>OV656771.1:0-10000000 GCA_927399505.1 Luperina testacea
TACGAATACTATTTCATCACATTGTACAACTAAGTTACTCAATAATTTTAATTAATTCACTAGTAAATGTATCTTTCTGTAAAAACTAACAACTACAAACTACATTAACAACCACCTACCCACTAACCACTACATACCAACATGTCTCAAAATAGTACGTCCCGCAAGATGACCACGGAGGCCGCAAAAGTCACTAAAACACTTAGAGAAAAGGTTCTAAAAAACACCGCGAAGTCCATGGTGTCGGAAAAATCATTCGTATCTGAAAAGACGGCGCGTCCATCGCAGAAGCCACAGGAGCCGAGGGCAGAGTCGGAACCGGACGCATCGACCACGATGCCGCCACCACCATCGGTGTCCGGTACGTCTCAGACGGGGGACCGTAGCAGGATCTCCGAGATAGTAATAAACTGGGAGCAATGCGGAATTTCCCCTCCCCACCAGATCATCTCGGACGAGGAAAGCTCGGTGGCCTCTAGTCAGGCCGATCGTCCAGCGATCGGACGGCCGAGTATTCTCTACAGGACTCCGAAAAGAGGCACTGGGGTGGAGATGGACCTGGCAACACGAGAAGCAAACGACCTGCTTCAGAAAGGTAAGGAGGCTTTGGAGGCCGCCGGGAACATGAAGCGGGAATGCAAAACCACAACCCACGAGTGCTTGCAGGGCCTGTACGAGATAACCCTCTCACTGGCAGACTCTAGATCACGGCATAAGTACAACCTCGAGAAGGAGCGCTCTCGACACGCACAAGAACTTGTGCGCGTCGAGAGAGCCCACAATCGTGATATAATGCAAATGAAGGTCGAGCTCTCCCTAGTGAGAACGGACGTCTCGGATACGCTCAAAGAGTCGAAAGGGATCAGGGAATGGCTGGGCCACGAAACCCTTGAGGCCTTCAAAGGCATCAAGGAGATTAAGGAAGAGGTCACAGCGGCGAGCCTCAGGAACCTAAAGGAGCACGAGAAGACCAGGCAGGAAGGAGCAAGAGCCCCGGGCGACCCCAAATGGGAATCAATGGGGACAATCCTCTCACGCCTGGACTCAAACGTGATCAGCGCGTCGAACCAGCTTGACGTGCTCCGGAAGGATCTCGAGCGACTCAAGGAAGACCTCAACCGTCCGGTCAAACCGAACCCGGACCTGAGCATTCAGGAGACGGGCCTCCTACTCACCACCTCAAAGTTCGAAGAGGCCTTTGAAGAACTCCGCGGCCTACTGCAGGCACTCACCAACAGACCCGTAGCCTCCCCCCCACCACCACCAACTCCAATAAACTTCACGCATCATCTCAAACCCATTTCCGAAAGGCTGGAGATCGTCTCGGCGGACCTCCGCGCACTGCGCGACAAAGAACCGCCAACCCAGGCACCTCCGGTGATGAACCTGGAAGCGGAACTAGCAGTCGGGGAGGTCAAAAAGACCCTCCAGAACATCCAAAAAGGGGTAGCGGACCTGGGCAGAGCGGATAGACCGCCCCAACAACAACAGGGTCCAAAGACCTTTGCCCAGGTAGCCGGCACACCAAAACCCCCGAAACCAGCCACACAAGCAAACCACACCCTGATCGTCTCATCCACGGACCCACAACACACCGGGGACAACGTGATCGAGAGGATCAGGACAGCCTTGGACCTCAAATCGAGCGGAGCCCGGGTCGACACTGTGCGGAAAGCCCGTAACCAAAAAGTGGTTATGAGGTGCGCCAGCAAGGAGGACTTGAGGAAGGTCAAGGAACAAGTCCAGTCGAGCGCGGGGCTCAAGGTCCAAGAGCCCAAACCGCAAAATCCGCTCGTTTGCATAAGGGGAGTACTGTCGAGTTACAGCGACGGGGAAATCATAGATCTCGTGAAAGCGCAGAATAAGCATCTTCTGCAGAACGTCGCTGAGGAGAGACAGACCCTAAAAGTACGGTATAGGAAGCGTGCGAGGAACCCCCACGAATGTCACCCTGTTCTGGAGCTCTCCCCAGAGCTCTGGAAAAGTTACACGGCGGTGCAGAAAATACATGTGGGCATTAAACGATGCCCGATCGAGGATCAGTCGCCCCTTGTGCAGTGCACAAAGTGCCTACAATATGGGCACAACAGACAATTGTGCAAAGCCGCAAAAGACATCTGCAGCTTCTGCAGCGGCGCGCACAGTGGAAGGGACTGCCTCATAAGAACGGAGGGCAAAGAACCCACATGTATTAACTGCAAGATCATCCACAAGACGGGCAGAGACCTGGCGCACACAGCGTTCAGCGAAGACTGCCCGGAACGCCAAAAATGGGATGGCATAGCGAGGTCGCGCGTCTCCTATTGCTAAGGGCAACGAGACGGAAACACCAATCACACAAGCGGACACCCCCCAAAATTCAAAGAGACCGATACCAAGATTGAAATTCATCCAAGGCAATCTTCAGCGCTCCAAGCTGGCCACAGAAGAACTTCATATGGCGGCACAAGCAAGGGGAGTTTCAGTAGCACTTGTTCAAGAGCCCTATGTAGGAAGAACAGGTGTGATGAAGCAAAGCCCCGGCACGCAAGTCATCCAGTGCAGCCTAAACCGCCAGAAACCAGTAAAAGCGGCGATCGTTGTTTTCGGGAACAACCTGGAGGTCATCCACGACCCCCAGCTTGTGACAGAGAACATCGCTGCCGTTTTACTGAAGGTGGGCCAGCTCAGTCTCGGAGTGCTATCGGTCTATTTGGAGGGTGACCAGGACATTGAACCCTACCTTTCGGAAATAAACAACACTATACAAAAACTACGCACAACAAACATCCTGGTGGGAGGAGACGTAAACGCCTGGAGCCAGTGGTGGGGAAGTGTTTCCGAAAACCATCGCGGGGCAGCGTACAACTCGTTCCTCAACGAGCGGGATCTCCACATCCTAAACACGGGCCAAACACCAACGTTCGAGACATACAGAGGGGACAGGTGGTGCACAAGCATCGTTGATGTGACCGCATGCAGCCTGTCGCTGTTGGGTAAGGTCGAGGATTGGCGTGTTGAAAGAAGTGTAACAACTTCGGACCACAATGCTATAACCTTCTCGATGCGCTTAGAGAAGGCCTTAGAACCCTTAAGGCCAATCTCGACGCGCATCTATAACACCAAGAAGGCAAGGTGGTCAGACTTCAGCGCGCACTTCAAGACCGGCCTGGCAGAAGAAGGCATCACATCAGCCGGAGTCTCGAACGTCTCGAACCCGGAGGATCTGGAGACAATAGTCAAGAAATACACGCATAACATCCACTGCTCATGCGAGGCAGCGATCCCAAAACTGGGGTCGCCTAAACACGAGGAAAAGCCCCCATGGTGGACTCCTTCTCTGGAGCGTCTCAAAAAAGACGCAATGAGGAAGAAGAGAAGGATCCGAAACGCGGCCGAATGCCGGAGACACTTCACCATCCAAGACTACATAATAGCAAAAAACACTTACACCACAGCGGCGACGGAGGCCGCCACGGCCGGCTGGAAGGAGTTCTGCACGAAGCAGGACCGAGAGAGCATGTGGGACGGCATCTACAGGGTACTAAGGAAGACAGCCAGAAGACAGGACGACGCGCTCCTGAGGAACACCGCGGGTGAGACGCTCAGCCCAGAGCAGTCGGCGGATCTTCTGGCAAAGACCTTCTACCCCGATGACTCAACGGATGCCGAACAACCATACCACACGGCTCTGAGGAGGCTAGCGGAGGAGGAAAACCCCCAAGGACTGTCCGCTGATGATCCATCTTTCACGGCCGCGGAGCTGGAAATGGTTCTCCAAAACCAGAATCCGAAAAAAGCCCCCGGCCCCGACGGATTGACAGCGGACATCTGCACGGCGGCAATAAACTGCGATAGGGAGGTGTTCTTGGCGATAGCAAACAGGTGCCTGTCGCTGCCACACTTCCCGAAGCAGTGGAAGGTCGCCCACGTGTGCATTCTCCGCAAGCCAGGAAAGGACGACTATACCAACCCAAAGTCGTACAGGCCAATAGGCCTGCTCTCGGTCCTGGGGAAAATCGTTGAGAAACTCCTTGTAGGCAGACTCCAGTGGCACCTCCTCCCGACTCTAAACACAAATCAGTACGGTTTCATGCCGCAGCGCGGTACCGAGGACGCCCTCTATGCCCTAATGGGACACATACGTGCCGAAATCAAAGCAAAAAAAATCGTGCTTTTGATATCATTGGACATAGAGGGGGCCTTCGATAACGCGTGGTGGCCAGCTCTCAAAAGACAGTTGGTAGTTAAGAACTGCCCCACCAACATCTACGCTCTCGTCACCTCATACCTGGAAGACCGGAACATCAGGGTCAACTATGCCAGAGCGACTAGCGAGAAGGGCACCACGAAAGGATGCGTCCAGGGCTCAATTGCCGGACCGACGTTCTGGAACCTTATCCTAGACTCGCTCCTTCACAGAATGGCTAGAATGGGGGTATATTGTCAAGCCTTCGCAGACGATGTTGTCCTGGTTTTCTCGGACTTTACAACTGGCCCCCTGCAGCAATCGGCCAATGACACACTAGACATAGTATCGGAATGGGGCGTCAAAAACAAGCTACGTTTCGCCGCGCATAAGACCAACGCGATGGTGTTAACGAAAAAGCTAAAATACGACGTTCCGATACTCTATATGTCGGGTGTGCGACTCAACCTGGTCGAAGAGGTCAAGCTGTTAGGTCTGACAATAGATTCTAAACTAACTTTCAACGCGCACGTGGCTGCGACCTGTAAAAAGGCCGCGGACATTTACAAGCAGTTGGCATGCGCGGCAAAAGTGACTTGGGGTCTGAACAGAGAGATAATCAGGACAATATACGTGTCGGTGATAGAGCCCATCGTGTTGTATGCAGCGAGTGCGTGGGCCCCCGCAGCTGGGAAATTGATGACAAGGAATCAGTTTGACTCACTGCAGAGGGGATTCGCGCAGAAAATCTGCAAGGCATACCGCACGGTTTCTCTGACATCGGCACTCATCCTGTCAGGCCAACTACCCCTAGATCTCCGGGTAATCGAGGCGGCAACCCTTTTCACGATCAAAAAGGGCCATTCCCGGGAGTTCATACCATCGGACTGCGAACTGGAGTGCAACGTGCACTTCTCCCAACAACCCCATCCAGCACTACTCATTACAACGGAATATGCACGCCTTGAGGACTTGACTCCTGAAACACTGGAAACTCATCAAGTAACCGGTCCCCAAATATACACCGACGGCAGCAAGATAGAGGGGAAAGTCGGAGCTGCCCTTACTTGGTGGGAGAACGGTAAGGAGTCAAAGTCCAGTACTTTCGGCCTGGAGCCTCACAACACAGTCTTCCAATCGGAAATGTACGCCCTCTACAGAGCTGTCAGGATGGCAAGAGAATCTAGGGCGGCCTCTGTAAGCATCTTGAGCGACTCAAGATCGTCACTCGACCTGCTGAAGAGACCGTCCGTAACTCACCACCTGGCACTCCAGATAAAAAGAGACGTCCGAGAGATGAGATTGGAGGACAGGGATGTGAGGCTTTTCTGGCTCAAGGCACACGTGGGAACGGCCGGGAATGAGAGAGCGGACGAGCTGGCCAAGGAGGCAGCACTTACACACACAACATCTGACTACAGCAAGGTCCCCGTATCGTTCGTGAGGAGGAAGATACGGGAGGAGACTATAAGGAAGTGGCAGACGCGATACGAGTCCTCGAGTACAGGGGCGGTCACGAAAGTATTCTTCCCAGACGTCCTAGCGGCGAAAAGAATGCTCAGAGACACAGCTCTCACACCGGCCCAGGTACAAGTCCTAACAGGACACGGAGGATTCTCAGCGTACCTCCACCGCTTCCATCTCAAAGATAGTCCCTCATGCGTCTGTGACCCTAGCTGCGAGGAAACAGTCTGGCACTTGCTCTTTGAGTGCCCAAGATTTGGTCACGACAGAATGGAGCTGGAGGTAAAATTGGAAACCCAGCTAAGCCAGTCCACACTCCACACCATCATGGGGAGACTGGCCACAAGGACACCATTCTTGGCGTTCGTGAGCGGAGTCGCTGCGGTCGCGGCGGGGGCAAACAAAACGGACGCAACCTTGCCTCGTCAGAATCGACAAAGACAAACCAACACGTCAACAGACACCACGCCATCAACAACATCAACAACCACCACGTCAACAACGACCATCACAACAACAACAACTCAACACCGAACACACACACCACAAACACACATACCACTCACCACTAGCATACATACCACCCACAGAAACACCACCCAACAAACAGCAGAAGCGGAAATACCAACAGAATCACAATCGGAAACAGCGGAAGCCAGCCCTCAGCCAGCCCCTAACGCCATGTCATTAACACAGTTCCTGGGATGCGGAGGAGATGGAGCCCCAGGTATCAGACTGCGAGGCGTCGCCCTGTTTATGAATCAGGAGAGGGAAAGGTTGGGAATAAGCTTCTGCATAGGTTCAAGCCGAGCCAGAGCCCGGATACCCATCTCACCAGGCCTTGCCGCCCTGATCAACGGAAGTACCACCAAAGCGAGCATGAAAGGCAGCAAGTATGCTGCACTGCCTCAAGTGGTAGTAGCCTCTCACCGATGCCGTCTAGTGCGATTTAAAGGAAAGACGATCGCATTACTCGAGTGGGGAGAGGAAACTCCATTTGCCCAGGCAAGCTCGCTACTCCAAAAGATCAGGGAGGCAGCAGACTACCTGGCAGTAACAGCCCGTACCATCAGCATCGACGCGATGGTGGTCGAAAGAGAGAGAGGAGACGTCGTCGATCGCTTCGGCTGTTTAAAGGCCTCAGAAAAACACGAGGTGGTCGTCTATGAGGACAGGGGGGAAACCTTGAGTTTCCTAAAGTCCCCCGGACGGCCAACAGCCATCGCGACGACCCCCACAACAGGACCGACCACAATAAGCGGATCAGAGAGGGCCCAGGCAAAGGCAGCGGCCGAAAAAGCGGCAAAGGAGCAGAGCGCAAAAACCAGCCCAGAGGACCGGGCGCGGTCGAGGAGTAGCCTCAAAGCCATTGGCACTTTCCTCGGCGCACTGCTCCCAAACACCAGCCGCGTATCGGACCCAACCCGCAAACTGGAGACAGCGGTAACAAATTTCTTTAAAACTACACCAAAAACACCAACACCCCAGAAGCCCAAACCAACCAGAGCCGACAAAGGGCAAGTCAGCCCGCCGACCCTCGCAGTGACTTCGGGCACCACGGACCATGTTAAGAGCGCATTCCTTGAGTACGTAGCAATTGTGAGAGCGACCAGAGAGGTCAATCTCGCGACATGCAAGAAGATCCTGCAGACCTTCCACAGAGAATCTGAAGGACTGTTAAGGGTACTGCTCAAGGAATCTGAGGCGGCAGTGTACGACAACGTCACTTCCCAGGTCATCATAGGGGAAATGAAGGGGTCGTACATGGCTGCCTACAGCGCGAGTAACGGGTTCGTGACCCTGGATGAAGAGGAAACGGAGCGCTCGGGCAAAATTAGTTTCAACGCGCCAAGCGACGACCCGATAGTGGTTACCGCCAAATGTACCAAGATCATGCCGGACGACAAGATCCTCGAAGTGGCACAAACCATTTTGGGGACCTCAGACACTCCGGCATCGCAGGAAAGCTGGGCGGTACCCAATATCAGGTGGGTAAACGGGGTTCCGGGTTGCGGCAAAACGACTTGGGTGTTGAAACACTTCGATGAGGAGAAGGACGTCATAGTCACCACGACAACCGAAGCAGCCAAAGATCTCCGAGCTAAGCTCGCGCACCGCTTAGGAGACCGAGTAAAGACCAAGGTGCGCACTATGACCTCAATCTTGGCCAACGGGTTCAGACAGAAAGACAAATGTTACCGTCTCACGGTAGACGAAGCTCTAATGAACCATTTTGGGGCCATAGTAATGGCGGCCAAGTTGTCTGGGGCAGGCGAAATTGTCCTTATCGGAGACGTCAATCAGCTACCATTCCTGGACAGACAAAACCTTTTCAAGTTAAGGTATACCCGTCCAGACTTGGTGACTGGCATCACCCTGCAGTTGTTCTGCACACACCGAAATCCCATGGACGTGGCATACGCACTGAGCGATATATACTCCGGTATATATTCCTCCAAGTCCTCGCTGTCGCAGGTCCACTCCCTGAGAGTGATGGGTTATACGAAAGCGCAAATACCAAGCACTGCCCAAAACACCCTGTTCCTGGTTCACACGCAGGAGGAGAAAGCTTCTCTTGTGAGCCAGGGATATGGGTCTGGCGAAGGTTCGCGCACGTTGACCATACACGAAGCCCAGGGGTTGACCTACGACAGCGTCATCATCATAAACACCAAGTCCAGGAGGCTCCAGATCCATGACAGCATCTCCCACGCGGTGGTGGCGGTGTCGAGACATACGGTCAGCTGCGTCTACTACACCGACGACGCCGACGACGCCACAGGCCGCTTCGCAAAGAGAGCGATGGGCGCGCCGACGAAAACGGTCATCGAATACAATATGAAGATGGCCATACAACACCGAGACGCGGACGTCGTGGACTCACTGATCAGGCTAGCGAAGTCCCTGGTCAAAAAGCCTCACCAAAACATCTAAACACCACCGAACAAGTCCCAAGTTCCCAACCCAACATCGCATCCAAAACCTAACCAACATACCTATTGTAACCGTAGTAAATAAATAAGTAAACTAAATTGTAAAACTTCAGAACACTATTAGAAATAAGAAGTATTGTAACCTAACCTAACCCATATACTAGAAATCGTATCAAATCTAAAACATATTATCATAATAATTTGTAACTGTAATAAATAAAAAACATTGTAAAACTTTAGACCAAATTTAGATTAAGAAGTATTGTAACCAAACCTAATCAGTATACCAGAAATCGCATCCAATCTGTAGAATATGACATAATTTGTAACTGTAATAAATAAAAAACATTGTAAAACTTTAGACCAAATTTAGATTAAGAAGTATTGTAACCAAACCTAATCAGTATACCAGAAATCGCATCCAATCTGTAGAATATGACATAATTTGTAACTGTAATAAATAAATAAATAAACAATAATGTAAAACTTTGGAACTAAAACATATTAGAATAAGAAATTAATTGTAATGACTGTGTAGTAACTGTAATAATAAAAAAAAAAAAAAAAAAAAAAAAAAAAAAAAAAAAAAAAAAGCAAATAACGTCTGCATGAGCATGCATAACAAAAAACTAAATAATAATAATAATAATAAAAAAAAAAAAATAAAAAAAAAAAAATTAAAAAAACAAAATAAAAAAAAAAAAACTCATTTTTATATACCTAGGATGGACTCACGTAGATTATAAGTTAGAATGTAAGATTATTAACAATAAATGTCCAAAGTAGGAGTTCAGTAACTCTCTTAATGATAAAAAAAATAATGTAAACAATTAAATAATTTGTAAACAATGGCGCGGACCCCCATGTCCGCGGTAATTTCTTTTAAAAAAAAAAAAAAAAAAAAAAAACCTAACCTAACCTTTTTTTTTTTTTTTTTGTCGCTGAGAAATGACATTACGCATCTCCGATCGTCGGGGGACGATACGGAGTATGTGGGACTCCCTGCCAAGGTGGCAGTATACCCACTAAAACTCAGCGGTGTTCCCTCGTCGCCTTGATGGAGGGGTCATGGGAATCCGGCTCAGCCTTTGCGTCCACAACCCCCCCCGGCGCATGCCCGCCTAACTGGCGGGCCCCGCATGTCCCCCCAGCTGGGGGGCTACGGGAATGGCCGGGAACACCTGGCCATTCCCATCCGGCACTGGTGGAAGCCTGTGCAATACAGGCGAGGGTGCCCCCGCACCCGTCGCCTGCTGGCTTCCACCTGGGAGGAGTCGGAGGTGACTGTCATACTGACGTCGTCTTCGACCCCTCCTCCGCCTTCGAAGCGGCGCCGCGAGAGGGTCTTCCTCCCGCGCGCGCTCCGCCGCCTCCTTCTGGGACATGACGTGTTCGCAGAAGGAGGCGACTGCCGCCCAGGACCCCTCGTCCCTCAGCATGGCGTTGACCAGGCCGGGGAGCGAGAGGTCCGTTCCGATCGCCGCGGTGAGACTGCGGCGCGGCTCGGACCACGACGGGCACACCTCAAGAGTGTGCTGCGCCGTGTCCTCCGCCGCGCCACAGCCGTGACACGACGGCGTCTCCTCCCGCCCGATACGGTGCAGGTACGATCCAAAGCAACCGTGCCCGGACAGCACCTGCACCAGACGGAAGGAGAGGAACCCGTGCGACCGGTCGAGCCAGTCTCGCAGGACCGGCCCAATCGCGTCTAGGGTTCGGCGGCCGAAGGCTGCGGCGGCGAGGTCCCGCGTCCAGTGGACGACTATGGCGTCCTTCGCCTCCCGCCGGACGGCCTCCCGCTCTTCGGGGGCGGGGCTTTCTCCTCTCGCCCTCCGCCCCGCCGTCCATTCATACACTCTGGCGAGCACCCACGCCTCGAGTTCCCAAGGCGGGGTGCCGGCCAGAGCGCATGCCGCCGAAAAGGCGACCGTGCGGTAGGCCCTCGCCACCCGCTGGGCTATGGCCCTTTGTGGGGCCCGCAATGCGGTGGCGTTCTCCCTCCTGTGGAGGGAGTCCTCCCAGATAGGGGCCCCGTAAAGGGCCATACTCCTCAAGATGCCGGCGTAGAGCTGCCGGCATCGCGCGCTGGGCCCCCCCAAGTTGGGGAGCAGCCACGAGAGGGCGCCCGCAGTCTTCAGCAGGCGCGTCGACAGCCCGCTAAAATGCGGGCCGAAGCGCCACCTGCTGTCGAGTACAAGGCCCAGATATTTCATCTGGGCCTTCACCTCGATTCGGACGCCCTCCACGAAGATGTGGGCGTCTGGTGGTTGGCGCTGCCGAGGCCTGTGGAAGAACACGGCCTCGGTCTTGTGCAGCGCCACCGTCAATCCTAGGCGGCGGATCCTCCCTGCTACCAAGGATCCGCCTGCCGAGGCCAAGTTGGCCGCCTCCCTGAAACTCTCCCCCCGGGCGGTGAGGAGAGTGTCATCGGCGTAGCAGATGACACTCGTGCCTCGGAGGAGAGTTCCCCGCAAGAGCCAGTCGTAGCCAACGTTCCAGAGGAGAGGTCCCACTACCGACCCCTGTGGAACGCCGGACTCGACTGCGTACCGCCGGACTTGGCCAGCCCTGTTCACGAGGACGATCGCCCGATCCTCCAGGTAGCTGGCCAGTAAACCTAACCTTTTTTTTTTTTTTTTTTTGAACCGGGGTGGAAAATCCTCATGGATGTCCGCCGCCCTGGGGCGGGCGGCGGGGTCTGTCAGACTCTTACTGACTAAAAACCACCCCGGGTGTTCCATCTCACACCTACGCCGGGGGTCGCGGGAACGTACGATCCTTCCGCAACCCCCGGCTGGTGCCGGCCCGCCGCAGCGGGCCCCGTCTGGTCGGGGGGGGGAGTGAGGTGTTTGACTCCCCCCGCGACGTCTAAGAGGGGCGCGCGTGGAACACATCGCGCCGCCACCTCGGGTCCTGATGTGTGGGGGGCGACGGACGTCCCCGAGTCCGTCGCCCCTGGACCCGTTTAGGGGGGCCGGAAGAGGGCGTTGTCCGCCCTCCGCCGACGCCCGGTGCGCCTGCTGCGGGCAGGGTGAGTGGACGAGATCTCCCTCTCCCTTTCCGCAGCCTCCTTCTGCGAGACGACTGTTTCACAGAAGGAAACCACCGCGTCCCAGGACTCCTCGCTGTCGACCATGGACTCGACCACGGCCGGCAGCGAGAGGTCACTGCCTACTTCTGAGATGAGGGCACGGCGCGGCTCCTCCCAAGCGGCACACTCTGCCAGCGTATGCCACGCCGTGTCCTCCCGGCAGTCGACGCAGTGGTGACACCGGGCGTCCGGCTCCCTGTTTATGCGACACAGGTACTTCCCGAAGCAACCGTGCCCCGAGAGCACCTGCGTCACCCGAAACGACAGGGAGCCGTGCCTCCTCCCGAGCCAGCGCTCGAGCACTGGCCGGACCGCCTCGATGGTACCGAGGCCGGCGGTAGGGCGCGAAAGCCTGTCCCGCCATTCCGCCACCAGGACCTCGCGAAGCTGAGACCGACGCAGCTCCATATGGCGCTGCGTCAGCCCCTCGCCCCGCGCCCGCGCTTCCTCGCGCCACCGGTACAGTGACGCGAGTACTTTCGCCTCCAGGTCCCAGGGCGGGGATCCGGCCAGTACACAAGCCGCCTCGTAGGAGATCGTGCGATACCCCCGGACGACTCTGACGGCCATAGCTCTCTGCGGCAACCTAACCTAACCTTTTTTTTTTTTTTTTGATCCGGGGTGGAAAATCCTCATGGATGTCCGCCGCCTTGGGGCGGGCGGCGGGGTCTGTCAGACTCTTACTGACTAAAAACCACCCCGGGTGTTCCATCTCACACCTACGCCGGGGGTCGCGGGAACGTACGATCCTTCCGCAACCCCCGGCTGGTGCCGGCCCGCCGCAGCGGGCCCCGTCTGGTCGGGGGGGGGAGTGAGGTGTTTGACTCCCCCCGCGACGTCTAAGAGGGGCGCGCGTGGAACACATCGCGCCGCCACCTCGGGTCCTGATGTGTGGGGGGCGACGGACGTCCCCGAGTCCGTCGCCCCTGGACCCGTTTAGGGGGGCCGGAAGAGGGCGTTGTCCGCCCTCCGCCGACGCCCGGTGCGCCTGCTGCGGGCAGGGTGAGTGGACGAGATCTCCCTCTCCCTTTCCGCAGCCTCCTTCTGCGAGACGACTGTTTCACAGAAGGAAACCACCGCGTCCCAGGACTCCTCGCTGTCGACCATGGACTCGACCACGGCCGGCAGCGAGAGGTCACTGCCTACTTCTGAGATGAGGGCACGGCGCGGCTCCTCCCAAGCGGCACACTCTGCCAGCGTATGCCACGCCGTGTCCTCCCGGCAGTCGACGCAGTGGTGACACCGGGCGTCCGGCTCCCTGTTTATGCGACACAGGTACTTCCCGAAGCAACCGTGCCCCGAGAGCACCTGCGTCACCCGAAACGACAGGGAGCCGTGCCTCCTCCCGAGCCAGCGCTCGAGCACTGGCCGGACCGCCTCGATGGTACCGAGGCCGGCGGTAGGGCGCGAAAGCCTGTCCCGCCATTCCGCCACCAGGACCTCGCGAAGCTGAGACCGACGCAGCTCCATATGGCGCTGCGTCAGCCCCTCGCCCCGCGCCCGCGCTTCCTCGCGCCACCGGTACAGTGACGCGAGTACTTTCGCCTCCAGGTCCCAGGGCGGGGATCCGGCCAGTACACAAGCCGCCTCGTAGGAGATCGTGCGATACCCCCGGACGACTCTGACGGCCATAGCTCTCTGCGGCTTTCGCAGGACTGCGATGCTACCGGCCGTCAGGTCAGTCGCCCAGATCGGGGCCCCATACAGGGCCATGGATCGCACGATCCCCACGTAGAGCCGCCTACAGGCGGCGCTCGGGCCCCCCAGATTGGGAAGCAGCGTTGACAGCGCCCCAGCAGCGCCCAACAACTTGGGCGCCAGCCGCCGGAAGTGGGGGCCGAAATCCCACCGGCTGTCGAGCACCAATCCCAGGTACTTCATGGTGGACTCGACAGCGATCCGAGCCCCCCCGACCACCATGTGTGATCCGGGCGGCGGCGCCCGCCGGGGGCCATGAAACACCATGGCCTCCGACTTGTTGAGGGCCACCTCCAGGCAACCTAACCTTTTTTTTTTTTTTTTTTTTTTTTTATCGTGGAGAAATGCTCATGCATACTGCGCTACCACGGGGAGATAGTGCAGTTATGTGGGACTCTAACCCACTAAAACTCCACGGTGTCCTCCTCTGCCGCTTACGGCGGGAACACGGGCACGCGTTAGCACTCATCCGCGAACCCGCCGCGGCTGTCCGTTGCCGGACCCTCCTCTGGGGAGTACTCCCCATCACCGGCGCACCAGAACGCATAGCACGCCGTGACCACCCCAGGGACCAAACCAGCACATGGGCGCCAGACGACCCCGTGTCTGGGCACCCTTGGTCCCCCTGCGACGGGTCAGGACATTGGCCCCGCCGCCTGCCAATTTTCGGCTGCAGAGGATAGGGAGAGCGGCCAACGTAATACCGACACTCCTCTTCCCCTGCAGCCCCACCGCGTCCGCCATCATACGGTGGCGACCCCGTCAAGGCCGCGGAAGGTAGGGAGAGCGGCGCACCGCAATACCGGCACTCCTCTCCCGCCGCGGCCTCCAACCCTCAGCCGCGATGCCTCCGATACGACATCGCAGCCCGCCTCAGTTGCGATGTCGCCAAAGCGGCACCGCAACCTACTTTTGGCCGCTACGTCGTTGGCTTGTCAGCGAAAGCCCTGACGAGCGGCCCCTCCTCGGGTTCCTCTTCGCTTCACCGTGGGTGTCCAAGCCACGGCTACTGAGCCCCCCCGCCTCGACAATGCGGGAACCCACCGGGGGGGAGGCAACCTAACCTAACCTAACCTTTTTTTTTTTTTTTTTTTTTTTTTCACGTGGAGAAATGCTCATGCATACTGCACTACCACGGGGAGATAGTGCAGTTATGTGGGACTTTAACCCACTAAAACTCCACGGTGTCCTCCTCTGCCGCTTACGGCGGGAACACGGGCACGCGTTAGCACTCATCCGTGAACCCGCCGCGGCCGTCCGTTACCGGACCCTCCTCTGGGGAGTACTCCCCATCACCGGCGCACCAGAACACATAGCACGCCGTGACCACCCCAGGGACCAAACCAGCACATGGGCGCCAGATGACCCCGTGTCTGGGCACCCTTGGTCCCCCCTGCGACGGGTCAGGACATTGGCCCCGCCGCCTGCCAATTTTCGGCTGCAGAGGATAGGGAGAGCGGCCAACGTAATACCGACACTCCTCTTCCCCTGCAGCCCCACCGCGTCCGCCATCGAACGGTGGCGACCCCGTTAAGGCCGCGGAAGGTAGGGAGAGCGGCGCACCGTAATACCGGCACTCCTCTCCCGCCGCGGCCTCCAACCCTCAGCCGCGATGCCTCCGGTACCTACGACATCGCGGCCCGCCTCAGTTGCGATGTCGCCCAAGCGACACCGCAACCTACCTTTGGCCGCTACGTCGTCGGCTTGTCAGCAGAAGCCCTGACGAGCGGCCCCTCCTCGGGTTCCTCTTAGCTTCACCGTGGGTGTCCAAACCACGGCTACTGAGCCCCCCCGCCTCGACAATGCGGGAACCCACCGGGGGGGAACCTTTTTTTTTTTTTTTTGAACCGGGGTGGAAAATCCTCATGGATGTCCGCCGCCCTGGGGCGGGCGGCGGGGTCTGTCAGACTCTTACTGACTAAAAACCACCCCGGGTGTTCCATCTCACACCAACGCCGGGGGTCGCGGGAACGTACGATCCTTCCGCAACCCCCGGCTGGTGCCGGCCCGCCGCAGCGGGCCCCGTCTGGTCGGGGGGGGGAGTGAGGTGTTTGACTCCCCCCGCGACGTCTAAGAGGGGCGCGCGTGGAACACATCGCGCCGCCACCTCGGGTCCTGATGTGTGGGGGGCGACGGACGTCCCCGAGTCCGTCGCCCCTGGACCCGTTTAGGGGGGCCGGAAGAGGGCGTTGTCCGCCCTCCGCCGACGCCCGGTGCGCCTGCTGCGGGCAGGGTGAGTGGACGAGATCTCCCTCTCCCTTTCCGCAGCCTCCTTCTGCGAGACGACTGTTT
Organism: Luperina testacea; assembly: GCA_927399505.1. Classification (NCBI taxonomy): domain Eukaryota; kingdom Metazoa; phylum Arthropoda; class Insecta; order Lepidoptera; family Noctuidae; genus Luperina; species Luperina testacea. Next base: position 15,647 of record OV656771.1, read on the forward strand.
CACAGAAGGAAACCACCGCGTCCCAGGACTCCTCGCTGTCGACCATGGACTCGACCACGGCCGGCAGCGAGAGGTCACTGCCTACTTCTGAGATGAGGGCACGGCGCGGCTCCTCCCAAGCGGCACACTCTGCCAGCGTATGCCACGCCGTGTCCTCCCGGCAGTCGACGCAGTGGTGACACCGGGCGTCCGGCTCCCTGTTTATGCGACACAGGTACTTCCCGAAGCAACCGTGCCCCGAGAGCACCTGCGTCACCCGAAACGACAGGGAGCCGTGCCTCCTCCCGAGCCAGCGCTCGAGCACTGGACCGGGGGGGAACCTAACCTAACCTAACCTAACCTTTTTTTTTTTTTTTTTTTGTTCTCGGGGGGAAAATCCTCATGGACATCCTCCGCCCTGGGGAAGGCGGAGGGGCATGCCGGACTCTTACCGGCTAAAAACCACCCCGGCGTTCCCTTCCTGTACCTATTGTCGGGGGTACGGGTATCGCTTGCGCATTCGTCCGCGCCCCCGGCAGGTATTGGCCCGCCAGATGTTCGTAGGCGGGCCCCGTCACCCTCTGCGGATGCCACCCAGTGGCCGCAGGAACTCCCACTAAGAGGCGCGCGCGGAACACTACGCCGCCGCCTCGAGGCCTGTTTCTGATCGGGCAACAGACGCCCCTAGTCTGTCGCCCGCAGGCCGCGCCCTATGGTGGCCGGAGATCGTCCGCCACCCTGCGACGCCCGGTGCGTCTGCTGCGGGCCGGGAGAGAGGTAACAGCTTCTCTCTCCCTTTCCGCCGCCTCCTTTAGCGACATTACGTCCTCACAAAAGGAGGCGACGGCCGTCCAGCCGCTCTCGCTCCCGACCATGTATGAAATAACGGCCGGAAGCGAGAGGTCGCCCGCAGCATCGACCGCCGCGACCAGGTCACGGCGCTGTACTGCCCAAGCTGGGCACTCCTCCAACGTGTGCAGCGCCGTGTCCTCGCGGCAGCTGTCACAATGGTGACATTCGGGCGTCGGCTCCCGGCCTATCCGACACAGGTACTTCCCGAAACATCCATGTCCGGTAAGCACCTGCGTCAGCCGGAAGCTGAGGGCGCCGTGGCGTCTCTCCAGCCACTCCTTCATCACGGGTCTTACCGCCGCTATCGCGGCGTGCCCTGCCGAGGGTCGCGCAAGTCGCTGCTCCCATTCCGCCACTAGGACCTGGCGGAGCTCTGCCCTGCGCGCCTCAACTTGTCGAGGCACCAGGCGCTCGCCCCGCCCAACTGCTTCCTCGCGCCATTTATAGAGCGACGCGAGGAGATCCGCCTCTAGGTCCCACGGCGGGGATCCGGCTAGGAGGCTCGCCGCCTCGAAGGAGATCGTACGGTATCCCCTTATCACCCTGACGGCCATCGCTCTTTGCGGCCTTCGTAGCAAGGCGATATTACGGGCCGTCAGGGCATCCGCCCACACTGGCGCGGCGTAAAGCGCCATGGACCGTACGACCCCTGTGTAGAGCCTCCGGCAGGAGGTATTTGGACCCCCCAAGTTGGGCAGCAAGCGCGAGAGCGCTGAAGCGGCGCCCAACAAGCGGGGCGCGAGCCGCTGGAAGTGCGGCCCGAAGCTCCACCGACTGTCGAGGACGAGTCCTAAATACTTCATCGTCGACTCGACAGCTATGGAGACCCCTCCTACCACGATGTTTGAACCCGGAGGTGGCTTATTCCTCGGCCCATGAAAACAGAGGGCCTCGGATTTGTGCAAGGCCACCTCCAGGCCCAACCGCCGGATCCTACCCACGACATGCGCGACCCCGGCCGTCGCCAGTATGGCCGCCCGCCGGTACGTCTTCCCACGGGCTGTCACGAGCGTGTCGTCGGCGTAGCATGTCACGCCGACTCCGTGGAGAAGAGCACCGCGCAGAGCCCAGTCGTACCCTATGTTCCACAGGGGTGGCCCCAATACCGACCCCTGTGGAACACCGCACGTCATCTCTCGCCGACCCCATCCTTCACGACCCGGGTAAACTACCGATCTCTCCGATAAATAGGCCCCGATAATGCGGCGGAGGTAACCTGGCACCCCGTGATACCGGAGTGCCTCTCTGATGGTATTCCAAGGCAAGGTGTTGAATGCGTTGGCGATGTCGAGCGACACCGCCAAGACCACCTCGCCCCGGGTGACTGCCTCCTCCGCCAGGACCCTTACGCGCATGATTGCGTCCACTGTGGAGCGCCCCTGACGGAAACCAAATTGGTTGTCCGCCAGGTCCGGCCCCTCGTTGGTCATGTGCCGGACGAGGCGGTCGGCGATGATTCGCTCGAAGATCTTACACACCTCGTCCAGAAGCACAATGGGCCGGTAGGCAGACGGTGAGTCTGCAGGGCGCCCCTCCTTCTTTAGCAGGACCAGCTTTCCGGTCTTCCACCGGCGTGGGAGCTGGCCCCGCTCCAAACATGCGCTTAAGAGTCCTTCTAGTCGGGGCCCGAGAGCCCTCAAGGCCAGGACCCATGCACGGCCTGGAATGCCGTCGGGCCCTGGGGCGGTGTTTTTTATGCGAGAAACCGCCACTCTCAACTCTACCCGGGTCACTTCGGGCACGTCGTCGTCGTCGTCTTCCGCGTTGGGCACATTCCAAGGCGGAACCATAGCCGGTGGCGTATGCTCTGGTCGTGAGGGAAACAAAGCATTTACCACGTCCTCCAATAACTGTGGCTGAAGACTCTGGGACAGTGGGGGGGCCCACTGGCGCATCTTGCCCCTCACCATACGGTAGGGGCGTCCCCACGGATCTCGGTCCAGAGTCTCCAGCAGTTCTTCACGGGCCAATGACTTTGCCCTCACGATGGCTAATTGGAGAGCGCTCTTCGCCTCCCTGTAGCTCTGGTATAGTTCCGCCTCGATGGCCACCGCTGACGGAGAGCGGCGGCGTCTTCTTCGGCACCTGGCATACTGGCGTCTCCTCTCAACGCATTCGATGCGCAAGTGCGCAATTTGCTGCGACCACCAGTACACCTGGCGCCTGGATGGTACCGGCCGGACTCGGGGCATCGCAGCGTCGCAGATTTGCGACATGCTCTCCCGGAACCACTCCGCCTCCTCATCGATGTCAACAGGCCTGTCGGGAGCATCCAACCAGGCCTGCACGATAGAGGCCTCCAGGAGAGCCTCCCTGTCCAGCCGCTTCGTTGCCCAACGCGGACCGTCTCCAACGCCCACCGGGGCTGCTTGGACCGGCCCGACCGAGGTGTGGGTGGAGACACTGAATCGGATATATCTATGATCAGATAGCGTCTCCACGTCCTCCACTACGTGCCAGCCATGGACACGGCGCGCGAGAGCGGGGCTAGCGAACGTGAGGTCCACTATTGACCCGCCCCACTGTCGCACGCATGTCTGCACGCAACCCCGGTTCAGAAGAAGCAGGCCCTGCTCGACCGCCCACTCCTCCACCAACTCGCCCCGCACATCAGTTGTCGGGGAACACCATGCCGCAGACTTGGCATTGAAGTCCCCTAAAACGAGAACGGGACGAGGACGACTACGACTGACGACTGTGCCTAAATCTGAGATGATCACCTCGAGGTCAGCGAGAGATAGGCTGGGGGCGAAATACACCCCCGCGACCATAATATCGCCCCAAACTGCCGCAACATAGCCCCGCCCCCGGGTGACGGCTTTAAAGAGCGGGGTGTCCACGGCAGATCTCCTTACAAGCGCCACCGAGCCGCTAGTATCGCACACCCAGTCATCCCTGGGCGGCACAAAATACGGCTCGGCGACGACTGCCACATCGATGGACCACTGCGCCATGCTCTGGAGCAAGAGATCCTGAGCTCTGGCGCAGTGGTTTATGTTGCTTTGGAGGAGACATAGATGACCTGGGGCCATTATTGGGTATCCATTGTTGTCTCCTCCTCCCCAGTCCCCGGCGGATCTGCTGCCGCAACCGGTGGGTGAGCCGGTTGCGAGGAACCGGTTGCCTCCATCAATGTGTCCGTAGAAGCCGACGGATGAATCGGCTGTGTCTTGGCCCCGGAGTTCTTCTTTGTGGGCCTGGCGCAGGCCTTAGTCCCGGTCCGGTGATCGGCTGGCTTGCCGGATGCCGCACAGAGTACGCAGTGCGGCGCGGCTGTGCAAGAGCCAGCTTTGTGATCGGGTTGACCGCAGCGGAAGCACAGTCGGCTGCGGTCGACCCCCGCGGTGCACCGTACACCCACGTGTCCGGGCTCGAGACAACGATAGCACCGCAAGGGCTTGGGCGTCAAGAGCGTCACCTGCGCCGAGACCCATCCTACCAGCAGCCTTCTGCCCTCCTTAAGTTTGTTGGCCGCCGCTACGGGACAACTCACTTGCACTGTCCCGAGGCCAGAGACACCCCTACGGATTGTGCCCGCCTTGACTTGTTCTGGCGGGCAGTTGCCGGCCTTCGAGATGGCAGTGGCGACTTCCTCAGAGGTGACAGAGTCGTCCAGGCCCGAGATTCGCAAATCAGCACACTTAGTGGGCCTGGACACTCTGACGTCGTCAGTTCCGAGAGACGCCCTTAGCCTTTCGGCAAGGGCGTCTGCCTTGGGGGCACTTGTAGCCCCCGAAATCTCCAGAAGTCGGGCTCCGGTAGCCGTAGGCTTGCACCGGAGGCCCGTTATGCCGAGATCACTCAATGATATTTCGGCTTTTGCCTTTGCGAGGATCCCGGCATATGTCTGACCGCGCTCCTCCGCCCCCGGCTGCAGCGTCAGAACCACAGCCGTTGATCGTGGGGCACGGAGTCGCGCAGCCTGTGCTTGGGCCGCCGTCTTCGCCTTTTGGGCATTGCGCCTGGCCTTGCGGCGCGCCTTTTTATTGTCTTGTTTGGCGCCCGCAGTTGTCCATTCCGCCTCCTTCTGAGAAGAGGCGGATTTAGGGTCGCCCTGGTCTATAGATTGTGTTGGCGGCTCTGTAGAGTTAGCCGCTACACCCGACTGGTTGTTTTTCTTCTTCTTCTTCTTTTTCTTTTTTTCCCCCTTCGCCCCGTCTTGAGACGAGCCTATGGGGGGTGTCTTGTCCGTTATAGCCGCAGCAGCCGCTTGTGCCTGTTGCTGTTGCTGCTGGGCACGAGGCGCTGCGGCTTTGGCCGCATAAGACGGCGCCGGTGCGCTGCGTTGGTCTGCAGCTAGGGGAGGGCGTAAGATCCTCCCCTCTATCACCGAGAATCGGGCGCTTAGGCTCGCCAGCTCCTGACGGACCAGGCGAACCAACTCCGACTCTGGTGGCGGCTGCTGCTGTGTCGGCTGCTGTGTCGGCTGCTGCTGTGGCTGCTGCTGCGGCTGTGGCTGTGGCAAGCCCAACTCCTTCCGGAGGTGCTCGCGGCGGAAGGACGCCATCTCCGCCTTGAGCTCCTCGTACTCCTTGCGGAGTTCCGCCATTTGGGCCGCCAACTTAACATTTTGGGCCGTTAATAAAGCCGCCTCTTCGCTGGAGGTGCGGCTGAGTAGCACCTCGGCACTCTCCAGTATCGAGGCCGTAGCCTCTTTGAGTGCCTTCTGGCTTACGCCACTGAGGCCCTTCGATACCTTTTGGACCCTCTTGATGGCAGCCACGGCATCAACCAATCTTTGGTTGAAGTCGGAAGCAGGTAGGTCTTCCGCCTCGACGACCATGTCAGAGGCAACAGAAGACGACTCCGACAGGCGGGTGACCCTCCCTTCCGTCACCCTTCTTGTCAGAGCCGCAATCTGCCGCTCATCCTCCGCTTGTTTGTCGGCGTCGGCTGCAGCCTTCTTGGCAGCCGCAACCTCGCGCCTGGACAAGCCGATGCCAACGTACTTGCCCGTCGACACCGGCCTACCTCTCCCGCCTTTTTTGGCACCGACCTTGGGAGCCGGTACCGAAGCATCACTCAGGGCCGAATCCGACCCCGAGTCCGCACCACTACGAGGGCGCTTGCTCGGGCGCTTTGAGTTGGAACTCGCTGCGCTTGCGACGGTCATCAGACTCGACGCAGAGTCCGAGTCCGAGAGCGCATCTCCTATCTTCTCCACGAGTACACGAAGTACTTTGTCTCCTTCAACGTCTTTTGTTGTGTTTTTTAAATTAGTTTTTTCCATTTTAGTCCCACGAGAATGGAAGCAATTATTGGGGTCCTTCGCGGGCAGTGGCTCCATACCCTTAAACGTAGCCCTATATACTGTTGGGGGCGGGAGGTACCAACAGGTGGGAGCGCTAACGACCGTTCGCCCAACGGCCATTCATCCCCTCGCCGCGCTCCCAAAACTTGGGATTGGGTGGTTTTTTATCTTAGAGGTGTCCTTCCTCTGGGCCAGGCGGTTAAGCCAAGCCCCCGGCGGCGGCATTAAACATGCCTCCGTCCGCTGTCCGGCCAACCCGACTCAGCGGACCCGCCGAAAGGTTTGCTCCTCGATGAACGAGGAGACAAACGAACGCCGCTTCGGTGCGCCTGCACCTCAGCGGCGGCGGCCGCGTTCTTGCCTGGTCGACGAGCGTCGACGGAGCAGGAGCGACCTCTCCCTGTGTCCCTCTTGGTAATGCCCCTCACCTGAACCTCAAAGCGAGATCCAGGATCGGGACACGCAAGCCCCACCACGACGACAACGTGGGGATCACTTCGGTGGGGAAAACCTTTTTTTTTTTTTTTTTTTTTTTTTCACGTGGAGAAATGCTCATGCATACTGCACTACCACGGGGAGATAGTGCAGTTATGTGGGACTTTAACCCACTAAAACTCCACGGTGTCCTCCTCTGCCGCTTACGGCGGGAACACGGGCACGCGTTAGCACTCATCCGTGAACCCGCCGCGGCCGTCCGTTACCGGACCCTCCTCTGGGGAGTACTCCCCATCACCGGCGCACCAGAACACATAGCACGCCGTGACCACCCCAGGGACCAAACCAGCACATGGGCGCCAGACGACCCCGTGTCTGGGCACCCTTGGTCCCCCCTGCGACGGGTCAGGACATTGGCCCCGCCGCCTGCCAATTTTCGGCTGCAGAGGATAGGGAGAGCGGCCAACGTAATACCGACACTCCTCTTCCCCTGCAGCCCCACCGCGTCCGCCATCGTACGGTGGCGACCCCGTCAAGGCCGCGGAAGGTAGGGAGAGCGGCGCACCGTAATACCGGCACTCCTCTCCCGCCGCGGCCTCCAACCCTCAACCGCGATGCCTCCGGTACGTACGACATCGCGGCCCGCCTCAGTTGCGATGTCGCCCAAGCGACACCGCAACCTACCTTTGGCCGCTACGTCGTCGGCTTGTCAGCAGAAGCCCTGACGAGCGGCCCCTCCTCGGGTTCCTCTTAGCTTCACCGTGGGTGTCCAAGCCACGGCTACTGAGCCCCCCCGCCTCGACAATGCGGGAACCCACCGGGGGGGCGGTGGGGAAAACCTAACCTAACCTTTTTTTTTTTTTTTTTTTTTTTTGAACCGGGGTGGAAAATCCTCATGGATGTCCGCCGCCCTGGGGCGGGCGGCGGGGTCTGTCAGACTCTTACTGACTAAAAACCACCCCGGGTGTTCCATCTCACACCTACGCCGGGGGTCGCGGGAACGTACGATCCTTCCGCAACCCCCGGCTGGTGCCGGCCCGCCGCCGCGGGCCCCGTCTGGTCGGGGGGGGGAGTGAGGTGTTTGACTCCCCCCGCGACGTCTAAGAGGGGCGCGCGTGGAACACATCGCGCCGCCACCTCGGGTCCTGATGTGTGGGGGGCGACGGACGTCCCCGAGTCCGTCGCCCCTGGACCCGTTTAGGGGGGCCGGAAGAGGGCGTTGTCCGCCCTCCGCCGACGCCCGGTGCGCCTGCTGCGGGCAGGGTGAGTGGACGAGATCTCCCTCTCCCTTTCCGCAGCCTCCTTCTGCGAGACGACTGTTTCACAGAAGGAAACCACCGCGTCCCAGGACTCCTCGCTGTCGACCATGGACTCGACCACGGCCGGCAGCGAGAGGTCACTGCCTACTTCTGAGATGAGGGCACGGCGCGGCTCCTCCCAAGCGGCACACTCTGCCAGCGTATGCCACGCCGTGTCCTCCCGGCAGTCGACGCAGTGGTGACACCGGGCGTCCGGCTCCCTGTTTATGCGACACAGGTACTTCCCGAAGCAACCGTGCCCCGAGAGCACCTGCGTCACCCGAAACGACAGGGAGCCGTGCCTCCTCCCGAGCCAGCGCTCGAGCACTGGCCGGACCGCCTCGATGGTACCGAGGCCGGCGGTAGGGCGCGAAAGCCTGTCCCGCCATTCCGCCACCAGGACCTCGCGAAGCTGAGACCGACGCAGCTCCATATGGCGCTGCGTCAGCCCCTCGCCCCGCGCCCGCGCTTCCTCGCGCCACCGGTACAGTGACGCGAGTACTTTCGCCTCCAGGTCCCAGGGCGGGGATCCGGCCAGTACACAAGCCGCCTCGTAGGAGATCGTGCGATACCCCCGGACGACTCTGACGGCCATAGCTCTCTGCGGCTTTCGCAGGACTGCGATGCTACCGGCCGTCAGGTCAGTCGCCCAGATCGGGGCCCCATACAGGGCCATGGATCGCACGATCCCCACGTAGAGCCGCCTACAGGCGGCGCTCGGGCCCCCCAGATTGGGAAGCAGCGTTGACAGCGCCCCAGCAGCGCCCAACAACTTGGGCGCCAGCCGCCGGAAGTGGGGGCCGAAATCCCACCGGCTGTCGAGCACCAATCCCAGGTACTTCATGGTGGACTCGACAGCGATCCGAGCCCCCCCGACCACCATGTGTGATCCGGGCGGCGGCGCCCGCCGGGGGCCATGAAACACCATGGCCTCCGACTTGTTGAGGGCCACCTCCAGGCAACCTAACCTTTTTTTTTTTTTTTTTTTTTTTTTATCGTGGAGAAATGCTCATGCATACTGCGCTACCACGGGGAGATAGTGCAGTTATGTGGGACTCTAACCCACTAAAACTCCACGGTGTCCTCCTCTGCCGCTTACGGCGGGAACACGGGCACGCGTTAGCACTCATCCGCGAACCCGCCGCGGCTGTCCGTTGCCGGACCCTCCTCTGGGGAGTACTCCCCATCACCGGCGCACCAGAACGCATAGCACGCCGTGACCACCCCAGGGACCAAACCAGCACATGGGCGCCAGACGACCCCGTGTCTGGGCACCCTTGGTCCCCCTGCGACGGGTCAGGACATTGGCCCCGCCGCCTGCCAATTTTCGGCTGCAGAGGATAGGGAGAGCGGCCAACGTAATACCGACACTCCTCTTCCCCTGCAGCCCCACCGCGTCCGCCATCATACGGTGGCGACCCCGTCAAGGCCGCGGAAGGTAGGGAGAGCGGCGCACCGCAATACCGGCACTCCTCTCCCGCCGCGGCCTCCAACCCTCAGCCGCGATGCCTCCGATACGACATCGCAGCCCGCCTCAGTTGCGATGTCGCCAAAGCGGCACCGCAACCTACTTTTGGCCGCTACGTCGTTGGCTTGTCAGCGAAAGCCCTGACGAGCGGCCCCTCCTCGGGTTCCTCTTCGCTTCACCGTGGGTGTCCAAGCCACGGCTACTGAGCCCCCCCGCCTCGACAATGCGGGAACCCACCGGGGGGGAGGCAACCTAACCTAACCTAACCTTTTTTTTTTTTTTTTTTTTTTTTCACGTGGAGAAATGCTCATGCATACTGCACTACCACGGGGAGATAGTGCAGTTATGTGGGACTTTAACCCACTAAAACTCCACGGTGTCCTCCTCTGCCGCTTACGGCGGGAACACGGGCACGCGTTAGCACTCATCCGTGAACCCGCCGCGGCCGTCCGTTACCGGACCCTCCTCTGGGGAGTACTCCCCATCACCGGCGCACCAGAACACATAGCACGCCGTGACCACCCCAGGGACCAAACCAGCACATGGGCGCCAGATGACCCCGTGTCTGGGCACCCTTGGTCCCCCCTGCGACGGGTCAGGACATTGGCCCCGCCGCCTGCCAATTTTCGGCTGCAGAGGATAGGGAGAGCGGCCAACGTAATACCGACACTCCTCTTCCCCTGCAGCCCCACCGCGTCCGCCATCGAACGGTGGCGACCCCGTTAAGGCCGCGGAAGGTAGGGAGAGCGGCGCACCGTAATACCGGCACTCCTCTCCCGCCGCGGCCTCCAACCCTCAGCCGCGATGCCTCCGGTACCTACGACATCGCGGCCCGCCTCAGTTGCGATGTCGCCCAAGCGACACCGCAACCTACCTTTGGCCGCTACGTCGTCGGCTTGTCAGCAGAAGCCCTGACGAGCGGCCCCTCCTCGGGTTCCTCTTAGCTTCACCGTGGGTGTCCAAACCACGGCTACTGAGCCCCCCCGCCTCGACAATGCGGGAACCCACCGGGGGGGAACCTTTTTTTTTTTTTTTTGAACCGGGGTGGAAAATCCTCATGGATGTCCGCCGCCCTGGGGCGGGCGGCGGGGTCTGTCAGACTCTTACTGACTAAAAACCACCCCGGGTGTTCCATCTCACACCAACGCCGGGGGTCGCGGGAACGTACGATCCTTCCGCAACCCCCGGCTGGTGCCGGCCCGCCGCAGCGGGCCCCGTCTGGTCGGGGGGGGGGAGTGAGGTGTTTGACTCCCCCCGCGACGTCTAAGAGGGGCGCGCGTGGAACACATCGCGCCGCCACCTCGGGTCCTGATGTGTGGGGGGCGACGGACGTCCCCGAGTCCGTCGCCCCTGGACCCGTTTAGGGGGGCCGGAAGAGGGCGTTGTCCGCCCTCCGCCGACGCCCGGTGCGCCTGCTGCGGGCAGGGTGAGTGGACGAGATCTCCCTCTCCCTTTCCGCAGCCTCCTTCTGCGAGACGACTGTTTCACAGAAGGAAACCACCGCGTCCCAGGACTCCTCGCTGTCGACCATGGACTCGACCACGGCCGGCAGCGAGAGGTCACTGCCTACTTCTGAGATGAGGGCACGGCGCGGCTCCTCCCAAGCGGCACACTCTGCCAGCGTATGCCACGCCGTGTCCTCCCGGCAGTCGACGCAGTGGTGACACCGGGCGTCCGGCTCCCTGTTTATGCGACACAGGTACTTCCCGAAGCAACCGTGCCCCGAGAGCACCTGCGTCACCCGAAACGACAGGGAGCCGTGCCTCCTCCCGAGCCAGCGCTCGAGCACTGGCCGGACCGCCTCGATGGTACCGAGGCCGGCGGTAGGGCGTGAAAGCCTGTCCCGCCATTCCGCCACCAGGACCTCGCGAAGCTGAGACCGACGCAGCTCCATATGGCGCTGCGTCAGCCCCTCGCCCCGCGCCCGCGCTTCCTCGCGCCACCGGTACAGTGACGCGAGTACTTTCGCCTCCAGGTCCCAGGGCGGGGATCCAGCCAGTACACAAGCCGCCTCGTAGGAGATCGTGCGATACCCCCGGACGACTCTGACGGCCATAGCTCTCTGCGGCTTTCGCAGGACTGCGATGCTACCGGCCGTCAGGTCAGTCGCCCAGATCGGGGCCCCATACAGGGCCATGGATCGCACGATCCCCGGGGGGGGGGGGGGGGGAACCTAACCTAACCTAACCTAACCAGTCTGGCTTCAACCGCCGCCCCGAACGCCACGGAAAAACCGCGCTCCGTACGTTAAAAAAATACGAAAAATACCAAAAAGTTGTGAAAAGTATAAGTGTGATATATTAAAACACGCGGAATTGCAAGCCGGTCACGAATGTGAACTCAGTGTTGTGATAAGTGGAAAACAGTGCGAGTTATCAAGAAAATAGTGAAATTTCTGGAACTTTTGACATTCAATGTGTAATAACTCGGGATCTAAAGCGACGACCTAGACTTTTTAAAAGGCCATCAGGATCGCCTTGCCAAGACCCTTAGATCTGAAAAAAGTCCCGAATTTTTCCGCGCAGGCGTACGGAAATATAAGAAAATTCCTGTTTTCCAGACGACGAAGTCCCGATCCAGGGCTTGCACGACATCCCTGACCACTTCTCAAGGAAGAGCACGTAAAAAGGACCCTAGAGGTATTTTGAAAAACAAATTTTCCTCAAGGAATACCTCAGTTATTCACTTTACAAAGTTGTTTTGCGGACGTGTAACTGTGTTAAGATTTTTCCGATCAAAAAATTTCCAAATCATCAGTGACGACCTACCCTGAAAATCGTAGGGAAGATAGCTGGGACGTCCACTAACCCGGATGCTGAAAATCAAAATTTTTGGACAGTAAATTTAGGACCTTTTTTAAAATTAGTGAGTGATAGAATAATTTCCGCCCGCAAAATAATCTGTTATTGTGGGAAAAGAAAAAAGGAAAAAATTGTAAAATATTAGTCTTTTAGTGTTTTTTTATTATTGGAGCGGCAGCACCCAACTACTAGGGTGAGAATTGTAAAACCCCTTTGGTAGAATAGTATTTATTTCGTCAGTTATAGCCACTCCCAAATCGGGGTAATTTCCCCGATTCTAACTTGTTTACAAGTCAAATGGTAGTGGCTATAACTCCAAAACGGGAAGTCGTAGTGGGATGAGGATAAGGAACTAATAGTTTTCTCCAGTGGGGCTACCTATGGAACTTTGTCCCGTCCGTCTGCGACTTTTTTGAAAAAATTTCAGGGTAAATTCGCGTAAATTTAAAGAATTTTCCCCACATTCGATTTCTCCCCACAATTTACCCACTAAATGTTTTTAAGAAATTTTTAATTACCTATTAAAACAGTTACTTAATATTGTCACCTAACTAAACCCTATTAAATCTGTTATTACTGAAAAATTTGAACAGAATTTTAAAAATTTTTTCGCAAATCGGGAATCGAACCAGAGACTCCAAGTAAGACAAAACGCGGATATTTCGGAAACGGAGCCAGTTAGCCTATTTAACGTCAGCCAGCATATCTATATTAGCATATATATAGATATACTGCAACATTTTATTAACCCTCTTTCGAACCCTCCCCCCCCCCTTTTATTTTATTTCATTAAATTATAAATCTAAGTATAAGTAAGTCTAAGTATTTTAGTATATGTTATAATCCCATAAAGAAATCCAGTCACTCTGACTGGTACCCGTCGTCTTCCTTCCCCCGAAAATTCATCCCCTATTATCTCGGAAACGGCTGGGAATATCAAAATTTTGACAAAATTTTCCCCCCCCGTTACCCCCTCCCAACTCGAACCTATATTTATATAAGCCCCCTAGACCCCCACTTTTTTGACCCCCACCCTTGACCCCAAATATTGAAATACCTATATTTATATATTATTAGAATTTACATAGCCCCCTTTATATAACTTAAAACCTCGGGGCCCCCTCTTTCGTGACCACCGCTGACCCCCGAGACCCCCACAAATTTTATAATTTATTTATTTATTTTCTGGCATCCCTTGGCTCTCGCGGTACGGAAAGAGCATATACTAGGCTCACTACAAAGAGAGAGCGTCTCTGACTGGAGTCTCTGGGAACATAAAAGGCTCTCTAGAGAAATAGGTACGGGCGGTTATTCTTAGTACAGCCAGATTAGTTTAAGTAGTTTAAGTGTTGAATTGTTTTAAGGACGACTAAATTCTTTTATGTAACATTTTTGTTTTGTGACTTTTCTTGACTTTTGGAACTTTTATTGTTTTGGCATTGGACACGTTCATAGAACTAAGCCCCATATAAGGACCTACTTACAATTGACAAATTACACACTGTGTTAGTTATTTTACCGACTGCATCCCCCCTTTACAGGGATTCAGTATAGACATTGAGTGTGCTCTGACATCAGGCTCGTTGCGCAGTCCCGAAATGATTGGTAGGACACCAGCTGGCAAAGTAAAGGTCCCGGAGGAGAGTTCCGACGCGGGGAGGCAACGACAGGTACAGGCTAGCACTTCGGAAAGGCGCAGTATTGGGGAGTCGGAGGCTGACAGACCAAAATCTGATCAGCCTCTAAAAACACCAACGCCTCCGAGGAGGGCCCCACTGTCTAGCCCCCCAAAACTCAAGTCCAAGGCAACACTCTTCCATCAGAGTACGCTATATGGACCAAAACAGCCTGAAGGGACTGAAGACAGCTCGCCACGAGACGCGCCACCCGTGAGGTACTTAAACCGAACCACGGAGGCAAAGGCGTGTCTCCAAAAGGCGAAAATGCAATTGTTAAGCTCCAGAAACCTGAAAAAGGAAATAAAAGACGAGATAACAAAAGCAGTTGAGAGGCTATACCAGCTGGTGAAGGAGGCTGAAGCTGCGAAAAACAGCGCAGCCGACGAAGGAGATAAAGTGCAGCCTATAAAGGAGTCCAGGCCGACCACTGATGAACCGACAGAGCTCATGAAGTGTCTTGTGGAGGGCCTCAAAGACCACAAACAGGCATTGCAGGAGTGCCAACAACACACTCGGGCTCTGTCGGAGCATCTCCAGCAGGCCCCTCGCTACGTCGCAGGCCAAGGTCCAACCTTCGCAGAGATCGCTGCCGGCCCGAAGCAGAACATCCAGGAACCTCTTCACTCGGTGGTCGTATCATCCGTGAATGATCAGGACACCGGTGAAGAGGTTCTTGAGAAGCTCAGGACGGCGATCGATGCCAGAAATGAGGGGACTAGGGTGGAGCGGCTGCGCAAGGCGAGAGATCAGAAAGTAGTGGTCGGCTTTAAAACTAGGGAAGAGTTGACAAAGGTGACCGAACGGATAAGAAGAACGGGTCATCTGGTGGTAGAAGAGGTAAAAAACAAAGACCCCCTTGTCATTATCAAGGACGTCCTCTCCTGCCACACAGATGCTGAAATAACCCAGTCCTTACAACGGCAAAACACCCACCTAATTGGGGACATACCTGCAGAGGACATAAGGCTTGAGGTAAAGTACCGTCGTAGGACAAGGAACCCCCATATGTGCCATGTCATCCTGCGGGTGTCCCCTATTGTGTGGCAGAGACTGACGTTGGCGGGTCGCGTGCACATTGATCTGCAGCGGGTGCGGGTGATGGACCAGTCACCACTGGTGCAGTGCACTCGCTGTCTATGCTTCGGCCACAGCCGGAAGGTGTGCACGCAGCCCGCCGACCTCTGCATCCACTGCGGTGACCCCCACATGTGGGCCGACTGTCCGTCACGTATGGCAGCGGAGATACCACGGTGCCACAATTGCCTTTCATCAAAAATGGAGAAGACTGACCACAATGCCTTCGACAGTGAGTGCCCGGTACGCATCAAATGGGATGCATTGGCGCGCCTGTCGGTGGCATACTGCTAAGGAGGAGTCAGCGTTCCCAAGCACAGAAAGCCACAACGGTATACATTTTAAAATTTATTTATACAAACACAAAGCGACAGTAACCAATAAAACCACAAGACATCACAACACAAAAGTAGCAAATTGGAACCAATTTTATGAGAAACTGGCCCAATTAAAAACCGAATCAAAATTTAATTTAATTAATAATCACCAAATACATAGTAAAACTGTTTTAGGAAATAGATCATACACTTACATAAAATTAGACAATAGTAAAAACATTATCGACAAACGTACCTTACCGTTGTGGTCCGACGAGCTCGGTGAAGAAGTAACTATAGCTCAGATAGCAGTCGTGAGTCTGCCAGGATTAACTGAAAATAAACGCAACATATTGAATATTGAACTAACAGTAAAATTTATAGGACAAGAAATAAATGTAACAATCAGCATAAGAAATATTATGTCTATATGATATATTGTATATATATTAGGATAGCCATAGCATAACAATTGGGTACATTAAGTTAAAGATAAAATATTATTAGAATTATAATTAGGTAGACTGGGGAAAAAAAAAAAAAAAAAAAAAAAAAAAAAAAAAAAAAAAAATGGAAAATAAATTACTAACATATTAGCTAAGATATACGTTAGCTATTAAATTAAGTTTAAGATAATAATGTTAGTGGAATTAGTTAAGTAAACTTAAACATGAAAACACAAAAATACAAGAACACAATATAGAAAATAAGTTACTTATTAGTTAAGAAATACGTTAGATATTAAATTAAGTTTAAGATAATAATGTTAGTGGAATTAGTTAAGTAAACTTAAACATGAAAACACAAAGAAGAAATAAAGAAAATATGAGTACATGAAAATGTGGCGAGCCGTGGATTGCTGTGAGTTACCCCAACTTCCTAATACGGGACTGCACGTATATATAAAAAATTAAAGAACGAGAATAATCCAAATTCATTGGCCTAAAAAGGTCTCTGATTATGTCAGAGGGACATTCAGCAAAGGCAGGAGTGTGGTTTTAGCCGGTAAGAGTCCGGCACTACCCAGACTGCCTCACTAGTGAGACAGTCTGGGTGTCCATGAGGATTTCCCACTCCTGCCAAAACAAAAAAAAAAAAAAAAAAAAAAAAAAAAAAAAAACCTAACCTAACCTGAGCGAACCTAACCTGAGCGAACCTAACCTGAGCGAACCTAACCTGAGCGAACCTAACCTGAGCGAACCTAACCTGAGCCTCAGGAGGATGATAGCCAGCTACCTAAGCGACCGCAAGGTCCGGGTAAGGTATGCTGGCCATGAGTACGCGAAAAGCACGAATAAAGGGTGTGTCCAGGGATCAATAGGCGGCCCCATCTTATGGAATCTCCTGTTGAACCCATTGCTGGAGAGCCTCACACAAAGAGGCTATTACTGTCAAGCGTTCGCGGATGATGTGGTGCTCGTTTTTTCGGGAGACACAGCCCTAGATATCCAGGGACAAGCCAATGCCGCTCTCGAATACGTTCGGGCGTGGGGTGTCATGAATAAGCTCAAGTTCGCACCGCACAAAACGTGCGCAATGCTACTTACGAGAAAGCTTAAATATGACACGCCACACCTGACCATGGGAGGGATCGACATTGAAATGTCCTCGGAGATAAAGATCCTGGGGCTCACGATTGACTCCAAGTTGACCTTTAATAGTCATACGGCTAACGTCTGCAAAAAGGCACTTGGAGTCTATAAACAGCTGTCGAGAGCTGCCAGGGTCAGTTGGGGTCTCCACCCGGAAATAATCCGTGTCATATACATTGCTACGGTCGAGCCCATCATCACGTACGCGGCAGCGGCCTGGTCCTCAGCATCAAAAAAGTTGGGAGTTCAACGCCACCTAAATGCAGTCCAGAGGGGTTTTGCCCAAAAACTTTGCAGAGCGTACCGCACGACCTCTCTTCACTCAGCGCTGGTACTGGCCGGAATATTGCCACTCGACCTCCGCATACAAGAGGCAGCCGCCCTGTATGAGGCGAGGAGAGGAGCACCCCGGCCGGAGCTAGTAGACAGAGAGGTCGAGCGGAGAGCTGAATTCGCCAGTGCGCCACACCCGGGAAAGCACACTGCGATAGAGTTCGTGAGTCTGGTAGACCAGGAACAAGTAGATAGCCGCAACAACCAAGCTATTCGGATATTTACTGATGGCAGCCGGATTCAGGGCAAGGTTGGAGCGGCGCTAACCATATGGGACAGCGTAGCAGAGGTGAAAACCATAAAACTTAAGCTGGCCCCATACTGTACGGTTTACCAGGCAGAACTCCTCGCGGTGTGTAGAGCCACCGAGGTAATCCAGCGGAGAAGCGAGGAGAGCTATGGCATATATAGTGACTCCAGATCAGCCCTGGAGACCATAGCCAACCCCAGAACAACGCATCCCCTGGCAGTAGACACCCGCAAAAACCTAAAGGCCATTGAAAACCAGAACAAAACTGTGTCTTTGTTCTGGATCAAGGCACATGCGGGTCTTGCGGGTAACGAGAGAGCGGATGAACTGGCAAAAGACGCGGCTCTTAAAACTAAAACCAAGCCTGACTACGATCTATGCCCGGTTTCATTCATCAAACGACAAATCCGTAAGGAGTCGATTGATGAATGGAACCGAAGATACAAACAAAGTACCCGGGCCAAAGTGACAAAACTCTTCTTTCCCGACGTCACTACTTCATACAGGATAGTTCGACAAATAGTCTTAACAAATGTCACCACCCAAGTACTGACGGGGCACGGCGGGTTCTCTGAGTATCTGAATCGATTCAGGTGCAAGGAGAACTCATCGTGCATCTGTCAACCTGGAACACCCGAAACGGTCGAACATATCTTGACTGACTGCCCGGTTCACGCCCTAAAGAGACTCGAGGCTGAAAGTAGGTTACAGCGCAAAATAACAGTCAAAAACTTCCCAGAACTAATATCAGACAAGAAATATAGGGAAACATTTATAAATTATTTCACTGATATCGCAAAAACTGTTATTAATAGGAACAAATAGTATAATAAATATATGCTATATATATATTAGTATAAGATATATAGATTAGCATACGAGAAATAAAAGTATAAAATAAGATGTTAGATTTATCTATCTAGGTATAAAAATAAATGTGAAATTATAAATGATAAACGTGTAAACCCCATCTAGATATATCGCTCCCCCCACCGAATAATATGGTAATCGATAAATCAAAATTTTACAGGAAAAATAAAAAACTGTTTTATGCGTATATCTCGGCACTGGTAGATCGTAAGGTAGACATTTAAACGTCAAAACAAAGCTAATTTTTTTACAATCTAATTTATATTATGATTTTTTTGTAATACTTTATAAAAATAAAGTTATTGACAAAAATAATGTTACTGAAATTAAATGGCAAAAGTATAGTATGCAACGCATCATTACCATTAGAGTTGCCGCGAATACTCGCTATTATTCGGTATTCGGCATTACTCGTCATTTTTTTGATATTCGTCGAATACCGAATAATGGCTAGTATTATTCGGCATTCGGCGAATAGTCGTCGAAAATAAACTTTTAACGAACAAAAGAACTAATGAGTTAAAAATAATCATTTTTTAAATTATTTTCCTTAATAAAACAATACACAATATCTATTATTATCTGTAATATGTGCCTGTGCCTATCATATTCATGAAATTAAATTAGTAAGGCTTTTTAATTAATATTTAAAATCCAACAGAGGCAGATTGTGGTGCAAAAAAACATTTTTTTCTGCACGTTCTGGAGCAAGTCGGTTTCGTTTTTCCTCGTAAATTAAACCTGCCTCGGAAAATAGTCTTTCTGAATAAACAGAGCTTGCTGGTGTGTTAAGTATCGTTTAGCAAGCTTACTTAAAATAGGAAATCTATTCTTATTGGTACTCAAAGCCCACCATTCATATGGGTTTATTTTTCTGTCAGCCTTTGCTAATGCGATGTAGTTGGCGATTTCTTCAGCAGTGGCATTCTTGGGTTGCTCTTCAGTAATAATAATAATCGCTGGGTTATACAAAACGGGGTATTCCCCGTAAACTAAAGAGAATGACTTGTACAAGAAAAGGGTTGCCAGCATTTAAAAATGGAAAATTAAATTTACTACATATATGTAGGTATGTATAACATGAAACAGATTTCTTTAACTTTGTTGTTTTCTTTTCTCACAACCTTAGAAGAAATTAGAAATATTTTTAATGTGTTTAATGTTTTTTTTTATGTCGAATAGTAATGTCGAGTTATTCGACTATTCGCCAAAGTGAATGGCGATTAATCGGTATTCGACTATTCGCTATAAACACTATTCGCGGCAACTCTAATTACCATATTATTCGCGTGTAAACGCAACAATATCGTAGTCAATATTAATGCATTATAGTATTATTCGTTGTAATACAGTGTCAAAAAACCTAACGGCAATATGATATTACGATATTATTCGTGTGAAATCCAAGCGATAGTGTACAATGTAATATTACATTACAGTAATATTCGTCGATGTGTGGTGTCAAAAGATTAACAGTAATATAATGTTGCAAATACATGTTTTATTAAATAATCCAGTACTTATTATTTGATTTTGCAGAAAAATAACAATAATAGAGGAAGTTGATATTAATACTGGATAATTTATAATAGCGTTTTATTAAAATTTATGAAATAAAACAAAGGTTTTATTATTTATCATAATCAGTCCTTTTATTTATTAACTAGCTGTGCCCGCGACTTCGTCAGCGTGGAATAGTGACTTTTCGGGCAGCATATATTTTGAATTACATATACCGTCGTTTGGGTAGCTAAAAATTTACTTTACAGTAATGCTTCTCTGTATACGATATTTGACGTATGGCCATCGGGGATGAAAGCATACAGGCTCCTAGGATTGCTAACCCGTGACAGAGCCACATACAACTGAGCGTGCGAGAAACAGCTGATACTTAGATCTACACCTACAACTTTCAGCGTCTGACCTTGGGCTTTATTAATTGTCATCGCAAAACATAGGCTGACTGGAAACTGGACTCGTTTAAAACTAAATGGAAAATTGTTTGGAATGAGAGGAATCCGAGGAATGAAAACACTTTTACCTTTTCCACACCTTGTTAAAATCTCTGCTTCTATCAGATTTCTTTGTAAATTGGTCACTTTTAACCTGGTGCCATTGCTAAGTTTTGGGGGGCTTAAATTTCTAAGAAGCATTATCGGTACGCCTACTTTTAATTTTAATTTATGTGCTGGTAGTCCAGGAGCATTGAGGGATTCTAAAAATTCTACTGGGTAGCTTGTAGATTTTCCTTCTTCCATGACTCTGTTAATGGAGATATACTCAACATAATCCCCCGGAACATAGCTCAAAATTTCAGCGTTTATTGTTGCTGCTTGGTCGTTTCGTGGCGTCAAAATAGCTCTTTCGCAAAGCCAGAAATTTTCGCAAGTTGGTATTTGCGTTGCGTTTCCATACACAGATGATATGAGGTCTCGCATTGATGAAACTATGTTGCATAGGTTTTCATTAAGAACAACTTTTCCTTGTTCCTGCGGTAACACACCGTTACCAATCTCAAGTAGCAAATCTGAAAATTCTTGTGCATTTTCGTTGCCTCTAATTTGCGCACGCATATTTAATGTCAAATGCAAAGGTATAATGTAATGCCACAGTCGAGAACTCTTTAGGCAGGCTCTAACTTCAACAGCCCTTGTTCCACGTGGTATTACAGGGAGAGTCTGACGAAAATCGCCACAAAAAAGCATAGTAATGCCATCCATGGGTTGATCATTTTGATGATCACGCAACGTTCTGTCTACTGCTTCTACTGCTTTTCGATTGGCCATTGTGGACTCATCCCATATAATAAGGCTTCAATCACGAAGAACCTTAGCTTTATCGCTGTTTCTTGAAATATTACAAACAGGGCTTTCTGTGCGGTCTAAATCGATCGGAATTTTGAACATTGTATGAGCAGTTTTCCCACCTGGCAACAATGTGGCTGCTATGCCTGATGAAGCGACAGCAAGCGCGATTTTACCTTGGCTTCGTACCTTCGCCAAAATAACTTTCGTAAGAAATGTTTTACCCGTTCCACCGGGTGCATCTACAAATAGCATTTCTTCCAAAGTACAATCAACGCTCACCAGATCAAATATCAAACGCTGTTCATCAGTTAGCCTCGAGAGTGCGCGTCCATATACGTACTCTGATAGTATACCTTAAAAATGTCCGCCGTGATTCTTTAAATTGACATAACTTTTTTATTTATGAACCGATTGACATGAAATAAACACTAAATGTTAAGTGAAGCTTACCACAATATATTAGTGAAAACCGCATCTAAATCGAATAAGCCGTTTCTATTATATTGTAAACAAAATAATACACAAATATAATTGTTTTATACTTTACGTGGAAAAAGGCATGCATTTCTTACGCGAATATAATGGTAATCGTCGCTTACCGAAAAAGTTAACGATTGCATGATCTGTAATAACATGTTATGGTATTATTCGTGCAAAAAGTGTGTTTAGATTTTAAGGGAATAATGTTGTTATGTTCATTACGGTACCATTGAAATTATTGTACTTTTATAAATATACATAGAAAAACTACAAAAAAAATTACAAGATTGTAATTAATGCTTTAGACACCGAATATGCAATAAAACGAAAACTGTCGTAGTACCACATTACCATGTTATTCGGTGGGGGGAGCGATATGTAGAATGTATAACACATACAAGAATAAAACAAGATGTTAGAAAATTAGAATAATGATAGTATAAATAAGTAGATAATAAATATGTATAGGCATAAGTATAATTAAGGTAATGTAAACCCCATAGATTAAAAGTATAAGCTGTCCAGTAAGTAAAAATAAGACTAGGCTAAGACAATAAATGTAAGAAAGATGAGAATAAAGAATACCCTGTAGAACATCCCATCCAATTAGATAATTAAGGACTCTAATCATGTTAGAGGAAAAGAGACGAAACGCCCTGTGATGACGGGTGAATATAAAAAAAAAAAAAAAAAAAAAAAATGAAAAAACCTAACCTGAGCGAACCTAACCTGAGCGAACCTAACCTGAGCGAACCTAACCTGAGCGAACCTAACCTGAGCGAACCTAACCTGAGCGAACCTAACCTGAGCGGGGGGCGACGGACGTCCCCGAGTCCGTCGCCCCTGGACCCGTTTAGGGGGGCCGGAAGAGGGCGTTGTCCGCCCTCCGCCGACGCCCGGTGCGCCTGCTGCGGGCAGGGTGAGTGGACGAGATCTCCCTCTCCCTTTCCGCAGCCTCCTTCTGCGAGACGACCGTTTCGCAGAAGGAAACCACCGCGTCCCAGGACTCCTCGCTGTCGACCATCGACTCGACCACGGCCGGCAGCGAGAGGTCACTGCCTACTTCTGAGATGAGGGCACGGCGCGGCTCCTCCCAAGCGGCACACTCTGCCAGCGTATGCCACGCCGTGTCCTCCCGGCAGTCGACGCAGTGGTGACACCGGGCGTCCGGCTCCCTGTTAATGCGACACAGGTACTTCCCGAAGCAACCGTGCCCCGAGAGCACCTGCGTCACCCGAAACGACAGGGAGCCGTGCCTCCTCCCGAGCCAGCGCTCGAGTACTGGCCGGACCGCCTCGATGGTGCCGAGGCCGGCGGTAGGGCGCGAAAGCCTGTCCCGCCATTCCGCCACCAGGACCTCGCGAAGCTGAGACCGACGCAGCTCCATATGGCGCTGCGTCAGCCCTTCGCCCCGCGCCCGCGCTTCCTCGCGCCACCGGTACAGTGACGCGAGTACTTTCGCCTCCAGGTCCCAGGGCGGGGATCCGGCCAGTACACAAGCCGCCTCGTAGGAGATCGTGCGATACCCCCGGACGACTCTGACGGCCATCGCTCTCTGCGGCTTCCGCAGGACTGCGATGCTACCGGCCGTCAGGTCAGTCGCCCAGATCGGGGCCCCATACAGGGCCATGGATCGCACGATCCCCACGTAGAGCCGCCTACAGGCGGCGCACGGGCCCCCCAGATTGGGAAGCAGCGTTGACAGCACCCCAGCGGCGCCCAACAACTTGGGCGCCAGCCGCCGGAAGTGGGGGCCGAAATCCCACCGGCTGTCGAGCACCAATCCTAGGTACTTCATGGTGGACTCAACAGCGATCCGAGCCCCCCCGACCACGATGTGTGATCCGGGCGGCGGCGCCCGCCGAGGGCCATGAAAGACCATGGCCTCCGACTTGTTGAGGGCCGCCTCCAGGCCCAGGCGACCTGTGACACCGCAGCCGTCGCCAGCAACGCTGCCTCCCTGTGCGAGCTCCCCCGGGCAGTGACCAGCGTGTCGTCAGCATAACACGTAAGGTCCACGCCCGGTTGGAGCTCGCCCCTCAACACCCAGTCGTACCCGATGTTCCACAGGAGCGGGCCCAAGACCGAGCCCTGTGGAACACCGCACGACATGCGGTGCTGGTGTCCGCCATCACGTCCCACGTAGGTGACACACCTCTCCGACAGATAAGCCCCAACGACGTGGCGGAGGCAGGGAGGCACCCGATGGCACCGCAGTGCCTCCCGAATACAACTCCAGGGCAGGGTGTTGAAGGCGTTGGATATGTCCAAGGACACCGCCAACATCACCCAGCCCCGGGCCACCGCTTCCTCCGCCAGGACTCTCACTCGCGACACAGCGTGAATGGTAGAGCGCCCGTGCCGAAAGCCGAACTGGCTGCCGTCCAGATCCGGCCCCTCTCCGCACAAGTGGCCGAAGAGGCGGGCAGCGATTATCCACTCGAACAGCTTACCCACCTCGTCTAGCAGCACTATGGGACACTATGGGACTGCGGACTCGCCGTCCGCGTACCGGACGCGGACGGCGAGTCCGCAGGGCGCCCCGCCTTCCTGAGCAGGACCAGACGACCAGATTTCCACAAAGTGGGAAACTGGCCCCGTTCAAGGCACGCTGTGTAGAGTCCTCTGAGTTGGGGCTCAAGCTCCTTCAGAGCGAGGGCTAATACGCAGCCGTGGATCCCGTCGGGCCCCGGAGCCACGTTCTTGGCCCGGAGCCTCATCACGGCTGCCCCCATCTCTGCCTGTGTCACCTCTGGGACGCTGATGGCGTTCTCTTCGGTGGACTCTGCGGCCGTGGGCAAAGCCATCGGCGGCGGAGTATGCTCCGCTCTCGCCGGGAAGAGGGCTGCGACCACCTCCTCCAGCAGCTCGGGTTGGAGACTCTCCGTAAGCGGGGGCGCCGCGGCTCGAAGTTTCCCTCGAACCGCGCGATAAGGGCGCCCCCACGGATCCCCGTCTAGAGTCTCCAACATCTCCTCCCTGGCTCGCGACTTCGCCTCGCCGATGGCCAGCCACAGAGTCCTCTTCGCCGCGCGGTACACCTCATACAGCGCGGCTTCTTCGTCAGGGACCCGAAGACGTCTCCTCCGGTATCGGGTGTACTGGCGCCTGACCGCCACGCACGCGACGCGCAGCTGCGCGATCTCGGCGGTCCACCAGTACACCTGGCGCCTTGCTGACTGTGCGTGGACCCGGGGCATGGACGCGTCGCTGATTTGCGTCATCGCCCCGCGGAACCACAGCGCCTCCTGCTCGACGTCAACGGGTCCGTTCGTCGCCGACTCCCGGAACCAGGCCTGGACAATAGCGGCCTCCTCGAGAAGCTCCCTGTCGATGCGCTTACGCGCCCAGCGCGGACCGTCCGCACGCGGGGCCGGTAAACCGCGGCCGCCTGCGGTCTGGGCGGAGACGTCGAAACGGATGTACCGATGATCCGACAACGTCTCCACCTCCGCGGCGACACGCCAGTCGCGGACACGGCTCGCGACAGCGGGGCTAGCGAACGAGACGTCCACTATTGAACCGCCCCGCTGCCGCACGCACGTGTGCTCCGTGCCCCGATTTAGGACGGTCAAGCCAGTCGTGACCGCCCACTCCTCCAGCACCTCGCCCCTGGCATCGGTCACTGGAGACCCCCACGCCGCAGATTTGGCGTTGAGATCCCCCAGCAACAGCACCGGGCGAGGGTGGAGTCGGCCCACGACGGCACCCAACTCGACAAGGAACCTCTCGAAGTCGGCGAGACTCTTGTTGGGCGAAAAATACGCCCCGACCGTGCCAATGCCGTCCGCGAGGGCGGCCACCCAGCCGTGACCTCGGGACGGGTTGGCAAGAGCCCCGCCAATGATGGCCACCAAACCGTCCAGGTCTCCCACCCAGTTATCCCTGGGGGGGGACAAAGTACGGTTCGGCGACCACAGCCACGTGAATCGACCACTCTGCCATGCCCTGGAGCAAGAGATCCTGAGCTCTGGCACAGTGGTTGATGTTGCCCTGGAGGAAATGGTACAGCGCCATTAGGCACAGTCCATTCCCTCCGCACCATTCGTAGACCGACTAGTCGACCGAAGGGAGGCCAGGCTGAGGGGGTGTAAAGAGCCCCCGGCAGCCTTGGCACCCCTTCTCTTCCCCTTTTGGGCAGGCCCGCCACAAGCCTTCCCGCCCGCTCTGTGCCCAGCGGGCCTCCCTGCAGCTGTACAGAGGCTGCAGTTTGGCGCCGCGGAGCACTGGGCCGCCTTGTGGCCGGCCTGACCGCAGCGATAGCACAACTCGCTGCGGTCTACGCACGAGGTGCACCGTGCCCTGACATGCCCAATGTCAAGGCAACGGTAGCACCGCAAAGCCCTGGGTTGCAGCTGCCTCACCCTCGCTGCAACCCACCCCACCAACAGACGCCCAGCGTCGGCGACTTTGTTCGCCGCCGCCACCAGGCACCGCACCCAGATCGCGCCGAGCCCGGAGGCGTCGACGCGAATGTCCCCCGTCCGCACGTCCCCGGGCGGACATCCACCGGCTTTGGCGACGGCCGCCGCGACCTCAGCCGGAGTCGTCGAGTCGTCCAGGCCGTCGACGCGCAGTTCAGCGGTCTTCATCGGCCTGGACACCCGAACGTCCTCCGGGTTCAGGACCTTCCGCAGCTTGGCAGCCAGGACGTCCGCCTTTTCGCCGCTAGAGGCACCCGACACCTCCAGCAGTCGCGCCCCCGTAATCGCCGGCCTCATTCTGAGGCCGGATGGTATGCCAAGGTCGGGGAACGCGACTTTAGCTCTCGCCTCCGTAAGGACCGCCTTATATGAGACGCCCCTTTCGACGGCTCCGGGCTGCAGCGTAATGACTACAGCCGCGGAGCGTGGGGCTCTGGCCCTAGGCGGTCCCTTAGCCTTCGTGGGTGCCGGTGCTCCAGCGGGTTCCGGTGGCGGACGCGCCGTCTTCTTCTTCTTACGGCGGCCCCTCTTGACGACCGTCGTCCAGGTCTCCGTAGTGGACCCGGGTGCGGTCGCTGAGGGAGTCGCCGGGGGTGCGGTCTGCGGGGGTGCGGTCGGCGGGGGCTTGGTCGGCGGGGGCGCGGTCGGCGGGGCCCCGGTCGTCCGGGGCGCGGCCGTCCGGGAGGTGGGCGGGGACTTTTTGGCCCCCTTCCCTGCCTGGTTCGGCCCAGCCGCGGCGGCTTTTGACCCCGATTTCGGTGGCCCCTCCTCCCTCCGTCTGTCCGCAGCGAGCGGTGGGCGCAGGTTTTCGGCCGGGAGTCTCGCCTCTATGGCCTCTAACCGGGCACCCACCATACTCCCGCACTGCATCATGCAGATGCGCGCGATCCTCTCGACCTCCGCATCCGCAAGTGCAGGGGCCGACGACGGAGCCGAAAACGGGGCCAACGCAGGGGCCGCGCCGGGAGAGGTGCCAGCGGCCAGGGGAGTTGCGCTCTGGGCGGCAAACTGGCGTTTGAGGTCCTCCAGCTCGGCTCGGAGACGGCTGTTCTCCTCCCACAACTTCGCCGTCTCCTCCGTGCTTGTACGATTAAGGAGGACCTCAACCGCCTCCTTGATCTCGTCAGCCGCCTCCTTTAGGGCGCGCGTGAACGTGCCCTTCAGGTTGCCCGATTTGGTGGCAACCTTCAGGACGACATCCACGCCGTCCATAACTTTGCGGCTGAGCGCCACCGCCGATACGCTGCCCCCGGCAGCCATCCGAGCGGATCGCCGCTCTCGGGCCTGTCGGGCCAACTCGCTGACTTCGTCAGCCGCGACAGCCTTCTTTTGCGCCCGCTTGGCAGCGTTCGCCTCCGCCCTATTGGACCCCAGCGAGGTTAGCGAGGAGTCCTCGCTCAGGTCCACTATCGAGGGCCCCGGGTCACTATCTGCGCCTTCCGCCGAACACTCTACGGGAGCTGGTGTTGCGGGCCGAGAGATCGGCACGAAGCGACCCGCTCGGTCACGGCTCGGCAACCGAGCGGAGGCTCCGCTCGACCGACCCCGCCCTCTCTGTGCCGTTGGCACCTTGGGGGCCGACAGATTCTCCTCACTGGAGGAGAGGCCCATCGACCCCGAGTCCCTGCTTAGTGGGCGCTTCCTCCGAGATGTGGAGGTGCACCCCTGCAAGTTTTGGTCCTTTTCAGGACATGAGCCTCCTCGGCTCTTGTTGCCGTCCACGACGGCAAGCGGTTCGCTTGCGTCGCACAGGCGCTCCAGGCTAACCAGCCCCTCGCAAAGCTGAGACCGACGCAGCTCCATATGGCGCTGCGTCAGCCCCTCGCCACGCGCCCGCGCTTCCTCGCGCCACCGGTACAGTGACGCGAGTACTTTCGCCTCCAGGTCCCAGGGCGGGGATCCAGCCAGTACACAAGCCGCCTCGTAGGAGATCGTGCCCAGTCGCGCGGCACCCCTCACCGCGAGCAGATCATTTTTAAGTCGCTCCGCGTTCGAAAAATCCTAAAAAACGGTTATTTCACGAAAAATAATAAGTGTGATACACGGTTAGAAGCGCGCTGCTGAGACGCTCACCATAGTGAAGGAAATTTTGTGAAAAGTGGAAAATAAAAAAAGTTATAAGTGAAAAACTACTTGTGAAAACTTCAGAGCCAAACGCTGCTCGATTTTGAGTGGTGACTAAAAAATCGGTGACTGTAGCCGGGTGCGCCGCGAGAAGACCTATCTCTGGACACCAATCTTGGAATTTTCCGAGTTGGGGTTCCGGAGATACACAAGAAAAACTGACAACCACGTGCAACGTGGTCAGGGATCCCGAGGGATTTTACTGGATCTGGAAGTACTTCCTGAAAACAGCACAGACGAGGAGCCGGGAGGCACTTTGACATTGAAGAAAATCGTCCTGGAATACCTCCAAAAATAAAGTCAAAATATTTATTAATTTTTAAGATTAAATTCCCATTTGAATGTAGTATCACTGGATGGGGAAACTTATCCTCTATCCAATGAAATATATTATATCCGCCCGAACTTATTATTGAATTAGATATTAACAAAAATATAAGGTAAACACATTTTAGTCACCGAAACTATTAGAATAAAAACCCCCCTAGAGACTACATTAGCTAAAAAATTGCATAAATAAAATTCAAATAGCCTAGAATAACTTATAGTATATAGATTAGAGACACAAAATCATTTTTAACTTTTAGTATTATTATATAAAATAGGTTTTCTTTATTAGGCTAACGATTGTTTCAAAGACTTTTGATATAGTTAGGGGCTGAAATTGGGCGCTGCACCCTCCAAGTTTTGAGAGGGCATAAACACCAGTCTCACCTATACTATTGAGGTAATTCGGATTTTTCGGTGCAGGGGAACGTTAATTACCACCCATTTTGCGGCCGTGAAAAAACAACTTTTTTGTTTTCTACTACCCCTAATGCAAACCCCTTAGCAGAAAAGTCCGGAACACAAGTATAACGAAGGGTACATATTTAATTCTTGTGAAACCAGCATCAAATCGAAAAGCGCTTTGCGCTTTTCAGTGTTATTAGCACACAGTGCGTCAAGGTCAACGTCATTCTCAACTGGCTAGGCGTCTCGCCTACTGAAAACCATTCGTTCAGAAACTGAACTGCAAAACTAATTCAAATAAGAATATTTTTATAATTTATTCATTAGGTACCTACAAGCAATACGAAAACGTTATTTCAATCAATATAAATAAATGTTTAGCGAACAGTGAAGCAAGAGTGAGGCAAGTAGGTACCTACGACGTCTTTTTAATTTTTGAACGTACGGACGCCAGCACATCAACCTACCCGAAACTGTCAAATTTTCGCAATCAATTTTGAACTTTATGCTTTAGTGATAAAGTTGAAAATCTATTAAAGGAATCTGACAGATTGTAGTAACTTGATGTGCTGGCGTCTGTACATATTACTATTATTGTGCCTTGTGAACTACATTTCAATACGTGAAACGTGCAGTGTGCTCCACCTAAATACATAATATATTTCCGCTAATTATTAGGTACCTATAGTAAAGTTTTAAAAGTTTATTAGGGTAAGAAATGTTTTATTATAACAAGTTATAATAACATTCGCATGATGTACGACGTATTTTAAAACTGACGTATTTTATTAGTATCATAAATAAATATGTATTCACAATGAACGACCACGGACCTTGATATTTTAAAGACTGTGACAAAGAGTTGATCGTACACGTTTGTAACATCACACTAAAGAACAAACTTCCACTCGATTTTTTAAAATCAACGACCATAAGCTTATTGTGTTGAAAATTCTGTTTGCGCGATGTAGGATTTTTGATTATAACTTCTTTGTTTTTGAGAAATTGTTAAGTAATTTTATGTCATTAATTAGGTGACTACTCTACAAAACAAACCTATACTATACTTGTTTTATTCAAAATTGTGATATAGTTTAGCTGTTTTCCCGAATTTTAGAAATCATATAAATTACTTTTACAACAGCGCCATCTAGCAAACTGTATTATATAATATTTAAATATAGTTGGATAATTTATGGTCTTGAAAAGGTCGCCAATCATGATATGAGCCTTTATGAAACAAAATAAAAATATATAAGTATTCTTTTCTTCAGTTTTTACTTTATTGAATGAAGGATGGTCTTCATAAAAATCTTTTATTTCAATTAACGCCATCTATACATACTTATTTCAAACCAAGTTTATGAATTCAACGCCATCTAATTTTATCGAAAGTAAAACTATTTTACTGTACATGTGTGTGTAATCAAATAAAGTGAAACGACTAAACGTTTAGAGATACAAATCTTTGTATGAGACGAGTTATCAAGCAAAGTGAATATCTCAAAAAATTAAGTTAATACTCTAGTTGACGCATATAATGAAGTTGTCCCTTAAAGATTTCTGTTGGCGTAAAAATTGAAAATGTTCGAATTTGCGAATGTGCTGCCATCTAGCGAAAAAGTAGCTGGGAGATCAACTATTCAATAACCTTAAGGGCCTTACTCTCGTTTAGTACCGTAACTCGGTCACTTTATGAAGCTTATAACTCATTAACGGTTTGGTTAGAAGGTCTGTAAAAAATATATGTTTGCTATAGATTCATGTACAGCATTTTTGAAACAGGGTTTTTTCATAAGGCTAATACTTTTGCCTTAAAAAAATATTTACCAAAACGCTATTTTCGCTAACATTTGCTTATAACTTCTAAACGGCGTTGATGTTTGGAAATATTTTTACACTGAAAAATTGGTGGTTAGAGGTACTACATATTTGAAATAGCGTTTTTAAATCAATCAACAGTTGCAAAGACAATGCCCCATTTTGAGATATAGGTTCAGAGGTGCTCTGCGCGGGCGCGGGCGGCTGTCGTGCGTTAGCACTGAGACGGGGTGGCTGTGTCGCTCGCTGCTCCGCCCGGCTATCGATCGACTACGCGCGTTTGGCTGTGTTAGTGCAAATATTTATGAACGAATTGTATCAGTATGCGTTTATAGATTAGCTCGCTGCAGAGGGCCCATTTCTATTGTCCGCATGGACGCTTTATTAGTGGTGCCATTTCTAAATACTGTTTTTTTTTTATATTGTTTATTTTGTAAATATGTATAAGATAATTTGTAAATAAATAAAAATGCCAAAGCAAAGCAAGTCAAGAAAAATACGTTTTCTCTACGACGACGCACCGTTTTATAGATATTAGCGAAAAACTCAAAAGTGGGAATTTTTATACCCCCCACTCCGGCTCACCTCCTAGACGCGGGGACTTTTAGTATGTTTACTCCCTAAGCACTGAGCAACTTTCTGAAGAAATCGCTCAGGGCCCAGCTCAAGCACTCTACACCTCTTTTTGGTTTATTCGTTGAATGGACTAATAAGTATCTATCTATCTATACTTAATCTTATAAATAAAAATCTTTAAAACTTTATCTAATAAATAAAATTGGAGTGTCTGTTTGTAATATTAAAACAACCGCTTCAGGCCATTTTATTTTGACTGTTTAGAAAATAACTACATACTTACTCACAATAAAAAAAAAATGTTTTCAAATACCTTAATTTATAAAAAATGAGCATTCTTAGTTGTCAATCTACGAGTAGGTATTTGCATTACTGAGTTTATTGATTACTACCTTCTCATATTCTTGTGCGGATTTATTTCTGTGACTGGGACTTTCACTAGCAGATAGGTGAATAAGGAGTAACTTAGGCTACTTTTATTTTAGAAAAAAAAAAGAAAATAGGTTCCCACGAAAAAAAATTAAAACCTATGAAATGAAATATTGAATAATATCCGATTCAAATAGGGAGGTTGTATACTACGTTTATTTAGGTACT
This sequence comes from Luperina testacea, assembly GCA_927399505.1. Classification (NCBI taxonomy): domain Eukaryota; kingdom Metazoa; phylum Arthropoda; class Insecta; order Lepidoptera; family Noctuidae; genus Luperina; species Luperina testacea. The sequence continues at coordinate 47,407 of OV656771.1, forward strand.
TAACCAAATGTAAATAAATCATATAATAAAGAAACGGAGTACTTATAGTTTTTTTTATTTTTTATAAGTGGATCCTACTATACGTGAAGATTCCTTAATTTCCAATGAAATTGATTGGATAAATAATAAAATAATATAGTGTTTTTGTTTTAGCCCAAGGAAATCGTTCACCAAATATTGTATATAAAAATGCTAATACGAAAAACTAAAAATAAATAATAATTAAACTAAAATACAAAAACGATCAAAAAGAACTAAATGGAGAAATATTAGAAGAATTTCAATAAAATTAGCATAGGTATTTCTTTACGTGGCGGTGAATAGACGACTTTTATGAATTTGAGGGGGTGAAGCAGATGAAGTGGGATACGAATAGTCCCCGCCATCGGCGGGGTGCACCGCGCGGATTTCGTCGATGAGCGACTTCCATTATATTTAGAAGCGTAATTTCGCGACTCGAATAAGATACACGATTGCCTCCGCGCTCTACTGTCCGGATTCTCACTGCGTAATCACCAGGTTCGAATCTCAGTAGACGGCATAATCTTTAGTTTTGTTATTTTTTAATTATAATGTACTTATCTTTTGTTTTGTTATTTTTTAATTATAATGCGCATATTTTTATTTTCTTATTTTTAAAATAATTCAATAAGTAATTGTTATTTTAATAAAAACAATCATTTTTATTCCTATAGTTATTTTTCTTCAGAATCTAGAGTAATATAATAAAAATAAAATAAAAACGTCCACCAAGCTTGATTCGGAAAAAATTATATACCTACAGTGTTTTACAAAAGAGTGTAAGCAATAATAATATAGTCTGAAAATTTTCAAACAAGAAAATCGGCAAAAAGTAAAATAATAATTAAAAAAACATATCAAATAAGAAAAAAAAAAAAACAAACATGGAAAAGTTTGGATTTGAAGACGGGCGTTAGTGACTAAACTATAGTGACGTGACGCACGAGACCACTAGACCAATCGAGCTGTTGTAATGTACGTCGAAATTACGCGTCATAATCTGTACAAACAAAATATGGTGTGTACAAAAAAGTAGGTACCTACTTACTTTACAATTTGTTTCGTCGAATAAGATCTCTTTATTGCCTTCCGTTTATTTTCTTGTTGACCATTTTTTATATACTGATAGTACAAACATTTACACCAACAACATAACTTAGAAAAAACTAATCAAAAAATAAAATATAATAAACAGCTTTCATCAACAAACAGATACCAAAGTACGTACCTACACTAGGTACCGACTCGAAATAATTGCAAGACTTCAAAGTATTTTATACGGCTACTCGCTCAAAAACTACATAGGTACCCAACGCGTCAGTTTTCGCAAATGCGATCATTCTCCTTATCAATTAGAGTCTACGGAACAATTTCGTATGAAAGTATTTTTACTGAAAATATTAATTGTAAACGCGATTGTGCTCCTTATTCATAGAAGGTAACGGGTCAATTTCCTATGCAAGTATTTTTACTTCCAACTAAGATTGAAAATAATAATTGTAAAACAAAAGAATCTTCGTTTATTTGTGGAATATTTAACATAATTATTGGTTAGCAACTCGGCATTCTTATTTCACGTGTAAACGTGTAATACTTAAAAAATATTTTTCATGTTTGATGTGAGACTCGAACCCGAACGTTCGCCATGCGAGGTACAGTGTTAGCCACTTTGGCCACCGTAACGCTTACGAACCTTATTGAAATTTGTAATAACAATCATGTGGCCAATTTGTAGTGTTGTCAAACGTTCTTAATTTCTTATAGAAGAAGGTCATTACATTAGTACTAATATTGCTATGCCATAGTTTTGTGAGATTGCTAGTCGACTTCTGACTGTTTTTGTAATATACCAAAATATTTTTTTTTACAATTTTTGTCTGTCTGTCCGTCTGTCTGTCTGTTTGTTCCCGCTAATCTCTGAAACGGCTGGACCGATTAAGACGGGACTTTCACTAGCAGATAGGTGAATAAGGAGTAACTTAGGCTACTTTTATTTTAGAAAAAAAAAAGAAAATAGGTTCCTACGAAAAAAATTAAAACCAATGAAATGAAATATTGAATAATATCCGATTCAAATAGGGAGGTTGTATTATACTCCGTTTAATTAGGTACTTCCAAATGTAAACAAATCATAATAAAGAAACGGAGTATAGTTATGTTTATAAGTGGATCCTATACGTGAAGATTCCTTAATCTCCATAGAAATTGATTGAATAAATAATATAATAATATAGTGTTTTTGTTTTAGCCCAAGAAAATTGTACACCAAATATTGTATATAAAAAGGCTAATACGAAAAACTAAATATAAATAATAATTAAACTAAAAATTGGTGGTGGCCAAGTGGTAACGGCCGCGACTTACGAGTTGTAGGTCGTAGGTTCGAACCCAGACAGGCGCTTTACTTTGTGTAAATTATTTCATCACCACTGCTCACAAAACGGTGAAGGAAAACATCGTGAGGAAACCGGCATGTCCTAGAACCAAAAATTCGAAGACATGTGACATCTACCAACCCGCACTGGGCCCGCGTGGTGGATTACGGCCCACTCCCTCTCACTGAGAGGAGGCCTGTGTCCCAGCAGTGGGAACATTATAGGCTGATGATGATGATGATGATGAAACTAAAAATGCAAAAACGATCAAAAAGAACTAAATGGAGAAATATTAGAAGAATTTCATTAAACATGCATAGGTATTTCTTTACGCGGAATACAGAATTAATAAGTTATCGTAAACTCTGCGAACTCAACAATAACTTTTTTCTTAAATTCCACGCGGACGAAGTCGCGGGTAACAGCTAGTACAAAATATATCAGTCTTGCATCCGCCATTCCCTTCTGGAATCGTAGGCAAAAATGGCGACCTACGTGCGGCATGTCTGCGCTTCTGCATATTCTTTGAATTTCGTTTTAGTGTACCGCGCCACCGCACGCGTTTTACGTAGGACGCTTAGCTCCGCCCACATGCACAAGGTCAGTGAGCCATCTATACACCTTAAAATAAAATATTATAGTATCTACTGCGGGTGACGTAACTTACGACAAACTTATTATTTGCGGTTGGTACAGTAATCGGGTCTAGGGATCGAACCGCAAAATTAAGTTTGTTTTTTGTTGTATATACTTTTCCGGGATAAAAAGTAACCAGTGTGGTGCCCAGGATATTAAAGAATAATTATACCAAGTTTCATCGTAATCTAACCGGTAGTTTTTGCGTGATGCCTGAACAAACAGACAGACAGACAAAAATTTTTTTAATCACATTTTTGGGTTCGGTGTCTGTATAGTAACACCCCCTGCCATTTATTTTTTTGATATTTTCAATGTACAGAATTTTCACTTCTACAGATTTATTATAAGTATAGATTGGAGAAAAAACAAAGCACATCAAGCCGCCATTTTTTGTATATAAAAAAATGTGTACCACCGACTCTTTTTAATAACTTATTGTCTATTCTTACTCATATTCATCACAATCCTAACGTAAATTATCACAATGCATCCAGACAGAAATCTGGATGCTATGAAAGAATAAAGAATCCTTTACATGTAGAGCACATCTGTATACCATGCAAAGATACAGATGGGATATATACGAGTAGCAGGCTGGCTACATGTTTCAGCTATCGCCTATCAGCAAACACCCTAAAGCGTTCTCTAAATTACTTTGGGCGGAAACACCTACATATTATTACACTTACAGCTACTTCTCGCTAGCGTCAGCAAGAGTGCAGCATGCCAGCCAAGACGTCGGGTAGAGGTCACACTAACCGGTGAGTTAGAAAATGAAACAACAAAGTTTAACGAGCGATATTTTATTTAAAACTCGTATTATCACATCAGAACTTAAAATTTAATCGGGCATGTGGGACAGGACGTGGCGCTAGCCAGACAGGTCGCCGTGGTCGAGCAGGTCCCGATCGTACAGTGTGGCGCTAGCCGGACAGGTCGCCGTGGTCGAGCAGGTCCCGATTGTGCAGCGTGGCGCTAGCCGGACAGGTCGCCGTGGTCGAAGAGGTCCTGGTCGTACAGCGCAGCGCGAACCGTGCGGCCACCGAAGTAGCGCCCGTGCAGCGCCGCCGCCGCCGACACCGCCTCTGTAACACGCGACGAGTCAGTACTGCAGCACAGATCGCACAGGACCAAGCGACTCAAAAGAAGATGTCCGTGACTACCGCAGGACCACCAACGCCAATCGCTTCCATATTTGGTAAATAATTAGTGCTCAATTGGTACTAATTAGTACTCGAACAACAAAATTGGTACCCTAGTAGTTTTCGAGAAAATCGACTTTGAAGGTGGTCCTGCGGTAGTCACGATCCCTTCAGCAGGACCACCATGAGCGACGAAAAAGGGCCCACGCTACAGCTATTCTAAGTATACAAATAATTAGTACCCATAAATGTGATATATTTCGTAAAAAAAACAGAACGGTAACATTAGTATTTACCGAGAAATCAACGATGATAACTTTCTCGAAATTGTTCAGCAGGACCACGATTTTGAATGTTGATTCCAAGTTAGAGAAGCTTGTCGCTTTCCTCAAACCTACATAGAAAATTAGTACCCTGTAAGATAAAATTAGTACCCAAAATTCAAAACTAATACTCCAGTAGTTTACGAGATATACCATGCCATTGGTGGGGTGGCGGTAGTCACGGTGCCAAATTTTCATTTCAAGATTTCCCTATTAAAAACTCTGTGATTTCTTCCCAAATTTTTACAAAAATTAGTACTCTTAAAGAAGTTAAAGCGACTAAAAATCCAGATTCCTAAGTGTTGTATTTTAAGAGAAATTAGCTTTCATTACTTTTCCATACTAAATCTCCGCGTATAACCCGACCAAATTAAGTTGTCAACGGTGCCAATTCCCTTGTTCATAAACTAAACTAAATTTGAGTTCAGTGCATCTCATCTTTCTGTTTCATTATGAAAAGGACAGACAATAAATTTTAGTTTAGTCCTGTCAAAGTAATCAGCGTCTGACACTACTCAATACAAGTTAGATGTGATTAAAAACATGCCTACTAATGTTACGTCAATTTACGTCAGACGCTGATTAATTTGATAGGACTAAACTAAAACTTATCTTTTATCCTTTTCTTAATGAAATAGAAAGAAAAAGATGCACTGAACTCAAATTTAGTTTAGTTTGTGAACAAGGGAATAGGCACCAATGGTGGTATTGAGCTGTTTAAGAGATGTACGCTCGTGCACATAAATTTATGGATGTCGGAATAGTATTAACAACAGTTCAATATCTAAATTTTTACACAAACTGTGAATCTAGGTAGTACATATTAAGAAAAAAATAACCTATCGCTACCCATGGCCTGTGATACCTTTGTTATTGACGTGGGCAGGTAGGTAAGTACTCGAATAATTCTTTTTCTGTAGGTATTGTAAGTAGGTACCTACCTTCTGTATTTTTGTAAATGAATATCATTAACGAGCGATAGGCATGTCTTATTTATTTCTTTCCTACTAATTTACCGTTGCTGCAAGCAGTAAGTACTTACCTAAGTATTAAACTAATTTACTATGTTGTTAATAAGGTAAGTATAAAAGGATTACAAACCTAAAAGTAAGTAATAGGTACCTTTTATATTTGAATAATATGCATTGCAAAAGGCACATCACGCATATTTTAGTGTTTTCATATCAATGTGTACTAATTATGTACCTATTATGTTAGAAAAGCACATAATATACATATTTAAAATATCTACTAAATCAACTTTTAATATCGTTGACATCGAAATATTTCTGTAAAGGGGATTGTCCATTTTCTATAGGACTTTGGCCACTCATAAACAAACAGTTCAGTTAATAAGTATGTGATTGATTTAATAGCTCATATCAGTAAGAATGAGTCTATAAACCTAGTTTTGTATCAAGATGTAGATTTAGATACTTTTTTAACATTTAATTGATCCGTATCCGAATCCGTAGGTGTGCCAGGTTCAACGTAAATACAAGGTTCGGGGTCTATAGAAGTGCCAAGGTCGTCAATAAGGGAAGAATCGGAATGCATTTTAACAAAAAAAAACAAAGTAGTCGTTAAAAAACTCATAAAAACAACACTCACGACGCAAAGAAACAAAGCGAATGTTATCTGTCGTTTTGACAAATTGACACAATATTTTTAAGCACCGTGTTGCCATAAAAAAACACTACTATATCGATCCATTTGAAATCGATCAAAATGTTATAAGTTCTCCATAAATAATGTATAAAACGTCAGTTTATCATTTTTTATGTCCTAAATCGTTTATTAGCATTTTTACTTATGTGATTTAACGAAAACTATGTTAAATACAGTGGAGAGATTGCACTGTATTTTAAATCGATTTGAATTTGTTGTTTTAACGAGTTTTAGTTTGGCAACACCGAACCAAATCCAAAGTCGGAACCTGTGTAGATCAAATAAGATACTAAAAAAAAAATTGATTTTTTACAGTGCTGATTGATACAAAGTTATTTGCATCAGATAATTACTAAAATATAATTTCAAATAATGGTAAATTACTTTTTTTGCATAGCATCGTGTTTAAAAATGGCCAAGTCTGTGTCGTTCTATTTCGGACAATGGAAAAGGAAAGAAATAAATAAAAATACCTATCGCTCTTTAATGATATTCATTTACAACAACACAAAAGGTAGGTACCTACTTACAATACCTACAGAAAAATAATTATTCGAGTACTTACCTACCAGCCCACGTCAATAACAAAGGTATCACAGGCGATGGGTAGCGATAAGTTATTTTTTTTTCCTAATAAGCATAAAAGTTCAGTTTGTATAAATTTTTTTTCGACATCCATAAATTTATGTGCACGAGTGTACATCTCTTAAACAGCTCAATACCATTGACAACTTAATTTGGTCGGGTTATACGCGGAGATTTAGTATGGAAAAGTAATGAAAGCTAATTTCTCTTAAAATACAACACTTAGGAATCTGGATTTTTAGTCGCTTTAACTTCTTTAAGAGTACTAATTTTTGTAAAAATTTGGGAAGAAATCACAGAGTTTTTAATAGGGAAATCTTGAAATGAAAATTTGGCACCGTGACTACCGCCACCCCACCAATGGCATGGTATATCTCGTAAACTACTGGAGTATTAGTTTTGAATTTTGGGTACTAATTTTATCTTACAGGGTACTAATTTTCTATGTAGGTTTGAGGAAAGCGACAAGCTTCTCTAACTTGGAATCAACATTCAAAATCGTGGTCCTGCTGAACAATTTCGAGAAAGTTATCATCGTTGATTTCTCGGTAAATACTAATGTTACCGTTCTGTTTTTTTTACGAAATATATCACATTTATGGGTACTAATTATTTGTATACTTAGAATAGCTGTAGCGTGGGCCCTTTTTCGTCGCTCATGGTGGTCCTGCTGAAGGGATCGTGACTACCGCAGGACCACCTTCAAAGTCGATTTTCTCGAAAACTACTAGGGTACCAATTTTGTTGTTCGAGTACTAATTAGTACCAATTGAGCACTAATTATTTACCAAATATGGAAGCGATTGGCGTTGGTGGTCCTGCGGTAGTCACGGACGTCAAAAGAAGTGTTGTTTTCGAATTTCGTGCACACAGACACGAGCAGAAAAACCCATATAATAATCAAAGGCCTCAATCACAGCAACTAATATTATAAATGCTAAAGAGAGTTTGTTTGTTTGTTACGGTTTCATGCTAAAATGGCTGAAGGGATTTGGATGAAAGTTGGCACATGGCTTGTCTACAATCATCATCTGCCTAGCCTCTTCCCAACTTTGTTGGGTTCGGTTTCCAGTCTAACCGGATGCAGATGAATACCAGTATTTTATATGGAGCGACAGCCTATCTGACCTCCACAACCCAGTAACTGGGTAATACGGTTGTCAGACTTTCGGGCTACTGATGACCCGTAACGACTGTCAAAGATCCACGAATGCCCAACGGCTTAACGTGCTTTCCGAGGCACGGAGGGGTCTTGGTATGTGAAGATGGTCACCCATCCACGGACTAACCGCGGCAAGCGTAGCTTAACCTGATCGATCGACCCGTGCGGCTGTTATTACTTATACAAGCCCCTCACATGGGTTTGTCTACCCACGTGCCAAGTTTCATGAGTTAACCTGGGTTAGGACATGGGATATGTTTCATCTCGGTAGTACGTTGCTTGCATATAAGACGTTACGGTATTCTGTTCACGACACGTGCACATTTTCTGAGCAGTAGGGGTTGGGATTTGGCGCCGACTTCAATAAAAAAATCCATAATAGGTATTATTTGGGTCCTAAATTATTGTTTTAAAATTAAGATATGGTGTTATGTAAAGTGAAGTGAATAAAATATTATTTTTCACTTTTGAGTTCGTGTTTTTCTGAAGGCGGTTCATAATCCTTGAGTTTATTTTTTAAATTCTGAATAGTTTAAGTAAATCAGTATTTATCATGTTGTCGCACTTGCTTTTGCCATACCCGGAGGAGGGTAGGAGGGGCGCGCTATGACAGTTCATTTCGAAGATCTTATATAAATGGTGCTCGGTGCGATTGTCCGGTTAAGTAGTCACGACCTCTCAAGGTCAACTACGAGTTGCCATATCCAAAAAAAAATGCAGGGGCTTTTTGGAACACGCACCATCGTCGAAGCAACATCTCTCCGTGACCGCAATACTTCGAGTATAGGGTAATAAGTATCAGCCAGAAATAATGTTGGTAAAACATTATTTCCATACATTTAATTATTGTGTAAATTTTCTCTGATTATATAGTTATATTTACAGTATGTTGGTTTCTAATTATTAAGAGTCTATATGATCATGTTTTGGTGATATTGGGCGATCTGGATATCGGTATCTGTAAGACTTGAGAGTTTGCTATTTGGACACATTAAACTTGGACTTATAATCTTTAAATTTGCAGAAGCGAAAACACGATTGGATAAAAAAATCTCGATAAAAAAAAATAACGAAAAAACCTCGTTTTGCACTTATTTTGAGTTAGATCTCTGAAACCCTATGGAATTTAATGATGATTTTTAAACTAATAGATAGGTAATAATATTATCTCAAATCGTGCAGAATTATTTTTTTATTTTTCTACTCGTTCTCCTCGTAATTAGCAATTCAGTGATTTGGCGCTTGCGTCATTTTATTCTAAGCGAGCATACTCTCTTTCTGTCTCTTGTTTTGCACGCGGTAGTAATAGCGCTATCCTTTTCAATTTATTCAATCAGTCTGCTACGGCATGTGATGGAGGACGAACCTATGTTTGGCGACATTACAGAGAGAGGACTATTTTCGACATTTTTATTTTGTTTAGTGGTAAGTATTACCTACTGTAAAAAGGAGTTAAAACCGTTTGGTGTAAACATAATAAATTATTATCATTATTTAGTGTAAATAAAGATGGGCAAAAAGAAAACTCTCGGAAAACACGACACATGGTTGGCGCCACGGAACAGAAAAAACAGTTTGTTCCGTGGTTGGCGCAGTGGCTGAGCGATCGACTGCTGCGCTGCGTGTCGCGGGTTCGATTCCCGACCGGACAAATATTTGTATTGCCTACAGGTAGTTGTTCCGGGTCTGGATGTTTGTGTATGTGAATTTAAATGTTTGTAAACGCACCCACGATACAGGAGTAATTCCTAGTGTGGGACAACGTTTTTTAAAAAAAACAAAAACAAAACAAAACGTTTGAGGGAACAACTCCGTATTCTGAACGAAAGAAAGAAAAAAGTAAGTACAGACGCCAGCATGTCAAGCTACTACAATCTGTCAAATTTATTTAATAGATTTTCAACTTTATCACTGAAGCATAAGGTTCAAAGTTGAATGGGAAAATTTGACAGTTTCGGGTAGCTTGGTGTGCTGGCGTCTGTACCTAACTACCGATTTATATAACGGTATCAATTCTTTTATTTCCTTAGCTACTTAGGTATTTCGAATGTCTATTGCCTAGGGAAAAAAAAGTAAGTAAATTTTTAATCCCCGTTAATATTTTTTTTACCTGGCTCGTTGGTCTAGCGGTCGCAAGCGCTACTGCTGAGCTGTGAGGTCCTGGGTTCGATTCCCGCACCTCTGCCCACCTCATCGGGCAATACAGGCGTGATGCTTTGTATTTATGTATGTAAATTTTAAATCGCATAATGTAACATAATTGAATCTTTCCCGTACAATGAGAGGTCAGCTTATATACTGGAAATGTATATGTAGCTTGATACGTAGCCGTGTGTACCTATCTACCTATATAATGCGGGTAAAAATACAATAAGTATCAAAATAATATCATCCTAGTTCAATCACTGATATTTTTACTAATCAATATTACTTATTCAAACTGATGAATTTTATTTAAAGAAATAAAAATTGCCATGATGGCTTTCTCTTTTTTAGGGTTCCGTAGTCAAAAAGGAACCCTTATAGTTTCGCCATGTCCGTCCGCAGTTTAGCTCAGAGGCTCTTAGTACTATTAGAAAACTATAATTTGGCATGGATATAATATGTACAGACGCCAGCACAACAAGTTACTACAATCTGTCAGATTTCTTTAATAGATTTTCAACTTTATCACTAAAGCATAAGGTTCAAAGTTGATTGCGAAAATTTGACAGTTTCGGGTAGGTTGATGTGCTGGCGTCCGTACATTATTAATCACGCCGACAAAATGGTAAAATAAAATCTTGAAAAAAAATTTTTTTACGCTATCGGTTTTTTTAGGTACACGTAAAGTGGGGATGTTTTTGAAGTGAAAACTTCTTTAGCATCGTTGTGATTTGAAATTTTATGTGTTTTTGTGGATCGATGGATGGATGGATCGATGGATCGATGGATCGCCGGATCGCGATGGATCGATGGATTGATGGATGGATGGATGGATGGATCGATGGATCGAAGGATCGAAGCATCGATGGATCGAAAGATCGAAGCATCGATGTATCGACGGATCGAAGCATCGATGTATCGACTGATCGACGGATCGATGGACCGATGGATCGATGGATGGATGGATCGATGGATGGATGGATCGTTGGATGGATGGATCGATGGATAGATGGATCGACGGATCGATGGATTGATGGATCGACGGATCGATGGATTGACGGATCGATGGATCGACAGACGATGGATCGACGGATCGATGGATCGATGGATCGACAGGTCGATGGATCGACAGGTCGATGGATCGACGGATGGATGGATCGACGGATCGATGGATCGATGGATGGATGGATGGATCGACGGATCGATGGATCGACGGATCGGTGGATCGACGGTTCGACGGATCGATGGATTGACAGGTCAATGGATCGATGGATCCATGGATCGACGGATGGATGGATGGATGGATCGACGGATCGATGGATCGATGGATGGATCGATGGATCGACGGATCGATGGATCGACGGATCGGTGGATCGAAGGATCGACGGATTGACGGACCGGTGGATCGAAGGATCGATGGATCGACGGATCGATGGATCGATGGATCGACGGATCGATGGATCGATGGATCGACGGATCGATGGATCGATGGATGGATGGATCGATTGATGTTCTTTAGCATCGTTGTAATATGAAATTTTATGAAACGAAAAAGCGACAGTAAAAAGAGACATGTAAATTCATAAGATTTAACGTGGGAGAAAATGAGACAGGAAGCATTATACAGTGTTTTTGAAGGTTTCACTTCTACCACGTGTAAATTGCACACATGCTGTTTTTTTTTTTCTCGTCTACCCATGTTACCGTTGGATGGTCCTTTAAAAAATCTTGCGGGTTTGTGAAAACCATTTTTCGATTTAGGGATCAGTTTGTGAAATACACTGGCCTGCAAAACTAAGTAATACACTTTTAAAATTTATATTTTTTCTAAACTATAGAATTTAGAGATTTAAAATAAAAAACGTTTTGTAGCAAATTTTATAGGCTTTCTTTGAAACTAGTAAACTATACATTAGTAATATTTTTAACTTAAAAAAATATCTAAAACAACAAAAATAGCCAGTTTAAGCTCAGTGTCAAAAATACAGTACAGTGCAGTTACATGTAATTAAATTTTTAATAACTGGTATTGCCTCATCGTCTCCTCAGATGGTTTCCAATCTCTTCGTACCTTCGTTTCACCTTCTGGACCGTTCGTAACGTCACACCCACCATTCTTGCAGTACAACGCATACTGATGTCTAGTTCCAGAAAAGTCATGATCTTAGCACATTCTTCAGGTGAAAGAAGCACGATAAATAAAATGTATGTGCTGTTGTCTAACTTAGCTTTTGTAGCAAGACTCATCGATCAAGAAAAAGTTTGAAACCAAAAACAGAAACAAAAAATTATTGGTAAAATTGTAATTCTTAATCATTCATTGTGCGTATCTATTCCATTTCATTCTGTATAAGTCTCGATATTCCCGGGAATTTCCGAGACAGTGTGTGAGTCTTGAAAATCTAGTCTCAGAGCTTGGGACTGGAAGCGCTAAGGTTACTTTTTATTCAGGTACCACGTGAGCAAAGCCGGGCCCAAATGCTACTATTCAAAAAGTTTAAAATCTTAATGTTTCAACAAATCCAAAACGACGACGTGGACAAAGTGAACGACGATGATGAGCTCGAAGACTTGGTTTATGAGAATCAAAGGTAGGTAATAGAAATGAATGCATCGATAATATTGCAGTTCTCGCATTTTTACTGACTTCAAAAAGGAGAATATTCTTTATTTGACGGTTTTTAGGGTTCCGTACAAGTTCTGTCAAGTGGCATATTATATGAAAGGGCTTTGGCCATGGGAAAGTATCGGAGATATTCAAAAATATACTACTATTTCAGAACATTCATGCATTGCTATTATTGTCTGCTTTATATTTATGTAATAAAATGCATTAATCTTATAGGTTTCCAGACGAAGAGGACAGGTCAGATAGAAATCAATGCAGAATCAGACGAAAGAAGAATGATAGACTTAAATTTTTTGTAAAGAATTAAAAACCTTTTCTATTCACTCAACAGCCTTTGGTTGCGGTATAAATAATTTGGAGTTGATAGGGGAGAAAAGGTTAGGCTTCTTGGGATAAACTCATTCCCAACTACGGAACCCTTCATTGTGCGTGGTTCGACACGCACTTGGGCGGTTTTTTTTACAAGCCTAAAGATACAAATGGGGATGAATTATTTTTTTCAATGCACGCCCTCTTGATGGGTATAATTGAATAGGTCTATTTAAACGAAGGTAATATAAATTAATACATCACTTTTTTTCAGTTATACCGTTTGCGAAATATGGCCCGCCAAATTGCCTGCCTTGCAATGCCAGGGGGCGTTGCAAGGCACTGCAGTGCCCCCCATCCTCCCTGCCATTTCTAACCTAGAAACTTCCACGTTGCTATAACTTAGTAAAAACTGTTTTAAAATAATGTTACGAGCTTGGGGTTCGTGATAATAAAAACTACCGATTTAATAACCAAAAAACTGACACTTTACTCACCAACACTAATTACAGCTCAAACACACAAATAAAGAAACACAATGTCACTTACTGATCACTTCTAGTCGCACTCGAATATCGCTTTCGATGTTATCGCATGTATAGCTTATTCAAAACTATGTGTCTCGCGGCTCGCGTCCGCCTTATATAGTCCCACAGAGCCATTCGATAAACATCTAGTATGTTCGAGTACATAGCGGTCCCGACCGACTCGACGTCGATAGTTCTCGGAATTACTAGTACCTACAGGAAGGGTCAATGTCCTAGTACCAAGGCCAAGGTACTAGTTCTGCTACCCGATACAAGATGGCGCTAGTGGTAACTAATGGCGATACATGGCGATGTATCAAGCATTATTTTTGGCGCGCAACACTGCCCCCTCCTAAGACATGCTCGTCCCGAGCATTATTGGCTCCATAATAACGCGCCAGTCGATCCACATGGACGATCTTAGGAGTACCTCTTGCACCTTTCTGTATCCGGTAGGTTACATCATTGATCTTTGTCACAATCCGGTACGGTCCGTCCCATTTAGCTTGAAGCTTAGGAGATTTCCCTTTGCTGCGGACTGGATTGTGCAACCACACTAGTGAACCTTCGTCGAACCCTTTATTATTCATTTTGCGGTCATAACGGGTTTTCATCCTTTCAGACATTTGCTGGCCCGATTGTCGGACGTGCTCATAAATGTCATTCATCTTGTTCCGCAAATCATTTGCATAATCAGTTACACTGCGTGGGGCATCAGGTGGTATTCCGGTGATCAGGTCTGCAGGCAGCCGTAGTTCTCTTCCGAAGTTTGCGAAAGCTGGCGTCACCGATGTACTTTCGTGGACAGCGCTTCGATATGACAACAAAAACGGTTGTAGGTGCTTGTCCCAATCTCGTTGCCGATTTTCCACAACTTTTGCTAGATACCTCTCCAGTGTCTGGTTAAATCGTTCCACCATTCCATCCGATTGTGGGTGGTAAGAAGTCGTTCTTGTTTTATGAGTACCCATAACTCGACAAGTTTCCTGGAATATTTGTGACTCAAAATTCCTTCCTTGATCACTGTGAATCTCCAAAGGTACTCCAAAACGACAGAAGACTTCATGAACTAATTTATCCGCAACTGTCGAAGCTTCTTGATTTGGAATGGCGAAGACTTCCGGCCACTTAGTGAAATAATCCATCACAACCATGAAATACTTGTTGCCACTTTCACTTTCCGGAAACGGCCCCGCAACGTCAAGGGCTATCCTCTCCCATGGTGCACCAACATTGTACAATTTCAATGCACCCCTACTACGAGTCTGGGGTCCCTTTACAGCTGCACAACTTGTACATTTGCGACACCAATCCTCGACATCGTCCCGACAGTGGACCCAGTAAAACCGTTCTCGTATCTTCAGTAGAGTCCGTTTTACTCCCAGATGACCTCCTGAACAACCATTATGGTACAGCTGTAGAACATCCGGTACTTGAGCTTTAGGGACAACCATTTGCAAATGACAGCTGTCTCCCCGAGCATTTTCCCATTTACGGCACAGGACTCCATCCTGAACCACCAAGCTGTCCCATTGGGCCCAATAGCTTTTTGTGACCGAACTCATCGCTGAGACGTCACTCCACCTGGGCTTAGGAGCTCTGGCCTTCATCCACTCCAGAATCGGCTTAATGTCCGAATCTTCCTGCTGTGCACGTTGTAGGCTTTCCTTCCACTCGTTGTTGAGGTCTGTCTTGAGCATCCTCACAGGTACCACTTCCTTACTCTCTTGTCTAGTACAATGCTTGCAGTCTTCAGGACAAGGTCTTCTTGACAATGCATCTGCATTGCCATGAGATTTTCCGCTGCGATGTTCGACCACGAAGTCGTATTCCTGCAGTAGTTCAATCCATCTCGCAACTTGACCTTCTGGATTTTTGAACTGCAATAGCCATTTCAGTGCAGCATGGTCAGTACGTAAGTGGAATTTCCGACCCAGAAGATATTTGCTAAAATACTGCAATGACTTTACCACCGCAAGCAGTTCCCGTCTCGTAACACAATAGTTCCTTTCCGGTTTTGACAACGACTTGCTGAAGTACGCTATCACAACCTCTTGATCACCATTCCGTTGGGACAACACACCGCCAAGTCCTATGTCACTTGCGTCTGTGTCAACTATAAATTCCCTGCCCGCATCAGGGTAACCCAAAATAGGTGTTTTGCACAGACGGTCCTTTAGCTCCTGGAATGCGATGTCGCAACTATTATCCCAGCAGAAATGTCGCTTCTCCTCGGTGAGCTTATGCAGGGGTTTGGCTATATCTGCAAAGTTCTTGACAAATCGGCGATAATAGGAGCACAAACCCAAAAATGCTCTGACCTGCGTCTTGTCTTTTGGAACTGGCCAATCCTTGACAGCTGCAATTTTCTCTGGATCCGTGCGGATACCTTCTTCAGACACGACATATCCCAAAAAGCTAACTTGTCGTTTGAATAGTGAACACTTCTTCGGACTTAACTTGAGGTTGGCACTCTGGATCTTCATGAGCACGCGTTCCAGGTTTTGTAGATGTTCTTCAAACGTACGGCCTACGATGATGATGTCATCCAAGTAGACCAGACAGGCATCGCCAATTAACCCGGTAAGTACAAGTTCCATCAACCTTTCGAACGTTGCCGGAGCATTGCACAATCCAAACGGCATAACTTTAAATTGCCACAGACCCTTTCCTGTCGAGAATGCAGTTTTCTCCTTGTCCTTGGGATCAATTTCGACTTGCCAGTAGCCACTTTTCAGGTCCAGCGTGCTAAACCACTTTACGCCAGTAAGCATGTCCAGCGTGTCATCAATTCTTGGCAAAGGATAGCTGTCCTTCTTCGTAACGTCGTTCAGACGACGATAGTCAACACAAAACCGCATGCTGCCATCCTTCTTTCTCACCAGCACTACAGGTGAACACCATGGACTAGATGAAGGTTCAATAACACCATCCTTCACCATTCGCTCAATCATGGTTTCCACTTCCTTTTCACGTGCTACCGGCAATCTCCTTGGCCGCTGACGGATAGGCAATTCTTCTCCTGTATTTATTTTGTGTTGAACTAAGCCAGTCCTCCCGATGTCAGCATCGTTTGTCGAGAAAACATCGGCGTACTTGAGTAACGTCTTCTTTGCCTTGACCATTTCATTTTGGGACAGAGCGCTGCGGCAGTCTTCTAAAAGGGTGGTCACTCTCGTTTGTGCATCCTTGCTGAGGGTCCCAGTCGAAAGATATTGGCATCGACGCAACCAATCCACTTCCTCGCAAGTACCAAGTAGTGTGCCTTTTTCTATAATCTGGTCCTGATCACAAAGGTTCAGCACTCGTACCCCTGAAATGTCGGTGGTTCTGACCAAAGTTCGTGCCACTTTCCATGGAAGGTCATTGTCTACCCTTTCCACGAGTACACAACGAGGAGTTCTCCCAGGATTCCGAGGAAGACTAACCGGCACAATCGTTTCCGATCTCGGCGGAAGAATAATCTTCTTAAGGCTGTACACATTTCCTGGTAACGCCCCTTCCACGAAAACTTCCTCTTGTCCACATTTCAATACACCTTGCTTAACGTCGATCTCGCAACAATTCTTCCTCATAAAGTCAAGGCCCAGGATGCAATCGTCCATTATATCAGCCACAATGACATTATGCAGGTAGATTCTGTTGCCTAGCTTCAACTCCATTTTCTTCTCTCCACGGACGGGTATGCGCTGACCGGTGGCTGTTACCAAATTAATGTGTTCTCGGTTGTGTGCGGAGTCCCCAAGGAACCAACTTATAAGTTGGGAACTGACGACCGTACGAGAGGCTCCAGTATCTATGGTCAGCTTACACGGCGTTCCGTTGACCTCGCCCTTGATGATTAGGCTATTCCCATCATGGGTTTGTGTGATCGAAATCCTTGGGGCTCCTTGAACATCAGCCAGCACCCGCCCCGCAGTCCTGGCTATTACTCGTTTCCCTGCTGCTGGTGTTGGGCGGTGCTGTTAACCGCACTGCCCTCTGGAGATCGGCCGTCTTCTCTTTCTGCAGTTCGCTTAGGGCAACTGGATCGAAGGTGGCCCCTTTCCCCACAGCCGTAGCACCTAGGGCTGTATCCTTTACTGCGCTCGCGAACTGTAGCCGCTGCAACCTCCCTGACGCGATGGGAACGATGATCTTGCCGCACAGCTTCCACCTCCAGTGCATGGGCCAAGGCGTCCTTCAGCGTCCCGTGGTGACCGAGCCTCACAGCAACTCTAACTTCAAGGTCGCGGATGCCGTCGATGAATGCCTGCACCAGGTTCCCATCAATAAGTGCAGGTACGGACTGGTACGCTTTGCGAACCAGCTTCTCCACTTCCAGGGCCCACTGCTGCAGGTTTTCATTGCTGCGTTGCACGCGATCCTTGAGCTGCGCCCGAAACACGTGTTCCAGGTGAGCGTCGCCATACCGAGCCTCCAATGCCTCAAGGAGCTGCTCGTAAGTCACTTCCTTACCGAGAGCTTCCAGAACAGTTAAGGCCTGGTCGCGCAAGCCCAGGGTGAGGGCAGTCATGGCCTGACTTTTATTCCACCCGTTCGCCTTCATGACAGCCTCAAATTGGATTTTGTAGGCCGACCACGAAGAAGTTCCGTCAAACGGTGGCACTTTGAATCCACGTAGCGAAGGTGTTGTAGCTACGGGAGCTGCGATTCCATCACCAAGTTTCAGGTAATCCAGCGTTTTCTTCACGTCAGCCATCACGGTTTCCTTCACGTCAGCCATCACGTTGTCAACCCGATTATTCACTTGGTCGATTCGGGTTTCGGCTTCCGACAGACGGTTGTCATGTTGAGCAACCTTTTCCTTCACCTCCTTCATGTCTTTCCCGAAGGTAGCGTGAAGGTCCTTTATAAGGAGCATCTGCTCTTCCTGGCGGCGCGCCTGCTCCTCCTGTCGGCGGGCCTGCTCCTCCTTGTCCCGCTGGAGCTGTTCCTCCAACCGACGAGCCTGTTCCTCCTGTCGGCGAGCCTGCTCCTGCAGCATCATCATCAGAGCAGCAAAATCTGGTGCTGATGATGCTGGAGCAGCTGTGGACGGACCGGCCTCCGTGGTCGGTAGCTGGCCTTCCGACCTCTGTGGCGTTGCTCCACCGAATCGCCTCTGGTCCGTCTCTTGCTGGCGTTGACTCCGGGTACGGATACCCTCCATGTCGTCTTTGGGTAAAATCGGCATTTTAAACCTCGCTTCTGACACCAATTGTTACGAGCTTGGGGTTCGTGATAATAAAAACTACCGATTTAATAACCAAAAAACTGACACTTTACTCACCAACACTAATTACAGCTCAAACACACAAATAAAGAAACACAATGTCACTTACTGATCACTTCTAGTCGCACTCGAATATCGCTTTCGATGTTATCGCATGTATAGCTTATTCAAAACTATGTGTCTCGCGGCTCGCGTCCGCCTTATATAGTCCCACAGAGCCATTCGATAAACATCTAGTATGTTCGAGTACATAGCGGTCCCGACCGACTCGACGTCGATAGTTCTCGGAATTACTAGTACCTACAGGAAGGGTCAATGTCCTAGTACCAAGGCCAAGGTACTAGTTCTGCTACCCGATACAAGATGGCGCTAGTGGTAACTAATGGCGATACATGGCGATGTATCAAGCATTATTTTTGGCGCGCAACAATAATTTCGCGAACAATGTGATTATAACTTTTCGAATAATAAAGATAAAACTGCAAAATAGACAATAGACGTCCTAGTTCAAAGGTTTGCCTTTGCCTTTAGCAAACAATACTCTTTTAATAGCCTTCTATTTATCTTTACATCATAAAAAGTATGTTACAGTCGTTTGTAATTACAGCTACGGAACCCTATATTATGCATGGCCCGACTTGCTTGGTCGATATTTTTATTTATAAGGAAACATTATTTTGTTCTAGGTACATGCATGGTTATGTTATGAGAGAGTTTATTTTTGTTTAGGGAACATTACATTTTGTTATTACGGTAATACGATATTTGTAATAAGTACATACATACCTTCGAACGTTGCACGTCGCGAAATTTTTTGAAACCTCTTTGTCTTTTATTTTTTATGGGATTTTTATTGTTATTGTAATGGTATTATATATTCTGAATATACATATTAAATTGTTTAATAAATAAACATTGATGAATATTTACATAACATTTTATTTCATACTAACCTTTTAGGTAAGTATATAGATTGAGTACCTACGCGAGGGTAGAATAACGGATCAGTCTATATAGTATCGAGTCCACAAAAAAAAACACGAGCCTCTAAATTTCGAAACTCGCGCCTCGGGATGGAAGCCCTAGTACCTATTTACCTACTATGTTGGTGGTAGGTATGTCAGTTTGTAGGTCTATGAACAGAGCTTCAAATATTAATTATGTATGTATTGTATACCGACAATGAGCTCGTTTGTTTAGCTGTGTTATCTTTTACACATCGATCCGTCGTACCGTGGAAATACTTCCGTGAATTTGAACTTTATTTGAATGACATAATTTTTTACAAATACATTTTTATTGCCATACGAATCAAGTTCAAATTCACGGTCCGTCTCCGGCACAGATCGCTGTTGATCAGCTGGGCGGCCGGCGGGGCACCGCGCCGTTCAAACTCGAACTCGACTCACGCAGTCGATCGCGCTTGCTGCGTCGCAGCTCGCCGCCCGCGCCGCGCGCTTCCGCGTATTATAGTAGAGGGGGCGCGGGGTGGCGCGGGCGAGAGGTACGAAATCGCTCGCGTTGGGCTGCATAGGCGCCGTCTTAAAACCGGCCAAGAGCGTGTCGGGCCACGCTCAGTGTAGGGTTCCGTAGTTTCCCGTCCGTCACAATAAGTGTTCCCACTTATGAGTTTAAAAGTGGATATCCATTATGTTCGCGTAATAATCGTAGTCGATCATAGATCTTAAAATATTGGGGTTCGATTTTAATAATTCTTTTTTTATTTTTGTTTGAAAAAAGGTACGTTCAAGATAATAAAATATGTAATAAAAAAAAAACAAATAAAAAAAAATAAAATATGTATGATAATAAAATGCTTGCATATACGATTATACTACAAACTTAGTCCAGAAATTATTTTGTACAACTTTTTGTCTTTTTTGTACAAAAACTGTTGTTTCTATCAAGTTCAAAATAATTTTCCTAGAAAGTCCTTTTAAAGTTCTACTATTCAGATTTTTTTCATATTTTCTAAAGTTATGGTTCAAAAGTTAGAGGGGGGGGGACACATTGTTTTTTACTTTTGGAGCGATTATTTCCGAAATTATTGACATTATCAAAAAATGATTTTAGTAAACCCCTATTCATTTTTAAATACCTTTCCAACAATATATCACACGTTAGGGTTAAAATAAAAAAAAAATTACTTCCCACTTTACATATAGGGGGGCTACCCTAATAAAACATTTTTTTCCAATTTTTATTTTACCACTTTGTTGGCGTGATTGATATACATATTGGTACTAACTTTCAGCTTTCTAGTGCTAACGGTCACAGAGATTAAGCGAGGACGGACAGACGGACAGACAGACATGGCGAAACTATAAGGTTTCCTAGTTAACTACGGAACCCTAAAAAGTAAACTGTGATTGTGTGTTGCATCTACCTTATTGTCAAGAAATGTTTCATATGATTTACTGACTGTTATTTTTCTAATAATCATTTGTTCGTTTCGTTTTTTACAAGCTTTTTATTATATTATTTAGCTTGCACTGTTCGTATGTATGTATACGTAAGTTGTCCGTTCAAAATTTGCAAACCATTTTCGACCATTTGTTGGTATCCGATTGAGCTGAAATTTTGCATACACTTTTAGTTCTGGTAACAATACAACATGCAATACTCAATATTGTAATAATTTCAATATGGCCGCCGCTCCAAGGTCGCGGATTATATGTATTTGTTTTTGAATCCCTTTAATATGGGTATCAAATGAAAGGGCTTGAAGAGTAGAAAACGATCAAGTAGTAACATTACATTAAATTCAATATGGCCGCCGCTCCAAGATGGCGGATTACATTTTTTACAATCCCCTTAATATGGGTATCAAATGAAAGAGCTTGAAGGGTAGAAAACGATAAAGTTAGTAACTGTTGGCAACATTGCATTTGGAGCGCCATCTGCGGACGACAGCGAAGAAACTGACACTAACGAAGGCAGTTTCATATTGCTGAAGTTCGTGGAGTGGGAGCACCAGAGGCTTTATAACGGCGAAGCACAAGCGGAGCGGTCTCTTGGGCTTTCGGATTTTGGATAGTTCATGGCACTATCATCACATTCATCACACTCATTTTTTTTTTTTTATTGTTATTTTATTGTACATGCACCTATATTGTAAAATAATTAATAAACCAGTTGATTATTAGCTGTCTCGAATTTATTTAAGTAAAATTAAATAATACCTAAATTTCACATAACAACGCTCTAAATTCAATATGGCCGCCGCTCCAAGATGGGGGATTAATTTTTTTTTCAACCCTCTTAATATGGGTATCAAATCAAAGGACTTGAAGAGTAGAAAACGATACGTGAACAATCAAACCGATTAATTCAATAAAAATATAAAACTAATAGGTGGTAATATTTAAAGGAACTAAAATAACATCAGTGGTCAATTTTAAAAGCTTGAGGCACTGATGTACGGTATCCGTTAAACGGGTATACCTACTACACAATAAGTGCCTTAAGCGTTTAAAATTTATATATGTAAGTATATTTTGAAATGTCACTTAAATAAATAATTTCTTTTCTTTTTAGTTCGCATTATTCTTTCTTTTTTAGGTTACATTTTTATTTAAATAAAAGCTTGTTTCTAAAAACTTTTTTTATTTTAATTTTTTTCATATACATATATACTTTTTGTTTAATTTTATTTTGTATAACGTGTCTCATTTTCTTTGTTTGTTTTTATTTATATTTATTGAGATAACTAGGCTTGGGACGGAAAATTTATTGGTTTTTGTGTTAGAAATATTAAAAATTCGTAAACAAGTTGCAAAATGAGGGTGTACTGTACACATCTGTTCCCCCTAAGGCCGTATTGGCTTAATGCTTTGTTACAGAATGGTGTAAACAATACATATACATACGATCGCAGCAATCGCAGGTCATTTGCTGTTAGTTATTGAAGAGTTCCATTGTCTATCCCCGAAGATTTTCATCAGATCCTATTATATTATATACTAAAACCTTCCTTGAAAAATATCCGATTTTAGTGGGGTTTTCGTCATATAAATATAACGGACACCCCACTAAAATCGGATAAGTAGTTTTTGAGAAAATCGTGGAGATACAAACATCCATACTAATAATATAAATGCGAAAGTGTCTGTCTGTTACCTCTTCGCGCTTAAACCGCTGAACCGATTTATATGAAATTTGGTATAGAGATAGTTTAAGTCCCAGGAAAGGATATAGGATAGTTTTTATCCCGATATTCCCACGGGATCGACACTTATGCGGGTGAAACCGCGGCGCGCTGCTAGTACCTACATATACAGGGTCGAATACAGAACCTCCTTTTTAGAAGTTGGTTAAAAAGTAATAGGCTTGCATGAATTCACGACAGAATTTAAATCATTAGTATTATGCTAATCGGATTGGGATGAAATTTAGCACACAAACAGTTTATAAATTGGATTAGCACATTGGATGCTTTTTAACCCGGTATTACGTTTCCGTGGGATAATAATTTCCGATCTCCGCGCGGGCGATAAATGATAAATGATTTTATTTTTGTAAGTAGGTTTGCACAAACACTTGTACACGTCAATCATGTATTTTTTTAAACTAGATGAGGGCGGCGTTTCCTATCTGACTACTCTGAGAAGAAAGGTCGAAACAAACTCGGAGGTCACAGTCTCTTTTAAAGTCCAGACATAATCCTGGTCAGGTTATATGAAGACCATGTAGATCGATGTCTGAGATGGTATGTTGAGGAAAGGACCACACAGATTGAGAGGACCTGTCCAGTCACTGCACGCATTTGTCAGAAATCGTGCAGCTCAACTCAACACTTAAGGAGCTCAACGATTCGACGAACAATACCAAAGAAAGTACATTTGGGTAGGCCACATAAATTACTCAAACTGCCAGACCATGAAAAAAAAAACTAACAGAACAGAGAGAATAATAAAAAAATATAAAATAAATCACATTCACAATAATTAAAATAATATGATACTTTACAAAGTAAGCAAATGTCAATGTTTTTAAAAAAAAAATCATTAATGTCAATGTGTACCTACATTATAAAAAAAAAACACTTAAAATGCAGAAAATGGAAGCAGCTCAATCCAAAGCCTTTTGTCCTCAATATAATGCCAGAAAGCCTTTTATATCTTTAACGGTATAAAAGGCTTTCTGACACAACTTACTTTTAATGAATGATTTAAATTTATTAAGGCTTAGATCTTGAATGTGGCTTGGTAGTTTATTATAAAAGCGTATATATGGACATCTGAACGAGCCACCTATTTTCTTAAGCCTTGTTGTAGGTACAACAAATTTGTGTTTGTTTCTAGTAGTCTATTATGGCTATCACTGTATTTTTTAAACAATTTTATATTTTTATGGGCATATAAAAGATTTTCGTAAATATACTGAGAAGGCACAGTCATTACATTAATCTCTTTAAATTTGTCTCTGAGAGTGTCTCGGACTTATGTATTTCTAATATTATTATTTTCATTACACAGAAAAACAGTTCGTAGATGGATACAAAGTTATCAAGCGACGGGTGATGTGAAATGTGATCACCAAGGCGCTCGCCCGATTGCTTACACTAATGAATCGGAGCGACAACGTAATATGTATTGTGAAAGTTCACTCAGTGGCACCCTTCAAAACTACGCTTTCAAATGCTGACTTCAAGAAATGATAGACAGTGACGGCCATCCTATCCGTTATGAATAGGCAACTCGGCAGATTGACTGTGTAACTTATTTGATAAAATTACATTGGAACATATATGAGCAAGTTAGTGTTAATAATTCCCAATATCATTCCATAATCAGTGGGATCATTATCTCGTAGTTAATCAAAAACAAACAACCTTTATTATTATCAATCCAGTTATTCTTGTTTACAAGTAGTCTATTAATGTGTTAACGATTCATATCTGACCTCACATATTTTTCTAATATTGTGTTAAATAAGGGTTATCAGAAAATGTGATAAAAGGGAAAAGATGTATATTACTATACTGTTATAGTTTAGCATGTTGGTTCTTCCTCTGTAATTCACAGGCACAAATGACAACATTTCATTTTTTAACCAGGCTTTTTTCCGATAAGATCATACAGAGTATAAAAAATGTATGTTTTCACAACTTTAAATAAATAAATATTATTGTAGTTATGGTTATAGAAATATCTATAAACGAACCGTTATCTAATGTTCTACGTTCTAAACCAAACTAAGGTATCTATTTTGTGTTTAGTTAATATTCTAAGTAAATAACCCCGATTTAACACAGACAGGAATCTGTATATTCAACCAGGAAGTGGATTCCATGAAGTCCTAGAAATGTAATTAGAAAAATAAATGAATATTGTTTATGCAAAATAACTAGCTTTCATTACAAACCCCCATTTGATTTCTTAATAATAATAAACGAAAATCACCTACTAAAGAAACTAAAAAAAAATAATGAAGTTAATAAATAAAAAAAAACCTCAGCCGCGGATTTGAACTCGAGAACATCACATTGCTAAGCCGCAGCATAAACCACTAGACCAACACGCCATTTACGTTACGTTACAAAAAACTTAAATATAATATGCCGTTACCAATAGGGGTACCTTTATTATGAAGCGGACTGTACAATATAGGATTTTTAAAGTTTTGGCTTGATTAAAGCACTTGGATAACCGCATCATGAAACCCACTGATTTTGAGGCTTTGGCGACAATTACATCAATGTGTATTTCAAAACTGAGCTTAGAATCGTGCTGAACCCTGGATGGAGTTTGATCTAGGTAGAACTTCATCACCTAGGCCCTAGGTGATGAAGACCCTAGGTCCTAGGGTATACGATGTAGCATGATGATTGAGCGCTTCCGAGGATACGTTACAATCGAGCATTTAGCGGGATTAAGATCCAGCTTATTTCTTTGGCAGTAGTCCTCTAGGCGACGCAGATCATCCTGGAGTGCCTTTACGTCCATCTGCGATGATATTGTGGCATAAATTTTCATATCATCAGCAAAACATAAAAGTTTGGATGAAGTCAAGGAAGAGTCGATGTCGTTAATGTAGATTATAAATAGCAATGGACCGAGCAATGAACCCTGTGGGACTCCACTAGGAACAGGGACCCAGCTAGATATAAAATTATTTAGTACTAGTGCATGGGACCTGTTGACAAGGTAAGAGGAAAACTATCTGAGTAGATCGCCACGAATTCCCATGCCATTTAATTTGGATATCAGATTGCTATGATCAATTCGATCAAAGGCTTTGCTATAGTCTGTATAAACGACATCAACCTGCTTGCCGTTGCACATGGCATCAGTTATAAATTCATTAAGGAGAATCAGGTTCGTGAGAGTAGACCTCCCTTTTAAGAAACCGTGTTGGAACAAGTTAAATGAATTTTTCAGAGCAGTATGAACCTGATTATATTATATTATTCTATCAAAGACTTTTGCTATTATAATACACAGTTTAGATATCGGCCTGTAATTCGCTATGTCTGTTTTGACACCTTTATTATGTATAGTCGTTATAATCGCAGATTTCCATATTTGCGGCACAACACAGGTATTCAAAGATTTTTTAAATAAAATTGAAATAGGTTGCGCTACCGAAGGTGCGCACCAAACAAGAAGTTTGGATGGGATGTTGTCAGGACCTGCCGATTTGCATGTAACTAATTTATGAAGCAAGTTAATTATTTCATCAATATCAACAATGATATTGCAGATATCCGATTTTAGGTTTCCTGCTCCACAGGCACTTGAGCTCACTACTTAAAATTTTAATTTTAATAATTGGAAGAGGTGCTTCCCTTTTTCTTTTTTTTTGTGTTTCTGACATTAAGAACATAATTTATTTATTTTTTGTTTTATTCAACAAGTCTTAATTGTTGAATACTTCGTTATTAAATAATATCTCTTCCTATTTGGTAATAAAATTCTATTAATCTCTTAAATAAATTACAAACTATAGTGTTGTATAATTTAGAAGCATTTTTAAATTTTGTAAATGTAAGAACCGTGTTTTCGTTTACTATGATTTTTTTCATGTTGACTTGAAAGAGCATGGCGGTTGAGAACATGTCATGCTCACCTAAATGTCTCATCGATGGTGGCGCGTGTGTTGGATCATTCGGTTCCCTACAAAATGGTTGAGCTAGATGGTGCTGATACACGCGTCATGTTCGTGAACGGGCGCCGTCGGTTGAGACTGGTCATTTCTTAACTGCCAAGGCTTATTTTTAATCTTATATTTTGAAATGTTTCTTCATTTGTGTTTTTTTTTACATTGTTCTCGCATATAGAAGCAACAATAATAATGTACCCACGATTTGTAATATCTTGATTTAAAAGAGTGTCCATGGAGTTTCTTGCCCGTTCTTCTCCATAGAGATCTACGTTTTGGAATGGGCAACTAGCTTCAACTTTCTGACTAACTGACGGACTATTTTAATTTTGACAATTCAAAAGTGCCTGTACAAGGTTTAATTGAAATAAATGATTTGAGTTTTGAGTTTGAGTTTGATGAATCGTTAAAAAGAAAAGGAGAAGGGATTGGATGACTAACACCTTGAACTATTTCAAGGTGCTTGAGATTGCGTTTGAGTTATGACGTTTTTTTACAAAAGTCCAAAAGTGTTTTGGATTATTTTTAATAGAATTTTCTCTTTGATCCAAATAGTTGCAGTAGCATTGAGAGTCCATAGTTTTCACCCTTTCACGAAGAAGCTTGAATGTTAATTCGTCCGATATATTATTAGTATTACCCCTTGTAAAACCGAACTGTTTGCTATGTAATAACTTATGTTTATAAAATTTTTTTACATTTGGTCTAAAATTAATTTCTCAATAATTTTACTAAAGGTAGGTAGTACAGAAATAGGTCTATTAATTGTGGGGTCTGATGTACTGCCTGATTTAAACAAACGTATTATTTTACTATTTTTCATAAGGTCGAATTTTTCATAAAGGCGAAGCGGCAGATAAAAGCTAGTAAATAAATAAATCAACCGTAAAGCAAATGCACTCTTGATTTTGGAGCAATCTCTCGCTGTCTCGCTTCTGTTTGTCTTTTGTCTGTACACAACATTGCCCATTTTCTTGCTGACTGTAATTTTTTTTTCAAAATCTGTGAACGCAGATCAAAATTTCCCAAAAAGGTAAAGACAGTTCTGTAAGACCGTTTTCCTGTAGCTACAGCGTCGAAAGTACCTGTCCTTGCTGAAAATATGGTAAAAATAGCATAGTTTTACTACGAAATCCAGCACGGACTCACCGTCGGGCTCGTTGAACTGAACGAAGATCTTGACGTCGGCGTGCGCCGGGTCGTCGTCCTCAGACTGGCGCTCGTTGTAGATCACCAGCCGCTCTACCTTGCCCCACTTGGAGCACTCCTCCGTGATCTCGTGGTGCAGCGCCTCGTCCACCTCGGCGGCCGACACCATGTTGCACAGCAACACAGTGCGCGAGGCGCGGCGCCGCATGAGCCGCTGCATCACCAGGTGCCGCGCCGACTGCCCCGAGATGGACAGCGACTCCTGCTGCTGCAGCGTGTCGGGCGACGTGTCCAGCAGCTTGCGCTGCAGCGCCGCCTGCTGGCCCGCGCCCGCGTCGGGCGGCGGCGGGCTGGCGGGGCCGGGCGGGCCGGCCGGGGCCAGGCGCGGCGCCGGCGGGATCACCACGCCGGGCGGCGGCAGCGCGGGTGCGGGCAGCGCCGGCGCGCCGGGCGGGCCGGCCGGGCCGGGCAGGCCGGGCAGGCCGGGCAGGCCGGGCAGGCCGGGCAGGCCGGGCAGGCCGGGCAGGCCGGGCAGGCCGGGCAGGCCGGGCAGCGCCGCCGGCAGCGCGGGCAGCGCGGCCGCCAGCGAGGGCAGCGCGGCCGCGGGCGACACGCCCAGCGCGTTGAGCTTGGTGAGGCCGAGCGCGACGGCGTTGCTGGCCACGGCATCCATGGCCTGTATCTTGGCCGTGGCGGCGGCCGCGGCCACGGCGGCGGCGGTGGGCATGGCGGAGGGCTGCGGCGGGCCCGCCAGCGCGTTGGGCGGCGTGATGGCGCGGCCCACGCGCAGGTACTGGCCGCCCAGGTCGAACAGGTTCATGGACGCGATGGCCTCGAGCGCGGCCGCCAGAGTGGCGTACTCTATGAACCCGTAGCCCTTGTGCTTGTGCGCCGACGCGCCGTACGCCAGCTTGCAGTACGTGATCGGTCCGAACGCCTCGAACACGCTGCGGGCGGTCGGACGAGAACGGTCAGGAATATTCGAGTAATGTCGTCGAGATATCGGCGCCGAGAGTCAAATATACTCACTTTTTAATGTCGTCTTCGGTCAGCTCCGGGTGGATGGAGGCGACGTAGATACGGTTGTACTGCTTGGCCTCCTCTTGGATCTCGTCGATGACGGCCTGCGCCTGCGGCATATTGGAGGGCCGGCCGACTACCTTGATGTTCCGGCCGCCCAGCATAACGCCGTTCATCTGTTCGAGGCTGAGCTGCGCCGCCTCGGGAATCTCGTACTCCACGAAGGCAAACCCTTTGTGCTTCTGCGTGACGGGGTCCCACGACATGTTGATCGATTTTATCGGCCCAAAGGGAAGGAATGCCTGTCGTATCGTGTCCTCCTTCAACTCAAATGATATGGACCCCACATACACTCTGATGAAAAACACACGACATTAAAATAACATGGGCAAAGTGTTTTCGTTTAAATATGTAAACAACCGAACTCAGATCTTTTCAGCATTATAGATCACAGGCTCGACCTGCTCGTAGCGGGAGCCTCCAGCGTATCGCTCTCATCACAGTACGGGGCGCGTGCGTGTGTGTGTGAGTGTGTGTGTGTGAGTGTGTGTGTGTGAGTGTGTGTGTGAGTGTGTGTGTGCGAGTGTGTGTGTGAGTGTGTGTGCGAGTGTGTGTGTGTGTGTGTGCGAGTGTGTGTGTGTGCGAGTGTGTGTGTGTGCGAGTGTGTGTGTGTGGGGGGGGGTGTGTGTATGCGTGGGTGTGTGCGGGGCGTAGTGTACCTGCACATGAGCGCGAGGGCCTGTTGCCTCTGCACCTGCGTGTGTGTGTGTGTGGGGCGTAGTGTACCTGCACATGAGCGCGAGGGCCTGTTGCCTCTGCACCTGCGTGTGTGTGTGTGTGGGGCGTAGTGTACCTGCACATGAGCGCGAGGGCCTGTTGCCTCTGCACCTGCGTGTGTGTGTGTGTGGGGCGTAGTGTACCTGCACATGAGCGCGAGGGCCTGTTGCCTCTGCACCTGCGTGTGTGTGTGTGTGGGGCGTAGTGTACCTGCACATGAGCGCGAGGGCCTGTTGCCTCTGCACCTGCGTGTGTGTGTGTGTGGGGCGTAGTGTACCTGCACATGAGCGCGAGGGCCTGTTGCCTCTGCACCTGCGTGCGCTGCGAGGCCATCTGCTGCTGCTGGTGCGCCAGCGTCTGCTTCATGAGCACCATCTTGATGCTCTGCTCCATGGCGTACTTCTTGGCGCGCGCCACCGCCTCCGCCTGCTCCGACGACAGGCGCGGCAGCGAGCCGCCCAGGATGGCCGGCAGCGTGGAGCACTTCGCGCCCGGACCTGCGGACACACACGCGTCACGCTCGGCTCGCTCGCCGCGCCTCGCCGCGCCGAGGACTGGAGCCTCACCTGTGAACACATCTCCGACCTGCTGCAAGTCGTAGATCGGCGCCGAGAGGAAGCCACCTGTAAAACCAAATCTGTGTCAGTCAGTGCCGATTAAGTACAGATGCCAAACAGTAGTGGACGCATGCACTCGCGCTCGCACACACATCGCTGACACTCCGCGGGCGCGCGCGTCCGTCCCGCCGCGTGCACTGCGCAATGCCAGCGCTGCGCCGCGGTATAATTATCTATACAGTATTCTATCTTCATACAAACGTTCGAGTCATACCTACGTGCCTCGAGTTCGGTTTACACTCGGTTAACAAACAGTCTCGAATGCTCCGCAGTGACGAACGGACGCCGGACGGTGTGATGTTTTGTAAGCATTAAGCGTGCGATTTATGACAAATATTCATTAAAATAAATACAAGTACTTAATATGGCAAAGAGCAAAAAATTATAGACTACTTGTATTATGCTGTTTTTGGTTGTTTGAATTCGTCAATAAGATTTTTTTTTAAATCTACTAATAAAAAAACAACATGTATTTTTATTGAACTCTTCCTCCTTCATTCACAACTAATTTAATTTTTTTTTAATAAAAAAATATAATATTTATCTATACAATCACAAAAGTAGAAAGAAACTCATGTAGGTTGATGAAATTAAAACACTGTAGGCGGGAGTATCGCATGTTTACGTACCGCGCGGCTGTAGGTAATTATTTCTAGAACAAGGCCCAGTCACAATACTGTATAGATAATTATACCGTGGCTGCGCTCCCGCCGCGCCTCGCACTCGCCCGTTCTCGCACTCTATCGCTCTCTCGCTCGCGCGGCGGGCGCGGCGCGGCGGCACGGACGGGCGCGCTCGCTACGCGCGGGCACGCGGGGTACAATGCGGTATAATGAAGTAGGTACATTGTGAGACCGGCGAGGAGCAGCCGGCGCCGCAGCCGCAGCCGACGCGTCACCGGCACGCCTAAGCGTATAGCAAAAACCTAACTTATATCTAGCCTGAAACAGAAAGCAGAAACACTGATCACTGAGGACGGTTTCGAAACGAGACAACGAATGTGAAACGGTTTGGCGGCGAAGGGGCGGGCCGGCGCGGCGGAGCGGCACGCGGCGACGAGCGACGGCGGCGCCATCCGGCGCAGCGAGCCGCGCAGCCCGCCCGCGCCGGCCACGCGCTGCGCTGTGGGCTACTCACCGGGCACGCCGCCGGGCAGCGCGGCGGCTAGGCCGGGCAGCGCTCCGGGCAGGCCGGGCAGCGCTCCGGGCAGGCCGGGTAGGCCGGGCAGCGGTGCAGCGGGCGGTGCCATGACGCCCGGCGGCAGCGGCGGCTGCAGCGTTCCCGGCGAGCCGGCCTGCAACTGTCACATCATCGCTAACATTAACATAATAAAATATGTTCCCACAGTCAATATAATGTTGCTGGGAACAAAAACTCATGTCTAAGTAATCTAATAACAGCCGCACGGGTCAATCAAAGGTTAAGTTACTCTTGCCGAGGTCAGTCCTTGGATGGTAGTCATCCATTACATATCGCGACCCCATCATGCTTCGAAAAATTCGTTAAGACATTGGTCCAGGCTGTCACTTGTAGATCATTCAGTCGTCGAAGCCCGACAGTCTGACAACCAGTCTTAGCAAGTGGTAAGGTAACTGGGTTGTGGAGATCAGATAGGCAATAACTCTCAAGTAAAATGCAGGCACATGATGATGATGTTGGAAACAAAAATAGTCATTAAAAATCAATATTTCTTAACAAATAATGCTTTGATTTACTTGAGATTTAACAAACACCCTTTACTCACATAATTATCTACTTACATCCCATACAACACTGTAAATATGAAAACAGTATGTGTAATACCTCAGATTGCTTTTGCAGTAACTATAAAGTTACTGCAAAAGCAATCTGGGGTATTACACATACTGCAAATGATCATTCTAAGGTCACTTTTAAACCTTATAAAATTCCATGCAATTTGCTCTAGCTTCAGTACAAAAACCCTTTTTTTTTAACGTGGAGAAATGCTCTTGCATACTGCACTACCACGGGGAGATAGTGCAGTTATATGGGACTTTAACCCACTAAAACTCCACGGTGTCCTCCTCTGCCGCTTACGGCGGGAACACGGGCACGCGTTAGCACTCATCCGTGAACCCGCCGCGGCTGTCCGTTGCCGGTACTCCCCATCACCGGCGCACAAGAACACATAGCACACCGTGACCACCCCAGGGACCAAACCAGCACATGGGCGCCAGACGACCCCGTGTCTGGGCACCCTTGGTCCCCTGCGACGGGTCAGGTCATTGGCCCCGCCGCCTGTCAATTTTCGGCTGCAGAGGATAGGGAAAGTGGCCAACGTAATACCAACACTCCTCCTCCCCTGCAGCCCCACTGCGTCCGCCATCGGTGGCAACCCCGTCAAGGCCGCGGAAGGTAGGGAGAGCGGCGCACCGCAATACCGGCACTCCTCTCCCGCCGCGGCCTCCAACCCTCAGCCGCGATGCCCCCGATACGACATCGCGGCCCGCCTCAGTTGCGATGTCGCCCAAGCGGCACCGCAACCTACTTTTGCCCACTACGTCGTTGGCTCGTCAGCAAAAGCCCCGACGAGCGGCCCCTCCTCGGGTTCCTCTTCGCTTCACCGTGGGTGTCCAAGCCACGGCTACTGAGCCCCCCCGCCTCGACAATGCGGGAACCCACCGGGGGGGTCAGTACAAAAACCCTTTTTTTTTTTGTTCCCGGGGTGGAAAATCCTCATGGATGTCTGCCGCCCTGGGGCGGGCGGCGGGGTCTGTCAGACTCTCTAAAAACCACCCCGGTGTTCCATCTCACAGTACAAAAACCCTAACCTAACCCATTATACAAGTGTTTAATGCTATTTTTAAAAGCAACCTTTACCAAATAACTACCCTGGGGCCAAAACTAAATTAAAAGAATGGTGGCTAGGCCAGACATGAGAAAACTTAAAGCCTACCCTGTAGCACACACACACTCGGAAAGTACACACCCTTACATTATAATACTCTCACACCTTACACACTCGACTCACCTTAACTATTTTTGTTTAATCTAGCACATTTGAGTCCACCCTTAAATTTCAAAGAAAATAATTAACATAGACTCAATGTCTATTATTAACCGACTTCTAAAAAGGAGGAGGTTTTCAATTCGGATGTTTCTATTTTTTTTATATGTATGTTCGGGCATAACTTCATCGTAAATAGACGGATTTGCAAAATTTTTTTTTGTTCGAAAAGACTTTATTCCGAAATGGACCAATTTAAATTTCGTAAAGATCTGATGATGAGTTTCGGAGACAGACGACGGAACTCTTCAATAAATGCCAGCCAGCAAATCAACCGCGATTGCTGCTATAGCATATGTACACAATTATACATGCATTGTTTATGCAATCACACAACATAACATCACGCCTGCTGTACCCTTTAAAGGGTTAGGCAGATGTGTTTAATAGCTTTCTGTCACTGATATTCACATAGCAAGTAGTGATATATGAATTTGTTTGGGGTAGGTAGGTACAACTAAAAAGTGAAAAATAACTTTAATTTCGAAAGTCGGTGTCAAAAACAAAATACAGAACCAACGACACCGACTTCCGAAATTAAAGTTATTTTACACTTTGTAGTGATTTTTTTGTAAGTCGGTTGTTTTTTTTTTTTCTTTATAATTTTAGTAATGTATGTAATGAAATACAAACCTGTGCTAGCAGAACTTAACTGAGTCAATAAGATGCAGGCTGAGCCTAATTTGGGATCTGCTGTAGTAGTATCAAATTGTCTTCTGTTAAAGGGCTATTTCTCAATGTCTCCAATATGAATTGCCGAACATCTAATTGGTTTGGAAATTAGTCTATTTTTTTTCTATCTCGTTTATACGCATAACTACGTCTGGGTTTCGTGAGAAGAACCGGGGGGGGGGGGAGCAGGGGGGAGCGCCGCCGCCATTTTAGAAATTTTTAATTTGATTTTCCGCAGGCCGAAATTCTAAAAAGGTACAGACGCCAGCACATCAAGTTATTACAATCTGTCAGATTTCTTTAATAGATTTTCAACTTTATCACTAAAGCATAAGGTTCAAAGTTGATTGCGAAAATTTGACAGTTTTGGGTAGGTTGATGTGCTGGCGTCCGTACATTAAACTTTTGTATGAATCGCCAGTTGCCAGAAATCGAAGGGCAAGCTTTGTAGCTGCAGAAATTGGTTCCCTCATATTGGTCATTTGTTTGGTAATCAATGGACTAGGTACTTAACTTTATTTAAAAGTAATTCAAAGCCACCCCAAGACATTCTGGTAAGTTTTTGAATAAATAGTAATTGTCCATAAGTATCATCACACAAAAAAGATGGTTTTCGTCTTGCTGGATATGTTTGCACCCAAATCCGTCTATTTCTTTTTATTTGTTATAAACTCATGATCACAAAAGCAATACAAGCCACCGCTGAAAGCAAAACTTCGTCGATGGCCAAAGATTGTTCAACTGAATTGCTAATGTATGATGTCCATAAGTATCATCACACAAAAAAGATGGTTTTCATCTTGCTAGATATTTTTGCACCCAAATCCGTCTATTTCTTTTTGATTGAACAATTTTAGTTGCCGGTGTAACCTTATTTTGTGAAATTCCTAAATAAACTAACTTATTGCAATATGCAACTGCAACATTTTGACCACTAATATTTGCAGTAGCATGGTTAACAATGGCTGACAAAATTGTTCAAAAAGCGTTGCAGCAATACTTGCAATAGATTCCAGAATGGAAACTTTGAAACAATTGCTGTGAATTGCAGCAATATTTGAAGTATTGCGGGGCCACACTAAGTATTGCCGGGCTGCACTTGTTTTAGCTCAGCCAGTACATTGCCCAGAAGTATTATTGCCGGGCTGCACTTGTTTTAGCCCAGCCAGTACATTGCCCAGAAGTATGCCCCTTTAAGGGGCACCTATAGAATGTAATTTCATGTTACTTGTATGTTACAACTTTGTGTAAGTAAGTTGAATAATAAATGAAATTGAATATTAAATATTTTTGTTTATTTTAGCCACCATTGAATAGAAAAACAACATGACGGTAAACTATGTGAAGGTAGAACAGACCCAAGAAAGACAAAGGATTGATGCATTTGAGACGTGGTGCTGGAGACGATTGTTGAGAATACCGTGGACTGCCAAACGCACCAATGCATTGATCTTAACCCAGTTTTGAATAAAAACCCACTTGTCGACCATATGTCAACAATGCATTCTTTCCTATTTCGGCCACATAGTACACAGAGGTGATGAAAGTTTGGAAAAACTGATTGTGGTTGGGAACACCGAAGGCAAATGATTGTGCGGTTTGTTCACGAACACAATAAACTGATCAGGTGAAGGAATTATCATCCTCTAAATTCTACATGGTGGTGAGGGGTGCGCTGGACAGAAACCTGTGGAGGCGGATCATTCGCTCCAGATGTAACTCCGAGAGGTTTTACTCAACATAATGAAAAGCATGCAAAATGAAAAATATCAGGCAAAAAAAGTGTGAATGTGTGATCATAACAATGAGTTTTCTCCAGGAGGTAAATTATTAGGTATGCACTAAAAGCGTGTATAGTAAATTGTGTTACCTTGTGAGTACAAGCTAGCTTTGCATTGTGAATTGTAAGTATAGTTTAAGAAAACTCATGTTCAGAACAAGCCAACCGACAGCTTACAACTTTCTGGGGATTTCAATAGTCGGTCAGTGGGTTGTCTTACGGGCGGAGATGGGGTTTACTGAAATTTAATGTACATGTAATATGTCACTCTTGTGAGGAGTTTTGTTTTTTAATACTGAAGAGTGCTTGGGACTTGCTTGGGAGTGTGGCGTGGGGACCACGCTAGTCGGACTATAGATAGAAGCTTCAGCAATGGCAGTAGGTCTACAACTGGCAGATGCCGCGTATTAGGAACTTTAGTGAATTTGTTTGTGAGGAAGTGAAGGGCCAGTACAAGTAACGTATATTCCTTCATATTACAGGTTATGTTGTGATTTCCAGAATTTGTAGCGAATCCCTGTCGGGTAGACCTGTCAGACCAAATAACAATTATGATAGAATTTATTCTTACCAATTCCATATTTGTTTTAATAGCTGTTATGAGTGACGTAAGCCACAATAAACACTAATTTACAAACATACAATATTAAATAACCATAAAACAAGTATTTATGTTAGTTTTCTCTCAAATTCCACACAACGACACACCGCTGAACTTGCATGAAATAACGCTCGTTCGTTCTCGTTTACCACAAATGCCACTTACCACTGACAGTGACACTGACACTTTTTTTTTTTTTTTTTTCTTCTGGCTTCGCACGACACTGACACTTGACAGAAATGCCGCACTGCTTTTTTTTTTTTTTTAAAGGCTAAGGTCTGAGACCATGCTGCCTAGTCATCAGTATTTTTCTTGAGTCTAACAAGACATTAGAATATGGGTGTACACATTCTAATGTATTAGGAGTATTTGGCAGCAAATGTATCGAATCAAGTTTCCCGGTAAACTTCGCTGAGGTAGCCAAAACTACAATAAAATTCTCAGCTCCATTTTACCGGGATCGCGTCTGTTTCAATGATTACACATATTGTCCAGTTGCGCAGACACTTGAGATACAAAACTACACCAATTTTACATCACAATATCTACTAGGAATCAATTTGCGAATAATTAAAACAGCCAAATAGACTTCACTCGAAGAAATCCCGCCAAAAACTCTGCCGCACGGCACTCACATGGGTGCGTTCCGAGTTGGGAATTTAGCGTGAGCGCGATAACGATGACCCGTGAATCGTCATAGAAGTTGTCATGACATGCGCCATCTTGCAATAACGCCGACCGTGCCTTATAATAATATCACCGTGAGCGCTGTCAAAAATGACAATGTCTGTGAGACAATGTGTCAGTGTGTGTTTTGTTTTCAGTTGCATCATAATATCTTTAATTTAAACTAACGCGGCATTTTTGAAATCGTGCTTCTGGCTGACAGTCGCCACCTAACAAAAGAAGAATAACTGAAGAAGAAAGTGGTGTTTAAACAAAGAAATACTGTAAGCACCATGAGCGCGATCACGAGCGTTCCGAATTGTTGACAGCTCTCAG
This sequence comes from Luperina testacea, assembly GCA_927399505.1. Lineage (NCBI taxonomy): Eukaryota > Metazoa > Arthropoda > Insecta > Lepidoptera > Noctuidae > Luperina > Luperina testacea. The sequence goes on from OV656771.1 coordinate 84,896, forward strand.
CTGTCATAATATAATCGTAATATCTAAATCGGAACGCATGTGAGATGGGCCGCATTCCGAATTAGCTATAATCGCTCAAGTCACAGCACTCAATCATCTCATTTTTTTTTTCCCAGTTAAAGTTGGTATGTTATTTTTGACTTGAAAATAAAAAAACATACTTCGTTTAAGACACGTATGACTCAAAATGCTGTAAATGGTGTTAACTATCATCCACTTAAAGCTTTGCATTCAACTTCCAAGCACCCTATATGTTGAGGACGAGGTCGGTCAAACTTCGTTAGTATACTGTGAAAGTTGTATGAAATAGGTTTTACTACACCTACCCAAAAGGCCCCTTTAATTCACTGAAAATAATTATGCACAAACAACTTAATTTCTTGCTGAAAATATGCAAAAGGGAAAAATAAAAATATTGTCATTCTTTCTTGCTTTGTAGATCGTAAGTATTACCTAAGTTCATACATACTTTTTTAACCGACTTCAAAAAAGGAGGCGGTTCTCAAATCGGATGTTTATATATTATTATACATATTTATTTTTTAACCGACTTCAAAAAAGAAGGAGGTTCTCAATTCGGATGTTTATATTTATGTTCTGGCATAACTCCCTCATATATGTATAGACGGACTTGCAAATTTTTTTTTGTTCGAATGAGGTTTATTCCGAAATGGTCCCATTTAAATTTCGTAAAGATCTGATGATGAGTTTTGGAGACAGACAACGGAACTCTTCAATAAATGCTAGCAAATCAACCGCGATTGCTGCTATAGCATAATGTAGGTACATCGTTTACGTAATCCCACAACATAACATCACGCCTGTACCCTTTAAAGGGGTAGGCAGATGTGTTCAATAGCCTCCTGTCACTAGCTTCCTGTCAATATGAATTTGTTTGGGGTAGGTAGGTAGGTACGTCTGTACCTTGTCTCTAGCTTGGTAATTATCCCATAATTTTTTGTAATAATATGTAAAAGATAAAAATGGTTACTGTGGGTTATCCTTAGGAGATAAACATAATTATACCATCGCGGACTTTTTTTATTGATATTTTTAAGATATACCAGTCGCCAGCACATCAAGCTACCCGAAATTGTCAAATTTTGCCAACCAACTTTGAACCTTATGCTTTACCGATAAAGTTGAAAATCTATTAAAGAAATTTGACAGATTGTAGTAGCTTGATGTGCTGGCGTCTGTACGTTGTATTATACGACCTGCAGTACGATTCTGCATGTCGATTCTGTAAAAATCTCACCGTGAATACTTGCGTGGAGTGAGCTGTCAGTGTCATCCTACTGATGCTAGGGATTGACCAAGCAAACATTTACAATCATAAAAGAGATTTTTTGATTCCCACGTAGTTTGTGTGGCGTGATCACTTCACCCGATTCACGACACTACATGTCGTAAATCGGGTGAAGTGAAGGTGAAGTGATAAGATCACGCCGCGCTTGCGCGTTAATCACTGTCATTATCACATTGCAGATTGCGTGATCACTTGTCTTCACCTTCCCTTCACCCGATTCACGACATTTAATGTCGTGAATCGGGTGGAGTGAAGGTGAAGTGATAAGATCACGCCGCGCTTCCGCGTTAGTCACTCATCACATTAGAGATTTGTTTTTACATAATTTAACTTGTAAGGCGTCATGTATAAGAACATTAGGAAATTATGGTAATAATATTAATAATTAATATAATACACCATGGCGACCCTGCCTTAGAGTCTGCCAAGGGGCAGATTAAGCAAAGTTTTCGTAGAGCGATTTTCAAAATGTGTAACTCTAAAGTAGAAAAAGACGAGGTATTCGTCAATCAAAACGCGGCTGGTGGAGGTGTTGTTGACGCCAAGGTGATGTTGCCATGGTTACGAGATTCGAGTGGAGTGATATATGGTACATTCCGAATTGCACTGTAATCGACTACAGCGTGCTTACACCTTGACCCCAATTCTGCTGTATGGTATTTATCTATTATTCTCCGCATAATCTTACCACGCCGTACGTTTGTCAAGCGTGGTATTTTGACAGTTCAAACCGGTTTCGGTCATTGTGTCATAGAGAATACGTTAATAGCAGATGTAGTGATTAGGTTATTAAGGAATTGACGTGGTTTCGACGTAACGAATCATTAAGTGGTCAAAGTGAATTAGGGCCCTTTTCTGAATTAACGTGAACGCGATAACGATGTCCCGTGAATCGACATATATGAAGTCATGGCATGTGCCATCTTGCGATAAAGCCGACTACCGACCATGCCCTAAAATTTAGGGCATGGTCGGTTTTTCATTTAGGGCCTAAATTAATAATTATCACCGATCTTTAAACTAACGTGGCATTTTCGAAATTGTGCTTCTGGCTACAGTCGCCACCTTACCAAAGAAGAAGAAATTCGTGGTGTATACACAAATAAATACTATAATCCAACCATGAGTAACTATTCAAGTGAATAGGTATATTACTGACTCTCAGCCTGCTGCCATAGTGGTGATTTATCTAAATCGGAAAGCAAATTATTCATGTGAGCGATGATGACTTAATTCGGAATGAGCCATATTTCACGCCGCGCAAGCGCGTTAGGCGCTGGCGCTGTCTGGCTATTATAAGGACTTACTAGTCTAGGGAAAAAAGAAAAAAAAAACAAGGTTGAGATTCTGACTGCGCTTCTGTTTTGCTATTTTATTGTAAGTAAAACCCCACAAAATATTAATGTTTTGACCACTAAAATACTAAGCTTTGAATTATATAAAAATATCAATAGGATTAGCATTAAAAAATATAATTAAAATCTCGATTATGATTGTAAATGTATGCTTGGTCAATCCCTAGTATCTGGTAAGATGACACTGACAGTTCACTCCACGCTCACTCACTTCACCTAAGTTTTCACGGTGAGATGGTTGCAGAATCGTACTGCTGTAACCATTTCACCGTGAAAACTTAGGTGAAGTAAGCGTGGAGTGAGCTGTCAATAGTGTCAATTCCTAGCAAAAACAAACTCACATTACCTAAGTTTTCACGGTGAGATTTTTACAGAATCGACCGGCGGCGCGGCGGCGGCACGGTTATAGGTACCGTTCTAAGCAGTATGAGTTATACCTAGTGTTTTTTTTTTAAATCTTGATTAATACTAGTAAAAAATTTGGGAGCAAAAGTATTTTTTTAGGTGAATTCTGGTTTCACATCGACGCAGCGCTAAAAATTAAGGGCTGCATTCTAAGCTCATTTTCGCCAAAATGGCTTTTACGACATTTGTTGCCGGAAGCATCGTTATGCTGCACCCTAGTAGTTTAAATCAAAATTTCGATCCATCAAGTCCTAAGCTGGCTTTAGTCTAGAGATCTAAAATTCACATCGTGATGTGGGAGCGAGCAGGAGCGTCGGCGCTCGTTCCCGCACTGTGCTCGGGAGTCGGGATCGGTGGTACTGTGGTATGTGGTAGTATCAATAGCTTGCAGTAGTGTCGCGCGTGCGTGAAGCTTGCGCGGGCGCGTGTGTAGACGGAAAGTGCGAGTGATGTGATGATCGATCGAAGTGAATTGTCTGCTATTTTGATCAGGCGAAATAAATATTGTTAACAAGTTATTGTGCGAACACGAACAAGCTGTGAAAGTGTGAATAGATAATTAATTGTTTGTCTTTATATATGTACTTAGTATTTATCTGATCTGTGACAAATACGAACTTGCAAGTAATGTAATGATAATAATTTGATCTGTGACAAAATACGAACATACAACTAAGGTAAAGTAACTTTGAGGGTGTATTGTATGCAGGCTTCAAGTCTTTAGATGTAATAATAAAAAAGTACTTTATAAAAAAATTAAATCGACTTCAAAAAGAAATAGGTACCTAAGTAGGTAACTCAAAATTATGGTCATTTTAATTTCGGAAGTCGGTGTCTTGGGATCTGTATATTATATTTTTTGCCACCCACTTCCGAAATTAGTTATTTCATAATTTTGAGTTAAGTACCTACCTAATTTCTTTTTGAAGTCGATTTAATTTTTAAAAATTAGATAAGTACTTTATTATTTCGTAATTTTTAGTTTTAAGTAAAAACTGGGATATTTGTTTGTAATAAGTAGGTAATACTTTTGTAGTAAATATTGCACTAGAATTTGACCATGGTTTTGAAATGTTTTTCTTTTGACACTAAACCTACAACACCCGTAGTTCATATTAATAAGCCAGGCCGTCACAATTACACGTAGGTACCCTATTAGTTCATTTATTTTGAAAATATTAATGAATCGATTTTGATGAAACTTGCATTGTTCCCCAAGTTCAAGTAAATGTAACCCAATAAAAAAAAATGCGTGGGCAAACATACATACATACATCTATAAAATTTTGTAAGTATATTTGTTTGGAAGCCCTGATAGATTGTCATATGTGAATATACATTGCATAATACAGTTCCAATAATATTACAGTACATACTTACGTGTCGAAATTGATAACCTCCTTTTTTTTGAAGTCGGTAAAAATGACTGATAATGAACATAATCTATTGATCTAACTATAAGTTATCGTTTAAAAGAAATAATGCCCGTCTGCTAGCATGCCGCTTGAAAATAGGGTTAAAACGTATCAAATAGACAGACTTAGCATCTTCTAGGTATTACCTACAATGAACCCGCACCCTATTTCATGGCACTTGAGCATAGATAGGTACTTACCTACCTGGCAAATTGTGGGAGCACTCTCTCTGACTACCTCTTCGGGAAAAACACGATACAAGCGTGCTGTTGCCTGTTAAGTTTACAGTAATAAATACAGGATACAAGCGTGCTCTTTTCTGTTAGTTTACAGTAATAAATACAGGATACAAGCGTGCTGATGCCTGTTAGTTTACAGTACCTAATAAATTGTGTGGGAGCACTCTCTCTACCTACCTCTTCAGGAAATACAGGATATAAGCGTGCTGTTGCCTGTTAAGTTTACAGTAATAAATTCAGGATACAATCGTGCTTTTGCCTGTTAGTTTACAGTAATAAATACAGGATACAAGCGTGCTGATGCCTGTTAGTTTACAGTACCTAATAAATTGTGGAAGCACTCTCTCTACCTACCTCTTCAGGAAATACAGGATATAAGCGTGCTGTTGCCTGTTAAGTTTACAGTAATAAATACAGGATACAATCGTGCTTTTGCCTGTTAGTTTACAGTAATAAATACAGGATACAAGCGTGCTGTTGCCTGTTAGTTTACAGTAATAAATTGTGGAAGCACTCTCTCTGCCTACCTCTTCGGGAAATTCAGGATACAAGCGTGCTCTTGCCTGTTAGTTTACAGTAATAAATACAGGATACAAGCGTGCTCTTGCCTGTTAGTTTACCAGTAATAAATACAGGATACAAGCGTGCTGTTGCCTGTTAGTTTACTCGACTCGCGCACAAAGTGACGTACCGAGAAAGCTTTTTACAACAACTAAACTTTTTTAGGTATTATAGTACTACAATTACAAAGTACCTACCTACTTTGTAATTGTTTTTGTCATTCAAATTTGACATTCAGAAATGGCTAAGTAATAATAATAGAAAATTATCAGGGTAGGTAGTGATTTGGTTTCGAACTTTTTAGTTGCAGTTAATTTTTTGACATTTTCAATTTTTATTTTATTTTGAACCTATTAGTGTTATATTTTTTAAATCGACTCCTCAGTCGCTTAATTTTGATAACCAGGATGGTCGTGTTAATCTATATAAATAAAACAAAGTCGGGTTAGTTACACCATTAACTCAGGAAATGGTGAACCGATTGTTATGATCTTTTTTGGATTTGTCTTCGCCCCGAATAGCAGAATAACTATTAAAACATGGTAAAAATTCACGAATATAATAATAAGATAAATGTACTAAAAACCAAAAAATAATAAAATAGATACAGTCGTGGGAATTATAAACATATGCATAGACTAGACTAAAATAAAACCGTGGGGCACGTCAATTGTCTACAAATTATCGACTTAAGGGCCTAAAGTGGAGTCATTTTAATAGGTAACATTTGACGTCTGTCAGTTTTATCCTCATAGTGAGGTGACCTGCTTATAAACATCGATTAAAGTGAATGAATCGATACGGACTTGAAACATACGCGAATTTTAAAAATCATCAGGCAAATCCCTGTCCCATTATTATTATTATTTTCGTAAATTTAAGGAGCAAAATAAGACAAGTACACAATTTAACAAAAAAATTGCATTTATTCAGTTGAACTATCAGAACTGTTAAAAGTATTGTCATCTTCATCACTGCTGTCAGCACTCAGAGATATTATTAATTCATTTTCAATAATATTGTCTATTCTCACATCTCGTTCAAAATCTTGTAAAATTATTTTCTTTGTTTTCTCTACGACTTTTTTCCAGTCTTCTGTAGTGACTTCTGCACACGCAGTTTTTAGCAGAGACATCATTTTAGCAGTACTGAAGGGTGGTTCAGTATTGTTCCGCGCTGCATAACCCTTTATTTGTGCCCAAATAAGCTCGATGGCGTTATACTGGCAATGGTAGGGAGGCAATCGAATAACTTCGTGTCCATGCTCTAGGGCTAGTTCATCGATTACATAGCGGAGCTTGGACGGCTTAGTTGCTTTTACTAGATTTAACAACTCAACTTTTAATAAAGTTGGACTTGCATCCACACCATTTCTTACCAGCCACGAGACAATTTCTTGCTTTTTATTTGCTTGAGTTGGTGGTTTATCAACTTGTACAGAATGATACGGTGCATTGTCCATTATAATTTTCGATGGGTTTTCTAAGCTGACTAGCAGCTTCTCAAACCACTCTTTAAAAACTTCAAAGTTCATTTCCTCATGGTAATCACTTGTAGTTTTAGAGGCGAATGCGAGGAGGCAGTCTGGAATAAAACCTTGAGAAGCTGATCCCGCGTGACATATAATAAGTCGGGCTCCTTTTCCCGGTGGAACTTTTGAGGTGGACGCCGCTGTATCATCGGTCCATGTCCGCGAAACCGTATGGTTCACATTCAACCATGTTTCGTCAATAAACACGACATTGTCCCAATCTGTAATTTTATTTACTTGACGTAAGAATGTTACTCTCTTCAAAATAATATCGTAGCGTTCTAGCAGGATTTTCCGCTTGTCAGATTTTTTAAAACTAAAGCCAATCGATTTCAAAACCTTTGATAGAGACGATTTACCGCCAAAAAATAAGCCTGCGTCTTTTAACGAACTTATTAGCTTTTCCCGTGTAGGATATTCTTTTCTCGAGTAATATCCATAAATGTGGTTGCGAATTGCAGCAGCATCAAAATTATCAATGCCAACAATTTTCTTGTCCCTCTTTCTTTTTTTCGGTGTACGTAAAGTATTATCTTCTGAGCCTGATGGTCCGTATTTCTCTTTCAGAATTTGAGTTACTGTCCTCTTCCCTATTTCCAATGCTTCGGCAACGCGTTCTCTCGGTTGTGTCAATGGTAAAAGAGGCCCATCGTTAATTGATTCACGTTCAAAATAATTGTACAATTTCACCACTAGTTCGCGAGATTGACTGTTTAGCGTTTTCCCCCGTTTCGACATGGTAAGACTGTAATGTTGTTCTTGTTTACTAATCGTTAAGCAATCGGAGTCCAATTTATAGCCAGGTAAACGTAGTCAGTAAGATCAGTCCAATAAAAAAGCCGGGTCAGAAGAAAATAACAGAGAGCACACCAAAAACGCACAGTCACTTCGCACAACGACAAAAGACTGCGTCATGTAATTGCGACATGACATGGCGTCATCGACAGGCACTGGTGTTGCCAGCAACATACCACCTAAATTGTACCTAACATCAATGATTTTTCTATTTGATTATTTTTTGTATTTTTATACCTAGTTAGTTAAAAGAATAATAAATAAATGTTTTATTATAATCACAACGTGGTTATTAATTTATGGTGATATTTCTTCACAAGTCATCATTGTATTCGATTCTACTTATCAGCTTTCGATTTTTAGAGTAACATCCCTAGTGTTTAAAAAGAAAAATGGTTAACTGACGTAACCTTGTAACGACGTTCAGTTCTTTAGATCAGAAATTGTTTATTATATTTAGAATGGTTTATTAATGAAAGCAAATCGTAAAATTACTCGTATCGGTCATTATTACAATAAATATGTAATCGTAATTGAAAAAAGGTAAGCAATTGTGCAGTTCTAACAAAACGAAAAAATATGTTATTTTATGCCCGCCGTTACAAGGTTACGTTGTTGAATATTTGATGAATTGTCAAATGTTACCTATTAAAATGACTCCACTATAGTCTTCTATTGCACAATTTAAGAATCGCGTGCGGCGAGTCCACGCGCCGTGCGTCTGCACCCGGGCTCCCTGCAGTCCCCGCATTCATCCTACCTAGCGATATTTGACACGGTCGGAAAGTTGCTCTACTAAGTAATAATCAATATTTATTTATATTTGAATGGTACCTTGGCGGGGGTTGCTCTTCCTTCGCGCCTCCGGTTTTTATATAAATTCGTTCATGCTAGATAGTAATACCAAAAAACAAGTTACGACCGATGAAGATTTTCAGATGACAAAAAAATAACTCCTTAAATAAACGGAACCTTCTGACCAAAAAAGAGATGAACTACAGAAACAGAGATAGACCAAAGTTTCGATCACATATTATGGTAGAGATAATGGACAAAAAGCATTATCTCTGCAAGAAAACGTCACAATTGCCAGCTGCATTCTTTATATTAAACAAACAGTCCAATATTTAGGAGCCAGTCCCGATGGTATTTATAAACACAAAGATGGAAAAACAGGACTGGTAGAAGTAAAATGCCCATTTTCTGCAAAAAAATATGCAATCTGAAGAAACGATAAAAGAAAAAAAAATGGAAATGTAACATTAGGAGAAATACGTTTGCGATTGACAAAAACCACGTCTATTATTTCCATACTCAGAGCCAATTAAACATTACGGAGATGGATATGTGCTTATAATTATGCCGTATGGGCTGAAGTGGACTACTCAATGAAAGTCGAATAATATAAAAAGAGACCCTACGTTCTGGCACTACAAAATGGTAGGCCCATAGACAAAATTTTATTTGCATTGTCTGCTCCCTGAGCTAATTGATTCCCGTCTTAAAAGACCCGCCATAAATATAATTCAACCTATTGAGAAAAAAGTAAAAAGAAATAAGAACCACGTCTTTTACCGCAGACTTTGTGAAATGACAACACCCACAAGACCACGAGAATTATCAGAAATCTACCCCAATATAACCGTCGAGAGATGGTTGTATTCAAAATTGAAAAATTCCCTCAACGGAAGAAAAAAAAATGCGCTAGTCCCAAAGAACGCCATGAAATCGCTCACACAGACACTACACATCACATCAGACACAACACAACACAGACACCAACACATGCTCATCGCAGACTTATATTTTATCGCCTTCAAAGTATGCTCCTTCAGAAACGATACACTTACGCCAACGAATAATCCAATCATCAAAACATTTTTTTTTAATTTGGAATTGGTTTGCTTTTGACTCTAGTCTAGCTCAGAGGTGACAGAGACAAAGTCGACGATGGAGTGAGCTTACCCAGAAGAAGCCTATTCACTCTCTCTTTGAAGAGATTCAGGTTGTATGCGCTCGGTAACACATTTTTAAACGCTTTTTCCGGAATTGAGTTTAGTTCTCGCCGCGAATATTCCTTTGTCTTACCGAATGAAAACGGTGCCACGAAGTGGTAATTTGAGGTTAGGAAAAAGAAAGAAGTCGGCTGGAGCCATATCTGGTGAATAAGGTGGTTGCTCGATAATCACGAATCATGTATTTGTTGAGCTTTTGGTCAAAAATTTGTTTACAAAGATGGCCTTGTGCGAAGGCGCATTATTGTGGTGCAAAATCCAACAATTTTCTTTCCACAAATCTGGCCTTTTTCTTCGAATTTGCTCTCTTAAATGCCGCATAACGCTCAAATAATATACTTTATTTTTTTCGATTATACTTTATTTATTTCGAGCTACAAGTTACAAGATACAAGTTGGTAACATCTGAAAAAGGTTGCCGAGAGCCAGCAGTGGACCTGTGAAAATAAAAAAGTCATAAATTATTAACAGAGTTTTCAGAAGTACCTACCTATTAGTAAAAAATCATCGTACTAAAAGATATCCGACTTTGGTCTAAATAGCCCTAAAGTATAGTAGACTAGCGATCTAATACATACATAAACACCAAAAACACAACCCACCCCATACATTCACCTCACACACTCACCCCCCATACACACACCCCCACACACTCACTCCCCATACCTCATACAGATACATCTATCAACACAATATAATCACGCCCTCCTCACATACACTCACGCCCCCCACACACGTTTAAAGTGTTGGGTATCGATAGATACCCAACACTTTTGCGGAGTTTCGCTATCTAATTTAATTTGACCCTGTATACGATATTATCTAAACACGACGAAATACAAAAAATAAAGGTTTGATGATTTTTTTGGGGCCAATGACCGCTGGTAGTATTGTTACTTGAAGTGCGAGTTGATAAAATCTGTTTCATCGTGTTGAGATATCAATATCCATCACGTTTGTGGAGTCTCGCTAGCTAATTTAATTTGACCTTGTAGTTAGGCCCTAAACATGAATACTGTAAACAGTTCTACTTACCTTTGGATTCTATTTCTCTTCATCAATTCTACGTTTGAGGCCAATTTTCTTTTTCTTGTACAGGCATATTTTTTTTTACGTTTACGATCCATTTTGAAGTCAAATATTTACAAAACTATTACTGATACACAAATATTTACAAAACTATTACTGATATACAAATATTTACAAAAAACTCGAAAAATTATATACAAAAAATAATAAAGTAGAGCAACTTTAGATACACAACAATGCGCATCCTATGTTAGAGCAGGAGCAAAGTTAGAGCGAGAGGGAACAGTTAAAATTCGTCGTGGACCACACGTCTGAACGCTCCGACCGTGCAGTGGCAGTGGCCACTAAGAAATTCCTCTCTCAATTCTTGTTTATAAACCCCTTTTTTGTAGGTCTTTTGAAAATATTACTATTGTTAGGGTAAGGTGATTTAGGTGCTATTTTTTTTTTGTATTTGCTTATTGAACTCTTGGCATTAAAATAATCTAATTAATACATACATACGATGCATAGTTATTATGAAAAAAACCGTTTATTAAGAGATAAAAACAGAGAATTTTGATGAAATTGTGGCGTCTAAATTAATAAATTGGAATATAATTAGAAAAAACTAATCAGCACATTTTGAAGACGAGAATGTTGAGATAAATATGTGCTGAACAGATTTCCAAATTAATTCTTCATTGCCCTAAACTAAGCGCCCAAACAGAACTCGAAATGATGTTGGGCGCGAAAGAGCTGTATTTAACGCTTGATTTACCTAACTTATCCCATCTAAATGAACTTAAAAAAATTAACTAGCTATTACTTATATTGTGGTTATTTATGTGCAATAATAAAATTTCATGTTATTTCATTGCTTTGTTTAAAAAAAAAATAAAAAGTTGCGCAAATAATTCGCCGCGAGTGAATTTTGCAAGACTGCAGCCTTAATGTGACGTGCCCCACGGTTTTATTTTAGTCTAGTCTATGCATATGTTTATAATTCCCACGACTGTATCTATTTTATTATTTTTTGGTTTTTAGTACATTTATCTTAAACATTGCAATGTATGTTTAACATAAAACCGTTTAAGTAACTGAAAAAGTTTTTTTACCTATTTTTTTATTTTCTAGTTTTTAGTTTTTATTTCGCGTAAATTGTATTCTACTTGTTGAGACCTTTCATTTGATACCCATGTTGATGGGATTGATAAAACCTAAGTTATCCGCCATTTTGTAGAGGCCGCCATCTTGGATTTTAATTTTATATAGTACATTGTATTATACTGGTTGAGCACTTTCATTTGATACCCATATTGATGGGATCGATAAAACCTACGTTATCCGCCATTTTGTAGCGGCCGCCATCTTGTATTTCAATTTTGCATAGTAAATTGTATTCTACTTGTTGAGACCTTTCATTTGATACCCATGTTGATGGGATTGATAAAACCTAAGTTGTCCGCCATTTTGTAGAGGCCGCCATCTTGGATTTTAATTTTATATAGTACATTGTATTATACTGGTTGAGCACTTTCATTTGATACCCATATTGATGGGATCGATAAAACCTACGTTATCCGTCATTTTGTAGCGGCCGCCATCTTGTATTTCAATTTTTTATAGTATATTGTATTCTGCTTGTTGAGCCCTTTCATTTGATACCCATATTGATGGGATTGATAAAACCTACGTTATCCGCCATTTTGTAGCGGCTGCCATCTTGGATTTCAATTTTTTATAGTATATTGTATTCTCCTTGTTGAGCCCTTTCATTTGATACCCATATTGATGGGATTAATAAAACATAAATTATCCGCCATTTTGTAGCGGCGGCCATCTTGAATTTATAATGATAATGAATAAACATAATTATTGTATTGTCACCAAAATCCAAAGTGTATACAAAATTTCAGATTAATCGGTTGACAGGAAGAGGGTGAAATTTGAATTACTAAATATGACCCAAGAATAAATAATAAAACAAACGGGGTGAGCTAAATAAAACCGTTTAAAAAAAATAATAAGTACATTATTCAAGGCATTACGTATTGCATGCTTGAAGTCCGAGATGTAAAAAAAAAAACGTGTACAAATTCAAACCTATAGGTGCCTATAGTTTTAATTTTATTAGTTTGCATGCTGGTGTAGTACCGGGTGTTAGCTCCGCACTAAGATATCTGTAACATCCTGTATATTTACCACATTTTATGCAAATAAATATATTCTACTTGCTTACTTACTTGATAAAATCCGCCATTTTGTCATAGGTACCTACAAAGATACACCTATAGATACGCATGAAAAACATTGGCCCTGTCATTGCTATCGCGTAGTCGGGTAGAAATAGGTACTAAGAACCCTCACAGGTCAATTACTTACGGGGGCTTTTATAACATCCCATATCGTTTCGGTAACAGAAGCAAAACGATTGTCATTGGTTCACCTTAGTAGTGGCTTCACTTAATAATAAGGGTACCCAACATACGTTATGTCTGAAATGTAAGTGGGCTGGCCACGTAAGTAAGTAGCAAGAATTACCGATGGAAGGTTTCTACCTTGTTTTGTTGGTAATTAAATGTTTAGGTCCAAGCGGCCAGGGAGACAGAGGACGACCTGCTTGAAGTTTAAATTCAAACTCCATGAAGTAGTTTATAAGTAAGCAATAAGAAAACACACTACACAACACATAGGTAACCATTCCAAATTGTGCGCAGGATACGTCAAAGATGATGCTGCATGAAATGTAAACCATGTTTAAACAAATACAAATTTAGGTGCGCCAAAGTTCACCTATCAACTCCGATAATTGGAAATCCGAAAATGTTCTTCCTAACATTTTTCATCCTAACAATCACAATTCTTAACTATTCTGTCTCTAATGTTCATAATTCGAAACATTCAACTTCATAATGTCAGTAGCAATAAACATCTACATATTATACTTTTATTTGTTTTCCTATATTTTCTCAACATAACCATCTTTTACACTATTATGCAGTCATATCTTTTTTGTTTAAACTTTTTATTCATAATAATCAGTATTATAATCTAAGGCTAAAAGTGTCTTGGTGTTTTTGTCTCCGACTAATCGTTTGTCGTAAAAACGATGTGGAAGGGATCTATAGGTTAGGTTAGGTTAGAACTGTGAACACCTGAGGGAGTCTCTGACCGAGGTGTGCAATTCCAGCATGCCTCGGGCCGGCCGACCGCTGCCCAATAGGGCGGTGTACTGGTGGTCGGCCGAGCTGGAGAGGCTTCGAGCGGGGTGCGTGGTGGCCAGAAGGGCCTACGCGCGGAGCCGGCGACGGCGTCAACGAGACCTCGCCCACGAGGACCACCTCTATGAGGTGTACATAGAGGCAAAACGGGTCCTCGAGCGGGCCATCGCCGACGCCAGGGACTCGGCGAGAGCGGAGATGCTGGAGGGTCTCGACAGAGATCCCTACGGGAGGCCATACAAGGCGGCGCGAAACAAGCTGCGCCCCTTTGGTCCCCCGGTGGCCGAGACCCTGGAGCCCTCATTCCTGGATGGGGTGGTTCAGTCTCTGTTCCCGTGCAGGGACAACTTCACCCCACCAGTGATGGACCCTCCGCGGGGGATAGCTCCGCCAGCCGAGGAGGAAGAGGAGGCCCCTCCTGTCACGGAGTCGGAACTCAGCGCGGCGATTGTGCATATCCGCGCCAAGAAGACGGCTCCGGGCCCCGACGGTGTCCCGGCGAGAGTGGTGGCAATTGCCGCCACTCAAATGGAGGAGCGGTTTCGGGACCTCTTTAGCGCATGTCTTGCGTCTGGGAGGTTCCCGAAACCGTGGAAGGAGGGACAGCTGTGCCTCCTTCGCAAGGAAGGCCGCCCCGCAGAATCGCCCTCGGCATACCGACCCATCGTCCTGCTCGATGAGGTCGGCAAAATGTTCGAGGGGATAATCGCTGCCCGCCTAAAGAGCCACCTGCGGAATGTGGGGCCGGACTTGTCGGACGCTCAGTTCGGTTTTCGGGCTGAGCGTTCCACAGTGGACGCGCTGGCTCGCCTTAAGGGCCAGGTGAAGGATGCGATGGAGGCGGGGGACGGATTGTTGGCGGTGTCATTCGACATAGCCAACGCCTTCAACTCTGTTCCCCACAGCACCATCCTAGAGGCACTCCGATTCCACGGGGTGCCTTTATACATGCGGCGTCTACTGGCCAGCTACCTGGAGGATCGGGCGATCGTCCTCGTGAACAGGGCTGGCCAAGTCCGGCGGTACGCAGTCGAGTCCGGCGTTCCACAGGGATCGGTAGTGGGACCTCTCCTCTGGAACGTTGGCTACGACTGGCTCTTGCGGGGAACTCTCCTCCGAGGCACGAGTGTCATCTGCTACGCCGATGACACCCTCCTCACCGCCCGGGGGGAGAGTTTCAGGGAAGCGGCCAATTTGGCCTCGGCAGGCGGATCCTTGGTCGCAGGGAGGATCCGCCGCCTAGGATTGACGGTGGCGCTGCACAAGACCGAGGCCGTGTTCTTCCACAGGCCTCGGCAGCGCCAACCACCAGACGCCCACATCTTCGTGGAGGGCGTCCGAATCGAGGTGAAGGCCCAGATGAAATATCTGGGCCTTGTACTCGACAGCAGGTGGCGCTTCGGCCCGCATTTTAGCGGGCTGTCGACGCGCCTGCTGAAGACTGCGGGCGCCCTCTCGTGGCTGCTCCCCAATTTGGGGGGGCCCAGCGCGCGATGCCGGCAGCTCTACGCCGGCATCTTGAGGAGTATGGCCCTTTACGGGGCCCCTATCTGGGAGGACTCCCTCCACAGGAGGGAGAACGCCGCCGCATTGCGGGCCCCCCAAAGGGCCATAGCCCAGCGGGTGGCGAGGGCCTACCGCACGGTCGCCTTCTCGGCGGCATGCGCTCTGGCCGGCACCCCGCCTTGGGAACTCGAGGCGTGGGTGCTCGCCAGAGTGTATGAATGGACGGCGGGGCGGAGGGCGAGAGGAGAACACCCCGCCCCCGAAGAGCGGGAGGCCGTCCGGCGGGAGGCGAAGGACGCCATTGTCGTCCACTGGACGCGGGACCTCGCCGCCGCAGCCTTCGGCCGCCGTACCTTAGACGCGATTGGGCCGGTCCTGCGAGACTGGCTCGAGCGGTCGCACGGGTTCGTCTCCTTCCGTCTGGCGCAGGTGCTGTCCGGGCACGGTTGCTTTGGATCGTACCTGCACCGTATCGGGCGGGAGGAGACGCCGTCGTGTCACGGCTGTGGCGCGGCGGAGGACACGGCGCAGCACACTCTTGAGGTGTGCCCGTCGTGGTCCGAGCCGCGCCGCAGTCTCACCGCGGCGATCGGAACGGACCTCTCGCTCCCCGGCTTGGTCAATGCCATGCTTGGGGACGAGGGGTCCTGGGCGGCAGTCGCCTCCTTCTGCGAACACGTCATGTCCCAGAAGGAGGCGGCGGAGCGCGCGCGGGAGGAAGACCCTCTCGCGCCGCCGCTCCGAAGGCGGAGGAGGGGTCGAAGACGACGTCAGTATGACAGTCACCTCCGACTCCTCCCAGGTGGAAACCAGCAGGCGACGGGTGCGGGGGCACCCTCGCCTGTATTGCACAGGCTTCCACCAGTGCCGGATGGGAATGGCCAGGTGTTCCCGGCCATTCCCGTAGCCCCCCAGCTGGGGGGACATGCGGGGCCCGCCAGGTAGGCGGGCATGCGCCGGGGGGGTTGTGGACGCAAAGGCTGAGCCGGATTCCCATGACCCCTCCATCAAGGCGACGAGGGAACACCGCTGAGTTTTAGTGGGTATACTGCCACCTTGGCAGGGAGTCCCACATACTCCGTATCGTCCCCCGACGATCGGAGATGCGTAATGTCATTTCTCAGCGAAAAAAAAAAAAAAAAAAAAAAAAGGTTAGAACTGTGACCAACTACGCGCGAGCCGAGCGAGCGAAGCGAGCGGTGCCGCGTCAGCGGCCGGCAAGCGCTATCTCGAAATTGGTCGCGAAAATTTTCTAAGTATTTTTTTAATAGTGCCCCCAAGACGACACTCTGACCTGAATTTCAAAATCACTTGGCAAGTTTCTTTCTGAGTATGAGTGAAAATATTATGGTAATTATGTTTAGGGATAAAAGCGTTATGATAAAAAACAGTAGGAGTTTAAATATATTTACAGTAATGATATTATTAATTACAATTTTCGGAAACATGAGTGTTATAATTATAAACATCGCCGGTAGCACCACAAATAGTATGAATGAAAACTTTAGGATGAACAATTTTAGGAAGAGTGATCATTCGGATTACAAATCATTAGGAAGAACAATTTCGGGTAAAGAAGTTTAGGTGAGCCAATATGGACCCATCAACGCACAGCTGAAATTTGGCAACGGCAATTTGGCAACGGATTGCGCTGAAATTTGGCACACATAGCTATTAACATGTAGGCGTGCGCTAAGAAAGGATTTTCCAAAACTCCCCCTTTTCACCCCCTAAGGGGGTGAAAAGGGGGGATTATGATTGTATGAAAAACTTATTCCTTGATTTAATAAACTTGAAACGTGGCACGAATACTTATCTAAGTAAACTATGAAGTTTGGCATTTTTTGTTTTTCTAAATTACCCCCTAAAGAGGGATTGGGGGGTGTCAAATGGAAGAATTTTAACACGCGGTCCGATTAACTCGAAAGCCAATATTTATACTTATGACCAAAAATAAAGAAAACGTGTATCAGGGTTTTTCGAAAATCTACCCCTAACTGCGTGAAAAGGGGTAGTTAATTTTACAGGGAAGGATTTTACTGAGTGACTTGATTAACTCGAACATTAGTATAAATAATCTTTGAGTCAACTAAAGAACACATCCCAAACGATTTTTAGAAATTCCACCCCTGTGGGGGTGAAAAGCGGGGTACAGTTTATAAGAAATGTCTTATTCATTTTGTTAATAAACTTGAAACTTGGCAAGAATACTTGCCTAAGCAAGTAATAAAGTTTATCATTATTAGTTTATCAAAAGTACCCCTCAAAGGGGGTTTAGGGATGTTAAAGTTTGTGTGGAAGAATTAAAACGCGTGGTCCGATTAACTCGAAACTCAGTATTAATTACTTTTTTGACAGAAAAGAATCAATAAATGATAAATGATTTTATTTCTGTAAGTAGGTTTGCACCAGGGGCGTAGCTACCGCCGTATCTGCCGTATCAATTATACGGGCCCCCCGCAGGGCCGTCTTAAACTAGGCTGGGGCCCTTGGGCACACAAGAATTTGGGGCCCTTTTGAAAAGTAAAACAAGCGAATTATAATAACATTTTTTTACTAATAAGTATGAGTATGACCATTTATTATAGGTAATCAAATATAGTATGATATAATATGTCATTGATGATATTGGAAAGCTGCTGGTTTTTTGGTGACGATTACGATAACGGTTTCTTTCGGGATTTCTGTTGAGCAAAATCTTCTATTATATCCTTAAAGTCAATTTTTTGAAGGATATCACTTTCTATGCACATAATTGACAAATTACTCAGTCGTCCTTGTAACATTGTTGTTCGCAATTCATTTTTTATTCTCTTAAGCTGCGAAAATGACCGCTCTCCACTACAATTGGTAACCATTAGGCAAAGGAATATTCTTGTAGCAATTTCTACGTTTGGAAAAGTTTGTTCCAATTTATCTGATTTTATTAAGTTATGTAAGGTTGAGATATTTAAATCCACTGATTGCTTTGCTATGTTTTTTAAATATTGGCTTAAATGAAAACATTCTGTTTTGAGCTCATCTGCATTAATGTCTTCATGATAAAATTCTGCAAATTCTTTGCATTTTTTGGTCAACTCATCAGATTCGATTGTTGTTAACTGACAAAGAAAACTAAATCGACTATCAATTTCTTGGTATGCTACCGAACGTTTTTTTAAATGCGTATTTAATGTGTCAATTATGGGAATGAAAGTATCTACACGAAACTTTTCCTTGCCTCTCAACTGTGCAGTCTCTGATGATCCTTCAAAAAAACTGATGCGTGTGCTGCGAATTTTTTTTCTTTCAAATGTATCTTTGTAGTCAGCATATGGATTTTTTTCTTTAGCAGCCGATTCGTACTGATCAAAATTATTGCGTGCGGTATTGACATAACTGATTAGAGATTCGTAGAGTTTCGTTACAACGTCCATGGTCATAGTGCTATTCTGTAAACTCAGACTTGTTTTATTCATAACTCCCAAAAGATCATTCCATATTTCCGTTAGAAGAGCAGTCTCGAATTTTCCCATTTTTTTTGCTAGGCTTTGGGCTTCCTTTCTAGTGTCTCCTGGTTGATTTATGTCACTCGCGATAGAAGACAATGCTTCAGAAATATTTAAATTACCATTTTGCAAAGCATTAATAGCATTAGCGCGTGCAGACCACCTAGTTTCCGAAAGAGACTTCAGGACTCTATTTGCACCTAAATGATCTGTCAAAATTTTCCATCGTTTAGTCGAAGCCGAGAAAAAATTGAACAATTTTTGTACAAGTTGAAAAAATGTTACTGTTTCAGTAACACACTCCACAGCCTGAACACCCACTAAATTTAGCGAATGTGCTGCACATGGAACGTAAATCGCAAATTCGCAAACTTCTTTTATTCTTGACTGAACACCAGAGTACTTTCCAGACATATTTGATGCATTGTCGTAGCTCTGTCCGCGACAATCTTTTATAGGAATATTAAGGCTTTCAAAGAAGTTTAAAATGGTATCTGCTATATGTTGCGCATTATGTTCATCCATAGGCAAAAATTGCAAAAATCTCTCAATAGGCTGTCCGTCTTTTACGTATCTAACTATGAAAGTCAGTTGGTCAACGTGGGACAGATCGGGCGTAGAATCGACGCTAATAGAGTAGTACTTTGCTGATTTAAGTTCTTTGACAATGGTTTTCAAAACTTGCTGTCCCATTAAATTAATAAATTCATTACAAATATTTGCCGATAAATATGATATACTTCCTTTTCCACGATTTCCGTAGTTTTGTATGTGATCAGCAAGAAAAGGATCAAATTCACTAATCAGTTCTAAGCATCCCAAATAATTCCCATTATTTTGCGATCCTAATGTCTCATTATCACCACGAAAAGCAAGACCTCTTGAAGCCAAAAATTTCACGACTGCAACAATTCTCCTGAGCACATTCTTCCAATAGTTAATTTCAGTATTATATTGGGACAGCAACTCAGTATCAATTCGTCCAGTAGTTTTCATTCTTGCAACGTAATTCATCATAAGTTCCCTGTGTTGTAAACTGTTCTCATGCTCTATCAATAAGTTACTTATATGCTTCCAATCTTTATATCCATCAGGAGAACTTAAGTTATGTCCAGTACCAGTAGTGGTATTAAATAGACGGCAGCAATAACAGTATACAGATTTCTTTGCTGGTGAATAAAGGAGCCATTTTCTTTCTAAAGACTCACCGTTCGTCAATTTACGAATAAAAATATTTTTAGTCAAGTATCGAGTTTTCGTTTTACCATTTGCATCTGGAAAACTTGTAGAAGTTTCAGAGAAGTCACTTTTTTTATTTTGGAAAAACTCGGGCCCTTTTCGAATCCAAATATCACGGACTTCTTCCGGTAAAATGTCGTCAGAGTAAGTACCAGGGTCGGGAGACACTGATACATTATCTAAGCTTGCAGTTATTAATTCACAGTAGCTTGAAGTCGATGGTTCAGCATCTAAAGTGTGTTTGTCATTTTCGTCACAGGTAACCTCTTTTTCCTGGTGACATTCAGAGGTACTTTTGTCTTGCGGTGATGAGAATGAATTATCCCTCGGCTTATTTGTTTCTTCAACCGTAAAAAACGAAGTGAGCTTTGGAAGTTTTTCCGTTATTTCTTTTTGAGCTATAACTTTTTTTCTTTTTTGTGAACCACTTAAATATGTTCTTATCGACATAATGCTAGCTAGCAGTTACACTTGACACGAAAACGTAAAATTAAATAATGTTACATGAAGGGTAAGACTACTAGAAACACTAGGTTACGGCGAGCTTCGACGAGTAAAATATGATCGGGGTCAGAGAGGACCTCGCACGATCTTAGTTAAAAACAGACTGAAGCTCAGAACCAAAACTCTCCCACATCTGCCGTTCACTAAACAAAGGACGCGGTAAAACGATTGCCTTTTAAAAGTATAATAAAACACGAGAAATGCAAATGGGTACAATACAAAATAACTAAACATAATAGAACAATGAAGAATCATAAAAGACAATAGTAGGTACCTATAACTTAAATCGCTTTGTAGATGTGGGAACGTGGGAAAAACACAAAATGAAACTTTCTAAAAATAATTACAATAAGTACTTCTAAAAATATGACATTCTTAACAACTGTACAAGGGATGGGTACGTGAGACACAGGACACAGTCCCCACATGTTTAAAATAACAAATCGAAACTTCTGTTTATCTTAAGTACTCAATTTTAGATATCAAACGAAACAAAATAACGCCACTCACTCTTATCAGACTGATAGTTTAATACATCATTCGGGGATTCCCCCAACCATAGACAATGTCGACATTTATGTTAGGCCTTGTTTAGACGGTGCAGCTTGACTTAGGAATCGGAGGGATTGCGTGAGTGATCGCCAGATGGTGTACTTAGTAAATTAGGTAGGACACGTTCGGAAATATGTATTATTAATTAGTACAGTAGGAATAGGCGCATTCATCGATATAATGGCGTAGTATATGCCTTGTAAATACCTTCTGATAAGATTACTGATTTGTGAAAAAAGTGTAATGTGCCCGACAAAAATCTTCTGAGAATAAATGTGTGAGAGAAATTGTCGGTCCTTCGGGGCCCCCCTGAGATTGGGGGCCCTGGGCACGGGCCCCGTGTGCCCTTATGGTAAAGACGGTATTGGCCCCCCGAGCCACGGGGGCCCCGTATTTAATTTGAATTGTTTGTAAAATTTTTGGAAAAGTAACATATAGATAATTATGATGAATAAATATTTCTTTAAATTTATTCAAACATTTTTTTTTCTTTTGTAAGAAATCTTTACCCTTCCTAAGGGCCCCCAAACAAATTTTTATACGGGGCCCCGCCAGGGCACGCTACGCTTCTGGTTTGCACAAACACTTTTACACGTCAATCATAAATTTTTTAAACTAGATGAGGTCGGCGTTTCCTATCTGACTACTCTGAGAAGAAAGGCCGAAACAAACTCAGAGGTCATAGTCTCTTTTAAAGTCCAGACATAATCTTGGTCAAGTTATATGAAGACCATGTAGGTCGATGTCTGAGATGGTCTTTTGAGGAAAGAACCACACAGATTGAGAGGACCTGTCCAGTCAGTGCACGCAATTGTCAGAAATCATGCAGCTCAACTCAAGACTTAAGGAGCTCAACGATTCGACGAACAATACCAAAGAAAGGACATTTGGGTAGGCCACATAAATTACTCAAACTGCCAGACCATAGAGAGAATAATAATAAATATAAAATGCCTAAATTAAATGACCCACATCGTCTTCACATTCACAATAATTACAATAATGTAATACTTTAAAAAGTAAGCAAATGTCAGTTAAAAAAAAAAATCATTAATGTCAATGTGTATATAAAAAAAAAAAACATCTAAAACACTCAAAATGCAGAAATTGGAAGCAACTCAATCCCAAGCCTTTGTATCCTCAATATAATCTTTAACGGTATAAAAGGCTTTCTTGCAGAACGATTTAAATTTATTAAGGCTTAGATCTTGAACGTGGCTTGGTAGTTTATTATAAAAGTGTATACATTGGCATCTGAACGAGCCACCTATTTTCTTGAGCCTTGTTGTAGGTACAACATAATATATTTGTGTTTGTTTCTAGTATTTATATTATGGATATCACTATATTTTTTGAACAATTTTATGTTTTTATGGGCATATAAAAGATTTTCATAAATATACTGAGAAGGCACAGTCATTACATTAATCTCTTTAAAGGGGATTGTCCATTTTCTATAGGACTTTGGCCACTCATAAACAAACAGTTCAGCTAATAGTATGTGATTGATTTAATAGCTCATATCAGTAAGAATGAGTCTATAAACCTAGTTTTGTATCAAGATGTATATTTAGATATTTTTTTTTACATTTAATTGATCCGTATCCGAATCCGTAGGTGTGCCAGGTTCAACGTAAATACAAGGTTCGGGGTCCATAGAAGTGCCAGGGTCGTCAAGAAGGGAAGAATCGGAATGCATTTTAACAAAAAAACCAAAGTAGTCGTTAACAAACTCACAAAAACAACACTCACGATGCAAAGAAACAAAGCGAATGTTATCTGTCATTTTGACAAATTGACACAATATTTTTAAGCACCGTGTTGCCATAAAAAAAACAATACTATATCGATCCATTCGAAATCGATTAAAATGTTATAAGTTCTCCAGAAATAATGTATAAAACGTCAGTTTATCATTTTTTATGTCCTAAATCGTTTATTAGCATTTTTACTTATGTGATTTAACGAAAACTATGTTAAATACAGTGGAGAGATTGCACTGTATTTTAAATTGATTTGAATTTGTTAATTTAACGAGTTTTAGTTTGGCAACACCGAACCAAATCCAAAGTCTGAACCTGTATAGATCAAATAAGATACTAAAAAAATAGATTTTTTACAGTGCTGATTGATACAAAGTTATTTGCATCAGATAATTACTAAAATATATTGGGTGCTAATTAAACAGGCTTCTTTTTAATAGCATTATTCGCCTCTAAATATTTATGTTGCCTTCTAAATTACTAAGTCAGCCACAATTAACGAGCATCTAAATAATACTATCTTAGCCACTAGTTCTCTTCTATGTAAGCCAAACTAAATTCAACTCAGTATGATGTTTATTTTTTAGCTTCTAAATTTGTAACATGCATTCTAAACTTCTAAAATAGTAATATATGACATCACAAAATATGTTTATTTAGCTTCTAATTTTTTAACTCGGTACGTTTAAAATGTAACTCATCCCACATTCATTGATCGTCCAAATTTTGCTAAAAATGTCATCAATAATAGTATATTGGCCATTAATATTGGGTAAGTAATAGATGATATAACAATAAAATCTCTAATATTAACAACATATAACAACGGAACCTATAATTTTATTTAATATAGCGATTAGTTAATATAATGAACGATTGATATAATTTTAAAATAACTAATTTCTACAAGCATAACATACATTACATATAACATCGTTTGACATAACATACATTAAATACAAAATCGTTTGACATACCACTCAAAAGATATAAAACTTATGTAATATACATAATATGATGAAAACGCCTACTTTAAAACTTAAAAAAACTTTGTTTTATTCTTTGTAAGTTCTATCGTAGTTATAGGTAATAGTAACCTAAGTAGATATTAAACATTACTAGTAACTGATTACCACCTGCGCTAAGATAGGTCGACGGAGCCCCGCTTCGCGGGGCTCCTACTTCTGGGTGGTTTAAAAAAAAATAACTACGAAGGCTAAGGCGGGAGCTCCGCTACGCTTCGCTCCCGCCTTAGCCTTCTAACCTAACCTATCCGAGTCGGGGTACTCTGAGTCGGGGTGTTAACCATAATGACGTTTTTTATATATATTAAACGTTAGACCTAATGATTTTCGATACGAACGCACGAACGACAATAACAATTACACGTGATCAACTCAACTCGTCGTTACATGAATCAAATGGCGCTCTCTGATTGGTGCAAATGGCCGGTTGCGTACTCGCGCCAAATCATGCAGTGGCTATTTTCACGATAAAAGAATATGATGTATTATTTTACATGATAAGTTATAATAAATGATGCTGTCTGTAGAAACTTGAATTATATATTTTTGAGGACATTGTGTTGAAGCTGTACAACGTAAAATGGTGACGAGATGTGAAATCCGTGGCCAAATTAGTAAATAAGGTGGCAATGTATAAATAAGAAGGATAAGTCACAATAATTGATGATCGTTACTTGACGCTTTCTATAGAATATTTAGTTGGCCTTGTAAAAAAGACGAATTAGTTTATTAGAAGCCATGTCATTTTCCCGTTGCTTAGTTATAAAATTAGAAGTTTAATCACGTGGCCAATAAATAATTTTGTGGCTTGACTTATAATATCCCAAATATATTTTCAAATAATGGTAAATTATTTTTTTGCATAGCATTGTATTTAAAAATGGCCAAGTCTGGACAATGTCCTTTGTCCCTGAGAGAGTGTCTCGGACTTAATTTATAAATTGATCGAACAGCACGCTTCTGCAAAACAAAGATAGTCTGAATATCGGCGGCATTTCCCCACAATAGAATACCGTACGACATTACACTATGAAAATAACTAAAGTACACTAAACGGGCAGTCTCTATATCAGTTAAATTACGAATTTTTCTAACGGCGTATGCTGCGGAACATAGCTTTTTTGACAGTTTATCTATATGCGGACCCCACTGAAGCTTAGCATCCAAAGTTATACCCAATAATAAGTATATGGGGTTTTCGGAAATTGACCTCTGACGGGGATAAAGTGGTAATTTGATTTTTAAGGGGACTTTAGTGAGCGGCTTGAATAACTCAAAAAAAATTGTATAAATTTTGAACTTGAAACTTGGCACGAATACAATATACAGGGTGTGGCGTAAGTAGTGGTCCACCGTTCAGGATTCGATGAACCAGATAATTAGCTATAACAATTAAAAATTTAAACCATTTATACCCAAGGGTTCCGAAAATATTTCCTTTTTTCTTTTATTTACGAAATTTCTACCTTTTATTACAAATTTGGTTGTAGTTTCAACAAAAGTCATTATTCTTTCATTTTGACTTCTGTTAATTACTGCTGAATACTAGAGCTACCATGACAAATTATGATTTTTTATGTAAATTCAGCTCTTTTGAAGAAAAAGTTGGTTCTTCTGTAATTTTAACCCAAATTTTTAACACACCATCAAGTTCAAGAGCGATTTTTGTAAAAAAAACGTACCACATTGTCAGTGCCCATGTATTTAATAATATGCCTACTAAATTCCGATTTCAAAATGATATCATTATAACAGATCCCATAATTTAACAAAAAGATATTCAATTTTAATTGAAGAAAAGAAGATTTTCATTAAACTACTTTTTTAAACTTTATTGCGTTAATACTATTACAAAACGTATTAAAACTTAAAAAACGGATACAATCTAACTTGTGTCACAAGTGACAATTAAAAAATGCCTCAGTACACACCGCGCGAATATGCTGACATGCATTTTATTTATGGCGAATGCAGAGGTGTCGGTAGAGAAGCAGCTCGTCTTTATCGGGAGAGATATCCCGATCGAAGACATCCAGACCACCGAGTTTTTGGGAGAGTGCATAACGCATACACCGAGGGAAGGATACCCGGCACAGGCGTAGGCGGTGCAGGTGAAGGACGACCGCGACGACACAACGATGAAGAGGTAATGAATTTAGTTACAGAAGATCCTTCAACATCAATCCGTGTCTTAAGTCGCAGAACTGGCATATCAACTAGATCTGTACATCGAATACTCAAAAGACATGAACTGTACCCATACCACTATCAAAGGGTACAGTCATTGCTACCAAGAGATTATCACTTGAGAGTAACATTTTGTAGAGTAATGCTACGCAGAATAAGAGAAGACCCGCAGTTTTTTAATAAAATACTATGGAGCGACGAGTCATCCTGCAAAAAAGATGGATATTTAAATCTACACAATTTGCATAACTGGCAGCTAGAAAACCCGCATCTCATAAGGCAAGACAGATCACAGTATCAATTTAAAATAAACCTTTGGACCGGTATATTAACGGACAGATAATCGGTCCACACGAGCTGCCAGAAACATTAAATGCAGAAAGATATTTAAGTTTTTTGCAAATTGACTTGCCCTTGCTTCTGGAAGGTGTCGTTCCTGAAGTCCAAGAAGACATGTGGCTGCAGAACGATGGCTGTCCCGCTCACTATGCTGTTAGAGTACGAGAGCACCTTGATACAGCGTATCCAAATAGGTGGATTGGGCGCTTAGGTCCAATATTGTGGCCACCACGCTCGCCAGATCTAAATCACCTAGATTTCTTTTATTGGGGTTGCCTAAAAGAAAAAGTCTATAGCAAAGAAATCACAAGTATTGACCAATTGAGGACTAGAATCCAGGCAGCAGCTAGAGAAGTCAACGAAAGCGGGTTTGCCCGACGACTTAAACGGTCGTTTATTCGACGTTGCAGAGCGTGTATGCGTGTATGCGTGTGCGAATGGGGGCCATTTTGAACATTTCGTTTAATTTTAATGATTGTAATCATGACAAAGATTAATAATAAATGATAAATAAAGTGATTGGTTTTTTTTTTAAATTCTTTGTTCCTGAAGTAACAAGTTAGGTCTACATAACTCTGTTATAGTAGTTTTTTTTTTAAACAAATGGGCATTGACACTGTAGTGCATTTTTTAGCAAATTTCGTAAGTATTAACGCAATAAAGTTTAAAAAATTTAGTTTAATGAAAATCTTCTTTTCTTCAATTAAAATTGAATATCTTTTTGTTTAATTATTGGATCTGTTATAATGATATCATTTTGAAATTGGCATTTAGTAGGCATATTATTAAATACATGGGCACTGACAATGTGGTACGTTTTTTTTACAAAAATCGCTCTTGAACTTGATGGTGTGTTAAAAATTTGGGTTAAAATTAGAGAAGAACCAATTTTTTCTTCAAAAGAGCTGAAATTACATAAAAAATCATAATTTGTCATGGTAGCTCTAGTATTCAGCAGTAGTTAACAGAAGTCAAAATGAAATAATAATGACTTTTGTTGAAACTACAACCAAATTTGTAATAAAAGGTAGAAATTTCGTAAATAAAAGACAAAAAGGAAATATTTTCGGAACCCTTGGGTATAAATGGTTTAAATTTTTTATTGTTATAGTTAATTATCTGGTTCATTGAATCCTGAACGGTGGACCACTACTTACGCCACACCCTGTATAAGTATAAAGTTCGTCATTTACTGGAATTCTAAACTACCCTAAAGGGAGTTTGATGGGGGTGTCAATTTTTTATGGAAGAAATTTAACGCGCGGTCCAATTAACTCGAAACTCGGTATGTAAGACCAAAATAATAATAAAGTGTATCACGGTTATTCGAAAATCTACTCCTAACGGGGTAAAAAGTGGTGGTAGTCAATTTCACAGGGGAGTATTTTATTACGCGTCTTGATTAACTGGAAAATTGGTATAAATAATCTTTTAGTTAAGTTATAGAAACATCCCAGACGATTTTTCAAAATGCCCTATGAGTTTAAAAAGAGGGGATATTGTTTATATGAAAAATCTTATTCATTTGGTTAATCAACTTCAAACAACTACCCTGAGCTTCTGAACACATGGCAATATTTGGATCAGTAACTAATAAAGATTGACTTTTTAGTTTAAACAAAATCCCTCACAGAGGATTTAGGGGGTGACAAAGTTGAAGATGAAAAATATGTAACCCGCTGTCGAATTAACTCGAAACTCGGTACTACTAAAACAAAAAATGAACAATCGTGTTTTAGGGTTTTTCAAAAATCGACTCCTACCAAGGTGAAAAAGGGTAATAAAGTTTAAGGGGTGGATTTTACTGCATGCTTCTATTAATTCGAAAATAGGTATGGGTCTTTGAGTCAAGTTATGAACATATCCCAAACGATTTTTCATAATTCCACCTCTATGGGGGTGAAAAGCGGGGGATACAGTTTATTTGAAAAATCTGATACCTTTGATCTATAAACTTAAAAATTGGCCTGATTACTTATTTAATTTATCTAAATAAATGATTAAGACCATTATAAACATATATTTTCGAAATTTTAGAGGAAAGTACGAATTTCACGCGGATGAAGTCGCGGGCAGAAGCTAGTCAGCCTATAATGTTCCCACTGCTGCTGGAATACAGGCCTCTCTGAGAGGGAGTGAGCCATAATCCACTACCTATGCCTACACTAATAACGTAATTAGTGATTACCTCAGTGCGCACCCGTAGAGAAAGATCATAGGTGCCGCGCGTTTCATTAATCCCCAAGTTGCGGTGCGCTGGGTTGTGCACTTGTCTGCCGTGCTTGAATTTCGCGCACCCTGAAGTTGGCGTCCGGGGAACGGGCCCCGGCTTGGTCCTATAGATCCTGGGCTGCACGTTGCTGTATCGGTAATGGTCCCGCAGCACTAGCCGAGTGTCCGAGGTGCAGTCAGCCGGCAAGAAGGTGGTACGTACCATGTACTTCTGGTCGCTCAGAGCTCGTCGTGAGCGTACTGACTTTCGGTGTTCGTGCTGTTAATGGTGCTGGTGGTGAGTCCGTCGACCAGCAGGGAACGTGCAGGACGGGGGCGGAGGCGCCGATAGCCAAATGAAGCTATTTACGTCCCGTGAGCGTGACGCTGGACACGTGCCACGTGCCGCTTTGTTGCTATGTCCTATGTTATGGGTTTGGTTTCCGCACTTAGTCCTTCAATAGACCATTGTGCGTGGGCCATGGCGGCCGTCCGTGGTTATTCCAACCAGCTCACCTCCCTCCAGAAGCTGATTAAGTCTTCTGGTCGCTTTGTTGCTATCTCATTTACTTGTTATTTTCCGGTTTCATGCGTTTTTGGCACAAGTTGACATAGGAAATCGTCGTCAGAAAAATGCTTAGGTACACCT
Source organism: Luperina testacea (assembly GCA_927399505.1). NCBI lineage: Eukaryota > Metazoa > Arthropoda > Insecta > Lepidoptera > Noctuidae > Luperina > Luperina testacea. The sequence continues at coordinate 114,216 of OV656771.1, forward strand.
GTACCTAAGCATTTTTTCACTGGTGTCACTCAGCATAGCTAAACGAAATTAAATGTTTCGGAAAGTAGGGTAAAAACGGGAACTAAGGCAAATCTATATATGATGTACTTAAATAAAATTTAATGTACTGACTGAGATATCAAAGCACAGCCTAAACCGTTGGTCCTAGATACATGCATTTTGGAGGGTGTGTTCTATGTGAAGAGTAGGTACCCACTAAGAAGGGGTTTTTGGAAATCAACCTTGAAAAGGGGGGATTATGTTTCTATGAAAAATCTTATTCCTTGAATTAATAACCTTGAAATTTGACACGAATATGAAATGTTGGGGGTTCAAGGGTCGTTTGAATCAGACAACCAGCTTGAAAGAATATACTTTAATGAATATATCTAGTGAATTTATGTTACAATGCAGTTTACATCAATGCTGATGTAACTGCTTACTTAGCTTAAAATGATACTTATATTCTAAAGGAGTGTACTTACTACGTTATGCACTATTAGGGACCATACATACACTTCACCTCCTGGGGCGAGGGAAAAAAAATCAAATACATGTGTTTTTGAAGTGAAAACTTCTTTAGCATCGTTGTGATTTGAAATTTTATGAAACGAAAAAGCGACAGTAAAAAGAGACATAAGATTTAACGTGGGAGAAAATGAGATAGGAAGCAGTATACAGTGTTTTTGTTATTTATTATTAAAAATGACATCACATTTAATCGTATGCTACTAATTTGTGGATGTGGATGTGGTTGTGGGTGTGGGTGAGGGTGTGGGTGTGGGTGTAGGCGTGGGCGTGGGTGTGGGTGTGGGTGGATGGATGGATGGATGGATGGATGGATGGATGGATGGATGTTCTTTAGCATCATTGTGATTTGAAAGTTTATGAAACGAAAAAGCGACAGTAAAAAGAGACATGTAAATTCATAAGATTTAAGATTGAAGGTTTCACTTCTACCACGTGTGAATTGCACACATGCTGTTCTTTTTTTCACATTTCCAAAATAACTCTATATTAATGTTTATAGTAAAGTCAAAAGTTAATATAATTGTCTACCCAACAAACTATAAAATTATATTACTTACATCTAACATTGCAATGTTACTAAAGATCTAAATTAACAATAATCTTATTTATACGAGTACTATTACTTATGCAACACAACCCAATTATTATTGAAAATACGGTCTTGTCCTATTTTTTTTATGAACTAGTTCTATCTTATTATTTTATATATCCTAACATTACAACCTAAATCTTCTTTAACTCTAAAAGGACCTTCAAAATTAGCATCTAGTTTACGTCCTGTTTCATTCTTTAACAAAATTAGGTCATTTTCCTGATATATAATAGGATTCATTGACTTATCGTTATCGTACAATTCCTTGCGTTTGTATAAATATTACACAGTAAATTATTTTTTGCGTCGGCATGGGCTAACTGTAAACGATATTTCAACTGCAATGGATAATTATCACTATTAATTATACAATGGTTCCACTGATTCAGAAATTCTACTCGGAATTCGACAAAGTTTACCAAAAACAAGTTCGTAAGGCGTGTAATTTGTTTCGGAATGAACTGTATTGTTGAAACTAAAACACCAATACGGTAGCCAATAGCTCCATGTATCTGTATGGTTTTCACACTGGATCCGTAAAAATGCACCCAACGCTTTGTGAGTATTTTCAAGTGCACCTATAGATTGGTGATGGTAGGCAGTTGAGGATATTTTTTCGATATCAAGAAGTTTACATACCTGTTCCATAATTGTGGAGATAAACTCAGTTCCTCTGTCTGTTGCTATTATTTCAGGAATTCCAAATATTAAAATAAAATGTCTTACTAATGCGTTAGCTATGGACACGGTTTCTTTATTTTCTAAGGGAATTGTTTGAACAAATTTAGATGATTCGCACTGAATGGTCAATATATAACAGTTCCCCTCTTGGTCTTTATCCAAAGGACCGACTACATCAAAATATATTTTTTGAAAAGCCGAGGACGCTGTATTGGTAATTACCATTGGTTCTTTTATGTAACGGGTATACTTTGCCTTGTGACACTTAGTACACTTTTTTATAAATGTTGGTACGTCCTTTTCTATGTTCGGCCAATATATCTCTTCTTTATAGTATTTACCATTCTGCGCACCCCAGCATGACCACTGGATGGCAGTAAATGAAAGTCATTTATAATTTTTTCTTTGTCATCAGTTATTCTTTTTACTCCTCTTAAAATACATGTCATATCCGTGGTCCGGACCAATTTTCTAGCTTTGATATCTCATCACAAACGTTTTTTATAAAATCTATATTATCTTTATTTTTAATCATGCATACTTCTTCAATATCTAACTTTTTACAAAACAAACTTAATTTCTGCACAAATTCGGCTCGCGTGAAATGTGCTTTGAAATCAAGATTGATGTAAATAATCTTTGTTTTTTCAATAAATATAAAACATTCACTAACATCAGTTATCATACCATCGTTTCTCAATTTATTTAATTCACTACCTACCTTCAATAAAACTCATTTCGACTGAGTCGTGCGGTTTTATAATATCCACATTTATTATATCCACAACCCTTGGTTGGCCAGACCAATAGTCAGGAGATTTATTAAGATCCGCCTTCTCTACTTCATTCTTATTTTTATTTAACTTCTCATCAATCTTCCGTTTTTGTGCCCTAGTCATCACAGCAACCACATGTGCTTGCTTATCTTTTAGTTCGTCTGATGTTACACATATTCTAGACAAAGCATCTGCAACAACATTTTCTTTGCCTCGTACATAAATTATTTTAAACTTATATTCTTCCAAAGTTAAACGGAATTTAAGAACTCTACTCGAAGGATCTCTCATGCCAAAAAGATAAACTAATGGTTTGTGATCGGTCATTATTGTGAATACTCTACCATATAAGTACGGTCTAAAATATTTTACAGACCAAATTATTTAATTGCTAAAAGTTCTTTCTGTATTGTAGGGTAATTCTTTTCCGCTTTATTCAAAGGTCTACTTACATACGCTATCGGTCTGAGATCTTTATTGCACAGCACAGCACCAACTGCAGTGTCTGATGCATCTGTTTGTAATATAAATTTAGGCGACGAAATTAATGCTTCTTTTAGATACTCAAAGGCATATTTACAAGTATCTGTCCAAATTAAAGGTTCATTTTTTCTACATAATTTATTTAATGGCATAGCTATGTCTGAAAACCCTTTTATAAATTTACTGTAGTAGTTGCAAAAAGCTACGAAACGTAAACGTTTCGTAGATTTTTTGCAACTACTACAGTAAATTTCTAACCAGTAAACATCCAGTGATAAATTACCATACACCCAAAACAGCAGATGAAGTTAAAACTTCATCTGCTGTTTTGGGTGTATGGTAATTTATCAATACTTTTGTCTTTTCGGGATCTGGTAAAACATCTTTATCTGTAACGACATGACCTAGATACAGTATTTCTTTCTTAAGAAATTCGCATTTTTGTGGATTTAATTTTAAATTGACTTTTCTTAGTCTTTCCATTATATTTATTAAGTTTTGATTATGAATTTGCAAGTTTCTACCAAATACAATAAGATCATAGAATAGAATAGAATAGAATAGAATATTCTTTATTATGTACACCATATAAATTACAGACATAAATATAGAAACTGTACAAAGGGTGACACAATAGGCAATGATCATCCTGGTATACTAAACATTTACTTATCGTAAGTCAAACCAGACATTGCTACAGACATCATGCGACTAAATGCGCTCGGACTTATCTTGAGACCCATATGTAAGCGTTTCATTTGATACTGACCTGTGTTGGTAGTAAAAGCAGTTAATTTTCGACTTTTAGGCTCTAAAGTCACTTGATAGTAACCTTGTTGAAGGTCAAGGTGAGTGAAATATACAGCTTCAGAAAGAGAATCTAAAATTTCATTGATGTTAGGTAAAGGGAACTTATCGTCACAAACCGTCTCATTTAATTTTCTGTAGTCTACAACTAATCGCCATTTCTTATCAGTTCCTTCTTTACTCTTTTTTTTTTTTTTTTTCTTTTAATAAGATAGGACTTGACCATTCACTGTTGGATTCTTCTATGATATCATCGTTTATCATTTTATCAATCTGTTTAGCTATCTCTGGTTTTAACGCTTGAGGTAACCTGTATGGCTTGACATATACTGGAGTTGAATTTAGTTTTACTGTAATGGATTGCTCATAATTAATATTTGTAGTGGTTGAATTTATCTACATCTATGTAAAAAATATCTGAATATTTTGCTCAAATCGCTTCAATGGACCTTCTCTCTTCTTCATTTAAATAATCTAATTTAAGTTCAGGTAGTAGTGTTTGAACCCTAGAAACGTCTTTAGTAGTATTATTGAATTGACAATTAATATTATAATCGCTCAAGGTTTGCAAACTCGGTGTGAAATTTGGTAAATGTATCTCGTTCTCTGTAACGTTTAGTATCTTTATAGGAATCCTATTGTTTTTTACTGCGGCTATCGTATTTGCTAGATACACATCCTTCGCTAACTCACGTCCACAGACAATAACAACTAAAAACTTTAAAAAGAAATTAGTGGCCTTCCTAATAGATAAATGTTATTATTCGATTAATGATTTTTTAATGGACATAACTTTTTAATCAGCAATGTGTATAATAAATATAATTAATATTATTTTAACATTTGGACCTAATATACATTTATTTTTTAATTTATTCTAAAGTAACATTTTAATTTGACATTTTCAATATTTATCATTATTAATGTGTGTATAATTGTAATAATTTTATTGTAACTGTGACATGTTAATTTAATTTGTAATTTTATTTTTAGGTAGCTTCATAATAATTTTTATAAAATTAGACTGCCTATTTCCAGGCAGAATGTACATGGCTCACTCTTATCTACTCCACCTGTATTTTAATGTACCTACATTCGTTGCAAATAAATGATTTGATTGATTGATTGAATAACATCATCATTCGGATTTTTATCTACGTGTATGAAATGAATTGACTCAGAACGAGCTGGTACAATCAGGTTGTTACTTCTCCTAATACGTTCATCTACGATATTAAAATAATATTCTTTGCCATTAAAATGCAATGTTAAAATATTAGTACTTAACTTAATGTTTACTTGATACTTGTTCAAAAAATCTAAACCTATTATTCCGTCTGCTTTTAATGGTAACGACTCAAAAATTATAAACGAATGCTGAAATGTTTCATTATTATATTTTAAATCCACTAAGCCTTGAGAACGCCTTTGTCCACCGATTCCATTTATCAAAGTTTCATCTTTTCTCACATAAACATTTCATGGTAATGCTTCACTTTTTATTATTGATAGAGAAGCGCCTGTGTCAACGAGCCAATAATATTTAATGTTATTAACGAAAAAAGCTATATATTTTGCATTGCTTAAATTTGATAAAACGCAATGTTTAAGAAAGAAAAAACTTTTTTCTGATTCTTTTTTATCTATATTGTCGCTTGTGCTTGGTTTATTGCCATCTTTTTGTTCCGCTAGACAAATATCTCGGTTTTTATTTCTAACATATCTTGAACCCCTAATATTTGATTGACCCCTGTTATTGTTCATTGGTATACGATTGTTATACCTATTTCCATTATTACCTCTGTAATTACCACGCCATGTTTGTCTCTGATTATTGTAATTTCCATAGTGACCACGGTTGTAACTACATATTTATATATTGATCACGACTATTACTGAAATGACGATGACCTTGTCGTCGCGAATTTTTAAAACCTCGTCCATATCTAAATGCATGAAAGACATTACCTGCTGATGACTGGCATGTTGTATCTTCATCTTTGGCAGCTTGTATTTACGAATACCTCATCTTTTTCTACTTTAGAGTTACACATTTTGTAAATCGCTCAACGAAAACTTTGCTTAATCTGCCCCTTGGCAGACCCTAAGGCAGGGTCGCCATGAAATGTTGGGTGTTCAAGGGTCGTTTGAATCAGACAACCAGCTTGATAGAATGTACTTTAATGAATATAATCTAGTGAATTTATGTTACAATTAGGGCATGCAAAACCGGAAAGTCATCAAAACCGGTTTTGAACATCGTTTTTTTGGGATACATATGCCATAATAATTGTACAGATAACAATGAACTTATAATATTATAAAGATTAATTAACTGAGATCAAATCAACAACAAGTAAGTTTTTGGTATCTTTGGTACCTATGAAGTCTGCTATCAAAAATAATATATTTTAAGCATAGAAAACACAATCAGCATCTTTAGGGGTAGTGGAGGGAGGCGTGTAAGTGGGTGGATGCAGGCTGTGTTCGGTTCGGATACATTTGATGCCTCAAAATTAATTATTTTTTGAGTGTTCGAAAAAAATTTTGATAAAAATCAAAATGTTAATTGTTACTCAATAATGGGAAAACCGGAGCTGAGCTCCGGTTTTGGCTCTCAAAACCGGTTTTCAAAAATCGTTAAATTTTGGCCGATTTCCGGTTTTGCGCAAAACCGGAAAACCGGTTTTGCATGCCCTAGTTACAATGCGCATTGATGTAAACTGCTTACTTAGCTTAAAATGATACTTATATTCTAAAGGAGTGTACTTACTACGTAATGCACTATTAGGGACCATAATACACTTCAAATACTTATCTAAGTAAATTATGAAGTTTGGCATTTTTTGTTTTTCTAAACTACCCCCTGAAGGGGGATTGGGAAGTGTCAAAGTTTGAATGGAAGAATTTTAACGCGCGCGGTCCGATTAACTCGAAACTCAGTATTTATACGGGTGAAAAGGGGTAGTTAACTTTACAGGGGAGGATTTTACTGCGTTGCTTGTTTAACTCGAAAATTGGTATATCTTTGTGTCAAGTAATTAACACATTCCAAACGATTTTACGAAATTACACCCCTTTGGGGGTGAAAAGCGGTGATACAGTTTATAAGAAAAATCTTATTCATTTGTTTAATAAACTTGGCGAGAATACTTGCCTAAGCATGTAATAATTATCATTATTAGACATAATTATAGTACTAGAAATAGGGACCTATTAGTTCAACCAGGTTTCAGACTGGCTAAAGTAGATTCATCTTTTATGGGGTACTGTTTAAAATGTTATAATAAAATACCTCCCCACATTCTTCAACTGAATGAGACAAAATTCAAGTCTTGTATAAAACGCACACTATGCAGTCAGGCATATTATAAGTTAGGGGATTACATTGCTGATAAAAATGCCTGGCTCAATGCTGGTCCTGCTCCACAACCACAACTAATTGATTAACACTTGAAAATACTGTTGGAGCTACTGAAGATTGTAAGACTATCTTTGCTTTGTATAAAATCAATTTCCTTTGTTTTGTATAATTGCATAGCACAGATGTGAGTTCTATGTACCCTATAGCTACCATTTACCGGGTAATAATATCTTTCATTGACTCGAATGTCCCTGGCAGCTGATAGTATGTCATGCTCACTCAAATGTCTCGCTGACGGTGGCGTGTGTGTTGGATCATTTAGCTCCCTTCAAAATGGTTGAGCTAAATGGTGCTGATTTATGCGTCATGTTCGTGAACGGGCGCCGTCAGTTGGGGCTGGTCATCACTTAGCTGCCTCGGCTTATTTTCAATTATTTTAATTTTGGATTGTTGTTTGTTCAGTACTACAGTCAAACCTGGATAAGCGAGAGTTCAAGGGAGCACAATCTCATTCTCGCTTATAGAGGTTTCTCACTAACCCGAGTTTCTCGCTAATGCAGGTACATGGGTAGTGTTTCTCTCTTATAGGGGTACGCAGCAATAACAAGTCACAGCAAGTACGAATGTAGTAAATATTTAATATGATAAAATAATGTGCATGGCAAAAATTGTATTGTATGTACAGACGCCAGCACATCAACCTACTACAATCTGTCAGATTTCTTTAATAGATTTTCAACTTTATCGCTTAAGCATAAGGTTGAAAGTTGATTGGGAAAATTTTGTAAAATATAATTTAAAAAGAGTGTCCATGGAGTTTCTTGCCCGTTCTTCTCCATAGGTACCTACGCTTTGGAATGGGCAACTAGCTTCATATTTTCTGACTGACCGACTTCTTGACAATTCAAAAGTGCCTGTAAATGGTTTAATTGAAATAAATGCTTTGAGTTTGAGTTTGAGTTTGAATATTGGTTTATCAAAACTACCCCCCAAAGGGGTTTTGGGCTGTTAAAGTTTGTATGGAAGAATTTTAACGCGCGGCTCGAAACTCAGTATTAATACTTTTGACAGAAAAGAATCAATCTTTGTTAATGCTTCCTTTCATATTCAGTCCATTCTTCTTTGGAATGCACTTCCTCTTGATATCAGGACGGCTACCAGTCGGTATGCATTTAAGCGGAAATTGCAGAATTATTTTCAAAACAAATAGCGTAGACTCATCTCAATACCTCTCTCCCTGGAATTTGTATATACCTAGTCTTGCCATAAATGTTGTCAAGAAGAAAAAACATTTTTTTTTATTGCAAATAATATTACTTTTACAGTGTGTTAGTTTAATACATAAATATAAAACAATTTAAAATATAAAAAGCCTATTCGAAGTGGTCTCCATTGGCTGCAATACGGTCCTTAAACGTTGGGGCCAGTTATCAATAGAAGCACGCACTCTTTCCATGGGAAAATTCTTCACTGTCAATCGTATGGATTATTTTAGGGATTCCAAATTATCATGGCGTTTAGAGCAAGCCGTACTCTCTAAAACTGACCATAAATCATAATCCAGCGGATTAAGATTGGGACTAAACGACGGCCAGTCTTCAGCTCTGATGAAGTCCGAAACGTTCACTTCCAACCATGACTGCGTGGACCGAGCTTTATGACCCGGCGCCGAGTCTTGTTGGAAGGACCATACTTGGTTATTGAACATGGTGTTGTTAAGGCCGCTTTCACATTAGGACGTTAGTAGCGCGACAGTAGCGCGGCAGAAGCGCATTCCTTCACATTATAAGAACAGCCGCGCGTTAGCAGCGCCGCTACCGCGCCGCAGTTAAGTTCAGTGTGGCGCACTTCATTTCTAAAATGGATTTCGACGGTGAAACAACCTTGACCACCCGAAGGAGAAGTACCGTGGCAGAATAAAATGATCTAATTAGGTACCTAAATAAAATAATAAAACTACCTGCTGCACTTTTTTCGAACCCACTTTTATTTTCGAAATCAGTAATAAACAATGCACATAATTCTTACCAGTTATTCTTTTTTAGGGTCCTGTTGTTGCAAATTGTTGCTTCTTGAATCCCACAAAACAGGACGCATTTGAATTTCAATAATAAATCGTTCGGTATCAAACTCGCTCATTGTGTAGTCTATAATAATTACGTACGTTTGCAACACTGGCTCATCACCGACTGAGCGCACGCGGCGGCCGCGGCGGCAGCGCTCGACCGCCGCGCTTCTGTTTAAGGGGCTTACAAGACCTAAACGCAAGTTTTCGAAACAATAAAAGTATATGATAGACTACAGTAAAAAAAATCAGAAAAATATATGATATTCTTCAGGATATATGCTAGATAGATAGTGTGGTGAAAACATAATACAACTAATTTGATACGATAGAAAAAAATCATGAAGATACCTCTAAAAATTTTCTTTTTACAATAAAATCCATACTAAAATACATACAATCATTCTGATTTTTTGTCAGATTATTCTACAAGCAACATACTAAAATACTAGTGTTTTAATTTTTTTGTCCAAACAATAGATTCTTTGTAAATCGCATATTCATATTTTCGAACAAAATACGTGCGCATGTGTGCGTAAACGCTGTGTAGCGACACTGCCGGCCGAGGCCTGATGCTATACGGACGTGTCGCTCTTTTCGCCGCAATATTTCCGCCAAGATTATTATGTTTTTGTAAAGTTTTATTTGTAAATTCATTGTTTATTATTATTTGCATAATCTTCTTTGCGTAAATATTTTTATTTCGTGTAAATATAAAATACTTTGAAGTTAAAATAGCGTAACCTTGTTATCAATTATCATTTATTGTAAATATGAAGTGAAAAATTCCGTTCGGACTACAAAACGTTCATATAAAACGCTGAACATATTATATATATACACCGTGACTTTTTAGTCGTCTTACAACGGCAGCCCAGTTCATGTATCCAATGACTAGTAAACGTTCATAATTAAAAAAATTGGTATTTATAAGATTTGAATAATTTAAAAATAAAAATATCATTCATTATTATGACGCAAGGCGTAGTTAGAAACACCCTGTTGCGAGCGCGGTACGAGCCTTGTAGGTATCAATGGAGCGGCGCGGGGCGCGGCGCGGCATCTTTAACACAGTTCATTCAACCCTAGCGCAAAATAGATTTCTTACTATTGCAATCTTAATGTTCTCAGTAAGTATGTAGCAGTTTGTTAATTAAAGCCACTTAATTCCAATTCTTCCTTCATACTTTTGCGGGCTTAGGACCGTCAGAAACATTGTTCGTAAATCGTAATACTCGCAAAACCGAAACAAAGTGATGTAAGCTACGTAGGTACCAAGTAAGTGCAGATTAATAAAAAAAAAACGTTCGATTTAGGTAACACACATACGGCCGATTTCAATAACTGATCAATTTGTCTTTGTTCGATCCTATTGAAGATAGAAATTTGACTCTTGTTCCTTAGGCACATCCTACTTACATAAATAAATCCAGAATTTCTATCTCTAACCTGATAAATACCTACCTAACAATCAAAAAGATAGTTATTGAAATTAGTGGTATGTAAATTGTTTCCGGCGTATTTAAAGAATGGGAATCAACTGAATTATTTACACTAATTACTAATTTCGTATTTACAACTGATCACTTTTTATTTACATGTATTAAGTAGGTAAGTAGACTTTACCTGTATTGTAGCAACTGTTCAAATTGCCTACCACTTTGTTCGATGCACAAACGAGCACGTTTTTGAATGTTGTCTTTTAATTTATTTAAAGTCACTCTGTCTTGTTTCACAATATCAAAAGCAGCAATTATTTGCTGTTTTAATTGTACTACACTACACTTCACTCATTACTAAGTAGGTTCATTCCTCGTTTCGTTTCACTAAAATCGATCGCGTACAACGCTTGACACCGGGTAGCGCGCGCGCACACTTCCGCTTCCGTTGTTCGGACGCAACTGAGTAAGAGTGACCTTCACCTATTTTTAAGTAAAAAGGGCGGGGCGTCGCGCGCGCCGGCACTTGTTAAAGGATAACGTTAGACAATCTGATTGGATGACAGTCCACGTGGACTATGCTAGATTGGCTTGCGATATTTTGTCTCATAGAAAATGGAGATGGAATGATCTGCTCGACTCGTGCGCTGGGTAGGTATACTCTACAGTTTGATACGTAAACATTTTTAACAGGGTGTTTCATATTTCTAATGTATTATTTATTTTTCTTCGTACCTATTATCTCAACTAATGATAAAAAAATAATAATCGCGCCTAGAGGTGTTTTATACTGGATACATTGAGTGGACCTCTTTTGTAAGACGACTAAAAAGTCACAGTGTATATACGAAATTAAAAAATAAGATCATTTTATTATTATTGAATATTTATTTTTTTAACAATAAAACTATGAATTTAGAAACGTCTAAGATAGTGCAGTCATGACGCATATACGCATAAGCTCAACTTTTTCGACTGCATTCGCAACTGTTACGTTAGCGTATGAGGCCGATGTGTAGATTTGTATTCAACAGTCCCCGGGTTCGATTCCCAGGGATTCTCTAACCGAAGTTTTCTTTTTAAATGTATATTGAATTTATATATATTATGTATTTATTATTTTTTTATAAATAATAATTAAAACGTCTACAATGTAATTATCTTTCACAGGCGAAAGACAGTCGTAAATATCAACACGGAAGTTATTTCTAATGCGAAACTACAATTAAAAAAAACTAAAAGCACCTAATGTTTTTCGCGACTTATTGATATTGGGCATAACGAAATAACAAATTCATCTAAAAATTGCGATGAAAATTATCACAAGCAAGATTTTGGTTTTTATTATTACCTATTGATTTCGTTTATTATAATAAATAGATTCATAATATTATGTATGAATGTTAGGTACCTATCTTTGAGGCTGTTTACACATTATGCCGCAGCTGCAGCGGCACCGCCACTGCCGCGGCGCCGCCGCTGCATCAGTCACCCTTGGATTTGTAAGAACACACGGCGCCGCGGCGGCGGCGACGAGTTTTGATAAAACCGTAGCAATACTCGCCGCCGAATCATGCTGCCGCCGCCGCGGCGCCGCCGCGCCGTGTGCAAGGGTTCATGCAAATCCAAGGGCAACCAATACGGCGGCACCGCGGCGGCGGCGGCGCCGCTGTATTATATAATTTTTTTTTATAATGTACTACAGTCGCGCGGTACGTAAACACGCGATAACCCCTCCCGCCTACAGTATTTTAATTTCATCAACCTACTTGAGAGTTTCTTTCTAGTTTTGTGACTGTACCTATAGGTAAATATTTTTTTTTTACCGACTTCTAAAAATGAGGAGGTTGTCAATTCGGATGTTTCTATTTTTTTTTTATGTATGTTCGGACATAACTCCGTCATAAAAATATGTAGGTAGATGGACTTGCAAAATTCTTTTTTTGTTCAAAAGAGGTTTATTCCGAAATGGTCCCATTTAAATTTCGTAAAGATCTGATGATGAGTTTCGGAGACAGACAACGGAACTCTTCAATAAATGCCAGTTTACGCAATCACACAACATAACATCACGCCTATACCCTTTAAAGGGGTAGGCAGATGTGTTCAATAGCTTCCTGTCACTGATATTAACATAGCAATTAGTGTTATATGAATTTAGGCGGGGTAGGTAGGTACAACTAAAAAGTGAAAAATAAAAACTTTAAAAAAAAAAAAACAACCGACTTCCAAAAAAAACACTACAAAGTGAAAAATAACTTTTATTTCGGAAGTCGGTGTCAAAAAACGAAAATGCAGATCCAACGACACCGACTTCCAAAATTAAAGTTAATTACTTTGTGTTGTTTTTTTTTTTGAAGTCCGTAGGTTTTTTTTTTTTTAAAGACTTTTTATTTATAAAATAGAAACACGTTGTGAATGGAATAGAAAGAGTTCAATAAAAATACATGGTCTTTTTGATCAATAGATTTAATAAAAAAAACATATTGACGAATTCAAACAACCAAAAACACTAAAACAGCACAATATAGTCTCTTTGCCCTATTAAGTAAGTACTTGTACTTATTTCAATTAATATTTGTCACAAATTGCACGTTTACTGCTTACGAAACCGTCACACCGTCCGGCGTCCACTCGTCACTGCGGAGTGCGGAGCATTCGAGACTGTTTGTTAACCGAGTGTAAACCGAAATCGAGGCGCGTATAGATAAAAATACCGTGGCGGGCGGTGCGCGGCGGCGCTGCCGCAGACACGGCATAATGTGTAAAAGGCCTTACTTACTTGACAAAGGAGAATGGGTAGACCGTACCCAGACACAAAGTTAATTGCAGCATTATGAACTATGTTGATCTTTATTGCCCTCATGGAGTAGTTTGCTTAATTAATCCTAAGACAGCATGTCTGAATTCACTTGGAGAAAAAAGTTATGTGAGAAAATTGAATTGATTTATTAAAAGTAAATATTTAACCTATCCTTTCAAAACTTATTGACCTGCTAATGATGGACACTTTTTGAAATTAATGAGCCTCTAAAAACTTTTTGCGCTTCTAATGATGCACTTTTTTTAAATTATTGAGCCTCCTTTTAACTTAATTTAAAATAATTAAAAACGTAATTTAAAATCTTCTATTTTTTTCATTTTATTATTGCTGAATGGGCGGCCCGCTTTTGACCTCGATCACGCCTGATGGAAAGCGATAGATGATAAGTGATGATATGTGATGGTATTTTTTTTATAGATTGGAAACAGTGGTACCACAGGAAGATCACGATTCTGAAGTTATTGATAAAAGTACATATTCATCTAAACGTGTACTAGAAGAAATCTTTAGTATACAGGTAATATTCATAATATCAGCCGCACGTTGCAGCCGTTGCAGGGCAACATCACCTTGCCACAAACACGTTGAATTTTAAAAAAGAATTGGTTTTAAAATTGAATAATGGATTAATGGGATTTTAGGTGAATAGTGCTCCTGTAAGTCAATATGATATCCAGACTGAAAACCAAGAAACAGAAGGGTTAAATTACAATATAGAAGTAAGTTTTTCCTCAAACATATCGTTACTTACGATTAAATCTGGAGGAAAATGATATTCCAAAATATGATTTTATGTTAAGTTCTCTGTGGCAGAGAATCTGTATTATGATTCAAGGTATTGCCGGCCATGCTCGAAGTTTACTTCATGACGTAGACAGCAACGTGGTGGAACGAAGCATCATTACGAAATACGTAGGAGGGAAGAGAGTTAACTTTTCCTTGAAAAATTCATATCAGACGCGATGCATTGCTTCAGCAGTGTCGTTCAATGAAGAAAATGCAATGTCAAAGCTATATAAGAAAATGGCCAATAAAAGCCCAAGAGGTAAACAGAAGACGTGGAAAGAAAGAAAACATAAACAAAAAATCCTCAGTAAAAGGTACACAAAAAAGAGAGACGGCTAATTTTCAGTAAAAAAACAAAGTGATAAGGACTATGGCCAGTCATGTGAAAAGCCTTGTGCTTGGTAATAAATACCAAGCATGTTTTTTTGTTGTTGACTAGTTCACCTGTTTTTGTTTTTTGCCAGAAGTTTACCTTTTTCTTTTCAATTGCTGCTGCAAGGCCTATTTTATTGGCTGTCAAAGGACACTTCACTTCAACCACAGTATCTTCTCCAGTTAATCTATCAGGCGATGCACCCAAGAAACATAGTTCTTGGTCTATAAATAAACCACAGGTTCTAATGATTATGACTGTGTTCTTGTACAGCCAATTGTGCGAGGCCGGTTTTTTCATTTTGTTGGCCATGGCTTATGGATTCGACGTGATCAATTTTTTTTCGGTAAAGTATATATTTTACTAAATTAGCACAAGGTGTATTAGCGCTTTTTTATAACCCTACCGAAATTGGATGCAGTCAATAAAGATCTTCTCATCTCAAGCCATTCTCCATTAGCACTTTGTAAAATAGTTTTTCTTTCAATCATTGCTCGCTCTTCATCAATATTTTTTTAATTTTTTCATGAAATCATCTTTCATTTTATCTAGTACTTCTAGGCATATCAGGCTTTCAATATGACTGGCCATAGTCCTTATCACTTTGATTTTTACTGAAAATTAGTCGGCTCTTTTTTTGCTTGAGTCACAGTCAGATATCCAAATATAGTGGGTAGGCAAATATTGTTTAAAACCTTCCATTATAATTTTCTTTCACTCTCCATTCCTGTAGACGGACCGGAATAGTTTTTTAAACGAAAATGAAGATAAAAACGAAAATAAAGAGAAAAGCGATGGCAAAAATGAAGATAACGACAAAGAAGAACGTAAAAATTATGAAGAAAATTATTCACAACAAATGTTTGGCATTTGTTGTTACGTCTACACGTTTCTTAGATTTTAGTAAATTTTAGGAACAAAAATAATTTTATAACATGATCATGATGCATGGTGTAATACAGTATGTTAACTAACAGAGGGCGTTCCCGTTAACCCGCAATAGTATAGCATCCATACATGCTACAAAAAATATTACCATTCGAAAATAAAATGTTTTTATTTTTTTTTATATTAAAATATTCACTAAAAATCGTAAATTGATACGTTAAAGAAACACTCTGCACACGCGTACTTGAAGGACAGCAATGTCGGAATTTATTTATGAATGACGGGCGCGGGTGCGGGCGGGGCGGGGCGGCCGTCTCACTCGGCTTCGTGAACTCTCGGAAACGCTCGGCCAGCATCGTGCGCATTGCGTTTGGGCATTACTACTACGAATACTATTCCGCGCTATTATTTTGATTTTAAACAGGAGGTTTCGAATTTATTGACAATTAATTATTTTTTTTAATTCGGATTATTTTATGCTTATTTTTCTATGCTGATATTTTTATTTTAATCTATTAATGATATAGATTAACGAGTTTAAGGGAACGCCCTCTGTTATTTAACATACTGTATAAACGTGTAATCGTAAACCTGAAAAAAAAGCATTTAAAACTAAATGTGGTAGGTATAATGTTAACCAGAAAAATAGCTTAAAAGTAGGTACATGTGGTATAATGTAAATGTAAAAAAAACTCGTAAGTAACTACCACTTCCATATTTTTTAAATAAAAATGTTTTAAATTTGATTGAATCAGTTTTATTTCAAAATCATCCACATCCTTAATTTTTTCAAGTCACACTAATAACAAAATAAATAATTTTTTATAAAAAAAAACAGCCGACTTCCAAAAAAAAAAACACTACAAAGCTACAACCAACGATACCGACTTCCGAAATTAAAGTTATTTTTCACTTTGTAGTGGTTTTTTTGGAAGTCGGTTGTTTTTTTTTGTAAAAACAGTTTTTATTTTTCAATTTTCAGTTGTCCCTACCTACCCCACACAAATTCATATAACACTACTTGCTATGTGAATATCAGCGACAGGAAGATATTAAACACATCTGCCTACCACTTTTAAGGGTACAGGCGTGATGTTATGTTGTGTGATTGCGTGAATAATGCATACAAATGCGATAGCAGCGATCGCGGTTGATTTGCTGGCATTTATTGAAGAGTTCCGTTGTCTGTCTCCGAAACTCATCATCAGATCTTTACGAAATTTAAATGTGACCCTTTCGAAACAAACCTCTTTCGAACAAAAAAAGAATTTTGCAAATCCGTCTATTTATGATGGAGGTCGTCTATCGGACCCGAACATAAATAAAAAAAATAATAATAAACAAACCCGAATTGAGAACCTCCTCCTTTTTAGAAATCGGTTAATAATTTTGTTGTCATAACTACTTGTTTCCGCGTCATCTATTGGAATACTCGGGCGTAATCGTAAATCGTATGCTGTATGTCATAATTGTGATGGGCGTCGTCGTTAGATGGCGTACGCGTCGATTGTCTATATGTGTGCATGCGTTTCTCAAGGACACTTTGCTCTACTAGTCCTCTTAAACTATGAAATTCTGACAGCGCGACAGTCGCGCGTCAATCGCGCGACTGTCGCGCTGCTAAAGTCGCCTAAATGTGAAAGCGCTCTAAGGGGCTTAACTACCTTCTTAAGAATGGTATCTCGATACACTTGTGCCACTGTTTTGATACCTTTTTCACAAACCATCACTGAAGTCGGATAATGCCCACGTTGCACTCTGTCGACTAATTGGGAAGCTTCCTTAGAGCTTTGAGCATAAATTTCTTTTTTAGAGGTCATTTTCTTTGTTAAAATGTTGCTCAATTGTAAAGATTTTCTCATCCGTAAACAAAATTTTTGTTTTTTTTTGCGCAGTTTTGTTCCCATAGTAAAAGTTTAATAGGCTGTATTTAGTTTGGTTTAAATAATCACACATTTTGCACTCGAAATAAATTACTTTTTGCTCAATAATTATAAATAACAAAAAATAATTATATTATGGTAGGAAAGCCCAGAGGGTGTTTGAGCGATGTATTCCCGTTGTCCCCGTTAAAGGGGACAAAGGGAATTTAATAAAATAGTTAAAATTACTTCCCGTTGTCCTCGTACGCTGTCCCCGTTAATTTATTGTAATATACTTTTCAAATTACCAAAACTTACTTACTTTTAAATACTACAAGAAAACGATCCCTAAAAAATAAATACAATAAAAACAAAGATCTAGAGAATCTCTTTAATTCCATCATCTAAAAGGTGACAAATCCTCGCTGAAGAACTATAGACCCATCTCACCGCCACCACGAATACATGCTGCTCTAGAGGATTGTCACGAACCGTCTCGACTAACAGACTTGTCGAGTCCCAGCCGCCAGATCGAGGCGGTTTCCGAAAAGGCTTCAGTACCATATGATAGACCACATCCATCTTCAGCAAATTGTACAGAATACCGCGGAGTACAACCAGTCACTGTGCATTTGTGGACTACGAGAAAGCCTTCGACTCCATCAAATGCAACGATGTCGAATTAACTGGCGCTACATCGAAGAGAGACGAGAGAGAGCGAAAGATAGAGAGAGCGCGCGCGTACGTGCGGGCATTGAGATGTTTGTACGACGCTGCCACGATGACTATTCAGATCCAGGATCAGAAAACCACCCCATCTAACTGCTCAGAGGGGCGAGACAGGGAGATGTAATATCCCAAAAATTGTTCACCCATGCGCTAGAGGACGTCTTCAAGACGCTGCCGCGTTGGACTGGACTGGACTGGACAGGGTATCAACGTGAACGGCAAGTACATTTCACATCTTCGATTTCCCGATGACATCGTCATAGTGGCAGAGACGCTGGAACAGTTAGACCAGATACTGCGCAGCCTAAATGCATGCAATGCATTTAGCCGAAATGGAGCCTCTTGGCGGGTTGGCTTCAGCATAGACAACTCATGGGGACTGGGTACTGGGTACTAACTGGGTTCAAATTGCAATATTTGAACAGAATGGACTTGACGGCACTCTGCCGCTGCACTGGTCCACCCTCCTTTACCTGTAAAGGCGTAAGTTGGCCTCCCGTCATCGACATTCCGTTTGAAAACGATACATCAACGGAAGGTGCTCGAGGATGGAAATACTTCAGACCTTCGGCTGAAATCTCGTACGAATGCAAGTTCAAGGACTTTGTTTTTGAACTACAAGTACGTACCTACACATATTGGAGGTGATAGGAAGGAGATCAAAATGTTTACAGAGATGGTTCACCTCGGAAACCACATTGTGTTGTATTGGTTATAACTAAACGTATTCTAACTATTTTCGAGCCAACTACGGTTGATTCACATCACAATTCATAACGCATATTGGTCGACTCAGGTACTTAATTTTGATTAAACTAAAATTAATCGCACTAAGGAACAATTTAATCTAATAATTTTTTTAGATATTGGATATTTTAACTTTGTATGAAATACCTAATGGACGACCCGCCTAGTTTTGTAACCTAACCTCAAAATACTTTACAGTTGCTCCTGCATCGTCGGCGCTGCGGGAAGTGCAACCCCTCCGCCCTTAATTAACAAAGGATAGGCACCCCTGTCCCTTCGCACCTCCGGTGTTTTACACTCTAGGGGTAGCAGTCAAAAGACTACGTGAAGTCGGGGGTGCCCCGATTCGGTTTTGGAACAGATTCGACCTGTTCAAACCATGAAGTTGAGAAGTGGTGGACAGCGAGAATCATTTTTAAAAATTGTTTCGCTGTCCCCCAGTGGTGGCCAAACAAGTGGTGGACATCGGGAATAATCCATTAAGGGATGATTCTCATTAGAGCGGGCCGTGCCCGGGGCGGGCCGTGTACGTGGCCCGGACGGGGCACGGATTTGAAACGTTACATACATTTTGTATGAAGCAATTCCGGCCCGGCCCGGACGGGACACGGAACATGCACTGTGTAATATAAATTGCTTCATACAAAATGTATGTAACGTTTCAAATCCGTGCCCCGTCCGGGCCACGTCCACGGCCCGCTCTAATGAGAATCATCCCTAATCAACAACGAATCGTCCGTTACTTCAACCAACCCTAGGTTAATTAACTGTAGTTGAATAAACCGTAGTTGAATTCCCCTTTATGGATTTCGTTCATTAGTTTATACAAAAATCTGTGAAAAGATCTTTAGGTATAATATAGAGAGATATTAAGGTCTTAAGGTCTTTTGACCATAGCTATCTCGAAAATGGTTAGAATACGTTTAGTTAACCGTTGTATTACGGTATCATTGAGTGCATCAGTCGTAGTAAATACTGTAGCGAACGTAAACGTTAGTGTAGAGCGTAGGCACTAGTTGTTAGCGGAAGCAGGTCGGCAGCGGCGCTCGGCACGTGCGCCGCGCCGGGAGCGGTGCGGCCGTGCGGGGTCGCGGGCGCTGCGGGGCAGTGCGGGGGTGTCGTGCTGCCGGTGTGCGATATTTAGCTAACCTTTGCGCGGTATTTTGGGCGCGCTATTTGCAGGCCCTCCGATAGCGTCGCCGAAATAGCCGGCACGCGCGCCCGCGCCACGCACATACACACGCGGCGCGCGCACTCATGCAGAGCGCACCACTGCTGCACTGCATGCTGCGGCAGCATCACCTCGCCACTCACCGGCATTCTGCCATAAATCATCATCATCGTCACATTGCAAAATGTAGTCGTACGCCTTTTCACTCGTACCTATATTTTGTGCTGTGAGTGGGTTTAAGAGTAGGTAAAATATTTACATAATCTAGACTTGCCAGCATATTTTCTGTCCCACCTGATCGTCCACTTCCGCGAAGTTCGCACCAAAGTGTGTTTGTTGTATATTAGGAAGTTGCTTTGTGATTTTAATGGATAATATTTTTGTGTTCACCAAAAATCTAAAGGTACATCTATGTATGCATTTCTAAAATATTGATCTTAAACCCGTTTAATTGTTTTACTATAATTAAACTACTCGGCCAACAAAATTATGTTACATCAAACAAATTCCAAATTAACACCAAGATATAACACTTTTTTATTGTAGTGCGCTGCAAATATTCTAAATGTAACAATAACTATTTTATTCTTCCCCGAAAAATACTGATCGTGCACCAAATATTCCTGAATGTTACACAAAATATTTAGTATGCATCCTAGTACCGTATACCCATTTAAAACGGTTTTGTACAAGTTTTATGTTACTGAAATAATTATAATTGTAGAACAAATAATGCATTTCGTAAAACATTACTTCTAAGACTTATATTTATTTTACTGAAAATGGTTTTGGCGCGCTTGCGACGCGCATATGCCTGCCTATTATTGCTCTCTGTTGTGCGACGGAGACGGCGCGCGGCGGTGCGGGCGTGGCGATGGGGGTGCGTCTCATAACAAACTCATTTGGTCTAATTTCATTTTATTATCGTTCATAAGATATAATCAACGTGAGATATACCACTGTTGATATAATTTCTTTACATTATAACATTTATTTATTCTAAAACTTAATTAGTATAACGTTGTTTGATATAACGTTTATGTATTCGAAAATCATTTGGTCTAACGTTTAATATAATTATATAAAAAACATCATTATGGTTAACACCCCGATTCAAATAGGTTAGGTTAGAAGGCTACGGCGGGAGGGAGCTCCGCTCCGCTTCGCTCCCGCCTTAACCTTCGTGGTTATTATTTTTTAAACCACCCAGAAATAGGAGCAAGGAAGGAAGGATAGGAGGTCAACATAAGATGCAAGAGCGAGCGAAGGGCACCCCGAGGTTCGGTTTTGTTAGGTTACTTTAAACCCTTTATGTAGAAATAGGAGCCCCGCGGAGCGGGGCTTCGTCGACATATGCAAGAGCGAGCGTATGAGAATACAAAAATACCTTTACCAAGGTATATATTAATTGATTAGAGACTCATAATGTGGGCGTCCTACAAAGACAAAGTGCGCTTTATTGGTGCAATAATTTAAAGAAGTACTGCAGAGATTGAGTGGACTGATAATGTGAACATTGTAGGAGTAAAGACTTTGTTTAACATTTTGAATTATTATGGTTCGTACTGATTAGTATTAAAAAAACATTTTTAGTAAACATTACATTTTATAATGTGTTCATTTTTTATTAATAAAGCTACATTGGACATTAATTGGTGTTTGATTCAAATACATTTTGCAGTGCATTATCTGAAGTAAAACTAAAAAAATAAATGCTTGTTTTTAAAATTAGGTGTATTAGGTACTATTTTTGCAACAGTTGTTAAATAGATGCTCGTTATGACGTATTTTAATATTTTGGTGCACATTCAGTATATTTGGTGGAACACAGGCAAAATTAGGTAAATGAAATGGGAATAAATTGAAGTACTTTTAAATACCATCCGATTTTAATGCCATTTCATCGTAAACACGGCACGCCAATGGACGAGCGAAAACAAGACTATGGATTTTTTTTTTATTTGAAATGGGTTTGCTCTTGACTCTAGTCTAGGTCAGAGATGACAGAGACAAAATGGAAATAATAACTGATTGTAGGCATTCCCAGACAGAATACCATCAAGAATTACAAATCGTGCGAAAAATACGCGTTAAGACATTCGTGAAATATTCTACTATTCGATGAATCATCATTTTCTCAAAACTGGGTGTGTCAATGTGGACTATTTCAGGTTCAAAATCGAAAGGTTCTAGTCGATGTTAGGCCGGATTTTGTACTTACCCTTAGTTATGTTGAAAGCTGCCACATAATACGAGTACGTCCCTCGTGGTGTCGGTCCAGCTGTCGTGCCGCGGTTAGCGTGGGGTTGGAGCTTATCAGAACATCGCGGGCGCAGGCGGCGCGCGAGCACGCGACTCTCCCCTCAGCTGGACATAGGCGTGCGGGCAAGTAAAAAAACATTACGCGTGCTCGTAAGCTCGCATAGAGCTGATAGCGTGCTGGTCGTGTAGTAGTCGGTTATGTGAGCATTATCTTGTGCGGTCAACGTAAGTCAAATATTCGATAGACCATGACTGCAGTGAAGCCGCTGCATGTTCCGCCGCTCCGGCGCCGTCAGCACTTGTACCAAATGAGCATCAGCGGCCTGTATCTCTGCAGATTTGTTATGATGCGTACAACGTACACTCTTGTTTACTAACTGATGCGTACAACGTACACTCTTGTTTACTAACTGATGCGTACAACGTACACTCTTGTTTACTAACCAACCGTCACGCTCAAGGAGACTTCTTAGTCTTACCTCGCCACCATGCTCGATCCTGCTAAGTGCTAACACTAATAAATAAGAGGTAATAAAACGACATTTAATTGAGAGGCGGCTGAGAGTGATGTGCCTTTACGATGATGTACACCTATTAGGCGGCATATGCTAGAGTATCGACTGTCCCAAATTGTAGTGATCGAGAGTCGAGCGTTTATCGTTTAGTTGTCACACGCTGCGAGCAGTGCTGGGCCCCAGTGGTTTGCCCTCTGGTCGTCAAGTGTTCGTCAATGAGGGGTATAGCAAACACATGTAGCGCATGCGACGTTACGACTTAAGGGCTTATCCACCTCACTGAATTCAGACGTCTAAATTAGGATCCTAAAAAGAAGGCTAATTAGAAGCTTCTGATTACACTTGATTTATTTAGTTACTAATTCAGTTGCGAGCGCGCGGCTGACGTATTGCGTGATGGCTCCATTCCTGTCAAAGCATCAAAAAATCGGTCTTCTCATAGGCCTGGCCGTTGGCTCGGCTCAATAACAATAAAAAAAAAGTAAAAAACGAAGAACTTGGGTCAAACAATATCTCTTACTGCGCGAAAAATTATCAAACATGAACATTATGTCTGTATTAGGGGGGGGTTAGAGTGCGTTTCAAAAAATACTTTGTTTCGGCATGATATTGGCAGCATTGCGAATAGTTGTAAAATAATCCGTACGTTCTTGCAGTAAGGTCCTTAAAAATGGTAGCATTTAGGACGTCCTTCAAGGACAACGGACTATTTTTCAACTATTCGCAATGCTGCCAATATCATACTTCATTCAGTTACCTTTTTATATTCTTTTTGGTACCTAGTTAGTTTTTAAGTTGTCAATTTTCTTTTTAAGTGTTTTGATTGTTGCATTTTCGTCTATATTTTTGTAAATACTTAAAAGCACGTTCCATCCTTCCATTTTTATATTTTTATTTGAATAGTTTTTATCATTTTTGTTCCAAAGATATGGCATAGCTTTATACAATTCTATTATATTAATTATAATTTCTTTTTCTTTTGGCGTCGACATCGTATACTCTCGTACCAACAAATTAAAAAAATACAAAAATTGCACGTCCTCTCGCAGTGGCGGGTGCGGTGCGACTAACGCATCTGAACGCTATTCCACCTTCCTAAATGGCTTTCTAATTAGGAAGCTAAATGATTTAGTCAGTCAGAAGCCTCACTTCTTCCGATTTAGGAGGCTAATTAGGATTCTAACTTCCTAAATGCTATTTCACTTGACTGAATTTAGTTACTGAATCATTTAGGACGTCTGAATTCAGTGAGGTGGAATAAGGGCTTATTATGACCGCGCCGTCATGTTTATAAACATAACATGTGTCATGATTGTATTGTTTTGGGTATATCTTTTGTTGGCCATCATAAACTTAAATAAGTAAGCTGTGGGTCAACAGTTCCTTACCATTTCGTTTGTTTCGCATTCGCCCGACCAGTCACACTCGGAACATTTAGCTGCACCCTCATTGCGTAACACACGATCAATCACAATCTGAATTTTGAAGGATATTGCTAATCCATTGCTTCATATGTTCGAAAAATCTAGTCATGTCTGCTCAACAACTTAAATAATGCAATGAATGTTGTTGAACTGTCAAAATGAAAGCCATTGCTACTGACAGTGTGTTACGCAATGACCCCGCTGGACATGTACAATAGGTGTCCAATAAGAGCTGTAACAGAAGTACTAGCTAGGGTGATGATGTCAAGTAGTGTGTTGCAGGGTGCGCCGGAGCCGTCCGGAGTGCGGCGACATGTGCGCCGCCACGTTGCTGCTGCTGGCCGCGCTGCCCGCGCTCGCAGGTACCGCCCCACGCCACGCGACCGTGACGGACGGCACAGCGAGGCTGCGAGCTCTCGGGCTCGTAGTGCCTCAGTCCACATTACCCAAGTAGCAAACAAATGTCCTAAAAAGGTATTGTAGATATCTTGAAGGCAAGTAGACGAAGTCCAGCTGTAGTCTTGGCTAAAACTAGTACATATGTCTACTAGTATGTAATGTGTCTGCAGTAGTATTATGTCAACGACTCTGGGTTAATGCTGTGTATGTGTTTAGTTGGTAAGCCTTATTAAATAAATAAATATCTCCTAGAACACTCCAAGGGTCAGTTATGTAAAAGTGGGCATAACATTTAAGAACATGTTAAGAAAGAGTTAATAGGTACTACTGTTTAGATAACTTTGAACCTAATTGAATGTGGTTTTGCAGAACCACAACACTGATTTTAAGATATCGTGTAGGTTGACTTCAGATCAAGAAATAGACTTAAAGATATCTACAATACCTGATTAAAACTATCAATATTGAATTGCAGATATTCGATCATAACTTAGTGAAGTAAAATTTAAAACTTATTTTGCTTTAAAGTGCTTTAAGTAACTTTATTTTAGAAAATATGGTGTACTTTTAAGAGTGCGAAACTTCTGACTGACCGACTTTTTGACAATTCAAAAGTGCCTGTAAATGGTTTAATTGAAATAAATGCTTTGAGTTTGAGTTTGCTGCGCCCCTCGGTGTCACCCGCATAAGTTTCGATCTCGTGGGAATATCGAGATAAAAAGTAGCCTATATGTTAATCCAGGGTGTCAGCTACCTTCATACCAAATTTTATCAAAATTGGTCCAGTCGTTTGAGCGTGAAGAAGTAACAAACATATAAACACACCCCCACACACACACATAGGTAGGTACTCACAAACTTTCGCCTTTATAATATTAGTGTGATTAATTGATTATATTATAAGGATAATATTTTTGTGTTCACCAAAAATCTAAAGGTACATCTATGTATGCATTTCTAAAATATTGATCTTAAACCCGTTTAATTGTTTTACTATAATTAAACTACTCGGCCAACAAAATATGTTACATCAAACAAATTCCAAATTAACACCAAGATATAACACTTTTTTATTGTAGTGTGCGCTGCAAATATTCTATTGTAACAATAACTATTTTATTCTTCCCCGAAAAATACTGATCGTGCACCAAATATTCCTGAATGTTACACAAAATATTTAGTATGCATCCTAGTACCGTATACCCATTTAAAACGGTTTTGTACAAGTTTTATGTTACTGAAATAATTATAATTGTAGAACAAATAATGCATTTCGTAAAACATTACTTCTAAGACTTATATTTATTTTACTGAAAATGGTTTTGGCGCGCTTGCGACGCGCATATGCCTGCCTATTATTGCTCTCTGTTGTGCGACGGAGACGGCGCGCGGCGGCGCGGGCGTGGCGATGGGGGTGCGTCTCATAACGTATAAACTCATTTGGTCTAATTTCATTTTATTATCGTTCGTAAGATATAATCAACGTGAGATATACCAACTGTTGATATAATTTCTTTACATATAACATTTATTTATTCTAAAACTTAATTAGTATAACGTTGTTTGATATAACGTTTATGTATTCGAAAATCATTTGGTCTAACGTTTAATATAATTATATAAAAAACATCATTATGGTTAACACCCCGATTCAAATAGGTTAGGTTAGAAGGCTAAGGCGGGAGGGAGCTCCGCTCCGCTTCGCTCCCGCCTTAACCTTCGTGGTTATTATTTTTTAAACCACCCAGAAATAGGAGCAAGGAAGGAAGGAAGGATAGGAGGTCAACATAGGATGCAAGAGCGAGCGAAGGGCACCCCGAGGCTCGGTTTTGTTAGGTTACTTTAAACCCTTTATGTAGAAATAGGAGCCCCGCGGAGCGGGGCTTCGTCGACATATAATGCAAGAGCGAGCGTATGAGAATACAAAAATACCTTTACCAAGGTATATATTAATTGATTAGAGACTCATAATGTGGGCGTCCTACAAAGACAAAGTGCGCTTTATTGGTGCAATAATTTAAAGAAGTACTGCAGAGATTGAGTGGACTGATAATGTGAACATTGTAGGAGTAAAGACTTTGTTTAACATTTTGAATTTATGGTTCGTACTGATTAGTATTAAAAAAACATTTTTAGTAAGCATTACATTTTATAATGTGTTCATTTTTTATTAATAAAGCTACATTGGACATTAATTGGTGTTTGATTCAAATACATTTTGCAGTGCATTATCTGAAGTAAAACTAAAAAAATAAATGCTTGTTTTTAAAATTAGGTGTATTACTATTTTTACAAATTTGCAACAGTTGTTAAATAGATGCTCGTTATGACGTATTTTAATGAACATATTTTGGTGCACATTCAGTATATTTGGTGGAACACAGGCAAAATTAGGTAAATGAAATGGGAATAAATTTAAGTACTTTTAAATACCATCCATTATTTATAATAGTGACTAAGTACAAAGCAAAGTGAGTAAGCAGAACAAATGGCCGATGGAGCCGAAAGGTTCTGGAGTGGCGACCACGTACCAGAAGACGTAGCGTTGGAAGGCCTCCCACAAGGTGGTCCGACTACCTTGTGAAGGCCGCAGGAATCCTTTGGATGCGAGAAGCATAGAACCGGTCGAAGTGGAGGTGCTTGGGGGAGGCCTATGTCCAACAGTGGACGTCTTTCGGCTGAAATGATGATGAGTAAGTACAAAGTATGCGAGTATGTGTGGCGCTAGCTCGCCAAGTTCCCGCGTCACTCACACCGCGCCGCTCGTCACTGTGGCGTCACCCGCGTGGCAGCGTCACCGAGCGAGCACATCTACCATCTTCACAAGATAATGTTGTGAGGCTCCTACAACGTTTAAACCTATGGAAGCTTGCCAATTCATAATGTTTTTAAGGTTGTGTTATTTTTGTATCGGGATCATCGAACCAGCGTAACGGGTAGGTACCTAACGCAACACCTAGCGCAAGTCTGAGCTCAACCATGTTACAGGGGCCTTATTCTCTATCACACAATGAACGAAACCATGCGAAATGATCGCGGAATTGGCGTGATTAGCTAAGGAATTGACGTGGTTTCGAAGTAAGGAATCGTTAAGTGGTCATAGTGAACTAGGGCCCTGATCAGTGAACGACGACCTATGGTGCATCCATGTGGATATCCACATCACGATACACGACGACCAATGGTGCATCCACATTCAAATCGCGCTACAAAAATCAAAATCAAAATATTTTTCACATACATGAAACGTCAGAAGCTAGGTGCACGGTTCCAATTGGTCGTTTCCTATGGAGAAGAACCGGCAAGAAACTCCACGGTCATCAACACAACTCTCTAAGACCACGAAGTCCAAAGAATAACTGTTTCATGAAATCATCATTCTTTGGAGTTACGTGGTTTTAGAGAGTTGTGTTGATGACTTTAATGATTATAATTCTGTAAACACATATTTGTTACGGCCGCGAATCATAAATGTGAGAACAATGTAAAAAAAGGAAACAAATGAAGAAACATTCAAAATAAAATGAAGAAACGATTAAAAATAAGCCTTGGCAGTTAAAATATGACCAGTCTCAACCGACGGCGCCCATTCACGAACATGATGCGTGGATAAGCACCATCCAGCTCAACCATTTTGTAGGGAACCGAATGATCCAACACATGCGCCATCGGTGAGACATTAAAGTGAGCATGACACGTTCTCAACTGCCATGCTCTTTCAAGTCAACATCAAAAAAATCATAATAAACGGAAACATGGTTCTTACATTACCAAAATTAAAAAAAAACATGCTTCTAAATTATACAAAACGAGATTAATAGAGTTTTACTACCAAACAGGAAGAGATATTTAATAATGGAGTATTCAACAATTATTATGTTCGTAATGTCACAAAAAAAAAACTAAAAAAAAAAAGAAAAAGGGAAGCACCTCTTCCAATTATTGAAATTTTAACAAGTGAGCCCAAGTGCCTGTGGACCAGGACCAGCATTAAGCCAAGCATTTTTATCTACGATATAATCATCCAACTTGTAATATGCCTGTCTACATAGTGTGCGTTTAATGCATGTTTTAAATTTCTTCTCATTTAGTTGAAGAATATAGAGTGGTATTTTATTATAACATTTTACACAGAAACCCATAAAGGAAGTTTTTACTTCAGAAAATCTGAAACGCGGTTGATCTAATTTGTCCCTATTTCTAGTATTAAAATTATGCCTGTCACTTATGTTACTAAAAAGGTGTAGATTTTTTCTAACGTACATAATGTGTTCATATATACACATATACATATTGACAAGGAACCGTCATGATGTTAATTTTTTTAAACAGTTCCCGTAGAGATTCGCGTCTGCTGAGCTTGTAGATCCACGTATCCACGTCTGTTAATTGGCGAATTTTCCAAACAGCGTAAGCGGCTAAATTTAGCTGCCCTGCAAGTGATGTTAAGTGCGGACCCCACTGTAGCTTTGAGTCAAGCGTTATTCCCAGGAAACCCCGTACTTTCGACGAATACAAGTATCTCCTTATTCAATACAACATGACATTCACTACTTATAACATTCGGTAAAGCGAATCTAATGCATTTAGTTTTTTGCTCATTTAATACCAAATTATTTACAGTAAACCAATTATGCACCATAAGACCATACCGTTATTTACGTCGTCAAGCGTATTTAAGTCGTGCGCAGGAGCGCACGACTGCTTACTTTAAAAATCAGTGATGTGTCATCAGTAAATAACACCATTTGTGGTCGGTTTTTCAGTAAATGAGGTAAATCATTTATATATACTAAAAATAGGAATGGCCTCAATATTGAGCCCTGCGGTACTCCCATTTTGACTTTTAAACCCGATGAATTCACACCGTTTATTTGAACTTGCTGAAATCTATCATTTAAATATGTTTTTATTAAGCTAAGAGCAAGTTTACCGAGTCCGTAATGCTCAAGTTTTAAGAGCAGTGTTTCGTAATTAACGCAATCAAATGCCTTGAATAGGTCGCAAAAAATACCTATTGCATCTTGTGCCTCTTCCCATGCGTTAAAGATGTTTTAATAAGGCACCGGCGTCGGTTGTACAACGTCCTTTGGTGAAACCATAAGATAAAAAAAAACATGTACCTGATCGTGTAGGATGTTATCTACTATATAAAAATAAGTCGGGTTTTCCTTCCTGACGCTATAACTCCAGAACGCACGAACCGATTTCCACGGTTTTGCATTCGTTGGAAAGGTCTCGGGCTCCGTGAGGTTTATAGCAAAGAAAATTTATGAAAAATTACAACAGAAAAGCGGGAAAATCTTTTTTCACATACAGCGCCAAATCTGACAGATCATAGCATGTACTACAAACAAATATTTTAAGTAGATGGCGCCGGTGCGTGATACATTGTTTGACAGCTACTCATTGTTCTCTGCTTAGTTAATTTCATGTGACAAACCAGTATTGTGTTCACTGTGAAATTGTGAAAAAAAAGTAAAAAAAATAAGTTATTCGTTTGCTAACATTCCAATTGGAAACCATCAAATCAATCACGTGTATTGTGCAAATTTTAAGCAATATCATGCATCGTGTAAACGAGACACATCGTTTGTACGATGCGTTACAATATCCAATCTGTTGTGAAATGAAATAAAATTTTTCCTTTTCAAATATAAAACAAACCAAAAATTTTTCTTCTTCTTTTAATCCCCAAACGAAATGTTACATAAAACGAAGCCATCTGGTGGCGAAACGGAGTTCGCCGGGTTTGCTAGTTACGATTAAAATGATTGAGCATTTGATTTAACATTACCTTAAACTGGGAAACGAACCCAGGACCCCACGCTCAGCAGTCGCGTTCGGCGCTTGCGACCACGTGACCAGCGGGGCAGTTACCTATAAAATAACATGCATGCATATGAAGGAAACCCGCAAAAATGCTATTTCTAAACAGTTTCAAAATAGTACAAAAATACGTTTAATAGTTTTATAAAAATAAATACCTTCACTGTGTGTAAATCATTCATTAAATCATTACACAGCGTGTGTTCGTTACTAAGCGATGTGACTTACTGTATGCTTACAGTAGTCATTACACAGCGTGTGCTTGTTACTAAGCGATGTGACGTGCTGTATGTTTATAGTAGTCATTACACAGTGTGCGCTTGTTACTACGCGATGTGACGTGCTGCATGTTTACAGTAGTCATTACACAGCGTGTGCTTGTTACTAAGCGATGTGACGTGCTGTATCATATATCATATCAATAGTAGTCATTACACAGTGTGTGCTTGTTACTACGCGATGTGACGTGCTGCATATTTACAGTAGTCATTACACAGTGTGTGCTTGTTACTACGCGATGTGACGTGCTGCATATTTACCCGACTGCGCCAGAAGGAGGGTTATGTTTTTCGAGAGTATGTATGTATGTATGTATGTATAATTGTTTGGCACGCTCTGCAGCCTGAACGGCTTGATGGATTTTAGCTTGAGAGGTGTCGTTAGATTCGTATTTACTGTGAGAGTGACACTGGGTATATCAAAATTGAAAAAAATAAAATAGCCGATTTTTGGCGCCATATTATGTCTTCAAATTTTTTTTTTCTCAAAACCTGTCGATCGGGGTATCGAAATAAAGGGTTTTAAAAAGCGATTACAAAAATATATACAACTTATTGGTTAAAAGTAATTCGAAGTGACAAATCATAAAAAAACACGTACCAAGAACTAAATCGTCTGCGATATTACAATATTTATTACAATCACATTATTTTGTACACTAAAAAGCTGGAAATAAAACAAAGTTATTTAAAAAATAAAAAACCCGACTGCGTAAAAAACTTAAGTTAATTAAAAAAACATAAAAGCTAAAAACAAGCCCATTTTAAATTAAATTAAAGTTGGAAGCAGGCGGGACCCATACCATTTTTATTATATTTTCAAATTCAAATGGGTCCCGCCTGCTTCCAACTTTAATTTAATTTAAAATGGGCTTGTTTTTAGCTTTTATGTTTTTTTAATTAACTTAAGTTTTTTACGCAGTCGGGTTTTTTGTTTTTTAAATAACTTTGTTTTTTACAGTAGTCATTACACAGCGTGTGCTTGTTACTAAGCGATGTGACGTGCTGCATGTTTACAGTAGTTACTATGCAATCAGGTGAAGCCTGCAGTGCTACGTGCTGTAATGAAGTCTGTAATGTAACATTGGTTGTTACGTGCT
The DNA here is from genome assembly GCA_927399505.1 of Luperina testacea. Lineage (NCBI taxonomy): Eukaryota > Metazoa > Arthropoda > Insecta > Lepidoptera > Noctuidae > Luperina > Luperina testacea. The sequence continues at coordinate 146,141 of OV656771.1, forward strand.
GTACAAAAGTTTGTAGTGTTACATGGAAATATTCCAACTGAAGCATTTATACTTCTTTAGAACTCACCGCTTAGTTACATTAGCATCCGGTCAACCTTTATACTTCTTCAAAACTCACCGTTTACTCACTTTAGCATCCGGTCAATATTTATACTTCTTCAGCAGTCACCATTTAGTCACGTTAGCATCCGGTCAACATTTAAACTTCTTTAGAACTCATCGTTTAGTCACTTTAGCATCAGGTCAACATTTATACTTCTTCAGAACTCACCGTTTAGTCACTTTAGCATCCGGTCAACATTTATACTTCTTCAGAACTTACCGTTTAGTCACTTTAGTATCAGGTGAACATTTATACTTCTTCAGAACTCACCGTTTAGTCACTTTAGCATCAGGTCAACATTTATACTTCTTCAGAAGTCACCGTTTAGTCACTTTAGCATCCGGTCAACCCTCAACCGCAGCAACATTAATGTTCATTGAAAATATTTGAAAACCGGCGAGCATCTGGAAGTATTCTGCCAGTCGGCTCGCATGTGTGCATTCTACTGAAGATTCCAGTGAACTTGAGTCACGCGCACGTGGCGCGCTTGCGTTTGGCCATAGATATAAAGGCTCCTTCAAACAGGCGCGACACGAAGGCACCGCAAGTCGCGCAACGAGCGGTGCCTTTGCGGTGTGCGCGATTATATCGCGTGTCGCGCCTTAAGAAAGAAGTTTGTGCTGTGTTTTATATTTCTATGGTGCTGGCTCTGATGTAACGTTAGCGTCACTACTCTTGCACATGGGAGCGACTCTCTGAGCACAGTAACCGCTAACAACGTGCCCGTTGCCAATACCAGTATTCTATTAACCTCTGATTTATTTATTGAAACTAAACAATCAGCACTTTTTGAACGTCAAAATTACATAAGAAAGGCCCAAAACGCCCGCCCTTCCAGTACTTTAGCTGCGCAGAAGAAGAGACGTAACAAACTCCCCAACAGCATGACAGCTGTCTGTTCAGTTAGAAGACTTCATTTTATAAATCTGCAATAGTAACAGTAGGCAGTGCGTGCCCGTACTTGGTGCATCGCCTATTCGCCTGCAGTCATGTAGCGGCCTCAAATCTCAGTGTGCGTATCAACTTGTATCATTGTATGTCGTTGACCGCATAAAAACGCTAGTAAATGCGAGCGGTCAGAGCGCTGGGCCGCTGCCGCTGGCGCCGCGCGGGCGGCGCGGCGCGCTGGCTTGCGGCAGGACTGACTACATGTAAACATTTTAACCAGAGCCCCTTTCATCTTAACCGTGTCGTCGTATATTGCCCAAAGAAACAATAATATTACTCATGTCGTGTGCCAATCGTTTAGGTATAAGTCGAGGCAGAACTCTGTCTTATAACTGTACCAAATAATTATATGCTATGTGAGTAGCTGAATGTCTTTAGTGGTGTCGGACAGGCTTTATAGTGCTCCCGCCCTGTTTTGCTTTGTTTTAAGTAGGTACTTACATGATGTAAACTGCGCACCATATTGGTGGCGGGGGTCTGCGCCCGCTCGCTCACAACTGTGTAACGCTGCATTGTTCGCAACCCTCTGCACTTGCCCCGGGGAATTTACATGCATTGTCAAGCAAATTATAACGGGGTACTTATCCTGCGTGAGCCACGAATACGACGCGACGCGACACGCTGCGAGCGCGACGAACGTGATCAATAGGGTATTTGACAAGGTTTTGCAATCTATCTCAGATTATTTAGTAGTGTCTAAGGAACCCACAAAAAGTAGTTATTTTTAATTTTGTGAAGTTTTTCGTTAAAAAATTAAACTTAAAAATGAATGGTTTCATTATCCCGCCAAAACGTTAGTTCGAGCAATATGGCGGCATTAGCCCCATGTGACGTCACAACACAGTAAACAAAACACACTTCAATAAGTCAAATCTTTCCCAAGTGCTTTGGTACTACTTTTTTTCTACTGTTTAATAAGAAAATGAATTATAAATGGTGTGCAATGCCAAACTGCACCAATACGTCAAAAAAAACTCCGGAAAAATTGTTTATTCACGTGCCGAAAAAGGCCAAAATGCGTAGAAAGTGGTTACAACTTGCTCGCAGGAGCAAAGTCCTGATCCACGACGTAGTTGTACGTACCCAATAGCATCGTCACCATAAGATTCTCGTGCAGCCCTGAGAATGGAAACTAATTACTTACTGTAAACAAAATTTATTCTTTATAACCTAAAAAACTATTACTTACTGAAAGAAAGACTATTATTTCACCTTCGCAGGATTAAGGTTACTTACGTAGTGTTATATTTATGGTACAATACATTGCTGTTTTTACATTTCTCAGCTCTGCAGAATAAAAATCGGGGTTATTTTTGAAGAACATTCCAACCATGATTGCGTTCACTTTGGGCAAGTTTCTGCTGTCTGCTTTCACAAAATTGACATCCATGATGAAGTGGAATACCAAAATATATGATGGAGATTGTAAAATACCACAAATTTTCACGATAATATTTTATAATCTTATATAAACAGATCAAAAATCGTAAGACTGCAACAATGACAGATCTGACTACTGTGTTGTGACTAGGGAATGCAATCTCGTACGAGATTTCCGCCTAGCGAGATCTCGCGAGACTCAAAACCCAGTCTCGCGAGATCTCGCAAATTACGGGATCTCGCGAGATTGGGAGAATCGCAATTAAAACATATGCAAATGCTTGTTTTAAGAACTAGTAATTGACATGATATGTAATTAAATAGAAACTGCGTTGCTTAGTTATAAAAATAATGTAAGTTTTATTTTAAAAATCAACAGAGTACTTATTATTTTGTCTCTAACTCTAATAACATTTGTTTATGTCTATAATTATTATACCTACTGTAGCTGATCAGTTCAAATTCTTACAATATTGGTAACAAAACAATAATTATCTATATTTAGTCTTTTGTAAATTATTACTTTAGTTTCAATAATTAAGAGTAATAGGAACATTACTTATGGTAAATAAATACAACAAAACAAAAACTTAACTTCACAAGTTCTTAAATAAATGTTGTGAGATCGTATTAATCAAATAAAAGAAGTTTAAAGTAGAAGTCAGATGAAGTTATCAAGGTACGGAAAGGCAAGTTAGTTTGTCTGAAAATAGTTTCTCAAAAAACACATCATGTCGAGAGTATCATCTGACAGACGACTTCTGATTTTGCATGCCAAATGGCGGCCAGGATTCAGTTCGCGCGCAGCCTCGCTATGAAATATACGTCGTCACGCTGCATTTGTCGATCTCGTTATCTCGCGAGATCTCGTACGAAATTTGACGAGATACAATCTCGTAAAATATGGCCGGGATCTCGCGAGATCGGGATCTCGGCGAGACGAGATTGCATTCCCTAGTTGTGACGTCATCTTAGATTCAGCCAATCCTGACTGTTTTGTATCACGTGACATAATTTAGAAATTAATAACTTTTTAACAGGGATTTTGAAATAAAATAGCCATTATATTTAAGTCGGATAATTGCAAATCCCTTTATAAATTTATATTAAATGTGGATAACAGCATTTAGCACTTTATTATTCATACTGTCAAATAGCCTATTCAACGGCATATCTACCCTGCTTGCAGCCTATTATGGCAGTCTGCGGCGGGATGCGACGTAACGTGTACTTGTTTTGAGGGCGGCCAGACGCGACACCACGAACTACGAAATGGTTGATTCAAAATCACGTAGGACATTTGTCGCGTGTAGGATCGCGTCGTATTGCATCGTGTCATGTCGCTTTGTGTCGATTCGTATTCGTCGCTCACGCAGGACACCCCGTAAGCATCCAGATGTCACCCGGACTTCCGGCTCACGATGCATACAACACGTCAGTGTCTACTACCTAACTACCTTGTCTTCAACATAGTTTTTAATCTTATAGTATGCTTTTTTGATACGGATACGTTTGATGAGGGAGCTTTCCATCGCTATGTTCTGTAACGGGCTTTGGTAACTTTTTATAAAAAAGGATGCTGTTTACAAGAAAAGACTTGCAAGTTTTAGTTAATCTAAATTTAGCTATCACAATTTCATTTTTACTACGAGTATTTATATTATGGAAATCGCATCTTATTTTGAAAAGTCCTAAGTTTTTGCGAACATACAAAATACTTTCTAAAATATAAAGAGAAAGCAGAGTTAGTATATCAATTTCTTTGAATTTGTTTATAAGAGACTCGCGAGGACCCATTCTATAGATTGCCCTCTTTTGTAAAATGAAAATTGAATCTACAAAATGCCTACCCCACAGCAGAACACCATAAGACATTAGGGTGAATTGCCCAAGCAAAAAAAAAAATACACGGCAAACCTGAAGGTAGTGCAATGTGCTGATTTTTAATTTTATATATTTTTTCTCAACAACGTAAGTACTTCTCTACCTTGACAAAAAAAATAATTGATTTCTACCCTCTAATATATAAAAAATACAAAGTGTTATTTTATCATCACGGTGGCGCCTGTCCTGAACCCAATTCCGCTTATAAAATACCTTCCCCTGCAAATACATTCGTAATATGGATTTAAGTCGATTTTGTAATTATTAAATTATAAATATTCGATCAAATAAAACTATTTTTGTTTGTTAATCTTCTTTCTCATGGATTTGACAGGCAGTCAACTTTTGTCTGGAAAAAAGTTATCATTACAGAGGACAGTAAGTTTTATTATAATAGCCATGTCAACATTGCGTTGTTACGCCCCTCTCACCTTTCCTCACTTCACTTCGGATCAGTCCGGCTCAAGCTCTCGGCGCAAACGCACTGGTCCTAACGTCTTGCGGTTTCCCGCCAAAAAAGTAAGTTTATCATTTCAGTAACACGGGGACAAAAATAGTTTTATTTCGGTGGCTGTTATAACTCGTGCTAGATTCGTTTATTTTGTTTCAAAATTGTGTTTTAAATTCGCCGTAAGTACTGTTTTGTTTGAGTAATGTTCATATTTTTTTAATAATTTTATTTCGGATTTAAATGTAGAACTTACCTGTATTTTATCATCTCAGTATTATTATTTCAGTGGATTCGGTGGACTGTTATACCAATTACAGTCCACCGGAATGAAATGTATCTCCGAAATAATAAAACCATAAAGTTTTAGAGATCTTTGTGTCAAATACAAAGTCAGTTTTGTAATGTACTTTTACCTAGAGTGTAGATTAGACTATTTGGGTGTATTTGTTGTGTAATATTTGTGTTTAAGATATATACATATATCTATGTAATTAGTACATGAATATACTTGAGATACACATTTATTCGGCTCAACGATAATGTGATGAGTGTGTGAGTCACCACAGTGTAGATTATTACACCTACTAATTGTCAACCAAATAATTATTTCGAGGGTTTACCTTCATTATAAGTCACTTACCTTTATTTCTATATCATTTATTATGAGAAAATAATATTTGATATACCTACATACTTACAAAATTTCAAAATTTTACAAGATATAATGATCAGTTAATATAATAAACAGTTGATATAATTTTATATTAACTAATTTTTAAAAGCATAAAAATATTTATTTATGGTTACCAGCATTTACGATAAAGTTTTCCAACATTTTCACACAACAACAACCAGAAATATTACCAAAGGTTTATAAGTAAAGAAACAATTCATTCATATCATAATAAACATTACATTACATTAATAAACATTACATTAATATCATAATACTAACTAATATGTAATACTAACTGTAATATCTGTATATTAATCATGATATTGAAATAACTGTGTACTGTCCTGTCTCAGTGTTTATTTAAAATTTGTGGAAATCAAACCTAACAAAGTACGGAACCCTGGCTGCCCGGCACGGTTGTTCTTAGCTGTATCATTTCGGTGGATTTATTTCATTCCGGTGCACAGTCTATCATTTCGGTGGTCATTTTTATCATTTCGGTAGACACTTTTCATTGAAGTGGACTCTTAAAAATTCATCCTTAAATATTTATGTAAGTTTTGATGAAATTTGATGTCCACGCACAATGTTATAAAATAGGCTAAAGTTTTGTTTGTTACTAAATATATGTAGATAGCATTGAAATAATAAAATCCCACCGAAATGACACATAAAAATCTTTCGTTGAAATTCACCCAATACTGTGGAAATAAGCAAAGTATACTAACCTATCTGTGGCTATTTCTGTCAACTGCCTTATTTTTCTTACTGCATATGCAACCGAACTTAATCTACCGGAAAGAGAGAGTTCTTTTTCAAGTTCCTAACCTAACCCGCGACCGGGTCAGGTTTGGAATAATCCAACACTCCGAAAGTTTAAAGTAATCAAACATCTATGCAACAAAATGCAAATACAAGCAAGTTCAAAAAATATTAATGGCACGTGATTAACTTTGAACGTTAATATCTCGGAAAAGTGACACTGTACGGGGTTTGGTCTTAGCATGTTCCCTGTTTGCATTGATGTCAGCTATCGATTTATATAGGATACATGTGTGGCCGCCATTTCGAAAAGCAATCAAAATGGCGAACAGGTACCTAGCTATGCCACGGACCTCCGAAGCCCTTACAAGTCACCCTGTATAGAGGCTGAGTGATTTTATAATTATACACAATATTAATTTTACGAAAACCGTCCATTCCATGCCTTACTAAAAATAATATTCCCAACCAAAAATAAAATGGTTTATCTTTTTGAGAATACGGAATGGAGGTCAAAGTCAAAGCATTTATTTCAAATAGGCACATAAAAGGCACTTTTGAACGTCAGAAATTACAAAAAATAGAATTGATTCTAGTCGCCCATTCCAAAAGGTAGTTTTCGTATGGAGAAGAACGGGCAAGAAACTCCACCGTTACTCTTTTAAAATATTTTACAAAATTTTGCATACATTAATTATATAATAATAATATGTGAACACGATGCACCTAAAATAAAATTACTATACCACAATAGGTAAAAGACTTAAAAATGAAACCATGACATATAAATTAATTATCTGATAGATACATGGTGCTCACATATTTACAAACATGGTAAAAGTAAACGATTTTAATAAAAAAAAAAATATTACAAGTAATAAGTCAGGGTGTGAGTTAAAGTAGTTACAGAATGTAAATCAATGTCGAAAAAAAGTATAAATTTACAATTAAATTAGCAACCAGTTTGATTTTGTCTAGGCTCCAGATTGTCCTATGGAGCAGGACCAGCATGTTTCCAAGCGTTCTTATCTTGGATATAATCTTCTAATTTATAGTATGCTTGTTTACAAAGTGTACGTATTTTATTGTAACATTTAACACAGTACCCCATAAAACATGTATGTAGGTACCTTGGCTAATCTGAAAAATGGTTGATGTATTTTATCTTTATTTCTAGTATTAAAATTATGTCTATCGCTTATTTTATTAAAAAGATGTAGATTTTTTCTTACATACATAATATTTTCATAAATGAATTGGCAAGGTACCGTCATAATATTAATCTTTTTAAATAGTTCTCTGAGAGATTCTCGGCGACGTAGATTATAAATGGCTCTGACAGCTCTTTTTTGCAAAATAAAGATGGATTCAATGTCAGCAGCTCGACCCCATAGTAAAATGCCGTAGGACATAATGCTGTGAAAGTAGCTAAAATAGACTAGACGCGCGGTTTCTACATCAGTAGAGGCTGTCGCTATTAACCGTGATTAGCTTGAACAGCAGAAAAAAAAGTTGTGGTTTAGCTACGTGGCGCTGCATGAGGTGTGATGTCAGTAACTCGGTAGGTACTTGTGGTACTCAGTAGCTCGCCGCGTTATTTCGGGCGCTTGCTCCACAAACACAACCGGCAATGTCACAATGCGGTTAATTGCTTCTATTTTGGCTCTAGTTATTAGTCGTAGCCCGTAATCCGTAGGAGCTTAGAAGTATCGCCACAGTTACAAGCGTTTGCTGAACGACAATCGTCACTTTCCTACATCACCGCTAACAGTTCCTACATTGTCTCAAATTGTATCGAATGTTTTATTTGGTCCTGACGGTCCTGCAGTGACTGATGGCGGCCATGACTCGAGTTCGTTGTATTTATAGCGGTGAGTTCTATACACACGAGTTGCCGACTTGCCGCCCCGTGGCCCCGTCATCGTCAGCTGCGACATTCCGCGTCTTAGTGCTGGTCAGCTCGTTAGTCGTTTATTACATGAACCGAGTACTTCTGTAATGAATGAGTCCTGATAATAAGGAGCTTCCCGGTGGGCGGCGGCGCGGGTGCACGTGCGCGGCCCGCATCCTGCGAGCACATCCGCCTGATTCATGAGCGCGCAGGAAGCTCCTCGCAGGGCGTCAACACCTCCAAAGTTACGGGCGCACTGCTCTCGCGTACACAAGGCATATTCTCCGCACTTTTGAGCTTTATTTAGGTGTCATCAGTCTCATTTTACCTTATTAAGGCAGTCCTGATGGCTCAGATGTGCCCAAGCACGAGATTGTGGATTCGAAACTGATCAAAGAGAATATAACCCAGTGGCGGTACCTTCATAGAAGCCGAAAAGCCCGGCTTGCCCTAATAAAATCATAATTCACAACAACAAACTTACTTAAACCTATCAATAAATAAATATATTAAAACTGGCACTCCGGTAGTGCCGACAGAAGTGAAAACTTGAACAATTACGAGTGTATTTTGTGAATCGTCTTATAAACAAAACACGCGTGTTAAGGTGTGTTCCTTATTTTATAGGGTTTTTTGCAAATCAGGTATGATGACCAAAGTGACTGGTTTATTCTTCTCGTGAAAGGAATTTATTCAGATTTACAAATAAGCACACAGGATAGACTTCAGTTCGTGGTGTTGGTCGCGGCAGTGGTAAGAGAAGCAAGCCGCTCGCATGGAGCTCGTCGTCAGTTATATATCCGTGGTTCAGCGCCATCTCGTCGTTGTTGGATGAACTACGTAGTTAGTACGCGAGGCCCTCGTATTTCTTCCCGATGTGCATAGATGGCGCTGTCCTCAACAACGCGCGTCTTACGTTTTACGTCTTACGAATTTTCGATCAGGGTCACGTGACCTGACGCGAGTTTAGAAGTTTTTACCCATTCCAAAAAAAGTACACAGCGCCGCTAAAGAAGTTTTCACTTCAAAAATACCATTCAATGAACTCGAACACAAACATTAATAACTGAAAATCAGCCAATCCCTCAGTTGGGCGTTTTTTTTATACGTTGAAAATCTGTGGGCTTGCCCTAATTTTGACCCCTAGGCACGCCACTGATATAACCACGTCTTTGAAACCGATCAAGTACCACACAGATAGATCACTGACTGACTGACAATTCAGTGTTTGCGGGTACTAAGTTCGTAACAATGCACTTATTGTACTTAGCTATTGTGATGTCAGAGTTGTTATTGTCATTATTATGTTTTAGGTTTCGTGAGCTCACGCAGAGCAAATTAGTTCAATGTCCATGACGTTGAATCACAGTGTTCAGCGGTCGCTAAAATGAATACCGGTATCGCGTGGATCTGTGCGTGTATTTACAGTAATTCCACGAATCGCATAGTTTACATTGTTGATGGCGAATAATTGCAGTGAATCAGAGGCGCGTGCCGGGCGCACCGCACCCGCACCGCCCGCACCGGATGCCGGACATGCCGGGCGGGAGTACGGTGCGTGATGTCACGCTCCATTCATACATAGCGGCCTTGCGCCCGCGCTCCGTGCAGCGTTCCTCACCCTGTGCTTGCATGTGTCATTCATTGTACCGTAATTTAATTGTAAATATGTGACTACTAACCACTCCCTAAGAAAGGCAGACTGCAATGGGTTATAAAAGTATTTTTGTTACCTTGCGATCGTATGGTCTGGCGCGATCAGAAGACGACAGAGAGGCTCTTTAGAACAATCGCTTGGAAAGGCCCAAACGGAAAAAGAAGAAGAGATAGACTAGCAGAACGTTCGCAAAACGAGACGAGGAATTGTTTGGTAAATTATGGCTAGAGAAAGCAAAAAACAGAAAAAGCTGGAAATTACCGGAGGAGGCATATACACATCGAGGGGTCATTAATTAAATAAGAAATTATTTTTAGTGGAGGTTGTGGCTTGCGAGTTGTAGGTCGTAGGTTCAAACACTGACAGATGCTTTACTTTGTGTCAATCATAATAATATTATTTCATCAGCACTGCTCTCAAAGCGGTAAAGGAAAACACAGGCAGAGATTCGGCGCAATAGTAAAAAATGTATTACCCTGCTCGGAAAAGTCCTCATTGGACATCCCCGACCAGGGTAATCCTTTTTTTTCGCTTACTTTGGGTTTCAGACCCAACTTTGTATGAAACCTGAGTGGTCTCGTTTGACCCACTTTTCGGTTTCTGATCGAGTTAAAATTTTAATCGTTTCTCCGCCGTGACACATGCCCAAAGAATTCGAGTATTCGAACCTGTTATACTGTAGCTGATAGACGCAGCTTGGTACTGCGAGTTCTTGAAGTATAGATGTATTGGTGCGAAATTCTATCCATGACACTCCAAGCATCTTCCTCCAGCACCACATTTCCAGAGCGTCTATTTTATTCTGCTCAATTTCTCTCTAAGTGTCCACGTAAACACTAATGCCAGAATAAGCCGGGTTTTGGTTGCTTTGGTGATGTTGCGATACTTCCAAATTCTTTTTAGCCTGTCCTTGGAAGGCTAAAAAGAGTTATGGCTGTGCTTCGCTTGATTTCGTCTACGTTACCACTGTAGCTCGAGATCAGAGCTCCTAGGTAGATATGACTGTACGACGTCGCAGTTCGCAATCTAGGTGATTTCGGGCGAATTATTGTACATAAGTATTGCACGGTCGAAAGTTATCTCTTACTTCTGTTTATTCTCAAGGCGAATGCTGATCTGGCATGTTCCATCTTGGAAAATAACTGTTCCACGTGGCCAATAGCAGTGGCGTAGTATCATCCGCATAGCGTAAATTCGATATTTTTATGCCACCAATAATAATTGATACACCGTCCGTCCAATCCCCGATGGTAATCCGCATTACCACGTGTAAATAAATGTTAAACAAGAGCGGTGATGTGATACATCCTTGACGAACGCCTGCTCTGGGGTGGAAATCATTCGATAGTACGCCATCTGTTTTCCCTGACGCTGTTCCATCCTCACAAAGACGCCTCAAAAGGTGCGCAAGGTGTTTGGCTAGGTGTACAATAACGAGAAGGGATATGCACAGCATAACTGAGTCAAACGCCTTGCAAAGTCAACAAAGCATATTATATATGTCGGTTTATTGAACCATCGAGCTTTCTCAATAATTTAACGCACTATAAAGATCTGCACACGAGTACCTTTCCCCTTAACTAACCCAGCCTGCTAAGGTGCAACTTCTCTGGGCAAATTGGTCTTCAGTCGCTCATTTAACACGTGTACACTATTTGCGCTGTAGCATGGTGCGGGTGACAGTTTCAGTAACATTTCGTTTCACTCTTGAAAGTTGCCGCGATTTACAATTTATGACTTAATATTTCAGTTGTACCACATTCGTAATATATTAAATAATTAATAACTGTAGTAAATTAAATTAAACCCAACCAGAATGTTCTAATCAAGAAATAAAATCAAATTGAATGAAAAATTAAGCAAAGTGTTATGCGTATAACGTAACGCCATAGACGTATTTAGTGATGGGATGTACTGCTACGATGGATAGTCGATATTTTTTATAATAAAAAACGTATATTGTGCGTAGGTCAATTTTTATTTTTAAAAGGTCTAATTATACAACAGAACATTTATAGGGTAAGGTTGCTTAAAAGGTTGCTAAAAAAAAATACATGTTATTCGTCTAAACTCATATCAGAGTCAGGAACATCTGAATTGTCACTCAATTCATCATCTGAATCTGTGACGGATATTATTAACGATGACTCAATTATGTTGTCAATATGTATGTCACGATCCCAATCAGACATAATGTCCCTTTTTGTTTTATTCACGACCTTCGACCAGTCTTCAGGTTGAACATTGTTGATGGCCTCTTGTAATAGGGCCAACATCTTATTTGCCGTAAATGGCGGCGAAGTATTATTTCTTGCGGCGTAACCTAAAAATAAACGAACTTATAAAAAAAAGTATTCAAATAATCATCAATCAGCCTAATCTAGTATCTGGTAATGTTTTTAAACTAGGTACATGCTACGATCGGAAAGCTGATTTTTTTATAAAGCTTCAAAATGGGAATTGAAATTAAAAGCAAACCTTTTATTTGGGCCCAAATCAGCTCAATAGCGTTATACTGGCAATGGTAGGGTGGTAGTCGAAGGACCTGGTGGCCTTTTTCTTTTGCCATCTCGTCCAGAGCATAGGTAGGAGTTGGTGGCTTATGGCGTCGGACTAAGGCAATAAGCTCCGTCTTTAACATTTTTATATCTGCTGTAACTCCGTTTTCACTCAGCCACTTCACCAACTCGCTTTTGCGGTTGGATTGGTTTGGGGGTTTATTAACTTGCACCGAATGGTAGGGTGCGTTGTCCATTATTATGGTCATAGGCTCTTTTAAATTGTTTAATAGACCTATGAACCAATCTTTAAATTTTTCGTAATTCATCTCCTCATGATACTCCGTAGTTTTTTTTGACTTAAAAGCCAGCAAACAATCAGGGACGAATCCACTTGCTGTACCTGCGTGACAAATAATAAGGCGTTCGCCTTTGCCTTCCGGCACTTTGGTACACGATTGTGCCGTATCGTCGGTCCAACTTTTACCCACTGTGTGGTTGGCGTTTAGCCACGTTTCATCCAAAAAGACAACTTTGCTCCAATCACTTATGTTTTTGGCCTTCCTTAAAAATCTACATCTTGCTAGGGCAATGTCAGTCCTATCCATAATAATCTTTCTTTTGTTAACTTTTTTGTAAACAAAGCCAATATCTTTTATAACTTGCCGTAGCGAAGTAATACCTCCTTTGAACAAGTCAGCTTCTTTTAATGATTTTAGAAGCTTGAGCAATGTGGGTAGCTCCATTCTTCTATAATAATCATAAATATGATTTCTAATAGCAACCTTAGCAAAATCATCCAAATCTGTGATTGGCTTCACCTTGGTCCGCTTTTTGTTGGGTGTCGATAATTTATTTTCAAACATCCCATCTTGGCCAATTTTCTCACGTGTTATACGCGAAACAGTATTGCGGCCAATATCAAGAGCTTCGGCTACTCGTTCTACAATATGATTCAATGGTAACAACGGTCCATTATTTTGTTGTTCTCTTTCAAAGTAGTCTCGGAGGCGAACAACAAGCTCCCTGGCCTGACTACCCAAAACAGTTTTTTTTGTATGCTTAGGCATGGTAATAACAACAAACTCAACAAACTTATAACAAATAACAATTTAACAAAAATGAAAACAAACAATGAAATCGTAATACGTGTCACATTAAGTCACAATATAACGCGCTTGCACTCGTACTCGCACTCACAGCATCGCACGGGTAAACAACATGGCCGCCGCGCCGATGCACCATAGAGCAAAAATGTTGTCACGAAAAAAAAAACATAAACCCGATTTTGATTATTTTATATAAGTACAAAGATAATTATGTAGCCATAAAACATACAAGTTTATACACGTAGCACACACGTAGTTACACTGCACAACTGAATAATACACTAATTTTCATAACAATATTAAAGAGAACTAGATTCACGCTGCGAGTATCGTTAGCGATAAAAATGAATTGCATAACCTCACATCCCTACGTGGTACTGACAAATGTCAACGTCATACGGGCAACTGTCACCCGCACCATGCTACAGCGCAAATAGTGTAGTAAAATTTTACTAGTGCCATATCAGTGCGATCACGGTAGTTGCTGATATACTAGGACCGGCCTTGATAGTCTCTATTGTAATAGCGTCTTTGCCGATAGCTTTACCATTCTTTAGATGTTTGATGGCACCTTCAACTTCCTCCTTGAGTATACAAAATCGGTTCCATATCTTCATTATTAGGCTCCATAAGAGTGAAATCTTGGGAAAGATGGTCCTCGTACGAGTATAATAACCGGCGGTACTCCTTTCATGTCTCCGATTATCTTCCACTTCATTTACTTCACCACAACAGTTCTCAATAGCTCGGGTTTTAAAAGAGAGAGATTTCGTAATGGAGCATATCCATGCAGGTCTTATTTGTCGCTACAACTATGTCAACATGTCTATTTCTTCGCATATTCTGTTTAAGTATAGTATAAGATAGAGTCATAGTCTCGCCTGCAAGCTGCTTGAATCTGCGCAGACTGTTGGTTTAAGGTTCTCACATCAGTGCCCGATGCTTTCATCATACGTTTGGGTTCGACGAGTGCTAGAGTAATATCGCTCATCCATTGCTGTCGTTTTCAAATTTCTGCATGTGGTTTAAAATCTTTAACTGCACCTTTTATATGCCTTTTTGCTCGTTCTCATAGCTCATCTGGGTTATTTGATTCTAAATCTGCATCCGCCCATTTTGCTTCATGGCTGCCATAAACTTAGAGCTGTCCATCATTTTGATTCTTTCGCGTTTGTCGAGTTTTCTAGCTGATCGTAAAATGAGATGCAGTTTGGATATTAACAGTTGGTGGCCTGATCCGCAGTCCGCTCCGGGTAATGTGTAGGCATTTCTGATTGAGGTTTGTCAGCGTCAACCTGTTATTAGTCGTTAATAAAAAATACCAATAAGTTAAAAATAATTTTAATCGGAATAAATTATTTTTAACTTTTTATCTCTTTTTAATAAAAACCAATAAAAGCTTATTTAAAAAAACATGTACGAAAGTGTCGATAAATTGTAATGTGCAGGGCGTGCGGGCTGGTGTGCAGACGGCGAGGTAGTGTCAGTGGTGGAAGAAGCGTCAGGTGGAGGGGGAGACGGGCCGGCCTTTGCGGCGCGCCAGCGGACCAGCGTGCTGGCGCCGGTGGGCCACGCCGCCACGTTGGACTGTCGTGTGCTGCACCTGCGCGACAAGTCGGTCAGTAACTAAAAGCATTTATTTCAATTAATTCAATTATAGGCACTTTGAACTGTCAAGGAGTCTGTCATACAGGAAGATGAAGCTAGTTGCCCATTCCAAAGCGTAGTAGGTTCCTATGGAAAAGTACAGTTAAAAAAGTCCCTTCTCTCTCTCTCTCTCTCATAAATCAAAATATTGGTTACGTCTCAATCAACTTGAAATTATACATGTGAGAACGATATACAAAGACGTGGCAGCTAATACAGTCCCTTACGATGGCGCCCGTTCACGAACATGATGTTCAGCATCACCATGTAAGTACTACATGTCCGTATGGGTAGCATCAGTGACAAAAATTGCTCGGCTGATTGTGTTACGTTTGATATTTTCTTCATTCACTGTTTTTTATCGACCGGTCAACATTAACACGTTCTCCATGTATAAACATTGCCTAGGATGATTCTGCACAAGTTTATAACGTGGGCAGTTACAGTCTATTAGAATGGCGTAGTTAGTCGAAGTCCTAGCCATCAGATTCTGTGTGTTTGTGGGCTCACACGAAAACTCCGTAACCTCATACTTCTTCCTGCAGATAATGGATGCTGTGACATAGCATATAATGAAGAAGGCAGGAGGCAACGAGGAAGGAACCTGGTCCATGCAAATAATCAATGGCATTATTATTATTGATAAAGATGACCTCCAGGTTTCATTGTCTGAAATAATCGAAAGAATGTTGGAGCCCTTACTTAACTCAACCAACTCTCCCTTTTTAACGCCATAAAACTATTCGGTAATTCCACCAAAGACGATACGGGCCCGTCCGAAAGTTGTTTGATACTTCGAAATGAGTTCAGTCATTGGTTGTAAGGACAACACTGTCAAATTGTGTCGTCATTCATTCTTAGTTCGGTTTACGAACTAATTTTATGTCCGAATGTGATACGGAGTTTGTCGTACCCGTAACTTCGGCCGAAACTACGGATGTCATGGTTATAGAGTAGACTCCCTGGCTTGGTCGAGATGAGGCCGAAGAGACCCTCCGCCTCACCGTACGATAAGCTAGAACTGATAAAATAACCGCTGATACCTAGGTGTAGGTAGCTATCTAAAACTTTAAACAACCGAAATCAAAGGGGAAATAATTATTCAATACAATGTTCAGGTTTTGGTAAGTAATCATAATAATATTATAAAAATAAGTAAGTATTATAATAATCATAATCATACATCTCACAAAACAGGTTTTTGTTTTGTAAATGGGTTTGCTCCATTTCAAATAAAAAAATGACAACCATGCTGCTTAACCTGATGGAGTGAGCTTACTCAGAAGAAACCTGTTCACTCTCACTTTGAAGAGATTGGGGTTGTATGCGCTCGGAAACACAGATGCAGGTAGAGAGTTCCACTCTTTTGCTGTGCGAACTATAAAGGACATTTGAAAACGCTTAGTGCGAATTGGTGGAATAGCAACTAGGCAGGGATTACCATCCCTGCCTAGTTGCCTGATCCAAACGCTCTGCAAGTTACCACTTGCAGAGCGTTTGGATCTCCGAAGGTAGAAGGGGGCCGGTGGAATGAGGTCGTGGAGTTCTTGGGCACAATCACCGAAGTACAATCTGTAGAAGACGGACAAGCAGGCAACCTTGCGGCGATGAGCTAAGCTGTGAAGCTTGGCATCAAACTCAAACTCAAAGCAAAATTAAATTAAACCAATAATAAATTAATTATTTAATTAATTAATTTTTTATTATTTAATTATTTCAATTAAACCATTTACAGGCACTTTTAAACTGTCAAGAAGTCGGTCAGTCCGAAAATATGAAACTAGTTGGTTGTCCGTCGGCCTACGAGACTAATGAAGTCCCCAGATACGAAGGGGCTGCCTTCCGAAGAAGGGCAGGATTGTCCCTCCATGGGTAGGAGGATACTCGCCTGGGGAATAGTTTTCTCATCAGCCTTATCCATTTTGGTGTTCCTTTTTAAGGGTGAGGTTCTTTTTCCGCGCTAACGATCGGATGCCCTCCGGCCATACATCGCCTCGGCACGCTAGAACTTGGGATTGGGGTAAATTTTTGAGGTTGTCTTCCTCGTGGCCCGAGCCTCAGTGGTCCGGACCCCCGGTCCTGAACTCAGGATTACGGGGTGGCCGACGATTGGGCAGAACCAACCGCCGCCCAGGCATCCCCACGCTGCCGCCGGATGCCGAACAGCAGTCTACGCCCACTTACCTTTGTAAGCAGAGGAGGAGTGGATGTATGACCGTCCATCTGTAGCCCGGTTCCCTTCACCGACCATCAAGGATGATCGGTGATTGGAACCATGACCTGTCCCCGTGTGTTGAAAATTAGCCGCCAGCCCGAAGTGTTCACCAAAACCTGGTGGGCAATTGGAGCCGATGTTGCCCAAGATGCGCCACGAAGAGGCTTTCTACATGCACCCCAGCTAAGTGATGACCAGCCCCAAGTGACGGCGCCCGTTCACGAACATGTCGCATAAATCAGTACCATTTTAAAGGGAGCCAAATAATCCAACACACACGCCACCGTCTGCGAGACATTTGAGTGAGCATGACATACTATCAGCTGCCAGGGCACATTCAAGTCAATGAAAGACATATTATTATTACCCGGTAAATGATAGCTATAGTGTACATAGAACTCACATCTGTGCTATGCAATTATAAAATACAAAGGAAATTAAGTTTATACAATGAAAAGATAGTCTTACAATCTTCAGCAGCTCCAACAGTATTTTCAAGTGTTAATCAATTAGTTGTGGTTGTGGAGCTGGACCAGCATTGAGCCAGGCATTTTTATCAGCGATCCCTTAACTTATAATATGCCTGACTGCATAGTGTGCGTTTTATACAAGACTTGAATTTTGTCTCATTCAGTTGAGGAATGTAGGGAGGTATTTTATTATAACATTTGAAACAGTATCCCATAAAAGATGAATCTACTTTAGCCAGTCTGAAACCTGGTTGAACTAATAGGTCCCTATTTCTAGTACTATAATTATTCAAATTTATTTATTTTAGGACAACTCAAAATCCAAAGGTTAGTAGGTATACAAAAACTTAAAAAACTATTGTTAGTTCATGCATTTACAAAAAGACAATCACATACATCCTTTAAGTAGACAGAAATGAATACCCCTGCGCTGTGACATCCCACCCCGTCAAGATAACCAATAGGGAGATACCTCCCTAGAGACCACCAGACGAACGAAATGCCTCAACACAGGGGCTCGTACATCCTCAGCTATAGTTTTCAAGATGCTGTTGTGACTCCCCCGCACCCTCCTCATAAGTGAAACGACTTTTTTCCGAATGACGGCATGAAAACCGTCAGTCTGAGTCTGCGCGAACATCCCGGAGGCACTGCAGAAACGAGGAA
This sequence comes from Luperina testacea, assembly GCA_927399505.1. NCBI lineage: Eukaryota > Metazoa > Arthropoda > Insecta > Lepidoptera > Noctuidae > Luperina > Luperina testacea. The sequence goes on from OV656771.1 coordinate 164,498, forward strand.
TGGGACTTCCTCGTTTCTGCAGCCGCAGCTTCAACATCATCCTGAAAATGTTATTGTACTGGACGCGCAGAGTGTTTAGGGATTTTTTTGTATGACTAACCCATAGACCACCCGTGTACATGCCCTGACAATATGCTTTAAATAGCGTGAGATTGACTTGTTCCGTACAACGGGCGAATCTACGGGCTAGCATGTTGCCCTGGACTGACAGAGCCCTGCGCTCCCTCTCTATATCGACATCATCTTTAAGGTCGTCGGTAAGGTAATGTCCAAGGTACTTGAACTGTGCCACCCTATCTAAATTTATGTTTTTCACCTCTTTTACTAAAAAGATGTAAATTTTTCCTTACATACATGATGTTTTCATAGATATATTGACAAGGCACTGACTTGATGTTAATTTCCTTACTGTTCTCTTAGAGAATCGCGCCTGCGGAGATTATATATGGCTCTGATGGCTCTTTTCTGCAGAATAAAAATAGAATTGTTGTCTGCAGCCCATCCCCAAAGTAAAATACCGTAAGACATGATACTATGAAAGTAAATAAAATAGACTAGTCTCGCGATATCTACATCAGTAAATTGGCGGATTTTTCTGACAGCATAAGCTGCTGAACTTAGCCGTCCTGCAAGAGATGTTAAATGTGGACCCCATTGTAGCTTTGAGTCTAGCGTGATCCCTAGGAAAACAGTTTTATCGACGAATTCTAGTTTCTCTTGATTCAATATTATTATCTTACAATCACTACCCTTGACATTTGGTAAAGAAAATCTTATGCATTTAGTTTTTTTTCTATTTAATACTTAATTATTATTAGTGAACCAATTTTGGACCTGCAGTAGGGCATTATTTGTGTCGTCGAATTTGTAGCACGTCTATTTACCTTAAAAATTAAGGAAGTGTCATCAGCAAATAACACCATTTGTGGTTGATTTTTTCATAAATGGAGTAGATCATCAATATACACTACAAAGGGGAAAGGACCCAATATCGAGCCTTGTGGCACACCAATTTTTACAAGTAAACCAAGTGAATTGACACCATTTATTTGAACTTATTGTAGTCTATCAATTAAATAAGAATTAACTAAATTGAGCGCAAGTTTTCCAACTCCGTAATGCGTAAAATTTCAAAAGCAAGGTTTCGTGATCGACGCAATGTTGGTATCAAAACATATAAACTCGTCACTATAGTGACTATGAAATGTGAATGTAGTTGTTTTGTCTGTTTGACACATTTTTATCTGTTTGACACATCCACCAGTTCTACGTCACCAATGAGCCTCTTAGCTCTGCTTTCCACCGAGTCAAGCGCGGTAAGTTGGTATTTCGCTGAGCCATCCCAAAGGTGGCTGCAATACTCCATGCAGGATCGGACTTGCGCTTTGTGAAGGGTTAAAAGCTGTCCATGCGTAAAGTATCGCTTCACCATATTTAGGATGCCCAGCTTCTTGGCCCCAGTTTGGGCTTTGTACTCGATGGTGGCGCCGAAGTTGAAACTAGATAGATGTCAACTCCATGCCTAGGAGCTCGAGCCGATCAGTTACAGGAACAGATGTACCCAGAAAAGTAGGAGTTTGGTCGAAAAGACTCCTTTTGGCGGACACGCGTGTGTTTTGGTGGCGTTAAAAGAGACCAAATTGTCATCACCCCACTGGGAGACAAGGCTTAAGCCTTGTCTCCAGAGGCCATGGTAGAGCGGACCTCTACCATGGCCTCTCACAAGGAACGAACTTCAACAATACCAGGCTAAAGAAGGTCATTGATGTGCAGCAGGAAAGGAGTTGCAGAGAGAACAGACCCCTGAGGAACTCTGGCATCAATAGCCATAAGGTCAGAGGAGCAGCCGTCAACGACTACTCTGATCACTAAGGAAGTTTGATATCCAGCTACAAAAATCAGCGGGGATGCCATAAGCAGGAAGCTTGCTGAGTAGACCGGCGTGCCAGACCCTGTCAAAGGTCTTCGAGATATCAAGCGATACAGCAAGTGCTTCGCCGTGTTTCTCGATGGCTTCGCCCCAACAGTGCGTGACATATCTACACGAGAAGATCGCCAGTTGACCGTCCCCGGCGAAAGCCATATTGACGGTCATTGAGGAGACCATTGTCTTCAAGGTAGGTCAGCAACTTACTGTTCAGTACCCTTTCCATAACCTTGCACAGAATGGAGGTAATGGCGATTGTCATAATGTTATTATGGAAGTGTGATGCGGAGTAACGAGAACCTCGTTATGAGGAAGATTTTAATTTAAAGTATGAATGTGGATGGTTTTACAAGAAAAGAGGCAGACCTAACAATATGGATTGATTTTTGAACGATGAAGTAACTAGAAAGGCTCCCCCTTTTGTAGTACCTGTACCTAAACATTGATAATGATAGTTGATAAAGGCAAGGTAATGTTACCACAGATTCGAAAAATGGAATAGATTTATGGTACGAGAGCTGCAATTATCTCAAAGGCCGACACACATGACATGTGGCGCCGAAGGAGAACGTTACAGCTGCGCGCTGCTGACAATAATTAGTGACCGACCGACCGGTTTCGGTTTCGGCCAGTTTCGGCCAAGGAATCTAGTTTCGGCCTTAGTTTCGGTTTCGGCACTCCACTCGAGTTTCGGCCGCGCCGAAACTCGAGTGTTCATGAATTATCGTGCATCGTTCGGCGAACTTCGCGGCTAGCTCGTGCTCGCTCGTCGCGTCGCCGGCCCAGTTCGCCGCCGTCCATCGTTAATCGCATGGAGTTGAGGTTGTGGTTTGCACATAAATGATTAGGTAAGTATTCAACTGTCTGTATGTATAATATACATTGTATATTCATATAAATGTGTAAAAACACACCAGATTTCTGTATACGATTGAAATTTTAAATATGTTTGTTTAAGTAAGTTTCGGTTTCGGTTTCGGCCGAAACTAAGAGCAAGGCCGAAAGTTCGGTTTCGGTTTCGGTTTCGGCTGAAAAACCTGTTTCGGTCGGACACTAATAATAATACTGAAATCGTAAAATGACGGATTACTCACTCAAATCTAAATATTGAAATGAACCATAAAGCCAAAGCCCCGAAATGAGTATCGTAAACAATTCTCGCGCGATCCAGAAATATCATCGGAATGAATCGACGCTGAGTGTGAAATGTGAAACGCATTACAAGATTACACGATTAGAGGATTGTGGGCACGGGCATGCGGACGCGATACCCGCGTGGTCCGCGGCGCGGGTCCGTGGGATACTCGCGCGACGTCACTGCGCGGCTAAAAACAAACACCTGACACTGATCGTGAGCGATTTGAAAAATGCCGGTCAACGACTTGCTCTCCCTCCCCCCCCGAATCACGCGCACGGCACGCTACATATAGCGGCACGCGCCAGGGCAGCCGCGCACGCGCCGCACGCCCACCGTGCATGCTCCCGGAAGCGCCCGCTGCCAATACTACGCTATAATTTTCGCGAAATGTTTGCATCGCGACGTCATCACATTTTTGTATTTACTCATCCACGCCCACGGAGTGAGCAAGCCGGATTTGATCGAGTTACGATTGTTTTTAATTTTGAATGGATACTGGCCAAGTGTATCTTATCCTCTAGTACTGGTACACAGTTGTTGTTAGATGTATCCTTGGTTGCACGTTGCACGGCAGATCTACGGACAAGTAGGTAATATTAAGGTGTTTTTGAACTGCTATTTACTCGTGTATTTTATTTTATTAATTTTAAGAAAACTTACAGCTAATACATTCGAGTAGTCACAAGTAATATGTAGAAGAAAGCCAATTACAAGTTTACACTTTATAAACTTATGTGTAAAATTGACAAAACGCGGTACAAACAGCGTGAGAGTTAAACATAGAAACAACTGTAGAGAATAAACAAACATAATAGTACACACAGCTTCATTAAGTGATTACCCCTCCAAAAGACATTGTGCGTTCAAATCCGTGATAGGCCCAAGTTGGTTTTTGTATTTTGCAAAAACATTTTATTTTAATTAATTTACTGTTTTAGTGAATAAATAAGTTTAAGATAATATTTATTTTTTAAAATTCTGTTTTTATTATTGTTTTTTTCAATAAAACGTTAATACTTTTATTATTGCGAAAACGACAAGCAATAAATAGGGTTAACATTTAAGAACGTTTCATTCATCGTCTAAATAGACTAGAGGTTTCAAGACCGCCTGCCGTGCCTATGAGTGGGAGTTCAAATCATAGGCACGAAATGTGCTTTTTGTTCATTATAATTATTATTTTAATATATTTTTCTATTTTGTTTTAGTAATTATTTATAAAGAATTTTAAAATAAAGAAAAATAAAATACCTTAATAATCATATAATAATATTTATTATTGCTATTATTTAACAAAACTATGATCTTATTTTACAACAAAGATTTATTTTGATTTGATAATTTTATTTACAGTTATCATAATATACTATTTTACCAACTGACACAATTGGGTTCCTAGACAAGTAGCATCCTATTAACGTAAACGATAAAATAGTAAGCGGTAGAAATATTTTAGATTGACATAATCTAACGAAATGTCACGTGACCTGTCATGCCGTCTCAGTATACAAATTTGACATTTGACAGTCTGACAAGTGACATCGAAAGAGACAAGTTTTGAAGCATTTGCAACTTGTCTAGGAACTAGAAGTTAGTTTGGCAGGATTACAATCATGAGCATAATAAGTGAATAAACATGTTATCAATAGATAATCAATTAACATCTCTTATTAGCTCATGATATCTACTTAGAATATTTTGCTATACAAAGTAAAATAGTGGAATCAAATGAGTTAAATGTCTTCGTTGTTTATTTTGTTGTCATACTTAATTAATATAACTGCTTTTTCTGGTTCTCTTCGATGTTCTTCTGTTAGACATATTTTGCAGGTCGATAACTGTCGATAATGTTCGCTGCGTGTAAGTGTCTTCGAACCGTGGACAGAGATATTCCATGCCGTTGCGAACTGTAACGAGTGGATGTAAACGGCGGTGTAGTGTGAACCTTAACAATATCCCGATTATGTTCAGATTGGTCCGTATAGATCCCAGTAGTTCTCCGACCCATGGACATTGTCTTAACATCGCCGGTTTCTTGAAATCTGCGCACCCATAAGCGCACCGTTTGTCTCTGTATAGAAAAACATGGTTTTAAATAAGTTATTAAATACCACACACAAGATACCGCAAATAGCTCAACAAGAAAAAAATCGGAGAACACAATTAATATTATAATGAACTTACTGCTATCCCAAGCTGTCTCGCAATTCCTTTTATGCTCACATTTTGTTCACACAGAACAACTACAATTTTAGTTCTCATAAAATCATAAATCATTTTAAAAATTAATGGATAAATCGTAGTCGTTTACTCTTCGCCGTTTTAAGTGAACGTATACATCAAACGTTGTAGTTATAACTTGAGGGTATGGATTAATTTTTTAAAAACAACGTAAGTAAGTAAAATTAATGGATACCCTCAAATTATAACATCTATCGATTAGACATCCCCACCTAAAGATAAAATGACTCAGACCATAGTAGATAACAATTTCAACGCAATTCATATGGGCTCGCTGGCTAGTTCGTCAAACTGCCGGTATGAGTGTGACGACGTTCGGTGATGCGATGGGTCGAATCTGAGTCGAAACAATGTGGGTTCTTTTTGAAGTATTCTTTAGATTATTTGTAAGGAATTTAATGTATAACATTTTAAAACTTGAGGGGTTAGCACATACTGACGCTGTCTGTACATTACGATATTAGTGCGTAAAGATAGTTATAACATGCGAGGCGGAATTTCAGCCCGAGCCGAAGGCGAGGGCGTAATTGAGCCGAGCATGTTATAACCATACGCACGTATATCGTACGACGTTTTTTAACACATTTGCGAGGAAACAGAAAAAAAAACATTTTATATTTTGTTCATTTTTAATTATTGAAACAGTTAGTGAAATTACAATTGTTAAAATGATACGTAGTTGTAGTTGGTTTTTTAATTATGTTTTTATTATTATTATTACTATTCATAATGTCATTCTTTTGTGTTAGGGTAAATGTTGGAGACGACGAAACTTCTTGAAAGGCGGCAGAAGAACATTGTAATTCGTCATTAGTTTGTAAATAAAAAAGTATCATCAGTAGAAGAGGGGCGCCGGCGGCTCAGGGCAAAACTTCTTCGTTTGTGGCTCCAAAGGATCATGACCGTTGATGTATGGAAATCCGTCTTAAGTTGAAACACAATAAATCTTTATTTATTATAGACTACGGTTTATATACTAACAGTGTTTATTTTCACACAAGTATCCGAGTTTTAAAGTAATTAAACAAATTCGGAGATAACCTAAAAACGTCCTGACGTAATAAAACACAATTAAATATGAAAACGTCCTATCGTTAGTTACATGAAACACGCTAAGTTGTTTAAAACAAACACACCAACGAATTTCCGTAAGTATTACTATTTAAGTGGAGAGATTAATCGCGGTGACTATTCTCAATCGACACATACTTAAACAATAATAAACAGTAATGGCGGCTTCCGCAGGCGCCGGCGCTTAGGGATGGCGATCGATTTTTTAATCGATTTTAGAAACTTGAAAACGAGTTCCAATGTTTTTCCTGCGGATTGCAACTTTTAAGTTTTGATACGCAGTTTCTTTGTTCTGTTTTTTGTAACCAACAATATTATTCAATTTATTTTGTATTCGATTATTCATTACATTTGACTAATTATGCTGGTATAGCTGTCGATGTAGAATAATATCGGGAACAGATCTATCAGAACTCAATTTATTGCTGAATCGATTCTTTCCTGCGATTCGGATAGATTTAAAAATCGATCTTGTTTAGGAATAATCGTCATCCCTACCGGTACGTCTGTCATCTGCCTTGACAGTTGCATCTGCGTGAGACGAAACACAAAAATAAATATTTTCACAACGGAACTATGAAATACATATACAGTACCTACGTTATAATAATGATATTACTAATTATTTAGCTATTTATGAGTTTAATATCATTTTTGTGATGTTTTTATGTAAAGGCTCATACTTACGTAACTCGTACAAATGAAGAGAACGAAACGTCCATCATCCATCACTATACGGAAATGTACCTAGCAATCGTTAATTTACTGTTTATCTTAAAATCATAATTCCGGATACGAAAACAAAATCCCTGAAGTGAAAAGCTTGTAAAAAATAAGCAAATAATTTGTATATTAATTTGGTTTTCATACGTGCAACTTTCCTAGACTGGTTTTGAACAATCTCCTTTATTGTCTGAGTTATTTTGGCACTTATATTTGCTTTGTTTTGGATGGAATCTTTAAATTACCGAATAAACTGTTTTTTTTATTTTAAATAAACTCAATCTGTGAATGCACACTGCTGCTTTCCCGCCATTTTAACAGCGCGCTAGTGCTGCCTACTGACTGGCGCCGCGCGGCGATTAGTTCGAAATTTGAATAGCAACAGCGCGCTGCTCACTAGCTGGAGTCACAGCTGGAGTCGTGCGGCGGCAATTCCTTCTCTCTGGTTGAACCCACGAAATACTAGTCGTGCCTTTCGTCTGTCTATTTCTCCAAGTGCATTGTATTTATATTTTAGAATCAGTTTATTATCTATCAAATTTTTACTTTCATCCTTGTGTACAATTTTCCAAGTATTATTTTTTAGGTGAGGTTCAATTTCACTTATTATTGCATCTTCCCATTCATCACTATTCTCATCTATATCACAGAGGAATAATTGTTCAGCATCCATCTCATAACCCTTGTGCCAAACTGGTGGTTTTCTCTGTCGCTTTTCATTACTTGAAGTAGTCGCTTCAATTTCATATCTATACACATTTCTTGTCTGTCTTCATTGTCTATTTCATCTGTTTCTGTAGTTGCATCAACAAATATATCATTAACATCTAATTCTGTGTCTGATTCATTAATTTCATGTCTATTCGAGTCTTCATTTTCTTCTGGAAAAAGTACAACTTCTGTTTCATTTTTATCAACTACATCTTCTTTTTTGATCTTCTTTTGTCTCATTTTCGTAGAACATTTTATCCAGTACTTTGACATCTCTACTTATTATTACCTTGTCTGATTTCGGATTAAAGATACGGTACGCTTTGTGATTTTCTGAATAACCTACAAATATACCAGCAGTCGATCTGGCTTCAAATTTTCCGTTTCGTTTTCCCTTTTTTAGAACGAACGCCTTAGTCCCGAAAATGTGGAAATGCCTTACAGATGGAACTCTATTCACCCATTTTTCAAATGGAGTCGTATTATTAATACTGTTGCAAGAAGTACAGTTTGCCAAGTAGTTAGCTGTATTAATGGCTTCAGCCCAAAAAACTTCTTTCATATTAGCGTCAATCAACATGCATCTAGCTTTATCAAGTAATGTTCTATTTTTTCTCTCTGCCAACCCATTTTATTCTGGTGTATATGGTGCAGATAGCCTTCTTTTGATGCCATTGTCTTTTAGGTATTTGTCGAATTCATGGTTTATGTATTCGGTCCCGTTGTCAGTTTGTAAACAAACTATCTTTTGTTTGGTAAACCTTTCTGCCTCATTTTTAAATTCTTTAAATTTTGATAGAGCTTCATTCTTAGTTTTCATTGTATATGTTGCAGTCAAAACTCTTAACCAGTCAAAAGTACTATTGACTAGCAAAATCAGTCAAAAGTACTTTTGACTGAATAGGTTGGTCAAAAGTGGTTTTGACTGAAAATTATTGGTTATATTAGTACTTTTGACTGCAAATTTGCGGTTAAAAGTACTTTTGACTGACGCTCTTCGTCAAAAGTAGTTTTAACTGCAATAAAGCATCAGTCAAAAGCACTATTAACTCGTTAGATGTGAATAAAAAAGAGGTTCACCCTTGTTTGGTATAACAACTTTTGATGTAATGTTACTAATTCGAACAACGTTTAGGAAAATAATCAATTTGTATAATATCGATAACATAATTTTCATTTCATCGAATATTTATTTGCGATAACAACATTTGCGCTGTTGATCAAAAGTACTTATTAATAAAACTAAATTAAACTTTACAGTTGCGTTTTTCTGTTTAAATAAAACTGTTGCACCTTTGTCTGTAATTTTTCCTACTGACAGTAGGTTTGTAGTAAGTGATGGTATACATATAAAGCTTCGGTCAGTAGCAGATCAGGTCTTTCCTTGATGTTAAGTTTTGTTGAACCACGGCCTTCAATTTGTGCTGTACAGTTCTCTGATACTAACTTTAACGATTTGCTCACATTATTATCAAGATTTCGGAATCTTTCTAATTCATATGTCATAATATGTGACGTGCAACCACTATCAAGACACCACATGTTTGATTTTTCTTTACTATCAATTTTGTATTAAGACGTCATGTTTCTTCAGAATAACAGATATTTGAAATGCTTTTATTGCCCCTTTTTGGGGCTGACTGTCCTACTTTTGACCAGCATTCATTTGCTTTATGTCCTTTCTTTTTGCATTTATAACATTCAACAATAAAATTTTTGTTTCTTCTGCGTTGTCTACTATATAGCGCTTCTTGTTCAGAATTTTATTCACTTGTACTAGCCATATTTCTTCTTGCTTCAGCTTCTTCGATAATTTTTAGCTTTAAGTTTTCAGGATTTGGTAGATCATCCCTGGATTCTATAGCAATTCGAAAATTTTCAAAAGATTGAGACAAACTATAGAGCATCATGATGCTAAGTAGATCTTTATTAATTTCTATGTCCATATCTGCAAGCTTATCGACGATGTCCATAAACTTGTTCAAGTGATCCACTATGTTATCGTCTTCTTTCATTTTACTCAAGATTAATTCCTTCAAAAGACTTGCCTTTCGAGCAGGACCTTTGCTGGAGTAAATACTCTCGAGCTTGTCCCAGACATCTTTGCTAGTTTGACAGTTCTTCACTTGTTTCAGTTCACTCGGTGAGATGATCAGAAATAATTCTGCTAGTGCCAAAACATCTTTTTCTAAATATTTATTTAGTTCGTCACCTTCACTAGTAGGTTTTTTTATTATTGCAGAGACGTAATTCCATAGGCCTTTTTTTAATAGAAGGGCTTTTGCGTGTATTCGCCATGTGTCATAATTTTCCCTTTTCAGTGGTTCAATAATTATGTATATGTGACTCAAATGTGACTCATATTACTCACATTTGTTTTGGAACCATAACCTATTATATTGGGAGCAGCCTTTTAATTAAATAATTTCAACATTAACTTATAGAAAGAATATAATTTTCATTTCCTATGACATCTTTCTAATTGACAAAGTACAAGAAGTAGAAGCAGACTTCTTTTTAATATATGTCACAGACAATATTATCCATAACACAATGCAAGCCTTGTCCAGACCTCCCTGATGGCGTCAGCGTGGTTTGCTACGCTGACGACACGCTAGTCCTGGCGCAGGGGAGGTCGCATCAGGCGGCGGCTGACGCGATGACACGCGGGGTTGCGATAGTCGTGGAGAGGATCCGGCAGTTGGGTCTCGAGGTGGCATTGCACAAGTCCGAGGCCATGTCGTTTCATGGGCCCCGGAACGCGCCACCATCGGGATCCCAACTAACGGTAGGAGGGGTTCACATCGGTGTCGAGACGACGATGAAATACCTGGGTCTCGTCCTCGACAGCCGGTGGAACTTCGTTGAGCATTTCCGACGTTTGGCTCCAAAACTGGAACGGGCCGGGGCCGCCTTCAAGCGGCTCCTGCCCAACCTGAGGGGGCCAAACGCCTCCTGCCGGAGGCTTTACGCGGGGGTCGTGCGGTCCATGGCCCTATACGGGGCCCCGGTGTGGGCGCGTTCACTGCGGCGGCGAGCCGCCCATTACTTGAACGCGCCCCAGAAGGTGGTAGCCACAAGGCTAATCCGGGGCTACCGCACGATCTCGGGCGAGGCGGCAAGCCTCCTTGCCGGACTGCCGCCATGGGATCTGGAGGCGATAGTCCTCGCGCGCCTGTATGAGTGGCGCGCGGAGGCACTACGCCGGGGGGAAACTCCGCTTCCGCAGCAAATTGCGGCGGAGCGGACGGACCTCCGGCGCGATCTCATGGCGGCATGGAAAGAGCGACTGTTGCAACCCAGCGCAGGGCACGCCACGATAGCGGCGGTAAGACCCCTCTTTGAGGAGTGGCTAGAGAGGCGTCACGGCGCCCTCACCTACCGCCTGACGCAGGTCCTCACCGGACACGGAAGTTTCGGGAGGTTCCTGCACATAATCAGGCGGGAGGAAACGTCCGGGTGTCACCATTGCCAGGATCGCCCAGAGGACACGGTGGAGCACACGGTGGAGGTCTGCCCCGCTTGGGCGGAGCACCGCCGTGTCCTCGTTGAGGCGATCGGCAGCGGCGGCGACCTCTCGCGTCCAAGCCTGGTTCAAGCCATGGTCCGGGGCGAGAGGGAGTGGGGGGCAGTCGCCTCCTTCTGCGAAGCAGTCATGCTAGCGAAGGAGGCGGCGGGACGGCTGAGGGAGAGAGCCTCCCGTCCCAGCCGCCGCGGGAGACGCTCCGGGCGTCGGGAGCCGCGCGACGACTCCCGGACACCGTAGGCGCGGGCCTGCGGGCGGTGAGTAATGGGTAGCTCACCGTCCGATCAGGACCAGGCCCGTGCCGGACGGCGCGTGCGTGTTCCACGCGCGCCTCAAAGAGATGTCAGCATCATTCAGAGGGGCCCACCAGGGCCGAAGCCTGCCAGGTCAGCGGGATTGTCCGAAAGGGTTACCGCTGGCTCGGAACATAAAGGGCTAAGGAAGGAACACGGGTGGGTTTTAGTCAGTAAGAGTCACTGACTGTCTGACACTCCCTTCCGCTCCACCCGGAGCGGGAGGAGTCATTTGATGATTTCCCATCCACAAAAACAAAAAAAAAACCTTGTCCAGAAGTACCGCTTTCAGAATCAACCTTTAGTACAGCTTCTTAGGTGTTGGTCGAGGTTTTTGGTTATTAAACCATTTATAATTATTATTATTTTCAATGTTTTTGACATAACTCGGTACCCTGGGGACCCGATCTTTTGGAAGACGTACAAGGGACCGATGTCAACTAACAGAGGCCCTTAGACAATTGAGTGAATGAGGGAATGAGGCCTCAATTTATTTTTACACGTCACGTATTGTGTGTTACATGCAAAAGTTAGTTCACGCGACTAATATAAAATACGAAAAATGCAACTCTACCAAATGTTACGCGGGTGGGAAACTTGCTACGTGACACCGACCATTATTCGCGCATGATCAGTTGTAGAGCAGTTTGGTAATGCACGTTGTTACTGTGCACAGGTGTCGTGGGTGCGCTCCCGCGACCTGCAGATCCTCTCGCACGCGGGCGCGGTGTTCACGGCAGACGCGCGCGTGTCGGCCACGTCGGGCGTGGCGGGCGCGTCTGGGGGGCCAGCCAGCCGCCACACGCTGCGCATCGAGCGCCTGCGCACCGTCGACGCCGGCCGCTACGAGTGCCAGGTCAACACCGAGCCCAAGATGAGTCTCTTCTTTAACCTCACCGTTGTGGGTGAGTACCGATTTCGATAATTATTCTCACTCTATCGAAAAACTAGTCAGCATATCGGTCGATTATATTATTCGATATGCTGTCATATGCTACTTTCAACTAGGTACACAAAGCAAAAAAGTTAAATTCAAACAAAAAATAATTAAATAAAAGCAATTGAATTAATATGAAATAAACTAGGCGTTGGAATGCGGGAGTCTATTTTTCCATATCACTTGGGTCATAACCATAAGTGAATGAGCCAGCTCGTTTCGACTATTAAGTTTCTTACAATATTTGGCTTAAGGTTCAATTTGGCTTGGGCTATATGTTAGCAAATAAAAAACTACGTGTGACCAATACAGTAAGTAATGCAAACTATTATAAAAATATTCCCAAAGTTTTGGATGAGTAGAACACTGCTGGTAACTTCTTTACAAGTTTATAAGACAAGACAAGGTTTTTTGTTCAATAAGAATGTACGTAGATATTTTTTCAAAGTACTTATACTTACAAATTTAAAAAAAAGTGAAATCTGATGGTGAAGTGAATCAACATGTTAGATAGTAAGAAATTAGGACGATTTCAACTGTAACATACATATAACAATAACATCACTTACACTTCATACATAATAATTACTTAAAACATTTTTCATCACTGAAAATAACCACATTATTCTCTCAATTAAAATTTAATATATAAGACCTAGAGAACAGAAGTCGTTTTTTGTCGATGAGCGGTGGACAGCAAAATCTTCCGTGCTGGCTTACTACAACGGGTATGGGTACGGCATCCAACGGGTTCCTGCGGCCTTCACAAGGTCGTCGGACCACCTTGTGGGAGGCCTTCCAACGCTACGTCTTCCGTTACGCGGTCGCCACTCCAGAACCTTTCGGCCCCATCGGCCATCTGTTCTGCGAGCAGTCTGCCCTGCCCACTGCCACTTAAGTTTGGCAATTCTTCGGGCTATGTCGGTTACCTTGGTTCTCCTGCGGATCTCCTCATTCCTGATTCGCTCACGCAGGGAAACTCCAAGAATAGCCCTCTCCATTGCCCTTTGGGTGACTTTTAGCCTTCATATAAGGCTCATTGTGAGCGACCACGTTTCAGTGCCATAAGTCATCACTGGCAATACGCACTGGTCAAAGACTTTCGTCTTGAGACACTGCGGTATGTGGGACGAGAAGATATTGCATAGCTTCCCGAACGCTGCCCAGCCGAGTCGGATTCGATGATTGACCTCTTTCTCGAAGTTAGACCTACCTACCTGGACAGTTTGTCCTAGGTAAACATACTCGTCCACGACTTCGAGTATAGCGTCTCCGATCTTTATGAGAATCGGCAAACCGAAGGTGAGTTATTTACTCGCCATTGATGTTAATGCCAGCCCCTTTCCAGTCCAGAACCTTGAAGACGTCCTCCAGTACAGCGGTGAACAGTTTCGGAGAGATAATATCTCCCTGTCTCACACCTCGCTGCAGACTAGGTTTGGAGGTCTGATCTTGAACTTGGACTGACATAGTGGCGTTTTCGTACAGACACTTCAGCACCTCGATGTACCGATAGTCGATCTGGCACCGTTGAAGAGACTGCAGCACAGCCCATGTCTCGATCGAATCAAAGGCTTTCTCGTAGTCCACAAAAGCTACCAGAGAGGCAGGTTATAATTATATAAAGGACATGTCCAGAAATGGTTTTTTATTATTTAATAATTCTAACCAGAGTAAGTTAAATATATTTGGATAGACATCCCTAAAACTAGTCGTTCTAGTTATATCATACATTTTTAAAGACCTCCAATTTTGAGAAAAATCGTTTTTTGTTTTCGTGAGAATTTACATCTAAAACGAACAAACCTTCTAATTATTTAGAATAATAAAATGAACACACCTAAAAAAAAAGTAAACTTGTCAAAATTGACACAGGAGAACTGTCATTACTGGCAGTGAGCGTCAACGTCAATCAATTTTTGATGTAGGAGCATGACGTCGGACGAATGACGCATGGAGCCGGTAGGGATGGCGATCTGACCTCAATTAATCGTTTTATCGGGCGAAACCAATCGATTTTTTAAATCAATTTTTAGCATAGAAAATCAACATTTGTGTTTTCTATTGAGACTATAAGATATATTATTTTATTTTCTAAACTTTTTAATGTAAAATCATTAAGAAAATAAATGTCTTGTTTTATACCGAATACTCTTTATAATATGGTACTTAATTTGTTATTAACGAATTCCCTGAACTAAAAAAATCCCTGATTTTACTGATGAGAAATCGTTTATTAAGGTATCTTTCTTGATTTTCATAAAATGGACTAAACATATTTACATCTAATCTTCTAAGGATCTTTTTCGGCAAGAATCGATAACACTTTGAGCTGGTGACGCCAGCTATGTATGGCTAACTCGATTATTCGAGTTGCGCTCAGATTGAGATGCCGCGATCGAGTTGAATTAGATTGCCACGGTAAATGAAGAAGCGAGTACGTGATTGACGTCTCTGGTTTGGCATGTATTTGAACATTATTTTATATTTAAATTCTACTGAAATTGTATTTTAAATAATTGAAATAGTCTCAATATACGTTTCCTTGCGAATCTATAAAAAAAAATCGTCGCGAAACAGAGGTGAAAAAACAATAATTCGTTCAATTTCATCCATTTACCAGAGTTCCGTAACTCGAGTTCAACTCGAGTCACATGAATTTCAATCCGAGTAACCTTATCCTGAGTTGGCACATCTCTAACGTCAGTGACAGCTGAAAAATCATGTCAAATATGACATTGTCACAGAGTGACGGAGTATTTATTAGGGTTGCCAACTACAAATAACATCAATTATTATTTTATGATTTTTCGCTTAAATGGAGGGGTTTAAAAATATTATTTCAGTAGTTCTGAGTTCCATATTTTTGTCGTATTTATTTGAACCGAGTTTGATGCTGGTTAGATTTTTCTTGGAATAAAAAACCAACGTCCATACAAAAAGCGGACATCTCCTTTATATTATAAGTATATAACGGAGAAGGTATAGTGTGTCTCGTTATTATCAGCCATATTTAACTATTGTGGGCGTACAGTGGGTATGTGTTGGTTATTGCGCAATAGAAAAACCGTTTGCAGTTCAAATAAGATTATAATTTCACGAACAATTTAGTCACACTAGCAAATTACACACTGTAGGTACACGACACAACCAGATACGGAACGCCGGACAGTTTCTGAGCACATGTTGTCCGTACGATGTCCAATGTCCAAGTCCAAAATCCAAAGTGAGCCCCACATCGTTCTGTCGAGCTGTTTTCTAACCCCCACGGACTCAGGCTAGACTCTGTCAAGCGCCGCCGGGTGGCGCTAGCATTCCGAATAGTCAAATGCATGACCGGATGCGACATATATATTATAGTAAATAGTATGTATGTGTATATAACCTATTTAGATATTTGTGTACCTAGTTTTAACAGTTTTTGAAGTGAAAACATCTTTAGCGGCGCTGTGTACTTTTTTTGGAATGGGTAAAAACTTCTAAACTCGCGTCAGGTCACGTGACCCTGATCGAAAATTCGTAAGACGTAAGACGTAAAACGTAAGACGCGCGTTGTTGAGGACAGCGCCATCTATGCACATCGGGAAGAACTACGAGGGCCTCGCGTACTAACTACGTAGTTCATCCAACAACGACGAGATGGCGCTGAACCACGGATATATAACTGACGACGAGCTCCATGCGAGCGGTCATCATACCTGATTTGCAAAAAACCCTATAAAATAAGGAACACACCTTAACACGCGTGTTTTGTTTATAAGACGATTCACAAAATACACTCGTAATTGTTCAAGTTTTCACTTCTGTCGGCACTACCGGAGTGCCAGTTTTTTTTATCATTGTGCCTCTCAACCAAAGCACCTAACCTACCATCTATACCTTATCTTATCTCTTCACCACCCTTAGTTGACTGGTAGAGAATGCCTAAGGCATTAAGTCCACCTATGTACCTTTTTGTGCGAAAAGTTCAAATAAATAAATTAATTACCTAATGTAGTTTCAACATACCCATATCCAATGGAGATATTCATGTCAGCAACTTCGCTGGGGATGTTCTCTTTGGGCAGAGCTGTGTCTTACAATAGTGTTGATGTTGCAGACGAGCCGGTGCCCGTGGTGGTGGTGTCGGTGCTGGGCGCCGCGGCGGTGCGCGCGCGCGCGGGCGGCGCCGCCACGCTGGCGTGCGAGGCGCGCTACGAGCCGCCGCCGCGCGCGCTGCCGCTGCCGCCGCTGGACGTGCGCTGGCAGAAAGGCGATCAGCCCATAAACCTACAGGTAAGCCCCGTTCGCACGGGCGCCCACCGCGCCCTATCCGCTTAAGCTTGAATGAATGCGACATAAATTAGGCTTGTTACGGGAACGGAGATGTACACAACCCTTGTTATTGGTTGCCTACCAAGTACCTACATAGGTCTCCTCTCTGTTAAAGAGTTTCTTCACGATGTTTTTTTTCTCCGTTTTGAGAGCAGTGGTGATGAAATAATTTACACAAAGTATAGCGCTTGTCGAGGTTCGAACCTACAACCACCGCTGCTCCTCGCGGTCGTTATTCAGTGACCACCTATTGCCAATTGGCAACTGAATCTATTGTTCATATCACTGCTCGAAAAATCAGTTCGAAGGGATTAACGAAAAATGAGCTGTGGGAAGGGGGGTTAATTTGCGCACTGTATCACAGAGCTCGCGCGGCGGCGTGGCGCTGGACACGGCGCGCTGGGCGGCGCGCGTGCAGTCGCGCGTGACGCTGGCGGCGCTGCGCGCGCGCGACGCCGGCGCCTACTCCTGCAGCGCCGCCGGCCGCGCCGCCACGCTCACGCTCCTCCTCGACGACGACGGTGAGTCATCTCTCTTGAGCACACGATATTTATTTCTATAATTGGTTCAAAACACACTTTTACACCTCAAAAATAATGTATGTTTTTAAAACTATATGAGAAGAAAAACTACTTCGAAAAGAAAGACCGAAATAAACGCAGAGGTCACCGCCTCATTTAACATCCAGACATAATCTTGGTCAGGCCATATATGAGGATCATGCAGATAAATGTGTGAGATGGTCTGTTGAAGAAAGAACCACATAAAGATTTGAGTGAACCTGTCTAGTCAGTGCAAGAATTTGTCATTAGTGCCGAGTCTCCTCGAGCACAGCTACGCGACGTTTACACACATCTGCTTGGCATCAATTCTATCTAAACCTCGGATCATTAAAACATTTTATCGACGCGACACCCAAATAAAATGATTCTAGGAAATTCTAAGAAGATTGATTATATCGTAGGATGACGTCAAAGTATTGTCCAGATGACTGTTGGATTTGTTTCCTACTCTTAAAACTTTTTGATTGTGAAACTATGTAGCTGCTACTGAGATGACGAGTTGACTAATAGAGAAAACGTAAGAAGAAGGCACACTGCGCCTACCGCAAAGAAATTGGTGAAAGGGCAAGAGAAGGAGAATGAACTAACTATAGTTGGCATATATCAGCTTGGCAATAGGGGTCATTCAAACTCAAACTCAACGCTTTATTTCAATTAAACCTTGTACAGGCACTTTTGAATTGTCAAAATTAAATAGTCTGTTAGTTAGTCAGAAAGTTAAAACTAGTTGCCCATTCCAAAACGTAGATCTCTATGGAGAAGAACGGGCAAGAAACACCATGGACACTTTTAAATTAAGATATTACAAAATCCTGGATACATTATTCTTGTTGCTTCTATATGTGAGAACAATGTAAAAAAAGACACAAATGAAGAAACAAATCAAAATATAAGATTAAAAATAAGCCTAATTAATTAACTGCCAGTTAAGAGATTCAAATTCAAATTCAAATTATTTCAAATTATTTTATTAGTCACAATTTGTACAGGAATAGAGTAGACTGTGACCCCCAAACTAGGCATTATTTGCCTGTATCTTGGGAGTCAGCGTTGCGACATTTTAAAAGTTATGAGTGTTGCGACATTTTAAAAGTTAGTTGGTACATAGTGATTATTGCAAGACAGGAAAAGAAACTAAAATTTAACTAATCTAAAATCATTTAAAATAAAAATAAAATACACTTAGAATATAACATTGCCATTAGCGTGAGATCAAACTAAGCAAAGTAAATCAACAGTGTGAGATCAATTAAATAGCGATTATTGCAAAATAGGAAAACAAAAACTAAAATTTAACTGAACTAAAATCAATTACATTAAAATAATATAATATAAAAACAGAAAAATAAAAATCTTAGAATGTACATTGCCACCATTAGACAGGAAAACAAAAACTAAAATGTAACTAAACTAAAACCAACTAGGTACATTAAAATAATATAATATAAAAAAACGGAAAAATAAAAATCTTAGAATATACATTGCCATAAGCGTGAGATCAATTAAATAACGAAATAATAAGTAGTAATAACGAAAATAACAAAATAAAAGTCAAGAAAAAGCTAATCAGTTATTTTATAAAATAAAGTGTAGAGTGTAAGCGTGAGTATGTGTTAGGGTGGAGTATGTGTGTGTGTGTGTGTGTGTGAGGGGGTGTGTGGGGTGTGTGTGTGTGTGTGTGTGAGGGGGTGTGTGTGTGTGTTGGTATGCGTGTTGTGGACGTCAGCGAGAACGAAGGAGTACATTTAGTCTGTTTAATGTTGCTTACCTAAGTAGGTATAAATTATATTTTCTGTTTCGTCGTAGGAGAGAGTAAAAAGCCATTTCTTTATTACGTTTTTGCACAGGGATATTTTGAGGTCTTTTATGTTGCAGCACCTTATGGCATTGTTATAAATGCGTGGAAATAAATAGTTCGGGGAACGTCTAGCCATAAGGGAGTTTACTTGGGGAATGGGAATTCTTATTATGCGCTTTGACACTATTTCTTGGTAATCTGTCCTGAATTTTAGTTTTCTATGAATGTGAAGTATTGCGTTGAGGATAAACAGCTGTCGAACACGGAGGACCGGGAAGTCACTGTAGAGTTTGTTGGTTGGGTACAAGAAAGGCTTCTTGAGCATTACTTTAATGACGGCTCTTTGTGCTCTTTCGACTTCGATAAATGCAGTTTTGCCAGCACCACCCCAAACGGAGATTCCGTATTGAAGGACAGACTGGCAGAGACCTAGGTAGATAGTGCGGAGTATGGGGATGGGTGTGCAGTCACGTAGTTTTTTCATTATGTGAATAAGTTTCCTTACTCGACCGGAGAGTGTGTGTATATGTTGTTTAAAAGATAAGTTCTCGTCTAAGGTAATTCCTAAATATCTCATGGATTGAATGCGGTCGATTACGGTGCATGAACAGTTTGTGGATTGAGGGTGGAGGCTATTGTTGCAAGTATGAAATTTGAGACTTAGGTGTGTGGGGGGTTCAGATGCTTTGGATTTGTAGAATGTTATTATCTTTGTTTTTTTTACGTTTAAGGTCAGCAGGTTTTTATCTAGAGTCTTAGCTACTATCCGTAGTCCCTTCTCGGCATAGCTGTATACTTGATCCCAAGACCCACCATGAAATAAGATCGCTGTATCGTCTGCGTAGGCTATTAATTCAGCATTGGTGAGAGAAAGATTTATGATGTCGTTTATGTAGAGTAAGAAAAGAGTTGGGCCGAGTGTGCTACCCTGCGGGATTCCAAAGTCGATGGTGAGGAGGCTGCTAGACAGTTCACCGAGTTTGACAAATTGCCTTCTATTAGATAGGTAGCTTTTGAACCAATCCAGGGGAGTGCCACGTATGCCTGCGGCTTCCAGTTTCTTGAGCAGAAGTTCTATAGAAATCGTGTCGAAGGCTTTTGCCAAATCTAAGAAAACCCCCATGGAATGTTCGCCTTTATCTATAGTTGATGATACAGAGTTAGTTAATAGTCTAGCTGCGTCTTCGGTTGATCTACCCCTCCTAAAGCCGAACTGCTTGTCGGAAATTAAATTATGTTTTTCAAGGAAATTTGTTAGTCTTCTGTTTACAATCTTTTCGAGTAGCTTTGATAATATGGACAGTAGGGCGATTGGTCTATAATTATCGGGAATTTCTGTTGCTCCATTTTTGTATATTGGGCTGACAGCTGCTACTTTCCATCGGTCCGGAAAGATTCCAGTCCCCAAGCTTAGGTTGAATATATGGGTCAGGGGTGCAATGACAGTAGATTTAATTTTTTTAATTAATCTTACATTTAGATTATCGGGCCCAGGAGCACTGTCATTGTTGAGTTGGGATATAAGGCTATTTAT
Organism: Luperina testacea; assembly: GCA_927399505.1. Taxonomy (NCBI): domain Eukaryota; kingdom Metazoa; phylum Arthropoda; class Insecta; order Lepidoptera; family Noctuidae; genus Luperina; species Luperina testacea. The sequence continues at coordinate 185,274 of OV656771.1, forward strand.
CTCATCTTCATCAGTGGGGTGCAAGAAAAATGTGTGCGGGCAGGTAATATTTGGACTATAATTATCGGCAAGAGACGTTTGGGTTTCATAGGTTCTTGTTAGAATTTGGTCAGCCAGATTTTTGCCTAATGAAGTGAAATAGGTGTTGCATTTGTTGAGTGCTTCTGTGGGGTCATTTGTATTTGTGACTAACTTCGAAGCATCGGTTGATGTTTTTTTGTCGCTATATATAGATTTTATACACTTCCAAAGTCTCTTGGGGTCAGCGCGGTTGGTCTCGATTAAATTACTGTGGTATTCTGTTTTTAATCTATGTAGCAGATTGTTGCAGAAGTTCCTATAACGGGTGTATACGAGTCGCTGCATTTGATCATCAGGGTGGGTACGTGAAGCTAAGTGGAGTTTGTCGCGATGTCGCATGCATTTTATTAAGCCTGGGGTGATCCAGGGCTTGATGTTATATTTGCTTCGGCTTGTTCGAACTTTGTGGGAGTGTTTTTTAATGATATTTGTGATAACTCCAATAAAAGTATTAACGGCAGAGTTTGTACATTCATGGTTAAGGACTTCAGTCCAAGACAGATTATTTATCTCAGCGACAACGGCTTTTTCGTTTATTTTAGTTTTCCATCTGGGTCTGGAGGAGGAAGATTGATTGTGTTTTAGGCAGGTCATCGCCATCGCTATGTCATGATCCGTGATAGAACATTTGCATATTGCTCCCGAAGTTTTATTTATGGACTTTATAAAAATATGATCTAAACAAGTATTTGCTCTAGTCGCCATAGTTATTGCTGGAAGGAGACCGTGTGTAGCCATCATACACAAATAATCCGAGTTTCTGCTGTTAATTTGGGTATATATGTCGATGTTTATATCTCCAGCTACAAATACTGTAGCGTAATCGTGTAACTGATTCAGTGTGGTTTCTAAAGAGGTAGTGAAGATATCAGTATTGTGAAAAGATGGCGATCGGTAGATTCCTAGAATAGCAATTTCACTGTTAAGTTTTACTAAAAGGCTGTCTGCGTCTGCTATATTTGGTTCACTAACAGTGAAATGCCATGTACTTTTGGTGTAAATGACGACTCCACCATTTTTGTTTGATTGTGAGTACGTTCTGGAGCCTGTGTAACCTGGCAATAATTCGAGCAACGAACCTTCGCTTAGCCAACACTCTGTTAAAACAATAATATCAAAATCACAATCGAGACGTTGTAGTGCACAATAAAAATTATCAAAATTACGGTGGTAACTCCTGATATTAAATGTAAGTATTTTAAAGTTGTAGTCCGTTTGATCCAACACACGTGCCACCATCGATGAGACATTTAAGTGGGCATGACACGTTTGACGTTCTCAACTGCCATGCTCTTTCAAGTCAACATCAAAAAATCATAATAAACGGATACATGGTTCTTACATTTACAAAATTTAAAAAATGCTTCTAAATTATACAAAACTATAGTTTGCAATTTATTTAAGAGATTAATAGAATTTTACTACCAAACAGGAAGATATATTTAATATTGAAGTATTCAACAATTAAAACTTAATTGAATAAAATAAAAAATAAATTATGTTCGTAATGTCAGAAACACTAAAAAAGAAAACCGGCCAAGAGCGTGTCGGGCCACGCTCAGTGTAGGGTTCCGTAGTTTCCCGTCCGTCACAATAAGTGTTCTCACTTATGAGCTTAAAAGTGGGTATCCATTATGTTCGCGCTCCAGCAGCGCTCCGCGCTCCTGCAATTATTTTGTACAACTTTTTGTCTTTTTTGTACAAAAACTGTTGTTTCCGTCAAGTTTAAAATGATTTTCCTAGAAAATCCTTATAAAGTTCTACTTTTCAGATTTTTTCATATTTTCTAAACTTATGGTTCAAAAGTTAGAGGGGGAGACACATTGTTTTTTACTTTTGGAGCGATTATTTCCGAAATTATTCACATTATCAAAAAATGATTTTAGTAAACCCCTATTCATTTTTAAATACCTTTCCAACAGTATATCACACGTTAGGGTTGAATAGGGATGACGAATGATTTTGAAATCCTCTTCCGTAATGTACATACACATTTACTATTTACGAAAAAACCTATATTTCGGTTATAAACTAAAGTTGAACGAAGTTTAAAGACATTTTTCTAATATTTTTTCAATAGCGCGCGAAAACAGCTCGCAGTCTCATGGCGTCGGGTCTGATGTCACGCCTAGGTAAACACTAAACGTCAAATGTGTCAAGCTGACACATTTGACACATTTGACGTTTAGTGTTTACCTTTCCTCTGACTGCGCGTGTTGACAAAACAAACATTGCATATTTCATCTGATAAAAATGAATTCCAAAGTGTATAAGTGGTGTGCAGTACCTCAGTGTAAAAACACATCAATAACCACTCCCAACAAGGTGTTTATATATGTCCCAAACAAGCAAATAATAAGAGTTCAATGGTTAAAGCTCGCAAGGCGAAACCATGTTGTTATAGATTCGTGTTGTAGAGTCAAGTGGAGTGGATAAATTACACTTAAATTAATAAAAAATCGATCCAAATGGGTAATCGGTAGTAGTCAACAAAACGCAAGTGATGTTTACATAGGCGTGACGTCATGCGCTGTGATTGGCGTTTCAGTCAAAATGGCCGAATGCCATATTTTCATCTTTTATTTTAGTGAAAATCCGATTAATCTCAAGTTTTTAAATAAAACTAAATCAGTGTTTTAAATCCTTTTAATATGTACTTTCCCCTAAAATCATTAAATCTTTGATTATTTGATACTGTCGCCACGCCTATTAAAAAAAAATCACTTCCCACTTTACATATAGGGGGGCTACCCTAATAAAACATGTTTTTCCAATTTTTATTTTACCACTTTGTCGGCGTGATTGATAAACATATTGGTACCAAATTTCAGCTTTCTAGTGCTAACGGTCACAGAGATTAAGCGAGGACGGACAGACGGACAGACAGACATGGCGAAACTATACGGGTTCCTAGTTGACTACGGAACCCTAAAAAGGAAAGCACCTCTTCCAAATACTGAAATTTTAACTAGTGAGCCCAAGTGTCTCGATCCTTCAACAGCCAGCGGCGGCGGCGGGATGGCTGAGGGAGAGAGCCTTCCGTCGCAGCCGCCGCGGGAGACGCTCCGGGCGTCGGGAGCCGCGAGACGACTCCCGGCCACCGTAGGCGCGGGCCTGCGGGCGGAGAGTAATGGGTAGCTCACCGTCCGATCAGGACCAGGCCCGTGCCGGACGGCGCGTAGGTGTTCCACGCGCGCAGCAAAGAGATGTCAGCAGCAATTGAATTCTTTCTTTCTTCCTTCAATCATTCAATCGTCATTTGATGATTTCCCAAGTGCCTGTGGAGCAGGACCAGCATTAAGCCAAGCATTTTTATCTACGATATAATCATCCAACTTGTAATATGCTTGTCTACACAGTGTGCGTTTAATACATGTTTTTTAATTTCTTCATATTTAGTTGAAGAATATCGAGTGATATTTTATTATAACATTTTACACAGTAACCCATAAAAGTAGTTTTTACTTTAGACAATCTGAACGCGGCTGACCTAATTTGTCCCTATTTCTAGTGTTTAAATTATGCCTGTCACTTACCTTACTAAAAAGATGTAGATTTTTTTCGAACGTACATAATGTTTTCATGTATACATTGACAAGGAACCGTTATGATGTTAATTTTTTTAAACAGTTCCCGTAGAGATTCGCGTCTGCTGAGCTTGTAGATAGCTCTGACAGCCCTCTTTTGCAGAATGAAGACAGAATCAATATCTGCAGCCCGTCCTCACAGCAAAATACCGTAAGACATGATGCTACGAAAGTAACTAAAATAGACCAGTTTCGCGGTCTGTTAATTGGCGAATTTTTCAAACAGCGGATTTTCCAAAAGCGGCTGAACTTAGCCGCCCTGCAAGTGATATTAAGTGCGGACCCCACTGTAGCTTTGAGTTAAGCGTGATCTCCAGGAAAACCGTATTTTCGTCGAATTCAAGTATGTCTTCATTCAATACACCATGACATTCACTACTTCTAACATTCGGAAAAGCGAATCTAATGCATTTAGTTTTTTTCTCATTTAATACCAAATTATTTACATGGACCATAAGCGTAGCGTTATCTACGTCGTCAAGCTCCTGTGCACGTCTGCTTTCTTTAAAAATCAGTGATGTGTCATCACTTCAGCAAATAACATCATTTGTGGTCGGTTTTTCAGTAAATGAGGTAAATCATTTATATGTACTAAAAATAGGAATGGCCCCAATATTGAGCCCCATTGTTCCATCTACCTACACCCAGGGGCGGTACCTTCATAGAAGCCGAAAAGCCCGGCTTGCCCTAATAAAATCATAATTCACAACAACAAACTTACTGAAACCTATCAATAAATAAATATATTAAAAAAATATCAATCAATGAACTCGAACACAAACATTAATAACTGAAAATCAGCCAATCCCTCAGTTGGGCGTTTTTTTTATACGTTGAAAATCTGTGGGCTTGCCCTAATTTTGACCCCTAGGCACGCCACTGCCTACACCTATTTACACATTCTGTACCAACAAACATACCTCCATCTGGTCTGTTTCATAGGTTCTGATTAATTACATATTACATCTGATTGTTTACATTTTAATCCGATACTCACTTACAAATTAAGTGCTTCGATTTCATTACTTGAATACTTAAACCCGAAATCTATACTAATATTATAAAGCTGAAGAGTTTGTTTGTTTGGTTGAACGCGCTAATCTCAGGAACTACTGCAGTGCGATTCTGTAACCATCTCACCGTGAAAATTTAGGTGAAGTGAGCGTGGAGTGAGCTGTCGATAGTGTCAATTCCTAGAAAAAACAAACTCACTTCACCTAAATATTCACGGTGAGATTTTTACAGAATCGACCGGCTTGTTCGAATTGAAAAAATATTTTTGTGTTGGATAGTCCATTTATCGAGGAAGGCTATTATATATATAACATCACGCTACGACCAATAGGAGCGGAGCATCAATGAAAAATGATGCAAAAACGGGAAACGGAAACGAACGGGAAACGGGAACGGGAAAAAATATTCCTTCTGAGAGCTTTCGTTGTGTTGCGCGCCAAAAATAATGCTTGATACATCGCCATGTATCGCCATTAGTTACCACTAGCGCCATCTTGTATCGGGTAGCAGAACTAATACCTTGGCCTTGGTACTAGGACATTGACCCTTCCTGTAGGTACTAGTAGTTCCGAGAACTATCGACGTCGAGTCAGTCGGGGCCGCTATGTACTCGAACATACTAGATGTTTACAGAGTACCTCTGTGGAACTATATAAGGCGGGCGCGAGCCGCGAGACACATAGTTTTGAATAAGCTATACATGCGATAACATCGAAAGCGATATTCGAGTGCGACTAGAAGTGATCAGTAAGTGACATTGTTTCTTTATTTGTGTGTTTGAGCTGTAATTAGTGTTGGTGAGTAAAGTGTCAGTTTTTTTGGTTATTAAATCGGTAGTTTTTATTGTCACGAACCCCAAGCTCGTAACAATTGGTGTCAGAAGCGAGGTTTAAAATGCCGATTTTACCCAAAGACGACATGGAGGGTATCCGTACCCGGAGTCAACGCCAGCAAGAGACGGACCAGAGGCGATTCGGTGGAGCAACGCCACAGAGGTCGGAAGGCCAGCTACCGACCACGGAGGCCGGTCCGTCCACAGCTGCTCCAGCATCATCAGCACCAGATTTTGCTGCTCTGATGATGATGCTGCAGGAGCAGGCTCGCCGACAGGAGGAACAGGCTCGTCGGTTGGAGGAACAGCTCCAGCGGGACAAGGAGGAGCAGGCCCGCCGACAGGAGGAGCAGGCGCGCCGCCAGGAAGAGCAGATGCTCCTTATAAAGGACCTTCACGCTACCTTCGGGAAAGACATGAAGGAGGTGAAGGAAAAGGTTGCTCAACATGACAACCGTCTGTCGGAAGCCGAAACCCGAATCGACCAAGTGAATAATCGGGTTGACAACGTGATGGCTGACGTGAAGGAAACCGTGATGGCTGACGTGAAGAAAACGCTGGATTACCTGAAACTTGGTGATGGAATCGCAGCTCCCGTAGCTACAACACCTTCGCTACGTGGATTCAAAGTGCCACCGTTTGACGGAACTTCTTCGTGGTCGGCCTACAAAATCCAATTTGAGGCTGTCATGAAGGCGAACGGGTGGAATAAAAGTCAGGCCATGACTGCCCTCACCCTGGGCTTGCGCGACCAGGCCTTAACTGTTCTGGAAGCTCTCGGTAAGGAAGTGACTTACGAGCAGCTCCTTGAGGCATTGGAGGCTCGGTATGGCGACGCTCACCTGGAACACGTGTTTCGGGCGCAGCTCAAGGATCGCGTGCAACGCAGCAATGAAAACCTGCAGCAGTGGGCCCTGGAAGTGGAGAAGCTGGTTCGCAAAGCGTATCAGTCCGTACCTGCACTTATTGATGGGAACCTGGTGCAGGCATTCATCGACGGCATCCGCGACCTTGAAGTTAGAGTTGCTGTGAGGCTCGGTCACCACGGGACGCTGAAGGACGCCTTGGCCCATGCACTGGAGGTGGAAGCTGTGCGGCAAGATCATCGTTCCCATCGCGTCAGGGAGGTTGCAGCGGCTACAGTTCGCGAGCGCAGTAAAGGATACAGCCCTAGGTGCTACGGCTGTGGGGAAAGGGGCCACCTTCGATCCAGTTGCCCTAAGCGAACTGCAGAAAGAGAAGACGGCCGATCTCCAGAGGGCAGTGCGGTTAACAGCACCGCCCAACACCAGCAGCAGGGAAACGAGTAATAGCCAGGACTGCGGGGCGGGTGCTGGCTGATGTTCAAGGAGCCCCAAGGATTTCGATCACACAAACCCATGATGGGAATAGCCTAATCATCAAGGGCGAGGTCAACGGAACGCCGTGTAAGCTGACCATAGATACTGGAGCCTCTCGTACGGTCGTCAGTTCCCAACTTATAAGTCGGTTCCTTGGGGACTCCGCACACAACCGAGAACACATTAATTTGGTAACAGCCACCGGTCAGCGCATACCCGTCCGTGGAGAGAAGAAAATGGAGTTGAAGCTAGGCAACAGAATCTACCTGCATAATGTCATTGTGGCTGATATAATGGACGATTGCATCCTGGGCCTTGACTTTATGAGGAAGAATTGTTGCGAGATCGACGTTAAGCAAGGTGTATTGAAATGTGGACAAGAGGAAGTTTTCGTGGAAGGGGCGTTACCAGGAAATGTGTACAGCCTTAAGAAGATTATTCTTCCGCCGAGATCGGAAACGATTGTGCCGGTTAGTCTTCCTCGGAATCCTGGGAGAACTCCTCGTTGTGTACTCGTGGAAAGGGTAGACAATGACCTTCCATGGAAAGTGGCACGAACTTTGGTCAGAACCACCGACATTTCAGGGGTACGAGTGCTGAACCTTTGTGATCAGGACCAGATTATAGAAAAAGGCACACTACTTGGTACTTGCGAGGAAGTGGATTGGTTGCATCGATGCCAATATCTTTCGACTGGGACCCTCAGCAAGGATGCACAAACGAGAGTGACCACCCTTTTAGAAGACTGCCGCAGCGCTCTGTCCCAAAATGAAATGGTCAAGGCAAAGAAGACGTTACTCAAGTACGCCGATGTTTTCTCGACAAACGATGCTGACATCGGGAGGACTGGCTTAGTTCAACACAAAATAAATACAGGAGAAGAATTGCCTATCCGTCAGCGGCCAAGGAGATTGCCGGTAGCACGTGAAAAGGAAGTGGAAACCATGATTGAGGGAATGGTGAAGGATGGTGTTATTGAACCTTCATCTAGTCCATGGTGTTCACCTGTAGTGCTGGTGAGAAAGAAGGATGGCAGCATGCGGTTTTGTGTTGACTATCGTCGTCTGAACGACGTTACGAAGAAGGACAGCTATCCTTTGCCAAGAATTGATGACACGCTGGACATGCTTACTGGCGTAAAGTGGTTTAGCACGCTGGACCTGAAAAGTGGCTACTGGCAAGTCGAAATTGATCCCAAGGACAAGGAGAAAACTGCATTCTCGACAGGAAAGGGTCTGTGGCAATTTAAAGTTATGCCGTTTGGATTGTGCAATGCTCCGGCAACGTTCGAAAGGTTGATGGAACTTGTACTTACCGGGTTAATTGGCGATGCCTGTCTGGTCTACTTGGATGACATCATCATCGTAGGCCGTACGTTTGAAGAACATCTACAAAACCTGGAACGCGTGCTCATGAAGATCCAGAGTGCCAACCTCAAGTTAAGTCCGAAGAAGTGTTCACTATTCAAACGACAAGTTAGCTTTTTGGGATATGTCGTGTCTGAAGAAGGTATCCGCACGGATCCAGAGAAAATTGCTGCTGTCAAGGACTGGCCAGTTCCAAAGGACAAGACGCAGGTCAGAGCGTTTCTGGGTTTGTGCTCCTATTATCGGCGATTTGTCAAGAACTTTGCAGACATAGCCAAACCCCTGCATAAGCTAACCGAGGAAAAGCGACATTTCTGCTGGGATAATGGTTGCGACATCGCATTCCAGGAGCTAAAGGACCGTCTGTGCAATACACCTATTTTGGGATACCCTGATGCGGACAAGGAATTTATAGTTGACACAGACGCAAGTGACATAGGACTTGGCGGTGTGTTGTCCCAACGGAATAGTGATCAAGAGGTTGTGATAGCGTACTTCAGCAAGTCGTTGTCAAAGCCGGAAAGGAACTATTGTGTTACGAGACGAGAACTGCTTGCGGTGGTAAAGTCATTGCAGTATTTTAGCAAATATCTTCTGGGTCGGAAATTCCACTTACGTACTGACCATGCTGCACTGAAATGGCTATTGCAGTTCAAAAATCCAGAAGGTCAAGTTGCGAGATGGATTGAACTACTGCAGGAATACGACTTCGTGGTCGAACATCGCAGCGGAAAATCTCATGGCAATGCAGATGCATTGTCAAGAAGACCTTGTCCTGAAGACTGCAAGCATTGTACTAGACAAGAGAGTAAGGAAGTGGTACCTGTGAGGATGCTCAAGACAGACCTCAACAACGAGTGGAAGGAAAGCCTACAACGTGCACAGCAGGAAGATTCGGACATTAAGCCGATTCTGGAGTGGATGAAGGCCAGAGCTCCTAAGCCCAGGTGGAGTGACGTCTCAGCGATGAGTTCGGTCACAAAAAGCTATTGGGCCCAATGGGACAGCTTGGTGGTTCAGGATGGAGTCCTGTGCCGTAAATGGGAAAATGCTCGGGGAGACAGCTGTCATTTGCAAATGGTTGTCCCTAAAGCTCAAGTACCGGATGTTCTACAGCTGTACCATAATGGTTGTTCAGGAGGTCATCTGGGAGTAAAACGGACTCTACTGAAGATACGAGAACGGTTTTACTGGGTCCACTGTCGGGACGATGTCGAAGATTGGTGTCGCAAATGTACAAGTTGTGCAGCTGTAAAGGGACCCCAGACTCGTAGTAGGGGTGCATTGAAATTGTACAATGTTGGTGCACCATGGGAGAGGATAGCCCTTGACGTTGCGGGGCCGTTTCCGGAAAGTGAAAGTGGCAACAAGTATTTCATGGTTGTGATGGATTATTTCACTAAGTGGCCGGAAGTCTTCGCCATTCCAAATCAAGAAGCTTCGACAGTTGCGGATAAATTAGTTCATGAAGTCTTCTGTCGTTTTGGAGTACCTTTGGAGATTCACAGTGATCAAGGAAGGAATTTTGAGTCACAAATATTCCAGGAAACTTGTCGAGTTATGGGTACTCATAAAACAAGAACGACTTCTTACCACCCACAATCGGATGAATGGTGGAACGATTTAACCAGACACTGGAGAGGTATCTAGCAAAAGTTGTGGAAAATCGGCAACGAGATTGGGACAAGCACCTACAACCGTTTTTGTTGTCATATCGAAGCGCTGTCCACGAAAGTACATCGGTGACGCCAGCTTTCGCAAACTTCGGAAGAGAACTACGGCTGCCTGCAGACCTGATCACCGGAATACCACCTGATGCCCCACGCAGTGTAACTGATTATGCAAATGATTTGCGGAACAAGATGAATGACATTTATGAGCACGTCCGACAATCGGGCCAGCAAATGTCTGAAAGGATGAAAACCCGTTATGACCGCAAAATGAATAATAAAGGGTTCGACGAAGGTTCACTAGTGTGGTTGCACAATCCAGTCCGCAGCAAAGGGAAATCTCCTAAGCTTCAAGCTAAATGGGACGGACCGTACCGGATTGTGACAAAGATCAATGATGTAACCTACCGGATACAGAAAGGTGCAAGAGGTACTCCTAAGATCGTCCATGTGGATCGACTGGCGCGTTATTATGGAGCCAATAATGCTCGGGACGAGCATGTCTTAGGAGGGGGCAGTGTTGCGCGCCAAAAATAATGCTTGATACATCGCCATGTATCGCCATTAGTTACCACTAGCGCCATCTTGTATCGGGTAGCAGAACTAATACCTTGGCCTTGGTACTAGGACATTGACCCTTCCTGTAGGTACTAGTAGTTCCGAGAACTATCGACGTCGAGTCAGTCGGGGCCGCTATGTACTCGAACATACTAGATGTTTACAGAGTACCTCTGTGGAACTATATAAGGCGGGCGCGAGCCGCGAGACACATAGTTTTGAATAAGCTATACATGCGATAACATCGAAAGCGATATTCGAGTGCGACTAGAAGTGATCAGTAAGTGACATTGTTTCTTTATTTGTGTGTTTGAGCTGTAATTAGTGTTGGTGAGTAAAGTGTCAGTTTTTTGGTTATTAAATCGGTAGTTTTTATTGTCACGAACCCCAAGCTCGTAACAGTTGCGTACGCTGCGTAAACGGTTAAAGTTACGCAAAAATCATGTATGACGGAATTGTTTCCCTTTAAAAGTTCTGAAAAAAAAGTCCGCGACAGCATGTGTCTATCTTTTAAGGTTTACTCACTATAACCTTTTTTATGGTAATCAAATTTCTTCTAAACTAATGCATTATTTACGAAGGTTTTTTAGGGGTCCGTAGTCAACTAGGAACCCTTATAGTTTCGCCATGTCTGTCCGTCCGTCCGTCCGTCCTCGCTTAATCTCTGTCACCGTTAGCACTAGAAAGCTGAAATTTGGTACCAATATGTACTATCAATCACGCCAACAAAGTGGTAAAATAAAAATTGGAAAAAAATGTTTTATTAGGGTAGCCCCCCTATATGTAAAGTGAGAAGTGATTTTTTTTTTAATTTCAACCCTAACGTGTGATATATTGTTGGAAAGGTATTTAAAAATGAATAGGGGTTTACTAAAATCAGTTTTTGATAATGTCAATAATTTCGGAAATAATAAGGAGGGAAACAACAATGACCGCTATTGCCATGCTAATACGTACCGACTATTAGTTTTGTTGATGCAGAATGATTTTGTTTGGGAGTGTGCTTTGGCGTCGTCCATTGATGTAGCGTGTGAACAGTGCCCCGTGTTGTTGCAGAGGACCGCGCGGAGGCGATGCAGCGTGACCAGGCGGCGGGCGCGGGCGCGCGGCTCGCCCCCCGCGCGCTCGTGGCTCTCATCTCGCTCGTCACTCTCCTCGCTCTCGCCCCCCGCGCGCTCGTGGCTCTCATCTCGCTCGCCACACTCCTCGCTCTCGCCCCCTGCGCGCGCGACTCACTCGCCCACTCGGCGCACTAGTCGCGCCCGCGCTCCCGGCGAGGCGGTGAAGCTTGCCGCCTCTACATTCTAAGCACATTCTGTATATTTTGAATTTTGTAAATATTGTAAATATACAATTATGGAGAGTTAACGGCGTTTTTTACATAAGAACAGCTATAACAAATAAAGGTACAGGTAGTACGTCTTCAACGCCACATGAAAAATTACGCATCGCACTGTCGTCATGCAAAATCCTGCGTCGCGCAAGCAAAGTTCAACGAGCGACTAGCATTACATACAACGGCCCGGCAACAATCGTTGGGCAGTCGCCCACCAGACACAACACCCGTCTGGTCGGAGAATCCTCCCTTTTCTGTGCAGGATGAGTGAACTTTACACCCTATTCTCAGACCTTTAAGTCTCCTTCAAATAGGCGCGACACGACACGCGACTCAAAGGCACCGCAAGTCGCGCAACGAGAGATTTTATACAAACAACGGGATTTACTTCATTTGATTTCGTTTGTCTGATGTCCCGGTAAGCTATAAACAGATATCTATTTGAGGAGTAGAGTTTAGCAACACAATGTGTGGAATGCGCGACGGGAGCGTGTCGTGTAGCTGTTAGTACTTAGTTGTTGGAGCGGCCGCTGTGCGTGAAGCAGCTTGTTTCTGGGTAGTGTACCTTCAAGTGTGCCTGGTGGGGAGGCGATTACTGCACGAGTGCATGCGGTCCGGTGTAAGCCCAGGTACACGCGGGCAATGTTCTAACGCGACATTTTTCGCGCTTTTCAACTTTTAGTGTTAGGCCGAGCATTGCAAAATCCAATAGAGTGCATCCCAGCGCGTCAAAAATCCAATAGAGTGCATCCCAGCGCGTCAAAAATCCAATAGAGTGCATCCCAGCGCGTCAAAAAACACAACTGCTGGATATTCACCTCTCGGCGCTAAGCAACATACCTACGAGTACATAGACTCACGCATTCTTTCCGTGGGGGCAGGCAAAACTACTGAACGCTACCTGCTGCGATCCTCACACGCACAGAACACTATTACTCCTAGCGGCTTAGATGCCTACTCCTAAGCGGGGGTAAGCAGTGCGTTAAAAATCCAGAGCGCGTAAAAAAATCGTCCGTGGGCTAAGTAGGATAGCTCGCGCGAGCCACCTCAGCCACCGCCCGCCGCCGCGCGCCTGCTGTCTGCTGTTTCAACAAACAAAATATTGTAATATTGTATTACAAACATTTGTTTGAGATTGATGAAACATGTCTTAAAAGAGGATTAAGCAATAGAGTCCGAACCTAATTTCGGTAATTGTCGTTTTCGACCGAATAACATGAAATATTTTATACCCAGTGCCTGTAAATCAATACTTTCAATTAATTCAAAGAATATCCATAGTCACAACTAAAAGCACAATAATTGAGAAGATGCAAAAATTTTCTTTTATCGATGATATTGTTGCGCGCCACAAATAATGCCCGATACACAGTGACATTAGTTACCACTGGCGCCATCTAGTATCGGGTAGCAGAACTAGTACCTTGGTCCTAGGACATTGACCCTTCATGTACTAGTAATTCCGAGAACTATCGACGTCAAGTCAGTCGGGGCCGCTATGTACTCGAACATACTACTTAGATGTTTATAGAGTAGCTCTGTGGAACTATATAAGGCGGGCGCGAGCCGCGAGACACATAGTTTTGAATAAGCGATACATGCGATTACATCGAAAGCGATATTCAAGTGCGACTTAAGAGTGATCAGTAAGTGCAATTGTGTTTTCTAATTAGTGTTTGAGTTGTAATATTAGTGTTGGTGAGTAAAGTGTCATTTTTTTGGTGATTAAATCGGCAGTTTTTATTGTCACGAACCCCATGCTCGTAACAATATCTTCGATCAATAATGTACTATTGATCGAAGGATGATATATTAAATAAAGGTAGACACGTTACTCAGACACAGCGCCTGTTCCTAGGTTCCTACTAAAGTGGGTGATTGCACTCAGTAGGCACTCAGTCGCGCACAAAACATCGTTGATCATCACACAGCTCAATAAATTCAGATTTTTTGTAATAATTACGCATTAAAATGACTTCTGATGCAGCTAAACAATGTTTTAATAATACAAGGAAGAAAAATAAGACACGGGATTACCACAGGTAAATACAGCCAAAATGTTTAATTTGTTGAAAATTATATTAATATGTCATGTTTGCATCGCCTTGTTTGTGAGAGCTGGATAGATATGCGTGAGAGACACGATACGCACGTGTTAGCGGAATAAAGTATAATCTATCTTTAAGTATATATATATTAACCCAAATATAAAGCTTTGAATATCAGAATGGTAACTAGGGAAAGGATTTTATAAAATAAAGCACAGAAAGACAATACCAAACATTTATTCAATTAAGGCTTGTCAGTAAATAATCAGAAAGCTAGTCGTCCGTTCCAAATCTAGGTCCTCGTGGAGAAGAAGGACAAGAAACTCCACGGAAACAGTATTAAAGTATTCTATCAACAGATTTATAATAATGCGTGACATCTGGTCGATCTATTCCACATAATAACGTCACTAGTACTGATGAACATAATATAGGCCGGAGCTCCGTTCTGGTCAACGTCTCGAACAAGAACCATCCCTGCCACTCGGAGCTCCCTCTTTTATAGTCGTGAACAAATAACTGACGTTTCCACCTACCGTCATTTAAAATATCAACGACATTGAAGGTGGATATCCGTTTGGAATACATATGATAATAATAACAATACCTATTATTAGGATAATCTATCACACGCAATGCGCGATTTGCGAGACTCATACGCGACGAGTACAGTGCTTGCCACGTAAGAAGAGACTTGACCCGGCCTCCCCCGCCTCTTTCCGCCGCCCCTATGACGTCCGGTCCCGTCCCGCACTCAGACCTCATACCGCTAAAGATACCTAAAATCATGTTCTGCGCATGTCAGACCACGTGGTGTGTCAAGTCTCTTCTTACGTGGCACGCACTGTACTACCCGGCGACTAACGCGATTTCGCTCGCACGACAGCATCGGCTCCTATCTTTGTCCTTGTCTATCGGAACTGTAGGTTTGCGATTGTTATCACAGATGTGTGAGTTTCGGAGCATGTAGTCGTGCGCCGAGCCCAGGCATAGAAAAAACAAATAAGACAGCCAACTCGAGCCCCGAGCGAGCGCTAATAGCCTAAACACGTAGGGCTGTCACTTATAGTTTATTCAATCGTCAAAAATACATAGTTATACCTTGGACCGTAATAATGTGCCCTAAATAAGCAACTCTTTCCCTGGCAAATACACACTTTTCACGATTTGCTTTGAGGTTGAATTGACGGAGGCGATCGAACACCTGTTGCAGATCCTGTAGGTGCGCATCCAGGTTATTAGAAATTACGAAGATGTCATCTAAATATGCCATAAAAGTTACGTCTTTTAGTCCAGACCGAAAACGATAAATCAATCGTTGGAACGTCGACGGCGAATTCTTTAAGCCAAATGGCATGCGCCTAAATTGAAACGTTCCGAACGGTGAGACGAATGCAGCTTTGTGTCTGTCTTCTGGAGCTACTTCTACTTGCCAGTACCCAGATTTTAGATCGATGGTGGACATTACACAATTACTCTTTGCTGAAGATAGGATCTCGTCAATAAATGGCAGCGGATATTAATTGTCCGTGCGGGTTACAGCGTTTAATTTTCTATAATCGACGCAAAATCGTGTCTCACCATTCTTTTTCGGCACTAATACCACTGGGGAAGCCCATTCTGACTCAGCTTATTCTATTACCTCCAGTTCCAACATTTTATCAATTTCAGCTCTTATCTTCTCCTTCTTAGCAGGAGTCAGTCGATAAGGGGGCGTTGCGACAGGCGCGGCGTTACCTGTGTCTATCCTATGTAAGGCGAAGGGCGTAGGCCCTCCCCCTGCACTGAAGATATTAGCGTTAACTTCCAATAGTGCAGCCAACTTGTCCCTATCAGATGGTGACAGGAGAGTGCCCTCGCACTCGTGGAGACCAATCGTCAAAGTGACCGCAACTCGGTCCTCGTGTTCATACTGTAGCTCATGAAAGCCCGTAAAGAGAAACGATTTCTCTCGAAATCTAGTATCATGCCAGCGTCCTTTATAAAATTCATACCTAGTAAGGAATCGGTTGCGCCGGGCAAGACCATAAAGAGAGTGTTTATTGCAACTCCCTGCACTTTTATATTTACCACAGCTGTTTCTACAGTTTGGAGACGTTGGGTTCCGTCCGCAAATCTTAACTCTGTTTCGCAACTATTAAATATTTGTCCATTAGCCCGCAAATGTCTTGTTAGACTATCGCTAGCAACACACTGCTTCGCGCCCGTGTCTAGTAACGCGGTACCTACTGCACCGAATACCTGTACATTAAAAATCGGACGCACACGCGGTTTTAACACTTTTGCATCTACGGACACTGATTGGAATGCGGTCGACGTGGTCGGCGATGCAGTGGGTTTCTCTTTACACACCGTGCAGTTTGACCGTATCACACCGGGCGCACCACATCCGAAGCAAGCTACGGACGGGCGCAGCTCCGATCGGGTCGCAACTGGTTCGCTCTTGACCGGTTCAACAGTCGCTTTATTCCGATTTTCTAGTTTACGACAGTCCTCTTTGAAATGTCCAAACATCTTGCAGAATGTGCACTTAGGTCTAGCCTTGTTTGGCGGTGCTTTTTCTTGTTTATTGGCCTCAGCACCAGCTGGTGAAGACTTCGATGTCACTGGACATGCTATCCAGTGACATGCGGTGGCGACAGCGCGAGCGGCGGGGCGGTAGATGTAGGGGAGTGCCTTTTAGTCGGCACAGCGGTGCAGACTTCTTCGAGCACATCCTCCACTACTCGAGCCTGCTGTAGCAGTTCTGCGAACGAAGCGAAGGCGCTCCTTGTGGGCAATTAGGGCTCTTACCCTACACACGAAGATATCGGTCCGTTCATCACCTTGCTCTCGACTAAACATCTCTCTATACTATATAATCTATGAGGTGGGAGGCGCGGCCTGAATGTTTGGCGAAATAAATGGGTGGCCTCTTGCCAACTTGTGACGGAATGTTTAACACCTTGCCACCAGGTAGCCGCAAAGTCAGTGGCAGGCCTCTTAAAGCCATATCGTCGTGAACACCAACACAGTCTTTATAAATCTGCACAGCATCCACGAATGCCATAACGTCGCCAGAACCATTAAATCTCGCCGTACAATCAGCCAGGTTTGTACTCACAGTCATGGTCGTCGGCGGTGGCTGCGCGCCCTGCGTAGGCGGCTGCGACCGTAAAGCTTGCAAGAGGAATACCAGTTGTTGGTCCGTCATAACAATAGATGCAGGCATCGGTGGCTGCGGTGTGGCGACGGGCGGAGCATGCCCGTACTGTGGCATCTGCGAGCCAGGCAGCTCACGTCCATACAGCGGCGGTGGTGATGGAGTCGAGGCACCGGCGGACGAAGGTCCAGCCAGCGGCGGCGTCGACGATCGTACGTCAACGAATAATGCGTGGCCATCTGCAGTAGACGGCATCGTACCGTCTGACTGCTCACCAGCCGTAGCGTGCGTATCTACAGGCTGCTGCGTAGCACGTGAAGCACTATTATTACGCGACCGTGTTAGCACCATGTCTTTTAATGCACTATAAACAACGTTCCGGCACCACAAATAGGTAACAGTGTACCTAGGCAACCTAGTTCGTCACTTAAGTTCGACAACTGTTCGTACACACCCGTACTTACGAAAACAACGTTCATACACTTACGCGATTGTTCTAACCCTCATGTATATGGGCGCAGAACTAATAATTGAATTTAAATTGTAATAATTTGATTATTTTTCATATATTTGATTTAATCTAAATGTCATTTCCGTTGAATTGGTATTTGTTTTGACAGCTTTAGTTCTTCCGGTCAATTTAAAATAATGTTGATATTGACTTTACGTCACATCCACTGTATTTCTTTTACTATTTATTTTTAACTTTCGGTTGTTTTAAAATATCTGTCCTGTTACGTCACATCCACTGTATTTTATTAGTATTTGATTTGAACTTCTGTTTCCGATTTAATTTAAATTTGTGAATTAAATTATTAGTTTTTGATTTGAACTTCCGTTTGCGATTTAATTTAAAATGTAGTAAGTTTTTATTTTGAATTTCCGTTTAAGAATTAAATTAGTATGTTAGGATTTTATTTTGACTTCGACAGCATTTCTGATTGGTTTATTCTATTTTTATATCGCTTCCGCTTTTTGTTTTGACGAATTTGATTGTGAACCGTTGTGAGAAATCAGTATAAATAGGCCGTAATGTGGCCAGTAAGGGCAGACTTTGTACGCTCAGCAGTGAATAAACACCTCAAGTTTAAGTAAGTGCTTTCCTTTATCCCATTATTATTTACATCTATATTTGTGTGAACTTTCGTAAAAATTATGTGTGAATGTGACAACAACGGCGATGATGCGCCGACAGCAGCGGTGGGATACACCTCGCCCCTGTTGAGGTCTTCCGGATCCAGGGCCCGTAAGCCCGCCCCGGCTACGCAGCCGGAACCCACCTTCTCTCTGGAGCAAGTGATGAGCCTCGTGACCTCCATTACGAAGCAAGCTGCATCCAGCGCTGCCTCTAGCGCTGTGACCGCTGCGCTGAATGCTACTCCAGCGCCGTCTCGAGATCGTGGTAATTTCTACCTACCACCATTTGACCCTGATGTACGCTCACATGACATCAGGGACTGGTGTGCCAACGTTGACCAAACTATTTCAACGATTGGTATATCGCCCCACGAAGCTCGTATGAAGGCAATACTGCAGTTGAAAGGCAGAGCGAAAACCTGGGCAGACATATGGTCGCTGCAGTCCACTACATGGGAGCAGGTGAAACACGACCTGATCCAGACATTTGGCGAAGAGTTCCGGTATGCTGACGACGTCCAGCGGTGGCGCAACTTCACGTCGTAGCAGGCAAGCAGCCCGCAGCCGTCAATGAAGCCCTTCGTGTGCTGCAAGTGAGGGAATCCTGGACATGTCGTGGTCCGGTGCACGAGAAGTGGCAGCCAAGCTGACGGTGGACTACTTGCTAGAAGTAGTGAAGGGCGAGTGGATTTCGTTTATCTGCCCTCAGGCACGAAAATAAAGGTGAGTTGTTTTGTTTACGATTCTGGTGCTGAAATGCTCGTTAGTAAAAGCGAGTTGTGCAGCCAAATTAAGTGGCAAACGAGTTAATAATGTTGTTGCGTTAACTGGTATTGGTCAAACGCGTTTATTCAGCACAGACCAAGTCATATACAGTAGCGTTGCGATTAGCGAGCAACAATTTGAGATTTTATTTTCTACCCGACATTTACTTGCAAAGTAAAATTATGATAGGACAAAGGCAGCAATAACAACTCCGCCCCTAAGACGACCCACTGACCAAATGTGGTCAGAATTGGCCGAGTGGAACATGCACTGCTGTTGATTTTTTGGTTACAGGTTAACACACAAGGACATGTGCAAGCAGGATGACAGTGGGGGACTGTGCTGCACTCTTTGGATCTCCTGTACGAATAATCGCTGATCAAGGCCGGTGCTTTTCGAGCGAGGAGTTTCAAGACTTCTGCCAAGGAAACAGTGGATTGCAACCACTACAGCCATTAAGCCAGCTACAGATCTATTTTCTTTTGAATTTGGTGAGTCGTTTTCATTATGTTTTGACTCTGGTACCGAGTGCTTCCCTGGTAAACGTAACAATACTGAATATGCATTTGTATTTATAGACGCTTTCACTGAATATACTCATTTAATTTACACCAATGATCGGACGTCAAATACAGCTACATCTTGTTTACAAGAAGTAATTTCTATTTTTGGTACCCCAAAGAGACTCGTAACAGACCTGGACAAAAGTATGACCTCAACTGACTTTAAAAACTTTTGCCAGCGCTTCGGTATTGAACATCACGTAGTAGCTAAAGGTGCTAGTCGGGCAAATGGTCAGGTGGAACGAATTATGAAAATAATTAAAGATAATATGTCGGTTGGTTATTCGAGATTTACAGTTGGCTATTAACGCTACTATTTCTAAAAGTACGGGAATATCTCCGATGGAGTTGTTATTTGGGAAAAAGTGTTCACCACCAGGTATTAAGCTCTTACAAATTGACAGTGATGAACCAATTGAAGATCTCAACGCTGTAAGATCATTGTGTAAATTAAGGATGGACGAGCGATCATTTCAGGACAAATTAAGATTTGATAAGGGTAAAGCTCGTGTAAATCCTTTTAAAGTTGGAGATTTTGTCCTAATGCACAAAGCTTGGCCCTAAATATGAAGGCCCTATGGAAGTTTTCGAGATTTTGCCAAATAATCGTTATAAAGTTAAGCATGTCAATTTACGGGGTTGTTCCGAAAAGATCGCTAGTCATGATTTTTTGACACCAGCACCTCTGGCTCAAAAAGATCAATTTATGGATAATTGTATTGATACTAATTGTATTGATATTAATGCTCATGATTAACAGACCGTATGGGCGGACAAAAAAAAAAATTAGTTACTTATCCACTTTTCCTTCCTTAAACACTGGCTGATCACCATGTGTATCCTTGTTCCCGGTCTTAGGGCTAGACCCCAGGCGGGTGATGCCATGTGGTATGGCTAGATCCAAGGCGGGTGATGCCATCTAGATAGGCTAGATCTTAAATGTGTGGTGCCTTTGTAATGTTTGTATAAATATTGTAATTGCAAAAAAATATTGTAGCTAACCTATCCACCTTTCCTTCCTTAAGCGCTGGTTGGCCACCAAGCGTATCCTTACTCCCGGTCTGAGGGCTATATCCTAGGCGGGTGATGCCATATGATTGGCTAGATCCAAGGCGGGTGATGCCATGTTAGGGTTTTTTGTTTGGCTATATCCTAGGCGGGTGATGCCATATGATTGGCTAGATCCAAGGCGGGTGATGCCATGTTAGGGTTTTTTTGGCTAGATCCCAGGCGGGTGATGCCAT
The DNA here is from genome assembly GCA_927399505.1 of Luperina testacea. Taxonomy (NCBI): domain Eukaryota; kingdom Metazoa; phylum Arthropoda; class Insecta; order Lepidoptera; family Noctuidae; genus Luperina; species Luperina testacea. The sequence continues at coordinate 205,958 of OV656771.1, forward strand.
ATGGTATGGCTAGATCCAAGGCGGGTGATGTCATGTAATGGAGCTGATCCTATATAGGTCATTCTTATTGAACTTATATACAGCGCAGAGAGCGCGCTGGACCAGAATGGCCGTATGGGCGCAGAACTAATAATTGAATTTAAATTGTAATAATTTGATTATTTTTCATATATTTGATTTAATCTAAATGTCATTTCCGTTCAATTGGTATTTGTTTTGACAGCTTTAGTTCTTCCGGTCAATTTAAAATAATGTTGATATTGACTTTACGTCACATCCACTGTATTTCTTTTACTATTTATTTTTAACTTTCGGTTGTTTTAAAATATCTGTCCTGTTACGTCACATCCACTGTATTTTATTAGTATTTGATTTGAACTTCTGTTTCCGATTTAATTTAAATTTGTGAATTAAATTATTAGTTTTTGATTTGAACTTCCGTTTGCGATTTAATTTAAAATGTAGTAAGTTTTTATTTTGAATTTCCGTTTAAGAATTAAATTAGTATGTTAGGATTTTATTTTGACTTCGACAGCATTTCTGATTGGTTTATTCTATTTTTATATCGCTTCCGCTTTTTGTTTTGACGAATTTGATTGTGAACCGTTGTGAGAAATCAGTATAAATAGGCCGTAATGTGGCCAGTAAGGGCAGACTTTGTACGCTCAGCAGTGAATAAACACCTCAAGTTTAAGTAAGTGCTTTCCTTTATCCCATTATTATTTACATCTATATTTGTGTGAACTTTCGTAAAAATTATGTGTGAATGTGACAACAACGGCGATGATGCGCCGACATGTACCTACAATACCACTAAAACTAGGTCTCTAAACACACAAGACTCTATCTAAACATCCAAGTTGTTGGATCTTTGCTTATATGAGGGTGGATGATTTATGTTTTGTCATCCGCTTTTTACGACTACCGTCGTTTTGAATCGTGGCCGACGCTCGTGCAACCTCCGCGCGAGGGATTGGCCAGTTGGCTTGCGTGATCAGACAATATCGGTCACGTCTCTTCTTTTAATTGAGAAACTATTCCGTGAATAAGACAAGTTTAACTCATTTTCTACACTGCCGTGCAGTATCCATTGTGTGAGACGTTCTCGCAGTGCTGTGCCAATTTAGATGGTGTTTTTGGAACGTTTAGTGCCCTCGCTCTCCTCCGCCTTCGATACCAGGACCCCTTGCCGTGCAAGGCTGTCGTGAAGAAACGTACGTGTGGAAGTTTGAGGTAGGTGGCATACTGAATTATCTACCTATTTACGAGCAAAGATCCACTTTCCAAACTTTACCTACATATTGATACAGCTATTTTTTATTAATTATTGGTCCTTCAAAAAATACAATTTCTTACCAGCCTTCTACAGTCATACTCAACATTTTGGTCCATTCGAGCCGGATATAATTAACCTTTTAAATTATTTCATTGCATATTTAAAATCTAAAAATGTCGCAATCAGAAGTAACTGCTCCGATTGATCCAATTCCAACTAAAAAGGAATTAGAAACTATTCGTAACATAAACAAATGTCTTGCTAAAAAGCAACGTATTTATTCTCAATTGCAACAAGTGTTTGATTTATCCAATAAAATTGAGAATCATCCTTCCCTCAAGGAAATGTTCCTATTGCGTGCCTCAGAGATAACATCACTACGTGAATCATTCGAAAGTATTTGTATGGAAACATATGAAATGCGATTAATTTTAACGCCTGAAGCACAGTTCTCAGACAGCGATTTGGTTAGCTTCGATGACTTGTTCTTTCGCGTCAAGTTGTGCGCTTCGAAGCACACGACCAAAATGGCGGACGTTCCACCATGCAGTCACGTAGACACGAAAGATAAAAATGGCGACATTCGACCACGTTTACCGAAGCTCGAGTTGTTCACATTTGATGGAAATATTGAGAACTTCACCACGTTTTATGAAACATTTTGCTCTTTGGTGCACAATCAAACGGGTATTTCAAGCATAGATAAATTTCATTATTTGTTGTCATGCACAAAAGGGTCCGCACTTAGCATTGTAAAAAGTGTGCCGATTACTTCAAGTAATTACGACGTAGTGTGGCAGTCCTTACTTGATAAATATCAAGACAATAGGATGCTCGTAGGTAAATACTTAGATAAGATGCTCAACTTTCCCGCACTCAAATCGGAATCTCCAGTTAATTTAAATAATTTTATTGAGACTTTCGATCATTCTTATCGCGCTATTAATGCTTTAAATATCGAGCACTTATCTAGCTATGTACTGTGTCATATAGCATTGAGGGGATTAGACCCCAACACAAGAAAAACATTCGAACAAGGTATCGATCAAAAGACCATACCTACCTATGATCAGTTAATGTCCCACGTACATAATCAAATAAAAATATTGGAACATTCTCAACATAATTCTAGTTCTACTGTTCCGCAAGGTAGGAATCCTACCCTCAACACATCCAATAAAAAGTCGAGTGAAACCAACAATAGGAAGGCATTTTCTTCGCAGACGCAATCTAACAATAAGCCGAGGAGTTTTGATTGCTTACACTGTGGTCAAAATCACATGATTTTTCGTTGTGTTCAATTCCGTGAATTGACTCCTGCACAACGAGTCAGCCGTGCTGACCATTTAAAATTGTGCCACAACTGCCTCAAGCAAAACCACTCGTCTTCCGATTGTAAAAGCGAATTTAGATGTTTCACGTGTAATCAGCGTCACCATGCATTACTGCACCTTGACTCTAAAGGTAGTCCTGCTACGCCATCTATTCCTGCGCATAATAGCAGCGCAAAGCCGACAGCTGTAGGTACTAACACATTGCACGCTAAAACATCGCACTCGTCCAGCGGTAACAATATGAAGAGCTATATGGTTCTACTAGGTACGGCTATAGTCAATGTTATAGATGGGTAGTTCTTCGAGGTCCCTCAAAACGCAGTCACACGGTCTTAATTCGTAACCTATTAAACATTCAGTCTTAGGACCAAATACAGATTAATCTTTATTTATATGTGTACATAATTTAAACATTAAACATCTAAAATTATTTCTAATGTTTATTTAAAAAAATATCTAATGTCGAAAACGGGAGCAAAATCGGTGTTCTTCGCGCGTCACACTCTGTTCGCGCTCACGGTAAACTTTGATAACTTTTGTTTTCAATTCATAAGCATATAATGTAATAAATCTAATTAATTGTATTTAACTATGCATCATAATTATCAAAGAATATTAATTTTATCTCTTAAGTGACAATAGTTAATAAGCTTTATGTCTCTGTCACACGATTTTGTTAGTTTCGAGAGCGCACAACAAAACTGCACGTATCTTCCAAGAGCGCCAACTTGTCGCTACACATTTTAGCTGCGCGGACGCTCAGTAGTATCCCGGCGTCAGTGGGCGAGACACTTACGTTCATCGCTTCTAAACAAAAAAAATACGAGGCGAGTTATTCTTTGAATATTTTCAAGTAGCCTTGGTCTAGAAACTTTCATGCGCATATTTTGAAGGATAATGCTTATAATTTTCCAAGTCATTTTGTATTAAGAAATAAGATAGATCTTCGAGATTATTCTCAAGTACTTTGTTTGTTTATTTACCTATAAGTTTAATCGTAATTCTCAAAAATGTGAAATTTTCATAACTTTCGTGGCACAACTTTCGTGGTAATTTGTCCACGAAAGTTAGCTAGGGCACCACGAAAGTTATATATCTCCATTGAATGATAAATTTAGATTACTTGTGACGCTGCAGATGCTATCGTGAAGCTCAAAAAAGGTGTCTTTAATAGCCAATTTTTTAATCACGTCTAAATTGTCTATGGATTATCTTAATTTGACAGGACTAAACTAATATTTATCTTCTGTCCTTTTCATAATGAAATAGAAAGAAAAAGATGCCTGAACTTAAATTTAGTTTAGTTTGTGAACAACAAAATCGGGGCCATTATCTGCCAGCAATAATTAGTATGTAATAATTATGTTTATGTTGTCTTTCGTAACTTTCATGGGCACAGAAATTTCAAAATAAAATATCTCAGTAGTTTATGCACCGATTTACATAAAATAAAAAAATACGTACTATTTTTACAGCGTCTTAAATGTGGGTACATTTAAATGTAGATTATTAAAAAAAAAATATTCGCCATGAAAGTTACGCGGAGAATACTTTTTGAAGAACTACCCAGATTCGTTTGGTAATCCGCAAGCTTGTCGCGTTCTTATCGACTCAGGCGCTCAATCGAATTTTATAACTTTGAATTGTTTAGAACGACTAGGTTTGTCGCGTCAAAAATGTCTGGGGGGTAGAATCTCGCTAGCAGATTTACCCTACAATAGCAGGCACCCCTTGTTGCTACCTAAAAAATGTCACATAACAACTTTAATAATAGAACATTTTCATAACGTGTACCTACATGTAGGACCTCGTTCATTGCAAGGAATTTTGTGCAAACGATATTGGATCGTATCCGCTCGCAGTATGATTCGTAGTGTGTTGTCTAAATGCATCGTATGCTTTAAATGCAACCCTACCTCAATCCAACCGTACATGGGTACGTTACCCGCTGAAAGATTAAAACCTAATAAGGTTTTTGATCATGTCGGTTGCGATTTAGGTGGGCCGTTTCACATAAAAGCGAGTTTGAATCGTAATGCAAAAATTCTAAAGTGCTACATGTGCCTTTTTGTTTGCTTTTCCACAAAGGCTGTACACATTGAGGTCATTAGCGACTTATCAGCTGATTGTTTTCTAGCAACTCTTGACCGGTTCGTAGCGCGACGCGGTCTGTGCTCGTGTCTACATTCCGATAACGGGACGAACTTTGTCGCAGCTGCGAAACAATTGAAAGAAGTTTGCAATTTTTTTAAAGAAAATGACGTTTTAATTGCCGACGGTTGCGCAATTCGTTCTATTGAATGGAAAAATATTCCTCCAACGGCAGCTTCGATGGGCGGACTGTGGGAAGCCGGTATCAAGTCGGCCAAGCGCCACCTCCTCCGTGCAGTAGGTGATAAGGCACTGACATTTGAAGAGCTCACCACTGTCTTCTGTAAAATCGAAGCCGTAATGAACTCGCGTCCGTTGTGCCCGTTATCTGACAATCCTGATGAATTCGAAATTTTATCGCCTGGACATTTTTTGATAGGTCAAAGCTTACTCGCCGTACCCGAGTACGGTCTTCTAGACGTAGCTACTAACAGACTGTCACGTTGGCAGTGTTTGCAGAAAATCTCCCAAACATTTTGGAAGAAGTGGTCTGACGACTACCTGCATACTTTGCAGCAAAGAGCAAAGTGGTTCACCTCGCCTCCTAATATTAAAATCGGTGATCTAGTTCTCATCAAATCTGAGCTGATTCGTCCACTAAACTGGGTTCGGGCCAGAGTGGAGCGTCTCCATGAAGGTCCAGATAAAATTATTCGCGTCGTTACTCTGAAGACGCAAAAGGGAATCATTAAAAGACCTGTTAATAAGGTTTGCCCTTTTCCATATTCTAATTAAATATTTACAAAACTTGTACCTTAGATTTTAATTAATACCCTAACTTAATTTTAATTTTTGTTTATACTTATTCTTGCCCATTTCAAGGTAATTTTCCTACCACATATCAGTTGCAATAGCAATATTCTCTTATTTTTTTTTTTTTAACTGAAATTATCATGATAATTTCGGTGGGGGGTATGTTGGATCTTTGCTTATATGAGGGTGGATGATTTATGTTTTGTCATCCGCTTTTTACGACTACCGTCGTTTTGAATCGTGGCCGACGCTCGTGCAACCTCCGCGCGAGGGATTGGCCAGTTGGCTTGCGTGATCAGACAATATCGGTCACGTCTCTTCTTTTAATTGAGAAACTATTCCGTGAATAAGACAAGTTTAACTCATTTTCTACACTGCCGTGCAGTATCCATTGTGTGAGACGTTCTCGCAGTGCTGTGCCAATTTAGATGGTGTTTTTGGAACGTTTAGTGCCCTCGCTCTCCTCCGCCTTCGATACCAGGACCCCTTGCCGTGCAAGGCTGTCGTGAAGAAACGTACGTGTGGAAGTTTGAGGTAGGTGGCATACTGAATTATCTACCTATTTACGAGCAAAGATCCACTTTCCAAACTTTACCTACATATTGATACAGCTATTTTTTATTAATTATTGGTCCTTCAAAAAATACAATTTCTTACCAGCCTTCTACAGTCATACTCAACACAAGTTATTATTTACATAAATGTTCGACGCGAGTCGGTGTTCTAGGAATCCTAACAAAGGTACCTACCCACACTTTAAAGTCTTAAAAGTTCTTGTGTCTTTAAAGTTCTTGTGTCCGCGCGTGCGCTGCTCCGCGTAGACGTCCAAGCTAGATCGCATCGTGCGTCTGCCAATTATCGTCAGCTGTCGTTCGCGATAATAATTGATATTAGATATTGTTGTGCAGTGCTATCCAACTTTGCAAATATGGTTAATTGTGGGAGGTGTGGTGATGAAGTCACGGAAGCAATTCAGTGCTCAGCATGTTGCAACCACTTCGACTTCCCTTGTTCGGGAATCACGGAGAAGGGTTACCGGAAGCTCGGGGAACGCCAAGCTACATGGAGGTGTGCTAATTGCAAGAATGCGGGTCATGTAAGCACCCAATTACCAAGCTCGGCCTCGCCAGTTGTTCCCGTACCGATTACATTGGAAACATTAATGCGTGAGTTGTCCAGCATCCGTCAAGAACTTATTCCTCTCTCCAGCTTGGCAACTGAAGTGCAACTCTTACGGCAGGAGCTAACTAATCTCAATGAACTTCCCAATAAGGTCCTGGTGTTGGATGATAGGCTAACCAAATTAGAAGCGGTGCAAACAGACGTAACGCACACCAAGTTAGCGATTGTCAAACTTGAGGATGGACATCAGGACATTGATCAGTGGCTCCGCAGCAATAATGTCGAAATTAAGGGAGTACCGATGAAAGATAAAGAGAACCTCTTTGATATAGTTAGTAAAATCGGTGAAAAAGTTTCCTATCCCGTTATAAAGACTCAAATTAATTTTGTACACAGAGTACCGACTAACATGTCTAGCAATAAGAATATTATTGTTTCTTTTATGAATAGATATGTGAAAGAGGATTTCGTCGCTGCTGCCCGTTTCCAGAAGGATCCCCTACTTCCTGAACACATTGGAATCACTGGTTCGGGAAGGATCTTCGTCAATGATCATCTTACTGTAAAAAACAAAAAGTTACTCTCGCAAACTAAAACCCTGGCCAAGGAACAAAGGACATGTTAGGAAATGGGCTTAAAATAATTATTTTTTTGAACAGCTGTCATGTATGGTTTTTCTGATAGGGAAACTTATTCAGGATGGCCTGACAAAAACAGAAAAAATATTAAAAGCACCATTATTGCATAAATACATATTTTAAATCCAGATATTTTTGGTGTCGTAATGTTATTTTTGCACATTGAAACAAAGAAAAAATGGTTAAATATCATTTTTTAAAGCAAATTATACACCTTATTGTTATTTAAAATATTCTAAAATAATATTAGATGGCTTAAAATAAAACCAACTCCATGATTTGTATGTATGGCATTAATTCCTTTGCCTCCTAATGGAATCTATGAAAATATTACCTGTGCCAGGAAGGTTGTCATATTTGTCAGCTGTCAGTACACAGGTCAAAATTGAATTGAATTTGACAGTTGATTGACGTTCACAATTAACAATGACAATAATGACATCCAACCGAAAAGTGTTGCCAAAATCAATAATTACTGTGGGTTGCAATTTATTTTTTAAATAATGATTATTAAAATGTATAATAATTAAGGAAAGGGTGCTTTCAAAAAAAATTTAAAAAATATACAAAGTCTCCTTAATTTATGTACTTTCATAAAAATATTATCTCTTCCCTGTTCACAGTAGCTTCGAATAAAAGCCCAGCCTTCATACAAAAACCTAACATGTCCTTTCCAATTTGTTTGGGTGAAACATATGAAGATTTTTGTAAAACGGGATGCCACCTCGAAGACTTTCATCGTTGCAACGGAACGGGACTTGCAAAAAATGCATTAATCTTTTGTTATTTAACGCTTGATTTCAATGTTGCTAGTATGAATCATAAAATAAAATTCGAGTCATCTTTGCTATGCACTACAAATATTACGCTAAAGCTAAAACGATTATTATTGGAAGTGTCATTAATTAGCAGTTTGCGAAACATGGAATGCGCCAACCCGCTTATCTCAGACGAAAGTCCACTTGACCTTGATCGTACTTGCCGTGTTTACGTTCGGATTTCTTTTGTACCGAATTGTATAATTTATTGTTTATATTTATATCCGTGGCTGGCGTGAATATGTTGACATGTCTAAAACAGCAATTTGTCAGGACGGCCATTTTAAAGGTTTGACCTCTTCTGGCAAATCGGTAAATTAGTTTACCGTATGTGTTTTAGTTGTTTTAAGGGTTATTTTGTACCATCTTTTAGATGATGACAATAAATAAACGAAATACCCTATAGTTTGCATAATAATAGACTTGTCAAGTCGTTCACCAACGAGTTATCAACTTATTCACCGAGTTGTCAACTTATGCACCAGCAGTTATCAACTTATTCACCTTCTGAGTGGGGAATATTAGTATGTAAAACACAGTGAGGACCAATCAAAGCACTGATGACGAATATAAATATATTAGTTGATTCGTTGAAGGACTCAAGCAAAGTTTTTCTAACTGAACAAATATTAAAAACTGAACTGAATAAAAAAGCTGAACAAATATGAAAAACCACGAACCTATCAGTTTCCTAGTTTAAAAGCAATAAATAAATAACTAGTAAATTGTTTTATTGCGCCAAACAACGGAAAAATACTTAATAAAGAAAGAAAAGAATAAAGAAGAAATAACGTAATAATAATTATTTAAAGTTGACAGCCCTGATCAACTTCAAATATTATTACGTACACAGTCATATTTTATTGGACCTCAAAAACCTCGTCATCTGGGTTGTCTCGTCCAAATCTGGATCATTAGATGCAGAGACATCACCGACAGTTTTTATTTTAATATAAAACTCCTTGAAGGAATCGTCAATGAAGTCAATCATGTCCATCAAATACTTTTTTTTCTCTGCGCTAATTGGCAAAGCCTCCTTAGAGATTTGGCTCAACTTATAGATATCAATGGTGGTTTTTCCTCTTTTCCTAAAATTTATTGAATTGAAAGGAGGTTCGCGATCCAGGTTTATCTTAAAATAAATTTTTCCGACGCTGTTTTTGTCATATTGCAGCCATTTAATAGGTTGCCGCAAAAATTTGTCTCCTGAATCATCCAGTTTCTTGACAGTAAAGGATCCTTTCTTGAAAACAAAAAACCGGCCAAGAGCGTGTCGGGCCACGCTCAGTGTAGGGTTCCGTAGTTTCCCGTCCGTCACAATAAGTGTTCCCACTTATGAGTTTAAAAGTGGGTATCCATTATGTTCGCGCTCCAGCAGCGCTCCGCGCTCCTGCAACTGCTCCCGGTAGTGGGTACGTGCGCGAACACGGAACGTGCAACATTGCACGCTCCGCGGCAGGCGCTCCGACTCGTGACGGATTTTAGCGCGAACACTAAGGGGAGCGCAGTGTGTCAAAGGGGAGCGCATGTAGAAGTGCGCGCGACGTATCCATTGGAGCAGTTGCAGGAGCGCGGAGCGCTGCTGGAGCGCGAACATAGTGGTAACCTGTTTGTTTGAAAAAAGATACGTTCAGGATAATAAAATATGTAAACGAAATTAAAAAAATGCTTGCATATACGATTATACTACTTACAAACTTAGTCCAGAAATGATTTTGTACAACTTTTTGTCTTTTTTGTACAAAAACTGTTGTTTCCATCAAGTTCAAAATGATTTTCCTAGAAAGTCCTTATAAAGTTCTACTTTTCAGATTTTTTTCATATTTTCTAAACTTATGGTTCAAAAGTTAGAGGGGGACACACATTGTTTTTTACTTTTGGAGCGATTATTTCCGAAATTATTGACATTATCAAAAAATGATTTTAGTAAACCCCTATTCATTTTTATATACCATTCCAACAATATATATCACACGTTAGGGTTGAAATAAAAAAAAAAATCACTTCCCACTTTACATAATTATAGGGGGCTACCCTAATACGTAAAACATTTTTTTCAAATTTTTATTTTACCACTTTGTCGGCGTGATTGATATACATTCTAGTGCTAACGGTCACAGAGATTAAGCGAGGACGGACAGACAGACATGGCGAAACTATAAGGGTTCCTAGTTGACTACGGAACCCTAAAAATCATTTACCGTCATCACCACGACCTTGAATGGTTTCTGAACTTTGCAAGTCCTCGATATTCTCTTTACTTTTTACGAAAGCATCTTGACAACTCGATTATTTTTTTAATACAATTTAGGTCTATATGTTGGCAACTACACATATTCATTTAATGTCAAAGTTTTTTGTAACCGACACTTAGTGATAACTATACATAGTACATTTAGGGTTCAGAGCTTAGCTGACCGTAACTGGACATCTCAATATATCACAATTTAAACAGAAATATTTCGGTTGGCTATAACTTGACATCTCAATTTGTCAATTAAAAGAGAAAAATTTTATGTGTATAAGTTGAGATATCAAATAACAAATAATATTTTGGTTACTGGGGATAAGTTGATATAACAAAATATCAATGTTCGTTCACAAAAACATGTGAATCGTTAATTTGACATGTCGTGTTGTCAAGTAAAACACGTAAAAATGCGAGATGTCAACATAATACCATAGTCGATTGCTCCAAAAGTTATGTATATTATGAGCTGTCAATTTTTTTCATATAAATTCCTAATGCATAGGACGTATTAAGCCAATAAAAAAAAAAACATACAAGTCGAGTTGTCAATGTATTCACGCCAGCCACGGATATATTCATTGTGTACGTTACCCCAGCAAGAAAGTGTCTCCTAGAGTTATAGGAGTAGAACGTATAATATGTGCCCTATCTGCTGTAAATGTGCCCCCAAATAAAAAATGTGTGCCCCCTGTCGTTTTGGAAAAAAACGGAAAAAACGATTCCTGCTGGGGTAACGTTTTTCTAGCAGGAAAATTCTAAACGAATGATCGGAGAGAGAAAAATTGTGCATGGCCAGAGAGCTTATATGTGTGCCCTAATGTGCCCCCAAAAAAAAAATCTGTGCCCCTTCAGGTTTTCGAGATATTGCATTTCCTGCTGGAGTAACGTTTTGATGAATCGTATATCTCTACAACCATTGCATGTGCCCCTGTAGAGTAAACATACACGAGTAGCTCTTAATGTGTGCCCCTTAGTGCCCCAATTAGTTTTAAGAAAATATTTATAGTTTTCAAGTTATAGCGGTTTTATGAAAACCCGAAAAAACATCGCAGCGCCTAAATTAGACAAGAAACAAGTTCGCTGAAAACTGTATTCGGTCCTTCTTGACGCTAATAATAACCATACAAAGTTTCAAAACTATTCATGCATGCGTTTTTGCTAAAAGTCAAAACGATGGTGTCCTAACTTTGACGGCAAAATACAAGGAACCGGCTCAATCCGAAATGTGTAGGTGTAAACCAAAATCATGTGCCTTTAGTCAAAAATATATGGTGAAAATATTCAGCTTGGAATGTTTCGCATTAAGTAAATATTAACAAATAACCAAAATATGTAAGCAACGGCTGGTTATCCGACCAAATTTGAATGACTACTAAAAAGCGACGGATTCATACATATCGATGACCTTCTTTATTGGACGTATTATACCTAAGCTGTTGTCCGTACAGTCGCGTTCAAAAGTTTTGGGGGCTAATTAAAAAATATATTAAATGCACCTTGTGACTATAATAAATGAAACCGCTTGTTGATGTGGAAATTATTATTTTTATTCCCTTAATTTTAATTCTTAAAGTAATTATTGCTTCAAATCACAGATCAAAGAAATTATTTGCACGTTGTGTAGTCATTATTATTTAAATCACAGATCAGTTATTCATCTAAGTCTCCCACTTTCTCCAAGCTAGACAAAGCGACTCCTTGCGACACGACGTCAGCGGATGCCGCGGGGCCAGAGATATATGCAGCGGTGTGGGGAGGCGAAAAAAGGGAATCTTCTATTAAGTAAGGTGAATGCTCCAACCAGCCCGCAAAATTCAAATTTTTTCTGTTTTTTTTGTTCCTACGCCTTTATGAACTTGGAGGGTTGTATTGGTGATTTTGATGATTATAATTCTGTAACTACATACGTCTTACAACCGCGAATAATATTTTAATCAACATACAACCTAGCACTGGCCTGCAAATTGCAAAAAACGCAAGAAATTTTGAATTCCGCGGGCTAGTTGGAGCATTCCCCTTAATGATGAAAAACTTACAATGCGTGCCACGAAAGATGAGACTTGACACATCACGTGGTTTGACATGCGCAGTACACGATTTTAGGTATCTTTAGCGATATCTAATCTCTTTCAATAAATATATATGTACCTAATATAAAAAGACAAATACGGGCTTTTTATTTATATACAAAAAAGAGCTACCTCTATTTAGTAGTATATAAATTACTGGATGTATTTTAATGAAATTTAGAATCGAGAAGATAGCTTACCTTGGAATAGCACTTAGGCTACTATTTATAATGTACTTAATCATGTGTAACGTCATAGAAACAGCTAGTAGAATATAATCCAATAACAACTTTATTTAATTACTTATTACTTTTGTAAGTCAGTGTACTCAGGCACAACACGTGTGAACCGGTTAGTGAGTAAAGTAAAGAAGGTCATCGATATGTATGAATCCGTCGCTTTTTAGTAGTCATTCAAATTTGGTCGGATAACCAGCCGTTGCTTACATATTTTGGTTATTTGTTAATATTTACTTAATGCGAAACATTCCAAGCTGAATATTTTCACCATATATTTTTGACTAAAGGCACATGATTTTGGTTTACACCTACACATTTCGGATTGAGCCGGTTCCTTGTATTTTGCCGTCAAAGTTAGGACACCATCGTTTTGACTTTTAGCAAAAACGCATGCATGAATAGTTTTGAAACTTTGTATGGTTATTATTAGCGTCAAGAAGGACCGAATACAGTTTTCAGCGAACTTGTTTCTTGTCTAATTTAGGCGCTGCGATGTTTTTTCGGGTTTTCATAAAACCGCTATAACTTGAAAACTATAAATATTTTCTTAAAACTAATTGGGGCACTAAGGGGCACACATTAAGAGCTACTCGTGTATGTTTACTCTACAGGGGCACATGCAATGGTTGTAGAGATATACGATTCATCAAAACGTTACTCCAGCAGGAAATGCAATATCTCGAAAACCTGAAGGGGCACAGATTTTTTTTTTGGGGGCACATTAGGGCACACATATAAGCTCTCTGGCCATGCACAATTTTTCTCTCTCCGATCATTCGTTTAGAATTTTCCTGCTAGAAAAACGTTACCCCAGCAGGAATCGTTTTTTCCGTTTTTTTCCAAAACGACAGGGGGCACACATTTTTTATTTGGGGGCACATTTACAGTAGATAGGGCACATATTATACGTTCTACTCCTATAACTCTAGGAGACACTTTCTTGCTGGGGTAACGTACACATATTCATTGGCTTGCTAACAAATATGTTTTGATCGATACTGAGTTGTTTTTTTGTTCATTTGAAATGCTCTTTTGCAGGCACTGTGTATTGAGTTTGGAGTTAAATATTAACTATCTTGCTTTTAATATTTTGAACATATATTTAAAGTTTTGTTTAGACCTACCCGTAATAACGAATACTTACACCTGTACCAGTAGTTTATATAAAATAAAATGTAATGTATTCTTAATGCTCGTGCTTGTGAGCTGTCAATGGAACTTAGTTCTTTTTTTTGTGTTGATAAACGGTTGCCTATATTTTTATTTTTGTTTGGGTAAGGTCACACATTATTTATTTAATAAAATACTTAGTTGTAGACATCATGTTCCATAATGTGTGAACTAAACATTTATCACCAGAATGTTCGAGGACTGCGGACGAAGTCAATTAATTTTTATAGGAATTTAGCTAAATGTAACTATGATATAATCACTCTAACTGAGACCTGGCTCGTGGATGGGATTTTAGACAGTGAACTTTTTGATGATAGGTACCTCTACCTAGTGTGGCGGCGCGACCGTGACTGTGCGGCCACAGCGCAGTCGCGTGGTGGCGGCGGCGTACTGGTGGCGGTCCGCCGTGAGCTTGCTGTAGTTGAAAATGTTGACTGGCAAACCAGTGCGGAAGACATTTGGATTTCGATTCAATTAAGATCCACTTGTGATAAACGTACCTACCGACTTAACATTTGTACTCTGTATCTGTGCGCTCAGAATTCAGGCAATAGCTTCGCTAGTCAGTTACATGCTTATTTAGACAATCTTTCGGACTTAATAATCAACCATCCTACAGATAAATTTATTATTCTTGGAGACTTTAATATGAGCTCCATAACTTGGACGACTTTATATGATAGAATTAGACCTGTCGCGCCTCAAACTAGCTTGTTTACTCATTTTGTTGACACTATTGACTTGTGTAATCTACAGCAATTTAATCTTGTGAATAACAGGCACGGCAAAATTCTAGATTTAGTCCTTGCAAATACTCCTGTCACCGTCTCAGCGTGTCTAGAACCCTTAACCTTTGAAGACGCATATCACCCTGCTTTGTTAATTCAGCTTGTCACTCTACAATCTCAGTCACTTAACGCCAGTGCACGTATGGCGTATCAGTATAACAAAGGCAACTACGAACGTATTCGATCGGACCTTCGAGGCACTAACTGGAACGACGTAATATTGAAAGGTACTGTTGATGAGGCTGTTGGGAATTTTTATTCAACGTTATTCGAGATCAGAGATAAACACGTCCCTCAGCGTCTGTGTAAACTTTTTAAATATCCATCTTGGTATAACTCAGCCCTCATTAAGATACTTAAAGAAAAATTCAAATACCATAGGAAATTTAAAGTGTATTGTTGTAAGTGTATAAAGCTATTTACATAGCTTGATATAAATTACCTCACTTCTACTTCTGTATTTGATAGCTGTAAGCCACCCAAATACAATAAAATAAATAAAATAAAATAAAATTAACTCGCACGAAGCATTACTATGAACAATGCTCTGGGTTATTGTATGTACACGGATGTTTACAGGATTACGATTTATAGCAATCGTAACACTGAATCCACTGTATAGTCACTATATTACACCAAAATATGCTAAAAGTTCTTTAAAAATGTTGATATGTGCACAGAACGTAACGAATCTGCGGGCGGCGTGGGCGAAGTATATATAACGAATATGTAACGCCGCACGAAGAAAACCCGAGAAAGTCACTGTTTTTAAGTCTTTATACAAACGTTGTTATACACAATAACAGTTTTACACGAAATAATGTTTGTTTAACCGTTTTTCACAAAAACACGGCCGCACGTTGGGACGCCAGTTATAGTCGGGGTACTTTTGGTAAAACAAACTCCAACTATTTGTGCATGTAAAGCGTATTTGTAAAAACGTATGTATAGTAACTGTGACATTTAACTTAAAAATAACATAATAAATTATCGGTAATGGACGGCTCGCGAGGCGCACGAGTCTGTGAGCGCCGAGCGCGTGCGCAGTTACCGGGCGTTGTGACCACGTCGGACGGTTAATGCGCGGGGGCTGGAGCAGTGCGACAGTGGCGGGTGTCGGCGTTTTGTGTGGCACGTAGTGACCACTAGTGGCGAGTAGCGGACACTACTGTAGCGAGTGGCCGCCACCGGATACACGTGTGCGGCGCGTCTATACAAAAAATTACAAAGTGTTGGCCACCGGTGGCTGCGGTCGGTGGCTCATTTGCGCCAAGCCTTAGCGGGAATGCCCAATTTTGGCCATGAAACGCCCAACAATTTGCTTTTGTCAAATAAAAACATCTCGTTTTATGTTAATAATTAATCGCAGTATTCATTTATCGAAACAAGATTGCAACATTTTTGCTAAAAAAAAAGTAACGAAAAGACAAAAAGGAAATTAGGTAAATCCATTTGTCATTCGTTTGAGGATAAATTAAAAAGTGTTGCCATTTATTAATTTCGTTAAAACATAATCGATTCTTTTTTATCGATTTTTATTGATATGCTTATATTACTCGGTTTTTTTTTTTATGATTATGTATTAAAAGCGAACTGATTTATTACTAATTCTGTAGGTCATAACAAAGCGCTACTGTATAAGCGCCACAAACATGAATATTTAAAAAAAAATATTTAAATCGAACAAAAATCTATCGATCGATTATATTTTATATATATCGATTTTATGTCTATTAAGTGGCAACATCGAATCTATTATGACAGCTAGGCCCCTTTCTGTCATGCATGTGACACAACTAAATAATCACAAGTCGACTTCGTTTGCATTTGTATTATTTTGTTTGTTTTCTTGCGGATTTTTTATCTAGGCAACGAATAAGTTTGTGTATGATACAAATGTTGTATATGATCATAAAATATCTTACAGATGTAACCAATACTTCATAATTAAATAATTAATATATGTATTACAGTAAAATTATTGTTAATTATTGTTAAATATCTTAAAAATCCGGACTGTTTTTTAAACCAATTCTTTGACCATTTTATTCTTTAATTTGCATAATTATCATTTCAGTATGCTTTTATAAATGTGTGCACCCAGGGCCGAAGTGTGTATGGTCAGTGGGCATTCCCCTTTAGTCAGTGTGTGCGTGCGACGACGCATACGTACATACGAGCGCACTCACGTACAAACCGTGTTCGGTGCGTATGTATGTATGAAGAATCCTACTCATTTGTATTTACTCTGACCCAGGATAGTGGTTGCGATGTTAGCGCGTCACGTATCTACGAAAATAATATATCAATGGCTTTTATGTTATTTCATGTCTTTGTGAAAAGTATTTAAGTTTAAACGGCAAAAGGGCTTTGAAGGTCCGTGGCATACCTACCTGTCCGTAAATCGATAGCTTTTTTCTTTATTAATAAGAACTAAGGTTCTTAGTAATTGTTTACAATTTTTATTTTTAAGCCGAATGCTGCTAAAAGCGTAGACACTACGCTACGAAGTATGCTCAACTCGTGGATGTAGAACGGCCCTTGTTCAGCGTCATTATAATGTTTTGTCTAGCCATTTATATGTACCTACCTATAATAAAATATATAAACTTTGCACCATTGCTCCCATGTGCCTAAATGAATGTAAGTCCAAGGTCTCAAAGTGGCTATTGTCACTGAGTTACGCTGGGACTGAAGATTTACTACATGTATCAATCGCTTAACCTAATTTAGTTAATAAAGTCAGATATCTTTAATTATATTTATACAGGATTACATAAACACAAGCTTTCACCATATTTATCTCTCTCTCAATTAGGGTTGCCAACTTTTTGTAGAAGAAATAGAGTATATCTGATTTTAAAGGAGGTAAATAAAGAGTACGGACTTACAAAAAAGAGTATCATTTATTTTGTACTTTTAAAAAGGTATGTTTTTGTACTTTTTGCAGAACATAACAATTTTTCATTGTTCTTAAAGGAATCGTATGAGTCCAAACATTCCAACTCTAAATTTATATACAGAGAGCTCATTTTTGATCAATCTATGTTGAATCAATAACAAAAATATTACCATTCGAAAATAAAATGTTTTTATTTATTTTTTTATATTAAAATACTAAAAAACGTAAATTGATACGTTAAAGAAACACTGTACACGCGTACTTGAAGGACAGCAATGTCGGAATTTATTTAATTAAATAAATTAGAATTAATTAAATAAATAGAGTATCAATTTACGATTTTTAGTGAATATTTTAATATAAAAAAATATAAAAACATTTTATTTTCGAATGGTAATATTTTTTTTAGCATGTATGGGTGCTATACTATTGCGGGTTAACGGGAACGCCCTCTGTTAGTTAACATACTGTATACATATAGGTATTATGAATTCATGATTGACTGCTTATCTCCATAAAAGTAGGACTCGATGCGATGGGTTAGGGGTTCATCATTAAAAAGCTAGTACTGTCTAATGCTAATGACAAGTCCATTTATTGTGAGGGCTATTGCTATGAGTCAGAGAATCATATACCTGAATACTTTGAACACTACTCTTCTGCAAGAGAAATGCTCAAGTAGGTAAGTAGGCGTAGAAAAGCTGTACATATTAGAACATAAATTCATTATTTCTCCTTCCTAATATTAATTTAGTAGTAGTTGAATTAGATTGAACAGAGTGATAAGCGCGCGGCTAGATAACGTCGCTCTTATATACATACAGTACGCGGCCGCAGTACTTGACACACACCGCTCTCTGGCGGCCGCGCGCGCTCGCTCTGTCTCGACACTAACATCAACACAACAGTATCAACATGATCACCGCGGCCATCGTGCTCGTCGTCATCGTCGCGCTCTACCTGTACGGCACTCGCACCTTCAGCTACTGGGAGAAGAAAGGAGTTAAACATGACAAGCCGACAGTGTTGTTCGGCAATAATTCTCAAGTCTACCTCATGCAGAAGAGCATCACGCAGAAGGCGGCAGAAATGTACTGGAAGTATCCGAAGGAGAAAGTGGTAGGATTCTACAGATCCACGCACCCGGAGCTCGTGATTAGAGATCCTGAGATCGTAAAGCGCATCTTGTCAACAGATTTTCAATACTTTTATCCCCGCGGTCTGAACCCGCACAAAACGGTGATCGAGCCTATGATGCGCAACCTGTTCTTCGCAGACGGCGACTTGTGGCGGATGCTGCGGCAGCGCATCACGCCAGCGTTCACGAGCGGCAAGCTGAAGGCGATGTTCCCGCTGATCGTGGAGCGCGCGGAGAAGTTGCAGGCGCGTGCGCTGGCCGCCGCCGCCGCCGGCCGCCCGCTAGATGCACGCGACCTCATGGCGCGCTACACCACGGATTTTATCGGCGCCTGCGGATTCGGCCTCGACGCCGACTCACTCAACGATGAAGACTCTGCCTTCAGGAAGTTAGGAGCCTCAATATTTCAAATTGGAGTAAAGGAGGTCTTCATAGCTATGTTGAAAGAAATATTCCCAGAATGGTGTAAGCATTTAAAGTATGTCGAAAGAGTGGAACAACCTTTGATCGATCTAGTCTCAGCTATACTAAAACAGAGGAATTATGAACCTTCCGGAAGGAATGATTTCATTGACTTGTTGCTTGAATGTAAGAAAAAGGGAAAAATGATGGTAGAATCGGTGGAAAAGTTTAAAGCAGACGGCACTCCGGAGATCGCCACGTTAGAGCTGACGGACGAGCTGATCGCGGCGCAGGTGTTCGTGTTCTTCGCGGCGGGCTTCGAGACGTCGTCGTCTGCCACCAGCTTCACGCTGCACCAGCTCGCCTACCACCCGGAGGTGCAGCGCAAGGTGCAAGAAGAGATCGACGCGGTGCTGGTCAAGCACGGCAGCCGGCTCAGCTACGACGCTATCAAGGAGATGATGTACCTGGAGTGCGCATTCAAGGAGGGCATGCGCATGTTCCCGTCGCTGGGCTTCCTGGTCCGCATGTGCGCGCGCACCTACACCTTCCCCGAGCTGGACGTGACCATCGACCCGGACGTGGGCGTGATCATCCCGCTGCAGGCGCTGCACAACGACCCGCAGTACTTCCCCGAGCCGCACAAGTTCCGTCCGGAACGCTTCCTGCCCGAGCAGCAAAATGACAACACCAAGTTCGTGTACCTGCCCTTCGGTGACGGTCCCCGCGCCTGTATAGGTAACAATTGTTTATTTATTAAGTGTTGTCTTTATGGAAGAAACTGCAAAGTTAGTTAAGTGTGTAACTGCCAGCCTCCAGCCAGGGGGGCATCTGTATTATGAGTCTCGCTCGACACGTATCGCGCCACCTGTTGACCTTAGTGACTACTCAAAGTGAGTTAAGTATGTAACTGCCAGCCTCCAGCCAGAGGGCATCTGTATTATGAGGCTTGCTCGACACGTATCGCGCCACCTGTTGACCTTAGTGACTACACAAAGGCGGATATTAACAGGAATAAATCCAGTTAAAAGCATGGTTAGAGCTCTTACACACCACGTTTTTTTCAGGCGCCGTCGACGCGCGTCGCACGCAACTGTAACGCGCTGCAAACGAAATGTTATCGCAACCAATTTACCTATTCACACGTTGTTTTATAATTGTAGTAGGTATGCAGACGACAACTTTTTTCGCATGTTGTCAACGCGCTACTAGCGCGGAATTACATGGATACAGACGCGCTGGCTTAGCGCGTCTGTTAAAAAGGAAAAATAAAAACGTTTCACGAAAACGTACATATTCTATACATCCATTTACAAAATACAAACATTTATAAACATCATTTACATCCATTTATAAATACATAGGCAATACAAGTGCGTTCTGAATGAAGTACGGATGGAGTATGCGCTGCATTCCCTCACCCCTTTCCTCGATGTCGGTCAGTCACAGGCACGCACGTTTCCAGCGCGATACACGCACGTTTGTGGCTTGTTCGCGCGCGTACCACGCGCGTTTTAGTTTGCAAGGAGAGTTACTCACGCGCGTCTGTAGCGCGTTTCTCGTCAACAACAGCGAGTTTACAGCGATGTAATCGCAAGTAATCTGCCTTTTTCAAGCTTAGCAGTGCCGACAACACGCGATAGCGAAACACGCGTCAACGGCGCCTGAAAAAACGCGGTGTGTAAAAGCTCTTAAAGTTAAGATAGCTGTGAAGCTGTCGGGTCGGCACATACTATACTAAAACCGCTCATAGCACTTTGGAAAAGATTTGCTAGTCGGTAAGGTTGGTAACTTACAGGGGTAGCTAACGTCGAAGATGTGATGAAACACAGACACACACATGAACATCATCTCGTTTATTTATATAACACCTAAGGTGATTACACAATGACAACTACGATGATTGAGTGTTGAGTATTACAAACTGAAGTATCTATTTGTCACAGGACACTTCCCCCTAAAACATGGTAGTTTGGATGGTATCAGGAAGTTGAATTACTCTCAGTCGTAATATATGTGTTTGGTGTTTGCAGGTCTGCGCCTGGGTCTGATGCAGTCCCTGGCGGGGCTGGCGGCCGTGCTGTCGCGCTTCACCGTGGCGCCGGCCACCACCACGCTGCGCCACCCCGTCGTCGACCCCAAGTCCGGCATCGTGCAGAGCGTCAAGAACGGCCTGCCGCTCGCCTTCATCGAACGCAGACCTTCTGTGGCCGCGCAGTAAGCGGACGGCCTTGTGATTAGTACCACTAGTTTTGTAAATAAGTTATACATAGGTATTTTAAGCTACAGTTGTATTAACAATTATTATTATTGTTTTATTTTGTTGTAAAATTACTAGCTATTTTAAACCTGAAAGCAAATTGTGTTATTGTCTAGTTTTTTCATGCAACGGCCGAATGAAGTAGCACTCCTCAGACTAAGGACGTGCATACAGACTCAACGTATTTGTTACTTCGAAAGTATTAAGTACGTACTATAACAGCTATAGTTATAGGTTATAGTGCACGTCACTGTCATAAAATTTTCACCGCGTTCTTCGCGCTCTGAGTAACTCGCTCCCCCCACCGAATAATATGGTAATCGATAAATCAAAATTTTACAGGAAAAATAAAAAACTGTTTTATGCGTATATCTCGGCACGGGTAGATCGTAAGGTAGACATTTAAACGTCAAAACAAAGCTAATTTTTTTACAATCTAATTTATATTATGATTTTTTTGTAATATTTTAATAAAATTAAGTTATTCACAAAAATAATGTTACTGAAATTAAATGGCAAAAGTATAGTATGCAACGCATCATTACCATATTATTCGCGTGTAAACGCAACAATATCGTAGTCATATTATTCGTTGTAATACAGTGTCAAAAAACCTAACGGCAATATGATTGCGATTCGATTGCGATTGCGATTACGATATTATTCGTGTGAAATCCAAGCGATAGTGTATAATGTAATATTACATTACAGTAATATTCGTCGATGTTGGTGTCAAAAGATTAACAGTAATATAATGTTGCAAATACATGTTTTATTAAATAATCCAGTACTTATTATTTGATTTGGCAGAAAAATAACAATATATAGGAAGTTGATATTAATACTGGATAATTTATAATAGCGTTTTATTAAAATTTATGAAATAAAACAAAGGTTTTATTATTTATCATAATCAGTCCTTTTATTTATTAACTAGCTGTGCCCGCGACTTCGTCAGCGTGGAATAGTGACTTTTCGGGCAGCATATTTTGAATTACCTACATATACCGTCGTTTGGGTAGCTAAAAATTTACTTTTCGTACCACTTGCTCAAAAAAGTGACATTCTATGCCACAAAAAGCGAACATAACAATAGTCATTTTTAATCTGTTAAAAACAGGGAAAGAAAATTGTACTGAATTTCATTCATCCTCTAGGGGGAGAATGTGATTTAAATTTGGAATACTTACCGAAATTTATACTAAACTACATCTGTGTTTACACCATTGAGTTTGTATATAAAGCATTATACATATTTTTGAAAAAGGAATACGCATTTATTGTGCAGTTATGATTATTAAATAAAATAACGAAAACCGACGAGGCCGTATGAGCTTGATGCCTTTGCTTTTCCGACAAAAAATATTAGTCTAGGAATTTGCCGCGTTTTTGTTTTCTTCAAATACATAAACGTTAAGTTTATTTTAATTTTTTTTTAATAATAAGTTAATGTTATAAAAATACGTTACGATGTTAAATCAAAGCGACAGTGACAGTGAATTGTCGGATTCCATCAGTGCAAATGCTGCCGCAATTATAAATAATTTGCTTCTAACAAAATCCAAGGAAAATTATTTAAAAACTTATGAAGAATTTTCAACGTGGAGAAGTGCGAAAGGCCTATCAATTTCAGGATCAGTACTTCTTGTCTTTTACTTTTAATTGTCATTATTTTTAATAAATGCTTATATCATATTATTATTGTGTTAATTTTTTCGCAAATGGTACGAAAAGTAGAGTATTTTCCTCGGTGATAAAGCTGTCTTAGTCTTGGGTGAACTTAAATCCCTCGCTACACTCAGGACTCGTCTTAAATCCCTCGCTTCGCTCGTGATTTAAGTTTTTAACACCCTCGCTACGCTCGGGAGTAAACCTCGAGTCCTTCGGTACGCTCGCGATTTAAATCGTCACCCGCGACAGAAGACACTGCTTTATCCCCTTGGTTAATAATCTACTATTACAGTAATGCTTCTCTGTATACGATATTTGACGTATGGCCATCGGGGATGAAAGCATACAGGCTCCTAGGATTGCTAACCCGTGACAGAGCCACATACAACTGAGCGTGCGAGAAACAGCTGATACTTAGATCTACACCTACAACTTTTAGCGTCTGACCTTGGGCTTTATTAATTGTCATCGCAAAACATAGGCTGACTGGAAACTGGACTCGTTTAAAACTAAATGGAAAATTGTTTGGAATGAGAGGAATCCGAGGAATGAAAACACTTTTACCTTTTCCACACCTTGTTAAAATCTCTGCTTCTATCAGATTTCTTTGTAAATTGGTCACTTTTAACCTGGTGCCATTGCTAAGTTTTGGGGGGCTTAAATTTCTAAGAAGCATTATCGGTACGCCTACTTTTAATTTTATTTTATGTGCTGGTAGTCCAGGAGCATTGAGGGATTCTAAAAATTCTACTGGATAGCTTGTAGATTTTCCTTCTTCCATGACTCTGTTAATGGAGATATACTCAACATAATCCCCCGGAACATAGCTCAAAATTTCAGCGTTTATTGTTGCTGCTTGGTCGTTTCGTGGCGTCAAAATAGCTCTTTCCCAAAGCCAGAAATTTTCGCAAGTTGGTATTTGCGTTGCGTTTCCATACACAGATGATATGAGGTCTCGCATTGATGAAACTATGTTGCATAGGTTTTCATTAAGAACAACTTTTCCTTGTTCCTGCGGTAACACACCGTTACCAATCTCAAGTAGCAAATCTGAAAATTCTTGAGCATTTTCGTTGCCTCCAATTTGCGCACGCATATTTAATGTCAAATGCAAAGGTATAATGTAATGCCACAGTCGAGAACTCTTTAGGCAGGCTCTAACTTCAACAGCCCTTGTTCCACGTGGCATTAC
Source organism: Luperina testacea (assembly GCA_927399505.1). Taxonomy (NCBI): domain Eukaryota; kingdom Metazoa; phylum Arthropoda; class Insecta; order Lepidoptera; family Noctuidae; genus Luperina; species Luperina testacea. Next base: position 230,135 of record OV656771.1, read on the forward strand.
AGGGAGAGTCTGACGAAAATCGCCACAAAAAAGCATAGTAATGCCATCCATGGGTTGATCATTTTGCTTGACATCACGCAACGTTCTGTCTACTGCTTCTACTGCTTTTCGATTGGCCATTGTGGACTCATCCCATATAATAAGCCTACAATCACGAAGAACCTTAGCTTTATCGCTGTTTCTTGAAATATTACAAACAGGGCTTTCTGTGCGGTCTAAATCGATCGGAATTTTGATCATTGTATGGGCAGTTTTCCCACCTGGCAACAATGTGGCTGCTATGCCTGATGAAGCGACAGCAAGCGCGATTTTACCTTGGCTTCGTACCTTCGCCAAAATAACTTTCGTAAGAAATGTTTTACCCGTTCCACCGGGTGCATCTACAAATAGCATTTCTTCCAAAGTACTATCAACGCTCACCAGATCAAATATCAAACGCTGTTTATCAGTTAGCCTCGAGAGTGCGCGTCCATGTACGTACTCTGATAGTATACCTTAAAAATGTCCGCCGTGATTCTTTAAATTGACATAACTTTTTTATTTATGAACCGATTGACATGAAATAAACACTAAATGTTAAGTGAAGCTTACTACAATATATTAGTGAAACCGCATCTAAATCGAATAAGCCGTTTCTATTATATTGTAAACAAAAATAATACACAAATATAATTGTTTTATACTTTACGTGGAAAAAGGCATGCATTTCTTACGCGAATATAATGGTAATCGTCGCTTACCGAAAAAGTTAACGATTGCATGATCTGTAATAACATGTTATGGTATTATTCGTGCAAAAAGTGTGTTTAGATTTTAAGGGAATAATGTTGTTATGTTCATTACGGTACCATTGAAATTATTGTACTTTTATAAATATACATAGAAAAAATACAAAAAAAATTACAAGATGATAATTAATGCTTTAGACACCGAATATGCAATAAAACGAAAACTGTCGTAGTACCACATTACCATGTTATTCGGTGGGGGGAGCGAACTAGTCAGCGACACGGTAATAATATATACAGTAGGTCGTCTTCATACAAACGGACGAAACGCGGGCTATACCTACGCGCTTCGATCTCCGTGTGCGCTCAGGCGCAGGCGGCTCGGAGTCGCGACTGTGCCGCAGTGACGAACGGACGGTGTGTTGTTTTTTATAACAATAACCGCGCGATTTTTTCACTAAACATAAGTTCAAGTACATATTTAATATGAGTACCTAGGCGATATTGTGCTGTTTTTGGTTGCATGAATTCGTCAATAACGCATCCAGAGATAGCTTTTTTTACATTACCTGGAAACTCTGAAAGGTAAGACTATTTTACTTACTAGTGGGTAGGTACATAATGTGTGTCTTTTTAATGGATAAGTATTTCCTATTACCTCCGGAAAAAAAGATGTCTGGATTAATAAATAAAGTGATTAAAGTAAAGGAAAGTGATAGACACGAGTGAAATAAGTAGTTATAGGCGGTTCATGAATCATTATACGGTAGGTACGCTTGTGTTAAAACCTCGGGGCATGTGTGTTTTGTTAGTTTGTATAATTCAAAGGTCAATTAGACTTGGAAAAGACGCTTAATAATGCTACTGCTCTTATTAATATTATATAACGTTTTCTTATATACGTCTGTAAACATTCTCATCTCCGCTGTATGCAATCTTTAATTCGTGATTTTTTTTACGGCCCAGCATTCCAGAAAAAATTACGTTATAGGACGCAGTTCGTGAAACACAAATAAAAAATAAAAAATTGAAAATAATATTTCAACAACAATTGTGTGCGCCAAAAAGGTCCATTTCAGCGTTCATGCCAGACAGATGCTTTCTGACACTGGTTTTCTAATGAACCAGACACAAGTGACGGGAAATAACAAACAGTTTCAACGTACCTAGTACATATTTTTAAACTTTTATTAAATTAATAAACTAGTACCTAACCAAATTTAATTAAGCGCACAAAAAAAACAAGAACTTTCTTAGCAAAACTCTTCTTAGCGATTAGCTACGAGTACATACGTGATGCGTGTAGTTACTGTGACGTCGCCATTCCGTCCTTCCTGAGTTGATCCGGTGTGTTGAGTATCAAGATCCAGGTGCGCTGCTGATGGTCCTGACTTATTTATTGAACGCTCAAGGTGTCGGGGAGCAAGTGTGGTGTTGTGTGGCCCGATGTGACGTCGGGAACACGGTGCGAGGCATCTCGGTCTTCTTCACATCCTCTTGGGCGAGTGACCCGAAATACTGGAGGTCGAGAACGCTCCGGCGAGAACAATGGACACGTTGAGTACGTCACAGTGAAGTGTTCTAATCAGAGGGCTTAACCCTAACTGCTGAGACTGAAAGAATACGAGAGATAAACAAACAGTAGGGAACACGTGGTGAAGCAGTGGCTTGATGAAGATAAAATCTTTGGATGCGAGCTAAAGAGCTTAGGTAATCCTTATCCTTACTAATATAATTATATTAATATCCATAACTACTCGTATTATACAGTATGTTAACTAACAGAGGGCGTTCCCGTTAACCCGCAATAGTATAGCATCCATACATGCTAAAAAAAATATTACCATTCGAAAATAAAATGTTTTTATATTTTTTTTAATTAAAATATTCACAAAAAATCGTAAATTGATACTCTATTTATTTAATTAATTCTAATTTATTTAATTAAATAAATTCCGACATTGCTGTCCTTCAAGTACGCGTGTACAGAGTGTTTCTTTAACGTATCAATTTACGATTTTTAGTGAATATTTTAATATAAAAAAAATAAAAACATTTTATTTTCGAATGGTAATATTTTTTTTAGCATGTATGGATGCTATACTATTGCGGGTTAACGGGAACGCCCTCTGTTAGTTAACATACTGTATTTGCGCAAGTAAGTTTGTTTTTTTGTTTGTTACCTTTTCACGCCTAAACCAGTGAACCGATCATCCTGAAACTTTGCATATTATGTATATACGTTGTCAGGTGTACAGAAACGAACATACCGTTCATCCCGAAAAAACAATTGTGTTGTTCCCGTGGAAAACAACAATAACGTTATTATGATAATAGATGGCGCCACGTGTCTTTCGAATCAAAAACAGGAAAACGACTGTCGGGTCAGCTAGTAATCCATACTAATATTATAAATTCGAAAGTAACTCTGACTGTTTGTCTGTCTGCCTAGTTACCTTTTCACGCCTAAACCACTGAACGGATTTCTATAAAATTTGGCAGAGAGATAGATTGCATCCCGGGAAAGTACATAGGATAGTTTTTATCCCGATATTCCCACAGGATCGACACTTATGCGGGTGAAACCCCGGGGCGCTGCTAGTAATATTATAAATGCGAAAGTAAGTTTGTTTGTTACGCTTTCACGATAAAACGGCTAAACGGATTTTGATGAAATTTGGCACATGAGTAGATCATGACCTGGATAAGAACATAGGCTACTTTTTATCCTGGATCGTAGACGAAGTCGCGGGCAACAGCGAGTCTTTTATATTTCAGAGATGCGGGTACACCAATTTCTGACTCATATTGACTTTATTGCGTCATAAAATGACCAGTTTCATAGCGGTGTACCTATGTATGTGGCCGAGGCTAGAAATATAATGAATACCTAGAGCTTTACTAAAAATATAATGTATTATCCGCGGTACACGTTGAGTGACCCCAGCAGCAACAAATCGTACTGTAACGATGAGTGAACAAATTATTATCATAAAAAACATCAAGTATCAAAGGTTCATATTATTATGTATTTTATTTTTTCAACGCTCTGTGTATTGGATTTTGTGCTCAAACAGGTATATAAACAATAATATACCTAAATGAACGATAACACTGTTATCTAGTGTTTTATGTAACATTCAGTATACGCTAGTGCTGTATTAGGTATAATGAATACATAGGCGATGAGTGAAATATTTCGAAAGCGTCTTGTACGGGACACGACGCTTTCGAGGCATTTTCCGATAATGACGTCAATTTGAGTGGCATCCCTGTCCTAGTACAGCTACGAGCCCCGACCCCCGCCCCGACCGAGGACTACGAGCAGAGGTCGCCCCGACCGAGGACTACGAGCAGAGGTCGCCCCGACCGAGGACTACGGCGCGCGGCGGCGTGCGTGTGCTTCAAATCGAATCTATATTGCAGAACACAGTCCATATAAATACATTTCAAGATGTTTAGTGAATGCTCAGTTCACTATGTTTTAGCTTAAGGCATGCAAAACTATGCTTCTGTCCATAAGTTGACGCCAACCTGCACAGTCGCGATGTGTGGCACGGGTATTTTCTTGAGTGTGTATGTCAAGTTTGAATTGAGACACTTTTAATACTTTGCCATCGGGTCTAACAAAGCCTGCAAGCATAATTATGATCAAACCTTGGAAACTATTTTAATCATGTTATTAATTTTTATTTTCTGTAAATTATGTTTTGTCCCTCTAAGCACCGTACATAAGTACTTAGTAGTATCTTCTGGACCCCCGACTCATGGTACTAGAAAGAACAGTGGGGCTTTATTCGGTAGGAGTCCAACAAACCATCCGTTCTTCTCAGACGGAGGGTGTCCATGAGAATTTCCAAACGAAAAAGAAAACGAAAAAAGGTACATAGGTAGTAAGAACCTACATAATATATCATCTGTGAAGAATGAGTAATTTCTTGCAGTACCCGGCGATAAATATTGCACATCGACCTTTGGAAAGAGACAATCGGCTAATTTCGGCTTCGTAGAGCGTTATCTCTGTCGCACGAAATACAAACAGTCCGGTACCTATCTATTGGGAGCTGTTAAAACAATTATGATTTGCTTCTTTTGATACTTAATTATTTTTATTTTTTGTATAAAATCGATAGGATCGAATAGGTCGATGTGCAATATTTATCGCCGGGTACTGTACACTTTTCTGTATGAAGCACGCAGAGTAGAATACACTGTACCTACACTAGCACTGCGCAGTGCACGCGGCACGCGGCACCACCAGACGTGGTGAGTCAGTATTTACTAAAGTAATCTAGCAATTAGTGAAAAGTCTCACTAATTGTCAGATCAACAAACATCATGATTACAGAATTTTTTTGTAGAAATAATTAAATAAACATGTTATAGAATATAATAGAATGTTCTTTATTATTTACCATACATACATCATAGGAATTACAGAACAACTTGTTGTAGAACTAAAACTTCGAGGACATGTGGCATCCACCAAACCTGCACTCAGCCCGCGTGGTGGGTTACGGGTACAACCCCGTTCCTCTCACAGAGAGGAGGCCTAGTGTCTCAGCAGTGGGAAAATTAACGGCCGATTTTGCTGAGCTATGCTAAATATACCTACCACATATGATGGACCTGTCTCGGCAGCTTTACCAACAGTTGTCAGGCAGAACACCGGACAGGCCAAGGTTCTCCGCGAGGCTCGGGGCGAGCTAGGAGCATCACACAAACATCGACAGATAACAGCGTGTTTACTCAGAGTAATCTTATCAGTCTACAAGCTATGTAACGTAAAAATATGTAACAGGTGTCGGTAGCTTGAGTTTAAAAGTACATGTAGACTCAATCTCCTACAAGTGTTGTTCGTACGGTCGCCAGTCCACTGCACGTCGATGTAGAACGTACGCTCGCCAGTCGACTGCTGCACGTCGACGAAGAACGTACGCTTGCCAGTCGACTGCTGCACGTCGACGTTGAACGTACGCTCGCCAGTAGACTGCTGCACGTCGACGTAGAGCATACGCTCGCCAGACGACTGCTGCACGTCGATGTAGAAAGTACGCTCGCCAGTAGACTGCTGCACGTCGACGTAGAACGCACGCTCGCCAGTAGATTGCTGCATGTCGACGTAGAACATACGCTCGCCAGACGACTGCTGCACGTCGACGTAGAACGTACGCTCGCCAGTAGACTGCTGCACGTCGACGTAGAACGTACGCTCGCCAGTAGACTGCTGTACATCGACGTAGAACGTACGCTCGCCAGTAGACTGCTGCACATCGATGTAGAACGTACGCTCGCCAGTCGACTGCTGCACGTCGACGTAGAACGTACGCTCGCCAGTCGACTGCTGCACGTCGACGTAGAACGTACGCTCGCCAGTCGACTGCTGCACGTCGACGTAGAACGTACGCTCGCCAGTCGACTGCTGCACGTCGACGTAGAACGTACGCTCGCCAGTCGACTGCTGCACGTCGACGTAGAACGTACGCTCGCCAGTCGACTGCTGCACGTCGACGTAGAACGGCTTTTATAAGTAACACGATTATAACGTAAACAAAATGGTGAATAGAGAAAACCAGCTCAGTACGTCTTTATGGATATGTACCGCCTTTCAAACGCACCATCCCCAGCAGGCATGGTTCTGATGATACGGGTCGGAACCCGTATCAGATCATCAGAACCATGCCTGTTGGGCAACTGACCGCTACACCGTCATTGTTTTGTAAATCGGTTGCCCATACAGACTGGAAGTTTTCCAATGGCGTTTATCATTTGACACAAGGATTGCCAATACAGGGCAAAGTTTGATCGCGAGCTCGTTCGTGAGTCGAGTTCCAAAGTTTAGATTATTGTTTATAATAATTGTGCTGCCTCATCATCATTGGCATATTTAATATCAGTCTACTGATATCCCGCGACCAAGAATCGTAAAGTATAGAGTCATTTTATTTGATTTGAAGATAAAAACTTTCCTGTAACAAATTATTAAAATAATGACTTTGATTTTAGATTCAGTAAAAATAAATTGAATAAAATAAAAAAGCCACGTATTTCTTACAAAAAAAGTTACAGAACTACAATTAAAGAAAAGTAAAAATAAACTAAACTAACTACCTACGTTAACTACAATTCTTAAATTCTATAGAGTTAAGCGTGTTAAATTTCTGTGCCAGTAAGAACCCCTCATTTAATTGAAGGTGAAGGCCTCCCCTAGAGATTTCCATTTCTGTCTGTCATTCGCTGTGTTCATCCACTGCGCCAGCCACTTGTACAGTCAGGTGCAGAGAAAAGGTACCCTACCAAGACTTAAAGATTATCGCCCGAGCACGCTCGGGCCCGCGTGTCACGTGAGCCTTGAGCAGCTCCCTCCCCCGCCGCCGCACCCATCTCTGCCCGCGTGCATCCACCGATCCGCCTCAAATAATATTTGCAAGTATTTAATAATTTTATATGGTATTTGATCGACTTCCTTCTGGCCGAACTGTATAGATACCCAGAATAACTTACAAAAAGACACTGCGTGCGATTAAGATACGAACCTGCTTCACCAGGCGCCAGCCGATCAACTAGAGTCTAGTTGATCGGCTGGCGCCTGGTGAAGCACACGGTCTAGTTACTAGACCGTGCCTTATACCACTAGGCTATTGGCTCAGTTATCAACCTTAACGAAAATTGGAATAGCATTACTCCTTTTATCGAAGAAGGTTATTAACGGTCTAATCTTCTAGATATTAAGGTTTAAATTTCAACTTCCGTGTTATATTTAATACTAGCACCTTACCGTCTTGTTTTACAAAATGCAATACGCAACTCCTCTATTAACTAAAACATAAGGTTGAAATTAGCATAGATTTCTTGTTTGGTTGAATAGCTCTACCCTCATTTTACTTCAGAAACTTAACTGCTGTATGAACTGCGAGTTATGGTTGAATTTAGTATACTTCTTCGCCTTATTTACTAAACTGTGATTGAGGGTATTTTTACTTTTCAAATGGTTTCATTTTCGTGCCGATTCGCTTGTGTGTAATTATATTCATCGTAATATTATCCAATTTATTAAGTTTTTGACCAGTTGATTCTATTAATCGATGGTATGGTTCGATTAACAACTTTATTGAAGGCTAAAATTGTTGTTCTGTGGGAAAAGGAACAAAACAAAGAAAATAGCACGAGATATGATCATAACGGTAAGATTTACGTTATTCTTACACATACCTATTTATTGTTGCAATCATGTTGCATACTTACAAGTTGGATTTTTTTTATGTATTTCTAATACAGTGAAACCTGGTTAATTGGGATCTCAAGGGACCAAGACATATGTGCCAATTATTGAGGGTTTCCAATAAACCAGTTTTCCAATTAAGCAGGTTAAAATTATAGTTGTCTCATTTACAGAGGTCCCCCGCTTACAGAGGTCGAAATGTGCGTTTTTCCATTTTTAGAAGTGGAAATGTTAATAAAAATGCGTATTTTTGGTGTTTGTATGTAAACAAACACGTCAAAACGTGTTAAAACCTGATTAATTTGTCTCACTTATACAGGTAATTGAGCTACAGAGTCTCAATTATAGAGGTAAACTTGGAAAAACTCTTAGAATTCAAATCTCATTTAACCAGGTTCAAAAAGTCCCATTAACAGAGGTAATTTAATGAAAAAGAACCGGGACCTCATGGCAACTCTCAATAATAGAGGTTTCTCACTTATCCAGGTCCCACTTAACCAGGTTTCACTGTATTATTATTTTCATTACAGAGAAAAACAGTTCGTAGATGGATACAAAGTTATCAAGCGACGGGTGATGTGAAATGTGATCACCAAGGCCTTCGCCCGATTGCTTACACTAATGAATCGGAGCGACAACGTAGTATGTATTGTGAAAGTTCACTCAGTGGCACCCTTCAAAACTACGCGTTCAAATGCTGACTTCAAGAAATGATAGACAGTGACGGCCATCCTAGGTTCGATGTCGTTACCAATAGGGGTACCTTTATTATGAAGCGAACTGTACTATATGACTGCCCACCGGGCAGCCGATTTAATTATAAAAATTTGTAAAGTAAAGATTTAGTAATAACCTTTATTATTTAAGCACATTTTAGTAAAAGTAGTTGCAGTCGCTCCATGTAAAATACTGGTATTCAGCTGCATACGGTTAGACAGGAAGCCGACCCCAACACAGTTGGGAGAAGGCCGGCAGATGATGATGATGATTTAAGCACAGTTTAGTAATTTAGTATGCTTGTGCCTGTTTCATGTTTCTGGGAAAAATATTGTGCTTATAACATTGTAACATTATTATACTTTAAGCCGTAACGTAATACCTTCGTACTGATGAAATTATTAGAATACTTGAGCTGCATGCCTCTGTTAGAACAAGGCCAGCCATGAAGGAACAGCGTTAAAACTGTCTTGAAAGGCAAAAATCGAGTTGTTTGAAAACTGTTTGAATTTATGCGACTCAATTGTTTGAGAGTGGAGCAAAGAGTAGCGGGGCGGTGTGAAGGGGGGCGGGGAGCTGCGGGAGTGGTCGCACGGACACGGACAGGCGGGACAGGTGCGGGCGTCACACTAGTCAGTCGAGAAGCATATCATAGAGCAGGGATGGCGAACCAGTGGCACGCGTGCCATTGATGGCACGCGACAAATTATTTTGCGCACGCCTTCGATCGAAAAAGTACCTACGTAATACACTGAAATTTAACAAACGAACTCGTTTGAGCCTACTTTACGGAGTGAGTAGGCGCGGTGTAAGGAGCAGCAGGCGGGAAGCGCGGAATCGATAGTATTGTTTTATAATTTTCCCTGTAATCACAAAAAAAATGGCACAACTATGACCTCATCAAACATTTTTTTACAAAAAATGGCACGTTGATCCATAAAGGTTCGCCACCCCTGTCATAGAGCATGATTTTCACGCTTCGTAGTTTTGAAGCGAGAAACTCTTTTCGTATAAATGATGTATAACTAGAATAACGTTATATTATTATTGACGGCTCACTTCACGTAAGATTCCTCAAAAAGATTTTCGCAGAACAGACCGGCTGGTCTCTCTGTCTTAAGTCCTCGCGGCGGATCGGCCGCTACTTCGTTTATTGCCCAATTATATAAACTGCACTTCGCAGCGTTCTCTCTAAGTTTTCGGAATTAATTCCCTCATATATGTATTTGAAACTTATAGCTGCGGGAGTGCATTAAACTTGGCGACTAGCGATTGTTACCCACTTGCTGAATAGCTGTCGGTGCGCGGGTGGTGGGGGTACTGAGTATGAGCACCCAGTTCACATGTGCCGGCTCCGACGACTGCAGCGCGCTGAGCCGCTAGAGTTAGCTATAATCTCATCGTAGATACTGAAACATCTAGCTCTCTCGCGCTACACAGTGAGCGTAGGTGTCGGCACTAGAATACTTCTCATTACTCGGTACAGTCACAGGCTCTATCAGCGTTGACCATTTTAACCGGTCAAGCCCCGCGCGTATTACACGTGGCACGATACAATAGAAAATCAATTATTGTGTCTCATTAGCGGAACTTGAGAGTTCATGGTGAATTACTTACAGCTGTTGAAGTCCCGTGTTGGGTTAGATCCCAACCTAGTCAGAAAGCTGTCCCCTTCTTTGTTCCAACTGACACTCCAGGGACCAGGCCGCTCGCGGTTACAAACGCGATAGTTCTGTAGGTATACATGGGTAAAGATAATTATGAAACGTACTTCTCCGATTACTATACAATTTACGGTACAAACATACAGTAAGACTGGTTATTTTTTTTTAAATAAATAAACTAAAGGTAGCATATTACAGTGTGTTAGGTTAAACGAGGGACATATTTTAAGGGAGTGTAGTACTCATGAAAATGAACAACTTTTAATATGGGGCTGACTCAAAAATATGAAAAAAAAAAAACAGCTGTTCAGTTTGTCCAGTTATGCGAACAGAAAATGTATAGATAACGTGACCATTTATTTTTTGACTCAAAACGGGACATTGGTTTATTTAGGTTAATTAACAGGTAGTCAATGAAAAAAACACTTTTTTAAAGTTATTTATTCAGAAAAAGTCAGTTAACTTAAAAGTTACAAATAAAAATATATATACCCGAAACGTTTAGTTATATTTATATTTATCAGAGGAACAAATTTGCTTTAATACGACGACGGTGACGATTTTAATAATAATTGGCATGTTTTTTTTTTATATTCACCTTAATTATCAACATCGCCTTTAGAACTGAAATTTGTAACTGGGCTTTCTCAGATGGCCACAATTTGTACATCATAGAAAATACTCTTTCTACTGGAGCATTTGTAGCAGGCAAACCAAAAATCTGTCAAACGATTATATATAGTAAACAAAGCGCGAGCGATGACGTCTTCGCCACTCTCGGCTATCGTCGCGTCGACCGACTACGCGGTCTCGCTCTTCTCGCACACCGCTCGCGTCCAGCCGGCTCGACTACTCAAATTTTCAGGCGGTTTCAGAAAACGGGACAATTTGGCGTCCCAGAGTGCATTTCGGGGACACCGGGACACGTAACTATAAAAAGGGACAGTCCCGTTCAAAACGGGACGTCTGGTCACGTTATGTATAGAGAGGCTGGTTTTATTTTTTCGATTTCAGTGTTGGTCTCTTAGTAAAAGTTGTTCATTTTCATGAGTACTACACTCTCTTAAAGTACGTCCCTCGTTTAACCTAACACACTGTATAGCATGTAGTAGCCAAGTGTCAAGTGCAGTAATGATAACCTTAAACCTAGTCTTGAAAGTCAAGTGCAGTGAACTGGCAGACTGGCCCACTAAACTATCTTGATACACTTTGGCATCGTCGCCACGTCGTCGGTTGCTGGCGATATGACCGGGGTCACCGGCGGGGGTCATGCACAATACCTACTGACGAGTTCATTAAACCAGTAGCTAGCTACTTTTAGACGTCGTCGCATTGTTATTCAATCATACATAACATAAATGACGTACATACAAATTATTACCTATTGAAAGAACATTGTTAGTAGATACGGAACTCATTACATTTTCAAGGCTTTTTTTGAGATACTTTTACCTACCTAGGCTATTCTTTAATCTGTGAATCGGTATCTACTGCGATTAAAAAGGTTTGCATATCTACACGTTGTCTTACAGGATAAAGAAACCTGTTATTCAGCTGAAAAGAACATAATTAATTAATAATTAATTAATGGACCTTATTTTATTAATTTATGGAACCCGACTCCTTCGAAACATACTATAGCAATCAGCAAGATTACAAAAATATCAACGATAAGCATTAGAAACAATGTGTTGTTAGATTTAGAAACCAAAATGATTTCCGCAACAATACCTAATTAAAGACATTTTAACTCATTATAACCGCACTTGTCCAGCACAGTAACGGCACCGCCTGGAATAAATCCACCCGCTTGTCGCCGACCGCGACGTGCCGTCAGCAAGACGGCAAGCTCCTAGGTCTCAGAGCTATGTTTAGTTTAATACCTGAAGACTGTCATGCGTTTTACAAGAACCATAAGGGAAACAGGAATATCAACGAGGATGTTGATGGAGACGGGCCAACTCTTGACTTTGACTTGGAGGATGAGAGAAATTGATATGCGCGCTCATTTTTGCACTGTTTATTCTATTTTTTTAATTTTAATAATGGCGTTATTACGTGATTTTGCTAGTTTTATGATAAAAGTCAATAAATATATGTCGTCGCAAGCGATTTCAAAACGGAAACACATTCAGATTATTATTTCCACGTAAACTTCAGAACAATAGTTACTGTCCTGAGACGTAAACCTACTCGTTGATTGCGAACGATAATGTTACTCGACTCTCATTGGTCGACAGTTCTGATGAGTTGACTGGTTTGTACTGTGGACGCCGTGATTTGGCGCTTCAACTTCCTGCCAAAACGTGGACAGAGTCGATACGGAATTCTAGACAGGCATTCATATACCTGACACGAGACTGACCAGACCTTACGGTCGAACCTGTCACGTCCACCGTACAAGTCTGAGTTTTGTATTACTTACTACCTATTGTAAATATCTACTGTGTACCTAATAAAAGTATCTGACTGTAACTCGAGAAAAGAAAACCTAAGTTTCATTGGTTTGCCCGAGTTCCCAACTCATCATGGAACCCGTGCCAAGAAACGATAACGAAGATGACCCTAGTATCGTTACGCCCACGCTCCCGCCGTCATATATAACTTTTTAATAATTTTACTTATTTTATCTTATAACTTACTAGCTTCCGCCTGCGGCTTCGCCCGCGAGGTATGTCGATAAAAACTATCATTTATGCCCTTCCCCGCGATGCAATCTATCTCTCTACCAAATTTTATCGAAATCCGTTCAGTGGTTTAGGCATAAAAAGGTAACAGACAGACAGACAGACAGACAGACAGAGTTACTTTTGAATTTATAATATTAAGTATGGATTTTCTAGTCTACCCGTCGACTAGAGAATCCATACTTAATATTATAAATTCAAAAGTTATTGAGTTTTTGGGGTGTTAAGGGATCTACCTCCTCGTAGTCCACCCCGGGCAACGGCAATACAGGCTTGCCTGTGGTACGGCTGAAGATCCCAATTAGCGGTGGTAGGCTCCACTTGGATTCGCCTGGCTCGCGACCACCATCCCACCGGAGTCCGGCGCCAAGCAGCTTGCTGTGTTCCGTCGGTGTGTGGGAGTGCCAGTGCTTTTGGGGGAGAAGGAGTTGTCAGTTGCTCTGTTCAGAACCGGTTTTGGTCCCTGGGCATAACTTGTCGGGTAACTCATTCTGGAGGGTAGCGGGATCTGAAGCACGGTGCCAGCCGTTGGCCGACCGCAGTCAGTAGGGGGCTCAAGTAGCACGCCAGCCACGTGCCAAAAGCTGCCCTGCCAACTCGCGAAAAATTCCGGTATGCACCACCGTGCTAGTCGGCGACTGGATGGGAGGACCCGGTGGTCATATCCGGGGGGGTTAGGGCGTCCCCGCAGTCTCCAAATGAGTTCCCCATAGATTAGGTTAGCTCTATTGTTCCACTTGGTTCACTGAGCAGTGCCTTGACAAGTCGACTTTTTCCCCCACAACAACTCTACTCAAAATGACCAAAGCAAAGAAGTACCTATAAGTTTAAACAACGGCTGCACTTCCTCCCACTAAAAGTGCACCTCACTAATATCCACTCACTGCACTTGTGGTTGCACTCCAATCTCGATCCGGTCCATCACCACCTTGAGACCGAGAAGCCGCACCTGTTTTTCCTGACGGAGACGAAGATAGCAACCCCGTCGGATGTGGCGTACCTCAACTACCCGGGATACTCTCTTGAACGCAAGTTCAAGAAGCAAGCTGGGGTCTGTGCATTTCCGACGTTTGGCTTCCAAACTGGAACGGGCCGGGGCCGCCTTCAAGTGGCTCCTGCCCAACCTGAGGGGGCCAAACGCCTCCTGCCGGAGGCTTTACGCGGGGGTCGTGCGGTCCATGGCCCTATATGGGGCCCCGTAGAGTAGAGGCGATCGGCAGCGGCGGCGACCTCTCGCGTTTGAGGGTTGCCCTCGATTTCTCCATGATCCAATCATCAGATCCTGACTTGGTGACTATGGGACCACTTCAGAAGTATCTCCTTTCGAACAAAAAAGAATTTTGAAAATCGGTCCACATTTGGCGGAGTAATCGCGTAACAAACACACAAAAAAAAAAACATACCGTCGAATTGAGAACCTCCTCCTTTTTTGAAGTCGGTTAAAAAAAAATAAGAAACATCCTATCATTTAACACCTCGATTCTCAACGTGGACGCGTAAAATTTGCTGCTGGGATATTCACCCTTATAATGCGCACAGCAAAAGAGTGGAACTCTCTACCTGCGTTTGTGTTTCCGAGTGCGAGGGCTTCTTCTGGGTAAGCTCACTCCATCGTAGACTTTGTCTGTGTCATCTCTGACCTAGATTAGAGTCAAGAGCAAACAAAAAATGACCTGTCTTTACAAACTTAAGTTTTAAGGACTCAAACCTCACTTAATATCTCGAAATCTATTGCAAAATATATCACGATATTTAATGGACAAATAAAAAAGCTAGCCTTTTGATGAAAAGACCAAAAAAAAAATTTTTAGAGAAATTACAGCTAAAACTTCAAACGCCCATAACTCAAAAGTGACTATGTGGTGATTGAGTCCTTTCTGCTTAACTACGCCTAAATGTGCTGTTCATCTACAGCCGTTTTTCTGAAATAACTCAAGTGTTTTGAGTTGTTTCTGATAAACAAAAATAAATATTTCGTTTCAATAAACATATAACACAGAAACTACCCAACCTGTTTGAGTCATTTAAGTTATTTTTGATAAACTTACATTTCCAATCAAAAGTAATTCTTAGAAAGGATCCAAACTGTTTGAGTTTATTCTAAATCGACCATAAGAACATACTCACAGAAATAAAGTCATCATCATCATTTCAGCCGAAGGACGTCCACTGCTGGACATATACCTCCCCCGAGCACCTCCACTTCGACCGGTCCTGTGCTTCTCGCATCCAACGGGTTCCTGCGGCCTTCACAAAGTCGTCGATCCACCTTGTGGGAGGCCATCTTCATCTTACGTCTTCCGGTACGCGGTCGCCACTCCAGAACCTTTCGGCCCTATCGGCCATGCGAGCAATGTGCCCTGCACACTGCCACTTAAGTTTGGCAATTCTTCGGGCTATGTCGGTTACCTTGGTTCTCCTGTGGATCTCCTCATTTCTGATTGGATCACGCAGAGAAACTCCAAGCTTAGCCCTCTCCATTGCCCTTTGGGTGACTTTTAGCCTTCTAATAGGGCCCATTGTGAGCGACCACGTTTCAGTGCCATAAGTCATCACTGGCAACATGCACTGGCCAAAGATTTTCGTCTTGAGACACTGCAGTATGTGGGATGAAAAGCTTGTTGAGACCACTCGCGCTCCTCTCAACATCGCCGCGCGCTGGCGGCAGTGAACGAGGGTTGCGGGGACAGCGGGGAGTCAGCCGGCCGACGGCCGAGCGCGGGCCCCCGCGCCACAACGCCACGACAGTCAGCTGTTGCTCTCCTTCGTACACGGCTGCGCTCACGCGTCTTAATCATTTCTTATTCATGTTTCTAACCGACCGTTGTAATTTTATTTCTTTTAATCTTAATCTTTACCATTATACTTGTTATACAGTCCACTATCATTTTCATTTTGCTCCACCACGACCTATCGTCGCGTTCATTGGTCCTTCTACCGTTAACATTTTGAACCGAACAAAGAAAAAACGGCAATTTTTCAAAATTAAAAATCAACGGTTCGTCGGTTCGAGAACAAACAAAGAGATTAATTAATATACCTACTATAGAGGGGCTATGCGAAGAAATGTCATAGAAAAACTGTGATCCCTTGTCTCAGTAACGCCATCTAGCATAATATAGCAAAATTAGAGCGGCTATTGGGAACACCAAATGTCAGTAACGCCATCTAGCTTTGAATAGCATACTAGAAACTGTGTAGGGATGTTACCATTTAAATAACAAGGTATCGATAATAATAATAAAAGTTACGAGACTATTTTTTGTTCACATTTGAATAGATTGAATCAAATGCCAAAAAATTAAGAAAACAATAAAACGATTAGTGGTTTCAATGTGTACAAGTTATTTATTTCTTTTTTTTACATAAGTACAAATTACTAAATGATTATGAAAGATATAGAAATGGATATATAAATTATCATTAAAGAAATCATTAAATTATCGCTCGTGCACCGCATACAGTTGCTTGTAATTTCGTGGCGTTAGCGGCCGGGTTGCTTAGTCTGGCGGACGCATATAATTTGACCCATAAGCAAACAGATCAATCGACCTTGCTAACATATAAAACATCAAAGTTAATAACATTCATACAGCTGGACTGGTAATGAGGAGACCACAGACATTCTACTTAAGACTCTTATACCTGACGATTCATAGAATAATAATAGCAAGTACCACCAACAGATCAGAGCATGGGCTGCCGTGCCTGTGCCCCAACATCAGACCTACATATTTTTATTTATCCATTGACATATTTTTAAAAGTCGTTTACAATATCCCACCTAAAAAGAATCGACAAAACAAATACCGGATTACATTGCATCTTTCAAATTATTGTTTTAATTTTTATTCCATGAATTTGTCGGATCCGGTCATGAGTACGGACCGGGCGAATGGATAAAAAAAAAACCGAAAACGGAAACCTGCAATAACAGAACCCTACTTGAACGAATAGTACTTGTTCCTTTATTGACATTTAAATTAAATGGTATGATTATGTTCAAACAGTAAAATTTAAATTATATTTTAAGTGTTATTTATTATTTACCTCATAAAATATCGATGACAAAATCGATAAACAACATCACATCTCTACAAGGCAGTAGTATAGCTATTCAGCAATAGAGGGCGTTTATTACAAAATTAGCATATGTTCTAGAACTATTTAATTTTATTAAAATTATTACTAATGAGGGTTTTCTGAAATGACGTTCGCTAGGTGGCAGCACTGGCACGTCAGGTCCAGGCATCTGTCAAAGAGCCTATATTTTCTTTAGTCATGACGGAATGATGAACGAATGAATGAATCGAATGATGAACGTCATCATATATTTTATATTGGAAGACCTCTTGTCACAGTGGTGCCAACTGGTGTCGTAAATTTTCACGAAAACCCTCATTAAGTAAATACATATAACAAATACTTACGAAAATAAACCGAAGTTAGATCCAGTCGTTCTACCATAGCGAGATTTACAATAAGTTGCCAAAAAGTATCACAGACCTACACAAAATGAACCAATTCAAATTATGCTTGCACGAATTCTTAGTTGCAAAATGTTACTATTCAATTAATGATTATTTAAATGAAAGATGAATCTATTTTATCTGAAATGGCACCACAAATATAATAATTATTGAAATTTTGTTCTGACTCGTGTATTATTAATAATAGATTGACATTTTTTATTGACATTCTATTTTTTTTGTAACTCAATTTATAATTTATTCTGTAGCTAGGTATATATTAATTTGCACACCTCAGTAGGTTATAATACAATGTACCTTTCATACTTGTAACACCTTTTTGACATGTATTATGCAAATAAATGATTTGATTTGATTTGCTTTGACAATACCGTAATGCGCAACTCGGCATATTTTCGTTGAAAATATTTTTCTTTTGTTTGACAGTTTGTCAAGAATACGACATAACATGCAGGCGTACCACACTAGACTGAGCGACTTTTAACCACTAGGACAAATGTATCGGATTACGATTTTTTTCGCTATGTCCCGTCTATTGTGTAGTATAATTTAATGTCTTTGAGAACAAAGAACTTCATTTTCGAGTTCAAGTTTACAAGAGGTCTTCGTTTTCTACGCGTCATCGCCTGCATTGGGTCATCGTGAACGTTATAGTATTTATGCTTACTTACACTTTACTTTCATCACGCATAATACTATTTATCATCCTTTTTATTTGTTTATATGTTTACATTATACTTTTACTCAATTTTCATGTTGTGACACGTCAATTGTCAAACTATCAATTACTTTTTAAATGTCTTTCTGGCTTAGTCTATGGTAATTACTCTTTGGTCTAAATAACTTAAATTATTTTTATCAATATGTTTAGCTATTGTATTATTAAGATTATTACCGATTGTTTAGTTTAAATAACTTAATTTTAAATTAGATTTATAATATTCTTTACGCACTCGTGGATATGTCTTGGCCGACCACACTTATCAGATGAGATGATGGCCAAAAAGAAGGAATCTGATATTTGAAAAAGGAAGACTACTCGAAAACGAGCTCATGAACAGCTGGAGGCTGCTGGCATTCGAGTCTTGGGACTGAGACATTAGGCATCAGAAAACTGCTTGGTTTTGCTGTGACATCTTGAACTGCTTGGTTCTGCTGTGACATCTTTGACTAACCCAGGGGATCCAGCTAAAGATTCCACCTGGGACCTTCTACTTCTAATCTTCGCGAGCTAACCACGTATAACTTGCTACCCTGACGCCTGATTCCCGTTCCTACAGTGCTGAGCTGATTCCATTGAACTATAAAACTCCAGAGAGTGCGCGCGTGTGTGAACTATAAACTTCCGAGAGTGCGTGCTATTTAGTACTTTTATAACTAGCTGTTTTTATAACTTTCTGTATTTATTCTTCCTAAAATTTATTGGACGGTCTGCTTACCCTCTATTTTAAGGAGTACAGATCGTTACAACGTCGATACGGCAACAGTCGTCTTCATCGAGTTCAAACCAACGGGCGGCGCGAGAAAAGATCGTAGAAACTTGGGGCAAGAAGACTTTGAAGACAACTTTACGTCAACATTCGTCAACTGACTTCGGGAGCATTCCAGGATCTACACGTCGGAGCCACAGCTAATCATCAGATGTTGACAGCATAAAACAGTGAGAACGTTCCAATTCCTTTGTTCCAACATTTTCCTAACCATCTTGCTTAATCACAACTTATTTATATAATAGTTACATTTCAATCAAGTAGTAATTTCGTCAATCCGTTATATTTCCAAGTCTTGCGAAAAGTTGAGTGAGGTAAAAGTCGTCGAAATCGAATACCGACTTAATATATTTGAAAGCCTTTATGAGAAATATAATGAATTACAGGATGAATTGGAGACGTTGGTGGATGACCCCAGCGAGCAATATGCGGAGCGCGAAGAGTTTGAAAAGCTGTACTACGGCTTGGTGGCTTCTGCACGTCAGCTGATCACCGGCGCAAGAAGGCTTCATAAAGGGGACTCCGCAAGCGAGGTGGATTCTTGTATTACTAGTGCACACAAACACAATTCAATTCGTTTACCCAAAATTGACTTACCCAAGTTTTCAGGTAGCTATCATGATTGGCTGGAGTTTAGAGATACCTTTGTTTTTATAGTACACAACAACACATCTTTGGATAAAATAAATAAGTTACACTATCTGCGTGCTTCCTTAAAAGGTAGTGCTTCTCTTGTTGTTGATAACATTGACTTCAGGTCGGAAAACTACGACACTGCCTGGAAGTTACTCTGTGAGAGGTATGACAACAAAAGATTGCTTGTCAACAATCATGTGCAAGCACTCTTTAACGTTCAGCCTATAGATAGAGAGTCAAGTAAGTCACTACGTTACATAATTGACACAACGAATAAAAATCTTAGGGCTTTGGCAAACCTTGGTCAACCCGTTCAAAACGCTTTCATTGATGTGCTTATTATTTACATAATGACCAGTAAGCTCGATCACGTTACAAATCGTCAGTGGGAAGAGCACAGAAACACTTTTTCCGAACCTCCTACGTTATCTGCGTTCACTAGCTTCATCAGCAGCAGAGCTGACTTACTGGAGACACTTGAGGAGTCTAAGCCTATAGCAATAACTAAGAATGAACACACCACAGCTGCGACCCAAATCTAAGAGCAGTATTGTGGTACCTGATAAGTTATTGTCATGTCCCATGTGTCGTCAGGATCATTTTATTTTTGCATGCGAGCAGTTTAAAAGTCTCTCGGTACAGGCTCGTATTGCAAAGGCTCAGGGTTCAAAAGTGTGTATGAATTGTTTTCGTCCAGGTCATGTTGTCTCCAGATGCAAATTAGGTCATTGTAAATATTGTCGTCAAAAACACAACACTTTATTACATGTCGATAGTGATAATGTTCTTCCTAGTGCACACAACACTGCATTATCAGCTAGTCAATCGTTTACATCTCGAGTAATTTTACTTTCCACAGCGCTCGTGAGGGTGACCGACGCTGACGGTAATCACCATACAGCACGAGTCTTGCTGGACAGTGGAAGTACAACAAATTTCATCTCGGAGGACTTTGTTCGTAAGCTACATGTTCCTACCTACATTACCAAGTCCAAGGTAACAGGTATAAATTATCAAGTTACTAGTTGTACTCAGGGGTGCTCAGTGTCATTAAAATCAATTGATGATAGTGAGTACGAACTGAACATTGACTGCCTCGTCTTGCCGAAAGTATCAGCATCAGTTCCTAATACTTTTGTTGATACTAGCAATATTCATATACCTACGAACGTGCGTCTTGCTGACCCCACTTATTATGTTCCGTCTTCAATCGACGTCCTTGTTGGTGCGGAAGTCTTTTGGGGTATCATAGGCAATGGCCGTATCGCATTAGGTACTCATATGCCCACTTTGCTTGAGTCAAAATTAGGTTGGCTCATTTCGGGTGCATATCATCAGTCTGATTCCTTTTCACATGTTTGTATGCACAATAATGTTCTGTCAGCTGAAAACCCCGCAGACCTCGCTTTGCGTGGACTTAGAACTGACAGGCTGTTGTCGTCTTCATTATGGTGGCCACGACCACAATTTCTTAGCAAAGACATTTGTCTTCATGGCCTCAGTTCCCTGAATCAAATCAAAATAATTCTGGGTTACCAGAAACAGTGTCCTCTTGTCATGTTTCTAATCAAATTGCTGAAAATCCTATTACTGCGTTATTTTCAAAATTTTCAAACTTTAGTACAATATGTCATGCGATTCATATTTAAATGCAATAAGAGGTCATGTGAGTCTGGTTCACTAACTTCTACTGAACTTAATAATTTTTTAAACTTATTATTAAGATTTTGTCAAATGGAATCCTTCCCGGAAGAATATCACTTACGTAAATCAGGTAAACAGTTACCAGCAAAGAACAAACTATTATCTTTGTCACCTTTCTTTGATAGTCTTTCTAATCTAATTCGTGTTGGAGGAAGGTTAAACAACTCATTTTACGATTATAACGTTAAGCATCCAATTCTATTGTCTAGTTCTCATAAAATCTGCATTCTCTTGTTCAACATGTTTCATGTACGCCTTTTGCATGCTGGGCCACAGCTTCTACTAGCCACTGTTCGTCATCACTACTATCCTATTGGGGGTAGGAACTTGGCTAAGAAGATCACACATCAATGCATAAAATGTTGCAAAATCAAGGCCAACACGATTCAGCCTATCATTGGTAATCTCCCAGAGCAGCGTCTACATTTAGAGTTTCCTTTTTTAGACACAGGGGCTGACTACGCCGGTCCCATCATGATAGCTGACCGGAAAGGTAGAGGATGCAGGCTCATCAAATGCTTCATCTGCTTGTTTGTGTGTCTAGCTACGAGAGCCATCCACCTCGAGCTTGTGTCGGACCTTACAAAGGAAGCTTTCTTAGCTGCACTAAACTGCTCGACGGAGAAAAACCCGTAACATCTTTTCCGACAACGGTACCACCTTTGTCGGTGCTTTCAATGAGTTGGCCAGGCTGCTTTCGCAAGACTTGAACTTCAACAACATCGACCCAGGTATCAGCTTTTCATTTATACCTGCGTACTCCACACTTCGGAGGCCTATGGGAGTCTGCAGTTAAATCCACCAAGCATCATCTACGACGCATCTTGGGTTTAACAAACCTTACCTTTGAGGAAATGGCTACTTGTTTAATTCAAGTTGAGGCTATTTTAAACTCAAGGCCTTTAACTCCACTGTCCAACGATCCTTCCGACCTCACTCCTTTAACCCCGGCACACTTCCTTATTGGTCGTTCTCTAATTGTGCTGTCTCATCCACAGATCCAGAACGCCAACGTCAACAGCCTCCAAAGATTTCGCCGTATAGAATATTTGAAGCAACATTTCTGGGCTCGCTTGAATATGTTCTGTGGCTACAAGAGAGAACAAAATGGTGCCGGTCGTCTGGCAAGCTCAAGGAAGGAACACTGGTGATCATAAAGGACAAAACCTTACCTCCTCTTATGTGGCTTTTAGGACGCACACTCACGTTCTCCCAGGGAAGGACGGCGTCGCGAGGGTCGCCGACATTCTCACCAGAAAAGGCGTCCTTCGGCGCGCCTTCAACACCATCTGCCCGCTGCCGCGGTTTCTACAGTTGAAGACTCTTCAACGGGGGGAGCTAAGGGGGGGAGTATGTTGAGACCGCTCGCGCTCCTCTCAACATCGCCGCGCGCTGGCGGCAGTAAACGAGGGTTGCGGGGACAGCGGGGAGTCAGCCGGCCGACGGCCAAGCGCGGGCCCCCGCGCCACAACGCCACGACAGTCAGCTGTTGCTCTCCTTCGTGCACGGTAGCGCTCACGCGTCTTAATCATTTCTTATTCATGTTTCTAACCGACCGTTGTTATTTTATTTCTTTTAATCGTAATCATTATACTTGTTATACAGTCCACTATCAATTTCATTTTGCTCCACCACGACCTATCGTAGCGTACAAAGCTATTGCGTAGCTTCCTGAACGCTGCCCAGCCGAGTCAGATTCGACGATTTACCTCTTTCTCGAAGTTAGACCTACCTAACTGGACAGTTTGTTCTAGGTAAACATAGTCGTCCACGACTTCGAGTGTAGCGTCTCCGATCTTTATGAGAGTGGATGTTACATAGGCATTTGACATGACCTTCGTTTTGTCCATGTTCATTTTAAGTCCCACTCTTTCGGAGGCTCTACTGAGGTCATCGAGCATTGTACTGAGGTCCTCCATAGTCTCAGCCATGACTACGATGTCGTCGGCAAACCGAAGGTGAGTTACGTACTCGCCATTGATGTTAATGCCAGCCCCTTTCCAGCCCAGAATCTTGAAGACGTCCTCCAGTGCAGCGATGAACAGTTTTGGAAATAGAAACACATTACTCAGAAATAATTCAAGCGGACTGAATTCGTTCAGCAAATACATTTTGTGTGCTCTTCATACTGTGCTTTGAGTCGGGGTAGCAAGATAAACTAGTTTCCGTGTACATTTTAAAAATAGGGTTTTCACTACATGATAGAATAGACCCTCAGGAGTACGATGGCATACATAATTAAATTTTGGCCACTGGATTGAGTCCTTTCTGCTTAACTACGTCCGGGTCAGAGCGATGATGTTGTGAGTAAACAGTGATGTCTTTTAAAATTATACTACATCAACTTCGTGCAACTTATTGCATTGAAGACTTCTTCAGGCGTTTTTGAGATGGTGAACTTAGATTAAATGGTGAATAAGTTTAAATCTACTGACATACCCGCTCCGATGTCGCGACATCTCTTAAAGATCGGTAACAATATTGAAATAGTAATTGTGTGTTATTAGTGACAGTTGAGCTACTTTATGTGCTGCTTTGTTCTTCGGAATACATGACATACGCATTTTATAGCTCCAGTCTATATTTTAAAAAATTCCTGCCTAATCACACTATACTATCTATACTATACTAATATATACTATACTATATCTATACTATACTAATTGTTGGTGAATTAGCGAAAAGGTCGGTTGATTTTCAAGATGTGGACTGTATTTTTTTTGAATTAAACTTTGAGGGAAGTCAGTGAACAACAGAAAAGGAGTTTAGGGCGTGAAAGGATTGCAAACCACTTACGATTGACCAGTTTTCACCTTTCTTAAGTTTCTTGCTTAATGGCGGAGTCTTCTTCCGCGTGCACGCGGTAACAAATCACCAAATATTGTCCTTGAGGGTTGTTTGAGCGTCCACCACAGCAATTACACTTCACAATTGTTATTATTATTACGAAAAACACTAGTTTAGAGTTAGATTTGGCCAATAACTTATTTAAAACGATTTTTTCTTCTAATGCGCGCGCGCCATTGCAATCGAGCGATAGGAAGCGAAGGGAAGAGACGTGCGGAAGGATTAGGGATGGGACATGTCACTGACTAATGAATACGAAGAAAATAGTGAGGTGTATCAAACAATATCGAACATCCCCCCCGCCTTGAAGGAACCCCTTCAAATTAAGTAGGAGAAAGAGTATTAAACTACGAAGTAAAGCTAAGGTTAATGAGGCAAAATTAATACAAATTATTACTACGAACTAGGTAAACTTTATGTATGCTGGCTGAGCAATTATTGAGTTGGTAATGGACACAACTTTACGATCGGTCTTTTAAGTACACCGTTCTTGGTCCTAACTTCAACGACGCGAGTTACTCCATCCCTTCCAGGGAACAACTTAGTGACAACACCAAGAGGCCACTGAAGAGGAGGTGCATTTTCCATGTTTAGTAGCACTACTGTGCCGACCAAAACTGGATTAGATGAGGTATTCCATTTCTCGCGACATTGGAGATTATGGAGATACTCAGACTTGAAACGAGTCCAGAATGACTGAACAAGAGAATCTAGCAGCGAAAATCGAGTAAGCAAATTAGCTCGTTCATTGCTGAGGTCAGCCGCAGGTAATAAAGGAAGTGGTGCGAGCGAAAGAAAATGCGCGGGCGTAAGAGCACTAGGTTCAGAAGGGTCTGAACTTAGCTGATAGAGTGGACGACTATTAAGAATTGCCTCAATTTGGATGAGGATTGTGTTCAACTCCTCATACGTCAAAATCTGAGTCCCGATGACTTTAAATAAGTGAGATTTAACGCATTTAATATTAGACTCCCATATGCCCCCGAAGTGAGGCGCACTGGGTGGATTAAGTTTCCAAGCTATACGAGTGTTTGTCAACTCGTGAGTAAAAGTTTTAAAGTATTCCTCAGAATGCAGAAATGTATGTAGCTCGCTAAGATAAGCCTTAGATGCGACAAAGTTAGTACCGTTGTCGCTGTAAATACATTGACAAGGACCACGACGAGATAAAAACCTTTTGAAAGCATCCAAAAATGATGCCGAACTAAGCGAAGAAGCAAGTTCTAGATGAACTGCCTTGGTTACACTGAAAAAAAAGCTTTGTTGGATTTACCAAATTAGCAAAGGTTGGCTGAATTACAAGGAAACTACGATAAATATAACAAAACCTCGCTATTGAACTTACAAAACTAAAAAGGTTGAAGTTGGTACCAGAGTTTTGATGTAAATCAACAAAGAGTATTGTTCATTTTACGAAACAAATGTCAACAATTTAGTCTGGTTGATTTTATCATAAAAATATAATAAATATAACAAGACCTCGCGGTTAAACTTACAAAACTTCATAGGTTGCGATTAAAATATAGTCCCTACCAGAGTTTACGGTGTAAATTAACAAAGAATATTATACATTTTACCAAACAAATTTCACCGATTTTATCTAGTTATTTTTATAATTAAAATGTGATAAATATAACAAGAAATCGTGGTTTAACTTACGAAACAAAAACGGTTGAGGTCAAAATATCGTCCCTACTAGAGTTCATAGTGTATATTAACAAAGAATATTGTACATTTTACCAAACAAATCTCAACAATTTAGTCTGGTTGTTTTTATCATAAAAATATAATTAATATAACAAGACCTCGCGGTTGAACTTACAAAACTTCATAGGTTGCGATTAAAATATAGTCCCTACCAGAGTTTACGGTGTAAATTAACAAAGGTTATTGTACATTTTACCAAACAAATCTCAACAATTTAGTCTGGTTGATTTTATCATAAAAATATAATAAATATAACAAGACCTCGCGGTTGAACTTACAAAACTTCATAGGTTGCGATTAAAATATAGTCCCTACCAGAGTTTACGGTGTAAATTAACAAAGGGTATTGTACATTTTACCAAACAAATCTCAACAATTTAGTCTGGTTGATTTTATCATAAAAATATAATAAATATAACAAAACCTCGCGGTTGAACTTACAAAACATCATACGTTGCGATCAAAATATATTTCCTACCAGAGTTTACGATGTAAATTAACAAAGGATATTGTACATTTTACCAAACAAATCTCAACAATTTAGTCTGGTTGATTTTATCATAAAAATATAATAAATATAACAAGACCTCGCGGTTGAACTTACAAAACTTCATAGGTTGCGATCAAAATATAGTCCCTACCAGAGTTTACAGTGTAAATTAGCAAAGAATATTATACGTTTTACTAAACAAATTTCACCAATTTTATCTGGTTATTTTTATAGTTAAAATGTGATAAATATAACAAGAACTCGTGGTTTAATTTACAAAACAAAAAAGGTTGAGGTCAAAATATCGTCCCTACTAGAGTTCATAGTGTATATTAACAAAGAATATTGTACATTTTACTAAAACTAATCTCAACTGTTTAGTCTGGTTGATTTTATCATTAAAATATGATAAATATAACAAGACCTCGCGGTGGAACCTACAGAACTAAAAAACTTCAGGTCAAAATATAGTTTCTACCAGAGTTCATAGTGCAAATTAACAAAGAATATTGTACATTTTACCAAAGAAATCTCAACAATTTAATCTGGTTGATTTTATCATAAAAATATGATAAATATAACAAGACCTCGCGGTGGAACCTACAGAACTAAAAAACTTCAGGTAAAAATATAGTTTCTACCAGAGTTCATAGTGCAAATTAACAAATAATATTGTACATTTTACCAAACAAATCTCAACAATTTAATCTGGTTGATTTTATCATAAAAATATGATAAATATAACAAGACCTCGCAGTTGAACTTACAAAACTACTTAGGTTGCTATCGAAATATAGTCCCTCCAGAGTTTACGGTGTAAATTAACAAAGAATATTGTTAATTTTACCAAACAAATTTCAACAATTTGGTTTGGCTGATTTTATTATAAGCATAATATGATAAATACAACAAGACCTCGCAGTTGAACCTACAAAACTAAAAAGGTTGAGGTCAAAATATAGTCCCAAGAGTTCATGGTGTAAATTAACAAAGAATATTGAACATTTTACTGAACAAGTCATTGTTACTGTGTTAGTTTCAAAACAATTTATAGTTACATTTACTGGGACAGTTGGTAATGAGTAGCAGACTCATTTGATAAAAAATGATTCGGTTAAGTGCGATTCAAACTCGCGCACCGAGGGTTCCGCGTATCAACATTTTATAATTTTTACATAGGTATTTATTTAAAAATAATTAAGTATATATAAGACTATATCTCTGAACTTAATATAGGTACAGGAATTGTCAATTTTAAAAGACGGTCGTGTTGCTCTGTAAAACAAAGTTTTTATTTTAGTACTTACAATAAACAAAATAATGAACTATAATTATAACAGGTAAAACTTAAATACTAAAATCCTACCTGTAAAACAAAGAAACGACATTTAAAGTCTATTACTTAATTAATAACAATTCCCTTTGTATATCTTCCAACAATATAATATGTAATCACTGTTCTGTCAAACCAGTTGTCATTGTCAACATCCATCCTGATTGACTCACAGTGTTGTTCGCTATAAAAACTAATTAAAGAAATAATTATTTCTTTACATCTCCCCCCACGAAGAAGATTTTTAATTAACTATACTTAACTAATTTACATTTCATAATATTGCAATTAACTTGTCATTTCTCTGTCTGTCTTTGTTTTTACGTTGGTATTGGTATAAGTTTTGTAATATGGAAGAGATTTGACTCTAACTTTTTATGACCTGTATTAATCCTATATATTGAATTTGATATCTTTTCAATAATTTCAAATGGACCAATCTTTAGCTCATCTAATTTATTTCTATTTAATTTGTTCCCATTCTCTACATATACTATATCACCTGTATTGAAACTGACTTGAGTTCTATTTTTATCAAATATTTGTTTATTATAATTATGTGATTTTATTGAATTTTGTAATGCTTTTTTTCTATCTTTAATCCATTCTGCTTCTGTTTTATTTATTTTTAGTTCGTTTGGTAAATACGAAACATCTGTACCATCTAACAAGTACTTTGGTGCAAAGCCAGTAACCGTATGTTCTGTATTATTATATTTATCTACACAGTTATGAGCAATGGTTGTCCATGCTATTTTGTTTCTCTTTTCGTTTATTTTGCATCTGATTTTGTTTACAAGCGTTTGGTTAAGCCTTTCATTTAAGCCGTTAGAAAACGGGGCATTGACTGCAGTGAAAATTATTGGTATTGATTTTCTATTTAAAAATGTTTTGAATTCTATCGAGTTGATTCCCGGATATTGATCGGTAAGAATCATTCCGATTGTATCAGTATCTGTTACATTTTCGATTAGCTTAATAAAATCCTTTGCATTTTGTGTTTTTGAGGTAACAATATAGGCATATCTAGTAAAGTGGTCTACTAGTAGGTGTAGATATCTTTTAGTTGATCGAGAGCCTCCAAAGCCTCCAATTGTGTCTATTGAGACTATTTCAAAAGGTTTTGTGGCAGGACCCAAATGTGACATTAGCCCATACTTCTCCTGCCCTCTCGTTTTATTTTTTATACAGATCTCACAGTCCTTACAATGTTTTTTTATATTTTTTGTCATGTTTTTTGCTGTATAAATCGTACCTATTTTGTTTTGCATTTGTTTTATACCTAAATGACACATGTTTTCATGTACATCTTTTATGAGTTTTTTACTGTAATCTTCCGATAAAATTATTTTTTCACGCTTCCTAACCTTTTTATAGTATATATTTTGCCTCGATATTAACTTTGTTTTATTATTTTGTATGTCTGCATTGTTTTCCTGATCAGTTACTATATCAGTCAGTTTTATCATGTTTACAATTTTTAGTTGTTCATCTGTATCCTCACTCGCATCCAATACCGGGTTCCTACTTAAACAATCTGCTTCTATATTATCTTTTCCCGGAGCATATTTAATTTTAAAATCATACTGTGATAAATAGTAAGTTAAGTCTCCTAATTCGTCATCAGTTCTAGATTTTATATTTAAATTTTCCAAGGGTTTATGGTCGGAATACACTGTAAACGTCTTACCTATTAGCCAGTATTGCCAGTATCTTATTGCTTCTTTGATAGCCAAACATTCTAAATAGACTGCTTTTTTCTTTTTTTGCGCTTGATTTAATTTTTTTGAGAAGTATGCGACCGGCTTATCTTTACCATCTAGTTGCGTTTGTTTTAACACTGCCCCAATACCTTCTAGGGACGCATCAGTGTGAATATTTATTGGTAAATTTTGATCAAATATTTCTAGGATTGGCTGTGTGCACAATAATTTTTTTATGGCTTCAAAAGATTTTTGACAATCGGCAGACCATGTAAACTTCTGATTTTTCCTAAGTAAATTATGCAGAGGTTCTAAAAGAACCGCACTTTTTGGTATATACTCATGATAGAAATTAATTTTTCCCAAAAATTGCCTAACATTTTTCTGTGTTTTTGGTATTGGGAATTCTTTTATCGAAATTAAATTATCTCTTACTGGCCGTACTGTATTATTATGTATTACATGACCAAGATATTTCACTGATTCCGATGCGAATGTACATTTTGTGAACTTTAATCTGAAACCTTCTTTTTTTATTGCTTCTAGCAACTGTGTTAGCTGGTTTATGTGCTCAGAAAAAGACTTAGAAAATATCAAGATATCATCGATGTAGTTAACTGTACAATCAGTGAGCTTATACTTTCGTAAAATGTTACCCAATATCCTTTGAAAAATGGCTGGCGATGTCTTCAAACCAAAAGGTAAGCATGTCCATTGGTAGTGACCTTCCTGCGTCACAAAGGCAGTTTTTTTTCTATCTTCAATTCTTAGCGGGATCGACCAGAAAGCTGAATTGATGTCCAGTGTTGTGAAATATCTAGAGTTTCTTGTCTTAATCACCAGGTCATCGATCAATGGGAATGGTTGAGCTTGAGGTACCACTATTTTGTTGAGATCTCTAAAATCAATACATAGTCTTGATTTCTTGTTGTCTTCTTTTTTGAAAGCCAAAGTTACTGGTGCCGCAAATGGACTGTAAGATTCTTCTATAAGGTTTTTGTCCAGTAACTTTGCTATTTGTTCTTCTATCTCCTTTTTGTCTTCAACTGAACATTTATAAGGCCTTTTGCTGCAATACTTGTCCATGAGTAGATCAATTCGTGCTTCATATTCGGTGACTGTGCCAATGTCATATTTGTCCTTTGCAAAGATTGATTTGTAAGTATCTATTAATTTATATATTTCTGACTTTTGTTGAGT
Organism: Luperina testacea; assembly: GCA_927399505.1. NCBI lineage: Eukaryota > Metazoa > Arthropoda > Insecta > Lepidoptera > Noctuidae > Luperina > Luperina testacea. The sequence continues at coordinate 260,753 of OV656771.1, forward strand.
TTTTAAATTACTCATACTTATCTTGAAGTCTTCTCCTTTTATGTGTTCATTAAAATTAATTGAACACGGGTTTGCTGCATTTTTCACTTCCTTAGAAGTATTGGTCTTATCATGATCCTCATTCATAGGTTTTTTTTCCTCTTTTATTTTTATTTCTTCTCTTTTTTGCGTTATCCTCAAATTCTCATCTTGAACCAGTCCAAATTGTTTTATGATATCCAGTCCAATTAGGAAATCATATTTGAACTCTTCTCCATCTATTATGTAAACTTCTGTCTCTTTTTCAATGTCTAATATTTTTATTTTTATTGTTGTCAAACCAACTGTTTCTTTAACACCATTAATTGTGATTAAATTATCACTTTTTGAATCTATTTCTTTTCTTTTTTTTAGTCTTATTAATTTTGAATTAATTATAGAAACATTTGAGCCTGAATCATACAATCCAAATGTTTCTAATTGTTCATTTAATAGCAGTTTGACTTTAATTAATGGTGTTATTATTCGTTTTTTTCCGTATTATTTAGTTCTACATCAATTACTGAATTATTTACTGCTTTATTATTGGTTCTCTTTTGATTTTGTTCTTCTGACTGTTTGAACCAACATTTTTCTTCTGGATGGAATCGAATACCTTTATTTAAATTTTCACATGTTTTACATGGTTTTATTTTATCTGGCTTGCCTTTATTATCATAGGAAGTCTTGCTTTTATTCTTGCTGAAATTCTTTTTGCTCGCTACATATTCATGTTTTCCTATTTCATTGTAGAGGCTTGCAGTTGTTTTTACTGTTTCTTTATCAATTCTATCCATTACATAATCTGGTAATCCCATTACAATAAGATTAATCATTGTTTGGGTGTCGATGTGCTTGTTGACTTCCAATAACAGTCTTTCCTTTTTTGTGGCATATTCTAGCAACGACCCGGCTTGATATTTAAATGTAAATGCATATTTGATTTGGGACCAACCTTTATTTCCGTATGTTTCTCTAAAGTTGTTCTTCCATATTGACCATGCGGATTTCACCGTTAATTTGATTAACATGCTGCTATACCAGTCTATACATTGTTTTTCGAGAAGATGTTTTAAAATCTCGATTTTCTCTTCATCCTGTCTAATCTCGAATCTTTCACATTCTTCCTCGAATTCTGTAATCCATTGGTCAGCATTACATGTTTTATTTGAAAATTTTTCCATCAAAAACCTTTCCGCAGCTTTTCCTATGTTTTTTTTTTCCGGTGCTATGCCACAAGAGTTATCTTGTGGAGGCATTGCCTTTTCTGTTATCTCCTCTAAATACTGACCACCGAACTGTACATTTTCACCTTCGTCTAAATATATTTGCTTCAGCTCTGGGTTTAGCGGGATCCAGACTGAACGTGTTTGGTGTCTTTTTTTTAACGAATTTTTGATCTTCGTATATACTTCTGAAGTCTGTATGTTAGTGTGTTTATTCACGGGCTTGAACTCCTCCGGGACCTCAAATACACATCCGTCCGGTGTCTCAATTGAGGTTATGCATGTGACATTTGTTTTTCCATCTGTTGAGCCTAATACTGCAAATTTAAATCGTAGTTTGTCCATTTTTATTCTTGATTTTAACCAGAAATGTCGTTTTATAAGACTATATCTCTGAACTTAATATAGGTACAGGAATTGTCAATTTTAAAAGACGGTCGTGTTGCTCTGTAAAACAAAGTTTTTATTTTAGTACTTACAATAAACAAAATAATGAACTATAATTATAACAGGTAAAACTTAAATACTAAAATCCTACCTGTAAAACAAAGAAACGACATTTAAAGTCTATTACTTAATTAATAACAATTCCCTTTGTATATCTTCCAACAATATAATATGTAATCACTGTTCTGTCAAACCAGTTGTCATTGTCAACATCCATCCTGATTGACTCACAGTGTTGTTCGCTATAAAAACTAATTAAAGAAATAATTATTTCTTTACATATATATATCTATCTATTTAGTATATATATATATCGCTTGACTAGTTTTTATTATTTGTTGAATTATCCCCCTCCCCTTATTTTTTTAAATTATTTTAATTTTTAGACTTACCCATACCTCAAAAGGAAAAAACGGAACCCTTATAGGATCACTCGTGTGTCTGCCTGTCCGTCCATCTGTCACAGCCAATTTCCTCCGAAACCACTGAACCAATTGGGATGAAATTTGGTATACATGTAAGTCGGTGACCCAAAGACGGACGTGTTACGTAAATGAATGAATTGTAAACATAGGGTCACTTTATAAAAAAGGGTAAATTAGAAAATAGGCGAAAATTGATTATTCGTCCCCTTATCTTCGAAACTACTGGGCCTACAATTTTGAAAAAATACAGAAAATAGTTCTTTACCTATATAGATCACAGGAAAACATATAAGAAGTCTATGGTATTCAAAGTAACAATCATAGGTACGGACGGAACCCTCTCCACGCGAGTTTAACCCGCACTTGTCCGGTTTTTTATTATTTAACGATTTGTCCGCCATAACGGTTCATATTATGTGAAAATTTCAACTAGCTAAAAATGATTGCGATTTAAGAGAAAAAAAAAACTATTAAAGGTCGGACATACAGATAGACAGTGTAGGCTTAATAATAGGATGTAAGAACTGTAAAAATTTGATTGTCTAATTTAATGTGATTGTGAATTTAATGACAATTCTCGTATTTGACATTTTGATGAATATACTAACAATATAAATTAACAAACTTTTGCGCATCTGCTTGCAGGCAGAATAATAACGACATACCATGCTATTAAGATCTCACTGTAAAATTGTATTCTTGCAAATAAATGATTGATTAGGTATCATTAGGGTTCCGTTTGACACCCTTCCGGGACGGAACCCTAAAAATCTACTGCTGATGCAAAGTGGCGCTGCAATCGCTATCAGACTTGTGGTTTAAATGATTGACGAGTATTGTATATTTTAACTAAAACAAATCACATCAATTTAGTTTGGTTGATTTTATCACTGTGTTTTGTGAATAATTTCGGTCCACTTTTGACCCCCCAATAACTTAAGATCTATTTGACCTACATCCTTGCAAGTCTTGTAAGACCGTCTTCTATTTACCGAATCCTGAATTTCAATAAAAACCCTCTTACCGTTCACGAGATTTTAAAGTTTGAAAATCACTATTTTTATACTGACTGACAGTGATTTCATCTCAGATTGTCAAAGGTTTAAAGACATGCCTGCCGGGGCTGCGGGCTGTTCGAAAGAAATACCTACCTACCGTGGCCCCGAAACACAAAGAGCGATGAAGGAACATGGATGGGTTTTAGTCAGTAAAAATCTGACACTCCCTCCCGCTCCGCCCAGAGCGGGAGAAATCATTTGATGATTTCCCATCCGTAACAAAAAAAGGTTTAAAGACATTGATTCCCTTAGAAGATATTATAGGTACCTTGGTACATTACTTCCATGAGAACAATAATTTACATTATTACTAAGCTTACTTAAATTTAAGTACCTATAACAAGATCCGTTGGTAGTAGGTACATTTATTCATTAATATACGAAGTACGTAGGTATGTAGGTAGGTACTTAAGTTGACCGAGTTGTACCAAAACAGACCGTTCGAATAGCACGTTTATTGATAACGTTATAAGATTCAAAATCCATAAGCAGCATACGACCAAGAATTTCAACTATACCTAACAATAATAAAATTAGTAGTACCTAGGTATTAGAAGTAATAAAGTAAAGGTTGCCTGGAAGAGATCGCTTTCTATTAGCTGGTTTTTTACGCTTTCGAAGTGTAATTTGCGAGTCCAAATTGAGACTACTTATGTACCTATTTTTGATAAATCTGGTTGCAAATCACAGATTTTCAAAGCATAGAATCATAAGTATCTACATCTGTGGTTATTACAATTGGTAAATTATATTGTAACCAACTAGCGACCCGACCCGACTTCGCACGGGTGCAATGCTCATAGGTACTAAATACAGTATGTTAACTAACAGAGGGCGTTCCCGTTAACCCGCAATAGTATAGCATCCATACATGCTAAAAAAATATTACCATTCGAAAATAAAATGTTTTTTTTTTTTTTTATATTAAAATATTCACTAAAAATCGTAAATTGATATGTTAAAGAAACACTCTGTACACGCGTACTTGAAGGACAGCAATGTCGGAATTTATTTAATTAAATAAATTAGAATTAATTAAATAAATAGAGTATCAATTTACGATTTTTAGTGAATATTTTAATAAAAAAATAAATAAAAACATTTTATTTTCGAATGGTAATATTTTTTTTAGCATGTATGGATGCTATACTATTGCGGGTTAACGGGAACGCCCTCTGTTTTAACACACTGTATATTAGGTATCTATGCATGTTTTATACTATACCTTACTCTTGAATCACTGTCTTAATCTATTAAAAAAACACATCAAAATCCGTTGCGTAGTTTTAAAGATAGCATACCTACATAGGGACAGACAGACAGCGGGAAGCGACTTTGTTTTATACTAGGTAGTGATTAATGAATCGTTTTGTCTTTACTTGTCGGTGATTATGTTTGTCAAAAATTTAATTTACTGTAGGTACTTTTCTTTGAACATCCAGTAATTGCTTACCAAGACGATTCTGAAGAGCCCAAACTCGGTACGATTGCTTTATTTATTACAGAGTTTCTAGGGCGACCTTCCGGCTCCAGCATCAGACCAACTCCTATGGTACCATATTATTGTATTGTCATCCAAGTCAAGTAGGTACCTACCTACTTACTTAGATATGCCAAATTTCAGCTCAATCGGTTGAGGATATCTGCTTCAAAATTGAGTTGCAAGATTCCACCCGAAGAAACATACTTAAGTAGGTACATTGCAAATTAAATTAATGAAAAGCTTGTAATAACATTATTTTAACATGCTTTGGTTATTACAACCTTTCACGCCGCACAAAGTCATATTATTTTCTCCAACAAAACATTAGACAGTGTTTAAAAGGAACTGTACCTACTTGTCGCTGTGGTTAAAAAATGTTAAAATTACTAAAAAGTATCGTAGAATTTACAAAACCGTAAGCAATGGTATCTGGTATAGTTCCATTTTCGAGGTCAAAGTCATTCCTCGAATTATATATGAACTTGGAGGGTTGTATTGATGATTTTGATGATTATAATTCTGTAACTACATACGTCTTACAACCGCGTCCAACATTTCAATCAACATACAACCTAGCACTGGCCTGCAAATTGCAAAAAATGTAAGAAAATTTGAATTTCGCGGGCTACCCTGACGCTTTCACCTTCATACGAAACATTAAAAAGTGTCTATAAGTAACCTATGTACATAGGTAAACTTGTCGCTGTGGTTAAAAAATGTTAAAATTACCAAATAGTATCGTAGAATTTACAAAACCCTAAGCAATGTGGCAATAGGTAGTGGTATATATAGTTCCATTTCCATCCTATTCAATTCATGCGACTACTCCCCCCTTCCGCACTGCCCCGCGGAACTGTCGCCTTTGTTTGCGCCTTGCGGCCACTGCCATAGGGTTGCCACTTTTTTCTTTGACGGATAAAATATAATTCTGATCTGGAAGTGAAGTTGTTAATTTCGTCAATTTTGGATTGGTGCGGTTGTAGTTTTTGTAGTTATTTATTTCCTCGCAAATGTGATGAAAAATTCGTTAAACAATGTACTATATTTAATTTTGTTTTATACCAATTAATGTTTTATTTTTCAGCTACTTAATAACAATTTCGTATATGCTTGGAAACTTTATTTCTGTGATGTCGTCACGCCACTTCACATTAATTACAGAAAACACCCTTTCTGTAAATGCTGAAGTGGCGGGAACGCACAGTAATCGTGAATTCGTGACACCACTTTAAGTATGTTCGGAAAAGTGAGTTTCAAGTTGGAACTTACTTACATAATATATGTAATAACTGAATGTACACATGAATGCAATAAAGAGTTAATTTCTTAAAAAAAAACCGGCCAAGTGCGAGTCTGACTCGCGCACCGAGGGTTCCGTACAAACTTTCACTGATCCCATCTTAATTGGCCGAGTTGAGTTCTCGAGATAAAGGGTCTTGACTCTTGGCAGATAGACAGGCAGACGGATGGACAACAAAGTGATCCTATAAGGGTTCCGTTTTTTTCCGATTGAGGTACGGAACCCTAAAAATGGATTGCCATTCCTTTGCTGCACACGAATCTTTAATGGTACTATTGTAGATTTTTTCACTTATTTCATTTATAAAGATTATTTCATTGTCTATGCTATCCGGCTCTTTCCAGGGGTATTCCACTTCCCACAGCGGCCTATAGTTTTGCATTCGTTTTCTTTTCCTATTACCACTGCTACTACTGCTAATGTTAGCATTATCGTCAATAACGTCATCTATTTTGAAATTATTTTCACTTTATAATAAAGTACGGTTGGCAACCCTAGCCCTCGCGTCGCTGCTCGTTGCTACTGCGCCTGCGCACGGGGCGTTCAGGAGGTGCGTCTGCGACTCTGCGTTCATCGTTCGTTCATTTCATTTTACGCCGACCGGCTAGTTAGTCGCTTCGCTCGCAAGTTGCAATGGAAAGTGAAGAAGAAGAGTTAAACGTGGGGGTTGCCGAATATTTAACAGAATGGGGACTATCTGAAGACACTATAACAAACTTTGAAGGTGAGTGCCTATTTTGATCGTTATATACTTATATTGTTATTAATGGTTTGTTTAACTGTGTTTGCGTGTCAAGATGGCACCATGCCTATAAGTTGTATTGTTCATTAAATTACCTAATTTTTGTTGTTCAATGTGTTATTGATAGCTTATTGTGCAGTGAACTAACGATTGAGTATCCACTCAATCGTTGTAAGTTGAATTTATTCTTCATTAGCCATCCGGCTAATGAAGAATAAATTCAACTTGAAAGCCCCTCTTTTGTCAAGGCCCGATAATCCATGTGTTTTTTTGTAAATCGCTATCAATACAAAAAGCAAGAAAGTGATCGAGTACTTACTTTAGTGTGACTTTAATTAATTATACATTTAATTGTGTTCCGGTTTTGCCGCCAATGGGTCAGAGTATAGGAAAGGGAGGCCTTATTATATAGGATGCCTAGATATTGGGCTAGAAATAGTGGTTAGGTACCTACATAAACATATTTAGTTATTTTACTTTGATAGATTTACAAAACAAACTTTAGTAAATTTTACAGATTGGTTTGGTTGGCAAACATTTCATTCATTCAAATCTTTAATTACGTACATAAAAATAACGGTTAATAATTATCCGACTGCGACCGAGAAAAAGAGAACAGCCGGTCGATTCTGTAAAAATCTCACCGTGAAAACCTTGGTGAAGTGAGTTTGGTTTTGCTAGGAATTGACACTATTGACATCTCACTCCACGCTCACTTCACCAAAGTTTTCACGGTGAGATTCTTATAGAATAGCACCGCAGTTCTTCAAGGTAAATAATGGGCATCGAATAACTTCGTGTTCCTAGGCAACTGGATGACAGCGCTATAGTAAAATAGCGAGACGGACGGACGGACATATTTATTTGTTTGCGAAAAAGTTTACGAGGTTCAAATGTATGAGGAAACCTCCCACAGCTCTGGTGGAAACGCAGCCTTAATGTTTATTTCTTGTTTTTTTAGTAAATCAGATTTCGCTCAAATTGCTTGACGATATACAAGAAACGGAACTGAAAGAATTAATTCCGAGTTTAAAAGAAAGAATATTATTCAAGCGAGGACTGAACAAACTCCAAAAAATTATTCACGTAAGTGTTCATAATATTTTTTTTCAAAATTTTGGTGTCACGGCTCATATAGTCCATTATGGATATAATATTTTTTCCACAAATCCTTCGATAATTCTAAAGCTTTTTATTTTCGCTGGGTGGATAAGTTTAGTGTATAAAAAAATAAACTTCTCGTAGGTAACAAAATTTGTTGGATTATTGTTCATCTGTAATCTGTAGGTATTACCTAATTTCATCATAATACCAAATTTCATAGGCAGGAGAATTTTTCGGAAGTCTTCATACAACAAAAATATCCTCACTTGATTAGACTTAGGTAGGTACATTCCCGATCGGAGCGGGCGATCGCACGCGCCGTACCTACGCGGCTCGTTAGTGAAAAATATGCATTTGTTGAAACTTTTGTATGGTAGCAGAGTTTATTATTACGAATATGTAGGCGCGAAATTATAAACTTAAATTCAATATTTCGCTAATCGCAAAGTAAAAATACAATTAGGTACTTGTGCAGCCATATTACCTAATTGTTAGAACTTTTGTTATAAGGTATAACTAATCCCTTTATGTATACATATAAGAAAAGAATTTTCAGATTTCCATTGTTCCATAGTACCTATATGTTAGCATTTTCACTAATAAATCCTTTAGATAGTACTTACAAAGATCCAGTATAGTATTTTAATTTAAATTTTCTATTAATGTTATAACACGAAATAATAGGAAATACCTACTTAATGCCTATTGCATAGTTCTATACTGTTAGCATTTTTGTACATAGCAATGAATTCACTAAACTAATCCACTCAGCGAAAATAAAAAACTTTAGAATTATCGAAGGGCATAGTCTTCTGGCTACTGGACTAATAACACAGACTAATAATGACCATCAAAATTCCTTCGCGATCTCCCGATCGTATAATTTTGTTAATGATTGTGTAAGGTTTTTTGTGAGCAATATTTGAATATATATACGTATATATTATATACTTATAATGGTTTTTTTTTTCAGATTGAACAGGATTTCGAATCCAAGTTTAAAGGATCAGAGCTCCGACTGTTCAAAAAATGGCCCATATTTTTAGAGAAAGCTCATAATCTTTTGAAAACAATTAAAGCTGCTTGTTTGAAGAAAATCCAAGTGAAGGTTGGTTATTAAATATACTCGTATCGATCAAAACTTTCACGAATTTCAAACAAAAGCCGAACTCGGAGTTTCGGTTTTAGTGTGAAATTAGTGATAGTTTTGATAATAAAACCATTTACATTTATTAAGTATATTTAAATACAATAGCAACAAAAATAGTTTCGGAGGTTTAGCAAAAACATCTCTGATAACCAGTTATCTGGCTAAACTTCTTAATAAAACTTACTAACTTAAACTAATTAAGTCAACGAATATGCATCATAACTTATTCCATTTTTATTTTTCAGATGTTCGAGACTTCTGTTATTGCGCGGCAATTGGATATAAAATAGTTCCAACTGTGAGAATACAGTGCCAAGATACAGCCAAGCATTCAAGAAGCGATGAACAGTTTCATTCTTCATGCAAAGGTATGTATAATATTTTCACTTAGACTATTGTGAGATGACGACTTTCCATACTAACGATGATTTCCACACCCTAAGCCTTAACCGATTTTGACAGATTTTTGATATACCGTCAGTCGGACCAAAATCTAAGTTTGTACGTTATCTAGTTTATTAAATATTTATTAAATATCAATAAAACAGGAATATAATTAAATCTATTGATGATATTGAAAAAAAAGCGGAACGTACAAAGTAAGTATTGTAGATAGACATTTTTACTAAATGAAGACATTGTTTTTTTTTTTCAAGATGGGAAATCATCAAATGACCCCACCCGCTCTGGGTGGAGCGGAAGGGAGTGTCAGACTCTTACTGACTAAAACCCACCCGTGTTCCTTCCTTCGCCCTTTATGTTCCGGGCCAGCGGTAACCCTTTCGGACAATCCCGCTGAAGAAGACAATTTTAAAAACAATTTGAACTGCATACATAGATTTTTGAATAATCGCCTATCTGAACCGGGAATCAAACACGCCAAATTGTAAAAAAAATTCCCGTAATTTTACTTCCCCGTTCAAAAGGCTCAATCGGAACCTTTATTTTTTTCCAAGTAACATTGCATTTTAAATAAAAAGGAAGAACATCAAATTTTACATTTAATTAAAATAATTACATTTTGCTTAAAATTAATTTAATTTAGCAAATCCTCAAAATGTGTCCCTTGGCGGGTTCGATTCCCGGTTCAGATAGGCGATTATTCAAAAATCTTTGAACTCGGTTTAAATTGTTTTTAAAATCAAAATGATGTCTTCTTTCAGTAAAACTGTTTATCTACAATAGTTAAGATACTTTCCCTCCATGTGGCCTTGGAACAGCCTGTATATGTACACTTCTTGCTTGAGAGCTTCGCACAGACTAATCATAAGGGTGAATTACGTTCCGAACCCCTTTAAGTAAATACTTAATTGCAATACCTAAGCAATAAAAAATGCTCAGTGTCAACACTGACTAGGAATTATAAAAAAATATGGTTAAAAGTAAAGAATTCATTCTAATTTCCAGAACCAAAGCGAAGTGCCCACCCAGCTGGACTATCGGCGAAAAGCCCAAACTGCTAAGGGTCTACGGTGCCAACCCATCATTATTGCTGTCGGACCAACCATCGATGCCCTAAGAGATATAAGAACATTTTCGAAGTCGCGCTGGTTTCGCGGCTGTACTCGCCTTAATACAAATGTCGAAAGCGGGCACCCTGGTGCCTGGGTAAAGCTCATCAGCATCCTGGCCAAAACCTGGCAGCCTTGTGTCCTTTAAAGTAAGAAAGGTTTTGAATCCTATACGGATATAATTTTAAGATGAGTGATCTAGTGATTATTTAATTGTATTTAAGATTGGTAAAATAAATTTTATGATAATATGTACCAAAAATCTGTTTATGTTTCTTTAAACCACCGTTTTTATTAAGCCCATATTAAATAAAGTTACTGGTAATTCGACGTATTCTAGAAACTGCTGATTTTCGGCTAGCCTTCATGAGCTTTATAACTGCAAATAATGAACTTTACTGTATATTTCCAAAAAAAGGAATTGTATGTTGAATTACCAATAATCCTGTATATTTTTGAAGTGTTTGTCAAACGGTCTTAACACCTATTTTTTTTCAGACCCTGTATTTCTTGTAAGGTTTTTTCTTCTACAATATTTTTAGGGTGTGCCATAATTGGGTGTGGTATCATTGAAAATTAGAAACTTAGTAGATTAGCTACTAAGTTTCTAATTTTCAATGATACCACACCCTATTAATATTCTGGAAATAATGTTTGGTAATATATACCAAAAACTGGTGTATATTTTACTGGTGTTAGTTTGATAAATTAACCAAAATAACACCAGTAAAATTTACACTATTTATTTGGTATGTTTTACTAAACTAAGACCGGTACAATCAGACAAGCACTGATAAAATATTGGTATATATTACCAGTTAAAGTTTGGTAATAACTACAGCATAAATCTGTTAGATATTACCAAACAAATGTTAGGAAAAAATACAATACAAACATTATAGATACTACTTAATTGATTTGATAAAATCTACGATACACTTCTGGTAGATAATACAATATTATCTCTGATAAAAAGCACGATACACATCTGGTAGATATTACCAAACAAATTTTAGGAAAAAAGACGAAACACATATGATAGATAATACTTAATTATATTTGATAAAATCTGCGATACACGTCTGGTGGACAATACAATATGATCTCTAATAAAAAGCACGAAACACATCTGATAGATTATACTAAGTTAACCTTGATAAGAACTACATTACACATCTGGTAGATATTACCAAACAACCTTTGGTAGTAGGTAACTAAAATTAAATCTGATAAATATTACCAAAATAACGCTGATAAAATACACCGAACGTGATTAGTAAATACTGCTAAATTTTGATTGTTAGAGTTTACCAAATAAAATGATTATACTTACGAGTTGAGTTTAGTTTTCTCTATCAAACTGATTTAGCACATTCTACCATATAATAAGTGCTATCTACCAAATTTTTGTTGTAGATTTTACCAAATACCTTTGCATTTTCTATTAAACTACCTTCGGTAATTTGTACCAAAAAGGTAACAGTAGAACATACAAAATGTATTTGGTAAAAAAACCAAGTATGTTGGGTAAAATATACAATATCTCTTTGGTAGATTGCAGCAAACCACATTGTACTTTTTTTACTAAAGTACTTTGATGAAAAGGTTACAAAAGTACTTTGGTTGAAAATCTACTAAAGTTCTTTAGTGAGAAACGTTACTAAAGTACTATGGTAAAAAATGTTACTAAAGTACTTTGGTGAAAAATGTTACTAAAGTATTTTGGTAAAAATTATACTAAAGTACTTTGGTGAGAAATGTTACTAAATTACTTTGGTAAAAAATGTTACTAAAGTACTTTGGTGAAAAATGTTACTAAAGTATTCTGGTAAAAATTATACTAAAGTACTTTGGTGAGAAATGTTACTAAGTTACTTTGGTAAAAAATTATACTAAAGTACTTTGGTGAGAAATGTTACTAAATTACTTTGGTAAAAATGTACAAAATATAGGTGTAATCTACCAAACAAATTTGGTACAACACCAACTTAAAGTGTTTGGTAAAATCAACAAAAATTCGTGATAGGACCGAAATCAACCGCAAACTTTGGTTACATTTACGCAAAATCTGTTAAGAGTCCGTCCTATCAAACGGCTAATTTCGGTCAATTTTGTTCTGTAATTGTTAGATTGTGTAACATAATATGAGCAAAACTGTGCACGTTATGAGTAGCTTAACTCTTCATCTTGCATGTGGCTTGAAGGTATTTTACAAAAAAACTTCATAACTAATGATAAACCATCAAAATTCAATGCCACTTTCTTAAAAAATGACGTCAGAGTGAAGTTTGACCATCGTTTCAGGAAAAACTACGATAAATTTTGACTATATAAAAATATAAGTAACAACAGCATATAACCCTTTTGCATTTGTGTTGATCACTTTTTTACATTCCCATACAAAAATTAACAGAAAAAAAATGATGAAGTTACGTCATTCTACGGAAAAAATCAGCCACTTGTGTATTTTTTTTCTCATTTTTAGCTCGATATTTAAGAAATTAAAAAATGACATAATAATCTTAAGTTATTTTTATACTAAAAACAAAATTTTATTTAACAAAAACAGATAGAAAACATATGGAAAATAAATTTCAAAATATACTATAATAACATGCGCGCAAAATCGATCGCCTCAGTGTCAACTCAGCTAGCGCAGCGGGAGGACGTATCGCTCTGTGTCACTGGAGCACGCGATCTTTCGTAAGAATTTTAGCAAGAATATACTTCGACTACCACAACTTGGTCCGGTGAGTATGTATTTTGTTTTCAGTACATTTTACTGATATAAAAATATAGTTGTGAAATTTTTGATTGTTAAGAAGTTTGGATTTTTAACCTACTTCAAAAAAGGGGGTTCTGTATTAGAACCGTTTGTATTTTGTAGAGTATGCATTGCCGCGTTTTTTGATTATGTCTTATAAATTATGTGTTTAACTGACTTCAAATAATAGGAGGTTATATATAATATATATAACCTCCTATTATTTGTTTATTTGTTTGTTCAGACGTCTTTGAGTATATTATACTCAAAGACGTCTGAACAGATTTGAATTATTTGTTTGTTTAATATGGTGTCTGCCCTATTAAACAAAATCGGGTGGTCCCATGGTCATCAGGTTGGGATCTGATGGTGGGATCCTGGAGAAATCAGCGGGATAACTCTTCAACTTTTATAGAAAAACATATAGCGATTTTGCTATTGATTTTATACAATCATTTTTGTTTTTCATGCGTCAATTCGTATTATTACATTTATAGATAATGGGGCGAAAGAAAGGAACACACTACCAGTGTGTCAATAAACGAAAAAGGAACTTTATGGGAATGGAACGTGCCAGACAAGTACTAAGAGAACGCACTTATAATCAACCGGCTACCACTTCGTCGTCTGTAGATGGTGTAAGTTTTAGTTACTATCAGCTCAAATAATTGCAAAAAACTGTGTTTTAACAGCAGGCTATATTTGGTTGTTTTTGTGCTTATTGCTAAGTATACATACGTATATAGAAAAACAGGAATAAAGTACTGTAATAATAATATTTTCGTATTTTTAGGCAGCTAATGACAATAGAAGCCCTGAAAAAGTTGTCATGAGTGGTGATGTCGACTATTCAGTTCCACTTAATCTAGGCATGGTATGTTTCTGGTATCCCATACATTTAAATATAAAGCTTGCAGATTTGCTATGACGATAATACTATATTTTTCACACTTTTTTGAAGAAATGAGATATACAAAGTTGATACGACAGAGGGGCTTTCCTTTAAACTGCCTATACTAGATACCATTTTCAAGCTCTGTACCAAAAATCAATTAAATAGGAGCAGTAGTTTAGTCACAAATGATTTTTGAAGTTTTTGCTACGTTTGAACACGATGTATATTTCCTAACAGCTGATTATCTCATACGCATAGGTCATGCACCTTAAAACGATAATCTGAGTATAAGATACATTGTTGCCGCACAAGTACAACCAAATATTTCACGAAGCAATAAATACACACACACTTGCACTTTCACTATGAGAGTGACAAAGACAATCATAGCAAAACCCCCGCGCCTTTTTCCCGCGCGTAAAAGGAATAGAAATAGGTCAGTGTGTTGCTATTGCATCCTAGATCCTTGCGAATTTGCTAAAAAACTTTCTTTCAGTGGACAGTGCGCACGCGTCATCCAATCGGGATGTACGTTACGTAACACGGGAGCCCCGCCGCCGCCGCGCCGTTATGTTTTGTCGTACTCGCTGTCAATAATTGTGATTTTGTTTTCTTATTGTGATAGACACTAAATAAGTTTAATACAGTATTTCTTTTTTTTATTGTGACAGGATACGTAACTTAGGAATATTATTATTTAGTGTTAGTGTTTTTTTGTGTTTTTTTTTGTGATCGACTGTTTTTATTGTGATAGGATACGTAATTAAACGTTGGTTGTGTGTGTGTGTAATGATTAAAGTGTTCAGCAATGCCTCGTGTAACTTACACGGCGTCAGAATACACTTACATGATTTTAATTTACGGTGAATGCCGTGGAAACGCAGATTTAGCTCTGCGAACATACCGAGAAAGGTATGGTGACCGGCGCAATAGCCCTAGGAACGCCGGCACCATACAATTGGCAGTACAAAGATTACGGGAATCAAAGTGCTTAGCGACGGACAGTGATTTAATTAGAAAAATAAATAACAATATTCTCCGTCGGTATAATTTGTGCATTAATATGAATCGAGGACACATCGAGAATTTAAAAATTTTGTGTTTTTGTGTGTGCGCGTACTTTACAACCTTACGTCTAACATAAAAGCCGGCGCGAGCGGTCTAAACCGCCCGCCCCCCGCGCCCCCGCCAAGAGAGATAACACACACGCACACACGCACACGCGCTCCTGCGCGACTTTGTTACCTAGGCATCTAAGGTCAGTCAAATTTATTTATAAAGGGTGGTTGCGTTTCACTCTGACTTTAAGCTATTTAGTTTGTTTGAAAAAAAAAAAATCTCATTTTTGGCGCTTTCTATTTTTGTACTGTATCGAATTAATACTATACACGTATAGTATACGTAGTGTAATTTAATGCCCCTCTGTCATATCAACTCTGTATATGTATTCTATATAAGATTAGAGATTAGATGATCTGTGTTTGCGCACACGTTTGTGTACTATTATATCTTCTGAATACTTGGTAAATCTCCGTTGAGATAGGCCACCGTGATCGAAATTCGTTATTATTAATATAGATGCGATTTATTGCAGAGTAAAGAAAATATTCTGAGTCTAGAAAGCTGTCCACCAATGGATTTAGATTTAAGTGATGACTTCGAAATTGAATCAAACAAGGTATGATATATCTGCACAAATTAATGAATTTAAAAAATCGTATTCATAAAACAGCACAAACGAATTTAAAACTCTTGCTGTTTTAGAAATCACCGGTATCATCATTGCTCATCGAAGGGCGAAGAATAGTGGACTTCCAATACTTTTTTGACCAGTGGATACATATCACAAACCACAATCTTCAATTCGGATGTAATGCATCAGAATTGAAAATATTAGAAGAAAAGCAGCAAGGATTTTTGTCAACATTTTCACTATCTTGTACTATGTGTGGTAGTCGATTCCTGCTAAAAACGTGTCAGAGTAACACAAATGCATTGGACGTCAATCAAAGTGCAGTTTCAGGAGTTATAAGTATTGGATGTGGTCGCGCCAACTTGAATGAGCTAGCTGCTTCCCTAAATTTGCCACTTATCAGCAAAACAACATATCAAAATTGTCACGATAACTTATTTAACTGGTGGAAGGCTACAGCCGAAGCAACTATGATAGAAGCTGGTAAAGAAGAAGCTTATTTGGCGCTGGAGTGTGGAAGTTTGAGTCCTTCAGGTGTTCCTACTATAGCTGTAACAGCTGATGCTGCTTGGGGAAAGCGGTCTTATAAAACTAACTTCTCCTCCGCAGCAGGTGTTGGAGCTATTATAGGGCTACAAACAGGTAAAATACTACATGTTGGTATAAAAATTAATAAAAATCACGACTGGTGGTACCAGATTCAAGGCCAATTGCACATTACAAAAAAGGATGTAATTGTTGTTTGCAGTATGGACAGGTTCTGATTATACAATGAAAGTCGAAAGAGTCATTAAAGAAGATAGTTTTTGGAAGACAAAAATGGAGAAAAGGCTTGTGGATTTTTATGACACATGCTTGTTACCTGAAATTATCGATCCCAGAAAATCTCGTTCCATGCCTCTTCGAGACACTTCATTTTAAAATAAATACATGTAGTAACAAGGTTAATGTAAAAAAAACATATTTCAATATTTGTCGTCTCTAAGATTCATGGGCCTAGCTTTCGGGATCAGCTATTTCAGGTATGAGACATGTATTATAAAAAGAAACAACTTTTTTTCATATATTTGTTCCAAAATGGATCATTCCTGACTATCTTGTAATCTACCTTTCCCTAACTTTGATAAAGTGCAGCTGTCCCTGAGGTAGATTTACTAGTCGAGGCTTTGATGTATAGAATATAATAGAAATACTATTTTATCCAAACTGACAACCGGCGCTGTGTCTAACGCCCATCAAATGCTGAGATGGTATCCTTTGTACGCTCAGCGCAATTTTATAATTTTGTTCTGTAATTTGTAGTATTTTTTGTTTGTTGCTATTGTACTGTCTGTGTCGAATGTTTTCTATTTTATTCTACATATTAAGCGTTTAAAAGCAAATCATGTAAATACATTTCTAAAGATGAGACATAGTAAATAAATTCTGTTTACGATTCCCGTTTTTCTATTTAATTTTATCGTAGATACTTTTTATTTTTAGCCTATTGCCTTATTATCTTACCATTTTGAATGTAGACAAACTTACCAAAAATACCTTACTAATATAATAACAAAAATCAAAACGCATTTTATTAAACGCTATTAAAATAATTTAATTGTCAATAAAAGGATCAAAATTGTTTACGCGATCTCTAAGCTTTACTCGCAGCCATGTGTGCGTAAACGTGCACACAAATATGAAAATGCCTAATCTTGCGCGAGTCAGTTTTGTGCACGGATTCTTAAATCCAACCTAACATTTTTTTCAGTGTACTAGACAAATGAAAAGGCACAGGTACGCCTTTTGGCTGCGTACACCGCGCTTACGAGAGAAAGTTATATTGAATGGCCCAGCAAAGTCTACCCCAGTGTGTGAGAAGGCTTTGCTTTGCTCGACGCGAAATTCTGGAAGATCTGACATAACAGGAAATGTAGGTTTCGGACTGAGTCGAAAGCAAATATTACAGCGATGAATACGCATACGTACGATGCGACGAGCAGATAAAATCCAAAACCTTTGTCTAAGTATCGATAATAATAAATTGGGACCTGTGTGAAAGTGTTTAACATGGTAGGCGTCAATAATAAGCTCAACGATATGTCCATTCCGAGGCAAAAGAATTGGATGTTTTTGCGAGTAATCTAACGACGAATTAGAGAGGCGACCGCCAACACGTAATATCCCTTGATCTAAGATGGGGAAAGCTTGCGTAACGCATGTGAACATAATTTAGAATTTTTAATTTTTTCAATATCTTCGTAAAAATACGTGTGTTGTACAGCCTTTACGATTGTCAATTCTGCGAAATCCAAGTCTGACGCGGTTATGCAATTATTGCGTGGGAGCTTTTTTATGAACCGAAGCATATAAACCACACATCTAAGAAATTTATCCCAGTTAGAGAACTTTAAACTTAGCGTTGTAAGGATATGTTCAGATTTATTTTTCGAAGCGAATACGGCTGACTTCTCCTCAGGCATTGGAGTAGAAGTGGGAGAAAATTCCGAAATAGGCCAATGATCGATTGGAAGCGATGCCCACGGTGGACCGGTTAACCAAAGTTCATGTTGAACTAATTGTGAAGGTAATAGTCCACGCGACAGACAATCCGCGGGGTTTTGAGTACCCGGGATGAAACGAAAATATTCCGACGAGAAATAGGTTTGGCACTGGGCTATTCTATTAGCGACGAACGTGTTAAACCGATGAGGAGAAGAATGTACCCAGCACAGAGCGACTTGTGAATCCGAAAAGGCATACACATCCTCGATAGGATGTCGGTTTGAAATAGTGTCATAAGCTGCCCTTAGTAATTTAGCCATTAAAAGAATACCACAAAGTTCAAGCCGAGCAAGTGTTACAGTTTTAATAGGAGCGACTTTAGATTTCGAACATAACAGCCGAACAATGGGCCTCTCGTTATTATTCAAAACATAGGTATAGACAACGCATCCATATGCCTTTTCAGATGCATCGGAAAACGCCAAGAGATAAAGCCGAGAATGCGAATCAACGCCCAAATGGCGGGAAAATGAAAGATTAGAGATTAATGGTAGTTCCGAAATAAACTGCTTCCACAAACGGAGAACAGCTTCTGGAGGTTGGTCGTCCCAGTCGAGTTTGAGAAGCCAAAGCTCCTTGATAAGCAATTTCGAATAAAGAATAACTGGACCAACAAGACCAAGAATGTCATACAAGCGAGCTGTGACAGACAAAATCGCACGCTTAGTACCTTCGGGATTAGGTGGCGCGACAGTGAATTTAAACGAATCAGAAGATGGCAACCACTGAAGACCGAGAATTTTGAACGATGTGTCTGTGTCGAAGGAGACTGATTCCGATTGGCGGTGAGTATCAGAAATGGTACGGAGCAAGTCAATAGAGTTACTCGTCCATTTCACTAGCTCGAAACCACCACGCTTCAAAAGCTGGATTAGATCGGATGCCATTCCAACCGCTTCCTCAAGGCTGGAAGCGGAGGAAGCCAGATCGTCCATGTACATGTCGCTTTCCAACACGCTGCAAGCGAGAGGAAAGCTATCACGCTCGTCATGAGCGAGTTGTCGCATAGTCCGCAAAGCTAAAAACGGCGAAGAACGAAGACCGAAGGTAACACGATTAAATTGATAAGTCTCCAATGGAGCGTCATCCGAGAAACGATATAAGATTCTTTGATAAGAACGATGCGAAGGATGGACCTCGATGCAGAGGTACATTTGACGAACGTCAGCGAAAAAAGCGAATTCAAATACACGAACCTTTAAAAGTATATGAAAAATATCATTTTGCAAATTGCAGCCAGTATGCAAAACGTCATTAAGTGACAAACCGGAGTCTGTCTTAGCACTAGCGTCGAGTACGATACGAAGTTTAGTCGTAGATTTATCCTGACGAATAACGGGATGGTGAGGCAAATAAAATCCTGACTCGAGACAATTCCCTGGCGGGACGAGCGACAAATATTTTTTATTAAGATATTCCGTGATAACGGCATTGTATTCCTCACGTAATCCAGGAGACCGCGCAAATTTACTTTCAAGAAACAAATATCTACGTTTTGCAGTTATAAAAGAATTGCCAAGCAAATCGACATTCTCCTTAAAAGGCAAATTAACAGTATAACTACCATCGGCACTTCGAGTAGTAGTAGATGTATAAATATCTTCGCACACCTGTTCGTCAGGGCTTATAAAATTTGTAGAAGGCACTTCTTCTAATTGCCAAAATCTCTGAAGCGAATCATTAATTTGCTCATGTGTAAACACGCAGAATGAACGAGTAGATCGAGGTGATGAAAGTAGGGTGGGTGCGTTTCCCATTAAAATATATCCTAAACTAGTTTCGATTGCTGTAGGCAAATTATTACCAGGACTAATTTTATTAAATAACAAAATTTTGCAATATGAATTGACACCTAAAAGCATGTCAATTTGTCCGGGTGAATGATATTCATCATCGGCAAGCGGTAAATTATCTAAGTAATGAAGTGCGTTTACATCAATAAAAGCGTCTGGCAACTGTGACGTAATCTTGTCAACTACAAATGACTGCGAATTGTACTGTGTCCTAGCGTCAAAACGAGATGTAAACAGAACATTAGTCATGCCCAATATACGTTGAGATGCACCACCGATGCCTTGAACTTCAACAAACCGATTTTTATTCGAAATAAATAACGATAGACGTTTACAACACGAAGCTGTGATATAATCACTCTGCGATCCGGAATCAATCAAACATCGCACGAAATGCACACGATTATGTTTATCTAAAACCTTTATTTTAGCGGTACTCAACAAAGTAGTCAAACACCTGTTATCAAATAAGTCTCGAGCAACACCACAAACAGACATATTATTGTTGTTCGATGGCGAACTAGATTCCACTCCGCTTACGCTTAAGGTGCGGTCATCCTGTTGAGAGGTAGCGGGAGCGGTAGCGACAGCGGACGAACTTGACGCATTATTTTGCGAATCAGATGAACCAAAATGCAAGATTGAATGATGTTTCGACTTACAATGACGACAAAAATTTTTTGAAGAACACGATGAGACCCTGTGCCCATGATTTAAACAATTAATGCACAACGCATTAGATTTCGCAAAATTAAATCTTTCGTGAGGGGTCATTTTTTTAAAATCAGAACACAAATATAATTTATTATGTTTGTCTGACTTACACAAAATACAATTAAGTATCGGCTGTCTGAGCGACAAAGGCCTTTGTGGATTTTGGTTTTGAATTAGACGAGTTTTTAACTTGGCCATCTTGTTGAGGCTTGGAAACTGAAGGACTGGAGCGTACTATTTTATCTTGTTCTTTAACAAATTCAACTAAATCATCATAAGAAGGTATGACTTTTTTGCGATGACTCATTTCGAATAACTTAACTGTCTCGGAGTCTAACCTTTGCAATGCGAGATGTAACAAAATAAAGTCCGCAAGATCTCCCAAATGTACCTGCTTGAGCGCCCTAACGGCGGTATCAAATGTGTCTACAAATGACTCTAAACCGGTTGTAGATTTAGCAGGTATAGGTTTAAATTCTAATAGTTGATTTAAATATGACGTGGCGAGAAAACGCGGATCATCATACTTATCCACGAGCGAGTTCCATAATATTTTATAATTCTCAGGTGTAGGTGGTATCCCTGCACACAAAGAAGCGGCGCTGCCAGTCAGCTTACTAACAAGAAAATGAATGCGCTCCGAGTCAGACAGTTGCGTGTTATCATGAACTACGCGCTTAAACTGATTATAAAACAGCGACCAATTACGAATATCGCCATCAAACGAAACTAAATCGATACGAGGTAATTTTGGGAAATTATTCTTTGGCGTTTCCTTTATTTGAGATTGTTCTATTTTAAGTGAATTTACGACACGTTGAACCCGACAGTACAGCTCCTCAAACGAAATCCAAGATTGGTAACTTATAACAGCGGTAGGATCCACTTTAATAGAACACGTATTGAAGGCGTCTAATACGCTTTGAAATTCATTACGTAAACTTTGAAGATTTGCGACATTATTTAAAAATGACTCCCTACATATTTCATCATTCATATCCTGTTTTGATAACTCGAATATATTTTGCATACGTTCGAAATGTGCATTACGTTTAGCTTGCAATAAGGCTAATTTATTTTTATTGTCTTCGTTCGACATGATTAAAACCAGTATGTAAAATGCGAATGTGTAAACTAAAAAGGTGACGTAGTTAAAGTTATACTCTCTCCTTGTCCGAGACGGTTTTACGAGTAGTAACGCTGATTGTACCAGCGCTTAGTCACAATTTTAAAGCTAAAAAAAAAAAAATTTATTCCTACGTGTGGCAACTTTGTTTACATGTCATTACGGTTTTTGTGCACAGCGCGGTCACATATTCCTCGTGAGAAAATGTCTAAAAATCTTTATAATTATGCTAGTTATAGACTAAAATTATATTTCAACAGTATTATTATGGAGTGCTATAATGTGTTTACTATATTTACAATATTTTACAGTGATTTTCATAGTTATTAGAGAGTGATGAGTTTCAAGGTCAAGGTTTGTTGTTGTATACACATTGAATTCCTAAATGATTTCGGAGTTACCTACAGGTATGTTAAAAATTCACTCTATTACTCCAAACATAGAAAGCGAAAGTTATTGTTTATAACCTAAAATAAATTGAAATTGCAAGTTTTTTAGTATATTTACATATCCGCTTCCGGATACTAAGACCATAAACTTAAAAAAAATATTTTATATATTTTTTTTTAATTCTTAAGTTGGCATCTTGATTGAACGAACGAACAATTTCCAAAAAATTTTCTTGCAACTGCCAACGGTTGATCGGTTTTTTCTCGTGTCTGTCTTTCTTCTCTTGTGCTTTCAAAGTAGAACTTTAATAAGTCGCGTCTGTAAACTGTGCCGTATACGCAAAAATGGGAAAAAGGAAAAGAGATGAAGACTATATACGCAAGAAGATCCAGAAATTGGAAAATAAACCCAAAGATCGGCCTCCAAGCAGTCCAAAACCACGGGAGGATTTAACTCCGCCCCAGCCCCGTTCGCCGGCGCACATTGCACCTGAAGTAGATGATGATACTCCTACAGGTGTGTTATAGTATATTATTTACCTCACCTACCAAATAGAAAATTCAAACGGATGGGTTGTATCTACCTAGATAATATAGGTATAGGTACTTGTTAAAACAAAACTCGCATTATTTCATGACACTAAACACTATCACTTGCGGATAGACAGTATGTGACTATGATTAAAATTTACAAGCTAGCGCTATCACTTTGCGGATAGACAGTGGACTATTCAAATTCACTATAAAGAGCTAGCGCTATCACCTTGCGGTTAGACAAAGCTCCTAGAATATACCAGTCATTGGAGCGCTATCACAGAGCGGATAGACATGACCTCTTTTTATTTAAAATAAGTACATGTTTTCTAAATTAAGTAAAATCTTATTACAGAAGACGACCAACTCCCGCTGGAGTTTTTACAGGCCCTCGGTAAGGAGGGCGAAGAGGAAGCAGAATTTGGCGACCCCATCAGACCAGAATTGGTACTCCGTTGGTCTAAAATCATGTCCGAAGGATTGGGAAAGGAGGCCAGAACCAGTATTATCAATAAGTACCCTTCCCCCTCAAATTTTCCAAATGCAAATGCCCCTCTCATGAATCCCGAGATATTGGCCACACTCTCCGAACCCTCTATCAAGCGAGACAGGAGGATTGTTACCAGACAAAATCTTACTGGCAAACTGATGACCTGCCTGGGCCGGTCGCTGACCAACATACTAAAAGGTAACATTAACAGCAAAACACTCATAGAAGAAATCAATGATGCAGCAAAAATTGCAGCTGAAATTCACCATCAGGATTCTTCCTCTAGAAAATTCTTTGCCTTATCGGGGGCAAATAAACTTATTCAAGAAGCTGTAAAATCCTCAAAAATAGATACCTTTTTATTTGGTATGGATTGTGCAGATAAAATTAAAGCTGCCCAATCGATTCAAAGAACCAGCACACAAATTACAGAAATTACCAAAAAACAGAAACAGTCCACCAACAAGAAAACTTTAAACTGGAGAGGCCCACTGCAGAACCGTCAACCACAACACCAACAAGGTCGCAGTGGGCACCATCACCAACAGCAGATGTCATTCAAGAGGCAGCCTCGCTTTACCCAACCTCGCCAGACGGAGCGAAAACCCCCTCCAACCAGATCCAGATACCACCGTTAGAAAATATACAGGTACATGCAGGCAAACTCAAATATTTCACAAAAAATTGGCTTGAAATTACGAACGATCCAGTAGTGTTAGAATGGATACAAGGCTACGAAATTCCATTCACAAAAACACCACCATCCTATGACATGGAGCCACAACACTGGCCACAAAATGAAAAACAAAGAATTAATTCTGAGTTAAAAAAACTTTTATATATAGGTGCAATCTCTGAATGCTCATACTGTGCTGACCAATTCACATCCCCCATATTTTTAGTACCTAAACCTAACGGCTCTTATAGATTTATTTTAAATTTAAAGAAATTAAATCAGTACATAGACACTGTACATTTCAAGCTAGAAGACATAAGAACAGCCTGTAAATTAATGTCAAAAAACTGTTACATGGCCTCAATAGATTTGAAAGAGGCCTACCTTTCTATACCAATATCTGAAAAAAGCAAAAAATTCCTTAGGTTCAAATTTGATGGAATTTTATACCAGTTTAATGCCCTACCATATGGCCTTTGTACAGCTCCTTATGTTTTCACAAAACTACTCAAACCAGTAACCACTTATCTAAGAAACAATAATATTATATTAACCTGCTATTTAGATGACAGTTTATATTTCAATGAATCAGAAAATAAGTGTAAAGATGATATTGATGTAGCATGTAAACTCTTACAAGGCTTAGGATTTATTATAAACTTTGAAAAAAGTATCACTATTCCTAGTCAAACATGTAAATATCTAGGTTTCATGTTAAATTCAACAGATCTCTCATTGTCAGTTCCACATCAAAAGCAAGTAACTATACTAGAAAAAATTAAATTATTTAAACAAAAGAGTACTTGTAAGATAAGAGAATTTTCTCAACTGTTGGGAACACTTAATTCAATTTGTCCAGCCCTCCCATATGGTTGGCTATATACTAAACTATTAGAAAGACAAAAATACAAAGCCTTGCAAAAGTCAAATGATAACTATGATAATGTCATGTCAATTTCACAAGAAATCAAATCTGAATTAACATGGTGGAGAAAGAATATAGATAAAAGTAATTCAATAAAGCAATATAAATTCCACCTAGAAATACATACCGATGCCTCTACCACTGGTTGGGGAGCAGTGTGCAATCACAGGAAAGCTTCTGGGTCATGGTCACGTTCAGAACAGGAATACCATATTAATTATTTGGAGCTGAAAGCTGCCTTTTTAGGATTGAAGTGTTTTACAAAAGACACTTACAATTGTGAAATATTATTGAGAATAGATAACACCACTGCAATAGCATACATAAACAAAATGGGGGGAGTACAATTCCCCTACTTAAATAATATCACAAGAGATATTTGGCAATGGTGTGAGAATAGAAATATTTGGATCTTTGCTTCCTATGTAAATACCAAAGATAATTTCGAAGCTGATAGAGAATCAAGGAAAATCAATATTGAATGGCAGCTTTCGTCTGAAGCCTACATTCAAATAACTGAGAGGTTTGGTATTCCGGAAATAGATTTATTCGCCTCTAGGATAAATAAAAAATGTAAAAAATTCGTTTCCTGGAAATGTGACCCAGAATCATTTGCTGTTGATGCTTTCACTATAGATTGGAAAGATATATTTTTCTACGCATTCCCACCTTTTTCATTATTGCTAAAATGCTTATATAAAATACAAAGAGATAACGCCACTGGGATTTTAGTTTTTCCTCTTTGGCCATCACAACCATGGTTCCCACTAATCAAAGCATTGTCCACTGGGGATCTTATCATTTTTGAGCCTAACAAAAGTCTATTATCATCTCCTTTCAGAGAGTGCCATCCCCTGCATCATCAGCTTACCCTGGCTGCAGGGCTGCTGTCAGCCAAGCATTCATAAGGCGGGGAACTCCACGTTCGGCTCTAAATGTAATGCTAAACTCACTTTCATTGAATACAATGAAGCAGTATGATTCATCTCTAAAACTATGGTGGTCGTTTTGTCGAGAACACAGTATGGACGCATACCAAACATCTGTTCCCTACATATTAAATTTTTTATCTCAATGCTATGAAAACGGAGCATCATATGGTACCATCAATACTACTCGGTCAGCACTATCCCTACTGATGGGACCTAAAATTGGATTGGATGATAGAATAAAAAGATTTACAAAAGGCATCTTTCGATCAAGACCACCAATGCCAAAATATCATGTAACATGGGATCCAGGATTGGTACTAACCCATCTGGCTGTATACTATCCAAACGAAGATACATCATTAGAAAAATTAACTAAGAAATTAGTCACCATACTCGCACTGACAACCGGTCACCGAGTACAAACCTTATCAATGATGTCCATTTCCAATATTAAATTCACTGATAATGGTGTACAAGTATACATACCTGATATTATAAAAACCTCTAGAAGAGGTAGTATACAACCAATGTTTCACTTAAAAACATTCACACAAAATAAAGAAATTTGTCCAGTCAACACTATTAGATCTTATATAGATAAGACATGTCTTATAAGAAATAATACTGATAGATTAATTCTTACATTCAAAAAACCACACAAGAATGCATCAACTCAGACTATAAGCCGCTGGATTAAGCAAACTTTGAAGGAAGCTGGAATAGATGTCACCATCTTCTCAGCTCATAGTACCAGACATGCTTCAACATCTGCCGCAAACAGATCCGGAGTCAGCATTGATGTCATAAGGAAGGCTGCAGGGTGGTCTCAAAGTTCCGCTGTGTTTGCCACACATTACAATAGACCTATAATTGAAGATCCAACCCTGTTTGGTAGTGCAGTATGCAATACTTTATCAAAAACTTAATCAAGTGAGTTGTGTGTTATATTTTATTATTAAATAAGTTAATTGTGATTCAAGAATTATTATTAATGTACGGAAGTACAAACTCGTTATTATTGCTTTATTCACAACCCAACTTTAAACATCTACTCGTAAAACCGTCTCGGACAAGGAGAGAGTATAATTATAAGATTAAACGAACTTACCTTAAGTGAAGTTCTATCTTAATTATACGAAGCTCCTTGTCCGAGACGGCAATCCCAAAAAACCCTCCCACTTATACTTACTAAGTATAATCCCAATAATCAGGGTTGTTCATAAACCTTGCTTTAAACGTAATGACATGTAAACAAAGTTGCCACACGTAGGAATAATTTTTTTTTTTTTTAGCTTTAAAATTGTGACTAAGCGCTGGTACAATCAGCGTTACTACTCGTAAAACCGTCTCGGACAAGGAGCTTCGTATAATTAAGATAGAACTTCACTTAAGGGCCTTACTCTCGTTTAGTACCGTAACTCGGTCACTTTATGAAGCTTATAACTCATTAACGGTTTGGTTAGAAGGTCTGTAAAAAATATATGTTTGCTATAGATTCATGTACAGCATTTTTGAAACAGGGTTTTTTCATAAGGCTAATACTTTTGCCTTAAAAAAATATTTACCAAAACGCTATTTTCGCTAACATTTGCTTATAACTTCTAAACGGCTTTGATGTTTGGAAATATTTTTACACTGAAAAATTGGTGGTTAGAGGTACTACATATTTGAAATAGCGTTTTTAAATCAATCAACAGTTGCAAAGACAATGCCCCATTTTGAGATATAGGTTCAGAGGTGCTCTGCGCGGGCGCGGGCGGCAGTCGTGCGTTAGCACTGAGACGGGGTGGCTGTGTCGCTCGCTGCTCCGCCCGGCTATCGATCGACTACGCGCGTTTGGCTGTGTTAGTGCAAATATTTATGAACGAATTGTATCAGTATGCGTTTATAGATTAGCTCGCTGCAGAGGGCCCATTTCTATTGTCCGCATGGACGCTTTATTAGTGGTGCCATTTCTAAATACTGTTTTTTTTATATTGTTTATTTTGTAAATATGTATAAGATAATTTGTAAATAAATAAAAATGCCAAAGCAAAGCAAGTCAAGAAAAATACGTTTTCTCTACGACGACGCACCGTTTTATAGATATTAGCGAAAAACTCAAAAGTGGGAATTTTTATACCCCCCACTCCGGCTCACCTCCTAGACGCGGGGACTTTTAGTATGTTTCCTCCCTAAGCACTCTGAGCAACTTTCTGAAGAAATCGCTCAGCGCCCAGCTCACGCACTCTACACCTCTTTTTGGTTTATTCGTTGAGTGGACTAATAAGTATCTATCTATCTATACTTAATCTTATAAATAAAAATCTTTAAAACTTTATCTAATAAATAAAATTGGAGTGTCTGTAATATTAAAACAACCGCTTCAGGCCATTTTATTTTGACTGTTTAGAAAATAACTACATACTTACTCACAATAATAAAAAAAATGTTTTCAAATACCTTAATTTATAAAAAATGAGCATTCTTAGTTGTCAATCTACGAGTAGGTATTTGCATTACTGAGTTTATTGATTACTACCTTCTCATATTCTTGTGCGGATTTATTTCTGTGACTGGGACTCTCACTAGCAGATAGGTGAATAAGGAGTAACTTAGGCTACTTTTATTTTAGAAAAAAAAAGAAAATAGGTTCCCACGAAAAAAAATTAAAACCTATGAAATGAAATATTGAATAATATCCGATTCAAATAGGGAGGTTGTATACTACGTTTATTTAGGTACTTAACCAAATGTAAATAAATCATATAATAAAGAAACGGAGTATAGTTTTTTTTATTTTTTATAAGTGGATCCTATACGTGAAGATTCCTTAATTTCCAATGAAATTGATTGGATAAATAATAAAATAATTTAGTGTTTTTGTTTTAGCCCAAGGAAATCGTTCACCAAATATTGTATATAAAAATGCTAATACGAAAAACTAAAAATAAATAATAATTAAACTAAAATGCAACAACGATCAAAAAGAACTAAATGGAGAAATATTAGAAGAATTTCAATAAAATTAGCATAGGTATTTCTTTACGTGGCGGTGAATAGACGACTTTTATGTATTTGAGGGGGTGAAGCAGATGAAGTGGGATACGAATAGTCCCCGCCTTCGGCGGGGTGCACCGCGCGGATTTCGTCGATGAGCGACTTCCATTATATTTAGAAGCGTAATTTCGCGGCTCGAATAAGATGCACGATTGCCTCCGCGCTCTACTGTCCGGATTCTCACTGCGTAATCACCAGGTTCGAATCTGAGTGGACGGCATAATCTTTAGTTTTGTTATTTTTTAATTATAATGTACTTATCTTTTGTTTTGTTATTTTTTAATTATAATGCGCATATTTTTATTTTCTTATTTTTAAAATAATTCAATAAGTAATTGTTATTTTAATAAAATCATTTTTATTCCTATAGTTATTTTTCTTCAGAATCTAGAGTAATATAATAAAAATAAAATAAAAACGTCCACCAAGCTTGATTCGGAAAAAATTATATACCTACAGTGTTTTACAAAAGAGTGTAAGCAATAATAATATAGTCTGAAAATTTTCAAACAAGAAAATCGGCAAAAAGTAAAATAATAATTAGAAAAACATATCAAATAAGAAAATAAAAAGAAACCAAATATGGAAAAGTTTGGATTTGAAGCCAGGCGTTAGTGACTAAACTATAGTGACGTGACGCACGAGACCACTAGACCAATCGAGCTGTTGTAATATATGTCGAAATTACGCGTCATAATCTGTACAAACAAAATATGGTGTGTACAAAAAAGTAGGTACTTACTTTACAATTTGTTTCGTCGAATAAGATCTCTTTATTGCCTTCCGTTTATTTTCTTGTTGACCATTTTTTATATACTGATAGTACAAACATTTACACCAACAACATAACTTAGAAAAAACTAATCAAAAAATAAAATATAATAAACAGCTTTCATCAACAAACAGATACCAAAGTACGTACCTACACTAGGTACCGACTAGCGACTCGAAATAATTGCAAGACTTCAAAGTATTTTATACGGCTACTCGCTCAACTACATAGGTACCCAACGCGTCAGTTTTCGCAAATGCGATCATTCTCCTTATCAATTAGAGTCTACGGAACAATTTCGTATGAAAGTATTTTTACTTTAATGGTTTGTGAAAATATTAATTGTAAACGCGATTATGCTCCTTATTCATAGAGGGTAACGGGTCAATTTCCTATGCAAGTATTTTTACTTCCAACTAAGATTGAAAATAATAATTGTAAAACAAAAGAATCTTCGTTTATTTGTGGAATATTTAACATAATTATTGGTTAGCAACTCGGCATTCTTATTTCACGTGTAATACTTAAAAAATATTTTTCATGTTTGATGTGAGACTCGAACCCGAACGTTCGCCATGCGAGGTACAGTGTTAGCCACTTTGGCCACCGTAACGCTTACGATCCTTATTGAAATTTGTAATAACAATCATGTGGCCAATTTGTAGTGTTGTCAAACGTTCTTATAGAAGAAGGTCATTAGTACTAATATTGCTATGCCATAGTTTTGTGAGATTGCTAGTCGACTTCTGACTGTTTTTGTAATATACCAAAATATTTTTTTTTACAATTTTTGTCTGTCTGTCCGTCTGTCTGTCTGTTTGTTCCCGCTAATCTCTGAAACGGCTGGACCGATTAAGACGGGACTTTCACTAGCAGATAGGTGAATAAGGAGTAACTTAGGCTACTTTTATTTAAAAAAAAAAAAGAAAATAGGTTCCTACGAAAAAAAATTAAAACCAATGAAATGAAATATTGAATAATATCCGATTCAAATAGGGAGGTTGTATTATACTCCATTTAATTAGGTACTTCCAAATGTAAACAAATCATAATAAAGAAACGGAGTATAGTTATGTTTATAAGTGGATCCTATACGTGAAGATTCCTTAATCTCCATAGAAATTGATTGAATAAATAATATAATAATATAGTGTTTTTGTTTTAGCCCAAGAAAATTGTACACCAAATATTGTATATAAAAAGGCTGATACGAAAAACTAAATATACTAAATGGAGAAATATTAGAAGAATTTCATTAAACATGCATAGGTATTTCTTTACGCGGAATACAGAATTAATAAGTTATCGTAAACTCTGCGAACTCAACAATAATTTTTTTCTTAAATTCCACGCGGACGAAGTCGCGGGTAACAGCTAGTACAAAATATATCAGTCTTGCATCCGCCATTCCCTTCTGGAATCGTAGGCAAAAATGGCGACCTACGTGCGGCATGTCTGCGCCTCTGCATATTCTTTGAATTTCGTTTTAGTGTAGCGCGCCACCGCACGCGTTTTACGTAGGACGCTTAGCTCCGCCCACATGCACAAGGTCAGTGAGCCATCTATACACCTTAAGGTAAGTTCGTTTAATCTTATAAAAATACGTAATTGTGTCTTGCCGTTTAAGTTAATGAAATGAGTAAACAATTTACCTATTTCTAACGCGAGAGTAACGAACGAAAGTAAACGACAACGATAAATATGCGACAACAACGAATGGGGTTTTTCACATTTACCCTTTGTAAGTAGGTATGTGTGCAAAAAAAAACACCAACAAGTAGGTAGTAGGCTACTCAATACGAACAAAGAGATGCCCCCGAATAGGGCTCCTGAATACACAACCTTAACGACTTATAGGTATGTACTAGGATGAATATTATGTATTAGTAGACACTAATGTACCTAATAGTTTTACAAATAAACGAAAGTAATGAAATAAACGACGTTCAAGACACAATTATACAAAGATGTAGGTAATCAACGAAATACGAAACGAGTGGCAAGTAGTGGCACAGAAGCCACGGCTTGTTTATGGTAGGTATGTACCTACGTATATATCGGCGCGCGCTTTCGACTACAATGAACGAACTAAGTAGATAACTTTTATTATGAGTATAGATATAGATAGTTAATTGACCAATACTACTTGTACTTATAACCAGTGGCGGACTAAGCCCGTCAGAGGCCCGGGGCGGTAGCAAAGCTGAATGAGGCCCCCCGGCTTTAAAAAAATGTAGTTTTACAAGCTTTTTATTCAGTTCACATTTGTATGTATAAATAAGTGTTTATGTTTATTTCGTTATGTGAATGAGTGATGAAATCAGGCCTATGTTTGTTTTTCGACGTAAATAGAACGTAGTGAATGTAAATGTAGGCGTACAAGAGTGAATTATTTGCACTTCATTCATTCAGGGATTTCTGGGGAAGTACCTGCTACAAAGACGGGAATTCTCCCAGCATATTGGACGCGTTCAGCAAAGTTAAAAGAATATTAGTACCACGTAAAAAGTCGAGATGGCTGTAGTGTTTTGATCTTGATGAAATTATGTACAATTGTAGGTACTAAGCACATTTTTAAAGGAACGCGGAGGCATTTGGGGGCCCCCCAAGACCGGAGGCCCTGGGCGGGCCGCCCCTTCCGCCCCCCTGTTAGTCCGCTACTGCTTATAACACCGAATAAGTATATTTACGATATTGAATAGGTACGTAAATCTGTAATAATCAGTTACGAATATAGCTCAGCCAGCACAACACTGAATACCTACTGCAGTAATAGAATTCAATAGAGAATTGAGTAGGTATTTGTTCGAAATACGAATTTTAACTAGGAAATTATGAACTAGAATTATCCGGTTCGATTGGACCAAAAAAATATGTTGGTGAATTAGCGAAAAGGTCGGTTGATTTTCAAGATGTGGACTGTATTTTTTTAGGGTTCCGTAGTCAACTAGGAACCCTTATAGTTTCGCCATGTCTGTCTGTCCGTCTGTCCGTCCTCGCTTAATCTCTGTGACCGTTAGCACTAGAAAGCTGAAATTTGGTAGCAATATGTATATCAATCACGCCGACAAAGTGGTAAAATAAAAATTGGAAAAAAATGTTTTATTAGGGTAGCCCCCCTATATGTAAAGTGGAAAGTGATTTTTTTTTAATTTCAACCCTAACGTGTGATATATTGTTGGAAAGGTATTTAAAAATGAATAGGGGTTTACTAAAATCATTTTTTGATAATGTCAATAATTACGGAAATAATCGCTCCAAAAGTAAAAAACAATGTGTCCCCCCCCCTCTAACTTTTGAACCATAAGTTTAGAAAATATGAAAAAAATCTGAAAAGTAGAACTTTATAAGGACTTTCTAGGAAAATTATTTTGAACTTGATGGAAACAACAGTTTTTGTACAAAAAAGACAAAAAGTTGTACAAAATAATTTCTGGACTGTTTGTAGTATAATCGTACTATACGATGGATGGATATCCACTTTTAAACTCATAAGTGGGAACACTTATTGTGTGTGACGGACGGGAAACTACGGAACCCTACACTGAGCGTGGCCCGACACGCTCTTGGCCGGTTTTTTTGAATTAAACTTTGAGGGAAGTCAGTGAACAACAGAAAAGGAGTTTAGGGCGTGAAAGGATTGCAAACCACTTACGATTGACCAGTTTTCACCTTTCTTAAGTTTCTTGCTTAATGGCGGAGTCTTCTTCCGCGTGCACGCGGTAACAAATCACCAAATATTGTCCTTGAGGGTTGTTTGAGCGTCCACACACACTTCACAATTGTGAATAATAATATTATTATTACGAAAAACACTAGTTTAGAGTTAGATTTGGCCAATAACTTATTTAAAACGATTTTTTCTTCTAATGCGCGCGCGCCATTGCAATCGAGCGATAGGAAGCGAAGGGAAGAGACGTGCGGAAGGATTAGGGATGGGACATGTCACTGACTAATGAATACGAAGAAAATAGTGAGGTGTATCAAACAATATCGAACACTAATAATATTATAAAGAGGTGAAATTTGTTTGTTTTGTTCTTTTTTTATTTAATTTACTTTTCGAAAGCTACATTATTACTGTTGACTTATTTTGGCTATAAATTCTACACGAGTAGGTATTATAATAATAATATATTTATTTCAGATTAAAAATCCATAATAACAAAAATAATATAATATGCTGTTAGTAAAAAATCTTAACCTAATATTAGTAAAACACAAAATTTAAGCGACTGACAGCCATCGCCCTGCGCTCCCACAGCGCGCCCTATCAGAATACCAGCGCTGCAACATTTATTTTTTAAATGTCGTAGCATCATGCTGAGATAGGAGCCTTTTGGCCTCGTATAGGACTTTCCGTTTCATTTTCCTTTTGTTACTTTTTTTATATACAGTATGTTAAATAACAGAGGGCGTTCCCTTAAACTCGTTAATCTATATCATTAATAGATTAAAATAAAAATATCAGCATAGAAAAATAAGCATAAAATAATCCGAATTAAAAAAAATAATTAATTGTCAATAAATTCGAAACCTCCTGTTTAAAATCAAAATAGTAGCGCGGAATAGTATTCGTAGTAGTAATGCCCAAACGCAATGCGCACGATGCTGGCCGAGCGTTTCCGAGAGTTCACGAAGCCGAGTGAGACGGCCGCCCCGCCCCGCCCGCACCCGCGCCCGTCATTCATAAATAAATTCCGACATTGCTGTCCTTCAAGTACGCGTGTACAGAGTGTTTCTTTAACGTATCAATTTACGATTTTTAGTGAATATTTTAATATAAAAAAAAATAAAAACATTTTATTTTCGAATGGTAATATTTTTTTTAGCATGTATGGATGCTATACTATTGCGGGTTAACGGGAACGCCCTCTGTTAGTTAACATACTGTATAACTTGGTTTTTTTATTTTGCTGTATTTAGTTTAGTTTGTGATCTTCCTGTACGAGTCGCAATAAATACTTTTTCTTTCTTTCTTTCTCCCTCTCTATGTCCAGGTCATCATTCAGGTCAATTATGTCATCGCCAACTAGTTTAACGTAATCAGCCATTCAGTTAACTGCCTAGTCTTTCAACTATACGGCGCCGTTTACCCATCGGCCTGAATGGTATTCAGCCAATTCGTCTATTACAACATTTAATGAACTGGCTGGCATGATGCTTAGGCCATTTATATAATAGGGTGATACTATGTGGAAAGGGGTGATACTGTGAGATGGAACACCGGGGTGGTTTTTAGTCAGTAAGAGTCTGACAGACCCCGCCGCCCGCCCCAGGGCGGCGGACATCCATGGGAATTTTCCAACCCTGAAACAAAAAAAAAAGGGTTAGAACTGTACCCCACCGGTGGGTTCCCGCATTGTCGAGGTGGGGGGGCTCAGTAGCCGTGGCTTGGACACCCACGGTGAAGCGAAGAGGAACCCGAGGAGGGGCTGCTCGTCAGGGCTTTCGCTGATAAGCCAACGACGTAGAGGCCAAAAGTAGGTTGCGGTGCCGCTTGGGCGACATCGCAACTGAGGCGGGCCGCGATGTCGTATGGGAGGCATCGCGGCTGAGGGTTGGAGGCCGCGGCGGGAGAGGAGTGCCGGTATTGTGGTGCGCTGCTCGCCCCACCTTCCGCGGCCTTAACGGGGTCGCCACCGTATGATGGCGGATGCGATGGGGCTACAGGGGAGGAGGAGTGTTGGTATTACGTTGGCAGCTCTCCCTATCCTCTGCAGCCGAAAATTGGCAGGCGGCGGGGTCAATGACTTGACCCGTCGCATGGGGGTCCCCCTGCGACGGGTGCCCAGACACGGGGTCGTCTGGCGCCCATGTGCTGGTTTGGTCCCTGGGGTGGTCATGGCGAGCTGTGTGTTCTGGTGCGCCGGTGATGGGGAGTACTCCCCAGAGGAGGGTCCGGTAACGGACAGCCGCAGCGGGTTCACGGATGAGTGCTAAGGCGTGCCCGTGTTCCCGCCGTAAGCGACATAGGAGGACACCGTGGAGTTTTAATGGGTTAGAGTCCCACATTACTGCACTATCTGCCCGTGGTAGTGCAGTATGCATGAGCATTTCTCCAGGATAAAAAAAAGGTGAGAACTGTAACCAAACAGCAAGCAACAGCAGAAGGTAGGTTTGTTTCGTCATCATCAGCCAGATTTCAACTACCGTAGGTGTACTATGGGTAGAGTTGGTTATTGCGCAATAGAATAACAGTTTGCACTTCAAATCAGATTATGGGTAGTTCTTCAAAAAGTATTCTCCGCGTAACTTTCATGGCGAATATTATTTTTTAATAATCTACATTTAAATGTACCCACATTTAAGACGCTGTAAAAATAATACGTATTTTTTTATTTTATGTAAATCGGTGCATAAACTACTGAGATATTTTATTTTGAAATTTCTGTGCCCATGAAAGTTACGAAAGACAACATAAACATAATTATTACTTATTAATTATTGCTGGCAGATAATGGCCCCGATTCTGTTGTTCACAAACTAAACTAAATTTAAGTTCAGGCATCTTTTTCTTTCTATTTCATTATGAAAAGGAAAGAAGATAAATATTAGTTTAGTCCTGTCAAATTAAGATAATCCATAGATAATTTAGACGTAATTAAAAAATTGGCTATTAAAGACACCTTTTTTGAGCTTCACGATAGCATCTGCAGCGTCACAAGTAATCTAAATTTATCATTCAATGGAGATATATAACTTTCGTGGTGCCCTAGCTAACTTTCGTGGACAAATTACCACGAAAGTTGTGCCACGAAAGTTATTGTTACGAGCTTGGGATTCGTGACAATAAAAACTACCGATTTAATAACCAAAAAAACTGACACTTTACTCACCAACACTAATTACAGGTCAAACACACAAATAAAGAAACACAATGTCACTTACTGATCACTTCTAGTCGCACTCGAATATCGCTTTCGATGTTATCGCATGTATAGCTTACTCAAAACTATGTGTCTCGCGGCTCGCGCCCGCCTTATATAGTTCCACAGAGGTACTCTGTAAACATCTAGTATGTTCGAGTACATAGCGGCCCCGACTGACTCGACGTCGATAGTTCTCGGAACTACTAGTACCTACAGGAAGGGTCAATGTCCTAGTACCAAGGCCAAGGTATTAGTTCTGCTACCCGATACAAGATGGCGCTAGTGGTAACTAATGGCGATACATGGCGATGTATCAAACATTATTTGTGGCGCGCAACACTGCCCCCTCCTAAGACATGCTCGTCCCGAGCATTATTGGCTCCATAATAACGCGCCAGTCGATCCACATGGACGATCTTAGGAGTACCTCTTGCACCTTTCTGTATCCGGTAGGTTACATCATTGATCTTTGTCACAATCCGGTACGGTCCGTCCCATTTAGCTTGAAGCTTAGGAGATTTCCCTTTGCTGCGGACTGGATTGTGCAACCACACGAGTGAACCTTCGTCGAACTCTTTATTGTTCATTTTGCGATCATAACGGGTTTTCATCTTTTCAGACATTTGCTGGCCCGATTGTCTGACGTGCTCATAAATGTCATTCATCTTGCTCCGCAAGTCATTCGCATAATCGGTTACACTTCGTGGGGCATCAGGTGGTATTCCGGTGATCAGGTCAGCAGGCAGCCGTAGTTCTCTTCCAAAGTTCGCGAGAGCTGTTGTCACCGATGTACTTTCGTGAACAGCGCTTCGATATGACAACAAAAACGGTTGTATGTGCTTGTCCCAATCTCGTTGCCGATTTTCCACAACTTTTGCTAGGTACCTCTCCAGTGTCTGGTTAAATCGTTCCACCATTCCGTCCGATTGTGGGTGGTAAGAAGTCGTTCTTGTTTTATGAGTACCCATCACTCGACAAGTTTCCTGGAATATTTGGGACTCAAAATTCCTTCCTTGATCACTGTGAATCTCCAAAGGTACTCCAAAACGACAGAAGACTTCATGAACTAATCTATCTGCAATTGTCGAAGCTTCTTGATTTGGAATGGCGAAGACTTCCGGCCACTTAGTGAAGTAATCCATCACAACCATGAAATACTTGTTGCCACTTTCACTCTCCGGAAACGGCCCCGCAACGTCGAGGGCTATCCTCTCCCATGGTGCACCAACATTGTACAATTTTAATGCACCCCTACTACGAGTCTGAGGTCCCTTTACAGCTGCACAACTTGTACATTTGCGACACCAATCCTCGACATCGTCCCGACAGTGGACCCAGTAAAACCGTTCTCGTATCTTCAGTAGAGTCCGTTTTACTCCCAAATGACCTCCTGAACAACCATTATGGTACAGCTGTAGAACATCCGGTACTTGAGCTTTAGGGACAACCATTTGCAAATGACAGCTGTCTCCCCGAGCATTTTCCCATTTACGGCACAGGACTCCATCCTGAACCACCAAGCTGTCCCATTGTGCCCAATAGCTTTTTGTGACCGAACTCATCGCTGAGACGTCACTCCACCTGGGCTTAGGAGCTCTGGCCTTCATCCACTCCAGAATTGGCTTGATGTCCGAATCTTCCTGCTGTGCACGTTGTAGGCTCTCCTTCCACTCGTTGCTGAGTTCTGTCTTGAGCATTCTTACAGGTACCACTTCCTTACTGTCCTGCCTAGTACAGTGCTTGCAGTCTTCAGGACAAGGTCTTCTTGACAATGCATCTGCGTTACCATGAGATTTTCCGCTGCGATGTTCGACCACGAAGTCATATTCTTGCAGTAGTTCAATCCATCTCGCAACTTGTCCTTCTGGATTTTTGAACTGCAATAGCCATTTCAGTGCAGCATGGTCAGTTCGTAAGTGGAATTTCCGCCCTAGAAGATATTTGCTAAAATACTGCAATGACTTTACCACCGCAAGCAGTTCCCGTCTCGTAACACAATAGTTCCTTTCCGGTTTTGACAACGACTTGCTGAAGTACGCTATCACAACCTCTTGATCACCATTCCGTTGGGACAACACACCGCCAAGTCCTATGTCACTTGCGTCTGTGTCAACTATAAATTCCTTGCCCGCATCAGGGTACCCCAAAATAGGTGTTTTGCACAGACGGTCCTTTAGCTCCTGGAATGCGATGTCGCAACTATTATCCCAGCAGAAATGTCGCTTCTCCTCGGTTAGCTTATGCAGGGGTTTGGCTATGTCTGCAAAGTTCTTGACAAATCGCCGATAATAGGAGCACAAACCCAGAAACGCTCTAACCTGCGTCTTGTCTTTTGGAACTGGCCAGTCCTTGACAGCAGCAATTTTCTCTGGATCTGTGCGGATACCTTCTTCAGACACGACATATCCCAAAAAACTAACTTGTCGTTTGAATAGTGAACACTTCTTCGGACTTAACTTGAGGTTGGCACTCTGGATCTTCATGAGCACGCGTTCCAGGTTTTGAAGATGTTCTTCAAACGTACGGCCTACGATGATGATGTCATCCAAGTAGACCAGACAGGCATCGCCAATTAGCCCAGTAAGTACAAGTTCCATCAACCTTTCAAACGTTGCCGGAGCATTGCACAATCCAAACGGCATAACTTTAAATTGCCACAGACCCTTTCCTGTCGAGAATGCAGTTTTTTCCTTGTCCTTGGGATCAATTTCAACTTGCCAGTAGCCACTTTTCAGGTCCAGCGTGCTAAACCACTTTACGCCAGTAAGCATGTCCAGCGTGTCATCGATTCTCGGCAAAGGATAGCTGTCCTTCTTCGTAACGTCGTTCAGACGACGATAGTCAACACAAAACCGCATGCTGCCGTCCTTCTTTCTTACCAGCACTACAGGTGAACACCATGGACTAGATGAAGGTTCAATCACACCATCCTTCATCATTCCCTCAATCATGGTTTCCACTTCCTTCTCACGTGCTACCGGCAATCTCCTTGGCCGCTGACGGATAGGCAATTCTTCTCCTGTGTTGATTTTGTGTTGAACTAAGCCAGTCCTCCCGATATCAGCATCGTTTGACGAGAAAACATCGGCGTACTTGAGTAACATCTTCTTTGCTTTGACCATTTCACTTTGGGACAGAGCGCTGCGGCAGTCTTCTAAAAGGGTGGTCACTCTCGTTGGTGCGTCCTTGCTGAGGGTCCCAGTCGATAGATATTGGCATCGACGCAACCAATCCACTTCCTCGCAAGTACCAACTAGTGTGCCTTTTTCTATAATGTGTTCCTGATCACAAAGGTTCAGCACACGTACCCCTGAGATGTCGGTGGCTCTGACCAAAGTTCGTGCCACTTTCCATGGAAGGTCATTGTCTACCCTTTCCACGAGTACACAACGATGAGTTTGACCAGGATTCCGAGGAAGACTAACCGGCACAATCGTTTCCGATCTCGGCGGAAGAACAATCTTCTTAAGGCTGTACACATTTCCTGGTAACGCCCCTTCCACGAAAAGTTCCTCTTGTCCACATTTCAAAACACCTTGCTTGACGTCAATCTCACAACAATTCTTCCTCATAAAGTCAAGGCCCAGGATGCAATCGTCCATTATATCAGCCACAATGACATTATGCAGGTAGATTCTGTTGCCTAGCTTCAACTCCATCTTCTTCTCTCCACGGACAGGTATGCGCTGACCGGTGGCTGTCACCAAATTAATGTGTTCTCGGTTGTGTGCGGAGTCCCCAAGGA
Organism: Luperina testacea; assembly: GCA_927399505.1. NCBI lineage: Eukaryota > Metazoa > Arthropoda > Insecta > Lepidoptera > Noctuidae > Luperina > Luperina testacea. Next base: position 301,120 of record OV656771.1, read on the forward strand.
ACCGACTTATAAGTTGGGAACTGACGACCGTACGAGAGGCTCCAGTATCTATGGTCAGCTTACACGGTGTTCCGTTGACCTCGCCCTTGATGATTAGGCTATTCCCATCATGGGTTTGTGTGATCGAAATCCTTGGGGCTCCTTGAACATCAGCCAGCACCCGCCCCGCAGTCCTGGCTATTACTCGTTTCCCTGCTGCTGGTGTTGGGCGGTGCTGTTAACCGCACTGCCCTCTGGAGATCGGCCGTCTTCTCTTTCTGCAGTTCGCTTCGGGCAACTGGATCGAAGGTGGCCCCTTTCCCCACAGCCGTAGCACCTAGGGCTGTATCCTTTATTGCGGTCGCGAACTGTAGCCGCTGCAACCTCCCTGACGCGATGGGAACGATGATCCTGCCGCACCGCTTCCACCTCCAATGCATGGGCCAAGGCGTCCTTAAGCGTTCCGTGGTGACCGAGCCTCACAGCAACACTAACTTCAAGGTCGCGGATGCCGTCGATGAATGCCTGCACCAGGTTCCCATCAATAAGTGCAGGTACGGACTGGTACGCTTTGCGAACCAGCTTCTCCACTTCCAGGGCCCACTGCTGCAGGTTTTCATTGCTGCGTTGCACGCGATCCTTGAGCTGCGCACGGAACACGTGTTCCAGGTGAGCGTCGCCATACCGAGCCTCCAATGCCTCAAGGAGCTGCTCGTAAGTCACTTCCTTACCGAGAGCTTCCAGGACAGTTAAGGCCTGGTCACGCAGACCCAGGGTGAGGGCAGTCATGGCCTGACTTTTAGTCCACCCGTTCGCCTTCATGACAGCCTCAAACTGGATTTTGTAGGCCGACCAGGAAGAAGTTCCGTCGAACGGTGGCACTTTGAATCCACGTAGCGAAGGTGTTATAGCTACGGGAGCTGCAATTCCATCACCCAGTTTAAGGTTGTCCAGCGTTTTCTTCATGTCAGCCATCACGTTGTCAACCCGATTACTCACGTGGTCGATTCGGGTTTCGGCTTCCGACAGACGGTTGTCGTGTTGAGCAACCTTCTCCTTCATCTCCTTCATGTCTTTCCCCAAGGTTGCATGAAGGTCCTTCATGAGGAACATCTGCTCTTCCTGGCGGCGCACCTGCTCCTCCTTATCCCGCTGGAGCTGTTCCTCCAACCGACGAGCCTGTTCCTCCTGTCGGCGAGCCTGTTCCTCCTTGTCCCGCTGGAGCTGTTCTTCCAGTCGACGAGCCTGTTTCTCCTGTCGGCGAGCCTGCTCCTGCAGCATCATCATCAGAGCAGCAAAATCTGGTGCTGATGATGCTGGAGCAGCTGTGGACGGGCCGGCCTCCGTGGTCGGTAGCTGGCCTTCCGACCCCTGTGGCATTGCTCCACCAAATCGCCTCTGGTCCGTCTCTTGCTGGCGTTGACTCCGGGTACGGATACCCTCCATGTCGTCTTTGGGTAAAATCGGCATGTTTTTATCCCACTTCTGACACCAATTGTTACGAGCTTGGGGTTCGTGACAATAAAAACTACCGATTTAATAACCAAAAAAACTGACACTTTACTCACCAACACTAATTACAGGTCAAACACACAAAGAAACACAATGTCACTTACTGATCACTTCTAGTCGCACTCGAATATCGCTTTCGATGTTATCGCATGTATAGCTTACTCAAAACTATGTGTCTCGCGGCTCGCGCCCGCCTTATACAGCGTGGCGCTACAATGGTGACATTAATTTAACACACGTGTAGGGCTAGTGCCCTTTAATCATATTAATTTTAGTAGGTTAAAATAACTCGTAAATTGAAAAAAAAATTTTTTCAAACAAACTAAATGATAAAAATGTAACTAAAATTGGGATCACCCTTGCAAAAAATCATTCATGAAATTACTTACCTACGTTACGCTGGCTTACGTTAACTCGGAGCGGCAACGCGTCGCTTCACTCACGCGCTGCCACTTTTCGCGCTTTAATATCGTATGGACGGTACTGTGATGAACTTGAAAATGCCTAGCGCTCTGGCGGAGGCTAGTTTTGGGTTGGTTTTGGAAATATTGTAGCACATTTTCAGTTAACTGGATTGGGTTTTGTCGTGTAGGTGGTCGATCAGGGCGTTGAGACCTAGGATCCACTGGCCGGTTTTCGCGGATGCGCTGAAGAGCTCCTACAATAGTGCGAGGATTAGTAGGGCATTGTCTTGAACCGCCATATCTCTCGCGATATGTCCTTATGGCAAGAGCGGCATTTTCACGACATTCTCCGTAAATTAGGATCATGTCCGCATATTCAGCTGCTGTGTAGTTCGGATGTGTATTTGCCATCACAATCACAAGTTTACACAAGCACTAATAACACAAATAAAAGCGCCCGTATCGCAAGAGATGTCAACGTACCTACTAAATTAGAAAACGAAAACAAAACAAAGCGTCTTTATCGCAGTACCATAATCTAATTACTCATTAGTTCATTACACAAAAATAAATAAATAAAACAATAGGTAAGCGTCTTTTTCGCGGAAACATTCACAAAATTAGTCGACGTAATTATGTGCAATACTGTGAAGAAGTGTGTCAAGGGCACGAGTTAGGCTAGCACTAGAAATGCAAAAAAAAGAATTGGATTGCGCTGCGACGCGACGGGACGGGGCGGGGGGGGGGGGGGGCACGCGTCGCCTGCGCCGCCCGCTCGCCGACAAAGGGATATCACGTTACTTTAAAGTATTGTTTATTTATTTTAATTTCATTGATGCGGTGTTATGATCCGTGACCCGGCAAATGACCGCTGCGCGACAGTTCTTTGAGTACAGGTTGCTCCAAAATACTATTTTAGAAAACTTTAAATAAATCCGCAAATAATAACGTTTAAGGGAAACATAATTTCTTCATGAAACGAAAATGTGAAAACGTATATGTGTGTTAAATTAATGTCACCATTGTACCGCCACGCTGTATAGTTCCACAGAGGTACTCTGTAAACATCTAGTATGTTCGAGTACATAGCGGCCCCGACTGACTCGACGTCGATAGTTCTCGGAACTACTAGTACCTACAGGAAGGGTCAATGTCCTAGTACCAAGGCCAAGGTATTAGTTCTGCTACCCGATACAAGATGGCGCTAGTGGTAACTAATGGCGATACATGGCGATGTATCAAACATTATTTGTGGCGCGCAACATTATGAAAATTTCACATTTTTGAGAATTACGATTAAACTTATAGGTAAATAAACAAACAAAGTACTTGAGAATAATCTCGAAGATCTATCTTATTTCTTAATACAAAATGACTTGGAAAATTATAAGCATTATCCTTCAAAATATGCGCATGAAAGTTTCTAGACCAAGGCTACTTGAAAATATTCAAAGAATAACTCGCCTCGTATTTTTTTTGTTTAGAAGCGATGAACGTACGTGTCTCGCCCACTGACGCCGGGATACTACTGAGCAGGGGTGGTCAGCTTTCTAAGCGGCCAATGCCTACAGTGGCAGGATTTGCAAAAAAGGGATAGCGCTCTACAAAAGAATGAGATAGCCCGATTCAAAATTTACTTGCTCGATTGAATATTTACCTACCATTTTGGTAGATTTTGTTATATTTTGATATATGAAATATATAGATGAAAGAAATTTACCGAATTTTTTAAAGTAATTTGCATTTCTATATTAAATTCAAATTTCTACAGTATTACAGATTCTAAGTTATAATTTATTATCATAACCAAATAATGGTCGGACTTATATTTTTACGTGATGGCAACTTTTACTACTTTGCAGTAGTTGTAGTGAATAATATTATATAATGTATTATTATTTAGTGGAAAACGTGCATTATTTTAAGTATCTATAGCTATTGTAATAATATTACATCTAAGTTAAAACCCATCTATGTATTCGACTGAAAGACTTGTATCTATGGTCATGAATAAATTAAAAAAAAAAAAACTGCAGTAGTTGTCACTGGGGGAAGAACTTTTTTCTCTGCTTTCAGCTGCTGTTTTTGTGTTTTTGTAATTTGTAGGTTTGTTTATCGTTGTTAAGAATTGCGAGATAGAGACTCCTGTGCGAAATTGACGCTTTTTGTGTTGTGAATTCAATATTTATGAGCTATAGACTCCTGTGCGAAATTGACGCTTTCGTGTTGTGAAACCTTAAATTACGAGACAGAGACTCAATATTTTTGTGCGATACTGACGCTTTTGTGTTGCTTTTCCACCATGGTTGGAAAAGGGAGTGTTAGGTGTGCAAAATGCGGTATAAACTCGAAGGAAAACTCTTCTTTGACCTTTCACAGGTTTCCTCTCCCGTCCATTCATGGGTCTCTAAAGTAAGTATATTTTGCGCTAATTTACACTTTACTAGCTGATACTATGTCTATAAACTAGTGTAGTCTCTAAAATTAGTAAATTATATCTAATTTCTGATTGTGATTAGGCTTACATTATTAAAAAATATGTCTGTTTGCCTAGGTACAGACAGGCCTACATTTTCTAATAATGCAAACATATATATTCTAAACAGATCCCTTTATACATATGTATATGTATGTCACTGACATAGAAACAAACTGTATGTTTTGTTAATTCGCTGTATTGCATAACAAGCCAGCAAACATATTGCAAACAGTTTGTTGCTTAAAATTAAACAATGTATGTTCAAACTAGTCATGTTGTGCAATCATGCTTTGGGTGATAATTAGGTCAAAAAATAAATAAGTAAATAAATAAATGTTTACATAGCATAAACTTTTATTTAAAAACAAATTAAGGACATGTTTGTTGAAGAAGGGCTATTACAGTATTGATGAGTTCATAAATGACCAAAGACGGACATAATATTGTATTCTTATTATTGTTGTTTCCTTTATTTCAACAAATACATATAAATTATATTTTTATATATTAGAATATAAAATATATAAAAATATAAAAAATAGTAGCCCACCGGTATCGGGAACAGGGTCCAAGCTACCGGCGGTCAGGGCTCCAGAGAGAGGAACCTCCTAACAATACGGGCCGTGTCCAGGAGTACCGCTTTCTGAATCAAGCCCTTGATCCAGCTGCCCAACGAGAGCCTCCTCAGATGTTGGTCGAGGCTTTTGGCTATTAATCCATTGGCTGTCACGACTATCGGCGCAATGATCGCTGAATCCACATCCCACATGTCGACAACCTCGCGAGCCAAGTCAAGATACTTGTTTATCTTTCTCGGCTTTCACAAGGTTCTCATCATGCGGGATGGTTATGTCAACAATCATTGCGCGCCGCTCTGATCGATCCACCACCACTATATCAGGCTTATTGGCAACAATAGTCCTGTCAGTGATGATGGATCGATCCCAGTACAATGTGATATTACCATTTTCGAGAACTGGGTCGGGCACATACCTGTAGTACGGCACCTCCGATTCCACAAAGCTGTATTTCATTTATTGTTGTTATTATTATAATGGGTAATGAATTTTAAATATGTATGCTTTTGTTTTTTTTATATTTTATTTATTATCACTGTAATGAATTTTGAATATGAATGTAATACTTGTTGTTTTTTATTATTTTATTATCATAACTGTCATTTTTCAACACAATGTGTTTTAGTTATGAAATGAATGACTTATGACAAAACCTATAATGTGAACCTAGTGTTATACTGTGATTTTTGCTTATTGTAGTTACCTTGTGAATAAAAAATAAAAATTGTTGCATAACTTTTCTAATAATACAATAAAAAACCTTTTTCAGGGCGAGAGTTTGGGCAAAATTTTGTTTTCCCAATGATGATTGGTCTTTAGATGAATCATTGGTGAAGCTATACAAGCAGCATAAGATGCTATGCGGCAATCATTTTGAAGATTCATCATTTACTAGCAGTGCCAAAACGAGATTGAATAAGTTTGCCATTCCAACAGAAGCTCAAAATATTTTGGCCCAGTTACGAGATGAACAACCACCTAAAGAAACACAAAAAACTCAAGTGAGTTTTTTTTTTGTTACAGTGTTTTGTTGAACAGCTTATAAGTATTTTTTTTTTACTAAAATGTTCTAGCTCTAAAGCTGTTTAACTTACTGATTGGAGTAAAAAACACACCATCTTGTTATCAATAAATTGCAAAATGCTCTTTCTAAACACATCTACATTTCTTCATCTTTAAACATGCAAAACTAATAAGGCAAATACAACAATTCTAACGACAAAGTTCTATATACAAATATGTAATTTTTGCCCACAAATAGATATTTTATGTAAAGAATTGTTACCCGTCCAAGAAGTGAATTGCAAGTATAATTTAGCCTTGCAGATAACCATGCGGTTATTACTTGGATGCATGCATAATAACTTATCATTAAAAATATCCTTTATCATTCAAAAGACACTGCTTAATAAAGCAATATAAATAATATATATAGTCAATTGGATTCTCATAAAACATCCATTGATGGTTCATTAAACCAATCGTAAAGATATGCAAGAAAAATAAACATTCATAGTAGGAAAGTTAATCAATATAATTAAAATATTTCAGTATCAGGAGACTACACAGATCCAGATGGATGTGGAAGTAATGGCCAGTACTTCTCAGTGTTCTACATCCATAGAACACTCAAATGAATATAACCTTCAGAGCCCAGATTTGACCAAGGTAATTCAATTAGTAATAAAATAATATATAAGGGTAGATTAATATTTTCTTTGAATAGGCCAAATTCATTATTGCTCTAGAGGCTAGATAAATAAAATTTATGTTATTTTACTGTTGACATAGATATATTTATTTGGTAATTGTTACATTATATTGCAAGTCATACTATACAGGGTGTCTGTACAAGGTGTGGTGAAAATTAAAGTTGTGGTACAGACCATCAAACTGAACAACTTTATGGGACCAATATCGTAATCGTGAAAAACAAATCAGTCGTCCCATACAAAACGTCAATACCTACTCGACCCAAACATACCTATGGGACGACAGATATTTTTTTCGCGTTTACGATCTTGTTCCCTGAGAGAAAGTTGTTCAGTTCAGTTTGATAGTCTGTACCACACCCTTAATTATCGCCACACCTTGTACAGACAATATAATTAAAGAAAAGATATATAAAGATAATTATAATCAGTTTATAATTAATCATAACATTATTCAATTCAGATAAAATGAGCACACTAGAAGTTTTGCAGGTCTGAGTTATTGTTGGATTATGATAAAGTGATCTACGAATATGTTGAGTAACTGTAAAGTATGTCTTAACCCATTAAAGGCTGTGATATGGTTATTATAATATATGTTTTACAGGAATCATCGAAAAGCAAAGGCATATTAAAGGACCTGAATGTCAATAAAATCACCGAACTAACACCCAGAAAACAAAAACTGTATAAAAGATGCAGAAAAAATTTAACTGAAATCTTAAGACTTCGAAGGAAATTTAGAAAAGTTAGAAAGTGCGACAGGGATGTTTTACGTTCTTTGCATTATGATAATGCGGTGAACAACATAATGAAAAGCAAACTAAGCAGTTCATTTTATTTATTGTTACAAAGCCAGTTAAAAAATGTGCCGAGAAAGTTAACTGGGCGGAGATGGACTCTAGATGACAAAGTTTTAGCATTAAGCATGTATAAAAAGTCTAGTTCATGCTATAGGCTATTAAGTCGACTATTTTGTTTGCCTAGTGTGAGTTCACTGAAGGCTTTATTGAATAAAATACCCATGATGTGCGGAATAAACAATCAAGTGATTGAAACAATTAAAGAAATCACAAAACAGAGGTCAGTCAGTGATAACTTGTGTGTTGTGTCTTTTGACGAAATGTCAATAAGAAAAAACCTGAGTTATAACACAAAACTAGACCAATTAGATGGCTACCAGGATCATGCTGCCCAGGGCCGAACGCAAGAAATTGCAAGCCATGCCCTAACTTTTATGGCTATAGGAGTTAGAAAAGCCTGGAAACAGCCGATAGCCTTCTATTTTTCGGGAGACTGCGTCACAGCTGACAGATTAGCTGTACTTATTAAGGAGGTGGGCCTTTTGTTTGTTTGTTATATTTATTAAATTATCTTAGCCTCAAACTATTTATATTAATTGAATATAAGAACATCATTGAGTTTAACTAAAATAATTATGAATTTTCAGGTCTTGAGTACTTGTTTTGGTGCTGGATTAGAAGTCATTGGCGTCGTATGTGATTTGGATGGCGTCAATTTACGGGCAATAAATTTATTAGGATCATCAAAAGATCGACCGTTCTTTGACCATGAGGGACATGAAATTGTCACCATCTTAGACCCGCCCCACCTGCTTAAATGTTTTAGAAACAATTTTTTAAAACATAATGTACAATTTGTACAAGATGTACAAATAGAAGGTCAACGAAGAATAGGTTGGTATTGCTTATTATTCGTGTTGTAGATATAACAGCTTGTATTTTTAGCAGTTTTATAAAACTAACAATTACATCATTCCTGTTTTAAGAGCGTTCATCCCGCGCGGGTTGGCAACGTCGCATTTCTAGTGGATGTTTGTGATTACTTGATTAAATTTAAATCAAAGTACTATATTTTTTCAGCCTAGTCATTATATTAAATCCACTTTAATCTTTCTATCTTAGAGTGTATTGATATATTAAAAACAAAACTACTAACCTATTCATTTCTCTGTATCAAATAACCAGAATATTAATTGATTTTATAATCTTCTATTGCAGGAGTAGCTAAATGGAGCCACATCGAAGAATTCTTTAATATAGATAAAAAGAACCCCAACTTCGTTTTTGCTCCAGCATTGACCCAGCAACACCTTCAGCCGAATGGAAAACAGAAGATGAAAGTTCGGCTAGCTGCCCAAGTTTTGAGTCATTCCGTTGCTGCAGGATTATTTGCCAAAGTAGCCCAAAGTAAGTTTCAGCATAATATATTTCTATGTACTTTCATCTTTCTAGCCTTTTTACCCGACTGTGGCAATGCCCATAAGGAGGATCATGTTTTTGTCATATTTACATACACGTATGTGAATATGATGATTCATATCCGTTTTTATTTGTTTCTATGAGACTTAACAAGTAAACTGATTTTGACAAAATACGGTAAAATCATTAACGTCAAATTAAATAATGATAATCAGAATAAATTAATAAAAACCAAACCTAAGAAAGATGTTTTCGATTTTTTTATTGTACCAGTATGAATTGGTACCTATCTGGCTTCTGGAATCTTATTGCCGCAAGCTATACTAATAGCTTGAGGTGAGATTAGCTGCTGTTTTTGGCTTTTGACTGGCTGTAACGACTGCTGTTGTAGTGTAGTACCAATATTAACGTTTTATAGTTGAAAATTACTACAATGTTAAATGGCACCACTATTACTCAAATCCGTTTAAATATAATGGGTCAGTATCATGTTATGTTAGATGCAGAAATTCCTTTTAACATTTGATGTTTTTTTGTTTGCTTTCAGACGAATTACCACAAGATGCCATAGGAACTGCGACGCTCATCTCAAATTTGGACAAATTGTTCGACGCTATGAATGGTGACACGCCTGACAGAAAAAGAGGAAAAAAATATCTTACCAACATGTCTTCAACCAGCCCTCATTTAGATTTTTTTAATGAAATGAGAGTTTTTTTCACGGAAATGAAGTTTCTAGGGGCGAGAAGCAAGCCCCCATCACAAGATGGCTGGTTGAGGACGATGAACGCAATAGAGCGTATATTTAAAAATTTAAAAAAATATAATATTAACACATTATGTGTCCGAAGGCTCAATCAAGATCCTCTCGAAAACTGTTTCGGGTGCATTCGAAGCAACTGTGGTTGTAATCCGAACCCCACTTCAGTTCAATTTATTGCTGCATTGAAAACTAGCATAATAACAAATTTAATTAATAATAATAAAAACAGAAACTGCCTGGATGATAATAATGATATATTGAATAATTTCAAAGTGTTTCTTCATAAAGGTTGTCAACAAACAATAAATGATGACTCTTCCACACTTTTTCCAGCGGAAATTTCAATTGAAGGTGTAGAAGAGTTAGATATACCTCAGTGTTCTGGAGAAATGCAAGCATGTGCATATGTGTGCGGCTTTATCGCAAAATACATGGCAACAAATTGCGCGCAATGTAAAAAAATTATGCTTGCTGATCCTAACACTGAGGTATGTCATTTATTTACATCATTTAAAGAATACGACGACGTAAAATTCAGTTTAAAATACATCCAGCCCAGTTTCTGTGAAATGGTTGAAAATGCTGCATGTTTAATAAATAATTATTTAATAGAAAATTCACATAAAAAAAATTTAAAACATAATTTATTAAAGAAGTGCGATAATTTAAATAAAGATTGGCTGAAGGGGTGTGACGAACACTATGAGAAAAATTTTAAAAGAATAATTGCTAGTACAGTAGAAATATGCCTGAAGCGGTTTTGCACTATTAAAAATCGAGGGTTTGTTGAGGAAGCCTCAAAAAAATCTTTATTAAGAAAAATAAATATCTTGAAACATGTTTAATAAACTTGTACTTATTATTTGACATCACTTGGATATTCCTTGGACAAAGAATTTTCGTTTGATGTTTTTGCACATTTTTTTAAAATTATATTGCTGATTCAGGAAACGAACATTCTATGACTTAGTCGATACCGGAATTTCAATAGGCGTGAGTGACAAATTAATTGTCATTCACGCTTATTGAAATTCCTGTATCGAAAAATAAAAAGGAGATTGAAAACACTATTCAAATCTCCCGCGTTATCGAAAGTTACTGATGGCACAGACGGCGGCGCTAGTGTGCTTCTATGTAAGCATTTCTAAAGTATGAAGTTGACGTTCTTCCCTTTATGGTATATATGTTCTGTGCTACTGAGCGTCCGCGCAGCTAAAATGTGTAGCGACAAGTTGGCGCTCTTGGCAGATACGTGCAGTTTTGTTGCGCGCTCTCGAACGAAACTAACAAAATCGTGTGACAGAGACATAAAGCTTATTAACTATTGTCACTTTAAGAGATAAAATTAATATTCTTTGATAATTATGATGCATAGTTAAATACAATTAATTAGATTTATTACATTATATGCTTATGAATTGAAAACAAAAGTTATCAATGTTTACCGTGAGCGCGAACAGAGTGTGACGCGCGAAGAACACCGATTTTGCTCCCGTTTTCGACATTAGATATTTTTTTAAATAAACATTAGAAATAATTTTAGATGTTTAATGTTTAAATATTATGTACACATATAAATAAAGATTAATCTGTATTTGGTCCTAAGACTGAATGTTTAATAGGTTACGAATTAAGACCGTGTGACTGCGTTTTGAGGGACCTCGAAGAACTACCCTTATAATTTACGAGCAATTGAATCACACTAGTTATTCGTCACACACTGTATACGACACATCCAGATACGTACCTAGCGAGTTCGTCACCGGGCTGGCTAACCAAGTTGACCTCCGTTGCATGTCTCTCAAGAAACCTCTTTCTTCTAGCGGAGTACTAACTGCTGCTTTTTTCCAATTTCCATTAAAAAACTCTGCCCATCCCGGGGAAGGCAAGTGTGTCCCGTTAAGTTGTTCTGTTGGCTAACTTTCCTCCAAAACAATGCTACCAATCTATGTAATACAAAAACCAGTGTTGCCAGCCCAGTCGCGAGCTCACCCAAGCGATTCGCTTGACGTATCCAATTGAGGCGATTTCCGAACTAAGCTCTATTGCTCCGACCTAAACGTCAAAACCAAGTAACATCTGTCATCGTGTTTTGACAGCTCGAAACCTCAAAACATACAGCGACAACCGCCACACGCTCCGACATATATAATTTTTTATTTAATGTATATTCGGGCATAACTCCGTCATATACAGGGTTATTGGTAAAACATTAAGAACCTCTTATGAGGTCATTGTACGCATCATTATGAACAACTTTTAAACCCTGTATAGACGAATTTGTAATTTTTTTTGCTCGAACGAGGTTCTATTTAAATTTCGAAAAGATCTGATGATGAGTTTCGGAGACAGACAATTACGGAACTCTTCAATAAATGCCAGTAAATCAACCGCGATTGCTGCTATCACATATGTATGCATTGTTTACGCAATCACACAACATAACATCGCGCCTGTATCCTCTAAAGGGGTAGGCAGATGTGTACAATAGCTTCCTGTCACTGATATTCACATAGCAAGCAGTGTTATATGAATTTGTGTGGGATAGGTAAAGGACTAAAAAGTGAAAAAACTGTTTTACATAAAAAAAAACAACCGACTTCCAAAAAAAGCACTACAAAGTGAAAAATAACTTTAATTTCGGAGGTCGGTGTCGTTGGTTCTGTAGAGGGGTCCGAGGCTAAATAATAATAGCCGCACAGGTCGATCGATCAGGTTAAGCTACGCTTGTTGTGGTTGGTCTGTGGATGGGTGACCATCTTTACATACCGAGACCCCTCCGGCCTCTGAAAGCACGTTAAGCCGTTAGTCCCGGCTGTCATTCGTGGATCTTTGACAGTCGTTATGGGAAGTCAGAAGCCCGAAAGTCTGACAAACAGTCTTACCAAGGGGTATCGTATTACCCAGTAACTGAGTTGTGGAGGTCAGATAGGCAGTCGCTCCATGTAAAATACTGGTATTCAGCTGCATCCGGTTAGACTGGTATTATATAATAATCATCGTTATGGTTTCTTGGTACGGGTTCCATGATAAAGTTGGGTACTCGGGCAAACCAATGAAACTTAGGTTTAACTCGAATTACAGTCAGATACTTTTATTACACAGTAGATATTTACAATAGGTAGTAATACAGAAACTCAGACTTGTGCGGTGGATTTGACAGGTTCGATCATAAGATCTGATAAGATCAGTCTCGTGTCAGGTATAGCAATCCCTGTCTAGAATTCCGTATCGACTCTGTCCACGTTTTTGGCGGGAAATTGAAGCGCCAACTCACGGCGTCCACAGTGCAAACCAATAAACCAATCAGAACCGTCGACCAATGAGCATCGAGTAACAATATTTCGTTCGAAAATCAACGAGTAGGTTTACGTGGAAATAATAATTTGAATGTGTTTTCGTTTTGAAATCGCTTGCGACGACATATATTTAAACATCCGAATTGCGAACCTCCTGCTTTTTGAAGTCGGTTAAACATAAAGTTTGTCTGTAAAAAAGTTTTTGTCTAGCAAGTTGGAAAGTAGTTTTATCTTTTATGTTTTTTCGACATAGTCTACCCAGACGAACATAAACGACCTAAGTAGGATCTGTAAAGTTTTCCTTGTCAAGTAGCTTGTAACGTCGTACGTTACATTTTGCACAATTAAACACATAATAACTAATTTAACAACAAAATCACAGCAACATTCCAATGTTTACATACATTCAACTGTCAAAGAGCCGCAGACGTCAAAATATGACAACCACAGAATATTACAAGTAGAGCGGTAGTAAATAGTAAAGGCTCGTACACACAGGCGCGACGCGACACGCGACACAAAGGAACCGCAAGTCGCGCGACGAGCGGTGCCTTTGTGTCGCGCGCGATTCGCGTCGCGCGTCGCGCCTGTTTGCAGGAGCCGTAATGACTAAAAGCACAAGATGTTCAGCTATCGGCGCGCGAGTGAGAATTTATCTATGGGCTCGCGCATGTCCGATCTCTATCCAACGCGTCTTTCGTTTGACATTAGGAATTTTGATTTTTCCCGAAGCGGTCACACGTCTTACCAGATTAATTTATATCAGTGATTTCACACGTGTCTTAACTCGCGATTATCCGGGCCTAAAAACAACTACCTACAATAATCTACGAAATTCTCCGCCATCGAGCAATTAAAATTCGGTGTCTTTGAAACCCCCATACTGGGTAAGTGTTAGATAGCATTTTCATGAGTATATTTTGTGTTCTTTTTCTTACAGATTAACTTGGCATGTATGCTTAATTTTATCTGATTTTATTATACGCTAAATCATGTAATTAATTCAATCTAATGCCTTCAGCTTAATGCATTTTGACTTTTCGTGCTTCACACTCAAAATGTATTGCATCATGCCTTTTTTCACTCTTCCCATTTTGTAAACTTGGTAAACTCGGAATAACGACGGTCGTCGCGAACACCTGACGACCGGCACCCCTACGCATCCAGCGTGGCACCCCGCTGCGGTCATCGCCACGCCGGCTATCAGGGCAGTACAGCGCTACCCACGGGGTGGCTCGGGGAAAATTTGTGACCTGTAGACCTACCCACACCTTTTCTTTAAATATATATTTTTTTTATGTTGACAAGGTTGCGTGGTCTTATTTTATAACCTGCGCCACGCATACCCCTTTCGTCACAAGCTCTTGTCATATTTAATTTGTGACTGGATACCTGTTTCATATTAAAAGACAAAGAAAAGTTCAACAACGACTCTGATAGACGTCCGTAGTATGACTGTTGACATCGAGCATATTGGTCATAAATTAATACACAGTTGTTATTAGTGAAAACGAATTTTAGGTTCTCATAATAAATTGAATTGAGATCAACTCTGACATCACGCAAAGTAAAGTTGTCAAATCTAGACACAACAGCAGTGGCGTATTATAAGCCGTAGGTATCTCTACCACCAACCGCCGTCTCTACGTTGACGTCGTGGTGAAGCGTGGTTACTTTCCTGAAACAAGTCTAGGGTGAGGAGCCAGGTCAAGAGAGATACATAAACCCGCAGGGCAGCATGTGGCGAGCAGTTTTATTGATTAATTTGTTTTAAAACTTTGCATTCTTTGTGAAATCACTCTGAGAACAATAGATTAGATCCGAGTCACTAGCTGTAAGGTTGAGAGTGCGGAGAGCACGCGTCAGCGGTGCTATACTCAAAAGATTGGTGTTCGCGCGCGGCTCTGCCAGCGCCCGCTGTCGTCGTCGCCACGTGTACCTGTCCGGAACACAACAAATGGGCCTGAAAAAGATGAGGATGTGGACTGTAAATCGAATATGTAATAAATACGTGTAAAAGAATATATTTTGTTACTTTAATTAAAATGAAGAAAATCACCTTTTGACAGCACCGAACCGCAACATAGCATAATAATGTAGAAAAAAAAACAATTTAAATTTGAAATACAAAGAAAAAGAAATATAAAATACCAAAGAGTACGTAACATCCTGCCCCTCGTGCAGCACTGCACCAACAGTCAGGGTTAGAGAAGCCTTATGTGGCAAGCTTTACAAGTTTTTTGAGGGGCCGGCGTAACGTACCTCCGGCAGTCGCAACGTCCACCACCCTATTAACGCCGTCTTTTCCAGGGAACACCTTCACTATACGGCCTCGTGGCCATGTCCCTCGTGGTAGCGATTCGTCGACGATAATAACCACGTCTCCTATCAGGAGGTCTTGACCACGATCTCCCTTAACCTGGGTTCGTGTTTGCATAGTCGGCAGCACTTCGCGCACCCAGCGGTTCCAAAAGTGATCCGATAACTTTAATGCTTTCTTCCATTCAGAGCGTCCTATCAGGTCATGGTCTTCCAATGTCTTTGGCAGGGTTTGGTTCGATGAAGACCCGATGAGAAAGTGGAACGGTGTCAACGTGGTTGGGTCATCTGGATCTGTGGACACATGCGAGAGTGGGCGTGAATTTACGATCGCCTCGGCTTCTGCTAATAAAGTCAAAAATGTTTCCTCTTTGGGATATCTTTCGTTCAATGTAGCGTTCAGCGCTACTTTTACCGTCCTGACGAGGCGTTCCCAGCATCCTCCGAAAGTAGGCGCCGCCGCTGGGATGAAACTCCACTTAATGCCCTTTGTGACGGCAAAATCTTGCACATCATTTGTGTAAAATTCGCGTAGAATCCTGTTTGCGCCAACGAATGCGGTTCCATTATCCGAATATATAGTCTGAGGGATCCCGCGTCTGGCAAAGAAACGCCTGAGACCCATGATTGCAGAGTCCGCGGATAGGCTGTGTACCAGTTCCAAGTGGAGGGCCCTGGTCGTGAGGCACGTAAAAAGGGCTACATATCGCTTCTCATGGCGGCGTCCAACGGTTATGTTGACAGGACCGAAATAATCTACACCAGTGAAGGTAAACGCTCGCTGGTGATGAGCTAGTCTTTGTGGTGGAAGATCTCCAGTAGTTGGATTTAGCGGCTGTGATTTACGAATTCTGCAGAAGAGGCATTGGTTTGCTACAGCTCTGACCGTGTCGCGAAGTCTCAACAACCAGAATCTTTGCCTTATCTCATTTATCACGGACTCATGATTTGCGTGACCTGCTTTGCGATGGTAATATTCTACCAATAACCGTGCGACTGGGTGGCGACCGTCAAGTAGGATCGGGAAACGAGAGTCGGGATCGATGCCTTCTACAGCCTTTATCCTTCCAGCCAAACGCAAAAGATTATCTTCTCCCAGAGAGGGCGATAGTTTGATGAGACGGCTGCTTGGAGGAATTGGTTTCTTGTTCAAAATGCAGAGAATTTCTTGCAAAAAACTGTCTTGTTGAACCCGCTGCAATATGTGCCTTTCAGCGGCTTTTATTAGATCGGCATTCAAGGGTGTTAGAGTGGTCGACGTTGGTGAAGAGTGGGAGCGAAAGTGAGCTATCCCACTGTTTGATTTAAAATTTCGAATGGTTGCCAAAATATTTCCAAAAACAGCCGCAGCTTGGTGAACCCGGGCTGTGGCACGCAACAATCGTAGCCAGTCACTGAAGCGAGCTAAATGCGCCGTGACAGGAGTAGGTAAGGCTGTGCTTAGTGAAGTCAGTCCCACCAGCTCGTTCCGTTGACACTTAAGCTCTTCCCGAACTGGTGCGACGCTAAGTGGCTCCGTGGGTCAGTCCTCTGGGGATTTAAAAAGAAATGATGTGCCGCAAAACCATCTGTGTGAAGGTTCCAAATGAATTGGGCGCAATCTGGTTGCATCATCAGCGACATTCAGATCTGTCGGTACCCATCGCCAATCTTTGACCGAAGAATTTTCTAAAATTTCACCCAGCCGATGGGCAACGAAAGGTCTAAACGCTCGCGCATCACTGCGCAACCATTGGAGGACAGTCATCGAATCAGTCCAGAAGAATGTACGCACTGACTTTTTTCGATGGCTTTCCTTAATGACAAGTGCCAATCGAGAAGCTATCAAAGCGGCTTGAAGTTCCAAACGTGGGATCGACGTTGGTTTCAAGGGCGAGACTCTGACTTTGCTTGCGATGAGAGCGAGCTTGATGCTGCCGTCAGGGTATAACAAACGCCAATAGGCAACGCAGGCGTAAGCAAGCTCACTTGCATCTGCGAAGACGTGAAGTTCTCTGTGGGAAGGCTCGTAGCCTTCCGCATTTGCATACCAACGCGGTATCTTCAGTAAAGAGACTTTTTTCAGGTCTTGAAACCATTCGAACCACTTGGATGCTTCTGATTGTGGGAGCTCTGTGTCCCAGTCGATATTAGATCTCCAGGTTTGTTGAAACAGTATCCGTCCTTTGACGACTATGGGTCCTAATAAACCTAAAGGATCGTAAACACGCATAACGTGTGACAGCACCTTGCGTTTTGTCAGTGAACTAGACACTGTTTCAATTAAGCCTGTTCGAAAACCCAAAACATCGGCGGTAGGGTTCCATGCAATACCTAGGGCTCGGATGCTGTTATTAGATTCGCCAAGATCAATTTCCAATGGTTGAGTGGCCCTGAGCTCCTCAGCGACAAGGTTTAGTGCCCCTGGCTCATTGGAAATCCATCCTCGCATCTCAAAGCAAGCTGCATTGTGCACGGTCACAATATCTGCCGCTAACTGGGCTGCTTCGTCAACGCTATCTTGTGAGTCGATGTAGTCGTCCATATAATGGCTGAACAAAATAGCGTCCACGGCTCTTGGATGTGTATGTGCGTGCTCTTGAGCATTTTTGTTTTTTATAAACTGTGCTATAAAGGGGCTACAACATGCACCGAATATGACAGATGTCATCCTAAACTCCTTTATGACATGTGATTTATCAGGTCTCCACAGATACCGAAGAGCGTCTCTGTCCTGCTCTCTAACCCGAATCTGAGGAAACATCTCTTTGATATCCGCGGTTATTCCGATGCGACCCTCCCGGAAACGAAATAGAATCTTAAGTAGCGGCTGGAGTAGGTCAGGACCGGAGAGCAGTAAAGAATTCAGGCTGACACCTTCATTCCTGGCTGCTGCATCATGAACTGCCCTGACTTTTCGTTTTTGGGGGTGGTACACACCAAAATGTGGTAGATAAAGACGAAAGCCGCCAGATTTGCTGTCACGTAAGCCGTCAGGTTTGATACCACAGTGTGTGTAGTATGTATCTGGAGCACATTCCTCTGCATAACCTTTCGTGAACATGTTGTCCATGAACGCATTGTATGCTTTAGCAAACTCGGACTCTTTAGCCATACGTCGTTCTAAACTTAAAAAACGTGACATCGCCTGTGGGTAGCTGTCTGGAACACGCTGTATATCGTCGCGCCACGGCATTCCTACTTCAAACCGACCAGTAGGCAATCGTTTGGAAGTCGCTTCCAAAATGTTGACTGCGCGCTGGTCTTGTTTACTATGCAGAGTTTCCGTTTTAGTAATGCCTATAGAGTCGAGTTTATACTGTTCCTTAATCAACGATTCTAAATTGTCATCATTATTCGTATCCATGTGCGTATGATTAACGAACTCAATCAACTTCGTTTTGCTAGAAGCAACGCCGTATAAAGTCCAGCCCAAAGCTGTCAAACAAGCAACGGGTTCGTTCCTTCTACCAACTCGAACGTCGCGGTTGATTGACAAATGCCAATGTTCTGCTCCAATGAGGATAGTTGGAGTTGCGTCGTCGTATGTCAGAACGTCAACCAGATCGGACAAATGTGAAAAAGACTCAATCGTTTCACGTTTGACCGACTGCGGACGCAAACACAAAGACTCCATAGATCGAGCATTTTTTACTAAAAATGTTTCCTGTGTGTATCTACCTTTAATGAAAAAGTCTACATATGATATTGTGGTATTTCGCTCGAGACCACCTATGCCATTCACCGTTATGATCTGTTGTGGCCCGGTCGCCCCTATCAGTTTGGCGATGCTGGAATCTATGATGGTCGCGGTGCTTCCGTCGTCAAGGAGCCCATATACGTTGCAGGTTCCAGCAGGGCCCGAGACTGTAACTGGTATTATTTTTAAATAAGCACGAGGGCGAAGCGCTAAAATAGTATTCGGTTTTTGTGCACCCGTCGAGGTTGTAGACACAATCACTTTTTCACCGGACGATTCAGAAGCATTTGACGTAGGGTGTGTATTATGTTCAACAGTTATCGGGTGTGTAACGGTATCCGTGGCTTGCTCGTTAAATGTATTGACGAGCGGCGGTGATGGCTGCCGGTGAAGAAGCGCGTTATGCCGAAAAGGGCAGCCATCAACGCCACACGGATTCACTTTGCACGTTTTCCACAGGTGTGAACTAGCCTTTAAGCACCTATTTAGCAAACCTTTGCTTCACGCAACCACTGCCATCTATCGTCGATGGACAAAGATTTAAATTGTGTACACTCCTTAATATTGTGATCTTTTTTGCAAAATACACACTCTCGTTTTGTTGTAGACCCGGCTTTAGGAGTATGTTTTGACTTCATAACAGCATTGTGAACATTTTCACGCTTTAATGGTTTGTCAAAAGAAATATTGAGTTGCTGTTGTGTCGCACTAAACTCGGGTGACATACCAAAACGAATGTGTTGATCTAAATCACGCTTTAAAAAGTCGGACAGAATTTCTAGTTTCGGGCGTCCTGTAGTGTCCTGTGTCGCAAAATCTGTCCACCGAATTTTCATAGTGGGGTTAAGTTTCCCAAGAACAGCGTGGAACAACTCAGGTGAACTCAGATATTCTAAATGGTTCAATAACTTTATTGTGGATATCGAATTACGTACCCGATTACAAAGGATTCCGAGTTCTTTAAGATCGTTACCTAGGCGTGGAAGGTTTTTTAACGAATTAACATCCTTGTAAACGATGAGCTCGGGGCGCGCGAAGTTATCTTCGAGGGCGCGCATGACTTCCTCCGGGTCACTCGTCGACATCAACAGCGCCGCCACGGCCTCACGCGCGGGCCCACGCAGCGCAATGTCAAGTCGGTTTATGTTATCTAGCGGAGAAAAATTAGCTTTTGTAACATTGTAGGTACGTTTGAACTGTAGCCAATGCAAAGTATTGCCGTTGAACTGAGGCAATTCTAGTTTCTTTACACCGGCCGCAGAGGCGAGAGCCTTTGCGGCGGCCGCGGTATCAGCTACAGCTTGTAAAAATGTGGCAGGTTCGTCAAGCTCCGTGGAAATGAGCGGGGCCGTACAGCCAACCGCCTCGGATGCTTTAGTGACATTACGAAAGAGTTGTGTTCGCCTAGTGTGAGGGTTAATAGAGATTGCAGTTGTCCGCGTGGTCATCGGTGGGTGTTCCGAGTGACCGGGGGGTGTACCAGGAGAACCTTGATCACATCCTACTGCAGTGACGTCTCTATCAACACAGCTGTCAAGATTGTGATTTTCTATCCATTTTTTTGTTCTATCTACGCTCACCCGTGTAGAGCTCCGATGGCTCGCTCGGCTTCCTGCGCCTGTAGCGTTGGCATCGATAGCCGCCAGCTCGGCTTGCAGCTCGCACTCCTCGACCTGGTGCTGTAACGCGGCAAGTTCACGTTCGCGTTCGCGCTCACGTTCGGCGAGTACCTGCTCGCGGTCGCGCTCATGGGCGGCGAGCTCCTGCTCGCGCTCCAGGCGGCGACGTAGGACGAGCGCTTCTGCCGCTGCTTTTTGTGCTCTCACAGTTGCCGACGAATGTGATGAGCGGCTTTGCGCGGTGTGTTCACTGCGTACGCTTTTGGTCAGCAAACCGGAGCTATGAGGCTGAGGAATCACTGTGCCGGGGCCGGGATTGGCTGACATAATTTTGCCTTTGCTACGGGTGGTCATAATTATCTAACTACGTGGATGAAAGCTAATGGAACGAAATGAAAGTAAGTGGGTGACTATGTTCTGATGAAAAATAGGCACTGAAAACTAAACCGAAGGACCAATGAAAAAGATGAGGATGTGGACTGTAAATCGAATATGTAATAAATACGTGTAAAAGAATATATTTTGTTACTTTAATTAAAATGAAGAAAATCACCTTTTGACAGCACCGAACCGCAACATAGCATAATAATGTAGAAAAAAAAACAATTTAAATTTGAAATACAAAGAAAAAGAAATATAAAATACCAAAGAGTACGTAACAGGGCCCTAAAGTGTCCGCATTATGTCCTTCCTTCTAAGTACTTTAAATATGTACGAGATGAGTGCCAGATCCCTCCTGATCCACGGTTCGTTATTTCCAACCGTTTCAACAACAGCAGATACCTAACGGAATGTTTACCGAGAACCGGTAGAAGGAGCGTTGGTAGTCCGATAGCCAGGTAGGTGGGTTGGACAACGTACAGAAGATCGCAGGGAAGACTTGGATGCGAATCGCACTACACAGAAACAGGAGCCGTCCGTCGAAACAGGATGCAAGAGCGAGCGAATGGGAATACAACTTACTTAAAAATAATTATCTAATTGGTTTCCGTCAACCAAAGGCGCTTTCTGTAAACCAAGGTATCTGGAAACAGTGGTTTCTATGAACAAAGTTTACGGCAAGAAATGCTATCTATGAACAGAGATCTCTGTCAACAGTGGTTACTATGGACCGAGATATCTACAAACAATGTTTTCTATCAACAAAGTTCTCGGCGAAACGTGCTGTCTAGGAATAGAGATTTCTATTAGCTTTGCTTTCTGTACGTATATAGTCGTATCGTACAAGTGTTTCTATCTTAGGTTCCACACCGGAACAAGGTTGCTGATGATGATTTTTGAAGTTTTGATTAATCTTTCTACAATCAAAGCTTACCTAATCGAAAAAATCAATAATAATTATTAATATTTAAACGCTTCAATAATTTGGAGAACGCATCGTTGTGAAATGTTGTTCCCAACTCTATAAATGATCTGGCGAGTTACCTGTCTAGATACTATTTCATGAAATGCGATTAATAATTCATATTATTTGCACAGTCCACGCATATTTTGACAAGCCATCAATCACAAGATATACCTAACTGAAACCTTTGTTGTTATTTTTAATGTACCTTAAACGAATACATAATGATACCACAAGTTCCAGATGTTAAGTTTGCTTTGTATGTTTTGTGCTACTAGAACTTGCAGGGAACTCAATCTGTGTTTTCCTTATATCCCAAATATAAGTGACTTCGAATGACGATTTTCAATCACTATTTCCATGCAGCATCCTGGTCGTGGTCGTGGCCACTTGGCCGGTCAGCCCACCACCATCTGCACTCCAGTGAGCTCCAGGGAGCTGAGCTTCACTTTAGTTTTTTCGTATGAACTTGTGGTTGTAAACAAAACAATAGGTAATAGTTATTTTTTTTTTTATTTTTTTTTTATTTATCCATTTATTTCAGGCGTCAAGGCCCATATAAAACACATACAAACGTTATGATGATAGTTTCATTTTAACACTTAGAAGTATTTATTTGCCTTAATATTTCAATACATTAAAGATAAATCATTGATTCCGTACATTGAAATACATTCTTCAGTTTTATCCAACAGAGATTAACATTGAGAAAAATTTACTTAGTAAAACTATAGAAACAAAACATTTAGTTCAACAAACACTCTTCAGATCACAGCTACGCGGGTTAGTCATCACTCCGTATCTTAACACATAAGTACTTTTTACAAACTAATCTGCACTTCACTTGACTATTTCCGAGAACGTTCGTCTAGATTCGGCCACGACGATGCCGCCATCACTATCTGTGCTGCAAACGAACAGTACCTATCTAAATATTCTCGGAAAGTAACCATGAGTAGAGTCCTACACATGCTCCCTCTATGATACAGTCAAGATCTTTGAGGCCAGGCTGTCTGCGTGGCTACAGCGAGCGGGTGGTGTCGAGGGGTGCGCGGGCGCAGGCGTCCCGCGCTGTGAAGATGAGCGGGATGCCGCCCACGATGTTCTGCACGATGCTGGACTTGGGGTCGGACACCAGCTCGCGCTTGGTCTCGGGCGCCGGCGCCACGCTGAATTTGCTCAGCACGGCCGCCAGTCCCGCCAGCGACTGCATCTGACCCAGGCGCCCACCTGAACAAACGAATATATTGTTCATTAACCATTTAACACTACAAGACACTTCCTTTTGTCATAAATAAAGGGAGCGTAAAACACTTGATATTATAACGCAGAGCATCACTGTGTTCGGTACACTTTAGTCAAAGGATAAATATTAAGAGTAATTTAAATATTCACTACGATGACCAGCCTATAGAAGAGGTAGAAACAATAAAATTTTTGGGGCTTCAAATAGACAAAAAATTGAATTGGAAAACCCATATCCAAATTTTGTGCCAGAAAATCAGTAAATCTGCCTATGCCCTGCACACATTGTCGTCTGTAATAAGTGTGGAGGCATTACTTACAGCCTACTATGGTTTAGCTGAATCTCATCTACGATATGGGGTCATTTTTTGGGGCAACTCAACAGAAAAAGACACGGTGTTCAAGGCTCAAAAGAGATGCGTTCGTTCAATATATAAAATTAAACCTACTGATAGTTGCGTGCCTTACTTTAAAAAATCTAAAATACTTACTTTGCCATGTCTGTACATTTTAGAAGTAGCTGTTTTTGTCAAAACAAATCCACACCGATTTAAACGATTGGATGAAGTAGTCCCACGTAATAGGCGCGACAACAGCAGGATATGCTCTCATACTACGAGAACAACCCTCATGCGCAAAAGTGTCTTCTGTATGGCTCCTAATATATTTAATAAACTACCTAAAAGTTGGAGAGAACTGCCCTTGTCACTTTTCAAAAATAAGCTGAGAAATTTTTTAGTTAGTAAAGTGTATTACAATGTTATAGATTTTTTGAATGAAAAGGACTTTTCTGATTCGACTTCTAATATACCTAGTTAAGAATAAAAATTGAATAATGTGATTCTTAAATCAGTTGACTTCTGAATGATTCTATTTGACTGCATGTTCTGGACATAATTTAATCTATTTTGACTATAATATACTTATACTATAATATCTGGACATCAATTATTATTATTTATTTGTTTTTGTATTGTGTAATGAAATCTAGAATGACATGTAAAATTTTATTAAATGTAATTTTTTTTATTTTTATATACCTACAAAATTTGTACGCCTTTATTGGCAAAACATGGACGCACACAACATCAATTAATTCAATATCTTGCATGTCTGATTATTCAGTTTATGTAAACGCATGTTTGACAAATAAATATATCTTTATCTTTATCTCGGTTTAGTAGGTAAAAATTATCACCTACTCGTACGTTTCGGAGACGAATATACAACGTGTTTTTTTTTATATCCTATAACTCTAGGGTGTCATTGTACTCATCATTATGAACAACTTTTACTATGGGACCAAACCTGAAAACGCGAAACAAAAAAAATCAGTCGTTCACTACATTTATGTTCGTATAACTCGTCACAATGTAGGGAACACCAAATTTTTTTTTCGTGTCTTCGGGTTTGGTGCCATAGTAAAAGTCACCCCCTAGGGCCTAGGGTTATGGGATATAAAAAAACACGTTGTATATATGACGTATTTTCGATGGTTGTTAATTAACAACTAAGCTAACAGCTAACAACAACTGTATTTTATCTTGGTCTTGGTGTTGATATAGTGAGGAGAATCGTAAACTTTTTACCGGTCAGGCGACATAGCTAGCTTTCAGTAAACTTCCGCCAGTTTTCAATAGATGGCTCTGTTTATACTTTACAGTAAATTTCCTGAATATACATACATAAAGACGGTAATAATTCAATGTTTTTTTCTATATAATCTAAACCTATATCTATCTATACTAATAATAAAGCTGAAGAGTTTGTTTGTTTGTTTGAATGCGCTAATCTCTGAAACTAACAGTCGGACTGCAAGAAAACTTTGTACCCATGTTCACAAAATGAATAAATGAAATGAAAAAATGAAAATGAAATGAAAACTTATGGCATTTGATAGCCCAATTCTCGCCAGAGCCAGAGCGAGCAGGCGATGTTGTAGGTAGGGGGAACCAGGACACGCGGACTAAGTCGCGGGCAGAAGCTAGTACAAATAGTAAAAAAGTCAAAACTATACATTAAATATTTTTGAAAAAATTAATTTCTAGGGGGGTGGGAACGAATTTGATGCCGAAAATATAGGTTTTAGAATGTTAGTCTCTTTGACTGTTTATAAAGCTGAAGTGAAGCTGCAGGCATAAGCTAATAATAATAAATAATTATGTGGTACTCACCAATACAAGAGCGGGGTCCATCTCCGAAGGGCAGGTACACGAACTTGTGTCTCTTGGCGACCTCTTCGGGGGCGAAGCGTTCGGGGCGGAACTCTTTGGGGTTGTCGAAGTACTGCGGGTCGTTGTGTAATGCCATTAGCGGGATGTTGATCTTTACGCCGGGGTCGATGGTGAGGTTTGTGCCCGGGATGGTGTAGGGGCGAACGCACTGCCGCAGCAGCATGCCGGACGACGGGAAGATGCGCATGCCCTCCTGTAGCACCCAGTCCAGGTACGTCATCTCCTTGACGGCTTCGTAGCTGAGGCGGCCGCCGTGCTTGGCGAGCACGCGGTCGATGTCGGCTTGCGCACGTACCTGCACCTCCGGGTGGTAGGCGAGCTGGTGCAGCGTGAAGCTGGTGGCTGATGACGACGTCTCGAAACCGGCCGCGAAGAAGATGAACGCCTGGGCTGCCACCAGCACGTCATCCATCTCCAGCTCCACCGGCTTGGGGCTGCCGTCCGGGTTCGTCTCCTCCAGAGATTCCACCACAATCTTTCCTCTCTGTTGCCATTCCATTAGAAAATCAATGAAGTCATTACGGCCTGAAGGCTTGTAGTCCCTTTGTTTTTGGATCTCATTAACGAGCATCAAAATGTCATCCTCGAGATCCTGACCAAGAAACTTCATGCGTTTGAAGAAGTTGGGGAATAACGTTTTGCAGAAAATTACGATGGTGCGTTTGAAGGTAATGTTGAAAATTGTCATGCCGAGCTTTCTGAAGGGTGAATTCTCATCGTTAAGCGAGTCGGCGTCCAGACCGAAACCACAAGCACCGATAAAGTCAGTGGTATAGCGTGCCATGAGGTCGCGCGCACAGATCGGGTGCCCAGCGGCGGCGGCGCCTAACGCGCGCGCCTGTAGCTTTTCCGCGCGCTCCACGATGAGCGGGAACATTGCCTTCAGCTTGCCGCTCGTGAAGGCGGGCGTCATCCGCTGTCGCAGCAAGCGCCATAGGTCTCCATCTGCGAAGAACAGGTTGCGCAGCAGCGGCTCGATGACCTTGTGCGCCGGTGACAGACCGCGCGAGTAGAAGTACGCGAAGTCCGTGGTGATTATGCGCTTCACTAGGTCTGGATCGCGGATCACCAGCTCCGGGATGGAGCCGCGGTAGTAGCCCACGAAGCGCTCGCCGGGGTATTTCCAGTACGTCTCGGCTGACATCTGAGCGATACTTCTTTGCTGAAGGTACCGTTTAGCGTCCGTCCCGAAAAGTGGTATGGGCTTGTCATGTTTGACTCCTCTGTCCTTCCAATAGTTATGGTTTCTAGTCCCGTAAATATATAGCGCCACCACACCGACGATCAAGAGCGCTAGGATGATCATGTTGCTGTTACACTGTTCAAGAATTAATGCCTCATTATGAAAGAGTCCACTGATTTAATACTATTCCATATCTGACAAGATAATATTCCGCCTGCCTACTGAGCACGATTACGACACAAAATCGGTGGAAAACATTTTGAAATGGGTTTTCGAATAACGGGCAAAGACAAAAACAAAGCACAGTATGATTTAGGAAATCCAACTTAAAAATAACTAATATAAGAACCAATCCTGCCAACCAACCTTTAAATAATATCTGCTAATGAGTGATTACTGCCCCGATATGTGGCGACAATCAACGAGATGTAATACAAAGATAGTATTTTAAAATTAGTCACAGCTATTATTGAGCTGACGAAGTAATCGTACATCCTGTCAAACGATACACACACCCAGTCGCAGGAAGCACACGTCGAGCAAAAACAGTAGATCTAGACTAGTTTGGCGTATCGACAGATAGAAATGTAGTGTGACTGTGAGAGTGTAGGACCCTGAGGGCCTAGACGAGCAGCAATCGCTTTCAAAGCGTTTCGTATTTCTACGACTTTCGACAAGATTGCTATGAGGTTTTCGGTCAATCCCAAACATTTTTGAGTTTTTCATCAGAGTTATCGCTGACAGCATGTCACTTTGTCTAGGCCCTCTTTACATGCACAGTACCTACCTAAATCCAGAAATAGCAGAGATACTGCTACGTGCACATACACGACACACACTGTTCTTGTGTTACGTCTCTGAGCAGAGGACAGTGCTCTCCAGTCTGTGTATCTGATACCGGCAAAACCCGATTTTAGGATGAACTAGTTTCGCCTAGGCCAAACCAGTTCTCCCTCGCTCTTGCATCCTATTCGACGGGGCTCCTATTTCTGTGTAAAAGGTTTAAAGTAACCTAACTAAACCTAACCTCGGGGGTGCCCTTCGCCTATCGACCGACCGCAACCATGCAACTCGTGTATAGAGAACTGGTTTGGCCTAGGCAAAACTAGTTCATCCTAAAATCGGGTTAGGCCGGTAACATATCCACGGATGATCATCGCCGTAAGATCGTTGTGGTCGTTCTGGGTCGGGCCACATTATTATGTTTTCATATCAATTGATCGCCGACTGTTTAGAAAGAAGGAAGGAAAGATAGAATTAGGTACGAAAATAAGTATGCGTCACCTATAGGGTGACGCATACTCACAGCTAAAATAATAGGTAGGTACTACATTATCAAATATAAATAGCAGCAAGAGATACAGAATATACGATAATGTTGATAAGAACAGCTTATTCAGAATTAATTACGTATAGTTTTGGAGTTTTATTAACTTTGACAATCGTGTAGATTGTGAATCAGGATTTTAACTAATGATACTCATGAAGTCATGATAGACGATCTGTAGTTATAAAGGTGTGTCCATACATAAAGCGGCAGTCGTGCGCGGCCTGCCGCGCTGTGATTGGACTAGAGCCGCGCGCGAACGCTTCTGTCTAGTTATATATTTTTTTTTTTATCTATTTTATTTATAGAGAGCTTAATCACAACGCTTCCGTCTACATGTCTAAATTTTTTTAGTAAACATTCGTCAGTAATTGTGTTTGGATGTATTTCTGATTTCTGCATTCACAATGGACTATTAAAAATTGATTCGTTAGATCGAAATGTATGGATCTTTTAAGGGGCTTACATGACCTAAAGCGCGGTCACTGTCGGACTGCATAGAAAAGAGAGAAGCGCGATGACACAACGCTGGTAATTTATTGCAAAATATGAAGAAATTATTTAATTTAAAAAAATATGATGTTTGGACCAAAAAATTAAAACACTAGTGTTTTAGTATGTTGCTTGTAGAATAATCTGACAAAATACCAAAATGCTTGTATGTATATTAAATGGTTTTTATTGTAAAAAGAAAGTTTTTAGACGTATGTTGCGACGGCACGGTTGGCGCAGTGGTTAAACGATTAACTGCTGCGCTGCGTGTCGCGGGTTCGATTCCCGCACGGAACAAATATTTGTATGACCTACAAGTAGTTGTTCCGGGTCTGGGCTGTTTGTGTATGTGAGTTTAAATGTTTGTAAATGCACCCACAATACAGGAGAAATTCCTAGTGTGGGGCAACGTTTTTATTAAAAAAGAAACGAAAAAAAATTGTTCATGATTTTTTCTATCGTATCAAATTACCTTGTATTATGTTTTCAACGCACTATAAACCTAGCATATATCCTGACGATTATCACATATTTTTCTGATTTTGTTTACTGTGGTCGATCAAATACTTTTATTGTTTCTAAAACTGCTTTTTTTGCGTTTAGGTCCTGTAAGCCCCCTAATGTGTTATGGGATCCTCGACAAAAAGAATACCATAATAGAAACAAACGTGAAGACATATGGGATAAAATAGCCAACAATTTAGATCTTCTTTTTAATTCTTGTAGACGAGAAAGGAATAGAGAAAAAACAAATTATACAATTGGATCAGTTAAAACCATGTTTTTATTTTTTTATTTTAATTTACGCCAGTGCGTATCTTTTTTTTATATGCGATTCCACCAGGCTATGCTATGTACCTAAATGTTCAAACTCTTCCAAGGATAATCTTAAAAACTGTTGTGTTTGGTAATGAATTTCGTAATTTATTGATCCAAAATTCTGTAACCTCCGCTGATAAAGTCGTTTCATCCAGCATTTCCTTATTTTAATATGTTTTTCCTTAGTCCTTCTTCGTAATTTTCGAATAATAAGCAGAGCTACGACACACGCAACCGCTTTCATTTTAGTTCAGGGGGCTTACGCATCTCATTGGAATTAAAATTAGTTTGGAGACAAACTAATTTTAATTCCAATGAGATGCCAATATGATTCCAATGTTAATTTTACAGTCACGTGATTCGGTACTCTTGAAAACAATATTTTCAACAATTACCCCACGCCAAGCCCGAACCCAATTCCACTTAGTTCTCCAAAATGGACACCCAATCTAAAAATCATTTGGCGCTAGCATCGAACTCAAGAGTACGAAACGTCACAATTCCAATGTAGATCTATCGGAATTAAATTGAAGAGTAAGCACCCTGATGCCAACTGAAGAGCGCGGCGTGTCTTAGATGTGCCACGTAGTACTGCCACGCAAACATGCGTCGGCCTAGTCCTAACTAGAGCGCGGCAGAAATGTGTCCTGCAAACGCCGCGTGCTGCTGCCGCGCTCTTGCCGCTCAATGTTTGGACACACCTCAAACACCGCCGCGCCGCGCGCCGCGCGCCGTGCCGCGGCATTGACATCTCAAGGAGTTTTCTACTAGGACGTGGTCTTGTTATAGACTTGCTTGTCTAAACAGGGTTAACATACCTACTGACAAGATGTGACTCGGAATGATCAAGCGGTATAATTGTTTTATTGTCTTCGCCACAGTCCATACGCACAGATGATGTAATAAAAAAAACCGGGCAAGACCGTGTCGGACTCGCGCACCGAGGGTTCCGTACCATCATAGTAGGTACAGGTTCGGCCTAGTTTAGGTGTTAGTGGTCATTCGAATTGTGTTCAATTGCAGAATGGTACCTACTGTTTACCAAAATCAACTTGTAAGATATTTTTGTGTCAATAAAGCTTTTTTATTATTATGTTTTTAAATTTTTATCGGCGAGGCCTATATGCGTCAGAGAATTTTAACACTGTGCACACACTGCGGTGTAGAATATTGCAGTTTTATGTCAGCGTCATTTCACGACCGACAGTAGAACTAATGTAACTTTTGTTGATGATTTCTGAAAAAGTGTACTATTTAGAGACTTAGTTTTATTTTTCCTGTAATCTTTACATAAACTTCTATCACATAGAATTATTTCAGACATTTTTCTTTGCAAACTTCGGAGATGAGGGAGGGGGGGGGGACGGTATTTTTTCACATTTTTCTTCAAAAGTCGAAAATTATGCGGCCTAAAAAAAAATAACAAATGTTTCGAGTATGTGCAAACTGCTCTCTTTTATAATAATATAATACCCCACATGCCTTAGTAGCCCCACTTAAAATTTTTCAGACCCCCTTTCAGTACCTATTGCAAAAAATATACATACCTATATTTTTATTTCTTTCTAATTTGCAAAATAGTTGGGCTGATTTTTATTTCTTTCTAATTTGCAAAATAGATGACGTTTGTCATCTAAAACTATTCTAAATTTCAAGTTGATAGCATTAGTAGTTCCTGAGATATCCAGCTGTGACAAACAGACAGACAGACTGGGAGGGTGGTTGCAAACCAGGCGGGTTAGCCCTACCACCGCAAGGGAAGAATTGGCCAATCAAATAAGATTCTATGGGGGACAAACAGGAATAAAAAGTTAAAGAAAGGAGTGAATAAAGTTCGAACTGTCATGTCCCCTCGTTGCTAACAGGGGAACAGATCTAACTTTTTTTTCCGATCTATCCCTCTAAGGGGACAAAGCAGGGCGACAGATCGAAATAATTCCAAATTTAGAGTATTACTCCATTGTTTGAAATTGTGCATCCAAAGTTAAACATGATATCGTTTTGTCTTATTATTAATTTTGTCTGTAGGGAAACAGAATAGTAAAATAAAAAGCCATTAAAAAGTTATGAGCCAAGAAATATTAGTTTTTCTTGCTGTTGTTAACGTAACTTTGAGTGTAAATAAGTAATAAAACAACTGTAAAATCTTCAAAACAAAAAAGTCAGTACCGACAAAGTTCAGTTATCGAAGAGTTCAGTAAACTTTATTTGTAATTGATTTATGCAGTGTTTTTTTCATAAAACTTGGTTTACCAAAGCACTTTTCGAATTTTTTTACGCGCCTTTCAGTTCGGAACGGTTTTTCTGTGCGTGAGAACTAGACGTTGTGCGTGTGGACTAGCGTCTGACTGCTCATTACTGCTACTATCTCTGTCGGACACGAAGCCAGGTGATACAGCGTGCTTTTTGGCCATGACCACCATAGTTCGAGCTCGCGACTAGTTCCACCTTAATAATAATAACAATCTAGCACAAAATACTAATAAGCAAATTTAATCTAACTTAATTGTTTTTTACAAGTTTACACTGTCCCACTCCTGGGCAAAGGCTTCCCTTCACTCCTTTCATTAATCGCGAGCACGCGCTTAAATGTTAACTTAATTTTTTACGTGATAATTATTTTGAAATGTAGAATAGTGTTGATTGTACTTTAGACAAGTCAGTCCACTTTCTCAGAGTCTGATATGATGATATTATAAACACTTTGTGCATGTGTTATTTATTGTGTCATTGGCAATATTATTTCTACACTTTTACACTACACTAACTCAAAAAATTAAAGACTACGTTGAAGACAAGGTAATTTGGCAATAATTCCTTAATTATGCACATGTGGCTTTCCTGACACCTTATTAACGGTATAACTACGTACATGTCTATTAACTGCTCTAAAATTACGATGTTTATTTTTTATTTATTTTTTACATACTTCTTTGACATACTTAATCTTTTTATTATTTGCCACTAAATTATACATACAATTTTTTCAACTCATTATTAGTGGTTGTAATGGCAATCCTATCTCTTGGTTTTATTAAGGTTTTATATTTTATTTATCCTTTTGATAAATTCTTTTATGTTTTGTGAATGTGAGGACTTTGTATTTTTTATTTTATCAAGTATCTGGTACTTGTTGACAGGCCTACGCTGTCCTCCCATCCCTACAGTAATTGGAAAACATTGTAAAAGCCAATTATTTTTAAAAGAGTAACCGTGGAGTTTCTTGCCGGCTCTTCTCCAAAGGAAACGACCTATTGCAACCGTGCACCTAGCTTCTGACGTTTTATAAAAGTCAAAGTCAAAGCATTTATTTCAAATAGGCACATAAAAGGCACTTTTGAACGTCAGAAATTACAACAAATAGAATTGATTCTAGTCGCCCATTCCAAAAGGTAGTTTTCGTATGGAGAAGAACGGGCAAGAAACTCCACCGTTACTCTTTTAAAATATTTTACAAAATTTTAATGCATCGGGACAAACCAATGGGATTTTAGTGTGCAACTTATAAAATTGCAAACTCTGGAAATTTTTGAACACAAGAATATGTGGTTACTCCGAGTATGATTAGAGAGAGTATGATTGTCCTATTAATATATTTTTATCTAATAGATTATCTTCGACAACTCTGCAAGTTACCCTCGCATCAACTCCATCTACTACTATATCTAGCAATATATTACCTAACGATCGAACTACCTCATTCCCGAATCCTTTCATAATCGACGAGACCTGATCACCAGATTTAACCACCAGATTTAAGCTCAAAATTATCGACTCCTTAACCAACGTCACTTCGCTACCGAAATCAATAAATGCATCTACAGTTCTACCATTCACTGTGACCAGCTTTATGAATTTCGAGTTGGGACTAGAGCTTGAAATACACATTGTTTTAGATAGTGCTCCAGGTTTATTTATTATATTATCGCATTTAGGATCTTGCGAGCAATTATCGACCTTGTGACCATTTGATTAATGGCTTTGGACATTGCAAGTAAGGGTGACCTCGCTCCTTACAATTAAAGCAGAACAAAGGACCCTGAGACTGACGAGATTTATTTAGATTTGTTTTAGAATTAGATTGGTTAGAGTTGTTTTTACTAAAACTACGATCTGAAGGTTGGCTTTCTTTGTTGCTCATTAGGAATTTGAGAATCTGATCAGGCTGAGAACAACAAAGTGCCAATGCGATTGTGATTGTGCGAGTGTGATTTCAGAGTCCTATCAGATATACCGTGGATAATACAATCTACTGCGCGTTTACCCATAATGTCACACTGAGTTAACAACGCAAGTTTTTCATAATAATATATTTCAATTGGTTCGCCAAATTTACTTTTACACTTAAGCATATCTTCCAGGATTTGGCCATAGTTTTGCTCGTAAGGAAAAGCACTCGTTAACTTCCCTTGCCATTCTTCCCAAGTATGCAAAATTGTGTTCAGACCCTTGTACCAAACTTTGGCCAAACCCTGTAGTTTTTGCATTGCAAAATGTATCGTTTTATCATCCCAGCCGTATACCTACGGTAGCGCATTCATTTACTTTACGTAGCCAAATGTTAACACGCTGCTGGTTTTTCGCGGAAGGGTCAAAATTAGGGAGAATGTTTTTATGATCAATGTTCTTGGAAATTGATGCACTTTTAGACGGCTGAGCTGTAAAACCATGTTTAATAGAATTCACTAAGTCCATAACATCTTTAACAGTAAAAGAAGGGGTACGTGACCTTTTATCTCGTGATGCGCCGTCGCCACGTAGACTATCGTTGCTCTGCTCACGTGAACCTCGACTCCGCTTAGCTCGCGTAGCTTGATGCTCACGTTGACGTGACCGGCTCGGGCTGCAGCCGTGCTGCCGGGTCTTGGTGTGATGACGGCTCATACTCCTATAGTGACTTCTAGCAGATACATTCCCATGCGCCTCAGTTATCTTCTCACGTTCCCGGCGTAGTTCCTGTTCGAGTACACGTAGCCGCTCTCGTTCTTGCTCAACCTCAAGCTCTTTCTCACGAAAACTTTGTCTCCGTGACTTGCTGCGACTTCGAGTGCCACCGCAGCGTGCACCGGAAATATCACGTCGATGATGCGACGAGCACCTCATTGGAGTGAGCAGGCGCCGTCGGCTCTCTTTGCGACCACGAGGAGAAGCATCCAACGATCGGGCGTAGCTGTGATCTCTTTCCATTGTGAAACTGGAATTGATCACATTTAAGGACATAAATGTTCGATAAAACAAATTGCATAACGTAAAGAAAGAGCCACAGCAATACTTTGCAAAACCCAGTTGTGTATCAACACTATCAGGGAGGCCCTGATCAAGCATTAACCCACAACTAGGCTTCCGAGCTATTTACCAATGTTAATGATCAGACATGATCAAAAGCCGCTCATCAGTTCAACAAAATAGTTTGTATTTAACAAGAGTTGTACAAGACGTAACTAGATGGCGTTGGCGTCGAATTAGAACTCGCAAGCGTTGTGTTACAACGATTTGATGGGGCTCTTGTAAATTTTAGCAAATATATTACCAGCTATAGAACAGTATACAGTTTAGTTGTTTTATTTAGATCGTCAACTCTACTAGTATACACATAAGGTCAACTTTTAAGTACTGAGTACCATTCTTGATGTTCGGTATTTAACATTGGTCCATCGACCCGGATAAAACTTTCCGGCTTTTTTGAGTTCGCCCGCCCGTGGTACTCGCAGTGGATCGCTGCGGCAAGAGTATACGGTTCCCCGCATGAGCAGCGACAGCTTCGTCCAGTATAGTGGACGGGGTCAGCTGTAGCAGCGGCGGAAAAGTGTCGTCATAGAAGGCGCCACTTGCATCCAGTTCAAGCGTGAGGTGACTGCAATACGTCACCCTCGTAGTTCAACGTGTCGTCATAAGAAGGACGTCACGCCGAGTTCAACGTGACATCAGAAGACTGACGTCACATCCATAGTTCAACGTGTCGCCACCAGGGTGCGCCACATTCGTGTTGTGTGAGTGAAGTGAAAATTGTAAGTACATTTTACTATAAAAACAAAGGCAGTTAGTGACAAGCAATTTTAGACTTTATTTATTCAAAGAGTTTTACTGTGAAGATTTAACGTTTAGTTATTAGGGACTTGTATTTATCTGTGCATGTTAGTTTAGGACTTAGAATAATTTCCTAAAAAAACGACGGAACGGGGAACCTACGGCTACGCCCGATTTCCGCCAGATTATAAGTTGTTTCAAAACACTTGTAAAATTTTGAGCAACTAATTGGAACTTAGAATATTTTAGTTTTGTGTTTTATTTCAAATTAGTTTTGCTTTATTTTAGAACAAACATTGTTTTTATACACTGGTTGAGTTGTTTTCATTAGGTTTGTTTGGTTAATTGTTTCAAATATGGAGGGATTGGTCAATGTATTGAGGGGGTTGCAAAGTGTTATTATTAAAGGATTCGCAAATTTTAAAAAGAGTCTTAAAGAAAGATTAACTATTGAATACATTGAAACTAGACAGGAATTATTAGAAAAAGATTGGGAATCGTTTAAAAATACTAATTCTAAACTTTATCAGAGCTATAAATTAGATGATATTGATCAAAAAGTTGTTGACATTTATGATACAACTGAGGACACTTACATTACTTATAAAAGTTTAATGAAAACAACGCTCAATAAAATTAGAGTTTTAAGTGAACCAGTACCTCATGGGGATGGTTCTTCTAGTAGTGCTGTTAAGTCTGCCCATTCAATGGTCAAATTGCCCAAGATTGCTATTCCAATGTTTTCTGGCAAATATGAAGAATGGACGACCTTTCATGATCTTTTTGTATCATTAGTTCTGTTAAGGTGTGTTCCTTATTTTAAAGGGTTTTGCAAATCGGGTATGATGACCAAAGTGACTGGTTTATTCTTCTAGTGAAAGGAATTTATTTAGATTTACAATAAGTAGGTACACAGGATAGACTTCAGTTCGGTTTGTGGTCGCGGCAGTGGTGAGAGAAGAAAAAGGGGCTCGAATGGAGCTCGTCGTCAGTTATATATCCGCGGTTCAGCGCCGTCTCGTCGTTGTTGGATGAACTACGTAGTTCTTCCCGATGTGCACAGATGGCGCTGTCCTCAACATCCTCCGGGGCTTTGAGAGTCTTAGGATAGCTCTCAATGATTGCCTTGATGCGGTGGTGTGACCGTCGCTGGTATGTCTGAAGCCTCGAAGTCGACCCTGGGCGATGGAAGAGGGCAGATCTTGGAGAAGGCCCTCTCAATGAAGCCTGTAGCGGTGCGGATGGAGGCCACTCGGGAAACGCCATCCTTGCCTGGGAACACAGTCATTATTCGACCCAGTCGCCACTTGAGGGGCGACAAATTGTCCTCCTTCACCAGGACTAGTGTGTTCGGTGTAAGTGCCTCCTGGGTGGTCTTCCACTTGGAACGTTTCTGTAGCTCAGAAACATATTCGCTCGACCATCGAGCCCAGAAGTGCTGTCTCAGCTGCTCGATGCGGCGGTAACGTGACAGTGAGTGTGTGGCCACCGTCATGACGTCTTTCTCTGCAGGCGCCGTCAGTGGTCGACCGATCAGGAAGTGCCCAGGCGTGAGGGGAGTGAAGTCATCGGGATCTGAAGACATAGGATATAAGGGACGGGAGTTCAGGACGGCTTCTATTTGTGCTAAAACCGTGCTGAACTCCTCGTAATTAAGATGTGCATTGCCTATTACGCGGGCAATGTGGTGCTTGCAGGATTTTACCCCCGCTTCCCACAAGCCACCAAAATGAGGTGAGTATGGAGGAATAAATTTAAATTCAATGTTATTTTCTGAACTAAAATTTTGTAGATCATCAGAACATTTATTCAAGGAATGTGTGAATTCCCTAGCTGCACCCACGAAATTCCTACCATTATCTGAAAAGATTTGTAAAGGTTTACCTCTTCGTGAGATAAATCTTTTTAGTGCCAGAATAAAACCTTCGGATGATAATGTAGTAACAAGTTCTAAGTGCAAAGCCTTAGTTGAGAAACAGATAAACAGACATAGATAGCACTTTTCCAATTTCGCGCCCCTACCTTTACGGTTCAGTATGTACATGGGACCGGCGTAGTCTACTCCACACCTCAGAAAAGGAAAACCCGGCTGCAGTCGCTCGTTAGGTAAATTACCCATAATTGGTTGTGGTGTGATAGCTTTCAGGCGATAACACTTAGTGCATCGATGAACAACTTGTTTGGCTAAATTCCTGCCACCTAGCGGCCACCAAGTTTCCCTAATCTGTGAGAGTAGCATCTGTGGTCCGGCGTGTAATAGCTGTTTATGTTGAAAGTTAAATAGTAATAAGGTAAAGTGATGTTTACTACACAATAATATTGGGTGCTTTTTATCATACATAAAGTCTGAATTTGCTAACCTACCACCCACACGTATTAGTTTATTTTTATCTAGAAATATGTTTAAACTTGATAAACTACGTGATGGTTTACAAGGTAAGTTATTTGTTAACGCCTTTAGTTCATTAGGGAATGATTCTCTTTGTACTAGCTTTACGAGTAAGATTGTTGAATTTTCTAGCTCGTCTATTGTTAGTGAACCGGTAGAACGTTTGGTGTGATCCTTTGTCCTTGTGTTGTTTATGAATCGACACACGAATGCACAAGCGCGTTTGAGTCGATTGTACGAAGAGAATCTTTCAAATTTAATTACTCTGTCCGAATTGTTGACACAGGTCGGTACACTGACAATGTTCGATTTTAGTTCGGGTAATATTTCGGTCTGAATATGATCTAGGTTATGTTGTGTGCTTGACCAATCATTTACCTTTTCGTGCAAGAATAAAGGTCCGTTCCACCACAGGGGCAGAGCACTCAATTCATCTAATCCTTTGCCACGTGATAACAGGTCTGCCGGGTTATTTATTCCACTCACATGAAACCAACACACATTGTTTGTCAACTCGTTTATCTCCACAACGCGGTTTTGTACAAAAGTTTTGAGTTGGTTGGGAGACATTCTAAGCCAGCCTAAAACGATTGTGGAGTCCGTCCACAGCACAATAGTATTGAATGTAACGCGAAGTGATTTTTTTATTTTATCTAATAATTTAGCTCCTACAAGCGCGCCACACAACTCGAGTCGCGGAATGCTAACTGGTTTGACAGGAGTGACGCGGCTTTTGGCACATAGCAACTTCACTGTGACGTCGCCATTTGCGTTCCAGGTACGAACGTATGCGCAAGCACCGTAAGCAATTTGACTCGCATCAGTAAATATGTGTAACTCAATTATATTAGGTGAATCACACATAACAAATCTAGGAATTCGCAATTTATATAAATTCGATATTGACTCAACGAATTTTTTCCAATACAATACTATGTCTTGAGGCAGAGCATCGTCCCAACCTACTTTTGTGAGCCATAGTTTTTGAAGAAGAGCTTTGACCACTATAACCACCGGACTTAATAACCCCAAAGGATCGTAAATTTGAGAAATAGCGGATAAAATCGAACGTTTAGTCACGTTTGAGAAATCGTTATTTATTTTGGATGTGAAATGAAACTCATCCTTGCTGTTATACCAGCCAAGGCCTAATGTTTTACTAGATACATTTTCACCTAATGACAAATACTTCGAACTACTTGCATTTTGTGCTGTGTGTAAGACAATGTTCGACGAATTCGTTATCCATTTTCGCAAAGGAAAACAACCTGACTGACATACTTCTGAGACCTTTTTACATAAATATGATAACTGTGTTTCTGAATCAGCCCCAGTAATTAAATCGTCGACATAGAAATCTTCCAGTATGGTCTGAGAAACTAATTCGTCTGTACACTCTAATCCTAATTGTCTAACACAGCGAATACACAGGTACGGTGCCGATGCCGTACCGTACGTCACCGTATTAAGACGGTACACACTCAGAGGGTCTGACGGTTTTTCTCGCCACAGTATTAATTGCAAATTTCTTTGTTCCTCGTGAACTAAGATTTGTCTAAACATTTTCTCAATATCTGCACACGCAACGTACTTATACTGACGAAAACGTAAGAGGATGGAAACTAAATCGTTTTGCAATGCTGGTCCGATAAACTGTATGTCATTAAGCGATTTTTGTGTGGATGTTTTTTGACTAGCGTCAAACACTACGCGTAATTTAGTTGTTACGCTATCTTCACGGAGAACGCCGTGATGTGGTAAAAAATAAAATGGCATCTTGTAATCGTGATCGATGCGGGTCATGTGTCCTAAGCTCAAGTACTCCTGCATGAAGTCGCTATACATGTGTTTGTATTGTGGATTACGAACAAGTTTACGTTCTAATGATAAAAATCTGGTTTTTGCAACTTCATAGCTATCACCTAGTGACTCCGCTGATTCCTTTAGTGGAATCTGAACCGAAAAACGACCATTGTCTGCCCTCCTGGTAGTTTGTGTGAATAGGTCTTCGCACGAACTTTCTTCTTTAGAAAGCTGCTGACCTGAACACGAAATTTCTTCAATTTCCCAGAACTTTCTTAATTGCTCATTTAATTGTGTGGATTGAGCAACGTGACACTGAATTTTATTTGTGTGTGAGTTTTCAGTGTATAACGGACCCGTAATTATCCATCCTAATTTGGTATTTACTAAATAAGGACCGGAGGGTAAACGGATTTTACCACTGACAACTAAGTCCCAGAAACAATCTGCACCGATTAATAAATCAATGTGTGAGGGTATGCAGAAAGTTGGATCTGCTAACTTTATGTCTTTGGGTATTGAAATATTGTGAATGTCTATACTTGTGGCCGGTATAGTCGACGTAATGCTAGGTAGAACCAAACATTTAATGTGAAAATCATGATCGTTGTGTATTGATCTAAGATTAATTTCGCAGGAATGGATTGTCTGTGTGACTGAATGTCCTATTCCGCTAATTTGACAAGTGGACTGTAGACGTTGTGTGTTTAATTTCTTACATAAAGAATCTGTGATAAAACAGTGTTGACTGCCGTTATCTAACAATGCACGAGCTTTATAATATTTATTATCTTTGCCAGCGACTTCAACTGTAGCTGTCGACAGTAAAACGGATTGTAAATCGTGTTTACTTAGTAAACTTTTACAATTATTATTGTGTGAATTTACGACTGTATGAAGAGTCTGAACTACTGACGACGACCCATGCTGCGAATCTGAAGGCCTATCCTTGTGTGTTTGAGCTGCAGAGGGCACAGTGCCATCCTTATTGAGCTCATTGTGTAAAAGAGAATTATGTTTGCCGTAGCATTGTTTGCAAGGCCCGGCCTGACAATCATTGACCGCATGCCCTGTCCATAAACAATTAATACAGAGATTCTTATCTTTTACGAACTGAAGTCTATCCTGTGAGCCTAAATCCAAAAATTGTTGACACCCATACAACGGATGTTTTTCCTTACATTTAACACATGTGCGGGTGGATTTATAAAACTTTTTCTTGTTTTGAGTAGCAACAAAACTGTGAGACGGTTTTTTAACATGATCCTGACCTGCATGAGATGACTGAGAAGTGTGAACCTTAACCATTTCCAACGTGTCAGCCTTATATTTTAAAAACTGTATGAGTGAATCTAAATTGAACTTCTTATCTGAATTGCTAGCACTGGTATTTTTAAACTGTTCCCATTCTTTCTCAATGGATACGTCTAATTTTGCGGTTATGATGTGAATCAGCAAGGTGTCCCACGATTCTGTAGGTTCACC
The DNA here is from genome assembly GCA_927399505.1 of Luperina testacea. Lineage (NCBI taxonomy): Eukaryota > Metazoa > Arthropoda > Insecta > Lepidoptera > Noctuidae > Luperina > Luperina testacea. The sequence goes on from OV656771.1 coordinate 342,034, forward strand.
AAGTGTTTTCAAAGCACGTAAATTCTTGAGTACCGTATCTATTAGTTTCCTAATTTGTGCAGGCGATTCTTTATACACAGCTGACATTGAGAATAACGCTTTGACATGATTACGTATCAACAATTTGTTATTATTAAATCTATTCTCGATCAATTCCCATGCAATACTGTAGTTATCTGAAGAGAATTCCAGAGACTTAATAACTTGCAACGCGTTTCCAGAGAGAGATGATCTTAAGTAATGATATTTCTGGATATTGTCGAGTTGCTTTGAATTGTGGATCATTGATAAAAAAATATCTCGAAATTCCAACCAACTATCGTAGCTACCGTCGAAGTTGGGAAGCGAAATAGTTGGCAATTTTACTAAAGTGTTGGAATTACACGCGTGTTCAGAACTATTGGACTTGCACTCATGTTTGTGACTACTACTGTTATTCATTAAACAATTAGCTTCAGCGACAGAACTATAGTAAGAATTATCAAAAGACTCTCTATACTCTAATTGTTCCGACATGTCTTTTTCTAACACTAATTCCTCGATTAGCGATTGAACTCTACTGAATTCCTGATGCAATCCTTGAGCAGATTTTATTCGTAATTCTAATTCTGCTCTTTGTTTAGGATTAATCTCACTGCCTACTAACAAATTCACACATTTCTCGAATTGGGTGAGCATACCTTTGATGGTACCTCGTTTCTTTTTTAAATCTGCTAGTTTTTTGATATCCTCAGGCAAACTCATTGTGGCACTTTATGGAAAGAGAGGGTACTCACGGTTTCCTGCAGCACGGGTGCGGTGAACAATGCGCACGAAGCTGGTCTACGCGTTCCTGTATAGAAAAGCACGATTTTAGCACACACAGAATGAAATAGGTGAGGATAGGAATGCCTGGGACCCCTGAAGTCTTTCACTGGTAGCGCTGTGATCTTGATAGATTATTCGGCTTAGAAGGACCAATGTTAAGGTGTGTTCCTTATTTTAAAGGGTTTTGCAAATCGGGTATGATGACCAAAGTGACTGGTTTATTCTTCTAGTGAAAGGAATTTATTTAGATTTACAATAAGTAGGTACACAGGATAGACTTCAGTTCGGTTTGTGGTCGCGGCAGTGGTGAGAGAAGAAAAAGGGGCTCGAATGGAGCTCGTCGTCAGTTATATATCCGCGGTTCAGCGCCGTCTCGTCGTTGTTGGATGAACTACGTAGTTCTTCCCGATGTGCACAGATGGCGCTGTCCTCAACAAGTTCATAAAAATAACTCGTTAGATAATGTGCAAAAGCTGCACTATTTAAAAAGTCATCTAACTGGTGAAGCTGAGCAATTGATACGGAATACTCCAATAACTGATGCCAATCGAATCGGCTACATCATTAAAGGAGCTTTCAGACACCACCAATGACTGTTTAAATGCGTTAACAAACTTAGGCATAAATGTGAGTACATGGGATGTTATTATCATACATATAGTGACATTTAAATTAGATCCTGAAACGCGTAAGCAATGGGAATTAAGTGTCAGTAGCAGCGATTCCAGCAATGATTTTCCTACCTTTAATCAATTTAAAGTATTTTTAGAGCAACGTTTTCGCGCGTTTGAGTGCATAGAACCAAAAAAGGGTTCAGGTCACCAGGTCAATAACAATAATACGCCTAAAACATTGTTAGCCACAGACTCGTCATCGCCAATGAAATGCGAATATTGCTCAGAGGTTCATAAGCTTTGTTTCTGCAAAAAGTTTGCCAAACAATCTCTCGAGCTTAGACGGGATTGCGTTGGTAAGAACAAAATTTGCTTCAACTGTTTAGGCAGTAACCATACTGTTTACAACTGCAAGAAAAATACAAGTTGCAGGGTTTGCCAGAAGCGTCACCACTCACTGTTACATTTGGACAATAAAGGTCAAGACCCTGAAGTAAAGCCTACTGCTGATAGTGCTGGTCCTTCAACCAGTACTACTCAGATAGTCTCTTGCTTATCTACAGGGAGAGTAGCAAAACCCAGACAGGTGTTATTAGCCACTGCGCTAGTAAAGGCCTCATCAAAGACGGGTGAATACCACACGGTCCGAGCCTTGCTCGATCAAGATTCGCAGGCTTGTTTCATAACAGAGGCCACAGTGCAGTATCTTAGCCTGAAAAAGATCCCAATTCAAGGGCTCGTGTCGGGATTAGGAGATAATAGGTCAACCATGACAAGGTACATGGTACAATTAACGATTAAATCTCGTGTCAACCCTAGCTTCAAGTTTCCTTTAAGTGCTTATATGTTAAAGAAGATCACCTCTTACCTACCTGAACGAAGTCTTCATACAGACACCTTCGATTGGTTAGGTATAAATAACCTATGTTTAGCAGATCCGGAGTTCAACACACCCAACAAAATCGATATTCTGTTAGGTGCTGATGTTTATAGTTGCATCATTAAGAAAGGTTTAGTGAAAAGTCCTTCTGGTACACTGATTGCACAGAGCACTACCTTAGGGTGGGTCCTGTCGGATGCCGTTGGTCCTGGAGACACGACTAGTGTAAATGATAATTTAAATAACATAAATGTAATGCATTGCAAGGTTGAAGATTTTTTAAGAAAATTCTGGGAAGTTGAAGAATTTAGTACTAATAAAAAGATATTTACACCAGAGGAGAAGAAATGCGAAGAGTTTTATAGAGAGACCATTAGGAGAGATAGCAATGGCAGATATATAGTTAAGTTACCTTTCAAAGATGAAGATCCTCCTTGCAAGTCGGGAAATTCACGTGGCATAGCTAAATTAAGGTTTAAAGCATTAGAAAGAAGATCACTAAAGAACAAAGATTTAAAGGAAAAGTACACAGAAGTTATAAATGAATATTTACAGTTAGGACATATGAGCCACGTGAAAGAAGATGATAGTAAGAAGGAAGAAGCAGTGTATTTGCCACATCACGCAGTCATTAGGAACGACAGGACCACAACTAAAGTTCGTGTTGTTTTCAACGCCTCTGAAAGGAACAGCAATGGAGTGTCACTTAATGATACGCTCATGGTTAGTCCGTCACTGCAGGCTGATTTACGTCACACGATTTTAAGATGGAGGATGGATTATTAAAATGTACCGCCAAGTTAGGGTAGCAGAAGAAGATGCCATGTACCAACGGATACTCTGGCGTGACAGTCCTGAAAAGGAGATCCAAGATTACGAACTTGTGACCGTGACCTTCGGAACAGCTTCTGCGCCGTATCAAGCAGTCAAAACCTTGCGTCAGATTGCAGTCGATGAAGGCACAATTTATCCACTTGCTGCAGATAAAGTTTTAAATTGCTTCTACATGGATGATCTAATGACAGGATGCAATAGTGTAGAAGAAGGCATAGAAATATATAGACAAATGATAGCATTATTAGGAAAAGGTGGATTTATATTACAAAAGTGGAACAGCAATAGTCAAGAGTTACTGAAGAGAATTGATAAACTTGAAAGAAATAAAGTTAAAGTACAAATAGATCAAACCAGAACAACTGAAAATGAGGACACAATAGGACAAGAGATATACAAAATTATGAATTAGAGAAAAAAGAGTACAAAGAGAAGGGGTTAGAATTAAAACTAGATAGTACAATCAAAATTTTGGGACTTACCTGGAACCGCAACGAAGATACCTTCCAATACTTGGTGAATCTTCCTCCGCCGACGACTGCACCTGTAACTAAAAGATCAATTATTTCGGACATAGCTCGATTGTTTGATCCACTAGGCTGGTTAGCTCCTAGTGTGGTTTTAGCAAAAACATTCATCCAAAAATTATGGCTTGCAGGTGTTAGTTGGGATGAAGAACTAAGCACTCAATTAATAAAAGAATGGAATATTTACCGTGATTAGTTGTCACAACTTAGTAAGGTACGGATACCTCGTTGGCTAGGCAATAAGTCAAACGATGATCTTGAGCTGCATGGCTTCAGTGACGCCTCCAAAACAGCATACTCTGCCGTTATCTACCTTCGGATAGTAGATGAGGTCGGTAAAATCCATATTACGTTGTTGGTTGCAAAAACCAGAGTGGCCCCCGTCAAACAAATTAGCATTCCTCGTTTAGAGTTGTGTGGAGCAGTTCTACTGTCAAATCTTCTGACAGAAACTGCAGATGTTTTAAATATTTCGAGGGACAGAATCAAGGCTTGGACAGATTCTACCGTGGTGTTGGCTTGGCTCAACAGCCATCCAAGCAGATGGAAGACGTTTGTAGCCAATCGTACCTCTGAAATATTGACCAACATGAAAGCATCTCAATGGTTTCATGTAAAAACACAGGACAACCCAGCTGATTGCGCTTCTAGAGGTATATTACCAAGTGCACTCATAAACAATAGTTTATGGTTTTCCGGACCACCATTTCTCAACCAAAAACCTATACCATACAAAAGGCCAAATGAGTTGAATACAGACTTGGAGGAAACAACAAAAGCTCACATTGCGACAGTTCCAGAGTATTCCATGTTCGAACGTTATTCCTCATTACAAAAATTAGTTAGAATCATTGCTTATTGCAGACGATTTTTTAAACCTAACACGTTTAAACCAAAATATTTACAGAAATTAGAATTAGAAGCAACTTTAGAATGTTGTATAAGACAAACACAAAGAGAAATATTTAAAACAGAATATTTACAATTACAAGAGATAGGCTATTTACAATTAAAATCCAGTAAGCTAAACTCACTCTGCCCATATTATCTTGATGACAAGGGCATAATCAGAGTTCGAGGTAGACTTGAGAAGGCTCCATTAAGTGAACAGATAAGGCACCCAATAGTACTACCAAACTCTTGTCATCTGACAAACCTTATAGTGGCAGATGCTCACTTAAAAACTCTGCATGGGGGTCCTCAGCTGATGGCGAATTATTTGAGGACCGCCTACTGGGTCATAGGAGTCAGAAATTTAATTAAACATCATGTGCGCAAATGTGTTATATGCGTTAAAAATCGCGCTAGCATCAAGAACCAGAAGTTGGGTTCTCTTCCATCTGTAAGATGTTCTCCAGCGCGACCGTTTTTGCATAGCGGTGTGGACTAGGTCGCGGACACCGTTCGTACAAGGGCTACATAATATGTTTGTTTGTGTGTATGTCCACCCGTGCTCTTCATTTAGAAGTCGACATGATTACACAAGCCTTTTTAGCTGCCTTCAGACGTTTCGTGTCTAGGCGAGGTCATTGTGCCAAAATATGGAGCGATAATGGCACAACATTTGTTGGGGCCTCCAGAGAACTGCAACAATTGTCATCTATTCAGGCATCAATAGCAGAACAAGTCGAGGCCAACGGTACTGAGTGGCACTTCATTCCCCCACATAGTCCTAATTTCGGCGGACTTTGGGAAGCAGGGGTGAAGTCTACAAAGTTTCACCTTAAACAGGTCATTGGAGATGCTACCTTGACGTACGAGGAAATGAGGACACTTCTCAATCAAGTGGAAGCTTGTCTGAATTCGCGTCCAATGAGTATCCTTAACGTTACTGACCCTGCTGATGCGTTACCCTTAACTCCTGGACATTTCCTGATCGGAGAGCCGATAGTCAATGTACCAGATGATAGAGAGAGCACAAATGTCAGTTATTTGTCGCGGTGGAAATTCATTCAAGGGATGGTACAGTCATTTTGGAAACGCTGGTTCCAAGAATATTTGTCCAATCTTATGAACCGGTACAAATGGTCTTCAAAGGTTCCTGAGCCTAAAATTGGAGACATTGTTTTAATTAAAGAAGAAGATTTGCCGCCAAGTCGTTGGTTGTTGGGTCGCGTAATAGAGAAGCATCCTGGTGATGATAATATCACCCGTGTAGTCACATTGCGCACTAAGACTGTTAACGCGCCTCACTACTAGATGGTGCTGATAGTCTCGTTCGTAACACTAAGCATCATCGCGAGTGAGACATTTTTTATTAAGACGCCGGTAACGAAATTGAGACTGGCGAAATTAGGTATCTATCGCGCACACACACAAACGCGAGGGTGCTCTGTCGCATGTGTGCGTGAGTCGACGGCCACTTCAGCGATTAAACAGTTTTGATCCTTAGATATTTTTACGTGCATTTGAATATCATGACTTTTGAATTGAAATAAAATATCTGGTTAATTAGTATGCGTGAAATTTATTGTATAAAAATGTAAGGTTAGGTTAGTAGGTACCTACTATATTCGTAACTTTACAGGAAATAAAATCGACTTGATTCCTTTTGTAATATAGTTTTTAAGTAACAACTTTTCATTTAACACACATTTTGTAACAATATCTCCATAAATAAATAATGTCATTTTCAAGTTACGTAATTATTTACAGAACAAGCTTTTACTTGCAAATCCTCAAAAGGAATCAAAAAGATAACCCACTTCCAGATGACCTAGAAACTTGAAATTTGGCGTCGAGATAGACTAGTAGGCGCATACTAAGGAAAAAATCAGAAACCTACGAAAAAGAAAATTACGATGCTAGCTGTCGCCAAAGGCTCCGCCCGTGTGACGCGAGAACTGTCCCAAGGGTTAATACTCCCAGGATAAAAGTATTCTTTATACTATTCTAGACTATAATCTATCTCTGTGCTTAATTTCATCAAGATCCAGAGAAACTGTTGTGAGAAGAGAAGCTGTTTTGATGTGATTGAGTAACAATTATCCATCAAAATTCAATAAAATTTTATATTCATCTTTCGCAATAGATTTTTATTAATTTTAATTTTTTTTTAAACCAAAGATGTTTCACATCTGCCGGGCGTCCCGCGACGGCTACTTTTTTTAAACGGTTTTATTTTAGCTCACCCCGTTTGTCTTTTTTTTTTTTATTTTATTATTTATTCTTGGGTCATATTAATTAGTAATTCAAATTTCACCCTCTTCCTGTCAACCGATTAATCTGAAATTTTGTATACACTTTGGATTTTGGTGACAATACAATTATGTTTATTCATTATCATTATAAATTCAAGATGGCCGCCGCTACAAAATGGCGGATAATTTATGTTTTATTAATCCCATCAATATGGGTATCAAATGAAAGGGCTCAACAAGCAGAATACAATATACTATAAAAAAATTGAAATCCAAGATGGCAGCCGCTACAAAATGGCGGATAACGTAGGTTTTATCAATCCCATCAATATGGGTATCAAATGAAAGGGCTCAACAAGCAGAATACAATATACTATAAAAAATTGAAATACAAGATGGCGGCCGCTATAAAATGGCGGATAACGTAGGTTTTATCGATCCCATCAATATGGGTATCAAATGAAAGTGCTCAACCAGTATAATACAATGTACTATATAAAATTAATTTAACAATTTTGCATAGTAAATTGTATTCTACTTGTTGAGACCTTTCATTTGATACCCATGTTGATGGGATTGATAAAACCTAAGTTATCCGCCATTTTGTGGAGGCCGCCATCTTGGATTTTAATTTTATATAGTACATTGTATTATACTGGTTGAGCACTTTCATTTGATACCCATATTGATGGGATCGATAAAACCTACGTTATCCGCCATTTTGTAGCGGCCGCCATCTTGTATTTCAATTTTTTATAGTATATTGTATCCTGCTTGTTGAGCCCTTTCATTTGATACCCATATTGATGGGATTGATAAAACCTACGTTATCCGCCATTTTGTAGCGGCTGCCATCTTGGATTTCAATTTTTTATAGTATATTGTATTCTGCTTGTTGAGCCCTTTCATTTGATACCCATGTTGATGGGATTGATAAAACCTAAGTTATCCGCCATTTTGTAGAGGCCGCCATCTTGGATTTTAATTTTATATAGTACATTGTATTATACTGGTTGAGCACTTTCATTTGATACCCATATTGATGGGATCGATAAAACCTACGTTATCCGCCATTTTGTAGCGGCCGCCATCTTGTATTTCAATTTTTTATAGTATATTGTATTCTGCTTGTTGAGCCCTTTCATTTGATACCCATATTGATGGGATTAATAAAACATAAATTATCCGCCATTTTGTAGCGGCGGCCATCTTGAATTTATAATGATAATGAATAAACATAATTGTATTGTCACCAAAATCCAAAGTGTATACAAAATTTCAGATTAATCGGTTGACAGGAAGAGGGTGAAATTTGAATTACTAAATATGACCCAAGAATAAAGAAAAATAAATAAAACAAACGGGGTGAGCTAAATATAACCGTTTAATAAAACCGTTTAAAAATACAAAAACAGCCCAGCAAACCCAATAGCTGTGAATGTATGTCAAGCATAGATAGTTAAGGAATTATAATAAATATCCTAACAATAAATGATTACATTTGCGGTAAGTATTCTAAACAACATGTCAAAATCATCACAAAATATTTCAAAAATAAAAACTTACTACTGTATCAAGAAATCACGGTCCGGTCACGTTCGCTTGTACTCGTTGCGCGATCTCTATAACTTGGCGGGAAGCGCAGAGCGATACACCCACCCTCTGAAAGCGCTCGGCGCGGACTGCCGACTCGAGGCTTGCGGCGAGTAATATAATGCAAGATTTTGGTTGTTTTAAAACATATTTTTTGGCACAATTTGTTTTTTTTATTTCTTTATTTTTTCTCGAAATGGATAGAATTTGATCTATAGTTTATTCCTGTCGTTTTTTTTTATGAATTAGAGTTCCAAATAGCCGAAATTATCACCAATTCTTTGCCCATTTTCTCTAAAATTTGGCCAAGTTACATATTTTTTTACTGAAATATTTCATAATTATGAAAGTGGTAAAAAGTAATTCCAACATTATATAGACGACTTTCTCAACAGTACATTGTAATTTTTTCATACCGTTAAGACGTCAATACAATCCATAAACAGGTGATATTCTAAACCTCTTACAGCAAAAAATCACAAAACAGTCGCGGGTTTGAGGTGGATTATTTAAAAATAGATAATAAAAATAAAAAAGTAGCTCCAACATTAGATTATAATTGAAATGATCTTTCATGGTGTGCATTAATTCTTATCGAAATATTGTATTTTAACTGTTAAATCACGTCTGTAAAATCTGGTAAATCAGCGGAATCGGAAAAATGTTGTCTACGGCCTCTTAATGTACCTACATTATTTGTTTTAGTTAGTCTTGAATACACCGTTACTTGCTATCCGTGAATTTCATTAATCTATCCTCACAAACATCAGATTTTCGGTAAAAACCAGGCAAACATATGGTCCTTCGTAGCCGGATAACGGAACCACGACGCGTAGTGTGTAGTTCGTAAGAAATAAACATTGTGTAGTGTAAAAAACTGAACAGTGTAAAACTCAAGTGACACAGTGCGGTTACGAGTTGACACAGTGGAACACAGTGCGACACAGTGCTACTAAAATAATAGACTTAATAGTAATAGATTCATTTACTGTGTATAAGTGGTTGATTAGTTGTAAATAACTGTTTACAAATTGAAAGTTGGTGAATTTTCATAAAAACTAGTGTATGTGTTGGAAGTTTGAACTGATATGAGTTAGGTATATTTTATAAATGGTGATTGGAACAGTGCCGTAAGTACCTAAGAACGAACGATTTTGTGGACTCTTTTATTCTACTTGGTGATAAAGTTGTGTACCTACGTATACAAAGATTCAAACTTTAAGCATGGAAAAAATTATACAGCTATTACGTTTGCAAGAGGAACGTCATGAGTAAATTCAAAAAGCTCAAATTAATTATAAAAAATCTCCGAAGGAACGACTGGTATTAAGTTACTTAGATACACGTCTGGAGAATTTGGAGAAGGATTGGCAAATCTTCAAAACGTCACACGATCACCTTGTAGCTCATATAGCTAAAGAACAGCGAACAGCTTTAGCTTACTTCTCTGATGACATGTACGATCAGTGTGAAGAAATATATATTACGTATAAAAGCGAATTAAAAACCAAACTTCAACTGTTGGCCCCTAAAGAACAACCACACACTACGCAAAAACAAAATCCTATTGCCGAAATTAAGTTACCGAAAATAAAAATACCGACCTTTGCTGGAAAATACATCGACTGGCCGTCATTTTTGGATTTATATACATCAATCATACATAACAATACGACATTGGACGATGTTCAAAAACTACATTATTTCAAATCAAGTTTAGCTGGCGAAGCGGAAATATTATTAAGAAGCATTTCAGTGACAAGTCAAAATTATAGATTAGCGTGGGAAACTTTGAACAACCGCTATAACAACAAAAGATATTATATCGAACTGTTTGTTTAAGAGATTGTTTGGTGTTAAGGCCATAACTACAGAATCAGCACTGAGCATAAAGAAATTGATAGATATAACTGTGGAATGTTTGAGTTCGTTAAAGAATCTTGGCCTGCCAACTGGTTCCTGGGATATAATCATCATTTACATGACCGTGACTAAATTAGACCCTAAAAGCCAAAAATTATGGGAACAACATATATCAATTGATTGTAGCAACGAGTTTCCAACATTCAACAAATTGAAGCTGTTTATAGAAACAAGATTTAGATCACTTGAAATGACTGAAAATGTAAGCAGGTCAACTAAATTAAAATCCTTTCACGCTTCGTCACCAACGCCATCTGGCACACCTGTCGAATGTGCATATTGTAAAGAAGACCACTATATATACCAATGTAAACAATTCGCAAAACAGCCATATTCAAACAAATATGAATTTATTCAGAATAATAACATGTGCTTTAATTGTTTGAACCCAAATCACATTGCAGCGAAGTGCATGAGAGACACGGTTTGTCGCATTTGTAAAAGAAAACATCACTCACTGCTACATCCGGATAAAAAAGAATCGATGAAGGAAGAATCGGTGAAGGAAGAATCTCTTCAAGACCAATCGGACAATATTTCATCACATTCAACCTGGTTAAGTACTCTTAGCTACAGCACTGGTAGATGTCGTATCAAGGAACAAGAAACCACAAATTTACCGTGCTCTCATTGACCAGGGTTCACAAGCCTCGTTCGTGACGGAAGATCTCGTTCAGACTATGGGTCTGAAACGAGAAAAGATCAACGGCAAGGTCTCAGGATTAAGTGAAGGTAACACACTTCATATCAAGTCTATGGTTGAAGTTCACCTAAAGTCTAGATGCAACTCAAACTTCACTATCCTTGTAAAGGCGTACGTTTTGAAAAAGATTACTAACTATTTACCAACACAACCATGGAACACACCCACTTGGCCTGATCTGACGCGCATACAGTTAGCCGACCCTGAATTCAACAAAAGTAATAAAATAAATATTTTGCTGGGCGCTGAAGTGTTTACTCAGATAATAGATGACGGTTTGCTGAAGAGTCCATCTGGAATTATAGCGCAGCAGACTCAACTGGGCTGGATACTGTCGGGAAGCACTAGCAGACGATCAAAATCTGAAACAGAAAACCAAATGATTAGTATGCATTTAAATGTAAATATTAATGACATGATAAGAAAATTCTGGGAAATAGAAAACGAAACACTTACCTTCGAAAGAAAATTGTCAAGAGAAGAACAACGATGTGAAAACATCTACCGGGAAACTACTAAAAGAACAGAGTGTGGCCGATACAAGGTCAACTTACCTTTCAAAGAAGACGTGGTGTCACCTGTAGAAATAATAGGAAAAACTAAAGAAATTGCGATATCTAGATTTTTACAACTAGAAAAAAGGTTTAAAAAAGACCCCACGTTACACAAGGAATATACCAACGTTATTCAAGAATATTTAGACCTTGTGCATATGATATTAACTAAAGACAATGAAGAAAATGTTATAATCTACCTACCGCATCATGCAGTAATCAGAAACGATAAAGATACTACGAAAGTTAGAACAGTCTTTGATGCATCAGCCAGTGGATCAAAGGGTTCCTCTCTCAATGATATTCTTTTAGTGGGGCCTACACAACAAAAAGATCTACGTTATTTAATCATGCAATGGAGACAACACAAAATAGCGATTATAAGTGACATCGTCAAGATGTATCGACAAGTACAAGTATCCGATGAACACACTGATTACCAAAGAATAGTTTGGAGAAGCAACTCCAATGAAGAAATTAAATCCTACAAGTTATTAACGGTTACATTCGGCACAGCATCTGCTCCGTTTTTAGCAGTTCGCACTCTTCTTCAAGTTGCAAAAGATGAAGGCCAGAAGTACCCTTTGGCAGCTGAAATAGTTGAAACTTCTTTCTACATGGATGACCTGCTGACAGGCGCTTCCAACGAAGTACAGGCCACAGAAATTTATACACAAATTACACAGCTTCTGAGCAGCGCAGGATTTGAATTACAAAAATGGTCCAGTAATTCTGACAGGTTCTTGGAGAATATTGCTCAACACAAACGTGAATTCCAACCATTTGAAATCAAGTTGAACCAAATTATAAAAACCTTAGGATTGTCCTGGGATAGAGTAAATGATAAATTCAAGTTCCACATAAACCAAACTGACGTTACCTCCCCATTGACGAAACGAAGCGTATTAGCAGAAGTAGCACGCTTATTTGATCCCTTTGGATGGTTAGCGCCGGTGATTATAACGGCTAAGGTATTTATACAAAAGTTGTGGCTGTGCTCAGTTGACTGGGATGAAGTTCTGCCATCTAATCTTCAAGAAGAGTGGCTATCTTTTCGTGAACAACTTCCAAACCTGCACAACATAAAACTAGGTCGATGGATGTATACTCACCCTGACAATGATCAAGCCGAAATTCATGGATTTGCGGACGCTTCAACAACTGCTTATGCAGCAGTCCTTTATATGAGAGTTGTCCAAAATAACAAAGTGTACCTGTCTATTCTAGAAAGTAAAACAAAGGTAGCACCCTTAAAACAAACTGTGCCTCGTCTGGAATTATGTGCAGCAGTTTTATTAGCTAAACAATTGTCTGAAGCCGCATATGCCTTAAAAATACCTCGAGATAAAATTTATGCCTACACTGACTCAATGGTGGTATTAGCATGGATTCAAGCCCCACCAACAAGATGGCAAACTTTTGTGGCTAACCGAGTAACAGAAATACAAAACCGTATTGATAATGACAGCTGGAGTCATGTTGCGTCCGAAGAAAATCCTGCTGATCTTGCATCGCGTGGTGTTAGCCCATCCGAATTACAACATCAGCAACTGTGGTGGGAGGGACCACACTGGCTTATGGATCTGGAAATAAATAGAAACAAAAGGGAAACCTTAAGCACTGACCTAGAAGAGAAAATCCAAGCAAAAGTAACCCTTACTTGTTCGGAAGAAAAAGATAATTTTATGGAACGATTTTCAAACTTCAATAAAATGTTAAGAGTACTTACCTATTGTAGAAGATTTCTCCGTCTGAAATTAAAAAAAGAAGTTAGAGAAGAGCCGCTGAAATATTTGACCTGCAAAGAGATAACAGAAACGTTAGATGTATGCTTAAAATATACTCAAAAACAAAAATTTGAAGAAGAAATACAAGATTTAAAAGAAAAGGGAAGAATTAAGAAAAGAAGTAAACTTATCTCCTTAAATCCTTCTCTTGATGAATTTGGATTACTGAGAGTGGGAGGTCGCTTACAGGCAGCAACATTACCACATGAATCCAAACATCCAGTCATCATCCCAGGTGATTCACATCTTTCTATTCTTCTAGTAAAAGATGCTCACTTGAAGTTATTGCATGGCGGCGTAGCACTTACGATGAACTTTCTTCGTTCCCGGTACTGGATAATTGGCTTGAAGCCCTTAGTGAAAAGGTGCTTTCGCGAATGTGTCGTTTGCACCAAACACAGAGCTCTTACGATCCAACCACAAATGGGAGAACTCCCCAGGGAACGGATAAATCCCGGGAGACCCTTCAAAGTAACTGGCGTCGACTTTGCCGGACCGATACAAATACGCACCAGTAAGGGACGAGGGCAGAAATCTTTCAAGGGATACATTTGCCTCTTTGTATGTATGGTGACCCGTGCAATACACCTAGAAGTGGTAAGCGACTTGACAACACCAGGATTCATTGCAGCATTTCGCAGATTTGTATCACGCCGTGGACACTGCTCAGATTTATGGAGCGATAACGGCCTCAATTTTGTAGGAGCAGCAAAGGAACTAACCCTCATGTTAAATGAGAGTATGAACGGAGTACTTATGGAAGTGGCTGAGCTCCTGTCTAACGACGGAACTACCTGGCACTTTACCTATACCTCCAAGAGCTCCCAACTTTGGTGGTCTATGGGAAGCGAGCATTAAATCAGTAAAAACGCACTTAACAAAGACAATTGGTGCTTCAACCTTAACATTTGAAGAAATGTCTACTTTACTGAGTCAAATCGAAGCTTGTCTCAACTCAAGACCCATAGGACAGTTGAATGACCATCCCGACGATTTGGCTCCACTCACACCCGCACACTTTTTGATTGGAGAATCATTGATGACAATCCCGGATACACGTGATGAAAACGAATGGATAAGTCCGCTGAATCGATGGAAATTGATACAGAGAATGATGTCAAATTTTTGGAATCGTTGGTCTAAAGAATTTTTACATACCATGCAACAACGTTACAAATGGCAAACCAAAACAACACCTCCTCGGATTGGTGATGTGGTAGTGGTAAAAGATGACAATTTACCACCAGCTAAGTGGTTACTCGCTCGTATAACACATACATCTAGGGCCAGACGGAGAAGCTAGAGTAGCTGATCTAAAGGGTAAAGGATCTACATTCAAAAGACCTTTATCAAAGATTATTTTACTGCCCCGCCTAGACACCGCATAAAAGAAGACGATTCTGGTATGGTGGGCGGTGTTAGGAAGAACAGAATGTTCTTGGTGGGCGGAATGTTAACGCGCCTCACTACTAGATGGTGCTGATAGTCTCGTTCGTAACACTAAGCATCATCGCGAGTGAGACATTTTTTATTAATGTACCTATATTATTTGTTTTAGTTAGTCTTGAATACACCGTTACTTGCTATCCGTGAATTTCATTAATCTATCCTCACAAACATCAGATTTTCGGTAAAAACCAGGCAAACAAAGACCTGTACTATTAAGAGGCCAACATCCAAAACTTTGTATTTTACCGGTTACAGATTAATGAATTTATTATTATTTTTTGGTAATCTCACATAAGGTTAAGAGTTTAAGTTGTTATAATCTAACGGTCTTATTCATAAAAAAAGCTTATAGAAGGTTTAAAACATACTTTAGTTAAAATGCTCATTAAGCCTTTAAAACGTTCGATAAAATTTTGTATTCATAAACGCTTCATAAACGTTCTATAACTAAAATGTCCTTTAACTTCAATATGTTGCCATTATAATGAAATCGTCCAACAAATTGGTCAATATATTGAATCATCAAACGAGAATATCTGTCTACGCACTGAATAATTGTGACCATAGACAATAAGACGTATGGAAAACTAATTTATTGTCTACAGTTTCGTCAGTTATGACGCGTTAATGTCATAACATGGTTTTTTATGTCAATGAATTATACAACAGGCGCGAGTGAAAACTTTTGAAATTTTTTTTTGTATCTATAAGAAATGGAATTAAGACCGGAGACTAGTTCCAATAAAGGGCAAAGAAGTGAATATTGGTTGGAGGACGATGAGGTGTGTACTGTTACAGCTAAAAAGTGTTCAAAGTAAGTTTTGTTTTGTAAACATTCATAATTTCTTAAACATTGCTTTTCCTTAAATCTTTTTGGAAGAATTGGTCAGGGAGAGGGTCTCCATAATGGAAAATGAAGGTGGACGCTGATGATGGCGCCAAACAAGTAGCCAAATTCTGGGCGCACTAAGAAGATAGAAAATAAAAACACTGATACTGACCGAAACCAATGCGAAAAAGGGGCGGCCTGGCATGATTTACGAATTAGGTGCCTATCCAATTTACTAAAACTTACAAAGTTCCTGAGTAAGCATGTCAAGAACTTCGTTTACCTGTACAAAACTCTTTATTTTGTAAGAAAAAAAAACCGCCGCCATAACTATAACTAATAATTACTAGTATTAGTAATATTAGTTATTTTTATGCCACCACTTCTTTATTTTAGTATTTAGAAGATAATGAAGAGAAAGAATTATAACATTAATTTTGTGTTTCAGGACAGTAGAACTAGTAAGGATGGTGCTTCACTACAAATAGCAGAAACTGAAACGGCCTACAGAAGAGATGGCATAGATGGCAAATGAAAAGAAACATTTAAAAAAGGTTGTTCTGCTAGCACAAGTTCTAGAAGCCGAATTAAAGTTTAGAGTATTATAAAAATAAATAAATTAAACAGATATTTGTACATAAGCTTTTTATTAATGAACTACTCACTAAAATGTCTCCTCTTTATATTCTTCGTGTCGCGGGGACGACTGTATTTTAGATCTTGGCCCAAAACTTTGCCACTTCCACAACGTCGTCAGTGGTAGCGCAGAGGTTACTTTGACTGCATGTTTTGGGACACATAGGGTAGGATAGGGGGTGGAGTATGGTTTGCGACACAGCTTCACAACCACACCCTACTGCTGCATCCTACTGGAGCATCTTCCTGCAGGGTGTAAACTTCGTGATCCTCACGGAAATCCCTGAACCGTCTCCGGACACAAGTGGAAAGGTGTACCTCCAACCTGGTAAAGTGGGGCTACCTCGGCGGAATGTTGCCTTGATAGTTTGTAAAATAGCATTTGCATTTCCCCTTGCAACATCTTTGGGTGACTGTATGATATTCATGATATTGCTACCTTCTAACTGCATGTCTCCACGGTCAACTGCAATATTGTAAAGTACTGCTCTAGCCACTATGGTTGTTTTCACATTTCCTAGTTTGCATGTATGCCATGTAAAAAACATTGAAAGCGTAATTTCCACAGTCCAAAGCAGCAGCGTCCCACAGTATTTCTTGTTGCGTTATATTTTTCCTCGTTTCTATTTTGCATTGTAGGTATATAATAATATTAATAATAAATAAACTAAATTGGTTAAACAGAAGTGCAAAATAAATGAAATACAACTGCAGCTCCTCGAACCTCGAAGTACGATTGTTTACGAAACTGACTTTTTGCACATGTTACATTGTACGTCAAATGTCATCAGCTGATGTAAAGTCAGCCATTTTTTCCTTAAAATACTGTTAAAGTAGGGTTCTGGGTTTCATAACTTTATAGTAGGTTTAAAGAACGTTTTAGTGCTAAAATGCGTTTATGAATACCAATTTTTGACAACGAGACTTTAGTAAGCCTTTAGATGTTCCATAACTTATTATGAATAAGACCGTTTCGGTCTTATTCATAAAAAAAGCTTATAGAAGGTTTAAAACATACTTTAGTTAAAATGCTCAATAAGCCTTTAAAACGTTCGATAAAATTTTGTATTCATAAACGCTTCATAAACGTTCCATAACTAAAACTAAATGTTGCCATTATAATAAAGTCATCAAACAAATCGACCAACACATTGAATCGTCAAACGAGAATATCTGTCTACGTACCTACCGAGAAATTGTGACCATAGACATTATTACGTACGGAAAACTATTTTATTGTCTATAGTTTCGACAGTTTTGACGCGGCAATTGATATTCTGTCACGCGCGCGAAAAGTTGAAAACGAATTGAATTTTAAGTAATAAATAAAAAAATGGATTCTAGACCGGGGACTAGTTCGAATAATAAAAGGCAAAGAAGTGAAAATTGGTTGGACGAGGATAAGGTTTGTACTGCTACAGCTAGAATGTGTTCAAAGTAAGTTTTGTTATGCAAGATTCTCAATTATTCCTCATACTTATGCTTGCTTTTGCTTCTATCCTTAGATTGTTCTGAAAGAGTTGGTCAGGGAGAGGGTCTCCGTTATAGAAAATAAAAACACTGACGCAAATACCAATTCGAAAAAGGTAGCAGCCTGGCATGATTTACGAATTAGGTACCTACCTATTTACATTTTACCTAGGCTACGTTCCAAAGTTCTTATGTAGGTATGTCAAGAATTTTGTTTGCCTGTACAAAACTCATTGTAACAAAAAAAACCGCTGCCATGAGAATAACAAGCACTTGTAATATCAGTTATTTATTTATTTACTTACTACTTCAAGCCCATAAATGTGCAGAGGCGTACTTAAGTCAGTCCGTAGTCAGTTATTCTTCTATGATTTTATTTGGTATATTTATAATTTGCCAACAAATTTATAGCTTTGTATATTTATATTAACAGTAAAATGATGATGACCTTTGTGCAAGTATGTAGTTGCCTGAACCTACCATTTTATGTTTTAGTTTTAACAGTATGGCCAAAACCCCAAGAACCCTGCAACAACTAAAGGCACAGTGGGGCTTTATAAAAATGTCAGCAAAAAAAAACAAATTTCGTGAGCGGAAAGAGAGGATACAAACAGGTGGTGGTCCACCACCTTCTTCCGAACCAGCAAGTGGGGAGGATATTGCTGTGTGGCTCCCTCATGAGTTTATAATCGATACCAATGAGTTCGATTCAGATAACCAGGTACCTATAAAATAACACGTGCTTGTTGTGTTGTCAATAAGCATACTGTATATAGATTGAAAATATCTAAATTCTTGTGTTTCCAGAATTTCCAAGAGATTAAAGAAAAAACACAAAAACCGGTTTCACCCATTCCCTGTCAAAGTTCTGGGCATGAAACAATAGAAATGGTATTTATCTACATCATACATTACATGTTCATTATTATGTACATACATTATATATTACGATGTTATTAATCATTCATAATCAAGTTAATGCATACTGTAAAGCAGCAGCACCCTTACTTCACCACCTTTATTTTTCACTTGGTAAATTAGGTTCAGAATTCGAGTTGCTATTATCAGATTTCTCACAAAAGCCAATAAATAGTGCCCAGCAAGCTTGCAACCATTTAACTAATGAGATACCTATGTCTAGCTAATCTCGGAATTTTATTATTTTAGATGTTGGAGCTAAGTGGAGGTAAGGCTCGGCTTCTTGAGCCAAGTGTGTTGTTAACACAACCAGAAGACACAGAAACCACAACCACAACAACGAAGCCTAAGGTTAAAAATTTTAGGTTGAAAACTAAAAAGGTGTGTATTGTTACGAGTTTGGGATTCGTGACCATAAAACTGCCGATTTAATAACCAAAAAATGACACTTTAATTAAAAAAACACTAATAACAAATAATAACAATTGCACTACTGATCGCTCTAATTCGCACTTGAAGATCGCTTCGGATGTATTCGCTTGTATCGCTTATCTGGCACTGACTCGGCTGTGGCCCAGATCGGCCTTATATAGTGCCTCAGATAGTTCTAGAACCTTCTACTGTAGAAACATCTAGAATGTTTGAGTACATACCGGCCCCGACTGACCAGATATCGATAGTTCTAGAAAGTTCTAGCATCGATATTTCTAGAAGTATCTTGACTCTACTAGTTCTACTACTCGATACTAGATGGCGCTAGTAGTAACTAATGTCACCATGTACCAGGCATTAATTGTGGCGCGCAACAGTATCCTGGAATAACCTTCTTTAACAATTATTTTTTGCCAGAATATAATTATTATAATTGATGATTATATAGTACTAGCTGACCTTCCAGACTTGGTTCTGTCCAAATCAATAAATCCCAAAAATCCCCTCGAGCGAGTGGGCCGTAATCCACCATGCGGGCCCAGTGTGGGTTGGCGGATGTCACATATCTTTGAATTATTGATTCTAAGACACGCCGCTTTCCTCACGATGTTTTCCGTCACCATTATGTGAGAGGTGGTGATAAATTACACAAGTAAGTAAAGTACCTGCTTGGGATCGAAATCACGACCTACAACCCGTAAGTCGCTGCCGTTACCCCTGGGCCACCACTGTTCAGAGATTAAAAAAAAAACAAAGAAAGATATAAAAATATTTTATTAATTGGGACAAAGAGTAACATAGAGAAATAATTACTTAATAATAATAACTATTATATTCATTTTGTATTTCAGGTCAGTAGGACAAGTAAGGAAGATGCTGTACTACTAATAGCAGAAACAGAAACGGCCTGCAGAAAAGCGTTACATGAAGCACAGATGGCAAATGAAAACCAAAAATTAAAAAATTTGGTTTTACAAGAACAGGTTTTGAAAGCCAAATTACAGTATTATAAAAATAAATTGATTTGATATTTTTATACAAGCTTTTTATTATTGGTTACTAGCTGCGCCCCGCGGTTTCACCCGCATAAGTGTCGATCCCGTGGGAATATCGGGATAAAAAGTAACCTATATGTCAATCCAAGGTTGATTGTACTTCGGTGAGTGTGCCCAAGAACTCCACGACCTCATTCCACCGGCCCCCTTCTACCTTCGGATATTCAGACGCACTGCAAGTTACCATCCCTACCTAGTTGCTATTCCACCAATTCGCACTAAGCGTTTCCAAATGTCCTTTATAATGCGCACAGCAAAAGAGTGGAACTCTCTACCTGCGTTTGTGTTTCCGAGTGCATACAACCCGAATCTCTTCAAAGTAAGAGTGAACAGGCTTCTTCTGGGTGAGCTCACTCCATCGTAGACTTTGTCTCTGTCATCTCTGACCTAGACTAGAGTCAAGAGCAAACCCATTTCAAATAAAAAAAAAATGGTGTCAGCTAACTCCATACAAAATTTTATCAACATTGGTCCAGCCGTTTGACCGTGAAGAAGTAACAAACATATAAACACACACACTCACTCACAAACTTTCGTCTTTATAATTAATATTATAAAGACGAAAGTTTGTGAGTGAGTGTACAAGACAAGACAAGACAAGACAAGACATTTTAGCGAGTAAAATCACACTAATGTGTGATTTTACTCGCTAAAATGTCTTCTTATAAAAGTTTGTAAAATAGCATTAGTACTCGTATTTGCATTTCCCCTTGCAACTTCTTGACTTATTTCGCTTGTGCTATGTTCATTGCTATCGCTACCCTCTAATTGCATGTCTCCTTGGTCAATTGCAATGTTGTGGAGTATTGCTAGAGCCACTATAGTTATCTTTACGTTCTCTAGTTTGCAGGTCATGCCATGTAGTAGGCATTGAAAACGCTGTTTCCACACTCCAAAGCAGCGTTCCACAGAATTTCTAGTTGCAATATGTGCTTCATTATATTTTTCCTCACTTCTATTTTGAGGCCTTAAAATAGGAGTGAAGAGATATGGTTCTAACTTGTATCCGGAGTCACCTAAAAGTATTCCTCTAAATAATCCCATTTCAAAACGCTCTTTGAGTGACGACTCATTAAAAATTCGGGCGTCGTGCGTGCTACCTCTCCATCTGGCAACAATATCTCGGATGCGAAGATGTGCATCACAAGTTACCTGTAAACAAAAATGATTAAATATTATGAAGGAAAGTATTATGTCCAATAGAGATTTGTTTTACAATAGTGTGATGTTTAAAATACCTGGACATTCAGGGAATAAAATCCCTTTCTATTTATATAATACTGGGCTGCATCACCTCCACTTTTGCGGATTTTGATGTGAGTGCAATCAATGCAACCAATAATACTTGGGAAATTTCGGATTTCATGAAATGCCCGCATCATAATCTGCTCTTCGGCAAATGTATTGGGCATTTTAATAAATGATGCCGAATGACGAGCGAGTGCACGTGCTACTCGGGCACAAATCCGACTGGTGGTCGCTTGAGACAATCCATGGTGGTCTCCAGCATCTTCTTGAAACTTTAATGAAAAGAGATGACTTAGAAAATGGTTTTAAGAGGTAAATAAACTTATAAATATATTTCAAGGAATATAGGCATGTGTAAAAAAAACTTGCCTCTCGACGACCCCAACATCTTATGGCAGTTAAAACCTGGATTTCTGGTGAGGTGCCACAACCTCTACGATCTAACATAAGATCCTCACGAACAAGATTAATTATGAAGGTCGCTGTAGATTTATTAAAGCGATAACGCTTCCGAAAGTCTTCGTCGTCTAGAGAAAATGGATCACTTCTATTTCTGTACAACTTTCTTCGAAGCGGACGGTTTTCAACATCTACAATTCTTTCGATAGTATCCAAGCTTTGTAAAGCTTGCATTGTATTGTATATTAATAATCGAAATTGGTAAAACTGAAGCAGAAACAAAATAAATTAATTAAAAAAAAAAACAAAATAAATTATTTTTTAAATAAAAAAAAAAAAAAACATAAAAAAGATTATAGAAGGTTTAAAACATACTTTAGTTAAAATCCTCAATAAGCCTTTAAAACCTTCGATAAAATTTTGTATTCATAAACGCTTCATAAACGTTCTATAACTAAAATATCCTTTAACTTCAATATAAATCTAAATGTTGCCATTATAATGAAGTCATCCAACAAATTGGCTAACATATTGAATCGTCATACGAGAATATCTGTCTACGCACTGAATAATTGTGACCATAGACAATAAGACGTATGGAAAACTAATTTATTGTCTACAGTTTCGTCAGTTTTGACGCGTTAACGTCATAACATGGTTTTGTATGGCAATGAATTTATGTTGTTCTGCTAGCACAAGTTCTAGAAGCCGAATTAAAGTTTAGAGTATTATAAAAATAAATAAATTAAACAGATATTTGTATATAACCTTTTTATTAATGAACTACTCGCTAAAATGTCTCCTCTTTATCTTCTTCGTGTCGCGGGGGACAACTGTATTTTAGATCTTCTTGGCCCAAAACTTTGCCACTTCCTCAACGTCGTCGTCAGTGGCAGCGCAGAGGTTACTTTGACTGCATGTTTTGGGACACATAGTGTAGGATAGGGGGTGGAGTATGGTTTGCGACATAGCTTCACAACCACACCCTACTGCTGCATCCTACTGGAGCATCTTCCTGCAGCGCGCAGCGTGTAAACTTCGTGATCCATACGGAAATCCCTGAACCGTCTCTGGACACAAGTGGGAAGATGTACCTCCAACCTGGTAAAGTGGGGCTACCTCGGCGGAATGTTTCCTTGAAAGTTTGTAAAATAGCATTTGCATTTCCCCTTGCAACTTCTTGGGGTGACTGTATGATATTCATGATATTGCTACCTTCTAACTGCATGTCTCCATGGTCAACTGCAATATTGTAAAATACTGCTCTAGCCACTATGGTTGTTTTCACATTTCCTAGTTTGCATGTATACCATGTAAAAAACATTGAAAGCGTTGTTTCCACAGTCCAAAGCAGCAGCATCCCACAGTATTTCTTGTTGCTGTATGTGCTTCGTTATATTTTTCCTCGCTTCTATTTTGAATTGTAGGTATGTAATAATAAATAAACTAAATTGGTTAAACAGAAGTGCAAAATAAATTAAATACAACTGCAGCTCCTCGAAGTACGATTGTTTACGAAACTGACTTTTTGCACATGTTACATACGTCAAATGTCATTTCCTTATTAATCAGCTGATGTAAAGTCGGCCATTTTTTCCTTAAAATACTGTTAAAGTAGGGTTCTGGGTTTCATAACTTTATAGTAGGTTTAAAGAACGTTTTAGTGCTAAAATGCGTTTATGAATACCAATTTTTGACAACGAGACTTAAGCAAGCCTTTAGATGTTCCATAACTTATTTTGAATAAGACCGAATTCTGGGTTTCATAACTTTATAGTAGGTTTAAAGAACATTTTACTGCTAAAATGCGTTTATGAATACCAATTTTTGACAACGAGACTTTAGCAAGCCTTTAGATGTTCCATAACTTATTATGAATAAGACCGTAAGTTTTTATCTTGTTAAAATTCTTAAGATTTTAGATCAAAATATAAGATAAAATTGTTCACTACCAATGTGGACCCATAATGTAGTTCAAGAAGGACATTCTGTCAATATGTCCTTGGTGGGCGGTATGTTAATGATCAGACATGATCAAAAGCCGCTCATCAGTTCAACAAAATAGTTTGTATTTAACAAGAGTTTTACAAGACGTAACTAGATGGCGTTGGCGTCGAATAAGACGACACGTTGTAACACAACGTTTGACTCGCAAGCGTTGTGTTACAACGATTTGATGGGGCTCTTGTAAATTTTAGCAAATATATTACCAGCTATAGAACAGTATACAGTTTAGTTGTTTTATTTAGATCGTCAACTCTACTAGTATACACATAAGGTCAACTTTTAAGTACTGAGTACCATTCTTGATGTTCGGTATTTAACAACCAACATTGTCAGAGAGTACCCTGACCAAATATTAGCAAATTATGCCCTTTCTAACGGTCGTTCCTAGATAACATTTTAATTAAAAATAAACTTCAGTAAACAGTCGTATTATTAGGGAGTACCCTAACCAAATAAAACTGCAACTAAAGGTTATGGTAGAAGCATGTTATCACTGCCGGGGAATGCCCCGACCGAATGGTAACACACCTTGCTTAATTCTAACCTATTTTAAAAGATTCACAATA
Source organism: Luperina testacea (assembly GCA_927399505.1). NCBI lineage: Eukaryota > Metazoa > Arthropoda > Insecta > Lepidoptera > Noctuidae > Luperina > Luperina testacea. Next base: position 366,405 of record OV656771.1, read on the forward strand.
TATCATAACCTTATTTTGCAACTTATATCTCGATGTTTTGCAATCGTATTATCAGGGGGTACCCCGAAAAATAAAATCACACCACAAGGCTATAGAACATGTTAGAAACCCAGTTTTCACTGTCTTATTATTAGGGACAAATAGGACAACGAGCTCAAGGCTATCATAGCGTAAAGAAATTCAAATTACTTTACCTGTCGTATCCCACTTCTGAAGTGTAATAAAACTCACTACATGTAAATACTGATACTTTATTTTCTCTTCACTTGCTCACAGTTACAGTCACCACAGTTACTTTTCACCAAAGACGCCTCTCTCGGCCAAGTGCCCTTATTTATAGAATAAACCTTCCCCTACCAGATTGACGGTTGTACAGTGTTGCCATTTCTCAAATATACGAATTAACATAAAATGATTAAAATCTTTAAAAACCCTACATTAGTAGATCTCTACTAGTGATGTGATTAAAAAGTAAAGAAACATCGTCATTTCGTTAAAAAATGTTGCCACACTATTCGTGTGGCAGTTAGAAGTGTAATTTTCCTGCAGCTAATTAAAAGTCGGACTCAACTAGTAACTACATGTTACTTTATTTGTTTCGGGAATGCCCAACATTCATCTACATATAATATTCATAATCTATTTATATTTTTTGCGATAATTCTACTAATTGCTATTAACAAATCAAAAGATAACGAACAGTGCGACTAATGCCACGCACATTGTGTAATATTACATTAACATTTTGTGGCCTCTTTGTACTTTCCTTGTGATATTGCTGATAACTGATAGCACAGCACTTCGCCGAACTTAATCTGTCTACTCTTTCAATCACTGCTTTCATTATCAGTAATACTAGATCAAATTATAGGTTTAACTACAATTAAAAGATTACAGTATTAGAATAGACGATTACATACAATTTACTAAAATATTTCCTTGAGTAGTGTCATGTTGGCGACGGCCGGCCGCGGCGCAGTCACGAGTGAAACAGTAAAATATTGAAAACGGTAAAGTAACGATCGCTCATCATCATCATCATCATTTCAGCCGAAATACATCTACTGCTGGACATAGGCCTCCCCCAAACACAGCCACTTTGACCGCTTTTGTACTTCTCGGCTCGCATCCAACGGGTTCCCGCGGCCTTCACAAGGTCGTCGGTCCACCTTGTGGGAGGCCTTGCAGAGCTACGTCTTCCGGGACGTGGTCGCCTCTCCAGAACCTTTCGGCCCCATCGGCTATCTGTTCTGTGAGCAAAAGGCTATCGATAATATTAAATTAGGAGTTACACGGTAAATAAAAATGAATCTAGAATATTGATACATACGAGCGATAAGACCGCCATAAAATTATCAATATTGTATGAACTATGTACTAATTTTGGTGTGCAATAAGGTGTGCCTCATATCATCAACCTCGCGGTGGGCTCATAGAACGCGTACCCACAAACCGTCAGAAAGTCGCGCGCGTGTCTCGTCGCGGACGCGTCTCGTCGCGGACGCTTGTGACCGCGAGGTGAAATTTATGGTCATACTAATATTAATTATTAGTCATAACTGAAAATCTAAGCATAACTTTTCACTCAGTGTCAGTTTAAACAATTCTTTCTATTATTGGCTTTACATTCTAATTGTATTCGGGTAGTTTCGAATTCAAAATCACAAGATTTTTTACTTTTTCTAGGAAAAGACCTAGTGAGTCCTCACAAGGTAAATGTTTCGAAAAATTTTATAATTTTTTCGGAACAAAATTGTAGCGATACAACTGTTCCCATGGTACGTAGAATTGACCCCGTTAGAGTATATGAATATTTAAGCATCGTTCACTTTACTTTTTCTAGGTCGAATGAAAGAGAAACGCTACAGAAGTAAGAAAAAACATGAACCTAAACCCCTGAACTTAAAGCTAAACCTTTTTTAGGTTTAGGGTTGATGTTTTTTCCAACCTAAATCTAATCCAAAAAGAAAGTTTTTGGGATGCATGAAGACGCCTCCTCATGTAGCGCAGTTTGTTCCGCCAGTCACTCAACTGAACCGAGCGCTCGGCGCATCCTGGACAGTCACACCAAACACCTTATTTGACTGGCCAATTCTTCCCTTGCGGTGGTAGGGCTAACGCCCGCCTGGTTTGCGACCACCCTCCCACTGAAGTCCAGCGTCAAGCAGCCTGTTGTGATTCGTCGTTGCGTGGGAGTTCCAGTGCCTTAGGCATCTTCTGGGCACGCTCGCTCCATCATAGACCTCATCCATCGCTTTCCATCAGGCGTGATCGAGGTCAAGAGCAGGCCCATTCAGCAATAAAATAAAAAAAACCGGCCAAGAGCGTGTCGGGCCACGCTCAGTGTAGGGTTCCGTAGTTTCCCGTCCGTCACAATAAGATAATTATGTAACCGAAGTGAAAAAAATGCTTGCATATACGATTATACTACAAACTTAGTTCAGAAATTATTTTGTATAACTTTTTGTCTTTTTTGTACAAAAACTGTTGTTTCCATCAAGTTCAAAATAATTTTCCTAGAAAGTCCTTATAAAGTTCTACTTTACAGATTTTTTTCATATTTTCTAAACTTATGGTTCAAAAGTTAGAGAGGGGGGGACACATTGTTTTTTTACTTTTGGAGCGATTATTTCCGAAATTATTGACATTATCAAAAAATGATTTTAGTAAACCCCTATTCATTTTTAAATACCTTTCCAACAATATATCACACGTTAGGGTTGAAATAAAAAAAAAAATCACTTCCCACTTTACATATAGGGGGGCTACCCTAATAAAACATTTTCTTCCAAGTTTTATGTTAGCACTTTGTTGGCGTGATTGATATACATATTGGTACCAAATTTCAGCTTTCTAGTGCTAACGGTCACAGAGATTAAGCGAGGACGGACAGACGGACAGACAGACATGGCGAAACTATAAGGGTTCCTAGTTGACTACGGAACCCTAAAAACTGAAGAAAGCAGCTCAAGTAGCGAACATGAACAGTGACAATGTTTGTATTGTTTCCCCACATATAAAAGTAATGCTAACTTATAGCCAAGTAAACTAAGTATCAATGAAAATTGGTGCTATTGCCACAATATCGGCAGTAAACTCAGAATTAAACATTACCACTAAAAACTTTAAAAAAAAAAAAAACAATCGACTTCCAAAAAAAGCACTACAAAGTGAAAACAACTTTCGAAATTAAAGTTAATTTTCACTTTTTGGTGTTTTTTTGGAAGTCGGTTGTTTTTTAGTTGTACCTACCTACCCCAAACAAATTCATATACCTAACACTACTTTTTTTTTTTTTTTCAGGATGGGATATCATCAAATGACTCCTCCCGCTCTGGGTGGAGCGGAAGGGAGTGTCAGACTCTTACTGACTAAAACCCACCCGTGTTCCTTCCTTAGCCCTTTATGTTCCGGGCCAGCGGTAACCCTTTCGGACAATCCCGCTGGCCATATAACACTACTTGCTATGTGAATATCAGTGAAAGGAAGCTATTGAACACATCTGCATACCCCTTTAAAGAGTACAGGCGTGATGTTATGTTGTGTGATTGCGTAAACAATGCATACATATGCTATAGCAGCAATCGCGGTTGATTTGCTGGCATTTATTGAAGAGTTCCGTTGTCTGTCTCCGAAACTCATCATCAGATCTTTACGAAATTGAAATGGGACTATTTCAGAATAAACCTATTTCGAACAAAAAATAAAATTTGCAAGTTCGTCCGTATATGAGAGAGTTATGCCTGAACATACATAAAAAAAATATATATAAACAACCGAATTGAAAACCTCCTCCTTTTTTGAAGTCGGTTAAAAATCCTAAAATGCTATATTTGTCCCCGGTCTCCCTATCCATCTACGTGGGATGTAAAAATGTATCCATGAATGTGTGATGTGGAAATTGCTTCTCTTTGTTGTCCGTCATCGCCGTCGTCGGCTTCCAAATGATATTCACTACCTATATTTGAGCACAAGTTAATAGGTTCCAAAGCGCGGGTCCGCTCCCTCGATATAATTTCTTAGATCCTGTAAGTGCCGTGTGTTGGTATGTTAGGCGTTACGTCGGGTACGTGTTCGTTTTGCATATCATTGTCGGAATGAAGTCGTTGAAGTGAACGCTATGCTCTTGTGACGGCACTATTAGTGACACTGCGCACTGTTCCAGCTGTTCCGCCGCATTCCTGCGCTGTTCACGTTCACAATGACGTCGTTTTACATTTCGGCAGTTTCTGTTAGTGCTGAAACATTTCTAGAAAAATAACACTTAATTGCGATAAATTGGGTGATAATGATAGATTGGGTGGTTATCAAACCAGCTAGTGCCAGTTTATCGCCTATTGTGTTAGTTCTGTGATAATTATGAATGAAATTAATGTATTGATATCTACTTAATGTATCTCTGTCTATTTTAAATAAAGTGCTGAATATGGTAAATAATTGATTAAATTTGTTTGTGTATCTTTTCCTCCGAGATTAATTGATTGATCATCTCGCTCACCGACCTCACAACCAGTTCACAATACAGGCTCACTCAGGAGCCTTTATTGTAACAGTACACATTTACACACATGTTCATTCATTCACACTGTTGATAATATTAAGGTATGTACGTATCTAGTACTAAAATATTATTGTAATTACTTTACCAACATATAATACTGATTGAAAAGAAAAACAGAACTATGTTTTTATTTTGATGTTAATATTTTGCTTTGAAAGTCGAATTTAAAAAGTTTAAGAAATCTGTGTCTTCTTTAATTGAACTCCACTTTTCTAAACCTTGGCTTTTTAACTAAGCAATGTACGATCCTCACCCTCATTAATCACCACATTAACATTCCTCATTTTAATTTTTTTTTTAAATCTTAATATTTTTGCTTGTGTATTTTGTTTTGAGCTCCAAAAGCATAAAGCATGGATATTGCGATACTCAAATAGGAAGTCGAAACTGACTCTCCTGAATACTGATTACTCAGTGATGTAACTTGGAGAGAAGCGCTTCACCCAAGTTGGACACCGCACCATATCTCTCGCCGGTTCCACTCCCCGTTGCGACCGGGGCAGATGACGGCCCTGTCCGTCAAATACGCCCCGACTACTAGACGGAGGTAGGTCGGCTCCCGGTGATACCGGAGTGCCTCCCCAATGTAGCCCCAGGGCAGGGTGTTAAACGCGTTGGCATTGTCGAGTGACACCGCCACGACGACCCCATCCCGGGACACCGTGTCCCCCTCGTGAGGGCTCTCACGCGCATGATGGCATCCACCGTCGAGCGCCCCTTGCGAAAGCCAAACTGGCTGTCCGCAAGATCCGGCCCCGGACTCACCAGGTGCCCGACGAGACGGCACGAAATCACTCCCTCAAAGAGCTTGCCGATCTCGTCGAGCAGCACGATGGGTCTGCGGACGGAGAGTCCGAAGGGCGCCCTGGCTTCTGAATGAGGACCAGCTTCCCCGTCTTCTAACGAAGTGAAACTGGCCTCTCTTCATACATGCACTTAAGAGCGCCTCCAGTCGAGGTCCGAGAGCCCTTGAGGTCAGGACCCAGGCTTTACCTGGCAAGCCGTCGGGTCCTGGGGCGGTATTTTTGGCCTTCAGCCTTTGTTACCGCCGCTCTCAGATTTATCCCGGTCACTTCGAGGATGTCGTCGTCGTCGTCCACGTGGTCCGCTTCGGGCACCGCAGATGGCGGAGCCATAGGCGGGGGAGTGTGCTCCCCCCGTGAAGGGAACAGAACGCTCACCACCTTCTCCACAAGCTGGGGGCGGAGACTTTGCGTTAGTGGGGGGCCTTTTTTTTTTTTGTTGTCGGGCGGAAACCTTCAAAAGGCACCCGACCTCCGGGGAGGGAGGTCGGGGAGTGTGGGATTTTTACCTCACTAAAACCGACCCGGTGATCACCTTCAGCACATAGGGGTGGTCCCGGTTCCTCTTAAAAGACCAATTCCCCCCCGTGCAACGCCTGTAAGGCACATCCCTGGGGAGACTGTAAAGGGGCCTCCCCTGAGCCTCGCTATGCACGGCAGCACGTGGTCACTGTGCTAGTGGGGGGGCCTAGGTGCGGAGTTTATTCCGCACCATTTTGTAAGGGCGGCCCCACGGATCTCAGTTCAGAGTCTCCACCATCTCCTCGCGGGCCATAGCCTTGGCCCGCATGACAGCCTCTTGGAGGGCGGTCTTAGCCGCTCTGTACCCTTCGTACAGCTCCGCATCCGGAGGGCGGAGGCGGAGCCTGCTTCCACCTCCTGCGACCACCAGTACACCTTACGTCGGGCGTTTCCTGGCCGGACTCGGGGCATTGCCACGTCACATATCTCGGACATGGCCTCCCGGAACCACTCCGCCTCATCATCAATATCGGCAGGCCTGTCTGGTGATGTCACCCTGTACACATGCATACATGTGTACAGTACAGGGTGACATCACCAGACATACATACCTGCACGATCGAAGCTTCCAGGAGGAGCTCCCTGTCCAACTGCTTCAGCGCCCACTGCTCGGGGACTGCTAGAGGTCTGGGCGGAGACGTGGAACCGGATATACCGATGATCGGAGTAGGTCTCCACCTCCTCTATGTTGCGCCAGTAAATAAAACGCTGTGACAGAGCGGGGCTGGCGAACGAGATGTCCACCACTGACTCACCCCGCATCCGCACACACGTGGGAACAGAACCCTGATTTAGGACGACCAGGCCTGTTTCCAGTTCCAGTCACGTATTAATCCATATCTCGAAAATTACTGAATCGATTTTGATGAAACTTGCACTGTTCCCTAAGTTAAAGTAAATGAAAGCCAATAAAAAATGGTCACGATCCGATTAATAGTTGCGGAGGAATGCGTGGAAAAACATACATACATACATACATCTCTAAAATTTTGTATATTTGTTTGGAAGCCCTGATAGATTGTCATATGTGAATATAATGCAGTTCCAATATTGCTACTAACACTATGGACTCATGTCTGAAATAAAGAATTTTAATTTGAATTTGAATATTATTACATACATACGTGTCGAATTGATAACCTCCCTTTTTTTTTGAAGTCGGTAAAAATTGGCCCGAATACTTATTTATCTAATTTACATGATAAAGATCATAAACATACATTTTCGAAATTTTTAGAAGAAAGTACGAAATACACGCGGACGAAGTCGCGGGAAAAGTGCTAGTATACAGGAGTATTGGTAAAACATTAACAACCTCTTAAGAGGTCATAGTACTCTTCATTATGAACTACTTTTACTATGGGACCAACCTGAAATCGCGAAAAAAAGAATCAGCTGTTCCCTACATTTACGAGTATGTTCGTATAACTCATCAAAATGTAGAGAACAGATGATTTTTTCTTTCTGAAGAGTAGGTATCAAGAAGGAGTTTTTCGAAATTCCACTCCTAAGTAGATGAATGTGGGGACGGTGACACGCGGATGAAGTCGCGGGCAAAAGCTAGTATTATTATATCATCGTGAATATTGCCTTCGTCTTTGGACGATAATGATGTAATGTCCTTCACACAAATGAGAATGTAGGCACGTACACGCAGGTCCGCAGGATGTGGCGTCGCGTGTAGAGTGGTGTTGCAAGTATTGCATTGTGCAAGTACTGACGAATACTTGCTGTAAAGTTTCAATATCAACAAGTGGCTTGCGGGCGGCAGCGAGCAGCCACGAGTGGTAGCGGGCGGTCAACAAATAGTCGACATAAAGCGACTACGGCGACCTCCGCACTTACTGCACTACGGAAATATTCTCGCTTACATTACACTGTTGATGTTACAGTTCCGCTAACGTTAAACTGAACTCTTTATTTATGTTGTTCTTACTTGGCACCTCACCGCGGGCGTCTCTACTCTGTCTGTCATACCAAACGAAACTTTCTGTACCTAATGAACAGTAGACAAACATGTAGAGTTGTAGACTAATATCTGGCTTGCTGGCTTATCGTCGCTCTCACAGCATGTTATATTAGTTTTTTCATTAGCTACATTAAAATTCCCGTGCGTCGGCGACAGAAAAGGGGACGCATGCTGCAGCTATTTCAATTAATCATCGCACAAATAAAGTGGATCGCCTCTAGAATGTTCCTGCAGTTTTAAGAGCTTGTTAGACGAAGGTAGACTATTCAGCTAGCTGAAGGACAACTTTACAATTTATCTTCATTCTTTAATATACTCTACGTGCACATAACTACAGGCATTCTCAACAAACGTAACTACCATTTAAATGAAGCTACACAATGAATCACCTCAGAGAACTGACTGCTAGAACATCGCGCGTATTTAAATCACTTAAATAGTAGGGGCAACTTACCTTCCTGTCGTCATCTGCACTCCAGACATCACAACTGTGAAGAGAAAATAATACAGGAAGGCTATGGGGGAGGCCTTCACAGCAGTGGGTCAGTAAAAGCCAAGAAAAAAGAAAATTATTTTTCATATACATAATTAATTACTACCTACAAAATTATTTACCCATACCTTACACACAAGGCGATACTACCTGCCGTATTAGGTATTACTTGCTGACTGTGCATAGTTGTGTAACATTTGTACCAACCCCTACGACAACACAGCTGGGATGCAGGCCGCATACGAAGGTAATACTGGAGGTAAGCAACACCATGAATGTTCGCAAATCCGAGATTACTTAATAAACAGTAATCTATCACTATACAAAGGACATTGCTCATCGTCCATACAGAGTTGGCCTAATATCCAACAGGGAGGTGTATTTACTTTTTGGGTTTTAGATAATGTATATATTGGATTGAACTTAAATTAAAACAACGGACACTTTTGAGAATTCGGAAAAAATCAAAACACTTTCGGATTTTGAGATTATTATTACGTCAATAAAAACATTCGGTATGTAGCAATAACAGCATTTATTACGGAATGTAAGTACGTACTTACATTGGATTATAAATTGTAGGTAACGTTTTATTGCCACACTGCTAGGTCAGTCATAATACTCTGAACTACTGTTTCGAAAACAGCTCTGCTGCTATAATTCTCGTCATATCCCGCTGATGCTGAGTTTTAAAGGCTTGCATCCTTGTTTTCCAACCTACTCGTTAAAATCGGATAAGTAAGAAAATGCAAACGAATTCAGTACGTAACCAACGCAAACGCAGATCGAGCACAGAATGCGCGCGCCAAGTGACATTACTACCAAATGTCAAATGTCATCTGTCAATTCATCAATTGTCAGTGTCCATATTATTGCTCGTTTCAAACAGCGCTCAATCGAGTTTTTTGATAAGCCGTATTACGGTTCCGCGACATCATAGCGGACGTTTGTAACTAAAAACCATTATCGTATATCAAGTGTTGAGAATACTGACGCTTGTCTGTGTCAAACTCTTATTAAGAGTGCTGTAACAAAGACTTGGTTGTATGAGCTATAATACCTTTGCCTATTAAAAACCTCAAATTGAACCAAAAAATAATAACACCGATAATTATGACGGAAGTGAATACTTTTTAAAATGTTTTCGAAATTAAGAAGTGTCCGTTCTATTGAAATATTTGTAATGTATATTATTAAAAGAACTATAATTATAGTAAATGTTTCATGCGTGTTGAATCATAGGCCATTTTTTACAATGTCCTTTGTGTTGTTGGAATACAAAACATAAGGATTACTAAATGTGTGGCTAATCTGAGTGATTATGTTTTATTATTGTGAGTTCCGATACTGATGAAATACATTTACACAAATATCATCGTCGGCGTCGGGGAAGTCCGCATCTAGCGTGATCTAGCCGCAGTAATGTGCTGAACACGAGGCAAGTTCGCGAGTCAGTTCCGTTGACAGCTCAGTCACTGGTCCTTCACTGGACACGAGGCAAGTTCGCGAATACATGAAGACAGTTAAGTACTGATTAGCTTCGTGTCATGTCAAGTACGGTAATATTGAACCTAAAATCACAGGTTATTTGTGTAGGTTTAAAAAAACAATCTATCCAACGCGCGACATAAACAGTTGTTAGACACCTCATAATTATATTAAAATCCATCCAGGCGTTAGGAGGCTTCGAGGTTATAAAGAATTGCACATACGATACCTACCATTATACGCACGAAAAACAACCGTGTCGTTGCAATCGCGCAAAAAATCGCGGTTAAAAATTCAGCTGCTCGACACTTTTGCGTTCACACACATCAACACACAATCCCGCTGACCCGGCAGGCTTCGGCCCTAACGGGCCCCTTCGGTTGATGCTGACATCTCTTTGAGGCGTGCGTGGAACACGTACGCGCCGTCCGGCACGGGCCTGGTCCTGATCGGACGGTGAGCTACCCATTACTCTCCGCCCGCAGGCCCGCGCCTACGGTGGCCGGGAGTCGTCGCGCGGCTCCCGACGCCCGGAGCGTCTCCCGCGGCGGCTGGGACGGGAGGCTCTCTCCCTCAGCCGTCCCACCGCCTCCTTCGCTAGCATGACTGCTTCGCAGAAGGAGGCGACTGCACCCCACTCCCTCTCGCCCCGGACCGAACAAGGCCCGGACGCGAGAGGTCGCCGCCGCTGCCGATCGCCGATCTACCCCTGACGGGGTGAAGAGTGGTGGTGGTCAATTTCACAGGGGAGTATTTTATCACGTGGAAATTTATTATTAGCTGGAAAATTGGTATAAATAATCTTTTAGTCGAGTGATAGAAATATCCCAGACGATTTTTCAAAACCCCTATAAATATAGAAAGAGGGGATACAGTTTATATGAAACATATTATTCATTTGGGTAATAAACTTGAAACTGGCAATATTTGGCTCAATAAATAATAAACATTGTCATTTTTAGTTTATACAAAAACCCTCACAGAGGATTTAGGAGGTAACAAAGTTGTTAGGTTAGAAAAATATGTAACCCGACTCCTACCAAGGTGGAAAAGGGTAATAAAGTTTAAGGGCCAAATTATACTGCTTGCTTCCATTAATTCGAAAATGGGTATGGGTCTTTGAAGTCAAATTATGAACACATCCCGAACGATTTTTCATAATTCCACCCTTGTGGGGGTGAAAAGAAGGGGATACAGTTTATTTGAAAAATCTGATCCCTTTGATCTATAAACTTAAAAATTGGCCCGAATACTTATTTATCTAAATAAATGATAAAGTTAATTACGTAATCTGCAGACGGTGGATCGAAAAAAAACCAAAGATATTTTAAAACTAATTTAATTAAAATGAAATTATTACAATAAATCTAGTGAAACCTATATATTCGGTGCTAGAATATGGAATGACCGAAAAAATACTTAAAAATAATTAATTGCTATGATGAATTTTGCTGCGTCGGCGGCTCGTTGCTGGACGGATGTCGACGCTGCAGTTTTCATGCGGTTGGCGTAAACAGGCAGGAATGCGCGAGGTCGGCGATATCCATTAGGGTTCCGTATTTAACACCTCCATCCGCAGAACAGCAACTATTTGCTCATATTGAGAGACAATGTTGCTGGGAGTTCTTCTCGTTTTCTGGTTACATCTTCATACGTGTGTATCGTAAGAGTCTGCTGCTTTTCTCTGTCGCCTGCTCTAGGGTTCCAGCATTTGTGTCTGCGGCTTATTACCAAAATGATTAATATGGTTGCGCATAGTACAATGACGTAAAGCGGTATGGTGGTATGGTATAGAACAACTGGTTGAGTCTTGTCAATCTCAATAGGGCTTTCCATCAGGAGTTTGCTCTGGATGCTGTGAAGTTCTTCCAAGTTGACTGAATTGAACCCGATGATGTGAGTGGAGTCAGTCGTTTGATTCATGTCGTTGTATTTTTGATAATTTTAGTGGCTGTCCTTTTATCTCGTTGCTGTCGTTGATGATTGTGAATTCTGTTGTTTGGAGGTAGCAGTCCATGGGAAGGGTGACAAGATAACTTCCCTCTAGAATATTGAAGTCTTTTCTGCCGCAGGCTAACTGTACTTTGGTCGGTCGGGGCAGTGATAGAACATAGTGTTGGTCATCCAGTTTTTCTACTGCTTGTTTGGAGAGTGAAATTTTAGTGAATTGGCAGGTGTCTTTTAGGCTTTGGTTGATGATGAGCTCTTGGATGCAATCAGGTTTTATCCGGATCTGATGACTTGTCTTCCTTTCACAGAGATGGATGCTACTGTACTTCGGGCATTCAGCCTCTATGTATACGAATGATTTCTCGTTTGTCCCTATATAGGGAGAGGAAGGAATCAGGGCGAGTTGTTGCTTATTGGGTACAACGGATAGTTTGTATAAATCGTAGATGTCTGTAGAGACTATAGGAAAACTATATACTATTACTATTCTTCTCTCAATAAAGTAGGAACCTGGGTGCTTACTCTTCAATTTAATTCCGATAGATCGACATTGAAATTGTGACGTTTCGTACTCTTGAGTTCGATGCTAGTGCCAAATGATTTTTAGATTGGGTGTCCATTTTGGAGAACTAAGTGGAATTGGGTTCGGGCTTGGCGTGGGGTAATTGTTGACAATATTGTTTTCAAGAGTACCGAATCACGTGACTGTAAAATTAACATTGGAATCATATTGGCATCTCATTGGAATTAAAATTAGTTTGGAGAGTAAGGCCCCTGGTTTTATAAGATTATAATATTCTCGTAATTCTAAATTTAGGACTTGATCTTGGTTGTATACGGATTTTAATTTATCTATCATGGATCTTAAAACTTCTATATCTATCGTGGAGTGATGGGTGCTGGATGCACGTATAAAAGCCATTATGTTTTCTAATCTGATTATCTCTAACATTAAATCTTCTACGTTATTAGTTATGATTCCTAAAATTTGGGCAAATTTTGCAAATTTTATTAAACTGTAGTCTGTGTAAGCATTTTTCTCTAAGAGTACTTCTAATGTTGCGTTGATCCTTTCCTGATTTTTTGTTATTTGGCCTAGAATGGTACCATGTTGGGACATCCATTCTTTACTTAAGCTGATATGGTTGTTGAACTCTGATACTATTTTATTTTCATTATTTTGTAGAGTTTTAATAGCTTCGTCGTATTTCAGGGCATCTAGATAATCTAAATTGCCAGTAACACTTTTTATTACTGACCCAAGGCCATCTACAAGACCTCTTTTGACTCTAACAGGTTCCAAAGATTTTACTTGTTGTAGTACCTTACTAAGTTTGTTAGTAAGATAGTCAATCTGATATTCGTAAAGCATGTAGGTCTCGTTAGTAAGTTTAGTTTTGAAAGTCTGTAGTTGTGTCTGTACGGAATTTATTTTATCTTCTATGTCGGTCAATTGTATATACTGTATAAATGAGTGGTAATGTGTAGTAAGTCTGGTTGGTCCCAATCTGTATGGTAATAGTCCTGGTCCATCGGCTAAGGTCTCAAGTCTTATCTCTTGAGGATGAGTCGCATGGATTGTCAGTAGTAGCAGGATCCTGTAACAATAGGCTTGTTTTAGGAGCACATGAAGCGTGGGCCCATAGCCAAAGCACGACTGAAACAGTCGTGCTTTGGCTATGGGCCCACATTTTTTCGAAGTATATATGTGTATAGGCAGATCAGCGAGTACGGTGTCCTGCGTGTAACGTGGTGCAGCTTTTTGACGACTGGCAAAGGGGTTTTTGATGAAAACTTGTTGCTGAGGGGCATATTCTACTTCAGGCTCGCGGGTTTTATTCCTATTGTTGATTAGGGCGGTACGATTCGCAAGAGACGAGTCATTAATGATTTCATAAACTTGCTTCATCTGTTGTCTATGATTCTGCGCATATTGTTGTAAGATGTGCTCAGTCAAGTCTATGTCGATTGGGTCTCTGGGGTCAAAGTGTCCAGTCAATAGGTCAAACGGTCTGCATTTTGTGAAACTATGGATTGAGCTATTGTAAGCTATGTTAGCGTATGGCATAAGATTAACTATCGGTTCGTCTTTATTTTGTAGTTTTAGAATTCTGATGTGTTCCAATAATGTTGAATGGAAACGTTCGATGTTACCATTGTCATTCGGACTATGAGGTAGAATTTTGTGGTGAATTATCTTATGAAGTCGTATAAATTCGGAGAAGAGTTGGTTCGTAAACTCAGTGCCATTATCGGTGATGATAGTCATGGGTAGTCCATGGTGGGTACAGAACCGTAATAGAGCTTGTATGATACTGATAGCGGTACCGTCTCGCAGGTGATACGCTTGGGCATATTTCGTGAAGACATCCATAAATGTAACATATTTTTCGTTTTGAACTGTAAAGAGGTCCATGTGAATAATTTCACGAGGTTTGGTAGCTGGGGGCACTATGTTGAATCGAGGTCTTATTGGATTCCTATCGTACTTAGCTTGACCGCAAATGGTATACTCATTAATAAACTTAGTGATTTGTTCTTTCATCTTTGGCCAGTAGTATTTTCGTGAGAGAGCTAGATGACATTCATTAATCCCACGGTGGTTCGTCTTACCGTCATGGTAGTGTCGGATAATGTCTTGTTGTCGGAGGTATTCCTTAACGTTCTCGAGTTCTGTCTTGGCTAGTACCAGGTTAAGTGAGGAACTTCTAAATTTGTCTTGTATGATGGGTATTATTGAGTACATGGCCAAGGGTGGATTAATCAGGATAGCCGTTTTGACTTTAGGATTCACGTATTCCTTGATGGCATTAATTATGTCGTTCTCTAAATTGGATTCTGAAATTTGGACTGCAATTCGAGTATGATTTTCGAATGGCTTAGTTACTGTCGGTCGGCGTTTTATGTCACCTACTATGGTAAAGTGAATCTGTCGGTGAAATTTATTGAGAGGTTCGTCTGTGATGGGGATTTCTAGTATCGGATGTTCATCACTGGTGTGCACGGGGTCAGTCGAGGAGTTTGTTGGTGGAGGTGGTGCCTCCGTTGGGGTGCACGTTGAAAAGCCTCCCCGTGGCGCACCCTGGGCAATTTGGAAAAAGTTTTCGAAAGACTTAGAGAGTCCAATTTCAAAATCCAGATGGACAAGTCCGAATTTCTGAAACTCGAAAACCGCTTATCTGGGACATATCATCAGTAGGGATGGCATCAGACCAAACCCCGACAAGATCTCTGCAGTCCAAAAATATCCAATCCCAAAGACGGGTAAGTAATAGATGATATAACAACAAAATCTCTAATATTAACAACATATAACAACGGAACCTATAATATTATTTAATATAGCGATTAGTTAATATAATGAACGATTGATATAATTTTAAAATAACTAATTTTTATAAGCATAACATACATTAAATATAACATTGTTTGACATAACATACATTAAATATAAAATCGTTTGACATACCACTCAAAACATAATTATAAAACTTATTTGGTCTAATATGATGAAAACGCCTTAACTTAAAACACAAAGCAAAATTGCATAAACACGGGTTAGTTTATTTAGTATTATTTTTACGTTGTAGCCTGTGGGTAGCTCAACAAAAGTAATTGTTAGTTGTCACTTAGTGTGCGTAATCTTGCTCAGTTAAATAATAATCATAAATGAATTCAACAAGTTCATTCATAAAACTATGAGTCTTTAATCAATTAATATATACCTTATATACCTTGGTAAAGGTATTTTTGTATTCTCATACGCTCGCTCTTGCATTATATGTCGACGGAGCCCCGCTACGCTACGCGGGGCTCCTATTTCTACGTAAAGGGTTTAAAGTAACCTAACAAAACCGAACCTCGGGGTGCCCTTCGCTCGCTCTTGCATCCTATGTCGACCTCCTATCCTTCCTTCCTTGCTCCTATTTCTGGGTGGTTTAAAAAAAAAACCACGAAGGCTAAGGTGTGAGCTCCGCTCCGCTTCGCTCCCGCCTTAGCCTTCTAACCTAACCTATCTGAATCACCAAATACCAAACCAAACGATTAGACCAAATGATTTTCGATTAAATAAACAATATACATATTAAACGTTAGACCAAATGATTTTCGATTACATAAACGTTATATCAAACAATGTTATACTAATTAAGTTATAGAATAAATAAATGTTATATGTAAAGAAATTATATCAACAGTTGGTATATCTCACGTTGATTATATCTTATGAACGATAATAAAATGAAATTACACCAAATGAGTTTATACGTTATGAGACGCACCCAAATTGTCCATGTGCTCCTGAAGGGAGGTGCTGTACACTATAATATCACCAAGGTACACGAGGCAGATGTTGTTTTGAAGGCCTCTTAGAACATTGTCCATGACCCGTTGGAAGGTGGACGGTGAATTTTTAAGTCCCATGGGCATTCGAAGGAATTCGAAATGCCCGTGTTCCACATTAAACGCTGTTTTTGGTATGTCTTGAGGGTAAAAGCCACTTGCCAGGTCTAGGGTCGTAAAGTATTGGCACTTGCCTAATTTGTCAAGGACGTCACTGATATTTGGTACCTATGGGGTATTTATCATCTATTGTTTTTTCGTTCAATTTGCCGAAATCGACTACGAGGCGCCATTTCTGCTTTCCGGAAGCGTCAATTTTTTTGGCACAACCCATATGGGCGAGCTCCATGCGGAATCGGAAGGTCTTATTATACCTTGTTCTAGCATTTTGGAAATTTGGTCCCTAACATCTTCCCGATGAACGAAGGGGTACCGATAGCTTTTAGTGTATGCGGGAATTTCGTCCGTTGTTCTTATGCGATGTTTAATTTTGTTTACAAAATTTAACGAATGAACAACTTCAATACAAAACTTCATCACCCTATTCACCCCCATGTGGATTGAAAAAAAAAACAACGATTTATGATGTGTTAGTTTCCAACCATAAACCGAAACATTCGTGATTTTAACTTAAAAAATAAAGAACTTTAATTAAAAACAAATTTTCATCCCCCTTTTCACCCCCTTAGGGGTTGAAATTCTAACAACACTGTTGCGTTAGGTTCCAATGATACGCCTAGATAATAAATATAGTGATTTTTACTTCGAAAATTTAAATTAAGGACTTTTCATAGACAACTTCATCCCCATATTTAACCCTTCGTGGGTGGAATTATCAAAAACGCTGAGACACGTGTAATTTATGTTTCAATTGTCAGCCTAAACACAAAAGTTGAAGATCCTAACTTCAAAACTGACGGACTTTCATATAAACTCCCATCCCATATTTTACCCCTTTAGGGGTGGAATTCCCAAAAATCCTTTCTTAGTGGATACTTACTCTTCACAAAAAACACATCCTCCAAGTTTCATATCTCTAGAACCAGCGGTTTGGGCTGTGTGTTGATATATCACCCAGTCAGTCAGTCAGTCAGTTTACCATTTTTTATTAAATAGATAGAAGAAGATGATTGAAACCTATCTGCCTAGCCTTTTCCCAACTATGTTGAGGTCGGTTTCCAGTCTAACCAGGTGCAGCTTAATACCAGTACCTATTTTAAATGGAGCCAGTGGTGCCTATCTGACCACCACAACCTAGTAACTGGGTAAAGACCGTTACCCAGTTTTTAACCGCACTCGCCGGAAGATCATCGAGACTTTTTAATGAAGACCCAGCTTTTACGTTTGTTATTTTTCATAATAACCGATTTTCAGTTGTTGCTCCTGCACCCCCCTGCCCACCCCCCTGCCCCTCCCCCTCTCCGCTCGTCGCCAACGATTCACGAGTGGAGCATAAAATGATTATTATTATTTTGAGAGTTTTTTTTTTCTCAGCTCTTAGGCTGGTTTTAGCTACATTTACGGGCTAAAGCCAAGTAAATGTAGCGTGTGGTGTGTATTAGGGTGTGTTTTCTTCCTCTAACTGCATGAATTTCCTAACTATTCTGCAGGTGTTTAAGATGGCAGCTTTCTGTATGTTGATATAGACGGACTCTTCTAAGTCTATTTGTTTTAGGCTACGGAGAAGATGGTTGGGAATAACGCCAGTCGTGGAGACAACTATAGGAATAATGTACACTTTTTCTTGACTCCAGATTCTTGTGACTTCTTCTTTAAGTTCAGCATATTTACTTATCTTTTCAGATATGGTTTTTTGTAAGTTATGAGTACTGGGAACTGCAATGTCTATGAGGTATGTGATTTTTCTAATTTTATCCTGCAGGGTTATGTCTGGTCTATTGTAGTGGATAGTCCTATCTGTAAGTATGGCGCGATCGTAGTACATTTTGTGCGTATCATTTTCTAGTATAGTTTGTGGTGTGTACTTGTAGTAAGGAGTGCAAGAGTTTTGTATGAGACTGTGTTTAAGAGCGAGTTTTTGGTGAATGATGTTTGCTACCTGGTTGTGTCTGTGAGTGTAGTCTGTCTGTGTGAGGATTATTATTATTATTATAATGAGTGGCCGCTTACCGCAACTGAAGATGGAACATTTTCCCAATAAATTAATATTAATCCTGCGGAGTTAGGGAGCTCGTTGATTTATCTCATCTGTGGTGTTTTTGAGTTACTTTCTCAATTTACATGGTTCATCGGCTCTTATGGGACGCCGGCAAAAATAAGTGCTCCATAATGTATGGAGGGACACTGGTTAGTTAACTGGGCGCCGCTAGACACTACGGATTATAAGTTCTTTTTCTCGAAAACTTGCACTATGTGAGTTAAAATGTTTACATAAGTTCGTGTTAAGCAATCTAATATGGTTTGCCCTACGAGTAACTGAAGGGTTTAAGAGAACGAGTTTGGCATAATTATATTAGGACTTACCTATGGAATTACTGATTGCCAGTATCAAAAATCAGTAACACATTAATTTGAATTTAACACATTAATTTTGTTTTTCAAAATCAGTGATTCATTTGTTTTTCACCAACTTATTTCCATTTTTTTCGGAATTTGGATAACTTTTACAGGCGAAAATTTTCAAATTCTACGAGACGGTGAAAAACGCCTCTAAACAGTTCATCGATTCCCGTCCTCAGGATTTTTATAGCAGAGCCATCAAAGAACTTCCACTAAAATGGCAAAAGTACATCTTCACTAATAGTCAATACTTCGATTAATAAAATAAATTTATATATTTTATTTACAGACTAGATAGGCCCACATTGTGTTAGTGTCTAAAATTATTTTCTATACTACGTTAGTCTAAACTAAGTCTAAACTTAGGAAACAAAAATAGGTGATAATAATAACGACCACAGTATAGTTTCATCAAGCCTCAAGTAATACATGAAGCTTGATAAACCTACCCATGGTATGCCCATCTTCTATTAAAAAAAACATAATTCAAAATCAAAATAAAAAAAAAAATCTAAAAGGTTTTATTTCATTAATGCACGTTATAAATTATACAGATGGTGGCGTCTCCTTTTAAGCATATAGATGCCTGTGCCAGGAGGCGCCGCTCTTTTATATTTTATACAATTAGTGCAACATGTTAATAAAGAAAAACAAAGAAATAAAGAAAAAAATATCAATAGTCTGATTGGTGTGTGTGTTGGGGGGTGTGTGTGTGTGTGGTGTGTGTGGTGATAATTAGATTTTAGCACTGAAAATGGCTCCGGATATAGGCCCTTATTTTACGAAATAGTGAGATTTGGCTAGGGCTTCGTGAATGGTTGAGATCTTAAAAAATGCGTATTGACAAGAGCTACAAGATAGTAAAAAAAATATGCAAAAGTGAAACTTTTTTTTTGGATGGCAAAAATGTTAAAAAAAAATCGCATTTTGTTCATTTATTTTGTGATAAAATCTCTATCTGTCTATATCGCAAAAACTAAATTCGATGTTAAAAAAAAAAACTCTCGGTGTACTGAGTTATGCTACATTTTGAAAAATATCTCTCTATCTCTTACGGTCTAGGAGCCCTTTGTGTAGGCGTATCTTTGGCAACGCGTGGAAGGCGCTAGGCGAGTAGTGGCGAGGCGGCCCGCGGACTCAGTAGTTCGCCGGCCTGTCTCAGCCGCGGCGGTGAGTGAGGGAACTTTTTAATCTTGAATGCAACCGTCGTCTTATTAATCTTGAAGGTCGTGAAAGGCATCTGTGTATTTTTTCTTTGTAAAACGGAAATTTCATAGGCAAGGACCTAATATAATACATACAGAAACACAGCTTGCAATTTTATCAAGATTCAAAGAAATACATCTTACGAAAACTATGCGATTTGTCACTTCACTTTAAATACTTCCCTTGTGACCCAGTTATTACACAAAGCTGGGTTTCAAACTTATGGTCACCGATCCTCTTCAGCGCTGCTCTGTCGTCAGTTGAGTGAGAAACATGATGACGGTTGCGGAGGGCTCATGAATACATTTAGTATATTTATTCACGCCGTACATCACGCAAGTCGCCCTAAGTGAGGAGCTACCCGAAGGAACTGCCACTTGTGTACCTACTTATTAACATGGACTGGAATTACTTATTTCCTAGCTACTTCAAATGAGGACATAGTCAGTCTCAGAGTCGTGGATCACTCTAGTTAGTTCCCGCCACTTTGCGGAGCTGTGATTCGACTGACGGGGGAAGGGAGCGGCTGGTTCGATTCCTACTAGATGCAGCTGTTGGTGGGATGTAAATATAAGTTAAATCACCTACATTAATACCACAAGTGTAGCAGTTAGCCACATTAAGCCATCCAATACTTTAACCAGTATTATTCCCGAAGTTGACTCACGATTACTAAACACTATCTTGTAATACGTAGATAAGCAGATTGCATTAATTAGTGATAAATGGTAACAGATATTATTATTGGCGATAATTTTAAGTACTATTTTTCCTTATTCGGTGAGTAACTGTAGGATCGTTTTTAGAATTTTCTAGTGTTAACACACTTTATCAATTTTGATTAGGAAGCATCGTCCTTTGTTTTTGAAATGAAGTTCTTTAACGCGGCTGGCGGAAGAAATAAACTGGTAGAAATCGTTACGAAACGAAAAAGCGATCAGTATGCTCCTCCATGCGACATACAGGCGGTAGGGACATCGTCGCACAGTTAGGTATGCTCCTATATGCGACATACAGGCGGCAGGGACATCGACGCGCAGTTGGGTATGCTCCTCCATGCGACATACAGGCGGTAGGGACATCGTCGCACAGTTAGATATGCTCCTATATGCGACATACAGGCGGCAGGGACATCGACGCGCAGTTGGGTATGCTCCTCCATGCGACATACAGGCGGCAGGGAAATCGACGCGCAGTTAGGTATGCTCCTCCATGCGACATACAGGCGGCAGGGACATCGACGCGCAGTTGGGTATGCTCCTCCATGCGACATACAGGCGGTAGGGACATCGTCGCACAGTTAGATTTGCTCCTCCATGCGACATACAGGCGGCAGGGACATCGACGCGCAGTTGGGTATGCTCCTCCATGCGACATACAGGCGGTAGGGACATCGTCGCACAGTTAGGTATGCTCCTATATGCGACATACAGGCGGCAGGGACATCGACGCGCAGTTGGGTATGCTCCTCCATGCGACATATAGGCGGTAGGGACATCGTCGCACAGTTAGATATGCTCCTCCATGCGACATAGGTACAGGCGGCAGGGACATCGACGCGCAATCTGTTACAATGGATTCAGTACATGATTCTGAACAGTTTGCGCGTCGATGTATATTGTCCCTGTATATGAGCGTGTGCGCGCGACTATCGCGTGGGGAACTTCGTACCCGACGGGTTCCCCCGACCGCACTCGTTTTATTTTTATCAATTTCTCAATCTAGCTACCCACCTAACTCGTTTATCAATCAGTGAACCGATTTACTGAATAAGTAAGTAGGTAATAATAAGTATTTATTTCACAAAAACATAGCACTTTGCACTGTACCTATACATTGTTTGAAAATATTATAATATTTACATTATTATGCAATAATGGACTCTATCTTTCAAACTAGGACTAGCCTGTATGTTAAAAGATAGGGTTCAGCCAAATGGATACAAATAAATGACAATGAATAGATAGGCACTGTATATAATAGTAGCGGCGCTGCCGCTAAGCAGGAAGCTTTACTCACTGAATTTTAGAGCTCTTTATGTATTTCAAGAGGACGTGTTATACGCCGACGCCTATAACAATTGTATGTTATTCTTAAACAAGCGCTTTTTTTTTGTTTTCTGTTACAATTTAGAAACTGATTCGTTTGATTGATCGAATGTAACCAGAATCATTTATCTGCCAGCCTGCAAGATGTAAGGTTCCCTTTAGCGGACAATCTATATATCTAATTATAAACATTTATTCTTTTTTTTATATAAAAAGTCGCGTCATAAGTATTTTGACAGTGGTTGATATATCTATAGAGACATACTCTTTTAACACGCGCCCCTATTGGCCACTATTATGTAAACATGTACCGGGTACACGTACGCCCTTATGACTGGCGTTGCGCCGCCGTGCCAGCTGAGCGCGGGTATGGCGTGTCCTAGGTCAACTTAAGAGATTGTCGGCTGCTTCACTGGGTTATCCTGTGGATGCAGACAACAGATAAGGACTATGATAAGGATTCATAAGCAAAAATACAGCCTTCAGGCAGGGCAGGAAGCGTCCAGCCAGCAGCAGAAGGGCGTGGCAGTGATCGAAGGGATTCTAACCTATATTGAGTGGTTCCAGCTCGACTTAACGCGCGGAGTGAGCTACAGAGTGACGTCACCGCTTAGTTGGCGCCCAGCCCGGCACGCACACAAGTAAAGAGGAAGGTAATATGGTTACAGTTGACGAAGGCAATATGTTGCATTTGGTGATGGTACTGCCCAGTGGGCAGAGGCACGGTGCCCATCAGCATGTCATACTGCTAAAAGAGATATTTGCTTACTGTCAGTCCATCAAAAGATTGCTTGAAAGAGATCGCCTTGTGCGATAAGACCGCCTATTGTACACTCATTTTAAATATATTTGTCCATTTTGTTTTATGTTGTGTACAATAAAGTGATTATAGTTTAGTAAAAATAGCGTCCGAATGCCGTAATGGTTTGAAACAATCATGCAACAGTACAGTTACCTGCGTGTAATGTAAATATGTATGCACACGGAACGGACAAATGAACATCAACTGTATGTCATACATGTTACTGTTAAGATTTGATCGATGCTCGTCATAGTTGGTAAGACAAGGAGCTGTAAGTACACTACTAGCACTCCTTGCTGTAGTGATGTAAACAACGTGTCAATGCAATGTATAATGATAAATTGAAGTGCGACACGTAGTAGATTATGGATTCAGATGGTTGCCAGATTACGTTCATCGATCGATCATCGATTATGTTTAGAGACCATAAATATCGACTGTTAGGCCAAAATCTAGTCGCACCTCTGAATTCATTTTAAGTAAATATTTAATTAAAACCGTAGATGTCAAAGCAAAAGCTTAAAGAGAGTTAGTAGCTAGCTACAAACGTAACAAACTACACTTGTATATTGTAGAGAGAGTTGATAGCTAGCTACAAACGTAACAAACTACACTTGTATATTGTAGAGAGAGTTGATTGATAGCTATTATAGCTACAACGTAACAAACTACACTTGTATATTGTAGAGAGAGTTGATAGCTAGCTACAAACGTAACAAACTACACTTGTATATTGTAGAGAGAGTTGATAGCTAGCTACAACGTAACAAACTACACTTGTATATTGTAGAGAGAGTTGATATCTAGCTACAAACGTAACAAACTACACTTGTATATTGTAGAGAGAGTTGATAGCTAGCTACAACGTAACAAACTACACTTGTATATTGTAGAGAGAGTTGATAGCTAGCTACAAACGTAACAAACTACACTTGTATATTGTAGAGAGAGTTGATAGCTAGCTACAACGTAACAAACTACACTTGTATATTGTAGAGAGAGTTGGTAGCTAGCTACAACGGGAACCGATCACTATTCCGATTTTTTTTTGTTCGAATTTCCTTTTACCGAAATCTATTGACTGACGTCTTTTTTGTTGGAGTATAGCAAAAACAAATCGATCCTACTTCAACACTATCGTCTTTCTCATTCTAACTCAGAAATGTTATTTATGTAACCGTGCCCACCCTGAACCACTTGACCGAAATCCTTACTTTCGCATAGCGACTGTACTACTCTATTAGCCTTGTGTGAGATCACACGTCTCACGTAATATTAGTAAACACAACTTCCAATATATAAATAAAAGGATTAATAAACGTATTATTGAAATCCTTAGAACGGTCTTTGGTGTCCAACCATATACCCTAACAGGTTATGGGCCCAGAGCGCTAAGCCAGAGTGTAAATAAATAATATAAAGTGAAAGTGATTGGACACTAAATAATTCATAAAAAGTTATTTTATTGCGAGTGTTTAAAAATGGATTTTACATCTAAAAGAAACATCAAACAATTTGATGGAGCAAAGTAGAGTGTGTGTGTAAATATCGAATTTGCAATCTATTAAGTGAACTTGGAGTTCTGAACGTTATCGACGATGAATATCCGACAGAGAGAAGTGCTGAGTGGCTTAAAAATAATGCATCAGCTAAGTATACGATAATAGAATGTTTGCCAGACTCATTACTTGGCCTGACTACAGAACAAGATACCGCAAAACAAATTTTCGCGAAGCTTGATTCTATCTTTGACAGAAAAAGCGTGGTGACGCAGCTGTCTCTTAAAAAAAAAAAGAAAATAAGGTTGTTGAAATCAAAATATGTCATCACTGTTGAAAAAGGGGCATTTGAAAAAGCATTGTTTTTCTTACAAAAGAGCTATTGAAAACAAAAGAACAAACAATAAAACGGTCCAGATGGTGGTTCAAAACTACAAAATTCTGGATTTGCTTTTATGACGGAGAGTGATACAAATTACAGTAGGTAATGACGGGCAAAACAATATTACTTTTGTGTTGGATTCTGGAGCCTCAGATCATTTGATAAATCGAGAATACATATTTGGCTTTAAACTTCACTGAACTTGAAAAGCCAATAAACATTTCTGTAGCGAAAAATGGCATGTTGTTGTTGTTGGTATGTTGTTGTTGTTGGTATGTTGTTGGCATTCAAGCGACAAAGAAAGGTGATCTCCCCGTTACCAGCAAGATGGGCGTACCAGGTATACTAAGGTTTGTACTTTTCTGTTCTGATATTCCCTACAACCTACTATCAGTTAAGAAAATGCAGAATGCGGGAATGACTGTCGTTTTTGATAAAAACGGTAGTGTTGTTGTGTACAACTATGGTAAGCCGGTAATAAAGGGTGAGTCTTTGAACAATCTAATAAGCATTACCCATATGCTTTCTAAACATGCTTTAAATAGCGAATGCACATTAGATAGAGTCGTAAATAATAATTATGAATTGTGGCATCACTATCAGAGGTTAGACAATAAAGGCAAATCAAAATGTATGGAAATAAAAAGAAAGAAATTATTTTCTGATATTCATAAAATTGATAATATTATGCCAAACGATACATTGTGTGAGGCTTGTATTTATGGTAAACAAGCATGCCTGCCATTTAACAAATCGAAAACAAAAGATTTGAAACGACCTCTATTTAAAGTGCACACAGATGTTTGCGGTCCTATAACTTCTTCGTCTATTGATGGCAAAAATTATTTTGTGATTTTTGTGGATGAATACACTCATTATTGTGCTACCTACTTGTTAGCTCGTAAATCAGACGTTTTTGTTACGTTTCGGGATTATGTAGCGAAAGGTGAAGCACGTTTTTGTTTGAGAATTGTTAACTTATATTGTGATAATGGAGGGGAATTTGTATCCCCCTATATAGCTACCACTTAACAGTGCCACATACTCCGGCTTTGAATGGTATTGCCGAACGTATGATAAGAACAATAACAGAACGGAGTCGTACAATGGTACAAGGGTCTAAATTAAATCAATCGTTCTGGGGTGAGGCTGTGTTAATTGCTACTTATTTAAAAAAATATCAGCCCCACGAAAGCAC
Organism: Luperina testacea; assembly: GCA_927399505.1. Classification (NCBI taxonomy): domain Eukaryota; kingdom Metazoa; phylum Arthropoda; class Insecta; order Lepidoptera; family Noctuidae; genus Luperina; species Luperina testacea. The sequence continues at coordinate 392,187 of OV656771.1, forward strand.
TGTGGTTGGATAAAACACCTTATGAATTATGGCACAATACTAAGCCGCAACTGAAGTATTGAAAAGTTTTTGGTTCAACTGTTTATTTTGTTAATAAAAGTAGAAAAACGAAATTTGACAGGAAATCATCAAAGGTAATTTTCGTTGGACATGAACCAAATGGTTATAAGGTGTGGGATGTGGTAAAATGAAAAGTTTGTGAGAGTCAGAGGGTAATGGATGAGATTAATTTCGTATCAAATAGGCCAGTGCAATCTGCGCCCGAACGGATTATAGCTAGAAATAGCAATAACTCTGTTGTTGACTACTCTGTCAGAGATGTGAAAATGGATGAGATTAATTTCTTATCAAATAGGCCAGTGCAACCTGCGCCCGAACGGATTATAGCTACAAATAGCAATAACTCTGTTGTTGACTACTCTGTCAGAGATGTGAAAATGGATGAGATTAATTTCTTATCAAATAGGCCAGTGCAACCTGCGCCCGAACGGATTATAGCTAGAAATAGCAATAACTCTGTTGTTGACTACTCTGTCAGAAATGTGAAAATGGATGAGATTAATTTTTCTTATCAAATAGGCCGGTGCAACCTGCGCCCGAACGGATTATAGCTACAAATAGCAATCGGTCAAAGATGTCGTAATGGATGAGATTAATTTCTTATCAAATAGGCCAGTGCAATCTGAGCCCGAACGGATTATGGCTAGAAATAGCAATAACTCTGTTGTTGACTACTCTATCAGAGATGTCGTAATGGATGAGATTAATTTCTTATCAAATAGGCCAGTGCAATCTGAGCCCGAACGGATTATGGCTAGAAATAGCAATAACTCTGTTGTTGACAACTCTGTAAGAGATGTGAAAATGGATGAGATTAATTTCTTATTAAATAGGCCAGTGTAACCTGAGCCCGAACGGATTATGGCTAGAAATAGCAATAACTCTGTTGTTGACAACTCTGTAAGAGATGTGAAAATGGATGAGATTAATTTCTTATTAAATAGGCCAGTGTAACCTGAGCCCGAATGGATTATGGCTAGAAATAGCAATTACTCTGTTGTTGACAACTCTGATTCTGTACACCCTTTTCAAAAGAGGTGTGAATCTCATAAGGATCAATCAGATTGTATGAGTAAACAAACGGATGGAATACCTGCTAATAAATCTGTTAAAGAAATAGGGAAGCGCTTAAACCGGTCTTCATATCACAATGAAAATGAGTTAACTTTATCTAAAAACAATGATAAATCACATAATTTGAGACGAAGTAATAGGGTCCAAAACATGCCAACTGTTTGTTATAATGAAAATGATGAGGACAGTATTTATGACAACTACTTGTTGTGTGCAGAATCTTTGATATTTCAAATTCCTCAATCATATACAGAAATTGAAACTTGGGATGATAAGCATCTATGGGAAAATGCTATCAATGAGGAAATCAATTCACTTATTGAAAATGATACCTGGACTTTAGTACCAAAGCCAGATAATAGAAATATTATCGATTGTAAGTGGGTATTTACAGTTAAAAATGATGAGTTTGGAAAACCCTTGAAGTATAAAGCGAGATTAGTGGCACCTGGTTTTAGTCAAAAATATTTGATTGATTATAACGAAACGTTTGCACCTGTTGCAAGGATTGCAAGTTTTAAACTAATATTAGCTTTAGCAGCGAATCAATTTAATTTGCTGGTTCACCATATGGCTGTAAAAACAGCATTTTTGAATGGGAAACTGAATGAGGAAATCTATATGAAAATTCCGGAGGGTATCCTGGCTAGAAGTAATATGGTTTGCAAATTAAATAAGTCATTATATGGATTGAAACAGTCTGCACGCTGTTGGTTCCAAATGTTTGAGCAAGCTTTGATAAAAAGGGGTTTTCAATACTCATCAGCGGACCGGTGCATTTACATTTTTCATGCAGGTCATGTTTTAAAGAATATTTATGTTTTACTTTATGTGGACGATCTTGTGATTTCAACCGCAGATACAAATACTATGAATAGTTTTAAAACATACATAATGAACACTTTTAAAATGGTAGACTTAAAAGAGATCATATGTTTTCTGGGAATCAAAATAACCAAGTCAGAAAACAAAGTTACTTTGGATCAGGAAATGTTGGTACATAAAAACAGTTCTTGAGAAGTTTAACATGAGTGACTGTAATTCTGTCACTACACCCCTTTAAAGTAAACTAGATTACGAAGCATTAAATTCGTGTGAAATAACAAGTGCCCCTTGTAGAAATATTATCGAGTGTTTGATGTATATCATGCTGTGCACTCGACCTGACCTAAGTTTTTCTGTTAACATCTTGAGTCGATATGCAAGCAAAAACATCCATTCATTATGGTCACACTTAAAAAGGGTCTTGCGTTATTTAAAGGGCACTATAAATCTCAAGTTAACATTTACACGAAATGATTACAAAAATATTCTAAGTGGCTTTGTTGATTCTGACTGGGGTAGTAATACAATAGATAGGAAAAGTACTACGGGTTATTTGTTTAAAGTATTTGATCAATACAAAATATGCTGGCAAACAAAGAGGCAGCAGACAGTGGCAACATCATCCACTGAAGCAGAGTACATGGCTCTATATGAAGCAGTAAAATGAAACTGTGGTTAAAGTCATTAGTAACAAGTATTGGCATTGCAATACCAGATTCTATTTGTATTTATGAGGATAATAATGGATGCATAAGCATCGCGAATAATCCTACTAGTCACAAAAGATCTAAACACATTGATATTAAGTATCATTTTTCTAGAGAACAGGTTGAGAAAAATGTGATTAAAATGGTTTATGTTTCTACAGATAACCAGCTGGCTGATATCCTGACAAAATCATTACCCGCGGTGTGTTTCACCGAGATGAGAACGAAACTCAGGGTGACGTTGTAATTATATTCAACTTGGATAAATAAAATGATATGGATATGTTAATTATAAGAGCTTGGTTATAATAATATGAATAACATTACTAATAGTGTCCAGTTATAATGGATAAATTGATTGATAATGGTTTGATTAGGTTTTACCGGGTTTCCCTAATCCTGCGCAACAAATGTTGGACCATGATGATTGTATTCCCAGAGAGAGAGAGAAAATTGGAGGTGTGTGATTTTGTAATTGTATAAAGATGTTTAATATCTTATATCGTAATTAAAAAGAAAAGGGTTTATTTTTGAGGGGGCGTGTTGGAGTATAGCAAAAACAAATCGATCCTACTTCAACACTATCGTCTTTCTCATTCTAACTCAGAAATGTTATTTTCAACACACTTGCTCGTAAAGTGAGCCTTATTATATCGTTCTTAGGGCCATAAACCGAACTATAACATACACGTGCATAATAATATTACACACTAGTGCATAATAGAATGATCCCTACAAAGTTAAGTTAGTACCTAACTGCAAATTATATGCGAGTAAACAGAGCATTTTCAATTTAACCGGGTAATACAGTTTTTTTTTTTTTTTGTAACAACAAAGAGGTTTTATGCCACTGAAAATCTATTTACATTTTTGAAATAAATAAATGTGTCCCTAATTAAGACGAAAAAACATTTATTATTATCAAATTATTTATAATTCACAATAATTTCTTATAAAATATTTGCATTTTATCACAAAAATTATCATTTTGAAGTAGGCTGTATGGCTGTAATCAATCAACTTACATATGGCGCGTGCAAAAAAAAAAATTGCGCGCCATTTCCCAATTTTCCCCTAATTTTCATATTTTGTTTGTATCGCATTTGTTGCTGTGTGGTAAATAATTATAAAAATGTCAGGTTTTAGTACAGAAGATGAACAATTGATTGATTTAACCCCGCCAGAAATACTAAATGCAGCACAAAATGCAAACGAAAGCCTAATACCTGCAAAATCTAGAGAAAAGTATTTAGCTGCTTACGATAGTTTCCTGCAATGGAAGAGCAACAAAAAAACCCAGTCATTTTCTGAAAATGTGTTTTTGGCGTATTTCTCTGAACTCGCCAATACATACAAACCTAGCTCCCTGTGGTGCATCTATTCCATGTTAAGAAGCATGGTTAAGCTCAAACATGGTGTTGATATCAAAACGTACTGTAACCTGATGGCATTTTTGAAGAGACGCTCGGATGGATATATTGGTCGGAAATCTAAAGTTTTGTCACCAGCCGACGTTGAAAAGTTTTTGAATGAGGCTCCGGATAGTCAGTATCTAGCAACAAAGGTACGTTTCATATTTTTAATCGAAACGAATCTACAATATACAAGTGTGTAACTTTAGCATAATTTCTTAGAACTAATTAATTGATTTCGTTGCAGGTTGCCTTAATATTCGGTGTTACTGGTGCTTGTAGACGACAAGAGCTGTACAATATTACAACAAAAGATGTAGAAATCCACGGAGATATGCTTCTTGTCAAAATTACCCAGACTAAAACCAAGATTCCACGATCTTTTACAATCCAAGGAACGTTTCGTGAAATAGTGAAAAAATACCAAGATCTCCGTTCAACAAAAACAAAGAATGACCGCTTTTTCCAAAACTTTCAGAAAGGAAAATGTACTGCACAAACAATCGGTATTAACAAATTTGGTAATATGCCAAGAGAAATAGCGAAGTATTTAGGTTTGCCTGAGGCCGATTTTTACACTGGACACAGTTTTAGAAGAACGTCGGCTACAATGTTGGCTGATTCGGGGGCTGATATACTAACTTTGAAGCGACATGGTGGATGGCGTTCTGACGCAGTCGCTGAATCGTACATAGAAGACTCAATTCATAACAAAGCAAAAATCAATGACAAAATAACGCAAGCCATTAATTTGGAGCCAAAGGCAAAAAAGTTTTGCCCCGAACCACAACCATGTACATCTACTAGCGTGAGTTATTTGGTGCCCTCTCCTTCCAGTAATTTGTATGATTTACCTTTGTCGCCGACATTTACACAAGAAGTAAATGAAGGTACTAAAGAAGTGGCAAGTACCAATGTAACACAAACTGTGAAATTGCCATCAAAAACAATCCAATATCGTTTTGAAAATTGTACATTCACCAATTGTTTTAATAATTAAACGATTTATGCAATACATATTTGTTTTTTCCTCGCAAGTGTGTTGAAAAACGTCGTATGATACAAGTGTGTATTGATGATTACCGTCCTCGGCTCTCTTAAGACCCTCACCTGACGGCTCGGGTCTCAATGGCGCCTCAGCGGTAATCACCAACATTACACACTTGTACCATAATGTACTATTATGTATCCGTGCCCACCCTGAACCACTTGACCGAAATCCTTACTTTCGCATAGCGACTGTGCTACTCTATTAGCCTTGTGTGAGATCACACGTCTCACGTAATATTAGTAAACACACCTTCCAATATATAAATAAAAGGATTAATAAACGTATTATTGAAATCCTTAGAACGGTCTTTCCTTTGGTGTCCAACCATATACCCTAACATTTTTTGCTATATGCATTATTTGACATATTAATTAGATCTTCGAAGTGTCATGTGGTATTATTTTACCGAATTATATTTCGCAGATTTACAAAATAATTTTTTGCTATTGGCCGAAGCCTCTTTTGAACTTTTTTTCTTTGCCAAAATGATTTATTTGCCATATTTTCACCACACGGAAACATTTTACGGAATATTATTTGGTCACAAATATATAGCCGGTTACTTGGGATCCTGCCGTTTTGCCTAAAAGATTTTGGCAAAATTTCATTATCCAAACAAATTTTAGCAACCTTTTTTTTTATACCAATGCAATATTTGGAATTATTTTAGTACGCACATTTTCATTTCACTTGGCAGAATATTACCAAGGATAATTATGTCATTAAGGCATTTGGTCTTTAATCAAATGATTTATTACAGCAAACAATCTTTAGACAATAATATTTTTTTTGGGAATTTCATGGTTTTACTTACATAATTACTTTTTAAATTACATTGCATGGTTGCCGTCGGTCGATAGGTGACATTGGATGCAAGAGCGAGCGAATGATAATACAAATACCTTTACCTCATATCATATTAAACAGGGCCTATTGAAATCATAGGCAGACAGAAATAGGGGCCCCGACGATACTAAATATTTGGCTTATTTTATTTTACGTAAAATATGTTTTATCAACTGAAATATTTGACTACATTAAAATTGGTGAAAGTACTAGTTAGTAAGCAAGTTGTTGTTTAAGTAAACGTTCAACTTGCCAAATATTACGTTTGCGTTACAATTTTTTGTGAAAAGTTTATTTGCTAAGTAATGATTTGGCAAATGAAATTATGTGGAAAATTGTTTGGAAAGTGATAATAATTATCACTTCCCAAACAATTAATCAATATTTGTCAATATCTTTTTAATGAAACAAGAGAGACCCCGGTTACTCGGTAGCGTTTTCAATATTAAATTAAAACAGTGTCATAAAAAGTCAATACTAGTACTAGTAGTAAGTTTTGCTACAAAATTTTGTGACAGAAACGAATCGCTGCATAACCGATTTCACGCAGTCTTGTCTGTCCTACCCCTAGAGTATAATTTAAGCCCGCGTAAGCGTGGAGGGGTGGGGCGGCCTGCGAGCTGAGAACCATCTGCGACAATACGCTCGCGTGGGGCCGCCCAAACCCCGCAGCGCTGGGGCCGTGACAGAAACAATGCTTGCTGCATGTTGCATGCCTGCTTGCATGTTGCATGCTTGTTTGCACGCTGCATGCTTGCTTGCAAGCTGCATGCTTGTTTGCATGCTGCCATATGTCTGCTTGCATGCTGCATGCCTGCTTGCACGCTGCATGCCTGCTTACACGCTGCATGCCTTCTTGCATGCTGCATGAGTGCTTGCATGCTGCATACTTGAAGCCAGTATCCATGTTTGCATGCTGATAGATGAAATAGTGTGCACACACTTTCTAGGTGTTTGGTGAAATGAAAATATGGTAATTAAAACAGTGGTATAATTAATGTTCGGAAACATAATACTTCTAATGCTGATTGTAGATGAAATAGTGTGCACAAACTTTCTAGGTGTTTGGTGAAATGAAAATATGGTAATTAAAACAGTGGTATAATTAATGTTCGGAAACATAATACTTCGAACAAATGTTATTTCGGGTAAGTGTAACTTCGGTAAAAAGTTTTTCGACCAAATGAAACGTCGGAGAACCGAAAAAAGTCGAATTGATAAAAGGTCAACTGATACAGTGACAGACGTGACTTCGATGAAGTAAAAAAAAACGAAACGAAAATAGTTGAAAAGTTTTAAGTGAAATGAAATTCGGTCAAATATTTTTCGAACTTATATAGGTAACCACGTAACAACCTACACTTGTATATTGTAGTGATAGTTAGTAGCTAGCTGCCACGTAACAAACTATACTTTATCTTGTAGAGAGAGTTGGTTGCTAGCTACAGCGTAACAAACTACACTTGTATATAATGTAGAGAGAGTTGGTAGCTAGCTACAACGTAACAAACTACACTTGTTTATTGTAGAGAGAGTTGGTAGCTAGCTATAACGTAACAAACTACACTTGTATATTGTAGAGAGAGTTGGTAGCTAGCTGCAACGTAACAAACTACACTTGTATATTTTAGAGAGGTTAGTAGCTAGCTTAGCTACAACGTAACAACCTACACTTGTATATTGTAGTGATAGTTAGTAGCTAGCTGCCACGTAACAAACTACACTTTATGTTGTAGAGAGAGTTGGTAGCTAGCTACAGCGTAACAAACAACACTTTATATTGTAGAGAGAGTTGGTAGCTAGCTATAACGTAACAAACTACACTTGTATATTGTTGAGAGAGTTGGTAGTTAGCTACAACGTAACAAACTACACTTGTTTATTGTAGAGAGAGTTGGTAGCTAGCTATAACGTAACAAACTACACTTGTATATTGTAGAGAGAGTTGGTAGCTAGCTGCAACGTAACAAACTATACTTGTATATTGTAGAGAGAGTTGGTAGCTAGCTACAACGTAAAAAACTACACTTGTATATTTTAGAGAGGTTAGTAGCTAGCTTAGCTACAACGTAACAAACTTCACTTGTATATTGTAGAGAGAGTTAGTAGCTAGCTACAATGTAACAAACTACAGTTTTATATTGTTTGCATGTGCCTACTATGCAGCCTCTTTTCATAAATACTACGTGCATAATGTGGAGTGCAAGATGTTACTATCTTCTATTCGCAGGATGCAAGATCTGTAGGTTGAAAACCGTAAAATGACTTGGAAGCGTTTAGTTAGGAATAATAAAATCTAATTAAGTTTAGTGTATCGAGAACATTGTATTGCGTTGTGTGTGTGTGTGCGCACACTAAGATGCTCAATGCTCCGCCGCCATAACTCACCGCCAACGACTTCATGTTCTATCTTAAACAATTTATTTAGAGCCCACGCCCGCGCACACCCCCACACGGCCCCGCACACCTCGGCACACCCCTGCACACGCCGGCTCACTCAAATTTTAAATTATCATTTGATTTCACGCGGCTATTGTTCACGAAAAATAACAGAGCAAAGATACGGCACGGAAGACAAATGCGAAGTGGCTTTGTTTGTGGCGAAATATCATAAAAATATAAGACGATAAAGTGGCGTGATTTATAACCGCTGTGGCCCGCCGCCGCACTGCCGCCGCGCCCGCGCCGCCGCCGTCCCGTGCCCGCACTGCTGCCGCCACGCTCCCGCATCGCCGCCGCACCGCTACCGCGTGTCCTCCTGTCCGTTGTTGCGCTGCGCTTTGTGTTGAAGGAAACTATTTTGTATAAGTTTATGTAAAGAAATAAGAACGTGCGGCGTCGGCGGGCGCTGGTAGTGGCTGGCAGTAAGCTGAAGTAACTACCGCTCGGTGCGCGGAGCGACCGACTTACGCGCACTTGTGGCTGAGTTATGTGCTGGAGACTGGAGAGTAACAGTACGAAATAAACCAAGAAAATAATAGAAATAATGTGAACTTCAAAACAGGTGTTATTTGAACAAATCTTGGGGGTTGTCCACCAAGACTACAGTTTAGTCACGCCTATCCATTTATGGCCAACGAACGCGTAGCAGTCTTGCGTAGCAGAGGGTAGCAGAGCGTAGCAGAGCGTAGCTCGTAGACATGAAGGCCGCGTAGCAAAGACCTTGCTGCCTTCCTGTGTATCAAACATACCAATTGAGAGACGAACTTTAACCTCTTTTAAGTTTAAATGTATTATTAGACATAGAACATGCTTTATCGTAGATACCAGTGAAAGAGTAACAAGAAAACAAGGTATCTCGTTTGCCAAGTTATTATAATTATTAAATTGATGAAGTACCTTAACACTTATTTATACAAGGTTGTGATTGTTGAAATATAAGTTTTTCAAAGTAAACTGGTAGCAAAATAAATTACTTTTCTCCAAAGCGATCGCAGAATTGTAAGTTCTCAACGAAATAATTTACTTCTTACCAAAAGCGTTGTAGTTTATTATAATTTACTTCGCTGGAATTGTATCTGTACTTAGCTGAATAAACATGAAAAATACCTAAGAAACAGAAGCGCACCCGCACGCAGCCGTTTTATGTTGGCATAAACTTTTAGAAAAAGTGAAGATTAGTCAAACGATGTCTGTCACTCATACCTGCGACAGTCTCTCTCTAAAAGCCAATGTACCATATGAACATCCTCGTAGTTACTGTGTGCGTCAGCAGCATATACTGCGGTATGTGATCGCAGTATGACGTGACAGCCGTGAGCGTCTTATTGCCGTCATGTTTGTAACAGTAGAGGGCAGAGCGCGGCGGCACGCGGGCGGCGCCGGCGGCCCCATACAATTAGTCGCCAATTACCAGCAGTAACACACAGCGTCTGCCGCCGCAGCGACATACTGCACACACTCGTCATTGTGGACATCTGTAGCGGACACCACACACACATCCGTGTAGTATGACTGTACAGAACTTAGCGGGGAAGCGTGGGGTCATCAGAACAAGCGCTTACAACGTACTTAGAAACGGGCAGCGCTTCTGTGTGGGTGTGCTAAGTGAGGCTCACGAAGGAAGACAAGTCTTGTATCAGTGCGGGACAAAGACCGAGTATAGTCAGCGCCGCCACACAACGCTCCCTAACATATTATAATAACTTCGCAAAACAGGGATAAAACAATTTCCCCCGGCGAAATTCATTTCGCGGACATTTCATTATGTGCCGAGATTGGATTAAGTTTTTGATGAAATTAAAGCGGGTGTGCGATGCAATTTCGCGAACTACGATCGTGTACACTTTTTAATATTATCAAAGAAAATTGTTTTATGAACATTTTCACTTTCCAAGTTCTGTTAGGGCGGGTGTGGAGGGGGCGTGTATGCTCCGGTGAATATCGGAAATAGTTTAAGTAGACGAAGGAGTGACGTTTCAGAGAATTGTATTTACCTGCTCAAACTGGGTGCACTGTATCGAAGAATAGTTTAACTAATATGCTGTTACCGGTATAGCTATTATTAACAAGCGATTATTGGTGCTTGGAAACAATGTTGTTACAAATTCCTGCAATATGGAATAATCATGCATTGATCCAAGTCATGTATAAAAAAAAACGACAGAAGTGAAAACAAAACACAAACAGAATACTTTGCCATCACTCACTGACATATCGGATTTAAAACCGAGTAGTTCCCGAGGACAGCCGAACACATCCGAATGTAGCGCGGTGTCAGTAATAGGGTCGCGAGTTCAATGGTTTTTACCTCAAAAAATACCCAACGCGGTTAAAGAAGTTTTAACTTCAAAAATCATACATTACGTGGGCACGGTGGGCAATGTCAGTTATCCAAATAACTGGTAATGTCCACCGCCACCAAGAGCACGTTGATGATCTTTGAGCCGGTGAGCTGACGTGACTAGTGTGTTGTTGGCATGGAAATAGTATGTACTGTTGTTGGCTCTTTGGGACAACTCATTGACGTTAGTCGACGTCTCTTAGTTGAACTTAATCGCTTTATGATGAACGTGATGAGGCAGGTAAACGCGGTGGGTATTGTTCCCCACCCCCGCCCCTCGCCCGGTGATTCGTATGCATGGAATATCCACGTAATTTGCGAACTCATTGCGTGGATCAAGGTGAGATTTAAAAAAGTCGGTCGAGAAAATAAGAAAAATTCCCGGCTTGGCGCAAGAGCCGACACCCGAGCGCCGAGTGCCGGGCGCCGGGAGCTGAGGAGGCAAGGCAAGGCAAGGCCTTTATAATGCAAATGATACTGATTGTTCCCATCGCTTCGGATGCTATTAATTTACGACACCTCCATGTCGAACTCCAATTTCCGAAGACTTTTCATTCGGCTATTCCCGACGTGGCGATATTTAGAGTGCTCTGGCGAGGATATTATCGTAATGATTGGATAACAGTCAAGCATCGTGACTAATATTGTGCTTGCCGCCATTTATCAAGATACATGTGTAGATAGTACTTACATATTTTTATGAAAGTCTGGGGTTTGAAACGTAACGAACTCCTCAACAAAGAATGACTTCGACTTGAATGTTGCTTATTCGTCAAGGTATTTGCGACTTATTCACCAACTTTTCAAGTGTCACATAAATATCGTGCTCCCTGAACTACCTTCTGGACTATTTAGAATCTATAAGCAATATATGGTTTATCTATGTATCATTCCATTTCCTGTAGTCGGTGTCTGTGAATACTGCAGCTCTTTATCTGCTTATTCACTTGAAAAGTTAAAATTAATAAAATAAAGATGGGCATGAAGCGAATGAATAAGTCAGGGTATAATTTAGTATAATAAGGATTTTGCTAGAGCCGATTTCAGATCGCGCTAACTTTAAAGCTGGCTCAGAACTTTCTGATAGATAATCTGTTCCCGACTAGGTATATATCCTGTACATCTTTAACTTTTATCTATTTTTCAAGATCTCAAATAAAACCTACAAAGAGTTAGGTAAAAACAAAACACATTAATTGTTTAAAACAGGTATCACAAATACTGCTTTATACTATAAATGGACTGTAATTACCGCTGTATAAAATATGTAGTTCACGTAATTTCGTATTTAAATGCAATGACATGGATTACAGCAAGTTGGAATAACCATCCGTTAGTGACAAACTGACGAATAGGCGCGCGGGTGAACGGTGCGTGGTAAATACGCGCCTCATTTGTCTGGCAAGCTCGTAATGCGCGTATGAATGAGCGGTGACGACGCGCCGCGCATCGACGACGCACGATATGATGCGGACTCGGCTCACCTCCACCATACTGGACATTTTTAAGATAATAAAGGTAGAGACAAACTGGTCCCACGTACGCAACACGTGTAACATTATGAGACCAGCACTCTTGATTTTATACAAAAAACTATGCACTAGAAAAATACTTATCGAATGCAACGTACATAATTATAGGCGGATATATACGGGTAAGTATATATGATATAATTAAAAAACCTCTAATATTTACAAGATATAACAACTGAACCTAAAATTTTATTTGATATATCAATTTTAACTGATCACTATATAATATTATGGTGATCAGTTAATATAATAAACGATTGATATAATTTTGAAGTAATTTATTTATTTATTTATTTAAACTTTTCGCACAAAAAAGGTACAAAGGCGGACTTAATGCCTTAGGCATTCTCTACCAGTCAACCAAGGGTGGTGAAGAGATTGGATGGCAGGTGCTTTGTGTGAGAGGAACAATGATAAAAAAAATCTATTAAAACTAGGTACACAAATACATAAATAGGTTATATACATTTACATACTATTTACTATAATATATACTTATAATATATTTATATAATACACAAATTCAAAGGAGAGAGGTGATGAGATGACTCTACGCTATTTGTTTTGAAAATAACTCTGCAATTTCCGCTTAAATGCATACCGACTGGTGGCCGTCCTGATATCAAGAGGAAGTGCATTCCAAAGAAGAATGGACTGAATATGAAAGGAAGAATGAACAAAGTCAGAAGTATGAGAAGGACAGAGTAGGAGAAGATTGTTAGAAGAACGCAGATTCTTAGCGTGAGAAGAACAAAGATATTGGAAGTGAGACACGAGATAAGAAGGAGGAGTGGGAGAGTTGAGAAGGGAGAAAAGCGTGGTCAAAGCGCGCAAACTTCTTCTTTGGCGTATGGACATCCATTTGAGCTCAGACCTATAGCTCGACACATGGTCATATTTCTTGAGGTTGAATATGAAGCGGATACCATTGAGAGTAACTAATTTATATAAGCATATGTATATAAAATCGTTTGATATACCACTCAAAAGACATAAAACATATTTAGTCTAATATGATATTTTTTTTTTTTGTAATTTCTGTCATAGTATATATACCTAGTAACTGATTACCACCTGCCAAGAAAGCTCAACGGAGCCCCGGTTATTGGTGGTTATTAAAAAATGGGAACTAATTTTTTGAGCTGTTATTTAAATATTTGAGATGTTATTAAGATCAGTTGAAAAACATATTGAGCAGTTATTTAATTTAATGGTGGTTGATTAATTATTGCGACAGTAAAACATGCAATGGACAGTAATAAAAATACAATTAGTCGGTTATTTTATCATAGGTACAATGTCAATTCTAAAAATAATTGAGCAGTTCAATAACTGAATGAGCGGTAAAAATGATGGAATGAGCAGTTCGATAAATAGTTCGGCAGATCATAGCGAGCGGTGATAAAAATACTAAACTTCAGACAAAAATACTAAGTTTCCGAATACATAGTTATAAATGAGCTTAGGTTTGGTTAGGTTACTTTAAACCCTTTACATTGACATAGAATGCAAGAGCGAGCGTATGAGAATTAGAGTGATTGATTAGAGACTCATAGTTTTCGAAAACTACTTTACCACCACATTGTTTATAGAATTGCTTAGAATGAGATTTCTTACCGACAAATTCCGATTTATTACTGCCCACACGTAACCGCTCGTTCAATAATTTTTACCGCCCATTTAATTATTTTCCTGCTCAATTAATATATTCACTGATCCATTTCATTATTTTTTATTACTCATTTTTGTTTCCTTTACTGCTTAGTTTTAACTGCTGAACTAGATATTAAACGTGCCATTTATAATTTTTAACTTACCAAAACCGCTATTTACAGCTGCCTCTTTAAATCAGTGCCTTAAAAATGACCACAAAGGCCAGCCTTCTAACCTAACCTATCCGAGTCGGATTGCCGCTCACCGCCGCACTTCGCCGGCCAGCCTCAGCCGCGGCGGCGAGGGTTACACCCACCTGCTCCTTAGCTCGCGGGCCACCTCGCCCCTCAGCGCCTATGTGGGTTCAAATTACACTCCAGGGTAGGGCAGACAAGACTACGTGGAGTCGGTTTTGCAATTCGTTTCTGTCACTAACTTTTGTAGCATAACATATTGAGAACCATAATGAGGGTATCAATATATATTTTAAACGATAGACCTAATGATTTTCGATTAAATAAACGTTATACGAGGTAAGTTTTAGATTATATAAATGTTATATGTAAAGAATTATATCAACAGTTGGTATATCTCACGTTTATTATATCTTGTGAACGTTATTGAAATGAAAATATACTAAATAACTTTATATGATATGAGACGCACCCGATACCTACACAACTTTAAACTTAGGTAAGATAATACGGGCTGGTGTCCGCAACTCCACGTTAATGCGTGTATTTTGCGTACGGGAAGTAAAAAAAAATTAATAATAATAAACTTAGGTAATAGTAATAATAGTACCTATATTTTTGACTATAATGGTCCCGAGACCAAGTCAGGAGCTAAAATCTTCAAAATAATTCTTAATATTTAATTGACGTTGTACTACTTATGATAATGTAAGATGTATGTAGACAATTATTGTTATTCTGTACTTATTTGACAGATGAGTGAAAAAAAAACCTTTGTGATGAAACAGACAAGAAAGTGATCTTATATTCAGTAGAATTGATAGCAAAATGAAACTTATTGTATCCGTTGGGGATCCTTAACTCGGGAATATTTATCACTGAAATCATTTACAGGGACAGGGACTGTTATTCCTTAACACAGGTTATTCTATAACCTAGCTAGGAAAGCAGAACTTCACCCACCAGATTGTGTTTGACATGGTACAAACTTATATGTATAACCTCATGTACCTACTACAATCTCCTTTTTTATGATTATTATTCCCTTTATTTATTTTTAAACAAACTTATTATATTTTTAAATATTCTTTAGAAAAAATAAATAAAAAAACATTTAAAAATATAAAAAATTGTAGCCCACCGGTACCGGGAACAGGGTCCAAGCTACCGGCGGTCAGGGCTCCAGAGAAAGGAACCTCCTAACGATACGAGCCGTGTCCAGGAGTACCGCTCTCTGCATCATCTGATTATTATTATTATTTAGGCCACTCGATGGGTCTCCACAAGCGTATGTTGCTAATACGCCGCACCGCTCGCGACTTGTTACACGATTGAAGGCCACGTACACCGACAACTATTGTCACAAGATTACTGGAATTAACATCATTAATTTGTCATTATTATTGAAAACTACTTCGTATGTATTGGTTTTAATGTAGTGCATTTACCGTAGGTAGGTACCTATATATACTTACACATTGAATGACTTCCCGGCTATCGCGAGCATTGGAGCACTAACGAAAGTAAAAATAAAAGATGATGTATGTAAAACAACAAAAGGAGATGGATAACGGTCCACAAGCTGGAGACAAGCTGGGCCCGGAAATGGACACAAATAAAACAAAATGTATTATGAAGCAATAATAGTGTTTCAAAGCCCTGTATATTTCTGTTCATCGTAAGACTTTTTGAATGGCCATAAGACCGTTAACAAAGGGTACTAGGTCTACCTACCTAAAACACCTGACAAAGAAAGCAATCATTCTATCAAATCAATCTTAGTAGCAGTGTGTGGGTGAAACTATAGTGATAGAAATTCACAAAATGACCATCGTGACTGACTTTAATAGAACAGAAACTGTTTACCACGTATTCTAATATTCACACAATTAAGTACCAGCGAGCGTAGGCGTAGGTCCCAACACATAACTCTCTATAGAAACTAACATGACAGTTGTAAACCGCTAACACATGTAGTGCGACATATTTCTTCGGGCCTGCAATGATAATCACGTAACTGCCTACAGCGCACTATATTATGAAACTCTCTCGCGACACAAACGACCGGTCGTTTAGTGCGTGGAGCCTGTAGAGTATGCGATAGTACGTATCGCTGCGTTGCCGTGGTCGCAGGCTGAACTGCACGGAAGCTCGACTCCTCTACCTTGTCGCGAGGGTACGCACACACGCATAAGTGCTCATTACGCTGGCCTTGTAACTGGTCTACAGAGAACAGTGCGTGAAACCCCGGGAAACCCTCCTGTGAGACAAGGATGTGTATGTGTGCGTACGTTCTCGATGACTATAGGATGTCGATTAGAATGAGTGTTGTTGGTAATGTGTTCCGTGGTGAGGGGATATGACGCCGCGTGCGCAATTATATGTAAATCTGAGAGGTGCGGGGCACGGGTGGGGTGAGGGAGGGGTGACATTAGCAGATTGTTCGCGTTATGTTTGATAATAGGAGTTTAAGTGTCGCTCACGTGTTCCTACATAGTCGTAATGACGCGGACATCTAGTGGTGACGCGCGGCCCCGCCCGGTGGCCACAACATTGGCGGTGTACAGTCGGAGAAAATTAATTCTTAAGCAGATTGATATACCTATAAATGAACCGAGGTGTACCTATTACATACGAGTCTCAAACACTCTCAATACAAATGAAAAACATTAGTCGTTATTTTTTTTATGGGATAAACCGAAGTCATAATGAAAGTACCTACCTACATAAGTACGTTCCCTTATCTATTTTGTAAAAGTGTGATAATGTTTGATTGATTTTCTTTAATCGTTGTACTTTGACCCGTTTATCTTTTAAATTCGTTAATCGGATAAGTATCGCACCAGGTAGTGAAGTCTACTATAGATACATCTATACATTATAATAAAGTCACTTTTTGTGTCTGTCTGTGTGACTGCGTTTGCAACTACATCGCAGATTTTAATATGGTTTTCACCATCATTTAGAGAATTTATTCCGGTAGGTTATAAGTATAATACATTAATTTAAAACTTACAAAATAAAGTACATAATTTTTATGTTTAGTCAAGTTGTAAAAACCGTGCGAAACATGGGCGGGTTGCCAGTGAAGATAAGATACGAAAGTGCCTTCTTAATGAGTAAAGAGTATTTAAATGAAGTGCAGTGCAGCCAGCAATACAGTGACAGTAGCGGGTGTTCGCTCATGGCATTCAATACAGTGACAGTAGCGGGTGTTCGCTCATGGCATTCAATACAGTGACAGTAGCGGGTGTTCGCTCATGGCATTCAATACAGTGACAGTAGCGGGTGTTCGCTCATGGCATTCAATACAGTGACAGTAGCGGGTGTTCGCTCATGGCATTCAATACAGTGACAGTAGCGGGTGTTCGCTCATGGCATTCAATACAGTGACAGTAGCGGGTGTTCGCTCATGGCATTCAATACAGTGACAGTAGCGGGTGTTCGCTCATGGCATTCAATACAGTGACAGTAGCGGGTGTTCGCTCATGGCATTCAATACAGTGACAGTAGCGGGTGTTCGCTCATGGCATTCAATACAGTGACAGTAGCGGGTGTTCGCTCATGGCATTCAATACAGTGACAGTAGCGGGTGTTCGCTCATGGCATTCAATACAGTGACAGTAGCGGGTGTTCGCTCATGGCATTCAATACAGTGACAGTAGCGGGTGTTCGCTCATGGCATTCAATACAGTGACAGTAGCGGGTGTTCGCTCATGGCATTCAATACAGTGACAGTAGCGGGTGTTCGCTCATGGCATTCAATACAGTGACAGTAGCGGGTGTTCGCTCATGGCATTCAATACAGTGACAGTAGCGGGTGTTCGCTCATGGCATTCAATACAGTGACAGTAGCGGGTGTTCGCTCATGGCATTCAATACAGTGACAGTAGCGGGTGTTCGCTCATGGCATTCAATACAGTGACAGTAGCGGGTGTTCGCTCATGGCATTCAATACAGTGACAGTAGCGGGTGTTCGCTCATGGCATTCAATACAGTGACAGTAGCGGGTGTTCGCTCATGGCATTCAATACAGTGACAGTAGCGGGTGTTCGCTCATGGCATTCAATACAGTGACAGTAGCGGGTGTTCGCTCATGGCATTCAATACAGTGACAGTAGCGGGTGTTCGCTCATGGCATTCAATACAGTGACAGTAGCGGGTGTTCGCTCATGGCATTCAATACAGTGACAGTAGCGGGTGTTCGCTCATGGCATTCAATACAGTGACAGTAGCGGGTGTTCGCTCATGGCATTCAATACAGTGACAGTAGCGGGTGTTCGCTCATGGCATTCAATACAGTGACAGTAGCGGGTGTTCGCTCATGGCATTCAATACAGTGACAGTAGCGGGTGTTCGCTCATGGCATTCAATACAGTGACAGTAGCGGGTGTTCGCTCATGGCATTCAATACAGTGACAGTAGCGGGTGTTCGCTCATGGCATTCAATACAGTGACAGTAGCGGGTGTTCGCTCATGGCATTCAATACAGTGACAGTAGCGGGTGTTCGCTCATGGCATTCAATACAGTGACAGTAGCGGGTGTTCGCTCATGGCATTCAATACAGTGACAGTAGCGGGTGTTCGCTCATGGCATTCAATACAGTGACAGTAGCGGGTGTTCGCTCATGGCATTCAATACAGTGACAGTAGCGGGTGTTCGCTCATGGCATTCAATACAGTGACAGTAGCGGGTGTTCGCTCATGGCATTCAATACAGTGACAGTAGCGGGTGTTCGCTCATGGCATTCAATACAGTGACAGTAGCGGGTGTTCGCTCATGGCATTCAATACAGTGACAGTAGCGGGTGTTCGCTCATGGCATTCAATACAGTGACAGTAGCGGGTGTTCGCTCATGGCATTCAATACAGTGACAGTAGCGGGTGTTCGCTCATGGCATTCAATACAGTGACAGTAGCGGGTGTTCGCTCATGGCATTCAATACAGTGACAGTAGCGGGTGTTCGCTCATGGCATTCAATACAGTGACAGTAGCGGGTGTTCGCTCATGGCATTCAATACAGTGACAGTAGCGGGTGTTCGCTCATGGCATTCAATACAGTGACAGTAGCGGGTGTTCGCTCATGGCATTCAATACAGTGACAGTAGCGGGTGTTCGCTCATGGCATTCAATACAGTGACAGTAGCGGGTGTTCGCTCATGGCATTCAATACAGTGACAGTAGCGGGTGTTCGCTCATGGCATTCAATACAGTGACAGTAGCGGGTGTTCGCTCATGGCATTCAATACAGTGACAGTAGCGGGTGTTCGCTCATGGCATTCGGTGGCGTCGTTTCTTGGCAGAACCGATTAGCATAGGTATGAAGCTGCTATTCGATCCCATTACAAAGTATTACAACATTTCACTAACAAATCTTATGTGATTGACTGTGTTTTGTTGTTGTATGTTGTGTTTTTGTGTGAGTGATGTGTGATGTGTGCAGGTGTTAGATATGCATACCGTTACCTTGGTACTAATCACTGAATACAGTGATTAATCAATCGTAATTAGCAAGATGTACCTAATTAAGAGTCAAGATGAATAAGGCTTATAATGTTATTGTTATCTAGATTTCTATCAATGGCATACTCAGATACGTGCTGTAGGAATAATTTAAATAAATAATTTATTGTTCATATTAGGGTCAGAGAAGCATTGTTTATTTTGATGATGTAAAGTGGGCCATATCAGGAGCCTTTGTATTGATTGTTGGTAATAAGAACATGTTATTAGTGTTAATCTCGATTCACGTAATTAATTTTTCTCCTAACAAACCAGCATAGCATGGTCTTCCTTCCTCCGCCTTCTACTATATAAGTTGCGTATATGAAACCTGCCCAACACGCCTCCCACTGCTGGGATACAGGCCTCCTCTCTGTGAGAGGGAGTGGGCCGTAATCTACCACGCGGGCCCAGTGCGGGTTCGTAGATGTCACATGTCTTAGTTTTTTTTTGTTCTAGGACATGCCGGTTTCATCACGATGTTTTCCCTTCACCTTTTTGAGAGCAGTGGTGATAAAATAATTTACACAAAGTAAAGCGCCTGCCTGTGTTCGCACTTACGACCAACAACTCGGCAAGTCGTGACTGTTACCGCTGGCCTGCTCTAAAACCTGACAGCCTGACAGCCTGACACAGCACTATGTGGTCGATTGCCGCTTGTCATTTGTGAAAGATAATACTTTTTCAAAATATTAACCTCAGAAGCTAGGTGCACGGTTTTAATTGGTCGTTTGCTATGGAGAAGAGCCAGCAAGCAACTCCTCGGTAACTCTTTTAAAAATAATTGGCTCTTACAATGTTTTCAAATTACAGTGTAAATAGGTATGGGAGGACATTGTAGGCCTGTAGGCCTGTCAACAAGTACCAGGTACTTAAACTATTATTGGAAGGATAGTCGCGCGACAGGTTGGTCACAAACATTGGTCGAACGTGACCAATATCTGAATGTAAACAGGCGACCCGAAGATAAATGAGAATAGTACAAAATGCAAATAGTTACCGAACTGCAATTCTAAACTAGGAATCGGAGACTTTAAGTGGCGACCGGCTCTCAGTGGCAACTTTAATTAAACCTAACTTCTGAGATGACGTCCCACTCAAGATAATCCTTACAAACTATCTTCGCTATTGACACAGCGAACTTTAAACTCTATTCAGAAGTATTAAGGATTGGTGTGATTGCAGAGTTAGTTTGGGAAGCTATTAAGCTGTTGCGTCCTGCGACTGGAGGAGACTAATTCAGAAACAAGATCGTGGAAGTGTTGTAGTTCGTTTAATGTGGCCGAGGCTGGCCGGGGCTGGCCGGGGCTGGCCAGAGCTGGCCGGAGCTGGGCTTACCCAGCTCATCATCATCTATTACTTATAATAGATGATATAATGATGATGATGATGGTATGATGATGATGTATGGTTAGCTGGTCGGTCATGACGACCGCTCGCGACATGCACACGTCGAGCAAAAGATCATTGCAGCATTCAAGATTATCAACAATTCATAATTATGCATTCTCACCAATTCTGTATTTGTCATCTGATTCTGTTTTGAAACCTAAATAGATACAAGGCAGGGTAGTTTCACAGGCGTGTGTATTGTAACTAGTAACAGTTCGTGTTCAGTGCCTATGTACCGCGCGATGTATATGCAGCGAGTTCATTATTTGTGCCGCTGCCGCGCCGCGCGCCGGTCGTCGCGGAAACAATTATCGGCCTGATTTACATATCGCGCCGCGCTGCACCACACCGCAGCGCATCGGTCGGCTGCGGACAGCAACGAGAACAGTTGTTGAGCACTTGCTCGTCCATAATGTTTAACACTTGTTATTTAGGATGTATTACAGTTGATGAATGTGCCGGTGAGCTGGTAGAGAGTGGAATTTGTGAACGTGGACAGTGGGTGCAAACTTTGACAGAGACTTCTAAACTTGAGCAATTAACCTCTTCCTAAGAATCAAAGATGAGACATGGACCGTGTCTTATCCATTCGAAATTTATTTTACAAGAACTGGAGCACACACATCCACACACACACACATCACACACACACCACACACACACACACACACCCCCCCACACA
Organism: Luperina testacea; assembly: GCA_927399505.1. Lineage (NCBI taxonomy): Eukaryota > Metazoa > Arthropoda > Insecta > Lepidoptera > Noctuidae > Luperina > Luperina testacea. Next base: position 413,901 of record OV656771.1, read on the forward strand.
CACACACACACACATCTCCATGTCGAGGTGACAATGAATGGCGATTTGTTCTCCTCATAATTATAACTTGCGCGAAAAGATAAGGAATGAATTAGGTTCTATCGCTTTCCTTCATTATGTGATCATCATATAAATGAGCTACCGATGCTTAATTATGATAATAAATACGTGAAACTCACAGAAGGAATAGAAAGAGCTACATTGAGCGGAATCAACAGATGAGAGGATCGCACGTGTTCGGACGAATCAAACCGGCGCGATGCGATTCATTGCATAGGGCCGGCCCTCCCTGCCATTACATTAATTGCTTTTGTCTACCTCTCGGCCGACCCAATAACCCTTCTTTTTTAAACGGCTTCATTAAAAATAGCAATAAAAGTTCGGCTCGAAGCGACCGGGCCGCCGCGCCGCCCGCGGCCCGGCCAGCCGCGCCGGCCGCCGGCGTTTTACACTTGTAAGACACTAATGACGTCAACCTTGAAATAGTTAGTCCATTTGATGTGCCTAGACGGTAAACTTTACCTAGATTGAAATGTAGAGAACGATCCTAGAAAAAATAGAGAGGCGTTTACAAAATAAAACTGGCGTGTATTTAGTGAAACATTTCTCAAATTCTTGTGCCTTTTAATTCTAGACATCAAAGTGAAACGTAATGAGTACCGAACGAATAAGGACTCGTACACACGGCCGACTAATTAGCTAAATGAAATCCGTCACGTGACACATACAATTAACTCGCATTCACCGCGCCGACAATTAAACGGCAGTATCAATAAGTTCATTAAATAGAGAGGCTACGCCGCGGGGCCCGGCCCGGGATCCCGGGATTAAGCACTGACCCGCGGCCCGGGCTGGGCACCTCTTATTAGTTCGTCCACTTAAACCTCTGTCGATATACTTAGATATACTGACGCATGGACACGCATTCCTTTTGGACAGTAACCTGAATCTGGAATATGACTGCAGCATGTTTAATAAATACTCAGGCAAAATAAAGAACCTTGGACTACGTACTATATTTAAGGATTTACTGGACTTAATTACTGACATTATGCAAAATGTTGACATAGACATTGTAAATGACATAAATAAAACAGAAGACCATTTTTTTCTTGACTAAAGATCTATACATTATACACCAAAACATCGCAGGTTTGCTAGCTAAATAAGATTCTATTGCGGTCTGCCTCAATAAATTAATTGATAAAAACATAGGCGTGGATGTCTTGTGCATTACGGAGCACTTTATGATGGAAATGTATGAAAAACACCTGAATTTGAACAATTACTGTTTAGCCGCCTGTTTCAGTCGTAAAGAAACCAAAAGAGGAGGGGCATGCATAGTAGTGAGGTCCGGTCATCAGTGGAGAGAGCTGCCGCAAATAGCAAAAATATCCACAAGTGGTGTCTTCAAATGTTGCGCCATTGAACGAATTACCCACAAAATCGTATGTGTTTGCATTTATAGAGTACCAAATGCCAATAATATCGATGAATGTATTTGTAAATTAGAACAGATATTACATATTTTGCTGAAAAAGAACCGTAAAAATATTGTTTTGGCTGGTGATTTTAATATAGATGTAGGTCTAGGTACTAAAAAGAACTTATCAATCAATAGAATTCGAAAATATTATTATGTTAATAAGTTTTAACTTGAAACTGGCGCTTTATCAACCGACTCGTCTTGAGAGCAAAACATGCATTGACAATTTTGCGCATAACTTTAGCAGGTCCTGTAAGGCTTCAGTATTAGAGTTAGCGTTGTCTGATCACACAGCACAGTTACTAAAATACTTAATTAGCACAGTATGTAGTTTTAATCGGTGGAGTAGGATAAGACGTGACTAGCATGACGATAACATTAATAAATTGAAGGCCTATCTGCGGAGTCTGACATTTTCAGAAGTATATGAAACAAATGACCCTAATGTAGCATTTAACGCATTGTCTGATATTTTTTTTTTTACTTTACAGACAGTGCTTTCCCGAAACTGTAGTATCGGTAAATATCAAGAAAAAACAGAAATGGGTATCACGTGGTATTAAAAAATGCAGCGAGAAAAAACGACAATTGCTGTGGCAGTTCCGATTGAAACTTTCATAGCAGGACAAAAGGCAATTTAAAAATTACACAAAAATATTTAAAAAGATTATTAATTTAACTCAGCGAGCTCAAAATATCCATAAAATAAAGACATCAAAAATAAATCCAAAACCACATGGCATCACGCAAAGTTAAATATGCCAAAGAATAACGGAAAATAACTGGTAATAACGCTGTCTTACTCAATATTGATATACCTACACCCATCTGACCAAAATTGACACAACACTCCAAGCGGTACACTAGTTTAAGCGAGATGATACATTTTCTTTGTACAAAATCTTATTTTCTCGGAGCTAGGTTACATTAGCGAGTTTCCTCTCCCATCCGGCGCCGGATACGCGCGGCGCGAGTACGTACATTACCGTGTACGAGTGATTCATCACCGGACGAGAACCTGTGCGGTTTACATTATGCAACGCTTTCAACGGCGGCCGGCGGCGGCGGCGGCGGCAAGCGGCTCCAGCGCTCTGCAGCGTTGCCAAACACGTGCACCACACATGTGCCCCGGATTACAACGTTAGCTAATTTAAAGGGATAGAGAATAGAATTCATAATAAAAAAAAAACCTGAGCATGACGATGAATGAGATTTTCTTTTGCATTGTAGGTATATGTATTTAATAGGGTATATTTAGGACGGGTTTCTGGCTAAGTAGTGTCAGCCGCACGGGTCGATCGATCAGGTTAAGCTACGCTTGCCGCGGTTGGTCCGTGGATGGGTGACCCCTCCGTACCTCGGAAAGCACGTTAATTACGTCATTCGTGGATCTTTGAAAGTCGTTACGGGTCGTCAGAAGCCTGAAAATCGGACAACCAGTCTTACCAAGGGTTATCGTATTGTCCAATAACTGGGTTGTGGAGGTCAGATAGGTAGTCGCTCCATGTAAAATACCTACCTACTGGTATTCAGTAGCATCCGGTTAGACTGGAAGCCGATCCCAACGTTATTGGGAAAAGGCAGGCAGATGATGATGTTTATGTACATACAGTATTTTAGTTTAAGACGTCACAAATCAAATCCTTCTCTTCTGTTCTCATCATGATCATCAAAATATACTTAGTGATGATTTATTGCCTACTCGGATTACTGAAACGGTTGATTGGATCTTTATGTAACGATGGTTCCCGAAATTGTTAACTATTTTCTTATCTCGAAATTGTTCTTAATTGGATTTTAGTTTAATTGAACTAACATTTTTCATTTGTAAAATTCTTAGTAGAACATTTTCATAATTATTACAATTAAGTATTAGTCCGTAAGCGTCCTCTGAAGAATATTGTTCATCCAATAACCGTTAAAATTATTCGTTGAACAGTTGAAGGAGCAGTTATCGAATCAGCATGGGAGCTGTGAACGCTTATGCGAATCCCGCGCCCAGGCCATAGGCAGAGGTAGAACATCGCGGTGGTTTTAGCCGGTAAGAGTCCGGCATGCCCATCTGTCTCCCCCGCGATGGAGGAAGTCCATGAGGATTTCCACCGCGCACCAAAAAAAAAAGTTATCTAATCAGCAAGCTCGGCAGACGTTATTATGTTCTTATCGCTTTCTAAATTGATAATTGCGGTTTAGATTTTAAGTTACGTATAGGTATAAGATACGGTATTTATCTACACATTTTAATGAACAAAAATACTGATTATGAAAACAAGTCAAACAGTTCCAGTTTTTGGAATTATAATGTAATGAATGAATGAATGTAAACAGACTGTGAGTTTGTTTGGTGAATGAAGACATGCGTGTACCTAATAGGTACAGTGACATATTACTACTAGTGATCTATAACAGTGTAGCTAAATGAAGTCATGCGTGTACCTAATAGGTACAGTGACATATTACTACTAGTCAACTATGACAGTGTAGCTAAATGAAGACATGCGTGTACCTAATAGGTTCAGCGACATATTACTACTAGTCAACTATGACAGTGTAGCTAAATGAAGACATGCGTGTACCTAATAGGTACAGCGACATATTACTACTAGTCATCTATAACAGTGTAGCTAAATGAAGACATGCGTGTACCTAATAGGTTCAGCGACATATTACTACTAGTCAACTATGACAGTGTAGCTAAATGAAGACATGCGTGTACCTAATAGGTACAGCGACATATTACTACTAGTCATCTATAACAGTGTAGCTAAATGAAGATATGCGTGTACCTAATAGGTACAGCAACATATTACTACTAGTCAACTATGACAGTGTAGCTAAATGCAGTGTGTCATCTCAGTCTCGGGAAGTAAGTGTGGACAATGTGATGACGTGTAATATATAATTCATGGAACCAAAGGAACCGATTTGCAGTTCATTAAATACGCGAGCAGTTTTTTGAATATGTTATTTAAGAAGTTAGAACTAACTTAATGTTAAGAACTCAATCATAGCAGATAGAAATATTTTTTTTATTGAATTGGCAATCAATTGAGGTTAGACGATGTCGCGGCAATAAGCGTTGTCAATATTGATGAGAAACCCGTCTGGACTCCAGAGTTCCGGACCCAGACGGACAAACACTCGTAGTAGTGACAGTAACAGGGCATTCTCTTTGGAAGAAAGACTACTCATTCTCAGCTTTATCGTATGGCATTATTAGATGCGGACGAGTACTTCGACGCCTAAATATCCTTTTGTTTTTTATTTATTTATATAGTAAGTTGGTCTTTTACTTTAGTACCTGTTAGAGGTTGCAAACCTATAAGTTTCAAATAAACTGCATCTTGTCTACTGCTTGATGTGTCCTAGCAACCGTAGTAACTTATATTCAAAAATTATATTTTTCTGTTGCACTGCAAATAAGTATTTTCTTCCTGCAACCGTATCCCATTCTCTAACTCTAATAGTATCCAGTGTAAATCGTTAGTTAACGAGATTATGAAAATAAATATTATTTGATGGAACCTTAATTAGGTATCTAATAACAAGATGAATGGTTATGATTCGTCGGAAGTAGCAAGTTTCCGTAGAAGTAGCTGGTCCTTGTTAACAGGCCTACATTGTTTCCTACACCTATTACAGGTCTACCAGAATATCATGGCATAAAAAAAAATGTGATTATAATATGGATTGACATTGCCATATGGATATCACATTTTTTTATGCCCTGAGATTCCGGTATATTTTTTATAACACTGTAATTTGAAACATTGTAAAAGCCAGTTACTTTGAGAAAGTAACTGTGGGAGTATCTCGCCGCCTGTTCTCCATATGACTCCACCCATTGGAACCGTGCTCCTAGTTTCTGACGTTTCATAAGTTCCCTTGTGTGTATTTTGAATTGAATTGATTTGATTATTTGTTGAGTGTCAGCTACCTACTCGAAAAGCACTGGGTGTAAACAAATTGTTTTGACAACAAAGTTTCATGAAACTTGCAAGTGAAAATTTTGAAAAACATTTTTCTGCCGCGCTTTGTGTAAAAATATAAAGAAGAATATTCTTTGAACATATAAATAAATAGTTTTACTTCTCTAACTGTGGTCCGTTACAAAAATAGGGTCTCTTCGACCTCTCGGTAACCGAACAACACTATTTGCGACAACCGTCAATATGATTTATGTACGGTCAGCAACAAAAGTCGATTAACACTTCAGTTTTTTTAATCTGTTATTGTTTTTCTGCTGCAATTTTGAACAAATATTTTGCTCAGTAACTGAGATTAAAGAAAACTGAAGCGTTAATATTTTGCTGAACAACTGAGATTAAAAAAACTGAAGTGTTAATCGACTTTTGTTGCTGACTGTACGAGCACAGGAGTCCTGTGCAAACAAATATTTTCAGATAGTGTCAACTTGGAAAGGTACCTATACATAGAGCTGATAGTTGTTCCGGGCGTCAAAGCTATACCATCGGGCAGTAGGTACGTACACTTGAAGAACAAAGTGCTAGGCAACAAAGTACCTTTTTCGAGTGTCTGACACTCGACAGCGATATGTTGCAAGTGTCTGACACTCGATGGCAAAATGTCGCGAGTGTCTAACTGTGTACCATGCATTATGTATTATAGAAGTATGAGGAACATGGCGTAAAGTTCACTCGTCCTCCATAGACAAGGAGGATCCTGCGACCAGACGGGTACTGGCGTCCCAAGTAACATTTTAGGTCATTTTAGGTTTTAGAAAGGTTTTGAAAAGGTTCTAGAACCTTTCAAAACCTTTTCAAAACCTTTCTAGAACCTAAGATGTTACTTGGGGTGTCCAGAAGGCTACTAGCTGACGATTGATGGCGGGACGTTGTATATTTGCAGGTCGCCGGTCATCTTGCGTGACGTCAGTGTGTTGCGGTGTTCGCATGTGGCGATGTGCATATCGCCACATGTACATTGTAAGTAGGTATATCATATTTCCAAACTCAACTTGGTAGTTATACTTAATATAACCACTTACTAAACTTAAATGTCACCACATCAGTAGATTGATCCCGTGCGAAGCAGGGTCAGGGCGCTAGCTAGTATATTGGACGATGATCGTTACCTAACCGTGTAAGGCTTCACTTACAGGTATAAATTACCTTCGATTACGATTAGGAATTTCGCAGAATCACTCCAGTGTAACACAATATTCGTGTAATAAAATATCTCGTCATTAATCAAACGAGTTTATGAGCTAACTTGTAAATCATGTTCACCTTTAAACGGTGCGCGGTGCGGTGCGGTGCGGTGCGGTGCGGTGCGGTGCGCGCGCGGTGCGGTAATCTAATTTAATTGTAGCCGTCTATTGTCGGCAGCACGCTGGGCGGGTTGGGCCACTGAATAATCGCGGGCTCACAATAAATCCATACTGAGGCTACACAATTGTTTACCAATTAACCCTCTAATGACTAAAACTGTGAATAATTTGTAGTAAATCAGTTGGCGTCACGCGGCTTAGCATGATTCATGGCGAGCGCGGGGTGAGGGCGGGTGAACAGGGCCGGGGGGAGTATGTACGATAGTTGTACGTACACGTGCTAATTGCTTTGTGATTGTTTTAGGACGACACGCGCGACCACCACACGGGCGCGGACAGAAGTACCACATCACAGTGATTGCTCGATTGGATTGGACGTCACATCACGTACATTGGACAACAAGCCTACCAGGTGTCATTACTCCATGTAGTAAAGTCCATTCTGAACTACTTGGTGGATTACATCTCAAAAATTTTTTTGAAACTTACAGAAGTTGTTAGTCTTTCTGTACCTACCTGCAGCATGGTCCTCCTGCCCCCCCCCCCCCCCACCCCAGAGTACGCCCGCGCTGAAATTGCACTCATTATTAAATTAGTGCGACCTTCCATTTGTCTGTCCTTTCATGTATTATGCTCATTTGGCCGCAGATAATTGTAGCTAATCATGGAGACGCTGAGGCCGCGTTGATTACGTCACAGACAGGAGGTCGCGTAAGACATATCTCTGTGAACTTTATAGCGGGCTTTTTTATAAATATTTAAAACAGCTAGCTAGCATTCTATCTTTTCATAGACATTACATTATTGAAGGTACTGTGACTGTGATGAAAAGTGGATGCCGTTCCAAGATCATGTCAGATCACGTCTCTGTGCAGATCGAAATGAAAAGTTACCAAGAGTGGGCACAAGCTTGGCACGACATAGTACTCAATAAACTCGCAAGCAAAAACAACTTCTCAAATGAAATTGAGATGTCCGAACTCTAAATGATCTCAGTTCACACAGTAGGTACAAAAAGGGCGCGGCGGGCGCGGCGGCGGTAGTTAGTTGCGCCATAATGACGCGACTGGTCGCCATAACTCGCAAGTCGCGCGACCCGCCGTTATGTTGGCACTTTTTAGTTTATCACCGATCGTGGTCGAAACGCGGCAAATTGTGGGTCGTTGCGGGTCGGTGGGGATCGACTGCTGATAATATTGGTGATTTAAGGACGATTGGAAAGCAGAAAGTTATGGGGGAAGATGACCTATTTTATTGTTATTCAAGTGGCGTTTTCTGTTAGGTTGTTGAATAATCATTTAGAATGTATCACAAGAATTATTGGGTCCATAAAACGGGGAACCCAATTCTTTTTTCTACGTAAGTTTATTACTTACTATCGATAAACGATAAATGATATTTGTTTCTGTAAATTGGCTCATAAAAACACTTTTACTCGTCAAATATAAATTATGTTTTAAATCTAGAAGAGAAACACACACAGTTAAAATGCCAATACGCAATGAAGTAGCACCTTCAATTAAATTACAATTAAACTGGTATGGCAAACTGTAAACGGAACTAATTGAAACTATAGGACACGTCAGAGCTCACACACACAGCCACGTCTTACTGCGGTTCAGTGGGACTGCGTCGCCGCCGCCGTTGTCAAGCGACGCATTCAATACGCCTCCTTTTTTTTTTTTTTTCTTTTTATTTATTTAGGGACATTTATGATCGCAATGCGTATGTCAGTCCCATCGTAACCTAAATAATACTCATTTCTCATATCTGGGCCATGAACCTAAACAGACTCGCCGCATCATCACAATACGCCTCCTTTACCTTTTGCTAATTAAAGTGGATCCGTGTGTGACGTACAAAGCCACGGCACACTCCGGCACCCGGCACACCCGGCAGCGGACGGCACAACGGCAGCGCGGCTGTTGATTGACCGAGCCTTCGTTCCGCTACACGTCGTGATTACCATAATAGAGAGTAGTACGGCTAATGTTGCTCACCGGTGTGCTTTGGGTGCGATGTGAGTTTGTTTCGACTAGCATCCAGTAGTACATAGTACATACCTACGTACTTCATGTGAGACAATATCAAACTTAAATAAAGACGGACGGTCGAGCCAATGTCACTGAGAATACCAACACTGAGTTATAACTGTCGGCACAGATGGCAAGAAATATAGATTAAAATGATAACGGTGCCGATTCCCTTGTTCACAAACTAAACTAAGTTCAGTGCATATTTTTCTTTCTATTTCATAAAGAAAAAGACAGAAGATACATTTTAGTTTAGTCCTGACAAATTAATCAGCGTCTGACGTAATTTTAGTTTGTAAGTTTTTAATCACGTCTAAACTTGTATGGAGTAGTGTCAGGACCCTTAACATAACATTATTAAGAAAACACGTGTAAAAATAGTAATGACTATAAGAAACTGTTCACTGACTCCTTGCGTATAAGTCTCTGAGTACACATTTTAAACTTGAGTTAATTTTGTTCAGATTTGGACCTCGAAGAGTCGAGTGGAGTACGTCGGATCCAATCTCGTGGCGGCGGCGAATAGATCATAAGAGCATTTTGTGTATATTAGCAGCACATTGGAGCAGAATGTGAACTTCATACCTCGACCGAGAGTTTTCAAGTCATAACATAACCAATGTTTAACGTACTCTTATTAGTTTTAGAGGGGAATAAATCAGTTCTGTATGAACTAATTAACTGGAATTTGGTTAGAATTAGCTTTTGTTAGTTCAAAATTATTATTTTAGTTACAAAGTTACAATCTACGTACAAGTATACATTATTACCTATATCAGTATATGAAAATAGTAGATCAACTCAGTATAATTTACGCTATACTCATTTTATCATTTCTTTTAGTGTGTATGAGTACATGATGTAAGTAAACCCTTTGCGCATCATTATCACAACGCTTCATCAATTATCCGGCAGTCCATCAATATATCCATTACAAGTGACACACAGATGAAACAGTCTGACATCGTGGACACCGAATCTACCATGACGGAATTTCTAATGCCCATTATTGACCCAGAAACGTATAGCGTAGCGATGGCGTAGCGCGTAGCACGTAGCACCGACCTGCTACAAAGCGTAGTCGTAGCGTGTACATTGTATCTGCTACACAGTCTTGTCAATAAGTTAGGTATCGAGTGCACTAGTGATTAGTTTAAAAAAATCATAAGTACGTTGTGTTAAATGTAAGGTTATCACTTTTGTATTTTTTGCCATTATTTCTACCATACAAAGTCGTATAGGAGTATTACCTACAAAAAAATAACAATTTTGTAATAGTGCACTTACATTTTGTAAGTGCCTAACTAAAGTTTTAAATAAGTTGTTCTCTGTAGCGGACGTCGCTGTAGTTTATTCAGTGTCGACAATAAAGCTCGCATCCATATCAACTGAAACAAAGTTGTGAACATTACTCATGTTCTATTAACATGGTAATGTGCTTCGAATTAATTACATCACTGTTCCTACATTGTAATACTTACACATGCAGTTTTGGGAGTTTTATTGTGTTACAAAGTAATTAATGGAGGGTGCGGGACCTAACAAACATACTTTTCGGTAAAAGGCTGAATTATAAGTGTAAAAATAACTATGTCTGTCTATTACTATTATTCCTATATATTATTTCCTTCCCTCCGGACCTCGATTGCGAGTAGACGTATCCGAGCTCACGTTTGTTTATTTTTTAATAGTAAATTATAATTATTTAAACTCATAAAATCAGTGCAAATAATAGGAGTGCATAAGTGACCAAGAGTACGAGCCATACTGTTACTACGCCCCGCTTGGACGCTCGTGTGTGCCTCCTGTTGCTGTGTGTGAGTACCTGCTACATCTGGGTGCGAGCGAATTCGAACGATCTACCCGCTTCGCTCGGCTGATCGCACACTAGTCAAACTGCCCACAACACGCTGACCGAACCAACAACACCAACTCATGCGGTCCCTGTACTGCTGATTTGACTTTGGATACCTGGAGAGTGCTTCGTGGAGTGAGCTTCATCGTCGCTCGTGCCAATGCATGATTTTCGTCAATAACATAATATTTTATAACATCCACTACAGACTATGCGTTCCTGGTGCTTGCAACAGTGAATCAGGAGCTGTATTAGTACAGAAAAACCATTTCGCCATCTGGTGGCAGTTTATAGAACTATTTGACAAAGATTGCCTCCAGCTGTCAATACCTGAATTCTCGCGCCACCGTATTACCTCTTCAAGCTTATGCGATACTGGTACAACATTTCATAAGTTGTAAATACGGATGCATTCATTGGGACGTTATAATTATCAAGGATTGTTTGTCTTCGATTATATTAACTACGACGCACCGTGTTCTCCTGGTACAAAAGGACAGATTATTGCAGCCTAAAACTTACAAACTATTTTAATTTTGTGCCACCACCTAAACTACTACAAGTTTATGCGATCCTGGTATCTCAATCTGTATGTCACAATATACTTACGGTGACATCATTCATTCCGCCGCGCCGGGAACTGTGTGCTGATAAGTTCATCTATGAGCTGTGCTCTCCTAGTCCCTGAAGACAGTTAAATCAACACAAATTTCGAAATCTATTTGAATTTCGCGCCACCAACAAACCACTACAAGTTCTACGGAGACAAGACATCAATCACTCAGCCGGAATTTTGCAAGTGTTGTCAGGTTAATTTACTACTACGAACCTATGTCCTCCTAGTACTTGTGGACAACGTATTGCAACCACAGATTTTATAATCGTAAAAGTAACTAATTTTTACAGAACAGTGACCGTACCATATTTACTCCCCTCTCTGTGGGCTCCTGGTACTACCAATTATGAATAAGTCCTTGTCCGATTCAAATTTGAACGACCAATCAATAAGTGAACCAAATGTTACCCCACCAAACTTTGTCTTTGGTCGTGCTAAAAAGAGGAAAGAACAGGTTAGTCCAGCTGACCTAAGGCTGTCTACCCCCAGCACTGGTTTGAATGATTTTTACGCATTCAAGGAAGAAATGCGGGGGATGTTTGCCTCCCTACTTGCCGCCCAGCGACAAGAATTCAATAAAATAAACCCCACTTTGAAGAAAATTCAAGAAACCAATGTCAAGATTGAAACTGCTATTGAATACTTGCAAAATGAAAACGCAGAATTGAAAAAGAAGGTTGAGAATTTAGAACAACAGAAAAAAGAAGATGTGAAATATATCTTCACCCTTGAAGATAAAATTGAAACCATGCAAAAAACCTACAGAAAAGCCAACATTGAAATAAAAAATGTACCAAAATTAGAAAAGGAGTCACAAGATGACCTGATTAAATATGCTACCAGCCTATCCACCACTGTTGGTGCAAGCCTAACGAAATTGGACATCAAGGACATATACAGAGTTCGAGTGAAAAAAGGGACTGTCTCTAATGCACCTATCGTTGTGGAATTGACTTCGACCTTATTAAAGTCCGATATATTGCAGAAATGTAAGACCTTTAACACAAGGAACAAAGAAAAACTTCGCACAAAACACCTGGGATTCGTTGTTAACGAAGAGACCGCTGTCTTCGTCTCTGAGCAATTGACACCAAAGGCCTCACGATTATATTTCCTTGCGCGGGATCTTATTAAATCCACTGCTTTTACCTTCTGTTGAACCGCTTTTGGAAATGTTTACGTTAAAAAGGACGAGAACTCTCCAAAAATAACTATCACAAATGAAGATCAAGTCAAACAGCTTTTCAACACTGTATGACTAGATATATTTATAGTCTGTAGTAATATTAGTTTCCATGTTTTTTGTTTATTAATGCTGGTATCTCTATTTCATGTATTGTGTAATTTTGTAAACAAACTTACCATAAATACACTCACTACGCTTTCCAGTACATTCAAAGCCACTCGCATACACTTCCACCCATTCACATACACAACATACACTTCTAACACTCATTATAAATACACTTTAGCCCTAAACATAACTAACTTTACTTTTCACTGTAAGCGCTCTTTTTTAATTTTGCTGCAAGTGTCCACTCCCCCGCTAAATGAAACTCAGCCTAGATCCCTAAATATAAATGACAGATAACCTCAGAAACATAAATGAATTGGATGACATCGTGGTTGCAAAATCGGTAACATGTGACTTAGTGGACTTAAACAAACATATAAAATACAACAATAATGATCTAACATTAGTCCAACAAAACATAAGAAGTATCTATTGCAACTTTGATAACTTTGAAGCCACACTCTCGGATCTTAAATCAGAAATGGACGTTATAATACTTACCGAATGTCGCCTCAACACAAACAAACCCGTCCCCTCTTTAATAAACTATACTCATTACGCTACTACAAACAATTGTAATCAAAATGATGGAGTGGTCATTTACGCTAAAGCGAAGTTAAATCCAGTTTTTATTGAACATAACCTGGATAACGCGTCTTGCATACAATTAAACATTTGTGGGAGTACTATACTGGGAATATACCGGTCACCAGCACATCATAATGCGTCTAATTTTATTAGCTCACTTAATACTTTATTAGACACGATAAAATGCAACCAGAATATTATAATTTCTGGTGATATAAATATTAACCTATCTATAAAACAGAATGAATCATCTTACGATTGTAGTAATCGGGCCTCTTACCTTAACATGCTGTCCGCTCATGGTCTTCTGCCAGGACACATAAAACCAAGCTATCGGCGAGTATTGCAGTTTTAAACACTACTATAACTGATCATGCCACGGTCTTCATGAGCATATCTAAAATAAAAGCTAACTACCGTTCGCCAACTATCATGACCTTCATTGACTTTGAAGCAGCTGCTGAGAAGCTTATAAACAAAAACCTATCCAACTTATTATTTAGCGATGACCCTAACTTTGTAGTCGAACATTTAATTAATAAACTTAAATCATCTCTGGATGAGAGTGTTAAGGTAAAGAGGATCTCTAGCCAACAACGCATTATTAAGCCCTGGATCACCAGCGGTCTATTACGCTGTATCAGAAACAGAAACAAAATGCAGCTAAAATTAAGGTCCGATCCTTATAATGTAATATTAAAAATAACATTTACTAGATACCGTAATTATTGTAACAAATTAATTAAAAAATTGAAACGTAAATATGAATCGGAATTACTAAAATGTAATATTAAAAACTCTAAAGCCCTATGGAAATCTATCAAGCAAATAGCGCATCTTAACACATCTAAAGTTGGAAGCTATGAATTACTCAATACTCGAAGTTCTCCTATAGCGTCGGTAAACGGTGTTAATGGTTTTTTCGCAAGTGTCGGCAAGCGGCTCGCAGAAAGCATCCTCAGTGGATCCACGCAGCCAGCTGGAGGTCCAATATCTACTCCAAAAACACAATCATCTTCTTTCGTACTTCTTGAGACTGACCCAATGGAAGTTGACAGTGTTATATCAAACCTGAAAACTGACAGTGCTCCCGGCTGGGATGGTATCCAGACTAAATTCATAAAAATGGTTAAACCGCTCGTTGTTCCCATTATTAGCCATCTTGCTAACCTCTGCTTCAGAAAAGGTATATTCCCGATCTTGCTTAAAAAATCTATTGTTACACCCGTCTACAAGGGTGGTGATAAAAGAGATATCAATAATTATCGACCTATCTCAGTATTGTCAGTTATCTCTAAAATTATTGAAAGGCTAATCAACTCACGCCTAATTACTTATCTCGAAAAATTTAATATTCTATCCAGTTCACAATTCGGATTCAGGAAAGCAAAATCTACAGAAGATGCCGTCTCAGGATTGTCCTCCTTGGTAACTCAGTGTTTAGACCGTGGAGAAAAGTGTCTGACAGTCTTCTTAGATCTAAAAAAGGCATTCGACACTGTTTCTGTCCCCATTCTTGTAAAAAAGATGGAGTGTATGGGCATTAGGGGTATGCCTCTAAATATCTTAACTGATTACCTAAAAGACCGTACCCAGAGCGTAAAAATTGACAATTTCACTAGTTCTGACACCAAAATTGAATACGGCGTGCCCCAGGGAAGCGTCTTAGGCCCCACATTATTCTTGATATACCTTAACGAATTAACTAATCTCGAAATTGAGAGAGGGCAAGTATTCTCATACGCGGATGATACTGCCATTGTATTTAATGGTACCTCCTGGAACTCTGTTTTTGAAGCTGCTGAGCATTGTCTCCATAAGGTTGCAAACTGGCTCCGATCTGCCCTTCTTACGCTAAATATCGCCAAAACAAATTACATTTGCTTTGCTATAAATAAGCGTACACTTCCCCCCCCAAACTTGGTATTGAGGATTCATACTTGTGACTTCACTCATACTACGCAATGTAGGTGTGAAGTGATTGAATGTGTTAAATCCACTAAATACCTTGGAGTAATCCTGGACCACCGACTTTCCTGGCACCCTCAAATTGAAGCTATTAATGATAGGATCCGTAAACTCATATGGGTCTTTAAAAAGTTGAGACATGTCACCTCTCAAGACCTCCTAAAGCGTACTTATATTGCATTGGCGCAATCAGTTATGTCTTATTGTATTTCCATCTGGGGTGGTGCCACTAAAATTAAATTCCTTGAAGCAGAAAGAGCCCAGAGATGCTTGATAAAAACTATGTTCTTTAAGCCATTTAGATTTCCTACTGACGAACTTTATCTAAATCATAAAATATTGTCACTTCGAAAACTTTATATTATCAACTCAGTACTTAAACTACATAAAACATTACCTTACGTTCATATAGCTCAAACAGGTAGAAGAAAATGTAATGTGGTCACTGCTCCTCGCTATAGAACTCTTTTTGCCAGGCGTCAATTTCAAGCCCACTCTGCCTACCTATATAATAAGCTTCACAACAAATATACAATATACAATCTCCAATACCATGAATGTAAAAAAACAATCGTTCATGAGCTCGAGCGGCTTGGATACTGTGACATAGAGAATCTATTATTTAAATACGAATTCTAGAGCATAATCGTGACTTCTAGTGGTACTTCCCGATCCCAAGATATTATATCGTAGGGCTAGAAGTCTCCTAATTAGGAGTCAAATTCACACAGTCTATTTTAGAAATAGTATGTTTTAATATCATAAAGGCACACACACAAACACACCCCCTCTCTCACACACACACACACACACACACGCACACACATTCATCACACACACACAATCACCACACACACACACACACACACCACTCACGCATGCACACACACATAAAGAGAAGTCATACCAGTGTCTCTAACTCTTCATCCATTATGTACTTGTTTGTAATTATGTACTTAAAATAGTTTAGTTATCTAGTTACCTAAAAATATGTTGACCCGAGGGAGGAGCAGAACCACCCAACACAAGCATACTACATGCTTCCTGGGAAGTTCTAGCCACGGAATAAGTTTGTAAAAGAAAGTTACAGAAATAAACTATTTTAATTTTTTTTAATTACCTTTTCACAGGTAGACAACGACCTGGGGCAGGACATAGGACACTTTTTTATCCCGGTAGAACGTTCCAGAGGGATAATCATCGACCTCGACGCGAGCGATACCATCGTGTAAAAGCTAGTAGATAACAATAATATTGTTATCTAATATTGTTATATTATGTTACTGTATGTTTAACAACCACTGCATGCATGTGTATATACATATTTAGTATGTATCAAACTTTTTACCCCTTTAAATATTCCACACCAGGAAGAGACGGAAAAATCCTAAGATTGTGGAAACTGTAAGCAACAAGATACACCTCTCAGCACACATCCAGACCCTCATACTGCGACCTCGTGCCGCCTCCTGTTCGTGGCCCTGCTAACAGATCACGCTCCTCCGGAAATAAACCTGTCAATGTTGATGATCCTACAGGCTACACCCCGGGCTGTGACGTCACAGAGCCGGCGGCGCGGCGGTACAACAAGCCGTACTGCCTCCCCACTTGACATTATGTAAATCGTGGCGATGATAATGCGACGAACAGTTGGCGCTTCTGTAGTAATGTAACTAAAGTAGAAGACTGTACACTACACTAACATTTTTACCGGTTTTTTTAAATGAGCATTGTTGTCATGACGATACGAAAACATTTTCAGCTGAATATAGATCTCCCAACATCACTTAGTTGATAGGCAACACGTTGGTGACCGCAGTACCCATAAATACATTACTAGCTGCGCCCCGCGGTTTCACCCGCGTAAGTGTCGATCCCGTGGGAATATCGTGATAAAAAGTAGCCTTTATGTTAATCCAGGGTGTCAGCTACCTTCATACAAAATTTTATCAAAATTGGTCTAGCCGTTTGAGCGTGAAGAAGTAACAAACATATAAACACACACACACACACACACTCACAAACTTTCGCCTTTATAATATTAGTATGATATTTACACTACACGACACGACTTGATAAAACATCGAATTTCTTTGTTAAATATAAGATTAATATTAATATTATATACTACACAAAAACCTTTCGGAATCAATTCTCCAAATGTTGGTGAAAACAGCATCAAATCCGTTTCGTGGTTTAGAAGACCAACACAGACAGACATGAAAAGTGTAATATTAGAACAATACTGGCCTACATTCACCTAATTATCAGTTTGTGCGTTTGACACGAGTAGATATCGCTTAAGGCCTGTATTAATGCCGATAACCTTGAGCATTTGGGCGGTGCTAACGACCCCTTCTCCGCGCCACTCCGCTACCCGCATGTAACAGAAAATGTGCGGTTGTGTGCGCCGCCACCACGGTTTGCCTCGCCTAGTCTCGTCACAGAGTATCGAAATCACAGAAGGTCAAGTCATCGTGAAAGTTAAATAATTATGTGTACCACATATACAGGATGTCCCAGAACTCAACGACAAGCCGAAACGGGGTGACAGGATTGATCATAACCATCACGAGAAAAATATTAAAAAAATCTATCCCATGCAGTTTGAAAATTATGGGCATTTTAAGAAAAACCTAGAAATTTGATCAAACTGTACCATTTTTCGGTTATTGTGGTTATTCTTTTTTATTTTTGTTCAATTAAACTTTGGAAACGTAATCCTAAATAACATTTCTAGAATCCCAATAAAAAATAATGACACGATTGCCTCAAGTTTCCGAGAATTGAGACTATTCGTTAAACTACGAATTTAAAATTTTCAAGATTCGTCGACTTTGATTGGCCCTCCTTTAAAAAAAAATGTACTAGAGTGCCTTGGCAAGTGGTATTAAAAGTTGGCGCGTTTAATCAGAATTCTAAAATGGTACAATACTTGTTAGTTCCATACAATAAAAAAGAGTAAAAAAATTAAAACCTCAAGTAACCCGATTTTTGCTATCTCAGTTAAAATGTTTTTGATTCGCACAAGCTCTAGGTAGGTTCTTAATTTTAAGGCAAAATGATGAGAGAGATGGATAGTGGGTATGTTTGCCATGAGTGAGCGAGACAGATAGTGACGCCACTTTTATTAAAGTGAAAAAAGTGAAAAAAAGTTAGTAAAATAATGAAAAATCTTGATCTAGTTTAATTTAGGTTTGTTGGAATAAAAGTCAGATAGAGAAATAACATTTTTATTACAATAAATGTTCAAATTGTTTACCATCAGCCTCAATACAAGCCCTACATCTTCTTAAAAAAGATCTACTTATTAGTCGGGCATATCTTCAAGAGTTGATCTCCTCAGCTGCTTGAGAAATGCGTTCACGCAGGTCGGCTACGTTCTCAATGGGCTTATTTATTTTAATAAAAAACGTTATTTCTCTATCTGACTTTTATTTCAACAAACCTAAATTAAACTAGATCAAGATTTTTCATTCATTTTACTAACTTTTTTTCACTTTAATAAAAGTGGCGTCACTATCTGTCTCGCTCACTCATGGCAAACATACCTACTATCCATCTCTCTCATCATTTTGCCTTAAAATTAAGAACCTACCTAGAGCTTGTGCGAATCAAAAACATTTTAACTGAGATAGCAAAAATCGGGTTACTTGAGGTTTTAATTTTTTTACTCTTTTTTATTGTATAGAACTAACAAGTATTGTACCATTTTAGAATTCTGATTAAATGCACCAACTTTTAATGCCACTTGCCAAGGCACTCTAGTACATTTTTTTTAAAGGAGGGCCTATCAAAGTCGACGAATCTTGAAAATTTTAAATTCGTAGTTTAACGAATAGTCTCAATTCTCGGAAACTTGAGGCAATTGTGTCATTATTTTTTATTGGGATTCTAGAAATGTTATTTAGGATTACGTTTCCAAAGTTCAAATGAACAAAAATAAAAACGAATAACCACAATAACCGAAAAATGTTACAGTTTGGTCAAAATTCTAGGTTTTTCTTAAAATGCCCATAATTTTCAAACTGCATGGGATAGATTTTTTTTCAGATTTTTCTCGTGATGGTTATGATCAATCCTGTCACCCCGTTTCGGCTTGACGTTGAGTTCTGGGACACCCTGTATTTACAATGGTCCAGTTTTGGTTTTATTTAGGTATTATCTATTGATATGGATGTACTTTTCGGGCTATGGTTACGAATAAAATTGTTAAAAGCTTTCGAGGCCGTGAGTAGAAGCTATACCCTTAATATAAATCAGCCTGGCTTGCCATGTGGTAAACAACTTAATGTATCTTTTTAACTAAAATTAATGGCTAAATGTGCTGCTAAGCGCAAAACTCAAGAATGGCTGGACCAATTCGGTTTTTTTTTAAATATTCGTTGAAGTCTTAGGAAGGTTTCTATGAAGAGAAGAAGGGTAGGTAGGCATGTACGTAGATAGGTAGGTAGGTATGTAGGGTAGGTAGGTAGGTAGGGTAGGTAGGTAGTTAGGGTAAGGCAGATAGGAAGGTAGGGTAGATAGGTAGGCAGGTAAAGTAGGTAGGTAGGTAGGTATAGGTAGTATAATTATCACTAGTGTATGTCATATTATTTGTTATATTTTTTATAAACAAATATATTATAACTAAAATTCAGCTGAATAATCTTCAAGTTCTTCGACAGACCTTACAAGATGCTTGTGAGTCACCATGTCATCCAATAGAGACCGTAGTTTTTGAATGCCCAAATCATCTTGTTCCTAAAATGAATGAAGTTATACATATATTTACAAGTAAAACAAAAATATAGGTTCATAATTTGTAAAAAAAAATACATTCACATCCAAATCAACAGAATTACCTTCAACTTCTCTGGTAGAACTAATTGATTCACTCCGTATAGGTAATGATTTTTTTATTTGATTTAATTAGTTGAATAATATTATTGACCCACTTTAGCCCACATGGATAGTAATGATAAGTGATAATTATAATAAAAAACATGACTACCAATTTGTTTTTCTAATTTTATGTAGTCTGTGCCACCCGCGGTCTGCGATAGGCTGATTTAATTGATTGATTGATGTCACCCGCGACGATAGAAGTCGAGTAAAAAGTATTCGACTTTCGATCTGCCATAGAGAGATTTGATCCTTATGATTGACCCTATCGATTGATGCCATAAAAGTACAGGGCATTATTTTTTCGGATTTTAGGCGGTTCGATTCCCGAGAGCGGCAAGCGAATTTTCGAACATCTTTGATTGCAGATTTGTTTTTTTTTTAATGAAGGGATTTTCCTTTGAGTAAAATTTGCTATCTCCAGTGTTTAGAGTACTTGCCCTCTAGGTGAGGTTAAAAAAATCCAGCCTGTATATACATATATATTATTGAACTACTACTTTTTACTATTGTATGACATTATTATTTTTAATTCCTTATTTTGTTGACTGATCTGTATTTACGATAATTTTATTTTCAATGACATTGTACAGACGCCAGCACATCAAGTTACTACAATCTGTCAGATTTCTTTAATAGATTTTCAACTTTATCACTAAAGCATAAGGTTCAAAGTTGATTGCGAAAATTTGACAGTTTCGGGTAGGTTGATGTGCTTGGCGTCCGTACTTTATTGAATAGTGAAATTAACAGTTAACATTCTTGTTTTATATTTGCACACCTTATATGGTTATTAACAGTGTACCATTTGACCTTTTTTAACATCCACTGAACCTGTTTTATGCAAATAAATGATTTGATTTGATTTTTTTATTTGAAAATAATTACGCCGGTAATCAATAAATTGACAAATTATTAGCAAGTACGTAACCTATAATCATAATTAATACCTACTTTAGGAGCATTTTCACATGTCACAAATAATCGCAACGCATCAGAATAATAGACTTTACTTAGGCACCGAAAAGTAAAATTTATAATATTGGCTGAATCATTTCGTGGACGTGGACCTTCTGTGATCATTCACTACTAGTACTTACGACTTTCGTTTGAATGAGGTAGGTATTTTATAAACAGTACCTATGTACACAGAGTAATGGACAGCGCATAAGTTTCATAAAACCCCGCTTGGTTAGGTACACTTTTTGTTTTTGCAGTAATAATTTACGATTTTATTTCGTAGTGCGGAGTTCTCGCAACGCGACATACGTCCACCTAGCAACACGATGCGCCCCGCACTAAATTTATGGACGAGTGCGGGGGTGATGTAGACGCAGTCCTTTATCAGAGGCCTTTTTAATTTATTATCATAAAAATAATACATATTTAAAAAAAGTAACAAAACCAAATTATTCTCCTTTGTATTGCGAAGATGTAGATATATTTTTTTACACTCTTTTGATAAAAAATGAAGGAGTAAAACGGTTTCATCTCAATGATTTGGAGGTGATTTGGTGATTTTTTTTAAAATTAAGTGATACCGGTAGAAAAATTATGGCTAAACCAAATTACGTATTATATCATGAAGATTACTAAGGATTTTTTTCAGATGTAATTTCTCTGTAAATGCCGACAAAAAATGGCTTCATCTGCATGCTTTTTTCAAGCTTTTTTCGAGAGAGCGGCCTTAAGGGGCTTACATGACCTAAAGCGCGGTCACTGTCGGACTGCATAGAATAGAAAGAGAAGCGCGATGACATAACGCTGGTAATTTAATGCAAAATATGAAGCAATTATTTAATTACAAAAAAAATCTATTGTTTGGACTAAAAAATTAAAACACTTGTTCTTGCTTGTAGAATAATCTGACAAAAAATCATAATGATTGTATGTATTAGTATGGTTTTTATTGTAAAAAGAAAGTTTTTAGAGGTATCTTCATGATTTTTTTCTATAGTATCAAATTAGTTGTATTATGTTTTCAACACACTATCTACCTAGCATATATCCTGAAGAATATTATATATTTTTCTGATTTTGTTTACTGCAGTAGTGGATCATATACTTTTATTGTTTCTAAAACTTGCGTTTTCTGCGTTTAGGTTCTGTAAGCCCCTTAAAAGCTCATGCATCAGAGCAGCACATACAACGTGGTAAGAGCCCAAGTCGTTATAGTTGGACGGTCTAAAGCACTGGCCTAATACCCTCCTTGTGTAGTAATACGCTGTGACTAGATGAGCAGAAGTACCTGCCGTTCCCACCTCTTTTATTTGAAATCTGGCCAATCAATTTTAGTCAGAAATGTACTGATTCTTCAATTATTTGTAAAATGACACTGCAGTCTCCTAAATTATAAGTAAAGGTGACACCAGTCTCCTGAATTCGGGTACTGCCATAAAAACAGAATAACACTTTAAAATCCCGGACTCGGACTAGCATCACACGCTCGAAGATAACTTGCTGAACAGAGAGGATAAAGAAACCCTATTATATATGCTTAGTTGTGTGTAGATATAGAGGAGCGGGCGGCACTCATTACGTTCGAACTTAGCTCGCATATTCGGCCAAATTAAGAGATTAAGCAACTTTATGGAATCGCTTCCCTCGCTATTGGACGATTGAATTTTTTGCACATTTTAAGTACCTATAGGTAGTTAGGCACACGTGGACTTTAGAGGATGACTTGCCGTCTCAAATATACTCGTATTAAAGTGGGGATAAAAGAAATAAAATTGTTTTTATTCGTCGGATTAAGAGCTCTTTCATTGGCTTATTCACGCTGCGAGTTTACGCAGTAAACATTATCTGATACTTTTAAGCACTCGTGAAGACTTTGTTTCACAATGTATTAATGTACATCGCTGTAACTAAGTATGTAGATGTGGTCACATCAGCGCAAGGCTGGTCACTGTGGTGATGTGCGAGGAAGGCCAGTGCAGCTGCAGTGAACGACTTTCGGCTGAATGAGGACGCTTGCTACCAAAGTTTCAGTCACCTCTCGCGGGACCCGCAGGTGAAGTGTTGCCTCATCAGTGAGTCACTGTCAATGTGTCACTCACTTCTAATCATATCCTGTCAGCTGAGCGTTACAGGAACTGATGGACGCTGGTGATGGCGCCAGACAAGTGACCGAGTTCTGGGCTGCGTCCGTTTAAATTGCTATCCACACGCTGAGAAGAATGAGTCACTTGTTTCACTAATAAGCATGTTGTTAGTTATAACTAAAACAACTAGATAATATGTATTCATTACCGGGCGTTTCATTATACATACTAATGTTTACAACTAACGGCGTCCGCTGCAATTAATTATAACTACACATAATTATTCGGTAACTAATGATTCGTATCAATTCGTCGAAGTATAACAGTGCGCTATTCCAGTTTAGTCAGCAAATGGTCCAATATTTATATTGCACTGTAAATATTGGTATATTTGTTGAGTCAGTGGTCGAACTGAACTGAAAGCTACCACGCGCTGGTACAGGTACGTTCAAATGATACTGATAGAAAATTTAATGTAAAAAAATGTATGGCACGGCAAATACCTAAATATGTGTTTCGTAAGACCCTTTAATTCTCAATAACAAGAACTTTCCAATACCATTGCCCGCATCACCTCAGGGTCCCCAGTAGTCCCAGGTCACCCGGTCCGGTCGCTACTGATCCCATTTTCAATTACACGCGTGTGAAAGTTTAGCCGCTTACTAATTAATGTTCTTGATTAAAACTTACTACTGTCGGGCAGTGTCGGCCATTGTCGGGCACTGTCGGACACGGCTCCCTGCGTTATTGTAGGGCACGTCTTATAAACCGACAACTAAATACACTCTCATAAGAACTTGAGGGATACAGCGACACTAAAAAAAGCAAATCTGTTGACTCATCTTACGATATGGCCTAATGAAAACCTACAAAATTTGCAATGACGTACAGATAGACAATTAGGTACAGCATCTACGTTTTCAATTCGTATCTGTGTGGCGGCCGCGGCGTAAAATGTAGGCATAGAAATTAGTTCTATTTCAGTAGCACAGTGATGTCACCTTCAATAACAGCAGCATTCAACAGGCTTACTGGCGAGACGCGAGGCGCGAGGCGCGAGGTGCGAGGAGCGAGGCTGTGTGAGGCGTCAACGAGCCGCACATCAAACTCGCGCTACGACGAACAACTTAGATTACTTACCTCCCTCCGTTCCCTCATCCTCCTCACGACCGGAGCTATCGCCTCATACTTGCGACTAGTTATGTGGACTGGCATGATGCTGTAATGGGATCAAATGCAACTCTCTATTGAAGAGCTAGCGAAGTTGATAATAAGCGCTCTATGACTAACAGTTCCTATTATTCTAGCCAGAACTTTCTCGATAGACTTGTTTACTTATTAGAATGAAGAATGTTACTAGGTATGCCAAATCGCTTGAAATTGTGTCACAGTAAAGCCTGTATGTATACAAATACACTAGTTTTTGTTGTAGTCAAAAATACCTAGTAGTTTTGATTTTATAGGCATTCAAAGTTTCGAAAAATATCGAGACCCGCTAACAGTCACGTGACCGCTTGTGATGTCATGTCACAACGCCCCGCGCGGGCCGCGGCCCGCTTAGTATCAAGTCG
The DNA here is from genome assembly GCA_927399505.1 of Luperina testacea. Classification (NCBI taxonomy): domain Eukaryota; kingdom Metazoa; phylum Arthropoda; class Insecta; order Lepidoptera; family Noctuidae; genus Luperina; species Luperina testacea. Next base: position 438,530 of record OV656771.1, read on the forward strand.
CCAGCGGTTATAATAGGTGTAATAGCTTGCGCAGTATTTTGTTGTGTTTTCGTTAATAGTCTAATAATAGTAAATATTATTCGATTAATAAAATGGATGAAGGATTCGAAAAAGGGCAATCGGATAATCTGCCTAAAATAGATGGATTAATGGTTGCGCATTATTTATCTACAAATACTTAGTGATTTCGTTGCCGTCGAAATGCGAGGAATAAAAATGCAAAGTAAGCTTAATAGTTTATCTGTTCTAAATTGTTTTATCAAAACAAAGTACCCAACTAATGTCGTAATGGAAGAATGCAACTCAAATAGTAGAAGTACCTACCTACCATTAAATTTTTACCTTAAAGACAACAAAATGTATTATAGTTTTGTAGCTATGGGTAGGTACGTATGTATATATAGGTAGGTACTGCTCTTCTTAGTAAATTTAAATGAATACATACATTGATTTATTGCAAACTAGCTTCCGCCAGCAGCTTCGCCCCCGTTTCCCTCGGGAACTGTACATTTTCCCAGGATTAAAAGTAGCCTATGTGTTATCCCAGAATTCGTCTAGATCCGTTATCCAGTAGTTTTTGCGTGAAAGATAACAAACACACACACACTCACAAACTTTCGCATTTATAATATTAGTAGGAAGTAGGATAGGTACTTAGGATGTAGATGTAGTGGGTTGAACGTTACAGATGTACTAAACCTTTTTTTATTTGTATTTTTTTACTAACAAAATACGTAAGGCCATTTTATTTAATTAAATTTTTATTGCAAATATAGATGTTCGAACGGATGTACTAAACCTTTTTTATTTATTTGTATTTTTTTTACTAACAAAATACGTAAGGCCATTTATTTTTATTTGAAACTTATTTCAGATCGGCAAGATACTGCTATGGCGATGATGCTATTGGTTATGTTCAAGTAAAAAGAGTAGGTGATGTATGTACGGTTAAATGTAGAAGCACGCCAGAACACCGCTTCAATCGAACGAACAATCTTCATAGCTTTTATCCATTTTTTTCGCATTTTAACGTCCTTTGGAACTATAAAAAACAACTTTTCCGGTGAATTGATAGTTGTATTTTTACATTTAGGCACAACGCATGATTTCCTAGTATTTGGATTGGACATTTTTTTAAGTATTTAGGTATAATTTCGACGGCACGGGCGCACGACCGCGAGCGGACTGAGTGAGCCAGACTGAGCGTGTTGTGCGATGACGTCACACCGTCACCGGCAGCCCGCGTCGTGCGGTTACAACTTGTTTTATTTCTAAATCGGAAACTAATTGACGTATCGAAGTAATTCTTTCACTAGTATTTTTTATTTTTGACAGAGAATATGGAGTGCTAATAATCAAAATTAGGTAACATTCTTCATTAGCCATTTTGAGAATTAGTCCATTAAAGACTCAGTTACCATTTTGAAAAGTGGGCATTCTGTGCCTAAATCTCCGTAACTCTGTTTCATCAATAGATACAATAGGGACAAATTGTGAACACAAAGAATCCGGTTGGCCACGACAAAACTGGATTTGGTAAGTAGTACCCATATTATTCACTCTACAGAAAAAAATGGTTAGAATTTTAATAAACATCAAAGATACAGACTCCTGTAAACCCCACTTTAAAGACCTAAAAATATTAACCCTGCCCTGCCTCTACATACTTGAAATTTGTAAGTTTGTACGAAAATATCCTCAATTCTATACCAAAAGAGGAGATATCCAAACACAAATTGTACTTAGACATGAAAGCAGATTGAACATACCCACTTCACGATTGAAAATGTACTCTTCTAGTACATTTGTTATGTCCATTAAAATATACAATAAGTTACCGGAATACATTAAAAACATAAATAAAAATAATATGTTTAGGAATAAATTAAAACAATTTCTGATAATCAAAAGCTACTACACTATTGACGAATATTTTAGCGATAAATTTCAACAACAATAAAAACTATATTTTACATAAAACCAACATTTCATTTTAAATTTCACTTTGAATATAAATTTATTTATTTTATTTTTTTTATTTTTATTTTTACACTAAAATACTGTCAGTTTAAAAAAATAATATATGCTAAACAGTGCACAATTAATAATAATAACATTCTACAAGACTCAATAAAATTGTAAATATTTAGTTTATTATAATTTACAGTGTTAATAATGTAAATCGTGCAATATACAGTATGTTAACTAACAGAGGGCGTTCCCGTTAACCCGCAATAGTATAGCATCCATACATGCTAAAAAAATATTACCATTCGAAAATAAAATGTTTTTATTTTTTTTTATATTAAAATATTCACTAAAAATCGTAAATTGATACTCTATTTATTTAATTAATTCTAATTTATTTAATTAAATAAATTCCGACATTGCTGTCCTTCAAGTACGCGTGTACAGAGTGTTTCTTTAACGTATCAATTTACGATTTTTAGTGAATATTTTAATAAAAAAAAATAAAAAAACATTTTATTTTCGAATGGTAATATTTTTTTTAGCATGTATGGATGCTATACTATTGCGGGTTAACGGGAACGCCCTCTGTTAGTTAACATACTGTATATAAATAAAACTTAAAGCCAAATACTTAAATAAAAAATATAAATACTATAAAAGCAAATGATACTATTTAATGATACTATTTTAATTTATTTTTTTTATTTTTTATTACTAGCCTATGCTGTCCCACTGCTGGGCAAAGGCCTCCCCCAAATCCTCCCAGGAACTCTTTTCCCGCGCCACGTCGAACCAGCCCTCGCGGTACGCGTCCAGGTCATCTCGTCATCTCTTTCTGGGCCGGCCTCGGCGGCGCCGTCCATCTTCAGGCACCCATTGTGTGGAGATTTTTGCCCAGCGGTCATCGTGCATACGGCTGATGTGACCCGCCCAATCCCATTTGAGCCTGGCAGCCTTCTTTCCTACATCCAGTATGCCCGTTTTGGAACGCAGCGTGGTGTTCCGAATTCTGTCCTGTCTTTTAACACCCAGAATGCTGCGTTCTATCGCTCTTTGGCAAACTCCAAGGCCGAACTTGTGCGACTCGGTGAGCGACCAGGTCTGAGCACCGTAGGTTAGGACAGTTTCATTTAATATTACTATTATATTTTTTTTATAACAGCTCCTTCATCCTCTCTCCTATTAAAAATTAACTTTGCTGTGCCCGACAGGGTCCATAATTGATTCGATGTTTTAAAATACCAACTATCATTTACTATGTACACATTATGGAATGCAATAAAGTATTGAGTATTGAGTAATTCTTACTATCAATGTGTTATTATGGACTAGCTTCTGCTTGCGACTTTGTCCGCGTAAAATTTCACCCTCTTAGGGGTGGAATTTCGAAAAACCCTTTCCTAGTGGATACCTACTCTTCACAAAGAACACACCCTCCAAATGTCATGTCTCTAGGCCAAGCGGTTTAGGCTGTGCGTTGATATATCAGTCATTGAGACCTTTGAATTTTATATCATCATCATCATAATCAGCCTATAATGTTCCCACTGCTGGGACACAGGCCTCCTCTCAGTGAGAGGGAGTCGGCCGTAATCCACCACGCGGGCCCAGTGCGCGTTGGCAGATGTCACATGTCTTCGAATTTTTGGTTCTAGGACATGCCGGTTTCCTCACGATGTTTTCCTTCACCGTTTTGAGAGCAGTGGTGATGAAATAATTTACACAAAGTAAAGCGTCTGTCTGGGTTCGAACCTGAGACCTACAACTCGTAACGAATACCTCGTCTTTTTCAACTTTAGAGTTACACATTTTGTAAATCGCTTAACGAAAACTTTGCTTAATCTGCCCCTTGGCAGACCCTAAGGCAGGGTCGCCATGAAATGTTGGGGGTTCAAGGGTCGTTAGAATCAGACAACCAGCTTGATAGAATGTACTTTAATGAATATATCTAGTGAATTTATGTTACAATGCGCATTGAAGTAAACTGCTTACTTAGCTTAAAAATGATACTTATATTCTAAAGGAGTGTACTTACTACGTTATGCACTATTAGGGACCATACATACACTTCATCGCGGCCGTTACCACTTGGCCACCACTGCTCTTTTTCTGCTCTCTGCACTGCTGAATTTTATATACCTATATATAAATAGATATTTCTCCTTAGTATGTTAAAGATTTCGCCCATCCATCAGTTACCCCTATCTTTGTATATTTAGTTTACTTTGTAGATCTTTGTATCAGCAGAAGCATGCTATCACGACAAAACACTCATCTTCTATAAAACATACGAATACTAAACAACTACTTCTATAATGAATTGCAAACAAATTGTACATAAGTACTTGTGTTGCCAATTCTTGAAAAACTCGCCCACTACAGTGTGTTGCCAGTTACAAACTACTCGTTCAGTTAATAACATAACATGACTGTTAACTTGCAACACTGCTGTCTCCAAAGTTTTCTGCAATAATGGCTAATTCGTTATTATTACAAGTTTAGTTATCAAGTGGTGTTGTTGTTCACTGATGTACTGCACGGAAGGTTTTCACATTAAATATGAAACAATACTCTGGAGCTTAGAATTAGCTTGGAATTTGGACCTCGGAGCCTTCAAACCGAGATCTGCTAGTTTCTTACGTTCTTCGTTATCTCTGTCACCAGAATCAATAGTTCAGATACACTGTCGATAAGCCTTGCTAACTAGTAAAACTTCTCTTTTAAAGGAATGTTACTTAGGCATTTCATAAGATCGATCACATAATCACATGGCTCCAGTTAGGTATGCACTTACACACAACGTCGAAAAACATGCACAGATATCGAGCTTTTCACGACCTTCGGATACATTGAAAATGAATCTAATAAATTTAAAATAATTTTTATAAATAAATTCTCATAAATTGGCGAAATGACAACACCCACAAGACCATAACCATCATCCGGTTTCTACCCCAATGTAACCGTCGAGAGATGGTTGTATTCAAGATTAAAAAATCCCTCACTCACCACCGCAGCTTCGGCTTGCGCCTCAGCCGCGGGGGCTCGCGCGCCGCCTAGCGCCTTCCACGCGTTGCCCAAAATACGGTTACAACAAAAACCTAGACCTTAGCACCTAGACCGTAAAAGATAGAGAGCTCCTGTTTTTTTTCAAAATGTATCTCGAGAGTTTTTTTTTTGATACTGCATTTAGTTTTTGAGATCTAATAAATAGCTTTCTTATAAACAACAAACCTGGTGGGGATTGTAACTTGTTTTTCCAAAAATCCCCACTAGGCTGACTTTATTTAACTAGTGGGGATTTCTGGAAAAAATATAACAATTCCCACTGTATTGTGGTGGGTATTTGTCGGTGGGGATTTCTGGAATAAATCGATTTTATCACAAAAGACATTAACAAAATTCGATTTTTTTTAACATTTTTGCATTTTCCTAAAACTATCAATTTGCATTTTCTGAAACCTCAACCATTCACGTAGCCTTAAAACTCACGAAGCTCTAGCCAAATCTCACTATTTCGTATTTTTTTTATTTATTTATCAGACAACAAATAAGGTCCACTGTGTTAGTAACAATATTATTTAACCTGTTAGTACTTAATAACTAAACCAAGAAATTAACAAAATAAATATTTGATCAGGAGCGCACCACTCGCACATGTAGCTTTGTCCAATGCTCCATGAACGAGCAATCCACATCCATTCTCCCTGCAATTTTAATTATTTTTACTTGCCCCACGCCCGATATACGGGTGCATGTAAGCCCTGCCAGTGCTGTATGAAAGGCCCGTTCAATCTGTTGGCAATAACGGCAAGAAGACTGTTGCCGCTGCCCCGCGCTCTACTCGCTATCGAGGTTGCCCTCTTGCGCACGCTGGCATAAAAACAGTCAATGCGGACACTCGCGAACATTCTCGATGCTCTGCAGAAGCGAGGCAGCCGCAGCAGAGCCCTCAACGCGTTATTATATTGAACGCAGAGAGCGCTGTAGGATTTCTGCAAATATGTCACCCACAGACTACTCGTATAAAAAGATGTGCAGTAGGCTCGAAACAAGGTGATCTTCACGTCCTTGGAGCAACGAGTAAACCTGCGTACAATCATATTCGCCCTCACCGACAGCGCCCTCCTTTCTCGCTCAATATCAGCGTCGTCCTTCAGGTCGGACGTCACAATATGGCCCAGATACTTAAAAGTATGTACCCGCTCCAAGGGCACCCCACATAGCCTTACTGGTGGAACCTCCGCCGGACATTTAGAACCCGCATTGAAAACTATAAGCTCGCTCTTTTTGACGTTATATTTTAGGCCAAGTGTAAGAGCGTACGTTTCGCAAATGCTTATTAGTTCTCTGAGTCCCCCTATTGACGCGCTCAGCAGCACCATATCATCAGCGTAGCTGATGTTGTTAAAGCAAACATCATCAACATGGCATCCAAAATGGCGGCTGCTGAGCCCGGCAACAAGTCCATCGATATATACAGATTGAAGAGCGTTGGTGAGCTCAGTCCTCCCTGCCTCACCCCGCACTCCAACCTGTACGAGTCCGACAGAGCTCCCGACCATTTAACATTATTGACCTGGTTCCCGTACCAGTGCTGGAAGATTTTAACAATTTCAGGCGCAACTTGCCTGTCGAGCAACTTCCTCCACAGCACTTTGTACGAAACCAGGTCAAACGCTCTGGACAGATCGAGGAAGCAGGCATAAACAGGCGTGCTCCGATCAGTGTAATATCTGACAGCATACTTTAAACTCAGTATAACACTATCTGTGGACAGTTTGGACCTGAACCCAAACAGGTTATCGTGTAAAGTTATTGTATTGTTTAACTGAGCATTAAGCATGCTGTCAAATACCTTCGCGATGACTGTCACTAATGAGATCGGTCTGTAATTGTTTTTATCTGATATACTCGTATGTTGTTTTATTTTTAACAATTGGTACTACGACCGTCCTCATCAGCTCGTCCGGCAAGTACGAATGGCGAAGGCAAACGTAAACAGCATGGCAAAACACGTGGCAGATGGGGACCTGCATGCTGTTGGTGCTCGATGCTGAGTCCATCATGTCCTGGAGACTTACCCCTGGTCATACACCCTATGGTCTTAGTTATGTCCGCAGCTGAGAACTTAACTGTTGGTTCCAGGACAGTACACTGTGACTCAGCATCGACCACCTCAGAGGGTGGACTACTGGTTGGCTCGACACAAAACTGAGATTTAAAAATATTGGCAATATCCCTTTCAGTAGAAACACCATCAACGCTCACCAACAAAGCAGGCCCAGGGTTGTGCTTTTTTGTAGACTTTCAGAAGTCCCGAAAGGCTTTTTTAGTGTGCAACTCTGCTAGGATGTCCATCTGAATTTGGTCTTGGTAATTCTGGCACCACCTTAATTTGGATTTAAAGATCTTACGAGAGTCACACATTTCCTAAAAAAAATTTAAATGAGGGACTATATCCGGAGCCACTGAAAAAGCATTTTAATGCTAAAAGCTAAAGAGGAAATGTAAATCTATGACATATTTAGTCCAATAACAATAATATCCTGTACAGACACACAATACTAATGTAGCTTCGATATGAACAGAACAAGATGTGCAGATAATAAAATACTGACAATTTGGGGTTCTGTGTGACCTAGTTCCTTTGTCAGTATCAATTACATGCAGCCGGGCTTTGTGTGTATGTAAATGAGAAGAAAAAACATTTGTCTATCTAATTCTCAGTACTACAACAAAGACGTGACGACGCGTCGACGTACCGACGTACCGCTGTGAGAGCAGGACAGTTTACAAGCGTCCATACAAAGTAATGAGGATGGCTTCCTAAACAGGCGGCTGTTAACGCACTAACTGCGTCGATCTAAGTCGAACTGTCCCGGCATTACAGCCCTCGTAAAAACGTATCGCGATGTGCCGAGCGCCGAGCCCAAAGCCGGCGCCGACCGACGCCGACGCCGACAGCCGAAGGCAGAGGTTGGCATCGAGCCAGCCAACTGCTGCCAACTCAACTTTTTACCTCGCCGATTAGTTACTCAAAGTGTTATACAAAAACGACTCAACTCACTAACTTGCACGCTTTCTTTTTTCGTAATTTATTGCGCACACACTATACTTACAAACTTCACACACATATTATGTACGTCGTTCGAGGAAGCTAGTTGTCCAACTGACTTGGGTGCTGGGTTTAAATCTCGAAATGAGAATAATTAAGCTCACATAAAGCTTGTTTATAGTTATATCCGCGCCGAGAGTATTGTGCGCTGCGAGCTGCGATACAGTCGCATGACGTCATCATTTATGTGCGTTTACAGTTTGAGTAATTGAGAGCTTTTGAGGATATCATAATAAGTAAATATTGTAGTTATATTGAAATAGTTAGTTTTGAGGTCTCGAGAAAAAAAAATGACGCTGTTTTCTGGTTTCTTTCCACTTCATTTTCTCTATCAAGTATCGAGGAAAATCCTCTAGGAAACAAAATATGGACACAGAAAAGATGCTTCAACTTTCACCTTTTGCACGGAATACAAAGTACCAAACGACTTTAGATTTTAGCCAAAGACTTTATCTTTGATTTTAGCTAACAACGAGATCAGAAAGTGTTATCGGGTTGAAAGTAACTACAATTTCTGGCAGAACACCAGTGAAGCTGAGATAGAAAGATTATTAGCGATAATATTAGTAAAATGAGGCACGGCGCAAATGGGCCACCGACCACAGCCACCGGTGGCTGTCGCGTGGTAGGTACCGCCACATTTGTAACAACTGTGTCAGAAGCGAGCGACAGCCACCAGTGTTCGAAAGCCGCCACATTTTATAACCCGCTCTCTGTTGCGCAGTCTTACGATGGACTCCGACACGGACAGTTTGCTCGCGCTATTGTTAATACGCAGACGATGTAGACAACCCCGGTCGCCGCCTATATTGGGTATGTCCAATTTTAATTGGCGCGGGGGGTGGTGAGTTTCGGCGTCTTGTGTGGCCCGTAGCGACCACAAGTGGCGAGTCAAGGATACTGCTGTAGCGAGTGGCCGCCACCGGCGGCTACACGTGTGCGGCGCGTCTACACAAAATATATGAACGCTGGCCACCAGTGGCTGTAGTCGGTGGCCCGTTTGCGCCGAGCCTAAGTATCGCAGTGCACCTGCAGTTAGTGCGGGTGACAGACTTTATTAGTCGCAGCGGGGATACGGCGAACCGAATGCGGTGGCGGCGAGTAGTGCCGATTAGTGCCGAGTAGTGCCGAGTAGTGCCGAGTAGTGCAGAGTAGTGTCGAGTAGTGCCGAGTAGTGCCGAGTAGTGCCAAGTAGTGCCGAGCAGCGCCGAGCAGTGCAGTAGTCACACACGGCGGTTAGTTAGTGTCCTGTGATTTTATCAAGAATGTACTTAATCACTGTTTTCATAGGTTCCTTTTTCGAACGTTTCATACAATACATTTGCTACTGAAAATTGTAGCTGGGTTTAGGTAGCTGTCGGCCGTATATGAAACTTGAGAAGGACATGAGTAACTTAGTGAATTGACACGGACATAGTTAGTTGTATGAATAGAGTCACTTTCAAGAAGTGTAACACAACACACGGAACATACGAGCCATTGGTTCTAACAACGGGGTTGAAGCAATCGTCGGCTCGGTGACGTAGCCACGTGCGCGTAGGTATGTACTAACAACTTTATTGTTGTGCAAAGGACGCTGTGAGTTTATCGACGAGCGGCACGGGACGGCACTCTGCAGCACAGTACGGCACGATGCTGAGCGCTGCGTCCACTAGACACCCGCTCAACATAATACACAGGAACAGTCACACTATTCACGCAACTGTAGTTGTAAACTCTATCGAGATATTTTCGACCTTATATGCTTCTGATAAGGTTAATAGTAAGTGCACAGACAAAGTTGTGAACTGTTAATCCGCGAGCACGGACTAACTGCTTAATTATGCGGCCGCGGTTCCCGGGATTATGTTTTTATTTTGGGGCTAAAGCATTATAAATTCCTTAGAATATTCTCTTAATGCCGCCGGCTTTATCTGAGCGAGTGCCATTATTCTCCCGCGCCGGCTACACGACCACGTCGCGCGTCTCCGCGACTGATCAACACACTAATGTACGTCACAATAAATAATCTAAGTTATCACGACACTAGTTTGAACAGTTTGTTATTTTATAATAATATACAATATATATTATTTTATATTATTTTATAATAATAATAATATACAGTCTATGCTTGCTTCCTCGACCTTACGAAGGCGTTTGACCTGGTTTCCTATGATATCCTCTGGGATAAACTTAACGACACATCCCTGCCAAGCGAATGCATTCGTATTCTCAAATATTTTTATGTAAACGCACTCATCGAGAGGCTGAGCAGCACGCGTGTCGGATGTCATGTTGGTGGAGTTAGTGTAAACAACATTAGCTATGCGGACGACATGGTGCTGCTGTGTGTCTCGGTCTGTGGCCTGTCTAAGCTGCTCGGCATTTGTGAAGAATATGCTCTCAGTCTTGGCCTGCTCTATAACACCAAGTAAAGTGAGTGTATGGTTTTTCGGGCCAGGGGTAAATGTCCGGATAGTATCCCTAGCATTAAGTTAAATAATGTACCGCTAAATAGGGTTGACACCTTCAAATACCTTGGGCATCTGGTGACCTTTGACCTGAAAGACGATTCGGACATAGAGCGGGAACGTAGGGCGTTGTCTGTTAGATCGAACATGATAGTTCGCAGGTTTGCACGATGCTCGAAGGAAGTAAAAAATACTCTTTTCAGAGCGTATTGCACCTGTTTCTATTCGAGCGCCCTGTGGTCTAACTATACTCAAAAACAGTACAGCGCCCTAAGAGTCCAATTCAACAATGCCTACAGGATGTTGTTGGGGCTGCCTCGGTACTGCAGTGCGTCGGGGATGTTCGCTGAGTCGCACATCGACTGCTTCTTTGCGACTATGCGGAAACGGTGCACATCCTTGGTGCGCAGGGTCCGCGCCAACTCCAACACCATCTTGAGGATGATGGCTGAGAGGTTCGACTGTCACTACATTAACCACTGTTGTATGCTTAATGTAGTGACAATAAAAATAAAGTGAGATAATCATAGCACATTATTGTTCATTATCTGACATAAATAATTATTTATTTTATAATTTATGTACACACAGTAAAATACTTAGGGATATGACATGATAATAATTTGAGTACAAAGGTACTGCTTATTTCTTAAGAAATTTCTTCCAGCAGACCTGCGAAAGGAGAAGTAAAAAAGAAATGTAGACAATAGTGTGTGAGAACAAGAAGAGAAAAATATGAATGTGTGAAGTCTAAAACTAGAATATTAAATAAACCTACACGTATAATGCAAAATAATTAATTAACATAAAATAATATACTTAAATGAATACATAATGCTAAAATATATAAACATATATATGTATGTCGCATCCCGTCATTAATTTGACTAGTCGGAACGCTAGCGCCATCTGGCGCTTGACAGAGCCTGACTTCGTGGGGGTTAGAAAACAGCTCGACAGAACGATGTGGAGGTCTCTTGGACACTTGCTCTTGGACATTGGACATCGTACGGACAACATGTGCTCAGAAACTGTCCCGCGTTCCGTATCTGGTTGTGTCGTGTACCTATAGTGTGTAATTTGCTAGTGTGATTAAATTGTTCGTGAAATTATAATCTGAATTGAACTGCAAATATTGCGCCATAACCAACACACCCACGTACGCCCACAATAATTAAACATGGCTGATAATAACGAGACACACTATACCTTCTCCGTTATGTATATAATTATATTATATACTCACAGTATAGAGGCTGAGTAATGCTCTTTCAATCGACATTTAAACAGAGAAATAGTTGAATGTTAGGCGGAAGAGAGTTCCACAATCTTACAGCATGGACAGAGAAGGAATAAGAATAGTAGCTTGTTTTATGAGGATGAGATTTAAGGAGGGATCTTAGGTGTGATCTACATGGTGCGTCGCTAGGGCGAGCGTAAGAAAAACGCTCACGCAAGTAGGAAGGATAAGACGCGTTGTGTAAGATGTTGAAGAAGAGGCATTAAATCCGAGTATTCCTGCGAAGACGGATTGGGAGCCATAATCTATAATCGGCTGAATAAGTGTTTGTGCCAAAGAAATTTTAGTCTTCAAGGGCAGAAGACTTCGAAGGCATTTCAGCGAATGAAAAGAGAAATGTACCTTTCGGCTGACCTCATTGACCTGAGCACGCCACGAAAGGTTGGAGTCAATAACTACACTCAGATTTTTAGCGGTTTCAGTATAGTCAATGCGAACACTATCGAGATATAAAGGCATCAGAGATGTAACATCAGCCGCATTGCGAACGAATCTGCTGCCTATGATCATGGCCTGGGATTTAGTTGAGATAATTTGCAAACCAAATGACTTAGCCCAAACGCTGATGCGAGCCAGGTCATGATTCATTGCAGCAATTGCAGAACTCGCGTTAGGTACAGTAAAATGTCAATAAAGCTGCAAGTCATCTGCGTAGAGATGAAAACTCGAGGACATTTACTCTGGTAACAAAGTTTATAAAAATTGAAAAAAGAAGAGGAGAGAGAACGCTACCCTGAGGAACACCCTCAGTGAGGCTACACCAATCAGAGAAGGACTCCTCCAGGCGAAAACACTGAGAGCGTCCTCGAAGATAAGAACTGAACCAAGTTAAAGTGGAAGAAGAGAAATTGATAGATTTGAGGAAACCTAGTAAAATGTCGAAATCTACTGTGTTAAAAGCGCTACTAAAGTCGAGCAGTTAAAGAACAGTAAGGGACTTATTCTCCATAGCCCAACGGATGTCGTCAGTCACTTTCAAAAGTGCGGTTACAGTACCTACTGTGACCCGAGCAAAAACCGGATCGAAAAGGGGATATTATCGAGTTTGACGCCAAGAAAAATGATAATTGTCTATGGACAATATTGTGCTCAAAAACTTTAGAGAGAAATTGGGAGAATAGAAATAGGCCTAAAGTGGGATAATAAAGTAGGATTGTTAGTTTTAGGTAAAGGTATTATATGAGCCTGTTTCCAAAACTGACGGAAAGGAGCAAGAGGAAAATGAGTAATTGAAGATGTGAGTGAGAACAGGAAGTAATGAGGAAAGGATAGGAGTTATCATTCTTGAACACAACTTATCATTACCGACTGCAGAAGAAGTAATCGCAAGTATAGACTTCTTAACGTCATCCTCAGTAACATCGTTAAGCTCAAAATGAGAATATTGTGGTAACGGCAAACTAGCAAGACTCTCTAGTGTCGCAGCCTTGACAGACGGATCAAGAGAAAAGGGAAGGAGAGAGAAATGCTTGTTGAGATCATTGAGGTTCATATCCTTACACTGGTTGGCAGGTGACTTGCCTATGCCTACAAATTTGAGAAATTTCCATACATCGGAAGAACTGCGGTTATTGTGTTGGTCGTGGAAATAGCGACTCTTAGCATCCCGACACAGATGACTGCAGCGATTACGTAATGATTTGTAATAAGAGAGATTCAGCTCTGAAGGTCTGCGCTTATATCTGCGCTTAGCCTTATCCCTGCGTGCCATAAGCTCTTTAATTTGTAGCGTTATCCATGGTGCAGGGTTATGTCTCACTTTGACACGTCGGATAGGGGCATGCTGATCATATAATTCGAGGACGGTTGTGTTATAACATTTCACTAGTCCAGTCCAGTCAGGTCCAGTCGAGATCGCCGGAATCACGCTGCGAACTCAAACCTTGTACAGGCACTTTTGAATTGTCAAAATTTAAATACATCATGTAGTCTGTCAGTTATTCAAAAAGTTGAAGCTAGTTACCCATTCTAAAACGTAGATCTCTATGTAGAAGAACGGGCAAGAAACTCCATGGACACTCTTTTAAATCAAGATATTACAAATCCTGGGTACATTATTATTGTTGCTTCTATATGTGAGAACAATGTAAAAAAAAGACACAAATGAAGACAAAGCTTCCAGATCTATGCCCTTGTAGTGACGGAGATATAAAAGCTGGGACTTACGCTTGGGAACACACACGGATACGATACGAAAGGTAAATCAGATCGTGGTAAGAAAAAGTAACCGTAAGTTGACCATGATAAGAAACATTACTAGGAGAGGAGACAATCATAAGATCTAGAAACGAGGGTGAACAGTTAGGAAAATAGTGAGTTGCAGAAAGAGGCAAAACTTGAAGATTGAAAGAAGATAAGAGTGAAAGGAGTTTAATATGCTACTTACGCAGACGCGTCTTCCTTAATCTCTTAGCAGGAGTAGCCGAGGTTGCGGCATTAGGAGATCCACGATCTTCAGATTGCGTAGAATCCTCGGTGTCGACTGAACAAGACGGGAATTTGGTTATTAGATCGTGAAGTTTGCCTGCCGTTTCGATCTTCAGGCGGGATTTGTCTGGGCAAATAACAACAATCTTGTCTTCCATGGACCAGCAATTTGGCATATCGAAATGCTTACGAGCAGCTGCAAACACACGAAGCCGAACTTGTGTCATGAACTCGGAGATGGTGATCCCGGTAGCCTTGAGAGCTTTCTGCTATCCCATACAAGTTGTCGGTGCTCCATTTTGAAGAATCGTACTAATATCGGTCGGGCCTTCTGCTGTAAGAATCCAAGTCTATGACAAACATGGATATAATGTTGTGGACCACATCAAGTAACTTTTCATTATCCTTCTCCGGAATACCATGGAACAGCAAGACATTTCTTCGCATAATGGTTTCATGCCTATCGAACCCAGCAGCTAGCAGCTCAATTTGAGTTTTTAACTTGGAGAGTGCTTGACAGATAAACAGGTTGAACTCAGAGAACTTACGTGTAATGGATACAAGGTCTGGTGAAGCTGATGTGGTACCAGTTGTAGCCTGCTGCAATTTTACTTCATATTCCTGCATTCGGGAGCCAAACAACTGCTCGAGGTCCTTCAAGCTGGCAGCTAGTTTAGTGTCCATGTTCAATGTATAATGAAAGTGAACCAGGAAGAAGTGCTAAAGACTTGATAAATAATTAGGTATAAAAAAAAATAATAACAAAAATCAAATAATCGAATAATAATAATAATATAATAATATATCTTAATAATTATCTCTAATTTATAATTAAAATTTGTTGACTTTGCCAATTTAATTTGTAAGTAATAATGAAATTGTGTGTTGTGTTTTGTCTTATTTTTGTTTATTTTTCTTATATTTTATTGTTTTTAATGTACCTATGATCCAACTGTTGATTGAAATAAAGGCATTGAATGAATGAATAGTTATAAACAGTAAGCCAGCTGTTTTTTGTAGAAAAGAATAGTAAATTGGACTAAAAAACCTTTCACATAGACATAAGAATATGTAACATTCTGTAGATCGGTGCAGGGTCTGCAGAGTGTCGTTAGGGTCGTCTGAAACAGCGGTGTCGCAGTGTCGCGTCGCCGATTTCCATTCGAACGGCATTACGTTGAATGCGCTGCGATCTGCATTTCCTTAGCTAGTTAAGTCAGGACCAAAGTGGATGAAGCTCCATAAATCATGTAGGTAAATGCGAGGTTTTTCCCAACATCCGCGTTGCCTGGCAACCGTCCAACTGCATACCATCGGAAACTTTACGTTGCTCTTCGATTCGATATTATTTTCCTATTCGTTTTAATAGTGTTCTTTAGTTGGCATTACACAATTTCTGTTATAAGAATGGGGACAGACGGACGCGATACGCGTTAGTCCGTAGGAAATATGATAGATGGCGTTAGGTACTCATCACGATTCTTTTCACGTGGGTTTTTAGCATTACCTAATATCTACAAAAGTTATAAACTTAATGATAAACTTTGAATCTATCTGAAAATAGTATCATCTTTAAAATACTTAGGGCATTCATCACGCTCATAGTCCCTGAGGGATAATCAACATGAGGAGCTACCAGTTATTGCTTTTAATTGAGCGCTCTGTACCTTCCATTCACTACACACACGCTGCATGGAGGCGGTGGAAGCTACCGTTTTGTACGGAGAGCGAGCTCCTATAATCCGCAATCTCTGCGACTTTCACGCCGGCTAATTTTTTGGTCTTAAGTGTAGACCGCGGTCACACTGTGGACGAGCACAAAAGGACCACTCCACACATGTACCTAAATCCGCTAAAGCGATACTTCAAAAATTATTTACGATGCCTACTTGGCCTTTTACTCGCACTGGCTTTTTACTTATAAATCGAACACATTTTTTATTATATTTGTATGGTGGAAAATCCTGTAAACGGTTTTCAACCATTACCCTTTTTAAATATTGTAGGTACTTTGATGCAGCGGACTCTTAATTTTCATTCCAGGTAAAATCCATTCAAAATAGTTTTCAGTTAGGAATTTCGTCGTTAATCTAATTAATAAACAAAACGCTAACATAATCTATACAGAAATAAAAACTTTTTAACAATAAAAACCCACTTCAGACCCACTAAAAAGCGAGAAATTAAAGTTTTATAACAAAAAAAAACTGACTTCCAAAAAAACTACAAAGTGAAAATAACTTTAATTTCGGAAGTTGGTGGCAAAAAACTAAAATACAGATCCATAGACATAGACTTCCGAAATTAAAGTTATTTTTCACTTTGTAGTTTTTTTTAAGTCGGTTTTTTTTTTGTTATAAAACTTTAATTTCTCGCTTTTTAGTGGGTCTGCTTATAATTTATCTAAGTTACAATGGTATGGTGACAACTTGCTCATCGCCTTTTACAAAATGTTGCTTTTCCAGATGCAGGGACGTTAATTGTTGAGGAGTTTTCCTGGTATTTCACCATCAGCTCCATTTCACCATTCGCATTATGACGAGCATAAATTGCTTAGCCACCACATTTTTTTATTTTTTTTTATTCGAAATTGGTTTGCTCTTGACTCTAATCTAGGTCAGAGATGACACAGATAAAGTCTACGATGGAGTGAGCTTACCCAGAAAAAGCCTGTTCACTCTTACTTTGAAGAGATTCGGGTTGTATTCACTCGGAAACACAAACGCAGGTAGAGAGTTCCACTCTTTTGCTGTGCGCATTATAAAGGACATTTGAAAACGCTTAGTGCGAATTGGTGGAATAGCAACTAGGCAGGGATGGTAACTTGCAGTGCGTCTGGATGTCCGAAGGTAGAAGGGGGCCGGTGGAATGAGGTCGTGGAGTTCTTGGGCACACTCACCGAAGTACAATCTGTAGAAGACCGACAAGCAGGCAACCTTGCAGCGATGAGCCAAGCTGTGAAGCTTGGCATCCACCAGTTTTACGTCGCCAATGAGCCTCTTAGCTCTGCGTTCCACCGAGTCAAGCGCGGCAAGTTGGTATTTCGCTGAGCCATCCCAAAGGTGGCTGCAATACTCCATGCAGGATCGGACTTGTGCTTTGTAAAGGGTTAAAAGCTGTCCAGGCGTAAAGTATCGCTTCACCCTATTAAGGATGCCCAGCCTCTTGGCCGCAGTTTGGGCTTTTACTCGATGGTGGCGCCGAAGTTGAGACTAGAAGTCAACTCCATGCCCAGGAGCTCGAGCCGATCTGTTACAGGAACAGGTGTACCCCGAAAAGTAGGAGTCTGCTCGAATCGACTCCTTTTAGCGGTAAAAACACGCCTATGTTTTGGTGGCGTTAAAAGAGACCAGATTGTCATCACCCCACTGGGAGACAAGGCTTAAGGTCAAATCTGTCCGCTCCACCATGGCCTCTCTCAAGAAACGAACTTCGGCCCTGCTGGCCCTTGTGCTGGACAAGTATCTCTCTGAAACAGTACTGTCATCTGCGTACCCAACAATACCAGGCTGAAGTAGGTCATTGATGTGCAGCAGGAAAAGAGTTGCAGAGAGAACAGACCCCTGAGGAACTTCGGCATTAATAGCCATAAGGTCAGAGGAGCAGCCGTCAACGACTACTCTGATCGACCGCTCACTTAGGAAGTCTGATATCCAGCTACAAAAATCTGCTGGGATGCCATAAGCAGGAAGCTTGCTGAGTAGACCGGCGTGCCAGACCCTGTCAAAGGCCTTCGAGATATCAAGCGACACAGCAAGTGCTTCGCCGTGTTTCTCGATGGCTTCACCCCGACAGTGCGTGACATACACAAGAAGATCGCCAGTTGACCGTCCCCGGCGAAAGCCATATTGACGTTCACTGAGGAGATCATTGTCTTCAAGGTAGGTCAGCAACTTACTGTTCAGTACCCTTTCCATAACCTTGCACAGAATGGAGGTAATGGCGATCGGACGGTAATGTGCAGGGTCTGCACGGTCGCCCTTTTTGGGCACTGGTTGAACATTTGCAAGCTTCCAGGATTTTGGCACCGTTCTTTTTTCAAGAGAGAGGCGAAATAAGCGTGTCAACACAGGAGACAGTTCAGGCGCACATTCCCTCAACACTCTCGCTGGAATACCATCCGGCCCGCTTGCCTTGTTCACGTCTAGACTGCACAAAACTCTTCGGACCTCTTTAATGTGAATTGCGATCTCCGGCATCGAAGAGTCACAATGAGATACAGTGGGTGGTTGCTTGGAGCCAGCGTCCAGACGTGAATTGCTTGCAAAGAGGGATGCAAATAAATTCGCTTTCTCATTTGCAGAGTGAGCAAGCGACCCATCAGGTTTCATCATTGGAGGTAAGGTGGGACGACAGAAATTCGTTTCAACCGCTTTAGACAGGGACCAGAACTGTTTACTACCCGGAGGATGCGATGCTAGTTTGGTCCCAATACGTCCGACATGGTCAAAACGTGCCTTACGCAAAACCCGCTTGTAGAACTTAGCGGCAGAATTAAAAGCTCTTTTCTTCGCGCGAACCCTACGCACTCTAACTTTGCGGTCGCGGGCCTTGACCCAGGCTTGGTACGCAGACTCTTTTCGGGCCTCAGCACGGGCACATTCCGCACTATACCAAGGCCGGGACTTGTGACCGAGCGGGATGTTGGAGAATGGAATAAAATACTCCATCCCCTGCTGAATCACGTCCGCAACCACGTCAGCACAGCACGAGGGGTCACCCGAGGAGAAGCACACCTGCCGCCATGGATAAGACGCAAAAAAGTGCCGCATCTCATCCCAGTCTGCTGACTCGTATCGCCATACTCGCCTCGTGCTTCTAGGACTCTCATCTGGAGTAGAGAAGGTCGATATGGATTTCACCAGACAGTGGTCAGACGTTCCCAGCGGGGCTGAGACCGATACTGAATGACTGTCCGGATCAGTTGCCAGCAGAAGGTCCAAGCAATTGGGACATCCGTACATCGACATCCGACATCGACATCCGGTACCCGCGTTGCCACATTCACCATCTGGGTTAGATCTAGCGTTAAAGCAAACTTGCGCGCCTCTAACCCAGCATGGTCAGTTCTCTGGAACGGGAACAACCACTCTTTATGGTGGGCGTTAAAGTCCCCCAGAAAAATGAGCTTCGCTGTTGGGTACCGTTGCTGGGCTACGTCAGTCGATTCCACGAGGAAATTAAAGAGCGCTGTTGTTTCCTGGTCACCGCTGTGCGATCGGTAGACGCCAATGTAGATAGATTTCTCCACGCCTGTGTCCACAAGTAGCCATATGGTAGAAAAATCCGATTTCTCAAAGCAACGGAGACGACGACAACAAATATCATCGCGGACGTACACACAGACCCCAGCTTGCTTCTTGAACTTGTGTTCAAGAGAGTATCCCGGGTAGTTGAGGTACGCAACATCCGATGGGGTTGCTATCTTCGTCTCCGTCAGGAAAAACAGGTTTTGGGGTGGTATGGGATCTACCTCCTAGTGGTCCACCCCGGGCAACGGCACTACAGGCTTGCCTGTGGTACGGCTGAAGATCACACTTTGCGGTGGTAGGCTCCGCTTGGAGCCGCCTGGCTCGCGACCACCATCCCACCGGAGTCCGGCGCCAAGCAGCTTGCTGTGTTCCGTCGGTGTGTGGGAGTGCCAGTGCCTTTGGGGAAGAAGGAGTCTGTTAGTTGCTCTACTCAGAACCGGTTTTGGTCCCTGGGCATAACTTGTCGGGTAACTCATTCTGGAGGGTAGCGGGATCCGAAGCACGGTGCCAGCCGTTGGCCGACCGCAGTCAGTAGGGGGCCCAAGTAGCACGCCAGCCACGTGACAAAGGCTGCCCCGCCAACTCGCGAAAAATCCCGGTATGCACCACCGTGCCAGTCGGCGACTGGATGGGAGGACCCGGTGGACATATCCGGGGGGGTTCGGGCGTCCCCGCAGTCTCCAAATGAGTTCCCCATAGATTAGGTTAGCTCTAGTGTTTCACTTGGTTCACTGAGCAGCGCCTCGACAAGTCGACTTTTTTGGATCTTAAAGTATTATAATAAAGTAATCGAATCGCAACCCGTGAAATATTTATCATTGAGTAGTTCCGATGGCCATCTGTGGGCTTCATCATCAGCTCCACTTTACCAAATGATGATTTCCGAGAGCAAATGCTCAAATTATTAATACCCTAATCGCAATAGTTATGCCTATAAAATTTGATGGTTTCCCTCGATTTCCATGGGATCCCCTCATCAGATTCCAACTTCATGACAATGAGATCACTTTGAGAGTACCCTATACCCTTTCATACGGAAAAATAATTTTCAAAATCGGTCCACAATTATTGATGGAGTAATCGGTCTACATACATAAAATAAAAAAAATATATATATATATGCGACGAATTTATTGATTACCTCCTCCTTTTTTTTAAGTCGGTTAAAAAAAGGAATAAGATAATTTACTTTCTTAGTTCTCTTATTTTTGCGCAAGAGTTTCTAAGATTAAATATACTTACAGTCAGTTTTAAAGTGAACAGTTGGTTACCTACTTTTAAGCAACGTGTTAACTTGCTGAATGTCTTACGTAGGTAAGGTCAAGGCTGCGTGTCGATACTTAATGCATGAATCAATAAACAGGTGGCGAGCTTAGCGCGGCTTAGCGGACTGTCCGATAGATTAGCATACAATCAGTTTGCGGAGCACTCTCACACGTCGCTTGTTAGCGGGTCGTGTGCGGCAGCGTGGCGTGTGCGGGGCGGCTGCGTGGTGGCTGGGTTAACCGTGTGTTTGTTCATCCAGTGAGTTACGTATCTGCGTCAGGCTGCGTGTTGGTGTATGTGATTGAGGCGAGGTCGCCTGTTTGTACACTATAAACTATTATGTTAGTGCAGGTTAGGATTCCAAGATTTACACGTGTGACCAGCTGTATGCTGCGTTACACAGCACACATTGTGGCGCTTGTGATAGTTCATTGCTGGACTCAAGAATGTTTAATAGACGCTGCACCTACGATATGATGACAACACAGATCTAAGTATGTACGTTAGACTTTATAGATTTGAATTAGTTTTCTTACAAAACTTAGCCGTAGAACAAGTTTCACTTAGTATCGAAGACCGAAATAACGTTATAAATATAAAATATTGCACACTATGAGTGTTTGCGTGAACTTGTACTTGACTTTTTCTTGAATACAGTAAATTAGTTCAACTTTAACTTCAAATTGAGTAATTAATAATCATTAATTTTGAAGTTTCAAGCAACGAATTTTCAAAATTACATTCCAATTTCTGCATGCATTCTGATTAATCGTAATTACATGTTTCGAAAATAAATGTTTTCATAATATTATTTAGAAATAAGATTAGATAGATTGGTATGTTAAAAAAAGATTATTTAACAACATGAACATTTTAAAGTTTAAGTCTAAATTAAACGAACACGATCGGAATAAAATTCTACCTAAAAACCAAAGTTTGAATGTTAACTATAAAGCATTTCATGATACATTAACAAATATCCTTAACCTTTGTATACTAATATGTAAAGTCAATAAAAACTATGAAAAAACATTAAAAAAACTAGTTACTACATCAAAAAAGTTGCAATATGTAAATAAAATAAAAAAATCTAACAATAAGGTTAAATAAAACCATGTGGAATATCATAAATGAGAGAACAAACAAAAAACATAAAAAGGAGCATAATAATATTAAATTGCAAATAGATAACGACCTCATATCCGAACCTAAACAAGTAGCCAACATCTTTAATGATTTCTTTGCGTCCATTGGAGAAAAGTACAGTGCCAATTCATCTAGTAGCAAACTGGGGACACCTCTGTTCTAAATCCCACAGAGAACACGATGTTTCTTGGCCCAATAGACGCTTGGGAAGTAAACAAAATAATTAAAAACCTAAAAAACAAAAGTAGTCACGGCATTGACGAAATACCACCTATGCTTTTAAGACAATGCGCAGATGAACTTACCTTACCGTTTTACCTGCTACTGAACAAGTCATTTGACGAAGGTATCTTCCCTGATGTATTAAAAAAATCTGTAATAAAACCAATCCACAAAAAAGATACGAAATCAGATCCAAACAACTATCGTCCAATAGCTCTCTTACCATCAGCCTCAAAAATCTTTGAAAAAGCCATGTGTGACCATGTGCATATATACTTTTTGCAAAAAATACAATATATTTGATGAATGCCAGAACGGCTTTCGGAAAAACCGGTCCACCACCTTAGCAGTGTATAAGTATATCCAAGAAGCCCTTAATATTAGGTATTAATAACAAAAAATACGCAATAGGAATATTACTAGACATGACCAAAGCCTACGACAAAGTACAATTTGGGATATTGCTAAACAAATTATACGGAATAGGTATACGCGGAAAGGCTCACGAATGGCTAACATCGTATCTAAAAAACAGGGAACAATTAGTGGAAATAGAATATTTTAACCATAAAAATAATGAAATCGAAAAAATCCGATCATATAGTAAAGCAATTAATGCCTCAATTCCTCAAGGAAGTGTCATAGGATGCCTCTTATTTTTACTCTATATCAATGACCTACCTAAGATCATAGAAGGGCCATGTGTCTTATTTATTATTATCAATGATTTACCATTCTATTTTAAGGGCATCTGTAGTGTGACGTACTGTTTGAGATGGATACCTCTCTTATAACGTGGAACATGTAGCTAGCTGCTTGTAGTCGGAGGTTGGGAGCTGAGTTAGCTTTTTTTAAAGTAGTGTAACGGAATAAAGAAAAAAGAAAAATCACTTCGCTATAGAACACGTATAATTTTGGATAAAAATCTAATGACACAGGCACTAATACGAGAGGTCGCTACATACCTCGTACAAAATTAAAATCAAAAGTCATTTATTCTAACTAGGCTGAGAATCAGCACTTTTCGAACGTCAAAATTACAAAAGACAGTCCCCCAAAACGCCCGCCCTTCACCACTTCCTAGTGCTATCACTGGGGAGAAGAAGTGGCGCAACAAACACCCCAGCAGCACCGCTGTCTGTTCAGTTAGAAAATACTTGATTGTATACCATACTAGGTATGCAAAGTAATTGGCATTATAAGACACAGAACATTAAATTAAATTATTTACCATATGCCAGCTAGCGACGCCAATATACCAACAAATACATGGACTGGGCATGGAGTTGACATCTAGTCTCAACTTCGGCGCCACCATCGAGTAAAAAGCCCAAACTGCGGCCAAGAAGCTGGGCATACTTAATAGGGTGAAGCGATACTTTACGCCTGGACAGCTTTTAACCCTTTACAAAGCACAAGTCCGATCCTGCATGGACTATTGCAGCCACCTTTGGGATGGTTCAGCGAAATACCAACTTGCCGCGCTTGACTCGGTGGAACGCAAAGCTAGGAGGCTTATTGGCGACGTAAAACTGGTGGATACCAAGCTTCACAGCTTGGCTCATCGCCGCAAGGTTTCTTGCTTGTCGGTCTTCTACAGATTGTACATCGGTGAGTGTGCCCAAGAACTCCACGACCTCATTCCACCGGCCCCCTTCTACCTTCGGACATCCAGACGCACTGCAAGTTACCATCCCTGCCTAGTTGCTATTCCACCAATTCGCATTAAGCGTTTTCAAATGTCCTTTATAATGCGCACAGCAAAAGACTGGAACTCTCTACCTGCGTTTGTGTTTCCGAGTGCATACAACCCGAATCTCTTCTGATTAGAGT
This sequence comes from Luperina testacea, assembly GCA_927399505.1. Lineage (NCBI taxonomy): Eukaryota > Metazoa > Arthropoda > Insecta > Lepidoptera > Noctuidae > Luperina > Luperina testacea. Next base: position 462,518 of record OV656771.1, read on the forward strand.
CAAGAGCAAACCCATTTAAAATAAAAAATAAATAAAAAACATTAAAAACTATACGTACTCTAGCAAAAAATAATAAATAAAAATGTAAACAAAAACTTACTACCTAAATAAAAGCCTCCAGGTATTAAGGGCGTGACAGCTTACATAATTATATAATGTTGGGTTCTGTTCACATAGCTGTCCTTGAAGTCACAAATGATAAAGTTAATAACGACAAGTTAAAACAAGTTATTATTAATAACGACAATAAAACCATAGTCAGCAAGACGACCAGGCACCGCAAGCAGCACCCGTTCACGAGCATAACGCAAAGATCAGCCATTACCGCCATATTTAAGGGAAGGAGGCTATCCGACTCTCGACGCTACCGCAAGCAGTGACATCTAAGGGGGAGCATGACGAACTTGCTGCCAGTTGTTCAGGCAAAAATAATATGGTCACGCATCGAGGTCGCTAGCTAACCACATAATATTGCAATCAACTCATAAAAAAAAAACTCATTAAAACACATTGAAATGAATAGATTATGTCAATAATAAATTAAAATTAAATCAAACTGAATTAAATTATACTTACAGTCAAATAAAAAACAATTATATGAACCTGTCAGTAAGCTAATTCTGGAGAAAGAACATAAACATTGAAATAAAAAACAATTATATGAACCTGTCAGTAAGCTAATTCTGGAGAAAGAACATAAACATTGTCTTGGGTTAATCAGGGCGACTAACTATTCTTATCGTTTAAGTAGTCGTTGATAGAATAGTATGCCTTTGAATAAATGTTGGATTTTACTTGAGCTTTAAACGCAATAAAAGGCAAATCTAGCAAAAAAGAGGGTAGCTTGTTTGTTATAAAAGGTTATACCAAGCCCAAACAATGAAAAGAAAGCATCCAACAACAGCATCAACATTGTCTTGAGTTAATCAGGGTGACCAACTAGGTCACCCTGATTAACTCAAGACAATGTTTATGTTCTTTCTCCAGAATTAAAGTATAATTTAATTCAGTTTTCGTCATAGTGTCACTTTTATTTTGATATGTTTACATTTTTTTTTAAATTTATCGTCACCTTGTTTTATAATCATGTGGGTAATTTGGTTATCATCTAATATTGTACTTTTGTGTGTTGTGCTGTCTTCTTGTGTGCGCCAAATAAATGGTTTATCTATCTATCTATCAGTTTAATTTTATTTTAATTTATTATAGACATAATCTACTCATTTCAATGTTTTTTAATGAGTTGATTGCAGTATTATGTGGTTAGCTAGCGACCTCGATGCATGACCATATTATTTTTGCCTGAGCAACTGGCAGCAAGTTTGTCATGCCCCCCCTTAGATGTCACAGCTTGCGGTAGCGTCGGGAGTCGGGTTGCCTCCTTCTCTTAAATATGACGAGGGGGTAATGGCTGATCTTTGCGTTATGCTCGTGAACGGGTGCTGCTTGCGGTGCCTGGTCGTCTTGCTGACTATGGTTTTATTGTCGTTATTAATAATAAGTTGTTTATTTATTTTACTTCGATGGTTCTAGTTTATCATTTGTGACTTCAAGGACAGCTATGTGAACAGAACCCAACATTATATAATTATGTAAGCTGTCACGCCTTTTATACCTGGAGGCTTTTATTTGGTAGTATAGTTTTTGTTTACATTTTTATTTATTATTTTTTGCTTGAGTACGCATAGTTTTTGTTGTATTTGTTGGTATATTGGCGTCGCTAGCTGGCATATGGCAAATAATTTAATAATAATAATAATTTAATTTAATGTTCTGTGTCTTGTAATGCTAATTACTTTGCATACCTAGTATGGTATACAATCAAGTATTTTCTAACTGAACAGACAGCGGTGCTGCTGGGGTGTTTGTTGCGCCACTTCTTCTCCCCAGTGATAGCACTAGGAAGTGGTGAAGGGCGGGCGTTTTGGGGGACTGTCTTTTGTAATTTTGACGTTCGAAAAGTGCTGATTCTCAGCCTAGTTAGAATAAATGACTTTTGATATTGTACGCGGTGTGTGCGACCTCTCGTATTAGTGCCTGTGTCATCCACGGTGTAACACACATCAGCACGTGATCTGTGCATGTAAGTCACGCGCCTATGTTTCCCGCTAATCCGTGAGTTATAACTGTCCGGCCCACCCGTCCGACCGCCTGTCCGGCTCGCCCGTCCGGTGTCGATGCGCTGACTGATGTTATACTTGTTAGATTGTATTACGGTATCCATAAGACAATCGCTGTGAGGTTGCAGAAGACTGGTTAGGTTCTTTATTGCGGAACTGGCTATATTCGCATCTTGCGACGTTATCTCTGCTCAAAGCCTCAGAACATAACAAAACATTATAAAGAACAGGGGCCGCACGTGCTTGATAAATTGAAAACTACGTGTATCCTCAACTGAAACACACTTGTTAAAAGCGCGCCGTAACCGTAACGGATATAGCTCTGTTTGAATACAATAATAGTAAATCTAACGTGCGAGTTAGCGCGATCCGTCGCGTCGGTCGGATCGCATCGGTCGGACCGGTAGCATCGCGCGCGCGTTCCGGGCACACAACACACGGTGCGATTTATCGCCACACTTAATTACCGCGCCAACGCGAACGACATGGCAACCCTGCCTATACGTTTTATATCGCACGCTTTGTTCCACGCGCTTTTGTTTCGTCTTGCAATTCACTAGCGATGTATTGTGCACCGGCCGGCCGATAGCTTTGTCCGCGTTTCGGAATGTGGCGCAAATAAGTGACATCAGTCTTTGAAACATGTAGGTCAGTGATCGTGTGCTGTCCTGTCGCACAGAACAACTTTTTATGAGATTTGTTTATGGCACTTGTTGGATAATGTTTTGTGTCGGAATACGTGTCGCGTCGGGGAAGTTTACCATTTATATGTATGTATACTGCATTCGATATTTGTGAGTGATACTACTTCATTTGGATTCGCAAGTTAATTTTGACCGTTCTCATTTTTAATTAATGTGTTGTTAACTACATGCGTCTAGCATGTAGTTAACAACACATTAATTAATTTTTAAATAACATGGAGAGGACCGCGAAAAGATAATTTTGTACTCTAATTTTACTTTAGCGTAACATTGTTAACTTACTGTGTCATTGCTGAGAGCTAACTTTATAAGCTACAAGGGCGCGTAGCTCGTAGCTCGTAGCAGTACGTAGCGCTTCGTATCGGTAGAAATTACTTCCACATAATTATTATATCTATGTGAGATCGTTTACAGTAGTATAAACATAGAATAAATGAAAATACAATGTAGCTCGTCGCTGTAATGTGATTACAGTAATTTCTAGTGTTATGAATTATATGACAATTACTTGAATCATACAGATCTGTTCATACATCAAACAATTTATTTTGGTAGTGAGTCGCGCAACGCGGCCAATCTTTGTCTATGACGAAATTAACTCGCACTCCCTTTACCCGCACGACGAGAAAGTTTTCGGCGAGTCGTTTGGTCGTCCGGCGTCCGGTTCGTCCGTCCGGTTTGTACGGACAGACATACGTGCGATGCAACTGTACGTGTATGTATTGTAAGTTGGTGTAGTTTGACTTCTTCAGATGAACAGAATTTTAAATTAACCATTATTTAATTAATTGGCTTTGCTTTTTAACCGACTTCAAAAAAGGAAGAGGTTCTCAGTTCGGATGTTTATATTTTTTTATGTATGTTCGGGCATAACTCCGTCATTTAGAGACTTGCGTCATATATGGATTTGAAAACTAATTTTTTTATGGATAAGGTATGCCCCAGGTGTGGTCCCATATAAAGATTAACTTTGCTTGGGTAGTTTTTGAGTTAGCTTCAATAATACGATTTTTTTCCACTTAGTATATATTGATGATGTTTTAATAACTTCCTGTCACTAATATTTACATAGCAAGTAGTGTTATATGAATTTGTGTGGGGTAGGTACAACTAAAAAGTGAAACATAAAACCTTTTTTACAAAAAAAAAAAACCGACTTCAAAAAAGTTTTCACAGTTCTATTCCTTGATAGTAGTGAAGTAAGCTTATACAAATGATTTAGCAGCATCATCACTCTCCTGCCCTTATCCCGATGTATTCGAGGGCGGCGCTACGTCTCTTCTTCTTCTTCAAGCTATTAGTCGTCACCGCATTTATAGCCAAAATCAAAATGATGTATCATTGCCTAAAATATTGACCAGGAGGCCTACCGCCACCTCTTAACGCGATCCATTTTAGGACCTAAACTGAACTGTTCGTCTAATTCGTACCATGAAGTCAGTTTAACGATTTAATTTAGGCCGTGTCATCTGACAGCGATTGTCCCAAACTGAGTCGCAAGTTTTGGTTTCATTCATTCAATTTTGTACTGTATTTGGTACCATGACATCCATAGAGCAACCTAAACTGAAACGCTGTCAAAATAAGCGATTCAATAAAAGTTACTATTTCTCTAACATAAACTGAAACGTTTGGTGAATTATTGGCGAAAACAAAGTTTTTTAGTGCTATTTTAGTGGAATTTTACAAAAACCAGTGTAAGTGTACTTTAATCTTTCTTTTAAAGTTTAAAATACATATTTTACATGCATTTTTAACCGCATTTGGTTTTTTACAACTTTTTTTACAACAACGTTTTTTTTTACAAAAACGTTCGAAAAAGAAACATTGTTTTATTACGTCGAAATATAAATATTTTTTCGTCTAATAAATGCTAAATGGTAAATAAATATCTACTTTGACTAAGAATTATTTTAACAATAGTTACCGTATTAACGTGGAATCTTAAAAACAACTGTTGAGTGTCTGTTTTACTTTAAAGTAATGATACTGAGTTAAGAACAAATAAAATGTTACTTGCTTCTGAACGTATCTGACACTACAATGTGCGCGAAACAAACTTATTTGATAATAATAGCGTTGTCTCTTTTTCACCAAAAACGTTTCAAACGCGGTTCAGCCACAAATTGCGATCTTTCATTCACTTTTAACGATCCAAATGCGGCTGCGCGTAATGGACTTCATGGTACGACTTTAAGCGATGCAGTTTAAGAACCTAAACTGAAATGTCTTGCTTTTGAATCGTTTTTAATTAGATCATGGTAGGCATCCTGTACAAGAACCTATGATTTATACGCTACATAAAACCTCTCTGAAATACTTGTAGGTAGCGTCGAGAGTACGTGGTACAAGTACGTACGTAACACAACGAGGTTGAGCTGACACACGAGAGGATCGTATCGGATTGACTCGCTCTCGTTTGTTACTCTGTGGCCGCGTCACCTCAGTTCAGAGTATTCCGTTCTGTGGCTTCGATCTGAGCTCACTGCGTGAAGGAAATGCTACTCTGTGACTTTTGAGATGCTACCTGCATATTTAATATAAACAATAAAATTATTAAAAAAAATAAGAGTTACAGAATAATGCTTACAGCTAAAACATTTTGGGTTTCTTAGAATTTAACACAAGAAAAATTTCCGGACTTCCTGCACTAGGCTAGGCCGGTCCCGCATGAAGCACCTAATTAAATCGAATCATTACTTGTGATGAAAAGTGGATACGGTAGGTACGATAATCGGAAGCGCTCGTCGCAATGGCTGAACCCTGGAGAACCAGCCACATCCTGCCCTAAACGAAAATTGACTCAGAAAAAGTTACTCGTGAGTGTTTGGTGGACTAGCGCCGGTGTCGTTCACTACAGCTTTCTAAAATCTGGCCAAACGATTACGGCAGATATCTATTGTCAGCAACTGCAAACCATGAAGGAAGAACTAGCTGCTAAACAACCGTGATTGGTCAATCGCTCTAGGCCACTGCTGCTTCACGACAACGCAAGACCACACACTGCACAACAAACAACCACTATGTTAGATGAGCTACAATTGGAATGTCTGCGACATCCACCGTACTCCTCGGACCTTGCTCCAACAGATTACCATTTTTTCCAGAATGTGGACAACTTCTTACAAAGAAAAAAATTCAACTCCGATGCGGCAGTCCAAACCGCCTTCAAAGAGTTCATTGATTCTCGTCCCCATGGTTTTTTTAGTAAAGGGATCAATGAACTACCTATGAGATAGCAAAAGTGCATAGATAACAACGGTGCATACTTTGATTAATTAAATATATTTTACAAAAAAAAAAATGACTTTATATTCCTCCCGTACAAAACGCCAATTTCATATGTAGGGACCAACATATTTTGCCTAACCTATCACAACTTATGTGTAGCATAGTATTTTCTTTCTCTTTCTTTCTTTCTATCTCGGCGACATACAACCAAATGTCAAAAACTTAAAAAAAATGAGGGAAATTAGAGGTATTTTTGACAGATTGAGACTGAGATCAGACTGTGAGCGTTATTAAAATTACGTACTTTCCATTATGATCTTATTTTTATTTCTATTTATATTGTCTTAGTTGTAAGTAAGTGCAACATTGCAATATTGTTTGTATTGTCATTTTATTTTCCTTTTTGTTATTAATCTCAATTTTAAGAAGTATTTTGCTATAGTTTCTAAATTCTACAGCCAATGGGCATTGTCCAAAATTTCTAACTATTAGATTTTATTTTATTTTTTGAAAATTTAGAGCATATATAGAAACTAATTTGAATATTTTGATTATTGGCTCAATAGTTATTTTTTTTTTAAATATTGTATTATTTTAAGTTTTTAAGGTAGGTGACGTCATCAGTGGCATAAAAGATTAAGTGCCGTTGCCTTACTAGTACATTTAATTAAAAAAAAACTATCAACACAGCGTCATCAATCTGACATCTGTCAAAGTGTCATAGGCGGAATAGACGTCTTAAATAATCCAATCCTACCTTAGCGTATTTATTTACACATGGTTTTTTATGAGTAAGTGTCCTCCAAGGAATATACTACTCTCTGTCGTCACTAGAACAATCGACGCGGCGACTTAGAAATAGAATAATAACGCACGCGGCGACATTATTACTATTATTGCTGCAAGTTGAAACAAAGCACTTCCTGTATTCCATAACTCTTCCAATATATTAAATATAGTCGAGTGTTGAAATAATGTATGTAATTTAATGAGATATAAACAAGAATGTTTATATTTTTGGCATTTATATTTATAATAATTTGACATTTGACAGATTGTAGACTATACTTGCCTCTTACTTTTTTTCTTCTGAAGCAACGATACAAAACTGTACGGCCAAAGCCGACGTAATTTGAAGGGCAAAGAAGGTCAATCGTATTTTATCAAAAATATCAATAAAAAAAAAAGTGAGCCGTCACGGGACGCCTGGCAGATGTGAAACATCGACATTATTTTGTAAAAGTAATATGATTGAAAAGAACAGATTGCGATATAAACTAAATATGGCATAATGATAAAATAAAATATTACGATTTTTTCCAGAAAATGATGACTGTTTATTTAATAAACATTTATTTTCATTAAATATAAAAACAATTTATACAACTTCATTCGTTCAATCAGTGACTTCGGTAATTAACTAATAAACAACCTATGGAGTTTACACTATAGGTATCCGAGCAGTGTGGCGAGAGAGAGATAGCTTAACGCCGGATCGAGTGGGAAGAGAATCGCAGTCGATTGCGCATGGCGACGCGTCGCCACACAGTACACAAGACTGTGACTGTATATATACACCATCATATAGCGTGGCGACGCGTCGCCACGGCATGCGTCGCCACGCCAGAAATTTGTTTTACGTGCGGCTATAGATGTTTCACATCAAAAATTAATATTTTTAATAATTAATTAGTCCGTAATGATCAGTAACGCTATTCCTCGAAATGGTTTTTCAATTACAACATTTAAAAAAATATGAACAATGTCCATTCTATGATCGCTGGTTAACTTGTAATTGGCGACTGTGTAATTCCGAGGCTATTATTACCTACAGTACTTAAGTTATAGGTATATTATACACAGGAGCTGTTCGTGTACCTTAATAAATATGACGGAGAAGGTATAGTGTGTGTCGTTATTATCAGCCATATTTTAACTACTGTGGGCGTACAGTGGGTATACGTTGGTTATTGCGCAATAGAAAAACCGTTTGCAGTTCAAATCAGATTATAATTTCACGAACAATTTAACAACACTAGCAAATTACACACTGTAGGTACACGACACAAGCAGATACGGAACTCGGGACAGTTTCTGAGCACATGTTGTCCGTACGATGTCCAATGGTCAAGTCCACCGCTGCACTTCGCTGCTCGCTCTCCTCGACCCCCCCACGGACTCAGGCTAGACTCTGTCCAGCGCCCCCATATGGCGCTGGTGTTCCGAATAGTCAAAAGAATGACGTAATTCCGACAAATAAATAAATACCAGTCGCGTGCCCGATGGAACTTCCCATCGGCAAAGGACGAACTTACATACAAACTTTCATCACCTATCCTCAAAAAAATAAAACCTCAAAAATCTTTCCTTTCTTTCACTTTAGGTACCTACCTAATAACGAAGTTTTGTGCAAAATGTTCATGCTTGTAGACCCAGCGGCTCAGGCAGTGTATGTGTAGATTCATGCCATCACATACTGTACAACACTGATAGATTATTTAACATTACCGTATGACGTATCACCGGAGGCCTGTTCCTGGTCCTTCACAACCGGACTATTTGCAGGCTATAAGACGGAGGAGAGAGGAAATAAGACGATTTAGTTTGTTTCTGCACTCAAGCGATTACGTAATGTTTGAGATCCTTTTCGTAGCCCACATAGAGAAGATCTTCTGTTCTTGCTCATTGTGCGACGGCGTCGTCGAAGACACCCGACGCGCGGATTAATCAAATGTGCCGATGTTTCATACGAGGCTCTGCGGCGCGTGTCGCGCGGCGGTACCACACTGTGCTCTTCACACGTAGTTCCGCGGCGGTGGGACTTTTGGTAACTTTTGGTCGAAACCGCTTCAATTTAAGATAACTTAATATAACTGGAAGGAGCTGGAATGACTTGGGGGAGGCCTTTGCCAGCAGTGCAGCATCACTATAAGTACTATATATATTTAAAAGAGTGTCCATGGGGTTTCTTGGCCGTTCTTCATCATAAAAACCTACCGCGCTTTGGAATGGGCAACTAGCTTCATATTTCTGACCATAAATTTAGTATATACTATACTGACTGACACTAAAAAAGTGCCTGTAAATCACTGACATCTATTATGTATAATACAGTTCTGTAAATGGTTTTAATTGAAATAAATGCTTTGAGTTTGTGCGAGTGGAACTGTAGTGTCATTCTGGATATAATTAATATGTCTTTTAATAATGAACTAAACATAGACTTAAATATGTCTCGTTTCTTACTGTGAGGATAATTCAACAGGGAGTGTATACAGACTTCTAAATTCGCCATTGACGATTGTTGTCGACATCTGAGCTAATTTTAATCTCTACCAAATTATCATACACCTACCTACTTATAGCCATGCATGTAACTCAAACTCTCGACAAGTCAAACATTAAGTATCATTATGCTAATTACAGCCGGGGGGTGGAACATTACATACAAGTGTTAAATAATATTTTATTATGATCAATACAACAAAGAGATTGATCCCGCACGGTTGCTATGCACTGTCGCCCCCTGGGCGGCCGACGCAGGGGGGCCGGGGGACAGACGGGGTGTATAATTAATTAATTGCATGAGTGTAAGAAGCCGGTGGAGAGCAACCCGAGCCGCTTGTAATGCGACAATCTGCTTCACGTGTTATCGGATCTATTGCAGATATTTGTACTTAGCGATTTATTTTAAATGATAAATGTTTTATTTCTGTAAGTAGGTTTGTACAAACACTTTTACACGTAAATCATATTTTTTACTAGATGAGTCGGCGTTTCCTATCTGGCTACTCTGAGAAGAAAGGCCGAAACAAACTCAGAGATCACAGTCTCTTTTAACCTTCAAGCGGGCGCGCAGTCATTTGTACGCCAGCGATCGCGCGTAACCTAAAAGACCTATGGGATATTTCAGGGATTTAAAACACTATTTATTTAATAATCTTTTTTTGTATTTATCACATTATCAAAAAACGTTAGGACAAAAAACAAAATTATAAAATCAAAACAATATTCTAATTTTCTTTGAATTAGTAAGCTATTTGTGTTTGCGAGCTTTCGACGCCTGCGCCGCGACTAAAACAAATGCGATCTATGCACTCGGGTGCGGGGAGGGGAGGTAAACAGTTTATTTCGTGCTCAGTGAAACAATGACAGGCTACTAGGGATGGAAAATACATGCGACAAGAAATAACGATTTAAGAACGAAAATGTATCGACTGCGGTCGATTGGACGCCGCGCGCCTGCTTAAAGTTTAAAGTCCAGACATAATCTTGGTCAGATTATGTGAAGACCACATAGATTGGTGTCTGAAATGGTCTGTTCAGAAAATAATCACTCAGATTGAGTGGACCTGTCCAGTCACTGCACGCATTTGTCATTAACCGTGAAGCTCAACTCGATACCTAACGAGCTCAACGATTGGACGAACAATATCAAAGAAAAGTCATTTGGATAGGCCGCATAAACTACTCAAACTGCCAGATCATGATTAAAACGGAAACAATGACCCACATAGTCCTCACATTCACAATAATTAAAATAATATAATACTATATACTTACAGTAAATGATTTAAGTACAATAAGCAGGGTCTTCTTTATTTATAAGACTCTTGTTCTATTTGTTCGACTGGGCTCACAGACACAATGTCGTGCTACTTAACATAGGTACCTACTTGAGTTAATGTCATATTTTTAAAATAATTATTATTGATGTTCTACATTATTCTTTACTTGATTGCTGTATGATTCATGACAAATTGATGCGAACCACCTACTGGTACCCAACAGAATTGACGGATTCGGAATATTTCCAAAATACCTACATTTGAACTCCAATACTTTACGTCTTTACTTCATCAATAAAGGTTGCTCAAACATTAGGTATCAACTTTCGATCGCGTCTTTTAAAATGCGTTCCTTTTCAAGATAACGAAAAAACCGTTCAAAGGGTGAAAAACTGCGCCGTGGATCATTGTACCATTTGTCATTGCGCGGGAGAGGCCCCCAGAGACATGAGGCCTCCAATCATCAATTTTAGAGTACGCGAGGACTCGGCCGGGATCGTTGTGACCCGCTGCGGATCGTTGCGAATCGTTGCGGCGTATCGCGGCTCGATATAAATTAGAGCCAAGTTATGCGACGTTTTGTACGATCAGCGTCACGGACCACCTGCGTAGCTTGTATTCGATACACCATTTTTTGAAACAAAACAATATACTAAATCATTTGGCAACTAATCAAATTCATATGTGAGTTATTCTGAAATTGTCTATGTAACTGAATATACAAGCTGAGCTACTTTTAATAACTTAATCTCTAACGAGAACTTCCCGGAAAATATACCTAAAATTGTACCAAAACACTTAAATTAAGATTGATTGTGATTAGGTATTGGAAGTGCGTCTCGGAGGAGTAAAAAACGCCACCTACACCGTTCGATAACTGTATTCAGCGTCAAAGTGCGCAATAAAGCTGTCCTCAATATTGAGACAAGTTCGTATCTGTCGGGCACAAGCGGGGCTCCTAATTCACGGCTTCCACTCCCAAATTAATTAAAAGTCGTTTAATAAAAACAGTAAATTTGCTGTGTATCGTTTTTTCGGCAGCGCACCGGCGCGGCGGCGCGGCCCAATTATTGGAGAACACGTTTCGATTTAATAAAGCAATTTAGAAAAAGGGCAATTTGCATCGGAATGAGGGAAGGGTTGTCTGGGAGGAAAGAATCGGGAACAAGTTTAACGGACCAGCGGCAAGCGGCCGCCGGGGTCGCGGGGGGCGCGGGAGACCGGCGAGCGGCGAGCGACTCGGGCCGCGTCGGACGCCCTTTCACACTGAAACTGAGTCTATGATAAATTATTTTATTTCTGTATGTAGGTTTGTACTGTAATATATTAATTTAGTAGTTAGTCCATGGTTCAAGAAATAATGTGAATCTGTAGTAAGCTCTCTCTCTTGTCTCTGCATCCAGGAACAGAAGCAATATCGTAGCTTGGAGAAAATTAATATAAAAGTGCACAATTGGTACATAATAAAGAAATCTTTTTATTAGAACATAATAATTACATGGCGCAGCCGGTAAGTGGCAAATATTATAAAGTAACCTATTGTTATATATGTATGTACTTATATCACTGTCACAATAAAAAAATGGAAAACCTCAAACAGCCTCCACCATTGCAATTTTATGGCGAACTAAAAGACAACTGGAAAAGATGAAAAGATTCAAGCAAAAATGTATGCTTTACTATAGGGCTAGTGCATATTGAAAAAGATATTCCCAACGACCAAAAAGTAGCACTCCTATTTGCACACAATACCTAGGTGATGATGGTCTAGAGGCATACAACACGTTTGATAAGGAGCAGGGAAAAAATGAGACGCTCGGAAAAATCGTACTGGAAAAATTCGAGTCCTGCTGTACACCATTTCAAAACGAAGCGATGGTGAGACACACATTCCTCAGAAGAGAAAAGAAAGACAATGAAACCTTTGACGAGTTCGTGACGTCGCCGTCGCCGTCGCCGTGCTGAAGTCGTAATCAATAGTTTGCTGTTTTGGGAAATAAAAAAAAAGTCTCATAGGATCAAATAGTTAGAGGCATTAGAAACGCGAAACTCCAATAAAAATTACTCAAAGAGCAGAATGTATACAAATATGCAAATCCTCAGAAATGACTTAAATACAGGTGAAACATCCTTGTGAAAATACCAGAACCTCTAAAACCAGATTTCAATTTTCAAACACAGCTATATATACATAGGTATATGACAATTTTTTTTTTAATAATTGTTTAGAGGTACCAAAGTCTCTGAGAAATTATATGTTACAAAGAATCCATTACAACCATCTAGGCATAGTAAAGTGTAAATCAAGAGCAAGGGAATGTAATTACTGGCCTAAAATGAGTAAGGATATTAAAAAAAGGTTTTGGAATGTTCTGTATCTGAAAGATTTAGACAAAATAATAGTAAAGAACCTATGATGATAAGGTAAATGCCTAACAAAGCATGGTCTGTAGTAGCAAGTCATCATCTCATCATCTGCCTAGCCTTTTCCCAACTATGTTGGGGTCGGCCTCCAGACTAACTGGATGCAGCTGAATACCAGTATTTTACATAGAGCGACTGCCTATCTGACCTCCATAACCCAGTTACTGAGTAGCAAGTAATGTATTTTATTCCAATAGAGATCCATAATTATTATAGGTATATACTATAATTGTAGAATATTTTATTAATGTTTTGAGGTAATTAAACTTTCAAACCCAATTTTTGCAGATTTAGCATACCAGATATACTATAATTATAATATAATGGTACTAACTATGTTAGCTATAAATTTAAAGAGCTTGCCAATAAATGGAATTTTGTTCATAAAATTAGTAGTCCATATCATAAAGTAGTAGTAGTTCATATTTTGTGTTTGTATGTGTACCTAATTATTTTATTTTATATTGACATTGTATGCTAAATAATTGTATGAGTCTGTATAACTTGATCAATGAAATAATAATAATAACCAATCTAACGGGTTAGCAGAAAGATTTGTGCAAACTGTTAAAAATATATTTAAAAAAGCAGATATAAGAAGGAAAAGATAAATATTTAGCATTGCTGGAATACAGAAATACACCTGTTTCTAAAGAATCGAATTGCACGTGTCCTTTAGAATTGGGGAGAAAAATACAAGGATAGACAATAATGTTAATGAAAACTATGAAAATGAAAACTACGAAAATGAAAACTACGAACTACGACAACGACGACTATGAAAATTGTAATATGCAGTCAAAATTGTATAAGACTGCTTTGAAACAAAAAGTATACTATGATCAAAGAAACACAAGAAAGCTGAAGCATTAAGGTAAATATGAAAACGTTCTTATATCAGACTAGCTTCTGCCCGCGACTTCGTTCGCGTGAAATTTCACCCTCCCTCCATTCACCCTCTTAGGGGTGGAATTTCAAAAAACCCTTTCTTAGTGGTTACTTACTCTTCACAAAGAAACCCTCCGAATTTCATGCCTTTAGGACCAGTGGTTTAGGCTGTGCGTTGATATATCAGTCAGTCAGACTTTGAATTTTATATATTACAATAACTAGCTTCTGCCCGCGACTTTGTCCGCGTGTATTTCGTACTTTCCTCTAAAAATTTCGAAAAATTGTATGTTTATTATTATCATTTATTTAGATAAAGAAGTATTCGGGCCAATTTTTAAGTTTATAGATCAAAGGGATCAGATATTTCAAATAAACTGTATCCCCGCTTTTCACCCCCACAGGAGTGGAATTTTGAAAAATCGTTTGGGATAACTTGACTCAAAGACCCATACCCATTTTCGAGTTAATGGAAATAAGCAGTAAAATTCGAACTCGCCTAACTGTGTGGAGTGCGGAGTTGTTGAAGACTTACACCACTTATTGATGGACTGTGTTCGGACCGAGTCTGGTAGAAAGGATTTGTTTAGGGTCTTGAGGTTGAACAGACTTGAAGTAGGCACATTCCACAAAATCCTGGCTCAACCAAATAGTGATGATGCGGCGAGTCTGTTTAGGTTCATGGCCCAGATATGAGAAATGAGTATTATTTAGGTTACGATGGGACTGACATACGCATTGCGATCATAAATGTCCCTAAATAAATAAAAAGAAAAAAAAAAAAAAAAAGCAGTAAAATTCACTCCTTAAATTTTATTACCCTTTTCCACCTTTGTAGGAGTCGATTTTTGAAAAACTCTATTTTTTGTTTTAGTAGTACCGAGTTTCGAGTTAATCCGACAGCGGGTTACCTATTCTAACCTAATAACTTTGTCACCTCCTAAATCCTCTGTGAGTGTTTTTTTTAAACTAAAAGTGACATTTTTTATTATTTACTGAGCCAAATATTGCCAAGTTTCAAATTTATAACCGAAATGAATAAGATTTTTCATATAAATTGTATCCCCGCTTTTCACCCCCACAGGGGTAGAATTTCGAAAAATCGTTTGGGATGTGTTCATTACTTGACTCCAAGATTATTTATACCAATTTTCGAGTTAATCAAGCCACGCAGTAAAATCCAACCCTGTAAAATTAACTACCCCTTTTCACCCCGTTAAGGGTACATTTTCGAAAAACCCTGATACACGTTATTCTTTATTTTTGATGTTAAGTACAGGACAGTAAAATCGATTCTGAAAAGACAGCAAGTCTGCAACTAGATCAGGCAGAAATGTAAGAAAACCACTAGGTTTTCTAAACTATAGATAGACAAATAACTATATTTGTCTATCTATATTTTAGTTGTCTGATAAATACATAAGTATTTATTTCAATGCATTGCTAGAGATTGTTAGATGATCTACAAAATTAAATCTACATTTAATTATATTTGATAAATACATATAATAACTAATTGAATTGTACTGCTATAAATCCATAAAATAAAAATATTAACTTTATAACTGAAGAAAAGACAGATGTAATAGATTAATTTAGTAGCTAATATACGGTTCAAAAAGTAATATGAATCGTCTGTGGTAAGCTCTCTATCTCTTGTCTCCGCATCCAGGAACAGAAGCAATGTCGTAGCTTGGATAATTATTATAAAAGTGATTAATGATTTATTTTAGCCACAAGATACAAGCGTTGTGGCTCACCGAATTCGTCACATTGTATTTTTACTTTTTGAAGAATAAACTTATAGAAGTCCTTTTTATTAAAAAATATTTACATGTACAAACACTTTTACGTCGATGAAATCATTACCATTACACTGCGCTGCCTCTTTGGCCTAGTAGTCGCAAGTGCTACTAATTAACTGTTCATTTTATAGCCTTTTCATGATTGGGTCAAGTAAAAGTAAGAAGGTAGCAGGTAAGAGTTTGTAGAAGTTAAAGACTCATTATTTACTATAGGTAGGTACATGGGATTCTACCGGAGACCTTCTCGAGTAGGTACTCGACAAGTTCTCCAGTAGAATCTAGTCAAGATAAAGTATTTGTTTAAAAAAAACGTACATTAGAATAGCAACAAGATAATTGATTCGTCCTTTATGAGTTATTTATCCTATCCTATTATATTATTCCGGTTATTTAAATTAATCAAATTGACAGATCCATAATTGTCTTCTAGGTACTGTAAGTCTTGAAGGATAGCCTGAGGTACTAAGCGTCGAGTTTTTGATATTACTAGAAGTAAGTAGTATCAAAACACATTACACAAAATACGCGGCCACAGAGTCGTCTATGAACCCGTACCGAGAAAGCTAAAGGCGCGTCCACACTGTCTGCTGCGTCGCACGTCGCTAATGCGGTGCTCCGCATGCCGGGGCGCCCGCGCTATCATAGCCGATGGAAAAATCGGCCGATTCCGTATAATAATCATCGACATTGAATAACAATCACGTTGCCGCCGGCTCGCAGCGCCTTTATTAATAAATTCTATTACATATTACGGAGTGACACGGCCGTGAACGGAGGGGGAAGGGGGGGGGGGGGGTTTACTCTGTCGTCTATGATTTTCGTTTTCGTTTCTCGTGATATCGCGGACGTTTAGCTGCGCATTTTATTTGCTGTTGATATATTTAGGTGCCATCTGTCATGACCTGAATGCTAGGCAGTAGCCTAGTGCTTGTAATAAGACTATATTATGTTTAATATAGTTACCGGTTAACATTATGGTATTATTAACCGTGTAGGTACTCTTAAACCTTTCTGGAGATAGCACCACAACGAAAGGAATGGATTCTATTACTGAGCAATTCATGAAAAACGTACCTTCTTGTTCAATTGTGGTTATTCTGACAATTGCAATCAATAAACTGACCATTTGAGGAATTTTCAGACGTGGGGAGTACCAGCTAATGTCAAGCAGCGATACTACATCACCGTCTGATCTTTATCTGATCCAATTACTCATTAATGTGGACCATTGCATGTGATTACTGCTACCTAAGTACATTTGGCCTCTCTTTATGCAATTCGGTTACTGGGGTTCCTACCCGCTCACTCTGAGGTTGGTCAAGCCGCGCCGTGATCAGTGGCAGTTCTGATTTACCATATATTTATTTGTCTGCGCTAGGTATACTTTGCGATAGTAGTAGGTTAAGCTCTAAAAAAAAGGTTAAATTGTCTAAACCACAAAAAAAACTACTTGGAAATATCTGTAAGAATAAAAGCCGTTCATTTCCCAGCCATCTATCATCTATCATTGGGATTTTCTAAACATTTCGGCTGAACGGCTTTTCTCCACAACCCGCTGTCATCATAGCCCACTGAACCCACATGACGTTATCCTGAGACTGACCTAAGTAGTAGTACTTGTATGATATCATAATCTTGGCGAGTCCCCTATATCCTACTTGGTACTTGCTGGTGTTATTTCTGTGAACTGTAACGGGGGTCGGCAGGGGTAGGAGGGGGTGGCGTGTCATTTCTGTCTGTCTGGTAGCTTGGTGACTGTCATTGTCTCTAATACTCTCCCAGTGACCTCGACCTTGGGCACGTTGTATCTCACGTAGGTACGTCAGTTGCTTCTGTTAAAACAACTGCTTTATATTTGTTTCTGAATAACTATCGGACTCCGATACAAACGGAAAGTTTGTTTGCGGTTCTAGGTATCATTGATGTTATAAACTACTTTTTTTTACTTTAAATGACAATAATGAGTCAAGTCAAGTCATTCAATTACTTATCATGTGGTCATCAGGTAAGATGGTGCTTTCAGGGTTCTGTACCCGCCGACGGGACCTTATTACTAAGGCTACTCTGTCTCTCCGTCCGTCTGTCACAGGGCTGAATCTTATAAACCGTAATAGGTAGACTCTCGAAATTTAGACGTTTTTAGGATACCGTAGTTCTGCAAGGAACCCTTATAGTCGTCTCCGTCTGTCTGTCTGTCCGAGGTTTTGTTAAGAGACCGTTAGTACTAGAAAGCTGTAATTTTGTAAGAGTGTGTATATCAATTACGCCGACAAAGTGGTAAAATAAAATATTTTGTTTGGGTTATGGGACATCTCGCCCACACAAAAACTGGTCCGCGGACCAGTTGTCCACTTTTTAAAATGCGCATGGGTAGATTCGTCCGGACCAGTTTAGCAGAACGGACGAGACGTCCCCTATTAAAAAGTGAAGGGTAGCTCCGCTACATGTAAAGTGGAGAATGTGAATTTTTTTTTGTCGTCTTCCCCATAAATGACTTGGGAGTTGCTAAAATTATTTTTCGATTTAATGCTCCATTTACGAAATATCAAACTTTAAAGGGCAACTTTTTGTTCCAGTAGGGCGTCCCCCCCCCCCCTCTTCTAAAAGCTAAACTACTAGCTTGAAAAATCTGGAAAAAATCACGACGATAGTGCATTTCATGAACTTTAATGGAAAATTATAGCGGTTAAGATAACTGTATATAGTTTAGCTGTATAGATAGTTTAGCAGTAATACTCGTAGTTGTTGAACATGGATGTTTGATAATTTTGTACCAAATAAAAATTCCTTAAACATACAGTATGTTAACTAACAGAGGGCGTTCCCGTTAACCCGCAATAGTATAGCATCCATACATGCTAAAAAAAATATTACCATTCGAAAATAAAATGTTTTTATTTTTTTTTATATTAAAATATTCACTAAAAATCGTAAATTGATACGTTAAAGAAACACTCTGTACACGCGTACTTGAAGGACAGCAATGTCGGAATTTATTTAATTAAATAAATTAGAATTAATTAAATAAATAGAGTATCAATTTACGATTTTTAGTGAATATTTTAATATAAAAAAAATAAAAACATTTTATTTTCGAATGGTAATATTTTTTTTAGCATGTATGGATGCTATACTATTGCGGGTTAACGGGAACGCCCTCTGTTAGTTAACATACTGTATATAAACACACAAATTGTTTTTAATATCTGCAGCACAAGTTTAAAGGCTTAACATCACTCAAGTATTTTTAATTCATCAAATAAGTTAATGAATAAAAAGGGCTTGAATTTTATTTTTTAAACGGTAAATATTAATGAAACATAATTTTCTAATATCGCCAGACGTCAAAGTAAATACTAAATACCTAACATAATACAAAAGCGTAAATACTTATTAAATCATTTTTATCTTCTTTACACAGTATAAAACAAAGTCGCTCCCGCTCCCTGTTAATTTAGATATTTTAAACTACGAAACGGATTTTAATGCAGTTTTCAGCAATAGGTAGAGTGATTTAAGAGGAAGGTTTATATGTATAATACATGCATATGGTAGGAGAGGAAGGTTTATATGTATAATACATGCATATGGTAGGAGAGAAAAGCCGAGAAATTCAAAGATTTGTAATGTGATGTCATAACAAACATATTTTTGTGCGCTTACATTGCAAACGTTGGCTAAACCTTACAAGTAAGATCAAATTAATGTAGGTACTACGGAATTGAATATCTTAAAAATATCGATAAAAAAGTCCGGAATCGTATAAATGTTTATCTCCTAAGAATAAACCACAGTAACCATTGTTATCTTTTATATATTACAAAAAAAAAAATTGGGTTATTTACCAAGTTATTTTAAACAATGCAGTATTATTCCTTATCTAATTAAATAGATTAAATACGTTGTGCAACTGTGTAATTAATTTAATTTTTTTAGAGCGGCTGGCGCGGGGCGGTACGGAGTTCGCCGGGTCAGCTAGTTTTCTAATAAAAATCTAACAAATAAAAGTTTTGCTTATACTTTGAATAGAAACAATTAATTAGTAATGAAACGCAACAATTTGTAATTAATTAAATAAACGCACGTTATGGACATAGTGCCAACATTCGCGAGGAGCCGCCGCGCGCCGCCGCCGCACGCCGCGCCGCCGCCGCCGCGCGCTGGGCGGCTGGATTACTAAAATCAATTTACAGAATCACTATTTAATTACTAAATGCCTAACGGAGACACAAATAACTTCGTATCGTTAATCTTATTCATCAAGTTTGGTGTAACACGTTTAATTTGGAAATAATTCATTCTTTCTAGTGTTTAAAGATGTACCTACTGATACAATTTCCATGACGGTAGACGACTGCATTTTGTTTAATTTGGCGCCAATCAAAGACAACGACGGGATGCTGTGGGAAAAACTGTACGGAGATAGGAAGGATTGATCATCACGTGACAGCGGCGGCTTAGAGCTCCTCCCCCGCCGCACCCCGCACCGTGCCGCGTGCCTTCGTTTTATTCAATAAATGATTATATAATAGATAAAATAATTATTCAATAAATGTGAATACTGTTTAGATCACGTGGCGTCTTTGAAGCTAGGTAATTTTATTATAATATTATGTTTAATACATCAATGATTATGGTTGTAATTTATTCTTTGAACATCGTGTCAATCAATCAATCAACTCAGCCTATCGCAGTCCCCTGCTGGACACAGGCCTCTCCCAGACTGCGCCACAGCACCCTGTCCTCCGCCTTCCGCATCCAGTCTACCCCAGCCACCTTCTTTAGATGGTCCGTCCATATAGCTGGGGGGCGTCCCACACTACGCTTGCCGATACGCGGTCTCCACTCCAGGACTCGTCTGCTCCACCGGCCATTGAACATCGTGTGCTAATCATAAAAACGAACCTTAAAAATACGTGTTGGCAAAGGTCAATATTGGTGCACAGCCTAAATAATTAGGTATGGCAAGACCCAAATAGGGCCCAATTCCAAAATTATAAAAAAAAAAAAAATTTTGCTAAACTATAACAAAAGTGCTCAAAAACAGTTTTGAAACAGACAAGGTCAATTGATAAATCAATACTAAAAAAATTGAAAATTTATGAAAACTGTTTAAAAAAAAAACAACCGACTTCCAAAAAACACAACAAAGTGGAAAATAACTTTAATTTCGGAAGTCGGTTACTTTGGATCTGTATTTTAGGTTTTTGACCGACTTCCGAAATTAAAGTCATTTTTTACATTGTAGTGTTTTTTGGAAGTCGGTTGTTTTTTTTTGTAAAAACGTTTTAATTTTCCATTTTTTATTGGTTCAGTTTGTAATGTATCTAAGTTGCAATAACCTGATGTCAACTGCTCATCACCTTTTACAAAATATTGCTTTTCCCAATGCAGGGACGTTAATTGTTGAGGAGTTCTCCTAATATGAACCAGGAGAACTGGAGCTGATTGAGAAATCACCATCAGCTCCACTTCACCATACTCATTGTAACGAGCATAAATTGCTTAGCAACCACATTAAAGTACCTAATCGAATCGCAACCCGTGTAATACTTATTATTGAGTAGTTCCGATAACCATCTGTGGTCTTATCACCAGTTCCACTTCACCAAATGGTGCTTTCCGAGAGCAAATGCACGAGTTACTATAAAAAATACCCAAATCGCTATTAGGTGTGCCTATAAAATTTTAGGGTTTCCCTCGATTTCCATGAGATTCCCTTATCAGATTCCGACTTGGTGACAATGGGACCACCTCGAGACTATACCCTTTCAAACAAAAAAATAAATTTTAAATTGACGGAGAAATCGGTGAACATACATAAAAAAAAACCTAAAGTCGAACATAATAACCTCCTCTTTTTTCGGTCGTTTGTCGGTTAAAAATAGCGCGAAATGTAATACGTAAGGATAAAACATTCCTAGAACATCAGACAACTCGTGTGAAGCTGTTACAAAGTAAGTATGCAGTGTAGGTTCCCTCGTTTTCTATAGAATCTTTTGCGATTAATTTCATGAAAAATACCAAATTTTTAACACCACTATATTGGAACCGCAAATGAGTGTAATTTGTAGACACCCTTTGACGGCCGCCTGTGGTTCGAACAAGAACTCATTACACGAGCGCAACGCCGCGCACCGCCACGAAACGAAGCAGAAAAACTAATTAAAGCTAAATTATTTGCGATATTAAACGAAATGAATTCCACTCTTTCTACTTAAAAGGTATTCTTAAAAGGTCTTTTATCCGTTACCTTTTCATGGGTACATTCAATCTCCTGCAGTCCTGACAACCTCTACAGATGGCAATGTAAGGAGTTGTCAGAGTGAAGATACTTGAAATGCCATCATTTTTAAATAGTCTTTCCCTTGCAGAGTTCTGCATTAACTCCACTTTGTCTTCTGTACATCGTGAGTGATGGTTTGTTGCTCGTTTTATTATTATATATATGTCGCAGGTTTTTCATAAAATTAGGTTTTTGATGAAAAACCTAGGTTTTTGATGAAAAACCGGAAGATGACAAAATTATTACTTTATGTTATCATAAGCCTGAGAAAATCCAGTTTTTTTTATCAAAAACCTAGACTGTATTAGTTTTATGATAAAAAAGGTCAGGTCGACGGAGCCCCGCTGCGCGGGGCTCCTATTTCTGTCTGCAGGGTTTAAAGGAACCTAACCAAACCGAACCTCGGGGTGCCCCTGACGTCGACCGATTTCCTTCTACATTTTTAGCCAAGGGCCTGCAGTTACACTTAAGTTTAGTCGGAAAAAGATAGAAGAAACTAACATTAACACCTCGTCGAAGATAAACCTAGGTTTAACCGGCTAATCTTAAGTTTATGCTCACACCTACCTTTAGCCGTAACATATATAACATTTATACCCCTACCCTCTACCCATGTTGGCAAAAAATAAATGATTTGATTTGACCAGCGCTTATATTTTATCATAAACCCAAACTAGTTCAGGTTTTTGATCAAAAATCTGGATTGGTAGAGGTTTATGATGAAATTGAGTTTGAAATGTGTCATCTTCCGGTTTTTCATCAAAAACCTAGGTTTTTCATCAAAAACCTAATTTTATGAAAAACCTGCGACATATATACCAACTATCAGTTCATAATTATTTCGCCTTGGGATGTACCTAGAATAAATGTAGCATCGTTGGGAGCATTCAAAGTTGTGTCTAGTGGGAGCAGAAGTCAAACAACATAAAACAGCTGGAATACGAAGCAGTGCTCCGAGTTGAAAGTTCAGCTGTCCCACAACATGTACCCACACATGTACACTGTATAAAACTGGAGGACTGCGTTCGTTATAATAAGAATGTAACTAGGTAATTAGGGGGACTACAGGACATAAACGCAAAAAACGCAAGTTTTATAATGCTTTAAAGTATATGATGGACTACAGTAAACAACATAGAGCAGCGGTGGCCAAGTGGTAACGGCCGTGACTTACGAGTTGTAGGTCGTAGGTTCGGACCCAGACAGGCGCTTTACTTTGTGTAAATTATTTCATCACCACTGCTCACAAAACGGTGAAGGAAAACATCGTGAGGAAACCGGCATGTCCTAGAACCAAAAATTCGAAGACATGTGACATCTACCAACCCGCACTGGGCCCGCGTGGTGGATTACGGCCCACTCCCTCTCACTGAGAGGAGGCCTGTGTCTCAGCAGTGGGAACATTATAGGCTGATGATGATGATGATGACAGTAAACAAAATCAGAAAAATAATATTGGGTCCCCACCTATGAAATTGGCGTTTTTTTTCTCACAAATAAAGAACCTTGTCACTTCTATTATTTAAGATATTCATCAATTGCTTGGTATTCTATCGGATTATGAGCATCATAGACAACTACCAATAGTAAAAAAACCTTAGTACATATAGTTTTCTAAACATAAAAACTACCTTGAAAATGACTCCTTTTTTGTTAGTAGAAATGACCACTAGGTATGTATTTGTTTTAACTTAGCCAAAACTTATTTTTGTCGCTTCATCTAAGTGGCATACGTTATCTTAGTTTTCAAACATTAGTGCATAAAAGTGTTAAAACATTAGTGTTCATGGTTGTTAAATAAATTAAGAAAATGTTAGGATGAAAAATGCAACTTCTTTAAAATTCTCCATACAAAACGCTGATTTCATAGGTGGGGACCTAATATATGATATTCTTCAGGATATATGCATGATATAGTTAGATAGTGTGTTATGAAAACATAATACAAGTAATTTGATACGATAGAAAAAAATCATGAAGATACCTCTAAAAACTTTCTTTTTAGAATAAAAACCATACTAACAATCATTCTGATTTTTTGTTAGATATATAATTCTACAAGCAACATACTAAAGCACTAGTGTTTTAATTTTTTTGTAAAAAGAATAGATTTTCTGTAAATAGATAATTGCTTCAAATTGTGCAATAAATTACCAGCGTTGTGTCATCGCGCTTCTCATTATTTTCTATGCAGTCCGACAGTGACCGCGCTTTAGGTCATGTAGTCCCCATACATAAGTAATTAATTATGTACAAGGGTTGTAGCAAAGCAGTACTTAGTATTTCAATCTAACTGCAATAAAAAAAATGGAACACAAGCATTTAAATAATAAAGTTGTTTAGATTTATCTGTTGCTAAAACAAAGTAGAACATTACCTACGCTATCCGTTCATGAGCTGCGATGAGATGCGTGCCGGTGCGGTCCGGTGCGACTGCGCGCAATCATCTGCGGTGGCATGCTCTGCTGGAAATGATGCCGACATGACGCGCGTGTCATTACGCTGTCCATATCTAGCATTAAAATTATAATTTTCTATGTTGTTGTAACAATACGGCACGTCATTCCGTCCGTCCGCATGCGGTGAGGTGCGACCCGGTGCGGTTCAGTGCGACAGTGTGCGGTCAGCTGCGGTCGTGCGCTCTACTAGATATGACGTGGACATGACGCGCCTGTTATTGTGCTGTCCATAACATCGGACACTCTGAGGTGAGCTCAATCAATTTAATTTGCGAAGTTTATCGATGTCATGGTCAGATGTCGAAACTTGATTTCAGAAGTCTGTTGTGATATTAATGAGTAAATACGGAATAATAATAATAAATACATTTATTGCAGACTAATAACATATCCATAGCTGTTGTTGGTAAGTAACAAAGGTCTTAAAACTGTGTTAGTCGATACTAAAAATCAAAAACAAAACATCATTCCACCACCTTTAAAATTGATTGAAATTGAATACCCCTACCGAGGTGCAGACTCTCAAAATTCATATCATAAAACCACTCATGTCAAAAAATGTCATGTCAAAAAAATAAAACTCATTGTCAGTAATATTGCGATCTCGTCACATGAAGCTGGATGCATCTCCTCAGCACTGCAGAGACTGACCTTATTGTATTCACGAAGAGCATTGTAGGCTGTGCGTAGTTGAGCCATAAAGCGCTGGCGTAAAAGTCTTGGCAGTAAGCTCTGAACAGTGTCACTTTTACGTCTACTGAACACCTTGCGCATCTATGAACTAGCATGTTAGCACGCACCGATAACGCTATTCTTTTCCGCTCGATCTCCGCATCGTCTTTCAGGGTCTCTTTTGCAATGTGCCCTAGGTATTTAAACTGAGCGACACGTTCTGAAGGCATTCCGTTCAGATAGACAGGTGGTATATGTTCCGGATGTGTGTACCTAATGACCAATACACACACTCTTTCTCTCGTTGTACCTCAGACCGTGAGCCACAGTATATTATGACATCGAACAGGTTTTCTTAATCCACTCAGCGATAGGCTCAGCAACACCATGTCGTCGGCGTAACTGATGTTATTAACACAAACGCTATCCATATGACAACTGACATAGCAGTTACTGAGCCCATCGATCAGCTGCTTAACGAACAAATTTAATAGTCTTAGTGCTTGGCCAGACTGGCAGCGTGGGTCTAACTAAAAACATATTTTTTAAATTATTCAAAACGGTCAAGTGCGAGTCCGACTAGCGCACCGAGGGTTCCATATTTTGTAGGTATGTAAATAATTTATCACGAGAAATTTTTTTGTAATGTAACTACTTTACGGTTTTCGGATGTTTTTCCTTTATTTGTGCTACATGACAAAGCTAATTACTTGAGGAAATAAAAATATTATTATTATTATTATTAAAGGAGCTTCTTGCCAAAGGAGGAGGGAATTTCTAGGCCCAGCAGTTAACTAGTTGAAATGTGTATTAAAAAAACCGTTATATTTTTCTAAAGTAAATCACTAAATATAGTACCATGTTTCTATCTAGGAAGCGAGAAAAGTTAAATTAAGTCATGAAATTAAATAATCGATTAAACACAACTGAATTCTTAATAATCGATACTGAATAAATCGCTAAAATCACAGAATATGTATGAAAATCGAGTGACAAATGTTTATCAATCGTTTCGTGGAATCAATTCATGGCGAATCGAGTTCCTTTACTTTTTTAGGGTTCCGTAGTCAACTAGGAACCCTTATAGTTTCGCCATGTCTGTCTGTCCGTCTGTCCGTCCTCGCTTAATCTCTGTGACCGTTAGCACTAGAAAGCTGAAATTTGGTACCAATATGTATGTAAAGTGGGAAGTGATTTTTTTTTAATTTCAACCCTAACGTGTGATATATTGTTGGAAAGGTATTTAAAAATGAATAGGGGTTTACTAAAATAATTTTTTGATAATGTCAATAATTTCAGAAATAATTGCTCCAAAAGTAAAAAACAATGTGTCCCCCCCTCTAACTTTTGAACCATAAGTTTAGAAAATATGAAAAAAATCTAAAAAGTAGAACTTTATAAGGACTTTCTAGGAAAATTATTTTGAACTTGATGGAAACAACAGTTTTTGTACAAAAAAGACAAAAAGTTGTACAAAATAATTTCTGGACTAAGTTTGTAGTATAATCGTATATGCAAGCATTTTAGCATTTTTTTAACTTCGTTTACATATTTTATTATCCTGAACGTATCTTTTTTCAAACAAAAACAAAAAAAGAATTATTAAAATCGAATCCCAATATTTTAAGATCTATGATCAACTACGATTATTACGCGAACATAATGGATACCCACTTTTAAACTCGATAAGTGGGAACACTTATTGTGACGGACGGGAAACCACGGAACCCTACACTGAGCGTGGCCCGACACGCTCTTGTCTTCAGTTAGCAACACTGGTCACCGACTGACAGTGACAGGATAAAACCGGCACTGGTTCGTTTTCTATCGTTCTGAGTGCGCTCGTATTTTCCATGTTTTATTGTTTAACCCCACGACCTCGGCTTTGCATATTATAAAGGACTATTCGACGGATGCACTCCATGCATAAAACCATTACATAACCGAAGCCATTCTAAAATATTTCACAAATAACATCAAAAAAGTACAATATTATAATATAACCTCACTTTTACTATAGTTCATATAACTTGATTCCTGGATAGCCAAATTTCACCAAAATTTCAGTGAGGCCTTGCTATTATATCCTCTTACAAATAAGGCTAGTTTGATTGAGTTAACACCTGGGCCCAGAAAACTATGGAGCCCTTCCTTTCTCCTTTCATTATTCTAGGTCAACGGGAAATACCCTATAGGTTTTGATTCCGGAACATAAACGCCCGTATCTTTTGATTGCGTTGACTTAGACGTTTGATCTTTTTACTGCTTCAAAGGACTGCAGCCCTGAGTATTTGATACTAATTTCAACTTCATAACTCCACGCGTTCCTGAGAAAAACAATCTTGACCAACGGACAGACAGACGGACAATGAAGTGATCTCTTAGGGTTCCGTTATTCCTTTTGAGGTAAAAAATAAATCAATACTTATAATAAATCTGTAGAAGTGAAAATTCTGTACATTGAAAATATCAAAAAAATAAATGGCAGGGGGTGTTACTATACCGACACCGAACCCAAAAATGTGATTAAAAAAATTTTTGTCTGTCTGTCTGTCTGTTTGTTCAGGTATCACGCAAAAACTACCGGTTAGATTACGATGAAACTTGGTATAATTATTCTTTAATATCCTGGGCACCACACTGGGTACTTTTTATCCCGGAAAAGTATATACAACAAAAAACAAACTTAATTTTGCGGTTCGATCCCTAGACCCGATTACTGTACCAACCGCAAATAATAAGTTTGTCGTAGGTTACGTCACCCGCAGTGGAGTTCACTAAAGCGCAATTCACACACAGAGCGGGTGCGGGCGCGGGTCGTGTTTCTCGCGTGACACGCGCTGTTCGTCGCCTTCACACACAACGCGAGCGCGGGTCGTCCGCGTCCGGCGGGTAGGCCGCGGGCATGCCATATTAGTAACAGCGGATTCAGCAGGCAACGTCGGTTACTTCGAGAGGATTAGCATCGATTAACCCCACAAATAGACGGTCAACAAATGGATCTTTCCAAATTAGAGAAAATTTTGTTATTTTAATAATAATAATTAGAAAATAAAAATAAAAACTACTTACTTGTTTCATTTAAAATGTTCTGCAATTAAATGAAACAAGTAAGTAGTTTTTATCACTTGGTTCGTACAAACAACTATGTCTACGAACACATTTAATATTTTTTTCATTGAGATCCATAGTAAAATCGAACTATTTTTTGTAAATATTCACAAAACAAACTCTCAACCCGCGCAGCGCACGACCCGCACACGCGCCAGTGTGAGTGCCTTACGTAGAGTACGTGTTTTACGAAGAATAGAACGACGTTATGCCCGCTCCCGACCCGCGCACCCGCGCGCTGTCTGTAGTGGCGGGCGACGGGCGCCGCGCGCCGCTCCCGCATGCGACCCGCCCCGCGGCCGACCCGCACACGCTTTCAGTGTGATGTCTTTCATATAAATACAAAGAACTAGACCCGCCGTACTCCCGTCCCGAAACGCGCCCGACCCGCGCCCGCTCTATGTGTGAATTACGCTTAAGGGGCGCTGCACACGGCTAAGATAATAAATAATATTTATTATCGTAGCCGTTAGTCCAGTCAAATAAGACTTTGAAGGTTACAATAATTCCCATAGAGCTAAAACATGGTATGAATGTTCAGAATACTATTATAAATGAATTGTGAAAAGTCCCCATCAATCCCCCTTGTGCAAAATTTTTTATTGATGGTGAAAGTTTGCAAAAATAGGTTTTTCGCGTTTTTCAGCTAAACAATGAGTTTTACAGCAAAAATAGTTCAGACAAAAATTGTAGATCATCCGATTGTCTACAAAAAATGTATTTACACTTTTTTTCATAATTATTGCCATTTCCGTGATATAGCGGTTGAAAGAATTGAAAAAAATATTTTATTCGTAATATGCACGTTAATGTACTTTTATATACATTTTTGAACCGTTGTACGAGTAAACATATGAGTCCCTGTCTTTTTTTTTTTTTGTTTAGCCTGCGCTGTCCCACTCATGGGCAAAGGCCTCCCTCCACTCCTTCCATCTTTCGCGAGCCCGCGTGTCCTCCTTCCAGTTTTGATGGAACCTATCCAGCTCGTCCCGCCATCTACGTGGTCTGCCGCGACCCCGTCTCACTGTCTTATACATACAAAATGCCAGACATCTGTAAAAATTCATGTGCAGTGTCGAAAAAATTATACTCGAAAAAGTAGCATTGATACCGTGAAAAGACGGCGCCAAGAAGAAGTAGCTGGTTCATCAAAAATAAGTCCTCCTCGTACTAGAGCACGAGTAAGTGAAACTACATTTTGCTTCAACCAGTGTTGTTTATTTTGCGGCAATGAATTAAATGAAGAGTTGGAGAAGAAAAAAGCACTGCAGTACCGACGTAAGATTTATGTAGTTTCACTTACTCGTGCTCTAGTACGAGGAGGACTTATTTTTGATGAACCAGCTTCTTCTTCTTGGCGTCGTCTTTTCACGGTATCAATGCTACTTTTTCGAGTATAATTTTTTCGACACTGCACATGATTTTTTACAGATGTCTGGTATTTTGTATGTATAAGACAGGGACTCATATATTATGTTTACTCGTATAATGGTTCAAAAATGTATATAAAAGTACATTAACGTGCATATTACGAATAAAATATTTTTTTCAATTCTTTCAACCGCTTTATCACGGAAATGGCAATAATTATGAAAAAAAGTGTGGATACAGTATTCTATTCTATTCTATTCTATACATTTTTTGTAGAGAATCGGATGATCTACAATTTTTGTCTGAACTATTTTTGCTGTAAAACTCACCGTTTAGCTGAAAAACGCGAAAAACCTATTTTTGCAAACTTTCACCATCAATAAAAAATTTTGCACAAGGGGGATTGATGGGGACTTTTCACAATTCATTTATAATAGTATTCTGAACATTCATACCAATTTTTAGCTCTATGGGAATTATTGTAACCTTACCTCTATTTTAAGGACTAATTTGACTGGACTACGTGTGCAGTACAAATTATATATTTTATATTTTCGAATTTGTAAATACTAATAATAAAGCAGAAGAGTTTGTTTGTCTGAACGCGCTAATCGGTCGGACTTTTCTCGGAGTCGATTTTAAAAAATATTTTTACATTTGCTAGCCTAATTCTTGAGGAAGGCTATGTAACATCACGCTATAACCCTTAGGAGCCGAGCAAAAAGAATAAAAGTCAGAAAGATCGCTAAGCGAAAACGAAGTGACAGCGCGGGCAGGCGATGCGATGCGATGCGACGGCGGCGTGGGTCGGAAACAAGAAATTTCACGCGGACGAAGTCGCGGGCAGAAGCTAGTGTAAAATAAAACAATCAACTTCAAAGCAGTCGTATTACAATTGGAAACAGCATCGATGCGTGATTGCTAACGCATAATTGTCCGCGGCCGTCCGGTACGATCCGGGCCGCCCGGTCCGCTCATTTTGGCGTCAATTTGCGCCCATTGAGCCGCGCACGTACCGAGGGCTAGCGCCCAGCGGCGCGGGGGCGCAGCGCACCCAATTGCATCTATTTTATATGTCACACTCGCGGCAGGATTGCTGTTCTGTTAATGATGTGTTCAATGTCAATTGACAGCCGAAAGGGATTTTTTAATCATCAGGTAGTTTTCACCTTTAAATTCGTTGCTTAGATTACAGAGGCGACGATAATTTAGGTTAGTCCCCTTTACTGGCCCTGTCATTCTCATGATGCATTCTATATTTAAGGTATTTTTGAGTTTAAATTGGTTTTGTGATAATTATGTACATTGGGTTCTACGGTGCAGAGTTTTAAATGAATGTGCCATGAAGGGACATTTTTCCCGTCATAACTTGTCAAGGTCTCTATTATACTCTTTTCAAGGAATTTCCAAAGTTTCAAAGAGCTCGATGTGGCCGTAGGCTAAAGTATTCTGAGAATGACCATAAACCGCTACTTACGGCATTCGTCAGATTCTGAGTAACCTATCTGGCGCCGGATAACGTTTGCCGAGGTCCGGATTGTAGTCAACATGACGTCAGAAGGGAGCATAAATTGCCTGGGCCGTAAGTTGAGAACAAAATAGCAACCAGCCAATAGGTGCAATAAATTATAATGGTTTCGACGGAGAAGGACTTGTTGTCTTACTCTTCAGCCAAAAAGACGGTAAATTATTAAGCAATCATTGTTTTATAAGACAGTAGTGTTTTTAGCAAGCTTGTAAGTCAGAGATGAGAACCTAAATAAAATAATATTAAATACATAGGCGCTTACTCTCATGTTAATAATATCTCCACATACATTATTCGAGAGTATCTTCACATCTTATTAAGAACGTTGTAGTAATAAGATGTTATCCGAATTACAGACGCCAGCACATCAAGCTACTACAATCTGTCAAATTTCTGCAATAGGTTTTAACTTTATCGCTAAAGCATTAGGTTCAAAGTTGTTGAAGTTGGAAAAATTTGACAGCTTGATGTGCTGGTATCTGTACATTATAAAAATACTCGAAAAATAATAAACTGTTTAATAATGATGTGCGATCCTCTAGATGCCAAGGCACCTACAGCTAGGTAACTTATCAAGAAATCTCATGTTACAACCCTATTGCTATTAACTTTATTTTTGTACTCGACAGCCACCTTCAACTAAGCAATTAATCATTTTGTGAAACCTTATATTGCTTTAGAAAAGCATTTTTAATTACAAGCCAATTTTGAAACAATAACGTTGATGGATCTTGCAATATAATAAGCATTTGTATGAAAAGGTACCTCATTATCTTCTCTCTCATTACTCCTGGGCTAAGTACCTAGTTTGAAATTGTGGAAATCTATTCTATGTTCAACCCATGAGGGGTTGAACAAATTGTACGAACAAAGTCACCAACATGCATGTAACTATGATACGATTTGACAAATTCACGTATCGAAATACGTAAATGCTTGGAATCTCTAGCAGATTTTTTTTTCTTTGATCCAAAAAATGGTAATATGGAAAACTGAAAACACAGTGTAGGTAATTTAATGAATACTCATTTTATGCGGCATATGAGAAAGTGTCTTCCAGGTACAATCTTAGCCGACACTGTTACAATCACTCGTCGAAGCATTTGAACAAAGCTTCCTCTCTGTAGATCCATTCAGCTGTTTTGACATTTTTTATTTGTGGTATATTGTGGGGAGGCCATCTGTCGCGTCATTTGGTGCCGTTCAGATAGCGCCACGGTGCCTAATGCACGGCTTCTTGTCCAGTAGGACAGAGCAGCTGCGTTTGATCAGCATGAAGGCTTGTTTGGCGGTATTATTGACCGTGAATATTGTTCAAGTATTGCTCCTCTCCTTCTCTGCTCCTGTGGCACGTACTGTTGAATATTGCTCCTCTCCTTCTTTGCTCCTGTGCCACGTACTGTTGCATATTGCTCCTCTCCTTCTTTGCTCCTGTGGCATGTACTGTTGAATATTGCTCCTCTCCTTCTCTGCTCCTGTGGCACGTACCTACTGTTGAATATTGCTCCTCTCCTTCTCTGCTCCTGTGGCACGTACTGTTGAATATTGCTCCTCTCCTTCTCTGCTCCTGTGGCACGTACTGTTGCATATTGCTCCTCTCCTTCTCTGCTCCTGTGGTACGTACTGTTGCATATTGCTCCTCTCCTTCTTTGCTCCTGTGGCAAGTACTGTTGAATATTGTTATTAGTTTTTTTAACATCCTTTCATTATTAAAAACTTTCTAATCACACACTGAAATCCAAAATATTTTTTAAAACCTATAACCATCAAACTTTGACCTGAACACTTGCACAAAAAGGCACACACAATATTCGGAGTGCACTAAACAAATGTGCTCGGCTTGGAGTTGAGAACAAGGTGTAGTAGTGGATACAAATCCAATAGTGGCTCTATTGGATTTGTATCCACTACTACACTTGTTCGGAGCAAACATCTTAGAGGCACGGCGTAGGAACATCTTAGAGGCACAGAGTAGGAACGTCTTGGAGGCACGTTGTAGGGAACAAAACATTAATTCAGTGGCGAATCAACACTCGGCTATAGAGGCGAGGCTCGACAGTGCACAGGGACGTGTAGAAGGATCGCTTGCATCAGAACACGAGGTACGGCCTGCAAGGTGTAGGTATGGCCATATCACCCCACGATTACATCCATATTCAAGTTTTGATACTTGTTCTCATCAAGTCTTGTAAAAAACTTGTAAAACATGTCGTGTATAAAACATCATATTATATCATAAACGTTTTGGCGTTGTTTAAATCATGTCTTGTTAGTTATCAACCCGCTTTTTTGCGGCCCAGTGTAGTTACACTGGGCCGCAAAAAAGCGGGTCGGTAACAAAGCCCTCAATAACTTTCAAAATATTGGAGCTAGCTTTATGAAATAAAGACTTTTTACTATAGACAATTTTATAGTGCCCAAACCAATGTCATAAAAGTTCAAGATTATGAAATTTATGACCATTTTCACTCAATTTTAAAAATAGGCCACGATATCAAATATGCAATTTTTATACATTTTAGTATTTTGTATTGCCACCACGAGCTATTAATACAGGTGTTATACAGTTTGGCATACTTTCCACCAGATTTTTGATCCGATGCTGAGGAATATTCTCCCATTCCTCTATCAGTGCTTGTTTCAGTTTACGAAGCTTGATTGGAGAACAATTTCGTTGGCGTACTCGTCGTCTCAGTTCGTCCCATGCATGCTCGATGGGGTTCAAGTCTGGGCTACGTGCTGGCCACTCCATGCGTGTGATAGCGACATATTCAAGGTAGACAAACACTATCAGAGCGTTAACTTGTATAAAGATGGCGTTATCGCCCATGTATAATAAAAATGGGCTAACATACTCATTTAATATTATATTAAATGCTGTTAAAGTGCCATTTTATATTACCACTAGCATGCACCTTGCAGCTTTTGGAAGAAATTTTAGCCCACACGTGTATGGAGCCTTCACCGTATGGCACTTTCTCCTTAATGCAAGCTTGGTTATAGCGCTCTCCTGGTCTTCTATAGAATCTTTGTCTCCCATCGTGCGTATAAAGCATGACCCTCGACTCGTCTGAAAACATTACTCTTGACCAGTCACCCAGAGTCCAATTTATGTGTTCTCTAGCGTAACTCAGCCTTGAATTACGATGCTGCCTTTCAAGTTTTGGACCATTTGCAGGTCTAAATGGCTTCAACTTTGCTTTAGAAAGACGCTGCCTCACTGTACACGTGCTCAGATTGCTGCCTCCAGCACGTAGAACGTGATTTTTTACTTCAACAGCCGTTTGAAATCGCAACATTGTTGAGATCATATATTGACCCTCCCGAGCTGTCGTGCACTTTGTTCGGCCTATTCCTGGTTGCGAATATTGGATCCAGTCTCTTCAAATCGCTGGAGCACTCTTTTTGAACGGTTGATAGCGACACACCAACAGTTCTCGCTGTATATAACGCTGACTGCGCCCGTCTAACAGGCTTCTTCTGGGTGAGCTCACTCCATCGTAGACTTTGTCTCTGTCATCTCTGACCTAGACTAAAGTCAAGAGCAAACCCATTTCAAATAAAAAAAAAAGTCTTCAAGCATTGTCAGGATTCTGATACATTCTTCAGGGGCATAGTGGCATATTTTTGACAGAATAATACATTTCTGCACAATAAATATCATATTTTATTAACCGAAAGAAAAGTTAAATAAATGGTTTCAAAGTTGTTCTTAGAAATATCATATTATAAATCTTTTTTATTTATAATATGGTTTTTAATACAATCACCAAAAAGAAATAAAAAGGTTTTACTCCTTCCTATATTTCTAATGAAAAAAACTTTAATTTAGTTTTTATTTTAAAAGGATTGCTCAAATATTTAAAAAAGTTATCTCATATTTTATAACCGACCCGCTTTCTTTGCGGCCTAGTGTATTTTGTTCACCATGTTTACACCAATATGTGTCACGTCTATATGGCCTCTACACACCCGAACTTCATCTCCATAAAGTGGTACTTCTGTCTCCATCTAGACATCTTGCGGAGGGCGCTAATCGAACGGGATTGGTTTCATCGGCGCTCACGCTGATTTACAGCCCACCTGACCTGCGGGGTGCGGGCGCGGTGCGAGGGGGGTGTCAGACGTAATGCCCACCGCCACCACTGAGACACGGAGCAGTTTCTTTAAGTCAGACTGCCAATTGTAATGTAGAGCAGTGTTTTCAGTTGAAGTAAGAGGGTTAACTCGTTATGTGGTAACCTTTATTATTATATAGATCGTGCGTTTTCAATAAGTTGAAAATTACACACGTGAGAATAAGAAAATTGGAGCCACTGAGGCTTCTAGTTGCAATCAGACATGTAGTACCTACACTATTCGCAAGAATTAAATGAGCGATCCTAAGTGGTGGAAGATCAAATCTACTTGCGGTGTAGGACTAGGAACGGGCTGTCGGCTGTGTTGTGGGTTACAAGTCCAATATAAATACAATCTCATCTACCTGCCTTAATATTGTATTTATTGTACAGCGAAACATATACTTACACAAACATAAACTTACGTCTTCTTCAATGGGTGAAATACAAATATAATTGTAATTTATAAGGTATAATCCATAATATCTATCGTACGTGCTGATATCTTTGTAACTGAAAGTTAATATAAAAGTTCAATGCACTTGTACAGCAGATGATTGATCAGATATACATAGGT
Source organism: Luperina testacea (assembly GCA_927399505.1). NCBI lineage: Eukaryota > Metazoa > Arthropoda > Insecta > Lepidoptera > Noctuidae > Luperina > Luperina testacea. Next base: position 498,380 of record OV656771.1, read on the forward strand.
GAGCATATTTATCCACCCGAGTGTCACCATTGCCAGGATCGCCCAGAAGACACGGTGGAGCATACGGTGGAGGTCTGCCCCGCTTGGGCGGAGCACCGCCGTGTCCTCGTAGAGGCGATCGGCAGCGACCTCTCGCGACCGGCCCTGGTCCAAGCCGTGGTTCGGGGCGAGAGGGAGTGGGAGGCAGTCGCCTCCTTCTGCGAAGCAGTCATGCTAGCGAAGGAGGCGGCGGGACGGCTGAGGGAGAGAGCCTCCCGTCCCAGCCGCCGCGGGAGCCGCGTGACGACTCCCGGCCACCGTAGGCGCGGGCCTGCGGGCGGAGAGTAATGGGTAGCTCACCGTCCGATCAGGACCAGGCCCATGCCGGACGGCGCGTACGTGTTCCACGCGCATCTCAAAGAGACGTCAGCATCAACCGAAGGGGCCCGTCAGGGTCGAAGCCTGCCGGGTCAGCGGGATTGTCCGAAAGGGTTACCGCTGGCCCGGAACATAAAGGGCAAAGGAATAAACACGGGTGGGTTTGAGTCGGTAAGAATCTGACACTCCCTTCCGCTCCACCCAGAGCGGGAGGGGCTACTTGATGATTTCCCATCCTGAAAAAAAAAAGCGTGTTCATCCATATCATGATTGTAGTAAACTCATACCGTCAATGCATCACAACGTATTCGCTGAAGATATTTGTCCAGACACAAATTGAATTCTTTTCCAATCACAGCATCGCCTAGAGAAATCATTTCGTTTGCTAGATTGATCGCTGACTCACTTAAATGTGTTGGATCACAAAATGTTCCGTGTTATCGGTTTCACGTGGTTTCTTGTAGGTTCCTTTCTTACATGGTTTTATCAGACATTGAAAAAAGGCACAGTTTATATAGGTATTCTATTTTCCCCTAAAAATAAAACAAAAAGAAGCGAGAAGCGGTATTTTACAGTTTAAAAAAAAAAAACAGTAGAATACCGCTTCTACTATTTCATTTTTTGGTGGCTCTCCAATTACTAGAGGTTGGCCATCAACTCCGAATATTTCTCTTTGTCCTCCAAAATACCGATTAAATACTACAGATACTTAAAATGAAGCAATTCATTTTGGAACATTTCAACTACATATATGTGAAAATGTTTAGGTACCTACCTATCGAATTATAGAAACGACGTTTTTACAAACAAACATTGATTTAACGGACATTACACAATTCCGAGGGAAAAATAATGTAAGTTTTTGAGTGTTACGTCAAATGTAAATGAGGGCTTGGGTTGGCACCGGCGACCAACTAAATGAGTTATTTTCCGTGTAGGGTGTAGGGTTGAACAATGTAGAGGAAAGGATAGGAGGCTCACTGTCATGATACACGGATCTATAATTGCATTGGTATAAGATCACCTAACACAGCAGAGCCAGCACATTGTGCGAACAAAACGACCGACGCAAGGTATAGATTGCAGTAAACCAAACCAATCGCAGCATAACTGACGCAAGAAGTAATTTTTTGCGGTCTGTGGATGCCCTAACAAGTAAGTAAAGAGCGGTAACAAGGCATGAGCCACACTAGCGCATGTTACACGCGTCAGAGTGAAATGAAATTCACCGTGTTGTTTAAAGTCAACCTTTTAGATGTTCTTATGTGGTGTTGAGACTTTTTGCTTGCGGCGCTATCAGGATTTACGTCCCCGGCCGAGGCCTATTATATCCGCTATCATAATTACGGGGCTGATCGCACAGCCGCACTGGTACACCCACACAGCTGTACATCAACATTGGTACACCCGCGGTACACCTGTTTCGGCGCTCTGTCGCACTCGTCGTAAATGTTTTACAACAATTACATCGTCGTTATAAGCCGCAGTTCAAAAGTGACCCTCGCCTTATTGTACGAACAAGTGGCTCTTTACAAATAAACAAGGTGGTCACCTTCGGGCTTCATCATCAAGCCAATAGTTTGTAATAAGAAATACTAATGAGAGGCTCCAGTGTATTAATTTCAATTAATTCAGTATCGTATGGTGAAGTTAGTTATTAATCATAATTAGCACTACCTACTACCACTGATGACTCTGTAATAACTAACAACTGAGGGCGGTTGCGCTGAGGTCAGCTGTCATCATATTATGTGACAGCTATTGACTGCGACTTGAGCTGGATGGAACTGTGACTACATACAGTTACTTTGCTTGTGGCCCAGTAGTGTTGGCGAAGAAATGATTACCATCCTTTCTTTATCGAGGCCGAAAAACGACTAGAGATTCAAGTCAAGAAGAAATACAGCAGTTTCAAATTCAAATTACTTTTTTACATAATCCATACATGGGCACTTATATGACTTATCCGAATCTGGACGCACGTTTCCAAGTAGTCGTTTCCTATATAGAAGAGCCGACAATAAACTCCAAGTTGCTGATGAAACAGCGAGGCGGGCTGACTCTCGTGTAATTAGTAAAACTAAATACATCGGGCTACACTTTTTCTTAAAATAAAATAGTATGCTTACATTATAGAATAAGCATCTTCAAGCAAAACACTCACGTACTTTATAATAACCGTTCGTTCTCCGCGTTCTCAAACAACACCAGGAACAGTACATAGTGGCTATATAAATGTAGTCTTTGGAACACTACAACGAGCCCCGCGGCCTGCTCCTCATCACAATGATCGCGGGAACCACTCCACGAATTACGGAATTTGGTTGTGCAGGTGCCTGAAGATTCCGTGTGCTCGTGGAAGTACTTACAAGTTAGTACTTCCCTGAGTACTTGGCATTGGAAGCAAGCTTGTAATACCGTACCAACGACGAAAGACGTCCGTTGTGATGGTTTAAAAGAAACTGACGTAAGCTACAAACAGAAATGAAGATGCAAGCTAACTTATTGCTACATTTCATTTTACATTTCAACACTGGCCGTTGGTAAACGATCACACCTGACTATACTCGTGGTGTGATCGTTTACCAACGGCCAGTGTTGTAAGTACATGTACATTTTGTACATAACACCTTGTATGCGGTACAAAATATGGAACGGTTAGAAGTATACAAATGCGTACACTCACAATCCGTTTAATTAAATAGGTGCGCTCAATGAATTGTAAAACGTGCGTCAAACTAATTGTATCACGTGGTGTTACATCTAAGTGCTCTGTAATGTTCAGTTCGACACAAACACTGTTCACAACAGCGTTCCCATGTCACAATAATTTTATTACTAAAATCGAAAACCGAATTATACAGAGCTAATTTGCCGTAGATCTCATTATCAGATAGGTGGATTTATGGAAACGGCCCGAATGAGCGCGCTTGCTAATTGGTTTACAATGTTTGCGATATTCCAGTTTTGTCATAACAGTGTTTTGGTATTTATCGTCGGGTTTGTGGCTCATCTAGATAATAATTTGTTTCCTGGACATATTTGTAGATGAAGTTTGGTTCAAAATCCTGTTGTGTTATTTTGTAAGTATGTCGTCTTTGTCTGCTCCCGAATAATCTTCATTAGGTAGGTACCTACATAGAAACAATATTGATTAAGATAATGTTTACAAATAAGTAAAATTCATGATACTACGAGGAAATGTTACCTTTATTGTGTTATGTGTAGTTTAAGTCTAAATGAAATAAATGATCAAGCTTGTACGAATCTGCTGATAAGTCACTCTTTTCTCAGTCTCTATCATACGCCGCACAACACTGATGTTATCTTCAGTCGTTGCCGTAGAACGCCGTCCCTCACGCAGATCATCGGTGAGATTAGTGCGACCACGTTTAAACTCATTAAACGCGTGGTAAGCAGTAGCACGAGATGGGGCTTCATCGTGAAAGGCCAATCGAAGTCTATCATGACTTTCTTCTTGACTTAAATGGCATCGAAAGTGTAAGAAACTCCAACAGGAACGGGACGTACTTAGTTAAATAAATACGATGATTATGCGTAACCGACTTATATTTCACAACTGCACATACATACAAAAATCAATGCTTAGCACTAGGTACTTATCAACTCCCACAAACTATCGCGTTGAGCCCAAAAAAGAAATCCAAAAAAAAAACCCGCGCAATCCGCGAAGCGTTCCGATCACCCAAGTTATTCCCTCCAACTTTTAGCGGGAAGCAGCGAGTTCTCTCATTGGTTCCGCCATTTTTTTTGTCAACAGATCACAGAACGAACATGAATATATTAAAAGGGGAAAGTTGCTAGTGTAAAATATTAAAATGGAAGCTCTATTAATACGAATATTGTTCAAAATGATCGATTAGCAAAATCCAAATTCACGAACCCTAACAAAAGTCATAAAAAATCAATGTACGAAAATTTTCTCGCGTTAAATTCATGCTGACGTGACACAGTCAATTTTCAGTTTTCCGCCAAATCGTAAACAAATGACAAATGAATAAAATACATACACAATAAAACTGTCAAAGAGTTCCATTTTCAAAATAAAAACTTATTTTTTATTAAATCGTCTACAAGTGGCCAGTTCTAAAAACTTTCAGTGTCGCCCTCGTATGATGGAGTTATGCCTGAACATGCATTAAAAAAACATCCAAATTGAAGCCTCCACTTTTTTTGAAGTCGGTTAAAAAGAGCTTCACGCTTTTAGAATTCATTTTAAGTCAATTTAATTCATTCATATTTTTTTATGCGTGATAAAAGCGTGTTTTTTAAACTACATTTTGTTAGGTCAATTTCTTATATACTATAAGTACAGTCAAACCTGGATAAGCGAGAGTTCAAGGGAGCACAATCTCACTCTCGCTTATAGAGGTTTCTCACTAACCCGAGTTTCTCGCTAATGCAGGTACATGGGTAGCGTTTCTCTCTTATAGGGGTATGCAGCAATAAGAAGTCACAGCAAGTACGAATGTAGTAAATATGTAATATGATAAAATTATGTGTATGATATGCACAACATTTATGTATGTACACATATATATTTTTAAATGCTTACGAAAACAAAACAAAATTTGTATTGTATGTACATGTCCATAAGAGCACTCAGACTTAATAGTCTTTTGATTTTATAATTTTATAATAGGTGGATTCTGGTAAATTAAACTCCCTCTAAATTTCATTTCGCGATTTTCCGGATCCAAACGCATTCACTATTTTAAGTTTATCACTTAATGACAGTACTTTAATTTTCCGTTTTGACATGATGCAGAACAGAACTTTCCTTCGCAATTGATAACTATAAACTGAGTAAGTCCGACAAACAAGACGGTACACAGGCACACGTGTCCATGCGAAAAGAATGCGATAGAATAACAACATTATTTAGTTCCACGAAATAGAATAGGTACAATATTGACGAAAAAACAATACAAAAACAATGTTAGAAAGTTCCACGAAAGTTGAGAATGAGTCATAAAATAGCAGATGTTAAATTTGTAAATAAAGCTCGACTGTCGCTTATAGAGGTATAGATAAGTAGCAGTCTCACTTACGGAGGTCTATGAGGGAAAAACGACTCTCTCTTACAGAGGTTTCTGTTTCTCGCTAATAGAGGTTTTGGGAGCTTAAAATGACGGGTCCTGGCTATTACTCTCACTTATAGAGTTTTCTCACTTATCCAGTTCTCACTTATCCAGGTTTGACTGTATTGTTAAGAATATTAATGCCTTCTCATGTCTAAAGTTTGTAGGCAGTCATAGTTAGAAGTAGAATAATGTGGCAAACATTATTCTACTACTTATCACAAGTATAAAGCTTTTCGTGTAATATCTTTTGCATGGAATATACGATTTGAAAAATTCAAAAAGTAATCTACAGGTAATGAAACAATTTTGAATACAAAATAATTTATTTGGGTAAGGATTAATAAAAAGGTATGAATAACATGCACAACGCGACAGCGTTTATTTTTTCTATTTCTATGACTTATTAAATTCGTAATATCTATTGAATGGAATAGCCGATTTGAACAATTCAAAAAGTAAACTACATGAATTGAAACAGTCTTGAAAACAATATGTTGTATTTGGATAAGCATTCTAAAGCATGAATAACATGGTCTAATTTTGGTCGGTATTTCTATCAACTTTTAATATTTAAAAAGTGGTTATTGTGACATAACGATAATATTTGGACATATAGTATCGCGACGTTTTTTGTAGTTATTGATATGTTCTTTAATATTGTAGAAATTACTTTTGTTCTATCTTGAATAGTTTCCGCAGCGCATGCGACGAAAGATGTTTTATGGCATTTTTTTACACCTTGGGTTACGTTACTAAAGTTTTAGTAAGGATCCTTAATCTTTTCTAGCAATAAATAGCCTATGTTACTCAGGGTAAATGTAGCTTTCTAATGGTGTAAGAATTTTTTAAATCGGCACCGTAGTTTTTGAGTTTATTCATTACAAACATACACACAAAAATACTATAGACTAGACTACCAGTGGCTGGTACGAAGTTCGCCGGGTCAGCTGCTAGTCTACACTAATATTATAAAGAGGAAAGATTTGTATTTTTGTGTGTATGTTTGTAATGAATAAACTGCCTGGCCGGCTTTTTAAATCTCTGATATCTTCTAAGATATTCAATTATTCATTTTAATGATATGCTGTAAAGGGCAATTTTGATCTCCATGAAATTCACAACGTATTTAATGTATTTAATTGGATAAGGAATAATACTGTATTGCTTAAAATAGCTTGGCAAATAACCCATAATATTTTTGTAATATGTAAAAGATAAAACCGGCCAAGAGCGTGTCGGGCCACGCTCAGTGTAGGGTTCCGTAGTTTCCCGTCCGTCACAATAAGTGTTCCCACTTATGAGTTTTAGGCTGAGGCTACAGTAGGCAGCGATTTGCGATGCGACTGGAAGAGCGAAACGAGAAAAACATGGTATGGCTACATTACAAGCGAAAAAAAAGCAATTTTCTAATAAATTCGCTTCAATTTCGCTCATTGATGTAGCCGATGCCGTGATTTCAGTAATGTTGTTCCTATCGCATAAACAAATCAAAGATCGCTAGTAATATTTGATGTACGATATACGTGAGCATTCATTTACTTGTTTTAATCGCTCATGTGTCGCAGGTCGCGTAGCGGTCTAATGTAGCCTCAGCCTAAAAGTGGGTATCCATTATGTTCGCGCTCCAGCAGCGCTCCGCGCTCCTGCAACTGCTTCCGGTAGTGGGTACGTGCGCGAACACGGAGCGTGCAATATTGCACGCTCCGCGGCAGGCGCTCCGACTCGTGACGGTTTTTAGCGCGAACACAAAGGCACACAAAGGGGAGCGCAGTGTGTCAAAGACGAGCGCATGTAGAAGTGTCGCGACGTAGCCATTGGAGCAGTTGAAGGAGCGCGGAGCGCTGCTGGAGCGCGGATATAGTGGTAACCCAACATAAAAAAAGATACGTTCAGGATAATAAAATATGTAAACGAAGTTAAAAAAATGCTTGCATATACGATTATACTACAAACTTAGTCCAGAAATTATTTTTTACAACTTTTTGTCTTTTTTGTACATAAACTGTTGTTTCCATCAAGTTCAAAATGATTTTTCTAGAAAGTCCTTATAAAGTTCTACTTTTCAGATTTTTTTCATATTTTCTAAACTTATGGTTCAAAAGTTAGAGGGGGGAGACACATTGTTTTTTACTTTTGGAGCGATTATTTCCGAAATTATTGATATTATCAAAAAATGTTTTGAGTAAACCCCTATTCATTTTTAAATACCTTTCCAACAATATATCACACGTTAGGGTTGAAATAAAAAAAAATCGCTTCCCACTTTACATGTAGGGGGGCTACCCTAATAAAACATTTTTTCCAATTTTTATTTTACCACTTTGTCGGCGTGATTGATATACATATTGGTACCAAATTTCAGCTTTCTAGTGCTAACGGGTACAGAGATTAAGCGAGGACGGACAGACGGACAGACAGACATGGCGAAACTATAAGGGTTCCTAGTTGACTACGGAACCCTAAAAATGGTTACTGTGGGTTATCCTTAGGAGATAAACATATACCATCGCAGACTTTTCATCTATATTTTTAGGATATATAATTCCGTAGTACATTAATTTGATCTATCTCGTAAGGTTTAGCCAGCGTTTGCAATATAAGCACACAAAAATGTTTGTTACGATATCACATTACATTTTTTCGGCTTTTCTCTGCTACCATATGCATGTATTATACATATAATCCTTCCTCTTGAATCACTCTACGTATAGCTGAAAACTGCATTAAAATCCGTTGCTTAGTTTCAAAGATCTAAGTTAACAGGGAGCGGGAGCGACTTTGTTTTATACTATGTACTTATGTAAAGAATAAAGAAGCTATAGAAGTATGTAACACTTGACGCATAGCCGCGTACCTTATCGCCACCAGTGCGGAGCCTCCTATACTGCTCCTCATACTTGCCGTTATTGGAATATATAAAATAAACCCCAGCCTATTATTCACCTGTAAATTAATTTATTTTCATCTGTAACACGTGTGTTTAATTAATGTAAAAAATTAATGAGAAAATGAGAAAGTGCAGCAGCTCAATGAAACACGAGTAATTAGAACATTTCGATGTGTGGTAATCAATTAGCACGAGCTAAACAAAACACTGCTCCACTCTTAATTACATTATACTACTCGTAGAATAATAATTATGAATGTGATTATTATTTAGTAACGAACTAGAGGATTATGAACTTAATTAATTAACGTTGTTACATTTAAAACTCAACTAAAATATAAATCGTGTAAAGGGCATAACAGAGGTCACGTCACGCTTGTTTGGAAGAGCTTGTACGTTGTGAATACAATATAAAACGTCTAAAAAGTTTTTCTAAATGTAAAGGCCAGTTAAGCTAATGCGATTACAGACGCTTATTCCAAATCGTCAGAAAACATCGTCCTTCGAAACAACAAGCACCGAGCGCTGCCAAATGGTTGAACAATAACAATTTTCACTTATCTATTCATTCTCCGCAAGCTTTACACCAAAAAAAAAAAAAAAAATCCGCTTTAATATAAAAAATATCATTTTCCTTCACGTCAGAGGGGATTCCGATGACGGCGACATACTATATACGGATAATGTCACATGAAAATGATGAAAACGACACTTGAGCGATGCCACAATATCTACACACTTCGCGTAAGCCCTATCGCTGTTTGGATAAAGTTTATAATTGCTTGAGGTGGTTTAAAATGTGTTTGGTAGTTTGAGTAATGTCAGGGCAAATGTAGCGAGCGTAGTTTTCGGTCAAGTCCGTTGATCCTATTACGATAGCGGAGAGGCTCACAGTGCTTTCGCGGCGGAGACAATGGCGGCGATGTGTTGAGTTATGTGCAGGAGTAGAGGATGTGTTTGTTTTGATGAAAAATGTGCAGGTGGGGGCGTGAGGGTGTGTGGTGTAGTTGTGACGTGACTATTGCAGTGTATCGAGATTGACACGGTGATTTGTTCTAAGAAGCGCTTACAAGCAGGGACCATACAACCCCGAATATAACTTAATTCTTTCGGAAGTGTTACAGAATGTACGCCTACAGCAACGGAAAATGTTACCTCTTGGAAGTGTTAGCCCGTTCATAACCCTAACGTTAGGGTAACCCTATCAATAAGTTAACTAGTACAAGATGTTACCGGCTCTTCTATGATTTCCAATTGAAGCGATAACCCTTTGAAAGGATTTGTCGGGGTAATCAAAGGGTTTTAAATCAAATCATTTTAAATTACGTTGAAGTGGAGGAATAGATTTTGTCCTTGAAATTTTGGAATCATATAGAATTGTTCATTAGTGTTTCTTACTCGGTTTGATAGGACGGTGCTGTTTTTTAAGTTTTAAATTAAGGACGCCTGAATATTGAAGATGAACAAAGGTAAGTAAGTGTATTTTAACTAAATATCATATAATCGGTTTATTTAAATTCGAGGTCCTTAAAATATTTTTTATATTTGGTCGGCGTAAGATTTTAACAGCTCTTCGTGCAGTTTGTGTGACAATTTTAGCATCCAAATTTTCATTAAAAGCGTCTTTTACAGCAAGTTGTAAAGTATGTGCAGCGCAAAACATTGCACGTGGCTTGAATGAGTCATTGTTCCCACTGTTGATGAAACTGTTTAGGTCCGTGTTTTCATTGAGTTCGTACCTGTCATCTATTTGTTCATCATCATCATCATCATAATCATTTACCTCATTTTCCTCGTACTCACCGCTGGATTCACTATCGAAATCGGAGTTATTTTCATTTTGAGCAGTTGTGTAGAAAAATTCAGTCAACAACTTTGTCATTTTTTTAAAATTACTACCGTTGTCTGTGGTTATTGAATAAATTTGTGTTTGTGAAATCATAAACTCATTTAAAACTTCCAAAAGCTTTTCCTTTAGATATTCCGCGGTTTGTCTCTCCAACACTTCTAATACAGCTAGATTTCTAATTATAATCCGACCGTTTTTCATATAGGTACTGCAAGTTGATACCCAAAAAATTCCTGTCTACGTAAGATGCCGAATCCAATTTTAAACTTATCATAATATTTTATTTTATTTTTAACTTCTAATGAAATTTTCCTTTTTATTTGGTATGCCTTTTGAGGTATCATTCCTTTAATAACATTTAAATTTATCCCTTTTGTTTTAGAATTGGATGGAACTGCAATATTAATAATTTCTTGAAATCATAATATTTTATTTTATTTTCAATTTCTAATGAAATTTTCCTTTTTATTTGGTATGCCTTTTGAGGTATCATTCCTTTAATAACATTTAAATTTATCCCTTTTGTTTTAGAATTGGATGGAACTGCAATATTAATAATTTCTTGAAACGCAGCATCTTGTAGCATCGCAAATGGTCGTCCATGAGTAGTAACTAGTCTTACACACAAATTTTTTACTTTTTCCGAGTTAGAAGTATCTTTAGACGTATTTGATTGATTGATATTTTCTTTATTTATATTAGTTACCATTAAATATTCTTCCGGATGTTTTATAGAAATGTGGTTTTTCAAATTAGTTGTGTGTTTTCCCAAAAAAAAAATACATTTAACTTTAAAATCACTGTAATAATGACCATAATCGTATGTGTATGAACTGTGGAGTCGCTAGGTCCTAGACTGCGTGTTGCGACTTGACGCGTGCACCCGCCGAATGCATACAGTTTAGTACTTTATTACTATAAAGTACTAAACTGTATGCATTCGGCCTTACTAGGCACGAGAGATAAAATTACAATATTTGTAGTTCGAATGGGTAACTCTGTTACAGTCGTTGAAGGGGTAACCCATTCAAAACGTCTTACTATTAAAAAGTATAACCACCAAGAATGGGTTTTTGAATAAACAGGTAAACAAATCAAAGGGGTTTGGAAGAGGTTATCCATTGATGAGGGTTTTCGTAAAAGATGGTAATAAATATGAAATTGGTTTTAAAACAACAGTTTGTCAAAACCCTATTAAAAACCCTTTCAATGGGTAACCAAAATGGTCTGCTTACAAGACGTTGATGTGGAGTTCAATTGAATCTCAGAAGCTCATTCTGCACCTGAAATGACTTCAGTGGTGTCCCTTCAGTGGTGTTACGTCGATAGGTAGCAAATGTTTAATAAATGTATATGTAGATTCAATAAACACTTATTTCTAAGGAGGTTTCAAACGGTTAATAAAAAGATTAGGTTATTTAGGTACCTCAATGAATATCTGAGAACGACGTGATTAGTTTACATTAGGTAAAAGAGATAATGAATGGAAACCATATTGAAGCGAACATGTAAACATTTTTATGAGTTGGTAGCAACTAGGCGTGACATTCCTGATCTGTTAATTTGTTCAATTAACTCCGCAATTGACTTATAAGTTGTAGTGACGTTTTTAGAAGAGTCTTCAGGAATTCTATTCGAACCTATTTAGAATTAGAACAGGAAGCTTCATCCCTCCTTGAGTTTGGAGGAAGAGCAGTGATGTACTTATCAGTTTGTATAACTTGTCTACCTAACAAACTAATATCTGACTTTATTTAAGTATGTATAATAACATGTAATGCTTTTATACAATTATTATATAACTAACTAATTACACTAGGTATTAAGTTAAATGACTTACTTACTAACATACTAATATAGGTATATAGAGATGTCAACTATTCGATTAACTTATCATTTACTTGACTAACATCGACAACTCGCACATACACACACACTAAACTCCCCTCGAAGGCGTTCTTCCATTGAACATAATTTTAATAAATCTAGCAAGCAAAGCTTCCTCTGCAACTACGATAATAAACAAAAACAGTTATCTATCGCATTTACCAGATAATTTTCTTTGTTAATTTCACTAATAGCTCAAAATTTATCCGCTTCATTAACCTCTCCATTAGAGACCCACAAGTTCGGTTGCACACCTCACCGCGAGCACAATGAAGCCGTCTCAACAGTAGACACAATGACCTAATGCTCGTGTGTGTACAATAAAAACATTAATCACGACCGGGAATCGAATGCGGACCGCCGCGCCCGCCGTCCGCACAAAGGGATCGTACTTGCGGACTATATCGTACCGGGCGATGCGAATACTAATCAGATGGAGCTGCTTGGGTACATGACGAGCAGATTTTTTCGTATTTGTTATTGCCGTAGTGATTATTGTTACGCCGAGCCGTATGATAATGTTCGAATGTTTACAAAAAGGGTATTTCTCGGAGTGTGGTATAACGAATTCAAGGTATCGTAGATGCTACGCGGAAAAGTGAAAATGTACGTCTATTCACGCAGCACATCGTTAGTAATGAATATCCGAGTAGAATTATATTAAATACAGACAATATAAAATACTATTTGAAAGTTTATTGTACCTACCTACCTTTATGGTACCTAATCAGAAACCGTTACTGAAACGTTGAAATAACATGACGTTTTCATTAGTTTGCAAGTGCTGAAAAACCAATATGGAAAGTGTCATAGCATGACCACCGTAGAAGAAACGAGAGACAAAGTGACATATTGTAGAAACATTTATACGGTGTGAGGTCACAAATGTACTTATATTCTAGCTTACCTACTTGTCTTTTTATATGCACCTGTTTTTTTTGACCAAATAAATAAAAAATCTTTTACTTTGTATAAAAAGAGATACTTACTATTTGGGTATCAGTCTATTCAACGGAATTATTAAGTACTACTATTTCGTAAAGCAGAGGGAGCGGTCACGTCAGGCGCTCCGGTCGCGGTGTAAGGTGTGTTCTTATTTCGTGACTCCTCGGAGGGGAAGCGTCGACAAAAAATAAATGAGCGTGAGCGTTCGGTCGGGCTTGATGTACGCGCCGCCATTCCACATCGCTCCTTGCTTTTTGTCGCTAACCTGTGTTACACCGACTATTGCCCATTACACCGACCCAACGTCGCCTTCTTAACCTTCTATAATACCTATGAGCTGATTGAGATGCTTAACTCCAATTTGATGACCCTTGAATTCAGCATCTTCTGCAACAATAAATTTCAAATACACAAAATAAACTATAGTAAAATTACGGACACATCGCCGTAAATTAGTTTATTAATGCAAAACTTTTGTTAGATATGCAAATATTTAAATAGGGGCGGATTAAGTTCAACAAAAACAAAGGAAAATCTTGTCATTTGCTGAAACAAATTAACTATTACAACAAGTTCATACCAAACAACACGACCAGGGTGTTAACAGAGGATTACATGAAAACACTGCGTTCCAATATTTCAGGCACATTGTTTTAAAATTTAATTAAAAAATTTAAAGTGTCATCAATTTTATATGAACAGTGGAAATCGATGGAACTCGTCAACTAAGAGTCAATATTCACTTCAGTTCTAAATACAAGCCCTGGAAATATATTGTAGAGCTCGAAGCGTGGACTTGTGGAGTACAGCGCGATTCTAGGAAAAAATCAACGATGAAACAAAAGTTAATATCGGTTGAGAATACACAAAATAATTGGAGCGAGCGAGGAGGCGAGTATTTGGCAGGTATTTCACATAACGGGTATTATTGGGCGTTACGCCGTAATCTCTTTATGCCGAGCGCGGTGCCGGCTTTTTTACATTTTAATCCGGAGCTCGGCCGGCCCGCTCGCCGGTTACAGCAACCAGCTGCCTGATGGGCCAAATGAACTTATTACTTAAAAGGAACACACCTAATTAAAATTCAACGAATTTCTTTCTACTTATTTAAAGTGAGATGAGAATTTATTGTTATTATATTAGGGATTGCTGTGAGTCGGGGATAAGTGACCAGAGATCGACTCATCTTAATCCAAATTCTAATTAGTATGGATCAGCATCTGAGAGGATGGACCACCTCTCGGCTAAATGAGTATTATCTGTGTCGTGGTGACGTGTTGACGAAGTGTGTGATGTCAGTGATGTCGCGTGTCATTAATAGGCGTCGTGTTCGCACCGGTAACCGGACTCCGACTTATGAAGAGTAATGGCTGACTCACCAACACCGTCTTTGTAAAACCTGTGTACATCGACAGATGTAGGAGGTGGGGCTTACGGCGTAAGGGGCGAAGTTTCACTGTCTTCTTTACCAAGGACTAGGTGTGCCGTAAGTGTTTTTGATAAATGTTTGATGCTATTTTAGACGGGCAAGATATGCCTCACTATCACAGTGAACAAGAAGTGATTATACTGATAAATGGAAGACAAGGCAGACCGTTTTAAATTAAATTCAAATACCTATGTTGAAACTAAGACACAAATACTCGTTAACACAATTAACGCTGAACGTTCTGAACTACATATCAGTAAAGTGGTCACATACATACGTGAGGCGAATGTTTAGAGAGTCGTGCAACTAAATTAGTCAAGTACCTGCGCGTATTATGAGCGTTCTGCGGAACGGTGTGACACTGTCGCGGTTAGGTAGCGGACACAGAGGCGCGGGGCGTGGCGGGAGCGGTTAGAAAATGAAATATTCCAACTACCAACATTCTAGAAAGAAAGAATAACGTTTTTTTGCTAGGTACTAAACTATTTATATAGCTCAAAAATACAAACAGAAAAGTAAAAAGTGAAATATTGTAACACCACCAGTGCGCCAGTCAAGTGATGAAGGACGTGGTCGACACTTATTAACTTGATTACACGCATCGAGTACAGTATCGAGACAGAGTGAGTAGGTCGATTACCTACCGAGCACTGTCTCTCATGAAGTACTTCGTGCGTGTAATGAAGGCAAGAGATCACAAATGGGTAAGTTCATTGTAACGCAACACTGCAAGATTACTTTCGCATCCGCTTCTGAATTAACCAACCAACCATAGTTAAGAAGACGGGTAACTTCAGTTTTTAAAGCTTCCTCTCTCCTACCATTTCGCTGTGCCCGACAGGGTCCGTAATGATCTCATTAAATTTGAAGTTCACCACCTCAGTACACTTTGTCGAATGCAATAAATGATTGAGTAACCACGTCGGTGCCATTCCTAAACTTAACAGCCATGTGTATGTAAGTTTCACTCGGCAATGGAGCGCACGCTGCGTGGCCAACCAACTGTGACTTGTGACTGCAGAAAAACCAATATAGGACCACTCTTTTGTTCAAACATTGTAAAATCTGTCGAAGCTGCAGTCACATTTGTGACTTTACAACGGACTATAATAGACGTGACCGTGACAAATACACGTGACTAAAACGAATTTACAGACGCGAGCACATCAAGCTACTATAATCTGTCAAACTTATTTAATCGATTTTCAACTTTATCGTTGATGTGCTGGCGTCTGTACATAAGGCTGTTTACACATTACGGCATAATGTGTAAACGGCCTATCGCCTTCTGTCAAATCTTCGTCCACATTTGATTAGTAGGTAACTACCGATACTTTATACGGAGTTTTGTCCGTAGAAATGTCACAATTTTGGATGCAGCTGAGGTCACACCTTCTGTTCCCGTCGCTACGCAGCGGTGCTCACTGTTGAGTCCCGGAGTTGAGGAAACACTTCTTCTGTGACTTGTATGTTTTAACAGTCGTAATTAGACGCGTTCCTCTTTGTTTCGCGCTCGCCGTATGATAACATTGTCCAGTTTGCCGCGAGCTTCTGATTTCATGCCGCAAGTGGTACGAAAGTACGCTTGAAGTGTATAAAGGCTCCTTCAAACAGGCGCGACACGACACGCGACACAAAGGCACCGCAAGTCGCGCAACGAGCGGTGCCTTTGTGTCGTGCGCGATTATACCGCGTGTCGCGCCTGTTTGTAGGAGCCTTAAATATATATAAATAAAACAAAGTTAGGTTAGTTGCACCATTTATAACTCAAGAACGGCTGGACCGATTTTAATTATATTTGATTATTTGGATTTTCTCCGCTCTGAATAGCAGAATAAACAATAGTTTTTTTTTTAATTCACGAAAAAAATAATAATGTATCTTCATTATTATTTTTTTCGTGAATTCATTTTATAATACATTTTGTAAGGAATGGATTATTAATTCTGAGGTAGTATGAAGTTCGCCGGGTCAGCTAGTTAATTTTAGGTTTAGATCTCGTGGCGGTAAATAGTTATAATTATTGGGAAAGTGCTTGTGTGCAATGAATCCTAACTAATATATATATATTTACTAGCGACCCGCCCCGGCTTCGCACGGAAACATTATTATTATTATACATATAAACCTTCCTCTTGAATCACTCTATCTATTAAAAAAAACCGCATCAAAATCCGTTGCGTAGTTTCAAAGATTTAAGCATACAAAGGGACAAAGGGACAAAGGGACATAGGGACAGATAAAGCGACTTTGTTTTATACTATGTAGTGATACATATACAATACACCGTGTTCTTCACGTTATGAATAAACTTTGTCAAATGCTACTATAGCTTTTACAATTTAAATCTAACAAAGCAAGTAGTATTTAAAAAGGCTTCGTTACAAAGATATTTGTAATTTCATTTAGTGAAATTTGATTGAGCTATGAAGCAAGAAAGGGTCTTAACTTATTTTTGACAAGTTTCAGCTCGTCAAATCTTATGAATGAAAATACGTCGTTGCCAATTCGGATAAAGAGGCATGCATATCGAGTGATTTACGTCAAGGTATTTAGTTTGTTGAAAACTGGTCGAAGTTTATGCATATCGTCCGGAACACGGTGTATAATATATTGTCGGAGCGTGAGGCGGTTGGCGCTGTTTGTTTTGAAGTTTCGACCTGTCAGAACACGATGACAGATGTCACTTGGTTTTGACGTTTAAGACGGTTTAAGCAATAAAGCTTAGTTCGGAAATCGTCTCATTCGGATACGTCAAGCGAATCGCTTGAGTGAGCTCGCGACTGGGCTGGCAACACTGGTTTTGGTATTACTTAGATTGGTAGCATTGTTTTGGAAGGAAGCTAGCCAACAGAACGACTTAACGAGACACAGGTGCCTTCCCCGGAGTTCCCCGGAATGAGAGGAGTTTTTGATGGAAATTGGAAAAGAACAGTATGTGAGAACTCCGTTAGAAGAAAGAGGTTCCTTGAGGGACAGTCAACGGTGTCGTGCACCTACAGTGTGTGATGATTAGCTAGTGTGATTCAATTGTTCGTAAATTATAATCTGATTTGAAGTGCAAACGGTTATTCTATTGCGCAATAACCAACACTACCCATAGTACACCCACGGTAGTTGAAATATGGCTGATGATGACGAGACAAAGCTACCTTCTCCGTCATACTCGTATATAATATTATAAATGCGAAAGTAAGTTTGTTTGTTTGTTACCTTTTCATGCCTAAACCACCGAACCGATCATCCTGAATTTTTTCATATACGTTGTCCCCTAAATTCCCTAAAAGCCCTAAATTCATTAAAACCTGTTTTAAATCGCAAATCCATTCTTGCAGTCCTTCAACAAAATTGCTTATTTATTCTACTTTAGTAAGACCATGCTTAACTTACGCAGCACCTGTCTGGTCCAGTCTGTCCGAAACCAAATATAACAAACTCCAAACGATCCAGAATAAAGCATTAAAATTATCGTATAACACACCATTTCGCACAAACCTTAAAACATTACACAAGCGTATAAAATATCCTTTTTTAAAAGACTTCATATTAAAAATTTCACGTAAATTTTACTTGCATACAAACCCCTCACACCCTAATACACTCATATCAAAAAATTATCACTATCTGTGTACAAATAGAATAAGATCATTTGTAAACACTGTTTGTAACAACCTTTGAAGTAATAAAGATCTTGAAAAATCAATCAATCATATACGTTGTCAGGTGTACAGAAATGGACATAGGGTACCTTTCATCCCGAAAAAAGTGCTATAACGTTAAACAATAACGTTATTATGATAAAAGATGGCGCCACGTGTCTATCGAACGGGATCGACACTTATGCGGGTGAAACTGGGGGCGCTGCTAGTAAGTAGATACATTTAAAATAAATTTAAAAAAAATCTTTGTTCGTATCTGTCACTTGTAAGGCAGTTAAGTGAAGTTAAGTCACAGCGACGGACAAAGACTTTTCTTAAAATTAGGTTTCTTCAAAAGAGAAAGAGCGTACCTACTAGGTAACGTACTAGGTAAATCGACTTTCCTGGTTTTCATTGGATTCTACCCTTTAGCATTATACATCTGGTTACGAAAGAGACAAGGCGTGATAATGACACTCACTTACTGTAACTATTCCGTCACGATCGAAGTGGATCCGTCCCCCTGAATTTCCCTTTGATGGGTGTTAAAGTGCCGCCAAGGAAATTTAATCGTTGCTCACACAGTTACAAGACATGACGTCATTACGGCACAGATTGCCGCCAGTAATGCCGTTACTGATTGAATATCCTCCCCTCCTCCACTGATGCACTATCGTGGAAATATTTTATTACTGGGTAATCTGATTGCTGAACTCAACGGTATTTTTGTAAAAGTAAACAAAAGTAAAGCTTATTATAACGATTTTTAAGAGCGTTCTAAAAGCTTCTGAGTAAAATGCTTTCGTTTTGGATTTTGCCATTTAGCTTCATGCTGATTCCCCAAAATGGCAAAAAAATCATAAGCTGCGTAGAAGCAGACAATAAGACCAGTTGTGTCGTCACATCACGTGCGGGCTCGCACATAAAACCAAATGACTAATCCAATTACCAGGCGAAAGGCCAATCTGCCTTCTCATGACCATAATTATACTAACCTTAGCTTTTGAGCGGCTAATAAAGGCCCCCGTATTCTGTGTGTAAAATAAAACCGGTGGGCCTTTATTAGTGATTCCTCGTGTGTTCTCATTTTTGTCCTCGTAAGTAGGTTCAGAGGTTCGGCTATTTTCGGAAGTTGCTCCGAGTTTAATTAGAAAGAGGATTTAACTGAATTGCGGGACATGTTGGTTGTAAATTAGTACTTTTGTCGTCGCCTGCCTCGTCCCGTTAGCCTTATGGCGAGTGATGAGACAGAGTAGCAAGTTTGCAAAAGCTTTCTGTTCATAAATTTGAATCTGAGTTTTTCACAGGTCATTCTTATATTCTGAGATATACCTAATTTATATAAAAGTATAATTTGTAGTGAAAATGTTTATGTTATAGTACCTTTGTTATGGCTTCGCATAGATATTTATATAATTATGAGTTTCTTCTTAACCCTGTCAGGTTTCTTGAACTAAGCTTAGTTCTCATAATAAGAAGTCTACACAGTAATGATGGTTGAAATTAAGACTTTAGTGTTTTCCAAGAAGCTCCAGAAGCAGTGGTTTGTTATGATTATCACCAAGATCAAAATATAAAAAAGCACTTTATGTAGTTTAAGCTTTGCCAGCAATTCACAGAATGTAACAACAAAAATGTCAATTCAAGTATTGCAGCGTCAAAGGTAAATATTTCTATGGTTCTGACGAGTTGTCAAGAAAACATTTTCAATAGAAAGGTAAGCATATAAGGTACCTACTGATAATATTTTGATTGATAAGTTAGTTGTTATCACCCAAACGATGGGTATTTTAATATACATAGTGGCGATTAGGTTATCAGATGATACAGTGCAGCGGTTATTACATGTTATTATTGTTAGTCTATTAAAATTATAAAATAAACAATTTTACTAAAAATAGGTAACTTAATTTTTTAAACAAAATAAATAGGTTAAAAATTGGCACGAAATAAACCACCCTTGATAGCCACACTAAACACGCGCGGGGCGATGGTTTCAACAATTCAACATAAACTTTGTGGTATTGCTACCAAATAATCACAAATTAAGTTTAATTTTGTTAAATATTCAAACGAAACAAAAGATGCCACAGCAGGAATGTTAATTGTTATAAATTATTTTAATCTACTATATAAAAATAAGTCGGGTTTTCCTTCCTGACGCTATAACTCCAGAACGCACGAACCGATTTCCACGGTTTTGCATTCGTTGGAAAGGTCTCGGGCTCCGTGAGGTTTATAGCAAAGAAAATTCAGGAAAAATTTCAACAGAAAAGCGGGACCACGCGAGCGGAGCCGCGGGCGACCGCTAGTTGTGTATGTATATGTAAAATTTTTGTAGTTTTTTTTTTACCCTCTGTGCCTCGGACAGCACGTTAAACCGTTGGTCCCGGCTGTCATTCGTGGATCTTTGAGAGTCGTTACGGGTAGTCAGAAGCCTGAAAGTCTGACAACCAGTCTTACCAAAGGGTATCGTATTACCCAGTAACTGGGTTGTGGAGGTCAGATAGGCAGTCGCTCCATGTAAAATACTAGGATTCAGCTGCATCCGGTTAGACTAGAAGCGGACCCCAACATAGTTGGGAGAAGGCTAGGTAGATGAAGATGATGATGTAAAATTGTGTAAAGAATGCGTGGTTTCAATTAATGTGGTAACCTAAATATATATAATGGCCACACTGTGTGTAGGTCTATCGAACTATTAGTAACCGTAATGATTCGTAACCTAACTTTCAGCACAAGACACCTACGAGACACATAAATAAATAAATAAACACAAGAGTGGAGACAACATAATTTATACAAAAAAAATCCGTAAGACTTATCTGCCTAAGAAAATATGTAAATACATATTATCAATTTTTTTGGTAAAACTGCCTTAACTAGCTTTACATCGTCAATTCATCAGCACGAAACTGTATCCGTAAGTAGTAAGCCGATGAGATGCATAATAGGATCAAATCATTTACACAGGATTATCATTAAAATCCACCGCAAGTAAACTCAACAACACTCGACACCTCTAGGTTGTCCAACTACCCGACTTGAGCCAATAAGAGCCAACCCATTCATCTACGATTCAATGCATTAGGTACCGCTAGTACGACTGTTCTTTCCGAATGAATTAAGTCCCTTCGGATTTCTCTTTGATGATGTCTTGAGGGTTGAGAACGCACTTTAATCGCTGCTCACCCGCTTATTATTAGAGGGACGATGTTATGCTCTCGCACGGCTTGCCTCCAGTAATAAGTTTAGTGATTTAATTTCCTTTTCCCATACAAAGTTACCGTTCACATAACAAGCTAAACTCAACTCTTTGTCTTTGTAATAAAGGCTATGAAAGTCGAAGTGAGGAAGGCGTATGATGAAAACATATTATCATTGAATCGCTATTGACGGCATTATTTTCCGGAAGTCTTATTAATGTAGGAATGTTATTTGACATTAAGATGGAACTCCGATCTGGAACAATTTGTTCTCAATGTTTAGCCGGAAGTCAAATGTTACAGTTACACATAAAAACTTGTGACTGCTGTTGTAAACCCGCTGAAGTTTTAACGCAGGCAGTTTAATTATCTTCACGCTTATAAGCTCATCAGTATCAGCAGAGGTGAAGATATATACACATATACTGGTTAGGGTGCTTCTTATTTGACCCAAAAAATATTTTTTTTGAAATTTTCTAGTGTCACACTTTTATTTGATTCTATGATATAAAAAAACAATTACATATTTTTTTTGGATTTTTAGCTTTATATTTAGGGGTCGCTACCATAAAAGGAAACTATAATTTTTTTTTTATTTACAATAATTTTTATTCATTAAAGAAAAAGCAATTACAGTATTAAAAATAAGAACGCTCGGTAAATCAAACAATTCAGAGTAAAAATAAGATAATAATCTATGCTAACAACGTAGATTTTTGAGTGTTAGGGTACTTTTGTCTATGCTGTTTTACGACTAAAAGTAGGTATTGCTTTTGTTCTTCATTTGGGGTAATTAACTTGTTATACTCTTCAATTAACGCCACTCCTCGCTCCATAGAACCAACTATGTCCCTGGCAATTATATAGTCTTCGTCTTCTTTCCACAGAAAAGGTTTTTTTTGTCAAAAACGCTGATGAAATACCAAGAATGGTAAAGAATCTCAAAGTATTGCTGGATACAAAGTTCTCAATATTTTTTTCAACGATATGCTTTGCATCCAACCTAAGGCGTTTTGGGCTGTAGTCTAAACCTTCTTCCTTAAAATTTCATTCAAAAACAAAATAAAAAAACACGTGTCTACTTTATTTCATCATAGAAGCGAATGACGGGTTGACGCGGTTATTTTTCAAAAAACAAAAAATAAGAAGCACCCTAATACTGGTCCTTAATGTTTTATTGTAGGTAGGTTACTTTTCAGTACCTGTTTTTCGATAGTTATTGATGGCTGGTCTTGTAAACTAAATCTAAACATACTTTCTATGTATTTGTAAATACATATATGTAATTTTAAAAAGATCAAGTTTTAAACGGTTTTATTTTTTTTCCTGTAAATTCTTGTAACTTGACATATATGCAAACCATTCAAAATGCCGCAAAACTGTGTAACAAACAAAGCTGTATGATTGTGTTCATCTTCAGCATACAAACTAATACAAATCAATATTTATATGAATTGTGCAATCAGTCGCGACCACACTGGCCAGCACACACACAGCATACACACAGCACACAGGACTGTCTACCACAATAATCACTCACTATTTTAGTATGTCGTCATTTAAACCTGTACTGGACAGTACAATGGAATGTAGACTATGGTTATTATTATGCATAATTATAGAGTTTTAATTCGGCTTTGTAGCATCTTCTCTGTTTCTCATAGGTGTGTGGCAACCTTGTTCCAAAGTGTCGTGTTAACACTCGGGTGGTGTATTTTCTTTACGCTGACCCCCATAAGATGTCATATTAACTGACGCAGACGAGACTATCAACAACAACATTATCACCTGAAATCTCAAGACAATGATCATCCTCCTGCCATCCCAATCAACCCGGGGTCGGCACAGCATGTTCCCTCTTATACATCGTCGTGAATGTCGTGATCTCATTATCACCTTTTCTAGCTACATATAGGTAACATTTTAACAATCCATCCATCGTTTCTTTGGCCTTCGCCGACACTTATGCCATCCACATTCATTCACTCTTGTTGACTGAATAATAATGTTGGCTTGAAGCCAGCCCTACCAAACGAGTGTTGCCACCTGACTGCACAGGTAATGAGCGACTATTTAACGGCGCGTAGTGTGTTGTGGCAACACTGTGCCGCTGCGCGCTGCCTGCTCACTCAACTCCTCGAAAGTACCGGTGCGGTGTACTGTCACTGAATTGACATGGTTCACTCAATTGTTATGTTATTTGTTTATTGCACAATGTGCACAGATAGGTACAGGCTATGAGTTTAGCCTGTTGTTGTTTTAGTTTGAAAATTTTTTTATTAACATAAAACATAATACCTATACAAAGCTGTAGTACTTAAAAGTAAAGTAACAGTTACAGTAATATTATAAACATCACTTTTACAGGCTAGGGTCACCTTTGTAAGTATATAATAGTGATGGTTACAAACTTATTACAACATGAGGCATTCAATAATTTAACCTTAAATATTATTATCTGACGAAATTATTGTGACTAATTTCCTTAAAGAAAATAAAAAAGAATAAAAAAGTGAGGGGGTAGCAGCAAAAAACTTACCTACGCGCTCAGCGTAAGTGCGACCGGTGCAAGCGGTAGCTCAGGTGATCGCGCGTGACCACCAGCGGCGCACGAGCTATCGGCCTCCCGCGCACTGACCTGCAGTGCGATTCTGTAACCGTCTCACCGTGAAAACTTAGGTGAAGTGAGCGTGGAGTGAGCTGTCAATAGTGTCAATTCCTAGCAAAAACAAACTCACTCCACCTAAGTTTTCACAGTGAGATTTTTACAGAATCGACCGGCTGTATATAACGGTGAGCGCGGGGAAGCGCTGGGCGCATCGTAGGGTCCAGCTACGACGTGTTATAGGTATTGTGCGCATACAACACGTAGTGATGGGGAAGCTTGTATGTATCGTATCTATCGATATGTCGCACATCCTTCAATTCAGTTTGACCAATGTTACTATGAATACGTAGGTACACTAAACATCGGGATGCTTGGCTTGTTCTACAAAGTAAATAAATAATAAGTAAAGTCAATTTTCTTGTAAGTCGCTTTGCATAGTTATTTCAAATTGGAAACTTGTGTAACTTACATATTATTATTACTTATAAGGTAAGGACCGACTCCCAATGACGTCACTGATAAACTGTTGGCAGCACCTTTTCAGCAGGCAACAGTCTAAAGATTTGCATCCATGAGTCTCAATAAGCTTCGATGCCCATTATCAATAATGTCACAAGCGAATATCTCTATAATAAACGTCTACGTCACCTGCACAGATCACAGCGGGGGTGACGTCACTATGCGGGCAGAGGGGAGGAAAGAGGCGAAAAGCCACCGCTCTGAAATGCGTATTCATAGTGGATTAACGACCGACGATAGTGGGCCTTTCACGCCATTAAAAGTGTTAAAAAGCGACTGGTTCGATACTGGAGTGTGGTGCCACTTGTGGCGAGCGTGTGACACTCCGCCTTTAATGGACTTCTTGGGTATACTACGTCTTTTTAGTTACTGTGTGTTTTCTTTCTGATCTGCTGAAAGATATTTTTGGTTCATTATAATTGTAATGTGCATAAGTAAGTTTTCAGAATGTATGCCATACTTTTGACTGTTTTTTTTTTTGTAATGATAAAATCTGAGTTCTTTAAACCTTTCTATCATCAATATGTCACAGCCAATTAGCTTAATTAGCAATTCAGTTAACTGCCTAGCCTTTTAAGTAAACGGCACCGTTCAACTAGCGGCCTGAATGATATTTCGCAATTTCGTCTAATACTCGTACAACATTTAATGAACTGGCTGGCTGATGCTTAGGCCGTTTATACAAAAGGGGACCATATGACGGAAAAAACATGATGATGTACCTACTTACAAAAAATAAAATCAAAGTTTGTGCAAACCTTTACACAAACACTTTTTTACACGTCAATCATATTTTAAAAACTAGATGAGGTCGGTGTGTCCTATCTGGCTAGTATGAGAAGAAAGGCCTCTGATGGTATCAAGGTATCTGATGAAACATGTGACGTTAGTAATTGTTTATTTTAAATGAGTTATTTATTATTCGGTAATCATGAGTTCATATTGCGTAACTTAGTTACTAAGTACATAATTAAAATATTATTTGTTAACGCAAGTTAAACTTACATGGTGGTACTTGAATCCGCAAAGGACTTTGTTTTTAAAACAGTCACATCTATTATTACGACACTGATCTACAGCAGGCTTACACCTACATTTTTGTAATCCTTGGCCCCCGAAAGGCGACTGACTTGCCACAGCCTCTCTCAAAGAAATACGAGTTACAGGAATTTCGTCGCCATATTTTGTATCTGAGTACTGCAACTCTGGCCATGAAAACCAGTTTTTAATATGTGGTAGCATATTTAGTTCCAACTTTATGAATACTGTTCCTTATAGAATATAATATTATTTTCCCTTGAATATTTTTCAGGTCCAGAGGCCCGCGCTCCACTTTGGGTACGCTTACCAAACATTAGTACCAAAGTCTTTTTTTAACGGTAGTATCAATCATCTTTTCGGCTGCCCGCTTAAGTCCTTTGTGTGCACTGTCCCTCTCTACATTTATATCTTGTTCAACCTTACTCAACTTTGGAACCGTAACCTTCTTCACCTACAGTTCTTCCGCATATTGCATGCACAATACTATTGCAGTTGTTGCTTCTCTGTATTGTGACTTCTCTAAGGCATACTGCACAAGTCAAGTTTGACTCTAATTGTCAATATTATCCACAACGGTTTTCAAAGTATTATTATTGTCATAGCCACTGCTCGTAGCTTCAAGTTGGTTCTTGCTCTGCAAAAGTTTTCAATTGCTTCTCCGATTCTATAGTTAAAAGTATAGACGTTGGGTTATCAGATCCATTTAAACCCGCTTTAGGTTCACTTCCAAATAAAGCTTTATATAGAGATCTTCCAATTATTCGATGGAATGAAGAATTTTTGAAATATTGCACGAAGAAATAGCCCGCAGGCCATTTGTTGATTTGTTTTCATTCATCCAGGCTCGGAGCATATTTTCGACGTCTTGATTACTTCTCTCTATGCTGCCTAAAGTTTGAGGACGACGCGGATTCCTATAAACAATTTGACAGTCAGGCCACATTGCAACTAATTCTTTTATAACATTTGCAGTTAAACTCACGGCCATTGTCTGGTTGTAAAATGTAGGGTGCCCCGACTATTAAAAAAATCTTTCTCAGCTCATAAGCAACTTCAACAGCTTTTTTTATTTAACTTAACGTAGATTTAGTTGTTGCGTTATCTTAATAGTTAAAAAAAAATAGTTTAAAAGCCACTTAAACTCTCCATCGAGGCAGGACTGAAAATCTATAAGGTCGACTTGTCCTCTTAAATTAAAATCACGTGAGACGATTGGCTTCATCACAATGTCTTTTCTTAGAGCGTTTCTTTTAGTTTCACATACAGGACAAAGAGACACAAAAAGTAGCGAAGGGTCAATTTTTGTAAGAGGTAAGCCGGAGTAGATATCTTTAATATATATTATTTGTCTATAGAATACTGACTGTGCCATTTTTTAAAGGGAAGCCGGTAGGAATCGAGTTGTATGGAGCCTTCGCCACTGGTATCTATTGTTAAGGTCATACAGTATTTTGTCTCACACACTTCGACCTAACCTAAGATGTCTTGTCAGATATCAATAAATCGTGCGATTTATTGATATCTGACAAGACATCTTATTACTGTTCTCTAGATAAAATACGTACCTACTGTGGCAGCAGTGGGTGTGAGTCTTTTAAACATTAAATACCTAGTTTTCATTTGCAGTTCTCATGATATCGTATTTGATTATCCAGTAACAGTCAATGGCAGTCCTTCGCTGTCCGGAACTCATAGTCACCTGAGCATTTTTATTTTTTGTAACCACTAAGATTTTTTCCGGTGTCCAAGTTTCGATAAGATCCTAGAAACATAAAACACACATCACATTAATTACATGCTCTTCGTTGTTAAGTTATTAGACAAATCACTATTACACAAACAACCTTGATGCTGTTGGTCATATTAAAAAGTTACCGGTCAACATTTTCTTTTAAATTCAAATTGCTTGAGACAGTGTCATCTAAAACATTACTTTTTTTCACTACAGTCTTCCATAGTACAATTTTTTTGCGTAAACGACGCATTTAAACTGTGAGAAACACAAAAATATTGTGGCTTGTCGACGTTATATCATATTTACAGATTGGGTTTCAGTGCCAGGTGGCAGAAAATGGAACTAAATTTAAAGTCTGGGCTAGGCAAGTAGATAAACGTCATCGACCCAAGTCATTTGCCTGGCTGTTTGATTGAATAGCAGAATATCATTCAGACCGTTAGTTGAACGGCGCCGTTTAATTAAAAGGCTAGGCTGTTAACTAAATGGCTAATTAAGCTATTTGGCTGCGACACAAACATCATTTAAATATTTTTTTTATAAACTAATTTAATCTATCGATTTTTCAATTTATTTCTGCGCGATAATCTTGATGAGGCCATTCTAGACTCTTAAATGTAACCAAAAGTCCCATAAATTCATGAACCCAGATTTTCTCGCCACCAATTGCACCCTACAAAACAAGCTACTATATTTTTTCCATAGGCATAATATATTACACGAGCACTATGTATAAAGGCTTTAGAAATGTGCCGGTTAACGTTCAGAGGGAACACAGATCGCCTCTCGGTACCTGCTGCCTCCATACTGCAATAACAATGTTAATAGCCTTCGTTCCGTGTCGACTTCTGACTAACTGCTTTGACTTCGAGCTTTTATGGTTTTAAGATTTTAAAAAGTTCAACTCAATATGAGGTGTGTTTCTAGGCTTGGCACGTACAGCTGGATGATCATAGTTCCTAAAGGGATTCTCGCCATAATCAGATCGGGCTGCGATTAAAATCTAACAGCAACGTCAAAAAAAACCTGGGAAGTGTCATGGATATGGTTTTTCTTATGATGTATATATTACCTGAAGCAAACGGAAATGTAGCACGAGATCATCTGTAATTACCTTCATGGGAAGCGTTTGTTAAGTTTATGATTATGTGTGTGTGTGTGTGTGTGTGTGTGTGTGTGTGTGTGTGTGTGTGTTTGTATAAAAGTTTCCTCCAATCAACTTGAACAAGAGATCGTCGCATCATTTTAATTCCGTCAATGGAGGCGAGCCGCTGCCGTGTCTCCCTCAAACAGAGTTGTGTGCACAGCGCGGTATCTATCATCATCTATCAGTGTCGTTTGTTTTGTACGTCCGCCGCCGCCGCCCGGCCGGCCGGCAGGGGAACCGTATACAAAAGTGCAGAAGGCTTAGAGATAAAGAATATTTCAAAAGTAGCTTTTGCCCGTGGCTTCGCTTGTTTGGAGGTCTAAAGTTATCCCCTAAGAACGTACTACCAAGTTGAACAGTATTCTATGTCCTAACCAGGTAAAGTGCCATCAAAAGGCGTGAAAAAGTAACAGGCAGACAGAGTTACTTTTGTATTGAAATTATAAAGTATGGATGTACGAGTGTATCGGTCGTTTCAAATTGTATCAGTGATGATGAAGATATAGCGTCACCAACTTCTTTTTAACTCTCGATGTTCCTAGTATATTGCCCTGGTACTATGATGGTGGTATTCATTATTTATTTATCCATTCATTTCAGGCATCAAGGCCTAATACAATACAATATTAATATAACTTAAAAATATATAAATCTATACAACATTATAATTACACTAATAAATAACGCACACGAAGTGTCTGCGTCGTGTTTCGCTGACTGGTGTCATGTAGCCAGTCACAAAACCGGCGGCACACAACACCTTTCGGCCAGAACTCTACTTGGAGGAACTTCTCGAGATGATGTGTCGGAACACGCACCACGAACGACTTAAAGTTCGTGTTGTGACGCGACTTCAACTTCTCGACCCTTATAGTCCAGTTGCTCTTCACACGCATGTACTCCACGATCTGCTCAATCTTTGCGGAGTCGTGCAGTCTGGACACGTGCCGCTGCATTATCGGGATTGCTGGACGCAGCAGCATGTTGGGTCCTGCCTGCGCGGTGCCGCACTGATCCGACAAGGAGGCTTCTTCTTTTTTTTCTTCTCCACCTTGATGAAACCATCCTTGTCGCACGAGTCCTTCTCTGGACCCTGCCTTTTCAAAACCTTGATTAATTTCGACCGGCTCCATTTACCCCTTTTTTGTTTTTCCGCTAGTTTTACCTGCGAGTTTTACGACTCAGCAGGCTTGTTAGCGGCTACTATTGCTGCGTAGACTCGTTTGGGGGTCGACGAACCTACACACGTCACTCATTACTGGTAGCAAGAAGCTTAATAAGAGGCTTTTCAGTTAGCTGCTCTGTTATAGTAGCTCTTATCGAATGGGTTTTACGTAGGCATTTAATATCATTTGAACACAATGTTAGTCTTGAACACAAGAACCATACCAATACATAATTGTCGTTCTTCTTCTACCGGGTCCTGATATCGTGCATAACTTTGAATGGAACTACTGGTCAGATAA
Source organism: Luperina testacea (assembly GCA_927399505.1). Taxonomy (NCBI): domain Eukaryota; kingdom Metazoa; phylum Arthropoda; class Insecta; order Lepidoptera; family Noctuidae; genus Luperina; species Luperina testacea. The sequence continues at coordinate 528,199 of OV656771.1, forward strand.
TTTGGTGTGATCCAGGAACACGCCACTTTTTGTAACGATACTGTGAGAGACGACGTGAGAGTCGGCTATTATGACGTCATCATAATCCTTTGTAAATAAACCAGTTATTTGAAAAGTTCAGTATATGCTGCTTCACAAACGTACGATAGAAGAGAGTTCCATCTTAAGGAAAGGTGATTATATACCACAGGCCAGGAACGGTATTAGTTCTTGGCCTGTGTATAAGTAGGTTACTAGTACTACCAACTATGTTATCGCTTTTGCTGACAATAATCAGCTCGTAACTCTAACAGCTATGCGGACTCGCAAGGAATGTTAAACACCTGAAACACAATTGTTCGCAACAATTTTAAATTACCAACAGAACACCTTTCCTACATCCGTAATCGTACAAGTGTGAGTGTCACCCATTTCCCTAAATACTTGAAGTACGTTTCCTATTACGTCTGTAAAACGACCCGTCTGTGCAGCTACTCTCTGTGCGACTTCGTACAGATTCGCTTCATATAATATGCATTCAAATCCGGGCGGCGCCGCGCGGCACACGGCTGCTGTAGCGCTGCAGAATACATTGGAATAACAATACTGGTTACTTTTACAGGTGGGACATAGGAGGGTATACTAGCAGAATTGTGTAGAATATACTGTGTGATCGCCTTTTGCTTTTGCGAGAATATTTTGCACTACACCTAACAACACAATATAACAAGCGGAATTTAGTGTCATCCTCAATACATTATCACTTTCCTTTGTTTTATTGTATTTCACTTTGACCCTTCCTTCCACCGAAAGATACCGGCGTTATGTTCCTACTAGCTGCACCCTGACAAGGTCATGGAGTCACAAGTTTACCCTAACATTGTGCAATAAATAAATAAATATAAGTGCCAGAAAAGTGTATCATCTTTTCCATCGGGACGTTATGGGATATTGAAAATATTGGATCGGGACCGTTCATAATAGCGGCATCAAAGAAAAAGGAATTCATGACTTTAATGAGACAGGGTCAATATTTGTGGACTGTAGATTAGACTTCAAGTTCATATTTGATGAATTAATTTACACACACATGTATTCATTAAGTTATTATATTGTTGCGCGCCACAATTAATGCCTGGTACATGGTGACATTAGTTACCACTAGCGCCATCTAGTATCGGGTAGCGGAACTAGTAGAGTCAAGATCCTTCTAAAAATTTCGACGTTAGAACTTTCTAGAACTATCGACGTCTGGTCAGTCGGGACCGGTATGTACTCGAACATTCTAGATGATTCTACAGTAGAAGGTTCAAGAACTCTCTGAGGCACTATATAAGGCCTCTGTGGGCTGCGAGCCAGACAGATTGGATACAGCGATACAACACATCGAAAACGTTCTTCAAGTGCGACTTAGAGCGATCAGTAGTGCAATTGTGTTTCATAATTAGTGTGTTTGAGTTGTTATTAGTGTTGTTGATTAAAGTGTCATTTTTTGGTTATTAAATTGGCAATTTTTATTGTGCCATCTTCTACGTGGTCTGCCGCGAGTGCCGCGACCCAGCCTCGCTGTCTCATTTTTGTGCTATTTGGACCCACAGCCTGTCATGCGGCAGACATGTCCTACCCAGTCCCATTTAAGTTGAGCAGCCTTTTGAGCCACGTCAGCTATCTTTGTTTTGGGCAGTATTGTGTTTCGAACACGATCCGTTAATGTAACGCCTAGTATACTGCGCTCCATTGGTCCTTGAGTTTGGACTTCTTTATGTTGTTTGTCTTAGTTGAATAAGAATCGTAGGCTAGCTATTAAACGTTATATTTGAGTACAAATACATATTTGTACTCAAATATATTTGTACTCAGTAAGTTTTGTGTACATAAATAAATGCTTTGAAGAAGACTTGAGTGATGTTTCTCAAAATATCAAGTTTCTTAACTAAGGGCTCCTGTGCTTAAAGCTCACCTTCTAAGTAAACATCTCCAAACGTTATTCCTTAATAATAAGGGTTGACCATGTTACTTACATATTAAGTTATCGCCGAAAACCTTGAGTTTCAACGACGAAATCGATGATGATGAATAACAGCGACATATGATTAGAACCAAAGAAAATTGTTTATTTTGATCTTCGATACATTTGACATTTGTTGGAGACAGTTTGCGATAACGAACCTGCACTCAAAAGTAACTCCACATTCTACTTATTGCGAACATCTCCATAAACATTCCTTTGTGAAACTTTCAAATATAAGTATCATGTTGTACATATTGATACATAGCGAAACGTTAAACTCGACTTTCCTACGAAGTCCTTGGAAAGAGTTCTCAACAAAACACATTCAATTTCGTAGACATTCAAATTGTAATTGGTATTTGTATATAGTTGTATTTGTTTCCGCGATTGTTCGAGGGAGGCTCGCGAACTTTGCAACTAAAAAGAAACTTGAATTAAACAATGAATATTACAACAAATCACGACGCGTTAACAACGGTACCTTTACTTAACAAAATATGTTTATTTGTGTTTGTACACAACTCGGAGGTGCGCGGGTCGAGAACTTACTAATACCACTTACAACCTTCCACATTCACCCGGACAAAGCCAATTTCTATCCTACGGCACTTGTTATAAGATCGACGGTAGGTGTATATGTGAAAGTTGTTGTTCGTAAGTCGTAAAGCCCACTAGCACAATAAATAAATAGTTGTAGGTCTAAAGTTGTCTGAACAAACTCGGGCACGTCTTCTCGATTTTTCCCTCCGCTCGTGAATTATTTACCTTTTCCCTTGTTCCAATACAATAGTTGGCAACTCGCGCTTTCGAAACGATATCATTGGGAAATATTTCCCATAAATATTTATGTATTTTATGGACGTAAACGTTCCTGACCTTTAAAGACGTATTACCTTATAAGTGGTTGGTTCATAACCCTGAGCGGTTGATTTCCTTATCTCTTTCAATGAAGGGTTTTTAGACCTATCTTGAGTGACGATTACGATCAAAATGGAACAGAAAGGTATTTTTAATAAATTCGTTTTCTTTCATTCAAAATCACCACTTCACCTCACCTGCAATATGATTAAAACCGACCAAATGAAAAGGCAACGATTTCAGCAACTCAATCAATGGAAATGTATAAGCAACCGATCCAAACTGCATCCTTTTGAGTCGGTGTGTGGCGGTTGACATTGCGAACATAAATAACTCGCACGAACATCCAGACGCAGCGCAAATATTTGTAGAGCTCACAGTTTTTGTGACGATGCTGGAATCGAATCCACGACCCGCGCAAAAAGAAGACTTCACTATGCGGCATGGCGTTATGTGCATGCTATTTTTATCATGAATACAAATTTTTTTTTGGTCAGAAAAGGACTCGTGGGTTTAGTGATGAGCAGGACGTCCTGGGATCGAAACCCAGGCAGAGTTAGTGTTGTTGGGTTTTCCCATTAGAAATTTCTGAGTAGCAGTCTGGAGTCTAGAATAGCAATAAGCTCACCCGTATACATAAATAATATGGGTATACTGTATGTTGTCTACCTATGTCAGTTTAAAACAAAAGATTGATCAAACTGTCTGAAGGCTGATAACACTACCTTATTACGTAGGTAGGTATGTACTTACCAATAAGGTGGAATTTGCATATCTTTCTCAATTTCCACAAAATACTCAGACTGTCAAGAAGCTAATACACTTTCTACTTTACTTCAAATTGGTAGATTATTATCTTTCAAATAAGCTAACGATGTTGGAAATTCAACGCGTTGGATCTTCCTTGGCGCACCGGCCGATTCCCTTCGGATCGAACAAATCGCTTGTACCTCAGATAAGGGGAGGTATTTTAATGAAAGCTGCTAGTTTATTACTTGGTTCTAATTGCAACTGCTCCTTTGTTTGATGTATCTATTGTTAATGAGACAATAGTGCATAACCACAGAAATCTAAATAATAAGGCAATTTAGATTTCTGTGTGCACTGATTTTTCAAACACATCAGCCACAGTTTATTTAAAAAATCTGTGGATGATTACTGAACACGAAGACATTTAAATTAGATTCGAATATTGAATCCATGAATAAGTGTCTTTATTTTTATTTTGTTTTATTTATTTATTTAAACCACAACTATGACACCCTTACAGAATCATCCAAGGCGATGTTATAAGTTACAATGTCTAATCTTTCACAAAAACAAAATAAAATCACCTCCCATGTAAGCAAAATTGCAACAACGATATAACGCTGCTGGAACCCCGCCCACATGGCTTGAATCAATCATTGAAAAATCATTTTAGTGAGTATGTACAGTGTACAGCCGAAGGCACGGCGCGGTCGGTGGTAACCCTTGGATCTTGAGCTGGCCTAGCGAAGTGCGGAGTCTCAATAGCATAAGAGGCAGCTCATACTGGTTTGGTTACTACTGATGCGCGGCCTACTTCACACAATAGCATAAAAGGCAGCTTATACTGGTTTGGTTACTACTGCCGCGCGGCCTACTTCACACAATAGCATAAGAGGCAGCTTATACTGGTTTGGTTACTACTGCCGCGCGGCCTACTTCACACAATAGCAAAAGAGGCAGCTTATACTGGTTTGGTTACTACTATGGCGCGGTCTACTTTACACAATGACGCCAACGTGCAACGCCTCAATTAATTTACTATTGACATGTCCATTCAAGAATTTAAGTTAAGCCTCATAAATAAACAAATGATTTCAATTTGTTAATTTGATTGATACAAATCTCTGTTTATTGTGTTAGTTAATTGTTCCGAGTGATTCAGAAATTGCTTTCCGACTGATGTTCGATTACTGGAGTATTTTTAGATAACATGAGATCAGATGTTGATGATATTAATAGCAATCTCCAGGCCCCCACACGCCGCCACAATCAGGCCCCCGCGCCCGCCGGGAGCCGCTCGAACAAATATCCAAAACATGTTTACGGCCAGTCCTCAAGGCGTTCACAATGTAATTTTCTTCTGCAATCTGTTCGGGAATATTACCGGCGGTATTTATTCCCGGGCTCATTACAGTCGCGGGATCCAATCGCGGGATAAGATTCCCGACGCCGGTATCGCATTGGTCGCGCACTCCCTAGAGTAAAGTTGAGATTTGAGTCACCAGTTTTACTCGAGCTGATCTTCTAACACTAACTAAGAAGCTTTCTTCTAGTTTTGAAGGGTCTTGTTCGACTGGTCGTTGTGTTATGATTCGATATAGCGGTTATTGGGGGCGTCGAGGATACTCCCGTGTGATCGAGGTGTCGCAAAATAGTTTTTCCGGTTCGTTTTGCAGTCTTGTCGTGTTTACTTCGGATATGTCTCGGTTCTGTCCTGTATCTAATATGTAGCTTGCCAGGTGATCACTTGCCTGAGCATATAAATAGATTATATTCGGAGACGTTCTTGAGGAAATTGACTAAGAAATAATAATTATTAGGTATAAGTATTGGGTTTGAAAAAATGTTGGAGGAGGGATTTAAATTCAGATGCTGCCCTCATGATATTGCCTGAAGATACGGTGTCATCTAAGCCTAATTGAAAAAAGTCGTTAGTGGAAACTGCTGTCAATTTTCTTTGATAACTTAGGTGTCTCACAAGAAATATTGTAGATAGGTACGTATCTATCCTACCTCCTTTTCTATAAAGTCTTCATTTCTATACCAACAGACCGACGGATCCTTTACAAGTGCTTTCAGAAACTAATTTGAATACGTTGCATGTCTGAAGGGAACCTAACAACCAAACTTTTACAGTTTGCATTATCTTACATACTTTCGCCGACTTTTTATATAAACTTTGATTTTTCACCTTTCTGACAGGGATAGAAGTTTCGCGGCGATCTATAAAAATAAACTGCTCCGGGCTGGCGAAGTTGGTAAATTCACGGGCTTACCAGTTCGGGGCCGCTCGGCAACGCTCGGCGCGACTCGGCACGGGTCGGGCGCGGCACGGATGCGGACCGCGCACGTGTTCAGGCGGCCGTGACCGGCATGCCGGATGAGTCGTTCCCAGATTCCCTAATGTTGCACCTGACGACATTATTTGTATAATTTTAATTTAAACGCTGTGTTTTGTATAATAAATGAACTGTTTATGTTATAAGACACGTATTCGAGAAGTTTTTGGGTAAAGTTTTGACTTCATGCCTCCGGACGTGCCGGGAGAAGTTTCCGTAATATACAGGAACAAGTTTTATGAGGCAGGTACACTTTGAGAAGTTTTATATTGTTGTTCATATTTTATCGGAACGATGACGGGTTCTGATGATTGACCAACTTTTTTTTAAAAATTGACATTATTTTCCCAAGGAGGCTGAGGTGTATATAAAGTGATTTCAACCAATATTGCGCAGACAGGCTGTAAGCCCTAACAAAACATATAATCATAATACTAGCGTTTCAGTTATGTAGGCTCACCGCAGTCGATGCATAATACAAATATGATAATACCTAACAATACAAAACTAATACAAAAGACTATCAAAATAAACTAGTCGTTTGAGAGAAAATAGCCCAGAAATACATACCTTTGTGAGGTACTCTAGAGGCGGGCCAGGCCCGGCCAGGTCTGCCCGAATAATGCTGTCACGGCCCAAGAGGTAATCTCCAGCAAAAGTATGGAAACGGCCGTCTGTACTGTTGTGGAACTTTCACCGGGGCGCGCCGCGCACTCGCTGGGGAAAACGCTGCGGATTTTCGTTGTATTTTTTTTAATGTGTAATATTGTTATTGCGTTAAATTTAGGTATTGACTGGTTTTTACTTGCTGTCTTACCCACCTTTTTGGTATTTTAGTCGCAAGTCTGGCCCCGGGAATGGGAACGTAACGATCAAAATAAGCAGTGGTACACCCTGCCTACTGTTCGGGAACAAACGCGTTTAGTAATGTTCAATGAAACGTGTTTCTGTAAATTGGTTAAAACACTTTTAACAAGTCAAAATAAAATTATGTACCTATTTAAAACTATAATTGAGTTCGGTGTGTCCTAACCGACTACTCTGAGAAGAAAGGCCAAAACAAACTTAAGCGTCACAGTCTCTTTTAAAGTACAGACATAATATTGATCAGGCCTTATGAGGACTATGAAGGTCTGAGATGGTCTTTTGAGGAAATAACCAAACAGACTTGAGTGGAGCTGTCCAGTCAGTGCACTCATTTGTCAATAATCGTGAAACTCAACTCAAAACTTAAGGAGCTCAACGACGGCAGAGAGTATCTATGTGTGTGTCACTATTCTTGGTTTTATAAATGTTAATGTTGAGACCCTTTTCATTTCCTTTGTGCTTGGAGATGTATGTAATTACGTAGTATTTTTTTATTTTGTGTGATGGGATTAGTATAGTGACTTTGGATATGCAGCCGAGATGTGCATTGCTAATCCAAAGTCAATTTTTGTTACAAACGATGAAGCATATCTAGTTGAAGCTATTAACAGAAATATTCACCAACCGCAGCGTGCAGCCAGCCCAGTGCGATCCATTGACCGCAACTCCGAACTTGTGTTGTGTGTACGTGAGCGGCATGACTCCCGCGATAAATATAACCATTTTAAACGGCGCTCGCAGGCTCACCCACTTCTTAATTTGTTTGCTGGCCACCTCCCGGCATCATTTGACTAATTGTACAGGTAAATCTTTGCCTCTATCTTCCTTGTTTTTTTCGGCCTTTAAGCGTTTTTGTAAAGAAAGCCTGGTGTTTAGACATTGTAAATGTTGTAATTATTTAAAAGCTCACTCCAGTTTATTTTATTCTATAATGGCTTCATTTTAGCAACATGGAGATCAAAAATGACCTGGTAAAGAGTGCGAGAATCCGCGGGAAGCTTAAAAGCAGGCATTGTGGCGATGCTTGGGGGAGGCCTGTGTCTAGCATGCATGGAGCGGCTGAATTAAGATGATGATGAAGTTTGAACGGTTTGGTTTAGCAGTGTGAGGTTTTTAACTGTTGTGCGTTGCTTTTAGAAGAAGTTTATGTCAATGATCTATTGTCTATTTTCATGCATAATTATTAGATAATTTACTGGAGCTAAATATTTATAATAGAATACTACTCATGTCAGTGATCATTTATCTTTCCAGCTGGTACTAAACAATAGTTCGGTAACTCTAGCGTATGGTGGTGAGGGCGGAATATGAACGAATGTTAGTGAACCCTATGAAACCTTCAGCAAAGATCGCAATATATCTTTCAGCACTTTTTGAATATTTCGCCGCGTTTTTCCTGAATTTATAAAGTGCTGAAATCCCCGACAGGCTGAAATAAACGGTTTAACACCATTACTGAAAAACTTGTCTCACTTTACACGTTTATTATAACTTGAAACTGGAGTGTTTGTATCGTTATGATTTTCATACATCGTTAGTGATAGTCATCGATCATAACATTTATAGTAACTAATGTTATTCTTTTGAAGTCGTAGGTATAACGTGGCTGCGCTTAAAGATACAAATCTAAAACACACAGTCACCCGAACCATGAACAAACCCTAATAGGTAAAGAAATGTTGGTTCGTTGATCACTTTTGCCTGATCAGGCGTTTTACTGGTTTATGTACGTTACTGTACACAATTAAACACAGCGACACATCCACACAAAGAAAGTAGCACGTAACTCTGTCATCAGCAGTCACTGCGAGCTGCACATTGTGTCGCAGATCGCTGTGTGCACTTTATATCGCATCGCATCACGTGTCGAGTCGTGACATCTTTTGACTATGACATCTTTTATGTTATTTCGTGATGTAAGCTTTTGTACGCCAGTTGAGTTGGCGTCATTGAAGGTAGTAAGTTAAGGATTAGTATCACAGATTGTATTTATGTGAAACAACAACGTACATACAAACATGCTGTACTCACCGAAGGGGGGCGCAGAGGTGGAGAACACTAACATTTCGCCAGTTGTCTTTTAAGTCCCGACCGGGCATTAATCCTGAGGTCGGTATGGGTAATCACTGTTGCGACCACCAGCTTATTATTAGTATAGATTTCCGCAAACAATTCTTCTTTCTTCGATTGGGGGCCTATTTGGCGCAGCCGTGAGGCACACAATACTATTTTAAGTTTTTTTTTTGTTGCGTTTTGTGTGAATATTGTGTGCCTCACTTAACCTGGGTCACATAAACTTATTTTCTTTCTTTCTTTCTTTCTTTCTATTAGTTATGAAACTAAAATTATTATGTCATCATAATTTCGTCTTTCGTTTTCTGAGCATGGAACGTCAGTTTAGTCCAGAACACCCATAATATTACACACATATTATTATTACATAATATTGGTAATTTATATCAGTATCAGCGGCACACGAAGCGCCCGATTGCGGCACTATCGAGATAGCGTAATGTCTGTGTCACTGGCGATAAATGGCGCGCGCTGCGGTCTCGGCAAATAAGTCATGTTGTACGATAACACGATTATGGTCACACTCATTAATATTAATTGTGGCCAGTTACGTAGTTCCAATGCTTTTCAGGTGTTTACTTTCAACTTAATTGCAGTTTTGATGACTCTATTTTCATTTACCTTTTATTGCAACAATATACAGTATGTTAACTAACAGAGGGCGTTCCCGTTAACCCGCAATAGTATAGCATCCATATTACATGCTAAAAAAAATATTATCATTCGAAAATAAAATGTTTTTATTTTTTTTTATATTAAAATATTCACTAAAAATCGTAAATTGATACTCTATTTATTTAATTAATTCTAAATGTATTTAATTAAATAAATTCCGACATTGCTGTCCTTCAAGTACGCGTGTACAGAGTGTTTCTTTAACGTATCAATTTACGATTTTTAGTGAATATTTTAATATATAAAAAAAAAAAAAAAACATTTTATTTTCGAATGGTAATATTTTTTTTAGCATGTATGGATGCTATACTATTGCGGGTTAACGGGAACGCCCTCTGTTAGTTAACATACTGTATATTATATTAGTGAACTTTGTATTTGTGCGGCTATTAAATGCTCCAATTTCTAAAAGTTCGAAATCTTCAAAGCTACATAATTATTATCCCCATGTAACATATTACATGCACCTAAAGTATCAGTTTCCGAACAGTTTCCTAACTGTAAGTTATATGAGAACAACTCAAATCCTTCTCACCTGTCACAGTGCGAGTCAGGGCTTGTGAACGCGCGGGCTGCAGCGCATAATATGGTATAATAGTGTGTTGCGGTCGCGGCGGCGCCGTCCGCGTCGCGTCACCGAGCGGGTTAATCTAAACAATCTTAAGTAAGTTCAGTGCGTCTCTGGGGAGCATGCCGACGGACACCGGTACAAGTGAACAACGAACAGCAACAAAAAACGGGGATATTTTCAAATCTCTATTGTGTCTTCGAGACTTTTGCTTCTGTATATTAGCTTATCCTAGGACGTTGAATAATAATGCTCGTACAGTACAACGATATGCCGGAAGTTTCTTGTGCAGGCACTAAATGCAGCAAGGTGTATGCTGACCTTCAAGAATTGGTTTGTATCAGATTACGCTTGTATCACAATTACGTATTCAAGTTGTATCGCGTTTTAAAATCAATAAATATAGCAAATAACCTCACATTTGAGTTACCCGCTTCCGCAAGTAACTCAGGCCGCATGTGAAACCGTTGTTGCGAGCACCGGTCGAGCGCACCTGGCAGGCGGGAACTAGTGTTAAATAAGTACGAAGGGGCGCGGGGCGGCGCGCGCGCGTGCTTGTGCACTTCTGGCCTACCTAACTTACGGCTGCAAAAAATCTGCATTTCTTCAGATATGGAAACAATACTGATTATTATGAGAAAAATGCAATTGGACGGGCAGAGCGGGTTAGGAAAATTGTTAATAGAAAACGTTTCTACATAGTTAAGTTCATAGAAAGTTACAAATGAATCGTAGAAAGTAATGGACATTGTTTGTATGCGCATTGCATAGATGGACCAGTAAATTCAGGAGATGGTTTTTTCTATTTTTTATTTAAACCCTAATTATGTAGGTTAGTACCTATAATGAAAAGGATAGTAGTAAAAGCTCCGGAAAAAAAATATGAGCATACTCAAAATATGAAATTAACTGCTTTATATGTATACTAATTTATCGACAACTTATATGCAAATACAAATAAAGAAACGACCGAATAAAACACTGAAAATCTCGAAAAATCAATACAGAATTTCCTGACGTAATATTTTTCCACTAGCTTAAATTGCGTTTTACCAAAAACTACAGTTAGTCATTTTAATCGTAACTAACCTATTATAATTTTAGAATTAATCTTACACATTTTATAAACTGTGGCGCTTGTTAAACTATTGTGACATTATAAAAATACATTTCTAAGTGATTCCATAAATACTCCCAAGAAATATTAAAATGTGCTTGTAATCAATATTATTAATTATTTACACCACTCTAATCAATTAATATATACCTAGGTAAAGGTACTTGTATTCTCGATCGCTCGCTCTTGCATCCTATGTCGACGGAGTCACGCTTCGCGGGGCTCCTATTTCTGTGTAAAGGGTTTACAGTAACCTAACCAAACCTAACCGGGTTAGGGGGCAACTGGCCTCCCTCGGGGTGCCCTTCGCTCGCTCTTGCAATTGCATCCTACGTCGCCTATCGCTCTGCAGTCTGCACCCTAACGCAACCATGACACCCGAAGTACACACGTATATACCAGGTAAAAGTATTTGTAAGGTACCTATATGTATTTATAAGGTAGTTATTTTCATTAAAATTGAGAGTTAAAAAAGTTATTCTATAACCAATAGTAGAAATTAGGCTGGTTTCTATAGTGCTTAAGAAAATTATTATTTTAGCAGATCATAATAATATGTCTTCGGAAACTTAGTGTTTTTTTCGGAAGTTAGGTTTTTTTTTTTGGAAAGGAGAATGCCGTCAAATATGGGGCGCCCTGTACGAAAGGCAAAAAGTCTATTGTATTTGGAGGAGAATTTAATGCCCTTCCTATGTTGCTAACTATTTTTTACATGGGTTTCCGCAATTCATATTTATTTGCCATTTACCTACATAATATATATTATAATATATATATATTTATATGGTGTACATAATAAAGAGTATTCTATTCTGTTCTATTCTATAATATTTTGAGATTACATTCGTAGGTCATATGAGGTCATATGAACGTTGACGATGAATGATGATTCATCGCTAAATTTTATATTATCACACAAAGATTACGTTATGGAAAAGCACCTGAACGTTTTCGTTAATAAGGATTTTAATTATATTTCAATAGTTCAGATGAAACCAATATTGAATGTAACGTCGTCTGTGACAGCGCAATAGAACAAAAATGCAATACGTCACAATATGTATGTTTTCCAAAATAATAATTTAAATTAATATGACCCAACGCGTGACCTAAAGATTTTTTGACACACTAAAATATACCTAATATTATAAGTAAATAGCAAATCGGTGTCGGTAGGTCTTACAAATTATCTTCTTAATTTAGATGTTTGTTGGCAGGTACTTATATTGTTTACGTAGTAGCAACATTCGGAAATGAAGTGCAATGGCAGTGACATAAGAGAAAATACGGACAAAAGTAAATAAAAATACTTTTTTTTTTTGTCCGAAATCCGGGAATCTTTTTCATAACAAAAACGTAAATCAATTTTTTTTTAAGTATAATTAATGCTTTTGATATTGTATGGCTAATAATTGTATAAGTCTATGTTACTTGATTGATGAATAAATAATACGAGTATATTTAAAAGAATTAGGAGTAATTTTATGAACTACATTTGGTTGTGACACGCTCCCTCGCAAGTTGGTACGGTCCCACGGCATTCTCCTTTACTTTATTATTTGAAAGTACAGATTATTTTTCGTAGAATTGTAATTTGAATAAGTTGATAAGTTTGTTAGATATTATAACATTTTTTTCGGTTAATTTTGTGTTAATTTTTCGGTAATTCATTTTAACATCTAAGTTTAGTTAGTAAGTATTATCAGAGTAAATACAAATGAGTAGGATATCTTCATACATACGCACCGAACACGGTTTTTACGTGAGCGCCCTCGTACGTATGCGTCGTCGCACGCACACGCTGACAAAATTTATCGCTGCTAAAGGTGCGCCAGTCGTGGCTACGCCGAATACCGCCCGCGATAAAATGAAAAAATCGAATAGCCTAAGGTGGGAATCGAAACCACGGTTTGAGAATAACTGCTTTAATTAATGCCTATTATTTGAGGTTATTGTAAAAATATATTCAATTGCCGAATTTAACAATTATAATTTTCATGGTAAATGAAAAAGTAAAAAATACTTTATAGTGTAGAAAATACAATTTCATAATCATTTTATTTTTTGAATAAATACATGATTCAGTAAAACCACGTTTTAATTAATCATATTTCATTCGTAATTTTTCAAATAAATAAACAGATAACATGACGTAGGTAATGAAAAAAATGTAGTCAGCTCCTGGCCTATGTAGAAAAAGTAATTAAAAAAACTTTGTATTTATTTGGTCCCCGATGCTTACCCTACAGGGGAAAATTGTTTTGTATAGAGATTGACTATGCATTTTTGACGATTGAATAAACTATAAGTGACAGCCCTACGTGTTTAGGCTATTATCGCTGGCTCGGGGTTCGAGTTGACTTTCTTATCTGTTTTTTCTTTGGTGTTACATTCAGCCACAGATTGTTGGAAGTTAATTTGTTTTTCGGAAGCTTTATTATTTCCCTAATGAAAGCATGGATATCGATAGATAACTATTGTCAATAATATAATATGTCACGTTTTCATTTTTTTTATTGTACAAAATAATTTAAATATTCTCCAAAAATATATAATGTGATAGAAGACATGTAACAATGAGTGACGTAGCGCAACAGGGCGTAAACCTAATAACGCAGGCGTCTAGACGCTGCTGCCTCGCTGCCGGGACGTAAGTACGCGATCCGTTGCGCACTTGAAACAAAGAAGATGTACACAGAGACTCAACTCCTTACAGGCGTTGTTTAAAGCATGCACACATCTACGATGTATCTTTGTTCGTGCAATAGCGGGGAATAAGGCGGTTCTATAAGTTGTTTACTTCTATTCCAAATACCTATAAGAAAATTATGTGTGATAGTGTGTCGCGTGCGTGTGAATGCCCCGTTGTTCTAGTGATTGCAAACGCTACTGTAGAGCGGTACTGGGTTCGTTTGCCGGATCGGGCAAGTGTTATTGGGTTACTGGGAATTTCAAAAGCCGGGCCACCTACAATTTATATACATATACATCTATGCCTACCTGTTCGGGATATACAGCCAGTATGTGCCTGCGTCGGTCAAAAACAAAATGCGTCTTATTACAAAATAAATCAGCGCTGTTGGCGATTTGATCGTCCGAAGCCACTGCATTCTGCTGAACAACGACCAGTTCTTGCACAAATGCGATGCTCGGATTCATTTTTCTTTAGATTGCTGTTTGTTAACACATGAATTGACATAAAATTATAACGTCTTTGTCGTTGGCAACAGTCCCATATACATATGTATAGGATAGTTTTTATTGACATACCTCGCGGGCGAAGCCGCGGGCGGGAGCTAGTACCTCATAATTTCTACTCTGAAACCGGCATTTTGTTTGTTGTCGTTTGCCAGTGTCACAACACGCGCAAAATCCTGCATTGCGCAAGCAAAGTTTACCGCGCCACTAGCATATATAGGTACAACGTCCCGACATCAATCGTTGGGCAGCTGCCCACCAGACATAAACCAGTCTGGTCGGAGGATCCTCTCTTTTCTATGGAGTGTGAGAGAACTTTACATGCTTTTCCTCATACCTCTATACAGGTATCCCGAACATGAACGTCAACAAGAACTTCCTCAAGCTCTCGAGCGGCGAATCATACAGCCAGCCAGCACCCACGGCTTCAAACGGGTATCCTGACCATCAGCATGTAGCGGATGCACATTTCTGGTTATCACCCTCAGCCTTATCATTAACCTTGGCACAGAACACTACACTTTCGGCCAGTTCATAAGCAAAGCCTCTCCTGGTCGACGGCAGCAGTCAGCCTCAACACGGCGCTGTACCACATCCGACGCACGGGAGCGTAACACAGCACCACCCCGACTCACTAGGAAATCACCGCAAATAGTTCCTACTCACCGTGAACTATGCGGTACCCAGTTCCCACTAACTGGAATCTCAACTGGCCCTGGTAAGCATCGCAAGATACAGGACTCAACCCACTATCCTTCTCCGGTTTCTGGAGGTGAGTGATGTAACAGCAACTACATCGCCACATGCAAACTACGCATCAGATTTTGCGTAACGTCAGTACGTTAGCACTGTGTTCTGGGTAGTACGTTAACGTATAGGTAATGATGTTACGCAAAATCCTGTAACTTCATTGTAGAGCACACGCAAACATATATATATTTTTAAACAATACAAATGGTGGATGATAGCTAACCTAACTAATTGTTTAGAAAAATGTCCTATGTTTGCGTTTATTCTATGATGAAGTTAAAATATTGGCAAGGGTATTATACCGTAACGAATACAAGTAATTAATTATTCTCTCATTCTTAGTGCGTGATAAAAGCGTGTTTTATAGTTTGTTTAAATGTACATAATTATTTTTTACCAATAATGTGGCTGAACTGTCGAAATGATAGAGACTACAATCGATTTCGATTTAATGTGTGTTACGCAAGTACCCGGCAGTTCTACGAAAACCGTATCACGAGGCTACGCATTAATGCAATTAATTTTAATTTATTTCCTATTTATTCTGTTTACTTGAATTGGATTTAAATTTTCATTACGAAGTTATCAAATAAAGTGATAAGATTAAATTAAAATGAAATGGTTTTTATTATAAAATAGACATATTTTTTGCCCATTATTTATTTCATGTAGGTACCTAAATTCTGTAGCATTGTAAACTCAAAATAAAGTTAGTACAACTTGATTTTCAATAGCCTAGAGCTACCCAGTCTAAAACATTTTTCTTGTGGCGCTGCAATACACTTCTCTCATCTACCGGAACCGTCTCCACTAGTAAAAGCAGTTATACTGTATACAGTACGTAATGACCGGTCCAGGGTAGTCGTCGGGCGCCGCAGTGAGACGCGCCCTATATCACCGCCAGCAATTTAAACGTCGGCTCGCCTACTCGCCGGAATAAATTCAGCAAAGTGTCAAACAAGCGGACAACTTTCGCACCTGGGCTCATGGCCGCGCACCGGTTGCGGTGGCGCACCACACGAGCGGGAGCGGGAGCGACCAGTCGACGGGGCGATGTCAACTGTAGAACAAATAGGACCATAGAAGTGCTACAAGGATCTTTTGGCGCCTGATGCCGTATTATGACGGTTAAATGCCATCATGATTCCCGTGTAAGAGAGAGACGGAGCTATACATGACTGGTAGCAACCCTTTTTTGCTATGGAATCATAGCGGTCACTGTCATTAAGTATTGCATAACAAGATGGAAGCGTCGGTTACGATTTTGACCACGCATCAAAATAACCGTGCGTTGTAGTTAAGTTAAGTAAATGACAAAAATGTTCAATAAACATTCTACAACAATTATTTCAAACTCACTCACTATATTTGATTGCCTGATATAGTATCCTTTTGGGTTCAGAAAATATTGACTGTAGAAAGTACTTTTTGGGTAATACAGACTTTTTTTTGAAGTGAAAACTTCTTTAGCGGCGCTGTGTACTTTTTTTGGAATGGGTAAAAACTTCTAAATTCGCGTCAGGTCACGTGACCCTGATCGAAAATTCGTAAGACGTAAAACGTCAGACGTAAAACGTAAGACGCGCGTTGTTGAGGACAGCGCCATCTATGCACATCGGGAAGAACTACGAGGGCCTCGCGTACTAACGTCAGACGTAAAACTTAAGACGCGCGTTGTTGAGGACAGCGCCATCTATGCACATCGGGAAGAACTACGAGGGCCTCGCGTACTAACTACGTAGTTCATCCAACAACGACGAGATGGCGCTGAACCACGGATATATAACTGTGTGCTTATTTGTAAATCTGAATAAATTCCTTTCACGAGAAGAATAAACCAGTCACTTTGGTCATCATACCTGATTTGCAAAAAACCCTATAAAATAAGGAACACACCTTAACACGCGTGTTTTGATTATAAGACGATTCACAAAATACACTCGTAATTGTTCAAGTTTTCACTTCTGTCGGCACTACCGGAGTGCCAGTGTTTTTTTTTAATATAATAACCATTAAAAAGCAAACCGCAACTATTATTAAGAATGAAAAATTGTTTCATTGACACAGAAACTCGTGCATAATAAAGATTAGTAAGTTTTTTTCGAAATATGTTACTGAATTCCTAATACAATACAGAAATAAAAAATAAAATTAAATACCCTTTGCCTATTAAGGTACCTACATGGCCTCGTTATGTAAAAATTCGCTTCATGTTTTGACATGCAGCAGCGGTCAGCCATTCAAAAACACCTTAGTTGGAAGCCATCTACAAAAAATAGCTCCCGAGCGGCACACCGACTGTTTTTAAGAAAACTACCTCCAAATTACACTCCAGACCAGTCTCTGATGAACAGTTGTACGTTAATTACATTGTGGGCTCAACAGAAAAAACGTTTCCGGGAAGAAATCGCATGACGTGATAAGTTCGTTATTTGTTTAAAAGAACTCAAAAATTAACTATTACATAATTTCTGGTATTTTTATCTAAATATCAGAAATTATTTTTATCAAAAGCAATATGAAGTTTTGAAAACGAGAAGTATTTTGCTTATTTCGCTCTATTATTGATGCCATTCATAGTCAGCCTATAATGTTCCCACTGCTGGGACACAGGCCTCCTCTCTTCGAGACTAGAGGGAGTTGGCTGTAATCTACCACGTGGGCCCAGTTGGTAGAGGTTACATGTCTTCGAATTTTGGTTGTAGAACATGTCGGTTTCCACACGATGTTTTCCTTCGCCATTGTGAGAGCAGTGGTGACGAAATTATTGACACAAAGTAAAGCGCCTGCCTAGGGGGTGTACCCTTTTAAGTCCGTCGACGAAGATAGGGGTACGTCCGAAAGTACCTGATCCATCAAAACAAGTGTTAAATTATTATTTTCGGACGGAAAATATATATCGGGAGTAGGGACAACTGTCAAATCATGCCGTCATTCATTCTTAGTTTGGGCCTCGAACTAATCATATGCCCGTAAGTAATACGGAGAAAGAAACGCTCGTTATTTCGGCTGATTTCGTGCTTAGGGAGTAGCCCCTAGGTTCGAACCCATGACCTACAACTCGTAAGCCGCCGACCGTTGGGCCGTTGATCAAATAGACTCTTTCAGAATGTGCACAATATGAAAATATATCGAAGAGGTAGGTACTGCCAATAGTAATGCCAAGTGTAGTCAATCGAACGCCGGGAGCCGCGTAACGACTCTCGGCCACCGTAGGCGTGGGCCTGTGGGCGGAGGGAGAGTAACGGGTAGCTCACCGTCCGATCAGGACCAGGCCCGTGCCGGACGGCGCGTACGTGTTCCACGCGCGCCTCAAAGAGATGTCAGCAGCAACTGAAGGGGCCCGTCAGCGCCGAAGCCTGCCGAGTCAGCGGGGTTGTCCGAAAGGGTTACCGCTGGCCCGGAGCATAAAGGGCAAAGGAAGGAACACGAGTGGGTTTTAGTCAGTAATAGTCTAACACTCCCTTCCGCTCCACCCAGAGCGGGAGGGGGGGTCATTTAATGATTTCTCATACTCAAAAAAAAAGTCAATGTTGTTTTTGTCGAAATCTCAAAGTTAACCGCAAAATAAAACAAGCACAGTGTGTGCAACTGACGCTAGCAAGCAGGACACAATAAAAGTCATAGAAAGTGTGCGCGCGGCACTATTCTGGCGTGTGACGTCATCGTCGCCAACGACGCGTACGAGTGGCGCATGAGTTGGGCAGTAGGCATGGAATAGTGTCGGTTGAGAGGTGACCGGCGCAGTTTGTTTTTTGTTATTATTGTATTCAAATATAACAAGTGCTGCCACCTAGTATCTGTCTGTGTATTAATTAATAACATGTCATTGACAATAATGTCTACGATCTGTAGTTCTGTATTCTGGGGGCTTAAAAAGTCTACTTTGGCAGAATCATAAAAGTATAACATTATGAATCATAATAGACAGTTAACTGTTAAGTTAATCGAATCAAATCCCTGCATTGGTGAAGGATTTTTCAATTATTTTTTTTGTCTGTACTGAAATACCAATCAATCCAATCCAAATCCAATCCCAATCTCTTGATAGGTATACTTACGTAGAGCGATTGAAAAAAGAAAAACACGGACTGTCTTCGCCATATTATGATTCATAATGTTATCCTTTTATGATTCCGCCAAAGTGGCCGTTTTAGGCCCCCTGATCTCTATGGAATAAAACTTTTCTCTTTTTCTGTTCTTTACAAAAGCTAGCACGTTGCACGTTGTTTTATTGAAATGTATAAATTCTACGGTTAAGAAATTAAAAGGCTTTTTTATTTCTACGGTTAAGAAATTAAAAGGCTTTTTTATTATACCTACAAATCCGTTTGGAATTTTTTGTTTAGGTTGCATTATAACAATGAATCCTTTTCTATTGTAGCCTGTATCATTCATTGATGGGCAAAAGGTCAAGTCCCAATAAAATAACTAAAGTAAAATAAAGTATGAAATAAATGAAAGAGAGCAAGTCATCCTGATCTGGCTAGCCTTTTCCTAACTATGTTGGGGTCACTTCTAGTCAAACCGATTGCAGCTGAATAACAGCATTTTTGATTGGTTGTCTGACCTCCACAACCCACGACACCCGTCGGTAAGACTCGTTATTAGACTTTCGGGCTTCTGACTACCCGTAACGACTGTCAAAGATCTACGAATGACAGCCGGGAAAAAGAAATCCTTATTGAAGTAGGATGAGCCTTTCAGCTGAGATGATGACGATAAACAAACATGACATCACGCCTGTTTCCGAAGGGTTCAACAAAGGTGTACTTATAAAATAGTTCACCCATTTCGCCACTTATGTTTAAGTCCTCTGTATTCGACTACATAATCATGTTACAATAAAATTGACCTTCTGCATGCATAGGAGGACAGGGTCTAGCAAACATCCCAAGTACATTAATACGGAAGAGTGCCAATTAAACGCGGTTAAAGGCCCACTTAGTTTAGTGCGCAAGTTCACAAAACCCCTTACTGATAAATGTAGGTATTATTGTAAATGAGAAGGCGTTCATAAAAATTTAGATTAAAAAACGAAATAAAGAATACTAAAATTGAATATCCGCACTCCCGATAAATGGAATAGGCTCTTTCCATTACCGGTATAACGTCTCTTGTGACTATATCATAGGTGTATAACATGCGTACCTACTAGATAATAGGTAGATGTCTATAACTTAGTATAAAAAACTTTTTTACAAAAAAAAAAACAACAGACTACCAAAAAAAAAAAACACTACAAAGTTGTGAAAAATAACTTTAATTTCGGAAGTTGGTGTCGTTGGTTCCGCATTTTCGTTTTTTGACACCGACTTCCGAAATTAAAGTAATTTTTTACTTTGAAGTGTTTTTTTTTGGAAATGGGTTGTTTTTTTTGTAAAAAGTTTTTAATTTTCACTTTTTAGTTGTACCTACCCCACACAAATTCATATAACACTACTTGCTATGTAAATATAAGTGACAGGAAGCTATTAAAACAACATCCATAAAACTAAGTGGAAAAAATTCTTATTATTGAAACTAATTCAAAAACTACGCAAGCAAAGTTCATAAAATTTATATGGGACCACCCCTGAACCTGAAGCATACCTCATCCATAAAAAAATGAGATAATTTTTAGATTAGAGGTATACCAACTTTGACAGAAATGAGGATGTACCGCGGTATACTGAACACATCTGCGTACCCCTTTAGAGGGTACACAGCAGGCGTGATGTTATGTTGTGTGACAATGCATACTTATGCGATAGCAGCAATCGCGGTTGATTTGCTGGCATTTATTGGAGAGTTTCCTTGTCTGTCTCCGAAACTCATCAACAGATCTTTACGACATTTAAATGGGACTATTTCGAAATAAACTTCTTTTTAACAAAAAAAGAATTTTGCTAATCGGTCTATAAATGTCGGAGTTATGCACGAACATACATAAAAAAATCTATTTATATAAAATGGTAAACTGACTGAATTACTGACTGGGTGATATATCAACGGACAGCCAAAACTACTGGGACTAGGAATGTGAAATTTTGCACACGGCTTCCTTTTATAATGTAGGGGAGCACTACGAAGGGTTTTTAGGAAATTCAACCTTTAAGGAGGTGAAAAGGGGTGATTTTGATTGTATGAAAAATCTTATTCCTAGAGTTAATAAACTTGAAACTTGGCACGAATACTTATCTAAGTGAATAATGGAGTTTGGATTTTTTTATTTTTCTAAACTACCCCCTAAAGGAGGATTGGGGGTTGTCAACATTTGTATGGAAGAATACTAACGCGCGGTCCGATTAACTTCAAACTCAGTATTTATACGTAAGATCAAAAATAAAGACTAATGTATATAAGGGTTTTTCAAAAATCTACCCCTAACGGGGTGAAAAGGGGTATAAATTTTATAGGGGAGGATTTTACTGCGTGGCTTGATTAACTCAAAAATTGGTATAAAAAATAATCTTTGAGTCAAGTAATGAACACCGATTTTTCGAAATTCTACCCCTGTGGGGGTGAAAAGTGGGGATACGGTTTATATGAAAAATCTTATTCATTTGGTTAGTAAACTTGAAAATTGGCCTTGTTTATCTAAATAAATGATAAAGATCATAAACATATATTTTCGAAATTTTTGCAATGTTCGAAACTGCTCAAAAGTCACAAAGCGAGCATCAAGCGACACTTTTAATTGGTGACATCACTGAGCATTACTTTTGTCATGAGTCGCACGAATCGCTCGTATGGGTTGGGGGTGCATGTAAGAACTGCCAGACAGATTATTTTATTAATTGAAGCTTTTATATTGGGAATAAACGAATTTTTTCATATTTTGTTAGTACAGAACCGAAAGCCATGAAAACAATTTTTGTCCCATAATTGAACCCAGAAACTAACGTCCAGAAGGATTATTACATCCGTCGTAATAAATTGTCAAGAGAAAGCTTATACCGTAATAAAAAAAGCCAGTTATGTTTCAAGTCCCATGTGATAAGGAGTAAGCCTATTGTGATCCGGGCACAAGTCCCTGGCGAATAAACCCAATAACACTTTGCCCGACCTGGGGAACCCAAGACCTCCTGCTCAGCAGTAGCAGCAGGCCACCGACGCAGCAGAACATCGAGTCTATTGATACACGAACCAACAGCTCGCCTGATCATATCGATAGACGAACCAACAGCTTGCCTGATCATATCGATAGACGAACCACAGCTCGCTAGATGCTATTGATACACGAACCAACAGCTCACCAGATTCTATTGATACACGAATCAACAGATCGCTTGATCATATTGATACACGAACCAACAGCTCGCCTGATCATATTGATACACGAACCAACAGCTCGCCAGATGCTATTGATACACGAACCAACAGCTCGCCAAATTCTATTGATACACGAACCAACAGATCGCCTGATCATATTGATACACGAACCAACAGCTCGCCTGATCATAATCCGAATTCTCAACTAGGTACCTAATTACCATCGGCAACTGTTGGCAATTAAACTGCGTCGGTTCTTTGCTTTATTAATGATTTATAGCCGCGGCCTGCACGCGCCCGATAGCGATACCCGACGAATTAATAACTAAATACTTATGTCTCGGCTGACCGGGAACTGGGGACTGGGGACGGGGACTGGGAACTTGTGACCACCCGTTCACCGCGACGTGCGGGAGTTCGTGCTTTGTGTTTGAGTTCGGCGGGCATTTAGATTGCGGAAGAGATAGTAGAAGTGAAACAACTAGGTATGGAAATGTGAAGGATTTGGCGTATCCTAGGACACAATAAGTACCTGCGAATCATATTTTGCTTAACAGAAAAAACCGAATTATATTTCTCTTAAATGGAAATTCCCTGAAATACTTTTTCATCAGCGACCCTAGACTAAAAATAAAAAAATCGTTTTGGTTACCAAAACTAACTAACTAAGAACATCTTAAACAGCGATATAAAATGTATAAAACAGTTTTTATTATTGTAGAGAATAATGATTTTGAACTTGAGAAGGAAGTTAACGCCTCAACCTTTAGAAAATAATAAAATCCTATGTTAACGTAAGTTGAATTTAGTACCTACTCTTTGTTTTCGCTTTTTAGCATTATAATTTGTTTAAATATCTGTTTCCTAGCCTAGAGCCAATGCTGGGTGCAGCAGCCAGGTCATGGTGGACTTTAGGACGGGCTACTATAATTAAACGCGTCTGTACAATTTACTTTCTTTACTGTTGACCGATGAGGAGCTCCCTCGACTGGAGCCAAGCCTGGGTGCAGCAGTCAGGTCATGGTGGGCTTTAGAACGGACTATCATAATTTAATGTAACGCTGTAACGTTGACTGTTAAGGATTTCGTTTGTCTTGAGCAAATCAGGTCATGCATCATAAAAAGGCACTGTCTTCGAAAAAAATTGCTACATTTCATCCTCACGAGTAAAACACATATTATTATGTGTATTCTCTTTGAAGTAGGTTAAATGTCTATGAAATTAATTTGGTTCCCCTATTTCTGGCTCGGGGCTATTTTGAAATTACTGCACCCCGCGCAGCCCTTAATCGGGCATTATTTAAATTCGTATTATATTTTGAGGCTATTTCTAACAGATATTGCCTATAGACACGCATATTGCGTTGCGATGGGATCGTTGATAGAGTTATGGGTTGTTTACGTTGTTTTACAATGGGGGCAATCATCCCCCAGTTATTTTGATCGGTGAATTAAGTGTAGGAATTATATTGTTTGAGCCAAACCGCCAGCCGAGAGAGAGTGTCGAACAAGCAGGAGTGAACAAGTTTTCTTTGCGTTATGACAGTGATGTTATCTTAAACAGTTGATCGGTTGTTTGGTTTATATAATTCTTTATTTGTACAAATAATTATAAAAACCAAACGTCCGAGCAAATTATCATAACTTGATAGAGTTTTCTTAAGGCGAGACCTACGCCTGCAATAACACTGTGCAATACTTTTATTGTGCAATATTATTGAATCACCCTTAGCACTCGAACGATCAATAATTATTTTGTCGCACCATTGACGGCTGGTAAGAGTCAATGTTATCGCGTGAGCGGTACTTGCCGAGTGTTCCGTGAGCATGTCAGACTAAGATTTGCCTGCAGCTATCATCTTGCCACTTCTATCTAAACGTAAAAACTTCTGGATAAGAAAATGCTGAAGTATACTCATAATAAACATGTTTTAAAAGACTTGGTGTTGACTTTTTTTGTAAGATTGGATTTGACAACGTTTCAAGAGTTATTAATCTTGGTAACACTATTGATTGAGAAAAAAAATACAAATATGGGGGAGTGATATCGCCTTTTTAATGGTTATCAATAACATTACGGTATCTAGCGACTGGAAATACTCTCGAAGATTTAATACTTCACAGTGCTATTTCCACACAATGCCTTTCTTTAAAAAAATATGGATGCCCGCGATGCAATTTTTTACGCACGTGAAGTCCTTGTCAAAGCTAAAAATAGATTAAAGAATATTGCGCAATACTGATCGGCCAATGAAAAAATATCATCATCAGCCTATAATGTTCCCACTGCTGGGACACAGGCTTCCCCCCAGTGAGAGGGAGTGGGCCGTAATCCACCACGCGGGCCCAGTGCGGGTTGGTAGATGTCACATGTCTTCGAATTTTTGGTTCTAGGACATGCCGGTTTCCTCACGATGTTTTCCTTCACCGTTTTGTGAGCAGTGGTGATGAAATAATTTACACAAAGTAAAGCGCCTGTCTGGGTTCAAACCTACGACCTACAACTCGTAAGTCGCGGCCGTTACCACTTGGCCACCACTGCTCACATAAATGAAAAAATATAGTGCAATAAAAATTAAACTCGCTCAAACCTTTGTTCAATCATTACGTAATCAAACGGTCAAAAACATTGCGCAATTTGTGATATATTTACTCTTACGCGGGCCCAAAACGATCAATTATATTATAATTGATCGTTTTGGGCCCGCGTAAGAGTGTGCATCGTGAGAACCACGGGTGTGAGACCAAACAAAATAGAGATCCAATAAAGACCCACAGAACATCTTTGGAACTTAGAAAACTCATATTACAGTCCAGTCAGTTCCCTCCACAGTTATTTTACCTCGTACATCACTTTCAAAATTACAGTGATCTTTATTTTCGTTACAATAAGGTTACTATTGGGTTACTGCTGTCAGAGTAAAAATAACTGCATATTAAAGTCATCTTCTATTAATCTCAATATTTGTTATAAACCTAGCTGTCACAACATATTCATTAACCCTTCACTGCCATCCCGCCATCTATCAGACTGCATCACGAGGGGTGGCAGACAGGGGGTCCCCTAAATATGATAACACTCGCGTTGTCGAAGAAATTGAACACTTCACTACGTACCGCGGCGAAAAAATTAATCTGTTGGGGAGGCCACGTGAGAGCTGATGGACCCATGCTCCATATTAAATTGTTAGGTAAAATTGCAAAGTGCATGTTTTGCGTAGCGCTGAAATTGGACAGAGTTGTATATTTTTTTATTAAAAAAGCGGTCTTTAACAAAAGTCCAAGACCGCTTTAAATATAGTGGAGCAATTAGTTCAGTGTGGCTTGCTTCGGGGAAAACATTCAGCCAATGCACCACTGCTACCCTACTGTAGCATTTTCGTGGACTATGCAGTATCCGGTTTTGGAACTTTCCACTGGCCCGGCAAGAATCACAAGATGGGTGATTCGTCTAACTACCGACCTTAGGTCTCGATGTCTTTGGTCTGTGATGTAAGTGGCTACATCACACCCTTAGCGCAACTACGTGGAAACCTACACAACCAGCCAGAGAACTATAGATTTCAAACCCGTAATGTAATGCATCCTCTAAAATCATTTGCTGTTTAATATGCCACGAGGGATCTTGAATCATTTTCAGGTATCACAGAAAGTCTATTAGTTTAGCAAAAGACACCTTTTTTTTTTTTTTTTTGATCCGGGGTGGAAAATCCTCATGGATGTCCGCCGCCCTGGGGCGGGCGGCGGGGTCTGTCAGACTCTTACTGACTAAAAACCACCCCGGTGTTCCATCTCACACCTACGCCGGGGGTCGCGGGAACGTACGATCCTTCCGCAACCCCCGGCTGGTGCCGGCCCGCCGCAGCGGGCCCCGTCTGGTCAGGGGGGGGAGTGAGGTGTTTGACTCCCCCCGCGACGTCTAAGAGGGGCGCGCGTGGAACACATCGCGCCGCCACCTCGGGTCCTGATGTGTGGGGGGGTGGTCCTGGACCCGTTTAGGGGGGCCGGAAGAGGGCGTTGTCCGCCCTCCGCCGACGCCCGGTGCGCCTGCTGCGGGCAGGGTGAGTGGACGAGATCTCCCTCTCCCTTTCCGCAGCCTCCTTCTGCGAGACGACCGTTTCGCAGAAGGAAACCACCGCGTCCCAGGACTCCTCGCTGTCGACCATCGACTCGATCACGGCCGGCAGCGAGAGGTCACTGCCTACTTCTGAGATGAGGGCACGGCGCGGCTCCTCCCAAGCGGCACACTCTGCCAGCGTATGCCACGCCGTGTCCTCCCGGCAGTCGACGCAGTGGTGAAGCAAAAGACACCTAGGGCAACCTGCCATCATCAGGAATTGCTAAACATTATCTCAACTTGTGTCAAAACTTGTAACTTCAAACTTCACAGAGCACCAGCGAGGTCTATTTAAAAGCAGCTGATTCAAGAATAATGGCTTCGTTTATAATTAATTCCACAAGTATTATCGATTCAGAGCTAATTATTAAACGTATCTTAGTAAGTCGGAACTGGGCCGGAGCCGAGAATAAAACCGGGATTAGCGAGAAAGCGACGGCGCGGGATTAAGCAGTAGTTATTAAATAAGTTGGGTAGGTTCACAGCCGGCCAGGCAGACTATATTATGTACATACACTAGCTATTAGATATCATAACCGAGAGGCATTCCTGGTATGTTGTCTACGCTATGTCCAGCTCAAGTTATAAATTATTTTTCTGGGGAGGATCGTTCAATTCAGAGTGTTTCCTAGAGTTATGTAGTTTATTATAATTGGAGACATTGTGGTCTTCCAAGAATGATTGTTCTAAGATATTATAAGTAGCACATCACTCTCATGACACATTAGAACCTACTGCGTAGTACAGCGGAGTCATACCTGTCCCCTCTATACCTGCATCCCGTCACTTGCAGCTCTGTGTAAGTGACAGGATGATACAGGGTGTATAGTGTGAAAAAAAAACTACTTTTCTAGCACATTTTTTGGCTTTTATTAAACTAGACATATCTGATTTAGGATTTAAACACCTACACTTTAACAGATACCAATTAAAATTCTAATACAAAAGTACTGGTACTTACAGACAGTTTCTCAGATAAGTCATCACAATTTAAAACAGAGTTCATGAGCTAACACTCTGTAACTCTTTATCACCCGCTCACAAAAGCCAGCGGCTAAAACAAATCGAAAGTGCTCAGTATAATTTATAACTGTGTTTACATCTTAATAATATCATTTTGTATTCGGGCTAAAAGATAATTGCCATTTGTAATGTATTTATCTTACTTAAAAACGAGTAATGTTAGTAATTTCTTTATTTAAATACGCCCGGGGGAGGAATTACGATGTACTGCGAAATAAGGGCTGCCTCAGACGGGACAGTACTGTTACTATAATAACCATAATACCAAAAATCAAATAAAAGTTTTACACTTGAAAAGCAAAACCACACGGGAGGGTGGTCGCAAACCAGGCCCTACCACCGCAAGGGAAGAATTGGCCAGTCAAATAAGGTGTTGGGGATTGACTGTCCAGGATGCGCCAAGCGCTCGGTTCAGTTGAGTAACTGGCGGAACAAACTACGCTACACGGGGAGGCTTCTTCATGCATCCAAAAAAAACACAAAGGTACACTTAATGTTCTACAGACCATTTACTGAGGTCGGCGTGTGGGTTATAAATAGATCGTGTGAGTTGAGTATAGAATATATTCAAGGAAAAAAACATTAATTGTGCTGAGACCTTTGATATTGAAATAAAAAATAAATAATATTCTAGTTCTATTTACATCACAATAACCCATGTTAATAATATGCTTTGCCCATTCTAATTTCAAAACATTTAATAGTAAATGTTTTGAAATTAGAATGGGCAAAGCTGAATGAATGATCGAATAATCATTCATTCTTCGCTTAGGCTTAGTGCACACACGCGATGCTTTCTCAAGAAGCAATACGAACAAAATATAAATCCGATTATGATTAATTCCGCAGCGCTCGGCGGACAGAGCGGCTTACAGATGGAGACAGCGCTTTAAAGCGCTGCGTTGTAAAACAGATCAAGCAGAAGGTTGATGTCAAAATTGAAAGTGGTTGTATTAAAAAGAAACGTTATACATGCATCACGGGTATCTAGGTGTTTTCAGTTTTCCTGGAAAATCAGACAAAAATAAAGAAAAGCAAAATTTGTTCATTACCACAGAAAATTATACATAAAAATGTAAAGTTGAGTAAGATGGCTATTAACACTTCTTATTATTAAATGTTTTAAAAAAGCCAAGCCAAATAAGGTTTGTTTTAATTTTTACTAAAAGAAGTGAAATACATACCATACATATACCATATATATTCTAAATACTTTTTAATACTTGTCTTATTAATTATGAAATTAATAAGACAAGTATTAAAAAGTATTTAGAATTGGTTCTTCTGCACTTCTCATTATTTTGTCTCCACAGTACACAGTTTTACGAGGTGACAATTGCGTTTTAATTTGATCGAATCGCTTGAGAATTGCCCCTTGTTTATTGGGCACGACTGATGCAAGCTCGCCAATTGTACTCCAAGGCTTATCACGATGAGAATGGTTCGAAATTTTTTGAAATCCTTCGTTACTGCACTGTTCTTTTGTTTTGTGTTCGTTCGAAGGCAGAGGGCAAATAGAATGTTGTTTTCGTAGTAATAAATTGTCTGCTATTTTTCTACTTCCAATTAATGCGTGGGTTCCACGACCGGGCTTTACTTACACGATTAATCTACTAGATATTACTTGATTAATTTGAAAATAAACCTGTGTGTATTAATGTGTGTACCCGGGAGTGTAATTTCGGGTCCCTTCACATTTTTAATCATGCACCTCACACAAATCTACTCATTTCACCCTTAATGTTTTGGGGATAAAAGCAACCATCATCGTGTTAAATTATCCAATTTATTTACAAGATTAAAGTCATAGCCTCATAATGCTGACTCAGCAGTTACAAGTACTCTCGATGACCTTATCGGCTTAGAGCGATATCATGTAGACACAATCACTCTGAACGAACACTCACTAAAGTAATGGATTCCCAAAGGGAGTAACGCGCTGTTCTAGTTATTGGAGAGCGCTTTGATTTTAAATTAAATAACTTTAGCTTTAATTTACGGTGTAATATTGTTAGTTGTTCTTGGAAAATCACTTTGTTTAGAAATTAATTAATATATTAGTAACAGACAAATGACGAGTGCACTAAAAGTTACTGATTCCTAGACAAACGGTGAACGCATGTAGCGGCCGCAGTGACTGCTGTCATGAAAATAATGACAGCAGCAAAAATTTAAACCGCTAAAACTCAAACACAAACTCAAAGCACTTATTTCAATTAATCCTTGTACAGGCACTTTTGAATTGTCAAAATTAAATAGTTAGTCAGTTAGAAAGTTGAAGCTAGTTGCCCATTCCAAAACGTAGATCTCTATGGAGAAGAACGGGCAAGAAACTCGATGGACACTCTTTTAAATCAAGATATTATAAAATCCTGGGTACCTACATTATTCTTGTTATATTCCATAAGTGAGAACCATGTAAAAAAAAGACACAAATGAAGAAACAATTAAAAATATAAGATTAAAAATAAGCCTTGGCAGTTAAGAGATGACCAGTCTCAACCGACGGCGCCCATTCACGAACATGACGCGTCGATCAGCACCATCCAGCTCAACCATTTTGTAGGGAATTGAATGATCCAACACACGCGCCACCATCGATGAGACATTTAAGTGAGCAAATACGCCAAAAGATAGTCGCGTTTGACGCAGTGGACTTGACTTGATTGTCATGGAAACGCTATAATTATAATATTAATAATGTGTGTGAGCTCACTCTTCTCAGTATGGCCACTTTTTAGAGTGACTAAGTACGGTTAGGGCAAATCTAGCGAGTTTTTCCGGTGTCAAAACACTCTCTAGGAAATCACACCAACTTACTTTCATAGATAACGTTTCAGTGACGTCATTCAACGGCAAACTGCGTATATGGGCGGTCAACGCACATCTAGGAACCAACCAGCTTTAGCACGTTCGCTTGTCTCTTTGGTCTAGTGATCACAACCGCGACTGTTAGGATAGGGTCCTGAGTTCCATCCCCAAGTCAGGCAAAGTGTTAACAGAAACTCAAAAGCAGCCCGGAGTTTGGAACTGTCTTGTTAAAAGCGACATGTTCAACCCCCCCCCCCCCCCCCTATATAATATAAAAAACACTGTGTGGGCCTAATGTAGATACACCTCTGCCTACCCGTCGTGGAATACAAGTGAGATGTTTCATTGTTATAACCCGATAACAGAAACTACAGGTCATTCATTTTTGCCAGGAACTAAACTGAATGAGTGCTAAGTAAAACAACAAGGAAAATAGTAAGAACGACTCGTCATCGTCCTCGCCGCTAAATATACCTGTGTACTGTCAGTAAAGTTCGTCTGGTAGGCGCCGTAATTAAGTGACGAACAAACATGCAAACACACTTCCACTTTCTTATTGTAATATATACAACAGTCTGATCATGAACATGTCGATTTGTGTCGTGCGGTCTCTATGCGGCGGTTACCATATCACTGGTGATAAAATGTTAAGAGAGAGAGGGGCTCGTGGCTAAGTTAGAACGGCCGCAGGTCGATCAATCAGGGTCAGCTACGCTCGCCGAGGACGGTTCGTGGTTGAGTGACCACCCATTACATATCAAAACCCTCTGTGCCTCGGAAAGCATGTAAAGCCGTTAGTCCCGACTGTCATTCGCGGATAGTTAAGAGTCGTCAGAAGCCCGAAATTCTGACAACCAATCTTACAAAGATGTTACCCAGTAACTGGGTTGTAGAGATCAGATAGGCAGTCGCTCTATGTAAACAACTGGTGTTCAGCTAACTTTATATTGGAGGCCGATTCCCAAGAGTTGGGAAAAGGTTAGGCAGATAGACTGATCTGAAAAGTATTACCACTTAAGGCACATTTTAAATCTTTATAATTTTGTGTTTATGTGAGTTATAATTGTTTAGAAATCACCTTCAGCACCTACGTATTTTAATTTTACCACTCAGCTTGTAAACACAACCGGGGCTATAGAAACACGATTCATTCGCAAGGAAATACCGGCGCCATCTTGTTTTAAAATTATGACTAAAAAATGTACGTGTCTAAAAAAACATTACTTACAAAAATAAACAATATTTTATTTTATTTTATTGGTTTATACTTAATATTATTAATATGCTCCATACATAGGGAATAGACTGGTTTACCAACTTAATAACTTTATTATTGTTAGCGAAACAATATCGCAAATAAAAACTCTTCCAACCTGTTTATAAATTGTTTGTGAAACAATTTAATTAAGTATGAATGATGTCGTCGCCATAGCGACCGGTATTCAATGGTCAGAGAGTTATTAAATAAGTTTGAAGAAGTTTTCTCCGTTCGCGAGTACTTTACAAGTTTTCATTTATTTATTGCCGATTTATACAGCAGTGAGACGTAATGTGGGACCTGGGATGTACTCGTGGACCTAGGAACTTCATGTAAACGGGACCGGGTGATGTTGTGTTGTTATTATAATAATATGGAAGTTGTTATTATATTATTTTATACAGTCAAGTTTTAATTGTTAAATGCTTCATTATTAAATATCTCTTCCTGTTTGGTAGTAAAATTCTATTAATCTCTTAAATAAATTGCAAACTATAGTTTTGTATAATTTAGAAGCATTTTTTAAAATTTTGTAAATGTAAGAACCATGTTTCTGTTTATTATTTTTTTGATGTTGACTTGATAAAGCATGATAGTTGAGAACGTGTCATGCTCACTTAAATGTCTCATCGATGGTGGCACGTGTGTTTGATCATTCGGTTCCCTACAAAATGGTTGAGCTGGATGGTGCTGATCCACGCGTCATGTTCGTGAACGGGCGCCGTCGGTTGAGACTGGTCATATCTTAACTGCCAAGGCTTATTTTTAATCTTATATTGCGAATTGTTTCTTCATTTGTCTTTTTTTACATTTTTCTCACATACCTATAGAAGCAACAAGAATAATGTACCCAGGATTTTGTAATATCTTGATTTAAAAGAGTGTCCATGGAGTTTCTTGCCCGTTCTTCTCCATAGAGATCTACGTTTTGGAATGGGCAACTAGCTTCAACTTTCTGACTAACTGACAGACTATTTAATTTTGACAATTCAAAAGGGCCTGTACAAGGTTTAATCGAAATTAATGCTATATGTTTGACGAGGTGAAACTTTGACTCGCTTTTGGTTTAGACGTGGCTACGGGTAGTTTTTTTTTTATCAGTTGTTGTGTGTTTTCAATGAATAGGGCTTTGAAAGTTTTATGTGGATCTTGGGGCTCTACCTTTATCCATTTATCGCCAATGTTTCATTATGAAAGCTACTACAATCTGTGAAATTTCTTTAATAGATTTTCAACTTAATCGCTAAAGCATAAGGTTCGAAGCGTAGCTTGATGAGAGGGGTCCGTGGCTAAATAATAACAGCCGCACAAGTCGATCGATCAGGTTAAGCTACGCTTGCCGCGGTTGGTCTGTGGATGGGTGACCATTTTTACATACCGAGACCCCTCCGTGCCTCGGAAAGTACGTGAAGCTGTTGGTCCCGGCTATCATTTGTGGATCTTTGACAGTCGCTACGGGTAGTCAGAAGCCCGAAAGTCTGACAACCAGTCTTACCAAAAGGGGTAGGTATCGTATTACCCAGTAAGTAGGTTGTGGAGGTCAGATAGGCAGTCGCTCCATGTAAAATACTGGTATTCAGCTGCATCCGGTTAGATTGGAAGCCGACCCCAACATAGTTGGGAAAAGGCTAGGCAGGTGATGATGATGGGTAGCTTGATGTGCTGGCGGCTGTACTCCGAAGTGTCGTATTCTTCGATTATCCTGCTTAGTATTTTCTATAGGAGTATTTATATTGAGATGGGTTCCAGGAAAAACAATATGATCAGAGTGCCTATAGATACTATAATATGAAAGGCCTAAACAAAACAAACTTCCGGAATAAAATTGTATTCATACAGTTTTATATTTATATCTTACTACGTCATTGTTCCATATTATGCTCGATTATAAAGTAAGTGCCTCAGTATAACGAACTCCACATTAAAATTTGAGCTCAACGTCGTGAACTATGCAAGTGGCGCCATCTGTGGGCCGCCATCAAAATGCCACTTATTGAAGTTTCCAACAAATATGTAGATTGGATCCGACGGACGGCGAAAAAGACAAAGACAGTTAATATAATTTGAATACTTGGAAGTTGATCCTTCGTGTGGGTAAGTAGGTAGGTACCGATTGGGACAAGTTCGGTACTTGAAAAGGTTGATGGAACAGGTTGCGGAAAATTAGGAGCGTATGCTTAGGTAAAGGGAGGGGATTTTATACTGGTATTGTTTTTTGTTTTAGGTACTTACCTGGCTAGGTATTTAGGACTTTTATTTATTTGCTTTAAAACTCCACAGATACGATATAAGGCTTTGATATTTATCTTTTAATATATTTTATTTGTCAAATAGTTAAATATCTAAGAATTTTTCTCACCTTTGGCAGAAATTATCAATATTTCGTAGAATTTTTAATATTTGATGTAAAGCTGAATTTGCAATTTCGGGTGTTGATTATGTACCTACACAAGCGTAACATACATATTCGTATGGTACAGGTACCTGTCGTGACGGCTCACAGGTGTGTATCCCACAACACGATGTCCCGTACATATTGATTACGTTATCTTTTCCATTTCATGCTTCATAAATCTGCTATCCTTTCCGGAAGTTTGCAATTTCTACCACATAAATGTATTATAAATTTTCCAAGATTATAACAGCACAAGAGAGGATTCAAATAAGCTAATAAAGTATTTCGATAAGCGCGGTCAAATGAAAATCATAGTAATACAATTCGCGTCTTTCATATTTTGGAAAGTACAATTTTTTCCCAAAAGCATAATTTTGTTCTACTTAAATAAAATGACAAATCTCTAAATAAGTTTATAACATTGGCATATCCATCTTACTGCAATCTTAGCGCGAATCCCCATAAGTAATACATCATGGGTATCCCATGACTCTGTATGCGACATTCTGAACAACAGCTATGTCAATGGGTTTTAGGTGTGAAGTAAGTTTAATATTAATATTTTATACACAACAACCTTGACAACTTTGTACGTATTTTTCTGATCGGTAGCAGTACAGGGTAAGAATTATTTTTTTTACTTTTCAATCATAGTTATCGCCCAGATAGAATGTTCTGCTAACTGCTGGATCGACAAAGCGTACTTAGCCCTTAGTTCTAGAATAGATTAACATATGTACTTCCAAGTATACATACCTAAGTATAAAACGCAGGTAACACAAACCTCTGCTTGGCATTAAAAAAATCTTAACATAATCCACAGCTCGGTACATAACAGCCACACGAGCACCTGGCAGTATTCCCCCCGCGGGGCTTCGGACGGAACTTATTCAATTAAAGCGGCGTCACACCGCGCTTGCTCGCGCCGCGCGCTCCTTTTTTACACTCACACGCTTAACTGGCTTAGTGCTAATTAATTGCTTGACTATTGTAGGCACAGTGGATAGGATGGGTTATGTTTATACGTTTTTCTAAACTAAAATATGCGTTGGGAAGTCGTGTCTAGATTGAGTTGGTTTGAGGTATTGATTTATTATAGCTTTCTGTTGCATTTAAAAATTCATAGAGATGTTTTCAACCATTTATTATAATATGAACATACCTACTACAATAATTATATTTCCTGATGTTAGGTATCAATTTCGCACATAGAACCATGTAACAAAAAACAAATTATTCTTAAACTTCATCATCCCTATTTCTCAGTATCCACACGGTCAAGAATACACATAAAATTGGTTAGGTATTAGTTTTTATTAAGATGTACCTACTAAAATGAGACTAAAATTGTCATCAGTTTACAAACTAAACAGAATTCAGTAACACAGACTAGTTCAGTTATAACTACATTAATTCGGCTAAAACTGGTTTAAACCGGATATGATAGTTAATCACAACTCGAACTTGTGTTTACCAATAGGTACAAACTCAAACTCAAAGCATTTATTTCAATTAAACCTTGTACCGGCACTTTTGAATTGTCAAAATTAAATAGTCTATCAGTTAGTCAGAAAGTTGAAGCTAGTTGCCCATTCCAAAACGTAGATCTCTATGGAGAAGAACCAGCAAGAAACTTCATGGACATTCTTTTGATTCAAGATATTACAAAATCCTGGGTACATTATTCTTGTTGCTTCTATATGTGAGAACAATGCAAAAAAAAAGGAAACAAATGAAGAAACACTTCAAAACACAGACAGACAAACCTACTTAATTGCATAATGTTGCCATAATCGTAGAGAGAAACCGCGGGAGAACTTTTAATTGGCATCGAGCAGACCTACGGAATGAGACAATACTGTATACACAACATATAGTCATTCAAAATTAATCATCGAAAGCGCGTTTTATAAAAATTAACTATTTTTATTAATTTGTTCCCTTTATCGTCGGTGTCGAGTACGAATGCCGAACATATTATGTTAGATATTTGTATCTTCGGTCCAATTAGTGTCATATTTAATTTTAAGCCCTGTGGCTATACTTGATATCTAAGTCTTTGCTTACAATACCTACCTAGAATTGACGTAAGTGATTTGCCGTAGTAAAGTGGTTTCTAGCAAATAATAGTTTTATTATTTGCTAGAAAGCACACTGAATATCTCGATAATAGTGATACTAGAGCTACATACACACATATGTGGCTGGTCTATTGTTAGCAGTGTTCAAGTGTCAGACGAAGGTTCGCGTCAATTCCGTCGAGGGGTATCATTTGATTTGGGCTCCACAAATACTTGGATTTACGTATTATCTGCGGCGAATACTGTAGGTACAGACGCCAGCACATCAAGCTACTATAATCTGTCAAATTTATATAATATATTTTCAACTTTATCGCTAAAACATAAGGTTTAATGTTGATTGGGAAAATTTGACAGTTTCGGGTAGCTTCAGGTGCTGGCGTCTATACATACCGCCCTTTTAATTAAAGTTAATAGACGATTTGATCAGTAACACTACTGTTCCTGATTAAATCGTCCATTACCTATATATTAAATTACCAGTACTAGTAGAACCTTTCGCGAAACAGTGTTTCAGAGGAAGTAGGTGTTTAATACCTATAATACCACTGATACCTTATCCTTATTATCTATCTTATTTTATTACCTTACAAGCTTCTTCCCGCGACTTCGTCCGCGTAAAATTTCTTGTTGCCCCGATAAACTCCGTCGCATCAAATCGCCGCCCGCGCTATCACTTCATCAACCAACATCAAAAAAGGAGGTTCTGTATTCGACCCGTATGTATGTATGTTTGCATGTCCGCGATTTTCTCAAAATCTAATGAAGCTATTTTGATCATTCTTTCTTCATTATTGTGATCTACATTCTTTCAGAAAGGTTTTAGTATACATATAATACACTGGGTAATTATTCTTATGTAGGTACGAAGTTATATGCATAAATGTACTGCATCTCCGGCATTTCTATGCAAATTTTGATGATTCTTGTAGTCGGTGTCTTCAATTCTTCAATGCATTAGTATTAACTGAATTTGTGTGGGATAGGTACAAATAAAAAGTGAAAAATAAAAACTTATAAAACAAAACAAACGACTTCAAAAACAAACTACCTATAACTTTAATTTCAATGAAATTAAAGTTATTTATCACTTTGTAGTTTTTTTTTTGTTTTTTGTAAATAAGTTTTTATTTTCGCTAAGCGTTGATCGACTCCTGAGGGTCTTAGAGTGATGTTATGTGGCTTATACCCTTTCTCAAGAATTGGGCTATCTAGTGCAAATGATTTTATTTAAATCCGACTGGTAATTCCAGATATTGGCACGTCCAAACAAACAAACGAACTCTTCAGCTTTATCTTACTTTAGATATCGTGATATCTTATCTTAACAATTTCCGGGCATTTTCTCTTATGTAGACGTCATGCTGTTTTACGTTGGGCAGTTGCTAATCGGTCAATGCAGTAAGTGATTAAAGAGCATTGAGCCTGTTCTTTCGATCACTAATCATTTATCTTCTTTTTATATATAAAATGGTAAACTGACTGACTAACTGGGTGATATATCAACGCACAGCCAAAACTACTAGGACTAGGAATGTGAAATTTTGCACACGGCTTCCTTTTATAATGTAGGGGAGCACTACGAAGGGGTTTTTGGAAATTCAACCTTTAAGAGTGTGAAAAGGGGTGATTTTGATTGTATGAAAAATCTTATTCCTTGAGTTAATAAACTTGAAACTTGGCACAAATACTTATCTAGGTTAATTATGTAGTTTGGCATTTTTTTTCTAAACTACCTCATACAGGAGGATTGGGAGGTGTCAAAATTTATATGGAAGAATTTTAACGCGCGTTTCTGATTAACTCCAAACTTTTTTATACTTAAGACCAAAAATAAAAAATGACGTGTATCAAGGTTTTTTCGAAAATCTTCCCCTAACTGCGTGAAAAGGGGTAGTTAATTTTACAGAGGAGGATTTTACTGCGTGCCTCGATTAACTCGAAAAATGGTATAAATAATTTTTGAGTCAAGTAATAAACACATCCCAAACGATTTTTCGAAATTCCACCCCTGTGGTGATGAAAAGTGGGGATACAGTTTATTTGAAATATGTGTGATGCCTTTGATCTATAAACTTAAAAATTGGCCCGAATACTTATTTATCTAAATAAATGATAAAGATCATAAATATACATTTTCGAAATTTTTAGAAAAAAGTACGTAATTATATACGCGGACGAAGTCGCGGGCAAAGTGCTAGTTTATTATAATATTATTTGAAGAGTTCTCAAGAGTAGTATCTTTGACGCTCATCCTCAACAACTTTCAAGATAAAACTTGATTCAATGTGTATCTCTGTAATACATCACAAGCATCTTCGCTTATTCAAGTTCTAAAAATCTCAGATCTTGAACTCGCAATCTGCTACCACGTTTACTAAAAGAACTTTCATAAAATAGCGCAGTTCAAACTCATGTTGAAGGAGTTTCTCAAGTTTTGCAGTAAGGTATAGCATCCTCTTATATCTTGTGCAAAAAATAAGCCATACACATTTTCGCATTAAAATTCACATAAAAGAATTCTATACGACTTTCCAATTTGTGGTACCTACTGACTGACAATCTTCCTTCATACGCACTTCTAATATTACTCTCGCAATAAACATTGACTCAGTGGCTTCGAAGACCCCTCCGGTTGCTATGGCGACGACGATAACATCCACACATTATTCACGTAAAAATTATAAGTCGCACATGAATGGTGATTGCTAGGTAACAGGCACATGCTCATACTTAGGGTATCAATAGCATGTCTTATGACGTACACGAGCGAGAATAAATCGTCGATTTGTAAGGAAATGTGCCGCTCCAAGCGACGAATTGAAACGTTATTAAGTTATTTTTATTACAACCGATATTTAAATGTGTTTCCTATTATTAAACCGCGCTTACGTCATTCGATAGTTTTTAGTTGTTAATAGTTGTCAGATAGTCGTTAGATTGCGAAATATAGAAAGCGTTGTAGTACCTTAAAACCAAAACAAGACAAATGTCCATTCAAAACTTAGGTTTCTATTTGACTACCAATGCCTATGTACTTTACTGTTTCAAGCTTATAATATGACTCAATAGATATATCATTGATGATCGTTGGGGTAGACGTGTTTTTGAGTGGAGACCGCGCATCGGTATACGTAAGGTGGGACGCCCTCAGGCTAGGTGGAGCGACGATCTTCGCAGGATGGCTGGTAGCAGCTGGATGAGAGTTGCAGAAAATCGAGTTGCATGGCGTGCAATAGGAGAGGCTTATGTCCAGCAGTGGACTGCTGTAGGCTGGTGATGATGATGAAGATGATGAGATTTATCAAATTACTATTACTTCTGAAAAAGATCAAGTCATGTGTTCTAACACTAAACTTTCGACCTTATCATGAAGACTGAATTTCCTTTTATTGAATCGAACCATCACGTGAGAAGCTAGGTACCGTAAAGTGATAGCTAAGTATTCGTGTGCACTACTGACGCTGCAGCGTAGGTAGTCGAAGTCGCGGAGGTAGCAAGTCAGAGACGCGGTTAATATCTACGCGACTTACCCACACAGATTATTTGGGGCCACGACACCACAGGTAAAGCCAGGGAAATTAATTGTTAAGCAAATTGATCATTAACTTAAATTGTCCGTATATTCAACTCACAACTGGCATTCCTTGACAGTTGTATGCAATGGCTATAGCGCGTCAAACTGACGTAGGGTATCAATGTCCCCGACTATACATAGGTACTTATAAACTTAAGAGTAATCGTGAGGGTCTCGAAAAGTGTGAGTAGACCCCACAAAGCGGACCGATGACCCGGTGGAGGTCGCGGGAATCCTTTGGATGTGAGAATCACAGGACCAGCCGTTGTAGCGACGCTTGGGAGCGGAATGTGTCCAGCAGAGAACGTGACGATGATGAAGCACGGAGATTCCGCCAAGATTATAGACATTAATAAATAATTTATTTTCTTTTGAAACTCAAGATTTTGCAAAGAAATATGATTTTCATGAGTGCCTTATAAATATAAACTTTTGAATCTTTCAAAATATCTCAGACAATTGAAACACTTGTAGAAGTTAACACTTGTTAAGAATCTGTTGATCAAATAGACAGTGCTGACTTCTGTAGATTTAGAAACGAGACTTTAGAGTAAAAGTATCGCAAAAGTGACTGATAAAGATTCTTAATTGTTAATTGGAATGAAGACTACAGTTATAATGAAAAACGCAATAAACAACAAAAACTAACGAATAAAATGATTTCTAATCAATTAAATAGCTTCAATTTTTGAATGTTCACCCAAAGTAATTATAAACAGAAGCAAATAATCATTAATTATTTAGTAATGATGGCACGTTCCTGCCTAATTGTAATAAATGTTATTGTTAGTCTAAACGACGCGCGGCGTGTCGGCGCATCACATAAGCGCGTGCTAGACCCCGGGGAATGCGCGGCGTGCCGGGGAGCCGAACCCGTCCGCGACGGCCGCTGCACGCCCTCCACACCACTCAGCTCACAGACGCGCGACACCACGGGCTTTTCTTTCCACTATTTTTCTATACGCTGATAATTGTAAATTATGGTATTAGGTACACCTATTTTAATACAGTTTTTATTACTACTGTTTTTATTACAAAGTCCGATTGAGCACATTCACCGCGAGACATAGCTGATCATTCCGCCAAAACAAAACCTATATTTTGCAACTACCTATGATCCACGATAAAAAATACGAATGATTGATTGAAATAAACCCAAAGAATAAGAGTTCCATATCGCCGTTCCTCTGGCCCCCATTCCAAGACGACCAAGTATCGAGTTTCAGTGGTCCCCCTGCCTCCGCACTCCCAACCTTGTCAGGACTAGCCTCGTACTAAGACTTAACATGCGATATTCACATCCCAACTAATTTGAACTGCTGACCTACTGGAATCGTAATGTCGAGTCGTATTCATGATGTTTGGTACGTCTGTCGATCATACCTGCCTAGGTTAGATATTTGGTGTTTGGAACATAGTTTCTAGCCAGTAAGCTGTCTATTTTCTGCCTGAAGTAGGTGCTACACTATACATAGTATTACAAGATGATCTCTGCGTAGCCTTTTCCCAACTATCTTGGGGTCGGTTTTAGCTTCCAGTCTGCCATCACGGCCACATGAAGCGACTGCATATCTGACCACAACTCAGTTACTGGGTAACACGATACTCCTTGGTAAGACTGGTTGCCAGATTTTCAGGCTTTTGACTAACGACTGTCAAAAATCTACAAATAATAGACTGGACAATTCCGAGGCACAGAGGATTACAAGATAATAAATAAGAATAATATCGTAAGTCTTTTAAATCGAAATAACAATTTCGAGGGAAGAATTTTATCATCACTTTTTAAGGTGTGCTAATACAAACCACCTACCCAGGCCCAGGATCAGGCTACTTACTAGCGCACCAGACAGGAGAGCGGTGAAGGTTGTAAGGGAAGGCAGGCTTCAAACAGCCACATCCTATAATTATAAGAGGAATTTATCATAACATTATTATTGTGACGCATGTTACAAGTTTTCCTAATTAGAAAACCAGAAAATCTCCAGAAGAAAAGCTTGAAAACATAAATTTAAAGCCTTTTAGTTTCCACTACCTACAGAGACGTCATCTTTATCATAATACTCATAATAATTAACAGACTACGGAAATTAGCAGAAAAGAAATCCAGAAAAAAAGCGCGCTCAGCGTGTATTATGAAAAAGATAAGTTTCTTTGTTTCAAAATGCTGGAGAAAATAATGTACATTCTACGTCAGAGCGCTCC
Organism: Luperina testacea; assembly: GCA_927399505.1. Classification (NCBI taxonomy): domain Eukaryota; kingdom Metazoa; phylum Arthropoda; class Insecta; order Lepidoptera; family Noctuidae; genus Luperina; species Luperina testacea. The sequence goes on from OV656771.1 coordinate 570,105, forward strand.
GAAAAACTTCTTAGATATAAGTTGATCTTGTTTTTATTATTTTAGTACAGCCGGGAGTACCAGCAGAATGGACTGTAGGTACTCTTTTTGCCCGTCGACTGAGAAATCCCTCTCTCACAAATATAAGTTATTAATATTTAATCAACCTCAGAAATAAAGCACAAACCAATTGTATTCAAAATGTGTTTATTGTAAGTGTAACAATCAGAGCACCAAAACTATTAGCTACCAAACTTATTGTCGAGATAATCACCCAATTTCAAAACTTATTGTAACCTTTAAAACTAAACTTATTGCGAACTAAAACTTATTTTTCTTCCGCCCGTTCGCTTCCCGCTATCCGAATGCCCAAAATCCCCGCTTACGTCATCCGTCCGGTCAGTGTAGTCAGCCTTTTACTTCCTTTTTATTATTTATTTGATTAAAACCTTACAAATATAAACTGAAGGATTCTACTGCAATAAAAGGATTAACAATCCGATTGTTATACAAATTGTGATTATGGCAACTTGCAAATATTCATCATGATCCTTGTTATATTAGGAGTTTCTGACTAATAGTATGATAAGTACTTTATAATAACAGTTTTTATATTACAGGTTACTAGGCATTCTGTGAGAAATCCCATATCCGGTAGTGTATGTTTAGGTAAACACCAACGCAAAATCAAAGCAAACCCCGAACAATCATTGACCACATACCATCTATCTATTCAATGCGGTCATAAAAAAGTCGTTAAAACGGACGACACAACTTCACCAGAGACAATTAAAAATAATTGAATCAAACCATTCCTAGTTCACATAACCGCACGAACTCCGAATAGAAACTCCTATTCACAATTTTGGACTTTGAATTCGGCCCATCGGATGTAAAGTACGATGTCAGTGGTACACTGGCACACCAACGCCCATTTAGAAGTTTAACTAAGCCTAAAGTTGTCTCTCAAAGTGTACTATCTTAAGATAGGAGAGTACATTTTATGTTGTTAGTTGGTATTGGATCGCTCCCAAATTATACTGTTTTAGCTTCAACTTATATTATGAAGATTTTCAGTTTCATGACTTCCTGGTTGATGTAGGCGGTCGTGGCCGCAGTCAACAAAAAGTTTTAGTAAACGACTCAATGTTCAAATTATTAACTATTCAACTTTACCAAGGTTGCTAGAGTTCAATACGCTCGCTCCCTAGTACTTGGGGCTGAAACATAACCGCTGAAACGTGGATATACTACAGGAACACCTCTGTGTGATGATGACCCCTTCCGTGATGTTATGTATGATTAATTTTAAATAATTATATAGATACAAATGTCAAATGTCTTTAAAGTTTAACAATTCGTTGTTCTAAATTGAAAGACCTACATATTTCATACCCGACAAAGCTACAAAATATATTATTAAAAATACGTGTATATATAACAACATTCCAGGCCACAAACAAGTCACCGTACTAACTTCGTAATAACGACCACGTTCCTCCGGCTGATGCTATCAGACAAGAGTACGTAAAATAAACTAAATTAACAATTTACTTTCAATAGGCCACGCGTGACGATAAAAGCCACTGCGTCGATGAGACGTAACGACTGTGAAGGCGACGCGGCGATTATATCGAGCCTTATACTGATCATAGATAGTGAGTCTGTAGAAAAGAATGGTCTGGTAAAGAATTTTAAGGAACACACATTTTTGCCCTCGAAATAGTTCATTATGTTACTACATAGAGAGAGCAGTGGTGGCTAAGTCATAACGGACGGGACTTACTTGGTCGTGGGTTCGAACCCAAGCAGGCACTTTACTTTGTGTAAATTATTTAATCACCACTGCTCACAAAACCGTGTAGGAAAACATCTTGAGGAAACCGGCAGGTCCTAGAACCAAGAATTCGAAGACATGTGACATACGCCAACCCGCACTGGGCTCGCGAGAGAGGAGGCCTTGTGTTCCAGTAGTTGGGGACATTACACAACATCGTAGGGCAGTTGCCCATAAGACACCATCGCCCATCTGCCCATTACCCATCTGGTCAGAGGATCCTCCCTTTTCTATGGAGGATGAGTGAACTTTACACCCTGTTACTCATCACTACATGTGTGAGATAGTGTGAACTTATCTACTAGATAGATACAATACAATGATGTCATACGCATTTAACCCTCCAGTAATTTTCATTGACGGTGGCTAAGAGAAATTGACAACGATCCCTCAGCCGTAGCTCAATGGAACTATAACACGTCAGTTTGCACGGTGTAACTACCACAATCAGACACTTGAGCGTTGGTTTGTGTAGTGTCGCACGTTCAAATGTACTTCACTCGATTACAGTTCTTATTAGTAAACCTGTTCATTGTGGCGGGATTTCACTCAAAAAATAGAAGCAAAGTTACAGTATACAGTTTTATTTATATTCTGCCACTCACAGTCGTGGCTGAAGCTACACTAGCGCGGCGCTCCGTCGCATCGACCGGCGGCGCGCGCGCGAACCCAACAAGACGCGCTGCGCAGGCGTTATTCGATACCACTGTTCAACACAACGATCGTACTTATAATCAGTTGCCTACATTCCACCCCCTTGTTCCTGAACAAACTCGTCAGTAGGCAACACAATGACCTTTACAACCGGTCTCTTCATAAAGCCCCTACAGGTTCTAACAGTCACTACTCTAATATGGCCATCGCGACCTGGGTGGACTGCGCTGATCACCCCCCTAGGCCACACATTACGAGGCTGGTTCTCTTCTAAAATAAGAACCATGTCTCCCACCTTTACGGGCGGCACATTGTGTAGCCACTTTTGGCGCTTTTGAAGAGTGGGGACATACTCTTTCAACCAGCGTCGCCAAAACATGTCCGCCAAAGTTTGAGCCTTTACCCAAGCCTTTCTACTGGTTAAGTCCGATGCATCATAAATACCTAACGTAGATGCACCGGTCGCTGTACCTATCAATAAATGATTGGGGGTAAGAGCGATGGGCCCATCGGGGTCTGTACCCACAAAAGTTAACGGCCTACTATTTAGGGTCATCTCTACCTCAGCCATCAATGTCATTAGCAACTCTTCTTTAGGCGCTCGTGCCAACAAAGTAACTCTAAGTGCAGTCTTTACTGAGCGAACGAGCCGCTCCCAGCACCCACCCATGTGCGGGGCCGCAGGAGGGTTAAATTGCCAAGAAATGCCCTTGGTAACGACGAAATCATGAATTTTGTTGCTCTCCATTGCCTGAATAGCAGCTTTCAGCTCTGCTTCAGCACCAACGAAGTTCGTGCCTCTATCACTGAATATGACAGAGGGTTGTCCACGGCGAGCTATCAAACGTCGAATTGCCATTATGGCTGAGTCAGCTGATAGTGAAGACGCGAGCTCAATGTGAACACCGCGAGTGACAAGGCAAGTGAAAATAACGCCCCATCTTTTTTCTCGACGCCTTCCTATCGAAACTTCCATCGGACCAAAATAATCTACCCCGCAATGTACGAAAGCTCTTCTTGTATTTACAAGTCTAGCGGTCGGTAGATCTCCCATCTTGGGAAACGAAGGGCGAGCACGACGGACAAGACAAAGCTGACATCTAGATATGGCTGATTTGACTGTACGTCGTAACTGAGTTATCCAATATTTTTCCCTAATACTGTTTATGACAGTTTCAGTATTAGCGTGGTGAGCGCGCTTATGATATTCGAGTGCAATAAGACGCGCGGTATAGCTGTGACCATCTAAAATAATGGGATACTTCTCGTCAAACATTAATTCTGGTGCAGCACTTAGGCGTCCTCTGACTCGAAGCAAACCATCATCTTCATACAAAAAAGGATCTAAATCGCGAATTTTACTATCGGCAGGTAATGCAGTTTTTGATTTCAGTAGTGACAACTCCTTGGGGTAGGTCTCAACTTGACACTGTTTTAACAAAACAATTTCAGCATCACGGACATTGCTAACTGTTAACTTCTCAACCTGTTTTTTACGACACAAACCTAAAAAAGCAAGAACTCGACCCGCGGCTCTAACAACACGTGTCCAACTAGAGAACCTATCCACATTAAACAGAGGTTCATACTGTTTTACTAGGTGAATCTTCTCAAGACGCTCCAAATCCGTATCGACTGCATCGTCGAACTCGTTGACCGGCCACTGGTCTTGGTCCGCGTACAAGAAAGAGGGACCTGAAAACCACAACTTACAATTTGTAGGCCAGTGCAGTTTCGTGGCTTCATCAGCAGGGTTTTCTGCAGACGGCACCCAACGCCACTCATTTGGGCTAGACTTCCGATCTATTTCTGCCAACCGATGTGAAACGAACTTCTGAAAATCACGAGGATCCGAATGTACCCATTTTAAAACCGTTTTCGAATCGGACCATAAGTATTTGCGTGTTATTGTTAAGCCTTGCTCTTTAACAACGACGCAAGCTAACCTACACGCCAGCACAGCTGCTTGCAGTTCGAGGCGGGGCACGGATATCACCTTCAGCGGAGCGACACGAGCTTTGCCAATAACAAGTGAGACGGTTGGTTTGCCAAATTCATCCCTACCAACTAAGTATGCTACTGCAGCATACGCTGATTCGCTGGCATCACCAAAAACATGTAATTCGACAGCTGAAGGATCAAGCCTGTACCACCGCGGCACTCGCTTGTTACCTAGTTGTTTGATATCCTGCAGCCACCTTTCCCATTCCTTGAACTCGTTTTCCTTTAGCTGATCGTCCCATCCTATACCAGACTTCCATATTTTCTGTAACAAGATTTTAGACTTTATCGTGTAAGGATAAAGTAATCCTAGAGGGTCAAAGATACTCATAATAAATCTCAGAAACTGCCGTTTAGTAGGAATAACTCTGCCATCAACTACGTCAGGTGTCACTTTTTTAAACGATAAGTCGAACGCTAACTCGTCTGACTCCGGCATCCATATCATACCTAAAGTTCGTTCACCACTATATGGAGATTTATCAAAATTTACAGAACCGGGCACGACAGCTGGTAATTCTTTTCGAAGCTCGGGTGAATTGGTCACCCACCCCCTGATAGAGAATCCACCAGCGGAGTGTATCATGGCAACATCTTTGATCAGCTGACGTGCACTATTTATTGAATGAACACTATCTAGGTAATCATCCATATAATGGTTTTCGTGAATTGCCTTGACGGCCTCAGGATACGAATCTCGGAACTCACTAGCATTTTTATTCAATACATGTATGGCTGAGGCAGGCGACGACTTGGCACCAAAAATCATAGAGTCCATAACGTATGTGTCTGGATCGCGCTCTTTGTTCCGGCCTCTCCAAAGAAAGAGCTGCGCGCCCTGATCTTCTTTCCTTATTTTAATACGCAGAAACATATCAGCTATGTCCGCTGTATAACCTATGGGGCCAGATCGAAACTTAAACAACACGCCTAACAAAGAATTTAACAAATCCGGCCCTGTTAGCAAATAATCATTTAAACAAGCGCCCTTGTATTTGGCCGCGGCATCATAAACCAATCTGAGCTTATTTGGTTTATTCGGGTTAACGACCCCAAAATGCGGCAAGTGCCATACCGGGTTAACAGTCAGCGGAGTATCTAGACGCCTAGCATATTTCTCAGAAATTAACCTATCAATTTGACGACAATACGATTCAGCATAATCGGGGTTTTTATCCATCTTACTTTCTATGCCGCGTAAACGTTTGACAGCATAATCGTAATTATCGGGTAAGTGTACAGCGTCACGTGACCATAATAGTCCTACTTCCCAGCCTCCATCGACACGGCGACTAGTGCTATCTAGGATCTTACAGGCGCGTTCAGTCTCAACATTTTTGCGTGACACTTCCGTGATACCGATAGACTCAAGCAAAAATTGCTGTTTAACGAGTTCGTTTAAATCATCTAAATTATCAAAGACTAGATTGACCGATTCACGAACAGACTCGCCGCAAGTAGCAACAGGCCCATGAACAACCCACCCTAACTTCGTAAGCGACGCTACGGGTTGTCCGGATTTACCCTGTCGTATTTCCTGGTTAACTATTAGCTGCCAATTATCTTGCCCGATTAATAGCATTGGTTTTGCGCACGACATCTCACAACAATCTAAGTCTCGTAGATGTTTATTCATATCTAAAACTTTGGCGGACATACTCTGGGTGGGCAAGTCTAAGTTATCGATAGTACGTAATGCGATATCATGACGCAATCCGTTGGGTCCGCGTATTAGCGCAGTCACCTTACAAGAATTTTTATCAGTAACAACATGACCGCGTGCACTAACAATTTTCAACGGGGATAATGGTCCACTAAAATTACAAACACATGAATCAATTAACGACACAGTGGCACCATCATCAAGCAATGCATAACAATTATGTTCGACATTATTTACAATAATAGTTACAGGCACAATTTTTAGTAATGTTTTCGTGTTCCGACACTGCTCACCCATACTCGTCACTGACTCGGCGTTCGACGGCGGCGGTTGTACGCCGCCCGCGACCGCGCCAGCCACAGCTGGTACGCTAGCGGCGGCGGCGGCGGCGCGGGCGTCCGGGGCGCTCGACTTCTCGTAGTGGAGAAGTGTGTGATGCGGAGAACGACACTTTTCACAGCGTTTTGCGCGACAGCGATAACGAGAATGAGTTTGCACTAAACATTTAAAGCATAGTTTATTTACCTTTACGAAGTCCCACTTTTCTTGTTCACTTTTGTTTACAAACCTATCGCACTCGGGTAGTCGGTGATCCGCACTACTACATAACACACACACATTCGATGACGACGACGACGATGTACACGGCGACTTACTCGATGACGCAGATTCCTCGCTGGTAATATGGACACGGTGAGTTTGTTCCCGTTGCTGTCGCCGAGCAGGATCCGCGCGCCCGGCGCGCGAAGTGTTCACGGCGGCTGCGTTAGCGGAGTTGGCAGCAGCGGTGGGCCGGTTACGATGATTCTCGGTATTCAGTGGTAGGTAATAAGCTGATGCCCGTGACAAATGACTCAGGAATTCGAGCACAATATTAATGTTCGGCGATACACGAAGATCTTGTTTACTTTCGGTGTTCATTTTCATAACAAACTCGCCGTACTGCGCTCGTTGAACGTGAGTTAACTTACTAAGTATTTCGTGCGTTATTTGGGGGTTATTTATATATCCCTCTGCTTTTATGTTCTTGAGAATGTACACGCAGTTTCGTATAACGCACGTCATATTTCTTAACTCGACGCCACTGTCGGATACTTGTGGTAAACTTCGAACCTTATGAAGTGCTGTTTCTAACAGTAAATTGGGATGTCCGAACTCCTCTTCTAGGGCTTTTATTACGTCCGATGGGTCGGACCCGGTATGCAGCAGACCTTCAACAGCACACTTTGCTGCGCCACGGAGCGATGCTTGTAGTCGTACGGTGTTCTCGTACAAGCTGTACGTGGACGCGGTAGCTTCGTAGGTACGACGATACGCCAACCAGTCTACCGGGCTGCCGTCAAACACGGGAAGATCATAGTTTTGTCGTGTCCGCTTCGTCATGTTTGTAATAATAACGTCGGCTAGGTGCATGATGTCGGAAGCAGCGACGGTGCCAGCGGTGCCGGTGGTTGCTTCGGGCGGAACGACAGGCGCATATTTCGGTTTGGACGGGGAGGACGCCCGCGCCGTCGCGGGCTCGAAAAGCCCGGTAACACCGGGCGTGGCGTACGGCGCATGTGCGGAACAGCGCGCGCGCTCTCGCGCTAGGCCTTCGGGCGGGCACGCGCCGGCCGGCGCACAGGGCGCTGGCGGTATTTCCACGTGCTCGCATGGGGCTTGACTTGAGCTTAGCCACTCATCCACTTTATTAGAACTGCATACACTGTGAGCGCGGTGTTCTGATACTTCGTCCTCGATTTCCGCGATGTCCAACGCTAGTTTCTTTTTGATAAGCTGTTCTTTTAACTTGGCGAGTTCTTCTTCGGCTTTGTACTCGGCACGGAGGCGTAGCGCTTCGCGGCTCAACCGGCTTGATCGCGACCCGGTCGACGTGGCAACAACTTCACTACGCGGGATCGTAGTGACACACGTCGTATTCGCTTCAGGTCGTGACTCAGCTCCAGCGTGAGCTTTGCTCCTTGTGACGACACCAGTAACTTTGCTGTCCATTTTATCCGGCTCCGAAGGACCAATGTTCATTGTGGCGGGATTTCACTCAAAAAATAGAAGCAAAGTTACAGTATACAGTTTTATTTATATTCTGCCACTCACAGTCGTGGCTGAAGCTACACTAGCGCGGCGCTCCGTCGCATCGACCGGCGGCGCGCGCGCGAACCCAACAAGACGCGCTGCGCAGGCGTTATTCGATACCACTGTTCAACACAACGATCGTACTTATAATCAGTTGCCTACAAAACCAGAATAATGAACAGCTGTGAAATTATCCAAGAAACTGGTTTAAGGGATTATATGTTGGGTTCATTTATGTTTTGAGGTTTGTAGCTGTATGTGTATGTCTCAATGGATGTTTACGCGACTATGTCTTGGAAAAAATACGTTACCTATATTCTTGCTCTGAATAGAATGTGTCAAATCTGTACCTTCAAATGTCCCCGTAATATAGACGAAAGTCCTTTGTTGGAAACTAATATTATTGTTGGCTAGCTGTTATCTGGAAGGGAGACGTTTCTTACAAGCGACAGTAGGTATTAGATAGTGCCAAACTTGAGACCATAAAATACATTTTTTTAAGATAATATTAGCTGCTTGATAAACACGATGCAATTAGTCCAAATTAGGTACACCGAGCGACACACAGAAACTAATATTTTAAGTAATATTAATTCCTAAGAGGTTTTGCTGTTAGTTATATCAAGTCCAATAACTTCACAAAATAAATATCCTTTTATCGGTTTTTTCGACATATTTATCGAAACAAATAGTCAATCTTTCTAATAATTATTAATCATTTAGTACTTCTCATAAGTGTTTTAACAATGTTTACATTAGCACTTCCCATAAGATACACTGTATCTTATGGGAAGTGCTAATGTAAACATTGTTAAATGTAACATTATTCATCACAATCATACAAATGAAGGGTGCCACAATAAAATGGTAATGGGGTGTTTGTCTCCGGGCGAAGTGTAGCGGTGGATCAAAGGGCTTGTGGCGATAATTAGTAATGCGCCGATACCAGTGTAAACACTGGTTAATTACAAGCAGTAGTGCTAATAGAAATTAGTAGGTTCATATTGATATTGGTTGTTGCTGCAGCTAGCCGGCAACGGCGTGGTTATAAAGGAAGGAAACTTTTATAAACCTAAGCAATTTTCATTATTCCCATTCCAAAACAAACAACATTTTAGAGATCATTCCCATTTTTTCGTGTTCATCGAATTATTTGCTCAGCATTTCGAACAGTGAAATATTGCATGACAATCCAAATTAAATTTGTCAAAGTATTCGCAGCTTTCCTCCACAACAACAAAGCGGTTGTCAGTGAGTCGTGCAAATCAATTCGACTCGTCTCTAAGCCTTCGCTCAAATCGCTCGCGAAAACGTAAACACAGTATAAAGTATTCATTCAGTTGAGCTCTGTACTTAACGCGACGGAGCCGAAAAACAAATCCTTTCGCACAATAGACACGACCCCACAATAAAACCTATAAAATTTATATCTAACCTCGATATCAGTAGAGAGAATACGTAATGAACATTAGGAACAAAGGCGTGTGAAAAGAGCCGATACCGAATAGGTGAGAAATTGATACCATTTGTAGGACACACGAAATGTTACGCTAAACACTTAGCAATAAAGTTCAGGTTTAATCGTTCGAATATGCAACTGAATCAAACAATGTTGTCAACAAAATATATTGGACCTTAGTAAACAGGAAAATAGAGTCTATTTTGGTTTACGGGACGTGCACTATAGAAAAAGCAAGAATCGAAGATAAGTGAGGTGGCGCGGCTCTCGCTCTGAAATATTAGTGTTCTGAAGGTTTTCTTTGAAATCGTGTGTTGGTGCAGCGAACTCTTTTGTAGCTTCCCGTTTGAACATTTATATCTGCTACGGCGTAGCTCGCTACGGCGTAGAGCGCTACGGGCTACGGGCTACGAGACATAGCTTTCGTAGTGGGCGGTTATATCACAATGAATTTATCTATATGAGAACTTCTTCGTAGGTATACAAATACTCTATCAATTTTATGGTGTCACTTTTTTGGCAATGAATGGTGGTGCGACGATTATTTATAATAATTGGGTACCTACCTTGCATGGTAAATGTGTATGTATGTAGGTATACTATGAATATCGAAATGATAATCTTTGTTTAATTTTGTTTTGTGAATTTTTCTCATACGTAACACGGTATAGATTCTCAGCACAGAACAAATATTTGTATGATCTACAGATATTTATCCCATCTATTTATGTGTGTGCATGTGATTCGTGTGTGTAATGGCGGCCACATTACGAGCAGTTCTAGGAGCCCATGAATTTGAAGCGTTCATTTATTTATGACTTACATTGTACGGTATTCCCCGAATCAATTTTGGTATTGCTTATACACATTTTTATGTATCTGAAGATTGCTTAAATAAATGTCAATAGGCAGTTTTGTGGTTTTGTACAAGTAAATGAATAAATAAATCGAAATATTTTATGTTATTCATAAAGATAAGTAAATATTATTTATTTCCTCTCATTTTTCTTACATGTTTAAATTAACACAACAACAAATAACTCGAATGTGCACTGTAATCATATTTTGCGCCACGATTTGGCGCCAAATCTTACGGTTGTTTAATGTCCACTATTTAAGGATTGATGAAAAACGATCCAATTGTTTTCAATAAATCAGTACGAGTAACTAATCCCGTGTTGATCACAGAGGATTTGTAAATAAACAAAATGTTCACTATAGTGGAGAAGATTAACCTTTTTGACCACGTAGGATCCCTAAGTTCTCTTTGTCTGACTGGTGTCGGTGGAATAAATACATCAACCTTCCTGGAAGAGGCTACAGGACAGGTGTTGCTGTTACTGCGACTGGCAATCTCAACAATGTTAAGATTCTTTCAAGTTATATTTTATGTATTCAATCAGTCAAACCAAGAAACGACGTGATTCCAATAAGACGTTGCCAGAAACCATACAGCCCAAAACATAGTGAAAACTTTGAGAGAAATGTTTCTGAGTCAATAGAATACAACAAAATGTTGACAACAATTTCCTAAATTCACTAGATTAGACAGCTCCTTTGTTCTGTTGGGCATCTAAAGGGGCGGCTCGTTGTCAATTCACTTAAACTAGAATATTTGTGGCTCTGATGGTGGAATAAATAATAAGGTATGCACAAACTGGTGGACTACATGATAAAAAGCGATCGCCGTTTAAACCAGCAATAAGTTTCAGAAGAGATTTGGCGGATATTATTTTTGATACAAAATTGCCAAGCAAATTGTAATTATGGAAAAATATTAAGCGATTTTCGTTTGTAATAAAAATAATTATAATTTAAAGTTATATACTTCCGACGGAAGGGCTTGCGGCTAAATAATAACAGCCGCACGAGTCGATCGTTCAGGTTAAGCTACGCTTGCCGCGGTTGCTCCGTGGATGACCATCTTTACATAGCAAGACCCCTTCGTGCCTCAGAAAGCACATTAAGCCGTTGGACCCGGCTGCAATTCGTGGATCTTTGACAGTCGTTACGGGTCATCAGAAGCTCGAAAGTCTGAGAACCAGTCTTACCAAGAGCGTTCGTATTACCCAGTTACTGGGTTGTGGAGGTCAGATAGGCAGTCGCTCCATGTAAAATACTGAAAGAAAGATAAAGTGTTTATTGCGTCTCGTACAGGAAGATCACAAACTAAATTAAACACAACAAAATAAAAATCCAAGTTACCTATATTAAAAAAAAACCGGCCAAGAGCGTGTCGGGCCACGCTCAGTGTAGGGTTCCGTAGTTTCCCGTCCGTCACAATAAGTGTTCCCACTTATGAGTTTAAAAGTGGGTATCCATTATGTTCGCGTAATAATCGTAGTCGATCATAGATCTTAAAATATTGGGATTCGATTTTAATCATTCTTTTTTGTTTTTGTTTGAAAAAGATACGTTCAGGATAATAAAATATGTAAACGAAGTTAAAAAAATGCTTGCATATACGATTATACTACAAACTTAGTGCAGAAATTATTTTGTACAAATTTTGTCTTTTTTGTACAAAAACTGTTGTTTCCATCAAGTTCAAAATAATTTTCCTAGAAAGTTCTTATAAAGTTCTACTTTTCAGATTTTTTTCATATTTTCTAAACTTATGGTTCAAAAGTTAGAGGGGGGGGACACATTGTTTTTTACTTTTGGAGCGATTATTTCCGAAATTATTGACATTATCAAAAAATGATTTTAGTAAACCCCTATTCATTTTTAAATACCTTTCCAACAATATATCACACGTTAGGGTTGAAATTAAAAAAAAATCACTTCCCACTTTACATATAGGGGGGCTACCCTAATAAAACATTTTTTTCCAATTTTTATTTTACCACTTTGTCGGCGTGATTGATATACATATTGGTACCAAATTTCAGCTTTCTAGTGCTAACGGTCACAGAGATTAAGCGAGGACGGACAGACGGACAGACAGACATGGCGAAACTATAAGGGTTCCTAGTTGACTACGGAACCCTAAAAAGTAACACAAGGAAAATGAAACAGAAAGTCCTATACGAGGCCAAAAGGCTCCTATCTCAGCATGATGCTGCGACATTTAAAAAGATATTTAAAAAATAAATGTCACAGCGCTGGTATTCTGATAGGGCCCGCTGTGATGTCACGGGCAGTTACAGAAATAAATAAATAATATGTAAAATAATAAAAATTTATAAAATAAAAATAAAATATTTTTTCAATCTGCGCCAGACGTAACCTCATTACTTGTCTATGCCTCGAGTGTCAGAGGCACTCTGGTGTGTCTGTGGCATTGCTGTGACAAGTAAATGGTCGCAGGCGCCGACCTTACGGTGGGATTAAATAAATACATTTAATAGTAGATTATGCACCGAGGGACTAAAGTTGTGTCTTATGTCACGGACGGACGTCATATTGAATCTCGAGCGCAATGAAGGATTCGGGATTTAACTCCCGAGCGCAGCGAGGGAATTAAGAGTTTAACTCACGAGCGAAGCGAGGGAGTTAATACAAGAATCCTGAATGCAGCGAGGGATTCAAGCTAGCCCAAGATAAAGACACCTTTAGCCCAGAGGAGGATAATCTACTTTTTACACGTACTGTGAGAAAATAATAACCATAGTACGAAAAACAAAGTATTTATTAAATAAACAAACAGTAAGAATAACATATTTAGAACTAGTTAGTTATATGCACTTCCATTCCTTTTAAAAAATGGTTCGTAGTTATCTAATTATTCTTACAATATTATGTCTTTGAAAACATGGCAACGATATGAAGAAGCAGTCGTTATGATTTTGTAGGAAATCTAGAATATCATCCACGCGTAGTAAGCGTATCGAGAATAGCATTCCACTTTCTGGCACCAAAGGGTGTTTGTTAGTACTATACTGCCAATTTAGCTGAGCATGTGAGATTCCAAATTCAAATCACATTATTGACCAGCGGGTCATAATGAAATCCAGTACAACATTATTGACCGGCTGTGCCCCCGGCCACTAATGACTCACTTTAGGTTAAGGTTGCTTGACATATAATTTGACATTTTCGAGCAGGTGATGTGAAAAATATATTAAACATAACGTTACGGCTGTCTAGTGGTACAGTATTACCACGGTAATGATATATACAGTAGGTCGTCTTCATACAAACGGACGAAACGCGGGCTATACCTACGCGCTTCGATCACCGTGTGCGCTCAGGTGGCTCGGAGTCGCGACTGTGCAACAGTGACGAACGGACGGTGTGTTGTTTTTTATAACAATAACCGCGCGATTTTTTCACTAAAAATAAGTTCAAGTACATATTTAATATGACGAGTAGGCGATATTGTGCTGTTTTTGGTTGCATGAATTCGTCAATAACGCATCCAGAGATAGCTTTTTTTACATTACCTGGAAACTCTGAAAGGTAAGACTATTTTACTTACTAGTGGGTAGGTACATAATGTGTGTCTTTTTAATGGATAAGTATTTCCTATTACCTCCGGAAAAAAAGATGTCTGGATTAATAAATAAAGTGATTAAAGTAAAGGAAAGTGATAGACACGAGTGAAATAGGTAGTTACAGGCGGTTCATGAATCATTATACGGTAGGTACGCTTGTGTTAAAACCTCGGAGCATGTGTGTTTTGTTAGTTTGTATAATTCAAAGTAAAGACGTGGTTTTTATTATTAATAATAGTTGTTTATTGTACTGTGTGTATGAATAATACTAGAAAAAAATTGGTTGTCTGTAAAGTCGATTTACGGAAGATAGTTTAACGTGACAACATCATAACAAAACATTAATGAAATGATTGCATACTTTTATGAATAAAATTAATTATTTTTATTGAATAACTGTTACTGTAATAAGAATAACTGTTTCATGAAATCATCATTCTTTGGACTTACATGGTCTTAGAGAGTTGTGTTGATGACTTTAATGATTATAATTCTGTAATAGTACATTACGATATTAGTGCGTTAAGATGTTATAACCAATACGCACGTATATCGTACGACGTTTTTTTAACACATTTGCGAGGAAACAGAAAAAAAAAACATTTCACAATACAAGTACAAAGAAAAGAAAATTTGAGAAAAATGGCGCGAGGCTTATTTTCTGCCGTGGCTGCGTGAAAATGTTGGCAAAGACACTAGAGCATGCAGCCAAGTTTTTAAATTACCGAATAAACTGTTTTTTTTATTTTAAATAAAATCAATCTGTGAATGCACACTTGCTTTCCCGCCATTTTAACAGCGCGCTAGCGCTGCCTACTGACTGGCGCCGCGCGGCGATTAGTTCGAAATTTGAATAGCAACAGCGCGCTGCTCACTAGCTGGAGTCGTGCGGCGGCGATCAAAACAACACGCATTTTTATTAAACACTTCCTATTCAATTCACAAAGTATTTTATTTGTTTATATAAAAAGAAGTAGGTATATTTATTTATTTATTTTATTATTTATGTACACACAGTAAAATACAATAACAAAACTAAATGGAAATACAAAGTAGGCAAATGTAATTAAAATACTGGAGGCGGGCAGCCCTATCGCATGTTTACGTACCGCGCGGCTGTAGGCATTTACATCAAGGTTACGGCCGAGATACAATACTGTATGTCTTTATACTGTGGTATTACAGAGAATATACAATAAAAGTGGAAAGTGGTAGTCAATTAACAGTATGGGTGAAATGGAGAAATGGAAATAAACTAATGATGAGTGATAACGAGTTACAAATTTTTTCAAGAAACAAGTGACAACTAAACAAAACATTGTATAGGCTAGCAATAACAATTCGTCTAAGGCTGCCAGTAAAAGTGTGAAATAAACAATAAAATTAATCAATTATAGAACATGTACCTAATGAACACAAAACAAAAACAAGATATGAAACAACTGCTGCGCCTGTTCAATGAACAAACGCTGCCAAACGCTTGGACTCGGACCACCATTACTAGCTGCGTGCACATCAAGGGTAGGTTCAAAGTTTACCATATTTTTGAAGCTGCAGTAAATATGTTTTCATACCACCTGCTCGAAAATGTCAAATTATATGTCAAGCGACCTTAACCTAAAGTGAGTCATTAGTGGCCGGGGGCACAGCCGGTTAATAATGTTGTACTGGATTTCATTATGACCCGCTGGTCAATAATGTGATTTGAATTTGGAATCTCACATGCTCAGCTAAATTGGCAGTATAGTACTAACAAACACCCTTTGGTGCCAGAAAGAGGAAAGCTATTCTCGATACCCTTACTACGCGTGGATGATATTCTCGATTTCCTACAAAATCATAACGACTGCTTCTTCATATCGTTGCCATGTTTTCGAAGACATAATATTGTAAGAATAATTCGATAACTACGAACCTTTTTTAAAAGGAATGGAAGTGCATATAACTAACTAGTTCTAAATATGTTATTCTTACTGTTTGTTTATTTAATAAATACTTTTTTTTTTCGTACTATGGCTATTATTTTCTCACAGTAGGTGTAAAAGTAGAGTATCCTCCTCTGGGCTAAAGGTGTCTTTGCCTTGGGCTAGCTTGAATGCCTCGCTGCATTCAGGATTCTTGCATTAAAAACAAACAAACTCTTAATTCCCTCGCTGCGCTCTCGGGAGTTAAATCCCAAATCCTTCATTGCGCTCGAGATTCAATATGACGCCCGTGACATAAGACACAACTTTAGCCCCTCGGTGCATAATCTACTATTAAATTTTAACCTAAAAGTACCAACTGTCTTTATAGCACGAAAAGGAGGTA
The DNA here is from genome assembly GCA_927399505.1 of Luperina testacea. Taxonomy (NCBI): domain Eukaryota; kingdom Metazoa; phylum Arthropoda; class Insecta; order Lepidoptera; family Noctuidae; genus Luperina; species Luperina testacea. Next base: position 586,517 of record OV656771.1, read on the forward strand.
GCAAGTCGTTCCAGCAACGGGAGTCAGCGAATTTGAAACTACCACGGAACGCAGCAGTTCTATGCGATGAGACTAACATGAGGTAGGAAGATGCTCTAGTTTTAATTTTGTTAACATCACGTGACCAAGTCAGTTTATTATATAAATAATCTGGTTTCTTTGTGAGAATTGTGCCAAAGAGTAGGGTAGCCAGGTGCAGCTTTCTGCGTGCTGACATTCTCATCAAATTACCCTTATTTAAAAAAAGAGGGATGTGGGACCGTGGTGGGACATTGTTGCAGAATCATGCACAAGCATGCTGCACCCGCTGAATCAGTCTCTCGCTTCTACCAAGGATACATGCCCCATATACAGTGTCAGCGTAATTTAGCTTGGATAGAACAAGTGACTCACACAGCATGACACGCATATTCACACTACTGGTACTCGGCTGCATCTGGTTAGACTAGTAGCTGACCCCAACATAGTTGGGATGACAGATGACAGATGGCAAAGCTAGGCAGATGATGATACTTCCGACTTAGCCACCCTTCAACAAATTATTTATATCGAACGTTATAAATACACCTTGGTCAGATTTTTTGAGCACGTACAAGTACTCGTAGGCTCCTCAAGTTCTCTTTGTCTCACTGGTTTCGGTGGTATGAGTACGAGAGGTTCAGGTGGGGAGATAAATTATTTTTCCACGTAAGTTATCATCATAAAAAAATATATTTAATAAATTAGAAATCAAGAGAAAAGGTCTATGATCACAAGGTTTCCTTAGTTTCCCTTGGAAGTAGCACAGTACTCTCCTGGCTCAGCTTGGTGAGGCGATGACCGAAGCGGTGTGCCACGCTGCAGACAGGGTAAGGTGCCGGTCGGCGGATGATCTTGCCAGACCTGTTGAGCTCGACGCGGCTACGCGGGTAAAATATGTACCCGGCGCGGAGCTCGATGATTAGGAGGTTTGCCGGAAGGTGGTGGCTCGTTGCTCCGCGTTCGGATGCCACTGATAGCTCCGGATGGAACTCCGATGATGGTGAACCGGAACTTTGGACAATCATGATAAGCCGGAACTTCGGACCCTGGAATAATATCTACCGTCATTAGATGATCTATGATGATCTCCGCTGATTGTGATGTGCTGACTGAAGCACGGCATGACTTGCAAATTCTCAGGGTATGGAAAATACATATTAAAATGTTCAGAGCTGAAGGCAAATAGGTTGCATGAAAATAAATATGCGGAAGGCATACTTAGCTATAACAATAAGTAAGTAGCAAATGGCAAATTTTGACCTAAATATGTAGGTAGGTACACAGATACACACAATATAAAAACGACACTGTTCAACACTTACCCAATATGGGGTTACACTGATTTTTTAGAATCATTAATATACTTGGTCAATTAGAACATAAGATTAACCGTTGCCATCGGAGCCCACCGTGGCTGGCTGTCGTGGAGGTCTTACGGACAAATCGTGCCGCTGAGAATGAGCGACGCGAGCGTGAGCCTCCGTAGCCAGCATGTGACGGTGTGGCAAGCCGGCGCTTACAAACTGACGTCCGGGCCTGCCAAGGCGATGACAAGGGAGAGGGAATGCCAACGAGTACCCCTGTGGCGACCCAAGGTCACGCGCATTCCGTTGAATAAAGACATTATGCAATTTACATATTATGCAAAATGAGTCCGTTGTTCTAGTTTCTTACAAAGCCTATGTCACATCTACATTACGTTTTGGAATAATATATTAGGGAAATTCCACTGACAAAGACATTGCGTTTAAGGCCCAAAAAAGATGTGTGCGTGCTGTGTTTAAACTGAAACCATCTGAAAGCTGTATTCCATATTTCATAAAATTTAAACTCTTAACATTGCCCTGTATGTACATTTTTGAGACAGCAGTATTTGTCAAATCCAACTTCCATCTCCCTGAAACATTGAGATCTAAACGACGCAACAGAGAAATATGCGCTAATCCTATAGCACTGCTCTTTATGCAATTTTTTTTTAGGAATGGCACCTAGGATCTATAATAAGATCCCTAGACGAATTAAAGAAATTTACTTAAAATATTATAATTATGTATGATAAAACATATTATATAGTGAACGAATACCTAACTGATACCTTATAATTACCTTTTTTTATACTTTTTATTTTGTAATTTGACTTTTATACTACAATTTATTATATTTTATTGGAATGTTCATTTTTATTATTATGTCGACTATTTGAATTAGAGTTATTTAATAATATGTTATAATTGTTTGATCATTTATTATAATCAGCATGTTTGTACCAAGATAATATTTGTACGCCTATGACGGCTAGACATAGCGTTCCTTAATAATTACGACGTCTGTACCTAACCCACCAATGCTCAACAAATAAAAAGTATTTGTATTTGTAAAACAAAAAAAATGTTATTTTATTTAAAGTAATGACACAGCGTTACAGGTATTTTATTAAATGAATACTAATATTCTCGAAACTGAAATCACCTGAAAATGAACTTTACTCACCGACACAATAATAATATTTAATTGAAAGCTGAAATGGCAGTGCACAGTGGGCTGGTCATATGTATTGGAACTGACGAATCCTGGAGCGAAGACCACGAATCTTCAAGGAAAGCGTGGAATGCCTCACAGCTAGCTGGCCCGACGTCGCTTAAAAGGCGACTGGGACTGAGTGGATATGAATCGCGGGTATTAAGTGCCAATGTAGAGGGATCTATGTCCAGCAATAGACAAATGTCTCCTAGATCCTTTAACCATGTTAAGTTGGCGATCTTTTGCTGTACATTTTGAACAAGTTAGCAAATATATTGAAATGGAGAATAACATTATATCAATATATTGTACCATGTGCATTGGATTATCATATTTCGTATTGGATATTATATTTTCTGAACGCCGATCCACCGAATAATACCGATTATACGCATAATAAAATACTACATCTAAATACTTAAATATGCACAATACAAAACTAATAAGGGATACTAAAAAAAAATTAATAAGGGATACTATAATGTTACGGAGTTTTTAAATGACAAATTTTGAATTGATATAATTTAATATGCAATTTAAGTTTTATTTAATGTTATTGTTTAATTATTCTTCTTTTTTTTACATTATTTTTGCATTGACTGTAATTATGTATTTGAATTAATTGAATTTTGACTATTGTATCTAATTTTTTTGACTAATGTAATTTGACTAATGTAATTTAATTATTTCTTAATTTTTAATTTCTATAAACTATTTTGTACGCCGAATATGGCAAAACATGTTGAACCAGCAATCTTCCAAACTCGTTTTCCATCCATATGTGCATATCTATGTATCATGTCACACATGTTTATACAAATAAATGCATCTTTATCTTTATCTTTATCTTTAAAACAAATTCTCAGATTTATTGAGTGGTTCCCTAGCACTTACAGATTTTGGGAATATTACATATTTACTAATGCCCTGCATCAACAAAGTTCTAAGAATAGTCGTCGAGAGAATAGATTTGTCAATCTTTCCGATCGAGAGTCACTTGTTTGATTTGTAATCGCCGAAGAGCGGGAAGGGCCGGCTCCCCTATACCATTATTTTGAAAACAACTCTCCACAATGTAACGCTAGATTCAATAAATTATTAACCCATTCTTTTCTTAGTCGGCTTTAACGGCCCGCGCAGTAATAATCTCTTAAATTATTTTTTGTTTCAAGATCAAAGGAATAAAACTGTCCGGCGGATAATTATGTGAATCGCCACTCCCATTTATGGATTTGGGGTAGATGTACTGAGAGAAAAGTTTCTACCGATTTTTTCAGATGAAGTTTTTCAGATAAAGACTGAGAGGCACCCGTCACAGAATAACGACCTTGGAGTACTGACTACCGTACTTATTTGTGATTGTAGGACCATAGAAGGGCATCACCATCATCCATTTCTCTAATTTAGGAGCTATGTAGACGGAGCTATCACCAATCAGTCAACTGTAGTGATTAAGTGTAGATCACAAACAAATCATTAGTTCGACTTTTTATAAAACGTTTCAACCTAAAAGATAAACAGATGACTTTACTATAACTGGTACCAACATGTTCAATCATTATATTTAACCGAGTATTATATTTCGCAGCTTCATTCGACGCGATTTTCTTCTTTTACATGTTGTAGCTGAGTCCTAGGCATTGGCTTCACACAGATTTTCAGATAAAATAAGTAAAAAAATAAAAACCATATGGCAATACTGGGGTAATTTTCCACATTCAACTCGCTCGGCGGTAGGTACTTCATTCTGTGTTCTGTGTGCAAAGGCTTCGCACAAGAAAAAATTTGCTCACAATGGATAGGAAAAGAAGATACAATTCGGAGGAAACGGATCATAATAATAAGCGTCGCAGAGTGAATATAGTTAGACGGCGTATTATTTCTTCATCATCGTCGGATGACGAATTAACCGAACGTAAGTTTTATAATACTACCTCCCTACGTTTATCGTTAATTTTGTTTCAATTGAGTGATGCGAGAAACCAGCGGGGTTTCCTCTGTCACGTTGATTTGATACAAGTTAACATATATATATAAATGTGATGCGATTCAACCAGCGGGGTTGTTTTCTGTCACGCTTATTTTTGCGCACAATTCAGCGGGAATTGTGTCTACTTATACTTACCTATTACTATTGTTATTGTCTTACATACAACGTGATGTTTCGTTTTATTTGTAATGCGAACAACCAGCGGGGTTGCATCCGTTACGCTTGATTGCGCATAGTCCAGCGGGGACTACGCCTACCCTCATTTAAAAAATTAATTGATCGTAGTTTTGCTTCGCAAATATCTACTTATTGTGACTTTTTTCTAGGTCACAGTAATGATAAAATTATGTCGGACAATGGTATGGCACCAAAGTCTAGCCCGGAAGAAATCTTAGTAAGCGATCCTATAGACCCTAACACAAGAGAGACTGAATCTTTAGATGATGAAATCCTCGCCTTATTAGGCGATGCTCCTAAGAGCGAAACCGTTCTCGGTAAACCAATTCACAAAGACATTGCAGCTAGGTGGCACGAAATTCTTGTAAAAGGATTACCGAAAGATACGAAAGACAAACTATTGAAGGATTACCTAGTACCGTCTAATTGCGAAATGATACTAGCACCAAAACTGAATGCTGAAACCAAAGCTGCTATAGCTGAAAATCTTGTAAAACGAGATAATATACTGGAGACAAAACAAAACCAGATAGGTTCGACACTAGCTGCACTATCGCGGGCCGTAGATAGCTTATTAGAAAAAGATTTTTCGCCACAAAAAGTGCTCAAACCTATCAGTGATGCATGTCGCATCCTTTGCGATAGTCATTATAACGAAACGAAAACTCGAAGACATTTTATAATTTCGTCAATAAATAGTGATATGAAAGAAACTATGACAGAAACTGTTCGAGATAGATACTTATTTGGAGAAAATATTTCTGATACACTTAAATTGGCAAAAACCATCAAGAAATCCGGCACCGACTTGAAATCAACAAAAGTCACTACTTCCTTCAGAAATCAAAAATTTAATAAAAGTAATTTCTTGAAAAATAAAGGCCAAGGTCAGTCAAACTGGAAACCCCTGCAACGGAAACCAGCGGGCAAAACCGATGCAGGGGCACCACGCGCAGCCCAGTACCAGTACCAGACCCGCATGAGGAACAGCTTTCAACAGCGGGAAGTAGGAGGTCGATCGTCGCCGCCGCCGTCACGACATCGCCAACAACAACGGAAGCGCCAGTAGAGGTACGTTTTGCGGGTCGTCTACAACATTTTTTACAACAGTGGCACGAGATCACTGATGACCCTATCATCTTATCTTGGATTCAAGGATACAAAATTCCTTTCTCATCAGAACCTATTGATGATGTTAAACCTAGTTTTCATACTAGAACAAACAAGGAACTTCTTGATTTTGATACTGAAATAAACTCACTTTTAAAAATAAGTGCCATATCAAGATGTACGCCGCACGATCAACAATTCTTGTCGTCTATATTTTTAGTACCTAAACCAAATGGAACTAATCGTTTTATTTTGAACTTAAAACGCTTAAATAAATATGTCATCTCACAACATTTTAAAATGGAAGATTATAGAACTGTTACAAAAATTATAACAAAAGACTGTTATATGGCTACAATCGACATGAAAGACGCATATTTTTTAATTCCGGTACATAATCTCTACAGAAAATATCTAAGATTTATGTATAATGATACATTATATAATTTCAATTGTCTTCCATTTGGTTTAAGTACATGTCCTTACGTTTTCACAAAAATTTTGAAACCTGTGATGGAATATTTAAGATCCAGAGACATGATTTCCGTCATATATTTAGATGATATATGTTGCATAGGGAGCTCTTTTCAAGAATGTGAAAATAATGTAAAGTTGACTATGAATCTGCTAGAAAAATTAGGCTTTATTATAAATCATGAAAAAAGTTGCCTTATTCCAAAACAAAGGTGTAAATATCTTGGTTTTATGTTTGACTCCGCCAATATGTGTTTAGAATTGCCAGATAATAAGAAATCGAAAATTAGAGAACAATTAAAGTTGTTTTTAAAAAAGAAAACTTGTAGACTTAGAGAATTTGCACGTCTGATTGGTCTGTTAGTGTCTGCGGCTCCTGCCGTTCAATATGCATGGGGTTACACTAAACAACTTGAACGTCATAAGTACCTAAGCTTATTAGATAATCCTAGCTATAACAGTATAATCGATATACCCCACGCAGTAATGTATGATTTAGAATGGTGGTTACTAAATCTAGATATTAAAACACAGCCTTTAACACTTAGAGAATTTAAATTAGAAATTTTTTCTGATGCTTCAATGACTGGCTGGGGCGCTTTTTGCAACAACAATAAAGCTCATGGTTTTTGGAAACGAAATGAAACCACGCAACATATCAATGAACTAGAATTAAAGGCCAGTTTCTTAGCATTAAAAGTGTTTGCAAAACATTTACAAAATTGTAAAGTGTTATTACGCATTGATAATGTCACTGCTATTTCATGTATAAATAGGATGGGTTCTGTACAGTATCCACATTTAAATCAAATTACCCGAGAAATATGGGAATGGTGTGAGGAACATAATATAGTAATATTTGCGTCGTATATTAATACCAAAGCTAACATTGAAGCAGATAGTTTATCACGAAAAAAGTTTGCAGATACAGAATGGGAACTGTGTGGAACGGCTTTCAAACAAATTATTAAAATTTTTGGTCAACCCAAAATCGATTTGTTTGCAAGTCGTTGTAATACTAAATGTCCTGTATATATTTCTTGGAAAAGCGACCCGGATGCTTACGCGGTAGATGCATTTACAATTTCTTGGTATAGAATGCGATTTTACGCTTTTCCCCCCTTTGCGTTAATTCTTAAGATGTTACAGAAAATAATAAATGATAGATCTGAAGGGATAGTGGTTGTACCAAATTGGCCAACACAACCTTGGTTTCCCATCTTTAAAAGACTTATGGTTTCAGAACCGTTATATTTCGAACCAAATATTAACCTATTAAAATCTCCTTCCAGATTATCACACAGTCTCCATCAAACGCTAACATTAATTGCCGCCAAATTGTCAGGAAAGCACTACAACTAAGATTTTTTTCACAAAATTCAATCGATATTATGTTATCATCGCTATCTAAAAATACATACAAGCAGTATGATAGCACTATTAAATTGTGGGCTAATTATTGTAATAAAAATAAGTATGATTATTTGATTGGTTCAGTTCCAGTAATTATTGATTTTTTAACAGAATGTTACAAAAATGGTGCGAAATACGGCACAATAAATTCACACAAATCTGCATTACACTTTCTATTTCCAAAAACTTTGAATGATGATGACTTAAAGCGATTTATGAAAGGTATATTTAGGTTAAGACCGCCCGCTTCTAGATACAGTGTTACTTGGGATCCAAATGTGGTTTTGGAGTATTTAGGTCAAAAATGGCCTAACGATCAGCTTAATTTAGAAATGTTATCTAAAAAGACAGTTACGTTGCTGGCACTAGTAACTGCCCATCGGGTTCAAACATTCTCACTCATAGATGTAAATAATATAAAAATTCAAAGCACTAATATAATCATAGCAGTACCCGATCTTATTAAAACATCACGAGTTAACTCTTTACAACCTCTATTAAAACTACCCTTCTACAACGAAAAACATGAAATATGCCCTGCTAGATCCTTATTGGAATATTTAAATAAAACAAAATTGTTGCGTAATAGAAATAACAATTTATTCATTTCATATAGAAAACCATATAATAAAGTAACCTCACAAACACTTAGCAGTTGGATCAAAAGTACACTTTCCCTCAGTGGAGTTGACACGTCAGTTTTCAGCGCTCATAGCACTCGCCATTCTTCCACCTCTTCCGCTAAACGACTCGGTGTCAGTCTGGATGTAATCCGCAAAACTGCCGGATGGTCAGAGTCGTCCAAAGTTTTTGCTAAGTTCTATAATAAGGAATTAGTTGATGATCCTAATCAATTTGCAAATACGATTTTGTCAAATGCATTAACAACCAATTTGGATACATAATTATTTTGTTTTCAATAAAGAAGTTTTGATTTTTTAGATACCATTTATCTGGTTTCATTTTACTGATACTCTGAACATCCTACAACATGTAAAAGAAGAAAATCGCGTCGAATGAAGCTGCGAAATATAATTAATGATCAAACGAACTTACCCGTACGTGAAGTTCGATCATTATTATATAAGCAGCTTCATTCGACGCGATGATAAGAACCCACCCTTTTGCCCCAACCCTAAAAATGAAACCAAGAAGATAGATCCTGGTACAACAATATACCTAGTCCCTATCTACTAATCTATAGTTATATAGTATGTAGGTAGATATTAAGGTAAATATATACCTACATAAAGAATGCTTTAAACAAGAATGAAGTACCTACCGCCGAGCGAGTTGAATGTGGAAAATTACCCCAGTATTGCCATATGGTTTTTATTTTTTTACTTATTTTATCTGAAAATCTGTGTGAAGCCAATGCCTAGGACTCAGCTACAACATGTAAAAGAAGAAAATCGCGTCGAATGAAGCTGCTTATATAATAATGATCGAACTTCACGTACGGGTAAGTTCGTTTGATCATTAAATATTTCGAACAAACGATAATATAATATTCACACGTAGCGATCCATTACTATTTAGAATATGAATTGTGATGCTCTTTTCCTAGAGGATGAGAATCCCCCGAGGCGTCGGTGGAGCTGCGCTACACCGCGAGATACGTATCAATACATAGATATCATAGGATTATGTTATCGGCTCGCTAGATCCGTTGTTGTGGCTATTTTGTTGACTACACAATATGATATTTTATATGATTACAAGCCGTGTCACATGATAAGAGGGAAGGACAAATGGAGTAAAATAATTACCCAGTTGTACCAAAGAAACGGTCAAAGAACTTTCTTTTTGCCCGTTACTAGAGGATCTCTGGGTAACTATTAATTTTGTGTAGTCTGCCAAACAGGCAGACTACACAAAATTGGAAGGAAAGTTGGAAAGCTGATATCAGTCAGGTCCCTGGAATGCTGGAGGAATGAAAAAAGTTGCAGGAGACCTTTGCCGACTGACAAACGGACATACAAATCAAAACAAACACCAAATACGAGACTGAAGACTACACTTTATGTTTGTGTGACTAAAAAGCTAATCATAAATAAATAAATGACAAGCTGTGTGCCCGATGGGGTTTCCCTTTAGTTAGCAATGAGAAACTTGCATCCCCTAGTCAATCTCTTCCAGGTGGACGTGCACTGGTCCGCACCGGTCGCAACGCACGCACGGCGCGCAGTCTATTGAACGGACCCGCCGATGGCATCCGTCCACTGTATCCGGATATTATCTCTTCTTTGCAAAGAATATTATCCATGTTTCAGATTATACATTTCTTCATACCTTTCTACTAATAGAATGAAAAGTGAGTCATCCATTTTACAATGTTTTTGGTGGTTCTCACCTCAATTATGCACAAAACAACGTGCGGCATTGAGCGATGTACTCGGTGAAGTAAACCGTGTGATGTCACCGACACGCAACGCATTTTTAACCGACGAAAAAACAGAGGAGGTTCTCAAGTCGACGCGTATATATATATTTTTTATGTATGACCACGCATAACTTTTTACAGAGTAGTCCGATTTTGATAATTCTTTTTTCGTTTGAAAGGATATACTCTCGAGCTGGTCCCATTGTCATCAAATTGGCATCTGTTGAGAGGCTCCCAAGGAAAGCGAGAGAAACCCTCAACTTTTATAGGCAAACCTGTAACGATTTGGATATTTTTTAAAGTAACTTGAGCATTTGCTCTCGGAAATCATCATTTGGTCAAGTAGAGCTGATGATGAAAACCACAGATGGCCATCGGAACTACTCAATGATAAATATTTCATGGGTTGCGTTTCGATTACTTTAATATGGTTGCTAAGCAATTTATGCTCTTCACAATGCGAATGGTAAAATCGAGCTGATGGTGGAATAACAGGAGAACTTCTCAACAATTAACGTCCCTGCACCGGGAAAAGCAACATTTTTGTAAAAGGCGATGAGCAAGTTGACACTATGCCATCGTAACTTAGATAAATTATAAGCAAACCTACTAAAAAGCGAGAAATAAAACCTTTTTAAGAAAAAATTTAAACCGCCGAAAAAACTGAAAAGCAAAGAACAATAAACGTTTTTTATTTAACCTTAATAACTAATTTCTTAAACTAATGTAAGTATACCTAAGTAATTTTGAGTCGGCGCCAAACAAGCAAATTATTTAATTACGTAAAGCGTGATGTGCGGCGGCGGCACGGCGCGACACGCCCCTTCGCCGGAAAAGCCGAGCGTTCACGAAAGTAATGTCAGCGATCCGTTAAGCGTTAAGCGTCTCGAAGAAAAAAATCCGTTAAGCGTCTCGTTCGTGCGTTGTGGCCGGTGCGGACCAGTGGACGTTCACCTTTTTTTTTTGCTAGCCTATGCTGTCCCACTGCTGGGACCTCCCCCAAATTCTTCCAGGAACTCTTTTCCCGCGCCACGTCGAACCAGCCCTCGCGGTACGCGTCCAGGTCATCTCGCCATCTCTTTCTGGGCCGGCCTCGGCGGCTCTGTCCATCTTCAGGCACCCATTGTGTGGAGATTTTTGCCCGGCGGTCATCGTGCATACGGCTGATGTGACCCGCCCAATCCCATTTGAGCTTGGCAGCCTCTTTCCTACATCCAGTATGCCCGATTTGGAACGCAGCGTGGTGTTCCGAATTCTGACCTGTCTTTTAACACTTATTCACCTTTAGGGAATGAATATTCAAAAAACCTTTCTTAATGTTAACACTGCTCACCTCTCGCAAACATGCTTCTAGACCCATCGGCTTAGGCTGTGCGTTGTCTGTCAGTCAATGAATAAATTAATTAATTTAAGGTTTCTATGATGTAGATCTGCAATACATTGTTGTATTCATCATCTGTCTGTGACTGTCTATTTTGGTGGGTAAAGGCTCTACAAGTGCCCGCCACTGATCTAGATCCTCCATCCCTCTCGTGCATGCGTAACTTGCTAAACTAAGAAGATAACCGCTCCACGTACCTTGATGATGTCCTACTGACAATGGTTTACAGTCTCCACATAAGACATTTCCATTTAATTACTAAGAAAGACAACCAACGAAATATCTTATTTATTATAATCACAAATCTTCATTACTGTGTAAATACATCACTTATGCGCAACATTCTTATCAGAAGAACATCTTGCGATAGTCTTGTTTACAAACTAGCTTCTGCCCGCGTGGATGTCGGACATTCATGGGTTTTTTTTGCTCGGAACTCTAATTCTGTTTCTAAAATAAAAGTAGCCAAGTTGTAACTTACTCCTTATAACATTAGCTATCTGCCAGTGAAAGTCCCGTCAAAATCGGTCCATCCAATTTTGAGATGAGCCGGAAGACAGACAGACAGACAAAAACTTTGTTATAAGCACCGTATATTTTCTTATGCATTTAGTTTTAAAGATAAAGCTGTAATTTTCGACATTACAAAAGCAACTTTAATTTTATTTATTTGGATGTATTTTTATCTACTATGTGTGTATGTATAGATATAATGAATGCTTCACAGTTTAATCAAAGCATTTTAACTTCGATTAATAATGTCTATAGTCCCAATAACAATCTGAATGATAAATTCTACAGATTTCAAACTAATAGCGAAGGTCAAAACAAATAGTTTGATCGGTACCCAATCAATCAATTAACTCAGTCTGTTGCAATCTGTCTGCTGAATTATTGTTTAAGGTCGACGTGAAATGTTCTCTGAATATTGGCCTGGCTTGTGCGAGGCACCTTGCTGCTGCGACCTTGAGTTAGCGAGAATCCAAATATATGCCAATCATGGTAAATGCGGGTATTAAGCTTTCAGTGACACTTGTAACAGTAATTAAATTTAAGAGGAGACCGCGCATTTTAGGCTATTTTGTGCGGTAGAGGCACTCGATTTTCACTAATAATCTAAAGATAGCATAAACTACCCAAAACCTGAAAATAGAGCACCGAATATCTGTCAGAGACTGAATCTGTACAAGGTTTATAAAGCATGAAATATGTATGTAGTTATTGCGAAAAAAAATATTTAGAAAAAATTATGGTGATCCTGTTTAGGATTACCAATTTTTTTTTAATTCTGTATACTACTATAGTTCTAAAGGCATGCTCCGTGTATGCATCAGTCGCTCACTTCATACAATAGTTGAGCGGCAGTGCCCCGCGAGTGCCCAGAGCGCGACGCACAACTTCTAACTGACGTGTTGTTGGCTGACTTTTGCTCGAGCACAAAACTAGCATCTCATCGGCACCGGGTGAATATTCAACAACTAAAACGAAGAGTCAGTTGTTCAGAGTTTGTCCAGAATGGTGTTTAGAATTTTTGAAAGGACCTAAGGATCGTTGAACGATTTTCAACAACATACCGTACACAAAAATGTTCACAAAGTAATTTTCTTTGGTTTTTTGGTCCTGCTACCTAGAATACTCTATCCTTTCTGTTAAGATCACAAGCAACGAAGTATAATACGTAAATAAAAGAATACAAGGTAATAAGTTCCATAAACGGCGGGAGGAGAAATAATGTATGAAAATAAGCAAAAACGCTTTGAGCCCGCTTCGTTTGATGTTCGAGTGTACTGGAACGTCGCAAAAAAAGCTAATTTTTCATCTACCCTCAAGTTGAAAATAGAATCTACATGCGTTTATATCTAAAAAGGAATGAACAGCCGTGCACGCGTTCATCATAAATTATTGCAAAAAGTCATTAGAGGCCGATAAAAGTAAGATAACTAATAACTGAACGAGCAGCACTTAAGTCCTGAGGGTGAGAGAACGACCATTGAAGCTCACTGACAGAGAAAGGTTTCTTTCTGATGTGATTTTTTTGTGTGCCGAATTGCAGCAGGGTGTGTAAGAGGGTGTGGGCGCGCGCAGGGAGGGGGGATGGCCGGGCTCAGGCGTGCGCACCCGGCAGTGTCTAGCCGGTCGGCGGAGCGCACGCACGTCCACGCTGTGCCTCATTTGGCTCGGTCCCACGTTGGGCGCCATCAATCTATACCGCGATGTCGGCGTGTTATCGCCGCGTGTCGAATTAAACCTTATCACGTATGCCACTGTGAGGCCTGTGCTCAGTGATGGATCTACTGTAATTAAAAGTTCAAGTGATTTGTGTTTACATAACAAAGATTTAAGAGAAAAAGTTCAAACGAAAAATTTTGAAGACCGTTAATTGATTAAAACAAACAAAATAGTGAAAAAAAAATAACAGTGTTCAAGATATAAAGTATATATAAGTAACAATACAAGTGAAGTGGCACGTGATATTTTTCCTCTCGATCGGAACTTCACAGAATAGGTAAGTACTTTCTCAGTAAGTAAGTTAACGATACATTGCGGATGATTGATAGAGCAAACTTTCTGGGCCAGTGGGCCGAAAAAATGTTTATTATCAATAAACAAACTTCTGGCTATTTCTGAAAAAGGATCGCGCGGCGGCTGAAAGAAAATAAATACAAACATGTCGTCAGTAACAGATGACAGCCGTTGTATTTGATCAACATTTAATGAACCGGTTGCGCAAAGAACTGGCATCAGTCTCAGATAAATAAATAGGTCAAGTTTTATGTCCAAATTCTCCGTCTTATATTTGGAGAGACTCGGCGAGATCTTCAAATTGTTTTAGAGCATTGAGTTCAATTGAAAAGGCACCAGCCACTGAGGAAATTATGTGAACAGAAAACTTGGGAACAAATTATAAGTAGAGTCGAGTGTCCCCCGAGCTCTGCCAGCATTATTTGCTTCCGAACTTAACAAACTTTTTTTTTTATATTCTCCAGGGAATTAATTAAGTAAGGATCACTTTGCGAACAAAGAGATTCGTATTTCTTCGGTTCATTATCTCCATTTTAGAAAATAGCTTGTAATTTAATATTCTTTTTTGCGACAATACTTATGGGACCTTCATTAAAATGACATTGCTTTCAAAAGATTTTCAGATTACGAGGTCAACGGTACGGATTCTTTTTTTTTTTCAATTTGCTTGAATCAGGTCCCGAAGCCCTTCAAAGCACGCTTGTTTCTAATTATACCTTCCTCAGCTTTGTCTGCAACGTCTTCATCCAAATCAATTTTAAACAATCATTGTCTGTTCCCTCTCTGAATACTGCACAATCAGCGTCAATTCATCAAAATCTCTTGAAATGTACTTGTCATGAGTATTATTAAAGAAACAAAAAGCAATTTTCGGCGTTATGCAAACCATGCTGTCACCGCGCGTGAAGACGAATAAGTCAAAATAACAAAAAGTTGTCACAACAGGATCCGGGGCACCGATACAATATTCTGTATTAATATTAAATACCGTTTGTACGCGGGATGGCGGGATCGAGACTTCGAGAGAGCTTTGTTACACGCAGCATGATTGGTGGATGGGTCATTTCAGTTCATAATTATTATTGCGAGGAAAAATATCATATAAAAGGTACGGAAGACATTGACATACTCATTCGGGAGGTCCTCGATGAGATTGGCGAAGCAGATAAGGGTTTGTTATGCGTTTGTGGGTTTATTATGCTCGTTTAATAGGTTAAATAAGGGCGCTATGAATGATTAAAGAGTATTGTTATCGAATAAGATTCATACGGTGGTAGCATCGATATAGAAATTCTTAATTCATATTGTAAGCACTTGGTGTATCTGAATGGTATTATTATGTAGCTCTTACGTCATGCTGCTCATTCGCCGCCGATAACTGTTCATTACTGAGTATCAGCCCCGCACTGTGTGCTAACAGGGAACGGTTCACGAGGGATTTGCCAAAGCGGATTGGGAGTTAAAATAATACTGCATTATGCGTTAACGTTAGCGTAGCGTTAGTAATATTGTTAAGATACTATGATCATATGCGAGACTTACCTCATTAGCAGTGCAACACTGACATTAATTCATGCACTTAATTGCTCCTGTCAATTGATGTCAACGAAGTAAGTGGGTTTATTGACAATAACACTAATTAGTAGTAAGATGTTTATCACTGCTGAATATAATTATGTATTATAATTTATTTTGATTGGACTTTCTTGAACACTCCGGTCAGCAGGCACCCATATTATTTCTGAGTTAATGGAAGTTTGATATGCATTTAATGATGGAGTTGATCATGTAGGTACATTTTAATCAGTATAACCTGACGCCTGATAAAAAATAATTTAAAACAAAACATGATCAGACGAAGATGAAAAAGAAAGTTCAAATACTACTGCACATCCTCCAGACGTACACACTCAATCGTTCTTACATGTCCAACGGAAAGCGATGAGAATACATCATAAGTAGACACATGCACATCAATCTTTCTCGAATAATGTCAAACAAATACCGTTCACAGCACTGACACAAAATAAATTGTTTCTCGAGAGTCGAGAGCGAATGTGATCAACAAAAACACGATGTTGACAACGCCGGTAACAATTAACAATCGAATCTTTTATCTTATCTTAAAGGAAAACAAAACACCCTCGATCCAGTTGTTGGGATATAAGGAAACTCATACATCAATATTCGAGCGGCGCTCAAAGACAAAGGATCAATAAATAAAGAGAAACATGTTAGTTGCTCGAAGCTGATTTCTATGTATGCTCGGGAAAGTGAGTACAACAAAGGCTGCCTTAATTCTATCTTTCATCTCAGCTAGAAACTGAAGAACATATTGGAATAAAGAAAAGGATAAAACCGAACTCCTTTGAAGTGGCAAACAGAACGTCGGCTGCGCAATGATTCGCGATCCAAAACTTTGCGCCGAGAATTTCGACAACTAATTTGATGAAGAACCCTTATAGGATGAGTCTACTTTGTAACCATCTTTGTTCTCTCTTATTTCATTTTGTACTTCAAACTCAAACTCAAACTCAAAACATTTATTTCAATTAAACCATTTACAGGCACTTTTGAATTGTCAAAAAGTCGGTCAGTCAGAAAATATGAAGCTATAAGTTGCCCATTCCAAAGCGTAGGTACCTATGGAGAAGAACGGGCAAGAAACTCCATGGACACTCTTTTAAATTATAGTTTTACAAAAATATTAGTTACATCAATAATGTGAATTTATAATTATATGTGAGAACGATGTAAAAAAGACGTACGCGTTAAAAGTGTCCAGAGTACAGCAAATGGTAAGAAAACAACAATTCAATATTAAAATAATTAAAAATAAGCCGAGGCAGCTAAGTGATGTACTCGAAGAGTATGTGCACGTTTGTGGTCTGGTCAGCGATATCGAAGCCGATCGCGGTCCACGTCGGGACCTCCACTCATGAACAAGCGTATCTTAGGCAGCTCGGAAAGGACCCTTTTCAATACGAGTAGGCTTTCTGTAACTGCGAGAGATTATTTGACGTTTTATATAAATGAGCCTATGCCCAGGATAAAGTATCTATTGTGAAATCTAACAGGGATCGGAGCGGAGCTGATTTGGAAAAAAGTAATTTATCTCAGGCCAGGTTTTACAATTCGCTACGAGGAGGTCAATATCTGGAGAGAGAATAGAATTTAAACAATGGGCGCGCCGAATATTGTGATGCAAAACTGGTTTTATTTGTTGAGCTCGATGCGATTGTATGCGAACCGTTGTACTGGTAAATATTTATTTCAGTATACAAGATAAAAGAATAAATCTAAAACGTGGAATGGTGCGTTATTACGTTTATTTTGTGCTGAACGAGGAGACATGTTTGTTTATTACAACAAGAATTTAATCACATTTGTGACTAAAAACGGAGGGCGAAGTAATAAATAATGTGAAACAGTGAGCAAAGTTACTATGAAATAAATATGAACCGCTATGGATTCGAGGAATGTGCAGAAAATGAGGAGGCAATAAAGAGACGATATATTGAGAGACAACGAACTACGGATGGCGAGCGCGTCGTTAGTATAGAGGGAAGGGATCACGGGATTGGTGTAATTGATCTTTTTTTATATGGAGAGATACTAAAAAATAACATTTGATATTCAGTTATATTTTTTGTCTTTTCTACAAAAAATTTAGTGTGAATAAAAGTATAGTTTAATATTGTGAGAAAGTAGTCAGTAGGTACAGCTTTTGTAATTATTGTAAGAAGGTAGTAAGTAGGCTTTTGTAATTTTTTTCATTAAATAGTATTCTTGGCACACAGTACACAAGATATTTTTTCCAACAAAGTCATAAACAGAGAAAGAGAATCTAAGAAGAGATTGAGATTGAGTCTAAGAATTTTCAAGGAGGTATTCCTCGAAGGCATAGAATCAAATAAAGTGAATGGTTCCAGTGTGATTGGCACCCAACGTGATAAGGCGCAAGTCTAGCGTATCGGACGCAGACACACAGTTCTTATCCTAGGCCACAACGAGTATTTTCAGGAACATTTACCTAAATCTGAATTATCCAGACGATAGCCTATCGAAGTGATTCTTGTTACCACTTGACTGATACAATAAAACTAAATCTCTGAAAATATGTTGTTGTTCAGTCAATACACAATTAATGTTTCGAACACATTGATTTCTTCGTTTACTCTGAAAATGCGTGAAACATATGACCAGAGGGCAAATGATGATAATAATTATGATAATTTTATATGAAATTATTATCTATAGGTAGAATATTCCTGGCTTGAAATAAGGATTATCAAAATCTTACGTTTTAGATCGTAATCATATAAATTTACATAAAATTAAACTAAATGGAAGATAATGAGTAGTTGTCTGCTGGTGCGGGGCGTGTCTTGGCGGCTCGGCGTGCTCAGAAGCGCGGTGGCTCGGTGTCCATGACGGCTTAGATTCAGGCGAGCAGCAGTTAGGCCGCCGCAATTTATTGGATCGCTTGAGAACTGACCGGCTATGAAATATGGCGGCCGTGTGCGCACTGATTTATCACCACCGACACTATGAAAAATGACACGCTCCCATTGAAAACGTTGAAACTATCGCGGCCAGCCCTCTCTTTTGAGACGCTTTTAATTATCTCCGCAGCGAATTTTATAAGAACATCGTTCTTTCTGCATAGCGATTCTTTTTTGTTCGTTAGTAGTGCTTTTGTCGTTTCTTTTAGAAATGAAACGGGATTGTTATCGTAGTTTGTTTTGTAATTACTTACTGCTAACACTTAACCTGAAAAATAAGATCAAGAGAGTTTCTTTTGGCATTATCTTCATAGCCTTAGAGGTTGTTAGTGAAATCTTCTGTTGCGTTAGCACTCGTACGGTGTGTTAAACTATTTTTAGATCATGTTCAATAGACCTAAAATTTTTTTTTACTCTATTCTTATACTCGTACCTACGTAATCTTATATTGCAAGCAAATCTAACCATTGGAATAAAACCATACCAAAATTCATGATTCAAACTTTTAAATACCTTCTCCTCCACAAAGAATGAATCAGCCGCTTGTCAGCTGGATATAGATCTATTCGAACGGGAGGCATACTGCAGTGTGGTCACGTGGCCCTGTCGATATTCTATCGAGCGGCCCTCGGGTAATTTATTGAGCCGAGCATGCCTTTATGAGTTATGGCCTCTGACGGCCTCGCCCTCGCGCCCTACAGTTATGTTTATAGAGAGGAAAAAATTAAAAAGTCTCAATTGAGCGGTCAAATAGCCACCCTTATTGAATAGCTTCACGAACCTCCAGCCGATCGAGGTCAAAAAGGTTCAGCAAGTAAACCAGCAGATATTAACAAGGAGGATTATAGGTAAGTTTGCTATATCGTTTCATCTTTTAATTACGCCATCAACACTTAGCTGGTGTTTCGGGCTAAAGAATTTGTCGAATAATAATATTATGGTTTAGCACCTAATTGGATAAGATCTTTATAATCCTTACAATAACGAAGTAATCGTCTTAACGTCTGTAGTAAACAACTAAGCTTCAGAACATGATTAAAAGGTTTGAAGAGAGATTTTGCTATGAGGATGAAATTATATTTTATTTGTCTAGAGCTAAATACTTGTCACTCTCATTTTTTTTCAAAAACTCAATACTCAATCATTTATTGCATTTCACAATGTATGTGCTCAGGTGGTAGGTAACTTTTGTTGTAACAATCGTGGACCCTGTCGGGCACAGCAAAACAAATATTTTTAGGAAGAGGACTTATTTATACATGCAAAATAACTTAATCTAAATAGAATTTAAGGTAACATTTTATTAATTATAAAAATCAAAAAAAATATTATTAATTTATATTATTATGTCTGTTCTATGGATTTGTCAATTAAATATTCATTTATGATATAATAACATTTACTTAATTTTTTTATTTATTTGAAAAATAGCAATCTTTTTCTCATTTCTGAGTACCTCGGGTAGTTTGTTATACATTTTTATTGACATAACTAGTGGACTAGACGAGTGCATTTCCAATCGGCATCGGCATGTCGGTTGGTTTAATCGTGTTTTGTGTCGGAGTGTGTATCTTGTTTGTATGTCTTCTCGTTTAGTGTAAAGGTCTTGTTGTATGTGTGCGAATTTACAGATTTCCAGTATGTATTTAGAAGGAAGAGTTAGAATGTTTAGTTTTTTAAAATGGGGTTTGCAGCTATCAGTTTGTTTTAAATTAACTAAAACGAAGTAACTTTTTTTGAGTTGTGAACAACGCCGGTGCGTCTGTACTATTTCCCCACATTATCACACCGTAGCTAAGCCATGCATGAGCATAGGAATAGTAGGTGATCAGAGCAGTTTGCAAGTTTGTGATCTTTTTTATTTCTCGAAAAGCGTACAAAAATTTGGAAAGTTTGGATTTTATTTTCAGTACGTGTGGTTTCCAATTGATGTTTAAATCAAAAACAGTCAAACAGACAAAACAAATAAACACAAACACACAGGTAAACAGTCATAGGTAGATACCTGAAACGCCTTGCCATAAGGTACCGTGTACTTATAAATTCATATTTGATGCGAGAATTGCTGTTTCATAGGTACTCTAATTCTGATGTTATTTCCACTTAAAAAAGTATTATACTTTATAAAGGATGGTCAATTCGGAAGTAGGTATACAATAAATTAAGATTATTTTGATTACAAACGAAAATTACTGGATATTTTTCTATACTTAATTCCAGACTTGGTGTTTTACGGTAAGACCTGCCGAACCTCCTCCTTTTTGATACATATAAATGCGGTCGCTCTTTATCTTGTTTTTCATTAAATTTTCGCATACTTTATTAGGTATCCCATTAATATAGACTGTGCATAACAAATTTCCCGTATTTTATCTAAATAATAGACATCAAATAACTGCAAAATTCGGCACCAAATCAGAATGAGGGCTTTTTAGCCCCCATTCTGATTTGCATACATTCGAATTGCCCACCCTATAATTTTCTGTAAAGCAAGTTGAATGCAGACTGAATTTATTATTGAATAAAAAGTCATAATATGTCTAAAGTTGTAGCGCAAACTGAACTTTATGTATGGGGGTAGTACGGTTATTTTAACAAAAATATATAATTAATTGTTTATCTGTTTGTAAACTAAAGTGCAAATGCAGAATAGAATTACTCACCTTTAGCATATAATGCGAAGCACTACGCCTATGTTAGCTAGATTAACAGAATGATTAGCGAAACTAACTAACTACTCCACCAGCAGAATACCTTCACATTCATTCTTACCATTAATGAATACACTGTTCTGCAGTAACGTTATCCACAATATAACTAACGAGACTGTTAAACATCAAAGAGCAGTGAGTTGACCTCTAGACATTAATTAGGGATCCACCGGCCCGCTGCGGCCCGATGCGGCCTCAACCCGAACCACTCTGGCCCTGTCCAGCCCGAATCGAATTAGTGGCTAGCCCAGTTATAATATCGAAAATCAGTTAGCAAGAAAGTTTTGCTAGTTAAACCTGTTTACACATCAGAGGAGAGATGCGAGTCTATCTTACTTATTTCGTAGTGTGAGGCTGTCATTGCAAATGAAGTAAGTAACATAATTATCATATTGTTGGTGATGTCAGTAATGTGATGTTTAAATGTAAATGAGTCCATTAGGAGCCGTGTTTCTGCGAGTCGGTAAATAACAGACGTTCATGTGAACCTACTAGTGAACCTACATACTCGTACCTAAGTATCGTAAGCAGTTCCTACGGGTAAGTGTTGTTATTCATATTTTCTCTTACAAAACATTTACAACAATTATTCGTTGTTACTTATTTTGTCTACAGCTGGAATATAGCTTTTATTTCATAATTTATATTTTCAGACAATCTTGACCAACATCCGTCTTTATTACAAGCTTTTATTTAGTTTGCACTGTTCGTATGTATGTAAGTTGTCCTTCAAAATTTGCAAACTGTTAAAAGCTTGAGGCACTGATGTACGGTATCCGTTATACAGGTGTACCTACCCAATAACAGTGCCTCTAGCGTTTAAAATTTATATATTTTTTAAATGACAGTGTCACTCAAATTTATTTTTTCTTTTTATTTCGCGTTATTCTTTCTTTTTAGGTTACGTTTTTATTTAAACTAAAGCTTGTTTTTAGAAACTTTTTTTATTTTCCTTTTTTTAATCTTAAGTCTGTACCAACACAATATAAATGATTTTTTTACGATTCGAGATTGATAAGAACCAGTTGAAGCAATCATGTTATTCCTGAAATCGTTGTAAAAATCGGTGTGAAGTGTTTGCGTCATCGTAACAGAATCGAACGGGACCGCACAAATCAAGTCGTTGAGTCGATCATCTAATCGTTTGCTTTGCTCTTCAGATTTAAATTCAACACTCCACATATAAAAGGATATAGAATTGCGTTCAGTTAAGAATACCTAAACGTATTGATTTTATTTCGCGTTACTTTTTGTTATTTTGTGTTAATTTATCTTGAGCTGATGAGCTGAACAAAGGTGTTTACAGAAACATTTGGTGTTTGACTAACTGTCCAATTTATAATTATATTCTAAAGATTATGCCTTTCATGACGCTAGCTTAACCGTTTTGAAAAACAAAATATTAGTGTTTCCATTATAATAAAAGGAACGTAATACATACATTACGCTTCATAAACTAAGAATTTTATTTAAAAGCAAATTCTTGTATTACTTTAATACTTTAAAATTATTTTGTGCATTCAAATTCACCTTTAAAAATACGAATTCTCTCAAGTCCAGCAATATTTCAAGCGTTACATTATACATTTAAATTTCAACTATGTACCCAACATTACAGCTACTACATTTTCTTAACCCATATATCGTGATCCGAATAAATCCTGCAACAAAATGCAGCTCTGAAATACTTCTTGACCAATATTAATTAAGTAAATTCATACATTATAGTAAGTTGGCGCAGGTAGTGGGTGGCGCGGCGCGGTCGTAAGCCCGTGTTATCGTTAGTTTCACTTCGATCCGGCGGTCGTTTGTAACTTGCGATTTGCTTTCGTACTGCATTAGTGGGATAAAAGCTGTTTCAATCGCTCATATTAATGTAGGAATAAACTGGCGTTTGGCTAATCTGAGCCGGTTTATGTCTAGTTTGTTACCGATGAGAGTACTTTTATATTTTATTTATTTTGAATTTAGACCTAGTTTGATCTACGAAAAATTAATTGTACGGGCATTGATCGGTTAATTGTCCTGCCAAATCTCTATTAAATACGCACGTTGGTGTGTAAACAAGAGATTAAAGTAATTGCGTCGGCAGAGTTCCGCTAGCTAATTTAATTTGACCCTGTATACGTACAGCGGGCTAATTGCGTAACACACCAACAGTAGCAATCATTCATCAATATTAATTGCGTTTTTTACGTTCTTGAGCAGACACATGGAGCAATGGATTAGCAATATGCTTCAAAATGATTCAGGTTGTGAAAGATCATGTGTTACGCAATTAGGATGCAGGTTGGTGCTATTTATGTGTAAAATTAAAGATCATGGGCAAGCAATTTATTCTATAATTGCAATATATAAGCTTACCTATCCCCTAAATCTCATAAATCAAACAAAACACCACTTGGTAACCAAGACAATGTCCAAAATGTGGCAACATAGGACAGTATGAAATCGAGTCCGACACAGAACAATAGCTCGGAATAAAATGGAAGCGCCAACTGACAGGTATCCTCCAAACTCTATAAATTCTTACTCGCAAAATTGGATTCAAAAGTGCTGAAAAGTTGAAATTCGACGGCTAGCGGGCACCGGGCAGGGAGTAGTGGGCACGGGGCCGTTTATTGGAAATTTGTTAGTATTTCCATCACGAAGTACCTGGATTGTTTTCTTTGCTGTTCGGGTGATCGCCATGAAGTCGCTTGAGCAGGTACAAACTCTTTACGTAGGTTTTATATACTGTTCTTGATTGCGATTGTGTGCTAAACTAATCAAAAGTATGGCTTTAAAAATTTACGGCAAACTTTATCTATTTCTCTTTCAAAATGTTTTAATATTTCCCTTATCACTTTTTTTTAATGTCACTCTCATAGTATAATTTAAGCTATTTGTGTAAAATTATTTTAAGCCACTGTTGGAAAGTGCCTTTTCTGAAAATTTTAATTTTATTAATTTTCAATCAGCAGACGTAAATTAATTTACGTTGAACGTTCCGACTGAACTGTTAAAATTAATTTATCGGTGATAAAAAGCATAAGTGTGAAATAAAAATACATTTAATACAGGGGTGAAGGGATAGGAATATGATGCAAAGGTTGTGCATAGAAAATAGAGAAATTGAGATCATGTTTTATTGAAAAACGGTGTGCGAATAAAGTCTTATCGTAATGTTATGTAAGTTGCTACTTCTCTGCCTATCTCGTTAAATAATTATTTGTGTCTGTCTAGAGGCATGTAAAACGATTCATGTCTTGAAAATAAGCCAAACTCGAGTTACATCTTTATAAGTCACAGGACTAAAATAAAGCCAACTTTCGGATTAAATAAATATACGCAATGCGACAGGTGAGTTATTTATGAAAACAAAACGAACATAAACAAGATCAAAAAATGTTGGATGGCGGAGTAGATCGCGCCGAGCGAGCTCCAACGAGCTCGAGGTTCAAACACTCTAATATTAACATTATGATTAGCAACTCTTTGAGTTGAGGTAAAGCTAAGGATACACGTGCAAAGAACGGGAAGACATAATAATATATTCCACAGATGAAACATTTGGAAAATTAGCAAGAATAAATCATTCTAATTATGGCATTGCTGCAACAAAATACCTATTTCTATAGCGGCATGTAACCTGGTGTGATGAAAACCATAATTTTAAATGTGGTCATCTATGGTGAACCATTAAATAGAATATACCGCTCTAGTAGGAACACATTACTTTACCCATGTCTGCTAAAAAACGATGAGGCGCTTACTAAAATAGTAACAACATAGAGGTGGAAACTGGAAACCACACCTACCGCTGTACCTTTATGTCCAAGTACGAGTAGGGTGTAACCAGAAGTAGGCTTACCATAAAATATTGAAAGAAAAATAGCAAAAGATCATTCATCATCATATTTATAAGTCGGAAGACATCCATTATTGAGCGTTAGCTTTTGCTATAAAATGTCGAGACTAATGAGGAAAAACGGTTTTTATGGCGTGTGTGCCAAATCTTAAAGTGTTGGAGTTGGGACCGTACGTGTGACCGCTGCCATCTATTTATAAAATCTAAATAGGTTGTAATATTAATGGGATATTTAAATTGTTCTTCGAATTATATAAGTTGTAAGTAAGAAAATAAAAACTTATAGCTTGTTTGTTATCTGCATGGTCCTCATATGGCCTATCCTGACCAAGACTTTTAAAGAGACTGTGACCTCTGAGTTTGGTTCGGTCTTTCTTCTTAAGGTATTTAGTTACTTAAGAAACACCGTCACACTCATTAATTTTAAAAACATTACTTAAGTTTGACTTGTAAACGTGTTTTTTTTAACCGTTTCACAGAAATAAATATCATTTATCATGTAAACTAATATTATTATAAAGAGAAAAGTTCAGATTTTTTGTATACAGTATCTTTGTTACGCTTTTACGTTAAAACGGCTGAACGAATTTGGATGAAGTTTGGCAAATGCGCAGTAGGGTACCTAGTTGGATTAGGACTTAGAATACTCTTTATCCTGATTTTCCCACGGGATCGTGTCTTATGCGGGTGGAACCGTGGGGCGAAGCTAGTTTATTTACCTTTAATTTTATTTCCTAATAAAAGTTTGTTTTTAATGAATGTATAATATATAATAATATAATAATAATATAATAATAATAAGTAAGTAATATAATATAAGTATACAGATTCAAAGTGGTGTATTTTCTGTTAAACGGGGAAAAATTCACGCTAGTGCCGTTCTGTTATTCTTTGTATTGTTCTATTTTAAATGTTTTGAGAGACAACATGACAAGTATGTGTGTCCGTTCAATCAGCGCTTCTGTACTCAGCTTAAAATAGTCGACACAAGGCCTTATAAGTACGAAACTCGTTACAAAAACCTTTTCAACTATACGATAACAAACTCTCTCGTTAACCGTTTGCTTTCGAAATGTTTAATAAACTTGTGTTTTCTTGCGAAACTCATACATACGGTAATAAAGTGTATGATAATTCTGTTTATATAGCACTGAAAAAATATTCCCCTGCGTCAACAGTTACGGGTGAATTCCGCAATGGCGGCCGTTGGCGCATTCTAGCTTATATGTATTTCCTTTTTATTATATTTTTATACAAGTGTGTGCGGGTTATCCTTACTAATATTATAAATGCAAAAGTAAGTTTGTTTGTTTGTTGGTTACCTATTCACGCCTAAACCACTGAACCGATCATCCTGAAATTTTGCATATTCGTTGTCAGGTGTACAGAAACGGACATACCTTTCATCCCGAAAAAAAGTGCTGTTTCCGCGAAAAACAACACTAACGTTATTATGATAATAGATGGCGCCACATGTTTTTCGAACGGGATCGACACTTCTGCGGGTGAAACCGCGCGGTGCTGCTAGTTGTGTAATATGCGAGCTTCTGTTTGCAGCGGTGAATCAATTTCAGAAGTATTTGGTGCTCATCTGTAAAATACAGTGTTCGGCTTGTATCATAATGTTTCCGTTGTTACATAATAGTACCTTTTTATACTAAGGATTACATAATTTCATAGCGGTTATATTAATATCGCGGGGTTTTTATATTGGCTCCGTTATTTTTCAATTTTAACCATTTCCGTCCTACTTGGTGTTTTCACGTTATAAGCTTAACTATTATTGTGAGTCTGCATCAACCCACTGCTGGGCAAATGTTCTCTCCAGGACTTCCAGCTCATTCAATCCAGGGCCAAAATTTGACCACTGTTTGTTTGTTTTCTCCAGTTCATCCCACCATTTTATACGGAGCCACAACAAAGACAACCACTACGTAGAGCTCTGACACAGCCAGAAGGCGTCGTGGCAGTCCCCATAAGAGATGTTGAGACGAGCTTATAAGTTTGTGATGGAAAAAAGTGTTTGTGTGCTTATTATCTTAATTTTTGATAATACTGTAATCAAAACCAAAAAAGTTTTCTAACGAGTCCGCACTGTGCACGCATCGTCACAGCCAAGCTAGGCCACATAAGAGCACACGCTCGTAGCCTATAGCCGTCAAAAACAGAAATAATCACCGTAGCCGAAATCGGCATGGGAAAAAATAATATTTAAATAATCAAAGTAGACTCACATTAGGTTCGTTCATAAAATGGTACGTTGTGAGCTAGTGCAGTTTAGTGGGTATGTTGCGGTCTGGCAGCGAAGCGCGCTTTAATCCTATCACAGCGAGAACATTCACGATTGTATGGACAGACAGCAAAATAGATTATAATTGGACACCTTCAAAAGTGATTCGATAGGTGGTGATCTTAAAAGTGATTCATTAAAAAAACTGTCAATTAAAATTCCGTCAATATAAATCAGCATGCGGACAGCAGCGGCGCGGCGGCTCACTGGTATCGGCGGTGTCCTATCAGTTCATCAAAAAATTATTTACTTCCTTGACAAGCAACGATTGGCAAATACATGATTTGTCGTTTCATCATTATACAATAAGAAGTTTTCCAAATAATTCACTTAGAAAAAGAAATACCCTACAAACTTTTTAAGCTATTGCATAGCTTTTATCGCGGGCTTTGAGCGCGGCGACCGAATCAAGAAACTCCCTAACGAAAATAAAACCTAACACTCCCCACTCCGACCGGCACAGCGGCGCGGCGTTGAAGGCCGTGCGTCGTCTAACGTCGTTTCAGTTCGGCAGACTTCGGCACGGTGTTTGTGTGCGTGCGACTAGACGTATGCGTGTAGACTAGCTGCTAACTGCTCATAACTGATTCTATCTCTTTTAGACACGATGCTAGGTGAGACAGCGTGCTTTTAGGCCGCGTCTACGAGTGAGTTCGAGCCCGCGACTAGTTGAGGATATCAAGTCTCAAACTTATGTTTCTTATTTAGTTCAGTTACCATAAACCTATATATGATAAAAATTCCTGAATAACCTACATGTATTGTAAGATAATAAAAATATTTTGAACGATATTAACTTCTCATTTATTCAATAAAAAAAAAATGTTTTCTTATCGGTCACCACTCACCACGCTCAAAAAGTGTAACTTGAAATAATATCAAAGAAAAAACTTGAATTAACACATTCCCTGTCCCATGAATCACATAGGATTCATGTTGATTGTTTAACTATTGTGTCTACTTTATGGACAGTGAATCTGTTAATATCAAAGAAAAAAAATACTGCATAAATAAAAATAAAAAAAATATTATAATTGCATAAGTTGATAAAAAATGCCAGTTCCCGAGTGCCACACGTATTTTTTTTAATAACGTATTAATTGACAACCAATTTATTCATTTATTTTCATTTTATCTCTTAGAACAACGTTTGGAACAAAAACGTTTTATATATTGACTTACTATCAGCGACCCGTGTTTTCACCCACATAAGTGTCGATCCCGTAGGAATATCGGGATAAAAACTATCCTTTGTCCTTTCCCGGAACTCAAACTATCACTATACCAAATTTCATCTACATCAGTTCAGCGGTTTCAGCGTGAAGAGGTAACAGACAGACAGACACACTTTCGCATTTATAATATTAGTGTGGATTGTTATGTAATTTCCTAAAAATTAAAATGATTAAATAGGCAATTAGTCAGCCATTTAATTTAGTACCTACCGAGTGTAAATAGTTGAATAAATAAAATAAAAAAAAGTGTGTTAAATATTGTAAGAGTTAACAACGCAAAGCATAAATAACGTTTGATAAAATGCATTGCTTGATAATTACTTACTTAATTTATTTGAGATTTCTTTCTGTGTCGCTGTCGGTCCAAAAGCAAGCGAAGCAAGCTCAGGACTTGGGGCACCTTGACTCGAACAGGTTAGGTTCGAAGGGGATGACAAACATTTATTTGGCAAATGCTTCTCTTTACAAATGTTTTGGATGATATTTAATCATTTATACATTTTTCATTTAATATTTAGATTCTTTTGGGAAAATCCCCTTCGTGTTTGGTTCCTTTAAGCCCTGTAGACAGAAATACGAAGCAACGGAGCCCCAAGAAGCGGGGCTCCGTCGACTACGTCTTATTATTATTGCTTGTTTTGGTGACACATTAGTGAACGACTTACCGACCCGACTTACGAGTCCTAGCAGGCGCTATACGTTGTATACTTTGTGCATCACCGCTGCTCTCAAACGGTGAAAGAAAACCAAGTGAGGAGATCGGCATGTCCTAAAACCAAAAATTTGAAGACATGCGACATCCACCAATCCGCACTGGGTCCGCGTGGTGGATTACGGCTCACTCCCTCTCCCAGAGAGGAGGCCTGTGCCTCAGCAGTGGGAATCTTATAGATTGATTATGCATGATTATACCATATATTACGATCACTCTCAAATTACGATGTTTACTTTTTACTAGCTTCTGCCCGCGACTTCGTCCGCGTGATATTTCACCCTCTCTCCATTCACGCTCTTAGGGATAGAATTTCAAAACCCTTTCTTAGTGGATACCTACTCTTCACAAAGATCACACCCTTCAAATTTCATGTCTCCAGGACCAGCGGTTTAGGCTGTGCGTTGATATATCAGTCAGTCAGGACTTTGAATTTATTATATGTACCTATATATATATAGATTTATTTTTTATATACTTCTTTGACATAATCTTTTTATTATTTGACATTATATACAGACAATTCTAATTTCAACTCTATAATAGTGGATGTAATGGCAATCATATCGCTTGGTTTTTATATTTTATTTATCCTTTTGATAGATTCTTGTATATTTTGTATGTGAGGACTTTGTAGGCCTTGTAGACCATTTTTTTATTTCATCAAGTACCTATTACTTTTTGACAGTCCTACGCTGTCTTCCCATACCTACTGTAATTTGAAAACATTGTAAAAGTCAAATATTTTTAAAAGAGTAACCGTGGAATTTCTTACCGGCTCATCTCCATAAGAAACGACCAATTGGAACCGTGCACCTAGCTTCTGACGATTCATAAATACCCATGTAGGCTTATGTGAAATAAAATATTTTGATATTGATTATAAAGAAAAAATATTATAAAAAAGCTATCACAAAGTTTGACGCAAATTGTACCTACCTACCAGAGATTACATTTATAGGATTATCTACTATGATGACTCTATAGTACTTGATAGGTAGTCAGCTACTGATAATGTTATTCCTATTTTGTGGGTATAAATTTATAAATCGCAATCGTAACATACAGCTTAGATGGGACTGGACAGGACATGTCTACCGTATGCCGGACAAACTGTGGGCCCATATAGCACAGAATTGGCGCCCTGAGACAGTGAGGCGGGGTCGCGGCAGACCACGTAGGAGATGGCGGGACGAGCTGGATATGTTCCGTCAAAACTGAAAGGAGGACGCGCGGGCTCGCGTGGAGGGAGGCCTTTGCCCAGGAGTGCGACAGCGCAGGCTAGATCATGTATGTAGGCAAGTAAATGAAATTCACAACTGCAACATTTACACTCCTCCCAAGTATATCTTCTCCAAATAATTACTGAAACGTTTACAAGATACGAAGCTCATATAAGCTGACCAGTGATACGCAGACTCGATACAAAGGAGCATCATTTTATTACAAGCCTCAAGAAGCGACTTTACATCAGGACTCGGGAGGCCTTCAAACATCCGCCTCGTCGCGACATGTGACGGACAAGTCATTCGATTAGGAGCGAACTCCTGTCTCTCCTGGTAGCTGAGACAAGGCTTCATGGTGATTTGATGGTTATTTGCTATGACTCACATTCCTTTGGGCTGTGTTTGTTGTTTATTTATGATGCATAGACCGATTCTAGTAAGATGATCAGAAGATTTGGGTAATATTTTTTACAACTGTGATTTAAACAATATAAGGAAGGATATTATGATCAGTTGAAAACAATAACGGACAGTCATTTTATTTTTCGGTGGTTGGTAAATTAGTCGGTAATTTCATCCTACAATGTCAGTACAAAAATACTCAAGTACCTAATGTAAGAAGTGAATGACCAGTAAACATGTTGGAATGGGCAGTTAAGTAAATAGTTCTTGAGTTCATAGGTTAGGTTAGAACTTTGACCAACGACGCGCAAGCCGAGCGAGCGCTACTTCCACGTTAGATTTTTTACCGACTAATTCCGATTTGTTAACTGCGCGCCCCATAACTGGGCAGTTATGGGGCGCGCAGTTAAGCCATTTTATTTAATTTTATTATCCATTAAATATTTTCTATGACTCGTTGTCATTTAGATTACTACCCAGCTTTTACTGTCGAACTTGTCAATAAACACGCATTTTGTAATTTTTATTGACCAAATCTACAATATTATCAACTGCCGTTTTAAATCAGTGTCAATTTTTATCATTTCTTGCGCCCTGGTAACTAAGGTCTAAAAATAGGCTTTACTGTTATTTTAAATGAGAAATGATACTTTATTATCAAATACATATTATCAAATACATATTATTTAACAAATATATTCATTGTAATTGTGGTGTCCTGATTCCTTGTGTATACGAATAGGTATAAATAAAAGCCTCACACTGGTTTCACCAAGGAGCGCACACACCCGCACCGGCCGGCAGTTGAGCGAGCAAATGCCAATCCCCACCCGCGCACGTGCATGCGCTGCTTGTGCTTTATTAATACGTCACACCTCTTCCTTTACATAAGAAGTTAAAATAAATGATTATTAATTTTAATTATACACAATTCAATTAAGTAATTTATACTTCAAATCAACATCTCTATAATTTTTGACAATGTTACATTTATTTTCCAATGAATACTTATTATATAATTTAACCAAGTTATTTATTTATTCTTTTGCTTCTATCAAATCAATTTCATTCTCTGAATCATCTGTTTGCTTCTCATTATTAGTAGTAAGCTTATTTTCTTTTTTTTTTTGCAGTTTAAATAAGATTATAATTTGTCACACTAGCAAATTACACACTGTAGGTACACGACACAACCAGATACGGAACGCGGGACAGTTTCTGAGCACATGTGCGTTCCGAATAGTCAAATGCATGACCGGATGCGACACGGCCATCCTGCGATGCACACGTCCTCGTGTGTTAATCTGTAAACAAACATACTCCGCAAAGTATCTCAGAGCTCGGTCACTCCAGACCAAATATGGTACAGACAAAAACATAATGAAAATTCGCTCGAACTAAAATAATTGCAGAGTTCAGAGTATTAATCATTATTTGATACCCAAATCTCAAGATCACAAACTAAATAATCAACTAAACATGATAGAGCAGCTAATAACATCCTTAGAGCATCACAAAACACAGCAGGAATCTTATTCGTGACCTGTGGCTTTTCATCAAGCCCCTACAATAAACCTCATGTTTGTTACTTTGAATTCCTCCTGAATTCCGAGTCCCACGGACTCTATGGTCTCTACAAGACCCCGACCTCCGCCAGAGTTAAACACGCATCGCGCACCCACGGACTACTTGAGTTGCCTCAAGAGACACCGATTTCTACCGGGCTACGACTATGTAATAACTACTGGTACGGTCCCCGACCAGCCGAACTAAGATTCACCACTATCACTCGACTTTAATCTCTGCTCTGTTTCATCAACAAGACTTTTACTTGGCTTTCCTCAAATTCGTCATTAATACTCTGATCCCTTTGCCTGTGCCATAACATATGCCTTAGCCTCATGAGCGTACTTGATTCAACCAGAGCCATGTAATCAAACTTTAATCAATCATAACAAAAAACATCAACCAGAGCCATGTACCATCGTTATCCACATTACAACAATAATCTTTTCCACTAAGAGCCTCAGATACCTGGAAACCCACACACGAGTAAACCACTCAACGCCACGGCACTCCGGCCGACCAGCAATCGCATTGCTCTCACACATCCAGCGCATGGATCCATGTGTATCACCCCTGTGACTACACACTTTTTACTACGGCCGATAGAGAACCCCTACTCGCGTGGTTCCCATTACTTAGGCCTGCTCATAGCTCATTACCACTGTGATCACCATCTATTTCGACTGGTACATAACCTATCGTGAGCGTATTTAAAAATTGCATCGTTAACTAGATTGGGCTATACCTAACAATGTAACCGTTTTTTTTTGTTGTTTACCAGGGAAGCACTGGATACCC
The DNA here is from genome assembly GCA_927399505.1 of Luperina testacea. NCBI lineage: Eukaryota > Metazoa > Arthropoda > Insecta > Lepidoptera > Noctuidae > Luperina > Luperina testacea. Next base: position 619,804 of record OV656771.1, read on the forward strand.
GAGTCAAAACAAAATGAAAACGACTCACCAAATTCAGTAGACAATAGATCTATAGCTGGCTTAATGGCTGTAGTGGTTGCAATCCACAGTTTCCTTGGCAGAAGTCTTGAAACTCCTCGCTCGAAAAGCACCGTCCTTGATCAGCGATTATTCGTACAGGAGATCCAAAGAGTGCAGCGCTGTCCCCCACTGTCTGTGTTAACCTGTAACCAAAAAAAATCAACAGCAGTACATGTTCCACTCGGCCAATTCTGACCACATTTAATAAAACGATAATTGATAACAAAAGATTCGGTCGGTGGTTCGTCTTAGGGGCGGTTCCTCCAAACCTTGGTAATAATTGGTCAGGAACTGCATCAGTAGACCAAATACAACGCTCATGGCCCGGCTGCCGCAGCACCTAGTGACACTCATGCCAATATAGTCATCACCTCAAGTGATACGACCAACACACATCACTTCCCATATAGTCTACGACTCCCAGGTTATTAGGAAACCAACACAGCAATAGTCTCCTTTGAGACCCTGGTCCCCGCTGCACCACCAGCTGCCCATCGCTCCCCGAACAACTCACAAGCTAGTTGCAGTTACGACTACAGACAAGTACGTACAGTGCGACCTAGCCATGGTATGTGCTCTACTACGGTGAAGGAACTATCCTCACCGCCATCTACGTTTAACACGTTAGGAACACTACTTAGAGGCCTCTTTGATATGCGATCGTGAGCATACTAGTAAGTTCGGTTAGAATCTAAAGCTTATGACGTATAGCGATCACTTGTCCAAACTTCCACTACCTTAAATGGACCTCTGAACTTCCTATCTAGATTAGTCTGATAATCTGATTTCACTCTTCGTTTTCTAATAACACAAAATAACCTACCCAAAATAATACTTTGCAAGTAAATGTCGTGTAGAAATGTAATAGAATCTCAAGTTGTGACTCGCTATTCGCAACGCTTCTTATGATTTGTTTTGTGCTGAATACACGTGTTTAACCAATACCCGTCAACGCAACAACATTATTAACTCGTTTGGCATTTAATTTGCCTGCACAACTCGCTTTTACTGACGAGCATTCAGCACCAGAAACTTAAACAAAACAATACAGCCCACCTTTATGTTCTAACGTGCCTGCGGGTAGTTGTACGACGCAAACATCCGCTCGCCGTTGCTGCTTGCAGCGCGTGCTCCACCTCCACTCTCTGCTTGGCTGCCACTTCTCGTGCACCGGGCCGCAACATGTCCTGGATTCCCTCACTTGCAGCACACGAAGGGCTTCATCGACGGCTGCGGGCTGCTTGGCTCGATTCTTGAAGTCGCTCCACGTCACTGGTAGCTTCACGCTACGTCCTTCGTACTATTTACGATAGCCAAGTTGATACTGCTTTCTTTGTGCGCCTTAATGACGGCCACAACATGACCTCCTTGTAGTGAATTTTCAGCAAAACACAAATCAGCTGTCGTATTGTGTGCTGTTACGTTTGCACACGCGTCCTATCGCGTTTCTAATTCCTTGTAAGGATGTCCCTCCCATATGAAGAAGAGTGGAAGTGGATTTACATTCTGTAACTAGTACTTTAACTCACACCCTGACTTATTACTTGTAATTTTTTTTTTTTTAAATCGTTTACTTTTACCATGTTTGTAAATATGTGAGCACCATGTATCTATCAGATACTTAATTTATATGTCATGGTTTCATTTTTAAGTCTTTTACCTATTGTGGTATAGTAATTTTATTTTAGGTGCATCGTGTTCACATATTATTATTATAAATAATTAATGTATACAAAATTTTGTAAAATATTTTAAAAGAGTAACGGTGGAGTTTCTTGCCCGTTCTTCTCCATACGAAAACTACCTTTTGGAATGGGCGACTAGAATCAATTCTATTTGTTGTAATATGGTATGCTGGAAGAGATTTCTTATGAAATAAGCATCACCTTTGTACCTATTTTTCTGTTCTGATTATTTCGTATCTGTTTATATATGTGTGTACATAAATAGTAAAATAAATAAATAAAATAAATAATTTCTGACGTTCAAAAGTGCCTTTTATGTGCCTATTTGAAATAAATGCTTTGACTTTGGCCCTTTTCTTGGTGGGTGTATCTATGCCTGTCGCAAGGAGATATATTTCTAGGGCTCTCATCCATTTCTCCCAGCGTAATCCCAGTGACATGGGATTGCCATCGCATTGCAAGGGTTCTACCGATGGTAGATTGGACATTTTGGCCGACTTGAAACAATGTCAGTATGCCTTTGTATTGCACCCTTGGCGCTATTGGGTAAGGTGTTTCACATTTTATTTATAGGTACTATCCGTCGGTAAAATACAAATTACTGATCTTAAATTTCCTCGTAATATTATGTTATCAGCAATCTGTACCCAGTTATGTTTATTTGGCCAATCTTACTATCTGTTATATCCGTATGTTCTCACAACACTATAATACCATAATAGTAAATAATAAATGATTTGATAAGTCTTAGATCGGTATTTTACTATGATGGCTGCATAACGAATAAGCTACAATGTATGTGTGATTTACACATAATTATGTCCTTGACTTTGAATTTTAGTATAACTCAATTATTAGTTTTTTGCAGTGAATTAACTGTTTGACAACTGTGAGACGCTGCGCCGCAACATTTTAATTAGTTACATGCAGCGTTAAATGGTCAATAATCGAATGAGTGATATTAATCTATGATACGGCTGAAGTAGATATGGCTATGCCGGTAACATTATATTACATTAGGTTTAGTGAAGTAGATATGGCTATGCCGGTAACATTATATTACATTAGATTTAGAGATATTTTATAGATATTAACTAAAACATCAAAAATTGAGTTACAATAAAGGTGACAAAGAAAATATTAATTAATTTCATCCATATAATATAATTTGCATTGTTTATGTTTATGCCCTTGGCAAAATTACACCTTAATGCTCCTTGGCACCTTGTTTCACCTTGGAAAAATAAGTACTTTGTGCTCCTTGGCACCTTGTTTCACCTTGGAAAAATAAGTACTTTGTGCTCCTTGGCACCTTGTTTCACCTTGGAAAAATAAGTACTTTGTGCTCCTTGGCACCTTGTTTCACCTTGGAAAAATAAGTACTTTGTGCTCCTTGGCACCTTGTTTCACCTTGGAAAAATAAGTACTTTGTGCTCCTTGGCACCTTGTTTCACCTTGGAAAAATAAGTACTTTGTGCTCCTTGGCACCTTATTGCACCTTGGCAAGTTACAATAATACACTTTGGTACACTTGTTATAATAATAAAACTGTACCTAGCCGCTAACTTGCTTCTGGCAACGCTCGTTTCCAAAACCAAAACTCGAACTTTGCTCTTGGCAACGATCGTTGCCAAAAAATATTTTTTACCAAACGACTCTAAACTCTATTTTATAGACTGTAAAGTCCTTTCAAAACGCCTTTAATCCATAGAATAATAGATTGTTTAACATTTAGACGCAAGTTTGCAACATGGCCCGACCAATTTTTTTTTTGACAATTAATAAGTGAAGTTTGAGGCCGACATTTTGTGTTTCTTTGTGCTCTGTGTGTTATTTTTTTAATGCAGATTTTTTACCACAATCGTTATTGTTTCTTGTTCAATAGTACAAATAACTAGTCTAGTTTATAAAAATGATGAAAAACTATATACCTATCGCGCAAATTTTTTCACAATTTCACGTTATTCGACTGAAACCGGCAAAATATGCTCGACCTTAACTTTAGCCTCTTATAAAATATTGTACACACAACTTTTGTCAAAATAACAAACCTTACTTTTTTCGTTATCCTTTTGTCTACACAAAACAATAAACAAAATTACGCTAGGTCTCTTGGATCGATTGTAAATCAAGTTTTAATGAGGGGCGGCTGCGCCGAGTGTTTAATGTCAAATGTCATGAGCAAAGTTCGACGGTTTTTTTGCAATCGAAAGCAAGCCAGCGGCTAGTATATCAATTTGGTAGTACATGTACCCATTGCACTGTAGGTTAAAAGATATTAATATAATGATTAATGATATTTGACTTATCTGTTTTAACATTACTATTACTTATTGTATTGGTTTAATGTGCAAAAGTTGTTTACAATATACAATTGGATTCTAATGTACACGTCTGTAGATAGTTACCCGGGAAATATCTAACGCCTAAGGTACAGGCTCGGCCTAGTTTAGGTGTTAGTGGTCATTCGAATTGTGTTCAATTGCAGAATTGTACCTACTGTTTGCCAAAATCAACTTGTAAAATATTTTTGTGTCAATAAAGCATTTTTTTTTTTATTACTAACGACATTCGAATTACTTACTTCAACCTTAAAACATCATTAAGTAATCTAGGAAGAATGCGATCAATAGTGAGGTATTATAATTTACACTAAACATTCTTACTACGTAGGTATTTAAATAAATAATGTCTCTGCATAGATTATACTTACGCGGACTTACGCGGTAAGCCGCGATTTTTATTAATTACATTTAGACTAAAGTCACAAGATATAAAAATGTTCATTATACTATATACTAGCTAAATAGTTGACGGTTACCATCGATTAGGTACTTATTTTAAGATTTTTCACCAATATCAGAAAAATCAATACCCGAATCCACGTCTACCGTCCAGAATATAACAATATATGACAGACGTTTTTTTGAGAAAAGTATTCCTTGCTTTTATTTTATACTAGCTTCTGCCAAATTTTATCGAAATCCGTTAAGTGGTTTAGGCGTGAAAAGGTAACATACAGACAGACAGAGTTACTTTCGAATTTATAATATTAGTATGGATATTGCAAGAGGTTTACATGACAATAACTTGTCATGAATCTATCAGACAAATAACACTGTGTTTGTTATTTGTCATATCTAGTCATTGTTTTATATAGTCCTTGGATAAATAGGTAGGTACATATACCACTCAATCAGTAGCTCACAAAACCGTAAGGTTGTTATTATTTGCGTGCACGTGAGTTCGTTTCCTCCCTCCTTTTTATTTTATTTTTGCATGTATCAGCAAAATTTACCACTTACTTGAGGGCTCGTCGCCACGTGTGGTGTCCTGGTTCCTTGTGTATACGAATAGGTATAAATAAAAGCCTCACACTGGTTTCACCAAGGAGCGCACACACCCGCACCGGCCGGCAGTTGAGCGAGCAAATGCCAATCCCCACCCGCGCACGTGCATGCGCTGCTTGTGCTTTATTAATACGTCACAGTAATAAACCCATATCCCTCTATATTGAGAGCGGTTGTGAAATTTTAAACTATTTTATTTCCTTTTAGCCGAGTGGATTTCCTTTGGTTTTTCGTAGAAGGGAGTCGTACAGGAAAATCGAGTTATTGTGTTTGATACATTTTTGAGCAAGAAGATATCCTCATGATTGTATTTCCGTAGGGTGAAAATGAAACAGGAGGAAAGATTTTAAACACAAACGTGTGCGGTCGGGGCCTCCCGTCAGGAACGAAGTCCCGCGCGCACACCACACACTCGTATGAAGCCAGCGGGAGAGTGTCGCTTGTGTCGCGCGGAGCGGGTGTAACGCTTTTCCTCATGTGACTATTTCTACAAGTCAACTCCTACCACGAGCCGCGCCGAGGGGCTTTATTTAAAAAAAAAATTAAACAGTCTTTTTTTCTATAAAAAGACTCTGTTTTTTTGTTTACGACTATTCGTTGTAAGTTTATTTTTTAGATTTTAATCAGGACATGCCTAAAAACGTTTCGGTTCAGTTGGCGCTAAGAGATTAGCGCAGAAAAAATGGTAGATATTATTTATATTATTATGTAGGTATTTGGAAAAAGATTGAACTGCGTGGGACGCCTCCAAAGAATTTGTTGCCAGGCAGCTAATAATCCCGGCTGTTGGCAGGTCTACCTTTAAAGCTTAAAGATTTACTCCAATCTGCCTACAAAATGTATACATAATAAATATCTGTATAGTAATATGGTAATAAGGTTCTCGTAACATTAAAATTGTTAGGTGTAGACTCCCTACAACAAAAAACCAAATGTTTTAATTTATTTGTTCAGACCTTATCCCAGATTATATAAATCTAAAAAGCGACCACCAAATCTGAAGATCTTTATGCGAATCCTATTAGCCGACTTTTTCCCTGGTGATAATCCCATGCTCCTAGCAGGTGAGGAGGGACGTGGATCAAAACAAATGAAGCGCGTCCTGCCGCACAAAGTATTGCGTTCTCAAAGTAGTGTTACATTTCAAATAGTAGTGTAAAGGCACTCCCTCACTGGGAGCATTCGCCTGTAATGTAACAATCCAAATTTCCATTGTAACGGCTAATGCTTTGCACGAAGACTGCGCAGGCTGTCAACTACTAGATAGTGTAGAGAACCTACTGATGTTCTTGTGATGTTTCTGTTTATAATCAAGAGCGAGTCGGACTCGCACACCGAGGGTTCCGTACAGTCATGTTTTTAATTTTTCATCGGCGAGGCCTATATTCGTCAGAGAATATTAACACTGTGCACTGCGGTGTAGAATTTATGTAGTTTTATGTCAGCGCCGCCTCTTGACCTATAGAGGAACTAGTGTAATTTTGTTGATGATTTCTGAAAAAGTGAGCTATTTAGAGACTTCGTTTTATTTTTCCTGTAATCTTTACATAAACTTCTATCACATAGAATAATTTCAGATTTTTTTCTTTGCAAACTTCGGAGATAAGGGGGGAACGGTTTTGTGTTTTACCTTTTTCATCAAAAGTCGAAATCTATGTGGCCTAAAAAAAAAGAAAAATGTTTGAGATTGTGCAAACTGCGCTATTTCATATGATACCCAACCCATACATGCCCAAGTAGCCCCACTTCGAATTTTTCAGACCCCCTTTCAGTCTCTGTTGCAAAAAATATACATATATTTTTATTACTTTCTTATTTGCAAAATAGTTGGGCAAATGTCATCTAAAAATATTCCAAATTTCAAGTTGATAGCATTAGCTGTTAGCAGTTCTTGAGATATCCAGCTGTGACAGACAGACAGACAGACGAGTCTCACCATAAGGGTTCCGTTTTACCATTTTGCTACGGAACCCTAAAAAAGCCCCTACATATAATAAAAAAGGTTGCAGTAACACGGCCAGGTGGCGGGTAAGGGTTACATTACCTGCAAATGCTCCCGGTGAGAGAGCGCCTTTATGAACATTTATTTTCATTTTTATATGTTATCTATACAAAACGAACTCTGGCTCTGACTCTTTATAAAGTATAAATATATATATATAGGAAAACTAATTTTGCCAGTAAGGTACAATTAGATATTTTTTTTATAAAATCTATTTCTTACAGAAAATATTCCCAACCTTTTCAACTTAGATAAAGTAAAAATCAAAGAAAATCTTGGCAGTTAGTTGCGAATTTAGCGACAAGTTGCAAGAGTCAACTGAAGAAATAGGTCAGCGTGGAGCGATTCGATTGGCTGCGGCGAATCTTTACAAACGCTATCTATTAGTACCTACTCACCACCCGCAGTTGGCAACGCTTACCAACCGCGCAGGAAACCTGCTAATATTTGTAATTCAGACTTTTGAATTCATTAACTGTTGAGCTTTAAAGTGATTTCCGGACATACAAAGTAATAGAACGGTCAACTTATTGTTTACCATAATCTAATCATTATCTGAGCATCGATTTGAAATATGCGTTTTGAACCAAAAATGTCAAAGGTCGCAAAAATGACATAGTTCAAAAAGACTGATTCCCTAATCAGTAATTAAAGTTCATAGCGCCTCATAACTACAACTATCGATTACCACCCAGAACTTGATCCTTTGCGAGTATTCGATTACTCGATACTCATCACTGGGGCGGGCCAATGTAACTCCACTGATAATCGGAGAGCGCGTCAATCGACTCATCTCGGATGTCAAACGGAACAGGAGCGACATGAGAGCGGACTGATACGTAATATAGAGGAGGGTAAAATTCTGAGTTACTGAACCAAGTAATTAAAATTAAAATAAGAGTGAATGATAGCGTGACTGTTGGCAGGGAAGCATGGAAGAAGAAATCGTGTTGCGTCGATCCCAAGTAACATGGGACAAGAGCAGAAATGTCACGCACGAGCCACTGCCGTGCGACCATCTCAGTAGAACTTGGCCAACGCTGATTTACTCTTCGGAAAAAAATGTAAGGAATTAATATTGATAATCTTTTTCAGAAATGAGTACCTAACAAAAGCTAACCGTGGTGTCCGATGCCTGTTTCAGCTCGGAGCAGGATCTGGGAAATTAGTCATTATTTACATTGGTATATCACAAAAATGAATTATGGAAATATTTCATGGTCAACCCGTTCTAGAGGGGGTTTTAAAAATTAACACACACATGCCCCCGACCTGTCCGCAAAACTTAAACCACTGCAACACGCTGGTCCTGCTCCATAGGACAATGAACAGTCTTAAAATTTATTATTTTATTGACATTAATTTACATTCTGTAATTATTTTAACTCACGTTCTGACTTATTACTTGTTAATTTTTTTTTATGAATGAAAATCGTCTACTTTTACAATGTTTGTAAATATGTGAGCACTATTTATCTATCACATAATTAATTTAAATGTCATGGTTTTATTAATCCATTTTAATTCTTTTACCTATTGTGGTATATTAACTTTATTTTAGGTGCATCGTCTCCACATATCTATATCTATCTATATCATAAAACAAAGGTAGAAGTTAGGTACACCATTTATTTATAACCCAAGAACGGCTGGACCAATTTTTATGATCTTTGATTTGTTGGATTTGTCTTCGCCCCGAATAGCAGAATAACTATTAAAATATGGAAAAAATTCACGAAAAAAATAATGAAGTTAATTCATTTTCTCATACATGCATTCTTATTGCTTCTGAGGCGGTACGAAATTTGCCGGGTTAGCTAGTATATATAATTATATACATAAAAGAAAATCGGGTTAGTTACACGGACACCGTTTATAACTTAAGAACCACGGGACCGATTTTTATGATCTTTGGTTTGTTGGATTTGTCTCCGCCCCGAATAGCAGAATAACCCTATTAAAACATGGAGAAAATTCACAAAGAAAAAATATATAAGATTTTCTCATACATTTTGTAGGGATCGGCTATTTTGATTTCAGCTAGTTATTATATAATTAATGTATGCAAAATATTTTAAAAGAGTAACGGTGGAGGTTCTGGTCCATTCTTCTCCACATGAAAACTACCTTTTGAAAGGGGCGACTAGAATCAATTCTATTTTATTGTAACTTTTGACGTTCAAAAGTGCCTTTCATGTCCCTATTTGAAATAAATGCTTTGACTTTGACACTTGCCCTAACTTTGCAACATTATCGTGCGTGTTTGTAGTATTACAACAATAGTAACGGTTCTTTTTCGTAGAAATACTGAAAAATCCCTTTTTTGGCTAATGAATAGACCTTTGTAACGAAGTGGAAGTAAACTGCTAGATTCCTTCAAGATTCGCACACACTATAATATGTTTACTTGTTAAAGGTGGCTCCTTAGTTCATTGCAAAACTTAATTTTAGTTGTTCATAACTAAAGGTCAGATCAAGCATAAATTATAGTCCTAAAACGGGTTAATTATTTTTGAAATAATTAATTCTTTAAATAGGTACCTACCTACTTGTGAACACTATGCGCGATTTCTAGAACTTATAATAAAGGCTACGGTTCGCTTTTTATTTGACTCCTAATGACTACAATTTAGAAAATAAAAATATGAATCATAACTACAAGCAAATTCGTGGTTCGCAATAAAAACATGCACAATGATTAGCTCGACTTAATTGCTTCAATTCCTGAAAACCATCGACAAGTAACTTTGTTTGCCTACAAACGGTAGGTATACATAAACTGTCATATGTATTGAACATTAACGACGTCTTCCGACGAGCTCTTGTCCCCGTCGGCGGTCCAGCTGTATTAGAACCCAATGGCTTGTCACGTAACGATGGCAAGAGTCCGGACAGCATGATCTTATTTCTACGGAAGGTGGATAGGCCTTTAGTGCATGTGGGACGCGACGTGTGTCGATACTCTTGCGCCATCCCATCTTCCTGGTTCGGCGTGCTGTGCTGGCGCTGCTGCTGCGGCTGCGGAAAACCTCAAGCGGTGGATCCGATGGACTTGGTCCAAGTCATGTAGTCCAAGTGGTTTGTTCAACCACCAAATCTCCAAACGGTTGGTTGACGCTTACCGTTACCCAAGGGCTGGGTTTTACCTTGGTCAGAAGCTAAGTACCTATTGCCATACAACGTGGCAATGCCACCAGTCTCTTGGGTACATTACCAGTCGACAGCGATGCGGTGGAATTTTTCGACGCCATATTTTAATTCGATATTAGTTATAATTATGTTAGGCTAATATTTTCATTTTAGTCATTTGTTAGTAAATTTAGTAGAAGTGTATATAATATTTATATAATGTACCTAAAAAGGTAAATAAACCAAAATATATTTTTAAAATCTATTACTTTTACCTACACAGTCCCTGTACAGTTATTTTACCTCTGATTTGGAACCACTGTCAATATCGCAGTAATCTTTAATGTCGTGACAATATGGTTCCTCTTCGGTTGTTACAACTGTCCAGTCTGTCAAAATCACAGTTACCTTTATTATTGTTGTATTAAGGTTGCTGGTGGGTTGCTGCTGTCAGAGGTAAAATAACTGTGAAAGGACTGCATACAAGTCATTTCCTACTCAGTTTTGATTGATCATGTACAAAATTTACTTTCTTGTACACGCGTCCATTAGGTACAAAACAAAGAGTATCAACAACAAATTAATCTTCTTCGTTTTTTCCACATTTAAGTAACATGGTATTTCACTTCTCGCACATTATAGTACAAGGCATTTCACTTTACTGTATCGAATGATACTTACTGTTCTATTTGGAGAGTTGTCGGGAATCTACGGAAATTAGGTCGGGGCACACGAGCGGGCGGCCTGGCCGTCTGCCGCGAGATTATGAGGGATGACCACGGCTTAGTGTGCACGCACCCTTATGTATCACTGTCCTACACACTGGAGATTTAGAGAATTGTCTTTGTATGGAATACCTATTTACGTTATAAAATTGTCTAACCCTTCGGAATACAGGCGAGGTGTACCTGTGCATAACACGCCCACTTTTCGCCCGGTATGTTTATGTCCGACACTTTGCCCGACCCGGGACTTCATGCTCAGCAGCAGCGCTTGCGAGCACTGGACCAACGAGGTAATATTATGAAAATGAAGGTGAAAGGAGAAATTATTGCCATCTCATCGGGCACGACCTTTCAAATTCTAGTTTGCAGCAAAATGGAGAAGAAGAATATAATAATAGCTCACAATAAGGTAGCATTTGTCGTTTAAAAATAGCTTACATTTTTGCATTATATTTTAAGAAGGGCCCCGGTTCCTGTCGTGAAAAAAGAACTACGAAAAATAAAAGAAAATTGCTTTACCCAAACAAAATTAATTTCACTCTGTGGTCCTTACGGAAATATCAATAAAAAACCATTTTCGCCACGTTTTCGTTCCAATTTTCATCAAAAATTTAAAATCATAAGCTCTCGAAAATACATGCTTTCATCCGCTATGTCATCTCTAGGTATTTTAAGGGAAAATGTTCAGATAACAAACAAAAGTCGAACATGCTTTCAGAAGAAAAATCAATAGGCCGGAATACGAGCTGCTGATCACTTTGCATGCACGCTTCACAAACAAAAACAAATAATTAAATAATTATGTAAGTAATTATCTGTTTTTGAGTATCGAGTTGAATAGATCTCATTTACAGCAATTTGGGAAGTAATAAACTTGTGAAATTCTTTTGTATGTTTATCTTCAACCACACACAGCATCTCATCAAACGTATCAAAAATCTTATGATACTGGCAACTCGACTATCTATGCTGGAAAATTAAACATAATTTATCTCACTTTTATTAGCCCAATGTGATTGATTTTTTGTGTTCTAACTTTTCCTTGTTTTTGTTTCAAAGAACTTAGTGATACCTAATCATTTTCAGATCAATCGATCGATTCTTTAAAAATCTCACCGTGACAACTAAGTGAACTGAAGTGTGTGAATAGCTTTAGATGACAACTCTCTTCGCCTAAGTTAACACGATGGGATTTTCAAAGAATACACCAGCTGTTGTCTGGCCTAAGTTAGTGGTCACAATCATTTTGGTATCAAACGAGAAGTCTTCATTTTTCCGTAGCAACCCTACTTACGTCTTAAAATACCTACCTTAAGTTTACTAGTATACCTGACTAGCAATACCTTCAAACATAAGTACCCATTACTTGCGCTATTAAGACCTCTATTTGCCATTTCACTAAATTCGGCTTACACTACGGAAGATATAAGAGATACTTTGTACCTCCGTATTTAGTTAATATCATACTTATTGTTATCATCAAGGCTTACGTCTTAAAGGTAAGCAGTATCACCGCACAAATACTTGTATAAGTGTCCCAAATTGCTCAGTAATCCAGCAAAGAGTTAACTTCTCCAACTAACTGTCGACCTTATTGAACTGTAACAGAGTTTACATTACAACGGAGATGTTAAAGCATGCACGACAAGACTACTGCCCTCCATTAAAACTAAACTTCCCACTAATAAAGTTATCCGTAACAAAGTCCATTTCCGAGTAAACAAGATACATCTACTCCGGCAACCGGACATAGCTAGCGATGTATAGCGCTCGGATCAACGTAGTCGTTTGGAGTGCGAGTCGTTGTAGTTTCAGGGTAGATGACTTACATTATCTTTGAAATCGTCCCACTAGTGCTGACCCTTTGTTTAATTAATGCCATTTAATTTGATCTGACCAGTGCTGACTTGTTTATTTTCAATATAAACTATTGTTGATATTTTAGAAGTGGCTCGCAAACGTCGCCTCGTTAATATTTAAATATTTTCTCTCAAATAGAATATTATCAACAACAAAAAACGTCATTATGTTAAAAGAGGTTCGGTAAAGTGTATCGAGTCCAGGGATACAAGGTCACACATACTAAGTCACCGGTCCGGTCCGGAAACATCTTGGCGATTGCTTACATAACTAAATCATTTTTTGTTCACACAATGTGGGGATCGAGGGCATTTTTACAAAATAAAATTGGGAATAGGTAGGTACACTATTTCAATGTAAATATCAAATTCCAATTTATTTACAAGATGACAATACCCTCGAGTGGGCGGAAAAATAATAAAATGTCGTGGGTCTCCCACGTGTCTATGTATACAGGGTGTTTGATTTTGACATGATGTTCTTAAACATCTTTACCTACTTTATTATTTAGCAAGCAGGGTTGTTAAGTTCTCGTTACTTGCATCATACAGCTTAATTACCGTTTAATTAGCCAATTAAGATATAAAAAATGAATGCCCAACTTTCCTGAACTTCGAGCTTGATATTATTCAATCAATCAATCAATCTTTATTTGTGAACATAGGTATGCATAAAAGGTCTTAAATATACATATTATTGTAGTCGAGCTCTATGTTCTACCAATGAAATTGGTATACAAATATTAAATTACAGCGCTAGAGTTGGTAGTCTTTTATCCACTCTGCTGCTTACCATATGCAAGAAATCATAAATGGCCATGTTAATTGATCTGTTTTTTCTAAAACCTTTTTGGTTATCAACGAATAAGCTATTTTTCTCAATTATGAAGTAAGTTGATTATAATTATATTATATTTTTTTTAAAATTGGCACTAAAGCGATAGGTCTGTAGCAGGACATATTCTCTCTGCTATCTTTTTTGAAAAGCGGTTTTACAATGGTTATTTTTAATTCTTCCGGAAAATACCCATGCACTATGCACATATTGATAAGATGATTCAAGACAGGAGCATGTATTGTGGATACCTGTTAACAATGTTTGTACTTATATCATCGTACCCAGTGCTAGATATATTTTTAGTGACATAATAATACGATGAATTGAAAGGGCCATTGTAGGCACCATAAACATAGATGCACATTTACTTTGTAGTGATGTATTTTTATTAATGTTTATATTATTAGCTGGATTCACTTGACACACAAAATAATTGTTAAAAGCTTGTGCTATTTCAAGAGGATTAGTTAAAATTTTATCATTTGACTTGATTTACGTTATAGTTTCATTTGGCAAATTATGTTTATTCTTGTTTTTGTTGATAACTTTCCATGTTGCTTTACACAGATTTTGAGGTAAATGTATAAAACGACTGTGATAGGCTCGCTGTGTGAGATTTATAACTCTCTTTAGCCGATTTGATAGCTTTTTGAGATTTATTTTTGATTTATTTATTTTTGATTTATTTATTTTTTTATTTTTGTATTTTTTTTGTTATGTATTTTCTGGTGTACAATAAAGTATATATAAATAAATAAATAAATATTTTATTTCGCTTATTCGGCAATAACCGGTACTTCCACAGCAATTCCCTCTTTCTTTTACTGCATATCTTAATGCCACGACTAATCCATTTTGCTTTTGCTTTAGTCGATATCCGTATTTTTATATTCAATCAATCTAATTTCTTTAGGTTCATCCCACCTCACGATCACACCCAGTATAATGTCAAATCCACGCGTGACGCCTTAAGTCTAGGGTTCAGGTCCACCTAAACCAGTTGATTGTTACTTATTCTCATCATCATTTATGGCATTCATGTAGTTTACAAGTTGTTACAAGTATATAGGTGTCATACATGAACCCTACTAGGGCACAGCAATATAAATAGTTTAAAGAGCTACACAGTGTCACAATAATAAACAAAACCACTCTGCTTAAACAAAAATACTAATTATAACATGTTTATCAGATGTCCATCATAAATTATGTTATTTAAATAAATAGTGTTTGTGTTAGCTCACTTTTATTAAAATTGTCTCATCATTTGTGTTTTCAGATACCTACGTTATTAAAATTGTTTGTTTGGGACTCTTTACTAGTTTTTGTTCGAATTAGGTTTATTCCGAAATGGTTCCATTTAAATTTCGTAAAGATCTGATGATGAGTTTCGGAGACAGACAACGGAACTCTTCAATAAATGCCAGCAAATCAACCGCCATTGCTGCTATAGCTTAAGTATGTATTGTTTACGCAATCACACAACATAGCATCACGCCTGTACCCTTTAAAGGGGTAGGCAGATGTGTTCAATAGCTTCTTGTCACTGATATTTACGTAGCAAGTAGTGTTATATGAATTTGTTTGTGGTAGGTAGGTACAACTAAAAAATAAAAACTTTTTTGTGGTAATGTGGTAACAGGAAATATATAAGATGTGGTAACAGAAATATAACTGATAATCTCATGAAACACAAAGAATTAAAAAACAATTGAATTGGAAAACATTGTGAGGAAACCGGCATTTCCTAGGATCAAAAATTCGAAGACATGTGAAATCTTCCATCCGCATTGGGCCCATTACGTCCCACTGGGCCTCTACCTCTCACTGGGCCCCTACCTCTCACTGAGAGAAGGCCTGTGTCCCAGCAGTCGGAAAATTATAGGCTCATTATGTCTTATGTTATGTTTATAAAGAATTATGTTGATAGCTTTAAGCTTCGATCCTGTTAAGATAGAAATTGACACTATATTAAGTACCTACACACATCAATGCCAAGATGGACGTTGCTCTATAAGTACCCAACTGAAAAGAGAAAAATACAGAGGTAGTAACTTTACAGTAAAAACCGTTAATTCTAAAACCATTAAAAAGATTCAAATGGAATCAGGTCAGAACATAGAATTACTAAGCCCTGGAGAGCGCAGACGGAAGACGTGATAAAACCGTCTATATGCCGCCCGCTAACTTATTGTGTTAACTTAAACCTTGACACTGTTTGACTTAGGTGCACTTTAAATCCTGGATCACATGCTACAAGAATGACGAGAAGGTCCACTCTCTATGCACATTTAGAGAGTACTGAAAGGCGAGAAAACCTCGACTGAATTAACCATAAATAGCGTTATTTTTCTGAACCGTTGAAAAATTGAACATATCACGTTGTTTTTCATGAGACAATATCGAAACTGTTTGTAGGTAATAGTTGTTCGTTCATCCCTATGTCTGTATGGCCGCGTTGTTCTTCTAAAAAAAACGAAATGGCTTTTGATGCGGTTTCCACCATCATTTCGAGTAAACAACAATACGTAATAAAAAAATCTGGATGATTTGTCAAATCGTAAAAACCGTGCGAACTAGAGGTAGGTCGCTAGTTAGAAGCATTACAGCTAGTAAGACTTGACACAAGAATAACAACAAGGATTGTGTTTTATTTCAATACCTACTCATTAAGGCGAAAGCGCCAGGGTAGCCCGCGAAATCCAATTTTTTTTAGGTTTTTTGCAATTTGCTGGTCAGTATTAAGTTGTACGTTGATTAATATATTATGATTCGCGGCCGCAACAAATATGTATTTACAGAATTATAGTCATCAACACAACTCTCTAAGACCACGTAACCCAAAGAATGACGATTTCATGAAACAGTTATTCTTTGGGGTTACGTGGTCTTAGAGAGTTGTGTCGATGACTTTAATGATTATAATTCTGTAAATTCATATTTGTTACGGCTGCGAATCATATTTTGATCGACGTATAACTTAATACTGACCAGCAAATTGCAAAAAACGTAAGAAAATTTGAATTTCGCGGGCTGTCTAAGCGCTTCCCCCTTAAGGTGAAACTAAATGCTCTATTATACGGAATACTATATTGCTCTATATGAATCGATCAATGAATTTGTCAATATCGTTAACAGCATCACTTCATTCATATTTACTAATATTATGTTTTTAATATTATGTATTTATTATGTTTTTATTTATAAATGCGATAGTAACGCTGTCGGTCTTCTGTTTCCTTATCACGCCTTAATGGCTGAACGGATTTCAATTAAATTTGACACTGAGGTAGACTATAACCGGGTTAGCACATAGGATACTTTTATCCTAGTAGTACCTACATGATTGCAAACATCCAAGCAGACGAAGCCGCAGGTAAAACCTAGTTTTCTATATATACAAAAGTATTTCTTACGCAGTGTTTCCTTCGCTTCACCAATACAAAAAAAAAACGATATATTTCTACAAATGTCTTACCACTGCAGTACTTCTTCTTCGCTTCCTTACATATTGTCACCTCCCACCTCCCTCCCCCCTATCACCCCCTCTCTCTGACGACAGCATGTGTCGCTCCCCGCTCGTCTACGTAATCTGATGTCCGGTGAACTGATGGCATGCCAATGATGCAAGATCTTAAGTAAGAAGCGCTTTTTGTGCGGTTAGCGAATAAGCAATATTGGTGAGGTTCATTAAAGAGCTTATTAAGTATGAGAAATTATTGTGGTGTTTATACAAGATGGCAAAAATTATCTTAAAATGACATGCCATGGAACTACTGGACGCTACTGATGATGCTAAACTCGAATATAAGTTTTTGGCTAAGACAATTCAAATTAATATCGATACGGTAAGAAAAATATTACGAAATATTAATGACTGAGGGCTCAATTAACACTTAATGGTAGGTCAAAACTTAGCACAACCGTTGAACCCTTAGATTTTATGTCCACTAGGAACTAATATTTACATAGCCGACCGACTAATCCGGATCTAAATGGCTGCCCCTATCCGATTCGTATAATAGTATCTGAAAAGGTGCCTACGACACAGAAGAAATACGACAACATAGTATGCCTTATGAAAGGTAAAACTGTGTCAGAGTTGAGCATGTTTGTAACCCGGATGTTTTTATCAAAGGAAACGGAGGACAATTTAATTTCCTGAGGATGCAACAAATAGTGGATGTTACGGAATTGTCACACTGTTGAATGAAAATCGGGTGAAGCAGGTTGGAGATGTGTGTCAGATAGGCATGCATCTGCAATACACCGCTGGTGATGATTACTTTAATTATCCCTTCAACGCTCACTGCTTAAAGGCGGGGGGGGTCCGTTTTCTCTGCAGGCGACCGTACCAAAAGTATTTGCTGCTATGCATATGCTGAGCTGGACTCCCATTTGGTGCAACCTTGAGTCACGTACCGCACTGTATGTTTCGTTATTAATTTTATTTTAAGTATTCGTCATAGTGTCACTTTTATTTCGATGTGTTTACTTTTTATTTCTTCATCGGCACCTTGTCTTATAATCATGTGGGTAATTTGGTTATCATCTAATATTGTACTTTTGTGTTGTGCTGTCTTCTTGTATGTGCCAAATAAATGGTTTATCTATCTATCTATCTATCTATCTATTTAATGGAAATGTAAGCAAATTGATCAGAAAACTTCCGTGTGGATGTCAATTTGTAGTTCCACTTACAAATAAAGTGCTTTGATGTGATTATTTGAATACTGAAATTAAATTGTATAATCTGTAAATAGGATATCGGAGAAACGTTCACACGCCAAATTAAAAAATAAAATCGAAATTTTCCATCAATCAACTATCAATCATTGTCAATGTCCACGTAATCATATCACCGTATGTCATAACGAGCAGGAGGCTCTGGTTGAAGACCTTAGTTTTAAAACATGCTAATTTAAAATCAACTTAAATATTATGCTTTTCATTTGACAGTTGAGATTAATTTTACAATCTCAAGTTACGTCAATGATTTTCCAACTTAATATGTTATTCAAACTTTAAAATTTATTTACGTTATTAAAATTTTAAGTGGTGAGATATAACATTGAAACCTTCTCCACCACTACTCTCTCACGTCGTACGTCGGATACTTATCATCATCTGCCTAGTCTTTTCCCAGCTATGTTAGGGTCAGCTTCCAGTTTAACCGGATACAGCTGAATACCAAAATTACATGGAGCCTTCCAAACCTTTTAAGTAAAGATGTAAATGTTAGAAATTCTCTTCAGTGAGTAGTTTGCATATGAATTTTACCTGAACAAGGTTTGTTGATACATTCGGCAGATACCCTTGGAACAGATAGTAGGACTATTTACTGGTCGAGATTGTTCTGAACGATTATAGGAGAAGCGTTTCACCAGGATTTCTGTTGCAACCTAAGTGGAGCAGTTCCGTGGTTCAAAGTTTTATCTTCTTCTCCTTAGTCACTTCCTCATGACTTAGTGTGTGACAACTGCCTCTGTCGTTGATGCGTATGGCTCGTGTGTATGAGCACTTAGGGGGTTCTCGCCACATGCCCTCTGTCTTGCGCTAAGTCGCCTGCATGATTGCCCTTTTAGGTATTAATTTTACAAAACAGGCTTGCTGATATTATTATGAGAAATTACTGGTAATGCACATTGCACGACACTAAAGTATTCTCCCATACCGCATCCAGTGTTCTCTGCTCCGAGTCACGTCAGCTTCGCTCACAAAGTCCTGTTACTTTAATTTCCGTTCTTTCGTACTCAATTTGCTCGCTCTTTGAAGCACGCGTATGCAAAGGCGATATACCCTCCGATATTAAGCAGCCTTTTTATTTCAACTTTGTTGTTGCAAAGTTTGTTCAGCAATAATTTGAAGGGAACATGTTACTAAGTTTTCTTATTAGGTACCCGAGGGTGCGACGGGATAAGTGTAGGAGTGAGAGAAAATAAGATTGAATCAAATCATGAGTTATTTTTAGCTTTTTATTCAATCAGTTGAAATGTTACCGAATGCACCTATTAAAAAAATAGGGTTTGGTCAGGAAAGGTCATTCCCTCAGTTCATATAGCAGTGAAACCTTTGGCTCATGCTGATGTGTTGTACTGTATGAATTTTGTAAGAACTTTGTTACAAATAACTCGTCTACAAAATCACCGTCATTCACCTTGCACTCTGTCATAAAGAACACTCAAATACTTAAAGCTATAATTATGAACATCCGTACAAAACACAACAAAAACCTAACAAAACTATAAGCCATACAGAACAAGCTCATCATTGAAAAGATAATTCAGCGCAGATCAGTGGCAGCCACACTCGACGCAAATGAGACGGGTTCCGTCACTGAACAATGGTTGTCGCGTGCAGCCGCTAGGGGGCGCGTTTCTAACGTGTCGTGACAGACTTGCCACTCGCCTCATGATTGTGCCGTTTGAAGTATTGTACGTGGATTGATTGATGGGAACTATGACGGAATCATCTAAGATGTTTTGGGATTCAGCAAAAAAAGTTTGTTATTTTCGAAGTTTCCCCAAATTGGGCGATAATCTGATAATGACAGTTGAGTGCACAAAAATAACAACGGAATTGCAATAATATCTCTTTTATTTTGAATGATCTCATTTGTTATTTTGGAACCGCTATATACAATCTCAAAACATAAAACACAAGACGTTTTTTTTACAGCGGCGTAATTCACTGGTCTTATGTATCACTGTACATCCTAGATACATCTCCAAAATCTGCCTTTTCCTTCAGGAAGGGAAATATTGTCGCAATACCCAAACACCAACCCAAGAAAATAAACAACATTCTTCTCACAAAACTAGCAAACTGGACCATATTTTCGTCCACTAAATTATGTTCAGCATCGCATGAATCATACCGGCCCTTGCAGTACCCCTACCACGCTAAACGATTGGCTTTCCGTGAGTTATCGCCTTGCCGCGTTAATCGCTCGCATGATTGATGATCGCAGGCGCCGGCGAATTGTTAAATAGCCATTTTAGCTAAATACGGGAAGATGGTGAACGGCTGTGCGATTTCAATTAGATACGACACTGTGACTGGATTGTTTTACTTGATTTGAGGATAAGTAGTGAGCTGATTCGAAGATGAAATACTTGGCTTCTTGAGGATAAGTGGGAAAAGGATTATACCTGGTGACTGGACAGGACCACCGTGTGGCTGGTATCGTAATTTTGATGTTATATAGCAAGATATTTTAATTCACAATCATGTAGATGGCTCTAAACAAACCCTCGCCGTCGGTCTTAGTTACATATCTTCTTATAAATGTCTTCTTCTTATAAATGTCATCGAAGATAACCAGAATAGATCACGTACGGTAAGACGGAACTCCGGAATTCTGAAATAAGAAAGTGTGGGCTCATCGCTAAGAGCCAACAGCAATTTAGTCTAGTAACGATGATAGGCCTCTTATTGTAGCGTTTACTACAATACTTGTAATAAGATCATGATCTTTCCACTTTCAGTAATGCACTTATACGAGTAGGTAAGTTTTATCTTATTTCTTATTCTTTTAAAAAGTTTTATCTTCTTCTCCTTAGTCACTACCTCATGGCTTAGTGTGCGACAAATGCCTCACTTTATTATTTGTTCAAATAATAGAATCGAAATTAAATTCAGAAAACAGATAGACTTATTTTATTAAAAGTTGCGCGTAAAGCTTATTCGGAGCTTAATGCAGATTTACCTCCCATGTCTCTTTTATATAGAAGTTTACTGAAATATTCGCTAGAAGTGGACGGTTTACGCTACAGAACCATACTACACGTTTGAATACAAGCTGTTCAGACAAAGTTATTTAACGATGCTAATAAAACAAAGCTATCCGTATGGCTCCTTTACTACCCAATACAAGTGATTGGATGTGGAATAACTGCCTCTAACAACGAATACTGGCGCACTATTATTTACACTTCACTGCTATATCCAAGGCGATAATTTCGAGTAACTTAGCGTTATCTTGCAATATTTTTAACACTTTGGCAAGATTCCTGAATATTCTCCAAGCAAAATCTGGGCCAAATTCACAAGAAGACTTTAAGTTATTGAAACATTTACAAAAGCCACAATCAGGAACAGAGACTGTTTCTTTGAATTCCTCAGTAAAAAAGAGTTGCAGTAATAGTGATTAAGCAGTTAGAAACTTGTATAATATCAGACAGTTCACTCTGTATAGCACAGGAGCCGGCGGCCAGTAGATTCATCTATACAGAGCAAAACTTCGCAGATAGGACAATGGATCTCAAAGTTCGGTCGACGTGGAATTTTCAGAGCTTAATCAAGTTAAACTGGGCGTTGTTAAAAATGTTTCAATTAGTTCGTTAATTAACAAGTATGCGGAAACTGAGACGTTTGTTTGAAATTCAAGAATTATGGGATGACGGCAACTACAAAAGGGTAATAGAACCGCCTCAGGAGTTCATTCAAGACGAAGGTAATGGGATTGGTAATGTAGCTCCTTAGTAACTAAAGGTCGGCTTACTCGAGTATTGTACTGCCGGTTGAATAGCTCGTTTACGTTAATCGATACAAAACGATTGTGAGTTGGCTCAACACTACGTGATCAGTCCTACTTGCGGTGCCCGCTTACGTCCTCAACGAAAGATTTGGTCCATTTCATATAGTTTCGTTCGATACACATTGCTTTACTACAATGTGGCTTAATGGTTATTACCATTTAAATCTATTATCAAAACTTTCTATTTTGATCTAAAAGAATACAATAATTTCCAAAGCTCATTTGTTTATTCAAAGGATCAAACTAAATAGAGACCTGAAATCAATAAGTTAATGTATCGACACACTAGTTTGTTGAGAGTGTCCCTGAAGTCTGTACAGATGACCGTAAAACCGTTGATGTGGAACAATTGGCTGATTTTCAATAACTCTCCCCAAAGTTATGAGTATGTTACTGTATGCTCCTGTGCGCAAACAACTACTTCACGCTTGGCCTGATTTCATTCCGTAAACCTCTGTAACTTATAAACTAGTTGGCCTAAATGCTGCCTAAAAAACATCCAACATGTTTACGCCGAACGACCCTCATGCGCCAATAAGTCAAAAACTTTTTTGTTATTTCGGTGGCGTGGGGCGCGGGGCGCGGCCCGGGGTGTCGAAATCGGCACATTTGCTAAAGTGTTCTACTAACTTTCTCCATATGAACTCGAGTGTCGTCGAGTTAACTTTTTATAACCCGCGCTTTTGTATTTCCAGATTTGACAACTTTCCCTGCGACCCTCCGCTATGTTTTAGGGCCACATTCTCTTTGCTCTCAACATGCAATCCTTTTTGATTCGTTTCAATCATCCTTTGTTTTATGGCGGTATTTTTTGTGTTAGCATGTTGTCCTTTTCATTCGATTGGCATTCCTCTTCATTCACGCGAGAAGGATTAAAATAAGGAACTCGCGATAAGAGGCACGCAGGTCTAAAACTGGTATAAATGTGTCGATCAGCGCTGACTTACTGTTCTAGAGGGTACAGAAGCCAGCTCAACGTGAAGGGAAATAGTAAATAATCCAACAGCGATCTCCGTGGTTACACGACAACTTTTTGTATTTAAATGAAGGTGTATGAAACAGCGGGCGTCATTTTTCTCATTACAATTTACGCTTTAACTTCGGAAGGAAAATTAGCTGAGTTATTCACCAAAATTCCTTCCGATTTATCGCTAAACAATCAAAGCAGTTGCCGAAGAAGGCGAACTCGACGTCGGCGAGAGTTTCACAAATGTTCTACTTCTTACTAAACTCAAAGAACTTTACAAAAGACAGACGTTAATGAACCTTGTACTTGTTAATTTTTCGTTTAACTTTGAGTTTACGTGGCTTCTAATCGATGAGTTGATGGAAATTCAATTTTGCGCCCACTGACTGTTCAAAGAAGTTGTTATTGAATTTAAATAACAATAAAGTGGAGAGCACTTAGTGAACAAACAAGGGTTGTATTTAGAACAATTTAAGCAGTGACGTCATGACGTGTCGGATGTGAGTCGTGTACCGGAAGCCTTCCTCGGGAACTCGCTCGCGTTTTATACGAGTCTACACTTGTAAGCGGGTCATGAACATTACACAAGTAGAATACCTACAACGAAATTAAGTTAAAATTAGTTCTCAAACAATTTCGTTACTGGCCAATATTATGTTATAACCCTTTTCTGGCTTTAATCCCTAAAGGCTAAGAGGATGCCTAATATTTTCAAAAACAAAATTCTATTAAACTTGATCACCACTAGTCCATTGACGTCAAAAATACGTTAAAAACATTATCTGCTCTCGACACTTTATTTTACGAAAAAGCTTACTTTAAATCGCGGCCAATAGGTCAAAAGTTTCCAATATTTGAGGAAGATTGAACTTCAACTGGGACGCCGATAGATTCCCAGTACTACCAACTCTTACCTATACTTTTTCAAGCCTGAAGTCTTTCCATATATTTGAGACCTGCCTAATCTATGGGAGATTAGGCAGATTATCTAAAGGGCAATGCCTTCCGTAAAATAATAGGATTTAGTTTTCTTAAAGTACCTACCTACTACTTGTTTACAAAAACTGTTTTTTTTTTATTTTCAAGTTGAGTTAATAATACATAAGTCAGGAATTGCCAAAATTTTGTGCTAAACTTCAATAACGTCAATTTCTCTAAGTCATCAATTCTTTGTTCCCTGTTTTTCCTCATTTTTCGTTTGTTTGTGTCTTGTTTGTTACTTCAAGTTTTGTCTTTTATTTAGTGAAGTGGTGAAGTAGCGAAGGAAATTGTACTTCTAATACGTTAGTCGTCTGGCGTCACGCCCACAACCAGAAACAAACAGACAGGAAACATTGAGGAAAAAGAAATAGAACATAATGCAATATAATTAAATTTGTGTTGACAATTTAAAAAGTTGGTACATAAAAATATCTAATTAACTTTCTAATTACTTTCTTTATTTATTTTATTTAATATTGGCTTGACATTGTTAAAAAACTTGGAAGCTATCTTCATTATTACAAAACTGAGCTTAACATTCAGTTTCTACATATTCCTTGACTTAATACAGCAAACAGAACCGTGATCTAATCACGGGTACATCTCTACTTTATAAGCGGCGCTTTGTTCGCCAGATTGCGAGGAACGTATCGCATCTTAAACTCGCTTAATAAACGTAAATCCTGTACAAAGTGAACTGTATTTCGACTGCGGCTCACCAAAGATTTGTAACCGACTGCTTATATAAATCCACCGAATCGCGGAGTCGGGCCCCGCCCCGCCACGCCCTCAGAACATCGACTATTTAACTCAGCAACATTATATTACTCAGCTTTGCAGTTACTCAGACCTTAAAAAGTTTAAAGTTATTTTGCCACGAAGTAGGACGCAAGTGTAATAGAGTATCAGCTTATCTCGACTTGTGAGGGAAACAAATCTGGAAAGGAATGGCTCGTAGTTGCCGAGGTTTGGCACTGTTGCATCAGATTCTAGGCTACATTTACCCAATAGTGAAGTTTAATATCATGGCCTAAAGTAAACATCATTTATTTTGTTTCTTATTGTGATAATAATTCAGACGATTAGTTATAACATGTGCATTTTATAAGTCTGTTAGAGAGACAATCATGTCAGTTTTCACGTAACATTTCTTGACCTTTTCACAGATTTCTATGAAACCGCGTCGACCTATGACATCTAACACGAGATAACATCATGAAATTTCTTCCCTTTGTCATATTGTAATTAACGTAATTACATCGTAATTAACCTAATCGTGAATTTTTAACATTTCCCTCATTATGCCGAATTAATTTCTCAAAAAGAGGGAGAGTCCTTGATAAAATTAAAATGACGGAGGTATCGTTGGGGGAAGGTAGCTAATACGACATAGGAATGATTAATTTGAGTCGGGCAAGTGTTGCAAGCGGGCACACCTCACTACCAGCGGCTCTCCCTCCCCGCACACCGTGCCACGCTGCCGTCCCCCTCCCGAGCGGATGTAATGGACATCACATGGAGCGTCTACACTGCTGCACCGGCCGAATCAGTGAGTGTTGCTAAAATTTGCTAAATATCTACTATGTTGGAACATTCAGAGCACGGGGCTCAGGTAACGAGGGCTAGTTATTGTCCTTTTATTTCGGTTTAAAGATATTTATTTCTCAAAGAACAAATTACAGTTCACTTATAGAGAAACTTAACTAAGTTAACAATAAGTTGGTTTACATTACGACGTTCAAGCCATCGAAGAAACTGTACACCAAGGTTTTATTTATAGAATACAAGTATGTCTAGGGACTGATCTCTCCATGACCAGACAATTTCATCGGAGGGACAATTAAGAATCTCTGAGAATTTTTTTTTCACAAAAACTGTCAGACGCCAATCCTATCTCCACGATAAAAACCATCTAGACCGAAAAAATCAGCCCCACATAAAATGCAAAACAGTTCAAGCTAAACTTATATGCATGTCTAATATAAAAAAGAAAAAAAAAAACTAAACTTATTTATCTAATATATAATTCCTTAGGCCTTTTTTAAATGTTGGTATGCTTGTACACTCTCTGACATTTTTAGGTAATTTATTGTAAAGCCGAACCCCTTCATACTGTATTGTTTTCCTGCCGTGCAGGGTTCTCACTCTTGGTAGTTCTAAGTCGTCTTGATTACGGGTATTATATCTATGAGTCTTTTGTGTGAATGAAATATTTGTGTGTATGTTGGTCTTAAGAATCTTCCGGATAGTCATGCATGTATGGTATGTATACAATTGTTGCAAATTAAATAATTTTGTTCTTTTGTAGAGTAATTCCGTAGGAGTATAGTAGTTGTAATTAAAGAGGACTTTGATAATTTTATTTTGTGTTCGTTGTAGATGTTGTTGATTTGTTTTAGAAGCCTGTCCCCATATTTGGATCAGATATTCCAGATGTGGCTTAACTAGCGTGTTGTAAATAGTATGTCTTAGTTTGTAGGGTACGCATTTTGCAATGTTACGTATGGCTCCGGTTAGTGGGAGTATTCGAGATCTTACGTAGTCAATATGAGCTCTGAATGTCAACTTACTGTCCACAAGTAGGCCCAAATACTTTTCATGTGTTGATTTTCGTAACGGTTCGTTATTTATTGTTAGATTTGGGAATGAAGGTATTTTTTTATTTTTTGCTGCGAAAATTATGTAAGCAGTTTTACTAATATTCATAGTCAGAAGGTTTTGACTAAGCCATACATTCAAAACATCAAGATCCTTCTGTGCTTCTGAGACAATATCAGTGATGGAATCGCCAAAATAAAAAAGACATGTGTCGTCTGCATACAGTGATATGTGTCCAGTGAGTCCAGCGGTACTAATGTCATTAATATATATGAGGAAAAGCAATGGACCCAGGACCGATCCCTGAGGTACTCCGCACTGTATATTGGCCGGGTCACTTGCAAATTGATCAAGTTTGACGATCTGTTGGCGATTTGTAAGATAAGACTCAAACATTTTGTAGGCTGAAGAAGTAATTCCTATGATTTTTAGCTTTTTCAGAAGGATGCCATGACTAACAGTATCAAATTTTAGATATATTTATATATACATATATAGATTTCTATGAAACCGCGTCGACCTATGACATCTAACACGAGATAACATCATGAAATTTCTTCCCTTTGTCATATTGTAATTAACGTAATTACATCGTAATTAACCTAATCGTGAATTTTTAACATTTCCCTCATTATGCCGAATTAATTTCTCAAAAAGAGGGAGAGTCCTTGATAAAATTAAAATGACGGAGGTATCGTTGGGGGAAGGTAGCTAATACGACATAGGAATGATTAATTTGAGTCGGGCAAGTGTTGCAAGCGGGCACACCTCACTACCAGCGGCTCTCCCTCCCCGCACACCGTGCCACGCTGCCGTCCCCCTCCCGAGCGGATGTAATGGACATCACATGGAGCGTCTACACTGCTGCACCGGCCGAATCAGTGAGTGTTGCTAAAATTTGCTAAATATCTACTATGTTGGAACATTCAGAGCACGGGGCTCAGGTAACGAGGGCTAGTTATTGTCCTTTTATTTCGGTTTAAAGATATTTATTTCTCAAAGAACAAATTACAGTTCACTTATAGAGAAACTTAACTAAGTTAACAATAAGTTGGTTTACATTACGACGTTCAAGCCATCGAAGAAACTGTACACCAAGGTTTTATTTATAGAATACAAGTATGTCTAGGGACTGATCTCTCCATGACCAGACAATTTCATCGGAGGGACAATTAAGAATCTCTGAGAATTTTTTTTTCACAAAAACTGTCAGACGCCAATCCTATCTCCACGATAAAAACCATCTAGACCGAAAAAATCAGCCCCACATAAAATGCAAAACAGTTCAAGCTAAACTTATATGCATGTCTAATATAAAAAAGAAAAAAAAAACTAAACTTATTTATCTAATATATAATTCCTTAGGCCTTTTTTAAATGTTGGTATGCTTGTACACTCTCTGACATTTTTAGGTAATTTATTGTAAAGCCGAACCCCTTCATACTGTATTGTTTTCCTGCCGTGCAGGGTTCTCACTCTTGGTAGTTCTAGGTCGTCTTGATTACGGGTATTATATCTATGAGTCTTTTGTGTGAATGAAATATTTGTGTGTATGTTGGTCTTAAGAATCTTCCGGATAGTCATGCATGTATGGTATGTATACAATTGTTGCAAATTAAATAATTTTGTTCTTTTGTAGAGTAATTCCGTAGGAGTATAGTAGTTGTAATTAAAGAGGACTTTGATAATTTTATTTTGTGTTCGTTGTAGATGTTGTTGATTTGTTTTAGAAGCCTGTCCCCATATTTGGATCAGATATTCCAGATGTGGCTTAACTAGCGTGTTGTAAATAGTATGTCTTAGTTTGTAGGGTACGCATTTTGCAATGTTACGTATGGCTCCGGTTAGTGGGAGTATTCGAGATCTTACGTAGTCAATATGAGCTCTGAATGTCAACTTACTGTCCACAAGTAGGCCCAAATACTTTTCATGTGTTGATTTTCGTAACGGTTCGTTATTTATTGTTAGATTTGGGAATGAAGGTATTTTTTTATTTTTTGCTGCGAAAATTATGTAAGCAGTTTTACTAATATTCATAGTCAGAAGGTTTTGACTAAGCCATACATTCAAAACATCAAGATCCTTCTGTGCTTCTGAGACAATATCAGTGATGGAATCGCCAAAATAAAAAAGACATGTGTCGTCTGCATACAGTGATATGTGTCCAGTGAGTCCAGCGGTACTAATGTCATTAATATATATGAGGAAAAGCAATGGACCCAGGACCGATCCCTGAGGTACTCCGCACTGTATATTGGCCGGGTCACTTGCAAATTGATCAAGTTTGACGATCTGTTGGCGATTTGTAAGATAAGACTCAAACATTTTGTAGGCTGAAGAAGTAATTCCTATGATTTTTAGCTTTTTCAGAAGGATGCCATGACTAACAGTATCAAATTTTAGATATATTTATATATACATATATAGATTTCTATGAAACCGCGTCGACCTATGACATCTAACACGAGATAACATCATGAAATTTCTTCCCTTTGTCATATTGTAATTAACGTAATTACATCGTAATTAACCTAATCGTGAGTTTTTAACATTTCCCTCATTATGCCGAATTAATTTCTCAAAAAGAGGGAGAGTCCTTGATAAAATTAAAATGACGGAGGTATCGTTGGGGGAAGGTAGCTAATACGACATAGGAATGATTAATTTGAGTCGGGCAAGTGTTGCAAGCGGGCACACCTCACTACCAGCGGCTCTCCCTCCCCGCACACCGTGCCACGCTGCCGTCCCCCTCCCGAGCGGATGTAATGGACATCACATGGAGCGTCTACACTGCTGCACCGGCCGAATCAGTGAGTGTTGCTAAAATTTGCTAAATATCTACTATGTTGGAACATTCAGAGCACGGGGCTCAGGTAACGAGGGCTAGTTATTGTCCTTTTATTTAGGACTGATATTAACAGTTGTTGGCTTGGGATTAGGTATAAATTATCTCGTATAATTAAGACATCTCAAAACCATCGTAAGGCCCGGTATCCACCAAAGCGGAGAGGAGATCCGATTTCGTTATTTCCACATCTCTTCTCCGCTTAGCTTTGGTGGAAATGGGTCAAGCGGAGAGGAGAGGAGATGTCTCATTTTTCTATAGAATTTTGTGCAGCGAGCGAGCAAGCGGCGCGGCGCAAAGCGGAGAAGTGTCTAGTCGGGTGGCCGGGCGGCGCACGCGCTCGCGCACCCCTCACCCCTCTGCCTTCTCCCGGCGCCTTTCTTCGATCTCTCACAGCTCACATCTCCGCTACACACAGCTAATATCTCCTCTCCGCAACGCATCTCCTCTCCGCTTTGGTGGAAATAACCTGCCAGCTTCGCGGCACATCTCTCGTCTCCTCTCCTCTCCGCTTTGGTGGATACCGGGCCTTATTGATACAAATCTCCGCATTTTGTTGCTGTGATTCCTCAAAGAAGAAGACATGACGTAATGACCATTATTTATTGTTGTTTAATTGAAAATCTTAGCCGGAGCATTGAGGCATCTTATGTGTTTCAAGTTTCAACATTACTAGGGAATGACCTATGGAAATCCTTCCTCAAGATAAGTACACATACCTAGAAGTGGTTAGAGAGAGGTGAACGTGTAGGCGTTAGCAATGCTCTTTGGTCTCGCATTGATCAAGCTGTACGAAAAGGATCCGTCGGCGACCTTCGTTTCAGGATTGATTGCCATGAGTAGACCGCTTAACTGAGACGTTCCCTGAGGTAGCTGCGCGGTGCGGGAGGGGTGATAGTTGTCACAAGTTGACGAATCACTGAGCTCTCGCATCACGTCACCACACCCCTCCCGCACCGCGCTGCTACCTCAGGCAACGTGACAGATAACCGGTCGGCCTATAGCTCCCCTGATGTTTCACTCATCGTAGGTACAGTCGCACGAGCATACCTTCCACTTCAAAACTCAAAAGCAATTTCTCCTAAAGAAAATTAATGTATGGTGTAACAAGCATAGTAATTTCGAAATCATACTTTATTATAAAGTAGGTTTTTTTCGGAAAATTGCAATCGTCATTTCACGAGAAAATCTCTTTTAAACTTTGCGTAAGTGTAAATTTTATTTATGCTCGTGACTGTACATCAGGGAGACTCCTATCCTTCATTTATACGATGTAGTATACGTTTTAGAGCGGAATAATTGTAAGCACCTGTTTAGTCATAACATAATATCTCGCCGGTACAGCTCGAAGGGTTAGAGGTATGAGAAGAGTATAGTACACTCATAATGACCAGTTATTTTCTAGTCCCATTTGATAGGGAGCGAGCTTATTGCAATCAATGCGATATATATCCAGATAGCATGCTTCTACCGAAATATTTCAAACTAGCTTTTGCCTGCGGCTTCACTCACGTGGAGGTCAGAAATTGTCCCACGGTAACGTAATACCAGGATTAAAAAATAAAAGTATTCTATGTCCTAACTCAGCTCATGGTGTACCTGTGTATCAGCGGGATTGTCCGAAAGGGTTACCGCTGGCCCGGAACATAAAGGGCTAAGGAAGGAACACGGGTGGGTTTTAGTCAGTAAGAGTCTGACACTCCCTTCCGCTCCACCCAGAGCGGGAGAGGTCATTTGATGATTTCCCATCCTGAAAAAAAAAATGGTGTAACTGTGAAAAAGAAATAGACAGACTTACTTTCGCATTTTATATTATTAATGTATTATATTATGTAGTATGTCGATCGAAGGTTAATTTACGCTTGCCGCGGTTTGTTGTGGATAGGTGACCATCCATTACATACGGTACCCCTCCGTGTTTCTGAAAGAATGTTAAACCGTTGGTTCCGACTGTCATTCGCAGATCTTTGACAGTCGTTACGGCTAGTCAGAAGTCCATAAGACTGACAACCAGTCTTACCAAGTGATTTCATGTTACCCAGTAACTGGGTTGTGGAGGTCAGATAGGCAGTCACCCCATGCAATAAAACTGGTACTCGGCTGCATCCGGTTAGACTGGAAGCCGAACCCAACATAATTGGAAAAAGGCTATTCAGATTGAATACTTAGTATGTTTGAAAAACCCATCACTCATTTTTGCGACAAAAACTCGACTCAACTCGCACATTTAGTGAACAATAAACCGTCACTTTCTATAAAATCGATCAGGAGCGTGTACCTGTGGGAGTATTAAAACGTGATACAGTACGGCAAGCCTCGCAATTGTGCGTAATTATTTGAATACGGCGACGGACTGCGGACACTGACGCGCGTGCTCCTGACGCGTCATTTAGCCAACAACGCGGAAAATGGACTGACATCAGTGCCATCAGCGCCATTGTCGGGCTGAGCGGCGTATGAGTGCTGTCATTAAAACTTATTGCGATGGAATTAGGAGGGTGTGCATGGAGTGGTGCTTTGAGAAGATCTAATGTAAGAATAATGGGCTTACATTGATAGTAGCCGAGGTTGTCACGAGACGCTTTTACGGCAAACTAGGCTTATGTCTTACTTGGATCTGATTGTCAGGATTGGAATTGAACAGTGTAATTAGATCTTTAAACTGCAGTATAAAATGATAAATGAATTTATTTTTGTAAGTAGGTTTGTGCAAACACTTTTACACGTCAATCATATTTTTTTTAAACTAGATGAGGTCGGCGTTTTCTGTCTGACTGCTCTGAGAAGAAAGACCGAAACAAACTCAGAGGTCAGTCTCTTTTAAAGTCGAGACATAATCTTGGTCAAGTTATATGAAGACCATGTATACGTAGGCAACTAGCTTCAACTTTCTGACTAACTGACGGACTATTTTAATTTTGACAATTCAAAAGTACCTGTGCAAGGTTTAATTGAAATAAATGCTTTGAGTTTGAGTTTGAGTAGATCGACGTCTGAGATGGTCTTTTGAGGAAAGAACCACACAGATTGAGAGGACCTGTCCAGTTATTGCACGCATTTGTCAGAAATCGTGCAGCTAAACTCAAGACTTAAGGAGCTCAACGATAAATTACATACATAAATTACTCAAACTGCCAGACCATGAAAAAAACCTGGGCAAAAGCGAGTCAGACTCGCGCACCGAGGGTTCCGCACCATCACATGTTTTTAAATTTTCATTGGCAAGGCCTATTATATTCGTCAGAGAATTTTAAGACTGTGCACTGAGGTTTAGAATATTGCAGTTTTATGTCAGCGCCATCTCTTGACCGATAGTGGAACTAATGTAATTTTAGTTGATGATTTCTGAAAAGTGTGCTATTTAGAGACTCCGTTTTATTTTTCCTATAATCTTTACATAAACTTCTATCACATAGAATAATTTCAAATTTGTCTCTTTGCAAACTTCGGAGATAAGGGGGAGGGGACGGTATTTTTAATGTAAAAACATACCGTACCCCGAACGGTATTTTTTTTACATTTTTCATCAAAAGTCGAAAATTATGTGACCTAAAAAAAAGAAAAACATGCTTGAGAATGTGCAAACTGCGCTCTTTCATATGATACCCCATATGCCCTAGTAGCCCCACTTCGAATTTTTCAGACCCCCTTTCAGTCCCTGTTGCAAAATATATAATTATACATATTTTTTATTTCTTTCTTGTTTGCAAAATAGTTTGGTAAACGTCATCTAAAACTATTCAACTTTCAAGCAGATAGCATTAGTAGTTCTTGAGATATCCAGCTGTGACAGACAGACAGACAGACTGAGTCTCACCATAAGGGTTCCGTTTTACCATTTTGGTTCGGAACCCTAAAAACTAACAGAACAGAGAGAATAATTTAAAAAATATAAAAAATTAATAAAACGACCCACATCGTCTTCACATTCGCAATAAATAAAATAATATAATACTTTAAGCAAATGTCATTGTTTATAAAAATTTCATTAATGTCAATGTGTATAAAAAAAAGAAACATTCAAAATGCAGAAATTGGAAGCAGCTCAATCCCAAGCCTTTTATCCTCAATATAATCTTGAACGCTATGTAATGGCGTATAAACATCGCTCTAGATACAATTTTTTTCCGTAATCCTTAGCAATAAAGCCGTAATTTATTAAAAAATCCTCCCACCTTTTGTGATCACACGTTTTAAGAAATTCTGCCTAGCAAGAGGGCTGGATATAAATAGGTAAGTCAATCAATATCGATCCCTTCCCCCTCCTCGCGGACTTGAGACCACGCTATTAATGATACATTAGTTTTTGCCCAACGCTTCGCAGTTAATGATTTTTTGTCCCTACATAATGATTTCCGCGACGAGAGCCGACGCGGCCGAGACTAATGATTTTTCGTCCGACACCGTCGGTCAGCACAGATAACTCAGCAGCTCCATTAATCATTGCTGACGCCGACACTAGTTGCCACTTGTTCTCCGAAACTCCCGGAAAAAGTAGGTACGTATTGGAAATTCCCGGTATTCGGCCGGTCCCGATATCCTACCTTTCATAATATAGAATCTCGGTTGAAGAAATTTTAAGTCCTCTTTTGATGTTGCCAAAGTTACGATCCACTCTTTGACTTACGAAAGTACGCACAAGAAACTAGGTTAATCCTTCGTAATCCCCTGTTTTAGTACACCTCTTTATTTCATGCCTCGTTTAGTGTGGTGTAGTTTAAAAATTTAGCATGAAACCAACGAAGCGGTGTTTCGGCGGAGTCCTAACATAAATTGCGATGTCAGCACGTAAAGCGGTGTATTATTAAAGGCAACAAACTACTCTAACCTATCCAATTCATCAAAAATTAACAAAGCGGTTCTCACCGTGCGATATACGCTGACTGTTCATGACTGTACACTGCACGGACAGGGATAGTCTGAGGCGGGGGATGAAGCGATTTATGACAGTCAGATAACTAATCAATCAAGTTACAGTGCTGGCCCTACTAGATGCGTGTTGTTCTGAAAACATTTAATACCGGTTTTATAGATGAATGGTCAAAATTGACTCAAAATTTTCATAACGTCTGGCACTAAAGAGATGTATCTGAGTTTATGCATTGTCATGAGTAAAAAATAACTGCATATTTCTTTTATTTAATTTCGATGGCTTTCATGTAAATATTGTTATTTTTTTTTTATGGGTGTAAATTTTTTTTTCGTTTACTTTTAAGTTTAGATATAGCTATTATTGAATAAATGTGATATTGCTGCGCATTACATCAGGAAAACATATGTATATGTTTCACTTTTATTTATATATTTTTTTAATAAAATAAAAAAAAAACAAAAACCACAAAATATGCGACACGTCACACGCTTACCTACGCACTTTGTGCAAAAACGAATCTTAAAAAAGAATCTTAATACAAAATAAACCTTATGGTCGTATCCTTTATATTTTATAATTGGTTGTAGTATAATCGGTAGAAATGAGACATAGATCGCTCTTATGTTCGATAAACAATTGTTTGTGTGTTTTTTTTTTTTTGTCACTTTTACTGAAATCACTGCATTTTTAATATTTTGCTTAGCAATATTCAATGACAGCTACGTTAATAGAAGATAGAATAGAGGCTGTATTCATCAGTTTCACAAATAATAACTGCTATACTAAAAATATACTAAAATGTGAGATAACTTTTTTTCCGCCGGGCCCTGGGTAAATTTAGTACGGGGCCGTGACCCGTCTTAATACCAGAAATCAGACCTCCTTTTTCCATGCAATAACTCGCAAAGACAGTCTCGGTGTCAGTATGTAAAGCACATAAATACGTTCATCGTACTCGTACAACTCAGTCAGATATTCCCCACAAACTACCTCCATAATTCCTAGTCCCGCTACATCACCCCACTTGGGTTATCACCACATCCGTTGAGGGTTTAATTGACCTGAAGACGAGTTGCGTATGACCTCAATTTTCCGACCCCTGCGCGCGTGACGTACCTTCCTACAATCATACAATGTACCGGTTTTTAACATTACACGGTGCGAGATCTCGAACACAAGGAATCACGTAATTGGAGGGAAGCTCGCATGATAAAGGACTCACGTAATGATGAGCAATTCACTGATCTGAGGATACGTGGAAAAGATGAGGTTGATACCACTCTTTATTTGATAATGATTGAAGGTAATATTGTGGCTATTTTCTGTCGGATAAACCAATTTTTATTTTTAGGAGAACACTTTGTACGAATTGCCTTTCCTTATTTATCATCTACCGACCCTGTCAAATCTTGGCAGTACATAGGCACGCTGGAACTGGAAGCAAAACTTCGTTCTATAAGCGGAAAATTAACAATACATCACCCTACCAATTCCCCGGGAATAGCTACTCTAAAAATATTACCGATACGTAAACTTAATTAAAACAACAGCAAAGTTCAAAAGTCAAAGTTTCGCAAACAAAATCAGTTCCATCAGGTTTGGAGCGTAACTCGAGAGTGTAAATATATGTTGGTATAAAGTTTGTAGGTAATGACGGGTGGCCCCGGGCCCCGGGCCCCGGACCCCGCTGCTATCGGCACATAGTTAAAACTCACAGATCATTTGGCAATGGAGCGGTCGCAAACTATCCTAATTGCCAGCCTCGGTTTTAGATATCGCTGGGAAAATCCGAACCGATTTAAAGAAGTGTACAAAGCGGAGCGAGAGAGCGGGGGATTAGAGCTCGTTGAAAATTTTAAAGGAGTCACTTAATTATTAATTTTATTTTTCCATCTCTTAGCTCTTATATTTAATTGGTATGCTGTTTAGCAGCTCGTAATAGGTAATATGACTCAATTGGCTAGAAATCGAATATTATTAGAAATATAGTGTAGAAGCTGCGATCGTTTGCATAGCGTTAACATCCATCTAAATGTAATGTGGAATAGTAATCGTCTTATCGACACAAAAATAACCTACAAGAGTTTTCTATATCCACATAACCATATAACATTCAACTTCTTATCGCCTCTTTAAAACTTCTCCATTGGACACAGCAACACTTATCCCCGCCCCCGTTCCGCCTGTCACTCTGTCCGCTACCTTAACTTATCGGGTCACATTTTCAGCACGGGCCGCACCTATATCACTAACGACTGAAACGCCCATTGTGCGATAACCACCTACTTTATATACTTGTTAACTACAGTTATTTAGTTCCTATCTGCCGAGCAGCAGCAACTTATTCCGTAATGTAAGCCTATTGGCTGGAACTTTGTGTCATCTGTTATGTATTCATCTGTTTGGGTGCTTGGAATTGTTTGTGTGAATTCACGATTTGTTGTGTTTACCAATATAGGATTTTCTTTGGTTTCAGGGTAAGCAGTCAAGAGTGGTGTCAATTGTTGAATCATCTCAGTCAACCTAAGGCGACTCTACTGGGCTCAAATTTCAAGTATTTGATTGGACTGATTTGGTTTTAAGTAAAAAATTTGATTAATTTGTGAGTAATTCTGAAGTAGGTATAGGTACAATCATCAATCAATCCTACATCTAAAAGTTCAAGTTTGACGATCCTTAAAGCTCTGTCCTTTGTACAAGTTGAAACCAATGCAAAGATCTGCAACTAGGTCAAATATTCCATTCTCAAAAAATCAGAGAGAAAAGCAATGTAAATCGGAATGCATTTCCCTCAATACTTCTCATTTCTGACTCTGAGAGCTCGTAATCTTATTCCGAGAGTTTCTTAGCGAATATCTCCAAACAATCTAGTACAAGTTGCTTTTGTAAATCATTATTAATCTTATTTGAGAAGCTTGGGATTGCTCAAAAGATTATGATTTCGGTAAATAAAAATGTTAATGTTTACCTTCTTTATTAGGCTCCGGCTGCTTGCTCGTTTTTGTATAAAATGGTGGACGTTAGCCTTAGTATAATCTGGGGTATTATCAAATAGCCGTACGACGTCGTGTTTGCTTATCGTATAGGTAGGTACATACTGGAGCGTACCTACGAGTATGTCTCTAAACTTTAATTAATTTCTAACAATTTTGATATAACATTTTGTTTAGTTTTTATCAACACAATTCTTTACTGCCGAACTTAGCCACACACGAACATAATGCCCAATTCAAGACCTTTCAAAAGTCCATGCGATTGTCATACTAACTCCATATTTTGTGTATTTGTATCCATACTCAGGCCACGTTTATAATGGGGTTTGTTTTATTTATGACGCACGTCGTGGGTAGTGCGCCACGTATAGGACGTGACTGGGACCAACCGCGCGCTGACAGAATGCTGCGATTTACTCATCTCGTTTGAGTTATTATAATATTTTTTGGGTTGTTTATAGAAGTTTAATTATGTGTTCTGGAGAGTGGATGAACAAAAAATATTAGAGTAGGTTTATTGTATTTCATGCGATAAGAAGTCAACATATAAATGGTCCCCAAGATACAGGCGCCCGTCTAGTTTGCGGACCACCGTAAAGATCCAAATGATGATCGCTAACAGCTACAGACCGACGTTTAGTTAATCATAAGGTAATACCTGTAACATTGGTTTGTAACATTGGTTCAATAAATCTTAAAAAATAAAAATAAATAAGTCTAAGTATATGAAAGAATATAGGGTAGTAAGAATTGGGTGAAACTGACATAAAGTCCGCAGACAGTCCGAACTATTCCCTTAGCAGACTAAATTATTTTCCTCCATAGTCTCCAACTTTTCATAAAATACAAACTGTAGGCAGATTAAAAAACTTCTCTAAAATATCGATACTCGTGTGAAAAAGTAAAACTTTTTAAATTGGAAATTATACTGGAGTAGTTGTTTGTTGTTCCACAATTCGCTGTTTTTTTTACTTTTATTGGCTTCAGAATAGTTAGTGTGTGTGCCAAACAACTAGATATTTACCAACAAATATGCAAAAAATCATTTCCATACAGATGTGTCGTTTGAACATTAATAGAAAAAAGTCAATACTCACGGAATATAAAAATCACAGAAGGTAGAAGCACTTGAAAAGATGCAATTTATCCCCGTACAATGAACACTTCACTACACAATACACAGTATAGTTATAAAAAGACTATACAATATGTATTATTATTTTCATGTTTGCAACACATGTTTGTGATACTTGTTTGTAAACTACAATTAAGTTAGTAGCAGGTTAAGTAAGATAGTTTGTGCAGTTTATGAATGTACATATTTGCAAAATCTTGGAGGTTTAAATCTGATAATGTGTTATCCTCTACAAAATACCAAATTGTTATTACAGTGGTCTACATAATAATAATTTATCAAAGATCTAATAGCGAAACTAGTACTGACGGCTTACGAACACTTTCTGCAACCTAATATTTCCAAAAACTTAACCTTCTCTAAGCTTTCTTTACATTGACAGTCAAACGTACAATCGTACGCATCACTCATGACTGTCCAATCAAACGAGTTATTTGTTGCCATCGTGTACAACCATCTTTTATTATTATACATCCATAGGCCATATTAATATTATTACCTGGGTGTATGTTCAACGATCGAACTGTTGAGTAATTGCAGTAATGTGTGGCCTTATGTATTTAACCGTATTTATGTGTATTATTTTGAGATCGGTACCTGTTGTACAGCATAATAAGTCTATAGTGTTCCCTGCTGGGACACAGGCCTTCTCTTTCTGTCAGCGGGAGCGGGTCATAGCCACCATGCGGGCCCAGTGCGGGTTGGAAGATGTCACACGTTTTCGAAATTTTGGTTCTAGGACATGCCGGTTTCCTCACGATGTTTTCCTTCACCGTTTTGAGAGCAGTTATAAAGATGAAATAATTTACACAAAGTGTCGTGTCTGCTTGGGTTCGACCTGCACACAACTCACACGTCGCGGCCGATACGACTGGGCCACCACTGCTTTCAACAGTATTGTTTTAAGATGCTATTGTATCATTTTATATAATTTTATGTATCGTGTTTGATTATCATTCAAAACAATATTTGTGGGCTTTTTAATTTAGGAGTCACGTAACAGACTTTTCGCAGCAGGTATTTGTCTAGCCTCCGTAAACTCCAGTCTGAGAGTTTATTAAACAGTCCCCATGATAAGCCTCACAAGCAGGGACAATTTGCAAACAAAAAGTGTAATTGTCAAAAAACTTGAGCAATCAAAATATTATGATCTTTTCATTTAAAAAGTTACTCAAGTCCAGTTACAATAAATCTCCCGTTTGTAAAATCTTTGCAGTACAAAGTAAAACAAAAGAGCAATGTTGGCAAGTTAAAACAAATGCAACATTAAGGCCGGTCGAGCCATAAGCTAAGCGATTAGCGACGCTCGCTTACGAAATGCTTTTCATTTCCTCTTATATTCCATGTTTATTTTTATTGTATACTTTTGAGCTCACAATGTATGTTTAATTTTGCCGAGTGTTCGTTTTAACGTGGAGTGCGGGAACTATTGTGGACCACGATTTATGTAGTGTGCACCTAGTTAGTGGATGTGCTACTACCTTTTTTGTTGAAAAGATTTATAACTGTGGGCTGGTTTTATGAGTAATGGCATGTGTGTATGTAATGCATCGTAGGAACTGAACAAGTATTATATTGCCAAAGGAATACCTTCGGCAGTGGTGCTTGATGTTGAAAACAATCATCTGTCGAGTGAAAGCAGAAACAAGTTTACAAACATTACTTTATATTTAGGTGAGTTTACATCCTAATTATACAATAAACCTAATGGTATATTTTCGATTCGTCCTACGGCTCCGTTCGGCGGAATCTATTAAGATTTCCTAATTGACTGTAAACCAATGGTTAGCAGTGTCTGTTAAAAGTATCTGCTGAAAATGTAAACAAGCCTTGTTCAGGTAATGCTTATGCAATCACTCACTAGGTATAGGGATTAGTAAATAATATATTATGTATTTTTTTTAAATTAATTATTTTAAATAGTAATTGAAAGCTCATCGATTATAAAAGAGATTTTAGAAAAAATAACCTCAATATTGTCAAAAGAATAATATGATTAAGGTGATTTAACATTAGAATTTCGCGTTTAATTAAGTACATATGTTAATATAATCTAACCAAAGCAATCAATTTGTAACTGGCACTAGAAATTGGCATCTGCAGGTGCATTTTTAAATCCATTTGTTTACTTTGTTATCAGATACTTTTAGAACAGACTATAGTTTATTGCACAATAGGATTCCCAGAGCAGGAGCGTTGTATCTGCCATTTATTTTCTTGTTAATCATAACAATCTAGTGATGGGGATAAAACAATGACTGTGCACTAATTAGTAATACTGGATTAGCTAATTATGATAGTCGTGTATTGTATGCTGAGAAATTATTTATTTAGACACAATTAATGTTGGCAAATGATCATTTACATATGTACATAACTAGTAATCAACATCCACGGTAGAAGTGTTGCCTATTATGTGCACATTTGTGTATATACAAAATGTCGGAATTTAGCGATTTAAAAAAAAATAATTGAATAGATAATAATCCTCATCCATAACAAGGCGATTCTGCATACACGAAGCACTAGTTAGGTTGTTATGACTACACCAGAAAAAGTTATTTTAAGTATTTTGGTATACAACAAAATATTTGGATAATACTTCCT
The DNA here is from genome assembly GCA_927399505.1 of Luperina testacea. Lineage (NCBI taxonomy): Eukaryota > Metazoa > Arthropoda > Insecta > Lepidoptera > Noctuidae > Luperina > Luperina testacea. Next base: position 660,990 of record OV656771.1, read on the forward strand.
GTTCACAGAAAACTTAAAAAAATTATACAAACACATTTTCGAAAAGACCTTTCGGTTCAGATATCCGGTGACTGGTATGCTGGGTGTTGAGTTCCGCAGCGCGACGCGTATAATCGTGCCGTCGGGATGATCGCGGATTACTTCGCCGTCCAACGGCGGTCGCGCGTGAACTCTTATAGCGCGCCCGGGTTCTGTATTACATTATTTAATTACTTCAGTCCTGTTTTAAGTAGGGTTTTTGGTGAATACATTTTGTTGTCAGTGCCTACGTGGGGCATACTGAACGTTTCTGGATCTGGCCACTTTTTTCATTATTTTATTGTAAAATAATTAATAAACAATTATGGAATTCGAAAATGGAACTCTTTAGGAACATGATACATTTTAATTTGCGAGACTGTCATTTGTTTTTCATTGTAACGTCCTTTCAAAAATTGTGTCTATCTAAATTAATTTAATTCGTGAACATTTTTGTTCAATGATTTTTTATGATTTTCGTTGTGGCTTAAGTCAACAAGAGAGTTGCTAGAGACATCAATTGGCATTTGGTAATAAAGCACCATGTCGCAGCTCTGTGTATTCGTGGTTTGAAGAATTTAGACGTGGACGTGATCATCTCCATGACGAGGTACGTGAAGGTCGGCCGGCGACTGCGGTTACAGACTCTATTGAAACTGACATAAAATTACTTGCCAGCAAATTCCTGCTTTGTTAGGCATTGGAATGAGCCCAGTGCAAAACATTTTACATGTGCATCTAAAGGTTCGCAAGCTTTGCACTCGATGGATACCGCATGGCTTAACGGAGGACCAAAAACGACTGCGCGTCCAGTGGTGCCGTAAAATGATAAAAAAGTTTAACGGAGGACAGTCATTAGCGATCTATAATATCGTCACAGGTGACGCAATCTGGGTGTATTGCTTTGAACCCGAAAGAAAAAGCCAGTCGGCAGAGTAGGTCTTTCCTTTTGAAGATTTTCTGACGAAAGTTAAGAAAAGTCGAAGCATTGGTAAAAAAATGGTTGTTTATTTATTCGGCAAATCAGGACACACAACAGTATTGCTTGGAGGTCAGAGAACAGTGACTGCAGGTACGTCAACATTTGCTTGCCCAGAGTCTTAGAAAAAGTTCGCGAAAAGCGTCCTCGAAGTAATGTCCTCCTTCACCACGATAACGCATCCTCACATTCCGCTAAGGTAACAGAAGCCTATTTGAAAGCTTCAAATGTAGAACTGATGACGCATCCGCCTTATAGCCCGGACCTGCAACTTCTTTTTGTTTCCAAAAATTAAAGACAAGCTTAGAGGCACACGTTTTACGAGCCCTGAACCGGCGGTGAATGCGTTCCAGGAAGCAATTGAAGAGGTCCCTAAGGAAGACTGGTCCAACTGCTTTGTACAGTGGTCTCAGCGAATAACAATAAATGTATCGTAAGTCTTATATCTAGTCTTATTTATCAGAATCCAGAAACTTTCAGTATGCCCTAAGTGCTTAATGCCCTGCGTGAAAGCTTGTTTCATATTAAGAGTATAAATAAATTAGTGAGAACAGCTTGATTGCAGACTAACCACAAATTTAATTAATGCTACACTATAAAATGTTACAATAACATGAGGATGTATTTTTGGTGTATGCTTTGTTGGTTGTCCTTAAATAAATAAATAAAATAAAACTATCAACAGAACCATAAAAATAAACCTTACCTACCTAATTTGTTACTTATCAAATTCCTTTGGCTTCTTCATAAAAAATGTATGAGAAAATTATAGTGTTTACTCTTATCATTATTTTCTTAAACGTGTTCAATCAGTACAAATCTTGAAATAGAACGTAATTCTGCATACACGTATGTACGTGGGCAGTGTAGCGCGTCGGGTGCCCACTATGCCCAGTTGCCCACCGCGGCACCGTGCCCAGCAGAGTGTGCCCACCGCATAAGGCAACCGTTCAGTCGCTTGCATCATGTGACGGTGTGGACCTGTCCTTAGGTCTGTCAGTTTGAATGTTATAGTGAAATATTATGATTTGGAGAATCTGCACATTTTTTAGGGTTCCGTAGTCAACTAGGAACCCTTATAGTTTCGCCATGTCTGTCTGTCCGTCTGTCCGTCCTCGCTTAATCTCTGTGACTGTTAGCACTAGAAAGCTGAAATTTGGTACCAATATGTATATTAATCACGCCGACAAAGTGCTAAAATAAAAATTGGAAAAAAATGTTTTATTAGGGTAGCCCCCCTATATGTAAAGTGGGAAGTGATTTTTTTTTTAATTTCAACCCTAACGTGTGATATATTGTTGGAAAGGTATTTAAAAATGAATAGGGGTTTACTAAAATCATTTTTTGATAATGTCAATAATTTCGGAAATAATCGCTCCAAAAGTAAAAAACAATGTGTCCCCCCCCTCTAACTTTTGAACCATAAGTTTAGAAAATATGAAAAAAATCTGAAAAGTAGAACTTTATAAGGACTTTCTAGGAAAATTATTTTGAACTTGATGGAAACAACAGTTTTTGTACAAAAAAGACAAAAAGTTGTACAAAATAATTTCTGGACTGTTTGTAGTATAATCGTACCAATACGATGGATGGATACCCACTTTTAAACTCATAAGTGGGAACACTTATTGTGACGGACGGGAAACTACGGAACCCTACACTGAGCGTGGCCCGACACGCTCTTGGCCGGTTTTTTTTCTTATTCAAGTAGATCTGGAAAGAGGAATCATAGTCATAGATTTAATTAACCTTTCAAAAATCACAAATCACAACAAAAAATGAGTAGTCGTGTGTTACAGTAACACTAATCTGCAAAAAAAAAAATTTTCGAGGAATCTCAACCGTTTTAACGTCATTAAAAGTGATTTTACTAATATTATTAGCGCTGTTTCGATGGCGATACAAAGAGCTCTTAATGTTTGCGAACTTGGGAATATCTTTGGGTAAAATTACCTTACCAAGTCCTTCGTCCAACATTTTCGAAATTGTTGCATGAAAGGTTGTTGGTACCTACGCAATAACATCAGAAGTTATTTTCTTCTTGCATTCATCTATATGGATGTCTATTATGTTTTTATTAAAGACCGGTGTACAGGATGTATGTGTGGTTTCCTTCAAAATTTCATCATTCTGCAATAAAAGTGCATAATTTATTTACCTATTGTCTGATTTTGCATTAAAAATAGAAGCTAAAAAAGTACTTACTTACTTTTATAGCTAAGGTCCCATTACACTTATTCTTCCTTCTAAGATGGCATTCATATGCAACAGTTTCGCTTTTATATTGCTTTTTCTTCAAAAATTGATATCCAGCACGCAGAAGCACGATTCCACCTTTTCTTTGTATATATTGTAAACAGCTTCCTGTACTACTAGAAGGACCAGGTTGCGCTTCTTGTGACATTGTTGAGCTCTAAATCTCGGAATTCAATCATTACGTAACATAAAACATAACATCACGCCTTGTTTCTCCGAAGGGTTAGGCAGAGGTGTATTCATAGAAGGTAAAAAGGTAAGTAAGGTTGCGGGCTGTCATAAAAATAACCGTATACAAATATATAGCCGAAAAGTAAGATGGAGATACAACCATATATTCACATGGACGACTATTTTCCAAATAGTCGTCGTGCCAAAATACCTACTGAACGAAATCTTTAACTGATATTCAGAGTACGTAAATAGCCAGGACTGAGACGCAAAAATCTAGGAGCACAAACTATTTTGGTATCGGTAGTATAAATAAATTGATGATTACCTACAATAACAGCAATATTTGTCTGGGTTTTCATGTTTCTTTATAAATAGACATGACAACTACTCTGCCGTACTTACAATAAGTGCAATAACTCGGATTTTTGGCTTTAAAAAGTTACATACATATCCGTAATCAGCAATAACTGCGGGGTAATTGCGTAACACACTATCTGTTGCAACGGCTTTCTTTTTGTCAGTTCAACTACATTCATTGCGTCATTTACTTTGTCGAGCAAACAATTTTTTCGAAATATCATCATCATCAGCCTATAGAAGTCCACTGCTGGACATAGGCCTCCCCTATTGCACGCCATTCAACTCGATTTTCGCCAACTCTCATCTAGCTGCTACCAGTGATGTACCTACCTATCTTGCTTTGAACATATGAAGTAATAAATTAGCAAAATCCTTCAAAATGATGTAGATTATGATTGGTAGTGTGTTGTGCAATAAGGGTGTAGGAGGTAAAGTATTTTATTTCGCACAATTTTCATCTGATTTGGGTTCATTTTTCATTTTCATTCATAGCATATAAGCCTGATGATCTACTGCAAGGTAGATCTTTAGATACTGTAAGCAAGGCTTTACTGGTTCTATAAATGTATTTTATTTACAACTATGTAACGGAACTGTAGTTTTTTGCAATTATGTCTCCAAACATATGCGTTTTCTGGCGATCATTTTTGCCAGAAACGGACGAAACTCTTAGTTACAAAATGAAATATTACAGGTATTATAGATATAACGCGTATTCCCGTGATTTAACGCTTTGTTCCGAAATGTACGGTGACAGTCTCCCTAAGAAACGGAGCCGAATACTAGTACAAAACCTGACTATGATACCGTACTGAGCCTCGCTTTTAAGATATTTTGCTTTGAATAATAAAAATATCTTACTTATTAAAGAGAATATAGAGTGCCGAGGTTACATATTTTTATTTTTCCGGTGCATGAATGAACTCAGCATTATTTTGAAGTTATACCATATAGATTACAAAAAAGCTATTTAGAAGCATGTACGGCCTATCGAACGTCAGTAATACCCAAAGAGATATAAACTATAATAAATTAAACGTCTTTGCATTTTTTTTTATTCAGCTTATTATTATACTGTCCCATTGCTGAGCAAAGACCACCCCCAAATCCATCCACCTTTGCTTTTAAACTACGAAACCTCCTGCAAAATTAAGACGCTGTCAATTGAATAAAAGCGCAAATAAAGATGTGCGTTTTAATAGAATAATTTATTACGTGTAAGAGTAAGATTTTTCTTTCAACTAATTTTTCAGGTCACAAATCACACGCACATGAACCGTACATAAATTCACACACCGCGAACACATGAACATTATCATTATCTTACCCGGTATTACCCGGCCTAATGAAATGCGCGGAATACCAGACCTCTTGTTAATGATTTTCATGCTGTTTAATTTGGCCGGATCACCCGGGTGAGAATTTTAGTCAGTAGTGGAGATTTTAGATATCTTGGTCGGGACTGACTTTGTTTATTGTGGGTTATATGAATGTAGTGACGGTAAGTTACATTTTGTAGGATACGGTAATTGATTTAAAAGCCCGTAAGATGTGTAATTCTAAAGCCCCAAACTTCATCATCACGAAATTAACAATAGTTTTATTTTGTTTAGCCTGCTGTCCCAATGCTGGGCAAAGGCCAACCCCAAATCCTTCCAGGAACTCGTTTCCCGCGCCATCTCAAACCAGCCCTCGCGGTACGCGTCCAGGTCGCCACCGCTTTCTGGGCCGACCTCGGCGGCGCCGTCCATCTTCAGCCACCTATTGTGTGGAAACTTTTGCCAAGCGGTCATCCTGCATGCGGCTGATGTGACCCGCCCAATCCCACTTAAGCCATTTTCATTTTCATGAAAAATTGAGGCAGTCTTATTGCCTACGTCTGTTATACCCGTTTTGGAACGCAATAATAGGTAGGTAACAACAGTTACCTACCTATTATTTCTGTATTTCAATTCTTACTTGTTATTCCGCATAAAATCTAAATATCAAATACAAATTAAATCCTCAAGTATTTGGTCGCAGTTAATACTAGTTCGTCCTCGGCAACTTTAACGAAGCTTCTTTGCTTTCTCGGAATAGAAATAATACCTAGTCCTTGAAGACTGCTTATAATAATTGCGCTCCTTTCCGATCGTCTGACTATAGCGGAATATTTCAGTGCTTAACCAATATATAGATATGTGTAATAACGCCATAAACAAAGTTTATATAATGCTCTTGATGACTACTAATGGTCTTATTGATGGATCTAAATAAAAGTATAAAACTGAAGAGAGTTACAACATTAACCGCTTAATCAACGCTAATGAGACACAATTGATTTTCTGTTGTAATGGGCTTTTATCGTGCTAACGGGCCTTGATCAGTTAAACAATATTTTTCTTGATAGAGTAATTAAAATAAAAAATCTGGAAAATCCAAAAGTGCACGACTCTTAATGCTCATTTGATCGTATATAAAACGATACATATAGATATTATATTAATTAGTTTTTTATGAATTATAATTAAACTACTTCGATTAAAAGAGCAATTTTCCTTCAATGGGTGAAACGAATCTATTAAAAAAAATTCCTCAATTAATAGATTTTTTCGCAAGCTACAGGGTTTTTAGGTTTCACACTTGCATGACGGAATTTATTTTTTAAAATATTTTGTTGGTTTTTTTCGTTTCTACTGCATTACTGAGGATGACGTTAAGAAGTCTATATTTGCGACTACTTCTTCAGCAGTCGATAATGATAAGTTGTGTTCAAGAATGATAACTCCTATCCTTTCCTTGTTATTTTCTGTTCTCACTCACATCTTCAATCGCTCATTTTCCTCTTGCTTCTTTCCGTCAGTTTGGAAACAGGCAAAATAAAAAAAATAAGTAGGTTCTGTATACTAGCAGGAGTATAACAATTGAAACAAATCTAATGCTTCGCATTATGAATCGTACGATACGCTCCGATTTTTAAGTACCAAGTAATTATAACATTCTACAAGTACTTAAAAGTTTACGCCATTCACAAGCTACCCTACTTACAGATTCTAAATTACTTTACTTTATTTTGCCGTCCATGAACTACAATGACCTTCCCTGAGGTTTCTCAGATATAAAATAGAGGTAGGAATAAATGCTATCCTTCGCCGATATTTACAATTATTTGTATAGCGAATAAATTTTCTACTTCTTGCCAAAACCCCATCGGGTGGACCCTTCAAGTATTCCTTTTGTTAGGATTATTGAGTGAAAGCGAAAAGGGAAAATCCTACAGAACCTTACGTACTCTATGCGTGACCACTGTAATTTTATCTGCCGCTCCCCTCGGAGATGTGTGTCAACGGGGGTGCAAGGGGTCTGACAATGTAAGTGAAAGGGTCTAGTTAGACTGATCGTGTTTGAATATGGGTAGGTATAAATCGAGTGTGTAGCAGTGAGTCAAGTACGGTCAGCGGTCGGTCTTATGACATCGAGATGATTGTCCGTCCTTTGTTGTATTACTTGTAAATAGACGCCGAACGAATAGGATGCTGTCAACGTAATTGGCTCGTATTTAATCCGTGTTATTCTTTTGTTGTTAAATTTTTGAACTAAGTAACCGCAATGCTTGGGATTCCAGTCGGAAAAGGAAGAGATGTTGTACCAAAACATCGGTGAATTTGATTTATTCGATAAGCATAAATATTGAAGTTCTTAAAACAATATGATACTGTGTGAGCAAAGCGTTATCTACGTACATGAGAATAATTTTATTATACATACACATATTAGGTACTGTTTTGTAATCTATGCATATTTTGACTACGTGCATGTCTTCGAACCTCCACCATCAAACATAATTGCTAATACATCTCTATCACTCTCTCTCTCTCTCTCGGTCAGTGGTAACAACACAAGTATAAGCTGGTCTCTTTTTCTATTGAAAATCTGCACAACGGTAGGCCAGCACGCTCATGGACCGACGCACGACGTCCGGTCGACTACACACCCACACTTTGGATCATAATATACCTACATAAAACCATATTCTTACATATATGTTGGCATGGGATCGAAAAGTATTTCGTAAAAGAATGCGGGTCATCGGTTATGGGGACCGTTGGTGTTAGGATCGAGGTGATGGCATTTATTTAGAATATAGGTACATATATTGTATGTATATAGCAGAGATAAGGAATCTAATTCTTTTACATAGGGAGGATGCACATGTGACGCGGGAGTAGGTCACGTGTTTCATCAAACATTTTATTTTATCTTTATCCGAATTTGGGTTGTGTCTCCTTTTTGCTGGAAGCAACTGACTATGAACAACAGTTTGTAGCAAAATCTGGCAACGCATTAACGCATTATCAACGCATTTGTCTGTTTCATACATGTCTGTAAATGGCATTTCTAAGGCCCCACTTATTTTCTGTAGTATAATTATTGTAAGGTCCTAAAACCCGCACTCAACGGTATCAACGGTCTCACACGCAGCGAGTAACCCCAAATAAGGTATAAATAGTCGTTACCTCCACTATGAATAGACTGCGGCAGATTTATTTATTTATAGGAGAACCAACACCTATAACAGAAGCATAACAATAGTATATGAGCCATAAAGCCAATTACAGGTTCTCACGGGTAAAAACAGAAAATGTAGTAGACATCTTAGGATCACTAACAAGCACTATAAAAGGGAATACAAATATAAGGTACATAAGCACTATGCACTTTTAAAAAAAGTCAGCGTTCAGCCGAGTGCGTGCAGAATAGGTTTTGATGGTAAATGGGTCAAATGAGAACTATTTGCAAAAAATATTAAAGTCCTTACTCGCTCGCACCTTGTATGCGTTTTGCCTGTAGTTAGAAGAGGAAAAAGGAATGGACATCGACGGATTAAATCTAACTGATCTCTGGAGGACATTGAGACGCAGTCTATGCAGGAGATCAGGACAGTCAATCTTCTTAGATAGGTATAATTTTTATAAGAAACGTGCAATCTGCAAATTTAATCGATGTAATACACTATTTTACGACATCACCTACCTTCCTAACTACAGAAGGCACTAAGCCCAGGTACGACGGTTCTAATATTTTTATAATATCATAAAACGCGTTTATCTTCTAGCAATTTAGTTAAGAGCTCTCCGCCCGTGTATTAGTTAGCGTTTAGTTAGAGTATAGTTAGCGTTAAGTAAACGTAGCGTATGTGCGACAACTTCAGCTCGTACTTTAAACCTAATTAGTTATTGCAAAACACGACTTGAAGCGGTCCTATACTTAGTCTTACTTTGGCTTAAGCTATACCTAGTTACTTTGTAAGCTTTATTGGGTTAGTGTGGAGCTAGGCTGCCCGTTAAAGCTTTTAAAGTTTCGGGTTTGATCTAAAGTTTAAAAAAAAACTTATCGAAGAATCGCAAGTCACATCCTTGTTTTATACTTGGTATTTGTTTCCGGAACGTGTTTGGATTTCTTTTGTGTGTAATATTGTGTATTCTATAAGCCAATTCCACGTACCTTCAACGAGTACCTATTAACAAAAGGTAGAAAGAAATCTACAGTCGCACGATTCATGTTTAGCAGTGCTACGCGTTAGGCTACGGCGTAGCCCGACCTGTGCTACGGCGTAGCCTGCAATGTTATGAACGCGGGGTGTTCACGCTACTGTCGCGTCTACTAATCTCTAACACCTTGTAAGGTAAGTTGTGTCTACGTTTGTTTTTCAGTAATGTGGTTATTTATTTATTAACTATTTTTTTACACAACAGATAAAGGAAACAAGAATAAAATAAAGATTGATTGCAGAAGTACCTTATAAGAAGTTATATTATATTTTTGTTAAAACAGGTGTAACTGCCGGTATTTTTGGGTACCGGTACCATTGGCCTTGGTGCGATACCGGTACCAGAGTAGAACCTGTACTATTGGTATTTCTAATCAGTGTCGGTACTGTATTTGGAACCGGTTCCAAAACCTGGTTAGCTCTAACGATTTTAGACAATGAGTTCTATTCAATATTAGAGCCCGCCGTACGTGGTGTTCTCAATTCTCAATGCCAGTGGAAGCGTTTAAAATAATTAAAATAAGTATTAACTCTTCATCCAGAAGTCCAAGCTCAAGGTCTGCTAACGAGCAATGGAGCGCAGTATACTAGACATTAACGGATCGTGTTCGAAACACAATACTGCGCTCCAAAACAAAGATATCTGACGTGGCTTAAAAGGCTGCCTAACTTAAATGGAACTGGGCAGGACATGTCTGCCGCATGACAGGCTGTGGGTCCAAATAGCACAGCATTGGTACCCTGAGACAATGTGGTGGGGTCGCGGCAGACCACGTAGGAGATGGCAGGATGAGCTGGATTAGTTCCGACAAAGCTAGAAGAAGGACGCGCGGGCTCGCGAAGGATGGAAGGAGTGGAGGGAGGTCTTTGCCCCGAAGTGAGACAGTGTAGGCTAGTAAAAAAAAACTCCTGAATGCACTTCAAGTTCTAAAGGGTATGTCTTAAGTATTTTATTAAAACTATTAAGTAATTGAGAGGATTTCCAAACCTTTCGCTTAAAGGCTAAGAAAATGTACCTTATCTATAAACATAGGTATTAAGTACTTTAGTTTTACATTTATAACGAGTTTATAGAAGGTTAACCTACAGGTTCAGGTACTCAAGCGGATTATATCGGTTTACTACCTATAATTTAAAATTCACCCCGACACTCCTCTCTACAGTTCGGTTCGCAACCTCACTGGCTAACCAGCTAATAAGCTTGCGATCTTAATACCCCGATGAAACCCACACCAGAAAACGGACATTATCATAAACACTGTGATGTATATTTACTGGTTACCGAAAGTTGCACATTCTCGTATACTTCCACTCGGCGTGGAGCAGCACCCGCCCGCAACCTTGCCGCGATTGATTCGGCCGGCCGCATAATATACGCACATTTATAACATCCCACCCACACACTCTACCCTAGTCACCGAACAGTTTGCCACAAAAAGGGACAAAGGATATTATACTTAACCCATTTCTTAAAGATATCTCTTAAAACATGTATTTTATTAATTATATTTTTCTTTGGATTATTTATCATCATTCTCTTGTCGCTATCCCAATGTATTTAGGCTCGGTGCAACATGTCTGTTTCTACCATACTTCTCTATTAGTCGTCATCTTGGTAGTCACCCTCTTTCTAATCATATCATCATTCACACAGCCCATCAATCGTTTCTTTGGTCTTCCCCTACTCTTATAGCCATCGACATTAATACTCAAAACTCTTCTCACGACATTTTCTTCATTTCTCCGTTACACATGCCCATACCACGACAACCGATTTCCACATAACTTTTCAGTTACCGGGGCCACTTTCAGGCTTCCTCTTATGTACTAATTTTTTATTCTATCCATTCGTGTAACACCACACATCTCATCAATGATGGCAACAATCATTGTACGTTTTATTTTCATAGCAGTGGTGACACCAACTGGGGATAACATAAATTAACTACAGGCGTTTGAGCTATCTTATTTTAATACATACCACATACCACATAATCAGCCTATAATGTTCCCACTGCTGGGACACAGGCCTCCTCTCAGTGAGAGGGAGTGGGCCGTAATCCACCACGCGGGCCCAGTGCGGGTTGGCAGATGTCACATGTCTTCGAATTTTTGGTTCTAGGACATGCCGGTTTCCTCACGATGTTTTCCTTCACCGTTTTGAGAGCAGTGGTGATGGAATAATTTACACAAAGTAATGCGCCTGTCTGGGTTCGAACCTACGACCTACAGCTCGTAAGTCGCGGCCGTTACCACTGGGCCACCACTGCTCTCTATTTTAATACATACACGTTATTAATGAGCTGGCAGGGAAGGATGTTCTTAACAATATTAATGAGAAAAGCAGTACTTTTGTAAAACTTGTATGTCGTATCTGCATCTATTTTACTGTGTGTACATAAATATTAAAATAAATACCATGCACCTAACTTCTGACGTTTCATAAGTCGCTATACTCGATATAAAACACACACATAATCTATTATACATATCTATTGATTTATCTGCATCCGTCAAACATGTATTTTATGTTCTCTACGTGACCCTGTCATAGAGTGCATCATCTGTTCGTTTTGGATTAGTTAGGTTTCACAATTACACACTGATTAGATGTAATACTTCTGTTCTTCCGTATACGATGTCCTGCGCACCTGTAGCGCAACCCTTTTGTTTTAATCCCCCCCAGTTAATATCCTTTGGTGAAGCACGAGGATATAATCAAATAATTTGGCTGGAACAAACGTTTGTACGCTTATAAGTGAAATATTAATATTAGAGCTCTTTATCATCAGTTTATGTATATTGTACCTAAAGAAAAATTTTATGTTCGTTCATGAAAGATATTTCGTATTTACAAACTTTTCTCGTTTTGGGATCATGCAGAGCGATATTATCACAGTACGTACTTTATATTCTGTATTCCGTATTTAGGTATGTGACTGAAACCAAATTCTCTTTCAGAAAAATTATACTAAATAATCAAGGCAAGACTTTCCCCACAAAATAATAATTCTGGGTTTCGTTATTAATCGATGTTTTATTAATTATCATGTGAAATAATTGCTGCATGTAAACCATAATATGTATTTCAAGTAGATTAGTGCTTTTGGTGGTTCACTATTGGTTTAAGCTTTTTGGTAGCTTTTGGTAGATCACACATTACAATGCGCAACGCGGCGGGACGCAGATAACGCGCCGCGTGTTTTTTTCTTACAAATACAAAAAAACGTGTCTCCGCTTGGAATTTAGCTCCGTGTCCCGCGCCCCGTCGCGTGGAACGTTTTAGTTTGTGATCCGTATAAACACTTCTCATTGAACTTTTTTCTATAATTCTTGACCAGAGATAAACCACAATAAGTAAGAAAAGTAACCTGAACTGTCTCTCATCATATAACAAAACATCATGCCTATTTTCCCCACATGTAGTAGAATAGTGTACATCAATATGACATAAGGGTAAGTATATCATACTTATGATGTAGCTATCAATATGAAACTCTAAAGTTATAACCGCTATTCTGGTCTATACTATATCCTGTAATACTACACACAGTTTAACAACTCCACGTTTGTCAAATTAAACCAGCGACACTTGCATACACCGGTTGACATAACGCGCCAACTTTCGACTCAACCCGACATAAATCATCCCTCCCCCTCTCGTCACCCTCTCGTCACCCGCGGATGACGGGGATGGCGTTATCTTACCAAATTAATTCTACTTACAAATCTTTGTGCCTGCTCCCTTTCACGATGAATGGAACTTCGAGAGAGGTGAACTTAATGTGACTTGACTATCAGTCGGAGTTATGCCTTTGGTTTGTGTGATTAATTGCCCATGATGTGTGTCAACTGGCTCTTGGGTTCATTACTGAAAAACTCCATTAAATGAACAAAATTCTTTTTGAGTAGACTATGAATTTGTGTAAGATTGATAATGGTATTCAAAAATGTTTTTTTATTTCAAATTAGACAGTCATCCTTCGCATTTTCTTACTTCTATGGTACCTTTATCAATATCTTTCGTCCTCTATAGCCTTCACTGTAGTGGCACATAAGGCCCAGATCCAGCAATGTAACACGCAATAGTGTCCCACACATGTATATATGTGTACATACATGTATGTTCCCAGCTCAGCACTGAAATCGTTTTACATCGTGTCTTCCAATTTAGCATTTTACCGCTCGCTCGTAGCTCTCACATTGCAAGTAATATAATTTGATGTCGGTCTGTAATGTGTTCCTTTTCTTTATATATTGTTTCCGTTCGTATTTTTTACGCAAATCAATGCCGGAATACCACCGAGGATGAAGTCGACTAAAAGATTCGTAAAAACGGATCGGAGGGAATCACGTAATTTATAAAAGCGGGTTCTGACTGACATTGATCTATTAAAAAGATGCCCAAACAACTGATCAGATGAGCTACAATGTGTGCAGGTCGTCGTAGTCGACCTTCATGCTTACTCCGTGGCCACGAGTTACACACTCAAGCGACACGCGTCTCGCAGAGAAGACAAATGAAAAGAGTTGTTTAGAGCGCGCCACGAGGCCGACGAGTCACCGCGACGCGACTTGCTGAGCGACAGACGGAAACCAGGACATAAAAACACCTTCATGAAGGTTACAGAATTATAAGCGTTTCATATTGAATTGATAACAGAATCAAAAATGTAACACTTTTATAATAATGTGTTTTTTCATGTGTCAACCCAAAGCACTTACAAAAGTGTAACTGTAATGTATCTGTAACAGATACGAAAGTGTTAACAGTGTTATTAAGTGTAACTGGTAAACGCGGCATTGCCAAAATAGCCGCAATCCCGACTAGATTCAGGCCATTTTGCCATCGCTGCGTTTGTCTGTCCGCCGCGCGTTTTTGCGGTACCGTGCAATTATACCTACAAATGCTTATTTCTGTTAAACATATTAACACATAAAAGGTTACACTTTGATTCTGTAACATTATTGTATTGTATCTGTTCCACTTAGAAGTGTTTTTCTTTTAAAACAGTTAAAAAAAACAGTGTTAAAAACACTTATTACGGTTACAGTTTGAGTCCCTGACGGAAACAGGCGACATGTGCGCCTTTTGCTTGACGCAAGTCGCATCGCTCGAGGCCGTGAACAGGCCTTAACTTGTCGCACCTACCATACAGGACCGACACAAAAAGACCTACACAGTACACACGCAAAGCTCGTCTTAATCCCTTTCAAGAATTGTTGTTGAAATACATATCAGAGAATGGACCCTTTCAATTACAATCAGGCGCTTAATTAGAAGGGAGCGGGCGAGTGTTTATGAAGGTCTGCCGGGGTCCGAATCAATGGGCCACTATTTAGGTCTATATAGGGTTTTGTCGCCCGAGCATAATCTGCCAGCTTTGGTTATTGGCTCGATTTTGTTTACTTGTTATTGTATGGCTGGTGCTGCTGTGTCGTACTTTATAGTGGCTGATGTTTTCAAAATATAACTTCATTTTATTAAAGAAACAAAAGAAGAAACTTGCGTTTAATGGCAACAAAATAAATAAAAACACTTTTTAAAATTACATAAAATAACATGCCTGTGATGTCAAAACCAGTAAATAAAAGAAAATTTGTTTATTTGTTTTCGTTTCTTTAAAAGATCTTGACTCTGAGTTCAATCAAATATTAGTTCAGCGGTGATCGTGTTTGACTATTTTTGCAGATAGAGAACCCATTTTTCTTTACGGAAACTTAATAAGATCATTGACACCCCAAATTGTGCGATTATATTTCATTAATCACCTGAGCGTGGCGTGGCAAGCAGAACGCTTGACCTAGTCTCACGGAGCACCGGTAGCTTACCCTCGTGACAGGTGCGCACTTAACGTCACTCTCAGGCCGCTCATACGATAAGCACTCGAGTGGGATTCCTTACGATGGGCTTTAACGAGAATATCTGCTTTAAAAGTGGAAAACAACATTTTGAGGAATGAACATGATTTTCCATTTGATCGTAATTTCATCATGTATCTTATTGATGCAGACTTTGTGAAAATTCATGGAATAACAAATACAAAAAAGTAGATAAATCTGGTAAATATGGTGACAGAAAGAAAACCTCTATTATTTTGAATGGTTGATATTTTGAAGGATTGCGAGACAGCCTGTACATCTCTGGCTTTTCAGAAGATCAGGCATATTGGCACATTGGTGATATATTCTACATTTGGCCTGATAGGAAACTAAACAAAGTTGTACATAGACTACACAAAGCGTTACTTGTAGTTGACCAAAGACTCAATATAGAAAACATTACAAAAGTACCATAGGGTCTTTTCTTCAAAAATATATTTTATTGTGAATGTAACAACGTCGTATTTAGTCATTAACGACACGCGACCAGCTTATTGTGAAAACTTACTGAACTTATAATGAGATGATGAAGCCGTTCCACAACTCGCGACGTGTGAGTTACGTAATTAGCAGCTCCTAATGAGCCGATGTGTAACACAATACGTGAAATATTCAAGAAAGTACACGCACACACACACACACACACACATATAAATTAGCTGTGACCCGCGAATTAGCTCGCATACCTACTAAGTTATACATCCTGATAGAGTTGCTCAGGGTACAGATGTTCTATGTCACGAAGTCCATTTGGCTATGAATGTTGTCAAGCGTGCACATGCACTAAAACTTTTCAAAACCAAAATTTTATTTCAATTATTAAAATCTCGACTTGAATATATATCAGATTTCTTTGTTAACGTTACCCACTTTTACACACACAAGCGCGCTTGTCGGGATACGTCACTACTACAATCAAAGCCGAACGGACTTCGTGAAATAGAATACCTGTACCAAGATTCCTTTCCCTGTCCTCAGCGTTTAAATTATTTAATAATAATATGAATAAAGAAAATAATCATGACCCATAACTCATTAAAAATGGGGTACCATTAATAGAATCATAACGTTTAGCCGTTGATAAAGTGAAAATATGTCGCTGAAGCGGAGCACAACACTCCGTACGCAGCATTCCACTTTCCGCAGAACTCATACAAATGGCTGGTTGGTACATATCTAATCCTATTCTATGCCCGCACAGCGCGCGTGTTCCATACTATGAACAGTCCGCTATATCCACACAATTAACTTTCGTACCCATTTTTCTATGCCTATTATTTCAGCAAATAATAACACTTCTATATATGAATAAACTTCCAACAGTATGGAACAGGGTATACTTTCACATCTAATATTTTCCCTCCTGAATGCTACACTTAAATAAAATTGATGTACCGGATAAATTATTCCGCAAACTTTATCTTGTTTTTGTAATATCTTAAGCAACGGGCAATCACTCTGGGCATTTCCCTAAAATATTGCACATTGTGACTTACCCGAGCAGATATTTTTATACGGACATCAAAAAAGGCTGTTCTTCTTTTATATTTTTAATACCTTCTACCTGAAAGTAACTCGGAGCAAGTAAAAGGTCGGAGCAAGTAAAACGTTTACTGCAATCAATAAACAGAAAACATTCCATTAGAATATCGACGCGGGGATAAAAACGGATAAATATAAAAGGGTGTTGGTATAAACATGCGAACGCACGTAAATTTGGCGATGCGATAAACCGCGGTCCAATATCGTAGAGAATGAATCCCGAAGACAAATTGTGTGGGATCGCGCGATAAAATGCGCTTGCTGGCGCAATATCGCGCGCCTGCAAATAAACTCGCGCCGCGACTGTTTGTACGACGGAATTAAACGCCGCCAAGTGATCGCCTTGTTTATGTACACGCTGCTATATGTATCGCGGTAACATACGCCACACGCTTTTAAGTTGTTATAGGAAATTCGTATCGAGAATTGAAAATGAAATGGATACATATTAAGGGGCTTACAGGACCCAAACGCAAAAAACGCAAGTTTTAGAAACAATAAAAGTTTAAGATGGACTACAATTAGCAAAATCACAAAAATGTATGATATTCTTCAGGATATATGCTAGGCAGATAGTGTGTTGAAAACATAATACAACTAATTTAGTATGATAGAAAAAAAACATGAAGATATCTCTAAAAACTTTATTTTTAGAATAAAAACCATACTAGCTAACCTATACATACAATCATTGTGATTTTTTGTCAGATTATTCTTCAAGCAACATACTAAAGCACTAGTGTTTTAATTTTTTAGTCCAAGCAATAGATTTTTTGTAAATAGCTAATTGCTTCAAATTTTACAATAAATTACCAGCTTTGTGTCATCGCGCTTGTTTCTTTTCTATGCAGTCCGACAGTGATCGCGCTTTAGGTCATGTAGTCGCCTTAATATTACGTGAAAGCTGCCTAGCAGGTAAGGCTCGACCTGGTTAGCTCTCGAAATACAATACATAACGATCACTGCAAAACATTCCCAAAGATAACTTTAACTCTTCAATTCTGCGCTAACAGGGCAGAACTACAAATTACACAACGAATAAGAGTGCGTGATTACATGTACCATGACCACCGCCGCGCGCCGCCGGCTTGGCAGCGGCCGGCGCATCAATCATCCGTAATTTGACGCGGCTAAAACGCGTCTTAACACGGCTAAGTGTGGTGCAAGTGCAAGGTTGTAGCGTAAGGAATATTTACTTCAACAAACACATCAGTTTTTTTCTGTAAACCTTTCAAGATACCTACTAACATGAAACATTGCAAAGACACATGACGCTCAAAAGTTTTCTATACTAACTTAGGTTCAAGGTTTCTCATTACTTTTTTACATCAGAATAATTTGAAAATCATATTTTGTTTTACGAAAACAAAAGGCTTTGAAGTATAAACGGCATAAAAAGTACCACAACAAAAAGAAGTATCAAAAAAATCTCTTCCATTCATGACTCACATAATTTAAAAGAAAATGAATAAACACGTTGTTCATATTATATTATAAATGTTGTTTTAACTGTGCAAAATAAGCAATTATTGTTGCGCGAAGAGCGGAACAATTTGTTGCCTACAATAGCTGTGCACGCGTTTAAAGAGATTGCCAATCAATCCCGTTAACCCGGGATTATGAACCGTGACGATTTAACGAGAAAGGTTCGCGCGCACGGGAAGCGGGATGCGGGACTGCGCATTGTTTTCATTTTATTTAATTGTAGGTGAGCCTTTGCTTATCGTTACGATTTGTTCCTTATCGCACGCTCCGCGGCGCCTCAAAGAAATATCGACAAATTACAATTGAGTAAGAATTCTTCTTTGTCGCGTCTCCAATTTGTTTTGTAAAAAAGATTACAGCCTTGGAGTTTATAATAAAATTGCAATAAAGTTGTAGGAGTTGGACCAAAAATATTACGTTTTCCAGTCCTCTAGGAGTCGTTAACTAAGTCGCCAGAGAATAATTCTGTCTGACCTGTGTAGCTATTTCTGCCACAGATTTATTAAAGGGGAATTATTTCAAGAGGACAGCGATTATTACTTATTTTCGTTATAGTACAGACAATAAAGTCCGGTCATCCCAAGGGCGACATAAAACAAAACCCATTAGAACCCCGTAAAGTTACGACCCTATAAAGAGTTTTCCGTCATTAAAACAAAAAGTTAATAATCATATGATAATTTATACGGAACAGTGTAGCATGCATTTTAATTAGGACAGTAACTCAAGTCTGAAGTTGGACCGCTCCGAGTTGCCGGTTATCCGGCGCTGGAGTTGAGGTGATAAATAGTGTTCCCGGCCACTAAATCACACCTTTATATGAAGGCATCCGAATTAAGGCGCTTCCACAAACGCTATTCTTATCCGGGATTGTAGTGTCACCTTTGTGTTGAATTAGAAAAATATACGAGGGCTCGTAATAATATAAGGAGCGACGCCTTTACAAAGCTACGTCGTGATGAATCACAGACGTAATATTTATGCGTTCACATAAAAAATAAGTCAAGAAATTGTAGACGGCGTAAATTAAGATTTTAGTCTTGGGATTTTAGGACCAAGCTTCTAATCTTAATACACTTTGTACAATTATTCATCTTAGTTTATGTTACTAATAACTTATGTTTAATTTCAACGTTGGAATACTTGTATTATTTTGATAGTTTCTTCGTGCAATTTCAAATACCTGCTCTATTTGCCACCAGCAGCCACAGTTTTGATTCAGCAGCCACAACGCTCTAATTACACCTAAAACAATACGGAATCAGAAATTTTCATTATTGTGAATTTTCCCGTGGTGTCCCACTGAGGGGCAGGCCTTTCCGTCTTTCTAAATATTGCAGATTTTTTGTTGTTTAAGACAATCCTTTGTACGAATTCTTTCAAATATTTATTTATTTAATACCTACTTTAAGCACACAAATGTACAGAGGCGGACTTAATGCCATAGGAATTTTCTACCAGTCAACGTTTGGGTGATGCAGAGACAACTATTGGTCGCTGCTTACCTGCATGCCCGACGCCGTGTGCCCGACGCGGCGCGTGTTGTGTGACGGCAGCGCCATCTCGGCCACGTGACTGAGTTAAGTTATGACGCGCCCGTGAGCCCTAAATATTGTGAATGCGGTGCGAGCAGACACCTGAATGGATATTGTGTGTCGACTTAAATAACGAGTTATTCGGTGAAGAAGTGGCGAAGGTGCGCGAAGCAGCGAGTTTCTAAATAAGATGTTATGGGTTATTCAACTTTAGTACAACAATATCGTAAAATAAAGTGGTTTATTTCAAGATAGTCGATCGTCAGTAACCTGTTTATTTTCATGATTATATGTATTTTCCATTGACACTTGAGTCATGATAGCAGCTTATACCGTGGCGGCCGAACCGAACAGATCTCAGTTGAATACTATTCCAGCATCGGGTAATCCCAATTTCAGTCGCGTGATTAAAGCCATACATTATTACTACTTCTTAGCACTTATAATTATTATTCACTCCTCCATTAAATTACAAATGAAGGATATTATTATAACCAACATATAGCTTCCTATTAATCACGAAGCATTTCCCTATTTCAAGGAAATTATGTAAGCCAGCACAAATACACACCCAATGTTTTGTTAATAATTACAGTTTCGTGTAATCTACACGCTCACTGGGTATGGCAAGAAAATGTCTCGGTGCAACCCTAGCCGTAAGATCGGGCACACATTAACGATTGAGTTGGGGCGTGCGGCAGATTGTACGGACTCTCACCGCAACACCGCGACTCGATCGCAGCGAGCATTATCGGATTCACGTTATAATATAACTTTAGTCATAAGATATCTTTGTAGGCCATACGGCGTGTAGTCGCAGGTAGCGTAACACTTGTCACGTGTGGAGTAGCTTATGTGATGCTCTAGATCTTGATACGGCTTTAGTAATAACACGTCGCTAACTATCGCTTGCCTAGGAGATTGCGAACTGCGTAACCTGATATACAGGCACAGTTAAGTTAGAAGATTGATCTTACAGAATGAAATGTCTTGTAGAAGGATAAACATTGGTATTTTTTGTAACTTGCATGGTTTACGTTTACGTTACGTTTGTAAATAGTTACGAATTTGTTATGGAAATTTAGAGTAGAGAAATATAGTTCTCTTAGGACTGATTTTTCAATCGACAGATGTTTTTTATTCAGGGAATAAAATTGACGTCTATATGGAGGACGATTTTGTATGGAGGAACTGTCAAAAATTCAAAATTAAAATTATCTGGCGTTGGAAAAATCAGCCCTTAATGTTATTTAAAATAAAGGAGCTTTCTTGCAATTTGCTTGCACTATTACAAATAACAACTTGAAAAATTGTAAACAACAAATTCCAGTACACATTTAATCTGCAGCCTACAATGCCACTAAGCACTATCATCCAGCGCTCGGTGCAATGTAAACTCGGTAACGTTTACATAAGTACAGTCGGAGCGGCCGCGCGACCGCAGCGCCGCCGCACCGTCGTGCGGTGCGCTCTGGCGCTAAACCTACGGCGCACTGCCAGGGCTGCCACAAGGAATTACTCAGGTACGAAGTTATATTGTATAGGAGTTATAGTGTTATGGCATGTGATATCTAGGTATTGGAGTAATTATTATAATTGGAATTAACAGAAAATATCGACCATAATATTATTTATGTGAAATAAACTTTCATGTTCTCAGAATACTCCCCGTAGCGTAACGAAACAGATTTCTAAGAATCCAATTGTAAGATTTGTAGACTTTTCAACATTTAATTAAAGTTGAGAAGTCATTTAAGTAGATTTAGTTTTACAACTGTTTGCAATAAGTATAAAGGCTGCAATTGTATTTAATGATAATTGACATTCAAGCAGGCGGCCCTTGATGATATCACCGCAGCCTGGAAATCTGTGAGACCTAAAGTTATCGCATTGCATTGTTCACCCTAGATACAAAAAATATTTCAGGTGCGTGTAATGTAATGACATACAGCAATGCGGCAGAAATAGGTACATATGGTGTTAGTACTTCCTCAGGCAAGTTCTTTCACACAGAGTCTACCACCACAGCAATCCATGTACACAGGGTCAGGTCATCTTAACTTCTTCTTAGTGAAATAACCCAAATTAAAATAGATTTAAACAAACATAAACGCTGAAGAGAAAACCAGGCAATGTAAATACGACCATTGACTTTTCAAAACTCAAACATTTGCCCGCAAAGGATTTCAGTACATTGTGTCACAAGCTCGTAATACAAAATGAGCCATTATTTCTCTTTGATAGGTAGCGTTAAGCCGAAAAATTTAATTCATAATCACCGCCCAAACGTTGAAAAGGCTCTAAAGTTTATTTAACAGGGGCTTTAAGAAATGCCGGGACTCAGTGACTTGTTTATCCGAGATGAAAGATTTGATGGCGCAAGTGGTAAGCGATAGGATTGCGAGAAGGCTGGGCGATGTCTGAGGAGCTGGTAAGAAGATTCAGGGTTAAGTGGGGTATTCGTTCAGTAAAAATTACATAGAAGTATATAATTTATTCTCAATTTAGAAAATAATCTGTATATGCTTTCACCAGTTCTATTTTAATACCGTCTTGAATAAATATGATTGCGAAAAGGTAGCCTTTTAATGAAAAAGCCTTCTTACGCGAAATATGGTGGATATTTCGCGTAAGAAGGCTTTTTCATTAAAAGGCTACCTTTTACCTAAGGCTTCCAAAATCAAATCAAACAAATTGCTGGCATACTTACCATTTTATTAGCAAGAAAAACATTTTACGAATGTTCGCACTTCACGAGGCGAGACAGTTTTCATGATTCATTAGCCGCAGCAGCTTCCCGCTGGGCTCGTCCATGTTCGCTGTTCGTCTCACACTTCCACCGCGGCGGGCACAAAGCACCGTTGTATTAAGTCGTAAATTAATTTCACCTTCATCCCGCGGAGGCACGGGTCTCCCAGTAATGAGGTGCCCCCTATACTTCTATTTACAAAACTCGGCCGTATAAAAACGTGGAGGAAATTGGTTTCAGCGAAATTTTGCTGAAGCTCTTTAATCCTATTTTACAACGAGCCTTACTTCATTTACAAACGGAGCAGATAAGCCCGAGTTCACAATCGAAATATTCGTTTTGTTGATCTTTTTTTAGATAAAGCAAGCCCTGATATCTGTGCAGTTCAGTTGAATCTCTTCTCCTGCTATAAAAATGCGGTGAATTATCTGCTTCAGAAAATTGTGTGCGATCCAAATCACGTTTTATTTTTCTAATTCTGTTTTCGTTTAGATTGCCTTGCGATATTTTTCTCCTAACTTCATCAAACAAATTACATTTTGTGCAAAATGAAGCTAAGAGCGCTCGTAACAGCATCGATGAAAATTCAATTTAGAAAAATCACGAACTTTACGACTAGTGAATGAACGTCGAGATAAAATTATTATATAATTTAAGTGAATAGACACATAAAATCATCGTTATAATAAAAGGCATTCATTTCATTTTAAGCCCAAAAGCGATAATAATTTGTTCAATAATTTTATGATTTCAAAAGGAATACCATTAAACGAATAACATTGAACGAAACGCGTAGGAATGTAATTGTTCGTACACCATACAACAATTGATACAAGTTAATGACTTGCGAAATTAAATCAAACGAACGAGATAAAAGGACTGAAATCGCATTAAAATCCAAAACGACACTAACAAAAAAGGTTTTAACTCCAATTATTACCCATTCCGTATCTGTCTTACACGGGACCGACTGTGAGCAAAAAAGGGACGAGGGGACAAAAAGAGCCCGCGATAATGGTCCCACGCACTACCGACAGCCTCGGGCCATTTTAGGGTTTAGTACAATGGGAACGCTTGAACGGTAATCGACGTTTTATAAGAAGCACTACAGAGCGGTTACGTCACCGCGACCTTTTCACTGTACTACTTGATAGCCTTTGTGTTGCTCTCATTAGAACCACTTTGGATTCTCTTTCAGTGGCTGAGCTTCTATCGGATAATGCAGTTACGACAGATACAGGCTTTTTGAGTGGCTTGTACAAATTTCTCACTTATAAACCGTTCCTTTAAACCTTTTTACAGGCAAGTAATACAGTTTTATTTAAAACTGGCTTCAAGAAGTCAATCGTAAAGCGTTTTCTCGCTAATTCATTAAAATGCGTCACACCGTGTTGTCGCAAGAATTTTATAACTCATTGGAGCTGTTTTGCCAATGTGGCAAAATATGAAAAAACGGTGAGAAAATTGCTACACTCATCATCATTACTCACGCCAGTGACAAAAGAAAGACTTCTAGACTTGGAAGCAAAAATTTGATAGCCGATCAAACATACATTTATCTTTGCCATTTGCGCGCAGTCTGAGAAATTTGATAAGCGCCACTCGCAAAAACCCGGTTTACTTAATGCAAGATAAAATTTAGACATCCTCACGGTAACGGTAAGGTTGTTCTAGAAAATTCCCTTTAGAAGCGGAATATTCGAGCAGGAGAGGGGAGCACTCAACGGAACGCTAATGGCATCGTTTTAAAAGGAAACGAAAATAATAAATTATTGACATCATCTTTTCTATCGCGCCTTGGAAATTATTTATTTTATCTGTACAGTGTTAATGCCAGCGTCGGTTGGAAATAATGCTCTTTGCACCGGTCAATGAAATGGAAACAGATGTTAAATGTATGAAATGCTGATGGAATTTCCGATAGCGGTGAGATTTATTCCGTGTTTTCTGCGTATATTGTGATCGGATTAATACTGCGCCGCTCTGTATGGTGGGATCAGATGAATATTGAAACAATTTTTTTGAATAAAACCGGCATCGTTCTTTATGAGTAATTCCTAAACGCAAATACAGGTGAGTATTCAGTATTTGACGTAGTATGAATACTCGCAAAATGTTTTTCGAGTTCACAATCAATTGTAAATGTTATTATGCCATTTTAAAATTAGAGGAAAATTCAACATTTCATATTTAGTTAAATATCTATATTATAATCTAATTTGCAATTCAGTAGCAATGTAATTGCAAACGGACTTTTGAAATGCAAACATGGAACACGATCAGCAAACAACAACATGACCAAAACGAAATCTGTAACTGAAACAGACGAAGTACCACTGAACTTACAAGCTCAAAACAGTTCAGTTAAACTAATTGTACAATACAAACAATGCGGTAACCGTGTGGCCCTAACGATCGCTGCAGGTGTAGCTGTGGAGCTCGGAACTAACAGGACAGATACAAGTAACAGAGTATACAATACGGTCGTACAAAGGAGGCATCGTATGAGATAACAAGGGGGAGAAGTAGCGGCCCCATTACGCTGCCTTGAGGTACTCTACCCTTTAATGAACGCTAGGACACCGCTAAAGTGAAGTGTTCTTGTTGCTTTAATGATTTTATTCACACGTTTGGTGTGGCTTTTAATTACTTTATAATAATAAAAAGTGACATTATTGTTTTTGTGTATCTTCGGATGGTTTTACGGGTGGTAAGGCATGAAAAGCGATTATAATGTTGAATATAAAAATAATTATTTATTTTAGTACCGAAATAAGAATGTTTTATTTGGCAACACACATTGATAAAATAATTATAGTTTCATTATTATACATGTTACGAACTTTATAAATTGGTGTTGAAAGATGAAAATAAAGAAAAGTGAGTGGTGTGGTGTGCATGGGGTTGGTGCCAAGTGGCGATTGGTGCAAAGACCCACTGGCGACTAACAATAATCTGGCTTTGGCACGCGTCCGACTCAGCGCAATCGTGTTGGGATATTAAGCTTCGCAATGTGATTTGACTCGCCACATTGGTCTGGTGGCATAGCACAGCTGCAAAACATGTGGACGTCAGCAAAAACTATTTTTAATTTAGCAGATTAATATGTCGAGAAGACAACTAATAGTGAAGTATGGATAAAAAAAAACATGTTGCGCCGTGGCACTTGATCACTGAAAGTGACTTAGTAATAATTGAAATAAGAAGAAAGTATAACGATCGATCATTTCCTCTGATGAAAGCAAAACAATAATATTGGTATCAGCAGAATAAACATTTTTATTACCGTGTAAATTGCTGCTATTTATGTAGTTTTAACGTTTACAGCGTGCTCTATCACATGAAAATTAATTCAAGTAAACGATGTCTCCAAACATAATAATTGAACAATTTATACGTGTTTGCAACAAGTTTGTGATCAAAATAAATTTATCGTGAGATTAGTGCCAAACTCACTCACGGATCGATTTAATCACGAGCCTCTTCAAACTAATGGGTGAGGCCCACTTAATGTACAAATAGGCCGGTCGGATTGTAATCTGGATAGAGATTAGGCAGGGATTGAGGAGGTCATCGCACAATTCTCCCCGTCGGTCATCAATGTAGCGCACTATACAATTATGGTATTAGTTTCAGCCGCAAGGCTCACTTCAATGTCAGCTGATTGCTGTATTGTTTCGATTACCATTCGAAGATAGACTGATAGATTTACCTTAAATGAAACTGGATAACTAAGAAACCTTTTTATAATTACAATTTTAATTATAGCATTCTGATGTACGTACTGTACTAGCATTAAACTACTTATTATGATCACAAAATAATTTAATCTAATTTTAGAACACGATTACGTAATTTTTTGAGAGTAGACCTCATAAATAACATCCAAAATTTAAGGTCACATTACGAAAAGGTAAATTTCATTAAAATCTTTCTTCTTGTCAGAATATTTTTCATAAAATATTTAAGGTAAGTTTTAATAAAATAAATACAAGTAATATGCATAAGCGTCGCGTCGGTATGAAATAGTTTTATATAATATACAGAGAATTTCGTTTCCCATTATCTTAAAGAGAATCTTCTTCGTAAACAGACACAGTATTCAGTTGGAAAACGATTCGGTGTATGTGCGTTATGGATGAATTCGAAATTGATCGTAAACTATGTTAATTATTCCGCTGCGACAAAGGAGTGCGGCGCTCCGGCTTTGAAGTTTGACATATTAATGCCCTGTACTAAGTCAACTGAAACTCCACTGTGCTCATAAAAGCTTTTAAGACGTGTATCCTCTCGATAATCGACTTGGTCGGGCAGATACTAATTTAGAGTTATGTCGAGAGACAAAGAAAAATGGAATATTGTCAATGAATTCCCGTTAATTACTTGTTGTTTACGAGTTGCTATTAAATATTATGACTGAAATGGGTTTTAATTATTTGAGTAGTAGTTTTTATAGATAGTACCTAATTACAGACGTCAGCACATCAAGCTACCCGAAACTGTCAAATTTTCCCAATCAACTTTGAATTTTATGCTTTAGCGATAAAGTTGAAAATCTATTGTAGAAATTTGACAAATTGTAGTAGCTTGATGTGCTGGCATCTGTATATAATTTCAGCTACAATGAGGATTAATTGGCACTAGACTGTTTTACTAAACTAAGTTTTGTAATTTGTAGATAAATTAGAAAATTATAAGCTTCATTTGTACTTGCTCCTTCGGGTAGGGCGCAAGATTTAAGCTTCATTTGTACTTGCTCCTTCGGGTAGGGCGCAAGATTTAAGCAATTTTTTAAAATGTCCAAGAATTTGAGTGTTCACTCAGTTTAAAAATATAACCCTAAGAAGTTACAAGTAGCAACTAATCGAGTCTGATGAGATGAAAGTGACCTTCAACCACTTTCAGTTATAACCTACTAATGAAACTTAACGTAAGAAGACTTAGGTTCAAACTCTTTCCACTAAAACATTCATTTACTAATTAGGGGAGCCAGTGGAGATAAAAAACCTCCGTTCTCTGCCGGAAACAAATTGTTTTACAGTTGAAACTGTGCATTTTGTTCTTACTGAACTTTCTAGAAGTAATTTCAGTGTTTTTAAATTCTGCGGGGAGCACTTGTACGTACATCTAAGTTTTGCTGGAAAATAATATTTTACAAAACGCGGCTTGTATTTTGACGTTGAAATTATAATTCTTTGTAAAGTTGAAGAAGCAATAAGATGCCTGCAAAATGTTTTGAAGTTTTGTTTGATTCTACGTAAAAAGTATTTATAACTTCATTTTTCTGCATCGATACCACAACGGAAGTAGACCATATTATCTAAATGAAATGGTTTGGTAAAAATGGAAGTATTTTTTCAAAGAACATAACTTAAGCATGTGTAAAAAGTTGACACGACACATAAGAGTATATAGATAGAAGTCTCTGAGGGAGTGCTAAAATCCTACTTAAAACAGGCTCAGAAAATTTGGCGGACGATTTAATGTTATTACGCGTAACATCGCCAAAATTTATGGTAACGTCACACCATCGCACAGTTCTCGTTTACATGGTGCGATGGCGACACTCGTCGTGAGCTCGTGGCACAACGCGCCCCCTGGGGCATGTTTGACAAATAGAGAACTCGTGCACCGAATTTGGCTTGAAAAAAATTGTCGCGGAACGAGCTCACGAAACCTATATCTACAACCAAATTGTATTGACCTTCCCTGGCTCCTTGAGGCCGGATTACATTGAGAAGAAACAGGCAAAGCTACCCGTGATGACAGGTCACGGAGCGTTGGCCGTGATACGTAGACTGCAATAAAGTAAATTGCTCGCATTTGCTATACGTATTTGGTACAACGAGGATCTTTATGGCGCCGATAATGTTATGGGCAGGTAATGTTCTGTTTCGAATGTACGAATGGACGTTTCATTGCTTTACGATCGTCTTTGCGTTCTTGATATTTCTTTGTGTGACGTAAAGTCGCCGTAAGGTTTAACAGTTTACGAGCATATAAAAGATTTTGCCTTTGAAAGTGCTGTAATTATTCTAATATCAGGTATTTTATGGGTTCCATTACTAGTATCATGATATCCCTTAGTCTTTAGTTATAGCCTGACGACATTTTAGTTTTCCGTTATTTCCTTTTATTATTTTTTATATACATATTAATGTTGACTCAAAGAGCTTGAAATTTTGTTATGAAATAAAAGAAACAATACAGCAACATCTATTTGGGTATAACTAATACTTACGTTTAAAACTCTCGACATCTTTTCTTCCAGGACAAAGGTTCCGGAGCCATCCATCTTGAAGCCAGAACCACTACCTATCTATTAGAACTGCTAATTAATTGATCTCTTTACTTTGTTTCTCCGAAATTGAACGTACGCGGAAGGTCGTAGTTCTCACCATTGTTCAGACTCCCTATTATTCCAGTTTAGTAATTGGTAATTCCTGGAACAATATCGAACTGTGTGTGAGATTCCATATTAGTTGTATTAGAATTATGTATATATACAATTATATTTGTTGCTGTAAATTAAAATAATAAGTTAGTAATAATAACTAATACCTAATTAATTAAGAAAAATAATAAAATTACATCCTAACTCAACTAAAACTAGGTATACTTACACAAACTTTCTATACCTAAATAATGTTGAGGGTTAACCATAGATGCCCACAATAACAATAACATAATATTATCCATAGTTACACATAATATATTACGATATCTACAACATTTAATGTCTGCCAGAAGATGGCAAGTAACGTTATATTTATTTAGTTCAGTCGGTGAACCTCAGCAGGAGTGTCGGTAGCCAACTACGAACCACTCGTGTTTCTGAACTTATCTTCTAAAAACTTTTGGCATGGGTTTATCCAGTGCCAAATCAGTGCTCATTTAATTATATAACTCCGCACGATCTCTGCAGAATTTATTTTTCACACTACATGTCCTAGTTCTAGAAAACGTAGATTTTTCCGTTCTTTTCAAGTCTAGGCTGATATAAAATTTTATCTGCTATTGATAGGTGCTAGCGGTGCAATGTCGCAAACCGAACAAAAAGGAACGTAGGGAAGTTAGAGTTTCTATAGACCGAGTGAGGCCAATCGAGGTTTATTTTAGTTTGCTCTTCAGGGATAAGCTCTCTCTACAGGAGGCAGGAGGTAGCATCGGGAAGTGTTCACGTCCCCGGAGGAACTGAATAGAGATGAATTTAATAAAACTTGTCTAGCATTTGCATGTAAATAAGTAATTACTTTACCTAAAGGCCAGTATTTCATACGAGTATCCCTTTATACATCTGTAATTAATAACACGAGCTATTTCTGTAACTACAATATGTAGTAAAAATATGTAGCAGTAGGTACGTAGTAAAAATGAAATTGTGATACCTAAATTTAGATAAACTAAAACTAGCAAGTCATTTCTTGTAAACAGCATCCGTTTTTATAACAAGTTGCTAAAGCCGGTTACAAAACTTAGCGATGGAAAGTTCAAAACCCTCATCAAACATGTCCTTATCAAAAATTCATATTATAAGATTAAAGACTACGTTAAAGACAAGGTAGTTTGGCAATAATTACTTCTGCACATGTGGCTTCCCTGGCGCCTCATGTTTTATTTATTTTTATGTATTTATAGTTTATATAATTATATGGATTGATTTTATCTGGAATAAATTGATTAATAATATTAACGGCATACTACACTACAGGTATGTGCGTGACCCAGTTCTTGAAAATGGTAATATCACACTGTACTGGGATCGATCCATCATCACTGACAGGACTATTGTTGCCAATAAGCCTGACATAGTGGTGGTGGATCGATCAGAGCGGCATGCAATGATTGTTGACATAACCGTCCCGCATG
Organism: Luperina testacea; assembly: GCA_927399505.1. Taxonomy (NCBI): domain Eukaryota; kingdom Metazoa; phylum Arthropoda; class Insecta; order Lepidoptera; family Noctuidae; genus Luperina; species Luperina testacea. The sequence continues at coordinate 691,370 of OV656771.1, forward strand.
ATGAGAACCTCGTGAAAGCCGAGAAAGATAAACAGATCAAGTATCTTGACTTGGCTCGCGAGGTTGTCGACATGTGGGATGTAGACTCAGCGATCATTGTGCCGATAGTCGTGACAGCTAATGGTTTAATAGCCAAGAGCCTCGACCAACACCTAAGGAGGCTCTCGTTGGGCAGCTGGATCAAGGGCTTGATTCAGAGAGAAATTACACACTGTAGGTACACGTCACAACCAGATACGGAACGCGGGATAGTTTCTGAGCACATGTTGTCCGTACGATGTCCAATGTCCAAGAGAGCTCCACATCGTTCTGTTCAGCTGTTTTCTCACCCCCACGAACTCAGGCTAGACTCTGTCAAGCGCCACCAGATGGCGCTAGCGTTCCGACTAGTCAAATGAATGACCAGATGCGACATATAGGTATAAAACATTGATCAGGCAGGGGTCATAGTTCTTCCATAGTTCTTGGTAACCAGTCCACTTTAGCCACCCAAACCCATAGTCTAAATTTTTATGTTTCCATATCCTGCAGTAGTCCTACACCAACCGGGGGTTATCCTCGGGTGCACTTGCATAGTGCATACAGGGATAATCGTCGGTTGGTGCCACGTTTAATTAAATTTTCCTAAGGGGCCTCTGCGGGTTGGCTTCGGCCCCTCGTACGCCTTCCAAAGGACCGGGACCCTATGGTCCCGAGATATGTAAAGTAAAAATAATAATAATAAATTTGTTAAGGTACATAAAGGTTTTGTAGTACATGAGGGGACTAGAAAGTATGCATTATTAATTACATGGTGTAGGTACAACGAATTGTTGGGTGAATCGCTGCTCTCCTGGCTAGATTACTGAGTAATCTGTATTTAAGAGAGACAGTTTCAACTCCCTATTATTTGAGTATCACAATAATCATGTTTAACACTTATGGAGCCAAAAAGTAAAAAGTTTTTTATAAAAACCAAAACACAATAGCAAAAATCTTAAAATTAAAATTCAATCAAACAAATTAGAATGAGAAGTGGTGTGGTGAGTCGAGTGAGTGCGTCTGTGTGTATTAGGACATAGGGTTACCTTTATGTAAGTGTCAATAAGTACTTTTCAGTCTCATCGTAGATTTTATTTAGAAGGAATGCACGAAGGGCGATTTTGCATTTGCTGTGTACTTATAGATGTCTAAGGACGCGTTAATTTTATTGTACAAACAAGGGTCAAGATAGTAGAAAAATCTCTTAGTGTTTTTAATATGAGTTTGTGGAACAGTAAAAATTATATCTTTACGTCGTTTGGTAATAGTAATAAGAGGGGTTTTTAAGTGTTGAAGAAGAATAGTTTGCAGAATGAAATGTTGCCTTATGTTGAGGACCCCGCAATTCTTGTAAAGTTCTGAGGTTGGAAACAGAATAGGTCGAAATGTTGCTATTTTCAGTATAGCTCTGTGGGACACTTCCAAAGGTTTTAGAGAAGTTTTTATGGCGCCACACCAGCAGCTATTACAATAAGTGATAATAGATTGACATAAGGCGTAATATACATTACGAATAACAGACTGCTTAGCGACGTGTCGAAGGGTTTTAAAAATATATATTAGTTTGTGACCCTGCCTGTTACCAAGTTAATATGAGTTTGATAATTCAAGTATCAATCTAAAGTTATACCTAGGTACTTAATATTATCGACTGTGGCAATAGGTAAACATTGACATGTGTGTAAATGTGTACTGTTACAGGAGTGAGCTTTTAAAGTGATGGGAATATCAGGTTGGGAAGTAGGTGAGATAGAGAACGTCATCAATTTTGTCTTGGATGTGTTAAGTGTTAGAGCTGTATTCCTCTGACGCCTGCTCTCTCTAGTTTAAGTAAATGGGTAGAAACTTCTTTGACATAATCTTTTTATTATTTGACATTATATACAGACAATTCAAATTTTTCACCTCTTTATTAGTGGTTGTAATGGCAATCATATCACATGGTTTTAGTATGTTTTTATAATTTATTTTTTATTTATCCTTTTGATAGATTCTTATTTTGTAAATGTGAGGACTTTGTAGGCCTTGTAGGCTTTAAATCTGTAGACCATTTTTTATTTTATCAAGTACCTGGTACTTGTTGACAGGCCTACGCTGTCCTCCCATACCTACTGTAATTTGAAAACATTGTAAAAGCCAATTAATTTTAAAAAGGGTAACCGTGAGTTTCTTGCCGGTTCTTCTCCATAGGAAACGACCATTTGGAACCGTGCACCAAGCTTCTGACGTTTCATAAGTGCCCATGTAGGTTTATGTGAAATAAAATATTTTGATTTTGATGTCATGAGCATTGAGCATACGATCCAATTTTAGGCACTACCTCATTACTTAACTTTTCATAGCATAAATGCAATTTGTTTTTGAAATTGTGTTGAATAGACGACTGTATTTTGAGCAGTGCCTTATCTTTCAACTTTTCGTTGCACGGATGCGAGTTAGCCAATAAATTGTTTTTGACCTGGATATAATTATTTTAGTATGGATGGAACTTAGCTTGTTTAAGAATAGTGTCTAAAGATTAACCCATGTCACAACTGACATTAATAATACGTGTTGGTGTGATTGATGATTATACAGGGTCAAATTAAATTACCTAGCGAAACTCCACAGACGTGATGGTTATCGATATCTCAACACGACCAAACGAAATAAAACAGATTTTCTCAACTTATACTTCAAGTAAAAAACATCCAGCGATCGTTGAGCGCTAACAAAAAAAAAAACAATTTTTTTTTGGTTTTATTTTATACCCACCACGTCTGCGGAGTTTGGCTAGCTAATTTAATTTCACCCTGTATATTCTAGTGAGTGGGGGGCGTTTATTAAAGAAACCAAAGACAAATCTTACAGGGTGAGAAGTTCACGTTAATACAAATTACACTCATTAGAGACCAATATCACATCACTTAGAGGCCGTCAACTAAATTGTTGTCAGACCAAACATTGATCAAGACTAAGATCTCATAATCCGCATATCGGTTGAACAAACACAACCACGCACAGTAAGTGCCTCCCATGTGTACATCAAAGGAATGCTGCGTATGTGTCATCAATTATCTCTGGTTAGCATCGAGTTTATCGAGACGATCGGTTAGCGGCGGGTTGGCACGGTTAAGATCAACGCACATGTATAAGTACTACAAAAGATTAGTATTGCCTCAACTCGACTTTCAACTTGAATTTCAGGATTATTTCTGTGAACCTCTATACTGGAACGCGTACTTATAATAAGCAAGGTGCTACATAAGTGAGGCGTCGTCGGGAAGGTGCAGTCACGAGGATAAATATGTACCTTACACTTACACAAACTTTAAAAGCGATATTCTCGAGAAATTATGACTGCAACTTTGAGAAAAAACCTATTTCATAATAGTTTGGTCTCTGAAATACTATGTTTGAACCACTATAAACTTTCTATCAATACTCTAAGAGAACATCCTTCGTTGGTTGACGCCTGGTTGACGATGAACCGATGAGTTGAGGCAATGCCCACCGGTGCAGTGCGCGATGACCTTTAACTATAGGATGGCTGGTGACTAATGACGTAATGAGTTGACTATTACAAATAGTTGCAGCTCTGCAACGAATACTCCTTGTTTAATAGAATTTGGTGGGAGGTTGTAACACAGCAGTCTCGGGATTGCTATTGTTACAAGGTTTTGACTATGTATGTTGTTTTGTATGAAGATTTATATTGCTTTGCACTATAATAATTATATTTGTACTAACATTTGTAGCTTAATTTTTTAAAATATGTTATGCGCTAAATAAATCATTGTGATTTCACAAATAACTGAATTTGGAATGGATCTTTATTCAATCCTTGCTAATATTATTATTTATTTTTTTATTAAAAAAAAAAACGTTGCCCCACACTAGGAATTTCTGCTGTATCGTGGGGACGTTTACAAACATTTAAATTCACATACACATACAGCCAGACCCGGAACAACTACCTGTAGGCAATAAAAATATTTGTTCCATGCGGGAATCGAACCCGCGACACGCAGCGCAGCAGTTGATCGCTCAGCCACTGCGCCAACCGTGTCCGGTGTCCGTGTGTGTAAATGCGAAAGTAACTGTATGTAACCTTTTCAAGTCTTAACAGCTGAACGGATTTAAATATTAAAAAAAAGGTCATGGTTTACCTATGGCACATAGGTAAACCATGACCTTTTTTTATCGTGGAGAAATGCTCATGCATTCTGCGCTACCACGGGGAGATAGTGCAGTTATGTGGGACTCTAAACCATTAAACTCCACGGTGTTCTCCTCCGCCGCTTACGGCGGGAACACGGGCACGCGTTAGCACTCATCCGTGAACTCGCCGCGGTTGTCAGTCACCGGACCCTCCTCTGAAGCGTACTTCTCATCACCGGCGCACCAGAACACATAGCACGCCGTGACCACCACAGGGACCAAACCAGCACATGGGCGCCAAACGACCCCGTGTCTGGGCACCCATCCCCTGCGACGGGTCAGGTCATTGGCCCCGCCAAATTTCGGCCGTAGAAGATAGAGAGAGCGGCCAACGTCATACCAACACCCCTCCTCCCCTGCGGCCCCACCGCGTCCGCCATCAGACGGTGGCGACCCCGTCTAGGCCGTGGAAGGTAGGCAGAGCGGCGCACCGCAATACCGGCACTTCTCTCCCGCCGCGGCCTCCAACCCTCAGCCGCAATGCCTCCCATACGACATCGCGGCCCGCCTCAGTTGCGATGTCGCCCATGCGGCACTGCAACCTACTTGTTGGCCGCTACGTCGTCGTCAGCTTATGGGCAAAAGCCCTGATGAGCGGCCCCTCCTCGGGTGCCTGTTCGCTTCATCGTAGGAGACCAAACCGCGGCTACTGAGCCCCCCCACCTCGACAATGCGGAAAACCAACGGGGGGGAGGTAAACCATGACCTGGGTTAACATTCGATACTTTTTATTCTGGTTTTTATGCCGAGATTATATATAAACACGACGCGGGCGAAGCCGCGGGTAAAATCTAGTTTATGTAATTAATATTTCTTATTAAATTACCTGCTGGCTTAAAAATAAATATAAAACGCTATTTCATTTCCTTGTTGCAGAGCTAATTTCGCCCCAGTGATGTAACTGCCACCGTTCACAATGAAGGTGAAGGTGAAGTGAGCCGCCGACCTGGGCTCCGGACTCAGCGAAGATGAGGCGAACTTGAGCACGATCTGCGTTACCATGACAACCAAGATGCTGCTCTCGTTGCTACTGCACTGCTTCTGCGTCGCCACCACAGCTTCAATACCCAGTGGAGGTAAGTGATAAGAGATAAGAACCAAGGACTCGAGCTATTTTATAGTTTTCTGTACTTGTAAAAATTAATGTTTTGACAGTCGATCTTGAGACGGCGGCGTTTTAGCAAATCAAGATAGTTGAGATTGCATGACCTTTATTTTGTGTAAGAAACTATTTATGTCTTGGAGTTGATCGCAATTTATTAACTCTTAATGATACATTCAATATATTGCGAGCTTAGCTCAGCCTGGGTAGATGGTGGATTAACCAATAAGTTTATGTAGATGACATTATTATTTTCATCACGTATTTAATAATGTTGTCTTAATATTTGATTAAAGATGAAGTTTTTTTTAATAATTAGATAAGGATTTTTTACAAAGTGCTTACTTATCATAAATAAATTAACAATAAAATTAATACTCTTATATTGAATTATAACTAATTTATATTTGAAGTTATGAGAACTGAAATAATAACTTTGAGCTCGTGTATAATAAATATTTCAACTTCTGGAAGTTTTAAACAAAAATAGCTGCAAGTATAACAGATAAAGAAACTTGCGATATTCGCTGAGAATCTCGCTAAAATATTCCCTTAAACCCCGGCCATAACTTATTCTATTCGGGAAATAAAACAAAGATCCCACTATCCAGAATGGAAATATCTCAAAAAACACGTTCTATTGCGCGTTCTGAATGAGATGGAAAAAAGAGGATTCGTACTGGAGCAGAGGTTTAACATAAAATTCTAGCAAACTCCAGCATGTAACAAAGTTTGTAGTAAAGGGGTGCAAGATTCGTGAGTTTTAGTGTATTAATATAAAATATGACTACATGGAGGTGATACTATGAGTCATAGTAATTATGCAGCGTGACAAAATGTAGGTACATGTGAAAGTCAGCGTGAAAAATGAAATATTATATGTGTTCCATTAAATTTTGGAGTATTAGATATAGGTAAAAGAGTACCTAACACAAAGAGGGTTTATTTTTTCGGATGTAGATAGTACAAGATTAAAGTTTGTAGTTCATTTATTCATGTTAAATGTACAAGATTGAAGTTTTTAGTTCGTTCATTCATGTAAAATCTTGGTGTTAATAAGACTGCCGTAATAAACTGTTACAAATATTTCATGTTATTACTTATTTCACAGTTAAAGTTTGCCATTTATTTTAATAAGTTGGATAATTATAAATAGGTAAGACTAAAATTCCTAGCAGAACTATGATTGCGGAAAGCCGGACACCAAAAATACAATTTCTAGCATACGCGGGTTCCAAATCAAAACAACTTCCACTCGGTGAATCTTTGATTCACGTTACGCAACAAATCATGTGATACATATAAATCATAAACGATGAACAGGACCAGCAAAAAATATTCCTTGACACAGAGTAATATCAATCGAAGCGGATCAATCCGACAGTGGAGTGTCCCGCGGAATCCGCACGAGTGAATGGATGCGAGCTAGATACGTTCGTTCTTCATTCGGCGCCAATCGAATGGAATGAATCGTGTAAAACCTGTTCAGAGTGATTTTTTATTGAGAATATGGTAAGTATGGGAGGTACAGCGATTTCGGGTTGCAGGAAACATTTTTTATTCGGAACTGCGGAATTGGAAACAAAAGGAATAAAAGCGAGCACGCAGCGATACAAAAAGGAAGCTTTTTATTGTCATACAATGGCTCGTACACTACATGAATGGCCCTGTGCCGTTCAGTCAGCACCTCAGCACCTCTTGCGACGCGGATAAGGTCTCCTATGTTGGAGATAACATTGCTCTCTAAACCAAGCTTTATTTCTCTTATATTCTCATAGTTATTTTCAGTTTGTGGGTTTTCAGTTTTATTGTTTTATTCACTTCTGTAAAATAACATTTAAGAATAAATCGCTCCCCCCACCGAATAACATGGTAATGTGGTACTACGACAGTTTTCGTTTTATTGCATATTCGGTGTCTAAAGCATTAATTACAATCTTGTAATTTTTTTTGTATTTTTTCTATGTATATTTATAAAAGTACAATAATTTCAATGGTACCGTAATGAACATAACAACATTATTCCCTTAAAATCTAAACACACTTTTTGCACGAATAATACCATAACATGTTATTACAGATCATGCAATCGTTAACTTTTTCGGTAAGCGACGATTACCATTATATTCGCGTAAGAAATGCATGCCTTTTTCCACGTAAAGTATAAAACAATTATATTTGTGTATTATTTTTGTTTACAATATAATAGAAACGGCTTATTCGATTTAGATGCGGTTTTCACTATTATATTGTAGTAAGCTTCACTTAACATTTAGTGTTTATTTCATGTCAATCGGTTCATAAATAAAAAAGTTATGTCAATTTAAAGAATCACGCCGGACATTTTTAAGGTATACTATCAGAGTACGTACATGGACGCGCACTCTCGAGGCTAACTGATGAACAGCGTTTGATATTTTGATCTGGTGAGCGTTGATTGTACTTTGGAAGAAATGCTATTTGTAGATACACCCGGTGGAACGGGTAAAACATTTCTTACGAAAGTTATTTTGGCGAAGGTACGAAGCCAAGGTAAAATCGCGCTTGCTGTCGCTTCATCAGGCATAGCAGTCACATTGTTGCCAGGTGGGAAAACTGCTCATACAATGTTCAAAATTCCGATCGATTTAGACCGCACAGAAAGCCCTGTTTGTAATATTTCAAGAAACAGCGATAAAGCTAAGGTTCTTCGTGATTGTAGCCTTATTATATGGGATGAGTCCACAATGGCCAATCGAAAAGCAGTAGAAGCAGTAGACAGAACGTTGCGTGATGTCAAGCAAAATGATCAACCCATGGATGGCAGTACTATGCTTTTTTGTGGCGATTTTCGTCAGACTCTCCCTGTAATACCACGTGGAACAAGGGCTGTTGAAGTTAGAGCCTGCCTAAAGAGTTCTCGACTGTGGCATTACATTATACCTTTGCATTTGACATTAAATATGCGTGCGCAAATTAGAGGCAACGAAAATGCTCAAGAATTTTCAAATTTGCTACTTGAGATTGGTAACACTGTGTTACCGCAGGAACAAGGAAAAGTTGTTCTTAATGAAAACCTATGCAACATAGTTTCATCAATGCGAGACCTCATATCATCTGTGTATGGAAACGCAACGCAAATACCAACTTGCGAAAATTTCTGGCTTTGCGAAACAGCTATTTTGACGCCACGAAACGACCAAGCAGCAACAATAAACGCTGAAATTTTGAGCTATGTTCCGGGGGATTATGTTAAGTATATCTCCATTAACAGAGTCATGGAAGAAGGAAAACCTACAAGCTACCCAGTAGAATTTTTAGAATCCCTCAATGCTCCTGGACTACCAGCACATAAATTAAAATTAAAAGTAGGCGTAAATTTCTAAGAAGCATTATCGTGCTTCTTAGAAATTTAAGCCCCCCAAAACTTAGCAATGGCACCAGGTTAAAAGTGACCAATTTACAAAGAAATCTGATAGAAGCAGAGATTTTAACAAGTTGTGGAAAAGGTAAAAGTGTTTTCATTCCTCGGATTCCTCTCATTCCAAACAATTTTCCATTTAGTTTTAAACGAGTCCAGTTTCCAGTCAGCCTATGTTTTGCGATGACAATTAATAAAGCCCAAGGTCAGACGCTGAAAGTTGTAGGTGTAGATCTAAGTATCAGCTGTTTCTCGCACGCTCAGTTGTATGTGGCTCTGTCACGGGTTAGCAATCCTAGGAGCCTGTATGCTTTCATCCCCGATGGCCATACGTCAAATATCGTATACAGAGAAGCATTACTGTAAAGTAAATTTTTAGCTACCCAAACGACGGTAGGTAAGTATATGTAATTCAAAATATATGCTGCCCGAAAAGTCACTATTCCACGCTGACGAAGTCGCGGGCACAGCTAGTTAATAAATAAAAGGACTGATTATGATAAATAATAAAACCTTTGTTTTATTTCATAAATTTTAATAAAACGCTATTATAAATATTTATCCAGTATTAATATCAACTTCCTCTATTATTGTTATTTTTCTGCAAAATCAAATAATAAGTACTGGATTATTTAATAAAACATGTATTTGCAACATTATATTACTGTTAATCTTTTGACACCACACATCGACGAATATTACTGTAATGTAATATTACATTATACACTATCGCTTGGATTTCACACGAATAATATCGTAATATCATATTGCCGTTAGGTTTTTTGACACTGTATTACAACGAATAATACTATAATGCATTAATATTGACTACGATATTGTTGCGTTTACACGCGAATAATATGGTAATGATGCGTTGCATACTATACTTTTGCCATTTAATTTCAGTAACATTATTTTTGTGAATAACTTTATTTTATTAAAGTATTACAAAAAAATCATAATATAAATTAGATTGTAAAAAAATTAGCTTTGTTTTGACGTTTAAATGTCTACCTTACGATCTACCCGTGCCGAGATATACGCATAAAACAGTTTTTTATTTTTCCTGTAAAATTTTGATTTATCGATTACCATATTATTCGGTGGGGGGAGCGAAATATTTAACAAAAATGCTGTTTCACAAAAATAGGAAGCAAAATATCTACGTCACTCATTAAGAACGATGAAAACGAAATGGTTTCCGTACCAGTAACACGATATTTTGCACGAGGATTAGATACAGTGAAATTAAATCTTTAGCGGAATTAGAATAATAAGCAAAATACGTATGAGATTTCTCGGGATCATAAATTCGTTTGTTTATAAACGACTTAGGGTTTTAACGCTAAAAGGTTTAACCGAATATAATTTTGTGTATGTTATCACGTTATCGAATATTAAATAAACTGAAAAAAGTTAAACTGCCAATAAATACTGTGTTTTAAAACAATAAAAATATATTTTTAATTTTATCGCTGCAGTTTCCCAAGATTTCTGTACATTCCCGAAGGAACAAAATAACCGTACACTTGGATACTTTTATGAGCAAAATTGCACGACTGTTTTAAGTTTATTCTCGAAATGGTCCTAACTTGGATATTCCACTAAAGCGAATGTTATTTCGACTTAACAACTTTGAGAGATTCTAGGCAGATAATCATGTTACTACTATCTAAATAACTGTCTGTGTCTAGCAACGCTGTTGGGTAGAATCTGTCTATTTGTCTATTTCAGGAGGTATTCTGAATTGTTGGTTCTAAGCGGTAACATTTGACTAAAAGTATTGTTCCTATTTCAGACAATACAAATAAATTCACCAGTAGTAATCACAAGCTTTTAAAGACTGTATTCTCCATGCAAGCTTCGTAAGACTCCGTAGTCTACAGTAGGGAATACCAAGACAACAAAAAGGGACAAATGTATATTATTAAAATACACTTAAAGCGAGGAAAACGTTTATGCTTGAAATCCTATAAGTGCCAAATCAAAAAATACACAATCAAATTAAAAAAACAATAAATATAGAGAACTGAGAGGGCAAAAACACAAAAGCATTTCCCAAATTCCGGCCGCGCCGAATGAAATGGACGACTGCACGAACACAGTCGTTGTACTCGTTGTACTTTACAGTACACGACGCAGGTAAACAACCTATGAATATCGGTAAAACAAAAGGTAAGGGAAAAAGCGAGCAAGATTAGCTTTTTTGCTTAGAAAATTATTTGGCGAAGCATCGCTGGAAAACGTTTTGCAAGTCGGGAAAACCGCAGGGAGATCGACTTGAATACGATTTGAAGTGAGCCTGAAGATATCTGGAGATGAGCACTGGGAAGTGTTCGTTAGTGTACCCTATACTATGTGGGAATAGACATTTTTAGATCGTTTGTGTAACTTATACTATGGGAATTTTACTGTCATAGGGGTTTTAGTGCCGCGCGGATTCTCTTGGAAAAAACAAGTGGGATACGTGGAAACAACGCAGCAACGACGATTTTATAAACCTGTTTTATAGATGAATCAATCCCTCCACTACTACCACAAAGTTTACAAAAGACTAAAACCAATTTATGTAACGTAATCAATTACTTTGTTTAAAAAAAAACTTAAAATGATCAAGGAACACGATACTACGGAAGCCAATAATTTTATTTATTTATTAATGGTGGGGAGCCCAGAGGGTTTTTGAGCAAGCATATTCAGGGCAAAAAGTTGATAGCTGAGTAGGTGTGGGTGGCATGAGAAGAGAACACCGAAAATATATTTTTATCACATCTATTCAAAAAGAGCTAGTGTATTCTTCGTAAACAGGGACTAAAATAGCTCTTTATTCCCTAGGGACGAAAAATAATTTGAATTTGGAATGTGGATATTGTTAGTAAAAGTTCCAATCACCAAAAAGAACAATCACGAACATTGTATGAACAAGTAACAGGCTGCATGATAAAGTAAAAGGCGCTCGTGCCAAATAAAAAAAAAAAAGTTTATGAAAAAATAAAAAACGCGCGAAAAGCATTCTGCATTCGTTCCTAATTGTTTACTCAAAATTTTTTAAATAAATAAACGTACTATTCTTATTCATAAGTTGCACTTACTTATTTTTTCATAGAGGGTGATAAAAAGTAGAGTGTTCACCTCGGGAGCAACACTATTTTAAGCTCGAGTGACGTACTTTAAATCTCTCGCTGCGCTCAGGATTCTACTTTAGAACCCCTCGTTGCGCTCGGCATTCTACAATAGAATCCTTCGCTCCGCTCTGGATTCAAAGAAACATTCTCGCCTTCAAAATAGTTGTTTGCTCCCTTGGCAAACAATCTACTATTAAAACTTTCTGATAAGAGCCCCTTGGTCAGAAGACCACTTTTAGATTTCAAAAAAGGGCCAAAAATAAAGTGATCTTCAGAGGCGTTGGTTTTGGCATGATCGGGTGTGGCCTAACCTATAATGATTTAAATAGGCAAATCTGATGAAGAAATTACGGGTTTTCCCTAAATCTGACGACTTTGAAAACTCAGATTTGAATAATTTTCAAAGGGATATTCAGGGCGAATAAAAGTTATTTTGTGCAATAGTGTTATAATATATAAATATCTGACGGATTGATGGAGCCTTTTGGCAAATATGAGGAAATTTCATCAATTCAGAAAATTACCCAAAAGTGGCTATAATTTTGCATTTATCCCTAAATCGGGGCACCCAATAGCTTCCATTACTGATTGAATTAGAAAGTGGCACGTTTATAAAGATTTGTCGATATTCAGAAAATTGAAAATACAAAAAACTTGTATGTAATTATTAAAAATTAAGTAGCAAAATTAAGACATCGTCGGAGTCTACCATAAACAAGGTTGATTATTTCAACATTTTACTGTGGCACTAACTAAGTCAATTATTTGAAAAACATCCTTATCTTATGGGCTATCTAACGAGCTAGCAACATTTAAAAAAATATTGAGAGATGTCCGTCAATTGTTTGATAAAGCTGGCAAAGGTGGAAAGCCATACTTACTAAAATTAACGAAAACATTAAACTAACGATTTGACATTGATCACTATTGCACAGAATAACTTTTATTTGCCCTGAACCTTCTTTTAAAATGGTCCAAATCTGAGTTTTCAAAGATGTTAGATTTAGGGAAAGCCCGGAATTTCTTCATTAGATTTGCCTATTTAAGTCATTATGGGTTAGGCCACACCCGATTATACCAAAATCAATGCCTCTGAAGATCACTTTATTTTTAGCCCTTTTTTTAGGGTTCCGTAGTCAACTAGGAACCCTTATAGTTTCGCCATGTCTGTCTGTCCGTCTGTCCGTCCTCGCTTAATCTCTGTGACCGTTAGCACTAGAAAGCTGAAATTTGGTACCAATATGTATATCAATCACGCCGACAAAGTGGTAAAATAAAAATTGGAAAAAAATGTTTTATTAGGATAGCCCCCCTATATGTAAAGTGGGAAGTGATTTTTTTTTTAATTTCAACCCTAACGTGTGATATATTGTTGGAAAGGTATTTAAAAATGAATAGGGGTTTACTAAAATAATTTTTTGATAATGTCAATAATTTCGGAAATAATCGCTCCAAAAGTAAAAAACAATGTGTCCCTCCCCCTCTAACTTTTGAACCATAAGTTTAGAAAATATGAAAAAATTCTGAACAGTAGAACTTTATAAGGACTTTCTAGGAAAATTATTTTGAACTTGATGGAAACAACAGTTTTTGTACAAAAAAGACAAAAAGTTGTACAAAATAATTTCTGGACTAAGTTTGTAGTATAATCGTATATGCAAGCATTTTTTACTTTTAAACTCATAAGTGGGAGCACTTATTGTGACGGACGGGAAACCACGGAACCCTACACTGAGCGTGGCCCGACACGCTCTTGTTAAACCTGATAGTGATTTCCTGACCAAGGAGTTCCTAACAGAAACTTTTAAAATATATTTCCGGTGTTCTCTCCTCATGCCACACCTACTCAGCTATCAACTTTTTGCCCTGAATATGATGGCTCAAAAACCCTCTGGGCTCTACGTAGATAAAGTATACAAGAATTTTTTTGCCGTAATCTTTTATTATTTATTTGCGTCGTAAATTGTCGTCGAGATAAAAAACAAGATTAATATCGTTGAAGTGAGCTGCTGAGAGGCGGGTCAGCGAGATCAAAGGGTCTGCCACACACGGCGGTACCTTTGAGTTCATCTCAGCGTGCGTGTGTGCAGTTATCAGTTTATTTATAAAATTCCACTCCTGGAGGGTTACGAGGAAATTGTTCTGTCGGAATCATCGGATCTTTTTCAGGAAAATGAACGTGTGTAGAAAATACTTTGGGTGGAATTAATTCGGGAAAAACGTCCTGTCGTCAAATGTTGGCAAATGTTTAAATAAGGAAAATGTACAGTTAAAAATAATAATATTGCAAAACGCAGTGATGTGAAACAGTAGATACTCACTACATCAAAAACAGTAAAATACTCTTGGAAGAAATAGCTTTAAGATTCATTAAGCATTTAATTGAAAGTGTAGAACAATTATATTCCATTCAGATAAACCCTTAAGTGCTTCAATTTAATTGAATGAATAAACGCGAAACAAAAATTTTGCACACGAATGAAAAGGGTGCCTATGTTACTATCAACATCAAAAGGTGAAAAATATTAACAAATTGATGTTTCACATTTGAATTCAGCTGATATTAAAGTGTTTCATTTTCATTGTTTAATGGTTGTTCTTTGAAAGTCAAGCTGTCTGGAAAATTTGATAAGAAACCGAAAGATGCTGAGGTTAACGACTATTTTAATGATAATAACTAGGCAATAATAATAGCAGTAGACTAATTTAATACATATTTTTACAGCTTTTGAGTAACGTATACGTTATTATAAACGTAACGCCAATAAAATTCTAATATTGAAGGCCATTATGATATAATATATGTATATAATTATCAGATTCCCAAAACAATTTGCTTAGAAAACTAACCTACCTACTTAAAGTAAAACTTCACCGATGTATGTAGTGTTCCTGCGGTCTTCTGTACCGGAGTGTGCTTGTAACAGGAGTGTGTTCAGAGAATAGATGCTTTCTTCTATTCCATTGTTCAAATTAAAACTGCAACGGTCCAGGAGCTTACTCTCTAATTCCGTCAACAAAGATGAAGGCCAGTCCAAAAGTAGTTTCATCCATCGGAATGAACCCAACTCCCGATTAATTAACTTTGTCGAACGGTCAAAATACATCGGTAGTAAGGACAACTGTCAATCCGTTTCGTCATTCAGAATATATGTTTCGTTATATCCGTAGATGATACAGTAGGAAACGCCCGTAACTTCAGACGAAAAAACGCATTTCGAGCTTTGAGAGTAAACTCCCTGGATTGAACTAAGGACCAGACTTGCCAGGGTGTGACGTTCAGCTTTATGACTTAAAAAAATATTAATATAGGTACCTAATGATGTATTTAGAAGCATTTTTTGCATCACATTAAACACAATAAGTATTTATAAAAGGATGTATTAGTTCAAGTATGTTCACATTAAACCATGGCACGCTATATTATAGCCCGCGTTCCGCACCATTAGTTGCCAACAGTGTGGTGAGTCAGCCAGCTTTGGGCTATTTGTTCACTTTATCGTACCGTGTGTATGTTCGTATTGTTTAGATAAAGTCATGTACCTAATTGGATTATTATGGGCAAACGGCATTTAAGTCCAAAGAAAAAGTAATAATCTGTATCTCATATAAAACTAGGTAATTGAAATTGGTCTGCTTGAACAAGTTTCTAGTCGTCTTTGCTTACAATATAATTAAATACCCAATAAAAATGTTACTTCGTTCATTTTCAAATAATATAAGTAGGTAATTTAAACGTAGATATCTCTAGTAGGTGCTGCTTATTGAAGTATGAGGTATTTTATTAAAACACTAGCGACCCGCCCCGGCTTCGCACGGAAACATTATTATTATTATACATATAAACCTTCCTCTTGAATCACTCTATCTATTAAAAAAAACCGCATCAAAATCCGTTGCGTAGTTTCAAAGATTTAAGCATACAAAGGGACAAAGGGACATAGGGACAGATAAAGCGACTTTGTTTTATACTATGTAGTGATAATACAGGGTGGCAGAGACTTCGATGCACAGCCTGCCTGTTACAATGGATTTAATTCATTCGTTGAGGTAATGAATGTACCGAACAGCATTTTTTTTAATTTTGATTAATAAAAATGTTGTTTCGGTACCTACATATTGACCGCGTAGGTATTGCACTTTTTTATGAAACAGCAGATTTTACTATGTGCTAAATTCATGGTTTCAGTTTGCGCGCCGGCGCCGATGTCTCGCCATCCTGGATACGATAACACAAAACAATGTTTACTCCATTGGTTCAGCGACTCAATGACATAATGGAATGATAATTTTATTAAAAAACATCTTTTATGAGTGGACAAATATGCCCCATGTTCTAGCACCCGTCTTGACGCAGAACGTCACCTTCGCAAAATGTCACCGTAAAAAATTTGGTCACTTTCGCATAATGTCACTTTCGCAAAACGTCATTTCCGCACAACGTCATTTTCTCAAAACGTCATTTTCTCACAATGTCACTTTCGCAAAACGTCATTTTCGCAGAACGGCATTTAAGCAATTTTTTATCGAAGAGACCTAATACTAACACTGCAGAATCGGGTAAGTAATTTATTAAAAATATACAAAAATCATCAATCAAAATTTTATTATGATATGTACTATTGTATGTATATTATAATATGTACTTAAACTCATCTATCATATCGGTTCCCTACAAAATGGTTGAGCTGGATGGTGCTGATCCACGCGTCATATTCGTGAACGGGCGCCGTCGGTTGAGACTGGTCATCTCTTAACTGCCAAGGCTTATTTTTAATCTTATATTTTGAATTGTTTCTTCATTTGTGTCTTTTTTTACATTGTTCTCACATATAGAAGCAACAAGAATAATGTACCCAGGATTTTGTAATATCTTGATTTAAAAGAGCGTCCATGGGGTTTCATGCCCATTCTTCTCCATAGAGATCAAGTTTTGGAATGGGCAACTAGCTTCAACTTTCTGACTAACTGACAGACTATTTAATTTTGACAATTCAAAAGTGCCTGTACAAGGTTTAATTGAAATAAATGCTTTAAGTTTGAGTTTGATCTTGAAGAAAACCGCTTTTATAATAGCCTACAAAATCACTTCACCGCGCTTGAGAGTTGTTATTACTTTATGTCCTTTCTCGGCCGCAACATACCTACGCCGCTTGACCGAGCACTAGGACTGTCCGGAAAGAAAAATAAAATACGATACATACCTTTTTATTGTATTTATGAGTAGTCTATCTATAGTTTTTTCACTTTCATGTAATGTCACAGAATACGTAATAGTACAAGTACCTACAGGAGATTCGATCCGCAAAATCATTAAAAGGAATATCGACTCTTGCTACGACATCATAAAGTGCAATTTAGGTCGCACAGCGCTAATTACCTACAGTTATATTCACTTAAAAGTTGCCTCTCTTTTTATCGCGTAACTCTTATACCTTCTGACTACGTTAGAGTCGTCTTCTTTTAAATAATAATTAATATGTAATTACCAGTTATGTGCCGTCGCTCCATGTAAAATACTGGTATTCAGCTTCATCCAGTTAGACTAGAAGCCGACCCCAACATAGTTGGGAAAAGGCTAGGCAGATGATGATAATGATACCAGTAGTGCCTGTTACTCTACTTTTGTGACTTTTCAAATAAATATAGGCCCGGTACTTAGTAGTAGGTATGTAGATCAAAAAGCTATATTATTTTATTTTCTGCGCGGCAAGTCGAGCCCGCCGCGTAGGTACTTGTAGTAGCTTCATACCTAAAACGCAGGGTGCGCCTGGCTTGCTAGTATACAAATATGCCACGTTCCAGTGCCGTGTTCCAGTTAGTGATACATATTACACCGCAACGTGCCTAAGCCCCAATAGTTGTCCCCACATTAGGGGCATCGCGCTCGGCGCTCAGCGCTCAGCAATCGCTCGAACTACCTGCTTGTTTGTGTAGGACATTCAGGGCTGACTCATGTATTTAATCCTGCTTAGCGACTGGTGAGCGGCTAGCCCTTCAACCTGTCTAGGTAGGTATTTACCGCATTTGCAATTGGTGTGACTAGATTTAAAAACTAACTAAACTAGATTTAAATCTAAAAGCTGTTCTGTTCTTTTTGAGCACCGAGTGCTTTTTTCTGAAGTACATTTATTTTTTATTTTAAATTACTTCGTAGTTAGCTTAGTTTATCTCAAAACGCGTTAAACCAGTCCACTGTTAGCTTGTCCATATAAATATTATTTGAACTTCTTCAGTTCTAATTTTCTCATCTTTGTTTTTATATTTTCTTATAATTATGTGATTCTATAGGTATAGAGCGGGTGATGTCTTTTAAAGACAATAACAGTGCCGTTGTGATGCAGGCCTCGATTACAATTACACAGAAGTTATTTTTTCTATTTATATTCGTCTGTCTACACCTACATACAAATCAGTATGTTAAGGTTTTAATTCCATTAAACATTTTTAGCGAAAATCTCTGAGAATATTCATGAACCCAACATTCTAAATCATAATTTGTTGACCATAGGTACAATAATTCTGTTATATAAATGTAATAAAGAGTGCGCTATGTTAAGCCAGAGGGCGTACAAATGTGTGTGATTTAGTAATCAAGCCAGCCAATCTCGACAATAAAACAAAAATTAAAATAAGCCTGGACAGTAAAACAATACTTATAAAGAATAAAACATTTCATAATACATGGTGTATGTATGAAGGTTGCAAATTGCTTGACTGGATTTTTGTGAATGAAATGCGTGTATGCTTGACAACGACTTTAATGCGACTAAAAAAATTAACGCTGGTTTGCGTGTATATAGTTACAACATACCGGCCCCCAAAGGACTATCGAGTCCTTTCAACAAAAATAACATTACAAGCAAAATTGTATTATTAACAAGGCTGGTACTGTGATTTCTAAAGCGAGTAAGTATATAAGGGTAAGTATGTACAACATTATCGATTATTAATTTTTAAGTTGTATTTAGATTCGTTAACAATTCAACATACCAGATAGGTTTAAATATGCTTTGATTAAGTTTCCTTATAAATACGTATACAAAATGTTTTAATTAAGTTTTTTACAGTTGCGAATGTGATACAATGCCAGTGCAAAGTAAGGCAAGTAAATTTTGGAAAAGTTAAGAATCATCATTACAGTTTACAGGTAAGTGACACAATTTAGTAATGCATCGTTTAATGACACTATCTCCACTCTTTACACTATAGACCCTAGTCAGACCATCTGGTCCAGGGTGTTTTTCAATTATTCTTCCTAATTGCCATTTTCCAGGTGGTAAGTTGTCTGTTTTTATAAGTACTATTTGTCCCTTTTCTAATTCTCTTTCTTGTTTCATCCATTTAGGTCTTTGCTGCAGACGTGTTAAATATTCTGTTTGCCATTTTTTCCAGAAATCTCCAAGAAGCCTCTGCATGTGTTGCCAGCGTGAAAGGTAAGTGGTTTTTATATTTTCTAGGTTTGGGTGTGGCACAACAATTGGAGACTCTCCAATGAGAAAATGACCTGGGGTTAGCATTTCTATTGCGTCTATATCTGAGTCATCTGCAGGGGTGAGAGGGCGGGAATTCAAACAGGCTTCAATCTGACACAGTAAGGTTGTCAGTTCTTCAAACGTTAGGTTTGTTGTGAGAACCCTCTTCAAGTGGTGTTTAATTGATTTCACACCTGCCTCCCAGAGACCACCGAAGTTTGGGCTGTACGCGGGTATGAAATGCCATTGGGTTCCGTCCTTCGCTAATGTGTCTGCTACGTCTCTTGGGAGCTCACATTGCGCGGTTTGTAATGCAGCTATGAGTTCTTTATTACTGCCGACAAAGTTCCTGCCTTGATCGCTCCATAAGTGGGCGCATTTGCCTCGTCTAGATGTAAATCTTCTAAATGCACCAATAAATGCTTCTGCTGTTAAATTGCTGACCAATTCAAGATGTACTGCTTTGACTGCCATACAGATAAAAATGGCTATATATGCTTTATTGGTTCTAGCGCCTCTCCCTTTTGATATCAATATCTGTAATGGCCCTGCAAAATCGACTCCACTGTGAAGGAATGGTCTGGCTGGAGTAACGCGCTCTTTCGGTAGATCACCCATTTGTTGTTGCTTTGATGTGGCACTATGTTTAGCACATACCAGACATTGTCGGATGCATGCCTTCACGACGTCTTTGGCTCGTAGTATCCAGTATCTGGATCTGATGTAGGCCAACATCAATTGCACTCCTCCATGAAGTGTTTCTGCGTGTGCATTCTTCACTATCAATCGAGTCAATTCATTTTTATTTGCAAGTATGATTGGGTGTTTACTTTCTAATGCAATTTCTGCATTTCTTAGTCTTCCTCCTACTCTTAAGACTCCTTTCGTATCTATATAGGGGTTCAAAGATTTTAAAGGGCTTCTTTTCTTTACTTCATTTCTGTTTGTTAGTGCTTGAATTTCCTCTTCAAAATCGTTTTGTTGTGCTATCTCTATACATCTATGTAGTGACTCTTCAAGTTCCTCTGTTGTGATATATTTCTGGTCTTCAGACATAACTACGTTGCGTTTATAATGTAGAAATCTTCGGCAGTAGCATATGGCTGTAAGTAGTTCCTTTAAATGATTAAATTGTTTAAATTGATCTATCAATCTTGTGTTATCATTCTCAGTGTTATTTATTTTTAAATTTGTTTGTAACTCTTTAATTGTTTTCTTTTCTTCATCAGTTTGTGTGGTTTCCAGCCGACTGAATTTGATTTCTCCCTTGCTCAGCCAGCTTGGCCCTTTCCACCACAAATGACATTCTTTCAATTCTTCTACAGGTAAGCCTCGAGAAGCAATATCGGCAGGGTTTTCATTAGATAGTACGTGATACCATTGATTGCAGCTGACGTTGTCCAGTATCTCCACCACCCGGTTTGCCACAAATGTCTTCCACTTGAAGGGCTCGCCAGACAACCACGCCAGGACAATTGAAGAATCTGTCCAAGCAAATGTTTGTGATTTTTGTATTTTCATCGCCCCACCAACATGCGTTAGTAATTGTGACAACAACAGTGCTCCACACAATTCGAGTCGGGGAATGGAAATAGTTTTTAAAGGAGCAACTCGTGTTCTTGCTGCCATCAGATTGGTATAAATTTCGCCGCTAGGGTAAGTTACTCTCGCGTAAACAACTGCTGCATACGCGCGTGATGATGCGTCGCTGAACCCATGCAATTGAATACATTCTTTGTTTTTGGCTGTTGTATGTATCCATCTGTCTACGCTTATGTCGTTTATATGTTCCAAATCAGATCTTATGTGTCTCCATTCATTTTCTAAGTCTTGACTAATCCGCTCATCCCAGCTCACTTGTTCTAGCCAGAGTTTTTGCATTAACAACTTAGCTGTAATTACGCTTGGCGACAACCATCCCAAAGGATCATATAATTTTTGAACATTTGAGAAAATATTTCGCTTGGTTACAGCGCCTTCTGTAGGTTCCAAGGTAAATTTATATTCAAATTTGTCTGTACTCAGGTTCCACAGGATTCCTAGCGTCTTCACCTTTCCAGCGATATTCAAATCAAGAAGTGCATTTTGAGATCTTTCATCTGGTGGTATGGATTTCAAAAAGTCTACGTTGTTTGATGACCATTTCTTTAAAACGAAACCGCCCCTTTTCATCATCTCCTTCATCTGGTATCTGGCTTCAATAGCCGTGTCTACAGTGTCCGTTCCAGACAGGAGATCGTCGACGTAAAAATCTGACATCATCTGTGTAGCGACAGGATAATTTTGACCCTCATCATCAGCCAGCTGAAGTAAGGTTCTGCATGCCAAGTAGGGTGCTGGAGCTGTGCCAAACGTCACAGTAAGTAGACGGTAATCTTTAACAGGTTCAGATGGGTCTTTTCTCCACAGGATACGTTGGAAATCTGTATGGGCTCTGGACAGTCGTACCATCCTATACATTTTTTCAATGTCGGCAACAAAGCAAACTGCATGCATCCTCCATCTCATTATGATGCTGCGAAGGTCGTCTTGTACTAAAGGTCCAACTAGCAATTCGTCATTAAGTGAGACGTTGTTGGAACCCTTACAGGAAGCATCGTAAACCACTCTTGTTTTGGTGGTCTCTTTATCATATCGGACAACTGCGTGGTGAGGTAAGTAGACAGCTTTCTTTGTGTTCATTTCTTTTGCAGGTACTTCTTCCAGGTGATTTAGTATTGCGTAATCTTCTATCACTTTTACATATTCTTCCTTTAAGTCAGGTTGTTTTGCAAATTTTCTTTCTAATTGTAATAATCGACGCATTGCTATTTCACGTGTATTACCGTCTGGTGATTTAGGGTTTTGTGTTTTGAAAGGTAAGGTAACGACGTATCTACCATCTTCATTTCTTGTATATGTTTTTTTGTAAATGTCTTCACATAACTGCTCTTCTTGTGTGTATTTTCTTTTCGTTTCAGTGTCTATTTCCCACAGTGCTTTTAACATATTATCCATATCTACGTTATGGTGCATGACAAGAAAAGAGTTGTCTTCGTCTTTGTTTTGTATCTCTCCAAATAAAATCCAACCCAGGCTGGTTCGTTGTGCGCATGGTGTGCCTGGTGGACCTTTGATTAGCTCCGATTGTAAAATGTCTGCATATTCTCTCACTCCAAGCAGAAGATCCACCGACCCTGGTAAATGGTAAGTCGGATCTGCCAGTTTTAGACATTTTAGGTGCTGAACATCAGTGTATACAGCGATTTTTGGTAACTTAGTGGTCAACTGTCTATTCATCACATAGGCTTGTATGTTAAGACAGAAATTGTCTTCTACTCTTGATATAACCTGTAGCTGAACCACTTGCTTGACATCTGTTTTAGTAGATCCCACTCCGATAACACTGCCTCTCGCTGACTGCCTTTTGAGTTTCAGAAGCTGAGCCGCCTTCTCACTAATGAAACATGCTTGCGATCCTTGGTCGATAAGCGCTCTTAGTACAATGGTGTGTCCTT
Organism: Luperina testacea; assembly: GCA_927399505.1. Classification (NCBI taxonomy): domain Eukaryota; kingdom Metazoa; phylum Arthropoda; class Insecta; order Lepidoptera; family Noctuidae; genus Luperina; species Luperina testacea. The sequence continues at coordinate 714,190 of OV656771.1, forward strand.
CTTCATTCTTACATTTCACCATTGCAGTTGCTAGCAGCGCCGTCATCTTTGTATTGCTGTGTTGTGTCGTCATTGTTGTTGTTGTATTGTCTTCCATGGTGTGATTCACAGACACATCTGTAGTTGCAGTGGATGTGGTAGCTGCCTCATTCTCTGTCTTTGAAACGTCTTCCCTTTTCTCGTGGAGGAGAGAATGATGTCGTTTGTTGCAGATACGGCAGTTCGTAGGAACTCGACATCTGAACACTGCGTGCCCCGGTAACAAGCAATTATAGCACAATCTATTTTTCTTCACATACTCGTTCCTGTCTTTGATGTTCATGTCCGTAAACTGTTTGCAATGACACAATGTATGTTGCTCTTCGCACTTAATACACGATTTTTCAGTTGACGTAGTAGCCGTGGCCGCAAATGATTTTTCTTTAGATTTTTCTCTTACAGGTGCAGCTGGTGACACAAGCTCAAGTGTGCGGAACTTCGACTCTAAGAACTTCTTCAAGCTGTCCCATTTAGGTAAGTCCTCTAAATCTTCTTGATAGGAATATTCCTCCCAGTCTTTATGAGTTTCTTGGTCCAATTTCTGTACAACAAGAAATATTATCATAGGACTCCAAGACTCCGTGGAAACTGACATATTATTGAGGTTATTAATGCACTCGTGAGTTGTGTCTAACAACGATTTAATTTGACTGGCACTCTGTGTATTTATTTTTCTTTGATTAAACAATCGTTTAATAATTGCGTTCACTATGATTCGTTTGTTTCCATACCTTTGTTTCAGTGCGGTCCAGGCTTGCGAATAATTACTTTCCGTTATCTGAATATGTCTCAGTAGCACCTCTGCTTCACCACCAATGCTAGCTTTTAAGTAGTGTAGTTTTTGTACGTCACTAATCGAAGTATTTTTGTGAACTAATGATATAAATAAATCGTGAAAAGATGACCATTCTTCGTATCGTCCCGTAAATTTTGGTAGTTCAATTTTCGGCAACCTAAGTTGTGATGTAAACGTCCCTGACGATTCATGTGCACTTGAACTGCATGACGGTCTGGCGTACGAAAGTTGTAAACATAAGTCTTTAAGGTCCGCTTGCATAGATAAATAAAGATCTTCGCATACATAATAGTCTTCGTTCGCAAAATACCTTATTGTATTTCGATTTTCCTTAGTCGTATTTTTTATTAATTCTTGGTGGGTGGTTGTAAATTTGTTCCAATATTCTTCTAAACATTTTAATCGTGTCTCAATATATCCTTGTGTCAATCTCTGCTTAGGACATTTCTTTAAGTTTATTTGTGTTTTTTGTAAAATGTTGGCTATTTCTTCTAATACTCCCAGTAATTGTTCTGTCGTAGACATCTTTGATAAACACAAATAACTCAATAATCTTCAAAAACAATGTGATGTTATGATTATGAACGATGCACAGATTTCTTCGTTAGTATTATTGTCAATAACTTGCACAAAAATCCTTAACTCGTTAGCTAATGATCACTCGGGCTCACTTCTTATCTAAGGAATGCGGCAGTCCTTTGTTCTCGACACCCGAACACGATCACTACTTTGCACTACAATCCGGCTCGATTTCGACCATATGGTGTATGTATGAAGGTTGCAAATTGCTTGACTGGATTTTTGTGAATGAAATGCGTGTATGCTTGACAACGACTTTAATGCGACTAAAAAAATTAACGCTGGTTTGCGTGTATATAGTTACAACAATACAAATTATTTAATAATAAATAGCAATAGAAACCAATGTCTTATAACAGAAAAAAATTATATAAAAAATAAAATGAAAACCAATAATAAGACTATATAAGTCAATATACAAAACAAAATATGTCAATATATGAACAATGTGTCTAACTATCAGTTCGATCTGAAAATAGAACCTTTACCATCAAAGGTGGGGCTTAACACGAATAACAGTTAATTAGAACTAAAAACTCAAGACTCATATACTCAAGTATATATCGGGTTTTATAAATAAAGTCGTGCTGCCTACTCGGAGATTAATGGACTTACTATCATTATCCTGTCGTATATACTAATGCAAAACTTACTTAATCTTAACGATACTTTAAAAGTTTGCCTAAAACTCCGTTGAGTTACAGTAGTATAAAATGGCTTAAGGTAAATTATATTGTGCCAACATGTTGTAGATAATCCGTCGTGCTGATCAGAGCTCGTCAGATTTGGTGGTCACCGGTTACAATGACTTAGGTTCCAATAAACTAAACTCTTGTCGATAGATATCTATACATACTAATAATAACGCTGAAGAGTTTGTTTTTTTGTTCGTTTGTTTGAACGCGCTAATCTCTGGAACTACCAGTCGGATTTGAAAAAATCTCTTTGCAATTGATAGCCTAATTCTAAGGAAAAAAAATGATAAGTAATAGCACGGGCGGGGGATTAGTTCATGCGGATGAAGTTGCGGGCAGAATATAACATTATAAACAGGTCAAATTTGTGAGTTTTTATTTTTGGTACTACCTGGCGCGCCTACCAACCCTACCTGGCGCGCCAACCAACCCTACCTGGCGCGCCTACCAACTCTACCTGGCGCGCCTACCAACCCTACCTGGCGCGCCTACCAACCCTACCTGGCGCGCCTACCAACCCTACCTGGCGCGTCTACCAACCCTACCTGGCGCGCCTGCCAACCCTACCTGGCGCGCCAACCAAGCCTACCTGGCGCGCCTACCAACCCTACCTGGCGCGCCTACCAACCCTACCGTGCGCGCCTACCAACCCTACCTGGCGCGCCTACCAACCCTACCTGGCGCGCCTACCAAGCCTACCTGGGGCGCCTACCAAGCCTACCTGGCGCGCCTACCAAGCCTACCTGACGCGCCTACCGCCCTAACGAAGTGGATCGAGCTAACTACCTGTTCTCACACATTTACTGAACATTGAATACATTAGCCCCATATGGTTTTATGAGCAAAGTGCTCTTTCAAGACGATCGATCGTGTGAGTTGCTCCATGTTAATATTAATTTTCTGCTAATTCATGACTAAAAGGAAATGGCTCGACTGTTTATGGGTACTCTGTAGAGTTTATTTTGCAGAATTGATGTCAATTGAAAAAAGTGGATGGGTACTTTTGCAAATTGTGGCTGGAGAGTGTTTATAAATGTTCTATATGATTCAAATGTTATAAGAGACTTTTTAAGACAACATTGAATAGGTTTTCTAGAACGGGAACAGACTACTTTCCAACAATGTTTACTAATGAGTAAATATGGTTGGAAAGTGGTCTGTTCCCCGTTGCTAATCGTAAGTTAAGTAATGACTTATCTTACTTCTTCTAATTATGATTTCTAAATATAATAAATGTGTGTATCAAATTGCCAGCGATGACGTAAGTGATCCTAATGTAGAGCTTAGCACAAGTCCTATTACATAATGTATCGTAACGCAGCTTACTGTGACAATATTGCCGGCCGGTTGACAACCCCTGACGGCTCTCTAATAACGCGACTATTATGAAACATAATAGTATATTAATAAAATTTTTTGTGCTCAGAAAAAAATAGTATTCTATTTACACTTTGTAGAATAGAACGAAATAATAAAACGTCAACCCTTGTCAAAATTATGAAATATTCGTTTTTTTCTCAGTTTTTATTAGTTTTCTATTGTTTTACTCAAAAATGTTTCATTTTCGATGTCAAGATTTTAATTAAAGCTTCCTTAGGTACTCATAGTTTAACTTTTCAGTACAGACAAAATGTTAATAAAAAAAACGCAAAATGTTAACAAAATATGCAAAAAAGGATTGCAAAATGATTAGGACTCAGTAAATATTATAAACACAGACATTTGGAGAGCACTCGATGTATATGTGGTTTGAACCGAAAGCCAAAGCCGACGCCGAAGGTTGTTTTTGCCTCGTCTACCATTTGTTGCATGACGCAAAAACTACAGAATGGATTTTGAAGGGGCTTTTATTGCTCTGAAACGGAAACCGCAATTGAAAATATGGAGTACTGCATTAAAATGGTGTCTGAGCGAGAGAATAAAAATTCGAGACCAACAAAATAAAATACTGTTTCACTGAGTATACAGCGCTCTGTAAAATTTTAGCGCACTTAAGAATCTCCGCATATTTTATCACAAATAAGTTCCTCCGTGCCATGTCACTACTAACAAAAAATATGTTCTCATTTTTGTTTAAAACAATATCTTTAGGACGCTCGCAATATTTAAACTGTAAAATCTGTCTCTACGAACACCACGTAAAATTGACAAAACAAAAAAATATACTTGTTTACTCAGTCATTTATACCTACCAAGTAAAAGTAATTTAATAAATGGAATACGGAGCGCGCCGTAGAAGGATGAACGTACCAACATAATGTAATAATATACGGAGTTTTTGAACAACAGACACAGATGTGCACAGTGTTTCTCTTCGTGTTTGTATAGAACTCGATTTAATCAAACATACAAATTATGTTTCAGACAATACGTTCGAATGAAAGGAAAATAGAAAGTGGACGCCAGATGTGTGTGTTCTCACTGAAGTTTTCTAGTTGGAGAAGGATACTTTGATGCTTACGATTGCCCCTTATTTCCGAACTATTAACCCTGAGCTACGCCTGCTGGAGGTACAAAGGAGGTAAAAGCCTGTTGAAATCACGTACTAGAATAAAGTCGTGGCAGGCAGTAGTGGCTGAGTAATGACATGTTCTTAGGCCATCACTCGCGAACAACTTAATAGGCCGTAACCTTCAGTTCTCGTCGAAAGTGCGCAGAATGTTAAGTAAGCTCTAAACAGATTATACAGCGCGACGCGTACAAGGGTGTTCTCATTTTGATGACTGAACGAAATAGATAATATATTCAGAGGCAAGATTTTATGTATTTTAACAGCAAAATTGTATGTTTTGGTCGACATTTCAAGCGATTTCTGTTGCCATGAACAATAAAACAGCAAAAAAAAATATTTACCAACCATCGTAAACTTCAAAAGTCAAACAAATATCAAGATTCATCTCATCATCTAAATCTCTCCCTTTGACAATTGTTTCAGCTGAAAGGGTCCTCTAAAACATTGATTTACAACTGAGACATCACTAGAGCCAACCAAATAGGGATGTCACTTTACGTTTCTATACCAACATATGACATGGCTGTCGACAAAAACACGTAAAATTATGCGCATACACGATGCCTCGGAATATTTGGCACAACACTATAGTCCCGGAGATGGAGCGCGATATTTGCCAAAACGTTATTTAATATGTAAACACGCCGAACGTTTACACACATAAACAGATTTCAATTGTTTACTTTGCTTACTGTGTGCTTACATAGATGGGAGTTTAAACTATTTTGTTTGGTTGTGTTTTAATGTGAAACGTTTGAAATCCGCTGGCGTTCGCCATGTAATGATGATTTCAGGTTGAGTGCAAATACTGCGTCTAATCTATTGGAAATAATAATTATTATGTCTAAATCAATTGTTTGTCTAACGCTATGTGGACTAACATCAGTACAAAATCATTGATTGGTATGCTATAACCAAATAACATAAAATTAAAACTAGGAACGAAACTTACGAGTACACATATTCTTGGAAACGTGTCGGCAAGGACCTTGATTACTTTTTAAAGGAACTTTAATGAAAAGCACTTTTCACTTTGTAGAGGCACAAATAAATATATATACGTGTAAGACATATACAATATTTTATAACAACGCTTGATCCGTAATAAAAATCAGTCCGTCTCCAAGCCTAGGCTGTTGAAACAAAAGGGTTTTTTTCATTTGTTTTTGTCTGAGAACTTTCCTCCAGAGGTCGCCGGGCCTGCGTCCATTAAGAGACTCTTTAAACAAATAAATATGTTCAGTAAATAAAAGAGAACGATTAAGATAGAAACGTTTCAAAATGGAGTCGTGTAGCTAATACGAGTAGTATCTCTAATTAGTTGCTCAGATTCTCTCTACTGTTCACGTAGAAAATATTTATGAAGGAGATGTTTTTGGGAATCCCTCTTTTTTTTTTTTTTTTTTTTACGATGGGAAATCATCAAATACCTCCTCCCGCTCTGGGTGGAGCGGAAGGGAGTGTCAGACTCTTACTGACTGAAACCCACCAGTGTTCCTTCCTTCGCCCTTTATGTTCCCTTTATGTTGGGAATCCCTCTTGGCATACAATTTTAAGGCATAATATTGTTTGGCATAACGTTTTCGCACTACTTTTATCAGCATAATAATATAATACTTTGGCATAAAGCAAAGGTTAGCATCATTTGGTCTAATTTGTTTAGGCATGAGTAATTTGGAGTTGCATAAATTATTAATTGAGTAGTCTACGAGCAATATATGAGATTTATACAGGGTGTAAGAGACATCGACGCGCAAACTGTTACCGTGAATTCAGAACATGATTCTAGATCCTCCAAGTTGAAATTTTCCATAGGTTATTAAAAAATAACCCCGCAGTTTCATAAAGAAATTGCAACATCTACACGGTCAAATGTATAGAACAGCTGTTTTCTTTATATGTAACCGAAAAATATAAACGCTGCTGGTGGGTCAAGAACCATGTCCTACCTACTAACTCATGGTAACAGTTTCCGTGTCGATGTCCTTTACTCCCTTTATAATTTCAGAGCAATCTACACCAAATAACATATCATCATTAATTAGAGCATGAATTCCTTACAAAAATATGCGGGATTGATGCGAAAAAGAAGTCTAAGGATTTATGAATAACAGAAACACCATTTGTCCATTTCCTTTGCACACAATTATTCTCGTACATATTCGTATTCCGAGCTGTCTCAGCCCCATGCGGTCTGTTAGGCATTTCTGGAGCAAGACGTGTAGTTCCCCAAACTATGGGGCAGGCAGACCGCTGACCTCGTTCTTACTATCTGCCGAATGTATTTCAATGTATCGAGTCTTCGTCGACCGCTTGAGAAGGAATGTTCTCGCCGGGGGCTGCATGCTGCTATGATTTTAAGTGACAGGTTTCGTTACCCAGCTTAAGCCCGTGACTTCATTCGAGATGAAGTAAACTATACAATAAAACATACTCGATACTCAATTCTTTGTTGCATTCTATATGTATTACATAGATGGTATTACAAAGTAAAAGATCAATATGAACCCAGTCGGGCACAGCAACATTAGGAGAGAGGAAGAAGGCTAGCAATTCAATGTTATTATAAATTATTAGATGTGCTTAATTGGGTGTTAGGTTTGTGTATTTAGGTATAATAAATTAGTTATTTTATGTAAGTATTACGTAAAAATGATGTAGGTTATTATTATGAAATTCTTAAAAATATTTTCATTATTATTAAACTATGTTATTATTTATGTATTCATATTTTCATATCTATATTTGATTTTCTGTATTCCATATTATATTATATATTTTCATAATGTGTGGTGTATAGGAGAGAGCATATCATATAGCACTTGACAATAGTGTAACTTTCGATCAGTAAAATATTTTTGTACTCGTATCAATACTTCCAGAGTTTACCTGTTACAAATTGACAATTTTACCTATATAACATTAGTTTAAATTAACTGCGAGAAACGTAAGTTCTGAAAAAAACATTGTTTTAATATTTCGTCCAAGCAGTTATATTTTCTGTCCCATGTGCAGACATTTCTTCATTTACTCATTATTTCTGAAACAATTTTAATTATCTTAGTGGACTGCTTCTCATCATCATCAAACCTCCGTCACATGTACGTTGTTCATATTGTCATGTCCCCATACCATAATGCACATTATATTTCTCCATTACTCGTCCTTAATCATCGCTTCAATAATGTATTGTTCATTACCGCGGGTGCTAAGCAGCATGTGTTTACTCCGTAATATTTTTCGGATAATTTGTGCGAAAAATTCAGCGCTTTTATAAACTCGTTTCAGTAGGTGTTAGCACGTAAGAGGATGTTGTGTGGGTTGTACTTGTTACTGAGAGGTAGAATGCAGTAGATACATTTCAAGTAATTTAGTTCCTTACGAAAGGCAAGGGCTTTCTACAACAACGGAAACATTGAGGTGGGACTAGAATTAAATACTTAGCGATGGACGTTCGCTTGACATTCTTGTCAATCAAAATAAACCTACATGGGCACTTATGAAACGTCAGAAGCTAGGTGCACGTTTCCAATTGGTCGTTTCCGTATGGAGAAGAACCGGCAAGAAACTCTACGGTTACTTTTTTTTTAAATAATTGCCTTTTACAATATTTTCAAATTACAGTAGGTATGGGAGAACAGCGTAGGCCTGTCAACAAGTACCTGGTACTTGATAAAATAAAAAATAGTCTACAGATCTAAAGTCTACAAGGCCTACAAAGTCCTCACATTTACAAAATAAGAATATATTCAAAGGATAAATAAAAAATAAAATATGAAAACCTACTAAAACCAAGTGATATGATTGCCATTACAACCACTAATAAAAAAGTGAAAAAATAGAATTGTCTGTATATACCTAATGTCAAATATTAAAAAGATTACGTCAAAGAAGTATCTAAAAAATAAATCTCCTAATTTGAGAGCAGGTAATAGAAATTTACATAGTTATCCCGTTAATGAGGCGCCAGGGAAGCCACATGTGCAGAAGGAATTATTGCCAAACTACCTTGTCTTCAACGTAGTCTTTAATCTTATAATATGAATTTTTGATAAGGGTTTTGAACTTTCCATCGCCAAGTTCTGTAACCGGCTTTGGCAACTTGTTATAAAAACGGATGCTTTTTACAAGAAATGACTTGCTAGTTTTAGTTAGTCTAGGTATCACATTTTCATTTTTACTACTTGTATTTATATTATGGAAATCGCTTCTTATTTTGAAAAGTTCTAAGTTTTTGTGAACATACAAAATACATACTTTCTAAAATATAAAGAGAAGGTAGTGTTAGTATATCAATTTCTTTGAATTTGTTTTTAAGCGACTCGCGAGGACCCATTTTATAGATTGCACGGATTGCCCTCTTTTGTAAAATGAAAATTGAATCTACGACAGCTGGCGATCCCCTAAGTAGAACACCATAAGACAGTCAATTTCGTTGCAACAATAAACTTATTAAGTTTAGCTTCATAATACGCGTATGTTCCAAATGGCTCTTCTGCTTGCACGTTGTTGGTCACACTATTACACGACGTAAAATCTGGCTTAAAGGATGACACCGTGTTCTCTGAACATAAGTCGACAAATTCCAGTTTATTTCATGCAACAAGCGTGCAGTATAAGAGATGGGAAATAAATGCGTAAAGTAAAATACATAATATAATACATCAACTCATGCATTTTCCCATGGAGCAGGAGTGAAATAGTTATGCTATTATATAATTATAATATTTCAGGAATGAGTTTTGTTAATTCTTGCGGTTATTAGAATATTTGGATTGCCAGAATACATTTCGCCTGCCACGAATGTATTTTCACCCTTATTGCTGTGCCACAAATATTAGTCAAAGTGTTTCACATTGAACATATTATACTGGAAAATTGTTGATGATATAAAAGTTTTGGTTTCAGATTATTTTGCATTTAAAATGGAAGTATTCAAGTACCTACTTAATCATTGATCTAGTGCAAGGGAGAGAGAGCTACATTTGCACCACTCATAACTTCCATACCAAAATAAGACCATTCCTCATACAAACTTTCAGCTCTAACACGTTAAAATATCGACACCGTATTACAAAGAACGCCACATTCCATACCTCTATTTTAACAAACTCCCCGTTAAAGTTTGAAAGGTATTTTATAAAAAATTCAATAACACAAGTCACCAAGTTGCTGAGAAACACTAAGGAAATCACGCGTTGCGTGATGGAACACAATGCTGGTATGGGCAAAAGTTTTAACAAGGAACTCGTATACAGGTATTAGTAGTATTTTAAATAACTGGAAACCTGAAGAGGGGTCCTTTTATTTAAATTTATTTTATGAACAAACTATAACAACGAAACCAGCACATATCGCTAAAAAATAATCTGCTGCTCCATACATTTATGTTCGTATAACTCAACAAAACGTAGGGACCAGCTGATTCTTTTCGCTAGGTTCGTCTCATAGTAGAAGTTCAATTTCAAAATTATGAGTAAAATCACCCCTTTTCAGGTTTTCAATTTTTTTATTACACTTTATGTATGTAAGTGTTCGCTTAGATGAGGCCACCTAAGGTATTGCTATTCAGATGATGAACTATTTCAATCTGTGGCGCTTAGAGTAACCGAACTTTTTTGCCTTTTGGTTATATTTAGGCACTACAATTTCATTACGATCAAGCATGTTTTCCATACGCTACGATCTTGACCCATCCACTTGGATATAAGTACTAGCGAGCGAAACTTAAACAAGGTGTTAGGTTAAACGAGGGACATCCTTTTAAGGGAGCGTACAGTAGTACTAACTCATGAAAATTATCAATATTACTATGGGACCAACCAAGGTAATACACTCCCTTAAAGTACCTACCTATGTCCATCGTTTAACGTAATACCCTATATTTCGTTCGGTATAATTCGCGGGTGCATGCTTGCTATCTATCACTTAATTTACGGACTGCACCTTCTGACCCGATATATAAGAAAGCTGGATTCACGAGGACCGGGTGTGCTAAAGCAATTTAATAAAAAGCCCGGGCGGGACCTGGCCGTATCTCGTCTGTTACCGCCTTTACCCAGCTACAACCTATTACGTTGAAATGATGCAAAGTTCCGCCATATGGAAATTGTTTACTAAGCGCTAACAATTGTGTTATACATTTTTATTAAAAATTCTTATTTTCATAGAAAGAATGTACATTTAGACGTAATGTATTGTGTTACACGAAATATTTTTGTAATTTTATTCTTGTTGGAAGTTTGGAATTTCACTTATAGCTTGGTAATGAAAATGAAGTTGATATTATTTTTGATATTGTCATACTTTAACAGGTTACATGTAAGACAATCTAAATGAAATAATATTAAATAGATATTATACCTACCTATACTGAGAGGCCTTTGTCAAACAATTTTTGTATCAATTTTATGATTTAAAAGATTGTCCGTGGAGTTTCTTGCCCGATCTTCTCTATAGGTACCTACTACGCTTTGGAATGGGCAACTAGCTTCATCTTTCTGACTGACCGACTCTTTGACAATTCAAAATTGCCTATAATTGGTTTAGCCTATAGTTTGAGTTTGAAAGGCTAGGTACAAAAAGATGTATGCGGACATAGCATGCATTGTGAAAACAAACGACTGCAAAAGTCACCGTCTCTTAATTCAAATTCAATTCCATCTTCCCGGTACACAGATTATCAAGCCAACGTTCAGCCTCTTCAACAAACAACAAGCCAGCAACATAAGTTAATTCCGTCTGAGCGGAACATGTCCTCACAAATACCACTTATACTGAATTTATTTAGTGCACAGCACATAAATACAAGTCGCTGGCAATTGAAAGTAAGTGTAGGCCACGCCCCCTGTCGCGTAACTTTAACATAAGATCCTTTGTCACGATTTCCGACGACTGAATGATGGCGATGGGGGAAATGGTGGATAAACTAATGAGGATAATGTTTGGGAGGGAAATCGGGGGATAACCGGTTTTGAATGGTATTAGGGACGTAATTTATAAGTTTGGTTTGGAGGTCATGATGGTTTTTGTAGATGTTGCTTGGTAAGAAATACAACGTGTTGATAACCATTAAGGGTCGTAAAAACTTTCACCAAACTTCAGATAAGTCCGAGAAATTATTTAATGATTTATGAATAAATCGAATTTGTAGATGTTTATTTTAACGAATAACTTAAAAAAATAACACTAAACCAAAATAGATATGAATATGTTTCACTAACCTCGATCATTATAGCGGCGCTCCATTGCGCTCGGGTGCACAAACTGGAAAACACAATGGAAATAATTTTCATACAAACGGATACAATTTTATCATCAAATTAACAACAAAACAGACTTTATTACACCAAGCTCATGTTATTAATTAAACTTCATAACTCATTCGCATAATTAATACCTAGTGTAACTGCATTAGTTAGTAAAACTAATTTTAGCACTTTGTAAATTTGCTTTTCATTCTATGGTTGAAGTATGGGGCCCATAATTGGTCGCACGATAAATTAAAGGGGTGGTTTGATGCCGCGTTATTTGATTAAAGTGCGAGTTGTGCCAAGTGCTATAAAGGAGTTAAATGGTGCCATTATGCGCTCTTAAGCTGTGGCGTAACGCGGTAATGTATTTTGCTGGACGCTGTGACCAGGCGGTTTTATTGTGGTTGCAAATATCTGCATGTTGTGTTTCAAGAATGATTTGATTAATTTATTTATTTATTAATTTATTTATTTATCCATTTATTTCAGGCGTCAAGGCCCATATAAAACACATACAATACAATATTAATAATAATAATATGTATTAATACATTAGTACACTCTGGTTATTAAGTTATGTTATGTTCGCCCCAGCCCAGTTCATTCAATTTCGGAATAATACGCATCTATAATAATATTAACAAGGTTTAGGAATCTTATCTTCAGCACCGTTGGCATAATTATAAGCGACAAAATAAATGCAATGTAAACATTGAAACCAAAAAGTCGCCCCCAAAAACATTTCACAAAGACATCGGATAACAATTTTCGTCAAAGAAAAATTTTAAAGTGCACCCAAGTCGCGGTTTGCAGGTAAAGCAAGGCTGACTTCGCCCGACCTCGGTCAACTTCGGCAAACTTCGGGTGTACTACACACCCTTTTTAACTATCCAACAAGTTAGAAGAGGTAATTCTTCACTTAGTGTCGGGGTGCGTTGCGGAGAAGGAAGTTTACTGCGTGATTGAGTTAAAGTTTGTAAAATTTCATGTAGTTTATAAAATATTTATATAACGAGGAGTGTTGATGCTTGGTGGCTTAGGAACGTGGTTAATAGGAGAAAAAGGAGAGTGAATGAAAATAAAATTGAATCAATAGCCTGTCCAATTGATTTTGATTTGATTTTCGTGTAAGAGACGATATGAGTTGAAAATAATTCTGATGAAAACAGGACGCTGTTTAGACATATTATATTTTTGATCGATTGAGAGTTTATCAGGATTCAATAAATCCATAAATCTTAGTTAAAGCAAGGGTTTTTGGAATCTCATCTGGCTTGACGGCAACCGTGTCATAATGAACATCTAATTTATTACGCTTCCTGCTAGACAATATTAATTCACACTATAACAACTAAAAAATGCAGCACATACTTCACGTGCTAAATTTATACAGTTTTTGTGCCAAACCACTGGGTTTTGTCGTAATTAACCCTATGTCGTTTTGTGTTTATTTTGTCGAAATTAACGCGAGGAATTTCCTGTGGGAGCTGCTGACTATATTTTAGAGTTCGTAGTGAAGGTAAAAAGAGTTACTCTACTGCGTTTACAGAGTAATATTTACTTATTTGACATATATTTTGTACGGAGTAAATCTAAGAATATTTCATTTGTTCTATTGAATATTTTTCATTTATCTAGCGTGTTATCTATAGTTTCTTCCAAAAGGACAGGAGTTAATATCAGCTCTAGCAAGGCGATTTAGTCATAACTTTAAGGGTTATTGAAAATATTAAAAAACACAAATGTGTAACTATCTCGACCGTAATCACGCCTACACTTACGACCAAAAATCTAATCACCCAAAACGGTTCAAAACCCTGTTTCAAATACCCATCGGTTTCGAACAACACATCATTATTACGACCGCATTAGCAGATACGCGCTAAACATGCAGGGTGCTCAATAGACCATGTACTACACCCCCCTTACCCCACCCCCCTTTGGACAATAAATCCCTAGTTATGGGCGTCGAAATAATTAGTAGGTTCATTAGGGAGCGTACTGAGTCATTATCTCGTGTGAGATGTGGGTTATTGGCTGCTAGGTGGCGCCACCTGGTTTCTGAGCTCTTGAAGCCAAGAAGTGGGAATGAGGAGCAAATTCTTATTATTAAAAAAAATGGGAGAACATAACATAACATCACTCGAGTATTCCCCGGAAGGTTGTGTAGAGGAGCACCTACAGTACAGCCACATTTAGCCAGTTATGTCTCCGGGCAGCTACTAAAAATGTCGGATAGAAAAACCCAACAACACTTTACCCGACCCGACCGACCGACGCGACCCGGGAATCGAACCCAGGACCTCATGCCCAGCAGTAGTGCTTGTGATCACTAGACCACTAGAGGCAGGAACACCTATAGAAAACAAAAGCGACTAAACGAGGACATAGCACAAGTTATATAAGTAATTACATACGTTAAACGTTTCCTAAAATAGATGTATTTATGTAATGTTTTGATATTTCGTTTGTTTTATTTGCCGTGTACTATAGCAGAGCAAAGACTACATTTTTAAACTAATAAATAACACACAAAGGATTACTAAACGTACAGTTTGATTGTCGAGAGAATGCAACTCTGACACCTTTCAGTGCGACAAATTTAGTAGCTAATAAAGATCAAATTCTCAAAACAAGTATTCATTCCTATGAAACTGACAGGTGTCATGAATGCATTCTCTCGTCGGCCGCACTGTAGTTTGTTGATCATTGACTACGACCAATCCATCCATTGTTTCCATTCCATTGTTTGATACAATGAAACTCCTGTAGGTTTTTTAGAAACACAATTAATTGGTTGTGGCTGAAGCTGTCATTATAAGAAGTAAATTATCATCATCATCATCTTCATCTTCAACCGAAAGTCGTCCACTGCTGGACATAGGCCTCCCCAAGCACCTCCACTTCGACCGGTTCTGTGCTTCTCGCATCCAACGGATTCCTGCAGCTTTCACAAGGTCGTCAGACCACCTTGTGGGAGGCCTTCCAACGCTACATCTTCCAGTACGCGGTCGCCACTCCAAAACCTCGAGTTGGAATCGACGATTGACCTCTTTCTCGAAGTTAGACCTACCTAAATGGACAGTTTGTTCTAGGTAAACATACTCGTCCACGACTTCGAGAGTAGCGTCTCCAATCTTTATGAGAGTGGGTGTTACATGGGCATTTGACATGACCTTCGTTTTGTCCATGTTCATTTTAAGACCCACTCTTTTGGAGGCTCTACTGAGGTCATCGAGCACTGTAGTGAGGTCCTCCATAGTCTCAGCCATGACTACGACATCATCGGCAAACCGAAGATGAGTTATGTACTCGCCATTGATGTTAATGCCAGCCCCTTTCCAGTCCAGAACCTTGAAGACGTCCTCCAGTGCAATGGTGAACAGTTTCGGAGAGATAACGTCTCCCTGTCTCACACCTCGCTGCAGAAGGGTAGGTTTGGAGGTCTGATCCTGGAGTCGGACTGACATGTGGCGTTTTTGTACAGACACTTCAGCACCTCGATGTACCGATAGTCGATCTGGAACCGTTGAAGAGAATGCAGCACAGTCCATGTCTCGATCGAATCAAAGACTTCCTTGTAGTCCAAAAACGCTAAGCAGAGAGGCAGGTTATACTCTTCGGTCTTCTGTATAACCTGTCGCAGCGTATGTATGTGGTCTACAGTGCTAAAGCCTCTACGGAATCCGGCTTGTTCGGGAGGCTGGAAGTCGTCAAACCTGCGCGCGAGACGGTTTGTGATGACTCTTGAAAACAGCTTGTAGACAATCATGGCTCAGAAGTGAGATGGGCCTATAATTCTTAAGAAGGGCATTGTTGCGCTTCTTAAAGAAATGTATCATCACACATCTGAAAGAACTAAATACTATTAGAAAAAAATCGGTCTCTTTTAATATTAAAAACTTTAAACAGTAAAAGCAAATCTATATAAAAAATATTGCTTCCACGTTAATAAATATAAAATGTAAAACGGGAGGATTTAAATGATAGATTATTTAATATGATCAAACAAACGGATGATTCGCTTCTGCTAATAATAATTAACAGCATTGTATCATATTAAAAGCTTGTATAAATACAGGAACGACACGGGATAAGCTTTATGTTATTAAATAATTCAATTAACATAAAACAAATAATTACGCAATTTAATCGTCCAATAATGATACAATTAATTAAATAATCACCAAAAAAGGGACGAAACCAAGACGAAGTTAACAGAAATAAAATAATATAGATAATCTAATGAGATAGCGAAGTGTTAATTTCAATAAAAATAACAGTTAAACTCGTTACGACTCACATTAACTGTTATTGTAGCAGTTACAGTAACTATAGCGTTATAACCGCGTTATTCGCACCATCGGGCAATTAAAACTGGTATAAATTGTATCTAGCGCGGTCCGACGCCAATTATTATCAAAAACAGAACGATAATTATAACATTTCGATGTATTTAATGATTTAATTAATGGATAACAGAAAGTAGCTCGTTAACGTTTATTTATAAGCATATGTGTAGTTATGTCGCTGTACAGCGATTAGGGAATGGCGTTATTAACTACCGAAGTAAAAGTCGCTGGTTCTTGGTAGTGAAACAAAAGTGTAATAAGTCAATCAGAAAAGCATAAACAAAAGTATCAAAAATAGACAAAGGGTATAAAAGAGGCTTTAAAATATAAAGCCTAGGGCAGACTTGCACATTCTCCCCTTTTTTTATGAAATGGGCAGCTTAATTAGCTTTTGGAGGGGCCTCCTGAATGTGCCGGCCTCAGTGGCAACATCGGCCACTCGTACTATTCCGTCTCTGCCGGGGAACAACCTCGCGACTCGGCCTTTGGGCCATGAACCACGCGGTAAATTTGAGTCACATATTACGACCACATCTCCTTCCGCAATTGACGGCGCGCTGCCTCCACCCCTT
The DNA here is from genome assembly GCA_927399505.1 of Luperina testacea. Lineage (NCBI taxonomy): Eukaryota > Metazoa > Arthropoda > Insecta > Lepidoptera > Noctuidae > Luperina > Luperina testacea. Next base: position 730,988 of record OV656771.1, read on the forward strand.
CTGGGTGACAGCGAAGGCAGGTATTCTCGAACCCATCGCTGCCACAAATGATCCGCTAGTCTGAGTGCCCTCCGCCAATGACTTTTGCTCGAGAGGTCCGACTCCTGAAGCGTGGCTGGAACGGAACGTCCTGGTGATCCATTTAGGAGAAAGTGAGCCGGGGTTAGTGCTTCTTCAGCATTAGGATCGAGTGAAATAATAGTTAGGGGCCGTGAATTTACCAAGGCTTCAGCTTCAGCCAGTACAGTTCTCAGTACCTCATCAGAGGGAGTCCGCTCATGGAGTGACACTGTCAGTGCTCCCTTGACACTTCGAACAAGGCGCTCCCAAGCTCCACCCATAAATGGTGCCGAGGGCGGGATGAAACGCCAGTTTATAGACTCGTTGGCAGCGTATTCTTCAACCGCATCACCGTATAACTCTCGCAGTTCCCGGCTGGCCCCAACAAAGGCAGTGCCGTTATCGGACCAAATCTCCAATGGGGTTCCTCGGAGTGACACGAAGCGGCGTAGGCACATGATCGCTGAATCAGTCGATAAGCTGTGCACCAGATCCAGATGTACGGCGCGGACGACCAAGCATGTGAATAAGGCTACGTAGCGCTTCTCCTTTCTTCTGCCAACCGTGACATAAACGGGCCCAAAATAATCGAGACCGGTGAATGAGAAGGCTCTTTGATGATGAGCTAAGCGAGCTTCTGGCAAATTTCCCATAGGTGGTTGGAACGGTCTAGCACGGCGCAATTTGCACAACTGACAGGTATGGGCTACGAATCGAGCAGCGTTTCTGAGTCCAATAATCCAGTAACACTGGTGAAGCTTGTTGATTACCAAATTTAGGTGTGAATGCGCGGACTTCTGATGATATCTATGAATCAAAAGACGAACTGCCGGGTGTTTTCCACACAAAATAATTGGACGCTTAACGTCGTCTGATACGGCTGAGGCGGCAACAATGCGGCTTGACATTCGCAGCTGATTATCATCACCAATGAATGGCGACAGCTTGAACAGGCGGCTATTACGAGGCAACGGCTGTTGGTTCTTTATTCGCAAATAATCTTCTTTAAAGGAATCGAGCTGAGACTGCCATAAGATGTGGGTTTCGGCCAAGCGTAAATCATTTGCTGTTATTCTCGCTGATACATTGAGGTTATTGGGGACATCAGCAGAGGATGTGCAAGAGGGAATAAATGTACATAAACTTCCTTCAAGACGAGTTAAATTGGCGACAACGCCTCGTCTTTGTAGACTACGCATACGCAGTAAAAAAATGAATTGATGCGCTTTTGCTGTTGCTCGCACCATTCTCAACCATGAGCTGAAACGCAGCGGATCCGCGGAGACTGGTGCGGGCAGGTCGGTATCAGTGATAAGATGAACATGATGTTTAAATTCTTCTCGGCCTAGACCACTGACATCGATCAAGGGTTCAGTGGGCCAGTTCGAGGAGAGCAAGAAGGCAGGACCTGAGATCCAACGAGATTCTGGAGTTAACTCAAAACGTTTGACCCGAGTTGCATCATCTGCCACGTTTAAATCACTCGGTATCCATCGCCATTCACTGACGTCCGTTAGCTCCAGTATCTCACCTACTCTATGAGACACGAAAGGCTTAAAAGTGCGAGCGTCGCTGCGAATCCAACCTAAGGTCGTCATTGAGTCACACCAGAAAACTCGTCTCGTCGGTTTGACTCGGTGGGCTTCGCATATAGCTGTAGCAAGACGAGCAGCCATCAGAGCACCTTGAAGCTCTAAACGGGGAATTGAGACAGGCTTGAGGGGTGACACGCGAGCTTTGCTACATATAAGAGAGAGTCTAACTTCACCGCTACCGTACAGAAACCGCCAATAAGCGACAGCGGCAAAGGCAGACTCACTGGCATCTGAAAACACATGAAGTTCGCAGCCTGCTAACTCGAAATCAGACAAATTATAGCGACGTGGAATTCGTAAATTAGAAACAGAGGATAAATCCTGAAACCATGACTTCCACGCAGTGTTGTCATCTTGAGAGAGCTCCTTATCCCATTCCAAACCCTTACGCCAAGCGTCTTGAAACATAATGCAGCCTCGAACAACGATTGGCGCAATGATTCCAAGAGGGTCATAGACTCGCATCACCAGGGCTAACACCTCTCGCTTGGTGAGCTTCTGTGGCAACACACCCTTATGGACTCCCGTATTAAAACCAATCACGTCACAGGGGGGTTGCCAGATAAGGCCAAGAGTGCGGACATGACTAGCCAGGTGACCTAAATCTACGTCATTCACAACGGGCGCCTCTAGCAAGGACTCTTTTGGTAACAACGAGAGCGCCATGAGATCGTTTGATATCCAGCCTCGCATCTCAAAGCCAGCACGAGAATGTACGTTGTAAATGTCAGCAGCCAGCTTGGCTGCTTCATGAACGTTGTCTAAACTAGTGATGCAGTCATCCATGTAGTGATCGTGTAGAATTACTCGAGCTGCATCAGGGTATGTATCCTGCCACTCTAATGCATTTTTATTTTTGATATGGATAGCAGTAAAGGGGCTGGACGCAGCGCCAAAAATCAAGGATGACATGCGGTATGTACGTATAGGTTCATTTGGATTGTCGCGCCACAGAAATCTTTGGGCATCCCTATCATTTTCAATTACTTTGATCTGAGGGAACATTTCACGAATGTCAGCTGTTAGAGCTACTTTGCCCTCACGGAAGCGCATGAGAATACCTAGTAGGGGTTGCAAAAGGTCTGGACCAGTTAATAACATTGAATTTAATGACACGCCGTGTGACTTGGCGGCTGCGTCGTGTACCGTTCTCAACTTGTTAGGTTTATTTGCATTAATTACTCCGAAGTGAGGAAGGTACCACAATGGAGACCCCAAGTTAGGAGGAGCTAAACACGGTTCAGCATATCCCTTTGACAGCATGTCATGGATATTCCGACGGTAGCGTTCAGCATAGACGGGATCTCTCACCATTTTCTTTTCTAAGCTACGGAACCTAGACATAGCTAACTTGTAACTATCGGGAATTTCCAGTTTATCAGCCTTCCACAATAAGCCTACTTCAAAGCGGCCACTGGGCAGACGGCGCGCGGTGCGCTCGAGAACTTGCACGGCGCGTTCGTCATCGGCACTACGAGCTTCCTGTTTAGAGATGCCGATTGAATCAATTTTAAACTGCTCCCTAATAAGACCTTCCAGAATCGACTGATCGTTCGCTATATCAGGTTCGCTAAACGTGGTGTGATTGATAACGTCGACCAGTTTAGTTTTGCTGCAACCGAAACCATACAAAACCCAACCTAAAGCAGTTAAAATAGCTACGGGTTGTGTCTTGGTTCCTTTGCGCGTAGCTTTAGCAAGAGATAAGTGCCAGTTGTCAATGCCTATAATCAGCATGGGCTTAACGTCTTCGTAGCAAAATTCATTTGAAATGTCTGCCAGGTACGGATACTTACGCACGCTCTCAAGATGCGCTGACTGTCGCGCAGCGCCCAAGCCGCTCATCGACCTGGCTCGCTTAACGGAATGAACTTCATTCGAATGACGGCCTTTTATTCTGAAATCGACGTACTGAATTTTAACATCCATACCTAGACCACCGACACAGTCTAAATGAATGCGTTTTTCTTGGCCCATGCAACCAATTTGAGCCGCCAGCTTAGAATCTATAAAAGTGCCTGTGGAACCGTCGTCCAGCAAAGCGTACGTATCAACGCTACCAGAAGGTCCCGTAACGGTCACGCCAACTATTTTCAACAACGGCCGAACTGCAGGTTCCGCGGCTGACAAGGAGGATGCGTGAGCCAAGACATCGTGATCCGAATCGTCAGACGATGGCGCGCCGGTCTCGTCACAGGCTGCGGGCGCGCTACACTGCATCGGCGCGCTGCACGTCGGGGGTGCGACCGCGCTGGATGTCGATGGCTCAGCGTCGTATTCCACGTCGACATGCGCGGTGACTGCACGCTCAAAGTTCGACCCGTGTAATAAAGCATGGTGACGCATGTCACAACCTTCTACTGAACACACTATTTTAATACAAGAAGTTTTATTTTTGTGCCAACCTTTCTTTAAACATCTATGACATATTTTATTTTTCTTAATAAATAGCCAACGATCATTTACTGTCATTTTGACAAACCTATCACAAAACTTCAATTCATGTTTTTGTTGACACAACGGACAAATTATATTATTTGTCGTTGATATTTTTCCTGTTGAAATCCTACAATTTTGATGATCAGTTTCAGCTACAACGTTCACCCTATCCTTGAAGCCTCTGTTATCTGTGTAAGGACGTGCTACAGTAGGCAACAAGCAGTCAATGCCGCCGCCGAACCTGCACTGTAAGTCAGCTTCACGAGAGAGGAAGTTGGCAAACATTTCGATTTTAGACAAGCTGCCATCGCATAAATGAGCGTAATCCAACCACCGTGGTCGCAACAGCGGTGGCAGCTTACTCCACAGTGCCTGAAACAGCTCGGGCGAGCGTAAGTAGTCCGGCTGATTTAACAGGCGGATTACTTCCACACAGTTTTGTACTCGGCTGGCAAAAATAAGGATATCTTTGCTATCGTAGCTTACCTTAGGCAGCGCACGTATCACAGATACTTCATGCATCACGACGAGCTCGGGGCGGCCGTAGCGCGCGTCGAGCGCAGCGAGCACCACACCGGGGGAGCGCGCCGCTGCCAGCAGGCCTGCCACTACATCGCGCGCCGCTCCGCGCAGCGCATGCGAAAGCCTCGCTAAATTATCGGTTGCCGAAACATTTTGAGCTGTATTTTCGTACGCACGTTTTAAAGCTAGCCAATCTAAATAGGACTTGCCGTCGAACGTAGGCAAGTCAGTCTTCGTAGGAGTTTGCTTGTTAACTTTGTTGATTAATATTCCGAGCGAGTTGATTAAGCGAGTCACTCCTCCATCTTCATTACGATCTTGGTTGAGAGCGTATGTGGTGGCGACAGCGTCTTTGCTGTGGGACGCTCCCATGCCCGGTGCCTCACACTGGGCTGTATCGCCGTACCTGAAATGTGGGTTGGCACTTAAAAAATCTCGCTCATCGGGATTAGGCACTACATTTTTTACCCAATCTTGAATACTAGCACAGCTACGCATGCCGTGGCTGCCGCGTTGGCTGGCGTCCGCCTCTATGGCGGCGAGCTCAGCTTGTAATTGAAGCTCAGCGACCTGTCGCTCTCGCTCCAGAGCTTTTTGCTCGGCGGCGAGCTCAGCTTGTAATTGAAGCTCAGTGACCTGTCGCTCTCGCTCCAGAGCTTTTTTCTCTGCAGTTTTTTGCAAATCAGCCAAGTGGCGCGCGAGCTGCGCCTGTGCCGCCAGCTGACGCGCCACAATGGTGGCGGATGAGCGTGAGGTGGCGGTGCTGGCCGGGCGGGAAGGCGCCGGAGCCGCGACTTGAGGGGGCAGTACCGCGCTCTGAGGCGCGGTCGGGGCAGTCTCCCTCGCCGCAACTTGGGTGCCGTCTCCTGCACACTGCACGGCCGCTTTTGCGCGTTTAGAACTTGCTGAACGTGTTTCCATTTTTCCGTAGAAGGACCAATATTAACTACCGAAGTAAAAGTCGCTGGTTCTTGGTAGTGAAACAAAAGTGTAATAAGTCAATCAGAAAAGCATAAACAAAAGTATCAAAAATAGACAAAGGGTATAAAAGAGGCTTTAAAATATAAAGCCTAGGGCAGACTTGCACAGGCGTCATGACAGGAATTCAGGGAAATAAAATAAAATTAAAATATGAATATATATATGAAAGTAATAATTTTATTCATGAAAGCTTAATAGGCATTTTTCCTGGAAGAAACATATCACAGAATATGTAGACAAAGGTAAAGACTGTTCCTTTCAAGTCGGCCAGCCAATGCCAACGAATTACGTGAAGCACTTCAATGCCAAATACTTAGATGAACCTCTTCTATGCAATTGGAACGATGAATTCAATTCTCTTGACTTTGGCTCCGTTTGTTTGCAACTAAAATCTCTGTTTGCCCAGTTGAGTTTTTAAATTAAAGGTGCATTTATGTATATTTGACTTGCCTACTTAACATGTTTATCTGGGTTGAAAGTACCTACATCCAAAGTTAAGAAGTTATTTATTTCACCAACCGTGGTCATTGAGATGTGCATTCTAGGCAGGAAATGATACTAAGTTCGTTAACCTTTCAGTTGGCAATATAATTTTGAAAGAACGGTCACTTATTTCAACTAAATAATTATATAAATCCAACTATAGAAATAACAACCTACAAATATCGACACTTACCGAAAATACCGATAACCTTATTCCACCAAACAAAATATCTATACATAGAGTAACTATGTATATTACTCTAACACCTAGAGCGGTCGTACACCTGGCAACAGCCAGTAATTATTATAATTTAATCTTTCTCATCCCTTTTTTTTTACAATCTTTTTCCGCCGAGATGCTTGCGCTGAAAATTGTATAAGATTTTTATGTCCCGGATTAAGTTGGAGCGGCGAGTTCAGGGTTATATTTTTAGGCAAGTAGTCGTGGAAATTTCCTTGTAAATGTTAAGTTTGCTTTGTTTCGTTTAAACTGGTAAAGTGGGCTAAGAATAGAAAATGACATGAGGGTCGAAGGAGTACCTAGCAAGGAGTACCATACCTAGCAAGGAGTACTATGCCTAGTAAGGAGTACCATACCTAGCAAGGAGTACTATGCCTAGTAAGGAGTACCATACCTAGCAAGGAGTAACATACCTAGCCAGGAGTACCATACTTAGAAAGGAGTACCATACTTAGCAAGGACTACCATACCCAGCAAGGAGTACCATACCTAGCAAAGAGTACCATACCTATCAAGGAGTACAATACCAAGCAAGGAGTATCATACCTAGCAAGGAGTACTATACCTAGCAAGGACTACCATACCCAGCAAGGAGTACCATACCTAGCAAAGAGTACCATATCTAGCAAAGAGTACCATACCTAGCCAGGAGTACCATACTTAGAAAGGAGTACAATACCAAGCAAGGAGTACCATACCTAGCAATGGGGAATTTATCGTCGAAAAATAACAAGCGTAGGTAGTGGTCTAAGATCGAACCAACAAAGAATAGATTTTGAGTCAGTTTTGATTTTCTTTGTTGAAAATTGTTTAGAATAAAATACAAATGGACTGAAACTTGACTTGGATAGAATTCGACCGCACGTTTAAAAAAATGCCTCTAGTAATACAAACATGTACCTAATACAATCTTTTGTAGCCTCCAATATACATGTGCTATGCAAATAAATGAATTTGATATACTACCCTAATATAATATTTTATCAATCGAACTATAAGTCATCAAACAAAGTCACAATATTATCAGACAATCAACATAGGATTACCTAAACAAATTGTCAATACAAGCACAAGCCCTCAAGGAATACAGGCTGAAGTGTGAGATTGGTATATAGACCCAAAAGTTTGCAACCTACATTTGGGACTTCGGCAATAGAGTAAATAATTTTGACGATCAAAACCGGTTCATAAACTGCTGTAACTTGTGTCTAAGGGACACTTTCTCAACTCTTGTTTTAGTACTTTACATGTACCGATCAAACTTGGATTTAGTTTAGAATAGTTATTTGTTAGCCAAGATATTTACAACTCAATTATGCTTCGATTCTAAAGCCCCGTATCCAAAAACTATAGACTTTAGCAACAAAAGTTTTGCAACAACATAGTGTTTGTTAAAATAAGCCTTACTCGCCAACTGTAACCAGCATCATGTTCAACCTGCAACTCAAGAACATGTTGCAGACACATTGTTGTGCAACTTTTGTTTCCCGTGAATACCTGGCTTTATTCATAACACATTTAAGCGAAGTATAAAAACATATCCTTTGCCAAAAGTATAATACATAATATCATACCAACTAGCTCTTTCAGTATATCTTACGAAATCTGCGCATTTTCGTAAAATGTCATACATAAATGTACAAAAAAGGCAAAAGTTACAGTAGTCATACATATTTATATGGAAAGACAGATAGTGTATCATTTTATATTAATATTCATGGGAAACGGATTGTAACTGTCCAACAGTTTAATGTATTGGAGTCGTGATAAAAATGTTCTGCTTCATTAAACAGTATCATTAAAATATTTTATATGAGGAATTAAATTTAACTTTGATATCAACAGATTTTGACTTTAAAAATTGTGCTTAAAACATCAGGGGGAATTAAAATGAAACGATGTATTCATTTTCATCGATTATTTAAAAATAAATGTGTTGTAATGATAATACTCGCTTGTCACGAAACCTTTATTTCGTACTATCTGACCCGACAGACGTTGTCCTGTTTTTGATTCGAAAGACACGTGGCGCCATCTATTATCATAACAATGTTATTGTTGTTTTCCTCGGGAACAGCACTTTTTTTCGGGATTAAAGGTACACTATGTCCATTTCTGTACGCCTGACAACGTTTATGGAAAATTTCAGGATGATCGGGTTAGGCGTGAAAAGGTAACAAACAAACAAACAAACTTACTTTCGCATTTATGATATTAGTTAGGATTTTATACTATGTACACTCTAATAGTAAAGTTGAGATGGTTATAGCTCAGTCAACATCAATAGTAACAAACTTATAAACTACAAACTGACATTTTATCAGCGATAACGATTTGATGAATTCTAAAATGTATGAAAGTCGTTGCAGAAATACGAAAGGCTTTGAAAACGATTGCCCCTTGTCTAGGCCCTCAGCTGCACTCTCTAACAACGAACCAACTAAACTTAATAAACAGTTCTTCACCTAAATAGACCCACAAAAAAACTCCTCAATAAAGAAGGAAATTAACAATAAAAGTAATTTAATACCGACAAAAGCCCCATACAAACAAAAAAGCAATTATTGAAAGGTATTTTTCGTCCGGCTCGAAAAATCAGCATGAATTTGCAACTATTTTCACTGCTTGCCACTTATAACTGTCTTCTTCGGGACTCTTCCACTGAGGGTCGTTGAGAGTTGATTTCCTCTCTGTTTGTCACAATAAAATTTATTGTATCGAATCTGTCGGCACAATGTAAATTGTATTTGTAACAAATAAAGGGCTAACCCGATTGGGGCATGTTTGTAGGATTTCCAAACTAACGCGTTCACAGAATGGCCGATTTTTTTCTAGTTACTTTTGGCTAGCCATTCGATTGTTAGGAATTTGGGGATTTTAAGCCGGTTTCAAAACCGTACTATTCTGGTAGTAGCTATTTTATATTTGTGTTGCTTACAAAATACTTTCGACTTTTTTGTTATAAACTTTGAAGGAGAAAACATTTTTTGGAACATTTTATAACATAATATCATCATCATCATTTCAGCCAAAAGACGTCCACTGCTGGACATAGGCCTCCCCCAAGCACCTCCACTTCGACCGGTTCTGTGCTTCTCGCATCCAACGGGTTCCTGCGGCCTTCACAAGGTCGTCGGACCACCTTGTGAGAGGCCTTCCAACGCTACGTCTCTGGTACGCGGTCCCCACTCCAGAACCTTTCGACCCCATCGGCCATCTGTTCTGCGAGCAATGTGCCCTGCCCACTGCCACTTAAGTTCGGCAATTCTTCGGCCTGACATAACATTTTATAACATAACTTCTTCTATAAGATTACAAAATGTATCTCCAATGTTGTCCGATGCAGAAAAAGTCTCTATCTTCTTAACATTTACAGTAATGATTCGAATCAATCAACTATAAATCCACTTTACTTTATATTTGGCCTGGCATAGCGCAGCTGCGACACGCTACGGCCTACGTCCGCTACGAGCTACGAGGCTACGAGTGCTACGGCGTAGAGGACATGCAAACATTCTGACAGTGATGTTAAACAAACTCAATTACTGCTACGGACTAGTATCTGGCCTCAATTTTACTACTGTGGGATTACAGTGGTGAATTTGAAGGTAAATCTAAATGATATAGTAATTTCAACTACAGCACTATCTATCGTAAATGAGCTTCGTTTGCTCTGATGCAAAAATGATGCAGTTTCTCGTTTAAATTATATATTGACGTTTTTACGTTTTGTATTGATGGCTTTATCTCTTATGTATTTCCAGTTTTACGTAAAAGTAATAAAGGTTAATAATAGCTAGTGAAACATTTTGATTAAAAAATACACTATACATATTGCGGTAAATGGAGGATTTCTCATGAATATCTCATTTCTATAAAATATTAAAAACTCCATATTCGAGTCTCCTTTTTGACACATACCATTCAATTATGTTAACCTCGGTAGAAGCAGTATAAAGTTAAAACTATTTTCATTGCATTCAAAAGCAAACAAGTTTCCCCATCTAAAATAGAACCACCGCCTTCCGGAGCTCAAAATATAATCCTTACAAATTGCCCAGACTATCAGAGTCTAGGCCAATTAGTGCTAACTTTTGTTGCTCTTATGCAACAAAACCTATTCCACTTTTAACGAGAAATCTCTTCAGCAAACAGCTTCAGACCAGTTCAACTGAACATCTGTCAACTTACCTATGACATACGTACAAGGCCTGAGTAATATAAGTTTGGGCAAAACACCACAAACGATTTTGTGCTTTAGATCTCAGTAATACAAGTTGTTTTCCCGTGGTTTCTAAGTGTGAATGTGAGTAATTTGTATGCAGATCGGTACATGTCAGCAGTGAGTTGGGGCCGGATTCCAAAGGAGCCTTTTAGTGACGTTTAGGACTTGTGTAAATTTTATACCCTTCCGTTGATTGTCGCCGAATTAATGTACGCGGGTTCGTACTTACAGGTCGGCGGGTGCCTACAGGCAGAACTGTGCTTATGTTTATTTAGATACGAACAAGCTGGTTCATTGTTCATGTTGTTATGCTGGAAGATGGAATATGTATTAAGTGTAGTATAGATACACCTCTGTCTGACCTTTCGAGGAATGCAGGCGTGACGTTATGTTATGGAATTGGTTTGTGTACTGATGGTGATTGGAAACTGGTCAAAAATATAAACGTAAGCGTAAAATGCATGTACTTATGTGACCTATTGATAATGAAGTATTGAACTGTCACTATGACGCTCTTGCCGATTACCGATTGGTGTAATTAATTAATCATTCAATCAATTAAATGTTTGGGCCTGAATTTTTATGTTCATTTCAGCATGTACGAGTATGTAGGTAATATGTAAAATGTCACGGTAATAAATAGCTGTCAAAATACTCCAAGCATCCATACATTGGTATTCATCTGTCTAACAAATGTAAAAACGTTCATAAATTACAATGTTCCCACATACGTACAAGTCTTTTCAGAGGTCGGCAGACCTTTCCTCCCTCTGCTGTACTAAATTATTGTAAATGACCTTAACTACTAGTTTAGCAATATATGATGTAAGTACTAAAGCGATTAAGGTTAATTGGTTTAATTAATATTATCTGAGAACGCGTATTAGCAAATAATCAGTTTGCAGTGTCATCCAGTACACTGATAGTCTACTAGTCAGTATTCTCAGAGATTTTGGTCTTCAAAAACCTCAAATTAAATTTAAGATTAAATTTAAACTTAATAAGCAAACGAGCCCTTGGGCCGTTTTTACACACAAGTTTTTAACTGTGAAAAACTACGGTTTATTCGCCGTGTGTAGGTACGGTCATCAGTATACAAACTTCCATAGCGAAGTTTGTTGACGACATGACTAGTGACTACACTACGGCACGACGCCGTCGCCGTATACCATAGAACCGTGTCATATACAAGATCTTATAATGTCACCATTTTAAGTAAAGGGCCTTACCTTTAACCTATAATGGTGGTACAAAACTTGATATAAAATAATGAAAAGATTTTTTGACACCTGTAAATAATAAAAAGAGATTTGAATTTAAGCTGTGTGGCATTCCACTAAAAGGTTAAATATTCAACAAAAACATATAAGAACGGCTAGTAACATTATTTATTAAAAAGAAAAGCCACTAGCTAAGTATCAAAGCCACCTCCACTACGCAGTCAGAATAACTAACCGATTAAACTTCAGTTTAAAAGCAGTCACTTAAACATTAACCATAGACCAGAGATCGCTAGAACTACTTCTAGGAAAATTACGAGTGGCATTATTTCACTCGTTAGTTATTCCGTTACGTGTAAAATTTACTAGTGGACTCATTAAAGCTTGGCCTGGGTCCAGGGCCCGATATTGTGTGGGCTGGCCTAAGCACATTTCGACTCGTTAAGTGTGTCCGAATCAATTTCGTGAATAGTTTCGTTCGGGTTCATTTAAACTTGTAACATCTAGTGAGTGTTGTTGTGTCATCGGAATATGCTTGCTTGTTTTATATTGAATATTGGTTTTTGCAAAGAGTTTAAAATTGCAAATTCGATCATTAATCTTCAAAGTTGGAAGAAATAAAATAATTTTATTGCTCTTTAAATAATGTTGTGGTTATAAAGGTAGGCGATAAACGTCCTGCATTAATGAGCATGGCTTAATTAAAAACAAGACTAGTAAAAAAATCTAGTTCCGCGTCATAAGTGGAACCCTCATGAATTACATCTTTTTTCGCAGGTGCCAAACTAAAATTGAAATTGATAAAAATTGGTTTTGTAGTTTTACTTTGAAAAATACCATACGAACAGACAGCATTTATAATATTACGCAAACGTTTTTTAGGGTTCCGTACCCAAAGGGTAAAAACGGGACCCTATTACTAAGACTCCACTGTCTATCTGTTTGTCTGTCTGTCACCAGGCTTTGTCTCATGAACCGTGATAGCTAGGTAGTTGAAATGTTCACGGATGATGTATTTCTGTTGTCGCTATATCAACAGGTACTAAAAACAGAATCAAATAAATATTTAAGGGGGCTTCCATACAACAAACGTGTTTTTTTCGGCGTTTTTGCCTTGTGGTACGGAACCCTTCGTGTGTGAGTCTGACTCGCATTTGGCCATTTTTTTAGGATAACAGTTGATAACAAAAAAACATTGATAGCTAAATTATTCCGCACAAAATTATATCCTATACCTAGAGAGGTACCAAAAAAATATACATTAAATATTCGTCGTCCATATTCGTAACATACTCCGACTTTCTCGTCAGCAGTAAAAGTATGTAGGTATAGGAATTTTTAACATAAATTAACATAATGCATATTCAGAGTAGAGCCTTACCTGGCATAATTACTAATACATATGTATGCATATTAGAAGGATATTTGCAAAATGAGCGGAAGGTATTAAGGTGCGTGTAATCCGCCGTCTTATGTTAGCTATGCGGGAGTTCTTATGTTAGACTAATTAGTTATTGGGTCGTTAGAGTGGGTTCATAGAGGTGAACTTCACCATTGTGAAAATAAAAATCAACTAGAATATTAGAAACGGTACTTAGAAAATAGTGATATATGTTTTATAATTGCATGATTACTTTTAACTGTTACCTAATGCTTAGTGTTGCTATTACTTTGTGTAAATTATTTCATTAGCACACACGTCGTGAGGAAGCCTGTCCTAGCCGCACTGGGGCCGCGTGGCAAAATTGTTAATAAGTGTTCTACAGGGGTACATAATAAACGACCTCATTTAATAAATTGTACATATACAGTGACATGCATATTTACTTTGTAAAGTATTATATTATTTAATGATTGTGAATGTGAACACTATGTGAGTTAATTTTCTTTTTCAGATTTAGTTTGAGTAATATATCGACGGCGAAGTGCCAATACCTCTTAACTGACATTTTCGAGAAATTCACTTTTTTATCGTTTTGACCACGTTTTTTATGTGTTATTCGCATGTTTCAGTGAAATCTCTTAAGTGTATTTTTAGTTGCAACAGCATTAAATTAAAATGTGGAAGTACCTCCCAACTAAATCAACGCGAAGTGTCTTTTTTTGAACGTTTTTTTTTCAGTTTGTGTAAATCACTGACTTTGTCAGTTAGGTATTATTGGCACTTCGCCGTCGATATGCGGCCTGCCCAAATGTCCTTTCTTTGGTACTGTTCGTCGAATCGTTGAGCTCCTTAAGTTTTGAGTTGAGCTGCACGATTACTGACAAATCCGTGCACTGACTGGACAGTCCACTCAATCTGTGTGGTTCTTTCCTCAAAAGACCATTTCAGACACCAATCTACATGGTCTTCTCATGATCTGACCAAGATTATGTCTGGATTTTAAAAGAGACCGTGACCTCTGAATTTGTTTCGGCCTTTCTTCTCAGAGTAGCTTACTACTCTGAGAAGAAAATAGGAAACGACGACCTCATCTAGTATAAAAAATATGATTGACCTGTAAAAATGTTTTTACAAACCTACTTACAAAATTTAAATAATTTATCAATTATCAATAGTGAACAACTCATGTAACTTTGTAGAGACTATAGGTACTCTTACAAAATACAAATACAAAATACAAAAATATTTATTTCAACTTAAACATTGTGTCATACATAAATTGAGACAGCCTCAGTAAGTTACAAAAGTACTTGTGTCGGAGCTGCCTCGCTCTTCCCATAAGTGGTAACTTAACAATGCAGTTTTTTTTAATAAAAAATACCATAGAGCAGCTACATTTAGTTACCTACATTATCTCCGTTAAATCATAACCCTTCGTCGCGTGGCGCCTGTAATCCCAGAAGGCTAAGGGAAGGCCTATTGTTGTTCATCCTCTTTTGTCGATATTGTGAGTCATGTCGTAGGGATTGAGTTTAACGCTATTTACACAGTTCCTACCCTGAATAATTCCTATTGCTTAAATACATGTTGCAATACTTTTCTCTGCTATGTGCTCAAATTAAATTCTAGTGAGCTTTCCATGTTGATATATAATATATTTTTTTGTACCCAGATGTTTTCGTGTATTGTTGTCATTAAATTAAAGACATCATCCAATGACAATTACATTTTAAATTGATTATCATATAAAATCTTTTTGGTTGTGATCATGTGCAATATAATTAAACAATCAGTTAAAGGTTTCAACCGCAATCAACCAATGTAATCAATTAATAAATAGTTTGTTTTGCTCCCCCAACTTGCACGGCTTAAGTTGAAAAGCGAAAGGCAAACCAAACCCAGATTCAACCTAAAATTAAAAATGTCCACCACTTCTCGGAAATTTGGCAAATAACGAGAATTGATTGCACGCTTCGATCGCTAACATGTCGCCCTGTGCAAACTGGCGCACAAAAACTCGCGCACTAATTAACTGGGCAGCGTGGCGGAGCACAGTGCACTGTGCACAAACGATTCTCGATGCGGGCGGTGACAATCACTGCGATATTACGTGGTGGCAGGCAAACACTGATATTTTAACGCATATTGTTGGGGACCTGCGACCTGGATTTGTCGTCCTCGTACGTGTAGAAGGATTTTCCTGCGAAAGTACCTAACTCAAAACTGTGAATACTTGTTTCGTGTTCATTACTAAATTATTCCGAGCTATTTGGTTAAGCACTTGCTAGAGAAACCGATTTTGAGTTGGATAAGTAAATATAACTCAAAATCGTTTTCACCTGTTAACTACTACCTACGTCGAAAGGGGCGGATCACAACGTATAATTAGCGAAAGAATGATCTTAACAAAACCATTAATAACCCATTGATAAATAAACCCACCCATAAATACACCTGCGGTTCCATGGTGGAGGCCGATGGCCAGCACGCTTTGAGTTGCCGTCGTTGCTCGGAGAGGTTCCCGCGTCACCATGCGCTCAATGATATTATGCGGAGGGGTTTTGTGACGGCAGATGTCGCCTGCGTGCTGGAGCCTCCGGGTCTGTGCAGGACTGACGGCAAGAGGCCGGACGGGCTGACCCTAGTGCCTTGGAGGTACGACAAGTGCCTAATATGGGACTCAACTTGCGTTAGCACTGTTGCCGCCAGCCACCTTGGTCGCACCGTCCTCTCACCGTCAGCAGTAGCGGAAGACGCCGCTGAGAGAAAGAGGGTGAAGTACGCACCGTTGGTGGCCCGTTACCATTTTGTGCTTATTGCCGTTGAGACCATGGCTGGTTGGGGCACTGAGGCCAAGAAGCTCATTAGTGAGATAGGGAACAAGCTCCGTGACAAAACGGATGACTCCCGCTCCGGCTCGTTCTTGGTGCAAAGGTTAGCCATTGCCATCCAACGTGGCAATGCAGCAAGCGTTTTGGGCACCTTCGCACCGGGAACAATTAGGGGCGGATTATTTGACTAGTTTGACGTGTTGTTGTGACTGTTATTAGTTTATGAAGTACCCTGGTAGGTATTTTCTGAAAAGCCTACACTGTACTCCCATACCTATTAACTCTGTAATTTTAAACATTGTTTTTTAAACGAGTATTCGTGGAGTTCCTTGTCGGCTCTTCCACATACGAATCGACCAATTAGAACCATGTAGTTTAGCCTCTGAGGTTTCATAAGTGCCCATTTAGGTTTATATGAATTAAATATTTCAATTAGCAAAAACTCCAAAATAAACCACTTAACTTACATAATTAAATTCCTTGTAAGACAGGACAAGATAGACAGGTGAACGTCTCAGTGTTATACTGTTAATCCACGGAGCTGTCAGTTCCATGATCAAATCTATCGCTCCGGTGCTGTCATTAGTAACGTATCGGGCTTATGTCAGTCAGCGGCAGTCGAGTGACGTCACAGGCAGGTTGCGTCTTGAGAGATGGCTCTTCAATATTTGAGGGATACATGACTTCTTAATGCCATAGTGGTGCGAACTGTGATATTTAGAAGACGTGTGATTTTGGTGATGCAGTTGATGTACAGTCAGGGATATTATTTTTTATCAAATTATTTTTTTACAAAATTGACATACTGCATCCATTTATTTGCATTTCATACAGCTGTCAAATAATGAATATACACACAACTTAAGTTGGTAGTCAATTTGGTAAACAATTGATGTGTCAATTCTATCGCCACGCTAAAAAAATTAATGGTTAAGTGACTACATGTACAAGAGCTTGGAGATCAAGTTTCATGTGAAATCTGTTAGGTGACTTTCTTTATACCATCAAAACTGAAAAGTCATATTCATAAAATTCCTACGCCACATCTCCATCTTAACCTACGTTAACAGGATTAGTCCCAGAATCCAGGATCAAAACGGAACAAAGTGTTTCCTATGTGAAAGCAACTCTTTGAGAGAAATGTTTACGTTACATCTCGGGAACCCCAACTACGCCTTCTTGATGACGTTTACAACAATCTGACAGCTGAACCGCTACATTCATACGCACAAAGAATATTGAAATGTGTCGTAACGGATTAAGGTTGATAGTTTAATGGGGAAGTGAGGACTGATTCAAACAATAGTGCAAGTCAGGGATATGATGGCGTGTATTGGAAGTGACGGGAATTCACGACGTCACAGGAGTGACGACTGATTGTTTTGTTAGTTGGCTGGAATGTGAATAATTTTCAATTTTCTGTTGTTTGTTATTGCCTGTGCCATTGTATATGAAAATATTTTTCGAATTGACATAAAAATGTGTTCTTTCATTTATTAAGTAAATGAATATTGAAGACATTCTTATACGCAGCCCGAAGTCGGGATTTGTACCCCTTTGCTGGCAATAGGCTCGCCCTCCAAGGGACCTTAATGTAACTGGCGAAATGGAAACTCGGTATAATATATACAGGTACACCTCTCTGCCTAACCCATAATAGTATGTCAATAATTGAATTATTTTATTTTATTTTACATGACATGTGTGTACAGCTGTGGCTCTCCAGTAAAATG
Source organism: Luperina testacea (assembly GCA_927399505.1). Lineage (NCBI taxonomy): Eukaryota > Metazoa > Arthropoda > Insecta > Lepidoptera > Noctuidae > Luperina > Luperina testacea. Next base: position 748,702 of record OV656771.1, read on the forward strand.
TAGCGAACTGACCATCTTGTTATAACATTCTATTGCATAATGAAACCTACATCTATACTTCTATAGGTACTAATATTATAAAGCTGAAGAGTTTGTTTGTTTGCTTGAACGCGCTAATCTCTGGAACTACCAGTCGGATTTGAAAAATTATTTTTGCATTTGATAGCCCAATTCTTGAGGAAGGCTATAGGCTATTTAACATCACGCTATGACCTTTAGGAGCCGAGCAAAAAGAAAAAAAGTCAAAAAGAACGCTAAGCAAAAACGAAGTAATAGCGCGGGCAGGCGATGCGATGCGACGGGGTGGGTCGGAGTAACAAGAAATTTCACGCGGACGATGTCGCGGGCAGAAGCTAGTTTACGAATAAATTTGATTTGATTTGATTAGATTTGACCCTTTTTGGAACACAGGCGTAATGTTTGTCAGACTTTCGGGCTTCTGCCTACCTGTAACGACTGTCAAAGATCCATGAGTAACAGCCGAGACTTTCTGACGCACGGAGGGGTCTTGGTATGAAAGATGGTCACACATCCACAGACCAACCGCGACAAGCGTAGCTTAACCTGATCGAACGACCTGGGTGGCTGTTATTATTTAGCCACGGGCCCCTCCTCTGTCAGTTGTCCAACTGTTACTCATAAATGTAACCTCACGAGTACATCACTGGTACACAGACAGACAATCAATTCGAAACTCCTCCATCCATTGACATCCACCAGAAACTATCGCGGACATTTCTATAGCGAACTAGTAGAAAAGCAACGCTCGCAAGTGGGGCGGGCACAAAGCGCCAATGACTCCACAAAGGTGGCTCGATGACGCGCGGCACAGACGCGGCACGATGCGACACAGTTGCGGTACGGCACAGATGTCGCATTGATACCGCGCTGTGATTAGTGGGCGCTGCTTTCAGTAATGCGGTGCGGTGATAACTTGTTTCGTGATTTTCAGTCGTGTAGGCTGTAGGCTCTGTTACACGGAACTTGGGGATGTTACGTAATTGTCCAGTGCGGTTTTAATTATGATGGTCTATATCTTTCTAAGCATATCGTCAAAGTCATAACCACCATTATGATTTCAGTATTACGAGAAGTAGCCTCAATTCATTTGAGCGAGAATATCAATAATCATTGAAAATCAACCCGTTGAATTTCACCAACTAGTTTTTATTAACCTTACCTTTTAGGTAACCCTATACCTATGTAGGGCACTGAATAAAAAAAATCGCGGGAGACTCTTGCTAACAGAAAAAATAGCTAAACTGGTACATTTATCGGCTGACTACATAAAATCGTGTACCTGTATACCTACATCCTGACATTTCCTAAGACTCCAGACAAATCTCTTCGTAAGCTAGAACACTAGTTCGCAATATCTCCGACTATTCGATGCAGTTTAGATCCCCATTTTTGTTTCATGCGAACCATTCCATCACGACAGCGTTGTCTCTAGATTGGACAGAATTGAGTTATGTTGACTTTATTCAATACGCAGGCAGAGTTGGCAGATAGCGTAGAGTCATCTCAATTACCTCTTTCCCATAAATTTGTTTATATAGGTACACAGGGTGGATTTTTGAGATAGGGCAGTAAGGACAGGTACCTCAATCATTGTCGCTACAAGAAAACGGTCTTAGGAGACTGTTCATAACTTTTTGAGACATTTTAATTTGTATTCACAGATTTTGAAAAAAAAATGTAGTCAGCAAGAAAAAGGAATAAAAAAAAAAATAATGCCAATCAATCCTGTTTCTTATTTATGTACCTACTTATTTAAGTTTATAATTTATTATGATATACTTTTTATATTTCTTATTATATTCCTCTCACACAGAGCACCTGCCATCTTATCACTTGGTTACCACCCTTGGTTAGCTGGTAGAGAATTCCTAAGGCACTATGTCCGCCTTTGTACCAATTTTTGTGAGAGAGGCTTAAATAAAAAAAACAATGGCACTCCGGGAGTGCCGACAGAAATGAAAAAAAAAAACAAACAGAATACTCTTCCATCACTCACTGACATAATATCGGATATACATTAAAACCGAGTACATCCCGAGGACAGCCGAACACATCCGAAGCGGGATTTTTTTAATCGTCTTATAAACAAAACACGAGCGGTGTCGCTTACGGGAACAGTGGCACGAGTTCAGTGGTTTTTTCCTATCTCAAAAAATGCCCAACACGCCCTAAAGAAGTTTTCACTTCAAAAATAAATTTGTTGGGTTTACGATAACTCGAAATGATGATCAAAATTGTGACTATGATTGCGACTAAAAATAACCGAACTATTTCTTTTGTCAATTATAAAAGTATACACATCCCTAAAAAGTATAACTTTAAATAGATCATTCAATTGTCTCAAGTTATACAAAAATAGACTGTTTCGGTTTTAAAGGATAAAATAAAATTAAGCGAGCTTTGTTTTTGTTTAGGTTCTGCCTTTCGTTAAATTGAGTTTTAACTTGTGGTGAATTTGTAGGTACTATAAAAGTGATTGGATTACTCCTTTTATTAGTAAAGCCTTCTCGATTATGTGCATTTTATAATTATAATGCATACTAAGTGCGTTTATTATTCTGTAGACGTCTGGTGAAAAATTCTTTGAAATTTAACTTATTTATTTAGATTCAGAATTTATTTCCTGAGTACTTTTTTCAGTTATTTGATCAAGAGAGCTCAGTACATAGACACCAGAGGACCTAGGCAAGTGGCAATCGCTTTTAAAGAGTTTCGTATTTCTACAACGATTTTCAATAAATATTTATTAATATTTCAATTAAACCATAAATTTTAAAATTAAATTAATTTTCATTTTAAACATTTTCAATTCAATATTTAAATTCATCTTTAGGGTTACCTACCCGAAGGGTGCCAACGGGACCCTATTACTAAACCTTCTAACTGTCAGGCGGGCGGTATCTCATGAACCGTAATATGTAGACAGTTGAAATTTTCACAGAGTGTATTTCTATTGCCGCTATAACAAAAAATAATGAAAATAAAGTACAGTAAAAAATTAAAGGGGGTCTCCATACAAGAAACATGTTTTTATCGTCGTTTTTTGCCTTGTGGTACCGCACCCTTCGTGTGCGAGTCCGACTCGCACTTGGCCGCTTTTTTATAGTTCATTTTTAACTTCACCGTCATAGTTATCGCTGATAGAAACACTTTGTCTAGACGAAGTGCCTTCAGGACTACCCTCGATATATTATTATCATCGACAAACTACAGCGCGACTCACCTACAGAAAACAGGTGACGACATAACTAAAACGATTTGAACGCAAACAAAATCCAGCTAATTCCACGTTCGTACAGTGAATGGAAGTGACCTGATTGCGGGGCGCACAGCGTCTTATTGTGCCAAGCGCAGTCGACGCGGCTTTGTTCGGCGCCAACTGAGAAGCAGTTGCGACGCATTCAGTACTCACGTAGGTACAGCTTTGAATTTAGAGCTGTGTATTATACCTGCTTGAAATTATACTTGTTTTGGATGTGTGTTAAATTTTGGATTTGTATGAAAGTTTACTTGCGATCAAGCGAGGATGTTACATTGATTAGTAATATGACATTAATAATTTTGTACGTTTATTTCAAGGGTTCATAATGAAAATGTGATTATGTCTGACGAAGCTTTACTTGTGTGGTTTCTCGCAAAGATTTCCCTACGGCGTCAGTCGTGCTAATTTCATCAGCATATAACTATATTCCCAAAACTACACACACACACACGAGGAGACAAATTGTTTACCTGGATATTTCAGTACAGTACCATTAATGACGGCTCTAATTACTGACGAATTTCTAGATTTCATTGAGCTGAATCTAACAATGCAGATACCATTATCAGAATTAATTCAATTTAATCTAGATTTATCACTAGCTCTCCTTGTGCATACAGAGACACGTAGGAGGACGAATAAGTAGAACTAAACCTCTTTGATATAGATACGTATTTCCAATATTACATACAATAACACATTGGCTTCAGGTAGGTACCTACCGGTAGTATCATTCGGTATGTATTTAGCAACGGAATCGGCTCTTAATAACAACAAACAGGCATAATTCCCTCCGCGGGTAAAACCGGGTAGTAGGTAGGTAGTTGTAAATAAGGCCGCCTACAAACAAAGATCGCATAGATTGCAGCTAATCGCTCTCTAGCGTAGTGTTCACGCGGCAAACACGACGTAATGAATATAAAGTGAGAAGCTCAAGCATTCAAAACATAGATACATTTCTATGATTCAAAATCAGACAAAAACCCGTCTGACTTATTAATGAATTTTATAAAATAACTCATTTAGCTGTTTTCACAGCTTCCTAAGTTACTAAAACATTATTTTGAATCTAAGTCCAAATAATTAATATTTTGAAAAAATAAAATTATTTTTAAATAATTCCTATTATTTTTGATTTCCAATCTCGGTCAAGGTGTCTCGGTTCATCTTAAGTTAGTTCGAGCATTATGTTCGGACGATTGCTTGAAGCAGTTCATTATGAATCAGTGGTATTTTCTAAGGTTTTGCAAGATTAAGGATTTTGTGTAAACATTCCATGAAGCTATATTAGCAGCTAATTATTGATATCTAATGACCATTGAATGGATAAAAAACTTCTTGTGCAGCCCGATTCAAACTTTATGGCGGCTCAGAACATGAGGCGAGTCGCTGCAAAGAAATTCACAGAAACAAATTCACCTGTCAGCGGGAGTGAGGGGTGGGGTACAGCGCAGCAAGTAGAGTACTTCAGAGCAGCCATAAAGTTTGTAGCGAACAGTATCTATTCCGTGCTTAGAACGCTAGGTGTTTCACCGGGAATACAAAATTATTGTTCAAACGTGTAAAATCTGCTTCTGTAAAGTTAGACACACTTTCATTTTTAGGGTTCCGGAGTCAACTAGGAACCCTTATAGTTTCGCCATGTCTGTCTGTCCGTCTGTCCGTCCTCGCTTAATCTCTGTGACCGTTAGCACCAGAAAGCTGAAATTTGGTACCAATATGTAATAGCAATCACACCGACAAAGTGGTAAAATAAAAATTGGAAAAAAATGTTTTATTAGAGTAGCCCCCCTATATGTAAAGTGGGAAGTGATTTTTTTTTAATTTCAACCCTAACGAGTGATATATTGTTGGACAGGTATTTAAAAATGAATAGGGGTTTACTAAAATCATTTTTTGATAATGTCAATAATTTCGGAAATAATCGCTCCAAAAGTAAAAAACAATGTGTCCCCCCTCTAACTTTTGAACCATAAGTTGAGAAAATATGAAAAGTAGAACTTTATAAGGACTTTCTAGGAAAATTATTTTGAACTTGATGGAAACAACAGATTTTGTACAAAAAAGACAAAAAGTTGTACAAAATAATTTCTGGACTAAGTTTGTAGTATAATCGTATATGCAAGCATTTTTTTAACTTTGTTTACATATTTTATTATCCTGAACATATCTTTTTTCAAACAAAAACAAAAAAGAATTATTAAAATCGAATCCCAATATTTTAAGATCTATGATCGACTACGATTATTACGCGAACATAATGGATACCCACTTTTAAACTCATAAGTGGGAACACTTATTGTGACGGACGGGAAACTACGGAACCCTACACTGAGCGTGGCCCGACACGCTCTTGGCCGGTTTTTTTTTGTTTTCTTTATAGGGTTTTTGTTAGTAGTGGTATTTCTGTGATATTCTAACATTGCGGTGGTAGACAGGCGCCGTGAGCCAGATCGTCGGACAATAGTGCGGGGACAATGCGAAGCTTGCCACCTTTTGTGCAATCGATGCTTTTCGTTTAGAAAAACAACGTTTTGTGGTTGTATCGTCACGGTGTCTTTCTTTATCGCTGCCTTTTTTCCAAACACGGTGCAATTCGACTTTTTATTCGATTTCAATTATTGGAGATGATTGCGGTGAAATTTATTCGTGTTTTGTTTTTCTCATTCACGTTTTCTCGTACTTATTTTAGATCGAGCACCTGCGTAAAATACTAATTCATTTGTTCTTGACTGGCGTATTGAAAGTACTTTCCATTATAATTTCTAAATAAAGTTCTAAATAACTACAGAAAGTGTTTAATAGAGACTACTTCGTAACAATGAATCTAAGTTCTGAATTTCAACTTCATGAGCCAATATGAAGCTCTTTTGGTCAATAACTCCTAACGACCTTCTGAAGGTCATGTTTCATCAACTCATTAAGAACTAAACAACATCGTTACTGCGTCACAATTAATCATGAATCAAATCGCGCGACACGGCGACAGCGACACTGACGCGACGGCGCGCGCGACAAAACGCCTTGACGCCGCAACAATAACCCGTCAGCTCCGATACTACGAATACAATTAATATCCTGCCGCCACCCAACCAAACGACTCTTACCCCCTAATTACCAATACATTTTCAACCTTATTTGAATAACAATAAAGCCCTAATTCCCCTTATAAAATGTATTTAGATAAGGTAAAGTTAAGCGTGTAACGATGAATGGACATATTAAAGATTAATTGCGATAGCTTGTTGTCGTATTACTGAATGGATGTTTGTTTCAGTCTTTTAATTAGGCGGGGAATTGTGTTTTCTTGTTTTGTACGTTTTGAATGATGATTTTTTGGTGATAATCTGCAACTAATTTTACTTTAACTGTTAATCTTTGCGCTTTTATTGTTTTACTACAAAGTAGTTTTTCAGTCATTATTAACCATTTCATAAATAATTATGAAAGGAAGCCATTTCATAAATAATTGTAATAATTACTTAGATTTGTGGTTCTTATAACCAAAAATCTAAGTAATTATTACAATAACAATTCAGAGTGTCATTCACTATTCAAAGGGATCGATATGACTCATAAAATGCTTTAAAAAAAACCTTGAATAAATCAAAAATCTAAGTAAATCTATTTAAATCTTTCATAGAAATCTTCACTAATAAAATCTATGAATCCCAAATGAAACAAGTGTCGAACTCGTTTCTCAGTTAAATCGTTATTTCACGTAAACCCTACAACCGCTACGTTAATTGTCAGTCAAGTATTCGCTATGACCGCCTGACAGGCACAATTTGGTCGCGTCAGACCCCCGCGGCCGCCGTGTCGCGATGACAGCTGACGGCTGATGGCACGAGGCGGCCGGTGCCGGCGGCCGGATCAGCTGACAAGCCGTTTTGTTTAGTTTGGAACGCGATGATTTGAGGGTTTCGCGTGATTCGATTTATGTCGGGATGAAGTTAAAAGGACTTACTTAATCAGACTTTATTTAGTCTTTATTTTGAGTTGAACATAAGATAATGGGATAATACCTACCTACTTATGTAATAATTATACCCATAGATTGATAACCTAAAGCTTTGATAAACAATAATTTATTGGCTGTTGGATGCTTACAATGAAATTCGAAGTATCACAAAAATAATTATTATTAAAGAACACTTATTCAGATTTTCGAAGGCAATAAATTACGCCTAAAACAATATAGTCCTGAAACACGAAAAGTAAAAAAAAAATTTAGCATTTGTCACAACCGTTCTCTTCATTATCAACCTTGACGTCCAATCAAACGTTACAGTTATTACCTACGTGTCGAATGATTTCCAACAAAACGATTTCATGTCGGACACAAAACATATTCAACCCTTTGAATAGACAGAAAATGTGAAGTGACAATACAATTCGCAAACGGGGTCGCGCGGACGACGACGACGACGGGCGCGTCGGGTGTCGGCGGGCGGCGGGCGGCGGGGGGTTATGAGTGACGTGGAATATATCGAGTATCCTATCGATTCGATGTCGATCATGTTCGAACCTGCTATAGTAAATCTTGCGAACCGTGATAATTTGCGAATCGGTTTTCATTTTGGTTAAGTCAGAGCGGGATATAGTATTTCAGGGGTAGGTATGTCTGATGATGGTGAATAGAACATTTTTTTTAGTTTAAGCAAACATAAATGATTAAAACTATTATCGTGTTTTCAAATGGAATTATAATATGATACAAGAAAAATAATTTCAAAAAATAAGTTTCCTTTCAGTTGTTAGCTTAGTAGCTTTTCCTCTCTTTATATTGCAATTTGCTAAAAATAAATAAACACTACTGATATTCTTTCTGTGTTCATTTTATTTCGAGAACCAGCTTTGTTAATAAAAATAAAACGTTAACAAACTCTGAAGCTCTTTCGAGGCATTATGAAACTTTAAATCCAATATTCAAATGAGCTCCGCGGGTCACATTTATCTAGACTAGAAAATAAATTTAATCTCTCGAGCAATCCTCTTCAAATTCAATATTGTACTAAACCAAGTTTAATAACGCAAAAATACTCTGAATCGAAGCTGCCCATTAAAGTAGTCACTACTTTATACTGCCAGCGGAAATTAAACCATATGTCTTCTGCAGAAAATCTAGTTTAGTGTAAAAGGATTGGGTTATAACTCTCGGTATTTACGATATTTTTATTTGCAACGGAGGCGCGTCCCTCCGCTTCGAAATGCTAATAATGGGTTCTGCAACCTTTTGCAAGGAACCAAAAAGGAAGAGAAGGTTTCTAAAGAGTTTTTTGGAAAAATGTTCTGTGATGTTACCTATATTATTTTTGTCCCTTTTGGAGAGATAACAGATTATCTGGGAAGGCTTTTTACAGTTAAAAATAGTTAAACACAGAAAATTCTTTCAACACAACACAATGTTTTCTTGGCTCTACAAACAAACCAATACTCTGCCATTTTCTAATTATGCCAGGCTGGCACCGTAAAAACTAACTGCTATAATGTCTCATATGAAAAACCAACTCAAGCACAACAGCGTACTTCCTTCCGTATACGAAGGAGAAACTTCTCACATTTCCGAAGATATAACTCAATGCAATCCCATAACGCTGGCTTAAAACAATCAATTTCTAGCAGGCGAGAACATTTTTTTGCAAAACAATCCCTGTTTTCATTGCTGCGGTAGTTACTATAATCGTTAGTGTACTCATAGTAGCCTGTTCTAAAGTAAAACGAGCAATGAACACCGACGTATAGATACACTGGATGTTGTCGCCGCTGTTTACGGGGTGATGAATATAAGATGTAACTTACTTATTATATGTATTCGTGTTTTAAATGTTAAGTATCCTTCACATAATAGCTTTTATTGGCATTAGCTATAATGTCCTGAGCGTGGAGCGTACATTGAAGCTTTACTATGCATATTAAGGGTTGAAATTAGATAGCCTTGTGAAGGAACTCGTCTGGGAAATCATTATCATCATTCCTATTCCCACTACCATGATCTTTCCTGATTGAAGCGTTTGAGTGCCTGTGTGATTGTAGGAATATAACACCTATTACATTTCAGTTTTGCATCTGGAATGGCTACGCACGGGCGATGTTTCTGGTCTTTCAAAAGTCCATAGGCGTGGCCGACCACTTACCATCACATGGACCACCTGCTTGCTACCCAATAACATAATTATAAAACAAAAGATGGAACTGTCCGTTCCAGCCTATCTATCTCCGTGTAAGCAAGGGGCCAGGCCGATACCGCGCTTGTTTGCGAGCGGAATATGGCCGGTGTACCTAATGGCCGCCGTCGCGCACTGCCATATACTACGGCCTAACTTCGGACGATCCTTTAAGCATTTTGTAAGAGCGAGTGTTCGTTCGCTTGCTGCAATGGTGTAGATATAACATTGTTCTGAGTATTAAACATGAGTGCATAACAGTGTGTATTCTTTTAGATGATTTTAATAACAGATTTAAGTTGCCAAAATTAACATACAAATATAAATCAAATCTGTATTCTCCGATGGGTGGCAGAGGTGTGCCTTTTTTTTGGAAGCCCACATTTCATTTCGATTTCGCTTTTTGTCGTATTTCTAGAAATATATTTGTATTAATCTAGAAATATTATATTATATTACTCAAACTATTATGCATTAGGAAAACGCCATAAATAAATGTACGTTTACATTTCATGAAAGTAGCAACTATTGAGCGACTGATTTCCAGAAACACGAACAATGATTACTTTCTCAGAATGAGAGTTGCACGTTCTCAAGGCAATGTTGTTGCCTATAATATTATGATAATAGCACATAAGTAAAACAATCTCGAATGTAATTCTCGTATGTTCAGACCTTGAAAACAACAAACATGTTATTTGAATTTCAAATTTATCATTAAACGGTGAAGGCAATGTCTGAATCATTACAATTTCTATGCAGAATTATGGAACAAGAAAATAAACATGTTTCACGTACATTTTCTTCGTCCTAAACATATGTAAATAGGTACTTACGTGTTTAGGCACATGAAAACATATACCTATTCTTAGATTTTTAAACTAACTTTTGGGGGTAATCGGAACTAGATAACGAGGTCCAATCGTAACCCAACTCTTCAATTTGGTTGCATGCATTCTGACTGGTTTTAGGTAGCCTTATTTCCACATCTCCTAGTGTAGCGTTTACGCCGTACGGCATTTCATACAAATTTTCATGCCCTAGCCAAATAAGACCGATTTTAAATTTTCCATAATTTTTTTAAAAAATTGCATTTTGCAAATTGTTTGATAAATGATAAATGATTTATTTTCTGTAAGTAGGTTTGTACAAACACTTTTACACGTCAATCATATTTTTTTAAACTAGATGAGGTCGTCGTTTCCTATCTTACTACTCTGAGAAGAAAGGCCGAAAACAAACTTAGAGGGCACAGTCTCTTTTAAAGTCCAGACAAAATCTTGGTCAGATCACGTGAAGACCATGTAGATTAGGTGTCTGAAATGGTCTTTTGAGGAAAGAGCCACACAGATTGAGTGGACCTGTCTAGTCAGTGCACGCATTTATCAGTAACCGTGCAGCTCAACTCAGAACTCAACAATTCGACGAACAATACCAAAGACAAGACATTTGGGTAGGCCGCATAAACTACTCAAACTGCCAGACCATGATTAAAACGGAAACAATGACCCACATAGTCCTCACATTCACAATAATTAAAATAATATAATACTTTATACAGTAAATGTACATGTCATTGTTTAAGTAAATAGATATTTAAAAAAAAAGTGTAAAATTGCGAATTAAAATATTGTGTAATAAACATTATTATAAGATAATAGTCTTAAAATAATAATATGTATATGAAAAGGAAAAGAAAGACATATATTATACAACAGACCATAAAGGTTCCTACAAACAGGCGCGACACGCGATATAATCGCGCGCGACACAAAGGCACCGCTCGTTGCGCGACTTGCGGCGCCTTTGTGTCACGCGCGATTTTATCGCGTACCGCGCCTGTTTGAAGGAGCCTTAAGGCATCAAAAAATCGACCGCATCGCGGCCAGCTGGAAAGTGCACGTTGTATGGCAATAGTAGGTGGGTGTTTGCCACAGTGAGTTCTAATGATTACTAAATGTATAGATTATTAAATATATGGTTATCATACGTTTGTGTATCAAAGGTTGCCAATTGCTATAGCTGTAGTTAAGCCAATAAAATCCCCAGATTATTGCTGTCACCTCAGGTAACAGATGACTCACCTGCAATAAATGGTTGACATAACATAGCAAAATGCCCATCTCTAGCAAAAATAACAATCCAAAAGAAAAATGACAAAATATTGGTTTGAAATAAGAAAAGTTAATAATTAAGAGGAAAAAGCCACTGCTTTTCAATTTCTAATTAACGGAAAAATTCGTAATTAACCTTACTTTATAATCCGAAGTTGTAACAGAAATCCTTGGCAACTTATTTTCATAAATTAACGAATTTCACTCCGTATTTACATTTTGTATTGGAATACTGCGTCAACAAGTATGCTTAGTATGTATACGAAATACATAATGATATTATCTACAGTAATAATTCTTGAAGCATCAGGATTTTTCTAAGTAACATTGTGTGTTATTAATGATATGCTGTGAAACGACCTCATCACACTAATGTTATAAAGGCGAAAGTTTGTGAGTGTGTGTGTCGCTTAGTGTGTGTTTATGAGTTTGTTACTTCTTCACGCTCAAACGGCTGGACCAATTTTGATAAAATTTTCTATGGAGGTAGCTGACACCCTGGATTAACATATAGGCTACTTTTTATCCCGATACTCCCACGAGATCGATATTTACGCGGGCGAAACCGCGGGGCGCAGCTAGTTTATCATAATTTACAGTCGCGAGCCTGAAACCTCAAAATTTTTATTGACATGCTGAGTCGAATTCTGTAATTATTTGGTGGGGTACAAAATTGACTAGACAGACAGTGCACTATTGAAGTTCAATCAGGTCAGTAAAAAGAACAAAATATTACTATACTTCACTTCCATCAAGCAAATAAGACCCATCAGCTTCTAAAACCTCCACACCCTCATACTTCGAACAAATACTATCACTCAAGTGCAATCCTAACAAATAGCTGAGTAAACGTCGCATAATAGTGCACATTAGAGATAAAGGAGGGGCCACACCGGCGGGAGATAATGTTGCGCGACAAATGGCCGCCGCGCTGCCGTTACGCCGCCGTAATGGCGCGCGTTCTTGTGGTGACTGCCTATGATAGAATATCGGGGCTATTGTGACGTTCTCACGGGGGCTGTTGGTAACTTGGATAGATTATTGTGCTACTGATACTGTTGAAGTTTTGATTCTGAGTTCGAGTCATTTTGTGGTATTATTTGCATCATTATTATCACGGGTTTGTGCGTTTTTAAGACTGGCATATTATTATCTTTTTTACTGTACCTTTGTATTGTACAAAATTATTTTTCCTTATGTGTTTCCAGACTATTTTTATGAGCAACTTTTGTTATACAAATGACTGTCTTTCTGTTCATCCAATTTGTTAATTTGTTTCGATAAGTAGGCATTTGCCGTTAACATAGTTTGTATTTTTCTTATTTTACTTTTGCTCAGTAAAACACAATTTGTAAAAACATCATTATTTCTTTATTGCCCACAATGTTTTCAACTAACTTAACTTAAACGTTGGAAACAAATATTGGAAAGCCGTAAATGTTTTACATGAACCTATTTTCTTGGCAGTTTCAGATTGAAAAACATTTCATAGTTAAATTATTGCTAAAAGAAAGCATTTTTGCAGACATTTGCTTTTATTTTTATTTATTAGCAATGGGAATTTACTGATCGTTAATTAAAAGGCCATCACGGGCAGAACCTGCAGGAGGCCGGCACAGGAGCGTGGGGATTGGCACAGGAAAAGAGAGGCCTATGCCCAGCAGTGGGTAAAGTGGGCTGCGGATGTTTGATTGAACTATATTAATAAGGTGAAACTTCTACGTTACGATCTGTGAGTTCATTCCTTGCAATATCGCATCAGACACTTCCTGTTGAACGTTAATATTTTAGATGACACCTTTGTTTCCTTTATCGCTACCAATTTTGCATAAAAATTACACACATTATTCTCGCCAATGCACACTCGTGAAGAAAAAAAGTTCCCCTACAAAGTTAGTCATACGAATTACGAGCTGGCACCAGCCGGTTAGATTTCACTTTACATTTCTGCCCGTCCATAAAAGTCCGCAATATAAAACGGTGCAGACGCAGTAATGTATTCAGATCCAATTGTGAACAGTGCACCAATACTATGTAGTGGTCGTTACACGGAGCGACAGAGGATTTACAATTCAAGATTGTGTTTAAGTGGGGACTTGCTGCTATCTAATGGGCTTTGTACTTCACAGCGATTTTGTAGAACATTCTTTGTAAAAATCATGTATATGATTTTAAAAATAATTTAAGACAAGTGTTAATGTTATTATTTATTTATAAGGCCTTCAAATTTGGTGTGGTTATTCAACTTTTGGGAACATAACATAATTTTTCACATTTTACTTTTTTTTTTGTGAAAAGTAGCTGGAGAATCTTCCTTATACACAGTAAAGAGACATCAGACACCAATCTTTAAATATGAGAAAATGTAAAGTATATTAAACTACTACGTTCAAAATACCTATAAAGTCATGATGTTTTTAATAGTTTTGGCCCGAAATGTTCTTTCGGTAGGTACAATATATTTTGTCGTTATTGCCACAAATCTTGTTGACCTTTTTCCGAGTGTTCACGTAACAAGAAATAAATTATGCCTAATCGTCCAGGCTATCCGCGCATCTCGACTAACACATTTCTCTTATTGAAAAACGTTTTGATGATATTTTTCTGGAAATTCCACTTTTGTTTCCTTAGATAAAAATATAACGAGCTTATGCAAAATTTGTTTATCTCTTGGAATTTTATATCAATCAGATTTGACTATCAGTCTGAATCTGAATAATGTTATTTTGTCCTCGATAGCTTTGTAGGTGTTTCACAAATTTTCTTGTTATTAAAACAACATGATCCCTTTAACTCTAACATAGAACACTCCACTTCAGTCACTGTAACTTTGACAGCGTTAAATTCTTTGTCACAACGTTGAAATAGTGTTGAAATTCTTCTATCATAAATACGATGCTCATCAATGATCCGGTGTGAAACAAGAACGAAACAAGATAGCTGATCAGTTTCAAAACCCTTTTATAAAACAGATGGAGTTATGAAACCGTTCCGAATGACGATATCAGATCAACGTTCATGGAATTTATATCTGTTGCCGATATCGTTGTTCCAACTGTGATGGAGTCGCCAATGACACGTGAACATTGGATAACTGGATAAAACTGGATTTTCCCAATTTGGCATACAGTGCTGATGCTGAATGATGACGGCTAAGTCGGAGGTATATTCTACTGTAAGTTACTTACCTCGGAATTTCATACAAGGATTTTTAAAGTTGAACGAGCCTATTTTGCCACGCAAAGGGATGCAGATGACTTAGCAGTATTTACTTGCAAGGCTGAACAGGCAAAGGTCCAATCAGTTAAAAGGGAGTAAGGAGTATGGGCTAGAGGTTACTATCAACCAAACTGTTCGATGTCAATGTTTATGTACACGTATGTACGTAGTGAGGCTGAGTAAATCTTACGAACTGTGTTTGCATTTTGACCGCGCTACTAAGTTGTTGTTTGAGGGAGCGATGCACATCAGGGACTATTTTGTAGTAGAAACACTATGTTCATTTGTTTTGTAATCTTGTAAATGATTTATTTTTATTCCTGTAGGATAAGTAAAAGGTGGAAAATTTAATCCAGTGAATTCATGTCCCATTTTACAATAATTATATTCTTATCGTTTTTTCCTTTTGAATTGCTGCATATATTCAAAGGCATCAAGTTACCTTCATTATACATTATACAGGCATTTTCGCTTTTATTAAAATACTTAAACGCCATTATTCGTATGTTTACGAAGAGCGAGAGATGCGCTCGGAGTGCTCGCAGCGCTCAAATAATTACGCTACATATTTTTTGCGAGCTCACAAAGCGATACTCGATATCGCCGGCAGCTTCTGTTTGAGTTTCAGCTCTTAATTTATTATACGATGGCGAAATTTTCGCTAATTTCGTGAGAAACTTGAGGAAACCGCCAACTTTACCAATTAAACTGAATTCGATTTATTTTAGTAAACGCCTCTGAAAAGGTTCACAGCGTGTTCTTGTGGGATTTACAAAAAATGACTTTCGAGATCCGATCAAGTTTTCGAATTACATTTTACGGCTTCTGCCGACTTCGGGAACTGTATAATACATAATATCAATTGGATTTCAAATTCTGTATGCACTGAGGGCCAGTGGATGTGATAGAAAAACTTGGAGGACTTTTGTTAACCTCCTTATAGCTATCGACGTGATTTCAGACCGTGCTGAATTTAGATTTAAAGGAGAGAAATCAAGTTAGCTTTTAAATCCAGCTGCTTTTGTTTGTATTTATTTCTTTACTCTAACGAAAATCGTCTTTGCTTTTAGCTTATCACAATAAAAAGTTGCGACTTTGTGCTTCTTCTTCTTAGTGTGTCGATGGCAATCTTAGTGGACTCTGCACTAAATCCGGCTGCGTGTTAGGCGCCATCACTATCGTCCATCAGTTCCTGTAATGTGCAGAGGACAGGATACGCAGGATACGATACGATATTAATACGATATTAATTGTTCCATCCTTTGTGGAATAGCACCGCAATTGCACTCCAAGGCGGAGTCATCTATGAATCTTATCTCTACTTTTTGCTAAATTAATCATTTCTTCGATTAAGCATCCAGCCGTGTATACGGCGCACGCCACGACAGTGGCGAAACCACCCTTCTTTGAGGAGTGGCTAGAGAGGCGTCACGGCGCCCTCACCTACCGCCTGACGCAGGTCCTCACTGGACACGGATGTTTCGGGAGGTTCCTGCACATCATCAGGCGGGAGGAAACGCCCGGGTGTCACCATAGCAAGGATCGCCCAGAAGGCACGGTGGAGCATACGGTGGAGGTCTGCCCCGCTTGGGCGGAGCACCGCCGTGTCCTCGTAGAGGCGATCGGCAGCGGCGGCGACCTCTCGCGTCCGGCCCTGGTTCAAGCCATGGTCCGGAGCGAGAGGGAGTGGGAGGCAGTCACCTCCTTCTGCGAAGCAGTCATTCTAGCGAAGGAGGTGGCGGGATGTTTGAGGGATAGAGACTCACATCCCAGCCGCCGCGGAATACGCTCCAGGCGTTGAGAGCCGCGTGACGACTTCCGGCCACCGTAGGCGCGTGCCTGCGGACGGAGAGTAATGGGTAGCTCACCGTCCGATCAGGACCAGGCCCGTGCCAGACGGCGGAGGTGTCAGCAACAGCGAAGGGGCAGAAGCCTGCCGGTGCAGCGCGATTGTCTGAAAGGGTTACCGCTACCCCGGAACATAAAGGGCTAAGGAAAGAGTACGGGTGGGTTTTAGTCAGTAAGAGTCTGACACTTCCGCTCCACCCAGAGCATTTCGGAAGGGTCATTTGATGATTTCCCAATCTCAAAAAAAAAGCCGTGTACACCGATTTTTATAGAATTAAATAAAACTAACTAACTAAAAAATTGTTCTTGTAAAAAAGTAGGTATAAAATCAGATACCGGAATATTAATACTTCCTTTACTAATCCTGTTGGTTCTATTTTAACAATAAGATGATTAACTTTTTCATCTCCTTTTCTATCTACTTTAATAACAGTATCGTGTTATTAAAGTACATAGATACAACAATTTATTCAGTATCTCGGTGCAGCCGCAATCAGTATTGTTATAGCATCAGATATTGTTTATCTGTATAATACCCTGCTATTTACTTTGCTTACCAAGTAGTGTTCTTTATTTTATTGCTCACGTTCAACTGTATCTACTGCTCTTTACTGGTACTGTTAATTTTATTATTTGGATTAAAGCATATTTAGATATTTCAATTCTAGACATTCGGTTCATATTATTTTCCATTCTACATACTCTATATACCTTTATAAAACAAAGTCTGGTTAGTTACAACATTTATAACTCAAGAACGGCTGGACGGATTTTTATGATGTTTTATTTGTTGGATTTGTCTTTGCCCCGAATAGCAGAATAATCATTAAAACATTGGGAAAAACAACAAGAAAAAATCTGAGGCGGTACAAAAATTACCGGGGTCAACTAGCTATACATAACTTGTAACTAATTTCAAACACTTTTGGAAATATATGTGGTATTTAGTGCAACATTTCCATTAATAATTAATGGAAATGTTGCACTAAATACCACATACAGTCTGCTAGTCCACTTAGTTTAGAGTGGTTTTTATTCGTTTTGTTGCGTAACTAACCTAGTTACGTCCTAGTGCTGCATTTTGTTCACCTCTGTGCAAAAATGGCCTCTAACATTACCTTTTTTTCTCTTCAGTAAGCAAGTAAGCATTACCAGTGAACATAATAACCTTTCATAGTATAAAAATAAGTATTTCTATTAAAATCACATCAAAACTCAACTTGAAACTTGTCCTGTGAGGTAAAGAGAACTCGAAACTTGTCTGCGTTCATTAAACGAAGGGCACTCGAACAGGAGACGTGGATGAAAAACTCCAGACAGAACCAACCGACAACCACTCTAGAATGAAGACGACTCGTTAAATGTGCACGAATGGGGACGAGACGAGGGTGAACGAGCAAATGCAACAATGAAAAGTAATTTTAATGTTCTTCAAGTAAAATTAATGTGTACCTATAAGGTTTTTATAATGTAGCCTTGATACACAGAAATAACATGAGTATGGCATTCACAATACAAGTTCAGACCTATAAAGATAATTTAGTTCTAAAATACAAAAGAGAATTTCTATAAAATGTAATAAAAACAACAATAGTATTGGAGACATTATTGCACCCTGGGGTACTCCAACTGTAATACTTTTATGTATCATTAGATAAAGCTATTGCACATAATAGAGAGCATTTATAATTGAGTTTGAGATTGGGTTTATCAAATAAAATAACATATCTTCGAACACTATGTGTGTTCATCGAGCTATTAGTGAAATGAGCTATTAATGTATCATTATACCGTGGCGTGGCTGTCAAAGGCTCTCGATATATTAAGAGTGAATATTTCAGAAATAACAGCTTGAGCTATTGAACAAATACAACTTAAATTATGTAGTTTTTGCAAAAAACTGTAGGAATTGAAACATCCCTAGAGTTTGACAGTCGCAATTAATGTTGAACTATGGCTCTCGAGAGCCCGCCTGTGATGTCACGTTGCCTAGCAACGGTACCGTCCGCTGACAAATATATTCACAGATTTGCCTCCGATTTGAAAAATACCCTTAGTGACCCTTTTAGTCCTAATTAAGTGAAATAAAAACAATCGGAGTAAAACACTTTTAATGAAATGAACCCTTTTTTGTTTTAAAACATTCGTTTTAAACTTATTGTCTTTACAATTGATTTACAAGGAGTTAAACATTTACGAAGGTACCATTTTTATTCTATGAGCTATATTACATCAATTGCATGGAGATTCGGTACAAAAAAATATTTTTTAAGGACATTAACAGTACAAGAAAAAAATATGTAACCAGAACCTTTTACTTGGCGGTCAATACCCCAGTATACCACAAAAGTATTGAAAATAATCTGCCACATCAGCACAAGGTAAGTGTACGTAGCTGTTAACGTTAATACTTATTGCTGAAAGTCACGCAGTACCACAGTGAAAGGCTTATAAATCCTAATGCTCGGCTGAACTCGCACGGTCATCTTTCATGAGAACCGTTATAACTCGTTTTCCATTAACAATTGAGATCCGCGATGAAAGCGGCTGCCTTTTCTTAGCCTTGAACATGAATATATTTTACTTTGTAATTATCCATTACTGTATAATATTATGATTCTCTTGTATAGACTACTATAGTAAAAGAACAAAGTTTAAAATTCATTGTAAATTATACTAATGACATGTCTATTTAAAAAATCATAAAACATGCCTCAATACTGCCTCATCGCAAAATGGCTTTATTAAATAAATAAAAGCTTGTTATTTAATGACAGAGAAAGTAAACTCAGAGGGAGCTAACACAGTACCATGAATTGTATATTTCGATTAAAAATGATTGTCCTTATAAACTCCAGTACTCCCAGGAAGTGATGAGGTGTGGTCTGACTCAGCAGCATTATATTCTTTTGCAGTTACAAAAATGTATCTTTCTAAAATGTTAATATTGCTGAGACAGGGCAACGTTTTCAGGTCGCGGTGTCCACACGTTCGCGCAACGCCGGACAAAGCCACGTTCATTAAAATATTTCATTTTGACATTATTACGGTATCCACGCGTTGCGGATATCTGGGATATTTGATCACTACGAGGAAATCATGCAGTATATTTAATTTTACGTGCCGACAGTCTCGTTCATAGTTTATTGGATAGAAGTGTATTTTTTATTGTGTTTTTCTTTCTCTGTCTGCTATTCTTGTTTGTGTTTGCATTTTCCTTGTAATTTTTTTTCTGTTAATGTTATTATTTTAAGTTCATTCTCATGAGCTATTTTACTTTTATTTTTATCAAAAGTGCCTACTATTTCTTCTTTAACCAGGCTTTAGAACTCATAAGTAATTAATTGCGTATGCAACCCTAATTGTTTTTGTCAGTAGGTATATTCAAACAACTTTTGATTACAAAAGGTCATCGGTCAGACATAAAACACTAACTGAGAATAACCGCAGAACATACAAGAGGTTTAGCCGTCATATAGCGAGCATCTTAAACCACAAACACTCAAAGTAAATGCAAATTAAGACAAACGTACACAAGCTGAAACATTTACAGCATAATGCTGAAACGTGTCGGGACACAGAGCTCAGCTTAGGATACAAAACACTCCTAAGCATTGAGTACTTCATAAAGGACGAATTAAACGGATACGTACAGCCCCAAGCCATTGTAAAGCTTTGAGTGATTTAGGTCTCAGAGCTCTCCGCTGATGTTTGATAAGACGGAATTTTGTGGGAGATTTTGATGATCCTTGACAACAGAACGAATTGTTTAATTAATATTTTGTTATTTTCGGTTGGTTTCCTAACCGACATAAAAACAAACGTTAGGGCAGTGTTTCTGACGACGCGGACGACGCATGAAATATACTGATAGTGAAGATGAATAGACGTATAGTTAAGTAATCAACTATAATTATTTAAGTACGTGGCTACAATCCTCAATCACTTTATACTCTATCATTTAGCTTGAAAGTAACACCCAGGTATGAAAAAAACAAAAGACTACACTTAATCCCTCGCCCATATCCTCCACTACACTAATACGGTTTGCCGCATTAAGCCCATCAGCTTCAATAAGCGGTCCATCACAGCACCATTAAGGGCTTGCCCGAGGCAGTCCCTCCATGTCAGTAACGCGAGGCTCCCCTACTCACCGTATCATCTCGCTCAATTTATGTCAATTACGCGCACAAAGTCGCAGCAAAAAATGAAAATATCAAATAAAAGTGCCCGCACACGTCCCGCCCAGCATTCCCTACGTTTGAACTTCTCAAATATTCATCCTTACCTTTTGACGTCTTTGTATTACCTTTTATATATTCATATCGATTCGTACGGGATCGCTTTTAAGTCTATGTCTGTTTGCGTTTATTTGAGACGTTGAAATGTTGACTTTTTCGCGCTTTACGAGGTTGGGTGGGAAAAATCAAAGGTTTGAGAAATTTTTCTTTGTTTGATATTTCGCAGTTATTTATTCATCTATCTGTTGGTATTTGAGTCTTATGTTACTCAGCGTTATTGAATTGGTTAGTGATTTATTTATATGCATCGCTTAATAGGAGTAGAGTACGTTTACGTTAGAGAATGGAATTGAGATAAGTATGTTTGGGTGATGAGAGTCCAGTTTACTTAGCAGGTCACTAGGCTTATTCACTGTTACATCTGATATGTTGCTTAAGACTAAGTCTAAAACTCTGCAGTCAGCATTAGGAATAGTATTGAATTGATGGAGTTCATTAATTGATAAAAAGTCTACCAGTGAGTAAGTAACCCAGTGAATTTTAATAGTTTGATGGTGGGTGGGTTTGGTGGTGGCGGTCATCGTCTCTCCTGTTCCAGTCAATAGAACCCAAATTAAAGTCGCCAAGAATCACAACATCGTCGACATTAGTTAACACGTTATTAACATTATTTAAAAAGCATTTTAGAGTGTCTAGTTTGACAGGTGGAGGCATATAGATAATACGATAATAAGTGCAATTTTTATAGTACAGTTGCTAATAGTTGACTCCAGAAATTACAACTCCATTTATGACAAAATTTAAATTGCGATGGTACGCTTGGTCGTCAATACACTGATATATATCACTGGTAGATAGATAGAGAGATGTAAACAATTGTAAAACCTTATCTAGTTTTAAAAATATGATTGACGTGTAAAAGTTTTTGTACAAACCTACTTGCAGAAATAAAATAATTTATCGTTAAAACATTTATTTGAGTAGTTTAATTAAAATATATATTGGAATTGCTTACTCAATTAAAGTTAAAACGAATTTATGAAATCTGTTAACTCAATTAAAGTTAAAATCAATTTATGAAATCGCGTGTATTTGAAATTCAACACTGAAAAAAAAGAATTGTTGAATTTACTAAAGTAGCGTAGGTTGAGTAATGAACTGCCATAGTCAACCCTTTTCATAGTTAATTTTACTATAACAAGAGTGAATTTAACAAAATCCACTTTGTTGATTTTACATAACAAAACAGATTGACTAAAACTATTTTAAGTATAGTAAAATTTATCGAACAAATATTTGAATACACTAAAGAAAGTTTGTAAAAGACTTTCGTACGAGTTCTCTAAATTTCCAACAGGTGACGCTACTAAATTTGTTTGTAACACTAACAAATAAGAAAGTTGATTTTACTTGACACAAATCATGAGATACGTTTAGTATAATTAACACTAGAAATATGTACATTTTACACAAGCTTGTCAATAAAATCAACAAAGAAGTTTTGTTTAAATAACAGTACGAGTTTCGCAACACAGTTCTCCAGATATCCGATAGGTGTCGCTTGCTACTCTACTAAAGTTGATCGTAAAATCTAACAAATTAGGAAATTGATTTTACTTGACACAAATTATGAGATACATTTCATATAATTGACATTAGAAATATGTTAATTTTACGCAAGCTTGTAAATAAATTTAAAAAAGAACTTTTGTTTAAACAACAGCGCGAGTTTAGCAAAACAGTTTTCCAAATGTCCGACAGGTGACGCTTGCTAATCTACTAAAGTTGTTCGTAAAAACTAACAAATTGGAAGATTGATTTTACTTGACACAAATTATGAGATACATTTAATATAATTGACATTAGAAATATGTTAATTTTACGCAAGCTTGTAAATAAAATCAACAAAGAAGTTTTGTTTAAACAACAGTACGAGTTTCGCAGCACGGTTTTCCAGATATCCGATAGGTGTCGCTTGCTACTCTACTAAAGTTGTTCGTAAAATCTAACAAATTAGGAAATTGATTTTACTTGACACAAATTATGAGATACATTTCATATAATTGACATTAGAAATATGTTAATTTTACGCAAGCTTGTAAATAAAATCAACAAAGAAGTTTTGTTTAAACAACAGTACGAGTTTCGCAACACAGTTTTCCAGATATCCGATAGGTGTCGCTTGCTACTCTACTAAAGTTATTCGTAAAATCTAACAAATTAGGAAATTGATTTTACTTGACACAAATTATGAGATACATTTCATATAATTGACATTAGAAATATGTTAATTTTACGCAAGCTTGTAAATAAAATCAACAAAGAAGTTTTGTTTAAACAACAGTACGAGTTTCGCAACACAGTTTTCCAGATATCCGATAGGTGTCGCTTGCTACTCTACTAAAGTTGTTCGTAAAATCTAACAAATTAGGAAATTGATTTTACTTGACACAAATTGTGAGACATTTTTAATATAATTGACATTTACATTTTACAGAAGCTTGTCAATAAAATCAACAAAGAAGTTTTGTTTAAACAACAGTACGAATTTAGCAACACAGTTCTCCAGATATCCGATAGGTGTGGCTTGCTACTCTACTAGAGTTGTTCGTAAAATCTAATAAATTAGGAAATTGATTTTACTTGACACAAATTATGAGATACATTTCATATAATTTACATTAGAAATATGCTAATTTTATGCAAGCTTGTAAATAAAATCAACAAAGAACTTTTATTTAAACAACAGAATGAGTTTCGAAGTCAGTTCTTCCCGACAGGTGACGCTTGCTAATCTACAAATACTAAAGTTGTTCGTAAAAACTAACAAACTGGAAGATTGATTTTACTTGAAACAAATTATGAGATTAGAAATAAGTATGTACATTTTACACAAGCTTGTCAATAAAATTTACAAAGAACTTTTGTTTAAGGTTACTAAACATTAGCCCGTGACATGACTCGCTATTGTAGGCACATAACGTGGTTTCCATGGGTTTTAGCTTCTACATTATATATTTTAGCGTGTTCCGACAACTAACGGCAATTTGTTCACTATGAAAGAAAGCAAAATTATGTCATT
The DNA here is from genome assembly GCA_927399505.1 of Luperina testacea. Lineage (NCBI taxonomy): Eukaryota > Metazoa > Arthropoda > Insecta > Lepidoptera > Noctuidae > Luperina > Luperina testacea. The sequence goes on from OV656771.1 coordinate 772,656, forward strand.
ATATGCAATATGTTTTAGTATTTGCCGAATACAAATTAAGTGTGTGCATATACACTCATTTGTACAAATCAAAGTTGTATTCGGCAAATACTACAAACATACCGAATACAACAGCATTTAATTAAATAATTTTGCTTTGATAGGTAACATAGTTCATTCATACTATAATACAGGAAATTGTTCCTATGAGACCATCCATAACTTTTTAAGATATTCTGAACTGCATTCACAGATTTCGGAAAAAGTTTACAGTCAGCAAAAAAAAAATCTAAAATAAAAAAAAAATGCCAATCGATCCTATTTCATGTGGGGATCATAATTATACTCTATGGGACTATTTAAGGTATGAGTAATAGAAATGACAGCAATCGCCAAAAATTTTCCCATACATTTTGAACAGAAAAACGATAAATCAACCCTAAATATGATTTATTGCCAAATGATCCTATTTCATACTGTGATCAAAATACTCTTTAAGGTCAACTGAAATTTGAGTACAGAAACTACGGTAGGTAAGTCAAAACACCGGGTTCACACGCAGGCATAATCTTCTACAACATCATCATCATCATCATCATCATCATCAGCCTATAATGTTCCCACTGCTGGGACATAAGCCTCCTCTCAGTGAGAGGGAGTGGGCCGTAATCCACCACGCGGGCCCAGTGCGGGTTGGTAGATGTCACATGTCTTCGAATTTTTGGTTCTAGGACATGCCGGTTTCCTCACGATGTTTTCCTTCACCGTTTTGTGAGCAGTGGTGATGAAATAATTTACACAAAGTAAAGCGCCTGTCTGGGTTCGAACCTACGACCTACAACTCGTAAGTCGCGGCCGTTACCACTTGGCCACCACTGCTCTACAATACAACATAACTCTTCTACAACATAAGAACTAAAAAAAGTAGTTTCTGCACTCAAATATCAGTTAAATGTGACTTCACATATCCTAAAACCATAAGACAATTTAGACGCTTCTAACGATAGGTATTTCATTTATCAAATTATCATAAGTAGTTTAGAAGTTATGAGGGAACATAATAATAATAATGAACATACTTTTGGGGTTGTAAATCGGGTGAATGCAAGCAAAGGCAAAAGCTAACAATGTATATTATATACAGCGTGGCAGGGACATTGACGCACATCCTGTTACCATGGATTCAGTAAGTACATGATTCTGAATTTTTTTTTGGGGTGGTAAGATCATCCATTGAGTCCTTCCGCCCAGGGTGGGGCGGAAGGGACTGTCAGACTTTTACTGACTAAAATCCACCCGTGTTCCTTCGGATGCCCTTTAAGTTTTGGGGCCACGGTGTCCTGTTCAGACAGTCCCGCGGCTCCAGCAGGCATTTGACCCTATGGCGGGCCCCGTCAGTTTGCTGACAGCTCTTTGAGGCGCGCGTGGAACACGACGCGCCGCCGACCCGGGACGCGCCGCCGACCCGGGTTCTGAAGCCCCCTGCGTTGAAAGTTTTTGTCGGTTATTAAAAAAAAAGTTGATTTTCCATACATTTTGACCGCGTAGGTATTGCACTTTTCTGTGAAACTAATGATTTTTTTTTTTGATAACCGACGAAAAATTTCTTCGCTAGAGGATCTACAATCGTGTGCTGAATTTACGGTTACAGTTTGCGCGTCGATGTCCCTGCCACTCTGTATATTTGAAAAGTGCTTATTAAGCCCTTTCATTTGGTATCCAATTTTTTTTAACAAAACCTCACATATCCTATAATATTACAAATGCGAAAGTTTGTGAAGATGTTTGGATGTTTGTGACTCAATCACGCATAAACGGCTTAACGGATTTGGATGAAATTTTGTACACATATAGAATATGATCTGGATTAACATGTAGGATACTTTTTATCTCGGAAAAATTAGTGGTTCCCGTGGGAACCACAAAAATCATAATAGTGAAGAGATTTAGTTGAAATTTGGTATGGGGATATCTTTCATGCCGAATTAACGTTTTAGGTAGGTACATTAAATCCCGGAATATGTGCAAATAACTAACGCCACGCGTACGAAGTCGCGGACGCCCGCTAGTAATTATAATAAATGCGAAAGACCGTTTGTTTGTACGCCTTCACCTCTTATCTACTAAACCGATCATGATTCATAACTTTATAAGCTGTGAGTGTTATAAGTATTTAGAGCAATTTTCGTGTCTCTTCTTTTTTACCCGATTACGGCGAAGCAAAAAACGAAAATATATATGATTTTGACCGGTATGTATGTATGTTCCTCTGTTCCCTTATAACTTCTAAGCTACTTGTGATAATTTGACAAATGAGGTAACGTTAAAAGCGTCTTAATTGTCAAAAAAAAAATGCGCCTACCACCGTTTGACATTTGACAATCGTTTTTTTTTATTAACTTAATATAGAATAAGCAAGAACCTCATAAGCCATACAGCCAAGTGTGATGTATCCGTTCAAAAACTTAAATGGGAAAAAAGCATCAAAAAGGACAGCGGTGTACATATATAAATTATATAAGCGCTTTTGTTCCGTAAATATTAGAAAAACCAATTTTCTATTAGAATTAAGCTGTTTTGAAAGAGAATATTTAAATTGATTAAATGGACTAAAATGCTATGGATATACCTAAGTCTATTTGACGCGGAAGGCTCTTTTTGTAATCGATTTTTTAAAGGAAATAAGCTGTTTAGAACCAAAATATCATTGAAAATCATTGAGAATATAGTGTTAGGATCGAATCGCATCAAAAAAAAGAACTTTTCCAAAATGAGAAATAAAGCCTTTTGAAAAGACACTCCTGAAATATTAAAAAAAGTAACGATTTAAGTCTTTGTTTTGATCTATACCATACCAATATATCTACCTACATGTTACTTAATTAAAATGTTGATTTTACGAAACATCTTTGAGATTTTACTAAACTTTAATGTCATTTGACGTGACGTCATACCTATTCATCGTATGACGCGTTCCGTCTCGACTCGATACGACTTAGAGTTGCCAGATTAACACCTCTCCGCCCTTTTTAATTTTATTATAAGTAATTTGACGTAGGAAATGACGGGAATAATTATGACTAAAATTAAACGTTTTTAGGGTTCCGTCCAAAGGGTAAAAACGGGATCCTATTGCTAAGACTTCACTGTCTGTCTATCACCAGGCTGTATCATAGGCTGCTGTATGATAGCTAGACAGTTGAAATTTTCGCAGATGATGTATTTCTGTTGCTGCTATGACAACAAATTCTAAAAACAGAATAAAATAAATGTTTAAGGGTGGTTGTCATACAATAAACGTGATTTTTTGCCGTTTTTGCTCGATATTAATAAAGATTGGTACGGAACCCTTTGTGCACGAGTTCGAATCGCACTTGGCCGATTTTTAGACATATTGCGTACCTACTGGTCATATCATGTTCGGACGTTTTCAGCGTGACAAATAGTATTCCTGTAGATTTTGGGTGGTAGGTACTGTGTTTTCCCGTCCGCATAAGTTTTTTTTTTTAATTTTCATGATATTTTGACGCTATCTACTGAACAAGAAAAGAAAGGGTGTCGCGCTGACACCCTTGAGCGTTTCGTATAAAACTCATAATTATGCCAAGAAGCTACCGCCATTAGATAAACTTCTGATTTTAAGATTTATAATATCATGAAAATAAAAAATAAAAAACTTTTATGCGGACACGAAAACATGCTTCTCTCTCATTTGTTCCAAGTATCTACAGAAATAAGGTAAAATCTAAATAATGGAAATGAAGTACAGAAAATATGATAAAATAACATATAATATTTTTGGCGGAAAATTTCCAACTTGCATAGCGGAATTCAAAATATCTCGTTGGCAACACTGTTCTTCAAATTCTTTCTTTCGGTTGGTCGGTTCGTGTGACGCGTGCGCCGCGGTTTTCTTTCAGTATTATTAGTATATTACAAAATACTCTGTGGCCGGTGGCCGCGGTGCTGTCTGTGTTGGATTAGTTAGATATTTATAATCAATAATTATCATTCAGTTACGCTAAAGTAATAGTAGTTCAATCAATGTTCATAGCAGTTCATAGTGAGTGAAAATGGACTCGACGTTACAAAATACGTTAGGATTTACATTAGACTCCAACTTCGCCATAGCACTTCTCGATTCTTGGGGAGTCTCGAAGGAAACACAAGCTGTATTTCAAGGTAAGTTCTAAGTTCCTACTTATTATCAACTTAGAATGGTAGAATAGGTAGGTACCTTCGTCCTAACAGGTCAGTCTTATCGTAAAGTACGCGGTCGCCATCCAACGGCGGCTGCCAGTTCTCCTATGTGCCTTGCCTATTGCCACTGCAAGCTTGTTCTGCAAGATCTACAGATCCTGTAAGTCCGTAACCTGCAGATCTCGTTATTTCTGATTTGAACGCGCAATAACTCCAAACATAGCTCGTTAGATAGTCCTTGACCTTGAGCCTTTAATATGACACCCTAGTTAGCGAATATCAGTCTGATAACTAGCGGTGGGTAACTCCGGAGGTTACTGATCTAAAGGTGCCGGTTCCGAACGCGGATACGAAAACCTTATTTATTCCTCACAATACTTACCGGCACCGCGGTGTCAATCAAATGTATCAAAATTTTTTAGTCGTATTTATTTTTATTTTGGGGAAGTAAAATGGAAATAATAAACAAAAGTATTTTTTTTTATTGAAAACAAGATAGTTTATTAAACTTTCTATCTATGAACGCGTAGTTAGCAAAACAAAAATTGTTACCTAGTTATTAAAGTATAAATTCATAATTATAAATAAAGTCTGTAAAGTGATCAATTCAAAATATGCCAAATGATCCAACGAACCGAATGAATAAAATGTTCTGGTCGAACCGCGGAACCAGAATGACCGAATTAATGCCGGTGCCAAAGGAATAACTAAGGTGAACCGGTACCGGACTTAGAGTCGGAATAAGTGAATCAATTCACATTCCGAAATAAAGATTACCCACATCTACTAATAACCACAAAATATTGTATTTTTTTTATTAGTTAGATAACTACACACCACATTATTACTTGATACAAATATTAATATGTAATATAACTAGGTAGATACTTTAGATAAATGTATTCCAAATTTTAATATCACTCCCTCCCTGGGCCCTGTCCTTCTTTTTTTAGAATATGACTTGGATGTTTTTTGCATAGAAAATATTTCTGATTCTGATATAAATGAGCTGATTCCAAAATCAAGAATAAAGGATAGAATTAAATTCAAGGCTGGATTAGCTCAATTTAAAAATGAAAATAAATCCCTGGTGAGTATTTTGAAGTATACCTATTATTGTACGGACGCCAGCACATCAAGCTACCCGAAACTGTCAAATATCAACCATCCAACAACCAACAACCAACCAACCAACCAACAACAACAACAACAACCAACAACAACAACAACAACAACCAACTCAACCAACTCGATCAACTTTGAACCTTATACTTAAGCAATAAAGTTGAAAATCTATTAAATAAATTTGACAGATTGTAGTAGCTTGATGTGCTGGCGTCTGTACCTACTTTCCAGAATGTAGCAAAGGAGCCTTTAGGCTCGGTAATCTCAAGGCTCACAGGCTTTGCTTGTTTTAAAACTGATTGATTTGTTCATTTAATAATATTAGTAAAGATTATTATTTTAAAGATTTTTAGTTTTGGTAGAAATGTTACTAATGTATCTCAGATCAAATGCTCTTAATAGTATGAGCACTGATCTAGCTGGAGTCAACTTGAAATTGTTTTTTTACATTAATAAAATAATAACATATTTACAAACGAACTTATATGCTTAAAATCTTATCTTATCTTAATTTTTACAGAAAACATGTTCTTTAGACACAGAATCAATAGAATCAGATAAGGATTCTATGGGGCATGTGGGCAGCGATTATAGTTCTGCGGCTAGTGGCTGTTCTTGTGCTACTTCGAACGAAGAGGTTAGTTTTTTACACTTTATTTTGAAATTGCCTTGTTAATAATCGATACCATAAATACCTACCACAAAATTAAATAAGCTATATAGGTATTTAAAAGCCTGCCCTATGTTGTTCCTGCTACAAATGGCCATAACGCTAGAAGAATTTCCCTGCTGTATGGCTATGGCCAGTTTTCCAGGAGCGAGTCAATGTTATTGCCTTTTTGTGTTTGTTTTTTTTCGTTACCTATTTTTTTTCTTCCAATTTTGTAAGTTAGTTTGGTCATAGGATTAAGAACGTCAGGAAATATGGAAGAACTAAGGTCAATCAACAAAAAACTCATGAAATTCACTTGTAAGTACTTATGTTGTATGTGTGTTGGGGTACTTACCTATGTTGAAAGTTGAACTTGACTTTGATGATCACATTTATGTTTTTGATTCAATTCAATTTCTTGATTTCAAATCTTTTATATCATAAATTATTATGTATGTACGATTAATTCTTTATTTTTTAATTAAAAAATCAAAGTGGTCACAGGATCTGTACCATAATAGCCGGAAACCCAGCTGTTTAGACTCGCTAGATTGGTTTTGAATAGCGCTTTGTGATGAGTGATGTTCAAAATTTGGTGATGGAGGGAGCCAGAAGAAACACGGTGAGTTTTTGGTCACAGGATCTGCCTGTGACCAAAAACTCACCGTGTTTGGGCTCTTTAGAATGGTTTTGAAGAGCACTTTGTGATGAAGTAAAGTGATGTTCAGGGTCTGATGATGAATGGAGTCGGAAGGTGGCCACAGGATCTGAACCCTGGTAGCCGGAAACTCACTGTTTTTTTTTTTTTTTGAGGATGGGAAATCATCAAATGACCCCTCTCGCTCTGGGTGGAGCGGAAGGGAGTGTCAGACTCTTACTGACTAAAACCCACCCGTGTTCCTTCCTTAGCCCTTTATGTTCCGAGCCAGCGGTAACCCGAAAGGGTTACCGCTGGCTCGCCCTGTTTTTAAATGTTTCAGTTTTTCCTTCAGTGTTCCAGATCAATAACCAGATTGTTGCAAGGAGCGCTTACACTGACAATAGGGTATTTTCCAAATTTTTACAAACCGTTTATTTTATTAATTGGTTTCATGGAGAAAAATACATTAATTAATTTATTTTTCTGTTGGATCGTTCGTCCCAATCTTTAAATATAAGCGGTTTTCAAAAATTTGAAAACTGCCCTATTAAAATTACTCTGCTACCTATCAGCAATTTTGGTCGATGGCAATATCAAGTAATGGGTAATATCTGAAAAAAAATCAAATTGGAATTTACTACATTACAAACAATTTTTCAGGATGCATATTATGTTCCTAGTAGAAAATATGGGAAGAATATTCCAGCAAGAGGGAAATTGGCAGACCGGTACCATAACCAAAGAAGGATTTTAAGAAAATCAGGACTCATAAAGAAACACGAAACATCCACCGTTACCATAACTGAAACTCATGAAGGTATATTATTCAACATTTCAACTTTGCACTATCGGGTTTGAAAATCATTTTGCTTGTATGAAAAATCGTTTAGTCGCATTAAGTCCACTTTGCATTTGGCCCACTTTCCGAAAACACGTCTCTTTCGCAGTTGGTCCATTTCGCAGAAAAGGTTAGCTTCTATATTTTCAATCACTTTATATTAATTTTTTTTTTTCATTTCTTCTTAGGACGTCGCAGTAAAAATAAAAATCTGACATTTGTAGAATATGAAAAAAGAACAAAAAAACATTTACCTTTTCCCATATTTATGTGAAATATTATCAAATGGGAAATGACAATCTGCGAAATGGACCAAATGCGAAATGGACGTTTCGCGAACTGGACCAAGTGGATCAAATGCGAAGTGGACGTGATGTGCCTAAATGCCGCTCCAAACGGGCAACCAGTAGAATATCTCGGACCGCGGTCACCCGCAGCCTCGGCGCTCCGCCTCGGCGGGTTGCGCCCGTTCGCTCTGCGATCGGTTGGCGGGCGACCGCGGTGGAACTCAACTAAACAATCTGCTTTGTGAGTTCTTATCTTAACGTGTCACATTCACAGTTTTACGAGTTCAATTTCAATGGACATAGAATGTTATTTGTTTAAGAGTCCCAAAATGTATCACTTGAAGATCTTAATAATATGAAGCTATGGTTGAAATTTAATAAAGAGCCTTGGGTAGATGTTGTGGAGAAGTGGAAACTAACAAGGACATTGCGAAAAGAAGATTTATCTGGAAAAGATAAAACCATCCGGGACTTATTTAATGAATGGCCTTCAATCAAAGCAAGCTTGGGCTACAAACTTGTTCGTATAATTTATTATTAAATATATTTAATATATTTTTTAAATATTTAAGTTTTTTGCAAATATGCCATTCAATATTTATGCTTCACAAAATTCGGCCTTATGATATTATGCTTTTAGAATTTTTAATAATAAATATTATGCCAATTGATATTTATGCCATTTAACAGTATAGGTTTTATGTTTAGGACAAAAAATTATGCGTAGGTAATCATTCAATTTTATTTTTTATTTTTTTAGGTTGAATTAGATTTTGAATTCATGTACCCAAACCATGACCTAGAATTGTTCAAAAAGTGGCCAATATTCATGGAAAAAGCATTGCCAATTTACAGTAACATAAAAAGTTGCGTGGATAATCTGAAAACTTTGAACGACGATAGTACCACACCAGGTCAGTAGGTGCTAATTTATTTTCATTATATTAAATAAAGATAATAGACAGTCCTCATTTTTACAGGCTTATCTTTGTAATAATTTTTAACTCCTTGCAGATGTGAGAGATTATGTTTACCTAAAACTGATGAGTTCGAAATTGCCACCCACCATTAAAATTCCAGTTAAAACCGAAGAAAATAAGAAAAAATATTATAAACCAAGCATTGCTGAATCGGAAAAGGCTTTCATTTTACATGTCGCGGTAGGTAAATAAAGTGCGCAATAAATTAAAAAATAAATAACACAAAGTATTTGTGTCTATCTGTGGTAGCCGATTCGTTTTTTTAAACGGTTTTATTTAGTTTTTTCTTATTATGACTTGGTCTTTGGTGAAGGAAGACACCGTGAGGAAATCAGCAAGTCTTAAGAACTCAACCCAATGAAGACTTGTGATATTAGTTTACAGGCAATGGGTTCAGTGTGGTAGATTATTTATGACCCAGAACATCTTGTATATTTGTATTTGTTCAACCTTGTATTTGTTCTATTACAGAATCGGAGCGAAATAGTAACAAAGATCAAGCTGCGTCAGGATGAGCACTTGGCCAAAGGACTTACTTGCCAACCACTGATAGTCGTGGTAGGGTCATCGATAGAAGAAATAACCGATTACTATGTCCATTATGAATCAGTCATTTATAAGATCGACACCCTACTAAAAGCAGTAGATGTATGCTTTAAAATTTTCCATGTTTTCAATTTAGAGTACCCGACAGAGTGTGTTAACGTGTGGACCTTTATACAAAAATATTTTTACGGAATTGATTGCAAATCTGATAAAAAAATTTCAAGTGTAGCTTGTTTTATGGCGGATCTGTCTTAAAACCTTTTTAGACTGAAATTTCTATTTTGTGCCAAATATTTTATTTTGTACATAATCCAAAGACATTTTTAAGGAATTGATGATAAAAAAAGTCTTAATTTGTTTCCATCGAACCTATAGTTTATTTAAACATGTTTATTTGTTTTATGTGTTCATCTGTGTTAAACGACTATAAATCATTTTTCTTACACTTGAAATTTAGCCATGACTTGCGACCTAACTCCACTTATTGCTGTAAACAGTTTAATTGTAGGTACCAGAATATTTTCAAATATACGTTCGTTTCGTCGTCATCTGACCAATGCTCATAATCTGAATCTACCTTCCGAAATATGCCTGTCAAACTGTAGAAACAACAATATTATTCAAGAACCGAGTACATCAAGTAGCCAACAAATAATTTTCAACTTGGACTGTAATAGTGATAATGATGAACGCTCTTTTGTTTTTGAACCTGAAAGTAACCATGTTCCCCAGAAAGATGAAATTTTTAATAACTCAACAGCCACTTTCGCTTTGTCTTTATACAGTAATCCTAACATTAATCGAAAACGTGATCTCAACTTAGTTGAGGTTGACGCATGGAAATTTTTAAAACCTGAGGACCTTATCATAGCTCCAACTTATTCGCATATAATGTGTAATGGAGATACATACTGTAGAATTAAGTACATGTAACTAGAGAGATTATCGAACCGTGTTTTGGGTTAAAGCAAATTTTAATAAAAAATATAAATTTGAGGAGGAGTGTTGAGTAACTATTATTATCATACTACCCCGTGACATTTTCAACATGGTAGCAGAGCGTGGTTAATATGATAAGTAGGATTTGACTGTAAGAATAAATATTTTTTGTATGTATTGATATAGTATAAAGCTGAATTGTAACTGCGTTAGATGTAAACTTAGCAATAATGTTAAGTAATATAATGTTAAGGTTTTGCATGGCGTTGGTATGTTGGACATTGTGGACAGATAATTCTTTCTTTTTATTGCAGAATGGGTCAGCATATCTAACTACCCTTAGAGTCACATGATTGAAGGTGATCCCTTCTGGACATCCTTTAAGACGAGCCTTTTGTAAGAGGTTACCGCAACCTTAGTTTTAAGTACATTTAAATATAAATATGTACCTACATATAATATTAAAGTTTTGCATGGCGTTGGTATGCTGGACATTGTGGGCGGATAATTCTTTCTTTTTATTGCAGAATGGGTCAGCATATCTAACTACCCTTAGAGTCACATGATTGAAGATGATCCCTTCTGGACATCCTTTAAGACGAGCCTTTTGTAAGAGGTTACCGCAACCTTGGTTTTAAGTACATTTAAATATAAATATGTACCTACATATAATATTAAAGTTTTGCATGGCGTTGGTATGCTGGACATTGTGGGCGGATAATTCTTTCTTTTTATTGCAGAATGGGTCAGCATATCTAACTACCCTTAGAGTCACATGATTGAAGATGATCCCTTCTGGACATCCTTTACGACGGGCCTTTTGTAAGACTCTTATTGAAAGCACTGTGAACATGAAACATCTGTTCAAATTGATTCCTTTTTTCCTCCAGGTTCAAAATGTAGGTACACTTCCCATAATTTACACCGGTTTCAAAAGGTACATTTCCTGAAATGTCCACTTCTCAAATAGTACATTTCTCAAAATGCACCTATCCCGGAATGTACATTTCCCTAAATATATCTTACCCAAAATGTACATTCATTCATTTAACATCTCCATATTTATGTGATCCTGGTACTTTAAAATCTGTTCAGTCAGTTATTCCTATCTGTTCTAAGAATGTACATTTTGAAAAAGATACATTTTGGGAAATATACATTAGGGGAAAGGTGCATTTTGGAAAAAGTACTTTTTCGAAAGTGGACATTTCGGGAGTTGTACCTACCTTTTGAAACCGGTGTACACTGGGAAGTGTTCATTTTGAACCTGAAAGCCTTTTATGATTATTTTGAAATATTTTGTGTCACATTTGTTTTGTGACACACTAGTTGATTATTTTATGTGATATTTCAGTTATTACCTCGCCTGTAAGTGAATTGTTTAAGTTTTATTGTAAAAGCAATTTGATAACAATTATAAATATACTCAATTTTATTCATTTAATATTTTGTTTTATTTTACTATTTTAGTTATAAACCGAACAAAATTATTGTAACATTTTATCATACAATTCAGATTTAATTTGTTTAACATTTAAATGTGTATTTTTAACAGTTATAATTGGAGTACTTTTTGGTAAATTTTGCTAAACATGTTCTTTTATTTTGTACTGTATGATACCGCTCACTGGCGGGTGATTTTGTCTTTCGTTTATTTTTTTATTGGTAGTTTACTGATTTGTAAATAAGGCAGCTGACTACAAGTCTCTGGCGACAAAGTATACACGGTGACTTTATTAGTGCGCATAATTTTTGAGGATGTTCGTTCAGTCGGACCATTAGTTTGATGGTCTGAACATCCATAAGGATGTTCAGACCTAAATAATATAATAATATAAGAAATATACTGGGTGACTAGTGCGCGTAACTTATAAAAGTTACGCGCACTAGTCACCCAGTATATTACGCTACGAGAGATTTTCAGTCAACCAATAATTTACAGCTTTCATGCATAATGGCGAAACATGTTTAATAGAATATACCTACATCCTGTTCGTACATTTTAGGAGAGCGCATTTTGTATATTTTACTACTAAAAGTGAAGTAAAGTATACGAAATGTGCTCTCCTAAAATGTACGAAATGGTATGAGTAAATGTTACAATACTAATTTTACATATTTTATTACAATACCTTACGTAAAATATGCAAAACTTATTTAATGTAATATACGAAATCATACGAGTAAATATCACAAAATTAGTTTTGCATATTTTAAGTAAAATATACAAAACCAACAAGAAGATATCTGGTAAATTGTATGAAATTAATTTCACATGTTTTACCAAACACTTTTAGTTAAACATATTAAATCAAAATCGTTAAATGGACGAAAGTAATATACGTGAAATATGCAGGACTCGATTAGCTGAATATACTAAATTAAATGAGTAAATGTAGCAAAATTAATTTCATATATTATACATAACACATTTAGTGACATTCATTAAATCTCATCGTGAAATATACAGGACTGGATTAGCTGAATATACTAAATTAAATGAGTAAATGTAGCAAAATTAATTTCATATATTATACATAACACATTTAGTGACATTCATCAAATCTCATCGTGAAATATACAGGACTGGATTAGTTGAATATACAAAATGAAATTAGTAAATGTAGCGAAATCAATTTCACATTGTTAACATAACACGTTTAGTGGTATTTATTAAATCTCATCGTAAAAGATCAAAAGTAATCGACGTGAAATGTACAGGACTTTTTAGTTGAATATACAAAATGAAATGAGTAAATGTAGCAAAATTAATTTCACATATTATACATAACACGTTAAGTGACATTTACTAAATCTCATCGTAAAATATCGAAAATAATCGATGTGAAATATACAGAACTTTTTAGTTGAATAAACAAAATGAAATGTGTAAATTTACTAAACGTATGGGTTACATAATCAACCAGTTCTATTTGGTAAAATCAACAATTTCGTGTGTAGGACCTATATTAACCCGCGGATTTGATAAAATTTACGCGGAATTTAGTAAAATCAATCATTCTTTTTTTTCAGTGAACATTACACATTACGCCCAAATAACAAGAATAACTATGAGTCACATTTTTTTTCCCATTTAAAACTTTAAAATTATAACTGGTGTTAATTATTTTGACACAGTTATATTCGTGCATTTAATTCAGAGTCGGAACTGTACACCAACTTTTCAAACGCATTTATAACAGAATTCGTCTCTCGTTTAGTGTAATATCTGTATGACGTAGTTTCAAATTAAATGTTTTACACAGCCGGGCTCCCAAGCGGGTTGGCGTGAAGATAAACTTTAAATTGGTCCACCGTTTTCTCTCGACACTCCGAATTTTCTGTTAAGTTTTTGCTACAGGAATAGAGATTAAAATTTGGCATAGCTGTGTGTGCCTTTGACGTCGATGTCTGTGAAGCTGTACCGAGAACCGACGAGATCTATTAACTTTCAATACCGCGCATATACTACGCTTAATAAAATACCGGCTCTCGACAAAATTGACACTCACGTATACCTTTGCTCACGCAGTGAGCAAAAGCTATTTTTTTAAGCAGAAAAAAGTACAGACCAAGGGGCCTCGACGGTCGCTGCTAAAGGAGGAATTGTGAACACTATCCATTTAAACCAAGCTTGTGCCGGTTTACTCGTGGTCTGTGACAGAAGTTGTGCGCTCAACGCACTTTCGGCGCCGCGAATTTTATAAGTAGTCGTCTGTAGACGCTGCCGGCGGGGCGGTCCCGTGCTCTGTGGTATCTTAAACCTTTATCTAGTGGAAAAAAGACTGAAAAATATTTAATTAAAAATACACATATTTTAGGTAGATGTTAAATCGTCGGTGTCCGCAAGAAAAGGGAACGAAAACCTGGGTGCAATATGTCAGCAATACACGCCGCCCACGCATTGCTATCTTCATGACGGTTCTGGAACGCCATCTATTGTCTTCAGTACCTACTAATAAAACTGTTAGTATGTGTATTGTGTGATTACGTAGTAATCCTCTAATTAAAATGTTTTTAGTATTGTCACACTGATTATAATAGTGAATCCATCAGATAATGGAAAACCAATTAAAATCATTATTGTGAATTGACACAAATAATACCAGCGAAATAATGTCTCATTATACCTCTAATATTATTGTGTCAGTTCAACAACACGCAATCTGATTATTCTTGTTTGTTTTATACAATACAATAAGCATGTTTCAATTAGTAATTTGTGCTTTTTAAATAAAACAGGTAGACCCATAGCAAATATTGTGTTCAATGTCTACGTAAGTTGTAGAAAACGTTTTTATGAAAGAAAAAACACTGCAAAAACTAACAAATAAAAAATAATATATTATCAGTGATCGATGGCTGCTAGGCCATCAGTTTCTGTATACTTTGGAGCATCTTAAATGGCCTCTGTATATTCCCATTTAGCAAGAAATCCTAACTTTCCAAAAACTGAAAACCTTCCCAACATACATCCCAAAAAAGAAACAAAATAGTAAGCCAGTAATATTTTATTGATGGCTCAACTATGTCCCAGTTTTTGCCTCGGCAATCCCGCCTAGATAGCCCCCCGGGGGGTTGTAACACTACAACTATCAACTACCGTCGTTATGACGTCACAAGCCCCTCTTCAGCAACTTGCCGCGACTTCTATGTAGTTGTTTTGCTCGATTTTCGTGAATATTCATAAGTTGGGCGCGGATTTTAGTAATATTATGAGAGTGTTTCATTAAATTCTATGTTTGTGCGACGATAGAACTGTGGTAAAGTTTTGCTCAGAGGCAACTTGGTCCGTTTCTGGTTGGATTACATCTGATGTTGATAATAATTATACAGCGATCGTGTAATGTAATGCCCTATCGATGAGCTTCAGCTGCGCACGTTTAAAAAAACTATAATCATTATTATAGGAATCGATATTAATATAGTAATCACACGAAATTGTTTTTCAGATATGAAAGGAAAAAGCATTTCATTCACAGTAGATATTGAACGAAAATACAAAAAACCATTGAAATCAAATCCATTCCCATTTAAAACATAATGCATACACGACTCCACGTTTTTTTTTCCAGAATGCCACGTAGTATGATATGTACAGCTATTAGTTTAAACCGCGGCGCACTGGCGGTAATTCAACCCGTAATTGAATTCCTATCGGGCTCAGCACGTGATATGTAGGGTCGGCGCTCACTTGCCATCAATTACGCCGGCGGCTTTTTTGGCGCAATATTAACGCTGTCTCTTGTGTATACATGGTGTGATATCGGTAGGTACAGGTTGATGTTATGTAGGTCCGCCTGAGGGAACACTTTGTTATTTGCTAAGTGCTTAGTAAAAGATACTTTCCAGCCTACAGAAAGGCGTATAAAAGATTAAATGAAAAATTACGAAGTAGTGACGTGGTTATGAATTTACTAAAGATAATTATAATTACTAATTATTATTAATTTAATTACAACAAAGATTACCTATTCCAATAAAACAAAGTTTTGAAGCGACTGCTCAAGTCACTTTCCTCGCTGAATGAAGGGTTCGTTCTCGAGGTTTTATTTAGAAATCCTATTTTATTTCCACACAAAAATATCTCGCTTGCAAAACTCCCGATAGACTGCGAATGCTAGATTCATCAATTTATAACAGAACATCGAAACTTTGTAACGATACAACATTAATGTATCTTATTATTATGAAAATGGATGTATTTACTTACAATAGGCTCTACAATGATACTAAAATATTATATTTGCCTTCTTGCTTGTTCGCGTTACTCAACACTAGCCTATAACTCAACATTAAAATCAACAAACTATAGTAATTCTTATCCATAATATTAAAAAGCTGCAGTGCGATTTTGTAACCATCTCGCCGTGAAAACTTAAGTGAAGTGAGCGTGGAGTGAGCTGTCAATAGTGTCAATTCCTAGCAAAAACAAAGTCACATCACCTAAGATTTCACGGTGAGATTTTTACAGAATCGACCGGCAGACTATACAAATTCCTCATACTTAATTCCTTGTCAAAGCAAGTAAACCTGCAGTTAACGCCTAGTATGTGATTAACGAAAGTGATATTTATTCACCGAGTGACCTCCGAAATATACAGGCTGTGGTGATTACGGGCCTCGTTTGGTGATAACATCGATCGGGCATTTGCAAGCCAATGGGACATTAATAGCCCATTGCTTACTAAAAGCCTATTTATATTGGTACATAAAGATCCCGTTTCCGAGCCCCGCGGCCCCGGCAGAATAACAAACGGGAGAATATCGTTTTTCCCTGTCTTTGAAGGTAGTTAGTTTATAATTTGACGTTTAAGATAAAGAGTAAATGAGTTTAGTAATAAAGACTTAGTACTATCATCAGTGTTGTATAATATGTATTATGTTTAATCTGGCGCATAAAATTGACAGAAAGAATAATATAATATTATATTCAATTTTTAGTTAGCGTGAATCATCTGGCGAAATGCGATCGAAATTGTACTCAAATAACCTTATAGATGAACACAAACCAATTTTTAAAATATTTAAAAAATGCGAAAATTAATAAATAAACCAAGAACAAAGAAAACTGTAATGTATTTAAAAAAAGATGAATGAGCTTCAAAACAATGGCTACAAAATATAATGGACTCCACGAACGTGTGAAAAGGGGCATTTTTATCCTTCATTGACATCGTTGAATGGGTTTTTTAAAGGGCAATAAACTTGTCATAGGTCATTTGATATTATAACGCTCTCATATCGAGTTACGAGCTTAAAGTCGTTTGCAATATGTCCCATCTTATATTATCTTATTTTCCAATAAAAAACTGCGGAAAAATAACAATATAATACGTCTTTTTTTTGTAAATTGTTTCACAGTTCAGACAGCTACTGTGATTAATTTTAGAAATAACTTAATTTTGCGCTGTTATTATTAATTATACCTTCGATAATTGAATTTTCTTGAGCAGATATGATCAAAACAAAGCTGAAAATGCTATGATTATTATAAACATTTCTAGAGAATGAATTCTAATCCAGCAAAACAATATTACAGGTTGTACATATTGTTGTGGGTAAAAAATACATTCTGGGTACAAAAAAAATGTTATTGCAATAAATTATAGTTATAGTTTTTATTTGTCTAATTACTTGGGAAAAGGTTCTCGCCCGGCAAAGACAAAGAGACATCAATAGTTAGATCTTTTGCTAGATTTGATGATATTTTAACAATAACGAAAAACGATTTCGCAGCCATTTCTATTTCTATACGAGATTTACTTTCTGTAAGCTCCGGTCACCTTGAACAATTATTACTTCATTTACTTTCCAATATATTTTTAACCAAACATTAAAAGACTGTTTACACGGTTCCCTGAAATTAATTTCAAAATTCAATCAAAACTTTTGGTTAACAAACAGTAAGTTAGTTCGTAAACTAAGTTAAATAAAAACAGTCGAGGTGTGAATAACAATACAAAAGGTATAAACGTAGTAGGGAGAGCGGCCATTTTACGTGGAATTGATAGGCGGGCGTTTATTTCGTCGGAATGCGACAAACTGCGCTGACATAAAACGCTCAGTGAGCCTATCCGATGGAGAGTGGACACACAAAATACGTTAAGTTTCCATCGGTGACGTAAAATGTGTCGTTTCAACGGATTGCTAGTAAAAGAGTGACAACATGTTTGTGAGTTGGCTCCGTGGTATTGTACATTTTTACAAGTTCACATTTTTTTATACGACACGCTTTTTAAGCGTCCTGTAAAAATATATCTAAATGTAGTAGAGATTTGTTCAAGCAGGATATGAGTAGGTTATTTGGTCTTCAGATACTTTTGAGCAAATACTTACATATTGATAACGTGAGTAAGTAAAAAAGTATTCGGTGCAGGTAGTGATTCAACAGTAACTTTCTTTACAACCACGGTTATCCACAGAATATAAATAATACTTTGTGACGAGAAGTTGCATAAGTATCTATAAATAAAATGTTATCTGCTAAAAAGCATTTCGAACAGTATATTCATTGTTTCATCTCAACTTAAGATAACGTTTTTTATAGAAATATCTAGATTTATTGAATCGCACGAATACAAGACGTCTCAAGAAATTCTCAGAAAATACGTATGAAACCATTTTAGTACAAGGTCTTTCAGAAATAGATAGATATGTATATTAGTTTTAGGTCGTAGGGATCGCCCTACCAACTGAGGCAAGTAACCGCTGATTGCACTTTTATGTGAAAATCTAATTATAACCCAATTATTTAGTTAAAATACATTATTTTTTAAATAAAAGCAGCTGAGCTTTGCGATTGTAGATATATCTGTAGCTGCTCGCGAGAAATGCCGAATAAATGATGAATGAAATGCACCAGCCCCCGTGTGGTTTGACCGGACTCGATTAATCGGATGAATCACAAGATTCGCACTAGCCCCTGAAGCCTCATGTTTCATGGTGCTACATAGGCCATTGCATATCAAGGAGTAGACCGGGAGGCGCTGTAAGGGCAGAGAAGACGTGCCGTGACGTGAAGGATTTAAGAGACGTACCGGATATGCGTCCTAGAGTAGGCAATGGACTAGTGGAGAGATGGAAAACCCGCGAGAAATGCGGCATGCACAAATACAATAAATCCCACATAACTAAACAAAATAATTATGTCAATTCTACAGTAAAATTATACGATATAATTTATTATTTATTCGATAATAACTAAATTATTATTATCATTAATAATAACCTATTAAATTACAATTATTACCACATACATAGGTACATTCGCCCTTTATTACACATCGGGCCACAATCACGTGCGAAATTCGAATCACGTTGGTATTTACAAATCACAGAAGCGAAGACTTATGTATTTATTAATGTATAATGTACGTACGTGAGACCAATGTCGATATTATAGAGGTAAATACGTTAGAACAGAAGGTTTACTTACTAAATATAATATTGTAAAAGTAACGCTAAATGCATGCAGAGTCTAACAATATATCGCTAGACCGCGCCTAGTAATGTCACTTTGCAAAAGAACCAAGATTTTAATTGACAAACAATCGTTTTCATGGCTAAGGTATACATTGTGCATTGGATTATATAGATATTCTGTTACTTTTTGTGTTGTGACATAGTGCAGTAACGAGATATCGTCAAAATTCAGTTTTCCAACAATATTGAACTGCACGTTGCGTCTTTTTTTGTGGTCCGAAGTGTTTTGGTAAAAAGAATTTTTGAATGGACTATGTCACCAAGAGTCTATTTTTAGACAAAAAAGTTACTTTATTGACGAAAGTTTTTTTTAAATTTCGGTTTACTTTTAAATGTCTGTGACAAGTTCTGGGCAAGTATGAAATAGATATAATATAGACCTGAGGTCCGAAAACCATGACCATACTAATACTTTACCTGACCTTTATATGGGTAAACTAATTAACATACGTTTCCTTTAATGAAAAGGTGTCACAAACCACAACAAATAATAAAACATATCCACGAAATTAAGCACTGGAATGACGGCTCAGTTAAGTTGGAACACGCCATTACATTCACGGCTCCCTTCTTTACACCACTGTTAATTTTAATAAGCGAAACTTGTAGGATACCTGTGGTATAATGTGGGCATTTATTGTCTCAGGGATGCTCTTATAGGGGAGAGTGATTTTAATGTTAGCACAGACACCTTAAAAGAATCGATAAATCCAGTGTTCTAAGACAAGATAAGATTTTTGTTTTGCTTAAACATGTGTATTCATACAAGAACGCGCAAGATATTATGTCAGCAAGTTCATTCATGCTTATCCTTATGTCATCATCGCATCACAATCAGCCTATAATGTCCCACTGTTGGGATATAGGCATCCTCTCTGTGAGAGGGAGTAATATGCTTGTGTATCAGCGTACTAATGTGTTCATAACAAATAAATAACAACATGTAGGTATGTAGGTAGTCTTAACAAATTGTCACCTATCGTATGTATTTTGACTCATGCCAAGCATATTAATGGGTAAGATTTAAGCGAAATATCAGAAAAAGATCTATCAGTTGCGGAAAAAGAGCCTAGCAACACAGAAACACATAGTAGTACCTACATTCCCATTGGTACCCTTGGGTACGAAGCCCCATAAAATAGCCGAGTTACATTTATGTGGGTTTGTAATTTGCTCCGCAAGTTTATATGACTTGACATTGTCAAGTAGTGATGTGCGACATATTTTATAGAGTTTGTTTTTTTTATATTATAAACAATGATAGCAATGCTGACAGGCTTGGCATCACCGGAACTTGATAGACAACGCCAATCTTAATCACTACACAACAATTTAATATCAGTAATAGTATTGTTTTCTCACGAAGTGACGCGCGCATTACTTGTGGTAAGCAGTGTACAGACACGCTGTGAATGTGTGCGTGAAGACGAGTAGCGTCAGCATATAAAACACACTCGCACACGTACACACACTTCCGACTTCGCCATTGTCTCGGACGGTACCGTGAGATCCTGCGCTTACGAACACATTCATAGGGTGTTTGTACACTTAGTAACCACAAGTAAAGCACGTGTCGCTTCGGGAGATAAAAAAACTGTATTCATTATGTAAAATCACACTTCACGTAATTCTATAACGCCAATAATGAAAATAACACTAACATCTTTCAGTATAACCAGATCCCAGAGAGCGTGTTGACGGCTCTTTAGACCGAAACGAATTCGCACCTCCATAGATGGCGCGTGAAATTGATTCCTTCTCCTACTGTCCATTAAATCAAGTGGATTTTTGATGTCGTCTTTATTAGTTTTTTACCAAGATTTAGCTAGATAGGTAGGTGTTATATTATTCAAATTCAAATTAATTTATTAAAACATGCAGTTCTAACCAAGAGAAAACTTAGACCGATTTAACAAATTGGGTCCCAAACTAGGCACAGCCTGTATCGTGGTGACCCAAACACCAGACAAAGTTGCTAATTGAATCAGTTCTGTTAGCTGTTTACCTGTTTTTTTCTATAAGCGACTCGCACGAAGTTAATTTATCTATTTATAACCGAGTCTACAACTCCAGAAATATGTATTAGGCAATTGGTGAATTTTGAATGTTATGCAATGAAGTATTGAAACCCCTCTGTTTTTGTCGACGGTTAAAAAGGACACTAGCGAACAAAAGTGATAAGAGTTAAATATGTATTATAAAACCTGAACTGTAACTTAGTGCGAGTCGCCTGTAGAAAAAACAATATAATTATTATTCAAAAAGGACGGTTCGTCCGTTTCGGGCGAGTAAATTCATGCGAATTGACTAATACGCCCATTAAACAGCACCTGTAAAAGAGAAAACGTGACAAATGTGATTTTTTGACAATCAATCAATCAATCAATCAATCAATCAATAATTTTATTTGCATAATATGGGTTTACAAAAGATGTTGCACAGGTACAGTTTCACCATATTCAGCTATGTTAGCATGCAAATATTATGTCAAATTGACAAATATTATGTCGCAATATCAGTTTATTATGTTATTCGTCCATTGGTGAAAACCGTATGAAAATCCATCCTCCATCCGCCGGGGGGAATTTGTTTAATAATATGTAGTGATAAGGCCCAGGTATTTATGGTATGACAGGCATGTGTGCGTTTTTAAATGTCTATGAGTGGGTAGCGGGGGTAATGAAATCTAGTGCATGTGACCTAAAAAGTATTGTAGTTATTCCAACGTCACCATTTATGAAGCTCCAGCCAGTTCCACAACTCACTCAAATAAAAAACAAGGCTCAAATAGGCAGTTAAGTGATGATAAAGGGTTATTGTAAAAGTTGACCGACACACAAGTTTGTAAGTAGCTCAAAGTATGCCAAACTTAAGTCAGAACATTTAGGACCAAACAAGTAGGGGACTCCGTTTCATGCCTTAAATAGCTCAGGAATAGTTTTAGGTACAATGTGGATGGAACGCCTACTGTGACAGAAACTGCAGTTCTAGTGTGAGAGTGTAGAACCTTAGCTGGTTCTACTCTCACCCCAAGGACTACTTCTATCAGGTAGAAATACCGTACACATGTTAAAGTGGTGTGGGTTACCTCTACAGGCAAAACCAACTTCTATCACATTGAAGAACGAGCCATTTAATAGACCGTTCCGTGGATGGAATGAATTTATCCCAAGAACAAATCTAACTTTAAAGTTGAAAATATGTTAATAAATTATTAAACATTGCATCGGAAAGCACGTTAAGTCGCTGGTCCCGGCTGTCATTCGTGGATCTTTGACAGTCGTTACGGGTAGTCAGAAGCCCGAAAGTCTGACAACCAATCTTACCAAGGGGTATCGTATTATCCAGTTACTGGGTTGTGGAAGTCAGATAGGCAGTCGCTCCGTGTAAATTACTGGTATTCAGCTGCATCCGGTTAGACTGGAGGCCGACCCGAACAAAAGGCTATTGCTTAGGATGATGAGGTGAAAATATGTTCTCTTATACATCGATATGTGTCACGGTCAATTCTCCAACTGCAAATGTAAGTTCTTCATCACAAAAAAAAATGTGATAAAACTACAAATTAACGATTTTCGAACTTTTTCCTTTACTTAAATTTAAATTTTTCCATTGCTAAATTTCATGATTCTAGGTCAACGGGAAGTGGTGCGTCGTCTTCACATATAATTATATTATGTATACAAAACCTTGTAAAACATTTTAAAAGAGTAACGGTGGAGTTTCTTGCCCATTCTTCTCCATACGAAAACTACCTTTTGGAAGGGGCGACTAGAATCAATTCAATTTTACTGTAAGTTTTTACGTTCAAAAGCGCCTTTAATGTGCCTATTTGAAATAAATGATTTGACTTTGACTTTGACTTTGAGTACCCTATAGGTTTTGATTTATATATGAGTAACAAAATATGTCACATAAAGGTCATCACACATAATAATCTCACCGCTCCAGCGCAGTAACCGCCCGTCACCACCTCGAAAAATTCCTAGCGCTTGTCGCCAATGCGCCGGCAGCAAGACGACCGCTCGGTGCTGGCTAGCTCATCTCACTGTCAACGCGCCAACAGCTAGTTTTAAGCTTACGGACCGGTTTGCAAACATTAATGAGTGTGAGAATTTACGGGCGAACCAGGCGTCAGCATGCATACCGCTGGCAGACGTTTCTTCACCGGGGAGCGGCGCGCAGCTGCTCGCTTAAGGCTGATTTTCCACCAGAGATGTGTTATGCAGCTATACTGCGAGAATGTGGAAGTTAAGCTACAAAACTGTGCGACCGTTTCCACTAATGCTAAGCTGTGCTAGCAGAGCAAGATGTGCTATGAAGATGCGCCGCCGTGCGGTAGCTGTGCGAGGAACTTGCGCACCTCGAGCTATGCAATGCATCGATAGTAAGGAAGGCACGGGGAGTACCTATTCTGCTCTGCACATAGCTACCCCACTCGCGCATCCATAGCTCCCATCCATGACACGCATCCTTCCGTATAAAAAACATAGCTTAGTTGAACCCGTTTCCACCAATGCTATCCTATGTGGACCAATGAATATGATTGGTAGATATTATCAATCGCATCCATAGCAACGTAGCATAGCAACGGTCGACGCGACGTGTGACTATTCTGTATTGTCATCGTAAAATATACTTTGTGCGTGTCGGAGCGGTTCTGTTATATATGTAATACATTCCTAACTGAAACTCAAAGCATAATAATATTTTTCAATTAGATCACTTTTGAATTGTCAAGGGGTCGGTCAGGCAGAAAGCTGAATCTAGTTGCCCATTCCAAACCGTAGTAGGTATCTTAGCCATGGAGAAGAACGGGCAAGAAACTCCAGGGACACTCTTTTAAATCAAATTATGGTTAATTTGGTCGTTTCCTATGCAAAAGGGCCGGCAATTAATTCCACGGTAACAGTTTTAAAAATAATTGGGTTTTCCAATATTTTCAAATTACCAGAATATTTCGAATATAGTTATGGGAGGATAATGTAGGTCTGTCAACAAGTACCAGGTACTTAACAAAATAGAAAATATTCAACAAATTTGAGTCTATTTGTTGAATATTTTCTATTTTGTTATTTTGTGAGTCTACAAGGTTGCGTAGGTTGACAACAAGCCTAAGACGTATAAGTTTGACCACTTATCTTTATGTTTGTGTAATAAGTACTTAGGCACGTAATAAGATAAGTAGTCCCAAGTTCCACAGTCCTCAACATCGTATCACGGCTGAAGTGGTCCTTTATTCGCCTACACAATGTCAACTCGTGATTCTGTTATGTAGCCTCCTGTATTTCGTGTAGGAAGCCATTTATCAATCGGCCTCGCTGACTCTTCGCCGGTTACGGTGAGACGACTGACCTATATTCAAAATAGCTTTTTATTGTGATAGTTGTAGCGTAAATAGGAACGGTTTTAATGGTGTTTTGGTGAACCGTGGGCCTAGCACGAATGTGCGCTATAAACGTAAAGTCGAACGATTTTGAAATTAGATATACTCGTTTTGTAATTAATATTTATTTACTTTGTAGACTTTACATTTAAACCTGCTTAAATGCTACGAAGTATTTTCATTTTTATTAAAAAATAGTCGATGTTACGTCGCGCGTTCGTCGTGCAAGTCTCTAGAACGTTCAAGAGCAATCATCGCATGCCACAAAGCATGCTCAAATACTGTCATTCAAGAATTGCATGCAAGTATTTACACGCGTGCGATTTACATAAAATGACATACAATAATTGAATGCAAGTTTTGATTCAAGTAATGCCTGTATTTTCGCTGCCAAATATTTCATTCATTTTATTGAACGTCTTCTCAAGATTTTTTTAAAATTGTTTCGTACGCTCATGTTTGAATGAAAGAATGTTTTTCATATCAAAACCGAATGCGATTTAATTGTACGCGCTGTTTACACCGTACAGGTGCAAACAGCCATAGACAGCACATACAAATTAAAAGTAAGTTTTGAATAGCAACTAACTTACCCGTATCATGCAACAATTGTGCGTGTTGTTTAGACGGTGCCAGACAATTGTTGCTTCAAATTTATTATATGCCATAGGCAATAAACTTGCACCGTGTAAATAGAGCTTAAGCCTACTACTAGAAGCCAACAAGGCTCAAGCACGAATTTTGTGTATCTGGTAGGTATTTATATTTTAGTTAGAACTAATTTTATAGTGTCCAATAAGCCTTTCGTCAATACTTTGAAGAAGACTTTCAAATTATCCATTAATCTAGTTTTATTTTCATTCAGAACTTAAGCTCGAGTTAGTTCAGAGAATAAAATAACTAACCTGGCAATAGATTTCATGCAAGTATAATGTAATTGAAAATATAATGCTTGCTTCCTGCTGTTTCCGTTTGATATCCGTCTATCGAAATCTATAGGCAGTGTGGAAGGGGCACCAATGTGCGAATGTTTTATTCAAGAATGGAGTTGAATTGAAGATTTCCAATGACGATTTAAATTGTTTCTTTTTTACCCCAGTAAACTTAGTAAACTGAATAAGATACAATATTTCTCATTCGTTAAAAAAAGTTTTGTCTGGACGCGATCAAAATTTTATTTTTATCTTTTTGATGACTGGTTTATTTTTTTTATTTGAAATGGGTTTACTCTTGACTCTAATCTAGGTCAGAGATGACACAGACAAAGTTGTGATGACTAACTGGTAGAACCATTCGAACCACAGCGGAGCTAACGAACAAGGTCTTTGATGCTTCGATCTAGTTTTATTGTTTTAGGATATTTACGAAACATATAGTATATTATGTTAAATCATGTTTCTATAGATAAGGAAACATTCCTCTTTGACACACAAGGGCTCTCAAATACGCAACTCAACATAATTTGAATGAAATAAACTTTCACAGATGGCGGGACACCCTTGAGTATATATTTCTTGAATAACGGCCGTCAAATTCGGGACTGTCATATTAAAAGTTGCCAGATTATGGACATTAGCTCCGGGGGAGAAATTCCAAGTTTTGCATAATACCTACTGTACCTACCCCGTGAGGGATATATTTTTGATGTTCTGCCCTTTGGAGGTCTGTGGGGCAGAAGGAAATGTTAGTTTATGATCACTAGTGAAAAAATGTACTCACCTACCTTGATGAAATAAAAATGTGGAATAAAAGATGAAACTGATTTTAACTTCATTTTAAAAAGATAATTTTTTGTAACCCCTTTAATTGTTTTGTTAAAAGCTCAGGCGAATCAATTAGGTATTAGTTGTTATTTGCTCACTTGTTAACTCTCCCATTAAAGATTACTTACGATTAAAAACCCGTTTACACTTTACAATATTTGAAAAGTACCAAAATGGACATAAAGTTGTATTTACACCCCTGTTGGTAGGTGCTGTTCAATTATCATTTTGGTAGGTATAAAAACTAAAGGTCTTTATACCAATACATATAAGAGGAGGCGTGTCTTAACGAATAAAAGCATCTTCATTACTCATTGTGGTTTATTTATAAATCACTTTTTATATAATTTAACTCTATAATAATAACACGTTTATAATCAAATCTATTTCAAAATAATATAATAATATTATTCCCTCTAAAAAAGTCCGACTAACTCGGATGCCAACGAACGAATGACCACTCCTTTTTTTTTTTTTTTTTTTTTTTTTTTTTTTTTTTTTTTTTTTTTTTTTTTTTTTTTTGGATATGGCATCTCGTAGTTGACCTTGAGAGGTCGTGACTACTTAACCGGACAATCCTGCGGCTGCCTTGAGAGAACTCAAAGCCTCCAGCCAGGGGCTTAAAACTAACTAAATAAACTAAGCGACTACACGCTAAGGGCACCCCCTGTGGGGTACGAGCCTCGGCTTAGGGCGTCGCTGGGGGGAGGGCAGCAAGTTGGGACAGGCTGGATCTAATTTTGATTATTTAACGAACGATGGGGCCGGCATTTCCTAATTGACTACTCTGAGAAGAAATGCCGAAACAAACTCAGAGGTCAGAGTCGGGAATTTAAATCTACTGGCTCAGCTGCGGCGCGGGCTGGCACTACATCGAGCAAGGGTCGGTGGGGGGCATTTACTGGGGGACGTCGCGAGGGACCTCGTCGGCGAGGCCGGTATGTCGGTTTCTTGTATCTGTTTTTCCTAAGCGTGCTGGTTGCCCTACTGCTCTCTTGGAGGACGGTTATAGGGTCATCTGGGTCGGCGAGAACGTGCCTTGGACGGCGTAGTTTACTAATTTGGGAGGGAGTATATCTGGCGGCCTCGACAACCAGCGGGTTTCGATGGTTGGGGGCGGAGTCGAAGAAGTGCTTGGAAAGGCGCTTCATGAATGGAGGGTCTGCATCTTATGGATGCGGTGGGGCTTTGCGTGTGCAAAGACTACGCAGGCATAGGTCATGATTGGGCGAATGCACGCTGTGTAGATGCGCAATTTGCACTTAAGTGACAATTTGCTGCGTGCATTGAGCATCGAGTGGAGGCTACCGAGAGCGAAGGCAGCGCGCGAGCGAACCGCCTTTATGTGCTCTGCGAAGGAGAGGTGTCTGTCGAGGATAACACCGAGATATTTGGCTTGCTTCTCCCAAGGGATCGGCTTGCCGAACATGGTGATAGGTCGGGGGGGGATGGGTTTGTGTCTCGGTTTCGAATAGAGAACCGCTTGACTTTTGTCGGGGTTTACTTCTATTCTCCACTTCCTAAACCAGTCAGCGAGCTTGTTGACTGAAGTTTGGAGGATGTGGGAGATCTGGACTAGGCTGCGGCCAGTGTAAAGAATGGCAGTGTCGTCTGCGAAGAGAGCCAACTGGGTCTTTCTATTTATTGGGATGTCGCTAGTGTACAGCGTGAAAATGAGCGGAGCGAGCACAGAGCCTTGGGGGACTCCTGCTCGGATGGGGTGTGGGGAAGATATAGCTCCTTCTACTTTGTAGCGGAAGGTGCGGTTCGACAAATAGTCTCGAAGGATGAGCACGAGGCGGTCGGGCACACCGAGTTGATATAGCTTATATAATAAGCCATTGTGCCAGACTTTGTCGAAAGCTTTCGCTATGTCGAAGTATATCACACCTGTCATGTATCCACGCAGGAACCCTGCGTGGATATGTTCGGTGATACGGTGGACTTGCTGCACGCTAGAGTGTTGGGTTCGAAAACCGAATTGTTCGTTGGGGATGAGGCCCTTTGTTTCGGCATAGTTCCTAAGACGCTTATAAATAAGCCTCTCGTAGATCTTGCCTAGTCCATTGAGCAGACTGATGGGACGGTAACTCGTAGGTTCCGACTTGGGCTTGCCGGGCTTGGGAATGCCAATGACTGTGGCTTCTTTCCACTTTTGTGGGAAAATGTTGTTGCTCATGGCACCGTTGAAGATGGTGGCCAGTAGCACAATTAATTGGGCAGGGAAGAGTTGAATCACTCTATTGGTGATTCCATCTGAACCGGGGGCTTTCTTAGGAATAAGACCCTTTATGATGTCCTGTACTTCGTCTGGAGTGACGGGGGGTAGAGGATTTTCGGGGTCTTCTACTGGTGGGAGGGAGGCTCTACGCTCGACTTCCGCGTCGACCTCAGAGAGGTGAGCTTGGTCTACGGGTAGGGAGCTGGGTGTACCAGTGTACACCCAGCTCCCTACCCGAAGCCCAGTGGCTTCGAGGCTGTCAGCCAAGCATTCTGCCTTGTCTTCGTCGTCAAAGGCGATGGTATTGTCGGGGCGGATCAGTGGGGGCATGGAGATGATGTCTCGAGATCTAAGTCTCCTTTGGAGTTCCCAGAAGGCCTGGTGATTGGGTTCAAGATCGCTCAGCGTCTTATTCCATTTGACTTCACGCCACTCCGATGACCACTCCCGTGCTGCGCACGCCTTTTATAAGCACTTTGCTACTGGAGGGGCGTCGGTAGCGGGGCGCGCCGCATAAGTAGCTCGTGACGTTTCGTTGCACGCGCGGTCTGCGCGTTGTTGATGTGCCGTTTTTTACATATGGAATATTTGCGCCGATATACATATCTTAAATTTTTCCCTTTGTTTCAATATATTTGGTACGTGATCCAGTAGAACTCTTTGAAACAAAGTTACCGTTACCTTTTACCCAGGGACTCCCAAACCAAGTTACCGCGTTTTAATATTTGAAATGAGCTGTGTTTTTCTTTCAATTTATACGGACAACCTGTAACTTTACAATATATACCTTTTTCAAAGGTTATGAGCCTCCGAAGAACATTTCTTTA
This sequence comes from Luperina testacea, assembly GCA_927399505.1. Lineage (NCBI taxonomy): Eukaryota > Metazoa > Arthropoda > Insecta > Lepidoptera > Noctuidae > Luperina > Luperina testacea. The sequence goes on from OV656771.1 coordinate 802,024, forward strand.
TTTTCTTTTTAACTTGCCGAGAACTGTTATAAAGAATTTTTACTTGAGAAGAATATTATTTTTATATTTATTCTAACGTGAGATTGAGTTCTTGTGATTTGATTGATATTAGATTTAGCTTTTGCTTTTTTATTTGAAAAGCTTTACTGCATTACAAATATTGTGTGAGGCTTAAAAATATTAAAATGACGAATAGTATAGAATTCGTCTTCAGTCTTGTGACCACACTTAACAGTTTAAGTATGACTTATTCCTAAAATAAATAAGTAAAATACCTCGTATTATTTGCTGTCTGTCTCTATTTACAATTCTAAGTGCATGTTTAAAGGTTAAGGTTAGATCAGAGGACAATAGACGATAGAACGGTAAACATGGTCGTAGGATTGTTTGTAGTTGATGAAAAAAAGTAAAGTTTTAAGATCTGCTTTAAAACTAAAGTGCTTATGGTCAAACTTAGTTTAAGTTCAACCCTTGCCACTTTTGTTTATTTATTATTTGACTAATATTCGGGTCGCATAAACATTAATCACAGAATGTTTTCGTCAACCATTAACTTTGGATCCGAACAATAAATCCAACTACGCAGCTCTATAACATTAGCCCCAATTTCCATCGAAAGCGAAAGATAGAAATCCAAAAAAGCTATAAACAACAATGTATAAAGCGACACTAACGTCGAGCAAATAAAATAAATCAGCGCATAAATAACGCTGTTAACTATATATTCTCCAAAACGTGGGGAACGAGCGTCGATGTTAGCAACACTTAAATAATTTTGGGCAAGCGATGCTATAGAGTGCTTAATTTATGGTGGACTACCGGCTATATTTATGGGTGGGAGCGTAAAAGTGGAGTTAGCTGTTGTAGCTACAACGAGTAACGGTTAAATAATAGTTGTTCGTAAAACTATCGCAATCGCTCCGTGAGGGAGGGGGGTCGTTTTCAGCACGCACTCTGAAAAGTAATTATGTTTTAAATTGCTCACACTTTTTGTTGCTCCAGAGGTAATTTTGAAACAAAAATTACAAAGTATTTTCAAGAAAACTTTATTTAAAAATTTGCTAGCTCAGTAATTTCAGTATAACTATAAACAATGTTTTTTTTTCAAATATCGCTGTAAGTAAGGAAACAAAATAATAAACAAACAACAATTTGTAATAAAAAAATATCTTTCTACCTATCTACTGATGAAGATAAAAATTCTCCTTGTAAAAACAATAAATTTCCATAAATTGACAGCCAAGCGATTCGATCAACAAAATTATTAGCATGTTTTCCCAATAGAACAAACAAATGATTAAGTACACCAATACAAAACTACGGCGACAATAATTTTCACTAAACACGCCTATAAAACGGGAATAATAAAATTATAATATCGAAACTTTGTCAATAATTCTGTGATGGGTGAAGAACAAAAGCTCAAAGTGGCCATTGTCCCCCAAACGCATCAAATTATGGCCACATTATCCGTGATGGCGGTATATTTCCCCTGTTATTGCGACACCCTATTTATTCGGTACTGCGGACTGTTCATTATATAAGTTTTTATTGCAAGGTCAGAAGGAAGCGCTGATAATTTACCATAAAATATTAGATTTATTTAATGACCAAATATGAGGGAGAGGATGACCGGAACGTTATTTTCAATGATTTCGGTGAGTGGTTCTCTATCGAGTTATGGCTTATTGGATATTTTATAAATCAGCTTCCGGTATGATATTATCCGCAATGATATGAGCTTTTTATAAAATGCTTAAAAATTCTTTAGCTTTGTCATTTACTTGTTTAGCAGGTTTACGCTAAAGTGACCATAATAAACAAAAAAAGAATAAAAGCAACACGACCACGACTTTAAACTTCAGCGCTAAATTGCTAATAGACATTTATTTCAATGTACGAGTAACTTTAACATTAAACTTTTTGCTATCTACAAGGAACGCCTAAAACCTCCTAATTAAAAACTTTCTCACGCTCACTTACTCAAACCTGATCTACCAGGCAAACATGAACATGTAGATATACATACAAGTTCATCATTAATATAGGTTTTTAATGAGTTGTGAGCCAACAAGCCAAGAAGCAATCACTGTTCGATTAACTGTTAGCGAACAAAAAGTTGTTGAGTCGACGCTTACTAATGACTGTTTCATTGCATTAGCACAACAAGTGTATTAGCTGGGGTTGCCAGCTTTTCTAACTCACTTGAGTCTGGGTCTGTTAGGAAAAGTGGAAGAAGTGCTGTCGATTAAAAATGGGGTTGGATTGGTGATTGATTGTTGGGATAGTAATTAATATAAATGATCCATGAATTCATATATTTATTTTTCTATTCTATTTTTGCATGACAATCTGCAAATCCTACTGAAATTGCTTTATTTCGGTGAGTAGTAATAATAAACAAGGTTAAGGAAAAAAAGGGTCGCAGAAATATAACAAAAGAAAGTAAAAAGGTTTATCGTCACTTATTTTCCATAAATCAAAATAAATGTTGCCATTAAAAAAAAAAACAGAAACTCAGCTCCAATTAGCGCTACACAAGCGTGACTGTTCTTTTTATATTCACCACTAAAATCAGCCATGAAACAATATTTCATCCATTTATAATACTCATTCGGTCTACTCAACAAAATATTGTACCCGTTAATAGCACTTAAAGTGAGCGTGACACGCGAATATAATACCTTCTGAAATACGTCGTAAATAGCGGTAGTAGTCTTACTGATGAAGGCTCTGCAGTGATGATTTTTTTTCTGAAAGAGTGGACAGAAAGAAGTAACGTAAGCTACCCTCGCTGTGATCACCAATTAGAATACAAATATAATAATAGCACTGGTTTTAAGAACAAGTTTCTCTCAAAGGTTTTATACTTTCTTAGGTTCCCACTTATAGGTATAATAAAATTAATCGTATTACAACGATTTATCACCTAACAACAATGGTTTGTAAGATTACTCTAGTTGAATGGCTCCATAATTTAGATTATAAGCAACTGAGGATTTACTAACTCATCCAAAATAGTCCAACTCCCTACTTCTCAGTATAGGAAAAGTAGGGGGTTGGACTATTTTTAAAGGTGCTCTAATATGTGTATATTAACCATATTAGGTTTAGTCTCATCTCTTCCCCTCCCCATCTCTTCCCCTATACGTTTTACCTACAAAAAGTAATTTTTTCTGATCATACTGCATACTGATCACCATTTTTCCTCTTACTTCTCTTTTTGTTTTATTGATTTTAATCTGTGTTTCTCATTGATTTTATGTTACGCCCTGTATCCTTTCAAATTTACTAAATAACTAATTATGTTCTCATACCGTGTGGTAGGACCCTGGTGATCTGCTATACAGGTATTCCTAGTTCAGACACCAGTCTCTCACAAACTAGTTTCTAAGCTTGTCTAAATTTATAATTTATATCATTTATATTGTTTGTGAAGAGAAAATAAAATTATTTGAATATGTTTTCTGAAAAATTTACAATCATTGGCAAAATAAATATTTATTGATTTTCTGAATTCCTGTTACGTTTTAAAGCCATAGAGATTTGACTGTTAATGCTCCCAAAATATGAAAGGGAATAAATCTAGCTACACAGTCTATCCATCAATAAATTACCTTCAGCAACTAGTATTATAGTTATCCAACCGTCGAAAGTCGTGGTCACCCTACAGCTGCGTCATCACTGTAACTGAGGGTGTAACTCGGTGCTAATTACAAGCCAGTAAGAACATGCCCAGTGATTGATGGGCACGCTTTCTTAATATTACGCCGAGCCAACTTTGGACAGAAATTATTTAATTACTACCTACTTCGTAGCTCGTTACAGAAATAGGTAGAAAAATAAACATAATATTACTTTATATAACGTAAAATTATGTTTGGAAAAGAACACAGTCTGGCAAAAATAATATGACATCAAGCTTGCAACCAGAAAACTAGACGGTTTGAGTGAACTACTTTGTAACTTGCCTAGCCATAAAAAAGTGGGTCCAACTGTGTCATAAAAGTAGATCGATTGCTAGATTCTTACGGCACTCTAGGGATCACTCCTTGTGAGTGCCTGTGTGACTACAGTGAAGAAAATGTGGCCAATGTGAAACCCTTACATTATGTGTCGATCAATCAGTTGAATGTTGAAAGGTCTGTCTATGAAAGATTGTATCGAACCTTACAAATCTATGCTGTAATAATATTCATTTGTTTTCGGCAGGCATCACTCCAATCCAATCTGCTTTCAAAACGGTGAAGAAAAACATTGTGACGAAACAGTCATGCCCTAAACCAAAAAATCGAAAACATGATTGTGACATCTACTAACCCGCACTGGGCACGCGTGGTGTATTACGGCCCACTCCCTCTCACTGAGAGGAGGCCTGTGTCCCAGCAGTGGGAACATTACAGGCTGATTATGCACTCCAAACTGTGGAGTGATTTGGCGACCAAAATACTATATTGTAATTATATTGGTATTGGTATTATCTTTACACTGTCTATTGGTACTATATTTGGCGCCAAAAATACTGAACTTTAATGCTGCAAATGAAAGGCTAGAAGAAGCCAAACCACCACGTATGGATAAAGGTCACTTCATCTGGTTTTCTTTAAAAAACCCTGTTTCTCATTGTAAACATTAGTTGCATTTTATAGGTACTAATATTAGGCTAAGTTATACTACTACTAACATAATATGGATGCTAAATCTGAAATAAAATATTTGAATTTGAATTTATATACTCATGGATGTAAATTCAGAGGTAGCAACTTTTTCTGCACTACATTGGATAATATGGCACTTCAACTCTGATAATTACATACTACAATGCAGTGCAATACACAAAAACCTCCACAATACATTATTTGTACATAACTTTTCCTCTACTACGCAATCCCAGCTATTTACACAAAAACTCGTGAGCTTATCGTCCTCAGTAAGTGCCCCGCCACCCCATTGGCAATAATGGCTCCAAAATTAAGTTACATTCAAATGTTACGGCTGAAAACAGGAGGGCGATTTATTTTGGTCTTAAGCGCTGTTTCATTGATCTGATACGATTTGACACTTGAGTAGTTGATGGGAAGTCTCCGGAGTGCCGGCTGATGGCTGATGGCTTTCAAACGGATTTTTATTACGAACGGGGAAGTGAGACTGGTGTTAAAGCAGATTTTCTGTAACGATTTATTTTTAGCATGTTTAATATTGTTAAGGTATTTCGTCTTCTCGCATTAAAAGTGTATAATCTCAGAATTTGCTAATTTTACAGGAGGACGTTTTAAAGGTTTAAAGACTAATGAACATTCACCAATTGTGGTGTCTACGTTCGAGGCTGTATATATATACAATAAAACACTGTTTTTCAATATCACTGTGTTAGGCGTGCTGTCGCTACGATCGCTCGGACAAGACAGAGAGTGCGGTGCATCGCCCCGCACTCCCTCCACCGCGCAACCCCCACTACAGCACGCATAACTTATTTATTAAACGTCACATCTCTTCTTTACAAAATAAAAAGAAACATTAACACAATATTTGCTTATATGATAATTGATTTAATCTTAACGTATTAGCATTTTTAATAATCAAGTTAATTCATCAAATATGTAAATCATCATCATATTTTTTACATAAACCTTTTCCCCAATCGTTATTTTGCTTTCCGCAGCTCTCCTTTTCCTGTCTTCCAGTTCCTTACCTTTCATTTCTGTATCTTTATCTTTAACTTCTAAATCAGTAGTAGAATGTTCTACATCTAAAACAGAAGGTAATTTATCTCTGAACTGCCGCCTGAAAAACAACTCGGAAGGGGATTTACCTGTGGTAGAGGTTACTATTAGAGGGTACTATTAGTACATCATTAAGTATTTCAGGATATCCAATTTCCAATCAGATTTTTGGACTTGACTGATTTTTAACCGCTTGAGTATATCTCGGTTTTGTCTTTCGACTTCCCCATTTTGTTGGGGCCAGTAAGGAATACTGTGAAATAGGGTTATTCCATATTCGTTACAAAAAGCTTTAAATTCAGACGCTACGAATTGTCGACCATTATCAGCCGTTACACTAAGTGGTATACCTAGTCGCGAGAATACTTCTTTTAGTATGTTAATAGTATCTATCGCAGTTATTGATTTGGTTATTTTTTATCTCTTTGTAACGGCTGAAATAATCGACGATTACCAAAAGATAATTCCCACTAGGCAACGGTCCCATAAAGTCTACTGCTACATCAATCCAGGGCCGTGTTGGGAGTTTGCGTCTTTTCATCGGATTAGGAGGATTTGGGGCTTGTACCAGAGTGCAACCTTTACAAGTTCTGACGTAGTTTTCTGCGTCTTTATCAATTTGACCAAAACACCATTGACCCGCGCTATTCGGGTTATTAACGATCTTCACGTGAAGATCGATGTATTTACATGCCATTTGAGTGAACTCGCAAAAATACTGCTGTTCTTTTTATGTTATAACGTAGATTAGAGTAGGCTATATATTGTTGTTTTTTATTTTGTTTTATTTTATTTTATTTAGGGAATTTAGTCCATAATATTATTTTTAGATGTTTTTACTTTTTTTATTATTATTTTTACTTGTATTACTAGTTTCTACGTTTTTCATAGTTTTAAATTGTAAGTTCTAAGTTAATTTTAAGACCACGCTATCGCATTAGGTATACCTACACCTGTAATGATAGTGGTAGGGAGATTTTTTAATAAATTATTAAATAAATTAATTTTAGGCCACCAAACTTTTTGTACGTAATCTGGCTTTTATGGCTACTATGCCTGGATGGCCTTCGTGAGCAGCTAATAGTACTTTGTGTCGTAATTTTGTAGGTATAACTATCTTTGTTCCACGCAATATAATGTTTTCTTGAAAACAAAGTTCTTGTTCAAAAATCTTCTAATTTTTTTTTTTTTTTACGCTTTGGTGGCAGTCATTACTATAGAGACCTTGTTTTACCATTTTAAGTTCTTCATCAACATTGAAGGCTTCTTTTACAACTGAAGGGAACTGCTCTTGGACAGGACTGATTGATCACATGGTTAATGTAATTTTCGTCATCAAAGGGATATATTGACGTAGTAATACATTAATGGGATAGGGGTCAGCAATATTACTTTTACCGGGTTTATATATAATTTTGTAATTATACGATTGCAATCGTAATACCCATCGTTAAATTCTTGCACATGGCTTAAAGTTTACTCCAAATATAACCTCAAGAGGCTTATGATCACTAACCAATTCGAAGGAATCTTCGCCATATACATTTTGAAATGCTCGACTGCCCAAACCAAAGCCTGAGCTTCTTTTTCTGTTTGACAGTAGCGTTTTCCGCAATCTGTCAAACTTTTGTTGCCATAGGCAATAATGCTTGGACCGTTTTTATCATATTGTATAAGCACGGCACCAAGTCCAACTGGACTGGCGTCTGCAATGACTTGAGTACGGTCCTTTGGGTCATAATATCCTAAAGTTCGTATGTTAGTCATGGACTGTTTCAATTGTCTAAAAGCCTCTGACCGATCATTCGTCCAGTAGGACTCAATGTTAGTTTTTTTTTTTTTGGTAATTTTAGCCGCAGAAGTTCTCTAAGAGGTTCAGTTAAATTAGCTAAATTTGGAACCCATTTACCCAAGAAATTAACAAGGCCCAAGAAAATTTGGACTTCATCCACGGTAGCCGGCTCTCTGAATGACTCAATAGATTTTATATATTTATCAAGTGGTTTTACACCTTTGCACGATAGCTCATGGCCAAGGTATTGTATCTTATCAACTTTATAGCTTTATTTATAACTTTATTTATTTTTCAGCCGCGTATCGTGCTCACTTTCATCTCTCCCAAAAATAACAATGTTATAAATAAAATTGACAACTCCATCGCAAGGTAACAAAATCCTTTCTAGAATTTTCTGAAAACATTCGGGTGTACATGAGATGCCAATCATAAGACGTTTGTATCTATATAAACCTTTGCTTGAAATAACGTAGTAATAAATCGACTCTCCTCGCTTAATTCAACTTGGTGAAATGAGTTTTTTAAATCTAATTTTGAAAATAATTTTGCATTTCTAAATTTAGGAAGGAGTTGTTCCATTGTCGGCAAGGGATGATTTTCTCTAAATTTTAGCTTAATTGGCTCGTCTCATGTCAATACAAATACTAACGTCTCCATCACTCTTGAGAACCTGCACCATAAGTGAAACCCAATTCGAAGGACCATTAACGGGCTCAATTATATCCGCTTTAACCAATTCATCAATTTTATTATTAATTTTGGATTCTAGCGGCACTGGAACTCTACGATAGGGCTGACACACTGGTTTTAACGAATCATTAATCAGGGCGAGCGAAGCGAGCCCTGCTATATCCCACAACCTGAGCATTTTGTGGTACACTTTACGGAAAAACTATTACGCCTATTGATTTGTGCTTTAACATAATAATTTCTATTTATGTGTAGATGTGTTATCGACGACGCGAGCCCTCACAAAGCTCTGCTTTTAGCTAGTAGGTATTACCATTTTAACATATCTGAATTTTGAAAAAGTGCTATTAGTTATTGAACTAATAATATTAAGACCTACATTTAAAACACCAAGGAACATAGCAGTGTCCTTTGCAAGTAGATTCTTAGTGCCGTCTTTAACCACGTAGAAGACGGCATTTTGACTTTGAGATCCAACTACAATTTCTGCTTCAAAATAACCCAACACAGTCAGTGCATTTTGGCTACCATGAGCCATAAAGTGTTTATTTGGACTTTTGATTTGGTTGTGGACTTGAACTTTGCAGTTTTTTAAGGTGGTCCATGTAGTGTCATTAATGATATTACATTTGCTTCCCGAGTCAATAAGCATATCTATATTAACACTACCGACTTTGCAAACGATTGTATCATCGCTATCTAAATGAAATACATAGTCTATTTCACTATGGGCTTTAGGTTTCTCCTCCAATTTTGCCCTTTTTGCATTTTTATTTTGTTGGTCATTCGATTCGCGCTTCTTGGTGCGAGTTAAATAATGTGTACGGAAATGACCTAAAAACCCACACTTGAGGCATTTTTTGTTTCGAGCTGGACAAGTTTTGTCATCGCTCAAATGATTCAAGGAAATACTTATTCAAGTTTTCCATTTATCTGGTACCTTTCAGACATAACTGAATTACCACTTTAACAATAACTCATTTGTTATGACATAAAATTCAACGAAAGAATTAAAAAAATACTCATCAATTTCAAAAAGAACAACTGAAATAAAGTTACTATTACAAAAATATATTATTATTCATTCATATTAATAGTATAGTTATATGTAGTAAAACAATAATAATTGTCTGTATTTAATAGGTCTTCTACTATCAATGAAATAATACTGCTTGGAAGGTAGACCGAACGTACCAAAGAAATATCATACGATGGTATGTTTTACTTTTTAACTTTTAGTTTTACAGTACATAAGTGTTTAATATAATTACGACACTGTGGGTAAATTAATTAAACTTGAAATTATGCTGAAATTATTAGCTTTACAAAGGACATGTAAAATTAAACAGGATGTATGAGTTATTGTTATCTTATAGGTACCCACTATTCATTTAATAGTTTACCTCTTCAAATTACTTCGTTATTATAACGATTTGATACCGATTAACCACATAATCTATCAGTATCGCACCTTCCGCGATCTTATTTGCCTAATTTAAGGCAATTGTGTTAACCAAATATTTAATGGCTTAGTTGGGTTGGCACCTATCAACAAATGAGGTCATACGAAATAAAAGTAATGAAAACTATAAATAAACTCACTGTAGGTACATAATAAGCATAAAGAAAGTTAATAATGCTGTAGGTATAGATAACAATATAGTCATTTATTTTCCACCTTGGATTGAGTTCAAAAATAATACGTACATTCCGTGTTTAATAAATTATAGTCAATAATGATATATTTCGCCACGAATTATTTGGAGAAACACTTTATTAACTAAATAAAACCTCATTCGTTAATTTGCCACTGAAAATCACAACCATTTGGTTGTTTTATTTTAATTTTTATGCACGACATACCTTAATCCTCGTCGCCACTTGTGGTGTCTACGTTCGAGGCTGTATATATATACAATAAAACACTGTTTTTCAATATCACTGTGTTAGGCGTGCTGTCGCTACGATCGCTCGGACAAGACAGAGAGTGCGGTGCATCGCCCCGCACTCCCTCCACCGCGCAACCCCCACTACAGCACGCATAACTTATTTATTAAACGTCACACCAATAATTTAAAACTAATCAATGCGCCATTTAGCGGGGATTTGTCGGACTACGTTCTTTTTTCATTTGAGAAAATTATTTGTGATACTAAACAATTTTGTATACTTAACTCAATTTCGTTTTTTTTTTGAGATTGTACTTTTAATGCGAAGAGGCGATTTGTCTTAATCATTGTACTGTACAGTCAGGGAAATAAATTATTAATACAGACATTACGTCAATTTGCCGTATAGCCATTTCATGGAACTACCAATGAATGTCGGTTGTGATTTGAATATACGTACAAGTTTAGTTGGTAGTCAATTTGATAAACAATTAATTTAAACAATTTTTTCAGGAACCAGCTATATTTAATAAATTATTATAATAACACTAGTGACAGTGAAAATAAAACGTGAGAAAATTGGCCAGCACACAATGAGCCACTGCGGCGACACCTCCAAGCTCACCCTTATTCCCCCAAAAAAAGAAAAACAAACATTCGGCCATTAATCTGTTGGCCGGCGACGGGGCGCGAGACAAATGACGTCACACAATCGATATAAAACTATTTAGCTGTTTTATTGGCTATAAAGATAGCCGTTGTTTATGCCCGGGATAAGCATCCGAGGTGTTGATTAAAGCCGTGTTTTGTTTACGCTGTAAATATGGCGGACTTTTTATCGGGTAGGAGTGAAGTTCTTGTGAATTTTAGAGGGTTGTTCTGATGGAATGTTTGTAGCGAGTAGAAATATGGCAAGTGTTTGTCTACGCAATTGATAACGAACGGGGTATAATCAAATATCAAATAGGATTGGATTGATTGGTATTTTACACCAACACAAAAAAAATTACCGAAAAATCCTCCACCAATGGGATTTGATACGATTAAGTTAACAGTTAACTCTCCATTATGATTCATAATGTTATCCTTTTATGATTCTGTCAAAGTGGCCTTTTTAGGCCCCCTGGGGTCCACCCTTTATAACAGAAGTTTTTATGTCATAATATTATTTTGCATAACAGCGTATAGCATCAACTTCATTTCGCAGAAAATCGTTTGGTATACACTCAATTATCATACTTTCAAAACTCATAATTTTGTAAGTCAGAATCATTTTAAGGCATAAATTTCATATCCATAATAATTAAAAAGTAGTACAAAATATAAAAAATATCGCAGAAAGTTCACAGTCAGAATCGTCTTTTGGCAAACGCGAGCTCGTGCGTAGGGGTCACAGTTTTAACCAAACCTAACCATTTTTTTTAATAATTAGGGCATATAAGCTTCGACCAGAATTTGGTCACTTCAATGGCGTTATCGTCATCCTCACAAAGTTCTTCGCGTCTCTATGCCTGAATCGTGTTCATCATCTTTTCCAAAATCTGGAAGAGTACACACTGATAAATATCCTCAACTGGAGAGCATAAATTACGAGATCACGTGAAAAGCACCTAAACTTCCGCACCGCGTTACATAAGAGAGGGAGGTTCATGAAAAATGATCGCTCGACATCGCAACGCCCTCTGACGCCACACGTGAATAATTTCACAAGCTTAACCGGGTTTAACACCATTTTTTTTTAATTTTGCCTTTATAACCTAGTGGATCTGTTTTGTAACCAAATCTAAGATAGTGCAAGAATAGACAAGACCGTTAAAAAGAAACCAGAAGCAGGTTATCTTTGATTAGTGAATTATCAGATTGCGGGGCACTAAACGCCCCCAGACTACAATACAACTTCTATTGTCTCGTTCAGAGTCCTTTAATGGGTTAATACGATAATATTCACATCAACCGATGGCTCAACTGTCCTTGACTGCGTTACAAAAACTAACTTTAAAGACCAGTCCTCCAACCACCAACTATGCTGTTCACGTAACAAACTTCTGATCAACACGAGAATGGAAAAGAAAAACTAACAACTTCTTCGAAAAAGAAAGCTGACGCTAAGACAAGGAATCCTTCTTCAATATTTCAGTGCTTCAGCATTGTTGTATTTAAACAGTATCGGCCCGCTAAGTTCCAAGTCTCAAGTCGTAACTTAATGCCTTTCGCGGAAGGAGGGAGTTTTCATTACTCGTGCACTATTGCAATTTATTAAATCAACTGTTCGAACAATATCTAAGTTTCAACGGATTTTGTTTACTGCTTAAGATAATAATTAAAGTTGTTTATGAAAAGTATCGATAACTTTACATGAAGTAAGAAAAAAGGAGATTGTTAGCCATTTGAATAGCAAAGATATAAACTCGGAAAACTTCATTTATAAAGAAAATAAACGAAGAGAAATAAAAAGCCGTGAGTTTATAATGTATGTATGAAAGACTCGGTATATAAAATCAAAGTGTGGTTAACGCAGTGGTTGTTTATGGGAGGTTTTTTATACTTGTGTAACACACCCTAAAATAAGCAAATATTAGAACATCTCACCAAAAATTGCAAAATCATAACCTCACTATCAGATTGAATTTACAATATCGTGATGCAGAGGCCCAAGTGGCTGAGATTGTGGCCATCCTTGCGGTGGCCATTTGTGCAGATTTACGGCCTTCTGCCGCGGCCCGCCATTGTTCGAGACGCCACCGGACGCAGCCCTACGTCGTCAATACTCCGGCATGATTTACAGAAGCAGGAGGGAAGGGGGGGGGAGTGAAGAGGCGTTCTAAGATTTGATTGGTAGAGTTGACTGAACACGGCGGTGAAGTTGTAAGATGTTCTTATTTCAAAAGTGCACAAGCACTAACAAGTTAGAAATTGGCAACTTTTAAAAGTGATCAAAAGAGTCAGAATGATTAGATTGCCTATGTGCCCATATATCGTATTTTATCTAGGACTGTATTTCTTAGGTCTTTTCACCTCTATAAGTATATTAGTAGTCAGAAGTCAACAGTTTATTAACCGACTTAAAGTACTCCAGCAAGTCATTCCTAAGAAACTTCAAAACACAACACTTAAAATAAACGTAGTAGTTACCTATATAATAATATTTTTGAGCCTCAACGAAATCGAAAACCAGTTTCAATCTTTTACAAGTTCAGCTAAGTACATTCGTATGTAAGTTCAAGTTATATTTAACTAAGCTAACTTACTTTGTTTCAGTTTCCAAAGTAAATAATCAATGTTAAGTAAATAACATTACCCTTTAATAACGACGAACGATCAAATAATACTTGACGTTTACGAGGAAACTCGGTGCTACGCGCTCGTATCAACGCGCTACGAAGCTACGACGCTACGGCGTAGCTCGTAGGCACTAAGTTACTATGTTAGTTTGATATCAAAACTTATTACGCTCTCGTCAGTTTATGACCATTACATATAACTATGACATAGCTGTGTGTGATATGTACTCGTAGTACCGGCTGCGTGTCTTATACAATTTTACTCATGTCTTAAAACCTATAATGGATGAAACTGTATTCGTGATCTACTCAAGTAGAGATCTTTTATATAAAGTCTGTAGATGTTGTTTAAATGAAAACAGTTAAGAGTAATTGGAATTTGAATCGGTAATTCCTTGAATTATAATATAAGCAATAACAATTAGGTATACTTAATTCATTTCTCGAAATAATTTGGAATGAGTAAAGATTCCAACATGTTCTTGAATAATTAAAGCTAAAACGTACCGGTACCTACCGGTACGTTTTAGCTTTTTACATACATGCAAACGTACCTACGTTTGCGTGTATGCACGCACAATACAATATTTCGAGAGTATTTTTTTATTTTTTTTTTATTTATCCATTTATTTCAGGCGTCAAGGCCCATATAAAACACATACAATACAATATTAATATAACTTAAAAATACTATAAATACATACAACCGTATTGCCATTGAGAATTAATTTGAAACACTATTACAGACAGAAAATACACCAATTAATATAAAGACTATTATAAATATTTTATTAGTACTGCATGATTCATTACAGGATGTATCGGAGCTCAGTTACTGCTCATATTATGATTCACTCGTAAATATAAAACATATTTATATCATAATTATTACATTAGTCATGTTTACAGTAATGGGCACTAATAATTTCGTTACAATTATTAAAATTGCTAATTAACAAATGGAACAGACTAAATATGAAATAGTGGATAAAGCAGCTTTGTGCCTTTGTGATAATACAGCGACTAATTGGTTTAAACCGGTCATTGGCTTATTAAATAATGAACTGCCTCGTCGGTCTCGTGGCCGCAACTGTCGCAAGTGCGACTGCTGAGTCCTGGGAACTGGCTCGTCGGTCTCGTGGTCGCAACTGTCGCAAGTACAACTGCTGAGTCCTGGGTTCGATTCTTGGCTCGTCGGTCTCGTGGTCGCAACTGTCGCAAGTGCGACTGCTGAGTCCTGGGTTCGATTCCTGGCTCGTCGGTCTCATGGTCGCAACTGTCGCAAGTGCGACTGCTGAGTCCTGGGAACTGGCTCGTCGTTCTCGTGGTCGCAACTGTCGCAAGTGCGACTGCTGAGTCCTGGGAACTGGCTCGTCGGTCTCGTGGTCGCAACTGTCGCAAGTGCGACTGCTGAGTCCTGGGTTCGATTCCTGGCTCGTCGGTCTCGTGGTCGCAACTGTCGCAAGTGCGACTGCTGAGTCCTGGGAACTGGCTCGTCGGTCTCGTGGTCGCAACTGTCGCAAAAGCGACTGCTGAGTCCTGGGTTCGATTCCTGGCTCGGGCAAAATGTTATTGAGTTTCCCATTAAGAATTTCTTAGTAACAGCCCGGATTTTAAACACGTTAAGCCATTGGTCCTGCGCCTGACTCTCTCTGGTCGTGTCGGATTGCCGTCCCATCGGACTATGAGAGTGAGGGAAGAGGGAGTGCACCTGTATCGCGCACACACTATTGTGCACTAATCTCCCGCGCTGAAGGCTAGTCTCTGTTGAGATTGGCCGCCGTGTCCGATGCGCCGTGTCTCTGGAGGACTTTATTTAAATTATGGCCGGATACGGCCTCAAAAATTCGGCAGGGTGGAAAGAAATGTCAAGAGCAGTTTGTCATGAAAGAACTTTAGGAAATTGACAATATTCTAGTTGTTCTGACTTATTCCAAGTACTCAATATCTTTTTCACCAAAAGCTTTTTTATAGTTCCATTCATTGAGTTCTTTGAATATGACTATTCGAGGATTTATGTATTTGTATTTTAGCTGGAACTCCAGACAAAAACAACATTTTTATTCCCACAAATAAGTGAGTAATTTCATTTCCCAGTAAAGTCAAATTGATAAAATAAACTGATAGTTGTTATACGTACCCACAACCGAATATTATATCAGTTTGTTTAATTACGGACTGATTCATTAATAGCATTGTATTATGTTCGACCATACATAAATCATGGCAAACAATTAGTACAAACAGGCTGGAGATACTAGTGTCTAGTGCTGTATTGATTAATATGAATAATTTACGGATATAATTCTAAAGGAAGCTCTAGGAATTGATAGAACGGGTCTATTTACAATGAATGTTATGTTACATCAAACTCATTTATATTTTCCTGCAACCGCTTTAGTTGTTCGTATAGTTATTTGGAACAGAATTGTTTATAATTTATAAAGAATAATCTTTAGTTTAAATTATATTAAATGAACAAATAAAAAACATACATACATCGCCTTATTGAACCTAGTTGCGTGTGGATTACCTAATCGTCATCTGTTTTTTGAAGTGGGTGCAAAACAAATGAATGCGTAACTTATTTTTATTGTATGAACATCCTATGCCTGCCTACCATGTTTATGGTAAGAAACAACTTTCGACTTTTCATCGTTCAATGGATAAAGAACAATTGCAAGATTCGATCCTTACGTAATCAGCCTATAACGTTCCCACTGCTGGGACGCAGGCCTCCTCTCAGTGAGAGGGAGTGGGCTGTAATCCACCACGCGGGCCCAGTGCGGGTTGGTAGATGTCACATGTCTTCGAATTTTTGGTTCTAGGATATGCCGGTTTCCTCACGATGTTTTCCTTCACCGTTTCGAGAGCAGTGATGATGGAATAATTTACACAAAGTAAAGCGCCTGTCTGGGTTCGAATCTACGACCTACAACTCGTAAGTCGCGGCCGATGCCACAGGGCCTCCACTGCTTCTTGATGCGATCCTTGCCTCACAATTCTTTCCTTGTTAAAGTCAGATTTTCCACCACAACATCCGGCTCAAATAAATACAACTTTCTTCATATTATATAACAGCTTCCATCTTTCTAATGTCGCTCAAAGAAGCTCGTAGGAGCTAAGACTTTATATGAAGAGGCTATAAGTCTCCATAAAAAGTAGGTTCTCTTTGACCCGAAGCCAGTCGGATGCAATAATCGTCGCCATGGAAACCTTTGAGCGCCTTCTTATAATATATGCGCTAAGAAATTGATACTGATATTTTGAAATATTTTTCTTATGTGACACTTCTGTTCTTGTTGGGAAAATATGGGCGTTGAGGGAGAGGAGGTATTGGAGGTTCGTATTATGATTGGAACGTGATATGACAACGATGCATTAATACAGTCAATTTCCTTTATTCGTTCAGACTACGATATCATTCAAATTTTATAACAGGAACACTAAAAAGTGACTGACTGACTGTTCTAATTTATTTATTTTCAATTCCTTAGCAATGTATGATCAACTTGCTGAAAAGAACATACAAGCAATTCGGGAATACTAGGTACCAAATAAATCACGATAGAACCATTCCACAAGACAAGTACTGAATCCAAAAATACACCTACATAAGTTTATCTCCGCAATAAAAAAATACTAGCAACAAAATCATAACGAAAAATGTTTCCAAGCGAAACGTATCGATTCAGCAATTAACCGTTTTCTAAACTATCGTATAAAAGTGAGCCGTAACGCGTCATATAAAAGGGTATCGATGCGGGACGTGACGCGCATGTTTAGGGGCCCGCGTATCGACAATAAAACCCAAATGTCCCGCGGTCCCGTACTTTGTAGCACGTTTTATTACTTTTATTTACTTTTAGGGTTCAAAGATTGAAACTTGATGTTATTTTTTTTTAAGAGTACAGTGATGTATGGTTTGTTGTAAAGGTCATCTATGAACGGAGAACTTGTAATTTTCTCTTGACAAGGCTTTGAGATAAATAATGGCCTCATTAAAAATACCGTAATTTTATTGTACAGCAGCTGAGGTTAAGAATTGCACTGCGATTAACTTACTTAAATGATTTATGAATGAATTTACTTCTAAACCAGGAAAAAAAATAAAAGGAATTAAGTTTACACTACCTCACATTAGGCAGGTGAAAATGTTAATAAAGGGCGAAGAATTGAATCCTGAAGACAGCACAGTATTCTCGGGAATAAATTTGGATACCAAGCTTCAGTGGGGTCCACATATAGATAAATGACAAAAAGCTAAGTTCCGCAGCAAATGCTGTTCGAAAAATTCGTTATTTAACTGCTATAGAGACAGCCCGTTTAGTGTACTTTAGCTATTTCCATAGTGTAATGTCGTACGGTATTCTATAGTGGGAAAATGCCGCGCCGATATTCAGACTATCTTTGTTTTGCAGAAACAAGCTGTTCGATCAACTTATAAATAAAGTCCGAGACACTCTCTCGAAAACAAATTTAAAGAGATTGTTGTAATAACTTTGCCTTTTCAGTACATTTATGAAAATCTTTTATATGCCCATAAAAATAAAAAATTGTTTGAAAAATACAGTGATATCGATAATATAAATACTAGGATAAAACACTTTGTACCTACCCACGTTGTTCAGATGTCAATGTATAGTATACGCTTTTATAATAGACTTCCAAGCGACTTTCAAGATCTAAGCCTTAACAAATTCGAATCATTCATTAAACGTAAGTTGTGCCAGAAAGCCTTTTATACTGTTAAAGATTATATTGAAGACAAAAAGGCTTGGGATTGAGTTGCTTCCAATTTTTACATATTGAATGTTTTTTTTATATACACATTGTCATTAATGTTATTTTATATATAAAATGACATTTGCTTACTTAGTAAAGTATTACATTATTTTAATTATTGTGAATGTAAAGACTGAGGGTCATTTTATTTATTTTTCTTTCTGTTCTGTTAGTTTTTGTCATGGTCTGGCGGTTTGAGTAATTTATGTGGCCTACCCAAATGTCCTTTCTTTGGTTCGTCGAATCGTTGAGCTCCTTAAGTTTTGAGTTGAGCTGCACGATTTCTGACAAATGCGTGCACTGACTGAACAGGTCCACTCAATCTGTGTGTGGTTCTTTCCTCAAAAGATCATCTCAAATATCGAATAGAATAGAATTTATTTATTTGTAAGAATGTAGTTTAACATAGTATGGTGTTAATATTTTTTAAGTTCACACTACCATAACATATGGTGAACAAATATTCAAATGTCATTTTATAGAACTAAGTACAATTAATTAAAAGATTTAATTATTTAAAATATATCCAATATGAATTATTATAATTAGGTAGTCGTTACTTTAAAATCAATGTCAACATTAAGTACATGTCATTTTGGATTTTTACAATATTCCATATATTGTCATAAAAACAATTATCCAATAACCAATTTGTCAGCTTTTTCTTGAACATGGGGATGGGAAGTTCCTTAAATGAGTTTGATAACTTGTTATACACCCGAATGGCATTAGCATATACATTCCTCCTAAATATTTGCAATCTATATTGAGGTACATTTAATTAGTGTTTGTATTTATTTCGAGCAGAAGCCTTTTTGTGGCTCACTTCTGAATACATGCGAAAATAGTGCGGATTTTGCATCAATCTACATGGTCTTCACATGATCTGACCAAGATTACGTCTGGACTGTGACTTCTGAGTTTGTTTCGGCCTTTCTTCTCAGACTAGCCAGATAGGAAACGCTGATCTTATCTAGTTTTTAAAATATGAATGACTTGTAAAAGTGTTCGTGTAAACCTACTAACAGAAAAAAAATTATTTATCGTTGAAAGTCACAGCAGATTTTCAGTAAGTCGTTGTTCTCTGAATCTAATTTAGATAAGGACGAAAAATTTTCAGGATCTCATTAATGTTGTTTTTAATGAAATAATGGAATGGACTTTGTCTGAAAATAAATAAATTATCATTATTTAATTCCATATAAAAGCATTGTTTAAATGTTAAATATCTTATCAGTCATTAACTTAATCAAATTATGATACTCATAACTCATAATTAACATAAAACAATGTAACAATTACAAATACCGGCTAAAATAGTAACTAAAGGAAATTAAACCATCAAACATAATAGTAGAAATAATTACAACAAGCGGCCGACAGTGGCACTACATTGTGATTAGTGACCATTTCACGCCATTGTGTGAAGAGCCATGCTTTATGAAAATTAATACTGGCTTCAGTGCTCAGCTGGTAGTAATTTTAACCAGTTTTAGATAATTCGCAGTGTGCGGTTTTCCCACAAGTTAGTTAGGATAGTTAGTCAATATCAATGAGTAGTTTTAGTGAAGTAGTTTTAACTGGTCTTGGAAAAAAAATGGACTCGGATGCGTATGTGCGTATGCGTGTGTGTGTAATTTTAGATTCGGCTTTTGAAATAAAAGTGAAATTAATTTTTTTGGGCAATGGGTGGCGTATACAACGTTCGTTCTTGCACTAATGCAAGAACGAACAACTTTTTGATGATCACCAATACACCACTAATGGTGTATTGGTGATCATCAAAAAGTTGTTGATGATTAAGTTTTGTGTAATAAGGAGAAACCGAACCGTTATTATAAGTTATCAGGCTTCTGCGTACTAAAACAGTGCAAATAAAACTCAAGTCATCAAGTGTGGTCGTGTTGATTTATAAGCTAATGAGAATCAGAAAAAGAAGGAACTAGAAAAATCTTCCGTTGAAATTCTCAGCAAATAGTTTATCTTCGAGTGGAATAACTGAATGCACTTAGTAAAGAAACACATCCATAGTAATATTATACTTAAACTAGTATTTGGGCGTTGCGCGAGCTGCAAGCAGCTCGCGGGGTCGTGTTTTTGAGGAGTATTTCTTACCCTTGTAAATAGTTATTTGTGCAACAAGAGAGCAAAGTAGTTTTTTGCTGCGAGTGCTAATTTTGAATCCCGAGCGAGCGAAGGATTCAATGATTGAATCACGAGCGTAGCGAGTGATTCTAAAGTTGAATCCTGAGTGTGGCGAGGGATTCAAAGGCACGAGATGCAAAAAAGCTTTGCTCTCGTGTAACACACATAACTTTTCACTTCAGCAGCGAGAACACTTTAGGAGATAAAATAATAAACAGGAATAGATTGAAATAACTATTTATTGTGAATCAAAATAATTAACATTGAAGGTAGATACCAATTCTATAAAATCTAAAAAATAATATAGCAACAACGTCTCCGAAAAACTGCTTGCGCCCTTTGTAAGTCTCCATTCATTGAAGACATGGTATGCTTTCAGATATTTCTCGCGAGACTTCTCAGGTAGGAAACTTAATTCTGCATTAATAACTTGTTGTTTTAACTCTTCCGGTGTTAAAATACTGTTCTCGTCGCTAGTTTCACTCATATTTTACGATTATTTTAATATTTTTTAACTTATTCAACTGTGTACGCCAGTCACAAAATTTTATTCCCGCTCTATTATTTAAATTAAGGCGTGTTCGGAAATAGCACCCATGATATTTTATTATTCAAAATACGTAACGGTACGTAACGGTATACGTAAGTACCTAACATTTATTGAAACTAGAAATACATATTTACAAGTTAAATATCAGTTTTATTTGCAGTAAATACTTATTTTCGTTTAAATAAAACAATAAGTTAAAAATTCAATAAATTACATTAAAAGACATAATTTTCTTTTTGCAAAATTTCTTTAGTTAGTACGAAATTCCGAACGTGTTTGTCTTTGAGGTCGAATTCAAAATCCGAACTTCGAAAGGGCTGGTCTTTGTCTCTCTCTCTTTCTAATGGCGGGAAAGAGATAGAGTGTGAATGTTTCGAATTGTATGATTAACCCAAAGTAGAATAAAAAAAAAATTAAAAAGTTACTTTGTCTCACTCAGTGAGCAAAATCGCATTTTGCTCACTGATTTCACGCAGCAAAACCTACTTGTTTGAGCTACTGAAGTGAAAAAGTATTTGGGCGTTGCGGCGAGCTGAGATCTACCTCTAGAGGGGGGGAGAAGGGGGGCAAGGGGGGCAACTTTGAAAAATGGATTTTACTTTTCCGAGCCTCCTCTATACGAATCCGTAAAACAACAAAACACGGAACTCTTAGTTTCCGAGATACGATAGGGAGGGGGGAGAGTGGGGTGGAAAAGGGGAGGTTTGGGATTTTTCCCATACTCGTGAGAGTTACTTCTATACGAATCTGTAAAAATATACCCACCTCCCCCTTCACCATCTGGGAGATTATGTCAGTGAGTCAGTCAGTCAGTCAGTGGTAATCGAGCTTTATATATATAAATGCGAAAGTGTGTCTGTCTGTGTGTCTGTATGTTACCTCTTCACGCTTAAACCGCTGAACCGATTTAGATGAAATTTGGTATAGAGATAGATTGAATTCCGGGAAAGGACATAGGATAGTTTTTATCCCGATATTCCCACGGGATCAAAACTTACGCGGGTGAAACTGCGGGGCACTCTTAGTATTACGAGTATATAATTACATAAAATACTGTTAAAACAAAGCATTATAACGATAACAATTTGTATGCCTACTTCTATTTTAATCCTCCTACACAAAAACACGATAAAATTCTAAAGGGACTAATGCCATAACCATTTTGCAAAGCGGTTAAAAATACTTCACAACGTTACATAAACATTTAGGTCAACATTTAGCTGAATGAGATCTAGCAGTTTCTACACAAGATTTTGTTTAGAGATTTTCTTTTCTACCGCAAGCAAAATTAATTTACGAAAGTGTCACTGCCATTTTTATAATGCAAAGGATCACTTTTTATCTTATTTCATTAGATTCAGTACACCACTACAGTGTCCTGTTAATATTCATTAGTGTAATTACTCCCTCCGCCCCCGCCTACCCCCTGCGCTCCCCCTTCATTCGTCGCATCCCCGGCTCTTTGTCACCGAAGCTCTGAAATTCAGCCACTTTGCAGAGTCAAGTGACTTATTATTTATGAAGTGCCGGATATGAATTTTTCCTCAATAAAATTCATGATCTTTTAAAAAACGGTGAATTTTATAAAATTTGTTTTTGTTTGGGAGCTTGTCAAGTATTTTATTTTGATTTTTTTTTATTAGCTTATTATCATGTCTCGTTTTAAGATTAGATTAGTTTCTTTTCCTTTTGGTGTCCTAAAAGCAAATGTAAGTAAAATTATCATCTCATCATCATCTGCCTAGCCTTTTCCCAACTATGTTGGGGTTGGTTTGCAGTCTAACCGGATGCAGCTGAGTGCCAGTATTTTACACGCAGCGACTGCCTATCCGACCTCCACAACCCACTTACTGGGTAATACAAATGAGTAGGATATCTTCATACATACGCACCGAACACGGCTTGTACGTGAGCGCGCTCGTACGTATGCGTCGTCGCACGCACACACTGACTAAATTTATCGCTGCTAAAGGTGCGCCAGTCGTGGTATGGCCCGCGATAAAATGAAAAAATTGAATTGCCTAAGGTGGGAATCGAACCCACTGTTTGGGATGCGACTCTTAGACGCTACGCTAGAAAATTTTAATAACCACTTTAATTAATGCCTATTATTTGAGGTTATTGTAAAATATATTCAATAAAGATAATAATTTTTATGGTAAATGAAAAAGTAAAAAATACTTTATAGTGTGAAAAATACAATTTCATAATCATTTTATTATATTTGAATAAATGCATGATTCAGTAAAAATCAAATAACTAAACAGATAACATGACGTAGGTAATGAAAAAAAATTGGTTTGGGGTGCGGTCGGCAATCTTAGAGACAGGGAGATGCCTCACGTATCTCTAATTTCTTTGGTAGCAATTTCCATCAAACTGGAATACAATACATACATTCTACTTGGAAACAGAAATAGGCACGATGAAGGCCTATTCCTAGTACATTCTACCATTAATACTACCTACATATATGTTCCACAGTTTGGATGAACTCAAAATTTACCTAGGCTTTTCCCGCCCTTTCCTTTTTTTTTTTCTTATGTTGAAGTCTGCTTCCAGTCTCACCAGATGCAGCTGAGTACTGGTATTATACATGGAGTGACTACCTGGACCTGCACTACCCAGTGACTGGGTAAATTGATACTAGGTGAGACTAGTTGTCAGACTTTTGGACTTCTGACTACCCGTAAAGACTATGAAAGGTCTAATAGACAGACAGCCAGGACTTAACGTGCTTTCCACGGCACGTGCCGACGCCACGGGCCGACGGCACGGGCCCCGGGGGTTTTGATATGAAGTGTATGCTCGCAAGCGTAGCTTAAACCATCGATGGACTCGTGCGGCTGTTATTATTTAGCCACGAGCCTTTATAGCTAATTAATGTATAGCTAATAAATCCGTGTGTCTGTCTGTCTGTTACCTCTTCACGCTTAAACTGCTGAACTGATTTAGATGAAATTTGGTATAGAGATAGTTTCAGTCCCGGGAACGGACATAGGATAGTTTGTATCCCGATATTCCCACGGGATCGAAACTTATGCGGGTAAAATCGCGGGGCGCTGCTAGTGAATTATTATTCTGCTCAGCTCATCCCGCGTTGTATCTACATTCGTAATGTCGGTCGCCGTGGATGATTAGTACCAAGTTAGTAGTACATTATAGCCGTATTAGCAGAGTTATATAGTAATCTGGAGTAATTATGCAGTGACGAGTTACTGCGTGTTAACGTAGGCAGTGGCTTGCGGTACTATTAGTGATACTAACTGGTTTGACTTACTGGGTTATTAGGGTAACGATTTTAGGCATCATAATCAGTTAAACACAGCTGGCGTAATATGGATGCACTATTTCCTACAATTCTGCCTGTCCCGACAGAGAATATGGGCGTGTTGCTATAACGTAATGTTAGATGAAGTGAATGTTGAATGAATGTCACGATTAAAAGTACGTTTTACAATTTGTTATAGTTTTTGGCAGTGTGATGATTGCGATGAAACCCAACCATCTATATATATAAAATTCTAAGTCCTCATTGACTGATATATCAACGCATAGCTTAAACCGCTGGTCCTAGAGACATGAAATTTGGAGGGTGTGTTCTTTGTGAAAAGTAGGTATCCACTAAGAAAGGGTTTTTCAAAATTCCACCCCTAAGAGGGTGAAATTTCATGCGGAAGAAGTCGTGGGCAAAAGCTAGTCAAATATATTCCGCCCCACCTTACCCACTGCTGGGCATAGGCCTCTCTTGTCTTGTGCCACTCCCCACGCTCCTGTACCAGCCTCATTCACGTTCTGCCAGTGATGGCAACAATGTCGTCTGCCCACCTCGCCGCCGGACGACCAATCCAATGGAAATCCAATTTACCCCAGTATAAATACTAACCCAACCTTAATAATTATCTAATCAGTTCTAATTCAAATGATAGAAATAATGAGTAACTTACTCATCTACGATGTTTTACAACATAATAGATACAGGTAGCCATTACCTTAATGGTATTCCCATTTTGTATTATCATCTAGACAAACATCGTCAACGAGTGACGAGCACACAAACATCTCCGAGTTTGTTATCTGATTTTACACCTTCCAACACAACATTCACAAACTCTGGCCACAACAACAACTCTCACTAAACAATTAATTAATTATTACAATTGAAACTAACAATGAAAAGATACTTGAAGAACGTTTCCATCACATTTATAACAGACGTCATGAAAACCTGTAATTTTCACCGGTGTTTGACATTAAGGTGTCAAAAACGCTGTGTGTTTATACATTACGGCCGCATGTGGCGGCCAGCGTACTTGTTGGAGACCGTGGCTTCAGCGCCACGTAAGTTATTTATTTATTTATTAAGGTACACCAACAGCTTCTATGTATAATTTATCTTAAATACTATAGATCACAATGATAAAAACTTGTAATTGGCGACTGTGTAAGACTTTACACAGTCGCCAATTACAAGTTATTATAGTAGAGAGCATCTGAAATGATGCCGATGGTAGCAGAGTGCAGTGGTGGCCGCGACTTACGAATTGTAGGTCGCAGGTTCGAACCCAGACAGGTGCTTTACTCTGTGTAAATTATTTCATAATCACTGCTCTCAAAACGGTGAAGGACAACATCATGAGGTAACCGGTATGTCCTAGAATCAAAAATTCGAAGACATGTGACATTTACCAACACGCACTGGGCCCGCGTGGTGGATTACGGCCCACCTACTTTCACTGAGAGAATGTCTATGGCTGATTATGCTAATATTTACTAAGTTATTATTGAATAAATGTCAAAAAGTTTTGTCTCTGTGACAGCTGTGCGCGAAGGTAACAAACACAAAATTATTTGTGTTATGCCTCTGCGCGGTCGATGGTGGCTCATCGGAATGTTGTCATTTTAAATTTTGTTTTTGATTATCTTTTAGTACTTATACTTAATTTTACTTACTTATAGAATTTTTTATATGATGCACCGGTCGACGTCATCAAATCAACGCCAGCTGTCGCTGAAAACCAGCGTTGTGGCTTTGTTTCGTGTATTATACTCTTCCATACGCATATCACTAAGTTCTTATTTGAAAATCAAAAATAGTACTCCTCCGTCAATTGTAAAATTTAAAAAATCTTAAATAATACTTGAAATTATTTGTTGTGTCATAGATGTGGTTGAGGCTGCGGTGGAGCGTACCCACCCTATTGGAATGTTGATTTGAGCGCTATATTACAGATATTATTCATGGTGTTTTGATAAAATTTCATGATTTTAGATAAAGTGGTACATGACACTGCACATATCTTGGTATTAAAACACTCGTTTGATTAACCCCTGTTATACTGTAACAGTTTCATAAACTACTATTAAGTTTTTTACGACAGTTGACACAAGATCCGTTCGTGATTTATACACAACTATCCCCAGTAAATGAAAAATGTGCAATAAAAGTATTCAATCCACCCGTCGTCCCTAGTTAACAGACACGACAGCTACATAGATTCAACAAATTCCCTGTAAATATTGCCAAAGCAATACCGAACATTATCCACCAATGTTGAAATGAGCCAGTTGCATCGCGTGCCACACTTTTTGCCAAATCGCGTGCAACTGACACAACTGGAGTTCTGCAATCGCCTGCGAACATTCTACTAAATATGCACTACACGAGAATGCACAGCATTGCACTGAGTTGCACTGGTTTGGATCGCTGCTGGCTGAAATATGTGCTGATTGGATTGTGATTGAGCGTTATTGATAGTGTTCTTGTTAATATGTTGGAATGTTATTAGTTCAATCTAAATCAAAGTATCTTTACAATCGACCTAGCGTTTTCCCAACTATGTATGTGCAAGTCTAACCGGGTGCAGCTGACTACCATTATTTTACATGGAGTGACTGCCTATCTGACCCCCACAAATCAGTTACTGGATAACACGATACAGAATAATTCTAGCATGATATCGAGCATAATTGTTATTTGTGCGTTTTCTTGCGAAATTGGCAAAGAAAAACTTTAGTGTTTTTTTTTAATCTTATTAAAAATTGTAACCAAATCAAAGTCGTATCAAAAGTGTTTATTTTGTGCGGACTGGTACAAGGTAGGTGTTACAAAATGTATTATGTGACATAGTGGTTATTTCAACACAAGAGATCCTAAGCGCAATTCTCGTAATTTTAAGAACGTTCTCAGTCTGATCTCAGTCTCAATCTGTAAAAAATCCCTCTAATTTCCCTACATTTTTAACAAGTTTTTGAGATTGATTGTCGCTGAGATGAGATTTCGACTAGAATTTGGAGGCTTTTCATTACGAGAATTGGCCTTCTGATCTCTGCAATGTCTACAAACTACTCTGGGCACAGACCAGCACCCTAATTGCGTAACACACTTTCAATCACAATCTGAATGATTTTGAAGGATATTGCCAATCCATTGCTTCATAAGTTGGCCTTCTGTTATTCTTTATGAAATTTGGAGTAGGTTCGCCTGTACTTTTAAATTCTTAGTGATTACAGTATTTATCTAGAGTAAGCACTCAATAAAAGAAATAATACTGAATCCTACATGACCATAAAGTTACACCGAGTATTCCACAACGTATCGCATAAAAATAATTCATCCATTTGCTTGGCCAACACCCATTTCAAATCGGAACGCTTAGCAATAACTCCGCCATGCAATGTCAGAAAACGGTTAGTATCACGAAAATTGTTCAGCTTTCATCGATATAAAGTGTTGCTTCTAGCTCGGTTTAAATCCATTTAGAATATATCTTTTCAGGTACCGGGATTTTGAAGCGAAGTGCACAGAAGCGAAGCGGAGAGTAGCGTAGCATGCTTCTGTAAATATAGAGCAGTGTGGTTTATTTCTTTTGGCACCCGAGGACATGCCCTGAACGTCATTGTTACGGACGGACGAGAATGTGTTTTTATATTGCGTCATAGTGTTTTTTCGTGATGGTCTGGTCTTGGGAACGAAAAAGAAAAATGTGTTTGGATTGTCGGTTGTATGATGGAAGTCTGTGGGTTTTTTTTTTTTTCAGACACCTTTTACCTTTCAGAGTGGATATAGACTGAACAAGGTTGTCAGTGTTGTCAGACAAAGCAAGTTTTATCATTTCGGATAGTGATTGTATAAAGTCTTCGGAGAGAATCGTGAATCTAATACTGATTACCTTTGTTTTTTAGCATTATTCATTCATCTCCGATAACTAGTATGTGAATTACACTAAAAATAAAATAATACGTATTGATATTAAATTGATCAATACCTACTTTAGTTTTACAAAATATCGTGTTGAAATCATAATTAATATATTTTCATCTGATTTTCTAATTGAAAATTATTAATTATTATTATTTTCTCATTTAAAGTAAGTCAGTATTCCGGGAAATATCTGAATCTGCTTATTTCAGTTTTCTCAGAACCAATGCTTTTAAGAAAACGTATACAGATGCGCAAATAATTTCTATTGTTCAGGGTTTTCGAACAAAGAGAACGAGAACCAGGAAATTATAGTTACACTGATTACTATATTATCTTAGTAAGCATTGCAGAATATTTATTATTTATCAGATTACTTTTCATGGGATCTGTGTTAGGTGCTGATAATTATTTATTTAATTATGACTAATATACAAAATATAAATCCCTTTTGCGTTAGCTCTAATTAAAGATTTTGTGATTACAATCAGATAAACAATAATAATAAATCAATGAACTTCCCAAAAAAAAGTACCTACCTACGGGAGGAATGAAAACAGAGTTTGAATAAATAGTTTTAAACCTATGAAGTACAAATTTTCCTACATAATGCTAGGGATTACATAAATGAATTGTACCTACTTACAAATTAAAACTCGGCTCGACCCGAGGAAAACGTAATTATTACATATCTAATTCCTAATTTTTTAATATCTACAAAAATGTTTTCAGAAAGTTATGTAGTTATTTACAAAAACATAAATATATATAGCTTGCCTCACCTGTGCACTGTGTAGCAATACGCGCTACGGAAGAGACACGTTATAAGACAAAAGACTCAACCTTGGTACTCGCAAACTGAAATCACAAAAGAACTTCATCGCTGTCATTTCCATTTTCTTACTGCACCACAGACTTATCGTGTGGGGCTAGGACAACAGCGGGTAGAAGATGCTCTTGTAAATGTGTGCTTAATATATATGTAAGTAGGCTATAAAATAAGTTGTGAACTTGTAACTTTAGTGAATACCAAAATACCCTTGTGTAGAGATAATAATATGTATTATACAACAAGTTTTTGTCCGCGACTTCATCTGAGTGTATTTGGATTTCATCATTTTGTAATACAAATATCCAGCGCACACGAATGGTTCCTCACCACAAGGCCAACGCTCAGAAAAAGACACGTTTCTTGTATGGAGACCCCCTTCTTTTTATCTTTATTTTATATTTATTATAAATGTTGTTATAGCAGCTATAAAAATACTCACTCTGTGAAAATTTCAACTGTCTATCTATTACGGTTCATGAGTTACAACCCGCTGACAGAAAGACGGAGGGACTGACGGACAGCGAAGGTTTAGTATAACCCTACAAGGTAGCCTATGTCCTTTTTAGGGTTAGGCGTGAAAGGTTAAGGCAGACAAAGTTAATTTCTCATTTATAATATTAGTATGGATATTTTTTAAAGCAAACCGGTAATTGATTTAGAACTAAGACGATTGGGAAATACCAGAGGGGCAATTCTTGTCACTTTAAGAACGTTCACAGTCTGATCTGTCTCGATCTGTCAAAAAACCTCTAACTTTCCTATATTTTTGACTAGTTTTTGACATTGATTGTCATTGAGATGAGATTGCGATTAGGTTTTGGACATTGTTAATTACAGGAATTGTCCTTCACGAATATGATAAGCTCTATTTATAAAGTATTCACGCTTAAATCAATCAATAATGTACAATATATGTACAACTTAAATCCATTGGTGGATGTTTATTTTAAGTTTGCAGAAAGGATCTTCGAATTAAGTAACTCTAATAAACTATCATGATAAATCGTCATAGAAAACAATGCTCGTACTATTATTTCACCTCAGTTATCTACTGTCACATACAATAAAAGTAAACGCGTAAGAATTTCATAGCAAAACCACTCAGCCCACAATAAATGGTCGTCTCTACGTTTATTTCCAAATAAAAAATAGTTTTCCAACACCTTTTTCCTCGTGTAATGGCGTCTAACAATTCCCACCGCGGGTCTAGTGGCCCGACCGCAACTTTATGTGCTCTGCCGTGTTTCCTTTATAAGAGGGCGGGCAAAGGCTCCGTTCTTATTTCCGGTTCGGTGGTGTGACGGCACGTAGCCGGCACGTAACCGGCACGGAACCGGGAACGAACGCCGCTCACCGACACTTTCCAATAATAATATGTTGTGTTCCTTTTCTTAAGATTTGAATTTGAATGCAAAGTGAAGTTGGTTTCGATAACGCAGAGGTTAGTTGCAGATGGTGTAAGAAAGTAGGTACAGTTGATCTCGACATTACTTTCCACTTTTGATAACAATAGTGTATTAAAACATCACTAAGGGTTGAAGCTACCTATAATAACTGTCACATAGATGAATATACCTACGTGAGGTACACAAGTGGCAATCTCTTTCAAGCGTTTCGTATTCATACAACAACTTTCAACATGATTGACATAAGCTTTCAGTAGCTTAAAGGTCTATGCAATGTTGACTTTTCCATCATTTTTATCGCTAATATAATATGTTTGTCGTGGGTGGTGGAGCAACTACGAGGTGAAGTACACCGCACAGGTAAACAATATTTCAGTCTAAGAAGGGATTAAAGGTAAAACCAATTCTGAAATGTATGTGTTATTATAATATGTAAGAGACCTCCTCATATCAATGTTATCTTTTACAAAGTAGAATAAGAAGAGAGAGAAAAAATATTGGTGCTGGAAACAAAATACTTAGAATTTGTGTTTGACGTAAATTGAATTTATTTACTTTCATTATAAATACATAGTGGATGTAACTTGAACTTCTCCGAACAAAACGGGCACGTTTTATATTTCCATTACTGCCGGTCGATTCTGTAAAAATCTCACCGTGAAAACTTAGGTGAAGTGAGTTTGTTTTTGCTAGGGATTGACACTATTGACAGCTCAATCCACGCTCACTTCACCTAAGTTTTCACGGTGAGATTTTTACAGAATAGCTCCGCTGTAAGCCTACGCTGCGCTGTACAACAGAAGGCCAATTCTCGTAATTTAAACTGCCACGCCGATGAAAAAATAAAAACATGATGGTGCGGAACCTAAGTTGCGCGAGTCCGACTTGCTCTTGACCGGTTTTTTTCTATTTTTTCATTTTTTTTTTATTTGGCTCGCGCGCGTTTTTCTTTATCATACAGCCTGTTACTTATTCATACAATGTTCGTGATTGATCTCTCTGGTGATTGGAATTTTTACTAACAATATCCACATTCAAATTCAAATCACTTTTAGTCCCTAGGGATAAAAGAACTATTTTAGTCCCTGTTTACGAAGAATACACTAGCTCTTTTTGAATAGATGTGATAAAAAAAAGAATTATTTACTAAAGTACTTCAACGTCAATTTCTTATAAAATTATCCCAGGCTATTTGCATACGAAATCTACGTACCATCAAACGCAATAAATGTTTGTAACTTAAATAATCAAGTTATGTTTGTGTTGTCAGATATCTCGCGACATGTCTAAGTTGGCAAACACCGCTGCGGCATATTACGTTGGGTGACGGCTCCACGCTGGCGCCAATGTTTGGCCAATATCGCACGTACTATAGACGCTCAACCAATGTTTTGTTAGTAAAATGGAGTTCGCTAGGGATGTCTAAATTGAAAACTCGCAGGTGAAAATTCCAACTTTTAGAGATACTATTTTTAAACCATTTTACTAAAATGTGTAGTCATGCGGGGTTGGTATGACTTTACCTCGCTATTATGATAAGGTTTGCATTTTTATTCCTAGACAAAATGCTCGTTGAAATATAAAGTTTTGGGGTCCTTCGCCAATGTATAGGATGCATCAGGACAAATGGGCCAAGGTCACGTAGTGGGTGCTTGAAGACGGGCGTGGTCACCGAAGCAGGCCTAAAGAACGCTGGCACGACGAAGTAGACTCGTTTTTGGCTAATTGGTCGAAAAAGGTAGCAGGTAAAGATGAATGGAGTAAAACCTGTTTTCAATGGGCGGTGAAATTTCACCCTCCCCCAATTCACCCTCTTAGGGGTGGTATTTCTAAAAACCCTTTCTTGGTGGATACCTACTCTTCACAAAGAACACACCCTCCAGGACCAGCTGGGCCAGCTTCAGGTCTCTAGGACCAGCTGTTTAGGCTGTGCGTTGATATATCAGTCAGCCAGGACTTTGAATTTTATTTAAATAGATTGTTGAAAGTAGTCATTATGAGTTTTGTTCTATAATAACAACATGTGAAAAATTACCACCTCTTAAGATTCCTACATAAATGTTGTATTATTTGATACCTACACATACAGATACACATCACCCCTGAGCCAACATTGGTCCCAACACGTGTAGTTAACACAAACAGTATGCAAATCACGTTGGTCTCAGGTGGCGACCTGTCACTCCTATTTGTTAATTTCAAGATTTCATTCAACTTGTTGTAAGGGATAATTGCTTGTATCCAACCAATCATACGAATGGTTTAGTTAGAGGAATGGCATTTGTTTGTTTTGGAGGATTTTACATTTCTTTTTCTTTGTGTAAATTATTTCATCACCACTGCTCTCAAAACGGTGAAGGAAAACATCGTGAGGAAACCGGCATGTCCTAGAACCAAAAATTCGAAGACATGTGACATCTGCCAACCCGCACCGGGCCAGCGTGGTGGATTACGGCCCACTCCCTCTCACTGAGAGGAGGCCTGTGTCCCAGCAGTGGGAACATTATAGGCTGATTATGATGATGATGATGACATTTCTTTTCGTGTTGAAATAGCAACTAAAGGTCAACTATGATTACAGAGAACTGCTAGTGCTTCTAGATATAGGATTTTTTTTTGGTAAAATTATTTATTTTTAGGGTTCCTTGACTCAAAAGGAAAAACGGAATCCTATAAGATCACTTCCTTGTCCGTCTGTCTGTCCGGCTGTCAATACCTTTTTCTCAGGTACGCGTGGACTTATTAAATTGAAATTAATATCAAATTCTCAAGGGATGCAATCCCTTGAAGCAGTGTAAAAATCAAACTTCTAAGTCAACGCAATCAAAAGATACGGGCGTTTATGTTCCGTTTACGCCATATATTTTGACACTCGCAAAGGAATCAAAACCTTAGGGTACTTCTCGTTGACTTAGAATCATGAAGAAATTTGGCAAGAAGCAATGTCATGTAGCACAAGTAAAGGCAAAAATCCGAAAAATGTAAATATGTTTTACATTACAAAAAAAAAATATTTTGCGGTGCGCGAGTCCGACTCGCACTTGACTGATTTTTTTTTTTAAATTAGGAAATGGTTTTAATGCCCAGTGCTAAAACAACTTCTAATTCTTCTACCCGTTTAATGAAAAAGCCATTAAAACAAACACAGAATCCTGCCATTTAAAGTTTTTAATTATTTATAAAGCCTCTAAAGCAGTCACCAAAATACTTTAATTATGTTTAGAGTTTAATATGAGCGAGTGAGAGAGGATAATTAAGAAGAATGCAACAAAATAAAGTGTCATTGTTATCTATTTAAAGTAGGTATCTACTTAAGTGCCATAGTTTGTATAATATTTTAATGTATTTTGTAAAGAAAAAGCGTTGGTTTTTCTAAGCGATGAACTTAATGATTGAAAAGAAAGAGGAGATGCAAAGGGACAGCATTTTGTAATAATATTAGGACTTCGTCAGCCTGTTATTTCACCTTCCCCCCATTCACCCTCTTAGGGGTGGAATTTCGAAAACCCCTTTCTTATTCGATAACTACTCTTCACAAAGAACACACTCTCTTCATGCCTCTAGGACCAGTGGTTTAGGCTGTGCGTTGATATAAGTCAGTCAGGACTTTGAATTTTATATATAGGTATAGATGTCTATATCTAGTAACTAAGTCTAAGTTTGTCGCCTAATAATAATAACAAACATTGCGCAGCTGGGTCAAGGGATTGATTCGGACAATGAGTAAAATCTCACCGTGAAAACTTAGGTGAAGTGAGCTTAAAGTGAGCTGTCAACAGTGTAAATCCCTAGCATCAGGTGGAACCACAGCTCACTTTAAGCTTACTTCACCTAAGTTTTCACGGTGAGATTTTACTCAATGTCCGAATCAATCCCTTGACCCAGCTGCGCAATGTTTGTTATTATTATTAGGCGACAAACTTAGACTTAGTTACTAGATATAGACATCTATACCTATATATAAAATTCAAAGTCCTGACTGACTTATATCAACGCACAGCCTAAACCACTGGTCCTAGAGGCATGAAGAGAGTGTGTTCTTTGTGAAGAGTAGTTATCGAATAAGAAAGGGTTTTTCGAAATTACACAATAGATGAAGATGATCTTTTTACACAATAGCACCGCAATACTCCTGGACACGCCACGCATAGTGAGGAGGTTCCTCTCTCTAGAGCCCTGACCACGCCTAGCTTGAACCCTATTCCCGATACCAATGGGCCACTATTTTTATATTTTTAAATATTTTTTTTTAAAAGTATTTAAAAATGTAAATAATATATGAAAATGTAATAAAGGGCAGTGAGGTTGTCGGTAGGCAGAATCAAGAAATCGGAACTTATTGACCCTTTTCGTATGTTTTTTACGTTTTAAAATTAGATATAATTTATATAAAAATAAATTATGTGTAGGTATATTTAATGAATTAAATGACGCAATAAGTATAATAAAATGAAAATGCTACAGATAAGACAACAAAATTTTCCAAAACAAATCTCCTCTAATAGATTATAATAAGTTAGAATTTATTGTAACTTCCTTCCGTTTCCATTGTCGCAGGTGTGCTGGCGGGCGTGAGCGGCGGCGACGGCACGCGCGCGGAGCGGCCGTACTTCGACGACGTGTCGCCGCGGAACGTGTCGGCCGTGGTCGGGCAGGCCGCAGTGCTGCGCTGCCGGGCCAAGCACATAGGAAATAGGACTGTGAGTATATTGTACTATGTATTTTACTTATAACGACGTCACCTCTTTCGCCTAGAAACTGAATTTTCTGAAATTTCGAAGGTTTAGTGGTATCAAACTTTTTTTTTTTCAAGTAAAATCCATGATTTATTGAAAGAATTGGCACAAATACAAACAAAACCGCATGACCTCTCAAGTTCCGCTTATGAGACACAATTTATTTTCTATTGTATCATGCCCCATGTAGTACGCGCGGGGCTTGAAAAAATCTTATGCCAAGCCGGCCTCAGCTCAGCATAATGTCAGATGGCATCACAACTGAGGCTGATTTTCAGCTTAAGCCCACAAGCCATACGGTCGAATACGTTTAGAATTTTTGTGTATTTATAGGTCGTATGTAGATATTTTATGGTCATCAGAGTAATGTTGAGGTTTTACATGGTACACATACGGTGCATCGCAGCTGCTGTAAACAATTTGTGTGAACAATAGACCTTACATCCAGCACCCACGGGTGCTAATATTATGTATGTAGTTGCTGCTCAACCAACAACATAATTGCAGCATGCCAAGACTGACTATACCATCGTCACTCTATGGAGGCATGGAGTGCTTCCAACTTACGGTTACGTTCAGCAGTGGACGAAAAATGAGAAAGACGTGACTCGTTTCATTCGTTTGCGCCATAAATCAGTTATAAAGTGTACTTCGGAATCAGATGCAACAAACTAGTTACCTTGAATAAATAGCAGTTAATCGAGTGACAACAAACCGAGCACTCAGCTCCCATCGCCTTTCGATTCCTCCCCTGCCTCTCTCCCTGTCCACTTCTAATAGCAAACTTCGACAGTATCAATTACAAACTGAACCTTAGAACATTTACTTCTATTAATTACAATTTCCTTCGACTATTTCTACTCCTAAATCAAAACTTAGAATCTCTTAATCAAGATTTACAACTATCGTTTAAGACATGTTCGTAGACCAGGGTATTCCATCAACATAATCCGAAACATAAATTCTGTTATTAGAGCAATGATTGCGGCCATATCCCCTTCGGTCAGCCGAGCGAGATATTAACCCAAGCGGTTATTATCTTAGTCATTAATACCTTGATTACTATGTTATATACATACGCTTTGTGACTGAGTCATAGTGCGCAAAGTATACGTAGTGATGTGCACAGAGTTAGATGGATGAGTGACGGATCAGGCAGATGTTACTGCAATTATTAAGTTATGTACTCTCTGTAATGAAATTTGAAATCTTTGATAACTTTATAGACGGATTTTGTTGTTCCAAGTTTACATCTGCTGCACCACTGTTCACTTTGAAATATTGTTTTATGGCTTTCTCGATCTCATCTTTATAATCTCTTATTCACCAAGCACCGCAACTGGAATGTTTTAAAAACAATGTTATATGCTTAACATTATCCGACATATTATCGGTATCGTATTACCCAGTAACTGGGTTGTGGAGGTCAGATAGGCAGTCGCTCCATGTAAAATACTAGTATTCAGCTGCATCCGGTTAGACTGGAAGCCGACCGCAACATAGTTGGGAAAAGGCTAGGCAGATGATGATGATTATTCGACGTACGACGTGGGAGATTAGTGGTGGACCAGTGGTCATGGCCGCGATTTACGAGCTGTTGGTCGTAGGTTTAAATCCAGATAGGTGCTATAATTTGTGCAAATCATTTCATCTCCACTGCTCTCAAAACGGTGAAGAATAACATCGTGGGGAAACCGGCATGTCCTAGAACCAAAAATTCGAAGACATGTGACATCTACCAACCCGCACTGGGCCCGCGTGGTGAATTACGCCCCACTCCCTTTCACCGAGAGGAAGCGTGTCCCAGCAGAGGGAACATTATAGGCTGATTATAATATCCGACATCTACTCCTCATCATCATCAGCATCAGTCGCTCGCACTGTACAACAAACAAAAGTGTTCCAACAATTTATCATTTAACACCCCTTAGGAGAGCTATTCAAACTCAGCATCCCAACCACAGTCACAGATTGAATCATACAAATCAAAATTCACATGGCCGTTGCCCCATAAGCCTGCGACCCCATGGCAACCTCTCGAAATATCATTTTTCAATGTCGATGTCCTCATTGGTTTGATATCCCTCCTCAGGTTCGCTCCACTGGCCGCCATATTAATGGTGAAGGGCTCCCTAACCCATTCGAGAAAATAAATAGCCATCTGACATGTCCTACGATGCATTATAATATATTGTTCGGCATGGATTATCTGCCGTCATTTTCTTGTAAAAAGGCCGCGTGGATTACGAACCCTTTTTTGGGTTTTTTCTCCTGTTATATCACGTTTTGATGGGTTTCTGTGTTGGGTCGAAGTGTGTGCTGAGTGGTACAGGGTTAAGTTATTGCTGTCTCTTGAGCTGATTTGGTTTGTTTAACATTCAATTTATATGGTATTAAAGTGAAACAAAACTCCTGAATAGCCCTAAGCTATAAGTTCACTCCTTATTAAATGGCAAAATGTGGGCGCACTAAATAAGTACCTCATCTTACCTCTTTGGAAAGTACAGGCGTGCAGATGATGTTTTGTATCTGGTACACTTTACAGTTATTTAAATACCAATGAAGCTGAAAACTGACATTGATACAATTTACCCAAATGTTTCCTGCACATAAACATTCTTTCAATCGTAAAACTACCGAAAATCAGCGCTGAAATTGCTCTTGTAATGTTCTGATATTGTCATAATGATCATACTCGTTAAAATAGCTTCAACATCAATTCGGCACAAATGTAGTATTTGGGTCACCACAGGCGATGCCGCGCACCTTTATGTGTAGTTGTATTGTCCATGTTTCCTCTTGCAGTAGTGCGGATGTTTTTGTACAAAATAGTGCTATAGAAAACATAGCATTGATTTATGTCGTGTAGGCAATATAAAACTCTTTGTCATTTAACAAATATAGCTGCAGCACTACGTACCTATCTTGTTTTTATTACATCTTTATCATCCTACTCAATGAGTATTTCAGTATCGATATCAGATTCCACAACATCCACTTCCAACAAACTTAATTAAAGTCTAAGATAAACTGTGACATTTCTCGAAGATAAACATTTAGCGCCGTCCCCCGTCATAAACTGCCGGATGATCATAGTAAATCCTACACATTTCCTCTTCAGGGAGCAACGTGAGCAGGACAGAATAAATCTTCCTTAGCCCCTGACGAGGATAATAAAATAAACAAATATCCTACATACTTTTGCGGAAATATAAAACGACGTTGGCTGACCCATTTCAATGCTGAGGTTAATTCATCAAATTTCTGCGAGCGCTCAAGAGGAATTGAGAAAAAACCTCTCGGTCGCTTAACCGTTACTTAATTTTATTATTTTAAAGGCTGTAAACAGTCTGAGGACGTTCCATCTTGCTTAATTACAGGGCGGGCTTACGGGCTCACCCCCAGCTTACTCTAATTACGTAGAAAAACAAAAACTCAACAAAAGGGAGGGGAATTTATTTTCTAATTTCTCAGTCTGGGGAGCTCTCGAATTAAAAATATAATTCAAACGTTTATTGTCGGAGTAATTTTAATCAAAGGGCACAGGCCTATCTTTATGATATAGTCGCGTTACAGAAAAATAAGTTACTCGAAGCCCCTAAGGCGGAGGCAAACGTTCTGTATTGTTTATATTCAAATTGTCACAAAAAAGTTATTGCAAACAAATAAAATTGAAACGAAATAAACTAATGCATAATTTTCGGTTATAAAATTAAAAAAAAAACACTGGCACTCCGGTAGTGCCGACAGAAGTGAAAACTTGAACAATTACGAGTGTATTTTGTGAATCGTCTTATAAACAAAACACGCGTGTTAAGGTGTGTTCCTTATTTTATAGGGTTTTTTGCAAATCAGGTATGATGACCGCTCGCATGGAGCTCGTCGTCAGTTATATATCCGTGGTTCAGCACCATCTCGTCGTTGTTGGATGAACTACGTAGTTAGTACGCGAGGCCCTCGTAGTTCTTCCCGATGTGCATAGATGGCGCTGTCCTCAACAACGCGCGTCTTACGTTTTACGTCTTACGTCTTACGAATTTTCGATCAGGGTCACGTGACCTGACGCGAGTTTAGAAGTTTTTACCCATTCCAAAAAAAGTACACAGCGCCGCTAAAGAAGTTTTCACTTCAAAAAACGTAGTATCAAAACGTAGTATCAATACGTAGTGTCAAAATGAAGAACAAACGTAGTATCAAAACGTAGAATAAAACGTAGTATCAAAACGTAGAACAATAATAATAATAATAATAAATCATTTTATTTCAGGCATTGCACGTTATCACATACAGTTCACCCATAGCAGATACACAGATTATATTAAATTAAATTGAATTGAATTGAATTAAATTGTATTAAATTAAATAAAATTATACTTATAAGATCAAAAACGTAGTAACAAAACGTAGAACAAAACGTAGAATAAATCGTAGTATCAAAACGTAGAAAAAAACGTAGTATCAAAACGTAGTATCAAAACGTAGAACAAAACGTAGTATCAAAACGTAGAACAAAACGTAGTGTCAAAACTTAGAACGAAACGTAGTATCTAAACGTAGAACAAAATGTAGTATCAAAACGTAGTACCAATACGTAGTGTCAAAACGAAGAACAAAACGTAGAACAAAACTAAGTAACAAAACGTAGTATCAAAACGTAGAACAAAACGTAGTATCAAAACGTAGTATCAAAACGTGGAACAAAACGTAGCCAAAATCACAATAAGATTTACTTGCCGCAAGTAGTTACTCGTAAAGGTCTTCACTTCGAGACTTGTCTATAACTATTTCGGAGCACGTATGTTGGAGTCCCTACAGATTCAGTAGCCGAGACAATTCCCGTCTCGCAGGAGATTCTAAGAACATAAGGAGGGTACGAGTGAGAACAGCCCCATATTCCATTAATAATAACAGGCACAAATCAATATCGGAAGACTTCTAATCAAACAGGGACCTGATCAACCTTGGTATATTGAATACTAACGTAAACGAGTTTCATCCTAATTTTAGTAGAC
Organism: Luperina testacea; assembly: GCA_927399505.1. Taxonomy (NCBI): domain Eukaryota; kingdom Metazoa; phylum Arthropoda; class Insecta; order Lepidoptera; family Noctuidae; genus Luperina; species Luperina testacea. The sequence goes on from OV656771.1 coordinate 842,069, forward strand.
ACGAGAAAGGCTCAACGCAATATGAATGGTTTCTAATTGATATTCGTCAGGTAAAGTTGGACTCAAACTTAAGGCCGCTGTTTCACTCGAAAATTCTGGTGTTTGAGCCAAGTTGGCCGGTTTTTGAGACCCTCGGGACCTAAGTTCGTAATTCAGGTTATTAGTAAGCTTGACGTTTCGAATTACATTTGATGTTTGTTAATTGAGTTATTATTGAAATTTTGGAATGTTGTGTTATTTTTTATGTATGGTTGATGTTATGCTGTTTGTAATTAAAATGGTTATTTTATTTTTGAATTACCGTGACATCAATCAGTCTTATTATTGAACTTATTCATGAAATTGAGAATACTTCAAATTAATTAAAATTAATTACCTAATAACCTTTATGCTTGATAAAGCGTGTGCAACTGTACACGAAAAACAAAAACAATAAAACCGGCTAATTGCGTGCCGGAGCATGCAAAATGAAAGGCGCCCAAGAACAAGCTTTGTAGTGAAATAATGTTCTCCAGTTCATCGATATCTACGTCACGGTCAATTCTCCAACGGCAAATGTAAGCTCGTCATCGCATAACAATATTTGTTAACGGAAAATACCCTACCCAGGCTTTGATTTAATTGCAAGTATCGAAATATGTCTGGTAAATGGCCGTATTTTTTTGCGTTGATTTTTATTTAAAACCTTGGTTTTTTTAGAGCCCCAATTGCATGGAACCGTTGACTTATGTATTTCATATAAATTTTATCATAAATACCTCCACGTGTTCCTGAGAAAAGGATTTTAATAGACAGATAGACGGATGGACGGACAACAAAGTGATCGAAGTATAAGGGTTCCGTTTTTTCTTATGAGGTACGAAACCTTAAAAACAAGTATGTTTCTTCACACCCCCCGCTTGTGAAATAACGACATAAAACTTAAAACCTCTTTCCTCTTTACCCAGGTATCATGGATGAGAAAAAGGGACCTCCACATCCTGACTTCCCATATCTTCACATATACGGGGGACGCAAGGTTCAGCGTCCTACATCCAGAACCCTCAGATGACTGGGACCTGAAGATAGACTACGTGCAGCCACGAGATGCAGGGGTCTATGAGTGCCAGATCAATACAGAACCCAAAATCAACATGGCCGTCATTCTAACGGTCGAAGGTAACTTTTTAAGCCATATTTTTTGAAGAGGTCAAGCTAAGCTAGAAGTTCTGAAATTGTGATTAAGACCAGTTTGAGTTGACCTCCGATTTTTGATTTGCGTTAATTGTTCGTAATGAAATGCTGCCTAATAGAAGATTATTATTGTTCAGTGTTTTAGGAATGTCGCTCTATGTTACATTTATTCATTAGTCATTTTAATATTTGCCTCGACCTAATTCATTTTTAATAGTATTATTTCTGTACTAATGAATCTTTATAATATGAAAGACACAAACAACTTGCCACTCAACATTAATTCAAGGCTAATATTAAAAACGAATGAACAAAATCTTAATTTGATAAAAATGCTGAAAGTACGAGTAGGCAAGACGTTGAGAATAAATTAAAATAATAGATGGTAAGTAGGTAATAAGTACCTTCCAGCTCGAAATTAAATAAAAATTATATACAAGCCGAAATGAATTAAGTGTTTGACATTTTTAAAACAAAATAGAATTACAATTATTGTCAAGTGCTCAAGAAACCTTTTAAATAATTTTACTCGATTTTTAAGAACTTTTAATTTACGGAATATAATAACTTAATAGAGGCAAACGTAAAAATGGAAGTCTGAAATAATTATTTATTCCAATTAGTAATGCGATACACAGTTTGAAAACAATTGAATTTATGTAAAACACCTTCTCTATGCCTTTGAAATAATTTAAAAAATGTAATTGTTAATTTAGTTAACAAATTACCTGTAGTAAAATTTGCTGTAATTAGGTAAACCAACTTCATAAAATTAAATTAATTTACTAGAACATTTATTAATATTCATAAAGCCTTCAAACCTTCAACAAAACTTAATACCTTAGGCTCTGCACGTCATGTAGGTACTATAATATAACATCGTAATCAGCCTAAAGTGTTGTTACTTTTAGTACAGGTGCCTCCTCTATGTCAGAAGGAGTGATTAATAAAACATGAAACATCATCCAAACAACCTTGACATTTTAAAATAATTATTTATTTTAATAAACCGTATTTTGTTACAAAAACACATGGTATACTCAAACGAAATGTATAATGGCACATTGAAATGGTTCCTACATATTTTACGAAGGGGTCAGGACGACCCTCGAATTACAAGCGGGGTAATCATATCCGGCAATGAAAACCGAAATAAAATGAGCGAAAATAGTAAAGGGGTACAATTGAGGGTACTTAGGAAAAATTACATGCGGGTTTATGGGCTTGAGAGTTGCCCTCATTTACCTGCAATTATTGTAATAAGTATAATCAAAACAATAAAGTCTAGTCTATCTTAGCAAGTCGAGTGCATTATTTTGATCATTTTTGCACTTTGCACTAGGTTTTTTAAGGCACCATACTTTTCTTTTCTTACACATCGTATGAAAAACACTTACACTTGCTTTCTGGTTTCACATCTCGCAAAATAAGTATAAAAGTATTACTATCCAGTTTTGGGATACAAAGGACCAAGCCGCGTGCGAAAATAATATCACAACACCAGGTTTAAAAAGAAACATATCAGGCCATTATCCACAGCGTCCTCGTATAACAAGGATAAACAATACAAGAAAGCCTTGGACCTTTAGTCCGGGATCGTATACAACGCGTGAACAGTGACGATGGAGTAATCCGGCATTCATCTCTCGTCATATTAGTAGTGGCTCTAATGCGGCGGTACAAAGTGGAACACATCTATCTACGTCATGCGAGCCACCCCTCGTCTTTGTATCGCACTAGTTCAGTTATTTTATTCTGTTTATGTTTCATCGGATTGAATGGGATTTTTTATCATTTAGAGCAGTGAAAATTATAATAGTAGAAAGTGGTAGATCCTCGTAACAATGACATTTATTTTTACAGGGTTTTTATTTTTCAAACAGAGATTTACTGTTAATGTTAGGTTGCATCATCTCACTGTAAAGGCCCCTCCCAATGCTTGCCAGCTCTTTCGATCTAGGATTCACATATCCTTAAAAAAAAAACAATGTTATAATAGTTCACAGACCTTTTAAAAAGTCGATAATAGGTTATTTATATACGGTTCAGATTTTAAGCCTCTCAATCGCAATACGTTATTGTGGAACGTGACTGAGAGGATATTACTAGTGTTACGGAGGCTTTACTTTCTGTAATAATTCTATAATAACTGTGTCGCTCATAATGGGCCTCATTAGAAGGATGAAAGTCACCCAAAGGGCAATGGAGAAGGCTATGCATGGAGTCTCCCTACGCGATCGAATTAGAAATGAAGAAATCCGTGGGAGAACCAAGGTAACCGACATAGCCTGGAGAATTTCCAAACTTAAATGACATTAAGCAGGGCACATTGCTTGCAGAACAGATGTCCGATGGTGCCGAAGTGATCTGGAGTGGCGAACACGTACCGGAAAACATAGCGGTAGAAGGTCTCAGTGGACCGATGACCTGGCGAAGACCGCAGTAATCCGCTGGATGCGAGAAGCACAGAACAAGTCGAAGTGGCGGTGCTTGGGGAAGGCCTATGTCTAGCAGTGGACGTTTTTCGGTTAAAATGATGATGATGAATAAATGTGAAAATTGGCAACGTCCATCGACTTCGTGATATAGTTAATGTTTTTAACACAAAAATGTCTAAAAACACTGGTGATTACTGAGGTATCTCCATTAAACTTTTAAGTAATATATAATATACATCGTAGCCCCCTATCTAGCTGTTACTTTTGACAAATATGTTAATTAAGGAACTTTTCCTGGCGTCATGAAGAGTAGTAAAGCTATACCATTATTTGAATCAGGTATTAAAAATGACGTTGGCGATTTCAGGCCTCTTTCTATCTTACCTGCATTTAGCAAAATATTTTAAAAGTTAATTTACTCAAGCAGTTGTTAAGACATTTTAATTAACATAGCCTCCAAAACGAAGCTCTCAACGTACTAAATTCTTATTTACATAATAGGTTACAATGTGTACATGTTAATGGTGTGAAATCGTCCAGGCTACCAGTTGAGTTAGGTGTACCGCAAGGCTCAATACTGGGACCATTCTTGTTCTTACTGTATATCAATGACTTACCATTCTATGGGTATCTGTAACGTTGTACTGTTTTCAGATGATACCTCTCTTATTTTTAAAGTAGATAGGAATAGACAAGATTTTGACGACGTAAACAGTGCACTCTCAACGGTTACGGATTGGTTTACATCAAATAAGTAGTGTTGCCCAAAATCGGTCTTGGTCTTGCAGTCTTGGTCTTGTTCTTGCATTTTTGCAAGACCAAGACCAAGACCAAGACCGACTTATTGTAGCAAGACCAAGACCAAGACTGAACCCTGCAAGACTTGAGCAAGAACAAGACTAAGCCTGCAAGACTCTTGCGTCTCGCAGTTAAGTCAAACTGAGATTTGGGCGTTATAGTAGGTATTTGGTTTCAATCCCGATTTTGATAGACGTTCCCCAGTATCAAAACCGTATCGTCATAACACTAAAAGGTATTGATTATTATATGTTTCGACTATTTATTAAGTAGGTAGGTAGCGTGTTACTTACAAATTTGTTCCCATATGTGATAAAAATGTACCTAGCATAACTATCTAGCAAAGTTCATTTCATACCTTATAGATATATCTACTTAGAGTATTATATTATACTTGTATAAGTAATGTGCAGATCTAATGTTAGTAGGTTGATAAAAGTTATGTAGGTATTTATGTTTCAAAGTTTATATTATTCTTCTATTCAGCAAAATTTAAAACTAACAGCGAGTCGAGTAGGTCTAGTACTAGTAGCAGTTTTTAAGCCAGCCGATGTTATGGTACAGACGCCAGCACATCAAACTACTACAATCTGCCATATTTCTTTAACAGATTTTCAACTTTATCGCTAAAGCATTAAGGTTCATGGTTGATTGGCAAAATATGACGTTCCGCGAATAAAGTGTTGGTCGGTCAGTGTATTAGGTACCTACTTATTTGATAATTTACGGACAAAGACGCTGCCGCCGCGCGGGGATTTCCACAATCTTCCGCATTTTATGTCAGGTTTAAGCATTTATGCACTTTATTGTAATAATTTAAAGTTTATTTTCAAGTGCATTAATAATACGAGGAGACCGCTTGGCGCTGCGGTCCCTTTGTCGCGGCATTTGAAAGCGAATAGCGTAGGTACGAACTACGAAGATAGTGTTGACCTCGTAAATGAACTTTAGCATACAGCTGATCAGGTAGCCCTTTCGAGTTTTATTTACATTGCTGTTTTAAGTGAAACAAGTGAATTTATTATTTTTTAATTGAAAATCTCATTAAGTCAGATAGAAATAATGATTTTATACAGTTTACAGTAAAAAAAATTGCAGAAAAAAACGTAAAAATTAAGAAAAAGCCGACGAAAAATTTCAACGCATGGGGGTCCAGAATCATGTACTGAATCCATGGTAAGCGCGTCGATGTCCCTGCCACCCAGCAATAGGCTAATAGGTATTTGAATGTAGTCTAGTCTAAGTAGTAGAGTCTCGCAAGACTTGCGAGACTCTTGCTGCAAGACCAAGACCAAGACCAAGACTGAGAGCGCAATACCAAGACCAAGACCAAGACCAGGTGTATTGACGCAAGACCAAGACCAAGACCAAGACTGGCTAAGGTCTTGTCTTGGTCTTGCATTTGGGCAACACTACAAATAAGCTAGTTCTCAATGCCAAAAAAACGAAATGTATAAAGTTCACTTTACCGAATGTTAGAAATCTCGGACCCGACATCGCCTTAGATAAAGAGGAGCTTGAGACTGTATGCTCAGCAGTTTTTCTGGGCATAACAGTAGATGCCAAACTTCAGTGGGGCCCACATATATCATGCCTAGCGGGGAGGGTCAGTTCGACTGCCTACGCCGTCAGGAAAATAAGACAATACACTGACGTTGATACAGGTCGGTTAGTCTATTGTAGTTATTTTCACAGCTTTATGTCCTACGGTATTCTACTGTGGGGCAAAGCCGCTGATATTCAAAATAGATTTGTCCTTCAAAAACAAGCTGTTCGAGCAATTTACCAGCTAGGTGCCAGAGTTTCCCTAAGAGATTTTTTTTTAAAACATTGGTATTCTTACGGTTGTATCACAATTCATCTTAGCCAATATCTTATACAGGGTGAATTTTTCAAGTGGGCCGGGATGGCCAAATCCGAAACTATGAGGAATAGCAAAAAGTACAAAGGAGTCTCGGGCTCGATTTTGATGAAAACTAAAACATCATCATTGGATTTTTGAAAAATCAATATTTCTAGCCAGGAATCGAACCTGTTGATTTTGAAAAAAAAAACATACGGTATTATTACACCATTCGATAGTGTCCCTAATAAGGATCGAATTCTGGGAAGGAATGTAGTAGTTCAGGAAACTAAAGAAACGAGCTCATTTTTAACACATTAATACTTTTTTTATTTTTCTTATGTTACCTACCTATTAAACCTTAACTGATTAATTGTTCAGAATTATGACCATTGTTTTCAATACATAGCTGGATTCGATGTCTCAAGGATTGTACTGCATTCAAAATTTATATTTATAACATATTGTTATGAAGGTGACTGCGCTGCGGGTGTACTGAGCATCATTTCGAACAAGGTACAGGTAATGTGGGTATGAATAAACTTTAACATAAGGAGCAGTTTATTAAAATCCAACATTTTCCTTAAGTTGGCAAACTTACGGCAGTATGTCATTACTTCCCAGAATTTGATCCTTGTTAGGGACACTATCGAGTGGTATAATAATACAGTGTGTTGTTTTTATCAAAATCCCGAGATTCCTGGCTAGAAATATAGATTTTTCAAAAATCCAATGATGCAGTTTTAGTTTTAATCAAAATCGAGCCCACGACACATTTGAATACTTTTCGCTATTCCTAATAGTTTCGGATTTGGCCATCTACGCCCACTTGAAAAATTCGTGTTATAAGTAGATACAGGACCTACTTATAACACGAAACGTCAATAAAATCAACGCAAATACAATACTATCATGATAACATTTCAATAGAAATTGATCACTTTCTATCAGATCTGTGTCGTGTCCTAATGAACGATCAAAGCGAGGCATCCAATATAAATGAAGGGTGCAGGTCCTTTAGTGAATAATTTAAAGAAATCTTTAAGGGAGTATCGTTTCTTCCTCAATTCTAAAGGAATTATTTATAAATCAGTGTACATGAATTAGATATAATTATGATAGGTTGGTTCAGTGGTCCTTTGATACGAAATTTTGCAATATCTTCCATTATTTAGTAGCTACGGAATGTTTTGAATATTTATAGGTTGTTACTTATTCTGGATTGATGTGATTCTGGTCGGATCATAAATAAATAAAATTTTACAGAAACACGATGTAAGTTTCATACTTTTCACAAAGCTTTAAAAAATGTGTGGTATGTTTTTCTTTTTCACTACATTTTTGACAACCATCGACATACGTAATGACTATTTATGGAGGAACACTGAGTTACAAGTCGTAGGTATAAACCTAGTTGAGGAGCCAGGGGCGCTATATATTGGGAGACGCTCCGGACCTCGGGAGCCGCGCGACGACTCCCGGCCACCGTAGGGGCCCTATATTTAAGACACTACTTCTGTATGTATGATGTGAACGTAATTTAACAATGTAGTAATTTTTTTTTATATTTAACAAAACATTTCAACTCAGCCTATTGCAGTCCACTGCTGGACATAGGCCTCTCCCAGGCTGAGCCACAACACCCTGTCCTCCGCCTTCCGATCCAGTCTGTCCTAGCCACCTTCTTAAGGTCGTCCATCTAGCTGGGGCGCGTCCCACGCTACGCTTGCCGATACGCAGTCTTCACACCAGGACTCGTCTGCTCCACCGACCATCGGTCCGTCGACAAACATGGCCAGCCCATAAAACATTTAGCAGTATTAAAATGGTCAACAGTCATCTGTAGAGTAAACTAGATTGCCACTGGCACATACTGATAGTCCGAGGAAACCTGCGAATTGGGTAGTGAATTTTTACAGACTAACTTAGATCACGAATCAAAAAGAACCTTACAGAAACCCGTTGAAAATGTAGTACACAGCACGGTCATTACTAACAGTTAGCGGAATATCTCTGCTAAAACCATTAGGGACAAAAACGCTGGTATTTTTTCATCCGATTATGAATCTTTAGAATGAAAACGGCCAGTGGGTTCTTTATGAAAACTTTGTGACAAAGTGGGTTAAGGTCCAAAGAATTGAGTGAGTTAATTAAACAAATTGCTACGTTCAAAAAGTATGCCTTTTTTATTGTTTTCACAAAATTTAATTTTGCACAACAGGGTCAGGGTTTTAGAAAATGTGTCAGATTTTATTAATTGCGGAAGATTAATTGTTATAAAAATCACGAAGGGTGTATTTTAAAATGTTATCTTCACGAAACAAAAAATAATGGTTCATTATCAACTTTGTTAACAAAACTAATTATAGGATCTTTGTTAGCCAAAGATCTTTTAGATTTGATTTTCGAGAAACAAGTTTTTCGAGATAAGTTTGGGTTTCATTCCCCTCATACCAGATGAATAGCAAAATCAAAAGTCATTTATTCAAATTAGGCTGAGAATCAGCACTTTTCGAACGTTCAAATTACATAGGACCGCCCAACCTACCACAAATCGCTCGCCCTTTCACCACTTTCTAGTGCTTTCGCTAGGTAGAAGAAGTGGCGCTCCCGGTAGCAGTCTTATGATATTGTCATTATTAAACGTTCTAAAATTTGAGTCACCTCCGGTAATTGAATCGCAATTATCTGCATGCAATTTTTTCACCTTATAAAACAGAATGTGAAAAAACTGTCTTCGTTTTCACATATAAAAAAATTACGAAAACTATGAAAAACATTTTCCGTTTATACACCGTGAAGGACGCCAATTAAATAATCATTCAATTCGCAGTTGACTCACATGACTCGTCAAAGTAAAGCTCGTAGGTGCGTTCAAATCAATCTCTACACGGGAGATCGCTCTAAAAGTACCACCCAGTGGGACTCACAGAGATTATTTAGGAAAAAATATACACGGAAAAAATTCTAACGTTTTTTTGTTTCAATGGACTGAGAAATTCTTCTGTCCCTGCTCATGTAGCAGGAAAATGCTTTTATCTTGCAAATATGTGCCATATTTATTATGTCCTATAAACTGATGGGAGAGGAATTTGCTGTATTATCGTTTTTGTTTTGGTTCTATGTCAACTAAGGAATTTGCTATATTTGGAACATTTTTATGAAAGTTTGTGTCCTTTATCATTATTAACATCATAACAAACAAAAGAAAGTACTAAGTACCTATACTTAAGTGTTGTTAAATATATAATATTTGACACAACACTACAGGGTTTCAAAATTGGTTTAGGAATAGTTAATAATTTATTACACGTTAGGAATCTTTTGAAACTCGATTCAACTTATTTATTTTTTTAGGGAAAACCAACAATTGTACATCTATGATTACATTGGAAGTGGGTAAATGTACAATCGACGTTTCTACAGATTACCTAGGTTAATATTACCGTGAAGACACAATATTCAAGTTACAAAAACACAAAGAAGAAGACAGGAAGATAATAAAGAGGCAGTACTTATTTTAAACTATTTAAACAAATAGTACTAGATACAATTACGAAAACAAACAAAAAGAAAATACACTAAACATCACGCAAATGTAGACTATTCACTAAACTAAGAGAGTTGATAATGATAATTGTGTTATTAATATTAATTACATAACAGATAACGATGACACAGTTAAGGCTCCTTCAAACAGGCGCGACACGACACGCGACACAAAGGCACCGCAAGTCGCGCAACGAGCGGTGCCTTTGTGTCGCGCGCGATTATACCGCGTGTCGCGCCTGTTTGTAGGAGCTATACGGCCATCCTGTGTAATCTTCAAATTATATTAACCAGACTGAAATCAAAACCATTTATAAGAATAAACAAAAGTCACGTTTTAAAGGAGACGGATACGCTTTCATAAAATCTTGGACCTGGATGTAAAATTATGAAATTGGTATCAATTGATAGCTAGTATATTATCAAACCATCACTGATAGTTTTACGGATTTTGGCAATCTGAGAATTGAGTTAAAAGAAATTCAGTAAAAGTGAGGTTCCGTAACAATCAAACAGCTGATTTTAGAACTGCGATTGTAATATTTTATAAAGATGGGATGTTAATTATATTTGTAGAGTGAGAGGAAGTTAGCAAACACAAAGATTTAAAAATCATGGGTAAGGAGATGAGGTTTAAAAATAAAAATCGTTTATTAAGTATTTTTTATTAATCTTCAATTATAATAACTGATGAGGTAAAACAAACAGGAACCCCTTACTAAACCAAAAGCTGCTATTCTTAATGCTTTTAAAATACTACCTTAACCTTCTATAATCCAGCAGAGATAGTTAACCGTTACAACAGACTGCCACTAACCCAAGATTATAAAATAAAAAAGCATAACCCTTTTAACTTAACCGCTACCCGGAAAGTTTAGTGCACACGCTGTTGTTGTCACTTAAATTTTATTTCATCGTTATGAAACATTAAAAACTCGCCCCTAAAAAATTACTCGCCCCTGCAAAATAACTCTATTTCTGAGTGTTTGGATCGCCCGACGCTCCGCAGCTTATGTTTTTAATTATACAACGTGGATTATGAACGCTGACCGTAAACATTTTTGGATGGATCTTTAAGCGCAAGTCTGATAACGTTTAAGTATACCATCTGCAATCTGCATGGAGATTTACACGGAAACTGTACATTTAAAATACGTTACGTACGGTATGTTTTACTTGGGAATAATGTAGCTTTTATATCAGTAAAATATTTTGTTTCGTCAGCGGGGTAATTGCGTAACACTTGCGTTATTAACGTTGTTGAGCAGACAAATTTTTCGAACTTATGAAGCAATGGATTATTACATCCTTCAAAATTAAGTATTCAGATTGTGATTAATAGTATGTTATGCAATTAGGGTGCAGATGAGTATTTTCAGAGATTACCCTTTACATACAAACAACTTACTCTTGGTACAGATGTAGGTAGATTGTCAGTAAGCTGTATTATGTTTATAAAAGATATGAATTTTGTTAGCTGTCCTGACTCTTGCCGACAACGAAAATCTATACAGCCAGCGGATGTTCTATTTTTAGCAATAGACTTACTTTCGTGTTCCTTCATGGATTTTGTTTTTCATTTTTATCAGTTTCAGTTTCGTGAATATGCAATTTTTTGTGTTTTGAACACAATGTCATTTATTTATGAGTATGTATTTTATATATTTTCTGTTTCACATGATTTATAAACTACACGTGGAAACTTGTAATTGGCTTTATTTTGTATACATTATTTTACCTACTGTATTTGTTTAGCTGTTTTTCCTAAAATAAATAAAATAAAATGTATATATGGTACATTAAGATCATTATGATTATTAAAGTTAAGAAAAATAGTTGAAAGTGATTTTCTAGGCCTCATCTTTGTACGAAAGAAAACAAAGTTATTACAGGTATATCATAATTATAATAGGTACAATAAATATTTTGAAAATTACTCAGAATATTCTTCTGGGAGTTTATTAAATAAATCCTTGGAATCATATTATGAAACTGTGAAGCCATAAACTTCTGAATCTGGAAACCATTAGAATATAATTAATCGTGACATCTGAAATGAATATTTATCTTTGTTAAAGTCATAAGTTTTGGAAGCCTATTCTGTATTAAAATTACCGCGTCAAAGGAATTCCGAACGAAAAAAAAATACCGAGAGAGACCAACAAAATTAGATAAATGGAATTCATAATAATAATATTTAAATCTGTGGACCTAGCTCTAACACAAGGAGTAAATGTAAAGTGAATTAACGATGTTAAAATTGAAAACACTTTTATAGCACAACGTTTACTCAGTTTTGAGACTTTATTCATATCTTTAGGTGATACTTATTGTGCTTGTCGCAATAATTTTGATAGATAAGAATAGCATATTTATGTTGTATTACATTACGTAAATACAACATAAATGTGCTATTCTCTTGTGCTATTCTATGCTAATATTTAAAATAATAACAATATGTACATTTATATGAAAAAAATAAAGATAGTTGCATTTTCGTTCAAAAAATCATTCACTTTACGTTTACGTAGTGCGTTCGCGCCAGGGCCTCAGAGAACCAAAGTATCTGTAACTGTAACAAAGTACCCGCTATCCCGGTTCTATCAAGACGACATATTTATACCAGCAGCATTTCTAGAAGAAAAATCCAGTCCATCTATTCCCGAAAATCCAGAGTCTAGGACTCAATGTCCATTATCGATTACGTGAGTGATGTGCCGGAACAAATCCGTTTCGCTACCGAAACCGATGTTGCCTAAATGAGTTCAATTTTTTACCCGACTCGTTTCATAGTGGCCAATTTGTTAGTGCACGCTCCGCTGCTAGATACATCATGCGAGCCTCTCAAATTCACCTCACAGCCAATTACAGCGCTTGTTATTGTTGAAAAATGTCCGCCAATGCCTCACTGAGATTGTTTCGTGTTGTTTTATGGATAGTTGATTGTCCGGAGTATTAAATTGGATAAGAGTTCTCGGATAGCAAAGCTTATGATTGTCTTTTAAAATTGATGTTTTTGAATAGGATGTTATTTTCTCTTCACTCTAGGAAGACGGCCATTTTTGTTATACCATCAAAATTTGTAGGGAATAATAATTTATTACAATTTGTTAGCGGAATTTTACTTGAATTTAGAAAGTGACAACTGGTCGTCTATCTACCAATTAAAGGTCTCGTTTATAGCATAATAGGTATTAACGTTTTTACTTCAAGGAGCGACGGAGAAAATCGAAAGATAAGACGCCACTGATGTTGCCAATGGCGCTAGGAGTAGCAAACTAATTTTATTATTCAAAGGTGTAATTATTTTTTTTTAATTACATGCTTGAGAAGATAATAATGATCAAAAATGCATTAGATCAACTCATATCAGTAGATTGATTACGTTTTTAAGGTTTATTTCATTTGTATTAGTAACAATTGCATATTGTGCTGTTTCTGCAATGTAGGTATGCAATGACAATGGTAAGTGCACACGTAGAAATATCACTCTTTAACTATCCTCTACAATTTACGATTTGCGGCGGGGTCTTAACTACTCTAATTGATAAGCTCTCACAAAACTCCCAAGTTTAACAGCTCATCTGAGACACAGTTTTAATTCTATCATGTCACCTCCCATTTTCTAGTCCCCAGACTTCTGTGCATACTGTGATTTGAATAATAAACACCGCATCAAGGTCGTCTGCCACAGTTTGCGAGTCTGACCCCAGTTCACTCATTTCCATTCCACGACTATCTATCGCTAATTCTACCAATTCTAATGCTCGTATTATGTTCAACTCTTTCGATGCATCTCTGGTAGGGTCACATGCTGTTTTGTATTCCTCGCCCTCTCCTAAGCTGTTGTCTTGTGAATTCCAGATGAGTCCCTCATCCCCGCGACCTCGGCCCCGCCCCGCTCCTCAGGTACCGGTTTCGTATCCTTCTCTTCATTTTTAATTACATTTTTCATTTGTTTATTCATTAGTACTTCATTATACTTTCATCTGTTCGTAGCGGCTTAATTTTCGTGTTTTTGTTGACAGCACGAGATGTTTTGTTGGATATTATTAGATGGAGTTTGATTGAATTTGCATGAACTCGACGCGGGATGGTACATGCGATAGAGTACAGTTTCTGTAGTCCATGTTGGTTGACCTCCATCGGATAGCGTACAGTATATACTGATGCATGGCTGTCGCTGAAGATACCAAAGAAACGAAACCGTAACTTTTAATTCAACGAAGGAGAAAAGAAATATTGCCGTAACAAAATTAACTCGAAACTTGGCCGACGAGCTAATACTGTCAAAACCTTGCCGCAGAAAGTAGAATAAAATTTTATTGCCAACATCCAAATCGGTGGGTTGCCATAATAAAAATAAACGTTTTAGTCGTTACGTCAACCAGTGTTTAGAATTGCGTAAGTTAAAGAAAGCCATAATGCTAAGTTAAACACTTTTTAAAGTCAAATTAGGTTTAGTCAAAGTGGAGTTGGCTCGGCTTGGCTTTTAAAGTTGCATCATCATTATTGTCTTGTTCGAGTAGGCTCTTAAAAGAGTTATAAAGGATTTTAACTGAGCTTAGGTACCAGTGATTTATTTACATTCAAGCTTCAATTTATCTTCATACGAGTGTAACTGTTTGGAAAATTCCATAAGTAGAGAACTAAGAACACTTTACGTCAATGGTCTTATGAGATTAATGTTCAAGTTATTTTGCACGTAACATTAGGTATTGAAACTCGTTGATCGAGGACTTTTGTTGACCATTTACAACTTGAACACCGTTTATTATTTAACCCCGAAACCGGCGTAGCTCATAAATGTTACTAGTTTCATTACCCGAGATTTAAAAACCTTACCAATCAGCCCTGAATTCCCATTTGCATACGATTTGTAAATATGCAAGCATTTTCTTGTGTTTGTACTGTAACTGTCATTGGATTGTGTACTTTAATGTTATGTAGTGAAGGCTCTGTTTCATTTGTTGCAGCTGCTGCAGCGACCATATGGGGTTCGCAGGATGTGTACGTGAAGAAAGGCAGCACAATATCGCTGACGTGTTCAGTGAATGTGCACTCGTCGCCGCCTTCCACCGCCTCCATTTTATGGTAAATCTTATTGTTCGTTATTACGTGGACGGTGCGAATATCTGTTTCTATTTGGCAGAATGTTACTTGTAGCCTTTGACGAGCCTATCGGGCTTATTATCTTAGTTTCGTCTTTGGAATGTTGGCCAAAATTAATGTTTGCTTGTGAATCAATATTTATGAAAATGAAATTATTATTACTTATTGAAACATTATTATTAACGAGTTCATAACTGGGTACCTAAATAAGAACCTGAAGAACTGATAGCTCCCATAAAGTGCAGCACGGGACAATGAAAACATTTACCACAACAATACAATTTAACTAACACTATGAAGAAAATTAATTCAAGCAAAAACGTATTGAAAGCAGTCAGTAAAAGTTTTATTCAAAAGCAAACTACGTATTTCACAAAGTCAAAACCAATCTATTTTTAGGAATATATTATACAAACATTCCTACTTACATTGCTACCAGCTTCCGAACTATTTTACTCTAGTCGTAATTCTATTTAAACTTGCTAATTATATTCAACAACTAATACTAAACCTTTCTATTTAAACTGCCTAACATGATAGAAGCTGGCCCTTCAGACAGAAATGTGTCATTCGTATCCGTAATACTACTCTTTTCCCCCAGGTATCACGGCAACTCAGTAGTAGACTTCGACTCCCCCCGCGGTGGGATCAGTCTGGAGACGGAGAAGACTGAAGGTGGCACCACCAGCAAACTGCTGGTGACGAAGGCTGCCCTCACGGACTCCGGGAACTACACTTGTGTGCCCAACAATGCTCATCCTGCATCTGTGTCTGTGCATGTGCTTAATGGTGAGTGAGATAATTGTAGTGGGAGAAATAATAAGACTGTATTTAGCTGATTAAAATTACCAACTCGCTGACACCCCTAATTTATTTTTCAAAAAGGAAAAAACAAAAGCCATGTTAATAAATTAAATATAAAAAGATAAATCGTATAAAAAAGATCACAACAATAACATACCTACATAGAATGACAACAATAACATACCTACATAGAATCACAACAATAATATACCTACATAGAATCACGGGACAGTTCCTAATAATTAGGGATCAATACCCACCCTAATTATGACCATAACAGTCTGCATGGCTAGATCTCCCGCACGGTGGACCGAGGACCGCAAAAGTCTCGGAAATCCGCTGGATGCGAGAAGCACAAGACAGTTGTTGTGGAGATGTTTGGAGAAGGCACATGTCCAACGATGGACGTTATTCTCTGAATGACTATAATGATGTTGAAAATCAGTTTCAGTCAGCCTTTACCTTCTTTAATCATGGTTCTTATTTTTTTCAATCTCAGTCACATTTAAATCTGCTCACTTTTACACACTGGACATAATCATTTGTCTAATGTTTATCTTCAACTAATGTCTTTCCCTTCCGTCCAGGCGAGCATCCAGCAGCGATGCAAACGAGCAACCGAGCGTCGTCCTACCTCACGTCACAGCTGAGCTGTGCCATCGTCACCTACCTGCTGTCGTCGGCCGTCTGCAGATGATCGGCTTAACAGCCATCCGGTCACGGGGGCATGGAGCGTTCCTTATTTAAACATGCAAGCACATGGGCAACTGAAATTGTGCAACTCTTGGCAACTGCTATACAATTTTGACAGTTTTGTAAATTGATCGTTGTGGCTGAGACATTATAATTGCCAATAATTGCGCAATAAAGTTGCCCGTAGGTATAAGCGTACCTTGATAATATCCATTCCATTATATTGAAACATGACATTCCAATCACGAAAAATGATTTAGTCATTCTTCGTTATTTTTGCAACGTTTGCTATATAAAGCCAGAAATCTAATTTTGTAACTGAAGTCATTTGATTAGTATAATTAAATGTACAAATCCTTTTGGCATGTTATATGTGTAGTTTCAATATTCAAACAGGACTCGGATGTTGCTCTCACGTCTCTTTCGCTGTTACCACAAATATCAGTTTGTGTAGATGGACCAATTGAGTTACTTCATTTAGTTAGTAGCGAAAATACTCTTTTGAACGTTAATACAGTGGAATAAATTGTGATACTATTATGTTGTTTTAACTTTAAAATTTATATTAGAAATAACAACAAAAGCTCCACCCCCTCTAATGTTGTAGAGTTAATATTAAATTAAATAATAGTCTTAATTTAGGAATTGTTGTAAAAATAATTGACTTTTTCGCAAAATTTCAATTCGTGATTATAATGGTACTCCGCAGTATTATTGTATAATTTATTTAAAATAAATGAAATATAATTTCGTTAAGCTCGTTTAATAATGCTCATTTAAATGTTATTATTTTCGAAAAATAATAGGTAATTTTGTTGACGAATTATTATTTAAGAAACAAGTGAATGTAAAACATTTTTTGTAAATAAAGTAAACTATACGTAATAATGTAGAATAAATAAAGTTTATATCAGATTGCATTGTAAATATTTCGTATTGTTGTAAATACAAAATAAACGAGTTTAATACATAAGATTGGATATTATAGTACCTAGTGGTTCTACCATTCGAGTGGTGAAAAACTGTTTTCCTTATTTTGTTCTTAGAACAACCTATTTAAATTAACTTAAGCCTCTTTTCGTCGGAAATGGGAGCATTACCTAATGATGTATTAATTAATGTAGAGAAACGTTTTTGCTTTTTGTTATTGGAAATATTTCTAAAGAATGTTATTTGTCTTGAAGTGTCTGTACTAAAAATACATATATGATATGATATTATTATGCACATCATTGGAGCGTTTATCCTTAAGCAGAGTATACACTGATTGTTTAAATTACGCAGCATGTTCCGTAAAGTAAAGACTGTGTTTGAAGCAAACAAAACCGCGCAAACTTGGTCCCTCCTCGCCGACTAATACGTGATTCACCTGTGGGTGTTGCAGTGTCAAATAAGTTTGTGTTGAGAATCCCAAACAGGTAACTTGGGCAACAAGCCTACGGTGAAACTTCGCCTGTACACGCCTACGCAAGCTACAGACTCACCTTTGTATCAAACTTTTCCTTTTGAAATAATGAAACATTCTAAGAACCCATATTTCTGATGACAAGAGGCTTCAAACTGTAATTACTAGGGAATAAACGACAAATAATTATTAAGAATCTATTGACTGTTTTCCACTAAAACTTTTATGTATAAACTGAATTTTCATCGCAGGTACTAGAATTTAATTTCCATGTTAATCTAGATCCGTACAGAGTCAATTTACGCTGCGTAACACGAGACTTATTAGGTTTACGGCGTGGAGTAAATTTGGGGTTATTTAAGGCGGAGTGTCTAATTGATTCCCCCGCGCAGCTCGTTACTCGCGCGCGCGTACATTGAGCTCTCGTACCACTAGAGCGACGCCGGGAACTGTTCACTTTTTCCATCTTCTTGTATACTTGTAAAGTAGTTAATACTGAAATATTGCGATAGTACGGTAGCTGAAATATACCTAGCTATGTTCCTTTAAATAAAGCGTAGTATGATGTTATTAAATGTAATTCGACGACTTATTTGTACGGTTGAACGGAATGACGTTTTTAATAGTGGGTATTCGTGTGAATACCCGACAACTGGTTATTGAAGGGGTTCATTTTGTTTTTTTTTTTTGTATGTTGTACATAAATTGTAATAAGAAAAAAGGGAGTATTAATAAATATTATTAAAAATTCCGTATTTTATTTCATCATACTAGTAATATCACAAGACCAGTAAGTAGTAGTAGGTACGAAATATATTTGTAAAGAAAATTGTGGATGGATACAAATGAAATGCGAAATAATGAAATGTGGAGCAATCTTATATCGGTTAGATTATATCAGGTGGAAGCAAATTTGATATTAGTATTATTATTATTTTTGCATTCAAACGAAAATGTAAACGCAAAATGAAATCAAATAAGCCTCATACAAGCACTCACGTGAACATCTTATTTGCCTTCTCATAATAAAATCGCATTAAAACCAACTCAGGAAATCCGATTTAGTACGAGAATAAGCAAAAATATATCTTTACTCTTTTGAAGTGGAGTGCCAATCTCGGAAATTATATTTTTTCTTTACATAATCTCGCTAAGTACAATATTTTCTTCAGGAGGAATAAAATCGTCGGGTGTATCAACTGGTTGGTATCTTTCTAAGCCGTCGTCTCGATGTGATGACACACGCGCGCGTATATTTTTAGGTCGGCGGATTACCATGCTTTATTTTACTTTGTTGAAATTTTTATAGGAGTCTCATAATCTCGGTTAGGGGGATTTTTGTATCGGGATTTAGATTGGCGATTTATGGCGTCCTGTTTTGGTGGCTGTGATTGAGGGCCTTATATAGTAGTCCCTATATATGAAGGTGAATGGCAACTATCATTTGAATAACATTAAACCTTGTTCTAACAAACTTTATTACGTTATGATTTCTTGCTGATGCCCAGCAATGTCCATTTTTTTAAAAGAGGACACTTACTTTATTCATCCTTGATAAATCACTAAAGATTGTATACATATTTGCAAGAACGAAACATTTTACCTAACTAACTCCAATTGAAAACCTAATCTAAAGCCAGTCCTGAGCATCGCCCCACATTGATTTATCCCCACGAGTGGACAGCAATAGACAAACGTACAAATAATTCCGGCTCGGCCCGCTATCGGGAATGTTCGACCGAATAAACATGGCTTGTTCGCACAAGATTGCACAAGACTCCGACCAGCGCACAAAGACACCTGCAGTATGAATGAGACGAGCTGTAGAACACGTCCACTGAACTAGATACTTTAGACGTACGGTAGAGGTTTTGGCCTGGACGGCTTTCTCAGCCAACGTCCATGAATGTTTGATACTTTAATTGTACTTCATTATATAGAATAAAAAAAGATTCAAGAGTCAGCCCCGTTGGCTGACAGACGGTGTATTGTAATTTAAAAGTCATTCAGTCAGTTATTTTATTTAGTTATAACCCCGGGACCTAACTATATGTACTTTATAAACTATAATACACTACCACCCCTGCATCCTTTTATAATACATTCTGGATAACACTACACAACTCTCTCTCTCTGGACAACTAACCTAACAATACAGCAAAATTCATAATGCTTGAAATGTTTGAAAAATACGTGTAATCAACAGCAAAAAATAATGCAATCAATATTGTTGAATCGTCATACTTAAAATGCCAATCCCTTTCAGATTTTTATTTCGAGTTTGTTACGCCATGAAAATGCTGAAGTATTTGTATTGTACTAATGAGTTACACAATTATTTGATTCCCAATTAATTGTGTAGATAATCATGAGAATTAATGAGCATGACCTTTTAGACGCTGCTGAAAATACTCGTCTAGATTGCCATCAAAACGCTAAGAAGAATGTGAAGTGGCAGATAAGTAGCGCTCTACTAGTCTTCATACTCTCAGTCCCCAGCCGTGAAACTGCCGAGAAGTGCGGCGCTGCGAGTGATGAAACGTTCGGCTATTGTGCTTAGCAGGTATTTAGTTGTCGATACTTTGTGCAACAAAGTCTGCAATAGAAAGGTAACTATTCCTCTCAAAGTAGGTACCTTCTTTGATAAGTGAAGTTTCTTAGAACTTAGAATACAATTATAGTTACCAGTCTTCAAGCATAGGTCCTGATATGACTGCTAACTGTTTAGGTACATAATGTTATTCTTATTCTCACCACGTTCGATGCATGCACTTGTCTCTTTATAATACATTATGTAGTAACGGCTACGGAGAGCAGTGGTAATGGCCGACTTAGTAGTTGTAGGTCGTGGGTTCGAACCCAGGGAGGTGTTTTACTATGTGTAAATAATTTCATCACCACTGCTCTCAAAATGGTGAAGAAAAACATCGTAAGAAAACCGGCATGTCCTAGAACCAACATTTCGAAGGCATGTGACACCAACTTGCACTGGGCCCGCGGGTGACAAATTACAACCCACTCCCTCTCGAAGAGAGGAGGCCTGTGTCCCAGCAGTAGGAACATTATAGGCTGATAATGTAGTACAGGCAAACAATTTCGTTACTCAGAAATCATACTATACGTACAATCTAAAAGACATTCAAATACTACATTTTACTGCGCCAAGTTGTCTGTACCACTTCTCTACCTACTAAATAATACCAGCATATTATTGAAGTGAAAACTTCTTAAAGCGCGTTGGGCATTTTTTGAGATAGGAAAAAAACATTGAACTCGCGCCACTGTTACCGTAAGCGACACTGCGCGTGTTTTGTTTAGAAGATGATTAAAAAATACCCGCTTCGGACATGTTCGGCTGTTCTCGGGATGCACTCGGTTTTAATGTATATCCGATATGTCAATAAGTGATGGCAAAGTATTCTGCTTGTGTTTTGTTTTCACTTCCGTCGGCACTCCCGTAGTGCCACTGTTTTTTGTCCCTCTGCAAGGTGAAGGCCTCTTCTCATACAGAGAAGGCACGAGCATTGATCGCCATGCTTGATCAAGACGGGTCCAGGTTTCCTCACGATGTTTTCCTTCAACGATGTCAGTACATAATGTCCAAAACTAAAAGCTCCTGCAAACAGGCGGGACGCGCGACGCGAATCGCGCGCGACACAAAGACGGTGAAAGATTGCGGTGCCTTTGTGTCGCGTGTCGTGTCGCGCCTGTTTGTAGGAGCCTTAACTCGGAAGGTACATAAACCTAGTAATTAGTTATAACAACTCCCTATCTGTGTTATCTTGTTCTTCTACGACTAAATTAACGCTATCACAATATCATATTTTCGCGCCGCCACACCGCTGAAGTTGATATATTTCAGCAGATATTTCAAAGTGAAAAATACCGTCATAACATGATCCTAACTTTAGCTGCAAACTACGCGGTTTAGTGCAGCCCTGCTAAACTTACCGTTACAGTATCATAACTTTAGCTCCCGGCTCCTACGGCTATGTTATAACATTCATCACTTTTGCGTAAATCGTGGCTTATTTTACTTTTATCTTTATTCTTAACTACAACGAAGCTCCCTGCGTAAAATTGTACCTATATGTTTTTGAGAACTTGAATTCTTTTGAACAACATGAGGAGTTTTCTGTCCTTATGTCGTTCTTCTGAATTGTAATTGCTTTAACTGATACCAGAGCAGTTATTTTATAACTAACTACAATATGCAACAAATTGACGAATAGACACATTAATCTTACGGTTTTAAATAATAAAAACCAAGATTTTGTTCAGATTGTAGCAACAAGATGAAATATAAATAAATTAGTGTAAGATTTTCGGGAACTATGTGGGTAGGTTGGGTGGTTGGTTGGTTGTGGGTGTGGTTTTCCTCATCATGGAATGTTTTGGTTTCACCTACAGCTACGTAAACAAGATTCAGACTGAATAGTCGAGTAAATGCCTGTATAAACCTTTATTCGGCAAGAAAATACCACTCAGTGAGTTTTCGTTCGTAAAAACATCTTGAGAGAATTAACTAAAAAAAAATCTTACGAGAACATGCTTAGTCTAAGAATAAAAATACGTCAGAATCTCCGATACTTAACTACCGTCAAATACGGTCGGAGAACAAACAGCCTAACCCGAAATATGTATAACCGCGTTACAGAACTTAGAAGTGCTTAGAAGTTAATGGCAAAAAAAATACGAGAAAAAAATAACTTAGAGAATAGGAATAAAACATTTGAAGTTAGATTACCATAGCTGACAAGCGAAGTCATATCATAGAAAAATATAAAAATGTACTTATTAAAAGTAGATCCGTTCTTAGGAGTTATTATGGAAGTTATTCGACAAACTCTCGTTTAATTTATTCATCCTAGTACCGTGAAATCGTAAAGGACAATATTGACGTGGATAATAATTATTTCCTGGATAGTTTTATAGTTGGTTTACTTCTTGCACACAGATTGTGGGGATTTATAATCGCTAGTCGTAAAAGATATCGTGTATTTCAATGCAATGCAAATAAAGTGACCATCTAAATGTGGGTGTGCCTACCATGGACACACCTCTGTCTAACCCTTCAGCAAAACAGGCGTGCCGTTATGTTTGCTTTGTGTAGACAATAAGGGTGACAGGGCCATTGACGCGCAAGCCGAAGCCTTGAATTCAGCACATGATTTTATACACCTAAAGTAGAAAGCATTCGTCAGTTATAAAAAAAAACAGCTGTTTCATAGAAAAGAGCAATTCAACAACAACAAACAACAACAGCAAATACAACGGCAAAGTTTTTTTAATAACCGGAAAAAAATTTCAACGCGATGGTGTTCAGAATAATGTTTTGAATCCATGGTAACAGGTTATGATTCGATGTCCATGCCACCCTGTATAGCTAACTTGATGGTTTGTGAAATAAACTACATATTATTATGTCCAAGACTGATTCGAGGGTCTTTATTATTAAAATGTCACTTCAGGTGTTTCATTAAACGTACTTAACATTATTCACCATCTTATATATTTTGTTATAGACATAGTAAGAAGCCAGCTGAGAAAAACTTATCATTATTTTATTAGCCACGACATTTCACAGCAGGTTCATTCGGTTGTACAACCAACCAGTCTATATTTATAGTTGTAAACCAGCGCTGGGGCTGTCTCGCATAGGGACGTAGCATTATGCTAGCGATGCCTGTTTTGCGTGGATATGACGCATATTTTCTCCCAACTTGTTCTTTTTTTGTGTTTGTGTTCTTTTTCTGCGTCATGTTTACCGCGAATCTTTCTTTGTATGTACGAATATCTTGAATGCATTATTGAATCTCTTAATTATTTTAGCTTGCAAAGCATTATTAGTTTTCCATCGGGTTCCCTATACAAGTTCGAAATACTATTCTGCGAAAATTGTCACACCGATGCCTTGATAATGCGAAGTTATTTCATCGACCTTTGACGTCAAAAAATATCCTCTTCCACTTAAAAATACAAAAGACCGTCTAATAATACCACGTGAGAATCTAAGGGCTAATGTGTATGTCGTGAGACCGCCAATAAAGCCCGGTTCAATCGACCACAGCCTACAAGGAGTCGTCTGAACAAACAGATTAGCGGACATAAACACTCACTATTTACATATAGATTCAATGGACAGACTGGGAGAGAGATAGCTTGTGGTAGGTAGGTACGAGAGGCGTTCAATAAATAGTGAGAATAGGTTTATTGCAGGTAACTTTCATTTTTTTATTTTTTGGCATACTTTTAGTGTATTTTTTTTTTTCTAAACTTTAAATTCCCTTTCTAAAGAACTCTTCATCCTGAGCAGGTGCTCAGGATGAAGAGTTCTTTAGAAAGGGAATTTATGATTATTAATGAAGCAGTAGTCGCTGCAGTATAAGCATTTTGAGGTCAAAATGCTTATACTGCAGCGACTACTGCTTCATCATCTTCAAATTTCTGTCCTCTCAGATACTTCTTCAACCTCAAAAATAGATAGGAATCACTAGGGGCAAAGCTGGTGAATATGGTGCTCAAGTATTTCAAAGCCCGCGTATTAAATTGCAGCCATCGCAACGGTGGACTTGTGGGCAGTGGAGTTATCTTGATGAAACAAGACAATCTTTGCAACTGTGGAATACGGTGGAGCATTTGCTCCTAATGTATCCCGATTTGGGCCAAAATTCTGCAACCAATAGCAAACAAAATGACTTCTATTATTTAAAAACAAAATATATATTTTTTTTTAAAGTAGGTATATAACAGATATTCCAGCTTTACCACCCAGTATTTACTTTTAATACTCTCAAAGCGTTTATATCCGATTCCCATTTTTTATTGAACGCCCCTCAAACTATTGGGTATGTTCACAGTCGATTGGATGCACTTCAAAGAGTTTTAGGAAATCTTACGTGCACTGACGACTGAGGAATAGCTTTTTATTAGTGAAGAAAATAAATTAAATTTAAGTTTAAGGTCAATTAATAGTTTTTTTGAATTAGGACGGTTTAAACTGCCAGGATCCAGGAGAGATCATGAGTTACTATAATTATTTTCTTTCGTTAAAGTACATAAACTTAAACCAAAGATTTACTAACAAGTTTTAGTTTAAAATAGGAGAAGGAAATTATTAATAATAAGCACTAAAGAAATCTACCAATGTTGAAATATTTAATTAAATAAATTAATTAGAAAACAATACTAAATATTGAATAAATGCAATTAAGATAATTGCAAAATATTATATTTAAAAAGGACAACATTTCGTTGCACCGCCGTCGACGCACGCGCAGGGGCACAATACAAATTAAGTTGTTTTTATCTGCACGCAACTGTCACAGACAAGAGACTTTTGAGTATGTTTTTTTTTTAAATAATAACAAAGATTAGTTGTCTATATATGATTAGCTATATTGAAACGTTAGAGTAGTTGTTGTGATCAGTGTTTGTGTGAGTCTTGTGACTTCAATTGGTCAAGATAATAGAAGAAAATAGGAATGCCACAAAGGGCTACTCATAATAGTAAAGTTAATTAAGTCCGTCGCAGGCTTTGTGGCTAAGTAATAATAGCCGCATGGGTCAATCGATCAGGATGAATTACGCATACCGCGGTTGATCCGTGTATGGGCGACCATCTTTACATACCATCCATACATCCATTCATACATTCCATCTTTACCGTGCCTCGGAAAGTACGTTTAGCCGTTGGTCCCGGCTGTCATTTGTGGATCTTTGACAGTCGTTACGAGTTGTCAAAACCCGAAATTCTGACAACCAGTCCTTATTTTTTCAGGATGGGAACTCATCAAATGACCCCTCCTGCTCTGGGTGGAGCGGAAGGGAGTGTCAGACTCTTACTGATTAAAACCCACCCGTGTTCCTTCCTTAGCCCTTTATGTTCCGGGCCAGTGGTAACCCTTCGGACAATTCCGCTGACCCGGCAGGCTTCGGCCCTAAGGGCCCCTTCAGTTGATGCTGACATCTCTTTGAGGCGCGCGTGGAACACGTATGCGCTGTCCGGCATTGGCCTGGTCCCGATCGAACGGTGAGCTACCCATTACTCTCCGTCCGCAACCCGCGCCTATCGTGGCCGGGAGTCGTCACGCGGCTCCCGACGCCCGGAGCGTCTCCCGCGAGGGCTGGGACGGGAGGCTCTCTCCTTCAGCCATCCCGCTACCTCCTTCGCTAGCATGACTGCTTCGCAGAAAGAGGGTGACTGCCTCCCATTTTCTCTCGCTCCGGACCATGGCTTGAACAAGGGCCGGACGCGAGAGGTTGCCGCCGCTGCAGATCGCCGCTACGAGCTGGACACCGCGATGCTCCGCCCAAGCGGGGCAGACCGTCACCGTGTGCTCCACCGTGTCTTCTGGGCGATCCTGGCAATGGTGACACCCGGGCGTTTCCTCCCGCCTGATGATGTAGACAACCAGTCTTACAAAGATTTATCATATTAGCCAGATACTGGGTTGTGGAGGTCAGATAGCGAGTTGCTCCATGTAAAGTACTGGTATTCAGCTGCATCTGGTTAGACGGGAAGCCGACCCCAACGTAGTTGGGAAAACGCAGGCAGATGATGAATTAAGTCCGCCTGTGTTCAGATATTTTTTACTGGACATTAAGATTTAATAAGTAAATAGTATTTAGCAATGACTTATAAAGCTTAAAATAGATATCTTCCAAAAATACAAGATGAGCTGAACCTATATTTAGTGAGATAGCTTCTTGTGGTTTCCCAATTCAAACTTTCAAAGACTAACTCTGTAAAAGTATTTAAAAAAACCTGGGAAAACGTTAAGTTCCCGGCAACTGATCGATTGAACAACTTAAAATAAACGTCATCAATCAACTCCGAGAGTTTCCATTTCCTTCTCCAGACGTTGCTAACGAGATTTTGAGAATTTTTCCAACAAATGTACGGATTTGCAAGAATTTGGCCAATGTCAGCGCTTTAGGCGCTACATCACCGACGAATAAGATCAGAGACAATCAGATTTCTAGGTACAGAAGTAGGTAACCTTGTTTATATAAATACAAGCAGCGGATTATTATTTTATCCAAATATGACACAGAAATCGATCGAATTACTTTGCCCTTTATATAATTAATAAGTAATTCTGTGATTCAACTTGTGTATTGATGAGACGGACACTTACATTTGTTGTGGCTACCGTAATCAAGACACGACGAATAAAGGTGTGATGAAGCTATAATGTTTTTTTTAGCTACGATCGAGTGAGATACGAGCTCATGTTAAAGCTTTCATTTCAACTGTTCTGTTTTAATACGTTGAACAGGCTGTTCTTTAACGAGCTCAACATAATGAAAAGATACATCCATAATTCGATGAAGCTACGTACAAAACACGAGGGCAGGGGAACAAACAAAAAACACAAAAGCAACCCCCGGATGCCGCGGCTTTCTGACCGCTACTGTGCCCAACTCTCTAAATTTTGCCCGTTACACTACCAGAGTCTGCAGAATGCCATACGAAAAAAAGTTTGCCTTTTTTCAACAGTCCACACAAATGTAATCATTTCGAAAAAGGGCGATTTAATTTTCTACTTAACGGGTTAAATTTTAATAAATCTGCGCGTGGTTGTCGCGGTGAATTTTTTATTTTCGCGGTGTTGCCAGTGTGGAAAACGTTTGTGATGGCAAATGTGTCGCTGAGCCACTTACTGACGGCATCATGGAAAACATTTTGTTGTGGAAATTGTTTAAATTATGAACAGCAATAATGGGTTTAAATTTTATGTACACACATAATTATTACACGTGAGGATGTTAATATAGCGTTAGTTACCAACAGGATGGAACTGTGAAAACACAAAATATACGAAGTTCAAGATTACAGTTGATTATTTTCAGTACATACCTGGCTATCGCTAGCACATATTTTGCAATAAGTACTCAAGTAATTAGGTGCCCTGTACTAGGTATAATGACCACAAAAAGTGGAAAGCTAATTATTTTCCAAAAATAATAAGCACACTTTTTCTTTGCGTAAAAGAGCCCACGTAACACGCACAGCCGTATTCTTATAAAAATAAATAAAATAATAATGCTGTGGTTGGTCCGTAAATAAGAATTATTAGGTCGGATAAAAAAGTGCGGTCGCCATTAGCACTGAAAATCAGAGAATAGTAGGCTCATTCACATTACCCTTATACTTCATGTAGAAATTTCGTGAATTACGCAAAATAACCGTTATTATAGTACCGACACTAAGGGTAAGAGGCTCTTCACACGGGGCGAAGCAAGACGCTGGGATTGACTGACTCTAAGGGCCCGATCACACGCACCACAACCACAACACAACGATAACACGTGGGGAGGCGCTAATTGTCAAATGTTCCCAATCAACTTTGAACCTAATGCTTTAGGGATAAAGTTGAAAATCTATTAAAGAAATTTGACAGAATGTAGTAGCTTGATGTGCTGGCGTCTGTACAATCTGTTTATATGTAGGTAGGTATAGAATTTTAATTTAAAAATATTTGACGCAGTATTTGTAAACACTGCAAATTGCAAACAAAGCCCGAAAGCACGTTAAAAATATACCCGTTACAAGATTAATGTCAAACGGTAGGCATTTTTGCAGTTTGTTTCAGGATATATTGGCAAAGTTTTTCAACGTTGGACACTTGATGGATTAGTGTCCGATGCTGCGTCGGGTTTCCGATCGTATCGATAACGTGTTGATGTCGCTTCCATCGACTTGCTTGAAAACAAATCGTAAACGATCGAATGCGTTGTGAGGGATGGGTCATGAAATTCTTGATTATGGAACTCTAAGAAAAAAAAACAAGCTTAAAATTCGGTAAGTATTTCAACTGGCTGAAATTAAAATAGAAATCTCTCCTCTAATTGGGTTAATAGCTATTGCAGTCTATAATACAATTGCAAAAAATTAAGCTTAACAAAGTATAGTATTGGGTGCTAAAATACAATAAAAAGAAAACGATTACACATGAAAGCATCTTCCTTCTTAATTTTCAAAGATATTCGATTACCCTACATAGTACAGACCCGTATCGAAGAGTCCGTTTCGGAAATGTAATCAAGCTAACCAGAGGCGGGCCCGGACAAGGACAAAAAGGTCACTTAGCCAAGATCAGAGCCAAGGGCAGCGGTAAGAAGGTGGTTGCTTTTTGCTTCAACGGAACATTAGAGATCAAAATTTTTTTGCTTATATAATGATACAGATGTACAATACTGCAACATACATTAGCAAACAAATGCCTCCTAGTGAATATGGGGTTGCGTACAGACCGTAGATTTTGTTGAAATATTGCCATAGACTAGGCCTTAAAGATTGAGCGAACAGATTTTGCAGCTTGTTATTACATGAGGGTTACCAGTTTACATAAACACAATCTTGTTTTGCGTAGGTACAACACTATGGGATATTAGAATTTTATTTACATAATCAGCCTTTTAATGTCACTGCTAGGAGCATGCCACTGCTGCTTGGCGGAGGCTTATGTCCAGCAGTGGACATCTTTCGGCTGAAATAATGATGATGATGATGACAGCTGAGACACAGGCCTTCTCTCTTTGAAAGGGAGTGGGCTGTAATTCACTACGCGGGCCCAGTGCGGGTTGGTGGATGTCACACATCTTCGAATTTTTGGTTCTAGGACATACCGGTTTCCTCACGATGTACTGATGTAGATCACGGGTGTGGATTTTATTTATTAGACTCAAACTGAACCATTTATCATTTATTTTAAATAAACCAATTACAGGCATTTTTGAATTGTCAAGAAGTCAGTCAGGCAGTAAGATAAACCTAGTTGCCCATTCCAAAGCGTAGTAGGTTTCCATGGAGAAGAACGAGCAAAAACTCCATGGACATTCTTTACTTTAGAAAACCGGTGTTAGACACCTTGATGCTCACAACAACGGCGCTTTTCAACCAAACGCTAAACGAACGCACACAACCGTTCGACACACGTCACCTTCAATCTGAAACGCCTAGGCTGCGATCGCATTTGTCGACAACCGAGTCACGCGATCCAATCATCTCGTCCAACCATTATTCTGTTGCTGCCTAATTATAACCACAACCTGACGGCTATCGTTCCTGATAGCACCACAACTTGGGACTGGGGAACCTACAATACCCCGGTATTCGAGGGAGTTAGGAGGCTTTCCCCCGAATGCCCTCGAATTATTGGCCATTTCAAGTTGCTATTTATGATTCAGTCAAATAATTTGGGTCTTAGGCAACATGGAAGGTGATAATTAAGCTTGGTCGGCGATATTTCCATAATTTTCGTTGATTTTGTATCGTGTTATAGGTTCACTGGCTTTTTTTATTTTTTGTTTTGAGGATGGGAAATCATCAAATGACCCCTTCCGTTCTGGGTGGAGCGGAATGGAGTGTCAGACTCTGACTAGAACCCACCCGTTTTCCTTCCTTAGCCTTTTATGTTCCGGGCCAGCGGTAACCCTTTCGGACAATCCCGCTGACCATAGGTTCACTGGCTTGGGTGTAATTTATTTTATTCTGGCGTCTATGAATTACTTAATTAATATGAAAGTACCTAATTTATTTTGTTCTTATTTACTGATACTTTTGTTGTTATGTTATGTTGCTGTTAACATTGTAACCCTCAAAATGGGTGAAAAGTTATTAGTTCTTAGTCAGGAACAACACGGTAGATTAAGCTGTTCGTCATGAAAATATGCCATGTAAAGCAATTTCAATAATCTTTTGACAGCTTAATTTAACACCTCCATATACATTATGAACCGACCGAACATAAAATCATCTTTTAAAAACATAAATTGATTCGTCATAAACACCACGCCATGCCTTTAAAAACCAATAAAAAGCTTCGTATACACCCCAGAACACATAATCACGACCGCGGCAATAACAGTAAATCACATAAGCGCCCCTTTATGTATATATCGTAAAGATGATTATGGCAAATCAAATGTAATGCACCAATCATAATTTCTTTATCGGCTGATCTGAATAACAAGTGTGATGGCGTTAAATATTTATGTAGTGTTCGTCTACAGATCGATGCTAAAAGTGATTTATAACAAACGGGTGCTGACTAGGTAGATTTTCAGGAAATCACAAAGAATTTTTCATGAAAGTGAATAGGTATGTGAATAAACAACATTTTTTCATAGTGTTCATGCTCCTTTCCGTATATAAGCGTTATCCTGTGACATTATCAAGAGCAGTAGGTACTACTGGTAGGAAGAAATATAGTTACCTTTACGGTCAGTCGAATCTTGTAACCGATATTTCACACACTTTTCGTAAAACTATTGAGTGGATTTTTCCGCAAACGTATAGTTATGATCAGCCCCGGATCTACGATTTTTTCGAACCGGGGCAAAACCTTGATAATGGCGCCCCCTCCCTTCAGTGTTTGAGAAAAACTTGCAAATTGTTGATTTCCACTACGATAATATGTGATTTCACTAATAAATTACTTATTTTATTAACGCTGATTACTCGCAAACGCAATCAACCACATAAACAAACAGTGTTGTCACTTGACGTTCAACTGTTTGAATTTGTTAGGCTCGGCTCGTATAGATATGTGACGGGGATTCCCCTTGGCAGAAAGATCACAGACACTACGCACGCGTTCAATACTTGATCTGTTATGATGCGTTCATAAATCACTTAGTATGTGTTCAAAAACTAACTGGGCGTATGGAAATAGAAAAGTTTGTTTTTCAAACATATTATATTAAGATTCGATTACTTGTTAAAAACCTATGAGATTGTAGGAAAAGAGGCTTCATTTGTTCGATATTTCGAATTCTTGTCTCAAGGATTTGGCGCCCCCATGAAACTGCCGCCCGGGGCAAGTGTCCCGGTTTGCCCCCCCCCCCCTTAGATCCGGAGCTGGTTATGATACATACATTAATAATGTTTCGGCTTCATATTAGTATCGCTATAATTGGAAGATACGACAGATGAAAGTAAAATACTTTTTCTACAGACATTTATCAACGAAATCCTATACTGCCTCGATGGTCTAGTGGTCGCAATCGCTAGTCCCTGACTTCGATTCCCGGCTCGGGCAATTTCATTGGGTTTTTCCATCTGGAATTTCTCAGTAGCAGCCTAGAGACTGTTACATGGAACTTCAACTTAATTGGCGAAATGTTGGTGTACTATAGATACATCCTCTGCCTAACCCTCCGAGGAATACAGGCGTGACGTTATATGTTATGTAAAATCCTATATTTCCCCGCATTTTCCACGTAACTTCTGTTCTTTTTCCTCCAAGCTACTACAAGCACTTGCCACGTACTCTTTAAAGTGTCCCTCATGTCCATTGTCGCTTGTTCTCACTTGTGTGGACATACCATGAAGTTACTTCTACAACTATGAGTAGGTACTATTGATACTGGGATCACTTACCTATGTACAGTCAACAAAAGAGATAAGTATGCAGGATCGTCGGATATAGTTGAAGTTTAGTAAGAAACCGATGGATGTTCTCGAATAAAATTTAATTTTATTAATAGAAAACAAACGGCTCATTTATCAAATTGAATTTCAGTCGACAATATCCATCGGTTTCTTACTAAACTTCAACTATATCGACGATCCTGCATACTTATATCTTTTGTTGACTATACCGTAATAGCATAATCAGTCTATAATGTTCACACTGCTGGGACACATGCTTCCTCTCAGTGAGAGGGAGTGGGCCGTAACACCACGCGGGCCCAGTGCGGGTTGGTAGATGTCACATGTCTTCGAATTTTTTCATTCTAGGACATACCGGTTTTCTCCCGGTACTTTCCTTCACCGCTTTGAGAGTTAAAAG
Organism: Luperina testacea; assembly: GCA_927399505.1. Taxonomy (NCBI): domain Eukaryota; kingdom Metazoa; phylum Arthropoda; class Insecta; order Lepidoptera; family Noctuidae; genus Luperina; species Luperina testacea. The sequence continues at coordinate 874,685 of OV656771.1, forward strand.
AGCAGCTTAAGTAATTAGATAATTATAGGTTTACGTTTGTTTGCACTATCTTCTGAAATGATAAATTAAGCAATGGCGTGCTTTTATCCCAAAGGTGCAGTCTAAGCGCTTTAACATTGATTATGGAGTTAAAAATAGACGCAGATCACGGAGACTCCATAGCGGTCGCTGCTAAAGACGGCATTCTCAACACTTTCCATACACCAAAGAAAACAGCCAGATGAGGACGTATGACAGAAAAAGGGGAGGCCGATATTCTTCCGAGCTGAATTGATGATGATGAGGACATGCCGGTTTCCTCACGATGTTTTCCTTCACCGTATTGAGAGCAATGGTATGGCAGTGGTGATCAAATAATTTACACAAAGTAAAGGGCCTGTCTGGGTCCAAGCCTACGAGCTTGTAAGTCGCGGCCGGTACCACGGCGCCACTACAGCTCTCCAAGCTTGTGCACTCGACACATTTTTAACGACATTAAGTTTATTAGTAATACCGTGTCAATAATACCTACAATATTACAGGTTATTATTATGACGGTTAACTGATATACTAACATCACATTTGCTTTCAGGTACCTAAGGCAGAAGTAAACAAGTAACCAACCCAGCACTTACCGGTATAGAATGTCGGCAATGTACTGTTTAAAAGGTGCGCCGCCGCGCGGCGCGGTCACTGTACCAGTAAGATTTATCGCGAGACAGAGATTGTTCAGTGAATTGAACAATACTGACAAATATCTACAGACTTTGTTTTTTGGTGTTTAGAATTTGTTTGTAGGTAAACTTCTGTAATTTGTAGGTTAATCTTAGATTTTGCACTAGATAACAAAACATAATCAAATACACTACCTACTGGACAAGGAAGGAATCGAAGTTTTATGAGCAGATACTTTTTATCGTTCAATGAAATTTTTGACTTTGGGTCTAATTGAATCTGATTAAAGCCGCAAATTGTTACAGTTTTCAACTTTGTAAGTAAATCATACAAAACTTATGCCGTAGACAAATCAGTAACTATTAAAAAGAAAGAAACTTATTCCAAGTTCCCATCATTCCCACTATGATGAAAAGCGCTTGCCAGAGTTTATTTTATAGACCTGGCTCCGGCCATCAAATAAGTATGCAGCGGCTGAAAGATAAACAAAAGCGCTTTAACTAACACATACAGATGACGTATCACTGGCGTGATGGCGGCGTGACGTCACGGGTAACTTTTTATTGGCAGCCGGGAGGTTTATATGGCTATCTGACGGGTGACTAGGGGAACTTTGGACTTAGGGGGGAATAAAATGAGGCATACTTATTCCTGTTTCAAAAGATAAATCCCAAAAATATGCATGACGGCGCGGTCATAATATGAACGCGCGAATATTATTATTCTGCGTTCTTTTATTTAATTTGTGTAGTGAATTTGGTTGATCAAATTATTTGTATCGTAAACACTGATTTAGATTTTATTGTCGCTCAACAGAAGAGGGGACTACTTAGTCCGTGTGGGCTTGCGAGTGACGTCAGCGCCGGTAGTGGTATCGCTTGTTGTAGCAAAGTGGGGGTAGTGGGGCGACCGGTGCCTTTATAAAGCAGCCGGCGCGCGTTGTAGGGGGGCACTTTGACTCGGTCCGTGGCGCTGGTCGTACGCTCGCAATTTCACATACCTCTTTGTCTTGATTTTATAAAGTTTCGTTAATTTTTATGAAAGTGTCGATAAATAATAACGAAAATAATAATTTGCCAAAGTTAATGCTTTGCCTCATTCATTAAACCCCGCTTTCTGCTGCCCGTGGATACGACTGAACACACTTGTCAGCTCGGTAATCCGATATGCATAAGTGTGCGAGGCTCCGATTGACAAAAGATATGTGGAATTAATATTTGATGGATCCATTTTGCTTGCAGCTTCAGCTTGTCTTGTGTAATCTTAATTTCTTCATCGTGCGCGTTTTGTCTTCATTTCAAGCGTCTTTTGTACCACACGCGCCACGTTTTACCCGCGAGATATTCGCTTTTTATTCGCTACGGTCTCACAGATATATAATATAACTATTGACATGTTCTTTTTTTTTTGAGGATGGGAAATCATCAAATAACCCCTCCCGCTCTGGGTGGAGCGGAAGGGAGTGTCAGACTCTGACTAAAACCCACCCGTGTTCCTTCCTTAGCCCTTTATGTTCCCTTAGGTTCCCTTTATGTTCACATGTTCTTAAAATATGATTGACGAGTAAAATTGTTTGTGCAAACCTACTTAAAGAAATAAAATAATTTATCATTTATGTAAGCTTTTCTTATAAGTTCAATTCAGCAGTAAACTGTGATGTAACTTTTATAACAGCAATAATCTTAAGTGCAGATATTTTCACATTTTCTAAAGAACTAAATGTGGCAGAAAAATCTCAAAAAAATGTTACATTAGAAGTTACGGCGCAACTTATCTAAAATTACATTTATATAACGTATAAAGAATAATATTTTTGTGGATAACCGTGTAAGTGCGTGAGTGAGCATCAAGAATATTTGAGGGACTAGCGTTTATATTTAGATCAAAATGATGTGTCTTTTCGCATCAGAGCAGTTTAAAGAATAATTTATAAATTTTCTTTGGTTGCACGAGTTATCTTTAAATACCGACTTGGCGATGAAAATATAAGAGTTCATAAAGGGTTTATTTTCTCAAAGGATAAAATAAACTCTAAGTTATTAAAGTCTGAAGTTTTGACTAAGATAAAGAAAATAAAAACATTAAGTTTTCGTTAAAATATGTTTTAGCTGAGGCAAACATTGCCATGCTAAGCACAACAGAAACTCTGAAATTGGGCCTGCACGATATACTGAAAAACTATTTTGGTATTCTTTTTGACTATCGGAGATGGCGGGATGAGCTGGAGTCCTGTAATTAAGATTAGTCCTTGGCAGCTCTGAAGAGAGACAGATTGAAGCAAAGTAGGGGGAGGCCTTTGCCCAGCAGTGGGACATCAATGGCTAGTCATTTTTTTATTGTAAATTGATGTTTGAAAACACTAGATACTTTTCAAAATATCGCTCTGATTTAAAAACCTACTTCGAATATAAAACTGCATCAGCAAACAGTCACATCACATAACCCTGCCACACCACTCTGTTCACTAACACAACATGCCCCTGCCTCCCCACTTCGCTCAAGTCCGCAGTCTTAGTAGCAACCGACCAATTTTTGCCTCGACCCGACAATACGAAGTTATCTTTCGATTTCACTCACTCAGCGCTGTTTGTCTCTTGTCTCGATAAACGCGAGTTGTATCGAAAAGTTTGTTGCTTTGCTTGTTATAAACACAGAATTGCTGCCACTTTTCGAATAAGTTGTTATTCGGGGCGGGTACTGATAATTACCTAACTGAGAAGAACTTTTGATTGACAACGTGATGTTTGTGATGTGTTGTTTGTGAGGTTGGAATTGGTAGGTGTAATAATTTTATAAAACGAAATTTGAAATGTTTTCATTGAATGAATTCGCAAGAACAGCTGCATACCCTTTGTGTTACAATTTGTAATATAAGTATAGGCAAAGTACCACCCTATCGCTTTGGGATATCCTGTAATGATAGAAGTGTTGTGTTAAAAAAATAAATTAATTAATTAAATTAACATTATTGTTCTGATTTGACTGTGACGAGAGTAATAAAAGGTAATTAATTTATGTACGAACTGAGTTGTCTTATCAAAAAAACATCTTATGTAAGAGTTGTGTGTGTGTAAAACAACACTTAGTTGGCACGTTGGCCTAATTCCTCTTAATAGCATCGCACACAATTCAAAGCTCCTGAAACACAATACAAAAAGTAGAACCTCATTACGAAAATGCCATTACGATAACAACAGAGCCATCGAATGATAACAGGTTTTATCTCACATCAAATAGCAATCACAGACTGAAAGCGTCCTGCCATCCTTTGGTCCAGGCTGCTTTGTGTCAGCGCCTGACTTTTTGCCTGCCATCTAATGGATGCGCAATTTAAAATGCTTTTATAAGTCAAGAGGAGTATTAGTAATTTTTCTGGGCGCCAATAAAGACTATGTAGTTGGTTAGAAGCTGGGTTGGGTATGAAGTGGGGAGACTAAAAATGAATCTCCATTTCTTGAAATATCGTTTGATTCATAATAATCGTTGCTTATTTTCATGATAGATGTTTACTAATAACCGTTTATTTACAGGCTCAGGATAATAATTTTATATTCAAATATATAAGGACCTATAACAGTATGATCCATCGTCACTTAAATGATTGTGCCGGATCTAATCGATTCGTCGTTAATATGGTGCGACGACGGCTCTCGTGCCAGTGCCACACGTGTCCGAGTCTCCCGCCTCGCTACCGCAGATTCGACGCTCCGTAAGAATGACAGCTTGTCTAATGTCACTCTAATCCGACGTATAGGTACCACAGAAAATCTCTCCATGCTGCGGCGACATGTACAGGTTGTGTATAGGTCAATGTTTATAGCTTACCAAATAAAGAAGAAATATTCTAGATACTACTTGCTTTATTCAACATTGTTTTATGAAAGTATAAAAACATGCGTCTACCATAAAATAAAAAATGTATAAGCACCGAGCACAATTTTCCATTTCTAATAAATGAAAAACTCCGCAGCACAGAACACGAATAATGTATAAACAATAGAAAGAAGGGAAATAAGGCAGTATTATGTTAATATAAACAGGCACCTCGTCACGGGGTGAATGACGGGACGAATATTTTGATTAAAACTTATGAAAATCTCTATGAGCACCAGGCCTAAGGGACGGGCGCGAGCGGGCGCGGGCGGGGCCCAGCGCGGGCCGGGCCCGGCGCGGCGCGGGGCCCCGAGATATGAAAATATTATTAAAGTTATTGAAGGGTTACACTCCTTGGGAGCTGGACGTGCGATTATTGTAATTGAATGGAGCTGTTTATAGAGTATGAGGGTTTTGAGTGCGTGAATATAGGTCAATTTTTGCTTCAAATTTTTGGGGCGACTATTAAGGGCTTTTCGGTTTTATGGGGACGGAATAGATCCTACATAATATAATTGTATTGTTTACTTTTGTTAAGAATTTAATTGAAATTTTTCTTATGGTCGAAGCAGATAATAACCTCAGATACATGTATTTAGTTTGATCAAATGTTCTACACAATATCATGCCTATTTTCCCTGAAAGGTTATGCAGGTGTGTACCTATAGTATATTTACATTTCGGCAGGTATGTTTATTGTTTAAATCCCACATCCCATGCTCTACACTTTCTTCCCAAATCCAAAAATCGTTAAAAAAGAAGTTAACAATACCTTGAAACTTATCGCATACAAATCCGTGACTTAAACCGAGGCCCGCGGGACACACCGACCAAACTTGTTAAAAATGTATCAATTTAACTTTCCATGATAACATCGCTGAGTTTGCCTTCGCCCTTTGACAGACCGCCTTTCTAATTTCATATCGAAAAGTTCAATGATTAATTTTTTCTGAAACAATTCATAACATTTTGGGGATTTTCGGCAATCTTTTGCATGTTACAGTCTGCGAAGCGTCGGGATAATATTAAACTTGAGGCCGCCATTCATTGTTGTTTATTCGTGTCATATACGCTTTTGTCTGGTACTTTACAATCAATTTTAAGTGAATGGGCATTTTTCTTAGCAGAGCGTACAAGGTAGTCTGTTGTTCCTTTTTAATAGAATATCCACACTAGAGTGTGAGGGCTGTGACCAGCAGTGAACGTCTTTCGACTGAAATTATGATAATGATGAATACAATACACCTCACACAACGTGCCGCTACAGTGCAAGTGGCGACATGCATACAATACACCTCACACAACGTGCCGCTACAGTGCAAGTGGCGACATGCATACAATACACCTCACACAACGTGCCGCTACAGTGCAAGTGGCGACATTAACTTACGAGTAGCACACGGTCAGGGCTAGTGGCCAGTAAAAATAAAATAACAACATAAAATAATTCGTAATTTTAAAACTACCGCCTGCGCCGCTCGCCGACATAGGGCTCTCTCTCTTGCCTTCAATGTACTCTTCGCAATTATTCGTTTTAATTTAATTGATGCGATGTTATGATCAGAGACCCCGGAAAATGACCCCTGCGCTACAGTTCTTTAACTGCAGCTTGCTCCAGGATGCTATTTTACAAAATTAAAAATAAATTTAAAAAAAATATAATATATTCTTATAACTAAAACGCGAAATGGTATACATGTGTTAAATTAATGTCGCCATTAAAGAGGCACGCTGTATAAAATTTTGGTATAGCTAAATGAAATTAATTTTATCCTGAAACAAATACAAGAGTTGTTACTTGATAAGATTCATCTTCAGTGGAAGACAATGAACATTTCGCCAGTATGTAACAATCCCGACTAAAAGGCAATAATCCCGACTACAAGGCAACATTGACTCTTGACGCGTACTCGTACCTACAACAATGACTCGTCGCCTTAGTGCATCGTAAACCGATTACTTAGGTGTATCAGTTGGCTTGTAGCTAAGCACGTTAGGTGAAAATAACAATACAAGCATCCCTAAAGGCTCCTTCAAACAGGCGCGACACGCGATAAAATCGCGCGCGACACAAAGGCACCGCAAGGCGCGCAACGAGCGGTGCCTTTCAGTCGCGCGCAATTCGCGTCCCGCGTCGCGCCTGTTTGTAGGAGCCCTTAGGGATGCTTGTATTGTTATTTTCACCTAATGTGTGTGTGTGTGTGTGTGTGAGCCTTAAGGTTCCTACAAACACATTAGGCTCGTTCCGCGACTTGCGGTGCCTTTGTGTCGCGCGCGATTTTATTGCGTGTCGCGCCTTTAATCCTTCGGCCTCCTTGAGTGAAGTCTATACAATAATCAGTAGGTACCTAATAGCACCACAAAATAGATAAGAGCGGAAGGTCTAACTCATAACCCGTATTCGTTCGAAATTTGAAGTTTTCTTTTTTTGTTTATTTTCGGCCAGTCTATTCTTTGTGAATTCGGTTGGTGTCACATTTCCTATGAAATGTATGGGAATAGTTTTTTGCGATTTCTGACTTTTCTAGTACTCAAACCTCAGTTGGTCCGATAGACTTTTTTGATCCTTATAAGAAACAGGTTTGATTAGCAGCAAAAAAACTTTTTTGTTATATCTGCCCATTTTCTTGCTTACTGTAATTTTTTTTAATCTGTGAATTCAGATTAAAATTGAGTTACGAACAGTCTCCTAAGACCGTTTTTTTGTAGCAACAACGGTTAAGGTACCAGTCTTTACTGAACCATCTCAAAAATCCACCATGTAGGTATAACGAGCGAAAACACGCAAACAGATGTCAAACGTATGTTTTTATGTTATTTTAAAAATGTATCTAGTTTAACTTTTTCTGCAAGGTACTTATAATAATAATATAATGTTTGAACACATTATAAATAGCTTTATTAATAAAAAAAAATTATGAAAAATTCCAGTCCCAAATGGGCTTGCACTCAGGTAAACTGTACTCCAAATCTTTGAGGTTTCTGAAGAGGACTTAATTTTTTTCCTTCATTTGTTTTACAAAATCTTGGAGCGCAGAGAAGTACCAATGGAAAGTTACCGTACGTGGATGTGTGATGTGTGCATTTCTGCTTGATGTATGGAGTCGACCTTCTGTGTCCATTTTGTGAAGGTACCTTGACCAGTTTATCAATACATTCACACACTGACGGACAGATAGTGACAGGGCAATCAGCTTCGACCTAAATTATCGATAAAACACTCGCAAGCCATTAAAATCCTTATGTGATCCTAATAGTAACCATAATTGAATACACATATGAAGCAACTTAAGCGGGTTCACAATGAAGGCAAATCGTAAATATTTTACGGTTGACGATAAGTCTTTATGAAATTACAGAACATCAACGAAGCCTTGATGACGTAACGAACGAACGAACGTATCGTTAACAAAAAGAAGCCAAATCCGAGACGCACCCGCACACTAAGGATTCACCAGTCTACGCCACCACACACATCTGTGAAATAATAATATAATAATAATAACTTTATTAGTACATAAAAATAACAACACAGTAACTACATAGCATATGGAAACAGTGGGTTGTACTGCCAAGTTTAAAATTCTTGTCAGCTTCCGGGCTCCTAAACTAGGTACGCAGACCTGTATCTTTGGTGTCGATGATTTTGCGGCTTCAATTATATATAATTGTAGTCCAAGTAATGTTAGCATGTTGTTGTTATAACTACACTATCGTATTAGATAAGCCTGTGATGATAGTTGTATGTGTTTTAAAATAAATAAATAAATAATAATACAACAGTGACTTTTCTGTTTGCTTACAGTGGTTGTTAATACAGCAAATGGAGTGAATGATTGTGGTTGTGGATCTAGGAGTGTTATATGAGAGTAGTTTGTGTGCAGGGAGGTGTGCATGTGAAGTGTGAGTTTGATAAATAAAATGTTGGAAATTAGTATTTTTATCTAAATTAATTATTTCAGCATTATCAATGGCATTATAATTAAGCGGATCGAAATAAGCAAAAAGCATTTCTCACTACCATAACTTCATTATTTGCATAGCACGAGTTCTGTGAAATTGTCCATTGGCTAGCTATAACGACTCTAAAGATACAGCCCTGTGGCAGACACGCAGGCGGCAGGCTTAGTAAACGGAACCCTACCGTACAGCCGCGCCGCCGTGCCGTAAGGGTACGGAACCTTGAAAACCTGCAGTTTTATTGGCACTAGATGGCGCTAGTGTGTTCTGGCACGCCAGCCTGCTCGCCAGTTTCTGGCACTGTCGCGTTGTATGAGAGAACGTTTCCGAGAGTTTTATCGACACTACTCTTAAATATTCTTACGGAAACGTTGGCGTGAGGACTCTTGCTTGTAAGGGGGCGCGATATTTTTGTTTTAGCGGGTTATTAGGGTAAGATAATGAAAAATAACGTTTTCCTATCAAAGTCCAAGTCAAAGTCAAATCATTTATTTCTAATAGGCCCATTAAAAGCGCTTTTGAACGTCAAAACTTACAGTAAAATTGAATTGATTCTAGTCACCCCTTTCAAAAGGTAATTTTCGTATGGAGAAGAATGGGCAAGAAACTCCACCGTTACTCTTTTAAAATGTTTTACAAGGTTTTGTATACATAATATAATTATATGTGAAGACGATGCACGTAGAATAAAAGAAGTCTACCCCAAAAAAAAAGAATTAAAAATGAAGCAATTAGGTACAGGTAAATCAATTATGTGATAGATACATGGTGCTCACATATTTACAAATTATTTACAAATATTGGAAAAGTAGATGATTTTTCTATAATATGCTTATATCATCCTTTGAAGTTATCACATTTCAAAACGTCCTGTCGTGTTATTAAGTATTACTGTGATTTTGATACATTCCACAACGTTAAACGCCCGTTTTCACTAACACTACGCGACACCTAAATGTATAGAAGCGCACGGATTTTCGACGCTTGACTCAGCGACGAGAATTGAAAATCCAACAATGCGCTTTTGTTAGACAATAAATTTTGGTGTAGCATACTGTTAATGAGAACGTAACTAAAGACAATACCACCCGTATTGTCTTTAGTTACGAAGTATGATGGAAGTACCTATAACTAATTCCTAGGAAATCACAAATTATAGGGTTTCCAGCTCGCCGGTACTGAACATGAATGCTGCAGCCCGGTACGGCACAATTCCGGCTACAGCCTGAGATTAGAACATTCCTGATTAACGATGATAGGCTCGTCCCTTATCTAGTCAGGGCTTAATACCGGCGTCGGCGTCGGTATACTGTTTGTTTTTTTTTTACGTTACTAAAAACCAAGCGAAATAATTACTGGTAGGCAACAAATGGAAATTACACTATTCTTTCTTTATTTCTATTTTTTTTTAAATGTGCCCCGCACTAGGAATTTCTCCTGTATTGTGGGTGCGTTTACAAACATTTAAACTCACATACACAAACAGCCAGACCCGGAACAACTACTTGTAGGTCATACAAATATTTGTTCCGTGCGGGAATCGAACCCGCGACACGCAGCGCAGCAGTAAAGCAGTAAATGATTGGCTTAACCACTGCGCCCACCGTGCCGTCACGTGCGGTGTCGTATGGTTCTTGATCCATAATATTTTGTTGAAGAGGTGAAATATTTAGCAGAAGCAGGGGTCTATTCCGTTCATTACCGATAAGGAAGGAAAAGGTTCGTCTAGTGGTCGCAAGCGCTGCAGTTACTGCTGAGCATGAGGTCCTGAGTTCGATACTCTCAGTTCGGGCAAAGTGTTATTGGGTTTTCTGTCAGGGATTTCTCAGTAGCAGCCCGAAGTCTGGATTTGCACCTGATTGATGGCAATAGCCAACCCAGAGGGGGTTGACTATATATAGACGAGAGCTGAACATAACTGGCGGGATGTGTGCGAGAGGTACTATACAGGCTGGCGGGGACATCGACACACAACCTGTTTAAACCGTGGATTCAGAACATGAAATTTTTCGTAGGTTATCGAAATCGAAAAAAAAAACAGTGGCACTCCGGAAGTGCCGACAGAAGTGAAAACTTGAACAATTACGTGTGTATTTTGTGAATCGTCTTATAAACAAAACACGCGCGGTACCGGCTACGGCCATCCGTCTTACGAATTTTCGATCAGGTCACGTGTCCTGACGCGAGTTTAACATTTTTTACCCATTACAAAAAAAGTGTACAACGCCGCTAAAGAAGTTTTCACTTCAAAAACAGCTGTTTCCTACAAAAGTGCAACCTACGCGGTCAAAATGTATGGAACAGCAAATATGTTTTAATAACCGCCATTATATTTTTGCCACCCTGTCGAGGTATACCTCTGCCGAATTCTTCGTAGATTACAGGAATAACATCTCGTTATGTTTTATGTTATTTGTAAGGAAGAACATGATAAAAGTCTTCAGTATAAATTCATAGGTTAGAAATGACATAGAGGGGGCTTTTGTCACCTTAGGACAATTACAAATTGCTACTAAAATTACACCAATGCACAGCTAAACACACTAATAGTAGCACAAACAATGATTTAATTAAGGGGAGGCTCAAATGAGCTTATTATCGAACGGCGTATTAACAGCATGGCGCAGATTAATGCGGTAATGATTACTGTCCCTCCGCCATATTGAGAGGCGAGGTGGTGCAAGTGAGAGGTGGCTAACAAGTAGTGGAGGATTTGACCCTGTACTGAATTTACAGTCCGATTTAAGTGTAATGGTTTTTTGTTCGAGTGTAAAAAGACACTTAACGAAGCCGAGAGTCGCCTTGTACTCCCCGTCATTGTAATAATTTTTTTATTGAAAACTTCTTTAGGCGCATTGGGTATTTTTTGAGATGGGAAAAGCCATTGAAATCGCGACACTATTACCGTAAACGACACCTCGCTACTTTCGGATGTGTTCGGCTGTCCTCAGGATGTACTCGGTTGTAATACAAATTATCCGATATGTCAGTGAGTAATGGCAAAATATTCTGATAGTGTTTTGTTTTTAAGACGATTAAAAAATACCTACACACGTAATTGTTCAAGTTTTCACTTCTGTTTTTTTTTTGTACCAGATCATACTTGGGAACCTTCTGGTTACGGAGACATTGAAGGTCCAAATTTCAACTTTTACTGGCGTTTTTTTACGAAAACAAGTTTTTAAACTTGTGACACAACTTGAAACAAAACAACAAAAGTCGTTTACCAGCAATTATTTTTGTGCAATGTTACTTAGTTTGATGCACAGAATGCGTGGTGACGGCTATGTAATGTGTCTCTTTACACCCTGTACCTATAAAGTATGCATACAGGTCCTGTTAAATCGTTTGTTCTCACTAAAAAACTTGGAACAGCTCAATCAATATTCAACTGTTTATTAATCAAAGTTTTTAATGAGAACAAACTTAAAAAAAAAACATTTTTTCCACTACGTAATTTAAAAGTACTTCGTACATTAGGTACGTACTTGAATATGTTTACAATATAATACATTGATGCTGTGATTCATCCTTGTTCCCCCAACGTTGAGGCGCCGCTGGAGGAAAACAGCAATACTCGTAGCTAAGTTCAAGGTTAATAATACGTTTTAGTTTGCTATCAACACTCTAAGAAGAAGAACATTTTAGAATAAAGCTCGCAGGTCTTCTTATGTGTTTATGACAACTAACACGATCACTCATTCTATTAGGTAAAAAGTATGTGAATACCATGTTTCCCTTTTTGTTCAATCGCTGCCTTGTCTTACTCGCGCCACAAACCACTAGCAGAGCATCGCACAAGACATTGGCAACGGTTATGATCACTAAGTATCACTAAATGAGTTATTAGTGCAGTTGATATGTTATCCTAGATAGTGCACGCAGTGAAAGCCTTCTTATGTTTAAAAAAATAAGAACTTATGGTAGCTTTTGCCTGCGGCTTCGCCTACGCCAATGTCGGTAAAATAATTATCGGAATAAAAGTATCCCATGTCCTAACCCAGGCCATGGTCTATCCTTTCAACTAAATCCGTTCAGACGTTTACCGTAAAAACGTGACAAACTGACTGTCTTGCGCATTTATAATATTAGTATGGATTGTTTGTAGTTGACTCAAGGCATGTCCAAGTCATCGGAAAAAATACGTACCTACCGACTACATATTGATAAGAAACATGTTTTACAAACATAACCGACGCTATGGGCCGACCGCTTAACTGAGACGTTGCCTGAGGAAGCAGCCCGGTGCGGGAAGGGTGTGGTGACGTGATGTGACAGCTCAGTGATTCGTCAAATTATGACAACTATCACCCCTCCCGCACCGCGCAGCTACCTCAGGTAACGTCTCAGTTAAGCGGTCGGCCTATAGTCGAAAACGTGGACTGGGTTTGTTTGCACCCAAGCCCCGTCCTAGCCTTGTTTGTCCACTGGCTCGATCTTTGCACAGTCTAGATTAAACCTTCCCAATAAAATCACCTAATATCAAATAAGCACACAGCAAGAAAAAGACAAGAAATAGATATGTACCTAGTCACAGCTATTTCTAAAAAGACATCTAAAAACGGCACAAAAGACAGCAGACATGTTCAACTACGTCCGGTAAGTATCAGGACAGCAGGAATGCTTGAGAGCATACAACAAAACGCTCTCATGTCCAGAGGCACATAAATCAAGCGCGCCATACATCACCCGGTCAAAAGGAGCGCCTCGCTAATGGTCCGGTGATATGGCGCAGTGGACGCTGAACGTCTTATTTTTTTGTGTTTTCTTATTGGGTGATTAGGTATGAATTAGTAGCTAGTAGTGGAAAATAAAAATCATATTTTTTTTTTTAAATAATTTAAATAGTTTGTTAGTTAATTAAGGGCTATTTTTTCCAACGCCAGATAATTTTATCCGAGGAATAATTTTGAATTATTGATAGTTCCTCCATACAAAATCTGTCAGACGTCAATTTTATTTTATTTTATTTCACGAATAAAAAATAACTGTCGCTTGAAAAATCAGGCTTTGACTAATTTAATAAATTTATCTAGTGTAGGTATATATTAATTTAATAAAACCCCGAGATCATAAAAAAAACATATTGTAAAGCAAAATTCTAATTTTCGAAGGAAAATGTTATGAGACCTACACTTTAAATTATTGATGATTGAACTGTATTTTTTTTTTTAATCATATTTCATACTATGAACCTCTTACCAACTTCGGACGATGGTTCTCATCACACCGTTTTTAAAAAGAATTCTTCCCTCACAAAAACAGCCACGAATAAAACTTTGTTTTACAGCTCTTCAAGAAACATTCTTCCATCCGCAGCAAAACTGCAACAAACAAAGTACAAAATTATCAAAACTTACAGCACTATAACCCGGCTAAAGCGAGCACGCCCCTAGGCATTGGTCGTTCTAAGTGGAGAATGGCCTATTAAAAGCTGCACACCTTTCATATCGCGCAGGAGGCGATACCCGGAGGATAAAATTTAACTACGACGTTAACTTCGAGTGCAAAATAAAACATGCATTTGAGTTGATCGCGTGTGCATTTACTGGACGATAGCGGTTCGTTTTTTTTTTGAGTTACGTACTGGGCTCAAGTACCTACTTTAGAAAAAGAAGAAAAGAGTTTGAGTTTGGAAAAGAAGAAAAAGTGCATCTCTGACACGTTAATGGGTAATTAAAGTTGGACTTTTAATTAGCGGCAGTAAAATGACACTTCTTACTATTATTTCGTTAATAAATGTTGCCACACTATATCTACTAGTGATGTGATTAAAACGCAATGAAACATCGTTTTAATTTAGATATTCGCAATTTTAACCGTACATAATCAAAATATATCCTTTGCATTGATCGGAAAAAATAATGTTGTAGTTTCAGATCATTGTAAATACATATTTCACAAAAAAAAAATACTGTAAAAAGCCTACTACATAATATATCAATCTTTAAATGAATTTAAGTTTTCATTAGGAATGACGTTTATTATAGAGGGTTATTTTCAAAACACCAAAAACCTCAAAAACAAGAATATTTCAAAGAAATGTTTGTGATTAGAAATACTTAATGCGTTTTATAAATCCACTGATGTGATGACAAAACAATAATTAAGCATTGCTCAATATTATTATTGTAAACTTTTATTAACCTTTATCCATACTTCCATACTAATATTATAAATTCGAAAGTAACTCTGTCTGTCTGTATGTTACCTTTTCACGGCTAAACCACTGAACGGATTTCGATAAAATTTAGCAGAGAGATACCTAGATTGTATCCCGGGGAAAGTCATAGGATAGTTTTTGAAGTGAAAACTTCTTTAGCGGCGTTGTACACTTTTTTTGTAATGGGTAAAAAATGTTAAACTCGCGTCAGGACACGTGACCTGATCGAAAATTCGTAAGACGGATGGCCATAGCCGGTACCGCGCGTGTTTTGTTTATAAGACGATTCACAAAATACACACGTAATTGTTCAAGTTTTCACTTCTGTCGGCACTCCCGGAATGCCACTGTTTTTTTATCCCGATATTCCTACGGGATCAAAACTTACGCGGGTGAAACCGCGGAGCGGTGATAGTTTTATTATAAATATCTTCCTCTAATAATATTATACTCTTTTATGAAATCAATTTAACATTGATCGATTTTAAACTTAATTATAATTGAATGAATCGATTCTATTGTCACATCACTATTTACATTTCGTTAAAAAGTGGCAACACATAAACTGTCATTTTACTGCAGCTAATTAAAATCTTATGGTATAGGTGTGACTTATAACAATAATAGCTTCAAAACTAAAATTATTACTTTAACTAATTCAGCAGCAAGTTCATTTTATCGTAAAGGCTCGTACACACAGGCGCGACATGTCGCGCGACGTGTCGCGTGGCGATTCTGCTATATTACGCGTCACAACACCTTTCCACCAAATTACCTGGACAGATACTTGTACTGGTGTGACTTATAACAATAATAGCTTGTCGGCATACTATCCAGTATGCCGGTTATGCAGGCGCGACATGTCGCGCCTGTGTGTACGGGCCTTTACGATAAAATGAACTCGCTGCTGAATTAGTTAAGGTAATAATTTTAGTTTTGATAACTCAAAAAATATCTAAAAATAGAGACGAATTAGTTCACCGACTAATATACAACGCACCTAGCGACTAAAAATATTTTCACATAACATCCGTTCTAAAACAAAACGTAATCCCGGAACAACACGAAGCACTAGTTTTATTAAATTTAATGAATGTACGGACTAACTGGAACAAACAGACGGCGGCGAGCCAAGCCTCTCTAATACGTACATTTTCCTTCACAACTCCACTTCGAAAACTCAATTTACAAAGTTCCCATACAAAATATAAGGAAATCAAAGGAATGCGGGAAACGTCACTACTTTAACCAATTCTTGACAATAAACAAGTTGACTATAAGACATGTTCTGCCAGGCGAGTCGCTCGCTGGGAGACAGGCGCGCCCGGGCGCAGAGCGAGGCTCACGAAAATACACATTCGGCGTTTTGTATAAAGTTGGGATTTCTTTGCGTATATGATATGAAGTACAAAACTACTCATCAAACGAAATTACACTTTATTTGTCATGTCATAGAGCACAATTTAGATAACCTGGTATTATATATCTCAAAGGAGCGATTTAAACCATGTTCAGAAATGCTTGTGGTGAAAGCTTTCTTGGCAGAGTTCTGCTTGCTGTTTTATTTTTTTAAATCGCGATTTATGTTCGCGGAGATGTTAAGGTATTCTAAAGGGTCTCGGTTCTCTTGCTTCTATAAAATTATGCGTTACGAGACGTTGAAAAATGAAATAAGTTTATGAGACGGAAATAAATAGCCTTGGCTCTGAAAGTGTGGCTTTCTTGCATCAAATATATTAGTTGGGAGGTTTGCATCGTTGGTTGATGTGTTTAATTTAGAAACTTGGCTCTTTTTGCCGTCTTATCTTTTCCTTATATTTGTTTGATCTACTGTCCCACTGCTGGGCAAAGGCCTCCCCCAAAACCTTCCCGGAACTATTTTCCCGCATCACTTATCAAAATAACAGTTCAGTATTTTAGCGTTTAGTTCGTAGAATAAGTCATATCATATCTTCAACTTCGTTTCTTTCAACTTCCATGCACTGGTAAACAACTGATATGTTCAGTTGCCTTTGTTATCTTAAACCGGTCTGATCCCCTGAACCCCCCTCCACACCCCCCCCCCCCCCCTCCTCGATCCCCTGCTTATTCGTCTTCTGTTTTAATCTCTGTCTTATCCAGTATAAACTTTCTCATTCCGGTTTGAGACGCTTTTTCTATCATCCCGACGTTAAACTCTTCTCTCTACTGAATTAGAGCTTATTGAATTCCAAATGCGATCCGTTGCAGTCCGTTCTTATAATTTAGACTGATAAACACAATACACCGATGAATTGAACTCCAAAGTTATGTGAATGCGCCCACAAATTCGTCATCATTTACCGACTCCCTTCATCATAAACGCCAATTCTTCAAACCGATTTTATTCCTATTTCAATTTTAGTCCAAAACCTTAGAATCTCCCGAAATTCGACTTCTTTGA
Source organism: Luperina testacea (assembly GCA_927399505.1). Taxonomy (NCBI): domain Eukaryota; kingdom Metazoa; phylum Arthropoda; class Insecta; order Lepidoptera; family Noctuidae; genus Luperina; species Luperina testacea. The sequence continues at coordinate 891,757 of OV656771.1, forward strand.
GCGAACAAATCTTCTGTCTCCATAAAATCGTTTACTGCCGACTTTCAGTAATCTTTTCGCAATGTAAGCATTTCAATCAAATCAAAATCATTGTAGTAAAGCTTCGGTAAGGCAGTGCAGGCTCATAATTGGGGTAAGGAGGAATAAAAGTGTCCGTCTTGGATCGTAAACATGAGGAGAGGTGGGCTTAAGGAGGTGTTATGAGCCCCTGGAGGAGGGAAGTGCTGTGAGAATCACTTTATGTGGCTTGTGGTCTGAGCTTGATGTCTAGAAAAACTGGACAAGTGAAAGATGTGTCGGTATAGTCGGTGCTAATTTATTTGTCACAGGTTGTAAACAACTAAAAACTGATAAGCAAATTATCAAAAACAATAAAATTTTTGGACGCGATGTGATTGGTCATAATTACTTACATTAGGTAGTACTCCGCGCTGCTGTGTAAGTTTTTGGGTTGAGGACGAGGTACGGAAAGAAGATTTTTCTTCAACAAAACCGATAGTGTCTCGAATTGAAATACATTATACAAGTTCTGATGTATTTACATTTTTGGCGTAAACATTTTGTCCAGACTATATTTATTTATTTTATCTTGATGCAACATAAACGCTTTAATGGCGGACTTTATAGTATTCTTTTTTTTATACATATACGTTGCCCCACACTAGGAATTTCTCCTGTATTGTGGGTGCGTTTATAAACGTTTAAAGTCCCATACACAAACAGCCAGACCCGGAACAACTACTTGTAGGTCATACAAATATTTGTTCCGTGCAGGAATCGAACCCGCGACACGCAGCGCAGCAGTCAATCGCTTAACACGCCAACCGTGCCGTTTAAGTTAAATATTCAGTTTATTCATAGCTATTAAGAATTGTTTTTATATTTACTCGTACTGTTCAAGTTCTAAGGATATATACTTGTATACTCGTACACGTGTTTACGGGAAGCGCGTGTAATATAATAAGAGGGTTTGTATATAGGAGACGATTCTACTAACTTGTTGTACATATAGGTATGTACTTTAGTTACATGCTTACATTCATGTTCATCTTAATATCAAACTACAACTATTTCCAATGAATTGTTTCCAGCGTTTCCTGTATCTGCTACATTTTACAGTATTTTGTTATAATTATATTAAAGGAGGAAAGCAGTTTCTAGAAATTATGTCTAAGCATCATTGCTTAGACATAATTTCTAGAAACTGCTTAAAAAATAAAATAAAAAATAAAATGAATAAAATATTTCTTCGTGAAACATTTTACTCCACAGTAAGTCATCTTACTGTGGAGTAAAATGTTTCACGAAGAAATATTTTATTTTAAACCATGTCTAAATAAATGTACAAGTTGCCCATCATTTTAATATTGCTGTAACCCACTTATGAAAGTTATAAACCTGAAATATAGGTATCAACATTATGAAATGTAATATTAGAGGTTGTACCTACCGATACATAAGTTATTTACCTATTCCACAGAAAATAGCCAATAAATAGCGTAAACTTGCAAACTAATCACCTCCGAGTACCGCAGTCATTCATGTCCCTACGTATGTAGGGCTGGTACTTAATAATGCCTAAGACCGGTACCTGGGCGGGGTACCATTGGCTAACTAATATAGGAACCTAGGTGAATAACCACTTTCTCTGAAACACTTTATTTATTCAAAAGGAAAACGTGCGTTTTTTAACGTTGTGTTTAGGTCTTGCTTGAGTGTTTACATGTTTAATTATATTTGTTTAAAAAACAGTCAACAAAAGTGAAAAGTTCAAAAATAATCGATCAGTAATATTAAATAGGATGATTGAGCTCGCAGCTAGCGTAGCTAATACAAAAGTCAAAGTCAAAGCATTTATTTCATATAGGCACATAAAAGGCACCTTTGAACGTCAAAAATTACAACAAAAATAGAATTGATTCTAGTCGCCCATTCCAAAAGGTAGTTTTCGTATGGAACGGAATGGGCAAGAAACTCCACCGTACACTATTTCGATCTCGCAATTACACGATGAAACGTAGAAACAACAGCATCTGCTGTACTGTAATAAAATGGTAGTTATTGTAAAGTGTAATAACTAGAAACAACAACACAGTAACAAGAAGTTCAAAGTGAATTATTAATAATTTAAAAAATGTGCTGCTAACATAGTTGTTCACTCCACAACTACAGTTCGTATTATTACAAGTAGTAACTAGTTATCATTTGATAAACATTGAGAAATGAGTTTTGAACTTTTCCCTCGTTCGTAACAGTTCCTATTTGCTTGTTTTTACGACATGTTGTTATTCAAATATCTTGGCAGCGGTACATATACTTGAATGGGAGTAAAACTTTGACAACAGAATGATTGCTCGTAAATATTATGCTAATATTATTTACTTGCATTCTCGATGTACCTACTGTTTATGACAGGAAAGAAGACGGCTCGTTTATCATGGAATAGGTAGGTACTATAGAGATTTCCCGAGAGCTCTGTGGCCGAAAGCGAAGCGCAGTGATGGCCCAAGGGGAACAGCCGCGACCTACGAGTTGTAGATCAGAGGTTTAGACCCAAGTAGGCACTTTACTGTGTGTAAATTATTTCATCACCACTGCTCTCAAAACTGTGAAAAAAAATATCGTGAGGAAACCGGCATGTCCTAGAACCAAAAATTCGAAGACGTGTGACATCTACCAACAGATCCCGCGTGGTGGATTACGGCCCACTCCCTCTCACCGAGAGGAGGCCTGTGTCCCAGCAGTGGGAACGAAATAGGCTGATTATGCTGTGGTCGAAATACACCAAACCCAGATCAGATCAGATACAGATCAAGTATGATCTGTATGCCAGAACTCCGTTTTGTTATTGTTTTAAGCTTTTTTAATTGCGTTCCAAATGATCAAGACTTCAGAGAAAAATAGGTCACAGGAAAACAATCATTTTCGTTGTTTTAGTTGAGTGATTTTTTTTTTAACTTTTACCCACACCAGGAATTTCACCTGTATTATGGGTGTGTTTACAAACATTTAAACAGAACTCATATACACACACAGCCAGACTCGGAACAACTACTTGTAGGTCATACAAATATTTGTTCCGTGCGGGAATCGAACCCGCGACACGCAGCGCCGCAGTCATTCGCGTAACCACTGCGCCAACCGTGCTGTCCAAAAAAAATCAGAACAAACAAAGTAACGCTCGAGTAATTTCAATTGAAGAAACATTATTTAATTGTGTGGGCTCTTACAGAGCCAAATTTAAAAAAAAATACGCAGAGTATGTACTGATCAATCGAGACCTAGAACGTGATCTATAAATTCAGCCTGTCGCAGTCCACTGCTGGACATTAAAGCAGAAAAATAGAAAAACAAAATTAAAAATGTAAACAAAAACTTACTACCTAAATAAAAGCCAGAGTCTGGTCAACTGGACCCACTCGAACTGAACCCGCGGGTCCAGTTGACCACATCATTTATTTTCTGTTTTTTTATGGGTTTACTGGACCCACATTCAAACTTAGAAAGAACATTTATTGTTTAAAGCTACCCGTGGATACAGTCGAGACAAAAAGACACATAATTATACAAGAGCACGAATCTGGTAAAGAATCTACCTGTCTTTAGGAACGTAGAGAAAAGGCTCCCCCAGGTATAAAGGGCGTGACAGCTTACATATTTATGCAATGCTGGGTTCTGTTCACATAGCTGTCACTTGAAGTCACAAATGATAAACTAGGACCATCGAAGTAAAATAAATGAACAAGTAATTACTAATAACAACAATAAAACCATGACGCATTTTTTACATTGTTCTCACATATAGAAGCAACAAGAATAATGTACCCAGGATTTTGTAATATCTTGATTTAAAAGAGTGTCCATGGAGTTTCTTGCGCGTTCTTCTCCAAAGAGGTCTACGTTTTGGAATGGGCAACTAGCTTCAACTTTCTGACTAACTGACAGACTATTTAATTTTGTCAAAATTAAATAGTGCCCGAACAAGGTTTAATTGAAATAAATGCTTTGAGTTTGAGTTTGAGTATGGTCAGTAAGACGACCAGTCACCACAAGCAGCACCCGTTCACGAGCATAACGCCAAGATCAGCCATTACCCCCCTCGCCAAGGTACATAGCTACTCCGTTACTAGGTACTTTATTAAATCCAATACGACCTCTGTAACTGTAAAGTTTATTTCTTGGCTGTTTTCAAAGTACTGCTACTTCAAGTTTTACTTACCATCCAGTAAACTGTTAAGTCAAAGCAAAAAAACTGTTTCAAGTTTATTTATTTTCAAACTTAAAAAGTAAGTAAACGAAGTTTTTCTTAAGTATTCGTAATATGCATGCTGGTGTTTGCTTTTGCCAGTTACGCAGAAATGAAAAATGGCTATATACTCTTAATACTTGTGGTATCTTCTAATGCGGTGGTCTTCTTTTACACAGGTGACTATAGAAGCACGACATTTAATGGCACCGCCACCGCTCCGTCTATAACGCTATTTATTCGGCTAGGCCACAAGTGACTAAAATCGGAAATTTCAAAATAAAGTAGGTTTCGACTATTTTTGTGTGGCAACAGGTCGCATACGCACTAAAATCGACAGTTAAAATGCTCAGTCGCAGACGATCGCCGCGCCCGCTGCATGAAGGTCGACATGTTGATGCAAAATGAACTAGACTACTGCGATTTGTATCGTCCTGTGTAAATGGGATTCGATTTGGCTTGTGAGGCGATTTTAAGCGATCAGCCGCACGGCGAAGATCGACTTAGTGTTAATCCCACCATTACTTAAATAAATAAATCAACAATTAAAAGGTTCATTTCAGTCCAATCACTGATTTTTGTAGTGTGACACAAATCGAGTTCTAATTCAACAAATCACGGAGAAACTATACATTTTACTAGCTGGAAACCCACTTTTCGACTCTCAAATCTATGAGGAGGTCAGTAAAAATAAAACTACCCTCACCAAGTTCAATACCTCAGTAGAGGAAACGTAGCTCCACTGAGCTATCGAGCCACTTCGCTAAATAGAACAAAAGGTAAAAAGATTACTTATACCGGTGTTTTATTACTAGCGTGGCCCGCTGCTTTGCTCGCTTCAATGTGGGGAAACCCCCGCGCCCCACACCCCCTGGTCGAGTATACAACATTCTTAGCATTCATAGGAGAGCTGCTGTAAACTCGTTATTGGTATTTTCCCATACTGTATGGGTACAATGTATGTGAAACTCAGCTTAATGTATACAGTTCTTTTTAGCAAGGTTTAAAACTAGAGTTTGTGTTCAACGTTTCTGGCAAATTTTGATTGGTGTGCCAATTTTGGAATTGAAATACAATGTCCCTAGATTTTAAGGTGTAGATGTTATATTAAATGGGAAACCTCGGTAAAATATGAAATATTCAGGACTAATTATGCAAGTGAAAAGAGAGTATCGAAGGCCTCTGCCCTGAAGTAGGACACCATTAAAAATATTATTACAGTACTCGTGCTTGAGTAGAAATGTTGCCGCGGCGAGAATGTTCTGTAAATAGCCCTCATTAATTTGAATATTGCGATTACACAATATCTCTAGTGTTCACACACACACGTGAACACGTCACATCACACATACATGGACGACGAGCGGCGCGGGGACCGGGCGACGCGAGACCGGCGTGCCGACCGCACGACACTGCATCGTCCGCCACGATAGCGATCGCACCATTTACAACTTAGTTTTGCTACTTTTGTACCTACCTAATAAACCTTTTTATACAGTCCACTCGTTTCCATCATCTGGGCCTATCTATGGTCCTTCGTATCCGTCGTAGCAAGACAAGTTAGTAAGAAAAAACGCGTCGCGGTCGTGAAAACAAAGCCACGCCATCACACAACACAGCGTCCAGAATTCAGCTGGAGGTCAAACAGCGGTCATCGCAACAGCGAACGCAGCCTACTAGCATCTGGGAGCAGCACAATCAAGCAGCGTCGGCAACATCAGTCGCAATAACGGACGAAAAAGGGTTTGGTAGCAGCGGTTTCGTGAGTTCGACCAATTCATTTCTCTCCAATAAATCACTTAATCTCATTCAAAATACATCGAACTTACCCAATTCTCTTCCATACCACTTTTCAAGCAGAAACACAAACATACAAGTCCATTCCATCCATTAATCATAACAATATTATAACATTTTAAGCAGTAATTATTGCATCAGATTTTTTTTCTACATCTACCTACAATATTTTTTTTTCTAAGATTTCTTGCAAATAATTTTAGAAAAACGTTCATTCCAATCAACTACCAATTCATTTAATCATTTATACATATTCTAATACTTTATCCTTTGTTATCCAGAATACATCGCCTTGCTCGAGCTTGAGTTGAGCGCACCGAGTTGGTCTCACACCGAGGAGGGTATCTGGTAAAGTTGCGTGATCATCACACAGTGCCTGCCACATTTCATAATTAATTTAAGTATCGTTTCAAATACATCACCGTCTCACTTTATTATCAGTAATTATGGAAACCAAAAAATCACACACTTCAAATATTCCCGAAGATGACGATTCACAGCTCAGCACTTACAAAAACAGACGAGCTAGTCACAAAGGAAAGGTCACTATTTTTAAAAATTATCTAGAATCATTAAAATCTAAAAAAACATTGTCAGAAGTAGATATATTACAATTAAATAATCGCTTAGAGTCCTTCAAGTCCCTTGCAAATGTTTATGATGAAAACCAGACCTTCATTGACGAAATTACTGGGGTTTCAGATGAACAGCTGAGAGAGCGGGAGCAATTTGAAATGGAATACCAATATCAACTTGCAGCCGGTATTCAGCTGATACGAGACAATGAAACTGCTTGCGTCAACGGGTCTGTACAAACTCCAAATGCAGGTGAACCAGGAACCAAGGCGTTCATTAAATTACCTACCATTGACCTTCCACACTTTACAGGTGAATATCATGATTGGCTTGAATACAGAGACACTTTCGAATCACTCATACACAAGAATAAGTCACTAGACAACATTCAAAAGTTCCATTATTTGCGTGCATCATTGAAGGGTGAAGCTTCAGAAATTATTAAATCATTAGAAATGTCATCAGACAACTATCGGGTTGCTTGGGAACTAGTTTCGGATAGGTACAACAACGAGCGTCAGCTGCTGAATAACCACGTTCATGCATTGTTTAGCATAGACATTATAAGCAATGAATCAGCAGCATCGCTCAGACAACTGCTCGATACAATAAATAAAAATCTCAGAGCACTAGAAAACTTAGGTGAACCGACACAGTCCTGGGACACGTTAGTAATTTATCTTGTTGCCACAAAATTAGACTTTAAAACACGCAGATATTGGGAGGAACACAAAAATACACTTGAGAAAAAGCCCACACTTCAAGATTTAAAAACATATCTCATTGGACGTGCCATTCTTTTACAAAATCTTGAAGACACAAAACAAAAAAACAAAACAGATTCAAAATCACATACAACCAAACCAACCACACAAACTCGCACAAATCAATTTCGCATTCCTAACTGTCCCTTATGTAAAGCTCAACATTATTTGTACTGGTGCTCAGTATTTAAAGAAATGACAGTGGAAAAAAGAATAGAAAACGTTTCAAAATTACATAATTATTGTGCTAACTGTTTACATACAGGACACGAAACCAAATCCTGTCGCGGCGGTACATGCAAGTATTGCCAACAAAAACACAATACAATGTTGCATAGGGAACAGCCAAAGGAACACGCTATATACGCTAGTAACACGAGTACACAACACATTTCAGTTTTACTTTCCACGGTCCTAGTACATGTTATCGCTAGTGATGGAACACCACACTTGGCGAGAGCATTGCTGGATAATGGAAGTACCTCTTGTTACATCACAAATAATCTATGTACAAAGCTCAATCTCACATTAGAATCCATTCAAGGCACAGTTTCAGGCGTCAATCAACAACAAACAAAAATATTTCATTACACAAATGTACAAATACAATCATTACATAATTCATTCACAACCAAACTGTCATGTCTGGTACTTGATACAATAGCACACTCAGTACCAAACATGCGCATCAACACAGAAGATATAAATCTACCTCAACATCTGAAACTAGCCGACCCACAGTTTTTTGAACCTGCTCCAATTGACCTATTGCTAGGTGCAGAGATTTTCTGGCACATAATTGGCAGCGGTCGAATTCACTTGGGTAAACACCAGCCTACATTACAAGAAACAGAATTCGGCTGGCTGGTATCAGGGTGTACAACAGACACCAACAACCAAACAAACAACTGTTATTTCAGTAATGATCAATCAGATCACTTATCACAATTCTGGGAGTTAGACAGTTTATCAAATTCACAGATAAATGATCCGTGCGACACAGATGCGTGCGAGATCATTTTCAATCAAACAACTACAAGACAAAGTGATGGCAGATTTGTTGTCACGATTCCATTCAAAAGATCGCCTGAGTGCTTAGGTGATTCGTACAATCAAGCAAAAAAACGGTTTCTTTCCATAGAAAACCGCATGAATTCAGATCACACATACAAACAACAATATACAAATTTCAAAACAGAAAACATACAACTTGGTCACATGACTCTAAACAAACATTCACAATATTCACACAAAAATCTACAATCATATATTAATTCAAACAAAAACATAAAATCAGTCAGCGTACAATCACATAACAACACAAGTACAAACATACATCGCTCACCAGTATACTACCTACCACATCACGGTATTATACGTGAGTCAAGCACCACTACTAAAACATTCGTCAAACATAAAGCCACAGACAATCTAAAACATACTAATGCACAATCATGGTACTATGTACCAACCAAACAAAATCAAACATTCGTCAAACATAAAGCCACAGACAATCTAAAACATACTAATGCACAATCATGGTACTATGTACCAACCAAACAAAATCCTGCAGATATTATAACAAAGTGTAATACTGCACAACAATTACTTCATACACCATTATGGTTTACAGGGCCTGACTTTTTAAGGAATGATGATAACCACAGCTGGCCGGAACAACCAGGGGCATCTCAGCGTATCTGACCTTCCAAAAGTCCGGTCCCAAACACATTTCATACACACAGACACACCAAACAAAAACTCTTTCATTTACAAATATTCAAATTTTAACAAACTTACACGCATCGTAACTTACATACTTACATTCATTCATCACTGCAGAAATAAACATTCAATCACTAACAACACAGGCAATCAATTAGCAAAGATAGTACAAATCGAATCTTTTTCTGAAGAATACGAATTGTTATCAAACAATAAAAAGTTACCTACTAAACATAAATTAAATTCACTTAATCCTTTTCTAGGAGATAATCAAGATTAACAACCGTAAAGGGCGTGGAAGTGTATTAATTAAATCATACATTTGTATTTTCGTTTGTTTTGTAGTCAAAGCTGTGCATTTGGAGTTGGTCACAGATATGACTACAGAGTCTTACATAGCAGCAATAAACAGGTTCATTTCTCGTAGAGGTAAACCTAACAATATATATTCAGACAACGGCAGAAATCTGGTAGGTGCTGCTCGTGTGATCACCGATTTTCTCAGAAATCACAGTGAGTCAATTTACAGCTGTGCTGCTGAGCACGGCATAAGCTTTCACTTCATCCCCCCCTACTCACCTCACTTCGGAGGTTTATGGGAAAGTACAGTCAAATCAGTAACACACATACACATTAGTTGTCCAGATAGAAGGTATTCTTAATTCGAGGCCTCTTACGCCTCTTTCATCCGATCCATCTGATCTTTCAGCTCTCACCCCTTCCATTTTCTAATTGGTCGTACTCTAACTGTCATACCTCACCCACAGATGTCCGACTGCGACCCAGCACGGCTGCCGAGGCATCAACGAGTCGAACTACTGCGCCAGCATTTCTGGAGATGCTTTAATAAAGAATATATTTCCCAGTTGCACCAAAGGACGCGGTGGCAACGTTCACACGGCACGCTTACTGAGGGCTCGCTAGTCATCGTGAAGGACGAGGCGCTACCTGCAGCACAATGGCCACTAGGACGCATTCTGAAACTTTATCCAGGACCAGACGGCGAGGCTCGCGTAGCGGACATAAAAGTGCAGACAGGCACTATCAGAAGGGCTTTTCACAAAATTTGCCCGTTACTAGATGGACCACCAAATTGATCACTCATTCAACCTATCTGGACGGATCAACTCATCATCATTCATACTTCAATCAGTCAACATATACTATGTATGAACCTCATGCATACATTAACTTATCAATTGACCTGGCCGGACTTACAACTTCATCCTTCACTGCTGGCCCGGGAATATGTTCACACACACACGTGAACACGTCACATCACACATACATGGACGACGAGCGGCGCGGGGACCGGGCGACGCGAGACCGGCGTGCCGACCGCACGACACTGCATCGTCCGCCACGATAGCGATCGCACCATTTACAACTTAGTTTTGCTACTTTTGTACCTACCTAATAAACCTTTTTATACAGTCCACTCGTTTCCATCATCTGGGCCTATCTATGAGTCTAAAGTGAGTTCACGTGTGTGTGTGAACATCTAGATTCAGGAAACTAACCATAAAAACTTGAAAAGTACGGCCCATTGAAACACTATCCAACAGGCATATCCCATAATTTATGCACACCCTCAAATACTAGTTTATAAACCAAGAGAAGGATGCAAAGAGTTGTAAAATATGATAGAGGTGCCCCTCGGAATAGTTTCCGAAGGTTCGTTCCCGAGGTGATGTGGCGAGCGAGTGGCGGTCTGCATTCAGTTTTATGGGCGGCTAATAAAGTTTGTGCCATGGGAAATGTTATTAAATTCGAGACGCTGTGACGTTGACGGAACGCTCCTCTCTGTGTAGTGAAGAACACAGGCTGGGAGCGTGGATGCGAAATGAAATTTGAAAAATAAATCTATGTTTTACACTCATCATCATTTCAGACGAAAGACGTCCACTGCTGGATATAGGCCTGCCACAAGCGACGCCACATTGACTGGTCTTGCATCTCTCGCATCCAGCGGATGCCTGCTGCCTTCACAAGGTCATCGGTCCACCTTGCGGGAGGACTTCCATCGCTACGCCTTCCGGTACGCGGTCGGCACTTTAGAAACATTTCAGAATTTTCCGTGTTTTGCAGTACTACAATAACATTATTGTAAGTGACATTGCCTACTTCGGGGTATCAGGGGAAACCACTTTATTTTCCAGGCGTTGTTTGGGAGGGACGTTCCACCTAAGATACCAGTTTCTTTCTTTTTTTAATGTGGTGAGGTCGGTCAAAATTACGTTTCTAATTTGACGTGACCAAAAACATTTCCTTGAACAGCAACCATGAAGAATTCTACTCGAGAACAAAAACTGAAGTCTAACACTTTTGCTCTATTTCCTTCTACTTGACTTGATTTCACCAACCAGATATAAAAAAACAGTTGCTTTATAAAACGATTGCTTTATATTTTAGTGTTTGCTCTAGCTTGTGTAATGATACTCGTATAGATTGGATGCTGGAATTAAAATGCATTTTTTAGTTTTGAAAAAGAATGATTGCTGTAATTTTACAAAAATTAGAAAAATTATAAATTAGGTAAATCACTCATCAACTATAACCATTTTCCGAAATCAAAAATCACTTTTTCTACAGTTATGCGCTCCTATCTCCCGGGCTACAAGCCGTGTCGGCTGGCTACCATCCAGGCGGCGTGCGATGTTAAGTTGCATTAGAGCCGTCACGCCATCGCTACGTTTGAAGTCGCATCTAACACGCTGAGGGCACGTTTTTCTCAGTTGCCACTACGTATTTCCTTTTGACTTCGACTTGACTCTCGAATTCGTGGATGGTTTCTGTAATTTTCCATTTAATTTTGAAGTTGGTACTGAACATTATCATATATGTATGTATCTATTTACAGTCTAGATGACGTAATGTTTTTAATACGGTAGTTAATTTTAGTGTGATATTTACTGTAAAAAAGAATGCTTTATTGGTGCAATCGAGTTTGAACCAAATTCCATTAATTAAATGATTTCCATTTCAACCACATCTAGATGCATAATCCTCTAATCTTATTTTACACTGAGCTCAGTTCTCCATCCTCAAACAAAAATATTTTTTTTCAGTCATAAAAATATTTTTGTGTAACCACATAAAAACTATGAAATTATTTGATTGCACGCGCGTACCGTCAGCATGTGCCAATGGCGCTCGGCGTCGCACATTTTATAAAAAACTATTTTCATCGCACCACTACTAGTATCGGTGAAAACAGTTAACGCGTCGCGTCGAATTTTAAACCGAATTAGCTCACAAAAAAGTTCGTCTAAACCGTTTCGTAAAAAAATTCGTTCGAAAACCCATCCGTTCACGTTTCGCTCCTCCGGCCGCGTTTCCGCGCGGTTTCTGTTCAAAAAGTTTGTTTGGACTGTGCGAAATTCGTTTGCTGAACAAATATTCATTTTTTTCGCCGTGCTCTGTATAACTCGTATACAGCACTTTGCATTGTTTTTTAAACGGATGTCCTGTTTACTTTTGTCGGGGCCACGGTCGCGGTTTTATAGCCGTGTTTATTATGTCTCGTGTATGGCCCGCTTTATTTCGACTTTCGGCCCTGCTCGTCTCTGTTACAGTTTGAAAGATTTATTACATTTTTAATTGTTGCGGAAACGCGCGCTGTAAACAGTTTCGTTTGATAATGTTTGTACAAGTTTGCGGGATACACTGCTAGATTACTATGTTACCAACGTTTCTAGCTGAATGTACGTTTTAAATGTTGTTTATTTACTCTAATAATTCAGTGCGGTAAACAGCTATACTTTCCGGTTAGCAGGACGATGTTGAAGTTTCTCAGTGATTTCAACCCCAATGTAGTGGATAAACACAAACAGCAAGTCATAAGGTAACAAGTACTGTGCTATATTTAATCCTCTTTCTAGGAGGGTTATCTGTCTATCTATGTTGTGTATCAATTTCACCACTACATACTTACCGTTAATCAAAGGAAAGCAGAGATCAACGGAACTGATAGAGAAACTGGACTTACCAAATAGAATTAAACAGTTAGGTATACTAAACATAGAACCAACAAAATAAGCAAGTAGAATCCTTAAAAACATTGTGTGCAGAATAATATTCAAATAAAATTCAAAGCAAGTAATAGAGTGCGCGGTCTGAACCGCTCACATAACTATTTGTTACAAAGAAGAGCGGCCGCCATTCCGATCACGTACTCAGAGAGGAATAATATATCCCACGGGAATTGTTATCACCATCTAATATTAATAAACGCACTCTTTGTGGGATGTGGCGAGAGTTTAGTAGAGAAGAATGAAGGTAGGTAGGGTAGCCCGCGAAATTAAAATGTTCTTACGAATTTTGCAATTTGCAGTTCAATATCAGGTTGTATGTTGATCAAAATATGAATCGCGACCGTAACCAACATGTATTTACAGAATTAAAATCACCAATACAACTCTCTGAAGTTCAAATTGCCCTATTGAATGACTATTTAATAAAATCATGTCATTTGAGGCCAACTCTAACTTAGAGAATTGTATTGATGATTCTTATGATTATAATTCTCTAAATACATATTTGTTACAGCCGCGAGGCGCTAATCATATTTTGATCAATATTCAACCTGAGACCAACATGCAAATTACGAAAAAAAATAATGTAGTGGGCTATCTTAAACCCCTTTGTAAGCCACGGCTAGCGCGCGGCGGCAGTTGGTGGCGAGATGTTTGCCTGGAGAATGCCAATTGGCAAACACAGAATTGGACACCATCATCAGACAGACTGACGGGCTGAAGGAGAAAAACCAGCTAAGGTGCGTTGTACCATACGTCACCGAATGGCTGTGAAAACCGTTAGTTTATAATCGTTCTCGCGAGATTGTGAATTTTCGATTTTTTGTTTTGTTTCTCTTGTAAGTAAATATAAATAAATGCAAAATTCTTTTAGAGAAATAAATTCTTGGAGTCGAAATTGTGAACTATGCCATACTGCTTACAATATAACGTATTATTTTTCGATAGATTATAATCTATCCATGTCAAACCGTCAGATTGTGAACGAACCTGCTCTTACCGACAGTGTTCAAAATCTGTCCGATTTTATCACCCGTAAAATTGTGCACCGTTCCTGATTTGTCAGTCTTGGCGGTAGGCGAATTGGTCGCAGTAACAAAGCCAGGGCACCCTGACCAAATGGGTTAGGTTAGGTTAGAACTGTGACTAACTGCAGGCGAGCCGAGCAAACCAAGCGAACGGTGCCGCGGCAGTGATTGGCGAGCGCTGCTTCCAAGTTGGTCACAGTTACTTGGTTATTTCGTATTATGCCGGCGCCTCACATTGGATCATGATTTCGGTCCAAGCTTGGCTTCGAATTGAATGGCCAAATAATTGTACCCAAGATATGCGGCCACACAATCGCTGCAATACCTTTTGGCAAACACACTAACCAGGAGCATTGGAAAGTTGGACTGTTGAAAGTTCGAGCAGCCTTTTTGGGAGCAGCAGCCATGTCGGACGAGCAATTTTTCACTCTGGCTACTTACGTCCACGCATTGAGCATATATTATTACTATTTAATCAATCAAGTTCAGCAGCATTTTGCAGTTAGGAAAAAGAAACCAAGGAAAAGGCGATTCTGGATGATAAAAATGCACGCTAATCGAATGAATTACTAATCTACACAATGTTTGTTAATACACTTTGTGAACTATTAACAGAGCGCGTACTGATGCAAACAATGTGTGGATCGAGGAGCGACGTTGGACCCAACTCGCCCGCCTGCCTGCCCCCTTTACTCCCCTCGCCTTTGATCGTGTACAAAAAACCGACATTTGCTATTATTTGACATTGGCTATTGGAGGCAGTGTTCCGTTTATGTCTAATATCTGTCCAAGACCGACCTACACATTGGTGTATTGGATCCAAGACTACAAGTTGACCACAGCTGTGCCTCCTTCGCAAGGAAGGCCGCCCCGCAGACTCGCCCTCGGCATACCGACCCATCGTCCTGCTCGATGAGGTCGGCAAAATGTTCGAGGGGATAATCGCTGGCCGCCTAAAGAGCCACCTGCGGAATGTGGGGCCGGACTTGTCGGACGCTCAGTTCGGCTTTCGGGCTGAGCGTTCCACAGTAGACGCGCTGGCCCGCCTTAAGGGCCAGGTGAAGGAGGCGATGGAGGCGGGGGACGGATTGTTGGCGGTGTCATTCGACATAGCCAACGCCTTCAACTCTGTTCCCCACAGCACCATCCTAGAGGCACTCCGATTCCACGGGGTGCCTTTATACATGCGGCGTCTACTGGCCAATACCTGGAGGATCGGGCGATCGTCCTCGTGAACAGGGCTGGCCAAGTCCGGCGGTACGCAGTCGAGTCCGGCGTTCCACAGGGGTCGGTAGTGGGACCTCTCCTCTGGAACGTTGGCTACGACTGGCTCTTGCGGGGAACTCTCCTCCGAGGCACGAGTGTCATCTGCTACGCCGATGACACTCTCCTCACCGCCCGGGGGGAGAGTTTCAGGGAAGCGGCCAACTTGGCCTCGGCAGGCGGATCCTTGGTCGCAGGGAGGATCCGCCACCTAGGATTGACGGTGGCGCTGCACAAGACCGAGGCCGTGTTCTTCCACAGGCCTCGGCAGCGCCAACCACCAGACGCCCACATCTTCGTGGAGGGCGTCCGAATCGAGGTGAAGGCCCAGATGAAATATCTGGGCCTTGTACTCGACAGCAGGTGGCGCTTCGGCCCGCATTTTAGCGGGCTGTCGACGCGCCTGCTGAAGACTGCGGGCGCCCTCTCGTGGCTGCTCCCCAACTTGGGGGGACCCAGCGCGCGATGCCGGCAGCTCTACGCCGGCATCTTGAGGAGTATGGCCCTTTACGGGGCCCCTATCTGGGAGGACTCCCTCCACAGGAGGGAGAACGCCGCCGCATTGCGGGCCCCCCAAAGGGCCATAGCCCAGCGGGTGGCGAGGGCCTACCGCACGGTCGCCTTCTCGGCGGCATGCGCTCTGGCCGGCACCCCGCCTTGGGAACTCGAGGCGTGGGTGCTCGCCAGAGTGTATGAATGGACGGTGGGGCGGAGGGCGAGAGGAGAACGCCCCGCCCCCGAAGAGCGGGAGGCCGTCCGGCGGGAGGCGAAGGACGCCATAGTCGTCCACTGGACGCGGGACCTCGCCGCCGCAGCCTTCGGCCGCCGAACCCTCGATGCGATTGGGCCGGTCCTGCGAGACTGGCTCGAGCGGTCGCACGGGTTCCTCTCCTTCCGTCTGGTGCAGGTGCTGTCCGGGCACGGTTGCTTTGGATCGTACCTGCACCGTATCGGGCAGGAGGAGACGCCGTCGTGTCACGGCTGTGGTGCGGCGGAAGACACGGCGCAGCACACTCTTGAGGTGTGCCCGTCGTGGTCCGAGCCGCGCCGCAGTCTCACCGCGGCGATCGGAACGGACCTCTCGCTCCCCGGCTTGGTCAACGCCATGCTGGGGGACGAGGGGTCCTGGGCGGCAGTCGCCTCCTTCTGCGAATACGTCATGTCCCAGAAGGAGGCGGCGGAGCGCGCGCGGGAGGAAGACCCTCTCGCGCCGCCGCTCCGAAGGCGGAGGAGGGGTCGAAGACGACGTCAGTATGACAGTCACCTCCTACTTCTCCCAGGTGGAAGCCAGCAGGCGACGGGTGCGGGGGCACCCTCGCCTGTATTGCACAGGCTTCCACCAGTGCCGGACGGGAATGGCCAGGTGTTCCCGGCCATTCCCGTAGCCCCCCAGCCGGGGGGACATGCGGGGCCCGCCAGTTAGGCGGGCATGCGCCGGGGGGGTTGTGGACGCAAAGGCTGAGCCGGATTCCCATGACCCCTCCATCAAGGCGACGAGGGAACACCGCTGAGTTTTAGTGGGTATACTGCCACCTTGGCAGGGAGTCCCACATACTCCGTGTCGTCCCCCGACGAGCGGAGATGCGTAACGTCAGTATACCCAATGTGAGGCGCCGGCGAGGGCAAGGTGTGATCCGTCGCATGCAAGTTTCATACCAGTTCACAATTTGTCGGTTTGCCATGGATAGATTATAAAATATCGAAAACTAATGGGTTAAATTGTAAATGATTCATGCAGTTTCACAATTTTTCCATAGTTTATAATCTCGTAAGATTATGCTTGTTGTTGCATTATATATATTTATAAAAGACAAAATGATTTGGTTCAATGTTGTGGAGCCGAGAGTGAATTGAAAAATACTCACACGAGGTTTTTAACACACATAATACCATTGGAATCCGAGGTTATTGCTAATCCATATGTTCAGTTCAACCTCAAACAACATGTTATAATTTGATTGTTTTCTTTTTGGCTCTAGCAAAAACGAGTTTGCGGTTAGCGAAAAAGCTTTTAACCTACTGACCTGTTGGTAGATTTAATTTTTAATTCAAGTTGCTTTTGAAAAAGAATAACCAGTGCAAAAATAAAACACGTTTTTAACCCAGCAAAATAACGTACATAAAACATCAACCAAGCATCATTCACAAAAAAACTAAACCACTCCAAATCATATACATATGTATCAACAACACCTAAATAAATAATATTATCGTAAAACACTCCGATTCTAAGCTGAACTAAACTCATGCCTTTCCCAGTTCTGTAGCGCTATATATTTCAGCCCCGTTCCCTATGCAAAGCTTACTCAGAGGAAAATGCAAGCAAATCTTGGACAAACACTAGTAGTTGGCAAATAAAATCTGTATCGGCTAGGAACGGATAGACATGAATAAAATATGTATGGGTGTTCAGTGAAACATATGTATGGGTGTTCAGTGAAACTGGTTATTGATGATAGACATGTCTCGATGTTCGTGAGTCTGTGTCGGTAAATAGAGATGGTGTTATGGTTTTATTGTGGTGTGCGGAAAAGTGGGTCATTGATTTTGCTTGTTGTTGCAGACTTTTTTATTAAAAGGTTCAATATTTAGGCATCGCATTATTTCTGTGTTTTTTCAGAATTTATTGAACAAAGGTCATAGCACACGTATCAAACCAAAAAGTGATCGACACCGTATCAACTCGAGCTATTCAGTATTCTTTGTATGAAACTCCCTACTGCAACGCACACTAATCGGAATCGTAATGCAATCGCCTCGCCTCGGTACAAGCTCACGAACCGCGGTGCGGTGCGTTACGGCACGTCGTCCCCGCGCTTACGTCTCTTCGTCCACCCTTGCCCTTCTCACCCCTCCGGCCTGCCTGCTGCACCATCAACCAGCGGTCGGCGAGCCGTAAGCGCGGCGTCGCCTAGCCGTAACCGAGTCGACATATCGGAGCTTCTGATCCGCTTTGGTTACGTGCTTACGTTAGATTGACGCCTGTTTGACGGCGAGGCGAAAGGCGATGCGGTGCTGATCCCTTTCCGATTTGATACGTGTGCTATGACCTTAATATTGAAATCATACCGTTGCGTTGTCGTGTAGGTATATGACCGTTTGTGACTTTCATAAATGGAAAATTCATACATTTTTTTTTTCTTAAACCTCATTATTCAATAACTCTCAATTACACCTCGAGCCTGCCAGCGATAATAGGACATTAATAGGCCGTTTGCACAATATACTCAGGGCCAGTCGTAAACCACATCAATGTTGCCAGCCTTCCATTATCCCGTACGTATTTATTGCTCGCTGCCCATAATTTCACCTTACTTTAACATTTACGATGTGCCGAGTTAAAATAAAGCCACACTCAATCTGGGAGCGAAATACGAAGGGATCTCAGGCACTCTCCAATATTCAATTTATTTTCTAACAACTACACTGAGTACACGTTCAGTATACGTGGACCTAAGCCCACAGAGTACAAAAGTTCTTTCAACTTCGCAGCTAGGAAGCCAGTTGGAACATGTTCCGTGGGGTGTTGTTTTAGGCTGTGGCTGTGGATGCGGCATGCATTACAAATGTACGCATGAATTCTCAAAGGACGTCCACTGATTGAAAAAGAAAACAGCTTCGCCGCTGTCCGATTGATTCTTTGTGCCCTCGCCGTGTATATCTTGTCTTAGATAGACCGGGAGCTCGGAGCATGAACGGAAATCGATTTCATTTTTAAATTGTAGGAACTATTGTTTTCCAAGTGACCTATATTCTACAGAATGCGACGTATTTTCTTACGAAAATATACGTAGGTACACAGTTCAGAATAAAATATTCGCTAAAGATTAGTTAGATGTTTTCATAGCCGTCAATAGTTTTCAATAATTAATATTAATCAATTACCTACTTTTAATAGGTATATTATTTTCTATGAAAAACTCTAAGAATTTAATTATGTAGAAGAGTTACATCATCGTCTAGAACTTTCCAGTGCAATTTGATTAAAACTTGAAAGGTAGTGACAGCGTCAGTTAAAGCCACTTACAGTCTTAACGTGTTGCGTTTAACGACCCTGATACCTATAAAGGGTCACCCCTACGCACGCCATATACCCCTGCTCTTTAATCCTGTTCATTAATTAACTTTTATTACTTACATGACATAATTACCTCACGATAACTCTATTTCAATTAGACCTTTAAATCAGTATAAAAATGTTAGTATGTTTTTTAGCTGTGTAAAAATAGTTATGGTCAAAATCATGTACGTATTTCAATAAGTCAATTTATGCTGGACGTTGACAGAAAATTCCACATTTCGAAATCCGGTGGTTAGTTTAGTGATGTTTTGAAGTTTAATGAAAATAATAAATCAATATAATGTCCTCCAGACCGAATTTCGACCATGTCGACCAATCTCAGCGAAGGCCCGCCTTCGTCGCGGGAGATATCAAAGTATAAAAGTGTATGCGCAGACACAGGTGTACTCTCTCTTCTCTCAGTCTCATTGTCCAATGGGGTGGCAATCCGACATAACCGGAGAGAGATCAGGCGCAGGGCTAGCGGCGAGCCACGGGAGTATCACACCACCAACTTCCAAACTCCGAGCTGTTACTAACAAATTCCAAATTAAAAAAAAAAACAATAAAACAATAGTCATAGTCAAGAAAACATTGACAAAAAGATGTTTTATAAGCTCAATTATTAACAATCCGCATCAAATGCAACGAGTGACGTCATCAAATTTTTCATAACAAGCCAAACCTAAATGATAGTACCTTTACCACTACAGCAGTATTATTCTATCAGAGCTCTATTACCGAACACCGAATTACTTAAAACACCAAACAAAGTAAAACAATCCCGGCTCCCAGTCTCTCTCAACGGTTTGTACAAACAGTGTCCGTTCCGGTCTGTTCGTTACGTAGCACTTCTGCACGTCACTCGTTAGTTGTATGCAAAAATACTGAGAATTCTCTACGACTACCACATTTTACTGTATCTGAAACATATTGGGGAAGGTTTGTTTAGAGTTTAGTTAGAATCTAGCTTACTTTGTAGTTGTAGGTTTAGAAAGTACAGAATACTAACGTTGTTGCATTCGCAAATGTTCGCGCTCAAACGAAAGGATTTTTTTTTATTATGGTCCCTTGGTTGAATAAAGGGATTTCCGAGCCTTCAAAGTTTTCTTTTTATATTCTTATGCATCAATAACAGTAATTGTCTGAACTTAGTCACGCCCCATAACTAAACGATATAAGCATGAGGTAGTATCTTCAAAAAATTGTCTCACTATGGATAATAATGGCACATGAAATATGAATACACATCAACCACTCCACACTTGACCCTTGATTCCCAGTAAACACAACTTTCAATAAACGTCAACATTCTGAAAACTAATATGTATGTTCATAACACTACACTAATCAACACACACGCAAACGTTTCAAATTCCAACAAAGTAGGTATATATACCGTTTTTAAATAAAGTTTAATGAAAAGTCAACACGATCGTATCAATCCGACAGTTCCCAGTTATTAACGCGGTAATAGGTTAGTATTCCTACGAATCACGGGGCTTTACAATTTAAATCATTCCTCATTTTGTTTGCCAATTTACGAGTACATAAACGATTTGACTAAATGTTATGTTAATATTACCCGTTAGTTAACATTGGTTGCAGGTTTAATTACGGGAGCTCTGAGAATAGAACTGTTTTGAATTTGGTTTGTTAATTTGTCGTGGTAGGTACATAAAATTATTTAGAACTACAAAAATGCGCGTAGATGCATGATTTCCTCGTTGAAATTTAATACTTGTTGGTTGGTATAAATAACAATTAATTGGTAAAGATAGGTAATAAGCGATTTCTTTATTATTTATCTATTTATTTAGCAATAATCGTTCTCCTGATGCATGTTTAGACAAAAACTGGAGAGCTAATTTGAAAGCTCTAATTTGCAGATTCTGTTAAATATAATCCATCAAAACAATTTTTCTCATCTCAAAAATATCATATAGGTACTTTTATAATAATAGAATACATTTTTACTATATGCCTTTTAAATAAAGAAAAGACGACTGGACCTAATTCAATTTTCTACTGGTCAAGTATATCTCAGAACTTCTACATCATTTTCATGTAGCAAAATAGTCTCTAATAACTGCTTAAACAATCACACAAATATTATAAAGGCGAAAGTTTGTGAGTGTGTGTGTGTGTTTATATGTTTGTTACTTATTCACGCTCAAACGGCTGGATCAATTTTGATAAAATTTTGTATAGAGGTAGCTGACACCCTGGATTAACATATTGGCTACTTTTTATCCGGATATTCCCACGGGATCGAAACTTATGCGGGTGAAACCGCGGGGTGCAGCTAGTATCAATTAAAACAAAAATATTTATACTTTGATTTTTTAATAAATAAAAATACTATTTAATTTCACAGCGCCGGCGCTGCGCGGTCGCCCTGGCTGGAGGCCTTACTTTATTGAGGCATCCACAGGCAAGCCCGGTTAAGCAGACGACAACCTCATAGGTTGAACTGCGAGAAGCCACTCATAACATAAAAAAAAGATGCGCGCTCAGTACCGAAATGTAAGAGAGCTCTTAAAGTGTTGCTGTTGTGGAGCCTTTTATGTATTTTATAAGTTGATTTTCAGTCAATTAAGGTGAAGGAAACTTTGAGAGGGAACATAAAATGACCTTAATAGAATTGCCATTAGAAAATGTGGCAATCAATGTGATAAAATTCGTCCATGATTTGGTTAGGAAATGATGATTGAATTGCACAAAACAAAAGTTAATATCGCCCATTTTTTAACAAAACTCATCTTTATCGCTACCATTCACCAAAAATTTCAATTTTCTAGTACTTGCACACAATATTTATTTATTTTTTGTGCACAATATCTTTGATCCTTGAAATCATCGAAATAAACCGACTTTGTCCACGTATCTCAGTCAGAAAGCAAACCTCAATAACGTCGGCTCTGTGCAATGAAGACTAATGCCCACTACGGAGGACCTTATATCGAGTGCTCACCGCTCGGCATCGGAGACGAGCAGCAACGTCTTTGTTGTGTTGAGCGTTTGTCTCAACATTGTACTGTTTAGATGTCATTCGGTTTACTTTTATAGTTTAAAGTATTTAAAGAAAAAGACACACATACGATTATGATTGAAATCATATATTATGATTGAAACCATACGATTTAAATCATATGATTGAAATACATTTTCACTTTTTCACTTTTTAGGGTTCCGTACATAAAGGCTGCCAACGGAACCCGCCAACTAAGCCTCCGCTGTCCGTCCGTCCGTCTGTCTGTCGGCGGGCGGTTCTCATGAACAGTAATAGGTAGACAGTTAAAATTTTCACAAAGTGTGTATTTCTATTACCGCTATAAAAACAAATTTAAAAATTAAAGGAGGTCCCGTGAATGAGGAGGCGTGTTTAAAAAAATGTAATTGTAATAATAAGGTGCGGTGGTAAGGAACCCTCGCACTTGGCTGGTTTTTGTATCCTACGCTCCCGCTTACCTACTTGATCAGTTTATTTGACGATTTGTTACTCAAAACATCATCTAAACAGTATACAGCAGAGAAGAAGTTTACATTTTACTTCTGACACATATTATGGAAACTACGAAAAGTATATTACAGTTGCATAGATAGTATGTTGAGTACCTAATAAATATACATTCGATATCACCATAAATCCTTGAAATAAATTCGCACGTCTGACCTGTTTCATCGCATTGCTGTCCAACACACCACTTGTGTGTGTATGTTTATTGCAAAAACTATTTTCCATTCGGGAGCTTTGTCGTGATGAAGACAAAGTGACCTTCTAGATTGGTGATGCAGGGCAGCCCCAGGCTATTCGGTTGATACTTACGGCTGTCCATTCTGTCAACATTTTGGGGAAACAAGTATTTAAATGACTATCGCGTAGGAATTTCGTTTACAGCTTCAAAGGATTGTTTGAAGTAATCTACACCCGTTACGAGAATATTTATTATTTAACTGCTGATGCTTTCGACTTGTTATATTGTGCTTCAAAAATGTCCTTAGTTGCCAGTATGGTTATTAAAAAAAACTTGTGCGGTGAGTACCACCCGCTATGCGATACTCGCAAGCGCGCATGGTGCAACACTTTTTCGTTACGTGACGATTTCTACCAGTATCGAAATCACTCTTACCGCATGCCGAGACATAGAACTCCGTCCCAAAAAAAATGGCACTCGAACAAGTTAAAAAGATTTTAACTTGATTCATGAAACGAGAGGACTTTCCCATATAACACTTAACAAACAACATATATATACAACAGTAGATCAGTATTATCCTGGATAATCAATCAGACAAAAAGAATACAATATTGATCTAATCGTGTGTTTTTGAAATCCTCCGCGTTATTGTTAGCGAACCCCGTGAGGAAAAGGAGTAAAGATTACATTCCAAGCAGAATTTGATATAAAAGAAAAACAATATATTATGATCAGCTTGTATCCTCGAAAAGTCGTAACATTTGAGTAAGTGGAATGTTTCTGCACGTGTAGATAGGAAATTGGTTGAGAATTCTTCGATATAAGTTGCTTTGAACTGTAAATGGCCCATTATTATTTTAACCCTTTCCATTTTATGTAGGTACCTATTATTTTAACTCTTTTATGTATAAAACCTACTAATTAATGATAAACAATGCCTGACAACATTCAGCAGCTTTGAGGCTGATGCAGACGAAGATGGATGGCGGGACGGACGTGACTCCAGACAGAAATGGTCCTCAATAGCACAAGAATGGAAAGGAGAAAGAGAGGCAGTGGCCCTGAACAGATACGACACGGTCTAAAAATCTAATAATAACTTTTGTAAAGTTTTAGTTCTCTCTTCGATTCAATAACCTACACACACAATCAGCCTATAATGATCCCACTGCTGGGACACAGGCGTCCTCACTGTGAGATGAAGTGGGCCGTAATCTACCACGCGGGCCCAGTGCGGGTTGGTACATAAATAACCTACACAAGAATAGATAATTACAGAATCCTAACCTTTAAATGAAGTCTGATAATATTGATTAAAACAGAACGTGAATAAATACTTTTTCATTCAATTTTTATCCCACGTGACATCCTTGTCTTTCCTGTTCCCCTAACGTGACCCAAATTCTGATGATGGTATGAATTCAGTGCAAAAACATATTGAAATTAAATTCCGCGCGAGAGGTATGGCATGCGTCAGACACTACGGTAAAAGTTTTTGTCAAACCCGTTTATTAGGGAGTAGTATTGGATTTAAGAGCCATTGGATTTTAGAGTAAAATGTATTTGTCTGAGTTTGGTGTATTATATTGTAACAAAGAAAACCCATGGCGTACTTTTATGCATTTCTACATTCCCTTTTTGCGGCAGTAGAATTGTCATTCTGAAAAAACATCGATATGCCAACAAGTTAAAAACGCATAATAACACATTTGTATTAATAATAAAAAAAAACAAAAAATCGCACATCCTATAAAAAAATTACACGGACAAGCCAATCATACTAAAACACCCCTCCAAGATTCTCTTCATGAGACAACGCCAATCCCTAACTTAAAATCTTCACGACATTACCACCAGTAAATAGATCTCCAAATTAACAGGCTAAGGAAGAAGCACGAAACAAGGGCGAAGAAAAAAAAAACAAAAAAAAAACTGTAAACGTTTCATTGAAATACATAAAGGCCCACATCAAAATTCACTTTGCTCGCGGGGAGGCGCAATAAAAGTCGTGGGACGGGAACTGACGCGCGCTGAGCCTGTGATAAATAAAATAAATGCCCGTCAATCTGATCAGGGAGATCTTTACCAGGATCCCAAGATCGATACTCCACACTGTTCTGATTACATTGCTGGTTTTATACCAAATGACGAAAGTAACTTTGAACAAGAATAAGCAACGGACTGGAGAAGTATGTTTTGTTGCAGCTATTGTCAGTTGTGTAGAGGATTTTTTAGATGGGATGGCTTCAAGGGTTTTGAAGCAGTATCTTGGGGATCCTGAGTAAGCTATTGTTGTACTAGAGTTTGTAAACGATATTTGTTCGCAGACTAATGCAAACAATGTGATAAAGTTGGAGTTGTTTGAGAGATCAAAGATTTAAAATTTATTCTTAACAATGAACGTTGAGGAAACTTTTTAAATAATTCATCTGAGTAATGAAATAAGACTTGTGATAGCGAAATTTATGTTGTTCATTTATTCTTACTTTATTATTTCTTTTTGCTTTCGTACTGATATAATTATTTTGGTAAAATAAAATTGCAAAATCGAGTTCGAAAGAATAACTTCCAGTCTGGTTAACAACAGGAAATACGATAATTGTAGGCAATAAACACTATTTAAAATATAACGGAATATATTTATTTTATGTCAATACCAATTCGTTGAAAAATTTTATGGAACGGGCTATGAACCAAGTCAAATTCACTGTTCATAACTGGCGAAATGTGGCTTTACTCGTCGTACACCTCTGTATATGATGTGTGTAACAATTAAACAAACCGATATTAAACAAAAGGTTTTTTTTTTCTTTTTTATAAAATAGAAAGAAAACACGTTTATTTACGGTAAACATGATACATAAAAATAACACAAACACAAAAGAAAATACCAAGTTGAGACAAAACATGCGTCACATCACATCCACGCAAAATGGCGCAAAATGCTATTTTTATAATTCATAGGAGTTTGTTCCAGCTCTGACGTACTCGTATTATTAAATTGAAGCATGTTTGATCAACGAGGTGGGTACTCGTATAGAAACATTGATCGCTTTCAACTTTATGTTGATAAAGCAAGAAGTTCTATCAAAACCCAAAGATAAATCGACCAACTTTTAATAGACTCCAATATTTACATGTCAAATATTATAAAGAGTTTGAACAAAATTTCAATCCGTGTAAGATATTGTACATCAAATTTAAACAAACACCAATTCGGGCCATGAATAATACATAGAGGAGGTCCGTCGATCCTTTCACTGCCTATCGATATACGCAGGTTGGGAACTGCCAACTTAGCTGCTGCGCTTGGTGAAAACCTTATCCTTTAGCACTAGAGTTGAAAGTTAAAAACCCTGGATGCAGCATACTCCAGTTCACATTTTCAGTTACAAAATTCTTGCTGCATTCCGAATAGATCTTATTCCTCTGACATAAGATTGGAGGCGGCGGTTTTCGGGTGCACATTCGTCGTGGTTCATATTTTCCCTAAGGACGACTTCAGTGTTAGGTTTATGATAATTTTAGACCTCATCCGGTTATTATTGCTGGCTATTAAATTCCCGATTGAGATGTTTCTGTAAAGATCTTTTTGCTTTCATTTTTAGATCAATTCCAAAAAAATATTATTGTGGATTATTTTCTGGGAGATTTTTTTATCTAATTTATTTACATCGAAATGGTGGATTGGATCTACCTATTATTGGAGTTAGTTCATAATTGGTGTTCGTTGGAAACTTCTGTCGCACGTCGTTTAATGTTCCGTTTCGCAGTTCTCACTTCCTCGGTGATATTGGTCGGGGTTCTCGTCCATTGATCGTTGTGGCACCTGAGCAGTATTGCCTTAAGTGGTGCGGTCATCGCGTGACCGCCCGCCGTAATTGCCTCGCAGACAACGCTATAACGTCCTGCCGACGACAGGCAATTTTACTGCACCTATGTTTGATTGTTTTTAGTGCCTAAATGACTGTGATTTGACCGCATGCCAGCAACGTGTCGTAGTTGTTCTGGAGGTGAAGTTATGTTACCGGATGTGTTAGTCGGATTTTGTGAAGTTAATGCAGGTACTTTTTTTCTCTTTCTTTTTTTTCTACCAAAATTTGTTTGGAGCAATAATAATAATCTATATAAATAAAATCCTGACTGAGTGACTGATATATCAACGTACAGCCTAAGCCACTGCGCTGGTCCTAGAGACATGAAATTTGGAGGGTGTGTTCTTTGTGAAGAGTAGGTATCCACTAAGAAAGGGTTATATCGAAATTCCACCCCTAAGAGGGTGAATTGGGGAGGCTGAAATTCCACGCGGACGAAGTCACGCGCAGAATCTAGTATAAACATAAAGTGCAAATGGCAAATCAATTAAATATTTCCGTGTAAGTGATGGATAATGTAACTTTACCATGGAAATAAGGAAAACATCTTACAGATACAAAAATATATAATTTGACGACTTATTATATCTGTTTTCATTCGCGCTATTTACAACTTCTGATGAATCAGGCCAAAACCATTCCTATTTATTTTCAATGATGCTAGGAATACTTTTACCAAAACAGTAACAATAAAATATAAAACCCGTCCCACAAGCCGACTACCACAAAACTAACCGATTAAAATTCCCCAGATATTGCAGCAAAACATAATCCCAGCAATAAAGGGAAAACGTGTTTAGTAGTTCAAAAGATGAGATTCCGTTAGATAGCAGTTACTATAGGGTAGCGTGTTCAGTGCCCATTGTTCAAGAGATCACTATCGCGCACTAAGTAGTACAGTTGATAGTCTAACTTAGTCTGGTTCTGTCTTTTAACGTTTTAGAAGTATTGCTGGCGCTCGTAATTTCTTGTTCGTTTTGTTGGCTGCAAGTTGGAATATTCCTTCCACCGTTGGTTAAATAGGTCACCTGATTAAATAATGATAAAATAGTAATAGTAGGCCATGTTGCAGGGCCAACATGGCCTGAGATCGCGCAAGGCAGGGAGGTTCGGAAGGAAAGAGGGGAGGCTTTTGCCCAGCAGTGGGACACGATATAGGCTAAAAATAAGATTACCTACTTACCGAAATTTTGTACTTTAGGCATACTTAGGTATAGGTAGATACCGTCGGTGCATTACCTGACTCCCTTAGACAATGATGAATAGGAGAAGAGGGGTCTGTGGAAGCTAGATTTCTGTTGGGAAAAATTATTTCCATTCTGCGTATAAATAGGACTGGATAACTGTTCAAACAATATTTCAGTCATTGACACGAGAAGAAGTAGGTAACTCTTAATTTTTTAGATGAACAAAACCGTAATTAGGTAGGTACCTTTGTTAGGTAAAGCAAAAACTTACAAAAAAAAAAACCAACCGACTTCCAAAAAAACATTACAAAGTGAAAAATAACTTTAATTTCGGAAGTCGGTGTCTTTGTATCTGTATTTTAGTTTTTTGCCACCGACTTCCGCAATTAAAGTTATTTTTCACTTTGTAATGTTTTATTGGAAGTCGGTTATTTTTTTTTATAATAAGTTTTTTATTTTTCACTTTTGAGTGGGTGTTTTTGTAATTTATCTAAGTTACAATAGCCTAATGTCAACCTCTCATCACCTTTTACAAAATATTGCTTTACCCAATGCAGGGACGTTAATTGTTGAGGAGTTCTCCTAGTAAGAACCAGGAGAACTGGAGCAGATTGAGAAGTCACATCAGCTCCACTTCACCATTTGCATTGTGACAAGCATAAATTGCTTAGCAACCACATTAGAGTACTTAATCGAATCGCAACCCGTAAAATATTGAGAAGCTCCGATGGTCATCTGTGGTTTTCATCATCAGTTCCACTTCACCAAATGGTGTTTTCCGAGGGCAAATGCACGAGTTACTATTAAAAATACTCAAATTGCTATAGCTGTGCCTATACAATTTAAGGGGTTACCCCCGATTTTCATGGGATTCCCTCATCATATTCCGCCTTGGTGACGATGGGACCACCTCGGGAGAATAACCTTTCAACAAAAAAAAAATTAAATGGGTCCACAATTGACGAAGAAATTGGTGAACATACATAAAAAAACATACATACATAAAGTCGAACATATAGCCTCCTCCTTTTTGGAAGTCGGTTAAAAAGAAGAATTTGGCCTAACTACAAACTGCCTTAAAATAATGAAACTGCAGCTCACTTAAAAGATAAGTCCCACAAATAATCACCCACTACTTTCAACACTCGCTACCTCCCAGGATGCACTTAGCAGCTTAGCAGTAATGAGCATAGATAACATGACTGATAACATCGGTAGTAGGTACTGAACGAAGCTCTGACGGAGACTAAACTGAGGAGTTTCGAGTTCAATGGCTAGGTGGATCTAGTCACGTGATGATCATGTAAATTATACCAAAATGAATTTAAGTAGCTAAACACTGGGAGACTGTTAAGGCTGCCGCAGACTGACGCGACGCGACTCTAGTAGAATAATTTCCATGAAGTTTTCATAGAAATTTTCCTGTCTGCGGGAGCGTTTAGGCCTATCGTCCACGTCGCTACGCAAAAGTAACGTGTTACGTCATGTACCGATCGGCATTGCAATACTAGTGCTGTAAAATTCTAGCTACTCTTTGGTGTCTTGAGTTTATTTATTTATTTCTTTAATTCATTGAAATGGTTTAAAACCATTTACAGAAATTAAAGACACAGTTTGTATATATGTTGCAGCCAACTGGTTTAATTAGCCATTTAGTTAACCGCCTAGCCTTTTAACTAAACGGCGGCCGTTCAAATAACGGCCTGAATGATATTCAATATTATATTTTAGGTTGAAACTGTAACCAATCACGCGAGAGCCGAATTGGTCGCAGTAACTAAGCCAAGGCACCCCGACCAAATGGGCTAGGTTAGAACTGCGATCAACCGCGTGCGAGCCGAGAGAGGCCGAGCGAGGCGAGCACTACTTCCAAAGGCCAGGCAGTTAACTAAACGGCTAATTTAACCAGCTTTCATAAGTCCCTCTTAAGTCTTAAGTACATTACTTGTAACATGCCTAAAAAATATTCCTCTATTCGTCCGCAAACAGACCGTTTGTTGGATTAGAGTCCATGAGATTATTAAGTGCGGCCAGAGTACGTGGGACTGGGGACTTAGAACACGCAACTGTGCGACATGGAGGCACAGTAAACAGGCTGTGCTTTCTGCCACAGTAAAAAAGAAACGAGCCAGCACAGCATATAGATCAGGCGCATCAATAGTGCCACGGAGCGTCTTTCAGGCTATGGTGAGCTCGTCTTTTGCTCGCCGAGTTTGTAACAGGTTATGGACTTTTGGGTAGCGTCGTGGACAATGGGTCTTATTTGACACATGTCAAAAACCAGTATCTCTGGCAAAGTCAAATCCTTTATTTCACACAGGCACAGTAAAGTTATTTTTAAACGCCCCTTCCAAACTCGGTGTAAGGTAAGATAAGATATATTTATTTGTCAAAAACACTTGTAGGTTTACAATCAGTTGGAACGATGACAAAAAAAGTCAGTATTTTTTGCCTAAAAAGGCGTACAAATATAATAATAATATAATTCAAAGTACAAAAAAATCATAAAGTTACGTTAAATTAATAAAATGCCGACTATTTACATGATGTACATCATGTAAATAGTCGGCAACATCATAGTAGCATTTATTTATTAAACGTTTCTTTATGCTTGTGTTAAAACTATTAATATTCAAATCTTTGTATGTCTTTTGTCCATGGAGTTTCTTGCCCGTTCTTCTCCATAGGTACCTACGCTTTGGAATGGGCAACTAGCTTCATATTTTCTGACTGACCGACTTCTTGACAATTCAAAAGTGCCTGTAAATGGTTTAATTGAAATAAATGCTTTGAGTTTGAGTTTGAGTACCTTGGTGTAAAAACGACATGCTCATTACGACACTATATTTAAACACCGTGTAAAGTGTCCGTCACCCCAAAATTTTTAGGAGTGTCACCCACTCCCCGCCATGTTCTCACCTGCAAAAGGTATTGATTTCTAATAAGGAAGTTTTGCGTGAACTCACCAACTTATCGGAAACGTCTCATTAACCTCCGAGAGCCAGTAACTTAAATGTCAACATGGCTCTCATACTCGTAAAAAAAAATTATATTATGTTTATTACCTACTAACATAAAACCAGTAGAATTTACAGTATGTTCAGTCGCCCACTATTGTGAACAGTTCATCATCATAGCATAAGCAGCGTCTAATGTTCCCACAGCTGGGTCACAGGCCTCCTCTCTGTGAGAGGAAGGACTTACCGATTTCCTCAGAAAGTGGTCCGTCACCACTTTGTAATGTTTGTCTATGCCAATTTTTTACTAAATCACCATCACTTTTCGAACGATTCAATAATTATTTATCATCTATCTAATCTCAAACTACATCCGCGATTCCTTGAAGGTCTAATGTTAAGGAGCTAAATAATTTAATAGGAGTTTCTCGTATTGAATGCGAGCCGCTCAACGACCCTCGGGTTAATTTGTGGGAGGAGAGCTCAACAACTAAACTCTTACCTACCTACCTCGCGAGATGTGGGGGAAGTGGAAAATCTTGGTGTGGTCTGAAGAAAGAAAATAAATAAATAAAGCTTTTTTTTACATAGTTTTAACAGTCAAAGCGAGATTGATAATAATTGGTTTTACAAAAACTATGTCCTAACCAGTGTCATGGTCTATCAGAGTACCAAATTAATTCTGTCATTATGGCGTGAAAGGTAACAGACAGACATAGTTAATTACGATATTTAGAAATATGGATTATTAATCATAAATAATCGGATACTAACTTTCTATTTTCGGTTTACCTATTCCTATAATATATAACCATTGCAAAAATCTAGACTTTTTTTGGCAACTGATTCACTGGTCTACGAATAGCAGACTTTACTAATCATAAATACACACACGCCAAAAAAAACAACGATATACTCACAGGTAGCCCAACATAAAATCCGCAAAAAAAATCATACAACATTGTTCACTAACTACCTTTTCCCCGTACACCGGCCCCGGTGCTCAACCCTTAACTTCGGAATACCATTGAATAATTCCTATCAGCAGGAGTACTGCCAACGTAACGGTGGTTTAATATTTTTCTGCGGTTGGCCCGCTTGCTTGTTAGTATGAAGCCTGCACAAGTTAATTGTTGAGAAAAGTTGTAGTACAGAATACGTGAACTGTTTTCAGCATTTGCAGTGTACTCGTAGTGTACTTGTAGGAGTATTCGAAGTATTCAAATGATGGAGAGGAATGGAAAAAATAACATAAGTACCTTATAATTAAACCGGAACCAGCGACCTGCTAAAATCAGTTTTCGTATCTGTGTAAGCTGTCACTCGGACAGACACGAAAACTGATTTTAATTCATAGTATGTATAGATATAGATACAGAAGTGCACACAGACGTGCTGGTCTGTGTTCCCATGACGAGGCGCGAAGGCGTATTGACTAATAGCATTTTTTATTGTTTTGTTATAATTTTGTTTAAAATTTCAACCTAAATTACCTTAATTACTACCAACCAGCACTGGGCCCGTGGTGGATTACGGCCCACTCCCTCTCACTGAGAGGAGGCCTATGTCCCAGCAGTGGGAACGTTATAGGCTGATTATGCTCATGCTTGACAAATTCCGATTTATATGAAGTTCTGTTTGGTTTCCTTTTCCCTTACAGCAGCATCTTGCTTCAAATTAGTATTATTTAAAAAGGGTTACTAGAATGTAATGATTATTATCATAGTTTTGAATGCACCAACTACAGATTCCCTTCCAGCCATCCTTCATATCCACACAACAGTAGTTTATATGCAAAATAGCTAAAATTCAACTTGACTGTGTCGCCAGGACAGGTTGGTAAAGCTAAAAGTTAATAATAGTCTGTTGTTTGTGCGAACTATAAACCATTACAGTCTGTGATTGTTTGTTTAACGACTACAAAATAATATGGGATTAGTCTATGGTCGCTATGAGGGAGATTTTGTGGATAATTTGAAGTGACCTCTGAGAGGCACAGATACTGCAAGTGCTGCTTATTCGCGGAATGCTTTTATCTATCATGGGTGGCAGAGGCTCATCAATAAGTACCTAAATAGACGTAGTTAATGTGCACAGTGTACTTACATACAATAGATTTGATATGAGAATAAGCTTGTGCTGCTTATGATTAATCGGGAGTGAAATTTACGAAGTTTTACAAACTTACTTATATGTGAATTAGGGTTGAAAATTTTTGATACGTCTAACTTTTCTGTCCATCCAAAGGTTGTGAATCAAAAACATTGTTAAAAGCGATAATACCTTTAGTTTCGCGGAAACATCGTTACTTTATTTTGCTAATTTATCCTCTTTCAGAACGAAAAAATACTAGGCAGACTTACTTTCACCGTTCTATAGAAAATAGAATAGAATAGAATAGAATACTCTTTATTATGTACACCAAATAAATTACAGACATAAATGTAGAAACTGTACAAAGGGTGACACAATGGGCGGTCTTATCGCTAAGAGCGATCGTTTAAAGACAACCTTAGGATGGATTTAAAAAGGGGAAGGACAGACAAATACTGAAAACAAATACAGAAAATCAACAATATTTGGACTGTACACCTAAAAATGTTCACGTATCTGCACCTTAATCTGTGGCCACTTAAAGCTATGTCCACACGCGCCAACGTCACGAGTCGCGAGCAAACACCGCGGCCACCGCAGCGCTATTACATACATTTATACGTGTGCAGCGATCCTAACGGACACTGTCACCGCAAATCAGTGCGCTATGGACGTAACGTGATTTTTGTGGGCGTCGCGTGTGGCCGGCCTATCGGGTTCTACCTCGAATTTGTAGTTGGAAACTAGGATTTTTATATTGGTGTTGTTGGAGGTATGAAAAAGTTTGTATTCTAGATTTTTCACATTCAAAAAAATATATTATTCTTATTGTAAGCTAACACAGTACTACTTGTGATTAAGTCTTATTAAAACAACTGACTGATTTAGTCAAAAAACAACAGACTAAAATATAAAAATTAAAGTACGAAAAGCGTATTCATTTTCATATTTGTTATTGTTTTAAAATTGTCAAAGAGATACACAAAACGACATTTTAATTATGTTTGTGCTTTTATAAAACAACCTGTGCGTGCCATCCCATTCAATTCAACAATCGTTTAAAATCCGTTTGACTGGAAAACAAAGAATAGGTATTCGGTCAACACACCTACAGCAAGAAATTAGCACTTCATGTGAAGTAACCAGCTCAATATATTTTCCATCAAATATAAAAATGTAGGCACACATCGTAGGTTCGCACATAAATCGCGGCAATCTGAAGTGTGCCGTACAAAACGCGCGATGAGTAATGTACACCGCGCCTTATCGAGCCACCGCGAGCCTTGAAGTAACGACTGCAATTAATACACACGTGAAAAATAGGCAAATTATGATATAAGCATACAAAATAATGTGGAAACTGGACGTTTGAACTTCACTAAGTTATTGTCCAGCATTGTATAATAAAAAATGTTTATTGCATAATTGCAATAAACATTTTATGTAGGTAATCCTTCATAAAATGCTTTACACACATGAGTTGGAGATCACATTTTAAGCAAAGAGATGCTTGTGTTAGGTGACTCTGCTCTTCCATTAACATTATAACGGTTATGCAATTGAAAATCTAAAGCAAAAATAAAAATAAAATAACACTATAAATAAAGTAAAAAGAAAATACAAAAAGGAGCGCACTTGTTTGATGTATGCGATTGAGTTTTTGAGTGTGAGTGTGCATTGTGTATATGAGTTAGTTTAAGTTGAGTGTTTTATTTCATCTTATTTTTTTGAGTTTCTTTTATTAGTTTTTAGGTTTCGGTTAGCCCTGCGACAATGTCTTGGGATCGGAAGAAGCCAAGCACATCTTCCTCCACTGACAAATTCGCTACCGCAGTCCGATTTTATGGAAGCGATGATACCAAAGCCTCAATGTCGTCGTAGGTTAAATATTCTTAAGCCAATCAGTTACAGATAGTTTACAGTCACAGAGTTTCAGAGAACAGATGTGTAACTCTTTATTCAGAAGGTTGTATAGTCGACTTCATAATGGATTTATCACTATTGACAACAATTCCCACTGAATTGAAACTTCAGTAAGGTTGAAACTATCGAACTTTCACATATACAAAAAGATCTTGTCATTTTATGAAGTGCAAGTGACATTCAACCTTAAGGTGATTTTAATTAACGACAAGGTCCTCTATAAAAAAATAATTTAAATGTGGAAAAGGATTTTTGGGTCCAGTAAAATAAAATGCTATCATTATCCAAAATGATGTCTATATCTCTACAAAAAATATTGCGTCTTCACTTAGGTAAAGAAAGATTAAATAATACTTTAGGGAGGGAAAGCACCTATGAATATAAATAGCTTTTAGAATGGGAGCAACTCTAAATTTGTGAAATAAGGCTGTTACATAAATTCTAGTTTAGTAGGGACTGGTATTCCTATCAAAGAGATTTTTTTCCAGACTTTGATTCGCTCTTATAATAAAAGCTTGTTAATGTCATTGCCCTGTTTGTTAAGAACCAAAAACTAAAGGCCAATTCTCGTACTTAAAAAAGTTAAAAAAATTATAAGTATTCAAATCACAATCTCATAACCGCGACAATCAATGTCAAAAACTTGTCAAAAATGTCATTTTTTGACAGACTGAAACTGAGATTGGAATGCGAACGTCGCTTTCCTATAAAATACGGAAATTACGCCTTTGTTGTCGGACAAATATATCATCAATTCAGTACATTTGTATTTGACACAATGCAATTAATTTCCAAATCGGCGTGGTAGCATCATTAGCGACTGCCATTGTTTGAAACTGTGCTGAGTGAGGCGTCATCACATTACCATGTTAATGCTCCCGTCGAATATGTTGATCGTCATTTTTAATTTAGTCGATTGAAATAGCTTTGCAGCGATTTATAATGATGTGTCGAATTCATCATAAATTTTCATGAAACGTGTACATTTTTGAGAAATTATGAATAGTGTCATGATATCATCTACATAATACGGTGAAATATCTACAGTAAATTATAGTATCCATGCCTTTAATTTTGATTACGTTAATTATTTCCAAGTAATGACTTGCTATAATTATCAGTAAAGTACTTTATTCGAGGCTTCCGCAATTAATTAATAGTAATAATTACTATGATAATGATTTGTTTAACTGGCGAAATCCTGTTGCTACATCCGTTTTAAAAAATAACACCAATCTATTTTATTCATTACTAGCTCCGGTTTCACCCGCTTATGTCTCAATCCACAATATTAATAAGATTCCTTTTTTTGTTTAACAAACCAATAAAATCAAAGGCCGATGCCTTTTTATTTAATATGAAAGTCAATTATAACGAAATACGTGTTCAAAATATACAAATCCAAAAATAATGTCCACAAAAGGTTGAAAGTCAAATAACTTTGTTATTATTTGCCCTTCGTTGAACGTACGCGGCGCAGCACGGCATATAATTGACTCCAAAAGCCGATTTGATCTTTTGGGAAAATTGGTTTTCCATAAAGAAGGCGCTGTCTGACCTGTTAATATCAGTTAAGGAAATTATTTCGGGACTTAATGAAATACAGTGTTTGGGAGTTAAATAACGAACTCCCTATTGTTGGTTTTATGGTTGTTGTTTAATTAAACTTTTACAATGAGTAAAGTGAAAAACAAGTAATAATTATTGACACAGAAACGTATGTCATGTCGGTTTCTTGAACGGAATGCGCGGGGAATCGCCGACCGGCACTCCTGTCTGTTTTGACGTATCAACGACAGTGACAGCGTCACATTAGCGATCCGCGGCGCCAACATCCTCCCCCCCCCTGAAAGTCCTTGGTTTTAGGGCTTTAAGTGGCTTCAGATGTCTCAACAGGTAAAGGACATATTTTTGAGAAAGAACGCTGCACATCTCCGGAGGCTGTTCGGATGGTAGCAACACGGGAAACTCCATCCCTGCCAGTGTAGACTCTGATGACTCTCCCGAGACGCCATTTTAATGGCGGCACGTTATCTTCCTTTATGAGGACGAGTTGGTTGATAGTGACTTCACTCTTGTTGGACTTCCATTTTGTTCTAGTCTGGAGCTCGCTGACGTACTCCTTCGACCAACGTTGCCAAAAATGTTGACGCATTTGCTCGATGCGGTCGTAACGAGGTAAACGATTGGTAGCTGCGTTGGTGATGTCGTCGCAGGCCGGTGCTGTGAGCGGACGCCCGATCAGGAAATGCCCCGGTGTCAATGCTTGGAGGTCATTCGGGTCTGAAGAGAGAGGTGTTAGCGGACGAGAGTTCAGAACAGCCTCAACTTGTATCAATATCGTATTAAACTCTTCAAACGTGAGATTAGAGTTCCCTACGACGCGTCTCAAATGATGCTTGCAAGACCTCACTCCCGCTTCCCACAAGCCACCAAAATGAGGAGAATACGGGGGAATGAATTTAAATTTAATGTTTTCAATAGCGACTTTCTCGATGATTTCGTTTGAAAATTTGGTTAAGAAATTATTTAATTCGTTAGCCGCTCCAACATAGTTTTTTCCATTATCGGAATATATCTCTAAAGGTTTTCCCCTTCGAGATATAAACCTTTTTAAACAAAGAAGATAACTGTTCGTAGAAAGATCTGTGACCAACTCAAGATGCACTGATCGAGTTGCAAAACATATAAATATACAAATGTAGCATTTAATTAACCTTGAGCCTCTCCCTTGACGGCTCAAAATGAAAACTGGACCACAGTAGTCAGTACCAGTACGTAGAAACGGACAACCGGATAACAACCTTTCAGTCGGTAGGTTGCCCATTATTGGGCTAAACGTTTTCCCACTCAACCTAACGCACTTAACACACTTATGAACGATTGAGCGCGCTAAATTTCTACCACCAAGTGGCCACCATTCATTACGAATGGTTGAAAGTAATAATTGAGGGCCAGCATGACATAATTGTGTATGTTTATGCCGGAATAAAAGCAATGTAAATCTGTGTTTACTACAAAGCAGTATCGGGTGTTTTTTGTCGTAGCTGAAGTCGTTACAATTATCCAACCTACCTCCTACTCTAATCAAAGCATTTATACAAAAAAATAAGTTAAGTCCTGACATATTCCGTGAATATCTTATATTTGAAGATTGTTTTAATAAACAATTGTATTCACGAGGAAATGATTCCAGTTGAGACAAACGTGCAAGTAAAATAGTTGACTCATGTAATTCATTTACGGACAGCGGTCCGTGTTTACGTTCCGTTTTATGTCGAATGTTGTGAATAAATCGCCCAACGTAAGCAGCTGTTCTTATCATTCTATTAAACGATGAAAATCGTTCGAACGGATACACGTTACATGATGAATCTGACATAACATGAGATCTTAATTCGGGTAAAATTGAAGGTACATCAGCGTGACTACTTTTAATATCAAATGACTCACT
The DNA here is from genome assembly GCA_927399505.1 of Luperina testacea. Taxonomy (NCBI): domain Eukaryota; kingdom Metazoa; phylum Arthropoda; class Insecta; order Lepidoptera; family Noctuidae; genus Luperina; species Luperina testacea. The sequence continues at coordinate 930,441 of OV656771.1, forward strand.
AATGAACCTAGGGCCAACCCACCATAAATCATTATGAAGAAGCTCAGGTAGGTTGATACCACGCGATAACAAATCAGCTGGATTGTTAACGCCCTGTACGTGCGACCAAACGCAATTACTAGTTAAGTCATTGATTTCAACAACTCTGTTTTGAACGAAAGTTTTTATTAACGTTGGATGAGTCCGTAACCACCCCAGGACGATCGTCGAATCAGTCCAAAATAATACCTTTTCGAATCTTAAATGCATTGAGTCTATAATTTTTTTATAAAGACGCGCACCCACTAACGCTCCGCACAGTTCAAGCCGCGGTATGCTTACCGGTTTTAAGGGTGCAACCTTACTTTTTGCACATAATAATTTTACAGTAACCTCTTTTGAATGCTCGCAAACGCTTCGTATGTACGCACAGGCACCGTAGGCTTCCTGAGAAGCATCCGTAAAGATGTGTAATTGTAACTGATAGGCGTACTGTGTGGTGACATGTCGCGGAATGTGAACCTTATGTAAATGTTGTAATGAATTTAATATTCGAATAAATGAATTTGCGATATCACTAGGAACAGGGTCGTCCCATCCGACTTTACAAAGCCAAAGCTTTTGCATGAGTATTTTACTAACAATGATAATAGGTGCTAATAACCCCAATGGGTCATAAACCTGTGATATGACAGAGAGAATTTTTCGTTTAGTTATTTGTGAAACATTAATATCAGAATTTATTTTGGTATTAAATTTTAATTCATCACTGTTATTGCACCAACCTAAACCAAGTGTTTTATGTTGGGCAGATTTGTCGAGTGATAATGATTTTGTTAAATTATTTGATGAACTATCGAAATTAAATGCCCATTTGCGTAAAGGAAAACAACCGGAATTTAAAATGTTACTAATAGTTTCACAAAACGACAGTAGTTCTTGTCTGTTGTTATGAGAGAATATTAAATCATCGACGTAAAATGAAGTTAATATTATTTGAGATATTTGCTCATCAGGACAATCTAACGCTAATTGTCGTAAACATCTCATAGCTAGGTACGGGGCTGAAGCAGTACCATAGGTGACTGTGTTCAGTTGATAAACTTGTAATGAGTCATGTTTGTTTTCCCGCCATAGGATTAATTGTAATGTACGGTGATCAGGCTGTACTAGAACTTGTCTGTACATTTTTTCCACGTCCGCACAAGCAACGAACGCAAATTGTCTAAAACGTAGAAGTATACCCACTACATCATTTAATAACGGAGGACCGATTAACTGTATATCATTAAACGATTTACCTGTAGTTGTTTTAGCACCCGCATCAAATACAACTCGCAACTTAGTTGTTGTACTTTCACGCTGTACACAATGATGGGGTAAAAAATAATACGGTGATTTGTATGTTTCGAGACGGCTCATGTGGCCTAACGCTAGATATTCGTTTAAGAAATCTGAGTACATACGTTTTAATTCAGGCGAGCGATCCAGCTTTCTTTCTAAAGATAAGAACCTGTTTTTTGCTAGCTCGTATGAATCACCGAGGGAATCAGCTGATTCACACATAGGTATTCGCACCGCAAACCTACCTTCACTATCGCGAGTGGTGGTTGAAGTGAAAAGTTCCTCACAAACCTTTTCATCAGCTGTAAGAATGTTATGTGTTGATTTGCCGTTGTCAACCTCCTCTAGTTCCCAAAAACGTTTTAATTGGTCATCTAGTGAGTTTGTCAGCGTACAACAAACCATATTACTTACACTAGTTGGAATATTACGGTTTAACGTGCCAGAAATAATCCACCCTAAGTGAGTGTTTTGTAGATAAGGCCCGTTGGATAAACGCATCCGACCTTCCTGTAGCAAGCTCCAAAACACATCCGCGCCAATGAGCAAATCTATATTTGATGGAATGTGATAATTTGGATCTGCTAGTGTAACGTTTTGTGGTATTTGTAACGAGTGAACATCTATGATTGAGTTCGGGAGATAATAAGTAATCTTAGGTAAAACGGAACAATTTAAACGAGTGCTAAAATTACTAATCTTCGATCGCATGAGGAGGTTACAAGACTGCTGTGAACGCGTAACAGTGTTTCCTACCCCAGTGATGGTGAGTGTGGACTGTATTAGTTTTAAACGTAATTGTTTACAAAGTGATTCGGTAATAAAACATCGCTGGCTGCCACTATCGAGAAGGGCACGCGCAACAGTGTGTGTGTTGTTATGACATACTTCAACAACCGCAGTTGAAAGTAAAACCTGTTCTAATGGGATAGAATGCACGGCTTTTTTCAAGTCATTTGTATGTGCGTTTAACGATTGTGAATCTGCGCAAGCACCGTTTAACGCGCCATTCACGCTAGCGGTCGCTTCAGTGTGCGTATGAGCAGGAACACAACTAATAGAATTGCAACTTGTGTTGCTATCTAAGTGAATAAGACTGTTATGTTTTTGTGAACATTGTTTACATGGACCATATTGACATTCGTCAATGCTATGACTAGAACGTAAACAGTTACTACATATATCTTTTTCAGAAACGAATTTGTACCTATCTTGGACAGGTAAATTAAGAAAACGAAAGCACGAGTATAATGCATGATTTGCTTCGCACATGAGACACTTGTAACTGCCCGCTGGCTTGGCTGTGGTCTTACCTGTCCGGGACGGTTGTTTGTTGTTATTTGAAACAAAGGAACGTAGCTGCGTGGAAGATTGTGAATTGTTATTATTTGTTGACCTTTTTGATAATTCACTAGTCTGTTTGTGACCGCTTTGTATCATATCTAGTACATCAGAACGGTCTCTTAAAAACTGTATTAAGTTGTCTAATTTTACTTTCCCGGAACCCTTACAAATGGAACCTTTTATATTTTCCCACTCTTTATTTGTAACTGGATCAAGCTTGGTAACTACTAGATAAATGACTAGAGTGTCCCAATGTTCAGTGGGCTCATCCATAATTTTTAATGATCTCAAGTTTTTTAACACCGAGTCAATTAACTTTCTTATTTGAGTGGGTGATTCCTTTGTAATGGCTTGCAAAGAAAACAAAGCTTTAACGTGATTGCTTATTAGTAATCTATTATTATCAAATCTATTAGTCAATAGATCCCACGCAACTTGATAGTTGTCAGAAGTGAATTCCAATGATTTTATAACCTGTAACGCTGTACCTTTTAATGTTGAACGCAGATAATGGAATTTTTGAATTGGATTAATTTCTTGTGCATTATGGATTAACGATATGTATGTGTCACGATACTCTAACCAGTTCTCATATGATCCGTCAAAGGATGGTAACGTTATAGTTGGTAATTTGACTGTATTATTATTTGTGATGCCACCATGAGAACATAATTCGTTGGTCACAACTCTCTCCTTGTGTTTGCTTGAAATACATTTAGCTAAAGAAATTATTTTGAAATATTGTGATTCAACTGATTCTCTGATCTCCAATTGTGGATCCATTTCGTTTTCACCAATAGTGTTCTCAATTTTGGTTTGCACATTTTGGAATTCATGGAAAATTTGTTCAGTGTTAGATATTCGTAACTGTATCTCAACAATTTGTTGATCACTTAGTGAAATATTTTCTAACGCACTAATGTATTTACCAAAGAGTGTGATTCTGCCGCGTAAAGTACCCCGTTTTTTATTTAAATCACTAATATCGAGATCATCGCTATTGGAAATAGTACAAGGTGATGTAGTTGTTAGACTCATTGTGATGGCTGTGTAGGGAACGAAAAAGAGTACTTACAAACAGCACCGAGTATGAAGTAGCTCACGGCGATTGTAAACCGGTAGCTCGATACGGACACTAAAATGCAAAGACACGGTATTAACACAAGTTGAACTTATTCCTTATCCACGCAAGCGCTATCCTCTTTCGCTTTTTCGTGTGTTGAGTTTTTACTGGAACGATACTTTTCGCTGACGATAATCCGGCGATGAAGGTCCAATGTTTGGGAGTTAAATAACGAACTCCCTATTGTTGGTTTTATGGTTGTTGTTTAATTAAACTTTTACAATGAGTAAAGTGAAAAACAAGTAATAATTATTGACACAGAAACGTATGTCTATTCTATTCTATTTTTAATTATGGCAAGTAAAGCCGATGTCGACTATTCTGCCAATGTCAAAAGTGAATTGGAAAAGCAAGTGTGCATTAAGTAAAAAAAAAAAAAAAATATAAAATATGATATAGTTGAACTTTGTAGATCTTGTGGGGTTAGTACAGGACTGAAACAAACAAAAAGATAAAATTACATATTATAATATTAGAATTGTTAGAACATTAAAATATACATTATATACCACATCCAAACATAGAATATTTGAAAAAATAAATTATAATTTAATATTATTGTGGCGGATGAATATCATCAGCGCCACAAGCAATTCTGAAGAGGGATACGTTAAAAGGGAGGGGAAATTAATCGGAAGAGGGATCTTAAATTTGGGGAGACGGCTGTACAAATCTAGAGGTGGGATGTTGTTAGAGCATTCGAAAAATATGTGATCCAGGGTGCCCTCGTCCAACCCGCACTCGCAGAGAGAGGAGTCACGGACATGGATCTTGTGTAAAAAAACGGGAGTGCAACAAAAACCTAGGCGGATTCTACAAAGAACTGAAATAATAGTTTTCGATACTTTTTTGTGACCGAAAAACCACGGTTTTGGTTTGATGGTCGGTTGTACTGCATAAAAAAAACCACCTTTTTTCCTGCTGGACATATTCCACTGCTCTTGCCAGGAACGCTGCAGGTTCAGTCTTGGAAGGGACAGTAGGTCGTAGCCCTGGTAGGAATTGTGCGTGAGATCTGACGATAAAGATGAACAAGCATCTTTAGCCAAAGCATCAACACATTCGTTACCCTTAATGCCACAATGGCTAGGTATCCAAACTAACTGAACATCTCTTTGACTATTAGCGCAGGACAAAAGAGAATTTTTAATTTTTAAAATAAGGGAACTGTGCAATTTACTTTTAAACGGATTTTGGACTAAAGCTTGCAAACAACTGAGGGAATCTGTAAAAATGACGGCCTTCTCAATATTAGGATGTGATTCTATAAAAAGACAAGCTTCCAATATAGCCACACACTCACCAGTGAATACAGAAGACTCCTTAGGGCCTTTAAACTGAAGGATAATTTTGGAGCTTTGGTAATAGACCGCAGCGCCAGTGTGACTAACATCGGTTAGTTTCGAAGCATCCGTGAAGAATAATTGAAAACCATTCCATCGCTCGCCCACCACCGCATTGAAAGCCAAATTAGCTGACGGAGAGTTTTTGGATATACCAATATCAAAGGAAATTTTTGGAACATAACTTAAAACTTGATAAGGAAAATTAAAAAGGGGTAATCTGGGAAACTGGACGATCGGGCATTCTAAACTTAAAATTAATCGAAATGATTTTAGGATTAAGGGTATTTCTTTATTTTTCCAGTAATTTGAGCTTCTGCATATGGCATCTAACTCATTCAGTCTTCCTATAAGAGGATGGGAGGATCTACATATTAGCCTAGACACAAAGCGGGAGGTCAGATATTGCCGCCTAAGGGCCAGAGGAGGTTCAGCACATTCGACCTGCAATGCGTTAACGGGAGAGGACTTCATACAACCTGAGATGATTCGAAGGCACTTGGACTGAACTCTATCCAGCCCAGCCAAAGCACCTTTGTTGCAAGGAATCATTAAAAACGTTCCATAATCTAACACACTGCGAACTAAGGCATTATAAACTAATTTCATGGTGTATGGGTGGGCACCCCACCACACGCCAGCAAGTACTTTTAAAATTGAAATAATTATTTCAGACTTTTTGATAAGATAATTTATGTGATGTTTGCCAGTTAATTTTGAATCTAAAATAACGCCTAAAAATTTAACTTTTTTCACTACAGGAATATTGTGGCCTAAAATGTTTATTGAAATATGAGGAATTAGTCTTTTGCGAGAGAAAATTACCGTCGAACTTTTGGGAGCAGATAGTGACAGCCCATGGCTTAAAAGCCACTGATTCAAAGAATCCAGAGAGAGACACAAAGATGACGCAGCGTCAACTATGGAGGGATCTGTCACATACAGAACAATGTCATCGGCATATTGCAATATCTGACAATTATTGTTTAGGCAGGACCCAATATCAGCCGTATACAAATTGTAGAGTATGGGACTGAGGACATAGCCTTGTGGGAGTCCCTTCCATGTCTGCCTCGCATCGAACTCCTCACCCTGGACTCTCAGAATCAATGAGCGGGACAACAGAAGTTCACATATGCATTGTATCATCTTGGCCGGAAGACTCAGCTGTTGCAGTTTTTGCCTGAGTACGGGAAGAAGAACATTGTCATACGCAGATGAGATGTCAAGAAAAGTGGCAACAATGGATTCATTTTTAGAGTAGGCTAAGCGGATATCCGCAACTAAAATACTAACACTGTCCATTGTGCTTAGTCCTTTCCTAAAACCAAATTGATGATTCGGTAGTAGGTCTCTCGATTCGACTATCCACTCGAGGCGATTTTTGATGAGGTGTTCCAGTAATTTGGCTAGGACTGAAGATAGAGCAATTGGCCTAAGGCCATTCGGATCATCTGCATGTTTGCCTGGTTTCAATAAAGGAATAATGATTTGGAACTTCCACTGATCTGGAATCCAACCATGATTATAGCAAAAATTTAATACATTTAAAAAATAGATTTTAGCCTTTTCACCACAATGAGTTATGAACGAATATGGCACACCATCAATACCAGGCGCTGAGTCCCGGACATGTTTGAGTACCACATTCAGTTCCTCTAAAGTGAATGGCGTATCGAAATAATCCTCTGTAACGTTATAAAAGGGCGCGTTATGACATTCTGACGAGAGTGGAACATATGATGGTGCTATTTTGTCAAAAAAATGTTCAGCTGTTTCCCTAGCAATCGGAGAAGAGATCGATGGGGAACATCCACGTCTAAACCTGTTGATATTTTTCCAGACGTGTGAAACTGGAGTAGAGGGTGATAAAGAGGTGCAAAACCTAACCCAACCCGTACGTTTCTTCTTGCGAAGAAAACGTTTGGTTCTGGCATTGATACGACAGTAAGCCAACAGATTTTCAGTGCTCATATCTGTATTGTAACACATCTCGGCCTCGTTCCTATCCCTGACTGCCGACGTGCATTCTGGATCCCACCACGGGGGTGAAGGGATTTTATTACGAGCACTGTTTTTTAAAGGAAAGCAGGAATCTGCACTGGAGGTAATTGCCGTTACAAACCCCTCATAACAGCTCTTGGCATGGGAGTGACCAGAAGGATCTGATAAATTTGAATTTAAATTTGGAAGAACATCAATTTTCTCCTCCAATAATGATGCAAATTTTGACCAATCCGGTTTGGACAGGTTATATTTCAAAAGTGGAGGGGAAGTTTTTTCTAAGTAAGACTTATTAACCAAAGATGTGACTATAGGGTAGTGATCACTGCCATGCGACAAGGTTGTGCATTCCCAGTGAGTCGATGCTGCTAGCTCAACCGAACAAAATGTAAGGTCTACACAACTCTTTTGATGTCCTGGAGGAGTTCGTCGTGTTGAGCAACCATTGTTTAAAATGCAGAGGTCCAAGTCATCCAAAACATCAACTAGAGCTACACCAAAGGCATCACAGCGTTCAGACCCCCATCTGTAATGGTGGCAGTTGAAGTCACCCATGACCAGTATCGGACCATGAACACTAGAAAAAATATTTCTTAGAATTATTAAGAAGTCATGGTGAGGATGTGCAATATATATTGAAAACACTGTGATGCCCTCAACCCTCCCTGCGGCAATGCTCATATCACCCGTAAGTGTAGGTAAAGTAAAGGGCAAAAGTGGAACCCGATCATTGACTAAGAGAGCTGACCCTCCGTAGCCATCTGAACGGTCACACCTGAGAGTGTTGAAATGTGGCATGCGGAAGCTAAGACTTGGAGTAAGCCAAGTCTCAGCTATGGAACAAGCCAATGGCTTGTATTTATTTAAAAGGAATATGAGGTCGTGCTTTTTATGCCACACGCTCCTCACATTCCACTGAAGGAATACTTGGCGAGACGCCATTTCTGATGTCTAAAAGAAGAGTTATAAGTTGGTCGGCAACGTTGGACGGTGATTGGGAATTAGAAGTAGAGGAAGAAATAACGATAGGTAAGAGTTTTATAAGTAGTTCAATAATAGAGGAAGTAGTATTATTGGAAGAGACTTTACTATAATTGAGAGCGCAGCCATTAGGCTGTGAAGGTTGGGGGGAACTAGTTATCTGCTGATGAGCAGCTTTGTCATAGGATGGGGAAAGGGGGGCATGGGTCTTAGGTTTTAGGGTTACTGTTTTGCGATAAGATTGAGATAACGGAGTTTTGGTAATATTAGCATAGTTGCGAGAAGCTGTTGGGATTAATTTGCTAGCCTCAGCATAAGGCATGGATTTTTCAGCCATAACAGTCTTAATGGCTTTCTGTCTACCATGCTCGGGGCATGACCTGCTATTAGCGAAGTGATTACCCGAACACAGAATACAGAAGGCCTCGCCCTCAGAAATGTTGCAACCATCACCTGGGTGATCGTGGCCACATTTGCTGCAGCGTGGTTTTGATCTGCATACATTTGCCACATGTCCAAATTTACAACACTTGCGACATTGAATGGTGGGAAATATGTATTGCGCAACAGGAAGGGATGTGTAACAGCAGAAGATCCTCTGGGGTAATACTTGTCCATCAAATGTGATCACACAAGTTTCAGTGGGTTTCCACACATTATCGCCATCTATCTGAACTTTTCTATTAATCCTACGAACTTTAAGGATTTGCCCACATCCTGAAGGCACAGATAGTAAAGTCATAGCCTCATCTTCTGAAATATCAGAGGGAACACCTGTTACTACTCCCATCCTTGTGATGTTAAATGTAGGAATAGAGGCAGTATAACTGTACTTGGGTAACAAAGTGTTAACCAAGAAAGAGTTGGCATCCTGAGGGGAAGCAAACTCTATGGACACACGGTTTCTACCAACCCTATTAACACCACCACGAACTATGTTCGCAATGTTGTTGTTGATTAAAAATTTTCCAAAATTAACGGGATGTAATGTGGTGCCTGAGTTGGGTTGGGTCTCTATACGGGAGACGTGGACAAGGTAAGGAGCCTTATCCATTGCCGAATATTTGGCACGTCCAATTTGGCTTTTCTTTTGTTTGTTTGGGGGGGTAGGAGACAAAATATCTTCGTTGTTGGGACGTTTACGGGAAGATTGGTTGGATTGGGATACATCCATCTCTGTAACACTACAAACAACATCCGCAAATTGCGATAGTGGATTCGGGGAGAAAGGAAATGAAGGACTTGGAATGTCGGGAGGATCAGGATCGGGATCGGGGGGTTTATTTATATCCATCTTGGATAAAACGAAATTAGAATACGACAAACACAATACAAACCTGTTGACAAACACAAAGACAACACACTTATAAATAACAAGTCACAAAAATGTCAACAATCACTGAAAAAAACACAAAAAATCCTAATCACACGTGCTAACCAAGAACACCGTGGCGAGAATCCGAAACGTATGTCATGTCGGTTTCTTGAACGGAATGCGCGGGGAATCGCCGACCGGCACTCCTGTCTGTTTTGACGTATCAACGACAGTGACAGCGTCACATTAGCGATCCGCGGCGCCAACATACAGTGTAACGTACGAGTGTTTGGTACTTAATGCTGATGAGTTTGACTTCAATAGAGGATTAAGTAGGAAGTGTGTCAGTACAATGGGATCTCTTTTACTTAAGAGTGAACTTAATTATAATGGATTCTGTGCGTGCCAAGAGGCTATTAATTTGGACATTTTTTTAAACTTTACCAGGAGCTTTTGTATCCTTTTTGGGCCTCGGGTTACATCTGTTTAGAATATTGTTTGTTGAGTGAGTTAATGACGTGAAGAAGCTTAGATTCCACCAATGTAGGTACACTGAAAGAAATAAGCAGTAAATAAAAATGAAACATTGATCTGAACTGCTTTAAACAGTTCCAAATGAGCCTAACGTTCAAAACAGTATTTTTACTGATCCGAAAACAATTACAGCTTGAGGCAAAATGTTACGTCATGACAGTAAACTTTAACGTTTTAACTTTAACGTGTTTTTCAGTAAATCATTAAACGTTACTGTTTTGTCTTTTATTGTTTTACAAAGATCTCTTCTTACTGTATAAAGTCAACAAGTTTTAATGTAATCACTTTTATTGTGGTGTAGTAAGAATTTATTTTTTTCAGTGTACCTACCTAATAGATAATTATAAACCGGTACAATTTTTTTTTAATATAACGATCTCAAATCACTCTCGTGAGAATGAAATAATAAGTAGCTGCGACAAATATCCTAAACAAGCAAAGTAGCTTTTTAGTTTGATGGGAACAAAGTGGTATCTAGTTCATTATATTATGCATATATTTCATAGTGTCCTCTACTTAATACCTCAGAGACAAACCTGAAACATATAAATCTAAACTAATTTAATTTCGTCAGCAAACATCAAAAGTTAGTCTCAAAATATGAATAATAAAATCTAAATTATAAAGTAAGGAGCAAACACGAGCTATTTCGCAATCAACTAAAACACTCATTTAAATGGAAACTTATTAAAAAACGTCTGTCACTAAAGTTCAAAAACACTCCTTATTCATTAACTGTTGAACAACAAAACAGTTTTAAGACAGCATTCAGAGCGAGCAGAATTTTGCTGGAACTCTTTTATACTTAAAGTCAAAAAGTCAGAGGAAAGTAGAGGGCAATGGGATGTTTATTTTATATCTCAATTAATTAGCGTGGCTCGTAGCGAGTTTAATCCCGTATTCATGACGCAGACTTAATAAGTGAGTTGATTCAAATTGCAAAACTGCTAACTCAACAGGCGACCGTGTCGGACGGTGTGCGAGGTTGTGGCAAGACTGCTTGCAGCTATTTTTTGTGCGAGGATTTCAAATATAATTCTCTAGGGTTGTTGAGAAAAATGTGTTTGAGTATTTTAGAATTGTATGAAATGAGTACTTATTTAACAGCAATGGACCCCTTACGGCTGAAATGATGATGATGAGTATTTGTTCTATGTTTTAGCAACCACAACACAAAGTTTCATAAGCATTCTGAGGTCAATAAAAATATTGCTCATGGGTGTTGAATAACTGGCGGGAAAACCAACGAATTCAGACGGACGGCACTAGTGGTACCGCCTTAATATCGCACACCACCACAAAGGAAGTTGAAGGTAAAACAACCCAGTAACATGGTCCTCTACTTTTTGGTAACAAAGGCTCACAGAGAGCTTAATTTCCGTATTTGCGACATATTTGTATGTATGACAGTGTTTGTATTCTGTTCGCGACGTATTTTGGTTTTGTGAATTCAATCCCTGTGCGGAGGTGCAAATGACTGTGTTGTCCTCATATTCAGGTCATGTCAGAAACAGAGAAAACCTGCTGTATCTAGCTGTTAAAATTATGATATTTCTCTAACTACGTGTTACCCATTTGGATGGAATTCATTTCATGAAGTTTCGAAGCATTTTCAGAGATATTTGCAGCGACAGAAATATCGATTTTAGTGATTTTAGTGCAACTTTGAAGGAAATAAGCAAAAGATCGTCAAAGTATGTAAATGTCGCCAACTTATACAAAAAAATACCAACAAAAATCTACATAAACACGTCTCAAATTCAAATTCACGATCGCCCCCAGAATATCCAAAAATATTAAGAGGCCTAAACAAAATTGTCTCTAACCTAATAGTATGGACCTCCTTCGGAATCGTGGTGGTGCGTGACGACACCGAATTGTGCGCACCTTCCGTTAAATTTGCTCCGACAATAAGGCCCAGGGGAATCGGCCCTGCGAACACCGTATGATATTATCCCGGAGTGACCACGGGACCCTCAATCTACCAAAACATTGGCGTAAGACAGGAGAGGACAGAGATTTATAAAGGTTTTATATCACCAGCAGTTTAGACCCTTCTTTCGCCCAACGTTAACTAGAACTCAATTGAAACTGAGAAAATAAGATGAAATTAAAAAGATTTCGTTAATAAATTCTATGCATAAATTAAACCACACAAGCACACAGATGGATATGTACAAATTGATCACAATCTTATTAGCAACATAAATGACTACAATGATCTAAGCAATTATACAGAAGGCAACAGTATTCATTAGTATAACAATCGCATCAATAGCTATCACTGACGGAGGTGATTATGTAGATACCACTACCGGACATAGCCTACTAGTCACAGCACTAATTTATGGTATCGACATCCTAAATTGTCGTGTTTATAGCGATGTCCTTTATTCTACGATCTATGTCTTCCGACGTACAATGTATGCAGATAGTTAGATTTACTAGCACACCTGATGCCTTGTTCTAGCTTTATATTGCTCCCGGCCACCAAGTTGAATCAAATCTGTTCGCAGTAGTAACTGCTGCAGATTCAATTGTTCATAGACTCGATAAGACTTTGAGAAAATATTTCCATTATCAGGCTTGACCAGGCTTAGATGATAAAACGAAGGAGGAAGTCAATTCTGAAATGACAGATAATAGACGTGTTCCAAAGATATTGGGATGTGTGTGCGAGGATGTTGATGACCAGGTTCAGCCAAAGGTTTGATCTTTCGTAACAGGACTATTAGAAGTAGCAACATACAAAACGGTGCAGTTGCCCAAGCGTTCTCTTGACATAATTCCATAGTTACCCTTTACCGCTCCAACGTGAATAGAGGAGCTGCTTTCATAAAACCACCTCGTTATCCCAACCTTTTTCCCGGATACGAAGTGAATGAAATATTCAGTACAAAATTAAAACTTTTTGGATCGACTCATCAAATAACCCGTATTGCAGGTGTCGTTCACAAAAAGTAAATTCCACACAGGACGTGGTGCGCCGTACGGACAAACGAATTGTTTTCGTTTTGCTTCCTGTTCGTCGGCAAAGGAGAATGTTTTTTGTATTGTTGGAAAAATTCATGGGGAGGATCCGAAATGTGGTTGATTTCGTGATGGAGATGGCTGAGAGTGAAAATGCTACCGTCAGCAATATAATATTGATTTTTATGTTATATGTATGAATATGATACCATAGATAGTTCTAGTCCCAATCAATCCACGAGCTGACTGAATTTTAAATATTCTAGCATTGGCCCATTAATGTATCAATAGCTTTGGCGTAAATGCTAGGTTTTGGCCACATCAACTCTTAGCAAATACATACTCTTTAAATGCCTCTATAGTGTCATTGACACGTATCTTTTAAATTATCTAGGGTTTCCTGTCATATGCGACACTACTAGTAAGAGATGAAAAAAGGGGCGACAGTGCTCCGCCAGTGACTTGGGCCACGGCGGAGTTTTCTGATTAGCATCAGACGCTGCCCTTTGGCTTACCTTTTGACGTTCGATCATATTGACCGTTTGTGCGTACCTTTTTTCGACATCTATTGCAAATAGACATATCTGTTATATTGAATTTCATATTAACTTTGCACTGAATGGAAAAATTTCTTGCTTATTTACATTATGAGGACATTGATGAAGTTTACTATTTTTATTACTTTTTAAATCGTTATTTTCTAAGGTCTGTGTCATCAAATTATTACAAAAGACTTTTCTCAACAAGTTTTTATTAAAATTATACAGAATGATACTCTGTATCGAATCCAAATACTAAACAGTGTCTGTAGTGTTTCTTATTATTATTTTATTTTATTTTCCTTTTTTAAATTTATTGTTCAACTCATTTTAATTTGAGCACTTCTTTGTTTAAAAACACCATTTTAAAATGCAGCCTCCAGACGCTACATTCACACGTCTAGTTGGAATTTATTATACTCATGTCATAAAACACCTCGCAAGACCAACTATAACATAGCGAGCAAAATTACTAACAAAAGTTAAAAGTGCAAACCGAAAAAAAATGAACAATTTCGCAAAAAACTGACTTTCCTTACTGGACCTGCATCAAAAATGCGGTCAGAGCTGTGGGGCGAGGCGCGGCGAGGTACGGCGAGGTACGCCGAGGTACAGCGAGGCACAATGACACGGTCTATGCAAATGTTCCGCCGTACAAAGAGGCGACTTCTTTCGCCTTATGCATAACAATTTTGGCTAATTCCCTACACCAGCTCTTAATCGCAGCCGGACACACTCATATTTTTTGTTACTCTGTTTTAAATCCTACATTTTATGGCATGAAAGTGGTTAACAAATGAGATGACTTAAACTTGTTGTGAGTTGGTCGACTGATTCGTTGGTGTAGTAGTGGTTAGTGCGACTGCTAAATATAGGGTCCAGGATTTGATTCCGAGGCTGGGAAGGGAAAGTGTTATATGATTTTCCCATTCAGAATTGTAGCCCGGAATCTTGAATTGTGCTTGGTTAAAGGCTTGCCCTCTACTTTATGGGACTAAAACATAACTGTCGAAATATTAGTTGCCACACACACAGACACATCTCTGCTGAATCCTTTGGGAATATAAGTAATAATAATAATAAGACATTTATTTCAGACGTAGTCCATATACTAGACACTACTACCACTACTAGACTAGACTGTCTATATGTATATAATAGACGTTATGTTATGTTTTGATTGACAGTTCTACTAAAATACTTAGTGATACATCATATACTAGTCTGTATCATTGCGGTTGTTCTGCCGTACTTACATATTCTAGTAGCTACATGAAAACTTAAGGAACCGGAGAGAAACATCTTGTTCAATGCCAATGCTAATACATTAGTAATGAGTGTAAGCGCGAAACAACCGTTTCATTAGCTACCCTAATAAAGCTGACTGTACGATTATCTTCTATTTATTGTGCGTTAGTTACAGCTTAACTACTATAGTTTGCAATTTAACGATGCTGAGAGCTAGCTAAGCAAGGTTTTATTTTCTCTCTCAAGACTTAAAGGGAGTAAATAGGGATGGTCTTTTCAGTCATGTAGACATTACATACAAAGCTCTCCCTGTCCTCAATATCCATAGAATAACAAACAATCTATGTTTACATTTTCACAAGATCCACAACTCTAAGGGGATATTGTTCGTCTGTAGGTACCTAGGCAGTAGGCATCAAAAGTCCATAATATGCGAACTCATAAAGCAATAGCTTGACGTTTAATTTCACTGACGACCTTCATTCTTTTAATGAGTAATTTCTATACTATAGACACACACTCGCATTCGTTGGCATGATAGCTTAGCGGTTATCATACGTCGGTAAGCTCGTTTATGCGTAGCGAGCCTGGGGTTCAAATCTAACGCGCGGTGATATTTTTATTAAATGTTTTATTAATTACTTGAATAATTACTGTAGGGGACTGTATCTATACACCACTGCTGGTTCCTAGGCTTTTTCCTACAATCGGACTATTCTCTATACTTTAAAGTAAACGCCGTGATCGCCGGTGGTAGACTGATTTAATCATAAGAAAAAATATCAAAAATAAACAGCATTCGAAATATAAAACACTGTACAAAATACATTAAAAAGAAAACTATAAAAAAGGTGCGTCGCGCACATTCCTCCCCCCAAAGTTAAGCCCTCAGCTTGAGCAGCTTTTTCAAGGGCCTCCTCAGTGTGCCCACTGCAGTCCTGACGTCCGCCACTCGGATCACCCCATCGCGACCCGGGTAAGTCGCTGAGATGCGCCCTCTCGGCCAGGAGCCCCTCGGTAGGTTGCCGTCAGCCACCAGGACCAGATCGCCCACAGCCAACTCTGGAACATCGCCTTGCCCTGGTCTGGGAATAAGATTCGGCAAGTACTCTTTAACCCAGCGCTGCCAAAAGTGGTCCGCCAGTCTGACCGCTTTGCGCCAGCCGCTTCTTGACATCAGATCTCGGTCCGTCAAGGTTGTTGGAACAGGACGTCCCGACGAAGCTGCAAGGAGAAAATGATTTGGAGTGAGCGCCTCTTCACTGCCGGGCTCTACCGAGACGTGCGTTAGGGGGCGAGAGTTGATGAGCCCTTCTGCTTCTGCCAGCACGGTTCGGAGAACTTCTTCTGTCGGAGCACGTTCGGTGAGGGTCGCTCGGAGTGCCGTCTTCACACTTCTCACCAGTCGCTCCCATACTCCACCCATAAACGGAGATGACGGGGGAATGAGGCGCCAACTGATTTTCTCCGTCGCTGCATATTCCATAGCTGCGTTCCCGTAGAGTGAACGGAGTTCTTTTCTTGCCCCGATGAAAGCGGTACCATTGTCAGACCAGATCTCAGACGGCGTTCCTCTGCGAGCCACGAAGCGCCGAAGACTCATTACAGCAGAATCCGTCGACAAGCTTCCAACAACGTCCAAGTGGATGGCGCGCACGACTAGGCACGTGTACAAGGCGACCCATCTCTTCTCCCGTCTTCGGCCAATAGATATCTGGACTGGCCCGAAGTAGTCTAGCCCAGTGAATGTAAAAGGGCGCTTGTGGTGAGCCAAACGTGCCTCCGGTAGATTCCCAGTAGGCGGCTGGAATTTCTCAGCTCGGCGAATGCGGCATAGCTGGCAACGGAAGGCAACGGAGCGGACGACGTTTCTTAAGCCGACCAAGTAGAAACTCTGACGAAGCTCGTTGACCACGGTCTCCGTGTTGGCATGGGCGGCTCGGCGGTGGTGGTGGTCTACTAATAGCTGGACAGCAGGGTGCTTCCCGTCGAGGACGATGGGATTCTTAGTGGCTTCAGGCACTCCTGAGGCTGCGGCGATACGGCTGGATAGGCGTAGGAGACCCTCTTCATCCACAATCAGCGACAGTCGGAACAGCCGACTGATGCGAGGTATAGGCAGGGGTGGGAGTCTGCTCAGACGCATCATCTCATCAGGAAATGAGTCCAGCTGTGCCTGGCGCAAAATATGCGTCTCGGCCAGGCGCATATCGGCAGCTGTCTCATGCGTTGAGTGTGAAGAGCCAAAAGAGCTTGACGGCTGAAAAGAAAATGTTAATATCCCCCCTTGCTCACGCACTAAATTCTCTACATGAATCCCCCTACGTGATAAAGAATGGATTCTGATCTGAGTTAAATATTTATGAGCTCTGTATGTTGCTCGTACCAATCTCAGCCAAGAGCTAAACCGCTTGGGATCAGCTGAGACAGGTACATGCCTCTCAACGTTGCCAACGAGGTGAACTGTTGCAATGGTATATGCTGGATTCCTACTCTCTTCATTCACGCTTGGGTACTCTGAGAAACTACAAGGCTCACTTGGCCAGACAGAAGAAAGCAAGAATTCAGGACCAGTGATCCAGCGAGACTCTAGAGACAACGTAGTGCGTTTTAACCGGGTTGCATCGTCAGCGACGTTCAATTCGCTAGGCACCCACCGCCAATCACTGGCACTCGTTAACTCCAGGATCTCGCCGACTCTGTGCGAAACAAAAGGCTTAAATGAGCGGGCCTCGCTTCGTAACCAACTCAACACCGTCATAGAATCACACCAAAAAACTTGCCTGACGGGACTGAAACGATGAGAATCGCAGATTGTTGAAGCGAGGCGCGCGGCGATCAACGCTCCCTGCAGCTCCAACCGCGGAATCGACACCGGCTTTAAGGGAGCTACACGGACCTTGCTGCCAATCAGTGCGAGCTTGACTTCTCCATCCTTAAGCACGAAACGCCAGTAAGCCACCGCAGCAAAGGCAGATTCGCTGGCGTCGGAAAAAACATGAAGGTCGCAGTGATTCACTTCGCAGTCGGCTAGGCAGTAGCAGCGTGGGATCTGCAATTCGGCAACGCTAAACAAATCCTGAAACCATAGCCTCCACGCTGAACTGTCCTGCTGTGAAAGTTCTTCATCCCACTCAAGACCCTTGCGCCACGCATTTTGGAACATGATGCGACCGGTCACTACTAGAGGCGCAATAATTCCGAGCGGGTCAAAAACCCGCATCAAGTGGGCCAAAACCACCCGCTTGGTAAGCTTTTTTGGTAGCCCACCCTTTTTTAATCCAATATTGAAACCGATACAGTCTGTAGTGGGCTGCCAAATAAGACCAAGTGTCCTTACAGGAGTGGCCAGGTGGCCCAGGTCTACGGGTGACGTCAACGGCGTCTCCAGCAACGTCTCCTTCGGTAACAACGTCAGGGCCGAGACGCTGTTGGAGGCCCAGCCACGCATTTCGAAACCCCCGTTTTTGTGGACAGCGTAAATATCAGCGGCCAGTTTTGCTGCTTCATCCACGCTGTCAAGGCTACAAATGCAATCGTCCATGCTGCGTCCGGGTATCGTGTCTGATGCTCAACCGCATTTTTATTTTTAATGTAAATTGCCGTAAAGGGACTAGAAGCGGCACCGAACATCATCGACGACATCCGGTAAACACGCAGCGGTTCGCGCGGACTATCGCGCCACAAAAACCTCTGCGCGTCGCGGTCTTCAGCACGAATTTTAATTTGCGGAAACATTTCCCGAATGTCCGCGGTCAACCCAATTTTACCTTCCCTAAAACGAAAAAGAACGCCTAGTAGTGGCTGAAGCAGGTCAGGACCCGGTAACAGCAACGAGTTTAGCGAAACACCCTCTGATTTGGCAGCGGCGTCGTGCACAACCCGCAGCTTATTAGGCTTGTTTGGGTTGACTACGCCGAAGTGAGGCAGGTACCAAATACGCGGCCCTGTGGGCGCCTCTGGACACAGTTCGGCGTAGCCCTTCCCAACCATATCGAGAACGTTGGCACGATACCGCTCCGCATAGCTACCATCCCTACACAATTTCTTCTCCAAACCTAAAAACCTCGATAAGGCGAGATTGTAACTATCAGGTACTGATAAATCGTCAGACTTCCAAATCAGACCTACTTCAAAACGACCACTGGGCAAGCGGCGTGCTGTGTGCTCAACAATCTGGCCAGCACGTTCATCATCAGCATTGCGCGCCTCACGTTTCGAAATACCTATAGACTCTAGTTTATACTGCTCCTTAATAAGCTGCTCTAATTCGGAACGGTCGCTCTTGCCTACAGTCGCGGACTCAAAGAGTGTGGCGTGGCTGACAATATCAACCTGAGTAGTCGAACTACAACCGAAACCGAACAAAACCCAACCTAGCGCAGTACGAATCGCTACAGGTTGTGACTTAGACCCGTTACGCGTGGCCCCAGATACGGTGAGATGCCAGTTGTCAGTGCCAATGATGAGCATTGGCTGAATTTTACCGTAACACAACTCATCTGCAAGATCTGCAAGATGTGGATATTTCGTGACGGCGTCCCTGTTGACAATCTGAGACGATACCCCTAGACCGCCAATAGATCTAGCCCTACGAATAAGGTGACTATCTTTCACGTGACGACCCTTGATGTAGAAGTCTACATAACGCACCAACACGTTCTTATTAAGGCCCCCTATGCAATCTACGTGAACGTGTCCTTCTGGCCCAATAACACCTATCTTAGCAGCGACCTCCGCATCAATAAAGGTAGCGGTCG
Organism: Luperina testacea; assembly: GCA_927399505.1. Taxonomy (NCBI): domain Eukaryota; kingdom Metazoa; phylum Arthropoda; class Insecta; order Lepidoptera; family Noctuidae; genus Luperina; species Luperina testacea. The sequence continues at coordinate 949,925 of OV656771.1, forward strand.
ACCCGTCGTCCAACAAAGCATAAGTATCGACACTACCAGATGGACCAGACAGAGTCACAGCAACAACTTTCAGTAACGGGCGAAGACTCAGCGATCGCGCCGGGCTTTCAGCTGAAAAAGAAGTTGACGCGTGAGACAGGATCTCTTTCCCTTCAGGAAGAGAAACTACAGGTACGTAGCTCGACGCGCACGGGGCGGAGCTCGACGTGGACGGCGCAGGTTCGTCGTCCTCTTCTACGCCTACATGAGCCGCGGCCGCGCGCTCACTAGCACTGTGCAACAACCTATGATGGCGGAATTTACAATCGCCAATGTCGCACAAACTTTTTGCTGAACACAAACTTAGTCTATGCCAACCTTCTTTGAGGCACCTGTGACAAATTCTTTTCTTTTTTATAAAATGCCACTTGTCATCTATTGACAAGGAAAGAAATTTGTCACATTGTGTCAATGAATGCTGTTGTTGACATAAAACACAATGAATTTTGCCTGCAGCAGCCGTGGATGAACTATTTTTAGATTTTGACCGAGTTTTCACTCCATCAACGACTGCGTGCACCTTATCCCTGACTCGGCTAGTACCAGCGGAAGTCGAACTTGGCGCGCCAGCCGATTCAGGGAGGAGGCCGAATCTACACTGCAGCTCGACTATGTCGACCAGGAAGTCGGCGAACATGTCGAGCATGGGTAGCCCACTGGCCGCATGACTGCTGGCGTAGGCCACCCATTGTGCTCGTAACAGTGGGGGGACTTTAGAAATGACCGATTGAATCAGCTCTGGCGATGTTAGGTAGTGAGGCTGGTCGAGTAACCGAATCGCTTCCACACAATTACGAACACGACTAGCAAAAATAGCAAGGTCTTTACCTTCACCCGAGACGCGCGGCAAAGCGCGCATTGCAGCTGCCTCCTGAGCCACTATAAGCTCGGGGCGGCCGAAGCGTGTATCGAGCGCGCGCAGCACTACATTAGGCTCGCGCGCCGTTGCCAACAGCATCATGACCGCTTCACGCGCGCATCCCTTCAATGCTTTGTTCAACCTAGCTAGATTTTCCACTGCAGAATGCGAGTTCATCGTATCTAGAAAGGCTCTTTTAAAAGAAAGCCATTCTAGATGCGATTTACCGTGGAAAAATGGCAATGGAAAGTCCCTATCACCCCTACGGTGGCAAGCGCCTTTATTAACATTATCTATGAGAATGCCTAACGACTTCACAAGGCGGTCTGAATTGCTGGAACAAAGATGCATGTTAACATTTGTAGCTGTGGTGGCTAGGTCAGACGGTTTTGTAGGCGATACTGGGGTTGGGGTAACTAGAGCCAGGCGAGAGGGGCCGACCGAGATAATAGAATTAAATTCAACAGGGTCAGCTAGGCCAACTGGATCAGCGTTCAGAGCAACTTTTGAATTTTGTAGCCAGTCACTAACCGAACGGCTGCTTCTCGAACTACGATGACTGGCATCGGCATCTATAGCCGCCAATTCCGCTCGGAGTTCCAACTCCGCTGCTTCGCGCTCTCTCGCGGCGACCTTTTCCGCGGCGACGGCGACCTTTTCCGCGGCGACCCTCTCTGCCTGCCCTAATTCAACCATACGGCGAGCATGTAAAGCCTCTGCGGCTAACTTTCTAGCCACCATTGTAGCAGAAGAACGAGATGAAGTTCTACTTACAGGTCTCGACGGAGTCTGGGTGGTAGTGACGGGCCTCGGCGGGGTCTGAATGCCGGAGACGGGCCTCGAAGGGGTCTGGACTGCGGCCGCCACATTGGCGGGTGGGTGGCTGGGCTCTGGTTGCTCCAGCTCCTTTTCCGCAGTGTTCCCTTCAGCACCCATCTTGGCACCCGCACGAGTACGCACCATCACTACTATCTACTATCACTACTATTGGCTGTCGAAGGACCACGATGTAGGCTCGAAGGACCACGATGTAGGGGACTGTATCTATACACCAGTGCTGGTTCCTACTATCGGACTATTCTCTATACTTTAAAGTAAACGCCGTGATCGCCGGTGGTAGACTGATTTAATCATAAGAAAAAATATCAAAAATAAACAGCATTCGAAATATAAAACACTGTACAAAATACATTAAAAAGAAAACTATAAAAAAGGTGCGTCGCGCACAATTACGCTATCGAATATAGTTCTGTGTCATTTTCGCATAATTCGTAAAACTTTATGATTATACCCACAGAAATCTAAATAAATAAATTATAAGATAGACAGATGCAGTTAACTTATGACTCATTAAATAGAACGTTGTTGGTTTTTGGTTGGTTGATAATAATTTGATATTGAGCGGTGTTGTAGTTCATTTTGAAAAGCAAGAAAATTTTAATATTGAGATGAAAGCGGATATTATCGCGCTGCGTAAAAGTGGACTTAATATTATATCACAAATATTTGATGAAACCGGGCTGAGTGTGAGTATTATGATTTAATTATTTTATCGAACATTTATCTAATTAAAGTGTAACTGCTGATCCTCGTAGTTATTTTTGAAATGTTTTATATTTACCATAAGGTCTAAATAGAAGAAAAAAAATCCAATGATGACGAATGATGAATAAAACATAATAAGTATAATTATAATATATATTATGTAACATTTCTATTTTCAAAATAATTTCGTTTCAAAATCATAATTCTTTTTGAAATTTCAAAGAAATTTCTTAGATACGTTACTCAGTCACAGCGCCTGTTAATACTAAACTCGGTGATTGCTCCTAGTAAGCACTTAGTCGCGCACGGAATATCGTTGATCACACATCTCAATAATTTCAGTTTTTTTGTAATAAATACCTACGCATTAAAATGACTTCGTGTGTAGCTAAAGTGTTTTAATAATACAAAGAAGAAAAATAAGACACACGGGATTACTTACCACACGTAAATACAGCCAAAAATGTCAATTTATTGAAAAATATAATAATATTTAATGTTTGCTTCGCCGATAGATATGCGCGAGAGACACGATACGCATGCAACGCGCGAGTGGCGAGACTCATACGCATGAAATGCGCGAGTTGCGAGACTCATACGCGACGAGTACTATTCGGCGACTAACGCGATTTCGCACGCACGACATCGTCGGCTCCTATCTCAGTCCTTGTCTATCGGAAGCGGAACTGTAGGTTTGCGACTGTTATCACAGATGTGTAAGTTTCGGTGCATGTCGTACGCCGAGCCCAGGTTTAGTGGTTTTTATTTTTTAATAGTTTTGGCAGGAGTGGAAAAGCTAACTATACGTAATTGATATTTAAGTAATTTATTTTCTTATATTATGATTTTTGTGTTTTCATGTTTAAGTCTACCTATTTAATTCTAATAATATTACTATCTTAAACTTAATTTAATAACTAACGTATTCCTTAGCTAATATATAAGTAACTTATTTTTCTATATTGTGTTAGGTTTAGTGGTTGCGATGTTAGCGCGTGGCATATTCCTCTATTTAATATATCAATGTTAAAAAAAATAGAAATGACCTACTGTGAGTCGGCAGGTCAAAAGATATTAGGATGAGAGTAGCCTTGCCAGTCGAAAGCGGAGTGGAAGGCCCCAGCTGGTCAGTGAATATGAAACAAGTGGTTTCATACCAACGAGATATTTCGCCGAATTATTCGACACGTCTTTACAAACCGTCGAAAACCAGCTCAAAACCCATATTTGATTGAAAATCATAAACAAGAATGTTCTAAAGATCTGATGAGCAGTTGCATGGAAATATTACAAAGTATTAAGTTATAAATTACAAATTGATTTCAGTACTATTATAATAATAAATATTGTGTCTTACCCGTAATAAGGATTATTTTGAGGTTTACTTTCAATCTTCTTTTCATAATGAAAATGAATCATCATCATCATCATTTCAGCCGAAAGACGTCCACTGCTGGACATAGGCCTCCTCCAAGCACCTCCGACCGGTTCTGTGCTTCTTGCATCCAACGGGTTCCTGCGGCCTTCACAAGGTCGTCGGACCACCTTGTGGGAGGCCTTCCAACGCTACGTCTTCCGGTACGCGGTCGCCACTCCAGAACCTTTCGGTCCCATCGGCCATCTGTTCTGAGAACAATGTGCTCTGCTCACTGCCACTTAAGTTTGGCAATTATTTGGGCTATGTCGGTTACCTTGGTCCTCCTGCGGATCTCCTCATTCCTGATTCGAGGTAAAGCCCTCTCCATTGCCCTTTGGGTGACTTTTAGCCTTCTTATAAGGCTCATTGTGAGCGACCACGTTTCAGTGCCATAAGTTATCACTGGCAACACGCACTGGACAAAGACTATCATCTTGAGACACTGCGGTATGTGGGAGGAGAAGATATTGCGTAGCTTTCCGAACGCTGCCCAGCCGAGTCGGATTCGACGATTGACCTCTTTCTCGAAGTTAGACCTACCTAACTGGACAGTTTGTCCTAGATAAAAATACTCGTCCACGACTTCGAGTGTAGCGCCTCCGATTTTTATGAGAGTGGGTGTTACATGAGCATTTGACATGATTTTCGTTTGAAAATGAAAATGATTACTTAAGCTATAACCGCAATAAGTCCTAATAAATACAATTCGTCAACTTTGACGTTTGAGATAGGCAACCAAAATTAAAACTAACGCACTGGCAGTAAACAAAAAGTAGACTGATTACTTTGCTTTAATAAATTGTTCTTTATGAGAAAATAAACTGTTTTAACTAGAAGTTTATTTATAAAATTATAACGAATAAATTTTTTGAAATCACTTATGTATAAAACGTTTTTATTTACCCCATATAACTTATGCATAAAAATACAATAATTATTACATTATTATTCTCGTTTATTAATCTTACGAATAATAAAAAAAAGATAGATTATGGTTGAAAAGATAAAAATAAAAGTCTCATCTCGAGATTGGAACCCAAACTACGTGTTTACTAATCCAATACGTTACGCTACGGGTACTTGTTATGAAAATGTGAAGTTTAGCAATCGTATGAACCAACCAAGGAGGGACCCGTGGCTAAATAATAACAGCCGCACAGGTCGATCGATCAGGTTAAGCTACACTTGCCGCGATTGGTCTGTGGATGGGTGAACATCTTTACATACCGTGACCCCTCCGTGACTCGGCAAGCACGTTAAGCCGTTGGTCCCGGCTGTCTTTCGTGGATCTTTGACAGTCGTTACGGGTAGTCAGAAGCCCGAAAATCTGACAACCAATCTTACCAAGGGGTATTGTATTACCCAGTAACTGGGTTGTGGAGGTCAGATAGGCAGACGCTCCATGTAAAATACTGGTATTCAGCTGCATCAGGTTATATTGGAAACCGACCCCAACATTGTTGGGAAAAGGCTGGGCAGATGATGTATGAACCAACCAAGGTCATATGTAATCACGTACCCTGTGTGAAAAAGCGACGGTATGTTTTTTGTTTCGTTCGACGCTAGCCAGTGTTCGAAATCTGGATTTGCGTTCTGAGTTTATACATCACTTATACACACAGATGTAGGTACTGCCCGTACGGCGTGTTCACAGCAATACGATCCTTATCGTGCTTAAGCAATTTTGGTTCTTTACTGTACATCATCTTATCATCCGTTCTCAACAAAAGTTGCAAAACTGGTGAAATATAGGTGCACCTCTGCCTTACCCTTCGGAGATTACAGGGGTTATGTTATGTAAGAAGTTGCTGAACGCATTGGTACCGTTTCATCAGGCTACAATTATTAGTTTAGTGAAGGCCCACAAACGTACAAAATCAGGGCTGCCAATTGCTGTATCTAAAAACAAAATTAAAATAGCCGCGGTTCACTCCGGTTTGGTCCCGGTTCCCTCCCGGCTTGGTGCCGGCTCGGTCCCGGGCGTGCATTATTCATGACACCGGCACGCACGCCCGCGTATGAATTGAAACGAACCGGCGCGACGCTCGCCTTTTATGACCTCAATGTAAATACGCTCCTCGAGCGATCCGTTTCGGATGGATTTGATTTTTCAATAATAAAATTTAAAATGTCATTATTTTTCATGGAGATGTTTGTGGCTTTTCCTTGTTGAGATTTTAAGCCGTTTGTTTGTTGTAACTCTTATTTTAACGTTACAAAGTCTGTGCTGCAGTGAAATTTTAAAGCAAACGAATGATAATAAAATGCAACGCTTTTCGTTCTATAAAAAAAAACCTAAATATTTGAGCGTTAAAAACGGCATGGTCGAATTTACAGTTTAGTTAGATGTAACTTCTCTACACTCGAAAAAGTCCCCTCTAAAATGCTCGCGTAATTTTTTCTTCTTTTTATTTTTAACTAAACAAATGCCAAGCGGGCAAAGACCGCCAGCGAGCCGTCAAAGGGTAGGTACTACTATAACTATGTAGGTTCATATTACACAGTAATAAAATTTCTTACTCATTTTTAACATTATCAAGGTTCTACAGACAGCATTCAATTGTTTTGTAAATATAGTCTGTTCCAAAAATATCTGATGAAAATGTAAACAAATAGATCAAGATACGTACCTCTACCTACGTGTGGATACCAATTTGGAGTCCCACTTACAAATTAAGTGTTTTGATTTGGTTATTTGAACACTTAACCCAAAATTCTTATTTTAAATCACCTTAAAAATGTTTTTCTTTTAACAATTAAGGTTAATTTAACAACCTCAATTTACATTTATGATTTTTCAAATGTTGGAAAAAGGGGTGAAATGTGCAAATTAAAACCTTCTTAATACAGATGAATGTATAAATAATTCGCTATAGTGAGTGATTGCGTAATAATTTTACCTGAACAGGGTTTGCTTAAACTTTCATCAGATCTCTCGGAACAGACTATAGTAGTGAGTCAGAAAATGTATGATGAAACACAGCTGACATTAAATGTGTGAGATACCTATGCAAATATTCTACACATTTCTGTACTTGATGTGATGATAAAGTGGAATGTCTGTTTGCATTAACTGAATAAGTTCCGTTAGAAAAATAACTCGCTTCGAAAAATTTATATTTTGTTTGTTCGTGCGGCGAACAATATTTCTCTTCTAATATAGGAATTCAATTTTGAACATTGGCAAGCTTTTCATCGAACTTCTCAAGGTAGCTACGTAACTAAATACAAATGGGTATTCGGAAAATATGAAAATAAGCGATGGTTTGAAAACTTTGGGACGGGAACATTTTATTTAACACCATTAGTCTAGATAAAAACATATATTAAGCAGCTTCTGTAGCCCTTGTTTTGCTGACAAGAAAAAGTTTCACGGGATCCCTCTTCAAAACAATTGAAATTAATATTCCATAAGGTCCCTCAAAAAGACGACCCAAAAAATTGATCACTATGTATTAATCGCGTCAACAAAATGCTTCTCCCGCGCTGTGACCATGTTAAAAATTCAATTTAAAACCTCATTTGTGTTTTTCATCAAGTTAAAAACTCTTGTCGTGTCTGTTCGACGCCGAAATATTAACACACGGTGTGAGAGGAAAGAGGGGAGCGAGAAGAAAGATGAATTGATTAGGAAAAACTAATTTGGGCTTTAATCAAAACTACCCAAACGACCTACTAGAATTTTTCCTAAAAACGTTTGAATAAGCAAATGAATGCAAAAACGCTTATAAGATCCTTGAAAATATTAAGTCAAGTTTTGGATTTGGAAGAAAAAAAATTCTTCTAATCTTATATATTCCTGCTATTCATTTAAATAGACAACAAAAATTAAATTGCATGTAAAACTACTTTGGTGCAACGACACTGATGACAATTGAACAAACCAACAGCACTTAAAAAACTCTCAAACACACGCGCACATATCTAAAAGCTGCACTGCAAACAAACTAAATCCTCCTGTAACTCGCGCCGTGGAAACGAAGCAAAACTCTACTCTTTGACTTGGAAACAAATAGTTAATTACCTAGAGAGCTCGTTAGGCATGGATTGTGCCAAAGTTGCCGCTACTTTTTACAGTGCAGCCTTAAGTTCGCGGGATTTTAAACGAACCAAGGAACGTCTCGTTCTACTTACGACGTTTTTTTAGACGACCGTTGTAGTGAATGGAATGCTTGAGAAATGGAGGTGACTCGTAAATGGAGTTTTGTTTCGGTTTCAAAGACTTATTGGACTAGTTAAAAAGGGATTTAAGTTAGTTATTTTGGGTTTAGAAATTAGGTGCTATTTGTTATTGAACTAAGGCAATAAGTCAATCTTATTGCCTTATACAACATGAGACAAAGCTATTTAACAGAACAAGGATCCTTGAACCAAAATGTAATAAAATACCGAGATAAAGAACATGACACAGATAAAGAACAAAATGAAAGTCGTGCCATTTAAAAAGGTCAAGGAATTATTATTGGCAATCGACAAAACAGCGTGCAGGTGCTGCGCCCTCAAGGATAACAGCGTAACCCTCATGTTGAGAAAGGATTTGAAAATGTCACTTTATGTCATTACACAGCAAGATTCGTCCATGTGTGATCCTGAGGGTCATCATTATCATCGGTCTAGCCTTTTCCCAACTATATCGGGTCGGCTTCCAGTCTAACTAGACACAGCTGAATACCAGTATTTTACATGAAGCGACTGCCTATCTGACCTCCACAACCCAGTTACTGGGTAATACGATACCCCTTGGTTGACTTGTTGAAGACTGGTTGTCAGACTTTCGGGCTTCTGACGACCCGTAACGACTGTCAAAGATCCACAAATGACAGCCGAGATCAACAACATAATGTGCTTTCCATGACACGGAGGGTCTTGATATGTAAATATCACTCATCCACGGACCAACCGAGGCAAGCGTAGCTTAACCTTCGATGGACCCGTGCGGATGTTTTACTTAACCACAAGATCCTGAGGATATTTACAAAAATAAATATAAGCAAAAAACGCTCAAAAGTGAGCCTTTCAAACATATTTTAACCCCTTACCCCCATACTTGTAGAAAGCCAAATGGTCGGTCACTGAACCCGACTATCGAATAAATTAGCATTAAAACTAGAGTCCCACTGCGTAAAATTAAAAAGAGCATATTTATAATGAGAATAGAAACAGAGATCCTTAGTAATTCAAAAAGGGATTGTTTCCAAGATATCACTTGAAGGCGAACATCCCAAATTATAGTGTTGCATCACAAAGAGAACAGCTCCAATGCATTACGTACATACCTGTGAACCAAAAGGGTGTATGGTCGTGTTTTAAATCGCATTAGACCAAACAAAGGGACCCCGCGAGCATATGTTATAGTGCTTTTATTACACCGCATATGGGGCAAATGTGCGCCATATTGGTTTATTTATCTTTTTCTTACTGTGATATGTGGTAGCATTTTTTCTTGGAAATATTATGTACTTTTTCTTCTAAGCAGATTTCGTGCAAGTTTTATGAACCGTGTTATGACATTTCGTGGTACTTGGAAATTTTAATTCAGTTTAGAAGGTTTTTGAAATGCCGGGAGCATTTTTGACGTGTTCGTCCGAATGGTTTTTTTCGGTGAGAGTATTGAATTAATGAACATCTCTTTTTCGAGTTCTGAGTAAACTCACTCAGAACTTACTCAAAAAAGACATGCTAAAGGGGAAATTGGTATGGGTGTATTTAAAGTCATAATTTCACATCATTTCGTCATCATTTCCAGGAGCAAAAAAGAGACAACTCATCGACAGTTTCAGTCAAACAGTGACGATCCTCGGTTACAAGTGCTGGAATTCCAGTTCTACTGAATTCCATTTGTTTGAACTAGCTATTCTCGTCAACTGCCTCACAAAGTATTTTCCTTCGAAATCGGCTCAATAATTGTATAGTCCCATATCAGAAACACAATTTAAAAGCGGTGTTGGTAGGCTAATATACGTTACGTGAGATTCACTATATATTATTCATAGAGACGCACGCACGCTTACTTCGTCTGAATACATCGGCGTTCGCCTTTATTGCCAGACCCAAATGTGTTTATACACGCTGTGTCTCCGCGAAACTCTTTTATGGTCTGTTTATGGGATTCAGGATTTTGATTTTAAATCTAGTCCTCCGTGTGATTGTCATGTTTGGGGTTTAATAAAGGTCGTTATGAAGGGCGCTTTTTGTGTGTTTTGGGAACATTTGATGTTAAAATTCATAAATTTAGTCATATTGAATTTTAGAGTAACTAAACTGTTTGTTATTATTGTGTTTATTATTTATTACATAAGACCTGATAGATCAAGATATTACATTGACAAGTAACGAAAATCCTGTCTAAGATACTTGATTTCTTGACAAAAACAATTTACAACAGTCTAGATATTCTTCGACCCAATCACAGTAAGAAATATTGTATAAAAACTTGCCTAACAACACGACACAAGTTTGGTTTTTCATGAATACTTAAATACGCCTGCGGCTACTAAAAGTATACAGCAAAAATAAAAGCCAATAGCAACTAGATGGCAACGATAGATAGAAATAGAAACAATCAATCCTCTTCAAATGCTTTCAAAGGAACAAATAGTGTACAATGAAAAACAGTGATTGCCCACTTAAAATTCATCAGCGAAGTTCGATGCTACCAACATTTTCTGGGGCAAATAATAACAAAAAGGCTTTGGCCTGGATTTTAATGCTAGGGATGTGCAGAAATAAATTCACGAAGATTTTTCAGTGGACGCGGAGGGACTGCGTAATTTGTGTGCTGCGTAGTATCGGGGTTCCGTATGCTGGTTTGTGGTGGTTGTAAATTAAATGTTAATGTTTAATTTTGAGAGGGGTTTATAGTCTTGACGTTTAATTTCTAGCTGATTTAAAGCCTTATTTGAGCAAGAATGGGTTTTGAAACTGTCAAATATGTGATATAATCATTTTAACGTAGTGACATGCGCTCTAACAAAAAGCTGATGAAATATTAAGATTGATGAGCCAGTTTAATTTATCTGACAATTTGAAGATGGTGTAAATTTTTTCTATGTATTTATTGACGCAAAAATAACACTCACCGGTATATTTGTTATAATATTATGAAGCTTGTCCAATATTTTTTATAAAACATAATTATATTATGGTACATAACATCACGCCCGTCTTCCTCCAAGAGTATATATATATGTATTATACGAACTTTACTGGTAAACCAACACTATCAAATCAATCAACTTATAAACAAGCGGTACGAAACTGCCTGGAAAACTTTGTTGTATATTTTGAAATGTACGGAACCATTCCACCAGCCACCGCTACACTCGTCCCGAAACTATGGGGTGTCCGTCACCCGCGGGTTGGACCGTCAAATCCTGCTATAAATATACTCGCGAGCTCATTTATATCCAGCACTTTTATTATTTGTCTACTGCTTTAATTTATAATATTATGTAATAACCATTGTAAATAAGGCTTATTTAACATGTGATGCCATGCCGCGCCGTGGAAAATTGGTTAATGAAGGATTATAATAAGAGATAGACTGGGCAAGTAATTGAACGATAAACACAAAGTCGTGCACTTAGTTAATTATCTTACTTATCTTCTTGGTAGGTACAGTCAGGGAAATTATATATTCGTCCGCACGTCAATTTGTCGTTTGATTGCCATTTCATACAACTGTCAGAGAATGACGATCGTGATTTGAATATATGGACAATAAAGTTGGCAGTCAATTTGTTCCCTAACTGACTGAACCTACTGATTTTCGCAAAACAAATCTAACATAGCCCGCTTTATCCAATGAGAAAACAAACTTCCGTCCCGCAGTGACTGCACACATGTTTTACTTTCAGTGAACAAACCTCGCTCGCAAGAACTAGCGACCAGCTGTCCAATAACAGCAATATAAATCGCAACTACTTCACTTAAATTGTCCGTTAAAATCAAGCTGGAACAACAATTGTTCACACCACTACCATAAAAGTTAAATAAAGGCCTGGCGGCCACTTGCCTCCGGAAATCCATTCGTTGAGGCCGCAGGCTCTAATTTCCTGTTCATGGCCGGGCCGCATAGAAAACGTGATTCTTTGCGAGGTACCCTGTACAGTGTAGAGTAGTGTGAGTTAATGGTGTTGGGAATATGCAGTTTTGTTAAAGGTTTATGCAGTAAAATCGTGTTAATTTAAGGAGCGAAAGTGTTTGTTTTCATTTTTAATTGAAACTGCGAAAACCCTTTGATTTTTCATAATATACTGGTTATTAAGTTGAGCGTGGGCTTCTATGATATGCCAAAATTGTCTTTATTAATTTAAGCAACAAGGAGAATGAGAACATGAATGAATACATGAAATATTAAAGGAGATTTCAACGACTACGCATGTGCTACGAGAATTCTACGCTATGTCGTAGCGGTGTTTTTTGCTACGCCGTGGCCGTAGCACTATCCATTTTCGGTAAACATAATATTTGTCGAACATATTATTATTACGACGTGCTAGCAACGTTAATATTACATACGAGTATACAACACACCCTATAAAGTGGAATTTACGTACGAAGTCTCAGCGTTGCCTTATCAACAAAAAAAAGATATATTATATTTAACTAAGTAACAAAAACTTCCCCGTAGGCGTTTCACGAACCGGAAATTAGTATCTTCAGGCGTTTCTCATGAAAAGCCGGGAGCAGTCCCGGAAGTGAGGAATTTCCCCTCGCCCGAGTGGCCGATGGTAATGTGCCGAATTATATGGTGCCATATTAGTGAGTGTTTCACAACCTGTAGTTACTAGTTACTGAGAACTATGAATAGCAAATCACCTATTTTTTTTTATCGCATCAAAATAATTAATAGGTATTATTTCAAATAAACTAATTACAGGTATTTGCACTAGATACTAAACTAAATGACTAACTAACTTACTATAAAGTAAAAATAAATACAAAAACAAAGGACACTCAGGCGTCTAAGTACTCATCACCTATTAGTTTTACTACCAATGTCAACCTAATTAAAGTAGTATTTAGTTACGTGAATAGTCAACTGCCAATATAATCGTATGTGTAATTGAATGAAAGGTATGATCTTACAAGCAGTGATAGTCTTCAACCAATTGCATGCTCCCTAGGGCCAATAATGAAAATCTTTAAGGACATAAGGAGTTCTTAAATCGAGTATGTAATATTTTAGTAATTTTTAAGTTTGTTCGAATGTGGTCCTTGCGCACGGTACTGTGTAGAAAAAACATTTTACTTTTTCTCATTCTTTTTTCTTATTAAATAATCCTTCTGACACTAAACTATAGTCGTCTTAAAGCGTTTGTGCCAAACTAAAACAAAGGAAGGCGGTAGTTCTTAAGGAATTCTTCACAATAGCGTGTCTCGGGTCAAGTAATTAATTATTACAGACCTGAATAATTTCGAGTAGCGCCACGGAATTAAGTTAAGAGCTTTGTCGAAGTAAACGGCAGAAATAATGGAGAAAATGACCTTCGTTGGGGCATGTTTGATGTTAAATTACTACATAATGTCATGCCAGCGTTGCACAAATGAGGATGCAGATGAAAAACACTGCCCATATTTGCCATTTATATTAAGACGACAGCGCCAGCGTAGCCCGCGAAGTTTAAATTTTCTTACGTTTTTTGCAATTTGCAGGTCAGTATCATGTCGATCTAAGTACCCAGTGTATTTACACTAGTAGTTATTTGCGATATATATTCTGAATGTTCTTGAAATAAAGTAAATCATACATTTCTGGCTCAGTGCTGGTCCTGGTGGGTATTGATTAACACTTGAAAATACTGTTGGAGCTGCTGAAGATTGTAAGACTATCTTTGCATTGTATAAACTCAATTTCCTTTGTATTATATAATTGCATAGCTCGGGTGTGAGTTCTATGCTAGAGCTACCATTTACCGGGTAATATGTCTCTCATTGCCTTGAATGTGCCCTGGCGGCTGATAGTATGTCATGCTTACTCAAATGTCTCGCTGACGGCGGCGTGTGTGGTGGATCATTCAGCTCCCTTCAAAATGGTATAGCTGAATGATGCTGATCCATGAGTCCTGTTCGTGAGCGGGCGCCGTCAGTTGGGGCAGATCATCACTTAGCTGCCTCGAAATTTTTTATTATTTTATTTTTGGATTGTTTGTTTTGTTACTATTTGCTGTACTCTGAACGCTTTTAACGTGTGTCTATGTTTCTTTCGTTCTCACATATATAAATATAACATTAATTATGTAAGTACTTAATATTTTTGTAAAATTGTAATTTAAAAGAGTGACCATAGAGTTTCTTGCCCGTTCTTCTCCATAGGTACCTACTACGCTTTGGAATGGGCCACTAGCTTCATATTTTCTGACTGACCGACTTCTTCACAATTAAAAAGTCAGGCACTTTTTAATTGTGAAGAAGTCGGTCAGTTAATTGAAATAAATGCTTTGAGTATAATATGAGTATGAGTATAAAGAGTGACCATAGAGTTTCTTGCCCGTTCTTCTCCATAGGTACCTACTACGCTTTGGAATGGGCCACTAGCTTTATATTTTCTGACTGACCGACTTCTTCACAATTAAAAAGTCAGGCACTTTTTAATTGTGAAGAAGTCGGTCAGTTAATTGAAATAAATGCTTTGAGTATAATTCTAGCCATATTATTAACGTCGCGAAACATATTTTAATCAACATACAACCTGACACTGAACTGCAAATTGCAAAAACCATAAGAAAATTTTAATTTCTCAAGCGTTCGCAGAACATCTTTCATATACGAGTATATATGCGAGCGACCGTAGAGCATCCCCCTTAAAATCCCATGTCTTGTGATCGGGGGCTAGCCAGTAACCGGGCATAAACAAAGCTCCGACCTATGTATGAATTTCCTAATATAAAACTCCAATACTACTTTAACCCTACAAAACTATTTTGACGATAACTTTGTAAAACTGAAAGTCATTCTTATCGTTTCCTGTACTCTTCAATAACTAATAACACACACCTAAACATTTTTATAATGCTAGTTGTACTTCCTATAAAAATACATGTATTCATCTACGCCACTAAATCGCAAGAATCTCGACTCGAGCGCACAGGAGGGCCATTGATCAATACAAGCCATTTCACCAGCATTCGCAACCCAGCCACAAACCCGTACAATTTACAGAGCTACAACACCACACTACATGGCCATACTACATAAATCACTCTTATTTTTGTCGGTTAATACTCTTAGAACTTCCCTGAATGTGCTAAGTCGTAAATAGATTTATGTTTGAACTTATTTTTAAGTGAATATATAAAAAATACTTGGTATTTTTTAAATATTCTAGATTGATTTATATTGTCAATACTATTGTTGGATATTGTTTTTGGAGTGCACCCGTGATTTACTAGGGTTACCGTAAGGAAAGGGTTGCTTTATATTTTACTTTCAGTTTGCGAGACCGATGTCTGAGCGGGAAGGTGAGAGAATATGTTGCAAACCTAAGTTAATAAACCATAGACGTATAACCTCTTTTCTTTTCAATTTTATTTTATTCACTGAGTTCAATATAACAAGACTGAATAATAAATCTACCGTATGCTAAGACAGCAGCATAGGCAGCAGCAGGCGTACCAACTATTGAAATATTAAAGACAAAACTAAATCAAGTTTCAGGCATTAAATTCGAGCAGAATTCAACAAACGACAGCGACAAGGTTCCACTTAGATATTGTGAATTCCTTCAGTTTCTGACTACAATACATCTTTAGAAGTTCATCCTGTTTCTTTGTTTCACATTTTTGATTCAAAGTCTTTGAAAGCTTTCATTCAAAGAGTAGGTATAATTAATTTGTATTAAGATGGCTTCATGGTATTGTTCAAAATAGTACAATTTTGACTCGGTTTCCGGGAATCTTTTTGATATATTTCGCAGAAACTGAAATTAACTCGTATTCGCAACACAGAAATAGTACGTAATGAGCTTGTGACATTCGTGTGCCTGTAGTTTCGTGGCCTTTTTTTTTTTTAACGTGGAGATATGCTCATGCATTCTGCACTACCACGGAGACATAGTGCAGTTATGTGGAACTCTAACGCACTAAATCTCCACGGTGTCCTCCTCTGCCGCTTACGGCGGGAACACGGGCACGCGTTAGCACACATCCGTGAACCCGCCGCGGCTGTCTGTCACCGGACCCTCCTCTGGGGAGTACTCCCCATCACCGGCGCACCAGAACACATAGCACGACGTGACCACCCCAGGGACCAAACCAGCACATGGGCGCCAGATGACCCCGTGTCTAAACACCCTTTGTCCCCCTGCGCCGGGTCAGGTCATTGGCCCCACCGCCTGCAAATTTTCGGCTGCAGAGGATAAGGAGAGAGCGGCCTACGTCATACCAACGCTCCTCGGCCCCATCGCGTCACCATCAGACGGTGGCGACCCCGTCGAGGCCGCGGAAGGTAGGGGGAGCGGCGCACCCAGCTCTCCCGCCGCGGCCTCCAACTCTCAGCCGCGATGTCTCCCATACGACATCACCGGCCCGCCCTCATTCTGATATCGAAAACCTTCCTTGCTACCAACTTACGTAGTATAAAGTAGGTATATTTAAAACTACGTAAATAGCGATGGGCGATTCCAAGATGTTTTAACAATCGAAAGAATCGGAGTCGTTAAAATAAACCATCGAGTCAACCATCGACTCACCGTTCTACAAAACAATCGAGATGTTTTTCGATTGGTCGAATCAGTCACTCTCACTCACCGACTCTCGCTCGGTCACCGGGGTCAGTCGATTGGATGCATCAAGCCGAGGTGCATGTTAGTTAGAGGCGAGAGCGTGCCAGACTCGAGTCGAGCGAGCCGCGCGTAATTAGTAAACATTTACTTATTTTCTTAATTCCTTATATCTAAGTATTCGCCGTAAATTAACTACTCACATTTTATTCCCTCATGGTATTGATTATTTTCGATTGCTCTTGTTGAAAGAATTAGTATGGATTCGCAATCACATCGCAAGTCAAGAACTCGCGAAACTGTAAACCATCGACGAACAACTCGCGAATGAACACGCCATGCGCCAGTCGCAATCAAACAGACCGAGTCGGACTCGGGTCTAAGTCGAAATAATCGAAAACCATCGAGATGTTCGAACAATCGAAAGAATCGAATAAAACCTCTCGCGCATCGTTACGTAAATCCATTCTAACTCTATACAGATAAAATACTTTTAAAGATAAAATACAAACCTTCACAAAAAGAGCAATATTAAAATCACAAATACCGAAAGTTTTATTCGATAATTCCACGGAACCCAAGACCGAGCGAGACCGACGCGTCCATCGTTTTTATTTATTTCCAATCGCGAACTAATCTTGCAATCTGCAGCTGCACTTTAATATTGTAAGAGAACACGCCATTAAAATATAGTTACGGCAGTTGGGTATACCAGTAATAACAGTCGGGTATACGGTTTTTTGATACCGGGGATAAAAAAGGTAGGGTTTTGTTTTTATTTTGGTTTGTGAATTCAGTTTTAATTGTTCGAATTCATATGAACGTCTGATTCAGTACACAAATAAATTGTTTTTCGTTTTTGTTTTACAATTCAAATACTGAGTTTGATTTTCATATTCAATCCGGTTATTATTATTCTATGACATCATCAACATGCCTACCAATGTACCGAAATAGTATCCAGTGTCAGTTAATCAATCAACTCAGCATATCGCAGTCCACTGCTGGACATACATAGGCCTCTTCAATGCTGCGCCTTGACACCGCGTCCTCCGCCTTCCGCATCCAGACTGGATGCGGAAGGCGGAGGACGCGGTGTCTCCTCTTTGAGGTCGTCGGTCCATCTAGCTAGGGCGGCCCACACTATGCTTGCCGACACGCGGTCTCCACTCCAGGACACGTATATATACAGTATATCACACTAATGTTATAAAGGCGAAAGTTTGTGAGTATGTGAGTGTGTGTGTGTGTGTATTTATATGTTTGTTACTTAGTCACGCTCAAACGGATTTTGATAAAATTTGGTATGAAGGTAGCTGACACCCTTGATTAACATAATATTGGCTACTTATTATCCCGATATTCCGACCTTCACCTCACCGTTCACCATTAGAAACTATCGAGAAAAATATTTTTTAGATATAAAACTGTTTTGCTTACACACAGGTGATTCAACATTACAAATTATTGGCCGCGCGTCAGTGGTAATATAACCAGTATAAGCCGGCCTCTTGCTCTATTGGAACTCCGTCCTACGCTACCGTAGGACGGAGTTTCAATAGAGTAGAGCTTGACTATAGGCTTTTCGTACAATGAGAAGTCAGCTTATACTGGAAATGTATTGCTTGATATGTCTTCGGGCGTACTCTTGTTTGAGCAAATAAATGATTACTCGTATAACTTAAAAATACACACATGAAGTTCAGTTTACGCTACAACTTCCATTTTTTTATAACTGGCAATAGTACTAGTCATTTTGAAATGAACTTAATTTACAAAAAGTTGATATATTTTTAAGTGAAAATAACATATATTTGGAAACAGATTTGAATACTTTAGTTCTAAATCATTATAATGCCTTATTTTCATCGATCACTAATAGAACAATAAATAAGTAAGCTATCCATTCCCCGCCAGTTTATCGTCCCCCCGCCAGACTGTCGTCCCCCCGCCAGACTAACGTCCCCCCGCCAGACTATCGTCCCCACGCCACACTACCGTCCCCCCGCCAGACTATCGTCCCCCCGTCAGACTATCGCCTTGGGAATCTCGTTTAGAAGCAAAACACGTGTCGAATTACATTTTAATTAATTTGCATTTGTTCGCAGAAGATTGCAAATTACTGCGATCTCTTGCGTAATGGTCAGGTTCCAGGAAAACGATTGAAAAGAAAATGGATGAAGGTTTTTTAATAGGTTAGCAAGCTCTCATGATGATCTATAGAAACTGGTTGTGGTAGGTATTTAGACAGCAGAACTATTAAAATTGATAATTTTATTGATTAAAAGGGGGGGTTATGTATGTGGGTTTCGTCAGTAAGATAACTATATTACTAACCTTTTTCTATGTTTGCCGACACGATGAAAAATATAATAATGTTGGACCTGTCCGCCTATTGTGGCAATTTATCATATTTTTGGTCCTTATAGCCAAACTGCATCGTCTACCAACACGCACTGGTGGCGGCCCGCGTGGTACATTACGGCCCACTCCCTCGAAGTGCAAAGGCCTGTTTCCCAGCAGTGAGAACATCGTAGGCTGATTATTCAGCCAAACTGACCAGATAATATGAAACGAACTAACAAAGTTTATTTTATAACTAAAATACAAACGTAGTGAGTTTATCCTGCCACCACGCAGCATTAACTCTGCGCTTGTATCGATCGCTACCGAGCCGTTACACCGACACAGTTACCTGAACACTAACATTTTCAGCCTCCACTCCTAAAAATGTACTAGGATTATAAAAGTAACGCGTTTTTTTTAGAAACAATGCTAGCTTCAGTATTTTTAAATGATAAAGATTTTCAAACGAATTAAATCAGTGTTCTAGGAATGTGTAGGCACATCCACACGCAACACAACACACCAGCAGCTGCAACACTTTCTACCTTTCTTACTAGTTCTGGTTATTTCACTTCAACTTTATCTGAAAACATTCCTAAGAGAGGTCTTATGAAGCTACACCATGGGGACTATGATGACGTCGTTTTTCTTATGACACAACCAGGTTCGTAGTTTCAACCACTCTTCCAGCTCTTGGATTAGATGAAACTAACTCTGGATGGAACCAGACTTTGGTTTTGTCTTTCTCTGAAACTAGTTTAACGCCAATTCATTGGTTGAAACTAGTTTTAAGTAGGTAATGCTTGAGTCTTAGGAGAGGTTCTGCAATACTGCCTTAGTTTCAATCACTTAGATGTTGGTTGAAAGCAACACTCCTGGAACTATCCAGAGACTTGCAAAGTATCTGGTATTGGACTTTGGAGTATAGTAGTATAAGAATGTTTGACTTTGCCTTTTTTCAGTGTATATTTGAAATTTGGCTCGAACTATTAGGCATTGTATGTATCGATCGTATCACGGTCACAGCTACCTGCACAGTGAAATTTCGACAAACAGTGTTCCGCAAAGTTCTACGGGAGCGCCTCCCCACCGCAGCCGCTTCTAGCATTTGCATCTCATTGGAATGCAACCGCTGGATGTAGCGGATGCGATACAACGCGGCGCGGATGCGGTAATAGCGCGATATATTTTGTTAAAAGGTTCTGGTTGAATTTTGCAGCGTTGTAGGATAGTTATCATCACTTTGGACAGTCTCCAAACAAGCCAGGTTTTTATTAAACGTAACACTTTTTAAACAACTATTTAATGCAGAAAAGGGTCATTCAGGTTGGTTTCTTAGTAAAAGTCAGTAAATAAGTAAATTGGATAATACAAATTCTAAGAAATTTGAGTAAATCCACATTGATAAAGTATGGTTTCAAAAGCTCTACTACGGTAAAATAGCGCATTAAGTTATACGCATTTTTTTGCAATTAATTCGAAGCTGGTACTTACGAGCCTGCGCAAATTACAGCACAGAAAATGGACTCAAAATCCTAAATGAAGTACCACATCCACCGAAACGGAAGCTCGTTAATGCCATTATACGTCGGGGTCGAGATTTTGCAAGCAATTTCCGCCTTAGCGACGAATGCAAATACGAATGAAATGTGTTATTTATCGCGTGAATTACAACTCTTGGTGTTAACTACTGCTGCTGGTGTGCTAGTGCTGGATGCCTCCTCAGGACATTTGCATAGCCCCGAATTATAGATTCGACATTGCTCCCTAATGTTACGATAATAGTGGTGCTTTTGGCAGGGCTCGAAATATTGCCTGGCGATTGAATAGAATTAAGTCGAAGATTATCTTGTTGATAGTAAAATTGCCTAAATACTTAAGTTTTGTTGTTTTTCGTTACTAGCCAAGAATTGTTTTAGAATTAACACAAATATTTATTCGTCATCGTAATTAATCGGAATGATAACCATTTATTTCCTTTTCAATAGAAATCAAATGATTTGCACTCCATTCATGTATGGATTACTTCAAATTGTTGGTGTTAGTCTCAACGCCTTCGGTCATTTACATACTATCGTGGTTCCCACATTTGCTCTCCATCATTTTACTACAATGGTCTTTTGACACTGTTTGGGTTGTTGAGATTTAATTCATTCACTTTTTATTTTCCTATGCTTTAATCTCAGTCTTAGTTTAAACCCTTTTTTCCGACAATTCAGACAATGTCCCCTGCGATAAGTGCGTGACGTTTCCCTCTGTAAAATAATCCATAAAATTTATTTTTGATTTTGAGACAAAGCATTGTAAACGCTTTGAACTGAGACAGATTATGTTTATGCCTTTGAAAAACGTTTGTACCTCAGATACTTTGTAAAGTGAGGATCAAAAATCGCCCGGAGTTTTTTTAAAGGCCAGAGACTTGATTCTGAAAATTATCTCCTATAATTAATCACGAAAGCCTTTATCAAAACAAGGCATTTGTTGACGTAAGACGCTTTAAGGCCCAGTTTAAACCCTGAGCCACCGTCTTAAACTGTGTCCGAGAGTCCCGAGGGACGGACGTTTGACCTAATTAAGCCAAGTGGCGTGGAAAATTACAGTCTGATGGGGCCTGTTCGACCGTAATTGCTGAAGGGTAGCCGATTGACGTCGCGAGGGTTAAGGTGTCCGCCTATCTTGGAAAATCTTCGGAGGTAATCTTTTTAGGGTTACAAGTTATTTAGTTTGGATAGTGAGGTGGTTTCCAGTTTGGGTATGTTTCGATGCTAAAGTATTTTCTTGTATGTGGTAAGTACTAGGCTTTTTTAGAGCTTCTGAGTTTTGTAACTTGTCATTTTGTGTAAAAAAACGTTAAGTGTACAAAGACTGAATACGAGCATTGGTCACCATGCCAGTTCCTGCGATTTTAAAAGACAATATCAGCCCATTACGTCCAGATTTTCTTCACAGTTAATAACTAAAAAAAAAGAAGAAAGAATAAGAATACTAAAAATTTTTAACAAAAAAAAACCGACTCATCAAAGAAACAAATTGTAAAATAACTTTAATTTCGGAAGTTGGTGTCTTTGAATCTTCATTTTAGTATTTTGCTACCGACTTCCGAAATTAAAGTTATTTTTCACTTTGTAGTGTTTTCTTTTGGAAGTCGGTTTTCTTTTGTTAAATAGTTTTTATTTCTTGCTTTTTAGTGGGTCTGTTTATAATTTGTCTAAGTTACGATAGTCTAAATGTCAACGTGCTCATCGTCTTTTACAAAATATTGTTTTTCCCGATGCAGGGACGTTAATTGTTAAGGAGTTCTGCTGGTATTTCACCATCAGCTCGATTTCATTTCGCATTGTGACGAGCATAAATTGCTTAGCAACCATATTAAAGTAATCGAATCGCAACGCAACCCGTGAAATACTTATTATTGAATAGTTCCGGTGGCCATCTGTGGTCTTCATCATCAGTTCCACTTCACCAAATGGTGCTTTCTGAGAGCAAAAGCACGAGTTACTATAAAAAATAACCAAATCGCTATAGGGTTGCCTATAATATTTGAAGAGTTCCTTCGATTTCTCCAGGATCCCATCATCAGATCCTGATCTGATGACAATGGGACCACCTGAAAAGTATAATCTTTCAAACGAAAAATGTTTTTTTCAAATCGGTCTAGCCCTCTTCGAGTAATCGTGGAACATCCATAAAAATAACACAAAAATTATTCCGACGAACTGAGAACCTCCTCCTTTTTTTGAAGTCGTTTAAAAATTAAACATCACGAAGCAAAACTAAGAATAAAAAGCAACATATTATCTTTATTTAGTTCATTAGCTCCATCAGTGGAGCTAGTGCAGGAGACAGCTTGATTCAGTCGTTTAATTAAAAGCGAGTAATTACTTGTAATGCCGAGCTCCCCGAGACTCGTATAGTTAGTTTAGGAGTAGAGCTGTGTGACATATTAGTGACGTACGGACACTCGTTTCGACTGTCAAATTATTGCTAGGTCTTTTGCCCCTACTATGTGATAAAATGATTAAAATAGATACCTACCTAATAAATTATTTAAAACCACCTCCACCTTACCCTTCAGGAATTACTTACGTGATGTTGTGTTATGTGTGTTACATTTATTAATAAAGTACTGCCACAATGTATAGTAGGGTGAATACAAAATGGTCATGATGATTCAAAAAGCAGTCATTACCACTAGTGAATCAAACATTCTGCAATCTGAAAAAGTTCTGATATTGACTTTAAACCACTCAAAAATCGGCTCATCCTCCAAAATACAGCAATATTAATTCCATTCGTGGAACTCGAATAAAAGGCAGCAGTAAAACACAATTATAACTAGCGGCGCGTCCGTGCAATATCGCGGTCCCCAATAACGGTGCAAAACAGAAGGGCCGACATTATCGTATAATTATCGAAAACCTATAGTCATATCCGACGCAATAACCTAAAAATCAATCAGTCGTCGCCTCCCCGGAGCCCCGGAGCCACGGACTACGGGAAAAAATTGGAAATCAATCTATTTCTATAACCAGGCGTCTCCCAAGTATCCATTATCATAATGTGATGGGGACCCAATACTATAATCAGATATCTGAAACCTTCAGTGTTATGTATTATATATGTATATTTTTATGAGTCTGGAATATGGGACGCGTTCCGTTTCGCAAATGCTGCGTATTTTCGGAATTATTGTGCGACGCCTGATCGCTTTATGAATTTGATTGTGTTGTTGCGGATGAGGGGAATAGGTTCGATTTTGTGTATGAGGTGAAGGTTTTGGCAAAATTCCTAACAATAAACACAGAATTCTGCAAATTAGTCAATCATAATATTCAGAAACAGCAATATAACTCTATTGCAGGGCACGTGGCTAATAATAACAGCCGCTACGCTTGTCGTGGTCGGTTCATGGATGGGTGACTATTTCTTACATATCTAGATCCATGTCTCGAAAATCACAATAAGGCCGGCCGTCATTCGCAGAACTTTGCAAAACCGTTACGGGTAGTTAAAAAGCCCAAAAATATGACAACCAGTACAATTACCAAGGAGTATCGTGTTACCAAGTAACTGGGTTATGGAGATTATATAAGCAGTCGCTCCATGTAGAATACTGGTATTCAGCTGCATCCGGTTAGACTGAAAGCTGACCCCAACATGATTGGAAAAGGCTAATCAGATTGATTGAGCAATAGAATACCTACTATCAGAGAAATACATACTTATATAATTATAAGTAATTTCGTACATTATGTATTGCCATAATATTATAATACCAACACATAGTAATTCTCACAATAATTTTACTATAATTAATTCAATCACGATATGAATTGAATGGGATGGGTAATGTAATCAATAACACAAGACTGTACCATGATTACATGAAATAATTTAGATTATTGTACCTCAATCAATAATATTGTTATACATCAATATTATTGTCTGGCGAAACACGTTATTAATAGGCCCTGTAGGTACTACATAATAATAATATGTCCCTCAGACCATGTTTCGGCCATGGCGGCCAATCGCAACGGAGACTAACCTTCGGCGCGGGGGAATTACATATATTGCACAAGTGTGTGCACAGACCCAGGTGCACTCTCTTCCATCACTCTCATAGTCCGATGGGACGACAGGGTATCTAAATAATATACGATAATTATAATTACAAAATCTCTAATATTTACAAGATATATATAACAAATAAATCTATAATTTTATTTGATATAATGATCAGTAAATACATATTATAAACGATTGATGTAATTTTAAAATAACTTATTTCTATAAGCATAACAAACAATGAACATAAAATCGTTTGATATATACCTCTGCAAAAGACATAAAAGTTTTTTAGTCAATAAGATAAAAATGAGTCTACCCTTACGCAGCAAGCATGCAGCATGCAAACATGCAAACAAGCATACACCATGCATGCAGCAAGCATGCAGCATACAAGCAAGCACGCAGTATATAAGCGAGCATGCAACATGCAGCAGGCATGGTTTCTGTCACGGCTCCGGCGCTGCGGGGCTGCGGCGGTCGGCAGATGGTTTTAACGCTCACCACCTGCTCCTCAGCTCGCGGACCGCGTCGTCCCTCCGCGCCTACGCGAGCTTAAATTACACTCTAGGGGTAGGGCAGACAAGACTACGTGGAGTCGGTTTTGCACAACATATTGACTTTTTAAGACAATACTTTAATCCACGAAGCCACGAAGACTTAGCTTTCTAATCTAACATATCCGAGTCGGATTGCTCTGAATCGTGGTGTTAACCATATAATGACGATATCAATATTATATATTTTAAGCGACAGCCCTAATCATTTTCAATTAAATAAACGTTATATCCAATACCGTTTATTTATTTATTTATTTATTACAAAATCCACAGCTCTTTGAAATTTTATCTTAAACATATATAAGCTAGTCTTACAGCCAATTACGGATTTACAATTTAATAACTATATAATACATGCAGCAGAAACAGAAATAAAAATACAGAATGAGCTACTAGAACCACATAAGCATTGCTAAGTGTAGTGAGTGTGTAGGAGTGTACATGAGGAGTTGCAAATGGGTGTGTGAGTATGTGATAGTGGGATGTGGTGGGTGATTATCTGTATACTTACCTTCTATACAGGTCAGTTTTATTTAGATTTATTTGTCAATTCGTCACATACTAATGCTATTAATTGTTTCCTGAATACAACTTTTTTGGTATTAAACATATCAAGATGAGAGAATCTTTTGTTAAAATTACTTAGCATCCTACCAATGACTGAATTTTGAGCGTAGTTTGTACCACTGTGTGGTACATCGAATAACTGCGTGTGCCTAGTCCGTCGAGACGGAGCACTCAATCTTATAACCAAGTTATTTAGAACGGTACTGTCAATGTTCCCACTACATATACTGTAGAGAAAAAGCATGTCCAGAATCATACGTCTGTTCTCCAGTGGTAGCATATTATGGTGTTTGCATGATAGCAGATAGTCTGTAGATCCGAATCCAGTGCGATAGTTAATATATTTAACAAATTTATATTGAATTGATTCTAACTGCTGTATATAAATCAAGTAGTGCGGATTCCAGATATTACTGCAGTATTCTAAAATACTGCGTATATACGCAAAATAAAGTACCTTGATGCAGTTTATATCAGTAAATAATTTACATGTACGCATAATAAATCCCAGGTTTTTGTATGCCTTGCCGACGATACAGGACACATGCTCCGAATACAGAAGTTTTGAGTCTAGGACGACACCAAGATCCCTAATAACATTGCAACGCATAACATTGCCACCACTAAGATTATAGTTGTAGTTAATGAGATTTCGCTTCCTAGTAAAGGTTATAGCCTGACATTTGCTTATGTTCACTGTGATTCTGTTGATAATATAGTAATTAGATAATCTATTTAAGTCGTTTTGTAGCTTCTCACAGTCATACCTATTTCTTATAGTCATAAAAATCTTGGTGTCGTCAGCATACATCAAGAACCTTGCATCAAGAACATGCGCTCCTATATCGTATAGGTAGGCAGAGCATCCAAAGTTTCGTATAATTATAGTTTACTGTTAAATAATATACTAGATGAATTAAATATTAAATATGAAGGATGGCAAAAAGTGTTTACAGATGGTTCTAAGACTAAGGATGGTATTGGTGCAGCCTATGTTAGTAATAGTTTAGGAGTACGTGAGGGTTTTAAAATTTGTTCTGAAGTAAACATTATGTGCGCCGAGCTATTTGCGATCTCAGAAGCTATATCGTCTATAAAAAATAGGTGCTTAAAATCTAAAAATGTTGTAATTTTTTCGGATAGCAAAAGCGCTTTAGAGCACATAGCTCGCTCCGCCTCTGGTTGCAGAGGGACAGCGTTAGCTTACGTTGTTCTTGATAAAATCTATACCATGCCTAATGATGTAACTCTGAGATTGCAATGGATCCCTTCGCATGCGGGCTTGAGAGGTAATGAGGAGGCTGACATTTTGGCTAAAAGATCTTGTTCAGACGGAAGCGAGGTATTCATAATTCCTGACTACTCAGAATATTTTTCACGGTACAAGACAATATGGCAACAAAAGTGGATAGAACATTTTGACATCAGATCTCGAGAAAAAGGAATATGGTACAAAACTATGCAATGTGAGCCTCCTCGGATACCGTGGTTTGCCGATGTTAAACTAGGTAGGCAATTACTTAAAATAGCTTTTAGAATACGATCAGGACATGTACCACTAAAAAAATTTACCTTTTTAATGAAGAAATCCCTTTCACCTAACTGTATTGTTTGTGATAAACCAGAAGATGCCCAACACCTCCTTACCGATTGTATTCGCAATGATTTTGAAAGGCAACATTTATGTAAAAAATTAAAATTAAATGCATTAGATTTAGGTAAATTTCAATGTATTCTGGCTTACCCTGCAAGCAATAAAGCTAAGCTTATTTATAAATTTATATTTAATAGTCTTAAGAAAATTTTGTAAGTAACTTGTTTAAGGAAATGATGGGGCTGACATGACCTGTTAATGGTTGCAAGTCCCTAATAAATAAAGAGAAAAAAAAAAAAAAAAAAAAAAAAAAAAATACAGAATGAGCTACTAGAACCACATAAGCATTGCTAAGTGTAGTGAGTGTGTAGGAGTGTACATGAGGAGTTGCAAATGGGTGTGTGAGTATGTGATAGTGGGATGTGGTGGGTGATTATCTGTATACTTACCTTCTATACAGGTCAGTTTTATTTAGATTTATTTGTCAATTCGTCACATACTAATGCTATTAATTGTTTCCTGAATACAACTTTTTTGGTATTAAACATATCAAGATGAGAGAATCTTTTGTTAAAATTACTTAGCATCCTACCAATGACTGAATTTTGAGCGTAGTTTGTACCACTGTGTGGTACATCGAATAACTGCGTGTGCCTAGTCCGTCGAGACGGAGCACTC
Organism: Luperina testacea; assembly: GCA_927399505.1. Lineage (NCBI taxonomy): Eukaryota > Metazoa > Arthropoda > Insecta > Lepidoptera > Noctuidae > Luperina > Luperina testacea. The sequence goes on from OV656771.1 coordinate 977,819, forward strand.
AATCTTATAACCAAGTTATTTAGAACGGTACTGTCAATGTTCCCACTACATATACTGTAGAGAAAAAGCATGTCCAGAATCATACGTCTGTTCTCCAGTGGTAGCATATTATGGTGTTTGCATGATAGCAGATAGTCTGTAGATCCGAATCCAGTGCGATAGTTAATATATTTAACAAATTTATATTGAATTGATTCTAACTGCTGTATATAAATCAAGTAGTGCGGATTCCAGATATTACTGCAGTATTCTAAAATACTGCGTATATACGCAAAATAAAGTACCTTGATGCAGTTTATATCAGTAAATAATTTACATGTAGGTACGCATAATAAATCCCAGGTTTTTGTATGCCTTGCCGACGATACAGGACACATGCTCCGAATACAGAAGTTTTGAGTCTAGGACGACACCAAGATCCCTAATAACATTGCAACGCATAACATTGCCACCACTAAGATTATAGTTGTAGTTAATGAGATTTCGCTTCCTAGTAAAGGTTATAGCCTGACATTTGCTTATGTTCACTGTGATTCTGTTGATAATATAGTAATTAGATAATCTATTTAAGTCGTTTTGTAGCTTCTCACAGTCATACCTATTTCTTATAGTCATAAAAATCTTGGTGTCGTCAGCATACATCAAGAACCTTGCATCAAGAACATGCGCTCCTATATCGTATAGGTAGGCAGAGTATAAAAGAGGTGCCAAAATTGAGCCTTGTGGCACACCAGATGGTATGGTTACGCAGTTAGACCTTGCTCCGCCCAATGTAACAATTTGAGACCGATTCCTGAGGCATGACTCGAACCATCTGAGCAAGTTACCGCGTATTCCAAGCTCTTGCAGCTTACGCAGAAGGATGTCGTGATCCACGCGGTCGAAAGCTTTTTCGAAGTCCGTGTAGATCACGTCAACCTGCCCACCACCATCCATATCGCGAACTACATTTTCAAGGAATATTGCTAAGTTGGTATTAGTAGACCGTCCTTTAATAAACCCGTGCTGTTGTTGCGGAATTAATTGAGATATGGTAGGATAAATAAAGTTGTGTACTATTTTTTCCATTACTTTTCCCATAACATTCAGAATTGATATGGGACGATAATTTTCTATGGAGTTTTTGCAACCTTTTTTATGAATGGGCACAATGTGCGCAGTTTTCCAAATAGTTGGACAGTATCCCTCATGAAAACATCTATTGAAAATATGTGTGATTGGTAAACAGAGTGATTTGGCACATTTAACGAAGAAGAGAGGGGGTATAGTGTCACTTCCTGGGCCCTTTGACGTATCCAGATTCTCTAGGAGTTTCAGGATCCTCGCACTGTCAATGGTCAGGCTGTGCATTGTGTCGCCGTATGTTTCACACTCAATCGAGAAAGGAGTGTAAGTCCCGAGCCTGCTGCTAAAGTTTTTTATAGAAAAAGTCATTAAATGCGTTACAAATTTCAGCCTCACTAGTCAATTGAGTATTATCGTACGTCATGTATTTAGGATAACCACTTTTATTATTTTTTCTAGCTTTAACATACGCCCAAAAATATTTAGGTGAAGTTTTTATGTTCTCTTGTGATCGGTATAAATAATTCTGATGACACTCCACTTGCATCTTTTTTTGTCGATCCCTTAATAAGGAAAAAGTAGCGTAATCATGGGGGTTTTTATATTTTTTCCATTGCTTGTGCGTTTTAGACTTTTCCTTAATAACATTAATCAATGCTCGACTATACCATACAGGGTAGCTATAGGCTCCAATGGTGACTTTTGGAACATATTTATCAATTAATGTATTAATCACAGAATAGAACATTTCTACTACACGCTCAAGTTGTTTATCATTACTGCAGACTAATCCCCAATCACACTTAATTAATTCGTTGTTAATGGCCTCATAGTTTCCCCTCTTATAAACATGTTTTTGAAATAGCTTTAGTTTCAAGGGAGGAATTAGAATATCTGTAGCGTTAATAATAATTGCAGGGTGAAACGCGTCTACCGGTACCAGTGGATAGTTCGATTCCATAATAGTATTAGGAAAATTGGCAAAAATTAAATCCAGAGTATGATTATGAGAGTTGGTAAAAAAGTTAGATTGATTCAAACCGCAGAACAGCATTGTATTAATAAGGTGATACGCGGAGTTTTGCACTTCAACGGCGCCCCTCTTCAGCACTACAGGCTGTCTACTTGTCCAGTCAATACAAGGTAAATTGAAATCGCCCGATATGAGAAAATAATCGTTAGGGTTCTGATCAATTACCTCAGTCACCAGTCGCGTTAATAATTGAATACGTTCCGGTATTGCACGGTCTGGCGGTAGGTAAACAGTCGCGATGTGCAGATTACGCTTTACGGCGAGCGATCGTGAGGGAATAGTTACCCAAATGCACTCAAGGTCAGGTCGGCCCCACTCGAGCCGTACGCGCGCTTGCAGACGTGAAGCACAAGCAATCATTACCCCGCCGCCTAGTGAGCCGCGATCGCGTCTAAACCGTTATACGAAAAAGTTTTAGAGTACCTAATGTACCTATATTGTATAATGTAAAGAAATTATATCAACAATTGGTATATCTCACGTTTATTACATCTTGTGAACGTTATTGAAATGAAAGTATTGTACAATCAACAAGAAGTCAAAATCAAAAAAAATCAAAAAATCAAAATCAAAAAGGTTTTATTTCATTATTACACGTTTCATAAATTATACAGTTGGTGGCGTCTCCTTTTAAGCATATAGATGCCTGTGCCAGGAGGCGCCAAGTCCAAGGTAACAATTTGACATAGACAACCCCTTTATTCCGTAGTAAGATCGGTTGTCGTAGATCGGATGTTACCACTGACGTATACAGAATGTCATTTCATTTCTATTATTTTAATAGAAAACAAAAAGTGACTAAATACAAAAGGATTTTTTTTTGTATTTATTTCTGTGTTTAGTTATAATGTATATAATCACTTTAATATCTATGAAATAATAAAAACATTATAAAGCTTTTTTTTTCAAAGGTCTCGCTTATTCGCTATTTTAACAGAGCCTTTTAAAAGTTTTTTTCTCCCATATTCTCCATAGATCTATGAAACTTTTCTCAAGCACCTAAACTTTGAAGATCTCAGCATCCCTTCACAGATATCGTTCGCAATGTTTGTAGATACAACTATCTACACGGCACAAAGGGCTTTTAATCAAGTTGATCCCGCTCGAGTTGATTGTAGCCCGGGCACACTATGGCCACAGTCGGGCACACTGTGGGCACGGTGTGGGCACACGCTGGGCACATTCGGGCACGGCCACTTGGGTAAAGGGGTACATTGGAGCGATTACCTAATGAAATTGTAATTGTGATTTAAGGGTGGTGTTTGGGTACAAGTGTTGTAGGAGAGGGTTTAGTTGTAGGAGGTTGAGGAGGCTTTGTTTTGGTAATGATTTAGATGAATAAAAGAAATGGTAAGTATTGGTATTTTCAATTTTTCTGATCGAAATCTAAATACGAAAGAAAATACATTTCAGATAATATGAACAAGATCCCACGCTACACTTGTACTCGTTATTTAAGATCCAATCTTTAGAATCAAGTTACTTTTTAACGACCTATGAAAATAAATAACTAACTCAAAGGTCAACGCTACTTCTCAAGTGACGACATTTTACAAAAGATCACGTTATGAGATCTACCTGTATGCTAAAAGGTTATTCAACTTGATGTACAGTCAACAAAAAGATAAGTATGCAGGATCGTCGGATATAGTTGTAGTTTAGTAAGAAACCGATGGTTGTTCATCATTCTCCTACCGTTATCCCAACTTATTTGGGGTCGACGCAACATGTCTTTTTCTTCTATACTTCTCTATTAGTCGTCATCTCGGTAGTCACCACCTTTCTAACCATATTATCATTCACACAGTCCATCCATCGTTTCTTTGGCTTCCCCTGCTCTTATACCCATCGACATCCATACTCAAAACTCTCCTCACGACATTTTCCTCATTTCTCCGTAAAACATGCCCATATTTGTTGGTTGTTGTCGACTGAAATTTAATTTGATAAATGAGCTGTTTTTTTTTCTATTAATAAAATAAGATTTTATTCGAGAACATCCGTCGGTTTCTTACTAAACTTCAATTATATCCGACGATCCTGCATACTTATCTCTTTTGTTGAGTGTAACTAGTGAAGTCACCGTGTCGTCTTCATCTACCTAGTAAACTCACATATCAACTTAATGTACCTTTTTTTTTGTTGTCGGGGTAACCCTCAAAAGGCACCCGACCTCCGGGGAGGGAGGTCGGGGAGTGTGGGATTTTTACCTCACTAAAACTACCCCCGTGATCACCATCAGCACATAGGGGTGGTCCCGGTTCCTTTTAAAAGACCAATTCCAGAACCCCCCGTGCAACGCCTGTAAGGCACATCCCTTTTTTTTTCTGGATAGTAAATCATCAAATGACCCCTCCCGCGTGTCAGACTCTTACTGACTAAAACCCACCCGTGTTCCTTCCTTAGCCCTTTATGTTCCGGGCCAGCGGTAACCCTTTCAGACAATCCCGCTGACCCGGCAGGCTTCGGTCCTGACGGGCCCCTTCATTTGATGCTGACATCTCTTTGAGGCGCGCGTGAAACACGTACGCGCCGTCCGGCACGGGCCTGGTCCTGATCGGACGGTGAGCTACCCATTACTCTCCGCCCGCAGGCCCGAAGGCACATCCCTGGGGAGACTGTAAAGGGGCCTCCCTGAGGCTCGCTATGCACGGCAGCACGTGATCACTGTGCCACTGTCTTCCCTGGGGTCACTTGATGGGCGGACAGAGTCCCCACTCTGTGCGCCCGCGACCCCAAAGGTCCACCTACCTTGTCTGGTAAGCGGGTTTCGGCGTATTAGGTGCCAAGGCGGTTGCCACCCCGACGCCCCCTTCTCCGAGCAGGATCAGCCCTCTCCCGATCCCGCTCGGCGGCTTCCTTCTTGACCATCACGGTCTCACAGAAGGAGGCTACTACCGTCCAATTCTCTATCTCTGCTAGCATAGCCCTCACTACAATGAAGTCACGTGTCATCTTAAATAATTGGTTGTTCTTATTTTAGTCAAGTAATGTCAACACCTAGTTTATCGTAGACTCGAGTTTATCGAGTTTAGTCTGTCCTCATATCCAAAGACAGACAAACCTCGATTACATATTTTCTGTCTTATAAAATACGGACAATATAACATAAACCCGGTCAACATAAACTAGGGGGCCTAAAAAGGCCACTTTGGCAGAATCATAAAAGGATAACATTATGAATCATAATATGGCGAAGATAGTCCGTGTTTTTCTTTTTTTCGCTGCACTACGTAGGTTTAATGAAAGAGATTAGGATTGGATTTGGATTGGCTTGATTGGTATTTTAGCACAGACAAATAAAATTACTGAAAAATCCTTCACTAATGGGATTTGATACGATTAACTTACCAGTTAACTGCGTTTGTTCTGTCCATTATGATTCATAATGTTATCCATTTATTATTCAGTCAAAGTGGCCTTTTTAGGCCCCCTGATGGATAACGCAAGAAATGACGCAAAAACTAATTAAATTTTAAAACAGAACGCCTAAAGATGTATTATGTAATAAAATTACACTTACCACGAAGGACTAAGTCAAACCTCCATCAAGAAGACTGATGAATGTACCATATTTAGAGCAATGAGGATATCTAAGGATTCTGTTTTATATGTAGGTAATCTAATTTACTGTTTTTTAGAATATGAACGCTCAAGGATAATTTATTCAGTTAAAAAAAAATCAGGTTTCTGAAAGCCTGATCAAGTCTCTTATCAGAAAATCCGTTATCAAATCACGTTTCAGCTAATCATAGCTGAAACGTGATTTGATAACGGATTATCAATCATTATCTTGGTCTAACTATCAAGTTAGACCAAGATAATGATTTGACATTCAACCTGATGACAAGAATCCTTATAAGTAGTATCTGTATGTCTCTCTCATCTTTTTCAAAATTTTTAAATCTGGTGATAACGGAATTTCAGAAACCAGGCGAAATATATGTATAATATCACACAATGTCTAAAAACACACCAAAGAAACATTAGTGGTCTCCAATAGCACTTGTTACCGAGCCAAGGCATATGCGGCAGAAACGTAATGAACATTATGGAATGAAATATTCCACACATAAGCACAACAGAACTGTTACAATGATGCAGCTGCCCTGCCAAAAACAATAACACTAGGAATTCACTTGGATAACCTAGTTTTGTAGGCACAATTGCACATCTGGAAAATGTAAAGATTTAAGTAATTTTGAATTCACAATTTTAAATCAGAAGTTTGAATTCCTAGTATAGTATAGGCCATTCTTCGTCGATAAGAATCTTGATATTAAAATTTAATTCGTCTTAGGCCCGTATTAATAAACGTAATTCAGCCCAAGAGCTCGCACTCGAAATCGATCATGAGGTCATGATCGTATTAATAAACATAATAATTTACGTACTCATTTTAAATTACGATTTGGGTTTACGATATCAGCCGAGTGATGGACTGATTAATAAACGAAACTCTACACTTAAGTTTAAAATAGGTACTCAAGATGCTTAAACCTGGGTGTAGGTAATCCGTGTCTTGAAGTCGTGATTAGTAGCGCGAAACATGGGAGTTTAAAAATATTTTGGGTGAAATTAATTATTACAATAAAATAGTATACTGTGTGTGTATATTTTATGGTATCTGCTATATCGTTTACCAAAAATCTATATAGGATGCCTCGAATCCTTATTTTCTACTACAGCCCTAGGTACATTTTTTTTATAATTTCGTGAAACTATTTTTACTCCATTGGATTGCTCTCTGCTTTTCCATTTTCGTTTAAAACCACTTTTTGTCAAATTAAAAACGCGAGATGTTCGCGACAGTCAACAAACAGAATGATCTTGATTGTTGTTTCGCGCCCTTTTTTAATTTGTCTTCAATCTGACGCTATAATGCGTTGTTATTTGTACCTATTGAGTTGAGTAGTAAGCTTCTATACACAAGTGGAAAACAACTTTGCAACATAATTCAGCGATATTCATTAAAGTTTTAACAAAATATAAGTATTTCAATAAATCTTACAACAAAGCAATAACGAAATGTGGTCAATGTTATTCTAAACATCGGTCAATGTGGCGTAATCGTTCCCGAAATTAAGCCCTCAAGTACAGCGTCTTGAGGAAATTAACAAACATACAAAAGATTGTAGGTCCCGTGTAAGTAAAAGAGATGCATATATTAGCTTACCTATGAATTAGCAGTTTTACAAAGAAAAAATTAAATATTTTTAAATAAAATTACATGTCATGTTTCATTAATCGAAGAATTGGTCATTAAAATGGCAAAAGTACATCTTCACTAATGAGTGAAAATGAACTTTTGCCATTTTAGTGGGAGTTCCTTGATGGCTCTGCTGTAAAAATCCTGAGGACGGGAATCGATGAACTATTTAGAGGCATTTTTCACCGCCTCGTAGGATTTGAAATGTTTCGCCTGTAGTATCCAAATTCCGAATAAAAATGGAAATTGTGCAAGGTCTGGTGAGTATGGTGGGTGACGGAGAGATTTTAGTCCTGTACTTTCCAGACGGTACGATGCCATGGATGGTTTTGATGACTTCGACGCGTTTTTGTTGTTGTTGTTCAGTGAGTTCATACGGTACCCACTTTCCGAGCTTTTTTTATATTTCCAATTTGAAGTAAATCTATCAGTATCGATTTATTACCTACGTTGAAAGGCTGCTACAAGTTCCAACGTGGTTTGAGATGAATCTGCTTCTATTATGGCTTTCAATTCATCGTTATCGAATTTCATCTCCGGTCGGCCACGGGGCTCCTGTGGAGATAAAAATTCCCAGAACGGGAGTGATGAAACCATAAACAGACCGTACGTTCACTTGCGGTGCCATGTCCATACACGTCGTCAATATTGCGTGTTGTCTGTGCTGCGTGGGTGTCTCGACGGACCTCGTATTCGAATATAGCGCGCAATTTCGATTTTTCCATGGTTACAGACAGCGTGTAGCGGTATCTACAAAGCCACATTACGAACTACGCATCATACTGACGTCACGTAAAATCCTGCACCTCGCAAGTAGACTTTACCACAAAACTAGCATATATACCTACAACGGCCCGACATGAATCATCGGACAGTTGCCCGCCAGACACAACACCCGTCTGGTCGGAGGATCCTCCCTTTTCTATGGAAGATACCTCTACAAGCGAAAAAAAAAACGAAGGGGCGGAAAACAAATGAACAACAGATTTTGAAAAAAATAATGTCATGCTATATTATGACATTTTGAATTTGGAATTCTAAATAGACTGGACGATTTGGATCTTCACAATAGCCAGTATCAAAAATTGGCAATTTCATAGGTAAGGACCTAATATTTATAGTTGATTGCTGATGGATGGAAATTTAGAGTACTTTTATTTTATTTATAAAAAAATCAAAATATCTATTCTTTTTTCAATTGATATTGTTTAAGCAATTATTGGAGACCATTTTGGTATAAATACTACGTGAAAATGTATCGAAGTTAGGAGATATTCAGACTTGTATTGAATTAGGTCCAGTCATTTTTTCGTTATTATTTTAAGGCGTACCTATAACAAAAATGTATGCTTTTATTATAAAAGTATATGATATTTAGAATAGTATTCAATTTCAACGAGGAAATCATGCATCTACGCGCATTTTTGTAACAGGCCTCTTAATGTCATTTAAAACTAAGGAATAAAAGGTGAAGGCGCTAATAATTAAATAATTCTAACGTTTTTAAATTATCCATCCATTCTTGAAATTTTACTCCCCTCCTCGAGAGCAAACACCTTTTAAATGGGCATTAAACTTTAAAAGAATCTAGATAGGTTTTTAAAGCAAGACATCAATCAGATTAATGGCAAAGTAAAAGCGTCTGTTTTCTCACGAATCATTATTATTCGATCAAAGCCTCAGAATTTTTATTAAACTCAGACGACCGAATAGTATTGGGTACTTTAGTATAAAATATTTTTCAACACACTTGCTCGTAAAGTGGCTCTTAATGAACCGCTTTTAGGTCCATAATGCAGTGCATTAAACACGCGTGTTTTTTACTTCTACCGCACTAGAGCGGTAACGCCACAGATAACTATTTACTAGTCGGAGATACCTATGTGCTTTTTTTTAATCTCATCAAGAGAATTCATTCCAAAAGGAATCAGCGGGCCATATTTTACTTTTTAAAAAAAATAGGTAGTGTTAATTTGTCCTTGGTCCCAGAATGAACAAAAATTTATTTACCTTAAATTATCCGTGGTCCCTCCCGGAACCAAACGGAAAAGACCCTGACTGACGTTCTATTATTGCGGATTCTCACTGAACTAATGTATATTTCTCTATACCAATAGTATCCAGTTTCTAATTCCATACTAACTAAACTACAATTTGACATATGACAACACTATGATCAATCTAAATATCATTTTGTGTTTTTATTTATAGTATTTCATCTTTTTTTCCTGTTGTATTGGCTAGATATCAGGTTTTTTGATACCAAACATAGTTTGCTCTTACGACCATTTACAGCTTTTCTTTACTCTTTATTTGCGACTTCAAGTACGCTTTCCTGTTCAAACTCAATCACCAATATTAAAACTTAAACATATCTAGAAAGAATTCAATTTCACAAAGCCAACCTAATACCCAATTCCATTATAAAATCCATTAAGTAGTTCCTTCACCTATTTCGGCTTTAACCCGTAATTAAAATATGAAATCCTACGATTATGAGGCATTGTTGAAGCGCTGACTGGAATTGAATTAAAATGTCAGTCAAGACGCCGAAAGGACTGAGTGTTGACAATTCTGTTGAGATATGACGGTAGTTCCACTGTGATGTTTGGCTGTGTCTAAAAGGAGATATTTTATATTTTGAATATTTTATGGGATAGCCTGTAATTAATTATCCATGCCCGTGTCATGCCCGCTGCGTACCAATTAGTGGAAGTAATTGATGTCATATTTTTAATACTCAAGTTAAAATATGATTTACTACCATTAGCAGAATTTACTTATGTTCTCCCACTTTAAGTAAGTTACGATGATCATGATAACAGGTTGCTCTATATATATCGTATATTTTAAGCTACAACTTGTAGAGAGTTCTAAAATACGAGTAGATGCAAAAAATAAGCCACTTAAGTTTATCTGTCTCTGAAACGTATTACCCAAATGTACTGTAACCCGGTTGTTTCGATGTTTTAAACGACATCTTCTAAAAATAGGCTTTCCCGCTATTATTCGGATAACAATAACATAAATAGGTTAACTGAGGGACGTACAGACGCCAGCACATCGAGCTACTACCATCTGTCAAATTTCTTTAATAGATTTTCAACTTTATCGCTAAAGCATAAGGTTCAAAGTAGATTGGGAGAATTTGACAGTTTCGGGTAGGTTGATGTGCTGGCGTCTGTACGAAAAACCACTGGATAAGGCGCGGGATATACTGAACTTTTACAAGAACCTAGCGTTTAGCCTAATAAGGTACTCGCATACGAAGTGTACGTTTTTATCTGTTTTATTTACAATGCAAGACATACCTACCTGTCTCATTATTTTAGAAAAGGGAGAAATGAATCAATCCTAGTTGTTCTTCATTGGAACAGAAAATAAATAAAAAGCAATCAAGCACCAAAGCAAACAGTTTCTTTTCAGTGTTTGCTATTTTCCTTGGCGACATGAAAACGCAAATAAACGTAACGTACGTTTATTTCTTTATTTATCTCCTTATAATATATACAACATCCTTTTTTGTGAAGTGACAACTTCTTTAGGTGCGTTGGGCATTTTTAGAGATGGAAAAAAACCATAGAACTCGCGCCAATGTTACCGTAAGCGACACCGCGCGTGTTTTGTTTATAAAACGATTAAAAAAATACCCACTTCGGATGTGTTCGGCTGTCCTCTGGATGTACTCGGTTTTAATGTATATCCGATAAACTCGGTTTTAATGTATATCCGTCAGTGAGTGATTTTTTTTTTCAAGATGGGAAATCATCAAATGACCCCTCCCGCTCTGGGTGGAGCGGAAGGGAGTGTCAGACTCTTACTGACTAAAACCCACCCGTGTTCCTTCCTTAGCCCTTTATATTCCGGGCCAGCGGTAACCCTTTCGGACAATCCCGCTGACCTGGGTCAGTGAGTGATGGCAGAGTATTCTGTTTGTGTTACTGTTAGCCTACATCATCCTACTTCTGGGCAAAGTCCTCTCCCCATGAGTTCCAGCTTTTTCGATCGGGCGAAAGGGGACAATGGTGGTTTGTGAATTTATCAAGAAAGCAAAAATGATTATTCTACACTGTGCCCAATATGACCACACGACGAAACCAAATGCGATATCTGAAGCCAAGTTGAAGCGGTTAAATCTAACGAAATGACATTGAGTGGACGTGCCCATTTGAATGTTAGTCACTTTTAGCCATTATTAACATGATCTGTCAGTATGGGCACGTCTTGTAGCAGTGAAATCTATGCTATTCTTTCGTCTGGAATATTTATAATTAGTATTCTGTCACTCGAACTAACAAACTTCCAATACAAACTTTTTCTTTCTTAAAGCAGGGCGGTGAAGCGTTTACGTATTTTGTTTTTAGGCTTTTTGCTACTGATATTGTTTTTTTTTTTTGTGGAAGTTCTCTTAACTGGATAATAAAACTGCGGAAATTAAGATGAATATTCACTTTGAATCGTTTACCTACAATCTCGCTTCAAAATTATTAGTCTAAGCGTTTCATCTTAAAAAAAGTGAGATATGAAAACTTTGACATTGGAATTATTCACTATAATCGCTGAAATTCAAAAGACAAGACATTCTAAGGTCATTTATTTAACTTTTCCTTCTGTAACAGTGGGGCCTCGTCTTTACAATACCCGGGAGGATTTCATTTGGGCAATTACGGGGGCCCACTAATTGCCAACCATCTCAGAAATAGCGTTCGCCAGAGAAATTGTTTTTAATGAAAAATTCACGTAAAGCCTGCGTTGAAGTTTTACTTTTTTCCGCTCCGTGTAATAACATTAATGTAATGATAATTTCTGAAGTTGCGCGGCTGATGGATGGCCGGGATCTGCCGGGATGCATTTTATTAGAGTAGTGGCAGCTTGCGACTTTGCTCCTTCAGGTTTTATTACTGTTTTTGTTCGTGGAATGTTGAGTTTGTTTCCAAAGAAGAGTAGGCTTTCTTACCTTATCCTGTGAGTTTTCCTGCTTTACTATTATAGGCATTTCATTTGGGCCTTATTGAAATTTTATTACATATTTTAAACTGACAATAAAACAAATAGTTATCGCCGTTTTTAAAGATCTTTGAAAGTTGTTTTTTATATGCCAATTCAATTTGTTGAATTAGAACGCAAACGATTTGAAAAAACACGAATTCACAAGCAGTGCTTACAATATTTAAAAAATATGGCACAATCCCACAATATGTATAGTCCGACGAAGATAAATATAATGAAGTTATACGAAACGTGGATGAAATTTCTAATATTCCGCAGCAAAATAATCCTACGTCTGACGTCACTCCCCTCCACGTGAGTAACAATACACGCTTTGGTTGACGTCGACGTGACGTGACGTCGACTCGATATTACCTGACAGCAGTAGATTAGAATATACAACTGCTTGGATTTAAGTAACTGGAGAAAATATTAGAATGATGAAAAAAAAGGTTACAAATAGAATTGGATCCTATGCAGATGCCATCACTATAAATTATGACAATTTACGCCATCATCATTTCTATCTTGTTCTCACACATGTATAATTTCAACATGAATGATGTAACCAATATTTTCATATTTTGATTTATATGAGTGTCCGTGGAGTTCCTTGCACGTTTTCTCCATAGGAACCCACTACGCTTTGGAATGGGCAACTAGCTTCATCTTTCTGACTGACCCACCCCTTGACAATTCAAAAGTGCCTGTAATTAGTACATTTGAAATAAAAGCTTTAAGTTTAAGTTTCAGTTTGCTATGTTATATTTATCAAAATAATACATAATAGGAACCTTTAACACGATAACAATAACAAAGAGCAATTACCAATTCGTTTCGTGAAACTGATAATTATGTTAATTGATAAATTTAATATAGCTGGTCCATGATTAGCAGAGGAAGCTATATTAAAATCTGATATACTGTAGTGGATTATTGAGGATTGATTATAATTCAATTGGCGTTTGAGGGAGGCCTTTGTCCAGCAGAGCCATGGATGTCTTTCGTCTGAAATGATATTGATGATGAATATGGAAAATGATGAAATACAAACAATAACTCTCTCTCTCTCTCTCTCTCTCTCTCTCTCTTAGTCTGTGGTAAATAAATATATTTTCTTTCTTTCTTTTCATTTTCTTTCATTCGAGGGGCTTGTGGCTAAGTGATAACACCCGCACGGGTCATTCGAACAGGTTAACTTACACTTGCCGCGGTTAGGTTATGGATGGGTGAACATATTTACATACCAAGACCCCTCCGTGTCTCGGAAAACACATTTTTCCGTTGGTCCCGGCTATCATTCGTGCATCTTTGATAGTCGTTACGGGTCGTCAGAAGTCCGAAAGTCTAACACCCAGTCTTACCAAAGGGTACTTACTTATATTACCCAGTAACTGGGTTCTGGAGATCAGACAGGCATCGCTTCATGTAACATACTAAGCTAGATACGGTTAGGCTGGAACCTGATCCAAACATAGTTGAGAAAATGCTAGACAGATAATGATCAATAGAATATTAAAAACACAAATAATGTTGGTTCTATTGAAATTCGAAGTTAAATCATCATAGAAACATTTACAACAGTTGTCTAAACAAATTACACCAAGTAGAGAAGAAAGCTAAAGTAAATATGTACATACAAGCCCCCCTGGGAAGCATGACTGCACTTCATCCAACTTCCAAGTTCCAACGGCGGGCGAGTTTAGATTCAAATCAGCGTATTAGATGGTATCAGCCTTTGTAAGCATTGTTAGGGTTATATTTTATAGGGTTATCTTCTGATGCATGTACTGATTGGGAGTGTTAAGAAGATGGAGCGGGTTGTGTGTAGTTATTTGTTTTGTTGTAATGTTTTACGGTTTTTTAATGGTGTTTTTCCCAAACTTACACATGCAAATATAGCCTATATTTGCATGTGTAAGTTTGGGAAAATCACTAAAATTACTATCTTTTTCAATATTTATTTTTCTGAAATAAATTAATTGTGGGTTTTCAGCAAATACGTTTTTTTTTTAATAGTAACTAGCTTCATCTTTCTGACTGACCCACGCCTTGACAATTCTGAAGTGCCTGTAATTGGTAAATGGTACCAGCGACCGCCCCCCCCCTATAGTAGCCTGTGTGTGTGTGTGTGTGTAGTAGCCTATGGTTCAGTTTTTAATTAGTACAAGAGTTGTATGGTTTTGCTTATCAACAAATGATGGTAAAATAATCTACAGATTATTAATTTTTACACTGTTTTTGGAACAAAAAATCTTATCTTACTTACATAATTATTGTTGTACAGTCAGTAGGTACCTACAACAGTGTTATCACTTGCACTATTAAAATTGTCCTTAGCGCTACGACATAAATCAATGTCAAATTGTAACCAACGATGTAGAGATGACAATACAAAGGTGTCAAAAAAAAAAAAACTAAATTGCTTCCATAAGCCATAAAACCAAATCTGTTGAACGCGCACATAAACCCAGAGCATTATTACACCTGTTTCCAAGCAACACCTCACTATAAGAATTCCAATACACGTGTATTTCCCTCCCCCCTCTAGCCCCCGTCCCCCATAGGACATGCAAGCCTAGGACATTTATCTCTCGCTCAAATCCATGTGGCGATATTAAATATTTCGCATCGCTTCGCATCGCATCTCGTCACAGTGTTGAAATATCTCCGTGTTACCACCAACATCATCATCCTGGTGTGTGTCTACGAAGCTTAATGGTTTTAAAATGAGGTCACGAATATATCCCGAAGATTCCTTTAGATGTGATTCGTTGAGATCTTTATTCCTCGGCAGAGTTTTATTGATTTTGCTATCAAAGAGATACGTGTTTTAAATGTTTGTTGGTTGTTCTGACGGGCACCACATTCACGCAGGTAAAATATTATATCGGTCTTTAGGGATTTGTTTTCGTTTCCTTGTTGAATTTCTAAAATATGTTTTATTTTTCAGAATTTTTCCTTTGGTTTAGAATAAAAAAGATCGTCTTGTATCCTGCGGGTCTTGTCAACAATAATTATGGTAATAACACCATGTGGGATGGCATTAGAATAATTATGTATTTGGTTATATATAACGTGGAGTGTTGTCTCCACCCTGTAAAACCAGATAACGACAGTAAATTAAACTTCGTTCATGGCGTTCCCCCAGTCTGCATACAAAAATTCAAACAACTAGATCCAATGGTTTAGCCACTATAGCTACTCAATGATTGGCAACATCCATAGCCGGACCATGAGTAGGTACTATTTAGTTTGTTTGAAAAAATCACTTTTTGTATTCGATGGAAGGATTTATTTGATAGTTCCGAAACTCGAATACTCGTATAAATTGTAGTGTGGAGACAACGACAACCTCCGTCCTGAAATAGGAATTAAAAGGTAAAATTGAGGAAGTTTCAGGAGATCAGTAGAATGGCGCCTTAAAAGTGTTATCACTAAAAGTTCACCCCACATAGTCTCAAGTCTGAAACTCACGAGAATTGCCAAGCAATTACACACGCTCGTATAACTAGGTACCGATGTTTGTAAACTCCCGTCCGCGCTGTTTAAAATTCGGTGGTGCCATTTTGGCTGTTGGTGTAAATTGTAAATTGACATAAATCAGTTTTGACAACATTATAAACTGCTCTTCATGTCTCCACGTATTGAGCCTAGTCTGTAGTTGTATTTCAACTTTCTCCAGCTATGACTGACACTGATATTGGAGTAAATTACTGTTGGTAGTTATGTGGTAGACGTTTATGCTTACAGTGCGGCCGACGAGAGAATACGGTATTAACTCCTGGCAGTTTCATACAAACGAATACGTGTTTTGCGAACTTGATGTTTATTAGAATTGTTTGTTTGACACATGTCAGGAACTCATTCTTTTGACGGCCCGACTATAGCTAATCGAAACCTGATCATGATAGTGACTGATGTCACAATAAATGACATTCCTTATCCCTAAAACCCTTTGCTTCGTTGGGAATTAAAAATATTTATGCTATGCTATGTATTTTCTTTGTTATATTTTAATTACTACGATAAAACAATTATATTAAATCCAGAACAGTCCCGACAATAATCCTAACTCCTCTTAGTAGGTAACACACTACAAAATCTACATATTTATGGTAAGTAAAACTTACACAATCAGATAGCTACCCTATCAACACCATGATCTGCCATAAAAAGCAACAAACATACAATTTGTAACACCGAGTAGATGCCACGAATATGACTGGGGAGGCAGATTAGCAATGCAAATACCAGCGTATGCCAGGGTCCCATGGCGGGCCAAGTTCACTAAGTGTCGCCGTTACATCGACTGACAGTTTCGGCTTTTGATTGCCTTTGTGAATTATGTTAGGTATTTCGTGACTAGCGATGTGTTTACATAGGGTTATAGATGTAAGGATTTGTCGTTTGTGTCTAGAAGGTTGGATGCAGACAGGCTCATGTTTAATGTTCTGCGTTTAGATCTACTTCTACATCTTAAGTTCCCGAGAGTGATATGCAAATTTTGGAATAAGAATTGAGTTTTGATTGTTGAATTATTCTCTTAAAATAAATGCTTCAAACCCGAGATTCTTCAAGACTAAAAATAAATCTATAAATTCTATTGATTTCAGAAAAGTAAAAAAAAAAAAATTTAAACTCAACGTTTAAATAGACTGTTCCTGTTTTCCATCACAAACGAACAACGAATCCTTCCAAAAAATCAATCGACATAAAACCGTCAAGAATCCCAAACGTGCCAACAACAGGTACTCACACAAAGTCCCACAAACTTGGACAAACAGTTAAGAACATTGAGTTGTTTAAAGTCGTCTTTTGAAACACTCTACCGACTTCATTATCCTTTCCTTTGCGGCTATCTTTTGAAGAGTAGTTTAGCCTCAGGAAAGGCATGTGGAGGTTCTGTGCTCCCAGTTCCCACTCAGCTCCCTCCTACAATTTAACTGGATGCGGTCGCGAAGCTTCGTTTTCTACATTTCCTGGCGACATTTCGTTGAGTGAATTTTCAAAGTGATTTATAACGGTCACCGTATTTCGTATATTACGCATATACACGACAGTACGAGATTTGAAATGTTATTGCTAGATGGTGAACGGAGATTACCATGTTTTACACATAATATGTCGTTTTATTTCTTGGCAACCTGCTGCCATCCTTATTTTGACGGAGATTTTGAAAACAATTATTAACTACTTTACTTGAAACTAGGAGCTAGTTAACGGTCGTGACTTACGAAGTCGTAGGCTCCAATTCGAACCCCGACAGGTGCTCTTTATTTAAACTATTTCATCACCACACCTCTCATAACGGTGAAAGAAAACAACGTGAGGAAACCAGCATGTCCTAGAGCCAAAAATTCGAAGACATGTGACATTTACTAACCCAACTGGGCCCGCGTGGTAGATTACGAACTTCTCAAAGAGACCTGTGTCCTGTGTCCCAGCAGTGGGAACATGCTGATTATTCTTGCTTGAAACTGTTTTAATTTTTAGATTATTAAAGCATGGCTGATAATGTAAATAGTAATTTTGTGATTGGACCTTGATAGCTCATTCATATTCAATAATTTATTCAACCCATCGTCAAGCTTACAAATTCATATACCTTTCCCTAAAACTAATCTAAAACTGAAGGGAAACAAAATTATCATTTCGCGCTAGTCGTAAAACTCCATCGTAAAAGTCGATTGAGGGGAAGGGTTACTCTTATTTACTATACATGGGTACTACATGGATGAGGGTCTTACAACCTACCACTATATGTACATTTGAATTTTAACTACTGTCACACTCAAAATAATATCTGTAGTTGCTGTCGTTTCAACTATAGATCTATCTAAAGATTATACATTAGATTATGTTTTATTGACATTTTCACTAACTTCTTGAGATAAATAATGAAATTCTTTACAAAATGAATCACAATCGGCACTAAGGTACCCTTCCAAGAAAACATTTCACATTTCAGCATTATCATAATAAAATATACGACAGAAATATTCGTAGGCTCCTTTGTAAGTACATTCGGACGTGTACATAATAGCAAAACATCCTTAACCCTGCTAGATCTAGACCCGGATAGACGTCCAAAATAAAATACGCCGCGATTTATCACCGGCGCACCACTCAAAGCGGGTGGTTAATAAAAATTCCACAGTAGAAGTTATTTTGCAGAGGCCTCGGGGGAGTCTCGTATCAGAATCTAGCGTAAAACGCCCGCCGTTGGCGAGAACATGGTGGTAGTGGGTGCAAGGCAAGAACTGAATGAGGATTTAAAGTAGGCAAGGGCTTACAGTCTGTGATGATAACAACGGGTTTAGGTCGAGTCTGTGTAATGAAAGTTTGGAATAAGCCGATGCCATA
Organism: Luperina testacea; assembly: GCA_927399505.1. Taxonomy (NCBI): domain Eukaryota; kingdom Metazoa; phylum Arthropoda; class Insecta; order Lepidoptera; family Noctuidae; genus Luperina; species Luperina testacea. The sequence goes on from OV656771.1 coordinate 996,481, forward strand.
TGAGGACAAACGTTTTAGTATGTCATACACACAAGAAGATTACTTAGTTGAGACCCTGATGACGTAGATGGAGCGTAATACAATAACTTGTCTTTTTCAGAAAAAGACATCATATTCCAAAGAAGATTCTAGAAATCTGATGGATACAAGAAGCCCAAACACCATTCTTTGACGAGTAAACGATGATGCTTTATCGCTTTGTCAACATCACAGAAATGTACTGACACATAAAACCCCCACTCACTCCTACCCAGTGAATGGCATACAAGAAGCCAAATTTAAAGGAAGGAAGCCCAACCAACTAAAACAAGACAAACAAATCAAAGCTCGCACATTAGCATCATATCAAAGTTGTTAAAATGCTAATGTTACACTAGTAGGGCAGAGAATGGTTCCCTGGGGCACGCCTAACTATCGCCGTAATTAATGCTTTGCCATTATTTAGAGGAGCGCTTACACTTAATGTTTGCGATTGTATGGAATATGTGAGGGTGCAGGGGTGGGCTCGAAGTGGAAAGAGATACGCTTTTATAAATGTTTAGTTATCTGGGTGACGTTGCATTAGTAGTGCATTGGCATGCAGTGCTTAAGAATTTCAACACTCTTCTTTCTTCTTCTTGTAGTAGTTTATGGTATTGATTTTTTTATTATTCTATAATATTCTATATTATTTCTTCTATAAGCATGTTAAGCCGTTGGTTCCGGCTGTCATTCGTGGATCTTTGACAGTCGTTGCGGGTAGTCTGACCTGAAAGTCCCGAAAGTCTGACAACCAGTCTTACCAATGAGTATCGTATTACTCAGTAAATGGGTTGTGGAGGTCAAATAGGCAGTAGCTCCATGTAAAATACTGGTATTCAGCTACATCCGGTTAGACTGGAAGCCGACCCTAACATAGTTGGGAAAAGGCTAGGCAGATGATGATGATTCTATAATACTGGACCAGCTTGCAGTGTAAGCAAACTGAAGTGGCAGAGGGCTCTGACCATGTTTGTCAAAAGACCGATGGCTCGTGGAGCAGACGATTCCTGGAGTGGAGACCGCGTTGCGGCAAGCGTATCTTGAGACGCCCCCAGCTAGATGGACCGATGACCTTAGGAAAGTGGCTGGGACAGACTGGATGCGGAAGGCGGAGGACAGGATGTTGTGGTGCAGCCTGGGAGAGGCCTATGTCCAGTAGCAGACAGCGGTAGGCTAATTTGATTGATTTCTTGAAAATACTGGAAATAATTCCCAACGTGGAAGGTGAAATTGGCAACCTAGATAGGTAATATGTAAAATCGTAAGACATAAATAAAGGTAAAGTCCTAAGCTCGTTCTAATATCCTCCCGACCGAATTTAACACTAATCAATGCAATGTATATTACAAACGCATCCTTGTGTAGGTCTGTTAATAATGCAAATTATATCATGTGCTAACCCAAATGTACACACAGATACCTATGGGGTGTGCTAATTAGGAGCCTCCTGACCATAATCACGTAATAATGTAACGATTCCCGCATTAACTATGTAATTGTGAAACTGCTTCCAAGTCGCTTGTACTAGCGGTACTTAACATGAAAATTAAACTTGTAATTACTTGTTATTATTTAAGTCCTTATGTTCCGTTGCGGTGTTACAACAATAGATAATGTCTTGTATTCAAATTAGTGTTTAATTTTAGAGAATGTTTCGGGCAATGTCGCTTAGTTTTACGGCATAGCTATTCTACTATAAAGACGATTTAAATAAAAAAAACAAATATATTGGGTAAGGTGTACTCTCTTAGTCATTGAATGCTACATAGACGTAAACCAAAAGATCATCACCATCAAGCAACAAACAGAAGTTCTAAAAAAACAAGTGCTGTGAATCTGACGCGTGAAAAAACTGTCTTGCTAACTTTCTGTTTTAAAGCAAGCGGTTTTTATTTACCTACCCGCTCCCGCTCCCGCCCATGCCTCAGCCCCGGCCACGCTAGGCATCCCTCTATGAAATACCATTGCTCCTTCCTAGGTGAGAATATGCTGTAGAGTGTAAAATTTCCCAAGGTGACAACCGTTACGGGCATTTTTCTGTGTAACTATGTATGCCCGTGTAATATTAAGCTCGGGGGACTTTAAAGAGTGCAAAATGCACCATTTTTTCGCTAGAAATTTTCAGTATAAGATAATGGAGGCTGCCTTTTTATCGGTTGAGTGTTGAAAGTGTTTTTAATGCAAGTACAAGGATCTACGTACATAGTTATAACGTAAATATAGTAAGTTATGATGGTACGACTCGTAGTGTGTTGATTTTTATATATGTATTTTGGTCTTCCCCTATTAGAAGCGGTGGTGTTTTTTAAAGCCATCTTTTTGTTAAAAATTTTGGGAGGGGTCCCGTTATAAATGACATAAACGACATACAAAAAGATTGTTGACACGAATTGATTTAAGGGGACTACATCGCTCATTTGGAAAAATATCGCCGTAAGGGCGTTTGTGCACTACACGGAATTTTACCGTCCGGCAGTCCGATTTTTTACGGTCTCATATGGCACGCCCATAATAAAAAAATAAAATCGGACTGCCGGACAGTAAAATTCCTTGTAGTGCACAATCGCCCTAAATGTATTTATTTCCAAAAAAGAGTTAAATATGACAAAGCAACGTAGTATACGTAGGTTAAGGTATATATCTATGGGTCTTTGTTACCTGAAAATAAATGGTTTATTATTATTAATAAAGCATGAAGAAACGTATTTACGTTAGGAAAAACAAAGACGTAAAAAAGTAAAATAGCAGTTACGTCGATGTTTCTCCAAAAAAACGACACGACCTAAAGTGCGGTCACTGTCGGACTGCATAGAAAAGAAAGAGAAGCGCGATGACACAACGCTGGTAATTTATTGCAAAATATGAAGCAATTATCTATTTACAAAAATCTATTGTTTGGACTAAAAAATTAAATAAAACACTAGTGCTTTAGTATGTTGCTTGTAGAATAATCTGACAAAAAATCAGAATGATTGTATGTACATATTAGTATGGTTTTTATTGTAAAAAGAAATATTTCAAATTAGTTGTGTTGTGTTTTAAACACACTATCTAACTAGCATAATTATATCCTGAAGAATATCATATTTTTTTCTGATTTTGTTTACTGTAGTCGATCATATACTTTTAGGCAATAAAAAACTTGCGTTTTTTGCGTTTTAGTCCCCTTAAAAAGAAGGTAGCCTTAGGATTGTATACACATGTTCAAGTCGGCACATTCAATTAGGAATTATTTGTTAAGGTACAAAGCCAACCAACGAAGCAATTACTGCACATAAACAGCTTTCATTCGGCTGGTGACGATCGATGACGATCGACAAACTGTGTTCGGCATGTAGATGCCTTAAGAGAAGAAGAGGGTAGCCTTTTCCACACATGTTCGGGTCAGCTTGGCACAATTCCAGCTAAGCCGAGCGGCTTTTTCCCAGTTTCCCACATTTATTCGTCGTTGCCGCCAGACTGTACCGAATCATGCCGTTCCAAACAAGTGTGTAGCACCCCCTGCACTAGGAGGACTACGTAAAGGTGTATTCCAACACCCTAAACATTCACAATATCCACAGCCACTCTCTTAAATTCAAAACAGCTCGAACATGACAAAATTGTGGCCCGACACCCGCAGTAAGCACGTGATATAACGTCACATGGCATCAAATACAATCCTTTTAGAGTGGGAACCTCGCCAGGCGGTGATTGCATTGGCAGCAGGCTGTATATTATACACTACACTGTGTTTTTGCAAACAACTGCACAGATTAATGCTGCAGTGTTGCATTGATGAATTGGAAATTAAACGGTCTTATGAATATGATTTTGATTGGTGTTTCATTTTATAAATTTTTCGTCATGTCATTCGTTTTTGATATCGTTGTCTATCTATTGTAGCGTGAGTCAAATTTTCAATGTTATATTAAGTTTATTCACTGATTGATTTGTTAATGTATGATCATCTATTTAAATAAAAATGAAATGCTGTTCATTGGTAAGTGGATCACTTGAGAACGGCTCGACCGATTGGGCTAAGTATTTTTTTATTTGAAAAGGTTTAGGGAAAATAAAAATTGGAAAACTTGCGGAACTTTAGAAATATGGGAAAACTAAAAGTCCCTTTTCCATAGGTTTTTTTTTTTAAGCGTTGCCCCACACTAGGAATTTGTCCTGTATTGTGGGTGCGTTTACAAACATTTAAACACATACACAAACAGCCAGACCCGGGAACAACTACTTGTAGGTCAAACAAATATTTGTTGCCTGCTGGAATCGAATCCGCGACACGCAACGCAGCAGTCAATCGCTTAACCACTGCGCCAACCATGCCGTGTTTGTACAGGACTATGTCTGTAGGGTTTTTTTTTGAGGATGTGAAATCATCAAATGACCCCTCCCGCTCTGGGTGGAGCGGAAGGGAGTGTCAGACTTTTACTGATTAAAACCCACCCGGGTTCCTTCCATAGCCTTCATGTTCCGGGCCAGCGGTAACCCTTTCGGACAATCCGCCGCTGACCAAGCGAAAAGGTTTTCACATTTAAAAACAAATTTGAAATCCATCCCATTAATATGTTCAGCGCTCTTATTGACCCCCAAATCACATTACAGGCATACCAACACATAAATATGACTCCCCACTAGACATGGCGGTACAGCGGGCTGCCAACATAATCATGTTTTGGCCGGTCGCCCGAACTAAACTGATTCTTTCGCTCCTCGCTCGTATCAGGGGTATTTGTCCAACACACTTCTAGACGCCTAGACTGCCACAGGGTAACATTGCAGTGGATCAACGACTTTGTTGAGCAACGATTTTTATATATTTCAATGCCCTGATTGTTATATCACAGGTTAAACGAGTGACATACCTAAAGGCCTATGGTATTCCGCATCACTCATCTTAAGAAACAGCCGTTTTTTTTTTCATGTTTGGGAGTTGGTCCCATAGCAAACGCTGTTCATTTTCATGAGTACAACATCCTTTTTTTTTTTCAGGATGGGAAATCATCAAATGACCCCTCCCGCTCTGGATGGAGCGGAAGAGAGTGTCAGACTCTTACTGACTAAAACCCACCCGTGTTCCTTTCTTAACCCTTTATGTTCCGGGCCAGCGGTAACCCTTTCGGACAATCCGCCGCTGACCAAGCGAAAAGGTTTTCACATTTAAAAACAAATTTGAAATCCATCCCATTAATATGTTCAGCGCTCTTATTGACCCCCAAATCACATTACAGGCATACCAACACATAAATATGACTCCCCACTAGACATGGCGGTACAGCGGGCTGCCAACATAATCATGTTTTGGCCGGTCGCCCGAACTAAACTGATTCTTTCGCTCCTCGCTCGTATCAGGGGTATTTGTCCAACACACTTCTAGACGCCTAGACTGCCACAGGGTAACATTGCAGTGGATCAACGACTTTGTTGAGCAACGATTTTTATATATTTCAATGCCCTGATTGTTATATCACAGGTTAAACGAGTGACATACCTAAAGGCCTATGGTATTCCGCATCACTCATCTTAAGAAACAGCCGTTTTTTTTTTCATGTTTGGGAGTTGGTCCCATAGCAAACGCTGTTCATTTTCATGAGTACAACATCCTTTTTTTTTTTCAGGATGGGAAATCATCAAATGACCCCTCCCGCTCTGGATGGAGCGGAAGAGAGTGTCAGACTCTTACTGACTAAAACCCACCCGTGTTCCTTTCTTAACCCTTTATGTTCCGGGCCAGCGGTAACCCTTTCGGACAATTTCGCTGAAACATTCTTAAAGTGTGTCCCGTTTAACCTAACATTCTGTATGATATATGATAGATATCGGATGATTACAAACACACTTCCAATCAAACAGGCCACTATCAAACCTGCAACATATGCAATGTGGAAACATTTATACTTTTGCTCACCAATTGCTAAAATAAGCAATGAACTCACAAAAGTAGATAAATTATAAATTTATCATCCATCATTTAATTTATCTTTTGCGAGTTCCTCGTTTATTTTAGCTACTGCTTGACATCGCAACCGTTCAAGACTTTTCTTGTCCCGTATTTTTGAATAATTGTCTTTCTTTGCTTAGACAAACTGTTAGGAGTTACACTTTGTTCCTCCACACAAATTAGATCAAACCCTTCCTAGAATTTCGGTAAACACTTTGTTCAATAATTCATACCCGGATTGCCTTCAAGGTCGACACATCAAAGGCTGACTTTAAGAGAAGCACGTAGGTAAAAGTTGAACTAAAACAATTCAATAAAAACGGAGTATTTGATAATAAAATCACTTTTCTCTGAATCGTTGATTTTTCATCCTCTTGGTTTTGTTCGCTTCAATTTCCCTCTAGTGTGGGATGATAAAAATCTGAGTATACTTGAAGTATATCGATACAACATAAATAAATAAAATAGGTATATTGTGGTTTTACGTCTTGACGCCCTTCAAATGCCTAGGTAATAAATAACACCCACATCATGTCTGATCTTGTAAGGTTACTATGAAATGTGAATGATATATCTATCGATTAGGTAATTTATCGAGTAGGTAGGTAGGTAGGTACAGGTAGGTAGGTGGTTTATACATAGATATAGTAGTTACCTTGTTGACTATTATGCCTGAAACAACTTTGGCTCCAAGGTCCTTTACGCATCGGAAATTTTTTTTTGCTGAATGGCGCCTAGGGCGGTAAAAGTACTTTAATTAAGTATAAATGATAAATCCATCTAATTGTACCGATATTTTCACCAACTAAATCATGAATCTTCATACAGTGTGTCGTTTTGTTAACTTTTATATAAGAATGCATGTACCTATTGTATTATTACCAATGGATGAGTTCTATGATGGAACGAGCGTGCCTAAGGCACTGGAACTCCCACGCATCGACGAAACACAGCAGGTTGCTTGACTCCAGTGGGGGGGTGGTCGCAAACCAGGCGGGTGTTAACCCTACCACCGCAAGGGGAGAATTGGCCAGTCAAATAAGGTGTGTGACTGTCCAGGATACGCCGAACGCTCAGTTTAGTTGAGTAACTGGCGGAACAAACTGTGTTACACGACGAGGCTTCTTCATGCCTCCCAAACATCCATTCTTCCACGTTTTTATTAAAATAAAGAAATATTATCTAAAGTCTAATAGTGGTATTCCTTAATTACCTTACCTCATCATCATCTGCTTAGCCTTTTCCCAACTATCTAGTCTAACCGGATACAGCTGAATACCAGTATTTTACATGGAGCTACTGCCTATCTGACTTCCACAACCCAGTTACTGGGTAAAACGATACCCCATAGTTAGACTGGTTGTCAGACTTTCGGGCTTCTGACTACCCGTAACGACTGTCAAAAATCCATGAATGACAGCTGGGACCAACAGCTTAACGTGCTTTACGAGGCACGGAGGGGTCACGGTATGTAAAAATGGTCACCCATCCACAGACCAATCGCGGCAAGCGTAGCTTAACCTGATCGATCGACCTGTGCGGCTGTTATTATTTAGCCACGGGTCCCTCCTTGGTTGGTTCATACGATTGCTAAAATTCACATTTTCATAACAAGTACCCGTAGCGTAACGTATTGGATTAGTAAACACGTAGTTTGGGTTCAAGCTAACCTGATCGATCGACCTGTGCGGCTGTTATTATTTAGCCACGGGCAATACCATTAATTACCTTACCTATTAGAAGATATTTCTACAACATGTTTCCATCCCAATGAACTAAACTCATGGTTGCCATTGAAATAAAGTGGTAAATAAAGACTGGAATTGTTTTACTCCGAACGTACGCTGGCGATCACAATTTAGGAGAGATTTGCATGGCAATCGAATGTGATTGCGAGCTCCGGTGGTACACTGTCATTTAAACATCAGAAGGGTTAGTAGTTTTCATTTAGTGACGCTATTTGGGATATTATTCAGCAAATTGAATTGGTGTTCCAATATAACCATTCAAGCTTAAATCATACCATAAGAGTGGTTTCAAAACATTAATATCTATATAATACTATCCTAATTCGTACTAAAGTTATAAACGCGAAAGTTTCTGAGGATCGATGGATGGATATTTGTTACTCTTTCAAGCAAAAACTACTAAACGGATTTTGACGAAACTTTACAGTAATAGCATATACCTACATCAAAATAACACATAGGCTGCATTTGATGCTTACATTTCCGTCATTGTATATTCTGGAAATGGCCATGTTTGTAAAGACCAATAAAACCTATTTCCCACGACGCGACGGAATGTCAGAAACTAGAAAACGACCTGTCAGAAATCAATACAAAAATGTATTACAAATCGAGTCCTGTAACACAGCGTTGTTGAGAAACAATGTTTTTTGTATTATATGGGTCCTACCATAAACAATAAATTGTCACATGTTCATAAAAATTATACAATTAAAAACTTTAAAAATAAATTCCTTCCTAATAGAAAAATGTTATTATTATTCGATTAATGCTTATTTAATAGACAAATATTTTTAATCAGCAATATATATAATAAATATAATTAAGTAATATTATCTTGAACATATAGACTGGACATACATTATTTTTTTAATTTGACATTTTCAATATTATGTTCCGGATTGGCGCAAAAACGGCTGAATGGATCCGGTGAAATTTGGCACACATAATAATATAGTTTATAACCTGTCTTACCCATAGGGCAATTTTAATCCAACAAAACCGCGGGTGAAAGGCTAGTTGTGACTAAATTTAAGATTTTAAAATTACTTTTGCGTAGGTACTGTGTTTTGTTTCGATTTATATTATTTAGTGATTAAGATGTTTATAAATTAATGACTGACATCCAACGTATTTTAGCAGAATCGAATTAAGTAAATGAAGTAGAGAAAATATAATTATTTCAAAGTGTATCAAACTCCAAAAACAGTAATAATTAAATTAACTTAGTAGACCTACATAGAGCTTCCAGAAATACGTAAATTATTTACAAATTCGGTTGAAATACAAAATGTTCGCAACAAGAAGGCCGTATAAGCGAGACCACAAAGGAAGGATTGATGAGAAATCAGGAACCATTTTATTTGTGAAATCAACATTCCTAATAATAGGTATTTACCTATGTAATTGGAGATCCTATAACCAGCATTTTCAAATTTAATTATCTGTGGATTGGCACGCAATTCGAAATTCAAATAAATTTTATTCGAAAGCCGTGTTAATTTAATTTCAAATTCAGCCCTTTGTTTTTAGATAGTTTTTGTTTTTGTGAAATTGTAGTAGTTTTTGGCGCCATGGATAAACTGAAAATTCGTACAATTTTTGAATATGAGTTCCTACGTAGAAATACCGCTGCGCAAACACCACGAAACATTAACGACGTGTACGGGCCTAACACTGCTTGCATAAACATGGTCCATTATTGGTTCTATCGTTTTAAATCTGGAACTTTTGAGTTGAAGAACGAGCCTCGCGGTCGGCCGGTAACCATTGTCGACAATGACGAGTTGAAGTACGGCTGAGCTTGCTGCGGGCCTTTGAGTTAGTGTCAAAACAACATTGAAGCACTTGCGTCAAATCGGAAAGATAAAAAAGCTAGATAAGTGAGTGCCACACGAACTAAGCGACCAACAGCGAGACTTACGCGTCGAAGCATGCATAGCACTACTGAATAGGCATAGAAACGATGGAATTCTTAATCGGATTGTTACCTGCGATGAAAAGTAGATCCTGTACGACAACCGTAAGCGTTCGTCTCAGTGGGTGGACCCGGGTACAGCACCTAATCAGTGCACTAAAAAAGTTTACACATAGGAAGATGATGGTGACTGTCTGGTGGAACAGTTCCGGACTTGTACATCACAGCTTCTTACCGAATTGCAAACAATGATGGAGAAGCTCGCAATTTAACAACCAAGACTGGTCAATCGCTCTTCCCCATTGCTTCTCCACGACAACGCGCGAGCTCACACTTCAGGACAGATCATCGCAAAGCTGCAAGAGTTACAACTGGAAGCTCTCCGTCACCCACCATGCTCACTGGTCCTTGCGCCAACAGAATACTACTTTTTTCAAAATTTAGACAATTATTTAACTGAGAAAAAATTAATCACCCGAGAGGCAGTACAAAACGCTTTCGCTGACTTCATCGCCTCCCGTCCGGTAAACTTCTACAGTAAAGGGATAAACAAACTGCCATCAAAATGGCAAAATTGTATAGATAATTTGGGCCAGTACTTTGATTAGCAGAAATAAAAAAATCTCAAAATTTTTATATTTTAATGCAACCCACCCATAATTATAACTAGGTAAACCATAAAGACGCAGTGACGTGATGTCTGTTTTTTGCATGGAATTGATAAGTACTGAATAGTTTGGTTTCTTGTATATAAATAGTTTAATTCTCTTAGGGCTGATTTTATCAAAGTCAGATACCTTTTATCAAAATTGAATTTATTCTCACTATAAGACTTAGTCTTTGTATAAAAGTTTGTTGTTATGCGCCCTTAACGAGATAAATAAATTTACTCTTAAACTGTACGCAATGCAAGATAGACTCATGCACTACTATTATTATGTTAATGGACACAAGATTTCAACTGACGATTTTCAACAATACAAATTTGCACCTTATTCAAATTGGCACCAAAACCAAAAACCCTCGAGTATCCCTGAACCTTTGATTAAGAGGCATTAAACGGAATGGCTCCAAGATTCATAGTGGATGGTGATTGTCAGTGTCATAAAATATATGGGCTCGTGTGAAAGCTATCGCAGCCGCTAGGTATCAACGGCTTGTTTTAAAGGGAGCGCCATAAAAAGGACAGAGACGCTCCCGTGGGTCCTTCGATCCGAATGTTAAGATGTGTTCGGAGTGTGACTGGAGTTGAAGAGACACTCCGACAGAAAAAGCTGGCTAAAATGAAACTGCACGCAATGAACAGTGTTCAGAAAATAAACAATTCAGAGATCATTAAAGATCAATCTTGAAGTCGTATTATAGGCATGTTTTGCCATAAAATTTGGTCCTGTGGTTCTTCTTCAAGCAATATATATTTAAACATAATATGGCCTGAGGTCCCTTACGGGGTCTAAAGAGAAGTAGCTATGGCACAACCGCGTTACGACAGTTATGTGTAACTATAGTAAGACGAAATGATCTTATCTAATTGCCACAAAATCTTGTATTTACTGCGCACCAAAACTGATATTGAAATAATACAAAACGTGACACTAATAATGTAATAAACGGTCTATTTAATTTCATCCTGACCATCCACCTAGTCTTATTTCTTGCGACAGCAAGTCGCATCTCTTCACGGCGCACGTACCGCGCCCCACTGCGGCCAATACGGCAAACTGCCTAATAAATTCGCAGAAAGGACCTCGCAAAAATGGATGCTTATCACGAACTGGCTCGGTTTCGCACTCCCCCAACCCTGGCTTCTAAATAGCTCTGTTTTTGTCTCCGCCTGAGAACACTGTGTCACACGACGTAGATTTGATAAATAAGACGTCCCAATAAACTATTTATAGAATGTTCGAAGTTCAGTGAATTGAAAATTTAATTTTGATTTCGAGTTTCTATTTACGCCTAAAATACTTGAACTTTTACAACTTATTGATTGAAGATTAACAACCATAGCAGCAAGTTTTTAAATAAATCTATTGTCTAACAAGCGAGTCCTAAACAATCCTAAAACAATCTACAAAATCCAACCAATTAACCCTTTAGTAATCCATGTCTGATTAGCAATTAGCCGTTCACTTTCCAATTTGTAGGTCAAAACAAAAGTCGTGTCCCAAGAGGTTATTGACACAAGAATCGTGACCACAGCTACGTGGCACAGCTTTACCACGAAATCCATTTCAAAAGCTCAGAAACAAATGAAGATTTCATTGTCAAAAAAATCTTTTATTTGCACCAACAACGGTAGGACAAAACAGAAAATGTGACCAGCAAGAAATCGCGAGGTTTAACGAAGTCTCCCTAATTAATGTTACAGTGAAATGGACCAACATCAAACACAAAGAGAAAGAAGATATAACGAGACTAACGAAATGAAAACTCAAATATAATTCAACGAGTTTATTCCATTATTAAATTGTTCGTGAAAGCAAGATAACCTCAGTTTAACTCCGTAAGAAAGTTTCGTTTAACTTCGGTTTAACGAGGTGAGGAGACCTGCCTCTTTCCGACTTCCTAGGAGCCAGCCGGTGTTTTTGTTTCGGAACTAACTTACGTGCATTGTTACCGGCGATGCCATCACCGGCAAGAAATATTAGAATAAATTATCTTCAACGAGTATTTTCTTTTGGAGCTCTATTTTATAATCATTCCATTAGTCACGGTGCGCTATTGAGCGAAAATTATTCTAAGCTAACAGTGTGCTAAAATGTATTCTTTATTCAATTTCTTAAAAAAGATGGCACCCTATACGTCAGAATAAGCCGCAGTTCCGTGCGGAAATTCTTGAACGTGGAATGTATTGTCTGTATTTCTAAACCGAGATCAAGGTGATCCGTGTTCGCTCGCGGCAAGCCAACGCCAAACTAGTAACACAAAGTCAATCGATACTTCTTGAAGATAAGTAGCAATAGTTTATTGGGTCACGAACTGCTGTAATCTACAAGCTTAGGCTCCCATTTATTAATAGCTTCAAACCAAAGCCAGAAAAAGCTATGTTCCAGAATCTCGAGATTTTTAATTCCGCTTCGCCGTGGAAGAAAAGATTGCGTTATTAAAATAACTCCATATTAGATGCATATTTCTTAAGCAGATAACAGTAATTTACGGCGCGTAAACATCCTAAAACCGTAAGAGGCAGGATTTTTTCATTTCATTACGGGTCCCTATAAAGTAGATAACACAACGCGCCGTTCCCAACGGTATATAATTACAGAGTAAAGAAAAATGAACGCAGCCAGCGACTTTGACGGCGCACCTCGGTTTTCGGAACAATTTTATTTTTTATGTGTACTCGAAGGACGTGTGATTAAAAGGTAAAGAAAAAGTTTTGGAAGCTTCGCGAAATTGAATTTGGATTTTATGATTAGAGAATATTATTAGCTGTGCGTGCGCGTTACTTGCTTTGCAGAAGTACCTATGGAGCAATTTGAAGGTACCTATCAATTCCTACCTGTCATCCTACTTAATAGTAACAATGAGTATTGTAGGACTTCTGGAAGATACATAATTCAATATTTGGATAGTAGTGACAGTTTCTGATCAACACGTCTCGTTAGAACAAACAAGAGAATAATGAGAATCTTTATAGCAAGGCTGTATACCACACAAAACTACCAACTATCATAATGTACACATTATGGAATGCAATATAGTATTGAGTATTGAAAACTTTAAGGCTCCTTCAAACAGGCGCGACACGCGATAAAATCGCGCGTGACACAAAGGCAGCGCAAGTCGCGCAACGAGCGATTCGCGTCGCGCGTTGCGCCTCTTTGCAGGAGCCTTTACAAGAGCTAAAATTAAAAATTGTTAAATTTTAGAAAAAGTTGCGTGACACTGAAATTACAAATATGTATGAGTTTCAATTAACAATCTACAATTCTTTCGCATATTTAAAAGCCTAACATACAGCATGAGGGCTATGTACCTATACATTGTAGACTACAATTTAAATATTTGTTAGGTTTTTCTTTTAGAGTTTTGTGGTATCCTTATAAAATTTACACACAAATAACTTACAAATTGTAAATGTAAAGTTTCGTGGTTTAGGGCCCAGGTTTTAATAGTAATCAATCTCTAGGAACGGAAGGCAAGAAGCTACTCCTACCTATTCTTAGCAGAAACAAATAAAGTCAGCAATCTGAGAGCACTAACAACACCCTAATTCACAGCAGACGACAATAAATGGTGTTAAAATGTACTATAATAAAAATCATATAATAGTCGGGTCTGACAATAAAATGGCGATGTGCAGCCATAATCGAAGTCCTATAAATAGTTTTACCAAAGACGAAGTGTTCGGGGCGCGGGAGGGGGAGTAAAACATTTCATTTCGTCTGGCCACCTTCCAACGGACACTGAACCAAGATTTGCACCAGCCAGATTTAAAATCAGATTTCTTGGGCTACTCTACAATATTAATACCGTAATTTTTTTGACAATTTGAGAATATGAGAGAAACGTTTTTTTATCTAGAACCCGATCAAGAAACGTCTAAGCCTAAGTACCCGTGGGAGTCGTAACAGACGACTGAGGAATTATTTTAGGAGGATGACAATTCCTTTTTCTTTCTTCAATGTGCTGATAGCTGCAGTTTAGATCACTGCGATGTTAGGTACGAAACTATTATTTCCCATAATGCTTCACTTAACTAATACCCATTTATCAAGTCAGAAAAACCGAGTGATTGAAAACCATATTAATTATTTCAAACAAAGAGGCGATCATTATTTATTTATGTAAAAACAATTATTCAAATAACCGCATTTATTATGGCTAATATGCGTTAACGTTGTTTTGCGACAGTAATCGTAGTTTTGCTTACCCTTTAGACGAGATAAATGTTGGTTTACGAGTATCATAGGATTTTGATGACCGTCCCACGCTAGTCTAGCCGACAAGGCCGAACATTGTATCGGCGTATATAGTTTTAAGATGTGTATAAGTAACCACCCACGTATTTTTATCCCTTATCTCTTATTACAAGGCTTCAGAAGTCTGCCCATATTTTCAATAAAAATACTTGTCATTTTGCTCGCAAACGGATATGTATAGCTAGGACTAAAATTGTAATTGACATTGGATCGCGACAATAAACACGCTGAACGCCAATAAATTGGTAAATCCTCTCAACACGCAGAGATATTAAATTTTATTGTTGTACAGCGATCGTAAAAATTCGACAATGTTCACTCGGGCGTCGCGGTATGGTACGAAACTCGGACGTTGTAAAATAATCTAAATTTTTCTATGCGCGGATGTTTTTTGTGTTTTGTTTCTTTCCGATTTGGTCATGTGAATGCCAGAGTATTTTTGTGTGAAATGGTCTTCAATTAATAGTTGATCGAAGGGAATGGTGATTGCTTTTTCAAAAATGGTAGGACTTTTTTTAAAGACTGAAACGAAGTGTTCTCCGTAAATACATTGTCTTACACACATACTCTAATCACAATAAACTATCTAATATTAAAACTACGCTAGACGATATCACCTAGAACGCAGGTTAAACAGAATTCATCAAAAGTTAGAATTTATCGACGGATGTGAACTTCGGCGACCAACGTTTATGCGTCTTTTCAACCAAAGTAAAATGGAAACAGCGGTGGACCTGATGTACAAACGTCTTAAAGAGCTGTCTGAACCAATAAAGATAAGAATAACCACCAGATTTTACGAGAAAAATTGCGTTTAAAACCGAGCATCATTCAATTCAGAATCCTGCAAGATGTGTAAGTCATGTTAAACACACTTCTCACAGGATTTTATACACGAGTTTATTCAAACACGGCGACAACGCCGTTCGTCCGTTTACAACGCTACCCTATTTCCCATATTTCTACTACAAATACCTTGAAAGCGGCGACCAAAAAGTCTATTTTACGAGGGTGCTTGCATTAAGTCCGATTTATAAGAATAAATACATGGTAAGTAACGGCTGCGACAAGCCTCCACGTCTTTCTCATTTATTTGAATTTACGTATGTAGCGGAGTACAGGTTTACTGGGCGAGGCCACTTTAACAATGTTTACTACGTTTATATGAAGTGTTTTGTTAAGTAATTTTGTTTATAACGTTATTTGGTTTTGGAGGGTTTTCGTAGCTGAGTAGAGTTTACTACTGCAGTAATTTAGGTACAAAAAGTACCTATTCGAAATGAAGGAGCTGTATGAAATATTCACTGTTGAACGTGGGCAATAGCTAAAAGTCCAGTGCAATAAAAACAATCTTTTACTATAGACGCTACCTACTTACCTAATCTTAGTTGATAGATGTGTAGTGTTCTATGACCACCACCAAAGTACAAGCAGACTGTAGGTCCGGATAGATAATGTGTAAGAAGTTTAGAGGATGCTAAAATTAATAAACAATGTTCGATTCACGTTTAGGTTAAAATAGGGGATATGAAATACACGCCACAACACCCTGCCCTCCGCCTCTAGTCAATCCCAGCTAGATAGCTGGGGGCGTACTACGCTTGCCGATACGCGGTCGCCACTCCAGGACTCGTCAGCTGCACAGCCATTTGCAGTGAATTAATTCGTAACAGGTTTTTTTACTAAAACCTTAAGTCAGATTTCAGGTCTGAAATAAAACATTTTAAGAAAATAAATTTCACCCACAGTAATCCAGAGTTGTAACAATGGCCTGCTCAATTCAGTTTAGGGCATTTGGACACGAACCAAACTCTTATTGCAGGCTAAGATATTACGGTCGCCATTATACATTCCAGTGCAGTGTTACTATCTATTTTTACCGATAGTACTGTTGATAATGGATATTGCAAATTCACTCAATATAAATCACACCAAATTAGAATATTGATGTTGATATGCGCACAATAGACTTAATTTCGTTCTTCACAAAAGTTTATGAAATTGTGGCATAACACTTAAAAAAATAATTAAGGTACTTTAATAATTTTTTTAAAGTTATTTCAAAGCATAATTTTGTCAGGGAAAGTATGATTTACTAAAACGTTTTAATTTAATGTTGATAATGTTATGGTACACTTTACAGTTTTAATTCCATAATAAGAACTTTAAGATAGGAATGTAGATAAAAATAATTATAATGAGCAGTTAATCATGTTATGGCTTATGGCTGGGTTATATTATGTGGACTCATTAGTGTTTGTAAACATTAGATAACAATCGGACATTTGCTCTAAAACTCACCTTGATTTGGCACTATTTGCAAGAACTAGCACCTAGAAAAAAAAATTATTTCAAAGAACCTCTGAAAACTACAGGATTTTCCAGGACTATTGAAATGCTGTACATCCCCTTGGGACCTTTTTGCTTTCAAATTCTACAAAAAACATTTCAAAGCGATTTACAGAATGATCAGTAAAATGTAAACATGACATCCCTTTTGAGAGCCGGCAGCCGGAGCCGTACATCATAACGAGCGGACATGGTCATTAATATTTGATTACGTCGCGATCAGTCCAGCCGGCAGTCGATTACTGCCAGGAAATGGTCCGCTAACACATTCCACAGAAAAGTACCGAAGGACCACTAATTAGGTGGGTCTGGAAACTTTCTTAACTCTAATAAAACCTTGAACAGCCGCCGCAGATTCCAAGGTCCTATTATAATCGTTTGCAGAGCCGCAGGGCAAGTGAAAATTATAGTAAACAGTTGCACCAACTTGGTTTAAAATTTCTTGACACTTCCCATCACGATGCTTCTGATATTGACGAAGAGATGAGTTCTAATAACCCCTTCCTTCAGGTCTGCCTATAAAAATTAATTATCTCGAAGTTTGTCCCGTTGACATTTGGGCTTACATTTTGTGCCGGTGCGCGGTGGTTCAATTAAGCTAAGTTAGACGGTATGCAGTTCTCGTATTCAGTTTTATATACATAGAATACGTTATCTGCATCATTCTGATTCATTTGGAATAATTTTTAAATGTCTTTTGGAATGGACCTTCTCCACCCATCTACCTCCTGGTTGTCAGTCGCGACGTGTCCTCTGCCGTCAGATTAACGCAAACCGGTTTACGTGACAGCGTCAATTTGACGCCTGATGATGCGGTGGCTCCTTATTTGATAGGTTAGGTTTAGTTGCAAATGGCCCGGACATGGATGTAATGTTAGTGTAAACAGGAAAGTTTCCGAAAAGATCGAAATCGCAGAACTTTTTGTGTGTCGTTTTTGCTACAAAAAGGATGTCTATCCCTGTTTCATTAGTAGGTAGCGATGGAATTTCATTTGGGGGAGCACAATCTCATTGAAGAGAAAGACGGTTTTTCCTTCTTTCATTCACATTCTATTTTTACACACGGCCAGGTAAAAAATAATGTTTATTGAAAAAAGTGGCCCATGATAAAAGCTATTATTTATTTAAAGCTAGAAATAAAGACACCATAATATTTACATTTTTTGGTGATATACAAAAAAAACTTTCACTTAACTGATCAATTTTTAAAACAACGTTTTTATCTTTTCATAGGCATTGATAAGAAAGCCCCAAGTAAGTAGGTACCTACATAAATAAACTTATTCGTTCAAAGATCAACTTAAAATAAAAACTGAATAACATTACGTTTAGCTTTAATAAACTGTGATTTACATTTGAATTTACGGACTTGCAACAAATTCAAAGTGCTTTTGATTATCTTCACTTAATCAACTTCAATCCAGTTTAGAAATATTTGTCTAAATTACTTCCAAGTTAGAATTAAGTTTCTGTTAGTACCTGCTTTTAAGTACCACTTAGCAATGGAGGGCCCATTTAAGTACTTAGAGAACTTATTCTTGTGTACATAAACAGAGTTCTGATTTCAGAATATAGAATATTTTAGACTGTTACTATTATCTTGGCTATCTTCTGATTTATAGTGAATTTTCATTTATATCGTCTAGCCCTTCCCTTTCAAAGAAAATAAGTAAAGATAAATAAGAAAGTAGGTATAGAGGGACTAGTCTTCCCTATCAGTACAGATTCACTCAATCACGCAACTACCTAATACATGCATGATTGAGTGAATCTGTCAGTATATGATCGCTCTGACGTAGGAATACTCAATTTACAGGCACTTCCGAATTCTTGACGAAAATCTACGCAAATATAAAGTAAAATGCACCATTCCTTAAAAATATACTGACTGTCTAAAAATCAGAACCTAAGCAGCAAAAACCTAAGCAGCAACATCCATCGCCGGACCTCACAAACAAGATATTTAAACAAGCCAGATCAGCATTAAACAAAGCGTGCACCTCAGAGAAATCAGGCGATACGCACACTTCCGGCCCCGGCCGCCTCTGAATATTTGACGCGCGGGAAAATAAGCGCGGCCGGTCAAGCGGGAGCTGACGCTAATGTAATGCGTTAGAAGATGGCCGACCGGTACAAGGTCACGTCGTGCGGGTCCTGGGACCTTTGAGTGAAGATAAGTCTGGGGTACGAATTTGGTATGTTTGATTGTTCAAATCAAATTAAAATCATTTACTTCCATGATAAGTGGTGTGGTAGGTATAATATATAAATTCAGTTCACATTCCGCACTTTAGTGATGGCATGCAAATATTTAGTATACAAAGTATATAAAGTGGGTATGTTACATAGTTTGTTAAACAGTACAGTAAGTTATGTTTTTCTTGTCCGTTTATATGTATGTGTATAGATAAACTGTTAAATAAATAAATATAACATACAACTTTAATGCACAAATCACTATCAATCCACAAAAATACTTTTATCTAAGGAATACATAAATGGCGGTTTGACACAATTATTTTCTACACAAAAGCTGTCAAAATCAAAATATTTTATTTCACATAAACCTACATGGACGTCGACGCGAGTCAACGGCAGACTCGTCTCATCGGCTGCCGTCGACGCATGTCAACGGCAGACACTCGTCTCCTCGGCGGCTGCCGTCCGTCGACGCGTGTCTACGGCAGCTGTTACCTCTGCCATTGGCATGCCACTCGTGTGTATGAACACTTAGTGAAACACCTTCAAACGTAATGTTTCCTAGACCTCAATAAATGGCTCTCATTGCAGACCATACCACACTGGGTAAGCTCACTCCATCGCAGACTTTGTCTCTGTCACCTCTGACCTAGACCAGAGACAAGAGCAAACCCATTTAAAAAAAAAACACATCTTTTCAGAAATAATTATATTACCACCACAAAAACCCACTGCAGGGCAAAGGCCTCTTCTGATACTGAGAAGGTCGAGCATTGATCACAAAATCACAACGCTTTCTCAAGAGAAGTTGGCGATTTCAGACTTATATTAACTATAGGTAAGTCTATGTTTCCTCGCGATGTTCACCTTCACTGATATCAAGAACCACTTCAAGATAAACTCTGGTACTTGCCCGGAATCCCTGCCAAATATCACCAAAAATCACGAGTGACCATTATTAGTTAAGAATTAGCACGTCCGCTAAGTAAACGAGGGAAAACATTTCACTTTAATGTAATCAAACGGAGATAAATACAAAAAAAAGATAAGAAGTGTTCGGCAAATTAAATTGGAAACTTTCCTTTGTTTTCCACTTAATTCAGCATAAGTCCTTGAAAACTACAATAAAAAACCACCCTAAGGATACAAGGATAAGGTTGAAATTTCATTGCAATAACAGCAGTATAAGGATAGTTTCACACGGGAATAAAAGAGGAAATTTTGTGTCGTATCGGATTTTAATTTCTTCTACGTAGAATTAATGACTTTGCTTTCGTTTCGATCGCCTTTGTCGATTCATATGTTAGAAAGTCGATTGGGTTTAAGTACTGCTTCAAGACTCTAAAACACAATTCGTGGAACAACTTTTGTTTTGGACTTTGGAATCGGATTTAAATTTCGTGTGGGCGGAGCGAGTTTCATAAACTTAAGAAAGGGGAATTAATATTAAATCTACTTCCACAGGTTGTTTTCTTACTCAAAGCTTCTGCAATTGTTCGTTCTATTTATTTTATTTCGATGAACTTATTGGTTTATACCTCTGAAAGTACGTTTGCCTTTTAACAATCCTCTGTAATTGATCAACTTTCCTCGTTGTTTCTTAAAAGCCAATGTTGTCAAAGTGTTGGCTAGTTTTTTTTAAACGCCCGTAACGTACGTATCCTTCTATCGAAGTGATCCACACCAATCAATAATCTACTAATACACCATTTCCTATCCAACAGTTCCAGCTACTCCCGCGTCAACAAATAAGAAGAAACAAACTCACTTTAAGTCATGTTCGTGTCCATATATCAAAACTTAAACGGTCCAATGTCTTTCAAAACTCCACTGAAACTAAGTAATACAGGAAGCACAAAACCCCTTTTGGAAACTACCAAACAACATCTTCGCATTGCAATTTGTTTAAAAGAATTGTAAAGAACCCCGCTCCCGAAGTCTCGGCGCATGAAATTGAACCTTAAATCTTGGTTACGAAGATTTAAATTAGATTTGTTGTCGCTATAATATATCTTGCAGTGGTGCTTCTCTCACACACTTATGCACTTAAAGCCAATGCTTTTAAACTAAGTTTTTTGAAAATATGTAACGGCTAATGTTCTATTATTTATAACTTAGGCGCTTCCGCGGCGGTCGGGAACCGTAGAAATATAAGAGTATTATGCACAGCAACGGAAGAGTTTGTATCCTAGAGTTTAATGAAATCATGTTTATCTCTAGCATTCTAGGTACTTGGCTACATATAGGTACATTTCTTTACTTTAAATTATCACAGCTAACATTTAAAGTAACAAATTGTTCTCACAAAGTATTCCCTACATGAGTACTTCGGATTCTTGCACGTTGCTATGTTGCACTAGTGAAATGAAAGAGGGGAGTAGAAAGTATTTTGACACAGGAGCAGACTGGGTTATAACTATATATATTATACAAAAAGAGGAAAACATTTTTTTTTTTCATATATCTAACGTGACAATATATTATAAAACTACGGGGCTACCATTTCTGTGTAAAGGGTGTAAAGTAACCTAACCAAACCTAATCTCGGGGTGCCCCTCGCTCGCTCTCATAAAAACCTTGTCCTGACAATAGGGATGACGAATGATTTTGAAATCCTCTTCCGTAATGTACATACACATTTACTATTTACGAAAAAACCTATATTTCGGTTATAAACTAAAGTTGAACGAAGTTTAAAGACATTTTTCTAATATTTTTTCAATAGCGCGCGAAAACAGCTCGCAGTGTCATGGCGTCGGGTCTGATGTCACGCCTAGGTAAACACTAAACGTCAAATGTGTCAAGCTGACACATTTGACACATTTTACGTTTAGTGTTTACCTTTCCTCTGACTGCGCGTGTTGACAAAACCAAACATTGCATATTTCATCTGATAAAAATGAATTCCAAAGTGTATAAGTGGTGTGCAGTGCCTCAGTGTAAAAACACATCAATAACCACTCCCAACAAGGTGTTTATATATGTCCCAAACAAGCAAATAATAAGAGTTCAATGGTTAAAGCTCGCAAGGCGAAACCATGTTGTTATAGATTCGTGTTGTAGAGTCAAGTGGAGTGGATAAATTACACTTAAATTAATAAAAAATCGATCCAAATGCGTAATCGGTAGTAGTCAACAAAACGCAAGTGATGTTTACATAGGCGTGACGTCATGCGCTGTGATTGGCGTTTCAGTCAAAATGGCCGAATGCCGTATTTTCATCTTTTATTTTAGTGAAAATCCGATTAATCTCAAGTTTTTAAATAAAACTAAATCAGTGTTTTAAATCCTTTTAATGTGTACTTTCCCCTAAAATCATTAAATCTTTGATTATTTGATACTGTCGCCACGCCTATTGCGAACAAAACACAAAAATATTTCATATCGATCGGGCCGTTCTCAAGTGAGGATCTTTCTTAAATGCGGCATTTGCGGCAATTGATATTTTTAACATACACACATATGTACTGTAAATCCTTTATTCCCAGTAACATATACATACATATACAAAAGACAAAAGGGTTAAATTGTAAACGTTATTATTCTAAAATTGTTACATACGAGGGAGAATGACTTTTCGGTGCGCAGCCCAGCAGGTGATGGACGTCACACACGGCAAATGTCAACAAAGGTGCGCGTAGAATATTTTTTTTTTATAGAATCTTCTAGAAGCTTCTAGAAGCTTTGACTCACCCTCTTTGGCCGAGCGGGGACGAGAGGCGTTTCCGGCAGAAGCGCGCGGATTGTGGCGGGAGAGCGCGAGAGATTGGAAATAGTTTGGCGTTATAACCTGACCTTTTGACCAGGTTATGGCCCCATACCTGGGCAAACAAAGCAAGAAACGCATCCTCCCCTTGTTGACCTGGCTATGACCACATGACAAAATAAACCTTAATGCGCGCGGATTGAGGCGGGAGCGGTTTGGTTGGGTTGATTGCGCGTTATACAATATTTATTTATATATAGATAAGAAAAATAAAATGTAAAATACTGGTATTCAGCTGCATCCGGTTAGACTGGAAGCCGACCCCAACATAGTTGGGAAAATGCTAGGCAGATAAGAAAAATGGTTATAGTTAAATACTTGCTGTATTTAATGCCATAGCGTTGAAAAAGACATAATCGGCAAACATAAAAAAAATAAAAGCAAGTTAGATAATTCAAAAACTAAATAGGTTTAGACTACTTAAAAAATATTAATTTGCTTTGACGGAACATAATTATTAGATTCACAATTGAATACTAATGTAAGGTCAAAAGAAATGTCCAATATCTGCCATTTTCTTTTTGATTTTCAGAAAATATCTCATTCGCGTTACGTAGAATTTGAACAAGTGAGAATTTTAATTATATATTTAATGTTCTGCAAAATTTTCAGAAAACTTGACATAATAAAAATGGTAATTAGGTCAAAAGTGAAATATGGAATGTCAATAAATGTTGGCCCCGAATGGAATGGTTACCCCAAAGGGGGTTGTCTAGACGAAAATAAGTACGAAACAACAATTTAATACATTGAGAACACGCCCTATATACCTTGAACATCGATAACATTCCGGCACTGCGGCGCCGCTGTCCATCCCTCACGTTGGGTTCCGCATAAAAATCATATTTGTTGAGGCTGCCAGTCAGCAGAACGTTGGCTAAATGCAAATATCGGGACCGGCCATGTGTTTGCTTAGATGTTGCGATGCTCAGATGTTCCGCTTGATAGCGATACTGAGGAGTGTTACTGTAAGCCACTATTTGCTAGAAAACCGCTGATTTTTGTATGTATTGTACCAACAGTTTAGTTCGAATGTTCGGTTCATGTAAATGTTTGAGGATAAACAAAGGCGTTTGTGGAAACGAAATATAGCATTTTTATTGGGAGCTCTGGTTTGGAAATTGTTAAAAAAAGTATAATAATATTTTTGGGTAAAAAATATTTGTAAAATTGTGTTGGAAAGGAATTGAATAAGTACATTTATTTTTATACCATATTAATGCCATTTGATGGTTGTCCTTTTTTGTTGTAGATTCATAATTATAATATGTAGGTTATTACCAAATATAATTAATTACTTACCTTTTTGATTTATACATAAAATATAATTTTATGTCATGTAAGTAATCAAAATAATACGGATTTAAATAAAAATGGCTGTGCTCACAAGTCTATGTTTTACCACAGTGTAATGGCCCAGACATAATCTGTAAACTAGTCATCAAACACGAGCATTGCAAAAAATAAAGCTATTTATTTCATATTTTTACACAAAACTAAACAGCTTTTATTTGCAGAAGGGAATAAAAAGGCTGCAAGTCATATTTGCAGGTCGGCAGTAAATAACTTTGTAGCCTCACCTCTTCATTGCAACCGCGCCGACAACGGATGCCTTTGGCGTGGTATCAAAAAAAAAGAAGGGACCCATGTTCCCGCGCGAGAAAAATTGTACCTACTCCTACGTTCCCCGCGATGTCGACGTAACTCAATTTTTGGAGTGTTTTTTTTAGTTTAAACCTGAAACAAAGGTTTTTATGTGCAGAGAGTAAAATTTGCTCCAACTTTAATGATAATGTCATAAACCTTAAAGCAAGGCTCTAGATTGTTTTTAAAGATATTGTTTAATTTATACATGACATACATATGTAGTGTGTGGGATCTCCAAGAAACCTTCATTAAAACATTATTTAATACAACACACCTTTTACATCTCAACACCTCTCATTAATTTTTCCCGAATCGCCATCTTCCCATTCTTGCCTACTCTTATGCGGGTAGCCAGAAACAGATGTATGAACGTAAACGAAATAAAAGGTGTCCCTCGTTCTGTAGTTCCTGCCCACCCCCAAAAATCATAAAATAAGAATTAAACTGAATCTGTTCCCCCAACGGGACTTTAGAGTCCAATGAGACGAAATGTAACACGGCAAGCTTTCACTGGGCCTGCAATGTTAATGTAACGGTGTGCGATATACGTGCATACCTACCTGCGGTGCACCTCACCTCATGCCGGATGTCTGCCAGCTCGGTACTGGAAGCGGATACACGGCTCTAGGTAGTTAGGAAGTATTCGATGTCTCCTCTGTTGTAATTGTTTTAGGTTATGTTTAGTGTGTGTGTATAATAATAAGCTCTTTCGTCATAGTTATACCAATACATATATAATCCTCTAATGGTTTTCTTGATGAAATTCTCGTCTCCACTCAACATCGAGTCATTCAAGGAACAGTGGTCAAAAACCTCCTTATTACAAGGTTATTTCCGACAAATTCGACAAATTATCGAAATATACAGTAGTTAACCACATACACATACATACACTCACGCTTTCTTCCCATGAGAGTAGGCAAAAACTACAGAACGCCACCTGCACGAACCTTACATACTCCTTTTGGTTCGTTTACGTTCATACATCTGGTTATACACGCACGCCGGTTCCAAATACTACGCACGACCCTAATGAAGTACATCGCCAATAAGGTAAAAAAAAATTAAACACGTAAGTACCATTTTTGTCTCGTTCCGATGTTGTAGTAAATAAGAATAAAACCAACGTTCATTTTAATACCTTTTCATTCAGAATAAAATTCAGTCACACGACGTCCAATTTGTAAAAAAATATTTCATGCTTTAGTAATTATTGACTAGTTTATTTTTTCAACCACAAGCTCTGTTGATTAAATAAAAGCTACATGCTGTCACAACACATTTAGCATTTTAACTGCACACTATACGTTTTGAAAACACTGTGAAATATGAAATGATGAAAGTCTAGACCGGATACGATGGCTGCAAATTACACCAATCACAGTTCAGCTGTATTTTACTGCGCCAGACAGAATCATCGCACAAAAGCCAACAGATAAGCCTCAGACAAAAGGTCAAAACACCATATAACTATGTAATGACAAGTCACGACCGGCCACTGATGTGGAGTTCCACTGGAATATTCCAAAGTAGCCGAGCGAGACTCCAAATCACCCATTTGGAGTCAAAATCTCACTATGCAAAAGTTTTTGCAATAATCCCCAACATCGAGTCATAGTCACTCCACTTTTACGACAAAGGAATCTAGACTTAACTGTGAATTTTATTAGGTTCACTTTCGGTTGGATCCCAAGGAGAATCTAATAAATTTTGTCTAGCATGCAACATTTGCTTCGTCACCCCTCAAGGGATATTGCAGTGTGCTTAGCACGAGAGTTTGACTTTTTAAAAGTCCTGATTTAGTTTCTATGTGTGTTTGGAAGTTTTATGGATTCGGTTTGCAGGAGCTTGCTTCAGGTTTCATTACAATATAATTGATCATATTGAGCTTGCTTCAGATAATACATAATTGTTTAGAACGTGACTAACTGTAAATAATGTCTACACTTCACGCCATGCTACAGCAGAGTTTACATTTTCATTTTGGAAATGATCCAATAAACATAATCTAACACGTTATTTAATTATCCACAGCTCTAACAAAAACAGCAAAATAATTGTCAGTCATTTATGACGGAAACCAACTAAACAAGCCCAGAGAAGTGTCAATCAGCTCAAAAACAACCCACTAAAGTTATCAGCTCCCTAAATATCCAGGTGTCACGTCACGACACGAAACACGTCGCTGTGCATCTGCAGTGAGGCGGTCACGTCGACACGCTACGTGACGCGTGTCGCCCGCGGCATTCAACTGATTTGCTAAGTTTTGGCGCTATTGGGAATGGAACTAGACTTCATACATACGTGAATACGTGATTGTCTTCAGGTGCATGAAATAGCCTGAATGATATTGTTAAATTACGCCTGAAGTAGGCGGGGAGTCACCCCTGCCATGACCTTGGTTACTGGCATTTATTTTATTTCCTGACTAGCAGTGCCCCGCGGTTTCACCCGCATAAGTGTCGATCCCGTGGGAATATCGGCATACAAACTATCCTATGCCCTTTCCTGGGACTCGAAATATCTCCAGGTATACCAAATTTCATCTAAATCGGTTCAGGTGGCTTAAGCCTGACGAGGTAACAGACAGGTAGACACACTTTCGCATTTATAATATTAGTATGGATTACGCTAGAGGTACGTTGTAGAGATACTATTTATTTTTTATTTTGATCACTTTTATTTCTTAGCGACCTACATAATCAGCCTATAATGTTCCCACAGCTGGGACACACGCCTCCTGTCAGAGGGAGTGGGCCGTAATCTACCACGCGGTCCATGTGCGGGTTGGTTAATGTCACGTCTTAGAATTTAGGGTTCTGGAACATGCCGGTTTCCTTACGATGTTTTCCTTCACCGTTTTGAGAGCAGTGGTGATGAGTTAATTTACACAAAGTAAAGTGCCTGTTTGGATCCGAACCCACGACACTCGTAAGTCACGGCCGTTACCACTGTGCCACCACTACTCTCACGGTAACGACCTGCAGCAACAATAAACTTTATTCTATGCTATTATACTCCATTATATTTTATTTTTACAGCTTCAGCTATTCCCATATTCTCACCGTGACGAGACGAGAAATGAAATCGTCCAAGAGTTAGAATTAAAAGCTCGGCCTATTTGGGAACATTTTCTGCCTAGTAAACGGCAGTCTGTATTTATTGCTTCTTACATGTTCAATGAGCTAGACTTAAGGAGACACTTTATAAAATTGATAGCCAATTGGATGACCGCCTACGTAGTTCAATTTTATAACTCGCTCTGCGCCAGCAATAAAAGAGTTGAAAGACTTCGAATAATCTTGTCGGTCTTAAGTATTTTATTCATTTACGCTTAAGTAGAATCAAACTACATTGAAAGAGCTTACGTGGTAATCTGTGGTTAGTTACAGGTAAACGTCTTGGTTTGTCGTAGTCAATGTGAGTTGGTGTATAACACATGTTGCCCTTTATTTTATGTGTCATGTATTGTGTACATCTTTTGTTGGAGATCCTAAATGAATAAATGTCTAATAATACCACAATTTCTGAAAGAGGCATCCTTTTTTTGACTTCTTTATGGTGTTGATTGTCTACTTACACTTAATGCGTGGTTTTATTCCCTTTTGAGTTGTAAAAATATCAAATATTACCTTGTGCCGAAGCCCGATAAAGCATCTGTGAATGCAAGTCTCACTGAATATACTCGTAGGTTACTGGTTGTTTTCAGCTCTGAGTTCTCTAGTGAGAGTTTTTGTCTCAGTAAAGGTATTTTTTACACCCGTTATACAGAGAGTCAGGACTGGTGACGTACAGCTGTCCATGTGGTGAGCACCTCGTGTTGAGGTCGACACCTGCAACCTTCAGTAGCAATTTCCTATTTCTTGCGAAGTTTTTCGTTTTTAGTGAATTAATGAACGTTTGCCTTCCTGCATATACTACCTAATGGCACAACACTGATGCACTGAATGATGCATTCTTACAGATTATTCCTGAGGAAGAGCTATCACTAAAATAATATAACAGTAGATTATATACAAACAGCACCCTAATTGCGTAACACACTATTAATCTGAATAATTTTGAAAGATATTGCTAATCCATTGCTTCATATGTTCAATAAAATATGTGTCTGCTCAACAACGTTAATAACGCAATGAATGTAGTTGAACTATCAAAATGAAATCCAATTCTAGTGTTGGAGTGTTAACGCTCCTGCAAACAGGCGCGACGCGCGACGCGAATCGCGCGCGACGCAAAGGCACCGCTCGTTGCGCGACTTGCGGTGCCTTTGTGTCGCGCGCGATTTTATCGCGTGTCGCGCCTGTTTGAAGGAGCCTTTACGCGATTACGGATTTCTCATTCACACTCACGTAACCATAGATATGTATTTTTATTATAACCTAATATAACAGACGAGGCCTAACCTTTATGTTTCTCTGTGTACGTTCCACGAACTGTCCTATAATAGTAGGGCAAAATGTAACAAAATAAGGACTTAAATATCATTACTTGGAAATTTAAATTAAGTTGCAAAGCGAACGTTGAACCTAACGTTGAAAGCTATGAATTGGATTTGTTGAAAGTTGTCTTAAATAGCCGTTCATATATTATGTCATGATTGGCTATTTAGCTCCATAAAGATATAGCGAGATGGTTATCATTTAAAAGGTTTAATCTGTAGCTATCTTCTTTATTAGTTCCCTATTCAGTCCAGTGAAGTAATGGAATAATTCGACTGTTGACACTGGTATGTGTTCTCTCTCATTTCCAACGAAATATATGGGAAGTTTTTTGCTATGCCTGCAGTTTCTAGTACTCCAACCTCAGTTGGGCTCATAGAATTTTCTTTAATAAATTTCAACTTTATTGCTAAATCATAAGGTTCAAAATTGATTGGGAAAATACAGTCTCGGGTAGGTTGATATGCTGGCGTCTGTACATACGAGTATAATATCCCACTACTACCAAATACTACCAATAAAAGTATAGGACTTTTAACAAGTTTATGACATTGATTGTCGCTGAGATGAGATTGTGACTTGAATTTGAACGTTTTCAAGTACGAGAATTGACCTTCAGATAACATAACCAGCCATCCGGTAATCTAAACCCCAGCTTGATTTCTGGTGAGGTGTCGTACCCTGTTATGTATCTCAAACACACGTGACGACTACAGCGTGACAACGTGACGTTTGTCGGCGACTACGAGACCGTGCTGCCAATATGTTGCTTACAGTTGCGTGGACGAGATTAAGACGTTGACGAGGTTAATCGATGAAGGCCATCTCCTAGGAAATACATTATACAATAGCTTCTCTTTGAGTATTTAGGAGAAGCCTCATAAAACAGACACCCCCTTATTAATAAACGCGGAGTGCGAAATACGTAAGGTTAATCTTGTGGTTATAGTTGTTGTAACTTTACTCCGCGTTTATTGAAACGAAGTTCTTTAACGCGGCTTGCAGTAGAAGTAAACTGGTAGAAATCGTCACGTAACGAAAAAGCGTTAGCGGAAACCAATCATTGTTTTCGAGAGTGCTGAAGGCATGAGGTCAAAATGAAAATTCAAGATGGCGACCACTTTATGAGAGCTTCTAGAAACTAAATACTACATGAGATGGCTCTGTATTAAAAACACGTATTAAATTCACACTTTTTTCTTCACTTCGCTCCTGACGGGGGTCCCCCGACTGCACACGTTTTTTTATAAGTAGGCAAAGTAAAAACTATCAATTTTTTTTTTTAATAATGTCACGAGGAGAACCATATCAAATGTACTTACAGGTGGTACCAATTGTGCCTAGAGTCAAGTTATTTTACCCATGATTCACTGACGAAGCAGGAGAATGATGATGGTGCAATGACGAAGACCTTGGTTATAGAAGTTGCACTTTGAATCATCACAAATATGCTTCAATCAGCTATGTCCCTATACCCATGCCTTCCATTGTAAGTACGCATTTAGAAAGCCTGTATTTCCGACGCACCGTGGGCAGTCAGTTAATACAACAATGCTAATAAAAATATAAATTACATCAAGCAATAAGTCACTAAGATTTTCTTCGATTCCCAGTCCAACACCAAGTTACTAATTCCCATTAACACGCCACATCCCCTGGGACTACAACGGAGCAATAATTGCATTGTGACTATACCAGTCTTGGGCAATTTTACAACGTGTCTGGGAGCAACTGGAATAATTTCGCTGTAACGTTGTTGTGTGACAGAATCCTAATAATTTTAATATTAAACTTGTCCCATGGGATTGCGATCTTGGTTTTGTGTTGTGTATATTCTATTCGTTATGAATTTATAAAGACGTATAATGCGACAAATTTTACGTTTGGAACTATGTTTTCAAAACGTATTTGTTTTGTAAATACAAATAAAATTGTTTTGTGTATTGTAAAAGAAAGTCAAAGATCTCATCATACCCGCGTGCAGAAAGGGAACAAAGGACTATATGATTTAGTAAAAAAAAAAAGTAAAAAAACTAGGTAAAATCAGGCTACGACAAAAAAGTCAACTAAAACGTTACGTACGCCAACTATAAACAATAGAACAGACAGACAAATTTAAAAAAAAAACATTGCTGTGGCGCACACAGTTATGTCGCGTAAAAAAGATTGCCGTGGCGCTTGATCAACAATACTGAGCCAACTACCTACTACTACTATTAAGTTTAGTTTCTCAGTAACTTGTCTGCGGTTGTCATAGAGAGTCTTTGGTGGTTGTTAACTACACACAGGTATACAAGTACCGTATCCGACCGTACCTAGACTTCATGAAGTTGGTAGTTATAACAAGAAACCAACGCGCGTTTGTTTCTCTTCCACCGCAAATCGACATCGAGACGAGCTGCAGATACTAGCGTATACAACCTCCCACATTTGGGAAACTCCTTAAAAATATTCAAATGTCAATAATATCATAACAATGTATTAAGAACATACCTAATTAAAATCTATTTTTACTACTACTGCATACCTACCTATACGAAGAGAAAACTAAATGATATTCCCGAACTAAAGTAAGGAAGGAAGCTAAAATTTTGTGGAGAGCGCTTCAGCTATCTGCAGCGATGCGAGATGCGCTTGAAAACCACAAATGATACGAGCCGAGCTCCAGAGGTACTACCACTGACATCAATAAATTCAGAACTATCTTTGCACTGAGGTGAACTGCAGAAACTTGGGCTAGACCGCTTTTGGTTATACTGGGAACTGATTTATTTTAACTTATAGCGGTAATTTGGAAGGCAAGTTTTTAGTTATAATAGATATGAGCGATGAAGGTGGGAAGGAACGAACTTATAAAGTTAGGTAATACGAATAACTAACTGCATATGTCTAAGTTCTATGAAATCAAGTAAACTAGTCAGTAGTATTAGTAAAGACAAAGAGTTACCTACTTTTTCTGTCATACATATTGTTTAAGAGCACTGTTTAAATTAGCTGTAAGTTTCCCAAATAAAATAAAATAAAGGTTGTCCGAGGAAGTACCTACCTACTACATTCACACCTATTTCTGCAACTAAACAGTATGATCAAACAGAAACCGGCATAATTAACAAGAACAGCAAATGGAGCATAGATCTTGTTTTGCTGTTATTGACAGACTAGCTTTTTCGCGCAACTTCGTCCGCGTGAAATTTCTTGTTCCCCCGACACACCCTGTCGCATCGCATCACCTTCCCGCGCTATCACTTAATTTTCGCTTAGCGTTCTGTTTCTGTCTGTCTTTTTTTCTTTTTGCTCGGCTCCTAATCGGTGATCCTTAAGAGCCGAGCAAAAAGAAAAAGAACTTTTGAGGAAGGCCGGAAGGCTATCATATGCAAAAAGATTTTTTCAAATCCGACCGGTAATTCCAGAGATAAGCGCATTCAAATAAACTCTTCAGCTGCATTAGTAGTATTAGTAAAGATAAGAGAACTCGGCTGCCTACCCTCTCAAACCAAACCTCGGTTGTACGAAAGGCACTGATACAAACACAGAAATACGAAAACTGTGAGCAGTTTCCAGGAACATTAACTCTGTGTCATCTTCATTTTTTATGAATTATACGGTTTTTTCATCAGTTTTTGCTAAAACTTTTTAACTAAAAAAACCGACTTCCAAAACAAACACTACAAAGTGAAAAATAACTTTAATTTCGGAAGTCGGTGTCTTTGGATCTGTATTTTAGTTTTTGCCACAGACTTCCGAAATTAAAGTTATTTTTCACTTTGTAGGTAGTGTTTTTTTTGGAAGTCGGTTTTTTTTGTTAAACAGTTTTTTTTTTTCTCGCTTTTTAGTGGGTCTGTTTATAATGTATCTAAGTTACAATAGCCTAATCTCAACTTGCCCAGCGCCTTTTCCAAAATTTTGCTTTTGCCGATACAGGGACGTTAATTGTTGAGGACTTCTCCTAGTATTCTACCAACAGCTCCATTTGACCATTCGCATTATGACGAGCATAAATTCCTTAGCAACCGTATTAAATTGAAAACAAAAAAAATAATCGAAACGCAACCCGTGAAATACTTATTATCGAGTAGTTCCGGTGGCCATCTGTGGTGTTCTTCATCAGTTCCACTTCCCCAAATGGTGGTTTCCGGGAGAAAATGCACGAGTTACTTCAAAAAATAGCCAAATCACTATAGGTGTGCCTATAATATTTGAGGAGTTTCCTCAATTCCTCATGGATCCCATCATCAAAACTGGATTTTGATAAAAATTGGACCAATCTGGAAGTAGTATATCGTTTTAAATAAAAAATTCCAAATCGGTTTATAAATGAAGGCGTACTGAGGTAACAAACTTAAAAAAAAATACAACCGAATTGAGAACCTCCTCCTTTTTTTGAAGTCGGTTAAAAATAACTTTATCTGGACACGCAATTATCACAAGCAAACGTATTTTGTCTACTTTGTCCTTTCCTTTGGAATTTATTTCATCAATCAGCCCACAGGCCTAGCTAGCCTTGTTTTCCTTTCCAAAACATTCATAAATATTTTAATAACGAAACTTGTCCCAACAAAATATAATAACATGCAAATATCCAGAAAAATAGCTATTATAATTTCCGAAATCACAGTATTCTAAGCAGTGATCCGAACAAAATGCGTGGGAGATGGTGCTCAATGGCTCGTGGTTTAGAACCAATTGCACGGATGTGTGGCTAGATGGGCCACGACTTGCGCCCATGAATTTTATTGGGATTTGATTATACGAAGGCTGACTTTGATGGCGTGATTATAGATGTAATGAGATTTCCTACGCGCGTATCTTTATATACGTATATGATATGGATGAATAATTGTACCGAGCTAAAAATATTCATGTCTTCTTATTTTAAGGTTATTTTACGTACCTCGAATTTACTTTTGGGAGACCTGTTCAATAAAATGATAATTTTATAGAAATGTAAAATTGTGCTCAAAAAAAAAAACGTGTGTGTGTGTGAATATATATTTTCTGGTATACAATAAAGTATATTTAAATAAATACTAAATATGATAGTATGTCAGTATTTTGCTTCTTGCAACGAATGGATACCTTTACGATAGACAGACAGCAAAAATGACTGCCTCAGTCGAAACGGAAGAAACAGCGATGAAATAAATCAATCCGTCTCGTCACCAAGTAATAAAGTTGGAAAGTCTCAAATCCTGCACTCCCACCGACACCGACACCGACACCGACACCGACACCGACACCGACACCGGTACCCCTCACACTGACATCGGCGGCAGACATACCAGTAGATATGGTGGTTAAGCAAAATCAATCTGCCTAACCTTTTGTCAACTATGTTAGGGGTCGGCTTCCAGTCCAACCGGATGCAGCTGAATACCAGTAGGTATTTTTTATGGAGCGGCTTCCTTACTGACTTCCACAACCCACTTACTGGGTAACACGGAATACCTTGGTAAGACTGGCTGTCAGACTTTTTGGTTTCTGACTACTCGTATTGATTGTCAAAGATCTACGAATGACAGCCGGGACTTTCCGAGGCATGGAGGGGTCTCGATATAGTATAATGGATGGTCACCTATCCAGGAACCGACCAGGGTGGGCGTAGCTTTATTTCGATCGTCCCGTGCGGCTATTTTCATTTAGCCAAGAGCCCCTAGTTTTGTGGTAAAGCTCTCATAAACAATTTCGAAGGAACTCCACTAAACATAATATCAATCCATGTTATTGAAAAATGTCGATATCTAATAACACAAAGTATGTGCAGAAACATGAGAATATATCCAGACAAAATTGTTGTGGAGAACATCTTCACGATGGAATCTAAAAAAGAAGCTGACATAGAATAATATATTCACAGCATATTTCAATGAAAATAGTTAGAAAACGAAACGAATTTTTAACACTATTCAAGAAAATGTTGCACGGAACGTATAAATAATGTCCATTGCTGAAATATACGATTTGGATTTTAGATTTAGAGAACTGTTCAATGGGATTTAGAGGTAAGTAATGTTCACACGGTGCGGTCAGGATCTCGCGGTTGTACAACCGACGACGTATCAAAGCGAACCTTTATCTGTATTGAGTTAGGTGGGCGAATGTACCTACTACTGGAACCATTGGGTATTAATTCGACGAGTAGCACTTGAGTAGAACTACACTTCATTTGACGCTGACGTTAGCGAATATTTCCGGAAATCATCCAAGTGTCGAACATTTTATACCCAAAAATTATGGTGCTGGGCAGAAAAAATTTTTTTTTGATAAAATATGATTTTTGGTAGTTTCAAACACAAATGGCCAGGGGGTTATTTTAGATCTGTGTTGTAATAGTTAAAATATATTCGGGTGGTTATATTCAATTCAAAGTTGGTATTTTTTTAAATATGTTATGTATAAAACACTCGTTATAAAAATATGATTGTTGGCATTTTGAATCTCAAATAGCAGCCAGGGGGTTAATTTCAGACTTTCGCTGTGATAGTAAAAAATGCTCAAGATGTTATTTCCCATGTGAAAACAGTTCTTCCTTTTTCTGGCCGGCACTATAATATTTCGGTAGGTACTGAAATGATGAATGATCTTTAATGCGTGATGATCTTTAACGCGTTGAGAGATAATTGTTTGAAGCGGGTGGCAGTTCTGGGAAAACTGTAATTGACCGAATAAACCAGTATTCGGTGCTAATAATCGATGAAAATAATTCTTGAGTTCTCTGAAATGTGCCTAAAATACCACATTATCATCATCTACGTAGCCTTTCCCCAACTGTGTTGGGGTCAGCTTCCAGCCTAACCGAATGCAGCTAAATACCAGTATTTTACATGGAGTGATTACCTATCTGAACTCCACAACCCAGTTACTGGATAACACGATACCCGTTGGTAAGACTGGTTGTCAGACTTTCGGGCGTATGACACCACATTTGAAAGAAAGTATTTGTTAAGAAGCACAGCTTTCTACACACTTGTTAAGAAGCACGGCTTCTTACATACTGTTTATTGATTAAAACTTGCCTTTTAAATGTAAAATCAAGTCCTATGTCTATTTACATAAGCTCTATTGTTGAACGGTCGTTATGTTAAGACCAAAAGTAAATATGAACAGAGCATAACTTGATTGCCTAAGTTGGTTTGACAAAGTCCCAACTATTATCAAAACAAACCGTGTGATTGGTCGAGACTCGCCATTGTATTCTGTATTGGGCGAGTCCAACTGAATTGAGGTCACAGGGGTGAGGAACGGGGAGTCGAGGGGCAAGGAAATGTCTGCTTCCTCGCTACATATGGCTAAAGGAAAGGGGGAAAGTATAGGGTAATCCACTACTTGTGCCTATCCAAAATGATATAACTAAGGCACATTTTGGCGGATTTCGACACAGTTTTTAATCACAGTGAATAGTCGATCTCAGCCTTCAAAGTCAGCAAGAAGTCCTCAAGCCCTTACTCTGGTATAAGTTGATTATTTGATTATTGTCTCTATTGTGTTTTCTATTGTGTTTCTATGTGTATTGTGTTTCTATGTGTATTGTGTTTCTATGTGCATTGTGTTTTTATGTGCATTGTATGTCTGACTGTAATAAACCAATATACGGTTTTAAACTCATCTTATCTGTGTTGTTCGTTATTCAACCCTTGCGGCCTGATCCTATCTAACAATTTGGTCCTTCGCTGCCGGATCAGAGAGCACGCAATAAGATGAGTGTTAGAAGCACCGTTACAACAAGGAGTAAGTTACGCAAATTAGAGACAGAGATGAATAAGCGGCGAGAGTTGGAAGCTGACTCTGGGGTGCCGTCTGAAAGGGCCCCAGGCTCTTCTTCAGTTGCACCAACTGCAACGCCGGTTCGAGTCCCTGTGATCCCACTGGCGGGAGGTCGTGTTATCGACCACAGAGATATGTTCACGCCTGTGAGATCGGATACAGTAAAGAGAGCAAGTTCCGTGATAAGCCACGTCTCCTCGAAAAGCGGCCACAGAAGCGCCGATTTCCTTAGGAGGAGGGTCGAGTACGAGGCAGAGCGTGAGTTGGTACGTATGAAAGAAAAACTAGTGAAGAAGAAGCTTGAAGTCGATCTCGCTGAGATAGACGCTGCTGCTGAAGAGGACTCAGGCTCAGAGGAGGAGGGAACAACACGTCGTGTGGAGGAATGGGTCACAGAAACGGCTCCCGTTATCAGTGAAAGTCACACGCCCGCTGTGTGCCGCGACCCGTCGCCGCCGCGTAAAGTGTCCGCGCCCTCCCGCGAGGTGGCAGCACCCGTGCCGCCGCCCGAGTATATACCTGCGCTCCCTCAGTGTGCGCCCGCGTCGGTACAGTTCCGCGAACCCCCGTACCTAGGGAACGTTACGCCCTTAGTTACGGCCAGTGCCCCGCGAGTGAGAGAACAGGCTAGAGAAATGCCTGAATGGGGAAACACGTTCGCTGACGACGCGGACAGGAGCAGGTCACGTGACAGAAAAATAGACCAGTTGACGGACGCTATAACGAACTTAGCACGTCCGCGACCGGTACCAAAACAAGCCTACGAGTTGCCGTTCTTCAGAGGCGACCCGGCAGAGTGGCTGTCGTATAAGAATATGTACCACGACACTACGGTAATGTACGAATTCAAGCCGCACGAAAACCTAGCTCGCTTGAAAACATCGCTACAAGGCGACGCGAAGCTAGCTGTGGAGGACTTATTGCGCACCTCTACTAACCCAGCGGAAATAATGAAGACACTTGACGAAGAATTTGGGCATCCTAATCTAGTGCTTGAGTGTGCCCTAAAGAAAGTGCGTGCATTACCTAAAGTAACTGAAAGTGGTCGTGAACTAAGAAAGTTCTCAACAACCGTGAGAAATTGTGTGTCGCTTCTGAAAAGCGTACGGGCCAATGGATATTTGAATAACCCACAGCTGGTAAGTGAACTCTTAAATAAGCTTACATCTGTACAGCGGGCTCAATACGGTGATTATGCATTGGGCATGGCGACGAGCCAGGGCATAGATGTGCGAGTTTCACCGAGTTTAGAAATACTCGCAGAGTTTTTGAGTCATCTAGCCCGAGCCACGTCCTACTATGTACAAATGGAAATGAACACGCCCACACCGTCAGCTAGCGCCACAAAGTCCCGAGCTAATAATGTACAGTTTGTAAAGCAGACCAGAAATGTTCAACGGCTGCACGTTCACTCCGATAATGACCAGCCAGCTAAGGAAACAGAGGAGCTATGTACGCTATGTGGGGAAAAACATAAGTTACCCAAGTGTGAAAAGTTCACTGGGTTAAGTGTTAACGAAAGATGGCAACACGTCAAACAAAATAAACTGTGTTTCAAGTGTATCATAAAGAAACACGGCAAGAATTTCTGTCGAGCAAGTAGGTGCGCGTCGTGCAATTACGCCCACCACATATTGCTACATGCCGACAAGAAAAATGATAGTGAGAGCGTCACGAATATTAGTGATTACACTGGGAAGGCGCTACTGAAAATTATGCCTGTATGTGTAACAGTGAACGGTGTAGATAAGCATTGTTACGCCCTACTGGACGACGGGGCAACCGTTTCACTGATAGACGACTCATTAGCTGAAAATGCCAGTGGCAAACAAGTGCCGCTAACCTTACACAGTGCGCGCGGTCAAGAAATAATAGACAAAACGTCAAAAATAATTAGTGTATCAGTGCGTGGACCGAACGGGCAAACACATAAAGTGAAGTGTCGTACAATAAAAAGCCTGGACTTACCCGCGCAAACAGTGCCCGCCGCAGTGATAACGGAGCATGCCCACATTCGCGACTTGGGCTGCGAGGAGATGAGAGGAGCCAGACCACTGCTATTGCTGGGTCAGGACAACTGGGAGCTACTGATCAGCCAGGAGACTCGCCGAGGAAAGTCCGGTAAGCCAGTTGCCTCTTTGACCAGTTTAGGGTGGGTTGTGCACGGACCTATAGGTAGCAATTCCGATAGTAGTGAACATTCTCTAAATTGTGTGGTAGAATCAACAATTGATTTACACGAGATAGTTAAAAAACAGTTTGAGCTAGAAGCTATAGGAATTTCAGAGGTGCCTAGAAAGCACAAAGATGTGGAAAGAGCTAAGGCTATTTTAGACTCCACTAGCCGCCAGACAGAGAGCGGCGCATGGGAGATAGGTCTGCTGTGGCGTCGGGACAACTTTCAGTTGCCTGACAACTACAAGTACGCACGTCAGCGATTAGCGGGAATAGAACGTCGGTTACATAAAGATGCTGTGTACGCTTCAGCTTATACAGCACAAATCGACAGACTAATAGCAGAAGGGTACGCGAGTAAAGTAGAGGGCGGTGTCAAGTCCGATTCGGTGTGGTATTTACCCCACTTCGGGGTAACGAATCCCAACAAACCGGGAAAATTAAGATTGGTTTTTGACGCCGCAGCTAGCTACAACGGGACGTCTTTGAATGACAATTTATTGTCTGGGCCCGACTTGCTCAACTCTCTGTTAGGTGTGCTGTTCAAATTCAGGTTAGGGCCTGTAGCGTTTACCGGTGACATAGCCGACATGTTCCTACGTGTTTTCATTAGAGAACAAGATAGAGGGGCACAGCTGTTTCTTTGGTCGGCTGACGGTAATAAGGAGCCTGACGTATACGTCATGAACTCCATGATTTTCGGGGCCGTGTCGTCACCTACATCGGCAATTTATATATTAAATAAGAATGCGAGTCAGCATAAAAATGTATACCCCGAAGCGGTAGCCGCCATACACGAAAAACACTATATGGACGACTACCTAGACAGTACTTGGTCTGCCGCGCGGGCGAATGATTTGATTGAGAAAGTGACTCACGTCCACGCCAGAGGCGGGTTTAATATACGGGGGTGGGTCACTAACTCTCCTGAGCTGCGCGACAAACTAAGTACAGAAATGCCTAACAGAGTCTCTTTAGATAAGGGCGAAGGTGCGACGGAACGCACGTTAGGTATGATTTGGTCACCGAACACAGACGAGTTAGCCTTCGATTTGAGCTTCAAACGGCTACCTAAAGCTATAGTAGAGGGACACGTAGTTCCAACAAAACGCGAATTTTTAAGATTTATCATGTCAATCTTTGATCCCCTAGGTTTCTTGTATCCGTGTGTCATACAGTCGCGTATCCTGATGAAACGGATATGGCACACGGGTATTCAATGGGATGAAAAGTTGAAAGATGCAGAAGCCAAAATATGGTTTGAATGGCTACATAATTTGAATCACCTTAAAGACGTGTCTATACCTAGGTGGTATGGTTTACAGTTAGAGCATCTAGAATTGCATGTGTTCGGCGACGCTAGTGAGTCCGCCTATGCGGCAGTAGCTTACATAGTAGGATTAAATTCGGAGGGGAATAGGGATGTCGCTATAGTGATAGGCAAGGCTAGAGTAGCGCCACAGAAAGTAACATCCGTCCCAAGGCTAGAGTTACAAGCAGCTGTGTTAGCCTGTAGACTGGCTGACACAGTTGTCAAAAAGCTAGGAACAGCAATCAGTAGTGTGCATCTATGGACAGACAGTAAAACTGTCCTCAAGTGGATAAATTCAGAAGCCTTAGAGTTTCAAAGGTACGTGTCACACCGCTTAGCTGAGATAGATAGGAGGTCAGAGAGGGCCAACTGGCGCTGGGTTCCGTCGGCGATGAACCCCGCTGACAAGGCTACCCGGATGGAATGGCCTGATGATAATAATGAATGGTTGTTGGGTCCCTCGTTTCTTCGCTGTCCACAGGAGCAGTGGCCAACTGACACCGACCGAGACATGGTGGCAGAGCAGGACCTGGAGAGAGTACAGCGCGTGCACACCGTTGCACCCCAGGCTGAACCGCTGCTGCGGTACGAGAGGCTGCCCACCTGGACGCGCGCCGTAAATGTCATGGTGCGTGTACACATATTTTTAGACCGATGCCGCAAACGGCGTCAGACATCCGCAGTGTCAATGGATGACCTGCATGAGGCCGAGTTGCGCCTCCTACGTCTGGCGCAAGCAGAGAGCTACGCAGCCGACATCGTGGCGTTGCGAGAGGCACGCCCCCTGCCCAATAACAGCAAACTACGGGCACTGGACCCGATGCTGTTTGACGACGGACTGGTGAGAGTGCGCGGCAGGCTAAGCGCCTGTAGCGAGCTCAACTTTGGCGAGCGTCATCCTATTATCCTGGATGGGAAGCATGCGCTCACGCGGCGTCTCTTACTACAGTACCATGTAGAGGCGCTGCACGCCAACCAAGAAGCTGTGGTGAACAGAGTCCGCGAGAAGTACTGGGTGACTAATCTGCGGTCAACAGTCAAGGCCGTCACAGCGGCCTGTCAACGGTGCCGTCTAGAGAGGGCCCAGCCGGTGACACCCAAGATGGGTGACCTTCCGGTGGCCAGACTGCAAATCACAAGGAGAGCCTTCGTCCACTGTGGGGTCGATTACTTTGGCCCCATGGAGGTCGCTATCGGTCGGCGCAGGGAGAAGAGGTGGGGCGTGCGGTTCACTTGCCTCACCACCCGCGCCGTCCATCTGGAGCTGGCGGCGTCACTGAGTGCCGACTCAGCCATCCTCGCCCTGCGGCGCTTAATTGCGCGCCGCGGGCGTCCCTCAGACATGTACTCTGACCGTGGCACTAACTTTGTCGGGGCACACGCTGAACTGCGCGCAGCTTTGCGCGACATGGACCACGACAAGCTGAGCAGTGAGGTTGTCGGGCGAGGGATTGCCTGGCACTTCAACCCCCCGGCGTCCCCACACATGGGTGGATGCTGGGAGCGACTGGTGCGCTCAATCAAGAACGCACTAAAGGCAACGCTACGAGAGCGTGCCCCTCGCGAGGAGGTCCTTTACACCCTCCTTGCTGAGGCCGAGCTGACCGTCAACAGCCGACCTCTCACGTACGTGAGCAGCGACGTCGAGCACCCAGTGGTGCTAACTCCGAACCATCTCCTGCTGGGCACTGCCGCGGGAGATGCGCCGTGCACACGTCGACACGCCGTCGACCTGGACTCCCGCCGGCTATGGCGGCGGGCGAACGCGCTGGCCGACCTCTTCTGGAGGCGCTGGCTGCGCGAGTACCTGCCGACGCTTCAACGACGAAACAAGTGGTCTAGTGACGTTCCAAACGTGAAAGTGGGTGACGTGGTAGTGATTGTGGACGCTAGTAAACCACGAAACCAGTGGACCAAAGGGGTCATAAAAAGTGTTTATCCCGGTGCGGACTCTATAATAAGGGTAATAGATGTAAGAACTAACCATGGGGTCCTGCGTCGACCTGTTGTAAAGGTAGTTGTGCTTCCTACAGACGGGAATGTAGTCGGATGAACCCTTCTACAGGGGGTGGAAATGTTAAGAAGCACAGCTTTCTACACACTTGTTAAGAAGCACGGCTTCTTACATACTGTTTATTGATTAAAACTTGCCTTTTAAATGTAAAATCAAGTCCTATGTCTATTTACATAAGCTCTATTGTTGAACGGTCGTTATGTTAAGACCAAAAGTAAATATGAACAGAGCATAACTTGATTGCCTAAGTTGGTTTGACAAAGTCCCAACTATTATCAAAACAAACCGTGTGATTGGTCGAGACTCGCCATTGTATTCTGTATTGGGCGAGTCCAACTGAATTGAGGTCACAGGGGTGAGGAACGGGGAGTCGAGGGGCAAGGAAATGTCTGCTTCCTCGCTACATATGGCTAAAGGAAAGGGGGAAAGTATAGGGTAATCCACTACTTGTGCCTATCCAAAATGATATAACTAAGGCACATTTTGGCGGATTTCGACACAGTTTTTAATCACAGTGAATAGTCGATCTCAGCCTTCAAAGTCAGCAAGAAGTCCTCAAGCCCTTACTCTGGTATAAGTTGATTATTTGATTATTGTCTCTATTGTGTTTTCTATTGTGTTTCTATGTGT
Organism: Luperina testacea; assembly: GCA_927399505.1. Classification (NCBI taxonomy): domain Eukaryota; kingdom Metazoa; phylum Arthropoda; class Insecta; order Lepidoptera; family Noctuidae; genus Luperina; species Luperina testacea. The sequence continues at coordinate 1,039,320 of OV656771.1, forward strand.
ATTGTGTTTCTATGTGTATTGTGTTTCTATGTGCATTGTGTTTTTATGTGCATTGTATGTCTGACTGTAATAAACCAATATACGGTTTTAAACTCATCTTATCTGTATTGTTCGTTATTCAACCCTTGCGGCCTGATCCTATCTAACAGTATTAATATTGCATGTCAACGAGAAAGTTTTACCCACAGCGGCGACTGTAACTTTGTTTCAAAAGGCATTTAACAAAGAAACCTTTCATGAAAGAAACCTTACAAAAAAGGCACACTATTACTAGCCATTTAAATATCTAGGCCATTTTCACAGAATGTTCATATAATTTGACGTAGTATAATTAATGCTGTTATTCATAGAACTGTTCGTCGCGTAATATTAATATTCACGCCTCGAGTGTCAAGATTTGAATAATGTTCGTTTATTTTTATTCATTTGAATTTCTATTGCGCACAAAGTAATGTGTAATGGTAATTATATTAATCTAGATTTTTAGACTAGTCTGTTAAGTTTTTGGTACGTAATCCTCAGATTTAAAAGGTTGCTCAACCTTAAATCTTATTGAGTGAGTCGACATCTTACGAATGATCTGCAATATCGGCAATTATTTTTAGATTTATTACTTTACACAAATCTGTTAGTCTTTTATAATATTATAAGGTTAAGAGTAGGAGCTAATTACCAGCATATTTAACATGTTTGACAGCAATTAAATTGATCAGATTCTACAGTCCGCTCGTCGAGAGAATACGTTCCTGATACCTGTCACTGCGACACTTCTGATAGACTATAAAGATCAAATTCACAAAACGAAAATTTTTATTTTATTTTCATCATTTTTATTTTATAACTAGCAGCGCTCCGCGGTTTCACCCGCGTAAATGTCGATCTCGTGGGAATATCGGGATATATACTATCTCATGTCCTTTCCCGGGATGCAATCTATCTTTCTGCCAAATTGTAGGTATATCGAAATCCGTTCAGTGGTTTAGGCGTGAAAAGGTAACATACATACAGACAAACAGGCCGAGTTACTTTCGAATTTATAATATTAGTATGGATATATCACGGGTCTATTTATAAAACGTTACCCGTCAAGTTGGATTACAGGCTGAAAAGCTTAAAATAAATGGATTTTGTAATGATGTAAGAGTAAGCTAGATCATATATTTGTTTTATTCATTTTTCATACTCTTCTTTGTACAGAAGTCAGCACATCAATCTACAACAATCTGTGAAATTTCTTCAATACATTTTTAACTTTATCGCTAAAGTATAAGGTTCAAAGATGAGTGGGAAAATTTGACAATTTCGGGTAGCTTGATATGCTGGTGTCTGTACATAACTGAAATACGTACATTATCATTTACAGTGCAGTAAAATTGATTGCAATAATACTGGTTCCAGATAAAATTGTTGTTTACGAGAAATCTAACTTACTTCTGATTTAAATTGAAATGAATCTTCATTTTAATACAAACCGATTTTAATCAGCTAAGTCAAAGTTGCTCCGGGTTAAATGTAAATAAATACCTAGGTGCTAGGTAAGCCAGTACCTATCAAAACCAACTTAGTGCGGATTTCACTAAAGAAACAGAACACGATTTATTTATATATACTTTATTGTGCACCAGAAAATACATAAGAAGAAAATACGATTATTCATACAAAACATACGATCAGCACTTTAAACCGTGTTTAAGAGCTGTCAGTGTCAATATTCCACAACAATTTTGACAATGACAGCTCTTGAACGCGGTTTAGAGATGCTGATCGCGTTCAGTTACATTGGTGAAATTCGCCCTTAGTAGATGAGCAATAGCCAGCGTCCCTTCGGATTAACAAAAGATATTAACGGTCTTATTCATAAAAAAAGCTTATAGAAGGTTTAAAACATACTTTAGTTAAAATGCTCATTAAGCATTTAAAACGTTCGATAAAATTTTGTATTCATAAACGCTTCATAAACGTTCTATAACTAAAATGTCCTTTAACTTCAATATGTTGCCATTATAATGAAATCGTCCAACAAATTGGTCAATATATTGAATCATTAAACGAGAATATCTGTCTACGCACTGAATAATTGTGACCATAGACAATAAGACGTATAGAAAACTAATTTATTGTCTACAGTTTCGTCAGTTTTGACGCGTTAATGTCATAACATGGTTTTTTATGTCAATGAATTTGATACAACAGGCGAGCGAAAACTTTTGAATATTTTTTTTGTATCTATAAGAAATGGAATTAAGACCGGAGACTATTCCAATAAAGGGCAAAGAAGTGAATATTGGTTGGAGGACGATGAGGTGTGTACTGTTACAGCTAAAAAGTGTTCAAAGTAAGTTTTGTTTTGTAAACATTCATAATTTCTTAAACATTGCTTTTCCTTAGATCTTTTTGGAAGAATTGGTCAGGGAGAGGGTCTCCATAATGGAAAATGAAGGTGGACGCTGATGATGGCGCCAAACAAGTAGCCAAATTCTGGGCGCACTAAGAAGAAGATAGAAAATAAAAACACTGATACTGACCGAAACCAACGCGAAAAAGGGGCGGCCTGGCATGATTTACGAATTAGGTGCCCATCCAATTTACTAAAACTTACAAAGTTCCTGAGTAAGCATGTCAAGAACTTCGTTTACCTGTACAAAACTCTTTATTTTGTAAGAAAAAAAAACCGCCGCCATAACAATAACTAATAATAATTACTAGTATTAGTAATATTAGTTATTTTTATGCCACCACTTCTTTAATTATTTTAGTATTTAGAAGATAATGAAGAGAAAGAATTATAACATTAATTTTGTGTTTCAGGACAGTAGAACTAGTAAGGATGGTGCTTCACTACAAATAGCAGAAACTGAAACGGCCTACAGAAGAGATGGCATAGATGGCAAATGAAAAGAAACATTAAAAAAATGTTGTTCTGCTAGCACAAGTTCTGAAGCCGAATTAAAGTTTAGAGTATTATAAAAATAAATAAATTAAACAGATATTTTGTACATAAGCTTTTTATTAATGAACTACTCGCTAAAATGTCTCCTCTTTATATTCTTCGTGTCGCGGGGACGACTGTATTTTAGATCTTGGCCCAAAACTTTGCCACTTCCACAACGTCGTCAGTGGCAGTGCAGAGGTTACTTTGACTGCATGTTTTGGGACACATAGGGTAGGATAGGGGGTGGAGTATGGTTTGCGACACAGCTTCACAACCACACCCTACTGCTGCATCCTACTGGAGCATCTTCCTGCAGGGTGTAAACTTCGTGATCCTCACGGAAATCCCTGAACCGTCTCCGGACACAAGTGGGAAGGTGTACCTCCAACCTGGTAAAGTGGGGCTACCTCGGCGGAATGTTTTCTTGATAGTTTGTAAAATAGCATTTGCATTTCCCCTTGCAACTTCTTTGGGTGACTTTGTATGATATTCATGATATTGCTACCTTCTAACTGCATGTCTCCACGGTCAACTGCAATATTGTAAAGTACTGCTCTAGCCACTATGGTTGTTTTCACATTTCCTAGTTTGCATGTAGTATGCCATGTAAAAAACATTGAAAGCGTAATTTCCACAGTCCAAAGCAGCAGCGTCCCACAGTATTTCTTGTTGCGTTATATTTTTCCTCGCTTCTATTTTGCATTGTAGGTATATAATAATAAATTGGTTAAACAGAAGTGCAAAATAAATGAAATACAACTGCAGCTCCTCGAAGTACGATTGTTTACGAAACTGACTTTTTGCACATGTTACATTGTACGTCAAATGTCATTTTCTTATTAATCAGCTGATGTAAAGTCGGCCATTTTTTCCTTAAAATACTGTTAAAGTAGGGTTCTGGGTTTCATAACTTTATAGTAGGTTTAAAGAACGTTTTAGTGCTAAAATGCGTTTATGAATACCAATTTTTGACAACGAGACTTTAGCAAGCCTTTAGATGTTCCATAACTTATTATGAATAAGACCGCAAGAAGATAAGAGATCATTGTCATTTTCCTTACCCAGCACTGGGATGATGCAGGCTAACAGTAACAGATCATCAGTACCTAACAATTATGTAAACTTTACTTTAGATACAGACAAACAAACACCATACAGCAAATATTTCGTAGAGCAACCTTAGGCTGCTTTCTCACTTACGCGAAAATTCGGACATCGTTTATTAGTTTATTATGTTCTTTAATGAAGCTAGTTTTGTAAAGAAGTATAGAATTATTTTACCAATGCATGCGGCCTACTGTACCAGTGGTATACATATGTATAAATATATATATTTCTCCAGACTGTATTTCGGCCATGGCGGCCAATCGACTTCAGCACGGGAGATATTATAGTGCACAAGTGTGTACGCAGACGTTGGTGCACTATCTCTTCCCTCACTCTCATAGTGCGATGGCCTTTATGGTAGTAGTTATAAAGAGCTAAGAACACAATTGTAAACGATTATTACACAAGTGTCATCGAATTTTAGAAAAATGAGGTATTAAGTAAATTAGTCTTAAATAAACCTACTTTTCTATTCTTTCTTCTTTTATTCATTACCTGTGTGTGTAATACATAACATCACGTCTGTATTCATAACATCACGCCTGGTTTTCATAACATCACGCCTGGTTTTCATAACATCACGCCTGGATTCATAACATCACGCCTGGATTCATAATATCACGCCTGTATTCATAACATCACGCCCGGATTCATAACATCACGCCTGTATTCATAACATCACGCCTGGATTCATAACATCACGTCTGTATTCATAACATCACGCCTGTATTCATAACATCACGCCTGGATTCCCCAAAGGATTAGGCAGAGGTGCACCTATACCTAATACACCCACATTTCGCCAGTTATGTATAAGTCCCATGTGATAAGGGGGCGCACCTATTGCCATCCACCGGGCACAGATCCAGACTCCGACCTGTTACTGAAAAATTCTTGATGAAAAACCGAAGTGAAAAACCCAAACCAAATCCTAATGTAATAACAGCCGGTTATCTAGGTACTGGACCTACTCGTACCTACAGATTATATTCGGCTGTTAACTGGTAGCTTGATTAAAACGACTTGCTGTTTTATTACTCACTGATAGGTACCTACAGGTTATTAAAGTTATGCACACAACGCACGTTAGCGGAAGACCCCTTGATATCTGAAGGCCAATTCCTGTACTTAGAAAACGTTCAAATTCAAGTCACAATCTCATCTCAGCGCCAATTAATGTCAAAAATGTATGGAAATTAGAGGTATTTTTGACAGATTGAAACTGAGATCAGACTGTGAATGTTTTTAAAATTACGAGAATTGCCCCTCAGATCTAGTTTAGGTATTCATTCCGACATTCTATCGATAGATCAGGCTCACTGTACACTTCATGACTAAGATGCAGAGTGGCGACATTATGAAATCGTATACTTTTTTCTTTTGTCTACCTTACAAAAGCGCGTTCCAATTAGGTTGAGTGCAATGGCATCTTGATTTTTTTTATGCAGTAAAATAAAAAAATAAAACAAAAATGTTTTGTTACATGTTTTACTTGTTTTATTTATTTATTGTGTGTCTTTTACACACAATAAATAAATAAATAAAACATGATTTCTAGGAAAATCAAGTGATATTTTGACAGCGATGCGGACGGATTTTTTTGATGCCCTTGATTATTTTCCTTCATTTTAAGTCTCTTATTTTTTTAAATCCTAACAATATTATAAATGTGAAAGTTTGTGAAGATGTTTGGATGTTTGTTACTCAATCACGCGTAAACCGTTGAACAAATTTCAATGAAAATTGGCATATAGATAGACCATTTTCTGGATTGGCACATAGGATACTTTTTATCCCGATATTCCCACGGGATCGAAATTTACGTGGGTAAAACCGCGAGGCGCTGCTAGTTATGTAAATATTTATGTAGTATTTTTACTATAGTAGATGACTGTGCTTTAATGAGAATGTGACGTATTTGAGAATTGTAATTTATACAAAACGTATGACCCGTTACACATAGCCTGGAAAAATATGTTATACAGAGTAACGCTATTTGCATTTCTTTCGAGTTTAGTGTGCTTAAAACCCTTAAAATACACTTACTGTAATGATAATTAAAACACTAACACGCAAACTAAAGTGCAAACATATGTTTTAGTAAGATAACAGATCACTGTAGCGACTGCTGGCATTACTCGCGGGTTATAATCGCGTCAACACGCGACGCGCGACTTGTAATAATGTAAACAAGTGTTACTTTATTAGTGGTTAGGACTTTTATTAAAGGTTCTTTTTAATAAACTTCAAGTGTTGGTGGAAGACTTTGTACAGGGACTCGTCTAAGGACGTACCTACTAACGAAGTACTGACATACCTTTTGACTGCATCAAGCAGTGTTGCTATGCTGTTTGAAGGGTACAGGAAGGTAGCTGTCTGGGTCCTCGTCCTAGTAAGGGTGCCAATTTCAGGCACACAACACATTCCAGCTTTCTCTCTTGGATGGTAACCGTTGCATTTCCAATGCCTGCCATGTTAAATGCAACCATAGCTAGTTAACTGTTAAGACAAGTAGGTATAGTGCGAGTTTAACAGTAATTTCACTGTAAGATTTTTCAAAATCAAAAATCCTTTATTCAAATGAAGCTGAGAATCAACACTTTTTGAACGCCAAAATTACATCTGAGAGTCCCCCAAAACGCCCGCCATTCATCACTTCCTAGTGCTTTCGCTGGGAAGAAGTGGCGCAAAAAAAGTCCCAGCAGATTGTTGAAACAATAATAGTGAGAATAAAATTATTCACTGCATTATCTTTATCTTCAGTTTCACGAGTCGATTGTGTCACATTGCCTGAATAAAATCCATCAGATAATGTCGTACACTTATCATGTTCCCGCACACATTGTAAACCTATTCAAAGTATTTCAAGGGGAAATCCGAAAAAAATCCGAATCCTTACCCTTGCCGAAACACGTCCAATAAAATACGATATTAACCCTTGCCGTAACATTTACACGGTCATAAGTTTCGGATTAAAAAAGGGGGGTTGTGGGGGACGCAATGAATAGGAAGGAATCGCCGCTGGATGAGTAGGGTCCCTATTGTCGAGCCGGCTTACGTATTAACTCGGTGAGTGTACATACGTGAGAGCGTACTTTTTAGGCTTTTAGTTTTTTTTTACCGAGCGGGGAATCTCTGCCTTGTACTAGCAAGTCCACAAACTTAACTAAAACTTTTGAGACACGTTTCCTCAAAGGGCTTCACATTCATTATGATAAATACCTACCAAAGGTACTTATGTTATCGATAACCACTCAGGTAGACTTACTGCTTGTTTACTACCCAGAAATGTGATAACAGTTCTACAACCGTAGTTTGGGAGACCTGTTCGTCGCAATTAACTCTAATGGACGATAATGATGACAAATATCGGTAATTAATGATGATTAAATAGGTTTCAGTTACTTTACATAACCTTAAAAAATAAAAAGTTTCTTTTCTTGGTAGTCATACTACAAACGCTCACGACGCTATAATAATATGACCCATGTCGGTGACGTGTCATCCAAATGTTATTACTTAAAGTGACGCTAACGTGGAACTAGCACGGTATCCTCACATTTTATATCTGATACAACATTACATAGACTCTACGGCATAGACGTAGAGTATAATTTTGTGCGCAGTGCTTCATTATTTCGAAATTCGTCGAAAATTAAGTACGTTTGAGGCACCCTAGGAGTCGTAGGAAATCAGTGGTGCAACCAACTGTAGTATACTCAGAGCTATGTTACACCACAGAAAATAATAATTATATCCGCAGCGTCTTCATCTTACTTCACAGACCGTCTAATTAAGTAGGTATGTTCTAAGACAAAAACATTTTTGAGTGTGGATAAGAGTAGAGGAAGACCAAAGAAACTGTGGACCGACTATGTGAACTATGGTATGGCTAGAAAGGGGGTGACTATTTCTTCCCCTTAACGTGTCAATGGCTAAAATAAACAAAAATTTGTACTGTGGATGATTGGAACCCCTTGCCACGAGATATTAAGTCTTCGACCCGCTTGTCTCTCACGAAAGTGAAAGGTGCATGACTGCGTTTTAGAGGGATTTGATTTCAGGGCGTTGTCAGCATAATAATGGCTGAGATCTGACAAGGAGAAAGGTAAAAAAGGTAGTTTTCAATCTCCTCAAAGTCAACACCAACACGCCACGCGTGACAAGTCAATGCCAAGTTGTCTGCGTACAGAAAGCGGGTTGTATTTGGGCTCACCGGTTGATCATTAGTGTAGATTTTAAACAGGAGAGGGGCCAGTACACTACCCTGAGGCAAACCGTTATTTTGGGTTCGCCACCTACTTTTATCATCAAGAAGATTTACTTGAAATCGACGGGTACGGAGGGGTTCTCGTAAAATTCGCGTAAACTTTAGAACCTCTGTTAAATTGGTAGCCTTCTACAACAAGCGCTGAATGTTAACGGTATAGTAGGCTGCCGACAAGTCAGCAAATACTGCGCCCGTCACTTTCCTTGTTTCAAACCAATCCTCGATATGTTGTGTGAGGTTAAGGACTAACAAGACTTGCTTGATCTAAAACCAGCGTGCTCTGGAATAAGTTTGGGTCTACGAGCAGTCTCTTAAACAGTTTGTATAGATAGAAGAGATATAGGGCGGAAGTTTTTAGGGTTGTCATGTGGTTTACTTGGTTTGGGTATAGCGATAACCTCTAATTTCCTCCAAAGGCGTTGTATGTTTGCAGACTCCAAACAGTGGTTAAAATTTTTAGCAGCTAAGCAACAGATACTGGTTCGAGGTGTTTAATTTGTTCCACCGATATGTTATCCACTCCAGAAGCCTTACCGCAGCTCAACCTTTGGATAACTACAATTATATCCTGGGGTGAGCTGTTGTGATGACGACTAATAGAGAAGTATGTAAGAAGAAAAGGACATGTTGCACCGACCCCAACAATCAAAATCAAAAATCATTTATTCGAACTAAACTGAGAAACGGCACTATTTAACGAAAAAATTACATGAGATAGTCCCCTAAAACGCCCGACTTTTACCATTTCCTAGTGCTTTAGCTGGAAAGAAGAACTAGCGCAACAAACTCCCCAGCAGCACAGCTGTCTGTGCAGTTTGAAGAACTTGAAATAAATTAGGATAAAGGCAAGAGAATGATGATAATGTTGTTACACAAAGTTATTATTCTAACGTGCAGACTGACGAATTCCAATTAGATTTTATTCACAAAAATCACGACACATTTCACCTTCTTATTAATTCACATACTTGCTAGCCCATCCATCACGTGTCGGCTAAACTAAAAATATTCATAGCCAGACGTTTCGCGTTTGCTGAAGTAATGCCGTCACTAATTGATATGGAGTACGCACTCGGCTCAAGAAAATGGCGTCGACGTGAAAGCTTTTTGAAAATTCATTGGCAACGCGAAATGTGCGGTGGTGTTGCTAGCTTTGTGACGCGAGTGCGTCTTCTTGCCTGCTTCTAGCAATTATACAGGTAACAAAAATGTTTGATGAATGAAAACGAGATATCTAACAAAAATGTTTGATGAATGAAAACGAGATATCTACAATGTTTTTGTTCAAAATTATAACACAGAAGAAAATAGTCTACGGAATAGTACCTACTTTGATAAAGGTTAAGGTTAAATTAGATCCAATTTCAATTAATTTGGAAATCCTAAACTGTTCATTTGAGAAGTCCCTAAATACTTAAATATAAAACAAGCCCCTAACACTGAGAAATAAATTAACGATTTCAGGAATCAAAGGCTCGGTGATACCCTAAAGCATGGAACCCTTTCAATTGAATCAAATTTAATAGCTCCGGAATCAAGATAAATCGATGTAATACAGCCTCGAACGAGCGCCAGTATTTATTTATGTTACGCTGTGAAAATGTAAATATCTATTTTTCAAGATGTTAAATAAAACGAGAACGTATTTGGGATACGCTTCATGAATGGCAGGGACCAGAAAGAACGTAACTCTTTAGAAAATAGTCGGATACTTCCTTGTGGAGAACACTGTTGAGGATGTTCTATCATCACACCTTATCATACGATACATTTGCCGATGTTTTTCAAATGCATTACGTTAAAATAAATAAGTATGTATTATTTATCAGTGGTGTTTATTTCTCCTGAATGTACTTACCGAACAGAAGTCTGCTCAAACGGGAATTAATACAAGCATTCTCAAAACCGAATTGAAACTGAATGTATGAAGATGAAAAAGAAGAAGAAAAAGTTACTAAACGCCATTATGGTTTAGGTATTTTGATAGGGTGGCGAATTGGGAAAATGGTGAAACAGGAGGTAGCCAATAGCAGAGTTGCTAAATGTGGTAAACCCATGTAGGTATGTAAACCAGCTTCGTTAAAACGAAATATGATTCAGTCATAAAACTCAGTCAGTAACCTTATAACTTTATAAGTTATGAATACCGAGAAATAAGTTTCTATTTTTATAGCTTTACTAGGAACTAACAAGTAAAAATTACGGAACTATACTCCATTTGTTTAGGTAATTAAATAAAGGTAAACAAAAAACACGTCACAGTTGTACTCTTCAATTTAGCAACGTTGTAATTCATTAATAACGTTGCTAAATTGAAGAGTACAACTGTGTCGTGGCATAACAACTGAAGTGACTGGTATTACGTTTAGTCGGTTAACTAAGTCACGAGGTTTTTTTTGTTTACCTTTAATTACCTAAACAAATGGAGTATAGGTACGGTCAGCAACAAAAATCGATTAACACTTCAGTTTTTTAATCTAAGTTTTTGAGCAAGATATTAGTTCAAAATTGCAGCAGAAGTACAATACAATTTTGAACAGATATTTTTCTCAATAACTGAGATTAAAAAAACTGAAGTGTTAATCGACTTTTGTTGCTGATTGTACATAAACCGTTTTTCCAAAGCTTTTGAAATAAACTCAAACTCAAACTCAAAGCATTTATTTCAATTAAATCATTTACAGGCACTTTAGTGGTGGCCAAGTGGTAACGGCCGCGACTTACGAGTTGTAGGTCGTAGGTTCGAACCCAGACAGGCGCTTTACTTTGTGTAAATTATTTCATCACCACTGCTCACAAAACGGTGAAGGAAAACATCGTGAGGAAACCGGCATGTCCTAGAACCAAAAATTCGAAGACATGTGACATCTACCAACCCGCACTGGGCCCGCGTGGTGGATTACGGCCCACTCCCTCTCACTGAGAGGAGGCCTGTGTCCCAGCAGTGGGAACATTATAGGCTGATGATGATGATGATGATGATGACAGGCACTTTTGAATTGTCAAGAAGTCGGTCAGTCAGAAAATATGAAGCTAGTTGCCCATTCCAGGTACCTATGGAGAAGAACGGGCAAGAAACTCCATGGACACTCTTTTTAAATGATATTTTACAAAAATATTAGTTACATCATTACTTTTGATTTTAAAATATATAATGTGAGAACGATGTAAAAAATTAAGAAAGACCTACCTACGTGTTAAAAGCGTCCAGAGTACAACAAATAGTACTTAACAAACTACAATCCAAAAATAAATTAATTAAAAATAAGCCGAGGCAGCTAAGTGATGACCAGCCCCAACTGACGGCGCCCGTTCACGAACATGACGCATAAATCAGCACCATTTAGCTCAACCATTTTGAAGGGAGCTAAATGACCTAACACACACGCCACCGTCAGCGAGACATTTGAGTGAGCATGACATAAGACAGAACATTTCATGTACTCACTTACATGCACTAGTTAACTTTTTTAAACCTATATGGTGTCACCAAACATACCTACTCTAGCTGTTATATTAAGCCCATACAACACATTTGCAGATACCTACAGATATAAATGCAACAAAAACCACTAGAACGTTCCACCTTTGACGTTCATTAATCTCAAGCTTCTCAAAGCTAAAGCCGCAATACGCCAATACTCAGCCAGCATCAACCAACATCAGGCAGCCGACGCATGCTTCGGCATTTCCTAGATGCTCGAAATCTTGCCTGAATTTTTCAGCAAACAGGGGCTCGACTCAAAGCGGTGGATTCGTGGGCAAACACGGAACATTCCGCGGTAAGCCCGCGTAGGTAAGAGCGCACGTAAGCCCGCGGTACGTAAGCCCGGTCTAGACGCTGTACATCTTTGTTGATCTAGAACATGCCATCGGCAAATACTTCGCCTGTTCCAATGTATGGGAAACAAATCTGTTGGCGTTTGTTTTATTCATGGCTGATTTGTGAGTCACGAAATAAAGTGGTGGCGCCTGCACCTGTACGGAATTGTATTGCATTGTTGATTAATTTAAAGATACAGACTGACTCTGTTGCAGTGTCTTTAGTTTGTGTTAGTTATTAAATGTATTGACATTATTCAGCCTAACTGATACTCGTAGGTTCCACTTTCAGCAATGAAAGTTCACAATTTGATCATGTTGATAGGTTATGCACTAAATTATAACATATTATCGCTAAGCTGAACTTTAAATTAACATTTCCCTAACTTGCCACCGCCGTTCCTACAGGCATTTCAAACTAAATACCAATTTGACGTCACATTTCCTAAATACAATTCAAACCACCTGCATTGGCTGAATTCACGCTATTCGCGAAGCATATCTCAATCAAACGAACGAACTCAAACACCATACGTCACTATCGCGAAACAATAACAGGCCAATTTGTAAATATTGGAATATCGGTCGTAATACATGATCGGATCGGCACGGGCATCGAACCGAAACTACGGTACGTCAAAAAGCAATCACTGTACTAACACGGAATCATTCGGTGGCGCCGTCAGCCGGAACAAAAGCGAATCACTTTGATCCGAGGGTAGGGTGACCACGAGTGGGCGTGTAATGAGACTGTCCGGGTTGCGGTGTTACAAGTAATGATTGGTTTTTACGAGTGAATAGGTGTGAGGAATGTTGTTAACCTATCGCACTGGACAGCATCCTTGTCAGCTGAAGAAAAAGGTACTGTATTATTAAACTCTACAGGTACAATCTTTTGCAGCGCATGTACACAGCAACCCCGAAATGTTTAACAAATGTATAATGACTTCAAATGTGTCTAATGCACCATCTGATCTGAGACATACAATGCGGATAATATGCGCAGTATTAATAATCAATACCTTTCTATGAAGGAGAGCGAATGATAAAATGTTCCAAATTATACCTAAAATACTAAAACAAAAGTGTAACCTGTTTTTATGAGCAAATAGTGTTTTATTGGGAAATGTTTTGAAGAATGTCAATTTATGAACGGCATAAAATGTTTAATCGTGAATCTTTTTACTAAAACAGTATTCATAATATGTATTATTGCTGATTCCGAAAAAATAATAAATTCATGCATTAAATGAAAAAATCCAGGAAAGTTAAAATTTATAAAAACTAATTTATATCGTGAGTTACTATTAAATAATTTTACAAATAAACCAAATAAAAAATTTACATCATAGACTAACCCAGAATTTTAAAAAGTTTTACAAAACGTTGACAAGTCTTATTGAAACTATTTTTAATCGTAGTTTTTACCAGCCAATTCTGTAACTTAACTAATATTAAGTTCACTATTCGCAAAGTGTCATTAAAATTCGAGTTGGTCCATTCAATTTTTCAAGTGATTTTACGCACATTTTAACTCCACTTTGACTTTAGTGTGCTAGCTCAGAAACTATTCAAGTCGTAATTATGATTTACATAAATTATAATTAGTTACTTACTTAATCATTTAATTCAGCACAAAAACAAAAAAAATAAATATTAACAGTTGTAAAAAGACGCATAAAGAAGCCTCTTCCCTTTGTACTCCCCGTAATTGTGATATTTTTTGTACTGGACCGACCATGCCTGGAAACCTTTTGGTTACGGACATATTTGTCAAAGATCTACTTTTTGTCACGAAAGCCAAATTTACGTGTAAAAATTTGGCTTTACCCCATAACAACTGTACTCTTGCATGCACTACCACATGCACAAGTACAATGTCTTATTCGCGGTACATTGCTGCCGTGACCAGCGATTTTTCACAGTAATAATTTTTGATCTTGCTAAATGTTACTTAGTTTGATAACTAAATAGATATATAGATAAATGATAACGGTTGTGATGGGTATTTTTATATCCTGAACAACCCTTTTTTTTTGGATAGGTCCTGTATTAGTCCATATCTCATAGTTCCCCTACTGGCGATAGAGCATAGGCGCTCGCAGATAGCTTCAAACAATGAAATGAAAGGCCGCGCGATATTTCAATGCAACGCAAAGCCGAGCGCGCCGCGCGGGCCCGCCTACCTGCGCACAGATTATTATCCCAGCCACCTGCAGGAAAAGTTCACTTGTGATATGTGGCTTTAGCGGGGAAATCAAGATTTTCCATTATGGCATTATTTTCTTTGATTTTGGGAACCATGTTTCCCGTTGCAATTGACTAGAAATGGGAATATTTGCAACGAAAGCAGAGGGTGGAAGGTTGTGACCTTTTACCTAATGGTTGGTGTCGGGGTACGTATCGAGGTGTCGGTGTTTTTTGAGGAGAAACAATTTTTTATGTTGAAAACTATTTGTTCACTCACTCTTAAACTGTTCTTAGTGTTATCGAATCGCGTCATGCCATGCATATTGCTAACTAAGGTGTTCGGTGAAAAACCGGGTGTAGACCAAACATAGAACTAGTGCAAGCGAAGATCATTCTTAACTTTATATTCTTGGCGTTTTTGTATTGTTAGACGGATATACCAACAAAAAATGCTGTTTTATCTCTGTTGACACAAAGAAAATTTCGTATAGTAGGGACAGAATGAACATTGGCTCGTCTAGTCTAAACTCACCTTAACTTGGCTGATCAAGGTCTCCAACGAAAAACATGCTCTGCTGTCTTATTTTTCAACGAAATTAATGTAAGAAAGATAACATAACATTTTGATACTGGCAAATAGCAAACATGTCAAAACAAAACAAATCAGTTCTCCGAAATATTGTTTCAAGAACATGAGCCAAAAATATCCTATTAGAGATAATTATATAGCACTACAGACAGAATACCTCATCCGTGGCACCTTCCAGATGGAAATTACGACCATTTCTGGGACTCAATAAAGCCACACACTATTGAGCACATAAGTGTAGTTGGAATGAGCTATCAGCACATATCAGAGGGGGTGCGGGGAGGGGCGGTTCGGTTTACTTAGCGGTCTTAGAAGCAACTTAGTCGCCAACTATTCACTTAGTGCAGACCGATGAACTACTTTACTTTGAACTGCGCGGTTGAGACAGATGTGGGAAGGCGATGATGTGATAGTTGAGAAAAGGTCAAGACGTGGTCTAACCAAAGGAAAAAAGTGTCTAAATGAGTAATGGTAGGGAATAAATGAAATGATGATGTGAGTCTATTATTCTCCAACTGTAACTACTTTAAGGCGAAGCTCTGAAAAAGTACTGTCTCCGTGTAATTTCAAGCTTTTAACCTAGTTAGGCTACAGATATCTAATTCATTTGTAACACAAAATTATAGCCTATAAAAAAATCAAAATTGCTAAAATCAGTCAAAATCATAATTACAAGCCTGACTCAGAAGGCTGTCTCAACGGAAAGCAACGATTTTGTTTAGCTTTATAACAAGAGGTATGTCAGGACATGCCTTTGCCAAAAGCAGTGGACTTTGGTGGACTGGATAACATCAACATCTTTACGATTATATTAGCCCATTGCTCGTGACCTTCGATGACATCGACAACCGATATTACAACTATGAAGGATAATAATTACCACATCCACGTGTTCCTCGGCCATGTCTAACTGTAAGGGAAGTTAGCCGGCGCGATGCAATGCTTCTAACGAGAAGTCTTGATATGCTAACATTATTACACGCCGCACCTTCGGTGAGGACATACTTTTAGTATTGTTACATACTTAGAAACTATGGAAGTGTGCTGGGAATGTCGATTAATAAATAAATTAAATTTTATGTGTGTTACTCTTATAACGAATAACATACATTTCAGTGCCTATTATGACCCACGAAATTGCCGTCTAAGCTACATAACGCAAAAACATAATTATTACGTCTCTTGCTTATAAGTACTATCAGTACCAGGATGTCAGTACAGTCTCTCAGTACCAGGATGGGTAAATTAAAAGAAGTCTTGTCATATAACTTCGATAAAATTATTCCTAGAAAACCGATTTACGTTTTAATACATTTTTTATATTTTTATGTTGTGTCATACGCTTGTCAGCTCATCTGACTCCTTACTGTTTCTTCTGCTATTCATCAATGGCCTAGCCTTTTCCCAACTATGTTGGGGTCAACTTCCTGTTTAACCGGATGCAGCTGAATACCAGTATGTTTCTTCTGATATTCTGTATATAAATTATTATTAATGTTTGTCTCTCATTTGTGCCATCTATTCATAATGGACTCCCGGAGGTTGCATGCTACAACCATGTCAGGTTACAGCCTCTACAGTACCTAGATTTGTTCACATAATCAGTTTGCAACCAGAATGGAGCCTTTTTTTTTGTTTTTGAATTGTTTGTACAATATGCAAAACAAAAAACAAAATGAACTCCACCTACAAATGGCCTCCATTTTTTTTTATTGAGAATACCTGGTAATATGGGGTGTGGTCGGCCATCGCATAGTCATCTGTTAAAAAATTGTATTTTTATTATTGTGGCAGTTTTGATACTAAAATCCTAATCTTTAATTAGTACCTAGTAACTTTTTATTATCAAAAATAATTTTTTTTTAAATATTAGGCCATGTTTTTCCAGGACCTAACCTACCTACGTGCCACTTTCGGATCGGACAGAGTTTTTTACACATTGTATATAACCTATTCACGTTTATCCTATTCAAGTACTACATTGTAAAGGGGTGAAGTGGTACTGTTGGCTGGACTGCTGATTACATACCAATAGTTTACCAACTTTGTTGCGCATACAGAAATCTTTAAATTAAATCCGAATATACGTGGCTCTAAATTAAGTAACAATTTGTTCTTTCATACACAATTTGTATCAAACCAATTGAAATTGGCGCACAGATGACGACCTACTACATAATTTTTTACCATAGATATGCCTTTAGAAAATAAAGCTTAAGACTTGGCCACTGTCCAACAGTGCAAAATGGCCAAGCTTGTTCTTTTACAATCAAATAAACACTGCATTTTATTAGACTGCACAAAATAATTTAAACACGTTTAACGTTCGCAATTTAGTTTCCATACATGTAAACAAATAAAGGTATTTTGAAACTCCAATTTACACACACACATAAAGGTCAATTCAATTTTTTTATAGCACCAACCCTTGTAAACTTAATTTATATTTGTTTATGTGATAATAATATCATTGCTATTTTGAGTAGATGTGACGCATGTTTTCTCCCAAATTGTTATTTTGTTCTTTTTGTTTGTATTTTTTTTGATGCGGCATGTTTGCCGCAAATTTATTCATTTAAACTTTTCGCACAAAAAGGTACAAAGGCGACCTTAATGCCAAATAAACGTATTTTATTTCTTTCTTTTTTCTTTTCTTTCATTAGGAAACAAGGATTAGAATAGACTTTATATTCTACTTTTAAAACACCTATTTAACCAATTGAAATTCAAACCAGAACAACGGAACACAAAAACAACCAATCAGCTGCATGCATTATTCGAACCGATCCAGATGCAAAATTAGCACAATTGTGCTGACACGCTGACCACCAGACAATGGCCGAGCAAGTTCGTTTGCACGTTATTTAAGTCGCTGTGGATCGGGGCCTAATTTGGCCGATTGTCGCCCATCCACTGCTGGCTCGATTGCTTTGTTTGCCCGGCTTTGCCCGGCTGGGACCCACATGCCGCGCAATGGACTGAATGTAAAACTTGATTAGGAGCTGTCGTTACGCTGTTTGCACGTGCTAATGACTGTGTTGGCGGTATCGGGTTTGGAAAGGATGGTGCGGTTTTTGGGTTAATCAAGAGACTTTGTCTGATAAACAAAAATACATTCTGTTGGCTTGGATTTAGGGATAAGGACAAAAATAGTAATTTATTAATGAGACTTCAAGACACCACGGAAACTTAAATCTATGTTAAAATCCGAATGCATGTAGTACGTAGGGGGTGCATTCAGAGAGCTACTCGTAGCTACTGTATTATTGTGGACGCAATAGGTCAGTGTAGTTATTTATCTTAAAAACTTTTATCAATCAAACAACTCTGCCTATAACCTTCTGCCTCCTACTATAACAATAACTCATTTCTACTGCTTCTACAAAAAAAAAAGCGAGTGCGCCTATGACCACACGACTGAAATGAAACTTCTTTAGCTCCATCTGTATGTGTATATATATACATATATATATAGATCTGCATATATATCTTTATCGCCTCCGCGTTTTGAAGTATTTTTTTTTCATTTATTTGAATTACGAAAAAAATAACCAAAGAATCACCGTTCGCGTAACGCTAGTAAACTACTGACTGAGATATATACATATTTCATTTACTAGCTATAAGAGAAAGAGAGAAAGAAAATGTGCGCGCGCACTGCTCTCTCTTGCTCCTACACTGTGATACAGACAATAGGTCTGCACTGTGCTTAGATATACAGAACGTTTTTGGCTATGAGACGAAGAGAGAAAGAAAATGTGCGCGCGCACATGCTTTCTCTTGCTTATATCCCCCACTCAACTTCCGTTCGCCTCGCCCGATCACACTTTTCGTAACGCTTACGTCACGCGTTCGCCAGCTTACTCCCCAAGTCAAGCGTGTGTAAAGAAGTTTCACTTCAAAAATCTACTTATTGGTGCATGATGATCTTCAGAAAGGTCAGGCGCGTAGTACTCGCAGCCGGAATGCATGTATGACCAGATGTATGAACATAAACGAGGCAAAAGAAGTATGTAAGTATAGTAGCAGGTGGCGTTCTGTAGTTTATAACATGGAGGTACCATAGGTAGTTTGTGTGTGTACAGACGCCAGCACATCAAGCTACCCGAAACTGTCAAATTTTTCCAATCAACTTTGAACCTTACGCTTCAGCGATAATGTCGAAAATCTATTAAAGAAATTTGACAGATTGTAGTAACTTGATGTGCTGGCGTCTGTACAATGTAAGTTCTACAATAAATACTTAGTGCAAATCCCAGCCGTTATGACAGCAACATTAACACTGCATACAAACCGGACGCCGCGCCGTACAACTACCTATTACTGCACAAAATTAAAGGCACTAACTAGCCTACATAAGGCGTAGTTCGCACAGGACCGTTACATGCGACTTGCAACGAGCATCTTAATTTGAATAACAAAGGTGGCTGCATGCGGCTGAATAATTAACTGCGTACAAATTACTACGGCGTCGCTTTTGACGACACCAGCGAACGGTCATACCGCTGCCGTGGAGCACGCCTAATTTTAGCTACGTCATTATTGAAAATAATAATAGAGCCCTTTTTTTTCGTCATCATCAAATGACCCCTCCCGCTCAGGGCGGAGCAGAAGAGAGTGTCAGACTCTTACTGACTAAAACCCACCCGTGTAAGGAACACGGGTGGGTTTTAGTCAGAAGCCCTTTATGTTCCGGGCCAGCGGTAATCCTTTCGGAAAATCCCGCTGACCCGGCAGGCTTCGGCCCTAACAGGCCCCTTCAAATGATGCTGACATCTCTTTGAGGCGCGTGTGGAACACGTACGCGCCGTCCGGCACGGGCCTGGTCCTGATCGGACGGTGAGCTACCCATTACTCTCCGTCCGCAAGCCCGCGCCTACGGTGGCCGGGAGTCTTCACCCGGCTCCCGACGCCCGGCGCATCTCCCACGGCGGCTGGGACGGGTGGCTCTCTCCTTCAGCCATCCCACCACCTCCTTCGCTAGCATGACTGCTTTGCAGAAGGAGGTGACTGCCTCCCACTTCCTCTCACTCCAGACCATGGCTTGAACCAGGGCCGGACGAGAGATGGCTGCCGCTGCTGATCGTCTCTACGAGGTCACGGCGGTGCTCCACCCAAACGGGGCAGACCTCTACCATATGCTCCACCGTATCCTCTGGGCGATCCTGGCAATTGTGACACCCGGGCGTTTCCTCCCGCTTGATGATGTGCAGGAACCTCCCGAAACATCCGTGTCCGGTGAGATCCTGCCTCAGGCGGTGAGGGCGCCGTGACGCCTCTCTAGCCACTCCTCAAAGAGGGGTCTTGTCGCCACTATCGTGGCGTGCCCTGCGCTGGGTTGCGACAGTCGCTCTTTCCATAATTCAGGTTATATTAATGGTATTGTGGAAGCAACGTTTGTCGAAAATTAGAACAGTGGGTATGAGGACATTTGATTATATGGAGATAGTAAGCACAATAAAAACAAACACAACTGTGGCTTAAATATAACTGGCGCAATGTGATGTACTACAGGTACACTCTGCCCAACACTTCGAGGAAACGAGGCGTGATGTTATGTCTGTAAGCACAATCAAAGGTTGACTGGTAGAAAATGCCTACGGCATTAAGTCCGCCTCTGTACATTTATGTGCTTGAAGTATAAAATAAATAAATAAATAATCATTGTGAAATAAATGTGTTCTTTAAAGAGGCTTTTCAATAAAAAGGGTCTAAAGATTTTTCCTAATTTATTGTTAGTTGGTAGACTTTCTTTGTCTCTGATTTTATTACCAAAAGCTTCCATTCACAATTCAGGTACAAAATAAATAACTGGGTTTTATGCACTATTTGTCAAAACTTTTTTATTGTGCTGTAAAAATCGCACACAGAAATCTTATGCGTGTTTATAGTACCTACTAACCTACCTGTATGATAATGCAAACAACCCTTCAAGTGTTTGCACCACAGCCATCTACGAGCGAATTAAGTAAACACTCCAAACAAAAACGGATAAAGTACTAAAGGAGTGCCGTAAAATATTATTTTATGTTCAATAAAAACTTATTAGAGTTAAACAGAGATACTTGAACGAAAAACAGGTGTAAGAAATATAAATTCGATTCGTCTAAATGGTGTTCTTCCAACAATAGGCATGAATTTTGATTCCTTTGGAAGAAACAGGTCTGTTTTTATTATTTTTATTTTGTTAACCTACTTTTTCTTTTAAGGTATTTTAGGCTGCCTGACCTGAAAACCTTTGCCATGTATTTAGTGTTTTAACACTCCTTCGCTATATCAGGAGAAAAAATGGGGTGTGGCTGTGTCATGGACACGGCCGTGTGTTGTAGGTACGTGAATACGTTTACGTAACGCGGTTGATCCGCATTCATTCTTTTACGTTCCCGGCACTGCTTGACTAGGTCATAATGGTGTTTTATTCGTACCATTTGATTGCGCTTGAAAATTCCTTTCGGACCGTAAACAATCTCTGTATTTGGATTTGGCTTTTTGACGCGCATAGGCCGACATTATGTATTTTTGATATTATTTTTCTTTTTATTTTAACATAATATAATATTCACTGTCACTGTTTTACGCTATTTTTTTTTATACAATCGATAGATTTTTATAAGAATTATCGATTGAAACTTAAAAGAATTTCGTAGCTTTTCCGAGTCAAAAGTTATACTAAGTGGAAATCTCGATACACAGCAAAATTACCTCAAAATGGCGGTGCTTCCCCCTCCACCGCGCGCGATGCGTCACAGTCTTCACTTAGCGTAATTAATTCCTTGATCTTTTAGCTATCTAATGATCTAATTGAATTTAGGATGGAGTTGATAGATATGAAGCTACAACACCAAACTGTATCCCCCGATTTTGTCATCATTGGATATTTTTTACTTGCCTCCTGGTAGTGAAGCAATTTTGAAGACGTATTTGAGTCAAAACCACGAGGAAAAGAAATTAAATCGATTTCCTTCCATAAGCATTGAGAGTTAACATGAGTGGAAGACGAGAGAAACCTGTCAAGTAGTTAGCGGTTCCAAGAAAATAATAAATGATAGAGGTTACCTTATACGAAACTCTTACAAACTTCATTTATTCGGGCCGGAAAAACTATTCCACTTCGAAAATAACTGTATGTAACTTGAACGCACGGCGACATGTCAAGCTATACACTTCCAGTATCCGACTTCGTATTATACGAAAAATCTATACAATGCGAGGTCAGCTCAAACTGGAAAAGTCTTGAGACGTCGTCGTGTGCGCCAACATAATTAATATTCATCAATTGCGAAGCCGGAATCGGTAATACTGACAGTACGATTATGTATTACACCGGATAATTCAAAGTCTTAAATCATTTATTAAAATAAGGGAGAATCAGCACTTTATGAAAGTTAATTGTAACTTGAGAGCGGTGGGGCCCCGTGGAAATGCCTGCGATTTAGGCTTTTTACTTTGTGTAAATTATTTCAACACCACTGCTCTTAAAGCAGTATAAGGAAACTGGCATGTCCTAGAACCAAAAATTCAAAGACATCTAACTTCCAGCAACCCGCACTGGGCCTGCATGGTGGATTACGGCCCACTCCTTCTCTCAGAGAGGAGGCCTGTGTCCCAGCTATGGGAATATTATACCCTGATTATGCTTGTAACTTTAGTGTTTATCTGAGAAGAAGTAGCACAACAAAATCCCCAGCAACACGTCACCTACTCTATGGTTTGATTTTTTAAATTATTTGTACCTACTCATACTTTGCCTTTTTCAATCAATATTTTACAATATTTTTAAAGGCATATTGTTCTCTCATCTATATAAATATCAGTTGCTTTGCCACGCCTCATAAAACAAGGTATTAAGATGTTATAGGCTTTCATTTAAAATGTCTCCGAATAACTTCGCTTTATGTCTCGAAGCCGACATTATTTATCTGAAAACTTTCAATCTATGTTAAGTACTCTCCTTATTACTTCATCAAAACGAAATTAAACTGAGTTTTGGACTGGAATTTAAGGGAGAGAGTTACGGTAGTTAGAATATGTTCAAGTGGCAAGCTACTAAGAAGTAGCTAAGGTAACGGAGCTGCGAACTATGGGGATATCCTGAAACTGGCAAGGTTAGAACATTATTTTGTTGATTTTTAGTTATAATTTACTGACATTAGTAGTTATTTATGCTTGTAAAGTTTCTTGCAATATCGGTAAACTTATTAAAAGTAAACACAATGCTCAAACAATATTTTAATTTCTAAGTTGAAGTTTTAATACAAGTTTCATGTTAAATACAGTATCTTCTGAAGGAACAGTTTTTTGCGGCAACGCTATAATCAGTTACAAGATTGTTTCAATTCAGAAATTTTAGGGGAAGTGTACAACTTCAAATCTCTCATAATCCAAATAAAATGTAAATTAATTCAGAATCTTGGCGTCCGCTGAAACGGATCAATTTATCTTTCCTTTTAAAGGTTCAATCATAATTATAGATACAGCGTTGCAGGATCCATTCATCAAATTCTTATTCACAAAAGTCGATAAGTTAACGGTTTTCATTTTGTAAATTCAATTTCAGAACTGTGACACTCGCACTAGTGATGTGCTGGTGCGATATCGATATTTCACGCCGCTCTATCTTTTTAACGCTTTTGCAATCTGTGCGAAAAAATATAATGGTCTATCAGCCGCATATTGTTGGGTGCGAAATAAAATGCAGAGAATTTATAAAAATGCAAAATCCTGCAGTACGAGCTTAGCGGTCTGCTTTACAAAAGAGAAAATTATGAACACGTGTATGGAGTTTTGTGACTAAAACTTTTGTGTTGCTCTGAAAGCAAAACTCATGAACTGTTCAGGAGAATATACTATGTAATATTTTCAGTCAACTGAAAAGGTTTATTGTAGGTAGTGCTTACCTATGTGCAATCTAGATGGTATCAGTTTTGGTTTCGTTTTCATGCAGCGCGCTAAAATTGTAAAGCAGTTAAATTATTCTTTTGACAGATATTAACAGTCACAACTATATGAGTACGAGCGACAGTCATATACGAGTCAACAACAGTATAAATGGTACTAATACTGAAAAACAAAAGGCATTTTTACTCAAAAATTAAATTAAAATAAGAATAATGTAAATAGTTCGTCGAACAACATGAAGCCAGCACTACGCGGCAGCAATGCGGCATCGTTAATCAGAGTCTCCGTTGTTAATATCACAAATATTTATCTTTGGCCGACAACATAAATGAAAATGTCCATTGGTTGCTCACCTGGCCGTTATTAATTATAATGAAACGTCTAAAGTATCAAGATTGTTCTTTGTTTAATTTAATTTTAATTAATGATCACAAATTTTGATGATGAGTTAAGTTTTGACTTTACGTACCGATTAACGTCAGTATGTCATTAAAAGTTAATCTTAGCAATACCCAACAAAATGAATTTCTATTTGTGTGTACTATTCATTTGTAAATAAAATAATGTGTGCCAATTTAACGAAAATGATCCTAAACCCCCACAGAGAATACACAAACTTACAGTAATAAGCCTGCAGAACCTTCTCATTAGCAACTAGATGTAATAATTAGGCGCTCTGTAATAATTCTGTCTACCAATATATCAGCCACTCGACAGAGCTAATAATTAAGAGTTATATATTATCTTAATAACATTACCCACAACATGTTTCACTAATTAACCCGAGCTAAACAAGAAAAAAATAGGGCCCTACTTAATTCTATAATAATGGCAGACAATGACATAACTATTATCATTTAATCGACATATCGAATGTATTATCACTTCTTCTATTCCGTACTTCTAAAGAAATTTGAGAAACTAGAATATATACTTATACTCATTTATACTCTATGGCAAAATGATAACAGCCGCACAGGTCGATCGATCAGGTTAAGTTACGCTTGCCGCGGTAGGTCTGTGGATGGATGGCCATCTTTACATACCCCTCCGTGCCTCGGAAAGCACGTTAAGCCATTAGACTCGGCTGTCATTCGTGGATCTTTGATAGTCGTTTAGGGTAGTAGAAGCCCGAAAGTCTGACAACCAGTCTTATCAAGGGGTATCGTATTACCCAGTAACTGGGTTGTGGAGGTCAGATAGGCAGTCGCTCCGTGTAAAATACTGGTATTCAGCTGCATCCGGTTAGACTGGAAGCCGATCCCAACACAGTTGTGAAAAGGCAAGCAGGTGATGACTCATTTATACCCTCCTTCTGGGGAAAACGGAGGGTTATGTCGGACTCCCACCGACCAAAACCCCACTGTTCCTTCTTCTACCATAAGTCGGGAGCCCGAGAGATACTTGTACATTCGCCGCACCCCCGAATATATACTTACCTAATTGTGACAAGCGCTTTACTTTTTGTAAATTATTTCATCACCACTGGTCTCAAAACGGTGAAGGAAAACATTGTGAGGAAACCGGCATGTGTTAGAACCAAAAATTCGAAGACGTGTGGGCATCTACCAACTCGCACTGGGCCCGCGTGGTGGATTACGGCCCACTCCCTCTTACTGAGAGGAGGCCTGTGTCCCAGCAGTGGGAACATTATAGGCTGATTATACTAATTGTGACAACAGGAAAAAATATAATAACCATAAAACGATCTGGCTCAGTATCCAAAAGGTCTATGTCGATAAGGTGACAGCAAAAGGCTTTTGATGTTGATTGATAATGATAATTTTAAATACCTACCTAACTTATTACTCATACCTACGATGTTTTGACGATAAAATGTTAATAAGGAGCGTAAAAATTATACCATAAATGTAGGTTAATCAATTCTAAAATCCACTTTTTCAATCAAATTCCAACTTGAAAGAAAAAAAATCAATTACATAAATTGCAAGTATCAAGAGGGTAAAACTCCAAACTCGATTGACATTCAAATAATAGAAAAAGAAAAGCCTGTTTCACGAACAAGTTTTGCCGATAAATCATTGAAACAGTTATAATTTAAGAGAAATCTGATTACGGTGGAAAGTCTGAAAGAAACATCCGAGGTGAGGTCGCAGAGAATAAAACTGTGCTGAAAGTAGAAGGGATAGACTTTAGATTTCGGGACAGATTTTTTTTCCTGTACTTTCTTATTCGGGCAAGTACCAATTTGACTATTTCAATTCATATGTACAGACGCCAGCTCATCAAGCTACTATAATCTATCAATTTTTTTAAATAGATTTTCAACTCTATCGCTAAAGCTTAAGGTTCAAAGTTGATAGGAAAATTTGACAGTTTCGGGTAGCTTGTTGTGCTGGCGCCTATACTTTCTAAGTTTATCTTGGACATCACTGACATCGATGAAAGAAAAACATCGTGAGGAAACCTGACCTGCCAACCCGTCTAAAGCAAGCGTGGTGATCAGTGCTCGTCCTTGTCTGAATGAGAAGAGGACTTTTCCCTGCAGTAAGACATTATTAGGTTGGTATTATATTATAGTATAGTTGCTTGATCAATATTTTATATTGTTGACTTCGTCGTGATTTACGAGATTAAAATACGCCACAGTTAAATCCTTCTTTATGCAAATATGAGTTAATTACACCCTTAATTTCCTTTACCTCTGCTCGTTTAACATCTACATACGCTCAAAGTATTTTCTAAAATCGCAAAGAACACATTGCTGTTTTAGAGTTTGGGTTTCGTTTTAAAAATCACATCAGGGCGGTTTCATAATTCCAAACTCCTACTTCCGAGGGCCTGATGAATTCTTTATATATTAAATCTGCCATCAAAACTCACATTAACTGCTGTTATTTGATATCAAAAATAACAACAACCACTGTATTCGACATAAGAATGATAGAAATAGACGTTACGAAACTAGGAGAAAATTGTCCAAACACTGCTCACAGTCACTTACCAAGAATTTCCGTTAACTAAGTTAAAGTAATAAACATTCAAAAAT
Organism: Luperina testacea; assembly: GCA_927399505.1. Classification (NCBI taxonomy): domain Eukaryota; kingdom Metazoa; phylum Arthropoda; class Insecta; order Lepidoptera; family Noctuidae; genus Luperina; species Luperina testacea. The sequence continues at coordinate 1,066,138 of OV656771.1, forward strand.
ATGCTCCAGGCGAGGCTCGAACTCGCAACCCCGGCATTACTTCACGACATACTGCTTATAAGTACCGTGCGCTAACCAATTGCGCCACTGGAGCTATGAGTTTCCACCCCGATTGCCGCATCCAACACAGCTCTATATACCTACTACAACACAACACGCGATGAATATAACTTATAATTAGGGTTAAGGAATAGGTATTTCGTTTGATCTGAAAGTCTGCCGAGGTGGTTGAAGTGCGGGTATTTGGTTTCTAGGTCACCAAATTCAAATTAGCTCGAAAATTAAAACAAACTTCTACAAAGAAACCAATCTATGACAGACTTTGAGAAGTAGGTTTTCAGGTGAAGTACCTACTGCGATGATTGCTCTATTTTCTACTTTATTTCAAAAAATGAAACGCGTCAATATTCTTCTAAATGTTAATGCTACAGGTTTCTCAAGCTACGAAGATGTCTCTTGTGTCTGTGTGTGTACTCTACCTACCTGATGGACTAGGCTTTTACCCTTTAAATGACAGGCGACAGATTATCACTTATTGTAAGGAACATAGAACCTCAAATTGACCTGGTGAGTTGATCTGTGATCTGTTTCACAGATCAGCTGCTCGACATGCTCTTTTATCCCTTTTGCGAATAAACTGCGATTCATTAAACAATCAGTTATATTGACGCATCAGGATAACCTATCTACCTGCTATCGCCGCTTAATCTCTGACATAACCCAGAATTAAATTTGCAAATGGCTCGAAAGTTAACTGCGGTATTGTACTAGAAATTGATTAATGCCCTGAGCGAGATCAAACAATTATTGAATTGAATTATAACAGATATTAGCGGAGTTTCCTGATGTTTTTCAACGAGTTCTGTTGGAACTTGTTCCCGACGTCGCCGCTGACATTTGTCTTTATTTAGGAGACAGCCTGACGTTGATTGAGACCGGCGAAGGCTGAACAATGATAAATATGTAATTTGTATCTATAGACTACTATAGAGTAACTTAGCGGTGGCCGGCGCTTGAAGAACTTGCTTATCGGTGACTTTAGATTGCGTATCATTAGTAATTACTTGCCTACATACAACACTACATACTTCAGACACATTCAATCAGTTTATGGTTAGAATATCTTCAAAATAAAAACCGGCCAAATGCAAGTCGAACTCGCACACGAAGGATTTCGTACCACAAGGCAAAAAACGCAGAAAAAAGCATGTTTCTTATATGGCAGCATTAGAAATATGTGTATTTCTAATGCCGCCACCTACCGCGTCCTACCTATGCGTCTACCTATTACGGTTTATGAGATATAGCCGCTGATAGACAGACGGACGGACGGCCGGATAGCGGAGCCTTAATAACAGGGTTCCGTTGACACCCTTTGGGTACGAAACCTTAAAAGTGACGGAACCTACATAATAGACTCCATGTGAAATGTTCTTTCTGTGTTACTTACAGGGAAATTACAGGAACATGAGAGCTTTTTTAACTCTATATAAGAGAGGCATCTTTTTGTCGTCTGTATGGCAGTATAAAGCTTGTTATGTTTGTGTAAGCGTTTTTGATATACCTGAGGATGATACACCGGATTTCTTTACTAGCACAGTGTCACGAGTTTTCATGTTATCCTAGCTGCGCCCCGCGGTTTCACGGCATAAATTTCGATCCCTTGGGAATATTGAGTTAAAAGGAGCTTATATGTTAATCCAGGGTGTCAGCTACCTCCATACCAAATTTTATCAAAATTGGTCCAGCCGTTTGCGCGTGAAGAAGTAACAAACATATAAACACACACACACACACTCACAAAATTTCGCCTTTTTAATATTAGTGTGATGTAGGGGGGGCTTAAAACCGGCAGTAACGCGACAAGGCGTGCATTTAGATGTAACCTATATACAAAATCAAATGAAGTAGCAACAATTTACGAAGCTAAAAGCAGAAGAAAAATTAAGAAATCGTAGGTACCAACCAAGTCTCAACTAGATCAAAGTAATCACAAAAATAATCGTAAAAGCTGAACTCGTAAAGATATTAAAGGTTGTGTTTTTGTGAAACAAATTCAACGACCGATGGGTCACACCAATATTGAGATAAACAAAATGGCGACAGTCTATCTTTCTGGGAAATCTGAAAAGGGCTAGATAATCTTGTATTTAGATCTCTTAGACGATTTAGGTATTTTACATTGTTAAGGTTACATTTTATGATATTGTTAACAAAGTGCTTTCATACCTACTCTTCGTAGCTGATATTTCGTTTTTTTTTTTAATGTAAAAGGTAAGATCTTTCTTTTTTTTAAGTTTTATAGGCGAATAATAATAACTCCGCGTGGAGGTGTGGAAATAATCCACGGGAATATACTACCTATGGATAAAAAGAATTATAATATATGGCCTAGCACAAGTCTTGGTCCTGTGTGTCCATCAACGAAATGGTAACAGACATATTCATATTCATTTCATTTATCCATTGTAAAACATAGGTACATTATATTAAGCTCTTATTTGTTAATACGTTGAGGACGCTATGCTTTGCCTCTAGGGCGTACAAAAGTAGTAAAGCAATAACATGCAATATAATTAAAACAATAAATTAATATAGATATTAGATGAATCACAAATAAACAAGTAATAAATTAGATCAACTCACTGAACAATGTCGATTAGTTAACTTGATAAATTATGTGTTGTGAGAAAAAATAAAAAATGTCCGCAGTTATTGTAATGAAATGAAGACAGACAGAACGACAAAGTTACTTTCAGCTTATCTACTCGTATCTATATCTATCTATACTTAATAGGTATTATAAAGCTGAAGAGTTTGCTTGTTTATTTGATTGAACATTCTAATCTCAGGAACTACTGGTTCGAATTGAAAAAATATTGTTGTGTTGGATAGTCCATTTATCGAGGAAAGAGATATTAATTCATTCTTTTTTAAGACCTGCATTCGGTAGCAAAAGAACTTTTAAAGTACCTATACGCTAATTTTCATATAGCTATTAATTCCATTCATGATATTTTCTCTTCCTACAGTTCGGTTATGTATGTTGCTGCTTTTATTCCGCTACTCATTACAGTCAAAGGAAAGTAGGTTATTGTGCCACTCGCAAACGTGTCTTGCGCTGTGTACTTACGCGTTTTTTATCTTTGCACCAACGTGTCTTTGCCATGCAATGCTAACGAGCAAATAAGCAAGAGGATATGAATATGTATAATGCAACTATGCCATTATTTCTCAAAAGACGTGCCCCACAAATCCTACCTACGGCGGCCGCCATGATAGAAAAACGTCGTAATGAAAGCTCAAACCGCTGACAACTACGAGTCATGCTGCCATTCGAAAATAATATTGTAAACCACTAATTTGTAAAACATGGTATAAAAATAGTATAGATTTCTATTCTATTCTAGTTTCGTGGGAAAAAAACATAAAACATATTCTTGAGATTCTGAGAGAGAGGAGTTTCTAGGTATCGCAACAGGCAATTATAAAACTCTCTCGAAGTTGAAGTGGTCTTTCGAAAGTCCTTGATGAACAGTACATTTATTTACGAGTTGGTAACATAACGTCACGCCTAGAATCCTGGAGAGTATGGCAGAGGTGTACCTACCTTGCACTCACTCACATTTCGCCCGTTATGTTACGCCTAAGGAGATTACAGGACCTAAACGCAAGTTTTAGAAACAATAAAAGTGTGTGATCGACTACAGTAAACAAAATCAGAAAAATATATGGTATTCTTCAGGATATATGCTAGGTAGATAGTGTGTTGAAAACATAATACAACTTTTTTTATTTTTTAAATGGGTTAGGCGCGCTTAGGGTCATGGAAGCCCCTTAATAGGGGTCGAACCTATTGCCATCAATCAGGCACAAATCCAGACTCCGGGCTGCCACTAAGAAATTCCTGATGGAAAACCCAAAAACAGTTTGTATGACCTGGGAATTGAACCCAGGATGTTATGCTCAGCAGACGCGCTTGTGACCATTAGTCCGACGAGGCGATACGACGACGGTGACATTTCTGTATACATTTAAAGTAACATTAGTCCGAAGAGGCGATACGACGACGGTGACATTTCTGTATATATTTAAAGTAACATTAGTCCGAAGAGGCGATACGACGACGGTGACATTTCTGTATACATTTAAAGTAACATTTTCTCCTCCAACACAGAATACAAAACAACAAATCATACCCTAACTATGCAACAATGGTACATCAATCGTTACCTCTAATAATCTCGTTGTCCCAACCTTTAGCAGTGGTCCTTTCGGACATAAATCAAGTCAGCCAGACATCCAACGGTCCCGTGATCCGCACGAAATTGAAGACATCACGTCAACAGAGCCTGTGTGAGTCCCAAACAGAAGACAATCAAATGCTACGTGACAATGTTACTAAGGAACAACTTAATTTTTACTTTACGATGACAACTGAATTTTCAGAATCCATTAGAACCATTTGCGATTCAAAATGTGTATCGGCAAATCCCTTCAGTAAATGATTGCTGCTTATTTTATCAATTATCTTTGTTTTTTTCGCAATTTGAATATCATCTTACCTTTAAACAAAGGCCGAATCTATGTACTTCAGACATTTTATGTAACGATTTTGGAGAACGCTTTCGTAATTCTATCTGCCTTTCCAATAAATATCTACATAGTTGGCTTCTTTGATCTTCAAAAACGAACTTGGTATTATAATCGCAGCGTAATGTACAGCTATTTATGGAAATCAGAAGATTTGATACCAATTATGTTTTAGAAGTCGCGTTTGAAAGGAGAAACTTGGAGATTTTAAAAAGAAAATAAGTAAATTACACACGGGGTGTTCCAATGACGTAATCTATATAGACGAGTCATGCATGAACACCACAGCACTCGAAAACAGCGTAAATACTATCGGTAGCTAGATAGCTACTTATACGCAAGAAGAAAGGGAAAGAAAATTATATGTCATCTACGGAATTTCTGTTGTTAGAGAGAGATAAATATTTCTTTAATTACGTTGTCATTCTGTGGTGCGTGCGGTGTATGCTTACAAAAAGGAGGCATATGGGGAAAAATGGATACTCGATTTTCTCATGTTGATCTAAGTAGTAGATTTACGAGTAAAATAATAAATTATTTTCGATCCTTAAAAATATGAATGCAGTATTTCGCAAGAGTAATTGTCATCAATTAATTAATAAAACGAAATGTAACATTATAAATATAAAAATTATTCTTCGTTATGTATTATGTCGCTGGATAGAAAATGTTCCGAGCAAACCCTAGAGTATTTTGTGGGTAGCCAATCATCTTCACGCCGTTGAGCCCTTATAACGTTTAACCACTTTTCACTCATAAGCACATCTTTAGGTAATCTAATTATTATATTGATCATTAGGATTCATGACAAATATTATATTCAAACAATATAATTAATCAAAATAAAAACAATGTAGGTTTTATAAATATCGATGCAAAGTACCCCATCCTCCCCTAATGGCAAGTGACTTAGCTCAGACGCCAGCCGCCATTAGAAGTCATCGAAAAAAAAAAAAATACATTTTTCTTGATACCTACGCATGAAGTGATACTTTTTTATCCTTCACAGTTGCAGTATAATTTTTACATTTCCTAAAAACACTGATTTTTTTGAGCCCACTATGATGTTGACGCTCCAGCGCTGACTGATGGACTCGTCCATACGGAGCGGCATCAGTTGCGATGTGTTGCTATAGTTTATATATCATTGGGGTGTTCGGATATTTTTACGTAAATGGCCGTATTATTTGTAGATTTTAGGTACAGTCAGGAAAACTAATTGTTAAGCAAATCGAAAACCTACGTCAATAAGACTTAAAGTACATAAAACTAAACCTATACTTAATCTCCTCCCGCGGATCGATGCACTAACATAAAGCGGGTACCAGTTCGGCGACTAAGACAGGCGCTATGCGGTCGCGTCCCGACACTTAATATTAGCTGGCGTGACCCGCGCGGCCCGCATAGTTCAGCCTGAACGTGCGACACACCGAACTAGTATTGCATTTTATACTGTAGCTATCGAAATTAAATTAACTTTCCTAGCAGTAGAAAGTAGAAATAAATGTCTATAGTCGGATTATTACATAATAGACGGCGGTTGTAACGATACCACGAGAGATACTCATTTATAAAGACTCGTTACATAATGATGGGCATAATAAGAATTTAATTACTGTTTAGCAATCTTTTGTTCCTACCTATATTGTAGGAATGTATCATATTATATTAATTAATAGGTCGGACCCTGTTCCTAAGGGTCCAGTGTTGAACAGAACAATCGAAACACTGTTTTTGGTCCTAAAAGTAACAATACTGTAACAGTAACTTTCCAAACCAGTGTTTTCAATTCACAGACGGATGGTCAGTTAATAAAAATGCACTTTATTATTTATCTTTATTTACAATACAAAAGCAAAACAAAGCTATTGGGTTTTCATTACTGGCGTTGAGAGTGAAGCGGAACACAAAACCGTCGATAGTACCTACTCTAGAAAGATACCAAGCGTTGCATTCTGTTGTGTGATATTATTAATTTATGAATATTTTTATCTTCTATTACATTTACTAAGTTTATAAACTACTACATTTAAACATCAGAAATTGATTAAACAGTGAGCTCAATTTATCGCTCTCAGAGATCCATTTCGCTCACAAAGCTTAAAGTGACTTACAGTGTGAGTACTGTTTAATTAGCAGGTAGGTCTAGCTCCATTAATCATGCAAAATATTGAGAATTCTAAATTGTTTGAGAATTAGTTATAGTGTCACCTTGCCATCTAGTCTATGGGTGATTGTTCCCGACACTAGTTTCTTTGTGGGTCGCAAATACCCAGGATCTGTTTGATAGACCAGGACCCACCTGATAGGCCACAAAAATAGTTACATTGACTCTTCTAGTAGCACTGACTGGAGAGGTCCATTCAAATCTGTATTGTTTTTCCTTTCTCATGAGATCATCTCAGATATTAATCTGCATGGTCCTAATATGGCCTGACTAAGATTCTGATGAGACTGTGACCTCTGAGTTTGTTTCGATCTTGCTTGTCAGAGTACCTAGTTTTGAAAATATAAATAATTATTTTTGACTTGTAAAAGTGTTTTTTTTTTAATAAATTTATAGAAATAAATATCATTTAACATTATAGATTAACGAACAAAAGTTTATGTCTTTAATTCTTGCAAACGACACGACATAATAATTATGTAAGACAAGAAATGCATAACGATCATTCGTGACCTTCTCGTACTAAGCCACTAACATAAATCACTCCAAAATTCGCTTAATACCACTTCCCACAAATCCTGAGCAACATAAAATGCAATATAGCCAAACAAATGAAGCCCATATTAAATAGAGCAAGTTTCAGGTGTAGTAGTAACAGCTAGGGACCCGAGTTAGACAAGTGAAGGGCCGCGCTTAAGAGCTCATTCCGTGAAATTAAGCAAGGGAGTACGTCTAAGTCGTACAGCTTAAGGTTTGATATGTGGGTCAAGGTGGAAGGTGGAGCGAACTGGCGGTCTGATTGTATTTGTTCTAATGTACTTACAATTCAGTAGTAGTTATTGTTTGGTAGATCTTTATAAAATTGATCCTTCTGGTCCTTCTGTTCGGAAAGCGCAACCCGCGAAATAAAAAAAAATATTACGTTTTTTTGCATTTAACAGTTCAGTATCAGGTTGTATGTTAAACAAAATATGATTCACGACCGTAACAAGTATGAATTAAAATCATCAATATAACCCTCTAAATTAATATAACCCTATTGATTGACATGTCATTTCCGTCTTAAGATAGAAATCTTGTGACTGATGTTAAAATAAAATAATGCCACTTCATTTGTGCAAAACTAAAATTATATCAGTAAGGAATAGCAAAGGATAAAATTGACGTATTTGTGCGTTAGCAAGAATATTAGTATCTATTCCTTCTATCTATGCTGTCATAATTATATCACTCATGCGCACGCTTGTGCGTAAGGCTTACACCACATGTGAAGGCAACAGGACAGAAGCCTTAAATCGCGTTAGTGTCGAGCGAGTGTTTATAATGCCCGCCCGCGCCCCTTGTTACCGGAATAATCGAGAATAATCGGGACTGAACCGGATTTAAGCAGTTTCGTCTAGTTTGGGACGGAACAAAAACGTTGTAATTACTAGGAAGTAGATTACGTATATTGCCTATACGTCACAGAAAATTGATTATTTTCAATGACTTCAATATTGTACTAGCTTCACCCGCGTGGTTGTCGAAAATTATCCCACGGCAACATGCTACCGGGATATAATGCCTATGTCCTTCTCCAGGATGTCATCTATCTCCTTGAAATTTTGTTTATCAAGTTCCGTTCAATGGTTTAGGTGCGTGAAAAGGTAACACACATTGGAAAGGAACCATCACATGGGCGTAAGGTGAAAAATTATTTTTATTCACTGTTCATTACTTTTATCTTAGACAATAGGTCTTGTATTAACGAAACGGCCAAGCCTCATATTTTGACTAAGATGTAGAGTTTGCGACGTTAGGGCTTGTAGAGTTAGAAGCTTGGCTCTAAATGAGATCTGATAACTTTGTGACAGTGCGAGCCATATGGTCTCGTCTTGGCAACATTTTACATGAAAATGTTTTTGGTGGGATCCTATTTACAGAATGCTAAACAATTTCATTTATTTGTTAGTGAAAACGAGCAATGCCCTCTATAGGTACTTAGTAGCTATACAGGGTTAATAATCCATCTTTTTTATTTCATGTTTTAGCAAATTATGCAAGTTTACTATAAAACTTGAGACCATTTATCAAAGTTAAAGTGTGGCTGCCATGAAGGCCTTTGGGAAGCCAGATGAACCAAGTGTCTCTCATGGACACCACTTTACATAATTCATGAATTTAAAAAATCGACGTCCCAACTGTTAATAGGCTATTAACCTATTTGCTTATCCCAAGGCCAGTAATATCACCTTTTCGAATTTGATGACCTTCTCAGTATCGAACGGTAAGAACTTTTTATCCAAGATCAGCGTAAAAAGACCAATTTCTCGTTAGTATTTTAATCTTCGTCTAGGATCGACTTTGTCGTTTACTTTGTTCATTGTTTTTGTTTATTCTCGCCGTAAGCTTTCTCATTTCTTAAGCGCTCTCTAAATATTAGATCGCTTGCCGTGACTTTAATTTTTTTTAGTCTTCGTAACTTGATCCCCTAGAAATTGCTTTAGAATTTAATAAAAAAGAGAATTAACATGTTTTCGTGTACAATAATAATTTGTTTTAAAGCTGTAATATTTTTAAGGATTTTATATTCTTACGCGCCATATTCTTATAATTGCAAACGGTCATTAATTTTATTGTCTCCAGTATTATAGCTAGTAGTTGTAAGTACAGACACCAGCACATCAAGTTACCCGAAACTGTCAAATTTTCTCAATCAACTTTGAACCTTATGCTTTAGCGATAAAGTTGAAAATCTATTAAAGAAATTTGACAGATTGTAGTAGCTTGATGTGCTGGCGTCTGTACACACATAAAAGAATAATACAAAAAAAAACAAAAGGCAAAAGCAAAAGCAAAAGGTTTAAAAAAAATCAAATCAAAATATTTTATTTCACATAAACTTACATGTCAGATAGGCAGTCGCTCCATGTAAAATACTGGTATTCAGCTGCATCCGGTTAGACTGGAATCCGACCCCAACGTATTTGAGAAAAGGCTAGGCAGATGATGATAAACTTACATGGGCACTTATGAAACGTCAGACGCTAGGTGCACGGTTCCAATTGGTCGTTTCCTATGGAGAAGAGCCGACAAGAAACTCCAAGGTTACTCAAACATCAGCATCAGGTTCCCCTAGCGGGGTGCTATGCGCTGGTTTTCAGCTTAAACCCTTGACTGCTGTTTTTAAAAAAGAGGTACCAGTACATTTAGCAAAAACAGATTAGTCTACTAAGTGATAACTATATGATTATTGATTTATTTAACGAAGCTGTTTTGTAAAACAACTAGCGGTTATGCAAAACAGCGGATTCGATAATCCATCTGCGACATATAGATTAAAATAATTTAAGATCAAACTGATCGTTACAACTTTTTCAAAGTCTACACCTAGAACCACATTATCCCCAACAATGTTGGGGTCAGCTTCCAGTCTAACTGTATGCAGCTGAATACCAGTAATTTATATGTAGGGACTACCTATTTGACCTCCACAATCCAGTTACTGAGTAATATGATACCTCTTGGTAAGACTGGTTGTCAGACTTTCGGACTTCTGGCGACCCGTAACGTCTGTCAAAGATCAACGAATGATAGCCGAGACCAACAGCAATATACAATCAGCTATCTACAAGCATATACCTTAAATAAACTATGTAAAAAAATCAAAACAATAAACTTCAAACCAAAAATCTCTCCTGATTAATATGTGGTGACCCCCTGTTGGATCGCGGTCATAGCTAATTAAATCGCTGTCAGTATTACCGGCTCGTTGATATGGATTGGTGATCGCTTTAATAAATATGCCGCGACATATTTTACACAACGCACAAAGGTTTCTGATAGCCACAGCCGGGATTTGAAATTTACTGTTTTATATAAATATAAATTGATGGGTAAGCCGCTTAGCGGTTTAATGCAACCGTCACAGGTATTTAAATGGTTTATTAGTTATATCCTGGTCAATAGATTGATTGGCAGGGGAGTATTATATTATATAACTGGTTCCGGCGCGGTAAATGAGACACAATAGAAGTTTTGCTGTTACAATGGCTAATAGCCGTATGCCATTGAAAGTTTTAAAAATACATTTGGCGTGTGTTGTAAAAATATACGGATTGGTCAAGCCCAAAAGTGTTCACTGCTTAGGTCCTATGATGTTCTACATAATTTACATGTAATATGTGTTCACGATTAAAAAATTGTGTTATATATATTGTTTTTTACAGGAAGACACAATGTTCATTTTAAGTCAAACCAACAAAACTAATTAATACTAACCAGTTTTCAATCCGCAACCAAAGTCTCCAAAACCAATAAGAGAAATGTTTTTTATGTTCTATGATTCTTTACCCTTGTTTTGTTTTATATACATGTCATGTCATGTACAAATTATTATTATTCTTCTTCTGTCTTTGGTATTGTTCGTCAAATCGTTGAGCGTTAAGTTCTGAGTTGAGCTGCACGGTTACTGACAAATGCGTGACTGGACAGGTCTACTCAATCTGTGTGGTTCTTTCCTCAAAAGACCATTTCAGACACCAATCTTATGTAGATTGGTGTCTGAAGACCATGTGGTCTTCACATGATCTAACCAAGATTTTGTCTGGACTTAAAAAGAGACTGTGACCTCTGAGTTTGTTTTGGCCTTTCTTCTCAGAATAGTCAGATAGGAAACGCCGACCTTATCTAGTTTAAAAAAATATGATTGACGTGTAAAAGTGTTTGTACAAACCTACTTACAGAAAATAAATCATTTATCATTATTTTAAGTATGTTAGGTTGCATATATGTATCATGTAAATATTATCATATATTTTGAAAATAAAAAATAAACATGTTAAACAGCTGTTACAGATCAAACACCGTGTTCCGGACGATATACATAAACTTCGACCAGATGTTCAGACCATGGAAATAAGCATTTTCCATTATGGACACATTAATGAATTCTTATTTGTTGTTAATTTTCGTACAAACTAAATACCTTGACGTAAATCACCCGATATGCATGTCTCTTTATCCGAATTGTCGGGCTGAAACTTGTCAAAACTAAGTTAAGACCCTTTCTTACTGCATAGCTCAATTAAATTTAATTAAATGAAATTACAAATATCTTTGTAACGAAGCCTTTTTAAGATTAAATTTGGAAAATCTATAGTAGAGATTGACAAAGTTTATAGATAACGTGAAGAACACTGTGTATACACTCCAATTTTCACGTAACAAAATCATTTTGAATGCAGTCCAACAGTGTAAAATGAATATCATTTCAAGTTAAATAAACATATTATAGAGTATATTTGCGGACAGGTGCACCCGCTTCAGCGAGCCGTCAGCAAAACGAATGAATTGCCTCATATTTATGTAATTACATCGCACCAACGACACTAAATAATGTAGCAATGCTAGCTAAATTAATTTTAATCACTACATCAATTAAATTGTTTTATAATGATCATGAAATCTATCTGACTTTAAGCCAAATTTATACATTAGTGGATAGTTTTGTTTTTGTTTTTTTGTAAATATTCGCTAGCAATTTTATTATGATTTCTTTTCTGCTCAAGCCGCTTTTGCATGACCCGACCCCAAAATCAAATTTTGGTCCTTCGAACCGCATTCGTTTTACAGCCAAATCTAATCCGCGCAACAAAATGAATTCCGCCTATAAACCACAAACAGACGATAGAGAAAGTAACTTGGAACTTATGAAATTATATTATTCCCAGGACACAAGAACTGAATACTAATTCAGAGGGGACGGCCGCGGCCGCGAGCCCGATCTGGTCACGTTGCTCTCTCGTGATTGTAAATCAAGTTAAAATAAATAAATAAATCTTATATTTTTATGCTGATCGAAGAATGGATAGGAATCTGAGGACACGACTTGAATTTCTTTGTCGTTGCTAGCTTCAAGCGTTAGCAGGAAATAGGTTACTTAATTTCTGTTTTCTGTATATTTAAATGTGAACCTTTTAATAGCTTATATAGTTGCGGTGTTATTTCTGTAATTTGTTTTGTTCATTATGTTTGAAACTCTCATCGCTGAATATGTGAATACTTTTTAACCGAATTATAAAAAGGTGGATGTTATGCATTCGGCGGGTAGTTTTTTTTGTCATGTATGTACAGACGCCAGCACTTCAAGCTACCCAAAACTGTAAAATTTTCCCAATCAACTTTGAACCTTATGCTTTAGCGACAAAGTTGAAAATCTATTAAAGAAATTTGACAGATTGTAGTAGCTTGATGTGCTGACCTCTGTACACGGTACACCGATTTTTCCGTTATTACTGGGCCGATTTACGTGATTCTTTTTAGGGTTCCGTAGTCAACTAGGAACCCTTATAGTTTCGCCATGTCTGTCTGTCCGTCTGTCCGTCCTCGCTTAATCTCTGTGACCGTTAGCACTAGAAAGCCGAAATTTGGTACCAATATGTATATCAATCACGCCGACAAAGTGGTAAAATAAAAATTGGAAAAAAATGTTTTATTAGGGTAGCCCCCCTATATGTAAAGTGGGAAGTGATTTTTTTTTTAATTTCAACCCTAACATGTGATATATTGTTGGAAAGGTATTTAAAAATGAATAGGGGTTTACTAAAATCATTTTTTGATAATATCAATAATTTCGGAAATAATCGCTCCAAAAGTAAAAAACAATGCGTCCCCCCCCCTCTAACTTTTGAACCACAAGTTTAGAAAATATGAAAAAAATCTGAAAAGTAGAACTTTATAAGGACTTTCTAGGAAAATTATTTTGAACTTGATGGAAACAACAGTTTTTGTACCAAAAAGACAAAAAGTTGTACAAAATAATTTCTGGACTAAGTTTGTAGTATAATCGTATATGCAAGCATTTTTTTAACATCGTTTACATATTTTATTATCCTGAACGCATCTTTTTTCAAACAAAAACAAAAAAAGAATTATTAAAATCTAATCCCAATATTTTAAGATCTATGATCGACTGCGATTATTACGCGAACATAATGGATACCCAATTTTAAACTCATAAGTGGGAACACTTATTGTGACGGGCGCGAAACTACGGAACCCTACACTGAGCGTGGCCCGACACGCTCTTGTTTCATTTGGTAGTGGAAGTTCGCGCTCGCTCGATCTAGTCCACTTGGTGTAGGTGTGTTGAAGATATTATAAGACTTCCTATAACTGTTGCTTCGCAAGTATTGGTATACGAAAGTATCTAGGTACAAATTGAAAATGAACTTTTTCAGAAGTCAATGTCTAATTGTTTTTTATTTTCGAAGTCGGTTGTTTTTTATTATATTTTGTAGAATAGTGTTTTATTTTTCAATCTTTAGTTGTGGTAAGTAAGTATTATAAAGTAAGTAAAGCAATATTTCAAATAACTATTGAAGTGTGAGGGAATATCGAATTCATAAACACAGAATGATCTATTCTGCTGTATGGTGTGCAGCTGCTCAACTTTTTTACTTAACTACCCAATCTTTCACAAAACTATTGTCAATGGCAAATGCTGTATAACAGACAAAGCACCTGGTAAAAATTATTTAGAAAACGTTAACTACAATGAACGGAGTGAGCTGTAAAGTGTAAACCATGCACATGCTGGGGCAATGGATCGCCTTAGTTTGACGATAAAGTTGGTGTCAGCGCAGACTGTGCAGTTGCACAATTATTCTATGTAGGTATGTCTGCGAAAATGTCACCTAACTTGAAATATATGAATGCGTTTGTGGGAGGTTCACGTTCTACATTAACTTAACATAACTAACATCACGCCTGTAATCCCCGAAAGGTAATCCAGAGATGTACCTTTTTTTTTATTGTCGGGGGGAAACCTTCAAAAGGCACCCGACCTCCGGGGAGGGAGGTCGGGGAGTGTGGGATTTTTACCTCACTAAAACCGCCCCGGTGATCACCATCAGCACATAGGGGTGGTCCCGGTTCCTCTTAAAAGACCAATTCCGGAACCCCTCCGTGCAACGCCTGTAAGGCACATCCCTGGGGCCAGAGATGTACCTATAGCATCTACGCTCACATTCCACTAGTTATGTCCCATGTAACAGAGGGCGAGGCTATAACCGGGATCTAATCGAGACTTAAGGCTACTGAGAAATTCTTGATGGCAAAACCCAATAGCACTTTGCTCGACTTGTACAATGAACCGAGCACCTCATGCTCAGCATTAGCACTATTAAGTTTCACTATTACCAAATAAATAAAGTAAAAATAATACTTCGACACAGCAATTACTTTACCCAAGGCAGTTTACTTAACCTTTACATATTTTAATACTTTAAATTGTGTGTGGGAAGAAGGTACACTAAGTAGTGAAGAGTGGGCGTCTTTGAAGCAGTCTTTTGTAAGATTTGGCCTTTTAAAAGTGCCGTTACTCAGCCAAGCTTTCATATAAATATTTTTGACTTTTTGTAGTTGCCTCTCGATCACAGTGACAGGCTCCGTTGGTCCATTATGAATCGAATTTGAACGTTATTTACCTACCTAACAGGAAAAGGATATCCTCGTGATGTTTGGAAACTTTCTCCCGTATAACAATGCCTGTCGCCACGTGACGAAAGTTCCTTTCACTACATAAATAATAACATAACAACAAACAACACTAAGAGTTCCAAGGACACGAAGGAAATACTAAGTGGGAGTTTCTCAAAGAAAAATACATCAACAACTTTGGTGGCATTACAACTTGGTACTTAAAGTGGCACAAACTTATCCCTTTGTTTCTGTCCCCACTTTCACGGACGCTAATTTATTCGATTTCATGTATATTTTGTTTACTGAAATCGTGGTTTAGTTAGGTGTTCGAGCGTGTCACTTATTATTTGAGGAGTAATGGTTAAGTGTTACTTGGATTGTTACTAAGTTTGTGTACATTAAGTATTGTCTATAAGATTACTAAGTGTAAACAATGATAATAGTAGGAACCACATACTCCTACGTGTTTCAGAATCAGAAGAATCACAGATTTGATTCTGATGACACTTGGTACAAAAGATGGGCTTCTTCTTCGTGTCGCTGGTACATCTGTATTTTAGATGTTGTTGGCCAAAAACTTCACCACTTCCACGGCGTCTCGGCAGAAGCGCAGAGATCACTTTGACTGCACGTTTTGGGACACAGAGGGCAGGATAAGAGATGGAGCATGGTTGGCGACACAGCTCCACAATCACACCCTACTGCCGTTCCGTCGAGGTACACCTACTTCACCAGGTTGGAGTTACATCTTCCCTCTTGTGTATGGAGACGGTTCAGAGACTTCCAAGTGGACCACGGAAGGTTACACCGTGCTGGGAGATGCTCCTTTGGTGGTATAGTAAGTAAGTGGGGGAAGAATATCCTGCCACAATTTGCAACGGGCGTCGGCCGGGTTTCCTGGTAAAGACGCTGTTGATGGTAAATGTAGTATGATTAGCAAATAAATACATGACATTGTCATGTAGACTCTATCTATACAGTCGCATTGTAGTAGAAACATTACTGAAAGAAGCGAGTCCACTTTTTCATGTACCTAGAGCCAGCGCTCTACCTAGATTATAAAGAGCACGTCACAAGTAGTCTAAATACAATATTCTCACGAGTGGATCGCGACAATACTGGCGGGAGAGAGCAGAAAGGCCGGGAGAACCGCAAAAAAAGTTAAATTAATCGAGAGCTCCCCTCTTTAAAAAGTTTTAATCAAAATTGGATTTTTGTTCGAGCTGCGAAACATTGCGAGGTGTCAAATGGGTTCCTGTTTGGATGGCTCCGAGATTTTTGAAAAAAAAAACAAGTACTTCTGTGTTTTTGTTTTGTTAAGGATGTAACTGGTTTTTCTGTGAATTGCTTCGGTCTGGGTATAATTTTTCTAATTGGTTAGTTTCTGAATATCGCGTGGCGTGTGTATAGGAAGGTAAGAGAGAGATCCCTCTTACCTTAATAAAATCTTTACATCTGAAGTAACAAATAAACGCATCCTGGGAAATGTATTTAACATTATATAACGATAAAACCAGCAAAACTACTGTATCCATTAAACTTCAAACCCAACGTATGTTGATCTGTTTTCTTGACCAGAAATGTAACACCACGACCCATTGACCACCAATCAGAGCCAATCCAAAGAAAGTCGTGATTGCCAAGTGGCTAAGACGACGCGACTCATGCATGAAGTTGACGGTGTTAAATCCGGACAAGTGACTTATGTAAATTTTTTGTACATACATACAAACTTGGACGGAATGGCGATTTCAAACTTCTATCTGTGTAAAGGATGATATGGCTGGAAAGGCGGGACTATCGAGCGACTAATAGAGAAGTATGGAAGACACAACATGTTGCGGTAGCAGCAAATAAATTGAGATAAGTGCAAGAGAATGATGATGATGATGATCATCATCATCATGATCATGATATTAATTTGAAGTCGCCACCCCGTCTTGAGCATGCGTGGTGATCAGTGCTCGTGACTTCTCTGTAGGAGAAGAGGGTTTTGCCTTGCAGTGGGACAAAAGTAGGCCGGTATTTTTATTTTGTTACCTTTTTTAAATCCTTGTAGTGTAGGTATTATCAGGTCAGGTTCATACTTTCCTCTACTGAAGCATTGAAGTGAAAATGTTAGTGGATTGTTGATATTATCGTTAGACATAAGTACCTATATTTTAAAGGATAACGATCCGTTGTATTTTTTAACAAGTATTATCTGAAAGTACATGTAAAAAAACAAACACAAGAATAACATAACATCCCGCTTCCATTACCCAAAGGGTTGAGCAGACGTGCACCTATAAAGTATACCCACATTTAGCCAGTTATCATTACGTCCCATGTCATAGGGGTAGAGCCTTTTGCCATCAACCGGGTTCAGATCTGAGAAATGCTTGATAGAAGAACCCAATAACGCTTTGTTTGACCTGAGAATCGAAGCCAAGACCTCATGCTCAGCAGCTCAAGACTCTAATACTTCGAATATATTCGATTAGTTGCGCAGCACTATTCTAACAGCTCGAATTGCAAGCGAAGGTGCAAGCCTTGAATAGATATAGAATACTCTTTATTATGTAGATAAATACATAATATAATCAGCCTATAATGTTCCCACTGCTGGGACACAAGCCTCCTCTCGGTGAGAGGGGGTGGGCCGTAATCCACCACGCGGGCCCAGTGCGCGTTGGTAGATGCCACATGTCTTCGAATTTTTTGGTTCTAGGACCAAAAACCTCACGAGGTATTTCCTCACGATGTTTTCCTTTACCGTTTTGAAAGCAGTGACAATAAACTTAAATCCATAAAGTGCTTGCCTGTGTTCGAACTCACGACCTACAACTCGTATGTCGGGGCCGACACCATTTGGCCACCACTACTCTCACTGTCTGTTCTGCCATAAATACATATATGTATAAAACAAAGTCGGTTAGTTACACCATTTATAACTCAAGAACGGCTGGACCGATTTTTATAATCTTTTATTTGTTGGATTTGTCTTCGCCCCGAATAGCAGAAAAATTATGAACATTTGAAAAAAAAAACTTAGGCGGTACGAAGTTCGCCAGCTAGTTACAGATATAATAGAAATTTTACAAGGGGTGACACAATGGGTGGTCTTATCGCTAACAGCGATATTTTCAAGTACAACCTTTGGATAGATAAAGGAAGAAAGGAGAGACAATACTGCAGGTAGTCAACAAAACAAAACCATTTACAACATTTACGTAAACTGCATCGCAATTTGCAACAAAATTGTTGCAAATTGTTGTTGTCGTTATTAATATCCATCAGTTGGCAGCATTGGCGTAAATACGCCAATGCTGCCAACTGATGGATATTAATAACGCGCCAAATGAGTGGTATCGAGCTGACCACTGTGCTAATTGATGTAGTTATACAAAGTGTAATGATGTGGGATACTTCATTATGGTGTTGGGATACTGAAAAAATAATGAAGTTATAGATTCTGATGTAATTTTGGTGGACCATGTTTCTGGCGTGTGTTATGAGAAAACGCAATGGTGAATAGGTATACTAATACGTATTAGTGTTTTTATTGTTGTTATACTTGCAGAGGAAACTTCAAACGCTTTAATCCATCTGTGCAAAAACATACCTATTACAGAAAATTTTATAAAATACTAGGGCGCTCTTGCATCGCAGACACAAATAAAAAAATATTATGCACTAGCTGCGCCCCACGTATTACGTCTTAAGTTTCGACCCCGTGGGAATATCGGGATAAAAGTATTGTATGTCCTAATCCAGGGCATGGTTTACCCATGTGTCAAATTTTATCCAAATCCATTCAGCCGTTTTAGCATGAAAGCGTAACAAACAAGCATAAAATAAATTTAATATTTCCTCTTTCAAAATAATTAGTTTAAAAGTGTGATCGCAACATACAAAAATAATTTTCACATAAATCTCTCTCAAAAAAGTAAGTATGCTTAAATTAACCTAACAACATGAATAGAATAGCTACGCCCAATTTAATTTACCAAACGCACCCCTAAACACAATTCCTGTTACATTAAACGTAGACAGCGAATAAAGCGAAGATTTAACATGCTACGAATTACTTCACCCGTAAGCGGTTGAAGCGATGTATTGCTAAAAGCTAATTAGCAATGCTAATTCCATTCATATGTCGTAGAGCGGGAACGGAGCGGAATTATAGTGATGTGCTCGACTGCGGAATTACTTATAGTGATGTGCTTCTGGTTAGAATTGACGAAAGAATGGAATCGCTGCAGTTTTATAGTAACATAAAGTAGAATTTTTATTTATTGACTTACTTATTGATCCATTTACCCTTGCATTAATATATTATTATGATAATCTAATCTACTCTAGTGACAGAAATAATGATTAGTTTACTAGTCAACGATGATTATAATATTATAATATAGGCTATATATATTATATAATATGTAGCCTTTACCTTTGTGTTAAGTATTTAAATTTCGGTATTATTATCTTTACCTGTTGAAGATCTTCATAAGAACGATCTGTTTATTTAGTATTTGAGTGGCAATCAAGAGGCGGGCAAGATTGATATTTCCAATACCAGCAGCATTGCAAGTGCGATGCAATACCAGAGACAAAGCTAAATTTCCCGTGTGTCTGTAATTACACTGATACAGCCCGATTCAAACTTTATGGCGGCTTGGAACATGAGGCGAGTCGGTGCGCAGATTCATGGGTCAGGGGTGCGATACTGCGCAGTGAGTTACGCACTTCAGAGCCGCCATAAAGGAACGCAGTTCACAGTTTTCAACAGAATAAGAGATCAGCTCATACGGTTTTGTTACCACTGACTTATTGTAACCATACCCTTAAAACTGACACACAGTCATCACTAGCCTACAGCAGTCCACTACTGGACATAGGACTGTCCAATTGCAAGGCATTCGACTCGATTCTCCATCCAGCCATCCTGCTCACTTACTCTCATCCAGCTGCAACCAGCCATCCTGCGAAGACCGTCGCTCAACCTAGCCTGAGGATGTCCTACCACGTTTGCCGTTTCGCGGTCTCCACTAAAAAACACGTCATCGGTTCTACGGCTAATAATATGGCCACCCCATTACCACTTTAGCTTGCTAAGCTATGTCGACAACTTTGGTTCTCTGCCAGATCACCTCATTCCGGATTCTATCCTTCAGAGAAACTGAACATAGATTGCTGAGCGACCTTGAATTTATGTACGACAGCACATCAAGCTACCCGAAACTGTCAAATTTTCTCAATCAACTTTGAACCTAATGCTATAGCGATAGAATTGAAAATCTATTAAAGAAATTTGACAGATTATAGTAGCTTGATGTGCTGGCGTACCAGCCGTATCGTGAGTGTGCACATTTCAGCTCCGTAGGTCATAACAGGCAGGACGCACTAATTGAAGACTAGTCTTTAGGCTATGAGGAATATGCGAAGAGAAGACTCGACAAAGCTTCCCAAACGTTGCCCAGCCCAGCTAAATTCTTCTGTTAGCCTCCTTCTCAAAGTAACGTCTTCGTTGAACATAATCTGGGTTTTATCCAAGTTCATCCACAAACACAGAAATCCTGCAATATAGATATCTCTTGTCTCTATTCATTCTCAAATCATTAAATTAAAATCATTGGTAATCTTATTATCGTTTTAATTTTTTAATGTAATAAAATTAAAAAAGGTAGGTATAATAAAAACCAAAGGAAAACTGAACCCGTTTTTTAATTGAAATTTCAATTTATCTTATAATTTTAAATGGAAGGGAAAAATATGTATTTTGCTCGACCTTTTCCTTCTATTTTAATAAGTAAGAAATTAATCCCATCGAAAAATCTAATAAGTATTTTTGTAAGATTTTTATTCGATGGTTTTTCCTTATAATACGATGCCGTCAAACGGGAATAAGCGAAGCCTCTTAGTCTTAAATGCCGAAGTTCGGCGCTTTGAATGGGAATATCCATTTCATGAGTTTTTTTACTTTTGTAAGATTTCGTAGCCCCAGATTTTTATTAAAAGGTACTGCAATTTGATTCCTTCTTACGGAATTGTTTCCGCTGTAGTTATTCGCCTCCTCTAATTTCACACTTACCTGCTTACCATACACACTAGAACATACTGAAAACAAGCATGTTACCTGAAGAGTTCTTATCATGTGTTAATACGTATTTCAGTCCTTTGGATGAAAGTATCAAATCATATCAATGAATATCATCGGTCAATTTTCTTTGAGAAAAGTGTAGCCTGCTTGCTGTTTGTTTATGAAGAACAGGTATGTAAGAGGTCGACAGAAAGTAAATACATCAATCTACTCAGCCTTTTGCAGTCCACTGCTGAACATAGGCATGTTCCACGCAACGCCATAGCACCCTGTCCTCAGCCTTCCACATCCAGTCTGTCCCAGCCACTTTCTTAACCCATTGAAGGACACTGAACGCCCCTCGACGTAATAACAATAAAACTTCTATTGTGTCTCGTACAGTGTCCTTCAATGTGTTAAGGCCATTGGTCCATCTTGCTGGGGGGCACGTGGGGGGCTGCCGGCCCACGCTACTCTTGCCGATACGCGGTCTCCACTCCAGGACGTGTCTGTTCCACCGGTCATCGGTAGCAAAAACGTATTCTGCCTCAATATATTGCTTCTCCATCACAAACCTAACAGTCCTCAGTTCCATCAAACAACACTCTCACCAAACTAAACCAACTCATTAATCCCCCCTACAAGTGTAATAAACTATTCGCACCTGTAACTAGCAACTAGTTATAGCCAACGAATAAAATATGAAATCGCTTCAGAAAGCGTCGAGCAGCGCAGTTAGCGCTATTTTAAAACTTTACAAATCGAAAATCATTGGCGAACTTTTGCGACCAACTTCCCAGCACAGTTTATTATTTCATTTTGATTTTTATTTATTCGTTCGCGATTTTCTACGGTACCACGACGACTAGTGAATTTCAAATTCATTTGATACAGTTAAAAATATTTCGAATTTTATTTTCTATATGAAATAAGTTGCTGTTTCCAGTGGCTTATTTTAAGTTTTGAAATTCGTAAGTTTAATGCGGAATGGATTTTGCGCTTCTGCGTCTGCATTGACGTGTTATCTTTATTCGTTGGAAGATTATTTATTATATTCACAAACTTGGCGGCATTTCGGGCTCAGTTGAAGAAAAGTGCAGTTTAAATGCAAATATTATTAGCACAAGTTCGCATAGTTGGAAGGATTAACAGGAATACTATTTGTGTGCAAGTTAATTTGTTATTTTATTTATATTAAAAAATATACTACTGAGCATGGAATGAGGACTTCAGGATTAACATCACCATCATCTGCAGACCGACTTCACCCACTCAAACTCAAAGCATTTATTTAAAATAAACCAATTACAGGCACTTTTGAATTTTCAAGGATGCCCACTGCTGGGCATAGACCTCTATTTTATTGTGCCGCTCCTGTACCAGCCTCATCCAGGTTTTGTCCGTGATGGCAACAATATCGTCTGCCCATCTCGCCGCCGGACGACGGACATCTCGTCTTCCAGTCCTTGGACGCCACTCTGTCACAGCCTTACTCCACTTGTCATCACTGCGCCTTGCCAGAACTAACAGCACTAATAGAACTTGGTTTAACGGTATCACATAACATAATTTGGTGCTCTAGCAACCCCAAACGAACACAGCATCTTTTAACAAATCTAAACAGATAATAACAAGAACACAACAGGCATAACAAGAACACAATATTCACAAATTCGAATTTCAAATAAGTCAGATCGAACCGTTACCTTCAATAAGAAAATGTACGTGTTTGCGGATAGCACACATTGTATCGCAGTGAGCCAACAATGGCTGCCGTGGATGTAACCGATACGCGAACAATGTGCCTCATAACTTGACTGGTATCGCCTCCTTTGTAATGTTTCTAAAGGTGTATTTGCACATGTAATTTGCAAGCTAACTGCGGATATGTTATTATGAAAAATTATTTTCAGTAAGTCCTATGTCAAGCAGTGGACGTCTTTCGGCTCAAGTAATGACGATGGTTTTAAGTAAAGTTTTTTTCACATTAGAAGTAATTTTTTACAGGTAATAGCCCTCTGACATGAGACAGGACGAGATCCTCATTGGTAAGTACTTAAATTTAATTCATTTCATGATCATAGACCTTCAAGACAAACTTCTCCTACATTATCCGCAACCATCCGAAAATGTTTAGTCAGAAGACCCATTAAGATAACCAAACACAGTCACACAACAGACTTTATTTCGAGCAAATACGTTTCAACAAAACCGGTCAAAAGCGAGTCAGAGACCAAGGGTTCCGTACCATCATGTTTTTAATTTATCATCGGCGAGGCCTACATTCGTCAGAGAATTTTAACACTATGCACTGCAGTGTAGAATATTGCAGTTTTAAGTCAGCGTTATCTCTTGGACGATAGTGGAACTAATGTGACCTTGTTGATGATTTCTAAAAAAGTGTGCTATTTAGAGACTTCGTTTTATTTTTCCTGTATTCTTTACATAAACTTCTATCACATAGAATAATTTCAGATTTTTCTCTGTGAAAACTTCGGAGATAAGGCAACGGTATTTTTTTTTTTACATTTTTCATCAAAAGTCGAAAACTATGCGGCCTAAAAAAAGCAAAAATGTTTGAGAAGTGCTGAAGAAACTGTGCTCTTTCATATGATACATGGGCATGTATCATATGAAAGAGCACAGTTTGCACTTCTCAAACATTTTTTCATCAACTAGGGCTAGTAGCCCCACTTCGAATTTGCTTTCAGTCCCTGTTGCAAAAAATATACATATATTTTTATTACTTTCTTATTTGCAAAATAGTTGGGCAGACGTCATCTAAAACTATTCCAAATTTCAAGTTGATAGCATTAGTAGTTCTTGAGATATCCAGCTGTGACAGACAGACAGACTGAGTCTCACCATAAGGGTTCCGTTTTACCATTTTGGTACAGAACCCTAAAAAGACAGTTTCACCATATTGCCGCTCTTTCACGCGAATTTGCTCCGCTATAGAGATAATTTAGTCGCCACCCTTTTCTATGCCTTCTTTGTGTTTCATCCAATCGTTACAGACACGTATGACATTGTGTAAAAGGTCAACTCCGTTGTAATTATTGCCAACGCCATATTGAGGGTTGGGGCTTTTTCATTTCGGGCCGGGACCGGGCCGGGCACGCCCCGGACCATTCATATCGCAGATTAGATATCGCCTGTATATTGTGTGAATAACTCGTATATTTTTCAGCTCAGGCGATGAGAGGATAGCTGATAATCCTGTCTTTTTGGGGTTTATGTTGATTTACGCGTCTTTCCGGGTGCAAATGAGCTGGGAGTTTATCAAAAGAGGTTGCATTTGGATCTTTTTTATGAAAAATACTATATATAAGACAATTATAATAATACAGTTTCTGTAATTTCTGCTTACCCCTAGGGAAGAAGGCGTGAGCTCATGTATGAATGTAACTATAAGAGTTTAGCCTTATATTGATTCTACCAGACAATAACTATCAGATAAATACACGTTGTACGCGCTTATTATCGCTGTAACATTATATTGTTCTTTAAAAACAAAATTAAAACACGGCAAGCAACATAAATAAAAGTCAACCTCACACGAAACATATCAGTTAAGGCTAAGTACAAACAGTATAAAACGTCGGAATCAAGTCTCGGTAGGGATGCGCTTGATTTATGCGCGCGGTACAGGCGGCAACACATGTGCCTCGCAAGATAGGATTACACGCTATGTGCCTCACTTTGAAGGTAACCGTGTTGCACACTGTGTGCGAGACTGTCCCTGAGAAAACTTACCTGTTATTAAGCATGATACTGTTAATAAGTGTTTAAAAGCAGTCGTGGTACAGGCGGCAACACACGTGCCTCGTGCGATATGTTCACCTACAGTCCTATACGTTATGTGCATCATTTGCAAGGTGTAAATTATAGAAACTTTGTACAGGACTGTCCGTTAGTAAATTATTTTTCTACTTACTATATATACAAATAATTATAATTTAAGTGTCTGTTTGTAATATCAAAATAACAGCTTTAAGTATACTAAATGCATATGAAATTACAAAGGTACGGTACTTATAACAAAAATACAATAAAAAAAATGTTTGTCTGTCTGTTTGTTCCGGCTAATTTTCGAAACGGCTTAACCGATTTTGACGGAACTTTCACTGAATGATAGCTGTTGTTATAGGTAATACTAATAACTTAGGCTAATATTACTTTAGAAAAAAATTGGGTTCCACGATTAAAATTAAAACCCATCTGACACCCCACAGCTAATTGAGGAATCACATCAAACTTTACATAAGTGTTTATAAGCAATGCGGTGGCAACCCACGACTGTCCATAAGAGAAGAATTAGACTGAAAAGTGTTTATAAACGGTGGTACAGGCAAGAACGCAAAATCTGTCTCGCGCCTTAGCCTAACATGTTATGTGCCTCACTGTGAAAATAAGCATGATATACTTTTTTTGATTTCAAACTAAGTTTCTTTGAATCATTTAAAAATAAAAGAACGATTTAAAACCCTTATCTACCACAACTTTAAATAATTCCGTTATCGAGAACAGAACTAATTATAATATTCCACAAATGACAAGCTACCCCAACATTTTGGCAATATTAATTATTTCAGCATACATTAACAGAATATTACAAGCAAAATATGTGAAAACATAGCTGTGAGGAACAAAGGGCGTGCTAATCACCGCTCGTTGTTTTGTTCAACAAATAGGCGGCATTCGTGGATTATTCGTGACTTCGAGGTACTGCTGACTCATGTTACACCGCGCCGAGCTGATTCGAAACGAGTCAATAGATTTTCTTCCGAAGATTCGAATTCATCATAGTTATCAACATGACCACTCCACCACACACATAATTTTGAAAAAATTGTTATTAATTTATTATACAAGGTCACTTGTAATTTGACGTATTTTTCCAGGAAGTGATAGTGTGACCCATTTGCAACAATTAAGCACCCCATTAAAACCTAGGCAAAAATTCATGGGATACGATAAACAAAATTTTTATGTATTTTCTAAATTTCCCAAAATTCGTCACTAAATATCACTTTTCTCTAAACTCTCGAATTGAAAAGCCTTCATTTGCTATTCTATTTGGGTAAACAATACTTTAACAAACCTTTCGATGTCACCAAATTTTCTAAAACGTCAAACAGTCCAAAGTTACATTAGAAATTTTGACAGCAGTTATCTTAAAAAAATACTATGGCACTAAGTGTACAAATTACGGGCAAGACCTTTTTACGAAATCAGCTATCTAACAAGCTATAATAGTCAAATAAATATTTAGAGGTGCCGATGAAACAGTCGAACATTCTAGCAATGGTCGAATTTGGCGTGAATTCATGGGAAGACTCAGTAGTCCTACCATATTCTCCGCTTTTTACACTATACATGTCAGGGTTGTATATATCCCTTCCAATGATGCTCTATACTTAAAAACATTTAACACTTTTAAAATTTTCAAGCATGTCCCCGCTCGCCACGGTGTACCACAGCCTCTCATCATGGCCACCCTACTTCGTCAGTGGCGGAAACTGTAAAATGTAACGTGACGCAAATTACTTTGTCTATTTTATAATTTAGCATCGGCGGGGGGCCTTTGTTAACGTTTCAGATAACTCATCGCAGCCTCCTGGACCGTCAGAGCTTGAACCAATTACTGCCATAAGAGACTATTTGCATTTTCAAGTACCTACTCTTGGGTCTTCGGATGTGGTGGGGAAAATAGGTGTTTCATATCTTGTTTGTGCTTGTGATTGGCAATTGGTGAAGTTTTCTGCAGATAAGTTAATAACTGATCTGTGTGTCTTTGATCAGAAGTTTGCAACCGTTAATTACAAAATTGTAACACCTAATGAATTGTTACCAACCCGCACTGGGCCCGCGTGGTGGATTACGGCCCACTACCTCTCACAAAGACGAAGCCCGTGCCCCAGCAGTGGGAACATTATAGGCTGATTATGTATGTATGTAATGCATTGTGTAGTAATGTGTTACAGTAAGACATCTGAGATAAGATTTCTGATTTTTCAATAGTTAGAATAGATTATACTATCAGACAATTAAAGTGTAGTAGTATTTACAGAAGATAACTTCCAAACATCGTAAATTCTAATTCATTTCACAAGGAACAGTGCAACGAAACTTGACATAACTCCAAACGTAGAATCGCAGACTATCACTCGAAACTATACTTACAAGAATCTTCGAGCCGCACTGAATTCTTCACATTCAGCTGCCGTAAATATCAGAGAAGACGTTTCAATATCGTGGCGCACATACTTTGTCATTCCATTGCCGCGCGTGCATAGTGCGCGAGTGTGGGCGACGTGGCGAGCCAGCGATGTATGCATTATGCTGTGCTATGGGAAGCATCGAGGTATGCGCTTGTGAGGTATGTGACGTATGGCCCCGGTTACTATTTTTGAGCTTCATCGTTGAAGTTTAACTGTTTAATAGATATGTAAACACTGTGTCACACACACAAGTTAGGCAGGTGGCTGTAATAAACCTATTTTTCTTGCTCCTCTCTGTCAATAATGTCAAGTGTGAGTCACCACGAATGGCGGGAAGTTGAAGGCGAAGCGTACCCTGGACTACCTAGGTCTTGGATGTGATGCCTGTGATATGATGAGCCTGTGACTCCTGTGTGTAAATTGTGATAACAGACCTGCTACAGATATATAATACCGGATACTAAAATCATATATAGTGATCTTTATAGCCTCTTTTTATTAAAAACATTTTCCTGCAGTGGGATTTCTAATACATCCTGTAAAGTATCCGTTGGACATATTGTCCATGCCGCAATACATACATACTCGCACATTCATACAGAAACCAATCACTTAGCCAGTATTATTGAGCTGAACGTTCAATATAATGTACCCAGATTATAGTGAACGTTCAACATTATTGTATTTTGATTACGTTCAGATAGGTCGCAGATAGATCAAAGCGTACTAAAAATAGACTAATGTTTATCGAATGAACAACAAAATGAACATCTTTCTGAATTTCTCATTAAAATTTACATTTCTGGTTCTAACCACTGTTTGTAAAACCAAAAGCACATTAATTTCCCTCAAAACTCAAATAAAACGAAACGCAAACTCAAAATTTCTCCGAGGTAATTTTAATAAAACCATCACAAAATAATTATCGCCGCAGCCAAATTCGCGTTAAGGAGATAAAGACGCGTAATCATTGAAGCGATTCGGTTCAATATTTTACTATTAATGAAGCCACGTTTGAATGCTGGTTAAATGGCCGTTGATCAATCAGCGCGTATTGTCCGCGCGAAAGGGGCGAATGGGCGAATGGGCGAATGGACGCGGTAATCACGCATAGCATACGTTTGATTTTGTTGATGTAGCTTTTGTTACGTGGCGATGTCCCGGTGATCGGTTTCTGCATGTTTTAATACGAGTATTATTATTCCATTTTAAAACTCTCACCGTGACAATAACTTGGTGAAGTGAGATGTCATTCCGCCTGGAGCTAGGGATTGCCAGCTCACTTCACATATGTTATGTCCGTTGGTAGATGTCGTTGTATACCACGATTCCATAAAGGTCTTTAAAGCTTAAATACTGAAGTCCCGAAAAACACAATCTGATAATTTGATAAGTTAGTATACTTTGAAAATCCTTCACCTTTTTATAATTTGTTTTTAGAAGCTATACTTTCCATTATGATCTCATTTCTATTTATATTATTTAGTCTTAATTTTAAGTAAGTGGGCAAAATTGCAATGTTGTTAGTCTTTTTATTTTACTTTTTGTTATTAATCTTACGTTTAAGAAGTATTTTGTCGTAAAAATTTTAAGTTGTAGCCTTTAGTTTTGTTATTATTATGTCATCATCATCATCATTTCAGCCGAAAGACGTCCACTGCTGGACATAGGCCTCCTCCAAGCACTTTCACTTCGACCGATTCTGAGCTTCTCGCATCCAACGGTTTCCCTCGGCCTTCACAAGGTCGTCGGACCACCTTGTGGGAGGCCTTCCAACGCTACGTCTTCCGGTACGCGGTCGCTACTCCAGAACCTTTCGGCCCCATCGGCCATCTGTTCTGCGAGCAATGTGCCCTGCCCACTGCCACTTATGTTTGGCAATTCTTCGGGCTATTCTTCAACCTTGGTTCTCCTGTGGATATTATCATGTGTGATCACTTATTTCTGAGATTGATGGTAAACCTATAATTGGCAACTGTGTAAGACCCAAACTTTTGTGATCTATGGTATCTAAGATATATAGAGTATTCTATTCTATTCTAAGATAAATTTATACATAGAAGTTGTTGGTAAATAAATAAATAAGTAAGCGCATCACTTGCGAACGGCTGGATCGATCTGGCTATATAATATTTCAAAATGTTCATAATAGTCCGAATTAGGTTCTTACAGACAGAACGCTTAGAAAACTTCCCGGAAATTTTTCAAAATCGGGAATAACTGACCGTGTTGTTTTGTATGAATTATTGAAATTAAGACGTCTGTCGGGTCAGCTAGTTTACCAATAAAACACTCCTGAATACAAATCTCTTTGTACCTTGTTCATATCTGTGTGTGTCGTTTGGGTTATCGAACAAACCGCCACGACTAAAATTGTTTTTATAATAATCCCCTACAAGTAAAAGGAGAATTTATTTAATTCTCGTTCAGCCAGACGAGCGCTAATAAATTACGCAAAAGATTAATCTAATGCACTGAGTCCGCCATGATTTATTATGGGGGCAACAGGTGAGCTAATAAGGGTTATTATTGGAAAAATATAACCGTTTAATTTGAAATGTATTGTTACAAACATGCCTGCTTGTGGTGCTTTCAATGAAATAACGTAATGGGGGGATTTACGATATTTAAATAGTTGCATTTTTTTAAGTCAACTATTTACTAAAGATGATAAAATATAAACTAACTAAACTGCACTGATAATAAAATATAAACTAACTAAAGTAACTAACCTGCACGGGATTAACTTCTTATACTAAATAAACTAACAAACTATTAAAATAAAAATATAGTAACCTAACCTAGCTAAAACTAAAACATGGCGTCGAAAAATTCCTCCACATAGCTTTCGACTGGTAATGTACTCAAGATACTGGCAATATTGCCTCGATGTATGGTAATGCCTCTGGCCAAGGTTTAAGCCAGTCCTGTGGGTCACGGAAAGTGTCAACCAGCCGTTTGGAGATTTCATTGAACAAACTATAGAGGTATGAGGTACAGGGTGTAAGGTTCACTCATACTCATCAAAAAGAGTTGATCCTCCGACCAGACGGGTGTTGTGTCTGGCGGGCAACTGCCCGATGATTCATGTCGGGTCGTTGTATATCTATGCTAGTTGTGCGGTAAACTCTGCTTGCGAGATGTAGGATTTTGCGTGACGTCAGTATGACGCGTTGTTCACATTATGGCGTTGTAGCTGATACCGCTACAAACCCATGAGCACTCGGACCCCAAACGGCTCGAAAATATAGTTACCGATTAAGTTATTATACTTTCACCGCATGAGAATTTAAAGTAATGTGTAGGTGTGTCACTTTTGCGATAAATTGGCAGTCATGTCAGTTCTACAAAAAGTCAAACACGAAGAAAGCACTTGGCAGTTGTTCCAAATTAATGTTATGGTCCCACGAACTTCCCAAAATTAACCCGGCGTGAGTGAGGTCGGGTATGTCATACCCGAGAAGTTTTTAATATAGCAGAACAAAATCACCCTCATCATCAGCGTTAGCAGCAGTCCACTGCTAGACGTAAGCCTATCCACCCGCACGCCATTCATCTTGATTCCAGCTGCTACCAGCCACCCAACGAAGATCTTCGCGCTAAATGAAAAATAATAATCGGTGCTGCTGCTAACATACACACAAATAATAGTCACTTAAGGCGACTACACGATCTAAGCGCGGTATTTTTCGGACTGCATAGAAAAGAAAGAGAAGCACGATGACACAACGCATGTAATTTATTGCAAAATTTGAAGCAATTATCGATTTACAAAAAAAATTTTGTTTGGACTAAAAAATTAAAACACTAGTTCATTAGTATGTTGCTTGTAGCATAATCTAACAAAAAATCATAATGATTGTATATATGTATATATCATATTAGTATGGTTTTTATTGTAAAAAGGAAGTTATTAGAGATATCTTCATGATTTTCTATTGTATCAAATTAGTTGTATTATGTTTTCAACACACTATATCTACCTAGCATATATCCTGAATAATATCATATATTTTTCTGATTTTGTTTACTGTAGTCGATCATATACTTTTATTGTTCCTAAAACTTGCGTTTTTTGCGTCTAGGTCCTGTAAGCCCCTTAAAATAATTTAAATTAACAATCATCCCAAATTCCCCAAATCTAGAACTCACTTGCATATTCCACTTCCAACATCTGCAAACTGTGCCAGCTTCTAAATCGATCAGCGAACCAGAACAGTCCCCAGGTATGCTGCTCAATATTGTGTCAAGCCGAGCTCTGAATCCACACTACCGTGTCGTGTTATGCATTTAATAAAGCCGTAATACCTATGCTAATAACGTGTCACTTGGGTCACTGAGAAGGTGAGGCAGAATGTTTGGTTCGTGGGAATCTTGGTGCAACTAGAGAACTATGTCTTGATGTAAGAATTTCACGTATTTGGCCGGGGTATTAGCTCGGCCGCCCAAAGGTTTACCTCTTCATCATTCAGCCGAAAGACGTCCTCTGCTAAATATACCTTCCCCAAGGTTTTCCCAATGATGTTGTTGTGTTATACCTTCCTTTACAGACTAATCAGTACACGTTCGATCTCTAGTAGAAAAACGTTTTTGTCTACAGCATGATACTTGATTTAAATTAAAAAGTCAACATTATGCTCTGCAGGCTCAATCGGTTTTCAGCTTCTTCACCTATCTATCTTCCTGATCCGGTTAACTCGTTGTTAGGTACGGTGACAAGTGAAACCACGGACTACCATTGGCACACTGTTTACTTTGACGTATGAGAACACCGGGTGGGGACTCAGGCCGCACACCCCTGTGCACACATACATAATATTAGGTAGTCCTAATTTTACACCCACACTGGACATACTGCATTTCCTCATCACGCCACTCCACACGCGAGCTCGCAATATCCTAACGTGCCTATGGTGTTCACATGCGACGGCTCACGTGGCCACTTCATAACACCAACATAACTTTGGTTAGCTATAGTTTCACCAAGTGTGCTACGAGCCTACATTCTCACATGTATTGGATCGTGGCCTGCGTAGCAGCGGATGTATTTTATGTTCATCTCTTTACAAAACATAAGTTGTTGTAAAAATAGGCTTCAGTGATAGAAGGCATATTTAACAATATATATTATTACGTCACCAGCACCAACCGTCTATATCTCTTTAAGCCATTGGCCATGTTTATTGCTCTTTAAGACCAATTCAATGGATTCCCTGTCAAATCAACGCTCCAATCTTCATTAAATCCAAGTTCAAAAACATCGCTTATTACAAATCACAATAAAACCATCCACACTCCGCTGATTATTATTTTTCAACACAAAACAACAAAGAGTGAGCGTCAAACATTCCCATAAAGATCAGCCCGGGGCCCGGAGCCTAAACACGAAACTTCAACACAATTCTCTAAACACGAAACACCAACTTTCTATTATTACTCTTCTTTATTTTATTATCAAAAATGTTTACGAGTCATTATACGAACTCCCGTCGTTTCGGGCCTTGATAAAGATAAATTTACTCAGCAATTGCTCCGATGATTAATGATCATGAACAACAACAGGTGAGCTTTTTATATTCCAGTCTCTAATCCTGCCTAGTTACCTACCTGTCCGTATTGTTTTAAATTCGCTCGGGAACGCGCCGTCACTTAGGGTGACACGTCTGTACACTATGACATTTTTTTAATCTTTTCGGAAGTGAGGTTGATTAAAAATCGTGTATTGTTACTGCTTTTGGCGGCGGATTGGGAATAAAAGGAATATTCGTTGTGTCAAGCGGCTCGTTGGACTGGTTTCCGGGAAATTGTTCAGTTGTGACTTGTGTGGGATTTTAGTAACGTTGAGCCAGAGACGTGGCGTATGTCACAGGTGGATGAAAGCTGGGAATTACTAATGACTGAGGGGTGCGTTTTGGCAATCTGAAGGCTGTTGTTTTGATCAAAACTTTCTTTGTTACCTAATACTTTGAAAAGAAAGAAAATTTGGATAATTTAACTTGAAGAATGATACCTAAATATCATAAATCATAATTACGAGCACAAAACAGAAATAGTTGGCAGCTGTACGTCGCGTCGTGACTGTGATAAGACGCTTCTAGTCAGCATGATGCTGTGCTATAGAGGACCCACGGCATAGCGCTAATTTTCAGTGGTCACACGATAGCGACGTACGGAAACAAGACAAAACAGAACGAACGGAATTCTAGTCAGATGCAGTCCACTTCCATTTCACAATGCCACAGCAATTCCCAATAGTCCCATCTAGGTCCAACCGCCCAAATATTAACTATAATCTACTTTACTTCAAGTAAAAATCCTTATAAAATGCCATGACAGGACCCGCGACAGTGCACAGCCAGGAATGGAATGTTAACGCGGGTGTGTGATGTGCCAATGAATAAACGAGTCCTGTCGGTTTATGCGATACCCTGTGTTATGGCCCCCATGGCTCTCGCTCGCTTTATAAACATGCACGTTATTTTGTTGTTACGGGTTCTAGAGCAGAATTATGGGGTATTATGGGGCCCTTTATTGAAATTATTTAGCCTAATGTTAAGGGAAATAGGAAAAATTGAATGGCCGTTCAATTTAATCACGGGTGTATGATAAGAGCCTGTTGAAGGGTTGTTGTTGATTCAGTTTTAATGTAATGAGTATTATTATA
The DNA here is from genome assembly GCA_927399505.1 of Luperina testacea. Lineage (NCBI taxonomy): Eukaryota > Metazoa > Arthropoda > Insecta > Lepidoptera > Noctuidae > Luperina > Luperina testacea. Next base: position 1,100,310 of record OV656771.1, read on the forward strand.
TATTGTTATTTTATTTTTAGTCTATTTTGTACCTCTGCAGAGCAAAGGCCTCCCTTTCTCTTTTCCACTCCCCTTTGTCTTGAGCTAGTGTGGACCAATCCAGTCTGTAGGCGTGCAACTCATAATGATCTAGCGATTGATAGGTTCTCTCCGTTATTATAGTGGATGCCTCTCACTGGAGAATCTAGACAAAGTGATATTTTTATCACCGGTAACGTTGATGGAATAATCATAAATGTATGAGAGTGACTTAAGCTACCGAAAAGCTTATGTCAGTCCTGCCGGTCGATTCTGTAAAAATTTCACCGTGAAAACTTAGGTGAAGTGAGTTTGTTTTTGCTAGGAATTTACAATATTGACAGCTCACTCCACGCTCATTTCACGTAAGTTTTCACGGTGAGATGGTTACAGAATCGTAAAAAAGGATAGCGTTCATTCGGGATAGAGTGATTTCGGATTTCGAGTTTGGCCCTAAAGTATAAGAGTCCAATCTGAATCATATTGCACATCCATAGCTGTTCAAAAAACTTGTCTACTCAACAAGCAACGTAAGTAACTACCTAACCGTCAAAATGAAAGCCATTGCTACTGTAAGTGTGTTACGCAATTACCCCGCTGTTGAGAGATATTGTAGGAATACGAAGTGCTTTGAAAGCGAATGCCAAGCTTCAGCTTAACTAACTAATTTAAGTAAGGGTTTAGGTAACAACCACTGTAAGAAAACCACTGTTGACAAATTGGCTGATGATCCTAGTAACTACATACATATATACAATGAAACACCTTTCCCCCATGGAGTAAGTAGGCCGATAGAACAGAACACCACATGCTGTAACCCTAACATACTCGTTTGCGTTAGGGAAGTCACTTTTACCCATTCTTTAAACATTCTTTATTACTCAAGATAAACAACTTGCAATAGTCATAAGTTTCTATCTCATTTTGATCTAAACAATAGTATTTTGCACAAAGTGAACGTCTAGAGGACGTAGCCTCGCTGAAATAGGTTATGTAAATGCAAAGAATATAAGTTCATATCAACATCGGCGATGCAAGCCGCCAGGTTGCGGGGGAAACATACTGGTGCATGTTGTGGGGACAAACGCGGCGACAATTGGCATAGTGAAAGTCAATTATTTTCCGCCTCAATTTCTTGATTTATTATTAGACTGATTATTATTTATTTATTATTATTATTTTATTTTATTCTGATTCTGATTAGGTTTATAGTTTTGTACAGGTTGGTAGAGATATCACCACCACCGTTGGATTCAGTACATAATTCTGAACACCCAGCCTTGAAACTTTTCGTCGATTATAAAAAAAATAATTTGCTCTTCCATACATTTGACCTCGTAGGTATTGTACTTGTCTATGAAACAGAAGAGTTTTTGTGATAACCGACGAAAAATTTCTACGCTAAATCATGAAGTCTAGAATAATGAACTGAATTCATGGTTTCCGTTTGCGCGTCGATGACCACCCTGTATGTAAAAAGCACTAATAACAATATTTTTTGGATACTAATTTGGGGGAGGACTATTCTGATAATGCTAAACTCGTAGTTAGGTTCTGACCAGACGCAATATACATTTCGTTCGACACACTCAGAATAAGAGACACACGCCTATATTTTTATGAAAATAACTCAAAGTAGGTATGAGATCAGAAGATGAGTCGCTTCCTATAAAAAACTTTGTTACAAAAAAAAACAACCGACTTCCAAAAAAGCACTACAAAGTGAAAAATAACTTTAATTTCGGAAGTCGGTGTCTTTGGGTCTGTATTTTAGTTTTTGCCACCGACTTCCGAAATTAAAGTTATTTTCACTTTTTTTGGAAGTCTGTTGTTTTTTTTGTATTTTTTTTTATTTTTTACTTTTTAGTGGGTCTGTTTGAAATATAAGTTACATTAGCCTAATGTCAACTGTTCATCACCTTTTACAAACATTGCTTTTCCCGATGCTGGAACCACTCAATATACGCATTGTGACGAGCATAAATTGCTTAGCAACCATATTAAAGTAATCGAATCGCAACCCGTGAAATATTTATCATTGAGTACCTAGTTCCGATGGCCATCAGATCTGTGGTCTTCATCATCAGCTCCACTTTACCAAATGATGATTTCCGAGAGCAAGAAATCGGTGAACATAAATAAAAAAAGTCGAACATATAACCTCCTCCTTTTTGGAAGTCGGTTAAAAACGGCCAGTGGCCAACCAAAATACTTACTAAAACAAACATGCATATTCGGTTATATTACTAACAAAAACCCCAATTACACGTTACTCTCTGGGAATCAAACCCAAGTTTATTAGCCTGGCGGTAACGAGACGACCTCTATAAAACACGCGTCAAAACATAATTTATGTAAAGTTAGTACAAAGGGCCAACCTTGCTGCGCCTACATATTTGAATAAACCAAGCTCTTTCATTATATGTACATAGGTAGATAATACCTTCGCGTACGCAAATTAACGACAAATGTTCATGTACTGAATTGTTGTATTTGATTTGATTGGGATAAACTTGATTACTAATGTTAGAAAACTTCAGTTTATTTTAAACTAGCTTGTGGTTGCTTAGAAATTATCGCGCAGGAATATACTACCGAGATAAAAAGAATCATAATTATGTCATAACGCTGGTTATGGTCTGTCCGTGTACCATCTATCGGATGACAGACAGACAGGCAGAGTAACTTTCACATTTTTAATATTATTATAGAAGGATGGATGACAAAGTCAACGTCGCTTGCTTTTGCTGCCCACGTGTTCTTTTTTAGAATAAAATAATTAAAAATCTCTAACCTCAAGTCCCGAAAACCTAATCAGTTTTTCCAAAAAAAAAAAAGCATTGTGAAATCTCAAGATTTTTTTTCAACGGAAGATCTTCCTACACTTTAGACGCCCGTCAAGTAAGAGAGACTGTGCTTACCAAAGACTAATATTGTACGACTGCAACAGTTGTCATCAGGTGCCTACCTACCTATGGTCTGTTCTAAGAATAACTGATGAAAATGTTGACAAATGGATCAGAAAACGTTCCTGTGGATGCCAATATCCTCCTATTCTAATCCTTTAGCCTAAAACCATGAATACATGTGAATCACTGCCACACGCCTAACACCGAGGTGGACATCTTGCAGCAGCGATTCACATATAAACAATCGAGTCTGCTCGCCACACAGCAAAATCCGATCCAGCCTGTCCCAACTTGCTGCCCTCCCCCCAGCGACGCCCTAAGCCGAGGCTCGTACCCCACAGGGAGTGCCCTTAGCGTGTAGTCGCATAGTTTATTAGTTAGTTTTAAGCCCATGGCTGGAGGCTTTGAGTTCTCTCAAGGCAGCCGCAGGATAGTCCGGTTAAGTAGTCACGACCTCTCAAGGTCAACTACGAGATGCCATTTAAAAAAAAAAAATCGCCACACAGTGCAGAATAAGATTGTGGCTGGGCCTCACGCGATGCACAAGGGAAGCGCAACGTTTTCTCACCGTTGTATAAAAACAGTCGACTCGACTTAAACCCGAAATTCTAATTTAAAATTATGTTAAAGATGTTTTTCATTTGACAATTGAAGTTCATTTTATAACGTTCATTTTCGTTGATGTTTACTCAATTACAATTTATGAAGTTATTCAAGCAATTATTGTTGTAAAATATGGTGAGATAAAGTTGAAACCTTCAAAATATAGATGAATGTGTTACTGATTCCTTTTAGTGAGTGATTGCGTAAGAATCTAACCTCAACAGGGTTTCTTTACAATACCATCAGATATTTTTGGAACGGAAATTACCAAGCACCTGCCAAAACTTTGCCCCCGTATATGGCTGTCCTTCAGCTCGGCACTTGTGCCGCGGCGTCTCTTGGCAAAGCACCACTATAGTTCTTCTCAAATTGTGATTTATTCGCGACAAATGTCGAAATAAACCGTCGCCGCCGTTTTATATTGCAGCCCCGTGTTCGCCTTTTATTTACATCGCACTTATAAAGATTCGACCGTTTGTAGGCCACCGGGAGGTGAGGAAATATCTACACCTTCTATAATACTACATGGTGTGGTTTAAACAACATCTACACCTTCTATAATTCTACATGGTGTGATGTAAGAAATTCAACTACCTACTCGTAAAATAGAATTGTGACAGCGTAACATGACTAAATAATTACTGAAAATCTAAAAAGAGGCCTAGTAATATATAAGTCAATGCAAGAAGCGTTTCAGTTTCATACCGACGGACGTTATTAAAGTGAAAAGTTTGAAATAAATAAAAAATGATAATAAGACACAAGGTAAAATCATTATTGTTAGATTAAATTAAATAAAAATACATTACATTTTTTTGTGTTTAATACTCTAGAATCGTCTATAGAATTAAATATACCTACGAGTGTAAATATTATTTCACAATAGAATTTGTAATGGTTCCCGTTTTAACTGAGGGTATCGTAAAAGGTACAATCCTGCATTTTATTTGCATTGACTTCGTTTTTTACGGTCACGACGTAATAAAAATTTTAAAGCACATTTTATTTCTCGTAAAAATTGACTTTTGCTGTTCATTATTTCCGAACAATGAAATTACAAGCCTAACTGGATTCATTTTTGTCGTAAATTGGTAAAATATAAAAAAAAATGTAAACCTTTTCCTGTCCATGTCTCTTATGCCTGAAATCCTTGTATTTAAATATAGGTATAACGGCGCAGAATAGCCTTTATCAGAGGTGTTCATCGAATTATTTGTGGTTCAGCGGCTTGAATAATCATCAGGATTGTGCCGAAACATAGCAGTTGGTCGTGGTACGACAGCAGCTCCCTGGCATGTTCAGTCATCAAAATACAGCCGCCGCCACGCAACCATCGATGCGACGCTCTGCTAGAGTGGCAGTAATCAGTCAGTGTCAGTCTTATCCGACCTTTTCGTTGGTTCCAGTAACTTTGTAACAAAACTAGACAGCGTCACTTACTGCGGCTAAGTATAGATTCATTCAACGCCTCTTGTTAGATTTTATCGGATCATAATCTCAAACTCTCAATCCTTATAGTCCTCCATATGCAGTCGATCTTATAAAGCGCAAACATTTTTTTTTCTCCAAAAATGTTTACCGAATACTACTACATTACTAGATATAGTCGAACTTTAATGCAAATTTTTTACACCCTTAAAACCGAATTCGTCAAACATGCTTGCTGGCAGAAAAGGTATGATGGGTAGTAGTTCTCCAGGCAACTTTCTTAACAAGATACTCCTTCACCAAGCACACAAACTCTTCTACTAAAATTCCTACAAACACTATTCCATCCCGTCCGTTTCACGTACCCAGCACGGAATTACCCGTTGATAGTATAAACCGTTAATATCACAAACATTGTGTGCCGTATCCTGCCCCAATTATGGGCAGCATCGCGCTCATATATATTTCAGTATTTACTCGCGGGGAAACAAAGCGGATTTCCCTAGAATAAAGCTAATAATACCGAAGTATCGGGGGGAAGTGCGTAGAAGAAGCGGTGAGCGGGTTTTAGCAGTAAAGGAATTTGGGCAGTAGTATTTATATTCTTTCCTAAGAGGATGAAAAATATATACATTGTATAAACTTCTAATCCATACTAACATTATACTAAATGCGAAAGTGTGTCTGTATGTCTGTTACCTCTTCACGCCTAAACCGCTGAACCGATTTAGATGAAATTTGGTAACAACCGACAACCAAAAAAAAACACTACAAAGTGAAAATTAACTTTAATTTTGGAAGTTGGTGTCGTTGGTTCCGCATTTTCATTTTTAAACATCGACTTCCGAAAACTGACAGAATTTTTAGATTAGAGGTACCGCAATAACAACTTTGACAGAAATGAGGGTGTACCGTGGTATACTGAACACATCTGCGTACCCCTTTAGAGAGTACAGGTGTGATGTTATGTGGTGTGATTGCTTAAACAATGCATACATATTCGATAGCAGCAATAGCGGTTGATTTGCTGGCATTTATTGAAGAGTTCCATTGTCTGTCTCCGAAACTCATCATGAGATCTTTACGAAATTTCAATGGGACCATTTCGAAATAAACTTCTTTCGAACAAAAAAAATATTTTGCAAATCGGTCTATATACCCGAACCCGAGTTATGCCCGAACATACATAAAAAAAAATTAAAACAAAAACATACGAATTGAGAACCTCCTCCTTTTTAGAAGTCGGTTATAAATAGCCATAAAGCTCCGTTACCCCAAGCTTTTGAAGTTAGATAATATTTTATATTCAAAGTCAAAGCATTTATTTCAAATAGGCACATAAAAGGCACTTTTGAACGTCAGAAATTACAACAAATAGAATTGATTCTAGTCGCCCATTCCAAAAGGTAGTTTTCGTATGGAGAAGAACGGGCAGAAACTCCACCGTTATTCTATGGCAAGTCTTAATTCGTGAGTTTACGTTATACTTTTTTTAAACATGTAGCATCCGCCCGCTTCCTCCAGTCCCTCGACCCCCACGGACCTCCCAGTCGTCAATCCCGAGCGCCCGAGGCGAGGACTCGTTGTTAACTATGACAAACACAATTACCAACTACACACAACACAGCTCACCACTACACACAACAGCTTCCAATACACACAACACAGCTCATGACTACACACAGAATGCGCATCACTTACAAGAGCTACAAGTGATTACGGTCACTATCATCCATTGATGAGACGCTAGTAGTAGTTAGACCAGCAGTCTAATTGCGTAACACACTATCAATTTCAATCAGAAAAAATTTGAAAAATGTTGCTAATCCACTGCCTCATGTTCGAAAAATGTGTCTGCTGAACAAAGTAAATAACGCAATGAATGTTGTTAATCTGTCAAAATGAAACCCATTGCTACTGATCGTGTGTTACGCAATTACCCCGCAGGTTAGGATGTTGTATACTCTTGTCATAAATATTAGGTCTTTGAGGGTTAATAGTCAACTTTTGTTGTTATGTTGGTATTTCAAGTGTATGGCACGAAAACTTTGAGAGTGGGTGTAAAGGAAAAAATGGAAATAAAATTGTAGGCAAGGTTTTGTCCTTCAATATACTCGTACCTACATCGTTACACGAGCACCAAATCTATCAGATTGTATCGACACAACTCTACACATGCACTCCAAACCGGCAGTTTGAGAACATTCATTGAATAAACCCGACGAATGCATAACCTCCTCCTTTTTGGGGTCGGTTCAAAAAACAACTTCCTACCCACAACTCCTTCGCCACACATCTACCTATGTATAAGCTCACTAATAATATTACCCGAAAACGTTCCATATCACAACTATATGAGCAGTACACCGGCGGAATGCCGAGCAGCCCGAATGATGCGGGAAGAAAATAATGTATACGCCCAATTAGTCTAACGTACGGTTATCCCGGTCCATTCGGTACATAGCAATGAGCTGTCCGTTACTTTATTTGCCCAGTTCTGATGATGAATATGTTTGGGGCAGATTGGAGGAATTACAATGGTTGAAAGATTAATAGAATCATTGTGTTAAGAAACAATAAAGTGGTATTATTCATATTCATAGTAACTCCATTTTTAAATGAATTGAATCAAATGAGGTTTTTTTTTTATCTTTAGGTCAGCGGGTTCTTAATTGCTCATCAAGACCATTGTTCGTCTTTTCTTGTGTCTTTCTTGAATCCTATAACTTTCGCAATACTAAAATGTTCAGTAACAGCTTTTTGTTTCTCACGTCAACCTGTATTTTTCAGGCCTCCGAATATTATTATAATTTTGACGCAAATATCCAAACAGCCCTAAAGAAGGACAGCCTTTCCATCAAAACTAAATCCTAAGCGAAACATTAGCGACACAACAAAACAAACCCAGTTAGTCGGCAAAACGTCCGAACACACGTAATCCGCTAACCCCCAAATAAATAACGCATAAAGGTGGGATCGTGACGGGCGGCCACATTCCTCATAATCCTGGGTTATCTTTATGAAAACTATCCGCCGTCTGCCATCAGTATGCTGTGGTCGACGCCAACCAATCCGTCAGCGGCGAGGCACGTGATGCGAATCGCTTCGTGGGACAACGAGGTAGGGGGAATGGAAATGCTATAATTTTGTGTTCTGATAATATGAGTACTTCGTTGACTAAGCGTTCGTCCAGTGTATCAAGGGTAGTCAGCCACCCAACTCGCTGACTGGCTCATCTTTTTCCTGAAACAATATTTTCGTCTTCTTCGTCACAAGGAAGACAAGAGAAAAAGCAAATATCCATCAATCCATATTACTTTATAGTATAAAAATTACAGAAATGTAAATGCAACATAGTAAATTAAACCAATTGATACGCCCAGCAAACACCACTCATGCTTATAAGAGAATATTACGTATTTACAGTTGGTGTACGTAGACGTCTCAAAGAACTATTTTTTTTCAACGGGCCAGAATATCCACATGATTGCCTACAATTTACTGGAATTTATTTTACACACATTTCACAGGCTATCTTAAGAGTTTGAATATAATTTTAAAATATTGTGAAAAAGTGCTTATATGGCTAAACTCACAGACACGGAACCACTTCCAGTAATATATTCAGTGTGTACATCTGCGCTGTTATGAAATGTTACGAACACAATCGTTATGCTTCGCTATTGACTTAGATTCAATGACGTCATTGGCTGGACATGCCAGCCTTTCGCTACATCTACCAATATACACTTTATTTGCTTTTTAGGGATCCGTAACAAAAAAATAATACAAAAATAGCTTGTTTTGTTAAATCATTTATTTTTTTAATGTTCGCATGACAAGCAGCTGTCGACGAACATGCGGGTTGCCACATCTTAAGTTGATATCACTACCGCTTAAGCACGTCAGAGGGTTTTCTGAATCTTTGCGAATCTTCTAAGGCTACAAACAAACTCTTTTTAAGACGTTATATATACCCGTCGTGTTTGGAAACAGCAAATTGCTGGCACAAAGCCTAACTGTAAAAATGTAAGAAGTAGTAGATACAGTGCTACTAAACTCTGATTATTAATTTGCTAGACCTAAATTACAGCTAATATTTATACTAAAGTATGTCATGTCGACAAAAAAGTTCGATCGCAGCATTTTGACGGAACGGTAGTAGAGTGTGGCTGTGAAGCTCTGTCGCAAACTATGCTCCACCGCCTATCCTGCCATCTAAGTGACCTCTGCTATCACCGGTGACGCCGTAAAAGTGTCGAAGTTTTGGGCCAACAAGATCTATAAAATACAGTTGTGACGACACGTAGAAGAAGAAGAGCAAATTAAAAATCAGAGTTGACAAGGGGGCGCTGTTGGTAAACACTTTTTGTGAAATAGATTTGTGAAATGTATTGAAACAACAAGATGGCGGCGCTAATTCCGATTTTTGTCGCGCACCAAAAGATTCGAGTACAGGCTACATGTGAGTCTTACCGTACTAGAGGGCTTACCATCGTTCTCTCTACAAACCCACCTGATTATTAAATATTACCGACACCCGAGTGACCTTCTACAGCCTCGTATATGTAAAGTTTATTTGAACTTATGTAATTGATAGCTAAATATAGGGCCCTTATATGCTCCTGTTAGTTATACATATATTCAGCCTTCGTCTCAGCTGCTCACTTTGATCTATGTACTCCAGGGCCAATCTAGGATTCAATTTTGTTTGTATTGTATTAAGTAGGCAGGGTTTGTTTTGTTGGTAAATGATAAATGATAAATGATTTTATTTCTGTAAGTAGGTTTGCACAAACACTTTTACACGTCAATCAAGGTACCTGAAGGCATGTATTGTATATGTTGTAGATATATAAGCAAAAAGGCTGATTGCTTTTGGGATACCAGCGCACACCAGAAACGCCTATAGGATTTTCAATGACCAATAACGGTACCTACAGATTTTTTTTACTTTATGCGATAATTTGATTCACAACCTTTTACCAGAGTATTCTATGGTTACACCAGAACCCCAGACAAACATCGAACAATCACGGAGGCTTAAAGCTGGCAGAATCGACCCATATAAATGTAGTAGCTTTACAGGTTTAACAAAATACCTTATCTTATGCGACTATATTTTTTTTTTATTTGAAATGGGTTTGCTCTTGACTCTAGTCTAGGTCAGAGGTGACAGAGACAAAGTCTACGATGGAGTGAGCTTACCCAGAAGAAGCCTGTTCACTCTTACTTTGAAGAGATTCGGGTTGTATTGTACTCGGAAACACAAACGCAGGTAGAGAGTTCCACTCTTTTGCTGTGCGCATTATAAAGGACATTTGAAAACGCTTAGTGCGAATTGGTGGATATATATCGGTTTTCTACTTTCTATTTCTTCTTTATTTACCATGACACCTTACGATACATAATAAAGAAAACTTATTAACGTCTCAAACGATAAGAACAAAATAGAGTGCGTAATATAAAGTTGAAGCTTGAAAGATTGAATCTTTTCTGAAAGAAACGGCTTCTCTTATACAACTTACACGAAAAATAAGACCCTTAGGAGCACTAGGATATAATCTAGCGTGTTCAGGGGACTTGTGACGACAGATATAACACATGAACACGTATTATGGTACTATTAAGATTCTCGACGGCTTAAGGAAAACATAATTGGCAACATGAGTTGGAACATTGTTGAAAACTTGAAAGTAATAATAATAATTATCAACAAGAATTAGATTTCCCTTAAATAAAACACCTGTCAATATTTAGGTCTATGTAAAAAGTGGATCTTCTTCTTGGTCGCGTACTTCATTACTGAACTGTCGTGACCCTGAAATGCCTTCGTGGCTTTATGCACAATGTTCTTCCACTTCGTTCGGATCTCAGCTTCTCTATGTAAAAAGTGGATAACAGTGTTCAAAATCCTTCTTTGCTTTTTTGTTTAAAGTATTGCAAATGAGCTGATTCATCTGCGTTGGCGTACATCTGCGTAAATTTAAAACAATTGCCAACACAACATTCCCTCGCCACCAAACCGCAGATCCATCACAACAAGGGGTTTAGCAATAAAACCCGACTGGAAACATCTATATTTTGAAGACATAAAACTCATATTTGAGCATCTGGCTACTCCTGCCTCAATATCTCAGCGGCAGGACCGAATACTTGGTGTTTTTCTCCCTTTTTCCAATTTCCCGGGGCGTGCTCGCAGTACCGTATTTATTATTATTTGTTTTCAATTGCAAAGTAATCTGCGGACTGCAGATGGCGTAAGATGGGAGTCGCGTGCTCAGTGCCGGCTGGGGCGGGAATGCGCCGCGCCATTTTGTAATGTCTCTGAATCGCAATCGAGATTTGCGTGAGCTCCCTATAGTGTAAGGTCGCGGTCACGTGTGGTGTTAGCGGTGTGCTGTCTGTTTGAGGTTACATTATATCAACTGTTACTGTCTAGTGGTATTTTCGGTTGACACGACCTAGTCTGTTGACTGGGACGTGTAAACCGAATAAACAAAGACTGCAGCTGTTGCTATACAGTCTTTGTTGTGATTCAATCTCATACTCAATGCATTTATTTCAATTAAGCCATTTACAGGCACTTTTGAATTGTCAAAGAGTCGGTTAGTCAGAAAGTTGAAGCTAGTTGCCCATTCCAAAACAGAGATCTAGTCTCTATGGAGAAGAACGGGCAAGAAACTCCAAGAAGGCTTTGCGAGTTGTGGCCATGACGATCTGGGTGCCTAACGTGTGATGGATTGCTGGCAAGTAAAGAAGTAATGGAATAGTTAATTAATTCGATTAAAACACATTTTTTTAATATTTCATTCATTTGCAAGTTCGATCTTTGCCAGCATTATCGACAGTTTCATCGGCACCTCTAATACATTATTTTTTGTACCTCGTTGGATAGCTGCTTAAATGAAGATGTCTTCTCCGTAATTTGTACGCTTAATTCCATAGTAAAATTTTGAGATAACTGGTGTCAAAGTTCATGTACGACTTTTTAAAATTCTTGTTTTCATCAACTCATTATAGTTTTACATTCACGAACAAGTTCCAAAATGCTCTACTAAATTGTATTGTCTCACGTCTTCGCGAACAAATAGCTTATTATGTCAGACGCGATTACAGAACGGTTCGGAGCAATTTTGAGGAAACTTTCAACTACTTTGTTAGGCGATGTCATTTTATGTAATGTGAGGTGTAATCAATCCATTCGTTGAGCAAGAAAATTGTTTTCACATGTAGTTTTGAAATCTGGCTTGAAAAATGAGTTACTTGTGTCAGTAGCCTACCTAAAGTATTGAGCCAGGACCATATTGACTGAGTGTAGAGGACTAAATAATATGTAAAGAAGTTATTATTTTCACAATAAAATAAGCGATGTAGAACCTGAAAGTTACTAACTTGAGGGCTCAAAACTTTCTTGTAAGTTCTAACTTTCGGGCTCATATTTCATAACTCATTTTATTGTAAAACATTTACATGTATGCATTTTCTACGTATGTAAAGTAGGCTGAAGAGAATTTATACAAAGTTTCAGTTTTAAATAGCAATTATTGTAACGCTCCTTTTTGTTCAAGTTCTAAGCAGCGTACATAGGGAGTATTGGAAGTCTTGAGCCTACCATAAGGCTTTTTTGCAGGAACAATATTGTACACTCAATCGAATGTCTATAGTAACAATTTGACATTGTCAACGCCCATATTACGCAGCAGCCCTTACTGCTACCATTTTAAGTGATACTACTAACTTGCTGTTGACCTTACAGTCACAGAAATATACCACTTTACCTATGTATTGGGAACTGGTATTGCAAACAGTGCAAGAATACAATATGTTAATTTAAGTAATTTCTTTGATTTTTAACGAGGCATGTTTGTATTGTAACCAATTAAATATTTGCTTTATTCCGACAATGCTGTAGATCCATATTTAAAACATGGTTCAGTACAATACAACCAATAAATAAACGTTGTCCATTCCATTCGGAAATATAAATTGACATCGTTTTAACGTAACAGTGATTATTTTGCAGATTGTCATTTTTATAACAAGCCGTGTGGTTTTTCTTTAGGTAATATCTGTAGAACCAAAACCGGGCTGACAAACAAAATGTATTTTAGTTTACGCTTTTGCCAATAAGTCAGTTTTCCCCGATTTAGTAGTAGGTTCTGCCCGCGACTTCGTCTGCGTCAAACTTCTTATTCCCCCGACCCATCGCATCGCACCGCATCGCCTGCCCGCGCTATTACTTCGTTTTCGCTTAGTTTCTTTCTGACTCTTTTTCTATTTGCACATCTCATAGGGATCATAGCGTATTGTTAAATGATAATGATAAATGATTTTATTTCAGTAAATGAGTTTCCACAAACACTTTTACACGTCAAACATATTTGAAAAACTAAATGAGGTCGGCTTTTCCTATCTGACTACTCTGAGAAGAAAGGCAGAAACAAACTCAGAGGTCACAGTCTCTTTTAAAGTCCAGACATAATCTTGGTCAGATCATGTGAAGACCATGTAGATCGATGTCTGAGATGGTATTTTGAGGAAAGAACCACACAGATTGAGTGGACCTGTCCAGTCAGTGCACGCATTTGTCATAAATCGTGCAGCTCAACTCAAAACTTAAGGAGCTCAACAATTCGACGAACAATACCAAAGAAAGGACATTTGGGTAGGCCATATAAATTACTCAAACTGCCAGACCATGACAAAAACTAACAGAACAGAGAGAATTCATAATAATTAAAACAATATAATACTTTACAAAGTAAGAAAATGACATTGTATACCTATATAAATTCATTAAAAATCATTAATGTCAATGTTTATATTAAAAAAAAAAATACAATAATAATATGTAAAATTTGGAAACAGCTCGATTGAGCTGTTTTGTCCTCCAAGCTTTTTTGTCCTCAATATAATCATAACCGGTTTAAAAGGCTTTCTGGCACAACTTACGTTTACTGAATGATTTGAATTTATTAAGGCTTAGATCTCGAACGTCGCTTGGTAGTTTCTTATAAAAGCGTATACGTTGGCATCTGAACGAGCCACCTATTTTCTTGAGCCTTGTTGTAGTTACAACAAATTTGTGTTTGTTCCTAGAATTTATAATATGGATATCACTGTATTTTTTAAACAATTTCATATTTTTATGGGCATATAAACGATTTTCATAAATATACTGAGAAGACACAGTAATTACATTAACGTCGTTGAACGACCCCTTGTAAAACCGAACTGTTTGCTATATAATAATTTATGTTTTTTTTTAATCTTTGCATTTGTTCTAGAAATGAATTTCTCAAAATTTTTACTAAAGGTAGGTAGTACAAAAATACATCTATAATTTGTGGGGTCTGATGTACTACATGATTTAAAGAAAGGTATTATTTTACTATATTTCTTAAGGTCAGGAAACTCCTCATTGTCAAAACAACTATTAAACATAAGAGCTAGAGTAGGTGCTACAATGTCAATAACAGACTTAGCAACTTCTACAGAATTACCCCACAGATCTACAGTCTTTTTTACATTAAAGTGTGAAAGGTTTTAATTATATCTACAGGTAATATGTTCAAAATGAAATTCCGAATCGCAACCATTAACATTTTCCTTAAGCAAAGACTCAGCAACAGAAGGTGATGAGTTTAGGGATTTTGTAGTTGAAAAGGGAATATCTGAAAAGAAATTTTCAAATGCCTCGGTGACTTGTGAGTCTGATTTTATTATGTAATCATTAATAGACACGCTGTAGTCAGAATTTCGGTTATAAGACCTTCCCGTTGCACTATTCAAAGCCGTTTTAATTACATTACTGCTGTTTTTAATATTTGAACCCAAATAACGTGACTTGGCCATATAACAAACTTTTTTAAATAATTTTGAATAATTTCTAACATACATACAAATTAATTTCATCAGTGTTAACATAAGTCCTTTCATTGTACAGTTCATGAAGCCGTGTTCTACTTTTATGAATACCAATGGTAGCCCAATCACTGAGAGATTCGTTACTATTAACTGGGATAGTCTTTGGAATAAAGGTGGAATCAAATTGTTTACAGTATTTATTTAAAAAAATATCATATAGATGATTAGGATCAGCATAAATAGACAAAACTGTTAATTTATTAATGAGTTTAACTTTAAAAGCCTCCAAGCGACTTGCAGTTTTGGGGTTAACAGTGATATCATTTTTAGCACTTTGTTGTTTTGGTTTTGAATAGTAATCATTTGCCCGCATTGATCAGAATCTGAATAAATAAGAATATAAATCAGAGCAGTGGTGGCCAAGTGGTAACGGCCGCGACTTACGAGTTGTAGGTCGTAGGTTCGAACCCAGACAGGCGCTTTACTTTGTGTAAATTATTTCATCACCACTGCTCACAAAACGGTGAAGGAAAACATCGTGAGGAAACCGGCATGTTCTAGAACCAAAAATTCGAAGACATGTGACATCTACCAACCCGCACTGGGCCCGCGTGGTGGATTACGGCCCACTCCCTCTCACTGAGAGGAGGCCTGTGTCCCAGCAGTGGGAACATTATAGGCTGATGATGATGATGATCAGAATCTAGTAAATTTATAATTTCTTTGCGGCTTGGTATAATATCTGTATAATATATGTATAATATCTAGCCATGTGGCACCAGTAGGGGTTATTCTTGTGGGCTCCAAAAATAGGTTTACAAGATTGTAGAAACGAAATACGTGGAAATACGTGGGTGGAGCTTGCCTGTAAATAATTGTTGCACTAGAAGATAGTTATAAATAAGCAAGATATTTTTGTAATATCATCAGCCTTTACAATTATTGGTGAGCTTATTGAATCCGCCTCCGCTCCCGCTCCTAACACCCAGCCCGCTAGCTAACAGACAGACTCGTTCGAATACGCCAAAATTGAGCCGTCAATAGAAGCGAGAAGCAAGTGATTAAAATGTGCCTCACCGACGAAGCTTTTTATTTGCGGCGCAGGTCAAACCTAGATAGACTGCTTTCTTGCTTATTCTTGGCATTGTTTGCGAAACAGGGGTTTTAGCAAATAAGCTGACGGCTTCTTTAAGAATATTTTCATGTAGAAGCAAGAACTTTGTTTTATTTAGATTTGTTGGGTATTCAGATGCAATGTTTGGAAAAGAGGTAGATGATACCTACTTTTGTATGAATATTTTGTTAGTGGGGCATAGAATTTTGCTCTAGTTCGTACAAGTTTCTTAGGCAGCGAACATGATTGATTGATATTCGGCGTGTGCCTCCATACAAGCTGTGTTACAACTTTACAAGTTCTAAACTTGATGAGTCCTAGAGAGTGCCACACTGTACAGTTCATTCGTAGTCTTATTTTCCTTATTATCGTTCAAGCTAAGTTGCAGTAATACTCCAACACGCATGGCCAATGATATAATAAGTAAAAAGTGGTAGATAAGTTATTCGCGTTCAATGGGTCATGTATGAAAATATTAAATTGTCTCGATTTTTTTTCTGCACTTATGAATAAGCTAATACTATCTACAAAAAAAGTATCAGATTTATCTGATCAGTATTTCCAGAGAAATAAATTAAATTCTGTTAGAGGCGGCCATCGACAGTAACCCACGGATTTTTATTCAATTTCCTTAGCCTACTCAATTAAAAAGTAAAAACTGTAGATAATCATAACTTGTCAATTTGTCATAACATAACCTCACTTTTCACCTCTTGCTTTGTGTTTGTTTGCGATTTTATGGACAATATATCTTTACGACGACCCTCACGCTTTGAATACTGGATTAGATTTCGACTGCCTTCGCGACGACCCGCACGCTTTGGACACTGGATTAGATTTTGAGAGACCTTTGTTATGATGGATGAATGTCAGACGGTACAGATTATCTACAGTTTTTACTTTTTAATTGAGTAGGCTAAGGAAATTGAATAAAAATCCGTGGGTTACTGTCGATGGCCGCCTCTAACAGAATTTAATTTATTTCTCTGGAAATACTAATCAGATAAATCTGATACTTTTTTTGTAGATAGTATTAGCTTATTCATAAGTGCAGAAAAAAAATCGAGACAATTTAATATTTTCATACATGACCCATTGGCACGGTAAAACTTGACTAGTTAACTGAGTTACATTATGGTCTTGTCTTGGTTTCGATAATTATACGACATGTCGTGCTACTTCCACGTGTCAACATAATATTTAAAGTGTGAAATTGTGCCGTTTTTGAAGATCAAATTTAATGTTGGGTGCATATTAGGCATGGCACATGAAGCGTCCTTGTTCAGCAGAAAACATTTGGTCTATTGTCATAAGTATACATGATACTCATGTCCCAATAACAAACGTTGCTCTGTTAATTTGACTTCAACTCCACACCACACCGGAAAAGATAACGCAGATTACTTCTGTCAGATAACTACTAGGTTAATTAACACCAGCAGATTATGCCGAGCAACTTTCGCTCGCCACAGCATCACCAGAATGTTGTCGTCCAACTTGCGTTATTATCTGCACAACTATGCTGAAATTTGCACCAGCGTCGTGAAAATTAGTGTTACACGGGAATTTAAGGTGCCTAGAGTATTGTGTTGGTGCCTAGTTCCTTGCTTTAGGATTTGTAGTTTTGTGTGGCTTTGTAATTCAGATATCGATGTGGGTCTTTCTGTAGTTCAGACGAGCGTTTATGCTTTGAACGCATTTCATTATTATAGAATACCAAAAATTCTTGGTCTGAGATAAATTATTAGGATTAAGAAAGGATAGGTTGTGACTAGCCCGATATTTATGTTTATAACTACTAATACCTAATCAAAAACTGTTACCGCCGAAAGTTCAGATAACTGTTAAACTGTTAAGCTAATTATGTCCAGTTAAGGATTTCGCTATCACAGTTTACTGTTTAAAACATGCAGCCCAAAGTCAAAGTTATAGTACTTATCGTTATTTTTAGGTCCAGCAGCCTGGGGAGAATACGGTCTAGTTTTACCTGTTCTTCTCAAAAGATTGTGTTCCTTTAATCAACTTTAAAACAGCCGTAACTTTTACCTTATTGATTCTCGATACACCCACGACAGTATGCTTATCCCACGATAGTTTCACGTCTAAACTATGCCAAGCTTACCTACAGCCGCCATGTTTAAAGCTAGTCTATCAAATACGATATGAGTGAGCACGTGGCTCATTGCTCCGCAGTTTTACGGCGACTCATAAATCCTGACTGGAAGTGTTGTACTACATCGATCGTGTCGCTGGTACACGCTGGAATGATGTATTGGGTACTGGCTTGGCTATGATATACGTAAATGTATAGCATGCAAAATGGGAAGTGGAGATGAGCATCTACACAAGGCTGAAGGGAAGGGGGACAAGAGACTAATTCTACTTGGATAAAGAGGGTTAAATTAAAGCTAACGGATCTGCACACGTGATAGGTGTCACACGCTAAACACGACAAAACAAAGCCAAATGATTAGTTAGGTTTTTTTGAGTCATTGGTCGCAGGTAGTGGTTTTGCTAGCTAATGACATTTGATCTTGCATAGATAGATAGATTCTTCGGTAGGACCAGATAGTGGTAGACCTATATCTGTGGGTAGGACGGATTTCTTAGAACAGGCTGCCTCGTGTACCTACAAGTACAAAGCTTACAACATCACACGTAGAAAATCTGCTTTGCTCTATCCTAGTTGTCTATCTTTAGGTATATGTCTATTCCAGACGAAGTTTTCATCCAGGCTTCAGAAAACTAGTTCAATTACGTCTACATTCAAATGTCATATCAACTAATAGCATTTGTTATTTGTATTCTGGTCAAACTGCGAATTAGAACGCACTTGTGTCTTTTCATTTTCCGGAACACTGTAACAATTACTAAAGAAGTTTACCTATCTATCTAGTTCTATCTTTAGCAACCAAAAAAAACTGACTTCTTGTAACCTAACCTATTTACCGTAGTATATTCACTAAGGCTTCACAGAGTCTCCTCCACACCTAGGCATAATAATATACTTTATTCAGCACATCACAGAAATAAACCTGAAATACGTACTTAAGAGAGATATCTCTCGGTACCTACTTACATGATGGAACGAAAAATAGTGGAAATATAGTGAAGTATTCCCTGCGCTCTATTACAGCGGTTATCATAATGTGTCGGTGCTTGTGAGGCCTTGAGATAAACATCTCATACGTAACGAGAATCAATTATAAGAGGGTAGTGCTAAGGTTTCTAGGTGTGGGTACATGCTGATGGAATCGGGACGAGATTACGATGTGTCAGATTGATGTGTGCCACAGGATTTTGTCGCATTATCGAAAGGTTTTGCATGTTCTGTGAGTTGTTTAAATCAAATTAGGACAAGTTTCACATATTAAATTCCTGCTGCAACAAACGTTTTATAACTGATTTGGAAATTAACTAGGCGGTCTTTTTTTAATCTATATAAATAAAAAAACAAAGTCGGGTAAGCTACACCATTTATAACTCAAGGACGGCTGGACCAATTTTTATGAGCTTTGATTTGTTGGATTTGTCTCCGCCCCGAATAGCAGAATTATTAGTTCATGGAAAAAAATTCACGAAAAAATAATAATTAAGAAAATAAATTTTCTTATACATTTTTCAATTGATCGATTCTTAGGCGGCACGAAGTTCACCGGGTCAGCTTGTTACGTATTAATAAATTTCTTGTTTATAGTTTGCTATGGTAAAGGTTTAAAAATTGTATTCTATCGATTAACTGAATCAAAAAATATGTAAGTAAGTACTATTTTTCTTCACTCAAGGTTTTTAAATGAGAATATACCATTCTCTTACATGATGAAGGAAGCGGTAGACCTACCTTTAAGCGGCCTTAGGAGTATTGTTACCCTGTAGATCAATTGTTACGGTAATAGAAATTAGATTTAAACCTTTATTCATATCTATGGTTGACACGCATGTGCTTGCCGCATAAATTGACACCAACGTGATATGGGATAGTTGTATTCTCGATTAAAATATCGATCGAATGTACAGACGCCAGCACATCAAGCTACTTTAATCTGTCAAATTTCTTTAATAGACTTTCAACTTTATCGCTAAAGTATAAGGTTCAGAGTTGATTGCGAAAATTTTACAGTTTCGGGTAGCTTGATGTACTGGCGTCTGTATGTTAAGTTTACTTTGCGGGTTCGTGCTAGGGTTTCTGGTCTACCTTTGTAAAAGATGAAGATGACTAAACTTGTTAGATGAGTTCTAGGTAACTCACCAGCCAACGCAATAATATGCTTCTAGGAAACTGAAGTACCAACCTTGTAGGGTGCTACTCAATTCCACTAACTATTATAAAGTAGCTAAACGTTTCTATCATGTTTGCCTTGGATATTCCATTACCCTGCATGATGATGAACTTCCAAGGGCCGTCGCCCACGGCGACTTTTTGGTGCGATACAGTCGCAAAAATACCGATATACAGTCGCGATGATGTCGCTAGTCGTCCACCTTCGCCTACGTAACCGCGATTCTGCATTGCTACTATCGCCATACAGCCGCGATTTAGCATCGACACAATCGTACGCCGTAGTGACTACTTCTAAATACACGTGGACGCTACATCTGCCTGTCTGTGTCTTCACAGCACAGCCGCGGCCCCCCACTCTTCCTTTATCTGACGTCGCCAAAAACAATCGCGCGGTAGTAGCGATGCTGAATTGATGCGATGCAGTAGGCGTTGGCATCGAAGCAAATGCGATACTGAATCAATACCATGCGATTGTATCTCGCTACTGAATATCACTGCAAAAAGTCGCCGTTGGCGACCGCCCCAAGTGAAATTAGTAACTGAGATATATTAAAGCTAAAATACTTTTTTACAATTTTGTAATAACGCTGAAACGTACACAATTTAGTTATTCCAAAACATAACAGATACTTCATACGTTAGTTACCCGTAGGTAATGTCTTATTTTTTTTAAAGAAATCCGATATAACAAAACATTGAATTACAAAGACGATAAGCAGCCCAATCCATTTTCCTTTTAGTAGTAAGAGTTAAAAAATACACATAAACTATCGTATCTCTTCGCTGGGCTCCGTGTAATACCCCTGGGCACTGGGCACTGGGCACTGGGCACTTCACACTGGGCCTAGCTACAATATAATCCTGTGTTTTACGCGAAATCAATAGGTCACGTGCGTAAAGATAAGACTGGGCGGCAATATAGCCGGACCCATGTCAGCTACTCGATATTACGGTTACGGTAGATATTACGCGAGCCGGTCGGCCGGTTTTATTCCCGTACCGCCGGCTTTCAGCGCGTGACGAAGGGATGTGTTTCACCCTTTTCGGTAGTTGTGGATTGAAATAGGCTGGTATAGAATATAGAGGAATGTTATGTAGGGTATAAGATGCTGTATTGGTTTATTAGCTTTTTGTCGGTTTCTCTGTCGGCAGCGTGGGCGCTTTTTGCCTCAATAACTGTCGAATGCAATAGTGTCGCTTCGATTATGTTTATTATTTTCAAAAGTTTTTTTTTGTTCCGAGACGTACAAAACGTTTCGGAACCAAATAAAGTACTATTCGGTAAGTATAATACTTAGGAAGTAAAAAATGGAAGTCATCAAAGTACTAGTAAATAGCTTCTGGATTAAATATTACCAAAATGTTTTGTACCTATTCCGAGAGATAGATACCGATGCCAAAGAAAACATCATTTGTGATGAAAAACCGTAATCTGTTTCATTTTTACAAAAGATTTAATTCTTCCTAAATTGTTGACTTAGTAGGCACATTTCGTGGTGAACAGTCGAATAACGTCGTGAGATTCCTCGAACTGACGCCGAGTTCTAACACAGACAGAGCCGCGTTCCAGTCAACTGAAGAGGCGCCTAGGGATAATCTTATAACAAAATTACCGTCCCTCTGATATTCTCGACAACTGAGCAGAAACATGTCTACCTTAGAATTTGGTGTGAATTCTGTATCTTAATTAAACAACCAACCTTGTTGAGGTTGATAAATAGGAAACAGGGCTGGTTGATTTATATCAATTTGATTTGAATCATAATAAAAATCTCTCTCTTTTTGGCAGTATTTTGTGACTACTCGTGACTAGTTCGTAGGTAGTCGTGACTAGTAAAAAATCAGTCTGAAACTAGCCGTGACGAGTCCATAACTATTTTGAAACTAGCCGAGACGAGTCCGAAACTATTTTGACCCTAGCCATGGTAAGTCTGAAACTAGTCGACACTTGTGACTAGATTAAAACTAGTCGAGACTAGTCCGAACCTAATCATGAATTTTCCAAAACTAGAGGCCTACCCAAAATACAAGCTACCAGTCTTTAGAGCAAGCTGCCAATCGACAGCGATGCGGAGGCGAGGTGTGTTTTGATTTACCCTGTTTTAGTTTAGCTAATCGTCGCAGACGGCTTTCGCTCACCACCACAGCTACGGCTCACTCGCAGTCTCCTGCTCTTCAGCCGCGGCGGCTCGCTCGCAGCCTCCTGCTCCTCAGCCCATGGGCCGCCTCGCCCCTACGCGCCTACTTAATTCTAAATTACACTCTAGGGGTAGGTAAGGTAGACAAGACTGCGTGGAGTCGGATTTACAGCAATTCGTTTCTGTCACTAAAACCTAATTCTTAGCAGATGTTTTAGGACCAGCAATTTTATTATAAATGAACATTCGGAATAATACACAAAATATAATATAAATACTTAGGACATGTGAATTTATTTCATGCAAAATTAGGAGATTCAATTATTATAGTACTCGATATTATGACATAGTTTTAGAAGTAAAGATAATTATGTATGTGTAGTATGTAAAAGAAGCCCGAAAGGCGACAACCAGTCTTACCAAGGGGTATCGTATTACCTAATAATTGAGTTGTGGAGGTCAGATAAGCAGTCGCTCCATGTAAAATACTGGTTTTCAGCTGCATCCGGTTAGACTGGAAGCCGACCCCAACATAGTTGGGAAAAGGCTAGGTAGATGATGATGAAAGGGAGTACCGCCAGGGACATTGAACTTTAGAAGGTGATTACTACTACCGATAAGTAGGTACACATACACTATTGCGGGAAACGAACGAACGCTTATTTAATACCTAATCTAAGAATAATGATATTCCATCAAAAATTAAATCGAAAATAACAAATAAGTAGTAATTATAAAAATAAATACACAAAACTCTTTGATTCTCTTTGAAATTTCATCATCCTGTTTAAATTTAATTTAATAAGTAATTAGCAAGGTAACCGACATAGCCCGAAGAATTGCCAAACTTAAGTGGCAGTGGGCAGGGCACGTTGCTCGCAGAACAGATGGCCGATGGGGCCGAAAAGTTCTGGAGTGGCGACCGCGTACCGGAAGACGTAGCGTTGGAAGGCCTCCCACAAGGTAGTCCGACGACCTTGTGAAGGCCGCAGGAACCCGTTGGATGCGAGAAGCACAGAACCGGTCGAAGTGGAGGTGCTTGGGGGAGGTCTATGTTCAGCAGTGGACGTATTTCGGCTGAATGATGAAATAATTAGCATAGACGGGATCTCTGACCCGCGCCGACGCGTCGTCGGTTTTTGTACTTTTAGGTGTTATTTATTATTTACAATGTTTTAGAAACTATGTGTTAACCATAATTTACAGTGATTAGACTACACAGTTTTGCGTCTTTTCTGCCAATCGTATTGGCAGAAAAGGAAGACCCTAAAGATAATTCTGTCACCCAAAAAACTGACCATATGGTACCAGTTGTACATCAGACCTAAAGAGGTACCAAACAGCGAGTACCTCTCCCATTCTCTTTTCATCAATCAATTGCTAAGCATTTATATAATTTGGGAACACTCTAGCCTAATTCTATTACCAACCATGATGGATGGCGTCCGTTATTGGCAGTCGTGTGGAGTTTTATAAACAATGCATAGTCGTGACCAGAAAATATACAACGCATTTTAGTCTAAATATTTTTTGACACTGCTTGTCGAGTTTTTCGGGTCGTAATTTGCCATGTATTTTTGGTGTGTTTTAGGGAAAATTCAAAGCTGGCTATTATGTGTTGCGGCGTGCCATAAGGTTTATCATTAGCACACAAGATTTAGTTTTTTTTTTCTATAGATTAACATAACGCAACGCTGTGTGAGCGCGCGTCGCGCGTGTTTCATCGCCACCCGTTCGATGTCCACTGCGCACAGGATGGATGGAAAGCAGTAAGTTCATGGAGTAATTTTTTGCTCCGTTGGTGAAATTGCTGTATCGCGTTCCAGTAGAAAAATAAATAACTGAGCGTTTGTAGATCATAGGTAAACCTAACCAACTAAACAATATTCAAAGCAAAGCCACGATACAATCTATAGTTTCAATAAAAAAAAACATAAAAGAACATTGGATTGTAATCAAAAAGTTCGTGTGAGGGTTTCATTAAACAAAACGAGTTTCACGTTAACGTTAACTGATAGCATCTGCCTTTGAAATCACATCAAAATTTTAGTTAATAATTTGATTTCAATCAAACAATTGCAAAACTTTCGCTTCGTTACCACCGAGTTGTTATAACTTTTGATTTATTCACAATTCATTTGTTGAATTTGAATTTTTGATTTATATAAAATACAATCCGTTTATTATCTAATGAACGAAAAGTTTTTTCGTAAATGATTGGGTCCTACTTACCTATTCATACTTATTGTTTTGAAACGCCCATCACGGTAACGTCAGCAAAAAACATTACAAACATTGAATCACGTTTCAGTATATTTATTAAGAACCGCCTCTGCGACTCAGATAAAATCTAAAATTAATATTTTAGTATCAAAATCTCACAGCAAAACCATGGCTACTACATGTCAATTTCAATCCTATAAAACCCTTAAACTTCTCTTCCCGCAAATCAAAAGCTACAGCAGCAATCATTGAAAACCACAAACAAAAGAACTAGGTTTGGTCGCCGGTGGCGCACCCTAGCGACAAAGACTAACAAGTTAATTTGCGCGCCGCTGCATCGCAATCAGATTAGAGCGCTGTTATTAAATTAACTGAATATTATATCGGCAAGAATCCTTAAAATACCGATAAATTAATTTCCTATTCTTGTACGAGTTTACTGATAGTAGTGATTTATTGCTCGCCTTTGTAGTGTGTGCGGGTAATGGCATGAAAGACTTAATCTCGCCTTTAATATTGGTATTGGAAGCTGCTTTATTAGATTTTATCTTAATTATTTTTCGCTGCGCTTTCCTTAGTCACGTTATGTCAGCTTCGGAAAACAAGAATAATATTATAATATCGAGTACGTACTTATTCCAGTTCCTGAAGGTCATTAAGCTTATGTCGAGAAAGCCCGATCAATTAACCATCGCACAAACACCGATGATATCTAATGTTTAAAAGGTTTATCCCAAAAAACTTCAACAAGAAACTCGTCAGTTTGGTATCATAATAATTATTATCTGTCAAACTCAACAACCCACGATACACACACACGGTACACGATTTCTATCGTGTGCCGTGTGTGTGTATCGTGTCTTTGTGTTTATTTCTATAAACGCATAGACATGGACTACATCAACCATAACTTTTGAAAAAGCATGCCTATTTATTTGTTTGCTATCTTCTTCAGGTAAGTCTAATCTATAGCCGTGAATTTCCTCAGCACGTCGTATGTATAGTCAGGCCTCGGCAGCCAGGCTATCGCCTACATCCACTACTTACTATAAATCGTACGGACATTGTTACGCCCCTATAGATAAGGCGCAAAACACAGATAACGCCGCCTGGATTGATCTTCAATGAGTGGAAATTCATTTATCTCGACTAAACCTTAAGTGAAGTGGTTGGTTGAGGGGATTTAGGCTTTGTGTGTTCAGGATAAAGTTGGAATTGGATTAAGAGCCGAGTGGCTAGGGAGAGGTTAACGGGACGTTTTCCTAGAACGGATTTTTAGCAGCTCTTAAAAACGATTTTGTCAAATTCGATTTATGATTTGTTTTCGTAAGTGCAGACTTTTCTCTACTGTATTGTTTTATTTCAGCTACTTTGGCTTCTTATTAGATTCTAGATTTCTCAAAGTAGTTTATTGAATTTTGTTCACAGATTGCATTAGTCTCTACTCTCTAACTATTTGAAACAATAAGATTCCGTCTTCACATGTGATTATTTATCCCCGACATAGTCGCATTAAAGGAACCACCCCTTAACCCAAGGAAGCACATAATTTGTGACCGCTATCGACACGAAGATAAAACCGTTCGATTCGGCACGACTTTAATTTCTTTCCCGACGATAAATGCTCTCCTGCGCACCTCTCTCTCACAATACATATGTGTGAGGGAGAGGGAGCCCGCTTTGTAGACAAAGAATGTTTAGTTATTGGATCACGGCTTGATCTGTGTTGTGTTTTTTGGGATAACTGTTGACTGAATCGTGGGATAGAGGATGTGTTTTGTGAGGGAAAATAAGGTGATAATGCTAAGAGGAGTTGCCGAAGAATTATGTCGTCTCGAAATATTGCTGAAGAACATTTAGTTATTATTTAACGATCGACTGGTCGGCTTATTAGTCGATTCGCACGAATTACTCGCCCGGAGCGGGCGAATTGTCATTTTTAAATAATATTATTTATTTCTACAGGCGACTCGCACGATGTCAATTTCATTGTGGGAGAGTCGACATCTCCAGAAATATGTATTAGGCAATTGGCAAATTTTAAGAAAAAAGTAGATACATGTTTTATAATATTTAATTCTTATCACTTCTGTGCGCTAGTGTTATTTTTTTATTTTTTTAGTGCATAAACGTCAAAATGTAAATAAATAAAAATGTGTGTCACCCGTTTCGGGCGAGTAAATTCGTGTGAATCGTCTAATAGGCCGACTGGACTAATCAAACTTGTGTTTTAGCCGCGAGAGAGAGAGACATAGTCTCATGTTGTCGTTCGAGTTTTCTGGAGTGATGTTACTCAGTTTTAAAGAAATTTCCTTGTAGTTCAGCTTCCAAAACATCTCCCAAACGAGTCCAAAATAGTTCTAAAGACGAAATTTTCCCGAGAATTAAAGAGAAACATGTAACGCTCGCTTGCTCGTAAATTATAGGCTTAGAGCCGTGGTCGTGGTCGTGGTCGTGGTCGTGATCGTGCAGGATACTGAGACTTTATACAATAGTAATACGTCTTGTATGTTCGGTTTAAACTAGTTAATGTGGACTTAAGACTTGTACTTTTAAAATAATTGGCTGATTGTTGGATGAAGCGACACAACCGAGAAATAAATATGTTAAATATCTATTTATCTTTTGCTGGATAAAGATTAAACTTTAACATTTGATGAAAACGAAAAATCTAACACCAAGCACTTCAATCAATCTGCCTAGCCTCTTTCGGTTGGCTTTCAGTCTTACCGGATGCAGGAACGACTGCCTATCTGACCTCCACAACCACGTTACTGAGTAACACGATCCCCCTGGTAGGACTGGTTGTCAGAATTAATTCCTAGCACTTATCTTCCGAATAATCAAACCAAATCTTACCCGAAGGTGGTGAAACGGGTCTTTTATGAAAATGATAGCCGGCAAAATTCAGAATAACTTATTTAAAACAAAATTAATCCGTAGAGAAATTAAGTTAAATTCGTTAAATTATCTCTATTATTGCACTACATTCCACATTACCGTATGCAGATATGCAATGTGCACTTGCTTTAGGGAAGTGAGCAGTGATAAACAAAGAGGCCGGCCACTTGGGGGCTGATTAAATCTGAAGTGACGCGGAGGAATGGCCGGCCCAGTGCGGAGGAGCACAGGATTTAGATGGAGCGGCTATCACACAGTTCTGTAATGGTGGAAAAATTTAAACTCACGAATTTGCATATACACTAAGACTCCCACAGAACCCCCACTCAAAACTCAATCGTTACTTAAAATTAATTCAAAGCCATTTGTTTGGTTGAAAGTAGTTTTAAGTAATGTTAGAAACTTAAAAAGAGGTTCTGTAATACAGGCGGAAGACACCTTCAGTATTTTACTCATAAAAATATATGATACCAGACAATCTCGAAAAATCTTTTGTCTTTTACTTGAAACTGTTATAAAAGATATAAACGGTAGACCAAGGCTGTGACCAAGGTGAAAGAGACCTTAATAAAAACGTGACCAAAATGCTCGCACGACTGATAATGATTGTCTTCACGTTGCTTCCTGGAAATAGCTTATTATATTTTCTTATCCAAGTAAGAAAAAGTAGGTAGATACCAGTTCTCAGAAACATAACATTCATCAACTTAACATTCCTAACAGGAACAAGAAACAGCTTTCTTAAGCCAGGCGTACATTACAGCCGCAACGGGCCGTAGCGGCACGAATTTTTATATAAAAAACTGCGATGTGCCGCCTGTTTTGCCGCATTGGTTCATAGAAAATGTGCGAAAGTGATGATGAAGGTTTTTGGTGGTGCGGCCCGACCTAATATGCGCTAGCCTTAAAATGTCATGTGTTAATTCATACCTTCATTTTATAAATTACAATGATAATAAGCCTTACTCCGGTGTGACAACACTCCAAGTCCATGTTTAATCTGGGAGCTGGTACCTGCCGGAGTTTAATCTAGGCTACCTGCGGTGGCCGGAGATATGGCCTGCCACGCACCCGACTCCGGGCCGCTTAATGTCATCGTTGAGACTAACCACCAGACGGATGGAGGAGCTACAAATCTATTTGGGAATTAGAACGGCTTGTTTTGGGACGATTTAGAGTGTGGATTCATATGCTTTATGTTAGGATTTTAAAAGTTTTCAGGAGGGATGAGGTGCTAAGATTTGCGGGTTTATTTTCGGATTATACGTAAAATTCCCTACTTATTATTATTATTATTTATAGGAAACAACAGGTATGCCTTAAGCTACATACTTTGGGCATCTTTCAATTTATACATTTAGATGTGACTGGGACAAGTACATAAATATGTCTACTAAATAATTTTATGACATTATTTTGTGATGCATATGTGTTGTAAAGACCTTGGTTGGGGTTAACCTTTTAGAAGATTCTTATAGTTTTTATTTGAATGATATTCTTTCATTTTTTTTTTCCACAAAATTCCTTATATCACACTGAGCTTTAGTTTTATTTCATTCCACATACCACTAATACATACCGTCCATTTCCATCGCCTTCAATAAGTTTATAATGTCCAAGGATTGGTTACTAACGTAAATCGCAAACTTCAAAACATTGATAGGTGCTCCGGAATACCAACATTCCACAACTTCAACAGGAAAAAAAATCTATTAAAAGTTTAGTTCTGAATTCCGAACATGTTGTCTTAAGTTCAATAGCGATAGAACTATAGAACTATGTTAAAATATGCAGGGCGCTGTACCTTAAGTTATAACAGTCGACTTAGGATCGCTCGGCAGCCAAGACAGGCGATAAGCTAACGACCCATCGCTTCTTGCGCATCTGGAGACCTTGCAGATACCTGCGGAATATAAAACATGCTTGGATACATGATCCTTGTAACCTGTGTTTAGTAAAAGCCTTTTTTACTCAACTGACCGACAGCAAAGACATGTTATGATTTTCACGTGTATGTGATTTTTATACCCTCGAAGCATCCTATCGGATTTTAATACATGAGATATCTATCGACTCCTCTAGGTCGGCGATGGTTATAGCCCAGTAAGCAAATGGTGGAATTTAGTCAACAATAAGTCTTAAAAAGTAGTAAGTTAATCTTATGTAAGATTAAACTTAAATAATTGCCACAATTTCTTGAAAGTGATCTTGTTTTAAACTTTCAAGTTGCAGTCAGTTTTTTTTATATATTTTTTATATTTTTAAGAAGATTTTTCTTAAAATTTGCATCAAGGTTCTTTAAGTAGCTTTTGATTTCAGTATTTGTTTTTTTTGTTTTGAGTATTTCTCCTTTTAACTGACTTCAAAAATGGAGGAGGTTCTCAATTCGGATGTTTAAATATTTTTTTTTTCAATCAATTAACAGATTGTAAGTGACCTCCATAGATAGACTTTCACAAATCACCAAAGACAGTACAATTTTACATCTTTTTATGCATACGGAAAAGTGACTACTTTGCAATTTTGCCATCAACAAAGTGATTTTCGACGTGGAAGTACCTTACAATATCTTCACAGCTTCATTTCCCCTACTGACGGAGTTAACAGTTTGCTCATTGACATACAGACGTAAATCTATTCACCGAAGCTAAACCAACATCATTTAGTCGCGACGCTTTCAAACTACTCCGGCAACTATCTTCAGCACATCTTCGCTAAGTACCACAGATAACGCAACTCTGAGTACACAATTAGTACTTGGCTGCACCAGAAGTGACGTCACCCAACAAATACTTCCAACATTCGAGGTATCATAAATCTGCACACCTAAGACTAGGTGTTAGTTTAAATTGTCCCGTTTAAGACGCTCTATATCACTAACTTAAGTACTGTCTATAACACAGACGAAATTAGACTCTACAAGTCAAAATCTAAAGTTGAATTTGCTTTGCAATATGTTATGACTGGGTAAGTTGGAGTACTTTAATGGATTCCAAATACATTAGTCTCTGTGCTTGCCTAGACGTACAAACGAAGTGAAAATAATTTATTAATACAACGCGATCATTAATCAGTATAAATGTTGGCAATGGCAATGCAACTGCTTTCCATTCGGAATATTAATAACTTGTTTAAAATGTATTATTGTTTCCATTCCGATCCGTTGGAAGAAAAATGTGTATACTAGTTGTATTTGCTGTTTAAGATTCTGTGCAGACTGCTGCAAACAGTAAACTACGTTATTTTGCTGTTTGCGGGACATTGTAGAAAATGAACAAAAAGAAAGAAAATGGTAAAGAATAACACAAACTTTATTGATCTGGAGGAGAATATCTATTTGAGATTAAAAGAAAAAGATAGAATGACTTTTGTACTGGTTATACGAATTGACACGCGAGTGGCGTCAGGATAAGTTGATATAAAAACATCAACATATCTAAGCTACTGAAAAATTATATCTAGCTAGGTACTCTTCCGACATTGTTATGTACTCAACTTATCAAATTGCGATAGGAAAAGTAGAAAAAGAAACTCAAAACTTTCCACAAGAAACTAGAAGATTTCACATTCTGAGCGTTTTGCTTCATAGGGAATTTTTATAAAATAATATAGCTGTTAAAGCACCAATTTTAAACAGGTACGTCATCAGCTGTGGATTCAAGGACTGCGGGTGCCAGTTCCAAGAAACGAGAACCCTTGTCGGATTCTGCACTCGTCAGTCGTTTATAAGAAAGAGGGGTTCATTCTACTAAAGTACAAAATACCATTAAACTATGACATCAATGAAGAAGGAAAGCTGTTTAAGTAGTATGGTATTATAATGTAGTTCTTCTATCTATATCTTCTATGGTATTATAATGTAGGGCTTCTGCCCACGAGGTCAGGAGGTAGCTTCTGCTAATTGAAATTAAAGACTATGCTGCTTATACTCGGCATTATTCTGAGCATAATATTTTAAACTACAACCAAAAATGGTGGGCTCATTTTTCGCAATGAACCAGCAGACAATAAAGTCACATAAAACAGACATACTAACAACCCTTATACTTCGTCCAAAGAGATCCTTGAACCGTGTGCAGCTAAACACGAGTTAATGTAGCCACTAGCCCTGAAGACGTAACAGAGTCGGTCATTTGTGGTTACAAGCAATCCGAAAGGTGTTTGTTTCAAGAGGTGAACGCTGAGAAACTTTGGGCAGTAAGTCAAGTCACTTTAGTTTCCCGAAAGTTACTGCCTTTATTACACTACTTGTTGAAGAAGTTTCTTGGAGGACAGATCATAAAAATAAGTTATCAGTAGATTGTGTACTACTATCTATCAACTATATATGAGTATTGCTGCATGGAACTGGTACAAAGAGTTAATCTGCCTGTTTCTTACGTGGCCGGTCACTTGAAGGAATCGGACTGGAAAGTCAATGTGATAATTTTAAGGAAGGCATAATCAGCCTATAATGTAAGCCTACTGTCACTGTCCACTGTGTCCCTCTGCTGGAACATAGCCCGCCTCTCTTCGAGAGGGAGTGGCCTGTGCCTTCGGAAAGTGCTTCGGAAAATCGAGTTTTATGAAAAAACTACTGCATACATCAATTATAAATAAAGTTTATTGAACTCTTCGATAACTGAGCTTTGTTGATACGGACTAGGTTTTGAAGATTTTACAGTTCTTTTACTACTTATTTACACCCAAAATTACGTTAAAAATAGCAAGAAAAACAAATCTTTGTAAGCTCATAACTTTTTATTTTACTGTTCTGTTTCCGTACAGACAACATTAACGACGAGAAAAACAAAAAAGTCAAAACGATATCATGTTTAACTTAAGATGCACAATGTCAAACAGTGGAGTAATACTCTCCCGAAAGTTGTATGAAAAATATATCGACTTGTGGACCAGCCGAAAGTGCAGTGTGCTGTGCCGAGGTCGCTGATGAGGCTGAGGGGAATGACCCGGTATGCGCGATCGCCGCATGCTGGTGGTCAGGATACCCGTTGAAGCCGTGGGTGCTAACTGGCTGGACGACTCGCCACTAAAGCTTGCGGGAGTGATGATGATAATGACGTCACGCTGAAGTAGGTTCACGAAGGTTGCGCTGACGATCACGTCGTCGGAGTCACCAGTATAGAGGTATGAAGAACAGGGTGTAAAGTTCACTCATGCTCCTTAAAAAAGGAAGGATCCTCCAACCAAATGGATGTCGTGTCTGGCGGGCAACTCAAACTCCATTAAACCATTTACAGGCACTTTGAATTGTCAAGAAGTCGGTCAGTCAGAAAATATGAAGCTAGTTGCCCATTCCAAAGCGTAGGTACCTATGGAGAAGAACGGGCAAAAAACTCCATGGACTGGACGTGGACAACTGCCCGATGATTCATGTCGGGCAAACTCTGCTTGCGAGATGCAGGATTTTGTGTGACATCAGTATGACGCGTAGGCAGTTCGTATGTGGCGTTTGTAGAAGATACCGCTACATCACATGTCTTCGAATTTTTGGTTTTAGGATATGCCGGTTTCGTTACGATGTTTTCCTTCACCGTTTTGAGAACAACGGTGTTGAAATTATTTACAATAAGTAAAGTGCTGACTGTTCGAACGGTTCGAACCCACGACCTACATCTCATATTAAGTCGGGGCCGTTACGTCTGGGTCAATTTAATTTTAAGGTATACCCCTATATTATGCCTTGTAAGACATACATAGGATTGGCAGACCAATTCACATCTACAATTTTTTTAACGAAAATTCCTTTGCACCCATTTTCTCCTAATTCATTCTGAAACTAAAAGAACCACAAATGTGCTCAAGGTACATTTCCAACTCCTAATATTTAACGCAAGAATAATTCACCAATCACAAAAGGTATCCTAAACACGTAAATTATTTGCTCAAACCGTTGAAATTCTGTCGAGTTTATTTCGCACGAACAATTCCTTGTAAAATGTAAACTAGCGTGATTTGTTACTCTGGACTCGAGATCTGGACGCGTTGATTGCGTAACACCAATTTATTTATTGTCGTTGGCTTTAATCCCTGGATATATTGCTTGGGACGAATCAAGTCCTCGGGACAAGATACTCGAACCGTCGATCGAAAACCAACTTAGAATTATAGGTTTCGTTGGAAATTGCTCATTCAGGCGTGTGCGGGGTTTGTGGTAATCTTCAGACAAATTAATACTGTGAAACCATTTTGCAGTGTACAGTCCGGACGTCGCGTCGAGAGAATGCGTTTCTGAAACGAATACATGTTTTGCGAATTTGATCTTTATTAGCTACTAGAATTGTCACAGTGACAGCTGTCAGGAACGCATTCTCTCGACGGCCGGACTGTACGTACTTACATAAAGTTGACTAAGTGCTCATACACATGAGCGACACGCGTCAGCGACAGAGGCAACTGCATCCGAAAACACACGTCGACGGCAGCCTTCGACACGTCGGCGGGTGCCACCGACAACGTGTTGCTCGTGTATTTGAGTGCGGTGCTCAAATACACGAGCGGCATGTTGTCGACGGCTGCAGTTACCTCTGTCTGCGACACGTGTCGCTCGTGTATGCACACCTAGAAAATTTGCCAGCTAAAGCAGCAGCATGCAGGTATTCTTAAAAACATTAATGTCGATTAATAATTATTTATTATTTCCAAGCGTTACTATAATATTTTAACGTTTGTGCAGTTTTCGTTCAAGAACATAGACAGGCTATATAGCTGAGAGTTTAAAAGCTAATTAATTACAAGGTAAACGGCAAAACACAAAATATATTCCTAAAAGATTTTAACCCAAAAAGTATATTTTTCAGCTAGGTATATGCCCAAAGTCAGAAAATAAAACTCTAGTTAGCACATGTTGACGTAAACCACGATTAGTGAAAAGATCCAAAGACTCCAAAGGCTCCAAAGCAATTGAATCCAAACACGAGACTACCAGTTGGGATTTTGTCGGTATCTAAAGAACATAGATATTTCCAAATGAATGTCACATTTTCAGCGTGGCTGGTTGAAAGAAGACAGATTAATATCAATGGACCATGAACCTAAGCAGCTCAGCTTACCTATACATGCAACTTAAGAAGGATCGCGTTTGTAAGTATTTGATTTATTTCCAGATTTTAACGTACGTCGTTTTGCCCCAGATTTTGTTGACCTGAAAGCTAGATTTAAAGCCCATTATGCGGTTTTATCAAGTTACCATCTTGATGTGCCTCCCATACGGCTAAACGGTGTTGTTGCTCTTGAGCGAGTGGAACAATTTAAATAACTAGGTCACTTGGTCACCACTGACCTTAAGGACAATGCTGCATGACATTGAAAGGGAACGGAGGGCTCTTTCCGTGCGTGCGAATATGATAACCCGCAGGTTTGCACGTTGTACTGCAGACGTAAAGGTGACACTCCTTAGAGCATTCTGTTCCACCTTCTACACGTGCAGCTTGTGGGAGGGATATTCGCAGGCATCGTATGGAGCCCTTCGTGTCCAATTTAATAATGCATTCAAAAAACTGATGGGGTTGCCATGGCATTGCAGTGCGTCAGGGATGTTTGCGGCGGCGCGTGTAGACTGTTTTACACAATAATGCGCAAACACGCAGCATCAATGGTGGGTCGAGTCATGGCCAGTCCCAACAGAGTTCTGAAAATGATTGCTGACAGAATGGACTGTCCGTATATAATTCACTGCTGTCAGTTACATGTGCCATCGTATTGTGTTGTTTACTAACACTTAGTTTTAAGAACTATGTTACTAACCCTCTCTTCACCCGAATTAAAGTGTTTGAATTTGAATTAGGGCGTACAGACAATGCCGATCAAGCGATCACGTCAAATCAGATGACTATGTGTGTACACTGCCTACCAACGACCCCGTTAATTAACTAATAAGGTTCCCTCGTCTACAGCACGCCAGTTAACGAATCAAACGGTCCCAAACCTTTCAATATACGCCAAAATACCTGACTATTACACGACACAAAAATAAAACGAGCTCGCTTCAATTTAGTCAGATGTCCCCATGCGGTGCCGTGGTGTGCTAAAGCAATAAAATAAAAATTTCAAATGAAACGGAGTACGTTTCAGTGTTTCCAACGAAAATGTTTCAATTTGAACGCACTCTCCTATCCTGCATTTAATGCATCCAAACTCCTCGCAGTTTCCAGAGTGATGAATAGCTGCAACAAATTATTAAGTTTGCACGTTGATGCACTGCTTTTCGCTTTGTTTCGAACGCGATTGTTTTATGCTGTGGCATTGTTTTTATTTGTTTATCGTATAATTGGATGCGGATAAAGTATTTAGTTTTGCTGGCTGGTAAGAGTATCTGTGCTATTTCGTTGTGTTGATACGGGTAGGGTTTGCAGATTGCAAGGTTTTTATTTTTAAATAAAATTGCATTCATTGAAAAATATACAAAACATCTTCATAAAAATATTGAATTTAAAATAAACTTCGCAGGATTCTTAATGTCCAGTTCATGTACCTACCTATTCTGAAATGCAAGACTGATGAAATTAATAAACCAACCTAAATTGCTTTTATTTAAATTTAAATAGTCAGTTTCCACCATTGTTCGCACACAGAGATAAGCTAATTCATAATAGTGAAACAGATGAAAAGTGTCTTAATAAGATTGCTCCTTTCGAATACAATTTTAAAATCCACCCACTTTTGAAGTATAGCCCTGCACAGTTTAAATGTAACTGCTATGTACGTGCTCATTTGGTTGAGTGAGCTCCTTAATTTGGCAGTGTTGGAGGGAGAAATCTGTGCTAATGAGTTGGGGCAGTAATTAGTCATTTATTCCGAGTCAGTCAGTTACCTTCGACTCGAGGGTTGGGAATATTTTCCACTGTTTAAGTTATGTCTCCCTCTTTGCATACAATTTTCTCTGGCTGGAATAACAATGTGGAATAATTATAATGGTAGACGTTCGACGTATGTATGTCTACATGTAGGGTTTGTTGAACAACGATCGGTTTGTTTAACTATGTATGATTTGAATTTAACGTTATTTGGACACCTATGTGTCTGTCTGACGTTATATGTAGGCAACTACTAAGAAATGCATAGCTTTCGTGCCCTTTACAGTCTAGTTAACTGTATCAGACCGCGCCGCGATCTGAAGATCTGAGATCTTAATAAAATTAATATAATTATAAAACTATTGAAGTGCTGTATTCTGCATCAAAGTCTGGATCTAGTTATTGCGGAGTTAAAACTAAATATTTGATAAGTTCAAAATCATCTTATATTAATTCATTTTCGATAAACCACAACATAAATTAAACATTCTATAACCCATCTTTGGTCCGGCGTAGAATCATCCAGCCTGTAACCTAATAAACGTCTAGTGTTATTTTTAAACTTAAGAATAAAATAGCAAACAAAACCCTGGAACCTGGTTCTCCCTGGAGCTTTACATCGAAGCCTACGATAGGATCAGGCCGTCGTCACGGCACATTGAGTACAGCGGTCTGATCGTCAAGGGTGACATGCTATCTTCAATGGATGACGGGATACATTTATAGCTTTTGTATTGTTTTGCTTTTGGCATTTTAATACAACTTCAAAAATGCTGTTGTTGTTGCAGTTGTTGATGTGAGACGACGATTTTCTGTATTGTATTTCATTAAAAGTTACATGTTTGATGTTTTTCTGAACATGGTTTTTATTAACTTGCTGATAACTTTTTACTCTGAAAGGTAAGATTCTTTACTGTTCGCGAAGGCTCAAGCATTGAGCTATCCAGCGAATAGTTTAGTATTTACCAAAAAAAACCCTACCATTTACTGTACTTAGTATACTGGTATTGTGAAATAAAACCCTTTAATCATGTATTCAAATAGCTCTGACGAATATTCATTTTAAACTGCATTTGGTTAAACAGCAAGCCAGGCCACATGGAAAAGCGTAAATATTACAAAGAAAACACCAGTAAGCTAGATGTAACAGCCATTAAAACAATGAATATTCTGTCGATCGGAGTGCTGGCGGACCTTTTAGCTGAAGCTAGAAGTGCACGCAAAAACTAATCTTCACGCTAGGGCTGCAGTATAAAAGTTTTATCACACTGTTTACAGTTTCTAAAATAAAAACCTATGATTTTGGTAATTTTTGTCCGCAGCGAGCGTTCGGGAAAAGTGCTTGTATTTTGGTCCTTCGTACTCTTTTTCTTCTCTCGTATAGGCAACACAAAGAATAGAATGACTTAAGCCGTGGTAAAATATTAACCTTGTCATGGTTCTATGTACAGTCAGGCAAATTCATTGTAAAGATCGCCACACTGTGCCACTCAATTTGTTAAAGCCATTTCATAAGACTGTCAACGAATTACAATTCTTATTTAATTTACTGACGATTTAAGTTGATAGTCAAACATTTTTTCTAACTATACATTAGTAAAAAAAATTAAGGCAAATAGAGAACAACACTGAAGTAGTCAGCCCTGTTGCATCTGGCATTCTTTTAAGGACATGTTGAACGTCTTCTGAAGAAGAATGTTCGCGTATGGATTTGTCTACCGACACATCTTTAATAGACCCAGTTATTCATTTTCAAGACGCTCCTTAATATTTTAAAGGAAAATTATTTAAAATAAGGGTACCCTTCACATAATGTTCTTATAAGTAGGTAGACGATCTTCGGAAAAATCACCACTCACACTTGGCTGATAAATTGGTGAACAGTTTGTTGGTTTTAGAAGACTCGGAAACATGACTTACAAAATTTAACAATTGGGCACGTTTAAATCATAAGGTCGAGTAACATCCTTTATAATTGAAATACGCTCAGTTGTTCAATTTGAAACACTGTCTTGTCCCAAATTATTAACATAACTTGAACTTTTTAGACCCTTTTCAAAACTCTAGCCTTTTCATAATAATTTTATGTTATGGTCAGTTTCCAGCCTCGCCAGATGCGGATAAATACCACAGCGTCTGTTATAAGTACTAAAAATATAGCCAGCACCTGTAACTTTAGAAAATTAAATAGGCCATACAACTGTAAAGTCACATCCACACGATCCGGCTGCGACCGTCCGAATGACCGGCCAGCTGTCAAACACAGACACATCACCGTCGAAGAGGCTTTAATAATAATGAATTACCGTCAAACTGAAGGACGGTACTTGACCCAGTTTTCCATACTACCTACACACAAAAGCCCACCT
Organism: Luperina testacea; assembly: GCA_927399505.1. NCBI lineage: Eukaryota > Metazoa > Arthropoda > Insecta > Lepidoptera > Noctuidae > Luperina > Luperina testacea. The sequence goes on from OV656771.1 coordinate 1,138,960, forward strand.
TGGCTCGTAAGTTATAAGGTTTTTTTTCCGTTGTGTGATGAATATTTTTAACCAATTGTCTTGGCTTGGAAGTTTTACTTGTTCCAGTTGTGCATGGGCCTGACAGCGGTGTCACGATCTATGAAAGATGACTTGTTCCTATTACGGACGTCTTTGGCGGTTTTGTCTAGAAGATCTTTAAACACTGGCACTGGGACCAAATGTTTTAAATCCAGCATAGCCTGAGCTGTTTTCATTTTTGAATTTCGGAATTAGGTATGTACGAAAATATCTTGGAGTTGGTAAAAGTATCGTTTTGGTTCCATTGTCACGTCATTGGATGCGGTAAGTACGGAATAACAAGTAAGTATGATCTTACGACTTATAATGACTGTAGAATGATTTTATGGAGCTTTTTCATTTCTGAATTGGATTCAAAGATTATTCAAAGTTTTGAGGATCAGACAGTAGGTATATATTGGTACTAAGTTACAGACTAAGTTTTGCACGAAATTGATAGTAGAGTTGCCGCGAATAGTGTTTATAGCGAATAGTCGAATACCGATTAATCGCCATTCACTTTGGCGAATAGTCGAATAACTCGACATTACTATTCGACATAAAAAAAAACATTAAACACATTAAAAATATTTCTAATTTCTTCTAAGGTTGTGAGAAAAGAAAACAACAAAGTTAAAGAAATCTGTTTCATGTTATACATACCTACATATATGTAGTAAATTTAATTTTCCATTTTTAAATGCTGGCAACCCTTTTCTTGTACAAGTCTTTCTCTTTAGTTTACGGGGAATACCCCGTTTTGTATAACCCAGCGATTATTATTATTACTGAAGAGCAACCCAAGAATGCCACTGCTGAAGAAATCGCCAACTACATCGCATTAGCAAAGGCTGACAGAAAAATAAACCCATATGAATGGTGGGCTTTGAGTACCAATAAGAATAGATTTCCTATTTTAGGTAAGCTTGCTAAACGATACTTAATCACACCAGCAAGCTCTGTTTATTCAGAAAGACTATTTTCCGAGGCAGGTTTAATTTACGAGGAAAAACGAAACCGACTTGCTCCAGAACGTGCAGAAAAAATTGTTTTTTTGCACCACAATCTGCCTCTGTTGGATTTTAAATATTAATTAAAAAGCCTTACTAATTTAATTTCATGAATATGATAGGCACAGGCACATATTACAGATAATAATAGATATTGTGTATTGTTTTATTAAGGAAAATAATTTAAAAAATGATTATTTTTAACTCATTAGTTCTTTTGTTCGTTAAAAGTTTATTTTCGACGACTATTCGCCGAATGCCGAATAATACTAGCCATTATTCGGTATTCGACGAATATCAAAAAAATGACGAGTAATGCCGAATACCGAATAATAGCGAGTATTCGCGGCAACTCTAATTGATAGTGAGCCTATTTTTTTGAAGTCACGACTTACGAGGTCGGGGGGGTGGAGGTCATAGTTACGAACCCACTCAGGCGTTTTAATTTGTGTACATTATTTCATCACCACTGCTCTCAAGACAGTGAAGGAAAACATGGTGAGGAAACCGGCACGTCCTAGAACCAAAAACTCGAAGACATGTGACATCTATCAACACGCACAGGGCGTGCGTGGTGGATTACAGCCCACACCCTCTCACTGAGAAGAGGCCTGTGTCCCAGCAGTGGGAACCTTATAGGCTGATTTTGTTATTTTCATGTGTAGGTAGCGGGTGCAGTTGCGTCGAATTGCCTTAGACAAACCCAATTTTCGGATATTGTCCAACATCGAAGATTATAATGTAGGTAAATTTTTATGTCCCATAGGTAGATTATACGTTTACCTACATTCTTGCCAGCACTTGACAAATAAGACACTAAGATACGACACCGTCTTATATTTGAGCCTATAACTCTAGGACGAAGGTCAGGATTTCCAAATTACAAATTCCAAGCCTGTTACCAAGCAATATAAATAGGTCATTCCGACAATATTTTTAACTTATAAGTATGTAGTTCTCAAAGCAACGAATAAGTACGGTATAACGAGAAAATCGGAATCCTGTAACTTAGCTAAGTACATTAGGCGAGATTAGATTATCATACCTTTACTTAGATTAGTTTGCTTAGGATAGCTTGAGGGAACAACTTTATCAAATTTTCAGAATATTTCTTGTGTATTTTTATTAGCTTTTAGGTCAACATGTCCGATTTCTATCGTCGTCCACGTTTTCACCTCTGTCGGCACTTCCGGAGTGCCACTGTTTTTTTTTTTTTTGTAAAACTAAGTATAACGGTGCCGCGATGGTAAAAGCAAATAAATCACGACTTACCTTTTTGCTAGGTGTAGAATCTAGTTTTAATATCGTACATGACATCGATAAAAATAATGAAGTCAATATGCCAATATCTGACAGTTTGATCATATCACATAATATGACCAAAAGGACCAAACGATCTCAAATGTCTCGCTGATGGTGGCGCTTGTGTATCCAACTCACGCGCCACCATCAGCGGATTATTCGGTTGCCTACAATCAGTTCAATTCAATTAATTTATTCAATAACAATTTTTACATCGTGTCTGAATTTCTATAACTAAATATATAAGAAACATCATGCATGAAATCCATATTTAAATCATTACAAATTATCCAAATTACAAAATATGTAGTTAAGCTGGATGGGGTTGACCCACGCGTCATGTTCGTGAACTGGCGCCGTCGGTTGAGACTGGTAATCTCTTATCTGCCAGGACTTATTTCTAATCTTATATTTTGAATTGATTTTTTAGTTTTATATTGCTCTCACATAAGCAACAAAAATAATGTACCCAGGATTTTGTAATAACTTAATTTAAAAGAGAGTCCTTAGAGTTTCTTGCCCGTTCTTCTCCTTAGAGATCTACGTTTTGGAATGGGCAACTAGCTTCAACTTTCTGACTAACTAATCAACTCCTTGTCAATTCAAAAGGTTTGATTGATATAAATGCTTTGAGTTTAAGTTTGATCATAGGACCAATAATAGCTTACTAGCGTAGCACCTAGGCAACAATGTCTTATTGTAGGTACTCAATTTGAGCCCTAATTTGCTGAGCAGAAGAAAATTAAACAGAATGGGCTGACTAACTAAAGCTTCATTTAACTTCTGCTGTACCTTGCTTTGATGCTTTGTTAATAATAACGAAAATTGATTTTGCTGCTAAAACAATTATTTTGTCACAAGTCTACTACTACGAGTACGTTTACATCGAACGAAGAAAACTGTTTCAACGTAATACAGTTTATACAAGTACCGGGAACTGAGTGCATCAGTTACGTGTTAACAACCATAATAAGTACTGTAATTTGTAACTTACTTGACGTGCGCAAGGTTACATTGATTTGGCAAATATAATAAAAAACTTCTAGGTTTTTTTTAATTAATCTGTGAAATGTGCAGAAATACAATTTGATTAAATGTCTGACCTCAGGTTTTCTCTCATGAGTTTCCTAGATAACATTCACCGTATTAAAAACTACCGACCATACCGTTACGTACAATAGTGGACTTATGTTATGACTGTATTGTCACCAAGATCATTCTCCAGCCCTCATCCCAATATGACTGTATATTCTACCATTAAATAGAACCGTCTAGCAATCGTCTTTGATTCGATAGACTGAATGCAGTCGAATTTCACAACATGGCTTTTATACCCTTTTTCAAGCTCCAAATATAAACATATTTACAAAATTGACACATAATAATCAACTTTTATGTTCTGATACAAAAACAATATCAGGTAGGTAACGTGGCTCGGGGAGGCTCGGGAGGGCTAGGGATGGCTCGGGATGGCTCGAGATTGCTCCTAGTTCTCGTGTCACGTTACAAATACACGTGTCTTATTTACGTCGACATTTAATGACGTAATGAGATTACCGTCGCTCTTTGAAGGAACATTTACAGGAAAATTAGAACGACTACAGGCAATTTACTAAGTACTCCCTCTGGGAATGCTTTTGTGAAATAATTAAACGCAAAACAAAACAAAACAGAATGAATTTCAGTTACTGTTTTATTTATTTTTCATGTTGAAAGTAGCTAGTTTTAACATCGTTCTATAAATTTTGACCAGCTTTATTTTATAAACCGCCTGTGAACATAAGAAATTATATTAAAGCTATTCTATGGACGTCGTAGGTTTGAACCCTTACAGGCGCTTAACTTTGTGTATATTATTTCATCAACACTGCTCTGAAAACTGTGAAGGAAAGCTTTATGAGGAAACCGGCATGACCTAGAACCAAAAATTCGAAGATAATATGTGACATCTACCAACCCGCACTGGGACCGCGTGGTGGATTACTGCCCACTTCCTCTCACAGAGAGGCGGCTGCTGCTATATGGACTGATGCTGTTGATTTAATTTATTTTTTTATTGTTGAATGGGCCCGCTCTTGACCTCGATCACGCTTGATGGAAAGCGATGGATAGACAAAGTTAGGAAGATACATGCTATAATAGCATCTAGCAAAGCAATACAGAGTTCATTGTTTTTTTTTCGCAAAGCGCTCTTCTTTTACCGTAGTTAAAAAAACTACGTAAAATAATATTATTTACACGCCATTTCACAAAAAAAATATATAATTCTATTCTTACATATTTCAACTAACCCACACGTTGAGAAGATTGTGGTAAAATTATCATATTTTCACCCCACGAATGAATTTTAAAAGGGGAATTCAGCCAAGACAATTTTAATTAAGTCCCAGAGAGCTCATTATCTTTTGCGTCACCGCGCGGATGGAAGGATAAGTTTTTTTTTCAACAAAATTCTTTTATGTTAAGATAGCGTTATCTGGCGCAAATGTACCAACTTATATCTAGTCGCGTTAAGTTTCTTGAATTCAATTTTACTTTTGTAACAACTTGTAAGTGTTTTCAACTGTAGTGTGCGCTGTTCAAATTATTTACTGTGTTGCGAATTGTGATTCCGGGTCAATGGGAATATTGGAATTGTGGAATGTAGTTTCGATAAGCTGGTATATATTCGTTTCTTTGTAGAGTCGAGAAAGAAGTAGTTCCCTTCCGCGCTAGAATTACAGGTTTAAATTAAATTATCTAGCGATACTCCGCAGATATGATGATATCTAATTATGATAAAACGCAAAATATATTTATTTGATGATTTGATTTTTTTTTTGTGGTGTCATCGACTGCAGTTACTTGAAATATCAGTTAATTAAACCAGTTTTTTTATATAAAACTTCACAGATTTGATTAGTCTCGATATCTAAGCACGATAAAACAAAATAAAACTGATTTTCTCAACTCATACTTCAAGTAACAACAATGAAAACTATCTCAACTCATACTTCAAGTAACAACAATGAAAACTGTCTCAACTCATACTTCAAGTAACAACAATGAAAACTGTCTCAACTCATACTTCAAGTAACAACAATGAAAACTGTCTCAACTCATACTTCAAGTGACAACAATGAAAACTGTCTCAACTCATACTTCAAGTAACAACAATGCAACAATTTTTATTTTATCGTGTTTAGATATTGGTACCCATGATGACTGCGGAGTTTCGCTAAATAATTCAATTTCACCCTGTATATCTTCAAGGCGTTAAGTGCACGTGCACAAGTCGAGGAGTGGAGGCTTATTATTTTTAGTCTATCTCATAATCAATCCAAATATGAATGACGTGAAACACGACAAGGGAAAAGAGAATGGACAGCCACGTCATCCCGTCAACATAGTGAACAAGATTTTGTAAAACAATACCTCAAAATCGGACTTAACATGACTCGTCATCAGCGGTAGATGTTTGCTAATCTAATATTTTGACTAGAGATTTTATTATCAGGACAATGTATTGTCTAGTACACCACCTAAGTTCATCAACCATTGATGACGTCATTGTTTTATCAGTAATAGAAAACAGGCTAATATTATTGATTTTTATTAAATAGCTTTTCGGGGAATGTAATATCTCTGGCAGTTATTTAATAAACAGAGTTTATATTAAATATTGGATTTTCATAGAAAGGCCTGATGTTCTAAAAAAACATTCAATAAAAATATTTACTTGAAATACCTTTTGTATAAATATAAATATATTCCTGCAATTATATTTTTGCAGCCAGATCTCGTACTACAGAAAGATCTTCCGGATATCGGATAACAGCTCCAACAAAAAAAAAAACAAAAATGTACCGAAAAATAAATACTTCATTTGTAAACAGTAACAGGAACAAATAGTTGATATAACTGAAAAAACTGCAAAAGTCCGGCTTATCCCAGCAGCTTAACCGGGACAAGCGAATTAAGCAGTGATTTATTTTTGTAAATAGAACGCGGATTATTTAAACGTGTATTTTTTTTAATTAAAAATCCGTTGTCAACGGAGTTATTTTATCCTCTTTGATTAAATTCCGTTAAACCGCGTTTGAAGGGTTAAAAGTATAACGTTTTGAGTTGAAATTAGGGTTACCACTGTAAAACAGAGTGTTTTTAGCTATTAGTGTGACCTGATATTTTCATAATGTTTTTGTTTGACATGTTCTGCCTTTTTTTTAATAAGCTTTGGTTGTTTTAGATATAATAGCGTACAAATTTTCATTATATACTTAACACAAAAGCTATCTAAACCGTGTAGTGCCAACTATTTGAGGCGTACTCAAGTCTCTCAAGCTGACGGCATGGTTGGCGCAGTGGTTAAGCGATTGACTGCTGCGCTGCGTGTCTAGGGTTCGATTCCTGCACGGAACAAATATGCGTATGACCTTACACGTAGTTGTTTCGGGTCTGGCTGTGTTTGTAAGCGCATCCACAATACAGGAGAAATTCCTAGTGAGCGTCAACGTTAAAAAAACAGGTAAATTACATATAGACACTTTAGTGCTAGCTGTGAAATTAACTTAAGTATCTAGAGCACAAAATTAGTTTAACATTAATTAGTGCTAATAGACTTAGTGAACCTATGGTATTATTTTACTTATTATGTAAAATTATAACCGACGTATAATTCGGGGTCCATGGGTATCCAACTCTATCTATTCACAGACGCGAGACATCGACCTTGCATGTATCACCACTACTATTTGTTCTACAGTTCTCCTGAACGTGATTGAAGAAAAGCTGAGGGCCTGGACTGGACAAGTGACAATCGCTTTCAAAGCGTTTCGTATTTCTACAACGACTTCCAACGGGATTAACACAAAGCTTTTGTTATAGCGGTAGCTTATGTCAGCTCCATACATTTTTGACGTTTCCATCATCGTTATTGCTGATAGAATGTCACTTTGTCTAGGCCCTCTGGTCTTCATAAAATGTAGAAAAAACAGTTTTTTGAAGTGAAAACTTCTTTAGGCGTGTTAGGCGTTTTTCGAGATGGGAAAAAACCATCAAACTCGCGACACTGTTACCGTAACCGACACCGCGCTACATTCGAATGTATTCTTCTGTCCTCGGGATGTACTCGGTTTTAATGTGTATCCGATATGTCAGTGAGTGACGGCAAAGTATTCTGTTCGTGTATTGTTTATACGACGAGTAAAAAAATACACACGTAATTGTTCAAGTTTTCACTTCTGTCGGCACTCCCGGAGTGCCACTGTTTTTTTTTTTCATAAATTAGTCGTCACAGGATAAAAATTAATTGTTGAAAACTATTAATCCAATTTACGATTTCTTTTTTTCCAACCAGTCCTAAGGCCAGATTTTGCCTTGCGCTAAGAAAATAGTAGCATTTATAAGAGTAGGTTACCTTGAAGAAGAAAATTTGCATGATGATTCCTAAAGTTGATTGACTCAACCGCGTCAAGTAGATAGCCATAATTCAAATTTTAAATCAACTATTCAAAAATGAGTCACTTCCAGTCCCCTCATAATTTTAAAACTCACTTTCTGAATTACTACCCCCTGGTAGTTCCTCTAGGGCTCGGTAACTAAGTGGTCCTTTACGCACGAAGGGACACAATTAGGGTCAGTGTTCGTAACTCGGGTCGCGTAATGAGTCCAGTCCCTGATACACGGGGATCGCTTGAATTTGTAACTGACCGCGGACGGAAGGACCAGGAATAAAGTTGGTGAAACGACATCTGTTGATAAAATAGCATAATCAGTCTGTACTGTTCCCACTGCTGGGACACAGATCTCCTCTCTATGGGAGGGAGTGGGCCATAATCCACCACGAGGGCTCAGTGCGGGTTGGTGGATGTTTTGGTTCTAGGACATCTCAGTTTCTTGACGATGTTTTCCTTCATCTTATTGAGAGCAGTGGTGATGAAATTAAATACACAAAACAAAGTGTCTGCATGGGTTCGACCCACGACCGACTCGTAAGTCGGGGCCGATACGTCGACATAAAATACTAAGGTCCAATTCGATTATTAGGTCCTAATTCAAAACTTCAAATATTTTGATGCCCTGTCAGAAGTACTTGTCATACAAATTAGTTAACAAATTAACTTGTAATAATATTAGATAAAGGCAGACGAAAACGTTAAGTTGTAAATTTTCCTGCCTCCTACAAATTTGCTGTGCATTACAGGGTTTATAAATAATCTCATCAAATTTTAAGTTATCACCTAAGTACACATTGTGTAATGTAATAAGTGATTGAGTATTGAGTGTTGACTACTTCTGCCCCATATACCTTAAATTATTGATTCATTCGCATTTCATAAAATAGTCAAAACTAAAAAAAATTCAGGGGACACTCTCAAGTAAAGAACCTATATTGGACTTCGAAGCTTGAAACTCCAAAGCCTCCATACTTGTCATACCTACCTTTAAAAATCAACATATATTTTTTTAATATTACCACCGGCCATTGAAAACAGCCACAACTTTTTAAACTTTCAAATAAAGTCTAATCTCTTCACCCGACCTCTTCTGTCCATTCTGATGACGTAATAACTATCGTGAAGTGCATATAAAGGAGCCTCGTCTTTACGGCCATCCAGTGTGCAGTTGCCTTTACGTCGTCCGGTGGAGATAAATATTCATGTCGCACTTTATAGCCGCCTTTATTAGATTTCCATGTTGTTGGGTTTAACTTTGTGTTGTGGTTGTCATTATTAGTAATATTTTACTGTGGCAACTCTCTTGAGTTAAGGACTAAGGGATGGTGTAACAAACCGCCTGTCTTTCAAGTAAATAATGACTGGAGTTACATTAAAAACTGGCTTTTGCCCGCGGCTTCGCCTCGTGGATGTCGAGAATCATCCCACGGAAACGAACTACCGGGATAAAAACCTATGTCCTAACCCAGGCCATGGTCTACCTGTGTGCCAAACTTCATCGAAATCTGTTTAGCCGTTAAAAAGGCGTGAAATGGTAATAGATAGACACAAATACATAGTTACTTTCGTATTTATTAAATATATATTTATCATATATATAATTGTAACTTATTGTAAGGGACAGGGTCTGTTATTCCTTAACAAAGGTTATTCTATAACCTAGCTAGGATAGCAGAACTTCACCCACCAGATTGTGTTTGACATGGTACAAACTTATATGTATAAATTTATGTATGCCTGATGTACCTACTACAATCTCCCTTTTTTTTATGAAATACATTTATTATTTATTTATAATGTATTAAAAAGTATGGATGAATCCTTTCATGATGATAGGTACATATCTATAGAAAATGTGTGTCCAAGCGTTATGCACATGCTAAACAGATATTCCAAATAGATGCAGAAGCGACTCTCATTAGGGATTAAAATACTTAATGGCAAGTTTATATAACAATGCTCAAAAACTTTAAGCACAATAAAGTATTTTGAATTCACCCTAATTGCGTCACACTATCAGAATTTGAATCCATTGCTTCATAAGTTCGAAAAATGTGTGTACTCAACAACGTAATTAACGCAATGAATGTTGTTGAACTGCCAAAATGGAAGCCATTCCTACTATTGTGTGCCACACACACCCACACACACTAATTCAGTTCTTTTTACCAGTCTTACAATAGATTTTTAAATACAAGTAAACCCTTTAATTTATTCGTTCCATTTTCAAATTAATCAAAATCCTTTCGTTACCGTCAATACTGGCAGGTTTACAACTAAACTCCGTCTGTCAATTAGTCTGAGTGAACTCAAAGAGTATCACAAAAGAGGTTTGTTGGAAACTTTTTAAAAAAAGAAATGGAAAAAGTTCGCTCATTATAACAGGTTTAAGGGCGGCCATTGAAAGGGGGGAGCGACTGTAGTCCGAACTCTTGTGATTTACGAATGTTGAAGACAGATGTTTGTACAGCCTGTTAATATTTGCCATTTCAAAATAATGTTCTGGAGAACATTTTACATCTTTTTTCTTGTTCTAGTATGACATCGTAAAAGGCTTTATTTTAATGAGGCGAAATCATTATATTCCTTATATTATATTTAATTGAGAAGTCATGTTATTTAACAACCAATTAACACCAATCGTATTTATTTGCGTTAGTATTAACTCAAGCTTTAAGTGACTTACGGTAAGGCTATTGAAAATACCTAGTGAACACGTGACTTTCAAAAATTTAATGAGCAGAAACAATAGCTATCATAAAACTTAACCTTAACTTCTGGCGCAGTCTGGCACTGAATGTATGCTTAACAGTACTTATTTTAATATGTACTTATAAATATATGTGTGTTTTATTAATTTATAATTATTAGCAGTGAGCAGTGGTCGTAGGTCTGATGTTCTGAACCCAGGAAGGCTTTGACTTTGTGTAAATTATTTCATCACCAATGCTCTAATAACGGTGAAGGAAAACATCGTGAGAACCGCAAAATTCGAAGACCTGTGACATCTACCAACCCTTTCTGGGCCCGTGTGGTGGATTACGGCCCACTCCCTTTCACCGAGAGGTGGCCTGTGGCCTAGCAGTGTGGGACCATTATGGGCTGAATATTCATAATTATTGTTTAAAACATTTGTTCTTAATATTATTCGTCTTTAGTACCTACCTATATTAAAAATATATCATACAGGAAAAATAATAAAAAAGAAAACTATAAACACAGTCGGACCATTAGATCTTGTAAAGTAATCCTTAAAATATCTCTAGCCAATAAGTCAAGCTTCCATTGTAAATCTAAACACTTAGCCGGGTGAGTCTTGGGGACTCTCCGCCATTGCTCCCCCGCTATCCCGCCGGCCGTCAGGGGCATGCCCACTAATCCCCACTCGCTATCTCACTCAAGAAAAATAAGTTTAATTCCTTGATTAAGGCGACACATTCATCTGTTGTGAGACCAGTGAGTTAGAATGGTTTAACTAGAAATAAAAGTTTTAGAATTTCTTTTAAAGCGAAATACGAAATAATTTTAGCCGAGAAACATAAAACTATGAAAAAGCTCTATACAGAGTCCTGCGGTCCGGAACTAGCTATTTTTCTTTACCTTCCATATTAATAAAACATTGAACAAAATTAATAACTGCAATGTAGATTGAATAATCTTTACTTCATAATACTTCGCATTATATTTCGCCGGTTATTACTTTCCGGAACACTTAACGCCCCTCGACGTAATAAAAATAAAACTTCTGTTGTGTCTCGTTCAGTGTCCTTCAATGTGTTAAAAACCAGATGAACGTATCTAAAAATTTATCGAAAATGAGATTTAGACGCAATATTTCTTAAGTTACCATCATATCTGATGCGCCAAAATGACGTTACAGCTAAGCCTTATAGATATTAGATACAATGTCGAAGGGACTAGATGAATCAAATGTTCGCGTCAAAATGTCGGAAATAAAGGATAAAACTTGTTTGTGCCACATTGAAGTATAAGAAATAACGTTCTATTGACTTTACGAAAACACCTTTTTTGGATCTAGAACAACGTCTACCTACGCTTAAGCGTCTTTTTGGTACTAACTTATTTTCTTTGAAAATTAAACACACGAAAGTCAAAACAACGTATGTGTTTGTACGTTGTTTTAGCCCTAACTACGTTATCAATAACAAATATTACATTTCATAACAAAAAAACGTATGTTAGACGGTTGTTTAAAAAAAATATATAATAGTAATCATACAATTTATTTTATAATAGTCTTAGACTTTAGATCTGTAGACCATTTTTTATTTATCAAGTATCTGGTACTTGTTGACAGGCCTACGCTGTCCTCCCATATCTGCTGTAGTTTGCGAGCGTTGTAAAAGCCAATTATTTTTTAAAAGAGTAACCTTGGAATTTCTTACCGGTTCTTCTCCATAGGAAACGACCAATTGGAACCGTGCACCTAGCTTCTGACGTTTCATAACTGCCCATGTAGGTTTATGTGAAATAAAATATTTTTATTTTGATTTTGTCTCGCAATTCTGTTCATTTAATCGCGATTCCCGGAAATACGTGAATTAAATACGTTCATCTGGTTCTTATTCGGCGGTTTTAGCTATCAAAAATAAATTGTTCAAGAGCAAGGACGTCACCGCATCCATTCCTTACTTCCACCTGGTCCTCCGGTCCGAGTCAACAGTTAAATGTCAGAGTTTCGCATGAAGTTAATATATTAGCTGCTCCTGGAACGCCCGCTCTAGCTAATAGATTAGTTTGGACTATGAGATCAAACTCGCTAAATTATAAGGACTTTATTAGTGTAAATGCGGACCCAAGCAATGTTCTGTAGCTAGTAAGAATTTTGTGTATGTGTTTGTTGCCATTTGGCAAAATGCTTTACGCCCGGTTCAGTGTTTCTTCGCTTATTTCCTCTAAACACTATTTTAGAATCACCACTTTCACAGGGCAACTTTGTGTCTAAACATTAAAAAGATTTAGAAAAAAAATAAGAAGAAGAAAGAGAAGCGAGTTGGCAAATGCAGAATTAATAATATAATTATAAGAGATCTACGTTTTGAAATGGGCAACTAGCTTCTGACTTTCTGACTAACTGACAGACTATTTAATTTTGACAATTCAAAAGTGCCTGTACAAGTTTTAATTGAAATAAATGCTTTGAGTTTGAATTTGGTTGAGATAAAAAAAAAATTGTTACTCGTTGGAGGCCTATGTCCAGCAGTGGACATTTTTAGGCTCAAATGATGATGAAAATATGAGTCGTGATGGCCCAGTGGACGAGGTTGTGGGATCAAATACGGCAAGTACAGACGCCAGCACATCAAGCTACCCGAAACTGTAAAATTTTCCCAATCAACATTGAACCTTATGCTTTACCGATAAAGTTGAAAATCTATTAAAGAAATTTGACATATTGTAGTAGCTTGATGTGCTGGCGTCTTTACAAATGTGGCTATACAATTCATACGTTTATACTTTCTAAGTTTATCTTGGACATCACTGACAGGAGGAGAAAAAACATCATGTGGAAACCTGAATAAGTCTGACACTCAAAACTCAAAGCATTCATTTCAACTAAACCATTTACAGGAACTTTTGAATTGTCAAGGAGTCGGTCAGTCAGAGGATGAAGCTAACTTCTCCATACGTCGATATCCTACGACAATTATCGACGTATGGAGAAGAACGGGCAAGCACACTGTTCTAAATCAAAAATATTGTTGGTAGTCAAAGGTCATATAATTGCGTTTTAAGGGTTCCGTAGCCAACAAGGAACCTATATAGTTTCGCCATGGCCGTGCGTCTGTCTGTCTGGTCGTGGGTTAGCTCAGAGACTCTTAGTACTAGAAAGCTGTAATTTAGCTTGGGTGGCCCAAAGTAGAAAAAAAACAGCTTTCTGGTTGCTCCCCTACTCGTAAAGTGGGGATGATTTTTTGTTCACGTTTATATCATTTTATGGGGTGACATAGGACCTATCCTACGACACACCATAAAATGCAATATTTTTAAACGGCCTACCGTTTAAAAATATTGCAATTGTCTTAAAACCGTTTTTCGATTTAGGGATCCTTTTCCGAAATATTAAGCTGTAAAGTGCAAATTTTTGTTATATTCAAGTGATCTCTCCCTCCCAGCCAGTTAAATGGTTGGTTTTTGGGAAAAAAAACCCGGCAGTAGTATACTAAGCGAAGTTAAAAGGTACCAAGTAGGTTTTATAACTTAACGAGAAATAGTTTACTAACTTACATTTGCAGTTAGAATGTATGGGAGAACATGTTTTTCAACTACAATGTTAAGTTTGTTCTTGGGATATTTATGCCAACTACGAAACCCTTCATTGTGCGTGGTCCGACACGCACTTCGCCGGATTTTAATTTTTAGCGTTGATGTTCTCTCTTTTTATGTTATTCATAGACTCTTTCGCAATATCTGTTTTTATTTTTATAAATGCAGACTTGCAAAACAGTCACCCCTACTATTTTATTGTTATGGTTTTAGTTAAACTTAACATAATTTCACTGTTCACATCGGTGTCGGTCATATTATAAACTTTTATCCGCCCTGACCTACTCGTCTAGTGCGGGTCTGCGTATAGGTAGCTCGTCGCATGTAATAGTAACAAAAACTTGTTAATTACATGGTATGTTAACTCTGGCCGGGGGCGTGGCCTGCGTGACGTATGCGGTGATTAGCGCCGACTGCGCTGGTCACTGAGATATAGCGCTGTTCGCCAGTTTTTGTGAGCGCTGTAGCTGATGGCAGGTTACGTGGAGTGTGCTTTATTATAAACTCTAGCTTCTGCCCGCGACTTCATCCGCGTGAATTTTCTTGTTCCCCCGACCCACCCCACCCTATAGCATCGCATCGCATCGCCTGCTCGCGCTATTACTTCGTTGTTGTTTATCGTTCTTTCTGACTTTTTTTTTTTGTACGGCTCCCACGGGTCCAAGCGTGATGTTAAATAGCATATAGCCTTTCTCAAGAATTAATGAAGCGCTCATCGTGTAATTGGGTCCAAAGCCACATTCAGAGTGCGTCATGTCTTGCCATCGAAGATTTTGGCCTGGTTTTGCTGAATATGAGGAATGCTAAAATATGAGGCTCGAGTTGAGATGAATGCTTTATAAAGATTACCCACCACCAAAGAAAACCTACTACCTAGACACAGTATATTGCAATGTACTTACCAATACCAATAATACCCATTGATACCTTTAAAATCCACGGTTTTCAGAAGTACGCAAATTTATTTCGTAATCTGCGTACAATAACATCTTGCAATCAAATCCGAAACAAAATCTGAAAATACACACAGCATATAAAATACTCGCTACTAGGGTTCCCAACTCTCCCGGATTGCCCGGGAGACTCCGGTAAAAATGGTCAACCTCCCGACCTCCCGGGGTGCAATAATTTCTCCAGTTTTTCTAAAATGATATGAATCCATCGCTCGCACATATCGCTACTCGTCGCGGTCGTTTGTTCTTTCCATTCCTGTCTCTAATATGTACGTCTTGCGAGCGTGTATTCAGTAATTATGATGGAACAAGTATGGAGCAAGGAAAGAAACCGAATGAATATTTCTTTAGTAATAGCAGAGTTATAAATACTAACAAACTTCGATTTGTCATGTAAAAACTTTTATGATTTTGTGGTAAAAAAAACCGTCAAATAATTTAGATGCTGCTTGAAAGCAAAATAAATATAAATTTATAA
Source organism: Luperina testacea (assembly GCA_927399505.1). Taxonomy (NCBI): domain Eukaryota; kingdom Metazoa; phylum Arthropoda; class Insecta; order Lepidoptera; family Noctuidae; genus Luperina; species Luperina testacea. The sequence continues at coordinate 1,154,468 of OV656771.1, forward strand.
ATAATTAACATGTTCTTTCAACTGCTCTCGATTTTTTTAAATTCTCCCGGGTTGGTCCTTTCGAGAGTTGGCAACCCTACTCGCTACACATTTTTACCAGAACTGATCACAGTGTTACATGCAGTACATCCTACACCTAGGTATGTAGCACTAACGGTAGGAACAGAACAATTTGGCTTGGAACACCTGGTGAAATCAATTTTCTGGTATGCGCACATACGGGCTCCTCCCGTATATTTTTGGTCGTACCAAAATATAAAAGCGAGTTGTGTGCACGCTGTAATTATGTCTAGTTGATTGAAAAATGAAATGTCCGGAAAACAGTTTGATATGTATTTGAAATTGTTTGTAAATCAATTGGGAATTGACGGGCAATTTTGCCATTAATTTGATCTCGTTGACGTAACATTATGTATGTGTCGCAGACGGATTATCGAATCCGCTGTTCTACATAACCGCTAGCCGTTTCACAAAACAGCTCCATTATGTAAAACAGCTGAATGACGTTTACCGATTTTCCATTATTACTGAACTTTTAACACGCAGAACGTTTTGCGTTTATCAAAGCAACATCAGATTGTTTATTTTAGTTCTAAATTTCGGCACTTGTGTCTCTGTGTGTCATAACAACAATAATGGCATCCGAAATAGAAATAAATAAAACGAGTAATATAATTATATGAGTAAAAATGACCCAATAACTCAAGTGAAAACAGTGATTTAAAGGACAATTTTAATGTAACGTTTTCGAGTTTGTTAAAGTCAGTTGTAAAAATACTAAATAGTCAAGTACGTAACTGCGACCAATTTGCAAGTAGCGCTCGACGCGCGCCGGCCGCTGCCCGTTTGGTCACAGTTTTGACCTAAACTAAACCAATTGATCAGTGTGCCCTAGCTTAGTTACTGCGACCGATTCGGCATTACTAGCAACACCAAGTGCTTATTCTGACTGCAGATAAACTATTATGTATTGACCTCTTGACGTGGAGTTTTCTTAAACGTAACGCAATTAAAACACACGTTGTGTTTTACACAACGGAACTGTTTTTTAAAACGGCTGGCGATTATGTAAAACAACGGATTCGACAATCCATCTACGACATATGTATTTTTCTAATAGATACTTTACGACGCTCTTCCGATTTAACATGGGAAGAGGCTAATCATTTAAAGGACAACAGACATTAGCAATCCGATACGGGAGAGAAGACACCTAAACGAAAACTACTTACCTGTTTTATTTAAAAAGGTAAAATATACATTTAATACTTTTCTACGATCATCGACCGTTCCTCTTCCTACCTTTCACTACACATCAAAAATATGAAATAGACGGAAAATAATTTCTTTTGCACATTCTTATTGACACCCTTTTAGCCCTTTAACGGTCGAACGCACTCCTTATAGACGGCTCAAGGACGACTTTTGTTATCATGAATGTATGGAAATATTCCTCGGTATTGTTCCTGAACGTTCTTGGATGACTGGAGACTGTTCAAAATGTTTCTAGGAATATTTGTTAGGAATATGATACGCTTATTCCTGTAATTTCCTAGTATCTACAGTGACTTCCTGATTACGTAACACAGGCGTAGTTGTTTTTCTGCTAGCTCAAATAGTATGTGGAAATATCAGACAAAAGATCAACACAAAACATTCTAACAGATTGTCAAACTCATGTACACTGCTATGATTGGCTAACTGAACTGAAAAAACAAAAGCTTATCAAGACCAACTTTTACTAAATTACTGACAAGGAGTAAAAAAGTTACATCTATTCACAGTACAGACTGACGGAACCTCAGACTAAGCACCGCGGACCGAACACATCGATTGCCCCACGTGGGCGCCATTAAGCACGAACCATTATTTTTATTTAAGTATATCACGGCCAATCTACTTACTGTATTAAAGAAAATCATAATCCTATCGCACATATTTTACGTGTAAATCATATATATTCCTCGCGTTAAAATTCAATATTTTCGCACACTGGGTAATGACGCAGAATATTTTTATCTGTTGTGAATTAATATCAGCGCGGCTCAGTCGGCACACAGTAACAAAATAGATAGGTACCTACAGAAGGTCGGTTCCAAACAACGAGCGACAACGAACACACACACAGACACGCTTCACGTACAGCCAGAGCTAGTGCACTCGCGAGCCACTGGCACTCGTCTGAGCTCGAACATGTCCACTGACTGTTCCAAAAATATCTGATGAAAGTGTGAACAAACCCTGTTCAGGTTTTTCATACGTAATCACTAGCTAAAGGGAATTAGTAACACAATCATCTGTATTTAGAAGGTTTAAACTTTACATCTCATCACTTTTTCCAATAATTATTGTTTGAATAGCGTTATAAAAATGTAATTGATGAAATTGAGGTTATAAAATTAACCTCATTGTCAAACGAAACACATCGCTACGGAGAATTAAAATTAATATTCGCGTTTAATTATTCAAATAATCAAATCAAAGCACTCGATGTGTGAGTGGCATTAGACATTGCCATGCACAGGGACGTTTTCTGATCCATTTGTTTAGATTTTCAACAGATACTTTTGGAACAGACCATAATTATGTGTCCGTACGATTGTTTTCGCTCGCAGTATGGAGCTGAACTCCTGCATCTATTTATTTCGTGGCACAGTGTCTCATCTTGAGCAGCCAAGATCAAAAGGCTAGCAGAATTGAGCGTATATAAGTAATTTGTACAGTCAGACACATTGGGTACCTATTACGTGATCATCAATTATGGTGACGTGAGTATAAATTTAATGGTAAATCGCGTGAGATGAAGTCTGTGAGTGACTCGTATACTAAGTCGATTTTGTTGAGAAGCTCAATTCGATTAACGAATAGGTACTGATCGTAAATATTAAAACGTGTTAACGATATTGATACAGAATAAGCTGAGTCTCATGAGGTTCAAGTAATCACTAGGTGGAGTCTGAGTGATTCGATTCGATTGGGTAGAGTAGGGCATAACGTTGTGGCGGCATCTACATCACCGCATCACACTGACATCACGTGAAGTCCTGCATCGCGCAAGCAGAGTTTACCGTGCAACTAGACTCCGTGAACCCACATCTGTTTTAATTTCCAAATAAAGTGGTTAATTTCTAAGGTATTCCAAAGAATTTCCTGCATATATCCAACGTCTCGAAATGAATCCTCGGGTAGTAGCCGACTAGTCACAACACCCGTCTGTTCGGAGGATTCTCCCTTTTTTATAAAGGATGAATGAAAAGTTCATTCACACATTGTTCCTCATACCTCTTAGTATCAAGCACATCACCAGACCCTCACTTGAAATCGAGTGGTCCCGTTGTCGTCAAAGTCCCTTCTTACTTGAAATTCCTTTTTCAATCAAAAGGTTGTTTGTACAGACCCTTAGTTTTCCTTTAGAAGTCCAGTCTATAATCTATTATAATATATATCAGTCTATATAATATATGTATATCTATTACTATGAATTTTATTTTCAGCTGAAAAGATTAACATTTCCCAACAACATTTCCCAACATATTCGAGTTTTGTATCTTGTAGTATCTTGTTACTTCAAATAGTAACATTTTCCAGTGAATACGTTCTGAAATCCGCTGAAATACAGTTTAACTGCCCTCTGTGCTCGTCTCACGACACTAAGGCTGTGGACACAACGGTTAATGGTTCTCACAGTAGTTAGTGAATGGGTTTTGATGAGTATGTGGGTGTAATATCTCCGAACTGTTTTTAATTGCCAGAGGACTGAACAATATGAACAGTGATTTCATGTATAAGTACTAGACAATTAGTACCGTTCTAAGCACTTGTCAAACGTTCGTTAAAAGGATATTACGTAGGAAGAACGCTTCTGAAGGACCGAGATGATAATTGGCGGACTGCTGCAGATAATAATAGAAAAATGGTTGCCCAAAAAAGTGACAAAAAGCATAATTAAGTGAAAATTACTATTCACTAGCAACTCGCCCCATTCCCACGATTTTTACGACTTCACAAAACATCGTGATTTCTTTAATAATGTCAGTTTAAAATACACAAATTAACCTTCCGAAATAAATTATCTAAATGTTGGTGTAAACCGCTTTAAAATCCGTTAGGTAGTACAGTTACTCAGGCACTTTAAATATAATTTTCATTGGCAACTCGAACTCCACTTACCTCGCTTGTTTCAGCCAAGAAACAGCAGAGCCTTTCTTAACACCTCTTGTCCAATATAACCTCCCCACCCAAACATCTAGACGATCCATCTCAGAACCCGCTCCAACCACATGTGTACTCGGCCTTAAGCCCGGTTTCGCATGCTTTTAACTGATTGCCGTCGTTTCGGCCCGATAGCTTAGTCTGTACGTACTTAGCTGTCCATGTAACTTTTCAATTTAACCGGTTAAGCAGCATCTTCGACTTGCTTTGCTAACTTGAAATGTTAGCTACCGGATTGTGGAGATGTTTATTTAGCTTTATATCTAGTCTACCTTTGTAGATGGACCAAGGAACTGTATTAGAGTATCCTTTCTTACTGTATACTAATATATATGTATACTAATATAGTTTATCAACACTAACGATTGAATTTTTGGATTTCTTATCAAAATAAAAGTCATTTTTATTCAAAATAGGCTGAGAATCAGCACTTTCCGAACGTAAAAAACTAAAATTTACATAGCAAATAGTTGAATTTAATGTGAAACTTGTATTAGTAGGTACACTAAAACAAACAAATAAAAACATTGTTAGTTATTATATACTTAAATGATCACACAAAATCATGATAATTTGATGTCATTGACGCGGATAAAATACATCAAAGCTTCAAGGAGCTCTGGAGAAGAATATGTTAGTAGGGATGGAATGTTAATTTGGAGCTTATTTATGCAATGCTGGGTTTTGTTCACATAGCTGTCACTTGAAGTCACAAATGATAAACTAGGAACATCGAAGAAAAATAAATATTATAATATTACTAATAACAACAATTAAACCCTGGTCAGTAAGACGACCAGTCACCACAAGCAGCACCTGTTCACGAACATAACGCAAAGATCAGCCATTACCTCCCTCGCCATATTTGAGGGAAGGAGGTAACCCGAACCCAAAGCTACCGCAAGCAGTGTCATCTAAGGGAGTATGACGCACTTGCTGCCGGTTGCTCAAGCAGTCAGGCAAGAATAATGTTGTTGTTAATGATCGACTGGTAGAATATATACATAGGTCATAATAATGGCGGTCCCACAATTAGGCCCTGCCCTATGATTGCGCCTGCAACGATTAAGCATCTACTCAAAGAGAAGTACCTAGTACCTTCATATGCAATGCCAAATATACTAGACCCCATGTTCACTATGACCTAAAAGGACAGTTCATGTCTACCTATTTCACAAGTTGTAAAAGCAAAGAAAATTACATTTTTTTTCTAGTAAATGTTTCATGAAGGTAGGTAGGTACTGTCAGGCAAAACTCGTACTCCTAGTACCAAACAAAATCCATTAGTCTTTGCGACAAACATCAATAATTCTAAGTGATCCCAGATACTCGTACGGATGAGATATCGAGCAGTATCTTAATATCACGTCAAATAATACAATAGTGTCACTCGTCCCACTTGCCTTCCTTTTGACATCCGTTCGAGCCGAGCAATTCGTTCATTGTTTCTTTTCATTCACTCACTCCCGGCCGTTGAATGAACGAGTCTGTAGAACGGGTCGGCTCAAAGACAACTCTTTTGTCGTTTGGGATGAAAAAGCTACGATTGGAAATGTCATTTTATGTTCTGTCCGTGTTAAAATGGAGTTTCTGCACTTTTTGTGAGTGAAAGAAAGAATGCAATTGGCGTAAGAATGGGACGTTTAAGAAAGTCTTTAAATGCCAGCAAGTTTGTTACAGGAATTTATTTTAATTATGTTACGGCTGCTTTACTTACAGGAATTGTGAGATGGATAGTTTTTACGAGACTGCTGAAATATCGAACAATAGCAATAAGAATTAGTCTGTCTATGAAGTCATACTGACATTCTCTTATGATTATGACCACTATAAAGAGCAAAGTTCCGCATTCAATTTCAAAGTTTGATAGAATTAATACAGACATCTGTAAGGCCATAATACCATAACTAGTTTATTAGTTAACGTGGGCTATCACAATCATACGCCATAAAGTATTGGGAAGTGGTGAAGGGCGGGCGTTTTGGGGGACTATTATTTTGACGTCCAAAAAGTGCTGATTCTCAGCCTAGTTTGAATAAATGACTTTTGATTATGATACACTACGGCCGAAGAAACGCTTTAAGAACTTGACTCTCATACCTAAGTACTTATACAAATATAGTACCTATTATAATTGAACACAGCCACAAGATAACATTTCACATGTCGGTACCCTAGATGAACGCTATAAAGTATAAAATCCGCTACAAAATCGTAGGAAAGCTTCTGGCTTTTGATTTTCGCCATTTTGGAGGATTAGGTGTCCGCGCAAAGTAAGCGATAGAACCGTTCAGTCAGTACGTGCCGGCGCCCTTGTCCCACGGCTGTACGTTTTTAAATCTTTTATACTTATCTGAGAGTCGGCGGAAAAATACCCTACTTTTTATTAGGTATAGGTTGCCTTCTTTCAGTGGCGAAATGGAACGATGTGTTAGCTTATAAGTTGAACAAAGAGAGGCAGGTATATGTTTAAGATCCAATTTTGTCGTCTTTTGTTTTTCTCTTGAACTTCACGCACCTATATGTATACTATCTGATATATCTATAAAGGTCATAGCACACGTATCAAATCAGAAAGGGACCTTTAATGTGTCGGCAGGTACATTACATATGGCCAATGTTAGCTACTAACCATACCTAGTTTTTACTCTGACACGCGTATGTACGTAGTGTGCGAACAGAGAAACGATGTTATTTTTACATCGCCCATGAAAACATTTCATATGAATATGAAATTCCCCTGGGCTATTTTTAATTTTGCTGAAAAAAGAAGAAAAATATTACGAAAAATTTTCCTACCGGACCACCGGACACTTTCGAGACGGAATACCTACCTACATACAGTTAAAGGTTTAGTAATACCACCTATTTCCCGGGACGAGCTCTATGAAAACAAACTCTACTCACAACCTGGGAACAGCGCAGCCTCCAGGTTCATGATTCTATTATGTATTCTTTTTCTGTATGTTTTATGCTACACCCAAAACTATTCCAGTACTAATTAAACTTCAGCTCAAGCCACAAAAATCACGCAATAAATAACATACATGTATACATTATCAAGAATTTACGAGCATAAGTCAATTTCAATTTGTGAGTACCATAACCAAAATTGCGAGTGCAACACTTTGGCAAAAGTGCAGTTAAACTCCAAATGAATGGCCCCGTTAATTTAATTTAATCGCTTTATTCAATTAATTGCTCACGGCAGCGCAAAAATACAATTTTGCCTTTATTTTTACAGGCACTGGTGAGTCTTGATGACTCATTTACCTGTGGCAACGAGCTCCTGGTGAAGTAAATCGAGTGTTCAAGGCTATCAGTATTAATATGATGTCAAAGGATTGAAGCTTTAATGAACGGTTAATGCTTGCCGTTCAGTTAGTCACAAAGTTGAAGCTAGTTGCCCACTCCAAAACGTAGATCTCTATGGAGAAGAGCAGGTAAGAAACTCCAAGGACACTCTTTTAAATCAAGATATTACAAAATCCTGGGTACATTAGAAACAATTCAAAATATAAGATCAAAAATAAGCCCTGGCAGTGAAGAGACAATTCAAAAGAGCCTATAAATGGTTTAATTTTGAAATAAATGCTTTCAGTTTGAGTTTGGGTGATTACTACTGAGAACGAATATCCTCAGTAGGGAAGTAGGGATACCGACCGGACTCTTCACAGTAGTAGACCCAGTATATCGTACTCGAAAGCCCTTGCAACCTCCATGCAAGGACAAGAACTATTCAAGGTAATCAAGTCGTTTACTTTACTTAATTACTTTTGAATCCGGTTATGTAAACCTAATTCCTATATAAGTAGGTACACACCCGCTATTTGTTTAAAGACAAATCTCCCGCAGGCTTTTAGTACCTACCTATACAAATCTCTCAGGAGAGTCGCTAAGCCAGAAATAATATGAAAAGTCCTCTTTTAAGTCACCCACTCCAATAGAAGCACAGCATCATTATAATTTTCCTTCTTCGTATAATAATAAGCAAAATAATCCAATAACCTTCATCGTTTCCGTGGAATACCAATACAAACTCATTGGGAATTCCTACAAAATTCTGTATTTCTTAATTATTTCCGCATAGACGACAAAAATGTTGGCGTTCTAACCACAGAATAGATAGGTACACTGATACAGAAGGCCAACTCCACAGAGTGGGTAGAAATAGGCACACGAACACATAGACACGTACGTACGGCAAACTAGAAACTTAGACTGTTTATACAATAATGTTTAAAATAAAAGTTATGTGGGTTTGTGTTGTTTTTATGTTCTGTTTGTTAAATTTTAGTATTTAGTTATTATATTAGTGTATTACTTTTTTTTTTTACTTTTGCATGCCAACTGGTAAAATATGGCTGAACCTATTTCCCTATATTAACGTTGATATATCAGTCAGTCAGGACTTTGAATTTTATATATATATGTAGATGTACACACACACAGATACACCCAGTCACCCATATTTGCAAAATAAAATATATTTAAACTCAAACAAGTTGCCAGTCGCAAGTCGCGAGTACGCCAGCACTCGCTAAACGTAGACACGTGTCTTTGTGTGCGTACGTTTTCGCTCGCTGTATGAAGCCAGTGAGCAGTGGTGGCCTAGTGGTAACGGCCGTGACTTACGAGTCGCAGGTCGTAGGGTCGAACCCAAACAAGCGCCATACTCTGTGTAAATTATTTCATCGCCACTGCTCCAAAACGGTGAAGGAAAACATCGTGAAGCCAGCCTTCTGTACCCATCTATTCCGTGTGTGGGGCGTTCGGCCCGAGCGGGTGGGGCTATAAAACGGGCCACGACTGACTGATGGCAGCTGCGAAGCTTTACGAGTGCACGAACGGGGCCGATCAAAATACTCGACTCTTGAATTTCAAGTTTGGCCATGAGGTGCGCGGCGATTAATAAAAGGTTTATGCAAATTCAAGAATATTTGCTCTTTAACAGCATTACTTTTTTACAGAATATGTTCTCTGTGCTCCGAATTGAAATAAGTGGATATAAGGACGATGCCGCGATGATATCTAACTAAACAACGAAAATACAAACTAGAAGCCAGCTACAAAAAATAAAACATAAAGATAAGTCTATAAGAAACTTCCCTTCTACGATATATGTATAACTTACACCATTACCTACAAAAATACTGTCTACCTAGGTAAATACATAAGATAGCAATTTAACCAACAACACAGTACGTGCATGAAAACGGCAAATATTGTTTAAAAATGCACCTATAACATTTTTTAAACCAGATAACACCGCGTGTTTCATAGCCCTCCGCTATAACTTACTTACAAAGCTTATGGCAAGGATTTGATTGACGTAAAAGCCTATAGGCCACGTGCAGGGCTTGTTAAACGTGTTCTCAGAGAATATAGCCCCGAAGAGACTTCTGCGATGGCTTGTAAAGTTTACGTGATTACGGTTTTATAAAGTATTTTTAGGCCCAATCTCGGGCTTTGAGTGTCCTTCACTAAGGACTAGCTCGCGAATTAAAAAAACCGTTTCTTGCAATTTGCAAGTCAGTGTCAGGTTGTTTGTTGAACAAAATATGATTCGCGACCGTAACAAGTATGTATTTACAGAATTATAATCATCAATACAACCCTCTAAGTTCATATAATGCCATTGAATGACTATTTCTATTATAGTATATTATATTACACCACTGACAACCCCATTTTTTATATCCACGCAATCACTGTACATTCCAAGTTTGCCTGGAAGAGATCGCAGAAAGCGATAAGGCCGAAACATAGTATGTTTATTTATTTATTTTACCATTTATGTATACACACACATTATATAAACAGACAAGAAAAAAAAGAGAACAGAAAATAGGGGGGTATGTTTTTTATTAATAATCGTATTTTTTTGTTATGTATTTTCTGGTGTACAATAAAGTATATAATTTTAATTATGTACAAATAAATAATTTAATATAGCACCTACCACTGTTTGTCTCTGCATCACCAGGCTGACTGGTAGAAAATCGTTTCAATTTAGTTATAAATATTATTATGGCATGTATTTTATTCCTTGGTTACTAAGATAATTTTTAAGTGTAACAGTGTGTGTTTTTTGTGTGTGTTTTTTGTGTGTGTGTGTGTTTGTGTGTGTGTGTTTGTGTGTGTGTGTGTGTGTGTGTGTGTGTGCGTGTTTTTTTGTGCTAACATAAATGGATCGCTGAGTCTGACTTAAATAAATAATTATTATTAAGTCCGCCTCTGTAAATATGTGTACTAAAAGTATTAAATAAATAAATATTCCTATGAAATATAAATCAATAGTAGAAGAGAGAAGAGAAGTATCGACAAAACCTACGTGTAAAGAAAATACCAAAACAATAAAATTGCGTTGCTTTTTCTCATTTCCTATCAGCAGATTCAATAATAAAGAACCTTATGCATAAAAACAACCTGATCTACCTTGAAGTGTCTAATTCAATGAGCGACAGCCCAGAGGACCCGGCCACGCTGGGTGTCTTACAAAATTCCATTTCAAATAAAGTCATTACGCACGCCCGAAATCCCTTGGAAAACTGTGAATAATGACCGGGAATTATACTGTGTTTTATGCCTCCGCTCCACCGGGCCACAGAGGGGGAACAGGCGCACAGGGGGGAGGGGGGGACGTGCAAATTTTAACGAATTACTGGAAAGATTGGAGCTTTTGCTTGAAAGAATTGGTGTGTGAAATTAGATTGTTGGTTTGGGAAGCTTCACATCAGTTTATTATAACAAAGAAACGGTGAGACGAGCCCGCGTCTATAGAACAATCTGGCCATACATGCATTAGTGGGTTATTAGGTTAAAAACGAATTAATACTTATTAAGTTAAGTTAACTATAAAGGTGCTTGGGCAAATTTTTGATAATAAGCATGTAGTATTTAAAACGCCACATGCGAACAACGCGTCATACTGACGTCACGCAAAATCCTGCATCTCGCAAGCAGAGTTTACCGTGCAATTAGCATAGATACAACGGCCCTACATGAATCATCGGGCAGTTGCCCGCCAGACACAACACCCGTCTGGTCGGAGGATCATCCCTTTTCTATAGAGTATGAGTGAACTTGAAACCCTGTTCCTCATACTTCTATGAGCACTACTAAAACGCAAAACTGTACCTCAGTCACATAGTCTCCGTACCTACAATTCCAAAATTCGCATTTACCCACAAACTTCTCTTAATGAATACAGCATCGTCAGAACCCAAACAAAACACTCAAAAATCATAATCAACAAAATGCTTCACTCACAAACGAAGCAGCATTAAAAAATTTATCCTTAATTACTTAATTTTTCCAACGTCGCCGTCGGTATATTTTGGACGCAACGTTATCAAGGAGAGTCGAGCTACCATCAGGGGCAGCCATGTAATTATCAAATGAGATTTTTATCTTCCTGTTAATATCTTTAATTTAATCACTTTACATGCTGTCCTGGTAATGGAAGGTTAGTATCAGATGCATTGTGTATGGTGTATGTGCTGACTCGCGCACCGAGGGTTCCGTACTTTGTAGGTATCTAAATAGTTTATCACGGGATTTTTTTAATGTACCTCCAAATTTACGGTTTTCGGATTTTTTCCTTTACTCGTGCTACACGAACTTGCTTCTTGCCAAATTTCATGATTCTAGGTCAACGGGAAGTAACCTATAAATTTTGATTCCCTTGAGAGTGTCGAAATATACGTTTTTTGCGGCATAAACGGCAGTATTTTTTTTACATTATTGATTTTTTCCCAACTTCAAGGAACTGAAGACTTGAGTATATGGTTTTAATTTCAACTCGATACCTCTACGCGTTCCCGAGACAAAGGGTATTGACAGACGGACAGACAGACAACAAAGTGATCCTATAAGGGTTCCATTTTTTCCTTTTAAGGCATGGAACCCTAAAAATTAATAAAGTATTCTGAGGGGCAATTCTCGTAATTTTAAGAACGTTCTCAGTCAGATCTCAGTGCCAATCTGTCAAAAATACCTCTAATTTCCCTACATTTTGACAAGTTTTTAACATTTGACTGTCGCCGAGATGAGACTCCGACTAGATTTTGAATGTTTTAAATTACGAGAATTGGCCTTCTCATGTAGTGCAGGCTGGCTATACAATAACTGGTTGCATTCAAACAGTCAAGCGAGTTCAGAATGAGCTTTCAAATACCTATCTGTACTTATTAGGTTTTTCTTTGGAACAATGGTGTAAAGACGTATGCGTGAAATCAACATAGAGAAATCGTAACGTTGCGTTGTTTGATTTCTTACAGTACAAGGTAAACTTTTGGACTTAAATTTTTCCTTGCGAGTAGAATATTACCTTAGAATCTTCAACGAAACTTGGCTCGTGAGTATCTGCGCAGTATTCTTTAAATAATCTAATTTAACCAAATGTGTTAAGCAACAACAAAAAACTACAATGGCAAAACTACAATAGGAAAACTAAATAATATCATCATTACCATTCTCCTGCCGTTATCCCAATTTATTTAGTGTCGGCGCAACATGTCATTTCCTTCCCTACTTCTCCATTAGTCGTCATCTCGATTTTCACCCCCTTTCGATCCACATCATCTTTTAAAACTTAGGTCTTGATCTATTTATCCATCTACCTAACCTTTTCCCAACTATGTTGGGGTCCGCTTCCAGTCTAACCAAATGAAGCTGAATGTCAGCATTTTATATGGAGCGACTGCCTTATAAATATAACAGCTAATAAATATAATAATACAAAAATAGAAGACATTCCATCCAAAAGCTATAAATAAAAGCAATACCTGCGGATGTACAACGCGTTACACAAATAGTTGAGTACTCCAGGTAGCAACAAACTCTTTGCAGAATCTAATATACGAGGCGCCGATATATCATGCGAAACATTATACATCACTTGGACTATTTTATCCGTTCCTATTCCGGACATCGTATGCAGAATAGTATTCGAGAAACTTTGCCTTGGAAACACACGAGACGGTGGAAGATTATAGAAGCAAGACAGTCAATACAAAACAAGCATTAAATAAATGATTTTATTTAATCAGTTTAATTGGGAAACAGGGGTGGTCTAGTCGTAACAGCCGCGACTTAAGAGTGTAGGATCGTAGGCTCGTACCCAGACAGGCACGTCACTTTGTGTAAATTATTTCATCACCACTCCTCTCAAAACGGTGAGGAAACCGGCATGTCTTAGAATCAAAAATCCGAAGATATGTGACATTTACCTATCCACACCGTTCCATGTGGTTACAGCCCACTCGCTCTCGGGGAGAGGAGGCGTATCCTAATAACATAAGCATAATCATACTATAATGTTCCCAACATCATAGGCTGATTATGTTTATGTCATTTGGGAAACAATCAGATACCAATTCGATTGGCAGTAGAATTAATTCTTCAGGAATTTGGTTATCACGTTAAGATTTTCGAAGATATAGATAGATTGATATACCATTATTTTGCTCTTGGCCATTGAATTGCCTTCTTCAACTCAGCTTTAACTCTACCTTCTGTGCCCGACGCAGCAGTTTAATAAACATCACGCCTATAATCCCCAAAGTTAGAAGAAAAGTGTAGGTATATCATCTATATTGAAAGCCTAGCCCAATATAAGTTTATGTAGAAATTCTAGCACCAAAATGCCTGTACAAAAAATCTATCGTCCCGAAAACCTCAGGAGCAATAAGTCCCGTATATTACCTCACAGCGTACCCTTCTCAACTGCCTGTTATCAGTATATTTTCACCCAGGCTACCGTGCAAGTCGCGGCCACTGCCTACCACACATTCTTCACCTCACCACGCAAAAACAGCCCCTTTCACAAAGTCAAAAGGTGCACTAGAATTGTAGAGGTAAGTTGGTAGATGCATAACAAGTCGGACCGAGGTTGCCAACAATTTCCAGAGTCCATTCGTGGCGATCGCTGGTATTATGTTTATGTTAGATATTTGAAAATTTTCACGTTTTTATTGTTGTTTATTGTATGAAATATTGGATACCTTTGTTCGCTTAGGAAGAAAATAGTTCGAAGATATTTCTTATGTTTGTAAGCTAAAGGAAACAGTAAGAAGGACAAGTGAGAGATATTGTACACACCTTTCGTTGTTTTAGTTATGTTATTTAACTAAACAATGATTTTTAATATGCTAGACTAAAATGACAGCTGCGAATGGTTTGGTTTATAATGTTGACAAAAAAAGTTGGTCTTAGCTGTCATTTTCATCAATCAATGTCATCCAAAATAGAAAAGTATAAGCGTTTCAAGTAACAAACAGAAACGGATGTTGATGAAAAGGATGTGGCATTTTAACTCATTACCAATCTGTCGACAATTCAAAAGTCCAACTTAAACTGCTCTAAACTAAGCATCAATTAAGCTATAATAAAGTTAAAAGTTAACAATTCGTAACACAATTGGCTCAGTTAAAGCTACTAAGTTAATCTCCGGTTAAAGTTGTTGCTGGCAGTGGGCCAGGTAAACCACGTTAATGATTACTACACTTTGTTTTGTTACGAGTTTCATTAAAAGAATTAGGTCATAATTAAACAAGAGTTAGGGAATTTAAACGCGTTAAAAACTAGTTAACTATGATGGGCGTTGTTCAAATAAATGTATAACTAAGTGATCTTCGTCACCAACTAACATAATTTCAAATACTAGCTTCTGCCCGCAACTTAGTCTGCGTGAAATTTGTTGCTCCCCGCCCCGCCCCGTCGCATCGCATCGCCTGCCCGCGCTAGTACTTCGTGTTCGCTTAGCGTTTTTTCTGACTTTTGCTTAGCTCCTTAAGATCCTAGCGTGATGTTATACATATCTATATAGCCTTTAGCCTTCCTCAAGAATTGGGCTATCAAATGCGAGAATTTCTCAAATCGGACTGCTTGTTCCGGAGATTACCCCCTACTTACAAACAAACAAATTTTACCTCTTTATAATATTAGTACAGGTATATTAACATCGTAAGTCGCATTGATGTTCCTTCTCAAAGTTTGAACCACACCCTCGGATCTTCGTCTTTTGTTAAATTGATGCTCGAGAAGGGCTTCGAACGGCACACCTTCCTGCAGGTTAATGCTACCATTCTCACCCCCATAATACCTTAGTCACCGCTAACGATATCCACAGGGCAAGACCGTCACACTCTGACCTCTTCAAAGTCGCCCGAAAGCTTTATAATTATCTTAAACGACACCAACCCTCCCGACGAGTATTTACCCGTAAAGAGAAACATACACTAATTACTCCATCAGGGCAAAGTAAAACATCTTTCAAATAAAACCTATTAAAATTAGCATATGCCGCGTCCTCGACAGTATTTACATCATGGCTTTTAATTACTTTCCAACCATTTACCGGCTTAGTAATTAAATACAGACAATTTTACGGGAAAATTGTGAGGAATACGAGATCCTGTCGGAATTGTCAGTCAGATGTAGCGCCTCCTAGAGAATTGTGTACAACGTCACAAATGTCAGGGGACGATTTTGTGAGAATTGTTGATGAATTTGTTTTTGAAAGCGACTTCGTTCGCGATTTGATTTTGCTGCGTGTTGCTGAATAGAAAACTGAAGACATTGTTACTCGTGACAAAGACAAACCACTGACTTCAGGAAAGAAACCGGAGTTCACTTTAAACAGTAGTTCAACAGCCTTCTTGTCTTGACGTCATAAGACCATGAGTAATTCACGATGATCGCGTTACCTATTGTCTAGATGGCTAATAGTATAATCACACAGGATCTCTAGATATTCACGACAGTTATATTTTCTTTATCTTAAAAAGTCTTAATAGAATATGTTTGGAGGTCATTTCCAATCAGCGAAAACGATTCCATTCCTTCTATTCCTCCATGATTCCTCCCAACATATCAGTAGGAACAGTGATTATAGTCGCAGTAACAGAACTGGGTGGAGCGTTTACCTCGGGCGCGTGTTGTGCGAAGTCGGAGCGACTGACAATGGAAACTTACCCCGCGCCGGACAAGTTGCCGACACCGATGTATGGACACTGGATATACTTGCTATATATCATTTATTTCGGATATTGCTATTTTTTTATTCAACAAAAGTAACTTTTGGAGACTTCATTGGAAATTCCTAGTGCCTGGAAAATAATGATGGATGAAAAACAGATTCGAAAACAAGAAGACAAAATAATAAATAAGAAACTATACAACCCATTGATATATTAAATATATCAATGAAACACCTTTACTCTTAAAACCGAACCCTAATGTCTAGGTACATGGCGCGCGATATGTCTGCATATGATACAATGTATGTTACGCCTCAATTGATGATGACGTGTTTAATGCTTGTAACTAAATGATGGTGCCGTTTCTCATGTATACTGAACTATGTCTATGAGAATCTTAACGCTATTCTGCAAAAAAAATGTCTAAATTTAAAAATTATTTAGACACAACTAAAATCGAATTTGACAATCGCGACACCACGTGGTACTTGTTTGCCCTACGCCGTGAATTTTTTTTAGAGCCGGAGACGTGCACAGCTGGTGGTGCAGTCTCAGATGTGTTTTATATGGAATTTTTCACTTTTTGTATGGAAAATTATTACCTACACGTTGAGTTTTAGAGTTTTAATTGGTTATATAACGGGGCTCGAATTTTCATTATTTTTGCCTTAGGACACACCATTTTCAAGGTATAAGCCAAAGAAAAGATAAGTACAGTGCTGTTTTTGCACCTGAAGTCGAGGTGTTGGTGTATTCCACACATTTTTAATCGCGATTAAAAATAGTCAGATTTAGTTAGACAATCAAAATTTTAGGTGAAAAACGTCAAATTCAGAATAGCAAAATTGCCATTTTCAATAGATTAATAACTCAGTGCCATCTTAGTGCTGTCAAACTAAAAAAAGTTAAGTTGTACTTTACTTGTTGTTGAATGTACAGACGCCAGCACATCAAGCTACCCGAAACTGTCAAATTTTCCCAATCAACTTTGAACCTTATGCTTTAGCGATAAAGTTGAAAATCTATTAAAGAAATCTGACAGATTGTGGTAGGTTGATGTGCTGGCGTCCGTACTTTAGTAAATTTCAGAAAAGGGAAATCGTCGCTGGACAGGTATAAACTAAATTTTGGTGATTTTTAGTCTAGTTTAGAGGCATTTGTGAAAAGAGAATCGGCACCATTGTCATTTAATAAACTGCTACTTAGCTGTTGTATGATTATATTAAACGTGTTGCCATCTACTCGTAGCTTTCACTTTAGACTACAATTTTCTTCAGCAAAATGACATTTTCTATCTGAAAACTCATTACAAAGATAATGAGTTATTACATTAGTGGTGTCGTTGAACGCAGCTCTAGATCGGGGTCAACTAGTTTACAAACTCGCTACTGTCTAGCTGTCTTAATTCAGTTCTGCTGTCGCAGTCGACCGCTGCGGCACCGCTGCGATTTGCCGACGATAAACTTGCGTTAAACTGTTGTTCACTAGAGTGGGACCGTTTAAAACGGAACTTTTTCAATTATTCCTCTTGTAGTTTATTGGATTCGATTCCAAGCTAGCAAGTTATTTGATTTGCAAGTTCCTGCAATGCCGTTGAAAACTTGTACAACTAGTTATGAAGAGAGATTGAGGAAAATTTCCAGAGATGCTGAGATTGTCTGCTAACAAAGACCTCATAACAAAAGTCAGTCGCTCCTGGGAAAAAAGTCTTTTGTACTTGAGAGGCGGATGCGGAGCGAGTCGTGTTCGAATAAATGATTGAGATTGATGCGATAACGTTGGGACATTAAGAAAAATCGCGCACAATACATACTGTCTACATTGTCACTAATTTGAATATGAACTAAAGTCAACCAAAAAAGTGATTTATATGTATATATTTTTTGGAATAAAACAATGAATAGATTAACTTAACTTAATCATTTATTTCAATTACCTTCCAGTCAAAACTTTACAGTAATAGATGTCTTGCTGCGCGGCGGGTGATCTGAAAGAGATTGAGTGATCAGTTTTGATGGCTATTCTTATGGTAGCTCCGCACCCACTCTCAATCTCTCGTGGTGTCAGCGCCCCAGTCTACGGGTATAACTTCAGTGGTGTGACTTAGCGGTTTTTACACATCAATACAGCAGTGCTATTCTGTAAAAATCTCACCGTGAAAACTAAGGTGAAGTGAGCTTAAAGTGAGCTGTCAATACCGTCAATCCCTGGCATCAGGTGGAATAACAGCTCACTTCGCTTAAGTTTTCACGGTGAGATTTTTATAGAATCGCACTACAGTTTCAGACAGCGGATGTTAAATGCACTGTATGTTCATAAGCATGGGTAGCAAACCCATCTTTTACCAACTTAGGACACTATTTCGTTCAGCTCTTACTCAATAACCCCGTTTACATTTCTTCAGGTTCTCGTCAATAATGTGGAAGATAATCCGTAAAAGGAAACTTTAATACAGTCAAGTTTTTTAAACTTTGCCGCAGAACGTCTTGTTGCTTCTAAAAGTGTATGAAACAATATTTTCCGATATTAAAACTGTATTTCGAATCGAGTCTCAACAAAAATTCGATTTAGTAACTTTTGTAAAACGTGCCAAAGTTTAGCAAAGTTCCGAGCTTGTCGTCATATCGTGGGCAGAATACACGCCCGGTTCGTTTGCAGCTAATGTAAACGTTATTCAGATGTGATAAAAGCTATTTTCGGTTGCCACATACGCATATACCCGTTATAATAAGAAAGATGTGATGAACATCAATGTAAATATTTAGTCAGTCGCTTCCGACGTTCATATGTATTTACGTTTCTGTTGCTTTGAAATAATATATACCATATATTATATGCAAAGCTTTTTATTATTTACTGTAAACCAGGGACTTGAAACGTTACTCAAAATAACGTTACGCGCAGTTCCGGTAACGATAATTTGTACCGTTCCACCAGGATTGTAACAAAATTAATTCCTTGGCTATGACGATACTGACAAACGGAACGAGTTCACTAACAATATTATCAATATATCGTTATTAGTATAACGATATAAACGTTATTCATTTCGATACTCCACGTTGCCAGCTTCATGACTTATAAGAAGAGGAAAAAGTATGAAGAATAACGTTACAAATGAATCTGTAAAGGCTCCTTCAAACAGGCGCGACATGCGATAAAATCGCGCGCGACACAAAGGCACCGCAATAAGTCACGCAACGAGCGGTGCCATTGTGTCGCGCGCGATTATATCGCGTGTCGCGCCTGTTTGTAGGAGCCTTAACGTTATTACTAGCGGATAAGCTTAATGTTACTAATACCAATAACGTTACTTAATTATAATATTGTTCTACGAAAATGATATTCTATAACTTTTTTTTTTTGTAACGTTATTGATATTTTTAGGTTTTAGTATCGTTACAAATTTTGGAACGTTATACGATAACATTAGTGGTAACGGAACGAAATTCATTTCGTTTTCAAGTCCCTGCTTTAAACTTATATTTAATGAGAAATTCGTAAGATGACACAGTAATAAAATGTACAGACTGGCAACACATCAAGCCACTACTATCTGTCAAATTTCTTTAATAGATTTTCAGCTTTATGGAAGGTTCAATGTTGATTGGGAAAATTTCACAGTTTCGGGTAACTTGATGTGCTGGCGTCTGTACTTATACATCTTATTTACTCATACACTTACTGAAATCAGATAAATTATTTCTTCGATCTTAGATCTAAAAGCACCTTCATCTTCTATGACACGGCAATAGAATATCTTCCAAAGATATTATGATAAAAAGAGCACTCTAAAGACCTTTTCTCTATATCCAATTCCTGCCAGATTTATGAGGAATGCTCTCACATCGGTATCTAAGAATAACTCTAAATAAAAACAAAATAGGCTCTCCCAGAGAACCGTTTAAATCATAAAACAAATAGTAATATCTGGTGAACACGGCCGTGAATATCTGCTAGATTATGGTAAATGGGTCGGCCGCTGTTTGAGATCATGAGCTGACCACTTATAAAATATAGTTCGGCTGCAAGCTCCATTTACCCGCTGGTCACTCTAACCGGATCGAGCCGGTTAAATCCGGTAAGTGGGCCTCCGTGCTCGAATAAATCCCCATATTATTGTTATTGCCGGAGAGGATCCCTCCTTTGTATACGATCGTCTCGTGACGTCATGACCTGCTTTCTGATACTATTTCTCTCAATATTGCTACGTTAGTGGTTTGTACCTAAGTAGAATTATTATTAAGATGATTAGCAGAGTGGTCTTGGACAGTGCAGTGGACCGAATGAGGATCGTACCCACTGTTCGCCCCTGCCTAGTCCTCTGAGGAGTTCAGGTTTGATTTTATGTTCTTTTATTTCATTAAATGCATATAAATTATATTTTTAAATATGTATTAGAATATAAAAACATTTAAAAATATAAAAGATGGTAGCCGACTGGTATCGGGAACGGGGTCCAAGCCTCTAGATTATAATAGTAGTCTATGGGTCGAAGGTAACGGCGCGCGGTGGTCAGGGCTCCAGAGAGAGGAACCTCCTAAAAATGCGGGCCGTGTCCAGAAGTACCGCTTTCTGAATCAAGCCCTTGATCCAGCTGCCCAACGAGAGCCTCCTCAGGTGTTGGTCGAGGCTCTTGACTATTAATACTTCGGTTGTCACGACCATCGGCACAATGATCGCTGAATCCACATCCCGCGTCCCATCACCTCGCGAGCCAAGTCAAGATACTTGATTTTTAGGGTTCCGTACCCAAAGGGTAAAAACGGGACCCTATTACTAAGACTCCACTGTCCGTCTGTCTGTCTGTCTGTCACCAGACTGTATGTTATGAACCGTGATAGCCAGACTGTTGAAATTTTCACAGATGATGTATTTCTGTTGCCGCTATAACAATAAATACTAAAAATAGAATAAAATAAATATTTAAGGGGGCTCCCATACAACAAACGTGTTTTTTTTTTGGCGTTTTTGCCTTGTGAGAGTCCGACTCGCACTTGACCAGTTTTCATCTTTCTCGGGTTTCGCGAGACGGGATGCCATGCGTGTCGTTAGTTCCGCATTTTCGTTTTTTGACACCGACTTCCGAAATTAAAGTTATTTATAATTTTGTAGTGTTTTTGTTTTGAAGTCGGTTGTTTTTTTTTTGTAAAAAAAGTTTTTTTTATCTCTTTTTAGTTGCACATACCCACATAAATTCAATTAACACTAGTGCATTGAAGAATTGAAGACACCGACTAGAAGAATCATCAAAATTCACATAGAAATGCCGGAGATGCGGTACATTTATGCATATAACTTCGTACATAAGAATAATTACCTAATGTTTTATATAGGTACTTAAACCTTCCTGAAAGTATGTAGATCACATTAATGAAAGAATTATCATAATTGGTTTATTAGTTTTTGAGAAAATCGCGGACATACATACATACGGGTCGAATACAGAACCTCCTTTTTTGAAGTCGGTTAAAAACGAAAATGGAACGGAACCAACGACACCAACTCCCGAAATTAAAGTTATTTTTCACTTTGTAGTGTTTGTTTTGAAGTCGGTTGTTTTTTTATGTCCGGTTTAGTAACCAGTCTTACCAAGGGGTATCATATTGCCCGGTCACCGGGTTGTCGAGGCAGAAGGGGGCGATTGGTAGTCGCTCCATGTAAAATACCCGATGACCCCAAGATAGCAGGGAAAAGGCTAGGCAGATTAATAGGTTTAAAAAACATTACAACAGTACATCATTGTTTTCGTGAAATAATAAATTTAAAATTCTTGTGTTAGTGTAAAGTAAGTAGCAAAAGTCGCTTCAGCTTATTAGTGAACTGCCAGTGAAACCTAGATGCGCGGCCTGAAAACTTTTTGATAGACATTTTAAATAATAGGTAAAAACAATTTATTTAACCCAACAGCGTTTCATTAATTGACGTACATAATCACCCTCACGTTCTCACGCTGGGACACAGGTCACACAGGCCTTCTCTCAGTAAGAGGACGCGTTAACTCACGTGTCAAAATAATAATCGTAAAAATAAATTTAAAATTAATAAAAATGCAACTAAATAAAGTAAAGTAAAAATATCGTAATTACAAACCGCACTAATACTAACAGTAGCCTGATCGGGCTAGTTTGTTATAGGGGATGGTTGTTACAGGGGAAGGTTGATACAACGGCCTAGTTACGAGAAAGCTATTGTTATAAAATGACTCTGGATTAAAATAAAGTCCAAACCAAATACCTAAGGTAGGATGAAGTGCATGATACATGACAAATACTTGCAAACATCCGAGTTTATATTCAATAATATAGGTTACATCTGTACGTGAATATTTTCGTAACCTTACAATACACTCGGAATACGATAGTATCCGGTCTAGCATGCGTCATGCAAGTCATCCTGTCCTTGACAGACAACGGTGTCCCGCACGACATGTCGGACATAACCATTGTTTACGTAATATTATCACTACTTTTTCTTTTTCGCCTCCTCATCCAATCTCTTTCTAAGTGACGCCGGCATCTCTGCAGGAGGAGGACGGGGCATCTTAGTATAAACCTTGAAACCGTCGTAAACAAACCACTGCAGGCCCGTGAGAGTGCCGATCATGAAGATACGCAACACCAGGCCGCGCCAGATGCCGACAAAGCCCACGTCCTTTATAATGCTGCCTATGGTGGACCCTGGTTCTTTGTTCAACTTGGACACGATGGTGTCCGAGGGATGCGACACTATTGCGCACAGCACGCCCGCCATGTAGCCCGCTGTGAACGTCATTATTAACTGTTCGTTCTTCGTGCACTGGTCTCTCGGCTTCGGCGCCACTACCTCGTACAACTTCTCCAGAATCTTCTCGAATGAAGCGAACTTCATCATGGTGTAAGGGATCTGTCGGCCCCACAGAGGCGTGATTCCTTTGTAAAATGTTCCAAACCCTTCCGTGCTGAGCATGTGGGGCATGGCCCTGCTCATCTGCGACGTGTAGCCCGGCGTCGTCTGCATACGCACTTTGACAGCTTCAAATGGTGCGAGAAAGATATCGGCGACAAACTCTGCGGACGCTGCCGCGGCTAAATACAATCCTGTTCTGTACAGGTAAGCGGATTCCTCATTGACCAAGTTGGCATATTTATATTTGAAGTATTCGTAGCCACTGAACTTGGCACCGCCTTGCAACGTATACCCAAACAATGTAGGCGCCCATCCCTTAACGAGATTCGCGGGACCGCCTTCCCTGTAGGACATAAGGAACCCTTGGGCAATTGACTTGTACTTGCTGGGGTCCACCTGCATGCGGCACTTGACCAGGTCGAGCGGCGTCACGAATGTGTGCGTGGTGCCACACGCCGCCATGCCGCCCGCTGCGCACAGTATAAAGAACTTGTTGCTATGGATCTTGCACGAGAACTCTTCCTTTTCACCTTTCTTAGACATTATGTTTGCTTAGTCTTTGTTTTTGTTATATTTTTTTAAAGATAGGAAGGAAGCCGTTTTTCCGTCCGCACTACCTGCTGTGGTGTATTTTTTATTCAATTTAAAAAAACATTGCATGTGGAAAAATATTAGGATTACATGTCAGCGGTCAAAACTGACAGTATTTCAAGGGTGATATTTATCTAGTTTAGTCTGTGGACTGATGGAATGAGTGGTAGAGTTACAAGGTTACAAGCAGGATCTTTTGGCGCCAATGACATTAATAGAAGGGCGTTGTTGGTGGACATTTGTGGAAGTGTCACATAAATCCTACTTAACTATATATATCGCGGGCAATGAGGGTTTTCTGAAATGACGTTCCGCTAGGTGGCAGCACTGACACGTCAGGTCCACGTCTGTCAAAGAGCCTATATTTTCTTTAGTCATGACTGAATGTTGAACGAATGATGAACGTCATCATATGTTTTATATCCATTGTCGAAATGGAAGACCTCTTGTCCGCAAAAGCCATTAAACGAAGAGAAGAAGAAGAAGAAGACCTCTTGTCAAAGTGGTGCCAACTGGTGTCGTAAATTTTCACGAAAACCCCAATTTGTATGATTCCGCGTTTTACAAACGGCGTCGTCCGTTTAAAAATGCTGGCTGTTTTAAAATATGCCGTACCACGAGGTTAGGTTTGGTTAGGTTACTATTTGGGAGGAGCCGCGCCGAGCCCTCATCTCAGAAGTAGGCAGTGACCTATCGCTGCCGGCCGTGGTCAAGTCGATGGTCGGTAGCGAAGATCCTAAGACGCGGTGGTTTCCTTCTGCGAAACGGTCGTCTCGCAGAAGGAGGCTGCGGAAAGGGAGAGGGAGATCTCATCCACTTACCCGGCCCGCAGCAGGCGCACCAGTCGTCGGCGGAGGGCGGACAACGCCCTCTTCTAACCCCCCTAAATGGGTACAGGAGCGACGGACTCGAGGACGTCCGTCGTCCCCCACACATCAGGACCTGATGTTCCACGCGCGCCTCTCTTAGACGTCGCGGAGGGAGTTAAACACCTCACTCCCCCCCTGACCCAACGAGGCCCGCAGTGGCGGACCAGACCCCGCCGCCCGCCCTAGGGCGGCGGACATCCATGAGGATTTTCCACCCCGGAAACAAAAAAAAAAATTGTTAGGTTACTATTCCGGTGAGGGACAGCCGCGGCGGGTTTAAGGATGAGTGCTAACGCGTGCCCGTGTTCCCGCCGTAAGCGGCAGAGGAGGACACCGTGGAGTTTTAGTGGGTTACAGCCCCACATTACTGCACTATCTCCCCGTGGTAGTGCAGAATGCATGAACATTTCTCCATAAACATAATACAACTAAATTGATATGATAGAAAAAAAATCATGAAGATACCTCTAAAAACTTTCTTCTTACAATAAAAACCATACTAATACACGTATAATCATTCTGATTTTTTGTCAGATTATTCTATAAGCAATATACCTACTAAAGCACTAGTGTTTTAATTTTTTAGTCCAAACAATAGATTTTTTCTAAATATATAATTGCTTCTTAATTTGCAAGTATTACGACTATCCGAAAACCTTGACTATATAACTCTTTCGTTTGTCATCCATACTGCTGCTTCAACATCCTATTTTCGTGTTCCACTAGGCGTAGGTCCTCAACCTTATTTTGCCCACCGCACACTGAGTTTTTTCTACACGCCAAACCCCCCCCCCCCTCCCATTTTTATTTACTTACCATCTGTCGCGGATTTGAAGCAGCTATTGCCATATACAAACGTTTAATATTATATAGTCGTAAGATAGGATATACAAATGTTCTCAAGGCCTACTACTGCCTCCTGAAAATCTCAAACCGACGAGGGGGTTTTATCACCCACCTTGAGAACCTATGTACTAAGGCACTCTCTTATCACTCTAAAGAAACAAATACTCGAATTAAAAATTTATTAATTTCATTTTGATCCACTTCACCTTACAACTAAGTTAAAATAATTCTTAAAATATTCTTTACTAAAATAACTAAATATTTTATATTAATTTTAATATTTGTATACACATATTTACAAACAAAACGATTGCATTGCTTTTTGTACTTTTTCGAGAACGATTAATAATTGCCAAAGAATGGTAAAAAATGTATAAAAACATCTGACAATAATGCGCAGTTTAAAATAATCACTGATTGTTACAACTTAAACCTGAAATACAAAAATAAATAAGTAATTGATTATTTATTGTCCTTTTCCTTAGAATTGCTAGGGATGGGCAATTCTTATTTCATTTACTTACATCTATCGATGAAATCAATCCATATATCGATAGCAAGCAATTCGGATAACATGTTTAAATACAAATAAATCTTTACGGAAATTACATCGATTGTTTGACAAAATAATTTTGTATGTGATTATAGAAATAAAGGAAAAGAGACCTTAAATTAAGTGAATTCCCAAACCATGATGAGAATAAACTTATTCACTGGCTTTTCATAACAATGGCAAATTAACTAGTGGTGTATTGTTAATATTATAAAATACCTAATCGATTCTATTTTCATAACAAACATCGATATTACGTCGATCAGTATAATCGTCAACTAACTACGTATTATGCATTCAATCTCACACAAATTATGTAATACTGCCGACGAGGCCGGCCCGGCCGCGCGGTGCCGAGCCAACCCGATGGAAACATGCGGCAAATATTTTGTGGGGACGGCCATATTAGTATATGAATAAAAACCTGATCAAAATAATCGCAGTCATTGAATACAAAAATTCCGTCGACACATAATATTTAGTCACACATTAAACAGAACCAGTCTATCATTTCCATGACACATCAATTTTAATAGCGTAGTGAGACTTCATCGATACATTCCAATCGGTAAACCTTAGCGATTTTTTTTTAATAGATTCGACGAATCGATTTATAAATCTTTACTTTTATAATTTACATACAAAATGGCAGTCGTTGAATGTTCTGGCAGTGTTATAAATAAGAAGTATATTTACAAGTCTCACTACTGGACACTAAATAAGCAGTTACAGAAAACGCCTTCTCACCCAAGATTCGGTCAACATAGAAATGGCAAACAATATTGATAGTTTCCTTTCGTTCGGTGCCTATTTGTGTACGTTGTGCCTTAAAGTGTGTCCACATTCGTGACATTTTAACGGACCAGACACCGTGGCCGTGACAATCGCGCGAGGCAAAACCGATTCAGCTATCCACTCCTCAAGGGATAATACACAGGCGTCACGATCCCGTCAGCTTTAGCGTAGCTAGAACAGTAACATTGTCACGAAGTATGGTCCGTTGAAATGTAACAAATGTGTAAGCAGCTTTTATGAAGCGTTTTCTGTAGCTAGTCATCAGATGGTGCGCGCTCAGCCCGACACGTACAGGTGCAGGGGCGCCGGCTCAGCGCTTATACAGCGCCACGCGCACCGACACGTACAGGTGCAGGGGCGCCGGCTCAGCGCTTATACAGCGCCACGCGCACCGACACGTACAGGTGCAGGGGCGCCGGCTCAGCGCTTATACAGCGCCACGCGCACCGACACGTACAGGTGCAGGGGCGCCGGCTCAGCGCTTATACAGCGCCACGCGCACCGACACGTACAGGTGCAGGGGCGCCGGCTCAGCGCTTATACAGCGCCACGCGCACCGACACGTACAGGTGCAGGGGCGCCGGCTCAGCGCTTATACAGCGCCACGCGCACCGACACGTACAGGTGCAGGGGCGCCGGCTCAGCGCTTATACAGCGCCACGCGCACCGACACGTACAGGTGCAGGGGCGCCGGCTCAGCGCTTATACAGCGCCACGCGCACCGACACGTACAGGTGCAGGGGCGCCGGCTCAGCGCTTATACAGCGCCACGCGCACCGACACGTACAGGTGCAGGGGCGCCGGCTCAGCGCTTATACAGCGCCACGCGCACCGACACGTACAGGTGCAGGGGCGCCGGCTCAGCGCTTATACAGCGCCACGCGCACCGACACGTACAGGTGCAGGGGCGCCGGCTCAGCGCTTATACAGCGCCACGCGCACCGACACGTACAGGTGCAGGGGCGCCGGCTCAGCGCTTATACAGCGCCACGCGCACCGACACGTACAGGTGCAGGGGCGCCGGCTCAGCGCTTATACAGCGCCACGCGCACCGACACGTACAGGTGCAGGGGCGCCGGCTCAGCGCTTATACAGCGCCACGCGCACCGACACGTACAGGTGCAGGGGCGCCGGCTCAGCGCTTATACAGCGCCACGCGCACCGACACGTACAGGTGCAGGGGCGCCGGCTCAGCGCTTATACAGCGCCACGCGCACCGACACGTACAGGTGCAGGGGCGCCGGCTCAGCGCTTATACAGCGCCACGCGCACCGACACGTACAGGTGCAGGGGCGCCGGCTCAGCGCTTATACAGCGCCACGCGCACCGACACGTACAGGTGCAGGGGCGCCGGCTCAGCGCTTATACAGCGCCACGCGCACCGACACGTACAGGTGCAGGGGCGCCGGCTCAGCGCTTATACAGCGCCACGCGCACCGACACGTACAGGTGCAGGGGCGCCGGCTCAGCGCTTATACAGCGCCACGCGCACCGACACGTACAGGTGCAGGGGCGCCGGCTCAGCGCTTATGCGGCGCCACGCGCACCGACACGTACAGGTGCAGGGGCGCCGGCTCAGCGCTTATGCGGCGCCACGCGCACCGACACGTACAGGTGCAGGGGCGCCGGCTCAGCGCTTATGCGGCGCCACGCGCACCGACACGTACAGGCGCAGCGGCGCTGGCACGTCGGTGTGGCGCCGTGCGCGCCGCCGCCCTGCCTCCGGCGGCGCCACAAACCGGGCTTCCAGCTCCAACTGCCTTTCCATCACCACCTGTCATGTGAATAATAAGATAACATATTATTTTTATTATATTTATACTTATAGTGTTAATAGATTTATGCGTATCTTTATATTTAAAATATTAATTATTTCTCAATTTTCATGATTGCGCCTACTACTGTTTGTCTCTGCATCACCCAAAGGTCGACTGGTAGAAAATGCCTATGGCATTAACTCCGCCTCTGTACATTTATGTGCTTGAAGTAATAAATAAATAACCGCCATATTTCTTTGCTCAAACATGGATACAATTGGGTAAAACCGGGAAAAATTGTACATTTGTAATTTTTTAATTTTCTCGATTTTATTTATCATATAGAGCAGTGGTGGCCCAGTGGCATCGGCCGCGACTTACGAGTTGTAGGTTGTAGGTTAACACCCAGACAGGCGCATTACTTTGTGTAAATTATTTCATCACCACTGCTCTCAAAACAGTGAAGGAAAACATGGTGAGGAAACCGGCATGTCCTAGAACCAAAAATTCGAAGACATGTGACATCTACCAACACGCACTAGGCCCGCGTGGTGGATTACGGCCCACTCCCTTTCACAGAGAGGAGGCCTGTGTCCCAGCAGTGGGAATGTTATAGGCTGATTATGATTTATCTTATAACATTAACGTTTTTTGATAAATGTGATTTGTTGTATATTGTACCGAATGGTATGCTTGTATTGTTTTAGATAATTCCACAAAATTTAAGCTATCTCAAATTGGGTTATATTCGTAATTTTTTCATTGGTACCTACTACTTTCACCCTTGTAACAAAAACTGAAGTATGGCTATCCCATATTTTTAAGTTATGTTGAAGTTTTGTGATACATATCAATGTTTTCATAAATAGCACAATAAATAACGTAACAAATATTTTTATTAATTTTTAAAAAAGTGTCCAAATTTTACTGAGAGTGTAACGTCATTAAAGTAACATTAATTACTGCTACACTTTAAGAGTAATCCGGCCAATCCTAGTATTTTCTTGCGTGGCAACACCATTGAGCATGATGCCAACATTTAAAAATGAAAAAAATGGTGTCATTATTTTTCGAGTAAAATGGTCTTGTGTGTCGGCAACGGATTTCTGGCCAAAAAGAGTTGTGTTTAAAGTATTGGAATTCAAAGGCAAGTATGTATATTTTGTCTCACTATTATACGTGTTCATATAGGTTTACTACAATAGACAGACAATAGACAGACAATAGACAATAGACAGTAGACAGTATTGTGCAGATGACGAACATCACGACGCTTATGTTTGAAAGGTGATATTCCGCGCTGCTATTTGATCCTCCGGAAGCACTCTGAGTGATGAATACTTCGTCCTTCTTGATATCTGAGCGACACATTTTGATGTTGGTGCGTTAATTGTCCATATTTAAATAATGCCAAAACGTGGTTGAAATCCTGGCGTATCCTGATCCGCAAATTCGACTGGCAAGGTCGCCATGTAGGATTGGGCTGAGGGTTAGCTAGTACTTTAAGGAAACGTCCGAATGTCGTGCTATCCATTTATTGACTGCTTAAACATAATACATTTTTCCTATACTACGTAAACTGCTTGCTAGCCATTACTGCAAGCTTGCACATCATATTACATACCACATTACACAAAAGAATAAAACTACTTCGGAGTCCTTGGCTACCCGCAATTTAAGTTAAATTTCAGTTTTAGGTAATGTCCTACGGGTTTTTTGTCATGAATGTAACAGTGTGTAACAAAATGTGTAACATACAGACTACAGTCATGACCGATTGTTAAGCTGAGAATACACTGTGCATTTTTTTTTCATCACGTTACGTCTTCAATGTTAGCTTTCAAGACTTGCAAGGTTTGTGGTTTGTTGTGGTAAAAGCGAGATTTAAAAAAGCCCAAAAGAAAGAAGTCCGGCGCCGACAGATCTTGCGATCTCGCCACGAAATACATAAGTGGTTCAAAATCTCCATAGCTGCATGAGCTGTGCGACTGTGTGTGTGTATCGCTCCGTTGCATTGTCAACTAATTCTCTATCCGTCTATAACATAATGTATCAAATCTCAATGACATTATAACGCCATTAGCTAAAATTATGGCACGTTTTCATTATGACGTTACTTTTGCAAGTCGTTTCCTTGCAATTACATATTTTTGCACGAAGTTACTTAGTTCATCACCAGAATTTGTGATGGGTTTTTTACACCCTGTATTAATATTATGTAAGTAGGTATTTTAACATACCTGGCTCTTCAAATGTCTCCTCAACCGGAGCGCCCACGTGCCGTCTCGCTTGGACAGCACGAAGTCCTTGTGTTGGTCCCCGTACGCCACGCGGTAGTGCGCGCGCGCGCCGCCCGCCGCCGGCAGCAGGCGCAGCAGCGGCGCGCGGCCCCACGTCTGGCGCGGCGTCGCCGACACCAGCACCAGCTCCGCCGCAGGCTCCAGCACGGAGCGGCGACCTGACGAGCGGTCGAGGTGTAGTAAGGTAGGGTTATGCTAGGAGAGCTTTCAAAAGGTACTAAACGCTTTTACAAAAATAGTCGAAGATCCGAGTTCCTCGTATTAAAATCCTCTAACAGCCACGCTGCAGAGATCGTTGCTTTACTCAGCTTGGCCATGGGTTCCCGTAATAGGAAATAAGCATGCTTATTTTTTATCGTCACTAAATCATTAAAAGATGGTTATATAAACCCACGAAAACTGTTCTCTGCGTGCTTGTTTGTGTGTGTCTTACAATATGTAACTCCAATAATTAGTTCAAACGTCCGTTACTGTCAGGTCAATGTGACGTAGTTTTTCACGATAATACACGTTTACAGTACCCGGCGATAAATATTGCACATCGACCTTTACCTTTTTTTGTATTTTATACAAAGAATAAAAATAATTATCAAAAGAAGCAAATCATAATTGTTTTAACAGCTCCTAATAGATACCGGACTGTTTGTATTTCGTGCGAAAGAGATAACGCTCTTCGAAACCGAAATTAGCCGATCGATTGTCTCTTTCCAAAGGTCGATGTGCAATATTTATCGCCGGGTACCTACCTACCTATAGCGCGTTTTTAAACATTTTGACGTTATGTCACTTCACACGAAAAATCATAATGTAAGTTTGATTAGTAGAGACGAATACTTACGGCGACTGCGCCTCTTGCGTTTCCTAACGATCATGGTGCCATTAGCGAACACTATCGCCTCATCTGGCGCTCTTCGTCTTCGACCGTTCACCTGAAGAGAATATCATGATAGCTTTTATTACAGCTGTAAGTGGTTTGAGGATAGTAAAAGCTGTAATTGCCAGTAAATTACTAGCGATTTAGTAAAGTGATGAGTTACGGCCTCGCGGCTATCCTCTTTCCTACAGGGAATCGTTTTTTACTCAACAGCACGCCATTTAAATTGGCTGTTTAAATAAAATGAACACATTAAACCGTGTATTCCCGTCCGCCCCACTGCCGTCGTCGCACTGATGGGACGAACGGAAATTTAATAAAATAATATTAAATATATTCCCGTTCGTCCCACTGATTTTGCCGGTGGGACGAACTGGTATATATATTTTTAAGCCCCATTGTCCCACCAAATAATTTGATTAAATCCCCTTTCTTCCCTTATAAAACTCCACATCATCAATGTTTACTCACCTTACAACTGAAGCAACCTTCAGTAGATATCAAGTCTTTATCTCCACCGATCTTGTACTGGTCTCTGACGGGGAAGACGGGAGCGTCGCCGATGTCATCAGGAGGCAAGGCTCCGTCTAGCGCGGTGAGGCAATGTCCTGCCCCCACGAGCTGGTAGCCGGCGGGGCAGCCGCACTGGTAGGACTCGCCGAACGAGTTGCAGCCGTACAGACAGCTCGCTGTTGCGCAACCACCTGCCAGCTAACAAACATAGGTCCTTTTTAGACAAATCGACAGAAGTTTTTACCCAAGAAACGATCTTATACGAAAGATCTTACAATAATCAGGTTTATCTTTTGATTCTTCGAATTTCATTATTAACTACATATAAGGTGTGCCTCTTCTTATGAAACGCTTTGCCAAGATGGAGTAATTTTGAGGTCGAATCTGAATGGTAGGCTGCATCCTGTTGAGATATCGATACTAATCACGTCTCTAGAGATCCGCTAGCTAATGTTTGGTCCTGTCATCTCGTTTTCCACCTCTTCATCAAGTTAACTGCTAACCTGAAGACACACAGCATGTCCGGCATCCCAGCCGTACCCAGACGGACATCCGCAGCGGTACGCGCCTCCCACGGCGAAGCACGGCGACGTGCCGCACGGACTGGCAGAACAGACGTCTTGTGGGACACACACGCCACTTGAAGAACGAGTTGTACCTAAGAGATGTAAAGTTGTGAAGTTAGGAAGTATCAACCGAGCACAAATCCTGACTCCGGACTGCTGCTGAGAAATTACTGATGGAAAACCCAATAACACTTGCTTGTGACTTTGGCGAAATATGATGTACAGACGCCAGCACATCAAGCCACTACAATCTCTCAAATTTCTTTAATAGATTTTCAACTTTATCGCTAAAGCATAAGGTTCAAAGTCGATTGGGAAAATTTGACAGTTTCGGGTAGGTTGATGTGCTGGCGTCTGTACTATAGGTAGGTACCCCTCCGCCTGACCCTTCGGTGAAAACAAGCGTGATGTTATGTTTACGTATGTGTTATGAAAAATTATTGTCTGCGGTCTGTTTCAGGGGCCTGACTCTCTAAAGTCAATGAAGATACGAGCCCATCCGAAAGTAGTGCGATTATCAGAATAAGCCCTCCCGATTAATAAACTGTGTCGGACGGGTAAAAACACATCGGGAAGCAAAAACCCATAACTGTCATATCGTGTTGTCATTCATTCTTAGTTCGGGCCCAGAAGTACCTAATGGCCTAACCTTATGGCCGTAGCCCGTAGGTGACACGGGTAGGAAACGCCCGTCTCCGGACGTCGTGCATATAGAGTAGACCCTGACTATGTAACTCGTATTTACTATATTATTCCATCACAGACTTTTCTGGACTATTTAGAGTACTTGTACCTAGTGTATATGCATATAAATATTATTTTTATGTAAGACTTTAAAAACTAAACACAACGCCATCTATTGAGTCAGCATTGAATCATGTGTTTGACTTGAACCACCCTTGTGTCGCACGAGGACCCAAAGCAACATAGCACTAACTTCATGAGTAGGTAGCACTTTAGTTCCATCTCTCGAAGTTCCATCGATGTTGCGTTGTTTCTCATACAGTGCCTATCAAACTTAGGTGAAGGAAAATAAAAGGAAGATAGGCTACTATGGGGATTGTAACGTTGGTGGCATCAAATCTGAGACTGAGCTAAAATAACGGCCGCCAACTGCATCACGCTGCTTGAGAAGTGAGCTTGTTTCAAACTTTATAGATGGAGCCGGATTATTTTTCACTTTGTGTATTTTTGGGGTCCTCTCCTTCACGCCCTTATATTTTGATACCCCATTTGGTCATGGTACTTAAAACAATTTTTTTCGTTACTTATTCACGTCTTTATTCCGCCATTTTGATTTAACACAAAACTTAGACGAATCTAATAGTCACCTCCTGTATTAAAATCTATCCAGCCGTTAGGATGCTTCGATGATATAAATAATCCCACGTAGGTACATACACGGGGAGCTACGCGTGAAAAACATAACCCTATCTTTGCGCAGTCGGGTAAAAAGAAAAAACCAGGAACTTATCACAACTAAGTAACGAAACCCCACATACCAGCCGGACAGTCACACCGATAGCCTCCCGCGTAGTTCCTGCACGGCGACTGGCAGCGGCCGTCGTCGCACTCGTCGCGGTCCATGCAGCGCGCGCCGGCGAGGTCGAGGCGGAACCCGCGCGGGCACACGCAGCGGAACGAGCCCAGCAGGTTCACGCACTTGCCCGGCGCCGGGCACAGGCCCTCCTCGTGGCACTCGTTCACGTCTGTGGACAGGGATAATAATAACAATCAAGGGTCTATGACTCATCATCATCTTCCTCCCCTTGCTTGTCCAATGCTACTTATTGATGTTGTCAATCACTAATGAGATCTAGATTATCTAGATTCTCTATTGTTGCAACACCTCCAGGAGGCTTACCTTAGTGGGGGTTTATCAGTGTGGACTAAACTATCTGTAATTCATTGTATGGCTTTGTAAAATATCAACACAAAGGCTCTAAGAGCGTTATTTCCGACTAAACAACTTTGTCACATAACTTAGCTGTAATGCAAGTGCAAGCAGTAAGGTTAAAATATAAAGCCAGAAGAACTCATTAACATTTAAAAAAACTTCGTAAACGAAACTCACCAACACACGCATCACCCCTCTTCTCATACCCATCTTGACACGAACACTCATAAGATCCCTCAGTATTGCTGCATATCTGCTGGCAAGTATGCGTGCCTCGTTCACACTCGTCCACGTCCCGACAGTTGGCTCCATCCTCGTCGACTTCATAGCCAGTTCTGCACAGGCACTCGTAGGAGCCCTCCGTGTTCTTGCACAGCTGTTCGCAAGGAGGAGGCCGCACGCTGCACTCGTCTACGTCGGCGCATACGTCGCCTGCTGCCTTGTAACCACGACCGCACACACAGCGGAAACTGAGAAAGAGATAGTGGTGATAATGTTAACTATTACACCCAAATTGGATGATGAAGTACCGTATTATATTTAACTAGCGCCACGCACGGTTTTTCACTGACCTGCCAATAGTATTAACACATCTGCCGGGCGCGCACAGCCCCGGCATGGCGGCGCACTCGTCCACGTCGAACATGTCGCGCGCGCCGCCCACGCCGTGGCTCTCCCCCGCCAGGCCGGGCAGCAGCCCGCCGCCGCCGGGCCCGCCGGGGCCGCCGCCGCCCAGGTTGATGGGGGAGCACAGTTCCAGCCGTTCCGGAGTGCCAGGTTGTGGGCACAACTCACACTCTGGACCCCATGCAACGCCGAGTGTGCAGCAACATTGAGCCCTGAAAATTGGAAATAAATGAGTCTCAGTAGTAATCAGTCGGCTGTTTCATACGATTAAAAAAAAGATTATCTATGGAGTTTCTTGCCAATTCTTCTTCATACGTACCAACTACGCTTTGGATTGAGCAACTAGTTTCATCTTTCTGATTGGCCGACTCATTGACCTTTCAAAAGTGCCTATTGGTTTAATTTAAACAAATCCTTTGAGTTTTGAGTTACCGCATCCTTGGAGGTGATCGATATGGACGATTCGGTCACCAAAGAGGATGTGGTGGCGGCCGTTGCTGCTGCGGGAGGTTGCAGCGCCAGCGCCGTGAAGGGGGGAGCCATCAGGCCCGGCCGCCGCGGCATGGGCGCAATCCGCGTCGAGTGCCCAGTCGCCGCGGCGGTGGCCGCCCTAAAGGCGACCAAGGGACGGCTGCTCGTGGGCTTCAGCTCGGCTGTGGTCCGGCCGCTTGAGGACAAGCCTGCGCGGTGCTTCAAGTGCTTCGCGCCGGGCCACACCCGATCTACGTGTCCCTCCAAGTTCGACTGGGGAGAGTCTTGCTTCCAGTGCGGACAGGAGGGACACAGGAGTGCCGCTTGCAGCGTCGCCACGCCACACTGCCCGGCGTGTGCTGCCAGCGGCCGCCCCGCGGGGCACAGGATGGGGGGCAGGAGTTGCCAGCCTCCCGCGAGGAAGGGCATAGTGCCGGCGCAGGTTCGCCCTGTTGCCGCCACCACCGCTGTCGCCGCTGCTGTTACTCCAGCTCAAGCGGCGGTGGCTGAGGAGGGGGGTGCGATGTCGGAATAGTGGGTTCCTATCACCGCATCCTCCAGGCGAACACCAATCACTGCAGAGCGGCCCAGGACCTGCTGGTGCAGGCCATGGCTGAGTGGTTGGTGAACGTAGCGGTGGTCGCCGAGCCCTACTCGATTCCCGGCAGTTGGCTGGGTGACGAGGACGGCTTGGTGGCACTAGCGGCGCGGTCCTCCACAGACTCCCCTCCCCTCTCGCTATTAGAGAGGGGACCGGGATACGTGGCCGCCGCGTGGGGAGAGATAGCCCTCGTGGGCGTCTATTTCTCCCCAAACCGCCCTCTCCGGGACTTCGAGAACTATCTTGGAGTCCTGGCCGCCGTGGTCGGCAGGGCGGCGCCGCGTCAGGTCTCCGTATTGGGAGACCTGAATGCCAAGTCGGTGACCTGGGGCAACCCGGCCACCGACCATCGCGGGCGGGCAGTGGAGCAGTGGGCAGCCTCCTCTGGGCTCTCCCTCCTCAACAGAGGGAACGTCCAGACATGCGTGCGGCGACAGGGTGGCTCGATAGTGGACGTCACTTTTGCCACCTCTGCGCTGGCCGCGCGCGTGCTGAACTGGCGGGTGGATTTGGTGGAGACCATGTCGGACCACCGCTACGTGCGGTTCGACATCTCCACCGGTGGCCCCGGAGGGACGCGGCCCCTCTCGGGGCGGTCAGCGTTCCCACGGTGGGCTCTCACCCGCCTGGACAGGGAGGCGGCGGCGGAGGCGGCGTTTATCCAGGACTGGCTTTCGCCGCCTTCCGCCGGCTTGGACGTAGACATCGCGGCGGGACACCTGAGGGAGTCTCTGACCGAGGTGTGCAATTCCAGCATGCCTCGGGCCGGCCGACCGCTGCCCAATAGGGCGGTGTACTGGTGGTCGGCCGAGCTGGAGAGGCTTCGAGCGGGGTGCGTGGTGGCCAGAAGGGCCTACGCGCGGAGCCGGCGACGGCGTCAACGAGACCTCGCCCACGAGGACCACCTCTATGAGGTGTACATAGAGGCAAAACGGGTCCTCGAGCGGGCCATCGCCGACGCCAGGGACTCGGCGAGAGCGGAGATGCTGGAGGGTCTCGACAGAGATCCCTACGGGAGGCCATACAAGGCGGCGCGAAACAAGCTGCGCCCCTTTGGTCCCCCGGTGGCCGAGACCCTGGAGCCCTCATTCCTGGATGGGGTGGTTCAGTCTCTGTTCCCGTGCAGGGACAACTTCACCCCACCAGTGATGGACCCTCCGCGGGGGATAGCTCCGCCAGCCGAGGAGGAAGAGGAGGCCCCTCCTGTCACGGAGTCGGAACTCAGCGCGGCGATTGTGCATATCCGCGCCAAGAAGACGGCTCCGGGCCCCGACGGTGTCCCGGCGAGAGTGGTGGCAATTGCCGCCACTCAAATGGAGGAGCGGTTTCGGGACCTCTTTAGCGCATGTCTTGCGTCTGGGAGGTTCCCGAAACCGTGGAAGGAGGGACAGCTGTGCCTCCTTCGCAAGGAAGGCCGCCCCGCAGAATCGCCCTCGGCATACCGACCCATCGTCCTGCTCGATGAGGTCGGCAAAATGTTCGAGGGGATAATCGCTGCCCGCCTAAAGAGCCACCTGCGGAATGTGGGGCCGGACTTGTCGGACGCTCAGTTCGGTTTTCGGGCTGAGCGTTCCACAGTGGACGCGCTGGCCCGCCTTAAGGGCCAGGTGAAGGATGCGATGGAGGCGGGGGACGGATTGTTGGCGGTGTCATTCGACATAGCCAACGCCTTCAACTCTGTTCCCCACAGCACCATCCTAGAGGCACTCCGATTCCACGGGGTGCCTTTATACATGCGGCGTCTACTGGCCAGCTACCTGGAGGATCGGGCGATCGTCCTCGTGAACAGGGCTG
This sequence comes from Luperina testacea, assembly GCA_927399505.1. NCBI lineage: Eukaryota > Metazoa > Arthropoda > Insecta > Lepidoptera > Noctuidae > Luperina > Luperina testacea. The sequence goes on from OV656771.1 coordinate 1,192,606, forward strand.
GCCAAGTCCGGCGGTACGCAGTCGAGTCCGGCGTTCCACAGGGATCGGTAGTGGGACCTCTCCTCTGGAACGTTGGCTACGACTGGCTCTTGCGGGGAACTCTCCTCCGAGGCACGAGTGTCATCTGCTACGCCGATGACACCCTCCTCACCGCCCGGGGGGAGAGTTTCAGGGAAGCGGCCAATTTGGCCTCGGCAGGCGGATCCTTGGTCGCAGGGAGGATCCGCCGCCTAGGATTGACGGTGGCGCTGCACAAGACCGAGGCCGTGTTCTTCCACAGGCCTCGGCAGCGCCAACCACCAGACGCCCACATCTTCGTGGAGGGCGTCCGAATCGAGGTGAAGGCCCAGATGAAATATCTGGGCCTTGTACTCGACAGCAGGTGGCGCTTCGGCCCGCATTTTAGCGGGCTGTCGACGCGCCTGCTGAAGACTGCGGGCGCCCTCTCGTGGCTGCTCCCCAATTTGGGGGGGCCCAGCGCGCGATGCCGGCAGCTCTACGCCGGCATCTTGAGGAGTATGGCCCTTTACGGGGCCCCTATCTGGGAGGACTCCCTCCACAGGAGGGAGAACGCCGCCGCATTGCGGGCCCCCCAAAGGGCCATAGCCCAGCGGGTGGCGAGGGCCTACCGCACGGTCGCCTTCTCGGCGGCATGCGCTCTGGCCGGCACCCCGCCTTGGGAACTCGAGGCGTGGGTGCTCGCCAGAGTGTATGAATGGACGGCGGGGCGGAGGGCGAGAGGAGAACACCCCGCCCCCGAAGAGCGGGAGGCCGTCCGGCGGGAGGCGAAGGACGCCATTGTCGTCCACTGGACGCGGGACCTCGCCGCCGCAGCCTTCGGCCGCCGTACCCTAGACGCGATTGGGCCGGTCCTGCGAGACTGGCTCGAGCGGTCGCACGGGTTCGTCTCCTTCCGTCTGGCGCAGGTGCTGTCCGGGCACGGTTGCTTTGGATCGTACCTGCACCGTATCGGGCGGGAGGAGACGCCGTCGTGTCACGGCTGTGGCGCGGCGGAGGACACGGCGCAGCACACTCTTGAGGTGTGCCCGTCGTGGTCCGAGCCGCGCCGCAGTCTCACCGCGGCGATCGGAACGGACCTCTCGCTCCCCGGCTTGGTCAATGCCATGCTTGGGGACGAGGGGTCCTGGGCGGCAGTCGCCTCCTTCTGCGAACACGTCATGTCCCAGAAGGAGGCGGCGGAGCGTGCGCGGGAGGAAGACCCTCTCGCGCCGCCGCTCCGAAGGCGGAGGAGGGGTCGAAGACGACGTCAGTATGACAGTCACCTCCGACTCCTCCCAGGTGGAAGCCAGCAGGCGACGGGTGCGGGGGCACCCTCGCCTGTATTGCACAGGCTTCCACCAGTGCCGGATGGGAATGGCCAGGTGTTCCCGGCCATTCCCGTAGCCCCCCAGCTGGGGGGACATGCGGGGCCCGCCAGTTAGGCGGGCATGCGCCGGGGGGGTTGTGGACGCAAAGGCTGAGCCGGATTCCCATGACCCCTCCATCAAGGCGACGAGGGAACACCGCTGAGTTTTAGTGGGTATACTGCCACCTTGGCAGGGAGTCCCACATACTCCGTATCGTCCCCCGACGATCGGAGATGCGTAATGTCATTTCTCAGCGACAAAAAAAAAAAAAAAAAAAAAAAAAAAAAAAAAAAAGGCTTCCATATCCACTACGTACAGTTTTACAATGACAAAAAACGTCTGAAAGTCGATTATTAGCCACTCACTTAGTAACATGTGCAGGCGGAACGGGCGTGGAAGCGATGGCTCTTGGCCACGGCTCCGGCATACAGCGACCTGACACCAGCGACCTGTGACACATGCCCGTGCGGTGATCTGAAAGAATGATTGAAAATAAGATTAGAAACCAAAAATCCCAAGATCGGACATTGACCATACTTGGCTGCAGGGTATTTGACTGTTTTTGGGAAACCATCTCAAATGATCTGGTAAGTGTATTAAAATAAAGTAATAATTATTATCTTTTATCTTCATAATTTTCCGGAACAAATAAATTCAAATTACTAAAGCACCACGTAAAAAACCCTGTGGCTAACGTTGTCAGAAGTTAATAAACAAGCTTTTAATCTGTAATATCTGTCAGACATTTTTGAGATTTGAAGGCCGCTTGCGCTAGTCGCGTGAGCAAAAACGAAAAAAAAATTTTTTTTTTCCTATTTTATAGAAAATCAAGACATCAATTTGTGATTTTTTTAAGCCTAGCCTTTGTTGTATCTTTGCAATACATAAATATGATTCTTAATTACGAAATCTTTGAAAAAAAATTTGGTGTGGCTGTGTCCCGTGTGTTGTACGTGAATACGTTTACGTAACGGGGCTGATCCGCTCGGCCGAATTCATTCTTTTACGTTCCCGGCACTGCTTGACTCGGTCATATGGTATTTTATTGGCACCATTCGATTGCTCTTGAGAAGCCCTTTCCAACCGTATACGATCTCTGAATTTGGATTTGGCTTTTTGACGCCTATAGGCCGAGATTATTTATTTTTAATATTATTTTCCTTTTTATTTTAACACATAATATTCACTGTCATTATTTTACACTAATGTTTTATTTACAATCTATAGATTTTGACGAGAGCTGACGATTGAAACTTAAACAAACGTCGCGTCGTAGCTTTTCCGAGTCAAAAGTTACACAAGTGGAAATCTCGATACGCAGCAAATTGACCTCAAAATGGCGGCGCTTCCCCCTCTACCGCGCGCGATGCGTCACAGTCCTCACTTGGCGTAATAAATTTTTTTGATCCTTTAGCTATCCAATGGTATAGTTACTTCAATTTAGGATGGCGATGATAGATATGAAGCTGCAACACCTATCCCCGATTTTGTTATCATTGGTTTTTTTGATTTGCTTCCCACTATGGAAGCAATTTTAAAGACGTATTCACGTCAGAACTTCGGGCATGGCATTACATCAACAAGATCCATATTTATCACAATAGTCATCGTACTCACCAATACAAGCCATGCCATCTTCACTAGGTTCATATCCCGCGTCGCAGTCGCAAGCGAAGCCTCCCTCAGTGTTGATACACACACCAGGGGAGCAGCGGTCAGGGTCCTCTGAGCACTCGTCAATGTCCTCACACGCGTCTGGCGCGTCGTGAGCTGATGATGTTCGTCTGTAGCCTGCGAGATGAGGAGAGGTTTAGTGTATTGGAAGAGTTACTTTGATGTAAGAAGTAGAATGATGTCACCATACTACAGATAGCTGCAAAAATGATAAGTCTGCTGCCGGTGAAGTAGCAAATCCCATCCATCACGGTATAAAGCAACTTCAAGAAACTTTGTAGAGCTATAGAAAACCTATTCCACTTGACCACTGACCAGTTTACGATTGGTGCTTTGAAAAGGTTCTCATCACCCACCGGCACCAGTGATTCATAACAATTGTATATTTGTTTATGCCAATAAATTAATATTATAAGATTTTTCTTGCTTCAATTAATTTTTGGTTTCATAAAGCAGACATTATCAAACATTTTCAGTATCATTCTCCATCTTTTCACTACCAAATGACGATCAAAATGACTCCATTAAGCACTTACCTTCAGGACACTTGCAGATATAAGAGCCGACGACATTCTCACACGCATGCGGGCACACTTTGTTGTCTTGCGCGCACTCATCGATGTCCTTACAGTGCACGCCGTCGGGGGCGACCGCGTATCCGTACGGACACGTGCAACGGAACGAGCCGGCCGTGTTGTGACAACGGAACGTACACATGGCTCGCCCTTCGGCACACTCGTCTATGTCCACACATGTCTGTAACAAGGGTAATGTGGAGTGATAGATATTTTAAAAAACCAAGTCAATCGATAACGTCAACCATTCTGCAGGGTCATTGCGTAACACACTCTCAGTAACAAAGGCGTTCATTTGGACAGTTCATCAACATCAATTGCGTTATTTGCGTTGTTGCGTAGGTATAGTGTGTTACGAGATGGTGCTGATCAATCCGATATGATGCATGGCAGCTGAATAACTATAGATTATGATTTAAGGCGAGCTACATCGCTTGGTCGACGTTGATCGACCGCCATTTAGTTACACTGCACCTTTAAGAAAGTGCTTGCTTTGCTACTATATCTACTGATAGTCATCATTGTTTGGTCTAAGATTGTATATCGCTAATTTTATTTCTTACCGAGTGAGTTTCGCTTGTTTGTGAGTGTTCTTTAATTGTTAAGTTGAATGATTAAGGTTACAAACTCATATTAGATTCATTTGCCTAAGATCTTGCCATGTCTTACCTGCTCAGGTCCTTGGGTAAATCCAAAGTTACATCTACACTCGTAACCTCCCGGGGTGTTGGTGCAGGTTCCGTTGCCGCAGATCCTGGGGTCCGCAGCACACTCATCAGCGTCCACACAGACGAGGCCGGTCGGGTTCAGGGTGTAACCAGGAGGACACTCGCAGCGGAAGGACCCGTCCGTGTTGATACAACGGCCTCCCTTGCACACATCTGGTCGGACCTTGCATTCGTCTAAATCCTGAGAGAGTAAGGAAATCTTTTTGCTAAGAAGATAGACAGTATTTTTTGCTAGGAGGCAAAAGGCTACGAGAAATGTGATAGGAACGGTCTCAGGGCCGATTTTTTAATTATCAGTTTACTTTTATCTGATGAATAAATATTTGAAACATTTTGTATAAAAAAATCCCAGATAGAAGTTATCTGAAGATTTAAAAAAACCGGCCAAGTACGAGTCGGACTCGCACACGAAGGGTTCTGTACCACAAGGCATAAAACGCCGAAAAAAACGTTTCTTTTATACCCCATTAAATTTTAACTTTATTTTATTTTTATTATTTGTTGTTATAGCGGCAACAAAAATACATCATAAGTAAAAATTTCAACTGTCTAACTATCACGGTTCATGAGATGGTCCTGGTGACAGACAGACAGTGGAGTCTTAATAATAGGGTCCCGTTTTTACCCTTTGGGTACGGAACCCTAAAAAATGGCCCTTAATAATTGTTGATTGAATAATTATGTGAAACATAATATTCAACTTACCTGCGTAAGATTAGGTCGGCCCATTCCACCTTGACAAATTCGAAGGAATTCAGGAGAATCTGGAGCCGGACAACGTTCACAATATCTACCCCAAGCAGCACCTGGTAGAGAAATAATGCTTATCATTAGATATTAAGTCTCTTCATAATACACGATAGCTTAAAAGAAGATGTAGTCTCAAAAATTTTAAAAATTATGCTATAGATGGCTTGGTTATGTTTACAGAATTAGTGAAAGGCGACGAACAAAAGATTTTTACAAGGCAGGTGTGACTGGAAAGTCGAGAGGGGACGCCCTAAGAGGACATGACCCGTGACCTTATCGGTAATGTGTTTCAAAGAGGTCAGATGCCTACTACTCGCAACCGACGAGCGTGTATGACCGTAAACGAAGGATACTCCCTAGTATGCAAGGGTCGTAAGGGTGGCGTTTCGTAGTTTCTGCCTACTCCCATTGGAAAGAGAAGTGACTTTCTGTATGTATCTATGTATGCCATAATACACATAGTTCTTTGATTCAGAACTAGTATTTTTTAGCGAAATGGTAATCTCCTAAAGTAATACTTGTAAAAGAGGCCAAAAGAAGACTAAGTTTGAGTCTTGACAATGGTTTTTCAAGTTGTTTAATATTGATACAAATAATTATTTACTTCACAAATATTTTGGGGTAGTCGCGTAAACACATACCTTCAGAACAGCAACACTCGGGTCTTCCGAGCTGCAGAGGCCTAGCTCGGTGGCATCGGCCCGAGTCCCACTCGTCGTAACAGAGCTCTTTACGTTCATCCACACAGATAGCAGCTGCCTTGTCGAACCGCCAGCCAGGAGGACAGTCGCAGACGTACCTGAACAACACAACTTTGTAAGAAAACGCCCACAAACATTATCTAAAAAGCGATTTATAATTTCCCACATAATTTAAGGTCAATATTTGAACACTTTGTTTGCAATAAACGTATTGACTTCGAATTTGGTTCTTGCAATGTGGTCAAAAAATTGCTGCTTCTGCTTTCAAATCCGTGATCCTAAGTTCCATACAAAGTAAGATGTTACAACTTACCCTCCATTGAAGTTCCTGCAGTCGCCGCCCGCGCACACGTACTGTATCTCCTTGCACTCGTCGCGGTCCACGCAACGTCTGCCTACTAACCGCCATCCAGCGCCGCATGAACATTCGTATCTGCAGGAAACAAAGCAGGTCATTTTTAAAGATATTAAAACTGTAAGCTTCCAAGTATTTCTGGTTACTTGGATATATGATAATAGTGGCTTAATAACGATATTGTAATTGTCAAGCGTAAATCTACCACATCATGAAAATGTCCAGTATTGACCAGCATGGAAACCTGTTGTTCTTGTGGCTTTTATGTGTTTGTTTGAAATAAATACTTTGACTTTGAAGGATTTGAGCAGTTTTTCTCATCTCGTCATCATGTCGCGCTTCTCCAACTGATGAAAATTAGCCATAGATAAGGTGAGCAACATACCCTCTATCCCCTAATATAGATAGGTGCTTATTATTAAGGCATCCAGACTTTGCCCAGTGTTGAAATGCCTTGTGCACTCGAAAAGACCAGTCATTTTCCAAAGTCAAACTTAAAGATCAAACTTACCCTCCATTAGTATTAGTACAAGACGGCGACCCATCCCGTCCACACGGATGCGGCAGTTCAGAGCATTCGTCCACATCCCGACAGTGGCGTGCGTCAGCTGTCAGCGCGTAGCCGGGCGCGCACTCGCAGCGGAACGAGCCCACCGTGTTGCGGCAGCGACCGTTGCGACACACCATGCCGCCTTCACGACACTCGTTTATATCTGTGGATATGTCCCTTACATATGATTCAAAGAATGGTTTTAAACATATAAATTATAAAAACTGGATTATTTGTGTGCATATGCACAAGTGTCAGTAACCAAACTGTCGCAAACGTTTGGTGGTAATCTTGACGAAGACATAAATTGTGTAGAAACGAAATACCGCTATCACTTTACTAACAGGCTAATAGTTTTACAAATATAAGAACATTTTTTTCTGACGAGCGACCCGCCCCTGCTTCGCACGATTTTAACGACTTGATAGAACATAGATTTTATTTAATATTATGTAGTTTTAATAATACCTATGTTTTATACCTACCCATAGACCTTCCGGAGTAAATGCTCTAAATGATGTTGAAAACCACATCAAAATCCGATCCATCCATATACCGATACGAAAGAAGAAGAATTTGACCCTTAATATAATACCACTCACCGATACAGTCATTGTTGGCACCAGGCTTGAACCCTTCATCGCAGTGGCACATGTACGAGCCGGGCAGGTTCTCGCACGTGCCGTTACGACACATGGGTCGTGGCCGCGAGCACTCGTCCACGTCTCGGCACACACTGTCGCGGAGAGTGTAGCCTGGCTTGCAGTCGCATCTAGAGAGAAAGTATTTGATAAATTGTAATGGAAAACATTATAATTAAGAAGGAAAAACTTTTTGTTAAAATTTGCTAAGAATTTTGCACTTTCCAAACACGAATTTTTATTTAAAAAGGAAAAATATGCATTTCTTCATTCGTTTAAAGATGCTAGTCGCCATTTTGAATATCTACCACTGACAATTGCAAGTTACTGCTGTCATAAACGTCTCGCAAGAGTTACCGAGCTAGCCCGGTTGATTCATGGTTAATTTATTGATCCTGTGGTTCGCACTGTGCTTGTTATACTGTAGCTACTTACGTTGAGAAGTTGAATAGCCACTCCAACATAAACACACGGTCATAGTCAAATCAAATTAACTGTCACAATTCAAAGCTTCCCCTCACCTATACGATCCAATAGTGTTCCTACACTCGCCATGCTCACACAACCTCTCATCGGCACACTCGTCGACGTCTTCACACTCGTCCAGGGAGGCAGTGAGTCTGTACCCAGGCGGGCAACGACACTCGTACGCACCGGGCAGGTTAACGCACTGCGCCAGACCACGGCAAGGTGTGCGGTGGAGCGCACACTCGTCGATGTCACGACATAAATGAGAGGTGTTGTCGTGTTCGTAACTGAAGAAAAAGAACGAAGAACAATATAAGAGATAGAAAGAGATGAATCACTTAGTTACTGCAACATTGTTGTGATAGTTTTGATTACTGTCATCGATACAAGGAGGGCCTTGTAATAAACATGTTTTTCCTTACCCATGATCACAACCACACTGGAAGCCAGTCGGCGTATCGTGACAAGTACCAGGCTTGCATAACTGCGGCATGATGTCACACTCGTTGATCGGTTTGGTCTCATTGGTCATGGGGTTGATGTACTCTCCCGGCTTCTCTCCGCAGAGTGCCATATGTTCGTGTGACCCTTTATCCGGACAGGGCTCGCAGGGCGCTCCCCAGGCTTTGCCCACAGAGCAGCAGCACAAGTACTTGGTTTGTGGGACGCCGGCGGCTCCGGTACAGCGGCCGGTGTCGGGCTCCCACTCCATGTAGCATTGACGTTGGCGGACGTCCACACATTCCTCTGAAGACGAGAAAATATTGCATGAAATAGTGTGTATTAATAAACAGGTTGGTTGAACTGCAGTAACTCTAAGGGCAAGATTCACAGAGAGCGCTTTGACTTTACATTACGGAGTCATGTTAGCTTTTCATACGAATATGAACATTATTGGCCTTAAAGCAATGCCAAGTATTCAATATCAAATCAGATAGTCGTAGGAAGACTGGACAAATTCAAACTTGTAAAGAAACATGGTAAAAATTTATATAGCATTCAACCCATACTCACTTCCATTAGGCATAGCCACATAACCCTCGGGACACAGACACACGTACGACCCCTGCATGTTCCTACATATCCCAGGACCGCAGATATCTGGTCTGGCGCACTCGTCGATGTCCTCGCAGCGCTGCTCATCCGCCGTGAGCTGCCAGCCGTCCCCGCACGTGCACACGAAGGAGCCGAACGTGTTGGTGCACGTGCCGTGCTCGCACAGCGCCGGGTGTTGGCCGCACTCGTCGATGTCGGCGAGGGTTACTACGTAGGATGGCTTGAAAGAGAGAGTAAAGCTTCGTTGAAAATCATGTAATTAACTATTCTGAATTCTCTTCTTCGGCTTCAAACTTTCAGGTCTACACTGTGATTTATTTTCTAAATAGGTACTCTAAGCCGCCAAGTCAATTGATATTAGAGTAGGTAGGTAAGTTTGTTGTATTTATAAGTGTCAAATTCATCATTTTGCTTTCTGGTGCAAAAAAGAGATGGATGTGCACTTGAACACTGATGACTTCCTTATACAGCCCCTGAACTAGTTTTATGAAAGACATTGGAGATAGGACACTTACAGGTTCAAGAACGGGTTGGTATCCAGGACCACCAGGACAGAGTTGCCTGTAAGCTTCTGAGCCTGGCTCAGGACACAGATCACAGTAATTGCCCCAAGCAGCACCTGTAAAAAACCAAAATATCATCAGCATCAGCAAGTATAACTATAACAGTAGAAACATTCCAAATTATTCTTCAAATGATTGTACTACTTACCAACAGAACAACAGCAAGCAGCCATGGTGCCATCTTCAGACAGTTCGTCACTGTCGCGACAGTGTTCCGCACCAGATTTCAGGTCCACCTTACCGTAACAACGGGCCTTTCTCGAATCTTAAATGACATAATTGAAAAACATAACGGAGCGTTTTTATAAACATCAGAAAAAAATATGAAAGAGACAGAAGAAGAAAAATCCTAAGCAGATAACTTTCGGAAGATATTGTGTTCTTAAAATTAAGCGCAACGCAGATTTTTTTAATATTGGTAGATTAACAACGCTTTCTTCAATTAACTTTCCGTACCTTCTAACCAAAACGTGTTCAATTATTTAGGTATTATTATTATTATTTATTATTCTGGCAACACACTAGTTAATATAAAATTAATGGAACTTACCGTAACAAGCAGTGCCGTCCGACACGAGCTCATAGTTGGGCGGACACCTGCAGATGTAGGAGCCTTGCGTGTTGATGCACTGTCCGTACTGGCATGACTGCGGTGACTTGCACTCGTCCACGTCCGTACAGTTGAAGCCGGGCATCACTGTGACACAAAGAAAATATAATAACAGATTAGTAGCAAGATCGAAGTAAAAGACCCGCATTTTTATGAACCGGCGCAAAAAATAAATACTGACCTTTGTCTGACAAATGCACACTACTCGGTCATATTATATAGTGATCTTTGTTTTGTTTTTCAGGAATAGCTTCGAAAATTATTATTCTAACTGTATAACTTATTCATTATGCCTTAGCCATTAGTAATAAATTAGAACAAGATTAAAGCTTGTAATAGTTAATTAGTGTAAGTACTCACAATCATCAATGCTGTCAGACTGGTATCCTTTGTCGCAGATACACTTGAACATGCCGTACGTGTTCACACAGCGACCGAACACGCACACGTTGTCGAACGTCGCACACTCGTCCATATCTGTGAAAGAAAGTGTTCAGTCGAATATAAGTTTAAAAACAAGAGGAATATATTTTTTGAATACCCAATGTATAAAAAAACCCATTAGAACACCAAAAAATATATTAATTTTGACACTAGTTAGATTGAGGCAGACCAAGGTAGCGATCTACTGCTGGACAAAGGCCTCCTCCAATGAGGGTTTTCGTGAAAATTTACGACACCAGTTGGCGCCACTGTGACAAGAGGTCTTCCAATATAAAATATATGATGACGTTCATCATTCGATTCATTCATTCGATCTTCATTCAGTCATGACTAAAGAAAATATAGGCTCTTTGACAGATGCCTGGACCTGACGTGTCAGTGCTGCCACCTCGCGAACATCATTTCAGAAAACCCTCATTGCACGTTTAGCTCGATCCATGGTTACTCTCATCTAGTTACTACCAGCCACTAAGGGAACATCGTCATCCTAGCCTGAGGGCACCCACCGAAAGATGTCTAAAGGCGGGTTGTTTTACGTCCACTTCACGCACGCGTAACGGTAAAAATGGTGCAAACCAAAAAAAGCGTTTTTTACAAAATATGGCCTTGGCTTACATCAAATAATAACGATTAAGTAATCGTTATTATTTAACGTACGTTTGCTACGTTAACCAACCGTTTGAAACAACTGACCCTCAGAATTTTAAAACGAGTGATTCTACAGAGTTTCCTGGAAGACACTTACCAAGACAGGACCTGCCATCAGGCGATTTGGTAAAGCCGACGTCACAGTCGCATTCGTACCCGCCGGGCGTGTTCGTGCAATGACCATTCTCACACAGAGTGGGGTCGTTCGCGCACTCGTCGATGTCAATGCAAGAGTAACTGCACAGGGAAAATCAGATAATGTTACAATTTTATATAAGGAAAAAAAATGCAATATAAAAAATTCTAATCGGAAAACTGGAGTCTCGCAGCATAAAGACATAGGACAGCGTATAATTATGTAAAATAGTCATGCTAGTATTTCTTACTCTAATTCAACGATTCTAATATTTCACAGATCTAAGAAAGGAAGCTTAGAAAATTCCTGTATCCTCAAATTGATCTCAAAATGATTCATGCAGCCTTCGCAACTGAAGAGCAAACACTTCAGCCAATAACACTCATATTTTTATCCTACTTACCCATCTCCCTTGTATCCAGTATCGCAAAGACACATGAAAGACCCATCAGTGTTGGTACACGTAGCGCGTGGGTGACAGCCACCATTGTTGGTGAGGCACTCGTCAATATCTTCACATTCAGTTCCGTCACCTCGCCATCCGTCGCGGCAGCGGCATTGGAAGGAACCCTGAGACAAAAGCTCAATTATGTGTACTAACTCGGTGATAAAGAAAAGTAGTCTCTAAGATTATTTATAGTTATGAATTGCAGAAACGATTCTTAGATCATCATAAAAATTTTAAGGTCTTTGTCCATTATAATCAATAACATAATAAGATCGTGGATTGATAGCCAGTAATAATTCTTTAAATGATCACAAATATTTTTGGTCCCAAGAGCTTAAATGGAACTAGGTACCCAAAGACCAAATATTAACACTTAGCGAGCCATCTCTGATCCCATCATCGCTGCCCACAGGGGATTGGTAGTCAAACAGCCTAGAAATTGTTACTTACAGGCAAGTTAATACAGTCAGCAGCAGGATGGCAGTCGCAGGTGCCGAGCTCACATTCATCATCGTCAGTACAGGCAGGACCTTGCTCCGGCTTAACGCTATAGCCGTCAGGACAGCGGCAAACGAAGCTACCGATCGTGTTGTGACATTCACCGGCGCCGCATAGGTCTGGTACCTGGAGGAAAGAATATTTTTAATACTGCCGGTTGTAATAATACAGAAGGTTTAGACAAATGTAGCTTAGCCCACGTATGCACAGGCAGTTTTTAATGCGACGTTTTTTACCACGTTCTGGATTTTCATCAGTCGGCTTAGCGTCGAAAGTAGAAAAGTCAGTACGCTTCTCTAATGTACTAAGGATGTACTCTATTGGATTCTGAACGCTCAGCTTAACTAAAAAAACGTCGCGTTAAAAAAACCACCATGCGACGAACAATGCCCATGCCACGTCCATAGTTCTTATGTTTCGTGAAACTGTAGTGTTATAATTACTTTCGTTCAAAAGCAAGAGTAATTTTGCTTAAAAAAGGCTCGAAGGCAATGATAGCTCTTATAATCGATATATACATACCCGGAATATAAACAGGTATTTTAGGGTTGTGCATTCAATATAAATACCTAGATATTTTAAAGTTGCGTATCCATGTTGGTCCTCTAATACATTATGAAGGACGCGACAACGCACATCATGATCGAGCTGTTTTCTTGTCAAGTTTTTCACTTAGAAGAAAGAAACGAAATACCAATCATACTCACATCAGCACATTCATCAATATCTTGACACGTCGGTTTGGCCCCATCAGGCGAAGGCAGTAGCCCATCAGCGCAGGTACAGACATAAGACCCGGGAGTATTCCGACATTCTCCGCCGCCACAGGGACGCGCTCCTTTACCGCACTCGTCGATGTCCCGACATGTACGGCCGTCTGCACGGAGGTGCCAGCCATCTCTGATGGACACAGATTGTATTAAATAACATTACTATCAAAGTAACTTAGTATCCTATTACTTAATGACAGATTGCAAGCAAAAAGAAACAAAAAAAAACACATATCTATACGAACGTATGAAATGAACGGAAGAGAAGGTTTTAATATATTACAGACAGGCAGGGCCCACGTAATATTATCAGATTTTTGAGAATTTTATGCGATGTCTTTAAATAAATCTTCCATCAAGTTTGATACTCCTCCAAGAGAATGGCCAACTAACTCAATATTAAGCGTTTTGTTATCCAAGAATGAACCTAAAAGGTAATAGTTGAACTCTAAAACTTTGGTCCTTTCTCACTCACCTACAAGTACAGTGATAAGACCCTGGCGTGTTGACACACTCGTGCTGACACCTGGTGGGGTCCTCCGTACACTCGTCGATGTCTTCGCAGTGAGACTTGACGGTAGACTGCGCGTAACCTTCGTCACATACGCACTGGTATGTGCCCATCAGATTCTCGCAAGCGCCGTTGCTGCAGATGCCTGGAGGAATTGAATTGACTTATAAATATAGGGCCTTACAAGCTATTAACATTTTGAAAGGTAATTCAATATTGGGAAGGTATTCCAACTGCTGCATATAAATAAGGTTCCATTAAAATAGATGGACAAACTTTTAGAAATGATTCAGACCACCAAAATAAGGACGATGGTAAAAATATATAAGAAAAACGCATAGAAAAATAATCAGCTAACGAAAATACACTAATGTGCCGGCAATGTATTATTTTAGGTCAAAATAAAATCACTTTAATCAGTGTTTTTTTTTTTCTTGGATAACTTTGGTTAGACGAACTGAGCGCTGTGTTAAAATTTATCCATCTATATTAATGGGACCCTGTATTTGCGGGCCGAAGGACAGAAGAAACTACTTTTTTTTATTATTATTCATAACAACTACAATCATATTACCAGAAGTAATAGAACATTCGTCCACATCCTTGCAGGACAGTCTATCGGGTGACAGCTCCATGCCAGGTCCACATTCACAGCGGAACGACCCCGGAGTGTTGATGCAGCGACCACCGCGGCATAACCCTCGGGTCTCAGCACACTCGTCGATATCTGTGCAAAAATATTATTAATCAAATAATGCAGATAAGAAAACGGAATAGTAAAATTTATGCATTGACGCCAGGTAACATAAGAAAAGGACAGTCAGAAGATGATGCAGATAAAAAAGTTCAGCAAATATGATCCTTATAGTCAACTTACCAACACAGACTTTAGAGAAGTCATCAGCCTTGTGTCCGGGATGACAGTGGCAGGTGAAGCTGCCTTCAGTGTTGCGACACTCGCCAGAACCGCAGACATCGTCCACAATCTCGCACTCATTCACATCAACGCATGTGTGGTTCTTAGAGTCCTGAGAAAAAATGTATGAATATAGTTCTAATCTCAACCGGAAGAGTACACGGAATAAGTGTACATAGAGATCTATGAATCCTCTAAGACCTTATGTATGTACCTACGTTTACAAATAATTACTGCAGATTGAGAATCTTATGTAAAACATCGTTCCTAAGGCGTATTTTCTGTATAAAGAAATAATGAAATCAAAGATAATGCAAACAAACCTTTTCATAACCAGGGAAACAGTCACAAGTGAAGGACCCGACTAGATTCCTGCAGCGTCCATGTCCACACAACCCTGGGAAGGCCGCACACTCATTGACCTCCATCTGTCCGGGCACGACTCCAGGTCTGGGAACTTTATGCCAGTTGTCTCCAGTGATGTTCCCCCAGTTATCATCGCCTCCATGTCCCCAGTCGTAGTCACCACCAACGCCATCTCTACCGCCGCCGCCAGTACCACCACCGTGGCCGCCAGTACCACCACCGTGGCCGCCACCTCCCCAGATGACGGATCCATTGCCTAATGTGTCTCCAGGTCGGTCCCAGATGGTAGGGCCGTGAGGACCAGTGCCTTCCGCGATGCAGAGGTTGCGGTATGAATCCGTTCCTGCGATGACATTAAAATCTTTGCATTTGAAAAAGTAAATAAAATGTTATTACTTGCTTCAAAGATGTTGAAGAATGAAGAGGAAAGTTAAAAGTTTTAGTAAGATTTAGCAACTTGAACCAGAACTTACCCTTCTTAGGACAAGGCTCGCATCTGTGGTCGCCCCAAGCTTTCCCAAGAGAGGAGCAGCAACACACGGCCCTCAGGACTTCGATCTGCAGCGGACTAGAGCAACGGCCTCCAATGAAGTCCGTGTAGCAGTACTCACGACGAGTGTCCACGCAGCGGTTTCCTGAAAACAATGACACATATTATGTACCAGCTTCAACATTTTGCTAGATTGTGATAGTTGGCATTAGTGATTAAAACGCCCTAATAATCATGTTCCTCTGTCTCTGGGAGCTAACATGCACTCAATATTTGACGGATAGCATTTGGTCAACATTTGGCATAAAGTGATGTGTCATACGCAGCTTCAAGCGATTTTGAACCATGTGCGGTGCAAATATAATTGTCAACGTAAACTGTTTTGCGCTTAAACTGATTACGGCACCTACAAACGATTTTATGCAGCATGGCAGGGCATCTGCAACCTCCTTGCACACACAAATTTGATAATATTCTAAGCACAATAAATCAGTATATACCAGTAGTATCAAGAGCAAGTCCTGGTGGACATTCACATCTGTAGGAGCCGTCTGTGTTGACACACATGCCACCGACGCACAGCTCAGAGTCCAACTGGCATTCGTCCACGTCACGACAAGTCGCACCGTCCAACTGTGAACAAATAGGTTTTGTTGTAATTTTTCTTTAACTGTTTGTTTTATTCTGTAAAGCCTCGTATCCATGGGAAAGAAAAAATGCAGAACATATTTTGATGTCGCGCGTCACATGATTTTGGCAGCATTGTTTACAGTATTGTGTATATAAAATCTTTCTAGTGTAGTCTTTGGTTTTAGAAAACAAGGTATAGAACTTTCGTCTTTCTTTAATGAAAACTTGGAACGTTTGTATCGTGTAAACAAAAAACTCAATGAATTTTACTAATCATATTGTGGTTGAGACCTTGGCGAATCCTTTGGGGCAGGGGCAGTGTTCGATCTCGCATGGTTCACAAGGTGAGCCCCACGCCAGCCCCACGCTGCAGCAGCACTCTTGTCGTAGCAACGGCCTGAGGGCGGCCGCCTCGCATTGTCCGTCCACCACGCGGCGCCAACATGAACCACGACGATTGTCTGGAAGGAAGCAATTAGTTATGGCGAGAACGATAATTATAGAATTATGGGTAGTCACACGAATTTTGACTAAAACCTCAAGACAGACATCAATATGAAAATGGAAAATTTTTATTTCTGTGGAAATTATCATATTGAAATGAAAAAGGCGAAAAAGACTCTATGAACATTAAAACGTACCAGAACGACATAAATATTGTAATTTTATATTTTTATAAATTATAGTCAGAAATATAATTTTCAAATGAGAACATATTGTATATATAAATAAAAGAGGTATAGAGTTGTTATAAACTGCCGTAGTCATTTGATGATCTTACCAATACAATGCTGTGCGGTGGCGTCGAGTACAAATCCGTTTTCACATTCGCATTCGTAGCTGCCGTGCGAGTTGATGCAGCGCCCGTTGTCGCAAGGGTTCGATTGTTCTATAAACCATTTGAAATGTTTAACAGTTATTACAAATAACAAAGTTTATTCAAGAGAGGAAAAGGACTTTTAAAACTAATCATACGTTTGATACGTAACGAAAAAGGGCGCAGGTATTTTAGAAATGATTGCACATTCCAATAATTATTTTAAAACCCGTCACGGAATTTCACAATAAATTAAATTACAAATCATCAGTTACACGAATTAATAACATGATAAAATTAAGCAGTGCAATGAGATCGAATTGCGTGAAATTAATGTTCGATTATAAATATCAGCATCCATACAACAGATGTTTGGTGACCAAGCTCGAATGTTGGTCAAATGATGGTAGTCCAGGATTAAGATGCCCGATGGATGGAACATTATGATGTGTTCGCTTGTTACACAAAGGTTGGTAACCTGTTCCGACGGGGATCATAGGGGGAATGTCTCCCCGATCGTATTCCTTGACGATGAAAAGAGTCTCACCCTCGCATTCGTCTATGTCTCGGCAGATTTGTTCGTCGGGTTCGTAACGAGTTCCTGGTGGGCATACGCAATTGAAGCTTCCCAGAGTGTTGCGGCACTGACCGCCGGTACAGTACTGGAAAAAATATATATTACGTTTATATCTTTGAAAGTATTAGCACATTTTTATCGTCGATCACTCTAAAACGCTTTAAATCAAGTACCTAATGCACATACATATAAAGCAAATTATACTTACAGACTGGTGCATATCACATTCGTCGATATCCCTGCAGATCCCATCATCGTCGGGATGGAACCCAGGGTCGCAGATACACTTGTACCCTGGCTCTAAGTTCTCACAGGTTCCGTGAGGACAGATGCCAGGTATCATGGTACACTCGTTGATGTCTGTTCCTCCGTTGTCTTTACTTGCACCTTCAGGGCAGAGGATGTCGTATTCTTTGCTGCCATGTTCAGGACAGGATTTGCAAGCCACACCCCAGCCTAGGTGAAGACCTGAAAAACAGAACATTGTAAGTAAAATTAGGTCAAAATCATGTTAGTTGAAATTCACTTTCTCCAAATGTTTTCGATTCCGAGCATTATTTACATAAGATAGCAGCATCATTATCATATCGTAAAATTACCTTTGCTAGAACTACAGCAGCACTGAGATCTAGTGACTGGATTTTGTCCAGGCAAAGTACAGTGTCCTTCTTCGTATTTCTCATAGCACAAGTCTTGAACCTCATCTGTAAAGCAAAACAATGATTATGAGCCTAATTTTTTTCCATTATTAAAACATAACCACTACTCATAAATTACTAACCGTCAACTGTAAACCAGCGACATTAACATTCTTACCAAGACAAGTCCTTCCGTCATTGCTCAGCGAGAACCCAGGCAAGCACTCGCATCTGAATGATCCAGGCGTGTTGTGACAGCGTCCGTTCCTGCAGACGCGCTGTTCAGAACACTCGTTGACATCGATACATGCACCGCGGTCAGGTGTTGGACGGTAACCTGCCTCGCATACACACTGGAAAGAACCTTCGCTATTTACGCAGCGGCCACCCTGAAATGAACATAGAATAATACTTTTAATAATTTTGGTCCCAATATATTACCTTGCGATTAAATATTTATCAACATAACTGCGAATAATTTTGTTTCAAGATAACAATTTTACGTGCTTAAGTGGCATTTTATTATTTTGTTCTGTTAATCTAATTCCTTCATTAAAAGTTCTGTAACAACAGTATCAAATGCTTATCCCAATACTAACCTGGCAAACACTTTTGTCAGAACACTCATCGATATCCGTACAATAACCACCGGCGGTGATTGAGAAGCCGGGTTCACACTCGCATTCGTAGGATCCTGGCGTGTTGCGACATCGACCGCGGCGACAAACACGTGGGTTGTCGCGACATTCGTCTACATCGCGACACGCATGGCCTGTTTCTGTTGACTCGTAGCCGGGGTTGCAGACGCATTCGTACCTGATGATAAAAAGGGCTGAGTTTTAGGTTCATGATGTTAAAAATCTTAATAAATCTAACATTCATAAGTCTTCCCATGCATTTTTATACCTTATTATTGATTAAATTCTAATCTTGTAAACAGTAAAAATTGTACTTACCCTCCATCACTGTTTCTACAAACTCCGTTCGTGCACATGCCTCCGTGTGTCGATTCACATTCGTTTTTGTCGCTGCACCTCAATCCACCTTCTATTGGATCGAAACCAGGGGGACACCTGATAAAACGGTAAATTTGTGTTTATTTTGTGTTTTAGTCTAACTCCGAAACGATCTAAAAGATGAGACAATTTGTTAACATAACATGACTAAAGCAATACAAATACGTAATTTTCTCACTTGCAGTCAAATCCACCGGGTCTGTTGATACAAGAGCCTCCTTTACAATACTGGAGAGCACATTCATCGATGTCGATACAGGTTGGGTTACCATCCTGCACTACAGATTCAGCGCCGTCCCAACAGTCACATTGGTACCTGGGTCGAAAAAATAATTTTGTCAACATTGCAGACCGAAACTGCGTGAGTTTTTGATAATAATCAAAAACTTGGTTAACTGGAAGAACATTGGTTAATTTTGTAGTCATAACTAGCGAACCATAAACCTTTCGCAATAAATTCTCTAAATGATGGTGAAAACCCTCATCAAAGCCATTGTATATTTAGAAGATCTAAGCAGGCAAAAAGATGGCCACGAAAAGCGACCAGATGTAAATAGATGATGAGCTCACCCTTTATCCTTGTCCACGCAAGTACCAAGTCCACAGATACCGTTTCTAAGCATACATTCATTGATCTTTGCTATCGCTGGTGGTTCGTATGAGCCACCTCCTCCCCCTTCTTCGTCTCCGTCGCCACCAGTTACGTTGCGGCGCCAGTTCGGTGGGATTACACCACCACCACAGAGATGAGTCCAATCACCTGGAAGTAAAATTCATGTTTAAATTTTGGATTGGGATAATACGACGAAGATTAATTTCACTTAAAACATTGCCATTCTTGGTAATCTACATACTTGGCATTTCATCTAACATTATCTGGAGTTTCGCTTTTCCATAACAGATTTTCAGATTAATTTAAAAGCGAAGACGAGTCAACGACGACAAGTGGCGAGAATTTTATTATTTTTATGTGTTATCACTATCACTTATTTCTGAGAATTCTGGTTAACCTGTAATTAACGACTGTGTACGTTGTAGACTATTATAATACCTTTAAAGGTAGTACTAAAGCTATTTTACATACAGATGCTTTTGGTGTACCTTTATCTACATTTAAATACTGTTCGTTGTTATTAAGCGCATCACTTGAATAAAGCAGCATCAGATTTTAATTTTTTCTATATAGTACGAATAAGGTTTTAGGGAAAGCAAAATTTGAAAGGTTGCCCGAAAAATTGGAAATTTTGTGAAAAACAAAAAGATTCCATATCTGAGATTTGGACAGGACAAAGTCTATCAGGTTAGCTAGCAAATAAATAAGTTGTGAGAATGTTTTGTCAATACTTACGAGATCCTCTGGGAGGGCAGGCTGTACACATGTCTCCCCAGGCTCGCCCCATGTTGTATCCGCAGCAACAGTCGCGGTTCGACAGCGGCATCGGCAGCCGGTCAGCACACTCACCAGTCTCACTCATGTACGTGAAGCAACTACCTACTCGGCCATCTGTATCAAAGACAAAGAATGAACTAAGAATCATAAATTGCAAAATTAAGATAAAAGATAAAGATATATTTATTTTGATATATAAACATGTGCGAACAATACAAGCTGATACATAAGTAATTACATGTTCTGCCCGTTAGGAACGACGTACAAATAAATAAGTAAGTTCTGAAGATTGATAGGTATCTAAACAAAAAAATTAAGTATGTCATGAAAATTACCTATACAAAATTTCTTATCTGGACTGGGAATGAAGTGTGGGTTGCAGAGACAGTAGTAATCGCCTTCTGTGTTTACACATTTGCCGTTCTGTACACAGAAAAAGATATTATTAACATTATATTAATTTGTTTTATACCAATCTAACGAACAACGCTGAAACTGCTATTAACGTGGCTACCTACTGGGCCCAACTAATCTAAAAAATACCATAGACTTGAAAAGAAGATGAAGAAAAATTTGCTTTATACCAATCTGTTCTTAGCCGGCAATCTATATACAGTCAGCCCATAATTCGGCTCCGAACTTGACACCTTCAGTAGCGTTTAGTAGTGTAGTCCTATTGTAGCGTGCAGACAACAGGACAACATTACGACACGCTGAGCACGATATTAAGTGTCCAATTGTATTATGGGGCAGCAACACATCTACACTCCAGGGCAGAGTCATCTACTAACGGATCTCCACTTGAGCGGGTTTTCTTTGCTTTGGCCTACCTAAGTCCGGAGTTTTGTTTTTTTCCTTTTTTTCTATACCAATATTTTTATATGGCTTCTTCACCAGTTAAAATTACCAAAAAAAATATATGAAAATCGAAAATATCCAATAAAATCAATTTGTTTGATTAAAAAAACCGTCAGATACTCACAGGACAAATATCAGGATCCTCACATTCGTCGATATCCTCACAATTGTTGGTGACTCTGTGTCTCCTCTGACCGGGGGGGCACTCGCAGGAGAAGGAGCCGATGGAGTTGATGCACCGACCTCCCTCACAGAGGCCAGGGACTGCTGCACATTCATCTATATCCTGGAGACGGGGAAGCCTTATTAAAAAAAAAAAACAATAGCAACAAGAATTGCTAGTTGCAGAGCTGGCTCAGACTTGATAGTCAAAGAAACTGAAATGGCAACAAGATAACAAAATCATAATGAAAAAGTATTTATTAGGACTCGCACAGGACATTCAGGACAGACAGGGCACACAAAACAAAAAAATACACAAAAATGTAGATACGCTACTGACAAAAAATATAGTGCTTGTTAATTTTTTACTGTAACTTATCGTCCTTCGGATTGTGATCGGTAGCCTCATTGTGCATCACAATCTGAATCATTTTGAATGAAATTCCTAATTCATTGCTTCATAGGTTTGAAAAATTCAACAACGCAAATAACACAATGGATATTGTTCAACTGCTTAAATGAAAGGCATCGCGATCGTGTCTGTTAATCAATAACCACGCGGCAATCAAAGATTCAAATCTAAATATTCATAGTCAATCCAACAAAATCTCAAAACCAAAATCCTTCTGCAACCGTATCCTTACCTGGCACTCTTTAGTAGCCAAGTTTCTCAGATGTCCCTGCGGACAGTCGAGGTCCCCGCAGCGTTCGCAGGGATGACCCCAAGCGACGCCAACTGTGGCACAGCACAGCTGCTTCGTGCACACCACGCCTTCCAGAGCCCCCGTGCATAGGGCTCCTCTGGTGTCCGTATAGCAAGGTCCTGGAAACGAGCACCGAAAAATGTAGAAGGAATTTCAGTCCTGGATTTATTTAGTAATAAATATTTTGATTATCATGCAAGATTCTTGAATGTCATCTTTGTTGCCATTAATTGACAACACGGTTTTTTAAGAAATTTACAGTTTCTATTCTATAACTGGGCAGATGAAAAACTTCATCGTTGTAACTTAGACACTTAGCAGTGGATAATTTATTATTTTTACCCGACTGCGCCAGAAAGAGGGTTATGAAACTTACCAGTTCGTCTGTCGATCTCACACCTCGTGCCTGACAGTCCGTGGAAACAGACACATCTGTCCGGGGCTATGCATCTGCCGCCGTGTAAACAAGGTTCCCGACATATCGCTGGAAATATGCAACATATTGACCTCACAAAAAAACAAAGATCTAAGAAATTGTTCAACTTTAAATCTTTATAATTTTTCTTAATTATTTAGGTTTTACCGAAACTCAGATAACAATAAAGTTTTTAAATTAATTCTAATCATAATTTAAATAATGATGTCATTCATGAAGAAAAATTATGTTATAGTTTATAGTAGGGATGTTACGGAGCTTCGGTTCCGATTCCGAAAAGTCGGAACTTCCGATTAATTTTATACCTCCGATTCCGATTTCGGTTCCGATAATTTTGAATCGGAGTTAGACCGGAGTTCGAAACGCAGCGATACACGTGACTAGAGCGCCTACATTCACAAACAAGTTTTCACGTGTCGCCAGGGTAATGTTTATTTATTTTATACACGCTCGCACTCGAAGTCTCAGTTTATTGTTTTGTTTGTGGATGTTAGAAGAAAGTAGAAGAAAGATGTTTTAAGGAAAGGCCCCTTAACACATCTTTCTTCTACTTCCACCCCGGTTCCGGCTCCGATTCCGGTTCCGAATCCGGTTCCGATTCCGATGAATCAAATTTAAAACCTCCGATTCCGGTTCCGGTTCCGATAAAACGACATCCGTAACATCTCTAGTTTATAGCTATCTGACCTCCATAGCTGACTATACCTTAACTAGGTACTGCTGACAGAAGCATTTTTTTTTTATATATACATACTTACGTTCAGTACAAAATTCACCACTCCAACCGGGTGCGCAGGAGCAAGTGCCGTTTGAACAAGTACCACCGTTCATACAGATTCGACGACAACCACCCGGAGTTCGTACTGCAATCGCATAAAACATCACAATTAACATTCTACCCTCAAAAAAATATTTAGAATAATACAATCTTATAGAGTAGATGGCAATCTGGTTATTTTTATAATTATGTATCTTATAAGTAACTTATTTCACAAAATAACTTAAGCTAACTAATTAGCTAGCAAATTTTTCTTAACGTTCTTACCTGGATACGGGTAAAGACCACCACCACCGCAAGAGGGCGCCTCGACTCCTGTTGCGCATCGGCACATGTTGGGGGCCACGCATGCGCCCGGGGAACCGCAGTCAGGGCGGCATAAAGCTGGAAATTATACATAAAACTAGTTATGCAACACATAATATAACACTACCACGCCTTTATTTCCTGAAGGGGCCGAAATCCACATTTCGGAAGTTATGTTTAAGTCCCTTAAAATAAAGCTCGAGCCGGACACAAATCCAAACTCACTGAGCTGCTAGCTGAAACTGAGACATTCGAAACTGCTCGTTCTGGAAATCGAACAACCCAGGACTTCATGCTCAGTAGCCGCTTTCTCATCGTTCCCCTTGTCCATACCTCATGTCTCAGGGAAAGTAAATTCAACCATCTTAGGTTTAAATAAAACTGAAAATATACTTACGGACTATACAAAGTAAGGAATTCGGCCGGGACGTCCATCCGGGACAGCAATGCGTGCTGTTGCGAGATCGGCATACGTGGGGGCTGCAACAAACATAATATTAAAAGCTGGTAGCTGGACAGCTAGAGCTCAAGTAGAAGCAGATCTTTTCTACTGGTCAACGTCTCGTACTAAACACATACAAGACTCTGTAGTCACAAGTTTTTTAAAGCCACCTTATGTAGCTTTTGGTAATAATCACGAAATAATCATAAATCTTTATTTATCTCAACATCATATTACAGGCACTATTGCAAATTCTTAATAAGAAAATTGTCTGATATACTGTGTCCGGCTCCGACTCTAGATAGGACACACACAACGGTTAGAGGCAAGATATTATATAATAAAAGTTAAAAGTATAAGCAAGTACAAAACTCAGAAACAACGACCTATTTATTCGTTACTAGTCTAAGAAACCACCTTTTTGCACTTGCAAGCTCTCGAATAAAAAGTACAAAATTCTCGTAGCTCGAAGGCCACCTAGTAGCTCATAAAATATTACCTTCGGATCAACAATGCAGATTTCAGTTGATTTTGTATGACAACTGACAAACCGCTCATTAAACTCAGACAGGTGTTGTATAATTCTGATTTATTACCTACTAGTAAACCATTGTACATACATGCACAGCTAGTTTTTCTAATGCTACTGTTTGAATATAATAGTGTGGTAAAGAATTTGTAAGTTCTTCACCGACTTTGTATCCAATGAACAGGTCTTATCCCTGTGCTAGATTATTTCCTACGCACTGAGTAATTTTTCTAGTCACCTAAAAAAGAAAAATCATGTAAAAACTGATACCTACCCACCGGCAACGCCTACCAAACGACTTGAAATGGTCGCTTTATCCGCAACCTGATAATTAAAGCTACAACAAATGATTACTACAAACATTAAAAACAACATTTTATAAGAAACAGAAGCTCTATTGAATGTCAAACCCATCGCCATCGGTCAATTAACACTTGCCAACGAAAATAATATCTAAGCAACAGATTACGCAACACTAATAGAGGAACTTATGACTGATCCCAATAACCTTGCTCCATGTACGACCGTATCTAAGTTGTACCGAATAGATTCTCCCCGCTTGGTTAAACTAGACTAATTTGTTCTAGGGTCAGAGAGTATCGCAAGTCCTTACACTGAAAACCTTGTATCGAAATCGAGATTTAGTGCAATACTGCACTTAATTATTTATTATCACTGTTTAGCTAAATATTAGCTTATCATTCAAGAGCATTGCGGTCATTTAAACAATTCGTTTTTAATAATAATGTTTATTGATTTTTATTTCACTTAAGTGTTAAATCAATATTAATAAAGTGTGATAAAATCGTTCCGGAGTTTAGATGGATAACAGTGTTTTCTTAATAACAATAGTGTCATAACTACGCTACGGTCATATCAAACAGAATTCAATTTAAATATAATTTGCGTGTTCAACATAGTACCTAAGTGTCCAACATAGTAAGTGTGATAGTTACCTCATCATTATGTCACAGCAATACTAATATGAGCGGTACTTATCCATTGATTAGCAATTTATAATCTCAGCAGTACTCAGCACTGATAATGTTATTTATCCATTGATCATTTTTAATCGTTTTAATTAACCTTTGCTAATGTCATTCCCTGTTTCTATAACAACATTTCCACAGCTTTCATTATACACTGTGTTATTATCATCACTAAACTTATTTCGTGTAGTACTTTTGCCCTAATTATAACTTGACTTCCATCAATTTGCTTGGCATGTATTAAACCTTACTTGAATTACCCAAATTCGCTTCTATCACTATCATCCTTGCATTTGTTCATTGCATCCACGACCTTGGTATCTAAACCCGCTTCGTCATAGCCTGTCCCACTGAACTCAGCGTTGGTTCCGCTATTGCCCTCTACCCGACTCCCGAAATTATAAGCGTGAAAATCACCTACGCACCGCCGCCCACGGTACGAGTACTACACATCATGTATTATGTTACTGGGCTCCATAGCAAATTGTGGAAGAAAGAGTCTTCTGTTAGTTTTCGTTTGCACCTTATTTCATAAGATTTTGACTTCTAATCGCCTTATTCCTGCATCTGGAGCTTTAAGATAATTAAGAAATTGAAGCTTGGAACTATTTGTGAGAAAGTTTTTCACTTTTGTGTTTCTAAGTGACCAATGGATCCGAATTTAAAAAGCTGTGGCGATACTACCTATGACCTTTAGTGAATGTTGATAAAATATGCCTTTGTCGAAAGCTTTACTGAAATCCCTAACAGCAGTAATAAGTAACAGTACTTGAAAAAGTACATATACTTTAAAATAGTCAAGATAACACGTAACACGTTAAAGTAACATTTTGGTTGACCCACTGGATAAAAGGCGGGACCTCACAGTCAGTAGCTGAGCTTCAACCACTGACGGTAAAGAATAAATGTATGTAAAACGTGTACCGCTTAAAGATGGGAATAGCGCATACGATTATAAAACCGTACAGTGTGAACTACCGAGATTTGTATCAAAGCGTCAGCCGCATGCGCTTCACGTACGGTTCCAAGGACCGAAGAACGATGCACCTCCGATTAAAATGTATTTACATCACATTCTTTTACTTTGATGGTGAGCGCGATTGATTTTTCCGTTTACAATATTTTATGGTGATTCAGCTGTGTTTAAGGCAATGACAATACACTATGGTATTAATAGCGATCATGAATATGTTTCAAAATTAGGAATTTAGATTGAAGGACCAAAGTTCCTGATCACCTGATGTTTGTTTTTGAAGGTTACATTACGAACCTGCTTCTATACTAAACGCTTACATCACCATAATTACCATGGCTTGTGTAAGGTTTTGCGTGCTTTAACTAGTGTAAATGGTGGTCATTCCTCCATCTAATAGTTACCAAAGATTTCACCATCACTGGCGACATCCGGAGTTGTTAATTTCAAATGTCACCAGTTCTTAAGCTTATACCAACTTATGACTTGGTGACTTTATGACTGGTTCCAACCTACCCTACGAACTGGTTAGGCTTGCGCTCTGAGAGCGTGCGCGGTGCGCGTGGCCACAGGCGCGGCGGGCGCGTAGGCTGTGGGGAGCGCGCGTCGCCCGCAGCGACGTGTGCGTACGCGCACAGCACTACCACTGCCGCCACGAGCCGCCACATTGTCATCTTGGAACCATCACCCTGAAACAATGAAATGGAGGTCTAATTTATGCATTTTGGACAGTGTTACAAAATCATCTGCAGTTTAAAATTATGCGTGATGTTGACTTCTCTAGTGGTTTTTCACGGGCTGAAACTGCGACGACCCATAAGTCTTAAAGAGATTCCTTTCCTCAATGAAATATTACTCTTTATGTCTTTTGTAGAGTTGCCGCGAATACTCGCTATTATTCGGTATTCGGCATTACTCGTCATTTTTTTGATATTCGTCGAATACCGAATAATGGCTAGTATTATTCGGCATTCGGCGAATAGTCGTCGAAAATAAACTTTTAACGAACAAAAGAACTAATGAGTTAAAAATAATCATTTTTTAAATTATTTTCCTTAATAAAACAATACACAATATCTATTATTATCTGTAATATGTGCCTGTGCCTATCATATTCATGAAATTAAATTAGTAAGGCTTTTTAATTAACATTTAAAATCCAACAGAGGCAGATTGTGGTGCAAAAAAACGATTTTTTCTGCACGTTCTAGAGCAAGTCGGTTTCGTTTTTCCTCGTAAATTAAACCTGCCTCGGAAAATAGTCTTTCTGAATAAACAGAGCTTGCTAGTGTGATTAAGTATCGTTTAGCAAGCTTACTTAAAATAGGAAATCTATTCTTATTGGTACTCAAAGCCCACCATTCATATGGGTTTATTTTTCTGTCAGCCTTTGCTAATGCGATGTAGTTGGCGATTTCT
This sequence comes from Luperina testacea, assembly GCA_927399505.1. Classification (NCBI taxonomy): domain Eukaryota; kingdom Metazoa; phylum Arthropoda; class Insecta; order Lepidoptera; family Noctuidae; genus Luperina; species Luperina testacea. The sequence continues at coordinate 1,220,535 of OV656771.1, forward strand.
TCAGCAGTGGCATTCTTGGGTTGCTCTTCAGTAATAATAATAATCGCTGGGTTATACAAAACGGGGTATTTCCCGTAAACTAAAGAGAAAGACTTGTACAAGAAAAGGTTTGCCAGCATTTAAAAATGGAAAATTAAATTTACTGTAGGTATGTATAACATGAAACAGATTTCTTTAACTTTGTTGTTTTCTTTTCTCACAACCTTAGAAGAAATTAGAAATATTTTTAATGTGTTTAATGTTTTTTTTTTTATGTCGAATAGTAATGTCGAGTTATTCGACTATTCGCCAAAGTGAATGGCGATTAATCGGTATTCGACTATTCGCTATAAACACAATTCGCGGCAACTCTAGTCTTTTGTGCTGGATTGAAATTCACAGCAGTATTCTAAAAAGCTCTCAAATATATACTGCGTATGATATAAATAAAGCTAAAGTATTTCTTTATGTTCGGATCCTGGGACATATCTTAATTTAACTTTTAAACGATTACAATTCGACGAAACTTTGTACACAAGATATGAATAAAAAGAAGTTGTGAATGAACAGCCTTTATCCTCTAATATAGTTCATTACAAAAATAGTAGCGAATGACACTACAAAGTTATTCTATCGCCACGTAATACCGCACGAGTATAAAAATAAGATAACTCCTAACTCTGGATAAGATACCGCCAAACATTAGCTGCTATTAGCAACGTTTAAAAATAAATAATTATTTATCGTATAATATAATTACTAAAGTATAGTTATTTTATAAGCCTTCAATACGGTAACCTTATAAAATCTTAATAAACAAACAGTAATTGGGGCAAAGATTGTGCGGTACATTCTTATCGGCAACTGCATTGATAATTGAGTGTTTACACAATAAAAGCACATTCTGATGTCAGTACCAAAAACACTTTTAGATATACTTGTGCTGTCTGAAAGCTTGCGATATATTTTTTTTATTAAATTTGGTGTTTCATGAAAAATACAGCGGTAGATACTAAAATTCAATATTGAAAATAAAATTATTGGGATAGGTACTCCAAAATTGAAATTACGTATTATATTTTTCAAAAGAATCGGTTGCTGATGATGTAACCACAACCACTTACTCGAACATGTATCATTGACAAACGTTCAATAAATCGTAGGTAACTACGATTTCTGAAGAAGGTATTCATGTTATTAGTTATTTATGAGACCATTTAAAAAACAATTTCAATGATGTAGGTTAACTTCGTTATCTACAAACATGTACTCGAAGTAATATTGGACATTTGATTAATTTGAACGGATTTTAGCACATGTGATATCGGTCATTGATGACTGATACATTCAATTACCTAACTTACTGAGTAAGTAAATTAGGTTAGTTTTTTATAATTATAAGAACAGAACCTGTCCTTGGACTATACCATTTTGTCACATTAAGAGTCAGAACCTAAATACCCTAATGACCCTTATTATTATACTAAATACGTTTTGTTATTAAACGCACTTACTTAGAACGTTTTACTATCAAACTACTAATATACGACTTCACATTCATTATAAAAGTAACTAAATCCTCAACTAAGGAATAAGGACGTAAGGGTGTACTTGTGAAGCCCTTGCAAAAGATTCTAATTTCAATCTCAATTTAGATAAATAGCTATTTCCAAAAAAAGAAAAAGAACTGTTGAAACAAGACCAAAAAGATTACAAGTTACAACACTAAAACCTTTTTGGATAGAAAAAGACAGCACACACAACGAAAGAGGAGCAAGCACCACACACGACACATAGATGGCGGGAGGAGCGGGGTGGGAGGGATCAAGCAATCTGTGCCGAAATGATAACGAGGGCCGTCGACCGCGCACGCATCACAATCACAATCTGTAGCTATAATTAGTAAAAATTCTTCATCGGCTTTGTTCTACAAACGACGTCACTTATTAGTAAAAGCAACAACCTGACGTTAGTTGTAGGCTAAATTGTAAAGTTGTACAGTCCATGAATGAATCGGTGGCAAGTTGCTCAGTATCTACATTGTTCGATGCTCTACATCTATTGACGCTTACAAAAGAACCTCTTGTGAACAAATTGACGCTTTTAAGTACTGTGGTTTGTTTATTATCATAATTTTCTTCGACAATTACAAGGCATAGAAGAAACAATTCTTGCAAGAAGAATAGAACTTGGTCCTTAGAGACGCAACATTATTTCTTAAAAGATTCTAGTAGTTGCCAGACACTCTGACAGCTTTCTCCCAAGATTGACTCTTATCTGCATGTAGAATCTATATCATCATTGACTTATTTGGCAAACGCTTAAGCTATGGAACACCACGTGCTTAGTACCTGAATTTTTACACGCCTGTTTCAGTTCTTAATTAAGTACAGTAAAAGCTCTTTATTCGCGGGGCATATGTTCCAAAAATATGCCGCGAATACAGAAACCGTGAATACGGAATGGTAATTTATATGGGATTATATGGGATACGTTCCTAGGTGACAAAATAATGTATAAAAAAACCGATTTAATTCAAGTTTTTGAAAATTTTGATTAAATTATCTTAAGGCTTGCAATAGTTTGAAGAATTTTGTAATTTTCTCTTGCTTGGCAGTTTTTAAAAGCTCCTTCAATTCAGACTGATACGCAGCAGTCGCATTAGCAATTTGCCTCTTAAAAATAAGACTTCGTTCCATAGACGGATCATTGTTCATAAAGAAATCACAGAGGCTCATTTGCTATTTTACAATAAGATCTATTTTACTGTTTTTGTTAGTCCATTTGACGGCATTTACAAAGAATATTGGGTAGTGTCGGTAGCGGGGTACGGCATCCTTTGACAAGAGGCGGCAGTGCTAAGGCGGCGCGATCAATTAGATCCGTGAATAAAGAAATTTTAGCCGCGAATATAGGAATTGGGTCGCATTTTTTTAATCCGCGAATAGTAAAAACGCGAATGAAGGAAGCGCGAATAAGGAGCTTTTACTGTATTCAAAAACAGCGTTTCTTTTGAAGTTGCTCAGATTTGGTACAAATGCCGTGAACTTATCATAGATGTTTATGTCATCGGTATCATGATCCCAGTTAGTTTTAGGTGGCATTGTACCGAGTGGACAGGAACGAGTCAAAGTTGGGCGCCCATCAATGGCATGAGTCACGCAGTGTGAATGCTGCCGCCTACGACACTGTCTTCCTTACTTACTACATGGCCATTCGCCGGCCACACTCTGGATATCATACTAATCAAATGTGACGAATTTCACGCGGCATTCGGATGTTGTTTATTAAAAAATGATTCAATAGAAAAGCATGGGCACGAGTCAGTAATAGGAAAATGCGGCTCTTGTGTAAACACAAATAATTGGTCCTTAGTGGTGAAAAGACAGTCCTTTAAAAAACGTCATAAACTTCTTACTTCTTGAATGATGCTATTTTAGGTTGTATCTTTAATTTATTTTAATTTCTTAGTTTTCACACATAAACAATAAGAACATTATCCTTTAATTTCATCGAGCAATACTTCTATAGCATCTAATTATGTACTATTTCAATTAAGCTCACCGTCTCAAAGTACTCTCCGATTCAAGCGCTCGTGATTTACCGATCCTTGATGAGTACCGTTAGATACTGACCCACATACACTACTGTCAAATCATCGTATCCTAAGCAAACATGAGTCTTTTCAATATATCCTGAATGGACACAAATGAGCTTTCACATTACATTGTGATTTAAATAAATAAAACTTGATAAGTGCGTGGATAGGGAAGATCTCAAACTGGGTGATGTTTGATTCAAGCAAATGCTTGATTAAGGTGTCAATGAAACATAAGGTTAGCAGAGTGCTACATTGAATTCATTCCGAGAAACCGAATAAGAGAACAAACTTATTGAAAACCGTAGTGACATTGATTAAGGCGTGTTTAACAGTCCAAGAAAACTAGAAATATTAGTACTACCTTCTAAATAAATTTAATCAGTTCACATCGATCTTCTAAAGTTCTACGTTCTTTTGCATACAGATCATTATCATGACCATGTTAGTTTGTACATTTCAACATTCTCAACCGAAGTCCTAGAACAGGTGTGGTCCTTTCTTCTCCTAGACCACACACAGCTTTTATAGTGCAAATTCAAACTTACATGTTCATACCATTTCTCAGAATTGCGTCCGTTATAATATTATTAGGTTCACTTATTAGTACGACCGATTTATGCTGATTCTGATCACAATTGGCTGTTAGCATCAATGTATGACAATGCCCAGCCACACCTTGATATGCTAAATAGCGTCTAAAATTATGACTATCATTATTATGAATGGAGACAGAACTAATTCTGACCGATGACCATTAAATACGTGTTTTACTGCAATTTAATTTATCAAGTGCGGATGTTTCTGGCCCTTTTGCACATTAGAATTTTACTTTGCTAAATTGTTTTGTGAGCACGAAGGACCATCTTATATACAGTATGTTAACTAACAGAGGGCGTTCCCGTTAACCCGCAATAGTATAGCATCTATACATGCTAAAAAAAATATTACCATTCGAAAATAAAATGTTTTTATTTTTTTATATTAATATATTCACTAAAAATCGTAAATTGATACTCTATTTATTTAATTAATTCTAATTTATTTAATTAAATAAATTCCGACATTGCTGTCCTTCAAGTATGCGTGTACAGAGTGTTTCTTTAACGTATCAATTTACGATTTTTAGTGAATATTTTAATATAAAAAAATATAAAAACATTTTATTTTCGAATGGTAATATTTTTTTTAGCATGTATGGATGCTATACTATTGCGGGTTAACGGGAACGCCCTCTGTTAGTTAACATACTGTATTTTAATTATCTAATGTAAAAAAGTTGATAGAAAAGCTTCGAATCATGATTGTGGAACTGTTTTGATAGATAGGTACCAAAACACTTACAAACTAAGCACATATTGTAGTGGAGATCCACTTGACTAAAATATCTGCTAGTCATCGAAGATGTCAACATCAAGATAGATCCATATAATATGAAATTTTCTCATTCTCACCGCTATTAAAAAGCTAAGTAAACAAACAATATTATCCTTTACGAAATATTCATTCAACTTTACCTTTCTCATCGTTAATCTTCGTCCTTGACCAGCTTGGAATCAAAGCATCACCCAATCAGTGTCAAGTGTCACGCAAATAGCGTGTACGGTCAACAAACGCAATGATCAACGATGATGCGTCTAGCTCTACGGTCGGGAGGAAACGTCGGCACGCGCTTAGATCAATATAGTGGGGAGGGAGAACCAATTTGTGAGTGATAGCGGTTTTGGTGAAGTACGGCCTATAACGGTCAACGGTGATGTATGGGATACTTTTTATGTTTTGAGGGTAAATCTGACAACTAATAAGGATTTAAATTGATAACTAGCGGATTGGATTAGTTGTAGTAGACTGTAGAGATGATTTCATCTCTCATTATAGAAATGATTATGATGATATGATTTCATTATAGAAACACGTATATTAGCGACATTATAAATTTATTAAAATATTAAGACAATGCTCATAAAAACGCAACCTGACAACCACTCAGACGTAACAAAGCAACAACGAACGTAAAAAATTATATTTAAAAAACACGACATTTATCTACAAAAAAGGTCGCACCATGGCCAGTCGCCAACATAAATCATGAATAATTGTCGGATTAACCCCCATAGCATCTGGTAAGCAAGATAAAGATAATTTAGGTGAAGAAAAACACTTATTAGCATGGCCGATTTTAAATACCGATTACGAGAAACAAATAAAAATGCATTTTGTTGTTACGAAAAATTGTGAAATCAATAGCTTACCCTACCCTACCGGTAGGGTAAGCTATTGATTTCACAATTTTTCACCTTAACATAAACGAAATTCAAAAAACAGGAATCCGAATTTTGTGATAAAAACAAAACAGAAATGACTAAGTACATAAATCGCTTACGTCTATGCTTTCCAGCTGTTCCTTAAAGGCAAGCGAGTGCCCCCAATTGAGGGGTTATTAACGCACGCCACTGACTGCGCCCGCGCCGACTTCTAACGATCCGATGCAACAAACAAACTCAACTGACAGCGATGCAGTTAGATTGTTTAAGTTAACTTGCTTGTAAGAGTTTTAAAGTGTTGCTGGAACAGTTATTGATTTGTTGGAAGTTTACAAAAATAACGGTTTTATATGGGTACCTACTTTATACGAAGGATAATAAACAGAGTGGGACCCAATACGATTCCCTGAACACATGTTGGATCACGACATTTTATTCCTAGAACAAAATGATTTTGAGGTAATGGATGATAATACAGTGGCATAATATCATATGTGGAAGGTTGTACTTTCTGGGCAAAGAAGCAATACGTGTCCTTATGAACTACCTACATACAAAGGGAAATCTAGTGGGCTAGTACATTAGATGCACAATAAAGGATCTCTGCTTAAGTTCAGTGTTTGTTCGTAGTTGTACCCAATAAAGCATGAACGACAAGCAGTTTGTGTCACGTTCTACTGAAGTCTATGATAACCCCTACGATTTCTTTGAAAAAGTCAATTGAAGCAAAATTACTACCTACTATGTATAAAAAAATAACAGCAAACATTTTTTTCGGTCTCTTTAAATATTTACCAACAGAACTGCTACGATATAATGCTTACTGCAGTAATGTTATAGTTGTATGATCTGCAATTTTATGTAAAATCGATTATTCAAAAACACTACAAAATTATGTAAAAGCTTATTTGTCGGCATTTTTCCGTCAAGAGGGTGGTCGCCGGCCGGTACAGAGCCTGGCCATTAATTAAAATACTTAATTATACCAGCTTCGAGAGAACAATAATTAATTATAACCCGTATACTATGGTAACTTTAGTTAATTGATTGTACTAAATAATTTATTGGTTGGTTATGGAATGCGGTAATAAACGTTCCTAAGTATCCTTTCATGCTCGATGATGAGTTATTGATCAAAAATTATAATCCATGAATGTTGGACTGAGCTTGTGTATGTTCACGCGCACAGATTGCGGTCCTTCGTTCCGCAAAAGGCGTTCAACATTTTGTTGGTCTTTGGTGACGCTGTAGACGTTTTAGTGAGCAATCCGAATAGCAAAACCCAGATCGCTGTACATTTCCCTTCCTTTATTACTTTATCAGGTACCGTAACTGAACATCATCATAAAACAGATATTAATAACAGCATCAATAATGTCGTAACGTGTCCAAAACTATAAATAATCAAGAATGTCCACAATAAAGTGTGATCGTTAGTCTCCTAGCCATAAAGTGAGTTCAACGACCTCGCCTGCATGCAGACAGCTAGGCGCCAAAACATTTGACATTGAATCGAGTGATTGATCGATCCATAATCGATGATCAATCGAATCACTCGATGTTACGCACTGCGCAGCTTTGAGTAACTGTTTCTGTGCTTAGGTTAAGTACCTACATGTGATGTAACGTGCGTTTAGCTTTTAAGCTTATTATCTAAGTAGGAACCTAATGCAATAAGTAAATGTCCCTTTACATTAAATATAAATATCATAAATTAAAACTGGCCAAGTGTGAGTCGGACTCGCACACAAATGCTTCCGTACCACCATACAATATTATTTTAATAGTACAATATTATTTTAATAGTACATTTTTTTAAACATGTTCCTTATGGGGGACCCCTTTAACTTTTTACTTTATTTTCTTTTTATTATTTGTTGTCACAGCGGCAATAGAAGTACACACTCTGTGAAATTTTCAACTGTCTACCTATTACGGTTCATGAGATACAGCCCGCTGACAGACGGACGGACAGACGGATAGCGGAGGCTTAGTAACACGTTTGCATCCATTGAGTACGGAACTCTAAAAATTAATTTAAATATACATACATCACCATTAAGTTTTTCATATAGGTCCTACTTAAATATTTTGAAATGCTGCTTGATTCCAAATATAATAACACTACGGCGTATATCCCACTGCTGGGTGAAGGCCTTCCGTTTTCCTTCTATATCTCTCTTTTAGATTATTATATTTATATTACAAAATCAACAGAATCTTAACTAATATTATCCCTAATTGCGAAAGTAAGTTTGTTTGTTACCTTTTCACTCCTACACTACCGAACCGATCATCCTGTTTGCATATACGTTGTCAGGTGTTCAGAAGCGGACATATGGTCATCCCGATAAAAAGTGCTGTTCCCGAGGAAAACAAAAATAACGATATTATGATAATAGATGGCGCCACGTGTCTTTCGAACGGGATCGACACTTATGCGGGTGAAACCGCGGGGCGCTGCTAGTTATTAATAAATTTTGAACCATAAAATTCTTTACAATATTTTGGAAGAGGAATGTATTCATGTAAAACAATTACCTACTTAAATACCTACAACCAGATGTCTGTAGACAATGACAATTATTGCAAAAATTAAATATTATTTAGCCAGTAATAAATAATTAAAACTGTTTACTCTACCTGTCTGTGTTTTCTGACTATATCGTACAGTACAGTCACCTATTATAATATTATGACATTGGTAAAAGATTTCTGTTTTAAAAAATGTTGATCCTTTTACTTAAACTTAGGTATCAGATAAAATAGTCCTGAAGTAGCATGTTTCTTTAACCTTATGGGCAATGCTCAGCTGACGTGTTAGGCTCACTAAAATGGAGAAGATGGGCAACACATAAAAGAAAAAGAATCTGCTGTCGTAACCAACCTTAAAGGAAACACGGTAGCACCTCACAAAACTAACACAAACTCGATAAGATTAACCTCATTGTGTTGCAAAATAAAGGTTTAAAGAGCGCGGCGAGTATCAATCACGTTGATTGATCGCTCAGGTAAACAGCGCGAGCGACGGCACAACACTATTGGAACAAGAATACGTGACACTAATCTTAATTAGAGCGCGTGGACTAATTAATTTAAGGTGTCTGAATTCTGCCGATGAAGCGGTTTGGAGTTCCATGGATTGTAGCTTTGACCTGTATAATTACGCAGGTTGTTAAAACGTCGTGAGAAAAGTTTAGAGTATCAATGTGGATGACTTTAAGATAAGAGTAGGGGAAGACTAAAGAAACGATGGGTGGACCGAGTAAACGATCATGTGGCTATAAAAAGGGGGTAACTACTTAGGTGACGACTACAAAAGAACTATAGAAGAAAAAGAACATGCTGCATCGAACCCAAATGAATTAGGATAAGGGCGAGAGAATGAGGATCTTACACATACTCATCTCATCATCTTATCTCATTATGAACATACTTATGGCGAGAATAAGGCAAAGACTAATTCGACTTTACCGGTGACACAATACGACATTTAAAACAGAAAACAATGCACAAAACGGTAGATATTTTATTTTGGGATACCAAAAGATTTTCATACAAAAAAGTTTTTTCTTATGACCGATATCTGGGAGGTCTCCGGGGTCATGTTCGGACAAGCTAACTATCAGCCCCATGTCAGTACCACGAATATGACGAAACTGACCCATTAGGGCTAGCTTCAGCGATAAACAATTAGGTCAAGGCCATTTCTTTTAGTGATTCATTCTAACATCTACATTTATGGTAATTTACAAGTATTGTCTATTTGTCTTGAAGTTAAAGGCTGGAGTATCATTACAATTAAATTAATACAAATGTTAGACGAAGAAGTCCCTATTGAGCCAGTAGCTGGAATGTCCCAAACTTGGCAAAATATTAATTAAACAATAAAAAAAACTCTAAACCCACACTAACATTTATTTCTTTGACAAGATAACTTGAACATTATTACGAATATTGCTGTTGTTGTTTCAATGATACATTCCAATTAATTTGTTTTTCTCATTATTCCTGAAAATCGCTAATGGTGTGAGTCAATATTCTTATTTGGTGAATAAGGTATAAGTACCTACCTACTTACTTAGAACTAACTTATAGTTAACATAACATCATTGTGATTACAAGAAATTATCTTTTATTTTTGCAACACTGAGCTAAGAAGATAGCCAATTAAAACAGGTGCACTTTGATATAAATCCAGACAAGCATCAAAATAAAAGTAAAAACACAGATCCGACTCGACGAAAGTTTAATCAGTTCTTAGAATAATACCCTGTTGCAACAATAGAAGAAATTCCAAACAAATGCCAAGCCCCGAAACTTTTCGTAAAAAACACTGAGTCCCTAAATCCGGATCATACATATTTTATACTATATGGCAGAGGTAGTTTCGGATAAAACTTTTTCTCTTATCACGAACAACCGAAGACTTAATATAAATATTTTGATTTGACTTCAATCACAACGGTTTTAATTCACCTGCCACTCCACAAGCAGGTACTAGGGCAGCATAGAAACTGGCATTCAATTAACAGAGATATTGCTCACTCATTATACAAAGGAAATTAAACCATTTCCAAATCTAAAGCCTTGCTTTGTCTTAACGATATCCAACGATATAGCCATAGGAATCAAATTCCATTTCTTTTAAATCCAAAAAAACTGTTCCTGTGGTCTTGTTAAAATTTTTAACTAGGTAGCATGGGCGGATGCCAAAAATTCTGTATACTTGTATAAGGACCATGAACGCAACTGCTTGGCAACAGAAAATAATATAAAATAGTATAAGGCGTGAAATAGCCTCACTTAAATTTTGTAGAGATTAGTTTGTACGGATTCACTTGAACGGCGTGTTCAATATCGATCATGCGATAATGTTATGATGCGAACATTTTGTTCTATACATATATTATATTGAAGTAGAACGAGACCACGGATTAGGATAAACCATACATGTTTTAGGATTACCTGCTGATGACGTAATCTGATTTTCACATTTTTGGCATTCCTAATAGAAGTCAAGAAACTAAACGAAATAGGATGATATCCAAGACGATTAATAAGCGTATTATAATAAGATCTGAATACTGCACAAACCATAATAATGAACGGATAAGATGAGATGCTCACGAGACAATAATTCATACGTACATGACGACATAATTAGCAATTATGAAACCTATTATAGTAAATCACTTAGTAGTATTTGGTATTCTAATTAAGCAACTCATAAATCGTTAAACGATACATACATCTTATAAAATAATAAAACTAAATATTTAAGTCGTAAAATTCATAAACAAAATAAACATATCACTATCTAAACACCATCATCGCACTGATTCGAGCTCTCTAACAGCCATGTAACTTGTAAGCAATGGCTCCACATTACAAATCAGCCTATTTCGATCATAAGGAGGCCATTCATACGTTGACTAGGAAGCGCAGGCGCCGGTGTATGTTTCAGGACGATCAAAGAACCACTTAGTGAGGCACTCGCGAAATGGAGATAGCTCTCCAGAGCTTGTTTGGAAATAAATGTGTTGTTGTGTCAATGTGGTGTTAGAGGAAAAGCCAACAAATATCAGGTATCTAGATTGTGAATTCAGCCTGCACCCTAATTGCGTAACACACTATTAATCTCAATCTGAATCATTTTGGAAGATATTCTTAATCCATTGCTTCATATGTTCGAAAAACGTGTCTACTCAACAACGTAAGTAACGTAATGAATGTTGTTAAACTGTAAAAATGAAATGAATAGACTATTACGCAATTACCTCGCTGCTTGTTGTATGTAATCGCTAACTGAAACCAACGCAACTTTAAGAAGAAGATAATTTTGTCTCTGGTAGAAAATCTAGAATGCGCTTAAGGATTTTAAAAACAATTATTTCCAGCCTGTGGCTGTCCCAGTAAAGGGCAAAGGCCTCTTCTAATAGGTACAGAGAAAGCACGAGCATTGATCACCACTATTGCTTAAAACGCGTTGGCGATTTCAGGTTTGGTTACTATCAATCGGAATCTGATTCATTTTAAAGCAAATTGCTAATCCATTGCTTCATAAGTTTGAAAAATTTGTCTGCTCAACCGTAAATAACGCAATGAATGTAGTTGAACTGTCAAAATGAAACCGATTCCGATTGATAATGTGTTACGCAGTTTCCGCGCTGGTTTCTTCATGATGTTTTCAGATATATCCAAGATAAAAGAATAGACAAAAACATACACTCTAATATAAAAGACATCATAAACACTAATAAAGACATTCGTTTCAGCGTATTGACATGCAACAGCGTAAATAGTGCGTGATGAGATGACAGATCGTTGGGCACGCCTGCATAAATGCAGATACAGTTTGTAATCTATCGCGCCTAATTGACTCGAAGGACGAGAGCACACTCGAGAGACCACTTGAGGAAACTTTGGTCCTAAGAGGCGAAGAGCCGGGACGATTCGGTTTTTCCCATCAACATTCACACGTACTCAATCTAATTCCTTTGAGGTAAAAAATCGGCCGATTTGATTAGTGTGCTGGCTTTCCTTGATTTGAATAATGTGTTGTGAAACTTTAAGAAAGCAAAAGAAAGTAATTTAAGGCTGTCTTTAAAATATTGCTTTTAGCGATAAGACCGCCCATTGTGTCACCTCTTGTAATTTTTTTCTTTCTTTTTTTTTCTACATTTATATGTGTATTTATGATGGTGTACACTGCACATAATAAAGAGTATTTGTAATCTATTTATTTATGAAAAATCCGTAGGTAAAGAAATCTATCCAAAATTAAATTAGTGTTAAACAAACATTAATTTAAAAAAAACAATTGCAAAACTCTAGAAAATTATAATAATGTAGAAATCATTTCAGTCAATATGGGTCAATTTATTGTTAGACGCAGAACGGATCAATAAATCTAGAAGAGATCCTTGAACAACTGAGTAGTAAAGTAGAACGAAAATATCAAAATTATTTTTAAATAAAATTGAACAGGAATGGATAAATAACTATGCAAACAGACAAAAATGTATTGTGTTTGCTACTTTTCAACCGAGAAAATATATTATACCTACCTATGGATACAAAATAGTAGAATATCTAATCTGAACAAGAATTTTGCAATCTTTAATTTTTTAATTCTGTTTTTTTTTTGTTGGGCCATAAGTCTAAAATGGTTTGAAAAATCAGACATACTTTCACCAAATTTTCTAAATTCTGATTCCAGAATTCTTTGCAACTTTTAATTTTCATGATCTTATTTTAACACCCTGAATAAAAAAGTAGTTCAAATAATTATTACGGTCTCTGTTATGAGACAGCCGAAGTATACAGTTGATGAATGCCTTGAATAAAAGAATAGGCGTGTTGATCTAAGTATTAATTTGGAACATTAGGTAAGATGATGATTACATAAGTTTGTCACAAGTAATTGGATTGGTAGAAAAATATTATTTTAGTTTTCTAAAATTAGAAATATAATTTCACTAAATTAAATACTATGTATTTAAAAAAACGCCTCTCTCTTCAAGTTGCTTTAATTTGCAGTCTTTGGAACTGACAACTTCTCATTAAGCAAAAAGAAACTTTAGCAAGATGACATCATCTCCACCCGTATAAGTTCACAGCCACATTAATCCACATTTAAAAAAAACAAATCCGAACATGTGCTTCGAAATCTGACCAACTGATGAACAAATACGCGCCGTATAATGGGAGTATTCAAAAAACAAAAACAGAGCCAACGAAGGCATATGTTAAAACTGTGTCAAAGCAAGTTGCAGTGCAGCTGTGCAGACAATTCTCATGAAGACAACACTTATTGTGCAAATGTAGGTTACACTTATTGAAAAGGACCTAGACCACTTATTAAGGAAATATTTGACCTTACAAAGAAATGTGGGAGGAAATTAAACCTGAAATGATATCGCATACTATCGCAAACAAACTTAATGCAGCATATCATTCTATGATATTCATTTGGTGTGATGCAATTTTAACTAATCAGTAATCGGTTGTATTAATGTTTTGCGTTTCATGAAGTTGGAAAATGCTGAAAATCTCATGTAACAGAAGCTTGTTAGCTATTTTATAAAAACAAGAGATCCAAAAACTTAAATAAACTTCTCTACAGACAGTACCAACAATATAGAGACATAAATCCAGAATTAACAAATTGATGATGACATAACATAAGCACAGAACTCGGAACGTTTTATCGCTGGCGACAATACCGTTTAAAATGACAGATAAGTACTAGTTGTAATTCATAACGACGGGTTGTAAAATCGCGAACACAATGGGAAATTAGCTGTTAAATGTAGGGCCAATGCCGACCGGTCCTAGGACCCAATAGAGATCCTATGCAAATGACAATCATTACAGCTAAACGCGTCGGATCATACTGTATAATGCAGAATTGAGGTGTAAATTTACATTCACATTACAACACGTAAAAGGCGTGAAATTCGACATCAGACTGTATCATGTACTATGTCATTCGGTGATCACCAATTTTGCTGGCATAGCATTGTGGACTAATTGAGATATATCTACCTATGCAAATATTTCTTGCTCCTTCGAACTTTGACTTTCAAAGTACTTTTTAGTGCAAGTTTTGGGCAAGCTTTTAGTGAAAATATAACAATAAGCTCAAGATTCAGCAGCTGTCTGGCCTGAAGCACATTTAAAGAACTAACAGACCGTTGAGACTAAGGTGGTGGCTGAAAGTTACACAATATACTCGCACTTAGCTATTTAGAAGGAAACAACTATTTTGAAGGGATTTTAGTCAGTAATCAGTAAGTATCAACCTGGTAGAATTTCATACAACTGGCGTAAAGTTATCAAATGCTGTTCTTTGTACAAAACAGTAGCCATAGCAAATAAATATGACAATTACATGGAGAGCGATATTCCCACACAAGTGAATTTAGCGTCGGACGTGATATGCTCCCGCCGATTGCGCAAATCGGCTAGCCTTCGGCCGGTTCCTACTCTGATAAGGGACTCATCGCTGACCAATGTTTAACCCTGGCCCTATTAACTGAGGATGTAGACATCATGCCGATTGTAATGGCAAAATTATGTTGGAACTACGAAAGTCATCGTAACTCACTTAAAATCTTCAACAAAGATTGAAATAATCGTTCTCGCCGCATGAAGCGGAGCGAGCTTTTAATTACTTGGACAAATATTTCAAAAGTTTAGGAGGAAAAAATTTGCGAAGAGTAATCTAATTCAGTTCCAATTCGAAAAGTTTTCAAAGGTGCTACGTTGAATTGACGTTGCATGCTTTAAAATTTTCAGACCGAACAAAAATGAATTAAATATAATTAAAGAAAATATAAAAATAAAATATTTTTTAATACACATTACGTAATACAATACCAATCTCTAGCTCTATTCAAGAGACAATAGGCGGCAAACACCCAGGATCCGTCCGTAACAAAATTAAATCAACATTATCCTGATGGAATTATTATCACAAATTACCATGCCACTGGATTCCTCTGTGGAGGGCAACCAGAATACTGTTCGATGTTCAAGAGTGGTTCGTGTGTAGATGATGATACGACCGGATGGATGATAAACGCGCACGATTCCCGCGCCGACCGAAAGGGAGAACCGACTCGATCCACGGCACGCTCCCGACTGACAACTAAAATTGCGAGCTTTATCATCGACCATACAATGCGCGCACGCGCACGTTTGCCCAACCACTTAGATCTGTGTGCTTCCGTTACGCTATTAGTGTTGTCTTTACCAAAATGTTTGTTGCTATAGTTTGAGTATTCTTAATTTGTTTACTTAATTAATTTCTGCTTCGAGGTATATCGGAACTCGAAAGTTTTTCCCCTCAAAGCTCGGTTGTAACTTACGCAACGCGACTTTTCCGTGGCTTATGGATGAGTCATGATAAGGTGAAGATAAAACTGTAATAAATTCAAACTATTTAAATTAAGCATTGAATAATAATATTGTATTATCACATCACATAAAATTTAAAAGTTATCCGAGTCACTATAACTCGTAGTAATTAGTGACAAACTGGGGGCCTAAAAAGGCCACTTTGGCAAAATCATAAAAGGATAACATTATGAATCATAATTATGATTCATAATGTTATTCCCAATCTCTTTGAAAAACACGGACTCTCTTCACCATATTATAATATGGTGAAGAGAGTCCGTGTTTTTAAAGAGATTGGGATTGGATTTGGATTGTATTGATTGTTATTTTATCACACACAAAAAAAAATAACTGAAAAATCGTTGACCAATGGTATTTGATATGATTAAACAGTTAACTGTCCAATAGAATTTATAATGTTATCCTTTTATGATTCTGCCAAAGTGGCGTTTTTAGGCCCCCTGGTAATGCGTGAAATTTAAAAGTGTTTTAATATTTTGGTGATTGTTAAGTTTATATTTTATTAAAGGGTAATTTTATACATACAATAAAATTATACTTTCAAATAAATGCCATTAGAGCATTTTCAGACATCAAAGCTCATGTTTACCTGCAAATCTGCCGAAAGCTTTCCACGCATCTCTATCTTCTTACTTGTTCATAGAACTAGTGGAATTGCCGTGCAGCAATGATGTATAAAACCGTCATTGCCGTGCAGTGCATTTTTTTGCGTGTGTACAAAAATCATTTACGCGGCCTGTATAACCAATAAAAGAGAAAACGTAAGTATGTTAGAGGTTAAAGCTTTCAGTTCTCTTTAAACCTAGTAACCAGAAATTCCACTACTGACCAAATAAATTAGGTCATTACTCTAAGTTATATCCCCCAGTTTTGTTTACCGGCGCCAACTAATCGTGCACTCGAGTGCTCCTATGATACCCCACTGTTCATGAAATAGCCTTCATTAACATAAAGGTTTAAATGAATTTGTGCTTAATGGCCGGTGATACGCATTCCCGATTGTTTTAATTGTTTATGTTGTGTTAGATTATATTTAATCGTAGCACTCACTACGATTAAAAATAATCTAACACAACATAAACAGGTAGGTACATACTTAATGTAGTGTCAAATTTAAAAGCCGGACGATAGAGCGACGCTCGACGGAGGCCTATGTCCAGCAGTTGACGGCTTACAGCTGATATGATGACGATGGTGATGATAATATCTAAGAGCTAACTGAGTAAGTAGTTTTTATGTGTCAAGCTTCTATTGCCTCTGTATGATGACAATTCAAACGATGTCTAGTTTTTCTCCAACAATGCAATGCTTTTAAATACAAAGTGAAGCCAAAAACCAATAAAACCACGATTAATATCCACAACATACTTGGTCAGTATAAACGAATGCTAATCTATCCAATGCTAATAGCTATAATAAAATCTTATGACCATTTACGAATAGATTTCTAGCATACAAATAACGATGACTAACAAAACTGCAAAGAGCTTTAGAAAAAATATCGCAGGTCACAAGCAGTGAGTAACATCAAATAGAAGTATGTATCTAATTAGGCTGGTTGCACTTTGGGGACTAACTTAAATCACCGTATTTGCTACAAACTGTTAAAACTTGAATTATTGCGTGTGAAAATTATTCCATCTGGAAAAGTCAAAAGGGTATATCAGATTCCTACCAACTACAAAAAACATTTAATGATCTTGAGCACATAAGAACCTCCGGTGAGAATTCACTGGTTCTGCTGAATTAAATATGGACTGAAAAACTCATGGTCCGGACATTTCCATAGTGAAAATAATAAGTCAAGTATGCACACTGACTTCAGGCAAGTCCTCAGAAAGTGCGACCACTTTTTTTTTTTTGTTTCCGGGCTGGAAAATCCACATGTATGTCCTCCGCCCTGGGGCGGGCGCAGTGCCGGATTAATTTAGAAATAATCCTATCTTCTCTAAACAATTCGTATTAAATATTCATCAAAGTGAGGTGATTAAGACGTTGTTGGCTCATCGTAACACGTTTTCATGTTGAGAAAGAACGTTGACCACTGCAGTTGGCGATCATGTGAGACAAATCATTTCAAAAACAATTTCTATGTTTGGAAAACCAGATTCTAAAGAATTATCTTGCAATTCCAGAGCTTCTTGCTTCTTGATGTCAATAATATAGCCGCATCAGATTTTAGCAACGCAGCGAACTGCACTAATTTGTCACCTAGGCTGTCATCTAAATCATCTGTGTAAGCACTGACGATTATAAGATTTTTTTCAAAATATCTTCTGTTGGAAACGATTTTAGTTGTCGGAATATTCCAAAAACGCCAATAATTTTATGATAATTATGCTTTCTTCGTGCATCTCGAAAGCAACTGCGCAAGGCAGGCCGCGTGGCTCTTATAATGAGGACGCGTTGCAAAAAACAAAAGCCTCGCGAGGCCGGGCGTCGAGGCCCCAAAACGCCGCGCGACCCTAGTTCATCTATAGGTGGAAGCGGATTTTTTTTTTTTTAATATGTGTTTGTAAGCCGCTGTATTTCCCACTTATATTGTTGGCGTTATCATAGCTTTGCCCGCGAAAATCTTTTATACTAATTGAAATTTAATAAGCTTTGAGCGATTTGTTCAGCAGTGATGCAGTGATGGCTATTGAACATTTTGATATCAACTCTTTCGTGGTAAGTATTGTACGTACATTGATTAGAAAAAATATTTTTACGCTTCTATCTAAATTGATATTTTTACGGTCAGAAAGCGCTGCTGCGCGGGGCCCCCAAATGTGCGGGGCCCGTAGCATTTGCTACTCTTGCTACGTGACTAATCCGCCACTGGGCGGGCGGCGGGGTCTGTCAGACACATACTGACTAAAAACCACCCCGGTGTTCCATCTCACTCCTACGCCGGGGATCGCGGAAAGAAAGTGCTGCCTTTTTTTTTTTTTTTAATAACCCAATAGTCAACAGTAGCCAGTGAGTTATACGGACACTTTCAAACAACTGAACGTCGCCTTGACTCCACAAACATACATTACAAGTTGGTTCGACACTAGTTACTTAGTACCAACTTTGCATCTTGTTCGTATGTAAAATGCAAAGCATCTCATAAAATGTTTGTGACGTAGGATTTATTCTCGTGTGTACGATCGGTTACCAATTGGACCACCTGATCGTTAAATAAAGATGCTTCATACATCTCTCTTGACGTTACCAAGAAACATCCATCTTAAAGGTACTCACACTTTTTTTTTTACGTATAAGTATAGAGCACGGCATGTGAGGCCATATGGGCCTGATAGGCCATCATAGCCATGAGCAAGGAAGAAAAGCAAGGCCCCCTTGCTTTTCATTATGTTTTGCTGATGTTGTAAACTGCTTCAAGTACTCTTACGTGTTGCTATACGCTGATGACATGAAGGTCCATCAGATTATACGTGATATCTATGATACTAACCACTTGCAAACTGATCTTAATAGTTTTGAAGAATATTGCAAACATAATTTGCTACAATTGAATGCCTCTAAATGTTTTTGAATGGCCTTCACACGCCAGAAGTCTATACTCTATAGTAAATTCAAACTATAGTTTCAACCGACTAACCTTGGGCAAGGTTGACAACATTAGGGATTTAGGTATTATACAGGATAGCACATTACTATTTTGATCAACACATTGACAGTGTCGTGAGCAGGGCCTCGAAAGCACTAGGATTTGTAATCAGAGCCTCAGCCTGTTTCCGTTCTCTGAAGCCGATCAAGGTTTTGTACTGTTCGTTCGTGCGCAGCCACTTGGAGTATGCATCGCAAATCTGGAAACCTCAATATGGGATCTACAACTCGCGCATTGACTGCATTGAGGGTATCCTGAAAAAAATTCTGAGATATCTTGATTATAAGGCTCACCAAGTTTCCATAGATTACAGTCACCGTTGCAAGAGGTACCATTTTCTTCCATTGGATCGTTGGCGACTCATTAATGATGTGTGTTTTGATTAACATGGCGAATGGCTCCATCGACTGCCCTGAACTATTGGCAAAGTTAGCATTACGCACTAATACTATTGGATCACGTAGAAGGCCGGTTCTAGGTGTGCCTTCTGCCACTACTAATTATAGGCGTAATGCTTTTCTTATAAGAAGTGCTCAAAGCTTCAATGATGTATCTTCTGAACATGATGTTGACTTATTTTGCACTAAGATAAGCACAGCAAGCATGCTCTTAGACAAATCATTTTTTGTGAATGATGCGCCGGCTCGTGGTTCTTAAACTCATATATACATAAATACTTACTTAAATAAATAAAACTAACCTAACAGCTACTTATTTATGTACACAGTGTACTTTAATTGTTCGACTTTGGGTAATCGATATGTTATATAACTGTGGAGGCTTGTTATTAGCAACTTGATAATGATTGTGTTGTTGTTACCTATTATTTGTTATTAGTCCGTAAGACTTAATATGATAGACCCTTGACGGACACCTCAACGTTCACTTATAAGAGAAGCATTTACCATTAGATGTGTTTAGAACCGATTAGGCTGCTTTACAAGGCTTAGATCTATGGGCTTCAGCTGCCCAAAAAAGCTGTTGCCTTGCATTTATATGTTTCAATCAAAAATCAACTGCCTATCGCAGTTCACTACTGGACATAGGGCTCTCCCAAGCTATGCCATAACACTCTGTCTTCCACCTTCCATATCTAATCTGTCCCATCTACCTCCTTAAGGTCGTCGGTCCACCAAGCTGGGTGGGCGTCCCACACTACGCTTACCGACACGTGGTCTCCACTCTAGGACTAGTCTGCTCTACCGGCCATCGGTCCTTCGACGAACATAGCCAGCCCACTGCCGCTTCTGTTTGCTTACTCTGCAAGCGATGTCGGTTACTCCGGTTCTCTTCCGGATAACTTCATTCTTGATTTTATCCGTCAAAGAAACTCCTAGCATAGCCCGGTTTATATGTTTGGCCTACTCAAAATCAAAACAAAACTGCGTCCGGCCTAACATCTTGGACAATACGTACTCCTGTTTGTTACATCATTGTGTTGATAGACAACAATTACTCACATTTAACGTGCTATTCATACGTGTTATTAGTTTGACACGAGATTGATCGCTGCCTTTGATTTCCTCGCCGATACAACACCTCCATGTTAGCGGCCAGTCTGTTTGACCACACTCGATTTGGGCTGCGTAGGCGTCGTTAGTTTGGTATAATATTTGATGGTAGTTGATATTGTTGCGAAGCGTTGTTAACCAAATATAAGGCTGGATTTATATTTTGTTAAGGAATATTTAACGTCAATCGCAAATAAGTCACTGAATATGGTAGGTAATAACATTGTTTTTGAATAAAAACTTAAGGATGCACTCACTAGTCGACGGCTGGAACTTGTTGGTGAATGCTAATGCATTATGCTATTAGTTTATTTATTCATTAATTTAGTTTTACTTATTTATTTCGTTTTTATTTCTTTATTTAGTGAAATAGTCGATGATTTATAACGAAACGAGCTTTTACATTCGACTTTTGAGCATATACATATAATTATGACTGTATATTATGAAAACCTACTGAATGCATTTATATTAAATTAAGATATTTGGATTCTTGAAGAAGTCATCTATCTCTAATAGGGTAACAATTTTGCCATTTTCATACTTCGCCATTTACGCGAAAAATTAATAAATATTATATAAAGATGCGTTAAAATATGGAAGTTTCGACGCTCATAACTTTCAAACCAATTTCATTTAATTCTGTTTCTGTACAGGTCTAGGTTATTAATTAATTGAAAATTCTTTATTGAGAGTAACCATAAGACTCATGTGTTAGAAGCAATTAAAATAAACTTAAACAACTAAGTTATTGATTTGTATCACTAACTTAGTTGTAAGTTTATTTTTACAACAACAATTACATAAGTAATGACGAGACGTCGTCGTACACTGTCAAACAGTGGAGTAAACTCCAAACGACGACGTTAGTATGAAATAATGATTGACTATAGTCCGCGCGGGACTAGTTGGCCGCGCCTTAGGTATGTGAGCGGTGGGACAGAGGGGCGGGGGAGCTTTGTCATTACTCAGTACGTGCGTTGCGAACAATAGGCAACCCCGCCGCCCTCACAGCCGTCCCCACCCAAGGCGCGGCCAACTAGTTCCGCGCGAACTATAGTGTAAGCTTAGGTGTCTAAACACACTATGCCGAAGGTACGCGACCGAAGTTCCACGGCTGATTTTACGTTCCGACGTATTCGGCTGATATGACACACCATAAGTGCCGAACTTACGCCGCAGAAATTCAGTTGCGCACACGCGGGGCGCGGGCATGCCTGCCTCCCGCTGCTCCCCGACCCGGATCTTCTTCGGCAATCGAACCGAATTTCGGTCGCGTATAATGTGTGCTCTACAGAATACATTGCCGCCGAATTGCCGCTGAACTTAGGTACGCCCGATCGAAGTTCGGCTGTACGCTATAACGCAATAATTCAAATAGCATTGCAGGCGTTAGCATACCGAACTTCGGTCGCGTACCTTCGGCATAGTGTGTTTAGACACTAAGAGCTAAGACTAACACGCATTGATATAAAACAATATTTTGAAATAATTTCCAAGCATTAATAAAGCTTTACACAATTTAATATTGCTGCAGAATTCTTTTTTGGACTATTGTGATATATTAGTGGTAATGGTTAGCTTAGATTAGATTTAGATTCGCCCCAGGGCGGCGGACATCCATGAAGATTTTCCATCCCGGAAAAAAAAAGGTTTAAGTAAGTGTGTAACTTCACCATTTCGATATGGTTAGTAGGTACTTAGTGCTGCCAATGTGTGTAAATCGTTAAATTGTACAAACAAGACAATTGAGAATCATCATAAAATATAACAATTTACGTAAATTTATTTTATTGCAGCTTTGCAGGTAAAAGTGAAGTCAAATGGCATTTGCATTTAAAATCAAAGCTACCATGTGTGATTACATAATTACGATATAATAATCCTTGTGTTTAATGACAGTCTAAATATAATATGTCAATTTTTCTAATAAGCACTAAACGTGTCTTCAGATAACTAACGACGACACGGTTGGCGCAGTGCCTGAGCGATCGACTGCTGCGCTGCGTGTCGCGGGTTCGATTCCCGCACGGAACAAATATTTGTATTACCTACAGATAGTTGTTCCGGGTCTGGCTGTTTGTGTATGTGAATTTAAATGTTTGTAAACGCACCCACGATACAGGAGTAATTCAAAGTGGGGGCAACGTTATTAAAAAAAAAAGGTTCTTCTAAACTGTTCTACAAGATCTTTATTTCGGAACTAAGAAGAGTGGAACTTTGACTTCGATTACAAAGCTTTTTAGCAGCCCTGTCACACGTCGTCGTCGCGGACGGTGTCGTTACGGCTAGTCAAAAGCCCGAAAGTCTGACACCCAGTCTTACCAAGGGGTATCGTATTAGCCAGTAACTGGGTTGTGGGTGGAAGTCAAATAGGCAGTCGCTCCATGTAAAATATTGGTATTCAGCTGCATCCGGTTAGACTGGAAGCCGACCCCAACATAGTTGTGAAAAGGCAGGCAGATGATGATTATGATCAGCAGCCCTGTCGACTCGCGTGCGAAGAAAGATAGACTGCAGCATAACATCCAAATACCAGTGCTAAACTGACACGGTGGAGCATACGGTGGAGGTCTTTGGCCGCTTGGGCGGAGCACCGCCGTGACCTCGTAGAGGCGATCGGCAGCGGCGGCGACCTCTCGCGTCCGGCCCTGGTTCAAGCCATGGTCCGGAGCGAGAGGGAGTGGGAGGTAGTCACCTCCTTCTGCGAAGGAGTCATGCTAGCGAAGGAGGGGGCAGGATGGCTGAGGGAAAGAGCCTCGCATCCCAACCGCCGCGGGAGACGCGCCGATCGTCGGGAGCCGCGTGACGACTCCCGGCCATCGTAGGCGCGGGCCTGCGGACGGAGAGTAATGGGTAGCTCACCGTCCGATCAGGCCCAGGCCCCCCTAGACGGCGCTTACGATGTCAGCATCAGCGAAGGGGCCCGTTAGGGCCGCCGCCTGCCGGGTCAGCGGGATTGCCCGAAAAGGTTGCCGCTGGCCCGGAACATAAATGGCTAAGGAAGGAACACGGGTGGGTTTTAGTCAGTAAGAGTCTGACACTCCTTTCCGCTCCACCCAGAGCGGGAGGGACATTTGAAGATTTCCCATCCTCAAAAAAAAAAAGCCCGTAATTGTTTGCCTGATTTCCAATTATGCTGGCTACCTAATGGCAGAACTTTCTAGCTCTAAAGGTCCCTGTTCACAGTTAACTTGGATAGGTTGAATAGACACATCGTCATAGCCTTTTCCAAAGCTATGCATCTAAATATCTTAGACCACCTTTTCCAATGATAACATCAACAACCCTAACCCTAACCCCTAACCCTTAAGTATCTTCATCATCTCTTTGTTGTCTATTTTTATTCTTCGAAACAGCTCTTGCTTAGTGTACTCATGATGACACAACCTTGAAGTATGGCCACGTGTTCTGGTACCTACTCAAGTGCGTCATTTGTGAATATTGTTTTACTTAAATCTCGCCTTAAAGCTGTCTCACAGATTAGCGGCTGCAGGATAATAAAACTACTCTGTGATGTACTGGAGCTATAAATAAAGTGTTAACTTTGACATACTTTGAATGAATTTGTATGAACGTATCGCTGATATTAGGTCATCGGTGCGTTTGTGAGATTTATGAGCTCTGTTTATGTAATGTAGTCAGGATGAACACATTTGCATCTATAAAACGTAAAATCTATAAATTAGGTACTTTATGAATATCTTACTGAACTTTATTGGTTGATATAACATTATGTGGAAGCCTCGTCTCCATAGCGTAATTTCAATCAATATTGGAACTGTGCACCTACTAGCTTCTGACATTTTTCATAGTTATCCATATAGGTTTATGTGAAATAAATTATTTAGAATTTAAATAAAGTCAACGGGCATTACATTCTAAGTTTTAACAAGCCATCATCATTCATAATCATCATTCTCCTGCCATTATCCCAATGTATATGGAGTAGGCGGAACATTTCTTTTTCTTCCATACTTCTCTATTAGTCGTCTTCTCACCACCGCTTATAGTCTTACAGTCACCACTCACCCTTCCAGCTATACATCATCTTTCACACAGTCCATCCATCGTTTATTTGCTTCCTCTATTCGTATAGCATACATTCCTACTCAAAACTTTCCTCACAACATTTTCCTCATTCTTTCGCATCATATACCTACCCATACCATGACAACTAATTCCTACACAACTTTCCAGTTACCGATGCCACTTTCAGACTTCCTCTTATGTACTCATTTCTCGTTCTATACATTTGCGTAACATCACACATCCCTCTTAGCATTCTCAACTCAGCTGCATGCAGTAACAACACACTACAACTATATTCTGGTTGGTCAGTTAGAGAAGGACTATGTTATCGACTGTAAATTCGTTTTGATGACCTCCTATGTCTTGTAGCTCCACAAGGTTTACGATCTTAGTATTCACAGAAAATTTCTAAAAACACACATGGCACATAAGTAAATTAGAAACCTAAAACATTGTATTACGGAGGCGTTAACATCGACAATTCGTGTAGGCTCGGCTTTATTGGCAGACAAATTATTCGAAAGTTTATGGATTGAACTAGCTGAGTTTGGATATGTAATTGTCTTTGAATTATATTGATAACTTGATTGACTGGTAGGAAGTGGATATATTGACTGTGGCGCTACAATTTTGTTTGATTGGAACACCTTTTTTGGTGCAGTATGGGCTATTAAAAAGTAGGCCATGAATTGCTCTACTTCTAATAAATAACCTCGCAAAAGCCCAATAAGATGTTCGTAAACCATAAGACAATTGCATAAGGGAATTTCTGAAAATTTTCTTCACAGAATTCCATGAAGCATTCGGGCTAAAGAAGATTTCGACAAATAGCTTCAACAAGCTTCAACAATCAATTTCCACAATAAAATATCTTAAATAATCATGTCCTGTCTTCTACACATACTACTTTAGTACAAATAAATAAAATTGAAGAGTCTGTTTGCAATGTCAAAATAACAACTTTTTACTAAATGCATATGAAATTATATTACATTACCAAAAAAACTATTTTTTTTAATGTTACCTGTCTGTTTGCTCCGGCTAATCTCCGAAACGGTTAAACTGACTTTGATTAAATTTGGTATGGGGATACTTTTTAACCCTAGGGAAGGACATAGGCTACTTTTTTACACGGGCAGAAGCTAGTTTAAAATATAAAAGGGCCTTTACGTAAACGTCTATCAGGTTACAAGACTAATTCACAGTGTCCCACATCAACTATTGACTGTTCCTCTCAGGGCTATCTTTATGACAATACCCATCATTTGATTAAAAAAAATCTACCAGTTAGAGAAGGACGTTGACCTTCCCATAATAATAATATCATGTTTAAATAAGTTACACATTACGCTGTTTTCGTAAAGCAAATTTATCGCCTAATTCATGTTTAATTTTCTTAGTGAAAATTACACACGGTAATCTTGAATTTTGTTTCTTGTTGCCGCACCCAACAGACTGTAGGTAGATACCGAACAAATAAATGTCGTATTGTGTGTCCAAAGTCTTGTGTGATTTTTCTTTTAAAAACCATATATTGTTAAAATGATTTTTCATGAAGATTTTTGACTTAAATTCATTAAGCCTTCCAGAAATTGAGGTCCAGATATTGGTTGTGCCCGCCTTGCCTTTATTAGATGAGTAGTTGAATAATTTTTCTGAGATAATAAGGCCACTGTTAAACGTTGCAAAAAAAACCCTTGAAGGCAGAGAGTTCTAAAAATGTTTAGAAGAGGAAAATAAATATTATCCATTGTAGGTAATATTATCTATTTATCTATTGGGATTCTTATTAACATTTAAAAAAATAAGCCTGAAGATCTTCTCTAATTTCACGCTTCATTCCATTCACTCCGTAATTGAATGAAAAGCAACGTCATTCGACGCATGCCCAACACCCGTTCCATATTTGTCTCAATTCGACACCATCTAATGTTTGCAATAAGCCACTGCCATCATACAAGAGATATTTATTTAGAAGGAAGATAAAACATCCAAACTGATACATTTGTTTTCAGGCGCTCATATTTCTGTGATTACGTACTAGACGAGGTATTCGCTCGTCATCATATGGATTAACACGAGAACAAGGAGATAAGATTGCGAAATGTCTTGTTGCTATGTAAGAACAGGGTTTAAACACGTTGTAGATTGAGTATCTTGAAGTGGCAGCCTTTACGAAGATGGTGCCTTGTCAAAGCGTGTGAAAGCTCCTACACTTACAATAATACTTCAACACGACCTCCGTGAGACGGTCGGTAACATCAAGGCGTTGCTGGCCTTCCTTGAGGAGCTGGGGTGGATCGAATAATCGATTTTCCCACCTGTACTCAAAATACCGGCATTGACGTGGAGTTGCGGACACCAGCCCGTACTACCTATTACAACAGAATAACTAATAAGCTGATGTACTTATACCTACTTCAATACGTCTAAAATCGTCGACGACTTGACAAGTTGGGAACGCTAGATACTTAAACAAGATGGGTATAACATGTTTCCTCTTTTTCTTAGCTAAGCCTTTCTATACCAGTGTGAAAACCTCTCAGCTCTCTTATTTCTGATTCAATTCAAAGAAAACAAGAGAAAAAGAAAAATAAAGTACAGAAAAATAATGACGCAGTGAGAAATTATGGAAAGCAAATGGTATCACCATACGGCAGTTAGAAAAAAGGTGAACTGAAACCAAATAATTACAACATTATCTTAGCAAAAATAATAATTATTATCAAACGCAAGACAAACAGAGAGCCTCTGTTTGTTTTATGTGCGAATATGTTCGAATTCCTTTGGTACGTAACTTGGACAGTTTGCGAATCACATTCCAGGCCAAGAATTAAAACATGACTCATCAACTTTGATTAGGAATTGCGGAGATTATTCTTATATCTAATGTTTGTTTTATTACAGTTTGGCGACATTCGAATATGTTTTGCTCATTGCGTAGCATCACGTATAACATCTATTGCGGGGCGGCTAAGCTCGGCCGTTTATGCTGTTAGAAAGATAAGACAGTTAACAGATGTAGAAACCGCGCGTTTGGTCTATTTTAGTTACTTCCACAGTATTATGTCATATGGCATTTTACTATGGGGTCGAGCTGCTGACATTGAATCCATTTTTATTGTACAAAATCTGTTAGAGCCATTTATAATCTATGTCGCCGCGAATCTCTTAGGGAACTATTTAAAAAGGTTTATATCATGACAGTACCTTGCCAATTCGTTTATAAAAATACTATGTATGTAAGAAAAAATCAACATCTTTTTAATAAAATAAGTGATAGACATAATTTTAATACTAGAAATAAAGATAAATTAGATCAACCTTTTTTCAGATTATCTAAAGTACATACATCTTTTATGGGGTACTGTGTTAAATGCTACAACATACACAAAATACCTTGTGACATATTGCAATTAAATGAAAGAAAATTTAAAACTCATATTAAAGTACACTAGTTAAACAAGGACAAAATAGAGGATTATATTTACAAATTAGAGGATTATATCCATAGGACAATCTAGAGTCTAGGCAAAATCAAACCGGTACCTAATTTAAATTATATTTTTTTTTTGACATTGATTTTTTCAATCTGTGACTACAGTAACTCACACACTTGTTAAAATTCTAGGAAAATCATCTACTTTTACAATATTTGTACTTAAATAATTTGTAAGTATGTGAGCACCATGTATCTATCACATAATTGATGGTAAATCATTGTCATTGCTTCATTTTTAATTCTTTTTACCTTTTGTGGTAATTTTATTCTAGGTGCATCGTCTTCACATATAATTATATTATGTATACAAAATCTTGTAAAACATTTTAAAAGAGTAATGGTGGAGTTTCTTGCCTATTCTTCTCCATACGAACACTACCTTTTGGAAGGGGCGACTAGAATCAATTCAATTTTACTGTAAGTTTTGACGTTCAAAAGTGCCTTTCATGTGCCTATTTGAAATAAATGATTCGACTTTGACACGGTGACCCGTCTTTCATTCGTTGAGTAATATTTTGACTGAATATGTTATTCTTTCTTTGTGGGAACCATCAGTCAGGCTACCGAAGTCCTGCTGCTGTGCAAAGGCTTCTCCCAAGTTGCGCCAAAAAACCTGATTCTCCACTTTCGTTTTTTGCAAAGTCATTTTGAGGCAGTCGCTGACTAGAAGATACTAATTGCATAAACACAGTTGCACATTACATATTTCTGTGTTATTTCAGCAGGTAAATGCAATCATAAATAATATGTGATGTCAGTTTTACTGAATCTACTCTGCCTCCGATATTTTAAGTAAGGGTTGCTACAAACTTGTTCGGCTCGGCCTGATTCGGCATGGTTCGGTATGGTTCGGCACCGGCCGGCTGAGCAGAGTCTTGCTCGGCACAGCATAACCCTGACTAATAAACATAAACAACTGTCGAAGATGAAACAGATTCCACATCATTCAATCCCTCGATCTTCGGTAGTACATTCTACAACCTAGCTGGAAGGCTACTTACCCCAGATTGGTTCAATGCATGAGAACGATCAGTTAGCTAATTATAATTATAGTGAGTACGTACCGCAGGTTGGCTCTTATCTCGTGTTTGTGAACGCTATCTAATCTCTGTTTACCGCAGCCTCCTTGCTAACCTGACCCAATTTCTGGACTTCGAATGTTTTCGTTCGAAGGTGTTGGAGATATTTTCATGTGATTATAATGATGATATGAGACAGTATAAAGTTTTCTTTAACTTAAATTCAAGCATGGTTGCACCGCATTCTAAATTCTGAGATATCTACGCCATCTTCATGCATTTGACACAGAAGACTAATGGGTTGGAGACTAGTCCAAATTAGATTAGCAATGGCATCCAATTGAATGCGATGTCATTAAATATGAGGACTACTAATTGCAGCATAGAAAACCAACCCCCACCATACTACCTCTTGTACACCTTCTTGTACAGTCACAGCCTCCAAAGCACGAATTATGCTGCACCAACTGCATAGGTACATCTCCTATCTAGTACCTCTACTAAAAGATTCGCTTTTCCAGGTGGGAAGTATCTCTCGGATTCATTATACCTACAGGTGAACTAGGCCTAGGTTGGACTGCAACTGCTAAATTGCCAAATCAGTTGATTTTTCACAAAAACCTTCTCGAAATTGCCATGAGCGAGCCTACAATATTGAAGATCCTCAGAATCCCATAGGCATACACTATTGCGAAACATCTAAAACGAAACAAAACGGTACAAATTAATAGCGCCAGCCAATTTGCAGTTATCTCGGCTATACATTTACTTATTACGTTATCTGCAACCTTGACTGGTTTTTAACTATTGCTATGAGCGTTATCAAACATGTTATAACTATTAGCGGTTCATTTAAGACATTGCAAAGCGACTTCAAGTATGTAAGGCAATATCATTTAAGGTCTTCAAGTTCAACGCCTTCTTGAGACCGTTACCCTGGTATTTATCGAATCACTTTTGCAACATTCAGTAACTCCGTTATCAACATTACCATTATTGCTGACTGCCATCAGTCAGTATTAGTGGTGATGTTGATTTTCGAGACTCGTAAACCAAGGGCTGGGTGAGAAATGGAAAGGTTTACCAGATAACTGATTCTGAGGGCTACTCGTTCTGGCCTCAAACGGGTAGTCCACTTTAACATGATTCCCCTCTTATAGGTTCTTATTTGGAGCAGTGGTGGCCCATTGGTACCGGTCGTAGGTTCGAAAGGCGCTTTACTTTCTGTAAATTATTTCATCACCACTGCTTTTAAAACGGCGAACGAAAACATCGTGAGGAAACCTACATGTCCTAAAATAAAAAAATCGAAGACATGTAACCTATATTACGGCCCACTCCCTCTCACCTAGAGGAGGCCTATGTCCCAGCATTGAACATTATAGCCAGATTATGCTAGGTTCTTTTTTCATTTGTGTTTGACAAGGGTTTAGCTTTCCTACCTGATTACCAACACACAATAATGGACATCCAGCGAAGACTGGTGGAAATTAGAATATAAAGCGCCTATCAGACTAGCTCAGTTGAAATGAATATTACCGTCTGGTGACGACGACTCATTCTTGTTCAATATTGGTTGATATCAAATACAACAGGAGCTTAGCACTTATGTCATCTAAGTTTGCGTGTATCTACATACTGCAAGTGAAGTAGGTTTATTGACCAGTCGTCATTGAGAAAATAGATTAATATTTTAGTATTTCAATGTATTCATTTAGTTTAGGTTTATGGGTACATTAATTCGTGCCGTGTATTTTAACTGTGTCCATGGCCTACCCGACTACGTCAAAGCCAAAGGAAAATAAACAGTTGACAAGAGACAGAACAACAGACAGAAGCAACACACAGAACAGAATAATGCCACTTTGGCAGAATCATAAGAGGATAATATTATGAATTATAATGGACAGTTAACAGGGGGCCTAAAAAGGCCACTTTGGCAGAATCATAAAAGGATAAAATTATGAATCATAGTAATAACAGTCCGTGTTTTTCTTTTTTTCGCTGCACTACGTAGATATAATCAAAGAGATTGGGATTGAATTTGGTTTGGATTGATTGGTATTTTAGCACAGACAAAAAAAAAAAATAACTGAAAAATCCTTCACCAATGGGATTTGAACATTATGAATCATATTTGGACAGTTAACTATTAACAGTTAACTGTCCCTTATGATTCATAATGTTATCCTTTTATGATTCTGCCAAAGTGGCTTTTTAGGTCCCCTGACCTGAACAGTGAATAGAAACAAAAGACGGCAGTGAACAGTTGACAGTTGGCAAGAGAGTTATGATTGTTTTATGTTTAACATCTGCCTAAACGGCGGGTGATACAGGCGTGTTGTGATATACATTTTAAGTTAGCCTACACTGCTCTACTGAGCAAAGGCCTCACCTAAATCCTGCCAGACATCGTTTTCTCGATCCAACCCTTGCGGTACGCGTCTACGTCGTCTCGCTGTGATATTTATGTTTTCCTTTTCCGCAAACAGCGTTCAGATTTTTTTGCCTATCTTGTCTTTCCCGAATGAGATGACCAGTCCCCTGAGACAGAAGCCTCAATTAGTATTATTCCGAAGGTAATAGATATCGAAGAAAATTGCCTGTGACCTGAACAACTACAGTATTAATTCTTCATTTCAGTAGCTTGTATTGTATCAACATTGATCAACATACATACATATATCAAGCAACTAGATTGCTCAACGAGTGTAATAGCAAATCTGCAAACAGTAGGGAGTGTTATGTAACGTAAAGTAAAACACTACAGTCGGCAATCGTAGTTCTGTGAGATAATATTTGTTTTATGTTAAACATGCAAGTATCTTGTAAGTACCTTAGTAGGTATGTGTGAGGAGTACTGCGTGACATCATAATATATTGAAGCAGACTGCTGTTCGGCGCTGGATAAATAAATAAATCAACAAAAAATAATTACCGTTCGGACTATAGATGGGAAATAGTTTCAAAAAAGTTTCAGGGTTTTCTAAAGATTGGGTATTGAACATTCATACTATGTACTTACTCTTTTATGTAAGTTGACATCTTTGAAAGTCTATTATAAGAGAGCTCCAGGATGCTACCTCGAATGGAGATTTTCTTGATCTTTACTCTCAATACGAGCTAATAATTGCATTATCTTAAGTAATTGCTTAAGTAAGTAACAAGAATTTCTTAACTATCGAATATGATTTTGTATTTAAGAATTCTAACTTCAAGTAATGACTTAATTAAGAAATTACTTAGCAACAAGTAATTACTTGTCTATAAATACAAGACGTGTAAGTCATGCCTCGGTGAGTGAACAAGTCAGACAATTAGTGTGGAAGATGAGCTGGCAAACTGTGGGGTAATTGCGTAACACTAACAGTCAGTAGTAATAGCTTTAATTTTGACAGTTCAACAACATTCATTGCGTTAGTTACGTTTTTGAGCAGACACATTTTTCGAATATATGAACCAATGGATTAGCAGTATCTTTCAAAAAGATTCCGATTGTGATTGATAGCGTTTTACGCAATTAGGGTGCTGGGTACTCCAGAGACACACAAACGTTTCGTCATTGGTGGAGGTACACCTGAAACTTAAGTTTCTCCAATTTTCATAACAAGACATTCTCCTGAAAATAATGAAAGTGTAATAATTAGATTCCTTATACAAGTATTGCTTATCACCTGATGCACACCGCTCAAGATAACACAGACAATTGGTATGCGACCTCATACTGTGTTTACTCTGCTATGCACCGAACATTGTGCAAATATTTTCGCATTTTTTGGCCCACATTACGTTTGCAAACACCGCACTATGCAATATCGTGGAGTAACGCTATCTCTGTTTGTTCCTTCTTGTAATTAATTAGGGCTGCATTCCGAATAAGCTATAATCGCTCACAGCACTCACATCATCTAACATGCGTTCCGATTTAGATATTACGATTATGACAGCTGAGAGCTGTCAATAATTCGGAACGCTCGTAAACGCGCTCACAGTGCTTACTCAATATCAAAACCATATTATGACAGTATTTCTTTGTATAAACAACACATTTCTTCTTCTTTGGTTAGATAGCGACTGTTAGCCAAAAGCACAATTTCGAAAATACCACGTTAGTTTAATTTAAAGATATGATGCAACTCAATACAAAACACACGCATACTGACACACCCACACACACACACACACTGTGATATTAATAAAAGGCATGATCGGCGTTATCGCAAGATGGCGTATGTCATGACGTCATCTATGACGATTCACGGGACATCGTTATCGCGCTCACGCTAATTCGGTACGGGTTTAATCACGCTCGAATCGATTATTTCCCAAATCGGAACGCAGGGTAGGTGTAGAGTTTTTGTGACAGATGTTGTGTTGCTTATAACGCTACAAGGTTATTTGGCGCGTGGCCAAACTCGGAACTAACGCCGCCATCTTGTTTCGTCAATACAATTTCTGTGACAATTTCACAACTGTTTACCAACAACGCGCCCCTGTCAATGTCATTCAGGCGCCAAAAAGAGTGCTATCCACTCTAGGTAGGTGGGGCCTACTTTGATCTAGCTGGGCCATGCACTGCTAAACAGTAGATATCTAAGTGTACATATTATATAGCCTTGGTTAGCTTGGTTTTCATGAAGACCTTGGCAAATAATGGGGGTTGATTACCTACCTGAAAGAGTTTTCTGAAAATTTGAAAGCCGTATATTATGTAGATCGAAGGGTGACCTAAAAAGGGAAGGTCTAAAAGATACTACATTTATTTTTAGGATACAGCTACCTACCGATTCGTGTGTGATAAATGAAATGTTCGATAATTAGGAGCCAGAATTAATAATTGAGGTCATAATGAGGTCAGTGACACCTTACACACTGGTGAGGTATCATTTCTTTGTTAACAAACTCAAAAACAGTTTTGCACGACTCATAATGCGAAGCATTAGAGAGTAGGTACTTTACGATCGAAAAAAAGGATGCCTCCTTTCTGCACTGTTTCTATTGTTACCTATACCTACTCCTGCTAGTACACAGAACCTACTTAATTTATATACCATTGTATAGATAATTTAATGGAGATTAATTCTGTACTTTTCAAAAATTGATTTAATGCAGTACCTAGGTAGGAACGAAAAAAACATCAAAATATTTCTAAAAATTTTCCCGTCAATCAAGTGTGAAACCTGAAAACTGTGTAGAATTTTTTTTATTTGTTTCCTTTCACCGGTTGGAGGAATCCTATTGAAAATGGCTCTTTTATTTAAAGTAGTTTAATTATAATTAATAAAAGAAAAAATAAAAGGTAGAATGTATTCTAAAATCTACTCTTTTTTATTATTATATGATCAAATGAGCATTATGAGCAGTGTACTTTTGGATTTTCCAAATTTTTCTAAAATAGGAAAGAGAATCGCAATCGGGGTGTCTGTATGACAAGATGTATGAACGTAAAAGAAGCAAAATGAGTATTAGAATCGTAACAGATGGCGTTTTGTAGTTTCTGCCTAACCTATGGGAAAAACGCGTGAGTTTATATAGGTATGTAGAAAAGAGAATCTAAGTTAACCAAACACCATAGTCAAAATAAAACCTGCTCATAATTTCTAATTATCTGCATAACCTGGTCACGTCATGTTTTGGGGTCAGTTGCCCAACAGTTGGGCCACGTGGCGCCGTGGCCACTATCTGCTGCTGATAAATTGACGTTATACTTCATTCAATCTCTGATTATGTTCCGAAATCTTCTAAGTAGTTTGTTAACCTTATTGTAGTAACAACCTTAATTGGGGGTAATTGTCTATTTTTCCATAGAGGTGTATCTGCTGCTGAAAATAATGTTTGGAACATCGCATGGCACAGGCTGAGAGTTTGACGTGCCTTTAGCAAGCACGTCTTCACGATCATAGATAATTTCGTGTCCTTAAAATAATCAGTCCACTGCCATTTAAGTACCTACTTGCCAGAAACTACGCTACACTGAAATTTCTGAAAGTCCATGCTACTTACTATGAAATCATAACTAGAAATTCATTATAGCATCTGACCTGAGATTCAAACCCAAACTGTTAAGAGTCCGCATTTAATCCTCTCCTCACATTCCCTAGATTGGTATCTACAGTGAAAAAAGTCGCATGAGAGAGGTGTCTAGGTATCATTTATCCTGCTCCTGATTACCTATGATTGCAACATCATCTCAACCACGTGCACAGTAACTAAGAGCCATCTCCCGATGACAGCTACAAAAACCGGTCGCTGTAACAATCTCATCGCTTGTTAACATTGTATGCAGGGCAATAATGAAGATTGGCTGCCATCACGGACGTGGCAGGCACTGATCGCCCCCGCAGAAACGTTGTTGCACCTGACGACTGAACTAGCGTTGACTCCCGTCGGCACCTGCTTTGAATAATGTGATTACCTACGTTATTTCAAACTAAGAGAAAAGTTGGACCCCACACGAAATAAAAATCATTTATTCGCTATTATGTATGTATGATACAGAGAAGATGTTTTTTTTTTTCAGTTAGGCCCTAACACTTTATATTTTTTGTTTATGGCACAAACAATCATAAGGTAGTGTTCAGATTCCAACACCTTTTTTTTTGTTTTGTTGAGTGGTAACTTAACAACCGAAGCGGGCGGCTCATCCGTAGGTCCATCTGGTAGGTAAGTGATCACTCCTGCCTATGTTTATCTCAACATCTGCACTGCAGACATCGCAGATGCTTTACCGTCAATTATATCATCTCGGAGTCTTCCCGTCTTATGCAAATCGGACACAACAACTCTGCTTGTGACGGTGGTAGGTACGTAGGTACCTTCCCAGGCTAGTTCATTCACTTTAGATCTTCTACTAACAACAATTTCAAAATTGTGATGTCCCTACATTTGTAGCCCAACGAGCCAGCCCTACTGACGACAAACCGTAACTTATCAGCCTGATGCTCTACTAATTTTACAATTTACCATGCCACAGATAATAATATACTCTACGTACCATGCTCTACAATTTGCTATACTTACACCTACGTAGGGATAAAAATATGTGATGCTTATGTCACTTACCACTTGCTACTGATCGTGGAGGTACTTATAGTACTCGAGGTGTTTGTTGTAATAACACCTAGCAGTGGTGGGTGTCGTCATTACTGGAAATACCTCGAATAATAAGAAAAAAAACAGTGGCACTCCGGGAGTGCCGACAGAAGTGAAAACAAAACACAAACTGAATATTTTGCCATCACTCACTGACATATCGGATATACATTAAAACTGAGTACCTACATCCCGAGGACAGCTGAACACATCTGAAGCGAGTATTTTTAATCGTCTTATAAACAAAACACGCTCGGTGTCGCTTACGGTAACAGCGCGAGTTCAATGGTTTTTCCCGATCTCAAAAAATGCCCAACGCGCCTAAAGTAGTTTTCACTTCAAAAAATTCTTGCCATGTTTAGGCAAGGTCTTTACCTACAGGCTACAAGAAAAAAGTCATTAAAAATGTCTATTTAATTATTCAAAAGTCAAGTGTACCTAACCTGTAAGTCGCAAGCAAGGTAAGAGTGAAGGAATTCAATGCCGTTAGCCAACATTACTATCAGATCTTCTATTCACTGCCTACAATAATTGATCAGGCGCTTGTTCTGAAAAACAATAATTACAAAATTATAATTACGTTTTCCTAACATTGTACATAGGTACTGAGTTAGTGGTGACATAATAATTCTAGTAATATAAATGTGTTTAGAGTTTCAAACAAAATGGTGATAATCCTGTGGTTAGAGGGATTTGAGTCAATTATAGAAACCACATCACTTAGCTAAAACCAGCTAAGACTCGCTATTGTTATATCCTAAATATGTTAAAAATATATAAATAATAGATACTTAGTACCTTTGTTCGATATAATGACTCATATATACATCGAATTGTTCATCGGGGAAAATACTTAATAATTGCTCAGAAATAACATATTGTTTACATAATGATTGATTCATAGCGAAGTAGGTATATCAAATTCTATTCACCAGAAAAACAACGCAAGACCTAATAACTCTTACAAAGTATCTTCACAAAGCAAGACTACGAGCATATATCTCCAGATATGTCTGGCCCAGTTAACGTGCACTTTGCCCATCCTAGACCTCAATAGATGATACCTGACTATCCGATCAACACTAATGATGATGGAATAGGCCTGCAAATGAGATAATCTAGCCGCCCACTAGTTTTTCATATTTACTAGTTTTATAAAGACAAATGTAGGTAAAGGATATATAACCTTAACTAAACCTTTAATTTAAAACTTGATGGCAAAAAACTAGATGCTGTTATGGAAACTGTATTTCTAGGAATTACTCTAGATTCAAAACTACAATGGGGCGCACACATTAGAGCTCTTTCAGGTAGAGCATAGGTACCTATTATGCAGTAAGAAAAATGAAGCAGTTGACAGATATAGCCACAGCTAGGTTAGTATACTTTGCTTATTTCCACAGTGTTAGGTGTTATGGTTTTCTGTTGTGGGGATCGGCCACCTGACGTAGATGCAATCTTCATTTTACAAAAGAGGACAATCCGCGCAATCTATAAAATAGGTCCTCGCGAGTCTCTTAGAAACAAATTCAAAGAAATAGATACCTATACTAACTCTGCTACTAACTTCTATTTTTTATTTTAGAAAGTATTTTGTATATTCGCAAAAACTTAGGACTTTTCAAAACAAGAAGCGATTTCCATAATATAAATACACGTAGTAAAAATGAAATTGTGTTACTTTGTATTGTACCTAAATTTAGATTAACTAAGTCATTTCTTGTAAACAGCATCCGTTTTTAGAACAAGTTGCCAAAGCCGGTTACAGAACTTAGCGATGGAAAGTTCAAAACCCTCATCAAACATGTCCTTATCAAAAATTCATATTATAAGATTAAAGACTACGTTGAAGACAAGGTAGTTTGGCAATAATTCCTTCTGCACATGTGGCTTCCTTGGCACCTCATTAACGGCATAACTATGTAAATGTCTATTAACTGCTCTCAAATTACGAAGTTTATTTTTAGGGTTCCGTACCTCAAAAGGAAAAAACGGAACCCTTATAGGATCACTTTGTTGTCCGTCTGTCCGTCCGTCCGTCTGTCAAGACCCTTTTTCTCAGGAACGCGTGGAGGTATGAAGCTGAAATTTATATCAATTACTCAGGTCTACTGTCCCTTGAAGCTGTGAAAAAATCAAACTTCTAAGCCAACGCAATCAAAAGATACAGCCGTTTATGCCGCAAATTTTCGACACTTGCAAGGGAATCAAAACCTACAGGGTGCTTCCCGTGAACTCAGAATCTTGAAATTTGGTACGAAGCAACGTCTTATAGCATAGATAAAGGAAAAATTACGAAAACCATAAATTTTTAGTTACATCACATAATATATATTTTTTTAATAATTTTAAACTTACTACCCATTTCCTCATAAACGCGTAGAGGTATTAAATTGAAATTCATACCAAATACTCAGGTCTATAATACCTTTAAGCTGTAACAAAATCAAACTTCTATGTCAACGCAATCAAAAGAAACAGCAATTTAAGCTGCATATTTTGAAACTCGCAAGTACTCGCAAGGGAATCAAAACCTAAAGGGTACTTCCAGTCGACCTAGAATCTTGAAATTTGGCATGAAGCAACGTTTTATAGCACACATAAAGGAAAAATTCCGAAAACCTTAAATTTTTTTTTTTTTTTTGCAATGTTCAATGTGGTACTATTCATAACTTTTTCAGTCACCATTTACAGGTCTGGTTCAAATTTAATACTTAATTAATATTTTTGAACCAGATTTCTAAATAGTGACTAAAAAACTTAGTAAATAAATAACTTTAATAAAAGAACTTTCGCAAGTCTGCTGCAAGGCTAGTATAAGTGTTTCAGTTATATTATAGATAAATGATATGTGTTAATATAAAATAAAGGATTACTTAAACGATAAAGAGATCTTTGTCTTAAATTTATGCTCCTCCATCTTTCCCCATTGTAATGTTATGAATTTCATTTTGCAATAAAAATACCATAGTTATGACTCGATTGTCGTAATGAACGAACTTTGTAAACCTTGCAGGTTTGTACGGAACCCTCGGTGCGCGAGTCCGACTCGCACTTGGCCGGTTTTTTTATTTATTTTTTACATACTTCTTTGACATAATCTTTTATTATTTGACATTATATAAAGACAATTCTAATATTTCATCTCTCTACCTATTAGTGATTGTAATGGCAATCATATCACTTGGTTTTAGTAGGCTTTTATTTTTTATTTATCCTTTTGATAGATTCTTATTTTGTAAATGTGAGGACTTTGTAAGCCTTGTAGACTTTAGATCTAGATTTAGCCATTTTTAGCCTAGCATTTTTTAGCATTTTTATTTTTGGCCATTTTTAGGGTTCCGTACCAAAATGGTAAAACGGAACCCTTATGGTGAGACTAGTCTGTCTGTCTGTCACAGCTGGATATCTCAAGAACTACTTATGCTATCAACTTGAAATTTGGAATAGTTTTAGATGACGTTTGCCCAACTATTTTGCAAATAAGAAAGAAATAAAAATATATTTTTTGCAACAGGGTCTAAAAAACTCGAAGTGAGGTTACTAGGGCATATGTGGAGTATTATATGAAAGAGCGCAGTTTGCACATTCTCAAACAAATTTTCTTTTTTTTTTTAGGCCGCATAGGTTTCGATTTTTGATGAAAAATACCGTCCGTCCCCCTTATCTCTGAAGTTTGCAAAGAGAAAAATCTGAAATTATTCTATGTGATAGAAGTTTATGTAAAGTTTACATGAAAAATAAAACGAAGTCTCTAAATAGCACACTTTTTCAGAAATCATCAAGAAAAGTAACATTAGTTCCACTATCGGTCAAGAA
The DNA here is from genome assembly GCA_927399505.1 of Luperina testacea. Lineage (NCBI taxonomy): Eukaryota > Metazoa > Arthropoda > Insecta > Lepidoptera > Noctuidae > Luperina > Luperina testacea. The sequence continues at coordinate 1,260,876 of OV656771.1, forward strand.
ATGGTGCTGACATAAAACTGCAATATTCTCCACCGCAGTGCACAGAGTGTTAAAATTACCCTAATCCAGTCTAGGTTTTTGATAAAAAAAACTGGATTTTCTCAGGTTTATGAAAATATAAAGTAGTAATTTTGTCTTCTTGCGGTAGGTACTTGATCAAAAGCCTAGGTTTTTAATGAAAAACCCGATTTTGTCATAAACCTGCGATATATATGTCGCAGGTTTATGACAAAATCGGGTTTTTCCTATAATCTATAGCAACGATAGGTTTGGAAAATTGTGATATCAATATAGAGCGAGCCGTAGCTGCAAGTATGTAGTCGACAGTTAGATTGAGTATGCGAGTTAGGTGCAGTTCACCCAAATGATCTACTGGTGAGTTTGTAGCGCCACTTCTTCTTCCCAGCTAAAGCACTAGGAAGTGGTGAAAGGTTTTGCGGGAACTGTCTTATGTAATATTGACGCTTGAAAAGTGCTGATTCTCAGCCTAATTTGAATGACTTTTGATTTGATTTTATCGAACCGAATCTTTTACCTAATACTTACCAGAACAATAAATATTAATAACACGGTATTTATGGCGTCGATATAAAGATGCAACGACTTGTGTGGGCTGGAAATGTCATTACGGAAAGTTGTCTTGATGCTTCTTCATAATTTTCCGACCGCATCCTACAGTTAAAGTAGGTTTACAAATCATAATCAAATGATTCTTCGTCGACCTGTTAGCGTTTCAAGGTTTCACACCAACACGGCATTCCTCCGTCAATTACGTAGAAACAGATGTCCCACACGACTTGGTTGCTTGCTATTATTCCGCAAGTTCTACAAATAACGCAACGGTGTGGGAACGCGTTATCTTGATTGGACCAATCAGCTGCTGATCTCAGATAAATGTATCAATCAGTCCAAACACGCAAAGGATGAGGCTGACGTCATGGTCTTGATACTTTGCAAGAATGTTGCATGCAGTTTATTACAAATCTTGTATTGTGTTAAGGCAAATAATGACCATCCCTTCTCTACCCTCCCTAGGGTTTAATAAGAGACTTCAGGATTAAGTCAAGATAATGGTGGAATGAGGTCCAGCAAAAGATGTCTTTCGGCTGAAATGCTGATGATGAATGGGAAGCACTAAGCAGCATAATAATGTGTGCTTTCACATTGTGCCTAAAATATTGTTAACATAGCAGTTATGCTATGTTAAAAATATTTTGCTGATTAGTGATTACACTAATCAGCCTATAATGTTCCCCTGCTGGGACAAGGCCACAAGCCTCCTGTCTGTGAGACGGAGTCAGCCCAGTGCGGGTTGTTGGATGTCACATGTCTTCGAATTTTCGGTTCTAGGACATGACGGTTTCCTCACAATGTTTTCCTTCACCGTTTTGAGAGCAAGATGGTAATTTACACATTTGCGAACAACATCTCGTTAGTCGCGGTCGTTTCCATAAGGCCACACTGCTCCATATTTTTTTTACATTAAACACAAAAAAAAAAACAATTGACAGTTAAAAAAATATTTATTTCACATAAAGTATTAAATCTACATGATAGCAAATAAATTATTAAGTAGTTGTATTGACGCTTAATTGTCTACTAATCACAGAAAACTTATATTCATTGACGCTTATATTAACCTATATAAATGATAACAATCAACACTGGAAGGCCTGGCCCTAAAAGCCTGTCTTCATATAAATACAACATCAATATCGTAAGAAAGAGAATAGGTAATATATTTATATGTAATATTCCAATATTCAGACAGGCATATTATTACATGGAACTTTAACATAACTGGTGGAATATGGGTGTACTGTAATCCTGTACCAACCTCATCCGGGAGAACAGGTGAGATGGTATATTACGTTAAAAGACCATTTGCGTTTGTGTGATAACTGATAAGGCCATCTGTCATGCGCAAGGGCAACACGCACGTTGCCGTCGCGTTTACGCAACAATAACGCGACGTCCACGCGGCTTAGTGTGCATACACACGAGCGGCACGCGTCAACGACAGAGCGGCTGTAGACGTGTCGACGGCTGCAGTCGCCTCTGTCGTCGTGGCGTGCGCTCGTGTGCGTGCACACATACGGAAATACTTTGGCCAAATTTAGCAATAGGTAAAAAAAATATATTCGACGTCTTACAAAGAATACTTATTTCTTAATTATATTTTCATGTTTCATGCAGTCTCTTTCTCAATAAGACAACCCCATTCGTTAAGTCCTAGAAAAAATTCAGCCTTTTTAAATAGGACCTTCAATACGGTCCTTTGGCCGCAATATTCCTGTCTTTAGAGCAGGAATATATTATGTAAATTCAATTCAATATGTACGTTCCAAGACTTTTAACCTCGACCCAGTCTATCTTATATTCGCCGCCATACTTTCAGATCTGGCTGACAATTTCAGCCTTTTTGGTTTTTACATTCCCGTTTTTTGACTGGAGACGCATGAAATGTAAATCTGTATGTCGACCTCATATTTGCCTTATCACTTTTGACAACAATTCCCACTAAACTGAAACTTCGCATACGTCGAAACAATAGTTCGCGGAACTAGTTGGCCGCGCCTTGGGTGGTAACGGGGGTGAGGGCGGCGGGGTTGCCTAGTGTTCGCAGCCCACGCCCCCGCCCCTCCGTTCCACCGCCCACATACCTAAGGCGCGATCAACTAGTTCCGCGCGGACTATAACTGTCATCTGTCATAGACAATTAGACCTTAGAGCAGATACGAGGTCGACTATACATACAATGTAGTTTTTTAATGCTTTATGCTATATTAGCTCTTAGTCTACTCGGGATATATTATATTAAAACAGTTTTTTTTAATAATAGAGTTGCATACAACATTACTGATTATATCACGTTTTGGTTTATAAACTTACGAACAAGTCATATACATGGAATTAATATCAATACACTACCACATGATGACACAGACATGACAAAGTATGGAAGAAATAACAAGATTACTGTGCGACCAATAAAGCTAAGTTTAAAATAACACAGGCGAGAAATGAGTCTGTTTTATCTTAGTAAACCAACCCATTTACATAATATCACAATAACTTCAAATCCGTCATAGGACCATCATTATTATCAAATCTCGTCATAATTACTTTCACACACATAATAATGGCAAACTTTAGCATCAAAAATTCTTTAATAAATGGTCAATCTTACTGACTGACTTCGGTCTTTAGACTAAAAATCACAAACCGCTTATCAATCATATTTATTTACAGTCTATTTTGATAGGTATCACTACACCTCATCCCAAATGTTAACTCCTTTATATAAAAGCGTCCAGATTCACTGCATCCCGTCTTTACCAACGAAACAATGCCAATATCAGTAATATCAAAGAATCGTCAATTAATCATTTACATGGAGCCTGGCATACCTAGCATTGGGGCCATTCAAGTATTACGTAAGCACTACAGGGGGCGGGAGGGACGGGGGGTCTTTGCTTTGCTTATTTTGATGACATGGGGGGTGGAGGGCGTCTGGGTGGTGATTACGTCAGCAGTATTTAATTTTACGGATTTTCTACAATATTTTGTCAATTTTGGTTTGAACACTATGGGAACCCTACTTGTCTATGCTTGAAAACGAAACGCATATAACTGCTGCTCATGAATCAATCAAGAAACCAGAACACATTGAAAAAATTTTTGTAAGTATGGGAGGGGGGAAAGAGCTTTGCTTACTTTTGCTGACGAGGGGGAGGGGGGTTAATAATTGTAAAAAATCTACTTGCCTAATACTTGAACGGCCTCATTCCGTCATTTTGATTTTTTTTCAAAATGGCGGGTTTGGTCTAATTATGTTTTCTGTTTGCATTAATGATTTACATGGGATATATGCGTGCCCGCCATTTGAAAAGAAATAATCATAACGGCGGAATGGTAGGTATGCCACGGATCTTCAGTCTTTTATTTTCTAAGGTTCCTAGAACCTGGTATTTTTATTAATCTCACGGTTGTTTGTAAACCAAGCTGAGATTTTAAGTTTTAGTAGATTAGGTGTTTTGTACTGCAATGAAATTATTGTCTTAATGTAACTGTAGGAATTTCCGAACAATACGACATGTGTTTAATATAGTTGCTTTCTGTAGTGTAAGATATGTATATTTGGGATGATACCAGTTATTTTAAACACAAAATGAAATTTTCCCTGAAAACCATTCTCATCTTTAGAAGAAGCACTCCAGGTGAATTATAAAAGTTTATTTGTCTTGACTACACAGTCTCTCTTCTTGGCTTTAGAACAAACATATTTGTCTTTAGACTGGGCCTTATTAATTTTCAGGCGATGATTAGTACTCCAGGGTTAAAAAATATCTAGGTACATTAGAATAAGATCAGTCATTTTTATTTTGTCAGCGTTATATGTGCCACGTAGGACGAATAAAAAAATTATGTACCTACAAAATGACGATAATATTTACAACTTATTTAATATTAAACCTTATTACTAAATGTGTAAGATTGAAATTAACCTAAGCATGGATATATCCAGTTCCGTCTAGGCTGGGTACTAATTTCTATACAAGAGATTAATATTCAAACTACTATCAAGGCTGGGCCCAGTGGCATATCCTAAGTCATATAGGACATAACACTTTTGAGTTGGTTGCCCATAAAGCGTGTTCCATATATTTTAGGCCACCAACACCACCCAAGATTAAGGCCACGGACACGAAGTCAGCGAAAGTCACCGCTGGACTAGTGCGCACCGCTAGACCGTTGCGCACTGCTGGACCTCGCCGCGCCGCTGCCTTCGAAGCCAGTTCCATATAAATCTATGCATTGAAACGCGCCGCTCCCGCTGACTTCGTGTCCGTGGTCTAAGAGATATGACCCTAATGTACTGCTCCTTAGAGGCTAAAGTGATCAAAATAAGCCAACCTATGACCTGAAGGCAGGGTTCGTCACTGGGTGGGTCACTTCAAATACAGTACTTGTGCAAAAACTTCACACGAACGAAGAGTACGATTACACTTTACGTTTCCCAAACGCACTTATTTTAGTATATATCTTACATTCGTCAGTGAACCGACCCGATCGTGCACGCATATAATTAAAACATTACAGCATGACAAGATTAATCAAAATCGGTCTCAGAATTTAAACGCATACGTCACTGAGGCTTTAACATATTCAGAGCATTTCCCCGATACGCGTATGCTTTAAACTCTCCAATTTTTTCCCCATCTTTGTACAGATACTGTCTGAAACACGTGTCGCAGAAGAAGGCAGGGTTGAAGGGAACCCTACTGCATCCCACCACGATCCATTTGGCGGAGAATTCGGCGCAAGTTGTGCAGTAAACTGTTTGGTTCTGAGCTATGGCGGTGGAACATGGGTAGTTGTAGAGGCGTAAGGGATCCGTCGGGTTTAGGAGACGTATTTCGGAGAATAGGAATACGTGTTCGCAGCTGCCTTGGTGAACGTAGACCTGGGGAGAGAACACGTCATTGTCAAATACCAAAAAATAGTATCAAGAAGGAAAAAAAAAAGTATTTGGGAGAACCCATAACGGGGTATCAATAGAATTATGTTAAAGGAATGATGCTCCACCTTCTTCCATCACTTTACTGCGATTACAAATACGTCAGCCACGGTTCGAAATGGGCATGCACTACACAGGCTGGCAGAAACATGGACGCGCATGCTGTATCCATGAATTCAGCATAATTGATACTAGACCCCCTAGTAAAAAAATACAATACGAACGCGGTGAAAATGTCCTGAATAAGATTTTTTTTTTTAATAACCTACGAAAATTTTCAGGCACACCCCTGGTGTTCCGAATTATGTACTGAATCCAACAATTTGCGCGTCCAAGTTCCTGCCACCCTGTACACCGCTACCTCACCATACAGGAGTGACGCTTAACTTACATCTGGATAACCCAGCTTCACCACCAGGTCTTCTAATCTGACAGCACACATGTCCTTCTTCGGGAACTCTCCGAGATCCTTCTTACGCGCCCACTCTCGAATGGGTTCGCTGTAGTCCACGCAACCTTCCCGCGTGTCCACGTAGAACACGTTGTTTATGAACAGAAAGCCGGAGGGGAAGATCTCCTGGAATTAAAGAGTTGAAGGGCGATGAAGAATGAAAAGAATTTTTTTCTTTATATAAGCACTATCGGCGGCCCACGGATTCACCCGCATAAGTGCCGATCCCGTGGGAATATCGGGATGAAAACTATCCTGTGTCCTGTCCCGGGCCTCAAACTATCGCTATACTAAATTTCATCTAAATCAGTTCAGCGGTAGGCAGGTAGCAGACAGACAGTATTAGTATGGATTTAAGGATTACCAATGAGATACATGATATGTATCTTTTAGCATAATAAAACATGTATTTAAATATACATTATCCTGTAATGCACACTAAATTACAGGCAACCACCACAGCTTACACAAATATCAGTAAATTGATCTAGAGGATCTTACAGTGTTACATACACAATAGTTTGAAGCACACAGCCTACCTTAGCCTTAGTATTGGGCAACATATCGGGATGGTTGGACACGTCCACTCGCATGTCGAAGTCGTTGTGGCAAACGAAGCGATCTCGAAGATCAGACAGTTTGTTCCGGCCCGTCAGCACTATGTCGCAGCAGAATACCGAATGGCGGGTGCGGGTCTGTAGAGTGACAGATGACAGATAAGAGTAACATAAAATCAGACAGATCAAAGCATTTATTTTATCAATTAAACCAGTTACTTGCGCACTTAGGATGAGTTTCTCAGATCACACTTTCACTTTACTTTGCTAAGTAAGCATTTCATATGACTTCATTATATATGCATGTGAATGTTTTTATTTCTTTATAATATTCATAATAATTATGAAACTCATTCACATTTACAGTGCGTGCCACGTAAGAAGAGACTTGACACACCACGTGGTCTGACATGCGCAGAACACGATTTTAGGTATCTTTACAAAAAACAAACGTAAAAAAAAACGCAAACAAATAAACGCAAATAAACGTATTTTCTTTCTTTCTTTCTTTCTTTCTTTAGCGGTATGAGGTCTGAGTGCGGGACGGGACCGGACGTCATAGGGGCGGCGGAAAGAGCGGGGGAGGCGGGGTCAAGTCTCTTCTTACGTGGCACGCACACACTGTACATAAAGTTCATATGAGTATGAAATTCTTATTTTACGAAGAAAATTAAAGTCAAAGAGCAGTCTGTGAATATTGCCCTAACCAATAAAGCTACCATACCAATAAAGCTAAGATATTCCATCTTTCTATAATTTGCCATAGTGGCACAAATTCTCTAAAAAAACAACCTCTCTTGTAACTACCCCGTTAGTATCGTGGTCGCAAGTGCGACTGCTGAGCGTGGGCTCCTGGGTTCGATTCCCGGGTGGGGCAAAGTGTTAATGTTTCTCTATTAGGAATTTTTTAGTAACAGTCTGGAGTTTGGAAGTTGGCGGTGTGATACCCCTGTGCCTCGGAAAGCACGTTGAGCCGTTAGTCCTGCGTCTGATCTCTCCCCGGTCGTGTCTGATTGCCGTCCCATCGGACATGAGAGTGAGGGAAGAGGTAGTGCATCTGTGCCTGCGCGCACTATAATATCTCCCGCTAGTCTCCGTTGAAATTGGCCACTGTCGCCAAAATACGGTCTGGAGGACTTTTACTTACAAATCTATCCTTGGGCTGGCTGTAAGTATAGGGTCTGTATACCCTCACTCGGTACAGCATATCCTTTCCTGGCTCCAGGTCAACGTCAGGGTCAACATCAGCCGGCATCTGGGTTGTCATGTGATATACCTGGAAGAGGATAAACATACTGTTACAGCTGGTAATATGGTATATTACAGTACAGAAAGAATGATTGAAAAAAAACTTTGAAGATTCGTAATTTCGTAACACAACTTTTTTTTTTTTTTTAAGTTGTCTACACTGTCCCACTACTGAGCAAAAGCATACTCAAATCCTTCCAGGCATCCTTTTCTAGAGCCACCTTGATCCAACCCTTGCGGTAAGCGTCTATGTCGTCTCGACACCCCCTTCCTGGGCCAGCCTCGACGGCGCTGTCCATCCTCGGGTCATGGACCATGTCTAGGATGCCCGTTTTGGAGCATATTATAACATAATTAAAACAAAAAATTAGGAGCTATGATCAGATTAAAAAATCATCAGCAACTTTATGACAAACCTGTGAAATCTATTGAACGCCTACTTGACATCTACTTTGCTAACCGCTAAAATAATGCTGCAAGTGTACAGCTTACCTCTTGCGTAAACGGAAGACTCCTAACACCTCTGTACTTAAGCTTCTTAGTAAAAAGACCTTTACAGTCAGTCTCCATCCGCAGCTTGTTTTTCTTGAGGATACAGAGGTCCGGGGTTTCGCTCTCTTCGGGGGAATCAAGGTCTTCAACTACTTTCCCAGCTATTACACCCATGACAGGGACATTAGTCTCCATCACTAATTCATTTCCTGTTTTTAATTGTTCTGGACTGTAATAATGTGTGTTAGTAAGCACTTCTCATTGTTAAAATAGATTTCTAGTAAACAACCAATTTGCAAGATGGCACCTTTATTTTGTAAATGTAACTGGTTTTAATAGTTCTAGTGTTACTAACAATATGCAATTGACTGTATTTTTGTTAATAAAACAGCTTTATTGTAATTTTTTAATGTAAACTAACATTGTAATAGAAAAGATTTGATTTTGTGTGTGTTTGTTTGTTACATTTTCAAGCTAAAAACAGCTGAACGGATTTGGATTAAATTTAGCACATGCCTAGTCATGACCTGGAGGACATAGGCTACTTTGCATCCTGGATCGCTGACAAAGTCTTCGGCAACAGATAGTAATATATGACATTATGATAAAACATTATGTCAAAAATACTTAATGTGTTTTAGTAAATATATCTTAATGTATCAATATTTTACTTACAGAATATGATTGAGTAATAATTCTAACTCACCTGCAATAATCTTCCAGCTGTTGAAACTCATTATCAGTCAAGCCACAACCAACAAACTCTCTAATTTTATTTGAAAAGAAATCTTTCAAGTTGCTACTGTCTTGTGGCTTCCCGTGTATGGGCAGATACTCAAACACCTTTGGCAAATTCTTTGTTATTATTGGTGCTGTTACCAAAGAACCCTTAGCCTTGTACAATTGAGGTCCGGTGTCTTCAGCATACAGCTGAATGTTACCTTTCTGGCCAATGGGTGGCACCACATGTTCTTCGTGTGTAATTACATTTTCTTGAATTGCTTTATCAATTTGTGGATCTGTATTATCAGTTATATGAATTTCTATTTGATCATTTGGAACTGTACTTTCATTTACATCCCCTGTCCTCCTATCCTCCTGTGAAGCAATATCAGAAGCAGGGTCTTCATATACCATAATTTCTTTTTTCACTGCATCAGTGTCAGACTCCATGATTTCAACAATAACTTCATGCATAACATATTTATTCTCAGTGTCATCAGCTGAAAACATTGTTAATAAAATGATATTTTTTTGATCCTGTCCTCAAAACCATGGGTTATGATTATGATTGAGAAACACAAGCACCTACAGATTTCGTTATTAAATACCCAGAAACGGGTTTAGATAGAGTTCGACAAAAGTCAGCCGAAAGTCATGCAGCTAGGGATGCGCGTTGAAACTTTGAAAGTATGAAATACCTTGTGCCTCTGACCCCACCTCATCGTTCTCCTCGGGTATTAATATTATACCTGATAATACAGTGTCACTACTCTCCTCGTCCATGTTTTCGCTGCACGCCGACGCCAGCAAATCCTCCGCAGACATTTTCTGTTTACAAGTCATGCCTTCTCTAAAATGTCTAAAAGCTGCTGATATCCTGTCGAAATATTGCAGGAAATTGCACTCGTTTTCTTAAATTTAGATTTCTATTACATATGTATTTAGCAACGACAAAAACAAGCAAGACAAAAATACTGTAATTAGAATAAATGAAACTTTGACTTTGACATGACAATGACATCAGTTTTTTTTTTTTTTTAATTATGGCACTAGCAGGCTTTGTGCCAATGTCAAGTAATGACATCAGTTTCTTTCTGGCAATTCTGGGCCGCATTCCGAATCAAGACAATATCCTGTCAATATCACTCACAAGGCTCATAGAGTCTGGCAAACGAAAGTAGACACTCGAATTATTAGACTTTTTATATGGCAATGTTAAACAAAATGTCAAATTCAATTGTTGGTGATTTGTTGTGATCTTGTTGAGCATTTTTCTAACTCAAAAATGAATAAAACTATTAAAAGTGGAGTGAGGGAAATGTTGTTTCGCATGATGTCTAAATTTGAAGAAAAACAACAGGAGAAAGAAGCTGAATTCAAACTGAAACAAGATTGTTTACGTGTGGTGTTGAATTTCTTAGGTTAGTATGACGCTTAGAAGTTGATACTTTGTTTGAAATCGTAATTATTATTTATATTTTTACAAAACTATTTCTCTATTTTGATCCACATTCAGTTTATATTACGTTAAATAGCTTCATAATAATGCATTATGGTTATTTAACGTACCTTAATAAATGTTACATTGTAATTTTAACACAACTTGTTTTCTTTTACAGAAAATCTGGAGGATGTAGCAGGGGTTGATGAGATAGTGAAAACTATTGAAAAACTGACTGATTTGGAGCAAAAAGACAGAATAAGAACCCAGAACCAGTACTTGGATAAAATAGCTTCAATCACTGGTAAGTTTTTCCTAAGTACATAAGTTTTATAAAGATATAATCTAATAAATGATTTGCTATTATAAATGCAGTACCTAATCATTCTGTTTCATCATTTTTTACAGAAGTTAGTGTTACAACATTAAAAAGAATAAAAAAGGAAGGTACAGTAAATGAAGGTGTCTGGAATACCCCAGGGAAAAAACGGCCACATAAGCCCACAGTGTCCGACCTAGATAGTTTCGACATAGATGCTATTCGTAACAAGATTAATGAATTTTACATCGTTAGAAAACAAGTTCCTACGTTGAGAACTCTGTTAGTGGAATTAAGAGAAAGCATTGGATTTAATGGATGCAGGGAAACTCTTCGCCACTTATTATTGTCCAATGGCTATGAATTTAAGAAAAATAAGAATGAGCGTTCATTGTTAATTGAACGTTATGACATATCTGCCTGGAGACATCGGTTTTTAAGAACTATGGCTTTGAAACGTAGAGAAGGAAAGTCAATAATTTATTTAGACGAGACCTATGTTCATAAAAACTACAAGCCCAAGAAGTCTTGGCAAGGTCCATCTACAAGTGGTGCAATTGAAAATGTTTCGACAGGGAAAAGGTACATAATTGTACATGCTGGATCAGAGAAAGGTCCTGTGCCAAACTCATTGTTAGTCTTTAGCACTAAATCGAAAATGGCGGACTACCACCACGACATGAATGCTGTAAACTTTAATAAATGGCTAAGAGAAAAGCTTATACCCAATTTAAATGAGCCGAGTGTAATAGTTATGGATAACGCCAGTTACCATTCAATCATTGTAAATAAAGCCCCTACATCACAAAATCGCAAAAATGAAATAAGAGAATGGCTTACTTTGAATAATATTCCGTTTGAAGAATATCACACTAAAGCAGAGCTCCTATGTTTTGTAAAACGAAACACACCAGAACCAGTATATGAAGCTGATGAACTTCTGAAGCAGAATGGGCATGAGGTATTACGACTTCCCCCCTACCACTGCGATCTAAACGCCATTGAGCTGGTATGGAGTTTGGCTAAACGTAAAGTGGCAAGTAAAAATATTGCCCTGGCCGCAGTGGAGTTAGAGGGGGTTATAAAAGAATCGTTTGAAAATATAACTCCAGAGGAGTGGAAGAAAATGACTGATCATGTCATACATGTTGAAAATAAATATAAAGAAAGGGACAGAATTACAGAAAATAACTTAGAAAGTTTTATTATTAATGTAGGAAACAGTGATTCCAGTGACTCTAATGAATCTTTTCACATGGAAGTTTTAGATTCAGATTTTGATTATGAAAGTGAATAAAACAAAATGATTATAGAATATTGTTTTTTTTTTAATCAGATTGCTACATAATACCTAGTCTTATTTTTTATTCAAACGTAGTAAACTGATTATTTGAAATGTCACGTGTTTCTTTGATTTGGTTCAATAAAGTTAGTGTGATTTTACATCTCAAATCTTCGATTTTACGCGATTAGCGCCAGCCATTTTAATATTATTATTTTTAACTTAGCCTATACTAAATCTGCTGGGCAAAGGCCTCCCCCGAATCCTTCTGGGAACTTGAATTTATAGCAATCGTAATTATCACAGACTTAGTGGTAAGTTTCTTTTGATAAGAGGTTGCCTAGGTAGGTTAGTAGCTGCTACTACCGCAGTATTGATTTATTTCGTAGACTTATTCCCATTTTTTAACCTGTCCACATGCAGACAAGCAGTAGTGTACAAATAATAGCAAAAATCAAATTATTATAAAGTATCAAATCAGGTTATTCCAGGTATGTCATACTAATTTTGGGGTTGCTATACTGATATTTTTTAAATTTGCCGCGCTTTTTCAGTCTCTACTTTCATTTGCCAGACTCTAGCAATAATTTGCGTTCCGATTTAGATATCACGATTATGACAGCTGAAAGCTGTCATCAATTCGGAACGCTCGCTCGTGAACGCGCTCACAGTGCTTACTCAATCTAAAAACCATTTTATTAGAGTATTTCTTTGTATAAACACCACATTTCTTCTTCTTTGGTTAGATGGCGACTGTTAGCCAGAAGCACAATTTCGAAAATGCCAAGTTAGTTTAATTTAAACGTGATGCAACTCGAACCAAAACACACATTGACACATCCTCACACACAAACTGTCAATTTTTACAGTGCTCACGGTAATATTATTCTAAGGCATGGTCGCATCGCGTGGAACATTTCCTTACCATGTAGTGATTACTAGCGGAAAGGCGAGTGATTCTATTTTCATTGTTGGGTATCTGGATAGCGTGCATACTAATGGAACAAAATAAAGTCAAAGTCAAATAATTTATTTCAAATAGGTACACATCAACCTACTACAATCTATCAGATTTCTTTAATAGATTTTCAACTTTATCACTAAAGCATAAGGTTCAAAGTTGATTGCGAAAATTTGACAGTTTCGGGTAGCTTGATGTGCTGGCGTCTGTACATACTATAGGTCAGTGGTGAGAAGGTGAACATTCAGAAAATTGGTCCTATAAAGCGAAAGCGCCAGGGTGGCCCGCGAAATTCATTTTTTTTTAGGTTTTTTGGAATTTGCTGGTCAGTATTAAGTTAAACTAAAAAATAACTGTTTCATGAAATCATCATTCTTTGGACTTACGTGGTCTTAGAGAGTTTTGTTGATGACTTTAATGATTATAATTCTGTAAACACATATTTCTTACGGCCGCGATTCATATATTAATCAACGTACAACTTAATGCTGACCAGCAAATTGCAAAAAACGTAAGAAAATTTGAATTTCGCGGGCTACCTTAGCGCTTCCCCCCTGACAGCGCTGGTACAGCTGTATTCTATTCTATTTTTCTCTATGGCAATAGTGCCGATGTCGACAATTTTGCCAATGTCAAAATAATGTGTTGTGTATGATAAAACGTGGGGGAGACAAAATAATCTTCTTTCTAGGATTTTGCTATTGTCTTGGTGAGATTAAGCACGCGTTTCTTAACCTCATTCTTTTTTGATATCAAAATCTATTTGAAATCTGTTTATAGTGTTGTGATTGTTCTGTGTGGTTTGGTGTGGGTATAAGGTTGGTATTTTAAGCCTTTTGGCACTCATTTCCTAAGGAAATGAGTGCCGAGGAACCCCCTGATGGGGGTGGAGGGATTCCTCCAGATATTATGGAGGTGGTGGAGTGTTCCCAAAACTCTGATTGCATGAGACCCGACGTTAGAAAGCGCCCCAGAAGTCCTGAGTTTTCTGTTGTTGACGCGAAAAGAAATAAGCCGCCGTCTGATTCAATTCAGTCCGTGTTTATTAAGCCAGGTTTCGAGAACGATTCCAAAATGCTCTATAATGAGAGTGACAGAGCTCCCTTCACGGTATTTGTCTCTAGGGTGGAAACAGATCCTAAACAAGGCCTAACCTTAAACTCTCTTAAGTTTGCCCAATTTATATTTAAGAAAGGTTTTAAAGGTGTTGTTCAAGGCAGTGTCAGATCTTTGGGCCGTAACAGGATGTCTGTTGATTTTACAACATTAAGTGATGCCAACAACTTTGTTAGCAATCCCATCTTAGCTGAAGTTAATTACTCTGCATCTATCCCTCGCTTCCTCGTGAGTCGCATGGGAGTTGTTAGGGATATTCCTACGGACTGGACACTAGAGGAGCTAGTCTTCGGTATAGAAACCCCTCGAAATTGTGGAGAAGTTGTTAGGGCTAGAAGGCTTAATTTTAAAAACAAAAAAGAGGATTCCGCTACTTGGTCCCCTTCATCGACTGTGGTGCTTACTTTCTCTGGCCAAATTCTCCCAGAGAAAGTCTTCTGTTATAATGTTTCTCTTCCTGTCTCAATCTATGAACTCCCCACTATCCAATGCCGCAACTGTTTACGATTTGGCCATATAAGCAATCAGCATGTCGATTCTGTAAAAATCTCACCGTGAATACTTGCGTGGAGTGAGCTGTCAGTGTCATCCTACTGATGCTAGGGATTGACCAAGCAAACATTTACAATCATGATCGATTTTAATAATATTTTTTAATGCTAATCCTATTGATATTTTTATATAATTCAGAGCTAGTATTTAAGTGGTCAAAACATTAATATTTTGTGGGGTTTTACTTACAATAAAATTGCAAAACAGAAGCGCAGTCAGAATCACAACCTTGTTTTTTTTTTCTTTTTTCCCTAGACTAGTAAGTCCTTATATAGCCAGACAGCGCCAGCGCCTAACGCGCTTGCGCGGCGTGAAATATGGCTCATTCCGAATTAAGTCATCATCGCACACAGCGCTCACATAAATAATTTGCGAAAACGTATTCTCTATGACACAATGACCGAAACCGGTTTGAACTGTCAAAATACCACGCTTGACAACCGTACGGCGTGGTAAGATTATGCGGGGAATAATAGATAAATACCATACAGCAGAATAATTGGGGTCAAGGTGTAAGCACGCTGTAGTCGATTACAGTGCAATTCGGAATGTACCATATATCACTCCACTCGAATCTCGTAACCATGGCAACACCACCTCGGCGTCAACAACACCTCCACCAGCCGCGTTTTGATTGACGAATACCTCGTCTTTTTCTACTTTAGAGTTACACATTTTGAAAATCGCTCAACGAAAACTTTGCTTAATCTGCCCCTTGGCAGACTCTAAGGCAGGGTCGCCATGGTGTATTATATTAATTATTAATATTATTACCATAATTTCCTAATGTTCTTATACATGACGCCTTACAAGTTAAATATGTAAAAACAAATCTCTAATGTGATGAGTGACTAACGCGCAAGCGCGGCGTGATCTTATCACTTCACCTTCACTCCACCCGATTCACGACATTAAATGTCGTGAATCGGGTGAAGGGAAGGTGAAGTGATCACGCAATCTGCAATGTGATAACGACAGTGATTAACGCGCAAGCGCGGCGTGATCTTATCACTTCACCTTCACTTCACCCGATTTACGACAATTAGTGTCGTGAATCGGGTGAAGTGATCACGCCACACAAACTACGTGGGATTACATTCTATGGTCCGTCAACTAGGCATCCGTTAGCACTCGATGACTTGACACACTCGGTTATCTCTTCTAATTCAATAGTTTTGGGTTAATAACAACGCTGAACATCGTCGCAGTCTTTACTAGACTCGATCTGCAATTGCTCATTGACGCACATTCGTGTAATTTACATGCGGGGCCGCAGTTTGTGCGACATGCACTAAGTAAAACCCCACAAAATATTAATGTTTTGACCACTAAAATACTAGCTATGAATTATATAAAAATATCAATAGGATTAGGCTAAAAAAATATTATTAAAATCTCTTTTATGATTGTAAATGTATGCTTGGTCAATCCCTAGTATCTGGTAAGATGACACTGACAGTTCACTCCACGCTCACTTCACCTAAGTTTTCACGGTGAGATGGTTACAGAATCGCACTGCAGTGCAGATCTAAATCGCGCTGTTACCGTTGCGCTCAACCTCATCCTGGAGATAGCTGTAATGTTCCCGACTCACAGGTCTCATGTCTTTTGTGTGACGGTGGAAGCCATAAGGCCACTGATTTTAAATGCCCACTCAAGACAGAAGTAAATTAAAATGGTAATGTCTCAAGAAAATCTAAGCTACCGTGAGGCATCAGCAAGATTTCCCCGTACCCGTAAATTGCCATACTCCAATGTTACAGCAAGTCCCTCCCAATCCAAACTTCCTCAAGGTTACCCTTCTGAACCCGTTCTCTTCTCACCCCCTCTTAACACTCCTACTTCTTCTCCATATGCATCCCCTGTTAAAACATCCTACACCAAGACGGTTTTTCGTTCCCCAAGACCTAGGCCAGAATTGGGCAAGTCATATGATACTCGAGCCCATAAATCGATAGTCAATACACCTAATTCTTCTCAGCCTAATGGCTGTGCTCTGGATTCCCCTTACATTGAAACCACTCCCCTTCCCACTCCTAATGACAACTTGATAGAGCTCCTAACTTGCTCACTTATTAACATTTTGTCTAAATTTAGTGATGCAATACCGAACAATGTCATCATATTAGTTCAACAACTCCTCGAAACCTGGATTCACCAAAATGGACAAAATCCTTCAGTGGAATTGTAGATCCATTCGCAGGAAGAAACACGTCATAATCTATCTTATAAATAGATATAAACCTGTTGTCTTTGCTGTGTCGGAGACGTGGCTCAAGCCTGGATCTCTCTTTAGGGTTCCTGGTTATTCATGTCTTCGGGACGATAGAGATGACGGATGGGCGGGTTGCGCCCTATTGGTTAGCAGATCTATCACTTTTTCCCAGATTCCTCTTCCCCATCATGACCCTGGTCTACATGTTGTGGCCATTAGAGCCATGGATATATCCTATGTATCTGCCTATATTCCCCATCCCAATGCTAATATATTGTCTGAATTTAACTCTATCCTTTCTTTTATTCCTGGCCCTTTGATTGTGTTAGGTGATTTTAATTGCCGTCATACCCTTTGGGGCTCTCACTGTAATGACCCCTCCTCCAGCTTTTTGCTAGACCTTTTAGATGATCGCAACCTTTGTGTTCTTAATGATGGATCTGCTACCCGTCGGGTTTCTCCTAACCAAAATATTAGTGTTCCTGACCTTACTTTTTCTTCCCCATCCTTAGTATCTACTCTTTCCTGGTCTGTTCTCCCAAATTCATATGGGAGTGATCATTTTCCTATCCTAATTTCTTTTCCAAGTACTCATCCGCGTTCTCCTGACATCCAACCCCTACAAAAATATCGCCTACCCCAAGCTGACTGGTCTAAGTTCTTGTCCAATTTGGATGCAGAACTTCAAAATTTTCCCCAGATAAATTCATCCAACTCCTTAATTCTATACAGTGATTTTGTTGAGTGCCTGTTGAGAGCGGCCAATTCTTCAATCCCATTAAAAAACTCTGCCCGTCACCTGATACCTTCTCCACCTTGGTGGGATGCTGAATGCACTGATGGCGTCCGTAAACGGAAAGAAGCCGAAAACACCTTTTCCTCTAGTATAAATATGCCCGACTATTTAAATTTTAAAAAGACTTCTGCAACTACTTGTAGGTTATTGGCAAGAAAGAAAAGATGTGGCTGGCTCAAGTTTTGTGAATCACTGTCCCCGCGCACTCCAGTTTCCCTTGTATGGAAAAAAATTAAAATCTTCCGCAGAGCTTGTGACAGCCACTCACCCGATGTTTCTACCAATGACCGCAGTACCTGGTTGGAAGACTTTATATCCAAATTAGCCCCCCCCTTTGTTCCTAGCTTCGAGTGCCTTCCCATTATAGATCCTCCTCCTCCTACTACATCTGATAGATTTGATGACCTTTTCTCTTATTCAGAACTTATTTGTGCCTTAGATCATCTCCGAGATTCTGCTCCGGGTGTCGATGGAATACCCTACTCCTTTATTTCCAAATCTTCTTCTGACTGTAAACTAATCTTTCTGAACTAATCAATTCCTTTTTCGTTACTGGCCAAGTTCCAGAGTCTTGGAAATCCCAAATAATCATCCCAATTTTGAAACCTGGGAAAGACCCAAAAGATTCTACTTCCTATCGGCCTATCGCCCTCTCTTCTGTCTTGGCTAAAATTATGGAGAATCTCGTCAAGAATCGACTTGAATGGATCTTAGAAACCAAAGGCTTCTTATCCAGTTCTCAGTTCGGTTTTCGAAGAGGCATGGGAACTCTGGACAGCCTAAGTGTCTTCATGTCTGATGTCCGCATCGCCTTTTCCAATAATGAAAGTGTTCTCGGTGTTTTCTTAGACATAGCTTCAGCCTATGATAATGTCCAACTTCCAATACTCAGGCAAAAGATGCTACAGCTGAGTATCCCTGTGAGGATGGTCAACATCATTTGTAGTCTCTTCATGTCCCGCTCTATCTCTGTCCGTCATCAAAACTACCTCTCCCCATCACATATAGTGTGGAAGGGTTTACCCCAGGGGTCGGTCTTAAGCCCCATCCTTTATAATATATACACTCATGATTTGGAATCTTCAGTGAGTTGTTTCTGCAAAATCCTACAATATGCCGACGACATTGCTCTCTACTTTAATTCAGCTGCCCTTTCAGATGCCTCATCTCGCTTAAATTCTGCCCTTTTCTACTTAAACCAGTGGCTGACCGATCACGGCTTAAGTTTGTCAGTCTCCAAATGCAATGCGGTTGTCTTTTCTCGCAAGCGTAATATTCCCCTTATTAACCTGTATGTTGAAAATGAACCCATTTTGATCCGTGACAAAGTTAAATTTCTTGGCCTCATTCTTGACTCAAAATTATCTGGTCTCTACCATCTAGATTACATCTTAAAAAATGTGAAAGAGGCGTTAATGTCTTACGTGCCCTTTCTGGAGTTCGCTGGGGAGCTCATCCAACCTCTCAGAAAATCCTATATAACGCCATAGTTCGTAGTCACTTTGACTATGGAATCTTTCTGTTGGAACCATGCAACAAAATAGCCCTAGCCAAACTGGACAGGATTCAATCCAAGTGCTTGCGTATTATCACGGGTGCTATGAAATGCTCCCCTATTAATGCCCTTCAGGTAGAATGTTTAGAGCCGCCCCTTCACTTACGTAGACAATATCTCTGTGACAGATTTTTTTATAAAGTCATCCAGAATAAATGTCATCCTTTACTCCCTCTTCTTCGTACACTTTCTCAGTTAATCTTAACATCTCGCTATTGGTCTCATAAAAATCCCCCACTTCTCGTTAACAGCTTCAGTAAATTTAATAATTTGAACATTTCCTTAGTCCAGTTAGATAAAAACCCCTTATTTGAAGTAAATTTTGATTCCTTGCTCTTCCAACCAAAAATTATCTTTAACTTTGGTATATCCAAGCATGACCCTGCTGCTAATGTCAAATTCAATAGAATACTGGCAGAAGACTGGCACAATTGGTTGACGTTATTTACAGATGCTTCTAAGTTGTCCGATAATAGTAATGTGGGATCAGCTGTATGGATCCCAAAATACAAAATTATTCTTAATTTTCGTAGTTCTGCTCTTGGCTCTATATACACAGGGGAAGGAATAGCTCTTTTAGAAGCAGTCTCCTACATTGAATCACATGGACTCAACAAAAGCTGTTTAAACAGAATTGAAACAAGTATCGTCCATGATGAATCAATGTAATTCTGATTGACATTTCTTTTTTTGGTGTTGCCCTCAGTCCCTCACACAACCCTGTTATTAATTATTATCCAAACATCCCCCCTTTTACAAACTTCAATTACTAAGGGACAGCAACTATACTATTAGGTACTTAAATGAATTCAACTTAACTTAATAAACTAGCACTGACTAATCACATTAAAAATTAATACAAAGAATAATCTGCAAGTCTAATAGGAGGACGCACTGAGCGACCTGATCTCGTAGTCTGCATGACTTCAGAAGTACCACTATCACTAGCTTCAGATTGAGTTGACATAAATGGCCCAGAATGACAGGGCTGATCATCATTTATTTTTACCCTTTGTGAATTATCCTTGCTTTTAGGTACATACATAATCATTGGTTTTTCAATAAACACATTTCTACTATGCATCAAATGTCTTTCATTTCTCCTAACTTCATTTCCCTTTTCCGTTTTAACTACAAATGACCTAGGCCCTTCCTTTCTAACTATCTTCCCCTGCACCCATATTTTATTTGGTTGATTTTGCATTTTAATATTCTCTCCACATTTAAATGACTTTTTGTCAACGGCAGACTTATCATAATTTAACTTAGACTTTTGTTTCAACTGTAGCATTTTTTCATATGCCAGTTTAGGTACAGCAGGTTTTAAGCTTTTCTCAGAACATGGTAATGTAGTGCGCAATTTTCTGGCCATTAAAAGCTCTGAAGGACTGTAATCCAATCCAGCTACAGGTGTAGCCCTGTAATTCAATATAGCAACGTTAAAATCAGTGTTACTTTCTCTGCACTTCCTCATCATGTTCTTTACAATTCCCACTGCCTTTTCACTTAGACCATTAGATTGAGGGTACCTAGGACTAGAATGAATTAGTTGCATGTCACAAGATTCTGCGAACTGTTTAAAATTGTAACTGGCAAAAGGCATGTTGTCACAAACAATGACCTTGGGAAACCCATGAACTGCAAAAATGACTTTTAACTTTTCAATTACTGTACCCGCTGTTTTATCTTTCAAAGGCTTTACTTCAATCCACCTCGAATAATAGTCTACTACAACTATATAATCTTTAGTTCCAAATGTGCAAATATCCATTCCAATCTTATAAAATGGTAGGTCAGGAACCTCATGAGACATGAGAGGATCTTTAGGCTTAGAAACTCTATATTTTTCACAAATGTTACAAGACATGGTGAACCTCTCAATGTCTATTGACATGCCTGGCCAATACAGCAAATTTCTAGCCCTTTTTTTACATTTGCCTGCTCCTACATGCCCTGTGTGTAAGCTTTCTAGCACCCCTTGCCTCATGTTTTGTGGCACTACTATGCGATCATTATAATAGATAATGTTATCTTTTACATGTAACTCACTTCTCAGTTTGTAATAAACACTCAAATTTTTACCAATAATCTTTCTATCATTTTTTGGGTAACCTTCATTATACCATTTAATAATCTGCCTTAAATCCGGATCATTCAATGTTTCATTTTGAAACTGTGCCATTTTTTTGTCTGCCACTGCTAATTGTGATTCAAAACTGTGAACCAACTCCTGCAAAGTTGGATCTACTTTGGCATTGTCCTTAATAAAGTTCCTAGACAAGTAATCGGCAACAAACATTTTGTTTCCAGGCACATATCTAACCTCAATATCATACTTTATTAATTTCAGTACCATTCTTTGCAATCTTGAACTAATTTTATTTATATCTTTGTTTACAATTGATTCCAAAGGTTTATGATCTGTTTCAACCACAATCTTTCGACCATAAACAAACTGATGGTACTTTTCTAACGAGGCACATATAGCAAAAAGCTCTTTCTCAATGGGTGCCCACCTTTTTTGACAATCAGTATAGCAACGAGAATAAAATGATATAGGCCTACCTTTTTGCAAGAGACATGCTCCTAGCCCATCCTTTGAACTATCAGTCTGCAAAACCACTGAACCCTCTTTTGTCAAAATGCCTAGTGTAGGTGTGCATGATAACTTGTTTTTTAGCTCCTGAAATGCATGGGCCTGTGGCTCTTCCCAGACCCACTCCACTTCTTTTTTTAGTAACTGCCTTAAAGGTTCAGTAGTTTTTGTATACAGCGGTATGAACTTACACAAATAATTGCACATTCCTAAGAATTTTTGCAACTCTTTCACATTGTTTGGTGGTTTCAGTTCTGTAATTGATTTCACATGGTCTGGATCCACCTGTATACCAGACTTTGACACTATCAATCCTACATACTTAACATGATCTAATCTGTACTGTAACTTTCTTTCATTAAACTTAACTTTGTGTTCTCTAGCCCTGATTAAAACTTTTTCTAGTACTTCATCATGCTCTTGATTATTTTTTCCTGCCACAATAATATCATCAAAATATACTTGCACTCCCTCAATGTCACCAAATATTTTTGAATTTATTTTTTGCATAACCTCTGGGGCAGATGATATGCCAAAGGGCATTCTTAAAAATCTGTACCTTCCAAATGGGGTGGCAAAAGTACACACTTTTTCCTGATCGTCTAACAAAACCTGAAAAAACCCATCCTTTAGGTCCAAAACAGTAAAAACTTCTTTTTCTGACAAAGCACTATAAATTTCCTCTGGGGATGGAATTAAAAACTTTTCCCTTTCAATACTGTTATTAAGTTCTTTTGGATCCAAGCACAATCGAAGGGATTTATCTGGTTTTTCCACAATGACAATATTGTTACACCAAGCAGTAGGACAATCAACCCTTTCTAACACACCTAACTTTTCATACCTATCCAAAGTTTGTTTCAATCTGTCTTTAATTTTCTCCGGAATACGCCTAATGGGCTTACTAACAGGCTCTGCATCTTTTTGTAATTTTAACTTATAAGTTCCTATCTCTCCTAACCCAGTAAAAACATCTCTATTCTTTTCTACAAACTTTTCTTTCCTTGGTTGACCTTCCTTTTCTACTACATCTACTCTTTTCAACAAGTTTAACTTGATGCAGTCTTTCAATCCTAATACTGACTGTACAGGCAAATCAATCACATTAAAGTTTAAGTTAGTAATTGTTCCTTTTACTTTGCAGTTCAAAGTAACACATCCAAGAGGTTTAATTTTCTCACCATTGTAGACCACTAACACTGTTTGGCTTTCTTGTAAGGTATTTTTGTTCAACTTTACATAGTCACTCCGAGATAAAGTATTGCACTCTGCTCCTGTGTCCAGCTTAAACTGCAAATTTACTCCTTCGACTTCAACAAGTTCTTTCCATTGCACTTTACCTACGCTGTCTACACAATATATTCCTTCTAATGCAAACTCTTCTTTATCCTCTTCTTCTTCCATTAACATCATTCTCCTGTTCCTCGACTGTCCAGCTGCCTGATTAGTCCTCACCATCTCTTTCTGTTTAGAATTTCTACACACTGCTGCAAAATGATTGTACCTAGTACACGATGCACACCTTTTTCCATAAGCAGGGCAGTTTCCTCTTACATGTGCTTGCCCACACCAAGAACACTTTTGATGTTGTTCTGTCTTACCTTGTTGGTTGACCGTATTAGCTTTTTTGAAGGCATGGACTTCTACACCCTTTTCTAAGGATTTTATTTGTTGCTTACTGGCCTCATACGCTCTACATATTCTTTCTGCCTCATCCATGGAAATCTCTTCCTCTCTTAACAGGTTTTCTTTTAGAACCTTATCGTTTACTCCTATTATGATCACCATTGTAATCAACCTGTCTTCTAGAGTGGCAAAATCACAATGCTTACTCAGGGTTTTTATTCTAGTTATGAAATGATCTATAGACTCACTATCTTCTTGCTTTAATTGAAGAAATTCATAAGTATTTATCAACGTTCTTTTCCTCGGTTGGGTGTATAGCTGAAATTGGTCAAGAAGAGACACAAGTTTTGTCGGCTTAACCTTGAAATTGTTGAAAACCTCCACAGCTTCCTCACCTGCTGCATTTAAAAATATAGCAATTTTCCTCGCCTCGTCCGCCGCTGTTAAGCCTGCTGCATCCAGATAGATTTCAAATAACTGTCTATACTTCTTGAAATTGGCTTGTTCTCCGGATAATATCAAATTTTTTGGGGGTTTAATTCCCTCCATTTTTATTGTCACTTTATTTTCTTCGTTTGGCATCTAGTATTTATGTATTTATCTTGCACTAAGCTATCCTTCCTACTATGACTTCTTTCTAATGTTTCTTTCATAAAATACATACGCTTTTTTCACCTGACACCATGTTTAAACAGAATTGAAACAAGTATCGTCCATGATGAATCAATGTAATTCTGATTGACATTTCTTTTTTTGGTGTTGCCCTCAGTCCCTCACACAACCCTGTTATTAATTATTATCCAAACAAAAGCCTTATTCTCTCGGATTCTCTTAGCTGTCTACAGGATTTAATAAAATCGCCTTTTCGCTCTCGTAACAATTCTCCCCTTATCTTAAAGATAAAACAACTCCTGTATAGATGCCACTGTTTAGGCATAGAGATTGCTCTGGCTTGGATCCCCAGCCACTCTGGAATTGCTGATAATGAGAAAGCGGATTCGATAACCAAGCTAGCTACTCGCAATGGGATCGAATCTCATCCGTCTTGCTATCCTCGAGATCTGCGCTGTCTTGTTAAACCCGAAATGATGAAGGATTGGAATGATCATTGGCAAAAAACGCGATTATTGAAGGGTAGATTTTATGGCTCTATCCAACCATCCATTCCATCTAATTGTTGGTTCAGCAAACTAAAATTTTCTAGTAAAATAGCCACCTCTGTTATATGTTAATGTTTGTATTTTTCTCACATGACAACACCTTTAGTTTAAGATATTATTTCTAAATGTATATGTTGCAACACTCTTCCCTTTTTTTTTTATCTGTCATGGGTGACGTTCCGCTAATGTTTCAGCGCATATTTTATATTTTGGAAATATCTAGTTTTTATAAATTAATCATCAAATTGGTATTGTTTATTGTGATCAATAAATCAATAGAAATTTGTCACACACAAGACGGTGTATTTATTTTCTCTGCTGACTCCACACCTGCTATTGAAGAAATCATAAAAGGTTATGGGCCCAGCCAGAACCTAATTAAACAACAGCAGCGAAAAACACCGGTGAGCGACATTCATTTTATTGTTCTACAAAATGCCAATCGATCCTGCAGTAGATCCAGCGATGGGATTGCCCGCCGCCGACGGAAATGTTGGCCTGCCGGCACATGGCGTGGGCATAGGCGGCATGGGCATAAATGGGATCAATTGTCCAAAATTAGAAGGCATTTCCAACTACACTGCTTGGAAATTTATTATTAAAATGTTGCTGACATTAGATGGCACATGGGGATGTGTATCCGGAGAGGACAGGGACGTGACGCGGGACCAGCGGGCGCTGGCGCGTATTTGTTTGTCAATCGACACTAGTCTTCATCAGTATGTACGCCAGGCTGCCAACGCCAAGGAA
This sequence comes from Luperina testacea, assembly GCA_927399505.1. Classification (NCBI taxonomy): domain Eukaryota; kingdom Metazoa; phylum Arthropoda; class Insecta; order Lepidoptera; family Noctuidae; genus Luperina; species Luperina testacea. Next base: position 1,286,237 of record OV656771.1, read on the forward strand.
GCGTGGAACAAGTTGGCATCTGTATTTGAGGACAAAGGCCTCTATCGTCGCGTTTTGTTACTGCGTCAGTTACACCACATTAACCTCACAGAATATAAAAACATGTCTGAGTACATAACAACTGTCATGACGCTAGTGCAACAATTGGCTGATATTGGTCGTGTCATAGAAGACGGTGAGGTTGCAGAGATCCTGCTCAGCGGTTTGTCAGGGGACTATGATGTTCTGGTGTCCAGTTTAGAGACTGCCTGCATGAGCCGGGAGCTTTCCAGCGAGCTGGTGCGCACACGTCTTCTACAGGAGGAGCACAGGAAAAATGGTTCAATCAGTGATAATGGTGGTATTAGTGCGGCATATGCCACTGGCAGTGTTAAAAAACTTGTGTGTAATTATTGCAAAAAGCCAGGGCATATAAAATCAAAGTGTTTCAAGTTGAAAAGAGACAAAAAACGTGAAAGCCAAGAAAAGACACTTATTGTCACTGCATGCGCTATGACAGCGCGCCATGAATGGATTGTTGACTCAGGATGTACGGCACATATGTGCAACAACCGAAATTTATTTAAGGACTTTAGAAATAATAAAAGTAAAGTAACTATAGCCAATAATGACCTATTAAATTGTGAAGGTACTGGTAAGATACATATTTCTTTAAATAATAATTTAGAGGTTGCTGCGGAAGATGCCATGTTCGTCCCTGATTTATCCACAAATCTCCTCTCTGTAAATAAATTAGTTAATGCCGGATATACACTTGTGTTTAATAAAAAGGGTTGTCAATTTTACAATAAACCTCAAATAATTGGTAATTCTATTGGTTGCGCATCAAATCAGAATGGAATTTACAAATTGAATTGTGTCGTTTCGTCGCGTAGAGAATCTGAGCAGGAGCATTCTTCAGTCACTCTGAAGAATGGAGTTCAGAGTGAACAGAGTGCAATGGTAGCTACAGAGACAGTGTCTTTATGGCATAGGCGACTTGGTCACTTGAGTCTAGGGGGATTGAATACTCTGCGTAGGAATAACCAGTTATTGTTTCAGGATACTGAAAATAATTTTGGTGAGTGCATTGCATGCCTGCAGGGGAAACAAACTGCAAAACCGTTTCCTGTTGGCGAGGCAAAGCGTGCTACTCAGCCGCTAGAGATCATCCACTCCGACGTGTGTGGACCGATGTCTGTCTGTAGTTTTGGTGGAGCCAGATACCTACTAACGCTGACAGATGACTACAGTAGGAAAAGCTGGGGATATTTACTTAAAAACAAATCGGAGGTAATGTCCAATTTTTGTAATTTTAAAGCCCTTGTAGAAAAACAAACTGGATTGCGTATAAAGATTCTCAGGTCTGATGGTGGAGGCGAATACTGTGGCGCAAAATTCGAAGCTTTTTTGAGGAGTGAGGGGATCGTGCATCAAGTCACTGTGCCTTACTGTCCTCAACAAAACGGTGTTTCGGAACGCTTAAACAGAACCATCATGGAGAAGGCTAGATGCATGCTTGAGGAGGCTGGTCTTCGCCGGGAGTACTGGGGTGAGGCGGTGATGACCGCAATATATCTTAAAAATCATTCCCCAACATCTGCCCTAGCGGGATCTGTACCTCAGCAGGTTTGGACTGGTTCATCGTCTCTGGACCTCAGTCACCTGCGTGTGTTTGGCTGCATAGCTTATGCCTTAAAACCTGAACCAAAACGTAATAAGTTGGAGTCAAAATCAACAATGTGTTTGTTTGTTGGATATAGTGACACCACTAAGGGATATAGACTTATTAACCCCATGAAGCCCGGACAGATTATTTTAGCTAGGAACGTTTCTTTTCTAGAGAATAAATTTTTAAAAGATATTAAGTCAAATAATATGAATAATATTTCTTATAATTTTGACAATAATAATTTGATAAATATTCAATGCAATAATAATTCTAATAATTTAAATAATGTTAGTGAAAAGTTGAATATTAATGAAAATAATAATTTTAGTCAAATTTCAAATGAATGTGAATCAATTTTGAATAGTTTTGATGATCAGAATATTACTATCATTTCAGCTCCTAACTCAGAGTCTGAGTACTGCACTGACAATGAGGATACGAGCTGCCAAAGTCCAGCGGCCGAGGATAGCAGCGCGTCCACATCCGATGCGTCGTCTACTGAAGGGGATATTGCCGTGGTCAGCCCTGAGGTACCAGTGGCTCCCACTAGCCGTCCCGTGCGTAGTACGCGCGGAATAAAGCCTGTAAAGTATGAGGACTATTCTTTATTAACTCAACCCGAGTTGGAGCCTCTATCCTATAAGGAAGCCATATCCTCTCCTAATAGTGAGGAGTGGCAGCGCTCTATGCAACGAGAGTTCGATGCTCTCTCAGAAAATAAAGTTTGGAAGCTTGTTGACCGCCCAGCAGATCACAACATAGTTAAGTGCAAGTGGGTATATAAAATTAAAAAGGATACTTCTGGTAACTGTAAGTATAAGTCTCGCCTTGTTGCCCGCGGTTTCTCACAACAGTATGGGGTAGACTATGACGACACATTTTCTCCTGTAGTTCGCCATAGCACTCTGCGCACTTTATTTGCGCTTGCTACCGAAATGAATATGTACATTGAGCATTTAGACATTGATACCGCGTTTTTAAACAGCAACTTAAACGAGCGCATCTTCATGGAGCAACCTGAAGGTTTTGTTAAGGATAACAGTAAAGTATGCCTACTATTAAAGAGTATATATGGGCTTAAACAAGCTAGTCGTATGTGGAACATGAAAGTACACAGTATGTTGACAGGCAATCATTTTTCTCAAAGTAAGTGTGAGCCCTGTGTTTACTTTGAGAAAAGTAATGATAATTTAACAATTGTCGCATTGTATGTAGATGACTTCTATGTGTTTGCTACTAATAAAGCATCTGTAAACGAGTTGCATGCTTTATTACAAAAAGAATTTAATGTAAAAAATCTTGGGCCTATTAAAAATTGTTTAGGCATGCAAGTAACTCGTGATATGTCAAAAGGAACATTGATGTTAAATCAGTCTCAGTATATTAAGACATTATTAGTTCGCTATGGGATGGAAAATTGTAAAGCAGTCTCTACACCCATGGCGCTTAATGTAAAGTTACAGAAGTCTGAAAATAAAGTGCTTGATGATAATGTTTACAAGTATAGAGAATTACTAGGATCTCTGATGTACCTGTCTGTGTGTACGCGACCTGACATTACTTACGCATGTAGTCAGTTAAGTCAATTCAATCATGACTTTGGTAATGAGCACTGGCTTGCGGCCAAGCGTGTCTTAAGGTATCTTGCGGGAACTTTAAATTACTCCCTATATTTTTATAGGACTGGTAATTTATATATAACTGCTTTTGCTGATGCGGACTGGGCCAACAATGTGTTGGATCGTAAGTCTTATTCTGGGTATGTTATTCGGATGGGTGCTAATACTATTAATTGGGAATCGCGCAAGCAAAGATGTGTAGCATTATCCAGCACAGAAGCTGAATACTTGGCAATAAGTGATGTGTGTAAGGACTTGTCCTTCTTTAAAAGTTTTCTAGAAGAAATTGTCAGTGTACAGGGTAAAATTGTTTTGTATAATGATAATCAGAGTGCCCTTAAATTATTGCTGGCAAAAGAATATTGTCATAAAAAGACAAAACATATTGACTTAAGATACCACTATGTAAAGGATTTAGTTCAAAAGGATTTTGTTAACGTAGAATACCTGTCAACACAAGAAATGATAGCAGATGTTTTAACAAAGCCATTGTGTTCCACAAAACATAGAAACTTCATAAATGAAATGAATGTCAAATAATTGAGAGCGCATTTGTGTAATAATTGTTAATTATATTATAATTTACTTTTAAATTCTTGACTAAGCATGTTGAGTGTGTTTGTTAATTCTATTATGTTTTAACTGAATGTAGAGTCATGTTGAGTAAAAAAGGGGTAGTGTTAATGTTTGTATTTTTCTCACATGACAACACCTTTAGTTTAAGATATTATTTCTAAATGTATATGTTGCAACACTCTTCCCTTTTTTTTTTTATCTGTCATGGGTGACGTTCCGCTAATGTTTCAGCGCATATTTTATATTTTGGAAATATCTAGTTTTTATAAATTAATCATCAAATTGGTATTGTTTATTGTGATCAATAAATCAATAGAAATTTGTCACACACAAGACGGTGTATTTATTTTCTCTGCTGACTCCACACCTGCTATTGAAGAAATCATAAAATTATAATTAGGCTCCGACTTGGTTTTGTTTGCACTCCTGTTTTTTTGGCCAAAATCCGCGTGAGGGACTCTTCTCTGTGTGAATGCGGTCTGGATGAGGGTACTCTGGAGCACTTGTTTTTTTCCTGTCCTCGTTTAACCACTCCCCTTTACGACATACTCCCTCCTGATTTTCCCCGCCCAATTAACATTCCTTTCCTATTATCTCTAGCCCATACCCCTGCAGTTAAAATCCTTTATAAATTCATTAGCATTAATAAAATCCAGTTATAGTTGATATTCCTATTTACTTATTATATATTTACTGAATGTTCTAACATTTATTTTGTGACGTTTTACATCTAATATAAAAAAAAAATGTTTTGTCCTTTTTTAGCATGGGGATTCATGGATGCCACCGCTACAAACACTGATCAATAGTTGTGTAAAAGTTTACGATCATTATCTTCTCATACCTTGACATTGGCAAAATCATCGAACGTAACCGATGGAGCCAGAACCTCAAAAATAGAATAGAATAGAATCTTCTTTCTAAAAATATGTGTACGGTGTGTACCAAGCTGAATACTGATGGCAAAAGTGCCTATTTGTCATGTTAATGTCACTGTCATTCATTGTAACTTCAATAGTTGTGTACCTCACACCAGTCACAACAAATGCCGATTGTTTTTATCTAATTTAATTTAAATAAAACATTCCGCAAGATGCTTACTTTGTGGAATTTGTTTGAGGCATCATTGCTTTGCTTAAACGCAGTCTGCGTCTTGCACGAAGAAAGATTCATGCAAAAGAGTAAGTTCACAACTTAACCTATTTTCCTAATTTGTTCATAAACCTAACCCAAACCTTGCTATTTTATTGTTTTATTTACTTTGTTTTAGTGGGTTGGGGATCCAAAAATCAGAACCAAGGATTTGAAGATCAATCAACAGTCAAGTTCCAAATTTTAAACTTAGTCAGATCTATTAGGACAGTCACCAGAAGTAAGTGCATAAAACATTTAAATTGCGAAAATACAGCCTTTTTACTCTTGAATGACACAGCTATTTTAAAATACTTACCAAGCAATTTTTGTATTATTTTACACTAAAAAACTTTCTTGTTTCAGTTCCATTGATCATATTGAATATACTTACGATAATATTTAAATTATTACTGGGATAAAAGAAGAATATTGATATGTAGGTTTATAAGAAGAAAACTATTTACCAGCAACGCAGCAAGACACTCACTATGGAAACTAATTCAGATAGTCACGCAAGGAGGTGCAAGTTAATAAAAGCTTTTTCTTTTTTCTTTGTCATAACTCATTATTAAATAATAGTTTATTTAAAACCAATTTGTCAAGTTAAAATATTATTTCCTGCATTTCAAACATCTTCAAAACATGTACAAAGGGCAATAGGTAATGCTGTATGGGCCCCGTACCCAAAAAAGAATTTGACTGTAGCGATATGGACTATGTCTATCTTTTTATGCCCTCAGGAAGTAGTTTTATTAATCCTAAAAAACCATGTCTAAATTCACTTGGAGAAAAAAGATATTTGAAGAAGTAAGATTGATTTTATAAAGGGAAATGTTTAATTTATCCTCTAAAAACTTATTGACCTGTTGATGATGGGGCCCTTTTTGCAATTAATGAACCTCCAAAATCTTTTTGCGCTTATATAATGCACTTTAAAAAAAATATTGAGTCTCTTTTTAACTTTCTGGCCTTTTGTCACAGTTGGTGGTAGTAACTAAGCTAGGGTCAATCAATAAAGTCAGCTTATCACAGTCCACTGCTGGACATAGGCCTCTCCCTACACAACACCCTATCCTCCGCCTTCCGCGTCCAGGCTGTCCCAGCCACCTTTTTGAGGTCATCTGTCCATCTAGCTAGGGGGTGTCGCACACTATGCTGGCCAATTTGCGGTCTCCATTCCAGTCGGTCCTTTAACTAACATGGCCAGTCCACTGCCACTTCCGCTTGCTTACTCTGCAAGCTGGTGGCATACTTCATACGCATAATACGATGGAGTCGAAGGCTTTCTCGTAGTCCACAAATGTCATACACAGCAGCTGATTGTACTCTTCGGTCTTCACAATTTGCGGAACAGTATGGATGTGGTCTACGCCAATGGTTTTCGATTAAATAAACGTTATATCCAATAACGTTATACGAAATAAGTTATAGAGTACTTATCATGTTATACGTAAATAAATTATTGGGCACTCGTTTTCATACATTTTTTTATAGAAAACGCCTATGTGTGGGCAATAATAATTGGCATAGTTAGCGTATGATAATAGAATAACAAAAAACCGATTGAATTCATTCATTTGCTCTCGTAGCGTACATGTAAAATCTGGTAAAAACTTGTAGTTTAAAAAAAAAAGATATCTTTTAGGATACATGTACCTATTTGGTTTTGTATTTTTTTTCTGAACGGCCTTATATTCTGCTATAAGCCATTTCAAGGTTACACCCTGTCTAAAGGAAGGACGCTCGAAAAGTGCTGACGTCGTAAAAGTACTCTGTGGTGCTGATTCTCAGCCTAGTTTGAATAAATAAAAAAAACTGGCCAAGTGCGAGTCGGACTCGCACACCAAGGGTTCCGTACCACAAAGCAAAAACGCCGAAAAAAAACACGTTTGTTGTATGGGACTGGGAGCCCCCTATTTTATTTTATTCTGTTTTTAGTATTATTTTGTTGTTATAGCGGCAACAGAAGTACATCATCTCTGAAAATTTCAACTGACTAGCTATCACGGTCTTAGTAATAGGGTCCCGTTTTTACCCTTCGAGTACGGAACCCTAATGACTTTTGAGTTTGAGTAGGTACAGGTAGTATTCCCAAATCCGGAATTAAGCCGAAGTCACTTAGTTCTAATCTAACTAAGGCAAATATTTTTCCTTTCTAGCACTTTCTGAAGGAAGACTAATAGTAGGTAGTGGTTTATTCGGTTCGGACCTATATTATTTAGTCTATAGGTATTTTCATATATGGCAATCTTAATCCCTAAGAAAATCACAATTTTTTTATTACCATGAATGACTTGCTGTTAAAAGTAGAAAGAAACAACAGTAGGTATGGTATGAAAGCGTAGACCGTAGACAGAGAAGTTTCTCTGTCTACGGCGTAGACGGAGAAACTAAGTTAGTTTCTCTGTCTACGTATGAAAGCAACTTTATGGATTTCCGTTCTATAATGTCTATACCAGATAATGTTGCTAGTTTAAACTTAATTACTGGAAACTTGGGTATATTGCTTGAGTCTTCATTATAAGCATAAAATACCGAAAAGTCATAATCATTTCTATAAAACGGGTACCCAAACTAAATGTAAAACTTCACTACTGATTTTTGACATAAATCTTTATTAATAAACTCCTTCAATTGTGTTTAGATCAACATTTTAAACGAAACTTTCACATAGATTTGCAAAATTATATTTAATAAAGGAAATTAATTAATAAGCGTTTGAGGAAGCGATCAGGACAATATTTTTTTTAGAACAATTGAAGTAGCTAAATACGGGTAGTCTGTTTTCACTAGCTGGCAGCCCCAATCGATAAAACTGGCGGCCATATTTTATCAAAGACAAACAAAACGCCGGTCTTTTCCGCTCTGAAGCGTCTGTTGTTTCGACGCGGAAATTCGGTAAATGATGGCAGCAAATAATTATTTTGGGTTTACTCATGGAGGAACCCAATACGGGTAAGTTATATTGCATATTATTGATAAAATTCATGATGTAGTGAATCTAATGAATGTACTATGAGAGAATTGTGATGGATGTGCCTTGTGCTCATGTTTGTCCTAATCAAAATGGCGTCTGAAATGTATTGATCGGGGGATTTTGATAGTGAAATGTGATTTTTTGTGTGTGTAATGTGAACTTTGTGTGATTTTAGTGCGGCAACGGCTAGCGCAGCGTATGGTGGGCAGACAGGGTACGCCGTAGCACCGGCTGCGACAGCGGCTACGTACGGCACCCAACGTGCGGCCGCTACAGGCTACGACACTGCATATCAGGCGGCAGCGGCCACGCAAGGTGCGTAAAACCCGCCAAATATTACGAAAATAATGTCAATACACAATTTGTTTACAAAATAAACATCCGTAGGGACATAAATTTCATTTATCTCCCTAACGAGTAACGACACCACTTTCCGTAAAATCGATAACACCGCGACATGATTTGCCTAATTGAATTAACAAAGAATGGCTACTGAAGATGACAAAAAGTCTGGGCAGTGTATTATTGCTTCTAACAAACAGTTTCCTGTCAGTGACCTGTGATTCAGCCACATTTATAACTGTACCTCTCTTTGGTTGGCTGACTAAGCTCAACAGAGATAAAAAAGTAGCTTGTATCACAATGATCTAGATTGCTCCATTGGATGAATTAAATTGTTTAGAGGTTATATATTGTGATTTCTGTGTTGCTTAGGTAATTACAGATCCTGTATTAAAAACACTAACAATACACAACTCAATCATAAAATCTTGCATGTAAATGATAATGCAAAATGTTAACTTTGACTTGCAGTCTGTTGACAGACAGACGGATAGCGGAGTCTTAGTAATAGGGTCCCGTTTTTACCCTTTGGGTATGGAACCCTAATAACAGCTTGGATGTTTTTATGTTATGATTTTTCTATTCGTGCAAACACCAAAGATAAAAATAGGTCTAGCTGTTCTTGAGTTATAAATGGTGTAACCAACCTGACTTTGTTTTATTTATATAGATATATTACAAAAACAATATCTATCATGCACATACTTATTAGGATTGACATAGCAGTAGCCCAGCCATGTGTTTCACCCGTACCATCTTTAGCCTTCCTCATTCATACTCAAAAACTTTCCTCGCAAAATATCCATTATTCCTTCATATTACATGCCCAAATCCTTTTATTGTGGCAATAGTAATAATAATAAACTATGTATGGTTTTTTGTCACTAAAACATGTTGAAGATCACAACACCTATTGTTTTTTAAATAAAGAATGCTAGAAAATGTAGATGGGTCAATGATGACCACTATTGCCACACTAATGTTGTATGGGTATAGATAATTATCTCTCAGCTATTTGGCCTGCTTTGCAACTTTCAGATTTCCCCTGCCTTTCCCATGTTACTTGGGGTCAGTGGACAATGTTTTTTCTTCCATACTGTCTAGCATATTATTATTCACTCCATTTTCATTCAAATCATGCTTCACACACTCCTTCTATCTTAAGTCTTCCGCTCCCTTTCTATACATTCATATCTTGTTCACGTGCTTTATTATTTTGCTCTTACATACTTCTATTGATTCACATAACAAAGTCATCACATTGCTAATAACCCGTAACTCATGACATGATACTAGTACTGGTAACAGGTGTGGTTTTACCAGCAGCGGCTCACGCGCACGCACACGCGGCTGCAGCGGCAGCGTCTGCTTACGACGCTAGCAAGTCTGCGTACTACCAGCAGGCCGCCGCGGCTTACCCAACAGCGGCGCCGCCACAGCCGCAGCCGACCTACGACGCTACTGCCGCCAAACCAGCATACTCTACACCTGCTACTTACGCTCAGGTGAGTTGTCAATTTAATGTGTTGTGAGTGTTGTGACAACCCTTTTACAGTCAGGGAAACGTATTGCTCAACTGTTTCATAAACTACGTGAAACGTGTTGCAGCCTTTATTACAATTGAAAAAGAGTGGCAATTTAAATTGATACTCTATTTACTAAACAATCTGTTTTTCTGACTGTAGATTCATGAGCATAAATACCTTACAATTAAGCAATTTTCTTCTAAAATTTTATGGTGTTACGAAAATTATTCTCATAGTCACACCATTACGAAATTGGTCTTTTCTCAATGTTCAATCGTTATTTCACGAGAAAATCGCTCTTGACTGTTGCATAGGTGTAAGCTTTTTATGCTCGTGACTGATATTTTTTCTTGTTTGCTTTTTCATCTGTGCAGACCACCAAATTGATCATTCACAAGTCCCGAATGTTATTTTTGTCAATTTCGTTGTCCAATCAAAGCGATTACATGAGCCGGAATCACTGATGGTCTGCAAATGATAGTTATGGTTACAAAGCTTGTAGCAGTAGTAGTTGTTTGTATACAGTAGTTATTTGTGATACTTTTATATCTCCCATAACTACCAGTCCCTGAAAATTAATCTCATTTAAGTATGTTACTAAAAACAATAAATAAATTTAGGGTTCCGTAGCTGTTTCATTAAACATTTGTTAAAAAATGTTCTTAGTTGACTAGGCAAGTAACTGTGTTGCATGTATTTTATTTTTCGTGAAATATACTGATTATGATGACTACGGAACTCTTCTACCTTATGCATGGTATGACAAACGCGGCGGTGTATTTATTTATTTTCAAAGCATGTCCTGTGTCTCGCTGTCAAAGCCTCTGTTCCTTTCCAAAAATCTGTCATTCTTCTTCTCAATTTGGGAAATTTCTGACCATGTCTGTCCCGAAAACACATCCACACATCCAGATGGTCACGCCACATACGCCGCGCTCGATCACAGCGGAAATACCCTACAGGCGTCCAGTGAGTTACAATCATCATTTTATAATGTGGTTGACTAACCATTAGCCTAGCCTTCTCAAAACTATGTTCGGGTATAAACCACCTAAATAATACCTGAATTTAGCAACCCAGCTACTGAATATTGGCATTATAAGGTTAGACTGATTGTTAGAGTCGGGCTTCTAACTGCCGATACGTGTTTTATGTGTGTGTATGGTAACTGGAACTAATATAATGAATGGTCTCCTTCCCAACACAAGCACAATGTCAAGCTTGCTCTTCTAATGGACAAATACAACACAGACTAAATGTGGCTTTACTAAGCTAGTGTTGCTCAAACTATCAACTGCCCAAACTAGCTAGCAAAAACTTTCTTCACTTTTTAATCATTGTAGTGAATTAAGTATAAGCACTAGCTAATTAGTACTTAGTCCTCAATAGTTCCAATACAATCATTTAGATCAATCTCTTTTATTAGCTTGTATAGTGTACCCCAAATGAAAGAAAACAAAAATAAAATTAAGGTCAATGTAAATGAGACCATAACACCTGTTATCATTAACACAAAAAGCTCATAAAATTTGAAGCTTAGCATTTATTTTAAGACACTATAATATATTTAGTCGGAAAATTTCGCTTTTTACATATTCAGTCCAGCATATTTATTGTATAGTGCAAACTACTAAATTTATTGATCTGGAAGTCATCAATTCTGTCTTGAAAAAATGTTTGTTTATATTGGATGTTCACCAGTTTATATCAACCAATTAAGTGGGAGCTCCTATTCCTCCAATATTTGTATTTACATTATATTACAGAATTTACTAGATTTCATGACAGTATAGGTTTATTTAGATGAACTACATTTTATTCTTAGAACCATGACCGCTTTTGTAAATAATTTGACATTCTCGTTTCTTATTTCATATATTTTTTCACTCAAATATTTATATTAACCAGTAAAGCTCCGCGCGCGACCAAGAATGGGTCACGAAACAATCGAAATTCAATTGTGTCTCATTAGCAGAGCTTAATGAGTAAAATACCCCATATAAAGGTCGAAGCTGATCTAGGTTAATGTTATTGTTACCAGACCAAGCCATAATAATGTTTGGTCAAAGCAGAAATGTATTTTAGCCTTCAGAACACAGTCGCGGCGCGAATCAATTAAGTATTATTGTCGATTGATTATGATGAAGCCATACATCACCAGTCAAGTTTAATTTGTGTGTTGTTGTGTCAATCGATAGGCAAGACATAAAATATCAAAATACTTCTACCTACCTACCGATTTAAATTAATGAAAAGTCCACAAGAACTTAATGTCTTTAATACATATATTAGAAATTTTCATCTAGAAGTTTTCTAGTACATTATGCCTATTATTCTGCTATAGGCTCGCCCTCAGAAGAATAACTTAGAGGGAGTCATAACAATATAATCACTGCTCTCTCTTCTTTGTGAAATGAGTATGAGTTTCAAATATTACGCAATAATTGTTAGTCATACATACTTTGGTCACCAACTGAGACCCAGTAGTCAATTTCTACAGTTAATATAAGCTTAAATTACCTCTTTGTTGGTTATTACTCTGAGGGCACTATGGTCTGTTCCGAAAGTGTTTGATGTAAGTATAAGATTAGAAAATGTACCTGGCAGGTTCCAATTTTTAGTGTCACTTAAAAATTCTAGATGATTGTGTTACTTATTCTCTTTAATGAGAGATGGCGTTTTAGTATGAATTTAACCTGAACAGGGTTTGTCTACATCTTTCATCGTCAGATCCTTTTGGAACATACAGTACCTCCCTTACTGCTCTTCTAAAAAGTAGTAGCACTAAGGGAGGTACGACATACGATTGTTTTGTTATAAATGTATTTTGTGCTTGCAAGAATTGAATAATGTCTGTTTGAAGTCCAATTCCATGTACCAGGGCGGCGCGCGTGGCGGCGGCGGCGGCGCCAAGGCGGCGTACGGCGGCGTGTACACCGCCACCACGGCCGCGCCCTCCTACCCCACGCAGGCCTACAGCGCCGCGCCCGCGCAGCCCGCCAAACGTCAGTATATACACGTCAACATAGGTACCGTGCTCTTTGTACAAGCGACGCCTGGGGACTGCGGTTCTAGTCACTAATTCTAACTAGCATATTACAAAAACATCAATAAAACACAAAAACATAATTAACAGGAACATGCACAGGAAAAAAAAGGACTGAAACTCCCCTCCTGTCTTTCATTATCTTAAATCTTAACCGCACTCCCTCGCTGTCGCGTACTGTACTTGTTTTTGTATCTTAACCACGGAGCAGTAAACAAATGGAGTGCTAACGAGTGATAAGAACTTAACACACTGTTCTAATTGACTATAACTGTCCTGGAAACATACGCAAGTTATTGCAGAAATCGCGCACGTTCACACCTCATTCCATTTGCTTATCACTCTGTGTTCTCAGCCTTTAAGTGTGAAAAGCTTCTATAAAGCTATTTTCCTAGTCATCAGCATCAATCATACTTCATCCATTTTGTAATATTCAGTAGTAAATTAGCTGTTATGTGTGTAGTCTATAGCTTAATGTAGCATTATCTAGAAATGTCTATGTTAGACTTTAGGACCTTGTCTTTGTCTTTTTGACACTAGGCCAATGAGCAAATTAGTTTCAGTCTAGCATTTGAAAACATTGTAGCCAGCACGGTTGTCCTAATCTTTTGATCTGTCTTATGACTCTTTTCGCCAATCTTAAAACAGTATGTAAAGGTTACCGAATAAGTTGCTAGTAATTTAATAGTTAGTATTCAAATATTGGCCTCGTGTAAGATGGGCGTTATTCATACTCCTTGGCATCAGCAGATGTAGCTGCCTATTTGTAGAAGGCGATAGCGCGGAGTTGCGGAATGTAGTACATGAAGATATATCTGTGTCAAACATACAAAATAGCAGAGAGTATATTTTCTATCCATGCATTACAGTTTCACTGCACTCCTACGCCGTCGCCCACTACAATCGATTGAGTAGGATGAAAAGCAGCACATTTTTTTGAATTATGTATTATCAAGTTTTCTCGTATCTGGCCGCTATCGCGCATTTCGCGGATTTTGAGAGTAATTTAAGTTAAAGCGCTCCTTTTCTTCTTACTTCATGGTACAGACGCCAGCACATCAAGCTACTACAATCTGTCAAATTTCTTTAATAGATTTTCAACTTTATCGCTAAAGCATAAGGTTAAAGCACAAAGTTGATTGGAAAATTTTTACAGATTTTAGTAGGTTGATGTGCTGGCGTCTGTACCATAACATTGTAAATTCATACATTACCATTATCTACATAGATTTTTCTAATCTCGAATCGAATGTTATCTGACCTCTGCATTTCAACTAATGGCAGATTGATAGTAAAATTAGTTTCCAGTTTTGTGTTAGATTTAAAATCAGCCTCAAAAGTCAAGTAATACAATATTTGACTTAATAGTGACTTTTGAGACTGATTAAGTCTTAATGATTCAAACTGACTAAATCTGTTCTGTCGTAATCTAATCTGTTGTTGACTGTCTCAATCTGAGCTGAGCAATATTTTCTAGAAGTATCAAATTACATTTGCCATGCAGACAGTAAACCGAAAGCGCAGGCAAAAGCTCTATATATTATATAGCTTTATACAAACAGCTATCTCAAACAGCTGTCTTTATGCCAAAATGTTGCTAGACTTCCGAAACGTCTTACTTTATTAATGAATTATTGATTATGGTAGATACTAGGTTTTCTCTGTTATATAACCTGCCTCTAATGTAGCACAAGAGGCTAGAATACTGACACAAATGTACACCCTCACAGAGCCGACCAACAGAGGCAACACTGCGTATGACACAGCTCTCTACAACGCAGCTACCATGTACGTGGCTCAGCAGAACAAGACCAGCGGCGGGACGTGAGTATATAAAACAATATTTAATACCTTAATCTACTCTGCCTCCTAAGAAACTAGTTTGCAATGTTCATGAAATACAGTGAAACCTGGTTAAGTGAGACTTCAAGGGACCTGCAAATTTGTCTCACTTATAGAGGTATTCCACTTACCCAGTGTCTCAGATATCCAGGTATAAATAAATATCTGTCTCATTTACAGAGGGTTCCATTAATAGAGGTTAGGAAATAGAGGTTATTTCAGTTACAGAGGTGCGATTATTAAATAAAATAACGTATTATGTAAACATTATACGTGAGTTTTAATCTTTATTGGGAATAAAATAAAAGATAAAGGTACCTAATAAATGTAATAAACAAAAATATTCAAGCAAGTTTTTTTATAAATAGTACAAAAATGTAAATAGAATATCAATTATAAAAATCTGTCATTTTAGTTTGTCTTTTGGAAGTATCAGCCATCAGATGTTTTTCCATGTTATAAATTTTATCAAATATGCTTTGGTCACCAATTGATGTCATTTCAAAATAACTGGGCAAAGTTTCTAGTGCTTTTACTGCTTCGCGTTTAGAATTTTTTACTAAATTTACTTCCGAGCCTATACAAATAAACATCCGTTGGTACGATAGAAAAGAAAACTAAAACTGAAGGTCATTGTGGCTCTAAGTAAACAAACAAAATGATGTTATCTCAGTTACAGAGGTTAATGCATATAAAATTCACTCGCTGTCTCAGGTATAGAGGTAACTATCACAAAAAAATCGAAAGAACGAATCCCAGATATAGAGGTTTGCTTCGTTCCACTAACAGAGGTAATTCAGTGCCAAAGTGTTGGGACCTCAGCATGAGTTCCAGTTATGGAGGTTTCTCACTTATCCAGGTCCCACTTAACCAAGTTTCACTGTATATGTTTTTATGATAACACAAAATGGTGTTGGGTAACATTTAACAATGTTCATAGATCCATTATAATAATGGACATAGTTTGAGAAAGATGAAATGTTTTCTTTTATGAGCGGATCGTATATTATATTGAGTGATTCGTGAGTTTTGGAAGACGAGGGGTCTTCATCATTCTTCATCACTCATTAATTGCACTCAATCAAATCAAAATCAAAAGTCATTTGTTCAAACTAGGCTGAGAACACTTTTCGAACGTCAAAATTACAAATGACAAACCCTTCCTTCCCGCCCTTCACTTCCTAATGCTTTCGCTGAGGAGAAGTGGCGCAACAAACTCCACTGGCCACTGGCTCATTAATCAGTAGAACTGACAGGCTGCTTAGCACAACCAGATAGTATTGTGTTTAATAGTTATTTGTGTGTTTGTTGAACAGTAGCACCTGGAAGAACTACCAGAAGACGGGCATAGGCGCGGGCCAGACTCGCCGACCTAAGCCTCCGCCCAAAGCGCAGCAACTGCACTACTGCGATGTGTGCCGTATCTCCTGCGCGGGCCCGCAGGTAACACAACATCACACGAACACTCAACTACGACCATGACAATCTGACATCGATTATAATCCTTTTATTAATACGCGGTAATTACGCTGTTTTCGTTGTTCAACTGGTACTTCTGAGTTGCGGTTGACCATTTCTAAATCCTATAAAAATCTCCATAAAGAACTAGTGCACTCAACATAAATTAAATAAATTACGCGGTTCGGATTTTCACCACCAACTTTCACGTTGAGATATTTTGACTCTTGCAGCAAGTTGTGTAATTATTTTCTCAAAGAGCAAGTCTGTTACAGACTTTAATTTTATTCAATAAAGCTGTTGAAAGACATTAAAACGAAATATTCTTTCCGTGTTTGAATGTGTGAGTGCTCGCATCGCTGCGAGCGAAGATTTGTATTTCAATGAAGTTGTGTTTTGGTGAAAAATAGACACATCAGTCAAGGTTGTTGACATTTTATTAATAGAAATGTTTGAAGAAGCTACATATTATTAACTCGAGGACAGCGTGTCGCGAATATTCGGTAATCTTGTAATAAAATAATATCCAAGGACCAAGCATTTATTTAAATAAATGTTCATTAAAAACATGAAGAAAATAAATCAATTAGTATTTATAAGATCAAATTATCAAACAAATCAATTTTGAAGGTAAATGTTTTAGCTTTACTAACTAGTTATGTACAGCTACCCTTATCACCTATACAAGCAATCAAATCGATTTCAGGCATGGTTTATCAGCAGAATTTCATGATTTTCTTCAACAAATGAGAAGTATAAAGCAATAAGCGATGTAAACATGTAACATTTCATAGTTTGAAAGGTTTAACTTTTGAACAGTACATTATTTTGTCATGCTGAATAATTAAAAAGCTGAAATACAAAAAATGCAAACTAGCTACTTAATATACGTGTTAATTTCGTTTATATCGTGTCCCGAATTAGACCCTGTCCGCCTGACAACCAATTAATTATTGCTACTGTCCAATTAGACGCGATTGTCTGAAGCATGTCAGTAATCTATCTGATATAACTCGAGTAATTAATGAGATCGTGTCAGTTTGCGTGTCCAAATACTATTAGTGGCAGGAACATGTTCATGATACTGATGATTATAATAATGTATCTGCGTCTGTATGCATGTATATGAGGCATTATTTTAAGGTTTTGTCCGTGAAAATATAATACAATTTAATTTATGTTAGATTTTAGGCAAGGAGTAATTGACAGGTTTTTTTTTATTGTTTCGGTTTTTGTCAAAAACTTGTGTTATTACTTAGCACGCACTGCGATTCAAACACAATGGGTTAATGAACCCCAGAGAATTTAATGTCATTTCTTTGAATACCTACACACGTGATTTATCTCAATTTTTAAAGCACACTGTTACTTACGTACATTTTTTTAGTGCATCGATTATATCCGATGTAATGCAATTATAAATTATCACGAAAATAAGTTTACGGTGCGTGATCTTGAGCATTCTAGTGTTTTTAGCTATCTGATTTAATGGTGCTCCATGCTTTTAATAGAAGTGTGTGTTAAGCCTAAAGCATATTGAGTTTTTTATTTTTATTGGCCGTGGATTTATAATTCAGGTCCATTTTTACCACAAACAACTGAATATGTTTACCGCTCATCGTATTTATAAGACGTTTTGTTTCTGTCAATCGTTTGAAGATGTCAGAGACAGAATTATGTTTTATATATGTTAAGTGTTGCATTTTGTAATTTGGTGGTGTAAGCGGGTCTGAGGCACCTGTCCCACTTTCTTCGAATAGCCAAAAGCGAGTAGAGCTAGCAACTAAAAACGAGTTGTTTGTTTGATAGAGTTCTCGCCGTCGGTCTGGACAGTCAGCGATCAACTATTAATATATATGCATCTCTTTTCCTGACACGGGACCTACAATCTATTGTACTATTTTTGAGCGACAAAATAGTCGATAGCTAGTCGCTTCCTCATCCGCGGGACGGGTGCCTTAATGTCGTGGTGTGGCGCAGACGTACAAGGAGCACCTGGAGGGCCAGAAGCACAAGAAGAAGGAGGCGGCCGTGAAGCTGGCGGCCGCGGGAGCGCACGCGGCGGCGGGGCGCGGCGCGGGCGGCGGCGCGCTGCGCTGCGAGCTGTGTGACGTCACGTGCACGGGCGCCGACGCCTACGCGGCGCACGTGCGCGGCATCAAGCACCAGAAGGTCGTGAAGCTGCACACCATGCTGGGCAAGCCCATCCCCTC
Organism: Luperina testacea; assembly: GCA_927399505.1. NCBI lineage: Eukaryota > Metazoa > Arthropoda > Insecta > Lepidoptera > Noctuidae > Luperina > Luperina testacea. The sequence continues at coordinate 1,304,621 of OV656771.1, forward strand.
CACCGAGCCCACCAAGATCGGACAAGGTACCACGACATATTGTACGAGGCCGCGTCCTAACCGAAACGATGGTCGCGTTCATTTGTTCGGCGAACTCGTGGTCGTCAGAGGGAGCGTCTTCCTCTTTTCCGAGCAAAAAAAAAAAGATCGCTTTTGGTGAGGACGCGGATTACTACATTATGTGAAAACGTTAACGCACGTAGAACATAAAGTAATACAAAGGATTTTTGGCGCGTGAACAAAATCGGAACTCACACCGCTATCTTGGTTTTTCGATACAGTTCCTGTGACAATTTCACAAATGTTTACCAACAACGCATCCCCATCAGTGTAATTCAGGTGCCATCAAATCTTTGTAGCACTTTAATAGAGCACGATTTCCACTAGCATGTTGATGTCCTCAACCAACTTGCAATAAAATCAAGTTTGTCTTCCTACTTTTCCCTACTAACACTTTGAATGACAACTTTGTTATGAAAATCAACTTATACAAGAAAATGGACATTGTGCATAATAATTGTGATGTGGCAAAGTGGGTTCTCAATTATTAAGACATTTTTAAACTACTGTTTCTTAAAAACAATATTTACTTTCTCCAACCCACTCTGCTCAAAGTTGTGCATTTTACAATTGCCCCTTGTTAGATGGATGCTTCATAATTTTTTTAAGTAATGCTCCTTTCCTTCTTCCATTCCCAAATTATTATTTATAATAAAATCTCAGTAAAGTATCTAACACCAGTTGAGTAGTAAAATATTTTCCACTCATTAATAATGTTTGAGTTTCCTTGTTTTAACCCGGGGCAAATGACGTGAACATAATTACGCCGACGATGACACCGGGTCATCGTGATTCATGACCCAGATTTTATCAAGTAATTGTCATGAAATTTAAGAAGTTGTCTAAATTCTAATAATTATTTATTAGACAAGAGATTTTTGCATATACGTATAGTAAAAAAGACAATAAGTCCAAATCCGAACTAATATTATAAATGCGAAAGTAAGTTTGTTACCCTGTCACACCTAAATCACTGAACCAATCATCCTGAAATTTTGCATAAACGTTGTCAGGCGTGCAGAAACGGATATAGGGTGGGTACCTTTCATCCCGAAAAAAAGTGCTGTTCCCGAGGAAAACAACAATAACGTTATTATGATAATAGATGGCGCCACGTGTCTTTCGAACGGGATCGACACTTCGTCTTCTCGCATTAAAAGTGTACAATCTCAGAATTTACAAATTTTACAGGAGGACGTTTTAAAGGTTTTAAGACTAATAAACTTCCACCAATAATTTAAAACTAACCAATGCGCGATCTAGCTAATTATAGCGGGATTTGTCGAACTACGTTCTTTTTTCACTTGAGAAAATATTTGCGATACTAGACATTTCTGTATACTTAACTCGATGTGGTTTTATTTTTTGAGATTGTACACTTTTAATGCGAAGAGACGACTTATGCGGGTGAAACCGTGGGGCGCTGCTAGTATTTTATAAATCAAACTTTTACTAGCTTTATAGTGTATGCAAAATCACCTCTGAAAACATAACATTAATATTTTTTTAATTCTTGGTAAATTATTCTAAGTAATAAAAAGAATAATCGTACATACTAAAATAGAGAACAAACAAACTTCTTATCATAATAATAGTAACAAATCAGTCTTCTACTTCCTCATTCAGAGACATAGAACTACTGCTATTATTGCAGTACGGAATCAAATGATCTGGGCACACATGTAAATCTAGCATGCATTACAAGTATTAGATGCCTTCTTATCCTTTTGAGACAGTCATATTTGACATCTTCTGTGAGTTCCTGGGTGGGGTCACCCGCAAAACCTGTGATTCTTTCGCACAATGTCGAAGTAGCATTTGACTCTTATTCGTCACGACTCTTCTAACTCCGCAAATATTCTCTCAGGGTGGTTTCTCAATGCCATATTTGCCAAAAACTTAAAAAAAGAACAAGGTGATTTGACAACAAATATTAAATGACCTAATAAATGTATGTCACAAAAATACTACACCAGAGCGGTGACGCTGGGTCATATTGACCCGTTTTGAGTTGATGCACGTATATCCAGCTGTGTATGCGGCTTTGCACTTAACACACCCGCGGTTCGGTTAGAGGGAGGGCGTATCCAGCTACACAAACGCTTAAATTGCACAATTGACATAAAAAAGATTAATGACAGATTTAAGTCTCCTCGGGTCAGTATGACCTAGCGTCATTGGCGCCGGGTTAATAAAAAAGCAAAGTTATAGAACATTTTAAATAACTAATCCGACTTCTTAACTTGTGTGTAATTGATTCATAATTTTATTTATATACTTATTTATGTTTGAATGTAAAATACTTATTAGATGAAACAGAATTGTTTGCATCATTATTATATACATTTCCCAGTACAAGTAGATGGAATCTTTTCTCCCTATTTTATTATAATAATCAACTTTCAGTCAGTTGAAGTTGCCTCAGCTGTTGTAGAAACGTGTTAAATGTTGTATATCAGATATGCTCTCCAAGTACTTCGTCAGTCGTACGGAGAACATATTTGTCGATGCCCCGCATCTGTGCTGACACCCGCATCGCCACAACGCCATATCTGTATAAAAGCGCGCGTCTAGTTGGCAGTTAGTATTGCAAATAGTCAAATTTTCTCAACGTTAACCATTTTGGCACCCAGTACAGATATGTGGAGTGTGTTATATGGGCCTTTTTTATAACAGTAAAAGTTTATTGAAAAAAAAGTTTATTCAAAAATATAATGATAAGTAAAAGTACATGTAGAAAAGGCCCAAAAAGATCCTTGTCAAAAAAAAAAAAAACAGCAATCAAAACTCTTGGCCATCAAGTAACAAGAGAAAATTTGACTTTTCCGATCTATCAGCCAAAAAGACGGTGGCGGGGACGCCGAAGATCGCATTCGTAGCGTCCGGCGGGCTCAGTACCGTCGCGGGTACATCAACCAAAGACCCAAATCCTGCCCAAGGAGAGAAAGACAAGGACGGCGAGGACAAGGACGAGGACGGCGACAACGAGCCCGAGGTGCAGCCCGTGGGACAGGACTACATCGAGGAGATCCGCGGCGACGACGGCAAGGCGCTCAGCTTCAACTGCAAGCTGTGCGACTGCAAGTTCAACGACCCCAACGCCAAGGAGATGCACATGAAGGGCCGCCGCCACCGCCTGCAGTACAAGAAGAAGGTACGTCACTGTAGCTCTGTGTAGGTTAGCACGGTCGCGAGGTCCGCGTCGAACTTTCGTAAATGTGAAACTGGCTGCGTAAGTAATATGTATCATAACAGCACGTATTCACGCCTGTAATCCCTGAAGGGTTAGGCAGAGGTGTATAGTAGTGTAGTACATCCACATTTCTCTGGTTCATGTTTCGTTTTCAAAATTATGCAGAATCGCTAGCTAACATAACGGGTAAGCTAATGTGACGCGCTGTCCATTAAGGTCAGATCTTATGTTTTATTATCCAATGATTACTTAGTAAAAGGTTTGAGGTGCGCGTGAGCCTGGCGGTCGCTCGCGATCGCCAAGAGATCCGCGCGTCAAATGATTACAGCTTTCTAATGAGGATAATGCTCCCTTTACTACCACCATAACAAGCATCAAATATTCAGTGCAATAACAGTAACCCATCGTTGCCGCGCAGGTACAACCGGACCTAGAGGTGAAGGTGAAGCCGTCGATGCACCAGCGCAAGCTGGCTGAAGCTAAAGCGCAGCGTATGATGGTACGTGACGAGATGTGGGCGCGACGACGCATGCATGACGTACGTATACATACGTTGATGTGCTTATACAATGCTACTAGGATCTGAGGCGCGTCGTCAACATCGAAACTAATGCCGCCATCTTACTTTTTCAAAACAATTTCACAAAATATCATCAACAGAGTCAATGTCATTCATGCGCCAAACGATTCTTGTAGCACTGTATTGTTATACGTCTATTGGCTTGTACTTGACGAACTACAGTTCTAGCCTAAAACATTAAAACTGAACTGGACTTCGATCGTGAAACCCTACTTACAGTATTCATCGAGTGCTTTAGACAGTGACTGTTACTCGAGTATGAGTGACAGATGACGCTGCAGAAAACAACTTTTTGAAAAAGCGCGATGTGTCATATTTAGGGTTGGGTACCATGCTTAGTGTTGTGCATGCATGTTTTGGTGGGTCCACATAATTATGTGAAATATAACATGAAATAAAACATAGGTTAAAACAAACATGAAAAAATATAAATAAATATATATGTAATGCCACATGAAATGTAATACCAACTAGACGAATTTAGGTAATAAGTAATACGTGCTGGTGTCCGCAACTCTACGTCATTGCGCGTATTTTGCGTACGGAAAACGGCGAATTTATTTCAAGGTGTGTCATGTTGCATTGCATATATGACTGCATGTTCGTTTCAACATATATGTTACACCTCATGTTTTCATATAATTATGTGTACCAACTATTAGCTTTGATGAAGTGACTGCAGTCCGTGTGGTATGATATATTGCATGTTCAGTGTTTTTTTTAAATACAATAGACGCTTCGCTGTCGCGAAAATGTTGCTTGAGATGGTTGTAAAAGAAATGATTGTATTAGGAGTAATGATTAAATTGTTGTCCCGCAGGGCATGGAGGAGGAGGAGCGCATGTACTGGGAGGGCGGCATGGAGCCGTGGTGGGGCCGCGGGCCCGTGCCGCCGCCCATGCACCATCACCATCACGTCAGTATACTGCACGCGTACATGTCTGATTTGTGGACAGACGTTGTCTTAATTTCTGTGGTTTTATCAGTGGTAAACTTAATCGTGACGAGTTTCAATAGTTTTATTATTTTCATTTAACACAGCAGGGAAGTTCATAATAGATAGAGAATCGTAGGTAATAGTTTTCGTTTTGAAATAAATTGTTGTACAAGGTTAAATTGAATTATCTGACTAAAAACTTCACGTGTAGTACAGTGCGTGCCACGTAAGAAGAGACTTGACACACTACGTAATCTGACATACGCAGAATACGATTTTAGGTATCTTTAGCGGTATGAGGTCTGAGTGCGGGACGGGACCGGACGTCATAGGGGCGGCGGAAAGAGGCGGGGTCAAGTCTCTTCTTACGTGGCACGCATTGTACCGACATCTATTGGCGATAAATCAAAACAAAAAAATGTTAATTCCTAATTTGAGTTGAATTTTTTTTTTTTTTTTTTATCGTTAATTAAATTGAATCCTGCATAGTAAGTACAGAAGTGTGATAAGTTCTGTTTGCGTGCACTCGTGCAGGGCATGGGCATGCCGTACGGGCCGGTGGCGCGGCGGCCCGAGACGTCGGACGACCGGCACGTGCTGGCGCGGCACGCGGAGATCTACCCGCCCGACGCGCAGCTGCAGGACATCCAGCGCGCCGTGTCGCACACCGAGCGCGCGCTCAAGTCGCTGTCCGACGCGCTCGCCGACCAGGCCAAGCCTAAGGTATACGCCAAATAACGTGCCACACATTAAATAACCTACGAAACTACAAAAAAACTTGCCCATTCTTCTAAACACTTGATTATGCTTTTTATGTAGTACACAAATTAATCTTTAGTTTTATCTTCTATAGGGAGCAGGCAAAGCTGCGAAAGCTGATGACCAGAAGGGCGACAAACCCGAAGGAAAGGAGGACGGTCGTGATAATCAATTGTGAGTAAATGTTTTATTCTATTTACCTTTGTGTTCATTCATTTTGCTCTCATTCTTATTTTAGTAATTTTTTGTTTTGTAATATTTTTTGGTTTGCACTTTGGTTATGTTTGCGCACACTTTTGTACAGTTGTAATCGGAGGTTGAATAGAAATCAAATAAAGGATGAACCAATGGAGGTTGACCACGATACTTTGTAAGTTACTAGATGCATCAAAACTGACGTAGAGTCATAGACAATCGTAATTAGTTTAGTGTAGTTTGTGTGGATAGGCTGCAGTCAAACATGCAATATAAGGTAAGCTTACAGGATGTTTGACTTTTAATTTTAGTAGTTACATGTTTTAGTCATCATCTGCTTAGCCTTTTCCCAACTATGTTAGGATCGGCTTCCAGTCTAACCGGATGCAGCTGAATACCAGTATTTTACATGGAGTGACTGTCTATCTGACCTCCACAATCCAGGTACTGGGTAATACGATACCCCTTAGTAAGACTGGTGGTCAAACTTTCGGGCTGCTGACTACCCGTAATGACTGTCAAAGATCCACAAATGACAGCCGGGACCAATAGCTTAACGTGCTTTCTGAGGCACGGAAGGGTCTCGGTATGTAAAGATGATCACCCATCCATAGACCAACCTCGGCAAGCGTGGCTTAACCTGATCGATCGATCCGTGCGGCTCTTATTATTTAGCCACGGTCCCCCAGTACATGTAGTAGTAAAGTGGAGTCATTTTAATAGGTAACATTTGACAATTCATCAAATATTCAACAACGTAATCTTGTAACGGCGGGCATAAAATAACATATTTTTTCGTTTTGTTAGAACTGCACAATTGCTTACCTTTTTCAATTACGATTACATATTTATTGTAACAATGACCGATACGAGTAATTTTACGATTTGCTTTCATTAATAAACCATTCTAAACATAATAAACAATTTCTGACCTAAAGAACTGAACGTCGTTACAAGGTTACGTCAGTTAACCATTTTTCTTTTTAAACACTAGGGATGTTACTCTAAAAATCGAAAGCTGATAAGTAGAATCGAATGCAATGATGACTTGTGATGAAATATCACCATAAATTAATAACCACGTTGTGATTATAATAAAACATTTATTTAATAGAATAATAATAATAATAGAATAGACAATATTATTGAAAATGAATTAATAATATCTCTGAGTGCTTACAGCAGTGATGAAGATGACAATACTTTTAACAGTTCTGATAGTTCAACTGAATAAATGCATTTTTTTTTGTTAAATTGTGTACTTGTCTTATTTTGCTCCTTAAATTTACGAAAAAAATAATAATAATGGGACAGGGATTCGCCTGATGATTTTTAAAATTCGCATATGTTTCAAGTCCGTATCGATTCATTCACTTTAATCGATGTTTATAAGCAGGTCACTTCACTATGAGGATAAAACTGACAGACGTCAAATGTTACCTATTAAAATGACTCCACTTTAGTTACATGTAGTATGGTATGGGTAGTAAAGTAATTTTTATGTAACTTTGAAAGTCAGAATTACTTTTAGTTTTTTAGTTAGTATTTTCTAGTTTTATTTTCTACAATTCTCTCAAAATGTGTTAACTAAAAATAAATAAAACAATTAAGGGTACAACGACCGCTGATCCTGGTCTGCGTGGTGGTGGGTGTACTTGAAGCATGAATTGGGAAAATCTGTTTTTTTATTTTATCATGTTTAGATAATGATACCCATCATTTCTGTGGAGTTTCGTTTGCTAATATCATTTGACCCTTTATAGAAAAAAAGCTCGATGCGATAGCGACCCCTCGTTGCGCAGTTAATTATTGTCAGCAACGATCGCGGTATTCACGGTCGGTCGCCAGTGACACGCCTCCCTGCGCAGGTTCTCGTTCGCGGCAGAGGGCGAGGCCGCGGACGCGCCGCCCGCGCGCGCGCTGAAGGGCGTCATGCGCGTGGGGCTGCTGGCCAAGGGGCTGCTGCTGCGCGGCGACCGCGACGTGCGCCTCGTGGTGCTGTGCCACGACCGCCCCACCGTCACGCTGCTCAAGCGCGTGGCGCAGGACCTGCCCGCGCACCTGGCGCGGGTCAAGGTGAGTGTGTAGGCGCATGCGCGTGGGGCTGCTGGCCAAGGGGCTGCTGCTGCGCGGCGACCGCGACGTGCGCCTCGTGGTGCTGTGCCACGACCGCCCCACCGTCACGCTGCTCAAGCGCGTGGCGCAGGACCTGCCCGCGCACCTGGCGCGGGTCAAGGTGAGTGTGTAGGCGCATGCGCGTGGGGCTGCTGGCCAAGGGGCTGCTGCTGCGCGGCGACCGCGACGTGCGCCTCGTGGTGCTGTGCCACGACCGCCCCACCGTCACGCTGCTCAAGCGCGTGGCGCAGGACCTGCCCGCGCACCTGGCGCGGGTCAAGGTGAGTGTGTAGGCGCATGCGCGTGGGGCTGCTGGCCAAGGGGCTGCTGCTGCGCGGCGACCGCGACGTGCGCCTCGTGGTGCTGTGCCACGACCGCCCCACCGTCACGCTGCTCAAGCGCGTGGCGCAGGACCTGCCCGCGCACCTGGCGCGGGTCAAGGTGAGTGTGTAGGCGCATGCGCGTGGGGCTGCTGGCCAAGGGGCTGCTGCTGCGCGGCGACCGCGACGTGCGCCTCGTGGTGCTGTGCCACGACCGCCCCACCGTCACGCTGCTCAAGCGCGTGGCGCAGGACCTGCCCGCGCACCTGGCGCGGGTCAAGGTGAGTGTGTAGGCGCATGCGCGTGGGGCTGCTGGCCAAGGGGCTGCTGCTGCGCGGCGACCGCGACGTGCGCCTCGTGGTGCTGTGCCACGACCGCCCCACCGTCACGCTGCTCAAGCGCGTGGCGCAGGACCTGCCCGCGCACCTGGCGCGGGTCAAGGTGAGTGTGTAGGCGCATGCGCGTGGGGCTGCTGGCCAAGGGGCTCCGCAGTCGAGAGCTGTCAGTTTCAATTATGGAATTCGCAATACAGTTCAAAATAGCAAAAACGGACGCATGCACACGAAGACATGTACACCAAGCGATCTCGAAACTACGTTAATTTAATGTACGGCGCTGACCTCAAACACTTGGGACGCGCACGAGAATAATGCCGAGAATGTCCGCAGGGCGGCGAGGAGGCCAAGTACAAGGTGGAGCTGCTGGCGGCCGAGGGCGCGGTGAGCGTGACGGACGGCGCGGTGTCGGTGCTGGTGAGCCTGACGTCGGCCGTGATGCGCGAGCCCGCAGGTCAGTGCTGTCCGCGCCGCTCGGCGATGTTCGACGCCGCCAATTTCACACACACACCTCTGTACTATCACTTCTGATCGCTCCTGGCTCTTTACATGTTCTAGACAAAACTTAGCGCGCTGACGATACTAAGACGGACGAGTGGAAATTGGTAGTCGAAATCGTCACTTTATACTCCACCGAACGGAGGACCGATCAGCTCAGAACAAACTATCTAGATTATGGTATCATATATTTTATATTCTTTGTATATGTATTTTTACTAAGTATTTTTGTTTTACATCTCTGTGTGATGAAAAAAGATAATTTGTTCAAAGTTTACCGCCCGGCGCCTGTCGCGTCGGGCACTGTGTTGAATGCTTATTTTTAGGTGTGAGTAGGTAAGATGCGGCGAGAAGAAAGGATTTTTGATCATCTTTTTCGATATATCCCGTGCGTTGACTCCGCACTGGTATATCACTCTACTGAAACGGAGCAAACATTTCCTTGTATATCTATTCTTATATATTTATTATTTTCTTTATTTACGATTCTATATTCATACCCTATTGATTTATTAGGCCTTAATGTTGTGAAGATCATCTTTTGCTAATTAAAATAACTTGACACGTTTTGTACGATCCGTAGATTCTCCGTACCGTCTGTTACGATAATTTACCGATCAGCGCACGACGCATGTCTGTATGTTCGCCGCTACGTCGGGATGCGACTCGCTGTCACCTACATTCTCACCCGTGCGTAGCGCGCGAGGTCCCGATACTGTACTGTTAGGGCTACTCATGTTTGCCCCGTTTTTGTCGATGTTTTGATGGTCAAACACCCTTTGTGTTGTTGTCGCTAGACGGTGGCGACATAAAGCGAGACGACAAGGATGTGCTACCGCGGCAGAAGTGTTTGGACGCGTTGGCCGCCCTTCGGCACGCCAAGTGGTTCCAGGTACATCGCCAGACATTATAAACGTGTGCGCACTCCACCCGACACATACTCTTAAGTCTAGACCCGACTAACTGACTCGAACTATCTTTGGTCCTTACTCCCGAGTCGCTACTTAATCCAGCTTTATATTTTTATAGTTTTCAATGCGGGAGTGCGCACGTATTTTTTAGTCACATGTTTATTTATTTTTTACCATCTAAAGTAGTAGTCTCTTATGTTAAATTCGAGTCAATGTGAACTCCCATGAACATGTGGCTACAAGTGCTTGTAGTGTGTGTCCAAGCTGCGTTTCCACGCACTCTGTAGCCGACATTGGGAGGGTTCGCGAATAGGAAACGCAGTTTCTGTGAAGTGTCGTCCCTCGCGCGGCGGCGGGCGATGGCCCGTCGGCGCGGCGCGGGCTCACGTGTGCTGTGTGCAGGCTAGGGCGGCCACGCTGCAGTCGTGCGTCATCATCATCCGCGTCATGCGCGACCTGTGCCGCCGCATCCCCAACTGGACGCCGCTCAACCCATACGTGAGTACGATATCTATAACCTTGTGTCGGCATCCTACTAGTTTCCAGTTTACTAAACTTATTTAATTGTTATATTTTGCAAGCAGTTTATTCACTTTTGAAAGTTTTTGAAATCAAAAAAATAATAATGAATAACCCACATTCGTACCATAACAATTATGCCAATACAGTAACAGCAATAACATTGTAAAAGCCGTACATTACATTGGAAAAGATCACTTTTAGGGCAATTTGGACATGATGAGACTTGATGACGAGTCGTAAAAATCTCAAAATGTGCGATGAGCTAGCGACAGTGTTGAGTTATTCGACGCTCCGCAAAGTTCACCGCCGGTTGAGCACTCATGACGATATGGCACTCTGATCCTAACACGAATCATACAAATATTACAAATGGCTAATAGACGCCCCGAGCATAGTCGCGGACATTTGGCTCGATGAAATTTTGCCTGTAGTTCACGTCGAAGATAACAAACAAGCATGAGTTTACTGCGTGTAGCACTCGTGTGTTCTACGTGAACTCTCATTCAGTGGCGTGCATCGCATAAAGGCATACAGAGTTGATATGACATAGGGGCATTAAATTACACTACGTATACTATACGTGTATAGTATTAATTCGATACAGTACAAAAATAGAAAGCGCCAAAAATGAGTTTTTTTTTTTTTTCAACCAAACTAAATAGCTTAATGTCAGAGTGAAACGCAACCACCCTTTATAAATAAATTTGACTGACCTTAGATGCCTAGGTAACAAAGTCGCGCAGGAGCGCGTGTGCGTGTGTGCGTGTGTGTTATCTCTCTTGGCGGGGGCGCGGGGGGCGGGCGGTTTAGACCGCTCGCGCCGGCTTTTATGTTAGGTAAGGTTGTAAAGTACGCGCACACACAAAAACACAAAATTTTTAAATTCTCGATGTGTCCTCGATTCATATTAATGCACAAATTATACCGACGGAGAATATTGTTATTTATTTTTCTAATTAAATCACTGTCCGTCGCTAAGCACTTTAATTCCCGTAATCTTTGTACTGCCAATTGTATGGTGCCGGCGTTCCTAGGGCTATTGCGCCGGTCACCATACCTTTCTCGGTATGTTCGCAGAGCTAAATCTGCGTTTCCACGGCATTCACCGTAAATTAAAATCATGTGTAAGTGTATTCTGACGCCGTGTAAGTTACACGAGGCATTGCTGAACACTTTAATCATTACACACACACACAACCAACGTTTAATTACGTATCCTATCACAATAAAAACAGTCGATCACAAAAAAAAACACAAAAAAACACTAACACTAAATAATAATATTCCTAAGTTACGCATCCTGTCACAATAAAAAAAAGAAATACTGTATTAAACTTATTTAGTGTCTATCACAATAAGAAAACAAAATCACAATTATTGACAGCGAGTACGACAAAACATAACGGCGCGGCGGCGGCGGGGCTCCCGTGTTACGTAACGTACATCCCGATTGGATGACGCGTGCGCACTGTCCACTGAAAAAAGTTTTTTAGCAAATTCGCAAGGATCTAGGATGCAATAGCAACACACTGACCTATTTCTATTCCTTTTACGCGCGGGAAAAAGGCGCGGGGGTTTTGCTATGATTGTCTTTGTCACTCTCATAGTGAAAGTGCAAGTGTGTGTGTATTTATTGCTTCGTGAAATATTTGGTTGTACTTGCGCGGCAACAATGTATCTTATACTCAGATTATCGTTTTAAGGTGCATGACCTATGCGTATGAGATAATCAGCTGTTAGGAAATATACATCGTGTTCAAACGTAGCAAAAACTTCAAAAATCATTTGTGACTAAACTACTGCTCCTATTTAATTGATTTTTGGTACAGAGCTTGAAAATGGTATCTAGTATAGGCAGTTTAAAGGAAAGCCCCTCTGTCGTATCAACTTTGTATAAACAATGCCTACCTCGAAAATTACTATAAGCCTGTCAATTACATTCTAGTATAGTAGTAATTATAAATTAATTATAATTGTATTTTTCCCCACAGTTAAGAAACTTTACTAAATTATCATACTTATCAAAAAACAAAATCTTCATATAAACACGCGCGGCAGTAGGCAGTTGCCAGACGGCCTACTCGGCTCCCGTACTATTCGTACATTGTAATTGGTCTTTAAGCTTAGTTTAGACACGGCGATAACCGCGCGATTGTCAAATCGTGCGGGTTGAACCGCAAAAAATGTCGACTGTTCAAACATCATTCATGCTCTACGTGCGTGCTCTCGTTGTGACGTATTGACCGCGCGGTGTCCGCATCTCTACTGAACGCCGAGGAATACGTCCATAGTAACAGGATTGCGCGATTGCCGCACGATTCTATTTTCTGGCGGTTGAGTGGCGGTAACCGCGCGGTTGGCCCCTAACCACGCGATTACGTCTGAATGAGATCATAAATACCTACGTAAATAAGACCCGCGCGGTTCCCACGCGATTCTCAAACCGCGTGGTTCCCGCCGTGTCTGAACTAGCGCTAACACGTTCAAGTTAATACGAAATTAAAAATACGTACGTCTCACACGTAACACCATGACGTTCGACCTTCGCAATTTATCACCCTAAAGTAGGCATGCCTACTCGAAATAACCAACCGAGTATGAATGTTAAAATCGTAATTTGTTCGTAATTTGGCCGTTCGAAGAAAAGAAAGGGATGAATATTGAGATCGCCGATAGTGATGTCAAAATAAAAATCCAAGATGGCGGCTGTAAACTTCTTTTTTTTAATAGATACTTTTGTTTTATGTTTTTAATTAGTGATCGCGTCTGCCTAGACTAGACCCGGCCTAGTGCCTGCCTACCTATTCTGAAAACCAATGCACGACACTGCTCTCACTTATGACGCAGTTCGGCGATTAACTTTTTTATAACTGGTGTTAAAAAAGCTTAAAGAAGCCAGGTCAAACAAATTTCATTGTTACCTAAGTACTGTAATAGGTATTTTCGCAAATACGATTGTTATCGTTGAATAGCTAGTACAGAGATTTTTAAAATAAAAAAATGACTTTTCTATATTTTCCTTTTATATTGTAGGCATATTTTGGCTCTTTTTATGGATTTTCGTGCATATTTTAGCTATTTTACTTGCATATTTTATGTAAGCCAATGCCTTTTATGTTGCATATAGTCCAGTCTCTAGTTATAAATTACCTTAACACATTCCCCGTCCCATGAACCACATAGGATTCATGTTGATTGTTTAACTATTGTGTCTACTTTATGGACAGTGAATCTGTTAATACCTTCCACAACGCCTGACCTTTGCATACAGCCATAAGCTCAATTTTTTGTTCGAGTTATATTGCGCGTTGCCGTAAACAGCAGTTTTTCACAGCAAAAATAAGGTCAATGTTACTTAATTTGATGTACAGAATGCGCAGATAACGGTTGTGTTTGGTATTTTTACACCCTGTATGAATGTTAGGTGTTTTTCTCCCTCTCGTGCGTTATGTTAAGTTTTATATGTGTGCCAGGCCATGGAGCTGCTGGTGTCGGGCGTGATGCAGTCTGCGGGCGCCGCACTGTCGCCGGGAGAGGCGCTGCGCCGCGTCATGGAGGCGGCGGCGGGAGGTCTGCTGCTGGAGCACGGGCCCGGCCTGCGGGACCCCTGCGAGAAGGAGCTCGGCGTACGTACACACACACACACACACACTGTACTGTAGCACTAGTGAGGCGCTGCGCCGCGTCATGGAGGCGGCGGCGGGAGGTCTGCTGCTGGAGCACGGGCCCGGCCTGCGGGACCCCTGCGAGAAGGAGCTCGGCGTACGTACACACACACACACACACTGTACTGTAGCACTAGTGAGGCGCTGCGCCGCGTCATGGAGGCGGCGGCGGGAGGTCTGCTGCTGGAGCACGGGCCCGGCCTGCGGGTTAATCTCTTAACTGTGTCATAAAACCGCGGCCAAGTCCTAAAAGATTATCACTAACAAGGATACATACAGACAGTACACACATTGTGTTTATACAGTACAATTATCGTTCGTTTGCATAAAAAACACATTTACAATAAAAGCTGTGTGTGTACATTATGGCAATACTGAATACTGTTACAATAATGAATTAATGACAGAGTAAAAGCCGTGCATTGCATCAGAAAAGATCACTTTTAGGACATATTGGACATGATGAGACTTGATGACGAGTCCTAAAGAGCTCAAAATGTGCGATGAGCTAGCGACAGTGTTGAGTTATTCGACGCTCCGCAAAGTTCACGCCGGTTGAGCACTTCATGACGATATGGCACTCTGATCCATATAAACCTGTGCTAAGTAGAAATTAGTCATCATTATTGACGAGGGCTGTTTTTTATTATTATTTGAGATATTACATTGTTCTACTTTTAGTAATGGTATTGATTAATTTTCAGGATGCTCTGGGTAACCTGCCACCCCAGAAACGTGAAGATCTGACTGCTTCTGCACAACAATTCCTTAGACAAATTGCCTTTAGGCAGATACATAAGGTAAGAACTAATATATTTTAATAGTTTGTATATTTATTTATCTTTATTATGTTTACTTGACCATTTGAGAGATCTCACCGGCATTGTTTTTTTTTTAAATTGGTTTGTCAATTAACCAATTTTTCAAAGCTTTCTTTTTACCTTGATCCTTGCTTATCTGTCCTGCCCTTATCCCAGATTATTTATGTTTACCGGGTCATTCATTTTTCTTCTATACACTTATTAGCCGTCATAATTATCAGAGTTCACTTTTATCTTAGCTGTGTTATTTTTACCTGACAGCAGACAGGGTCATGTTTTCCATGTTTATTGTCCAGTGTATCTTTGTATTCTTGATTCTTTATAACCTCGAACCATCTTAAAGCTGGAAGGATTTTATTTTAATATATGAGGTATCTATTGATTAGTCTGTGTCGCGCAATAGTTGATAAGCTAGATTCTGTTTTTATAAACAAGACTGGTCAACCAGTCTAATGCAGTTGATGGCAGTTATTTTAGATCCATCTCAGATTTCATGCTATCAACTGCATCAGACTCCTTGAAAATTGAGCTTGTTAAGGTTCGGTGCCAATGGAACCCTATTACTAAAGCTCCGCCGTCCGTCCGTCTGTCAAAGTATTTAAAAAACATGTAGTGTTAAATATTTCATGGTGGTAACTCGCACTTGTTTTTTTTTTTTACATTTTGGTTGCTATTGGGTTTATTTTTTTTTTCAATCTATGTATTTATAATATTGTTTTTGCTAATCTATTATATTGCGTTACATAGGTACTGGACATGGAGCCGCTTCCCAAGCTGAAGCACACTACGGGCGCGTGGAAGTTCCCCCGCAAGCGCAGGCGCTCCAACACAGACACAGAGACCGACACGCCTAATGGTACGTATACACACGATATTACTTATCCTTTCGTTTGTTAGGCAAGCTTAATAATTTCTGTAACAATAGATTGTGTTTTTAGTGACAGTTGACCTTTTTTACTGTTAGGTATGTGTTTCACCGTCGACTACGAAACGGTTAATTATGGATTATTTATTTCTGTTTATGAAGCAAAGTTTTGTGTAAGTAAAAGAGATTTACATTACAGTGAAATGGTGTGAATTGGGATGATATTTGAAAAGGGATTTTTAAATGGCTAAAAAGGATTTTGATGTACATATTTATACAAATTACGTAGGTATATTATTTCAATCCACACTAATATTAAAAATGATTTAAGTGTGTCTGTTTGTTATTTTTCACGTTTAAACTGCTTTAGATGAAATTTGATATAGAGATAGTTTGAGTAGTGCGGCTGTCGCGGGGGGGGGGGGGGCGCACGCGACACTTGCGCCGCGCTCCCGCTGCCGCCTTATACTAGTTTTATCACTATCTTGGACATGATGAGACTTGATGACGAGTCGTAAAGTGCCCGACATGTGCGGGGAGCTAGCGACAGTGTCGAGTTATTCGACGCTCCGCAAAGTTCACCGCCTGTCGAGTGCTTCATGACGATATGGCACTCTGATCCTTTTATAAATAGATTCAAGATATCAAATACGTGCAACTAACCACTACGCAAACGTATAAAATAAGATGATCTTTTGAAACAGTTGCAATCGAATGATCGAGATTATTGACCATGTCGACTAAAGTTTTAAACATTTTTTTTTTTTCAGGTGAAGGCAAAGTGGTTAAGACGGAAGAAAAAATGGACGCGTCGGAAATCCCAACCAAGAAGTAACGCTCGAACTTGCCGCGTCACATGCCGCGGACACCTCTCTCGCAGCCGATCCTCTCCTCCCCACCCCAACTCCTCTTCCACTCACCCTATTCCCCTCCCCACTCCCGCCTCCAACAAACTTCCAGTAACCCACCACCCTAGCCCTCCTAAAACCTTCCAATCGATACCACCCATCCCATCGATCTAATCAACCTAAAATTGCTCTTCAAGCTGCACCTTCCCTCTTCAAAACCGATCTCCCTCACGGGCATCGTCCCACCCCGGGGCCCCGACAGTACTGGTGCACAGCCCGCAGCGGCCCCTTCCCGCCGCCTGGCCCCTCGGCCCCTCGGCTGTCCTCTCGACGCGCCGCCTACATGTTGCCTACGCTACTGCACGTGATAGGACACTGCGCCAGATTAAATAAAACCATTTTTTAACAGAGCTGCGAGCGAGGAATGGCATCACAGTCCCCGAAACGTCTAGACTAAAGCGAGGCTCGTCACCCTTAGGGTCAGGAGACGTTGATCGACGGCGTTCGACTGTTTGTCCATACAAAAAGAAAGCAAAATATCATCCTTTCATATCGACGCGACGAACGCGCTCCAGCGGATGACTGACACAAAAACGCGATCCGTAAGCGGTGGATCGGCATAATGCGTTCTAGTGTGCTCCTTTTCAATCGACAAAGTGCGAAAGGTCGTCGAACAATGTGTCCTGACCCTTATTCTACATTAGTTCTTACGTGCAAATCTATCCGATATTTTGTATTATGTATCTGTGTATGAGTTACACAAAATTATTTTTTGGTCACACAAACTTGTGGTCATGATCTGTCCAAAATATTCTAGTACACAAAAAATGCCGCGGTTTACAGTAGTGTTTAATATAGTTAGGTTTAGACTATTCTATATAATGTAAGTAGTGTTAGCGTACGCGAAGAGACAGGGATAGTCGGATGACAACATACTTGATCGCTGTGATGGAATTGTCATAGAGATGATTGCGATTAGAGTAAATGGCTCTGCCTCGGACTTGCGATACTCGGGGATAATATTATTAGTAACATTACATGTTGGAGCTTCGCCTTCCTAACGTTAGCGACGAAGCGGTCGCCAGTCCGGGTTTACAGTATTTGACTTTATTCTTATTTAGTTCCTCACTGGTACAGCCTTGCTGATACGGCTACGTTCTCCTGCGATGATGCAGTTTATTTTTAATATACGATTACCCTATATTTATTAGTTTAGTAAGGTGTATATTTTTCGTGTATGTATTTTTTGTTCTGTCTCTAAAGACGGCGATATGTGAAAGTATACATAGTATTGTACCCAAGAATTTGTGTAAAGAATCTGCTTTAGTCCTGTCTTCATCAGAATCAGTTGTAATGTCGAGATACGGCAGTAGCGCTGTCTAGTATCAAGTGATACTTCGTTTTACTTTTACGTCAGGTAGAAAACTAGTAGTCTCTGATGTAGGCATAAAGACAGTGTTATAACGTAAGCTAATGCATCTGTCGTTACATGCGATTTATACATTTTGTAAACGTCGTTCACATTTCAATAACTAATGCCTTATTTACACAAGATCTATGTTATGTACGATTAAAGTTTGTTGCTATTCCGATAATAATATTAGTTAGCAAAAATACATGAATCAGTGTTTTGGCAAGGCACACAAAAGCAACATTTTACATACTACAATAACTGATGTCTAAATCTCATTGCACCATGTTAAAATAAGATTTAAAATTCGGTGTGATGTATCTAATATATTGTTTATTTATAATAGGGTTATATGTTGTGACCCATTAAAATTTAGATAGATTTTAATAAATAATCCATTTCGGACTAGATTCTGTGAAACCTTTTTAGTTTATTCTTTAACTGTACTTTGGGAGATTAATGTCAATAAAGATAATAATGAAAGTTAATTGTTTTTAATTATTTTTTATCACATCTATTCAAAAAGAACTGGTGTATTCTTCATACTACAGGGACTAAAAGTGATTTGGAATGTGGATAATGTTAGTAAAACTTCCAATCACTAAAGAGATCAATCACGAACATTGTATGAACAAGTATCAGCGTATTAAACCTTCCTGAAAAAGGAAAGTTTTATAGTACCTATACAGTGTGGTGTACGTTACCCCAGCAAGAAAGTGTCTCCTAGAGTTATAGGAGTAGAACGTATAATATGTGCCCTATCTGCTGTAAATGTGCCCCCAAATAAAAAATATGTGCCCCCTGTCGTTTTGGAAAAAAACGGAAAAAACGATTCCTGCTGGGGTAACGTTTTTCTAGCAGGAAAATTCTAAACGAATGATCGGAGAGAGAAAAATTGTGCATGGCCAGAGAGCTTATATGTGTGCCCTAATGTGCCCCCAAAAAAAAAATCTGTGCCCCTTCAGGTTTTCGAGATATTGCATTTCCTGCTGGAGTAACGTTTTGATGAATCGTATATCTCTACAACCATTGCATGTGCCCCTGTAGAGTAAACATACACGAGTAGCTCTTAATGTGTGCCCCTTAGTGCCCCAATTAGTTTTAAGAAAATATTTATAGTTTTCAAGTTATAGCGGTTTTATGAAAACCCGAAAAAACATCGCAGCGCCTAAATTAGACAAGAAACAAGTTCGCTGAAAACTGTATTCGGTCCTTCTTGACGCTAATAATAACCATACAAAGTTTCAAAACTATTCATGCATGCGTTTTTGCTAAAAGTCAAAACGATGGTGTCCTAACTTTGACGGCAAAATACAAGGAACCGGCTCAATCCGAAATGTGTAGGTGTAAACCAAAATCATGTGCCTTTAGTCAAAAATATATGGTGAAAATATTCAGCTTGGAATGTTTCGCATTAAGTAAATATTAACAAATAACCAAAATATGTAAGCAACGGCTGGTTATCCGACCAAATTTGAATGACTACTAAAAAGCGACGGATTCATACATATCGATGACCTTCTTTATTGGACGTATTATACCTAAGCTGTTGTCCGTACAGTCGCGTTCAAAAGTTTTGGGGGCTAATTAAAAAATATATTAAATGCACCTTGTGACTATAATAAATGAAACCGCTTGTTGATGTGGAAATTATTATTTTTATTCCCTTAATTTTAATTCTTAAAGTAATTATTGCTTCAAATCACAGATCAAAGAAATTATTTGCACGTTGTGTAGTCATTATTATTTAAATCACAGATCAGTTATTCATCTAAGTCTCCCACTTTCTCCAAGCTAGACAAAGCGACTCCTTGCGACACGACGTCAGCGGATGCCGCGGGGCCAGAGATATATGCAGCGGTGTGGGGAGGCGAAAAAAGGGAATCTTCTATTAAGTAAGGTGAATGCTCCAACCAGCCCGCAAAATTCAAATTTTTTCTGTTTTTTTTGTTCCTACGCCTTTATGAACTTGGACGGTTGTATTGGTGATTTTGATGATTATAATTCTGTAACTACATACGTCTTACAACCGCGAATAATATTTTAATCAACATACAACCTAGCACTGGCCTGCAAATTGCAAAAAACGCAAGAAATTTTGAATTCCGCGGGCTAGTTGGAGCATTCCCCTTAATGATGAAAAACTTACAATGCGTGCCACGAAAGATGAGACTTGACACACCACGTGGTTTGACATGCGCAGTACACGATTTTAGGTATCTTTAGCGATATCTAATCTCTTTCAATAAATATATATGTACCTAATATAAAAAGACAAATACGGGCTTTTTATTTATATACAAAAAAGAGCTACCTCTATTTAGTAGTATATAAATTACTGGATGTATTTTAATGAAATTTAGAATCGAGAAGATAGCTTACCTTGGAATAGCACTTAGGCTACTATTTATAATGTACTTAATCATGTGTAACGTCATAGAAACAGCTAGTAGAATATAATCCAATAACAACTTTATTTAGTTACTTATTACTTTTGTAAGTCAGTGTACTCAGGCACAACACGTGTGAACCGGTTAGTGAGTAAAGTAAAGAAGGTCATCGATATGTATGAATCCGTCGCTTTTTAGTAGTCATTCAAATTTGGTCGGATAACCAGCCGTTGCTTACATATTTTGGTTATTTGTTAATATTTACTTAATGCGAAACATTCCAAGCTGAATATTTTCACCATATATTTTTGACTAAAGGCACATGATTTTAGTTTACACCTACACATTTCGGATTGAGCCGGTTCCTTGTATTTTGCCGTCAAAGTTAGGACACCATCGTTTTGACTTTTAGCAAAAACGCATGCATGAATAGTTTTGAAACTTTGTATGGTTATTATTAGCGTCAAGAAGGACCGAATACAGTTTTCAGCGAACTTGTTTCTTGTCTAATTTAGGCGCTGCGATGTTTTTTCGGGTTTTCATAAAACCGCTATAACTTGAAAACTATAAATATTTTCTTAAAACTAATTGGGGCACTAAGGGGCACACATTAAGAGCTACTCGTGTATGTTTACTCTACAGGGGCACATGCAATGGTTGTAGAGATATACGATTCATCAAAACGTTACTCCAGCAGGAAATGCAATATCTCGAAAACCTGAAGGGGCACAGATTTTTTTTTTGGGGGCACATTAGGGCACACATATAAGCTCTCTGGCCATGCACAATTTTTCTCTCTCCGATCATTCGTTTAGAATTTTCCTGCTAGAAAAACGTTACCCCAGCAGGAATCGTTTTTTCCGTTTTTTTCCAAAACGACAGGGGGCACACATTTTTTATTTGGGGGCACATTTACAGCAGATAGGGCACATATTATACGTTCTACTCCTATAACTCTAGGAGACACTTTCTTGCTGGGGTAACGTACACTACAGTGTGTTAGGTTAAACGAGGCACGTACTTTAAGAGAGTGTAGTAGGTACCTACTCATGAAAATGAACAACTTTTACGTGTACGTTACCCCAGCAAGAAAGTGTCTCCTAGAGTTATAGGAGTAGAACGTATAATATGTGCCCTATCTGCTGTAAATGTGCCCCCAAATAAAAAATGTGTGCCCCCTGTCGTTTTGGAAAAAAACGGAAAAAACGATTCCTGCTGGGGTAACGTTTTTCTAGCAGGAAAATTCTAAACGAATGATCGGAGAGAGAAAAATTGTGCATGGCCAGAGAGCTTATATGTGTGCCCTAATGTGCCCCCAAAAAAAAAATCTGTGCCCCTTCAGGTTTTCGAGATATTGCATTTCCTGCTGGCGTAACGTTTTGATGAATCGTATATCTCTACAACCATTGCATGTGCCCCTGTAGAGTAAACATACACGAGTAGCTCTTAATGTGTGCCCCTTAGTGCCCCAATTAGTTTTAAGAAAATATTTATAGTTTTCAAGTTATAGCGGTTTTATGAAAACCCGAAAAAACATCGCAGCGCCTAAATTAGACAAGAAACAAGTTCGCTGAAAACTGTATTCGGTCCTTCTTGACGCTAATAATAACCATACAAAGTTTCAAAACTATTCATGCATGCGTTTTTGCTAAAAGTCAAAACGATGGTGTCCTAACTTTGACGGCAAAATACAAGGAACCGGCTCAATCCGAAATGTGTAGGTGTAAACCAAAATCATGTGCCTTTAGTCAAAAATATATGGTGAAAATATTCAGCTTGGAATGTTTCGCATTAAGTAAATATTAACAAATAACCAAAATATGTAAGCAACGGCTGGTTATCCGACCAAATTTGAATGACTACTAAAAAGCGACGGTGCATATCGATGACCTTCTTTACTTTACTCACTAACCGGTTCACACGTGTTGTGCCTGAGTACACTGACTTACAAAAGTAATAAGTAATTAAATAAAGTTGTTATTGGATTATATTCTACTAGCTGTTTCTATGACGTTACACATGATTAAGTACATTATAAATAGTAGCCTAAGTACTATTCCAAGGTAAGCTATCTTCTCGATTCTAAATTTCATTAAAATACATCCAGTAATTTATATACTACTAAAAAGAGGTAGCTCTTTTTTGTATATAAATAAAAAGCCCGTATTTGTCTTTTTATATTAGGTACATATATATTTATTGAAAGAGATTAGATATCGCTAAAGATACCTAAAATCGTGTACTGCGCATGTCAAACCACGTGGTGTGTCAAGTCTCATCTTTCGTGGCACGCATTGTAAGTTTTTCATCATTAAGGGGAATGCTCCAACTAGCCCGCGGAATTCAAAATTTCTTGCGTTTTTTGCAATTTGCAGGCCAGTGCTAGGTTGTATGTTGATTAAAATATTATTCGCGGTTGTAAAACGTATGTAGTTACAGAATTATAATCATCAAAATCACCAATACAACCCTCCAAGTTCATAAAGGCGTAGGAACAAAAAAAACAGAAAAAATTTGAATTTTGCGGGCTGGTTGGAGCATTCACCTTACTTAATAGAAGATTCCCTTTTTTCGCCTCCCCACACCGCTGCATATATCTCTGGCCCCGCGGCATCCGCTGACGTCGTGTCGCAAGGAGTCGCTTTGTCTAGCTTGGAGAAAGTGAGAGACTTAGATGAATAACTGATCTGTGATTTAAATAATAATGACTACACAACGTGCAAATAATTTCTTTGATCTGTGATTTGAAGCAATAATTACTTTAAGAATTAAAATTAAGGGAATAAAAATAATAATTTCCACATCAACAAGCGGTTTCATTTATTATAGTCACAAGGTGCATTTAATATATTTTTTAATTAGCCCCCAAAACTTTTGAACGCGACTGTACGGACAACAGCTTAGGTATAATACGTCCAATAAAGAAGGTCATCGATATGTATGAATCCGTCGCTTTTTAGTAGTCATTCAAATTTGGTCGGATAACCAGCCGTTGCTTACATATTTTGGTTATTTGTTAATATTTACTTAATGCGAAACATTCCAAGCTGAATATTTTCACCATATATTTTTGACTAAAGGCACATGATTTTGGTTTACACCTACACATTTCGGATTGAGCCGGTTCCTTGTATTTTGCCGTCAAAGTTAGGACACCATCGTTTTGACTTTTAGCAAAAACGCATGCATGAATAGTTTTGAAACTTTGTATGGTTATTATTAGCGTCAAGAAGGACCGAATACAGTTTTCAGAGAACTTGTTTCTTGTCTAATTTAGGCGCTGCGATGTTTTTTCGGGTTTTCATAAAACCGCTATAACTTGAAAACTATAAATATTTACTTAAAACTAATTGGGGCACTAAGGGGCACACATTAAGAGCTACTCGTGTATGTTTACTCTACAGGGGCACATGCAATGGTTGTAGAGATATACGATTCATCAAAACGTTACTCCAGCAGGAAATGCAATATCTCGAAAACCTGAAGGGGCACAGATTTTTTTTTTGGGGGCACATTAGGGCACACATATAAGCTCTCTGGCCATGCACAATTTTTCTCTCTCCGATCATTCGTTTAGAATTTTCCTGCTAGAAAAACGTTACCCCAGCAGGAATCGTTTTTTCCGTTTTTTTCCAAAACGACAGGGGGCACACATTTTTTATTTGGGGGCACATTTACAGCAGATAGGGCACATATTATACGTTCTACTCCTATAACTCTAGGAGACACTTTCTTGCTGGGGTAACGTACACAACTTTTACTAAGAGACCAACACTTAAATCGAGAAAATAAAACCAGCCTCTATACATTTTCTGTTCGCATAACTGGACAAAATGTAGGGAACAGCTGTTTTTTTTTTCATATTTTTGAGTCTGCCCCATATTAAAAGTTGTTCATTTTCATGAGTACTATACTCCCTGTCCCACCACGCACAACGGACCGAATGAGAGTCTAAGTGCGGAAAAGGGAGTCCTATCATCATCATCATCATACTCCCTGTCCCTCGTTAACACACTGTATAATACATTCGGTACCTAATTATTCTTATGTAGGAAGTTATATGCGCATATGTACTGCATCTCCGGCATTTCTATGCAAATTTTGATGATTCTAGTCGGTGTCTTCAATTCTTCAATGCACCAGTGAATTGAATTTGTGGGGTAGGTACCTAGGTATATACAACTAAAGTGAAAAATAAAAACTATAATAGTACCTAGTTCTCTCGTCGTCCAAAGTTGATATGAATCGACCACCTTAGAAGGTCGATTTTCTCGAAAACTACTAAGGTACCAATTGAGTTCTAATTTATTGATGTGCTTAACTCCAGCTTCCTCATATGTGATAGAACAGTTCTACGAACTTAAAGAACTGAACGATAATATCAAGACTAAAGTTCGTATAAAATCATGTCACCGCTGAATTAGACAAAACACACAAACCACATCACTACAAAATCCAGCATAATATCTCTGGCAATGCAAGCGAATACTTTGCAAGAATAGGGGATTAGAGCTCCACTCAGGGTTACTCACTGGCTATACACCAGTCATTCGACCAATCAATTTATAAAATAAAGCTCGATTACCACTCACTGACTGACTCACTGACATAATTGTTCTCCCAGATGGTGAAGGGGGAGGTGGGTATATTTTTACAGATTCTTATAGAAGTAACTCTCACGAGTATGGGAAAAATCCCAAACCTCCCCTTTTCCACCCCACTCTCCCCCCTCCCTATCGTATCTCAGAAACTAAGTCCCGTGTTTTGTTGTTTTACGGATTCGTATAGAGGAGGCTCGGAAAAGTAAAATCCATTTTTCAAAGTTGCCCCCCTTCTCCCCCCCCCTCTAGGTAGATCTCGGAAGTTAAGAGACTTGGAACATTTTTTTTTCAGATTCATATCAAGGGGCCCAGAGTTGGTCAAAATCATTTTTCAAAACTCCCCCCTCTCCCCCCATCGTAAGAAATACTCCTCAAAAACACGACCCCGCGAGCTGCTTGCAGCTCGCGCAACGCCCAAATACTAGTCAATTTATAAAATTCGTATACTCTGACAGCGCCTCAGTCGTCCAATAATAAAACACAGTAATTTGGCAGTTGTATATATTTAACTATTACAGAATATTTCTTTACAATAATTTCTTTGTACAATATGGAGATAAAAATCTGCTTGTGTTCAATAAAAATAAAATGCAACACAAGACTAAAGTTGTCAAAAACGTGACAAAATATATATCTTTACAAAAAAAAAAAGAGGCCGTTGAGAGGCAAAAATATATTACATGGTCATACTATACAGATAATTACAATAATACAATGTCGATACATATTTTACTAATTCATAATTAAACCAACAGTAAATCAAAGCTCAATATAGAAATGGGGGACTAACAATTTGCATTTTATTTCTTTGAACTACAAATAACAAGAGGGAAAATTAAGTACGTATAAGATATAGGTACAGTAACATTGAATTTCAAAGTAACTTAATTTAAACTGATTTTATATACTAAGGCAAAGCGAAAATTTGGTTTAAAAATACTGCCAAAGAGATCAAATGCCATCTTGAAACTGAAATTTTCTATTAAATATATAAGAAACTGCCAATCCTTCAAAAAAATAGGATGTAAAATGGCAGTGATGGTTTTACAACGTTCAAGATATAGCCCGTAAGTATAACAACATTGTGTGCCTTGTGTCGGCGTGGCTGGGAATCAAACATTAGCCGCGCCGGGAGAAATGCTTCAGCCTGAGATGCAACCAAATGTTCATTGTCCAGTTAAGTTATTGAAACCTCCGCGGTGTGGGACGTAACAAGTAGTGAGCTTCCGTCATCGGACAACAACGCTGCTGGTTTCAATAAATCTCTTAGTTATGTTGGAACATAATTCCTATATAACCTCAAGACGACGAAGTTACAACTACTTGGAGGGGTTCACTGTCATATATCTGTGCAATACAGACATTTGAATCATTTTGTGATGGCATATTTCATATAAGATATAAGAAGATATATGACACAGTGTAATATCCCCTTAAGACGTGTAAATACTAAATAAATACCTATGTTATAAAAAGTTTGTTTTTGTTTCGCTAAAACGTAAAACGTTTTCGTCACAAGAGCAGCCTGGCGTTAAAGGAACTCTTGCTCAAGTACTGAAATTATGTGAAGTTATCATCATTTGTATTTACACGAGACTTATTGACCTATCTACCAACCCGCACTGGGCCGCCTGGTAGATTACTGCCCACCCCCTCTCACAGAGAGGAGGCCTGACCCAGCAGTGGGAACAATGAGTTTGGTTATAAACAACACAACACTAGATTTTTTATGGATTATACATAAACATTGATTTAACAAACTGTTTAAAAAAACAGCGTAATAAGAGGCAGATGGAAGCCAACTAAAACATGCGATAAAATTTGAAATCGTCAAATAAAAATAATTTTTTCTCTGAATTTTACACTTTTTTTGTATTTTTTTTTTATTTTTTCACTTTTTTGTTTTTTTTTTGGTTTTATGGTTTTATTTTTTTGGAAGTTCAATTTTATATATTTTTTTGTTTTTTCAATTGAGTGTCGAATTTTTTTTATAACTTTTCAAAAAATCAAACTGTTTTGAGAGACACTTTTATTTATAAGTCTAATCAGTTTTCTTACATATGTAACTTGTTTTTAAAAATTATTTATTGTACTATAATTATTCAGCGCGGCCAAATGCCTCTTATGTAAAATCTTTATAAAACTTATACATAACGCGATATAAAATGCCAGGCGTTTTAATATTACATCAAATAGTGTCAGTGCTTCGGGCTATGAGGGACAACGTCCAGATGGTGAAACTTTACAAATAAAATTACAAAACAAAACTTAACAATTTCTAGTCTAAATTTAATTCTAGTGGCTAGCTATTGTAAACTTAACGAAACAATAATTGCCAGGCATCGATGAAAACATATCGGTAGATGCCGACTCTTAACCAGAACAATTAACTACATTATGTGATCTAACGACTAATTTAATGCACTAAAATTATTTCCCAAAAAATCTGTAGAAATATAATTATGAACTTTGATAAACAACAGAATTTCGATTCGAGTTCATGCGTAAAAAGCTTTAAATCTGTGGCCTAGTAAAAAAAAAGTTAATTTCATATTGTCAGTTCATGACACGTGTCCGATTGCTTGTGACGTCATAGTTCACGTCATAGGTACAGAATTCCTCGCGTGTAACTCATATTATACAATCTTTGTATTACTTTAAAGATATGCATTGTTAGTATCCTCACATATTAATAATAGGAATTCTGCTAATCACATATGACGTAGGAGCACAAGAACGCACCAAAATATCATTTTACACATTTCTACTCATTTTACGCGCGAAAAATGACAATAGCAAAATGGTAAAATTAATTTTGACGCGTCTTATCGTAATACAAGATGTTTGCTCAATATTATTATGAATTAATAGCACAACATATCAATTTAAGCTTTTCTCAATTTGAGAAAACTGATAAATTAACATGTAAATTATTTAATAGGATTATCTAGCTAGGAAAGATTATAGAAGGCGTATAGTATTAATTTGATAAGACTTGGAAATATTCTTTGGACGTATGTGTATATTTTTTCAGTCAAACGATGTTGAAATTTGACATTCCCTTACATTTACAGTCAAAGAAAACAATGTGTAAATATATTTTATAAAACTTGTATGTGTCTTTATACAGAAGCCTTCAATAATCTTATGGTATCTAGCAACTGTTTATCGTATATAAAGCGTAGCCCAGCGCCAAATATAAGGCAACACAATCATTTAGCACCATTATTTAAGTTTTACGCATTCATCTTACTGGCAAACGAATCGATCATCTTACGCGTCTATCGTCGAGCTTGACGACAATGATCGACTGGTGATCCGAACGACGGTCGTGAGAGCGTTCGGAAACTTTCAACTAATATCCGCTATGAAGTGGAGAGTGATATTTGAGCCGACAAACTATCTCATGAGGGTCGTTCGAGTCGCGGTCGTGTGTGAGGCGTCAACGGTTCGTAGATCTTAAGCGTAAGTAACGTTGTGGTCATTGAGCTGCAACCATTGCATCGGAGCGTAACAACTAATTGTAGCACCTTTAAACAATTACTTCAACATCCAACACTGTACACGTACACAATATAATTTTCTTTCGTATATTATCACAGGGAATTTCTCATTTCCCATTGTACGCTCTCCCACATATAACGTCGCGCGGCGGGACCTGGCTCCCTCCGCGCAAAGCATGCATATCATATCATATCATTCTATATAATATATATATTTTTTTGTCATTTACCCTTTCCTCATCACAAAAATACTATTTACATAAAAACCATACACGACCCTAAAATGAATATTTATGTATTTTTTTATTTCTTACTATTTACACGTATTAAATAACTTATAAATAAACAATAATAAATATTTAAAAACGAATAGGACGCCTTTTGTCGAGGCAGCGTAACGACTTGTTGCGACGGTCGCTTCAGTCACAGAAATGATACAGACTATCGACTAGTGAACAGCGACTCTACTACATGTGACTACGAGAGTCTTGGTTCAGTCTTGTTGACAATCATATGCCTGGAGGTTACAGCTAATTTAGGAACAGCACTCTACCAACATACACGATTCACTCCTGATACTTTAAAGGTCGGGAAGCCATTCTGAGTACAGCCTACAACAAAGAAATGTTTCAAATTTTAGCTGTATGTGATTAAGTCAAGGTTGTACACTTTCTGTTGCTGCCGACTGTACACACTGCGTCAGGTAATTACAATGTCTGTTATTTTCGCAATCTGTTGGTTGCAGATGTTTATCAATTACAACTACCTTGATATCGCTCGCAATCGAGTATGTTGAACGCATGTGTTTCATCCAAACATTAGTTTTGAGGTATAATTTTTATTGTGACAACAGAAGTATGTAGTGAGCGAGTAAGTATATATTTTCACTTAACTTTGGTCCGAATTGAGCACTGGGCTTATAATAGAAGGCTATTATAAAGGTGGCTAAAGAAATAATAACACTGGGTTTGTAAAATTATTGAACTAGCTTTCCACTTTAAAATAATAAAACAGAACTTTAAAATTAAGTATTTGAGATCTATATGTAGGCAAAAGAAAATGACAAAAGCTGCATGCTCGCTTTTGTACATTTCCTATAGAAATGATTGCCCGTAACTTTGGTTTATCAGTGCTCGACTTTTGCCAGAATCCAGTACTCAGTCACTCATTTGGCAAAACGGCACTTAACTTGCGCAGTAACTGAATGATCGTTTCAATAAAAATTCCACCTCAAAACGAAGCGAAACAACTAATAAATACAACATGGCACTATGGAATGTAAACATATAATTTTCATAGTGGCACATTTATAGTTTTTTTTATATAATATAAATACTCAACTGTCGTTAAATTTTCATATCATCAACATGGATACAATAAATGTGCGTAGGTAGGTATACGTGGCGGGGTCCGCACCGTGCGTCTGCGACTCGCGTCGGGCAGTACTCACGGCGACGGTGCGGTCTGTGACTCGCGTCGCAGTACTCACGGCGACGGTGCGGTCTGTGACTCGCGTCGCAGTACTCACACAGTACGAGCGGGCGGCGCGTCATCGCTGCGGCCAGGCGTCGGCCAGGCGGCGCGACGCGGCCAGACGCGCGTGTGCGGCGCGGAAGGTGTTGACGATCTTGTCGAAGGAGTCGCGGTCGTACACCGAGCGCGCCGTGTTGGTGAGGTCGAAGGGCTCCTCCACACACAGCAGCTTCCACTGGTGCGGGTCGTTCTTGTGCGCGCGCGCGGCGCGACACACGCCCACGGGCACGCGCGCTCCCGCGCGGACCGAGATCGCCATCTTGTCGTAGCTGCACATACGTACAATGCTAATATAACACAAGCCCAGTATTGACCCACTGAGAGGCCTTTGGACTGCCTAATGTCATTCAGAGAAGGCACGAGTAGAGAATGCAATCCGGAGTATCCGTAATCCAAAAAATCCGGATATCTGCACATTTTTACTAGACTTCCAAATCCGGATTTGAAACTCGAATCCGGATTTTTTGAATAATAAGAATTTATAACAAAAAATCGAAATGAGCGAGTTCGCTGTTCGCGCGTCGCGTCTCGCGAGTGTAGAGTCTTTCGATTCTAGGTGAGCGAACGGGGCGGGGTGTACTATGCCAAATCGAATGCCAAATAATCGAATATCAATTGATCGACCACTATTATGGTGTTATTGCTGGGTGTACTATGAAAATGATTTATTTTAATCCAATTACACAAATAAAAGAAACATCATATTAACAAACTAATATGGGTAGATTTGTTGATTTTCATGAAAAATCCGTATAATCCGGATTGGACCAAAAATCCGTTACAAAATATCAAGATTTAAAAAAAGAACGGATTTGCATTCCCTAGACACGAGATAAATCACCAGGCATGCGCTAGACGGGTTGGCGATTTTAGACTTATATTAACGATTAGTCTAAACTTGATCACGATGTTTTTCCTTCACCAATGAAAAGTCAGTAATGTCCAGGATAAACTCGGAAATTACATATTGATTTAAAAAGTCACATTGGTGCTTGCCGGGATTTAAACCCACAATTTCGTACATCAAATAAAAAAAAAGGCTAATAAAGATCAACTCTTGAAATATTTTCAAAACCATATCATTGTCGGTTGAAGACCTTCAGGGAAGTACTACATATTTTGTCGCCAAGCTTTGCTGTGTTCTATTGAACCAGACTATGGTCGATCGACATCAATAGTAGGTGTAGCATTCTATAAAAACGATCGGCTATTTCGACTAGCCAACGTCAATCCACTGCAGCCTGGGTTTGGGTCGGTAAAAATATGTATGTAGGCGTAAGGCGTCGCCTGAAATAAATAAATAAATAGCACAACACCTATAATGCCATTGGTATTCCACATGGCCACGGGTAGCAGTATCTACGTATGATCAGGTTTGGTACCGCAACAAATGCATATGAAGTGTATACTAACGGGAACTCTGCGTAGTAGCGCAGCATGTGCAGGAACAGCTCGGCCAGCGGCGTGCGGTTGTGCTGGCGCCGCGCCTCGGCGCCGCCCGCCTCGCTCGCGCGCGGCAGGATGGGCGGCGACGTGCCGCCTGCACGACAAGGCATGCGATCGGGAGGAATCAATGAAACATTCAATATAACACACAAACCCTGATAAGGTTAAATTTTTCCGCAACAGTCATTCAGGAATTAGTAACAATCATCTGTATTTGCATCGACCGCAAATCCATACTAATATTATAAATGCGAAAGTGTGTCTGTCAGACAGATACACTTGTGTGTCTGTCAAAGTGTGTCTGTCAGACACAGTGTGTCTAGAGAGAAGAGGTAACAGACAGACAGACTGTGTCTGTCTGTTACCTCTTCACGCTTAAACCGGTAAAGCGATTTAGTTGAAATTTGGTATAGAAATAGTTTTTGAGTCCCGGGAAAGGACATAGGATAGTTTTTATCCCCAGATTCCCACTTATGCGGGTAAAACCGCGGGGCGCTGCTAGTAAAAAACATTAAAGTGGAGTCATTTTAATAGGTAACATTTGACAATTCATCAAATATTCAACAACGTAACCTTGTAACGGCGGGCATAAAATAACATATTTTTTCGTTTTGTTAGAACTGCACAATTGCTTACCTTTTTTCAATTACGATTACATATTTATTGTAATAATGACCGATACGAGTAATTTTACGATTTGCTTTCATTAATAAACCATTCTAAACATAATAAACAATTTCTGATCTAATGAACTGAACGTCGTTACAAGGTTACGTCAGTTAACCATTTTTCTTTTTAAACACTAGGGATGTTACTCTAAAAATCGAAAGCTGATAAGTAGCATCGAATGCAATGATGACTTGTGAAGAAATATCACCATAAATTAATAATTAATAATATCTCTGAGTGCTGACAGCAGTGATGAAGATGACAATACTTTTAACAGTTCTGATAGTTCAACTGAATAAATGCAATTTTTTTGTTAAATTGTGTACTTGTCTTATTTTGCTCCTTAAATTTACGAAAAAAATAATAATAATGGGACAGGGATTCATCTGATGATTTTTAAAATTCGCATATGTTTCAAGTCCGTATCGATTCATTCACTTTAATCGATGTTTATAAGCAGGTCACCTCACTATGAGGATAAAACTGACAGACGTCAAATGTTACCTATTAAAATGACTCCACTGTAAGGTATCAGATGGGTCAGAAAGTCTGACACTCGGTGTAACCGTTGGATAGCACTATGTATACTCACACTGCAGGAAGTGGATGACCATGAGGGTGAGCGAATAGGACGAGAGCGTGCGGTGCCGCGCGTCGTTGATGTCGTGTGCCTGCGCCCACAGCTTGGTCAGCGCCACCAGCGGCCGCACGCGCCAGTCCACTGCGAGTGGCGAATAATGACTGGTTATAAATGTCAAACTTTTTTCTGTTGCTTCACCATTGAAATTCCTCTAATTCATTCAATAAAGCTCTATTTATACAGGTTTCAAAAAAGTCCTGTATAAACGTATTCATAAAAGGATCAGAGTGCCATATCGTCATGAGTGCTCAACCGGCGGTGAACTTTGCGGAGCATCGAATAACTCAACACTGTCGCTAGCTCATCGCACATTTTGAGCACCTTGCGACTCGTCATCAAGTCTCATCATGTCCAAATACTTGTAAGATAAGAGCGTCTTCGACTGGCTTTGCGAGAAACTCTTTGTAAACAATGAGATAATAATTTGTGTTTTTCTTTTTAATCACTATCTCTATCTTTCTTATTATTCCCCTGATCTTGAAACTAATAAACATCATAAACGTTATAAACATCGTAACAGTTTGAAAAATTTTAATATCGATATAAATATCGATAGATGTTTTTATTCATTGAATACCAACAGGAAAAAATTACACTAGTACCAGCGATATGAAAAGAAAGGCATTCATTCACTGTCAAAAATATTGGAACAAACTGACAAAGTTGTACTTTATCTCAATGATACACAATTACACACCTGCGGGTAGTTGCGCGACACACTGTCAGCAGCAATGGGTTTCATTTTGACAATTCAACAACATTCATTGCGTTATTTACGTTGTTGAACAGACAAATTTTTCAAACATACGAAGCAATGGATTAGCTATATCCTTCAACGTGATTCTGAGATTAATAGTGTGTTACGCAATGAGAGTGCCGCATTTTTAAGAATGTTCGCAAATGCGAACATTCTTAAAAATGTGTTTAAATAAACTCGAATCTTTTGTCAAGAAGTTATCTCTCATTTTCATACATTTTTGTCAATTTTGAAGGATTTTTATTACGGGAGAATGTGCCTTCTGAATAATCCAAAAATACTCACGTCTTGAATAACAATGTAGAAGGTTAGTGTTTCGGATGCCGACGACGTTGTTACAGTTGAGGTCGACCTGCAGGCCGTTGCGCGAGTCACGGAACTTGAGGATCGGCACCTTCGCCTGGATCAGCTCCGCGTCTTGATACAGAACAGTGGGCGTAAACAATTATTAGTATTAGAATTCACAGAGTTACTTATAGTATTACCTAGTATAGTACAATACAGGGTCACCGGTCACCGGCTACCCGGCAAACGGGATGTGTGAAAAGGCACTAAATGCTTGGTGCCATTAAACAAAAACGAATCGTTTTGCTTATCAATTGTAGCATTTTTATTGGCAAATAAGTAAATTCGTAATGTGATAGCTACTTCCATATGGGAGCCATGGGAGGGTCTACTATGCAAAGCTATCCTCGTATTTTTAAGAATGTACCCATTCTAATCTCTTCAAAGTGTCAAGATATCTCTAATGTACTTACACTTCTTACATTGATGGTCACTGTTACGAGACAGCGACTAGATTTTGAATGTCTTTTAAATACGGGAATTGACCTGTTGGTAAAGTTTGGCTAAAACCTAACAATGTATGTAATATTAGACAACTTATATGCTGAGTTCTCACTCGATATTCTTGCGAATAAATGATTATTTTTCTTATTTCCTGTCAAGACAACGCCGCTTTATAGGGCTCCGTACCCAAAGTGTGTCAACGGAACCCTATTACTAAACCTCATTGTGGTACGGAACCCTTCTTGTGCGAATGCGACTCGCACTTGGCCGCTTTTTTATTAACAAAAATGATTGTGTGACTGAATATAATACTCACTAGGGTCGAAGCTCCGGATGTAGCTCAGTATGTAGTTGAGGTGCAACAACGCATGCGCGCGCGGGTCCAGCTCGTCCACCGGCCGCACGTACAGGCACAGGTCCATGTCTGACGAGTCCAGTCCGAAGCCCGACATCGTGGACCCCACCACGTATAGGCCGTAGCGAGGGAATATTGTCTGTGTCAACAAAGGAGTATGATAAACAATCTTATAGCTAAACAGACAGGGACACACACGGGTTGCTGGGGATTTTGTTGTGTTCTTCTTCCCAGCTTAGTAGGGGGTGGGTAATGAAGGCTGTCTTTTGAACGTTACCCTAAAAAACATTGATTTTGAACGTGTAAACAACGTTTTTTTAAACATACGTAATACTTTGTTATTCGTATGTTTTATTTTTAGTGTTAATAAAAATTGTCAGTTTGAAAGATCTATGGCAGTTTATCCTGTCTTTGCGTCGTAAACACTCTGGAAGACACACTCTGCATATAGGTAATAAAAATATTTTATAACAAACCTTTATTGTGATGAAAAGATATCTCCAAAGGTTCATTTTCTTTCTGAAAGTCTCCTCTGTTTGCTGTGATTTTATGAACTTGTCCCAAATCTCTTGAGATAGTGTGTCCCATTTTGAACCTAGAAATGTTTATAGTATTACAAACGTGTGCCTACGTCTACGAGCATGTAAGGCTGCAGAGGCAGTCGATTGTATAAAAGGCAAAAAACATAATTGGGTGGGACACTTATAATTAGTGCTGCTACTTCGCTGACGAATGTCTCTTTATGCGATTTAGTTTATTTTTATGTCGTCTAAAAGATACTTTCTACTAAATATTATGGTTTTAATTATAAAGATGCGACTTGATAATGATAAAACAGCCTTGAACCCAAACTGTTGAAAACCTTGAAGCCATATTATATGAGCATACTATTGACATTTTATATATTTCTTTACATACGATTACTTATATTATTTTCTCAAAATTAAACCAAGAATGTTAACATTTTCACAATCACATTGGAACATTTGTACAAATACGGTTTATGTTAAAAACAATAGCAAAATAAGAATAAGAATGAGAATATAATATAGTGCATTCTTCCACTTTTATTTGCGATCGCAATATTTTTATGAACTGCTTAAGGGGATTACAGGACCTAAACGCAAAAAAAGCAAGTTTTAGAAGCAATAAAAGTATATGATAAACAAAATCAGACAAACATATATATTCTTGAGATTTATGCTAGGTAGATAGTGTGTTGAAAACATAATACAACTTGAATTTGATACGATAAAAAAAAAATCATGAAGATACCTCTAAAAACTTTCTTTTTACAATAAAAACCTTACTTATATACATACAATCATTCTGATTTTTTGTCAGATTATTCTACAAGCAACATACTAAAGCACTGGCGTTTTAATTTTTTAGTCCAAACAATAGATTTTTTGTAAATAGATAATTGCTTAATATTTTGCAATAAATTACCAGCGTTATGTCATCGCGCTTCTCTTTCTTTTCTATGCAGTCCGACTGTGACCGCGCTTTAAGTCATGTAGTACACTTAAGTATGTTTCTTTGCTGTATATGTTTTTAAGAACATATACCGCAACTTAAGTTGCTCTTCCACCAAGAATCAATCAATCATGCCACTCTCCAGCCAAGTGTAACACACGTTAGTCTCCAGTTACTGTACAAATAAATATAATAAACTTACCGTTTAACAAATCGTCGGGCGTGAACTTGACCTGGAACGGGTAGGCTCCATTCAGATACCTCTCGGGCGCGATGCGTCTTTGCGGGCGCGCGTCCCGGCCGCGGCGGCCGCGCCATTCCCGCACCTGACCGTATCCGCCTGTGTAATGGCCGTTCGATGTACGTTCCGTGTTGCGGGACGACTCTTCACCTGTGACAGGTTTACACGATTACATGAATTGAGAATCTCCAACACACAAAATCAATAGGTAATCGTTTGTTTAAATTAGGCTGAGAATCAGCACTCTTTGAATGTAAAAAGTTACAAAAGACCTTCTCCACTTCGTAGCTGAGAAGTAGTGCAACAAGCTCCTCAGTACTACGTCTGTCTTAACGCAATATGCGACAATGATCCATGCTTGTGCCTTCTGTGAAACTCTGAATGATGAGTCTTCAGTGTTGCCGTATTGAGTATTACCTTGCAGTGGGCAACCCTTGCAAATTCGTGCGCTGATTATGCCGCAGCATGGCAGGACAGTGGTACAGACGCCAGCACATCAACCTACCAATCCTACCAATGAGGGTTTTCTGAAATGACGTTCGCCAGGTGGCAGCACTGACACGTCAGGTCCAGACATCTGTCAAAGAGCCTTATTTTCTTTAGTCATGACTGAATGATGAACGAATGAATGAATCGAATGATGAACGTCATCATATATTTTATATTGGAAGACCTCTTGTCACAGTGGTGCCAACTGGTGTCGTAAATTCACGAAAACCCTCATTCCAATTTCAATCCTACCTGTCAATTTTCTTTATCATATTTTCAACTTTATCGCTAAAGCTTAAGGTTCCAAATTTGATTGGGAAAATTTGACAGTTTCGGGTAGCTTGATGTGCTGGCGTCTGTACATGAATCAAATACAGCGTAACTTCATAATATCGTGGAAACACGTGTTCTTTCGGAAAATGAGGTCTATAAAGTTCAGCAGACAACAAGTTACCATGAGTCAACGTATAATTGAATTATAAGAAATAGGATAACCTCATGACGAGGTGACTGGCACGGTCTGGTTAAACCCTGATTATGAATTGCTTTGCGAATTACAATAAGTAGTTGAGACATGCAAACATTCTGAGAGACTACTGCTGGCAGTTTTAGACACTTTGAACGCACCTGGCATGTTTGTCGACTATTGTTTGTGGAACATTCCAGTTATTTTTTAAGCTGCCTAATTTATGTCTTTATCAGATCCTTTTATCAGGATCTCTTCATATGATAATGCAGCAAAGGTAGCCGCATATCGTACCGACCTTTTTCAAGTGAAATGCTAATGACTAATGGGTTGCAGGTACTTATATTTATGCAAATGAATAGCAAGTCGATAAAATAACTATCAGAAATACGTGCAATGCATTATCATGATGACATCAAACGTGGTGTGACATCAAACGTTATTCATAGCAATGAAATAGTCAATAGATTTCACTCTAGAAACTTGCATTTAAAATACCATTCATATTTTAATAGCAAAAAGAGATGGTAGGAATGCATGTTTATCAAGGTTGGGGATTTCTGAACTGAAAGGGTCCCCCTATTTAGGAAATCAGAACACGTAATAATGTCGCATATTTCCTACAGATATTACAGGATGATTTGAATTACTTGCGGTACCCATGGCAACCAACACGCCGCAATAACACGAGTTCAAAGGCCCCTAATAAGATAAATTAATAAAATGATGCTGAAGTGCTGTTCCTTTATTATAACTGGGTGGTACCATGTAGAACAGATTACCAG
Source organism: Luperina testacea (assembly GCA_927399505.1). Classification (NCBI taxonomy): domain Eukaryota; kingdom Metazoa; phylum Arthropoda; class Insecta; order Lepidoptera; family Noctuidae; genus Luperina; species Luperina testacea. Next base: position 1,342,796 of record OV656771.1, read on the forward strand.
ATTTCCACCCAGAAAATATTAGGGCGTACGAAAGCTTCCGTTACAAATTAACTAATACGAGAAATGCCCTCCGAAACGTGTGTATGAAGGTAATGAGTTCGTGCTAATATTTTTAATTAGCTAGTGTTCGATTAAAAAACGGCTTAGCAACGGCAATAATTCTATTTGCTACGGAATTTTCAACAGGTGTTAAGTTTCTAGCGAGAGCAGTATCGTTAATCATTATGAATATTAGGATTTGTAATGGCGCAAACCGATTAAATGTGTCCAAGGACTCTTTTTGCAAGACAAAAAAACAGAAATAAACTTATGAAGAAACATTTAATTTCTGTTTAAGTAATATGCATTTTCTACCTAGCAAAAGAGTCATGTCATAACTTATCATGGAAATGGTTGAATTTATCTTGCCGCACCATGCTACGTGTGGTACGTACATGCTCGGTATTTCAACATTAACACTGATAATACCATAAGTTTTGCTTACCTTTTAAGGGCAATAATATTCCCATTTTGCTAAAGATTTCTGAGTAAGACTGCGCAACAGATAAGCACAGAATGCACACTGCAAATAACTTCAATTAATTTTGGTCCAAATATTTGCGCTCGAGAGATTTGCTTGCGTGATAAGCAAACATTACGGCTACATGCAAGTGCTAAACAAACATGTGAACTTCTCACGACATTGCAGGCCAGCAGAGCCGGCTTACTGCATATTTGCAGTGCGGCCTCCCTTCATACATTGACGCATTTTATAATGCGCACAATTCGAGAATATTAGCCATGACAACATTATTTTACTACTTGCGTAATTTCTGTGTGATCTGTGTCATACCAGGTACTGGATCCTGGGAGTAATCGTTCTAAAATAGTCTTACACTATTGAATACGTAATTTTATGATGCCTATTTTTAGAGAGAAGATTCAAGCTTTAGCTATGTGTGCATTATGTTAGAACCTTGAAAAGTTTTATTGAGTAGACTGTCGATTTGGTATTAAACATTGACCGAAAGTTTCTTTGTGTCAATGGCTTTTCAGGATATTATGCGTGTCTGCCAAACTCGAGAGACTCTCCAGAACGAAAACACAACTTCGAATAGCTTACGACAGAAATAAGTCCCCAAAAGTTGTTCAAAGTAAAACTTATAAACATCTGACATTACTTTCAGTTTTTGGGATCGCTGGTGAAGATCGGTGGACTTTTATGGGGCGAAATAGGGATTCGAAGTCCTTGGGATCCTGGTTTTGCATTTAGGTACAGTAAAAAAGTTAGTATGATGTAGTAATATTATATAACTATTACCGGCACTGCACCCATTCTTAGTTGCGAATCACTCGGCATAACGAACGACTCTTTAGATTTTTATGCTAATTTGGAAATTCAACGGGCGATCTGTTGTCTGAAAGCGGATACATTGCCGCTGTTATTTGGGTTATCAAGCTAAGTAATGATGTTTTCTCGTTCTATTTAATAACGAGATCAGCAAAATTCTAGTCGTAGGAGCGTTAAAACGCGTCTAGCACTTTTTATGTCACAACGTAAAATTTTATTGCCTCTGTAATACGCAGTTGTAGTCCGGCAACTGTTAATATTTCTATTAAAATAACTTATCTTTTCAAAATGAAACATGTGTTTTCGTATAGCATTTTAAATAATACAAATTATACATAATAGGACTTGTAGTCTTTCTGTTAGTGCTAAGTATATTGTAAAGTAACATGCACGTCATAATAATCAAAAGGTGTTTTGCTAAACTTCGCGTGCGTCTTCAGAATGTGTGCGTCATTGCGACAGTCGGTCATCAGGGCAAATGGGCAAAAAAAAACGCTATTTTTTTTCAATTTTCTTCGCCTCATATCAGTGTAAACACGCTTCACGAGAGAATCATACAGATCTATTTACTTATCTCTGGCGTTTTCGAGGCTAAATCATTTAGATATTATTTACAATGTTATCTTATATCTTATATTCAAAGTTAATGTCACGTTAAACACACGACGCATTCCATTGTCACCTCTATGTTGATGCAATAAAGCGTAAAATGATAGCGTCGAGTTAAAGTATTCCAAACATCTAAATATATCTCAGCAGAAATGTGTCTACAATGGGATTTTATTCTGGGGCTACTAATGTATAGGATGACACGTGTGGAACTGTAAACAGGAGCGCCAAACATTTACCTACGACATACATAGTTTCATAGAAATTAATTTGGGCATCAAAAAAATTTGTTTACATTTTTTTTTCTCCATTTATGAATGTGTGAATATACTGAACTGGGTGTCGTCATGTTGCGCAGTTTGAGGCTCACGACAACTGCGACACGCGAAGCTGTTGATTTAAACGTGCAAAAGGAATCTGATTGAGAGCGTTATCACATCACGTTTTGTTACTAACAAAACTACGCATTTAGTGGACTAGGAATTTGAGAAGTAAGATTAAAAATAAAATGTTGGACACGTGAGAAGTCGCGTGTTGGGACTAATTAGCATTACTGCCCCACTTTTTTATGAAGGATAGTCAGCACAGTATTGTGACAACATAAGTTCACACTGTGCTTTATCATTTATGATCAGCTCATTCCATCATAGACCTCATTCATTGGTTTAAAAAAATTATGATTTGATCAGTCAATGACCATTTTATTGGCTGATCAAATCAAAGTAAGCAATTAAAACAAGTTCAAAAGTACTGTTAAGTTTTTAATGTACTACCTCCATATTTCCACCCACACTGGCCATTATTTGAAGGGTCAGAAGTTAGGAACTCAATTTTTAGTTGCCCGTTCATTTATAAATATTAAAATCCATAATCCACAGGGACATTGCATAGTAAGCATCCAGGGAATTAAACAAATCAAATATTTTATCAAAAGAATAATATTGCTTGATAATAGGCTTATTTGCAACATACAGCTTGTACCATTGACATATGAGATATAAAATGATCAATGTTTTTAGTTACTATGCTGTGAATCTTCATAATATTACTTAGTATTGTATTATTTAGTTGTACTGAACTACATCTACCCACAACAAATTTAAACAAAAACCGGTAATATTTTATATCCCGGTTGCTGTGGCAATACGGGCTTAATCAGTTAAATGTAACATTTAATTAAACAGTTACTCAAACGATTATTTACACTCGCATTAGTCTATTTGTGGCTACTTTTACCTTGAGCTACTACTTGTAATTTCTACATTTGAAATATTTATCTTTCTTTCAGCAATCTTCTTCATACATTAGTACTGAATGTTTCAGATAAACAAAATTTAATTTGATAAAAATTGGAGCACTGGTAAGGTGAAACTCAAACGAGATGGTGATTTTGGTAGGAAATAATCAGAATGTTTCATATATCACACTGACAAATAAGCACAACTAAAGCATACTGATAACATAAACTTGAGGGATTTTTACCTTTTTCTACCGACTTGTTGGAGCCGGAAGCGTTGCTCGAGAGGCTGGAGTCATCAGAGTCGTAACCGAAGGCTGTGTTGTCTCCCGCAGCCTTGGCGTTGGGGTGGCGCTCGCGGCGTGGCTGCCAGCGGCGCGGCGTGGCGTGGCCGGCCGGCGACCCCGCCAGGCTCGGTAGCCCGTCCAGCGGATAGGGCCGTACCGTGCGCTCCTGCCCGTTCATCATGAACATCTGCCCGGGCCCTCCGAAGGCCCCGCTCCCGTGATAAATTATCGGCGCGCCTTCGTTCATGCTCGCTTCTTTACCCTGACGGCAGGTCAAGTTATAACTATGAGCGAGGTTCACGTTCACCGGCGAATTTTTAGACAAATTTTTAGCATACCGACCTGTATTTCGACCGTTAAATCCGATGGCGTCCGGCGTGGCAGGCGACTATTGCGTCATAGTAGGCGTAGTAAATTAATTAGAGTCTGGTGCGACGTCGAAATCTAGTGATTCTATTTATCTTGAGTACGCCGAAATTCGAGACGATCGTCAAGTGGGACGTTCTTTCCGATATGATGGCTTCTGGCCTTCAATTATGTCGATTGAAACGTGTTGCTGGACTCCCACTGTGTGAAAAAAACTAGCTACAATTATTTCGACGCCGGTAATAATAAATCTACCCACGAATTATGGCAAATCTGTAAAATCTAATGTGGAAGATCCGCCATGACTTTAGGGAGCAACACTGGCGACATCTGCCGGAAGTGAGTGAAGTAGTACACGTGATTTTACTTTTTTCTACTTCAAATTCCGAAGTTCCATTTTAAGCCAGTGACAAAATATAATAATTTATCCTACAATCTTTCTGATGCTGTAAATAAGTCACTTTTTCTATTATAAAATAAAAGAGTGTTTATAAAAACACTACTGAAAATTAAAATTCTAAATCACATGACATGTATTTATTTATTTTTTCTGTTTCTTTTTTCTGTTTGCAATATTTGAATGGCAGTGACATTTCAATAAACGTTCCACTAAAAGAAAATGCTCAAAATATTATTTTGAGCATTTATATGTTGAGTCCTTGTTTTCCAAACAGGTATTGTATGATGCTATCTTTGTCTAACAAAATAAATGCACAAATTATTTATTTTATCATAATGGTGTTTGACGTTTGACATGACATTTAGATTTGCTAGACACACGTAAAAATAATAAAATTACGTACAAAAATAAATCTAATTTCCCGTTAAAAATTGTTTACAGTGATAATGGAAAACATCTTGGAATCTGTGCAATTATTAACCCAATTATAAAATCTATTTAGCGAGTGATGACGTTGAATGGGGACTATGTAACCTTAAAAGTGTTAAAAGAAACAAACTTTGCTTTCTCATTGTTTGTTAATCATCGTTATCTCGGTGGCACAGTGCGTTGATATGTCACATTTCGGAGATTTTATGGACGGTGTGCCCGTTAAGATATCGGAGAAGTATAAGCGACCGCTAAGGTTCAATTTACCTTATACTGTTAACGAATGTCCATTAAGAGCACAGAATGTCGTCGACAGCGCTAATTATTCGTGTACGTTTGAGAAGAACGTCCTTGCTAAACTCAAGGAGCTTAGGAATGCGAAGGAGACGAAGAAGAATGAGAGGCGGCACCGTCTGCAGTTGCTACAAGAGGTGGAACAGAAGAGACTCGATGCGATAGCGGCCGCTGAGGATGAGGAGCGATTGAAGCAACTCAGCGTCTCCGAGGTGTCGTACCCCAGCACCGACGATATCAGCCCCCTGTCTGCTGACGAGAGAGCTGATAAAAACTGTGATAACACTGCTAAAGTAGATAGAACCTGTGACCATACTGATGTGCCCGCACACATTACCTACCCTACCACTAGTATTGCTGCCGAGTCTCAACTTAATATACTGCAGCCCACACTAGTGAAGGCATACCAACAGGAGAATAGCTTGCTTGATGACCCTGATCCATTGCAGAATTTAAAGTTAACTACAAAGATATCTAGAATAGTACACAACCGTAACATAGATACACTAACATTTAGAGATTTTGAGAATGATACATCAAGTCCATTTGATAATGTGGAGCTAAAGACTATAAATGATATGGAGCTGCTGGCCCAAGTGCTGCAAGATCAGAATGAGTCAACTACTAGTTGTCATCCCCAGTCTAACTATGCTCCCGAGCATGGGTACACCATGCCTAACTGTGCATCTCAACCACAAGTTGATGGAGTCACATATTTACCAGCAACATATCTAGAACAACCCATGCAAAATACAAATATCATGTATGGCTCTCCACAGCATTACCCTATCTCAAATGGGTACTATATCCCAGCAGATACTGATACTGCCAATATGTATATGCAAAATTACCAATATTACGTTCCCCCTAATCCATACCCTGCAGTAGAACAATATTACAGTAACCAGTTGCCAACGACATCAGGAGAGATGGTTCATGTGCCGAATGGTTCTACATACATTCCACAGCCTTATTACTTCCAGTACCCTCATGTTCCTGTGACGTATCAGCCTGCAAATGTGCCGGAGCCTTACCAAATGGTTGCACAGAATGAAAATATGGATCAAAATCAAGCAGCTACAGAACCACAGACTTCAGTGAAGTCTAGATCACGAAGTGTGCCGGATATTGTTAGGGAATTAAATGAGGAATTGGCTAAACTGAGGATGAGTGAGAGATCATATAACGTTAGTCCAGCTCCTAAGACGCAGGCTCCTCAAGTAGCAAGTCCTGCTACAAGTAATAGAAAAGAGGAGAAGAGGGGTAGAAGGAAATCGGAGCATCTGCCGAATCCGTTCGATAAGTTGTCACCAAAGTTGCAAGATATGTGTCGGAAGATTCATGGAATGGGTTTTCCTCTTGACAGGGTAGCGAGGGTCTGTACACTTGTAGGTGAAAATGATAAGAAGGTGAGTGTCTTCTAGTAGAATCTTATAGTTTGTTTACAATGGCATTCTACAGTTTTGAGGCAATATAGCAACTGTATGTTTGGCCAGGAGTTTCTTGATTATGACATGTAGTTGTTTCATCGAATTTTACCTGAGAATTTTACCCTAAACCCTGTTACCCAATGGAATAGCCTAGGGATCAAGCACAATTTAATTACTTGGCTGTTGTGTGCCTAATGTCTACTACACAGTAAAACAATATACATATGTATAAATTATATAATATAACATGATATTGTTTTACTCTGTAGTAATATTATTGAGTAGTATTATACAAATATCAACAGTATGCCACCTTGAATTCAATGCCAATTCTATTACAGAGGTCATATTTCTTAGCAATTAATTTGACCTGTTTGGTAAAGAAATATTTTTTATCTGTAAATGTTTTAAGGATAAGGGTGTTGGAAATGTGGTCACTGAAGACACAATACTGTATAAAAAATATTTTACTTTAGCTTCAATGACTGCCATTAACATTTCAAAACTTAATCATAAGTTACATTGCAACTTTAAACCCTGTGTCAAGAGTACGAAGACTTCTTTTGTGTAGTCAGTCATTCCGGCCTTCTGGGGCTTCCAGTCTGTTTTAATTAGGTACAAACAGCTTCAATAGTTCGTTATATAATAACCTAATTATGTCACTTATTTGGAGCTAGATAACGCGTTTATTTAAACACGTTAGTGGCTACCGTCGCGACGTTGGTTGGTAGTCAATTAATAGCGAAACGAGCAATTTTGATCATTATTACAAATAGACAAAGTTGCAAAATGATTTTTGAATTGTTAACTTGAGGATTCAGCACGATCTTAGTTTTACAAAAAATCCTCTTAGATTTTGCATAGACTGGCGCTGAATTGATTAGGTTGACCTTGACGCCATTTTGTTCGTTATGAATTCGAAGGTAGTTGCTCAATTATCGGTGAATGTTAATATTTTTTAACCGACTTCAAAAAAGGAGGAGGTTCTCAATTCGGATGTTTATATATAATTGTATATTTTTTTATGTATGTTCGGGCATAACTCCCTCATATATAGACGGATTTGCAAAATTTTGTTTTTGTTCGAAAGAGGTTTATTCCGAAATGGTCCCACGTAAAGATTTGATGATGAGTTTCCGAGACAGACAACGGAACTCTTCAATGAATGCCAGCAAATCAACCACGATTGCTGCTATAGCATATGTATGCATTGTTTACGCAATCACACAACATAACCTCACGCCACTACCCGTTCAAAGCATAGCAAGTAGTGTTATATGAATTTGTTTGGGGTAGGTAGGTACAACTAAAAAGTGAAAAATAAAAACATTTTTAACAAGAAACAAAACAACCGACTTCCAAAAAAAACACTACAAAGTGAAAAATAACTGTAATTTCGAAAGTCGGTGCCAAAGAACCAACGACACCAACTTCCGAAATTAAAGTTATTTTTCACTTTGTAGTGTTTTTTTTAAGTCGGTTGTTTTTTTTTGTAAAAAAGTTTTACTGTTATGGGTCGACGATCAATTGCAATAGTCAATATTTACGTGGTTGATGCGCAAATTGATCGTCTAAAACGCAATTGAAGCGATTGAAGATAAGTACACAAAACCTAAAGTCCCTTTAAGGAAAAACAGGGGAGATAATGATTTACATATTTCCGCGAAATGGCAGAGATGTCCGCCAGTCTATTTGTTCTATGTGTGCGTTATTTAATAAATTTCCATACGTTCAAACTTCGCAAACAAATTGTCCAGCGTCTGCTCAGCGCTTTATTGTAAAAATTGTGCTTAATGATCCACTAATATATTATTAAGTGATCTAAATTAAATAATTTCCCTTTCAAATTCCAGGTGATCGAAAGTCTATTGATACTGGGCGACCTCATGGACCTTGGCTTCCCAGAAGGCAGGGTATCCGCAGCGTTAGCCAAGCACGAATTTAACCGGGACAAGGCTTTGGACGAGCTTGTACCGTAACGGAGTAAGATAACCCCGAAATTATTCTACGTAAGAGGACTCGAAAAGTCGTAAGGAAAATGATTTTTGTAGGTGGAAAGGAAAAAGGATATACTCCTTGATAAAGTCAGTGAGTTGTGGCTGACAGAAAATGGCGTTTAAGCAAAGATTTGGGACGGGCAAATATGTTGCAATAACATACATGTATTGTACAGTCGGGGGTCGAAAACGTTAAGTATCATTAGGGCCATTTTTACGTACACGGTTCATGATATTTTTTTCCGACTAAGTATGTACTGCCGACATTATTAGAAAAGTATGGAAAAAAAAGACATGTTTCGGCGATCCCAAATAAATTGGTATAAATGCAGGAGGATCTACTGCCATTAGTATGAAAACAAACGACAGTTAGAAATGTGCCACGTGCCTGCTATGCGAGAAAATAATGTATTTGAAATATGCTTAACCTTTTCGCTCTACCGCTGCTGTACGCTGGTTACGAATGTAAGTTAATCTTTCTTGTTGGCCAGCAGTGTATACGCAAGAAGTTTTTGGGAATGGTGTAGGGAATATCCGTTTAAAGCGTTGCGCCGAGATTTTATATGCATTTGACTATTTTGGTAGTTTGGAAGATAATAATATAGAATCTGTAGATACTGGTATAAGCGTTAGTCGATGTCTAGTAAGTAGCATGCGAACTTGCCGTTAAAATTAATTTAGTTTATTTCGTTATTTGCTTCGAAGTTTTGAAATGGCATAAGTAATGTTTTTAAACTGCCTAGTTTGGGGGTCACAGTCTACTCTATTCTTGTACAAATTGTGACTAATAAAATAATTTGAATAATTTGAATTTGAATAAACCTTTAAGGGCCAATGCAAACGCCGTAAACGCGCGAATACGCGCTGCAAACGTTTACGCGAATACGCGCTGCAAACGCGGTTTGGCATTTCAAGGCAGATAACAAGCTGAGAACTCTAAAATTACGCCGTGCGCATATGCCCTAAGGTTTATCGATTATGTCTGAAGTTTATCTGGTTTTAGGAGCTAAAGAATTGTTGCACATTAAATATTTATAAACTTATCACTCGATTTACAATTTGAGTTCTTATTCAAAATGTCTTTTGTTATAATTAAAAAGGAGTTATACTATATTGCTATCTCACTCTATTAATATGACAACGATAAAGCAAGGATAAAAAGTGAAAAATGCCAAGCTTTTAAGAACAAGGGTTTGAGGCATTTAACCAGACATTTTTTTTTTGACATTTTTTCTTTATGTGTAGGAGTTGAAAGCTATTTTTCCAAAAACACATCTTTGTTTACATGTTTGGTAATTAAACTGCGAATGTAGGATATGTTGTTCACTTTCCTGGATTAGTTCAGTGTTGATGTTAGAAACGACATATAAAAAACCCAAACACTTTCTGCTTTACCTTGGTTCCCTCAAGTAGTAAGTTGTTGTACTATGCAGTTTCCGGATATTTGATCGGATGAACTTAGCACTTCTAAGTGATCGAGATTGGATATTGCCGCTTTTGTGAATTTTAGGCCTGAGAGGCATAAACGATTTTAAAAGGTAGAATACAAAAGAGATGAAATTTTGAACAAAAACGCCGTGAGGAAACCGGCATGTCCTAGAACCAAAAATTCGAAGACGTGGCATCTGCCAACTCGCACTGGGCCCGCGTGGTGGATTACGGCCCACCCCCTCTCACCGAGACGAGGCCTGTGTCCCAGCAGTGGGAACATTATAGGCTGTTTATGTTGTGTTATGCTGTTCAATACATTTGTGTTCATATAAATAGACAAAATGTATGGAAGAGCTGATTTTCTTTTCGTGATTTTAAGGTTGGCCACAGGTTTATTATAAACAAAAACTAAGGTTGTAATTTTCTCCACCCAATGAATGCGCCATTTTCTAACAGAAAATGCTTGTAAAATCGTTCATGCGGTCAGGATTCATGGCAGTTTAGAATAAATCTAAGTGGCTTTATAATAATTTTAGTTGTAATAAATATGAAATACAAAATCTGAAGATAAAAATTTGTTGATTTGTGATTGCATAATTTGATTCAGTCTTTCCTACTTTGATAGTAAATTCATTGCGATTCAGTAGGTTATTCGTAATTTTGAGATTATTGCAAAAATGTGTGTTGGTTATTATTTGTGTCTAGGTTGTTAACAAATTTGTTGCAATTAATTGTTTTAAGGCCTTTCTGTCAACGTCTATTGCAAAAATATTGATGTTGCATTTTGAATTTTATCTCATAGGGCTTAAGAGTCTTTTGAAACTTTTGTACTTTAATTAAATTGGCGCTGAGAGCAAGGACTCTGATTGGTAGAGCTTGACTTTACATTATGTCAGTTAAGGCTGCGTTTACATTATACCGGTGCTGTACCGTGTAATCTTGTGTAGAAAAATGCGTGTCCGCTCACCTTGTTCGCGCATCTCCGTCACGCTGTTGCGTAAACGCAAACTTAGGGCCAGTTTCTCGATTGAAAATTAGCACACGTGACCTGTTGCGATTGGCTTTTGATATATCATTCTACCACTCAGCAGTTTACGCGCGCTTGACATTTTGTCCCATTATTTTCGTTTGAGAAACTGGCTTAACTTACTCATGTAAAAAAAAAATAATAATACAAATAATCTAACTAGCCTGTACTGTCCCAGTGCAGGCCACAGGCCTACCTCTCCCTTTTCCACACAATTCTGTCTTGCGAGTGCGCCGGCCAGTCCTTTCGGTAGGAGTCAAGCTCGTCCCGTCATCTTTATAATTCAAAAAATATCATGCGATATTTTAGAAGGGTCTTTAGATTACTATCTAAATTAAATGATGGATTGAGGTACTACCTACCCATTATTCAAGATACTTGTGTCTTTCACGAAGAGAAAGGAATTATGATACATTATTTTGAACTAGCTGCGGTTTTACCCGCATAAGTTTCGATCCCGAGGGAATATCGGCATAAAATGTATCCTATGTCCTTTCCCGGGACTCAAACTATCTCTATACCAAATTTCATCTAAATCGGTTTAGCGGTTTAAGCGTGAAGGCCTGCCTCTTCACGAAAGTGTCTGTCTGTCTGTCTGTTGCCTAACAGAAAGACGGACAGACACTTTCGCATTTATAATATTAGTTTGGATTTTGTCAGGTGCTTATATCTTGCTCTTCTTTTTGCGATACAACACACAGTTCCTGGTCTTTTTCTATATATATTTTTTAAATTTTCTCTTTTCCTTAACATTGTATGCTCCTAGCACGGACCTAAGAAATTATTTACATTAGTGCTTAACCGGTCACGAAACAATAGAAAATCAATTGTGTCTTTCATTAGCGGAGCTTAGGCCGCTATCCCACTGGCGTTTTACGAGCGTCGACGCCGCGCAGACGCGACGTTGACGTCGCGTCATCGCGTAACAAGCATAAAACGTTCGCTGAACGCGACGTTAACGTCGCGCAGATGATACTATTGCCAACAAACGCGACGTTAACGTTAAGTCTGCTTAACGTTGACGTCGCGTTCAGCGGACGTTTTATGCTTGTTACGCGATGACGCGACGTCAACGCCAGTGGGATAGCGGCCTTAATGAGTTAATATAACTTATAATATTTCCGTATTTTAATTATTTTCCTGTTGGCAAAGTTTTTACTATAAAAACCACTTAGTTTTAGTCTTGTACGGAAGTACTTACAGCTACACTAAAACCATTTATTACTAAAGTTCTAAAACGTCTTATCGAATCTTTGAAAGCAATCAGTTCTGATCACTAAAGTAACGGAAATGTTACATTTTGTTTTGGAGACATGCCATTAAGATAGTTGATCTTGTTTGTTTAATTGGTTATAACGATTTTCTAGCGAAACATATTTTTACTTACAATTACACTTAGATTTGTTGATACGTATCTATGTATTTATCTCGAATGTTTTATGGTAATCTGCTTTGATTGGGCGATAGATAAGGGGACGATCAAAAATCGCGAAAAGTATATCACCTTCCAATAAGGAGTCTAGAAAGTATAAAAATGTATTGTGAGACCCAGTAATACTCTATCAACAGCTATTTAAAACAGCCCCAGGATTGCCATAGTCTCGAAAAGCTGAAACCTGTAATAATAGTTAATAATTCATCTATGATCGAATTATTTTCAACAATTTAATTTTTAACGGAACGCCACATCAGTGTTTTATTTATTTCGGAAAATAAACGGTTACTCATTACAATATTACATAAAATATGAGCTACAGAGTGAGTAAATGTATAAACCCACGACATTTTCCACATGTTATAGAGAAAAGTTATAAAATTTATGCGATGTGCGCTTACAATGTGATAGTTACAATAAAATTACACAATTAGTGTTAATGATAAAACTAAACACTAAACAGGCATGCATAATAAAAAAATAAACAAGAAATTATAAATACAGTCTAAGAGTTAAGAATATTACGGAGCAATATCCAAAACAGTGTCACGAACAAGGCCTCTAAATTTACTGGTTGGAAGAGCGAAGATGTCAATATTTTAAAATAGATTATTATGCCCAGTAAGACAACGTAGGGGTGCTCTTAAGCCTGCATTCGCACGACTAGAAGGTACTGCAAATAGGGGTCGTGAGCGCACCCCACGGCTTATGGTTCCTAATGGCTAATCCTGTTCGTGATATTCATACTATCACAGGCGTTATTACGTAAACCGAATAGAAACATTGTCTCTAAAATAATACGCGTGTTCGCCATTATCTAAACATAATTGTACCATTAGAAAACCTATTTATGATTTATTACGTGAGATACAATGTATGATAAATAATTATTTTTATGTGCCTATCGACCTTTTGCTTGTTAACACGGATTCTTTAAGAGATATATTGCCTTTTAAAGATTTGTACGCATGGGGCGTTTGAACCGCAACAAATTAATGACGAAAAAGCTGCTACACGCGGCGTTTCAAACGCTCGTATGTACAAACCCTGTCACTTTACAAATTAATAGAGGAAGTATTAAAAATAAGTTGAAAGCTTGTAATATTATAATGACGTTTAAATGCGAGTGACCGCCATTTACAGGCCCCTCTTATTCGTGTCTCAAATGCACTGAAAGCACTATGAGTTGTATTTTTAATTACTAATGTTAATATTGTAAATATCACAACGTGCAATTTTGTTATTTTTTGTATATTTCATTCTTCACCGCAACCACGAATTAATTGCATGAAAGTTTTAGTAACACTTTTATGATTGACTGTACACCAGCGGGGTAATTTCGTAACACAGTCATTATCAGTAGCAATGGCTTTTATTTTGACAATTTAGCAACATGCATTGCGTTATTTTAGTTATTTACCTTGTCGAGCAGTACATTTTTTCGAACATATGAAGCAATGTATTCCATCCTTCAAAATGATTCAGATTGTGATTAACCACTCCAGCCCAGCGCGGGCCGATATCGGCCCATTACAATAGAAAATCAATTGTGTCTCATTAGCGGTGATTAAGAGGTAGTGTGTTACGCAATTAGGGCGTTGGGTGTTAATCCTAAACTTTTTTCAGCGACAGTGAGCTACAAAGGTAAAGAATTATTTATTTTATTTCTTGAAAGAAATATAATATATTTGCCCCTAGGGAAAATTTTAAAATCAAAATCGATGTTAGAAAATTCAGTACATCTTCCGAAATCCGAGAAATGAGGGTATTCTGAAACAACATTCGCTAGGTGGCAGCACTGACACGTCAGGTCCAGGAATCTGTCAGAGCCTATATTTTCTTTAGTCATGACGGAATGATGAACGAACGAATGAATGAATCGAATGATGAACGTCATCATATATTTTATATTTATTGTCGAAATGGCAGACCTCTTGTCAAAATGGTGCCAACTGGTGTCGTAAATTTTCACGAAAACCCCCATTTATGTCGTCATACAGGGAAATAAAGGCTTCTGCAGACAGTCACGACGCAACTCTAGTAGAACAATTTCTATGAAAACTTCATGGAAGTTGTTTTACCAGAATCACGTCGCACCGTCCGCGTCGCGTCGCGTCTGCTGGGGGAGTCTTCAAGAGTTTAAGCATAATCCCTGTTAAATCTGTTATTCTGTCAGTCAGTACTGATACTGAGAATGTGTAGATATGTACTGTTCAGATCTAAATAAATTACTTAAGTAGACCTTATAATATAATTTTTATTTCTCACTCGGCACGCCTTGCTAAGATATTATATTTTTATTTCTAGACTTTCCCAGTTACAAGTTTAATAAAGGATTTTAAATGATTGTGATTTTGTCACGAACAACTTTGTATGAAAATGTAACTCGCGGATCACAATAAAGCTTATAATATATTATTTTTGTATGTAGATAATAAAAATACTGTAGTGTAAAATAAATTGAGTGAATATACCTTTAGGTGAATGCATTGAGGCGGAGAGGGACAGAGGTTACAGAAAATACCAAAAGAAGGAATAGTATATCATGAGTAGAAATCTTGGTCCTTTCTGTGACCCCTCTCTTCGCCTCAATGAGTTTCCTGTGGAGCAGTTTGTTTCAAACGAGGTTTTTATTTATTTGTAGTATAAAGAACGTTACTACATAGTAAATTATAAGTGAAGGCTTCGGTAGAGTGGATGGAGATTTTATACATTACAGCTTCACAAACGAAATGTATAAATAAAAATTGTTATTTTCACTTTCTTGTTTTATTAAGCTTACATTTTTGCAGTTATAATTTAGTACGGTAGTTTTCAAAGATATGACATGCGGTTCATCTGAGATATTCAAATCACACCAGAGTGGGGTCCATCTTACCTCAATCTTTTCATCAGGAACCCAGAAAAAATGCATTATACTTCATCGTACGAACTTTCTAAAGCCTTTGGCCTTATAAGGCCCCGCTATTCTGTGCTCCCGTTATACGCAAACTTTCAAAGTTCGCGTACGCCGCGGGAGCGCGGGGATAGCGGGGCATTTCTCGTAATTTTAAGGGGACTACAGGATCTAAACGCAAAAAAAACGCAAGTTTTATTCTTAGGTAATGCCTAAAAGTATATGATCGACTACAGTAAACAAAATCAGAAAAATATATGATATTATTCAGGACATATGCTACATAGAAGTGTGTTGAAAACATAATACAACTAATTTGATACGATAGAAAAAAGTCATGAAAACCATACTATTTGGCGGAAAACCTAGTTAGTATTGTTCACTAGTCACTACTACCCGTTTGGAGCGTCTTCGACTTTTATTAAGTGGTTTAGTATACCGACGTAAAATAAATGCTGTTTGAGAAGTTCCAAGTCCCTGAAACAAAAAATCATAGCCTCATCATCACAATCATGGTGGACAAAGTTAATAGCACTTGGTAGCGCTCTCTGTATTTCAGGTCTAATTATTCAGATGTGAAAATAGAGCCCGTTATTCAAGTCGCAGAAGTCGGATACTCCGCGCTGCATCAATTGACAATTAGGTCTTCAATCATCAAACAGATAGTTAAAATACTTTATGCGCATAGCGAAATTAGAATAGAGAAGCCGGCACCGCTAAATGCGACAAGTCAATGACCATTGTTCTTTGTTAAAACATGATCCGAATAAATTACTGTTTGTCTCCCAACAAACGCTTGATTAATTAACGAAGTCGCGAACTTACTGACTTCTTGCTACCGAACGAGTAAAAAACACAGGAAGGGTTTTTATACTAAACTGCAGTGCCGACAGACAGAACCCACCACAAATGATCTTCAACAAGTCAACACCACATCTGGTTTAAATTTTCTTACAATCTTTCATCATTTTGATACTCCAAAACGCTCCTTCGCACCTTGTGTTAAGAGTGTGTTAACAATGTGGGGTTTTGGTCATAATGTTCCATTTTTCGTAATAGGTCAATGCCAAGATTGTGACTAATGAATACGTGCACGCATGCGCTTGTTTAGACACCGGCTGCGTGTTTGTATACCGTGGAGGTTAAGTTTGATGTGCCAGATAACTCGCCGGGGCGCCGGAATTTTTGTAGAAGAGTTTAGCGAAATCTCGGTATCAATGCAATGGGATATCCGAAGCTAAGAACATGAATATGGACACCTTTTTTTCTGGCTAAACCATTCGCTTTGGAATCAAAATTTGCAACTCTCTTGAAAGTTTCAAGGGCGTTGATGCATAAAAGAATTTCGACACCTTTGTCAAGTGAATTTGTTACAGCATACTCAAGTAAAGGAACTTAGCTTACTGTGGTGTCGCGTAGTTCCCGGACTTTCGCAAATAGGTCATAAAATGTAGTTTCCGCGAGCCGGTGACCCACCAGACAATGGGCGACCACCGCATTGTCTATTGTCATCACCGGCCAGACATGCCGCGATGAATGGGCAGAATGGGGCAAGTTCATTCTGATCCGGCCCACATTAGCCGTCCGAGGGAGACGAAGGTACAGCGTTTCAGCGAGCGCGATAGAGAGGCAAGCAAGAATACGGTCTGCGTGGACACTCGGAATTACCGCTGCTTGAGTTTTGTTTTGGAACGGTCCAGTTGCTTGGCGGGCGGCGCACGAGTCGAACTGTTCCCACGCGCGATACGATTAGCTCGACGCTGTGTAACGTAACATGAACGGGTCGCATTTCTATACGCGCCGCGCCTCGCCGCGCTCGCACCGCCGATAACATCTGCGAAACCGATATTTAGGCCGGCGATATCGTGATAGGGTTCGAATTCGTTCGCGACATTTCGCCGGCACCACGCGGCCATGTGATCGCTCCCCGACCGATGGGAGCGAAAATCGAACAAAAAAGCCGCCTGCTAATGTCTACCCCTCCCGGCCGCTACAAAAAAGGGATAAAAAGGTTATTCCTGGAATGCACACATGTGGACGCCGGGTAAAAGTGGGTGCTCGTATTGAATCTTTAGTGTTACCACGATGCCTCGGAGGAGCAGGTGGATGCATCTGGCGGCGGGCATCGCGCTCGGTGTCACTTTCGGGATATTTCTCAAGTTGTGTTTAAGGACTTCATCCAGGACAACTATAGAAACATGTCCAGAATCGGCCAAGTTGTTTGTCGATCCCGACCCTATGGCCCTGATAGGCTTGATGCCGAACGAGACTGTTCACAACTCGAACAGGACATTAGTGTTCGTGGGTGTTATGACAGCTGAACAATATTTAGGGTCGCGAGCGAAAGCAGTTTACGAAACATGGAGCCAGGACCTGCCTGGTCGGATCGCGTTTTTCAGTTCGGAAGTGTCGCGTGCGCCGGGTTTACCTTTGATTCCCTTGCGTAATGTGGACGACAGTTATCCTCCGCAGAAGAAGTCGTTCTTGATGTTGCTGTACATGTATGAGAAGTATGGGGATAAGTTCGAGTGGTTCATGCGTGCTGACGACGACGTGTATGTGCGAGGTGATAAGTTGGAGGAGTTCTTGCGTTCGGTGGACAGCAGGAAGCCTCAGTTCATTGGGCAGGCTGGTCGAGGGACTAGTGACGAGCGGGATGCGCTGTCTCTGGACTACAATGAGAACTTTTGCATGGGTGGTCCGGGCGTGTTGTTCTCTCGGGAGACGTTGAAGAGGGTGGCGCCTCATGTGAAGTACTGCCTGAAGCACCTATACACCACGCACGAGGACGTGGAGCTGGGCCGCTGTGTCGCCAAGTTTGCCGGGGTCTCATGCACGTGGAGTTATGACGTGAGTAATACCTACATTGTTGTATTGTAATTTAAGCTAACTTTAGTAAACAAGTGACAATTACGATTAATGACAATTGCACCTACGATTTCTGTTGCGAAAGATAATATTTTGGTACTTAAATACCGTGAATTATCACGCGAGTTTCGACATCCTGAGTTATATCGTTATCGTATGATTCTAATTGATATGTGGACGTGTACTTAATAAAGTTATAACGAACAATGCTCGCATTATGTGCAAGCTGGTTCGTGTCAGCATTTTGACTAATAACGATGGGATTCTAACCGGTTTCCATATCCAATACCGCGTAATTTATCAATATTTGAACTGTCAAAACGATCTTACGTCCGCAAGTCGTTTTTTGCGAGATACTTATTTTAAAGTATAAAAATAAATTAAAGGACGGTACTTAGATAAAAAATGTCAACCACATAAAATAACTTTTTATGTTAATTCACAAGTCACGCCTGTGGTGGCATGTAAATTGTGGACTTGTAGTTGAATTAATAGTAGATTATTCACTAAGGGGATAAAGCAGTCTCATAATGTCGCGGGCGCAATTTACCCAACTGCGGCGAAGCCCAAAAGGAGGGTTATGTGTTTGATTTGAATCCAAAACGCAACCAAGGATTCTAGGGCTCCCGAGCGTACGAGGGAGTTAAGACTAGAATCCTGAGTGCAGTGAGGGATTCAAGCTCGCACCTTTATCCCCGCGGAGAATACTTTTGGCACCTACTGCCACAGCCTGCTGCTAGGTAATAAAAACCAATTAGACTATCGAATACTTACTGTAATATAGTTATAGAAACTGTTATAGTTTAAGAAACTGTTAAATAACCGGGGAATACCTAGTTATGTGCAGTGTCATACACTATTTACCCGACTTCGTGTCAGGACTGGGTTATGTTTTTATGCGTACTTAACTATGTATCATTGTATGTGAAATTCTTTATACCCTCGAAGCATCCTAACAGCCAGATGGATTTTAATACATTAGGTGTCTATCGACTCGTTTGAGTCTCGCCAAGGTCTCGTGAAGACTAAGTTTTCTTATTCCTTGAGTTAATAAACTTGAAACGTGGCACAAATACTTATCTAAGCAAACGAATACCAATCTCATATTATTCGCAGATTTTTTATTCAATAGCATGGATGAACGTATTCAGGTTGACGCTGTGTACACAGATTTTCGGAAGGCTTTTGACAGGATGGACCACAAACTATTCTTAGATAAAATTACTTACAACGGAATCCGTGGCAATTTGTTACGATGGTTCATGGCGTATATATTGAATATATCGCAGAAGATAGTTATTAATAGTTTCCAATCAAGTTCAATCTTGTTACCTTTGGGGTGCCCCAGGGCTCAATTATGCGGCCCCTACCCTTTATTTTGTTTATCAATGACATTAAGAAATGCTTTATTTATTCCCGTTTTCTAATGTATGCCGATGACATCAAAATTTACAAGTCCTGCAAAAACTCTTGCAGGAGGACCTTGATAGACTTTCTCGATATTGTTCACATAACAAACATCAGCTTAGTTTGCCAAAATGCTATGCAATCACTTTCACAAAAAACAAAAATATTATAAAATTTGATTATAGTCTACATGGTAGCGTATTCGAGATTTCGGTGTTGCAATGGACTCGAAATTGCATTTCAATCTTCATATTGATAACATCGTTAATCGTAATAAAGGCGTATCGTATGTTTGGTTTCGTCATGCGTTCTTCAAATGATTTAAAAGACCGTCTACTTTTTACTTCTATACAAAACTTTGGTCCGTTCTCAATTGGAATTTGCAGTACCTACCGGTTTGGAGTCCCATTTTTGATGTTTATATAAAAAGAATGGAAATGGTTCAAAAATTTTTTTTGTGCTATGCATTAGGTACAGATGCACTAAGTCTAAATTACCCTACATCCAATTAATAATGCGTTATAAACTTGATGCTTTATGGTCTGTGTAATAACAGGTTCGATTGTCCAGATATTACCAATCTATGTTACATTGTACCAAGAATTGTGATGCGTTGGGGGGCGCGTGTGCCCCGGCTGTTCCACACCGCAAGGTGCAGTACTCACGCTCGCTGGGGCACGGGCGCCTCTCCGACGCATTGTAGATACGTATAACATCCACTTTATCGATTTGGATATATTTGCGCTTTTATAAGTTCAAAAAGATGGCTATTGAATCCTTAAAATAGCCATCTTATACCTATTATTCCAAAAATATGAACGAGTACTTCTTACTCTTCTGTAAAATTAACGCACGCATTATACTATGTGTCTATAAACTATTATTTCGCGGACATTGGTGTGGGTTACACGTTTACATAGTTTTTAATTTTATTTGTCACACTAAAGGAGATTGTTCAAAACCAGTCTAGGAAAGTTGCACGTATGAAAACCAAATTAATATATAAATTATTTGCTTATTTTTTACAAGCTTTTCACTTCAGGAATTTTGTTTTCGTATCCAGAATTATGATTTTAAGATAAACAGTAAATTAACGATTGCTAGGTACATTTCCGTATAGTGATGAATGATGGACGTTTCGTTCTCTTCATTTGTACGAGTTACGTAAGTATGAGCCTTTACATAAAAACATCACAAAAATGATATTAAACTCATAAATAGCTAAATAATTAGTAATATCATTATTATAACGTAGGTACTGTATATGTATTTCATAATTCCGTTGTGAAAATATTTATTTTTGTGTTTCGTCTCACGCAGATGCAACTGTCAAGGCAGATGACAGACGTACCGGTAGGGATGATGATTATTCCTAAACAAGATCGATTTTTAAATCTATCCGAATGTAATGAATAATCGAATACAAAATAGATTAAATAATATTGTTGGTTACAAAAAACAGAACAAAGAAACTGCGTATCAAAACTTAAAAGTTGCAATCCGCAGGAAAAACATTGGAACTCGTTTTCAAGTTTCTAAAATCGATTACAAAATCGATCGCCATCCCTAAGCGCCGGCGCCTGCGGAAGCCGCCATTACTGTTTATTATAGTTTAAGTATGTGTCGATTGAGAATAGTCACCGCGATTAATCTCTCCACTTAAATAGTAATACTTACGGAAATTCGTTGGTGTGTTAGTTTTAAACAACTTAGCGTGTTTCATGTAACTAACGATAGGACGTTTTCATATTTAATTGTGTTTTATTACGCCAGGACGTTTTTAGGTTATCTCCGAATTTGTTTAATTACTTTAAAACTCGGATACTTGTGTGAAAATAAACACTTTTCTTGAATAGTAAATAAACCGTAGTCTATAATAAATAATGATTTATTGTGTTTCAACTTAAGACGGATTTCCATACATCAACGGTCATGATCCTGTACCTAACTGTTTTATGTCCCAATAAAGTAAAATAAAAATTACCCCACATACCTATGTGGGGTATCAATAAAGGCCTTACAATTAAAATAAAAAGACAAAATCACAACCCGAGTGCAACTGAGATTCAAAATAAAACTAGCTCACTTTTCAAGCAGTCTGATGCAGTAGGTAGCATTAAATCTAATATTGAACGCAAATAATATGGCTACTGCATGTCAGGTTTTTTAATCTAACCCCATGCATTTTCATCAATAACCTCCTCCTTTTTTGAAGTCGGTTAAAAACACAATAACATCATCAATGGAGCATCAGCCCAAATCCAACATTCCAACGCGGGGGTATACGCGCCACAGCAACCGATCACTTTGTTCGTCGACGGAGAATAAAACCTATGAAGTGAGAACTAAAATAAATAAATAAATTAATAAATACTAAAACCTCTTTGGTCCACCAGTTAATTGCGTAACACACTATCAATCTCAATCTGAATCATTTTGAAAGATATTACTAATACATTGCTTTAATGTTCGAAAAATGTGTCTGCTCAACAACGTAAATAACGCAATGAATGTTGTTGAACTGTTAAAACGAAACCCATTGCTACTGCTGGTAGTGTTTGTTACGCAATTACGCTGTTTAAAAAAAAAATACAGTTTTTTTGGTTATTGTTTCCATTTTTCCTCTTAATGGCAAACGACATCGCAGGCGGAGATGGCGGGATGACCTGGACTCCTTCAATTCGGATGTTTATATATATATATATATATTTTTATGTATGTTCGGGCATAACTCCATCGTAAATAGACGGATTTTTAATTTTTTTTTTGTTCGAAAGGGCTTTATTCCGAAATGGTCCCATTCAAATTTCGTAAAGATCTGATGATGAGTTTCGGAGACAGACGACGGAACTCTTCAATAAATGCCAGCAAATCAACCGCGATTGCTGCTATAGCATAATATGTATGCATTGTTTACGCAATCACACATTGTAACATCACGCCTGTACCGTTTAAAGGATTAGGCAGATGTGTTCAATAGCTTTCTGTCACTGATATTCACATAGCAAGTAGTGATATATGAATTTCTTTAGGGTTGGTAGGTACAACTAAAAAGTGAAAAATAAAAACTTTTTTTACAAAAAAAAAACAATTGACTTCCAAAAAAAATAACAAGCCGGTCTCAAAAAACGAAAATACACAACCAACGACACCGACTTCCGAAATTAAAGTTATTTTTCACTTCGTAGTGTTTTTTTTTGAAAGTCGGTCGTTTTTTTTTTGTAAAAACGTTTTTGATCTATTTTATATTAAACTTAATGGGAGACATTAAACCTCTGTGGTAAATTTATATCTAAATAAAAATAAAAAACTGCATTCATGAAAAACTGACCAACCATGAGATTTCATACAACATTTCTGCACTGTTTTGGCTCTAAGCAAAAAATGCGTCCTTTGTGATCGGTTTTGTAGTTCTTAATGATAACATTACTACGTAGTTGAAAGAAAATGTATTTTATTTAACTTTACGACATGACTTAACCCTAAAAGGAATTGCACAATCCGATCCTTTAGACGCTTTTAAACATAAAATGGTCAGTTTCCTTATTGAACAGGAACTAGGAGGGGAGGATTAGTAGGTACCTACCAGTTTTATTGCCAAGAGTAAGGAAATAAATCGATATAGGTAGGTAGTTGGTTCAAAAGTAATTATTCGGCGATTCATTGAGCGTAAACTATTTTTAGCGGCCAGTGTTTTTCAGTTATAGGATCACTGACCGCGGCTACCTAGGCAGTTGGTCACTTGACTTTACGGTATTTTTTAAAGACGTTATAAAAAAAAAGTTCGTTTGACATTTACTTTTCTATTTTCTACTCAGCTATTCTTGGACGTCGAGTGAGTTAATACTGCAACCTACCTATTACTGTAGTATAACGTACTTATGCAATTAGGATGAAACAAGTTATTTAATTATTTTGGGGCTTATTTCAGTAATATTTAATGTTTGAAATGTGCTTATGAAGCCCTTTTATTTGATATATAAGTAGGTAGGTACTACTTAGGTTACCTACAGGTAGGTATGATAAGTCAAAAGTTTTACTATTTTGTGTTTGTCGAACTTGACTTGGAAAATAACTTCGTACAGACTTACCTATAATTTTACGGGAAAACCGAAAAATCTACTTAGAAATGAGGATTAAATCAATTAAGATTAATTAAACTTTCGTCCGGTTTTAAAACAACCCGGTTCATATCGTTTTAACAGCAATAGGTAGGTAATTGATAAAGTTAAGTACAAATAATTTTTTTATAGGGAAAACATGTCATACGTAATCCTATCCTACCTACCAAATTACAAGTAATTGGGCAGATTTGCCATTGAAACACTTTCGGAAACGGCGATAAAATTGATTGCCGTTGTTTCCTGTAGCAAATTGGGACTAACCAGTTAGATCCAAGACAGAATATACCTACATAGCAGATTTATTAGGAAAACCGGACTTGCAACTGTGCAAATTGTAGAAGATACTGCTGAAATTTAGGGAATTAAAGATGTGAAAGGAATGAAAAAATAAATTGATTAATATTCACAAATGTTTGGCTCAAATAATAAAGTGCCCAAGGCCATGTTATCTCAAATGACTCCTAGTTTCAACCAAGCTTTAACCCAATCCCAAATATTATTGTATCGAGGATTCATTCACTTATCACAATTTATTTGGGATCGGCGGCGCAACATAGCTTTTTCTTCCATACTTGTTTCTCTATTAGTCCTAATCGTTACGAGTATTATGGCCCATAATGTTACCATATTTCGAATTGGAATTTTAGGCACGGTAAATACGATTATGACTGAGTGATGAGTTGATCACAATGTGTGACAGATGACATTAGAAGAATGCCATCATTAGTAGCCAAAGAGAGGCTCTCTTTTGACTCTTCAAACGAAGGAAAAGACGTAGGTACAGGCGCACTTTATATTAAAAGCCTTCTTATCATGAAACACATAAGTGTATAATACAATAATATGAACCGTTACATTTTTGCTCTTGTTTCCACGGTTCGCGTTAATTCGAGCGGCTGCATTGCAGAACGAAAGTGTTATTACTTACTTAGGTAATCTTCAAATGTTTGTTTATGTAAGTATTTCTTTGTGTTGTGATCTTATCTCCTATAGGTATGTGAATGTAGATTTTGACGTGGCTTCTTTTTCATCTTCATCATTAATACCTCCACCTTTTACAGAATTATAATCATTAGAATCAGTAATACCTACAACTTGTTAAGTTAGTATAATCCTAAAATGTCAAGATTTCATGAAATAATCATTCAGTAGGATTATGTACTTGGTCTTAGATTTTAATGATTATATTTCTGTAAATATATATTTGTTACGGTCGCGAATCATATTTTAATCAACTTACAACTTAATACTGACCAGCAAATTGCAAAAAACGTAAAAAAAATTGAATTTCGCGGGCTACCCTGGCGCTTGCGCCTTAAGGCGGGTACTGACCGGCGTTACGGGGCGTAATGTAACGTGTTACACAGCGAGCGTTCGTGCAGTCAGTATGGGCAAGCAAGGTTGCAAGCGCCTTGTTTCCCCATACTGACTGCACTAACGCTTGCTGTGTAATACGTTGCATTACGCCCCGTAACGCCGCCGCGCCGATCAGTAACCGCCTTTAGATATCTCATAATTATAGAATATCACTTTGTCTAGTCCCTCTGGTCTTTCCGACTATGTCATTGACCCGTCATGTAGTCAGTTTTGCTGCGCTTCCTTCTTTGACTTTGTAGTCTCTTTCATCTGCATTGAGCCGGATCTGCTGAGTCCGGTCCTTTGATCCTTGATCATTGAGTTTCTGCACGTACAGCTAATGTCGGCTGACTTATCATCTTAGTTTGAAAACCAGGAGATGCTACATCTCATTATGTATAATGTTATATTAACATATAGTTTCTTCATCCTTCTTGTTTTCTAAAACGTTATTAATTATGTCATAGTCTTGTGTTATTAAAAGATTATTTAGGTATAATTAGGGTCAACCTTACAGTATGGATCTAATACGTAGTTTCCTTCCTGTAGTAGAGATCTGCCTATGACGTCGAAGCTGATTTCTTTCGTCCGACAGACTTATAAACCTCAAAAAACTTGTTTACCTATCTACTCAGTTTTTTCTCTCAAGCCGAACAATTGCAAGCGGCGGGCGCGGCGCGGCTCCGGTAAAGCGATGTTACGTGAGAACTCCAACAACGTTAAAATGAAAGCATAAACAATATTATAATCTTCACGTTTTACATATTCA
Source organism: Luperina testacea (assembly GCA_927399505.1). Lineage (NCBI taxonomy): Eukaryota > Metazoa > Arthropoda > Insecta > Lepidoptera > Noctuidae > Luperina > Luperina testacea. The sequence goes on from OV656771.1 coordinate 1,368,488, forward strand.
TATCTCTACGCAACATAAGCTGTAATCCTTTAGTATATAAACAAGTAGGCCTTTCTGCAGTCCTATGTGAAGCTTGTGAAGAGCCAGAAGTTATGTGGTTCATTTCTTTAGTCGTGTGCTAGAAGCTACTGGATTTTTTTTACATGTTTGCTACTCTTGGTAGATTATTTGTGATCGCAGTCCTGTCTTAGATTATAGTTTCTGTGTTTCCTGGGATTTACCTATTCGAAGTTGTTGCTATTATGGGGAAAGATAAGGACAAAATAATATTCCTAAATGTAAAAGTAAGATAATTTATTCATCTAATAGTTTGGGTTAAGCATCATTTACCTACATAATTTACCTGGTTTAATATCCTCTGGCACTACGGCAATTATTTAGTAAATCATAGTGTTAGTCTTTGATTATATTAATCAAAGGTGTTAGTACGAAGTTTAGTAGTACCTAAACATTTCAATCTTCTTTGCAGTCGTTACTACGCAATACGAAGTGTGAGTACTTAGGTCCAGTACTAAAGATCAACCTGTTGTCTAGCATTAAGCTAATTCTTCCTGTGAAGGTTCATTCTCGTGACACTTCACTCTTTTACTACTATGGTGTAGGTACAATAACGGATGTGCTATGTGCAATAAATTGTCAAGTACTACGCAAAATTATGATTGAGTTGAGGTATCTATCTTTCAAGAGTTCAATCATGAACAAACTGAAGATGATCAAGTCATATCGTCGTTATCGAAACGATCAAAATTTACTTGAAATTGTTTCTTTAATTGAACGTTCTAATCGACACAAAATTTTCTAAAACAAGGTTCCTACAATTAATCAGTGGTTGCCAAAAAAGCTCGTTTACAATCTAGTCTCAACTTCCACGTTAGTTTTAATCTATGATTACGTCTGCGGCCGTAAAGTTCAAGGTAAACTCTTGTTTATTTTAACGCGAGTTTCCGTAATACAGGTCTGCAAAAGGCCTTAGAAAAAATAATCACTTGAGGATGACGGAGTTTGATTTATAGATTATTTATCAATTCGAACTTCATAAATTCCAGACTAGTTTTTAGGTGAAGTGGTTGAATCTAAATGTGTTTTGAAATTGAAAGCTGGTCGGTTTTATGGTGCGTAAAATATTGGAGCAATTTATTTTTTTGCAGTCGGCACCACATATAACAAATTGTTATGGAACAACTCTAACTCTTATGTGCATATTGTGCATTCAATTCTTTCTTTCATAATTCCAAAATAAGCGAGGCTAAATTGGCTTCCAAAATCATCAATAACCCAATTAAATGAAAAAGCCTAAGCTGAATTATATTTTCGACAAAGTCTGTGCAATTTTCGTGAGACTCCTGCGAACTAGAATAAATTTCTAGCCAGTATCATGACTTGAATCACGAACATTGTTAAACCACAGTTAGACTACATTAGTATGATAAAAATAAGAGTAATGAATGTATCTCAATTAAATTAAGTGGTCACATTAGACGCTGCAAGAAACGGTTCACACTAATCTGCATAACATGATTTTCTCATTACGGACACAGCATAAAATTAGATTAAGGACTTGGTTGTCTTAACTAGTGATTCGATCTACCAATTAGAAATAATGTAACTAGGCAATGAAATGGTTATTAAATGTCTTTAACCACTGCATTCGTATTTTCATCAGCACCATTTGAAACTGTGTCGACATTTAACTTTCCATAAAACAATCGTGTAAATGCTCTTGGTCTTGATCATTCCTTAACATTACAACAATAGCACAGTTCATGTATTTGAGTATGCAACTCCCCAAAAGCAAACTCAGTTTCGGCTCAGAATCAGATAAAGGTGCGTTCACCTCTAACACCTTTTGTGTAATACATACAAACATTATTACTTTGCAAATCGGCCTATCTTGGCCTATCTTGTTGAACGATAACGATCAAGCTATGTGTATAATAGGGAATTTCAACCTAACCATTAGCTGAAAACCCTTGTCATACGTGTGCATACACAAGCGGCATGCATCAACTGTAGCCTTCGACGCGTCTACGGCTGACGCCTACAGTGTCGACGGCTGCAGTTGTGCTGTGCCGTTGACAATGTGCCGCTCGGGTATATTAGCACTAAGACCACAATAACTATTAGAAACTAAACTATTAGAGATGATGATGATACGCTTTCTTTGTATGAAAAGAAAAGAGTTAAGATAGACCAAACAAAACATGCAGGTATGGGTTTTATAAAAGATGACACAGCTAAGGAGGAAGTGAACACTGAGATTGCAGCTGCTAAAGATAATAATATATACTCGTATATATATTTTTTTTAATTTGAAATGGGTTTGCTCTTTACTCTAGTCTAAGTCAGAGGTGACAGAGAAAAAGTCTACGATGGAGTGAGCTTAACCAGAAGAAGCCTGTTCACTTTTACTTTGAAGAAATTCGGGTTGTATGCACTCGGAAACAAAACGCAGGTAGAGAGTTCCACTCTTTTGCTGTGCGCATTATAAAGGACATTTGAAAACGCTTAGTGCGAATTGGTGGAATAGGAACTAGGCAGGGATGGTAACTAGCAGTGCGTCTGGATATGGCATCTCTACGCAATTTCTTGCGTGGATTCTAAATAATGTTACACGGCAATCAAGTAATTAACAAAGTTACATTCAAAAGCAATCCCTCTTACAGTGATATTCTTCAAACAATTCTAATTTAGATTTAGCATATAGTTCGATATACCCAGCGTTAGTCGTTGTTTTAAATTAATTTGTATTCAAAACATTGTTACACGTTTTACACCGTATGCATCTTAATATACAAAATTGCAGTTCGGTATAAGGATTTAGACTGCTAAAATTTTCAAGGTGATTATTTAAAAATGTATTGTATGTGATTTGGAACACTTTTCAGATTTCTATCTCTTGTCGGTCTATTCATCATCACACCTTTGGAAATATTTACTGCTACATTAATGGATTGTTCGTCTTCCTTCTCGGGTCCTGTTAGGTGCTCTTTAGCTTCAGTGTTTCGTTTTTTTCACCCAGTTATTTTTTTGCTTATAATAATTATCTTACTTATTCTTAGACTGCAGACACGATGCTCCATTTTAATTACCATAATTAACTATCTCCTTGAGGCCAAATAAACAATTGAAAGGCAAAAACAGCACCACTTACTTCGATACATGTTCAAGTTAACACAGAACCGTCCCAATGTAATGGCATATTAAAGTATGTATTAAAGCAAAGATCCCGGTACTCGGTGGTGCAATGGCAACCGGTTTTTTGTAACCGCGAGCAGTTTTTGCGACCACGTGATGTTTAGAGATACGGCTGGCCATAGATGAGCGTCATAATAGGTGACGTAGAAGCGACACTATTGTGGCTGTTGTGCCTCAGATACAGTGATAATCAGATAGATTTAAAATAGTATAAAATAATTTAAGTTATATGATTACGTTCATTTAAGTTATTGTGTTAAAGATTATGTTCATGGCATGCTGATTCTTGACTACTAGACCGGCACTTATTTCAGAGAAATCTTGTACTTTTACAACGAAAATTGTATTTATGAACCTTGTTGAAGTACAAGGTTCGTATGCTCTCAGCTGTAGGCCCTTTCACATTTTTACAGTTTTATTTTTACTTCTTATTTTTGACGTTGCTTCTAGATCATTACTTCATTTTAAACTGTCTTGAAACTACGTATTACTGCAGTAATTTAGCAAATTATGCAGTAGCTTCCTACAACATTGATTTAGCTAACCAAACACGTTACGGCTTGTAGGCTAGATAAGATAGCCTGGATCTCTGCAACAGTGGAACAGGCCTTATCACACGATCAGTCTGTTTAATAACTGGGCGTGAAAGTGAGAGTTGGGGCCTGGGCGCTTATCAACCGAATTAAGATACTAGGCCTTATTAGAAATGGGTTAGGCACGTGATTGTTATGTCTTTATGGCGAAGGAGACTCTTTGCTTACGTATATTATATATCTATTTGTTCGTACGTTATTGGGTTCCGATGACTATACATTTATAAGGAGCCTTGTAGCAGGGATCCTTGTATGACCAGCATGTCGATTCTGTAAAAATCTCACCGTGAATACTTGCGTGGAGTGAGCTGTCAGTGTCATCCTACTGATGCTAGGGATTGACCAAGCAAACATTTACAATCATAAAAGAGATTTTTTGATTCCCACGTAGTTTGTGTGGCGTGATCACTTCACCCGATTCACGACACTAAATGTCGTAAATCGGGTGAAGTGATAAGATCACGCCGCGCTTGCGCGTTAATCACTGTCATTATCACATTGCAGATTGCGTGATCACTTCACCTTCCCTTCACCCGATTCCCGACATTTAATGTCGTGAATCGGGTGGAGTGAAGGTGAAGTGATAAGATCACGCCGCGCTTGCGCGTTAGTCACTCATCACATTAGAGATTTGTTTTTACATATTTAACTAGTAAGGCGTCATGTATCAGAACATTAGGAAATTATGGTAATAATATTAATAATTAATATAATACACCATGGCGACCCTGCCTTAGAGTCTGCCAAGGGGCAGATTAAGCAAAGTTTTCGTTGAGCGATTTTCAAAATGTGTAACTCTAAAGTAGAAAAAGACGAGGTATTCGTCAATCAAAACGCGGCTGGTGGAGGTGTTGTTGACGCCGAGGTGATGTTGCCATGGTTACGAGATTCGAGTGGAGTGATATATGGTACATTCCGAATTGCACTGTAATCGACTACAGCGTGCTTACACCTTGACCCCAATTCTGCTGTATGGTATTTATCTATTATTCCCCGCATAATCTTACCACGCCGTACGTTTGTCAAGCGTGGTATTTTGACAGTTCAAACCGGTTTCGGTCATTGTGTCATAGAGAATACGTTAATAGCAGATGTAGTGATTAGGTTATTAAGGAATTGACGTGGTTTCGAAGTAACGAATCATTAAGTGGTCATAGTGAATTAGGGCCCTTTTCTGAATTAACGTGAACGCGATAACGATGTCCCGTGAATCGACATATATGAAGTCATGGCATGTGCCATCTTGCGATAACGCCGACTACCGACCATGCCCTAAAATTTAGGGCATGGTCGGTTTTTCATTTAGGGCCTAAATTAATAATTATCACCGATCTTTAAACTAACGTGGCATTTTCGAAATTGTGCTTCTGGCTACAGTCGCCATCCTTACCAAAGAAGAAGAAATTCGTGGTGTATACACAAATAAATACTATAATCCAACCATGAGTAACAATTCAAGTGAATAGGTATATTACTGACTCTCAGCTGCCATAGTGGTGATTTATCTAAATCGGAAAGCAAATTATTCATGTGAGGGATGATGACTTAATTCGGAATGAGCCATATTTCACGCCGCGCAAGCGCGTTAGGCGCTGGCGCTGTCTGGCTAATAAGGACTTACTAGTCTAGGGAAAAAAGAAAAAAAAACAAGGTTGAGATTCTGACTGCGCTTCTGTTTTGGTATTTTATTGTAAGTAAAACCCCACAAAATATTAATGTTTTGACCACTAAAATACTAGCTTTGAATTATATAAAAATATCAATAGGATTAGCATTATAAAATATTATTAAAATCTCGATTATGATTGTAAATGTATGCTTGGTCAATCCCTAGTATCTGGTAAGATGACACTGACAGTTCACTCCACGCTCACTTCACCTAAGTTTTCACGGTGAGATGGTTACAGAATCGCACTGCAGTTCTATCAACGAAGGTTCGACGGAAAGTCTTAAACGGTTGAATGCTGTAATTACAGGAACAATTAAAAAGCCATTGTGTCTCGCGTGGATCCATGTTCGCATACGAAAGGTTTGTGGGGACTGTGTCTCACGTACCCATCCCTTGCATAGTTTTAAGAATGTAATATTTTTATAGAGGTACTTATTGTAATAATTTTTAGAAAGTTTCATTTTGTGTTTTTCCCACGAATCACATCTGCAAGCGATTTAAGTTATAGGTACTATTGTCTTTCATGATTCTTTACTTTTAGTTAAGGTTCATTGTTCTGTTATTTTTAGTTGTCTTGTATTGTACCCATCTGCATTTCTCGTGTTTTATTATACTTTTAAAAGGCAGATGTGGATTTGCCGCGTCCTTTGTGTAGTGAACGGCAGATTTGGGAGAGTTTTGGTTCGGACCGTCAGTCTGTGCTGAACTACGATCGTGCGAGGTCCTCTCTGACCCCCGATCAGATTTTACTCGCCGAAGCTCGCCGTAATAGTTTACGGCGAGCTTCGAGCTTCGTGTTTCTATTAGTTTTATGTCTTCATGTAATATTATTTAATTTTACCATTTCGTGTCAAGTGTAACTACTAGCTTTAGTTACTTGATATCGTAATAAATTAATCGTTACCTATTTACAACTCACTTCTGTGTACAACTTACTTCAGTGTATCACTCGCCCAACGCGGTCACGAATTCTCACAGTGGTGACCCCGACGTGATCAAAACTATCAATAGCGTGTGAGTTCGTGACAGTGCGTAAAGAGTTTCGCGAGTGCTAAATCAAAGTACGTGTTAAAATGGCGAGCGATCCAGCGGGAGTCACTAGCGGCGGATGACGCGCATTCCCAGCCAGCCAGCTCCCACGGCTTCAACGGGTATTCTGACCACCAGCATGCAGCGACCGCGCATACCTGGTCATCACCCTCAGCCTCATCAGCAACCTCGGCACAGCACACTGCACTTTCGGCCGGTCAACAAGAAGAGCTCAACTCCTCTCCTGGTCGACGCAGCAGCCAGCCTCAACCCGGCGCTGTACCACATCCGACGCACTGGAGCATAACTCAGCGCCCGCGCCACCCCGACTCACTGGGGACATCTTCGCAGACAGTTCCGACTCACTGGAACCTAAGTTGGCCTGGCAAGCATATTCCTCGCCGTTCTGGTAGGCGAGTTAAATTTCCTGATTACTATCAGGCAGGTGTTTCGTGATCTTTATCACTGGTAGGGGGGTACTGTGGGGACTGTCTCACGTACCCATCCCTTGCATAGTTTTAAGAATGTAATATTTTTATAGAGGTACTTATTGTAATAATTTTTAGAAAGTTTCATTTTGTGTTTTTCCCACGAATCACATCTGCAAGCGATTTAAGTTATAGGTACTATTGTCTTTCATGATTCTTTACTTTTAGTTAAGGTTCTTCATTGCTCTATTATGTTTAGTTGTCTTGTATTGTACCCATTTGCTATTGTTAGTTAAGGTTCATTGTTCTGTTATTTTTAGTTGTCTTGTATTGTACCCATCTGCATTTCTCGTGTTTTATTATACTTTTAAAAGGCAGATGTGGATTTGCCGCGTCCTTTGTGTAGTGAACGGCAGATTTGGGAGAGTTTTGGTTCGGACCGTCAGTCTGTGCTGAACTACGATCGTGCGAGGTCCTCTCTGACCCCCGATCAGATTTTACTCGCCGAAGCTCGCCGTAATAGTTTACGGCGAGCTTCGAGCTTCGTGTTTCTATTAGTTTTATGTCTTCATGTAACATTATTTAATTTTACCATTTCGTGTCAAGTGTAACTACTAGCTTTAGTTACTTGATATCGTAATAAATTAATCGTTACCTATTTACAACTCACTTCTGTGTACAACTTACTTCAGTGTATCACTCGCCCAACGCGGTCACGAATTCCCACAGGTTATTATAGTAGGTAGAGCATTTTTATGATATAGTGCCTTATAATAGAATATAAAAAAACCGGCCAAGAGCGTGTCGGGCCACGCTCAGTGTAGGGTTCCGTGGTTTCCCGTCCGTCACAATAAGTGCTCCCACTTATGAGTTTAAAAGTAAAAAATGCTTGCATATACGATTATACTACAAACTTAGTCCAGAAATTATTTTGTACAACTTTTTGTCTTTTTTGTACAAAAACTGTTGTTTCCATCAAGTTCAAAATAATTTTCCTAGAAAGTCCTTATAAAGTTCTACTTTTCAGAATTTTTTCATATTTTCTAAACTTATGGTTCAAAAGTTAGAGGGGGAGGGACACATTGTTTTTTACTTTTGGAGCGATTATTTCCGAAATTATTGACATTATCAAAAAATGATTTTAGTAAACCCCTATTCATTTTTAAATACCTTTCCAACAATATATCACACGTTAGGGTTGAAATTAAAAAAAAAATCACTTCCCACTTTACATATAGGGGGGCTATCCTAATAAAACATTTTTTTCCAATTTTTATTTTACCACTTTGTCGGCGTGATTGATATACATATTGGTACCAAATTTCAGCTTTCTAGTGCTAACGGTCACAGAGATTAAGCGAGGACGGACAGACGGACAGACAGACATGGCGAAACTATAAGGGTTCCTAGTTGACTACGGAACCCTAAAAATAGGAGTAGAATAATTCTCTAACAAAAGTTAACAGATTCCCAGCCTATTATTAATCAAGCTCTTGATTATTAATGAGGTGGGAATCGGTTGTTCTGTTACGTTTGTGTTAGGGTATGCAAGGTACCTACATACTCAACTATGTACGTATCATCCACTCTCTCGCGTCATCACATTTATAATTTTTCATTAGCACTAGCAGATGGCCTTAACAACGTCACCCATAGATAAGATATCAAAGCTCGTATAAAAATAATTTTAGTGGTACAGATTTGATAACAGTTTCATTTCTCAGACGGCTAAAGGAGCAACAAGGCCGAATGTGTATACAATTAGGCATAGTAGGTAATAGTACTACGTGCCTGCCAATTAGTTCGCAAATTATTATGAGTAGCTTAGTAATAGATTCTATTGCGAGAATGTTATAATTTCCCGAAACGGCTGAATTCATAACAGCTTGATTGAGGTTAAACACAACCTATAATATTTTCATAATGGATTGTTTTGTTTGTTTTTTGGCTGTAACGTAAAACAAACCCCTTACAAACTTGAGAGGTACCTATTTAATAGTAGCGAATACCTATTATGTCTTATCCTGCTTCATGAAACTGTAAATACCTACCTACTGTAATGTGTTTTAAATCCGATACAGATTCTTGTAATGCGTTCGACGAATACAAAACAGTTGGTAGTGATGAATGGCCATTGCGCAGTGTTACTAAAAGAAAACTAATGATAATCAAATGCACCATAACATCATTGATAGTTTCTTTGAAACTATAGTAGGTACCTAGCTGCAAGTATGAACTAGTAATGAATTTAAGTAATATAAACACAAGCACCTACACAGTTCCTATTTTATATTCTTTGCCGTTCCATTCACAGGCAAATTATGCAAGATAAACACGAAATGAGAAGAAATAAAATCTATCTATATGCTATATATCTTTATCGAATTTAGCGCCTAAATATAATATGCTTGTTAAAAATTATCATTTTTATGTCACAAAGTTAAGCACTGTGTTTTGATATGCGAACAATTTTCAACGGAGCGTAGCAATAATAATGATAATAAATGACCTGAAGGTACGTATTTATTTCGATTTCGTGGTTTGAATAAAGTAATAAATATTAACCAAGTTTCTTGAAAAATACATAAAAAAAAATATCTGCAGAGGATGTGAGAAAGCAAAAAGATAAAAGAAAAACAGTTTCTGTACCGCTGTTTGCTTTTGTAAGTGAATGTAATATTTGCACAAGATAATACTTAGAACAAATGCATTTAAAGCAATACCAAGCGTTACTTCAGGTTTCATTGAACTGGCAAACTTGGGAGTAGCAATAATTGCAACAACTCAATATTCGTTTTTGCTCAAGATTAAAAAAAGAAATTTACTGGTGCCATAATATTTTTCTTTGTAACCTACGTTTTTGTTTGTTGTATTTTTGTTTGTTTCTATGTTACGATTTCAAAAGCATCTGCTACTCCAAGCATCCATACTCCAAACAGCAAGCAATTTGATCATCAAATTCCGATCTTATCTCACCATATATCCCGACCAGGGACCATACAACCCCGAATATAAGTTAATTCTTTCGGAAGTGTTACAGAATATACGCCTACAGCAACGGAAAATGTTACCTCTTGAAGTGTTAGCCCGTTCATAACCCTAACGTTAGGGTAACCCTATCAATAAGTTAACTAGTACAAGATGTTACCGGCTCTTCTATGATTTCCAATTGAAGCGATAACCCTTTGAAAGGGTTTGTCAGGGTAATCAAAGGGTTTTAAATCAAATCATTTTAAATTACGTTGAAGTGGAGGAATAGATTTTGTCCTTGAAATTTTGGAATCATATAGAATTGTTCATTAGTGTTTCTTACTCGGTTTGATAGGACGGTGCTGTTTTTTAAGTTTTAAATTAAGGACGCCTGAATATTGAAGATGAACAAAGGTAAGTAAGTAAGTGTATTTTAACTAAATATCATATATAATAAAACTGTAAATAGCCTGTGTCTGTATGAAAGTGTTTTAAACTTTTAGTTGGCTTGTAATCAGTATAAATACTAAATAACCAATTCTTGAACATTTTGTCGCTAAAAGTATGTGATGAATTTTGATTAAAGTTGTTATGGTAATGGCTGAATATCCTAGTAAACATTTCAGGTAGCTTTAACCTCGGGAAAATGTCTAATACGGACCGGACGATAAATCGTCGCGAGTATAGCTTTTTTTAATAAATAAAGAGACAGAGAGATAAAAATTCTAGATAAAATTTTTATTTTTATTAAATAGGTACTTATTTCACTCTCTCTTATATACTCTTAAGTGTATAATTTATATCTATACCGATGTGAATTAGTTACATACTTTGTTAAGTTTTATTAAGTTCTACAATATAAGGGTTTGAATAAAGATCTTTAAAATAAAGCGTTGAACCTGAAATGTAGGTAAATAGCATATTGAACTTGTAAAAAAAAATTAAAAAATATAGAAAAAAATCCTGTGTTTCTATGTTAGGAGCTGTAATACTATTGCCCCAAGATCACGCCACTGGCACGGTGAAAAATTAGTTTTTCGCCAATATTTGCCGTCTTTCAGCTCCTAAAATATATATAAATACAGGATATTTTTTCTATATCTTAGCAATTTCTTTAAAAATTCAATCTGTTATTTACCAAAATTTCAGGTCTCTGCAATAATTAGTTTTCAAGATCTAAATGGCCGCATTTCTGTAGTCCAATATGCCACTTAATTGTTTATTACTAATTTTATAATAATATATAATTCTTGTTTTTTAGAGCACATATATATTTCAGACAGCGACAGAAGCTCAGACGAAAGTGAATCAATAAATTTTGAGGAATTAAGGACAATCGATCCTTCATGTGAGTCAATACCGAGATTGCAACCGACATTAGACGATAATGCGTCTACTCCCGATTTATCTTTTGAAAATGACTCTAAAGAAATGGAAGATAAGGCTATAAATACTGATAACTCAGACAATAGCAAGGAAGATGTTATTCATGAGTGTTATTCTTTTTCTTTATTAGTTGCAAAATATCTAAGCAAATTAGACAAATGTATCTATCAAATAGTTCATATGGTCATGCAAAGTGTTAAAGAACAACAATACCAGTAATAAGGAAAAAATTGTGTATTTTAATAATAAATAATATGTTTTTTAAGATTTTTATTTATTCAATAACGACATCGTTATTTAAAATTATTACACAAAAAATGGAAATCAACAATTAACGGAATTATGGCCCTATTTAAAAAAAAAACAATTAGCTCAAAAAACATTTAAAAAGTGAAATGATATGTAAGGACCTATTTATTGAACGTTGGGAGACCGCTAAATATAATAAAGGTGAAAAAGCACAAAAAAATATTTCTTGCTCGTTTCACGCTCCAAAAAATCTCGGTATTTCGATGGTCGAACTAATGAATCGGTTTAGTCAGAGCAAACCATATTTTTAACTATTTCACCTTTAATATACTAAGTGGTTTCCCAACGTTAGAGACCTACTTACTTTTTATTTTTACTTTTGAAACTAATGAGAACAAAAGAAAATCAGAACATATTACTTTTCACGTTTTAAAAGTATTTCTCTCATTCGAATAAATCTGGATTTGAACGGATCAACATTATATCCTGTAACAAACTTCCACCCATATTACTTCTTAGAGGGTTTAATATAAATTTTACTGATGAAAATAACCGCTCCACTGATACCTGCGTTGCAGGAGCTGCAAACACTACATTAACTACTTTCATTAGAGAGGGATCAATCGAGGCTCCTTTGTTCGCCCAGTGGGCTAAAATATTGGTATTCAAGGGTAGTCTGGGTTCAAATCTTAATTTACTTAACATTCCATCAAATGTATTCAATGACGACCTCCCAGCTAACCCACGATTTGCTTCAGTTTCTTTTAAATAATTTTCTAATGGTAATGTTGTTTGACCATGTTGCCTGGTACTAGAGTCATCTAGTATTTCGGAAATTTCGATTGAAGACTCAGATAGTGTGAGAGATTGTAACTGCTGGAAAGTCTGCGCTATTAATGTTTTTGCCTTCTCACATTCTTGATCACATAAAATTACGTTGAGGCGACCATCTAAATATAAATTTTCTAGGACTAAATCATTATTTAATAAATCAGTTTCTCTACTTTTCATAGCTTTAACTAAGTCCTCTGCAAATGAGGTTCTAATAGCTTCCAACTTTATTTTGCAATTAAGCCATTCTGTGAAAAAGTCACCAATCGTAAGTTGTTCGCGTTGTAATGCTACTGTCGCCTCATAAACAGGTTTAAGGCAAGCAATTAAATTTTGGATTTCCATCCAGAAACTATCAGAAAAAATACTCGTAAGATCAGAGTCTTGAACATCTCTTAATGAATACAAACGTGACAACATTTGATAGGTAGACGTCCACCTAGTTGGACAGTCAATTATCGGTTTATTTAAATTCGAGGTCCTTAAAATATTTTTTATATTTGGTCGGCGTAAGATTTTAACAGCTCTTCGTGCAGTTTGTGTGGCAATTTTAGCATCCAAATTTTCATTAAAAGCGTCTTTTACAGCAAGTTGTAAAGTATGTGCAGCGCAAAACATTGCACGTGGCTTGAATGAGTCATTGTTCCCACTGTTGATGAAACTGTTTAGGTCCGTGTTTTCATTGAGTTCGTACCTGTCAGCTATTTGTTCATCATCTTCATCATCATAATCATTTACCTCATTTTCCTCGTACTCAACGCTGGCTTCACTATCGAAATCGGAGTTATTTTCATTTTGAGCAGTTGTGTAGCAAAATTCAGTCAACAACTTTGTCATTTTTTTTAAATTACTACCGTTGTCTGTGGTTATTGAATAATTTTGTGTTTGTAAAATCATAAACTCATTTAAAACTTCCAAAAGCTTTTCCTTTAGATATTCCGCGGTTTGTCTCTCCAACACTTCTAATACAGCTAGATTTCTAATTATAATCCGACCGTTTTTCATATACTGCAAGTTGATACCCAAAAAATTCCTGTCTACGTAAGATGCCGAATCCAATTTTAAACTTATCATAATATTTTTGACTTCTAATGAAATTTTCCTTTTTATTTGGTATGCCTTTTGAGGTATCATTCCTTTAATAACATTTAAATTTATCCCTTTTGTTTTAGAATTGGATGGAACTGCAATATTAATAATTTCTTGAAACGCAGCATCTTGTAGCATCGCAAATGGTCGTCCATGAGTAGTAACTAGTCTTACACACAAATTTTTTACTTTTTCCGAGTTAGAAGTATCTTTAGACGTATTTGATTGATTGATATTTTCTTTATTTATATTAGTTACCATTAAATATTCTTCCGGATGTTTTATAGAAATGTGGTTTTTCAAATTAGTTGTGTGTTTTCCCTAAAACAAAACAAAAAAATTAAATATTCAGAGTGCCTAGTGTGAGTTAGTTTTACGCGTGTTAGCGTAAAACTATCTCATACTAGGCATTCGATTCGCAATCGACGCGTTTATGACGTTCAGCGCTCGGATTGGCTTGCTCCAAGCTCTTTAACCAATCAGAGAGCCAAACGCGATAAACGTCTCGATCAAGTTAATGTAAAAACAACTCACACTCAGCACATAGTTGGATAAATGGCTGCGCCATTAAAATGGTGACAATCATGTTATCACCGGTATCGATGTGTCATTGAAACAGACGTGCCAATTATTCAAAACTAGCGACATGCCCCAACTCGGGCAACAACTAGTACTAGGTATCTATACAAAACTAGTACTAGGTACATATACAAAACTAGTACTAGGTACCTATACAAAACTAGTACTAGGTACCTATACTAAACTGGAGATCATAATTTAAACCGATATGTAAAAACAAAATCGAAATACAAAAACACTCATAAAAGAGACGCGTCACAGGTTTTGCACATAGACGCTGCCGAGGGTGGTCCGGCCCGGCCCTGGTTACAATTGAATTAAATAACCTCGAGAAGTGTCGTCAAACTGGTATCTGCTAGATTAGAAGATTGGGAAAATCTCATCATAATAATAATGACCTTACCTTTATACGATTTCCACATAAATTGCATTGACTGCTCTGAGTAGTTGCATCGTATTCATAATATCTATGTACGGCATCTCGCTTCGGTTGTGGCATTTTTTTATTAATTTGACGCTGCTCCTTTCCCTTCGGGCACTAAATAATGAGTGAGCCGATGGAATGACATTTATGATTCCGTAAAATAGACAAGATTACACATGAAACAACCCCGATTATTCAAAAAAAAAAATACATTTAACTTTAAAATCACTGTAATAATGACCATAATCGTATGTGTATGAACTGTGGAGTCGCTAGGTCCTAGACTGCGTGTTGCGACTTGACGCGTGCACCCGCCGAATGCATACAGTTTAGTACTTTATAGTAAGGCAAGAGAGATAAAATTACAATATTTGTAGTTCGAATGGGTAACTCTGTTACAGTCGTTGAAGGGGTAGCCCATTCAAAACGTCTTACTATTAAAAAGTATAACCACCAAGAATGGGTTTTTGAATAAACAGGTAAACAAATCAAAGGGGTTTGGAAGAGGTTATCCATTGATGAGGGTTTTCGTAAAAGATGGTAATAAATATGAAATTGGTTTTAAAACAACAGTTTGTCAAAACCCTATTAAAAACCCTTTCAATGGGTAACCAAAATGGTCCCTGCTTGAGATTCATAAAACTCTAGAACTTACTCAAACTATTATTTCGTTTGTAAAAAACACTAAATTTTTAAACTGTTTATTTAGTTAAAAAGATGTCAAGATTGTTTACATATAGTTACGTACTTACCTACCTAAAGTTTTTGGGTATTGATAAAAAAAAATAAAATAGGCAAATAATTTTGAAAATAATATAAAGGTAGTCAACTAAACAGTAGGCATGGGCGTTTTTGGTTTTGAACGCAAACTGATATTTATCTGATTTCCATAGCGCCAAGCCAAACATTAGGTACCTACTACATTCTTTCTAGTTCCAAGAAACATTGAACCATCAACGTATAATCTCGAAAATGTAGTCTTTAAATAATTAGCAATAAAGATGATATTGATCGCATTATAATGTCCGTTAGATTTCCGAGAACCGAAATCTAAATCACAAAATTCGCGCTATCTTTTTTACTCCGCTAAGTTACGTTTTAGAGAGAAAGCGAATTACTAACAAAATCCAAACGCAAACTGTTCGTTTGCGTTTGGATTTCGTTTGGTGATGAGATCCAGTGATTTTATTGTCGATTCGTTTGGTGGTAGATCGTTAGCGTTTGGTTCGGCTGGGTAGATTTTTGAAATCCAATCTTCAAGTTTGAGAAATCGATACGAATCGATTTTTGTATGAAATCGGATTTTGAATTCGTTTTGATATATCGGACCCATGCCATGCCTAATAAACAGTAAGTAATAGAGAGAGCAGTGGTGGCCCAATGGTCACGGACACGACTTACGAGTTGTAGGTCGTAAGTTCGAACCCAGGCAGGCGCTTTACTTTGTGTAAATTATTTCATCACCACTGCTCTCAAAACGGTGAAGGAAAACATCGTGAGGAAAACCGGCATGACCTAGAACCAAAAATTCGAAGACATGTGAAATCCACCAACCCGCACTGGACCCGCGTGGTGGATGACGGCCCACTCCCTCTCACAGAGAGGAGGCCTGTGTCCCAGCAGTGGGAACATTATAGGCTTGTTATGTATGTATGTATGTAATAATATCACTCGCCGGACCGGACCTGCGCCAAAGAGTATAATAATAATACAGGAGACCTGCGCGTCGGGCGAGCGATTACTGTTGAATGGCGGTGCATGTGTGCATCGTCCAATGTGACGTCTTTCAGTTCGGAACGGTGTTTGTGTGTGTAAACTCAACGTTGTGCGTGTAGACTATCGTCTAACTGCTCATCACTGATACTATCTCTGTCAGACACGATGCCAGATGAAACAGCGTGCTTTTTAGCCACGCCCACCTCTGAGTTCGAGCTCGTAGCTTGTTGCGCCTTAATTCTCTTTGTACCAAATTAATCATTAGATCACGACAAATCTTAGCATTTAAATCGCCTCTCGATATGGCCTTGAGGCTTTAGGTATTATGCACAAACTGCTTATAACCACTTGCGTTGGTTATTGATTCGAGACTATAAAAACCTGAATTTATGCCAGTCATGTAAACAAGCAAATAAGTTTTATTAAAGCCATCACTATTCATTTTTTTATAAAAGTATCTTAATCAACATGGAGTTGTAAATTTTATTGTTTTTTTATTTTTCTCTGAAGTCTGTTTTGAATGTCAATGTCGGAAATACGCTGTCTGATGCAACACTTCACCGAGTGACAAACATGACAAGCAACGTCAGAACACCGTCCCACGCTAATCTTACAAATTGAATGAGTGGAATCCCTATATCTAGGTGTTGCTCCATTTACTTATTAATCCGTAATAATGAATAAAAACCTGTAGCACAGTGGATCGCTTTGAAGTTTTAAATGATTGTAAAATATTTTTATAGCTCCATAATTTTATGCAAATAACTTGCTTACGTTGAAAATTACTGTACTATTCTAGGCCAATGGTGTATATGTGCAAATTGTTTTTATCGGTAGGTACAAGTAATGAAAATTGTTGAGCTGTCAGCTTGTCTTGAACATAAGCTGACAGCTAGCTAGAGCTAGGGCTTTTTAAACATGCTATTTTTTACAGTAAATGACTTTCCCTGTTTAGTTGTTCACTTGTCGTCAGCGTACGATCTACTATTTGTACGTATAATACCAAAAATCAAAGCTAGGCATTCCTGGACAGACACTTCTTTAATTTGCTAGTAACTCGTTATTGGTTTTTCTCACCCACTTAGGTACTGCTAATACTAGTATTAGCCACCATGCCCCCATGGAAGGATCTTCGCTTGCATCCTAAAGGTTCCCTCAAACAGGCGCGACACGCGATAAAATCGCGCGCGACACAAAGACACCGCAAGTCGCGCGAGCGGTGCCTTTGTGTCGCGCGCGATTATATCGCGTGTCGCGCCTGTTTGTAGGAGCCTTAACACATCTGCTTCCATAGCTAAAGCCCTTATTAGCTGTAGCATCCTTTGCTTACGACATTAAGGTATAAGGTAATTCTTCGTGATGAGCCATTCTTATACCTACCTAGTACCTACATAATTAATTATTAGGTTTTTTTCTGTATGTCTGTTATCTTTTCGCGCCATAACGGCTGAACGAATTTCGATGAATAGCATACAGGTAGACCACATAAATGACCTGGGTTAGGATATAGCATATTTTTTATCGGTACGTTATTGAGGGATAATTTCCGACCATCACGCGGCCGGAAGAGGCCGCGGGCAGAAGCTAGTCTTCAACATGCCTGCAATTATGAAATAGATGCTATGCTGTAACCTCATTGTCAGAGCAAGTTACCGTTACTCTATACACCAGCTGATCGGACATAGTCCAGTGGCTACGCTTAATTAAAACGTTCGCTCTTTGTATTGCTTCGTCCAGTAATTATGGAAATGTTGCCAGCTAATAATAACCGTACAAAACAGACATAACTTTTATATTCAGTAAAAGAGGGTTAAAGATAGTATCAGTAAAATGAAATGACCAGTTCTTGAAAGCGGATAAGCTGAATACAATGCTACAAGTTTTGTTTTTCGAATCTTTGACGATATTTTAATCCGTTATAATCACGCACGACACGATTACACCTGAGCCTACGCATAGCCTTGAGCAAAACCCACAAAATGCATGTTTTAAGCACAAGATCATAGTTCAGTGAATTACAGAGACCGTATGTTAATATTTCATAAATAAGCTGGTATACCGTGAGAGGAAGGTACTATACTAGTCACCTTCAGGTAACTCTCGTAATTTGCGTGTTAATAGATAGTGGGTGGTAATAGGAGTGTAAGATGGGGAAGTTGTCTTCGAAAAAGTCAATATTGCATAGCTCTTAAACATTATATTAAATTCGATAACTTTAAATAATTTTTAGGCAAATGAAAATAAAACTAATCAACTTATTATTTCATGAACAGAAGATGGATGTTCAAAGGTATAGGCATGGGTGGGCCCAAGTCCTAGACTACTAACTTGTTCAAGATGACACCTGCATTACAGCCATTTTCTGAATTCCTTTGGGCATAAGTCATTCTGTACATTTTCGTTCCCAAATCCTACACAATTCCTCTTAATTTAATATCAAGCATACACTATCTGAAGTCTCAATATCAGTGCGAATTACCTCTTCAACATTGTATGATCCACGAGACCATGACCTCAGATTCGGTCCTCCAGCGGTTCTGCCCCATCGCTCTCTGCCTCAAAGTGGGTGCACTCAAACAATTGCGTATTAAGATGTTGAACGTGATTTATGCTTCCTATGTCTAGATTAAATGACTTGGAGTTCGGTTCCACTGGCACATTGAGGAAAATGTGAATGTTAACGCTGCCTTTTCCAGCAAAGTGGTTATTTAAAACATCTGGAACCGTACCTTTAGCTTCTTATTTTGGCGATGACCTTGGTTACGTTGGCTCACTATTACTATGCACACTTTGACTGTTCTAGACTGCTTGCCGACTTGTAGCTGTACATTTGAATGAATTCATTAGTAAAAACAGGCAAGGATTAGCGTGACAACTTATTGTTCTTCAATTGGACGATCATAACGGATGTCCTGTCGTGTCTTGTAAAGTTAATTCGGAACATTGTCATAATTACCACGCATTGCAAATGTATCAAAATGTTGTATGTTGTTTATTTAGCGAATGCTGGATAGCAGCAGTTTATGGAAATCAAAAGAATCAATTCGGCTCATTCTGTACTTCAAACTAAGTAACATGGCACAAGAATAATTGCTGGGAAACGACTTTTATTTTTGGTGTGATTTGTTGTATGTCTGAATTCGTCAACCCGTCAAGCGTGGTGATCAATGCTCGTGCCTTCTTTGTATGAGCAGAGGCATTTGCTCTGCTGTGTGACAACTATAGGCAAGTATTATTATTTATTTTATGCTCAAGTCTTCTAACATACTGCAGCTTCATGAGAACATTTAAATTCGAAGGTATTCAGCTCTTATTAATCTTCTGAGGACGCGTTCCAATGTTAATTGTTACCAGCTACATACATCCTCTTAGCATTCCCTTCATATCCTTGCGATTGTTCAAAGCTATCTGTTGATCTCTGTAGGATAACCAGCACAATGGGCCAATGACCTCAAATGTAAGATTCCACTGGGAAATTGAATAATGATATTCTCTATGGCCGGAACCGTGACGTCTCCGTTTATTGTAATATCTAGTTAAGTACGTCACAACTAGTGAATCGTCCACGTTCATAAACTAAATGGAAATAAATATGTGTACGTTATACAGCTGTGGACGGAAATTTAAAAGCGTCTTCTTATATTTCCATACATTTTACTTTCCTGTGTTATCGTGATGCCGCATGCCGTAACGTGAACGTCCACGACGATATCGTCACATTAGAATTGATAAAAGCACACATTCTTTGACTTTATAAGTAGGTTTTCAATGCCAACAAATTACTTCTGAGGAAAATGGATTTGCTTGATTATGCAAGCAAATCCATTTTTTTCTCTTCTTCTCCTGTGTCATCAATGGCTTTGCATGGCTTTGCAATGCTCAGCAGTACGAAGACTAATCAACTTAGACTGGTCTAAGATTAGCGAGATGGCATCGGTATGTATTTGTTACTTCTGGATATTCTTTCAATGTACAAAAACAAAAAATAATCAAAAAGATTTATCCTACTATAGATTTATAAAAAAATTATTTAAAATTTCCTAATTTAGAGTCAATTCGCTATCATACCATACCCAATTTTATAATGACAATCCCGATTTCCCAGGAATCATAACCGCCGCTAGTATAATATGTGGTGAACAGAAAATTAGTTGGCAGACTGACCGCAATAGATCAACGTCCTTAGCCAGTCGAGTCCGTGTCGTAACGCTACGTCGCGTGATTTAGTGTTATCTTACACACACGGACACCAGGATGCAATCAAGTCTAATTGGTAGGTTTGGGAAACTTGCGAAGGGAAGTTTAAGTCGTCCAACTTTCCCGAACGTCGACTTTATTCGCAGATGAGGTTTAATTGGCAAAGCAAAAAGCCGTATACTTGCCATTATTGACTGAGACACGGAGGTATCTTAAAAAGTTATTCGAGTGATGATACTACGACAAATTAGCCTAACTAAGCCAGGACATGAATAATTCCTGTAAAGCCTACGAAACTCAAGCTTGTTAGAGAAGAAGAAAACCAAATAGGTTACTACTTTTCTAAACCCACCAAGTAGGTAATGGTAAAATGAGCATCAAACATGTATATTCAAACATTCTAAGAAAATAACTTTGACGTTTTTTCGCCACAACGTCACCACAACGACTGTTCCATGACTGTGATCAAGAGCTCTTTTTTCAAAGAATCCCAAGTCCAGGAATGATGGAGAGGTTTGCACAGTAGTATCTTTCTGATGATTCATAGTCGTAATTTCGCCAGTACAATATTATATCAACGGCCTCAAATAATCTAGTCTGTGTCGAAACGCCGCGTGCAGTGGCGCGATTGAGGTGTTATCTTACAAACACAGGTATGCAATCGAGTCGAATCGGCATGTTTGTAACACACTGTCTTATTTGTTGACGGATTGCTTTTGTGGAGTAAACAGGGGTGTTAGTAGGTGGAAGAATTTTTTTTTCGTTGTGCATATCTTCAAAACGGTGAAGGAAAACATCCTGAGAAAACCTAGTCCTAGTACCGAAAAATTCGAAGACATGTGACATCCACCAATCCGCACTGCTCCCGCGTGGTGGATTATGGCTAGAGAATACAATCCCGAGCATGTTTTTCAATCCCGGGCTTACGGGATTTTTGAAGCCTTTTCCCGGGATCCCGGGCCTATCCCGGGATTAGACTATGTGGTTTCTAATTAGGCTAAAATTAAAAAAAAAAACCAGTAATTAAAAAAAAAATGTCTTTAATGTCTTTGCAGAACACAAATCAGAATAATAATAAGAAAAGAAAAAACACAAACCAAAAAATACTATACTTTTGCAAGAAATTAAAAAACAGCACATAATAACTATTTAGAATTTCGAAAATATAATCGCAGAAATATCAAAGCATCCAATGTTTGACTTCCGAGCCTGCTTCGTAGTTTATTGCCAACATAAGCAGCAGCTGAAAACGCTCGTTCAGGGACCCCGAGATAAAGGATCCTGGGATTGTATTCTCTAACTGTACCTGTGTAGTAAATAGTGGGTACCTACGTATTATACGAGTTGCTTTTTGTCGTAATGTATTAAAATAATCTAGGCAAGGTTATTTTCAAGGCGCAACGGACTACGGAATACAAACTAGACTTGTTTGTGGCAATCCCACAAAACCCGAGGTTAGCCAAGTACAGTCCCGGGATTTTCGGGGCCAGAAAACGGTCGGGATCCCGGGATCCCGAGATAAGGGATCCCGGGATTGTATTCTCTAATTATGGCCCACTCCCTCTCACAGAGAGGAGGCCTGCCTCCCAGCAGTGGGAACAGTATAGGCTGATTATGTGTATATTTAGTAGTGGAGTCTTTTTGTTGCATAGGTATACATAACCTAACCTAACCTAACAGATATCCAAATATGTATTTGGAGGTAATGATCGAAGTAATACAGATTGGTTATTGATAGTTAAGAAAAAAATATAAGATGGAAATCGTTTTAGAAGGAAATGAGAAAGTAAGAAATATCTGTTGGTAACAAAAAGGCGATGCCTTCTATATAGGTAATTATCATAGATGCACAGAGAACAGTTGACAGAGAAAAATGTAAACCAATTGAATTGCCCCAAATAGAGCGCAGGTTCTTAAGAAATTAAAAAAAAAACACTAGCCAATAAAATTTAATTACCATAATTATGCATACAAATCACAAAGACCTACAACAGCTAAAATTACGAATGTGTCTAAACAAGATCACAGCTTCATTCTTCAGACAATTCTCACGTTCTATTGTCGTCCTCTGAAGTTCACAACTGGTTGCCAAGTGACAATAGCTGTGAACACACATGGACTTAACTGGTATTGTTCGAAACTACCGCCTTTTACAGCTTTGTGGGACAACACCTGATAATTTACAATTCAAACTTGTAAATGCTTTTGGGATATCCATAGATTTCTATGGGGATATCCGACTGGATTGGTTCAAGAATTTTATAAAATGCTTGGAAAATTAATTGTACCTTAGCTTAAAGCCATTGTAAGATCTTGCGCAAACAATAATAATATGAATATTATAAATATGATCAATAATGATGATCTTTGAAAAGAGAAGATAGTGTTCTAAATTACATAGTGTGTATAGAATTCAGTATTATACTGTTGAAGTGTTAATTAAGTAATGCACGTTATTTAATTTACTATCTAATATAGACACCCATGAGAAACGGTAATTTACTTAATCGAAAAATTGTTGATTGTAATAATATCCGAGCTGATTCTATCAACAAAATTGTTAATGATGATTCATTTACTAAGTCTGACGGCGCAAATAAATCGCAAAGAACGATACCGATACTATTATACGACTGTGTATCAAAATTATAAATAAATGTCTACTATTAAAATGCTAATCGGAAAGAGGAGGAAAACAGAGGTTAGGAATCGAAAACGGGTACCTACTGCCATTTTGATAGCACTTACGATACCTACGTAAAGATCCGAGTCCCTATATCGCATTGCTTTTCGCTAAATAAGGACAAAGATCCACTAGAGGTTTGGAATCCCTGGCAAGTTATTATACTTACTTAGTCATAATGCATGTCATATTGTATTATTCACTATTGTTATTTTTTTGAAGCAATGCATTGTCTCTTTTACTGCTTCATGAGCAACAAGCCATCATTAATAATTCTATAAAACTTAGCTGTGTTTTTAGACATAAATTAATTGATATTTATCTGCCTTGTGGTATCCCTTCTTTACGAAGTATTACATAAATTGTCTATGTTACATTTGGAATAAAAGAGCTAACATAATAGTAATCTCATCATCAGCCTTTCTCTAAATAGTTTACGATATAAATGAATTAGTAAGGCACGAATAATTTTTAAAATAGCCGTACCTGCAATAACTATAGCTAATTCTTCAAGAAAAGAGGCAATAACACCTAGAAATTATTACATAATTATGAATCCTCAGACTTATCCCGTAGTCAGCCCATTGCATCATTTAGCAAACGACATTCATGCTCTATTGTTCGTCGATTCCTTGCGTCATTGCTGATGAATCGGCTATAACTCCTTCTACTAATGTTATGTATGAGGCGTTTACGAGTTGACAGCTCAAGTTATGATGGAGATTCTAAGCGGATGAGGGATGTCTAGTGGAAACTGAGCTGTAGTTTGAGCATTAAAGATTTTGAAGGAATATACATAATTTTGATGATGAGTGTTTTAGCTTAGCTGAACGATTGAATTAACGGTACTGAGATTAGGTTAAGAGACTTGCATAAACAGACAAAAGGCTTTAACCTAGTGAAGGCGACACGAGTAACATCCAACATGTATTTCATGTTTTTTCAAATCTTTAAGATTTAGTACTCCAGAAAATCATGTCTTTTGGCTCTTGATGCAGGTACGTCGACATCAAATAGAAACCTGGGATACTACGTTGGAAAACTGTAAAAAAGAAAACTGCCATGTTGGAGTTTATTGTATCAACAATATAGATATACATATGCATGGCTGATTCTTTCCTCAAGGGCTTCCAATTATGTGCCAAATGTAAGTATTTCCAACAATCACTATCAAAAAGAACCACAAATAACCCAAGGAGCAATAACCCTAAATAATAACGATGCTGTTATTTATTTTATACCCGAAGGTTTTATTAATAATTGGCCAATATGAACACTAAATAAATTGTAATAATGCGGTTCAAAGATTGTCCCTAATAAGAGACCCAGATTCTGATACATTTGCAACATTGCAGGTTGGCCAATATAACTTGGCATTTCAAGATGGCGCTGATTCTTTCAAATGTCAACGATGTGTGTCAAATTAGGTGCATTTTGAATTTAGTTCCGTTTTTCACCGTAGACCTAGTTATGATGGGTGCTGTGTATGTGTTTACGAACATTTGTCATCATTGTTCTTGTGCTTCTCACGGTGAACTGGGAGTTAGAGACTTCAGATTCATATGTTCGTGATTTGTTACAATATTATGCATTCAGCACTAAGGCATCCCACTGCTTCTAATGGGTGTTGTAAGAAGGCATCTTTACTTAGCGAGAAGCAGAATGCGATTTTTTTTATGATCTGGATTAGATTAACACTGCTGTGCCTCAAAAGGTAGACCAAGTAATAACTAGAGTTGCTAAGGAATAGCGGAATATAATATTGTTGAAGAGGTTTCAGGCAATAACCTGGAATATTTACCCTTTATTCTTTCGAAGGAAGTTCATCAAACGGTCTAAATTTACCATACCAAGGTCAATTTCATATCATACTCATAAAAATGAAATTGACCCTCACGGGCCAAGGATGGTAAAGGACCATAAAATTTCAATTACTGCCCACCTTCCTGCTTAAAACATAAAGGATGGACAGTAGTATTTCATCAAACTAACGACTTGCTCGGAACGCACTGGAGCATACAAAGCTGCGGCTGATCGTTTTTTTTTGGGTGTTTTCCTGAACTTTGTTCATTAATAGATCAAGTATTTTGACTTTTGTCGTCGTTCATAACTCATTTAAAGGTCCTACCTTAATTATACCTATCTACACTAACGACGCCTTTGCTATGCTCACATAAGTTTCGCGCGGAAAGCGGCAAAGTAGAAAAATAAATTTTGCTGTCCTGCCGCAACTAAAATTCCCAGTGCGTTTTTGCGATTATTCTAAGATGGCGTGCAATGTCCTGAAAGCGTGCACCCAGAAAAACAGTGTTTATGTCCATTCTTGGTCATAAAAACTAAGTTACGGTATCCCAAGCAAAAAGTTAATAACATATTCTTTATTATAATTCCGGTGTCCAGATGCCTTTGGCGCCAAAAAAGTTTACCTAAGTACTTAGTGCTCCTTGCCTCGTCATGTGAACTAATTGCAGAGTTCAGTGAACTGTTTCTTGATAAATGAAACAGTTTTAATTTAATGGTTTCTATAGACAATTGGCAATTTAGTATCTACTACGCTATTTTTTTCAGCGTTCGTTGATTCATCGACTTTCGACTCCTTCGAATGCGAAAATTTGTAGGTATATCCAAGTCCTGCGCAAGTGCCTGAAACACACAGTAGTCTAGGACACAGTCCATCTATTCTGTAACAATCTCACCGTGAAAACATAGGTCAAGTCAGCTAACAATAGTGTAAATTCCTAGTATCGTCACTTATGTTTTCAGGGCGAGATTTTTACAGGATAGACCGAAAGGTTTCTTTTGGAACTGACAACTCGAGCCCGGTCAACAGCTCAAGTCGGTATTGTCTACAAATTCCAATTAACTGCACTTTTGACAATGCAGCCGTAACTAGGCGTTTTAAGATGTTGTTGAGTACTTACCTATTATTCTTATTAAATGTACTGATTTCTATTCTTGCAAATAAAGCTTCTCTTTTATTGCTGAGGGAGCACTAATCAAGTCTATTAATAGGTAGCCTACTATAAAAATGCAACGTCTGCGTGCGAAGTGCCACATGAGTTGGTTGATGATACCTAGTGTTGTGTCAGATTTCTTAGATATTTTTACTAACAAAGGTGTGATTCTGACTTTATTTGTGCTCTGAGAAACGCTCAAAAACTAAAGAAAACGTTGAGTTGGCTTTGCAAAAGTATATACAAAAATATCCTTTTTTCGCAATTGGAAGGCACGGATACCTTTCCTAACTCCCAAAATGCTAGACGGAGGTCGGAATGATTAAATACCTTATGTTATCTCCCGTAGATCTTACCGGGGAGTTAGAACAGGTGGCTTAGAGGTAGTTCACCCATTATAATAATGTTGATCCGGCCATCTGCTATTAAGTTAGCAAGACTATGTAATTTTGCCCTAACTGATTATAGTCTTCATGTAAGCGGCAATAATAATGAATAATAATGAAGGGATTCCAGGAAAAGTGATAAGTTATGGTTATAGGTACATAACTACATTATAACTTTGTTTTCCTTTGTGTGTTTTTATTTAACGTCTGTGGTCATAATGATTCCACCAGAGACATTTTATGTAAAGTAGGTTGCCAAGACTTACATAACGCTTTCACTGTTAAAAAGTTATCAGATCTAATGTAGTAGAGTCAAACCTCTAATTCTATAAGGCCTAACTTTACAAACCTTACATCTTGGCCTTTGTCATCTTGGTTGGTGAGAGAGTTCAATATACAAAAATTATGTCAAAGAGAATGAGATTGATGTTTTTTAAATGATTGTGTCTAAAGATAATTGGATTGGGTGCTGGATTCAATTTAGGTTATTAACCAGTTCCTTGGGATCATCTAGTGATCGAGTCATTCAATTTAAATGGCCAACCACACAGATACCCTAAGTGATCTATTCTTTTCAATAGAAAACCTAGTTAATAAACCAGGGTAATAAAAGAGATTTTCTACCATTCATGGTAGGTATGCCCTGCCCAAAGATGATTTGCCTCAATTTTGAGTTTTAGTTGTTTTATAGGTATTAACCAGACAGCACACTTGGAACAAAGCCCTTTCATTAAATTTTCGGATAATTCGGTATCTTTAAACACAAACATAAATTAAAAACCTTGTACGCGATTTCAGCACTCACTGGTTTGCTACATATTTCTAGGTGATGAAATAATCATCCGCGATGAACAGGATAGCACTTCGTACGGAACGGTCAATGTATCTTGACGTAAGGAAAGGCAATTCCGACTAATAATGCCGAGCCACCGGCATCAGCCGTCTTCGGGCAATGACCGCTGCCAATCAAGTTTGGCAAACGCATGCTGCCAGATTGCTTGCCACTTGCACAGTTTGAAAATCGAAAGTGACGTAGACATTATTTAAAAGTTGCCATGTCATCATCATCATCTGTCTAGCCTTTTCCCAACTATGTTGGGGTCGGCTTAAAAAGTAAAACAAAAAAAAAAAAAACTTAAAAAAGTTGCCATCTATTTTTATTTATTTATTTCGGATTTTATAAATAGCGATGACTATTTGCATGAATACTTTTTGGTTTATTGATTATTATCTTATTAGGTTTTATTATACCGTCAACCTTAAATCGGTTCGATATTTCGTTAAAACCGAAGAGGAAAATGATGCGTTGATTTTTTTTCGCTTTGTTCTCATGTTTCTATTTGATGACGTAGTTCCATTGCAATATATTAAGCCAATTAATTATTAGTCAGTTAATTATTAGCTTACCAACCACAATACCATACATTTGTGGTCACCTACGGAGTTCTAAGTATATATTCAACTATAGATGAGAGCAAAAAGACAAAACAAAGAAGTTGCAAGACGCACCGAAAATGCCTGGAAGAGCCATTGGGCCTTGAAAGATCTAATGAAGGGCGATCTTCCACAATCCCGCAAGAGAAGACTCATCGACATTGTATTCTTCTTATCCTCACGTATGGTTCTCATACATAGTCTTTGACAATTCAGCGGACGTCCACGCTCGAGGTTTCCCAGAGAGCTATGGAACGGAGTCGGGTCTTCAACTTTTGGACCGGATTAAGAATACAACAATCCGTTCCATCACTCAAATAACTGATGTCACTCGGAAAGCTGCCACGCATAAATGGAATTGGGCTGGACACATCTGCCACATGTCCCGCTTCATGGCCCACACGGAGATGGCGGGATGGGCTGGACTCCTTTAGTAAAGATTGTTCCGTGGCAGCTCTGGACAGAGAGACGTGCAAGGAGCGTAGGGAGGCCTTTGGCAAACGGGTCCACCGTTTGCCAAAGGCCTCCCTACGCTCTAACGGCGCATAAACGGCGAATAAAAAAAAAAAGCAAAATTCATGAAGCAAATGCTTCCTAACCTAACCTAAGAGAAACCTACTTATAAAGATGCTGATCTTAGTAGGCACAGCAGTCATTCAGAAAATTCATAAGATCAAAAAAGCATGCTTAGGTTTATTTCTTCAAAAAATGTATAAAACTGTAACTGTAAGATGGCAACGCAAATCCGACCTTAGTGGCAATTCTCGTAATTTTAAGAACGTTCACAGTCTGATCTCAGTCTGTATATGTCAAAAAATACCTCTAATTTCCCTACGTTTTGACAAGTTTTTGACATTTGTTTGTCGCCGAGATGAGACTGCGACTAGATTTTGAACGTTTTAAATTTCGAGAATTGGCCTTCTTATACCCAGTCAATCAACTACATAAACGAGTTCGGCAATAAAAGCAGGAATTGCAAGTAGCTATTACACACTTTCTTTCATACCAATCGAATGACTTTAAAATACATGTAACATAATATATTTGAGAAAATATAAGCTACGCAGCAAGCCTTGAAAATCTTGAGTGAAACTTCCAAAAAAGCTTTGGGAATCCTGTAGTGCAAAGAGCTTGATTTTAGTCCCAATGAACTAAATAGTATTGACTAACGCCCATACAAGTTAATATTTAACAATACAAGTCTGTTTTTTCCTCGCAAGTGTGTTAAAAAACGTCGTATGAAACACGTGTGCATTGATCATTATACGCTCGGCTTCCTTATCGCGCTCGCCTCCGGTTCGCGCGAATAATAGCGCCTCGAGTATAATGATCAACATAGCACACATGTATCATAATGTACTATAATGTAATTTCTCAGTAGCAGTCCGGAGTATGTACGGCTGCCCCATTTCAAAACCTAGTAAGGACTTAAAATGAAATTTTACAGGAGAGCAAATAAACGTAATATTGGTCAGCCTATGGAATGTATTTTTTTGAAACTTACTAGGTTTAAAATGGTCACTAGGGAGTGAAAGGTGCACTTACTAGGTGGGTATTGATGTTTAAATATATCTCCTTTTATGTAAGTTTAAAACGCTGGTGTTTTTGTATTTGGTAGAGACCTTCTAGGTTAGCAAGATTATGCAATAAAACGATTTTTGTAAAAAGTGTCCCTTACTAGGTTTTGAAATGGGACAGCCGTGTATTTGTACCCGGTTGGAGGCAATATGCTCGCGCCCTATTACATTTGACTTCAAAATAACTGGCGAAATGTGGGGGTACTATAGATACACCTGTGGCTTATCCTTCGGGATTGCAGGCGTGATGTTATGTTATGTTATCTCAATCCTAATCTTGATCCTAGTATTTGATTTCTGCTTGTGGTTTGTCGTCCCAAAGATTCTAGATGATTATTAATTTCTGGTGTTAAACACGACGAATGAAAGGATGAGTACTGGCACATAAGACATTTCAGCTTCTTGTCTGAGATGGCAACGCATCTGCGATGCCCCTCGTATTGCAGCCGTCCGTGGACGGTGGTGACCACTTAACACCAGGTGGACCATCAGCTTATTTTCCATCCAAAAACATGAAATAATATCTATAGAAAAACTTGTTTAAAAATACATGGGTTTGAAGATATATGTAGAATCACTTGCAACTGCTAGCTAGCTTTTAGACAAACTTATTTCCGTGTTTTGTACACGAGGAAGACTGCACTGCGAAAGGTATCCTACGTGAAATCAGTCTATAAAAGTGCTGCCTATAAAGGGTAGGGCACATTATAAACAGTTAGATACTAATATGGCTTCAAAATGCTTATACCTAATCACACAACACTGCTTCTGTATAATTATAAACAGGTTATCTTGAATATTTTTGGACAATAAAGCTCCCTCTCCATACGGCCATCAACCCGCAAATTGAAAAGAAAAAGACAAGAATAATTTTGATGAGGATCTTGTACAGACGCCAGCACATCAAGCTACCCGAAACTGTAAAATTTTCCCAATCAACTTTGAACCTTATACTTTAGCGATAAAATTGAAAATCTATTAAAGAAATTTGACAGATTGTAGTAGTTTGATGTGTACCATTAAATGACCAATTACCGGAGGGTAGCAATTTCGAAGGGCCAGGAGAACATAAAAAACCGCAGCCATGTTTGTCGGTACTCGGTACGAATTCCAAGAATTAGAGACTGAAGACTTTAATTAATTAATTTATTTAATACTTTTAGCACATAAATGTACAGAGGCGGACTTAATTCCATAGACATTTTCTACCAGTCAATCTTTAATCAATGTGCATGTGTTATGGATCATATTATGTTCAACATACAATTATGTGTGACTCTGACGCACATTCTGGGTATCGATAAAGGATTCTGGATTTTTTCAATGCGAAGTGGAAGAGTTACGGTTTTACCGTAATTTCCATGTTTTTGCAGTAGGTATTTTTGATGGTTACATAAAAATGTTGTGGTTTTGTTGCTGTGTGGGGGAGGTGTATTGATCTTGACGTTATTCAGGACATACACCTTTAGGGTTTTTTGCTAGCACACTTCTCTCGATCCAATTAAGTTGTATATTACACCAGACTGTTCGCAAATGTTATCATGGAATGAACAGTTACAGGATTAAAAGTTACATAGCTATGATCAACTTTTTGGCTCAGCCATAAATAGCCGTGCATAATGAGCAAAGTTCGGCAAAAAGTGACATAATTTATGCAGCAACCACACTACAACAACAACTTTTTTAATCCATCTTAAAGGCTGCTTCAAACAGGCGCGGCACGCGATAAAATCGCGCGCGACACAAAAGCACCGCATGTCGCGCAACGAGCGGTGCCTTTGTGTCGTGCGCGATTATATTGCGTGTCGCGCCTGTTTGTAGGAGCGTTAAAACTACTGTAATGCCACCTTAATTACCATACTTAAATACATTCATAGCTCCTTACTTGGTTTGTAGTGTTGTAGCTAGCAAAAATGCCAACAAGTTTACCGTTAGCGGTCCTCTTTACCGGCAGGTACCAACTAAATATCACGGCAAACATACATAAGTTGCCTGGGGATAGTTAGCTGTACTATGGCTGTACCTACTTCACATTTTTATGGACAATAGTTCAAGTGTGGCCAATACCAATACTGGTCACGTTAGCAGTAGTCCATGTAGGTATGTCCAATATTGGTCGTAATAGTGTCCACGTAGGGATACAAAATTGCCAAAACATCGATGACTTCACAAAAAGCCGAATTTGCCATGGTTAGACGAATATCGGAAAATTTAATGAAGTCCAGATCAACTTCATGCTGGTTTAGGACTTGCAGACTTCGATCGAAGCCTGCAGTCTGTAGAGGTATAGGTACATAAAATACCTACTCCTCATTTCAAAAGCATCTACATTGACAAGCAAGGTGTCATGGACGCCTAAGTAGGTACCTACTTAGTAGGAGACGCGTGGACGAGTCAATGAGCTCCAAATAATAATTAATTCACAATTTGATCAGACTGCTTTTTCTGCAGTACAAAAAAGTGTCGATAAAAACCCGGTAGTACTGCTGACAGTGTGTTTGCATTCATTTCAATTCAACAGTACCTTATCTATTCAATATCCGTTTCTGTGCAAAAAGTTTTGGGATCCATTTTACTGTGATGGATCTACAGAGGATAAAAAAAACAATTATAAGACAAGGACAAGACATAATTACTTTATTAAACAACAAAAAACATGAC
This sequence comes from Luperina testacea, assembly GCA_927399505.1. Taxonomy (NCBI): domain Eukaryota; kingdom Metazoa; phylum Arthropoda; class Insecta; order Lepidoptera; family Noctuidae; genus Luperina; species Luperina testacea. Next base: position 1,400,538 of record OV656771.1, read on the forward strand.
TAATTCCGTTAAGCGAACGCAAAATTAATTCGGCACAAATTAGCACCTGTATCTATTAATAACTTCCTGCTACTGGAGATAAATATTCAACTCAAAATAAAGCTACCACAGTGTGCATAATTAAAATCCATATTTTTTTGATGCGAATGTTGTTTTTCACGCCATCATTCGTTTTGTTGACAAGACTCCTCGTCGGCATCGGCTTACGATTTGTTAGTTTAGGGATGCTGCGTTGTTAGCACAGACATACTTTAAAATGTTTCATCATAATCAGCCCATAATGTTTTCACTGCTGAGACACAGGCCTTCTCTTTGTAAGAGGGAGTGGGCCAAAATCCACCACACCGGCCCATTGTAGATGTCACATGTCTTCGAATTTCCTCACGATGTTTTCTTTCACCGGTTTGAGAGCAATGTTGATGAAATTAAATACACAAACTCGTAAGTCTGGGCCGATACCATTCGGCCACCACTGTACTAGAATATTTGATTTGTCTGAATAATCCCTACCTATGTAATTTTTTGACCGAAAATATCCTAAGACAGAATGAGACACAAAATTCTAGTAAGCACTCACAGCATGGAAGTTAAGAGAGGTTTAAATCTTGCTTGGAGTTATCGCTCACTCCTAGTCAACTGATTGTATGCACCACACCTCAAGACGCAAACAGGTTCCATTTCTGAAGGAGTTTCTGTACAAATACACCCACGGCAAGCAAAGTATCGTTGAACATGACGATCAGGTGTCTGAGCCTTGAGTAGGCGATAATGACGATAACTCTAGTCTCGCAGAATATTTGAATATATTGAGACTCCTTAAGATCAGTCAGACTTGACAGATTACCATTAGATTATACTTATCTGCTTAGCGTGACAGTAGATGGAAAAAACATAAGTAGGTACCTAATGTCTGTTCCAAAAGTATTATGTATTGAATGCGTAAACAATCCCTGTTCAGGAGTTAGTACTACATAGTTATTCTGTGGTTAAGGTTAAATTATTACTCAATCATTCAGTAAGGGAATTTTCCAACAATAATTATTATTTGAATTACATTATTAATTTGTGATTGAAAATGGAGGTTATATAATTTTAACCTCAATTGATAAATAAAAACATCTATAAGGCTATTTAAAATATATATTTAATATATATTTTTATACATATTTTCGCCAGATACTTTTAGAACAGACCATAGGTACCTATCATTCATCTGATTCGCAAATGAGTCAATTGCTAAGATAAGCCGGGAGAGCAAAGTTCGTGGTTAATTGATTTAACTTTATTGATAATGGCTGTGCAATTTGCTAGAAAAGTCACCGATTTCTGGATCAAATGTCGTGTTTAATTGAAAACGAATCAGTATTGGACTACTTTGTGTAGCGGTCGAGTAATGTCAAACATTTTGCACTCAATTACTGGAGCGGCAGGATATTCCTCTGATCATGCACTTGTGAAATTGTCGTTGATTATTTTGCGTATCAACGTTATTCTGCTTCTTAGCGTGTCCATGGCAAAAATTACACGAAAAATGTATATAGTTTTTTAAATTTATTTGGCCCAAAATTCAGCAACGAGAATACCGTTCGCTGACGCAGCCTTCATTCATCATTAGGTCCTCACTGTAGGTGACAGGGCATGCGGTGCAAGATGGGAGGTGATCCATTGTCTGTGTAGATACGCCGCATACACAGCGGAGGTCTGAGCCTTCCATGAACCCCAAAGTGTTTATATTCTCACCCGCGTAAGTTTTGATCCCGTGGGAATATCGGGATAAAAACTATCCTATGTCCTTTCCCGGGGCTCAAACTATCTCTATACTAAATTTTATCTAAATCGGTTCAGCGGTTTAAGCGTGAAGAGGTAACAGCAAACAGACACACTTTCGCATTTATAATATTAGTATGGATGATGAACCCCCACTTGAGGAGGATGTCCTTGTTGCGGCCTACTTGGGTACGAAGTCTAAGGAATGTTATTGAAAATGTATGATATTAATAGAAATATTACAAGTGCATTTAGCTCAAAAATCCAAATACCCATTTTGTCACAATAGATTAAAATCTACGAAATATCTCAATATCTACGCTGTTTTGTGAAATGCTTTGGAATTTCTTTAGTTGCGTTTGGTTTACATTTAAAATCAATTAGTTGTGTAACTATAATTTTTTACTTTATCTAAAAATCTTAACAGTTTTCGCTAAGACATATTATATAACAAAAATATACGTTTATTATTATCTTAGTAAATGGTTGTAAATAGTTAATCTACTGAAAATAAAATGGTATTGTTATGTACCGGAACTAATATGAAAAAGGTGACGATAACTTTGAAATTAGGTATTTGCCTATCTATATGCGTAAATATTTAGATTTTGTAATGTGATAAATAAGTCAACGTGAAATGTACGAGTATGAAGTAACGCAAGTACAGTTTGTAGTAAAAACAAAAGTTATAGTTAGGTTAGAGCGTCAAGTCAAGGGCTTTCACACACCAGCGGGGTAATTGCGTAACGCACTATAAGTACTTCAGTAGCAATAAGTTTCATTTTAACAGTTCAACAACAATTATTGAGGGTGTGTCAGACGTTTACTGACTGAAACCCACCCGTGTTCCTTCAGTTACCTGTGCCAGGGCCACGGTAACTCTTTCGAACAACCCGCGACCCTGGCAGGTTCTTTAATATCCTTAGTTCTCTATTATCCCTATTCGTTTTGGAGGTACCATATGAGGCCGATGATTGATTAATGATTAAATGATTGATAACCCTGATTTACATTGAAACCATCACAGCCAATCACAGCCCATTGCTGGACTTGGTTATTCCGGTCCCGATTAGAACTGTAATTGGGTTTTGCCTTTTATCAGGTACTTATTAGGAATACCTAACCGCAGAAAGGTGTTTCAAGAACTTCTAAGTATTTAAAATCTTCTCAGAAATAAGAAGTGATCCTGACCTTAGGAGAACTTAGTGACCTTAGGGAATGAGCTAGGTGGCCCGCAAAATTATTTTTTTCTTAAGTTTTTTCAATTTGCAGGTCAATGTCATATTGAATGTTGGTTAAAATATGATTCGCGAGCGTAACACATAAATATGACTTTATTTAATACATACTTATTACGCTCGCAACTCATTTCAATCATAAGAAAATTAGAGTCCCTTAACTTTTTTATTTACATAAAAACGAAAATAATCCCACAAGTATTCTTTCGTGTCGTATAAGCCCTACGTGGTAAGAGCTAAATGTGGTCAACTAGGTACTTATAGTGTTAATAGGCGATGATTCAGAAAGTTCCCATTACTTGGGTAATTTTAGCTCAAATGGCTCCACCGAACACACCGCGGAAGCTTTTGTGGCTATCTTTGGGTGAAGTATCTACCTACAATCTATTTCTTTCTGGTTAAAAATAAACCATCGCTTCCAGTATTATAGTTTTGTGTAAGTACCTACTATTACTAGCTGTAATACTGGAGACAAGAAACGTTATTCTAAGTATTCTATTATAAACAGAAGGCTATGGTACTTGGTAGGTACTAAAAAACCCTTGGGTTTTCGACAAGATACACTTAATAATCCTCTTTATCCTAATGTGTTCATTGATATTTACAGCAACAGTTGAAAACCATAAAACATTGACGTTAATCGATGTTTATAGGTTTTTATTTGTCATTGATGAGCGTTTAAAGCTTGATTAGCGATCAATTAGTACACTACAAGTGGAACAAGTGCTTGAGTGAAGCACTCAGCGCCACTTACGACAGTCATTCATTAGCTTAACAGGCACTTGAACCTTAAATAATATAGATATGGATCTTCTTCATGTAAGGCCCGTTTCACTATAAACCAGATTATTTAAAAATTAGAATTCAAGTAAGTATAAAATTGCTACGGGGTTTATTAGTAAGTGGTGACCTAATATGTAAGTCATTGATGCTTTAAAGCTTCTTCTGAAGAGATTCCGGTACATAGTCCATTATGATGGACTTCAAAATTGAAATCGCCCCTTTCCTGATCACTCAGCCAGACACGCGATTCCTCAAACTATGTCAAGAGGACTATTCCGCTCAAGGACTGTAATCGGGAAGTAAAGACAGTCACCTCCGTCTGTTCTCCTAAGATTGACATATCCTCACGTGCGATCCTCAATTACACTGCAGGGGTCCAAATGGGTGCTTCCTTTTAAGCCGTTGTTCTTTCATTGTCGTCAAATTGGCACCGACAGCTTAACTAGAGATGTTGACGTGATCGTCTTTTGACATGCAGATTTTAGATGACGTCAGAGGATTTTTTATTGAATGAAATAGCCTTTAAACCAGAATAAGCAAGCTGAAGTGGCGGTCATATTAGCCGTAGAACTGATGACCGTTGGGGTAGATTTGTGGAGACCGCGAATCGGCAAACGTAAGGTAGATAACGAATCGCTCAGGCTAGGTGGAGCGACGATCTTCGTAGGGTGGCTGGTAGCAGCTGGATGAGAGTTGCCGAGAATCGACATAAATGGCGCGCAATTGGAGATGCCTATGTCCAGCAGTGGACTGCTGTAGGCTGATGATGATGATGAGCCCTCAAACCAAAGACCAAAGAAACGATGTCTTTCACACAGTCCATCATCTGTGTAAAAGATGATATAACTAGAAAGTGGCAGTGACTACCAACATGACGACTAATGGAGAAGTATGGTGGAAACACATGTTGCGCCAACCCCATGTAAATTGAGATAGGGCAGGCGAATAATGTCTCCAGGAGAGGCGATATTTAAACGTACCCAGTCCATCCTGGGCGGTCAGATCTGCTATCTGATTGGCTAGCATTTTTATAGCGAGATAAAATAATTCTTATATAGTTCGTGCCGATAAGGGAGAAACAAAATTTTTGTTGAAAATGTCCTCAATTTTTCAAGTTATTAATCATCATCATCATTTCATCCGAAAGACGTCCACTGCTGGACATAGGCCTCCCAAGCACCTCCACTTCGACCGGTTCTGTGCTTCTCGCATCCAACGGGTTCCTGCGGCCTTCAAGTTATAGCAATGACTAAAATGTCATTGACTCTTCAGTGGTTGATGTCATCATGAATCCTAAACAAATGTACATTTCTTTGTCATTTCTGCCTTATCAAGTGCTTAGTATATTTAACTTTGTAAGATGAGTAAGTTATGGTAGAATAACATATAAACTCATAAGTTTTTTTGTGGAGCTGGACAAGAAATTAAGAACTCGAAATCGGGAAGCTGGATGCATGTATTAATGTATGGACCACTTTATCTGATTATGTTTCTTGCATTGATATAATGTACTGTGGAATGTTGTAATTTGTAATGTAAATTGTGATGTACATTATGTTTTAGCTTGTATGTAAATCAATTTAAAAACAAATTACTTACAATAAAGTATCAAATAAGGTTTTAAGGTTTTGAACACTTCAGGTTAGTTGGGTTTACTTCAAGCAATGTCTGTATCTCGTACTTTCACATTATCAAGTATGGCCCTTTTAACATGTTCTTGCTTGCAGTTTGCATTTACGATATCTTGTTCAAATAAGGTGTGCCGTAAGTACCTTCTAAGTACTTAGAAGGTCCGCGTTACATCAGATAGCAATGATTAGGTACTGAACTCTTACGTTTTTTGTATAATTTAATCATTATCACTTCAGCAGAAAGACGTCCACTGCTAGACTAGGGTTGCCATACGTCCCGGTACACCGGGACATGTCCCGGTTTGAAGCGTTGTGTCCCGGTGTCCCGGTCATCAAGTTATTTGTCCCGGTATGCACACAATTCGCAAGCTACCCCTGTGTAGGTAAGTACTACGTCTGTGATCGGCGAGTTATCGAAGCGCCTCCGCCCGAGCGTCTTGTTTACATCGTTGCAGTGTTTTGTTTAGTTGCTTTAGAGAACGACGTACAAACCTACCTAAAAAACCGAAGAACTGGAAAGAAAAGCGAATCTTCTTAAAATGTGTCAATATATTTTTGCAATCCCTGGCCACAATGCTCACGTGGAACGAGTGTCAGCGCAGTGGACGAAAGAACGAAATTCACTCAAAGTAAGCACAGTGGAAAGCATTATTCCATGCATTTATAATTATAAATTGACGTGCGTAGAATTTTATAATTATGTTAAAGGGAAAAAGGAGTTATTGACAAAGGTCAAATCTACTGAAAAATATGAGTGGGCAAAGAAAAGTGTAGTTTAAGAAGACTTCATTATTCTTTTATTAAATTTTCTCATATACCTAATACTACCTACTGTTTTTTTTTAATAATCCATGGTTTGCCCTATTTCTGTTCTAAATGTCCCGGTCGGCGTCTCCGAATTTATGGCAGCCCTATGCTAGACATAAGCTTTCCCCAAGCATCGCCACATTGACCGGTCCTGCGCTTTTCGCATCCAGACGTCCTCCAATTTCAGCTAATTCTGCACCTAATGACGTTAAGATATATATAGGTATATTTTTTAGGTTCCTGTCTACCGTTCGTGATCTTCCTTAGTAAGAATCAGAACAAATATTTTAACGCTTGTTTAAAATCTTTATTCGCATGCTTTGGTATAAATCGATCACGGTTTTAGCATTAGGTACCCTTCAGTAATATAACTCACTGATTTTATTACAAGAGGTCCAACTAATGCATTGTGTGAGACATTTGTATTCCGTTGAGAGCTTGATACAAAACATTTCACATGGAAATTCTTTTCTCAGTCGTGGTTGATCCAACTGTATGTTGCACTTGGTACGCTGTGTGGTCCATATAGGAATCTGTATGTTAAGTGACCTAACTAAACGTACAAGGTCCTGGTGGTTATGGAAATGTTTTCTCACGACCTTGCATTCAGTGCTCTGAGTAGAATACCTTGTATAAAAGTCTGTGATCAGCATGTTGGTTAGAAAAGGGTTTTAATAATGTTGCAGAGTCGGGAGTTCATTATTTTTGACAAATGTGCTTTAAGAGTGGTCCGCGTTAGCACTGGAAGTCGGGAGTCAGCACTCAGCAGTGGGGTTATACAGGCTGACAGTAACAGTATTCTAAGATTGTTATTTGGAAACTTAATGATTAGGTATACTCTGACAAATATCTAATTAATTCATTATCACAATAATTTATCATTATTATTACCAGTTTATTGTTATTAGAGGGCAGGGGGACGATGCTTATATCTAGCCATTTCCCAACTATGTTGGTACGATGCTTATATTACAGTATAATTTATTATACTTAGCATACATCATTTGCCACAACTATAATAAACAGGTTATAAAAACATACAATGAAGTTTTATCGTGACCCTCCCTTCACGTATTCGTATTAAAGATATAATTAATCAAGTAGTATGTGTACACATAGAAAGAGTACTACGATTTGTATCAGTACCGCATTCTGCACAAATGAACTTATCAATAGATAAGATACTGGCAGTCAAGGAAGCGACTGATTTTCGATCGACAGTTACGGGCTGATCGAAAATGAAAGGTTGGAGATAACTGTTCATAGGCGTGCTGGTTATTGTTAAATTGTCATGTTTCTTACTTTTATGTATTTGATGGATAACTATTTATTACTGAATGCTGTTAGCCTGCATCATCCCACTGCTGGGCAAAGTCCTCTCCCCATGGCTTCCAGCTCTGTCGATCGGCTAAAGTGGACCACTGGTCGTTTGTTTCATCCAGCATTTACGGGGTCTGCCGCGACGCCTTCTAACTGTGTCAGAGTTCCAGGTAGTGGTTATATTGTTATGACAAATTTATTGTTGTTTTTTATAGATTTATAACTTGATGTCAAAATTTACTTCAATAATACCCCAACAATGTCGTGTGAAACACGGACAGACATGGTTACAAGCAGTGGGAGTATGGATCGAACATGATTTACCTAATAGGAACAGTAGTAAATATTTAAATATGTAAAGTGAGAAACAAAATAATATAAATTCCGCCTTCTACGATGGAACATAAATTATTATCACTTGTAGGTATACCTACAACGCCTTCGGTTGATCCTTTTACGTACCTACTGTAAGTTTATTGTAACAGATTTAGTTGAAACTCAACTGACAAACGACGATCAAGTGCAAACTACAGATGCTGTGTGATTTCAGACATTTTGACGTAACCATAAATCAGCTGTCATCAGGCACTAACTCGATGATGAATTGATGACAGCTGCTTGGGACTAGCGCACGTGCGGACAGCAAAAGGAGAACGTGCGCGGTTAAAGAATATAATAGATCGTTCGCGATTAGTTGCTAACACTGATCCATATCTCTTTCTAACAAAAGTACTTGATACTTATCTATTGATATGATCTGCCAAAGCATATGTGAGGACATAAAATCAAAGCCATAAGGAACAGCATTTATACGAGTAATTAAAATGTAACAAACAAAAGCGGCCAACTGCGAGTTTGACTCGCACACGTATGTATTATATTGTACCACCGTACAAGATTTAACATTACATTTTTTTTATAGCGACCATTGTAGGTAGTATACTAGTCCAAAAGATACGGCCCTGTGACAGACGGAAAGCGGAGCCCTAGTAATAGGGTCTCTTTGGCACCCTTTGAGTTCGGAATCCTAACAAAAACAAAACAAAGAAGAATTAAGCAACGATGTTAGTTTCAATATTGTAAACAGATAAAGGCTCCTACAAACAGGCGCGATACGCGATAAAATCGCGCGTGACACAAAGGCACCGCCCGTTGCGCGACTTGCGGTGCCTTTGTATCGCGCGCGATTTTATCGCGGGTCGCGCCTGTTTGAAGGAGCCTTAAAACTTAGCAACGTCTTATTGGCCTATCTTGTGGATATTCAATATTTTGTGAACATTAGTCGGTACTAGATAACGTAAAATCGAGCACAGCTGTCAGTAACTTCATACTAGAGATAAAGAACTGTTACAATAGTTTCACTATCTTGAAATAGGAAGTGATTGTACTAAGAGTGACGTAGGACTGATAAGCGTGACGTATTTAATCCAAACCTAGAATCGAGTAGGGGCTGAGCTCAACAAAGGCTAAAAACGGAGAACCCGATTGTTCAGTGAGGTAAGAAGACGGTGAAGGTGTGAAAAACTGGGAGCATAATGCTGGACTGTTGACAACAGTCACACACACAGTTACAGACTAACTAGGCTAAACTTAAGTGTCTAAACACTATGCCGAAGGTACGCGACCGAAGTTCGGTATGCATTACGCCTGCAATGCTATTTGAATTACTGACGACACGTTATGCCGAAATTACGTTTCGTTATAGCGTACAGCCGAACTTTGGTCGGGCGTCAGTTCAGCGGCAATTCGGCGGCAATGTATTTTGTAGAGCACAGATTATACGCGACCGAAATTCGGTCTGATTGCCGAAGAAGATCCGGGGCGGGGAGCAACGGGAGGCAGGCATGCCCGCGCCCTGCGTGTGCGCAACTGAATTTCAACCGAATATGTCGGAACTTAAAATCAGCCGCGGAATTTCGGTCGCGTACCTTCGGCATATTGTGTTTGGTCACTAAAAGTACATGACACTGTAAGGGCACAGTAAGTAGAGCTCGTGTGTTGTTTTCACATTCGTTGAATATTTGCAGCTGATATGTAGGCAATTGAGGTTACTGTGATTCTATAATCTGCAATCTCGTCCTTCAGGACTAGGTACAGACTATTTCGAAAAACTGACTCCTTGCAAATTCGTCTTTTCTATAGTAAGGATAAGTTTAGCCACTGAGCAAGGGTGGTACCGGGGGGCTGAGGCCGCTTTGCACGTGCCGGACGTACCTACTCGTGTATACAAGTACCACCGCTCACGCAAGTTCTTTCAATACACCCCTATGAAAACTGGTACTCAGTATTGTGTCCGTTAAACTCAATTTCTTTTATATAAAGCCCCCATCATTTGGCGAGACGAAATGATTCTCGAATAAGGTCAGAGGAGGACAATGCTCGTAATTTCATGGTCTCAAATCAGGTCGCATCTGTTTGCAGAATCGCGTCATTCAGCAAACGATTTTATTGGATATAAAACAGTTTTTATTAAGTAAATTGATGGATAGTGTACCGTTTTGTTAGTTTAAGAGGTCGTTTAACTGTTCTGACAATTGTTAAATGTTCACCAATAGGCTTCGATTGTGGGTTTATGATTTCCGTTTTGGCAATGTCTTTATCGGTTTTCAAGAGATCTGGCAATGACAATATTTGATATATATTGGGCATTGACACTTTGATTTGCAGTGTAGATTTTATGATCACATCTGCACACGTGTAGCACGCAGGCACAATACATATCCCAGTTTAATGTCGCGTATAGCTTTTGATACTAAATAATCAATTATTCTTGAGCTTATGTCGGCCGATATTTCCTTCTCAAATCATATCAACTATGCATTCGCTTCGTCCTTCGCATTATCGTTATAAAGTCATATCTTAGGTCGCAACATCAACACGTATAGTCTAAGATATAGGGCGCCAGGACCGGTTGTCTGGCGTCTCGAGAAAGTACGCCAACTTCACTCGTTTTTATCATAACAAGATTCTATTAGCAAGTGCATCAATCGCGTTGATGGAGATTGGAGACGGGAAGTTTCTAATAAGATTCATGATTTGTTCCTAATGTATCTGTCTAAAAAGGTGTCGGGGTACGATTGCTGAGAGATTCTGAACATGATCGTTTTATAAAAATCTGTGTAAAAAGCTACTTGGAATCCTATCCAGTTTTGAGTGGGTGACTTGATCAACGTGTTAGGTTCAGTAGGTTCAAACACCAAGTGTTACCATTTTAAGTCTTGGTATATCTACCCTTCTTCCCATTTTACATTCAGTTACTCGTAAGTATTCCAAATAGGTATCTTTCTCGTCTTGTCGTCGATGTTCATCAAAACTCGTATATTACGATTTAACGCACGAGGCGCTAAGTCATTGATCTCGTGTCATCGCAAATCAAGGGTTCATTGCAGTAATTCAGAGAACCTCACAACGCAATTAATGGGTCAACTAGATTACTCGAAATTACTTCACATGTAACGTGCCGAGTCGCCGCTAGTTTACATTAGCAATTGTTTTCGTTCACACACTTAATTTACTTGTTGTGTGACGTCACTTATTTCAAAGAACTGGAATAAGGGCAACCCCTCTCGCCTCTTTTCGTGCTTGTGGTATAAATAACGAAGACATGTGACATCTACCCGAACTGGGCCCGCGTGGTAGGTTAAAGCCCATTCACTCTCGAAGAGAAGAGGCCTGTGTCCCAGCAGTGGGAACATTATATACTGATTATGCTTATGCTTAGCAGTTGAACCTTGTAATGTTGTAAGAGGATGGACAATTGTGGTGATAGTGCAAAACTGACCGCGCTAAGGTCCTCATTATCGGGACTCTGCCTAAATCTATAATACTAAAGGGTGTCTCAGTAAGAGTGCACTTTTAAATTTGGAATAATTTTTTTTTCGTGCAAGTGGCAACTCTGAAATATGACAGCTGTCACCTATGTTTGTGTATGTGCGTTGTTCGTGTAGACTAGCACCTAACTGCTCATCACTGATACTAGCTCTGTCGGACACGAAGCCAGGTGAGACAGCGTGCTTTTTGGCCATGACCACCAGCGAATTCGAGCTCGCGACAAGTTTACTCTTAATAGGGATTTTTTATATGAATGAATTGTCCATTAAATATGATTTCTGTACTAATAATTATAGAGAGATAAGATATCCGTGTTGAGCACCTGGGGAAAATTAAAAGAGTCTCCACAAGTGGCTGTCTGGCTAGTCATATGTATAACCACAGCATCGGCTATCGTAGCTGAGGCCGACACAAGAGACGAAGAAGTAGCAGCATTACCCCAACCCACAGTCACAAATCAAAATCTAGACAATAAAACAGTTATTCCCAAAGAAAGTGGGTGCCGTGACAAAGGCCGACAAAGACTGATGTCCGTATTTACACACAATGCCTTTACAAAAACTAGTCGCCACGAACGAGCTCGTCTTCTTGAGAATTCAATTTTTGCTAAATTATGTTTTGATTCGTGTGTTGTTGTTGTTCCATCTTCGTCCGATTTGTGACAATAACGTCTGTTTGGTTTTGTGTGGTCTTAGGCTAAGAATAGACTGTTATTGCCTTCCATAAGGCGACCGAGGGTTTCAAATAGGTAGAATGTATTGTTATAAAATGAATTGACTACTCATAGCGGCTATTCGATCTTGGAAAATGATTGCGATTATCTCTTAGGATATTTTCGAGGTCCAATAATTATTTTTGTAGCATATCGCAAAACAGTGCTCGAAACAGCCCTCTCACTTTTGGTGGATAGGTTGGCGCCGAATATTGTCATTTGAGTCTTCACTCAATCATAAAACTTTCTATTGTCGTCTTTTTAAGTCCTTCATAAGTTATAATTCTGCGCTATTTACATCAGGCAGTAGCATATCATTTCAATTTCAGCAGATCATTTAAAATTGGTATCCTCATTATTCAGCATCAGTGAAAATAACCATATTTTAATGAAACCGTAGTCATTTGCGTAGATTATAAACACAATTTCAACTGGAAACGGAATAAATTCGAGAACGAACCGCATTAATACATTTAATTAATTCAATTATTATAACAGTTACGATTGTTGTTCTCAGCGCACTTTCGCTCGGCTATGTCGGCAATTTGTTCCAGTAGGTATGTAGTAGGTAGGTAGGTATATCGCGTTGGTTGACGACACTTTCTTCCTAACTTTAACGAATACTGCGGTTGACTTGACACATTTTGATAATCTTGCTGTAAATACGTAGGTACCTATGTAGTTTATTTTCCATTTTCTTCTGTTTAACATTTCAGAGTGCTTTTTAGAGCAATGTTAACGAAATATTCTCGTATTTAGCCAAATCAACGCAATTCAGTTTTTCTAAATTTTGGTTAGTTTTTAGCAGACAGACTAAACTTGCTCTTTGTATGTATGTGGCATAGATATGGTGTAGATGAACTTTAAGGCGATGATGAGTTCAAATTTAATGCTGATTCGAGTCAACATTTAAATTGCATTTGTATGTAGACATGCAATTAATTATTTTATCTTGCTAGTTCTAATTCTTCTTACTTTCTAACAACGGTTTCTTCTAAAATCGGTACTCAGAATTTCTTACTCTTAAAGTTCATTACTCGATCCCGTATAATGCCTTATTCGAATCTTGCGCACCCCGTGGGATGCGACTAACAAGATTTTGCATACGTGACCAAAACCATGTACCTACCAATGCACGATTCTTATTTATGAAGAAACGTATCGTTAAACATACCAAGCGGTGCTTGTCCAACTTCATTTTAAAATTCGGGACTGCAGTTAGCTTGAACTAAGAGTCTCGGTAAGAAAAAATAAACGGGCATTCTTAAACAGAAAAAAACTGTTACGTAACGTGCAGGAAAGTGAATTATACTCTTTAGACTTAATTTAGCTGCATTCAAAACCCCCGCGCCAATAGTTTCAAGTCGTCAGCATCTAGTGAAACAAATACCAGCGTAGGCGTCTCTACGTCTCTCGTCGCGATCTAGGTCATAAGTATTACCTAGACACGCAGGGCCGTCTTTACCCGGGGGTGCAAGGGGTGCGTGGCACCCGGGCGCCATCCAGGCTCTTAGTGGGCGCAAGCCAATCCTTATACCGACACGTACCATGCGTAAACCTTCTCGAAATTGAAATGAATAAAAAACTACTTACGACTCAAGTCAAGATAGATTGACTTTGGCTATAGCATCGAAAGTTGATTACAAAACAGATAATACCTCAACAAAAAATTTCCGATTTTAAAGCCAGAAAAATTAAATTTGATGTTTGAAAATGTACCTAATTTTATTGTAAAAATAAAACACAAAAATTGGGGCGCAGGCTGATTTTGGCACCCCGGCGCCCAATATGGTTAAGACGGCCCTGTAGACACGAAACAGACGTTTTACTATTACATTGTTTGCACGAAAATTATAAAATTTATAATTTGCCTATCGGTCAGATAGGCAGTCGCTCCATGTATAATACTGGTATTCAGCTGCATCCGGTTAGACTGGAAGCCGACCCCAACATTGTTGGGAAAAGGCAGGCAGATGATGATGATGATTGTTTGCACGAAGAACACGAAAAACTATTTAGTTTTCGGGAAATCGATATTTATAACTGACGCAATAACGATTCAAGGATTTTTAGTAGATTCCTGTCGAGTGGTTTGTGCAGTTACGTTATTTATTTTTTGAGCTACCAGTGAGCGATATGCAGTGTCTAGAATGTAGTGTAGATTTTTGCAAATGTTTGGAATATTTACTCAAACTCAGGGAAGTGCAATGGTTTGTCTGGATTTGTTATGCTATGCATTGATGTTTTGAATATTTATGTTTTGGCTTTGCAACTGAATAATATGTGCTCTGCCGTAACTGCATCATCACTCAATTACTTATGTACGATGTTAAAATTCTTTCTTGCTTTTACAAAAAATCTTAGAATTCGTAGATTTTTCGTGTTAGGAAGAAAGAAAATATCTTGAAGATTTGATCAAGTTAGATTCCAACACGAAAACAGAGTCGAACCGCGAATCCTTTCTACCGATTTAGTTAAGTAGTTTAATATACTAGATACTAGAATGCGCAGATATGTTTTATTACTAACTGAGTGTTAGCCTAATAATATTTAATCGAGGTATTCACCATGTAGGTGTCACTTGTAATCGATTAATAACATTGCATTTCATTATCTGTAGTCAACTGACATGCCGTGACAGTTGACAATTATATAATTATATTCTTCTTGATTATGACACTCGATATTCAGCCATCAAACGGAGTGGATTAAATCTTTAAATATCTTCGCAATCCGTATTTTATTCAAGATAACCTTTACTGGTCTTTCATCTCAGAAGTGGTATTGGACAGGCTAGTTATAGATTGCTAGCAAAAACGCTCACATTTTAAGGTTTTAACGCAACAACATGGAAGATGGAAATGCGACACTTAAAGAGACCAACCGCCAAAATTCGTTGTCAAATAAAAGAAAACGATACGATCGAAAAGAAAAAAGGAAACGGCGCAAGCGTAGATCAGCGAGTGATGATACAGACCCGAGTGTTTCGTGTGTACGACGGAGCCGTTCTCGGGAGCGTCACGAGCATCGTCGTCAGCAAGATTGCAGTGGCAGTATCCGTAGCAGTGATCATGATCATCATCGTAGGCGTCAGCGGAGGAGTAGTAGCAGCCGAAGCAATCACCGTGGGCATCATGAGCGGCGCCGTTGGAGTGGTAGCAGGTGCAGCAGCCGAAGCAATCACGGTGGTCGTCGTGAGCGGTACTGTAGGAGTGGTAGCAGGCGCAGCAGCCGAAGCAGTCACTCTGGTCGTCGTGAGCGGTACCGTAGGAGTGGAAGCAGTCACTGCAAGCGTCGGCAGGATAGCAAGACTGCAGGTTTACGTGGCAGTGGCAGCGGCTCCAGGTTGTCGCGCAATCGTAAGCGCTCATGTTCCCCGGTAAGACGTTCCAATAATAGTACTGACAATGTGACTCATTTATTACTGACTAAATTAGTAAATACCTTAGTAAATACTCGTCCTGAAGGCAATAAATTTCCAATGTTAGGAAACGTCATACCTGATTTTGATCCGATGGTAAAGGGGCAAACTATACAAATGTGGCTCAGTAAAGTTGAAGAATGTGCGAAGTTATACAAATGGGGTGATGATCAAGTTATACATTATGCTTTACCAAAACTGGGTGGTGTTGCAAAAACGTGGTATCAAGCGTTACCCACTATGGCGTTTTCGTGGCTTGAATGGAAACATAAATTATTAGAATCGTTCCCTAGTAGTGACGATTATGCCGAGCTACTTACAGAAATGTTAAGTAAACGCGTAAAATATAATGAATCACTAGAATTATATTATTTCGAGAAAATTAATTTGTTGAACCGGTGTGATATAAAAGGTAAACGGGCAGTCGATTGTTTACTGTACGGAATCGAAGACCGTTCGTTAAGATTAGGCGCGAAAGCATTGAAGTGTCGGGAACCGGAACAAGTATTAGAATATTTTCAGTCTATTAAACAACAACCACGTGAAACAGATAGGTTGCGTCCATACGGAGATAAACGAACTAATATTTCTTCTAATAAACCTACTAGTAATGACGCAAAGGCTAAAAGTGGCAGTAGTTCTATCGTTTGTTACAACTGCAATGAACCGGGACATTTTAGTTTTAAATGTACAAAAAAAATTCTCAAATGCAATATCTGTCATAAACTAGGACATACTGCAATAAGTTGTTCAAAACTACCCTCCAATAATAATAGTAATACTGATAAAGTGGGTCAAGGTCAAAAGGATGTATTACGCATAGACGCCGAGAACACGGTTAGAAACGAAAGTAAATATATTATGCAACTGATGATTAATGAACAATCGGTTCTGGGCTACGTAGATCTAGGTAGTCAATGCACTTTAATTCGTTGCAGTGATGCTAGAAAACTAGGAATTACTTGGACAAATAATTCTGATCTTCCTACTATGAGAGGCATTGGTAGCAACATTGTGTTGCCTCTTGGGATCGCTACTGTTACTATACAGATACAAAATGTAGTAGAAAAAGTAGATGTGTTAATTGTGGAGGACAACATCATTAAATACCCTGTACTTATCGGACATAATTTTACTGAAAAACCTGATATAGTCATAACAAAAACTTACGATTCCCTGATATTTACACGGGAAGTCGGAAACAAATTGCATCTTATGTTAGTCTCGGACACTTCAATACGGACTAAGGAAATGTGTTTAGTTCAAGTATATTGTGGCGTCAATTATTCAGGAACTGTGTACGTACGTGGGTCTCTTCGCGGAAAATATGATCATGAGTTTTACCTCCTTCCGGGGGAATATGAAATAAATAAAGGTCGTGGTTGTCTGTTGGTTCAAAATGTATCTGATAAATTAGTTATACTTAAGAAGGATTCTTTGCTAACTCGTGTCTTTAAAACTGATGGTTATTTTGATGTCAATGTCATAAATTTTAATGATAGTAGTTGTTGCTCAGAATTAAACTATGACCCGAATTTAACCAGTAAACAAATAGAAGAATTAAAGAATTTATTAAATAAATATAAGGAATGTTTCTCCAACAATTTAAAGGATTTAGGATTCACTAACATAGTACAAATGGAGATTGAATTAACCGATTCTAAACCAGTCGTATATCGCCCGTACAGGCTTTCATATCCTGAGCGCGAGCTTGTGCGATCAATGGTTCAGGAAATGATTGACGCGGATATTGTTTGCGAATCTAATTCGCAGTATGCCAGTCCGATTTTACTTGTAAAGAAAAAGACTGGCGAGAAAAGACTATGTGTGGATTATCGCGCTCTTAATGCAAAGACAAAGAAAGAACATTATCCCCTACCATTGATCGACGATCAATTAGACATGTTAGCTGGACATTCTCTCTTCATTACGCTTGATTGTGCATCAGGATATTATCAATTACCGATTTTAGAAAGCTCCCAGAACAAGACGGCGTTTGTCACACCGGACGGCCAATACCAATTTAAACGGATGCCGTTTGGTTTGACAAATGCTCCGTCAGTCTTTCAGAGGGCTATGAGTAAGATTCTGGAAAAATCAAAGGTTGATTTTGCTATTAATTTCATGGATGACGTCTTGATTCCCGCTAAGTCATTTGAGGAGGGTCTCAAACGGTTAGAGATGGTACTTAAATTGTTCCTGGAGGTGGGACTGACCTTGAAACTTAAGAAATGTTGCTTTTTCTATAGAGAAATAGACTTTTTAGGGTTTCAAGTTAGTGGCCAGGGCATAAGACCGGGGTCACGTAAGACAATGGCTGTTTCTAATTTCCCAGTACCCAAAAATGTTCATGACATAAGACGTTTCATAGGGCTTGCCAGTTTTTTCAGGCGTTTTGTAAAAGATTTTGCCCTCATCGCGCGACCTCTAACTGACCTACTTAGGTCCAATTTCGCATGGAAATGGAATGACGAACACTTGAAAGCGTTTGAAAAACTAAAACAAAAACTCGTTGAACGTCCTATTTTAGCCTTGTACGATGCGAAATTAGAAACTGAATTACACACTGATGCATCAAAGTTAGGGATTGCTGGCATTTTAATGCAGAGACATACTGGAGAAATGCTTAGGCCCGTAGCGTATTACAGTCGGAAAACAACTAAAGATGAACAAAATTTACATTCATTTGAATTAGAAACTTTAGCTGTTATAGCCTCACTGAAACGTTTCCGTGTTTACTTGTTGGGTTTAAAATTTAAGATCATAACCGACTGTAACGCGCTGCGTACGACTCTTACAAAGCGAGATCTAATACCAAGAATATCTCGGTGGTGCGTGCAGTTCCAAGAGTACGATTGCGAAATTGAATATAGATGTGGAGCTCGCATGGCACATGTAGATGCTCTTAGTCGTGCTCCTGTAACTGAGCCCATTACGAGTGACGATGAGACAGACGTACTCGATGTTTTGAGTATTGATGTTAAGGACTGGATTTCCACGGTACAAAGTAGTGATGAAGAAATCAGGAAAATCAGGGACATTTTGCGTGACAAAAATACGACTTACGTAGCAGATGTGTATAAAAATTATCAATTAAAGGGTGATCATGTGTACAGAATCGTTGGTGACAAAATAAAATGGGTAGTTCCTAGAGCTGTTAGGTGGCAAGTTTTAAGAATGAACCACGATAATGCAGGCCATTTTAGCTATGAGAAAACTCTAAGTAGACTACGCGAAACGTTTTGGTTCTCTAAAATGCGACGTTTTACCAAAAAGTACGTATCGGCATGTCTTGAATGTGCGCACCATAAGGCTCCGGGTGGCCGTAAGGAAGGTATGCTTCACCCGATACCAAAAGCAGATGTTCCATTTCATACGTTACACGCCGATCACTTAGGCCCGTTCGTTCGCTCTAGGAGAGGTAATACTTATATTCTAGCGATTATTGATTCCTTTACAAAGTTTATAAGTATAAATGCTGTACGAGATACAAAAAGTACCACAGCCATAAGAATTTTTAGAGATAATTTTAGTACTTTTGGTACCCCAACACGTCTTATCACTGATCGGGGTTCTTGTTTTACAAGCTCGAAATTTAAATCATTCATGGAGAGTACGAATGTTAAACATATACTTAATGCAGTGGCCACTCCAAGGGCGAACGGACAAATAGAACGTTACAATAGAACCATATTGGACGCTTTGAGCACGAAATGCCACGGTAAAGGTGATAACACTTGGGATGAATACGTTGGTGATATCCAGTTAGGCATTAACACCACAATGAATAAAGCTACGGGGAAGAGCCCATCAGAATTGCTATTTGGTTTTAAGGTTTTGAATTCATCAGAAAATATAATAAATGAGGTTTTAAATGAAGTTATATGTCGTGTTAGTGATAATGATTTAATCAAAATGAGGACAGAAGCTAAGTCTAAAATAGATGAACAACAGCGTCATTCAAAGAAAGCATTTGATAAGCATAGAAAACGAGTGACGTTATATAATATCGGTGACCTTGTCAGGGTTGAAAGAACAATTATAGATAAAGAACATGTGGGTAAATCAAAAAAACTTATATCCAAGTTTCACGGCCCATACAGGATAGCCAAAATTCTAGAAAATGATAGGTTTTTGATTGAGGATACTCCCCTAACTAGAAGAGGTCATAAAAAATATGAAAATGTAGTAGCGGTAGATAAGATACATCCTTGGTTAAATTATAAAGATATTTCCAGTGACGATAGCGAGAACGAAATTAGCGGGGACGAATAAAATTAATTAGTTCGGACTTGGATCAAAGTTTAGTATGATATGGTGATTTAAGAATTATTATGATTAAAAGGATTTGAAATAGTAAAAACAAAAGATTGATTGATTGTTACAGTTATATATGTTTTAAAGAATTTAATTAGATTTACTGTGAATGAAAGTAGCATTTTGGCTACTAAAGGACGATTTGATTTACTAAGTTGAAGACTTAAATGGACTTGACAGGAGATTTGACGATGCTATGCTTAGGCTATAAGCAATCAGTGCAGCAATGATTGATATCGCAAAAATGGTGATATTGCACAGATGATTGTAGATTATAGCAGACTATGCATAGTATGTTATAAGATTTAGGCATAGGCTATGAGCGTCCAGTGCAGAATGTGAATGGTGATGGTAATCATCGCACAGATGGTCGCAGATCATAGCAGACTATGCAATTAGATAATCTAGAGCATGGGTTGTGAGCGGTCAGTGCAGATAGCGAATGATGTCAAGCAATTGACATCGCACAGATGACCGTAGATCACAACAGACTGTGCAAAATATGACCTGAAATCGATGGTGCAAATTGATGATGATTATGACCTGAAATAAATCAAACTAAGCTACGTATAAAATATCTTAAGTATTAGTTATTAATTAAGATTTTATTATTTGTATAATTTAACTTGAGTGGTTAATGTTTTTTTTTTTTTTTTTTTTCTCATGTATAATTGTCTCATATATCATAATTCGCAGTATGCCAGTCCGATTTTACTTGTAAAGAAAAAGACTGGCGAGAAAAGACTATGTGTGGATTATCGCGCTCTTAATGCAAAGACAAAGAAAGAACATTATCCCCTACCATTGATCGACGATCAATTAGACATGTTAGCTGGACATTCTCTCTTCATTACGCTTGATTGTGCATCAGGATATTATCAATTACCGATTTTAGAAAGCTCCCAGAACAAGACGGCGTTTGTCACACCGGACGGCCAATACCAATTTAAACGGATGCCGTTTGGTTTGACAAATGCTCCGTCAGTCTTTCAGAGGGCTATGAGTAAGATTCTGGAAAAATCAAAGGTTGATTTTGCTATTAATTTCATGGATGACGTCTTGATTCCCGCTAAGTCATTTGAGGAGGGTCTCAAACGGTTAGAGATGGTACTTAAATTGTTCCTGGAGGTGGGACTGACCTTGAAACTTAAGAAATGTTGCTTTTTCTATAGAGAAATAGACTTTTTAGGGTTTCAAGTTAGTGGCCAGGGCATAAGACCGGGGTCACGTAAGACAATGGCTGTTTCTAATTTCCCAGTACCCAAAAATGTTCATGACATAAGACGTTTCATAGGGCTTGCCAGTTTTTTCAGGCGTTTTGTAAAAGATTTTGCCCTCATCGCGCGACCTCTAACTGACCTACTTAGGTCCAATTTCGCATGGAAATGGAATGACGAACACTTGAAAGCGTTTGAAAAACTAAAACAAAAACTCGTTGAACGTCCTATTTTAGCCTTGTACGATGCGAAATTAGAAACTGAATTACACACTGATGCATCAAAGTTAGGGATTGCTGGCATTTTAATGCAGAGACATACTGGAGAAATGCTTAGGCCCGTAGCGTATTACAGTCGGAAAACAACTAAAGATGAACAAAATTTACATTCATTTGAATTAGAAACTTTAGCTGTTATAGCCTCACTGAAACGTTTCCGTGTTTACTTGTTGGGTTTAAAATTTAAGATCATAACCGACTGTAACGCGCTGCGTACGACTCTTACAAAGCGAGATCTAATACCAAGAATATCTCGGTGGTGGGTGCAGTTCCAAGAGTACGATTGCGAAATTGAATATAGATGTGGAGCTCGCATGGCACATGTAGATGCTCTTAGTCGTGCTCCTGTAACTGAGCCCATTACGAGTGACGATGAGACAGACGTACTCGATGTTTTGAGTATTGATGTTAAGGACTGGATTTCCACGGTACAAAGTAGTGATGAAGAAATCAGGAAAATCAGGGACATTTTGCGTGACAAAAATACGACTTACGTAGCAGATGTGTATAAAAATTATCAATTAAAGGGTGATCATGTGTACAGAATCGTTGGTGACAAAATAAAATGGGTAGTTCCTAGAGCTGTTAGGTGGCAAGTTTTAAGAATGAACCACGATAATGCAGGCCATTTTAGCTATGAGAAAACTCTAAGTAGACTACGCGAAACGTTTTGGTTCTCTAAAATGCGACGTTTTACCAAAAAGTACGTATCGGCATGTCTTGAATGTGCGCACCATAAGGCTCCGGGTGGCCGTAAGGAAGGTATGCTTCACCCGATACCAAAAGCAGATGTTCCATTTCATACGTTACACGCCGATCACTTAGGCCCGTTCGTTCGCTCTAGGAGAGGTAATACTTATATTCTAGCGATTATTGATTCCTTTACAAAGTTTATAAGTATAAATGCTGTACGAGATACAAAAAGTACCACAGCCATAAGAATTTTTAGAGATAATTTTAGTACTTTTGGTACCCCAACACGTCTTATCACTGATCGGGGTTCTTGTTTTACAAGCTCGAAATTTAAATCATTCATGGAGAGTACGAATGTTAAACATATACTTAATGCAGTGGCCACTCCAAGGGCGAACGGACAAATAGAACGTTACAATAGAACCATATTGGACGCTTTGAGCACGAAATGCCACGGTAAAGGTGATAACACTTGGGATGAATACGTTGGTGATATCCAGTTAGGCATTAACACCACAATGAATAAAGCTACGGGGAAGAGCCCATCAGAATTGCTATTTGGTTTTAAGGTTTTGAATTCATCAGAAAATATAATAAATGAGGTTTTAAATGAAGTTATATGTCGTGTTAGTGATAATGATTTAATCAAAATGAGGACAGAAGCTAAGTCTAAAATAGATGAACAACAGCGTCATTCAAAGAAAGCATTTGATAAGCATAGAAAACGAGTGACGTTATATAATATCGGTGACCTTGTCAGGGTTGAAAGAACAATTATAGATAAAGAACATGTGGGTAAATCAAAAAAACTTATATCCAAGTTTCACGGCCCATACAGGATAGCCAAAATTCTAGAAAATGATAGGTTTTTGATTGAGGATACTCCCCTAACTAGAAGAGGTCATAAAAAATATGAAAATGTAGTAGCGGTAGATAAGATACATCCTTGGTTAAATTATAAAGATATTTCCAGTGACGATAGCGAGAACGAAATTAGCGGGGACGAATAAAATTAATTAGTTCGGACTTGGATCAAAGTTTAGTATGATATGGTGATTTAAGAATTATTATGATTAAAAGGATTTGAAATAGTAAAAACAAAAGATTGATTGATTGTTACAGTTATATATGTTTTAAAGAATTTAATTAGATTTACTGTGAATGAAAGTAGCATTTTGGCTACTAAAGGACGATTTGATTTACTAAGTTGAAGACTTAAATGGACTTGACAGGAGATTTGACGATGCTATGCTTAGGCTATAAGCAATCAGTGCAGCAATGATTGATATCGCAAAAATGGTGATATTGCACAGATGATTGTAGATTATAGCAGACTATGCATAGTATGTTATAAGATTTAGGCATAGGCTATGAGCGTCCAGTGCAGAATGTGAATGGTGATGGTAATCATCGCACAGATGGTCGCAGATCATAGCAGACTATGCAATTAGATAATCTAGAGCATGGGTTGTGAGCGGTCAGTGCAGATAGCGAATGATGTCAAGCAATTGACATCGCACAGATGACCGTAGATCACAACAGACTGTGCAAAATATGACCTGAAATCGATGGTGCAAATTGATGATGATTATGACCTGAAATAAATCAAACTAAGCTACGTATAAAATATCTTAAGTATTAGTTATTAATTAAGATTTTATTATTTGTATAATTTAACTTGAGTGGTTAATGTTTTTTTTTTTTTTTTTTTTCTCATGTTATTGATTTGTTGTTTATCAAGTGAGAGGACTCACTTTCATAAGGATGGCCGAGTTGTTAGCCTAATAATATTTAATCGAGGTATTCACCATGTAGGTGTCACTTGTAATCGATTAATAACATTGCATTTCATTATCTGTAGTCAACTGACATGCCGTGACAGTTGACAATTATATAATTATATTCTTCTTGATTATGACACTCGATATTCAGCCATCAAACGGAGTGGATTAAATCTTTAAATATCTTCGCAATCCGTATTTTATTCAAGATAACCTTTACTGGTCTTTCATGAGGAACACCTTCCTCGACTTTTACTACATAAGAGATAATGACCGTCAAGTTGAATAACGGTGAACATTTCTGTCTGATATTTGCCTGCGGGTAGTCGTGAGCTTGAATTACTGCTGCGTATCAATTCCTAGCTCGTCTAGAGTCTAGACGATTTATGTCGATGTTAATACAGCTTTGGTATCTTGGGATATCGGTAAGGGAGTACAGTTACCTTACATTATTGATATCTATAGGATATCTATATAGAGTTAATTCTATTTAACAGAGCACAAAATAACTATAATAACGTTCTTGACACCTGTCAGTTTCTTACAAACGAATACCTACGTGTTTTGCGAATTTGAACTATATTAGCTACTACAATTGTCGCATTGATAGGTGTGAGGAACGCATTTTATGGGTGGCCGGAGAAATTACTCGACTGTAGAAACCCTCTTCTCTCGTATCGTAGAAATAGTGACAAATGTGACAATATCTCATGTTTTGGTAAAATACTTATTGCAAATTTAACCAATGAAACTGAACGCGTCCAGCACATCTAAGCCGCTTTCAAGAGCTTTCAGTGACCAAATTGTTGTAGAATATTGAGACTGACAGCAACGTGGTTTAGATGTGTTTAACGCATTCACGATGTTTTCCTTCACCGTTTTGAGAGCAGTGGTGATGAAATAACTTACACTGAGTAAAGTGCCTGCTAGGGTTCAATAACGCCCATTATTTGAACGCGCCCCAGAAGGTGGTAGCCACAAGGCTGATCAGGGGTTACCGCACGATCTCGGGCGAGGCGGCAAGCCTCCTTGCCGGACTGCCGCCATGGGATCTGGAGGCGATAGTCCTCGCGCGCCTGTATGAGTGGCGCGCGGAGGCACTACGCCGGGGGGAAACTCCGCTTCCGCAGCAAATTGCGGCGGAGCGGACGGACCTCCGGCGCGAT
Organism: Luperina testacea; assembly: GCA_927399505.1. Classification (NCBI taxonomy): domain Eukaryota; kingdom Metazoa; phylum Arthropoda; class Insecta; order Lepidoptera; family Noctuidae; genus Luperina; species Luperina testacea. The sequence continues at coordinate 1,425,500 of OV656771.1, forward strand.
CTCATGGCGGCATGGAAAGAGCGACTATCGCAACCCAGCGCAGGGCACGCCACGATAGCGGCGGTAAGACCCCTCTTTGAGGAGTGGTTAGAGAGGCGTCACGGCGCCCTCACCTACCGCCTGACGCAGGTCCTCACCGGACACGGGAGTTTCGGGAGGTTCCTGCACATAATCAGGCGGGAGGAAACGCCCGGGTGTCACCATTGCCAGGATCGCCCAGAGGACACGGTGGAGCACACGGTGGAGGTCTGCCCCGCTTGGGCGGAGCAACGCCGTGTCCTCGTTGAGGCGATCGGCAGCGGCAGCGACCTCTCGCGTCCGGGCCTGGTTCAAGCCATGGTCCAGGGCGAGAGGGAGTGGGGGGCAGTCGCCTCCTTCTGCGAAGCAGTCATGCTAGCAAAGGAGGCGGCGGGACGGCTGAGGGAGAGAGCCACCCGTCCCAGCCGCCGCGGGAGACGCTCCGGGCGTCGGGAGCCGCGCGACGACTCCCGGCCACCGTAGGCGCGGGCCTGCGGGCGGAGAGTAATGGGTAGCTCACCGTCCGATCAGGACCAGGCCCGTGCCGGACGGCGCGTACGTGTTCCACGCGCGCCTCAAAGAGATGTCAGCATTAAAGAAGGGGCCCGTAAGGGCCGAAGTCTGCCGGGTCAGCGGGATTGTCCGAAAGGGTTACCGCTGGCCCGGAACATAAAGGGCTAAGGAAGGAACACGGGTGGGTTTTAGTCAGTAAGAGTCTGACACTCCCTTCCGCTCCACCCAGAGCGGGAGGAGTCATTTGATGATTTCCCATCCTCAAAAAAAAAAAAAAAAAGGGTTCAATAACCACGAACGACGACTCGTAACTCGCGACTCATATCAATGGGGCCACCACTACTCACTTTCATCATCATCTGCCTACCCTTTTCCCAACGATGTTGGGGTCGGCTTCCAGTCTAACCCGATGCAGATGAATAGCAGTATATTACATGGAGCGACTGCCTATCTGACCTCCACAACCCAGTTACTGGACAATACGATACCCCTTGGTAAGACTGGTTATCAGACTTTGCTCGATCACGGAATCGAACCCAGGACTTCGTGTTCAGCAGTAGCACTTGCGACCGCTAGATCAACGAGGCAGCGCCCCGCGGTTTCACCCGCATAAGTGTCGATCCCGTGGGAATATCGGGATAAAAACTATCCTATGTCCCTTCCCTGGACTCAAACTATCTCTACATCAAATTTCATCTAAATCGGTTCAGCGGTTTAAGCGTGAAGGGGTAACAGACAGACATACACACTTTCGCATTTATAATATTGGTATGGATTATATCGGTATTTTTTACGTATTATCATGGCGCTAAATATAATCAAACAAACAATCCTGACGTATATTGAATATACGTATAGAGTGGTGCGTTATCGCAGTTGATATTATAATATATTTGTATTAATTAATTCCTCTCCAGCACGGCCGTCGTGTATTATCGATATTGCTGCAAGCCTCTCTCTGGGTCAGAGCTATTTATTACAGTAGGTAAAGTGTTATCGCTCACAAACTACGTAATTATGGGTTGATTAGAAATTTTAGTAGCCGTTTTTTTAGACTCTGATTCTTGTTATACGTTGCATTCTGGTCAATAAACAACCAGATTTATTAACATAAATAACAACTTTATACCTAATAAATAAAAAGAACAATATAATTAGCGATACTGTTACTAACTTATTATACATATTTACGCCGCTTGAGGTCAGCAACAGCGCCAGTACAGTCAGAGTAAATACAGTTTTGTTTCAATTGATTTCAATGTATGTCTGGGTTATCAGCCTATTATACCTATAACCCACTGCGGTATACAGACAGGGTGAATTTTTCAATTTTTCAAGTGGTCAAATTCAAAACTATGAGGAATAGCGAAAAGTACTCAAAGTAGTCTCGGGCTCGATTTTGATGAAAATTAAAACTGCATCAATGGATTTTTGAAAAATCAATATGTCTAGCCAGGAATCGAACCCCATTCGATAGTGTTGCTAATAAGGATCGAATTCTGGGAATTAATGACATACGGGAAACTTCCCGTGGAGTACTTTTCGCTATTCCTCATAGTTTCGGATTTGGCCATCCACGCCTACTTGGAAAATTCACCCTGTATAGTGCCACTTAACAAAATTCTCGCTACTCTGTGTAAAGTTACCTTTTTCACAAAGACAGAAGTCAAGTATTTGAACAAATTAATTTTGATAGAAAGCTCAATTACAATCTATACGTACCTATCACGGATATAATATGAGGTACCTACGTCTATAAGTATATATGGACTCGGTGAGGTACATACCACCTACTTGAATACGGTCTCAAGTTATTAAAAGATATATAATCGGCATCGTTATAAAGTTAGAGCACAAGTAATCAGATCGCAAGCTATCAAGGGCCATGGTATTTAACCCTTTACCGCTGTATCGTAAACGTGCTTTTGATAAAAGCCAATACGTCGTAGTATTTCACTATTTCATTTTCTGGACCATTTTGTAATCACAAGAGAGAGCTACCCAAGTTGTATTAATTACATTGACAGCTGCTTTGATTTCTGATGTAAAGTTTTAAGAAGTATGAAATATGCTGAATTGCTGACGAATGTACGGACGCCAGCACATCAACCTACCCGAAACTGTCAAATTTTCGCAATCAACTTTGAACCTTATGCTTTAGTGATAAAGTTGAAAATCTATTAAAGAAATCTGACAGATTGTAGTAACTTGATGTGCTGGCGTCTGTACATTAAGTTAGTACAGTCAGCGACAAAAGTCGATTAACGCTTATCATCATCATCATCAACATATGACGCATATCATGATTAACATTACAGTTTAAAAAATCGAAACCGAGCGAAATATTTAATTAAAATCGGAACAGAAGTAAAATTTAATGAATATTAATTCTTATCTATTCTAAGAAATGCTGAAGTACGATGTATCGAATATTTTTTTATGAATTTAGATGTATAGAAGTAGCAGTCTTAATCGACGTATGCCCCCCATTTAAAAGCAAGTCCTATCTTATTTCCGTCGCATGGCAACTTTACTAAGGACATCTCGCTTATCCGCTGCCTATACCGACTGGAAGCACCTGTGTGTGTTTCTTAATATTAGCTATTACTTAGAAGTTGATGTTTCCTCTAAAACAAGAAACTCCACAGAGTCATTCACACTTCACACACTCATTTGTTTTTGTTCCACGAACTGCTTGATTTGTTATTCAAATAGATAAGATGGTTCGTAGAGTAATGGCGCGGCGCGTTTTGAAACTTGTTCTGATTCATAATACCTACATAGAGTTTGAGGAAGAAGATAAGTAATAATAATTAATATCAATACCAGCCTATTATTGTCCTTCTGCAGGACAAGTGCCTCTTCTCATACAAAGAAGGTGCCACGCCTGCTCAAGACGGGTTGTCGATGTCAGACTTATATCACACTAATATTATAAAGGCGAAAATTTGTGTGTTTGTATGTTTGTTACTTCTTCACGCACAAACGGCTGGATCAATTTTGATAGGTAGCTGACACCCTAGATTAACACAAGGCTACTTTTAATCCCGATATTCCCACGGGGACGAGTCTTATGCGGGTGAAACCGCGACGCGCAGCTAATTGTCTATAAAAACCTAGGTTTACTCACAATGTTTGCCTTTACCGATGTCAATAATGTCCAAAATAAACTTAGAAAGTTCATATGAATATTGAAAAAGTCACATTGGCGTTTGCCCGGATTTGAATCCACAACTTCGTGCGTAAGGCGAGGCCTAAAACATTGGGCCATGAAGAAAAGTATGAAGTTGTTATGTGTTTGACTCAAGGGCAGAAAACACTCAATAAGCGAGAAAAAAGTTCACAAGCCGTTGTAGTCTTTTTCACTACGGAAAATCGCTTCATGTCACTTGAAAACATAAATAAACGCAAAGAGCCCACAAAGCTAAATTCGTGTCGCGGGTTTCATGATAAGTATTTAACCACAAAGCTTTGCATAATTACTAAAGGGTGTCAATTAAATGGTTAGCATAGTATTGTTATTTCTGTGAGCAGAAAAATATAATCGGTGAGCAGAAATAGCTAATTGGTCAGCAACTCATGGTCAGCAAACATTTCAAAATCAATCAGCAATTTATGTCATTCTGGATGGCTGTAATTATTTTTGTACAGCATAAGGTGGTCGATAATAATAACGACAAACGCACATATAAACTTTTATTAGTGGAGAACGTGCTGATATTAGAACAAAAATGAGTGACTACGAAAAGAAAGAACTTCACTCGCTCTTGCATCCAATGTCGACGGAGCCCCGCTTCGCGGGGCTCCTATTTCTGTGAAAAGGGTTTAAAGTAACCTAACAAAACCGAACCTCGGGGTGGGAACATCATATGCACATTATACATTTTGATCAACAGCGCAAATGTTGTTATCGCAAATAAATATTCGATGAAATGAAAATTATGTTACCTTTTCACGCCTAATCCACAAAATCTTGCCGCTCAAGTAGTTATTTTGCGGACTGAATGTTTATTATGCAGACTCATGTTATTGTTGGCTGCCTATGTATGATTTAATTTTTGACCATTATCAAAATTAGTTGCGGAACAAGAATTGCTGCCTGATTTTTTTTATTGCAAACAAAATCTTTGTATGCTGACAAAATTATTTAAATGCTGCTTTTGGGTGGCTCGCCAAATTTTATAATTGCTGACCCATTTAATTACATTTCATTACTAAAAGCCACGACGCGAATGAAACACGAAATGAAGATTGAGTTCCGAGATCGTTAATTTTAAGACGATATTCAGATATATTTTCACAACAATTCTCACGTTTGTCAACAGTTAGTCGGTCAGTTTGCTCAACAGATTATCCCGCCAACACAATGCTGTAGGACATTCGACGTTCTCAAGACCCGCGTTAAGAATTGATCGTTAGAATTTAGAAGACTTTCTTGCGTTTGTTTTATTGTCCATTCATTGCACAGCAAACACATAGTTAATTGCGAGAATTTCAAATATTTTTACTACGTTTTCTCTTTCTTCCGTAGCCTGGGAAGGCATTCCTATTGGTCTTTAGCGACGTCAATAATCCAACTATGCATATTATATTCTGCTAAAGTATTTTTCATAAATACCCTTGCATTTTCCAGATGCAAACCATCCTGCACCACAACGGCAGCGGTAACCTGGCGTACACTGGCAGACTGAAGAACAGAGAGGTACATCGAGCCATCACCCTGCATCCTGTAAAGGACCACCGACAGATGTACAGGATACACTCCTATTTTAAGGTGAGACGTGAATATCGTGAAAGGAAAAAATATTTCTAGGACTTTTCTCGTGACAAATTGTCTGATGCAAGGTGCGTCCAAACTTACACTAACAGCAGTCCGACGCTGATAACGGGACCATCATTTAACCCGCCATCTAAACAAGTCAATGTCAGGTCAGAATTTTACATCATGTGGTGTCGTTAGCAATAATCCCACAGTTTATTGCTTTATAACGTCACAAAATATAACATTACACCTGTAATCCCCCAAGGGTTAGGCAGAGGTGAACCTGTAGACATAATAATTAGACAATAACGATGACATATAAATAAATAAAATATATGATGTACTATATGATGGTACGGAACCCTCGGTGCGCGAGACCGACTCGCACTTGCCCGGTTTTTAAAAAAATACATACATACGGTGATCATAAAATATTTGGGCAGTCAACTTCAGCTACCTGTGATTGTAAAATAGGGTAAGCCCGGACGTTGTAGCCTGATAAACAGGAGCTATTACTCCAAGATTTATTATTAACATATGGGTTGCGACTTTAACAGCCAACCTTGGATGTGTGAGTAGCTTCAGATTTAGTACAATATGTTTAAAAACAATTTGTTTCCTGAAGTTCGACGTACCTGGACATTGTATATCCACGTGTTTAGTTATTATTATTTTAGCTGCTTTCCTAGTAATTGTTTGAACATGATTTAGTTGTTCCGTTATTGTTTTAAACTTGTTCGTTCGCCAATTTCTTGCCCTATATACAATTACTCTTTGTTATTTGTTAGTCATATTTCTGCGCTCGTCCATTTTACTGCGAATTATGAGTACTTTATCTACAAACCTACTTCATTCTTTCCTTTATTCTATTTCATTAATTACTTCAAGCTGTTTCAAGTCAGTTCCTTCGAACACATCATGGTAAGCAACATTCCGTTAGAATTTCCTTTAAATTTTACCATGATCTTATTTTTTAAGCAACCTCATCAATGTCTACATAGGCTATATAGGTGGCTATGATCCGAATAATCCTTGGCCCTTTTCTCCTAATGGCTTTGATCTTTTGATTATTAGTATTGTTTCGTCACAAATCACAGTATCTCAGCTAGTTTCGCACTTTGCTACCAAGATGAAGGATTGTAAATAACAGTAACTTGTTATAATGTCAGCCGGTGTCAAGTCTGTCTGGTTGTTTGACCATGAATGTCACTACATTGAATTGAACAGAATTGTCGCAGAATGTACACATTATTTAAGAATTTTGTAATTATGTATTTAAAACATTATTTTGATTACTAGTGCTTATCAGGGTCAAGCTAAAGGTTAGGTAGGCTATTTTTATTTTCAAGCGAGAAATTATGCACATATGAAAATATCGTGGTTCTTTGTTGTTGAGCATCGTGATAACTTACGGAAACTGGGGATTTTCTTTGAATTTATTTTCACATGACAATTAGAATCTCGTGTCAATTTGTAGTTCTCTTGTCAATTTGGAGTAATGTACATAATTATGTTTCATTAACAATACTCAGAAAAGTAACAGTTCTAAATTCTAGAATATCTACAAAATTCGTTGATTACGGCTTCCTTCCTTTTTATCAAACAAATTTAACCGTTTGGTAAAAGGTATCTGTTATAACTTCATAGGACGAAGAAACTAGAACTATGTGGAAACTGTAAATCTACGCATACACGCCAAGCACACACACGGTCTGCCTTTTATCTTTAACGTTCAACTCAACTTCAGAGTATGAATAATACCAGCCTTAGTTTAGACGGAATGCATCTATAATAAGTAACTTAATTAATTTTTGCTTGCTGCCTTCGCCTTTGCACAATAGATCGCGTAGAGTTCCTAGTGAGTACATAATTAGCCTATAATGTTCCCACTGTGCACTGCTGGGACACAGGCATCCTCTCGGTGCGAGGGAGTGGGCCGTAATCCACCACGCGGGCCTAGTGCAGGCTGGTATATGTCACATGTCTTCGAATTTTACGTTTTAGGAAGTTTTCCTCACGACGTTTACTTTCACCGTTTTGAGAGCAGTGGTGATGAAATAATTTACACAAAGTAAAGTGCCTGTTTCGAACCCCCGACCTACAACGCGTAAGTCGCCGCCGTTGCCACTGGGCCACCTGGGCAAGTTGTAACGTGTCAATAGGGTTTAAGAAAATTAAATAAATGACATAGGTCTATCCACAAAATAGTGATGTGCATCCGTTTTACGTGAGGCTCCAAACTTAAATATTGGAGTGACTCTTGACTGTTGGACTTCGGTATACGTGAGACTGGATGTGGATACATATTCCAAAGGTAGTGCGATGGTCACTATCTTTGGAGTTAGTATCATTATCTGCCTTGCCTTTTCCCAATCATCTACTAACTAACTTTCTACTAACGACTGTCAATGATCCACGAATGATATCCGGGACCAACGGCTTAACGTGCTTTCCGAGACACGGAGGGATCTTGGTATGTAAATATGGTCACCCATTCACGGACCAACCGCGGCAAGCGTGGCTTAACCTGATCGATTGACCCGTGCGGCTGTTATCACTTAGCCACAAGCCAGTATGGGTCGTTCTTAGAATTCCTACAAAATACTGCATCTTAAGTGAGGTAAAATATTGGTTTCGACTGATGGCTGGCATATGTGTCAGTCTGTTGTCCATATACATATAGCTAGCTAAATTCATACGGAGGGATATCCAGAGTTGATTTATTTTTAGAGGTACCCACTTCGTTATTGTTTATAAGACTTTGATTACACAGATGAGTTGTACAGTACCCGGCGATAAATATTGCACATCGACCTTTATCGAAATACAAACAGTCCGGTATCTATTAGGAGCTGTTAAAACAATTATGATTTGCTTCTTTTGATAATTATTTTTATTCTTTGTATAAAATACAAAAAAATGTAAAGGTTGATGTGCAATATTTATCGCCGGGTACTGTACTCCATTTTTTTTTCTTTTTATTCTGGTTCAGCCGTAAACTGTGAGTTTAATGGTCTGGAATTTAGTACAGGATGAAGGTTTTATTGTGATTATTTCTTAGAATCTTGATGCAGCTGGGAAGGTGGTCAGGTGGGTGGTGTCTATAACTTACTAATACTTTGAAGGAATCTGGCTTTACATCTGGTTTGCTTAGCCAATCAACATGGTGTATTTGCGTCGTGTGATGAGAAATGTTTAACAGGTCTATTCCCGACTTTGACGATAAACAAGTGAATTTTAACCTTTTTTTATTTAATCCAAAAGTTGCGAAACCCTGAATGTGTGTTTACATAATTTTTAGCATCTCGTGACGGGGACTTTAGCTTTAACATTTTCATAGACAAGTGCGATACATACACGGTCAAAGTGTATGGAATAGCTTTTTGTTGATAACCTACGAAACATTTCTACGCTAGGTGGTCTAGAATCATGTGCTGAATTCTTGGTTAGAGTTTATGAGTCGATGTCCTGCCACACTGCATACAAAAGAACTGACAATGGAAACGCAGGCATATTGTTCTCTTAAAATAATAAGTACACTCAGCGGCACGGAATCTTGGCCAAGCGCTTATCTCGCGATAGCAAAAGTTTTAAGTGTTTCTGATGAATGTTTGTTATGCAGGTATGTCAAAAAATGTTTACTTTTAGTTCAAGAGGGTAATCCATTATGTTTTAGTGCACCACAACAAAACGTTTCATTTACAGTTGAATCGGGTCATTTGAGCGACAAGTTCACGTTTTAAATTTGTGTGTTGTGAAAAGTTTACTGTTCGGTTTTTGAATTATTGTGATTTTATGCTTTTAATTCAATAAGTAAAGGTGCTTTAAAAGCAATAAAAATGCCTCTAACACCAGCACAGGTTTCACAAGCCGTTGCGTTAATTAACCAAGGGCTAACACAGCGTGAAGTTGCTATTGCTCTTAATGTACCACGGTCATCAATGCAGTATGCCCTTAAAAGATACCAGGAGACAGGCCAGTACACCCGCAGGCCAGGCAGTGGAGGCATAAGGTGCATATCGGCCCGAGACGACCGCTTTATTGTCCTGGAGATTTTGAGAAACCGCTACCTGACCGCTGTTGAGATACGCCAGCGGCTTCAAATTGTGAGAGGCGTTACTGTTAGTGAGCGTAGGGTGAGAAGACGAATGGGGGAAGTCAATTTAAAAGCTTGTAGACCAGCACGAGGTCCAGAACTGCTCAGACAGCACTGAGTAGCTCGACTTCACTTCGCACTAGAACACGTTAACTGGACCCACGAGCATTGGGCTAGAGTATTGTTCACAGACGAGTGTTGAATAGCTTTACGTTCACCAGATGGTCGAGAACGAGTGTGGCGAAGAAGAGGAGAGCGGTTTTTACCCATTACAACCACTCCAACAGTGAGTTTCCATGGAGGCTCAATAATGGTATGGGGAGGTATAAGTTCCGACGCACGTACAGAGTTGGTTATCGTCGATAATCGGCTAACAGCTGTTCGATACATCGAGGAAGTTCTTCAGGAACACGTAATGCCATATTCGGGGTTCATTGGACACTACCAATTCCTCCTAATGCACGATAATGCACGCCCACACGTTGCACATTGCGTTGAAGAATATCTGGAAGAGGTTGGCATACAAAAATTGCAATGGCCAGCTCGTAGCCCAGACTTAAACTCAATTGAGCATATCTGGGACATGCTCAAAAGAAAGATAAAGTCCAGCTCCAACCCGCCGGAAACTCTAAACCAGCTCCGAACTGCAGCGCTGGCCGCTTGGCGCAGTATACTGCAAGTTGATGTCCGAAACATCATCCAAATTATGCCAGATCGAATGCAGGCAGTTATCAGGGCTAGAGGAGGAAACACCCGATATTAAAACGTATAGACAATAACGAAAAAGACCTTACTTTTTTATTTTGTAGTGTTTTTAAATTTATAGTGAAAAATTCCTAATTTCAGTGAAAGTGCGTGATTTTAAAAACTGATTTATTGGTGAGGTAATCTTTTAATTTCTAAGACCTTAAAGCATAAGAGACACGTATTAAAGCCACTTACCCTTAATTTATTGTCATAAATGCAAATGCAAATTTTTTTATGCAAATAATCAGCAAAATCACGAGTGGCCAAGTTTCCGTGCCGGTGAGTGTAGATTGAAATCGGCAACCACTTAAATGATGTTATTGTTAAAATAATCGTTTTTAATTGAAGCACATGGCTGGACGATATAAAATTATAAATATTTAGCGCAATATTAATTATAGAATGCACTGTAGTATAGCGGATGTAAACAAGATAAATGCGGGTGCAATAAACGTATTAACATTTAAATTACTCTTTATCAAAATTGTTATCATAAGGAGTTTAAGCAAATCTGAATTCTGTCAGTGTTCCGAATTTTTTAGTATCAGTCATCAGGTCAGCTCTGTATGGTAGGTAATTGTTAGTCTGAAATAGACGTACTTTATATGCCAATATTACAATACGTGTAAATAAAATATTGTCTGTACCAAAATAAGGCTGTACCTACTTACAGTACCCGTCGATAAATATTGCACATTGACCTTTAGAAAGAGACAATCGGCTAATTTCGGCTTCGTAGAGCGTTATCTCTGTCGCACGAAATACAAACAGTCCGGTATCTATTAGGAGCTGTTAAAACAATTATGATTTGCTTCTTTTGATAATTATTTTTATTCCTTGTATAAAATGGTTTTGTGTAAAAAGGTCGATGTGCAATATTTATCGCCGGGTACTGTAGTACCATAATCAGCCTATACTGTTCCCGCTGCTGGTACACAGGCCTCCCCTCTGTAAGAGGGAGTGGGCCATAATCCACCACGTGGACCAAGTGCAGGCTGGCGGATGTCACTGTCTTCGAATTTTTTGTTGTAGGACATGCCGATTTCCTCACGATATTTTCCTTCACTGTTTTGAGAGTAGTGGTGATAGCAATATTAGGAAAAATCAGTTTAGATATAGTAATCTACTGCAGAAAACAGGCCTCAAATTCTTGCCAATATACCTCCAATATAAATTTTGACTTCAATGTCTCAACAAAATTAAATGTCTTCCAAATCTCACTCCTATTCTTTCTGCTTTCAGAACCTTCGTATCCAAGAGCTTCGAGAACGTTCTCTAGACCTGCATCGAGACATCGCCTCTGCTATGCGACAGCTAGATGTCCCTGAAGACCTGGTAGCGAACTACAAGCTGCAAGAAGACGTTCCTCTGTTCCCAGCCAAGATCGGGGAGCCAGACTACTTGGGGAATAATAAGATATTAGGTGAGGACTCTTATGATCATTGCGTTATCACCTGTAGGAATGAGAAACGGCCTCTGTCTTGGACTATAGCTCAAGACAGAGGCCGTTTCTACCCTATAGGGTAGAAAGACTGCAAAGTTCGCAGTTTTCGTAACAGCAGGACCTCAGCTCAGCAGTGGCGCTTGTGACAGCTATTCCATTGAGGAAATCAGTAAGCGATCAGTTTTTTTTTACTTTTCGAATAAAATTCTGACACGTAAAAGTAAGTGAAGACTACAGTCTGTTCACAGTTATTTTAGCTCTGCAGTGCGATTCTGTAACCATCTCACCGTGAACACTTAGGTGAAGCGAGCGTGGAGTGAGCTGTCAATAGTGTCAATTCCTAGCAAAAACTAACTCACTTCACCTAAGTTTTCACGGTGAGATTTTTACAGAATCGACCGGCTGATTTTGCTTTGCTGTCCAAATCACAGGATCTTTATTCTCATTCTAATAAGGCTGCTGATGGGTTGCTGTTATTGACAAGTCTGTTAAAATCATTGTGATCTTTATTGTCGTCACAATAAGGTTGCTGCTGTCAGAGGTAAAATAACCGAATGGACTGTACACATTTTGCTATCTCCATCTCCATTGTATAAATAAAAATTATAGAATTAGGTACTCCTATCTTTTAAACCCTCCATACATTCTTATTTCGTCCTATTATGATTCTACATATTAAAATTTTTGTCATTCTAGGTGCTCCAATTGATATGAACCGCTACAAGCCGAACACGGTGGAAGAGATAGTGCCATTCGACTTCATCAGCAAGTCCCTGTACTCAGCCAGTCACTCCAATCCTAAGAGGCGGATTGAAGGACCACTTCGAGAAGCCCTCGATGACGTTATTAGAGAGGTTAGTTTAACAAAAAGTATTAGGGGCTAGAGAGATGGAAATAAGGAAAGGGATGCCTTTTCGCTGCAGTGGGATACAACAGGCTCAAAATAATAAATTAAATTGTTTATTCTGTAAATAAGATATCGGAATCACTTTTACATGTCATACTATAAAAATAAGCTGGCTGGATTCGACTTTAAAGGTTAAATTAAATTGCTAATGAAACTCTGTAGACGTGATATCTAAACACGATAAAAAAAAGATTTGACGAATTTTCTTAGGGGTCAACGACCGCTGGCAATGTTGTAACTTGAAGTATGAGTTGAGAAAAATGTGTTTTATCCTTTTTAGATATCGACAGCAACCACGTCTGTGAAGTTTACACAAAAAAAAACAGATTTTTTGCACTGATATTTTAAGTAAAATACTAACAGCGGTCGATGACCCCACAAACCAATATTTTGTTTTATCATGTTAAGATACCCATCACGTCAGCAGAGTTTTGCTAGCTAATTTAATTTGACCCTGTATTCTCTCTGCTTTGGATAAACGGATTCCATCTAAAGCCATCGTTCTGTTGCCTTTTTCCCAGTTTATTTGGGGTTGGCGCAACATGTGCTTTCTTCCATATATTATTTCTATTAGTCGTCATCTACGTAGCTCGTCACCCCATTCCAGTCATATCATCTTTCACACAGGAAGGCCTGTGTCGTATCGTTTCTATGGTGGAACACCAAAGAAGGCTTTTTTTTTGTGGATGGGAAATCATCAAATGACCTCTCCCGCTCTGGGTGGATAAAGGGCATAGCTACATAAAGGGCTAAGGAAGGAACACGGGTGGGTTAAAACCCACCCGTGTTCCTTCCTTAGCCCTTTATGTTCCGAGCCAGCGGTAACCCTTTCGGACAATCCCGCTGAGGACCAAAGAAGGCCTGGCCTACTCTTATAGCCATCCACATTCATACTCAAAACTTTCCTCACGACATTTTGCTCATTCCTGCAAACCACATGCCCATACCATGACAACCGATTCCCAAAAACTTTTCAGTCACTGATGCCACTTTCCGCCGTACTCTTGATGACAAGCTCATTCCTTTTTTTATCTTAAGTATCTTCTATAATTCCAGGTGATGGAGATAATAAACGCACCATCCCGTCAGCGCGGGCGCGTGATAGACTTCAACGAGTTGCTGTACGGCTACACGCGGCTGCAGCCGCTGCACGGCGCTGACCACGTGCTGGATTTGCTGCTGAAGTACAGGAGGTACAGGGGGCGAAAGATGACGGCCGCCGTCAGGAGACATGCGTATCTGCAGCAAAGTTTTACTAGTAAGTTAGATAAAGATTTCAAGGAAAAGTCATGGCTGTTATAGAGACATATTATAAAAAGAATATTCTTGATTGTACTCCAATGGGATGTTGTTTTGCTAAAAGAAACACCGTTAAGATCACCTTAGTATGAAATGATATGAAATGTTGGTGACATTACATCAACAAAACGACTCTACTATCATTAATTACATTGAATGGCTATACATAAAATATTTTGTTATTTTATATTAACGCCCAACATGTATTAAACAACGTTTATATTATTTTCAGGTATGGAGATCAGAGAACTGCCAATGGGAGACCCACCTCCTTTCGAAGATCCAGAAATTTTAGACAAGTCTGATGTCAACATGAACCCAGTCGACTACGAAGACTTTGACGAGTCTCGACAGCAACAAGACGGCTTCCTTGATAAGTTAAATGTCAGAGAAGCACTCGAGAGTGGGCTCATGAAGTTACAGAATCTGCCTAATGTATTGAAATGGGGTGATGACAACTCCGAGGAATATCCAGTTTTTGATAGAAGAATACATTTCATACTGCCTCTCTCCGGTAGACAAGAAACATTCGGAAGGTTCATGAGGAATTATGAAGACATTGTATTGAAGACGAATGAGGCTGTGTCATTGATAGTCGTAGTGTACCTAGACACTAATAGTCCTTTAGACTATAAGAGCACTGAGAACTTAGTCAACTACTACGTCGATATGTACGGTAAAGATATTAAAGTCATGTCGATGGGCACGGAAACCTTCTCGAGAGGCGCTGCATTGACGGAGGGACTGAAACTTTGCTCCGATGACGATTTAATTTTCTTCATAGATGTAGATATGATGTTTAATTTCGATACTCTTAGGAGAATAAGGATACACACTATCAAATATCACCAAGTATATTTCCCAGTCGTGTTTAGTGAGTACAATAATGAAGTGGTAAACAGTGATGATTATAACAAACTCTTGGATGATACAGTAATTGACGAACCTATTCCAGAAGAAATGGAGGATGAGGAACCAATAGAAGAAATTAAAACGGAAAAGGAATTGATGAACTTAAAGTACAGTAAAGGAATTAGGAATGAATTAGGTTACTTTAGACAGTACGGTTTCGGTATTCTAGCTATGTATAAATGCGATTTTGAAAGAGTCGGAGGATTTGATTTGAAAATCAAAGGCTGGGGAATGGAGGACGTTCAGATGTTCGAAACATTAATCAAATCAAATTTATCCGTATTTAGGGCTGCCGACGACAGTCTCGTACATATTTTCCATTCTGTTGCCTGTGATAAAACTTTGGAAAAACCTCAATTTTTAATGTGTCTCGGTACAAAAGCTTCTACATATGGTAGTGAAAAGCAAATGATTTATTATATGATGAATCATCCTGAGGTGTTGTGGCCCGAAGAGAATGTGGAAGAAGAAGAAGGAAAGAATGTAGAAGAAGAGAGAAAAGCTGAGGAAGCAAAGAAAGCGGAGGAGCAGAAAAAAATAGAAGCTGACAAAAAGGCGGAAGCAGAGAAAAAAGATAAGGCTGAAGCTGACAAAAAAGCCTCGGCGGAAAAGAAGGCCGAAGAGGATAAGAAAGCCTCGGAGGAAAAGGCGGCTGAGGCGGAAAAGAAAGCAGAGGCAGAGAAAAAGGCTGAGGCGGAAAAGAAAGCCGCAGCTGACAAACTAGCAGAAGCAGAGAAAAAGGCTTCCGCTGAGAAGAAATCAGGAGAAGAGAAAAAAGGTGCTAGATAGTACAGGGTTTAAAATACGGACTAGAAATTCGGTGCAAGTGAACTAAGTAATTAATGATTTGTATAAATATGAGTACGATATGCTTATAGTATTTTATAATGTTTTTGTTGTCCTTTTCTGTACATATTTAGTTAGAAAAGGAAGTCCTGTTTGAAGTAAGATATAAATTATGGGTGATTTTATAATTTTTGTCTTAAATTAGGAGTTTTAGAACGAAATATTGACGCAAAATAAAATTGATAAATCGATTTCGAACGATAAAATTACTTCTTTACTATTGAATGGGATTTAGTATTAAGATATAATTCTCGTAAAAGAAGTGTTTTCCTTGAAGCTAAAAATTTTGCGGTTACTTTTATCTTGCGTCAAATTATCCTTGTATATTATATCCTGATGATTCCATATCTGTAATGATGCATTTAATCCTATTTTTATCATACTAAGTAAACTTTTTATTTATTTATAATAATTATTCTTCGTCTTAGTAGACTTTATTGGAATCTAATGTGTTATTCCCTATTGTTACCCATTCTTCAGTAAAAAATATTTTAACAATGAAAACATTTTCAAAAATAATGGAAGTATAACTTTTACGAAAGTCTAGAAAAGATAAGCATTTATACAAACTATTAGCCTCGCTGCCCATTGCTGCGTATGGTTATTTTTTAATATTTAAATGCAGTTAAAAATAGTAAAGATGTTTTCTATAATGTTACGAGATTAATTTTTTTATTTTAAGATTTTTAGGTAAAATGGAATTGATAAAACAAAATCCAATGCTAGTTTTTATAATCATACGTATATACACTTCATTTATTTTGTACATAATAACGTACGTTTTAGTGGGCAAAAGGGCTTTAGATTATTTAAAAGTAAAATAATAATTTTGTTCCTATTACAACAAATTAAAATATAATTATTATTTAGTTAATAATATAATCTTTACCTACACTTTTGATATACAAAATTAACCTTCTCTATTATTTTATATTGGAGTATAAAAACAGATTTTAGTCCAATGTTTAATTTTTTTATATTTAATTTAATATTTTACTTTTATCATATAATTTTCTAAATGCAGATACGTATTTTTATATTGAAAGACGTAACGGTTTAATGTCTTTAATTTTGTAAGGCTTGGCTTGGTTTTAAACTCACTTTTTTAACCTCCTGACTACCAGTTTCTGAAAGCCAATTGAAATTACAGTTAAACCAGAAAAGGTTCGCTTCGGTAGTCTTAAGGTCATAGCACACGTATCAAACTGGAAAGGGATCGGCACCTTATCAACTCGAGCCGTTCAGTATTCTTTGTATGAAACTCCCTACTGCAACGCACTCTAATCGGAATCGTAACGTAATCGCCACGCCTCGGGACAAGTTTACGAACCGCAGTGCGGTGCGTTACGGCTCGTCGTCCCCGCGCTTATTTCTCTCCGTACCAGAGCTTACACCTCTTCGTCCACCCTTACCCCTCTCAGCCCTCCCGCGGCCTGCTGCACCATCAACCAGCGGTCGCTTAGCCGTAGCCGAGTCGACGTATCGAAGCTGCTGATCCGCTTTGGTTACGAGCTTACGTTAGGTTGACGCCTGTTTGACGGCGAAGCGAAAGGCGATACGGTGCTGATAGCTTTCCGATTTGATACGTGTGTAGTACGAACGTTGCACCATAGGGTAAACCCGACAGAGGCAAAGCTTTTAAGTTTTATACTGCCGTGCTCTCTGTTGGTTTACGCACTCTGGTCGCACTTTGATATTTAATATCTCACTGAAAAGTTTTGAATAGTTTTTTGGAATTGCTAGAGTTGTTAATCTCTAATTAATGAAAAATTAAAATGTGATTATGATAATACATAATAGATTAGTACCTCGTGGTTGTAACAGCTCTATATTCGATCATCATCACGCGTTCGTATTTCCAAAGATAGACGATGATTGTCGAAGCGCACTCTTTGCTGGGGGAGCTGTATAAGCTCACGTCAAGTGATATGATTGACTGTAATTTCTGTTAGCCATGTTCTTAGGAACTGGGTGAAAGTTTGGCAATAAAAAGCATAATACTATTTATTATATACTTTAATTTATACCGAATTTAACGAACACAAATCACTGCCAAGTTTTTATTGAGTTCTAAGCCAAGACTTCAAGTAATATCTAAGTTATAAAGCTTTTAAATGTTATAACTTTTGTAAAATATTTTCTTTTGAACATCTACTGTCCATGTCATACAGAATACTCGTAACTTTGGTTGTGACAAAGCTTATTTATCAAAAACTAAGCATATGCTCAGGTTCGGAATGGGCAATACCACTTAAAGGCAATATTACTTACTTTACTATTATTAAGGAGGATATTGTGGATGATGCCAGGTTTGTGACTACGATTTAGTAACTTGTAGTTAGTTAAAATTAAGATTGTTTAAAGCCAACTAAGCTAGATTGAGATGGAAATTACAAATACGTAATAATTATAATAATAGGTATAATCCTTTTTCTCTAAATTGTTTTCAAAACAAAAATATAACATTAAAAGGTTTGCCAAAAACAGCAAATATATTTTACCAAGGTAAAGAAACATTTTTCGTCCTTTTAAACGTCCAAAATATTACGTAGTTCGCACATAACGCATTAAAAAGACAGGATTTGTTCTATTTACCCGCAAAAGTCTGGCTTTAATGCGTTGTCTGCCAGAACCTGGTATCATCATACTGAGTAGTGACCCGTCTTCATCCCCAACCCAGTGCTCTATCATAATACGTAAAACTAAGTATTATTTTTTAAATAAATGTAAATAATCATGTACATTGTTATAATTGTGCTCACTAAGTGCCAATCCCTAGTATTTTAAGTAGAACAATGAAAATCAAAACGTATGTAGTAAATTATTTTTGAAATTATTTCGTGTTGATAATACAATATAAACAAAATTGAAATTGCATTGTGATTTGAAAGTGATGAAATTAATTGAAATAGTATGGAAAATAAATATATTTTGTGATGAATTTTTGGAGTTTTTTTATTGACTAACAAACTTGCAGGCTATTTACCCATTCGATTTATAGCTAAGATCTACCTTGCACAAAGTTCTCTGGTATGATCGATGAAAAATAATGAATTACAAACCCATTCGATAAGTTTTTACAAATGAACATACTAGATACACCTTTTCACAAATGAACATGGTAGTCCCTGTATCAGCTGCCCAGACAAGACAAGACGATCTGATGCGTTTAGAAGGACTGCGACTGCGACTGGACTGCGTTAAGAAATCTTAGGCCCAGCGCCCACTATCGGCATCGGCACAGCTTAGGATTTTAGGTGATAAAAAGCATTATACATTAACTTCCTGGCAATAAAGTAGAAATTTCCATGATATATGATCGTAGTAACAAAAATACCGCTTCGGTATGCTTGAGGCTACTGCATCGGCAGCTTTGAGGCTGCTTCGGGATACTTCGGGATCCTTCGGTACGCCGTCGCCCGCCGCGCCACCGGCGCCGAGGCAACACTCGGGGGGTAGCTTGCACTGCGGTGCGAGGGGGAGGACGGTGCGGCATGCTTAAGGACGCCTCGTCATCCCTAAGAACGTTGCAGCATGCCAAGACATAGTTTCCGACAGTGTGCGCTTGCATGTAGGAATGCCGAAGGATCCCTTTTCTTGCCGATGCCGATAATGAGCGCCGGGCCTTAAATGGGCATTTGGAATAAGTTACGCGACAATGGAAAAACGCCAGACGGAATGACCATAATGCCTTGGAAGTTGTGTAGGCCTTTGGTGTGAGATGCAACCTGTGTCGACACCCTCGCGCCATCCCATCTTCCTAGCACGGCGGGCTCTGCTGGGGCGGCTTTTCCCATCGACAGCAATGCGGACCAATTTTTTGATGCCCAATAAACTCTACGCTTTTTTTATTCTTTTTCCTTAATTTAAGTTAATAGTTAAAACATGAATATTTATTTACTTCGGTGAAGAAATCATGATAAATGAATAGTGAAGTAGTTGAATGCTTGTCGAAGCAGTGGTTTGTCAATTTTCTCATGTTGAAGTTACTCTCAAACTCAAGTCTAGTGGCACTTAGGAATATGTAGTTTCTAAAGCAAGGCTTTAGAAAGTCCAACGGTTTTTGTATGTCACACTGATTTTAACTAAACTTTTATGATGGCCATAAAAAAGCCAAGGAGAGATGTATTGGAATAAATACATTATTAACCAGAAACTGTTTGTGTGTCTCGAAAAGCAAACTTATGAAAACCAATCCTTTTTTTGCACATACTGTATAAATACATAAACTGCTAAAAACATAACCCTTTCTTTTGGCTTCGGCGTAGTCGGATAAAGGGAAGCCCTCTTGACATAGTCACAATATGATCACAATTTTACTTCACCATCATGTGTTGCAAAAACCGGACCTCCTCCTAAGATGGTTTTATAATATTGTGTTTAAATTAAACTCGTATCGTCTTTTATCCCACTATTTTACTGCTATGACCAATTGACTAATATAAACGTCCAAAACAAAAAAAAAAATTGGTAACAATGACCGACATAAAGATATTATTTATGTCCCAAGCTCGCATTAAGTCATTAATCACTTCATCCATAAATAAGTTCATCATGTACACAACACCTATTACATATCTCGTGCCACACTTTCGATACGAATCTATAAAGAACTGTTATCAACATGACACATCATTTACCCTACATAGCCTACAGCCTACATAAAAAGATAATCACACGTCATGATTGATAACTGTCCCATATACACTCTTCATTGTGTAAGTTCGTGATAGATCGTGCGATGTATGGAAGATGAGCATCTTACATAAACCACTCTCAATTAATTCTGTAGGCAAATAAAGAATCGATTTCTCTTTAAGTATTAATCCCGTGGTTTGTTTGCTTAAAATTCTATTTCTGTTACTTTGGTTTGTTGTTTTGATGTGTTGTGTGTCAATGTTACAACTGGCTTGCATGTTACTGGTTTTTGGGAAAGTGTTATTTCTTAAGTTATAATTAAGTATTGCATGTAAAAGTCAAGTGTAGGTATTTTGTCTGTGCATCACTACGGTTAGGCGAGTGCTGGTCAGAGCTAGAAATAAATATGTTGAAGGCAATATGCGCTTTTACGATTTCTAACGTGACGATATTATCGTGGACGTCTATGTCATGTATATCATGATAACACAGAGAAGTTAAACGAGTATGAAGACGCTTTTAAATATCCATCCACGATAACGTCATAACGTGCACGTACGGCTATACATTAATGAACGTGAAGTGGAAGTTCACGTTAATATCGTCACGTTAGAAATTATAAAAGCGCACATTAGATACCTATAATATAATGTCATCTACTTATGTGGTCCTTCGATCCTTAGTAAATCTATAATATAGGGTGGCGATGGCGGGGACCTTGACGCGCAAACTATAACCAGGAATTTAGAACATGATTACTGTCACCGTCACACTCACCGTCCGATCAGGACCAGGCCCGTGCCGGACGGCGCGTACGTGTTCCACGCGCGCCTCAAAGAGATGTCAGCATCAGCCGAAGGGCCGAAGCCTGCCGGGTCAGCGGGATTGTCCGAAAAGGTTACCGCTGGCCCGGAACATAAAGGGCTAAGGAAGGAACACTTGTGGGTTTTAGTCAGTAAGAGTCTGACACTCCCTTTCGCTCCACCCAGAGCGGGAGGGGTCATTTGATGATTTCCCATCCTGAAAAAAAAAGACCCTACCGTAGAAATATTTCGAGGAAAATAAATAACCGTTGTTTCATAGAAAAGTGCAATACCTACGCGTTCAAAATGTATGGAACACCAATTTTTTTTTTAATAACCTACCTACGAAAAATTTCAACGCAGGGGGTTCAGAGAATCTTATATTGAATCCATGGTAACAGGTTGCGCGTCGATGTCTCTGTCACCATGTATACTTTGCAAGTAAGTACCTGATCTCCTCATTTCGGGGTGGTCCTAAGCATTTTAGAAGTTTAATGGAAGTACAATGTATATTTACTTAGGCAATTAACATCTGCAGAATAATGTTTTGTCCAATCTCTTATGTGAAAGCACCATTCAACGCTAAAAAGTATTTGTTTTGACGAATTCCAAACTTTCGCATTGACCGGAGATATACCTAATTAGTCAATCAAGATTTATATGATCAGCATTGATTCGAATCTTATAATAGGTGATTTTAAAGAAGAGGTCAAAGTGACCTTTTCTTTCACGGAAAAAACTCCTCCCTGTTTACCCGTGGTTGGAAAAGCCGTCTGATGAATCAATCCGATGAAAAGTAGCGTCTTCTTCGTTCAGCTTCCAATAATTCACTTTTCATTTAGATTGGAAAGAAGATTGGGAAGTTCCGCTATAACGTAGCACTACACTAGTTGATGAACGAACTGATACCGAACCTAATCACTTCTGTCACCTGTTTGTCACGAAAAATATCTAAGATCCAAATTCATCTCCACATCCAAAATCTCCTAGATAGCTAACAAAGAATGTTGCCATAGCATCAGTAATTAGCAAATAAACAATGGCCGCACGCAACGACCCACAGGCAGAATCTTGCCATCAACGTGCTGTTGCAAAAGGAATGCGATTACATTGCGTATGAGGTGCTTAGAAATGTGCAGGCGCAGATTGATTACCATCTTCGTGGCAATGTTATGTATAGTGAGACTTACATTTTGATCTCTGAAGAAGGTTACTGACTGACCTAGTACGTCAGCTTTTAATCGAGGTAATACGACTCGAAGGACCAAAAATCTAATTTGTTTTCCAAACGCTTGCATATACAAGTCATTTATTCAAACTAGGCTAAGAATACGCAGATTTTTACAGTCCTCAAAAACGCCCGCCCTTCACCACTACATGGGAAGATGAAGTGGCGTAACAAACTCGCCAGGAGCACAGCTGTCTATTCAGTTACAAGAATGTTGAACTTAGGATATACTGACGTTGCCTAGCCCAGAAAAGGTTGAGGATTGATTGTGTGTACTCAAATATTCTGCGACTTAAAGATTTCTGAGCAATATCAAGTTAAGCATTCTCTTGATGTTGCTACTTCACGGTATTTTTATTTATTAATCTGCATCTCATAATTTGTATAGCAACAGTTTTTTAACGGGCTTTTTAGGGCTCCATCCAAAATGTGCCAACAGGACCCTATTCCTAAGTTTTTTTGTCCGTCCGTCCGTCCATTTATCCATCTGTCTGTCAGTAAGCTGTATCTTATGAACCGTAATAGGTAGACAGTTCATTACAGTGACATTTCAACAGTCTACCTAGAGCGGCAAATAATAAAAAAAATAAAGTTAAAAATTAAAGGGCGAGCAAGAAAAGTGTTTTTTTTTTTGCCTTGTGATACGGAACCCTTTTTGTGCGGGTCCGACTTGCACTTGGTCGGTTTTTTAAAATAAGTCATAACTTTTAATTTCTACATTTATATCTGTAATTGATATGGTGTACACAATAAAGAGTATTATTACAGAATAACTAATGTATGGTATTATACCCTATTCTTAATAGCACCAAGATTATTATCAAAAGCTTTAGCTGCCGGGTTGTAGACCACAGCCATTTCTACAGTAAAAAATAGCCTTATTCTGTAAGCAGAGAAAGTTAATTTATATAATAAGGTCTAAGTTTACTAGGGATCACTTAGTATTCTAGGTGTGAATCTGTAAGACTGTCTGTTGACATCACCTATCATCGCTTCTGAGAAGTTTACTACTTTGGCATGTTTAGAATTTGTTATTGCTTTACAATATTCTCTTTCGTTACTCATAATTGATGCATAGTATGGTTTTAGAAAAGTTTATAACATTATACACAAGCACTGTCTATTCTAGGGGTAGCAAGACTTATTTTGCAACGCTTGTACTTCTGCTTTCTTATTTAATTCAATTCAATGCTGTAACATTATGAGTTTTAACTCATACAGCAGTGAATTGTAAAGGATTGTGAATTGTCTTTAATTATATTAGATCACACGAGCAATAAGGAAAAGAATAACTGGTAAAACTTGGAAGTAACGAAATAATTAATGCAAACACCTAGACTGTTGGAGTACCTGTAGAGCAATTATCTTGACGTAATAATAACGACAGAAGACCCAGTGTTAGACATGTATAAAGTAAACTAATCACTTCAACATAGACGACGTGCCTTCTTTCAGGAAGCTTAGAATTTTCATTGACCCGAATGACACCGCGCGTTAGTTTCGCAACATCATCATACATGTCTGGCTGCAGTCGCCTGCGAGTGATGACCATTGTCTTCTAAGTCGCGTTGGATGACGTAATTTTACGTAACGTGCATTACGCCCGCAATTTTAGTGAGATTAGCCGTGGGATCCCAATGTTTCTCAACTATTGGTGGTACTCTGCCGATTGGGATCACGTTTGATTCAAGAACAGAGGTTTCCATTGATATGTCATCACTAATGACTATGTTGCCCTGGTATATCCAATGTGGGTATGGAATGTTTCCAAATAAATCGATTACATAATATGTTTTTTGTACCTTTCATGCTGAGCCGATTGTTATTTCATTATTGCATAGAATAACTATTTCATCATTCTTGTCTGAATTTTCTAAATGTTTCTTAAACTACAACAAATTTTGGGAATTTAAATGTAATCTAGACTTTCGGCGACTGATATTGAATTCAGATGTTAGGTGTGTTAGGTGACCCAATGTTCTATTAACGACCCTTTGATTGCTTATTTGTTTGCTAGTAGGACTACCAGGACCAGTTTCTACATTTGTTCTAAGTTTCTGATTTAATATAGTCGTTTGGCCTGTCTAACCTGAAGACCTCTTTGCCCATCCATTTACTTGGGTGTGTTGAAAACCCAGAATTGAACAGGTGTTTATTATCCTATTATTCAAACATTAGGAAACATATTATAAAGTGTCCATTATGTAGCGTTAAGTACCCTTCACTTTGGCAATCTTCACGGTAAATAACCCATAAAATATTTCGACAGGTTCAGCATCTTACAGTGTTAGGTGCACTGTAATACGTTGCTTCTTCTTGGTGACCCAACCAGCCTCTACCTTTTCCTTGGATTTGATTCTCTTAATGAGTCTACGTCATCATTAGCTTTGTCTTGACTATGACATCCTACTTTCTTCTTGGCAGATTTTACTACAATTTTTTTTTCTACAAAATATCGATACACACATCAACACGCCTGTATCCGCCGAAGGGTTCGGCAGAAATGTACTTACATCTCTGCCAAACCTATATAGTACACCACCATTTTGCCAATTAGGTTTAAGTTACATGTAATAGGGAGGCGAGCCTATTGCCATTGAATTGCTATTTTACCCGATACCGATACATTGTGTTTAAATTCAAGCGATGAAAAAACTTTGTTGTTTTCTCTTGATTGCTTGGTTTGTTAATACTATCTTGTAACCTTGATTGACCTTTGATTTATTATTTAGCTTTCTCATTAACTTTAACTATCCATGCGATTATGCAGTTACATTCTAAATAATTTTGGAACGGCACCTTATGATGCCATCTCAAGACCAGTCGTCATCTTGTGATGAAACACGATATAGCCAAGCAATGGACATTTTCTTTTGATTTTGTAAATTGAACTATCACGATTCGTATAAGATGGAACATTAATAGAGGTTTTGCAATGTTATTTTAGTGTTTACTCATTTTATGCATCGCTTTATTTGTTGTGGTCATTTGCAAGTAGTGATGGTGATGTACAAATGCTTTTATGTATGTTTTTGCAAGAATTTATTTTGGCATATTGCATAAGGTGGTATCGTGCGTTGTTGTAATTTTTTCTATGTCAATTTTTGCTATTGGTACTCCAGCACCTGGACGTGGGCTTTTCTAACCCAGATAGGTTGAGGTTTAGATGATGTTCATTCAAATTCAGTTTACGGTGTCAAAATGTATTTATTTTCTCTCTTTTTTTGTAAAATAAAAACATAAACTTAATAATACAATAAGCTAACCTTACGATAAACTTTATACAAGATGTGATCCGAGCCCAGCGGCTAGCCACTTCACACTTTGTAGCGCGACTTGTCGTCTGTTACTCTGTCAGTTTGGCAGATATGGCAGATGTCAAAATCGGCCACCAGTGACTGGTTAGCCGCTAGGATATGTTCACCCGTGTGCGTGCACAGTCGCAAGCGTTGGCCAGAGGCGATGACAAGGGCCAGGGCCGACATCACCTACATTGTACGTGATCGCCGACCGATTCGAATACACATTCGAGTGGCTCGGAGATGTTGCGAGCACGCTCGAATAACGTTGACCATCCGAACTTTATGTGACTACGGCATTTAGACGTCTTCGTTCTCCATTTTAA
Organism: Luperina testacea; assembly: GCA_927399505.1. Classification (NCBI taxonomy): domain Eukaryota; kingdom Metazoa; phylum Arthropoda; class Insecta; order Lepidoptera; family Noctuidae; genus Luperina; species Luperina testacea. Next base: position 1,451,338 of record OV656771.1, read on the forward strand.
TACTTTGATGTTGTTGCTTGTCTAAATGTGCTTGACAAGTTCGGATAAATTAGTTAATTTAGTAAGGAGCGCCGTAGCTGCCGGAGGGGATAGCCGCGGGGTATCCGCCGCCGCTGGATGACTGCTGTTCGTATTGGGCGACCTGGATGGCCTGACGGACTCCTTCGAGGACGACTCCGACAACGCGGGCAGATGGGACGCCGTAACTGGTGGATGGAGCTCCGTAGGAGGATGAGGGTGCGCCGTAGGAAGAGGAGGGAGCTCCACCGTGTCCACCGTGACCACCGCCGCCGCCGCCGGAGTTAGCTTCTTCCCTGAGGAGGATGCCACGGATCTGTTCGAGGAGTTGAGCGTCGACGTGCTGTCCTTCGGAGGTCTGGTAACCGGTGGAGACGGCCTGGTATCCGCCGCCGCCGCCTCCGCTGCCGCCGTGGAAACCACCACCGCCGCCGCCGGAGGGACGGTTGTAGTTGTAGCCGCCCGGGGCTTCAGCGTTGGCACACGCTACCAACGCGAGGGCTATGCACTGTGGAAAATGGAAAATAAACTCTATTAGTTTTAGTCCAAAGTTCAAATTCGATTATAAAAGTAAAATGAAAACAGTGACAAAAAAGTCCGTGTAAAACTATGATTCAGCTGATAAGTATGGTGGTTACAAACATTGTTTTAGCGTAAAGTGGTTAGGTATATGTAGGTCACTTTGCTTTAGGTTTCTCTTCTCCTAAATTACGAGAACATTAGCTCTCAAAGAGGATGTCTAGGATTAGCCAGGCAACAAAAGTAAAGTTTCAGTCGTGCACTAGGTAAATAAATATTTCTTTTATCTTCCTCAACCCGGTTACGTGTTTCTTAGCTAGGATATCTTATTAGGAACGGTTACGTATATTTACGTGACATTATTGTTGCTTTCTGTTGGTCCTCTCATTTGCGCATGAGTATCAAAAGGTGTGTAAATAATTATACATTGCGTAAACATGACTTATGGCACTCATAGTCTTAATTGTTGAGTTAATTGGATTTGAAGCGTTTTTGAAACGACAGTTATGTTTATGTAATATTTTTTTTTTGGAACTGTGTTTTTTGGGCCGTGGCATTTTATTCAAGTAAGGCACAGACGCCAGCATATCAACCTACTACAATCGGTCAAATTTATTTAATAGATTTTAGGTTAAAGGTTCAAAGTTGATTGGGAAAATTTGACAGTTTCGGGTAGCTTGATATGCTGGGGTCTGTACCTATAATTATTTTTAGAACTTTTTTTTGTATCATACAGTTCTAAGAGGCAACAAGAAAAACTATTAGGTATCTTCAAGCAAGCGTTACAACTATCAGTAGCTGATTTATTTTGGACTCGAAAGACCACAAAAAATATTGGTCCTTATGCTATTTCAAGTAAATGTAGAAGTCTCACTAAGACAGAATAGTAAGAGAAGAAATTGAGGCAGTCAGAGGAGAAGGAGAGACAGATTTAAGAAAGAAAGAAGAATTCTATTCTATTCTGTAAACCTATACAGTAATCAATAAGAACGTGTAAGCCAACAAATAATCAATTCAATTAAATTACCAACTTGACAACAACAAATAAAAACGATTGATGATAATCGTTTTGTTGTGAACTCAGAACAATAGTTCGGCAGAGAAAGTGAGGTCAGATGAGAAGCAAAGATACCATTACATCACCAGCTACAGCTACGCTATACTCCGGCGATTTATGTGAGAACGTGAACTTTGACTTGCGAACAGGAAGACGATGCGATGCTTCGATTTATGCGTTTCGTGTTTACCTTTCGCTAAGGATTAGAGGTTTTGATCCAAACTACTTTAGGTTATGGTTGCGTAAAGTATTGCATCTTGCAAGGCTTGGAGCGTGAGAATCAATATTTAAGTGCCAGCGTGGCTTTTGCAAGGGCTTCATAATAATTAGATATTTTGGACACATCACGTCTAAAGGTATTATTAGTATATTTGCCATTGTACAATGAATCCTTTTATTCGAACATGTATACGTATGTAGTTTTTAATTGATTATCTATGTCATGCTTAGTGACAGTGCTTTTAGTGTGACATTATTTATTAACGAAATGAAATTAATTGCAAGAAACAAACACCACATTTACAAGGAGTAGGAAACTATTATTGTGCAATACGATATCAGCGCGTGTAAGAGTGGATTTGTTTACAAAAGCGTTCCGTGAGCTACCGCGGAAGAAGCCCGGGTCATGTCATAATGACCATCTCATATTTTCTCGGTATGTTTTCTAATATTAGATTATAATGTGCTAAAATTCTTGGCGTTTTACATAAAATAGCTCTTAGGTTTTTTTGTAAATGTACTAGCATATTTGAGTAACTTAGGCTTCTTTCACATTCATTTGTCTTATGTTGAAATGACGACCGTAATTTGTTTCATTTTTAAACCCGTTTTATCAATTCACGTCTGTCATAAGAAATGGAAGCAAATTCTCATCTTCATTCTAAGCTCATTGTATTATCTAGATTTCTCTAGCTGATATTGTCAATTGCACTATGACATGCGCTATTGCATCACTAGATTGCGCTTCCGCCGGAAGGCACGGAGGCGCCATTATCTAAAGCTTTCGACTTTGATCACAATCATGCTTGCTGACATAATGACTTCATATTTTATGGACACTTGGACAGAGATTATGGGGCTCATGTTACGTGGATTATGAGTTAACTGTACTCGTTGCTGTGGACATTAAGCATATGGATTTCGTCATCCAACTTGAATGATGAGAAGTATTTGTCAAAGAAGATAGATGCATCTATCATTGATAAATATTAAGGTGACGTGTCTCGTTATGTTAAGTCTAAGTCACAATATTTAGCTTCTATATACCATTCCTATATCTTACTTAGCTACTAAGGGATAGTTATTTTTACCATTGGCAGTATAATTTTCACCATGAATGGAAAGTGATTTTAATTTTTTTCTACGATGGAGTAGGCAATACAAGTTTTCGTAGTGTTAGCTCCATTATTAGTACAAATATAGAATATCTAATCATCTACATTCGATATCTAATAGAAATCCGCCTTAATGCCAATGAAATCAATTGTCAATTCAAACTGACCACTAAAGAATTCTATAGCCTAAGCTCATAAATACCACAAAGTAATATTACGATGTTATTGTGACTAACATTTATGAATTTAACACATTATCATCGAAATGGTCATCGTTGGAACTCCTTTCATATCCACGAAGTTATGACCGTAAAATTAAATGTAGTTTTAAACAACAGTAAAAGTGTTTGCGCAGAATCCAAGATGGCGGCCGTTGATTTCTTTATTGAAGTAATGGAGTGATTAACATGTAAAATCTAATTAGTAATTTAGTTTGTCTACACCGCGTTGAGTATTTATGCATATATGGCTAGTGAGTGGTGAATTTTTTTTATAGTGACTTTTCGGGACAGAAAATTGTTCTGGTTTACTCTATAAAAATGCATTTGGTCTGTAGGTGGCAACTTATTTAGTATTGGAGGATGCATTACATTATTTACAATGATACGTTTTACTTATGACTCGTAGTTTGACTTTTACGATTCAGATTATAAACATTTCAAAGAAAAGGCTTAAATTTTTACAATTGGATTTTTTTTCAGCGATCTTGCAAGGTGAGGCGAAAATGTATTTGTTATCAGTATTCGATTTTCTGTTCTTATTTTGAAGTTGAAGAAGATTCAACTGGTCGCTTGAGTGCAAAATGAAACTACCTTTCTCAAAAACAAGGAAATAGAACTGTCAAATTTGAAAATCGAACCACGTTCGGGTGTACAACATCTCGGACACATGCTGCGACCCTGCTTAGAATTAAATCAGTTACGCCATGGTGTTTGTATTAGAATATTGAATTAGATTCGACCGTATTAGTGTCAAACCCATAATGGGCAAAGACCAGGTGGTGATGCGCCAACTTTGCATTAATTTAAGGCTAGTTACTGTTTATGCTCATCGCAATTGATCTTTTATGGGCGATCTCGACGGCTGAGTATTTTAATCGTGTGAAAAATTGCAGTTTTACTTGGCATAAATGGTATTTTATATTTTTATAACCAGGTAGGTTTACGTATTCATGTTCATGATATTTGAATAATCTTTGTGGCCAAGTGAAACCCATAAACAATTGACGTTGATGATCTTTTTGACATAGAATTATGAGTGTTAATTAACAGTAATTCACGACGATGTCGCAACCAACATAATTAATCTACGCTTAAACCAATTAAAGTAAAAAAAACACTACAACGTTTAGAAAGTTAATGGTTTTCAACCAGAATTTAAAGTAAAATAACTTTAATGTCATCATTGTTATATAATATCATACTATGCAAATGACATTATGTGTTTTAAAGTAATTTTAGAATTTCTCTCTAATCCATAGATTGTGGAAAAATTGAAATTTTGTGGAGGTAAGTATGAATTTCTATTTCGACGTAAACTGTTTTGAATGTAGTAGATTTGAAGTGATAATGATAAATGATAAAATAATTTTGGAAGAGGTTTCAAGCTGAGATTTTGAAGCATTGAGACAGCTGGACATTGTTTTTAACAATCACAGTAGTCTTCTAGCCGCAGCAGACTTAGAAGACTGAAGAGAACTATAAGGACGCTGAAGACAAAGAAGCAATACCAAAACTTAATGATGCGAATACTATAGCACTCTTCACTAAAAAAATATAATAAGCTTTAAAAATAAACAATCTACATTTAAAAGCTCTTACACAAGGTCGTAAATCGCTTGATTACATTACAGCTGAGCATCAGTAGCAGTTTGACATAATGACCCGCGCTCGACTCCTTGCGTAATAGTGAGGTACCCCGTAATGTGCTCGCGTAAAATATGACCGTTGCATATGTCTATTACAATTTATGTTGCCTTAGTAACTGAGCTACGATATATGCGTGGCTCAATGGGAGTTGAGTAATTGTACATAGTAATTATTTTGGTGAATTGTGGGACTCTTTCTTGGGTTCTTGATGTGCTGAGCGTTGGAGGCTTCATCTCCACCCCATTCTTTTATAGGATTTTCTATTTTCAAGATAAGGAGTTTGGTCCCATGGTCGCAAATATAAAAAAGGAATAAAAAAGGCAGGGTTACCCCGCATGTAAAATGAGCGTAGTTTAGAACTCTTTGGAAAAAATAATGCCGAAGATGCAGTAGTTAAGTCTATAAACCCAGTTTTCATTACTTATGGGAACATTCTATTCTTATATCACCACAAAGAAACGAAACTCCGATATTCTAATGAGAATGACAAAAGAAATGTGACAAAAACCGTAAAGTCAAACACAATGGTCGGCAAACGTGTGAAATCATTTAAAATGTATGCGTTTTGACATTTGAATGGCGCTTCGTGTTGCTTCAAGATTTATTATATCGATTTTTAGATAATTGTTTGGGAAAATAGAGATGCGACTTTCACTGTTTTTTTAGGTTCCATGTGGAAAGTTTAGACAATAAAGGTTAAAGGTTGTGTTGAGTTTACCTGCCGGGTATTATTATATTGTTGTTAAAAAACTAATGAGATTGAACTGGCCGCGATCTTTTGTGGCTAGATTCCGACTGAAGAAAGCAAAGGCAAAAAAAGCGTAATTTGCAATTTAAATTAACTATAAATATGCAAAATCAGTCTCGCAATGTCAGGATTGTATCGGTGATTTGATATTCCAAAAACAAGTTGTTAGATACTTTCATTTGTTAGGCCCACATATTTTTAGCTTCGTAATATCGCGATCCTTATCGATAACCTAATCGATGTAGGCTGCAAAGGCTGTTAGGTAGTTAAAGTTAAAAAAAGCTATCAAGATCAGATTACGATCGTGTTTTGAATACAGACAACATGCACGTTGATGTGCAGGCTACGAAAGGTCGTAAGTATCGGACTGGACATTGCACTCTGGACTCTGCCAGAATGCAATAAAGTCGCAGTCTTTTTACAATTGTTTATTTTTAATCATGTGTTGCAAAGTGCAGCACTTAATAGTCTATTAATGACTCAAAGGTAAAGACTTGTTCAAAATAATAATAATGTCTTTTTTTTTAATTCATGCTATGAATAGACAGCATTAAAAATATAAAACTTCGATCGTATTCCAAATTCGAATAAACTGTAAAGTTCAGAAATCAACAAGAGTGCATTCGGCTGAATCACATTCCAAAAAAACAAGAGAACGAACACACACGATTCCCGATGCACTATTTTGATTTCGGAACGACACGGCACTTGTCACTTTGTTTTATTTTTTCTTTTCACTAGAACAGGCACTGCACTGGACTTACCGCTACGAAGGCTTTCATGATGTTTAGGTGTGGGTCACTTCGGAACGTAGCGAAGTAATGTGATGATGTTGGATGGTGTTTGGTGATATATAGTAAAGTACGCCCGCGGTGGGGCGGAGAAAGGATAGCTTAGGTTGTGTAAGCACGGGAGATGCTACTACCATCCGAATAGGAAGTTTCGGTTAATTGGAGGGCGTCATGCGTTTTTTTAAAAGATTTTTTGTGATTGACCGGCGAGGTCAAGGGTTTTGAGTGACTCTTTGAGGTTGGAGTTTGAGTTTTAAGATTGTTGTAGATTTCTGTTTTGTTTTGATAAATCTGACTTGACCTTAGACACAGATTTGTGGTTTCTTACTGACAGTAATTTGCCTCTTCGTATGTGTAATTTAATTTGGCATGTTTAAACCTAAGCAATTTGTTTCATATTTTGAACCACCATGTAATCTGTTTTGGTTTTAAAATAAATTCATGTTTCAATAATGGACACTTTAGTTTTATTTGTACTTTGAAAACACTAAAATAATTGAACTCATCAACCGATATTATTATTAAAAGCGATTTAATAAATATGTAACTACATACTTACCAACCTACATTAATATTAGCTAACTTTATATCATGTTTTCCGGTTCTTATTATACCCGTAAAATTAAATTATTATAAGTAATTCAGATTATTTAGGTACAAAAGTTATTGTTTAGATATTAAACAAAAATTTATTTGGTACTTATAATTATACGCCAATGGTCCTTTGGAACCGAAGGACCGAAAACCGTAGGAACAGTCACAAAATTATAGGTACATTAAAAAGCTAAGCTATCACGAGTATCACGCTTCCATACTGTGAGGACTCTTACGAGTAGTAACAAGAACAATAACGACCAGTAAAACATGGGAACCAGGTAAGACTGACTTAGCTAAAATATGCGAACTTTACCAGCTGTCAGCTGTGACTAGAAACCCATGTAAGTCTTAAACAAACAAGCATAGACCTAAAGTAAATAGGTAAAAGCTATTTCTATTTTCACATGAGTCAGCAACGGGTATTGTTTACTAAGTAGGTAATGTAATTCTAGTGTTAATTGTTAGACAAAGATATACAACTTGGTACCACATCGTAAATCGTACGATGAGCGATTATGTTTAGGATCGTGATTCATTGGTTTAGTCTTTTTATCCTTAATTATATTTAGACTAGCTGTTGCCCGCGATTTCGTGTGCGATCCAGGATGAATATTAGCCTATGTCCTTCTCCAGGTCTCAGGCTTTCTATGTGACAAATTTTATAACGATCTGTTCAGCCGTTTTAGCGTAAAAGCGTTACAAACAAACAAACACACTTTTGCTAGCCACTGGCCACAGCTTCACACGAGTGCAATATACTGGTGGCGACATGTCAAATCATCGAGATTTCTGTTCTATATCTAAGTTAAATGTCAATATATTATACACATAAATCTTCCAGAATAAATTTTCTAAATTATGGTGAAAACTGCATCAAAATCCATTGCGTAGTTTAGAAGAACAACGCTGTAAGACTGACAAACTCGAAACGCGGCCTTAATTTATAAAATGTATAGATATAGATTATGTTTAGATATGGTATGTGATTTGCTTATAAGCAACGCACTTACCATATCAGTTCTCACTATTGACAAATAGGTCGATAGTGAGAACTGTTGATGGCCTTGTTTTGCCATATAAGTTTAAATGTATCTATAAGTGCTGCAGGATCTTCATTCATTCGTCAAGGTGTAACAAATGTGTCGGTAGACTCTGACGAACATTGGCTAAGGTTAATTAGGTATCATCATCATCATAATCAGCCTATGATATTGCCCCCACAGCTGGGACACAGGCCTCCTATCTTTAAGAGAGAGTGGGCCGGCAGTGCGGGTTGGCAGTTGTCACATAATGTCTTCGAATTTTTGGTTCTAGGACATGCCGGTTTCCTCACGATGTTTTCAGTCACCCTTTTGAAAGCAAGTGATGAAATTATTTACACAAAGTAAAGCGTCTGTCTGGATTCGAAACCACGACCTACAAGTCGTAAGTCGCGGCCGTTACCACTGGTCCAACACTGCTCTATGATAAGGTATACACGTATAAAACTAAGCAGTACCTACCAGTTAGGTTTTTAATTGTAGCCTTGTGGAATGTCTGCGATTTTTTCAAAATCAGTAACAAAGTCAAAATTGTAAATGCAAAATTCCACAGCTAAATGTATGCAAATACGAAGAGCTAAAAATAAAAAGTAATTTACATGAATAAGTTTTAAATTTTAAATTTCTAAACGTAACATGTCAACAAAAATGTGATAGATTAGACTTCTATGCAGCTGACTATTTTTTTGTTTTGGTGCGGTAAGAAATTACTTTTATTTTGACTTTGATGATGACCTGAGGGAGAGACGGAGATTCTTTCAAATTACGAGATACAGTTTTCGTAATTTTAAGAACGTTCATTGTGATCTTAGTCTCAATCTGTCAAAAAACCTCTAATATGCTTTCTAGTGAACGCCGCAGGAATCTGTTGGATGCGAGAAGCACAGAACCGGTCGAAATGGCGGTGCTTTGGGGGAGGCCATGTCCAGCAGTGGACGTATTTCGGCTGAAATTATGATGACTTTAACATGCTGTTACTTTGGACTCCCCCACTAGCGGAGCAGCTGTTACTAAGATTTCTTTCGCACTAAAAATATTTTTTGATTTTTTATTTTGTTTTTTCATCTAAGGCCCTTTCAGACACGGCTTACTTGCCGTGAAAAACTACGGTTTATTCGCCGCCGGTCGGCGCGGTCTTCAGTGCTGTAAGGACCATTATGGAAGTTTATTGACAGACACGTTTATTCTACGGCGCGGGCGCGGTTTATACCCTGTACCGGAAAGAAAGCCGTACCGTGTACAGACGCCAGTACATCAAGCTACTACAATCTGTCAAATTTCTTAAATAGATTTTCAACTTTATCCCTAAAGCATAAGGTTCAATATTGATTGGGAAAATTTGACAGTTTCGGGTAGCTTGATGTGCTGGCGTCTGTACTTGATAATTGAAACTGGAGAAAGAAAAGTCTTTTTCTTTCCATAATTAAAGTTTTCTGTCTACAACAATTTCAAACACGCGACATTGAAAACTGATTACTTAATACAAAAACATACGATGTTTTTGGACCTTTAACGATTCTGACAACACTCATGCAAATTACTATATTAATAATTATACAAAATAACTTATTGCTAAATAGTGACGATGAACCGTTGAAGAAAACGTAGTACCCATTCATACATTGACCTCGGGAAACCTATAATGTTACAGATGCATATGCGGCATATAACATGACATGGCCATCTTAATACATGGGTGGGAGTGGAAGGAATAGTTGGGAGTACACCATACAGAGTCAAATTACCTAGTGAAACTTCTACTCCATAGGAACCCACGCTTTGAAATGGGCAACTAGCTTTATATTTTCTGACTGACCGACTTCTTGACAATTCAAAAGTGCCTGTTAATGGTTTAATTGAAATAAATGCTTTGAGTTTGACTTCGCTCACGTGCTGGGTATTGTTATCTACTCACGATAAAATCCATGTATAAGAAAGGAGTGGTTTATTAATAAAATTAAATACGGAAATATAGAGAGTTTGCAGAGTTCAATGAGACTAATAAAGCCAGTTTAAGGGAAGGTTTCCCTTTTCGCAGACCCACTAAAAAGTTCAAGCCTTCAAGGCTGCGTGATATGATAAGTGATAGCATAACATCATGTCAGAATTGCCAGAAGGTCTAGGAGTAGGCAGAGGCGAGAGGCGAGAAGGGCAAGTGTTCTGTAAAAAAGGGCGATCCCAATAGCCATAAAATGGGCACAAATCCAGATTCCAGAATCCTAAGTCCTAACTGAAGGTATCGTGAAACGTAAATGGAGATGTGTGAAGAGAAAGGGCTGGCAGGACACTGAAGCGTTTTTGTCTATTTAAACAAGAATTATTATTATTATTAATCAAACTACATAGCCTTTTACCGACTAAGATTCCCAGCCTAAACGGATGCAGGCTGCATCCGTAAAATATTGGTATTTATAAGGAGGAGCGACTGCCTATCTGACCTCCACATCAATGATCATGTTCGTTAGTCCAAAATATATTAGAAATTAAAATGATAAAAACGTGTCTCGTTCAGCAAAAAATAAAATTCTCTCCGAACTAACCTTTTATTATGACATTGATACTAATTGAGTAAAATGTGTTATCATATTCCCCAAAGCATATTTAAATTAATTCAAGACTTACATGTAGGAGTAATACGAAGATGAAAAAAAAATGCTGTACCAACCCGGACTGGGCCCGCGTGGTGGATTATGGCCCATTCCCTCGCACAGAGAGGAGGCCTGCGTCCCAGCAGTGGGAACGTTATAGGCTGACTATGCTGTAGTTATTGTACATATAAATGTACTGACTAGTTAAGTCCACGACTTACCAAAAGGTTTGACCAAAAGTCCTATTTCCTAAATAATTAGGAAATAGGACTTTTGGTCAAACCTTTTGGTAAGTCGTGGACTTAACTAAAAGCGATTATAGCGCAAGCACGCAATCGACGTGATTGTTTGTATGAATTTTGACGTACAAACGCGAGTTGATTGATCGCGCGACTCGCGACTGTGTCATATTCATATAGCACGAACGCATGACGTAAATGTAAAGTAAATTTGAACTATTTTTGAATCGTAAATATAAAGGCTCTTACAAACAGGAGCGACACGCGATATAATCGCGCGCGACACAAAGGCACTCGTTGCGCGACTTCCGGTGCCTTTGTGTCGCGCGCGATTTTCACGCGTGTCGCGCCTGTTTGAAGGAGCCTTAACTATACTTATAGCTTTAAATTTTGCATGACTGCATAATTACGAGTATGTAGTTTCAAACATGGTAGATGTGATTTTGATTTGGTTGCCGTGTGGTTTATTTCTTGTAATTTACTCTTCGGCAATTTTTGCAGATAGATTAGATGTTTGCGTTTGTGTGTCTTAAAGATTAGTCATATAAAACATCGTAGGTTGAAAAAAATTGCACTATGTGCACATAATTACAGTACCCGGCGATAAATATTGCATATCGACCTTTGGAAAGAGACAATCGGCTAATTTCGGCTTCGTAGAGCGTTATCTCTGTCGCACGAAATACAAACAGCCCGGTATATATTAAAGCAATTATGATTTGCTTCTTTTGATAATTATTTTTATTCTTTGTATAAAATGAAAAAAAGGTAAAGGTCGATGTGCAATATTTATCGCCGGGTACTGTATCTACTTAGGTACTGATTTTTTGGGATGTTGTTACGAAATATACCAATAGTTTAAGACAAAGTTTACAGCTTTGAAAGACCTGTGCTAACGGCGACTGGCGCATTGTTATTTAGTTTTAAGGTTAAGTAAAAAAATGAGTATACGGTGAAAATACATTTATTTTCTCCTTTTTAAATAAATAAAACAGAAACATAAAATTAATGATAAAATATGTTAGTAATAAGTTACCGTTCAATGAACAATTAATTAAATAATCTACCGAGGAGAACCGTAGCTGAGGGAGGGGATAGCCGACGTAAGCCTGGGGGAGACACCGGCGGATAAGCCAAATTCTGATGATGTCTGGTGGTACTGAGCTAACTGGATAGACTGATCGATTCCCTCAAGCACAATAACGCGTCCAGATCCGCCACCGCCGGAGCCGGTGGAACTGAGAAAACTGCTGCCACCCGCTGCTGCACTACCATCTTGGTTGCTACGACCACCAGCGCCGGCGCCCCAGACTTGGAGGTTCCTTCCGCCATTGCCTCCGCTGCCGCCTTGGTTACTTGAACCGCCAGAGCCTCCACTGCTAGCTGGAGGCCTATAGCTTCCAGCGCCTGCACTGCCAACTAATAAACTGAAGCCACTAGCGCCTCCGATACGTCCTGGTTGGCTAAAGGCACTAGCAATTACGCCACCGCCACGTTTCCAACCTTGAAAGTTACTGCCACCGCCACCTCCTCTGCCAGCTTGGTTGCGTCCTCTACCAGCTTGGTTGCCTCCGCTGCTGACTGGGAGGTAGAAACCACCAGAGAAACCGTTGCCACCAACTACGACTGCACTGCGAAGCTGTCGCCTGCCACTCCCGACGTCGAAGAGACGAAAGTAGTCGCCGACGTAGTTCTGGATCTGACCGCGGTTGCACGTCACCAGCGCCAGTGATATACACTGCGGAAAATGAACTGTATTAGTTTACGCTGATATTAGTGCCAAGAAAATAAAAGAAAATGGACACAAATATTGTTTTTGGATGTAATTATAAGTACTTAGGTATCTACATAAGTTAAGTAGGTATCTACTCTTTATTTATGAAAACTCCTAGGCCCGCTTGTACCATAAATCAAAAAATGCATTTATCACTAAACATAATTGTCTCATCACTGACTATGTCAACTTGAAATGGTTGTCAGAAACCGAAAGATGTAATTTTTAAATGCGTTTTAATACTAAAAGCATTTAGTGACATATGGGGCAAGAGGTCCTAGTTTCATAACTTTAAAGACTTTTTTTATGACTATATATCAAAATATCTATAATATAATTTAAAAAAATATGTGTTGTAAACGACTGTCTTTCCGGTCTTTATAATTTAAGGATTAAACTTTTTTACAATAATATGATTAAAAGACTGCATACTTGATGATTAATGATCTTTCCAATTAATACGATATTGATACCATTAAAATAGTTTATCATCTCAGCGCAATATACGTTAATATTTGACATGACTAAGTACAGACTCCAGCACATCAAGCTACTACAATCTGTCAAATTTCTTTAATAGATTTTCAACTTTATCGCTAAAGCATAAGGTTCAAAATTGATTGGGAAAGTTTGACAGTTTCGGGTAGCTTGATGTGCTGGCGTCTGTACATGTAAATCGGTTGATTATAAGCAACTGAGTAATAGTAGAACTTGACATTACGCTCGCGATTCATTGCATAATGCTGAGGTACGATGTAATGTACACATTACAAAAATATTACCGCCCCTACACATGGGTAATGTATGTGCAGCATATGTATCTGTGCGGTGGTAGGTATATGCTGGTCTATGGAAATGAAAAATTGAGTAGTAAGTAGGTATTAAGCCAAATTGTGTAAAAAAAAAATTGCCTCAAGTAATCTTTTTTCAGCATTTTTTTATTCGTCAAACAACTATCCACATCATTTGAAGAGCCTGTCTTACACCCCTTGAGATGCAAAATCTGTTTCTGTATTCTCCACAATATCCTAACACAAACAGTTGAATCCCGGTTAAGTGATTTCAGAGTAGTGTCTACTACAGATCTACATACATTCGTCAGTTCAGGTGATAGAAGTTCAATGTATGGGCATAAGCCTCCCTCAAGGGTTGCCATTGCAACAAGTTTTGCGCTGCCTGCATCAAGCGGATTCCTCAGACCTTAATCAGGTCCAAGCTACGCCATTCACCCTTTACACTTCGAATCAATTTACAATTAGGCTGAATCACATCCCCAATAGTTAGGGCGACAACACACTATAGCCTCGATGCACAATTTGATGTCAGAAGGACACGGCACTTAAACTGTCACTTGATTTTTGTTTTGTTTTACCAGAGCAGGGGCTATACTGCACTCACCACAACAATGGTCTTCATGATGCTTAGAGATGGACCGAAGACAAGTGATTCTGATGTGTGATTATGCCTGGTGATATATAGTGGCAAAAAAGAGCCGCTTAGAAAGTAAATATCCGAAAACCTGATACGTCGTAAAAAAAAATACATCCGACGTCGTTTAAGCCAGTATAGTAAAATGCAAATGACTTTATGTGTTTTAATATAATTTTTGTGTTTCTATGTGATATAATCAATAGAATGCACCAAAATTGAAAGTTTTATCTATTAATTTCGAGTAAGGTGTGGTCTTAGGTAAATAAATATTAATCAATTTGCATTATACAACAAACCTGTATTGTGTAATGCCATAGTGCCACATACCATAAGGTTAGGTTAAGGCTACTCGAAACCGATATGGTTCTAAAACAGACATGATAAAAGCACAATAATATGGTAATGAGCTACGTTTCTGAAGAAATAACTCATCATCTGCCTAATCTTTTCCAAACTATGTTGGGGTCAGCTTCCAGTCTAACCGGATGCAGCTGAATACCAGTATTTTACATGAAGCGACTGCATATTTGACCTCCACAACCCAGTTACTGGGTAATACGATATCCCTTGGTAAGACTGGTTGTCAGACTTTCGGGCTTCTCGGTACCCGTAACGACTGTCAAAAATCCACGAATGACAGCCGGGACCAACGGCTTAACCTGCTTTCCGAGGCGCGGAGGGGTCACGGTATGTAAAGATGGTCACCCATCCACAGACCATACGCGGCAACCGTAGCTTAACCTTATCGATCGACCTGTGCGGCTGCTATTGTTGTGCTATTACTTGTAATTGTTTTTTTATCTAAATGAAAATCGTTTACTTTTACCATGTTTGTAAATATGTGAGCACCATGTATCTATCAGATAAATATTTATATGTCATGGTTTCATTTTTAATTCTTTTACCTATTGTGGTATAGTAATTTTATTTTAGGTGCATCGTCTTCACATATTATTATTGTATAATTAATGTATGCAAAATATTGTAAAACATTTTAAAAGAGTAACGGCACTATGTGCACATAATTACAGTACCCGGCGATAAATATTGCACATCGAGCTTTGGAAAGAGACAATCGGTTAATTTCGGCTTCGTAGAGCGTTATCTCTGTCGCACGAAATACAAACAGTCCGGTATCTATTAGGAGCTGTTAAAACAATTATGATTTGCTTCTTTTGATAATTATTTTAATTCTTTGTATAAAATACAAAAAAAGGTAAAGGTCGATGTGCAATATTTATCGCCGGGTACTGTAATTCCGAATGGTGATGAACTGATGATGATACTATGTTAAAGAAAATGAAACATTCTTCACTTTGTCCCCATATTCCTATGAGTGGTTTCTGACAACGGGAACCTATCTGTTTATTTAAAAAATCAACAGACCAACGTTTGGTTTAAATCTCGATTATGGCAAATTAAGATTTAGTCTAAGACGTTTAAAATAGTGTTATCATATTTTATGAAATCAAATAGTAGTCTCCAAATACTATCATTTTACTATTAGCGTTCCTGCACACGATGCCGTCACCGCGCCGTCGCCGCGCCGACGCCGCACCATTACACTGTAGATACGAGTCGCGCGAAGCCCGCCACCGCGCCGTCGCCGCGCCGCCACCGCGCGCGTTTTTACTGTTTCATTCATTCCATTACCGGCCGCGTACGAACGTGCACGCCGCGTAATTTCCCGTGAATGAATCAAACAGATAGGGAGGGGAACGCGCGCGGTGGCGGCGCGGCGGCGGCGCGGTGGCGGACTTCGCGCGACTCGTATCTACAGTGTAATGGTGCAGCGTCGGCGCGGCGACGGCGCGGTGACGGCATCGTGTGCAGGAACGCTTACAATCATAATGTTTGAGTGGATGTGAAAACCTAATTTAATAGGAAGTTATTGGTAGGTTAGGTATTTTGATTTATTCATTATCTACACTTCTTAACTATATCTATGTATGGTAAAAATTGTTTCTACATAAGACTAGAATTAATGTGTAGAAAAAAATAATATGGTAATTTTTACTTTCATTTCCATTATAGTTTGGTGATTATGAAACATGTCATATAACACAGCATCACGCCTACATTCTTCGTAGAGGTCGGCAGAGTGTTATGTTATGACCCTCTCGCCCTCTTTTGGGGCGAAACTATTGCTATCAACCTGGGACAAATCCAACCTACAGAATGCTAGTAAAAAAAAATCTTGTAGAAAAGACAAACCCATTAATACCGGCCAGTCTGAGGATCAAATCGAACTCAAGGAGCACTCGTAAAATGATTTTTCAGGTAATAATTATTCGTTAAACACAGGCACAGACGCCAGCACATCAAGCTACCCGAAACTGTCAAATTTTCCCAATCAACTTTGAACCTTACGCTTTAGCGATAAAGTCGAAAATCTGTTAAAGAAATTTGGCAGATTGTAGTAGCTTGATGTGCTGGCTTCTGTACATAACACCACATCTGTAATCCCCAAATGGTTGACGGAGGTATAGCACCACCCACACTTCGCCAGTTATTGCAGGTCCATCAAACCCGATACAAATCCGACAAAAAATCTAATCGAAGAAGCCAATAGCACTTTTTTTCTGGTTCGGGACTGAACCGAGGACCTCATGTTCAACAGTAGCGCTTGCAACCATTAGACCAACGATGCGGTCGAACACACGCATAAAGTATGTGTATGGTAAGTGTATATTAAAATGTTGATAAATCATCACCATCTGCCGAGCCTTTTCCCAACTATATTGGGGTCAGCTTCCAGTCTAACCGGATGCAGCTGAATACCAGTATTTTACATGGAGCGACTGCCTATCTGACATAAAATAAAATAATAAATAAAATGTTGATCTGAGCCAAGACGAGCCAAGCGAAGCGCAAGGGCACATACCTACCTTTTCTCGAAGTGTTTCGTCGTTTTTTGAACCCTCATAGAGTTGGTTTCCGAGGTACCAGATAGTTCATATTTTCAGAATATGATGTCAATAATAGACTAATTAAACATACAAAGTCTCAATTGAATAGCTCTAATACATTAGATTTTATTGATATCTAAAATACACCGATTTCGTCACTGATACACTGACACACTGATGATCATCAAAATGTTTGGCTACTTCCTGAAGTGCTAGAAAGCTGAAATTTGGTATGTAAGCTAAGTTTAGTATACAACCAACAAAAAAATTCATAAACTTATAACTTTCGCCCCTCATCCCCTAAAATGGGGGGGTGGAAGTTTGTATGAGACTTCAAAATGTTAGGGTACTTCCTGAAGTGCTTGAAAGCCGAAATTTGGTATGTATACAAAGTTTAGTATACAAAAAAACACTACCGTACCCCCAGATAAACTTATAACTTTCTCCCACCATCCCTTAAAATGGGGGGGGGGTGGAAGTTTGAATGAGACTTTCACCAATTTTATGAATTAGGACATGAAACTTTACACGGGACTGTAGACAGTAACTAAAAAACCTATTAATAAGTACTTACAAGAACCCGAGCGAAATATCGCCCTGATTTATCGCTTATCAGTAAACCATCAAAGAAAAAAGGCAAAGACAGAGAATGGGCTATGAAAACCGGCACTGCTGATGTGCAAGAAATACACCTCAAAAAAAGAAGAAAAAAATAAACACTAAAAAGACTGCCTAGCAACTTACAAAAAGAACTGAAATGATGAAATCCCACCAAAAATATTTCCTGTATTCCCGTTGTCCCCGTAGGCCATGTCCCCGTTAAAGGGGACAAAGGGAATTTAATAAAATAATTAAAATTACTTTTCATGTAAAATGTTGCCAAGACGACCACATAAGGTTTGCCCTGTGAAAAAGATATCAGATCTCATGTAGAGCCAAGCTTCTGAATCTACACGGCCTAACTCTACCGACCCTAACTTCACAAATTCTACATATCAGTAAAAATGTATGGCTTGGCTGTTTCGTTACTTACTTCAGAAACCAAATATTCGCATCACCTCCACGACGCGGACGGTGGCGAAATGGCGAAGCCATACATTTTTACTGATATGTAGAATTTGTGAAGTTAGGGTCGGTAGAGTTAGGCCGTGTAGATTCAGAAGCTTGGCTCTACATGAGATGGCAGACGCCAGAACATCAAGCTACCCGAAAATGTCAAATTTTCCCAATGAACTTTGAACCTTATGCTTTAGCGATAAAGTTGAAAATCTATTAAAAAAAATTGACAGATTGTAGTAGCTTGATGTACTGGCGTCTGTATCTCGTGGAGAAAAACGACTACTTTTTATACACTGCTAGTTACACAAAGGTTCAGCTCCTCACTTAAGACTCAAGCATTACTTAAATCTACATATCATAACATCGCGCTTTGTTCCCCCGGAGAGTTCAGCAGGGGTGAACCTATGGTACACCCACTTTTCACCAGTTATGTGGTTAATGGTATTAAATTAGTTAGCTTGAGTCTTGAGTAAGGTTCTGTAATACGGGCCTAAGTAGGTGAGGTTGATCAGACAGCAGGTACCTCATTAACTAATTGGTGCACGACTATACACGTACTCTTTAAGAGAAAACGCACTACAGACGAAGAAGATTCAATATGCATCTTGCACAATATGGAGAGTATGTACGTTCTCTTAGACGCAGCAATTACTAATTAGTGCCATCCGACCACCTGGACATAAATATGCGATGTGAGGTGGACGCCGTGCACGTCTGATGTGCGACGAGGTTGGGGCGTCTGGCTCGAATTAAATACGTCGTGATTTAGATAAAGAGGTTTTTCCTTGGGCGAAGGACGGACAAATAGATTTAAGAATGTATTTGCAATTTAGAACTATTAAGAGTATGAATCTAATTCCACTGCGAGAAAAACGGCGAAGGAATAACGAGCGAGAGGAAACTGGGGGCCTAAAAAGGACACTTTGGCAGAATCATAAAAGGATAACATTATAAATTATGGCAGAAATTCGAAGACGTATGACATCCACCTACCCGGATTCCTGGATTTGGTTCGCGTGACGGATGAGGAGGCTTGTGCCCTAGCAGTGAGACTAATTACAAAAAATATATTGTTAGCACTTAAAAATCAAAAACACTAGTATTTTAGTATGTTGCTTTTAGAATAATCTGACAAAAAATCAGAATGATTGTATGTATATTAGTATGATTTTTATTGTAAAAAGAAAGTTTTTAGAGGTATTTCATGTTTTTTTCTATCGTATCCAATTCGTTGTATTATGTTTTCAACATAGTATCTACCTAGCATATATCCTGAAGAATATCATATATTTTTCTGATTTTGTTTACTGTAGTCGATCATATACTTTTATTGTTTCTAAAATTTGCATTTTTTGTGTTTAGGTCTTGTAAGCCCCTTAAGACGATCGGTTTTCTAAAACAACCAACTAAATAGAACAATCGGTCCACGATTCCGGTCTTGCACACACCGTATTCAGACTAGCACGGATTCTATGTCCTTATAAGTCTATAATCTAACTTAAACTGAGAAATGAGGACCACTTAAAGCGGTATTCATTTAACGTTGCATTTGGGAAGTTGAAGAACCTGCTAAACATCTCGTAGCCATAAAATATAAAATCTAATGAACTGTATTTTATGTTTTTAAATTTATTTATTTTTATTTAAAAGGTTCACCAACGACTTATCCACTAGAAATATTGACATAATAATAACATATCCATTGTGTTATGGTAAATTAGTCACTTACAGGCGTACACAGCACTTACATAAAAAAAATAGCTTCATTAAATCGAGTCTGATCATTATTGGGTTTGGTTGCTGATGTTGAGGCATTTGTATTATTAGATTCCGCCAAATATAACGTCAAACAAGAAAGATTTGGCTTAGGCATACAATTATGTGCGATTTCTATCATTGCATTTGTGTGAATCTGTAAATCTTACGTAATTAGTAACTTACTTTGTTTGTCGTAGAATTTTGTACGTGTTTATTCAGTAAAAATGTTGATTATTTGAGATTCTATTAGCTTTTATGGAATATGGGAACTTTCTTAGAATTACGTGTATATTTGCATTTCCTATTAACTCAAATGAGATGTGGGCATGTAGTGGACAACGATGTCGTTACTAATCAACCAATGAACTCAATCATTCAGCATTCCTGGACACAGGTATTGCCCAAATTGCAACACACCAAATTAAATAGGTCCTTCTGCTTCCGCCGACGATCTAGATCGATGTACTTTAGAATGTAATGACTACATACCCTATTACTCTGTTACTGATGGGTGACCATAGAGGTACCATTTACGCTGGTTGGGACACCAATTGACATCCAGCTCTACAAGTGACAATCATAATTGAAACTTTTGGCGCACCATGAACCCATGACGCTTGTGTAGAGGAGGGATATGCATGTCACTAACTAAAATAAGAGTTATGAAAGAAGAGTGAATAATAGAGGTGACGGCTAACAGGGGAGAATGGAAGATAAAATCGGGTTGTGTCGAGCCCAAGTAACTCGGTACAAGAGCAGAAATATGATGTTGGCTGCCTAGTCTGCCCACTATGCTGAACCTTTTTACCACGCCATAAGTTATGTCCTGTTGAACTATTCTAAACAAATCTCATACTGAAAACTTGGGTGAAGATAGCTGTCATTCCACCTAATCCTGGGGAATCTAGGGATATACAGCTCACCTTACCTATGTTTTTACGGTGGGATTTTTAAAGAATGGCACTATACTAAAGAAAAGGATAATAACACAGCATTCCTTTCTAACGTCATAAGCTTGTGAACACTATGTGCGATGGCTGGCCAGACCAATATAACTTTTGAACGCTGCCAACATTGCATAACTTACAAATGTTACAAAGGACCAATATATCGATAAACAAGGAGCTATTAATAATCCTAACGTGTTCGTACATTGACCTAGTCTAGATCAAGGTCGAACCGTCGAAAAGTCGGCTATCTGCATAAAGTATGCCAAGTTCAGTACGGCCAATAAGTCAAAAGTGAATCTGTGATTGTTGACATTGTATTGTTTATGCAAAACAGGTTGGGCAAGGAATAGACGACCGCTTTTTATGCCCAGGATATATGAAGTGAGGTTTTCAAGCTAGGGTAGCAAGCAAGTAATACTGTTCTGGAGACAAAATGGAGAAATGAGCTAAATTTGTAGCTCAATGGTACCCAAGTAATTGCAAAAGGAAGAGAGGATGCCCGAAACGAAGGGAGGATGACGATCTTAAGGCGACAGCGGAGCCAATGTTGAAAAGGAAAACCCATGACCGGGAACTATGGAAGAATACGGGGAAGGCCTATGCTAAACAAAAATCTGAAACCGATATCTGTAGAAGAAACTTTTCATATAACTAAATTATATATGTAAGTAGATTGTAAGATTGTTAATAAAGGCTATTACTACACTTACTACGTGGGGACAGCGAGTATACTACCCAATCGGATCATTATTTTACTCAAAATTTACTAGCATCGTGTAAAGAGCTCTAGCATATGCATGAAAACCGTTTGTGCAGCATTGTGTACTGAGGAAACATCGCGTGCCAATAAGTATAACGAAAAAACGTCGCGCTGATATTGTTTTTCCTTCTGTAAGACATAATACCACCTTTGCTGAACACCGGTTTTCTTATCTCAGTCTGAATCTATATAACAGGATTAATAAACTGCTCGCGATATTCAAATTTAATTTGCACAAATGTAAAATCGCAGTGAAAGGGTGGTGTAAAAATTACTATGACATTGAAAATCTCCTTTTCTTTCCTACTCAATAGTCCAACACCACAAATACACACACATACACACCCTCAAACACTCACACTCTCTCACAATACACCATCACACACGATCCATGATTGTTACATTTTGTACTTAATCTTTAATAATATGCCTGTTTGTTTTCTTTTTCACAATCAACGACATGCGAATGAATTTTAAAATGGAGGAACACTGACTCCCAAGTCACAGGTTTATACCTAGTTTGGGAGCCAGGGGACCTTTGTTAAGATTCTACGTTATATGTTGTAAAGGTAATATCTGTAACCATGTTGTCACTTTTATGAACTAAAGAAATTTATCTATTATAAAATTTATTTATTTATATGCCAAGCCAAGACAGCAAGCCAGGATAGTATATCGAGGCTCTAGCTTGTTATCCTAGATTTTTAAAACTAGCCTCGATATCGGGCATTAATAGACCACTAAATTCTATTAAAGGCTGTGAGTCGTTTAATCAGTTTATGAGGACAATTTCCAATTCAAAATTATCAACCACAGCCCGACTTTACCCACTGCTGACATAGGCAGCATTTAGTAACCTCTCTATGCTATAAAATCTCTTTGCTTGTGTCAATTCCTGTCATGCATGTTTAAGGCCGCTATCCCGCTGGCGTTTTACGAGGGTTGGCGCTTCTCCAACGTCTGCGCAGCGCCAACGTTGTGCAGACGCGACGTTAACGTCGCGAGTTTCTTGTAAATCGCAGCATATACGCGACGTTAACGTTGCGTTCAGCGGGTGTAACGCTTGTCACTAGAAACTCGCGACGTTAACGTCGCGTCTGCGCAACGTTGACGCTGCGCAGACGTTGAAGAAGCGCCAACGCTCGTAAAAAGCCAGTGGGATAGCGGCTTTATATTTACGGCCGCGACTGACGAGCTGTAAGGTCGTAGGTCCGAACCCGGACAGGTGCTTTACTTTGTGTAAATTATTTATTTCATCACCACTGCTCTCTAAACGGTGAAGGCAAACATCGTGAGGAAACCGGCATGCCCTAAAACCAAAAATTCGAAGACATGTGACATCTACCAACCCGCATTGGGCCCGCGAGTTGGATTACGGCCCACTCCCTCTCACCGAGAGGGGGCCTGTGTCACGGCAGCATTTAGAGGACCCATACTACACCATTGATTGATGTTCGATACGGTACTTAAGCGTATCGAGTGGTTGTGAATAGCTATGCTGGGTGGACTGTCTAGGATCCATCGGACGTCCTTTTGACCGCCATACGTCAAAAAATCAAAAACGTGCCCTCGACGTCAAAGTCTATCTGTTGTCGAACCGTGGCGTGCTGGGCACATTTTGGTTTGTGTTCTATACACGACTGTGGCGGTTAAAACTTAATCATCATCTGTTGCCACCTACTGAACGAAAATCTTATAATACTTCTTGAAGATTAAATACAATCCTTTATAAATAGCACCAACAGTGCGGTCAGGAATAGATTGTTCATAACAAGTAATTCTTTGAAGCAAAATACCAGAATTAAGGCTAACCAAGCGATCAATTTAAAAAGTTCTCTGACAACTTAATTATATTGATGACGCATCGGTCTAGCGTTCAGGTTTTGAGGTTAGCAAGATTTAAAATTTTAAATCGCTATCCGAGGGGATAAAGATACATAAATAGTCGCCTGCATAGCTGTTGCAGATTGTAAATCAATATTTAGAAATGTTGTTGCTAACAGCACCAGTCCTGCGAGGTAATGACAGTTCAACAACATTCATTGCGTAATTTATGTTGTGGAGCAGACAATTTTTTCGAACATAGGAAGCAATGGATTAACAATATCCTTCAAAGTGATTCAGATTGTAATTGAAAGTGTGTTACGCGATTAGGGTGCTGATTTACTTTTGTATCGTTGATGTTAATATGATGTACGAATACATAATTTTTTTGATTACTGTTTTCAGACAAATTAACTTACTACTGTCTCGTATATAAACCACCTTTCAAGATCAAGGTTTAAGTCAGGGAAATTAATTGTTAAGCAAATTAACTTCCAAATTATTTTTTCCGTATTCATATCACAACTTTCTTTGACAGTTGTATGAAGTGACCATAATACGGCAAATTGGCATAGGGTTT
Organism: Luperina testacea; assembly: GCA_927399505.1. Taxonomy (NCBI): domain Eukaryota; kingdom Metazoa; phylum Arthropoda; class Insecta; order Lepidoptera; family Noctuidae; genus Luperina; species Luperina testacea. The sequence continues at coordinate 1,475,182 of OV656771.1, forward strand.
CAATTTGCAATTAATTTGACTGACTGTATCACCAGACGCAGACGTGCTAAGTTCCACAGTCTACAAGCCATAAGATAAAGATACGCCTAAAAAGATAACTACATGTTTAAAAAGGTGACCTAATTGCTAATAGAGAATTTTTCTGACTATTAACAGAATAGGCGAGCGTGCGACCATCCCACGGAGGTATTATCAATTGCTACAGAAGCACAAACGATTGCAGAATGCCGTAAACTCATTATTTCAATTGTCCGTAGTTCATAGTAACAGAAATTTCAAGCTACACCTATTAGATTACTTGTCTTGCTTTTCATAACATATTATCACGCTTGTATTCTCCCAAATGTAAGGCAGAGGTGTATATTGTGTATAATGCTACACCCAAATTTCGCTAGGAGTTTAAGTGCCAATGTAGTAGCAGTAGGGTCAAGCCTATTGCCATCAATCGGGTACAAATCTAGACTCTGGGGTGCTACTGAGAATTTCTTCATGGAAAAATTCAATAATACTTTGCTCGAACCGGGGAATCGAACCCAGAATCTCATACTGAGCAGTACCGTACCATACAACATATAGGATAATTTCTATCCCGATATTCGCACGGAATCGAGACTTATGGGAGTGAAACCGCGGGGCGCAGTTATTGTATGAATTCAGCAGAAGTCAGAAATGTTCAGTCAATATTATACAGGATACGATCTTCTTCCCTCATAAGGGCATGAGTATGTATGAGGTAGCTCATGCGGTGCATCAATCAGCAAGATGTGTTGCTCGTGTTTATCACGCTTCTTCCCATCTTGCGGCTGCTAAAACCGTCGAAACATACAAGGTGTAATTGAAATAACTAAAATCAACTTTACGGTGGAGGTCTGCCCGGCTTGGGCTGAGCACCGCGGCCACCGTAGGCGCGGGCTTGCGAGAAACGATTCCCGTGATAAACTATTTACATACCTACAAAGTACGGAACCCTCGGGTGCCCAAAAAAAACTGGTCCTGGTTATTAACGAGGAATACCAATGAATGGACCTCTTAATCGATTTTAAGTTATTAGTATTAAACTTTGTATAGCGGTCACATACAAACCGTCGGCTTAAATTGTACGATCCGACACAAGTAGAAACATATTGAAATTAGCCTCTTATTAGTTACTGTAAGGTCAATTAGGTTCTTTAAGGTCAAAGTGAGGATGTGAGAACTTACATTATTTCTGACATTTCACAATTTTTTAAAGTTTATTTGTGGTTCAAGTCAAAAGTGATTGGCACCTTACCTAATACTATGTATGTCTAACTATTTTGTGAGCCTTATTTAAATAAGGGCTGATTTTTCAATCATCTGATAACTTTATTCAAGGAATAATTTTGAAATTTTGACAGTTATTCCATACAAAAACTGTCAAACGTCAATTTTTTTCCTCGAATAAAAGTTATCTGGTGATTGAAAAATCAGCCCTCATATGAATAGGTTATTCAATAGTTTTTGTAGGTACAGACGCCAGCATATCAAGCTACTACAATCAGTCAAATTTCTTTAATAGATTTTAAATTTATCACTAAAGCTTAAGGTTCAAATTTGATTGGGAAAATTTGACAGTGTCGGGTAGCTTGATGTGCTGGCATCTGTACTTGCTTTTACACTAAATTCATAAAATACATAGTTCCGAATCAAATAAAAATTAGAACAAAGCAATAATTATTAATGAAAACTATCCGTTTATAATTGCCTGATTATATTTTTCAACGCAGGGTAATTTACACTGTTAATGTGTCTGAATAATCACAGCAATGTTAATATATCTTCAAGTTTATACACTAAAAAAACGTAAACGTTACGTACGGCAAAAAACCATAAACTATTTTTAGATTACAATCAATGAAAGAAGACCCATCGATGTAATGATGAATAAGTGAAGAACTAATAGAAAATGTTGACAAGCCTATGAACGGTAAGTGAAAGGAGAAAAAAAAACGTTAGTTTAAATATTGATTCATCCGTAAGTTGCATTTATTCATCATCGTTAGCTACTGTTTTTGTGTGTCTATCATAAATTATTTGTGGGCGGGATTAATTAAATTAAGTTACGTGTTGTCGTACTTAATCGTATTCACTTTAATTAAATTGAGTATAAGATCTGTCTCTACGATTGATTGTCGCCTGATAAAGATTTAATCGACAAGATAGATCAAAAGTTAACTTTATGAAGATATTAACTTGAAGCTATAGATAAGTTACAGTTACAGTTTGAGACGCTAATCTTTTGTACCTATCACCACACACCAACGTACACTAACACTTATTTTGCACTCACATTGCACAATGTGGGTTAAGTTTCATAGAATCGGTGCGATTAATTTTTCTTTTTACATCGTTTGACATTTGCACCGTTATACAATAGTCAGGCGCGAGCCGTCAAGTAGTTGGTCATGTCTTATTGAAGTTCAATACGTGTTACTTATGGCGGAAGTAGCATGTTCAATGGTAGTAGCGAATATTTAAAGTTGCAACCTACATTAAAAAACGTCGATGACTTTTATACCATGCGTAAGAAAACAGCTTCACTGATGTGCCGGATTCGGGGGAGCGCCAACGGAATCCTAAAGGATGATCTCTGAGAGGCCAGACTCTGCAGTGCTGAGGAGATTCATCCAGCTTCATGTGACGAGATGACCTAGTGTCATGCTTACTATGATATTTATACTTTGACATGATTTTTTTGACATGAGTGACTTTATTATTTGAATATGAATATGAATGATGTTTTGTTTTGATTTTGATTTTAGATCTTTTTTTACCAACAAGTCTGAAATAAATGGATTTTGAATAAAAAGAATATATTTTGTACATCGTTTTCTAATCAACGATCTGCAATAGATGTTTTTGTTAATTCATTAATAAGTACCATTAAAATACCAAACGCGAACCTCTAGTGTTTTTTATATTTTTTATTTTAGAAATAAAAAAGTGGATATATATCGTAAAGTTTAGTGAACATTGCGTTTATGAAAAGAGGTTCAAACGGCTCCAGACTATCGGCAATCGATTTTAAAGCGTTCGTATTTCTTCGAAGATTATCAACAGAATTGACAGGCCCTAGGGCCTGCTAATTCTGTTACGCAGACCACCAAATGGGCAAAACATTTCGAAAAAAAAAAACGCAGTCGCCTACCAATTTGCGTGTTCAATTACATGCAAATATCCACCTCTGCAACACAGCCAAACTAACGCTATCAGAATATTTATCGCCTAAACACTTATTTTTTCTCCAAGTCGCAAATTGAATACGAATTTATTGCAACATGACCTTCAGCTGTTCAGGGCCGGTCGTTTTTAGAAACGCCCGATGCATATTACGCGCGGCGGCTTCTCTATTGTACTGTAACATGGTCACTAATGAATTTGTAATGATTTCACTGTGACCTTAGCGCCGCGCCGTTAGATTTAGAACTTTAGATGTCCTAGATTTTTACTAACGTGGGGTAAATGGTAATGTTAAATGTGGATATGAGATCTGTTGAGCCGGATGCTGCTGTCAGTTTAGACGATAAAGCCGTGTGTGTAGATTTTTACAAGAATCGGGGCCAATAGGTGGTCGTTAGTATAACTTGTTCCACTAGTAGGTTGCCTAGATACCAGGGGCTGTTATTTTAAGCGTCAACATTTTACAGGAGAGGTCTTTTTTTGCAACGGATCAATGGTGCCGTTAACTCTTTATAGTTGGTACGCTTCTTACATCCCCAGTCAACAGAATTGAATAATATAATCAAAGGACCAAGGGATCAAGGGGCGCCAGCAAGAATATGAGCATCAACCTCCTTCAGATTATACAATTTACTACATCTCATCTGCCTGCCTTTTCCCAACTATGTTGGGGTCGGCTTCCAGTCTAACTGGATGCAGCTGAATACCAATATTTTACATGGAGCGACTGCCTATTTGACCTCCACAACCCAGTTACTGTATAATACGATATCCCTTGGTAAGACTGGTTGTCAGACTTTCGGGCTTTTGACTACCCGTAACGGCTGTCAAAGATCCACGAAGGACAGCCGGGACCAACGGCTTAACGTGCTTATCGAGGCACGGAGGGGTCTCGGTATGTAAAGATGGTCACCCATCCACAGACCAACCGCGGCAAGCGTAGCTTAACCTGATCGATTAACCTGTGCGACTGTTTTTATTTAGCCACGGGCCCTCATATTATACAAATTATACAATTTACTTGGCTGTTATAATTTTAGCACTTATCATTAGGCCATTCATGTGTACTTAAGGCGACTACATGACCTAAAGCGCGGTCTTTTTCGGACTGCATAAAAAGAAAGAGAAGCGCGATAACACAACGTTGGTAATTTATTGCAAAATATGAAGCAACTATCCATTTACAAAAAACCCATTGTTTAGAATAAAAAATTAAAACACTAGATAGTGCTTTAGTATGTTGCTTCTAGAATAATCTAACAAAAAATCATAATGATTGTATGTATATTAATTAGTATGGACTTTATTGTAAAAAGAAAATTTTTAGAGGTATCGTGACTTTTTTCTATCGTATCAAATTAGTTGTATTATGTTTTCAATACACTATCTACCTAGAATATATCCTTAAGAATATCATATATTTTTCTGATTTTGTTTACTGTAGGGGATCATATACTTTTATTGTTTCTAAAACTTGCCTGTTTTGCGTGTAGGTCCTGTAAGCCCCTTAAGATACGTATTTTTTTCAACACTAAAATATTTCATCTCTCGATTCTCTCATACTTTAGGCTTTAAAAGGTAAGTAAGAAAGGCCCTTGATAATCTTTAACTTGCATCATATACTTTGAATGTACCTAATAAATAGTGTAAGTAAATCTAATGCCATACCTACATAAGCTGTGGCATTTGATTATATTACAGGTGTTAATAAAACGGGTATTTGAATATTTTAGTGCATCAATTTGTGAAATAATATTTTTCCTTGACTTTTAAGTAATTAAGTTTAAGGTTTTTAAGTAAAACTGAAGCGTCTGCTGTTATATTGCTAAAGTTCCTTTTACATATAAGATTTTATTAAAGTATCAAACATGTCTACCAAATAAAAATAAAGAAAATACATTTATTTAGCACAGACTAAACGGTACACAATTTAATATAAGTATATCAGATAAAACAATAAAAAACAAATAAAATGAAATAGAAAAAAAGGTATAGAATGAAAAATAGATTTCGTAGAATTTATTTCAGTAGATGGGCGAAAAACTCTTTATTTATTATGGGATTGTCAGAGGATTTTTTTTCCATCCATAATGAACCAAACTTTGGTTCTATGGCGTACTAAAGGTCCATCAATTCTAATATTCCGGAACAAGTGATGTGATCATAACCTGATTGTTCTCGAGCTAATCATCGAGCATTCAATTAGCCTCCTTTTCAATATGGCTAAAATGGCTGCAATAATAATGGAAATTAAAAATTCAATACTATTAATATAAAGTGCATAATAAAGGTCGTATTAACACACTTTTCAATTCATATACGAGTATATACAACTAGCTTCTGCTCGCGACTTCGTCCGTGTGAAATTTCCTGTTTTATCTGTCTACTGTCTATAACTACCACATAGTTTATTATATATTATTAATAGTAAAGCTGAAGAGTTTTTTTTAGCGTTCCGTACACAAAGGGTAAAAACGGGACCCTAGCTATTACTAAGACTTCACTGTCCGTCTGTTTGCCTGTTTGTCAGTAGGCTGTATCTCATGAACCGTGATAGCTAGACAGTTGAAATTTTCATAGATGATGTATTTATGTTGCCGCTATAACAAAAAAATACTAAAAACAGAATAATATTTAATGGGGGCTCCCATACAACAAACGTTTTTTTCGTCGTTTTTGCCTTGTGGTTTTGTTTGAACGCGCTTATCTGGTTATTGGTAATCCAATTCTTGAGGAAGGTTATATAACATCACGCTATGACCCGTAGCCGAGCAAAAAGAGAGAACGCTAGGCGAATATTTTTTCGATTCCGACTGGTACTTGCAGAGATTAGCGCGTTCAAACAAACTCTTTAGATTTATCATATCAGTATATAGATAATGTCGTAAGAGAAAATTAAGTTAGAATTAATTTTAATGATAACGTCATATCTTATTGCTTCTATTACAATAGAGTTGGGTAACAGTAGTAATCTGTTACGAAATTACTTATAGTTTTTTTAGAACCATATAAATGGTGTTCTGTAGATTATTTTATAAAGATCGTTACAGCATCAACCAGACAACTAGTGGGTAGGATTCCTACCCACTATACAACAACTCCCCACAATGGAGGTTCCTACCGTAGGAACCTCCATTGTGGGGAGTTGTTGTATACTTAGCGTGAAAACAGGGTTGTGGATTTAGACGGTTTTCGCTTCTCAAAAGCTTTAGTTAGATCAGTAAAATTCATCCTCCGCCTTTCTTTAACACCATTATCATGTTCAACCAGTGGCTGGACATAGGCTCTCCAATCGCACGCCATTCAATTCGATTCTCGGCAACTCTCATCCGGCTGTTACCAGCCACCCTGCTGAGATCGTCGCTGCCGATTCGCGGCCTCTACTTAAGAACACGTCTATCTCAACGGTCATCTGTTCTACAGCTACAGCTAAAATTGCCACTTCAGTTTGCTCTTTAACACCATAAGGTACTTATTACTTAATTTGGAGAATGGACAGAGCTACTGTAGTCTTGCCGGTAGTTTACAGATCCTTAGATTGTCTCCCTGAAAAATCAGCATTCTTTTACCACCACCGATGACCTCTCGGTCGGGTCAAAATCATAATATTTTATTTCACATAAGCCTACATGGGCACTTATGAAACGTCAGAAGCTAGGTGCACGGTTCCAATTGGTTGTTTCCTATGGAGAAGAGTCGGCAAGAAACTTCATGGTTACTCTTCACTACATAGTATAAAACAAAGTCGCTTTATCTGTCCCTATGTCCCTTTGTCCCTTTGTATGCTTAAATCTTTGAAACTACGCAACGGATTTTGATGCGGTTTTTTTTAATAGATAGAGTGATTCAAGAGGAAGGTTTATATGTATAATAATAATAATGTTTCCCGTGCGAAGCCGGGGCGGGTCGCTAGTTTATAAATAATTGGCTTTACAACGTTTTCAAATGACAGTGTTAAAAGGTATGGGAGGACACTGTAGGCCTGTCAACAAGTACCAGATACTTGATAAAATAGGAAATGGTCTGCAAACCTACAGTCTCCAAGGCCAACAGCGTTCTCATATTCACAATATATAGAATAATCTATCAAAAATCGCCTAAAATTCGTGATTTAAAAACTATTTCTCTATTTAAATGTCGATTGAAAGAGCATTACCTTTCCTCTATACTGTGAGTATATATATATACATATATGTTTATATATTTTAGCATTATGTATTTAAGTATAATTATGTTAATTATTTTTTTGCATTATATGTGTAGGTTTATTTAATATTCTAGTTTTAGACTTCACACATTCATATTTTTCTCTTCTTGTTCTCACACACTATTGTCTACATTTCTTTTTAGGGTTCCGTAGTCAACTAGGAACCCTTATAGTTTCGCCATGTCTGTCTGTCCGTCTGTCCGTCCTCGCTTAATCTCTGTGACCACTAGTTAGCACTAGAAAGCTGAAATATGGTACCAATATGTATATCAATCACGCCGACAAAGTGGTAAAATAAAAATTGGAAAAAAATGTTTTTTTAGGGTAGCCCCCCTATATGTAAAGTGAAAAGTGATTTTTTTTAATTTCAACCCTAACGTGTGATATATTGTTGGAAAGGTATTTAAAAATGAATAGGGGTTTACTAAAATCATTTTTTGATAATGTCAATAATTTCGGAAATAATCGCTCCAAAAGTAAAAAACAATGTGTCCCCCCCCCTCTAACTTTTGAACCATAAGTTTAGAAAATATGAAAAAAATCTGAAAAGTAGAACTTTATAAGGACTTTCTAGGAAAATTATTTTGAACTTGATGGAAACAACAGTTTTTGTACAAAAAAGACAAAAAGTTGTACAAAATAATTTCTGGACTAAGTTTGTAGTATAAACGTATATATGCAAGCATTTTTTACTTCTCCTTTCGCAGGTCTGCTGGAAGAAATTTCTTAAGAAATAAGCAGTACCTTTGTACTCAAATTTTAATCATGTCATATCCCTATGTATTTTACTGTGTGCATATAAATTATAAAATAAATAAATAAAATATAAAAACATAATTATTAAAACCAAATGATATGCTGGCCATTTCCATATTCTCCAGGAAGTAATGGTAAGTAAACTTAAAACAATGCGAGTTGACAACCCTGCCAATAACTAAGGCAATCATAATATATCGGGTGCAAGTATGCAACAAGTAATGACAGGTCGAGCATCCCATATCGTAACATAACGCCTCTAAATGTTCTTGTAACTAAATATCAACGCTCGCGTATTTCCGCGATGACGTCATACACATTACACGTCGTTCTAAATGACTACTGTACTGCGCGGGTCAGTTGATGTGCGGGGTTAAGTGAAGTTGTCATAATCGACGGGATGGGTTACCTTTTGATTGATGCTTCACAACTGGTCCTTCGGAGCTTAGAGGGCTAAGCTCCGTAGGACCAGAGAAATTGTATTAGGTATTTGTTTGCGTTTTAGAGTAAAGTAAGGTAGTAATTTCTTATGAACAAAGCATAGTTTAATTTCGTTTTGAAAGATCTTTAGCAATTATTTACTCTCTCTGTTATACATACATATTTATATCTATTAGTTTATTTTCTCAAAACGGCACGGGAGTGCATGCTTCGAAGACATAAAATTGAAGGAGTCTGTGCGCCATCTTCGACGGAGACACCATATTTTTTTTTTTCGCTGAGAAATGCCGTTACGCATCTCCGCTCGTCGGGGGACGAGACACCATTTTTTTTTTTTTTTTTTTTTTGATCCGGGGTGGAAAATCCTCATGGATGTCCGCCGCCCTGGGGCGGGCGGCGGGGTCTGTCAGACTCTTACTGACTAAAAACCACCCCGGTGTTCCATCTCACACCTACGCCGGGGGTCGCGGGAACGTACGATCCTTCCGCAACCCCCGGCTGGTGCCGGCCCGCCGCAGCGGGCCCCGTCTGGTCAGGGGGGGGAGTGAGGTGTTTGACTCCCCCCGCGACGTCTAAGAGGGGCGCGCGTGGAACACATCGCGCGCCGCCACCTCGGGTCCTGATGTGTGGGGGGCGACGGACGGGGGACGAGACACCATGGCTTGACTTGCTCAACTGTGTGCCACTAGTAAATTTTCGTACAGCTGGTGTATCTACACCAGCTGTACGAAAATTTAGCAACACGATCTCGTGATGGCTGCAGCATTCATCGTAACAGCCACCGCTATATGTCAAGCTCCATATCATTTGGATGACTTTATTTATTAAGATAATGCGTCAGGTTATTTTGAAAATATCGTTCTGTAATTTAGAAGACTGGTATGGCAAGTTAAAGATTATCTAAATTTACTTTATTATAAGTAGGTACCGTGACCAAGGTTTGGATTGCCAATGACACTTGCCGACATACAGTTTCAGAAACCAGCAGAGTTTATTTATTCACGCTTATTTATAGTAGTTTATTTCAATAAAATAGCACGGTAATGGTTAAACGGTTGTTTGTAAAAGATCCCTTTTAACGATTAGACCGCCCATTGCGACCCAAAATTCAAAATACCTTAAAATTTATATATTACATACTTTTATATCTGTAATCTTTATCTATACCTATCTATATATTATATAAAATTCAAAGTGCTGACTGACTGATATATCAACGCACAGCCTAAACCGCTGGTCCTAGAGACATGAAATTTGGAGGGTGTGTTCTTTGAGAAGAGTAGGTATTTACTAAGAAAAGATTTTTCGAAATACCACCCCTAAGAGGGTGAATGGGGGGAGGGTGAAATTACACGCGGACGAAGTCGCGGGTAGAAGCTAGTGGTGTGTACATAATGAAGTTGTATATATCATTAATCTATCTATCTATTTTGAAGGCACAAATATAGGAGGCGTTGGTGCGCCATTGGAGAAGGGAAAGGAAGACTACAGTAATGATGTCATTACCACTACTGGTATTTACCAAATCTTCACAAAGACCTGTGAAGTGGCATCACCAAACCGCAAAATGCACTTGCATTGTCGATGTCGTAAAAAAACTTTTCAAAAGGCATTCTTCTAACACTTATTGCAAACACATTACAACTGTCACTTTTATGTAGGTATATTTTGCAAACGTCTTGAAATTATTCTTCAAGTACGAATCGATACTTTCCGCAATCTGTAATCAATACTTTCAATGTTAAGGAACAAATATTGATGTGTTAAATTATCGACTTATTGTAATGTAAGTAAGAAGGCGTTCTGTGTACGACCTACTCTTTATTTTTGTGATTTTAGTACTAACATTCCCAGTCATATTAACTTGAATAGGCTTCGTCATATCAAGATATGACGAAGCCTATTCAAGTTAATATGACTAAGTTAAAATGAAGTTAAAATGATACTTGAGGCAAGCCTCAAGTATCATTTGGTAATGGTATGATCTTCTTCTGGGTCGCGTTCTTCATTACTGATGGTCGTGTCCCTGGCGTTCATGGCTTTATGTGTGAAGTTCTTCCACCTCGTTCAGTTCTCAATGTGGTCGTAGCAGAGAGTCCACTAAGCTGTATCTTGACTTACTTGGTCTGACTAACGGTTAGGTGATCGGACGTGAGGAATGGTATGATACTAATATGAACTGATATTATTCTAGCGTGTCGATGGCAATCTATGTAAATTGAGTCAGACTAGAATTTGGCTACGAGTTCAGTGCCTCTAGTAGCGTCTCCTGTAACGTGCAGAGAACATTGTCAAAACTCAAATTCAAAGCATTTATTTCAATTAAACCTTGTACAGGCACTTTTAAATTGTCAAAATTAAATAGTCTGTCAACTGACAGAATATTTAATTTACTTTTTGACTAACTAGTCAGAAAGTTGAAGCTAGTTGCCCATTCCAAAACGTAGATCTCTATGGAGAACAACAGGCAAGAAACTCCATGGACACTCTTTTAAATCAAGATATTACAAAATCCTGGGTACATTATTCTTGTTACATCTATATGTGAGAACAATGTAAAAAAACACAGAAATGAAGAAACAATTCAAAATATAAGATTAAAAATAAGCCTTGGCAGTTAAAAGATGGTACCAGTCTCAACCGAAGGCGCCCGTTAACGAACATGACGCGTGGATCAGCACCATCCAGCTCAACCATTTTGTAGGAAACCGAATGATCCAACACACATTACACGCAGGACCACCCTGTATATCTAATATCTTGTATAGAAAAAATTTCGCCTTTGCCTGCATTAACATAGTCATAATAGGTCATTCAATACCAAATTTGAATGAAGTCAAACCAAACTTTGAAAGACTTGATCCTTTTGAAAGTAGGTCACTAGGTAAGGAGGTCCGTTGTCTACTCGACGATTGCGTATATTCAGGATCAAAGATCACAGTGCTGCATAATTAGAAACGGGTTGCTACAAGCCCTACCCGAAAACCAGTCGATGACGGCGAAAGGATAAAGTACCGTGTAAGTTTCGATCTCGTGGGAATAGCGGGATACAAGGTAGCCTATATATTAATCTAGGGTGTCAGCTACCTCCATATCAAATTTTATCAAAATAGGTCCAGCCGTTTGAGCATGAAGAAGTAACAAACACATAAACACACACACACACACACACACATTCACAAACTTTCGCCTGTATAATATTAGTGTGATTAATTTTCTAGCCGTGGGAGCTTTCAACGGATCACCTGATGATCATTATTTGGTAACAATACCATAAAGTTTGTGTTGAATTGTTATTACTGATATTGATACCACCGCCCCGCGCGTGTCTAGTGCCTTATCATTAAGGGTGGTTTATTTCGCGACTATTTTTAAGCAATTTATTTTGTTGAAAATTCAGTTTTCTATTTTTTCTAAAATTGTTTATTTTATTATTTTTTAACAGACAGCTAACCACTTGTAATAACTGCTGTACAATTTTTTTTATCTGTTTTATTTAAGGGTTTTGTACGTTTATGCGACGATGTCAATCCCATCGTGCTTTTATAAATAACGACTTAGTAACTAAACAAACTAATCTTAGTCATACAAAACTAAACCTAATCTTATTTATTACCTAATAAAAAAGTATACAATATTTTTGCTGCTTTAGAAGTAGGCTTGGCTTAAACACCATGAAACATTTCAACATCCATTTTCGACAATTTCAAAGAGTTGAGAAGTCCACCAACACATGTTGTGCATCCTTTACTGTATCACACACCTCACGCTGTACTATTTAATGTGATAACCTAATCGCCACTTTATGTGCTTAAGTGGATTATGTTGTAGAAAACTGAACTATCTTCTTAAACATATTTTATGATACTTTTTTTCGCTTTCTTTTTGACCAGCAGCAGAATGTCCCAGACTCAGCAGGCATTAAAAAATCGTGTAGATTTCTACCTACCTAACACATAAATAATAATAGACACCGATCATGTATAAAACATGTAAATAAATTAATTAATCGCTATTTAATTCATGTTCACGCCTATTAAAATTACCATATTTTGGTTTCCTTTTAATCTAATTTATCCATAATGTTTATAGAAACTTCCGTGCTTGCTTATTTCTTTTCTAATATAGTCACCAACAACAGCAGAACACTAAGAAACAGGCAGTCGACTCTCTAAGTCCGTCAACGAAGATTCCGGAAGTAATTGATCTAACAAAACATGTGTCAAACACTAATATCTATATAAACATAAATATCTTCTAGCAGTAAACCACCATGGAACCCAAGAGCATAGCTTTACTCAACTACTATAATACGCGATCTATGGCTGCCGGCAAATTTAATGTACAGACGCCAGCACATCAAGCTACTACAATCTGTCAAATTTCTTTTAGATTTCCAACATTATCGCTAAAACATAAGGATCAAAGTTGATTGGGAAAATTTGACAGTTTCGGCTAGCTTGATGTGCTGGCGTCTGTACCCAGAGTCACCAATTACTTTGGTGACAGAACTCTAAAAAAACGAATACCATATCTATTGAATAGTTTGTCGGCAGACATAAGGAATGAAACCAATAAAAACAGACTTAAAAATAAATTTAAAAGACATTATTTAGAAATGTTTTAAAGTGCTATCTAAGTCTTAACTAGGTATGCATTTTTAAGTGTGTATAAAGACTCGTCAGATCCTATAGTCAAACCATTACTACGGTTTTGTAGGGCTTAGTTTCTAAGTTTTTTTGTGCATGATGTGAACTTATAATAAATAAATTCAATTTTTTGGATGGGACCGCTTTTTTCTTTCGTTCTTTTTTTCACGGTCAAACGTGAGCCTATCCGAATGAAAAACATCTAGTTCTAAGCGGAAGCCAACCAGCTCCTTTGCACAAACCTGTACATATTCATTTTTTACATAATAGTAAGATTCGTATTAATGTGAGATTTTAATTGTTTTCGTTTCAACACGTTGTTGCGAGCTCTGTTACGAGAGTTGGTGATATGGTCAATTACCGATGTTCAGCGTCTCAGAATGTGCTGTAATGAGTGGAATGTTAACTGTTACTGTAGGGTAGGGACACCTGGCTAAATAACAACAGCCACACGGGTCGTCCGAAGGTTAAGCTACGCTTGCCGAGGTCAGTCCGTGGATGGGTTACCATCCATTACATATCCGTGCCTCGGAAAACACGTTACGCTGTTGGTCCTGGTTGCCATATGAGGATATTTGACAGTCGTTACGGGTAGGCATAAAGCCGAAAGTCTGACAACCAGTCTTACTGAAGGGTATCGTATCACCCAGTAACTGGGTTGTGGAGGTCTGACAGGCAGTCGGTCCTCAGATTAAAAAAATACTTATAATCTGAGAGTCGGTCCATGTAAAATGCTGGTATTCAGCTGTATCAGGTTACACTTAAAGCACTGAAAAGGCTAGGCAAGTGCTTGTGCTTGTGCCCAATAGGCAAGCATATTGCCATCAACCGGGCACAAATCCTGACTTCGAGCTGCTACTGAGAAATTCCAGATGGAAAATCCTAATAAAATTGTGCCCGATCTGGGAACCGAAACCCAGGACCTCATGATCCGCAGTAGCACTTATGACCACTAGACCAATGAGGAAGTTAAGAGTGTATACACATTACCACTTGTGATGTTATTAAAATTTAAAAAAAACTAACAAACACTAAACAAATAAAAATCGTCACTTTATTTTTTTAACAGCTGTTTGATTGGTTGATGACAGTCAATATCGCAATGTAGCTTGTTAAGTAAACGTTTAAATTACCCTTGTAACTGATTCACCTTGGATCGCTCTTAAATCTTAGGTACCTACGTGTCAAGATATAACAAGATAGAAAGAGACAGAGCATGTGTAACGTTCTAAACGTTACACATGCTCTGTCTCTTTCTATTTAGCATAGTAACTAGTCTATAGTAATTCAAATGGCGAAGGAAAACATCATGAGGAAACCGGCATGTCCTAGAACCAAAACTTCAAACACATGTGACATCCGCCATCCCGCACTGGATCCGCGTATTGGATTATGACCTCCCTCTCACAGAGAAGAGGCCTTTGTCCCAGCAGTGGGAACATTACTTATAGGCTGATTATACTTATTCTTTAGTATATGGAAACTAGTCTACTATAAGAAGAAAAAAACAGTGGCACTCCGGGAGTGCCGACAGAACTGAAAACAAAACACAAACAGAATACTTTGCCATCACTCACTGACATGTCGGGTTTAAAACCGATTACACCCCGAGGACCGCCGAACACATCCGAATGTAACGCGGTGTCGATAACAGTGTCGCGAGTTCAGTGGTTTTTTCTCATCTCAAAAATGCTCAACGCGCCTAAAGAAGATTTCACTTCAAAAAACAAGAAAATATTACAACAGAGGGAGGGAGAAAAATATTTTGAAAGAAAGTAAGTAGATACAAAAATGAAACGATAGCTTCTCAAACTATCTCCACTTAACGATAAGGTCAAAACTGAATACCATTCCTATTATAAATTTGGTATTAAGTACGATTTATTCTGGTCTTGATTTATCATAAATTAATATAATTAAAATAATATTTTTTCTCCAAATCTAATGTGACGGTCACCCGTAGAGCATATTGAAATAAAATGTCGAAGAGATGTACATCTTATAAGCGGAAGCGAGCGCGGAAAGTTTCGGCAAAACTCTCACTCTCTCTCTCTCTCTCTCTTACTCTTTCTCTCTCATTTCTTACTTACTACCATTTAAAAGCACTGCCAACTTTTTTTTTTGAGAATGGCCGCTCGCAGATCAACTTATGAGGTGGTAGGCTACTTAACCGTGCTATCCTGTGGATGCTTTAATAAATTAAGGCCATCAGCTAGGGCATACAACTTACAAGCTAAGCGACTACACGCTAAGTACTGTCAACTCAACCAAGTAGGTAATATAAAGGCGAATTTCACCAATGAAACTGATCATGAAGTGATTACCTCATTGCGATTAGCTCATTTAAACCACAATCAAGAGCTGTCAGTGTCAATATTCCACAACAATGATGACACTGACATCTATTGAATTCGGTTTAGTTGTGCCTATCGCGTCCAGTTTCATTGGTGAAATTAGCTCTAAGTAAGTTAACCAAAGCCTGTGGGTTAATGAGGGTTTTCGTGAAAATTTACGACACCAGTTGGCACCACTGTGACAAGAGGTCTTCCAATATAAAATAATATATATGATGACGTTCATCATTCGATTCATTCATTCGTTCATCATTCAGACATGACTAAAGAAAATATAGGCTCTTTGACAGATGCCTGGACCTGACGTGCCAGTGCTGCCACCTAGCGAACGTCATTTCAGAAAACCCTCATTGCGTAACACAGTATCAGTAACAATGGGTTTCATTTTGACAGTTCAACAACATTCATTGCGTTATTTAAGTTGTTGAGCAGACACATTTTTCGAACTTACGAAGCAATGGATTAATAATATCCTTCAAAAAGATTCAAATTCTGATTGATGATGTGTTACGCAAGTATAATAGGATGCTTAGTGGATATTGGTATAATTTTAATAGGTTAACGAGAAATAATCAAAACCATATGTATTGTACAAGAACAGCACTATTTTAATTGCTTAACATGTAACCTCGAAAAGCACGTTAAGCAGTTGGTCCCGGCAATCATTCGTAGATTTTTGACAGTCGTTAGCGTATTCAGAAGCCCGAAAGCCTGACAATCAGTCTTGCCAGGGGGTAGGTTGTTACCCAGTAACTGAGTTGTGGTACTCAGAGAGGCATTCGCTCCATGTAAAATACTGGTATCCAGCTGCATTCAGTTAGATTGGAAGCCCACCCCAACATTGTGCCGATCAGGTTAGTCAGATTTCTTGATGTAAACAACAACATAATATGTAGTTGAAAACGACCTCGCCCTTTTAAAACCTCAATTAATCTTGACTCTTCCTCTCAGGATCCTTGATCTTGTTACACATTTTACCTTATTTAACCATATAAGTACAAAACAACCTTCTTTAATCAAGCGTCATCTAAACAACCATATTGGACTCACACGACATTACTATTAGAGTCATGTTATAGTAAAAATGGAACGCAACCTACACATTTTCTTGCACAGCAATTTTTTTTTCTCGTTAGTCCATCACTCCTGGGTAAAGGTCTTCTCCATAATTTCCACTTTTATTTGTTCAAAAAGTCCAAATCGTCACGCCAGCGTTTCTTAGGCCTGCATCGGTGACGACGCCGGTACTGACTTTGGCCCATCTATGTGGATAAGTGTGACCCGCCCAGTCCCACTTCAGCCTCGCAGACTTATCGCCAACATCGGCAATAGCTGTCTTGGAGCGTATTGTGGTGTTGCAAATTTAGTCAGAGAGTTAAGTTTTAAAAGGTGCTAACTGTACACTCCATCGCTCTTTGGCAAACCGCTCATAAAAGTGAGAAGTTTTAACACATATTTCTCAACATATACTAAAATACGTATTGCATTGAGAACTGGACTTTTTTTTCAGTAAGTATTATGCTAGGTGAAGGTCCGTGTAGTGCAGTTTCTAAAATTCGTAGGTACGGCAATATAATTAGAATGTAGATGCGACTCCCGCTCGGAACGAATTCTAAATACAGTTCTGTGACCAAAGTCAAGTCGAATAAAATATGCAGTTTATATAATATCACTTAGTATTATTACGTAACTGAACATGTTAATTAAAGTAGTAGAAATACCTAATTATAAATCTTAAAATGTTCAGACATTCACATAATTCTTCTGACCGGGCCCTTATCTACATTTATTTTTGATTGACGCAGCATGTCTTTATTTTATCATTTTCATATATTAATATGTCGGAAATACGTCATTCGTTTGACTATTCGGAACGCCAGCGCCATCTGGTGGCGCTAGACAGAGTTTAGCCTGAGTCTGTGGGGGGGTCGAGGAGAGCGAGCAGCGAAGTGCAGCGGTGGACTTGACCATTGGACATCGTACGGACAACATTTGCTCAGAAACTATCCCGCGTTCCGTATCTGCTTGTGTCGCGTGTACCTACAGTGTGTAATTTGCTAGTGTGGTTAAATTGTTCGTGAAATTATAATCTGATTTGAACTGCAAACGGTTTTTCTATTGCGCAATAACCAACATATACCCACTGAACGCCCACAGTAGCTAAATATGGCTGATAATAACGACACATACTTACCTTCTCCGTCAAATATATATCAGCCACCATCTCAGACTTTTCCTGGAACTGTGGTCATATTTTTGTACTTCTACTTTTTATGTTAGCCCATACTGTCCCACTGCTGACCAAAGGCCTCTCCCAAATCTTTCCAAACATTCTTCGCAGGACCACCTCCATCGGCCACTTCTACTTAACAGAATTATTTGTCCCTTGGTTATTAAGAAGAATATCCACTGTGGCTACTGGATGTATCTTCAGACTTGACATTGAAATTCGGGAACTGATGGCATTGTCGACTGCTCCTAATCGTCTTTACCAATGTTAGTACTCCCATTTGGAAATTCAGTTTCATTGTCGTCAAAATTGTCTAGTGACAGTAAGATTCCTTTGAAAATTAGGAGATGTCGGTTGGAAGCTAAAGTGTCCTGATTTGCTACAGAGTCCATTGAAACTATATTCGCATCTACCGTATGGACCTCTTCAGCTTCATCATTTTCCTGGCTTTCTGATTTAACATATTCGATGAAGGCATTGCTTTCTGCCTCATTAGGTGGTATTATTTTCTGCAGCAATTTAAATTCATTACTGTATATGTAGATAAGGCTTTGTTATCTTAGAGCCTGATATATTTTGATTTTGGATTTTTCTGTAAGATCGATAATAATTGTCTCTTATGTGAGTCCACCTCTGCATGACAATTTTTACTGTAAAAAAAGAGAAATGGCTTGGAAGCTTGGATAAATTAATTATCTTAAAATTAAGGCAACTAGGAAAATGCCTATCATCACTAATTCCCCATAGTATATGAAGTATAAATATATATTGGAGAACTGGATAGAACTGGTGGATGATAGAAATATTTTTGTTGCTTTTCTGTTCTAAGATCATCACCATCTCTGCGTAGCCTTTTCCCAACTATGTTGGAATCGGCTTCAACTTTAACCGGATGCAGCTGAATACCAGTATTTTACATGGAGCGACTGCCTATCGGAACTCCACAACCCATATTTATTCTAAGATAAAAAATTGTATAAATCGGTTGTCAAGGTATGATGCAGAGGTATGAGGATATATATTGAGAAAAGTTTTGAGTATGAATGTGAATGGCTATATGAATAGGGAAAGACCAAAGAAACGACGCTTTTATATCAATCAATGTTTATGTTCTTCTGTCGCATGGCACAATGCGCGTATTTTTTTGTTATGTATTTTTGTGGTATACAATAAAGTATATAATATATAAATAAAAAAAACAGCGGCACTCCAGGAGTGCCGACAGAAGTGAAAACTTGAAAAAGCATATCAATTTTACAAATATGTTTGAAGGTCATTCTTCCCAAAGAAAATATTCCGCGCGTTGATGTCTTTATAATACGGTAACAGTGACGTGAGTTCAATAGTTTTTTTCCATCTCAAAAAATGCCCAACGCGCCTAAAGTAGTTTTCACTTCAATTAATAAAACTAATATTTTGTACGAAAACATATTTCTCATTTAATTGTAGATAAAGCTTCGGTAAAATAAAAATAAAAACATACCGTTAGTTTGTACTGTTATCTCTTTCCATGCCTTGTAATCTGGATTTAAAGCCATCACTATGTCTCCAAGCCTCTTGAGTCGTAGTAACTATTTAGTAATCTGTGCTTGAGTTGCAGCGCGATTCTTATAATATTCCATTACTATGGGACCAAACCTGAAGTCGCGAAAAAAAAATCAACTGTTCCCTACATTTATGTTCGTCATTTTGTCCCACAAAACGGCTTCTTCTCTATCAATGAAATCAGTAACCCGTTGTCTATGGAAGATGCGTCGGCCATTTTGTTATAAAAAATAATTTCGGCGTGTACTCCTTCCAACAGATGTTTCAACACTGAATGTCTAGTCTAGACTCTAGCCTAAATAAACGAGTAGCTTCCTGCCGTGGGAAATTATATCACCATCTCTTTCACACGGCGCGATGTTGCACGTTTTTTATCGATGGCTACCGAACGTGAGGTCGTTCACACGTCATTGTATTATAACATTAATAACCACAGTTGTTTCAGTTTATTTGATTTGCTCCATAAGTCCAATCCTCCGGTCGATTCTGTAAAAATCTCACCGTGAAAACTTAGGTGAAGTGAATTTGTTTTTGCTAGGAATTGACACTATTGACAGCTCACTCCACGCTCACTTCGCCTAAGTTTTCACGGTGAGATGGTTACAGAATCGCACTGCAGTATTCGATAATTAGTAGTTATTGTTATAGTACAGTTTGTAACGGAAACAGCACCCTAATTGCGTAAAGCATTTATCAATCACAATCTGTATCATTTTGAAGAATATTGCTAATCCATTGCTTCATATATTCAAAGAATTTGTCTGCTCAACAACGTAAATTACGCAATGAATGTTGTCGAACTGTCAAAATGATAGCCATTGTTACTGTTAGTGTATTACGCAATTATGCCGTTGTACAGACGCCAGCACATCAAGCTACTACAATCTGTCAAAATTCTTTAATAGATTTTCAACTTTATTGCTCATACATAAGGTTCAAAGTTGATTGGGAAAATTTGACAGTTTCGGGTAGCTTGATGTGCTGGCGTCGCGAAAATGTACATACCTATTGTAAACTTTTTTGTATTTTTTATTCACAAAAATGTTAATAGGTTTGTCACTTTTGAGCAAGAAGTAGGTACTAACTAAATATCCTAACATAAGGGTTAACTCATATTACATATGCATATGTAATATGAGTTAACCCTTATGTTAGGATAAACACCTAAAGGTAACATGTTACCTTTAGGTGCGAAAAGTTTAAATAAATAAATATCGAAACATAATTGTGCGATACCTTAGCAATAAAATAACGTAAGTAATAAAGTACAAAACCGGTAATGTTATGACGGCGTGGGTCAAGCAGCCAGTCGATGTTAATAATTACTACTGGAATGTATTTTAAACGTTCTGCTAATAGGACAAACTGCTCATAGGACGATTTGCTAATCGGACATTTTGCTAAAGTGAAATTTTTTAAATAATAGGTTGATTTGGTGGGGTATTCCACGAAACGCACCAAATTTGAAACGTACCAAATGAAGCGTCTGCCGATATCATTTATATCGAATCTTTCATGCTCTTCTCTATGTTTCATCGTTGATGCATTTCGAGCAATAAAATGAAAATATATTATAAATATTTTTTATTTTTTTCGACTATTAGGTACTTCTTTTTTTTTTTTTGAGGATGGGAAATCATCAAATGACTCCTCCCGCTCTGGGTGGAGCGGTAGGAAGTGTCAGACTCTTACTGACTTAAACCCACCCGTGTTCCTTCCTTAGCCCTTTATGTTCCGGGCCAGCGGTAACCCTTTCGGACAATCCCGCTGACCAGCATTAGGTACTTTAGGTGCGTTTCGAGGAATACTCCGTTTTGGTTTAGGACTTTTCGATACGGAGGGTTTTTAAACGTCCTCGTTGGTCTAGTGGTTGCAAGCGCTACTGCTGAGCATGAACTCCTGAGTTTAATTCCCGGGTCGGGCATAGTGTTATTGGGTTTTCCCCTCTGGAATTCTTCAGCAGCCCGGAGTCTGGGTTTGAGTCCGGTTGATAGTAATAGGTTCACCCCCTGCCACATGGGCCTTATTTAAACAGAACTGGCGAAAAGTGGGTGTAGGTACAGACGCCAGCACATCAAGCTACCCGAAACTGTAAAATTTCCCCAATCAACCTTGAATCTTATGCTTTAGCGATAACGTTGAAAATCTATGTCAGAATGTAGTAGCTTGATCTGCTGGCGTCTGTACTATAGTTTCACCAATGTCTACTTGTCTAGTCCTTCAGGGATGATGATGTTTCAAAGATAATCAAAGTATTGTTTGTGTTTATAATTATAACTCCTGTCTGATAATTGCAATTGTATTTTGTTGGTACATCATTGATTAGAGTTGGTATTAAATAACCGTTCGTTCAATTCCCGTAATTGTTTTGTATCTTGGTAATACCAGTTTTGATTGGGCTGCCATTCATGTCGATATATTATTGGTTGAATTTAATTTGCAGATCTTTGTTGGTAAACTGTTCTATTCATAACCACTTTCGTGTTCTTGTGTATTGGTAAGATTTTACAATAATATTATAAGAAACTTCTTAAGTCATGCGTCATCACCGTTATTGAGCGGTTTTTTAAAATTTTATTTGGTAGGTAAGTAATAGGTATTATTTTTAATAAGTAATCGAAGTTGTTGGTTGTATAACTTGAACTTGTAGTTTGGTTAATCTCAGTCTCCATCTGTCAAAAGTACCTCTAATTTTCCTAAATTTTTGACAAGTTTTTGACATTGATTGTCGCTCAGATGAGATTGCGAACGTTTTTTATTGCGGGAATTGGCCTTCTTGTCACACACGCTTGCTCGTGAAATATGGCCTGACCCTTACCAGTACAAGGTTGCGATCACAGAAGCGCTGAGCATTCCGCTCACTTTTCAACTTCTAACGTAAATATTTAGATGATTACAATATGCATAGAGGTTAAGTTTTAAATAACTGTTATAGTGATTTGAGCTGTTATATTGAGCGTGATGTTGGGTAATGATCATCTGTTGAATGTGGGTGGAATATTTTTTGAGAGACTCGGCAGTTATTCATCCGTTTGCAGCATATCCAAAGCTGTAAAAGTGTTAGCTTTTTTTAGACTGATTTTTTATCAAAATATAATTTTAATAAAGTGTTATTGGGTTTTCCATCTGGAATTTCTTAGTAGTAGCCTGCAGCCTGGATTCGGTGCCCAGCCAATAGCAATAGACTCGCCCCTAATTACATAGGACTTATACTTAAGTGGTGAAATGTGGGTGTACTACAGGTAATCGCTGCCTACCCTTTCGGGGATGACAGCGTGATGCTTAGCAATGCAGGTCGCAGCATAGATGAAGCTGTAAGAGAGTTAGCTGTTATTTGACTTATAACTATCTATCTAGTCTAACTAGCCTGTACAGTCCCACTACTGGGCAAAAGTGTAGAACACGGTGTATAAGTCAATGGAGAGAGGCCATTGACTTATACACCGTGTTCATCACGTTATCCATAAACTTTGTCAAACGCTTTTATAGCTTTTAAAAATTAAATATAACAAAGGAAGTAGTACTTAAAAAGGCTTCGTTACAAAGATATTATTTGTAATTTAATTTAATGAAATTTAATTGAGCTATGAAGTAAGGGTCACTTTTGACAAGATTTAGCGGGCTGAACCGCCAAATCTTATGAATGAAAATACGTCGTTGCCAATTCGGATAAAGAGACATGCATATCGGGTGATTTACGTCAAGGTATTTAGTTCGTACGAAAATTAACAAAAAATAAAAATTCATTAATGTGTCCATAATGAACAATGCTTATTTCCGTGGTCTGAACATCTGGTCGAAGTTTATGTAGGTATATCGTCCGGAACACGTCGTGTCTATTACTAGTTTCCACACAATAGTGTTTTTGCGAGTGAATATAATAAAAATAAAATCCTGCGAATAGTTATTACTGGCTGGACATTGTCAGTCCTTTCTCGACATATTTGGAGAAGCACTGCACCTTCTCCTAACCTGTGAAGTGTGAAATCTTGCTTTGGCTTTTTATTTTGAGGATGGGAAATCATCAAATGACTCCTCCCGCTCTGGGTGGAGTGGAAGGGAGTGTCAGACTCTTACTGACTAAAACCCACCCGTGTTCCTTCCTTAGCTCTTTATGTTCCGAGCCAGCGGTAACCCTTTCGGACAATCCCGCTGACCCGGCAGGCTTTGGCCTTGACGGGCCCCTTCTCTTGATGCTGACATCTCTTTGAGGCGCGCGTGGAACACGTACGCGACGTCCGGCATCTTCCTTTGGCTTTAAAAGCAGAGCCTTCCGTATAAAAATTTAGCTATTATATGAATTCATCATCAGCCTATAATGTTCCCACTGCTGGGACACAGGCCTCCTCTCAGTGAGAGGGAGTGGGCCGTAATCCACCACGCGGGCCCAGTGCGGGTTGGTAAATGTCACATGTCTTCGAATTTTTGGTTCTAGGACATGCCGGTTTCCTCACGATGTTTTCCTTCACCGTTTTGTGAGCAGTGGTGATGAAATAATTTACACAAAGTAAAGCGCCTGTCTGGGTTCGAACCTACGACCTACAACTCGTAAGTCGCGGCCGTTACCATTTGGCCACCACTGCTCATTTGGCCACCACTGCTCAATTATTATTATTTAGCATTTATGAATTAATTTATTATTATTTAGCATTTCGGGACGAATTTAAACAGACCCTCGGCAGGGCACGAGTCGAGGGTGCCGTTGTTGTCGTTGATTACCTGAATGTCAGAAAGATATGATATCGAATAGCGGGTAGTTAATAAAAGTTAGTTTGCGTGTATAAATCAGTCTTCTTCCTTCAAATTTTTCTTTTGCTGTTCCCCAAGACTGTTAAAATATATGTTTACTTACCACCTAAGCATATACATTGTGGAATGCAATAATGATTGAGTATTGAGTAAAATATAAATAAACGTATGGCTTGTTAATATCATATGCTAAGCCCATCTTCCTGCATCTGAGAAACTGTACATAACGACCTAATAGATATTACTTATGTAATACTCTCTCACCTATGTACTCTTGATCAACTTTGAACCCTATATATTATGTCATTACAGGTAATGTACATTTGGTGTAGTTTAGAGCTTTACTTGGGCGTTCGTAACTATAGGATTTTGGTGAAATTCGGTTTTTTAAATCTACATACTATACGAGTACGTTTCACAAAAAATTGTTTCTTTTTCTTTTTTTAAATTTGGTCTAGTGGTCGTCTTGGGTTCGACTCCCAGGTTGGGCCAAGATTTGTTGGGTTTTTCTATCAGAAATTTCTCAGTAGCAGACCCGGACTCTGGATTTGCGCCCGGTTGATGGCAATAGGGTCCCTGTTGCATGGGGCTTAAAACTCAACTGACACACCTCTACCTAACTCTTTGGGGATTACAGGCGTGATGTTATTTGTAATTGTTCTTTCGTTTAAACAGGGAAGTTTCCCTTTTTGCTGTGAACAAGATAGATACGCCATACCAAATCGGGAAAATCACTTAATCTGCGTTCGCGATTTGGTTTCCAAACATGTAAACAAATATGAGTTTTTGGACAACACAATAAAGTTCAGTTTATGCTACAACTTCTTCTTGTTTTTATAACTTTATCAATAGTGCTAGTCTTTGAAATCGATTTTATTTTATTACCCCTACGATAAAGTTGGGATTTGTTTAGACCTTACATACTTTAATTATACCTGGTTGCGTTTCTATTACCTTCTGTTCGACATTTCTGTTTCTCGGTTAATTTATTTAAATACCTATAGGTACATATGTTACTGCTAATGGAGTAGTAACATGACGTGTATATTCAAATAAATTATTAAGTATCAGATAATTATGTTAATTATGTATTTTCCATTATTTGGTCATCACCCTTGATTAAATTGGAATGTTTATATAGATTTTTTTTTACATTAATATGGTAATATATTATGTTTTTAAAATCAATGCCAAAATAAAGTAACAAATATGTTGAGTAATTCAATAATTATAATAACTAAGTAACGTTACAGAATTGAGAATGGAGGTTAGGTACCTACTATTGGTCAAGGCTTTGAACTTTTGCGTCATATGTACCTACATCTTAATTGGAATCTAACGCATTTAATCATTTTGGCTAATAATAGTTTTTGATGGATTGTAGTTTATCATATGGCAAATACGTAATGCACTGGATATTCTAGGTAAATACGGTAGCCAATAATTTGTATATTATTTATATACCTACCTTACTAGTAAAATTATTGTATACCTAGTTATGTGCAAGAGCAACACTTTACGACACATTTTTTTTATATAAACCTAATTTAATTAATTGTAATTTAATTAAAAACTATACTTTATTAAAACTTTACTTCTATAAGAATAAATTAAATTGAAGTGGCTGTTTGTAATGTTACAAAAAAAGCCTTTTACTAAATACATTTGAAATTATGGAAGTATACATATATACTTATAACAAAAAAACAATTTTTAAATTTTTTGGTTGGCTGACTGTCTGTTTGTTTCAGCTAA
Source organism: Luperina testacea (assembly GCA_927399505.1). Taxonomy (NCBI): domain Eukaryota; kingdom Metazoa; phylum Arthropoda; class Insecta; order Lepidoptera; family Noctuidae; genus Luperina; species Luperina testacea. The sequence continues at coordinate 1,501,066 of OV656771.1, forward strand.
TCTACGAAATGGCTGGACCGATTGTGATGAAATTTGGAATGGGGAAACTTTGAATCCTGGGGAAGGACATATTGGCTACTTTTTATCGACATACCACCCAGGTGAATCCACGGGCAGAGGCTAGTTGTGTAGAATAACCCGTTATTGTGCGTCGCATTTAAATTGTGTTTAGTAGTTTCTGAGTAAAGTAGGTTCTGTTTTCTGAAATATTGTAGATAAATGTAGTTAGGCGCCTCTTGCTTAATATTATAATGAAGCGATTTGCATATAGAAAATTAAACGCATAATGTTTTGGATTATAATAATTATTAATTATTGGATATGTTAGTATTTATTTATCGTAATTCAATTATTGTAGCATAGCAATTGTTTCTTTTAGTAGAACTTAATTGACTTAATTACAATAATTAGTGAGTACAGGGTTTCTATTTAATATAACTGACAATGCGAAATCTTTGTCAAAAACTGACATATGGTAATTGTTACGTTTTAGTGTCACGATACGTGCTGTTTAACAACCCAGAAAATATATGAATCAAACTTGTGAAATGGCTGATTGGCAGATTGTCGCTTGTCACCTGTTTTATTAAATAGGATACACACTAGATTTTCATACAGTCAGCATCAAATGTATTTTGTTCTAAGTTTCAAGAAATTTTAAAATAAACATTTTAATTAATTTCTACTCTGGATATAGTAAGATACAGTGATTGGCACCAGTGATCAATATTTTCATAAGCAGTATTTTATTAGTAGCAGTATTAGTAATTCACCGCAATATTTATCGACAATAATGACTACACAAATACCAAAAAGGCTGACAATCAGTTTTAACAAGGAGTATCGTGATAGTAACTGGGTTGTGGAGGTCAGATAGGCAGTCGCTCCATGTAAAATACTGGTATGTATCTAAATAATGCATCCGGTTAGACTGGAAGCCGACCCCAATATAGTTGGGAAAACGCTGAACCGATTGAATTATTACTATACAAGCTGACATTTTTATCATCTAGTACCAAATTTTTCGGCTCTAAATGACACTGCACATTTATGGCTTTTTTCAAAAGTGGTGTCTTCAATGACGTATTAGTGCCTTACAATATTTTGACCAGCATATTCACGTAATATTACCAAGTCTTGGGTTCAAGTTCCGGGTCGTGTGTGTTCTCACTGAATGTCAGGTCTTAGGTCAGCATAGGCACACTAAGTAGGTACCTACATACGTTTATTGGTGTATTTTATTTGTTGCATCATCTTTTGATAGGTTTTCCTGTAGGCATAACTCTGTTTCACCTGGTAAGAAATATGAGCGTGGTGTTATGTATGAATGAAGTAGGTAGGTAACATTTAGCATTAAACATTTTATTTGCAAACTGAATGATTTACCTACTGATAAATCTTTGTCTAAAAGTTGGTAAACACACCACAATGGTTACGTATATAATTATACTAGCTTCCGCCCGCGGCTTCGCCCGCGAGGTATGTCGATAAAAACTATCCTGTCCTTCCTCGGGATGCAATCTATCTCTCCGCCAAATTTTATCGAAATCCGTTCAGTGGTTTACGAGTAGGCGTGAAAAGGTAACATACAGACAGACAGACATATAGACAGACAGAGTTACTTTCGAATTTATAATATTAGTATGGATTTATGGATACTTTCGACGCTGACTTCTATCTGGATAAGAAAACATGGTAAAATAATGATAAATAGTCTTTTGACTATGGGTGTACTGGGTGTCTATAGATATTTAAAAATTACTATTTTATTTTTGATTCAAAAATACATTACCTATCTCATAGAACTTTCGTTTTTTAAATTTAAGCGGCACGCACAATTAGTATCACCCATAGATATGAATACAGTCTTAATGTTATGTGCGAAGCCGAAGAGAGGAGGCCTGCGTCCCAGCAGTGAGAACAGGATACGCTGGTTATGCTAAGAGTATTTTCACATTTAAAAATCGTTCGAATTTAGATACGTCACGTTTACTCCGCACGGTCGTGCTACGACAACTGAGTCAACACCATTTTGATAGTAGCCTTATCTCACGATTAAATTACATTTATGGCGTTAATATTGCGCACACGCATAAATCCCTAATTTCATATGCTAAGCTAATACCAATCTGTTTACCAATATATCAATCAACGTTGAAATCTATCATTCGACATGCTTAGAAATGATTGACTTTGATCAGAGTTCTATTTTTATTTATTTTTTAAATTTATTAAGAACACCGACCTTGCTTCGCACAGTTTTTAGGATTTGACAAAACGAGATATCTCGATGATTTCTTTATTATACGTAAGTTTAATATTAATGGACTAAAGTCCATTTAAAATATAAATAAAACTTAAAAAAGAAATTAAATTATATTTATACTTAATTAAATTTATAAATAATATATAAAATAAATTTTATTTATTCTAAATTCTTTAAAATAATGATGGTGAAAATCACGTCAAAACCCGTTTGGTAGTTTAGAAAAACAACGCGGTCACCAAAAGTCCGCGTTTTTATCCGACTGCGCGACACAAATGTGAATCAGTCTATTTACTCTTATGTATGATTGTTTGTTCCTTTGCTGCGCTCTAGAGACCAAACTTGTGGCACAGTATAAGTACGAATATTTACTGTGCTCGTGGGCCGATTTTAATGATTCTTACGTCAATCGATTGTTCCTAATCTTGGGACACACTAAAGATATGATAGGGCGACAATTAGACGCCATATTGTGAAAAAGAAAAACATTTGTGTCGAGAAACTATGTCAATCGGGGTCTTCTTAATTTAAAAATAAGGATGCTTTCATCTGCATGAGATTGGATGGCTTAGGATGTACTTACGGGGTGTGAGATTGGAGACAGAAATAGATCATCTTGAAACAATCTTTATAAAGTTCACTTTTTGTTTTTTGTTCAGAAATAAAGCAGTAATAAAAAGGTCATCGGTATCACTTGGGAACTATGCTGAAGTTGTTTACACGGAGCGACTGCCTATCTGACTTCCACAACCCAGTTACTGGGTAATAAAATACCCCTTGGTAAGTAGTAGGCCGCGTTCTGTACCTGCCAGACCCCCATGGGGAAAAGGCGTGAATTTATATATGTATTCAATGCCTACTTTTGCCTAAAAGAAACCTACTTTGAGAATAGGAGTTGTTTCTAAGCATTATAATGACTTCAGTCGCGGCCAGTCTCTATATGGACTGTGACCGGGTCATCATTGGTGATTATCATCTCCATCAAGCATCGCCCCAGGCCTAAAAGAAACTCTTCTTAGTTTCACGTCTACAGTGCCCAAATTAAGTAGTTTGACCTGAGGCAAATACTGTGATATTGTTTGTATCATCAAGCTGTCTCTAAATATGCGGAGGACTGCGCAAGAGCACTTTCTCAAGACACTAGCTTCTGCACACAACTTCGTCCGCGTGTTTCTTGTTACTCCGAGTCACCGCGTCGCATTGCATCGCCCACGCTATTACTTCGTTTTCGCTTGCCGCTCTTTCTATTTCTTTTTTCTCGACTTCTAAAGGTCGCAGCGTGATGATCAAATGCAAAAATAGTTTTTCAAATCCGACGGGTGGTTCCAAAGAATAGCGCATTTAAACAAACTCTTCCGCTTTATTATAATACTAGCAGCGCCCCGCGGTTTCACCCGCTTAAGTTTCGATCCCGTGGGAATATCGGGATAAAAAGCATCCTATGTCTTAATCCAGGAAATGGTCTATCTATGTGCCAATTTTCATCTAAATCTGTTCAACGGTTTACGCGTGATTGAGTAACAAACATCCAAACATCTTCACAAACTTTCACGTTTATAATATTAGTAGGATTAGATAAAATTCTCGCCGGGTCAGCGGGATTGTCCGAAAGGGTTACCGCTGGTCCGGAACATAAAGGGCTAAGGAAGGAACACGGGTGGGTTTTAGTCAGTAAGAGTCTGACACTCCCTTCCGCTCCACCCAGAGCGGGAGGAGTCATTTGATGATTTCCCATCCTGAAAAAAAAAAAATTCTCACCGTAAAGGTGAAGTAAGCTTGAAGTGAGTTAGCATCGTCAGGTGGGATGATAACTTCAAGCTCACTTCACCTAAGTTTTCAAGGTGAGTTTTATGGAATACTTACTGCTTTTTTTTTGTTTTTTGGAAGCTAGTTCGCTGGCATCATTGAGTTTGTTACCAAGTTCTTGTTGCGATACAAATCATCATTATCATGATTTCAGCCGACGAATGACGTTCACCGCTGGAAACAGGCCCCTTCCAAGCACCGCCACTTCGACCGGTTCTGTGTTTCCCGCGTCCAACGGATTCCTGCGGCCTTCATCAGGTCATCGGTGCACTGCCCTCAAATGCTCAACAGCAATCAGACTTATCAGAGAAAATTATTTTACCAGCAATTTCAGAAATTGCTGCTATACGAATTTTCTCTGCATTGCGGATGTGTGAAGCTTTTATGCAACCGAAAACTAAAAATAAGTTCATACTTAAAAAAGTTTGATTAAATGCTAAAAAAATGAATTTGCAAAATGTAAAATCCATACTAGTCCCTACTAATATTATAAATGCGAAAGTGTGTCTGTCTGTCTGTCTGTTACCTCTTCACGCTTAAACCGCTGAACCGATTTGTATAAAATTTGGTATAGAGGTAGTTTGAGTCCCGGGAAAGATCATAAGATGTATCCTATGTCCTTTCCCTGGACTCAAACTATCTCTATACAAAATTTCATTAAAATCGGTTCAGCGGTTTAAGCGTGAAGAGGTAACAGACAGTCAGACACACTTTCGCATTTATAATATTAGTATAGATTAGTAGATACGTGAAGATTTTGACAGACAGGAGTTCGTAACATTATAATCGCTTGTCATAAAAAACTGAAATAATTTCATATACCTCCTAAATCAAATTAATGATTTTAATTATACAATATTTAAATGGTGATAGTTCCCTATCAGACTTTCTATCACGACTTTATTAATAGTTTGTAATATAAATACATAAACTGTTTAATTATAAAAACTAAGCTCGCGAATTTGTTATTAATTAAAACTTATCGATGCGCTATATTGTGTTGCCAAATACGATAGAATCTCTTTAGATCCTACGATACTGATACGATACGTCTGAATATTATGATCACGATTATTAAACTCATTAATTGTATACATAAACTTTTAATTTTCCACCTAATCAATTTGCTGACCGTGGTAGTTAAGAAGCTGACTTCTTCTTAGCGTATCGATGGCAAAAAGTTCAAACATCCTTGACCCAAAATTCAGCTGCGCCAATTCCGCTCACTGACGCAGGCAGAAGGTGACTAACAGATGGTACTCCGTGGAGTAAAAAGGCTATATAACTATCTAAGTAGATCACGTCGAAGGGTTAAAACCGCCTATTCAAAATTTTATGTTACGATGACTAACTAAAAACTAGAAACCTGCGCAGTACAGTGGAATGACAGCTCACTTCAAGCTCACTTTACCTACATTTTTTCACAGTGAGATGTTTACAGAATACACCGGATGTTTTCAGAAAGCTTATAAACTCAGTGAAAGTGTCTGTTTCCCTAATAAATGAAACCTCAAATTTTTCGTCTATCCGGAGTCCGTCTCTTTAAAATGTAAGAAATTAGGTAAGTATAATTTATTTAATATTATATTTTTTAAGCTCTCATTTAGCCAATTTGAAAGCGCTAACATGAAAATACAATAAAATCTGGTACTTGCAGCTATGTCATTTGGATTCTAAGGGGTTTATTTATAAACGATGAATAAACGTCAAAAATGTATGGTTACATAGTAGCTAATCTCTACTTAACTTAAAGCTACGTTTATGAATAATTTTTTAAAAGATTTCATCTATGAATAACTAAGCAAATAATAACTAATATCTAATTAATTAATAAAAATAACAAAATTAAATTCTGACTTAACTTAAACAAACTAAAATATAACGTCGAAAAATTCATCCGCTTTGCTGTCGACTGGTAATATACCCAAGAGACTGGCGGCATTACCACGTTGTATGGGTATTTTTTTTTTTTTGTGGATGGGAAATCATCAAATGACTCCTCCCGCTCTGGGTGGAGCGGAAGGGAGTGTCAGACTCTTACTGACTAAAACCCACCCGTGTTCCTTCCTTAGCCCTTTATGTTCCGAGCCAGCGGTAACCCTTTCGGACAATCCCGCTGACCACGTTGTATGGGTATTACTTCATCTTGAAAATCGTGCAACATAAAAGTCTTGCAGAAATATTAATAGATGCTGTACCGTGCGTGATTGCCGTTTAAGTCACAAGTAAACACGTCTTCGGGCCTATCGAAAATTCTGGTTTGTTCCAAGTGACTAACTTGTGGAGATTTAATATGACGCACTACTGTCTATAAGAACATTTTATGTATTTTTTTAAAAGAGATTCTTAGGAGAATAAGAAGAATTGTCAAACTTAAGTGGCAGGGGACAGGGCCGAAAGGATTTCGAATGGCGACCGCGTATCGTATTGGAAGGCGTAGCGTTGGAAGGCGTCCCACAAACTGGACCGATTACTTTGTGAAGACCGCAGGAATCCTCTTGATGCAAGCTCAGGACCGATCCAGGTGGCGACGCTTGGGGGAGACCTACATATATCCAGCAGTGGGCGTCTTTTAGCTAAAATAATGATGATAAATCTTTAGTTTGTAACTTGATTCCTGTGCATTGCAAAAAATCATTAGGTACCCCCGCTCATCGCTTATAATTTGCGCGATCGTGAGAAGTAAAGATTGTGATATATGATGCGGCCTTCCACTGGAATACCTTTCATTTTTACAATAAAAGTAAAAGGCTATAAAAGCAAATGTAAACTTGGAAACGATTTGCATTCGGACGCGGTTCGCACAGGTGAAAATTTTTGACAAGTTATATACATAATTTTGTTTTTATTTTAGAAATTAGCATATGGTTGAATATTTAGTTGGAAAGAAAGCACACTCTAGCATCAGATCTATGTAAATTATGTTTTTATAGTTTTTCTGTGTTAGTTTCGGTGGCTACATTTTTAGTACTTTCTGTTGATGTAAAACTATTTGGAGGCGACAGGTGACCTACCGACCTACCGACTATTTTTTTGTCTCCGAGAACTTGAAACTAGAAATGTACATATTAGTGCCATGTCAAGCTTTCTAAAATAGGAGTGGAGCACATAGACCGGTCACGTTATGAGGATAGCCGGCAGCACCCTCCTGTGCGCTAACAGGACATTAGCCGACCCATTTTGTTAAGATATCACAGTGAAAACTAAGGTAAAATGAGCTGTCAATGTGTCAATCCCGAGCATCAGGTGGAATAACAGGTCACTTCAAATTCACTTCACCGAACTTCCTCTCACGGTGTGATTTTATAGAATAGTCCTGCTAGGTAGTAGTTACTAATCCACATATAATTATAATCACGCCCACCTAAAAGTGATGATTATAAACATAATTTAGGAGTGCAAAAACCTGTAAATTCATGTTTAATCTTTGCGACTAGACCATAATCTAGACATAAACCACGAACTTCGAAAGATGTAATCTATGGCGGGAGCTGTATAAACCCCCTGACAATTTTATCGAACCATCTGCGAGCCTTCCACCTGGGCACGCGTTACTATGGCTGACATGGAATGATATCTATAAATAGACTTCGAACGCGGAAGCAAAGACAATCTCCACAGATGGGAATTCGGAAACACGGACGGCTCGTTCTGAAGTGTGTATGCGGCACCTCCCCACAGAAATTAGCCACCTTACAAATTGCGCCGCATGCATCTGTGTTACCCGTGTACTTGATGATAATATGACTGCGTCAGTGAGCGTAGTTCACAGTTGAATTTTGGGCCAAAGATGTTTGTACTTTTTGGTATCTGCTTCCATCTTCCTCAGTCAGGTAAAAAATTAATTCATGTTCTGGTAACCAACACACTAATTTAAATAATTCACGTGCAAAAGGTTATTTTTTGAACTGTTGAGAGCCATTACGCTATGTCGAAAGGGGGTCAAGCTAGTTCGAAGTAATTTTAGCAATTTTAAACATTGAAAGCGTATCTGGTGAATTGCTTGCCGTGATTGTTTGAATTCATTTTTTGGGACCCAATGAAATTTGTTTTTTTTTTGTTCATGATTAAGTATGGCATCATAAATCATTGTTGCTTTTTGTCAGATAGGCCACGATATTTCACAACGATATTGGCTTGGCTTTTTTGTCCATGTAAAATTCTGGTATGCAGCTGCATCCCTTTAGACTGGAAGCTGACTCTAACATAGTAGGGAAAAGGTTAGGCTGTGCCTCTAAGAATGTTTTATTCCTTGGCTTTAGACGACGTTGTTGCCATAGGAGGTACAACTTGGATGAGGTTGGCACAAGAATGTGGGGATTACGTGGATTGCGCACAAGTTTTCATGATCCCCGCTCCAAGTGCGTTCCCTTCGCACTTGGAGCGGGGATCATGAAAACTTGTGTGGGGGTGGTTTTGAGTCAGTAAAAGTCTGTCAGATCTCTCCGCCCGCCCCAGTGCGGAGGACATCCATGAGGATTTTCCACCCTGGAAATAAATAGCAATGTTTGATTGGCACAAGCAAAGAGAGGTCTATACCCAGGAGTGGGTAAAGAGGATGATGAATTTCTTCTATAAGAGAAGTTTAAAGAATAGGTAGCTTCTGTGAAATTAAATAGTACTTAAATATACCTACCTACTCAGTTTTATCACACGCAAACAAATCAGCCGGTCTATTCTGTAAAAATCTCACCATTATAACTTAGGTGTGAGCTTGAAGTGGGTTGTCATTCCACTCGATGCTACGGATTGACACAAGGTATTGCCAGCTTATTTAGGTACCTACTTACCTAAGTTTTCTCGATGAGATTTTTGCAGAATAGCCCTATTCTGCAAAAATCGCGCCCGCCAGAATGCAGAGTATATAAGTAAGTATTTAATTCACATCGTGAATTTTTACATGTGCAGATTGGAAAATATTGAAATCACAAAAGAAAACTTTCTCACACCAACCTCTCCTCATAAGCTTCGTACAAATAAAGTCTTATAAACAGGCAATTTGTTGTGTTGTTGTCAAATAGTCTTCTTCTTCTTCTCTTCGTTTAATGGCTTTTGCGAATTCACACGTCAAGGTGCTGAAGACCAGCATGACTTGGCCGTTCATAGAAGCGCTGCTTGCAAAAACAAATGAACACGATGTGTCAAATTTAGAACATTTGAAAGTAGTTCTATATGTCACCGCGTGTCAATGCAGACTGGGCATTCTGTAGTAGCTGCATCAAGTGCCACAGCAAACGAAACGGTGGTTGACATTTAAAGTAGGTGTCTTTAAATTTCTAAAACTACAAGCTTTTTGACGAATCTTGTATTTGACCTTATAGTCAGTAGGTAAGTATATGAAAAGCTTTCTCAATGTTTAAAAAGAAAATGTGAAACTCAAGTTAATTCATTCGCCAAACACACACATTGATAAAAGTTCATTTTTCTACGGAAATATCATTGACAGTTTTGTAAATCTATAAAAAAATGAACCTACTTACAAGTTGCATAGCGTCAGGTTCGGGAACTCTTTAGATAGAACTCAACTAAAACAGAATTACTTTTATCAAAAAGCCAACGTCACGCGGTATTCCCAGGCGGTCACCCATCCAAGTACTAACTGCGCCCAATGTTGCTTAACTTCGGTGATCGGAACGAGAACCGGTGTTTTCAACATAGTATGGACGTTGGCGACAGTGCAACTGAAATTACTCTTCACTATCAATGCAGTTGGCAACTTGCCATCTACGATTTATTTCTGTATCTCAAATTGAGTATTCATTGAAGTGTCGGAACTCATGCCTACTGCTATAATAGCAACTAGTTCAAGAAACGTCATCCAGGCTCCGAAGTGGCTGTTGCATCCACGAAGTAAATATAATACAAATGAAGTAAACTATGGAATTACCATGTCTATGAAATGATTCTAGAGTCGTGGACACTAACACCATAATAATATGAAGATAAGAGGAAATAAGATGTAGTTTGAAAGTGGCGCCAGTTACAGAAAAGTTGAAATAGAATCATTTGTCTTGGTATGTGATGAGAAGGATGAAATGTGAAAACGTGTTATGAATATAAATGTTGATGGATGGAGAGGTAGAGGAAGACTAAAGAAAAGGTAGATATGAAAGAAAATGGAGTGAATGATATAGAACCGGCTGACAGGGGAATGGATGAAAAAAATAGTGTAGCGCTGACCCCAAGGAACATGGCACAAAGGCAAGAAAATGATGACTAACAGCAAAAGAAAGACCACAAGTGAGTCATTTTAATGTCGCCTATGTTGTTCGATAATGACCTAATCTTTTGAACCGAGCATATTTTTGCGCAGAAAAAGTAAGATGATGTAATAAATTTCTAGATTTGAATCTGTTGAAAGTTATGTGTTCTAATAGTTTTCGAGGGCTTTTGTTGAGATGGACAAAAGATAGACATTGTAGATTATCTTGCGGATTCATCAAATGTTAGAGCTGATACAATCTGGTTACGTTCGTAACTATGTAGACAGTGCTGAAATCAGGGAATATGGATTATCATCCACTTTCTCAGGTTTTTTACTCACTTTGTGTATATCACAATTTGATAGACTTTTTTTCCGATTTTAAAGGCGACTGAGGGCGTGCATCACATTCGGCAAAAGTGGCGTAAAATACTCGAATGGCGAACTAATGGTCCTCCATTAGTTCGCCATTCGAGAATTTTACATTATTTTTATTTCCATGTCCTCATGGAAATCAGACAGGCGAGGATCGGACGATGTTGCAACCTTTAAGGAGGTCTATGTCACAGCAGTGGATGAAAATAATGCTGTTGATGTTGACGATATAGTAAGTACTACCTGTTATTTGGTATTAACGGTAGGTAATAGCAATTATCAAGCTTGCAAAGCTGCTCTCAAAACGGTGAAGGAGAACATTGTGAGGAAACCGGCTAGAACCGAAAAAAATTCGAAGACATGTGACATCTACCAACCCGAACTGGGCCCACGTGGTGGACTACGGCCCACACTGAAACATAGGCCCCCTTTCAGTGAAGAGGTATCTCACTGAGAGGAGGCCTGTGTCTCAGCAGTGGGAACATTATAGGCTGATTATGAAGCTTGCAAATGGAGTAATTAATACTATGCTACTATGGTGTTGTTCAGAGGTATTAAAAAATAAAAGTAAGCTGAACCCAACATTATTGGGAAAAGGCTTAACAGATCATGATGATAATTCTGTTCAGGGGTCTATATGTCAGATAGTATTTATTATTCAGATCGTTTACTTTTTTATTTATTTACTTTGAAAACAAACGTTGTGTAGGTATGTGAGCTCTACTTTAATGTCATTATGTGAACATCAGACGCTTCCACCAATTGTAATTGTGCCAAATACAAGCGACAGTACTAGACCATGATTGTTTGATATTGTCACACAGTTTACATTATGTGTTGTAACTAAGTCAGTCGCATCATTTGTTACTGTTACGTTATCTGAAAGTAACGTGTATGCAATGTCTAATTCAAGCTGTTTTCAATGTTTTTTTATAACTCTTTAGCTCACGACAGTCTTCCTACCACTGCTGAATAGGCCTTCGTATACACCACCTCTTGTGATTTTTATTGGGGATACCTTTGAGTCATAGGTGTAATGATTATCCAAATTATGCAGGCATTAATCTGTGTATTGCTGCGACGATGATAGTGCTGTTACTCAAACCAATTTGCCTAACCTTTTCCCAACTATGTTGGGGTTGGATTCCAGTCTAACCGGAAGCAGCTGAATACCAATACTTTACATTGAGCGACTGCCTATCTGACCTTCACAACCTAGTTACTGGGTAACACGATACCACACGGTAAGACTACCAACGACTGTCAAAAATCTACGAATGACAGAGCTGTCCGTCAAACGCTAGAGATATTTTTGAAACTGACCCATTTGATACGAATCCTATTATTTACACCAGCCACAACCCAAACTGGGCACACTCGTTAAAGCCTACTTCACCTTACAGAGAGAAGTCTTTAGTCCCAGCACCAGCAGTGGGAACATACTAGTGGGACTATACTATGCGTGGTTGAGTGTTGTGTATTTCGGTGCGGGTCAATTGATAAAAGATACTGCGAATCTTTATCCAAAACTCTCATTAAAGAAAATTTTTCTATTTGTATACAATCAAGTATATCATTAGCGCGATGAATATTCAGCTCCTCACATTCCGTAATGTTGTGCGGTGTCGATAAGTTGCGCCTGCGCGGTACTGATGCCATAACCTTTGCTTTGCCTCTTACTTTCCAATGACCTGCGTAGATCGGTAGGGATGGGCGTCGCAGAATGTGATGTCGATGTTTTGATGGTGTTTTGGTGATTTATCGATAAATGCAGTCCAGTTTTATGGCGATACGTTTAAAGCATAGTAGTTAAATTTCGTCCAAGGCGTGTCGTTGTAATTGTAAAATGTAATTTTATAGAATTTTTCAAGTTAGCAATTCAATTTACATCGTCATCTGTCTAGCCTTTTTCTATAATAGATGGGAGATGCAGCCAAACCCATAATGAGTCGAACAGAAAACCTTTATTTCTGAATGCGTTATTACTAGCTTTTTTGAAGTGAAAACTTCTTTAGGTGCGTTGGGCATTTTTGAGATGGGAAAAAACCATTGAACTCGTGCCTCTGTTACCGCAAGTGACACCGCGCGTATTTTGTTTATAAGACGATTCAAAAAATACCCGCTTCGGATGTGTTCGGCTGTCCTCGGAATTACTCGGTTTTAATGTATATCCGATATGTCCGTGAGTGATGGAAAAGTCTTCTGTTTGTGTATTGTTTTCACTTCTGTCGGCACTCCCGGAGTGCCACTGTTTTTTTTTTAACGAAGTTAATTACTGACATGGCTGTCTGACTAGATTCTGAGCAAGCCTCAATACATATTATTTATCTGGGTGTTATTTATTTATCGACAGCTCGACATCACTAGTAGATAACCCATGAGAGATTATTATGTCACCACGCACATACCAAAGAAATAAAATAATTGTACGGCTGACCCGTAGGTAGGTTATATTGCACGATTTGGGAAACAAAATAACTATGTATTTGATAGTAACAATGTAACTATTTTCAAAAGTGAAACGTTTTTATACTGTGTGAAGGATTTGGTGTTAGGTGATACAATTTCGTTATCGAATTGTCGAGAAACAATGCTGGACCAATAAATAACCCATTTAACTCTATTGCAATTAGGTTCTATTGTTAAATGATGGTAAAAAAGTATGTGAAGCGACTTTTTGCTTCTCAGTTATTTTGTGGTCTTCTTCCTTTTTATGAATGTACCTTCTTGGAAAACAGTCCAGTATGTAAACTACAGCTTTACAAATTCAAATTTAAAATAAAAAAAAATAGAGAAATAATTTTCTTTAAACCAATTTAAAATATTTTATTTTACATAAACCTACATGGGCACTTATGAAACGTCAGAAGCTAGGTGCACGGTTCCAATTGGTCGTTTCATATGGAGAAGAGCCGTCAAGAAACTTTACCTACTCTTTCAAAAATAATCGGCTTTTACAATGTTTTCAAATAATAATTACATTGTTAATAGGTTTGGGAGGACAGTGTAGGCCCATCGTCAAATACTAGTTCACAGATAAGTTTAAACAGAATAGACTACATATCACTGTTAAAACAGCTAGTGATGAGATTTTTTTTTGTTAGCCTATATTGTGTCTCAAAACGGTGAAGGAAAACATCGTGAGGAAACCGGCATGTCCTAGAACCGAAAATTCGAAGACATGTGACATCTACCAACCCGCACTGGGCCCGCGTATAGATTACGGGCCACTCCCTCTCATAGAGAGGAGGCCTATCTCCCAGCACTGGGAACATTATAGGCTGAGTATGTATGTATGTAGCGGTATCTACAACGCCACATGCAAACAACGCGCCATACTGACGTCACGCAAAATCCTGCATCGCGCAAGCAGAGTTTACCGCGAAACTAGCATAGATACAACGGCCCGACATGAATCATCGGGCAGTTGCCCGCCAGACACAACACCTGTCTGGTCGGAGGATCCTCCCTTTTCTATAGAGTATGAGTGAACTTTACACTCTGTTCCTCATACCTCTATGTTTATATTGTATCCCACTGCAGGGCTAAGCCCTCCCTTTTTTACTTCCAAACCCTGTCTTGTGCAATCTCTGGCCATTGCTCTGCAAACGTTATCAGAATTATTATTACTATTTATTTAGTCGATATTTTATATTTAGTATAGCAAATTAGTCATTAATACTAAATAATTAAATCAATCCTATCATTCTGTATCTCACACAGCCACAAACCGCAAGATTTATAAACGATAGATATTGCCACATACAGAGAGAATGATAAGCAATAATGATCCCATAATGTTGCCACTGCGGGTACACAGGCCTCCACTCTGTGAGAAGGAATGGGCCATAATCCACCATGTCTTTGAATTTTTTGGATCTAGGACATGCCGGTTTTCTCACGATATTTTCCTTCTCCGTTTTGACAGCAGCAGTGTGGATATAATTTACACAAAGTAATGCACCTGTCAGGGTTCGAACCTGCGACCTACAACTCGTAAGTCGCGGTTCCCTATTACATGGGATTTAAACATAACTGGCAGAAATGTGGGTCTACTATAATAGGTACACATCTACCTAACCCTACATCTATAGACGTGACGTAACGTTAATAAAAAAAATATCACAACAAAACCACCGCACCAAACAGAGAAATATTAAACAGCAACACTAGTGCATCTCAGATGAGTCATGCCTAGGAGCTAGTCATTTAAAATGTGTGCAATTACAGTAGCAAGTAGGTAATGATCGTACTCTCTTTACATATTATGTCACTGTGTCGTCTCACGCTCCTGAGTACTGGCACGTACGACCGAGGCATGTGACTGTATTGTCTATTCTAGGCAGGGAACTAGCTTAGGTTTCTTCATTTTCTTTAGGGAGAACAGTAATGGAGTCGTTAGGATGATGATGCTGCTCGTATTTAATGTATTACTAAGTAAGTTGACTAAAGGGTTATCAAGACGATAGTTTGCAGACCAACTTTTCAAATTTTCTGTAAGTTATTGCGTTTTGTAGTGCCTTTAAAAGATTACCTAATTCTCTTACCCGTTATCTTAATCCCATCTATCCATATAAGGGATTACCTACGTTAAGAGGAATGGCCTACATCGAGAGGAAGATTCGACCTGATATTACCTACCTGCTGTAAGCTTTTGGAAATCGTAGTTTACATACCTTTGAAGTAACCAGCCGAAGCCTATATTCATTGTTACGTTTAGGCAAATCTACACCTTCGAGACAATAATGACTAAGGTATGTTCAAAACTAAAATTAAGTTTAAACAGGGAGTATCAATTTACAGCCAAACTGCTGATAAAGACCTACAAAAATCACTTAAAACCGCAGTTTCCCCAATCAATTTCAACTCAATATGTCAAATTGCCGTTAACAAACCGACAGGCGATTAAACTGACAAGAAGTATGTGTGTTTATGTCACAGCAGCACTATCCATCATAATTCAATAGAACATCTCTATTCGTGACGTCATCATCTTTATTTGTGACGTGGTTAACCGCAGGTGGTTAGAGTGTGAGAAAGGGCATACCGTGTACAGACGATGAAGCAATTGAATGACAAGGTAACAGGGATGTAGGGCATCAATATGATATGAGATATAAACAGGCAACGATAGTGTGCGGTTTTTGTACGCATATTCTTTCTTATCATGTTAAGTTAATTAAGTTAGGATTTAATTTTGTTATTTTTATTTATTAATTGTGTAAATAATGTATTTATCTATATCTATATATAATGTTTATTATTATGTTCATAAAGGGGATAAGAATAACATTCCTAGAGCTAATAGATTTCCCTGTGAATAGGTTTATCCAAGAATGTCCTACAACCACACCCTCAAGTAGCGTTGCTATATATATATCTTGTTGGAGGGTAGTTACGGGTCTATAGTGATGTTACATGGGAATTTTCAAATTTATTCTACGGCCAGCAGTGCATCACATATTCCATGGCAGCGATTTCCTACTGGGTGGTCTTTTTGTCAAACATTTTTTTTATTGTCATTACCTACCTAGGAGTTTGTCGGCTGCTTTACCGGTCTTGCTTGTGGGTACCTCTATAAATTAAGGCCTCCAGCCAGGGCAAAAAAATAAGCGACTTCATGCTAAGGGCACCTCCTGTGGGGTACGGACTTCGGCTTAGGGCATCGCAGGGGGAGGGCAGCAAATTACAGACTGGATCGGATTATTTGTCAAACAATTAGTTGAGTTTCCAATTATAAACAATTGCCTGTCTAGACACACCTACCTTCATACAAGCTTCATATTGCCACACGATCAACTACGGATCGTTCAACCAAAGGATTGCGCAGTTCAGAAACTAGTAATTCCGGTAAAACCAGAAAACGGTACAATCATAATGATGAATGAACTGGGTTAAACATTGTAATGAGTTTTACTTACAGTTTGAAAAGCAAAATAACAGACAACTCAAGAAAGCAAAATATATTTTTTGTCAACACTCCATTAGGAATTTCTTAGTAACAGTCTGGAGTTTGGAAGTTGGCGGTGTGATACCCCCGTGCCTCGGAAAGCACGTTAAGCTGTTAGTCCTGCGTCTGATGTCTCTCCGGTCGTGTCGGATTGCCATCCCATCGGACTATGAGAGTGAGGGAAGAGGGAGTGCACCTGTGTCTGCGCACACACTTGTGCATTATAATATCTCCCGCGCCGAAGGTTAGTCTCCGTTGAGATTGGCCGCCATGGCCGGAATACGGTCTGGGGGACTTTTATCTATTTATTTAGTTGGGATACTTATCGCTTTGAAATTTAGACTATATAATTTAGACTATTAGAATAAACACTGGTTGCCCTTGCCAGCAAGTGCCTGTTCCAATTCCGATATTTTAACTTAACAGTGTTGATCATGATATATTTATCTCAATGCCTATTAAAATAGGAACCTTATCATAATATGTAATAACAATCCTTAGTATATCCTTCATCGCCTTTCATGTATTTTTATTTTTTTTGTGGGAATCCTCATGGATACCCTACGTCTGGGGAGAACGGAGGGTTATGTCGGACTCCTAACAACTAAAACGCCTGTTCCTTCTTCTACCATTAGTCGGGGGCCTGGGAGATACCGTATCAGCCCGCCATGCACCTATTGGGCCCCATCACCAGGTGCGGCCAAAACCACCACCGTACGTCCTCCTTTCAAAAAATGGCTTATACCACTACCGGAGTAACGCGAATTAAAATTGCATGGCAGATGTTTTAAATATAATTACCCTCATGAAGAGCTATTGTCCTCAATAATAGATCCAACGAACAGCAGTACGTGAAGAAATCCACACACAGCACATGGGTCATCGTCCTCTACAGAAACACATTAGTTTTTTTGCGAGAGCCGTGCGAGTACATTCACTCTTCAGAAATGGCCGATGGTGCAGTTTCGTTAAATTGGTCTCATTTGCACGTCTGAAGTGTCGTGTTATTATAGGAAACTATAGCTATAAATAGAGAGCTACTGGATTCGAGTGGGTGGTTGAAAGTAATGCAGTGAGACACAACTGCACAAGTGAAGGTTCGTTCACAGCTTCAAAATGCATTTGGCCGTGTATATTATATTCTTTATTGGAGATGATTGCCTCGTTGATCTAGTGCACGTACTACTTACTAGTGGGCATGGGTGGGACTGAGATTTCCGGGTCCGGCATAATATTGGGTTTTATCATCTGGAATTTCTCTGTACCAGCCTGAGTCTGGAGTCGTGCCCGGCATAGCTGGGATGCGACTGAAAGATAACTGTAGAAATGTCTAACCGTAACACAGCCAGACAAGAAAAAGCATAAAGTTGCAAGCACAGTAAGTTATCCTATAAACATTGGCTACATAACCAACTTCAACGTCGTGGAATCGCAAATAAATACCGGCAAATAAAGTCTGGTCAGGCTGGATGTACCGTATTTTGAACCAAAATCAACATCGTAAAATGACTTTATATGCCAAACATAATTATTATCTCCTAAATAACTTAGATCACGGTCATAACGTCGAGGACTCATGTATAAAAACAAAGTATTTCAGTTTGACCATTATGGCGGATACGCGCCTCAAATATAAACGCAAACATTTTGAAGTGCACTTGTTTGAGAATGAGGAAGCGTTCGTATGTAGCAGATTTAAGAATATAAATGTAATGAAAAAATGTAATGATGATGTATGTATGTGTAATGTAATGTAAATGTGTATGTGTGTGTGTCTATGTTATAAAATAAAAGTAGCCGTTAATACCAATTTTGTATTAACGGTTAGCAAGGCAGTTAGTTCGTGAATTCGTTTGGTATCCTTTTTGGCTTTCCCAATGTCGAGTTAAAGCAAAATACCGGCGCGCGGCGTTACCTACAGTCATGATTATGGAACCCCTCTCTTTTATGTTAAATCTAACTTACTCGTAAGACGTGTTCGTAACGTATCGCCTGCCAGCTGATGATCGACGACCTGTAAATTCTTCCATCTTAATTTTTTCTGAAAAGGTTTTTTTACTGACAAGGTTTTGGTACCTAGTACCTTGGCCCTGCAGTGGGATATCACAGCCTATTGATAATTTAATAATAAGGTTCCATAGTTAGGATAGGTCCAGAAAGGATCTACACAGGATCTAGGATCATAGATCCTTTAGAAAAGACTTGCCAAATCTTAAAGTGAAATTGAAATTCATTGTTCAGCATCGTTCTATAATAAGAGTTTAGGGGTTTCTTGTAAGTGAAAGACCAATGAGTTTAGGAATCATATGTCACTAGTATTTAAACTACCAGTATTCCCAATACCAACAATAGAGCTAATCCCACACAACAATTTTAGGGTACGCACAGCCGTCATAACACGCCTTGTGCATAGAAACTGTTTGTAGTGAATATTTGTGATGCGTCGCGACGCTCTTACGGGGAAAACACTTTCCTCCTCACCGCAGAATCCTTCTGGGGTAGCGGTGCAAGTTACAGACGGATGTTGCAGCTTCTGGTGAGTTTTGTGCGGTTATAAAGTTATGCGCGATGCAGGCTTTTTGCGTAACGGCAGTGTGATGCGTAGTTTGCATATGGCGTTGTGGATGGTCACAGGAAAATATAAACACTGAACATAGGTATTTTCTTGTCGTGGGTGTCTGTACACAAGGTTACTAAAAGGCTGGGAGGTTGGCAGGACTATTTTTTCGACCGCTACAATAAACAGCGACCATCAACTTATCTATCTACCTTGGTGCCTTTGAGCATGAAACCGGTACAATGTGGCGTGGCGATATTTTGAAACCCGAAATCAACCACCGAAAGAAACCACTTATAGGAAATAGAAGGTGCCATAAAAGGCGACTATCTCCTATATGACGTAAGTGTGGCGGTATCTATAACGCCACAAGCGAACTACGCATTACACTGACGTCACGCAAAATCCTGCATCGCGCAAGCGAAGTTTACCCCGCAACTAGCACATTACCTATATACCTACAACATCCCGACATTAATCGTCGGACACAGTAGCTCATCAGACACACCACATGTCTGTTTCTGAGATCCTCCATGTTCTATCGCAGATGAGTGAAGTTCACACCTGTTTCTTATACCTCTATATATAAAGTCCTGGAAAACAGAAAAAAAAACCATTTACACGTTTTTTTTTATCCCTACTAAACCATTGACATGATAAGGCAAAGTTCATCTCGCGCCCGGCCATCACTTGCACCACCGCCACATTTGCGTAATTCACACGGAAGCTAGGAGAGTGTGACTGACATAATGATTAGCGCATTATATTGCCAAACACTGCACTGATATTTGATTCTTTGTAAGTAATCGATCTGCACGACTTTTGTATTTAGTTACTACAGTCAGGGGTTTATTTTTATAAAAGTTACTTAAAGTTAAGTAATGATTACCGTCTGCTTACGGCCTTGTCTTAATTTAAGGCCAGGATCTTCGAGCGTAGTAGGCATTTAGCGTTACCTCCGTCCTCGCGTGGCAAATGCCGCGAAAGCGCAGTTCGAATGAACTCGCTGACCCCGTCACGGTTATTTTTATAAGTAATAGTATTGTGAATCGGCCCTATTCTTGAAATATAGGGTTGCTCGTCTACAGTATTTTAATTTCATCATCCTACTTTAGTTTCTTTCTAGTTTTGTGATTGTAAATATTATATTTTTAACCGACTTCAAAAAAGGCGGAGGTTCTCAATTCGGATATTTCTATTTTTTTTTATGTATGTTAGGGGGGGCATAACTCCATCGTAAATAGACAGATCTGCAATTTTTTTTTTGAAGTGAAAACTTCTTTAGCATCGTTGTGATGTGATTTGAAAATTTTATGAAACGAAAAAGCAACAGTAAAAAGAGACATGAGATTTAACGTGGGAGAAAATGAGATAGGAAGCATTATACAGTGTTTTTGTTTTTTATTATTACAAATGACATCACATTTAATCCTATGCTACTAATTTGTGGTGATGATGATGATGAGGATGATGGTGATGGCGATGGTGATGGTGATGGCGATGATGATGATGGCGATGATGATGATGGCGACGGTGATGGCGATGGTGGTGGTGATGGTGATGGCGATGGCGATGGCGATGATGATGATGGTGATGCGATGGTGATGGTGATGGTGATGTTGATGATGGTGATGGCGATGGCGATGGTGATGGCAATGGTGGTGGCGATGGTGATGATGATGATGGTGATGCGATGTTGATGGCGATGGTGATGGCGATGATGATGGCGATGTTGATGATGGTGATGGCGATGGTGATGGCGATGGCGATGGTGATGGCGATGGCGATGGTGATGGCGATGGCGATGGTGATGGCGATGGTGATGGCGATGGTGATGGTGATGGTGATGGCGATGGCGATGGCGATGGTGATGGTGAAGGATGGATGGATGGATGGATGGATGGATGGATGGATGGATGGATGGATGGATGGATGGATGTTCTTTAGCATCGTTGTGATTTGAAAGTTCATGAAACGAAAAAGCGACAGTAAAAAGAGACATGAATTCATAAGATTTAACGTGGGAGAAAATGAGATAGGAAGCATTATACAGTGTTTTTGAAGGTTTCATTTCTACCACGTGTGAATTGCACACATGCTGTTTTTTTTATTTTTGTAAAGATCTGATGATGACTTTCAGAGACAAACAACGGAACTCTTCAATAAATGCCAGCAAATCAACCGCGATTGCTGCTATAGCATATGTAATCGCAATCACACAACATAACATCACGCCTGTACCCTTCAAAGGGTAAAGCAGATGTGTTCAATAGCTTTGTTACTGATATTCACATAGCAAGTAGTGACATATGAATTTGTTTGGGGTAGGTAAGTACAACTAAAAAGTGAAAAATAAAAACTTTTTTACAAAAAAAAACCGACTTCCAAAAAAAAAAACACTACAAAGTGAAAAATAACTTTAGTTTCGAAAGTCGGTGTCAAAAAATGAAAATATATTCTTCACGTTGTAGTGTTTTTTTTTTTTTTGAGTCGGTTGTTTTTTTTGTAAAACACTTTTTTTGGTTGCTTGAATTCGTCAATAAGTTTTTTTAATTAAATCTACTAATCAAAAACACCACAATACGTATTTTTATTGAACTCTTCCTATTTCATTCACAACGAATTTCATATTTTTAAATAAAAAAACAGCAAGTGTGCAATTCACACGTGGTAGAAGTGAAACCTTCAAAAACACTGTATAATGCTTCCTATCTCATTTTCTCCCACGTTAAATCTTATGAATTTACATGTCTCTTTTTACTGTCGCTTTTTCGTTTCATAAACTTTCAAATCACAACGATGCTAAAGAACATCCATCCATCCATCCATCCATCCATCACCATCTCCATCGCCATCGCTATCACCATCGGCATCGCCATCACCATCGCCATCACCATCTCCATCACCATCATCATCATCGCCATCGCCATCGCCATCGCCATAACCATCGCCATCGCCATCACCATCGCCATCATCATCGCCATCGCCATCACCATCGTAATCACCATCGCCATAACCATCGCCATCACCATCGTAATCACCATCGCCATAACCATCGCCATCGCCATCACCATCATCATCATCGCCATCACCATCGCTATCACCATCACCATCGCCACCACCATCGCCATCACCATCACCATCGCCATCACCATCGCCATCACCATCGCCATCATCATCGCCATCACCATCACCATCACCATCGCCATCACCATCGTCATCGCCATCGCCAACACCATCACCATCATCATCACAAATTAGTAGCATAGGATTAAATGTGATGTCATTTGTAATAATAAAAAACAAAAACACTGTATAATGCTTCCTATCTCATTTTCTCCCACGTTAAATCTTATGTCTCTTTTTACTGTAGCTTTTTCTACTGTAGCTTTTTCGTTTCATAAAATTTTCAAATCACAATAATGCTAAAGAAGTTTTCACTTCGAAAAAATATAATATTTTACCTATACAATCACAAAACTAGAAACACAAACTCAAAAACTCAAATTTTGCAATTGAATATAAACCTTATTCCGTTGTAGTAAAGTTGAAAATCTATTACAGATATTACGATAATTGTAAATTTATGGTACCGACCTGCTACTGCTAGTACTGTGACGAAAGCAAGAGAACCTATACAACTACAATATTATTCTGTCGCGTCGTCTTATAAGTGGGTAGTTATAAATACGTAGAAAAATAATAATCAAAATTACCTTATTTTTTTTTAAGCTTTGCAGTTCAATGCTGAACGTTTTTTTTTCTTTCTTCTGTTTTTATTCCCCATAATTTAATCTTAATTATCACTATATTACAACTATATTATAACAAACTAATATTTAGTTTAATTATTAATACTAGAACCTAAACAATATTTACAGACTGAATTTTGAAACTAATACACAAACACGGAAATTAACTAACAATATTATAACGTATATTTCGATCGATTAGCGGGAACGCGGCGAGCCAGCAAAAGCGACACAGGTCCTACCTCGGTAACGCCCGGCGGGCTACTGAAGTGAAGCGCGCAGGCCGCCTTTTTAGATTATATCTTGTTAAGACAATAAAAATCAGTTTTGAGAAAAATTAACCGTAGAATGTTCTACTATACATCATTGCCTATTTTTTCATATATTTTTTGCGAGTAAAAGTTAAGTCTACTTCAAATGCGACTTGAAAAACGATTAAAAACTTCGCTGTTTTCGATTTGTTTGCGATTTTTTATGATCGAGTGAAGTTGTAAATATCGTGTTTTGAACCATAGAATAATCAAGAATGTTAGTTAAACTATGCCATATATTTTTTTCAGATTAAAACAAAGAATATTTGATTGGTTAATGTTGAATCAAAAATAGGTCGATTCCGAGATTTCCGAGAGTCCTGGCCTTAAGAGATCGCCGCGTAATTTTTTTTTTCGGCGAAACTGAGCCCCTTATGGCGCCGACAGAGGGCGGTTTCCGGTTTTTCGAACAAATGGTTGATAAACGTCCGCGTGTTCATGCGAATTTAGGATTAGGATATGGGGATACCATAAACTTTTTAACGTCTCCTAACTTTAAGCAACGGTAAATAAATACTTAAACCCCTAGTTTGTAATGGCAGGCAGAGTAGCCCCTTTCAGTCCGCTGACATAAACGTGTGATATTATTGTGAATAGTAAATATTCGTATGCCGATTTTAGTGGCGTATGTGTCCTATCTCTACCTAACAACCATATACCAATCAATCTGCCTATAACTATGTTGGGGTTGGCTTCAAGTCTAACCAAATGCAGCTGAATACTAATATATTATACGGTGCGACTGCTACCTTCTCAATACAGTAACTGGGTAACACGATATCCCTTGGTAAGACTGGTTGTCAGATTTTTAGCTTTCTGACTACCCATTCTCTCCTTTATTAATAAACGTTACTTAAAGTTAAGTAGTGATTAGCGTTAGCGACTGTTTGACCATACATTTTTGACGTTTGAACTTCACTCAACTTTAATCGTAGGTATCGTAATCGTTTATAAATAAACCCCAATGAGTATAATGTTTGTCAAAGATCTACAAAATGACATCTGAGACCAACGACTTATCTTGCTGTCAGACGTATGGAGGGGTCTCGATATGTGATGGATGGTCGGGTGGTTCATTTCACGAACCAACGACGCGACGGCTGCAAGCCGAATATTGTACAAGGTTGGCACAACCTTGTACAATATCCTACGAATATCTTAGTCTTTGTCATTGGCGTTCAACTTATAATTTATTATAGCTCAACTTACTAACTCGCTTACCTCAAAGTGCGTTAGGATACACATTGCCTTTTTCTGTAATATCAGACGCACAGTAGATTGTAGTAATTGTGACAGTAACGACCTTGGCCGAGCGTAACAGACATTACTTAATTGAACATTTAACAAGGCAACATTAAAACAAGACGGTAGGTTTTATTCTATCTTTAATTTATGGCTCAGACATATGAAATTACTCCCTATCGTTGGGGAAATACGGATATAAAATAAAAAGACAGTAAAATTAGTAATGCAAACGTCATTGGAAATAATTAAAAACACCTTACTTCAATAGAGAGCTTCCCAATCTTCTTCATTTGTTATTCTCACAAGTCGTTTCGTCTCCTCCCACACATTTCTAGTCAACACTGTATCATTCGCGTACCAAGAACTGTAAAACTCATGACAGTCTCTAAAATGTTTACCACTTTCACTTTCAAACTTTGGGTCCACCGCTAAAAACACTGCCATGGTCGCTACTCTGGGTAGAGGTCTGCCAAACTTCAACAATGCGATGTTGAACCCATCTTTAATCAAAGGATTGTCAAAATTCCTGAAGAACTCCGACTTTCCTAGTCCAGGATCCATGCTGTATACACTGACACCACTCCCTCCGATCCTCTTCTCCATTTCCACAGTGGAGAGTACGGTAGCTAACTTCGAGTTGCAGTAGTATCCGAAATTGGAATATCTACCAACATCGTTCCAGTGGTCAAGGTCTACCGTCCCTAAGAGCAAAGCTAGTGACGAAACGTTGACGACCCTGCTTGGAGCTGAAGCTCTTAGTACCGGAAACAAGAGGAATGTGAGGAGAAACGTTCCGAAGTAGTTGACTTGCATCATCAGCTGCAGGTTATCCTGTGTCAGTTTATCTTCTAATCCAATGGCTCCAATATTGTTGATCAAGACGTCCAGTCTCGGTTCTGTCCTTAGTGTTGTATCGGCAAAGCTTCTGACTGAGGATAGGGACTCAAAATCTATTTGTCTGGTGATAACATTCTGGTTTCCAGAAGCCTCTATGATGGTATTCTTCGCGTCAGCCAGTTTGGTCGGGTTTCGACTTGCAATGATGACTTTAGCACCTCTTCTGGCTAAGTTTTTGGCGATTTCAAGGCCGGTTCCGGATGTCGCGCCGGTGACAAGCGCCACTTTCCCATCGAGCCGGACGTTCGTCTCACAATCCGTAAAATCGTCCTTTACAGACATTTCGTGTCTACTTTGTTCAGAAGTTTTGTTGCTACTGAGCAACTGTATTGCTCAATAGTTATAGACACCAAGGTAGGAAACTAACAAGGTCTTAATAAGTGAGGTTAACGAGTGTTATAACGAGTATTATATACCTTAATCAGCTACCTTATTAATAAAATTATCACCGTCAGTCATTATCTCTTCTCTATCATCAGTTTAATTGGATATATTTATACTTTTGCTCAACGCAGCACTTAGCGAGTTACGTCATTGTTTGCATTCCACTAAATGCAGGTACGAGTATCTCCTAAGTTTCCCAATGTCCTGGGTAACAAAAGCGTGGTCACAATAGATGCGAAGCAGGCCGTGAGATGCGTGCGGGCAGACACACGGCGTGTAAGCAACTAGTTTACGTAAGAGCTCATGTTATTAGGGTACCGTAAATCTCTGCTTGATTTCTTTTCACACATGAATAAATCTTTAAGAATATTGCATTTGGTGGAATTGTGAATTTTTGGTTCCACGGCTATTTTATAAGAAGTATTCAAGATATTATAATATATATTTGACTCTAGATTTAAGAACTATCTAACAATTCTTAGATTTTTTTACAAGTCATAGGCATTTCCATGTATACGACGTCGTTAATATTCTCTATACAAGCTAATTTATTATGCGCATATTATGATAACATTTACCATATTTACCATTTGATGGTTTTGACCTTAAGTTTCAGATCAAGGCAACATGCGTACTAGTAGTTGCTTCTGATAGTTAATTGTGAAATAGACAAGATGACTAATTGACATTGTATAGCCGTGTTACAAAAAAAAGATTACAGAGATCCACGCTTTTGTTAGACAGAAATAATTCCTGAAACGCTTGTATTGGCTTAACTTCAGACGAGTCAAGAGTTAAAGGCCAACCATTCAAAATATTTGACCTTTTTACAAAATTCATTATCATCATAACTCAAGATAAAAGCACTTAAGTAACTAAATGGACTGACCCTTTCAATTAAAGCAATTACAGGTACAATAATTATACATTGATTTTTTTACCGGTTCCAAATTTTTACAGGGTTTCTACCCATGAATATGAACAACTTTCACTATGGGACCAACTCTGAAATCACGAAAAAAAAATCAGCTGTTTCATACATTTTGGTCATGTAGGTATTGAACTTTTGTATTAAACAGCTGATTTTTTTTCGTGATTTCAGAGTTGGTCCCGTAGTAAAAGTTGTTCATTTTCATGATTAGACCTGTAAAAATTTGGAACCGGTAAAAAAATCATCCGGTATAGGAATTGCTCAGTCAGAAAGATACTCTACGGACACTCTCTCAAATTAATAAAATATTGTATATTATCATTATCTCCTTTATCAGTTATTGTAACAAGATATGTTACATCATTTATGTAGAAATCATACAGATTTGTGAGAACTTTGTAGAAAGACGTACACGTTAGAAGCGTCCAGGGAAAAACATATCACAGATGAACCCTAGTAAGTGGTGAGGGATCTCCCATCTTGTCAAACCACATGTTCAATCGCCATCTTCATATACGGATTCTACATTTATTGTTTTGTTAAGAAGAAGCCAAGCTCAAGTGGTTACCAATTCGCCTTCGTCGGAATGCTCATATTCTTTCCCTTTTGTACAATGTGCTCTTTTCCCCTTCCACCCCTCTCTATCTCAAGAAACGTTTCCAGTTTCTTTGTGACTCCCACACGAAATTTTCAAGGTCATCAGATAACATGAAGCTCAAAATGCCTATGCATTCCACAACTTTCTTTGATAAATACTTTACTGTCCAGGCTGCTCGTTTGTGGAATGCATTGCCAGTTAAAATTAAACGCGCGCAGTCGTTACATGTAATGTGTTCAAAAGACTCGTGAAGGAACACTACTCCTCGTTGTGATCTTGTTGTCCTTACTGCAATCATCTACTGTCTTCTTTTATTTTCGTCGCTTATATAATTTAGTATGTATGTATTAATAATTTTGGATATGTATATATCTGTGTATCTATCTTAGTGTATTGTATACATAATATTTGCACCAACGACAGCCCCATTTTATGTCCAGGAAAATCACTGTCTATTCCAAGGTTGCCTGGAAGAGATCGTAGAAAGCGATAAGGCCGCCCATTGTATATTTTGTAGTGTTTGTTGTATTTTTCTCATGTTATGTATTTTTGTGGTGTACAATAAAGTATATATAAATAAATAAGCCAGTTCCAAACCTGTTGCTAAATTATTCCACTCCGGACCCACCATACCCTGGCCATACACCTGGGTGTAGGCTAAACCATACCACCATAGAGATGTGCCACCCCAGTTCCATTACGTATATTGATTTATAGGAATGGAACTACTGCGAATAACAGGTATGTAAGTAATAACCTCACACAATGAATGCAATATTGAAAGTCTTTCCAATTTGCACTACAAAGGGATGCTATTACCACTGGGTACGCAATATTTGGAAGAATGCTAAATCTCAGAAGTTCCATATAACTCAAATAAGACCTAAAAGGAGAATCGTGACAATTACTGCCGCCTTAACGTTTCTGCCTGCTGATAAAATATTACTAGGACTAATTAGATTATAAAAACAGAACGCGAGAGCTTGAAACGGATGGCCAAGTTCATAAACTACGTTAAAAAATTTTGGCTAAAAATACATACTCCTGACGTATTCAGCGTTTACGGAGAAAGACATCGCACATCCAATGTTTTACAAGTCGTTTCATTCAAAATTAAACAAATTACTAAATAAGAATACAATAACTTTGATGCGATTGTAAAATGTCTTACACAATATTCATAAAACAAAGATTACTCCTAAAAAACCTCGAATGGAACAAATTAATCATTTTGACGATTTTATTAGAGAATTCTAACTGCATTTGGCAGTTATTGCACAATGAAATCACCATATTGTGGCCTGTATTAGACAAATTAAGAACATAGGTTATTATATTTGGAAGTGTTTCTAGTTTAAGTTGAATAATAATTTTGTATTTGGACCAATGTTTTACAATTTTTCAAATCCCAACACTACTATGGTGGTTTGGTTCATGGTGGTTCATATGGTTTTTATGGAAGTATTAATTTTGTATTTTATACATTTGCTTGACAACTAGGACAACTATTGGTTGGTTGATGGTCGTCGCCACTTTTTTTTATTTTGTTCGAACTAGAATTTCAAATGAAGCCAGATCACTGACCCCAGATTCTGAAAGCCTATAAATAATCGGTATAGGGCCCGATTACACGTACCACAACTACACCACATTGCAGCGACAAAATGCGGGCAAGCAGTGTTACGTGTGTGAAGTGTAGCTTGTGACATTGCAAAAATTGATATTTATCGCAACAAGTGGCGACGTCTATCGTGGGTCTGTGCAGGCTCGTGGAGCGTAGTCTCCGCGTCACTAGGTGGCGCTAGGGTCGTGGTGTTTAGTAAATTAATTACAATTATTAAAACTTATTTAGAGTAAATAAACAGACAGACATAATTTCCACATTTTATTTATAAACAATGTCTAATAAGTTTAAAATTACAAATCGATAAAATTTTATTTAGTCTGTGGAAGAATAATCAAGAGTTCAAACTGACAGATAGGTTTGAAAAGAGAAAAGAGGTTTCCGGGCTTTACGACTGAGGACACGAGCCAAAAGGCTGATTGAGCGGGACTTATTCCAGGTTGGTCCTGGATGTGCCCAAATAACCCGATGGGGTTTTATTTAGTTTAGTAGAAACTGAATCCTGTGAGTATTCAACCATTTTCTTTGTTACCACTAGACAACTTTAGGTCTTACATGTGTGTTCTGACACGAGGACGTTGTTGCTATCCTTTTAAGATCGGTGCTATGGGCGATTAAGTCGTGATCCCTTGGTGCAGCCCTGTGGTCAGATGATTTGGAATTGATCCGGGCGCCGGCAACTTTGAGGTTATCCCTTGTGGTGTGGTCATCTGTTGTTCAAGAAGGCCTTACCTAGCCGAATCCAGGTGATGAGAAAAGTTCGCCACTCCAGGTAACGCAAGCGTCACCATCTACGCCCGTAGGCTACGTTATTCATGTGTACAGGTTTATCCTGTGTATGATGCAGGCCCGTCAACTGATAGTGTCAACTGATCGAGAAAAATGAGAGGGTCAAATGATCGCGTTAACTCTGACGTGTCTTCTCGACATCCGTGTGTTACTAACGGGATGCAGCAGAATACGAGCGTCAAGTATTGTACCTGGCATATGCTGAGCAGGAATCCCATTTGGTGCAACCATGAGACACACACCGCCCAGTAGTGATCGACCGTTATAGATTTTTTTTTATATACCTATTAGTTTTATGGCCTGGTTGCTAAGACCTTTTAGCCACGTCTTTGTTTCATTTTATTTATATCTTGAGTCTAACATGACATTAGAATATGGGTGTACACATTCTAATGTATTAGGAATATTTGGCAGCAAATGTATCGAATCAAGTTTCCCGGTAAACTTCGCTGAGGTAGCCAAAACTACAAAAAAATTCTCAGCTCCATTTTACCGGGATCGCGTCTGTTTCAATGATTACACATATTGTCCAGTTGCGCAGACACTTGAGATACAAAACTACACCAATTTTACATCACAATATCCACTAGGAATCAATTTGCGAATAATTAAAACAGCCAACTAGACTTCACTCGAAGAAATCCCGCCAAAAACTATACGTAGTATCTCTAAGTAGTCTGTGTTCGACAGTGGCAGACTTAAGTCAAGGTCGTAATTGTAATCGTAATAAAATTGAGACCAAACAAGCAAAAGAAGATCTAAGTATGGAAAAACTGGAAAAAAAATCAAAATTTATTCTCAGGATAAGGCTTATTCTATCTACGTAGGTATAAAAGTTTTGTGGAATTAAAGAAAAACATGAGGATTACAGTAACAAGGAATCTAAATAAGACAAATCGCATATAGGTACTTTACATTAAAAAGAAAACCGGTCAAGTGCGAGTCGGACTCGCGCACCGAGGGTTCCGTACAAATTTGTAGGTATGTAATATCACGGGATTTAAAAAAGAATGTAAAGCCTACTTTACGGTTTTCGGATTTTTTACTTGTGTTACATGACCTTGCTTCGTGCCAAATTTCATGAATCTAGGTCAACGGGAAGTACCCTATACATTTCGATTCCCTTGAGAGTGTCGAAATATACGTTTTTTGCGGCATACACGGCCGTATCTTTTTTTACGTTAACTTAGAAGTTTGATTTATTCACAGCTACATGGGATGATGGGACCGCAAACCTGAGTATATAGTAATATCAACTCGATACCTCCACGCGTTCTCGAGATAAAGGGACTTGACGGACGGACGGTCGGACAACAAAGTGATCCTAAAAGAGTTCCGTTTTTTCCTTTTGGGGTACGGAACCCTAAAAGCAAATTTAGTATCTAAACTGAAGGTCAGTTTACTTTTTACAGGTTACTCACTGTACGATAAGTACATACTCGTAGCTGCTGTATAATTTCCGGCAATATCATTGAGATTCCGTTTGTGCTGTGTAGGAATGTTATAAATATTTACATCTGAGTTTGGAATGAGGTCTTACAGAATCACACTGCTGCCCTTTTAAGCAATCATTGACGGAATGGCAACATGTATAATGCGGTTATTGTTCTTATCAATATGGTTCGTTGTTGGTATCCATTATTCTTAATGTATCGCTGACCATGGAATCTTTTTTACAAGATTTTATTTAACTTGCACTGTACTTATGTAAGTATGTATGTATGTAAGTTGTCCGTCAAAATTTGCAAACCAATTTTCGACCATTTGTTTGTCTCCGATTGAGCTGAAATTTTGCATAATACGTTGTTTTCATTGAGATTATTCTTATTTTTTTCTCCAGCAACAAAGAACTTCCTTTTTTTAAGTTTGGCAATACTTTATGTTTAATTGAGGCTAAAAGTTAAATTACTTACAAACTATACATACGTACTATAAGTTAGGAGCTGTGGTGGCCTACAACTCCGACCGACTTGCGAGTTGTATGTCGGTTGTGAGTTGAAACCCAGGCATTCACTTTAGTTTGGTTATTTAATTTCCTCCGCTGTTCTCAAAACGGTAAAGGAAAAAATTCGAAGACCTGTAACATCCACCAACCCGCACTGGTCCCGCGTGGTGGATTATGGCCCACTCCCTCTTCAGAAAGAAGGCCTGTGTCCCAGCAGTGGGAACATTATAGGCTGATTATGGTATATATACCTACATATTGTTACTTATGTATTCTGTGATTATACTCACTTTTAAAAGTTGATAGGTATAAAATCAGATCAATTTATCCGTGCTTTAGCACTTATGGAGACTCACTTTTTAAAGCTGAATATTGTTTGTTAAATGTAAAAAAAAAGAAGACGAAATAATTTAATTGATTTGATTTAAAAATAAATCGCCTCATGTTTCAACACTGACTGGTTATAAGATTTCAAATAGGTACATGATTAAATCGATAAAATTCATTTTATCAGTAAAAATATCAATACGAATTGACATTGAGAATACCTAGGTACTTGTTATGTTGTAATCTGCGTAGTATACGTATGAGTAATTTAGTGCAAAACCGGAAATTAGTGCTATTTTGGTAAATTCAATTTTTGTGTCTCGTCATGATATAAAACGATATTATTCCTTTTACCACTCCTGTATAAGAACTGCTAAAATGGACGATCAATAGAGAGATTATAATCATCGAGCCGCGCAGACGCATTGTTGCTCGACGACGGCTGACGGCGTCAGCTGACTGTTATGAAAAGGCAGATGATGGCCTAACCTTTTCCCCTGTCTAATCGGATGCAGCTGAACACCAGTATTTTGCATGGAGCGACTGATCTGACTTTTACAACCCACTCACTGGAGTAACACGACCCCTTTGTAAGAATGCAGAATAATTGCGTAACACACTAACACCAATGGCCTATCATTTTGATATTCATTGCGTTATTTACGTTTGTTGAGCAGACAAATTTTTCGAACATATCTTGTAATTAGGTATATCCTTCAAAATTATTCAGATTGTGATTGATACTGTGATACGTAATTAGGGTGCTGGTTGTCAAACTTTCGGGATTCTGGCGACGTCGCCCTGCTGCTTGCTGGCTATCCTCTTTATTTGATCTTTTAGCCACTTTTTATGGCACGCTAAACAGCCAACTCAACTCCTTGCTTTGTATCTCATATATCCATACGCCACCTTGTATGACACAGAAGCAGCCAAGCCTTTTGAAAGCATACGGAAGTAAATATTAATGAATTATCATAAATCCAATAACCTGATCTGTAATGAAGGCATCATAGTTATGTAAAAACTTTGTTTACTTGCCTGATGAAGTGATTATTAATCGCTCACAGCAGAAGCAGTAGAGTAATTAAACGGTTGAGCAAAAACAAAAGGCTATGCGTAATGCGAACAATGTCAGTGTCGAGGCCACTAATAACGATGAAGGCGATATTACTTTATAAACAAAAGACGGTTTATTTTATAGCCGTATTTTTCAAAGGGCCAAGGTGAGGATTTCATTGGTTAGTAGGCAAAACCTATAAAAACAAAATGTCTGCATTGTGATGACATATTTTATTAAAATTAGAATGGCTTATGTGCATTGTAAGTTTTTAATAATCATAGATATACTTATATAATATGTATAATGAAAATTTTAATTAATATGAAATAATGACTAAAATTCATTGTGAATAATATTGTGGATAAATGCTGACTACAATGGCTATAACTGTAGATACAATCTAGGTTAGCTATCTTCTTAGAAAACATTATTTATTTCCCAGTCTTCTTTCTCAGTTATTTTCACAGCTTTCTTTGATTCTTCCCACAGCCGTTTGGTCAGTACTCGATCATGCGCCAACCAATGATTTTTGAACTCGCGACAAAATTTGTAAAGTTTTCCACTAACACCTTCCATCTCTGGAGCTGCTGCCAAATATGCTATCTGCTTTCCAACATCTTCCTTCCTCTGTCCAACCATATTTATAAAAAATTGAGACACATTCTGAAAAACCCCTGGAAGATTAGACAGTAAGTTAGTATCTTTAACCAAATACGGATCAAAACTGTTTGTAGTTACTCCTGTGTTTTTCAATCTCTTGTCCAATTCTGCACTGAACAAATCTACAGCTAATTTAGAACTTCCTAATGCAGTTATTGGGTTATATCGTCCAAGGTCGTTCCAGTGATCGAAATTGATCTCACCAACATACATTGTCGCTGCTACACCATTCACAATCCTGCTCGGTGCCGATGCTATTAACTTAGGCAGCAATAGATACGTCAATAAGAAAGCTCCGAAGTAATTCACTTGCATTGTAAGATTCAAGTCGTCTGCTGTCAATATATCTGGTAGGGCTACGGCTCCTGCGTTATTAACCAACACGTTAACTTTATCTTCCACGTTCAGTTCATTTGCCAAATTCCTGACTGAACTTAGGGATCCTAGATCAACAGTTTTGTATACAACATTTTGATTACCAGTCGCTGCTATGATCTGGTCTCGAGCTGCCTTCAGTTTTGTTTCGGTTCTACTCGCGATGATCACTCTAGCTCCTTGATTGGCCAGATTCTTGGCAGCTTCGAAGCCC
Source organism: Luperina testacea (assembly GCA_927399505.1). Classification (NCBI taxonomy): domain Eukaryota; kingdom Metazoa; phylum Arthropoda; class Insecta; order Lepidoptera; family Noctuidae; genus Luperina; species Luperina testacea. Next base: position 1,535,334 of record OV656771.1, read on the forward strand.
ATTCCTGAACTTCCACCAGTCACAACTACCACTTTGCCATTCAACTTAGCTTTAGTGTCACACGTCATGGTCAGGACAACACACACTGGAGTCGGTCAACAAACTAAAGTATAAGAGGAAAAATATAATCCTTACGAACGTCAGACCACATTACGTTTTATATTATTTTTAATTCAAAGCAATAAGGGTCCTTACTGAGTAACAATGAGATCTCATTTGATTTCCGCATCGACGAGTGCAACAAAAAACACACTTCAACTTTGGTCTTGTATAAAAACTTAGTCAGTAAATACGGAGACTTTAAGATTCGCAAAGGGTAATGCATAAATATATGCATTTGAATCTATAGGCAATTCGTCCTTCAATATTGTCATCGAAATGTTTACTTTAAAGGAGTCTAGTTATCTAGTACGAGTTCCATTAGTTTCTCAGAAACCAGATAATTTCCAAGTTCCAAGTGGACATGCAGAGTGGAATTTTTACTGATTGTTATTTATAGCGTATAACCTTTATTAAAAAACGGTAGTTTTCCGAGAGCGTGGGTTTATTTTTATCAATGTGGTTTGTTCACTTCTGTAGGAGCTAAATGTCATAGTACGCTTAATGATTTTACTGATCCATTTATATGCATTTTTAACCGACTTCAAAAAAGGAGGAGGTTATCAATTCGGATGTTTATATATATATATATTTTTTAAGTATGTTCGGGCATAACTCCCTCATATCGTCGACCGTAGGTTCAATTGGGTAAGGGACAAAATATGATTTTTCAGGAGAGGCCGACAAAGTTTTTTTTCGGACTAAATCGCCCATAACTTTTTTAGTTATTAACCTATTTCGGGTCTGATTTCACACATAATCTTGTATTTTAGTGCTCTATCTACATGTGTAACATTTATTTAAATAAATTAGCTATTTAAGAAAATAGATGTCCCTTACAACAACGTATTTTTGTTAGTAATGTCCCTTACTGACCAAGTAACTTGTAGTCCCGTCCCTTACATTAAATTGACCTCTGCGTTGGATCCAATCTATTAATCAAAAATAGTGTAAAGGACTTGTTGAAAAAATTTATGAAAAAAAAACAGTGTAAAGAGGTTTTTGACAGCAAAAATGAAGTACGCACTTTATATTACTGTTTCTTCAAAAATAAACCATGTAACGGTAATTCGTTGATTGGGAAGACCCTTACCTTATTTGAAGTGGATTGGCGGCGATAATTACACCATTTCAAGTTCCTATATTGCGTAGTCTTTCAGATACATTGTTATTATGGGGGTGATTCGAAATTTGGATCTAAAAATCATTAGGGTAAGGGACATTTTTCTTAAGCTAGAATTTTTTCATATACACCATTCGATAGAGCGAAAAATTCTGAACAAAACTGTATACTCAACTCATTTTGGGTATTTTGTCCCTTACCTCAATTGAACCTACGGTCGACGATATATGGACAGATTTAGACATTTTTTTTTGTTCGAACGTGGTTTATTCCGAAATGGTCCCATTTAAATTTCGTAAAGATCTGATGAGGAGTTTCGGGAACAGACAACGGAACTCTTCAATAAATTCCATCAAATCAATCGCGTTTACTGCTATAGCTTGCATTGTTTACGCAATCACACTACATAACATCACGCCTGTACCCTTTAAAGGGGTAGGCAGATGTGTTCAATAGCTTCCTGTCACTGATATTCACATAGCAAGTAGTGATAAATGAATTTGTTTGGGGTAGGTAGGTACAACTAAAAAGTGAAAAATAAAAACTTTTTTACAAAAAAAAAAAAACAACCGACTTCAAAAAAAAAACACTAAAAGGAGAAAAATAACTTTAATTTCAAAACTCGGTGTCAAAAAACGAAAATACAGAACCAACGACACCGACTTTCGAAATTAAAGTTATTTTTCACGTGTTTTTTTTCAAGTGTTTTTTTGGAGGTCGGTTTTTTATCTGTTCCTATTTTGATTAGTAGTAAGGTAGCAATATTTATAGTTTAGTTAAGTTTGTGTTGCACAGTATCTTCTTAGTTGTTTTAATTCGCTACTCATGTAACTAATCTTTGTTCTGCAGTACCTCAATACCTCATAGCTTCAAATAGAACTTTCCAGAATTTCCAAAATTAGGCTAATTTCCATCGAAACATTTAAGCTGATTATTATCATTGATGTTCCAACAAAAACTTCGAACTTCAATTATAAAGGCATAATGAACGCAAACAAGCGGTTAATGTCTGACATTGATGTCTAAATCACTCACACGGTTGACTATACATAGTACAAACCAAACATCATTTTGTAAAATATAACATTAGTTTTAATGACATAAATGGAAGTTTAGCAGCTTGTGTACTTGAAATCACTCATATTTTAAAGGTTGTAATATATTTTATTGGTTCAGGAAGAAATGTACCGTATCTATTTGATTGCGTACATTATTTTGATGTTAGTTTTTGGGTACTGGGCGTCCGTAAGTATTTAATTAACTATTTCCGTAACTATTTCTTCCAAATTACTCAATTCTCTATCATTACTGAATTTTTTCTAATTTCTTTTTTCTTTCTTACTTAGTTCCATAGTCACCTAAAAGGATCAGTTGCAGGTTTGCAGGCGGCCCATCTGATTTAGTATTACCTATATGGCATTACAATACCATATAGATCGATTTCAACCAGGCAATGTATCTTTAATGTCATTGCATTGTGCTCATCCCATATCCCTCAGAAAAAGTTGAAAAGACACAATTAACCAAATTTAACTACGCTTATGGCACCCCCAATACTATTTTTCTTTACCCCACTCACAAACTATTAAGACCAATGCCGTTCAACATCAGGAAACTGCTTAAAAGGTTTCGAGGACGGTTCTTCGAAGACATCAATATAATAAGCATTAAGAACTACTTTTGTGTTCAGGACGCTTTCCGCCAAGAGAGGGCCAAGCTAAAGGTGGCTAACCCGAAGTACATCAGAGATGTGACAGTATTCACTGGCAGGAAGAGTCGACACGACCCTTACCTGACCAACATGACTGGCACGACACTCATGCCTTTCGGCAATAATGTTAGCGTAAGTGATTTCAATGTCCTTTTGTAGGCTAATATAGAAAAATGTGTGCGGTCAGGACCCTTGTCAGGAACGAAGTTCGTTACGCGATACTCCCACGCACACACTTAGGTACTCATACCTATACAATGTGGAGACGACAATACGACAATAAATGAAAACACTGGCAATTCTAATGCATTGAAGTATTTTAAAACTATCAAATAAGTTCTAACGTTAGAATGAAAAAAGTGATTTTTTCAAACAAACTAAATAGTAATGATGTACCGATTATGGAGTTTGCCAATCTTTGACTAGCTAAAGTCTATTGGATATATTGGTTGATTTTTTGTATGCAGACTGGGAACGTCATTAGATAATATATACGAAGTTTAATTTATTGTCGTATTGTCGTCTCCGCCTTGTATAATAGAAAGAGTGAGAGAAAGAGAAAGTCGCATAACGCTTTTTCACGACGATTTTTACCAGTCAACTCCTATCGCATCGCAAGCCGCGTTAAGGATCTTCCTTCCAAAAAAATACGCTTCTTTGGAAAAATGCCACATGTCTGCCAAGTAAGAAGGAAGGAGTCTTTGTAGAATATGCCATGAAATTGGTATAGATACAAAAGATATACCTAGAACTATGGATAAGCAGGTTGGCGACTGCATAGCCAGCGTTGGTGCCGAGTAGTAACAGCATTCATGCATATTTTTAAACGACTTCAAAAAAAGGAAGAGGTTATCAATTCGGTTGAATACATATTTTTTTTTTTAAATGTGAACTCCACAGAACTCCGTTATATACAAGCCAGATTGCTTTTTTTTGTATTTGAAAGGATATACCTACTTTCAGATTATTCCCATAGAAATTTAATCAAAATCGGTTCAGTAGTTTAGTTTTTAAACCAAAATTACTGGTAAAAATTCAAGTAAACGAAATTGATTTTTTATTTGTTTGTTACGCGATACTCAGGCAATTGTTAATCGATTTCAAAAATTTTTTTTCAATGGTAAGGTGTGCCTCAGGGGTGGTCCCATATAAATTTTTATTAACTTAGCTTGGGTTGTTTTTGAGTTAGCTTCAATAATACGTATTTTTGCCACTTAATTTACGAATTTGTGAATGTTAATCAAGTACAACTTTAAAGTGAAAAATAATTTTTTTTAACGAAAAAAAATAAAATAAAAAAACAACCGACTTCCAAAAAAAGACACTGCGAAGTGAAAAGAAGCCGATGTCGTTGGGTTCGCATTTTCGTTGTTTGCCACCGACCTCCAAAATTAGAGTTATTCTCATTACACGTAGATTTTATATATTTGGTCCTATCAACATAAGCTTCAAAATTACCAAATAGTTGTTGGCTAGTATTATTAATTTAATCCACCATATCATTTCCAAATAAGAGTCATTTATGAAATTAGACCATTTTGTATTGTGATATTCGAATGTTTGTATAGAGTACCAGCTCCACAAATTAGCTTTTTAAAAGTGATGGTTCATGACGTGATTGTTATCCTATCGCAGACTTCCATGGTTCCGCATGACATGACACTAATGTCAATGATGATGTAAACGTCACTGTGATTGCAATTGTAATAAAATGTAGATACCTAAATGAATAAATAATGTCCAGCGATGCACGTCTTTTGTCGAGATGAAGGTGTAATAATTATTATGTACCTATTGCACTAAATAATTGTTAGGTTATAAAATAAGTTTTGTACTTTTGTATATAGATATATAGCCTTATACAGAGTTGCTCTCGTGGCTAAGTAATAACTGATGCACGTGTCGATCTATCGGGTTAAGCTACGCTTGCCGCGGTCGCTCCGTGGATGGGTGACCATCTTTGCAGACGAGACCCCTCCGTGCCTCGGAAAGCACGTTAAGCTTTTAGTCGTCAGAAGCGTTAAATTCTGACAACCAGTCTTACCAAGAGGTATCGTGTTATCGCTCCACGTAAAATACTGGTATTCAGCTGCATCCAGTTAGACTGGAAGCTGACTCTAAAAATAATTGGGAAAAGGCTGGACAGATAATGATATTCAGAGCTTTATACACCTGCCTGACTTAGATACTCCAGGTATATACATAGGTACCTTCACCTATGCCTATCCCTTCAAGGAAAACAGGCGAGATGTTAGGCTTAGAGTAAAGTTGGTCCTTCTGCTGCACATCGGATAGTACTGATGTCAAATAGGAAGTTAAGACAGATTTTGAATCATCTCAAGGAGGAAGCTTTCATTCAGCAGTGCGTACAAGGCTGCTAATGATCATGATGAAATCGATCTGCAAAGCAGTGAAACAGTTGACGTGGTGGTGCTTGGGAGAGGCCCACCTCCACGTGTACAAGCCTTTTGGCTGAATGATGACGATAAAAAAAATTACGCGTCGACTTGAGAACCTCCTCCGTTTTTTCGTCAGTTAAAAAGCCATGCGATGAATCAATGATATTATGCACAAAAAGAGGTAGATAGGTTACCTACCCAGCATTCGATCTTCAAAAACAGCTCGTGACCAGGGAAAAAGGATGCCGGAATTATCGGGAGCGAAAAAAAGACAAGAAAAAAAAGCAACTTGGCCACCTAGCCAAGTTTTGACATGCCAGTTGGCGGAGTGTATATAATCTATCTACCTCTTTTTACTTAAGAAAATGATTTTTTTTTATTATTTTAACAAGTTAATACCTTAATAACTTGTGATTGGAGCTCCGTTTAAGCAATTAAGCCTGTGTTGGGAGACTCATATTTCAAATAGGTATTATTTAATTATTTAGGATATGAAAGAATAATATCATTGGATGTAACCAAATAACTGTGTCGTTATTTCAGTTCGCGAACACTTTGACATTGACTTCTGGCGGAGACTTCCGAATCGTAGCCAAAGTATGCGACACGGTCAAGTCGAAGTGGATGAAAGATTTCATGAGCTCCTTCACCAACTTGACCCTTAATAAGTGTCCCTTCCCACCTGTAAGTAACAATACCTTTGTTTCTGAATTTTGCTTTTATTATGGTGAATGACATCATTTATTTCGGCCACTTCTGCCTGCCCTTGACCAATGTTAGGTAGTTCGGCGCATTTTTTTCCCCTTCCGGTCTCCTCTGTTAGTTATCACATTATCATTCACTAATATCACACAATCCATCTTTGTTGTTTTATCGTTAATTTTGTTTTAGAAATACATTATTTTCATTTATTTAGTCGATAGAAACAATACTTCCCTTTTAATTCTCTCAGGGCAAATACACATACATCAACATGGAGCTTCCTCCGAAGAACATCCCGATCCCCATAGCTGATGGTGACTACTTCATCAAGTACGAGCTCTTCGTCACCGCCTCTAAGGAGTTAATCCTCGAAATCGACACTTTGCTGCATTTCGACCAGAATGCTAGGAGAGCGAGGAGGAAGGGAAAACACTAATCATAAGGAAAAGGTCCGGGACCCCAAGATCCTAAGAAATGTCAGCCACATAAAGATAATAACTTATTTCACCCATATTTTTGTTAGCTCTACTAAAAAATATGTTAGTAACCGAAAATTCAAATACACACCACAATTTAAATTGGCATTGAATAAAGAATTGGAATGAGCCGGGCTTTTATTTAGAGAGAGAGAGTGCAAGCGCTAGAGTTTCTTGAGTTACCTTCTTCTTTTCGTGGTAGTCTTACTCGTTGTTTTTTTTATATAGTTTTTGCCCGGCAGGTGGCCACGTTGATTGCTGCATTAGTGGCAGTGGCGTGCATTGCGATTACCACCATAAGCCCGTCAATTACATTTTAGTGTGTGTGCCCCACATTTAAAAACTCACAAAATTATCATACTTAACAAAAAACAAAATCTTCATAGAAAAACGCGCAGCAGATAGGTTCTGCTCCCTTTTTGTTCTGGTTCGGCTCCCGTACTATTCGCACATTGTCATTGGTCTTTACTCGTTCAAGTTAATACGACGAAATTAAAAATAAGTACGTCCACGCGTAATACCATGACGTTGGACCTTCGCTATATATCACCCTAAAGTAGGCATGCCTACTCAAATAACCAACCGAGTATGAATGTTAAAATCGTAATTTGTAGTTCGTTCGTAATTTGGCCGTGCGAAGAAAGAAAGGGATAGATATTGACGTCGCCGATAGCGAGGCTATAAAGGCTATAAAAAATTTCAAATTTTTAATCATGGGTGTCGTTTTTCATGGTTTTTGAGAGTGCTGAAGCCAATAGTGAGGTCAAAATAAAATTCCAAAAAGGCGGCTGTATTTTTTTTTTTAATTTTCGTCATGTGTATCGTTTTTATGGTTTTCAAGGGCGCTAAAGCCGATAGTGATGTCTAAATAAAACCCAAGATGGCGGCTGTAAAACTCTTTTTTTGTTAATAGATACTTTTGTTTTATGTTTCTTATTAGTGATCGCGTCTGCCTAGACTAGACCCGGCCTAGTGCCTGCCTACAGTGCCTACCTATTTTGAAAACCAATGCACGCCACTGATCAGTGGCATTATTTAGAGCAGGTGAACTGGCACTTAGGACACTCCAGTGTACTACACCTTGGATGACCTAAAAAACTAACTGTTCGGCTTATTTAACGTAGGTATTATGTTTTAGAGCTTGTAATATTTCAGCAAACTATTAGTAGCTGCGGCGAACTAAAATTACGAACGCGCGATAGTGAGATCTAATATCGAGATGTTATGTTACCTTAGAAGTACTTGTCTATTTTGTATTACCATGGTTAGAAAATTAAACTTCTACGCCCTTTTAAAGAATTACAAGTACCTACAGACCCATTTCACTTTTTAGCAACGTACCTAAGTTGTTTTCAAGCATCTTTGTCATCTATGTCTTCCGTTTATGGAATATGAGAAAGCTTTTGACTCTATCGAGACCGGGTCTGATTTGGAGTCATTGCAGTGATGCAAAGTCGACTGGCGATACATCCAAGTGCTGATCAAGTGTCTTGATGAAAACGCGACACTGACCGTGAAAACTCAAGACCGGTGAACTAAACATATCCCTCTGCGTCAAGGGGTTAGACAGGGAGACATAATCTCCCGGAAATGGTTCACTTACGTATTGGACGCTGAACTGAGAAGTACGTGGCATTAACATCAATGGCGAGTATATCACATATTTAAGATTTTGAAATGATATTGTCATACATACTGGCTGAATCGCTGCATGACTTGCAGCAGATGCTGTCAGGCCTAGTAGTTTTATTCTATACGCATTGATCTCCGGATGAACTTGGACAAAACCCAGGTTATGTTCAAAGAACACGCCAGCCCAGGGTGACGTGTTTGGACTCCTGGTCCGGGACCAATTGCTGTTAATGCTAGTGCTCTGAAGGTTGTGCGAAAATACGTTTGCCTCGGGCAAACTCTGCAGTTTGTTAAGAACAACTTTGAGAGGGAGGTTAGCAGAAGAATTTAGGCTGGGCAACACTTGGGAAGCTTAGACAAGTCATCTCGTCGCGTATTCCATAGAGCATAAAGACTAAGGTTTTTAATAAGTGCGTCCTGACTTTTATGACTTACGGAGCCGAAACGTGGACACTCACGGTAAGGCAGGTCCACAAATGGTTACAAATATCAACTTTTCAATGGGGACTCAGCAACAGTGGGTGAAGAATTTAAAGTTTTAGTGGTTGAGACTGGAATATCAGCAAATAAATCTTCAAAAACTGTGGCAACTTCTAAATCTTTTATAATAACTGTATTGTTAATATGGCTGTAGTAACTACTACGTTTTCTATCTCTTCTTGTCTTGATTTTATTTTATTTTGACTAGTTTTAATTTTGATGCTTAAATATCGATACTTAGCTTCGCTACAAACTTGCTTAAATACTTTGGAATATTTCTTAACATATTCATTGAATTCTTTACTTTTATTATAATTTCTTTATACAGTTCAAAAAGTTTAATTCTTCTATTAACCCTTTAGTTCGCAAGAGATTTTTCTTCTCAATTTCGTATTTTTTTCTTTTTGAGGGGTTTAGTTATGGTCAGAATGGCTCTGGAAAAATGTTTAAAAAAATCTATATTATATACTTTTCGAGAAAACATATGTTGTTCAGGTACGACATTGCGAAACACTGTAGAAAGTAAAAGCTAATATATATGTTGTAGACTATCAACATTGCGCTTTGAATAGAAAATTAGACTAACTACCAAAATAAAAACAAATTGTAAAAAAAAAATGTTTATTAGAATAATTACACAAATACTTTGTAATTATTATCTAATTTTCATCGGCATTGAGCAAAAAGAGGACAAAATGAGGGCAATACTGCTCTTACCATCGTCTAACGGCTTACGTCTAGTTCTAGACGTTGACGTGATAATGGTAATAGCAGTTTCTCTTTTCTAGCAGCGACATAACATCAGCGATTTCCGGAAACCTCAATTTATTGCTCCAATAGTCACGGTAAGCAGGCATTTGGACCACACCCATCAAAAGAGTTATGCCGATAAAATCTTTTAGGTCATCTTCAAATTACCAACATGAAGATATTAGATGATGATATTACATACTGCAGTTCCGAACCAATATCATATCCCTCTTCTCTAAATGACTTAGATATTGATATTGAAGACTCGGCTAAGTTCAACTCCGAATTATCGGACGAAGAGACGATTCCATTGTCACCCGTCATCCATGAAATGTTGGAATACTGGTCGACCGCAAGAACAACTTCCATTCACGCTGAATTCAGTATCCTCTATATTATCACCTTTGGCAAGCTCGCCAGCAGCAACAACCCGGTCCAAGAGAAAGGCACTTATAGAACCCAGGCTTCAAACTAAAAGAGTGAAGAAGTTTGTTCGAAAACCCATGAACTTCAAATTCGAAAAAAGCAAATTTCAACACAGCAATAGTAGATTTCCCGCAATATAACCCTCCTTTTGATGCAGATCTGAAAACTCCGATTGATTATTTCCAGCAATTTTTCTCTGACGATATAATACATCTTATAACTGAAAACACGAATCTTTATTCGGTACAAAATAATACTTCGAAAAGTGTAAACGTTACTGAAGTACACTTTTCAAAGTATTATTTTGTACCGAATAAAGATTCGTGTTTTCAGTTATAAGATGTATTATATCGTCAGAGAAAAATTGCTGAAAATAATCAATCGGAGTTTTCAGATCTCCATCAAAAGGAGGGTTATATTGCGGGAAATCTACTATTGCTGTGTGTTGAAATTTGCTTTTTTCGAATTTGAAGTTCATGGGTTTTCGAACAAACTTCTTCACTCTTTTAGTTTGAAGCCTGGGTTCTATAAGTGCCTTTCTCTTGGACCGGGTTGTTGCTGCTGGCGAGCTTGCCAAAGGTGATAATATACAGGATACTGAATTCAGCGTGAATGGAAGTTGTTCTTGCGGTCGACCAGTATCCCAACATTTCATGGATGACGGGTGACAATGGAATCGTCTCTTCGTCCGATAATTCGGAGTTGAACTTAGCCGAGTCTTCAATATCAATATCTAAGTCATTTAGAGAAGAGGGATATGATTTTGGTTCGGAACTGCAGTATGTAATATCATCATCTAATATATTCATGTTGGTAATTTTGGATGATTACTTCGTCTTCGGTAGCACTACAACTGCTATCATCCGAAAGTGCGTTTTCGGGTGGCACAAGTGTCATAATGGTATGGGTTCGCTGCCATTTTGGCTTAATCTGAAGCAATCAAAAACAAAAAACATGCAAAACCACAAACAAAGCAGAAGAAAATTGTTATTTGCGAAATAAATAACAAAATAAAACCCTTTAAAAAAATAAAAAATATTTTTTTCCACTACGGAACCCTAAATGCTTTCACCCATAGCGTTAGTAATTGCAAGCAGCCCAAAAATGTTATAATATCATAGTTAGTAAAAGTGTAAACACGAATTTAAATTCAAGCAGTACTTCACTGATAAAAGTGCAGTGTCGTTCTTGAACGACATAGGGATTGTTAGGTACTTTTCTGAGAATTGCGCAGTGTTGGTCAACAACAACATACCATTTCAAAAGCTCATAAATTGAATTTTTGTGGATGAAATGAGCAGGTTTTTACATAAATAAATAAAAGCGTTATTTGCAAAGACATTTTTGATGCATAATTCCCATAAACTAGATTAAAATGCTAAAAATCAATTATTATTTACCTTGCGTCCGTGCATGACCGGGGTTCTCACCACCATCTTGCCAAAATGACACTGAATGCTTTTGTGCAACTTGACAGATATATGTTTTTTAGGTAGAGTTTTGTTTTTGCTTATAATTAATGTCAATAAAACTAAAACTATTCTAGCAGAAAACCAGCAATATTTTTTTCTTTACTATGTCGTTCGGGTACGACGCTGCGAATTAAAGGGTTAAAGTTTAATTTATATATCCCTTTAGTTACCCATTCAGTTGCAGAACCATTGACTGAGATCTTTTTTTCTTGTCGTACAATGCATGGCATATAAAGAATTGTACAGTTCATTAGGATGATGATGATTAGGATCATCATTATAAAGTAAGTAGGGTAATTTACTATTAAGTTTATTTTTAAAGCTCTCCAAGCCGCTCCGTGAATGATGAGAAAATTGCATACAATCGTGTTTTCGCAACAGACAGTACCTACCTAAGTAGGTACTGTCTACTACTAATAGTAGTCCACATCTTTACGCAGATTAATTTAAAAGTGAATACTGCAGTAGGTACTGTTAAAACTACAGCCTTTCATGCTGCCATTTTTCGCAATCTGAGGTAGTATAGAGAGTTTATGAAAAATAACGGAATCATAACACGATACCTACTTTGGTACTTCTATTTTGACAATGAAGGAATATAGGTTCCTGTCTCCTAATTTTACTGTGCTTACAGGGTCCATATTGATCTTTTGCTATCTATCTATGTAATACATATGGAATACAATAACGAATTAAGTATTGTAGGTACACATACCTCGTAGTGACAACATCTAAATGACCAATTTAATAAAATTTGATGTAATCTATGTTAATGTAATTTAATGCGTGAATTAGGCCTATTTTGGGGAGAAATTAAATGTGAACTATGTTTTATTAACTGGTATTCAGAGTGATATTATACTGGTATTCGACAGTGCTGGGATGGGCCATGCTCTCACAAAGTCCGTGCTGCGTTGCTTGACTTTTAACATCAAATCTAACATAATACTCGTTTCTTTTTATTCTTTTGATATCTGTAATGATGAGACGTCTCTGTATATTTCTTGTTTTTCTAATATTCATTAAATATATTACCGTAAGTACTTTTCAAGTTTACTTTATTAAGGAAAAACTAAAATTTAGGAAAAAATAAAAAAAAAACACTGGCACTCCGGTAGTGCCGACAGAAGTGAAAACTTGAACAATTACGAGTGTATTTTGTGAATCGTCTTATAAACAAAACGTCAGTTATATATCCGTGGTTCAGCGCCATCTCGTCGTTGTTGGATGAACTACCGTCGTTGTTGGATGAACTACGTAGTTAGTACGCGAGGCCCTCGTAGTTCTTCCCGATGTGCATAGATGGCGCTGTCCTCAACAACGCGCGTCTTTCGTTTTACGTCTTACGAATCTTACGATCAGGGTCACGTGACCTGACGCGAATTTAGAAGTTTTTACCCATTCCAAAAAAGTACACAGCGCCGCTAAAGAAGTTTTCACTTCAATAATTTTCGAGGTCGCTTCGCTCGCTCTTGCATTCTGCAATCTCGCGAGTCTAAAGCTTTTGTGCATTAGACAACAAAGTATCTAACTCCTATTTACAAAAATCGAATTGACCCCAAGCGGGGTGCTAACATTATCGAGCTTGCTTCGCTCGCACTTGAATCCTTCTATAATTCTTTAACTTCTTTACATAAATCGACACAGTCATCTTTCAGTATGTATGGACAAATAAAACCTTTCCCATTCGAAGCAAATACAAAATTTATCAAGCTCGCTCTGGTCGCTCTAGCATTCTACATTCTCTAAATTGTTAATCTCTTCGGTATAAGTCGGCAAAGTTACTCCTTAGATCAATGGATAAACGTTAAACTAAAATATCCGAGGTGAAGTGCAAAAATGATCGAGATCGCTTCATGGCGCTGAAAATAAATTTGGCGGCTCCAATGTCATCAGCAAAAATACCTAATTAATTTTGTGTCAGTTATTCGTTCTTAATATACTCAAAATTAAATCATTTAGGAATAGGATGAAGAAAAATGAGACATAATATTCTAAAATACAGAGTGTCTTTTTTATAACCAGCATGGGTAAATTCTGTCGCTTAGAACTTATGTGGAATTTTTCAAAATAGCATTTAATAATTACAGTTTTTCGAAAAGTATGGAAAAATAGACAAACCAAATACTTAGGTGGTTATTGGTTGCTGCAGGTCACACTATTACCTACACCTTATCATGAATTCGTCGAATTACAATTTAGTCAAGTTACGTTTTTATACATTTTTCTCCTCATCCCTGGAAACCTAACAAAAAAGTACCATGAAAATCCGACCACTTTTGACCAACCACTAGGTAATTTTTTAGTCTAATTTTAAATTTTTTAATTGAAATATTTAGAGACATTATAATTAGGGGCCCATGGCTAAATAATAACAGCCGCACAGGTCGATCGATCAGGTTAAGCTACACTAGCCGCGGTTGGTCTGTAGATGGGTGACCTTTACATATCGTGACCCCTCCGTGCCTCGGAAAGCACGATAAGCCTTTGGTCCCGGCTGTCATTCGTGGATCTTTGACAGTCGTTACAGGGTGACAGATGCCCGAAAGTCTGACAACCAGTCTTCAACAAGTCAACCAAGGGGTATCATATTACCCAGTAACTGGGTTGTGGAGGTCAGATAGGCAGTCGCTCCATGTAAAATACTGGTATTCGGCTGCATCCGGTTAGACTGGAAGCCAACCCCAACATAGTTTGGAAAAGGCTACGTGCGAATCGACTAGGGTTAATTAAATGCACTCGACTGATACCTACCTAAAATTGTCGCAACGTGAAAATATTCAGTATTTGAATATAAATCCCATCATCATTTCAAAATTGTTATTAATGAATATTGTAGAAAAACCTATACTATATTCGCGATTTATTTGCCAAAAATGTAAACAAATATGAGTTTATGGAAAAAAAACTTTAAATTCTACAAAATCAAGTTCAGTTTACGCTACAACTTCAAGCGTTTTTATAACTTTTTCAATAGTGCTAGTCACTCTGAAATCAGCTTAATTACCATTGAAATAAAGTTGATATTTGTTTAATTTGAAATAATATTAATTTGCAACATAAGCTTGAATAGCCTTTAGTGTCGATGTGCGTGTGAACTGAGGGACCCAACTGGAATTCGCAAAATAAAAATAGTAGGATATAGTAGTAGACTTAAAACAATTGTAGAACAAATATGGGAATTTGTAAACAAATATATTAAAAACTACAGTCCTTAAAGTGCGGTCCCTCAGTTCTCACAGACCATCAGCCATATCTCGAAAAGTATTTGATAAGTTAAGGTTTTGTGACTACAGGAATTTAGTAAAGAATTTGTAAAGATATTTACTGAATAACAGATCTCAAAGCATCAATGGTAAAAAATATATAACGTCTAAACTGTGGTCCCTCAATCCTCATAAGAAAAATAAATATTTTAGGGAATATTACCTAGTAAATCTTTCTTTTTCCACATAAAGTTTTAGTAAGAGTCTTAAAACATTTTGTAAAAAAGAAATGGAAAAAAAATATCGACGCAATTTGAAGATAGCGAATAATAAAACTGGTCCCTCAATCCTCACCTCTACTGACATAAGTGCATGTATTAGCTGCTAGACGAGAGGATTATCAGAAAGTCTAGTGTACTTAACTTTTAGTAAAAAGTCTCTACTAAATAATAGGTATCTAAAGTTATGTATTTCTTACCTCTTAGCTGAGATAATATATTTTTTTAAATCCTGTGACAATGGATAGAGTAGTGTGACCACACAATGAAACAAAATGTAGGCAGTACTATTATACTTTATTAAATATAGTATTAGAAGAAACGAAAACAAGGTTGTATGGTTAATTTAAAGTTAAATATATTACATGCCGTATGTGTATTTAATAAAAAAGAAGATTACAAAATTAATAAATCATATTATAATATTATAATATAATATTTTTATTTAAATAAGTTAAATTTGGATGTAGGTTAATGAATGTAAGAATATTTTTTGATCGGTACTTTCAATAATTTTGAGATGTTGCCCCGCACGCCTCAAAGAGTGTCAGCATAATGACGGGGCCCTTAGAGGGCCAAAGCCTGCTGGGGTCGCGGGATTTATGAATTACCGTGACCCCGGAACGTAAAGGGCTATTGAAGGACACCGTGGATTTTAGTCAGTACGAGTCTGACAGTCCCTCCCGCTCTGCCCTGGGTGGGAGGACTCATTTCATTTTTTACCACGATAAAAAAAAAGATAAATAATAAAAAAATACACATACACCACATGTAATATATCTAACATTAAATTAACCGTACAACCTTGTTTTCGTTTCGTCTAATACTATATTAAATAAAGTATAATAGTACTGTCTACATTTTCTTTCATTGTGTGGTCACACTACTCTATCCATTGTCATAGGATTAAAAAAAATATATTATCTCAGCTAAGAGGTAAGAAATACATAATTTTAGATACCTATTATTTAGTAGAGACTTTTTACTAAAAGTTAAGTACACTAGACTTTCTGATAATCCTCTCGTCTAGCAGCTAATACATGCACTTAGGTATGTCAGTAGAGGTGAGGATTGAGGGACCAGTTTTATTATTCGCTATCTTCAAATTGCGTCGATATTTTTTTCCATTTATTTTTTACAAAATGTTTTAAGACTCTTACTAAAACTTTATGTGGAAAAAGAAAGATTTACTAGGTAATATTCCCTAAAATATTTATTTCTCTTATGAGGATTGAGGGACCACAGTTTAGTCGTTATATATTTTTTACCTTTGATGCTTTCTGATCTGTTATTCAGTAAATATCTTTACAAATTCTTTACTAAATGTCTGTAGTCACAAAACCTTAATTTTTCAAATACTTTTCGAGATATGGCTGATGGTCTGTGAGAACTGAGGGACCGCACTTTAAGGGCTGTAGTTTTTAATATATTTGTTTACAAATTCCCAGATTTGTTCTACAATTGTTATAAGTCTACTACTAAATCCTACGATTTTTATTTTGCGAATTCCAGTTTGGTCCCTCAGTTCACACGCACATTAGTGTCGTAGGAACACATGACGCCTGCATTCCCCAGTTTTTTCCACATTTCAACAGTTATTTTTAAATCCTGTGTAACAGGGGGCGAGGCTATTGCCTAGAACAGGGCACAAATCTAGACTTCAGGCTGCTACTGAGACATTTCAGATGGAAAAACCCAATGACACTTGGTCCAACCTGGGAATCGAACCTAGAACCTCATGATCACTAGCACAACTCGGTAGTGCATTGTGGAATGTAATTATTATTTTAATAATTATATCTTTATGATATAGGTAGCTTGAATGATGAATGATAACTAATAAAACGGAATAAAAGCGTACTTTTTTTTAAATGACCATTGCACTCTTTGTTTCAGTCCCAGTTAACGCAGGAGAGGGCCACAGTGAACTACTGCAATCCTAAATATATTACAGAATGTTATGCTTTAACCCGGCGCAGCAGACGGGGGGAGCCTTATAAGACTAACTTTACGCTAACCTCTAGGTACACGATTGGCAACAATATAACGGTATGTATTCAGTTATCTACGTTATACCTAATGCAGCAAGCACGGTGGCTTTCGATCAATCGACCTCTACTGGACTGCGGACTACTGCTGGACATTGTCTTGTCCAGGCTGCACCACAACACCCTGTCCTCTGCCTTCCGCATCCAATCTCTGCCTATGTGCTACCTCGATGCTCCATAGGCAATCGGTCCACCGCCCACTCCAAGACTCGTCTGCTCCATAGGCAATCGGTCCTTCGACTAACATGGCCGGCCCACTCAGCCTACTTCCACTTCAGTTTGCTTACTCTGCGTGCAAGCTAAATCTGAATCTAAAGCTAAAGCTGAATCTCCGGTTCTTTTTCAGATAATTTCAGGCGCAACGTAAATGTAAAGTATTTTTTTTGGAGTATGGAAAATCATCAAATGACCCCTCCCGCTCTAGGTGGAGCGGAAAGGAGTGTCAGACTCTTACTGACTAAACCAACCCGTGTTCTTTCCTTAGCCCTTTATGTTCCGGGCCAGCGGAAACCCTTTCGGACAATCCCGCTGACCCGGCAGGCTTCGGCCCTAACGGGCCCCTTCGCTAATGCTGACATCTCTTTGAGGCGCGTGTGGAACACGTACGCGCCGTCAGGCACCAGCCTGGTCCTGATCGGACGGTGAGCTACCCATTACTCTCCGTCCGCAGTCCCGCGCTTACGGTGGCCGGTAGTCGTCACGCGGCTCCCGACACCCGGAGCGTTTCCCGCGGCAACTGGGACGTGATTCTCTGTCCCTCAGCCATCCCGCTACCTCCTTCGCTAGCATGACTGCTTCGCAGAAGGAGGTGACCGCCTCCCTCTCCCTCTCGCTCCGGACCATGGTTTGCACCAGGGCCGGACGCGAGAGGTCGCCTTCTCTACCGATCGCCTCTACGAAGGCCTGTTCGAGGGTTCCTCCGCTTGGGCGGAGCACCGCCGTGTCCTCGTAGAGGCGGTCGGCAGCGGCAGCGACCTCTCGCGTCCGGCCCTGGTGCAAGCCATGTTCCGGAGCGAGAGGGAGTGGGAGGCAGTCACCTCCTTCTGCAAAGTAACGTACTTGCAAACGATTATTGAATCAGAAATACAACTATCCTTTACTTGACGCACTATACTCCTTGAGGTTCATGACGTAAATAGCTTTAAAAACTTATGTTACAGTCCTTTCACAGCTAAGTTACAATTATATAGAATACATAGAACTGGCCTCAAATGGCATGGTTTCATGATTGTCATTCAATAGGGTAATATGAACATTGATGATTTTAATGATTATAAAATCTGTAAATACATATTTGTTACGGTTATGAATCATATTTCGATCAACCCTGATACTGATTAAAAACGTTTTGTGTGATTTATTTTTCAGGCGAGGTTAGTAATATTTGGCGGGTTCACAGTAGAACTGATGAAGACAAGAATTTGCGACATTACACACGTTGATTGGCTGAATGAATATATTAAAACTTATTCAAATATGAACAGTGATTGTCCTTATAAGGCGGTAAGAAGAATTTTCTGTTTAGATGCTTTAATTATTATTGGCCTTATAAGGTTTTATACTCAAAACGTTAAGTATTTGGACGTTCCATCACTATGAGGAACTGGCTTCGTCCGTAATGCACCCCGGTCTCTCCCAACGGGTTACTATCTGGCAGAATCTTGATGCTCCGAAATTTATTTGGCATAACACACTTGGCATGATCTTCTTTAAACGAATATTTTTAACGCCTAAAAATTATTTAATATAATTATTGTTTGGCCGAATGTTTATATGTCCGAATTCACAATGACTTTTAAGATAGCAGAATTTTATTTGGTATAATTACTTTAATTTCATTTGGCATAACGTTTATTTAGAGCGACAATTATTTGGTACAATTTCACTTGGTATACTATGAAGATGGCAGAATTTCATTTGGAATAATTGTATCAGGCATATTGCCTTTTCTAATAGCATTTTTAAACTTAAATTAAAATATTGTCTTTAAATGTCATTAGGTTGTTCTACAAGTGACAGAAACGAATCGCTGCAAAACCGACTCCACGTAGTCTTGTCTGCCCTACCCCTAGAGTGTAATTTAAGCCCGCGTAGGCAGCCCGCGAGCTGAGGAGCAGGTCCACCGCAGCTTCGACTCCTCAGACTATCGATATGAAATATAGATATGTATGCCAAAAGATGATTCTGACTGTGAACTTTCTGCGATATGGTGGCTCTACTTTTTAATTATTATGGATATGATATTTATGCCTAAAGCTGATTCTGACTTACAAAATTATGAGTTTTGCATGTATGATAAAATTGATAAATGAGTGTTTACCAAACGATTCTCTACGAAATGAAGTTTATGCTATCCGCTGTTATGCAAAATTAATATTATGACATAAAAAGTTCTGCTATAAATAAAGGGTAGACCCTCTTCCGACCTCAATTACCTATTACCCTGACATATTTAGATATTTTGTTCCCAGGGTTCATATGGACTGTTTAACATGGAATTTCCACCGAAGAACACACCACAGAGAATCCTTAATTTACTAAAGGGCAAGTTTCTCGTCAAGTTCTACTTACAAGCCACCCTAACAGAAGAGACAATAAGTGAAGTAGTAAAATAGTTTGCTTGTAAAACTGTACGTTTGTATTTCATTCCACCCGGGTTGAAATCTGGTGGAAAATTCGTAAAGATCGTTATATAATTTTATCCTAAAAAAATATACTGAATTTTATAAACTCTTCTAATTCCTCGTTTTTTAGGGTTCCGTAGTAAACTAGGAACCCTTATAGTTTCGCCAAGTCTGTCTGTCCGTCTGTCCGTCCTCGCTTAATCTCTGTGACCGTTAGCACTAGAAAGCTGAAATTTGGTACCAATATGTATATCAATCACGCCGACAAAGTGGTAAAATAAAAATTGGAAAAAAAATGTTTTATTAGGGTAGCCCCCCTCCCTATATGTAAAGTGGGAAGTGTTTTTTTTTTTAATTTCAACCCTAACGTGTGATATATTGTTGGAAAGGTATTTAAAAATGAATAGGGGTTTACTAAAATCATTTTTTGATAATGTCAATAATTTCGGAAATAATCGCTCCAAAAGTAAAAAACAATGTGTCCCTCTAACTTTTGAACCATAAGTTTAGAAAATATGAAAAAAATCTGAAAAGTAGAACTTTATAAGGACTTTCTAGGAAAATTATTTTGAACTTGATGGAAACAACAGTGTTTGTACAAAAAAGACAAAAAGTTGTACAAAATAATTTCTGGACTAAGTTTGTAGTATAATCGTATATGCAAGCATTTTTTTAACTTCGTTTACATAATATTTTATTATCCTGAACGTATCCCTTAAGTGTTCGCGCTAAAAACAGTCACGAGTCGGAGCGCCTGCCGCGGAGCGTGCAATGTTGCACGCTCCGTGTTCGCGCACGTACCCACTACCGGGAGCAGTTGCAGGAGCGCGGAGCGCTGCTGGAGCGCGAACATAATGGATATCCACTTTTAAAATCATAAGTGGGAACACTTATTGTGACGGACGGGAAACTACGGAACCCTACACTGAGCGTGGCCCGACACGCTCTTGGCCGGTTTTTTCTAATGTTTTTACAGTCACAGTAATTGTCATGTAACTAATAACAGTATTTTATATTTCGATTTTATTATTTTAAATTTGATTTACATACCTAAAAAAAATATACGATTTATCTTCATTGCAAAGATTCTTTTTATATTCGCTACAATATGTTTATAAATATTAGTTAACACATTGAAGTACATTCAATGAAACACAATAGAAGTTTTATTGTTATTACGTCGAGGGGCGCTATATGTCCAGCAAAGTGTTAATCTACATTAGGCAATTATTTACAGGAAATTATAAAAAGTATTGAAGGTACAGACGCCAGCACATCAAGCTACCCGATACTGTCAAATTAGATTGGCAGAAACCCATGTATTTTCAGTATCACATACAGGCTTACCGTTTCATAGAATGAATATATGGATTTGAATGCTACAATAGAGTATAACAAAATATGTAATGATAAGATATACATTAGACTTGGGATATTAAACTGATTTAAACATAACCCCTCAAAATGGACCATCAAAAATTTTTTTTATGTGAATATTGATTACCTTTCAATATAACATAATCTAACTTTTTTTATCTCACACCACCCGTAATATACTTATCATTCAAGAGTCACTACGTAAAATCTGATTTACGTAGTTTTATTTTTTTTAATCTAGTATAATATTTTAAGTTTGCACATATTTCTATTGTATTGCACTTATTTTATAGAACAAACGATTATTTTCTTCTTCACTAAAGTGATTAACTCATTTAATTAATTTTTTTCGCTACATTTAATCGTCTTACTTATATCGATTTGGGCTTATTGTATGGTAACACTGACGTAATACGTTTAATTGGCTCTATTTTATGCGTTTTGTTTCCGTAACAGGGCTGCACCCTAAAATCATGGTTTTTTAATTACTCCCAACAACTATTAAAAACTTTTAGCTTGGAAAATAACTACGGATATAAGACCTTTAATTTTATTTACATATAACTAGATTTTGAAACGTTTGGATTTGATGAGGTACCCAACTCGCCAATCTCCTTTTCCCAATCAAGTTTGAACCTTATGCTTTAGCAATAAAGTTGAAAATCTATTAAATAAACGTGACAGATTGTAGTAGCTTGATGTGCTGGCGTCCGTACACGAAGATACGAGGTATAAAATAACATTCAAAATTATTTTTTGTGTCAAAGTTACTTCGACAGTGACGGGGCAATGAGGGCTCTCTGGTTATTTATTGTTATATTTATATTTGTTCAATGTTTTGCTGTAAGTACATAACCACTATAAATATAATCTTCCTAGTATATTATAAACGCGAAAGTGTGTGAGGCTTTATGGATGGATCTTTGTTATTCTTTCACGGATTTGGATAAAATTCGGCACACATAGTTTATAAACAGGATTACCACAGAATACTTTTTATTCCGATATTTCCACGGAATCGAAAAGTATGCGAGTGAAACCGAGGAGCGCTGCTAGTAATTTATACGTATATTTCATTACAACTTAAAACCTACAGTAAATAAAACATAAAAAAAAAATTAAAAGTGTTATTATTATGCATTTATATTTAAATAAATAATTAAAATTAAAACATTTAAAAAATAAGATACCTATTTATCTATTATTTTTTTTTTCATTAAGGCCTGATTTTTCCAACGCCAGATAATTTTATCCGAGGAATAATTTAGAATTTCTGACAGTTATTTCATACAAAATCTGTCAGACGTCAAATTTATTCCGTTAATGAAAATTACCTGTCGATTGAAAAATCAGCTCTCGAATAATATCAGTTGATTGAAAATCCTCAGCAGTATCGGCTCAAGTATCAGCTCTTATTTTATAGGTAATTTATTATTTTTGTCTTTGACATATCTCGGGACCCTGGGGTCCCGGACCTTTGGAAGGCGTACTAGGGGCCGAAGCCAACTCGCAGATGCCCCTTAGATTTTTTTAAATGATAATAATATCGTGCGTCCATATTATTGTTAATCAGTACCATATTATTGTTATTTATTCGTTTATTATTATTATTTATGCATTTATATAAGGACCTTTCAACGAGTAAAGACGTTCTCCAAGTCTCTCTATTCTTCGCTACAGAGGCAAAGATCCAATCCAGTTGTTGGCAGCAATTTATTTATCTCGTCGTAACTTTCTTGTGGTTTCCTCTGTTCCGTTTACTGGGTGGACCTGGCAAAGTAGTTATCTGTGAGTCCACTTATTTCTATTCAAACGTGCAATATGGCCAGCCCACTTCCATTTTAGTTTCTTACAATGTTCTAATGTGGCTTTCCTTATAGCTCCATTTCTTATAATGTCTTTACTTTTTAGATTTAGTATAGGTACTGCGTTCCATTGACCTCTAGCGTCATCATTTCAGCCGAAAGACGTCCACTGCTGGACATAGGCCTCCCCAAGCACTTCCACTTCGACCGGTTTACGACGACGTAAAGTGATGTAATTTTAGTAGGCAAGTTTTTAGTCACGTCTAAACTTGATATGAAGTAGTGTCAGGCGCTGATTATTTGACAGGACTAACCTAAAATTTGTCATTTATTTATTTTCTTAATGAAATAGAAAGAAAAAGATGCACTGAACTTAAATTTAGATTAGTTTGCGAACAACAGAATCGGCACCATTATTGACTTTAATGGGTATTGTTTGGTGGTTGGTCATGATCTTTGTTATTCTGGTATTTAGTTCCAAGCCGATTTTTCTGCTCTCAGTTTTTAGTTCATTGAACATTTTTTTCAATTGAGTTGGCGTTTCCGAGAAAAGTATAATATCACCTGTGAACCGGTGGTTAAAAACGTAGAATAAACCTTTGTATATTTAGGTATACTTTTTCTATCCCAGTTTAGATTTTTCATGATACTATGTAGAACAGTTATGAAGATTCTCGGCGAGAGCGGGTCGCCCTGACTAACGCCTCTACGTTTGTTGCTTTCGCAGATATTCTGTTTTTATTAACACGGAAAATGAAATAAATTAACAACCTTTGAGGGTAACTCAATGAAAAAAGATACAGCTGACGCGCATCCCGCACCTCTATACGACTGTAAGAGGTATACAAGAACACGCTTGTAAACCCACAAACGCAAATACTAAAAGCTAAAGTGTCGTGACGGTAGCTCTTATTCGCCAAGTGTGCAAAGTATAACGTGCGATCTATCAAAACCTGAAACACAACAACTAAAAGCTTAAAACATGATCAATTTTGTACCAGTCGGTAGTAGTTATTTTAGTTCAATCACAGATTTTATACCACCAACTGCATCAGACTAATCAGTTTACGTAAAATTGAAAAGGAAGTTAGTCTTTAAAGGATAAAATCGGAAATTAAGTTATCCGGAAAGTTAATGACATAGCTTACAGAGTTAGTAAACTTAAGCAGCAGTAGGCTGAGTGGGCTGACCATGTTTGTCGAAGGACCGATGGCCTTAACACACTGCCCTGGGGCTGCATTGGGGAGGCACTCCGGTATCACCGGGTGCCGACCTACCTCCGTCGAGTAGTCGGGGCGTATTTGAGGGACAGAGCCGTCATCTACACCGGTCGCGACGGGGAGTGGAACCGGCGAGAGATGTCGTGCGGTGTCCCGCAGGGATCGGTTTTGGGGCCGCTCCTGTGGGACATCGATTATGTCTGGGTGCTGCGGGCCGACCTCTCTGATGGCGTCAGCGTGGTTTGCTACGCTGACGATACGCTAATCCTGGCGCAGGGGAGGTCGCATCAGGCGGCGGCCGACGCGATGACACGCGGGGTCGCGATAGTCGTGGAGAGGATCCGGCAGTTGGGTCTCGAGGTGGCATTGCACAAATTCCGAGGCCATGTCATTTCATGGGCCCCGGAACACGTCACCATCGGGATCCCAACTAACGGTAGGAAGGGTTCACATCGGCGTCGAAACGACGATGAAATACCTGGTCTCGTCCTCGACAGCCGGTGGAACTTCGTCGAGCATTTTCGACGTTTGGCTTCCAAACTGGAACGGGCCGGGGCTGCCTTCAAGCGGCTGCTGCCCAACTTGAGGGGGCCAAACGCCTCCTGCCGGAGGCTTTACGCGGGGGTTGTGCGGTCCATGGCTCTATACGGGGCCCCGGTGTAGGCGCGTTCATTGCGGCGGCAAGCCGCCCATTATTTGAACGCGCCCCAGAAGGTGGTAGCCGTAAGGCTGATCCGGAGCTACCGCACGATCTCGGGCGACGCGGCAAGCCTCCGAGGCGAGGCGAGAGGGAGTGGGGGTCGCCTCCTTCTGCGAAGCAGTTATGCTAGCGAAGGAGGCGGCGGGACGGCTGAGGGAGAGAGCCTCCCGTCCCAGCCGCCGCGGGAGACGCTCCGGGCGTCGGGAGCCGCGCGACGACTCCCGGCCACCGTAGGCGCGATCCTGCGGGCGGAGAGTAATGGGTAGCTCACCGTCCGATCAGGACCAATCCCGTGCCGGACGGCGCGGACGTGTTCCACGCGCGCCTCAAAGAGATGTCAGCATCAACCGAAGGGGCCCGTCAGGGCCGAAGCCTGCAGGGTCAGCGGGATTGTCCGAAAGGGTTACCGCTGGCCCGGCACATAAAAGGCTAAGGAAGGAACACGGGTGGGTTTCAGTCAGTAAGTGTCTGACACTCCCTTCCGCTCCACCCAGAGCGGGAGGGGTCATTTGATAATTTCCCATCCTGAAAAAAAAAAGGACCGATGGCCGGTGGGACAGGCAAGGGTCCTTTTTCACTATGACCGATTCCTTTCTTCGAAAACACGTCATTTCCTCAGTTAATCACGACATCTGCTATTAACGTAATATTCTCTTTGACACAATGAACGAAACCGCGAAATGAACGCGAAGCTGACGTGGCTTGAACTGTCCGTGGTTTAAAATGTCAAATACATATTGTCCGTACGATTGACATTCCGACTCCTTGCCGTTAACAAGACATGATATTGACGTGGTAAGATTACGTGGGGAATAATACAGAAGGGTGTTGTGGCGCAGCCTGGGAGCGGCCTATGTCCAGCTGTGGCTACTGCATAGGCTCAGTTAATTGATTGTCTTGAAAAGTGATATTGTTTTAAACATTAATATTACTAACTTGTTTTTGTTTTAATCACAGCTAAAGCAGGAGGGTGGAATGGTGAACTATTGCAATACTAAATATGTGACGGAATGTAATGGTATAACCCGACGCAACAGAAGAGGGGAGCCTTATAAGACTAACTTCACGATAACCACTAGATACACATGGGGTAATAATGTTACGGTATGTATCCGACGATATTTTGGCTTCTTGTCTAAAGGTTACAGACAGTCTGAGGTTAGCCATGGCTTTCAGAGATAAAATAACCGATGTACCTACCCTGCAAAATAACTGTTAGATCCCAGAGCTTTTTAACAAAATAATCGGGACGAAAAGTGATAAGTACATGATTTGATTTAAGAGATCGCAAAGATGGCTTTCAGATTTTCAAAAAAGGACAAAAAAGTGTGATATTCAGTGCCCTTGATTTTCACATCATCTTATGATGGAGGTTGATGCATAATCTAATTTAAAGGTAAATCTAACGAATAAATTGTGGACGTTCGCTAAATCTCACGACTCCAAAACTCAGATCTCTAAAGGAATATCAGTTTGTGATTTTTAGGGTTTCGTACCAAAATGGTAAAACGGAACCCTTATGGTAGACTCAGTCTGCCTGTCTGTCTGTCACAGCTAGATATCTCAAGAACTACTAATGCTATCAACTTGAAATTTGGAATAGTTTTAGATGACGTTTGCCCAACAATTTTTCAAATAAGAAAGAAATAAAAAAATATATGTATATGTTTTGCAACAGGACTGAAAAGGGGTTTGAAAAATTCGAAGTGGGGCATGTGGGGTATCATATGAAAGAGCGCAGCTTGCACATTCTCAAAACTTTTTTTTTAGCCGCATAATTTTCGACTATTGATGAAAAATGTAAAAAAAATACCGTCCCCCCCTTATCTCAGCAGTTTGCAAAGAGAAAAATCTGAAATTATTCTATGTCATAGAAGTTTATGTAAAGATTACAGGAAAAAGAAAACGAAGTCTGTAAATAGCACACTTTTTCAGAAATCATCAACAGAATTTACATTACTTCCACTATCGGTCAAGAGATGGCGCTGACATAAAACTGCAATATTCTACACCGCGGTGCACAATGTTAAAATTCTCTGACGAATATAGGCCTCGCCGATGAAAATTTAAAAACATATGTTACGGAACCCTTGGTGCTCGAGTCCGACTCGCTCTTGCCCGATTTTTTTTTATCATCTTTTATCCCGATTTTTCAGAGATAGAAACTTTATGATCCAACACGCGTTGGATCATAAAGTTCCCTTTAAAATGGTTGATCTGAATGGTGATTCACTGATGATCCATGTGTAATGTTCGTGTTCGGGCGCCGTCAGATGGGATTGGTCATCTCTTAGCATTCGCGTCTTTTTTTTTGTTGCTTTTTCTTTAGGAGCTTTTAACGCGCACGTCTTTTTACATTGTTCTCACTTATAAATTCAACATGAATGATGTACCTAACTAATATTTTGTAACAATGTAATTTAGAAGAGTGTCCATGGCGTTTCTTGTCCAATTTTTCTCCTTAGGAGTCTACGCATTGTAATGGCCCCATTAGCTTCATCTTTCTGAATGACTTGGACAATTCAAAACTTCCAGTAAATGGTTTAATTGAAATAAATGCTTTGAGTTTGAGTTAACTGATCTTTTTGTGTTGTATTTTATAGATTAAAGTCGTGACGCTTGGTGCGATCTCATTGGAACTGGTGAAGATAAAACTGTGTGACGTGCGAAACATTGATTGGCTGTACGACTATTTTAAAACGTATGCGCATATCGGCGATCAATGTCCTTATAAGCCAGTAAGTTTTAAAAGTTATAAGGCTTTTAATTGATTAGACAAAATAAGCTTAAAGCAGTTTTGTCCAAACTGTAAAGTTTTTAAGATGTTATGTAACTATTGGAAACTGGCTCTTGCCTAAGAATTTGTTCGCTGAACCTTAAATACCCGACTACCCTTTTCCCTGATCTCAATAATCCGTTTAAAAGTGCCTTTAATGTTAGTTTTAATTACATCAGTCATTTTATAAAGTTATTCAACATTTTAAGTCTGATAAAAACTGGCCAAGTCAAATCTAACCTACTTTAGGATCTCACATTTTTAAATAACAGCAATTGTTATAGGTATCCAATAAAGCAAAGAAATAGAGTTTAAGACTTGTTCATAATATTATTTTGTTCCTATAAATACATATTTCGATTTTGCATAGAACTTGGCACTCATTTAGATCTCCAATCTTTTTGCGGCGAAGCCCACAGCCAAGCATAATTTTTGTATTGAACTTGGCTCTCCTTTTTACATTTATGTTTTTGGTGGGATATCATTACTTTTAGTACAGAAAACTCGCTACAACATAAGTTTGCTGCTGTCAAATGACGTCAGTAGGTATAGCGTTTTCTCACTGGAACTACAACTGAGTGAGTGAGAACGCTAAATGCGTGACAGTTGACAGCGACAAACTTATAGCGAACGGGTTGTATAAAGTAGGGGAAGTACGTCCAAAATGACATACGGTTTTGTTTTTTAGTCATATATTTTTAATTAACATAGTTACAATCAGTTTTTAGTCTTAATATTCATATTTGGGTAATTAGTTTTAACTAACGTAAACTTGAAACTGAATATGAACTATATAAAAAATATAATTTAAATTAATCACAACCTCTAAGGAAATTCATTTTGTCCGTGTAGAACGGACAAAATGACATACTTACATATTAAACATGAAAATAATGAAGTACATATTTCATGGACGAAGTTTTTAATCTTCTTGGGTACATCAGCACATGATGTATGATTTGTATGAGCCCAAAGAGAACAAAGTCGCACCGTAGCCAGGCTCGAAACGGGAAAAAAGGTCGTTACAGTAAATGCATGCGCAATCATCATCGTGGACCGTTCGACGCAGCTGGAAAGTCTTCTACATCTGAGGCCTCATCGTAATGAGTAGGGTACCTGTCTTCTTCGTTTTCCTGACTGCTTTTTGGGATCATTATCGTAGTCTGAGCCATTATTGATATAAATGTCGTTTTACCCCGAATTTAAGTATGTCATTTTGCCCCATATGTTATCAATACAATAACTAAGTCATAATTTCTTTATACACAAGATATTTATATTCATTCTTATAAATAATTCAGTGTAATGCTACACTACTTCAATTTACATCAAAATATGTAACAAAAACCACGTAATACTCGCCAAAAACGAGACGAACTCCATCAAAAGAAAAAGCTTTTACGCTCACAAAACGCATTCGTACCAGTTACACCTGCGAGACTGAGTCAATGGCGCTAAAAACTTGACAGGTATGCCAACATGGCTTTCTTCACGTGATGTTATGAAAATTGCTGCATTGTAACCCACCAAATTAGAAAAAAGCCCGGTGTGTCATTTTGTCCGTATATGTCATTTTGGACGTACTTCCCCTATTTATTTATTCATTGAATCTCATATATGTCCTTCACTTTTATACTGTTACTGGTTTAGGCACGAAGAACGTTTGTGGTTATAGTATGACAATCATTTAATTCATCGTTGAGAAAGAAGTAGGATGAACATAAATGTAATAAAACAATAAATAACTAAATCGGTATTCGTAAGCGGTGCCTGTTTATTTGTTGCTCGGGAGCGCTTTTATGTATATTTACTTCTGTTCTGTGTATAATTATGTGGTGCCGCGCGCCGCCGACGACACACCATTGGCCGGTTGTTTAGCGCATATTACAAGTTTTTTGTATGGGGACACCACTTATTTTTCGACTTTTTTTGATTTTTTCCTACGCTTACACACAATTACCCAGCTGGATTCCAAATTTCATCCTTCTAGGTCATCTGGAAGTAGGTTAGATTTAGGTACTATACGAGTATGTCAGTCAGTGAGTGCTGAAATTTACGACTTTTTAACCTTCATATCTTTATAACCGTTTGAGCTAGCTTCATGAAATTTGTGCTTCCATATGTCCTTATGGATATAATTAAACACACGTAGTTTTATGTGTTTACGTTAAAAAGGTTTTGAGTTATAGAAGGGTCAAAAGTGGCACCAAGTGGTTCGTGTAATATTACACTCGGCGCTGGCTAGCCAGTTCCTTTGCTTGAACTTGGCTTGACACGCTGCCGCGTATCTAGATTATATTTTCGCCGCTTGAGGTTTTCCGCAGCTGCAGCAGCAGCACCAGCACAGCATGCCGAGCCAGGAAGATGGGATGGCGCAAGAGTATCGACACACGTTGCGTCCCACACTAAAGGCCTACCCACCTTCCATGGAAATAAAGACATACCGTCCGGTTTCTTGCCATCGTCGCGTGCCAAGCCATTGGGTTCTAATACAGCTGGAACGCCGACGGTGACAAGAGCTCGTCGGATGATGTCATTAATGTTAGCGTGCCGCGCTAAGTGACCCGCACTTCGGCTGCAAGACAGGCCGTGGTGTCCAAGGCTGTTGACATCTTCGCCACAGTGACAGCGATGGGGAGAACGGGAAGGAGTGCCTAGTCGTAGGGAAGCAGCGAGGCGAAAAGTAGTGTCGTCGAACAAAGTGCCTATGTTCGACTAAGGTAGTGCATGAAGTCAAAGACCCGACTCTCACCTACCCACAGCCAGCAGGCGCGCACGTTCTGCAGTAGTAGCAGACGAGTTAAGTAAATTGTTCTGTACTACTCTGCAGAGCGGCTCATCCCACCGTCTCTGGGAAGATGGATTGTCGGGTGGATCTGTATTCGGGCAAGCGAGTCTCCAGGCATCCATAGCCTCGGTGAAACACGGCACATCAGAATTAATCAGTGTGGAGGCTAGGATTTTCCTGATTAATTTATCAGTGCCGTGGACCTAAGATATGAAAGACGGTAAACTAATACTAGAAATTTTGCGGACACAGAAGCCCCCCATACGAATGGGAAGAGTAGCTTGTGCCCAAGCTCGGTCGTCCATGGCCACATTTAAAATGGAAGTTAATGTATGCTTGATAATTTGGTCCATTTTGTCTAAAAGGTGAGTGTGCTTCCAAAAATGGGAAGTGCGAAGGAAATAAGTTAATTTAGGGCCGAAACCACACTAGCGGATTAAAGTTATGGCCGAATGCATATTAATTTGGAACAATCATTCCGAAACGTCATTGAAATTTTGGATTTTTTCCTCGATAAAAACGAAAGGAATTGTCAAATATTGGAGACCCAAGGAGGCGAAGAGAGCTTTTTTCAATGATTTTGATTTCTGGAGCTATTGCGTTAAATTTGGGAAGTGTGAGATGTCTGTCAGTACTGTCCGCTAAATATAGTTCACATTTTGAAAGATGAGATCAAGTCCAAGTTCACTTTTTAAAAATTGAAGGTCTTGTAATACAGTTTCTGCATCGCCTCCCAAGGTTCCATCATCCAGATACCAAACGTTAAATTTGGAATTTAGCTGACTAATAATTGGGTGAATGACTAAATTAAAAATTACTGGCCCGAGTGGGTCACCTTGTTGACAGCCAACAGCAGATTCTAAAAGGTTGTCCCGATACAGTAATTTAGAAGGATGTCTGTAACATTGCCAAATTAAACTATAAATTTGGGGTATTTCTTTTCTAGTTTCTGCCAGCAAGGTGTCCTTATTAACAGAATTGAAGGCATTCTTTATGTCAACCTTCAGGATGACCTCTCCTTTTCCAGAATTTAGGTAGGTCGACAAGGCGTGTACGGCAGCCTCACAGCCCCCTTTGGAGCCGTAACCTAGCTGCAGGGGCTGAAATTTTTCCGAAACAACCTCACCATATAATTTACAACAAATTTTGGCTGCCATACGGTGGTAAGTAGTGCCCACGGCAATGGGCCGAATGCCGCCATCCTTCTTACGCAGGGCGCATAGATTGGCCTCGTACAGAACGTCAATGACGGCCTCGTTCACCTTGCCGGAGAGCATAAGGTTAATCAAAGCCGTAAGCTCCTTCAAGAGCAACTCACCAGCTGAACCGGCGCCTGAACAAATAAGGTCCTTAAGGTGCTGAGGACTCAGGCCGTCGAGGCCGCCGGTGGAGCCGTTCCGGAAGAAGCAAACGGCTGTGACCAACTCTCGACCTGTAATGGTGAGGGAGTGGTTATCAGGATCAGGAGGGTCGGGGAAAGAAAGGCCATCCGCTGCGGCAGGGTGCTTTGCTCTCCAGGGCTGCGAGTGTTTCTGGAGAACACGGAGCCACCACATCACTACTAAAAAGAATCCTGGCTGCTCCGCTAATGTCACCTTCCCCTTAGATTCTACCAGATGTGATATACGAGTACCTCTTGATGAGGTATATCTCTGTGTCTGCAATTTGGAATCTAAATTATGAGTCGAAATATTACAGTTTTCTTTAATTTGTGCAGTTAATGTCTTTTTGGTTGCCAAATTCTTTTGTACATGGAGAATTCTGTAAGGGAAGGTGAGTAGTTGTTCCCAAGCACTTAGCGAGTTCTCGCGGGCGGCAAGACGAACGCAACCTTGCGCCACTAGAGGTCTAGCGCCGCGGGGAACTCGATTTAAAACAGGAACAGAGTTTTTTTATTTGGACAGGGTTTTCCAAAACGGGTCAAAAGTGGATGTAGCTGGAGTTGTAGGTGTTGCTGTTGAGACAGGGTCTGAGATGGGTGCGTTTGGTGGTCTGTGCACCTTTCCAATGTGCACATTCAAACCCCGCTTACCTTTAAAAAACCATGCCTGGGTACACAGCGGGACCTATCTCTCAATGTGCCTATTTGAAATAAATGATTTGACTTTTGACTTTGACTTATGGTAAATAACTTGGCATGTCATTTTGTTCGCAGGGCAAATATGGATTTCTCGACATGGACTTTCCACCCAAGAACTTGCCACTGATAATCAGAAACACAATTTTTAGGAATTTTCACACCAAGTTAACCACCAAGTTTTACTTCATAGTAACCAAAACAGAGGAGATAATAGTTGAAAGTACCATTAATTTATATCGTGATTAGTGAAATAAATTGTTTGAAGACATTTTGTATTTCATTTTAACGTTAAAAGGTAAAGAGATCCTACTGAGCGAGACTTTAATTTGCAGTGACGCAAATAGAAAACACGAACACAAAAATATAAAGTTGGGAGAATATACGTCACATTTAAACAAAACGGCCTTCACTCAGCATAATGCTGTGGCCCTATGCGACACAGAGCCACAGCGCTGGAGCGCTGGCGCTTCTGTTCTCGTTTCAAACCTATAGTCAGTTTCATAAATATTTGATGAAAATGTAAACAAATGGATCTGACAACATACCAGTGGATGCCTATACAAATAGGCATCCACCAGCAAGTGAAGCAAGGAAAGCATGAAAACGCCAAACAGATGAGGCATAAGTCCACCAATAATAAATGTAAGCTATTGGGAAAAATATTTCCATTAGCCGTCCCCCGACGCGAGGACGCTTCGATCAAAATATTTCCTACAAGGGCCAATATACAGGGTGGAATTATGTAATGCCACCTGGAGGGAAAGTACTCTTAATACTGCAGATAGAAAATTTTACTCAAAGGAAACATTCCTTTATTTTTGAATAGAAAGCAAACTGTATTCAAAGATTTTCGAAAATTCTCTTCTCCCACACCCAGGAATCGAACCGGCTAAAATCTGAAAAAATTATACCCTGTACTTTTATTGCATCGATCGTTAGGGTCAATTATAAGGATGAAATCTCTCCAACAAACATGATACATTAAATGAAAGGAAAACCAGGAAATCTGAAGTTACAAATTCAATGAGTTAAGTTAAAGCTCTTTAACTAACATCCATCTTTTGTAATGCAGACTCCTTTGCGACATACTCGTAGCTGCGTGTATGAGGTAATTTAAATATGGAATGTTAGATTAAAATTTGAAAATTAGATTGTCATAGTTGTTATTCATTTGATTGTTTTTACAACTCATTTCACATTTTGTCTCATTTAACTCGTTTCTTAAGAGATCCAGTATTTCAATATACTTGACAATATTGAAATACTGGATCTCTTAAGAAACGAGTTAAATGGTTTCCCCGAGGAAGAGCGAAACCAAGTAATTCTACAGCAAGATGGTGCTCCAGCACATAACAGCAGAATCACTACTGCCTACATTAATAACCATTTTAATACCTGGATTGGTACAAACGGCACAATCAGATGGCCTGCGAGATCGCCAGATCTCACCCCATTAGATTTTTTTTGTGGGGATATGTAAAAAATCAAATTTACACGAAATCTTATGCGAATGACAACGAGTTGAGAGTTGAAGTTCAGAATACGATTTATAATATTCACCACAACACTTTATTAAAGGTTATTAGAAATGAATTCGTTAAAAGAATAAATTTGTGTATCCAAGAGAATGGAGCCCATTTCGAGCAACTAATTAGTTAGTTTACCATTTTTTGTAAATAATTAAATTAATTTAAGATTTCCTGGTTTTCCTTTCATTTAATTTATCATGTTTGTTAGAGAGATTTCATCCTTATAATTGACCCTAACGATCGATGCAATAAAAGTACAGGGTATAATTTTTTCAGATTTTAGTCGGTTCGATTCCCGGGTGTGGAAGAAGAGAATTTTCGAAAATCTTTGAATGCAGTTTGCTTTCTATTCAAAAATAAAGGAATGGTTCCTTTGAGTAAAATTTTCTATCTGCAGTATTAAGAGTACTTTCCCTCCAGGTGGCATTACAAAATTCCACCCTGTATATTATTTTTGTTAGTTTTTAGACGTTTTTGTTTGAGTTGGGGTTTTTTGTATAAATAATCAAAAGAAGATCTCAGCTATCCGAGGTGGGGAGCTAAAATTTTGGCACGAAACTGCCTGTTATTTAATGCACTAACTTGATTATTTAAAAAAATGGGAATGTTTTGCGGGAATGTCACAAATGCCCTATTATACCTGATTTTGAAAACCAGAATGAGGGAATAGAAGAGACTCGCCAGTTACTAATGTTTTAAAGTCAGTTTCTATAAATTCAAAACAGTTATTGTAAAATCCAAAACTGCCAGTCGATTCTGTAAAAATCTGACCGTGAAAACTTAGGTGACGTGAGTGTGATTTTGCTAGGAATTGACACTATTGACAGCTCACTCCACGCTCACTTCACCTAAGTTTTCACGGTCAGATTTTAGCCATAAATACTATATGATTAACGATATTTTATTTTTGTATTGGTGTAGGAACAGTGAAAGTACCTACAGCACAGTTTTCATATTAATATGCCAGCACCCTGCGCCGGGCCGGCGTACTTAGTAGGTACCTACGCGAATATCATTAGTACCGCGTGCACTCATATATCATACTTTTATCAATAAAAATATCAATCAATCAGTAATCGGTGTATCAATCAGC
The DNA here is from genome assembly GCA_927399505.1 of Luperina testacea. Lineage (NCBI taxonomy): Eukaryota > Metazoa > Arthropoda > Insecta > Lepidoptera > Noctuidae > Luperina > Luperina testacea. The sequence continues at coordinate 1,570,128 of OV656771.1, forward strand.
ATCAACACAAGGTGTAAGGTCCCTAACCAATTGTATGAATTGGTTTTCTTATAAGGGTACACCACAAAGAGTATAAGTACCTATACCTAATATTTTAAAACTAGGCAAAGTCGGCGTTTCGTTATCTATAACTACCGGTCGATTCTGTAAAATCTCACCGTGAAAATTTAGGTGAAGTGAGTTTGTTTTTGCTAGGAATTGACACTATTGACAGCTCACTCCACGCTCACTTCACCTAAGTTTTCACGGTGATATGGTTACAGAATCGCAGTGTATGAAGCCAAATCGAAAAATGCTTGTAACATTTCTTTTTGTATAATTGTATTTAGAAGTAATACGAATCCATCATTCGATTTTCGAACAAGCAAATTCGTATTTTTGAAATCCCGTTTCCGACATTTTCTATGGAGTCCGTCCACCGTGCGGGCTCCCGACAGACATGTCTACTCCACCACGGGTCGTAGGAGTTACCCCTTAGCACTGTAGGTACTCTTCGCGGGATGTGGCGATTGTTTATAAAGAACAATGGCAGGTATTTTGTTTAAAAAGATGTGCATTTTGCGAATATTAATTACTGACGAACTAGGTATATAAAAAAGTCACTAACTTATCATGAAAATTTCCGAAAACACACAAGATATGTAGTTTCTTGAAGTGAAAAGTAACAATCAAATGTTTAATTACGCATTAAAAATAACAAATTGTGATAAAAAGAAATGGATAAAAACTTTTTTTTTTCAAAAGTCAATTTTTATTTGTCCAATGACCCCATTTGGATTAAAAACCATTAGCTATTACCTAAAGTGGGTTTAAGAAAATGAAACAAAGTTTGATTAAAAAATTTTGTTTTCAATAATTCGTATTGCCTCCGCGTGCAATCAATACGGCTTCTACCCGGTTTGGCATGCCAGTACCAGATTCCTCAGCATTTGCTGAAGAATATTCTCCCATTCTTCAATAAGTGCATTTATCAGGACATGAAGTGTGACTGGAAGTGGATTTCGGCGTCACGTTCCCCTCACCTACCGCCTGACGCAGGTCCTCACCGGACACGGAAGTTTCGGGAGGTTCCTGCACATAATCAGGCGGGAGGAAGACACCCGGGTGTCTCCATTGTCAGGATCGCCCAGAGGACACAGTGGAGCATACGGTGGAGGTCTGCTCTGCTTGGGCGGAGCACCGCCGTGTCCTCGTAGAGGCGATCGGCAGCGGCGGCGACCTGTCGCGTCCGGGCCTGGTTCAAGCCATAGTCCGGGGCGAGAGGGAGTGGAGGGCAGTCGCCTCCTTCTGCGAAGCAGTCATGCTAGCGAAGGAGGCGGCGGGGCGGCTGAGGGAGAGAGCCTCCCGTCCCAGCCGCCGCGGGAGACGCTCCGGGCGTCGGGAGCCGCACGACGACTCCCAGCCACCGTAGGCGCGGGCCTGCGGGCGGAGAGTAATGGCTAGCTCACCATCCGATCAGGACCAGGCCCGTGCCGGACGGCGCGTACGTGTTCCACGCGCGCCTCAAAGAGATGACAGCATCATCCAAAGGGGCCCGTCAGGGCCGAAACCTGCAGGGTCGCTTCCTTGATCTTCATAATATGTTAAATCGAGTCTCCCTAAGCCCCCGAACCACATGTTGGACAGTAGAATGTCTCACACCCATTGTTCTGGCCGTTTGTGTCTGGGATTGTTGTCCCCAGTTGTCCCCAGTTGCACCATAGTGATGACCCTGGTACATTCCTTGGGTGGGAGAGGCATCATCGTCAGTAAACCGACTTTACAGACAACCGATTTTTTTTTCAAAATGGCGGCCACGCAAGCAATTTAAAATAATATGGATGTCACGTGATGAAGTTTGAATGTTGAACGCGATCAAATATGCGTTGCTCTGGTACCAATATAGAAGTATGAGGAACAGGGTGTAAAGTTCACGCATACTCTATAGAAATGGGAGGATCCTCCGACCAGACGACGGGTGTTGATTCGAGTCTGGCGGGCAACTGCCCGATGATTCATGTCGGGCGTTGTACGAGTATATTATATTATGCTAGTTCCGCGGTAAACTCTGCTTGCGAAATGCAGGATTTGCGTGACGTCAGTATGACGCGTTGTTCGTATGTGGCGTTGTAGATACACTACAATACAATATTAATAATTAGCTTACTTATAATAAAGAAATTTCAATGTTTTGTCAAGTCGTAAAACCTGTGCGAAGCAGCGAGTCGCTATAAGTTATAGTTAATAGATACGCTTAATAAATGTACATCGTATTTTATATTCAAAGATTTTTGAGATTCGCTTGATTTCCAAACAACAAAAATTCGTAAGGGTAAAAGGACCTTACGAATTTTAGTTGTTTAATAAAGCTAAAATCCGAATTGCGTAACACACTTAAATCACAATTCGAAAGATTTTGAAGGAAGGTCCTAATCAATTGCTTCATATGTATGTTTGAAAAATTCATCTGCTCGACAACGTAAGTAACGGAATGAATATTATTGAACTGTCGCAACGAAAGGCATTGCCATTGCAAGTCAGTAACGTACTACTTACTGAACAACGTACGAACTTGCGTCATGCTTCAAAGAGAATGTAGTCATTAGAAAATGAAATAATACTCGCTAGACCTCACGTACAAAGTTATTTATTCCCGCCATATCGTATAAGATCGGCCGCTCGCTCCGCCATCGTGATGATCACCGAGTTGGGGAACAGAGAGACGGGTGAGGGCAGAACGCTGGCGTCCACGACCCGTAGTCCTGATACTGACTTTACTCTGGAAAAAGTCAAAACAAAAGGTATTCCAACTAATTTAGATATTGGCGAGGAAGTGACCACAATTGCCTTATAGAACGTCAACTTAACTACCATATCAAGGTGACATTGTAAGAGGCCAGTCAACAACTACTGGAGAAGCCAGTGTAAACTGTTGGTAAGTACTAGACCTAACTATTATAATATGTTTGAGGTTCTCATAATTTTCGAGCCAGTATTAGTAGGTATCTAATTCAATTTAAAAAACCGGAACTCAAAGTAGTTCTTGGTTCTATTTTTTATATGTATAGAATCATGTCAAGTCAAGAAAGAGGACCCTTTCAAATGTAATCTTTCTTATTATTTGAGGTAGAACCAGTATTTGTCATTCAACCAGTAGTGGTCATGACTTCAAAAAGACTTTAGACTTCACTCAGCAAACACTATGTAGGGGCCGGTTTCCAGTCTAACCGGATGCAGCTGAACACCATTATTTTACATGGAGCGACGGCCTGTCTGACCCGCACAACCTAGTTACAACATGATATCCCTTGGTAAGACTGGTTGTCAGACTTTCGGGCCTCTAACTTCCCGTAACGACTCTCAAAGATCTATGAAAGGCAGCCAGGACCACGGCTTTAGTCCTTTTAAAAGATTTTAGACTTCAGGAACCTGTTAATCGAAGAACATATTATCTTACCGTAACTCCTGATCAACGACCTTGCCGCCAGCACAGGTGCCTCCTGCGTGGTGTCCTGTCACCGCCACTTCCCTGATGATGCACTCCAGGTATGCGTCTGGAGGACTTGGGACCGGCTTCGGCTTTGGAGCCTTGGGTTCTTTAGTTTTCGACTGTTTCTTACCACTGAAAAAACATGGGTATTCTGATCATCGCAGTTCCAAAATTATCTGCCCGATTTTGGTTTCATATTCAGTTGCATCCAGTTAGACTGAAAGCCAACCCCAACAAAGTTGGGAAGAGGGTAGACGAATGATGACTTGATCTATTTTAGCAGATGATAAAGAAAAAAAAGTAAATTTATCAAAAGTCGGGGTTTTTTTTTTATTTGAAATGGGTTTGCTCTTGACTCTAGTCTAGGTTAGAGGTGACAGAGACAAAGTCGACGATGGAGTGTGCTTACCTAGAAGCATGTTCACTTACTTTGAAGAGATTCGGGTTGTATGCGCTCGAAAACAGCAGTCGCAGGTAGAGAGTTAAAAAGTTTTATAAATCGACAAATTCAAGAGGCAAAATAAATGTGTAGGAAAGCGTGTAATTTTTGATAACGTTGAAGGCTGAAAGCCTGAGTGCAAAAAGTACCAAAACTCTACACTAGTTTTATTTGAAACCAAACTTAAAAAATCATACATGGCGCGTAACATGTTTGTATGAAATAAGTACCTAGGTACTTATTTCTTTTTTCATAACCGTCCTAAAATTTATACGCTAAGGTCTAGAATCAAATTATTGTACTGGATTCATAGTAACAGTCTGCGTGTTTATGTTCGTGAGTTCCCTTTTTTTTTGAGGATGGGAAGTCATCAAATGACCCCTCCCGCTCTGGGTGGAGCGGAAGGGAGTGTCAGACTCTTACTGACTAAAACCCACCCGTGTTCCTTAGCCCTTTATATTCCGGGCCAACGGTAACCCTTTCGGACAATCCCGCTGACCCGGCAGGCTTTGGGTCTGACGGGCCCCTTCAATTGATGCTGACATCTCTTTGAGGCGCGCGTGGAACACGTACGCGCCGTCTTCCTGAGTTCCCTGACACCGTGTATAATGCTCACAATTTCCTTCTCCTTATCAGTGGTCCTCTCTGTTCCTCCTTGCTGTACTTCCACAACGAGAGACATCGTTCAGGTCGGGGCCAGTGTATCCTGGCTCTGATGTCTTGGAACGGCTTCGATGATACCAACTGCTCGGCTCTTCGGATTGCTGTGAAATATTGATATGAATCTTGTCAAAGTCAAAGTCAAAAGACAAATCACCAATCTCACTTGAACACAATGAGACCCCACAAAACGTACTACCCTCCCCGCAGCCCGACCCCTGCCCCTCCAAAACTGATGCATATCTTTTGCCCCACCTTGTATAAAATAAAGTCAGTTTTCGTATCGGTCTGTGTGACCGAGTTACATTTTAAGCTGCCCATAGAATTTTGATGCGGTTTTCCCATCATTTAGAGCATTTATTTGAGAAGGTTTATGTGTATAATAGGTACATTAATATTTAACTAAGATACAGCACAGAAATGTCGATGTTTTGACATGTCTGCATGATACGAAAACTACCTTTTGGAATGGGCGACTAGAATTAATTCTATTTTGTTGTAATTTTTGACGTTCAAAAGTGCCTTTTATGTACCTATTTGAAATAAATGCTTTGACTTTGATACTATCAGTAGATTGCATCCGTGGACAGAAATAAGGCTATATTCGAAACACTAAAGAATTAACTACCCTCCCTACCTTTAACCATACACTGGACATCATAATACTGCTCCAAATAGTTTGGATCCACGACTGGCGGCAAGGACGTGGTGGAGTCAGCTAGTGTAACGGTTCCTCTGCTCCTGGGCTGCACGCAGGTGCACAGGAACATGAAGCCTTCCTTGTTGGTGTTGTTGTAAAAGGGGAACGTGTCGCGGAACACCTGGGGATAGAGGACTATCAACCTGTGGGAAATCCACTTGAACGTCGTCATCAGCCTTGCACAGTCCATTTCTGGACATAACAGCTAGATGACAGTAGATGAGGATCAAGTTATATGCCTTGCGATTGAGAAAGCACATACATTATGCAAAAAAGCCCTGACCGATGAGGGTGGTGAGGAATTATTGTGGATTTTTTTTATGAAATTGGGGTAGGAGCAATAACTTTGAATGCAATACCTATCGGTCCCCTTTCGGATTCGGTTTCTTTTTGCACATTATACAACATGTCCCGGAATTAACGCACACCACCAACCACCACAATTAGAATATTACGTTATAATCGGAATTAAATGTTTACTATTATGTTGAACATTGTTCAATTATTAGTAAATACTGATTGTGGAAGGTAATCAATTTTGGTTTGTTTTGTTTGACTGTACAGCGGAAGTGTGACTGTAATTTACTGTTCCTATATGTATTAAAAATGACAGAATATATTGATTCAGTATACGATTCTGACCAAACTATTTTCATAAGTCATAAGTTCATAACACACATTGTATATGTCCAGCAGTGGACTGCTATAGACGGATGATGATGATGTACAGACGCCAGCACATCAAGCTACTACAATCTGTCAAATTTCTTTAATAGATTTTCAACTTTAATACTAACGCATAAGGTTCAAAGTTGATTGGGAAAATTTGACAATTTCGGGTAGCTTGATGTGCTGGCGTCTGTACAAGGCAACTACCAAGAAGCAACTTGTAGATTTTTTTTTTAGGTTCCTATTTTAACCTTACCTGTGGTTTATAGTTTGACAGATCTCTCAACAGTCTCTCACTGGCTGTCCCCATTGAGAACAGCATGACAGCGGACGTGTTCTGATACTCCACGCCTGATAGAGGTGGAAATGATAAAAGACCTGAAAATATTGAAAATGTTTAGTAAAGCGTTTGCCGTTGGTCCCGACTGTCATTCGTGGATCTTTGACAGTCGTTACGGAGCGCCAGAAGCCTACGTAAAATTGTAGTTTCAGTGGGTGAACACTCTCTAAATCCATGTTGAGCATCATGGAGCTTGACATTACTCTTCAAGAAGTTGTTCAACAAAGAGTCAACAATTTTAGTCACAATCGTGGCTAAGGAGATTGGTGTAGTTCCCTTTATCCAATATGTCACTAGTCTTATTTTTTTACAATAGGAACTACAATAGTTTTCATCAATATATAATAGATAGCAATTATGGATTTAGTGTCAAATACTGCTTGGTCTGCTAAGTCTGCTGACTTCTTTTGGATGCTTTAAAAGTAAACCTGCTCAAGTGGCGGTACTGAACGTGAGTCCAGTTTACGTCGGGCAGTCAGCCCTGCTACAAACCTCATCATGTGCTTAGCCCTTTCCCAACTATTTTTGGGGTCGGCTTCCAGTCTAACTGGGTGCAGGCTGCAGCTGAATACCAGTTTTACGTGGAGCGACAGCAAAAAATAAATAAACTCACCAGTATTCCTCCAGAAATACTCCAAGATAGTGGTGAGCGTGAAGACCTTGGACAACGTGACGCTGATGGGTCTCTGGATACTGACGTAGATCGGCATGTTCATGTGTTCGTGGAAGTTCCGGCCTACTTCAGAATTTGCTGACATCTGTTTTATTTTGAACCTAAAAAAGTTTGGTGGTGGTAATAGTACCTATCGCGTATCGTAAACAAGAAAGGTAATAAACCACTGCCTACATAGATAGATACTTGGTACCCCCTTTTTAATAAATGCCGAGTTGAGTAATTAGTGCGAAGAAACAACTAGCATTTTCTTCGGATTAACCATACATTATTCGAGATTAAAAGGCATAACTTTACTCCGCATTTCGGGGTTAGATCGCAAATAAATTGATTGCAGTTAAATTATAAAAAGTATAAGCAGCAGTAAATAAACTGGCGTCTAGCTCAAACTATTAGTAGCATGGATTAAAACCCGTAGTGCTATTTATTCTGTAAAAAATTCATCATGAAACCTTAGGTGAAGTGAGCGTGAGGTGAGCCGTCAACAGTGACAGCTCACTTCAAGTTCACTTCACATAAGCATTCGCTGTGAGATTTTTACAAAACAATATACCAGCAAGACTAAAAACGAACGATTAGGTTACTTTATCAACAACTTGTGGTGAATACCAGTAGGTACCAACAAAACCAGTATAATATTAAGCTGGCTTCTATTCTATTGAGTCTCCGTACTACACTAGGTCAGTTCAAGGTCAAAGTGTACCTTCCATTTTTATACGCTACCTTTGCAACAACTCTGGTGGTCCGATGCCCGAAAGCATCAACAACTGAGGAGTTTTGACAGTACCAGCTGACACAATGATCTCTTTGTTCGCGAATATATTGTCCAGCTCGCGGTGATTCTGCAGGATGTACAGCGAAGATGCTGTTCGGTTTTCGAAACGTATCTGAAAGGTAATTTTAGATAGGTTACAGGGTAACGAGCCACATAAAAGACCCTTAAAAATAATGTATGTATATTAATATGGTTTTTATTGTAAAAATAAAGTTTTTAAAGGTATCTTCATGTTTTTTTCTATCTTATCAAACTATTTGTATTATGTTTCAACGCACTATCTACCTAGCATTATATCCTGAAGAATATCATGTCATATATTTTTCTGTTGTTGTTTACTGTGATCATATACTTTTATTGTTTCGAAAACTTGCGTTTTTTGTGTTTAGGTCCTGTAAGCCCCTTGAACTAATGGTAATTTCAACAGCTTCAGATTAACTGGAAATCGGTCATGAAAGTCTCTAAGTAATCGTGAAATTATGCAAATAAAAGAATAGGCCGTCGACGTAGACCACTTGTAATAAATTATCCCATTGCAAAACGTAGTTCACTATGTCTTGCAATGGGAAGTAAAGTCATCATTAGATGGCAGACTAACTAGACGTTTACTACGTCTGGATAGGAGCGGTCTGCGCCTGGTGACGGGGACCATCACGGAATACTGCTCGCTAAACCAACATTTTCACACAATAAGCATGTCGGACAGGCCTCTATGCAGGACTTGCATGGAGGCTGAGGAAACCGTTGCGCATGTGCTCTTTGTCACCCAGATTATCAGAAACCCTCGGGACACCCAGATCTTACACAGATGTTCTTAACAGGCCAGGAGATGTAATCAACTTCTGGGGGGAAGTGGACTGGTTAAAATAACCACCGACGGCCGCCATGGCCCACACACAATGGTCCACTTGAAGGACTAAGTGCGCAAACCAAACCTTCTAATATAGATGGATAGAATGGGATGATTGATTACAGAAGGTTTTAGGCACAACCGCATATGACAGGTAACGATCACAATAGCAGTGACAGGTACTTACGGAAACTGCCTGTGTTTTAAGCAAAACATGTAGATTCTTCCTCCTCAAGGCTGGTCTCAGATACGCGTCTAAAGTAGAATAACGGCTGCCATCTTTGATTGTCGCGGTTGGTCTCCTGAAGATCGTGTGTTTCTTCATCAAGGTTAGAGAAGCTTCTCTGAATGTGTTCATTAGCTCATTTTCGTCGTCTATTAGTCTTAGTTTCATTGGGACCTAAGTAAGGGTGACGATAGTGAGAAGTTAATAATTTACATTTCTTTTCTACAAATTTGGTTCAACAGCCGAAAGTATAAAGTTACCTCAACTTCTGAGATCGAGATCGAGCTTGATCAACAAGGCTGCGTCTAACAGTGGAAACTGATTACTTATACCTACATTTGATAAACAATATCCATAAATGACATACTCTGTGATACATGCATGATACATAAACTCACATCTTCTTTCCTTGGGGATAACTACAGAACGCCATAAATATACCTACTATATGATGAACGATATTTTATTTCTGTATTGGTGTAGGTACAGTGCAAGTACAGCACAGTTTTCATATCAATATGCCAGAACCCTGCGCCGGGCCGGCCAACTTAGTACCTACCTAGGTGATTATCATTCGTACCGCGTGCACTTATATATCATACTTTTATCAATATCAATCAATCAGTAATCAGTGTATCAATCAGCATCAACTCAAGGTGTAAGGTGCCTAACCATATAATTGGTTTTCTAGGAATATACCTAATATTTAAAACCTATAAGGTATGGCTGGCGTTTCCTTACAGACTGCTCTGAAAAGCAACACCGGAAAAATTCCGAGGTCACAGTCTCTGTTAAAGTTTAGACAGGTCACATCAAATGTGTGGAACATTGTTCATGCTACTTTCAAAAACTATGACAAGTTATTTTTTACCTTAGCACCAGGACAGTCCCCATCCATCGCACAATGTCCTGAATCGAACTCACTCCTCACAGTTCCAAAGGCTTTAATCAAATACGGCCTCAGTTCTTCAGTAGTCCATCCTTCAAAGCCGAGTTGACTCCATCTTTCGTAGTCCTCAGGAAGACCAAACCCGTGCAGTAGAAAGTTTATTTGTCCTGAACCACCGAGGCCTTTGCCTCTTGGTATGAATTGGGACTGGAAAACAAACGCGGTAACTTTATTACATACCGACCGAACCTGTCTGTGCACTGTCTATTCGTAACTTCGTAAGCAAATAAGTTGGCTTGCGCAGACTCGATAAATAGGTAAAGTCGACGAAAAAATAATAGTTTTTCTTTTTAGCACGGTAATATGTCAAAGTCAAAGTCAAAGTCAATATGTCTTTATACTGTGCTTTTAGTTCCATAAAGACTTTACATACCTACATACTGAAGGTAGACAGATTGCACATCTAATATTGGATTCTGTACTGGATTAAAAGAAGCATTAGAACAAAAGTAGGTACATAATTAAAAGGGTTTAATACAAAACAAAGTTACTCCTTCAATCCTGCTTTGATGGTACCTATTTCTTTGTACGAACAAAAACAAAATGATCCAGAATAGTCAATGAACTATGGATGAAACGTTACCTGTGTCCATAGCCCAAATGAAGAATACTTCTGCGGCTTAGTCCTCACAGCCCAATCATCAGGTCCTTGCTGGGCTGCTGTAGGAGTCAGTGGTATCTTAGTGAAGTAGCCCATGTGGTCTCCGGCTTCAACCAGCAGCACCTTGGTTTTTTCATCCTCGGTGAGACGAGATGCGAGAACGCATCCTGCTGTGCCTGCACCGACTATCGAGAGTAGGTATAACATTTGGTTCATTATAGGAGACTTCATATAGAACATGTTCCTCCTACCTCAGAGACTTATATTATATTATGAAATAATTGCTATTCACAGTGAAGTTTGGACCTTTTGAGAAATGTATCACGATATCAATGTAAACAAATGCACCGCTAACGCCCTATTTTTATAATTTCAAAAAAATTGCTCATTTTTTTCTAATAGGAGCTCCAAATTGTAACAAAAGACTTACCAATAATGTAATCGTATCGCTTCTGCGGCTTAATAATTATACTCGTATACACATTCACATATCTTTGATACACCACATAGGATACACACGCCATGAAAAGCCCGAATAAATACGAAAACAAAGCCATTATTATCCACTAAACGCCTTATAAAAGTTTAAGAGCAATCAATGGTCACGAAGACATTGTAATCATTACATATTTTAGCAGGCTTTCATAACTGCTGATGAATGAATGGCATTATATTATAATGGCTAACACTTGAAGGACTACACCAGAAAGGAATAGATTATGAAGCAGGAAGTCTGATAGCCCCAGTTTGATTTCTTTAATGTTATTTAATTCTTATGTTACCACTAATTGAATTAAGTAGGGGTGTACAACATTTAGCTTAGTAGGTATCTACCTACCTATACCATCTATCAACAGTTTGTTTGGTATATTTGGTTTGTTTTGTGTTATAATTATAATATAGGTACTCCCCCACAATATTTCATAATTTTATTATGGATGCAACTATGCAATGATGCACACACGCACGATACGATTTTTTTCAATATGAATGGAAGTTGGAAACATTAAATAAAATTATATAAACATAATATTTTTCTAATATTTGTAAAAACTGGCTCGCGGATATTTATTTGGACGCTTTGCCTTGAAGCCGCTAACAGCGTTAGGTAGGTATATAAAAATCTTTTTTTTTTTTGTACAAGCCTATGCTGTCCCACTGCTGGGCAAAGGCCCTCTCCCAAATCCTTCCAGGAACTCTTTTGCCGCGCCACCTCGAACCAGTCCTCGCGGAGGTCATCTCGCCATCTCTTTCTGGGCCGGCCTCGGCGGCGCCGTCCATCTTCAGGCACTTCAGGCATTGTGTGGAGATTTTTGCCCAGCGGTCGTCGTGCATATGGCTGATGTGACCCGCCCAATCCCATTGATCCCAATCTATAAAATGTTTATTTTTATTTAGAGAAAATTAATTATTAATTTGTTGCCTAAAATAATTTGTTAAAATAGCCACTTTCAGACTTTCTCTTATGCACCTACTCAGTTCTTACTTATTCTATCCATTCGCGTAGGTAAAACCTTACTTTATGGTAACACTACACATCCCTCTTAGAATTCTCATCTCAGCTTTATGCAATTGCCTTTCATTCCACTTTTTGTGGCCCAACATTCTGAAGAGCAGGACTAATAATTGTTTTATAAGTAATCATTTTTAACTTCTAGGTCTGTAATTTTAGAAAGCTGATCCTGATAACGCTAAGCTAGAAACAATAATTTACTTGTTTTGTAATGTTCAATAGAATGTTGTAATCATGTAAGAAATTCGAACTTCAATTTCTTTACAAAATGTTTGTCCCACCTGCCAGCTAAGAGGATTAGTCTGCGATACTACAATGCGGCGAGAAATCAATACTTATTTTATATTATGACATGCAATATGTCATGTTTGTGGCTATTAGGTTGTGATGTGTTCATGTGTATGGTATCTTCCTTACCTAGTTATAGCCGTGGCAACGGCATCAGTTGCGCAAATTGGATATTTATTGCCTGAATGGAATAATATATTGCAGTCTCAATCTGCCATACCATTGAAAAAGAGTTAATAATTATTTTGTTTTAATAAATTTAATTCAATTGTATTATAAGCGAGGACGAATTCGAGGGGCCCGTGGATAAATAATAACAGCCGCACAGGTCGATCGATCAGGTTAAGCTACGCTTGCAGCGGTTGGTCTGTGGGTGGGTGACCATCTTTTCATACCGCGACCCCTCCGTGCCTCTGAAAGCACGTTATGTTATATTTTGTATGCCTGAAGGTAATGTTATATTTTGTATGCCTGAAGGTAAATTGTATTGGAACGAGTAGGTACTATTATTATAAAATACCATCTTACCTATCTGTAATACCTACATAATAAGCAAATAAATGATTTCTATAAAAACTACCTCGGAAACATAATAATTCAACAATACTTTTTAAAATTGCTGGTATTTAATTCAAGAGGCTAATAACGAAAATAAAATATTCATTTTACTACAAATAAGTTTAATTACACTGTAATAATCTGTTAAAAAAATGACAAATATTATTACAGAATAATTTGTTTTAATTGCGTAAGAAACTTGCTTCTCTTTTTTAATTTTAAGATAGGTCAATTACATTCATTTGGAACTTCAAATAATCCATTTTTGTTGCAAGACACAATTGAGGAGGCCAAAATTAAAACAGTTCCCAAGATCTTGGCTCCAATATTATGGTTACTGTGTCTGAAAAATACTGAATGACACAAAAACAATGTTGCTGAAAGCATTAAGCAAATTTTTGTATGTTCCAATGAAAACTCCAAATCACAGTTTACAAAATAAATCAACACTTAAATCTAATCTGTTGTTTATAATTCAATGTTTCCGCCATCTTCAATCATCTCGCCAGTAGCAGGCACCATAACAGGTGCCTCAATAACTTTCTTGCGGCCCTTGGCATCAACAACCTCAATGGTCTCGGGTTCAATGTCCATCTCTGTCTCTTCTTCTAACTGTCTTTGTTTAAGACCTGCTGCTGGTGATCTGGAAATAAGGGAAAAGGGAATTACAAAATAACCTTTTATCAGCTGCATTTGGTTAGACTGAAGCCAACCGCAACACAGTTGCGCATAGGCTAGGCAGATGATACAATTTTCTTGACAGATAATACTATATTCATGTTTATTAATCTAGTTGCACTTATGAATTACAAATAATAAGTATGTTAATAAGGGCAAACGGCTAGGTAGATTCCATGTCAATAAAATTGTACCCTTTGAATTTAGTTGTTGTGATTCATTGATGGATGTCTAAACAATAATAAACATTTGGAAAACATTCAAAAACTGTTTTCAAACAGACCTGTAGGACGGGAATTTAGATTTGAGCATTTAGTTGTAGATCTATTTACTGAACATTTAAAACATTTTAATTGGGAAAAAATTATTGCCCCCACATCAAAAGCAATGCAAATCTCAGGTTATGAATTAGCCAACATTTACTAATCTCTCCTTGGACTAGTATTCCACTACTTTATACACTTTAAGTCAGTCAAAAACTTACTTGATCAATGAGATATCGCGCTGTACTTCCCTTACATCTCTCTGCCACTCTACTTCCCTACCCTTTCTCAATCTCTGCATAATGTGGTTGTTACTTCTTCTCTGCCTGATTTCTTCAACCTTCTTCATGGCTTCAATTGTCTTAGTCCATAATTCTCTGCTGTATTTGACTGGAGCATTGCGACGCTTTTCGAATTCAAATGACGGGTCAATAGCCAAGTCTTTGCCAGCGGTCTTACGGTAAGCTTTGGTCCATTTGGTTTTACGCGGGTTCTTCTTCTTTTTGAACGCTGCATGGCATTTTGATCGGCAAAATCTGAAAATCTAATGACGAATAGGTTAGTGGCGTAATATTGTGGAACATGGAATGTTTGTTCGAGGATAAATGTCTTGAATAGTTACCTTGCAGTCATTTCTAACGAATTGGATCCCGTGTCCAGGATATACCCTGGACGAACAGAAATAACAAGTTTCTATACGCATTTTTACACGTGCTGTTTTGTTTGGTAGCACGCACGTCAAGAAGGAACAATATGGCCGAATTGACTGACGTTTTGTAGTCGAGTGTTGCCAGTGTTATTAATCAGGATGTAGATAATGAATAAATTCGTTTTATTATAATTAATAAATAATATTATAAGTGCTATAAAGACAGTAAACATTAAATAAAATAATTTGTACTAGTTTAATATTCAAAACTCTAATAAAAATGATGCGAGATTTTTAGTGACATCTTAAATTGTAATTAAGAACTAACGCATTGTACTTTTGCTACTCCACAATAGATGTCGCTATGACGGCGTAATTATTTTGTCACTACTCACCGCTAGATGTCACAACAAAGCACTTTGTAAATAAAATGTATTGCAAGTTTGTGTTTTATCTCAAGTTAAAATTACCTAAAGTGATTACTTTTCAATCACCCTGCCCATTTATAGTCTACCTAAAATAGACCGTCGTGTTTACACCCAGGGATGGATGGTAAGCTTCTAAATTACCTAATCGTTCAATGTAGACAGATGATTATGAATGCATTTCCTCGCGAGCACAGATAGAATTACTTCGTTATTTATGGCTTTTGAATACACAGTATCATATTTTTACTGACTTGTACATTGAATTTGGTTCAGTTGTAGCTTGTTAGTGTCAAATTTAATAATTAAAACGGGTTTGTTAGAATAAAGTGTAGGTCGCTTTTATTTTCCGTTACATTATTAATATCTATAATCTTATAATATATAATTATATTAGTTACTTACCATTTCGAAATTACAACAAGTCATTTTCTTTTTCTATACCTACTAATTAATGGCAGATAGGTAGATAGGTAATCGAATATCTAGGTAGATAGGTCATATTTATAGGGTTAATAATAATTATTCTGTTGTTTCTTAGCCGTTATTGCAGTCTTAAATTGATTGTTAGAGACGTTAAGATGTGCACTAGTTTGTGTTTTAAGTTTTGTTATAGTTCTTACTCTGAAACAACTGCATCAGTAGCCACTTAGCCAGATAGTATCATTACCTACATAAACCAATGTCTGAAACCAAATTGGACAGGTAAAATAATACTTAGGTACCGTGACTCATCCACATAAGAAACAATACCCTGACTGTATCATATCATGCCATACAACATACAATTCAGACTTTATTAAAACAGATTGTGATGGTAATGTGGGCCGCCGGTGGTCCATTCATGCGGGCCACGTCTGCTAATGAGATGAGCGTCGTGCAAAGATTCACCATCGGCTCATTACCTCCGTCGGACATCATTACCAAATCGTCAGTCACATTATGCGCACGTACAGAATTTTTATCGCGCGAATTAGGCGAATCACGAAATAGTTTTGTTCAATTCTAACGTGTGACGCGTCATTATATTTTATGGGTATTTTATTTACTTTTTATTGCTTAGGTACGTGAGCTGTGTCTGATGTGATTAGAAGTCATTGGAGAAGGATATTCTGGGTGGTAGTAGGTACGTCAGTCGGTAGCCAATGTTTTATTTTTTGAGAATTATTACCGACGTATTTTAGAAGTTTTAGTATATGATGAAATTCACTACCTACGTGAGAAGATCTGAAAGTCTTGTCGGTATAATAATATTATGCAATCTATATTAAAAAAAATTGTTTATAAAAATTGTCTAATAAGTAATTAAGTACCTACCTTGTACACCACATAGATCAAGTGGAAGATTTGGTCTTGTTTCAGAAAGTGATTTAAACATACCCTGATTTAGCAAAGAATGGGTTAACCTTACAACTCCCAAACTTCGTAACCATTTTTTAAACAACTTTTTAAATACCTACTTAATTACTTTAAAAGCAATTACTAAACACTCCCAAAAAGGAGCCTTGTTCCAGACTCCTCCGAAGGCAAACGCGAGCAGTTGGATGTTTTTCAAAGCCCTCCGGAATGCGTGGCGGCCATCCATCCAATTCCCACAAGTGCAACTAAAAGTTACAGCTTCATTACAATTCGGTGCACATCGCATGCAAACACTGTGGACGTGCGATTTTTTTCACCAACAGTATTCGTGTCTGTCGCGCGGTACGGACGCCATGATTGAGGGAGGGACAGTCTTGTCACCGGGAAAACTAAAGAATTTTTTTTTGTTTAGACTGGCTTTTGCTTATGCGACATCCAGGGTTACAAAGTCAAAATTGGTTCTACCTACGTTATTTTATAAAGATTATTTATTTAACTTATTTTTGCATCCCTGATAAACACACACAGAAGCAGAGAAGAAAAGTTTCAGAAACATGGGCTTACATAATATATGAAAAAGACAAATTAGCATTCTCCTGCCAGGATTGCACCCAGTAACGGGTTTTGCCAGGGTCTAGGGGCACAGAAACTATTCTGGCTATAACAATTTTTCATTATTGGACACGTACAAGCACCGTTCCGCGGGTGGAATAAATACAAGGTACTTATTTGTGGACAGTTCTTCACAGCTTCT
Organism: Luperina testacea; assembly: GCA_927399505.1. Taxonomy (NCBI): domain Eukaryota; kingdom Metazoa; phylum Arthropoda; class Insecta; order Lepidoptera; family Noctuidae; genus Luperina; species Luperina testacea. Next base: position 1,586,966 of record OV656771.1, read on the forward strand.
CACTAGTAACCTACGCCTCATGGACCTCATCTTTGAACTTCGCACGTTGTTTACAGCTAAACGTGTCAAAAGTGTCGTTGAGGCTTTACCACCTACTAAAAAGTTGATATCTTTAACATCTCAACGTAAATCCTGGACTATTGCTTACACGGCGCCGCGGCGCCACTGCTCTGTCTGACTGAATGTATCCGAATTCAGGACGGGGAAAGAAAAAGCTACTATATCATTTTTGCATTTGAAGCCATTTTCAATCTCTTTCTGTTTTTGTGTTGTCGTCAATTTCAGGTTGTACTGTAGGTGTAAGGTCAATAATATTCTCCTAGTTTCATAAATGATAAACGACCTCATCTAGTTTAAATATGTTTTTATTTCTTTTGGCGTGTAAACGTGTTTTTATAACTAATTTACAGAAACAAAATATCAAACTACAATAATTTATTATGCATGAAAATATAATGTAGGTACCTAACTACCAAAAATGAAGCGACTTCCAACAAGAACAAACAACTACAGAAATAAAATTAATTCTCCCGAAATACCTTCAAGAAAAAAAAATCAGATGATAAATCAGTCCAAATGCGATTCTTTACCTAAAACTAGGACATGTCCGAAAACCGCCAAACTGGTGGGGTTATTAAGTGCATGCAAAAAGTGCACGTTTGTGTTCTTAGTGATAAATGAGGTGACATGGAGAAACCGTCACGAGGAGCATCGTGATTATGTGTTTCTGATTTATAAGGAGAACGGCGCTGGTGGTGGTAATTTTATGATTTTTGTTGGTATTTTCACACTTTTTTTTGAGGAAATTGTTTGTTATTGCGATTGAGTGGTTTCAAACGGATTCCATGATTCTTGGCCTCACAAATTACTTATCTACTGTTATTGTTACCCTGCATCATGCCACTGGGCAAAGATCTCTCCCCATGGCTTCCAGCTTTTCGATCCACGGCTAATTTGGACCACTGCTCGTTCAAAATGACTTACTTGATTATTTTTAAAATGTGTCCTCGTATTTTCACCAACCACTTTTACAATACTTAGGTACATAATTGCAACTATGACCTTCAACTGTTTGCAACATAAAAGGGCGAATTTCACCTTATACCTAGAATAAGTCTTATCCTGAAAATAAATATTAAATTTTTGAATGTGTTTCCATATTAAGACGTCAATTTTAATCCACGGATAAAATATATCTGACTTTGGTAAAATCAGCTCTAAGCTTTGTTAAAATTTGGAATAGCTAGTCATGACGTCTCAGAACCAGAACTCAGAAGTTTTATCAACTTTTTGTCAACTTCAAAATAAATGGCAACTTCTAACAACAGTATTTAACCATCAAAGAAACCATTTGAACATAGACATAGACGAATAAATCATAAATGTAATGTCCTGAAAACAGACAGCGCCACCTGCCGGTGGAATGAGTTACTGATGTAACGTCTGCGTTTCGTCGGTATATCACGCGCGACGCTGCGGCGCGACAGGAGCATGACGTTACACGATGATCTACAGCGTTTGAGGGATTAGGTATCAACTTTATCATGTTGTTAATGTAGTAGATTCTTGAGTTGATAAATACCTACACGTGACCCAATGAATGAAGTGTTTGGGAGTAGGTATTTACGGTTTCACTCTTCATTTCATCGGGCATGCCCGGATAGTTTCGTGGTCCGGACCCGACCCCATAATCATGAGCCGGTCGCGTGGCATGGTTATGAATCGAAAGAAAGTTCGGTTACTTCGGTTAGCAACCAATTTAATGTATAAATCAAGATTTAGATCTTAATCTTGCTTTAATTTGCAGTCATAATAATTAAAGGTATATCTATTTTTTATACCTTTAATTGTTATGACTGCAAATAAATTAAATACCTAGAATCGCTAATTAATAGTTATCTTAGATATACGAGATATATAATATTACGACAAAGATTGTGGGCTAATGCGGTGTATGTATTTAGTTGGTAAGCCTTTATATAAATTATATTTGGTCACTACGAACCAGAACTCCAATTGCGTAACACAGTGTCAATCACAATATTGTGAATAATTTTGAAGGATATTACTAATCCATTGCTTCATATGTTCGAAAAAATTGCCAGCTCAACAACGTAAATAACGCAATGAATGTTGTTGAACTGTCAAATTAAAAGCCATTCCTATTGTTAGTATGTTACGCAATCACCCCGCAGAAATAATAGCCATGAATCAAAACATGATTCATAGGTACCTTTTCTGTTCCGTGATCACACATTATTAATCTATTTAGCCAGTCAATTTCACATCTAAGCTCACGTATTCACAACCCGCTTACCCAGATCCCAGCATATAAAACAACAAGTTTATTAAAAACTGCCAGCCTCTAATCCAGCCATTTAACGACCGGACCAACATTAACTGCAGCCAGTCAGCGTGACATCTGACAATAAACTGAACGTTTTACATAACCTAGGTTTTTGATGTGCTGACGCTGTGCGTACCTACTATAATTATAATTATGTACTCTAGACAAAAGCTGGCTTTTTCTAAGGCCAAAAGGGTTTTTGAATAAATAATATTTTTGTCCCATTTGTTCATAACTCAAAGAATACTTTTGATAAAATACATTGGCCATCTACGAAACGTTCAATGCATTGTACGTATTAATCTATAATTAGGTGACAAGTTAAAACGAAACCCATGTCGTACATGAAGACATTATCTCGCAAGATTGCGCATTAGCATTTAGTTTGCGCCGGTGCACCGCAGATATTCAACTGGAAAATATAATTATTATATGCACTTGCCTTAGAAGGTTCACTCCGAGTGGTTCTTATATGGGTATAAGCATAATATAGCACACAGTTTTGTACTGAGGGTGACATAATGATGATTAACGGCTTGCTGGTAATTGAATTGGTCATGTCCTAGCATTAGTAAATTTTCCTTTCCTAAAAGAGGATAACTTGTAAGTAATGCACGAAGGAAGACGATTAGTTACAGCATCAAAATCTTTCCTTGAAGCTAATAGAAACGTGTTGGTCATGAAAATTTTAGTATCTCATCGATCTTTGATGTCTTCTTTTAGGAAGTCCATCTTCAGCAGTGGACATCTTTCGCTTGGGGGAGGCCTATGTCCAGCAGTGGACGTATTTCCCTTGGGGGAGGCCTATGTCCAGCAGTGGACGTCTTTTGGCTGAAATGATGATGAAGATGATGTTCAACCGTAGATATTTACAGCCTATGAAGTGGTCATTAGTGGAATCTGTGTACCTACGCCACAATTATTGTTGAGCATGATGCTTAAAAAAGCGTTGATTTTCTGAATGATCTTGTACTATGTATAATAACTTCGAGACATCGACACCTCATGTTTAATAACTCTATCATATCTGCGACGCCCGAAGGTCGCGGACTCCATGTATAAATACCTCGATAAGACGGACGTTATTATTTGCTTTTTAATTATAGAAGATTTCACAAGTTATGGAGCGTTTACGGCTATGCGTTAAAAAAACTGTAACTCTTAACATTAAATAAAACTTAAATAGTGAACATGTAAAAGACTAAACTCGTGACCATACAATGTATGTGGAAATTGCATAAGTTCCAGAATACGCCCACCTCGGCCAAATAGTTTCATTCCAGGCGAGACAAGGAAAAAAAGTTGCTAGACTCACCGAAACGCCTGGAAGAGCCAGGTCGATGAAAAACCTCATGAAAAGACAAATACCAAACCTGCAGTGCTATTTTGTAAAAAACACTGTGAAAACTGAGCGGTGAGCTGTCAATAGTGTCATACACTGGCATCAGTTAGAATACAAACTCACTTCACATAGGTTTTGACGTCGATATTTTTACAGAATAGACCGCCTGGTCTGTCAAAATTCAGCAAAGCTCTTGAAGGTTCAAGCTTTAGGTTTGCAGAGCGAGCAAAGGAGCGCAGCATTCTTGGAGTCAGACGGACCGTGTTAAGAACACAGTGCTGCGCTCCAAAACACAAATCAACAACGGCCCTCAAAAAGCAGCTAAGATTAAGGGGCTTACAGGACATAAACACAAAAAACGCAAGTTTTAGAAACAATCAAAAGTTGATCGACTATAGTAAACAAAATCAGAAAAATATATGATATTCTTCAGGATATATTCTAGTGTGTTGAAAACATAATACAACTAATTTGATACCGGTCTACGATAGAAAAACATCATGAAGATACCTCTAAAAACTTTATTTTTACAATAAAAACCATACTAATATACATACAATCATTATGATTTTTTGTCAGATTATTCTACAAGCAACATACTAAAATACTAGTGTTTTAATTTTTTAGTCCAAACAATAGATTTTTTGTAAATAGGCAAGCTGGTGGGGGCCGTCGGCCGTCGTCGGCCTAGTTTTGCATCAAATTACATTTAAAAAATCTGGCAAACGCGATACAATAGTATGTCAAAAACGAGGAAAATACTCGATTATTCAACAAAATTGTAAGTTTCAAAAAGCAAATTATTATTTTCTTACTCAATGTGCTCCATGTTGCTGGGAATTAATCAATGCCAGCAATGAAATTCGTAATTTAACTGATGAGGAAATTACGGATAAGAAAGAAAGACGAAAAAGCAAATTAAAATGTATTAGTCATAGCGATAGCTAAGCATTATACATTAGGTACTTTTTACCGTTTCGCGAATGTCAATGAGACCAAATTTTATGCTGTCTTAAAACAACATTGTGCGGATTGGGCTCACGACAGCCGTGCTCCGTTGCCTAAAATTGTAATGCAGTAATTAGCAAACTGCAGTAACGATTTGCTAATTAAAATTGGCAATGACATGAGAATGGTGAATATAAGTGGGTATAAAACATTTTCTAAAAAAATGGTGTGAATTGATTAAGGCACTGCCCAAACGTAGGTAACCGTAAAACGCTCAGTTTTTTGTCACACAAGCACAAGCCGAAAACCATTGAGTGTATTGTGAAATGTTCAAAGAAAGATTTAATCAAAATTATTTCATAAAAATGAAATAGTATAATGATGATGAGATCAGAAGAAGATTAAAGGTCAAATTATCTTTCTCATCTTTATTTATAACTAGCAGCGCCCCGCGGTTTCACCCGCATAAGTGTCGATCCCGTGGGAATATCGAGATTAAAATTAGCCTATGTCCTTCCCCGGGATGCAATCTATCTCACTGCCAAATTTTACCGAAATCCGTTCAGTGGTTTAGGCGTGAAAAGGTAACATTCAGATAGAGTTACTTTCGAATTTATAATATTAGTATGGATAAAAATACCCCTAAATAATAAACCTAGGTATTACTTTTAATCCATAAACTAAATTTTGTAACCTATTTTTAACCCGATTGAATATTAAAAGTTAACCCTGCGACAGTGAGGTGGTGTCAGACGGGATATTTTTACAACCACAGCTGAGGTACAGCGTCTAGACGGTCGGACGTGACCACAATCGCATTATAGTGTTGTGTGTGGTCAGTGACATTATTGCTGTAGTAATCCAATGTTTTTGTTGAAAATTGTTTTATTGATAGTTGTGGTAAAGACTGAGAGCATGTTTTTATCTGCGGATAACATAATTACATACATAAACTCAGAGGGTTTTCGTGAAAATTTACGACACCAGTTGGCACCACTGTGACAAGAGGTCTTCCAATATAAAATATATGATGACGTTCATCATTTGATTCATTCATTCGTTCATCATTCAGTCATGACTAAAGATAAGTTCCTTTTAAATAATCTGGCTGGTAATTTCTGAATCCTGTTTCCTTTTTTATCTGGTTGATCGTGTCTATAATTATGTCCACTGTAAAATAGACCCAACAGAGACCAAAAGGAAATATTTAAGCGTGAATATCTTACAAATTATTTATTTATTTAACCATTTATTTTCTACACACATACCTAAATAGAAACAGACAAGAAGAAAAGAACAGAAAAAATTGTACAAAGGACCTTTGTACGAATTTTTCTGTTCTTTTCTTCTGATGATTATTTCTATAATGAAATCTGTTTCAGCATACCTGCGATAGAATAGTAGATAAAAAGATGTGTCAGAGTAGATACAAAGTGAAATACATGAAATAAAAAATAAATAATTACTTAATAAAATATATTAATTAATAAGAGAGTTGAGAATATGCATACATACACTAGTTTCTGCTTGGGACTTCGTCCACGTAAAATTTATTTTTCCCCGATCCACCCCGCCGCGTCGTATCGCATCGCCTGCCCGCGGTACTACTTCAGTTTCGCTTAGCGTTCTTTGATATTTTTTTTACTCTTTGCTCGGCTTCTAAGTCCTAGCGTGGTAGTTCCAGAGATTAGCGTGTTCAAACAATAAAAAAAAATCCCTCAAGTTTTATTATTAGTATAGATTTTTGGAATATTGTTAAAGCATGGATATTCTAGCTGGGGGGCGTCCCACACAAGGCTTGCCGATACGCGGTCACTTGCCGATGCCGAGGACAGGGTGTTTGGGAGGGACTTATGTCCACCAGTGGACTGCAATATTCTGATGATGATGATGGATATCACACTAAATTATAAAGGCGAAAATTTGTGAGTGTGTGTGTGTTTATACGTATATGTTTGTTACTTCTTCACGCTCAAACGTCTGGGCCAATTTTGATAAAATTTTGTATGAAGGTAGCTGACATGCTGGATTAACATATAGGCTTTTTATCCCGCGGGAATCCACGGGATCGACATTTACGCGAGTGAAACCGCGCGCAGCTAGTTTAACAATAAAACAAAACACCAATAAACTATTTCTTCGTGTCGTCTAGTTAGAACAGTGCCACAACCACCCAACCCAAGCCTATACAAATCTGCCAAAGGTTTAATACTAATCCATGCATCATGTAGGACCAGTAAATTCTCCGTGACGGTAATCCTAAATTGCTGCTTATCTAAAGCGTTGGTACCTATGAAGTCACGAAACTTTTAACGAATTACGTAACTCACGAGTGCGCTAGCTCAGGATAGCTTACGAGCAGAAGTAGGCTTTGATCCGAAATGATTATATTCTAGAAATCTTAAAGCCTTAGCAACAAGGTACTTGAGAGCTAAAAACTCATACATAAATCTCTCAAAACTGGATTGTCAAAGCCCGAAGAATATTTTGTGGTAGACTTTTGTTAATATATTAGCTGCCTGCGGCTTGACTCCCGTGGTTGTTTTCCCTCGGTAATGTGCTATCGGGATATAAAGTCTATGTTACTCCTTATAAGATCAGTTATCTGCCAGTGAAAATCCCGTCAAAATCGGTTCAGCCGCAGCGGAGATTAGCCGGAACAAACAGACAGAAAATTGTGAAATTGTTTTATTCATAATGATGCATTTAATAAAAAGCTGTTATTTTGACTTTACAAACAGACACTTCAAATTTATTTATTTGTATACATTCTCTCTTGTAATTGGTACTCCGTCACCTATTACAAGAGAGAATATTATATATAGATAATTATAAAGCTTTATTTATTCCATACATGCAAAATTACAAAAAAAAAATATTAAAAAAAAAATTGTAATTGAGGAAATTTGTAAATATATCATTAGTGGTAAGTTTACATACATTTCTTATACATTAGTTTACATACATTTCTTATACATTAGTTTACATACATATCATTTCATTATATTCATACATTTTTATTACATTGTTAATTTATACATTTTTATTACATTTACATACCTTACCCAAGTTTACATACATTATAATAATAGTTTAGTAAATTAACATAAATTAGACATTTGATTATCATTATTTCTCATTTAATTGATTAATGTCCTCAATCAATCCGTAAACTCTCCATGTATGGAGCCCCTTCGAGTAAAAGCCTCCTCGAAAGAATGCCAAATGCCTCTATCTTTTGCTGTCTCAATCCAGTTTCTGCCTTCAATTGCCACTAATTCATCATGCCACCTAGTGCATGGTCGGCCTCTGCCTCTATTTCCTTGTGATCCCTACCATGTTGTTATTGTAAATGTCCATCTTTCGTTGGTGTATCTTGCTAGATGGCTAGCCCATTTCCATTTTAGTGTCTGCGCAAAGAGTATGGCGTCAGTTACCTTCGTTTTGTTGCGGATGTCGGCAGCTTTCATTCTGTCTCTTAAAGTGATTCCTAGACAGCTCCTCTCCATTGCTCGTTGAGTGGCTTGAATTATTGTCGAATGACCATGTTTGGCAACCGTAGATTAAACATGGTAATATCGCTGAATCTAAAACAATTTTCTTTAATTTCATTGGCAGCTGAGATTTTAAAATCTCTCTGTAGGCCCAAAAGTTCTTCCAGGTTGAAGCCACTCTTCTGTTTATTTCTTCTACATTTCTTTTCGTGTTGAATGATAATTGCTTCCCTAGATAAATATGTTCATGTACGTATTCTAGTGGCTTATTGTATATTAAAATAGGTATCATTTTGTCATTGGTCATGATTTTTGTTTTACTGAAATTCATTTCTAAACCGACACGATTGTTTACAGCCTGTAGATCATTTATCATCATATTTAGTTTTTCAGAATTTACTGATAACAAAACGATATCGTCTGCTAACCATGGATGACTCATGAACCTTCCATCCACCTTAATTCCTTGTGTTGACCAAGGCAGATCCTTCATTATATTCTGCAGTACCGGTATAAACAGTCCAGGCCCTTATTTTGTCTCAAATATTATTACCTTATACTTTATCTTCGACATTCACTTCACAATAAAATTATAAGATTGATAGATTGCTTTTGCTATTAATTATTTTGAACATATATTTATTGATTGACTGCAAACTTTCACACTTAAAATTTGAACCAGGACACGTTTCTTACCTTTGAAGTTAATCTCTATTACCCAAATCGTGACTCCTAAACCGATAAACTGTCTCCAGTCTGAACTTAAATGGACATGGTCTTTGCCCCTCAATTTTGCCAAGAGACATTTATTTATCAGTAAATTAAAGGTTTAAATTGACCGTTAAATTATCCATAAATAATAAGTAAGAACGTATAGAACCTTTAAGTACCCATCTCGTTGAGAGTTCCGCTTCCTCCTAACCTTTGTGATTACTCCAATTACTAGGCGAGCATAATGTACTAGGAAGCTTACAATATGCGTTTAGTGATTCAAGTGTGACCGTTTCTACCGTGCATGCGTACTTTCTAGTTGGTAATATAGTTCGTAATGACCTAATACGGTGTTCTGTTACCCTGGTAGGCAACAATGCTTAATGTAATGAGGCAGGAAGGTTACAAGATGTTGATTGAATGGTGCAATGGACGTTAGGACATTATTCACGGTTGTAAAGAGGTGGACGTATTTGGGTCGTTGTTTAAGATTGTGTACTTGTGTAGGATTTGTTGGTTAATCTTAAATATCCTGCTCTTGCGTTTCATCTTGGATATCACCAGGGAGTCAGGATACTGAATAGCAGTCTCCGCCATTTCCCTTATTGAAATAATCAAACCGCTTGCTACCAAATAATTCTCTATTAGTTAGCAGTAGTTTACAAAGAGGATAATTCTTTAGTGGGTGGTCGTGAAGCATAATGATTATGTTGAGACTTCTGCGAAGTCCTAAAAGATGATTGCAAGAAACCTAATACTGCGGTCTTCTTTATCATGCCTAGCTCTAATTTGTCTGGGGCCATTCTGATTAAAGATAATGAAATGTGTTATGATAGCGCTCACTATGGGTTAGCAAACCCATAATTTCTAATGCAAGGTTTGATCTTTGACCCAGGAAGTTATATAGAAATGTGACACTGGGGAGATTTGAATGCCACCGACTGAATTAAGTAGATACAATGTAGTTACTATGTAGTAGATACCGTTACTTTACACTCTGCATGTGTCCTTTTGACTGGCTAGCTCAACCATTGACAATGCACTTACTTCACATCAGTGCCAACGTGCTACCAATTTAGTTCGTTCAGTAGCCGCTCTATATCATGGCGCTAGTGTCCACAATTTTATTATTTTCAACACTAACTGATATTCATGGCTCGTGGCTAGATTGATCGAAGGTTAAGCTACGCTTGCCGCGGTCACTTCATGGATGGGTGACCATCCATTGTGTATATCAAGGCCCCTCCGTGCCACGGAACCCAAGTTAAGCCGTTGGTCCCGGCTGTCCTTCATAGATCCTTGACAGGTTTTACACCCGTAAAGTGGTGGTTGTTAGACTTTTGCTGACTACCCAGTCAGAAGTCCAAAAGTCTGACAACCGGTTTTACTGTACCAAAGAGCATCCTAGCATCGTGATTGACTAACTGAACTTATTGTTTCAGACGGTGGGATTATGTCTACGTGTCTTTGTATCGGTGACTTTCCTCGAGGTACTTTTTAATAGCCTTGTTATTTAAACTGAGATTATGTTTTGCTCTTCTTAAAATAACTTTTTATTTCCCATCCCATAACATCAGCGAGGAACACCGAGGAGGTTTGTTTTGATAATATTTTTAATAGCATATTTGAAAACGTCATTGTCATGAGTTTATGAACTTCCATTCTTGTAGTTACGATGTTATTGAAGAGGGGTTATAATGTTCTGTATTTATATTGGGATGAGATGAGGATTAAGATCAATCTGTGTTGTATGAAGGGTTTTTTATGTTATAGGTTTTTTTAGGTAGGTATCTACTGCTCTCATAATGGGTTCTTTTAATTTTTATCTGATTCTTAAAATCGAACATGACATAGTTGACCTTTTTAGCAGACGATCAATAATTATTGTGTTAGGTAAAACTGTCAAAATAAATGTTCAAATGCTACATGTTGGTTTTGCCAAATTGGACGAATTGAAACCACTTATTAATTTAACAACATCTAAACATAATTGCCAACTTAATTTGCACTTCACTCTATGCGCCCTAGACGATCACTTTAACATTTACGACTAAACAGTTAAACTAATTACAATAACTACTATCCTACATAAAGATACGTCATTTTACGCCGCGCTTACCCTACTAAATTTACGATTGTTTGCGCCGCATTAAATGTATCGAGGCTACTTACCCAGTGCGGCCCTGTAGTTATTAGGTTACTACTAAATTAAATGTTATTTTATTTATTGGTCAGAGTTCCGTTAGTTAGATATTAGAATGCGTACCAAGTGGTTCTTGTTTACACCTGTTATTCTAGAAGGGTTTGGCAGAAGTCCTTGGAACAGCCTCTTAGATGTACTTATTACTACTAAAAAGTTCGTTGGTTTTTTATTTTATTCCTCATGGTGAGAAGATCTTTGCTCAAGAGGTTCTGACTAATTGGTGACCGAAGATTACTGTCGGACCATTTTCCGAATTTCAGTTTCCGTTGGTGGTTCCTCCCTTGATACTATGGCTCAGGAGTTTTCGTTTTCATAAAAAAACGATATCCAAGAATGTTTAATTTTGACAGTTCTCCAACATTCATTGCGTTATTTACGTTATTGGGCGAATTTTTTTCTAACAAGCGATGTATTAGCAATATGCTTCAAAATTATTCATATTGTGATTAATAGCGTGTTACACAATCAGGGTGCAGCTTAATGAAGTATTGATTCGATGTCCGAAGAGATGACAGCCATGACAGGTGTCCAATTGCTTAGAGCCAAACACTGATTGGAAGGCTTCCCACAAGGTGGAAGGAAGGTGAAGCAAAACAAGGCAGGCAAGCAAGGTGGATCTTGTGAAAGCCGCAGGAACCCATTGGATACGAGAAGCATGAAACCGGTCGAAGTGGAGGTGCTCGGGGGAGGCCTATGTCCAGCAGTGGACGTCTTTGGGCTGAAATGATGATGATGATGAAACACTGGACTATTGTTCTCACCTTTGTAGAAGGTAAGAAGTTAATACTTTTAAGATCAACATTTTCTCACAAGTTCCAAGTACAGTTAAATCCTACTAATATTATAAACGTACAAGTTAGTGAAGATGTTTGGATGTTTGTTACTCAATCACGCGTCAACCATTGAACAGATGAAAATTGGCACATAGGTAGACCATTTCCAGGATACCTTTTATTCCGATATTCCCACGGAATCGAAACATACGCGAGTGAAACCACGGGGCGCTGCTAGTTTCTAATATATCGGAACCTAATACTTGTATAAACTGTCAGAATGTCAAACGTTTTACGATATTGTCGTATATCTCACGTAGCACTCAATACCATAACTTTATGTTCTTATCCTGATAGCCGAGTTAACCGAACTATAAAACACTTTCTCTCTATTCGGGATATAATAACATCTCGATTACGGAGATGCCGCTTTAATAATTTATTGAAGGATGAGTTAGAGTACTAGAAAACAAACAATTTTTAGTGATACAAGCTGCAGCTGATATTGATACCATACCATCGATTGGTGAAATTGGAATAAGAGGAGAAATGTTTGAAGGGTTGAAGGTTACTTTACCTGTTCTTGCCGCCAAGCAGTAATGGTTTGTTTTGGCTAGAAGGCTGGATGAAATGTAATTAAACCCGCCTTCAGAACACTTTAGGTCATGTAAGCCCCTTATACAATAATATTTTGCCACTACAAAATATCGAAGTGGATTTAGTATCACACCAGACTGATGACCAGAATATCTAGGAAGCATACGCGTAATCAGCCTTTGATGTTCCCACTGCTGGGACACAGGCCTCCTCTCTGTAAGAGGGGGTGGGCCGAAATCCACTACGCGGGCCCAGTACGTGTTGGCAGATGTCACATATATGTCTTCGAATTTTTCGTTCTAGGATATGCCGGTTTCCTCACGATCTTTTTCTTCGTCGTTTTGAGAGTATGAAAATCTGGGTAAATGAATAAAATATAGAAACTTCATTAGGTTCTATGTAACACGAGGTACTCCTATCTCTACACACTATAAAATAAGTCACTAATTTATGTTCTAATCACCATCCTGTCCAACTCAAGAATACCCATTAATACCCATTAATCGAAATAGACCGAATCGAGATACAATCGAATCGAATATGGAATGCATAAAATTCGAATGCACCGCGTATCGAATGGTATCAATAATAATGTAAATCGATACATCGATAATCGTTCACATGGAGATTGGGTGATAGTTACTTACCATTTGACGGCCAGTTTTGTTAGGTTGGTAGCATGGATAAGTTAAAATTTTATTGTTGGCAATAAAGCTTAACGATTTTTTGGGCTTTGATAAATTTTGCCGATTTGACTTTGTTGTGAAGGTAGTTTGCATACATTATGATCTTTCTGTAGATATCTAAATTTTAAAGATTTTTTATAAGTAAATTTGTGTGGTGGGACCACACAAATTTACTTATAAAATATGCAATGGGTCATTTCATATCTCTGCCTGTTCTTGCCTGTTATTTCCATGCCAGCCATGTTTGTCGAAGGACGATGGTTGGTAGAGCGGACGAATCCTAGAGTGGTGACCGCGTATCGGCAAGCGTAGTGTGAGATCCCCCCTGCTAGATGGACCGAAGACCTTAAGAAGGTGGCTGGGACCTGGGACAGGCTAAATGCTGAGGGCGGAGGACTGGATGCTGAAGGTGTTTTGATGCGACCTGGGAGATGTCCAGCAGTGGACTGCGATAAGCTGCGTTGATTTCATTATACTGGAAACCATATACCTAAAAAATAAGCATTTTTTCCACAAGCTGCCGGTCGATTCTGTAAAAATCTCATCGTGAAACTTAGGTGAAGTGAGTTTGTTTTTGCTAGGAATTGACACTATTGACAGCTCACTCCACGCTCACTTCACCTAAGTTTTCACGGTGAGATTTTTACAGAATAGCACCGCTGTTTCAAGATTTCACTGCGATATTGCTATTGCTTCCAAACAACACAATATCCAAAAATAAGTAGATACCTACCCCCGGAAAATAATTGCATGCAATTTATTTTGGTATACCCACATACAATGCACCGAAATTTAATAATGCAATTTAAATACTACAAATAAACGCTAAAGGTGAACATTTTAGTAATTTTTGCATATAAATCTTTTGTCGGCAAGAAAAACCAACTTAACTTTCCACTTTTTCACAACCGTATTCAGTTTCAATAGAGTTGAAAATACGTAGTTTCACGTGCATATTAAGTTTGCATGTTATAATCGCTTGTCTCGCTATGCGTTTTCGCCTCCGGGTGACAAGTGACTTTTGACTTCTTTTGTTTTGAAATATGGTGTAAATTATAAGCGGAGAGCGATCAAACAAATAAAAACAAAAGATTATTGTACCTAATCATACTAAAACTAAAATGCAAGTACATACTTGCATACCTACGTTTTTGTTTTAAATAATTATTTATTGCATTTTGCATTGAAATATTAAAAATAAAAACAATTTCATAATCATGAAACAATAAATTATTATTATTTATTAAAAAAATGTTATTAAAAATAAACAGTAATGATTTTGAAAAAAGTTACTCTATCGTAGCTAGATACAGTTCATTCATTTCATTCATTCATTCACGAAGAAGCGCCCCATTTTTCTTCCTAATCGATAAAAGTGGGGCGCGTCTTCGTGGATGGTTACTATTTGTACTTCATATATTATACACTAGCAGCGCCCCGCGGTATCACCCGCATAAGTGTTGATCCCGTGGGAATATCGGGATAAAAACTATCCTATGTCCTTCCCCGGGATGCAATCTATCTCTCTGCCAAATTTTATCAACATCCGTTTAGTGATTTAGGCGTGAAAAGGTAACATACATACAGACAGACAGACAGAGTTACTTTCGAATTTATAATATTTTAGTATATAGTATATAATTAGTATATTAGTATGGATAGAAGCTGTTGGCGTACCTTAATAAAAAAAAAATGTATTTTGGGTGGAATATTATACTTGTATCATCTTTTGATATTCTTATTATATATCTACGTGGCTACCATATCCATTTAAACAACCATACGCCACCCACCATTGGTGTTAGCATTAGCATATACGTACCTCACAAACAATTGAAAAAGACTTGATTTTTTTTCACAAAAAAAATTCTTCACATAAGTTACCTAGAGTTCATCAGGTATCGTAAGCCATGTAGAGAATGTTGTTGACGTTACCTTTTCATTGTCACTTCTCGTGATCTCCGACCCGCGCCATTGTTGTTCCTGTGTGTGAACGACTTCGTGTCCATTGTGGTTGTGGTTAACCTACTCACCGACATCTTATGTTTTATGACTGAATGCCACCCTGATCTGTAGGAGACTTTGTTTCTCGGGGTTTACAGGAATAACGTGGTTTTTATGCTAGCGTACTATGTTCTCCCCGTGTGGGTGTCAGAAATTATCCCAGGGGAACCAGGATAAATAGTATCCTATCCTCGAAATTTGAAAACACGCTCGTAATAACACAATCTAGGCTAAAATTACACAGTACAAGTCCTCATGTAACATCAATTAAAATATATAAAAATACTTAACGACATAAAAATGGAAAAAAACGATAAAATATTTATTACAAGTCTCAGAAAATTACTTGTTGATGAATGTTATTACACACTAAATGATTTTTTTAATGATGACCTAATGGGATGACTTTATGAACTTATAAATTTTTGTGACATTTTATTTTTATCACTTTTATATCGTGACTTTTGTTTTATATGACTTTTATTTCTTGTATCATTTTAATCTGTGACAATATTATTATTATTTTATTTTTATGAATTGAATTTTAAATGACCTTTCATTGTTATGTTATGTATTTATTTCAATTATTAATTAAAGCATGCTACTTTTCGTATTATGTAACTAAATTTTTGTGCCCGACAGGGTCCATGTGAAACATTTAACATTGATTAAGATCTTTTATAATACACATGTGAAAGCAATAAAGATTTGAATTGAATTGAATTGAAATCCATTTAGCCGTTAAAGACAGAGTACCTATAATATATTATAATATTATAATTCTCGTATTTATAATATTAGAATGGACTTATTCGAATAGATTTGGATCTATGCAATTAATTTTTAACGCGTTGCCGAATGCTTCGTCGATCTAGTGATCGCAAGGGCTGCTGTTGAGCATGATTTGAAGAGACCCCGAGGAAATATCGGGATAAAAAGTATCCTATGTCCTAATCCAGGTCATAGTCAACGCATATGACAAATTTCATCCAAATCCGTTGAGCCGTTTGTGCGTGAAGAAGTAACAAACATACAAACACACTCACAAACTTTCGCCTTTATAATATTAGTCTGATAAGTTTAGATAATTTATCTCCGAGGATGTTTTTTGTTACTATTTCTTGTAATTCGAGTTCAACTACACCTATAAATATAAAAAATGAAGATCTTACATAATTAATGTAGCCTGTCTACTTACACCATGAAGTGCACTTTCCCATGTTATGTAAAAACCACACGACATGAGCACCAATGAAATACTTTTTATGTAATATTTTATTCGAAAATCAACACAAAATCAGTAAATTTCATAAAATATCTTACACATTAAATTGAGCATCTTAATCGTCAATTGAGCAGAACTAGTATCGAACATCTCATTACCCTATGGATTTGACTGGCTCATTAAGAGGGTATCACCACAAAACAGGAGATAAGCAGAAGTTCTACTTGGTTACGATGCTTGCTTGCGTTGAAGCGCAATAAAGAAGCGAGTCGGTTTCGTACAGTGGTTCTTTTTCAGCTGCAATTAGAACTGACAAATTCGTAACTTATAATGATGACACTACTTCAATGTAACATAGAATACCTACTGGTTTAAAATGAAGTGACGCGAAGACTGAACCTGGAAACAGGACGAAAAAATGCCTATAACATTCATGAACTCTATGCACTGGGAACTGAAAGCAGCTAGCCAGCCAGAGATCGGGACTGGGTACTATTTACTAACTAGTAGTACATATTAAGGGTCTCCTAGCTGGAGGGAAATTATATAACTAGGACGAAAAAGAAAGGCTTATGTTCAGCAGTAGTCTTATTATAAAAAAACACGTGAATCAAGTGTCTCCCCCTGAACGTATCTAATTAATAAGAAAGACTTTATTATGCGATTTCTTGATTTTATAATTACTTAGCAGTTTATTTTATATTTTATTTGTTTAATATGCTAATAGGCTAGATTGTAACGGGAATAAAACATTACCGTCTATGATACTTTATTCCTATTACTATTATTAGAAAAAAAAAAATTGTCCAGCATTAAACAGAAAATGGTTAATAAGCTGTTGTGATCCATAAGAAATGCAAATAAATAAATAAAAAAAATAAACACGTTCTTTATAGCTTGTTGTTACGACTGGTCCTTCTGATCTCATGTAGGTGATCCACCATCCAGGTAATTATGGTTGGTGCCGATGGCGTGAGATACAGCGCTTCTTGTCGCTTCGTCTCAGGAATGCAGCTGTTGAGGTGCGCGTGCAACTCTAGTTCCGACGTCCCGTGGAATATGATAGCTGCAAAGGTATGTAGTTTTAAGGAAGGGACGAAAATATGGAAAACACGATACCAATAATACTAGATGCATCGCAGATCTATGCCATCCTAGAGACACAACTAAAGCGTCTCCTGTAATTACACCGTAATCAGACTCGTCTCGTATCGTACTCAGAACCTGTAAGCCCAATATTTGGTAATCAAAATTATTGAGGCTCACGTCCAAAAATTAGCATTCCTAACAGTGTCATACGATTGAAAGTACGCCTTTACAAACAGTCAAAAGTAAGTGTACACTGTAAATAAAAGTGTTATCACCCGGTGTATAGAGATTATAAGTACGCGCGTAGACTGTTGCTATCCGTACTTACGACCACTTAAACGTAGGCAACTCGTTTTCCTCATTTGACTATCTCAATTTAATGTGAGATGGTAATCACCTGATTGGCTCTTAATTTAGTATTCGCTCCCAGATCATATCGGTTTATTTTGAAAGCAAATAAGCAATGACTTCAAAATAAACGTACTAAGTATCGCCGAGAATGAAAATGTTTGTCCGCACTCGCAAAACATGCAAAACAAGCCAACAAAACCAAAAATCCGTTAAATAAGCAATCCTCTTTTGGCACACCTCTTAAAATCCTTCGAAAAAAAAAGAGAAATTCAAATTTCGACCGGATTATCCCGTCAAAAAAGTGACATGCGAGCATCCGAATTAAATTGGCCGAACGCGGTGGTCGAAGAAAAAAAGCGCAAAAGTATCAAAGAAAACCGCAGACCGAGGCGTCAATCTTGCAGATTTTCAGTAAAAAAAAAGAAAATAAAAAGAATAACGAGGTGGGTTATTATTGCTGTCTCGTGTCTGTATTGGTAGCTCAGTGTGAGATCCGAACGCAACGCGCGCGCGCGCTCCCGTCATCGCGCCATTTCCCATTTACTACCACCGTGACACGAGTCCCATTAGATAAAAAACAATAGAACTTTAGACGATTATTGATCGATAATCGATTTTCAATTCGGTATTTCAGTGCGTGTGTGACTGCCAGTGTTGTGTAGTGTTCTTTTTATGAAATGCAAAGGTGACTAGTTTTACTTTTTTTTTCATATAATTAAGTATTAACTGTGCCTGTACTATTAACGGTTCACTGATTACGTCGCGAAAATGCGCGACAGTTTTGGTAAGTATCAAGTTTATTCATAATTACCTACCTATTGCTCTTCATTTTTATCTGTTCATTTTTAATTGTATGAATCACAAAACTATGTGATTACCGTTCGCAGGCGACATATCTATGAATAGAACGCATCCATTCTGCTAATACATTCGATCGGCTGAAATAAAAAAGTTCGTGGTGTAGGTAGTGGGTATGCCAACGGCGATAAGTTTTAAATTCATTTGCTTTAGAAAGTTTGATTGGAAATGTCGATTGAATAAAATAATGGTCTTGTCCTACAAGAAAATTATGTTAATTACTTTAATTTCACATAAAAATTACGGTATCTCTATCATTATTGTTTTGAAATTCCTATTTTATCTAAAAATCAACGACCTTAGGCTTGATTCTTATGTCTTGCCTGTCGTCAAACGGTCAATAGTGACGTTCTTGCAACTTAGCCAAAATCTGTTCATTCTGGGGGTGTGGTAGGTAAGATAGCCGGTATACCAATAGGTACCTCACATCCTCAGACTTACCTACTTGCTCACATAGTTTTGCTGTCTTTTTCATTGCAACAGTTTGATAACTCATGTCTCTATTCACTCTCTCAAGAGCCCTCACTCTTAAGAGCAGTTGTGATGAAAAGATTCATCAACCTCAACTTTGCCTATTGTAGTCCACTGCTGGACACAGGTCCCTCCCAGGCGGCACCACAACACCCTGTCTTCTGTCTTTTCCTGTCGTCGATCCATCTAGCTGGGAGTGGGGTGCGTCCCACACTACGGCTGCCTATACGCGGTCTCCATTCCAGGACTCGAACACGGACTCTCAAATAGATTACCCAAAGTAGGCTGCTTGCCTGGGCCTAAATCACGACATGCAACCCGAAAGTCTTCGTCGAAATCCCAGCTTACAGCACAGTCGGGTAAAGAATCTGTTACGTATGTATGAAGTATCTGTTGAAACGGAACCAGCTCTCTAAGTTAGCGCCGTCACTGACACGTCTTACATGAAACTGTTCAGCGAATGTATGTTAAATGTTAGACCCCGTAGAGTCGCGTGACTGTGCTGTAACCATTAAGGCAGAGGCGACAGCGGTTTTCAAATTGAACAGGATTTCTACTCGTATAAATATTGTTTTTTTCAACTCTAGATCTTTTGTACGGGTTATGTTTAAGTCCCATGTAATAGAAGGCGAATTTATTGCCATCAACCTGACACCAAATCAGACTCCGGGCTACTACTAAGAAATTCCAGATAGAAAAATCCAAGAACAGAGTTTGATTCCCAGTGTGGGCAGCCATTCCCAGACTAGACCTACGAGGCAGTCACGAGTGACGGCACTACTTTTAAAGACACATCTTTACGATCACAGCTCTGCAGTACATGAGATTTTTAGGAGGTCCTAAAAATCGCTCTTACTAGCGAGCTGAACTTTTTAGTGGCGACTTTTTCTTTTAAGCGTGTCGATGGCAATCTAAATAGACTTGGCCCAGAAATTCGACGACGTGCTTGGCGCAGTCACTATAGCGTCCATAAGTTCCTGTAAAGTACAGCTGTTTCTTTACGATGATTTTGACCTGTTTTGCACTTGGCGTATCAGAGTTACTCTTTTAGAGTCCAAAAGAACAGGCTTGCAGTGACAGAATTCATCGGCAGACTGACTCAGATTCTCAATCTTATTAGGAGAAAAAAATTGTTTCGTAGTTACAAATAGGTTCTGATTAAATTACCGAAGTAAGTTTTCTGTAAACTTATGAAATCCTAATTCGCTCAAAAGATTAAGCGCCGCTAAATATTTACGTAATTTCATTTAAATATACAATATTATGTAAATTGCACATTAAAATTTAAAGTAACCACTACCGTATGCAAAATTCATTTGTACAGTGTACACGGCAAATAAAAACTTTCTTAGGAGTACAATTAGGGGCAAACAAACTGTCCCCAATATATTTGTTTAGAGTCAGTTACACTTGTGGGTAGATAATGAAAGAAAGAAGGATAAAAATACGTTTTTTGTGGTGATCTTCCTTTGTTCTTTAAGAGAAGATTCATTTTGCATACTTCCTATCCTCACATATGGTGGTCAAAAGTGGGCTTTGACAAATCAGCAGAGATCTACGCGCGGGGTTTGTCAGAGGGCTATGGAACGGAGTATTCTAAGGTAACAAACCGGTTGGAACCGGTACCGGTTTGGAATACGATCATCCATTTCATCACAAAGATAACTGATGTCACTTGGAAAGCTGCCACGCTAAATTGGAATTGGGTTTAACACATCAGACGACCAATGGGCCCAACTTACGAGCCAATGGGTCCCTCTTAATGACAAGCGAAATCACGGCTGGCCCAGACGGAGATGGCGGGATGACCTGGACGCCTTCAACAGGAACTGGTCCTTAGCAGTTTTAAACAGAGAGAAGTGGAGAGTAGGAGGCATTTGCCCTGCTATGCGGCTGCATAATTTGCGGTAAAACGTGACGCGATGATCTTCGCAGGGTGGCTGGTAGTTGCTGGATGAGAGTTGCCGAGAATCGAGCTGAATGGCGTGCAATTGAGAGGCCTATGTCCAGCAGTGGACTGCTGTAGACATGATGATGATGAGGCAAACACAAACATAAAAAGTAGAGGGAAAATATGCGTATTCGTGTGTGTGCGTGAGCAGATATTTTAGCATTTCCTTCCATAACCTACTTACCTACTCTAGTAATTTTACTGGTGCGTTTAATTATCTTTACATCCACTAATCTCATTATGTCTGGTCGGCGACTACAAAGCATAAACTCTTAGACATTTTCGCTCAATGTTGAAGACATTGACACTGCAAATATTTCCATACTTAGCGTATTTTCTTTGGGATATGATACGAGTAACACTGTTAAATTATTACTTGGGCAAACTCTTTTAAACAATAATTATGTTACTTGAAAATAATACGTACTATATTAAAAGTCCGGTGGAGAAAATAGGTCACCTTTTATTTACCGAACCAAATATTGAATTAAACTGTTTAGTAAGCTGTGCTAACAAACAAAATGTGTAATTATTTTGCCCGCCAGTGTACAAGATACATCTTATCTAGTTCTAGATAGTAGGGGTAAACGTTTGCTTTGAGAGAAATGTGTAAACAATTAATTTTGCATTTATTCCTTTCTCTAAGACTTTATTAAGTGGCTTGAGCATTTCATTAGATGATGAAGAGGCTTGTTAGTGTGGCCTCGCTTTTGAATTTGTACCTACCGTTGGTCTTCTTCCTCGTTCCACATTCATGTAGGTCACCATTTGTGTCGTATGAAATTTCATCTTGAGAAAGAAAGAGCTTACCAAGACAGAAACAAAATAATTGAGTCATTGGTCTAGTGATCACAAGGGTTATTGCTGAGCATGAGGTCCTGGGTAGAGAGGCCCTTGTCTATAAATAATAACAGCCGCACAGGTCGATCGATCAGGTTAAGCTACGCTTGCCGCGGTTGGTCTGTGGATGGGTGAACACCTTTACATACCGAGACCCTACCGTGCCAACTATGTTTGTATGTTATGTTTTTATATTGTTTCCCAGCTATGTTGGGGTCGGCTTCCAGCCTGACCGGATGTCGCTGAATACCAATATTTTACATGGAGCGACTGCCTATCTGACCTCTACAACCCAGTTACTGGATAATTCGATACCCCTTCGTAAGACTGGTTGTCAGACTTTCGGGCTTCTGACTACCCGTAACGACTGTCAAAGATCCACGAATGACAGCCGGGACCAACGGCTTAACATGCTTTCCGAGGCACGGAGGGGGCACGGTGTGTAAAGATGGTCACCCATCCACAGTCCAACCGCGGCAAGCGTAGCTTAACCTGATCGATCGACCTGTACGGCTGTTATTATTTACAAATGAAACCTCATTAATTTAAACCTGAAATCGCGAAAACAAATTCACCTGTTCCCTACATTTATGTTCGCATAACTCGTCAAAATGTAGGGAACAGCTGATTTTTTTTTCGCGATTGCAGCTTTGGTCCCTTAGTAAAAGTTGTTCATAATGATGAGTACAATCTCCCATTTCGATTTGTCGCATGTTAACAATTTCAACCTGTCTACTAGTAGTAGGTACCTATGCAAAGTAATTATACACTTATTTTAAAAGCTTAATTAGTCTAGGAGCTTTTTGCTGACTGAGTTTTTGAACCAATGTGTTTTAACATAGAAAAAGTTTATTGTCGTCCCTTTTGTTTATGCAAAAGGGACGACAATAAACTTTTTCTATGTTTTGTTTAATAATTCTCAGACCACCATTTGGTATTTCAAGAACTTCCGTACCTACCAAAATTTACGAAACATTACAAGCAGTATCTTTAATACCCGACTCATATAACCAATAACGAATCGTGTTGCTTACTGTGTTACCCATCTGAGTTATTGGTTGTCAAACGGTTCCAATAAAAAATTCCTACAAAGTATACTGTGGACTTGTCACACACATGTGGTCGGTGGCGAATCTGAAACTCTACGGTACATCGCTACGGCTCGCTCACCGTCATCAGCCGAACTTTGCTACTACGTCGTCGGCCGAACTCGACCGATCGAACAAAATATAATCATGTAAAAGCAAGTGAGTGCATATATTTCATCAACCGACATCGTCTGATAACTAGGTTTACACAATACTTAGTGAGTTGTCCGGTCGATGAAGGATCACCCTCGCGGCACAAAAATATTCCTCCCATTGCTTCCATTTTTGACAAAATGATACTCATATGATTTATTTTCATTCCAACTGTGGAATCAAAATAAAAACTATCTGGTAAACCAGTGTTTACTAAATAGTTTTATCATTTACTTGGAATGCAATTTTACAGATGCTGTGCAAGCATTCGAATGCATTATCCGCTGCTGAACGTGCGATGGTTTAGCACATTCTCAACCACAGAACACGGA
This sequence comes from Luperina testacea, assembly GCA_927399505.1. Lineage (NCBI taxonomy): Eukaryota > Metazoa > Arthropoda > Insecta > Lepidoptera > Noctuidae > Luperina > Luperina testacea. Next base: position 1,610,429 of record OV656771.1, read on the forward strand.
ACCGCTGCGCCAGCATCTATAGACAAGGCAGTACTAATATTCGTGGCGCCGAAAGTGCGTTGAGCGCACACCACCTTCAGGCAAATCCGGTATTCATCTAGCAGCGCGCCGGGTACCTACCTACCGGATTGCCACGTCGAACGGGTCTGACGAGACCATCCACCGCCCATCATCTTCCCTGGCGGTTTACAGCATGGCACACCTTCTGCGGTCTTCGTCACACCAAGCTGAGATAGGACAGTACTGCGTTCCTCCCAAGGGGGTTCGTTGGAAATAGTCGGCAGTTTCTATACGTCATTTGTGTCGTAGTGCGAGTAAACTGTGAAACAGTTTGTTTCTGAGCTCTGTATTCACAACTAAATACCAACAACATCAACAACATTTAATACCCCTGAATACTCAATAACTGTATCCCACAGCTCACTGTAGTAATTTAAAATATAATTAGGCTATAAACGCATGTACCGCGTCCACAGAAACTGGTTTACGCAAATAAAGTTCAAGTTAACTCCGACAACTTTAATTGCTTACCGACCGACTGTTTCGAAACTATGTATTTGTAGAAATTATGCAAGTTCCAATGAGTTTTTCTAAACTGTGGTAGTATTAAAATAGGTGATTTATTTTGTGGGGACTTTAATTGGTTTTCTAACTAAATTGTTACGACTTGCTTGAACTTTGTTGCACTGGTTATGACTTTTGATCATTCACCATTTTACCCCAAAGTTACATGCCTAACTTTATAAAATCATAGGTAATCCTTACTACCTAAGTAAAGTTGGGATTCTGCATGTTTTGGCAACGAATGAACAGTGGCTTGCACAGCAATAGAGTGCCATTGTCTTGTCCTTCATAATCAGAGACTAAGGAACCAACCCTAGAAGGGAATGTTTTAAGGTAGGGATTTTGGCTATTTCTTATTTGACCATATTACACGAAACTTGCATGGAACCGGCAATCCGGCATGTCTTAGAACCAAAAATTCAAAGACATGTGAACAAAACTCAATCAAGGAAATCCTTAATGACAGCCTTTTAAAGGCCAGTTTGTTGGTCACCAACACAGTACACTACACCAATAACGGTGTAGTTATTGAAATAGCTCGGCTGTATTTACGATGCATCGCGTCGCATAGCTTCACATAGCGCGCTCCACATATCAGCCGGTACATCAAAGCTAAGGACGGGACACACTGAATACTAAATAACACAAAATAATTGAAACAGGAATGTTTCCTGTTATTGTTTTTACGTATCTTTGTTGTAAGTCGTGGTTTTTGTTTGTAGAAGTGCCGACTTGAATTGTGGACTTACAAAGTACCTAACTTGGTATAATTAAAACGGAAGAAGAACTAGCAGGGGATTGAGGATTTTTAGGGGATCAGACCGGAATAACTCATAATAGTCATAATTATCATGTAAATAAAGCCTCTCGAAGTGACGTCTTTCGGCTGACATGATATAATGTCGATTGCGCTCGTTACCTAGCGACACTGTTGAAAGTTTCATGTGCCTGTAATTTGACACCTATGCTTGGTGACAGAAGTATGTTGATGTTATGAAGTTTTGGCGACTGTAGTTAGCGATTCACTGTCATGTGACTACAACTAAATGGCGTCGCCTTAGAGTGAAAACCTCGGGAATGTAAGTAGCATTTTATGCATTTCGGATAATCTTATAGTATCGAACAGTTCTGGATATAAAAGCGGGTTAAATTTTCATATTAATTAATAAGAATACAGAACCTCCTTTTTTGAAGTCGGTAAAAAAAACATACAAGACGCCGCTGTACAAAAATTTTACAGCACGCAGTTCTTTCTTCCTCCCGACAAGTTACTTCTTTTACACTTACGATATTTTCACTCTAAGGCATCGATAAGAGCCCGAGGTACTTTACTGGTGCTTCTTATTTTAAATACATTACAATGTGGCGGGGACAAAGACGCGCAAACAGTAACTATGAATTCAGCACAAATGATTCTCCGAGCGTAGAACCAGTTACTTATCAAAAAAAAAAAAAACAGCTCTTTCATAGAAAAGTAAAATACTACGCAAGCAAAATGTATGAGTAACGAAAAATTTCAATTTATCGTTCAGTCATGTATGGAATCAATGGTGATAGGTTCGGTTAGGGCGCGCATCGATTTCCCTCCCTATCTGCATCGTGATTGGGTAACACACTATCAATCTCAATCTGAATATTCTGAATCATATTGAAAGATATTGTTAATCCATTGCTTCATATGTTCGAAAAGTTTTCTGCTCAACAGCGTAAATGACGCAATGAATGTTGTTGAACTGTCAAAATGAAAGCGATTGCTACTGATACTATGTTACGCAATTGCCCCGCTGTATTAATTAGGATATATATTTTTTAACACCTGAAAAAATACTTATCTCGTTATACAAGTTGACTTTTAATTTAACTCATTTGCAATCTTTCAGTGGGTGGAACTACTCATGAACACAAACAACTAATTCTAAAGTGGAACTACTCGTGAACACAAACAACTTATTCTATAAGACGTCTGAAATCTTGAAAAATAAACGTTTCTTTCGCTCAGTCTATACAGTATGTTAACTAACAGAGGGCGTTCCCGTTAACCCGCAATAGTATAGCATCCATACATGCTAAAAAAAATATTACCATTCGAAAATAAAATGTTTTAATTTTTTTTAATATTAAAATATTCACTAAAAATCGTAAATTGATACTCTATTTATTTAATTAATTCTAGTTTATTTAATTAAATAAATTCCGACATTTCTGTCCTTCAAGTACGCGTGTACAGAGTGTTTCTTTAACGTATCAATTTACGATTTTTAGTGAATATTTTAATATAAAAAAAAATAAAAACATTTTATTTTCGAATGGTAATATTTTTTTTAGCATGTATGGATGCTATACTATTGCGGGTTAACGGGAACGCCCTCTGTTAGTTAACATACTGTATAAATCAGTAATGTAATAACCCAAAGAAAATGTATAAAACAGATGCATAGTTTCGCTATTTCTGAACTGTTCATTTTAGAAATTAAACTTCCTTTCACCTCCTGAAAAATGTTTCAGGAGGTGAAAGGAAGTTTAATTTCTAAAATGAACAGTTCAGAAATAGCGAAACTGTCGAAATTTGCCTGGCGTTATTCTTCAGTCTCTTCATTGGTAATAATGACCAATGAAGAGACTGAAGAATAACGCCAGACAAATTCAGTCAATCTGAAGTCTGATCACGTTTTGTTCTATAAAAAAACTAATTTCCCACCATCCTAGATGTGTGATCGACACATATTGAAGATATTTCTATGTGTCTCCAAACATAAGGAAGCTATTTAGTGCTAAAAAACTAACGCTTAACCTCTAGGGATTATCCTATGGACCCCCACGCTTTACTCCTCTTTAATCTAATTTGAATCTTATTCAACAAAGACAGAGTTTAAAATACCTTGTAGAGTAGAACAATTATTTTACTAGGCCGTTGACGTTTCTAATTTAAAAGAGATGAGAAAGTAATTAGGAATAAATTAGTTTTTATTTGTCTGTTAGGTTATTTTATTTTTTTCCTATGGTTATTTTCTCACAGTTTTTTGGAAGAATTAATGTTTATCAGATTAGTAAATGGGACGGGTTTAGGACTATAAGTTATTGTTTTCCAAAGCCTAATTAATAAGCATAATTACATGCAATTTATAGGGCGTGGTTCCTGTCGTCTTAAAATATGTTAAAGAAATGACGTGGGAAACAAATACTTTTTTGATAAATTTTGCATTTTGGTCAGTAAATTGTCACCAGTAACTGGGTTGTGGAGGTCAGATAGGCACTCGCTCCATTTGAAAAACTGGTATTCAGCTGCATCTGGGTAGACCGGAAGCCGACCCCAACAACATAGTCGGGAAAAGGCTAGGCAGATGATTTAAGTACACTGAAAAGTTTCAGAAGCCTAATGAAAAACCAGGAAAAGTTGAGGATTGAAAATGAAGCAAAGATGATGTGTTCAGTTGATCAGAGGTGACGTGGTCTGTTGACCAGAGGTGACGTGGTCAGTTCATCAGAGATGACGTGGTCAGTTGATCAGAGGTGACGTGGTCAGTTGATCAGTCACTATAATCTGCATGGTCTTCATATGGCCTGACCAAGGTTATGTCTTTCTTCTCAGAGTAATCGGCTAGGAAACACCGATCGCATCTAGTTTAAAACCTAATTTAATTTGACGTGTTAAAGTGTGTTTTTTAATCAATTTACAGAAATAAATATAATTTATCATCTAATATTAGTCCGAAATGACATTTTCAATTTTCAGTACCTGCAACCGTAAATCAATGTAGACATTTGAATAGCTTTGAACTTACGTTGCTTAGACGCTCTAGTTGTGGGCTTTAGGAATTATATAAAGCTGCTGTGTAGTCGTTTCGGTAGGCGAACACAATAGTACTTTATTTTAATTAACTCGTACAACACAAACACTATGTTAGCGCCGACTATTTGTTCCCAAGCTGACTGGTGGTAGATCTATTGCTGCGTGAAAAGCCGATTCATTTCTATTTCCGTACACTTGAGAATTGAAACACTCAAGAATTAGTTAGTGCTTAACTTTTACAAATGGGTTAGGTTAGTTCATTTGTTTAAGTTGCCCTTTTTTACTATGACTCTGCTTGCCGCCACTTGCTGCTGAATCAGGAGTGGCGTTACACATATCTACAGATATCCGAGGAAAATGATGCGCTTCGGCAATCATCGTGTATTTTCGGAAATACGAATACGTGATGATGAGATCTAATATAGAGCTGGTTCAACCATGGAAGTATTTCCCTTTTTTGTATTACCATGGCAAGAAAACTGGATTAACAACTCTATGCAATACCAAAAATATTTCAAATTTTTTAAGTGACAGATGATGAGGTGCGACCGGAGTAGGTAACCAGACAGAGAGAAAACTTCATACAAACGCGCAATACGTGTACTACAAAAAAGCGCAGGAGTCTAAAACTTAGTAGCTTTGCCTCTGTGGAGGTTACTCTGTGGTGCGAAATGCTAATTCGCTAACACGAAGATTACCGAAGCACATACATTTTTTGGTTTAACTGTAATTTAGCTTAATTGCAAGAGTCTGGAAAGCCTGCCTGTCGTATCTGGATTTTATCCTGACTAAATTTTCTTGCCATTGATTTAATATGGACATGGACTTGAATAACTGCTTTAGAGGATCTTGTGGCCAGTCGCTGGTTTTTTTCGACCGTAAGTGGTGGTTTAAAGTAGCGTTAGGGCATGAATATTGTGTGTTCAACTAGACTGGCTGAGCTTGGTCTGAGGTGAGAAATCTGGATATTCTGTGGCAGTTAATCCATCATAGACTGCATTTGGGGCCGCTTATAAGGCTTCTGAGGCTCATTATCTACCACGCCACTCATCACAAACTAGTTAACAACGCGTCAGTAAGTCGTATGATTAAGAGCAGTAGAGGTCCAGTGGCAACGGCCGCGACTTACGAGCCGTAGGTCGTAGCTTCGAACCCAGACAGGCGCTTGACTTTGTGTAACTTATTTCATCACCACTGCTCTCAAAACGGTGAAGGAAAACGTCTTGTGGAAACCGCCATGTCCTAGAGCCAAAAATTTGAAGACACATGACAACTACCAACCCGCACTGGGCCCGCGTGGTGGATTAATAAAATACTAGTGCTGTGAAATTCAGGCTACTCATAGGAGGTTCACAGGAGATTTGAGTATTTAACTCGTTACTTTTGAGTTGCGTCGTGGACGATCGACCTTAAAGGGGCACTGTCAACCAAAATTGCGTGAGACCGTAGTATCTTTACATTTACCCTTCACTATCAACGATAATTCTCTCAAGTTGCCACAGCTATAATTTATATACTAGTTCATTAGTTTATGTATGTAAAAGGATACTCATATTTTGTAGTATTAGTGTCTTCACCTCAATTCCGAGGCAGCCACACCGTCATAAATATTATTGTGTTAGTAATTAAACATCTTATTAAATGAATGTTGCGTGTGCGTATATGACATACCGTAAATACAGGGTGTTGAACTAAAAACTATACAGCGTGTTCTCTGTTAATGGCAAGTTGTCTGAGGACAGTGATAGCTATTTTGTTTTTGAGGAGATTTACTGTACCCAGTCTTCTAGTAATAAAGATTTTATTATTAGCTATTTTCATGATTTAGCGAAATTGCAAGAGCTTTATGTTTAGAGAGAGGACAATGCCAATTTTAGTCTGGAAGGTCGCGGCCATCAAACACATTTTGCTTTTCTAGTACAGAATAGTGTAACAAACGAAACTTATTTGACTTGCATATCTTTATACTCAGTCCGAAATGGGTTATAAGAGTTAGAAATTTGTATGTGTTTATTAGCTTTGTAGGCAATTTTTGACTCCTAGGTGCAAGGTTCAAAAATTGCCAATGTCTTTTGTTCAAGTAGGTAAAACTGTAGCGTAAATTAAATAATCTATAGTTAATTTTTTTTTTCTTTAATGAAGCCATCGCAACGATAATTGTAGTTTACGTCTAGTAATGTAATATTAAAGTCACATTTAAATATATTGTGATTTGTGATTCAGATTGTGTGGTCTTAGGCCATATCGTTGAAACAGAAAATCATAATAGTAGATTGTTTGATTGATTGTTTGCCAAGGGAGCCAACAACTGTTTTGAAGGCGAGAGTGTTTCTTCGCAGCGAGGAATTTAAAGTACGTCACTCGAGGTTAAAATAGTGTTGCTCCCGAGGTGGATATACTCTACTTTTTATAACTCTCTATGATTAAATAAGTTAGGGGCGGTTTTTTATCCGTAGTAATAGTAATAATATCAGCCTGTTATGAGAAATATAAAATAATCAAGTATCTTGGCACTTAGCACACGAGGTTTTCGACATGTGGGGCGTAGACTCTGCAAGCATTGTACCGATAATCGTCACAGGAAATGGCTTATTAGCGGAGAGCCTCGACCAATACCTCAGGAAGCCCTCATTGCACGGCTGGGCTTGATTCAGAAAACAGTACTCCTGGATACGGCACGCATAGGGAGGAGGTTCCTCTCTCCAGAGCCCTGACCACGCCCAGCTTGGACCCTGTTCCTGACGCCGATGGGCTACAATTTTTTATATTTTAAAATATTTTTTATTAAAATATATATAAATGTAACCAATATGTATGCAAATAAAATAAAAATATCAGCCTGTTATTACCTCACTGCAGTGCAAAGATGATGAGAAGAGTCTCATATAGAGAAGGTACGAGGTACGAGCATTGATCACCACGCTTGCTCAAGAAGGGTTTTTTTTTTTAGGATGGGAAATCATCAAATGACCCCTCCCGCTCTGGGTGGAGCGGAAGGGAGTGTCAAACTCTTACTGACTAAAACCCACCCGTGTTCCTTCCTTAGCCCTTTATGTTGTTTACAGACTTATAAGAGTATATCCAGGTTTCCACACGATGGTTGCCTTAACCGATGTGAGTAAGGTTAAAGATAAACTCAGGAAGTACATATGAAATATTATAACTTGAGTTTAAATACGTCAACAACTTATGTACAGACGCCAGCACATCAAGCTACCCGAAACTGTCAAATTTTCCCAATCAATTTTGAACCTTATGCTTTAGCGATAAAGTTGAAAATCTATTATAGAAAGACAGATTGTAGTAGCTTGATGTGCTGGCGTCTGTACTTATGGAAGCATCTATAAGCACAATTGATAATGTAAACAGCGATTCTTCACACAAGAAATAAAAGTTGTTTCCTCAGCATCTTTTGCACAAAGTTCTAAGTGTTTGATGTACAGAATCTACGCATTCTGTACATAATACTAAGTAACTTTCTGCGGCTATGTGATGAGTCTTTTACACTATATACAATACACGTCTGCATCGAGCCCTAACGTTGATTACCAACACTATCTTTGTAACATACTTACTTAAAACATAAAATCCGCATGAAAGTCATCTAAAATTAGCCTAAAACAAAATTATAGACACTAAAAACTAAACAACAGTGCCCAGAGAAACTTTGACTCTCTATTCAAAAGTTAGAAACTGTTTTTGTGACGTCACTGTTTGTAAATCAAGATCATAATAGAGCAGTAAAGTGGACATGAGTATTATTGAACTTGCCCAGTGCCAAACAAAGCACGAAGCCAATGGATCACTCAAGTGTTTAGCACTAAACTATATAAATCTCCACGTTTCTACTTTCTACTGAAATGTGTTAGTGTTGGGGTACATGGTTTATTTTTGAAGTCGCAGTATGCGATTTTGATTTTTGAAGTGAAAACTTCTTTAGCATCGTTGTGATTTGAAATTTTATGAAACGAAAAAGCAACAGTAAAAAGAAACATAAGATTTAACGTGGGAGAAAATGAGACAGAAAGCATTATACAGTGTTTTTGAGTGTTTTTGAGTGTTATTGAGTGTTTTTGAGTGTTATTGAGTGTTTTTGAGTGTTTTTTTTTGTGTTATTGAGTGTTTTGAGTGTTTTTGTGTTTTTGAGTATTATTGAGTATTTTTGAGTGTTTTTGCGTGTTTTTGAGTGTTTTTGAGTGTTCTTGAGTGTTTTTGAGTATTATTGAGTGTTATTGAGTGTTATTGAGTGTTTTTGAGTGTTTTTGAGTGTTTTGAGTGTTTGGATGGATGGATGGATTGTATAGTGATTTGAAGGTTTCACTTCTACCACGTGTGAATTGCACACATGCTGTTTTTTTTTGTAATTCAGAATTTTGATCGGTAGTTTGGGCTGTTACCCCTTGCTTTAGTCGGCTAGGAATTTTCTAGCGTGTTGTCAGACTTAGAGACTAAGTCGCTCATCATCGTGCTGAGTGGAAGTCTTCATGTCACAGTTACGACGCGACGTGCAGCTGCCGACTATTACTGTTTTGTGCACTTGATTATGTAGACTTTTTGTGGTTTTTATTTTTCCGATTACTCGTGTTACTTATCTTTTTGTATGCACGTGTTTCTGCGACTAATAAAATTATTTTTCTTTAATTTTTTCTTTCCTTCTTGTCTGCTTTTCGTAAGACTCGTAAAACATACTGAAAAGTCAATGCTAAGGGAACCGGAAACTATACATCGTCATGTTCAATTAATAATTCGAAAATTAGCAGGATTCTAGTTGTTTTAATGTATTAAGTACTGAAGTAAGATTTAAATATCCAATTAACTATTGATATCAATATTTTCTATGAATAGCAAACGTATAGATACTTGTAAGGTACACGTAAAATATAGTTGTAACGTCACTCCATGCTATGACATTTTCATAAGCATTAGGTGCATTAAGTACGCAAAATACGCGCATTGACGTGGAGTTGCGGACACTAGCCCGTATTACCTATTACAGGTGCATTAATTTATATTCATGCTAATTTGAAAATCATGCTGTGAATTGGTTAACCTTCACACATAAGTTAACTGAAAACTTACATTAAGTAATTATTTATCTGTAGATAATGTTTACTTTAAGTTAGACATTATTTAAAGTAATTGAGTGTCCTCAAAAGTGATTGAATAAATAAGGTACATAAACACAAAGCCTATTTTTTTTTAACACATGGCCAGAGATCGCACAAGACATGTTTGAAAGAAAATAGGGGAAGCCTTTGCCTGGGAGTGGGACACAATAAAGGCTAAATAAAAAACATCTTTATCTTAACCATTCAGGTTTAAAATGATTTTCAGTTTGGCGTTTTGCGGTCCATGTATTTTTAGAGGAAAATAGCATAAAAAACTTGATTACATTTTGTCAATAAAACTGTTACATTACACTTTCCTGAAAAGTCATCGACAACAACATACCTAACTAAAGTTCATAGCCTCGACTCGAAACTTTGAAGTCTACGAAACCGTCTACCCGGGCACTTATTTACACTTATGTATTAACTAGCCTATTACAATACGGTATTAAAATGGTGGACACGCGAAGCTTAGAAATGGCCAGTTTAGTTGAGTGAAATATTACAATAATATTAATATTTTATAGGAAATTGAATGCTCTTGAAGGTGTAGGGCATTTGAAATGGCTTCGTATCTTTTTAAGTGCTTAGTGGGTAATAAATGTAATAATATTTATTGGTTCATTGATCTAATGGTTGCTCAGCTTGCACTTGAATTGCTAGATTGCTGTAATGTCTTTCGTGTGATCATACTTGTAGCTAGGAAGTTATCTCTTGGATATAAGGCAGTGCCAAACAGGAACTACATACTGCAATAGGGTTTGATGTGGTGAATCGCGTGTTGAAAGTTTGGCCAGGGTAATTTGAATTTGAGAACACATACCTCTTTAATGATTTCTAAGTTAGTAAACTGCTCTACTTGATTGTGTTAGGCGTAATGGTAGGGCAAACTGATCAGTTATGAATGACCAAAAGTGTATGGCCAAGAAAAAGTTCAACCAAAAGTGTATGGCCATGAAAAAGTTCAACCAATGTTATGACATGAACATGAGGCCATTAAATATTGGAAAGATATTATTGTAATAAAACCTTCTTCATCTACCTATTCTTCTAAAGATATGCAACAACACACTGGTTGTAAAGAGCTTTTTTTGAAAAGCCATTAATGTTTTCTTTTTTCTATTTCTTTCTCTGGAAAAAAAGGCATTGACTTATTTTTTTTGACTAAATCGGCCTGTATTTTGTTGACTTTTTTCCTTTTTCTAATTCCATGGAATTAGTAAGTACTATTAATTCTCAAAATTCTCTTTCGGCACGAAAGGGTTAGGTCTGTACTCCACAGTGCTTCCAACAGGGCTGCCAATGAAGATGATGAAAATGTTAAACTGATACGGGTGTCATCAAAGATACAAGGGCTGTTCAGCAAATTTCACAAAGTTTACCGACCCTATAATACAAAATTCGACACATGTCTCGTTTTGCCATAGTACATAATATATCAAATACACGGAAAAATGCACTCACTTAATTATTCAAGCAAACGTGTTGACACTAGAAGATAGCATCATGACGCTATCATTTGGCGTCGATAAAATAAACAATAATGGTATGTGAGATTGACGCATTTTTAACAAGACAAGCTCATGAAATATTCATGGGCCGACTCCCAGAGGATGTATGTAATCACGAAGGTACTCCATAACCGGCATAATTTATGTAGGGTTTGCACGGAGATGCGAATTTTTTGATGCAATTTTTGTAACTTTCACATTATTTTGTTGTTATGGGAATATAGGTACTTATGAGATAAACGCGATATCAAGAGATATCCGCGCCATCTCTAATTTTCCCGTGGTTTCACAATTTGTAGAGTTAAGTCTGGTTCCATAGATTTCAGTCAGGAGTGCGGCGAATGTACAAGTATCTCCCCGACTCATGCTGGTAGAAGGGACCTTAGGGTTTTAAATTCATGGGATGGAACAGGACCCATTCATGTAGGTAATTCAGAGAATAATGCTTGATTATTTTTGGAAAGCGGCCAATTCTTAGCCTTGTTTTTTCCTGGTGGAAAGCAAGCTTTTGTAATTAAATATTTCATACAGTTTCAGGACAGAGAATTAGCTCTTCAATCTACGACTCAATATGACGGCTTCTGGATATTTCTAGAAAATTGCATCGATTACTATATTTGTTGTGTTGCTGTCCATGAATCCTACATGTAGGTAAGATTTATTCCATATGGAGCGTGATTTCTGGGGTCCTGAACTAGTTTAAAAGGGCTCTTTAACCATAAAATCAAGGACCATGCGAGTCCTGATTGCGCTCGACTTCCGAAATAAGGATTTATCTGTCTATCTACATATACTATAATAAAGCTGAAGAGTTTGTTTGAATGCGCTAATCTCTGGAAAAAAACTTTTTGCATTTGATAGCCGATTTCTATCTATCTAATCAAGGAAGGCTATAGGCTATTTCACATCACGCTAGGATCCTTAGGACCCGAGCAATAACAGAAAAAGTCAGAAAGAACGCTGTGCGAAAAACCAATTAGGTAATAGCATGGGCAGGCGATGCGGTGCGACGGGGGGGGGGGACCGACAAGAAACGCGGTAGAAGTTGCGGTCAGAAGCTAGTTTTAAATAAATAGAGAACATTTAATCAAATTAGATTTCAAATGTAATGGAACCGATCATAACGGCTTATAAATGTATGTAACCGGTTAATTAATTCATAATTGAAAAATGTTCGATCAATACTATTATTAATGTTAAAATTACAATAAATGGTGGTACATTTATTGTAATTTTAGAACAATTTGTATAAGTTCCACACCTTACGGGCGTTCACTATTAAAGCATTCAATAATTTCAAATTTGATTTATATGCTAACGATTTATAAATGAAGTTGAGACAGAATTTGGAATCAATCGATTTGAACATGTTTTAAGATATCGATTTAGCAATTGGTGCATTCCTAAATCGATTACAGGGAAAAGGATTTTATTGCAGCCTTGCCTTTATGATAATTGATGTACTGCCATCGCTATGAAGTTTACTACCTAATCATGCCGTTAATTCTCGAAAGGTTAAGCAGTACCTATAGTACACCCACATTTCACCAGTTATGCTGAAGTCCCATTTAATAAGGCATTTGGCCTTGCTTGGATACTATTGCCATCAAGCGGGCACAAATCCAGACTCCAGGCTACTGAGAAATTGTGCGGGCCTGCGGGCGGAGAGTAATGGGTAGTTCACCGTCCGATCAGGACCAGGCCCGTGCCGGACGGCGCGTACGTGTTCCACGCGCGCTTCAAAGAGATGTCAGCATCAATGGAAGGGGCCCGTCAGGGCCGAAGCCTGCCGGGTCAGCGGGATTGTCCGAAAGGGTTACCGCTGGCCCGGAACATAAAGGGCTAAGGAAGGAACACGGGTGAGTTTTATTCAGTAAGAGTCTGACACTCCCTTCCGCTCCACCCAGAGCGGGAGGGGTCATTTGATGATTTCCCGTCCTGAAAAAAAAACCTACGTCTTACGTTTTTTGCAATTTGGTGGTAGAATCATAATAATTAGAATCCATAATACAACTTGTTAAGTTAGTATAATCCCAAAATGTCAAGATTTCATGAAATACTCATTCAGTGGGATTACTTGGTCTTAGACTTTAGAGTGTGACTTTAATGATTATAATTGTGTAAATACATATTTGTTACGGCCGCGAATCATATTTTAATCAACGTACAACTTAATACTGACCAACAAATTGCAAAAAACGTAAAAAAAATTGAATTTCGCGGGCTACCCTGGCGCTTTCGCCTTAATCATTTAAATTCAGCACATGAATCTAGACCCCCTAGCGTAGAGATTATTTATTCGCCATACAAAAACAGCTAATTCATAGAAAACTGCAGTACCTAGGCGGTTAAAATGTAGGGATAGCATTTTTTTTTAATAGCCTTTGTAATATTTTAGTGCAGGGGTTTTCAGAATCATGTACAAAACACATATCAGCACATCTGCCTTGTAAAACCTTTTGTTAGTTGCTTTTCATTCATCCTCTCTGCATGACCAAATCATTTAAGCATACTCTTTTAATTTTTTGTCAAGCTTACTTACACGAGTAGCATTTTATTCTAGATAAAATGCTACTCGTGTAAGTACATAATATAATCTCTGTTAAGTACATATCTCTGTAGTATTTTCGATAATTGCTACGTTACAATGACAACAACTGCGCCGCCATTACCAAACGAAGTCGTCCTTAGCTTAATAGCAATGTTTATTAATACCAATACCCATTAGATTAATCCAGTTTCGTTAATAACTCCGCGACCTCAATTATACGCAGAACATAATTTACACGTACCTTTGATTTCTAAAATTATTCGCTTATTGGCAGACTTGGTTCATATTGCTTTATTCATACCTATGTACTTGATTGAAGCTAGCTTTAATGATTCGACATAAAATAGTTTCTACTATGGTCTTGGGGGAATTGGATAATCGTCTATTGTAAAGCAAGTCTCATCATCATCGGCGTAGCCTTTTCCCAACTATGTTGGGGTCGGCTTCCAGTCTAACCGGATGCAGCTGAATACCAGTATTTTACATTGAGCGACTGCCTAACTGACCTCCACAACCACTGGGTACTGGGTAACACGATAACCCTTGATAAGACTGGTTGTCAGACTTTCGGGCTTCTGAAAGTAAATCTGTTGTAAAATATTTCTGTTTTCCATCGTATTTGTGAACATAGCTCATTTTCGCTTAACTTGCAACTAATTCAAGTAACGTTCTAACACGTCCTTTATTCATCAAGTTCTCTGCTAATTCTGTGCATCTCTGTAATTGACAATTTACAATGCCTAAAACTGCATGTGATTTCTGTTTGTGTATGTTCTGAGTAAGCCTTTGAAGTGCCATATCGATGACTAAATAAATAACAAACTGTATATGAAAGGGTCGAAAGGAAATTACAAATGAGCTTGTATTAACAAGGTAAAAGCCCATTACTTTAAATAAAAAAACAATAAAAAATCTGTTTAATTCGCATTTGCAATATCCACCTCAGGGCAAATCTTCTACGCTTCGCTCTTGTCAGAGCAGTCGACTCGTGGTCACGATGGATTGTGTCCAATCGCAGGTGTAGTCATAGCGCACCTCACGAACTCTCTTCATCTGGTTCTGTTAGATGACAGTCTGGCGCATTCATTAACTGGGCCTCCAACCGCGGATTTAATTGGATCGGTCCAACTCATCGGTTCCTCAGGGCTTATGTGTTCCAGTAAATTCTAAGCGCCATTAAGTCGTTTCCTCAACCAGAGTGCACGTTAAAAGAATATGTCGTGGCACTACAAAAAGGGATACCAACTTTTAAATTCAATTTCCGTTATAATTATGAGAGCGTATTGGCGCCTGTCGACAGTCTGTTCAATCAGGGCCCAATTTCACCAAGTCCTGTTAGACATTTATTTGACGGACTATTTTAAATAGCGAACCCGTACGCAAAATACGCGCATTGACGCGGAGTTGCGGACACCAGCCCGTATTACCTATTACCTTTAAATAGCGAAACCCAGGATGACAGGTGGCTTAACGGGACATAATTGGGTTTATTTATAAACGTTGGTTAAAGTTTAAGTTATGATAAAGTCTGTTTAACCATACTATTTTTGACATTTCACTTTTGATAACTTAATGGATAAATTAAGAAAAATTTTTATAGTCAGTGATAGAAAAGTGGAAATGAAATCGTTTGGCTCGGTATGGGCATGTGATGAGGGGAAATGCATGTGAATAAAAGAGTGATGAACATAAATGTAGATGGATGGAGAGGGAGAGGAAGGCTAAAGAAAAAATGGATGAATTGTATGCATGATTTTATGTGTAACAGACTTTTGTGAAATTGGGCCTTCCTTCGAAATATAAAGGGCAATCCTCTTAATTCGTTCACAGTCTGATCTCAGTCTCAATATGTCAAAAGTACCTACCTCTAATTTCCCTACATTTTTGACAAGTTTTTTACATTGATTGTCGCTGAGATGAGATCACGACTAGTTTTTGAACGTTTTTCATTACGGGAGTTGGCCTTCCTTTTTCAAAACATATGTCAACCTCTATGATTAGTTGTGTCCTAGCCAACCAATCACAGCATTAAACATGAGTTTTAACTGCTGATTAAATTGAAATAGCTTTCAGAAACTTGATGTCAGTTTTACTAGTTATTTTACCACGTTGTGCTAACGAACAGAGCTAATCTGACTAATGTGTGTTTATGGTAACCAAACCGGTCTTTATCTAATAATTACTTCAAGCCACTTGACATGTCAAGAAACCTGATCATAATTTTCTTATACTTCCTTTCTCAGATAATAATTTTATGTATTTTTAATGGAAGATAGATAGAGATCTCTTTCGTCCTCAAGAAAGTTTATTAGCCGACTCGAGTTGACACTGTTTTTATGCTCTAAGGTATTAAAATAAGGTCTTAATAAGTGATATAGTGCGATGGTGGGGGAAATACTTGGGTTTAATGATAAAGTGTCGTCAGGTTTCACCGTAAGTTCAATTTATACTACGGTTTTATGATAGATTGGTTAAATAGTTAAACGGTTATCGTTCACAATAATATTTCCACCTGATAAACGGAATGTGCCCTTAATTAATTATTTCCTTAACATGCTCAGTTTATGGAGCAGTCCGCCCCGAATCGGCCCCGATTTACGAGTTGCAGGTCGTGAGTTCGAACCTAGGCAGGCATTTTACTTTGTGTATTTAATTTAATCAAAAACAAAAAAAAAAAACAAACAGCGTGAGGAAACCGGCATGTTGAACACCACCACATTTGAAAACGTTGCATTTACTTTAACTTACCTCCCGTAAGTTGTAAAGGTAGCCGTGTCAATAAAAAGAAAATCATTCTTTTAATAGAATCCTCAGGTTATGTTTACAATTACAACTTTGCGAAAGGATAACATCTGATAGTTTTTATGTCACTTTAAAGTCTGCTTTTAATTAACAGGTTGACTAGTTACTGTACTTTTATTAGCTATAGGTACAGTTTAGTAGGTAAGCATTGCTCGGTTTATTTAAAGTGGACTGATGTAGTTAGAAATTATTACAGTAATGGTTGTTAAAATTTAATCGACTTTGTTTGTTTGAAGGGGTTTATTGATTCAAAGGTTAACTTATCTACTAAGTGCTTAATAAGTTGTTTTACGTTGTGCATTCGTGTAAACTGATTGCCAATGCTTTATTTGCCATGCTTATCACCATAATCAGCCTTCCCACTGCTGGGACACAGGCCTCCTCTCTGTGGGAGGGAGTGGGCTACCAAGAGGGTCCAGTGCAGGCTGGTGGATGTCACGTCTTTGAATTTTTTGGTTCTAAGATATTTGTAGTTAAATTGTTTGTCCTTTCGAAAGAATTCAATCAGAAAAACATGTTTTTTTTCAAAATAAATAGGTTTTGTGGTTTTAATAGGCCTTCTATAACTATAGGATTTTCGTCAGGAAGTTTACATTGGAAACATGACGCAAAAAAGAACATAAAAAATTAATTCAAATATTCAGCGGGAAACATGCGTCACATCCACGCAAAACGGCTATCGCTCAGCATTATGCTGCGATCCTATGCAAGACAGAGCCCCAGCGCGGGTTTTCAGCGACAGCCGGCGCCGACGTGATGACGTCGTCCGGTGCAGCAAACAATTATTAGGTCACTGTTGCGTTCTGTTCTGTACTAACTGTACATAAGAAAGATGTTAAGAGGTAGATAAATGTTGGTTTATCCTAGATTTTCACTTATTTCCGGCTCAGGGCGCCTTTTTGACGACTAACCTACCTACTACCTACTTTAGTTCTCAATAGGCTTCTAAGGAACTGCCCATCTTTCTCATCCGGGCTAAAATCCATGTCATTTATGAAAGTACAAAGTAAGGGATTAGTTCTAGTTTCTTATTTATTCAAAGGATACATTTTTATATTTTGTTTATAATCGTTTACGTACGTGGCAGATATACATGACGGCACGGTTGGCGCAGTGGTTAAGCGATTGAATGCTGCGCTGCGTGTCGCGGGTTCGATTCCCGTCCGGAACAAATATTTGTATGATCTACAAGTAGTTGTTCCGGGTCTGGCAGTTTGTGTATGTGAGTTTAAATGTTTGTAAACGCACTCAAAATACAGGAGAAATTCCTAGTGTGGGGAAACGTTAAAAAAAAAACAAGGTTGAACTCTATTTGATAACAAAATTGATATCAGGCGAAAAATAAGTATTGATGAAGAGGAACTTGGGGGAGGGAAGCAACATCTCCCCTTCATCAGTAGTTTTTTCGCCTCCTGTAATTAATCGCAGTTGGTTAGTAACGGAGTTTAAAATCTGTATAGAAACGTTACCGTCACGTACTATTTCCATTGTCAGAAGCTCTACGAGTATCTTGTCTACTTACCATTTACAGTCAATTGAAATAATAGTGGTTCCTGTAATGAAATAAATAACCATTTCATCAGTAATACAAGAAAGTCCACGAGACCTTGTACGAAAATCTCATTACAAGACTCGAGAACAAATCGACAACATTGCACACCATTGTCAACAAAAGATACAATGTTGCCATACTCCTTATAAGGAACTCGAGTCAAGCGGCAACACTGGCAACACTCAACAAACCGATGGCTTGGGTAAAGAGTCTCGACACCTCTATTATATTCACATTCTCGCATCAAGTTTATTTTCGCAACGTTGATAAATCCACACGACTTGCATGCCCTTTTAATTTATTCACAAATCAATGATTCATCGTGTGTTTTCGTTACGAAATTAGACCTACATAGGTTTCCTATTTTCGCAACACTCAGTGGACATTGTATAAGTGGCGACTTTATCCGAATACGTCTGACTACTGTCGGCGGGTTGCGTTTGCGCAAAACATTATTATAAACAAAATTAATGTTGCGACTTAGAAATGCAATTGTGTTTGACATCACGCCTTAAACCTTTCTAGTAATGAAGGGTGTGTTCGAATTTTGATTTCAGAGAATGTATGTTTAATTTTGTAAATGTTTTGCTTAGTAGGGGCGCGATTATTTTGATTTTGAACGCTATTGTTTCAGTGGTAGAGTTTATTTTAAGTTGGACTGTATTATAGTAGCTTTAAACATAGGTGATACACCATGTCGCCAGTATGTATGACAATAATATTTATGAAGGGACATTAAAATAATTGATGACGATTTAAGGAGGAGTTATGAATGTGGTCGGCACAGTATAGCCCAAACGGTAGCCATTCCACGATTGGTAGCAATGATTTACGAGCATTAGGTAAAGTACGGCCATTTAATGGGATTACTCAATTTATTGGTATGAATGGTGATGAATCTTTAGATTAATTGGTATTATAAAACTCACAGGTTTATTGCTGTCAGTTGTCAATTAAGTGCTTTTGTACAAGTACATGACAAAAAAAACTGGCTAAATGCGAGTCGGACTCGCACACGAAGGGTTCCGTACCACAAGGCAAAAACGGCGAAAAAAACACGTCTGTTGTATGGGAGCCCCCTTAAATATTTATTTTATTCTATTTTTAGTATTTGTTGTTATAGCGGCAACAGAAATACATCATCTGTGAAAATTTCAACTACAGTGGATTTCATTTATTACGACCTTGGTTGTAGCAACCATTTACCTATAGCGACGTTAAATCTAAGTCCCTTGAATTTAAAGCATACTTTAGTACAAAATTCATGTGGCTATAGCGACTTTGGATGTAACGCCGAATTCGGGTGTAGCGACTGTTTTTAATGAATCATTTGTAACAAATTCCTAGAAATCCCATGCAGATATTGCGACCGGAGTCGGCCGCCAAGGACATTGTAGATTTGTTTCTTTCACAAACATTTCTTATCTTTTGTTTACATCCACACATATGGTCAGCAAGTGTGGAGACCTTTACAATTTTGTTCATAGAGAGTTAAATTTATGGTTCAGTTACAAAGTGATATTCTAAGTAGCAACTGGGTTTAGTAAACTTTTGAATAAGTATGGCTGCTAGACGCACATTCACTGTTAAAGAAAAGGCGGAAATCATTTCAAAATTGAAAAACGGTGAAAACAATGCTGATTTGTGCAAAGAATACAAATTTTCCCATTCAACTTGTCTGTATCTCTCTATCTGTCTGTACCTTTGCCTGTAACGACTTCCGGATATAAAGACGAAAAGTGAGTGGTCCCTTCATCGTCGTTATACCCGAAATCCACTGTATTTAGCTATCACGGTTCATGAGATACAGCCTGGTAACCGACGGACAGACGGACAGTGGAGTCTTTAGTAATAGGGTCCCGTTTTTACCCTTTGGGTACGGAGCCCTAAAAAAGGGAGGAGCTCATTGGACATAAAAAAAATCGTACGCCTCGCCTTAAAGCGTCAGCGTAATACTTTTGGCTTATATGTAATAACCAACACTTTTTATCGGTGTCAGACCATCAATTGAAACTAAATTATATAGATTTTTCTTCCCTAAGAATTTTTGTTTGGTCAGCGGGATTGTCCGAAAGGGTTACCGCTGGCCCGGAACATAAAGGACTAAGGAAGGAAGACGGGTGGGTTTTAGTCGGTAAGAGTCTGACACTCCCTTCCGCTCCAACCAGAGCGGGAGGGGTCACTAGATGATTTCCCATCCTGAAAAAAAAGCATTTTTGTTTGTTTTATAGCATATATGCTTAATCATTTGGAGACAACAGGCGTGTTATGATTTTTTTTGAAATTATATCTTAAATTAATAAATAAGTTTTCGTGGCAGCCCTTACTAAACAGTATAAACGCGTCGTCGGTCATTATCGCGGCATAATATTGCGGGTGGCTGCGATAAGGTGATGTGCTTAATGAAAGCGATTCGCGATTGATAACCAGCAGTGCTATTCTGTAAAAATCTCACCGTGAAAACATAGGTGAAGTGAGCGTGGAGTGAGCTGTCAATAGTGTCAATTCCTAGCAAAAACAAACTCACTTCACCTAAGTTTTCACGGTGAGATTTTTACAGAATCGACGGGCTGGAGAATGTATGAAAGTCGTTCATTTGGTAGTGCTGAGGATTATGAAGTCTATGTTCTATAGAGTTTGAAGCTTCCCTAAAAGTTGATATAAATAAAATAAATGCCCACACCAACTCAGCTCGGTTGAGGAACATAACTACGAACGTAACATCGCACCTGTATTCCCCGAAACTTGGGCAGAAGTGGAGGGTTGGAGGAACAATGATGAATAAAATCGAATAATGATTGTGATAAGAGGCTGCATAAATACTGTCGTCATCATTCTGTAGGTCATTCTGTCAGTACTTGTGTCTGGGATTTCGTATCCCAGACACAAGTACCTACTGACAGAATGACCAGCTTTATTGTCAGAGACCATTTCTGTTTGATTAACACTAAAGATTCTCATTAAACTCACGAATTATTGGAGAATAAACTGCTAAAAGGAAGGAGACTTCCTTTCGTATTAATTTCCATATTCTCGCTATCCGCTCTCCCTATAACCAATTCCTATCAACCTAATAATTACATAGCGAGCCGCTTGCACCGAATTGGAGGGCGCGGAACCGACAGTTTGTTTTCGCTTAGTTAGCTTATTATACAGCTTGTTTTATTACAAAAAAAAGTAAAATAAAGCCGGTTTCATACGAGGCGATCTTTGGCACTATATTTAGGTATCGTATCGGTTATGAGGTGTGGGATAAAGGCAGTTTAGATAGGTTTTTTAAGTATAGTTTGTGGAGACTTGGATATTGGTAACTCTGTTCTGTATTACCTTGTATTATAAAAGCGTAGGTTTTTAATTGTGAGTGATGATAATCTGTAGTTGTGCCTTTGATGGAGGTTTTTTCGCGTGCAGAGAATGTCAGTGTGTAATGCCGATTTAAGATGCGGCAGACAGAAGCAAATTTTTGGGTAATTGACAATAGCTCATCGCGGCAACAAATAAGAAATTGGGTTCATAATAGCGATGCATTTGATGTAAGTAATTTTGCAGTTTTAATTAAATTTAAAAATAATTGTACTACTCAATGGAATAGGTAGTTTATGTGATATAGTTTACGCTCAAAATTTTGAGAATTATGTGAGAATATTATTTTTTGATCTCTTGTTCGATTATTTTATCATAATACATGTTTATTTTTATGTCTTGTCCATAAACATTTAACAATACACTAAAAAAAAATCTGGTTTGTAATATGTACCAATACGCCAACTGTGCGACAAAAAACTGGGCAGCGCGTTAACTAAAGTATGGTAAGTAAGAAAGTACATTAACTGATGATTGGTGAATTTAATGCTAACATTTTGCTTCGTAAGATCTAATTTCCTAAGAAACCACTTCTGACAAATGCAGTCTACATTAAATATGTTATCTGTAATGCGAATCGAAAGTGCATATAGATAATATAAATACACACTATCTTTTAATGTTTCCAGAATTAAAATAAACAAGTTAAATGTACAAGTCAAGTGCCATTAGCTCACCGAGTTTAGCATAAATGTACCGACTAGCGCCACAGATTATAAAATAAACTTGATACGATTGATTGATTAGTTTTACGTCAAAATAAAACCGACAACACTTCATTTGCAAATTTGCAAAACCACGTTTAAAACCTAATCCGTACTAGCAGTCGATTTAAACCAAAACATTGAGACAATCAACTCAAGCGCAATGTCAAACTACGTAAACGGACCAATTAGTCTTGATGCTCAACACATGCTAAATCAGAGCGACGAGGGGGCTCTCACAAACCTGGTCCTATTTTCAACTGTTAAAGAGCTGGCACAAATCCAAAAATGTACTCAAGAAGCATACGATTTATAAAAAAATATATACCAAACCATATGTTTAGCAAGTATCAAGATCGCTTCGTTTGAATAAATGAATTGTGTTCCGAGACGATTTCTAGGAAATAGTGTTGTAATTATAAAAATAGTGACATTGGACGTGGAATTCGTGTTTTACATATGTGTCTAGAAATAACTTGATTTTATCTGTCTCGGTATTAGGGACCTAGTGATGTCTGTGACAATAGATGTAATAATGTCTGCTCAAGAATTTTATTTCTTTTTCCGGAGTGACTTCTTTATTTTGATCCGTATTGTATCCCTTTTGTTCAATGCATTCTTCCATTGGAGTATAAAATGATGAAAATGACTTTTCGTCTTGTCACTTGGTGAAGGCCGTCTTATCTGTAATCTTATTGACACGCGGTTCGTCCATGTAATGAAGTACCTAGTGCGAGGAAGTTAACGTGAAGATTAGGAATGACAACACGATGGGTTCTGTGATCGTCGACGTGTGAATGTGTGTTTGGGGTAAATATGGTTAACCAAAATTTTAAAGAAAATGTTCAACTATGTAAATAACCTTCTATTTTAGCACGCGCTGAGCTTCAATTTAGAATGCTATCAGCGGGGTAATTGCGTAACACACATTTCATTCTGACAGTTCATCAACATTCATTGCAATATCTACGTTATTGAGCAGACAAATTTTGGAACGCTTATCCTACAAAAATATTCAATTTTGATTGAAAGTTTGTTACGCGATTAGGGTGCCAGAAACGGTCATGGTTTATTTAATTAATAGGTACACATTTCTGCAAACATGTAACTCAAAGATATGAAGGGTGAGGTGAAATTACAGACACGTTTACACAACAATAACTTGATTGTCCCTATGTCCTTTCTATGATAGTTATTCTGTAGCCTAGTTTAACTTATGATATTTATAAGCAAAGAGTTAAAGAAACGTAAAACATTATCGAAAAGCAATTCCAAATACATATGTGTTGCCGCGGTGGGCGCGTATAATAAATTATTTCGTCATATTGCAAATATATTCAAGCGAGATCAAGATACAGGAGGAATTCATGTCGTTATTAAAAATTATTGCGGTTTCATAAGCAAGAGGTAGTTTCAAAGAATTGCCAATAACAGAGATCTGTGATAATTCTCCGGTATTTGACCTTCGACTGGTAATATTAAAATCATATTATTGGTAAAGATTGTTTCACATTGGAACAAACATCCCGGGGTTTGATAACTGCAGTCTTGCTGTGTTTCTTGGGAGTTTCTAGCGCAACTTCTTCGTCCCAGCTAAAGCACTAGGAAGTGGTGAAGGGCGGACGATTTTGAGGGACTGTAGTATGTAATGTTGACGTTCGAAATGTGCTGATTATTTCTTCTTCTTTCAAAGTCCAGTTGGAATGAATTACTTTTGATTTTTGGTTTTGCAACTTATTAGGATTGAATATTTTCATATGAAATCCACCGGCCCGCTCTGGTAACGCGTGTTGAATAATTGCCCACTCCCTCTCACAGAGAGGAAGCCTGTGTCCCAGCAGTGGGAACGTTACAGGCTGATTATGATGATGCACAAGGAGAATTTCTTCCCCAGCAGTGGACTGTCATAGATTAAGTTGAAGTAGAACAGACAGATCGAAATAAATTTTCTACTATTCGACCAGCTCAAATGAATTAATAAATCAATATAATTCATTGAAGCTGCTTGATTATAGAACGTAACAAATGTCTTTAAGGGCGTCGAAAGCATGAAATAACACAATTTGTGTTATAGTCTTTGACGTAGAATATAAAGAATGGACTTTGTTTTACATATGTCCACATTTATCATACGCTTCCTTTGAAGCTGAGCTTCTTTAAGCCCAGCCTCCTAAATTCTCGCGTTTTGTAACGTCTCGTGTTTTCAATGTTTTACATGACATTACAGGCGTTAGAATATTACTTAAATGTTTATGATATTTTGTTGTCCTTGTCTTGTTGGCGTCAATTAAACGTGTAGGCCAGGACGTGTTTCATTGATATAAAAACTTTCAACAAAAAAATTAAACCGCCGAAAAAACTGAAAAGGTAAAAATAATAAACCTTTTTTATTTAACCTTAATAACTAAATTCTTAAACTAATGTAAGAATACCTAAGTAATTTTGAGTCGGCGCCAAACAATGCCTTTACATTACAATACAATTCTGTCTCTTTACACAGTTACTTGATTAATGTACTTTTAACACTCGATGACTGCCACTTTTATTTATCTCTCCCGAAACCTAAAAACGGGAGCACTTAATGATATCCAAAAGTTAAACGGATGGACTGCCCGTTATGAACAACAAAATAATGGCTTATTTGGCTAGTGGGTACCTAAAGCATGGTTGCTTTACTATCTGCATCTACGTCTATCATTTTTATTGCATGTATACAGTGTGTTAGGTTAAACGAGGGACGTACTTTAAGAGAGTGTAGTACTCATAAAAATGAACAACTTTTACTAAGAGACCAACACTGAAATCGAGAAAATAAAACCAGCCTCTCTATACATTTTCTGTTCGCATAACTGGACAAAATGTAGGGAACAGCTGTTTTTTTTTTTCATATTTTTGAGTCAGCCCCATATTAAAAGTTGTTCATTTTCATGAGTACTATACTCCCTTAAAATATGTCCCTCGTTTAACCTAACACACTGTATAATTGTAAGTAGGTTTCATTACGGCATTATTTAATCATCGCCAATCATTTGACCAGTCTACAAATTATTTATAATCTCTATTTAACCCATAAAATTGTAAACTCTTTAAGATTTAAATAATCCGAAGTTTTATAATTAATTGAAAAAGAATGAGCTTCCAATAGCCCCCGGTTCTCAGAATCCGTCAATACGAAATTATGATAATTGCCACTGTTTCCATAATTATGTACATATTTATGTAATAACAGCTATTATAATAAGTTGTATATGTTTATTGGTTTTAAATGCTATGAATTTCTGTATATTACGAGAGCAGCCTCGTTCAGTGTGACAAATTATTATTAGAGTAATTATGGATTTGAAGTCTTAGATCTAATTTGATCATTTTCTTAATGTTTAATTGCGAATGACAACATCAGCTAGCACAGGTAGGTACATAAAATAATTATTTTTCATTACCCATTATTATTTGCGAATATATTTGAATTTACGTAATTTAACTGTATAAACTAGCGAAAGTGTTGATAAACTAGTTACTTATTAAGATTATTCCAATTATTTAAAAGCCACACGTATAGGATTTAGTCAAACCTTACCACACCGTGTTACAACAGGCAATACACCCCACCGCACAAGTTTCTCTGATAAACGACCCCACCTGCCCACATCTTACGCACCTACTTCATTACCGAACCTACGAACCTTATCGGACAACTCAATCTTTGAAAATCAAGTCATTTCAATGTAGATGCAGCCATATTCCAGTTTGTAAGGTAAAGTATCAAAATTCATAAGGTGTTAGCCGATGTTAATCTGTTTAATAAGCATTTTGATACTTGTGATAGTATCGGCTTAGCTACGTAAGGGATTCAGAGGAGGTTTTATTAATAGTGTTTTCTTAATGATATTTTTATGGAAGAAAGATGTGTTGGACATGAATAGTGGGTCAAAGATTACTGTTAGTTTGACACGTTGGAGTTCAAGAGATCAGCTGTAGGGCGATGTTAAAGCTGATTTACGTCGTGTTTAAAAAACCATACAGAGGCGAGAGAGAAACTTTTCATTTAATGTGGCAGGGAACGTTAATATTTTTGTAATTTCTAGATTATGATCATGTATCTGCACATCGATCGCTTTTAAAGTGGTTACCTATCCGGCAGCGCAGATCGTTGAGGGCTTTGACAAACCTGTTTTCTATTCTTCACAAAACCACTTCTCCTTCTTATCTGACTTCTCTTTGTCAAAATGTATGCTCTGCATACAGCAAGAATTTTCAATCCGAGAATAATCGTCTTCTACGTTGTCCTTCTCATCGCTCTGGTTTTATAAAGTCTTCTTTCTTCGCCCAGACGGTTTTACTTTGGGGTGCGCTCCTTCAGAATATCAGGACAGTTACCAATTGGTTCACATTTAAAGTGAAAGCTCGAGAACACTTACACAAGAAGTTCATCTCAGAATTAAGTTGTTGTAGGTTTTCTTGTTTATCTCTCATAACTTTTTCTTTTGCTTTGTTTTTATATTTTTTGTATGTATGTATATATGTATTTATTTTTATATTTTACTTATAAATATTTTCTATTTGTTTTTTGCTATTGCACCTACTGTGTATTGTTTCTGCGTCACCTTAAGGTAGACTCGTCTGGTAGAAAATGTCCAAGGCATTAAGTCCGCCTTTGTACAGTTTTTTACTTGCGCATAAAGTTTTAATAAATAAATGAAAATCATCGTGTTATGTGTAAAATCGTGTAGTGGTTAAATATATACTAATAATAAAGCTGCAGAGTTCTCTGAAACTATCAGTTGGATTGGAAAAAAACTTTTTGCATTTGATAGCTCAATTCTTGAGGACGGCTAGAGCTATTATTTAATATCATGCTAGGACCCTTTTGAGCCAAGCAAAAAGAAAAAAGTCTCATAGAATACTAAGCGAAAACAAAGTAATAGCGGGGCAGGCGATGCGATGCGACGGGATAGGTCTGGGGAACAAGAAATTTCACGCGGGCGAAGTTGCGAGCAGAAGCTACCCTCATGAATATAGGAATGGTATAAATTAATTATTAGGTACTATGCGACTCGAAGCATGATAAAAGCATGACAAAAATGACCGACTCACTCCTTGATTGGATTGGTCAGTATGAATGGGTTTTGGTCAATTATTATAGTGTCGTCACAAATTAAGTGTTGTGCTTGGAATCAGTCCCACAATCACCTCGTTCAAGCTTGATTACGCTCAATTACACAGCCTGTAATCACTCCATAAACGCAGATTCAAATTACCCAGCTTCCACTTCAATTACTTAAATTATTTATAGATCACCAACTCTATTACATTCTTTCACTCAATTACCGGTAAACGGTTTGCAAAACAAGACAGAATTATTGACATATCGACCGTACTGTACGATGTGCACGACAAAACATGACTTACGTAGTCCAGTCAAATTAGTCCTTAAAATAGAGGTAAGGTTACAATAATTCCCATAGAGCTAAAAATTGGTATGAATGTTCAGAATACTATTATAAATGAATTGTGAAAAGTCCCCATCAATCCCCCTTGTGCAAAATTTTTTATTGATGGTGAAAGTTTGCAAAAATAGGTTTTTCGCGTTTTTCAGCTAAACGGTGAGTTTTACAGCAAAAATAGTTCAGACAAAAATTGTAGATCATCCGATTCTCTACAAAAAATGTATCCACACTTTTTTTCATAATTATTGCCATTTCCGTGATTATAGCGGTTGAAAGAATTGAAAAAAAAAAATATTTTATTCGTAATATGCACGTTAATGTACTTTTATATACATTTTTGAACCGTTATACGAGTAAACATATGAGTCCCTGTCTTATACATACAAAATATCAGACATATGTAAAAAATCATGTGCAGTGTCGAAAAAATTATGCTCGAAAAAGTAGCATTGCTACCGTGAAAAGACGGCGCCAAGAAGAAGAAGCTGGTTCATCAAAAATAAGTCAAAAATAAGTGAAACTACATTTTGCTTCAATCAGTGTTGTTTATTTTGCGGCAATGTTGTTTAAGGCGGAGTTGGAGAAGAAAAAAGCACTGCAGTACCGACGTAAGATTTATGTAGTTTCACTTACTCGTGCTCTAGTACGAGGAGGACTTATTTTTGATGAACCAGTTTCTTCTTGGCGCCGTCTTTTCACGGTATCAATGCTACTTTTTCGAGTATAATTTTTTCGACACTGCACATGATTTTTTACAGATGTCTGGTATTTTGTATAAAATATTTTTTTTTTTTCAATTCTTTCAACCGCTATATCACGGAAATGGCAATAATTATGAAAAAAAGTGTGGATACATTTTTTGTAGAGAATCGGATGATCTACAATTTTTGTCTGAACTATTTTTGCTGTAAAACTCACCGTTTAGCTGAAAAACGCGAAAAACCTATTTTTGCAAACTTTCACCATCAATAAAAAAATTTGCACAAGGGGGATTGATGGGGACTTTTCACAATTCATTTATAATAGTATTCTGAACATTCATACCAATTTTTAGCTCTATGGGAATTATTGTAACCTTCAAAGTCTAATTTGACTGGACTATACGTAGTCTACGGGGTAACAAGAATCGATAATGTTGCTAAGAAAGAAATACAACAGTACACGATCAACAGTGGTATTGTGATCGGCAACACAGTCGCGGAAACTAACGATTTTGAAACAATCGAATCGGGCTTACGTTTCGCTCATAATCGTATTTCATAACGTCACCATGCGGGTTTATGTGGCAGCCTGCGTTGATATAGCGCTGTGTTGACTTTATTTAGTCATCTTTGCACTCGATTTCTTTTATAATGAGGCGAGATTTTCGTTCTCTCGTAAGTATGACGGTTTCATTTGTTTATCAAAGACTGTTTGCTCTCTGCTCTTGTTTTTGAGGTTTTCCCCAAGCTTGAAGTGTTTTGTCTTATATCTGTATTTATTTATATTGGCAAAAGCCTTATTGGCAAAGCTTTTTATTAAAAGCAGGTATGATTTTGAGTTACTTTTTTTAAACATACACAAAGTAGGTTTTTTCTTTCCTTATGTTATGAAACTTCCTCATTGTTTTTGCTATTATGGAATTAATTTCGAGAAAATGCATATTGTATACGTTTTTCAAACTTATAACACGTCACTTATCCATACGTTAAAATCATGTAGAGTTTAGTACAATTCAATCTGCTAGCCTTTTCCCAACTATATTCGGGTCAGCGTCCAGTCTAACCGGATGCAGCTGCAGTATTTAGTAGTAGTTTAGTACAATTGAGTAGCCCAAAACATTTCTCAGAATAATGTCTGTTGCCACCGCAATAAGATAATCACTATCTATTCCCGCATGTGTAGTCTCTCTAACCGTATTAAGATATCTTGGCAATCGACAGCTAGTTGCAAGTCTACAACTAGTAGAAATGCGTTTGCTCTTATTGTGACTACATTGCCCGCAGCCACAACCGCGTGTAAAACGTCTGCTAGCAACACTAACCTAGGTTCAGTCTACATCGTTTATTTTGCCGAACATCCCCAGGTGTCTGAGCTGTTACTGAGAATTTATAGTTTCCGTATTATGAAGGCAAACAATCATTCCTTTTACTACCGTTTCGTTATTACTTTCGCCTTTAATATTATTCCTTTACAATAAATATTATCTTCAAATGTCCTAATTCCTTTTGTGAAATAGAAGTTTTAATTTGTTTGTTTTAGTTTAGTGTTCCTAATCGTCAACGTTACTTGTAAGTAGTTTGGTTCTGGTTAATGAGGCCCTGCGGACCGACAGATGGTGGCATAAACATTGTAAGTGTAACATGGTAACTTGCTAGCCGATATATCCCAGCTAAGACTGTTGTGGGCAGTAGCGTTATTATTGCTTTGTAGCCATCAGCCATGTTGTCTATAAAAGGGCTATGTATTTCCTTATTTGCAGAAGCTATTTCCTAATGTACGCCAGCTACTTGAGATTTCAAAATATGACTAGTGTCATGACACCAATGAATATTTTAGTTTTCAATCTGAACTGTAATCCAAATAGTCGTAACATCGTCGGTCATAAACCTTTAACTGTTGAAAATTTGTATTTTATTTAACAATTCCTTTTTTCGGTCATTAGTTAAGGGAAAATTGCAATATTTACTGCGCGTCAATGACTATCTCATTAGGTCAGTTCAGAAATTAGCTACCTACAACTAAATTAATACATTATCAGTAGCGTCTATATGTTTCTCCAACGTGGAGGAATCAGGGCACGCAGCATATCAATGTCCTATCTTTTGCAGAACAGTACCACATTTGTACTCCAGGTTGGAATCGTCCTTGAATCTCCTTAGACCTTACCGGGTTTTTCTTGCAAACACAAACCATTTATGTCAATTTAACCATTTACAGACATTTCTCAACTATCACAGACTCGGTCAGTTAGTCAAACAGTTGAAGCTCCAAAACGTAGATCTCTAAGGAGAAGAACGGTCAAGAAACTCCAATTGCAAAATTCTGGGTACAGTATTCTTGTTACTTCTATATGTGAGAAAAATTTTGTTGCTTCGGCCAACTTGGCCAGGATATGGGTTGGTGAAAACCGTTTGTTGTTTATAAAACATTAGTTTACTTCTGACACCTTGACTTTTAAAACGAGTGGTCCATTCTTTCACAGGATCAAATCGGAACACTCCTCTCATGTCAAAAGGTTGTTCACCTCTCTTCATCTTATACTAATCAACTCATTTTCTATCACCAAAATGTTATCTCACAAATCTAACGCATTAACTACTATGATATTGTAGGCACACGGGACTTTCTCCAAATACTAATTACGGAGATAGAGCGTTTACTAATAAAGTGTTATGTTTATTACAAAAATTTTATATAATGCGTGTCTGCGGTAATAGGTTGATTTTATTAAGATGTTTTCGAGTTTGATGCTTTTGGATGAACCTAGTTTTTTTTTAATATTTTTTCTCTCGGGCTGGTGCCAAAGAAATACGTAAAGACGAATGATTATAGTTTGTTAAGAATAAAATAATACATTTAATAGTTTTGAATAGGTATAGCTTAGTATTTATTGCATACAGTTCTGCTAGTCAGAAATTTCCTTTGCCAAAGTTTGTAGTTTTATGGACGTAGGGACAGTTTTTTCACTACTTAGTTAACTTCGTACACTGTTGCTTTTAATAGAATCTGCAAAAGGCTCTCTTTCTTCATTCACTGTTGAAGAATCTTTTAAAATCACTACTCCTAATACTCAATGTAATCAGGCTACAACCGGTAACTCCTCATTTCTTTCAAAACCAGTGCGAAGTTTAACTTCCCATAATGACCCAGCATGCATGTCACCCGGTTATCACAAGTATATGTAACTATTATTAGAGGCCACATAATCTGCATGCTTGTTCAATAAACGGATAATCTTAGCGACGGGCTCGATACAACAAGAACGGCGCGGGCGCAGCGTCGCAACCTAAACTGGTATTAAATAATTGATCCATTAACATATATGCTGGGTATAGATTAAGATGTAGATGTGACAGGAGGAATTGAAATTGGAAATGTTCTTATTACCGTTTCCTAGTTTATACAGGATAATTATTTTGCAAAAGTTGTAAGTGACATGAAATCTCTTTCCTCTCTCTCTTGTTATTTTTGAGTAGTGGTCTGAGTGGAATACGTCGTAAAAGTATTTGTGAAACCAAATTATTTATTATTCCTGGATAATGTACTACTTACTAGCTCGCTCTCTACTCGTACCTACTTTAGTTAACTCTGTAAGGGCCGTTTTTTCAATCTTCAAATAACTGATGAATTAAAACGGCGGTTTAGCAGCTTTTGTACGTATAGAAAATAAGTCAATCCGCCCCATATTTATTCTTCAGATAAAAGTTATGATCGTCGACGTTTGACGTACTTAGTAAATCTTATTCATATAAAAGACCGCGACTACGGCGTACTCGCGCGACTATCGCTTTCGGTTTGGACACGGCCTTAGAGTGTAGTCATGATTAATACATATATTGCAATGATTGAACTTAAAGCTCTACCAATTTTAACAATAGCGGTCTCTGAAATTTCATTTCCTAAATTGAATTGTCCCGTACAATGGACATTACTTTGAGTACAACTCAGATCAGATAGGCTGTCAGTACTACTAATATGAACGTTTATGCAAGACAATAACGTTCTAAGCTTAGGACTGCTACTGACAGGTACAAGTTCCAGTTTGACTGAAACAACTTGCACTGGGAAATAGAAATTATTGCTTCGATTTTTTTTGTGACCATTCCCGTAGGGCACTTGGCCAAAATAGATACATATACACAAAGATACCCCACCTACCTATTATACATAGCCTATTTCTATCTATGTTGACTGTGAGTCTTTGTTTAGAAATTAAGAATGGATAGGGTGAAAGATGATGGGATAGAAATGGAGTGAACACAGATGACGGCTGATAAGGATTATAATTATATAGAGGAAGAAGGCATACTACCCCGAACTTGAATGTATTGAGATAAAAGCCGAGTGATGATGTCTTGGTTTAGAAGGATTTTGGACCTTATGGCTAAAAAGTAGTTCAAGAACAGAGTATCAATACATACACCTGACAAAATAACTGATAAAATAAAATCGTTTACCTAAGGATTTTCAGAAGCTATTGATACTGGAGGTTTTAATATTTCTCAATGCCAAAGGTTCATTAGAAAACCAGCGTCAAACATTCATGCTGAAATGAGCCTTTTTGGCGCAGTCATGTCATGAGGCATACACTATTGTTGTAAAAACATTACATTTCGTTTTTATTTTGTTATTTGTATTTTGTGTTCCACGAACGGTGTCCAAATAAACGTTATTCTCTCTTTCAATTCTTTTAAAACAGAAAATACAATGGCATATCTTTGGAAATTGACTGATCTATGGCCACCTTGATTTGGTCTCGCATATGTGGTGCATATATTTAATTACTCGTTAGCATTAATAGTAATATATGAGGTGCTGCAAAAGGACAGGGGTCCTTGTATATTGATACTATAAACAGAAACTTGAATGCAAATAGAACTAATAATTAAAACATTCACTAAACGTTTTAAGACTTCTTTAAGATTTTCATTTAAAAACTTATTTTCGAGATTTTAAAATCATTGTCCTTTATAGCCGTTGGCCCCAGTGTCATTCGTAGATTTTTGACAGTCGTTGCGGGTAGTTAGAAGACCAAAAAGTCAGGCAAACCTATCATGGGGTATCGTGTTACCCAGTAACTGGGTTGTGGAGGTCAGATTGGCAGTCGCTCCGTGTAAAATACTGGTATTCCTGCACCCGGTTAAACTGTTAGCCCACCATGGTTGGGAAAATGCTAGGCAGATTGATTGTCTTTTATAGCAAAAAACGATTCCTATCGGTACGATTCAATTGATATCAAACGATACTACTACCTATGCAGCTATCCCTAAGTATCCATTATACGGCTTTTCACAATCGGATTCGTGTGCAAATCTTCTAAGTCTTTTCATCTCTTGCCACTAAATATAAGCCTTATTGGCACTACCGCATGTAAGTTGATCGTTAACATTAGCCCTATTCATTATGACATACATTGGAATCCAGAATACTAGTGTAAAATTAACTCCCAGTCCCACATCACATCAGATTTATACTTTTTAAAGCCGACATCTTGAATATTTACCGCTGCTACCGCCACATAAATTAGTGAACCATAAAATAATAATCCATATTAACGAGCCTGACCATATTTAACTGGTTGTCTGACGTTGGAACTGGCCAATCAGGTATTGTAGACGAGACATTGTTGACGCCATTCACTTGGGAGATATCGATTGGTTGGTGTAGCGGATGCTGTGGCGGTAGGATGGTGCTGATTGATATTCGTGATGGCTGGTTCATGTTTATTCGTATGAGGTAAATGCGTCACACTATGACGACTTCATGCATTGGTAAGACAAAATGGACTCTCTTTATCATTTGGAGATTATTCCTTCCTTCCTTTCCTTATTTCTTCCATTTTAGTAGATATCACAGCTACTACCGTTACTTGATATCTGTTTTTCTGATAAGTGAATCATTTTCATTTGTAAAACTTAGGCATATGGTAGTCATTACCAAGAACTTTCACTATAGGCTTGTCATTCCAATAATTCCAGGCCTTCAATTTTCTCATTTATTTCGTACATTTTGAAAGGTTTTTATTGATACCGAATTTTTATCAACCAATTACAGTGAGAGAGCCGAAATCAGCATCACGGTGAGAATTGATGGTATCGTCTCAATTGAAGCTTACAACACACGTGATAAACAACTGACAAGCTATACTTTTCTCCCATTCCCAGGTTTTAAGAGCAATATGTTTTATACGTGTTACTTATTGAGTTATTAGCATATTGCTCGGTTATTAGTGCCTTATCGCGATCAAGCAGAGAAAGTAAGAATGATGGTGTTTCCATGGGAGCTTATGGGACTTTGTCACAGAAATCGTCGGCATATTAAGTTGCAAATGTATTCAGAACATTATTGAAGGGTCCAAACCTTGAGGGCACTGGAATGAAGTTCCAATGTTGTTCATAAAATATATTTTATGACGCATAATAATAAATTGAATCTGCCGATGCAGATAATTAGTTTTATTCGTATCAATGTTGAAATCCGTTGTAGATATCGGAAAAAGAGGATTTTAGGTGATATGATTGTTATGCGGAGAACCCTGCCAAATTATTGTATCAATGCTCATCTTCCACGTGTATGTGTATATTCAGCTTATAATGTTTACATAACACAGGCGGAGGCCTGTCTGCTGCACTCCATCTTGAAGAGAGGAGTCTCTTCAAGATGGAGTGGGCTGTAATCTACCAAGCGGGCCCAGTGCGGGTTGGAAGATGACACATTTTTACGATTTTTTTGTTCTAAGATATGCCAGTTTCCTCACGATGTTTTCCTTCACCATTTTGAGAGCAGTAGTGGTGATGTAATAGTTTGCACAAAGTAACGCGCCTGGCTGGGTTCAAACCCACGACCTACACCTCATAAGTCGTGCCGTTACCACTGGACCACCACTGCTCTCGAAATATACTTATCTATTTGAATTGCACACCATAACGCGTTTGTATCAATGTGAACAAATCAAATCATGTTTATTGTTATGAAATTTTTCAGTAACAGCCACAATATCCGATCCAATCATAACAGTAATATCCGAGAGATCGATTGTTGAATCGATGCATCGATACTGTTTGTTAAAACATCGCAATGGAAAGAATAATCGGTATCAATGGTTTGTTTACAATGTCGCGTGTTTAGAATTTCTTCAACTGTGTTTGAAATTTCTTTCTGACCCTATTTTTCCATAAATGTGTTACATTACACAGCAGATTGCTTTTCTCTTACGTAAAAATAATGGTAAACGTCTTAACTTCTCGCCACGTTAAAAGAAAGATCATTCCACAATGAAATCACGTAATTATCGTTGTATTGAAACTTAGATGTACCTAGATCTTTTTCCAAAGATCTCATGAGTAATGGGCAAATTATACTAAAGTATGTTTTGAGAACCAAACAAATAAACGGTGTCAAGTAACAGAATCATGTTTTGGAAACTTTTAGAGAGATTATAAAAGTGAAAAATCGAAGATTTCAATATACAATGGGATAAGATTCATGTCAAATATGCGGGAACACAAGATTACATTAGTTGTATAAGGTTTTAATGAAGCGTGAATATGTCAGTTAGCAACACAATGACATCAAAGGGACACAAAGAAGGAATCAATGTGTAATCCCTTAAATATACATTTGGAGAGAAGGAAGTACAATGTCGTTGTCAGAGTATTGAATATGTTTCATTTATTATTAAATTTTGA
Organism: Luperina testacea; assembly: GCA_927399505.1. Taxonomy (NCBI): domain Eukaryota; kingdom Metazoa; phylum Arthropoda; class Insecta; order Lepidoptera; family Noctuidae; genus Luperina; species Luperina testacea. Next base: position 1,646,211 of record OV656771.1, read on the forward strand.
TGGTCTAGTTGTACTTCCGCCAAATATTATTAATGTTCTTAAGAAATAATTATGACGAGCTTGAGCTAAAAATTATAATAATGATCTTCAATAAAACTTGTTTTATATAAAAAAAAACTTATATTAAAATGAAAATATAGGAAGTACACATGGTACACAACCTGTGGTACAAGTTGCTTTCACAAAGTGCAGTTAAAAAATCTTTTCCTTAAATATTCGCACCAGTGAGGTAACACTAGTCGGTGTTTTTGCCCTTTACGTTTCTCATTAGACCTCTCATTGAGGAAGCATCCATCTCTTTCTTTTAACCAACCGAAGAAAGGGACAACGAAATTTCCCAGCTCCTTGACGTGTTCAGCGTAAATAAAATTAAAAAGAGTGAAGTAAAAGCAAATTGGCAAAACGTTTTTTTTTCCAATTTGTAAGGATTTGGCCGAAGTGTTTTATAACCTGGCAGTCATTGTTTCGATTTTAATAATGAATTTGCTATTGTTTTAAGCGAACTGGCCGCAGTAGACCGGAAACTTAATTCGGGAGCAGGAAAAATATTAAGAGTTGGCAGTTACACATACGAACAATGGAGTCCTCAAAAAATATAAAAAGAGCAATATACAGAAATCTAAACCATTGGAGCTATATAGCTCTTGCGTGTAAGGTTTTTTTTTTTCAAAGGATGTAGCACATTATGATACAGACGATGATTCAACTGGAACTCGAAAGAAACAATTTATACGTTCGCAAGCGATAAATTTCAAATATAAGATAATTGACAAATATACTTTCATGAACATTCAATAAGAAAGATGAATGATCATAACTGGTGCCAAGAACTCAGTGGTGCCATTGATGAATTGATGTACATTGCAATGGAAGCTAGCTCTGGCATAAAACAAATTAGTGTACGCTAATATTTGTTATTGGAATAATAACACGTGTCGTTCTTCTTGAGACTATAATACATTTGATGGGAGAAACCGAGAATAAAGCTTTTGTTTTCTCCCAACATAATATATCTCATTTGTAAGTCTCTCTGTCTCTTAAAACTACTTTTTTAGTAATAAGTTCAATGTTTGCATTCCCATCTTTTATAATTTCCATATTTCATCAATTTCCTTAAATAACCAATTCTCTTTTATCCAACTTATTATGTCTAACTGATAACATCTCCGAATACTATTTATCATTTCGATCGTTTTTAACTTCATCACCTGAAGCCGTTTCGTATCATATTTCTACATTATTTCTCCTAGGACAACATAAACTACAATCAAGATCACTAATGAGATAACAGTCGGTAATCCATCTAAGTGTATTATAAATTATGATATTCTATTTAAATGTGGATATTTCTTTAGTAAACCTCTTAACGTGTGGTTACTGATTTGTGGTTGATCATCACGCGATGGTTGGCTGACAAATTATTTTATTATGTGTAATATTAATTGGTTTATTAAAAAGTGTTTCCTGTTCTGTGACATTCTTGTGTCTGCCAGGTGTTGGTACAGTTTGTTTTAAAGGCTCCTTCAAACAGGCGCAACACGCGATAAAATCGCGCGCGACACAAAGGCACCGCAAGTCGCGCAACGGGCGGTGCCTTTGTGTCGCGCGCGATTATATCGCGTGTCGCGCCTGTTTGTAGGAGCCTTAACGCTTTTGTTGTTTTAAGAGTTTATTCAGTACCTACTTTCCGCGGCGGTGATTTCCTATAAAATATCGCTGAATCGTAAAAGATTATACAAGCGTAACCGTCTTTTCCCAGACAATAAACATTAGTGGTTATATTTTTTAAGCTTGATTGTTTAATAGACTAGCCCTCTCACTGTCTATGTTGTTGATGTTATTTTTATTTTTTGTATAATATTATCATTCTGGCAAAATTCTGTTTTCCTGTTTCCTCCTGCATTTTTGTAAGGACAGTTTTGGGCAACCCTTGCACATGTTTATCAAGCTTGTTAAGTTGCTTATTAGCACAATGTTCTGAAGTGTACTTTAAATGCTCATTAATCTAATAACAATAGTGGAGGTAACTAAATCACGACAAAAGCGGCTGTCCTATTTCAGTCGTGGACCACACGGCAAACTTTGCTGTTCCATAAAATAAATCATTAGCGCTGCTAACTAAAGAACTAGTTTGAGCCTAGACTTAGACCACGAAACAACAATAATTGTGACCTACATCGACCATGAAATTAGTTTGGTGGCGGTCACACGCAACAATATTGTTGTGAGTAATAGCCGTTTCAATTCAGGAAATATTTGGGAGGGTTGGTCAATATGAAGAATGTTTAATGGCCATACCAAGTGACATAGTTAAAGTCCCCATGAAGATTTAAGGAAATTATAGTTTATTTATTAACCATCCATTATCTGGGCATATAAATTAACAATATGCTGAATAAACAAAATATTGACAAGTTTCCACGCTGGTGTGCAATGCTTTTCCGATATCTTCAAAAAAAAAGTTGCAATTCGTAAATGATTCGTAACGATATGCAACATGACACTTTCCAGTAAACAACATATCCTCGTAAAATAAAATCTATTCTAAAATGTTAAATATCTTAGTGCGGGGAAACCCGTCCTATTGCCGAACACCCGAACACAGATACGGTAAGTACACATCGATTCGTTGGCACAGTTTCGGTGTCGGTGGTCTTCGACCGTTTCGCGACACTTTACGAGCTCATTATAGCGTCTGAGAGCCGTCGCCACATCCAGTCTCGCACCTTACTATATTACTACATGACATGCTATGTAGGCAGTATCAACATAATAGAGGAAAAGAGGCTATTGAAATAATTGAATTATTGACGTTTTTGTTTCTATGCTGGGTTTTTTATATCGCGCAAAAAATAAGGAAAATTGCGTTTGTGGCATAATGATTTGTGTATCTATGCAGTTTTGTGTGAATGTGAAATTCAGCTTTTTCTTGAGCTTCTGTGTTTTCCACACCAATCTTAATGAGATGTTTTAATTTGCAATCATTTATATCCACCATGACTTTGACGTTGATTAATTTGAAATGAAATTACTCTGAGAAAGATTTTTTTATGAAACACAAAGAGCTTTCGAGCCTTATTATGTGATACATGAGACTGTAATTAAAAGGACAGCGTGGAAACCGACAAGTAATCCTTTATTCTCTGCGTCCAATTAATAAGCGTGAAAGGATTAACAACGTTCAAGATGCACCCAATGTGTTAGATAATAATTATTCTTTTGTTTCATGTTCAGTTATTAACATATGAAAATCATTTTGGTCAACATAATGTTGGTCTCCACACGACTATAATAAAATCAAACCAATGCCATCTCTTAACGACGGTCTTCTCGACGGTTTTGTGGGGCTTAGTTTATAAGTATACTTGGGTACCATCTTTAGTTAATAAATAAATAATAATAATAATAACCTGTCATTGCATTTGCAAGATGTCGTCTGGCATCATAATTTAATTAACAAAAGCCTCTGAAGTAACGATTCTAAGAAATCCAACATAAAGTTTAAAATTAATGTTACCAGAAACCTCTAAATTACAACAAGTAACAATAAATTTTTCATCAAATTATATTTTGAATTTTTAAACTTTCACCGCCTCTGCAGTCTACAGTTTTTTTTTGCACAGAACGTCCGGAGGACTTTCCAATGATAAATTAGACATTTAATAATTTTTATACGGATCATCAATTATGTCGTGTTCTGACAAAAAAATGTTAATATTATGTGTTGAAATCTAGAGTTGCCTTACATATGAGAGAGCCGTAAAAGATTTTTCACGTGAAATAAAATTTAATGGGACGTTGGTGGTGCCATTTCACGCTCAAGTATCCAGAATCGTTTCATTAGTCTACATGTATCTGTCTGGTTCAATAATAAAGACAGTGTTTTTGACCTGTTCAGCGAAAGAACAAAAGTCTAAAGTGCCATTCTTGTTTCAGTCCTTTTTACATTGACTGTCTGTGATCGAAAATACAGTTTTACAATACTCGCTATTTTTGTACTGATTACTGTAGTTTTAATCGATATATTCTGAAATCAGCCTTTAAACCTGCATTGCTCCCGATAGCCAAATGATTAATCATAAATAATAAATTAAAATGCTTTGGTATAATTTTTAAATTATTTAATACTGTAATTACATGATAATTATTAATCTAGCAACGATTTGTAACTTTATCAATAATATCATCCTTGGTAGAAGTCATTTCGCCAGACAAGTCAATGTCACTTACTTTTCAATATAAGTCAAGGATAGCCAGACTTCCTTATTTGCGACTCCATATTAAGGATTAAGATGCTTTCGTGTCTTGATTCACTTTGATCCGAGATGTCAAACAAGCAAATATCTCATGATACAGAAATATCCCCGTCGCCACCGGCGCCGCGGTATTTTTCGCGTACGATACGATTTGGCAGACTTTAACGTGAAATGTTACTTTCCATTTCACATTTGTCTGGCTGCATGATGCAAGTATACAAAATAATATCCCGACGATTTTTTTTTTTGCTGTAAGTGTCACGCTATCTCCGAGTGACGTTATGACTCGAGTAGACTAAACAAAATAAAAGAACCAATTTATTAAAATTTTTGTAGGGGATGTAAAAACACGGTGTTGAATCTTTTATATCAGCAACATATTGAAACTGCACTTTGCACTTTAGCTCATAAAATAAGAGTAGACCTAGTATTGTCCCTTGTAGCACACCTTATTCATTTCGAAACACGAATGTATAAATGAGAGAATTTCCGCATTCAATTATAATAGTATCTTTATCTAAGAATCGTAAAGCAATTTAAATAATAGTTATCTTTGATCTACACATTAAAATTTGAAGCTCTTAAAAGAACCTTAAGTGAATTATGATTGCAATTATCTTTAATAGCTTGTTAAGTAACTTTATTGGTCATTTATAGTAAAAACTTCGTGTCGTTTATTAACGCGACTGTATCTGAACAAAAGTTATTTCTGAAGCCACACGATGGCACTTACCAAAATAATAAACAGGCATAAATCGTCTTCCTCAACGAGAGTAAATGCCGTATTTACCGACTAATTGAAATAAACTGCACGCGAAGAAATGTTTTCGCCCGACATAAATAATACAGAACATTTTCGCTTTAATATATTTTTCAGATTCAAAAGAACTGCGGATCGTTTTGACGTATTGTCGGCGTAATTAAGAGTTATGGGCGTTTAAGGAGGGTTACTCACTGGACTGATATTTTTCCAAAAAATCATGCGTTTTATGTTTTGTTGGCCTACTATATCGAATCAACGAAGTAGATTTAAAATCAGAGGCATCACATAATGACATTTCACGTAAGATATTTCATCATGTAACAGGCAACCAAAACTGATGATATGGTTATGTCCTTGGTAGACAAGGAAATTGCAGGATACCGAAAGATAAGGTAGGGCAGTCTTCATTTGAATAAAACCAACGATCGACTCATTGTTTCGCCATTTAATTGGCAAAGCTTTTTCTCGGTCTGTGCCCATCCTAATACGGAAAGCTGAAGGTACAGTAATAAAGTTAGTTTATGAGAAAATTTTAAATGCATTTAAACATGTTTAAAGATTCCTTCTTTTGAATTATTGTCTGAAAAATAAGGCAACTCCTACAGTACTTATATTTCAGTTAAATTAAAGCTATGATATTATATATGATGAGACGTATCATTTTGAAATCTGCTAACATCCTAAAGTTGTTTGACGCTTTTCTTTAGATGCCGTCTCATTCAAACTGATTTTCTAATAAGATTCGGTTATCTATCATTCCACAAATGATCGCCAATTTATATTCCACGAAAATGAAATGTTAATTTGCAGTTATACCACGAGGGCAGTGCAAATTACCAATTAACCTTTGTCGTGCTAATAAATATTAATAACAGGATTTTATTCATTAATTCTTGTACGGAGATATCATTTACTAGCCCAGCAATAACTTTAAGTACGGCAATCATTTGTATTTTGTTGCGTGCAGACATATCATATTGAATAGACTCATGCATGATATCCCATGTTCGACGCACTTATTTAGCAGCTACTTAATTATGTGCGTCGAACGAGGGACATCATGCGTTCGAATAAATAGATAAGTACCTATCTTTAACAGGATTTGCGGGTTTATTGTTGTGCCAAATTTTCACCATACTCTTAAATGCTCTGGATAAATATGGATACTCGGATTTACGAAAATACCGCTTACTGTAAACGTTACTTCAAGTTATGTAAACCAATAGTAACTTGAACAAACGTTTATTATTATTCATCTGCCCTTACTTTTATTTATTTGGGATTGACGTAACATGTCTTGTTTCTTCCATACATTTCTATTAGTCATCATCTGCTCCCTTTTTAGCTAGATCATCTTTCCGACAGTCCATCTATCGTTTCTTCGGTCTTCTGCTACTCTTATAGCCATCCATTCATAGTCAATACCAAAAAGGGGATTAGAAGCTTGTGAACCATATTTTCAAATCTCAATTTTGCTACCACTCACTTCACAGCAAGACGATTCTTAAGCCTTTTTTCTCGTGTTTAGTTTTAATTTGCGTTTGTCACCGCCACCAGATTAGCACAACAGAGTGTACTAATTAAATTGTAGTAATTCATGAGCGTTTTAATGACTTGCTTTGTCTGGCGAAGGGAATTTTAATTGAATTGCTGTTTGCGTTGGTATTTTAAACAGATGTATCTTCATAGGGTGTTAAGGTTCCTACAAACAGACGCGACACGCGATATAATCGCGCGCGACACAAAGGCACAGCTCGTTGCGCGACTTGCGGTGCCTTTGTGATGCGTGTCGTGTCGCGCCTGTTTGAAGGAGCCTTTAGGGTGTTCTTCGCAGAATCCGACGGATACGAGAAGCACACAACCGGTCGAAGTGGCAATGCTTGGGGTAGGCCTATGTCTAGCTGTGGACGTTTTTCGGCTGAAATGATGATGATGATGGTGAGGGTATTAGTAAACAAAACGCTTGCAGATTTAATACTTGTGCAATTTGAATTTACGCTCAATAAATTATTGCAGTATTTGAATTGATTTATAACTTCAAACAGGTACAATTCATGTTTCCACTCATATCGTTTCACTTAGTAAGAGAAAGTTAAATTATCGTATTTGATAATTTATGATGTATGCTTTTCAAATGCGAATTTAATATCAAAATAATATAAGACAGGTAATTTGGAACAGAAATGGCATAACACTAGAGAAACATTTACTTCGAACCTGAAATGGAAATCATTTGGAGCTAAGTGTCTACTCATAGCTGTCCTTATCATTTGCTTGTGTTGTTATTAGCTTGTTTTCAATCTTCCAATCCGAATTTAGTCTGTATTTGTATCGGTTATGCCACGTGGACACCCACAATACTGGAGTAATACCGATTACGTAAGAATTTACATAGTTTACGCTACGTCCTGGCATAATATTTGTAGCGTTGAAGAATACTGGTCTGCCTTCGCAAGTAAATCTGCAAACGTAAATATATTATGTGCTTTATTAGTAGTAAATTACTATTTGTCAGTTTGGTTTCTCACGGCCTCATAATTAATGGTTCCATTTTTGGAAAGGCACTGCTATAATAACAAAGAAATATTGGCAAAAATGTTGCTGGTGCATTTTATAATAATATCTCGCAATGAAATGTGTCAACGTTGATTTATTGTCCGAAGAACTTATTTTGAGGTCATATTTGCAAAATATTGTCCCTAAAATTTTCTTCTGGACTAAACATTTTTGAAGGCGTTTTGGGTTTATCTCATACCTACTGTGATTTGAAAGTCACAGTATAATTGACTGCTGAAACATGAATATTGTTTCATATTTATGTATTGTTTAATTTCCAAAGTTTCATGTTCTACGTTGCAGATGTTTTATAAAATAATTTTCCTGAAAACTGTTATTTCGTCTCGTAGGAAATTGACGCAATATAGAATAACTTTGTCATTTCATATAAGTAAGGTATCTAATCCGATAATGAGAACTATCATAATGCTCACGCAACGTCCCTCTGAAATTAACATTTATCATAATGTTAATTACATTGAATTCTATTAACAAGATTCGTGTATAATTAATTTCTCTAACTGATTGCTTTGTTAAGTATTTGATTACAACTTGTAAACGGTTATGCGCAATAACTGGTGTTACTGGCTAATTTTAAACTTAATGCTTAATTTTCCTATTGACACCTCGATAATTAGTAGGTAAGTGTGTTGCAAATTTTGTTGAGTTCTATGACGATATTAATGATTCCTTCAATATCTTAAGTATGGGTGACATGGGTGTAAACCTTTGCTTATTCATTGGAAAATGTTCCATTGATACCTGTCAATGGAACATTTGCATTATTGCAACGCAATAAGTTTAGCAGGTTCCTTAGGGACAACACACTTACCTACTAATTATCGAGGTGTCAATAGGAAAATTAAGCATTAAGTTTAAAATTAGCCAGTAACACCAGTTATTGCGCATAACCGTTTACAAGTTGTAATCAAATACTTAACAAAGCAATCAGTTAGAGAAATTAATTATACACGAATCTTGTTAATAGAATTCAATGTAATTAACATTATGATAAATGTTAATTTCAGAGGGACGTTGCGTGAGCATTATGATAGTTCTCATTATCGGATTAGATACCTTACTTATATGAAATGACAAAGTTATTCTATATTGCGTCAATTTCCTACGAGACGAAATAACAGTTTTCAGGAAAATTATTTTATAAAACATCTGCAACGTAGAACATGAAACTTTGGAAATTAAACAATACATAAATATGAAACAATATTCATGTTTCAGCAGTCAATTATACTGTGACTTTCAAATCACAGTAGGTATGAGATAAACCCAAAACGCCTTCAAAAATGTTTAGTCCAGAAGAAAATTTTAGGGACAATATTTTGCAAATATGACCTCAAAATAAGTTCTTCGGACAATAAATCAACGTTGACACATTTCATTGCGAGATATTATTATAAAATGCACCAGCAACATTTTTGCCAATATTTCTTTGTTATTATAGCAGTGCCTTTCCAAAAATGGAACCATTAATTATGAGGCCGTGAGAAACCAAACTGACAAATAGTAATTTACTACTAATAAAGCACATAATATATTTACGTTTGCAGATTTACTTGCGAAGGCAGACCAGTATTCTTCAACGCTACAAATATTATGCCAGGACGTAGCGTAAACTATGTAAATTCTTACGTAATCGGTATTACTCCAGTATTGTGGGTGTCCACGTGGCATAACCGATACAAATACAGACTAAATTCGGATTGGAAGATTGAAAACAAGCTAATAACAACACAAGCAAATGATAAGGACAGCTATGAGTAGACACTTAGCTCCAAATGATTTCCATTTCAGGTTCGAAGTAAATGTTTCTCTAGTGTTATGCCATTTCTGTTCCAAATTACCTGTCTTATATTATTTTGATATTAAATTCGCATTTGAAAAGCATACATCATAAATTATCAAATACGATAATTTAACTTTCTCTTACTAAGTGAAACGATATGAGTGGAAACATGAATTGTACCTGTTTGAAGTTATAAATCAATTCAAATACTGCAATAATTTATTGAGCGTAAATTCAAATTGCACAAGTATTAAATCTGCAAGCGTTTTGTTTACTAATACCCTCACCATCATCATCATCATTTCAGCCGAAAAACGTCCACAGCTAGACATAGGCCTACCCCAAGCATTGCCACTTCGACCGGTTGTGTGCTTCTCGTATCCGTCGGATTCTGCGAAGAACACCCTAAAGGCTCCTTCAAACAGGCGCGACACGACACGCATCACAAAGGCACCGCAAGTCGCGCAACGAGCTGTGCCTTTGTGTCGCGCGCGATTATATCGCGTGTCGCGTCTGTTTGTAGGAACCTTAACACCCTATGAAGATACATCTGTTTAAAATACCAACGCAAACAGCAATTCAATTAAAATTCCCTTCGCCAGACAAAGCAAGTCATTAAAACGCTCATGAATTACTACAATTTAATTAGTACACTCTGTTGTGCTAATCTGGTGGCGGTGACAAACGCAAATTAAAACTAAACACGAGAAAAAAGGCTTAAGAATCGTCTTGCTGTGAAGTGAGTGGTAGCAAAATTGAGATTTGAAAATATGGTTCACAAGCTTCTAATCCCCTTTTTGGTATTGACTATGAATGGATGGCTATAAGAGTAGCAGAAGACCGAAGAAACGATAGATGGACTGTCGGAAAGATGATCTAGCTAAAAAGGGAGCAGATGATGACTAATAGAAATGTATGGAAGAAACAAGACATGTTACGTCAATCCCAAATAAATAAAAGTAAGGGCAGATGAATAATATAAACGTTTGTTCAAGTTACTATTGGTTTACATAACTTGAAGTAACGTTTACAGTAAGCGGTATTTTCGTAAATCCGAGTATCCATATTTATCCAGAGCATTTAAGAGTATGGTGAAAATTTGGCACAACAATAAACCCGCAAATCCTGTTAAAGATAGGTACTTATCTATTTATTCGAACGCATGATGTCCCTCGTTCGACGCACATAATTAAGTAGCTGCTAAATAAGTGCGTCGAACATGGGATATCATGCATGAGTCTATTCAATATGATATGTCTGCACGCAACAAAATACAAATGATTGCCGTACTTAAAGTTATTGCTGGGCTAGTAAATGATATCTCCGTACAAGAATTAATGAATAAAATCCTGTTATTAATATTTATTAGCACGACAAAGGTTAATTGGTAATTTGCACTGCCCTCGTGGTATAACTGCAAATTAACATTTCATTTTCGTGGAATATAAATTGGCGATCATTTGTGGAATGATAGATAACCGAATCTTATTAGAAAATCAGTTTGAATGAGACGGCATCTAAAGAAAAGCGTCAAACAACTTTAGGATGTTAGCAGATTTCAAAATGATACGTCTCATCATATATAATATCATAGCTTTAATTTAACTGAAATATAAGTACTGTAGGAGTTGCCTTATTTTTCAGACAATAATTCAAAAGAAGGAATCTTTAAACATGTTTAAATGCATTTAAAATTTTCTCATAAACTAACTTTATTACTGTACCTTCAGCTTTCCGTATTAGGATGGGCACAGACCGAGAAAAAGCTTTGCCAATTAAATGGCGAAACAATGAGTCGATCGTTGGTTTTATTCAAATGAAGACTGCCCTACCTTATCTTTCGGTATCCTGCAATTTCCTTGTCTACCAAGGACATAACCATATCATCAGTTTTGGTTGCCTGTTACATGATGAAATATCTTACGTGAAATGTCATTATGTGATGCCTCTGATTTTAAATCTACTTCGTTGATTCGATATAGTAGGCCAACAAAACATAAAACGCATGATTTTTTGGAAAAATATCAGTCCAGTGAGTAACCCTCCTTAAACGCCCATAACTCTTAATTACGCCGACAATACGTCAAAACGATCCGCAGTTCTTTTGAATCTGAAAAATATATTAAAGCGAAAATGTTCTGTATTATTTATGTCGGGCGAAAACATTTCTTCGCGTGCAGTTTATTTCAATTAGTCGGTAAATACGGCATTTACTCTCGTTGAGGAAGACGATTTATGCCTGTTTATTATTTTGGTAAGTGCCATCGTGTGGCTTCAGAAATAACTTTTGTTCAGATACAGTCGCGTTAATAAACGACACGAAGTTTTTACTATAAATGACCAATAAAGTTACTTAACAAGCTATTAAAGATAATTGCAATCATAATTCACTTAAGGTTCTTTTAAGAGCTTCAAATTTTAATGTGTAGATCAAAGATAACTATTATTTAAATTGCTTTACGATTCTTAGATAAAGATACTATTATAATTGAATGCGGAAATTCTCTCATTTATACATTCGTGTTTCGAAATGAATAAGGTGTGCTACAAGGGACAATACTAGGTCTACTCTTATTTTATGAGCTAAAGTGCAAAGTGCAGTTTCAATATGTTGCTGATATAAAAGATTCAACACCGTGTTTTTACATCCCCTACAAAAAATTTAATAAATTGGTTCTTTTATTTTGTTTAGTCTACTCGAGTCATAACGTCACTCGGAGATAGCGTGACACTTACAGTTCCTTAGGACCTCCTAAGGAACCTGCTAAACTTATTGCGTTTGATGAGGTTGAAATGTTGACAATATTCACACACACACAACATTCATTTTTATAATATTGAAGTGTTCATCGTGTTCTATCTAGATGATATTATTATTGATATTATTCAATTGCTTGTTGTATTGCCCGTAACTTTGAATACAAACGTAAATCAATATCTTGTTCTGAGTTATACAAGTATTTACGTCCTTTCGAATTATCAAATCAGGGCGGTCTCAAAGTTCTTGCTGCATACTTGATGCATTTAAAGGAAATCCTATTACATGCAACAAATTAACATTCATAGCTTGTTCACTATTAACATTATTGCAAAATTATCGTACAACTGTAAAATTTGCATAAGTCAGCAAAATCAGATCTGTTTATAGATTATATACACCGTCACTTGGTGCTGGTGCATAATTTGATAATTGAACGGCTTCGTGAATGTCAAATGATGTGATCTCCGCAATTGGTTGGTTAAGACCTAATTTTGAATAATTAGTATTCGATTCCTGCAAGTGATTTATCTTCAGGATTGTCAGTTCCAATGCTTATTCGGAGTATTCAATAGTCACTGCTTGAGTGAAAGCATCATTGTGTTAATGTGTTTAAACATTTGAATAACACTGTTAGACTTCTGTAATATTTTATTGCTGTGACTGGTAAAGTCAGAGCACTATATTCACTTTTTTGATAAATTCTATTATGATTACCTATAATTTTTAAACATTACCTTTCCTACATTTGAAGGTAACAAAATTAGCATAACATAACATTATTTAATAGAGAAATGGAAATTGCTACACTGACAAAGTGCTCAGCACTTTAGTTTTGAAAACTGCACCGCCAGACTTTGCTTCCTTCCTCATCTAAACTCACGTCTCGTGTCTCTTAACTCTCACTTGTTTACGCTGCTAGAAACAAAGTAATATTTGTTTTGTTTTCTCATCCTGTTAGAAATAAAAGCTAACATCATTACAAAGCATTATTAACAAAGATTTAATTCTAATAATCAAAGTGTCCAATAAATCATGTTCCTTGATAACGGAACATTAAAGGCTGTCAACTGTAGGTTCTGTTCCATAACCAAACATGTTCGAATCCGTGTGGTGACATTGTCTCGACGGTAATTGGTAGCAGTCGCTTTTGTTATATTTATGAGGCCCGTAATTGGTAACTATTGGCAATACTTCTGATTTCGTTGGTTGCAGTTTGAAAGTAGGTATCCCGAGAATGTATTAATAAGTGCCAATTTAAACAGCATTTCCTAAAGTGATCCGATATCGGCACGATCTTTATCTGAAACTATTCTTAGTATATTTTATTGCTTATGTTATCGCTTACATCAACATCGTTGTTTGGTGACCACAACGTCTTAATTAAGAGAAAAGAAAATCTCTACAACGTGGAAAACGAAACCACTATAGCTTATATTTACGATTGATTTTAAAACGGCTTCATCTTCACATAAAGCAAAACCTTTCCCATAAACCATCACAATAGCCGCTAACATTAACATCGATACAAATAGCTAAAGCTCAATCCAAATTTCCAATACAATACAATTTATAGTACATTTTGAATCTTACCGGCTTTGAGCCCGGACCCGAGTTACTTCCGCATATAAATCGTTATTACAGAAAACGTAAACATTCACATACAAATCAATGAAAGTAAATGTGAACTAGAACGTAATAACCCCCTTTACGACCTTAAGGCTAAACCTTCGCAATAAAAATAATACCAGCGATGTAATAGAATTTATGATGTTCTAATAAGGAACTGTATCGATGGGAATTGTTGAAGCGCTTTCAGTGCTGGTTTTGATAGGACGTATGATCGATGATCGACGTATGATGGTTATTGCTGCTTTATTAATGTATGTTTTGCTATTGACAAGGGTTTTGAATAGGATATGACCTTTAGAAATGAAGCGGTTTCTAAGGAGATTGCTTCAGGTGATGAATGCGAAAATGGACGTTAATATCTTAGGAAATGGTTTTCAACCTTCTCACTGTTGTTTCCGAAATAGCTTTTCTTTTTAAAAATAGATTTGTGTCTGTGACAAGTATTTTAAAACTGCTCTCTGTTGTCTGAAATTATGAACATAAAGTTAAAATAACAAATTAATATTTTATTTAACTCGACCCATAATGATAAGTAAAACTCCATAAAATACAAGGCTTGCAGAACTTTGCGAAGTTTAAGAACCAGTAGTCACGCAATATACCAATAATACAAAGACTCTAATACTATAAGAATCAGCAGAATCCACATTCGTAAAAACACATGTAATAGTAGTTCATTACGGAATTAGGTAAATGAATAAATACGGCAGCGGTAACACAAACTCTCCGCGTGAATTGAAAGTCTGTCTTTCTTTCAACAAAGATTGTAAACCTGCAGACACGTCAGTTGAAGCAAGTATAGTATCGTGACGTAACAATGTGTGTGCTTGTTGCTTGAATAGGATTTCTTCATGGGTTTAAAGATCACACTTACAGGTAAACAAATATAGTATCTTAATAACAGCTCTCTCAGTTAAGTGTTACAACTTGCAATATTTCAAATGAGTTGCTGGTTTTATATTGAGTCATTGAGAAAGATTGGCATCGAAATGGACATGTCTATCTACATAAACATAGCAGTAGCTACTTCACTAAGAGTTTACCTAAGGGTAACTGATTACGAGTAGCAGCAATGTGCCGTGACAAGTAAAGTTTTTTCATTAGCTCTCTTCTCCGAAGTGTTTAGATTAAAAAATGATTTGATTTTATTCGAGTTATCTTTCTCAAGGAATCCGAATCCGAATGAACTTATTGGATTCCTTCGATTTATATTTTAAATTGGTTAAAATTTCTAGATACCCAAAGCTCCCTTCATCACGTAGGCACAAACCCTCAAACAAGACAGCGCATCTCTTCCCCGAAACAATCTTACCTCAAATACCGCGCGGGCACATTGCATCCATATTTCAATCAGACCCGATCCACCGACATGTATTTACAACACGTTTTAAAGCCCGCTCTATTTTGGACATGTTCAATCCGTGAGCTTATTTGGGCCTGTTTGTTTTCATATTGGGAAACAGTGATCTGTAATTCTGTACCATTTATGTACTGTGGCGATTTAGTTCTAGAGTTCTTAGATACTTCTTTATTTAGTTTGGTTACTCGTGAATGAAGCGCGCTATTTTTTAGCGTTTACATGTTTAGGAATAATTTCAGCTTTCGTTTTTTCTGTCTATTCATCTATGGGATTTGCTCCAGAGGTTTCGAACTCAAATGGAGCTCGATATAAAGAGGCGTTGGGCCCTATTAGGCTCATTCGGTTTGATGAAGGCTTTGCCAGACGTAAATCAAATAGGATTACTTCAAACTCCACTTGTTTGATTTATCAAATGGGTAGCCATTCAATCAATTTTGTGGAGTCTTAACCACCAGCTAGCAAAAGTCACTCGATTTTTTTTACATTGTATTTAGAAACTAAATTGTAAGACTAGCGAAATAAAATTTTATTGAAAGTTCCTTCCTTCCTGGGAACAATCGCAGTTACTACTAGTACTCCCAAACTACATGAACAGTCACCGACAAACGATTTATTTCCACTCTAAGTGATTGATTGGCATGAAAAACAATATGACAACGATACGACAAACGGTTAAGGTAACGTTAGATAAGATGGAATTCTTTACTTTACGACTGTTGTAATTCGACGCAAAGGCATTAATATTTTATGTTTAAGTCAACAACCGCTAACATTGCCAACCTGAGTTCAAGCATAGTCCAGAGTCAAGTTCAAGTTAAGCAAAAATTTAGTATCGTAAGGGAAGCTGATGAAGATATACTTTTGAAAACAGGCTGTTTGTTGGATCATGAAAATTATTACCTTCCAAAGTCTCTTTCGGCTTATTGTCACTTGCCTTTTGAACATAATGAATATAGTATATAAAAAACCAAGAAAAACCAAGTTGCCATGTAGTGTCACATAACATCATCCCTGATAGATAACACAGTTACTGGTAATTACCGCGTACACTCCACGACAAAGGCACATAAATAAACACTAAAATCTTGATGGAGATCTACATACATTTGTCTGTAACCTAACAAACAGGTAATTCTATTGCAAGGTGCAGCAACCTTTGACATTAGGTAACCTCACCAATTTATATTTACCCAGCAATGTACAAAACGGTACTACAACTGTTTTACACTCGAACAAGTAATAATTTCTTGTTTCCTCCATTACATATCCATAAAAATTTTATCGACATGCGAAAGATTTATTTTTAGTATTCATCGGTAAATGACAAGCATTGTCATGTTTACAGCTGTTGGGTCATAAAGCCAACCATCCTGAGACATAATAATTAGATAATTAAGTACTCTAAAGAACATTACTTTCACACGATAAAATTTTAATGACTCTATTATGTATAATATCATATAGATGAACTAAGTATTATTGACAAAATGTATATGTCGCAGGTTTTTCATAAAATTAGGTTTTTGATGAAAAACCGGAAGATGACACATTTTAAACTCAATTTCATCATAAACCTGTAACAATCTAGATTTTTGATCAAAAACCTGAACTAGTTTGGGTTTATGATAAAGTTCTTGTCAAAATCACGGGTTTGCTTGGTTTTATGACAAATAAATCTATTTAAATGAAACAAATAAAACAATCCATCATCATTTGCAACTTAGTAGAAAGAAAACAATTATTTATTTATCACAATTTTACATCCATGATCCAATCAATATTCTCCTCTTTCAATCCAATTATGAAATGAAATGTTTCAATGTCACCTTACCTATATTAATCTGATTTTGATAAGATTAAATAGAATTATTTGTCATAAAACCAAGCAAACCCGTGATTTTGATAAGAACTTTATCATAAACCCAAACTAGTTCAGGTTTTTGATCAAAAATCTGGATTGTTACAGGTTTATGATGAAATTGAGTTTAAAATGTGTCATCTTCCGGTTTTTCATCAAAAACCTAGGTTTTCATCAAAAACCTAGGTTTTTTTTATCAACAACCTAATTTTATGAAAAACCTGCGACATATACATGTAAGTATTATTATACACTTTTTCTTATTCTAAAACGCGTAGAAGACTCTCCTGTAGTTCAACTGGCGGATGGTATCTTATCCTTCCATGCTCGACTTCATGACCCATTCTTGCATGTAAGACGAGTTTTTGACACAAGTATTCTATGGATGTTATTCGTTGATTTCTACACTGGTGTTTGCTGAATTAATAATAATAATTACTTCAAAGATTATGATTAGCAATCAATCACATCACCAGTCCAAATTTGTTGTAATTTCCAGTTACTGAGATTTCTTGAAATTACAATGACACCTTGCCAGCTGATCGAATATCTATTTCTACAAATTAATGTCATCTGCATCCCCAAACACATGATACGCATTCAGTATCAAATCTATTGTTGTCCATATTGTTTCTTAGAACGAGAACGCTGCAATAAATCTAGTCACGACACATGTAATTAATGTTTATGTGTTTGTTGGTGGTCTAACGTTAATATAAATCTTATCCCAATGATGTAATAAATTATTTCTATCATTTACTACCGTGCCGATTTCGGTAGGATGGAAAACAGTGTGTCGGCCTGTCATTCCGAGGAAGTTTGTGCGATGCGATTGTGGGTCATTCTCAGATCAGTACGCGACTTCTGATTTATTGTTAGGGATATTGCGAGATGTATCTCAGAATCGTTGAAGCCAGTTTCTATGGATTTGATGATATACTGAGGAACTACTTTGACAATGTTGAGGAATGATTTGATGCTACGGAACATAATATGTTACTTTTTTTAAACAGTTAGTTTATATTATCAAAGAAAACATAGATGAAACAGATAAACAAAACAGAATAACTAAGATAAATGTCCTAGGAAAAGTTTCAACAATACTAAGTAGACCCATTGAAGAATCAACCACAATTCATAGTCCTGAGTTCCAGACTGACAGCTAGTGCGCCACGGAAGCACGTTTCCCTGTTGCAGTGTGAATTCAAAACATAAACAGATTACGAAATCAATAAATCATTGACAGCCACTGCCGGATACGATCATAATAACTAACACATGTTATTAAATAAATATCACGCAAATGCAATACGTGGATTGCATGGACATTGTTTAGATTAAGTTATTAAGTAACAGCCGGTCATAATTCACTTAAAGGTCGAAGGTCTTTGCACCAGTAAATCTTATAGGTTAGTACCTATAAGACTGAATGAAGTTATAGGTGGTCATAACTATAATTAACATTAGCTAAAAGCCTTTGTAAACCAGAAATGTAATACACAGTGACAGGTAATAGTCTCACAGATTTGAGGAAGTCATATTGTTCAGACCTAATCCTTTGTGAGTTGAGGTTATTGGGAGAAAATAATTTATATTGGTTTCAAATCTATAGCCATTTTGAAATTTCACCGATTATTATGTTCTCACCATTAAACTCAGCTCTAATGTTTGTGTTTCCGCTAATCTCAAATTAAGTAATTTTAAACTTGACCAAATTAATAAAATTAATTTTATTAATACAAATAAAAATAAATTTGACTTTGAAAATAACATTTTAGTCCCAAATATTCAAAGTGGAGATTATAGAAATGCAAATGTTCAGTATTAAGATCTTGAAGTTCAGCTTGTTTATATTTAATGTTAACCATAAAAATATTTAACGGAATTCGTAATAGATTTAGAAGTTAGTGAGTCATTGACGTTTATCCTATTATTGTAACAAATCATGGTTTCTTCATTTTGAGGATTATTGAAACTTCGGAAGCGTTGTAAAACTTGACACATATAATAAAACACTTGATACTGACTTGACGTGATAATGTAAAGTTGACTTAGGGAAATTAAAGCAGTACCTAATGCATAAACAAAGGTTTTTGAAAAATTTTGTGGATCCAATCGTTAAACCTACAAATTGAGATTTTATAGAAATGTGGGAATGTGAAATCCATCTGCTTTTATGGCATAGATGAAATTGGTAACAAATTATAGGTACTTGTGAATTATGTTTTTTACAAGAGTTTGACATAAAGCTGGACCAACAATTTCATGGTTGATAAGCTTTTATCCATGGAAATATTTATATTGTTCATCTTCAAACTAATTGATAATATTGAATAGTGCTTATTCTAATGAGCTTTTTTGCACTATGCACTACCGATTTATGAATGGGTGGTGACCTGGTGTCCTGAAATACAGTCAGCCAAGGCATCAGTATCCTACAGTATAATTAACGTTATTTTGTATTATTCTTGATACCATGCTAAATACACTTTCTATATTGTGGTGAGAAATATATCTTTATTTTATTTGACTGTAAGTAATTAATTTGTATATTTCAAAACATCTCAAGTCATGTGTTTGTAAGCTGACGTCAACAGTAGATATAGAACTGTGTCTAAGTACTTTCCTATCCTACATCTCTGTTCACCATTTAAGGCTGGGTATACACAGAGAAACGTACCTATGTGTATTTCAATCATCTTCAGTATCTTGTTGTGCCTCTTTGTTTGGACTCTGTCAGTACCGCTCGCCTCTTAATGGTTTTACTGAAAGACATGTTTACTAACAGGCAAAAGTTGCTAACAGATCACTCTATATTGTCTTCACGTAGAGCTTTAACAATAGTGAAAAATATTGAGATGTATGATGTACCTTTATGTATTTTGTAGATACATACTTATATCATATCTCTTGTTACATCTACGTTTTAAAGCGCGTTCGAACTATATTAT
The DNA here is from genome assembly GCA_927399505.1 of Luperina testacea. Classification (NCBI taxonomy): domain Eukaryota; kingdom Metazoa; phylum Arthropoda; class Insecta; order Lepidoptera; family Noctuidae; genus Luperina; species Luperina testacea. The sequence goes on from OV656771.1 coordinate 1,666,149, forward strand.
ACTACGAGTATTTAGATCATATTGTACGTAGATCATATACATACGTGAGGAAGCGGGCATGTCCTAGAACCAAAAATTGGAAGACATTTGACATCTACTAACCACACGCGTGGTATGCGTGGATGCGGCCCAATCCCTCTCAAAAAAAAGAGAGGAGGCCTGTGTTCCAGTAGTGGGAACGTTATAAGCTGGTTATTTTATGTTATGTAGTTAAAACTTTCTTTTGAAATGTGAATAGGTACTATAACAAGCATTTGGTGAATAAGATTCCATTATCCACACAGAGATCATATCCCAGAACAAAATGAAAAGAATTCCAATTGTGACAAGAAAAATACCACAATTATGCAATAATACTGCCTGGAATCAGTTTCCCAAGAAAACGCAAGATTTTGGATTAACAGTTAACTTATCAGAATCCAACATCTGTTCCCAAGTTCCAAATACCACATGCTATCTAATCGCCTTCCGTTTTAATTGCTACTTAAAGAACTCACTAACTAATCGATCCTCACTCACCATTACTACCTTTTCGTAAACATTATGAAACATTTCTGTTGACACCTCACCTCTTAATTCTTCATCTTCATCATTGTCAACTTTGTTATCAACGGTATAAGGTTCATTATCATTTGCATTATCAATGAAGTCAGTGTTATGAAATTTATTAGTTAATATTGACTGTGTTAAATCTCTTAATCAAATCGAACCCGAGTCAGTCATGACTCTGAGCTCCGGTATTTGTTCTAGTGATGATGTTTTGTTTGTTGTGTCAATACCAGCATTTTCTTACATAATGGATTTCTGAATTTCTATCGTATAAAAATTAGCACTTGCTGGGTTCCATTGTTTGGGAATATCGGTTGGAATAACTGTGAATTGAATAAAGTTCAATTTCGGAATACTTATGGGAACCATTGAAAATGTGTTTGGAAATATTAGAATCGATCTACTTATGTTAGCTACTGCTCTAGATCGATCAAGTCAGAGACTTCAGTATCAGTAGGTCTGTTGGCAAACGACGAAATTATTGGTCGACATGACAACACATGGAATCGAATATTATTATTAAAAACCTGTGTTGTCCCACTGCTGGGTAAAGTCTCCCTACTCTCTTTCCACTTCTCTCTGTTTAAAGCTGCTAAGGAACAGTTCGCGTTGAAGGAGACCAGCTCATCCCGCCATCTCCGTCTGGACCAGCCGCTATGTCGCATGCCATTAAGAGGGACCCATTGGGTCATATGTTTGGCCCATTGATCGTCTGACATGCGGCAGATGTGTCCAGCCCAATCCCATTATAGCGTGGCAGCTTTCCAAGTGACATCAGTTATCATTGGGATGGAGCGGATGGTCATATTCCTAACCCGGTCTGTTAGTTTGATACTCAGAATACTCCGTTCCATAGCCATAGGGCTATGGAACGGAGTATTCTGAGTATCTGAGTATTCAATTCATAGAAATCGAATAGGATTTCAGAAACCAGTTCGTCACTGAATTCCCATAACGTAAAATAAAACGCAGTATTTATCGTGATTGGTCTTTGACACAAAAATAACTCAAAGATATTAAATTTTACGAGGCATTATCACTTCGTCACATGTCATATATTTAGGTAAGTACTACACCATTATTCTCCTAACCGAATATCTTCACCAAAGCACAAAAACATAAAAACTATTGTTTACAGGCACACAAACTTTCCCATGGCGCTAGTAAAATAAGTGATTCCTCACAATCATGCAGTTGTCATGCTCTGTGTTTGTTGTTACTCTGTTGGTTAGTATAAGTTAAAAATTTACCAAAATAGTAGATACACTATTATTCTCTTAAGAGCGTTTACGATGTACGGCATTTCATACAAACTTTCAAGCCCTTGTTTTTCGAAATGAATGAACAAATTTTAATGAAACTTCATATTAAGCTTAACACTATTTTTAGAAAATGTTCTTAACTAACTTTTTAGACCTTTATATCCTGCTTATGCGTACCTCCAAAACCCAGTTACTGGGTGAAACGATATTCCTTGGTAAGACTGTTTGAAAATCCATATTTAGCAGGACATTATTTGTGGACATAATGAGATAACAGTTGTAAGCCATCCTAATTCCATCTTATAATTTGCAGGAAGTTACATGAACATATCTTTCATCAGAATTGAGACACAAACTTATAAATCAGACGATGTAAACAAAATAAATCTTTTCCTCACATCGAATACACATTGCTCTTCCATGAATGAACTTTCAGAAGAAATTGCGAAAGAGACATGAAACGAAGGAGGCCATAATGTAAACAAACAAATAAAATATGGAATATTAGAAAGGCTAGGTACAGACTGGTTGGGTAGCGTTTTTTCCCCGGGATATTTTTTAGTCATTAACTAAAATCTTCATAATCAGCTTATACATATATTCCAACTGCTGGGACAAGGCAGGAGGCCTCAGCACGAGAGAATGGGCCGTAATACATCACGCGGGCCCAGTGCGGTTTGGTGGATGTCACAATGTGTCGTTTAAATTCTTAGTTCTAGGACATGCCGGTTTCCTCACGATGTTTTCCTTCACTGTTTTGAGAGCTTAATTAAAATGACAAAATTATTGTATTTCTGTAAGTTGGTTTGTACCGATTCTTCTTCACACCTACACGTCAAAAATAGATAATGTTTTAAAACAAGAACATATCGATGTTCTCTATCTGACTACTCTGAGAAGCAAGACCGAAACAATACAGAGGTCAAAATCTCGTTTAAACTCCAGACATAATCTTGGTGAGATCAAATCATCATCTGCCTAGCCTTTCCTCAACTAGGTTGGGGTCGGCTACCAGTCTAACCGGGTACAGCAGAGTACCAGTATTTTACTGCCTATCTGACCTCCACATCCCAGTTACTGGGTAATACTATACCCCTTGGTAAGACTGGTTGTCAAACTTTCGGGCTTCTGACGTCCCGTAATGACTGCCAAAAATCCACGAATGACAGCCAGGACCAACGGCTTAACGTGCTTTCCGTGGCCCGGAGGCGTCTTGGTATGTAAAGATGGTCACCCATCCACGGACGACCCGCGGCAAGCGTAGCTTGTGTGACTGTTATTACCACAAGCTCCACAACCACCACCACACCACCACAAGCTCCACCTAACCACAAGCTCCTCCAGACCCTCCAGGCCCTCAATTTGGTCAGATCAAATAGTCTGTTATAATCAATTTAAATCTGCTGAAGGTTATGTAATATGTAGTATAAAGCTTGGTAATATAGTGGTCAAGCTTGCAATAATCCCCATTCATGAAATATGTTTCCCAAGTAGGTTCGGGACGTTAAAACAGCTGCTATCATAAAATAATTCCAGAATAAATCACACGTTTTATTGAAATGTCTTTGTCTGTTATTGTAACCAACAGTACAGCTATAAAAATATTGCAAGCTCAACCAAATCGCGTGCAGATGATACTGAAATACCCGTCCATTCGAATAATCCTTAAATAGCTATAAAGTGCAATAAAAGGATAAACAAATATCGGATTCCCAAACACACGGCCTCGTTATATCCCCTTTTACGAGTTGCCTACAAGATTCCTTATCCCGGATCCCGGGATACTGTTTGGTGAAGAGTAGTCTTTACATCGTTATGAATTATTTCTTTTGATCCGCTTACAGCGCGAATGTAATAAAGTACTCGTAAGATTTACGTATTGTGATATCGTAAATAACGTAGAAAAATCTATGATAGTACTAGTTATTTCGTGGAAGTGTATAAATGTAGCGTTAATGAAGCCACGTTACTTTTTAGTTGCGAACTAATAATTCAGATTTATGCGGGTTTTTTTGTTCCATATTCTTTGTAGTTTATGAAGATGTTAGTGAATTAATTTTTTACATATTTTGACGTCTTTACTGACTGATTTACTGTGTTGTTTTAGTAGACGATGGATGAATTTTATTAATATTTTGTTAATAATGTTATTTTAAGAATATTTTGCAAGTTAACTGAAAATTATGACATATCATACATTGGTATATCGTTCATGTGTCTGTTTAACTGAAAAGTTATTCGATGTTCCCTTCAAAAGAATCCTTTCTCTTAACATAAGCATGATCTGCCTCTAATGTTTCACTGCTGGGACTTCAAACAGGCGGCGCTTCTTCTCAAGAGGGAACGGGCCATAATCCACCACACGGGCCCAGTGCGGGTTGGTAAATGTCACATATCTTTGAATTTTTGGTTCCAGGACATGCCGGTTTCCTCACGATGTTTTCCATCACCGTTTTGAGAGGAGTGGGGATGAAATAATTTACACAAAATAAAGTGCTTGTCTGAGTTCGAACTCACGACCGACAACTCGTAAGTCGTGGTTACCATTGAGTCACCACTGCTCATTTTCATTAGAAAAAAATAAAGATACGGTAACGCCTTACAAAAGTAAACCGCTGCATAAAATCGAGTGACGTAAATACATAACTGTCCCTAAAATCTTGAAAACCCATGAAAACAGGAATCCTAAGTTATTCTACATCAAACATCCACGGACTGTAGCAGATCAGATAGAACTGTGATATCAACATAACTATCATCTTAAATTAGAACCAAACTCACTACTTATCCATTGCAGCTCCAACTTATTAGTTAAAGCACTAAGTATACACTCGCCACCCACAGTTGGAGCATCTAAATCTAAACGCAAAACGAATACCTTCAGCGGTCTTCGATCTATTTTAAATGAATCATTCACTCACCGGGTTCCTACTGGGGTAACTGTTGGTAAGGATTACGGGTTACTATCCGTTTAAGAGATTTAAGTAGTAAACCATGTAGGTGTGCTGAAATATGTGTGTTTTGATAGGATAATTAGCCAACAATGTTCCCACAGCTGGGACACATGATAGGCCTCCTCTTGGTGAGAGGAAGTAGGCCGTAATCCACCACGCGTTCCCTGTGGGGGTTGGCAGATGTCACATGTCTTTGAAATATTTGGTTCTAGGACATGCCGGTTTCCTCACGATGTTTTCCTTCACCGTTTTAAGGCAGTGGTGATAAAATAATTTACACAAAGTAAATTGCATGCTTGAGTTCGAACCGACGACGACCGTAAGACGCGGCCGTTACCACCGTATTTTGATGGTATTTTTTTAGTAGTTTCAGCTCTCTATTAGAGATAATTTCAGCTGTTTTCGATTCATAATTAAATTATAACTAATCATTGCCTAATAAGTTAAGGATTTTGTCTAATAAGTAGTATGTCTCTGGAAAACATCATCGGGAAATGGTGCTACATTATCCGTGCTCTTCATGTGTATGAGAAACGGTAAAATCAAAGCCTATCGCAGTCCACTGCTGGAAAAAGACCTCTCCCTGGCTGCTCCACAACACCCAACATAGTTGGGAAAAGGCTAGGCAGATGATAATGGTTTATTTTTATCCACGACCACACATTTCACATAACTATACAATACCTATCTCTACGCGGTAATAATAAAGATATGTATGTATTACAAATGGCGGGTGTCAGCTGTCACTAGACATAACAATGGATACGGAGAATTAGCCCTATCAGCTGTTCATATTGTTAGACTTGGAATTATGAAATGGAGGGGAAGCCCCGCGACGATGATGTAATTTCCTTATAGCTATAGCACGGTAATAATATAGGGTCCGAAATGTTAAAGGAAACGGTTATCGTAAGTCATTCTTGGAAGCTCAGAATCATTTGCTACTTACTATTCAGTTTGTATCAAAGAAGCATGTTTAAAGCAATCTGTTGAGAGAATTTTGTCGAAATGCATTACACATTGTGTCTTGTAGTGTTATGTGTGTAATGATCATTGACGCTCTATTTAATAAATTGACTTTCACAGTGAGGAAAATATTATCTAGTTTAAATTTTATTAAATTTCTTTGGTTCCATTCCTATGCATTCATTACCTACACCTACTGAACTTATGTATATCTACTGAATGGTACAAGTTACACCTACAGAGCCATTTTTTTTTGTTAGCCTATTTTTTTCCCAGTGCTGGGCATCGGCCTTCCCTTTTTTCTTCCAAACCTCCATGTATTGTGCAATTTCTAGCTATGTTGGCCCTGCAAATGATATTAGATCATCACACCACCTTCGCCGTCTACCTCGACGGCGATGCCTGCCTCAGGCGTCCAGTGAGTGACGATCTTTGTCCATTTCTTCAGGTGTATTCGTCAGACGTCATAGTAACTGTTAATTTTACTACTTCATTCATCTGCATTATAATTTAAAATACTTTTATTAAAGTCATAATAATTCATAAACGATAAATTTTATGGGCCTCACACGAAATGTTTTGACTATCGATTCCCACACGCAATATGTCGCCACGGCTATAAATAAAGTTAAATAATCCCAATACTAAGTCGATCAACAGAACCCATAAAATATTGAATAAACACACCTTTATTTTGACGCACCGTTGACAGTTTCTCGAAAACAAAATACATTTTGCAGTTGTCAAAATATTTTTAACATCGAAATTCAATTTTATGACCCGAGAATTGAGAATGATGAAACGGACAAAGAACTTTATCGACTGTAAATGTATGTTTGTAGTAAAGTACTTTTAAGGGATTATCCCTGCATATCGATAATAAAACGGAATTATATCGGTACTGATTTGAAGTAGGTCGCAGAATTAGCATGTTGGAGACAACATCTCGTTAAGTGCTTTGTGAATTATAGTAAGAGTGAGGTGAACGGCTGATTTTGAGGTGCTACGTCTGAACTCTAAGCAATACATTGATGTAGAGCTACTATTTGTCTGTACACTGGAACAGTTACATATCTCAGACAGGTCAGATAACTGAAAGGATTTGTATTCCAATCTTTGTTGATCCTCTTGGTTTGATTCAGTAGTGAATCTACTTTGTTTACAAAATCGATATCGATGGAATCTTACACTCGTACCGTCTACTTGAAAACTTCCTGTCATACTCGTATGTGTCTGAAGTTATAAATTGAGAAAATAACGAAAACGAAGCTGTTGTGGTTTCACTTTAGCCTACACTTGATGAATGAAAAAAAATACTGACTTTTACTACAACAAATGACAATACTTTCCAAAGTCTTATTTTAATCAATTTTATTAGAAATTTAAAGTTGGCGATCACAATCTAAGCACAATTTTGTTAAAACTTAGAGAAATAAGAAAACTGGAAACTTAACTTTACTTGCATTTACAGATAATTATAGTTGAAGAATATCAACAAGATGGTATAGAAAACGAAAATAAAGTTCAACAATTTGTGAAATCTTTAGCGTACTACTATTAATGACGGAAAGACTTGTCCATCTGTGCGGTCGTTAAGCAGTAAGTTATGTCTCATCTTGTCAGGGAGAGTTCTCGTTGTAAATTAGACGATACAACCTTCGCAGTTCGCAGCTTATGGTCCATACAGTACGATGAAGTCGTTACGTATGCGCGTTTGTAAATTACATACTTTACACTTGATGGAGAGTTTACTCGGTACGAAGAGTTATTCCCAAAAAGAAACCTCTTTTAAATAAAATGTTCAAATTATTTGCTTATCATAACAATCTCATCTACGTGCAAGTATCGAACATCCATCAAATTCATCGCACGCTCTAAACGGCGCGCAAAACCAACATAGTTTTCACTTTATAATTTATCGAATAAGGAATCAATGTTGCAGCTCTAACATCAAAGACGTGCATCGATACTAATACGGAATCGATTCAAATCGATTGATCAGCTCTCGATACACGTACAAAAACAATTTGCAAAACTGAGTTCAATTCGCGCCATCCCGTTGTAAAGCACACGATACGGAATGACGAATTGGAAAAGGAAAGGCACGGTTTAAATCGTCGTTTAATGTGCAATTTGTATGACTGGTCGCTTTGAAATGAGCCAACACTTTGTGCGCATCCAACGGCGGAGTCAGCTCGCGTAAACTGTAGCCAACATAACTTTACTGTTACTAAACTGCGGTACGTACAAAATTGAATGATATGTTTGTTGTCATAAGATTCAAATTTTATTCATCTACGATGGTTTACAGAAAAAACAAGTTGGTAATTTCACGTTGTTGGCGCCACTAGAGTCGCGAGGCGTGCAACGAGCGCCCATCGACGGTTAAACGGTTATAATCGGAAGATCTTTATGACATGCAATGACACGCGGATGTACTCGTAATTCTACATTGCTTCTTAATAAGCACTCCTGATAAATAGGCAATAAAGGTGACGTGAAGGAGTCTCGATGGGCTATAGGTTAGAGCTGGAGACGAAATGCTTTGTCGTAGATGACTTGAAGTTTATGTTAGATGTTTTTGATTGATCAGTTAATATATTCCACTGTAAAATATTCTTGAATGTCCCGAGTTAGTTACTGATATGTACAGTCAGGGTAAATAATTGTTGAACAAATTGACACCCTACGTCAATTTACCGTGTTATTGCCAATTCATATTACTGTAGATAGAGAATTGTATGTATTGTGTATGTCACAGTAAGACGGTTGAAGCCGTAATCATGTACTGATCCCATGGTGACAGGGTGCGTCGATTTCCCTGTCACCCTGTATATGATTTTGTCTTCTATGTATACTGATATTGTCGATGGCCCTGCCACCCTGTATATGATTTTGTCTTCTATGTATACTGATATTGTCGATGGCCCTGCCACCCTGTATATGATTTTGTCTTCTATACTGATATCGTCGATGTCCCCTGCCACTCTGTATATGATTTTGTTTTGTATACTGATATCGTCGATGTCCCCTGCCACTCTGTATATGATTTTGTTTTGTATACTGATATCGTCGATGTCCCCTGCCACTCTGTATATGATTTTGTTTTGTATACTGATATCGTCGATGTCCCCTGCCACCCTGTATATGATTTTGTCTTCTATACTGATATAGTTCGTTCTTTTTGCGACTTTACATTTCCCAATGTCCATTTCGTAAGACCTTCTATTTGAAGGGATTCTAACGAGCTAGTCGTTTAGTTTTATCTTAACAATCCAGTGTAATTGCTTCATCTAAAGCTAATGCGATAGTCGTGTCTCTAGTCGATATCCTAACTTTATTGACATTGCAGGTAGGTTCGTAGGTACACCTCGTTAGTTTACGTTTAATTTATTTCATTGTTAGGTACTTCTAAGTAAGACATTCTAGTATATTATACCTCTTTAACTTTAGGGAGATCGTCTCGTCTTTACTTCTAAACTGAATGTACTAAAGCTTTACAAATGTACCTCCTTATCTTATGCAGATACAGTCGAGTAAAGAGTTAGTTACCTATACAAGCATTTATAAATCCTTCAATTACATTGCCAATATTAAATTTAATTTGAACTAACACTAATAAGTAGATAAAGATTTTATATACAAAACCTTGAAAGATATAACCATCGCAAATGTAGTGTTAGTTTATCTAAACATAATATTAAATTCCAGTTTATTAAGACATAACTTTTAATAAACCTATCCGTTAAAATAGTGTTCTTAATAGAGTACCCAGTAATTTTCTGCAAAATTAACCTCTACATATATCTTTTTATGGCCGTTTCCTAGTTCGAAAATGTCTTTAACCTATATAGGTAATAGTTTAATTTATGTATATATATATACTATAGTGTGGATCTTTATCTACACGAATATAAATTTAATAGAGGAATATTTTTGTGAGTTGGTCCGTATGGGAGGTCTGGTATGATAATAAAAACTTTGACTTTTCGTTAGTACGCTATGCTTTTTTGACTAAATAAAGGCTTTACTATAATGTGCTTGTGACAAAAGAGTGGTGAGCAGTGACCATTGTTTCGAAGTGAAGTCGGCTTCCAGTCTAACCGGATGCAGCTGAATACCAGTATTAAAAAAAGGCTAATCTTGAAAGAAAATGTACCAAAGCTTACGAAAATATAGATGTAAATACCTCAATAGATGAAGGGATAGTAGTGTACAAGCCATTGTTTATTTACTGCAATAGAATGAATCAGCTTAGCGCGAAAGCGACCTACGATTGCCTACGAAATAGATTGTGGCTTGCCCATTGAAGCATAATGCATATGGATGCGCTTATTATGGAATCTTTATCTAGCATCTAATTTCATCAAGTAGAAAAAGAGTGCTCCTTACTCCACAAACCTCTGTAGATGCCCTGACACGAGCGTAATGGCAATACTGCCTGACCTGAACAAATACAAATTACTTAAAGACCTCTTAATTCCCCACATTAACAAACTAAGCACACATTCATACGGTATTTAGATCATCTGCAAACTGAGCTATTGAGCGGAGCGTGCCGACTTGCGGTGGTCCAATATTGACACGGCCATCGACGTAACCAGTCGCATACATATTGCGATAATGCCGCGTCCGTCTAGCCGCCGCCGCGACGCTTTATTTGCTCGTCCGCACGTGTGCAGAATGCCTTATTTTTATTTAATGGATTTATTCGTTGGTTGCTTTTTGTTGTTTATTGACCGTCAATCTCGATTGTTGTTTTTTTTGTATATTTTATATTAATCTTAGCTTATTTTGAGGTAATTTTCACATCTGGATGGTGTATTGGCATCGCTATTTTAAGCCTACTGTAGCGTTAATGATCGCTCGTACGTTTCGTCTATTATATTTCAGTTCCCATCACTGTCAGTCATGTTCACAAGGCACTCGTCAGTCGTCAAGCGTATTGCGAGAAGTTTGAGCAAGTTGTCTGTGACGCGTCGACGCTTATGACGCAATTTGTCCGTGCCCGGAAAGACAGACGAGGCGCAAATTGTCCGCAAAATACGCGTTTTACGACACGATACACCTCAGGAATTTGGACTATGGTTACCACGATTTGAAATCACAGAAATCTACACAGTAATTTGACAATTATAATAATTAGTTACCTCCCGATATGTATTCTAGAATTGTTTATACCAATAACAATACTGTCATAAACTTTCAGAAATAACTACATATTACTCACATTTCCACCCAATAATTGCTAATGACTTCTAAAAAGAGAAAAATACAAAAATGATTTACATGATAATACGTAATTACACAATAGTCATAATTACGTATTAATAAGTGGGAAGTGATTAGGTAAACAGAATAAAATCCACTGTTTATACAAGATTGCTTCCTCACAAGTTAACAGTTTTATTGGCAATTAAATATCAGACAACGTCAACTTTGCCTAATGATACTATTTAACCCATTGAAGGACACTGAACGCCCCTCGACGTAATAACAATAAAACTTCTATTGTGTCTCGTACAGTGTCCTTCAATGTGTTAAGCTAAGATTGACAACAAGTACAATGAAAATAAACGTTAAAATAATCCTACTAAAAATTATTTGTTATGGCATAAGATAAACAAATTACGCTCGGTTGTAGATAAGAAAAGAAGTCTTTAGTGTGTTTTATCTGAGAAAAGAGCCGCCTTTGACTGAATCTTCCAAATCAATTATTATGTAAGAAGAAATTAAATAAGCTTGATAATATAGTATAAATAAATTAGATGGTTAGCCAACCCTAGAAGTGGTGTTAGCAAGCAAACTGTCCAAGACAATAAAGTGGCAAGGTTTAGTAGACACAGAAGGCGCCGAAGCGCCGGCAAATGAGTATCCTAATATAAGGATAATCACAGAGTTATTACATGTGTACTAACATAAAGCAGATAAAAGCAACACTTTACGAACTTTACCTGCAGATAGATTTAAGATTCAATAAATTCTCGAATTCTATAGTTTCTACCATTTTGTATTTTCCGTGCCTTTGAATTATCTTCCATATTTTCGATTACTGTTTTGAATGAATATTAATTATTGTTTTTTTTCTTTTCAGATTAAAACGAAGCTGAAATGAAGGAAAGGATAGGTATGTAAGTATTTACACTTACGGTATGACAACACGATTTCACAAATTGTATGTTTTAATAAAATTCATCATCTTGTTCTAATATATTGGTTAATTAGGATCAACGATCTGGTTTATTTTGCAAAGAACAGTACTTTGCTTTTAGCAAGCCAATTATATAGTTCCTTACAAATAATATATATTGTTTGCTTTGGATATTAAGTCTTCAATTTTACGTGAAACGTCTGTCACCTGACCTGTGCAACCTTTTGGAAAACTTCGCTTTCCTGCTTTGAATGTATCATTAAACAAGTGCATTTACAAATGAGTTTATTACAAGTCATTAAGGAATGCTAATCGAGAAAGAGGGAGATAAAATTATTTATCTGGTAAAGCTATTAATGCAGCTGAATCGAAAACATCGCCATTAACTTGAAATATATTATTAACTTTGACCTTTTTTCTAACCTTTACTCTCGAATTTTGTATCGCATTCATCAAAGTCGCTTTTACTAGAGCAAGACCGTGCCCTTACAGGAATGTATCATTATTATTGAAATATGTTTTCATGTTCGTCATTTGTTCCAAATGATGCAGTGTTTGGAATTCAAGGTAGCATATTATTGCAAGTTTTAAATGAAACTAACCTTATTGAAAAGGTAATCAAATGATTGTCGCTTGTTTTTTGGCTGGATCATAGTTATGTAGTTCATAATATATTTTTATGTAATATGGGGACATATACTCGTATAGTGTTCGTCATATATATTTATTCTCTGTGTTTTATATCATAAATATTTAAATTGACTATTTTACAAGAAAGGGTTTTCAAGACATAAGGCAGACGTGATAACATTTTCAGCCGAATTACCTCATAAAGTCATAGTATACGTCTGCCAGACGGATAAAAAGTGCTATTTTCTTCGCCAGACATCATTGATATAATTATGTTGTTTATTACCCGCGCGGGCGTCCCCTACCAGCGTGCAATGACAAACGCTTTTCTTTGATCATGGGTGATTCGGGTGATATATGCACGATGCAAGTAGTTAAGATATAATAATAAAATCCGTTTATTTCATAAGAATGACGAAGGATGGTAGTCGGATTTTTGGTTTGATTCCGTATATCGATCCGAAATTTTGAAAAATCCTTAACCGAATTCGATATATAGTTTATAGAAATTAATATGCTCTAATTTCCTTATCACGTCGGGTGGAAATCATCCAAGACATGAACTAGGCAAGTTTCCCCCTTTACTATAAATAAGACTTTAAATTCAAAGCTTAGCTCAACGGAAACAAAGAATAGAGAAGACACCATAATTTACAAATTATAACAGTCCATTGTAGAGTATTGTTCTACTCCTCCAATGGAAATAAATCTCTCACTCTACTTCAAGTTTCTTTGTCCGTTAATACCTATTACTACATATACTTCTCCGCCTTTCGTAATTAGGTGATAGACTAGTCTATACTGCGTATTTACATCAGGCGAGCTACAAAAATAGAATTCTTCAAACTTCTACATTGAAAATTAAGTGGTAATTATTCTACGGCATAAGTGCTTTTAAATACGTTGACGAACTATAAAAGCTACAAACTATTTGTTTGCGGTCTCCTTTGTACGCGACACGCTCGTTAAAATTTAACATTCTCACATAACTATAGACCGGCGCTGTGATGAAATTAGTTTGAATATTTACTTCTGTCTCACCCAATTACTCTGTTTTTACACGATTATTTTTACACCGGAACACAAATTATTACCCAGCGATATCATAAAACAAATGAAGCTACAAGTTTTATTGTTTGTGAGTTGAATTTGATAAATCCCTCTATAATTAACAGTTAGCAATGATTGGCGAACTGATTGTAAATGTCATCATCATCATCTCTCATATCCTAGCCTTCTCTCAACTATGTTGAGGTCGGCTTCCAGTCTAACCAGATGCAGCTGAATACCAGTATTTTATATGGAGCGACTGGCTACCTAAGCTCCACAACCCATTTACTGGGTAATATAATAACCCCTTGGTAAGATAGGTTTTCAGAATTTCAGTCTTTTGACTAAGTACCCGTAAAGACCGGCAAAGATCAACAATTGACATCCGGGATCAACGGCTCAACGTGCTTTCCGAGGCACGGAGGGGTCTTGATATGAAATGGATGGTCACCCATCCAAGGGCTGACCTCGGTAAGCGTAACCTAACCTTCGATCGCTCCGAGCGGCTGTTATTAGCCACGAGCCTTTGCCGATCACACGAGCGATTGTAAATAAATGTGACAAAGCATTGATAATAATGATGCTACAGAAAACAATAGAATCCAAGATTCTAATAAAGTCTGTTAATCTCGGATAGTCTAATGATGGGATAAGCAGTTAAAACTAAAGATTTCCCTCAACAAATTCCTTCGTCAGTCGATTACTAACTAATGCCTAGTTTATAAACTCAGCTTGGTGAAATAAGTGGCTTCAGGCTGCCTCGTTATGCTCCCGCAGTCGCTGATTTACTAGTATTGAACGGTAGGCAAGAGAAAGGGTAACGATCTGAGAAGTGAGTGGATAGGATTATCGAAGTATTTGTAGAACAGCATAAAGTTGAACTTAAGACACTTAATGATACCGATGTAGAGGCAAATGTAATTAGTGTAGTAGGTTCTAATATAAAAAGGAATTAATTAAACAAAATGTAATTTAGTAAACAAGTTGTTGAACTTAAGAATTCTTCATAAGTATTAAACATTATTTGGGTCTATACTAAGACTTGCCCATAAGTCAATTCAATGCAAACTAAAAAAATGTAACATGTTTTAATGTTTGTAAAAGCGAAATATACCTATGGCCTATGTAAAAAAAAATATCACGAGTTGTGTTCAAATAGAATAAGATCATTTGTAAACACTATTGTAAAATCCTTTGTAGTAATAAAGACCTTAAAAAATCATTCAAAGTTTAAGTAAAGGTATTGTCCCCATAAAACTAGAAATTGACACACTCTTCATAGAACACTACTGTCTCCGGAGAGGTCTATTTCGTGGTCACCACAGAAAAAACATTCGAAAAGCATTGTCTTCTTAATCCTATATTAACCGCACTTCAATAAAGTGTTCCTACGAACATTTTTGGAAAATCTCAATAAAGATTGACATTCTTAAAGACTCTTAATTTATACGGTCTTATGATTTTAGAAATAAAGTTGAAGATTGTGTGGCAGAGAATAAAATAGTGGAACGAATTGTGTCAAAGGATCGTTTGGGTGTCGTTTGTCTCTGTCTAAATTGGTTTGATGGCCGTTGATAGACATTGATAACTTCTAAATGACTTTATTTTTGGTTCGAAAGCTTCTGTTAGTGTTAGGGATGGCAACATTAAGATTCCTTTCTTTTCCCGGATTATTACCTATTAAAATAGTTGTAAATAATCAATATACATATTTTTAAGGTAAATATTATTATGAGAAATACTGGAAAAATGTGTGAACTCTTGACGTAGAAAATAATATTTGAATTCCTGTCGAATACCTATTATGTAATTAGAAAAAAAAGAAGATTAAATATAGAAGTAAATAAGATATGAACTGAAGATTTATAGGTAATAGAACACAATAAAAATGAAGCTTAATTAGCAAAAAAGATAGCGTAGCTACACTGTCTAACACGAGAACACAAAAATCTTAGAAAGCCTTCAATCAAATATGTAATCGCCCTTCATTTGACCTACGTCTAGTAAAAAACATCATTATTAAAACGCTATTAATATGTATTCGAACTTATTATTAGAACTTACTACAAAAACCCGTCTTTTATTCACAAAAAATCAATTCATTTATTAATGAAAAATAAAAATAAAATATCTTAATTGCTACAGAAATGTCACGACATAAATAGTTGGTAGTCTACTTAATTAAGTTAATTATTGTATTGTAGAGGAAAATACCGCCGTGTGGATCCTGCTTAGTGAATTTGAATATGTAATAAAGTTTATCACGAGGTCCGTTCATTCATAATGACCACACTTGGCGCCGCGTATTACGTAGTGAGTGGGGTGCAAGTGACGGAGATTTAGAACAATTCAGAACAATTTATTTTGTAAATACATAATAATATGTAGGTAGATATAAACTGTAATCAGACAAAATATGTTGTTATTATAATAATAATAATAATAATAATAATAATACTTTATTTGCCAAAATGTAGGTGTACAAAATAGTATGATGTTAATATGAATGTGGCCCAATTACATTCTACCATTACATGTGGTGTGCAAATATTTAATTTCATAATACATTAAATTATTAAAAATGTCATAATATTCGTTCATTATTATAATAATATATAATAAATAAATATATAATAAATCTCAAGCAATCAATCAACGAACTCGGTCTAAGTGTGGTCACACGAGCGGCACGCTTCATCAGCAGAGGCACTACAGCCGTCGACACTCGCCGACGACCGCCGTAGACGCGTCCGGGCTGCCGTTGACGCTACACTAATGAGGTCGACAGACGACACGACAAAATGTTGGTCTAATCCAATACAGCCGTACTAAGTAGTCCGAAATCCTGGTCTAATGTTAGAATATTGGTATTTCCCAGTTATTTGATTGTAGAGAGATGGCAGACAATCTATGTCCTATATTGATAGGCCAGCTGCATCTAGATAAAGAGGTAACCGACCCCGAATTATTATGTAGTTGGAGAAAGGCTAGACAGATGATTTATTGAATGTCTTTACCGTCTACACATTCGACCTACATATGATTATGGATTAGCGCATGACTAGTTGACGTGTATAAAGAGAGATTTCAGGAATTTGTCTAGACTATAAATTTGATTGTGACGATGGAGACTTTCGTAGATTGTTTCTGGTGTACGTACGACCTACGCAAGTCGTAAAGAAACAGCTGAGATTTACTACTGTGCTTGCAGACTTGCTATAGCCAGTAATTTTTCATTGTAGCTGACTTGGAAACATGTGTAATTGTGTATGTACAATTTATTTGCCCTCTTCATTTCAGTTATGGTCGTCCTGAATATTTCCACAGGTTATTATTTCCACTTTAATTTTCAGCTGAAAGGAACATCTAAGTTCTACAGAGTTCATAATTTTAAAGTTTATAGGACTACTTACGTTTTTTTTCTGGGTTTCCTAATTAGTTACGTATTCATACGGAGCTTTTACTTATAAGCTTCTTCTTCTTTGCGGTTCTCTGGCAATATATACAGAGTCATCAGCTCTTGCAGCGTGCAGACAGCAGGATTATGAGAACAGTCTCATCGCAATAATTTACTTAAATCTCAAGAAAATAAGAAAGGTGCGTATGATTTTGAAAACTTTATTAAAAAAAACAAGGGCTGTTTTCCGCTAGCAAGAAGACTAAACCTCAACCTAAGAAAAATAACTAAAAGACTAATGAATCTAGACGACCGGTCGTAATCAGATTTGAGATAACATCGGGTCATCTCAATGATAAGCCTTTCTAAATATATGCACATACAAACATTTCACTTTGCATTCGTTTGAATATCATTAGTTAATTTAGTAAACTATCAAAATGTAGAACACAAGAAATAATCAGCTTGACATTGTTCTACATGATCATAAACTTGTATAGTAGGGACGTCTCTAATGTATTTTACATAATAATCTAATTTGAATTAACATTTTATTGGACATTGAATTTTATTTTAGCAATCGCTAAATAAATATGTTTTCTAATACAAATTAGTAGCAAACTCAAACAATTTATTTAAATGAAACCAATTTGAATTTGAATGTTTGAATTGTCAAGGAGTCGGGCCGCCCATTAAAAAGCGTAGTAGGTACCTATGACGAAGAACGGGCAAGAAACTCCGCAGACCCTCTTTTAAATAAATAAAAAATGTTACAAAATGTTTGTTACATCAACGTGTTGGTTGCTAATGAAGAATTATGTTTTGTGCAAACTTGTAAAATTATCTAAAAGTGGTTTAAGCAGAAAATTCCAATAACTCATCTATTTCGTTCGATGCAGTCGGAAACAATCTTCTACTAAACAGCGTGCTCAATATTGCTTGCTTTTCGAAGCCCTTGTTTTTCGAAATTAATGAACCGATTTTAATGAAACTTCATACGCATATATGCAGGATACAAAGGTCTAAAGAACATTTTCGAAAAATAGTGTTATAGCCAAATTAGACTGATTTTAAATGTTCCATAGAAACAGAGATTTCCAGTTATCTTTTTTAAATAAGACATTTCGAAAATGTTCTTAAGTAATTTAACAGTCGATCGATCAGGTTAAGCTACGCTTGCCGCGGTTGGTCTGTGGATGGGTGACCATTTTTACATACGGAGACCCCTTCGTGCCTCAGAAAGCACGTTAAGGTCCCGGCTGTCATTCGTGGATTTTTGACAGTCGTTACGGGTAGTCAGAAGCCCGGAAGTCTGATAACCAGTCTTACCAAGGGGTATCGTATTACCCATTATCTGGGTTGTGGAGGTCAGATAGGCAGTCGCTCCATGTAAAATACCGGTATTCAGTTGCATCTGGTTAGACTGGAAGCCGACCCTAACGTATTTGGGAAAAGGCTAGGCAGATGGAGTTTTACCCTCATTCATTTGCTTTCAATTGATTATTCTTGACCTCAAAGCTATAAATTTGGATGCTGTAACCGTTTACTTTGGATAAACGATTCTGCTGTAGGAATCTTCCTACAGCAGAATCGTATACAAAAAAAAAACTGTCTAAATAATACAAATCTCATCTATTTTTCCATTATAATTTATAATGCAAAAATAGATTAGGTTTTTATTATTTTTATTTTAATATTATTTAATATATTGTAATATTATTTTGTTCGATTGAAAGTTCTTTTTTATTGTTTGTATGTTTCTTCTTTTTTCCTCCTACAGGAAAAATGTACAAGTTTCTTAACATTATATGATCATAAATATTGGTAGCTGGATACATTGACGCTGTTTTATAAGCACATTTAAATCTTTAAACCTAACATGTCATCAACTATCGATACTAATATTACACGTTGGCAGATGATATTAATGTTAAAATTGGTCTCCTGTGAGCAATACTCATCTTGTGAAAGGTTCGATGTGTTCTGTAACTCATTGATTCTTTTCACCAAAACTACATTATATACTCTTCGTAATAATACTTTGTCAGCATCTTCATTTTTATTAGCTTCTGCGACATCGTCTCTTTCATGTATAGCCGTTTTATACCCAAGTAAATGGTTTTGTTTATCGCCAGTGCTTGTTTAACTTATTTCACTATCAGCTACCTCTTCTTTTATTTCTTCAACGCCAATTTGCATTTTATCCTTAACTGTTTTATTGATTTTGTGGTGCGTTAAATATAAAATCGTCAAACGGAAGACTTAACTATTCGATGGCTATAGGACCACGGGGGTCACCATTAAATGCTTCCCCACTGATAATATTATCGGCAGGCCAACTGTCTACTTCCCACGGATTTGCTAAGCCGTTTTAATTTTTTATCATAACATTACTTTTTACAGTAACAGTGTTGTTTTTAGATTTGTGTATTTGTAACGGGTTATCTAACAATTTACAAATAGTTTAGCTTAAATGCCTTCTATGTGTAAAATAAATTTATGCGGTATTAGATTCTAGGTTAAGATGGCATCTGGCCTTAGAGTAATTTTAAAATAATTACTTTCAGTATCTCATTAATAACTTAAGTGGAGATGCTGATTAGTAAGATGCAAACAATTAGCCGATACTCCAGCAAAACTTTAATTGCAAAACATTAAACAATGTTCATTGCGCAGGCGCGGCGCGGATACACAAGATAGTATAAATAATGAACTTGTTTATATTTATTGCATCGTTAATAACGAACTTGATGAATTTAATTAGATGCTAAATGTTACCACTGGTTACATAAATATTGTGAGCTTTGAGCCAAATGAGTAATAAAATTGTCTAACACACCTTATTGCGATGCTTCTAACTTATAGACTACTCCCTGAATGCAGGAAACGTCATAATATTAGCCCGTTAATGTCTGCTTCTGAATGGACCTTCTCTATTTATCGCCACAGTCAATCCACGGAAAACCTTTTCATAATAACTACGTTGGCAATTGCAAAACCGAAGTTGGGAGGTAGTTTCACCGACCACACAGCGTATATTGAGTTCACAAATCAAAGAAAAATAAAAAGTAGACATCAATTTGGATGGTAAAGTCCCAAAAGAGATTAATAATACATCTGCATACGTCAAGATCAATCCCTAAATGTACATAAAGACTCGAAGCAAGCACTGAAATAATGGAGGACCATCCAAAGTTGAAACAAAAGCAATAAGACAATGCTGATCGATAGCCCGGACGTGCGGAGATGTATTTACCTTCGCAAAACGAACAATCGCTAAACAAGAGCGCAGTTAAAAGTTTAACAAACACCGATCTTGGTAGTTACATGCTCATAAATTTCGCGAGAATAATCGATACCGATTGAGATATCAGGATTTTTGGCGATTCTCTCCTCCAGAGCAATCAAAAGGATGCCTTCTTTAATTCCATTAAAATTAGATTCATTATCCTTTGGACTTGCTTATGTAAATTCATCATTTTGGGATCCTTTATCACTCGCTGGTATTCCAATTTAAGAATCTTTATAATCAATTTCGAATTCTGAGTCCTTACTTTAAGGTTTCTTTTTGTAGTTGGCCAATACAGTCTAATTTTCTTTTGCTGTATACGCAAGGCGATCTCACACGTCGTGGTCGCGAAGGATTTCGGTAATCATAAATTGAGGAGTACTAATAATCAGTTCGTGGATAGCCTAAGGGTCTGAAGTGGATGAACTCAAGCTGATGTTACAAAACGTTCTGCACTCTGCTGAATGGTGAAAAATTCAACATTTGCTTTCTTTTGAAGTAAGTTGAATGGCGAGTTATTATCGACGATTATTCTTTACTCCAACTTGTTCTGACTTTTGAAGTCTAATAATAAGGAAGTATTTACTGAAGATGGTTATGAAGTTATGAGTACTACGGACGCTGTAATTGCGCCCAAAATTCTGTAAGACTAATTGGTGATAAATTGTTTGAAGTAAGTTGAGAGGATTGATGAGAAGTTTGGGAATAAATCAGAAGAAACAGGCGATTTAATTTATTTGCGTAAAAAAACCCATGCCAAGAAATAAACGAATACAGACAATGACACTTAAAATTAACCTAATTATTGTTATTAATTTACGACCACACTTCATAAATTATTAAAAACTACTCGACAAGAGTGTTATAACAATTATTGTTTATAGTTTTAATCTTAATAAACAGACATTATTGAGCATAATAACCGTAATCATATCCTTTAGCTGTCATTTAGGATTATTGAGAAGCGTATTACAAATGTTAGGCACTCCATGTAGGCGATCATAAATACCCAAGACCGTGTACAAAATCAATTGACCTCATTAAAATTTATTACAAAACTAACACGCCATTAAAAAGCTATGTAATTAATTATATAAGTATGTCGGTTCATTGACATTTTATATCAAAGTTCCAATTTGTACAAACGCCCGGTTTAACCGAATTTATCTATATCATTAAATTGTCGTAAAACTTGATACTAGCAAAGACAGGCATTTCGACTATGATAAAAATATCTGTTTTACTAACTTTTTTAGCCGATGATGCTTGTGTTATATTAGCTATAGGCCGGATTCACTCTTCTGCCCCATTTTCAACTGTTGGGAATTGACTGCTTTTGTTTTTTTCGCACTATATCCTCTTCTTAGTCAATGTAGATTAGGATGCAATTAAATCGTGGTGTTTTGTGAATGATATGTTTAATGATTATGTATGTAACAAAAAGCTTAATGAGTCGTTAAGTAACAGTATAGTGGATTAGGAATAGGTATGTATTATCAAATCGTTTCTTTCATCTATTATCTCTATTAAGTGTATTAAATATGAAGTGTGTATCGTCTCATCATTCCAACGAGTTATAAAACCCATAAAATACAGCAGCCGCGTAAGAATCGTAAAAGTGACTCATAAATGCAAACAAACACATATTTTTGTGTGTGTGTATCTCAATTAATAATAATCACGAGTATTATTCATTATTCATAAAATGCCGCCAACTACGAGCATTTTATGATTCCCTATTAGGTATTGTATAGCAGAGTCTTTTAGATGTCTTCTTAGATTATGGCCCGAAATGCTATTTTAAAAGGCGATCAGAGTTTTAATTTACACGATATATAAAAGTTTTGAATATATTATTACGCCAATATATATTTTAGTGGTATTATGTTACAATTCATGGCGCTGAATGGACCAGTTTTGTGTTTTCAATCATGTGATACGGAGGAATGAGGAAAATCGTGACGAAAGTTTTGATTATGAATGTCGATGGCTATAAGAGTAGGAGAAGACCAAAGAAACGATGGATGGAATGTGTAAATGATGATATGTTTAGGAAGGAGCTGACTATCGAAATGACGACTAATATTGAAGTATGGAAGAAAAATAGATCTTTCGCTGACCCTAAATAAATTGGGATTAGAGCAGGAGAATGATGAAGCCAGTTAGTTACTAAAATACTGCCAGAGCCATAATCTAAAACAGTAGATAATAGTGTAGTAGGTGTTAATCCGAATTCTAAAAGTAGGTACTGAACATGAAATGATTAAAGAAGACAATGGGCTTCTAGCACTACTAGGGTAATAGATCAGAGTCAATTAAACAGACAGTGAAGATCACTCCAACAAAAAGAGCCATTCTCTTACAGTTATTATTCTTCAAGCCAAACGGAACCTGGAAGTAGGTTGCGGATCAAAGAGTGTGCTTTACTAAACCGCATTAAAGTATTAGTCCTGGGTTTATCACGTATACTTAGATTAGCTTAGATCAACTGGATCATTCGGGTTATCATTTTTGTAAGAAGATGGATTTGCTGTCACTTATGCTTTATTTGAGTTTTAGATCTAACACGCTGTTGCTGCATGAATGTTGTCTTGCGTAATCAGTCCCTTGTCGTATGCTGTAATTTCTAACCTCTGTCAAGCTTCAAGACTTTTCTCTAATCTATTGCAACAATAAAGCATCATTTATTTAAATTATTAATTGTTAAAACATAAAGTACAATATTAATAATAGTAATAATATGTACAAGAAAAAAAAAGGGGGGAAAATAATCAAAGGGCATTAAAAAAATTCATCCGCATCGCTGTCAACAGGAAACGTGCTTGATTCTTTGGCCCAAAAATAAGCCAGCCCTCTGGTCACGTGAAGAGTCTACCAATCGCTTGGCGATGTCTCGAAATACTAGTGCCACTCGGGCCCCATGGCCCTAGAGTTTCAACCCCAAACGGCTCAAACATATAGGATCCAAAGAGATTGGAGTATTTACGCCGTTTGAGGTTTTCCGCACCTGCAGCAGCATACTAGTAAAGTGGCGGTATTGAGCCGTGCTATTTTTAAATGGATTAGCCTTCGAACATTTTACATTGACCAAACTAAAGAGTGTATTCTTTTGTGATTACTAATGATAATAGTTTACTCTTTTATTCATGACGCGGCATAGCTTGACATCGCCAGAAATTGCAATTATACGCTTTTTCCTATCACTCACAATAACTTTTACCGAAATCAACTTAACGAATTCTGAATTAAAGACATCTTCCAATTGTTATTGTTTGTTTATTATTATAATAATTATGCTAAGATTGTTACCATTCAAAAAGTCGCAATAACTGATCTAATTGTTGCCGTTTTGGCTAGGGATTATAAAATATTATGACTGAAACAACAACACATAAAATTAAATGCAAAATATGTAATATAAACCAGAATGTTATGAGGACCACACACTTACTTTTTTGTAGATAATCCAATAATACCACAAAAGCTTGCAGACGACATCAGAACAGGAGTCAAAACTAAGAAATAACAATAAAATATGTGATTTACAGTACGTGACGTGACGCCTGTGTCAGTCACCTCGTTGGATTGTCGTAAAAATCTTTATTTTTACCCTATACTGTTGTATCCGCGGGAGAATCAGAGATAACAGAGTCAGATATAAATGAACTGCTAGCAGACGATGTAGGTACCGGGGAGTACAAGGTTACCGATACTTCTATATTAATAAATGATTCAAGGTTTTAATCTGGAGAATACGGTGAGAAGGATTTGATAAATGATTTTATTGCAGCGAGTTGCTCCCAAGGAACAACTATTTGATCCCTAGATGAGGCTATAAAATTGTATGTTAGGAACGGCACATCTTGGGCGATACGCTAACATGCTTTTCTCGTATTGTGTTTTTAATGAAAAATCTAACTTTGACGGTGCTTTGAAAGCGTCTATTCAATGAACTCCAACACTTTAGTACCTACTGCATGAATCGACATAACAGACTGGAAGAAGTCAATTTGTTGCTACAAGTCGTTGGAGCTATTCCCAATCCTTCCGTACTTAGGAAGCAGGAATAAACAGTTGACTATTCTAGTTGACGTAAATATCTAGGTAGGTAATCGTAAAGGCTAGATGTCGAACAAATACCAGGACTATTTCATGTCCAAGGCGCAGGCGCCACATAGCCGCAGATACTCAGTTTTCATATGATTATCTCGTTTCTGATTTTATGTGGCAAGGCTTAGACGATCTCAGTTTACAGCTACAGTGCGGAAGCGGTTATCTGATGGCTTTCACTGGTTTGTTCAGTTCTCAGGTGGTACAAAGTTGGAGTTCATTTAATTGGACAGTTGTGTTCTGATAAATTAAGAAATTTGTGGTTTTTATTACGTGTTTAGGTGGTGTTTTAATGTTGAAAGTCACGAGATAAGATTGTAGAATAAAGCAGCCATTCATGCTCTAGATGTTATAATATGATACCCTCTATACCTTCCATAATTCAAGAGCCTGTATGATTTGACATACTGAAAGTATTCGTCGGTAGGTAACAAAACATTAGGTCAACCAAACATTACTCACAAAATTAATTCGAAAATCCCACATAAGCATTTATCGTTCGTTCAAGGATCAAGATATATTTTTCAATCAAAAATGTTCTTATTCGCACGCCCATCAAAATAACACAAGATCCACTTCGTAAAACTTTTACGATTGATTTCCGAATGATTTACACATTGAAAGCATTTCCTTAGATCGTCCGGTTTTTTGATAGATTGGATACTATAAAAGGTCGTGTTGGGACAACTTTACGGCTGTGTGGTGACGTTCCCGACGTGGAGTGTGAGAAAAAGCGAGATTTACCATTGACCAGCGCTTTACGATATTTTGATAGGCGAATTCTTGGCATAATTGAAATGTTCCGTTTGCTTTGTTTTGCTGGAGAAATTTTGCAGTTATGTATGGGAAAATGTTGTATTTTATTGTCCAGGAACAACGGCTGAGAAGTGTAATAGAACGTAGGCGTTGAATATAGTACTTGCAATGGACTTGAATGGACCCCAAAAGAATTGTGTTCCAAAAATCGACATGTCATATCAAATTGCTAATTTTTTGCGAAAATCATATCCATGAAAAACTTTTGAGGTAAAAGAGAGCCTACACCATAATTTAGTAAAGTTTTTATAAAGAGGCTTATACGCTATCTATTTTGATAATTATAAACTTCCTGCTGACTAGATTGGTATAAAATTTGGATCATCTAACTTTCCTCTCAACGGCGGCGCCGGTCAAACTACATTCAAATACCGAAGCGTGACGTGGGCTTTGTTTGAAACAGCAATAACATTCAACAGCCTGTTGCCACCCAAGCTTTTGTCCAATATTTTATCAGAAGTAGGAGGTAGATCATACATTTACATACCAAATGTCCGTCTAGCCTAACCGTGCGCGTTTACGATGCGGATTATACGAAACATTGACCACAATTTGTAAGATTTGTCAAATAAAGACATAAACCCAATAAATATTTATTGATAACTAAGTAATCTGTCGCCCAATCAGCTTCGGTCGTTCGACGGCAAACGAAATTTTAGTGGCCCGGGGACGTTAAAATGTCACAGTTGCATATGGTCATTGGTTTATGATTCCAGTGGCATTTTTTTCCAAAACCTCTTAAAAATTTTATGACAATAGCGAGAAGCTTAATACCTAATACGAATGTGCGTCAAAGAAGGAAATAATATATTTTAGACGCATCGCAAAAGACGAAAGGATGTCGGACAAAGATTATATTGTATTTTAATTAGTGATTTATATGATAAACTGTCGATATGGTTGCCAAATTGATTCCTACGATGTGAATGAATATAGGATTTTTTATTTTACGATCATATTACTTTATTTGTAGCGCCCCAGAGCCCTAACGATCCAGCCAAATGGAAACTAGTTTATGTAAACCCATCCATTGCTCATTTCTTACGCAAATAAATTTTTTGTTGTTCTTATAGTCAAGCAATGTACACGTTTCATTGATATTGATCAGCCATATGTAGTGAAACCATTTCCTAATTGTTTTTTTTTTCTTTCAAATATTTTATTAATTTATTGACATATCGTACGATCCGTATCGGATTTTATTGTTATTTACAGTCATTATTAATTAAATGCATGGCTCACGCCTACAACCATATTTGGATAGACTCAAATTAATTTGTATGTCACGATGTGTGTTGGTTTTGGCTAGACTTGAAGCTAGATTTAACATTTAGATATAGATCGCCCACATTTTGCCAGTTTTGTTTAAGTCATAAGTAATAGAGGGCGAGCCTCTTGCCACTTAGATTATTGAAATGAAAACTTTTTTAGGCGCGTTGAGCATTTTTTGAGATGGGAAAAATCCATTGAACTCGCGACACTGCACTTTTACCGACACCGCGCTACATTCGGATGTGTTCGGCTGTCCTCGGGATGTACTTGGTTTTAAATCCGATATGTCAGTGAGTGATGGCAAAGTGTTCTGTTTGTGTTTTGTTTTCACTTCTGTCGGCGCTCCCGGAGTGCCACTGTTTTTTTTTCTTTATTTACACAGTCAAACATAACATCACGCCTGTAAGCCTTG
Source organism: Luperina testacea (assembly GCA_927399505.1). Taxonomy (NCBI): domain Eukaryota; kingdom Metazoa; phylum Arthropoda; class Insecta; order Lepidoptera; family Noctuidae; genus Luperina; species Luperina testacea. The sequence continues at coordinate 1,693,007 of OV656771.1, forward strand.
AAGGGTAAGGCAGAGGTGTAAGTACCGATAGACAACCCACATACTTAAACAAAACTGGCTAAATGTGGGTGTGGGTTTTTCTTTTAATGACATTTTATAAGTAACTACAAATAATTCTAATCCAGAGATAACCTTTTTATTATAAAAAAACAATATTCCAAGTTCACCAGACGTCTCATTAGCAATCAACCACCGTAGTAAAGTTTATGCCCTTGCGATCCAGTAGTGAACGGATAGTACGCACTTACTCCCTGATTCATAGCTCGCGTAAAAATCACATGTATTGCGGCTACGTTAACATCGCTGTACACCAACACGGAACCAAGAAAACATGTTTCTTTGTTCACTACAAAATTATGACATTTTCAGAAAGAAAAATTTTTAACAGCAGATTCTACTAACACAAATATTTGAGGGCCAAACAATCTTTCGAACATCTTTGGAATGAGTACTGCATCAGCCTATAAAGTTCCAACTGCCGGGACATAGGCCTCCTCTCTGTGAGAGGGAATGGGCCCTAATCCACCACGTGGGCCCAGTGCGGGTTGGCGGTTGTCACATGTCTTCGAATTCTTGGTTCTAGGACATGCCGGTTTCCTCATGATGTTTTCCTTCACCGTTTTGAATACAGTGGTGATGAAATAATTTGTACAAAGTAAAGTGCCTGCTTGGGCTCGAACTCACGCCCTAAATTACTTGTTAGTCGCGGTCGTTACCACTGGGATACCAATGCTACACTGGGATACCACTGATCTGGAGGACTGGAATGGATCAATTGAAGGGAAGAACGTGTAGAGACATTTATAAGCAGCGGAAAAAAAATGATAGTGTAGAATGGAAGTTGCTACGCCGACTAGTGAAAGAACACAAACCAGACCGGACTAAGATGGCAAAGACAATGCAGCAAGCATCTGCACGGAAATTTTTATAGATCCGGGTATCTTTTACCTGTGACTGGTAAACAGGCAGCAAGTGGCAATGGCCAAATAGAAATATTAAATTGAGTTCAATCTTTCAAACTCGGTTTACAATCACTTAAATCGCCATAAATTCTCAGACATATAGAACAAATACTGTACATCAGAACTGTAGGGTGTAACATGTTTAGTGGGCTAGCTCCCTAAAGATTAGCATTAACACACAGTTCATATCCCCGACCGGTTCGGAGCAAGCGTAGTATTTTACGTTGTATGTCTCTGATCTTAGAAACAACTTTACACTCCTTCTGAATATTTGATGGCACATTAGTTTGAAGGATATCTACATGAACTTGCTTAGACTAAACTAGTGAAAATCCTAAGGTTTTATTACCACCTTGTCACCTTGTGTGCGTGACACACCAGGAAGATAATATTATGGTAATACTTCAAAAGAGTCTGATAATAATTTTCTACTGCCTGCTGGCCATAATCACCGAGCAGTGGTTAAGTGGTATCAGCCGAGATTTATAAGTCGTATGTCCTGAGTTCAGATCCAGGCAGACACTTTTCTTTGTGCGATGAATTTCATCACCACTGCGATCAAAACGGCGGAGGAAAACATCGTGAGGAAACCGAGGTGTCTTAGAACAAAAAAAAATGCACTGGGCCCGCATGGCGGATTATGTTCCATTTCCTTTTACAGAGAGGAGGCTTGTGTCCCAGCAGTTGGAAAATTATAGGCTGATAATGCATAATCACATTAATCACCGGTGTTTTGCACTACTAATATGGATGGGGCTAAATACGAACAAACTTGGTCTATACAAAGCTGAACTTTTCGAAACGGTGGCGCTTTCATTTCCGTCGCTCACATCTGTGACAGACTCGTTTTTCAAATCGATTGGTACATTGAGAATTAATAAGATATTCCACCGGGGAGTTTATATACCCTTATTAATTCAGGTCATACATCGGTGTTAAATTATAACTCTCCGTTGCCATATCCTTTGCTACTATGATCCAGGTAAAGAGTGCTATCATACTAGGACGTCACACTGCCAATGACCTAGCCATTGTCAAGATCTTAATGTGTAGTGTGCGGTAGTTCGTTCGCATGTGGGATTATACTGTTCAACTTTATTTTCTGTTATATCTGGATCTATTTTATTAGACTTTGTGGCTGAATCATAGTTACATTAAAATAAATAAATTTTCAGTATTGGGAGATTCACCTCATTAATTCATGACCCGTTTCTCTCTTTTCTAGTTTACTTAGAGTTAGTCAGATTTCTGATTGAAACCATGTTAGGCCAGCCTATACCTATATTTCTGTAAATTTTTATTAAAGAAGACTTAACAAAACATCGAGATTTCTTTATTGTAATTTAACTTGAGCAATAGTTTATTATACACATAAATCTTCCGGAACAAATTCTCTAAATAATGGTGAAAACTACATCAAAATGCGTTGCGTAGAACAACTCGGTCATATAGATAGACACGATAAACGACTAAAATTTATATATAGATTATGGGGATTACTGATCGTCTGGCTGATTTGGCAGCTATGGCCTGCTTCACACAACGGCAAACTTCTTTTGGCTAAATGATGACAAATGCCATTATTATACTGACTGATTGCCAACTAGCAGACTATTTATGGTCACGAAATAACACCAACAAATGATACTTTCCCTCCGGCGTTTGTGCGATATGATAAACAGCTGTTACAATCTGGTTCTCGATTAACTTAAAGTTGACAATTGTTACAAATATTGAAAGTCGAAAGTCAGCGAGTGACAATATAGATAGGACTTTATAGGAATAACTGTAAAAGGAATCAGACGGAAGTCCTATTTTAAATGTTTCATGGATTTTATTAACTTGTGCCGTTTGTAACCATTGTGGGTGCAATGTAGAGGGATGGAGAAGCTTTATTTCAAGAAGTTTCGTTCTCTAAGTGCTATCAATTCTAATGAGTATTGACTATGCAGCCTTTGTAGCATGCAAATTTTATCATGATTGATCTGATTATAGGTAGAAGCAAAATTGGGTTTTGCTCTCTTAAAGAATTTGGCCATTTTTAAAATGCAAACATTTTAAGGTAGTACAATAGATTTATAGAAATGAACATTTTACTACACAAGGAAGGCGATATTATATTATTATATGATAATAAAAGTCAATACCGAAATAAAATTTATCTCTAACATTCTCAAATCCCAATAATATAAAATAAAAAACCCATTAAAGCACTTACCACAGCAGTGTAAGCTCACAAACAATCCCTAAACATTACTACAAGGAACACTACAAGTCACCGAACATAATTCGCAAACCATTAACGATAATATTGAAAGGAATATTTTCCATCGAATTTATGATCAAGTACCTCATGAGTCATTCACAACCAGTCTAGCCAGAGATAAAGGGAATGTCCTGTTCCTTATGGTGACTGTAAAACTTATGGGAGGCATTTTGAGTGTCCCTGTGTCTGACATAACTTTACACTACTGACAGCTTTAGGCAGTCGCCTTTGCATGAATAAGGATTGAGGATATAGAATATTGTATGATCGTCAATGCTTACGATATGGATTTTATAGTATTTTCAGCAAACAAAAGTATGTTAGTACTTGACAATAAGATGAGAAAGACTCATGAACTTGTAAGTCATAAAGTCGTAAGTGATGGAGCCATAACTTGTATAGAGTTGATTTGTTTGGATACTGGAAAATAAGATAGAATAAGTTAGAATCTTGGCAGATTATTGCTAATTGTGCATCTAAATGATTTTATTTTGTATTATGGTTGAATCATTATCCTGCAATCAACATTAATTCTTAGATAGTAGTTCATACTGTATTTCTAATTGAAGAGATAATTAAACGTACACACACATCACATAACAAATAGGTATAGTATGCGCCGCAGCCTACAATTTAAACATATTTAGGCCTCTATCAAAATCATTAGTTTAAACTTTTAAATTTATTATGCCGTTCTCATTTAACAGCACGATATTAGAGATCGCATCATGATACTACCAAAATTTAAATAAATGCTGCTTTACATCCTCATTAAAAATACGTAAAAAAACCACCAAAAGTCAACCTCATTAGCATAGAAACAGCAAATTTTCACCATTACAATAAAATTTTGAAATGGATAACGATCTAACAATAAACATGACTGAAATGCAAATCCCGAACGGATTTACTATTATACCCTGTAGCGGTGCGATCTTATCGTACAGAACCAACTTAAATCTTGGTTTAACAACTTAATAATTATCACTGTAAGCCTGTAGACCACACACAGCCTTAACAGATGTCCTCCCTCGCATTTTGACATATTGCTTTGTAATAAGGAACCGGTCTAACTGGACGTTTGGAATAAATGAAGTAGTAAAATATATTTTTTTCGTCAATAATGTTAGTTTTAGCGATGATGAAGTGACGTTAATCTTATTGGTATATTAAAAAGTTATTTTTGTCTTAATATATTAGTAGCTGGACCGGTACTTTTATACAATATATACCTACAGTTAAACTTCATAAGACCAGATACCACACTATAATTGTAAACGCTAAAAAGTTAAACTCAATGATCTACATAAAATACCATAGTGGGATTATAGATACAGGAATTACACCATATAATAAAAATAATGCTTGTTCTACATATAAAATATTATAAAATAGGTTACAATCGATATTTCCTACACTATATGAGCACTGCCTATCCGAATGTAGCGTCGTAAATCAGGTGAAATATAAGGAGCAAGCGTGGGCCAGAACAGTTCCTTGCGGCACTCCAAACCAGTAGCGGGACTCCTTTATAGGAAACAACTTCTGAATTCTTACTAAAGGCCATCTCGAAGCGAGGGATGTAATTATCAAGAGTACCTACAATATTCATCTGGCTTTAAATGAGGCTGTCTTGTATGCAAGTTATCTTTATGAAGTCGATTCATTTGGTGCTTGATGCTGTAAGTGGCCTGAGATAAGTTGAATGTATTTCGTGATCATCATTCTATTGCAATTAATATTTAAGTTGAATGATAAATGTTATTATTTCTGCGATTACGGTGTGAATAAGAAGGATATGTCCACTTATTTGCACAAAGATTCAAGTGATGTTTAGCAAAATGTTGACCGAATACCTCATTTTACATTGGGTGTGGGTTTACCTAAAGCGAAATCCGCTAGCTATTAAATAAAACATCACTAAGCAGTGGCAAAGCTTAAAGCAATAGCGTCTTAACATTTGCGGCTAACATTAGTTCAAAAGCTTGATTAAATTAAAAGAGAGTACCGCTCTGCGAAATCAGGCAAAATGTTTTTATTATGCAACAAGTAACTTTCAGCTTATTAGCGATTAGCAATATGTGATGACAATGGACAAAAAATACATTTTAATCTACATAATTATTTTACTAATTGACTGACAGACAACGCACAGTCTAAACAGCATGAAACGCACAAGAGTTCCTTTCGTAACGAAGGCCAAGGAAGTATTTTTAAAATTCTTGCCCTAAAAGGGTTAAATACGGGATGAAAGGTACAGAAGTTCGATATTTTTCACACACCTTGTTATAATATGCATCTTCGGAACAACTAGTGCAAGACCTAAAATTTATGGTTACACATTTTTTGGAGTACTTCTTGCTTATGAAAGTAATTCGTGCTGTTGAAGAAATGCTAAAATAGATAAAAAAATAAACAGATCCTATTGCTTTTAAAATAAAATCAAGAATTGGAGCACATAGTTCGTTAAGAGATCAATTTCAATTAAAACTTAACAAGCTACTTAAAAGAAAATAAACTTTTTTATAGTTAAAGGACAGCTATTATAAACACCAAATTTAACAACAGTAAAATTCCAAATTAAATAACTGAAACGTTGGAGCATAAAAATAAAAATGAAGACAATAGACGAAAAGTATATTTAGGAGCTGGTGGTGTGATATAAGTGACTATTAAGTGTTTTACGATTGTGCATAACGTTTAGTGGACGGCACAGCGGCGTGGGACGTCGTTTATTATCACGGCGTTGAAACCATTTGATTTATGCTGTCACTATTTTTGAATACACTCTTAAAATTTATGAGCGTGTTCAAATAGTGCTTACGTTTCAGTGGCTTTATATGTGTTTTTGATTTGTTAAAGCGGTTAATTTGCTGTTAGTTTTCTTTGTAGGCGCTACTTTAGTTTTTATGTGGTTTACATTAAGCCTATTGGGTCCAATTAAGTTTTATGACTTGATAGATCAAATTAAATCTTAAGGTACCACTGCATCAGCTTAATTGGATTTCATGTTTTCATAATGTACTCAAATTAGAATAATCATAAAATAAAGTCTAGAAATTGTCATGGTCAAGAAAAGTAAAATTACTTTTTGCGACTGACTTTTTTTGTTTGATAAATAAACAGCTGTCTGGGTCCGAAGTGGTGATACACATCAATTGACAACATGTTATAAAATTATTGTAGAGCAATTTGTATGAAAAAAGTTTACATTAGCTATTTGGCCGCACAACGTGTGGTCTCGATACACGAATCAAAATTGCTACCCTAACTCTTAAAGCGAACACTTTGCTGACAACATAAGACAACCACTAATTGATTTTATGTATTTTAAATTAAGTCGGCGACACTTTGGGCCTTATTCTAAGTAGACCACAGACAGTTATCGGTAATTTTAGTGTACATTACAATTGCAAACTTGATGGTGAAATTGTTGGAAAGCTGAATTGTTCGCCCACTTCAAATATCACAATAAGACTATTTACATAATATGATCTTGGATTGTAAGAGAATGATTGTTGTTGCTTATCATTTTCTTTGTATTGAAGACGACGATTGATTGAGGCATTATCATCAAAAAGATGACAAAGGAAAGCAAGAAGTCACTATAGTATGGACTTTAACAGACTGATAGTTCACTGTTAGAAACAAAAACTCTAATAAAGCAAGTTGAATAATGTTTGACTAGTTCAAATATACAAGCATGTAGCCCATTCTTAATCAACCTTGAGTAAAATATCGTCATAACATATCTAAGTTGTCCCTTCCAAACAGAATATTCTTAGTATTTCGTCTGGAACCAAAACCGGATTGGCTATTTTGAACACTATTAAATTACGGTTGAAATTGACATTCTCTTCCTGTTCGCAAATGTAAGATCCATGTTAATTAATTAAAATGGCAGCTTTCATCACTCACATGTATCATAATTTAAACCATTTGGAAATTGTCCAATAAGGAACGGATCAATTCCAATACGACACTATTTGAGGTCGGAACTTGGCCCAAGTTATGACTTCACGGCGAAACAGAATTTAAAAGCTACACCACATGCATTTTTATGGCGTTAAGAATTTTCCCAATAATGAGTTCTTGAAATAGTTTAATTTGGATAACAATTATGTAAAAGTTGAAAGCATTTTTATCAATTTGACATTTTTCGGCCACTATCTTCAATACTATAATTCTAAAAGTACCTATTTCTAAAGATGTTTCCTCAGATAAGTGTACTAAGAAATTATGATTATAATACCTATTTAGTGTGTTTCAAAAGAAATTTCATGTTACTGGAATCAAAAGTATCAAAATCACTTCTCACTTCAACCACAGTCACTGAATCATTGATTACCTTAAACAAAGCGTGATTTGTTTCGCTTTTATCTGTATTGTCTTCATCATCAACCACAGACACATGATTGATTAGCTTAATTACATCATTATGCGCTTCATTAAACCTTTGTACAGCATCTTTTATTACATTTTTATTATTGACACTCCCACATGACAAAGTTGTATATTCATTTCTTTTGATTAGGATTTTATTTTTAAATTGATGGATTCCTATTTTGGCAGGGATTGTGGGTTTATTGGCAAAAAAATGGCTATTTTATACAAACATTGTACATTTATTAAGTGTCTAGATTTTAATGGCCACATTAGCAAATCGACTCCCCCGGGGAATAAACCGGTAATCGCAAAAATCAAATTTTACAGGAAAAATGATTTAGTGTTTTTGGGGTATATCTCTTCAACAAAAGGTAATTATGACAACGTTGTTATATGACGGAAAAGCTAATTTTTACCCGAAAAGTTTAAAGTATTAACTGTAACTATTAAATTTACACAGAATTAGTTATTCACCAAAATACATATTACCGAAAATGGTTTCGTACAATTTTTAGGGTATTGATATCTTACGATCCGGACTTATCCATATTATTCCAGTAATGTTAACTTACCGAATTATTCTTGTAAATTTCTTAAAAATCATAGGCATAATATTGCTTTACTGGATTATTAAACGTGTTTTTTCATTACAGAGAGAGATTGTAATGTTCAGTTACCGACTTATTATAGTAAAATTTTAAATAACCATAAAGGGGTAAAGTAATGTAACCCGTATTTTATAGAAAATTTTTGGTAGTCATATTAGAAAGAAAGAAAGAAAAGAAAGAAAAAGTATTTATTGCGACTCGTACAGGAAGATCACAAACTAAACTAAATACAGCAAAATAAAAAACCAAGTTATATATAAAAAAGTAACAAAAGGAAAATGAAACAGAAAGTCCTATACGAGGCCAAAAGGCTCCTATCTCAGCATGATGCTACGACATTTAAAAAAATAAATGTTGCAGCGCTGGTATTCTGATAGGGCCCGCTGTGATGTCACGGGCAGTTACAGAAATAAATAAATAGTATGTAAATAATAGCAAATATTATCGTAATCATTAAAAACCGATTATGTAAAATAAATTTGTCATCGGTATCTTCGAGGGAATAATTAAAGAAACCTCACAAAATGTAATTAAAATTATAACGTTTATTGAGAACAAAGTTCTTATTGAGATCACAAATTACAATCAATAAAAGTATAAAAAAGTAGCCAAGTAAAACATTATTAACTAATCGGTATTATCATTTGCATAATCATTATCATCGCGATCATCACTATCTTCTACAAAACTTAAGGATTCATAAAATGCGTGGTAATACCGTGGAATCGCTCCACTATTGCACAGACAGTAAATCTGTATGCAACGCCTTGCTTTTAGGAAGAGGTTGATGATAAGCACATGCCAATACAGTATCTTCTATCAAAGTATCTGTCTTAGGTTTTCGCCCACGTCGTTTGGTTTGAAATGAATTCGAAATATTGAATTCAGAATATTGTACCACATCAAAATCATATTTAAAGAAAACCTTGTCTTTTTGGGATGATGATACATAAATTTCCATTACATCAGACCAGCGTATCGTGTTCCCACCTATATCGCGACGCCAAATCAAAGGATTTACCAATTTTTTAATGTTCAAAATATCTGTTTGCTCCAATTCTTTCACAGTATATTTTCTCCCGAGACTTTGGATCTCTATCACAATCAGCGTATTTTTTCTTTGGTAGATCTGAAATCAAAATAATATTATTTAATAAATAATTGCCAAAAATTCTAAACAAAAACTCAAAAGATTACGGAAAAAAAAATACTATAAAAGAGTTGGGAGCTTGGGAGCAAACAGACCTGAATGATCTCCTCAGTGACCGTCAATATGGCTTTCGCCGGGGACGGTCAACTGGCGATCTTCTTGTGTATGTCACGCACTGTTGGGGTGAAGCCATTGAGGAACACGGCGAAGCACTTGCTGTATCGCTTGATATCTCGAAGGCCTTTGACAGGGTCTGGCACGCCGGTCTACTCAGCAAGCTTTCTGCTGATGGCATCCCAGCTGATTTTTGTAGCTGGATATCAGACTTCTTTAGTGAGCGGTCGATCAGAGTAGTCGTTGACGGCTGCTCCTCTGACCTTATGGCTATTGATGCCGGAGTTCCTCAGGGGTCTATTCTCTCTGCAACTCTTTTCCTGCTGCATATCAATGACCTACTTCAGCCTGGTATTGTTGGGTACGCAGATGACAGTACTGTTTCAGAGAGATACTTGTCCAGCACAAAGGCCAGCGGGGCCGAACTTCGTTTCTTGAGAGAGGCCATGGTGGAGCGGACAGATTTGACCTTAAGCCTTGTCACCCAGTGGGGTGATGACAATTTGGTTTCATTTAACGCCACCAAAACACAGGCGTGTGTTTTTACCGCCAAAAGGAGACGTTTCGACCAGACTCCTACTGTTCGGGGTACATCTGGGAATGGAGTTGACATCTAGTCTCAACTTCGGCGCCACCATCGAGTACAAAGCCCAAACTGCGGCCAGGAAGCTGGGCATCCTTAATAGGGTGAAGCGATACTTCACGCCTGGACAGCTTTTATAACCCTTTACAAAGCACAAGTCCGATCCTGCATGGAGTATTGCAGCCACCTTTGGGATGGCTCAGCGAAATACCAACTTGCCGCGCTTGACTCGGTGGAACGCAGAGCTAAGAGGCTCATTGGAGACGTAAAACTGGTGGATGAACTCCGCCGAGAGCGAGCAAGTTACCGCCAATATGCATAGTAGGTGAAAATGTATGTCCCGGATGATACCTGTAACAGTGCATTACCGAAAATGTGTACCACAAAATTTACGATAATAAACCTGTAACCGCGTTAACCAGAAATTTTGCTGAAATATTTTACAGTAATATTTCTTTACCGAAATGTAGCCACAGAATTTAATTTGTAATAATGTATTTCGTTATTATTCTAGTAAATAAAAAATGGAAAATTTCCAAAGAACAAAAGTGTTATTAGGAAAAACGTTGGAAATTACCGCAGAAAAAATTTGAAAAAAATTGCATATGTGTATCCCGACCCATAGATACCGTAAATGGTATAACAGTAAAAAGTCAGTAATAGTATAATACAGGTTTATTCCTTGGGGGCGTCGAAATCATTAACTTTGTTGTCGTGTGGTCTGTTAGGAATACGTCACTCTAATGCAATTTTGACATTATAAGCAATTACTATTTGCTTCAAACAAATTATGAGATATCGACGATAATGCATTAAGAGAAAAGAACAATGCTCATTAAGAATGAATACAAACTATAACAGCAGACATAAACCATCCCACGAGAAACAAATCACGAGACACTCCCATAACCGTAACCACACATGCAGATCGGAAGTGCACACGAAATTTCGTCAATGTTAATATATCAAGCCGTAGTTACACCCAGCCGCTGTAGACAAATGTGTAGGACAATAGACGCTTCATCGTTTTGTGTCTAGTTTATTTCAGGAGTGTCCAACGAGCCGTGTGCGATACGGCCGATTTAAGCAATTTGTTTCGTGGCGACGTTTATAGTGTCCGACTGTCATTGTCGTCTATTTTAATATTAGAATTATGGATAAATATGTCCAAAGTTTACAGGTTGGCGTATATTGAGCCTCATTTTAAAATAGTTAATGTGGGTTTAAAGGAAGCTTCAAGCTTTCATCAGTTACAAAGCGGAACCAATTCATTATTCTATAATTAAGTTATTAATTAGAGTTAGTTAGTGGGTGTTAAATGAACAGTCATCATCACATATTATATCAATGAATGTCAGACAATTACATACGACTTCTTCAAATGTGTTAAGTGAATAGTTTTCAGTTCTATTTTCGTATCTAAACGCTTTTCTTGTTCCGCGATTTTCTTTTCAGTATTTCTGAATGGGAATGAACAGGAATGCAGTAGATTTCATTTTGCTATCGTACAAACGTCGTATCGCAATCGTCCCGTAGTCACTGAATAGCACCATGTTATCCTCTTTGATACATTCACTCGTATCTTTTGTTTTCGCATTTTCTTGTTTTGTTATGTTATGTAATGTTCTGTAATTGTCTGTATTTAGAGTATGCGCAAGCAACTTTGTGCTCTATCGACACATTATTTGTATAGATTAGGGTATAATTTTGCTTGTTTTTGGTGTTGTCCGTTGATCTAGATTCTTTAATTAATTAGTTTTAAACTCCTTTGATGCTGGTGACAATAGAACAAATAGGTTTGTATTGCATGTCGGTATGTTTTACGAAGTGTGAAGAAGGAATTATTAAAGAGTGTGAGGTGAAATGTAGTGCATCTTAGTAAAACAGACGTTGTTGCAAGTGGTTTAATAAATTACTGGCTGCTTGTCGTAAAGTGGAATATGTTATGGCGTACTATTTGTGAATTACGTTCTTTTTTATCATGTCTTATTGAGTTGTGTTGAGTGCTGTCTTCTTAATCGTTTTTGTTTCTCTTTTTAAAATCACCCAGAGTGGTCTCTCATCATCGAATTTTTTTTATCAAATATCTTTTGTCTACACACCTTTTGAATTCTTTGAAATTGTTTATTGCCCTCCATTTGCTTTTGATACAATTTTGCAACAGACACAATAAATATAATGTTCAAAAATAACTTCCTACCTCTGCCTAGACAGAAATTGAAAAACAAAATACCCACTTCTTTGAATTAGACCCTTCTCATACTAATATCTTAAAACAACAGAGACAACACGATTTGTCTTGATTAGCAGAATCGATTCGCGATCGCTCATAACTTCAGCGGAAATATGACCAAGTGCTAACAAATCAATGCGATTCGAATGATAGATATAAATCGATATTATTTATCTCGATTACTGAGTTCGCAGAACTTCGGCTCGAGTTTCGATGTGCTGATGGCTGGTGGAAGTGAAATGTTCTGACGTTTGAGTGGTTGCTACCGGGAACAGCTGTTGAGTGGTTGACTGTCTGGCACCTGAGCAAATGGACTATGATAAAGAGATTAAAGTAGATAAATGAATACTGATATAGAAAGTTTTAGGTTTGACTGAGTAATCTTGTTTAACAATAGCAGTTCCGTCAATACTATGATGCAATCATCTGCCCGACATCTACCTTACTTAAGCGATGGTCTTAGGTCTAAGTCCTTTTCTTTGCTCCAAGGGTTTCTTTCAAAAGTGACTGGTTTTCTGTTAAAGTATGAAAATATTCGTAGCTGTCACAGGCACATCTGGGTTGAACAAATTAAGATTTACAGATAAATTTCACAACATGAAATCTGATGATTTGAAAAAGTCGTAAACTAGATAGCCATGACACCTTGTGGTGGTAATAAAAATTATGTAAAACATGAGATCAAAGAATTTCCGTGCAAAGATAAAACGTGGAATCTCTATAATTATAGATAATAAACACACGTGCTGTGAAAGTGCGTGCTCTTATTTTCTAAGCCGAACAGTATGAAAATTTCGAAAGAAAAAAAGCTTAGACATGAAAAGTCCAAGTATGAAAATATCGTAACTATAAAAGTGACGACAGGTTTACAGTTATTTTGTTTTTTTTTTTTTTTTGTAACACGCTCTTTTTAGAACGAACAGTCAGCACTTATAGGCTTGTTGGTCGTAAGACCTGAAAAGATAGCTGTATCTGTTTGAAATAACTTCTGTGGTCACCAATCCCTTAGACAACAGTGGATTACAGCAGAATTGCTTCTCTGAATGGATAGTATCGTACAAATGGCGATGCAATCCTTGAAACAGTATATTTAGAAGATATCTTCTAAACAACGCGCGTCTGTACAATTGATGCTCATATGAGCAATTGTACAGGCGCGAGCACATCAAGCTACTACAATCTGTCAAATTTCTTTAATACATTTTCAACATTATCGCTAAAGCATATGGTTCAAAGTTGTTTGGGAAAATTTGACAGTTTCGGGTAGCTTGATGTGCTGGCGTCCGTTCATACATGTAGCTACTTGTGATACTTGAGCTCTAGCCAACAATCCTAATAACCATAACACTGTACTAATGCATTCGATTAAATTAATTATCTTATCATTACTACAAGTTTTAACATTTCCAGACAGTAAATTAAGACTCCTGTTGTATTTTATACATCAAAGGTCAGTCTGAAGTCGCTTCACCTACAATTAAACCTTTGGCATAACATCATTACAATCATCATTACAAGAAATCTGCATATTACCATTTTTAGCGATTTTTAGCACAGGAAATCTGAAACTTATTACATAAGACCATTTTTAGCAAAATGAGGATCGTAAATTAATCGACTAAGACTGATAAGAAAATTAAAATCTCCACATCAATGCATCCTCTTTATTTTTAGACAGTTAATATCCTGCTTAAAATAACAAATATAGATAACGGGAGGCAACAGGTATCGTAAGGATATCATAAATATCCTCAACTAGGTACTGATATTTACACTATTAACAGTACCGACGGCGGCGGTAAAGACATAACTGACCTTACATCAAATTGTGACCTTATGACAAATGCAAATCCTTGTGTATACACACAGACTCTAACTGTGGCGAATATTTATAAAGTGTTACGGTGTACATTATAATACCAAATTGATTCTTTCTAAATCTCAAAATTTAATAAATAATAAATCTTGCTCAACATGATTTAGAAATGGAAATTCCGAGTAAATGCAAAAAATAATTAAGTCATAAATCCGAATTTATATAATAACTATAATTAATTATATTATAATTATATGTGTAAACATATACTCGTATTGTGTACAACCGTTGCTATATATTAGTATTGTACAAAATGTAATGAGCATCTGGATGATGTAATATTGTTTGTTAATAGAAATTGCAAACATATCGTACAATTATAACAAATAAGAGTATTGTCAGAATGAGTGTCCAAAACCTAGAACGGTAACAAGAAGATATAATTTACTCATCATACATCATCTGCCTAGCCTTTTCCCAACTATGTTGGGGTCGACTTCCAGTCTAAACGAATGCAGCTGAGTACCAGTATTTTACTTGAAGCGACTGCCTATCTGACCTCCACAACCCAGTTACTGGGTAATACGATACCCCTTGGTAAGACTGGTTGTCAGACTTTCGAGCTTCTGACGACCTGTAACGACTGTCAAAGATCCACGAATAACAGCCCGGATCAACGGCTTAACGTGCTTTCCGAGGCGCGGAGGGGTCTTGGTATGTAAAGTTGGTCACCCATCCGCGGACCAACCGCGGCAAGCGTAGTTTAACCTGATCTATCGACCTGTGCGGCTGTTATTACTTAGACACAAGCCCAATTTACTCATCATACAATTCTGAGGTAATAAACCCCAACATATCTCCAAACACGCTAACCAAACTCGAGACTTCTACGTCAACAAACCATAATGGGGCACCATTTATCTCAGCATTAGGACCACTCGATAAAGCCACTTAGCTAATTTAAGAGCAGTGATTTTCACACCTAAGGTTAGCTAACCCACAAGTAAGCCGCTTATCATGGCTGCTCATAATAACTATCACGATAAACACCGACAAAGTTTTGATTTATTTTGGTCCGCTATCGATTCTCAGCTCATTATGCGTATGATCTGGTTGGTATTGGCGCCAGTCAGGTTTTCAACGATAATTGTGTTATGAAGATCGGACTAAGATAAGTATGGTGTGGTTTAACATATTGCGGTATTTGCTTATCTTTGTGAGGTGTTTGAGGGAATATGTCGTCTCTTGATGTGGGTGTCGTCTAGTGATTATCAGGTGGTTGGGTAATAAGAGCCGATATTATGCATAGATTAGAATATCTACATTGCATCCTCTGTTTATCTGATCTCTAATGATTATGGCACATCGTCTTAGAAATCGTTCGTATTCGCTAAATCCATTTTTGTAATTTTAACTACTAAAACTTTTTGACGATCACACCCGGAGGTATCTGCATCATTGCATTTACAATCACCTAGAATTGTCCTACCTAGCATACAGTTAAGAGAGAGATACTTCATCTTTATTCATTTAGTCAGATTTGGATCTAACTCCAAAATCACTTCGCTGAATCTAAACACCATAATGCACCTTACAAAATATTTACAGCACACCTTAATACAATATCTTATCGAGCCTCCAAATACTCATGTCAAAATCTTAAGCCCAGCCAAACCGCCCAGTTGTCGTTATCAAGATGTGTATATTGTGCCATAACAGGCCAGACCCGATAGTAGTTAATTGTAGCACTAAGTTCTCACTACCCGCAAGGCTATCGACCACCTCTGGATAACAATACCACTTGAGTAATAATTAAGTGATTTTACTTTTGGTTTCGACAGTTCTTGTTTTAATTAATGTGTTACCTGTGTTATCCTTTGGGTATGTGGTAATTGCTGGGTTTGCTGAATATGTTAATTTTGTATAGTTTATGATTCTGGGTTTTTTATCTTCACTTACCACTTCAAGAGGCATCTACAATATCATCAGCTTGAATTGTGAATAAACTAACTAAGAAACTTACAGGCGTTTCCCGATAAATAAAATTTATAGAAATATAATAGGGCTTTGTCGTCTTTATCACTAGCTATTTTTCAAGAGATGTAAACTAAACGGAGTGCAAATATAGGCTGATACAATAACAAGAGTTTATTTCCTACGTCATCATCACCTAATAAACTTTCCTTCTCATGAATCATCGGAGGTACTTTCAGAAAAATCCGCAGCGGTTTCCTTGACACCCAAAGCCGGGAAATTAGGTCTAACCATTTTAAGAATAGGTTACAAAAGCATGGCCATTAACATTTATTCTCATACATACTAGAATTGGGAACGATCCAAGCTCCCTAAATCCCTATAAAGGTCGGCAAAACAAAATTAACTCCAATAAATACAGCAACTGATCCCACATCATGTTTTCATACTAAACTTTCATGGCAGTGAACTAACATGAGCATGCGATCGTGCTTGTTCATTTTTAAATACAGAATGTTGATCTTCATGGCAACTATTACCAGATTGGTGCTTAGTCCTAAAGAAAAAATTTACTCCCTCAAAACCAGTCCGATCGGTTTCTCCGTTGGTTTTGTATACCCTTTGTAGTCCAATGTACTCTGAAAAATTTGTTATGACACCGACAAGCAGGCAAACGACGAATTGATTTAGTGAAACAGGATAAATTACTAGAAAAGAGGTAATTCTTGAGATGATGACTGATAAAGATAGAAGAAGAAATAATACTGCTTCGACCATAATAAATTGGGATAAAAGCAACAACCACTAGTTCTATTGTATCTAGTACAAAATTGTGACGCACGTAGTAATATACTAAGATAGTGTTAAGAACAGATCAACGGAGAACTATATTTTCAGTATAGTTATTATTAATAAATACTGTATAATCCCTGGTTGAAATGGTGTTGGCTCAAATCCACGCGAACTTTATCACGGAGTGGCGCCAAAGAGTTCGGCTTGAAAGGGAAAATCCGTTCAATAAAATGTAGTGTGCACGTGCATAGATTTGATCTTCCAGTTTCTGAGATAAATAAAAGTGATTCTGGTAACGTATCTGCTGATACAAGGTTAAAGCTATGTCAGTAATAGACGATAAGTTTGCAGTAAAATAAAACTTTAACAGACCAGTGAGTCTTGTAATATTTTTACAAAGCTCATCATCATCTTCTTGCTAATAGTAGGCGTTTTCTTTCGAAGCATATTATTATTCTATTAGTTCAGCATTTATTTCAAGTTGCTTTGTAAATTGTCTATGATATAGGATAGGGACAGACATCATTCGAAAATGAAAAAACGAAAATGGAAACTTGAATGTGGAAAATGGTTTCCTCCAAAAAATAACATAATTATTTTAAATTCGTGTATTTCCTTGTAGTTCGTTAACCTTGCTCCAAATAGTCCACAATAGCGTGCATTGACATTCAAAAAGTGAAAGCTGTAATTTTTACAAAATGGATATAATTCGTATGATTAGCGTTCGGGCGTCGCAAATTATAACATATTAAGATCTGAGTGCACGCGATCCACCGACGAGTTTGTAACGCGAATCATGTGGGATAAGGTACGGTGGTGGTTGTAGCGAGCAAATAAGATCTGGAAATTCTGTTACGGGTGTCACAGGTGGCATATTTATCTAGTAAACTATTTCGAAGAATATTTCAGCGTTAGCAATGTTGTAGCATATCCGTTACAATGACATTAGCAAAATTCAAGATTATGATGCCATCTATGAGTACCTACTGATATGTCTAATAGCTAAACGGATCTTTTTGTATGCACGTGTTTCTGTGATAAATAAACTTGTCTTTTCTTTCTTTCTAATACGATTGAGTTAAAAATGTAAGTTTTATTTTCATTCTCATTATTTACAGTTGTAATTCCAACAAGCCAGCAATTCTCACTTGAATATCAAATTGGCTGTTCTTTAATTCTAATTGTTATTTGTTGTTGTTGTAAATGTTAATGCATTTACCACATCTATACACAAAGCTTCTTTGGCTTCAACGTTTTTATTATCTTCTAGTTTTTACAGTTACAATTTCCAACAAGTCAGCAATTCTCGTTCGAATATCAAATTGGCTCTTCATTCATTCTTATTGTTATATTATTATTTTCAGTTTATGTATGTGTAGTATTTCGTTATTATCATCGTTTATACTTTCAATGTCATTATAATCGCTATCACTGCAACCCCACGTACAAATCGGACGAGCCGCTGAATGATTGACATAATAGTTGTTTTGACTCAGGTGTCGGGCTGCGTTTGTTGCTATTTCGTGTTATTTGCCACATGTAACACGTTGTCCTTCGCGAATGTTCTGACAATGTCACGATTTATACTTGTTAGTTTTGGTTACTTTGTTCTGATTGGTTAAAATAACTGTAGTTACTATGTACACAATTAAATTCCAAATTCGTACTTTTTTCAATCTCACTGCAATGCCTTAAGTAAAAGGTAAATCTGAATGGCAACGAGGTAAAATTGGATAAAATCAGTAGCTGTCTGGAACCTAGATCTGAGCCCGGTTAATGTTGTTTGCCAAGGGAACAAACAACTATTTTGATGGCGAGAGTGTTTCTTTTAATCCTGAGCGCAGCCGACTAGTGAGGGATTCAAAGTACGTCAATCGAGCTTAAAATAATGTTGCTCCCGAGGTGGACACTCTACTTTTTATCACCCTCTATGAAAAAATAAGTAAGTGCAACTTATGAATACGAATAGTGCGTTTATTTATTTACATACAATTACTTGAGGACGACATACTCATTTTTTATAAAACTAAGTAAAATCCTAATTTGAGTAAACAATTACGAACAAAGGCAGAATGCTTTTCGCGCGTTTTATATTTTTTCACAAACTTTTTTTTTTAATTTGGCTCGCGCGCCTTTTTTCTTTATCATACAGCCTGTTATTTGTTCATACAATGTTCATGATTGATCTCTTTGGTGATTGGAACTTTTACTAACAATATTCACATTCCAAATTCAAATCACTTGTAGTCCTTAGGGATTAAAGAGCTATTTTAGTCCCTGTTTATGAAGAATACGCTAGCTCTTTTTGAATAGATCTGATAAAAAAACTAATTTTGTAAGTATATACCATTTCCACGAGGCTTAGATTGTTAATCGATGTCGGAGACAAAAATGACAGATTAACGTTAAAGTTTAAGTGACAAACGATATATAAAAGGCTATGGCGACTATGGCGTTAGTAAAGGTGATCAGATAAGAGATAATTAACTGCAATTCCAAATCTTTCAGTTAATTTCCAGCACCTTGCCAAAACAATACAATAATTACCATAATAGAAACAAACAAAGCTAATTAATTTATATTCGCGATCGATCTACTATCGAGATACACTGCAGTTTGGTGTCGAGTTTCCAAACGTTAGATCAAGGACTCTAGGCATTGTCGGCTAAGGCATTCGTTGATAGCAAATATTTACGTTACGCCAGTCTTATAACTGAATTATGAACTGGTTTAATTAGGTGTTACGACTTGTTTTGCTTTTGAAACGTAGTTAAAGTTAAATAAGTACTCTTGTTAGGACGATGGATTGGGGATCCAAGTCAAGCTTGTAGCGTATTGTATAGTGCGGTGTATAATGTATAGTGGGCATAAGTCAAGTACGGTAGCGGTGCTTTGTAGCGGTTGACTACTCGTATATAATTATGACTGACTAGCTTCTGCCCGCAACTTCGTCTGCATGATGTTGTTGTTCCCCGACCCACCCCGTCGCATCGCATCGCCTCTTCCTGCCCGCGCTAGTACTTCGTTTTTGCTTTGCGTTCTTTCTGACTTTTTTGCTCTGTTCCTTAGGGTCCTAGCGTGATGTTATACAGGGTTATTGGTAAAACATTAACAACTTCTTCAGAGGTCATTGTACTCATCATTATGCAATATGCATACAATTATGCATACAACTTTTACTATAGAACCAAATCGCGAAAAAAAAGATCAGCTGTTCCCTACATTTATGTTCGTATAACTCGTCAAAATGTAGGAAACAGCAGATTTTTTTGGTTTCAGGTTTGGTTCCATAGTAAAAGTTGTCCATAATGATGAGTACAATGACCTCTTAAGAGGTTGTTAATATTTTACCAATAACCCTGTATAGCCTATAGCCTTCCTAAAGAATTAATCTATCTATCATTTTCTATAATACCTACTACTTACGGCAGGATAATTATCAATAAATCTAACCTTCAAAAATAAATCACACTTCTTGTTTTTCTTTCATTCCTCAATGAAAATTGTATCTATAATTACATATTAGTTTTACCCATATACGGTAAGCTAAACGGCTAAGTGCTTATCGTAAAATATTCAGGTAATTAAAATGATTACACAGTAATTACTAATATCTAATACGTGTTGCTTATGACCGGAATTATCTTATAAATTCGTTATTAGTTCCAGTAATTGGTACTTTTACAACCAATTTGAAACATGAACGTGTGCTAATGTCTCTAAATTTCAATCGGCTTGTTTTATTGCATGCTCAAATGATGGATTATCGAATGTTTAGTGGCAATTTTCTGGTTTAGCGCTGCGACAAAATATTTGATTGACATAAAGGTGTCAGTGACTTAGATATTTTTGGTTGGCTTAAGTTATTGATGCTACGAATCAGTCAGGGTCCCAACCTTTTTTTGAACTTTAAAGCTACATAATTATTTGTAGGTACTCATTTTCAGAAAATACTTCGTCATTCTTAATTTGAATTAATATTTTTAAAAATCTCAAGAATTTATTGAAAATAACTAATACCCTGAACTGCAAGGACTTGAAATGTTACTCAAAATAACGTTACGCGTAGTTCCGGTAGCGATAATTTGTACCGTTCCACCAGGATCGTAGCAAAATGTATTCCTTGACTATAACGATACTGACAAACGTAACGAAATCTCAAATTGTTCAGTAACAATATTATCAATAGGTATATCGTTATTAGTATGACGATATAAAAACGTTATTCATTTCGATACTCAACTTTGCCAGCTTCATGACTTATTAGATGACGAAAAAGGCGAAAAAGTATGAAGAATAACGTTACAAATGAATCTGTAACGTTTCTCCTGTAACGTTATTACAAGCGGATAAGCTTAATGTTACTGATAACGTCACTTATAACATTGTTCGACGAAAATGATATTATATAACATTTTCTTTTATAACGTTATTAATATTTTTAGGTTTTAGTATCGTTACAAATTTTGGAACGTTATACAATAACATTAGTGGTAACGGAACGAAATTCATTTCGTTTTCAAGTCCCTGCCCTTAAGGCCAATTCTCGTAATTAAAAACGTTTAAAATCTAGTCGCTATATTATCTTAGCGATGAGCAATGTCAAAAACTTGTAAAAAATTTAGGGATTTTAGAGGTATTTTTGACAGATTGTGACTGAGATTAAACTGTGAACGTTCTAAAAAATAAGACAATTGTCCCTCTGGTGGACGATCAAAGCAATATGGGTTGATATAAAGGCAGGATAAGCAGAGAGCCTAGTTGGATGACATGCAAAAGATGCAAACCGGTAGCAAGATTGTGAAGACTGAGTGTATGAACTACATCGTATTTGACAAAGAAACATCATTCATCATCACCCTTTGTAAAAATTATAACCTAGAATCTACATATCGACGTCTACATCACAAGAACGAAACAAAAGATTTCTCCAATAAATCACGTACCAAGACGCTCCGCTCCATTCAGCCAACCGTGCAGCGGTCACGTTCAAATAATTCTATTTTTACGGGTATCGGGCCCAAACCTTTTGATATAGCTAACGGTTTGGTATGGCGGCCCTTTGATCTCACACGGTGGCCGCACATAAATCGTAAGTGACAAATTACTGATCAGTAGATCAATGTTATGTTTACTTTCTCTGTTTGGTAAACGATAAAAATTAATGCTTTATTAGTAATGTTGATTTAATTTTGTAATTTGGAATATTTTTTTTGTGTTGTCATCGGTTTTTTTCGTGGGAACGTGGAGTTGAGGCGTTGATTAGGTTATATTTTATATTATTACTCCGTTTATGAATAAAGGCTCCTTCAAACGGGCGCGACACGACACGCGACACAAAGGCACCGCGAGTCGCGCAACGAGCGGTGCCTTTGTGTCGCACGCGATTATATCGCGTGTCGCGCCTGTTTGTAGGAGCCTTAATGTATAAGTTCCTAGGTATCTACTAAACTACAACGTTAATAATTAATTAGTAGACTAGGGGCTTAGTAGTTAAAAGGCAGAAATTGTGGACCAGTCATCAGCACAGACTGCAAAAACTACCAAAAACTCAGGTAACGTTGTCTAAATTAAATTAATGATGTGAAGGTGTATCACACACTATACTCCACCTCCTATTCTGCCCTCTATGCCCCAAAACATGTAGTCAAAGTGACTTCTGCGCTGCCACCGACTACGCCGAGGAAGTGACGAAGTTTTGGTCCAACAAAATTTGAGTAACTGTCGCGCCAGAGACACAAAGAAGAAGAACACCTTCAATGATAGATGATCATTCAAGGTATTTCTTTCATTTCATTCTAAGGTGTTTCTTTGTAAGGGTCACTGTTTTCTTGCACAGAAGGTAAAGGCATATTCCTCATTCCTCCGAAGATACCGCAGACCTGTACCTCTATAAATGTTGTGATGGTGATTACATAGAAAAAGCACCCAATCAAGGTCTAATCACACAAACTGGCATTCCAAGTCTATTTCCGCCTTGGTTCCAGTCAAGTTCATTGTAGAAACGGCACTACAATGTAAACACCCTCGACAAATATTATTATTGCGAGTAAAACTAAATAGTGGGTGTTTGTGCTTTAGTCTATATTATGTAGTTGTAGCTGTATCCACAATAAGCCGGCGCCACCAGCGCGGGCGCATGCCGCAGTTGTGTTCAACATTTTTTTGTTAATGTCTTGAGGTGAAAACTTTGGGCAGTAACAACGTAGATATATAGTTTGTGCGTAACAATAACATTATTGGTGGATTTTCTCGTCATTTTAGTATCAAATGGAAAACTACACAGAAGTTCAAATGATTTAAACGTTGAATCTCAAATATTCGACTTACATCGAGTTTCTGAATTATTTGAGTAATTTGAAGTTGAGAACCTGTCATCTCTACTTTATCATTACTTAAGTTGATACCTTCAATGGAGCCCGCGAATGAGAAAATTCCTTATAATATGTTTTGCAAAAAAAAAACTTTGATGCTACGTTGAAGGAATCACCTTGGCAGTAACAACGTAGGTATAGGTATATGGTTATTGGTGGATTTTCTCGTCATTTTAGTATCAAATGGAAAAGTATACAGAAGTTCAAATGATTTAAACGTTGAATCTCAAATAATCGAGTTACATCGAGTTTCTTAATTGAGAATTCGAAGTTGAGAACCTGTCATCTCTATACTTTATCGTTACTTAAGTTGATACCTTCAATGTAGCCCGCGAATGAGAAAATTCCTTATAATATGTTTTGCAAAGAAACTTTGATGCTACATTGAAGGAATCACCTTGAAGGCATGTTGCGCTGACCCCAAGTTAATTAGGATAAGGACAGGAGAATAATGGTGACGGAATCATCTTCAGTAGGAGTTGAGGAGTTCTAAATACAAATTCTCAATTAGAAAACCGGGTGTTAGGCATCAGAAGTCTTTATTTCAAGAATTAAAAAAAAAGTCGGTTTACTGACGATAGTTGAACGTGACAACGTCATAAGAAAATACTGATGGAATATGTAGTTGCATTGCATTTGTTAATATTCGCTTGCACTTCAAGCCGCCATGGAACGCCTCCACCACGGTAATTATGTCTTTATACTGTGCCTCCACGCTACAGAGCGAGGCCGCGAGGTAACGCTACATGAGTCATGATTTTTCGTGAGTGCAGCCAGCTTCATCGATTTATTAGACGTTGTCACGTCAAAAGGTTTCCGAAGCCCATGAGATCTATTATTTCAGCGCATTTAGGACCAAAGTGAGGTGTTAATGTAATTTGTATTTCAGATACAATAGAACAATGAAAATTCAGTGAAACTGTGACAAACTCCTGCAGAAATTATATTATTTACATTAAACAGTGAAAGTTCAGGGCTTTTTCAGTATTTCAAAGTTATGAAAACAATCTTACCTAATTATGTAAAACAATTTGCCGGAATGCTGTATTAATTATAATTTGTGTAAATACTTAACGTTGTAGTAATAACAATTACTATGTAAATACCTTGTTTCTATGCCATTTTAATATAGAAAATTAAACAGAGTGCCTAAGGGTAGGCGCACACTGACTGCTACTAAGGGCAAAGGAGAAAGTACGGAACGCCGCGCCATCTGCTATTATGCTTATATGTATAAGCCATGACTCTTTCACCTTCCTCACAACTCTCCTCTCTCTTTTACCTGACCATCTACCCAGGAATCACTCCTTCTCAATAATTTCCTCTGTGCCAGACCACTTAATTTAATTCCTTATACCTAATTCTATTTCTATTGCATCACTTGCAGTGTAAACTATTTGTTCATAAAGAAAAGTGATTCACTGTAGCGTAACATTGTAAACACTGGCGACCAACTGAAATGACGTCATAAATTGTAGTGACAAACTTTGATTGCAGTGCATTCATCGTTGCATTACTGATAACATCTATTTGGGTATTAAATGACGATACGGTTCAGTTATTGAAGAGCATTATTAATCGCTGTAAAACTGTAAAAATGGGTTCGGTTTTATTGATTAGTTCTCATTTCCTAATACTGGTGCAGTACTTTGTTTATGCATGGTAGCAACATCATTTATTCTTCTACTGTCATTAGCCAGCCACTGATTCAGTTAAAGAAGACAGGAGTTTCAGGGGGAGCTGATTATTATCTATGACAAG
This sequence comes from Luperina testacea, assembly GCA_927399505.1. Lineage (NCBI taxonomy): Eukaryota > Metazoa > Arthropoda > Insecta > Lepidoptera > Noctuidae > Luperina > Luperina testacea. The sequence goes on from OV656771.1 coordinate 1,718,026, forward strand.
TCGTATGCCTGTTGGGAATTCCAAATCGGCCAAAATTTCAAATTTTCACCTCTCATTTAACCCCTTTAGGAGCCAAATTTTCAAAAATCCTTCCTTAGTGCTTAATTTTGGCTTTACGGTAATATTATGTATAATTTCATGCTACGAGACCTGTTATCTGTTAGTGAAAGATGAGATTTCCTTGAGAAAGCTCTGGTTCGAGCCAGTGCCACAATCATACTGTAAGTTTACTGCTTAGCAGCATTGCTATAATGTGTTCCAACTTCCGGACATAAATTTTGAAATTATTCGTGTTCTGAAAGTTTCCATAGGCGTCATAACTATTTTGAATTTCAACAACCTATATTAAATTCTTGCACAAGATTCTTCTAATCCAACCTGTAGAATCAAATGTGGAACTTCGTTTGGAAGTTGGATTGTGACATGAGAACTAGTCTAACTTTAAACGTCGTATCCATCTCATAATTTCTACATAAATTCCAAAACCACATAATTCTATATCGAAATTGAGCGCGAAATTGATCGCGTGTCCCAACTATTAATAACTAAACAAATACATTGGCTATTTAGAATATTTCGCCAGTTAGTCACTCGCTCAGAAAATCTAGTTACACCCAGTTTTACATTATTTTTAATGTTTGACAAATAATGTATGTTAATACTATTGACGTTGACAATATTTATTAAAGCGCGGACAAATATGTACCTAATGGTGGTAGGGTTGGCAAAAATATGCTTTTCTTATTATTAAGGGGACTACATGACCTAAAGCGCGGTCACTGTCGGACTCAGAAAAAAGAGAGAAATCAGGAGTCTCTGGATTTGTGTCCCGTTGATGGCATTAGGTTCGAACCTTATTAAATGGGACTTAAAGGGACTTAATGACCTAAAAAGCGCGGTCACTGTCGGACTGCATATAAAAAAAAAACACTGGCACTCCGGTAGTGCCGACAGAAGTGAAAACTTGAACAATTACGAGTGTATTTTGTGAATCGTCTTATAAACAAAACACGCGTGTTAAGGTGTGTTCCTTATTTTATAGGGTTTTTTGCAAATCAGGTATGATGACCAAAGTGACTGGTTTATTCTTCTCGTGAAAGGAATTTATTCAGATTTACAAATAAGCACACAGGATAGACTTCAGTTCGTGGTGTTGGTCGCGGCAGTGGTAAGAGAAGCAAGCCGCTGGCATAGAGCTCGTCGTCAGTTATATATCCGTGGTTCAGCGCCATCTCGTCGTTGTTGGATGAACTACGTAGTTAGTACGCGAGGCCCTCGTAGTTCTTCCCGATGTGCATAGATGGCGCTGTCCTCAACAACGCGCGTCTTAAGTTTTACGTCTGACGTTAGTACGCGAGGCCCTCGTAGTTCTTCCCGATGTGCATAGATGGCGCTGTCCTCAACAACGCGCGTCTTACGTTTTACGTCTGACGTTTTACGTCTGACGTTTTACGTCTTACGAATTTTCGATCAGGGTCACGTGACCTGACGCGAATTTAGAAGTTTTTACCCATTCCAAAAAAGTACACAGCGCCGCTAAAGAAGTTTTCACTTCAAAAAGAGAAGCGCGATGACACAACGCTGGTAATATTATTGAAAAATATGAAGCAATTATCTATTTACAGAAAATCTATGGTTTGGACTAAAAAATTAAAACACTAGTGCTTTAGAATGTTGCTTTTAGAATAATCTGACAAAAAATCAGAATGATTGTATGTGAATCAGAATGAAATTAAATTTGATAAATGAACTGTTTATTTTCTATTAATTAAATTTTTGTTCGAGAACATCCATCGGTTTCTTACTAAACTTCAACTATATCCGACGATCCTGCATACTTATCTCTTTTGTTGACTGTACATTTATACTTACGTGCTAATCACGGATTCAGTACATGCTTCTGAACCCCAAGCGTTGAAATGTTTAGTCAGTTATTAAAAAAAACTGTTCCATACATTTTTACCTTTAGGTATTGCACTTTCTATGAAACAGCAGTTTTTTTTTAATCCGTTTTAAATTTCTACGCTAGGTATATAATCATACAGTCTCCCCAGGGATGTGCCTTACAGGCGTTGCACGGGGGGGTTCCGGAATTGGTCTTTTAAGAGAAACCGGGACCACCCCTATGTGCTGAAGGTGATCACCGGGGCGGTTTTAGTGAGGTAAAAATCCCACACTCCCCGACCTCCCTCCCCGGAGGTCGGGTGCCTTTTGAAGGTTTCCCCCCGACAAAAAAAAAAAAAAAAAAAGGTATATAATCATGTGCTGAATTCATTCATCCTGTATACCGCACTCGTTAGAAAAACTATGAAAAAAAGGATAGGTACTGGAAACGTTTAAAAATATAGGTATCTTTTTTTAAATATTTTTTTTAGATTTTAACTATTTCAATGAATTTAAAAAAACAATTTGCACATAATAACTAATTTTGACGCTCGTAACGTCGACCACATTAGTAATAATTAGGTACCTCTACTACCTACAAATGTACCTACTTATATGGCTATCCGAATCTAAAAGATAATATGCCGGATACTAAATACACTTTGCTGTTATCTTCGAATAACTCGGGTCAACTCAATAAATCTTCACAAAACCCATTTAAATTAGGAGGTGCAATAACACTAATAATAATTACCGATAGAATTGCCCCAATCGCGATATTGTTTCTCGAATTAAACCAGTATCGGAGAATTCGCCCGACATTCCAAAACTTGACACCTAGTTATAATTTCACACCTCAAACCCAGTAGCTTACTTCGGTTAAACCACAGAAGATAACTGTCGAAACTTAATGGTTAGGTTTAACCGTGAAATGGGAGCTAGTAACTATAACCATTTGTTAGGCTAGTAACTAGTTACATTTTCGGTTGACTATTATAGTTCCTTTGGCAGAAATTGAGTTCATTGAATTGTAAAATGAATGACGCATTGTTTTGTCATTGAAATTAAAAGAGGGTTCTTTCAAAATGGTGAAGGAAAATGTCGTGAGGAAACTGTACTTGAACCAAGAAATGGTTAACATGTGACATCTACCAACCCGCACTGGGCTCGCGTGGTAGATTACTGTCCACACCTTCTAGAAGAGAGGAAACCTGTGTCCCAGCAGTGGGAACAGTGGCTGATTATGATAATAAAAGACGATGGACGATTCATGATCGATCAATCGATCATGAATCGTCCATCGTTTATTTTTTGCACATTTTTTTATTGACCACAATGAAAGTGGAATGCTAACGAAGGTCTTTTTTATCATTCTTCCAATTTATTTTGGAGTCAGTGCAACATGTCTTTTTGTTTCATACTTCTCTTTTAGTTGTTAACCATGGTATCCTAAACAAAATAAATTATGTCTATTTTTTTTTTCAAATATTTTATTTGCTAGATTATTCCGCACACGTCTGCGTATTTTATTTATAAAAAGAAATAAAATACGCAGGCGTGTGCGGAATAATCTAGTAAGTACAATATTTGAAAAAAAAATAGACATAATTAAAATATAATTGGTAAAAAAAAACCACTTTTAACGGCAGTTTTTCCTGTGAGTAATATTTCAGTGGTACAGCCCTACGCGATTGTGACAGACAGACAGACGGACAGACGTGTGTAGGCGCCGCACGTCGCGCGCTTTGACTGAGCGTTCACCTTACCGGGTACAGCTATAATTTGTTTTACAAAAATGCTAAATCCCAGCCGTTTGTGTCAATCAATCGACGACTTACGAGCTAAAATTAAACTGTTTTACTGATATAGAATGCATAATTGTAATGTTCTTCTCAGAATCGATGAGGAATTAAGTTGAATTGTAAATAATTTATTTTTCATGACAACTTCTAAGGTATCGTGGATTGCTAGTTGATAGCTAATTATACATATCACACATGCACGGGTTCTTGTAAAGCTAAAACATGAAAAGGAAGTTGTCATAAATTTTCTGATTGGACTGAGCGGACTCGTCATTTTCTTAGCTGTCTCTGAGCTGAGCCTTTTTTGAAAAGGTTCAGCTCAGAGACAGCTATAAGATAATGCTAAATTCTTTAGTAGAGCCGTTGTTTTTGTCTATACTAAGCATTAGGTTAGCTTATATAGGTCTGTCAACCGACTTTTTTATTGAGAAATTGAAGTGGAAAACTTAAACTTTTGCAGTATTACCCAAGGTTTCTTTCAGTAAAAGTCTAAATTTTTTCAATTTCTAACGTTTATTGAAAGAAAGTTTAAACATCGTGAGTTATATTGAATCAATCACCTTAAGGATGAGTTTGGTAAGGTCCCAACTTCAGATTTTTAATTCAATAACCGGGTGTGTTTCTCAGTGAATAATTAAAAAAACAAAACAAACAGATGCCTATCTTCCATAATAAACCCGTATTCTCATTATTCTGTAGGTGTTACTATCTAATTGTTCTAGTTTATTATTATAACTAGATCAATGTGAATAGGTACAATTACATCGTAATTCATCGTTCTAAAGATATAGATATTATAGTGTTAGTTATCCAGTTTAAATGCCGATAGGTATTTATTGCAATAATTCAAGCTTATAATAAACAGTTACGACAACCCAATAATAAGCGGGTACAATAGGAAGGCAAGCTACCATTTTATCGTAAATTTTAAAAATACACTAAATACACACACTACACACACACACACATACACACACCCCCACAGACACACAGAAAACAGTCAGAAGGAGAATAGTCGATATGATAATAGGCACATACAGTCACAATAGTGTGTGTGTGTAAATGTTATTATTTATTTATTTCTGTTTATTTTTAAATAATAAAGTGAAACCGCAGCAGCCCATTCACAGTTTTATTACAAAAACGTCGAATATCTATAAAATCAAACAAGTTTTTCTTGTTAAAAATTGAATATTCAAGTCAGGCGCCATTTTGCAAAACAAAACGCGAGCAGTAACTCTTTCGAACAATAAAACGCGTTTCATTGTGTTTTACGATTTTCATAAAATTAAAGAAAAGAAAAGTCCATTGAAAGAATCCTTCGAAGCTTGAACAATATTTTTTGTTTGCGCTTTGAAGGATTTCTTTTGAGATCGTTGATTGAATAATGAGTAATGTCAAAGAAGAGGTCAAAGAGAAACCTTAATGCAGTTAGGTACTTTTAATTTTAAGCACACTGCCTCATATTATTTCTTCTAAATTCTATTAATTTCTCATCATTCTTCGCATGGTTAACGGCTTCCCAAAACATATATATTTCTTTATTATAAATTACTATTAGCCTGCATCATCCCACAGCTGGGCAAAAGCTTCCAGCTCTTTCGATCCAGGGCTAAAGTGAGGCACTGGTCGTTTGGTTTGTCCAGCTCGTCCTGCCATCTTCTACGGGGTCTGCCGCGACGCCTTCTACCTGTGTCAGGGCTCCACGTAGTGGTTATTATAAATATGTAAATCTAATTGGTGTTAATGTCTTATATACCTCCTGGATTAATTTCTCTAAATGATGGTGAAACCCACATCAAAATCTGTTGCGTAGTTTAGAAGAACAACGCGGTTTAATTTATAATACTCGTATATGTATAGATTATAAAGTCTGCAACCGGCTGACTACAGGCCACTTACAATATAACTGAACCAATCGCATCCAGGGGGCCTAAAAAGGCCACTTTGCCAGAATCATAAAAGAATGACATTATGAATCATAATATGGCGAAGACAGTCCGTGTTTTTCTTTTTTTCGCTACAATACGTAGGTATAATCAAAGAGAATGGGATTAGATTTGGATTGGATTGATTGATATTTTAGCACAGACAAAAAAAAAAATTGAAAAATCCTTCACCAATGGGATTTGGTACAGTTCTGTCCATTAGGTATGATTCATAATGTTATCCTTTTATGATTCTGCCAAAGTGGCCTTTTTAGGCCCCTTGAACCCTAATTGCGTAACACACTATGAATCTCAATCTGAATCATGTTGAAGGATATAGCTAATCCATTGCTTCATATGTTTGAAAAATTTGTCTGTTCAACAACGTAAATAACGCAATGAATGTTGTTCAACTGTCAAAATGAAACCCACTGCTACTGATAGTGTGTTACGCAATTACCCCGCACGTATAGCCTTCCTAATCAGTTTCTTATTCTACTGTCTCTCAATACGTCCATAGAACTTCACACTACTAGGTACATACATACACCTACTCTCGAAAACCATGCCACCCTTATTATCATACACATAAAACAGCAAGTTCTGAATCAAAACGAGGTCAGAACATGTTACGAGCAAAAGTTGAACTATAACATTAATCATAAGGACACATGTACCTAAAGTTAATACCTACGACCCTACCTAGGTACGTGCTAAAGGTTGGTGCAGACGTCATCTACGCAACAAGAATCTGCGTGTTTAGTTAGCGGTGCTCGCGAGTTAATCGACTTGTATGAAAATTGCTGGTCTGCGTATCGTGTGTAACTAGCTTAAATATATGGCCCATTCAGTACTGGCATCTGATTAGCATCGATACACCTCGAGCAGTTTCGATTTCTTATCGAATCGGAAACGAATAGTTAACATCGGGCTGCTATAAATACATCAAAGGGAAAAATCCTTTCCTTACAGGTATGTACACGGATGCCAACAGTTTGATCCAAGATCTGGTCTGACTGAATTCCGCATACCACATTTAACAAAATCAATATTTTTCACATATTTTTCCCTCAGGAAATTACTCATGAATATTTTTGCCGAGTACTACTGATCTTTCTGAAGAACATCACAATTAAGGTCACTGTTGGAAATTGCAACATTTTAATTAATATTTACACATTGTAACATTGTACTGATGTCATCTTGACAGATCATCTGTCACCTGTATTGTGTCACTTCCTTTAGTAGTCCACATGTCCATATAAAGATAGTTCGAATAGGGTAACCAGCCGGTCGATTCTGTAAAAATCTCACCGTGAAAACTTAGGTGAAGTGAGTTTGTTTTTGCCAGCCGGTCGATTCTGTAAAAATCTCACCGTGAAAACTTATGTGAAGTGAATTTGTTTTTGCTAGGAATTGACACTATTGACAGCTCACTCCACGCTCACTTCACTTAAGTTTTCACGGTGAGATTTTTACAGAATAGCACCGCTGAAATTGACACTATTGACAGCTTACTCCACGCTCAAGTCGCCTAAGTTTTCACGATGAGATTTTTACAGAATAGCACCGCAGTGCGTGTTATTAACCGTTTCTTCCCATTCCTCATCTCCTGGAAATCACATCAATATACAGTCCACTATCATAAAAGGGAGTTCGAGCGGGTTTGCTGAGCAGTCTCTCACGCCAGCGAATGACACCGCCGACAACCCGAACAGTCACTTATGCCCTTGTAGGGCGTACCCTACGTTTCCACTCTTTTGTTAGTAGCCTTTCATTCGTCCTCTCAACATGATCAAACCATCTAAGCATACTCTTTTTAATGTTTGTCACTAAGCACAGACGCCAGCACATCAAGCTACCCGAAACTGTCAAATTTTCCCAATCAACTTTGAACCTTATGTTTTGGCAATAAAGTTGAATATCTATTAAAGATATTTGACAGATTGTAGTAGCTTGATGTGCTGGTGACTGTACATCTTCTCATCGAACTGTTTTTCTATCACATAATTCCTCAGCCTATCATTCATAGTCACACCACACACATGTTTCGCAAGAAATTGAAAATTATTCTGCCTCTCTGAATTGTCTTATATTTAGGTATGGCAACAAGTAAATCGTTTTGTACCTATTTTGAAACCATTTCTGTTATTATCGCAACTATTTTTAAGCAAACTTTATTCGCCCAACACGATTTTCGAATGACGTGCCACCACATTTCAATTGCTTGGATTTCAACCACATCAATTCTACTCAACAGCGCACACGCAATAAATATTCATGTTTTGAGTAGCGACTCAGCTGAACTTAGCTTTGTCATAAAACCCGTGACAAATTCATCGGATGGATATCAAAATTGAAGCGGTTTTGCCACAAGTTACATGCGGTAAGCGTAGAACGTGCTATTCAGGAGATTTCGTGAGACAGTCCATTGTTAAAACATTGGCTTACACGGCGATGTTTTAAAGGCAATTTTTCAGGCACCAGTAACCTCACAACTTTAATCGTAGTTCCATTACCTTGAATTTAATTTGGAATAGGCTGAAATATTATTATTTTGATGTATTCATCTGTCCACCGTCATAACCCGTGTGGATTGTTTTGCTTAGGGGCAATATCTATGGTTCAGACAAGTCTATGTCATGCCATTTCTTGCATGTCTGACAACTACACAGACTCTCTTACCTCTTGCAATATTTGATCCATTTTTATTCATTTATGTTTAAAGACTTCCCTACATAAAAATCTAATTATTATTGGGAGTTTCTAATAGCCCGGAGTTTGAAACTTTGGAAGTTGGCGGTGTGATACCACCTGTACCTCTGAAAGTACAGACGCCAGCACATCAAGCTACTACAATTTATCAAATTTCTTTATTAGATTTTCAACTTTATCTCAGCATAAGCATAAGGTTCAAAGTTGATTGGGAAAATTTGACAGTTTCGGGTAGCTTGATGTGCTGGTGTCTGTACGTTAAGCTGTTGGTCCTGCGCCTGATCTCTCTCCGGTCGTGTTGGATTCCCATGGGACAATGAGAGTGAGAGAAGAGAGAGTGGACATTTGTCTTCGTACACACTTGTATACTATAATATCTTCCGCGCCGATGGCTAGTGTCCGCTGAGATTGGTTGCTATGGCCGAAATTCGGCCTAGAGGACTTTTCAAAAAAAGACACGCAATAAACACTGATGATAAAAAAAAACAAGATGATAATAAACGTATTTTCTTTCTTTCTTTCTTTTCTTTATGATAACAGCTTTAAGCTCTGTTATCCAAAGCTCGTCTCTTACACTTGCACCAAACACCAAACCCAACCGTTATGATTAAAATACATGCAACTGGGCTTTCATGCCACCTCGTATAGATTCGCTAGGGAAAACCTGGTGTTCCCAGTTCCTGTGAGCCTATGACTAAGAGAAACATGTACTGGCTTGTTCAGTTGTTCATATATGAAAACACTGTTATGTAATCCAAGAGGTGATTGCTGCAGTTCCAATAACATGCGTTGCTAAGGCGTTACAGTCATCTAAACGTGGAGGGGTTTGTATGTGCGTGTTTGTTAGTAGGGATTGCGTTTGTGTGTGCGCCACGTGTTTGTGTGTTACGTTTGTAGTTACTACATCCCTTGGTTAGAACGTGTGGTTTTTTGGTGTTTCTGTTTTGTTGTTGGTTGTCAAGTCGTTGTAAGCGCGTGGTGCTGGGTTCGGTAATGTGTTTTTCGTTTGGGAAAATATGCAGGCCGTAGATCCAATCTATGGCTTGCATATATTCCCATATGTTTGTGTATTGTAGATAGGTATGGGTATATTGATTTCATAAGGGATAGGTAAACAATTCCATAGTTTCTGCCGACCTCTTCGGGTAAAACCGGTGTCCTATAGGAATTAGGCCCAATTTGGCCCCAATAGAAGTAAGACCAATAATTTGTCTCTCTAATGAGAATAAAACCCAATTCCGCCTCTACGATATACGCTCATATGACGTGTTAGATGTTTAGAAGCAAACTTAATACGGCATATTTTTAAATATTGTCCGGATTTAGTACTTACTCAAATATTGGTCATTTAAAACGCTGTCGATTTTTTCTTACTTTTTTTTTCACTTAGTGCCCTTCGCAATTCAAAGGGTTGTTACTTCGATGCCTTGAAGGAAAACCCAATATCTAAAATAAGATCGTTAATAAGTACATAATTATATGAATTTCCTGACTGATTCTATGATGAAATTCTGTTAGTGATTTTACCTGTAAAGTTATTCCTCTAAATTGCGCAAAAGGGACATCAACATCATCTTCTTGTATTTATTTGCGTTCCACAAGGTAAAAACAAGATGTTAGTAAAAGGCTTAGAGCGAAGAGCTGTTGCAGACCCTGTCAGGGCACAGCAAGCTACCCGAAACTGTCAAATTTTCCCAATCAACTTTGAACCTTATGCTTTAGCGATAAAGTTGAAAATATATTAAAGAAATTTGACAGATTGTAGTAGCTTGATGTGCTGGCGTCTGTACATAGCTACTTATTACTTAAAATTAAAAATCTAAATCGTAGAAACTCATCATTCATTTTATGAGATGAGAGCAGGTCGGGGCCCCCGAAGATCGCGGGGCCCAGAGTGCCCAATGGAAAAGAGGGGCCTGGTCATCAACATTGTGTGTGGTTACAACCACGTGTCAGTTGTTCTATTAGCTTACAATGTGCGTGGGTTAAAGAGGCAATCGTTACCTACATGTGTTCATAGGCTACCCTGCTGAACTAGTGCGGTAAACCATTTCTTGTAAACTGTTTGTATGTAGTTCGTCTACACTGAGTTTATTTGACGTTTTAACCAAATGTAAACAAACTACTAACCATTTACCCAAAGGCTGTCAACACCGTTCCCAATACATGGCTCGATTGTCCATTCGTCCGTCCGTTTGTGACAGGGCTGTATCTACCGCTATACCAACAAAAAAAGTAAAAATTAAAGGTGGGTCCACATTGATACAAGAAACGTATTTTTTATTTAATTTAAAATGTATATTTTAATTATTAAAAAACATTTATACTATAATTATGTTAAATATTGTAACGGTATTACGGAACCCTTCGTGTGTGAGTCCGGCTCGCACTTGGACTTTTTGTTTCAGTTATTGTGTAGACTTGTTTAATTACTTACCTACTTAGATAAAAAGACAATTTGATAATGAACTTAAGTAACCTCCATTTATTTTGTACAGTATTACATTTTTAACATTTGGTTTAATTAACAAAACTTTATTGTTAAGATCTAAACTTAACTAAGTTTTCTACCACTCAATATCGATAGAGATGTAACGTGTAACGTAACGTCTATCGATAATTTGTATTCTAACTCTATCGAAGTAGTTAACGATATATCGATAGTCTTGAACTTATGACCCATGTCTACCAACCGGTACAGAATATATAATTATTTATTATACCTAAATAATATAAACAGCTTTTAGACACAACCCTAAAATCCTTTACACAAGTGACTCTTGAAAGTACTTACCCAAGAATAATAACCGGCAAACAATATGCGTTAAAAATACTTTGAAATGATCTACAACAAATAATAATTGTCCTTTTCTCCCCACGGTCCAAAATAGACCCCATTTCTTCAAAACTAAGTTCAAAATTGTGTGGCTTTCACTTGAGATAACAATAATACTAATTAGGTACCTTTACGCAGGTACTTGGGTTTAAATGCTGATTGTTTAGCGACACCACCATTTTTGCATTACACATGCGAGCATATTATTTGACCGCACATTTGAATTCTTAAAGAAAAACATAATTATTTGTTTTAAGTGCACTTTGAGGAAGGAAAAATCATTATTAGTATTGTATTATGACTGATTTTGTGAAATCATTTCTTTGACCTACATTTTACGTTTTCTGATCCACTCGTTGCTTACGCTTTGTCACACTTTAGAAGAAGTTTGCAATAAAAAAGAAAAAATCCACTCTATTTTAAAAGTTTTAGGTATCAGTTTGACAATTCAGGTAGGTACAGACGCCAGCACGTCAAGCTACCCAAAACTGTTGAAAATCTATTAAAGAAATTTGACAGATTGTAGTAGCATGATGTGCTGGCGTCTGTACCTAATTGAAATTTAACTTAGCAAAATAATACCTATCATAAAATATAACCAATTCCACTGAAACACTTTCTATTACATGCGATTAACTCCTAAATCTGATTTATTACATTCGACTATGCAAACAAACATACAATTTTGACAACCGTACAAGATAATGCTGAAGTACAACCATCACACATAAATAATACGATAGGTATCCAAAACTATGATAGATGTGCATTCAGATCTACGATACAACATTCTAATCGATTAAAATCGCACCTCAACATCGATAACAATACATCACAGTCGATAACAAACGCAGCTTCATCAGTCAAATGCAAAAATCTTTTCAGCGAGCTTTGCCAAGTTCAAGCGCAATAGGCGTGCGCCGGCGCACCGATACGCCAGTATCCGACGCACACGCAGCCCGCAAACACGCACCCATCTACGATCGATACAAATCGATTCAAAGACAAACATCGATATTCGTGATCGATTAATGTGTAAATATTTTTAATTTGCAGTTTACATGAGGATTGAATAGTGTTCGGGAAAATTTTTAAATTTTGAATTTGAATTCTTTTTTTTATCAAGTGCCAGTGAAAAGTGTTGAGTGAAAATTATTGTTTATGTGTGTTAAGTGGACGCTGACGTCATTAAAATTGACAGGTGAGTGGTTACTTGTGAAAAGTAGGTACTAGGAAAATATTTACGTGATAAGTACGTTATTATGCCTATGCGTGTGGATGAGGCTTGATTTTTTGGCATGATACTTTCACGAAAACTGACTTCGGTTTTCATTATATTTTGTACAAAGATTTTATTAAACGTTTCATTTACAATTCAATAATTAAATAAAATAAATAGGAGCTAGTTAAAATTCAAGTCAAATAACAAATTCTAGCGAAGTAAAATATTATACTATAAAATTGCGCCATTGTTCTACTTTAAAACTAACGAAATAAAAAATAAAATAAATAAAAAAATAAATAAAATAAATAAAAAATAAAACTAACACGTTGCCAGCGAAATACTTAAGCAAATCCGAACCTCATAAGTCAATGTCATAACACGCGTACGGGCGTACATAGGGTGCTATGTACTATAAAATACATATAATTTCCTCGATACGGCTCGTAAATTATAAATATATAACGCCCTAGTTAACTGCACAACATATTTCCACTATCGTTAAGAACCTACCTGAGTAACTTTACGAATGTAATCTTACTTAAGAGCGTTTACGCCGTCCGGCATTTCATACAAACTTTCGAGCCCTTATTTTTCAAAATTAATTAATCGATTTTAATGAAACTTCATACGCATAAGCAGGATACGAAGATCTAAAAAGTTAGTAGAGAACATTTTCAAAAAAAAAAAGATAACTGGAAATCTCTGTTTCTATGGAAAATCTAAAATCGGTCTAATTTGGCTGTGACACTATTATTAATCAAAAATGTTCTCTACTAACTTTTTAGACCTTTGCATCCTGCTAATGCGTATGAAGTTTTATTAAAATCGGTTCATTTATTGCGAAAAATAAGAGCTTGAAAGTTTGTATGAAATGCCGTACGGCGTAAACGCTCTTAACCATAGGCTAGGATTACTCAGTACCTCAGTAAAGTAATTATAAGGTTTAATTGACAGAAAATGGGAGGCTGGCGGCTAAGAAATAACAGCCGCACGTTTCGATCGATCGGGTTAAGCTACGCTTGTCGCGGATGGTCCGTGGATGGGTGACCATCTTTACATACCAAGACCCCTCCATGCCTCGGAAAGCACGTTAAGCCGTTGGTCCCGGCTGTCATTCATGGATCTTTGACAGTCGTGACGGGTCGACAGAAGCCCGAAAATCTGACAACCAGTCTTACCAAGTGGTATCGTATTACCCATTAACTGGGTTACGAAATAAAGGTTAAGTAATTATTTACTAGCTGCATCCCCTGGTTTCACCAACCTACGTCTCGATCGTGCGGAAATATCAAAATAAAAAGTACCCTATGTTCTAATCCAGGTCATGGTCTACCCATGTACAAAATTTTATCCAAATCCGTCTAGCCGGTTAAGCGTAACGAACAAACATACAAAAAAATTCAATATTGTCTCTTTATAATATTAGTTTAGATTAATTTTCGCGGTAATAACCGCGATGATAAGTAAGTAAGTCAAGATATAAAATATTTTGTTGTAGAGGTCAGATAGGCAGTCGCTTCATGTAAAATACTGGTATTCAGCTGCATCTGGTTAGACTGGAAGCCAACTCCAACAAAGTTGGGAAAAGGCTAGGCAGATGATGAATTGACAGAAATGCTAAGGAAAAGCTCGCCCCCTATTGCGTATTCAGTAAGTGAGTGACTGTAGTTGCATCTCTGCCTAGCCCCTTGGCGGCCCTTGGAAAATACAGGCGAGATGTTATAAATATGTGTCGGCAGAAAAAGTACGATCCTTCTGATTTTCTCAAACTAAATCAATCGATCTAATGATTTATTTATCTATCTAACAACTAGCTTCAACTTTCTGAATAACTGACGGATTGAGGGTTTTCGTGAAAATTCACGACACCAGTTGGCACCACTGTGACAAGAGGTCTTCCAATATAAAATATATGATGACGTTCATCATTCGATATCATTCGTTCATCATTCAGTCATGACTAAAGAAAATATTGGCTCTGACAGATGCCTGGACCTGACGTGTCAGTGCTGCCACCTAGCGAACGTCATTTCAGAAAACCCTCATTCAAAAGTGCCTGTACAAGGTTTAATTGAAATAAATGCTTTGAGTTTGAGTTTGTCGTCATGCGTAGTAGCTGACACCTTGAACGTCGCCTGTAGGCTGTAGCAGACGTTGAGAATCTCATTTTCACGTTTATGTGCTGATATGGGAAGTGCATACTTTTGTTGCCACTTACCATATCCAAGTGCATAAATACTGTCGGGTGAAACTCACTGAAGGAAACAACTAGAAGTTTTCAGAAAGCTACTTTAGATCTAGTCACAGTTACAAAGATTATCCGTTCATCCAACGTATGTACAAATATGACATGACGCCATGTGTGAAAATTTGGAAGCAAACCAGTAAGAAAATTGACGGGAATCAAAAGCGAGAAACAAGTTTCTAGATAGGCAATGTAGGTATAAACTTATGTGGTCTGAATCTTTAGGTTTTTCTTATTGGGTAGCCCCATATCCCGTCACGCAATGTTTAGTCAAGATATAATATTTATATCTTGACTTACTTACTTACCTTCGCGGTTATTACCGCGAAAATTAATATTATAAAGAAACAATATTTAATTTTTTGTATGTTTGTTCGTTACGCTTAACCGGCTAGACAGATTTGGATAAAATTTGGTACATGGGTAGACCATGACCTGGATTAGAACATAGGGTACTAAAAAGTACCCTATGTTCTAATCCAGGTTCTAATACGTATACAAACAGGCCCCGTTTGGGTATAGGCGTCTTCCGACTTTTTTAACTACCTAAATATAATTGTGTAAGGAAAAATAAAAATTAAATATCAAAATAAAAATTTTGATATTTCGGGGTGCAGCTAGTAAATAATAAATAAATACTTAACCTTTATTTCGTAACATACATCTTCACATTTTAAAAAAACATGTTTATAGGCACTTACACAATTATATTTAGGTAGATAAAAAAGTTGGAAGACGCCTATACCCAAACGGAGGCCCCGTTTGGGTATAGGCCTCCATCAACCTGTTCCAAGGTTTCTCTCCTTCGTTTTCTTTGTAAGAAAAACGAAAATTACTTGAATTTAAATCTTCATTAAACCAACATAATGAAACTCCGTATTAATTTAATAGAATCCATAAATATTATAAATGCGAAAATGTGTCTGTCTGTTACCTCTTCAAGCTTACACCGCTGAACCGATTTAGACGAAATTTGGTATATGATAGTTTGAGTTCCGGGAAAGGACATAGGATAGTTTCCCACGGGGTCGACACTTATGGGGGTGAAACCACGGGCCGCTGCTAGTTATTTATATAACTTAATGCTTATATATTGGTCAGCTTTAGTAAAAGCCAGCGCAGTGCCACAGACGGCCAAGGAAACTGTGTTGCTGTGTCAATGGGGCAACTGTCATCTGTATTACAGATCGTATAAGTCAAATGACAGTTTTATGGAGCCTGTCGATTGTGAAGCCTATTTCTACATTGTAATCTAACATCGATCGTCGTGATTTTAATCCTGAGATAGACCTTTGAATAAGGTGACTTAGTATTATCTTTTATGAAGTTCGCCTTTACCATTTCAAATTGAGTCATTATACTATATCTCTGTGGTCCTCAAATAGCCCCTCGATAAGTCTATCTGACTGCGACGTTGGTCTTTAGTCGCAAGAGCTATTGCTGAGCATGAGGCCATGGGTTCGATTCCCAGTTCAATCAAAATGTGGTTGGGTCTTTCTGTGTGGAGTCTGGAGTCGGGATGTGTGCCGGATTAATGGCAATAAACTCGCCCCTGGCGCAATGTAGTTGTGATAAAGGTACCTGCCTACCCCTTTGAAAATTACAGGCGTGATGTAATTATATGTTACTATCAGAAATCAATTCCGAACCCTAAACAATCTAAACCGAATGGAAGTTTTTCTGACGTTAACATTAATTTTCCAAGGCGCCATGACGTAAAATTTCATGTAAACAAATACATAAAACCTTTTTGTTTAAACAACCTATTTGCTTTCAGTTTCTTAAGCCTTGTATTTAACTTTACTTTTCGCACTCTACTATTATCTATTAATAACAATAAACTAGGATACAGCTGAATTTTATGAGAATTGAGTTATTCAGACATCTACAATGGACTTAACCCAGATAGATTTAAAAACAAAATTGATTATAAACTTAATCATTTTAACATCAATATTGACTAGCCAAACTTTTAAGATTCATCATAGCTATTGTCTAATATACAGAATTTATGTCTTTAACCTCCTTTACTTCAGTAAAACGGTAAAAGTAGCTACTATTTTTCCGATAATTAATAAAAATATTACAATATATCCACACACACATATTTTTTACATGCATTATTGTGTACTAAACCTATTCAATATTAGGATTTATGATTTCATTAAAATTAAGTACAGTACCCGGCGATAAATATTGCACATCGACCATCGACCACATTGATTTAATACAAAGAATAAAAATAATTACCAAAAGAAACAAATCATAATTGTTTTAACAGCTCCTAATAGATACCGGACTGTTTGTATTTCGTGCGACAGAAATAACGCTCTACGAAGCCGAAATTAGCCGATTGTCTCTTTCCAAAGGTTGATGTGCAATATTTATCGCCGGGTACCTATTGTATTCTAATTTTGTAAAACGCATCAGTTATTATCATCACCATAATTTCAGCCACTGCTGAACATAGGCCACCCGCCAGCACCAACCCTTCGACCGGTTCTGTGCTTCCCGCATCAATATTTATAATTAAACATAATATTACTTTCACATAACCTATTTTAAACTTAATTTCCCAGACAACCAGTAAAACGTACGGCAGCTTAGTTTCTATGATTATTAAGGCTGGTACTCATTCAGTGGCACCCTCAAATAGACTGAGGAGCGAGATAGTTTCAAGAGCAAAATAACTATAAATCAGTAGTGTGTGCAAGCGCAGCCGCCCAGCGCTGAAATGTTGATGACTTTGTACTGGGGGCACTGCGGACGCGGTGCGAACGAGAAGCTTGTAGCGGGGAGTGTGGTTAAATAGTTTTAATACCTATATTATGTTGGTGTCATAGTACATTTATTTCCGAAAATTAAAATAATAAGTAAGCAAATACAACTAACACCTAATTAATTAATTAAAATAACAAAATCATAGTTAACTTTAAATGAAGGTTTACGAGAATACAAAATAATGATTTTGTTTAACACAAATGTGCATAATATTAAACGCCACGTCGCGTCGTCGCGGTATTAGTAAAGGTACATAAAAAAAAACTTAACTTTCATTTCATTTCTATAACTAGGATCCAACAGGCTACTTACATATCTATATAAGGTAAATAGAAATAAACCTTTACTAGATAATGGTCTTGTTTTTGTAATATTCTCTTTTTAGTTAAATCGATTCGTTTCTTTATACAACAATGGCATTTGTTTTAAGAATAAAGAATTCCAAAAGGAAATAACATTGCCACACCGCATTAACTAAAAACATTATTGCACACACCATAAATATATTAGATAAAAAATAATGATTAAAAAATATATTATATTTAATAAAACAATATATAAATATTTTTATTATATATTATTATTTATTGCATAGACCATAAATATATTTTTAAAACTAATTTAAAGTATATTAATGAGCCACAAATTATGTAAATGAAAACTTATTACATAATAATATTTAATTTATAATTTATTCAAAATTTAAAGTTTGTCATTTCGTTTTACTTTCACCGTTGTTTGGCGGAAATATGCTAATTTATTTTATTATAGAAGCATACTAATGAACGCATGGTTCAACCTTCGAAAAATATTCTTGGTAGTTAGTTAAAAAATAACAAATTTTAGTACAACTCATTTTATTTACCTACAATCTACATATGCTAATTGTCCTTTTTTGCCAGGAGACTTTTATTTAGGTTTATGTTTTGTTTACATATTTTATTTGATTTATTATTTTTTTTTGCTAGAGTATAGTTTTCATTGTACTTCTTGGTATACTGGCGTGGATAGGTGAAATATGGCAAATAATTTAATTTAATGTTCTGTGTCTGGTAATGTTAATTACTTTGCATTATATACTATTGTATAGAATCAAGTTTGTCTAACTGAACAGACAGGTGTGCTGCTGGGGAGTTTGTTGCGCCAGAAGCCGCGCAACTAGCGAAAGCACTAGGAAGTGGTTTTCAACGTTCGTTGACATTCTAAATGTGCTGAAACTCAACCTAATTTGAATTTGATTATATTTGATTTTGATTATATTTTTAAAATCTGTAAAAAAAAAACTAACTAACTTAAACATCAATAAATAAATACATGTCATTTATTTTTCAATCTGAGCAAGAATTTCTGGCATCTATTTTAATTAAAGTCATATAAAAACTGATACAAGAGTAGGTACCTTACGGAAAAAATAAATTAGATGAAAAATTTGCCTTTTATTTTAAAAATCGCTATCGCTTATTCATTGAGGCAGCCGTTATAAAACCAACTTAGTTTTACGTAACGACAAAGTTATGTGCACTTTGACAAATCTTAAGCAATTACTGTTAACACTAGTAAGCTTTTACTAACCACTGATGTTGTTATAGATTCACTTTCGAAATAGAATACCACAATACATACCTACTATTTTTGGAATCATCCGTAGTCAGGGATGAAAAAAACCTAACGAAAACAAGCTTTTTAGGGCCGGTTGTTTTAAACGGTTGGTTAACGTAACATACGTAAGTACGTCAAATAATAACAAGTACGTAATCGTAATTATTTGTTGTAAATCAAGGCCATAATTTTGTGAAATTGTTTCATATTTTTTTGTTTGACTATAGTTAGCGCCATTGTTGACGTATACGCATCCATCAAGTGAAACAGCCCGCCCTAAGACACACGATGCAATATAATATAAGGATTATTCTTGTTTTATCATCGTATATCAGAAGACTATGGTTTGGGTTTACATTAGGTATATTTTTCTAGATTTTCTGAGGCAATCACCCTTTATCAAACGTAGAACATTCGGAACAGTATATCGTCGCTCATTTATGACTAAGAGTCCTATCTCATTTTTTATGATTTGAATTAGGACAACTACATTTTTCTATTAGTGATTCTTTCCATTTTGTTGCCTTTCAAAACAGTTATATTATGAGATCCAAACAACATAGAGATACGACGGTTAGTGAAAAAGAATCACGAATGTAAAAAAATGTAAAGAATCACGAATAGAAAAATGTAGATAGTTGTTCCTAACTCAAATCAGCTAAAAATCTATTTCTCTGTCCTTCCCCTTTTAAAATCTATCCAAAGGTTTTCTTTAAAAAATCGCTCTTAGCGATAAGACCGCCCATTGTGTCACCCTTTGTACAGTTTCTATATTAATTATGTATGTAATTTATATGGTGTGCAAACTGTACATAATAAAGAGTATTCTATTCTAGGACTTTAAGTCATGCGAGCGAGGATATATTATCTAATACCTCAACTTAGTTATAACCTTTTGAGAGTAGAAAGGAATAGTACAAGAAATAATTTTACTTGAATTCAAACAACGTACAAACAAATGAAGCAACACAAAATTTATACGACGTTTAGAAATTGAATTTCCACCGCAATGTCCTGCTAACAAAATCTATGTAAGTCCTAAATTGTAACGAACAAAGCCGGGCACGCTGGTGAAGTGGCCAATTCCCTTACTTTGCATAACCGCTGCCCAAAGATATTTGTGCAGTCATATCAGGATAATAACTGTCACTTTGTTTGCACTATCTGTTCTCAAAACTGATAAATGTTGACAGATAATTACTCGAACAGATAAAATACTCGAACAGATTCCGCGTCCGTGCATTTTTTTAGTTTCCGTAGATTTCTGTAGCGTCATTGTGTTGACGTCTCATTTCATCACATCTGTGAGCTTTTGATTCTGCAGTTTCATTGCCATGCGATCAATAATTTGATCCAGTTTGTTAAACCTAGCATAATCATGGTTACGTTTTAGGTTACCGATTTTTAGCATTCCTCAAATTTCTCATCAACTAAGCATAAAATGTTTTTGACTATAGGGGCTTCAATCTCAAGATTTAGGACTCCAATATGAAGACAGAGCTTCAGGATTTTTCCTCTTTTTTATTGTGACTTCCGATGGTAGTGTTATCCAATAATTTATATATCTTTCTTCAGCAGTGTTCATAATTATTCAGAAACTACAACATTCCCAGTTAATATAAATGCAAATTGTTATCTAATACACTTCTAAAATTGAAATTGTATACTTCCATAACTATCGCAGTAGTATCATAACTATTATGATACTCATAACATCATGCCAATAAAATAATGTTTATACAAAAACTATATATTCAATATTGACTGAAGAGAATATAATTCCAGCGATTGGAATTCATTGGGTGTAGCTTTGTGAAACCAATGGTTTTAAAATGACGTAAAAGGCGGTGTTTCACGCCGAAAGCTACTTGATATGATAATTCTTGTAATAACGGAAGAACGGTCAATTAATTTTACGGTTAAACGGCTGGTGTCACAACGTCGTTGATTAAGATTGACTTTTGATGAGGCACTAGTTATGACTCGGTGGTTTGTCTGTGTAGCTTCGTTACTATACGCGCCTATAGAATTACTAGTTACTCAGTCTTCAAGTTCTTCATAATCATTTAGCATTAATTCTCGAACAGAGTTTGGGTCTTTATGTCCTTACAGACCTTGTGGCTCTAGATCAATCCTGTCTAAGATATTTCTTCTTCTATTCTAGCTTTTTAATCATCTAAATAGAAAATAACTTATTCTAACTCATTTTTATTAATTATATCTGAGAATATGGGATTCATTACCTAAATCTATATACTCATGAGTTTTATTTCTCTTTTATGCTTTATTTAATTCACTCTTCTTTTCAACCACCAACCTTCAAGACGTATGCCTCCACTACATACACATCCTTCTACACAAAGAAAGCTATCAACCCTTATAAACCCAATCGATAATCATCCAACAGACAATCATACAGACGAGACACTTTCTACGCTCTCGTATGGAACCCGCGTGTCCAATGGAATGTCACTTAGATCGACCGGATGCATTTTATGCTCACAATCGGGAACTATGGAAATCGACGACGGGAGCCGCATAGAATGCATGGACAGTAAAATTTATAGCCATTTGGATATCTAAACTTTTATAATTAGCAGCTTTTTAGTTATTGACACTTTGGTCTTAGTTTTTTATGTTGTGTGTTTTAATTTATGAGAAGAGGAAGAAGTAAGGAGTATACCTACATATCTAAATCAAAATCAAAAACAACAGCCAAATTAGGCTGAGAATAACTACTTTTTGCCATAGGTCAGATAGCACACGTCAGTATACCTACCAACAAAAACATTGAATACTAAAATGAATAAATATAACTATATATTTAAGTGACGTTTATTTTAGCGGTACCTAGTGCCAATTTATTAGCTTGCCGTTATTTTCAGTACTATCATTGCTAATTTTAGATTATAGTGCTCTTTTCGCAAACTGGTACCAAAATCCTAAGGAAATCAAAACTCTGATAAATGCGTTTTATAATATCAACTTTTTGTGCGAAATTCGGGGAAAATGGACTATTTTGGCCTTGGAATGCACTGCCTATTTTATTATCAACGTGAACGGTTCTTTAAGTATGTATAATGCTTTGGTAACTAATTAGAAATATGTATCTTGCTCTAAAAGTAGCTCTATAGGTACTTTATTAAAAGTATATTATGTATAATTTTATTTGAGAATCACTTAGCCTTTTATCTGTATTTCTCAATTTCCCGATGTCTTTAATGATCAAAGATAAAAAAGTTCAGAAGCCGTTTCTGTTAATAGTGCACTTAAATAATAATATTACGAGTCAAAAATTATAACATTCAATTGACCTTGTTCAAGCGAAAAATATTGAAAAGCGAAAGGAAGAAGATGGAAATAAAAATATTAATGCAGAAAGAATTAACCCAGATAATTTATTCAAATATACAGATGTTGATAACCCACCCAATGCGTGCAAACCCAATATTGATAAATCTGCGTACAAAATAAAAGATTGCTAAACCAAATAGTACGAGCAAAATCCTGAACCAACAGCAAATACTTCCAGTAATTCCTATCAGAAATAGTGAGGAACAACATCTTCCATATTTACTTACTGCAGGCTATTTAAGGCACGCGCCTGAGACTAAGTTATGTGACATCGCGTAATATTTTCATTGTAAGAGCTTTTAAATCAACCAGCAGAGGGACAGGGCTGACACAAGAATTGTACAATTATGGTGTAATGCTTAATTATTTTGGTTCGGAAATTTGAATGTTGTATTGTGTGGTTCATTACTGAGAAAAGGTTTCCTTTTATTGATTTATTTGGCTTTAGTATCCATTTGAATACTGATGCTTTAATATTTGTCTTCTTTTGTGATATTATGGCCTGTATTGTTAATATCATTTGCAGAAGAATGCTTTCTAGACTTAAATTTAAATTTATGGCCTGATTCTTTAGGAAAATTGATGTTACCATGATTGTCCCTTTAACTGATAGTGACAGCTGAAGCAGTTTCTACGAATACATTTAAGACCATTGAAATGTACTTTCTTGAATGATTAAGACAAATTACAGTTGTTTAACATGATGTCATAGTCACATATTAAATTTCTAACATCACTTAGAACATTTAGCAGCCACGTGCATTATTTGAAAATCACTGCAATCAAGTTTATAAATAGTACTTAACTGGATGGTATCACGTCGGTTATAATTATCACACTAACCCTTTAGTTGACTCCCATAACTTTGTGGAATGACCAGTGGTCCATACAATTTATGTTTTGCCGGTACCCTTATAATGAACGTTGACTACATGATAATGTATAACTTATAAGTATGTAAGTGTGTCATCTTTATCTATAATTGTATGTATATTGGAAGTAAATGGTTTCCCTAACACAACCGGAAAACTACTTCAAATTGATGTCGCGTTATCACTGTGTAATTAATTAAAATAGACCTGTAATTTGTTAAATTAGAATTAACTTTAAAATATTAGTTAAAAATTATCTGTATTGTATGTCTCTAAAAGACATAAAATACAGATAAATTTAATTATTATGTCCAGTACAAGTTGAGAGCTAGTATGTTATGTACCGTACCTGCCCTCAGAATTTCCGTTAATCCTTTATTATAATGTCTTATAATAATACCAGCCTATTATTTTCCCACTGCAGGGTAAAGCTGGGTAAAGGCTTTTTCTTATAATAAAGAAGGCATGTGCATTATTCACCACGCGGCCACGGTTGCTCAAGGCGGATTTGCGATCTGAGACTCATATCCTAACTTAAAATATTATAAATGTGAAAGTGAGTTTGTTTGTTACGCTTTCAGGCTAAAATGGCTGAAAGGATTTGGATGAAATTTGGCACATGAGTAGACCATGATCACGGTTAGGACGTAGGGTACTTTTTATCTCGGTAATATATTCCCGTGGGATAATTTCCAACCTCAACACGAAGCCGCGAAAAAAAGCTAGTTAATTATAATTAACTAGCTTTTTTTCGCGGCTTCGTGAAAAAAAAAACACATGAGGCAATCTGAACTTATAATTATAAGTTCAGATTGCCTCATGTGTTTTTTTTTTCTTTACCGATGTCAGTGACGTCCAAGAAATACTTAGGAAGTCCATTTACTTGCCCAAATTTGATCCCACAACCTCGTGCATCAAAGGCGAAGCCTTTACCAATTTGTATAATTTGTAACTCATCAACCCTAAGAAATGTAGCATGTTTCTCATTGAGTCATTTACAGTTATGTTTTCATAAGCTACTTTAATATTTCATAACAATTATACTAACCATTGCTGTCCAGAGGAGACATTTCATTTTACTTGTCTAAATAATGGCGTTGGCTTTATGAGATTGCCTATTATTTTTTATGTATTCATTCCAAAATGCAATTCTTTAGTCAGATAAATATTTTTCACTTCTCATGCTCTGAAAGTGCTTCTTTGTGCAGGGTATAGGCTGCACAAAATCGAATTTTGTGCACAAGGGCATTAACGTATCTACTCATAAATGTATTATATTAAGGCAAAGAAAATGAGCCATACAGCCAAATGCAATAAGAAGTTCATAGATAGAATTTGTTATTATTTATATTTACTTTAATTTATTTGCCTTGTGTTTTTTAAGATATAATAGATATTAAAATTTTAATTCAAGTACGGTAGGTTAGTTGATTTAAGAAAATTATTATTAAAAAATTAATTTAATAGTAGGCTGTATAGGTCTGCAGCCTAATATCAATGTCGTAAGATTAAAAAAAAAAATAAAGCGGCGGGAAACAGCTCTTGTTCTTTTTTCGTGCATTTATTAATTTCTTCATTTTTCGAAAATTGTTAAAAATGTCCAGTGAAGAAGAGGATTTAACAGTCTCCACTAATACGCTTATGGAAATGAATGCACAGAGAGTTGTGCAACAGATATTACCGCCAAAGTCTCGGGAAAAATATCTCAAAGTTTACGATAATTTTGTAAATTGGAGAACAGAAAAACAATTTCCTTCAGTATTCAAAACTGTTCTAATTTTACTTTGAATTTTAATTAAAGAAATGTTATGTTATACTACTGTTTTATTTCCTCGCAATCGAAGTGAAAAGCAGAGTTTATAACTCGTCCACAAAACCATTTTTATCCTCGACATTACTATCAGCCCTCGCCTTCGGCTCGGGCTGCTAAAAGTCTCGGATAAAAATGGTTTGTTTTGTGCACTTGTTGTAAAATCTACTATTATTTTCTCTTCGTGATAGCTTTATCTCTATCGTTTTGCCCATATCTCTCGTTTGGTTATGATGATTAAAATATAACATATCATCACGCCTGTATTCCCCGGTGGGTTTAGCAGAGGTGCACACCTGCATTTCACCAATTATGTATAATTACATGACCTAAAGCGCGGTCACTGTCGAACTGCATAGAAAAGACAGTTAAGCGCGATGACATAACGCTGGTAATTTATTGAAAAATATGAAGCAATTTTATCTATTTACAAAAAAAAAAAACTAGTGTTTGGACTAAAAAATTAAAACACTAGTACTTTAGTATGTTGCTTGTAGAATAATCTGACAAAGAATCAGAACGATTGTATGTATATTGTATACGTATATTAGTATGGTTTTTATTGTAAAAAGAAAGTTTTTGGAGGTATCTTCATGATTTATTTCTATCGTATCAAATTAGTTGTATTATTTTTTCAACACATTATCTACCTAGCATATATCCTGAAGAATAACATATATTTTTTTCTGATTTTGTTTACTGTAGTCGATCATATACTTTTAAGCATTATAAAACTTGCGTTTTTTTGCGTTTAGGTTATTTATTCCCCTTAAGTCAGTGTAATATGTCCAAGCCTATTGCTATCAACTGGGGACAAAATCCAGACGTCGAGCTGCTACTGAGAAATTGCTAATGGATAAACCTAATAACACTTTGCCAGACCTGGGAATTGAACCCAGAACCTCAACTCAACCAACAGTAGCGCTTGCGACCACTAGAACTACTCCAACGAGGCAATGATTTATTATTCATTCATTAACACACACTTTGTTTTAACAGGTAAGACCCAAGCTAACAAAAGTAGTCACAAATTGCTAAAAGTCCAGTCCCAAGTAACGGGTCTGGGAAGGAACGCAGCTATACAGTGGACAACATACTAAGTGTCACCCTCTGGAATTCCGCCAAAGAACAAGAAAATATATCCAAACGCTGAGACACACCATTCAGTGTTCGCATCGCTCGAATCACTGGTGCAAACTTCAAAACGTTAGTACGCGATGCCGGGACTTTAAAAAGCCTCTCTCTCGGTCCCAACCGATGATGATAATATTGTTTCAGAAAATGACGAACTTTTAGATGTTTTGGCTTGACGCTGGTTTTCAGACATTCTTTGCTTTCTGGCAATAGTTCGTAACTATTTAAACTAGCTTCTGCCCGCGACTTCGTCCGCGTGAACTCTCCCTCCGCTTACCTTCTTAGGGGTGTAATTTCGAAAAACTCTTTCATAGTAGATACCTACTCTTTACAAAGAACACAGCCTCCAAACTTCATGTCTCTAGGACTAGCGGTATGAGCTGTGCGTTGATCAATATCAGTCAGTCAGGACTTATATAGGTATAGATAGATGCCGCAAGGTTACTTTTAATCCTAAATTCCATCCACTTTTGACATTCATAAAGTTTACGACTGTATTAATCAGCTATTTAACCAATAAGTATATATTTAAGACCCAATATAATTGTATGTTATGACACTTCTACACAGCGCTTGACCTAAATATGGTAGTGGGTAATACCTCGATATTAGATTTACGGAACGTCATAAACACTTAATCTGTACAATTATCGAACAGATATAAATGATATTTCACTTAAAATGTGATGGAATAAATTTTAATGACGGTTGTTTAATAAGATTTTACGGTTACCATAAAATTGCTTCAAGTCTTAGAAAGGTTAAGGCTTTAGTGAAGATTCCGACAGTATAACAAGTCAAATCACAAATCTATTTTTATAGTGACTAGCCTCTGCCCGCGACTTCGTGCGCGTGAAATTTCTTGTTCCCCCGCCCCATCGCATCACCTGCCTTCGCTATCACTTTGTTTTCGCTTATCGTTGTTTCTGACTTTTTTTCTTTTTGCTCGGCTCCTAAGGGTGGCGTGATGTCAATAAGCCCATAGCCTTCCTCAATAATTGGGCTATCGAATGCAAAAATATTTTTTGTAATCCGACCGGTAGATCCAGAGATAGAGCGTTCAAAGGAACAAACTCTTCAGCTTTTTTATTAGTATACATATTATTATGTAGATGATATCGATTTTGACATACAGTCAAAGGAGCTGACCAAAAAATTTCTGACTCAAAATTGACACGTGCAACTGAAACTGCAAATAAACAGTAAATCCCTCACCATCGCGCATTGGCTGCCATAAAATCCCTTCCTTCTACCTTCAACTTCTGGCCGGAACAATAAATAACCATTTTATTTTCACTTCATTCCATAATTGTTTACTTAGTAACAGAGCGGGCGTGCCGCAGGGCGCGTGTGGGGTCCCTTCGTATATTTGCACGCTACAGTTCTTTGTATCCATCGACCGAATTAGAACAACTTTTTTCGTCTCCGATATCGGTATGAATGGTTAACAATGTGCTGTAAAAAGGATTTTTATTCATTCGAATCAAAGCTTACATAAAATGAACAAAAAGAATGTAAAAGTTCCTTACAATCGCTGTATAGCCGACCTCATAAATGCATTACCGCTTTTGACAAAAACTACAAGTAAATTGAAGCCTAACTGAGATTAGCTGGGACCTCCTCTCTGTAAGAGGTAGTGGGCCGCAATCCACCATGCGGGCCCAGTGAGGGTTGGTAGATGTCACATGTCTCCATTCCGGTTTCCTCACAATATTTTCCTTCACCGCGATGTCTTCCGTCACTGTGATGGAATTATTTATACAAAGTAAAAGCGCCTTCCTAGGTTCGAAACCTCGAACTACAAATGGTAAGTCGCGGCCACCTTGTCGTTTTATGAAGTGCAAGTGACATTTTACAAGTTCGACTATTTTCTCAAACTACTTTTAATATTCATTCGTGATATACTGGCCCATCTTTTTCGTGCCTCTATTAAATGCTACATTTCTTCCACCATCGATCTTCCCACACAGAACGCCTTGTACTAATAATGGCTTGGAATAGTTTATGTCGCCGGTATTTGTATAAAAATTATTGGAGTAATAATTTAAAAGCTACCTTCCAGTTAGATATTCAATACACCAGTAATGGTAACACCATCAGGTGTTACCATCACTGGTGTATTGTATCACTGGTGTGTAATCATAACCCAGTAGGCGTCTGTTAAGGGGCTTACAGGACCTAAACACAAAAAACGCAAGTTTCAGAAACAATAAAAGTATGTATATGATCGACTACAGTAAACAAAATCAGAAAAATATATGATATTCTTCAGGATTTATGCTAGATAGTGTGTTGAAAACACAATAGAACTAATTTGATACGATAGAAAAAAATCATGAAGATACGTCTAAAAACTTTCTTTTTACAATAAAAACCATACTAATATACATACAATCGTTCTGATTTTTTATCAGATTATTCTACAAGCAACATACTGAAGTACTAGTGTTTTAATTTTTTAGTCCAAACACTAGATTTTTGTAAATAGATAATTGCTTCATATTTCATCGCGCTTATCTGTCTTTTCTATGCAATCCGACAGTGACTGCGCTTTAGGTCATGTAAGCCTCCTAAGATCAGTCGATTATAATTTATCGAGTGTAGACAGATATGATATCATTTATTTGTATTAATAGCATTGCATATACATATGAATTTCTAATATTAGAATCTGTGTTACACAAATCCTTTGAACAAATCTTCCCTTAGAGTGATGAAATGAGTTCAAAGAGTCGACTCACCTATAACTATAACCTTTAAATACCTAGTATAATTTATGTATGTACTCAATAATACAAAATACTACAAAAATAATACAAAATACTCAATGTGGGTGTACTTAGTAAAGAAGGACCTCTGTCTACCCTTTGGAAAATACAGGCGTGATGCTATGTTATATGTAAATACTCTATGATACATGTAACTATAATTACATTATAATATTTTATACAAGAGGTCATCATAATAACCATTAACCGACTAGTACTTACCAAACTAGTACTTACTATATTTAATAACAATTATGTTAGATTAACGCATGTACAAGGGGAAAAAAGCACAAACCAAAACCGCTTCAAAAGTAC
Source organism: Luperina testacea (assembly GCA_927399505.1). Taxonomy (NCBI): domain Eukaryota; kingdom Metazoa; phylum Arthropoda; class Insecta; order Lepidoptera; family Noctuidae; genus Luperina; species Luperina testacea. The sequence goes on from OV656771.1 coordinate 1,747,294, forward strand.
GTGTGTCAACTCTATGTTTCTTGGACCAATGGAGGTTAACGAGGTAAGACAGGAAATAATGTCTCTGTCCAACACTAGGTCGGAAGGCTATGATGAGATTAATACAAAAATCGTCAAAGCCTGCTGCAACGAACTGACAGGTATTCTGACGCATTTAATAAACATGTCATTTTCACAAGGCACCTTTCCTGAAAAATTAAAACTGTCTTTAATAAAGCCCTTATTCAAGAAGGGAGATAAATGTGACATCAACAATTACCGACCTATAACTCTTATACCCATATTGTCTAAAATTTTTGAAAAATGTATGCTTAAAAGGTTAAATGACTTTTGCAATAAATTTCATATTATAAGTGACCAGCAGTTTGGATTTCAAAAGAATAAGTCCACATCGTTAGCTATTTTTTCCCTCATGCAAGCTATACTTTCAAATATTAATAATAATTATATAACTACAGGCCTTTTCTTTGACCTATCGAAAGCCTTCGATCTGGTGTCACATGACATATTGCTACAAAAATTAGAAGCTGTTGGTATTAGAGGACCGGCACTTCAGTGGCTGTCGTCCTATTTAAGCAATAGAAAACAATGTGTCATCATCAATAAAAAAAATGAAAATAATGTAATAATATCCTATTCATCGGAATATAAACATAATAAATATGGCGTTCCACAGGGAAGTGTGCTGGGCCCAATATTGTTCCTCATTTATATCAATGACATCATAAAAATAACTAACCATAAATGCGTATTATTTGCTGACGATATTTCTATTATAGTGACATCTAATAAAAAACTAAATACCATTTCAGAACATGAACTTGACATTAATAATACAATTGACAAATTATTACATTGGCTTGACATTAACCATTTGATGATAAATTTAGACAAATCCGTATACATCCAATTTAATCGATCAAATAATTCCAAAAATGACATTAAACTCAATATTAATAAAATCAATGAAGTAACGCATACCAGATTTTTAGGTGTAATAATAGATAAAGACATTAACTGGAAAGAGCACATAGACAATGCTAGCACTAAAATTAATAAATTTGTTTATGCATTAAAGCAAGTAAAAAATGTAACTAACATAAAAACTGCTGTAATGTCATACCACGCGTACGTCGAATCGTTGTTACGTTATGGACTAGTAATGTGGGGTAACAGCACTGACTTCCAAAGAGCATTCATCGCTCAAAAAAAGTGCATGAGAGCAATTTGTGGACTTAAGCCCGACGACTCATGTCGACCAATATTTAAAAAACTTGGTTTGTTACCGCTACCATCGCTGTACATTTACGAAATATGTGTGTTTGTTATGAAAAATAAGCAACTATTTAAGACTGCAAATGATGTCAATCCTCGGAACCGACGAGATCCATATAAGCTGGTGTTAAATGATTTGCCTAGACTGTCTAAGTACAGTGGTAACTGCTTGGCAATGTGTGTGCGCATTTATAACAAAATACCAAGGCATTTCAAAGCTTTGAATACAAAATTATTTAAAATAAAATTTCATAAGTGGTTACTCGAGTGTAGTTTTTATAATTTAAAAGAATTTATGGATAAAAAATGTTGATGTTTGTTTAAAAAAAAAACGATTATTGTATTGTCTTTAAAATTTTGCATGCTATGTTTTATGCTAGCTAAACATGCTTGTGCCTCAATTTGTATTTAATTCTAACCTTGTATACCATGTTTTACGCAAATAAATATTCTATTCTATTCTATTCTATTCTAACGTACCAACGAAGCGCGACGTCTATACTAAAGCTACTACGAAAAATAAAAAGTAGCACAAACAAATCTTAGAATTTCTCTGTGCACATAAAGTGACAGAGGAACAAATGAGTGTTACCTTAACAGTACCAATCGATACGACTCGTGAGGTCCAATCGATAAGATTTATAAATCAAATATCTCAAAACCAACCAATTGGATTTATAAATCGAATAAATTTTCAATTAGCCGCCGGCTTTGGTAAATGGGTATCCATTTATATGGATTAATATCTCATGATACGACGATGAGTTTCGAAATCATCGTAAAGTTTTGTGTCGTTTAGGCTAAATTCGTGGCTTTTTGATTTATTTGTTACGGTGTAAATTGCGATTCGTGCTAGGAGTTAAGCTAATAGCAAGTTAAGTTAATGTTTATATAGTGTACTTACAGTTGAAATATATATTACCTAATCATCACAGCTGAGAAAATCATACAACCAAGATGGTATCATAGAATCCGACGTCGGTCAAAAAAGTAAAATCACACAAACATTAATTCACAATCACAACTTTATTTCAACGAATCAGTCCATCGAATTTACCTTTTCAAACTTTTCAACATGAAAAACAATAGTGTTTTAGCAGTTTTACCATCAGTAAACCACCACCGCAGCACTAGTTAGTTGGTCGCAATTCACTTTACGTTCCCATTGTTGTGCCCGTAGCCCTCCCATTTCTAAGAAATCGATATAAGACCCAAAACATTCGGGTTTTCTGAGAAAGGTGCGGTTTTAGAATACCGACACTGTTCCAATACCAGCAGAATTTGATTTGAATGAACATTACTCCAATTTATGTGCGAAAGTCTTGTAATGGATGTGACTTCTGGAACATGTTCCTAATAAAATGAAAAGGCTCGATGTCGACAATAACAGTTATAATATCAGTACCTACTATTTGGGTTATAGAACTCAGCGTTGAACAAAGAACATTATTGTACCTTCAAAGCATTATAAACATGAGAAAATAAAATCTAATTACTTACCCAAACATATAATTCAAAGTAACATCCAGCCCTTTCTTCTAATATTAATGTGTTCTAATGAACTCATACTAAAAGCCTAACAAGCAATCATAAGATAGCCTTATCAAATGAAGATATCAAAAAGAGAAATTCAAATTACCTATGCATCAATATGGTAATCGTAATCCACCCATTTTAGCCCTCATTACTTGTTCCGTCAGCGCTAGAAAGTACACCAATGCTCCTTCGAAGTGTTTGCTTAAAAGGGACCGACATTTAACCTCATTTGAAAACCCTGGCTGCGTTGCCTAATTTGTCCAAAGGTTTCTATTCTAAAGTGACGTAATTAACTTTATCTATATGAATATTGTTAAGTTCAATATGCTTTACATTTGTTTTGTCACTTAGTGCACTAGATTTGTCACTATCAATTTCTGTTTCTAATTGTTCTGTTTTGGTTCAATTTCAATTGAAATTGTTCATTAGGTTTCAAAGAGGCCGCTCCTTTGGTATTATATTTCTGAGAATTTATTTTGTTTTGAAATTGGTTTTCTAAAATTGAATTGGTTTACTAAAACTTGGATTGTTAAAAGGCTCCTTCAAACAGGCGCGACACGACACGCGGCACAAAGGCACCGCAAGTTGCGCAACGAGCGGTGCCTCTGTGTCGCGCGCGATTATATCGCGTGTCGCGCCTGTTTGTAAGAGCCTTTATGGTCAGATACTCTATGCCTTCACAATACAATGAGTGGGTAAAACGTTACCAAAATTGGCGAAGTCATTTGTGCCACCTTCAAAGACTTTCTTGTCTTAACAAACATTACGAGCCCATAAAAGTGACAAAATAACATTTAATACAACAGCTAACAGATGAATCACAGACACCCTTCTATTCACCACTCAAAATAATACAAAGTCTTTCAAAAACCTCTGGCGCCACTAAGCAAAGAGAGAGAAAAAAAAGTTCTCGAACATTGTCCATTCGTATCACATCTTTAAGTGGCCCTTGTAAGCGTGAATGATCTTGTACGTGGAAAAAAACTTGCCAATCGATGTGTCCCTGAGACAAAAAGCTTGAACAATGACTTGACAGTAACATGACACCAAAAGGATGCTGCACGTGACACAGATTTGAACGGTATTTTTTGTCAAGAACATGTTATTTTTTTGTGATCGTCACTTGATCTGTCTAATTTGGGTGCAATTTGCTCGATAGCTCTATTGCTTGCAACTATGATGACCAAATATAAAATATCCATACAAATAATATTATAACTTACATAAATGCTGCCTTTCTTACTTTTTTTTTTACTTTCTGCTACCTTTTAACGCCGGAAGAGCTCGTTCAGACGACACGCGCCCGCTAAGCGCACGTCAGGCGCGTCAGCACCCGCATCTAACTCGCTTTGAAATTTGAACCGCACACGCCTCGCGCCCGTATCATGCCAACCCCGCGCTCACCCCGCACGCGCGCTGGCTTCACATCTCAAGTTCTGACACCTGGAAGCCACTAACTAGGTCCAGTGAACGAAGTAGTCCAGTCATTAGTAGTATAAGCGGGTGCGAGGCGTGCGCGATACGTGCGCTGATTTTGCGCATGGCGAGCGCGGTTGTAAGACAGGTATAACGCGTGTGCGGGTCCTGTGCGTAATCACCGCGGGTTATCTGAATCTGAACACGCCCTAACGGTTTGAATGAAATGTGGCATACGGATAAACCATGACTTTAAAATTAGGACTTCGGATACTTTTTATCCCGGTAGTACGTTCCCTAAATTCCGACCTCCACGTGGACAAATCCGGGGGTAAAAGCTAGTATAAACTATTTAATTTTGCATCCGGCTACTTTATCACACCAAAATCTGTAGTCTATGCAAATATCAGGTGTTACATTCTTTACTAAGATCCTGATAAGCACACGTGCCGCACGCTTAGCTGCCACTGCCATTTAGGTGTCAATAGTTTCCAAAATTCATTTTATTCAAATTAAAGCTGTTACTCGAGTTATTAAGTTGTCAATTCAATGTCCTGTCAATATTAATCATTCAATACCTTTGTCATAATTTATCATTTATTGGGTGTTCGTGGGAGGTTATTACTTACTCATAGTTTAAGTTGTCCTGCTGTTTAAGTCGTGAATGTTTTTTTAAGCTATCAATAAAGCTGATAAATATAAAGTGGAATTGACATCCAGTAGCTGATAATACCGTGGTACACAAAAACCTGGGAGTAATGCAAAAGTGTTTTTCTGTCAACTATAAAACAAAATTCTTCTAAAAATATTTGAGTCATCCATTTGCAACTGACCACTTTAAAATTTATACAGTTCCTCGTTGTTTTTACTTGTTTTTATCTCGACTAAAGTGTTTTTCTGTGCTTCGTACAAAGGATCACAATATTTGCCACTTGAAGCACTGACTGTCTTCACGCTCTCGATCTGTCATTCTCACATTAACTTCTTCTGACAGTGACCAAAGAAGACGTCACATTTAACATCAAAGGCATACAGTCGACAATTCTTTAGCATCCGTCTAAATGTTGTAAGTAAAAATTAAATGGTGTCTTATCTTTTGTTGACAGCAATTGAGTGATCGCTTTGTGTTAAAAAGTGAGCTGTATCAAAGAAGACCGCTCTGCGTGTACTTTAAATGCCTCCGTTTAAAATTGTAATTATTTTTAGTCTGAGAGGACGTTCTGAAATAATGATCGGTGGTCGTTCTTGCAACTGGGGGCATTGTCTTTGTAAACCTCTTTGGTCGTTTGAGAAACTGATAATTTCAAACAGTCATTGAAAACTTGGGCAAGCATCATTTTGCCTATGACGCACTTCTGTCTCAACTTTGCTGGGAAAATAAGGCACTCGACGAATAGATTTCACTTTTAACACGATTTAATTAACAAGGAATCACCAATAACTGCGTTAAGGTAATAAAACTGAACAAGAATTCAATTACAATTTGAAGTATCAATTTACTGCTTATAACCATAGCTGTTATAATGAAATAGGCAAGATTCCCCGTCTCCCATCCACAATCGAAGTAACGAGTGCAATAACTGATTTTCCATACATAAGCTATGAAGTAAGATTACTAGTTTCCAAGCAATTAACTGGATACAACAACATAGCTATGAAATCGAAAGCTTTTCTTGAAGATTTGCATAAATAGGATCTTGTCTGTAATTAGGAAGCGTTCGATAATGGCCCTTATGATAAAAGAGTAAGAGTTCATGTAGTTTGAATAGGTTATAAAATGTGCTATGGTAAAAATTCTCAAGGTTTGCCCGTTGGCGCCTCCAAGAGTCCTTGAGTCGGCAATACTCGACAGCCCTTGAATGGACCGAGAAATACGTAAGAGGTACCTACGCATAGAAGTAGCAACAAAAATAACATGGAAACTTGCTATTAATTACTAATGGTGTGTTTTTTCCATTATTATATGGTACGATTTAAATGTATACAGCAAATTATAATTATAATCTTTATTGGATCCCATTTAATTTTAATTGGGTCATAATTTATTCGGGTTGTAAATAGATTTGGAGATAATATTCTTCTGAGAAATAATTGAATTATTGATTTGGCTTTAACAAGTCTTTGTCTTTGTATCCACTAACCCGCACTGGGCCTGCGTGGGCCAAAGAGGAGGCCTATGTCCCATCAGTGGGAACGTTATAGGGTGATTTTGGTAAAGTCTTTGTCTTTAAATTTCATTAGAGTTTATCGGTATTTCGAAATAGCTTTTGTCAGAATTATTGATATTAAAAGCACAATTATCTTAACTGCTATCATGCGAGGCTGAATGTGTGGCTCTGATATTTATTCGCATGTACATGTAATCGTAGTTAGGATCAGAAATAAATTGTTAAAAGTTCAAGAACAAAATGCTACTTTGTTTGACATTCCTAGAGTTATTTATGTATGTTAAATTCGTACATGTATGTTGGCCTTATTTCACCGCTTAGGATTTTGTATTTCAAGTTGTACTTGATTTGTTTTCACGATTTTATTCGTCTTTTGCATTCGATTAGGTATATTACTCATCATTAATTAAAATTATTTGTGCAAAACATTTTTGTCTTTTTACCAAGTTTCCAACCATTTCTTCATTTTACATTTGTTACTCAATACAACTATCTATCTCATGAATTGAGTAACTCAATGGAATTGAGTCATTTTTTTATCCATCAAATCGATATCTCCAATATATGGAACGAATTTATTATCCAGCATAACCATAACTCCATCACATGGTTCTTTGAACTTTATCCGTTGAAATTACAGTTTAAATTTAAATGTTGTGGGTCATTTTAAAGTGGTCTTTCTCTGATCATCTGAGGAATTTGCGTAGGTGTTCATAGCTTGTTTTCTTTGACTTTTCGCCTCATTAAGTGTTTGTATACACGCATTGGATACACTGTCGTACACGTGATAAATGCTTGCCCAATATAAATCCCATACATCTCTGTTATGGGAAACGTTAATGTTCAATTTACTCATCATTCTTTGTTAAGCTTTCAAAAGGCGATGTTTACTCTACAAATCTTTGTTAGATTTTTGGAAATGAGCATTAAGCGCTTTCGATTTACATCCGACCATTTTGATCAATATCAATTAAGACATCAAAATGACATAGGTATATCTATAATTAAGATCACAAAGTACCTATCATTATTATATCTGTAATTTTGTGGTCTGTAGGTGACAACTAGATCGACATGACGTTCAAAAGTGCCTTTTATATGCCTATTTGAAATAAATGCTTTGACTTTGACTTCGATATATATTTTTTTTTGTCTATAACATTTTTTACAGAGAAATAATGTCTATGTCATTTTGAGAAAAGCCTTAAAAAGACAGTTGGGAATGAAAGGATGTTGAAGGTAGGTAGATAATTTGTTATTGTGGTGAACTTGATAGACATCTATGTCCAAGGGTGGTCTCCGATAGACTAAGTAATTTTAATGGTGACGTATTTTCAGATACCATATAGTATAAGAAATAAGGGATCAGCTATATCTTTCAGATGCAGAGTTCACTAACATTAAAATATGCAAATAATATTATTCTCATTCGCATAGTGTGTATGTGGCTATTGATTTCAATAACGTCACGTTCAGCGAGCACCACATTGGCCTATTTCCCACCATTATAATTTACAGGGCACGTGAGATAAGACCTATCTTTTAAAAAACATTCATGGTAATTTTCTTGATTATAATATTATTGTCGTTTGTCGTCTTGAATTTATGTTTGGGATCTATCTTTGTTTCTATTCTGAATGCTCATTTGCTTTTAACTCTTTCTTCTACTTTTGTTGTTAAATTGAATTTATTTTGTATTAGAACTTTTAATAGTTCTATTACAGATTATAGAAGTATTAAAAGTTCTAATACAAAATAAATTCAACAGATTAACAGATACAATGACGATATTCTCATTGTTCGGGGGTGTAGCTCATAACAGAAAATATTCCTGAGATTTTTTCCAAGAAAAGTTAAGAACTACAGCCGATTGGTTTACGTTAACATCAAAGTAATCTCATTAATGCAAAACCTCTTTTTCATTTCAACAACTTCTTGATTGCCAACGGCTTCTAGTTCAATTTATTTAAACATTTCAACATCGTCTGAATCTCAAATGTTTTCCGGGTTCCCGTATCGCATCACATATTTACATTTTACAAGTTAACCACTGGCTATCATATCGTTTATATCATTAACCTCTTACCGTACACAAATTTTGACTAATTCGTAACTCTAAACCGTCCAAGCTTCCTTCAAAGATAGTGCGGTGACATTTCACAACACCATTATCCAGATTACATTATCGATATCGTTTAAGTATCGATATTTCGTAACTTTGTCTGTTATCGGGCGATCGATAACCTTTATTCTGCCTTCCGCGGTGACAAGTACAAGACTTGGGGAAAGTAAGATATTGTGAGGTAAGCTTCTAATACAACTACAAGTTTTGCTTCGAGTATTTAATTTCAAAGTTACAAGCAATGAATTACCCGACGGGTCTCTTCGTGGGTGTTGTAAGGACAAAATCTAGAACTGATGTCTTATTTCGAATGCTAATTTGCTTGTAAGTTGTTTCTCTTGCTATCTGGCTTATTCTTGTTCTCAGTAATCCGAGCAGAAAACTTTAAAACCTTATAGCATATCATAAAGATCTTTAAAGGTTTATTGGGGCACATTCCAGCCAAGCGATTCAAATATTGATTTTGGCAGATACTATGCATATACCCAATCTCTGTATTTTACTCCCCGTTAGTGGTAGGACTAGCAATAAAATTGATCATTTTTTTGATGCAGTCAAGTCAAATCAAAGTCAAGTCAAAGCATTTATTTCAAATAGACGGACGAATAAAAGGCACTTTTGAACGTCAAAAATTACAACAAAATAGAATTGATTCTAGTCGCCCATTCCAAAAGGTAGTTTTCGTATGGAGAAGAATGGGTAAGAAACTCCACCGTTACACTTTCAAAATGTCTTACAATATTTTGCATACATTAAATTATATAATATGAGAAGACGATGCACCTAAAATAAAATTACTATACCACAATAGGTAAAATAATTAAAAATGAAACCATGACATATAAATGAATGTATCTGACAGATACATGGTGCTCGCATATTTACAGCCATGGTATAAGTAAACGATTCTCATTTAAATAACAAACAATAAGTCAGGGTGTGAGTTAAAGTAATTACAGAATGTAAATCAATATCAAAAAAATAACAAATTTTACAATTAAATTAGCAACCAGCTTGATTTTGTCTAGTTAAACGTTTCACGATGACACTTCATTCGTTTATTTTAAATTCGAACACTATCGTCTATAACACAAAGATTAGCTTAGCAAATACACTTCGTTAGACACTTGGCTATGTCTCCGACGTCATTACAGTTAACCCGTGAGAAGGCGCGCTATGAGCAATTTGCTCACACAAAAATTTAAACAAAAATTTTTTGGTGATACCGACGCCCTAGTGTCTCAAGCGCCTAGGTACCTTCCTAACTATTCATCCACTCCCCCGTGACGCAACTCTCATGCCGGTCAGTTCTGTTGCGACCGCGCAGCTAAGTGTTTGTGGAGGCCGCGTACCATCGTGCGGCAATTTGCTCATCACGCGCCCATCCGTGTAAGTATTTATTTTCCATTTAAAAAAGTATAATTGTATTTTCTAGATTATATTATTTTATTTATTTATATTAAATTGGTTAATTATTACGTAAATACTCTATAGTAATATTTTAATAATAATATTTATTGTTTTTAGCTACAACACACATGTAAAATGGGCGACCGACGTCAAGCACAAATTTGTTCGTGGCTGGAAGAGGATTCTGGTGATGAAGCATTGGATGCGGATCTTGAGAATGGAGAACATATCGTCAGATCTCAAGTTTCTAACGAAGTGATTTGTGTCGGCTCCTAGACCTATTTAGGCCAAGCGAATTCTGTTCTATATGTAGGAATAGACGGTCAAAAAAAGCTTGCACTTCGTGCAAGCAATTACTCTGCACCGAACATATCACATATATGTGTTTAATGTGTTTCGAGAGGCACACTTGTCCAGATCTCATGGAAGAGTAATTTTTTTATGTTTTTGTTATGTAAGATTTTTTATTGTAATTTACATGAAGACTGTCAAAATAAGAAAATAAAAATTAGTTGATTTTTTATTTGTTTTAGAAGTTGCATTTATGTTTCATAGTTTTAATAAAAATACTTATTTTCTTACTTATTAAACCTTGTTTTATTCATATAGATCCATTATAAGTCAATAAGTACTATAAAAGTAGAAATATGAGCATTTAAAGTAGTGTGAGCAATTTGCTCGCGCGCGCCTCTCCATGTAACAAACAGAGGCGCGCCTTCTCACGGGTTAATGATTCCATCTCCATCTGTTACTTTGTTAACATTATTGCGAAACAGACCTTATAATTGGCAGAATTAATCACAGCACTATCCTTATCGTTAGGTTAACTGAATAATGACATCACGACCGGTAATTTTATGTCCAGATATTATTAACCTACTTGCAGGCAGTTGTAGGACAATTGTTAACAATTTAGTATTATGTTGGTTAGCCTTATAGGGAGGGCTTGTGGCAAAAGCGTGGGGACCTATCAACGCTTGGCCATTCGTTATTCATCGAGCCCCGTCTATGTCTGGGAGGTATCCTCGGCCTCAGTTTGATACTCGATATGGATTGTAAGAGGTATAAAAGTTTGGTTGTCGGTCTACACTTCTTGGATTTCGCTGCAAAAATCATATGGAGTCAGAACTTTATCATCATTATGAAATCAAACTGCAACTTTAAGTTGGAAACCAACTGCAACATAATAATTTGGAATAAGACAATGGCGCCGATTCCCTTGTTCACAAACTAAACTAAATTTAAGTGCAGTGCATTTTTTTTTCTATCTATTTCATTAAAAAAAGGACAGAAGATAAATTTTAGTTTAGTCCTGTCAAATTGATCAGCGCCTGACACTACTCCATAAAAGTTTCGACGTGATAAAAACTTCCCTACTAAAATTACGTCAATTTACGTCAGGCGCTGATTAATTCATTCTGATTTTTTGTCAGATTATTCTACAAGCAACATACTAAAGCACTAGTGTTTTATTTTTTTAGTCCAAGCAATAGATTTTTTGTAAATAGATAATAGCTTCATATTTGGCAATAATTACCAGCGTTGTGTCATCGTGCTTTTCTTTCTTTTCTATGCAGTCCGACAGTGACCGCGCTTTTTAGGTCATTAAGTCCCTATAATAAGGTTCGAACCTCATACCATCAAGCGGGCACAAATCCAGAGACTCCTGATTTCTGGTTGTATTTTTTTTATTAAAACAAACACGCTATGTTAGGCTTTATCATCGAACTTCTTGGAACTCGGAAGTAATCATTTCGCAGAGCCAATCAAGCTGTTGAGTTTGTTTGTTTGTTTGTGAATCCTTTAAACTTGGAAAATAACACTGTGTAGCAAGGGTAAAGATTGAAATACAACAAAATTATTACCTACTGTTTTGTAGCTACAAAGGCATTTAGTAAGAGGACTTGGCTTGTGAATTCCAGCTTTACTGCAACCGGAAGGATTAGCAGAATACAAATAGTAGTAAAACACTAATGCTAATACGAAATGCAAGACTGCGGCTGAATTCCATTTTCCACTTGAGATAGATTGCTTGACTTACTTGCAGGATATTTTTTATTACAGGTTAGCATATGCAGATTAACTTATTTTCTGATTATATCTCTTCAATTACTGACATTACCTTTGAACATTTTTCCTTGTCTATTGCGAGGTGGAAAAGCTCTGCAATACTATACTTCTATCCATTCGTAATCATTCGTTATTGTTCATGAATCAGGAATTTTTTCCGGTAAACAATATTTTAATTTAAACATGATTTACTGGTTAATTTTATTATTCTTAACAGTTAGCTGATTGTTATGCTCCAAAGTGTTATAGGAAAAAAATCTTTACATTGTAGATCAGAAGTAACACTTATGTAAGCTCTTTTTTCACATAGCCACAATTCAGTTAAAAGTAAATTCCCGTGCAGACCACTGGTATCAGCACAAATCAAGGTTGTAAGTGACCAACGGACGGCTTCCAGGAACTTTTCGTCACATCTCATGTTCGTAGAATAACATTTTTATATCGGTACAGGTACTTACCTGTACCTAATGGTAGGTTTACACGCTTGCCAAATCTTGGCAATCGGCAAACAGCTCCAAGCCTCCACAAATCTCGTTTGGCGTTTGAAAGGCGTTTACACGCTTGTGAAATGTGAATGCGTCAGTCTGCAACATACATCCAAGCATGGCGGACACCGAACTTGTGACGGCTATTACATTTGGTTTAACGTACTTTTATTTGAAATGTAAGCAAAGTGAAACAAAAAAAAGGAGAGCTCGACGACAGCGAAGATGGTGGATGAAAAAGATTCATCATAATCGTACCAAGTAACTACTATTTTGATTTAACCATTATCTGTTGCAGTTCCGTGATGCCACAATGGCTACTAAACGCCGACCAACGTGTAAATACGTCGCAAGCGCTTGCCGCAAACGCCCTTTGATCTGCGTAAAAAAACCGACACTCGACTGGATCGGAAGCAAGCACCCACAAGCTCACGCAAGCCAAGCCAAACGCCCTTTTTACATGCTTGCGATTGTCGAGGCTTGCCAACGCTTGGCAAGCGTGTAAACGTACCATTACCCTTACCTGCGCTTGCAAACCTCCAAATTCTTTAGTAATCAGGTGACAAGGTATAACCGCTTACTGGATAAAAGAGCCGTTGCAAGTTCGGATTAATAAGTGATAATAAAAGTGAGAGTTGGTAGAATTTGAGTGCTGAAACTGAACTGTTTAGTAATAACGGCAATCAGTTCAAGTTGATTACAATTTTCTTCAACCTTTTTTGCAGCAAGTGTATGTGCAAGAGCACCGGTGTTGCCCCTACTTTTACCTTTTAATTTTCCAATTAGGTATCCATGTATTCCAATAGCACCATTTCTCTGCGAATATCTTTGAACGCGTACAAGGAGGCTAGTGTTGAACATTTGACCGCCTGGTAACAGTTATGATAATGGTTTAAATAACATCTTGACCCACTTCATTGACCCCACAAACATTTCACCATAGTTTTAATGGCGTTCCAAGAAAGTTCCGGGGCGGTCCTCTTAGCAGAAGAGTGATAAGTAGCGCTTGTTCTTTATTGAGCCCCTGACACGTGTGTGCGAAGGCTATTCTCGACGGTATCGGGATGATGACTACACCATGTCATCATAAAAACTGAACAAACTGCGTTGTCGTGAGCAAAGTTTTGAATATGAATAGGTACAGGGTAATGCCAATTCAAAGAATAGATTTATGGACTGTGTGAAAGATAATATGCCTAGTAAGGGAGTAACGATGATAAATTGGGATAATGGCAGGAGAACGATGGCTGGACATAAATATAGACGCGATGCCATATAATCGTTTTGTTAAATATTAAAATGTTTGTTAAATATTAAGTGTACACACGGCTACGTATCAAGCTATACATAACCAGTATAAGCTGACTTCTGATTTTACGAAAAACCTATAAAATGCGAGGTCAGTTAAAACTGGAAATGTATAGCTTGATGTGTCGCCGTCTGTACTCTAAATGATTTGGTAATTCTTGCATAAAATAGTGTCACCAAATCTTGGGTTTCGATAAAGTTTGTTCAAATGATCATACAACAAACACTGATATTAGGTTGAATCAAATTACAATATAACTAGCAATACGTTACTAGACGCCTCTAGTAGAACAATATGTAATTGTATAATGAATTTATGATGCACCCACAGTATAAATATTCGCTGTATTGACCCATCCTTTCAGCGTTAATATTCAGTAGTAAAAACAAGTCAAACAAAGCTAACTGCCGTAAGGATTCCCACGCTAATGTTCATACAATGTGTGTATTGACATTGACACTTAGTGTCACACAGTGTCACGACACCTTTGTCACTTCGTCACGTCCCTCTCACGCCTGTACTACGTATTTGTGACAACAAAACTTACGGAAATTATGATTATTGTTGCAGAGTAAATTGTTTAATACATGTGTTTGCTCACGAGGTGTAAACAAGTCTTTATGTATCTTTAACATTGATTCGTCTCGACGAGGTCGTCATCTAATGCTATGGCGATCGTGTTTTGTTTGTAAGGTTGTCACTACTTGTTCTTTCTTTGTATGGCCTTTGCTTTTGCTTCCTTTCTATAGGCCTTTGACTAGCTTTGTATTAAAGCAAGGATATACATTCATACATACTGCATACTGCATGAAAACCACGTTTGTTAAGTCTTATAATTGAAGTAAGAATTTGCACGCCTGTTATGTAGACCAGGAACCTGATTAAGGCCATGTTTTTTTTATATACCTAGTGAGTCCAATAAAGTAAGCAATATTTTGTACCATTTTTATTATAAATACCCGTTCTTCTCCTGTACCTACTACGCTTTGGAATGGGCAAATAGTTTTAACTTTCCGATTGACCGACCCCTTGACAATTCAAAAGTGCCTGTATAGGTTTATTGTTTGTAGATAAATAGATATTTGTTTCAATAAAAACAACAAACGCTAAAGCAAAAACCCTCTTTTAGGTAGAATGATAAAGTTTTGATCATCATGCTTGGTTACTACTTTTGATAATTTCAGTTCAGGTTTTCGGACGACATTTTCTGCCTGTAAACTTGAAAAATGTAGAACAGAATTTTGTAGAGAAAATCTAGACCATGCTCAGTTCTAATTTATTATTTATCGCTAGAATCTATAAAATTTAAATCGAAATCTATAATCTGCGCTCACGTGCAATATCGCAAATATGCATTACATGAAGACATAAATCAGGGCCTCGAGTAGGTCGTTGTAGGCTAGGGTTGCCAACCGTACTCTAAAATAGAGTATTGTCCTCTATATCATGTAGGCGTACTCTATAATCTATAACACTAATAGAGTACGCTAAAATACTCTTTTTTACACAATGTTTACTTAACTAGTGCCAGTCTGTAATAATATGCAAAAGCCCATAATCAGAATTAAAAAGTCTACTATTTACTGTTTAATTTAATCATTTATAACAAATTATAAAAGGAAAACTTAATTTACAAAGACTAGACATACACATGGACAGTTTATATTCAGAAGTAATAATTTTAAAAGAACTCCAAGCCGAATTGTTTAATAACACAGATTTTATGCAAAAATCCACTGCAAAAATTGGCAATTTATTTTTAAAAAATGTCCTGAAGAATTTGTTTAAAAAAATGATTAGCTACATACTCTCTGTTCAAGCCACTTCAGCATTTACTGAAAGTCTTTTCGGTCATGAACGTGACGTGGTGAGAAGAGACAAACAGAGCTTCATTGACATTGATCAAAAATGAGCTCTTGATATAGTTATATGAATTTAGAGTTGGAATGTTTGGGCTCATACAATTCCTTTAAGAATAATGTAAAATTGTTATGTGCTGCAAAAAGTAAAAAAAAAAATACCTTTTTATAAGTACAAAATAAATGATACTCTTTTTTGTAAGTCCGTACTCTTTATTTACCTCCTTTAAAATCAGATATATACTCTATTTCTTCTAAAAAAAGTTGGCAACCCTATTGTAGGCACAAGTTTCCTATGACTTATGAGTTATTGCTAAGGCTTTCACCTCTGTCGCTGACTGTACCATTATGTTTTAGGAGTTATAGTGATGAGGAAGAGTTGATTATCATGTTGGGTGTTATGACGTAATTATATTTCATCTGGTTCTCTAATTGGAGCCTTAAGCTTTAATGGTACGCAGTCATCTCATCATTCTCCTGACATTATCCAAATTTATATAGGGTCGACGCAATAACAGCCGCACAGGTCGATCGATCAGGTTAAGCTGCGGTTGCCGCGGTTGGTCTGTGGATGGGTGACCATCTTTACAAACCGAGACCCCTCCGTGCCTCGGAAAGCACGTTAAGCCGTTGGTCCCGGCTGTCATTCGTGGATCTTTGACAGTCGTTACGGGTCGTCAGAAGCCCGATATTCTGGCAACCAGTCTTACCAAGGGCTATCGTATTACCCAGTAACTGGGTTGTGGAGGTCAGATAGGCAGTCGCTCCATGTAAAATAACTGGTATTCAGCTGCATCCGGTTAGACTGGAAGCCGACCCCAACATAGTTGAGAAACGGCTAGGCAGATGATGACTTCTCATAAGTCGTCTACTCGGTAGTGACTCCCTTTCTAGCCATCCATCCATCGTTTCTTTGGTCTTCCCATACTCGTATATACCAGGCATTCATAGGCAGTATTGGGCTCTAACAGAAAGCGACTATTTGACCATCGCAAGTTCGCATGAACGTTGTTCTTACGAACCTACGACCAAACGTACAAGCGTCTGAATTCAAAGCGAAACTGTAATTACTTTCTACTAGGACATCAGGTAAGAGTGCAACCAGACCATGGTCAAGAGCTTAGATAGACCGCATTCCATTTGCGACCTTATGCTTATTATTATACGCAGCTTATAGAAGCTTTCTTTTCATTGCTGGACATACTCGTAGGCTTCTCCTGGAATACACCCAATGCGGGTGCTATGCTTCTGATCAGACCATAACGACATGCTGGAGTGTCCTAAGTGCCTGTTCACTTGAACTAAAGAAGACCTAATGAACACCATTGCTGCCACAATCAACGTTGCCAGGTACAAATAGTTCCATCCACGAAGACGCGCCCCACTCTTTTTCCTAATCGTTAGTGGCTATCGCTTATAGTTAATTCCGCTAGTATTTTAGTTTTTTCGATACACACTAATCACCCACTAAAAATAATTAGCGTGTATCGACAATACTACAACACTAGCGGAATGTTGCACACCGGTGCTGTAAGCATTAGGAAAAAGAGTGGGGCGCGTCTTTGTGGATAGTGACTAGACTATCAGCGGTGCTATTCTGTAAAAATCTCACCATGAAAACTTAGCTGAAGTGAGCGTGGAGTGAGCTGTCAATAGCGTCAATTCCTAGCAAAAACAAACTCACTTTACCTAAGTATTCACGGTGAGATTTTTACAGAATGGACCGGCTGTACTGGGCTCAATCAATATAAAAACAAAGTACAGACGCCAGCACGACAAGCTACGACAATCTATCAAATTTCTTTGATAGATTTTCAACTTTATCGCCAACGCGTAAGGTTCAAAATTGATTGGGAAAATTTGACAGTTTCGAGTAGCTTGATGTGCTGGCGTCTGTACCATCGACACGAAAAGATGTGAATGGGCTCCTCCAGTCGCACGCCATTTAACTCGATCGTCAGCTACTCTAATACTCGAAGATGGTTGCTTCTACATTTGCCCAGAGCACTAAAATAAAAAAAAACACTGGCACTCCGGTAGTGCCGACAGAAGTGAAAACTTGAACAATTACGAGTGTATTTTGTGAATCGTCTTATAAACAAAACACGCGTGTTAAGGTGTGTTCCTTATTTTATAGGGTTTTTTGCAAATCAGGTATGATGACCGCTCGCATGGAGCTCGTCGTCAGTTATATATCCGTGGTTCAGCGCCATCTCGTCGTTGTTGGATGAACTACGTAGTTAGTACGCGAGGCCCTCGTAGTTCTTCCCGATGTGCATAGATGGCGCTGTCCTCAACAACGCGCGTCTTACGTTTTACGTCTTACGTCTTACGAATTTTCGATCAGGGTCACGTGACCTGACGCGAGTTTAGAAGTTTTTACCCATTCCAAAAAAAGTACACAGCGCCGCTAAAGAAGTTTTCACTTCAAAAAAATCATCATAGATTTAGAGGAGCGATTACTGGTAACAATAGGTTTCGACCATTATCCCTAGAAATTCCTTGAAACAAAGTCAGGTACTACATAAGTAGTTACTTGCGTGTATGAATCACCTCCGGTTCTGCTCATTCCCACGTTACAATACCTCGATACTATTTACACTCCACCTGACCCAACAGCCTGAGGTCCTTAACCCCTCCTTATGTAATGTTAATACTCTGACAGGTAACATCTGTCTATCCGTATGTCACTTTGTTCCCGGCTGATTTGCATATAGATAACTTGCAGTGGGAGTTTGCACGTTTAACAAATACGGCCGATTTGTTTTTCTCTGGGTATCTGCATGTCTTAAGTTTGAAACCACTGAATGTTTTCATGGTTGCACTGAAAAAGTGAGTTCAGAAGTTCCACTTGACAATTGTCAACTTAGTAGTTTCACCTAGATTGAAAATGTATGCGCGGCGAATGTTCACAGCGAGCAGTGACGTTCACTTAGTTGAAAGTGTATGAAGTAATATAATTTACATACTGAGGTATTGAAGTATGGTGACTGATTAGTATGGTGCTGCCACAAATAGCCATCTTGTTACCATGCCATCCAACATTGTCCCGACTGGACCTTCTATCCTTTACTAAAATGATAAATTGTAAAAAGATATTGTGTCAACTGGTTATTGTACCGCGGAAGTAAACGCCAATTGATGGATGAGTTACCATGTGTCTCCTTAATAGAGGCGTTAACGATTCGAAGTACTGCGCTCCGGACTAATGCATGACGGCAGATGTATGTGCATGTTTATAAGACAATAGCCGCCTGTTACAGAGGCTCTTCCAGATATTATTGTAACAGGTGCAGGAATGGTCACTTCGTGTTTTTCATTTGTTTTGTAGTTTAAAACGCAAGAAATATTGAAATGAAAATTTTTGCATAGATACAACTGAACAAACGCCATTTATCATTTTTTTAACGTTATCATGAATGGCTTTTCAAGTTTCTTTTCTTCATGAAAAATTCTTTCAGCGATAATAGCCGCTTTCATTTAATGGCTATGGCATTCCATTATTTACTTGTATGTCAGAATTGGTGGTTTCATGTGGTAGTAGGTAATTCTGATTCCGCTTGTCGGATTCAGCTTGATCATAAAATTAGCATCGACGTTTTCAAGAACAGCTAAGTATCAATAAGACAAGACAATTCAATTTATGCATACTACAAAAAAGTTGGCCTATTGTTTCATTGGTCTAGTGGTCGCAAGCGCTACTGCTAAACATGAGGTTCTGGGTTCGATTCCCAGAAGTAGCAAAATTTTATATCCATCAGGAATTCATAAGTAGCAGTCCGAAGTCTGGATTTATGTGCGGTTGATGGCAATAGGGAATACCCTATTACAACATTACAGGCGTGATTTTATGTATAAAAAAGTTACACGCTAACCCCCTAAAATCATATTAAATATCAGATGAACAGTTACACACTGATTTCTCTCTTTCAGACGTCAATAATTTGACTTTCGAAAGAAGGAGACAAAGCGTTGTGTAACTATACAAACCCTTTACAACGTTTATTAGTAAAGGGAGCAAAAGTTCAACCGGATCCTCGACCACATCAAACTCAAACTCAAAGCATTTATTTCAATTAAACCATTTACAGGCACTTTTGAATTGTCAAGAAGTCGGTCAGTCAGAAAATATGAAGTTAGTTGCCCATTCCAAAGCGTAGGTACTTACCTATGTAGAAGAACGGGCAAGAAACTCCATGGACACTCTTTTAAATGATATTTTACAAAAATATTAGTTACACCATTACTTTTGATTTTAAAATTATATAATGTGAAAACGATGTAAAAAATTAAGAAAGACTTACATCAATCAATCGTCGTACAGGACTTCTAGTCATATGACTTATGATGCACCTATCTCCACGTGCTAGAGTGCAAGACACGAGAATAATGAAAAAGTGGCTCACAGCCAGTGGAAACTAGAAAACTCTACTGTAGGCAAACTCCCATCCCGTGCCGGACGGCGCGTACGTGTTCCACGCGCCCCTCAATGAGATGTCAGCATCATTTGAAGGGGCTCGTCACGGCCGAAGCCTGCCGGGCCAGCGGGATTGTCCGAAAGGGTTACCGCTGGCCCGGAACATAAAGAGCTAAGGAAGGAATACGGGTGGGTTTTAGTCAGTAAGAGTCTGACACTCCCTTCCGCTCCACCCAGAGCGGATGATCATTTGATGATTTCCCATCCAGAAAAAAAACAAGGCAAACTTGGGAGTTTGCCTTGTTTTTTTTCTGGATGGGTCCAGTAGGATGGTTTACTGACGTCAGTGAATTGTTTATGTTTCTTATTCGATTTTTTTTTTGCTATAGACGCGCACGGTTTTAACGACTTTACAAAATAGGTATTGAGATTTCCTTAAGTACTTATATGTAAGTTTAATCTGAATCTGGTATTACACACATAAACCTTCCGGAATGAATTCTCCAAATTATGGTAAAAGTCGTATCAAAATTCGTTTCGTAGTGCAGAAGAACAATGTGGGCAGCGACTTTAATTTATATGTAGAAGCGCTATATAACGTATTTAGGGTTCAAATACCCAAAAAACTTAAGTAAAAAAACGTAGACTTAACTCTGACGATCGAGGTTGTGCATCATGCTTGGACTATTTCTTGACAGAAGACACTATTGACGCGAAATAACTCTTTATAATATTCATCTTAGTTGACGAAGTTGGCAGCTAAACTTGACACTTTTCGCGCTGTTTAGGCATTCTGCATAATACCTTGATTCATTAACTGGGTACCGGTAGGCAACTGGAATGAGTAGTTACAAAAGAATTTCTGTAAATCTAGTCCTAAAATCGGTAATCGATTTAAACGGCGCCGAAAAAGCAATAAAAATCGTAATTCGAAGTAAACTGATAATCATGGCAGATTGCAGATAAGTATTCATTTAAATTTTCGTTATGATTAAGTATTATGTAATGAAAAGGATATGTGTGTGGATGTGGACTGACCTTTAGACTGCTAAAATATTGCAACAGATAAGAATGACAAGGCAAAAAATAAAATGAATATCATCATTAGTAAATCAAAAATGTTAATTGATATTCGTAGATTACTTAATTTAAATCAAAATAAATATTATCTGTTTTAATAAATAATTCATAAAAAGCCTTATCTTTTACTTTCGTACCTGCAGATAATCAGAAATGAGAAGCATATTTTAACCATATAAATTAGGGTTGCCTTCTGGCCTGCCTGACCAGATATTTTTATCTGAGTTCTACCAAAGTATTGTAGGGTTTGTATGAGCAGATGGAGAAAGCAGAGGTAGATGACTGACTGCAGACTGCAGGGTATATATCTCCAGTCTCAGGTATCAGGCTAATTTTAATGCACTCCAAACTCAAAGTATCTATTTCAATTAAATCAATTACAGGCACTTTTGAAGAAGAAGACTTTTTGTCAAGAAGTCTGTTAGTTAGTCAGAAAGTTGAAGCTACGAGTAGTTGCCTATTCCAAAACATAGATGTCTATGGGGAAGAACGGACAAGAAACTCCATGGACACTCTTTTAAATCAAGATATTACAAAATCCTTGGTACATTATCCTTGTTGCTTTAAGTGAGAACAATGTAAAAAAGTTGTTGTTATAAGTGAGAACAATTTAAAAAAAAATAAGAAACTATTCAAAATATAAGATTAAAATATGCCCTGGCAGTTAAGAGATGACCAGTCTCAACCGACGGCGCCCGTTCACGAATATGACGCGTGGATCAGCACCATCCAGCTCAACCATTTTTAGGAAAATGGTGATGATAATTTGATATCCTAAAGTTAGACTAACAAAATATTTTTACCACTATCAACATAAATAAATGAATGTGTCAATTAAAAAAGTTCGAAAAAACAAACATGAAATAATATTGCGTAACATAATGACAGTTAAAATAATGACCCTACCAGTAACCTAACCTACACCTACTGACCGTATCTACCTAATGAGTGTGGTGACATTACTCAATTCTTGCTACAAATATTATCACCTTATAAACCAAATAGGTACCTAATTACAAAGAACATAATGATTCAGCCTTTTAATAGTTTTATACACATTCTTTCTTTCAATACGTCAGCTGATAGTGGAGTTACCTATTGTTATACGTTACACTGGAAATTATTACATTGTTATGAAATACCCATCGGCCAAAATTGTTGTGAGGTGATGCAACATAGAAACTAAAGGTGCAAAGATATCGGTGGCGCGGCACAGAACTAGTTATAAGGTGTTTATGTAGATCTGATGAGAACTTATTATTATTTTGCACGAACTAATTTAATTATTTAATAAATCTTAAATACAATATACAATACTAAATTAAAATGTATAGGTATGTTATGTAAAATTAAAGGGAAAAGGGAAGAGCTCATTGGGCATCAAAAATTAGTCCGCGTGACCACGTTGGATGGCAATTCTGATTCTTTGGCCTAAAAATAGGCCAGCTCACGTATGATGAGCACTCGGACCCCACGGCCCCAAACGGCTTAAACATATAGCCCTCAATAAATTTGTTATATGTGAGGTATTTATTATACACCTGCAGCCGCCCCAGCACAGCCCACCGCGCTAGGAAGATGGAATGGCGCGAGGGTATCGACACAGGTTGCATCCCACAGCAAAGGCCTACCCAACTTTCAGGTCATAATGGTCATTATCGTTATTATCTTGTTATAGCACAAAATAATGTAAATTATTTTTTCTTACTTTCCAAGAAAATCGTTATAGAAATGCGCAATACCTGCGTAATTATGGGTGCTACCAAAACTGATACATTTACTATTTTCCCCAAAGATTTTCTAAAAATATAATCAGGGCGAGCGAAGCGAGCCCTGCTATATCCCACAACCTGAGTATTTTGTGGTACACTTTACGGAAAAACTATTACGCCTATTGATTTGTGCTTTAACATAATAATTTCTATTTATATGTAGATGTGTTATCAGTAAAAAAAATAATAATTTAAATTACGAAAAAAAATATTAAAAAAAAACTGCCTTAAAGATTATTACCACGCAGAAAAACGACGCGAGCCCTCACAAAGCTCTGCTTTTAGCTAGTAATAAATTAATGATAACTAGGTACAATAAGTTTATGCAAATGTAATCGACTTTAATTGACAAAAGGATATTGAAACATTAGCAAAATATCCTTATGTACTACAACCTCATCAAATGTTATGATATACCTACACATACACAACATATGATGATGGGGGACTACTACCTCAACAAATGTTAAAGAAATTCATCATCACCTAGCGTTTTTCCTAACTATGTTGGGGTCGGCTTCCATTCTTACCGAATGCAGCTGAATACCAGTATTTTACATGGAGCTACTGCCTATCTGACCTCCACAACCCAGTCAACCCAGACTTTCGCGCTTCTGTCTACCCGTAACGACTGTCAAAGATCCACGAATGACAGCCGGGACCAACGGCTTAACGTGCTTTCCGAGGCACGGAGGGGTCACGGTATGTCTGTATCTTTCAGCATCGTGTAGTAGTAATATATACTCGTATATTTGTGATATCGAAAAAAATCACTGCGTGCGATTATTTTTGTAGGTATCTCACATTAGTATAATATCTAGCAATATCACCTTTTAAAAAATTCATCCATGGTTTGTTTGGTATTCTTACTCTTTTGCGATTCTTTGGCATCGTGAAACCGATACCAAACGATTACACGATACGGTACGCTACGGTATACGATTATTTTTTGTAAGTATGTCACATTTCCAAAGTGTGCTAAACTCGTCGGAGTAGACTTTTCCGACTTTATATCAGATTCTACGCATTTGCGTATTGTAGGTGCTGTAAGAGCTGATAATCAGGGGATTATGTCATGCAGGTAGGTGGCTGCATTCATCTTGTCACTGATACCATCATAAGAGAATCTAGTTTTCCTAATGATTACGGAAGCTAAACTGTTGTCGTATCGCGATTTGTAAGACTTGAAAAATGTGGGTGTCAGTATGATGCAAGAATCCTTGAAAATGTCACTCCTGTAAATAATGGGTGAGCTCATCAAAAACAAAATAATAACAGAGATATTCCGGTGTGATCCCCTGAACCCCCCCCCGGATCCCCTGCTAGTTATTGTTCTGTTTTATAAATGAAATATAGGTACCTTATTACCTATAATTATCCTAGCATAGAAAGACAAGCATTCACGCACGGTGCTGACCGAATGTCATTGTTGGCTCATAATGCACCTACTCTGGCTGATAACTGACATAAGACCTTGAAACCACTAGGCCACATAATGACAAGTAAATAGATAAACCAGTATGTTTACAAACAAAAGTCGTAAGAAGACGCAGCGCAGGCGCAGTCACGAACCGAACCAGTAAGAACAACACGACTTGCCATAATCCTATACCAACAAAATATTCTGTACATACATTAATTCTAGTTTCTGATGATATCTATAAAATTTACGGCCCAACCACAGTGCAAAGGCGAACTAGTGAATAAACGGACATAATGTAACTGATACTCAGATCTAACTTGAGATTATTTTAATGAAGGTTTTGTTGGATTTAATCAAATGAAATGACGGCAATCTGTCGTTATTTCTTGATTACGTAAAACGATAGTATCTCGCGATGATTGACTAACTGGTTTGAGGTTAAAAGGATGTACTTACCTGTGCCATTCATTCCTCGCAATTCATCGTAAAGGGTTTATTTAATTGTCAAGTCTTTGTTTGAAATGCTAACCTGTTTGCTGTTCTAAATGGTATCCTATAGTATTTTGCAGTCATATTTAGTAAACGATTCACGTTGGTATATCTAACCCACCACAATCTACATTGCTTTCAGGGGGTTCCGCGCCGTATTAAGCATTTTTTTTTCTCTTTCTGGACGAACCATTTTTTTAATTCATAGTCAGGATTGAGATCAATCTTTCATCTATGCCTAATGGCATGACGGAAATATGAAAACTTTTCGTTGCAAAAAAAATGCCTTTAGGCATAAGATAACATCATATTTATTTACTCATTATTAATATAGCAAGCAATGCAAATCAACAGCAATAAGATTGCGTATTACATACTAAAACCCCTTTTATTAGCCCAAGACCACACAGCCACGATCTAATTCTCGAAATCTACATTAACAAGGTTACAATCACATCTAAGCTCTTACTAAACCTTACAAAATACCCTACAAACAACACCTATACATCACTGCTCCCGAACCTAAACTAAATAGCGTGAAGTAATTTATTTAACTGTATTTTTGAATAACAGTCTTGCTCGCACGTCTAACAGACAGTCAGACCAGATAGCTTGTTAAAAGCTCGGAGCAAATTATACGAGGGCATGGGGTAATAAGTAAGAGCTAATGCAATCTACAGATTTGTATGTAAGAAATTAAGACCTGTTACAAATGGTTCGTACTTCGTTGCATGTGGATTTAACATTTTATGAGCGTGTAGCACCTTGCTTTGCAATTGAGTGCGTCTTGTCAGTCGAGGAAAAGCTGGGTCACTATCTAGCACCCTAGTGTCTTGTTTAGTACTTTGATTGCGTAATGTATAACTTGTTGCATTTACACGTTATCTTGATTGATTATGTTGACTCGTTTGATTTTCTAATTCTTTCTTTTGTTTTTCTTCCTTTTGATATTTTATTTAAAATTGAAATATAACCTTATTTTTGCAGCTGGTAAAATCAATACTGTGCATGCATACATTTTCAACACGACTGACTACGGTACCCTTTACTGTGCGTGGTACAACAAGCACTGGGGAGGTTATTTTTTTATTGTTGCCAGCTAGTCTACAGATTATAAAAACAGCAGTTTGGTTACTAGCATTAGCTTGTTTCATAGGGCAGAGCATATTGGATTCTCATTGAAGTTATGAGTTAGAAAAAGGCTAGGCTGATGATGAATTAGAAATAACGCTACAAGCTGCTGTAATATCATTCGTCTTGGATTATTATTATCATCATTCTCCATCATTCTCCTGATCTTCTTGATCGGCGCAACATGTTTTTTTCTTGTTTGTTTGCTTGGTTGTTTGTTTGATTTTTTTTTCTTCCATACTTCTCTATTAATCATCATTTCAGTAGTCACTGCCTTCCTAACTATATCATCATTCACACAGTCCATCGATCATTTCTTTAGTCTTCAACTTCTTATAGCCATCGACATTCATACTCATAACCTTCCTCGCGACATTTTCCTCATTCCTGCGCATCACATTCCAATACCATGACAGCCGATTTCCACACAAGTTTTCAGTTACCGAAGCTTCTTTCAGACTTCCTCTTGTGTACAGACGCCAGCACATCAAGCTACTCGAAACTGTCAAATTTTCCCAATTAACTTTGAACCTTATTCTTCAGTGATAAAGTTGAAAATCTATTGAAGAAATTTGACAGTTTCGAGTAGCTTGATGTGCTGGCTTCTGTACTTGTATTACTTGTACTGAATTGTATTACATTTTGAAAAAAAAAAAAGAAATCTGTAAGTAAAAGTTGGTACATTTTAAAGTGATAAAAATTATTATTTATGCAAGTATTAACGCCTATTAATATGGATTTATTTATTACACACAAAATCAACAGCACATATCTAATTACGACACATTACTACACAAGATCGCACTCAACCATTAAAATAAGTTAATTACCACATTAAAACAGTTTAGTAGTTCTAATTGAGCTATTATCACACTAGAAGTGTTTGGGCATCATTATGAAGAGTATCATTAGTCTGATTTAAATAAAAGGGTAAGTTGAATTCCTAACGGGACTTTAAATGAGGTGGAAGTGTTTAATTTTATGGAACAAGATTCTTATGTATTATTATCGATTAACTAAGAAATGGTTGAAAAAAACGATGTTACAGCGTCGTCCACAACGCTACTCAAAAGTTACTAACCCAAATCAAAAAAAAAGGTACTAACCCAAATCACCAAACAAATCACCAATGAGTAGCCAGAATATCACGGCACTACTATTTCAATGGTGGACCGTACACTAACGTGTTAGTGATGAAGTATTTTAATCAGTACGTACTGTAATAAGTCCTCGTTATTATACCACCTGGAGGGACTGTTCGGGACGTCAATCTAATATAAACTATAGATTATTTACTTTTATAGCGTAATTATTAGTATTTTTAAATTTGTTCATACATTATATATTTTTATATCATGTCCTACGCTACGCCTAGTAAAAGTGACTCCTACTGTTTTTTCTTCTATTCTAAATTCAAACTAGCGCATATCTCATAATTTTACCTACTACATTATCCAAAACTACAAATTTTGCTAAGAACAACCAAAAATATCGTTTTTATTCAAAAGCAAAGTTTTATTTTACAACCATTCCTTTTATGAGATCCTTTAAAATATTACCAATACTTAACACTACAAGCCGGTAGAACATGAAATACCCGTTAATATCACCATAAACCCATGATCACCATAAGCGCCGTAATTATGGGAATCGATAAAACAATCGATTGCATTCGATTCGATTCTCGGACGATTTGGAATCGTAAACCGATGGTTACAAATAGGTTCCTTTATTGCTTAATTATCCTTTTAAGGATTTAATTATGTTATCATAGCGGTTGGAATGTAGGGATGTGTGTCAGTTGGTTTTTTAACTGATTGAATATAGAGATTTATGTACTTAAAGATTTTTTTTGACATATTCGTTAATAAGTTAAGGTATAAGGTTTTAACCTTCGTCAGTTCATGATCTATGATTTTTGGACACATAATTAAAATTGTTCAATTTGTATAGTCTTCGTCTTTGTCAACATATACATATATTCTTAGATGTATCAGGAAAGGAGTATGTTCTGAGTTAAACATTTAAAAGTACTGCAAAATATATAAAACCATTTTAAGTTAAAGTCCCCGTCACGAGAAGCTATAAATTTTGTAAACACATATTCAGGGGTTCGCAACCTTTGTATCAAATAAACAAAACAGTTTTGTAATGATTTTTATTTTTATATAGGGATATAATTAGTTGACACACACATCTAATTACTGTCGTCAGACGATTCCGTGTATTCTGCATCTGCATTCTGCAGCATTGACATCGTCTGCATGAACTTACTTCAAAATGGCGGCCCTAATGTTTACGTTCCATGAGTCAGACGCATTCTAGTACCACAAAAAATTAGACGACAGCGCTTTATATCGCTAAAATATAACCTGACCAAGTGAAATTGCTTGTTAGTTTCGTGTTAAACGTATGTTACTTTGAGTTGATTGAATTTGGGATTATTTGTTGTTGAATGAATTGTAGCTACGTAACTTAGTAGAAGTTCTTTATTTACAAAATGTATAGCTTTTCGTGACGGGGACTTTACGTTACTGCTACCATACCATTACCATGACAATCTCCCAAGAATAGATTTCATAACCGAACCTACTGCTATTGCTGAGCACTTTGACACCCAAAGCGTAGAGGCGATAATGAAATACCCATTGCCCATAAAATACACGCATGTACCAATAAAATGCCTTCCATTCATCCCAAGTGTCAAGGGACGTTTATTCATCTACCAAATGTATAACACCCTAATAACATTTTTAACACGAACCCCTTGGAACTATGAGAACTTGAGTAATTATATCTCAACGGTCAAGTGTGAAACGCGATAATAAGGGAAACGACCATTTTTATTGGTCTACACAATATTTAATTTGATTATGACCAAGTCGATAGATCGCATTAGAATGTGGATACAGAGAAATTGAAATTTAAAATCCTTCCTGGTATTCCTCGTGATATTCCTCGTGATTTAGAGACTGGAATATTTACCGATGACCATACTCGTTGAACCGAAGCTTCAAATGATTGAGATGCAATACTTCATGGGCATGATTTACACATGTGCAGTGTTACATAGTCATAAGATTGACGATGAGAATAATTAAATATGTACTTCTTTTTCTGACTAATTCCAATTACCCATACGCAGAAGAATAAGCCAGTACGAAAAATTATTCCATTTATAACAGAATTCTTTTGAAATAAAATGAGAATTAACGGTTTTAAAGTGAACGAAATTCCTGAGCATTTCTAGTAGGTATTGATACAGCGACAATCTGTTAAGTCTCATCATCGAGTATTGCCTCGTAGAGTGGCTCTTGAATAACTTAAGCAATGTTTTTGCTTCCCACGTCTTTTGAACGCATTATTGTAAATATTATGACTATTGGTCCGTTGTAAAGTGTGACAGTAGACTGTGTTATGAATTTGATTTCCTTGTTTTAAAAATTATGATTGTAAAGAAGATCTATTCTATGATTCTTTGCTTTATTGTCAATGAACATAATATGAACGTGTCAGTGGCCATGATGATCAGCACCCTAATTGCGTAATACACTATTAATCTAAATCTGAATCATTTTGAAGGATACGGATTTGACGACACGGTTGGCGCAGTGGCTGAGCGATTGACTGCTGCGCTGCGTGTCGCGGGTTCGATTCCCGCACGGAACAAATACATATTTGTATTGCCTACAGGTAGTTGTTCCGGGTCTGGCTGTTTGTGTATGTGAATTTAAATGTTTGTAAACCCACCCACGATACAGGAGTAATTCCTAGTGTGGGGCAACGTTTTTTTTTAAAAAAAAAAGGATATTGCTAAGCCATTGCTTCGTACGTTCGAAAAATGTGTCTGCTGAACAACATAAACAACTTTTTTTTTTATACATAATGCACACTTGCTTTTCCAATTCACTTTTGACATTGGCAGAATAGTCGACATCGGCTTTACTTGACATAATTAAAAATAGAATAGAATAGAACATAAACAACGCTATATATATTGTTGAAATGTCAAAATGTAACCCATTGCTAGTGATAGTGTGATACGCAATCAGCCCGCTGGATGATAGAAGTTGCTAACTTATAGGTAGATAATAATATCATTCACAGCTTTGCCGTGAATCTTTAAAACTTAGGAACTTTGTCTGTATAAACGTGTGTGCAATAAACCTCTTATACCAACAAGAATCTATCAACACTGCAACTGTGAATGTGCACCGAGCTTAACTCACTCGCAGTAACATTAGTTGAATATCAAATATGGGATGACAAGCCATTAAAACACTTTGTCACTCCTATGACTTCTAGACTAACATGGAAGTAAGGAAACTAATTTACCACATAATTGCAAAAGCTAACCAGAACGTTTCGTGATTAATCCTGTCTTTAATAACTAGTTGCGAGCGCTTGCGTAACGTGGCGCCTGTAAGTGTTTTCTTATTAGTATAATAAATTGATGCTATGATTGGCTACCATTCATTATTCTGTATAAGCTTTGCGTTAATTTTATGTAGAGTGCGTGGCAGTTTGTTTGTATTTAATTTATTTTTCTTGGGATTTTACTCATCAACTTGTAAATTGAATCTGCTGGACGCAGGACTTTCCACGAACCACTCAAATGAACTATTTTGATTAATATCACTTTTATTGCAAAAGTAGGTATAGGAAAGAAACGATAATCATTCTCTCCTCAGTCATGTCATGTTAATTTACAATTTATTTATTATTTATTTACTTTATAACACTCAGAACACAGCCGTTCTGAGTGTCATATGTCTAATACATTATTCAAACTAACTGAAACAATTTTCGACCAACAAAAAGTTGAGTTTTCAGCACTAAGAAACACACTTTTAATAAAACTCATAAATTAAATCTAAAAGGATACAAAATCGACAAAACGTTCCAAAACCTGAACCAAATAACACAAAACGTTACTCATTTACTCCAATTATTCTAAACAAGCAATCCCAGTCCAAGCCTAGTATAAATCTGTAGCTTGTCGCCGTCAAAGTTGATATGTCGCTCGGTGCTAACGAAGTTTTTGTGCGAGCCTATTAGCCCAAGCGTGAAGAATGCTAATCCAATGGACTGGTGTAAGACAGACTGTCAACACTCTGCCCTACATTGCAATCAGTTACAAGTATATTTGATTTTAAGTGCCGACTGAAGTGAAATAGGTCATTTCAGATAGTCCCGTGGGACACTCTGAGGCATTTTGGGTATTTGGGTTGTTGAAAAGCAGGATCTTGTCCGTCTGTGACAACTGATTTGCCTGAATGTGTCGATACAGCATGTTTGTATTTTCCAATAATTCTATTTCGATCTTGTTCTGCAGATGATGACTTATGAAGTGATGTTATTTGACGATGTTAAAGTACTTATATCAAGCCTTTTTCATACGACACCACCACCAACCTTGGTGGGTCCTGTCTTTATGTACGGCATGTGCTAGTTGTTATCTTACTTTTAGATTTTAGCTTGTGCCTAGTTATTAGCTACTTAAATTAGTTTTAACACTTTCACTGTTCATGTGCAGGCTCAATAGTTGAACAATCGCTGTTAAATAGTTATGTAAGACATAGGGAAAGTGTTAAAGTCGATTAATATTTTATCTTGCCTTCAAACAATATCATTATCATATGTATCTGTTTCATCATCCACTGCAGCTGGACACCAGGCCTTCTCTGAGCGCCATATCGACCGTTCCTGTGTCGCCTATTTTCGTTCTGTTCAATGTCAGTCCTCCAATTTCCTTGCCTTTAAATTCACTTGATCAAGTTGACAATTCTAACATGTGTACAAAACTTAGCAATCAGTAAACAAGACTACTGTGCACTCACCAGCCCTTTACTTTAGTCCTTCACATTCACACGAACAAAACGCAACATATTAATTCTAACAATCCGCTTATCAATCACCCTCATTATGCGATACCTAATTCGATAGTGCTCAGAATTTGGGGATTAATTGATTAAATGAATATCAAACAGTTAATTAATCGTAGATTTATAATAAGCTCACTGCATTAAGTTTTCATGTCGGTATACATATGTGTTTTGTCACAATCAGCAGGGATTCTAGCAATGCTTAAGATGTCATGTTTTTACACCTGGTCTGAAAGGTGGTTATATATTATTGATTTAATTAATAGAGACCTCATTAAATGAAGATATTTAGTAGAAAATGTTTAGATCGGAAACCAAGCACTTGGATATACCGCGGTTTTTTGCTACGCTTTTATTTAAACTCACACAGATTTTAGATAAAGTGTTTGCATTATAATTATATCCACAGCAAAAACTATGTAGGTAAACTACTTCAAATCTATGCAGAAGTGTCAATTAAAATCAGCAAAATCTACATTTACAGGCCATAACATTTTGACATAAAGAAGAAGCTTAATCAAAATGCTATTTAGATTTCTATAAGCTCAACCATTTAATTTATACCGCACCATATAAATCGAAACTGGAAAAAATGCTTGAAACCCATAAGCCACCCATGACGAATCCCAAGCTCTAAGTCATAAAAGTTGACCTACAACAATGCATTATTTACCATTATATATCGGCAGGGCGACACACAGACTAATCACAAATATAAACATTACGCTAACGTAGGTGTAAAAGCGGAAAGCAGCAACAACTCTGTTTGGATACAACACTAAAGCTACCAAAAACTTGACAATGAAATTGTATGGCCCAATATTGACCCTTGCGGTATGCCTGCGTTCCCACGATGTCCTGACGAAATTTCTCATGAAATAAACTTCTTTAATGTTGAATGTAACACTAGAGGGCGCCTGCTCCCCAATACGAAGGGTAAACAAATTGCAGAACAAATATTGAATCTGATTATTCGGGTACTCTGCTGGATATGGTTTACAAAGGCGGCTTTTAGATCACAAAAGACGTGGTAATTGAATTGGATTTTTGTGTAATCGCTGACCACTTTTGATCCTTGTTTAACATCTTTACTGGTCCGTGTTGGGAGGTGAGGAGTTTTTTGGTTATGGATTTCTAAAGTTCTGGTTTGACGTACGAGCCTAGTCATCAAATGGGTTAATTTCCTTGCCTTAATTCGGAGTGTTAACACTTTCTACTTTACTGAATTGAAATTCATATTTGGACTTGCTTGGGTATTTTACCTACTAGCCTATTTAATCTACCAAGCTGCAGGACGTCTGACACCGTGAAAGCTTTGCCTCAGATACGACATAGATTTACGGGACTAACTGGGAAATTTCAGAGGAAGGACCTAACTTAACAGAATATTTTATTAAACTAGACAGATAGATATTTAGAAAATATCGTTGTTGTCGTTGTGCAATGTTCCCAGTGCTGGTACGCAGGCCTCCTCTCGGTGAGAGGAAGTGGGCCGTAATACACCACGGGGACCAGTGCGGGGCGTATTCGAATATTTGGTTCTAGGACATGCCTATTTCTTCACAATGTTTTCCTTTACCGTCTTGAGAGCAGTGGTGATGAAAGAATTTACACAAAGTAAAGCACCTGTCAGGGTTCGAATCTACGATCTACAACTCGTTAGTCGCGGCCGTTACCATTGGGCCACCCACTGCTCCTTATTGTGGAGCCTCCTTCCCAGCCATGCTTAAGTCACTCAAGAAAATTTGCTCGCTAAAAAGCCAATTTGATTTGTTATTTTGATATTTATGTCATCTACATCTCAATTCTCCAAGCCAAATGCGTCATACTCTCAACAAACTTCCCATAGAGAACAAATGTATATTTGTCTAAGATTAAATCCATCGTTTGTACGATATCCTTTTCATTTATGAATGCCATGCACTTGACGTTTGCATTTAAGTATAATTATCACAAATCATAATGTTTGAATTGCATTTGCTGTACAAGTTTGTATGGCTCAGGAGTGATATTTTGTTAAATGGACTTAATAGACCTATACGCACAACGTCGAAAATTCTAATCAATTTTGAATCCAGTGTTCGCTGCGTTCAAAGTTGTTATTCCTTTGAAACTGTTCCTGTATATAGTGTAAATGTTTTTGAATTTTTATGATATTATGTACTTTATACATTTAGTTTTAAAGCTGAAATTGCTATGAGTAGAAAAGTAAAGGTGGTTCAACATTGCATGAGCTCCTGCTGCGTTGTTTGTTACAGTTGTCAGTGTAGTAATTTAAATTTATCAGTTATGGTTACGTGAAGGTTCCCATTTTGATACCGACGAATTCGCGAAATCGGTTTTCATGGTGGTACGGTACCTTACGGTGGATAATCGACCCCAACAGTAATTATCAAGAATTATGTTGTAAGGAAATGGAGGAAGGTAACTGGTTTCCATTTGATATGGGTATAAAATAAACTGATAGAAGTGGCATGCCACCCAGTTATACAAATACGGCGTTAACACTATATTCTAAGGATTTTAGTAAAGGTCGAAGATTTGCGGCTATACTAAAGACTTGTAGTCTTCAGGTACTTTTAAGGACACTGATTCTTTTATAAAACAGACATTTTTATGAAAAAAAAAACTGTTTTTGGTTGTGACTATTATTTAAAAAGGTGGGTTTATTTTCCAATGGTGACTGCCCCGTTTGTCTAGAGGTCGCAAGTGCTATTGCTGCGAATGCGGACTTAGGTTCCCTTCGCGGGTCGGGCAAAGGGTTATTGATCTTTTCCATCTGGAATTTCTTAGTAGAAGCTCTGGATTCGTGCCCGATTGATGGCAATAAACTCGCCCCCTATGAATTAAACATGACATACAAAACGTGGGTGATACGTACACCTTAGCCTGAACCATCAGGGATTACGGAAATAACCCCATCATTTTAAAAAATAGTGAAAAGCCGTGTCCTACAATTGATTGATTGATTGATTCAAGTGTAAAGGTAAAAAAAATAGGTCAACATGACGTGTGATCCTAATCACACCTTCGAAGAGTAACGCACTGCCCTATTGATATTCCAGAATTAACGACACATGTTCCTGTTATAATTCCTTGCACAAATTCTTCAGCTAGCGCCACGTGTATTGCGGAAATATAATCCGACGTAGCGTCACTATTTACAAGACTTGGCAACTAGTTTGTAAACTCACTTACGAAGTGTCAAAACTCAATTTCAAATTTCCACGCAATGCTGGGAAAGGATGTAATAATGTTGGGAGATAATTTGATTATGTTGTATATTAATCGTGTTCTTATGAATGCAGTCTAATTTGTCAAGATTTTCTCAAAAAGAAAGAAAGTCTAAGAATTGTAGCTTCCTATTCAATAACATGTTTATCTGAAGAGTTAGCTTCAAATGTACAATCATTAATAAGTCCAATAGTACCTAGATACGAGTATATGCAACACGCTGCAGCGTGAACTCCCCATCATTGGTTAGTAAATGCAGACTTTTCCTTGAAGCAAACATATCCAAAATACTGACTGGTACTTCATTTCAACTTACCTTTGGCAATTTTGAGCCCTAGTCCATCTTAAAGGTCAACCACGATTATGTTCTTCTTGTTATTAAGGTTAGTCTGACCCTTACTTAATCATATTTTATTATTACTCAATTTCCACCACACAACTATCTGGAAACTGAATTATCTTAACTGCAACTTTGTAATATTGTTAACTACATCATTACCTCTAAAACACCATAATTCTTGTGTCATAACACCCGTATTATCACGAATTTGCTTGTTAACAGGTGCCCATTTGGCGTCCTTAACCAAGGAAGCTAGTTAGGTGTCAAACGATTATATCTGGGACTCGAGTCACGATTCCGGATTATAATAAACGGAATATCCATCTACGGAGTTGGAACTAGTGTTGATTTCGCTTTTAGACTTATAAGACGAATATGTGGCTATTAGAGTAACGAGAGGTGAAGGATTTAATGGTGCAATCGGAAATTATGATTCTGTTGATAGCCGTAATGTATGAGTTGGTTGAAAAGTTCATGTTTCAACTCTTAAAGACGTTAAATGACGGTTTAATTTACCCAACATAAGAACTATGTTCTTTTAAACGCTGTTTTATCTCATGTTAACTATCATAAACAGCTGTTTATCTAGCATACCATTTTGAAATAATTTGTGGAACTAAAAAAGGGACTTGACATTAACCACATAATAACGTCCTCATAACCTCATTCTCCAATATATTTTATTGCATTGGTTGCAAACAATAAATAAAGGGACAAATGTAAAGCAAGTCGACGACTTCACTCGTCATTTACTTCCAATCAGACCTATTGTTACTAATTAAAATTATTTCTCTTGTTTCAGATACATCACAAACGTTTGACCCCTTACGAAGAACTAAATTACAAAGGTACCTATCATTAACTACTTGTTACTCTCGTCATTATCAATTATTGTTTTGACATTGAATGCAGAAAATAAAAAAATTGCTAATGTCAGATCGATCAACATAAATCTCTATGAAAATACAATAAAAAATAATGATTATGGCCGGAAGAATTGTATTTATGAAACTATGGACGACTTGTTCATTGATGTATTAATTTAGAGATAGATTGATTCGGGACCATTCATTTTAATCGATGTTGTTGAGTGCAAAGACGTGTCTCGTAATATGTAGTACAGATAACAAACATGACAAATATTTTTGGCGTCGTTGTAATGACCGACCAATTATATCCCACTCAATTTTTTTTTAATATTATTAATTCTCATGATTTTAGTGCCTTCAATAATATTCACCTCAGAAGTTCAAGCGGAGTGCATGTGCATGCAGTAAAATTCATAAAAAAATACTGCGCTGAAATTCAAAACTACACTTCAATCTGATCAAAGTCAATTACGACTTCGGAATTCCCGACATTCATTATAATAACTGTGCCATGACTAAAGCTGTTAACAGCCGATGACAAATGACATGACAAACGTCGTGACAAGCGTCGCTGTTAATTTGTCATGACTTCTTTTTTCTTTTGAGCACTTTCATTGAAACAGACGGCTTTTTTCTCATCTTAATTTAGATTTTTAAACGGCTTTACGTATTGTGGCGATTCACTTTGAAGCTTCTAAGTGATCATTATGCACTCAGAAAACAACGAAGCCAAAAATCAATCAAGGGACACTTCCGTTGATTGATTTTTAGCTTCGTAGTTTTTTTTGTGATTTATTTTCAGTTATATCTTTAGAACTGCGCTTAGTTGGTGTTGCAGAAAGTTGTACATTTATTTTGATTTATTCAGCAATTGCTCAACAATATTAGTCTTAATCATATTTGTTTCATTACGCTTTACAAGTCTTATGGCAAGTCCAGATCTTATCAAAATATCATAAAAATTGGTTGATTGGTTTGATTTTGATAAAATCAACATTCCATTTGAAGTCAAACAGTTTATTGAACTAAGAATCGATAACTGTGTTATGACTGATGTTGCCGTATCCATA
This sequence comes from Luperina testacea, assembly GCA_927399505.1. NCBI lineage: Eukaryota > Metazoa > Arthropoda > Insecta > Lepidoptera > Noctuidae > Luperina > Luperina testacea. The sequence continues at coordinate 1,784,654 of OV656771.1, forward strand.
GTTAATTCGATAAGCCCGATTTAACTGATAAATTGATCCATATATGGGGTCGATCAAGTGAATGTGAACAAATTGCGATAGCCATACTGCCATGTAAAGCACGTAATGAATTGTTAATTGTTCTAATGGCCGATGTATGACATGATTATTGCCGCCCAGATAAGATCTGTGATTGACTGATAGAGTTGCGCTTGCGTTAAGTTTGCCAGTGGGTTTGGCATTTGTTTTGACATTTTATAAATGTGAAGCTGTGTCACGATTGACACGAAGAAAAATCCCAAACATTTTCTGATAAGGATAATAACATTTCCAATTGTGGGAATTTAGCGAAAACTCAAAAGGTAAGCACATTTTTGGTGAATTACGTAATGGTTATTTACTTTCCAATTGCAGAGGTAAGAGATTATACATATTTTATATTATTAAATTATGAGTAGGTAAATAAACTGATCATGCGCATACTAACGAGCGCTGAAACAGTTCCTGTATGCAAATCAGAACCGCAGTCAGCCGGTAGAACGCCGCGAAGAGATGTATGGTGGCCCCGCGAAGATATAGGAATGACACTCGTGAAAATAATTTAAAAGACTTTGCAATACATTTAAAATATGTAACAGTTTGCAGACAAATAAGTGTCGCCAGTTCATTTATAGACACTTTGAACTTCATTGTACATTGTCAAGTGCATTTCTCCAATTCACAGGTCAAGTTTAACCAACTATTTTGATTGGTGCAAATTGGCGCCAGCCAATGTTTCAAACCATTCTGTCATCTTCTATCAATGAAACACGTTTGACGTTGCGAATGATGAATAATGCCTTTTTAATTTTGAACTTTAACTTAAAGAGGTAAGGTTGAGTTTGATAGAGTTTTGTTTTTGCAAAGAAATATAAGTTTGTTTCACGTTATTGTATCTAATTATCGCTTTGTATCATAGATCTGTCATTAAAAGGTTTGAAGTATACTGCGTCATATGATATTTATAGTCATTTGCTCGGTAACGAATTTACCTTTCGATTGTATATTCAGTAAATAAGTGCTTTGAATGACAGATTTAAGACCTCATAGAACTCACCCACAAATCTCGAAGATTTGTAAAATTGAGTGTGACATATTTTTTGTGGAATTTATTGATTGACAAATATAAAATTGTAAAGTCTGTATTAAATTGACGACGATAAAAGAGATGCTTTAGGCGACGAAGCAATAAACGAGGTGTTAAGGACTTTATTACTAATATTTTTAGTCTACAGATATAACAGTCGAAAGCTTTCCATGGATGGAAAATAACTAGGTACAAATAATTGTATCTTATATAATTTCTAGAAGACACTATTCCCTGAGAATTAATACATATTATAAATTAAAGTCGCTTTTTGTACGTCTGTGTGGCCGTGTTGTTATTCTAAACTACGCAACGGATTTAATCACGTTTTCTCCATCATTAACACATAGTAAAAACCGTGCAAATCAGGGGTGGGTGGCTAGTTAATGAATAAATCGATTTTAGACAAATAGTCTGAGATGCCGAGCAGCTACACCGAGAAAAAGATGTGAAACATACAAGTGCACTAGCCACTAACAAACCACTAGTCTAATAAAGCCATGATAATTAAATGTTTCGCTAAGTTAATAGAATAACAGGCGCTAGCGAGCAATTAACTAAGATTGATAGCTCGACAGTTCACAAACACGGCAAAATTGCCGCTCAACCGTGTCAGCCGTCATATGATTCATAGAGTTGATTTTCAATTAAATTTATTGAGCCTTAGTTTCAGGCTTTAGGTGAAGGATTTGATTAGCTCTTTTCCTAGCTTTAATGTGGTGAGTGGGTATTTACTCTGTAAGTTGAGCTTTAATTTGTTTTACTGACAGTTCAATTCTGAGTTGCCAGTTTTTGAAACTAGCTAAATTCTACCTCTTTATCTCTAGCTTCAAATTTATTGCGTTGCTATGTGACTGCGCTCAAATGTACGGTCTCATAAACACTTTATGCTGATACAGTTTTTATAATTTCAAATTCAGTTTCATTATTCAAATCGCTTTCAGCTTTTTAGGTTTTATATATAAACCCTAATATAAATTCCGATCCACCACAGACATTATAATTTTTATTACGAATTTCACACGTATTTAAATGAGAAAAGCTTTCGGTTATTAAATTCTTCCTTCAGTGTAGACCCACCACGGTTTTGCATCATCATAATCTTTATTTTATCACTAACCTACATCTTGCGAACATTTTGCATACAAAAGCTTCTTGGTATTATCTCTTACGTTTAGTTCCTCGCGCATCAAATTCGCGCGTTACGTTTATTGGCGATAAATCGCGAGCACGTGCGCTGAAAGAAATCGTCTGCGGTCGTTACTATTTAAGTGAAAAAGTGCGGGTGGCTCACATTATTGGAAAATTTACAAACTATGACTTTAGCATTTAGTACATTTTTCATCGACCAGAGATGAACACTGATTGTAAAGAGCCCTCAATTACATTTCATTTGGAAAAAGTTATTTATATTTTATTTATTAAGGTACACCAGTAGCTTCTGTGTATAATATATCTTAAGTACTATAGGTAACAATAGCCTCGGACTTACACAGTCGCCAATTACAGGTCAGCCAGTTATTTCATTATCAGATGATAACACATACTAATAATAATAAAACTAAGGGCTCTAGAATTTAGAAATTATTAAAAAATTAATTTACCTACGTCCGGCTGGCCGTTATAATCAAAGAATATCATTTCACTTATTGCCAACCCATAAGTTACTTATAGATACAGTCAACCACACATTAGTGATACCATTTTAACATTACCAGAGCCTTTAAGTAGTAGTGGTAAGGGTAGTATTCGTAGAGCACATCTTCCTACTGATGTTCGAATTACTGTATTAAATTCTCATCAAAATAACTTTCGAAATCGTGACTTAGATAAAAGTTCGTCCAGCATTTTTATTTTCAATCTGATTTGTAAAATAAAGCACGCGTATACCGGGTGTACTCATCGTTCATTCGGTGGTAGGTAGAGATCTCACCCGGTGGTCGCCTGAGCACAGTTGTCGATAAATCCGGACATGTCAAGTTCTGCACCCACATTTTTATTCATCACCTTGCGATCTTTTTATTCGAGCTGTTGAAGACTCCCGCGGTGTTTTTTATATTTATTATGTCGATGAGCTGTTTCTCGTTCATAAATTTTCTTTGGAGGTGTTTTATTGGTCTCGAGTTTATTAAACACTTCTACGAGATTTTTATTTGATTTCAGTACATCTTTTTAATCGATTTCTTTATTTATTGTTTTATTGTTATCTCACATTTTGATTCTTATTTTAAAATTTTGTAATCTGAGAGGTATTTTAGCATGGTTTGCCACTAACTTCAGAACCACTTCAAATATCATAACACCAACAAAACCATAACTTTAACACAAATCTATTTTCACATTGAAAATGTAAAACAATTAATTTCCCCCATAACTTTCCCGCTAACAACGGTTCACTAAACCACACGACTTCCTACTTATGCAGCTCTGGTCGTAATCACGCGCAAATGGCCAAACAAAATGGCCAAACAATCAACACTTTGCCTGACCAAAGTAGGAAAGCAGAGTTTTAGACACAACAAGAGCAATGCTTGGGCTATTTTTAAACTGCGCTTACGTCGTACGAGTCAAAACATTGTTTAATTTTAAACAAGCGATTAGAGTTCGCGATCGTGTAGGTGTTGTGTTGATTTAGCAATTTAATGTCGCCTTGTTAGTACTTGTGTAGTAACAAGCGTTCTTTACTTCGTGTATGTATTTTACACCTGCTTATGGTATGGAATGGAATCACAAGATTAGAAAAATTACTTGGACTTTGTAAAATGACAAAATCTGATTGGAGTTTGATATAAAAGAACTTTCAGTCTTTCTACTGGACTTGTATATATCTTTACTTATTTTTCAAGTAAGTCATTAATTATTTAAATCATAGTTAGAAAAAGTTTTTATAGATCCTGATCTTATTTTGCACTTATTCCTGCATCCACATTCCCCCTTTTTTCACACTCAAACCGAATCATCTCCATTTCCTCTAACATTTCCACTCGATTTATTGTTGTCTTTGTCAAACACTTTCAAATAATCACTAACCTGTCTTAAACTACACAATAATGTTATCAAGTTCTAATTCTAATATAGCACAAAAACTGCATTCCGTCCCATAATACAACAACAAGCTTCCAAAGTAAATTATAATGTAGGTGCAAGAAAGCGTATAATATGCGATGTATTTCTGTACTCCTCGTAAATTTCCGTAGGGAAATGGTTACAACTACTGTGTTAGTACAATCAACTGCACGTACACTATAACAATTTGAGTTGACATTAACAGCGAATTTATACCGAAGAGAAAGGGCGGATTTTCGTAGTTCAAGAGTTGGTTTCACGTGTGGTTTGCTGTACCTACTGACTAACGAGCAGGTACTATTTTAAACATATTATTATTATTAGTTATTGGTTTTATAGCTGTAAAAGTGTTATGATTTTCTTTATGATGGTGGAGACTTTCCCCGTAGACATAATAATTATGGAAATTGTGCTGCTTTTAATTAGATAGGAAAGTTGACCTTGTCTTAGTTATGTTTTCTCTATTTGCTGTTTTCTGGTTTTCTAGGACAATTTAAAGGAGGTTCGGTCGATTCTTCTTTCTTATATCTATGGGTCGAATCAATATTGTCGTAGAACAGTTACTTGCCGTACGTTATTTTTATAAGTTACTAGCAGCGCCCCGCGGTTTGACCCGCGTAACGATCCCGTGGGAATATCGGGATAAAAAATAGCCTATATGTGTCAGCTACCTCCATACAAAATTTCATCAAAATCGGTCCAGCCGTTTGAACGTGAAGAAGTAACAAACATATAAACACACAGACACACACACTCACAAACTTTCGCCTTTATAATATTAGTGTGATTAGTATGATAATAGGATTTCTTTAATTTTATTAGTAAGTATAAGCATAATCAGCCTACTTATAACTTTCCCACTGCTGGGACACAGGCCTCCTCTCTGTGAGAGGGAGTGGGCCGTAATTCACCACGCGGGCCCAGTTTATTAGTAGGTGAAATTCCACTACTGGACATCTAATCCTTTTCACCTAGGCTGTGGGCAGACTGACTCAATACTGTCTGTTAGTCAGACTATCGCTCTATGAAAACAATGGCGCTCGCACTCGCAACAAATTACTAGTGACATAGTCACAGTTGAGAAAACCCTTTTTGGGCACGAGACAAAACTGTTTAATGCCTTGTATGCGTGCCTTTAAAGGCTGTATGTAGCTGAATATCTGGATGTAGCTGAATATCACTATCTTATATGGTGCGACTGCCTATCTGACCTCCATAACCCAGTTCAGTAACTGGGTTGTGGAGGTCAGATAGGCAGTCACGGTCAAGGTAAGACTTGTTAAGACTAGTCGTCAAACTTTTGGGATTCTGGCTAACCGTAAGTACTTTCAGAGATCTACGAACGACTATGTTATGTTCAAAATATTTAGTGAAACATTGTGAATAAAACACAGCTGGCTTCAAAGCAGCAAACATAAAGGCTAACTCAAAATTTTATAGACTTGTTTTGGCACTGTTGTACACACAAGGATTATCTAAAGGCTCCTTCAAACAGCCGCGACACGCGATAAAATCGCGCGCGACACAAAGGCACCGCAAGACGGGCAACGAGGGGTACATTTGATTCGCGCGCGATTCGCGTCGCGTGTCGCGCGTCGCGCCTGTTTGTAGGAGCCTTAACTCGACTCTTTTCGGCTTCCCTTTCTAAATATGGCAATAATTTCCTTTGACAGACATTTTATACATACATAATTATATTCTTTGCTACTGTTATTTGGGTTGCCTAATTTCATAAAGTTTTATGAAATAAATAATAAGCCCATAACACTAAAATAGTAAGAAAATAACCTCATATGATAATACCCCAATATCATCATGATTTCAGCCGAAAGACGTTCACTGTGGGACATGGGCTGTACCTATGTACTTACTCTGTTTGATAGGATAGTTGAATTATGCGAACTTATGGATGAAAATGTCCTACCAATTTTTACAACCTCATTGAATACGAATAACACAACTGCGCATTGTAAGACGTGTTCATAAATCGTATAAACGGGCCATACACAGGCTATACAAGCCGGTCCACCTGTAACCGCTCGTAATCCGTGCGATAGCCATCGGGGAGTGCCTCCTCTCGGTTCGTTCTAGATAACGTACTATCGAACGCTCAAGTTTGACTGAAAGTGTAGAATTGTTGCAATAATTTTGTTTGCTCAGTTGTTGTCTTACCTTTGTAAAGGTTCACAGAATACGTAATTAATAAAGGTGGCGTTTTTGTTTACGAAAGATTAAGCAGGTGTGTAATGTGTGTTCAGTTTCCCAAGAAATGGTTTCATAATAATATCTCAGACTTAGGAATGATTTAGGGCAAATATAACAGAGGCTTAAAACAATAGTGATAGTGGAAAACAGGGCCTCCTATATTAAATCAATACTAACAGCCTCTTTCTGGTTTCTTCGAAAAAAACTGTGTCATGATCCAGCAGCGTTGTGCAGCTAATTCTGAGTATCTATGTTGTGTACTCGTGTTTAAAGATCTGAGGGGCAATTCTCCACGGGTGGGTTTTAGTCACGGGTAGGTTTTAGTCACGGGTGGGATTTAGTCACGGGTGAGTTTTAGTCACGGGTGGGTTTTAGTCAGTAAGAGTCTGACACTCCCTTCCGCTCCACCCAGAGCGGGAGGGGTCACTAGATGAATTCCCATCTTGAAAAAAAAGGGGACAATTCTCGTAATTTTAAGAACGTTCACAGTCTGATATCAATCTGTCTGTCAAAAATACCGCTAATCCATACTAATATTATAAATTCGAAAGTAACTCTGTCTGTCTGTATACCTTATCACGCCTAAACCACTGAACGGATTTCGATAAAATTTGGCAGAGAGATAGATTGCATCCGGGGAAGGACATAGGATAGTTTTTATCGACATACCTCGCGGTCGAAGCCGTGGGAGGAAGCTAGTTTCTCTATATTTAAGACAAGTTTCTGACATTTATTTTTCGCAGAAATGAGACTGCGACTAAATTATGAACGTTTTAAATTACGAAAATTAGAAAAACTTCTGTTTTGTTTTTATATTCAAGTTATTTTATCTTTTTTGTATGCACGTACAAAAAACCTACATTACAGAAACAATTAAAAAGCCATTGTGTCTCGCGCGGATCCACGTTCGGTATATGAAGGGTTAATTTTAAAATATTTTACATATACTTATCTATTTTATTATTTATTTATTTCTGTAACTGCCCGTGACATCACAGCGGGCCCTATCAGAATACCAGCGCTGCGACATTTATTTTTTAAATGTCGCAGCATCATGCTGAGATACGAGTTTTTTGGCCTCGTACAGTACTTTGTTTTTAGGGTTCCGTACCCAAAGGGTAAAAACGGGACCCAATTACCAAGACTCCACTGTCCGTCTGTCCGTCTGTCACCAGGCTGTATCTCATGACCCGTGATAGCTAGACAGTTGAAATTTTCACAGATGATGTATTTCTGTTGCCGCTATAACAAAAAATACTAAAAACAGAATAAAATAAATATTTAAGGGGGCTCCCATACAACAAATGTGTTTTTTCGGCGTTTTTGCCTTGTAGTACGGAACCCTTCGTGTGCGAGTCCGACTCGCACTTGGCCAGTTTTTTTACATTATTTTTATATAATTTTGTTTTTTTTTTATTTTTTTTGTGATGTTCCTGTGCAAGTCACAATAAATACTTTTACTTCCTTTATTTTCTTTAATCCGGAAAATTAATTATCAACTAAACTCTCTTATCAGTCATGGCGCTGGCGGGAATAAAATTGATGTCGAATATAAATAATATGTTCGTCACTAGCACTTGTGCGCACCTCGGTACTTTGTACAAGATCAAGATGCGAGACCGAGTGTATTCGGCTCGATGTCTCAATTAAACGTTTTTATTGGCCAATTTGCGCTACACAGCGACAGAAGAAAAAAATGACAGTCGTTTATAATCTCGACTCTTTTAATCTTTATATGGTTTAAATTGATGCAGGTTACGTTTTTGTAGCTGTTAATAGCTCTGCAGTAATATGTCATTGTCGTGGTGAGTGTTAATATTTAAAATAAGATTTATTTCTTTCTTTTGATGCTAAAGTAGCTGTGGGCTGGCCATCTTTGTAGAAGGACCGATGGTCAGTGGAGCAGACGAGTCCTGGAGTCAAGACTGTGTATATAATGCTTGCCGCGTTGTGTAAGACGCCCCTCAGCTAGCTGGGGCAGTCTGGATGCGGAAGACAGCGGAGCGGGTGTTGTGGCGCAGGATGAGAGAGTGGCCGTTTCAGTTTCCTTCCGGTGCGTTCAACTGCAAATGTTGGTGCCACGAATGGCTTACGTATTTCCACGGAATAGGCGTGACAATAGTCGTCTATGTATCCCTAGTGCTAGAACAACTCTGATGCGCACGAGTGTCTGCTGCATGGCACCGGTGATATAATGTATAACAAAATACCAAGTTGTTGGAAGGACTATAATTTGACATTATTAAAAAAAAAGCTAAGAATTTTTTTAGTAGACAAAGCTTATTATAGGGTTGAAGATTTTTTATTTGATAAAGAAGTTGTTTGACTATTTTATAATATTGTATTTAAATAACTATTAGAAATTGTGACATTAATTTTGTTATTGACTGATTATTTTTATTAATAAATTATGAATTAGAATATTATTATGTATTATTAGTAAATATGAATTTTAATTGCACCTAAACTCGATACTTTTGCATGCCTTGTAATTGGCAAAATATGGTTGTTTCTGTATTTATATTATGTAGCACCTCATCGTACCCGTATTTGCAAAATAAAATATCTTTATCTTAGGTCTTGACGATACCAACACCCTTTCTCAGTGTATACCCTCTTTCTGGTGAGTATGGCGGGTTATGTTGGACTCCTAATGAATAAAATACCACGGATGCTCCTATTACCGTTGTTAAGCATTGCGTAAAGATATCTATTAGAAGGCTACATATTCTAACATCATCAAATAGCACCTATTTTTGAAAGTCTTCCGGTAGTTCGAATTTGATTAAAACAAAATAAATGTAAACCCGAATAGCCTTGTACTGTCAATACAGCATTGACAGCGAGTCAATACAAATAAATACTCAAGGTATTAATTCTTCTTAGGATTTGCGCTGGCCAGTGTAAATAAGACCCGACATGGTGGCAGCCTTTGGCCATATTTTAGACAATAACATTAAACTGAGCTAAATAAATTTATATTTGTCTAAGTTAAATACCTATTTGTATGGTAATAGACATGTCAGACGTTAAATTACACTAAATAGGTAACAGTAGTAATAATTTGTTGTGGTTCTGGCATTCCGTTCTGGCAGTTCACTTTCGTGGTATTTTTAACGTAGTTGACGTGGTCCGTCAAAGCTTAGCTCCCAGCCTGTATTGGTTAGCACAGTCTACGATTCCGTTCCATAAAATATTCTTTATAATATAAGGTTATTGCTAGAATTAACGTAGGCAATAGAAAAAAAATTGCGTTAAAAATGACGCAGAGAAAGAATATAAACACAAAAACGAACAAGTTGGAGGAAAATATGCGTCACATCCACGCAAAACGACCACTTATGTGTGACAGAGCCCTAGCGCTGGTTTTCCGACGCCAAGCACATCAAGCTACTACAATCTGTCAAATTTCTTTAATAGATTTTCAACTTTATCGCTATAGCTTATGGTTCAAAGTTAGTTGGGAAAATTTGACAGTATCGGGTAGCTTGATGTGCTGGCGCCTGTACCATGTTTTAAAGCAAATAAATATAATTCTATTCTATTTATGACTTCGAATTTTTGGTTCTAGGCCATGCAAGTTTCCGCACGATGTTTCAGTTCTACCAATCACAAATCAAAATTATTCGCTAGTATTTACTGAGCATTTCACATGTTAAGTTCATCGTTGCTTTTTATAACCACAAAAACAAACAACAGTCATTCGCGACAACATTAACACATCAAGTTCTAAACAAAAAAGCATCAAAAGTCCATAAAAAATACACCTCATTACAATGACACCATTTCCTGTCTCGTAAGACATGAAAACGGCCATAAATAATGGCCGTCTGGCCATACACCTCAATGGCCGTTTGGCCATACACCTCAATGGCCCGGGCTAACAAACGCGCCTGATATTTTACAAGCCTGTAAAGTCGGATAGACTATTTGACCTTATCACGTGGGGCTGACGTTTATACCTAGTAAATAACTAATGTTTATGCTAGACCACACTTGGAGTTTTTTTTTTTAGTCTTGAAAATTGTGGGACATGCAACAAAGGCAAAGCATGTTTGACTTTATAAGTAAATACATTAAAAATACACCTATAACAACTGGTGAAATGTGGGTGCATTACAGGTTGAAATTGAAAACATGCGACAAACCGAAATGGGAGATTGTACTCATAATTATGAACCACTTTTACTATGGGACCAAACCTGTAATCGCGAAAACAAAATCAGCTGTTCCCTACATTAATTATGTTCGCGTAACTCGTCAAAATGTAGGGAACAGCTGATTTTTTTTTCGCGATGCAGCTTGGCTTCGCGATAGCCTAAACCGCTGGTCCTAGAGACATGAAATTTAGAAGGTGTGTTCTTTGTGAAGAGTAGGTATCCACTAAGAAAGGGTTTTTCGAAATTCCACCCCTAAGAGAGTGAATGGGGGAAGGTGAAATTTCACGCGGGCGAAGTGGCGGACAGAAGCTAGTGTTATAGTAAAAACCATGCCACAAAATTAGTATAACGAAGAAGACAGAAGCACCCATCAATCACTCAGTATCTACAATAAAAATATATATTCTATTGGTACTCCATTAAATTTATCTTCCATACATTTGTCACCTTTGTGTCCGAAAGAACCTCTCATTTCAGCCAGAATTTCTCTTTTCTCAATTAGTATTTCCTTAGAATCTGTATTCTAAGGTTGATTTAAGGAGTATTCCAAAATGAGGTCTGTACCTCATTTTGGAATACTCCTTAAATCAACTTATAGAAAAGCAGGCTTGTACAAACTCCTTCTTGCATCCGTATTTTAATTCTCAGCATATTCAAAGACATCTAGGTATGTAGATTTAGTTGTAGTTAATAGAGTTCTGTGTTAGCCGCGTGTTGGGTGGTGTTAAATACGAGTAATCAGCAAAGATAATAATAGCCTCACAGCTAACAGGTTGCTACACATGTGTTTAGGACTTTTTGCTTCACTTTTGTTATTAACTGCGGTAGGTGAGTTCTTTAACTAGTCTTTTTTGTTGAGAAACACTAGTGGATACTTTAAGTTGAAAGATTCTGCGTTACATCCGCGAACTCATCATCATCAGCCTGCTGTTGACTGTTGGTCTCGTGGTAGCCAGCGCGACTGCTGAGTGTGGGGTCCTCGGTTCGAATCTCAGGTCGAGCACAGTGTTATTGGGTTTTTCCATTCGGAATTTCTTAGTAACAGCCTGGAGTTTGGAAGTTGGCGGTGTGATACCCCCGTGCCTTGGAAAGCACGGTCCTGCGCCTGGTCTCTCTCCGATCTTGCCAAAAAGAGGTGCTTATGACCACACCATAGAAGTGAAAACTTACGACTGGAGCTGAGTATAGCGATTCAGCGTCGAGTATACGCGACTCAGTGTCACCGACCCAAGTGTGACGGTTCACCAACTCTTTAAGTCCGTCAACGCAGATATGGTCCCGTCCGAAAGTAGTTCTAAACTTCGGAGTGAAGCTTACTCACGATTAATTATGTTTTTCGGACGGGCAAAAACACATCGAGCATAGGAACAACTGTCAAATCGTGTTGTCATTAATTCTTAGTTTCCGAACTAGTTCGGAAACCGAACTAATATCATGTCCGTAAGAGTTATGTAGTAGGAAACGCCCGTAACTTCAGTCAAAACTACGGATTCCGTACTATCGACCTTAACCCTGCTGTGCTTAACCCTTCGTATGCTGGAAGGTCTGCGCCTGTGTGTCTTTGTGTTGCGCTTGATCTATCTCCGGTCGTGGCGGATTGCCATCCCATCGCACTATAAGAAGAGAAAGTGCACCTGTGTCGGCGCACACACTTGTGTACTTGATATCTCCCGCCCCCTAAGGCTAGTCTCCATTGAGATCAGCCGCCATGGCCGGAATACGGTCTGGAAGACAATATATCATCTATATCAGCCCACTGCTGGACATAGACCTCGCCAATCGCACGCTATTTATTTACATATTCTCCTTTAAAGTTAAGGTTCGCGAGCACATCGCAAGAAGCTGGCAGTATCATCACAGCGGTAATATTTTCTCATTGTATGTCTTATTTCTTTTTATTAAGTTTATTTATGTATTTATGTATATTTATTTGTACTTATATTTATATGTAATTAGGTATATATTATTATCAGTTTTAATAAGTTTATGCGTATCTTTATATTTAAAATATTTATTCCTCAATGTTCATGATTGCACTTAATACTGTTTGTCTCTGCATCACCCAAAGGTTGACTGGTAGAAAATGCCTATGGCATTAAGTCCGCCTCTGTACATTTATGTGCTTGAAGTATTAAATAAATAAATATTTAACTTGTCCTCATCTACTCTCATCCAGCAAGATTGTCGCTCCACCTAGCTTGAGAGCATCTTACCTTTCTTTTGCTGACATTGCTATGGATTATTGCTGTGATTTACGCTTACTCCCTTGATACGAATGGCTCGTAGGATACCTTGAAATATTTCAGGGGAAATAATAGGAAGTAAGAAAATACGTTTATTTTTGGAGTTTCTTGTCCGTCTTCTCCGTAAGAAACGATCAATTGTAAACGTGCACCTAGCTTCTGTCGTTTCATAAGTGCCCATATAAGTTTGTGTAAAATAAAATATTTTGATTTTACGGCAACAATATGCAGAGAAAGAACACAAAAAAAAACAGTGGCACTCTGGCAGGTGCCGGGAGTGCCGACAGAGGTAAAAACAAAACACAAACAGAATACTTTGCCATCACTCACTGACATATCGGATAATACATAAAAACCGAGTACATCCCGAGGACAGCCGAACACATCCGAAGCGGGTATTTTTTTTATCGTCTTATAAACAAAACACGGGCGGTGTCGCTTACGGTAACAGTGGCGCGAGTTCAATGGTTTGTTCCCATCTCAAAAAATGCCCAACTCGCTTAAAGAAGTTTTCAGTTCAGTAAAAAGTTGAGGGAAAATATTCGTCACATCGACGCACAGCGGCCATTGTCATCATTTGTTCTAAGTGTGATCTTGCCTTAGCTAGCGTGAACCAACGTGCAGTTACGTGACATGTAATAGGTATACAGTAAGTTCCAGGAGCCTATTATTTAGTTAGTGGCCATCACAATTTGATGTTTATGCTATTGGCTACCTATAAACGATACTCGTTTTAGTGCATGTAGCCTTGATCATAAGAAATGCTTTATGTGTTTCACATTTTTGAGAAACACAGTTTTGAGAAACACACGGGAAAGTAAGATTCTTGTTGTTTACTCAAAGCACCTTTTTTTTCCGGTTTTATAAAAATTGTTATGTATTTCAGCTTTTATTAAATTACTTAACACTTTTCTAGGTTTATCTATGTATGTGATAATATGTATATGTATTGATTAGTAGAATAAAATAGCAAGTATTTATTTGTTTTTTATTTTTAGCTGGTTCGATTCCCGATTTAGGTAAGCTTGTCGAGAAATACGTGAAAGCAGTTTTGTTTCTTTTTAAAAATAAAGGAATCTTTCCTTTATGTAAATTAATATATCATAAGGGTTTAAAGTAGATTCCCTCCAGGGCCCATTGGTTTTTCCCACCCTGTATACATTATATTGATATATGACCAGGAAAAGTGGAGGGAGGAAAGGAGGCCATTACCCTGCAGTGAGACAACACAGGCTTATAATAATAATATTATTATCTTTGTGACTCATGCGATATTAAATTCAGGGTGGCCTTAATTTATAAGTATAACCAGAGGGTAATCTAATCAAATGGGCCGTCTAACACTTTCATCACACTAAAAAAAACCTATAAACTACTTACAGCTGCCAGCAGTAGCCATGACATTTTCACTTTTAATATTTATGTTTTTTTTTTTTCTTAAGGGAGCTTGAAGGCTTGCAAGCAATTGGCAATAACCTCTTTTATTACTGACGAAAGAATGGTGCTGTAAAATTGTAATTGCTACCACCATGCCTGCCTGTGGTTTATTAGTTGCCTTTAAATAATAATCTTCGCTTAATGCACCTTTTTTACGACCAAACAGGAACCTTTTACTATAGAGCCTTGCTTGCCTATTATACAAGTGTGAAGATCTATGCGAAATTCGCTGTACAGTTTTTTAAACTTATCTGGTACCGGTACTGTAACAATCATGTCCAATTATTGTGTTAGTTAATTTTAGAGCATAAAACTATTACTAATAAGGTTGGAATTGCAGTGTTTCAGCGGTACTGTTTCAGCATGTATGTCGAGTGTTGTGTCGGTTAATTGGCGGGGTCAGCAGAAAGTTAATTAAAAGTCGGTGTGATTTTTGTTTAACTTCCTTTGTCGCGAAGTGATTAGTTCATTTGATTTGGACTTTGTTTATTTTCTCTTTCCATTTTTTTATAGATTTATAGTACACCTACACGCCTACACTTCTAGGGACAAGCAGGTATTAAAGATCTTCCGCGAGCTAATTAATATGAATATTTAAATAAACAAATAATAATTGAATAGGAAAAAATGTATAGGTAGGTAATCTAAAGTTGGTGATAGATAAAGCCTTAAGAAATCATCATCATTACGACGTCCAGTGCTGGAATTAGGCTGCCCCCAAGCAACGCCACATGAGTGCATTAAATAAATAATATTGTATTATAAGACTACACCCATTCAACATTTCAACAACACCCCTGTTAAACTCGTAACGGTAAACTTCAACACAAAAATTCTTGCAACCCGTCATTACAGAGCCGCACAGTTTTATGCATATTCAATATATCGAAAACGGAAGCATTATTATAAACTTGACAAGTACAGGCGAGCGCAGAAAGGGAAACTTGTTGAATGTTGACAGTTAAAATTGCAGTTGGCTTGAACACTCGTTTGATTGAGGAATTTATTATTTTACTGGGTTATTTTCAATTCTGGTATCAATTTTTTGACTACTTACGGCACCTGCCAACACTAACTACCGAAAAGCAGCTGTAATATAAGGCTCCTGCAAACAGGCGCGACGCGCGACGCGAATCGCGCGCGACTCAAAGGCACCGCTCGTTGCGCGACTTGCGATGCCTTTGTGTCGCGTGTCGTGTCGCGCCTGTTTGAAGGCCTATTATACCTGCCTATATTTTCGATTCGACTCAAATATTTGCATTTTTTTATACCTCGGAAATCATGGTTTTTTTTTACAATATATTAATGAGGTCAACAAGAGCCTCGATCAACACCTGAGGAGACTGTCGTTGGGCAGCTGGATCAAGGGCTTGATTCAGAAAGCGGTAACTACATACATACTTCTGGACACGGTCCGTATTGTTAGGAGGTTCTTCTCCCTGGAGTCCTGACCCTGGCAGCTTGGACCACTGTTCTCGATACCAGTGGGCTACTATTTTTAATTTTTTAAAATATTTTTTATATTCTAATATTTAAAAATATATTTTATATGTATTTAATAAAATAAAGGAAACGAAAATTAAAATTAGACATGTTTTTTGTTTAAATACTTACCGGTCAAAATCATAACCCTCCTTTTTGCTTCGCCATAGTCTGATAAAAAGTTACCTACGCTAGAATCTGATAAGTACAGACACCAGCACATCAAGCTACACGAAACTGTCAAATTTTCCCAATCAACCTTAAACCTTATGCTGTAGCGATAAAGTTGAAAATCTATTAAAGAAATTTGACAGATTGTAGTAGCTTGATGTGCTGGCGTCTGTACAATAGAAATCAAATGTATGACCACAGCCACTTCACAAAAAATCAATTTCTTACAAACTTCCAATTAAAAAAACTGCACGATAATACCCGTAGGTACACTAAGAAACCACTTTGTACATGATCACCCAATCCGCTCCGTATAAGGTATCACACATAACTTTGCTTTCACAGGCTGCGTCTGCGCATGTATTGACGGCGCGAGCCAAAAGATTTACACCCTCACACTTTAACACCGAATAATGAATTTTGTATGAAATTGTAATTTACTTTGCAATTTTACACCTCTTTGTGGTGCCGTTATGTTTGGAAATATAATTATTTTGTATGGTTGTAGAAAGGTCGAGGCTGTAGTTTTACAGGGATGTCAGTATTCTCTTTGAAATATTAACCTACCAGCTGATCCAACAGACGTTTTTGATTCGAAAGACACGTGGAGCCATCTATTATTATCATAATGACGTTATTGTTGTTTTCCTCGGGAACAGCACTTTTTTCCGGGATGAAAGGTACCCTATGTCCGTTTCCGTACACCTGACAACATATATGCATAATTCAGGATGATCGGTTCAGTGGTTTAGGCATGAAAAGGTAACAAACAAACTTACTTTCGCCTATTTTATAATTAACCTACAAAATATATATGGAGTTATTCCGTGATTTTAATATAAAACTTCAAATAACCTGCTTTCAACAGTGCACTGCAATGGAATTTGTGTACATTGATAGATTGAAGCATTCCTTTTTGTTGTGTCTTATTTTTATCTTACATACTCTGTTTCTTTCGTTACCCTCTCACTAAGAGGAGGCCTGTGTCTCAGCAGTAGAAACATTAGAGGTGTATTATGTTCTGCTATTCCATTTATATACTGCATCTACGCAATATCATTAATTAATGGTAGGAAATGATTACCTGTAAATATTTTAAGTACCTATTGTAAACTAGCGGCCCGCCCAGCGCCCCAGCTATGCACGGGTGCAATTTCTTTTTTCGAATTTCCAAAATTTTCTTTCATACAAATCTTGTCCTGGCAATACCAAATACAACAAAAAAGAAAATCCAATTTGATGCAGTCGTTCGGAAGTTATGCGCGTACATACATTTCGGCGATTCATTTTTATTTATATGCTTAAATAAATATAGCCACTGGTTAAAATTACTCCTTTTCTCAGAAGCAATAGGTTAGTAGTAGGTTGGCCGATACCTTTCCAACAATTAAAATAAATCCAACTATTTTGACTGCAAACCAAATTATTTCACCAACCAGAACACTTTATTAGGTAATAATTATTATAATAAACATAGAAACTTTATTATTCTTACGCAACGTTGATTTAATATAGCCGTAGATAGAATAGTCCCTAATGAACTTAAGAGTAATTTTATTCACACTAATTACTAAGACCTTCCAATAGACTGTCATCATAAACATGCTTGGCCTCCTGGTGTTAACGACCTAACCAATTTCCTACTTTAAAATTATGAATTTAGAATTCAATTTGGAATGTTGTTGAGTAAGTGCTCCTAAAAATTTGCATCACACAGTCCACACTTTGTCAATAAGACGATGTATCGCTTTTAAAATGAACCGGTTAAGCAGAGGCTCGTGAATTTAATTTGAAATCGATTAAATGATGCATTAATGGCCGATTTAATGCCTTTCTAAAGTGTTGGACATTAATTAACGCAACGATAATAATAATGAAGTAAGCAGTAGTATTCGAACTGATTTTCATAAGGCATCGTGACCAAAACAAGTTGCAGTAATACAATTTTCACACAGTCGGAATAACAAAATAGAATCTGTACTGTAGAATCGTTTTAACACTTTCAAAGTAAGGGTGGTCTCGTTTGCTTGTACCGAATCATAATTTACACCATAACTACTAGGTAGATACCAGACACAATTAATTCAGAAATATGTACATTATTATTTAAGTAGGCCGTTATTAAATAATATATATCTTTCTAAAAATCATCAATTAGCATATTTATACATAAGAATATAGAATCCCTTACCAAGGAGGTAAGGGATTCTATATTCTCATCATTCGCCGAGGGGTCTCCATGGCATAATGGTCTGAAGAAGGGCTCTGGCACTGACCAGTTACTGCACTATCTCATACCCTGAGAAAGACCTGAAAAAATCTCGTTATTTCCTACACTACGGCCTAACAATCAAAGTTAAAGCATTTATTTCAAGTAGGCACATAAAAGGCACTTTTGAACGTCAAAAATTACAACAAATAGAATTGATTCTAGTCGCCCATTCCAAAAGGTAGTTTTAGAATGGAGAAGAATGGGCAAGAAACTCCACCGTTACTCTTTTAAAATGTTTTACAATATTTTGCATACATTAATTAAATAATAATAAATATAATCCATACAGTATCCCGTATCAACAGGGTCAAGGTCAGACAAGGTCATTATGAGTCACTCAGAGATTCACATGATGGGACATGAGCTAAGCCACTCGTCAAGCCGTAAACTGGGCATTTCCGTGTTATGGAAACCTATGTAGACTGAGGAACGAATAGAATGAGAGTTATTTATTTATTTAATACTTCAAACACATAAATTTACAGAGGTGGACTTAATGCCATAGGCATTTTCTACCAGTCAACCTTTGGGTGATGCAGAGACAAACAGTGGTAGGTGCAATCATGAACATTGAGGAATAAATGTTTCAAATATACGCATAAATCTGAGTTGAGGAAGATAAAATAAACAAAGAGGAACAAAGTCGAAAAAAGTTTGTTTAATAAATTATATTTATTTTGACTCTGACTTAAACTTTAGTAATATTTATTTAACATATTAACATATTTGCGCTATTCCTGTTGACAGCGATGCGGACGAATTTTTTTGATGCCCTATGATTCTTTTGCTTCTTTTTTCATATGGGTACAGTCAACAAAAGAGATAAGTATGCAGGATCGTTGGATATAGTTGAAGTTTATTAAGAACCTAAAGGTTATTAAATTTTGTTAATAGAAAACAAACAGCACTTTTATCAAATTAAATTTCAGTCGACAACAACCATCGGTTCCTTACTAAGCTTCAACTCTATCCGACTATCCTGCATACTTATCTCTTTTGTTGACTGTACATGTACATATTATTATTTTAAGTCTGTTAGCATATATATTTTTTTTTTTTTATAAGTACCGTATGTACTTGCATTTAGTAAAAAGTTGTTATTTTGACTTAACAAACAGACACTTCAGTTTTATTTATTTTTAGTATAGGTACTTCTCATCTACAATGAAGCAATAGCCATCAGTACTATTTCGTGTACCAACTCCGAAATAGTTTGATATTCAGCCTTCGAAGGCGAACTACAAAATCTGCCTATCAGGTTCTCCTTTACTTTGATTAATAGAAACAAGAATGCTAATGTTTTGCGTATCTAGAAGCAAAATAGTTCGCTCTGTTTATATTACGATATGATTAATGGCTTCTTTAGGAATGCAGCGGATTATCTCCTTGGTCAGGAGTGGATTGATGGTGGAGATGACGCCATCAGGTAAGCTGGT
This sequence comes from Luperina testacea, assembly GCA_927399505.1. Taxonomy (NCBI): domain Eukaryota; kingdom Metazoa; phylum Arthropoda; class Insecta; order Lepidoptera; family Noctuidae; genus Luperina; species Luperina testacea. The sequence continues at coordinate 1,804,231 of OV656771.1, forward strand.
CCTTTTGTGGTTGGTCCTCACGTAGGCGATAGGAGTGGCAAGATCCGTAGGTATGAATCTGATATGAATTATGACGTTAATTATTTAGGTTAAGGATACAATCAGTTATTATCACGTGCAGTAAATCTATACAACATTTCCAGTAATATATCTTGCACCAACTATCGAAAAAAAATTATCATTGACCAGTGCATTGTGCAAAATTCCTTTCATTCACGATATAACTGAAGAAAGAGAACTGTTTTTCTGTCCTATCGAATAACTGAAAAATATATTACAGTTGACTTTGACTTACGATCTCTAACTACACCTCAAAATAATTCAGACGAATTGAACTACCTTAAATCACCGTGTCACATAAACCCTTCGATATCTAAACACTAATGTCAAGATACATTACACCTAATCTGAACAAAATACCGACTGTCACCGTCCTTATCCCGCACACCAATCCATCAGATTTGCAACTCCAGTAATCCCACAAACATCTCGTTCGTGGGTGGACATTGGATAAAGCGATTATTATATTATAAATGTAAATAATCGATTAGCATGCGCCGGCGCCGCCCGAGCCGCGTCACTTGCACGAGGCGCCTGCGACGGCGTCAGCGAACCTATTAAAGGTATGCCTCCAGCTGCATGTGTGGTCTTGGGTAAGAATAGACATTAAATTATGAGAAAATCGAAAGTACTGAATGTTTGATCAAGATTGCGAGTAATAGAACCCATAATAATAAGGCCAATTTGTAATGTCGTTTCCAAAACCTTTGATTTATAGACTGCGTCTTAAATTGGGCAGTAAATTGCTAAAAGGAATTCGATTAACAAAGCATGATGCAAAGGACGCCACCTGTACGAAATAAAAAAAAAAACTCTTAAATCTAGCAGTGGTGCTAGATTTAAGAGTATTTTTTATTTCGTTTGTAAATATGAATGATGATCATCCTTCTGGCTCGTCTAAAGCTTCTCATGCTTGACATGTATGCTCTTGTTATTTTGTATTTTACCATCTTTTTATACCATGTTTTTAAGCAAATAAATATTATTCTTATACTTACTCAGTAGTGTAAAGAAGTAGATCCTCAAAAGTAATGCTGCGCTTGACTTGTTATTGTAATTCCGTTAACATCCGCTGCTCAAAAAGGACCTCCCATTAGATCCCTTTCAAGAACAGCGCCTCGTCTACTAATTAATATTTGGGTTACGAATCCTTTTATACTAAGTTGCTACGTGCGGCGTATGTCTTACATACTAACTACGGACGCCTATCACGCTTCGCCCGCTGTATGCCAAAGCCCTTACACGTTGATACGATCGGTGTCGTGTCAATCGATCCCGCTTATCACAACGATCGATCGATTGATTTCATTTATAATTTGTATCAAATTGCTTTTCAGTTAGCGTTCTATTAACAGCAATTTGCATACGTATCGGTCATGCTAAGCAAGTGAATACGTTATTAAAAATATCGACTAGTTCTGTTTTATTTATAAGAAAATAAATCAACGTCTATTAACCTGGTTTTTGATTGGAAATTGGTTGAAACGCTCGTTTAAGTTAAACTGTGACATAATGAACTTTTAATAAAGATGAGGATTGGTGGACTGGTCTCATATTTAAAAGGTACAACGAGATAATTGTACCTAGTGGGTGTTTTGATGGAGCAATTTTATCTAATAGACTTCCAATTGAATTGATCGAATTACGAGTTTTCAATTGCCGCTTCTGTAATATTTAATTCTGTTTCTAGCCTGGAACTGCCTTTCTGTAATCGGCTCTCTGTGTGGAGCACAGTTTGGCGTCCCAGTGTTCATAGGCCATGTATCATGAACTGAATTTAAGCATCTTGCCAACTTTCCCCTGATTTTAATTTAGTAAAACTTTCCTGTTAATTTTTCTGAAATCACAAACTTTTGTAGTTTATTCACCAACCTTATTTCTATCTTCAATGTTGGTCCTGCGATTCTGCTAATCAGACTCAGAACTATCCTATGTTTAGTAGAGTAAATACTGACTTTCAGGATACCTACCTTTACATAATTATTTAGGTACCTACCGCTTGTCACGGTTTCCACTGCATTTATAATCACTTAAAGGTAATGTTTTAAAATCGTGTAACATTGCACTAGTAACTAAGCTGTCACATTAATCATGTCGACTATAGTTTTCATAGTCGTTTATAAAGTGACGAATCACTTTTAAGTCTGTAGGCTTAGCTTAGACTTTTATGTTGCCGTCGCCATAAAAAGGACAAGCAATTTCCGTTTGTTTTGTTTTATTACTTAACTGTTAGGAAAATTAGCTCAAGGGTAATTAAGGAACTCGTCTAAGGAACTGCCCACTTCTGCCGCCTAACAGCGTGACTGTGTCTGGTTTAAATGGGAGCTGGTGTAATTAGAGGCACATGATCTACTTCAGCTTTGTGTCTGGGATTGCAAGTTCTCTGCGATGCCTCCGCGATGCCTCTGCTTTTGCAGATGTTCAATCTATTGCTAGCGAATTGAGTACCTAAATAGTCCAGTCATTTGGTAGTTTTACCTAGAAAATTTTCCGGGAGTTTTTGAACTAATTTCATTGTAAAATGAGTCGGAAAGGACATATTGTCAAAAAAAATGTTTTTGGCGCCATTTTTCCAATATCGCTGGTGGCGCGAGCGGCAAAGATTCCAGGTGGCAAATTGAAAATACGAAGACAGGACGTCGAAGTGATGATTTTATCCAATTTTCAAAACTCACGGAAAATTTTCCAGATAATCTCCTTTCGGAGCAGAAAATGATTGTACTAAAAAGCCATATCACCTATATCTACAGTATTACACGATGACAAAAAAACAACAAACACAAAAGTGAATCGCTTCTAAGACATATTCAAAATCCAGATAGAACTCAAATTAGCATACTATATACGTCATCGTAATATAGCTCGATCGCTCCGTACATACAATTCCTAAACCATTTCAATAGATTATCAATTCAATACTGATAATTATAATTGCATCAGTCGTTCTATCATGATTCATTAGGTTCAAGTAAGGACTGGCGCCGTCGTTCATTGGTCGGTACAACATTAAATATTTATTCGCACACATTATAATATCTATTATGTACAATTACATATGCATTCTTACTGTTATTTATTGCCACCACCGTAGAAAATCGAATGGTGATTGCGGTAAGTCGTTTTTAGAATTAAGAGAAAATTATGCTGATCCTGGTGAGTCGTGTCATGATCCATTTGCTCATTTTAGTGAGTAGAACATAATACCTATATAGAATCAATTCGGTATGTCTGTCACAGTCAATTTAGTCTTTCTTTTACTAAAACCTATAAATTAATCATTTTGTGGCATCTACAACGCCACATGAGAACTACGTATCACACTGACGTCACGCTAAAATTCTGCATCGCGCAAGGATAGTTTAACGCGCGACTAGCATATACATACATATAATATAACGTCCTGACATCGACGTCGGGCAGTAGCCCACCAGACACGACACCGAGGAGGAGTAAACTTTGCACACAGTTCCTCAATCAATAAATCAATCAATTTTTATAAGGATACTAAGATACTAGTAAATTATGGCACGATTGACTTTGCTAAAGCACTGAACAGTAAAAACGACTGTACTGTTTAAAATCTATGACAATAGCGGTCACTAGAGAACCATCTTCACAGCAGGTTATAGCTACGTCGTACAATCAACACATTATAGTGACCGTTTAGGTGGATATAATGCGCCACTCGACGGTAGAGCTGGATTCAAACTTTATGACGGCTCTGAAAAGCCCACTCGCTGCACACAGTACCGCACCCCTCACCCCCGCTAACAGATGAATTTGATACTGCACAGCAACTTGCCTCATCTCTCGAGCCACCATACAGTTTTTTTTTTTTTTATAAATGGCATCTCGTAGGTGAACCAAAAAGGTTGTGCCTCAATAAATTAAGACCTCCAGCCAGGGCTTAAATACTAAGCAACTACACGCTAAGGGCACTCTCCCTGTGGGGTACGAACCTCGGCTTAGGGCGTCGCTTGGGGAGTGCAGCAAGGGACAGACTAGATCGGATTATGCCAGAAACTTTGAATCGAGCAGAAATGGAAGGGGTTACGTTCCTGTCAATATACCCATTGACAGGAACGTAACCCCTTTATATATTTTAACGATATCCTCGGCACTTACCTTCCATTCTGTTTTTCTTTTGCTCTCAGCTCAGCTTTGAGTCTTTGAGCTTTAGTAAGTACTCAATATGTCATAAATATGATATTTTACGACTTGTTATTGGAGCACACTCAATAATATTGTTTAAACTTTTAATGGCGGTTATAATATTTTATTACTAGCTTTATAATATGTAAGCACTTACCGAAGACATAAAAATACTGTAAATAGTTTTGATCAAAGGAAAGTTATATTCTGAGAATTGAACACCGCAAACATTATTCTACAGGTTGAAATTGGAAACATGCGACAAACCGAAATGGCAGATTGTACTATTATTTATGAACAACTTTTACTAAGGGAAAACAACTGCATTCGCGAAAAAAAATCAGCAGTTCCCTACATTTTGACGAGTTATGCGAACATAAATGTAGGGAACAGCTGATTTTGTTTTCGCGATTTTCGCGCTGAAATCGCAAAAACAAAATTAAAAAAAAATTAAAATTGTCCATAATGATGAGTACAATCTCCCATTTCGATTTGTCGCATGTTTTCAATTTCACCCTACGGATTTTCAATTTCACCCTGTATAATATTATGTATTTGCAAGTGATTTACTTATTCATAAGACTACTAAAGTTGATGAATTGTTGGCTACCCGTAGTGAAATGCATTTGAATCCATTTTATGACATTTACGAATTTTAAACATGTCTCATTTTCACTTCTCTGGCGCAAAATGTTCACCTTTAGGTTCCAACTAGAAATAGGTAAAAAAATAGGCAGACCTTTGATGTAGGATGCAACATGTGTCGACACCCTTGTGCCATCCCATCTTCATAGCACGGTGGGCTGTGCTGGGGCGGCTGCTGCAGGTGCAGAAAACCTCAAACGGCGAAAATATTCCAACCTGATTGAGAGTTATATGTTCGAGCCGTTTGGGGTTAAAACACTAGGGCCATGGGGTCCGAGTGCCCACTTGGTTTTTCGAGATATCGCCAAGCGGTTAATCGACTCTTCACGTGACCAGAGGGCTGGCCTATTTCTTGGCCAAAGAATTAGCATCGCCATACAACGTGGCAATGCTGCCAGCCTTTTGGGCACTGTTCCTGTTGACAGCGATGCGGACAAATTTTTTAATGCCCTATGATTATTTTGCTTATATAAATGTACAGACGCCAGCACATCAAGTTACTACAATCTGTCAAATTTCTTTAATAGATTTACAACTTAATCACTAAAGCATAAGGTTCAAATTGATTGGGGAAATCTGACAGTTTCGGGTAGGTTGATGTGCTGACGTCCGTACATATTATTATTATTTTAAATAATAGAATAGATTATGTAAATATTATCATGTTATGGTTTAATTGAAATAAACTATTAACTTCAGTAAACTAGAATTACGACTATTATCATGTTAAAAATACACAATGACAGCCTGGGTCGCTCGCGTATATAACAAAGTGATCACAGACTGATTTTACAGAATGCCACCGTCAACCTGTCCAACGGTTTGCAGTTAAATATAAAGCGAAGGAACTTGCAACAACAAATACCTTTACAATTTCGATACAAATTGAACGCCTCTGACTCCATTCAAGTTAGTTTATCAGCTACTGGAATTACTTAATCCGGTATAGTCTTATCCCTCACGCAATCATCCTGACACGTAGCACGATAGTTAGCCGACAGAATGGATCGTTCATTTGAATTGATCGGCCTTGTTGCATAGTGGGCCATGGGATTGTGCAGTGGGGCATTTTTTTATGTAGCCTAAAGCATACCTGCGCATTGTGTGAAATAGTCTGACGGAGCTTTTCACGCGGCGATTTTGAGAGCAATGTAAAAGTAATATTGATTGTCACTTGTTTTGAATCGGTGATTTTTGTTGTTGTTTGTTCAATTTTCTTAAAAAAATTTTTGCTGAAAAATTCTATTGTCCTAGAACCAAAATTTCGAGGACATGTGACATCTATCAACCCGCATTGGACCCGCGTGGTAGATTATAGCCCACTTTCTTCTCAGGATTCGTAGCCTACGTCCCAGCAGACATTAAGGGCTGATTATGCATGGGCTAAGAAATGGAACTTGGTCAGGTTCAGGATCAGTAAGTCTAAGTTCCATTTCTAGGAAAACATTATCTTACTGTTATTAGGTACATGTATTCGTAAGGACGCAAGTAATTAGCAGGAACGATAGTCTATTTCCCTCATTTGTTTCCAATTCGCTGCCTGTGTGACTAGAATTGAAACCTTGTGCTTCCGTTGTGTGCAATCTATTCGATATAAACAACATCACCGAACATGCATTCCAACATTTTCCAGCCCAATTATTTCCCCAGTAAATATATACCTACTCTACTCGTGACACAGGCAGGCGCCAACATACCGCTCGTTCAAACTATGTATATCTATGGTTAAACTATATCTTTGGTATACTATGTCTATGGTTGAAACTGATCGACCGTCCTTGTGACACCTTGTCTTGTCCACAAATCTGTGCAGCGTGGCCGCCGGAACAGGACGCCGCGCGCCGTGACAATTTAGTGTTTAAATTGTCACGGCGCGCGGCGTCCTGTTAACTGCATTGCTGATTATATTAATTTTAAATGGTAGGCTGATCTAGTTGCGGTCAGTAATTTCTAGGTGTTTTAGATTTAAGTGTTTGATAAACTGATAAGATGTTTATGGGTTTATTATTGAGTCATCTTCCTCCGAGTTTATCTTTATCTGATGAACGTGATAAACTAGCTGTTGCCTGCGACATTGTCTGCGATCTAGAATGAAAAGTAGCCTTTGTCCTTACCCAGGTTATGGTCTATATATGTGCCAAATTTCATACAAATTCGTTCAGCCGTTTTAGCACGACAGCGTAACAAACTTGAAAAACAAACACTTTCGCAATTTTAAGATTATTGTTCGGATAGATTAATAATTTCAGTTTACTTTGCGGGTTTTCAATCAAGTTGCTACCTTGATTTTGTGGGAAAACTTTACCAAACATTTATAAAATAAATGGTTGGATCTATTAAAACGTAACAGTTTTAAAATGTAGGCCCTTTTTACCACCTGTGGAGAAGTTCCGGTCAATTTATCTGGCAATTCCCAAGCACGAGAAATCTTAGCTACATTTCTCCAAAAGACCTAATATCACACAAACCGTTATCGACCCGTTTCACTTAGAATCAGACATCAAAACACGTCGTACTAAAAGTTAGACTTGACCTCCAACAGATATCACAGTATCACAAGCATGTTAACAAGAGGTCCCCGCCGTCCCAGCACCACAGAGCAGCAGAATGTTGAATGCTTCCAGTACCACCACATATCTTAGCGGACGACAGATATATGAGGGCGGAACAACGCGCGACGAGATAAGGGAGTGGCCCAGAACCACTGTAAAACTACGCAGTTTACGTAAGCAGAGGGAAAACGCGGCGGTTTTGAGGCGGTTATTTTTAGTGCGAAAATAACATGGCAATTAGAATGTAAATGGTGATCTATTTTAAAACTACTTTCACTTTTTATTTTGTTAAGTAGATATGTGTATTACACGAACTGTATCCAAATAAACTAAAGTAGCTAATAGATGATAGGGCATCCACCGCGAGTGCTGGTTCGTGGTAGGTTTCTTGCGCAAGAAGAACTTAGGGGTGGCCATTTCCCAAAAATAGGACAGAACTATAAGGCTCCGTTTGAAGAAAAGGTTTATTGATAGTTGGCAGTGCTTTCAATGTGACGATCTGAATAATAATTATATAGAGGAAGTGATGGACATGAATCGTAATGAAATAAATAATTTCGGCGACATAAGTTATGTTTTACTAAAAACCTTTGACGTACTGAGAAAAAAAAACGCTATTGTAAAAAAAAACACTTTCGTTCCTCTTCGTCACTAAGAAACCTATTCAAACTATAAATGGCAAAGGACACGAGACATATTTTAATTTTACTATAATTGTATAAACTCCAGAAACACCGGAACAATCGACGGAAATCATTTCATTAAACACTATTTGTATTTAAAATATGATTGCTAGTAACCACAGTAACAATATTCTAACACTAAGGATATTGTCTGATGGTTATAATAAATTTCTTAATTTATGATCACATAAGTTATTTTATTCGTAACTCTACTGATGTTATTATTGCTAAACCAATATTTATATAATTTATTGATATACTGATTTATAACTTAATTTACCTTCATGGATCTGTGATTTATTTAATTTATAAGGATTACCAAAAAAACTTGTATAATAAATACTTTATCCTTTATACGACCAAATAAACGATGGATGGGCTGTTTGAATGATGATAATTATGGTCAGAAAGGGTTACTACTGAGATGTCGACTAATAGAAAAGTATGGAAGGAAAAGACATGTTGCACCGACCCCAAATAAATTGGTATAAGGTCGGGAGAATGATGAATGAATAAATACGTAAAGGCTCCTGCAAACAGGCGCGACGCGCGACGCGTATCGCGCGCGACATAAAGGCTCCTGCAAACAGGCGCGACGCGCGACGCCAATCGCGCGCGACACAAAGGCACTGCTCGTTGCGCGACTTGCGGTACCTTTGTGTCGCGTGTCGTGTCGCGCCTGTTTGTAGGAGCCTTTAAGGCACCGCTTGTTGCGCGACTTGCGGTGCCTTTGTGTCACGCGCGATTGTATCGCGTGTCGCGCCTGTTTGAAGTAGCCTTAATGCACAATCAATTATAGGTAACCACAGCTTACACATTATTGAGTACACATGCTCGATAAAGTGTAGGTAAGCATGATATTTGCTTATAGCAATTTTATTATAGTTCTTAAAAAAATGATTAGCGACGAATTTTTTTTATCATGTTTTTAAAGTTAAAATTAAGTATAATACACTAAAATACTATTTGTGAAATGTTCATTTGTAAACTATGGCTGGCTGAGTTAAATTATATTAATTAATTGGAAACTTGAATCTTCTCTTTCTATCATTTTATAAAAAACGTTTCAAAATTGAGAAAGTACCGCAATTACCCGCGCCGTTTTCCAATCCCAGCCCAGTGCGTCAACCAGCGAACAACCAAGACCGCTGTATTTGGTCAACGAACAACCGATCTAGATGACCATAAACCAACAGCTTCGTTGGTTGCGTCGCTTTGCAACCTTATCTACAATAATAATATGTTTTATTGTGTTCACGGAGTGTTTACATAAACGCTTGATTTATTTAATAGGACCTTTCACTGTTAGGCGAAGAGAGCAATGAAGGTGTGAATGGTTCAATATTGAGTGATAATTTTGATAATCGATAATTTGATAATTGGATTAAGTCACCAGGATTAGGCTTCTTGGTGACATCTAAAGGCCAATTCCTTAATTAAAAATGTTCAAAATCTAGTCGCAATCTCTTCTCTAGGGAAAGGGAAACGAAAAAGGGGAAAGGGGGGGGGGGTAGCAAAATTAGACTGATATCAGACTGTGAGCGTTCTTAAAATTACGAGAATTGCCCCCTAGGTTTGGAGAATAATAAAGCAGATGCAGCTGAATATATGAGGATTGTTGCCATGACTTTGGTTTAACTTTCAAAATTCAACAGTTACGATCCCAATTATCCTTAAATGAATAGTCCTCCAGACCATATTTCAGCCACAGCGGCCGTTCTCAACGGAGACTAGCCTTCGGCGCGGGAGATGTTGTAGTGCACAAGGAGGAGTATTAGTGTCCACTCTCTTTTCCATCACTCTCACAGTGTGATGAAACGGCACGCAATCCAACACGACCGGCGAGAGATCAGGAACAGCACCAACGGCTTAACGTGCTTTCAGAGGCACGGGGGTATCAATCACACCGTCAACTTCCAAACACTGGGCGGTTACTAAAAAAATCGTAATGGAAAAACCCAAAAACACTGGTAACTGGGAATCCCATCAGGACACTACGCTCAGCAATCGCCCTTGCGTCGACAAACCAACGCGACAACGGAGCAGTTAAATTAGACCCAATTTAACGACAAGACCAAGACAGCTTTTCATAGTAAGCAATAACAAAGCAAGAAGGTTGTCGCGTTTGAGGTTTTTTTCAGTTGTGAAGGAATTCAACAAGTTCTGTGACACATATCTTGCAATGAAAAGACTTTTTCTCGACTGCTGTGTCACCAGCCTTAGATATTTGCGTGCCTACATATTATAATTTTATGCTCTATTTACGGAAGAGAATATGTAAACGGCAAACAAATATGTAAAAAGATAATCGAATGTAAATTAAAACATGTCAGTCCATAGGCGCCTCTACACACGTCTCTCAGACGTAGATATACGTCTTATAGACACACGGTAATCTGTAGCTGGTCCCTAATTGATGTCGAAGGAGTTTCTAACTCTTGATTAGTGCCGTAAGTGGCAGCTTAGATAATGAATGTGTGTATGTACGAGTATATATATATCTACTTACTACGTCATGTCCTGCTTGTTTCGATGTAAATAGAAAATTCTTTATCATAAATCTAACAAGCGATCGCTTCTCCGTCTTTATGTTTCTACTGTCTTATGGCTCCTTTAAACAGGCGCGACACGCGCTAAAATCGCACGCGAGACTAAGGCACCGCAAGTCGCACAACGAGCGTTGCCTTTGTGTCGCGCACGATTATATCGCGTGTCGCGCCTGTTTGTAGGACCCTTTATACATTTCTTTCAAATCTTATATTTTTCTATACATATCAAAAATCCACTGCAACATCACGCTATTATGAATGAAACAAACTTACGCACGTTACGTTTTGCTCTACATCAGTCTAAGATGTTCCCACTGCTGGGACACAGGCCTCCTCTCTGTGAGAGAGAGTGGGCCGTAATCCACCACGCGGGCCGAGTGCGAGTTGGTAGATATCACATGTCTTTACAAGACCGAAACCGATGATCCTCACGATGTTTTCCTTCACCGTTTTGAGAGCAGTGGTGATGAAATAATTTACTCAAAGTAAAGCGCCTGTCTGGATTCGAACCTACGACCTACAACTTAAACTTAACGTAAGTCGCGGCCGATACCACTGGGCCACCACTGCTCACATAATAAAGTAATTATCATGACCTACTTGTATTTGTAACAGCTTGTTAGTGCGTCAAAACCTATAAAAAATAGGAAGTATATTTTAAAAAACTATTTGGTCATCAACCTTTGAAACATAACAAGAACCCACAAATTAATCGGCAAGTCTATGTATAAATTAAATTAATAGAGACATTAAAAACGTTTAAAAATGTAATGCGAAGCTACTTGTAATCAAATACCTGATACCATTAACTTTATGTGCTGTACAAATAAAATGCTGTAAAACACAGTTGGCTCTTAACTTTGATTCATACGCTTTAGGGTTCCACAGGAAAAAGGATCGAAGTAATGCACAGTGTATATATTCTTTCTTACGTTCATTTGTCTAGCTTTTACCAACTGTTTTGGGGTAGGCTTCCAGTCTAACCGGATGCAGCTGGGTACCAGTATTTTACATGGAGCGACTGCCTATCTGACATCCACGTTACCTACTGGGTAATACGAAACCCCTTGGTAAGATTGGTTGTCAGACTTTCGGCCTCCTGACTAGAGATGTTACGGATGTCGTTTTATCGGAACCGGAACCGGAATCGGAGGTTTTAAATTTGATTCATCGGAATCGGAACCGGATTCGGAACCGGAATCGGAGCCGGAACCGGGGTGGAAGTAGAAGAAAGATGTGTTAAGGGGCCTTTCCTTAAAACATCTTTCTTCTACTTTCTTCTAACATCCACAAACAAAACAATAAACTGAGACTTCGAGCGCGAGCGTGTATAAAATAAATAAACATTACCCTGGCGACACGTGAAAACTTGTTTGTAGGCGCTCTAGTCACGTGTATCGCTGCGTTTCGAACTCCGGTCTAACTCCGATTCAAAATTATCGGAACCGAAATCGGAATCGGAGGTGTAAAATTAATCGGAAGTTCCGACTTTTCGGAATCGGAACCGAAGCTCCGTAACATCCCTACTCCTGACGACCCGTAACGACTGTCAACGATCCACGAGTGACAGCCGTGACCAACAGCTTAACATGCTATCCGAGGCACAGAGGGTCTTGGTATGTAAAGATGGTCACCCATCCAAGGGCCTACCGCGGCAAGCGTAGCTTAACCTGATATTTATATAATAATATACTTTTTTACGTATGTATTAAAATTAATATTGGTAAAACTCCACAATAGTTACCATATTTGCAATAAATAATGACAATGTAATGAAAAAAGAAAGAATAACGATTACATATTTGGTCACGTAAAACACAAAATACAAATAACAAAATAAAAATATATGTCATTAATTTTTATATCACGCCTGCAATCCACAATGGTTATGGTTTAAGTCATTTATTTCTCAAAAACAGAATAAGTACAATTAATCACTTCTACGAGTAGAATAAAATACTGGTTGCATACATCGCTCATTTGGAGAAACATCGACGTAGATACATGTATTTTTCCTAAAAATGAGTTAAACATGTCAAAGCACTTAGAAAACGTATTTACGTTAGGAGAAACAAACACAAAAAAGGCTAAAAAAATGGAATTAAAGTTATTTTTCCATTAATTCATATTAAATTTGTTTACATTTTTGTCAAATAAGTCGCGAACGCAGATTACATTTCTTTTTCTATTTCACCATGCTTTCCCAGATCTGTCACATTATGCGCTGTAGTGATAATTAATCTAACACATATCTCTCAACACTATTACTTATCAACTACAACATTGCATCGTAAATGTCCAACTGCAGAACATTGGCTTACCAATAATAAACCACGTCATATAAAAGTCAAATAAAACGATAAGAAGATTTTACATCCACTATCCACTTAATGTTTCTATTTAATGACAGGAAATTATGCATTCAAATTTTGGGCAGCCATTAGGTAAAATATTATCGTGAACCAATTACGGGCCCCCAACAGTCCATTCCGACTCACGCCTCACCATTGCAACGTTAAAATAAATGTATACAACTTGTCACTGATTTTATGACGGCAGCCATTAAATAATTCATTAGTAAAACGACCAATCATAAATCAAGAAAGTGCGACAGCACGCGTGCAGTGTTTTGTAACAGCCAATCACCGCGTGGCATTTCATATGACTGCACTACAAATTGGATAATTAACACACGTGTAATGTATGGACTAATTGATTTTAAAAGGATAGGGTAGATATCGATATAATAATTAACAGAAGTAATTAAATACTACGTTGTTAAATGTTGTTGTTATTGAGCTTTTAATTGATATGAACGGTGTCAACTCATGACTAATGATGTAAGTCAAGCATTCGAGAGTAAATTGATTCTCCCGTAGTCTTTTTTACCAAAAATAAAACTGTAAGTATAAATAATCACGTAAACAATATATGGTTTTTGTGTCATAATCAGCCTTTAATGGTCTCACTGCAGGGACACAAGCCTCCTCTCTGTAAGAAGGAGTATTCAATAATCCACCACGCTGCATGGCTCAGTGCGGGTTTGTGGATGTCACGTGTCTTCAAATATTAGGCTGTAAGACATGCCGGTTTCCTTACGAAGTTTTCCTGGAGAGCAGTGGTAATGAAATTAAATACACAAAGTTAAGTAGGGCCTTTACGAACCCAGGCAGAGGCCTGGGTTCGTAATGCCAGTGCTCGAATAAAAAATGGCTAATGGCTTAATTATATCTGTATAGAGGAAGTCAATACATCGACCGATTAAAGTTCATAGATTGTAAATAACTACGGGACATAAACTCTTTACTATATCCTTACCAAGTCCTTTTCTCTATCTTCCAAGGTCAGAAAAGGCATTCCTCAACGGAATTACATTATAAAATGGATGAAATCCTAACATATTGCGATCACCAATTCGTATGTTTTGCATGAGGTCCAGCAGTTGCGGCGCAGTGTCCCCGACTTACGAATTGTAACTTGTAGGTCGTGAGTTCGAACCCAGGCAGGGGATTCACATTGTGTATTTACACATTAGTATATACACACAAACACCACTGCTCTCAAAACGGTGAAGGAAAACATCGTGAGGAAACGTCCTAGAACCGAAGATTCGAAGACGTGATATCCACCAACTCGCACTGGGCCCGCGTGTTGGATCATGGTCCACTCCCTCTCGTAAAGAGGAGGCCTGTGTCCCAGAAGTGGGAAAATCATAGGCTGATTATGCATGACGTCCAAGGATAATCAGTAGGTAGATACTGAAGATTTTGGGTCCATTAATAACCCACGAGTAGGTGTACATAACACCTTACCCAATAACGATGGTAACCGCAGATAATCTCGCAAACTGCCACAACTCACGCCTGATAACGATCTAAAGTCCCGACACACTGACTACTGTCTAGAAGTGAAGCCAACACACATTGTAACTAATAAGATGATGAATTATATTTCTATTCATGCTAAAGATATAATAAGCGTGAAGATTTGCTCATACTGAAGGTTGTTTGTCATCGTTTATGTCCTTTCCCAGTTTGTTATTTCATTGAATTTTCCATTTAGTTAGCGACGGCATGAGTGGCTGCCGTATTAGCTTCGTCAAGGATATACCTTTGTATATCCTTGACGAAGCTAATACGGCATTCATTCCATGTATTGCTTCGATCAAGAATAAACATTGGCTTCGAGCCTAATCAGCCCCTAAGACAAATGACAATCTCAGCTCGGCAAAGCTGAAGACTGTATTTACAAAAGCTGTCAAAATCGTCAAATTTTAAGATCGTTCGTGTTCTGATGTCAGTCTCAATCTGTCAAAAATACCCCCAATTACCCTTCATTTTTGACATTGATATCCACTGAGATAAGATAGAGGCTAGATTTTGTACCATTGTATCATAAGTCATAAGTAATTTCAACAACAACAACAACTAACAACAAACAACTGGATCAACCAAACTCTGGACTGTTTATCAACTGGACCAATCAAATAATTTTATTTGTTTAAAACATTTTTCCTTTTTTTTATGCACACTTGTTTTTTCAGCTGACTTTTGAAATTGGCAGAATAGTCGACATCGGCGTTGCTTGCTATTTATTTAAAAAAAATAGAATAGATTTTGTATGTACGTTTTTAATGACGCGAATTTGCCTTCTTACTTTCTCTCTGACATTTGTCAAGTCTAGTATAAAGAAAGGCTTAATCTATGATAGAACAATAGAACTAGAGAGATTAGAGATTAATTTACCACATACTCTTTAGTAATTGGTTTGTGGGGGCCAAACAGGCAGTTGCTCCATGTAAAATATTGTTATTCAGCCGCATCCGGTTAGACTGGCAGTCAATCCCAACATGGTTAGGAAAAGGCTGGGCAGATAACGATGAGACCCTTTAGTGGCTCGGCCACAATCAAGATATAGACTTCTCTGAAAGAGACGCTCAAGAAATGATAGTATCTTGGACCGGTAGTATTAAATTATCTATGATTCGACTAAATGCTGTAAAATAGTCGTAGTAGTAACTGATGTGTTTTTAAGCTTCCGAAGATTTACCAATACCACCATTAATGACACAAATAAACCTAATTCGGCAACATCAAAACTAGTTTTCTTTTAATAGATCAATGAACTGTAGAGTAGATCAAAAATCAATGACTAATTTTTCATCAAACTATGATTTATAGCCATAATATATTCGTAAATCATAATAATCAATTTGCTTCATTGAATATATAAATCTCGAATATTTATATCCATGACCAAAAGCTGATAATTATAACGTGAACTATCGATATTAAAAGCTATAATGAGGTGAGTAATCCGACATCTGTATCTTTTAAATAGGTTCTAATATGGTATAAATCCATACAACTTTTTATTATGAAAACTTTCACGCATGCAAAATCTATTAGCAGACTTTATCGGTAACTAGCTACGCCCCGCGGTTTCACCCACATAAGTGTCAATCCCATGTCAATATCGGAATAAAAACTATCCTGTCCTTCCCCGGGATGCAATCTATCTCTCTGCCAAAAATCGAAATCGATAAGTTTTCCTTCATCGTCATCATTGGCAACCTTATTCTTAACCTTATTCTTAACCTTATTCTCAACCTTACTCTGCTGAGTAATATTCCTTTTGTGTCATGATTCCCTGGTCAGTGTGAGTTTTCCTTGATACCCTTAATAAAAAAGTGCCTTCTGATGCAACTTAAAAGTAATATGATATATCCTATAAGTTAAATTGAATTCCCCGCCAAAGTTGCTCTCTGCTGCCGGAAATAAGGTGCCTTGAAACATATAAATTCTTAACAACATCTTTAGCACGGAAGCAAGGGATAATGGCCCTTTTCAGGTTCCATAATTGATCTCACCTAAAGCCAATTCTACTTACAGCACTTTTGATAAATGTTTGTTTAGACTTAACGCTGTTCCCTTACAAACATCGAATGGATCTGTAGCGAGACCAAAAGTGATACGTGGTATCCACTTTAGCATGAATCAAACCGAATAGTCTGTTGTATGTTCCAACTTCATTCCTCAGTCAACATATTTCGCATATGGCGCTCAAAAGGGAAGGGTTCCGAATGATTTATTATAAGAATTATTAATAATACACACGTCATTTTGCTGAAGATTTATACACATTGAAGCCTAATGGTATTCGGTGAAATATTAATAGTTAATGGAATATTTGAATCATTTGGGTCAGATTTTAATTGAATTAATATAGCAATGAAGACTGTTGGGTATGGGAGTGAGTAAGATGTATCGTCTGACGGGTTTAGTGGATACCACTACTGAATTGACTCGGTAAAGGTCGGGGGTCAATGTCGAAGCTATGTAAAGCTCAGCTTGAGAGGAATAAGTTATAATAAGCCTGTTGCTAGAAATGTTGCTGATTAACTTATCGACGCACTCGACGCAAGTTTTGAGTAAGTTTTGCTGGGTTTGCTTTTAAACTTACCAGATGACAATTTAATATCAGATATTTTCAAAGAAAATGAAACTAAAAGCTATAAAATAGTTACTTAGCTACCTACTTAGAGAATCGCTTTTCCCGCTAACAGCGATGCGGACGAATTTTTTGATGCCCTATAACCCTTTATCCTTGTTTTGTTTTTATACATGTACAGTCAGCAACAAAAGTCGATTAACACTTCAGTTTTTTTAATCTCAGTTATTGAGCAAAATATTTATCCAAAATTTCATTGTACTTGTGCTGCAATTTTGAACAAATATTTTGCTCAATAACTGAGATTAAAAAAACTGAAGTGTTAATCGACTTTTGTTGATGACCGTACCTATTATTATTTTAAGTTTTTTAGCTTATAAAATATATTATGTAAATATTATCTTGTTTGAAAAAAAAAAAACTAAAGAAAAAAAAAATTATCGTCTATTTACTCACTGCTCAATACTTGGATCGAGAAAATAGTCGAAAACTTATCTACCTTTTACACATTTAGCAGAATTCCAATTTTTATATACTTTTCATGATTACTCATTTAGGATTAGCAGGTAAACCCACGACGAGTAATTCCAAGGCATAGAAGAACTCAATCTATATCAGCACCCAGATAAAATTGTGGTAATATGTAAAAATCCGTTTAGTTTAGTAACTAGCCCCTAACCGGTTGGGTGTCTACAATCAATTTCACTCTTGCTGAAACCAGTCCGGTCTCTTGCGCAACTGACGATGTTTACCGCCTCACTCATTATATCAGCTACTTGTAACGTATTGGAGTTGGTGTTAATTTCTATAGAGCTATGAGGAACAGGGTGTAAAGTTATTCATCCTCTATTTGAAGGGGAGGATCCTCTGAACAGATGGGTGTTGTGTCTGGTTGGCTACTGCCCGACGCGACGGTTGGTGTCGGTAAATTGTATATAATATGCTAGTCGCGCCTCGAACTCTGCTTGCGCGATGCAGGATTTTTTCGTGACGTCAGTGTGATGCGTAGTTCATAAGTGGCGTTATAGATGCCGCCACAGATCCAAAGGCCTGTCAGGTGGTAAAACCATATCATGCAGGACATGTTTTGATCGATCGGAAAACAAACTCTGGTAAAGAAAATAATATTAATAACGTTACACAAGTTGCAACTTTCGTTTTTTTTTGTATTATCACAAATCATATAAACCGCTGTTATTGAAAATTTTGAGCAAATGCCAACAAATAGGTACTAAGTATAGATAAAAGAACACTAAAGTCAAAAAGTAAGAAGTCTAGTAGGTACCTACACCAAATGCCACCACCGGTGATGAAATTAAGAAAATTAAAAATACTGGTATTCAGCTGCATCTGGTTAGACTGGAATCCGATCCTGACACAGTTGGGAAAAGGCTAGGCAGATTGACCTATTGGGTCGTGCTGTCACTGAAAGATAAACACGGCAAACTTAAAGTCGACATCTAATTATAGTATAATTTGTAAGTATACAGTGGCATGTAGTATAAAGTAATTAATACTATATCACTAGAGCTATTAATTACCTGCGTAACTAATACTGATGCCTAATCAGACACGCGATAAATCAACAACACTATTTGCAAAGTTATTAGATAATTCAACAGACGGACTTTGCTATTTTCACATGTCGAAGTTTGTAGTTTCACAGTTACGTTTTAAATACAAATAGGTTATAGGCTCTGTTACATTGAAAGCGGATGGCGGGTCGGATGAGGAGACCTCAAAATATCTGCATATATTTTGCGGTCTCCGCATGTGTGTGCGGCTAGCTTAAGTTATAGTAATTTGGTCATCAACGATCTATTCTAAATTACAAATAATAACTGCATACAAGAGAACTGTTCATATCAAATATTTTTACAAAAAAAAAATGTTTTTTCTAAACACTCATTACTCTGTCTGAAGGTCTGAAATTTAGGAAATTACAAAATTTTATTTTAATTTTGGAGCACGTTTAAATTCTCATTTATGTAAACGTATGAAAAATTGGTCAGAACAGTCTATGCAGCCATTACAATATTCAGACAGTTTAAGTTTATATTATAGAATGTAAGGCTTTTCTTCTAGCCGAAATTATGGCAGTTCTTAGGCTATGGTCTCCTATTTCACGCTGTACGCTGCGTCCCGTTAGGTCGTACGCTGCGTCACAATGTTTACTATAGAAATGTACTATTGTGGTCTCTTTCACACGTCGACGTTGGCGTCTTGACGCCGTACGCGGCATCTAAACGCTGTGCGTCGCGTCTCTAGTCATTTCGAACCATTGCAGCGTGAAGGTCGTCTCTCGCGTCATACAAAATGATGAGGTTTAATAAAGAAAAAGACTAATTGTTGGTAGAAGCAGTTAAATCTTTTAATGCAGTGTATGATAAAAGTGACAAAAATCATAAAAACAATATTTATAAGTATCAATGTTGGGAAAAAATTAGTGATGCAGTCGGATCGACCGCTCGCGAGCAGCAACTAAAACGCCATTCTCTGCTGCGGATGTATTGACCGCCGACGCTGTGCGTTGCATTCATACGTCGATCGGAACGGAATTAAACGTTGACGCTAACATCAGACGCCACGTTTGGCATAAAATAGGAGACCATAGCCTTACATTTTTGGAACCGCTGCCGCCTACGCCCCTCGACCTGTGAAGCAGAGTCCTAAGGTTGTCATTACACAGATTCAAATATTTAATAGCTTCCTTATCGGTAGTAAGGTGTGATCTGCGTGGAAATTCATCGCGAATTGTAGGTAAATTTTCAGAGTATCGAAGTTTTTTCAATCCTCAAGCACCCTTGTCTTCCATTGAAACCTTTTTCTACTACTCAGAAAAATGGCACACTCAGCTGTGCGTATGTTAAAGAAATTATCAGGCCACGAAAATATACGTTAAAACAAGCCTCGTGAAGGTTTTTCAAGTTAAAAAAACACCTTCGAACTACAAAATCAAAAGTCATTTATTCAAACTAGGATGAGAATCAGCACTTTTTGCACTTTTTTCAAAATTACATAAGACAGAACACCCGCCCTTCACGACTTCCTAGTGCTTTTAGCTAGAAAGAAGAAGTAGCTTGGCGCAACTAACTCCCCAGCAGCACAGCTGTCTGTTAAGCTAGAAGAACTGGATTCTATACAATAGTATGCAAAGTATCTAACATTACGAAACACATTAAAACATTAAATTAAATTATTTCCCATAATGTCAGCTAGCATTCGCCAACATCTAAACAGGGGCGAGAGTGCTCACTCATTATCATCACAGAAGTTACCAAATGCAGTTGTCACAGGCAGAGTTTATCTCATAGCATTACCACAGAGCTCCATGTCTACGCGAACATTACCTCTTCTTTTTAATATTTTTTGAGCCCAGTAGGCGGCCACGCTAATGAGGGTTTTCTGAAATGACGTTCGCCAGGTGGCAGCACTGACACGTCAGGTCCAGACATCTGTCAAAGAGCCTAGTCATGACTGAATGATGAACGAATGAATGAATCGAATGATGAACGTCATCATATATTTTATATTGGAAGACCTCTTGTCACAGTGGTGCCAACTGGTGTCGTAAATTTTCACGAAAACCCTCATTGCGGCATAAGTGCCATTTTTTAGGGCATACAAGGTGCAAGGGAACGGGCACTTAGGACACTCCAGTATTACCTAAGATTCAAAGTAATAAAATTAATGATAATCACGCAATTTTTTTTTTATTACTAATTGGGCCCGCTCTTGACCCCGATCACGCCTGATGGAAAGCGATAGATAATAACATTCACATTTATATGAATGTTTAAAATATATTATAGATACGGTAATTATTAATAAATAATATAATAATTAATAAATAATATAACAAAAATAATAATTAAATATCTCCTAAAACATGGCTTCCTCTTTCCTACCCTTTTGCTCGCTACAGGGTCCATAATGATCTAAATTATACATATAGTTACCACCTAAGTACACATTATGGTAAAGCAATAAAGACATTGAGTATTAAAGGTTGTCTTTAAACGTCCAAATAGATCCGGTGCGATAATAGGATGTAGTAACTCACACGGATGTGGCAGTTCATCGCCACTGACCAGATCCGTTTGTGCTCATACATTCTATCATTGTCGTGTAATTACGTCACTCAGCTATATCAGTCAATTAGGTATCGCCGTCATTTGTTTTGCATGCATCATCACTAATTAAACGATTGATTCGCTAATAACTATTGACTAACTAAAACTATAAACCGTACTTTAACTATAAGCCGTGGGTTTGTTCGCGTAGCTTAGACATCGCGTTAACCAACTTAGCTATCTGTAGTGCGATTCTGTAACCATCTCACCGTGAAAACTTAGGTGAAGTGAGCGTGGAGTGAGCTGTCAATAGTGTCAATTCCTAGCAAAAACAAACTCACATCACCTAAGTTTTCACGGTCAGATTTTTACAGAATCGACCGGCTGTTTCCGAACTGTTATCAACTTCAGATTTTCTTTCACAAACGACTGGAATTCACTTCATCAAACTAAAACACTGAGTTTCCACAGGACATCTGGAATTTCTTCTGACTCTTAAAAAAAAGTATATATTTGAGCTGTAGTCAATTTCAGGTTTTCTTTTACCACTGACTGGACTATAAGACACTTCATCAAAGTAACAAACGAGAGTTTCCACAAGAGATTTGGATTTTTTTTTCGAATTAGCGAAAAATAAAAAAGAATTAACTAGACATACCCGATCTTTCGACGGAATCGATCTTTTTGTTCATAGATCAATTCGGGATCATTGTTCTGGTGCCTGTTTCTTATGCACGAGATAGCGAGATTCTTCAACCCTTGACAAAGCTGTTCAATTAGTCAAGAAGAGGCTTCCATTCTAATCAATTTACTTCCACGCCGTTTTTGACCACAGAAAGATAGGTTTATTGATATCTGCCTGAATAGAACAATCCGAAGAATTCGATTCATTAAAAATTTGACAGTAATTTTATTGCCTAGTTTACAGAGTAGAAATCAACAAACAGACAAACTTTCGTGTCCATTTAAACATATTGATTGTTACAAGCAACGCTAATAACTTTATTTTTACGTGTGAAATACGTCACTGATGTGCTAAATACTTTACAAAATACGTTGTAAAGTTAATTTTGACACGTGTTTGTGCCTTTGCTATACAATATCTGACCTCAATGACGATACTTTAGTAGCTACTACGTCAGGCACACCCGGGTGCTGTCAGTTCCGGTACTAACCTTGCTGACACGATATAGATTCTTATTTTTATTTCTCTTTGCATATTGTTAGGATCAAGACGATAGCAAAAAAGTTGCTTGTCAAAACCTATAAGTGCCAATTTCACCAATGAAACTAACCGCGATCAGTGTATTTAAACTGCGTTCAAGAGCTGTTAGTGTCAATATGCTCTTGAACGCAGTTTAAATGACATATTTAACGCAGTTTTTTATGTTTTTTTTCTTGATCGCGATCAGTTTCATTGGTGCAATCCGCCCTGTCTCAAAACTTGAAACTTGCAATCGCATGAACAACGTCGTAAAAACAATGAAGCAAGTTATATGGTTGGATCATCTGATGACGAGATGTCAATATCAAAACTCCGCTTGGAGAAAGGGTCCATTACAAATCATTGACAACACAAGAACCTTACCTACCTCGCACTCTAATTGCGTAACACACCATCAAACACAATCTGAATCATTTTGAAAGATATTACTAATCCATAGCTGCATATGTTCGAGAAACTTGTTTGCTCAACAACATTAATAACGCAATGAATTTTGTTGAACTGTCAAAATGAACCCAATTCTACTGTTAGTGTGTTACCCAATGACCCCGCAGATATCATGTGCAAAGTATCCAAAATATATTTTTAACACCCTTGCTCGTAAAGCTGATGTAATTCCACCGGTTTTAAATATGTAAAGAGGGTCATAAAAAACGCGTGTGTTATCAAAGCAAATAGTTAAGTTATAGTCCATACAAATTCCATAACAGCATTATTTGCCATTTCAAATTTGGAACTGATCGCCGCCGCACGACTCCAGCTAGTGAGCAGCGCGCTGTTGCTATTCAAATTTCGAACTAATCGCCGCGCGGCGCCAGTCAGTACAGCAGTGCGATTCTGTAACCATCTCACCGTGAAAAGTGAAGTGAGCGTGGAGTGAGTTGTCAATAGTGCCAATTCCTAGCAAACACAAACTCACATCACCCAAGTTTTCACGGTGAGATTTTTACAGAATCGACCGGCAGTAGGCAGCGCTAGCGCGCTGTTAAAATGGCGGGAAAGCAACAGTGTGCATTCACAGATTGAGTTTATTTAAAATTAAAAAAAAACAGTTTATTCGGTAATTTAAAGATTCCATCCAAAACAAAGCAAATATAAGTGCCAAAATAACTCAGACAATAAGTTTGGAGCCACAAACGAAGAAGTTTTGCCCTGAGCCGCGCCCCTCTTCTACTGATGATACTTTTTTATTTACAACTAATGACGAATTACAATGCTCTTCTGCCGCCTTTCAAGAAGTTTCGTCGTCTCCAACATTTACCCTAACACAAAACAATGACATTATGAATAGTAATAATAATAATAAAAACATAATTAAAAAACCAACTACAACTACGTATCATTTTAACAATTTGACTGTTTCAATAATTAAAAATGAACAAAATATAAAATGTTTTTTTCTGTTTCCTCGCAAATGTGTTAAAAAACGTCGTACGATATACGTGCGTATGGTTATAACATCTTTACGCACTAATATCGTAATGTACTATTTTAACACCCTTGCTCGTAAAGCTGATGTAATTCCACCGGTTTTAAATATGTAAAGAGGGTCATAAAAAACGCGTGTGTTATACCAAAGCAAATAGTTAAGTTATAGTCCATACAAATTCCATAACAGCATTATTTGCCATTTCAAATTTGGAACTGATCGCCGCCGCACGACTCCAGCTGCTAGTGAGCAGCGCGCTGTTGCTATTCAAATTTCGAACTAATCGCCGCGCGGCGCCAGTCAGTAGGCAGCGCTAGCGCGCTGTTAAAATGGCGGGAAAGCAACAGTGTGCATTCACAGATTGAGTTTATTTAAAATAAAAAAAAAACTGTTTATTCGGTAATTTAAAGATTCCATCCAAAACAAATATAAGTGCCAAAATAACTCAGACAATAAATTTGGAGCCACAAACGAAGAAGTTTTGCCCTGAGCCGCGCCCCTCTTCTACTGATGATACTTTTTTATTTACAAACTAATGACGAATTACAATGCTCTTCTGCCGCCTTTCAAGAAGTTTCGTCGTCTCCAACATTTACCCTAACACAAAACAATGACATTATGAATAGTAATAATAATAATAAAAACATAATTAAAAAACCAACTACAACTACGTATCATTTTAACAATTGTAATTTCACTGTTTCAGTAATTAAAAATGAACAAAATATAAAATGTTTTTTTTCTGTTTCCTCGCAAATGTGTTAAAAAACGTCGTACGATATACGTGCGTATGGTTATAACATGCTCGGCTCAATTACGCCCTCGCCTTCGGCTCGGGCTGAAATTCCGCCTCGCATGTTATAACCATCTTTACGCACTAATATCGTAATGTACTATTACATATTTTCTGGAGTAGAAAATGCATTTGGTTATTTAGTGCATTCGTGATTAAAGGCCCTAATTCGTTATAAAGACTGAACAACGTGATATATCCCGATTTTCATCAGGTCAACCACATACGGATTACAGCTGCCGCCGCTCAAGGATTGATATTGAGTGATGATAGAACAAGTTCGTCTTGCAGTACCTATAACTAGAAAAAGTCAGTAAATTCTGAGACGAAGAAGTATAAAGTTGCTGTATTCCTCGGAGTATCGACTTGAACGTATGGTTTGCAACGTGACTACCAAGTTGAAGGCTTTGTGGTTGGCCTAGAACATGAATTGTAGAACAGTGTTAAAGGTTCTTTGGAAGTCTCCCATTGCCATCTTTTTCTCGTATGGGCTTGAACTCAAACTAATACAGGATGAAATTAAAAATTTGCGCCAACTCGAAATGGGAGGTGCAGTAACTGTTACATAATCACTATAAATTGTCATTTCCAAAATCTAAAGTCTTGAAAAGAATCGTGTAATTATCGCCTAAGATAGTGCAAACTAAGTTATTTATTACCTTCAAATTGCTTTATTGCTATCCAACGTGGCAATGCTGCCAGCCTTCTGGGCACTTTTCCTGTTGACAGCGATGTGGACGAATTTTTCGACGCCCTGTAACCCTTTTTGATACTTGTAAATATTTTTATTTCTATTATAGAGTTAGTGTGTAAATAACAAGGATTAGTTATTGTTTTGTTTCTGATTAATAAATATTACCTTCACATAGACACGAATTATCGTCGTTTCAGTAAATTGTTTAATCATAAATTCATAATCTATCAAAACAAGGAAATTAAAGGATCAATTTTAGTACACGCCCGATAAGCAATCCGTTCGTCGCAGAGTTCACGAGCAAGTTGGCAACGCGTTGAACTAGGAGTACCTACCTAATTTTGAAAAAACGGCGCGCGACGACGACGTTGCTAAATCGCTTGCCTGCGCGCTCGCATCCCTTTTCATTTCAATGAAATTGAAATTCACTCATTCGATTCCGATTTTCAAGATGACGCATACTTCTTAGATCCTGCTTAGATAAATTACAGTATACAGTACATAGAACAGTTAAAAAAAGATGACGTACCAAAATTCAAATTAAACAGAAAAATGTAAATACCTTTCGTAGATTACGCTATCAAAAAAGACTTATCAATCACTTATTCATCAGACAAATATTTTAACTCCACAATCGTGGCGCCACTGATAATGGAGTAATCGGTATTACAATCAGACATATCCTGTGACGTATGTATGACCGGAGGCGCGATATGTGACGTCGAATTAGATTTTGGAGATAAAAGGAGAATATTGGACTTTCATTGCGAAAACATGACATTATTTGGTGAAATTCTTGAGAATAATGCGTTTGGTTGGCGATGAGGAAAATTTCATTTGGGTGTAGCCTCAGACCAAATAAAAAACCAAGACAGAGGGCTGTCAACAGTAAAGTGAAGCCGGTTTCGTTAACATGTGTATACATAGTGAGGTGTAATTTGATTGTAAATGTGTGCGTGTGAGCGTGTATACACAGAGCGGAGGTGTAGTTTTTGCATGCTTCACTGTATTGTTCGCAGCGCTGTCTTGACTTTTTATTTGGTCTGAGGGTGTAGCATTTTTTTCGGATATTCAGGCTAGTCTTTTTCCGGTTCAATTTTCAAAGAACAAACTATCTTTCTTTTAGCAGCAATTGACTTAGCTGTTGTCATCTACTTTAGCTGTCCAGGTTTTTGGCTGTAATAAACCCTTTAATTTTTCATATATTTAAAAACAAACATTGAAGAACCACAAGTCTTCCAACCAACATCTTCATACATTCTCCAAACGAGCAGGTATGCAAACAATTTTAAGAAGACATATGATGTTATTGGAGGTCGTATCATAACCTACATAAAGAACGATTGGATATCCTATCAACCACAAAAAAGTCGTGGGCGGATCTTGTAGTTTTGCACATGCGCTCCTGTGCCATCGCCGCCATCTTTGTTCACCCCTTGATTGTTGCTCCGCCACGGTCGCTCGTTCCACTAAAATCCCCTAGGGTGGGCTGAAAATCGGCTTTCATAGACTTAGGGATTTCAATTTGCAAGTGCCGGATTTTTTGCCGGTTATCGCTTCTATTAGTTATCACTGCATACAAAAATGACACCCGAGTTATTTCTGCACAAAAACGAAGAAATTATAATTTTTTACGAAATATTTGTATGAAGCTAGTATGAAAAATCGAGTTATCTCTTAAACGCCAAGGAAAACCGTAATATCCTTACAGGTGGTTATAGTACTTGCAAATTGAAATCCCTAAGTCTATGAAAGCCGATTTTCAGTCCATCGTGCTCCGCCCCACTACAGAACTGAAAAGATTCGCCATAGTTGGAAAAACAAGAATCCGCGGTACGGTGTCTATAAAAAAAATATTGTAGTTTACACATATTCGCATTGAATTATCTTTTGATAGGCACATATTAAAGTCACACACGTAGAGACACACATTTGTGTCCTGTTGTTAGCAATAGGCTCGCACCTGTGCATTGTAGACACACACACTTCTGCCCAACCCTTTGGGGAATTCTATGCGTGATGTTATGTTATGTATTTAAAAGACTCTCCTAATCTAACCTCATCTTTGCTCCCAGGTGCGCGATGCCGTCGCGACGGTGGTAGAGGACCGGAGGGCGGCCGGATGCGGCCCGCGCGCGCCCGTCCGCCCGCCGCCTCCGTCACTTAGCGGCGCCCGCGCTCCCGCCGCGCTGCGACTATGCGCATGGCAAGCGCCCTGGCCACTCTGCTCGCGGTAAGTCAATTATTCACTGATATCAATACATAAATATAACAAGAAAAACCTGAAATACTCACTCACTCCCTCACTGACTCATCAACGCCCAACCCAAATTAAAACGTGTCCGTCATTCCGTAGTGGGTCCGTTACAGGTTTTCAGGAGCCCAAAAGTTTGAAAATAGGTCGCCTCTATGAATAATGACTCACTTCAAAACTATGTGTAGGCTGTAAATGTTCCCGCAGACAGGCGCGACGCGAATCTGGCAAAACAATAATTTCTATGAAATTTTCATAAAAATTGTTCTAATAGAGACGCGTTGCGTTGACGTATCGCCACTGTCGGCGGAAGCCTTAAAAGTATTATACTGTACGGGGCTTTGACCCGGATGTGTCCAGAACACGGTAATTTTATTAACTTCAAGGGTAAGGGCATGGTAATCGTCCTGGCCGCTCTGCTGATGAGTTACGTTCTGCCTCTGCCGGATGCGATCCGTTAACTGTCCCAAGTGGCTTTGTGCCAACCATGTAATCATCGAGATGCGACTATGCGTAAGCGCCCTGGACCCTGCTTTAGTCACCGAGGCCAGAAGCTTATCATTAGCACTCTGTCTCCTACGTTAAACACTTAGTGTTCATGCACACGAGGCAGCGGCACGCGTCAACGGCAGAGGTGACTGCAGCTGCCGACGAGCGTTGACGGCTGCCGTCGACGCTTCGGCGGCTGTTGTCGATTACGTGCTGCTCGTGTATTTGAGCACCGTAGTCAAATACACGAGCGGCACGTTGTCGACGGTGGCAGTTGACAAGTGTCGACGGCTGCAGTTGCGCCGTGGTGGTGCTGCCGTTGATAACAAATTAGGGAGTAAATTACACAATAAATTGGGGAGTAGTTAAGTTTGTTGTCTACTCATCACTGACCGCAGGTATCCGGTTCCGAATGAGATACTCTAGTCAGAAACACGCCGACCTCATCTAGCTTATTTTTTATAGTGAAAACTTCTTAGACGCGTTGGGCATTTTTTGAGATGGGAAAAACCATTGAACTCGCGCCACTGTTACCATAAGCGACATCGCGCGTTTTTTGTTTATAAGACGATTAAAAAAATATTGCTTCGGATGTGTTCGGCTGTCCTCGGGTTGTACTCGGTTTTAATGTATATCCGATATGTCAGATGTCAGTGAGTGATGGCTAAGTATTCTGTTTGTATTTTGTTTTTACTTCTGTCGGCACTCCCGGAATGCCACTGTTTTTTTTTTTTTAACTTCTTTTAGTACCTATGTCAGTCAACAAAAGAGATAAGTATGCAGGATCGTCGGATATAGTTGAAGTTTAGTAAGAAACCGATGGATGTTGTCGACTGAAATTTAATTTGATAAATGAGCTGTTTGTTTTCTATTAATAAAATTAAATTTCATTCGAGAACATCCATCGGTTTCTTACTAAACTTCAACTATATCCGACGAACCTGAATACTTATATCTTTTGTTGACTGTACATTAATAGGTCCGTTTGGACTAATGTCCAAAACACTCGATGAACAAAACTCATCCCACAATCGAGTACCCAGAACATCGACTTAATCGGACTAGTGATGTGTATCAATGTCAGTAAATTAGTATTTAATAGGTCAGGCCATCAACCGTCATCGGTGTCGGGTGTCGAGCCACTGGCGACAGTCTGGTGGGTGTTAATGTACCATTGTTTTGTATCAAGCGTATGTGGTCAGTGGTGATAAGGGATGCCTTGGACAAAAGTTGAAAAAAAATCGAAAAGACTACTTACTGCAAAAATGTTAAATGGTAATGTCAAGAAAGATGTCAAGTGATTGTGTCAAAAATAAATGAGTAGGGTTGTGAAAATGAATTTTTGATCGAACCAAATGGAATGTAACTTTTGACAGTTCCAAATTTTTAAGAAATCAATAAAGCGCTAGTAATGTAGTAGTAGTAGTAAATAATATTTAAATTTATTGGTTCTTCCAATTCGAAACTTTTCAGAATACGATCTTAAAAATTGCAAACAAAAATATAAATTTTCAAAATAATTATCAAGTCCTCGTGGTAGACACTATTTATTACGAGAAGATTTTTTAATACTTTAATCAATTGCTCAATCGAGAACCGATAATTCTCATCACTCATTTCGATAATTCGACACCATAAAGTTTCATATTTTCCGGGTTTTGGCCTTGCAATTTCCATGCTTGCGCCAAAATGTATCTGGCATGATAACATTATGTAAACAACACTCTAAGTCGCAATTATTTGGTTAACATCATCTACGAACAGGCTTATCTGTAAAACTGTCAAACATTTTTCATATATTTATTACTAGAGGCAATGATGAGCGAAAACTCGGTGGAATTCCAATATTAATAATAATTCCGGTTCATTCTAATGGACGCTTCATTATGCGGCAGAGGCGATACCCATGCAGTATGGAGCAAGGCGTGAACTGTACTAGTCGCTTATAGCACACAACCCGCCAAGCACAGTCCGCGCGCTCGAAAATGGAATATTCTAAATTAATTTAATAAAAAAGTTAGCCATAAGTTAGTGATGTGTGTAATTTATTTAACAAAGTTCCAAAGTGTGATAAAAGTTTTCAAATGAACGTAGTGACGTTTTGTTTTATGTATGATTTATTCAATACATTGGACAAATTTATTTTTGCTCATGGCAATTAAAATGGTGAGTTTAAGTAAAATATTTATTCAGTTTTATTTTACGTACAGAGTCTACCTTAATTTTCGTTTGGTTGATAGATTTCTTATCGCAGAATTAATTGCTTTAGAAATTAAATATTAGTTACATGTGCGGTGATACAAACGTCTTCTTAGTAAGTAGGGCAAACAGCAATGCTTAGATGGCAAATATGGAATTCCATATTAAAACAAAAGTTGACAACCATCTCAAAAAAAAAATTATACTTTCAGTTATTAACAGTTTTTAAAGCAACATTTTTACGAGATTATTTCTATAAACTCAGATTAAATTGCAATAAAATTTGCGTTGATCTGACATTTAAATTTTATTCTGTTCAGCCTTTATTAATAAATGAAGTGCTCAATCCTACACGCCCATAATCGTAAAAATAAAATTAAAATATTTTTGAACAAGCATTCCTACATTCATTTTTAATGTTCCGCGTAGGACCTACTTAATAAAAATGCTCGTTTATAATTAAAAATATCGTTTGGTAACCAATAAACATTTTATGTGTGAACGTTTCAATCGCCTATAAAACACGTACGAAAATTTAGAGCTCAGTTAACACAAACATCAAACAATTTCCTACTTTCCCGTTTAGTGCATAATGCGAAAGTTTAAAAAACTGCTTTTACAAAAAGAAAAGTTTTTCGTAACTGCTTTTGTTATTTTTCAATAGAAATTGACATTTGAAGTTTTTTATTTATCGGTGAACTGAAAAACTGACTCAACTGACATTCTTCTCGAAATAACGGCTTTCAGTAGCTTAAAACAGCTGCTGAAACCTGTTGCTTTAATATTTACTTATGAAATAATTTTGCTTTAGCAAGAAAATTATTTTTACAACAAATGGCAATAAACATTGATGTATTACAAAATAAATAGTCACGTTACGAAATATATTAACTTTACGTTGTTGTTTTGCGCCAAGAAAATTATGATGAAAAGCGACCATTTATCAGCGATAAATTCTATTTTATTATGTTTTAGTTTAGTAGTACCTAGTTTACGCGTGCAAGCAAAGGTCAATGTATCGGCACTCATTGTTGTGGTCATGGAAGAACGCGATAACTCTGAAACCTGGTTCTCATTAAAACGATTATTAATCGACTAGGTTATAAACGATTTTGTGACACCGCCGGAACAACACTAGTAGCAGGTTTTTTTAAATGAGAATGGTGACACCGCGTTCGAATTTTGAATTTTCTTTATTTTAATCAGGAAACCTGATAGATAGACATTAATTTCTTTTAAGCGTGGCGGGAAATGAACGTGACAGTTTTCTTTTTTTTTCTAAAATCTACAATGAAAACAAAAGGACGCAATTATCACTTATTCCAGAATGTATAAATAATCATTGTTTAATTAAATTCACTGATTCAGTTCATTATTCTGAATACGAAAGCAATTAAAACAAAGCTTTTAACATACTAGGAAATGGAAAACTCCCGTTCCTGGGCATGTAGTAGGGATCAACCCAGAAATGGGTCACGGTACTGTTACTATAGGAAACGGGCCAACAACCTATCACTTCATGTTTTACTTTAAGGTCATATTGCGAAGTCGTCAATGTGGTTGTTTACGATGCACTTCCTGCATAATATCTTGTTACTTACTCATGTACCTTCTTTAAAACGAAAACCCTCCTCTTTTTAAGACGATTAAAAAAAAAGAAAATGTTGTGCAACTAACTTAGGTGAAGCGAGCTGTCAATAGCGTGTGTGTGTGTGTGAGTGTGTAATATGTATGTGTAGATCTATAACCTATGTATTTATGTATTTCTGTACCTATTTTATTTATTAGGTATTCAATTTTTTTTTATCATTGTTCCTTTTAACAGCACAAATCATCTATAGCTTATTTAATTTATCTCCTTCTATAACTTATTTAATTGGCCGATAGCCGTTTTATGTGAGCAGTGGTGGACTAGTAGTAACAGCAGCGACTTAGGTCGTGGGTTCAAACCCAAGCAGACACTTTATGAAAATTATTTCATCACCACTGTTCGCAAAACTAAGGAAAACATTGTGAGGAAACCGGCATGTTCTACAACCAAATTTCGAAGGCACGTGACATCCACCAAACCCACACTGGGCCCGCGTGGTGGGTTATGTTATGGCCCACTCCCACCACAGAAAGAGGAGCAGTTGGAATATTATAGGCTGATCATGCTGGCTGGTGACAAAACAAAAGAGTGTATATGTCATTAAATTCGATGGTGAAATTCAAATCAGAACGTTAGAAACGCGTTTGCGAAAACCCTCTAATTTTTTTAAAATTTTACGATATAATTTCTTTATTTTACTAGTATAATTTTTACGATGTTCGATCCATTTGATAGACAACTACACGATATTGACCCTTCACGGCCCAGAGGTCCGTATGAATGACGTGCTCTAGTGAAAACTGGTCGGAACTACAACATATTAGAGCCGCTGTGGGCTCTCAAAGCCAATGCCATTGTCTCAAACAACGCTTACGATGAAACTATCTGTGGCATCATTTTTATAAATGGGTTAAGTTGCATTTAAGGTTTGAGTTTGTTATAATAGATAGAACCTACTCAAATATTAAGTATCTATAAAAAAAATGTAGTATAGTTTACTTAAAAACTAATAAGGCAAAATCTTATCCTTTTTCTGTGTATGGAATAATATTAAACTGTTTCCGCTTTTCCGCTTCTTTCTTTCTCATATCAACGATGGTGTTCATTAAAATAAATAGAAATAATTCCTGACTCCTATTTAGCTAAATCCACCAATTTACGGTGAACAGATAAACTACTTTTTTCACAACAACCCCTCTTACACGAAATTTTCCAGGCTGACTTAAATATTCCATAACTCATAAGTAAAAGAATTAAGCATTCCTGCTACATGTTCGAAGCTGTATTACAACTGCTGGTCCCCTTTTAAACAAACATCCGTATCACTAATAATCCCAGCTTAAATTCTAAGCTGACCATAACCTAAGAGACCACACACAAGTCCCACAATCCAATCCTCAAACTATTGACTAGCGTACCTAAGCGCCACCAACGCATGCGCATACAATCTCTTGAATCCGTCCGGAATTCCGCTCATCCTATTACTAAGCCCACACGACAATAAACGTAGATATGCGGTCACACCCGATACATTGCGAATGTATGGCCCTGACCGTGTGACAAGGCTTTACTGTGACGGATCGGGGGCTAGGATTATGGAAAACGAAGATCTGTAGCGCCTAGAAGGCATTGTAGTGGAACCTTCTTGGGTCATCGCGATAAAACTGATAGATCTTAGGAGGATAAATTCCGCAGTATAATCGGCTGCAATATTGCGGATGAATAATGTTTTGATCTATACTAATGTATATCTAAACTAGTATCCATACTTAATATTATAAATGCGAAAGTGTGTCTGTCTTCTGTTACCTCTTCAAGCTTAAACCGCTGAACCGATTTAGATGAAATTTGGCACCCGATTTCCACACTTTTTTTCCACGATTTTGGCAATAATTTGCCATATATGTATATCAGCTAGCACACGCCAATGTACCAACAGAAACATTGGAAGCTATGTATAGGTACTCAAATTAATAATCGGCTACCAAATTTACGTCACGCCATTGATTTCAGGCGGTTAGTTTAATGTGCAACTTTAAACTATTAAGGTAGTTACGGTATCCGAAAAGGAGACATGATATTTCATTAAAGATACAGTATCTTTCACCCCGTCAGCATTTCTGGTATTTTCCACAAATAAACGTATCTACAAATTATTTACGACAAAATAAAGATACGGACAATAATTGCCGTCTACGAGATATGCAACTAATTTGTGAATTAAAATATTTATGATATCGACCAGTATCTCCCTTTATGGACTGATTATCTTTACGTGACACACCCACCTAAAGTACTATTTAAATACGTCAGACTATAAAGCAGATAACTTTTTTTATGTGGCGATGTTAGGACTTCGGAAAATTCTGAATAATATGTAATCTTTAATATGCAAATGGCTTTCTAGACAAAATTTAAAATTTTTGCAATTGTTTACTTATCTAAAGAAAATCAACATAAATCTATTAAACAAAAATACAATAGATTAAAATAAAAACAGCCGTTCTGAAAAATGCAAATGACATTATGAGCAGTAGTTTCAAATGTTGTCTTAGTATTTATATAAAATCAAAACAAAAAGGGGATAACACAAAGTTTTCCGAACGACATGATTACAAAGACACGATTATAAAGAAGGATTTTAAAATGCTATATGAAAACATATTTGCGTGCGACGAAGTTGCATGTAAAAAACTCAACAAAAATGCGGAAAATTATGAAAACCTGAAACCACACAATTATAGCCAGAACAAATAAAAAGTAAATCTTCCCTTAAAAAGTCAGTACCTAGATCGATATTTACGATCCCTGTTGTATTTTAAGGACACGACAACATGACTATGGTATTATTTTGCCACAGTGCAGCAATGGAAGCGTGCGAGCCTGTCTCAACTATAGACGTGCTAATTTATATAGCCGACAATCCTTTTGAATTGAAATTGATTTATGTGACATTACAATCTTGTCGAATTAAAGCGGGCAGCTTTGTATAGATTATGCAGCTGGCGTTAAGTTCGTAGTTTTTATTTTTAATGAATTCCTGCCTATTGAGTTTCCGATAAACTATGATGAATGGGTTTGAGCTGCGAAATGTCAAGTTAACTGAGACTTATAAATGGGTATAAGAGGTCAATAGGCTTTGTCTAATTTAAGAGCTTTAAACTTATGTAATTCATTTTTTAACATCTAAATTAAAATTAGCTATAGACAAATAACAACTTATACCTAATTAGTAATTAAAAATAATAATACAATATCCTAACTTAACTAAAACTAAAAAATAACTAAAATTTAGCGGTGAAAAACTTTGTAATTGATTTTTTCAATTTTGTAAACGTTTTCAACAAAATAAAAATACTTAAGTAAATCAAAGTTTTTATTTGTATTATGACTAGATACTGTTTGCTTGTTCCATTGTGATGTTAACACACTTTGTTTATAATTAAAGAATATCAAGTATTTTTGTTATGTCTAATCTACTTAAACACACAATCAATTATATAGCATATTACTCACCTTCACCCAGGTACAGACGCCAGCACATCAAACTACTACAATCTGTCAAATTTTCTTTAATAGATTTTCAACTTTATCGTTAAAGCATAAGGCTCAAAGTTGATTGGGAAAATTTGACAGTTTAGGGTAGCTTGATGTGCTGACGTCTGTACATAAATATTATGATCATAAAATAAGTCTATGAAATAAATACCAAAATACAATGATAAGTCATTTAATAAATTACTTGAAAAAAATCATGCGATTCGTTTATCATGTTATGTTTTATATTATCTCACAATAAACTAAACAACCAATAAAATTATGATATTTTGGTATTTCCCTAGCAATTACTAATCTTTATCACTTTGAGTGTAATTTCCATGCGATATTGTATTTATGTTGTTATTGGGGAAGCAACGAAAAGATTTATTACGGAAACGAAATAAATTATTTCTTGGAACACGTCACAGTATATTTTTTACATTTAGGTATAATTTTATCTTTATGAATCGAACGGAAAATACCAAAACGCAAGCCATGTTAACAAAATTGTGTAGTTACCGAGCTTGCTTACTCATCATTTACCTAGTCTTTTCCCAACCATTTTGAGGTTGGCTTCCAGTTTAACCAGAACCAGATGCAGCTGAATTCCAGTATTTTACATGGAACGACTGCCTATCTGTCGTCCACAACCCAGTTACCGAGCTTACTTATAGACAAACAGTGATCCGCATTTCTATCAAAAAAGTAGCCTTTTGCAAAAATGAAAATAAATATGGTTCCCGGTTAAAATGGACATTGTCCTTTTCACGGATTAGCACCACCTATGCATTACCTGTTTTCTTTTGATCTTTATATACCTAGTTTTTTCTCAGATCATTAATCAGTATAATACATTTTCATTCATATTACACCTCCTTCCAAAATTGAACGAACAGCACACAAAGTCGTCTATTTTGATCACCTTGTTACTCATACACATGAATAAAGCAATTCTTAACAATAGGAGCATAATTAAAAATAAATTAATAGGTAATGCAGCAAACGCTTAGTCATCCATTGACATTCAAAATATCAGTAAATAAATCAGTATACCTAAAGTGCTTGATTTAAAAAATATATATAGCATGTATCATAAAAGTATATAGTATATTTTATTTTATTAAACTGAACCACTTTCTCCATGGTACCAACAAATCAATCGCGAAAAAAATATCAGCCGTTCCATACATTTAGGTCAGTTAAAGTTTCGTATACATTATTCATGCATAGCGACCCAAACTAATGTTCTTGCCTATTGTGAGCTCTCTGATTTGCTAGTTAAACACAAATATAAGAAATGAAACGTAATAGACATCCCAACTACGGAAAATCATGGTGATCGCAATACGATAAGCCAGCCGTGACCAATCCCGGATCAGATTAAAGACATTGCCTTAATTACTATGTCTGGAAAGCTGATTGGATATCACATCACATTAATTGTCATAACTCCACAGGCGTAGACACATTGCGGCAATAGTTCACGAAACCAGGACCTAACCGGTAGCTGTAACTGGCGCTTAACTTCCATAGGAAAAGCTGCAATCTAATATAATTCTAATAGACAGCGTAAAATCTGTAATAACACGAATTATATTAAAGTCGTTACTGACATGTGGCTAGTTGATAACTTTATTGAACGAAAACTAGAGCTTAGTGCAACTGGTTTCGTTTCCTTCTTTATCGGGTCACACGATTTATTATTAATTTTGTTGTAATGACTTTTATTGAATACCTATTAGCGAGCCTTTGGATGTAAAGTTACAAGGACTTCAAGTCACTTATGCAGTAGAATAGTATACAAACCTATTTTTATCCGTACCTGTAGTATCAAAAATCTTTTATTGACTAATCTAAGATTTGGCTTCTGCTACATTGATGTTACTCTTTTTATGAAATTCTTTGATTCTGGTATTGTTAGAAACTTTATTATCAACTTTGCCTGACTGTGTCACCCTCATTTTTAAATGCTTATTTTCTTTCAACACTTGTTTTTGTTTAATTTCCAAATCACCAGAAACAAGTGGGTCAAAACCAACAATTCCCGCTGGTGGCGGTTATATCCAACATGAATGATCGTATTTACACAAACGTTTGACCAAATATGCACCAAATCAAAGGGTTCCGTGGCGACCCAATATTTGTAGGAAAGTTTGACCAAACTTTGTATGTAGAACATATTGTTGGACACCTTCGTTCATTGGAGGCCCATTTCCTGTTTGTTTTCGATAAGGGGTTGTGTAAATGATGTGTGGACATGGAGGCGTACCGTATGTTTTGGAATTTTTACTTTCGTTTCCTTGCTTACTGTCAACACTTGTTCGACTGTTCATCTTGATAAGCCAAGAATGCGTTGAAACCATTTTTACGTCTGCATTCATCAGTCTCAAGAATTTCATTCATACAAGAGTCATACTTTTGCATTCTTTGGCCAACCGTCTCCTTATCATAACTATTTTGTTCTTTTGTATTAATTCACTTCCTTTTAGGCCATTGATACCTATTCCAGCTACATTAATATTGCAATCTCTTCTTTCATTAATTCTTTGCAATCATAATTTTTCTTGTTCGTCGTATCGATAAGTAATCGTTCATGTTTTTTATTGTTGTTTATTTCAGTAAATTAGACTGAACTATAACATAGACTTCAATGAGATTTAACGTTATATGCTTAAAATTTACATCTGTAGTTGAATAATACAATGTATGTATGTAGTAGAACATTAATACTTCACCAGCTACAACCTAAATAACTTCACGGATTTGGCCAAAAGCGTATTAGTTTCTAAAACATATTCACGCTTACAAACTGAAATGTTAACTAACCTATTGAGTTATTTGCATTTTTGGAAATCCAATATGGCGACAAACCAACTTATTACCTTGAAAGTCGATTAGGAATATTTAACATGGTACATTATATTACTATTAAATGAAATTAATTGTTTCCTTAGCCACTAGGTTAGTAGTACCTGAATAATGATATCCTTTATTGTTGAGTGATAAATCTATATTGCCCAAAAAGGAATTAAACGACTCATTAACAGAGCAAGATTATAACTGAAAAAGAATTAATATTGCAATAGCAACAGCATATACAAATGTTTAAAGTTCACCATCACTCAATTTTAATATCCTGAATCTTAATCTCTACTTTCTTAAATACATTTCCAAAAACTCCCCAAACTGACTCATATTCAATAAAACAATCTCCTTTATTCTAAAATCCAGCTTCACTCCTCCAAGGACTGGATCTGTCATACTTGATATGAGATTTCCCTTTATCTTCCTTCATAAATAACATCATACCGTTAAAAAGGATTAAATCACTGAGGGAGCTTAAGTCCGGTCTGTCGGGGTATCAGGCTGATTGTTTGACATTTAATTCTCCATGGCCTTCCTTCTTATTTGCTGGATTATTAACTTCGCAAATGACATGCGCAAGTGACACTTCTTTATCCTGTGGCAATTGAAAAGGGTCTGCTTATTTCGGGTGTGATTGGTTTGAAGTATCTGAGTTTATTGTTTCGGCTTTCAGTTTTGGTGACTCATGTCTTATGAGTTGTTTAATGAAGTTGAGGCTTTGCAGCTTTGTTGAGTTTGCAATATTTAATTTTATTAAGTTTGGATTGAAATTCCTGACACCTGCAACTTTTAATAACTTTATTGATTTAATTTATTTTTCCAGTGCCTTCAAAATTAATCTTCTCGTTATCATCAAACACATAATTACACAGATTATCGATATAAACTTTGAAGCTCACTAGCGCCAATTACACAAATCATCTGATAATCGAGTCGCATTCGAGTACAATAGGCATCGATAAAGACGTATCGATACAATCGATTAAGCGTGGGCTGTCGGTGACATCGGCTCCATCACGATTGCTTTATTTATTGCCTGTTTATATCGTGTTATTGCTTTGTTGATCTTATGTTAAGGGTACAAAACTGTACTAAAACAATGAATAGGGTTCATTGTTTTAGTACAGTTTTGTCTTCATTAAAAAGTAGGGTTCTTGTCGGCGTAAAGTTTTATACCTACTTTGAATGTAACTGAGTCATTTCGTGTCTCCTATCTTGGCTTTTTTCAATATTGTGTACAAACTATAGAATACTATACCATTTTCGGTATCTGATCTATTGATGATCAAGCTAGTCCAATAAACCTACTTTTTTGTATACTGGTAGTATTTCAAGGAGAATTGTCTGGAATGTTTGAATAATGAGTTCTTTTTCAAAAAAAATCTTCTACCCTAACTTTTATGTTTAATAGCAACATTACAACTACACACATGATGCACAACAAAACACAAATCATTTTCATGTCCAACAAATTCATTCAACAGATTTTCTTCTTTATTACCATAAGTATCCTCATTACGTATTCAGGCTTATTCATTTGATTGTATTACACGTCTCTTGCTCAATAGACTTGCATATTTGAAGATCTCGTCCTTCAGCGCCGTCGCTTCTCACGTTTACAACTCAAAAGGATTATTTCCGAATCGGAATGTCTTTAAATCTAATGGAGTGCGAAGCGTGTGTGCAGATCCCGCCGGTGTTGTTTAGGGGTGGCAGGTATATAGGTAGATATTCATTCCTGGCACAAATGTGGTGGAATGTTGGAAATTAATTATGTCGTTTATACTTAGTAGGTATCATTAGAGTGTTTCGAATAGTTGGAGGTATTGATAGAACTGATAGTAGTGCAGCAACGATGCTAACAATTTTGTTTAATTTCGTAAATTGTTTATTGAATTTCATTGCGCTAAAGATACTGTAAGCTGTGGAGACAACATTAAAGCTTTAGTGGATTTTAGAGAAATTACATGTCACTACGTATCGCCATACGTACCTACCTAAAGCTTTTCGGCATGCTTAGCACAATAGAAACAGTATTATCGTAGATTACGTTTGTAGCTTTCGTTTATTCTTAATTTCAAACTGAGTGTTTATAGCTTTAAGAAAAGAGGCAGACCTAAGAAATCATGGCTTTTTTTTGAAAGATGATATCACGAGTGAACACTGAAATGATTGTGCAAGTGCGTTTTCTAGTGCTTCTAGATCAAAAGTGACAATTATGTTTAAAAAAAATGTCAACATGAAACTACCTGCATTCTCAACTCAAAAAGGCATCACAAAGATGAATTTCCATGCGTGCCATCCTTGCAGCATCCCGCACTCGAGTCTCAAGATACGCTAAAAGCCGCTTCGGCGTGCACTAGCAGATAACGATATATTAAATACACATTTATTCCTCTAGTGTCAAACCTATCAAGATTTATTACACTCCATTTTTAATTATTCAGTGCTAGTTCGGCTTGTTTGACCCTGGTTTTGAAATCGTAATGGGGTGCGCGAATGGCGTGGATGGAAACAGGAATTGATGAGTTGTTGCTATAGAAACAGTAGTTATTTTTTTTATGGTTAGGTTTTTATTCGTGGAAACGTAATTTAAAAAGCGAACAGTGTTAAAATAATAATAATACATGTACAAGTAAATAAAAGTTCTTATTTGAGTTTTCTCCTGTTCATAATTGTATTATTAAAAATGTGCTTTAATAAGGCGGATACAGACATTGCGAGGCAATAGGCATGCGCAGCGCACGGCGCTCATCGCATGATTCGCAATGTGTGGACGTTCATATTCGCGGTGAGGCATTTGGAAGCACGTGCCTTTTGGTGCAGAAACAATTGCGACTCTTTCAACGTCATATAGAGCTTGCTCGTTAGTTAAATAGAACAATTATGTACATAGTCTTGCGATGACTCGTTTTTTTGTTGTAGAAATCTTCAAGTATTGCCATTGTTTTGAAAATAACTAAACCATACTTTTAACTGATAAAGGAATTCGTAATAATATCCAGAGTGACGCATCTTTAAACTAACACAAATGTGCCAACACTTTTCATTAACATTTTGACACCACTTTATCATAAATTCATAACGCATAGTTTTCCAAACAGCGTATATAATATGGGGAAATTAATATAAACAAAACTCTATAAAAAAACATTTTAATAATGTTATCTTCAAGATGAAGAAAAGATTTCCACAGAGTTTTCTCAGAAACAAAATAGTTAAACTGTTACATCCTGTTACATTCAGTTTCAGAAGAAAATGATTCACTTTCTATACCAATTAGATTAGTAGGTACATACAAAGAGTCAATCTATGTCACTAAGCAATTACAAGTTCAATAGTTCGTAACCCTTTAAACAGTTACACCAATTATCACATAAAAGAAATGTCTCCTTTATCGAATCAACTATCGAATGCTGCACACCAACACAATAGCCAAATACACATAGGTATCGAGAAACACGTCTGATGACGTCATCCGACACAACAATAACATCATCAATCTAAAGAAACAATCGATTGTCACCGATCGCGTCCGATACTCGTATGTATCGATTACGAACAATCGTTTTAAATTGTTCTATGAGCGGCAAATTAGTAAGCTAATCCTTGATTTATGTTATCTGTGGGCTGACAATTTGACAGATGTAATTGAAAACACACGTTGAGCGCCATCGTGCCGGCGCGGGGTTAAACGCCTTTGCCCTTTTAATCCACAAATGAAAACATGGTGTATCTAATCAAATATTTTGATTGTTCGCCCACCTACAATTAAAATTATTCATCTCCTATTTTCATGCAAATTTAATATTTAGGTAATGGAAGAATTATCTGCATAATGAGTACTTGCATCCTTATATTGTAGAGAGGTCAAATGAGACAGGTTTATTAATTTCTTAAGCCTTAACAGTGGGGAATAAATTATGATGTTCAAGATTGTATATATTATATTATATATTCTCCTAATACATAATGTTTACCTACTTCTGCCCACTTGTAGGTAACATTAAACCGGACACGCCTAGTGCTTAAAACTTACTGTATGTCCTAAATCACGCAAACGAATTTATATACTATTCTTAGATGCTTAAATGCTGGAATTGTAGGGCAGTAATTTTACAGTATACTTTATGGTTGAAGGAGTTCCCATGGTTGTGATTCGAATCAAGCGTTTGAGCCCATTAATTACATTGTTTGACAATCTCTTATGGACACATTATAGTTTATTGTTATTGAAATTAGAAACCTATTTGTGGGCGCCACTGCCACCGTGCCACCGACTGATGTAATAGAAAATATAAATTAATGATAGTTGAGTGATTGTTGCGTGTTCTGTTCTGTGGAAATCCTTGAGCCAGGATTAAAGTTACTGGTAATCGAATATACCTATGTTCAAAGCTTTTTGTGGGTCTCCATTGTGGACTACAGTTCCCAAAGCTATAACAATGAGAACCTGGGCTTAATCATTGTCAAAAGCGTGCTAATCAATGACCTAATTATTCAAGTAAGTTGTTTTGACACTACAATACAATGATACATTGGATCTATTAGATCCTGCGAGAGATTAAAACACAAAAAAGAATGATGTAATCATTAACAACATTAACTTTTTATTACTCTCATAATGGAAGACCAACGGGTGAATATAAATGTTGAATAGCTGTTCATATTTAACACTAGGAACGAAAGCAATACAACCGAGCTATATACAGACATTTTTTTTAATTCTACTAAGTTTGTTTTTCCCAGAATTTACTTATATAAATTCCCCCAAACTATTTGATCCCCATACAATAAAGCCTAATTCTAAAACAATAAAGTCATTAATTACAAATACACCTACGTCATATTGTGAACACAAGTGTAATTCCAAAGAGAATATATAATCGCCATTACTTTGTTCTACTATAA
This sequence comes from Luperina testacea, assembly GCA_927399505.1. Classification (NCBI taxonomy): domain Eukaryota; kingdom Metazoa; phylum Arthropoda; class Insecta; order Lepidoptera; family Noctuidae; genus Luperina; species Luperina testacea. Next base: position 1,847,385 of record OV656771.1, read on the forward strand.
TTTATATAATATGTCTGTCTATTTCTATGAGATAAACAAATGAGAAATTTACTACCTAACATCATCTTATTGGAGTGCATAAAAATCTTTACTGTCTTCTATTTGCTGTTCTGTCAAGGGAAATGCATCTCTATTTTGAAATGCTTTAGAGCCATGTGTATGTTTTGTGTTAAGTTGGTAATTTTCTTTCCCATTGATTATATTGACTTTAATAGCGTGTTTATTGTCAATTAACCCGAACCCTAGGGCAATAAGTTTAGCTCCAGTATCGCCCAGTTATCTATCTATGTAGGTGTTCGTTTGTGCAACCTTTATTGGTTTTCAACTGCATTGAAAGCTTGTTCTCGGCAGTCGATAGCATGTTGCGGATTTTTATCGGTCGGTCGTAATCTGACTGAGTTTGGGTTGGTGCTACGAGTAATTTGAAGTGAATATGAAATTGCAAGTGCTAAGTATATAGTTGGTAGCGAGCTATCAACTTATCTAAAACAGGGGTCGTTATTCTTAAAATGATTTGTAAGAAAAACGACCCGTGTTTGAAACATCTGAGAAATAATAACGGAAATATAGTCATTTGACCAAATTACTATTAAAAAAACATTTTGAAATAGAAGAGTCAATAAAATATGCAGACTATGATTCGATATTTTATGAACGGGACGACATGGATTGTCAAGCAAATCGACAATATTTTACACAAAACTACAACAAACATTTATTTCTTTGACAGTTACATTCTCTATGGAAACTTCCGGTCCGCTTCTATGTTTTCTTACATTTTTTATTCAAATACCTTAACAGTTAACTAATACAATTTATAACAGTAGAGTCACAGTTCTGAATAATCTATATAAATCTATGCTCTAAATTAGTGATTTCCATATTTACGACGCACAAAAACATGGAATTCAAATAATTAACTTGATTTCTATAACCAATAAATTAAGTTAATCCCGCTTCTGCTAATTACGAACTGTACCATCGTCTTGATGCCTAAAGCCATTTGAATTTATACTCTAACTTTTAAGAAATAGAGTAAGCTTTTATGTTTTCAAGAACGGTTTGATCTCTTTCGTCATTGTCAAATGCTTTGGTAAGAATAACTTTAATGATTTAAAATTTAGTTTTCGTCATGATTGATTAAAATATGTTTATTTTGGTTTTTTACATAGTTATAGTAAGTATTCCTATTTTACGGAAATCCGCTAACATCGTTTCTATTCAACTTTAAACCTGCTTTGGGGCATTCCAATGTTTGACAGAGTCGAAGGCTTATGAAGAAAGAAAGAAAGAAAATACGTTTATTCGCGGCAAACATGAAAAATCTATTTATAACGTATTGGTTTGGAAAATTAACAAAATATTATTTGAATAGTTTATACTAACTCTCAATGCAAGAAAAGAGCGTTTAAGCGAATAAAATTGTATATGCATCTACATATATGTACAATACATATATAATAATATAAACAATGCCTTCTTCCCATAAACTAAAGAACGTCACCTGCTACGATCCTGTAAATTTGTATATTTCTAACAATAAAATCTGTTTTGCCTACAAGCTAAATAAGACGTGATCTGATTAGCTTAACATTTTAATTAATTGATTTCCATGAACAGGTGAGTTACTCGTATTACGCATCTGATTGGCAATAGTTTCTATAGCCAAAGAAATAATTACTCGATTGACCAATAAATCTGTTTACAGATCGCATTATATATTAATTATTAATCGTGGACGATTATATTCGATTGGTTTCTTTTAAACTGTATTTTTATGCTCGTCCACGATGTATGATTAAACAGATTAAGTTAAATTTATTACTTTGGTTCTATTAATATCTTAATTAAATGGTTCTGCCAATGGAAGAAACCGAAAGTGTCGATTGATTCTAATATCGTTAATCTACAACAACATATCATCAATCAAAAATTAAAAGTCATTTATTCAATTTAAGCTGAGAATCAGCACTTTTCGAACGTCAAAATTACATAAGGCAGTCCCCCTTAACGGTGCTTCACCATTAGTGCTTTAGCTGGGAAGAAGAAATGGCGCAACAAACTCCCCAGCAGCATAGCTGTCTGTTAAGTTAGAAAAACTTGATTTTATACAATAGTATGCAAAATAATTAATATCACGAAAAAAAAATGAAATTAAATAAAAGTTTTTTCATTATTTCTATTAATAAACTGTAAAGGTTATACGCTATTTTAATTTTTTACTACTCAAATACTAAATTAAACATAAAAAAGTCCTTTAAAACTCATTTGTTTGTGTATGATACAGTTTTTATTGATTTCTGAAAAATTATAATTTTGTGACTAAGTGGTTTTTGAAATGACCGATTCTTACATATTTGCCATATGTCAGCTAGCACACGTCAAAAAACATTGAAAAGTATACTGAAGCAGAAAATGTGTCCATATGATGGTTACAACTGAGGTATTATCCATAAAATCCTTGGTCCGGTGATCACCGCCTCTTGCCCAATGCTTGGATTTCTTGCCTTTCTTGTTTTCTTTTTTTGGATATTTTGCTTGAGTCAGTTTTTGTTTTTTGTTTTTGCCGTTTTGGGTGTCTTACCTCTTTTTCAACATTAATTTCCATCATCTATTAATTTGATGATTTTTTTGGGGTCAACCGCAGCTAATGCATTTAAAGTATTATAAATCAGTTTTTTTTTGTGTATATTTCACACACATGACGGGTATCAATATCTAAACACGATAAAACAAGAAAAAGCTGATTTTCTAAATTCATACTTGTAGTAACTACACTATCCTGCTGCGGTAGTAACCCCCTAAAAAAGGCATCCATTTCTTGTTCGTTTTGTAATATTTATATATCGATCCGATCCTACAGATGTGGAGGGTCCACATCTGTAGGATTACGCTAGCTAATTTTATTTTACCTCTACAAGAAAGTAGATTATTATTTTGCTTTTGTTTACCATCTTTCAACAATCTTATCTATCATGACTATTATATAATATGTAATAATATTAATCTATTTCCAATACATTCTTAGATAAAATAGTAACACACTATAATTCAGGGATTATAATATCAAGTTTATGAACCATACCGTTATACTATTTTTACAAATAACACCATTTTGTGAAAGGTCAATGTTATTTACGTATACTTTATGGGCAGCATCACTTAATAAGTCCAAATGTAAGTGTGATATGTGAATACTTACGTCTGGCGACAATCATAAAGACGTGTAAATTATCCGGTTAACTTGTAAATTGCCAATACTTAATAGGGCTGACAGTTTTGGAAATGTTTCCATACGATTTTTGATTCTGTTACTATGTACCTATTATGTTACCTACTGAGCTTTGCTGTTGTATGTCTTAAAACACTTTAACCTAAATCACATGTGTAAACTGTTTCCAAAAAGGAAAGTAAGTGCCATGTAGAAAATGAAAGCATTTTCCCTAACCATTTTTCACGTGTTATTCGACGTATCATCAGGCTTCGCATTTTCTCTGCTTCATAGCGTGTAGATGTCAATCTAAATAGAGTCAGCCCAGAATTTGGCTTCTAGTTTGGCACGTTCAGTAGTAGTATAAGTCCTATTATTCAAAACTTTGTGCGCATCCTTGTTCCTTACCAAACTCAGTCTTATTTGAAAATTCAAGATGAGTCAACAATTAATTAGTATAACTTCGTCTACGGACATCCCTAACAAAATACCGATAGCAAGATAGATTTGTACAAATGTAATTGTTAATACACGAACATGGACATATAGGTTAAACATTTGCGTTTAAAATCAAATACGACGTAAATCCGAATGAGCATGCAGTGCCTAACACCTGTATATTTAGGAATTAATGCGTGAACAAGACATTTCCGAAATTGGATCGTGGTCGCCAGCTTGTTAGTGATATTTGCATACAGATAGATAAAGAAGGTCTATTAGATTCAATGGCATTGGACAATACAGGACTAGAAGGCTAACGAGATTTAGACATCAATGTGGCTCAGATTTTTCAATTCTGAATTGGTTCTGATTGATGAATCAGGTACTATAATTATTTATTTTGCAGCACCCTAATTGCGTAACACACTATTAATCTCAATTTGAATAATTTTGAAGGATATTACTAATCCATATATCCATAAATTTGTCTGCTCAACAACGTAAATAACGCAATAAATGTTGTTGAATTGTCAAAATTAAAGCCATTGCTACTGATAGTGTTTTAGGTACGCAATTACCCCGCAGAAGGTGATTACAAGATAGTTACGAGAAATCACTGGTATTTACAATTCACTATAATGGACTAGGATAGATTGATTGATTCTATATTGATTGTTTTCCGAAATTCAACACATTAAGCTTACTGACTTTACTTCATCCAATTAGTTCAATTTAGCAAATCACTGACCATTGATGAGGGCCTAGATAAGTGGTAATCGCTTTCAAAACGTTTCGTATTTCTATCGCGACGTTTAACAGTATTAAAGCACAAGCGTTTTGGTCGCTTATGTCCGTTCCATCATCGTTATTGCTAACGCTGACATAACGTTTCTTTGTCTAGGCCCTCTAGATTATTCTTCCTCAAATTGCTCATTGTTATGAAAGAGATTTCTGTACTTCTTTATTTATAGTGGCATTACACAGTAGCGTCCAAAATCACCTTACAGAACCTATTTACATAAAATCGTCCTACTCACATCCTTTAGCTGCCTAAGCCGGACTTTTAGAACCAAAGGTGTGTCTATAAGCTTCCAGGACTACTGGTTTCTGCATATATGGGGATTTAATAAATAATCTTATTTGTATGGAGTGGTTATCTGCGATTGCAAATGTTGTCTGCGATTTTATTCACATCTAGGAAAACTATAGGTACATACATATGAACATATATTAGAATACCTAAGAAAGATTATGTTATTATGTTAATCCAGGTCATATTCTACCTGTGTGCCAAATGTCCCCAAAATCCTTTCAGCCGTTATAGCATGATTGAGTTATAAACATTTGCATTAAATAATATTAGTAAGATAATGGTGATTCACGCTTTAAACAGATCAGACTTTGGCCAAAAGTAATTTAACGATTATAGCAGTGGTCGAATCGTAATTCTTTGAAAATGATTTCGATGAAACGTATGTTGGTAGTCGCGAAGTTATAGGTACTGTCGAATCGTGATTCCATAATTATAACTACTGTCCAATGAAATAATCAGTGAGTGATAGTACCCCTTGACTAATTCCTCTTCTTCAATCTCTTGCAATACTTTTCTTAAAATCAAAGCATGATTTCTAATTATTTATCAAAGGGCCGTCAAATAAAATTAATCCTAATTCATTCTCAGGCTGGAGTTTATTTGGCATCGTCCTAATTTCGCATTGCATATAAAATTCGTGGTAAATTTCTTTAGATTGATAGAAATGGGTCAAATTGTCGTGTTCCATAATTAGTATAACGTCTATTACATAAATAATAATTAATCATAGAAATAAGTATTATAAATAATCATTATTTTATTAGTAATCCTAATTTACAAATAATAGGTACTACATTAATACATTCCTTAGGCATATAATTAAATCTTTAACTTTGTATAGACGCCAGCACATCAAGCTACTACAATCTGTCAAATTTCTTTAATAGATTTTCAAAGCATAAGGTTCAAAGATGAATAGCAAAAGTTTCTGGTAGCTTGATATGCTGGCATCTGTACATTAAAATAATAAGACCATAAAATGAAGGACAATGATCTGGCTGGTCTATTCTGTAAAAATCTCACTGTGAAAACTTAGGTGATCTCAGCTGTCATTCCACCAAATGCTGGGGATTGACACTATTTGATAGCTCACTTCACCTAAGTTTGCATGGTGAGATTTTTACAGAATTGATCGGCTGATAATGAAAACCTACATTATGCATAATTTATAGGTCATATTTCGCAGAAAAAAGGAAATAATTAGAGAAGTGCCAAATTGGAAAATTTTAAACATTGTAATTTTAATCGCTAAGCAAAAAGTTTAATTGAAAACAACTATTTTGACAATAAACTTCAAATCGTCTGTTCTTATTTCAAAACCACAATTGCAGTTCCACTTCCAGACCTCAAATTCACAAAATCCAACCCTACCACCACAAAACATGGTCGATTTTCTTTTGTCCATTGATGTTAGAGGTGTGAAATAATGTTGTAATGCTCATAGTAGAAACTTTTGTTACATAATAATGATACAGAGAACTGAAATTCTGACAGCTGTTGTTAAATATGATGTCTACAAATGCTCGCTATGTGAGTTATGTGGACTAACGCCGTCTGAGAAGTAGTTTCTATCATATATATGTGCTAATATATCTGTTTTATGTATGATTATGATCAGGAATTCTCGTAATTTTACTGGCGAGGAATTTGCGTTTTGTTATATTCCTTTTTCTTTGCGGAGTGTTGTCTTTTAAGTAAGCACTTTAATGGTGTGGTGTTGATATGTTTGTTTAGGTTGGTACACGCTCCTGCATTAATAAGGTAGGTACCCCTTACGAGTACAAATACTTTATATATGGGAGTAACGAATTTATGTCACTGGGTGGTGGAGGACAGATAGGCAGTCGCTCCATGTAACATACCTACTGGTATCCAGCTGCATTTAGTTAGACTGTAAGCCGATCTCAATATAGTTGAGAAAAGATTAGGCATATTGATTTTGAATTTACGCCACCGTCCATACATTGTGCGGGTGGTAGGTACAGACGCCAGCACATCAAACTACCCGAAACTCTCAAATATTCCCAATCAACTTTGAACCTTATGCTTTATCGATAATGTTGAAAATCTATTTAAGAAATTTGACAGATTGTAGTAGCTTGATGTGCTGGCGTCTGTACAATTTATATGAGATAGAGAACATATTCTGTATGACTAATAAGTTGCTACTATTTTTACCCACGACGCTACGGAGACGGTATATGCGTTTGGGGTTAGAGGATGTGTGTACAAACCAATGTTGCCATTTATCTCCAAAATTACTAGTCCGATTTTGATGCGGTTTTCAGTGATGAATTTGGATTTGATTGGTGCATGCGGTGACAACTGACCAGGGAGCGCTGCAGTAACATTTGTTTGTACAAACCAATGTGGCCATTTTATCTCCAAAACGACTAGTCCGATTTTGATGCGGTTTTCAAATCTTCTCTTCTCTCTATATGTATAATGAACCTATGCTCTTTAAAAAGTTTGAAATAAACCCACGACGACGGTACGAAGACGGTATATGCTTTTGGGGTGAGAGGATGTGTGTGCAAACCAATGTTGCCATTTATCTCCAAAATTACTAGTCCGATTTTGATGCGGTTTTCATATCTTTTCTTCTCTTTATGTGTATAATGAACCTATGCTCTTTAAAAAGATTGAAATAAAAAGCAAAATTAAAAATTTTTGAAAAAACTTACGAATACTTACGATGGTTATGTCATTGGAAAAGGATAAAATAATTTAAAAACCCCCGACTTAAAGAATTTATGTAATAAGACTAAAACAGATAAATTCATATGGCAGTCGGGGGACCTCTTGGAATAGAAGGTGTTCCACAGAACGGTCGCCCGACTTCCATAAGAATTTATCTGTTTTAGTCTCGTTACAAAAATTCTTAAGTTTTTAAATTATTTTATCCTTTTCCAATGACATTTAACCGTCGTGGGTTTTTTCAAAATGTTTAATTTTGTTTTTTATAACCGCCAGCATACCATCTTTGATAATAATTACCTGACTACTGTTATCATGATAGATAATAACTGTATAAAGTGAAATAATGACTGTTTTAAATATTAATCAAACGTAATTCATAAAAAAAAATCATCATCATTTTCTGAACACGACAGAATGTAATCTAATAAATTAAGAATTGGAAAAAAAATCTAAGATATCGAATTATTTTTAATGAATCTTATCAGATTAATATATTATTTTAAGCAATTATAATTAGGTATTTATCTGTTCGTATCACGTCCAAAATCTATGTATAATTTCTATTTCTAAGTATTTTATATCCATTTGCGAATTCCTTAGTAATTAATAATTTGAATTAAAAACGTATAAATTACCTATTAAGCAAAACATTATAAATTAGGTGTTTCCATTTTTATAGATTTACAAAAACATTACTTATCTTTATAATGAGTATAAACATACTAATATTATAAATTCAAAAGTAACTCTGTCTCTCTGTCTGTATGTTACCTTTTCACGCCTAAAGCACTGAACGGATTTCGATAAAATTTGGCAGAGAGATAGATTGCATCCCGGGGAAGGACATAGGATAGTTTTTATCGACATACCTTGCGGACGAAGCCGCGGGTGGAAGCTAGTATTCTATATTTTATCTTAGATACCTATGCCTACCCATCTTAAAGCCCGTCACTTATCTAGCCGTAATATATAGGTATTAATATAAATCATAGCTAGGCATATTAACGATATATTTTAAATACTATCTTTAATGTGTGCACACACAGCTATAATATATATTATATTTCTATGACGTCACCAACCGATACTGTAATTTATATTATAGCTAGACCGACCATCAATGAAATGAAGGCAAAATATATATACATATTATATCATTGTATCCGTGTGTGGTAGCTTGCTATAATATATAATTATTATTACACAGGACATTAATATAATTATATCACATCATCATCATCCATCTGTGATGGGTTTTCTTCCAGTATCCAGTTTGTTGCTAGTGGCAATTTTCGTTAACCTAGTAGTAAAGGAGATTGTTCAAAACCAGTCTAGGAAAGTTGCACGTATGAAAACCAAATTAATATACAAATTATTTGCTTATTTTTTACAAGCTTTTCACTTCAGGAATTTTGTTTTCGTATCCGGAATTATGATTTTAAGATAAACAGTCAATTAACGATTGTTAGGTACATTTCCGTATAGTGATGGATGATGGACGTTTCGTTCTCTTCATTTGTACGAGTTACGTCAGTATGAGCCTTTACATAAAAACATCACAAAAATGATATTAAACTCATAAATAGCTAAATAATTAGTAATATCATAATTATAACGTAGGTACTGTATATGTATTTCATATTTCCGTTTTGAAAATATTTATTTTTGTGTTTCGTCTCACGCAGATGCAACTGTCAAGGCAGATGACAGACGTACCGGTAGAGATGACGATTATTCCTAAAATATCGATTTTTAAATCTATCCGAATCGCAGGAAAGAATCGATTCAGCAATAAATTGAGTTCTGATAGATCTGTTCCCGCTATTATTCTACATCGACAGCTTTACCAGCATAATTAGTCAAATGTAATGAATAATCGAATAGGTACAAAATAAATTAAATAATATTGTTGGTTACAAAAAACAGAACGGAAACTGCGTATCAAAACTTAAAAGTTGCAATCCGCAGGAAAAACATTGGAACTCGTTTTCAAGTTTCTAAAATCGATTAAAATATCGATCGCCATCCCTAAGCGCCGGCGCCTGCGGAAGCCGCCATTACTGTTTATTATTGTCGATTGAGAATAGTCACCGCGATTAATCTCTCCACTTAAATAGTAATACTTACGGAAATTCGTTGGTGTGTTTGTTTTAAACAACTTAGCTTGTTTCATGTAACTAACGATAGGACGTTTTCATATTTAATTGTGTTTTATTACGCCAGGACGGTTTTAGGTTATCTCCGAATTTGTTTAATTACTTTAAAACTCGGATACTTGTGTGAAAATAAACACTTTTATTTAATAGTATATAAACCGTAGTCTATAATAAATAAAGATTTATTGTGTTTCAACTTAAGACGGATTTCCATACATCAACGGTCATGATCCTTTACCTAAGGTTTTAAAATACGAAACGACATTTTTTTTTTATTTTGGTTTGAGTAGACCTGTTCTTGTCATTATATGTCATAGATGTAACGTATCTTCTTTGCATTGCACAGGTGCTGTGTGGTGCAGTGGCGGACGCGGGCGACGTGATAGCCAACGTGAGCCGCGTGCGCCGCGCGCCACAGCCTCACTACTCGCACCGCGTGTTGTAAGTATCACACTGGCTTTATAAAACATACCATAGGTACATGAGTAACCGTGGAGTTTCTTGCCGGCTCTTCTCCATAGGAAACAACCAATTGGAACCGTGCACCTAACTTCTGACATTTCATAAATGGCCATACAGGTTTATGTGAAGTAAAATATTTAGATTTTTTAATTTTCATGCAAAACAGAGGTCAATGCGCGAACGCGACCACGTAAACGTAATGCGATTTCGAAAGATTTTTTAATCGAAAATAGAACCAACATTCTGTTTTTTTTTTTTGCGTCAAGCACAATTTTAGTATCTATCACCCATAGACATGAATAAAGTCTGAAGACTTAGTTAATTAAGAGCCAAACGAGTATTTTAAATTAAATATTGTTCAAATTTACGTTACGTTTGCTCCGCGGGTTAGTGCCAGGTGAATTAATCTTTTAGTCTAAAGATCCACCAATAAAACTAGACCACTTTCTGTCAGAATTTAAAAGCTTATAGTTTTTTCGACTGTCTTCATCGTGTTTTGCTAGTTCTTTGTGTTTAGAGTGACATGTTGCAATAAAACTAAGCTTCGTCATGCACTTTACTTAAATTCTAAGCGTACCTAAGTAGGTACGTCTAAAGCTAACACTCAAACTGTTTCAAATCGGAATTATCCTTACATTCACTTTATCCTTTCAGAACGGACGAGGAGTTAGACATGACCGCGGCGTGGAAGCGCTCGCACTGGCGCGACATGCAATCCATCCTCCGAAAAGAGGGTAACCAGAAGGAGGGCGTGCAGTGCTGCCCCTCCGTCCTCGAGATGGTCACCAAGAAGGGAGGCCGAACTCCCACCGGCCTTTACGTAGAACTGTACGAAGACGGAGAAAACCAGCAGAGGCTCTTCGAAGTCTCCTGCGCCCCCAACGTCGTCGACAAACCCTGCCGGTTCGTCGACGCGCGGCTCTACAACGAATCGAAGTGTATACAAAAGTATTCGTACTCCTACGCCCTCGTCCGGTACCTCCACTCCACGGCCACCGAGACCCCGCAGCTGCGGACCGAGGGACACTTCTCCGTGCCTGGCTCCGGAGGCTGGTCTATGGACTATGTGCGCGTGCGCGCCGGTTGTGAGTGCCAAATTAAACCCAAATCAAATAAACCCGCCCGCAGAAGACACAAGCAGAGAAAGCGAAATAGGAGGATCATCGAGGACGACGAGACCTGATTTCAGGCTCAGTGCTAGTGAAATCGTGACTTTGAACAAATTTGGGATCGTCCCATAGTATTACGTTTACAAAGATATCTTTTCTGATGTTTTCTCTTTGGTTCGGAACTGTTTCGTGTATAAAACAGCAGCAAAGCTATGTTTGTTTGTGTGGCGGCTGCAGATGGTTTCTCGTTACCTATTTCAAGTGTACGCTTGAGTGGTACAACTCTCGGTCGATGTATCAATGTATTTATTTTATTTTTCGTCTATATTACGCTTCTTGTTGTAGTCCGTTAGTTAGTCTCGATCTTATGAAATTAAAGTGCCTTTTAGTGCCTTAGATTTAAATAGTTCACTATATTCTGGGAATTGTTGAAATTTTGATTCCAATGCGTTATCTGTATACAATAAGTATTAAATGTAAAGGCTAATGTCACACGAGTCATAATGCCCTAGCAAATCTTACAACATTATTAGGTGAATAACATCACAAATAGTTCTTAAAATAATTAGCATTTCATTACCGATATAAATTCGCGGCAACAAGAATTCTAACTTTTAAATATTCATATTTACAAATATAATTCGTGTGACACTCGCTTACAAACTACATGATAATGTAATAGTTACCGGTTGATCGAGGTGCATAGATATAATTCGACTTCACTGCGCTATCACTACACCTTCAGTTAATTTTAAGATATAAACCAACGACTTTCATGTACAACATACTACGGACGTTAATCTTAACGAACAGTATTTTCCACCTACTTGTAGTTTACGGAGTTCGAATTTCCAAGTCTTGGCCATTTCCCAAATAATATGTCGGAATCGACTCTCAGCTCAACTAGATGTGGGTGGATATCAGTATCCTGCATGAACCCATTGGAATTTCACAACTCTACTGGTGAAAGATTCCGGAAAATTATGAGGGGGAATTGTAGACCAACTGCCAGACATTTTTTAGGCTACAACTATTACGGGACGGGCCTTGTCATATTCGTAACAGCTAGTCTTATTTTAGCATGCTCTTCAAGAAGAGTCTTAATAGGCAAGGAACCGTTCCCATTTATAATGTTTTAGTTTTGTTTTATCAAACTCTCTTCTTCTTCTTTGCAGTGTTTCCTAGATTTTGGAGTTCTAGGTTTCCGTAAATCTTTGTGTGTAGTACGTGGTACATAGTAATCGTTGTAAATAACAGTAAAGAGCAGTCTGTGATCATTTCATACACGTTCTGTAAGCCGTAGTGGGGTCACGATGATTCTCCTGTGAAAAAACTATTTTGTTCACAAATTTGACTTCATTTAGATGAAAATCCACAGCTATTGCTTTAAAAATGAATATCGTAGGTCCCGTAGGAGGATTGACTATAAACCAAGCATTAAATTAATATGAGTCAAAGCATAAGTAACAAGACTTGTAAACGCCAGTGTCAATAGTGTTATTGCTTTATTGGGATTTCTTAATGAAATATTTTCATGCTTTTTTTTTTAGTTTTGTTTAATTTATGGTCTATAGCCATCGTCATATTTAAAATTAGCCTGCTCTTTAGAGTCATCACTCAATCTTAGAAGAACTACATTGACAAAATTATGACGTGATTAGAGACATACCTATTTTAGTTCATCAAAGTTAAATAAGCCAGTACCAAGTTTCAATTATTATTCCGTTACGTTTGTCGGTATCTATCTAGCTGTCTACAAGAGTAACTTCGTCTAGCTGTTTCACATGAGAAGCATCGGCAGTTAAAGTCGTTCCACTGATTATAATGCTCTCTTCCCTTTTAAAATTAAGAATATTTATTCAAAGTTAACAATTTATAATTTTTTGTTATTATTTGTAACAAGTACTTACTTCTTAGATATAAGTGCGTCGAGTCAAAGATCTGTATTATTTTCTATTTTGTAATACTTTTATTGTATTTAAAAATGTAGTTATATTTTTAAGGATTAATTTCATTCTATTTATACTGTTTAATACGAGGTATTCCGATATACAGTATGAATGTTAGTTTGTACGTAGAAATCGCTTCCATAAAATATAATTGATGTATATAAATAACGCAATAGTATTGTGGACTGAGATTATTTTGTGCATTTAGATGTGTTATAACAGAATGAGAGAATATTTTTATAATAAGATAACGCTATCCATCGACAGTAAAAAACTTACAACATATATGTAGCGCCATCTGTTGGCGAGTAGCTGGCAGTAAACCAACAGCTTTTTAAGCAACAACTAGATGTCGCTGCATCCACCTAACCTGTCTAGCATTACGCAGAACAGTGCCATGTTTAATTAATTATAATTATTTAAGCCAATAATCATCAATTTATTGGTCTGCTAAGAATTTAGAAAAGTTTGTTATATGCATATTATAGTTCTATTACCCGTTGACATTCAATGTACTTACTACCATCGAAATGCCTTCATCGCTAAAAATGTAAAAAAAATTAAATAATAATACCGAAGTGCAATGTGTCATAAAGTTGGTATAGTAAAGTGTTTAATGTTAACAAAATCACTGCAAACTGTAACAATATTACTTCCATCATCACAACAGCTATACGTTATTTTATTGTTGACATCAAAAACAAAACTTTAAATAAAATAAAAACCTGAAATAGCCGAAATTCTTTTATTGTTACCTTATTTTCTAAAAGTCCTTTTAGGAATCACTTATACATACCATCGTATAAAAATTACAATACAAAAGTCACATTTTTTTATCGCTAAGCCCTTTCACATACGTGTAAGGTGTCTTCTTCTCAAAAAAGAATATAATTATTCAGCGTCATGATCTGAAAATAATGAAATTTAATATTATTTATTTATTATGAGCTAGCATTGTAAGTCAGTAGGAAAAACCACGCACATACGAAACATGCTGAATACCTATCACCTGCTGGAGTTCTTCCAGCAGCGCCATCTCTTACCGAATAGCGAGAAACATTATTTTAATGTCAATAAAATCACAGTTTTGAAATCTACCAGAAAATAGTTTATAAGGTAAATTGATATTTCGGCTCACCCAAATATAATGTTGTCAAATACATTAGAACAAATCCAAGTCCAACGGAAAAGAATTGCAATAATCCCGCGTTCCTCTTGCGCTCATGCCAGCGCGCCCTCTCGCGGGGAAGCACCTCACTAACTGTCACGTAAAGTAGCGTACCAGCTGCCAGGCCCTGAATTGAATTAATAGATGGCGTTAGTAATTACTGTAGTACCTACATAACGCATCTACGCTACGGTGCAAAAACGTCACTTATGCAAATGATGTAATTTTTCAGGAGAAGCATTTGAAAATTCGACATCCTATTATAATGTATAGTTCTTCTTGACTAAACAATAACGTCACAACTGCCCTCGCGGAAACTATACACACTACACAAATGACAATTACTCACCAGGTAAAGCATTAGCTACTTTTTCTCATACACAGATCAATTTTGACAAAAATTGCATAAGTGACGTTTTTGCACTGCAGGTGCGATAAAATAATCTCAATGATCACTGGTTTTTCTTTAAAGTAGGCTCAATACAACCAAACCAATGAACAAAATATTATCTCAATCGATGATAAATGGTGTAACTAGATTGCGATTGATCGACTTAGACCAGGCGATATTTGTCGTCTCAAAACATACCTATAGTGCGCGCAGAAATAGTTGGCAGCGCCTTATGTATGTGTGCGGTGGGACGGAGGGGTGGGGGCGCTTTGTCGTTACTCAGTAGGTACGTGCGTTGCGAACAATAGGCAACCCCGCCGCCCTCACCCCCGTCCCCACCCAAGGCGCGGCCAACTAGTTCCGCGCGGACTATACCTAATCGATGGTCGATTGACGAACAAAGTCGCTGTCATGCATCATACTGGATCTATCTGTAGGTATGCTCGATGTCTTCGATCAACCGCATTGTAGTTGCACCTATAATCTTCATCGCAGTACTTACTGCACTAATAAAGTTTCGATACCTACTTAGTACCTACTTAGGCAACCAACCTAAAAACAAATAATCTACCTGCATAATTGGCACAGCGATAGAGTCCTTCAGTGAATTAACAGTCTCCAATCCCGCGCCGATCCCAATTCCCGCGACGGATCCCGCACTGAACAGGCCGATGCACATGATGTGTCTACACGCACGGTTCGGGAAGTTCTCGCACAGTTCTGCGCCCAGACAGAAGCCGACCACGAACTTGTGGGAGGCTACGGCTGCTAGCAAGAGGAGCACCTGGAAAGAGAGATTTGGACTTTGTAACTCACATGAGTAATTGAATGTTTGTCTTTACCTACCAAAGACATTTCAACCGCGTAAGATTGGTTTAGTCCGAACTCGGCACCTTTCCATCTCGGCGCCATGTCATGAATTAATCATTAATTTTAGATACACATATCTACCAAAAAATTGGATACACAGTATCAGTGTAGTGAGTAAATCAACATGATATTAAGTCAAAATAAATATTTAACAAAAGTTACTGTTTACAAAATAAGTTTAATTTTAAAATACTAGTGGTTAGTTGACAAAGTAAAAGTTAATAAAAAGAGAGACAATATTTATTTTGATTTACTTAATAATCAAGGTGATTTACTTACTATAGATACTAATACTGTGTTTTAATTTTTTTATGTGTACCTAACCTAACAATGATTTAGTACAGGGTGCCGAGATGGGAATGTTTCGTAGGCATAAATTCATGGGTGCCGAGATGGGACTAAACCGTAAGATTAATGCGTAGCCTAGCATAGCCATAGTCTAGCAACTCTACTGTTGAGACACAGGCCTCCTCTCAGTGAGAGGGAGTGGGCCGTAATCCACCACGCGGGCCCAGTGCGGGTTGGTAGATGTCACATGTCTTCGATCTTTCTTAGTTCTAGGACATGCCGGTTTCCTCACGATGTTTTCCTTCGCCGTATTAAGAGCAGTAGTGTTGAAATAATTTACACAAAATAAAACGCCGGTCTCGGTTCGAACCTACGACCTACAACTCGTAAGTCGCGGCCGTTACCACTGGACCACTACTGCTCTCTTAGGTAGACTACCTATCCCATAAATTAAAAATGTCACCGAAAGAATTTTGGCATGTTCCATTTGCTTCCCCTTAAGAAATAAGTATTTAATCCTTTCCCAGCTGTGGCTCTGTTGTCATTGTTGTCAATGGTTTTTGCAGCTGTTTCTCTACGCAAATAAATATAAACCTTGATTATAGCTGCGACACAGTTTTTTACTCTTGTAGCTATCATCCATTGTATTTGTAACTATCGCCATTTGGTTTTGTTCCAAAGTAAAAACTTTTACTTTTTTAACAGACTTTAAAAAAGCATGATCTGTATTCAACACGCGTATGTATAAAAATTTTAAAAACTGAAATACTTTTACTTTTTTTTGTAGATTGTGTAACATCTGATAAGGATAATATCTAAAACCAGCATACATCTGTTTTCCTGTGTTAGGAAATATGTATGTGGGTAAGTACGTAAGAACAAATTTACCTACACATTAACATTTATCAGCTCATAAAAATGCAACTATGTACGTAAGTTATGTATCGACACTATCGACAATCAGTTCCACCTAGGGTTACCATATGACAGGCGTTTGCCGCATTTGATAGGCATTTTAAGGTTTAGACAGGCGTGCGGCCGGCATTGGTCTGAGACAGGCATTTTTAAATTTCGCGCCAGCTCGCGCATCGCGGTTGCATAAATGCAAGCGCGCGGGCGCGAAATTCATGAAAATCTGCCAGTTTGTGTTCTCTATTTTGGCACACAATGCGAACGTAGAACGTACGTTTTCTCTCGTCAACGCCCAGTGAAGTAAAGAAAGAAATCGGCTGACAATTGAATCAGTAAAAGCAATATTGATTACTCAAGAAAATTACAAAACTGTATCTTGTGAAGATTTTTACGTTTGTTTTATGAAAAGAACTATTACAGCGTTTTGCTTTAGACAGGCATTTTTCTGAAAATTCAGGCATTTTAGGTATCATAGACAGGCATCCCTCTATTTACATATGGTAACCCTAGTTCCACCTGGCAAGTACAGTCGGCAAAAGAGATAAGTAATCAAGCAGCTAACTATTAATCTTTTATAAACCATTTTAGTGTAAGTGTAGATTTTTTGACAATGCTCGTCTAAATGTGTCTCATGTTTTAAAAAAAATATTCAAGTATGAAACAACATGGTTGGCGACGAAGATTACTGCTACGCTCGCGCTATGTTTCTACACTAGTGCTACGCTACTGCTATGCTGCCTCTACGCTCATACTATGATCGTGCTACGCTGCTGCTACGCTAGTGCTACGCTCCTGCTACGCTAGTGCTAGGCTGCTGCTACGCTCGTGCTATGATCGTGCTACGCTGCTGCTACGCTAGTGCTACGCTCCTGCTACGCTAGTGCTAGGCTGTCAGTGCTACGCTAGTGCGTGCTATGATCGTGCTACGCTGCTGCTACGCTAGTGCTACGCTCCTGCTACGCTAGTGCTAGGCTGCTGCTACGCTCGTGCTATGATCGTGCTACGCTGGTGTTATGCGTCTGCTACGCCACTTTTACGCCCGTAGGACACTGCAGCTATGCGCATGCTTTAGTGCTGCTTCGCGGCTACGGATTCAGAATTTTGTCTACGCAGTGTAAAAATGTTGATGTCTTGCCTGGTTACTTATCTCTTTCATTGACTGTATATGCTAGGCAAGGAAAACACTGACTCAACTGTTGTCATACAAAACTTATAAAGCGATTCATAATATCTTTAGTAATGAATCATTCATAACATCAAGGACATTGAGCTTCGCTACAATATGTCTCGTTATTTAATTAATTTACTAACTACTCTGACATTCTAGGTCACCAGATATTTAGACCACTTTGTAAGCTGTGTTGGAATAAAACTGCGAACTCTAAGTAATAGTTTGTGAACAAAAAGTTTGACTTAATAATAGGTAAGATTCGTCTTGCCAGCGGTGCAAGATGGCGTTTTTGTTGAGTTGTATAGTGTGTTTGGTTGTTTAAAAAGCGTTGATTTCATGCTTACCAAGCATAAAATAGTTTTGATATTGATAAGGGCTCCTTAGGCAGATCACACACTAAAATGAGCTACGTGACGCGGCGCAGAGAAGAGAACGCGCCCCGTCACGTCCGAATTTGGCTCCGTTTCCCGCGCCCCGTCGCGTGGTGCGTCGTCGTCGCGCGTCGTAGTGAGCCACTTTAGGTTCATTGTGCTAAAACTTGTACCACCGCCATGCATACTAATTTAGAACTGGCTAATGCTGTGATTTTTTGAGCAATTTTCCTCATGTCTGTTCAAGTGAATAGATTTTTCCTTGTGCAATAAAAATACCGCAAGTAGTGGTAGAGAGAATATATGTAAATGTATTTAATTTTAGCAAATCAGTTCAGCCATATACATTTGTCGAGGCATGGGGCATCCCCGAACAAGAAAGCCTGGTGACCTTTTTGTTACAGTAGACCAAAATTGCTTAGAGGATATTGTATACCGGTTCCATGACTTACTGACAGACAACACACAACCTTAACGCCTAAAGTTATTAATTACGTAATACGTTAGCTATTTAAATCACCTTTTACAACAAAAAAGAAAACATGTTAAAATAAGATGTAGTGAGGCGTAGATTGCTTTCAAGAACTCCCTACTTCCTAAAACGGGACTGCACATAAATAAAAGATAAAATTAAAAGAACGACATGAATCAGAACCCATTGGTTTAAAAAGGTCTCTGATCATGTCAGAAGGACACTCACGCAGGAGTGGGTTTTAGCCGGTAAGAGTCCGGCACTGCCCAGACTGGTTCATAGCTAGGGCAGTTTGGGCGTCCATGAGAATTTCCCACTGCTGCCAAATATAAAAAAAGTCTAAAATTAGTAGGAGGAAAAAGGCATCTGCACACCTTTACTAGAGAGTGTACATCACCAATGAGGAATTATAAAATTCTGTTTTATAGCAGAAAATGATCTCGGTAGATATATTTTTTTATTTATCCATTAACTAACGCACATGACTTCGTGTGCGTTAGTTTAGTCAGCGAAACACGACGCAGACGCTTGTCTGCGTCGTGTTTCGCTGACTGCATGGTGTCATGTAGCCAGCCACAAAACCGGCGGTACACAACACCCTTCGGCCAGAACTCTTCCTTGAGGAACTTCTCGAGATGATGTGTCGGTAGACGCACCACGAACGACTTGAAGTTCATTTTGTGACGCGACTCCAACCTCTCGACCCTGAAAGTCCAGTTGGTCTTCACACGCATGTACTCCATGAAACCGGTGTAATGAAACGGTGGACGCTACGTTAGGTAGAAGTTTAGGCTAAGCACGAAGCGTTCGCGTTCGTACAAATTATTCTGTTTACGGAGCGTAGTGATTACCTAGTGTGGTTTTATGTATTACATATTTACATATTTTTTTGTTGCGGACGTTTTGGAAGACTAGCACATAGCTAGTACAAAAACAGAAAATTTAATGAGGAAAAAACATTTTTATTGTATGTCATGAATAGATAAATAACTAGGTATTTACACTAAATACTAAATTAAATAACTAAAACTATACAAATAAATATAAAAACAAAAGGACACTTAGGCGTCGATGTACCGCATCGCTGTCATCCGGAAACGTGCCAAGAAGACTGGCAGCATTGCCACGTTGAATGGCAGTGCTAATTCTTTGGCCAAAGAACAACCCAGCCCTCTGGACACGTGAAGTGTCGACATTTAACTTTATTCTACAAGAAAATGATGCAGTTAATATTCAAAATGATTAAGTCAATAAGTGCATACTTATGCGAGTGATATTCACTTGCAGTCTTATCTTCTTCAAATATTATAATCTAGGTGTCCTAACCTTGGATATAACGTTGCCTTGCCTAACCCAATCAGCACCGGGCAGATAAAACTGACTGAAAATAAGACACGTTTTCAGCAATACAGAGAAGTGTTATGTAAAGTTTTAAATAGTCTGATGTCAAATAAGATATACCCCAATAGCTGCGCCCAGCGGTTTCACCCGCATAAGTATCGATTCCCTGGGAATATCGTGATAAAAAGTTGGTCCAGCCGTTTGACCGTGAAGAAGTACAAACATATAAACACACACACACACTCACAAACTTTCGCCTTTATAATATTAGTGTGATAGTCAATATCACCTGCCTGGCCTGTTCCCTACTATCTTGGAGTCTCCTTCTAGTCTAACCGGATGCATCTGAATACCAGTATTTACCCCAGGGTCAGCAATTACCTCCTAAAATTGAGTTTATTGTAGACTAGCGACCCGCCCCTAATTATTTCACTCTGGTGCAATGTAATAATAATAATCCTCCGGAGACTCCGGACCGTATTTCGGCTAAACTTCGGAGCGGGAGATGTTAATAGTGCATTAAGTGTGTGCGCAGACAGAGGTGCACTCCCTCTTCCCTCACTCCTATTCCGATGGGACGGCAATCCGCGGCTGTCCCATTTCAAAACCTAGTAAGGGACACTTTTTACAAAAATGGTTTTATTGCATAATCTTGCTAACCTAGAAGGTCTCTACCAAATACAAAAACACCAGTGTTTTAAACTTACATAAACGGAGATATATTTTAAGCATCGATATACCTAGTAAGTGCACCGCACCATTCACTCCCTAGTGACCATTTTAAAACCTAGTAAGTCACTTTAACCAATTCAAAACCTCTTTTACAACCATTAGCATTTTTTTTTTACTTAAGGGGGAAGCGCTAAGGTAGCCCGCGAAATTCAAATTTTCTTACGTTTTTTGCAATTTGCTGGTCAGCATTAAGTTGTACGTTGATTAATATATGAATCGCGGCCGTAAGAAATATGTGTTTACAGAATTATAATCATTAAAGTCATCAACACAACTCTCTAAGACCACGTAAGTCCCAAGAATAACTGTTTCATGAAATCATCATTCTTTGGACTTACGTGGTCTTAGAGAGTTGTGTTGATGATTTTAATGATTATAATTCTGTAAACACATATTTCTTACGACCGCGATTCATATATTAATCAACGTACAACTTAATACTGACCAGCAAATTCCAAAAAACCTAAAAAAAATTGAATTTCGCGGGCTACCCTGGCGCTTTCGCCTTAACATAAATACTTTGCATAGGCTGACCAATATTACGTTTATGCGCTCTCCTGTAAAATTTCATTTTAAGTCCTTACTAGGTTTTGAAATGGGGCAGCCGCACAGACTCCGAGAGAGATCAGACGTAGGACCAACGACTTAACGTGTTTTCCGAGGCACGTTTTTATGTTCTTTAGAAGAACTATTTATGATTTGAATGGGTGGTTGACATCTATCATTTATCAATAGGTACATATTATAAAACAAAGTCAGTTTTCGGGTCTGTTAGTGTTCGCTTACTGACAGACACGAAAAGTGACTTCGTTTTATAATAATTATGTATTGATAAATGGTAGATGTCAACCACCCATTCAAATCATAAATAGCCCCCTAATAACATAGATGTCTAGTTTATACTCTTATAACGATATTCCTATTAGATAAACCCAATTTTTTTTTTCATCCGTTTTCCTTATGATGCATATAGCGATCGTAATCGTTGCACATAATGTAATGTACTCAACAGTGAAAAGATAACATGAGGTATAAGTTGACCTTGAAAATCTTCCTGATAGTTTTACTTGCGAATTTATACCTACATGTTGATAAAGGGCCGTAGGCCGTAAGGCCGTCTGAATATGCCGTCTGATAATGAATGCTTATTTATATCATCGACAGTTAAAAATTTAAAATTGTCGTTCGGCGAATGAAACTACTTATTAAGAGCGTTTATACTGAAAGTGGGCAACGTCGCAAATAGCTGTCAAATATTTCGCTGTTTAGATTAATTTGTCAATATTACTGTATGAAAATAAGAAATATGGCTAACTACTGAACTAGAATATTGATTATGAAATGCAATAATTAATATCGTAACACCGAATATTTAGCTTTAGATGTAAAAAAAGTATTTGGAAACTTTACAAATGCCTTTTTTACACCTAAAACGGTTACAACATCAAATTCAGTGTTTTAATTGCAATTCATTATTAATATTCTAGTTCATTAGTTAGCCATATTTCTTATTTTCATACAGTAATATTGACAAATTAATCAAAACAGGGAAATATTTGACAGCTGTTTGCGACGTTGCCCACTTTCTGTATACGCGCTCTTAAGTTAAAATTTCAACATTCATCCATAGTAATATACAGGGTCATATTAAATTTGCTAGCGAAACTTTGTCGACGTAATGAGTATCTAAAATCAAAAGAAAGATTTGATGTTTTTTAGGGGTCATCTACTGCTGCTGGTAGATAGTGATGATACTTGAAATAGGAGAAAGAAAAAATATGTTTTATCGTGTTTATTGTGTTTAGATATTGATACTAATCACGTCTGTGAAGTTTAAACAAAAGAAACTGTTTTTTTAAACTGATATTTAAGTGAACTAAGTTTTTTTTTTCATTAATTAGACCCCACTAAATAAATTCACGAAATTAATTTCTTTTTGTTTTATCGTATTTCGATATCGATCGATACCCATCACACATATGCGAAGTTTAGCTAGCTAGTTTAACGTGAACCTGTATGGGTATACTATCAATCGAAAACCAGTCAAGAAAAAAACTTACTTTTTCATCGGTACATCTTCAGATAAGATACAAACTAAATTGATAATTATTTAATTATGCCGCCTATTTAAATATTATATGATAATAATATTACGGACGGAATAAAGTAGTTTTTCGTTAATTATTTGCTGGAATTCATGAAGAGAATTATTAGTTCTACTTCAAGATTTTACCTCACATAGGTCAAAAGTAAAAGATTGAAAAGTGTTTGAGAGGGAAATTAATTGTTAAACAAACTATCACACTACGTCAATTTGCCGTGTTATAGCCATTGCATACAACTGTCAAGAAATGACAGCTGATTTGAATATATACGGACGATTTGAGTTTCAATAAAATTTCTCTAACTTCACAATAAGTAGTCTTGGTATTATTAATCACGAATAACTTGATATACCAAGAAACTATGTATTTAGCCATAAAAGGAATAGCTTACCATTACAAATCCATTACCTAATGTACTTATATTTAAACACATAAATTAATACCTGTGCAACACTGTGTGCAACATGCCAGGCTCGTCGATAGAAACAGAAGGAAAATGACACGTATGTACATGTGTCAATTGTATTAATAAATCTGCGGTATTACTCAATTACATTGATAACAAAAAATATTAATAATTAATTGATAACTAAGTACCTACATAGCTGTGCCCATGGCTCGGCCCGTGTCATCATCTGCCTATTTTCCCAACTATGTTGGGGTCGGCTTCCAGTCTAACCGGATGCAGCTGAATACCAGTATATTACATGGAGCGACTGCGTATCTGAATCTGACCTCCACAACCCAATTACTGGATAATACGATACCCCTTCATAAGACTAGTTGTTAAACTTTCGGGCTACAGACGACCCATAACGACTGTCAAAGATCCACGAAACAGCAACGTGCTATCCGAGGCACAGAGGGGTCTTGATCACCCATCACCCATCACCCATCCGCGGACCAACCGCGGCAAGCGTAGCTTAACCCGATCGATCGATCCCTTAGCCATTAGCCCCTCGCCCGGTGAGGGCGGCGGGTATGGCTCGGCCCGTGTATGCTTTAAGTTTCATATTTTATGCAGAATTTAATGTTCACTTTTCTTTTTTTGAATGAAATTGAATTTCTTTCTTTTTTATGTAAAAAAATAACACAACATAACATCGCGCTTGTTTTCCTCAATAGTAGCCAATTGTCATCCACTTAGTGTTCATAATTGGTCCAGACTCCAGGCTGCTACAGAGAAATTCCAGATGGAAAACCCAATAACACTATCCGACGCGGGAATACAACTCAGAAAAAAAGTTATGTCGACATAAATAATACCTACTGAGCCATATGGTTGCATAATATAAGAAAAGCCTCGTTACACGGCTAATAGTAATTAGGGATTAAAATTGATAATCAACAGATTATTAGAGAGGATAGTTTTACCGACTCACATTCGCAATCACATTAGTGTAATGTACTTGTCTCTAGGGTCACAACACATGTTGCGTGTTGCGTGCTGATCGTCAGTGGCAGTGGCAACAGTGCGCTGTGCGGCTGCCTACCTTCATGCCCTAAAGAGTGCTTAGACCGTCATTGTTGACTTGAAGTCGGTAAATAAAGATTTAAGCTAATTTACAAAATACTTATATCGCCTACCCGGGACACAGGCCTCCCCTTGGTGAGAGGGACTGGGCTGTAATCTACCCACCCACGCGGGCCCAATGCAGGTTGGTAGATGTCACATGTCTTCGAA
Source organism: Luperina testacea (assembly GCA_927399505.1). NCBI lineage: Eukaryota > Metazoa > Arthropoda > Insecta > Lepidoptera > Noctuidae > Luperina > Luperina testacea. The sequence continues at coordinate 1,872,011 of OV656771.1, forward strand.
TGTTTGGTTCTAGGACATGTCGGTTTCCTCACGATGTTTTCCTTCACCGTTTTGAGAGCAGTTACAAGTTAGCTCCTAATCGATCCATTGTGTGTACCAGGACCGAATCTGTCCGACTCATATCATGAACTTATCCTACTATACTATACATATATATACTAATATTAGAATCGTTTCGTCTTTTTGAGTCAATTTAAATCATTCACTCACTTCAATTCTACGTCATCAGACTTCATAACTATAAATAGTGTTTGTTTATAATGCCAAAATAACAGCTTAGTAGTAAAAACATATGAAAGTAACGGTACTTATAATAAAAAATATATTTTTTTTAATTGATGTGTCTGTCTGTCCGTTTGTTCCGGCTAATCTCCGAAACGGCTTGACCGATTTTCAAGGGACTTTCACTGGCAGGTAGCTGATTAGCTGATGGTTTAAGAAATAACTTAGACTACTTTTATTTTAGAAAAAGTACCTAATAAGGGTTCCGCTCAATAAAATTAAAACCCATGAAATCCAATTCGTTTTCCGACTTGCCCGCGAAAGAAGTCGTGGGCACAGCTAGTCTACAATGTATATTTACATTATGTTGTTATAACTAAACAACTAGATTGTGGTAGATTGATGGAATCGACGTTTTAGATCGATCCTGTGGTGTATGGCGGCCGGGTCACGTTCATCTATCAACTATCGATTATCTTTTGAGGTGACCAATATCGAATAGTCACTTTTTTCCACAAAGAAAATATAATTATAATAACAATCTTATCCGTATTATTACCGCGGCGTATTTACTCCTTATCAGTAACGGAGCGAGGAGTAACGGTTTCGTTACGACCGACGGTGTCTGTTATCAGTTATCACAAGAGAGGTACCACTGTATGTGGGTCAATAATTGTACTCGTAGATAACTGATAACGTTCGTAAGGAAATGTACCTACCAGACGAAAATACATGATATTAATTGTTGATATTTATCAACATTTGTTATTTGACTAGATAATTACATTGATACCACGGATATCGGACATCTATGATTGGTACTATAGCAGGTGTTACCTAAATACTGAAACAATAAAACAAAGGTGTTTTTCGATGTCGTTACGTTTGGTCAACAAAGAAAGATCAACGCTTTCCCACTCATCGTTGTATCTACAGACGTAACCAAAGGGTAATGGCAGCAACGTCATTCTGTCTTCGTGATAACCACGGAGCACTGATTTACCGCGCCAGCAGCGTCTACAGACGGCAGTACCTACTAATACAGTTCTTTCAAAGCTATTTTACCTCTGACAGCTGCAACTCAACTACAATGACAATAATATCGCTGTGATTTTGACAGACTTGACAGTTGCAGAAACCCAACAGGAACTTTATAGTCACGAGATTAAAGATCACCATGATATTGACAGTGATGCAAAATCAGAAGTAAATGTGAATGGACAATTCCAAGCACCGAAAGCGCTTGGGAGCGGTGAATGCTTATGCGAATCCCGCACACCCCCGGCCATAGGCAGAGGTGGAACACCGCGGTGGTTATAGCTGGTAACGTACGTCATGCCCCTCTGTCACCCCCACGATGAAGGAAGTCCATGAGGATTTCCACAGCGAACCAAAAAAAAAAGAAAGCTCCGAAAAAGCTTACTGAACGCACAACTTCTGTCACTGACCGCCTTCAAAGCCGTCAGTCTGCCATATCTGCTGTGTCCGTTAAAATGGTTATTGGGACATAACCATGGATTTGTGGGATAATTGTGCGACTCACAATGACAATTGATCGCAATTTCTTTCATTTTAACAGTTCAGCCACGTTATAGCGTTCAGCAGACGAATTTATTAAACATATCAAGCGATGGATTAGAAATATCCTTTGATTGAAATTGTGTTACACAATTAGGGTGTTGTTTAATAGTTTTAAAAGAAATTACTCGGATTACCTACTCGTACTTTATTTATCTTGTTGTACTCTTAAAAAGTAAGACTCCTTTGAGGTTTGCCTTACAATCTGATCAAGGTTTATATCTGAATTCATGCCTTAAAACCAAATCATCAAAGCAAAATGATGAAAACAAAACAGTTTTAATAGCAGTAAGTACCTTACCTTTTAAGACCTACCAAATTAACTAAATGAACATCTGTAATTTATTTACCAAGATAGGTGTAATTATAGGGGTCATGTAAAGGACAAAATCAAGAAAGCCATAAAAGATGTTCATTTAGTTAATTTGGTAGGTCTTAAAAGGGTAGGTCCCTTTTAAGACCTACCAAATTAACTAAATGAACATCTGTAATTTATTTACCAAGTTAGGTGTAATTATAGGGGTCATGTAAAGGACAAAATCAAGAAAGCCATAAATAAACGATTTGTACAGTTTTTTGCCCAAACTGCACTTGTATAACTGGTTATAAGTATCATGTTTCAAGTTTTGGAGCACTGACTACACCAAAATTTTGATTCACTATTAAAAATAACGTGCCGAATTGTTTGTAAATAATCCAGCAAATTGCAAAAAAACGTAAAAAAAAATTGAATTTCGCGGGCTACCCTGGCGCTTTCGCTTTAAGAATAGCCTACACAAACATACCTACGCATGATGTAGAGGCATTTCTGTTTTCTTCTATATTGAAATCATAATCTTTTCTATATATCTATAAAAATCGATAGCCGTTCGTTAGTCTCGCAAAAACTCGTAAATGGCTCGAGCGTTTGTGATGAAACTTTGATAAGTTGTTTTGTGCGCGCCGGAGAAGATTCCTACCAAAAAAATAAAAAGGCATTGCTACAACGCATTGGATAGTCTAATCTTATTCTATACGTATCTATTCATCGCTTGTCGTGTCTGTCTGTATAACCGCGATGTTTTTTTTAAACTACGCAACGGATTGATGTGGTTTTGACCATGATTTAGATTTAGAATGTATTCCGGAAGGTTTATGAGTCATCATCGGCCTAGCCTTTTCCCAACTACGTTGGGGTCGGCTTCCAGTCTAACCGGATGCAGCTGAATACCAGTAAGTATTTTATATGGAGCGAATGCCTATCTGGCCTCCACTTCACAACCCAGTTCTGTTGTTCTGTTCAGTTCTGTTTACAGAGATTTCCAGTTATCTTTTTTTAAATAAGCCATTTCGAAAATTATCTTAAGGAATTTTAGACTCCTGTTTGTGCGTATGATGTTTCATTAAAATCGGTTCATTCATTTCGAAAAACAAGGGCTTGAAAGTTTATATGAAATGCCGTACAGCGTAAAGTACCTAGTAGGTAGCTACCCACAAGAAAAGCGTGAAGTTTGAGTGTAATAGGGCTGGCTTTGGATATTGAGTATAAAAGAAGAAGGGTAGAAAAGAGGCAGACAAAAATTTTGTCAAGAAGAAGTGAATTTTGGGAAGAAAAAAAAAGGAAAAAAATTGCAAAAATGGCAACGGCAAATGCAAATAAATGGTTGTACGATAGACGCACGTCAGTAACACTTTGACCTTGAGCCGGCCTAGGCCGGGCGGTTTTTATCGCGATGATTTTTTTTCCCGCACTAGATTTTCAACTCTTGGTATTGAGCCGCACATTAAGAAACCATCAGAGCGCATCTCAGCGCGTCAAAAAACACACTGTTACATTTTTAACTCTCGACGCACTGTTGAAAACCAAGGGCGCGAAAAAAATCGCCGCTATAAAATACGCCCTTGCGTTCCCGCGGTAAAGCTAGCTAATAAGCACTGGTATTGTTACCACCACAATATAGATACACCTAGATAACGAAAGAGCAACTACTTCGCGTGTCAAAAATCGCACCAACTTACGTACCAAAAATCGTAAGCCGCCACTTTCGCGCTCAGTCCTGTGTACTGCTGGCTGGGTGAGCGTAAGCGCTGGCGCTAGGCCCCGGGAGTGGGGTGAGACTATCGATTTGATTTTCCCATCACTAAATTATAGTGCTTGTGACGTCATAGTAGTCAAAAAATGGCAAGCTTGGTTTTCATACAGATCGCATGCTTGCGTTATTTGGGTCTATCTACTCGTATACCTGTGGTTGCCACTGGCGTGCAGCCTGCCGTCAACTTAAACATATCTTCGTATATTACCTGTCTAAACTGATTCATCCAAAGGGAGGGGTCTCCTCTGGCCCTGAAATCTGTTATTCTGGTGCTGTGGGCGTAGCGATCTGTACCTTTCACTCGTGATCTTTAACTAGCAGGTTACTGATATTTATAGATCTAAGATAAGCTCCAGCGAACTTAAATTGAAAAACATCCGTTCTAGTTCCCACGCAAATATACTAAAGATCTAATTTTAATAATAATTTTAGGGTTCCGTACCGTAAGGCTCCAAACGGAACCCTGTTACTCTACCTACGCCGTCCGTCTCTCTGGCTGTCCGTCAACCTGTCTGTCACAGGGATATATCTTTTAAACCGTAATATATAGCCAAAGGAAACTGCAATCGTGTTGGTGACAATGGTAAAAGCAAGATGAAGAGCAGCATCTTACGTCATGATGTCCTGCTTCAACCATGTATCGCATACTCCTATGACTTACTAGCTTCTGCCCGCGACTTAGTCCGCATGAACTCGGCAATACTGTAACTTCCCATTCGTGAAAGAACTTTCGGAATCGGATCAGCAATTCCGAAGATTACCGCCTACATACAAACTCACAGATCTGTGTTTCTAGTCAATTCCTGGAAACGATCTATGAGGTAGGTCTACAAGCAAAAATTATATTAATAATTAGTTAAATTAGTCTTCATTGATTTTTAATTAATTCAAGAATTGCTTGCGTAGATAGAGAAATTTTATGTTGAAAGCCTACAGTTGTTGTTTTTAACACTATCTGGTCGTGTAGGATACAGAGTTTTATTTTTAAACATTTTATCTGGATATGTCGAGGACAGGCAATTTATTGAACGAATCAAGTACAGACTTATTATTACTGAATTTTACAAATAAATGGTCTCAGTCATCGAGATATAAGTACTAACTATATCTCGATGGTCTCAGTTGTATCTTTCCCATTAGATCCGGGGTTGATTCTCAAGTGGAGGCACATTGTTATCGAGGTTTTCTAGTGTTTTTGTGTTTCTATATACCTCTGCCAGAGCCCTTTGGGAATATAGGCGTGATGTCCTCTTTCTACTAATTCAATCAATCAACCAATCAACTTTGCCTATCGCAGTCCACTGCTGGACATAGGCCTCTCCCAGGCTGCGCCACAACACCCTGTCCTGCGCTACATAAAGGCTCCTTCAAACAGGCGCGACACGACACGCGACACAAAGGCACCGCAAGTCGCGCAACGAGCGGTGCCTTTAGGTCGCGCGCGATTCGCGTCGCGCGTCGCGCCTGTTTGCAGCTGGTCGCTTTCTGTAGTTTTTGCCTACCCCCACGAGAAAGAGGCGAGATTTTAAATGTATTTGTGTATGAATCACGCTAATATTATAAAGGCGAAAATTTGTGAGTGTGTTTGTATGTTTGTTACTTCTTTACTCACAAACGGCTGGACCAATTTTGATAAAATTTAGTATGGAGGTAGCTAATACCCAGGGTATTAACACATAGGATCTTTTTATTCTGATATTCGCACGGGATCGACACTTGGAAACTGCGGGGCGCTGCTAGTGGTTGAATATGTGAAAGTGTCTGGCTGGCTGGAGTATCGTAGGTACAGACGCCAGCACATCAACCTACCCGAAACTGTAAAATTTTCCCAATCAACTTTGAACCTTATGCTTTAGCGATAAAGTTGAAAATCTATTAAATAAATTTGACAAATTGTAGTAGCTTGATGTGCGTTGTACGTGGCGTCTGTACGTTTTTTTCCTCAAAATAAAAACCTGTATTAGTGCTGCCATGGTTTTGATTTTCGTAATGGCGTGACATCATACATAAAGACGCTCATCTCTCAAGCAAAACACAACAATTGTAACTCTTGCATGTTTACTGTTCTCGATGTAAATGTTTTGAAAATATTGGAGTGTAAAATAAAAGAAAAAAACTGCGTAAGAGGTAACGTCTGTATAGCTTTGTCTAGCTCTCTCTTTGTTTTGCTCTTTGTATCTTCGTGTGCCCGTAATAAGTCATCCTAAATAGGTATGCAGGATAACTCAAGCACAAAAAGTTATTCTAAGCAAGGTAAACAAGCTATGTGGCAGTCTTGTTAAATAAATTATGCATCATACATAACAAAAGCAAAAGTCCCTTGAGTCGTGATTACAGAATCATCACGACAAGCAATACACTCGATGGGATTCCCCATCGCGATCGGTAGAAATAACGAACTTTATCCCTTACGTTTTTTTGGGGACGAATGTTCGAAAGATGTGGGTGTACTATAATATGTAGGTATACCCCTAAACATCAAAGTCAAAGTCAAAACATTTATTTCAAATACGCACATAAAAGGCACTTTTTAACGTCATCACGCCTTGTTCCCTGAAGGGTTGGGCCCTTCAGGGAACAAGGCGTGATGTTTTATTTTATTTTATTCACTATGGGACAATAAACAGCTACAATATAAAATGTTTATAAATAACAATAATTAGGCTTTTAAGTAGTGTCCCATCATTGTCTATTCTGGTGCCTCCAGAACAGACAATGACGGGACAATGTAATTGTAAAAACAGGGGATTTAATTGATAAACAAAGTGTTTACCAACTTAAATTGCCCGTATATTCAAATCACAACTGTCATTCTGTTACAGCTGGATGGCTATAATACGGCAAGACGTAGTGTCAATTTGCATAACAATTTTTTTCCCCAGACTTTAAAATGATGACCATAGAATTCCAACATTATACCAAATGCACTGCTTACCTGTGTAGCACTCTCCTGCAGCCCAATCGCCAATCCTTCCAGCACACTATGCACAAACAACGCAGACAGCAGTCCCACCACACTAGAAGAGCTCTTATTACAAGGCTCATTATGGCTAACATGGCACATCTCCGATGTTCCTTCCCTGTCTCTCATCTCTCCATCATGGTCTCTTGGCAGCAGCCTGGTCTGCTCACCCACGTGGTTATATCTGTCGTTATTACCGCTACTATAGAATAAGTGAGATAACTCATCGACTAGGTAAACGGTGAAGAATCCAATGCATAGTGTTAATTCTGAATACTGTGGTAGATGTTCTCTTGTTTCTGGCAGCATGTGAACGAGGGAAGTGGATAAGAGGACGCCTCCTCCGAAGCAGAGTAAGCAAGAAAGTAATAGAGGATGTCTTTGTCTGGCTGCTTCTGAGAAGCATGCTGGTAACATGCCTGCGGTGAAGGCTCCTAAGCCCAATGTGAGCATGGATATCGCTCTTGCTGTAGTGATATCCATTTTGGTCAATTTCTGGTTTGTTTTCGTTTAATATTTACACAATCTTTTTTTTTTCTTATATTTTTTCTTTGTGTTTTCTTTTTCTGTCTCCGGTAAATTAATTTGCGTTTCCTTCCTTGTCCAACTTGAAAGTGTTCCTCCTTTTCTTAATCTTAATTTTGGTAGGTACCTTTTTTCACTCACAAAACAGTCTCTCTCACAAAAATGTCGGTACATCTACCTTTAACTCACTCCACTGAACACATGTGTCGCAATAACACGAAAAACTTTATCACGTAATATTTACATACGTTTATCAATAATAACAGACAGATTGTCCTGTATCACTGCACACCGCCACTCATCGTGGCTACCCACCACAAATGACATGCTGTAATCACTACATACCCGTGCACACTTAATAATACCAGCCATAACAAAACCGACTCCCGTATCATAAAGCAACACGGTTCAATTTCGAATAACATGAAGATAACTCGATGTAAATTTCATTAGTCATGTGTACGAAATGACCAATTATGAATGAGCTGCCTCGTCCCTCTGCTTCAAATGTTTTGTGGGTGATTCAAAGGTGATCAGACACGTTTGGGAGGTCAACTTTTAATGGTGTACAACAAAGAATAACGAGGGATTGATGAGTAAATTGTCATAAATGTGTAGGTATGTGTAATTTATTTTATTTATTGTAACACACACAGCTTATTTTAAAATGGAACTGTCCCCTCTATATTCTTGTTAATAATATCGAGCGATATCCATTTTTTATAAAATTGGTTAGTTATGTATTTTATTATTATATCTACTAGCGAAAGTAGTAGGTATGTTAGATACACATACATAGCTCATACAGACCTGTTGGTCTGTAGTTTCTGCCTGCCCCTATAGGACAAAAGCGTGAATCTATATTTTTAACCGACTTCAAAAAGGAGGAGCTTGTCAATTCGACTTTGTATGTATGTTACGCGATATCTCCGGCAATCGTAAATCGATTTCAAAAATAGTAGTATGCCACATAAAATAGTGGTCCCATATAAATTTTATTAACTTTGCTTGGGTTATGTATTTTTGCCACTTAATTTATATTGATGATGATGATGTTATAACGACTTCCTGTCACTGATATTTACATAGCAAGTAGTGTTATAATACGAATTTGTGTGGGGTAAGTACAACTTATGTAACAGTGAAAAATAAAAACTTTTTACAAGAAAAATTAACCGACTTCCAAAAAAGACACCACAAAGTGAAAAATAACTTTAGTTTCGGAAGTCGGTGGTATATAACGAAAATGCGAACCTAACGACACCGACTTCCGAAATTAAAATTAATTTTCACTTTGTATAGTGTATTTTTTGGAAGTCAGTTGTTATTTATTTTTTTTGTAAAAAAAGTTTTTTATTGTATACGACCTTTAAATATGAATGAATATAGCGCTTAGATGCCATAAGTTCACCAGTTAGTAAAGAAAACAATAAAACTACAGTTTGAAAACGAAAACCACATTTTTAAAACCGGTTCATTAGTTTAGGTGAGATTGCGTCAGACCACCAGACCATAATCACAGTAAAGATACAGTAATCTTTTCTTTATGTTTTGCATAAATTGGGCACATTATGCTAGTTTAGTTACTAATAATAATTTAATGTTAGCGAAATGTGGGTGAACGGTTAATAGTTAATAAAAAAATTAAATTTGACACGTGTCACAAAATACCCACAAAAAAACATAGTTATAGCACGTTAGTTACTTAGATAAACGGTTTACCTGTCCCTTCGAAGAATACAGACGTCTGCGTTTGCGATTTATTTGCCAAACATGTAAACAAATATGAGTTATTGGAAAAATAACTATAATACCTACACAATAAAGTTTAGTTTACGCTACAAATTCAAACATTTTTTCAACTTTTTCAATATTCACTCTGAAAAGTCTGAAATCAATTTTATAATATTTGTTCAACTTGAAATAACATCAATTGGTAACATGAATTTGAATAGACTTATAAGTGGATCATCAATGTGCTTTAGTGCTCATACACACGAGCGACACGCGTTAACGGCAGAGGCAACTGCAACCATCGACGAGTGTCGACAACGCGCCGCTCGTGCATTTTGAGCAACGTTAATGCGTGCCACGAAAGATGAGACTTGACCCCGCCTCCCCCGCTCTTTCCGCCGCCCCTATCCCGGTCCCGTCCCGCACTCAGACCTCATACCGCTAAAGATACCTAAAATCGTGTACTGCGCATGTCAAACCACGTGGTGTGTCAAGTCTCATCTTTCGTGGCACGCATTGTACTCAGAGGAGCCATTCTCGTAATTTTAAGAAAGTTCACAGTCTGATTCCAGTCTCAATCTATCAAAAATACCACTAATTTCCCTACATTTTTGACAAGTTTTTGACATTGATTGTCGCTAAGTTGAGAGAGACTAGATTTTGAACGTTTTTAATTTTAATTAGGTACGAGAACTGGCCTTCAGATACTCGAGCGGCACGTTGTCGACGGCTGCAGCTGCACACTTAGCCCACGTTCTCATGGACATAAGAATTTCGGGCATTTTATCGCGCACTAGATTTCCAACTCTCGGTGTCAAGCTGTGCGTTGAGAATCCATTAGAGCGCATCCCAGCCCGTTAATAAAACACACTGTTGTATTTTCAACTATCGCGTCGGCGCTAAGCAGTACGTCGAAAATCCAGTGTGCGAAAAAAAATCGCCGCGGGAAAAACGCGCCCGCGATTATTCACCATTTAAGCCTATAGGTGGCTTAAATGATCTAAGGCTTAGACCATACCTATAATATTTTCTTTGGCTTTGACCCTCATAAAATGTTTGATGACAGTAATAAACGATTTACTTATGTATCCCACTGATAATAATACATGAATAAGGACTTACACAAAAATAAATATAATTGTTCGGTGTCGCACAGGTTATCAAATTAGGTACTTCTTGGTTGAAGTTGAACGTACATACTTAATTTTAAGTACACAGATGAAGAGGTTATCTGTGTGAGGTTATCTGTGTTTAAGCACTTTGAAACAACTACCTGCACTCTACAGGACTAAAATGAGGCAAACTACAGAGCTGTCCATGTACAATGCGTGCCACGAAAGATGAGACTTGACCCCGCCTCCCCCGCTCTTTCCGCCGCCCCTATGACGTCCGGTCCCGTCCCGCACTCAGACCTCATACCGCTAAAGATACCCAAAATCGTGTACTGCGCAAGTCAAACCACGTGGTGTGTCAAGTCTCATCTTTCGTGGCACGCATTGTATGTCGTACCTACTGCACCCTGATTGCGTAACACACTATCAATGACAATCAGAATAAAAAAAAAAAAAAAGCTTTATTGACACAAAAAAAGAAGAAACAAGAAGAATCATTTTGAAGGATACTTATTGCTAATCCATTGTTTTCTTGGTTCGAAAAATTTGTCTTCTCAACAACATAAACAACGTAATGAATGTTGTAAAACTGTCACCATGAAAACCATAGCTACTGATAGTGTGTTACGTAATTACTAATTACCGCGCTGTTTGGACAAAATATGAGCCATCGTTACAAGAAGAAGAAAAAACACTTTGAAAAATCATCGATATTGTAGATCAGATGCTTGTACAGACGGCCAGCACATCAAGCTACTACAATCTGTCAAAAGATTTTCAACTTTATCGCTAAAGCATAAGATTCAAAGTTGATTAGGAAAATTTGACGGTTTCGGGTAGCTTGATGTGCTGGCGTTTGTACCTTTTGATGTTTCTACAATCCATATTCAGTCTATAACGTTCCCAGTGCTGGGAAACAGGCAAACAGGCCACCTTTCTGATCTTTCTTTGTTTCATAGAAAAGTGCAATACCTACGCGGTCAAAATGTATAGAACAGCTAATTTTATTTTGAATAGCCGACACAAAATTTCAGGGGTGTTCAGAATCATGTAAGTACTCAATCCATGGTAACAGATGGCGCCCTGTATACATGCGAAATACGTTCAACAAAAGTGAGCTAAGGAAGCATGATCAGCCTATAATGTTCCCACTGCTGGGACAAAGGCCTCGTCTCTGTAAGAGGGACTGGGCCGTAACCCACGACGCGGGCCCATTGCGCGCGGATTTGTAGATATCACATGTCTTCGAATTTTTTGGTTCTGGGACATGCCGGTTTCCTCACGATGTTTTCCTTCACCGTTTTGAGAGCAGTGGTGATGAAATAAATTACACAAAATAAAACGCCTTCCTGGGTTCGAATCCACGACGTACAACTCGTAAGTCAGGGCCTTTACCACCACTGCTCTTTACAATCCATATTTTTGAGATATTTTTACATTTGAATGGAAAATCAAAAACTCATAAACAAGGGAAAAAATTGAAACTCAAATCTTCACTAATCTATGACAAATAAAAAGAAAGGAACGTCAAACACCATGTCATAGTGTCATTAGAAGGCGAAGACAAAAGCCATTAAACGAAGAGAAGAAGAAAAAATATCGTGACGCATCTGAAAATTTGAAATGAACGAGCTACTGCAGAAACATGGATGTTCTAACGTGTTCAGCGTCCCCGAAGGACTTAAAGAGCTCATGTCGGATATCACACGTGAGGTAGACCCATTATATTGAGGCACAATTCCGCTCAGGGCAAGTATAAAGGTAGACAGGGAAACGGCTGCTGTTGACGAGCTGGTGCCTGCAGTCGACGCTTCTGTGGCTGGGATCACAACAACTGCAAGCGTCGCCGATAGCTGGCGATTTCCCACAAATTTCAATGTGCAGTTGGCTTTCACTCTAACCAGATGCAGCTCATTATCAATATGTTACATGAACCAACTGCCTCACAAAATTTCGTGATAGCTCAGTGATTAGAGCCTCATCTATCTTGCATAAGGTTGTAGATTCACATCCAGGCAAGTACAAATGTGACTTTTTCAGTCCATACGTACTTTCCGAGTTTATCTTGGTCATCACTGACAAGAAAAAACATTGGGAGGAAAGGAATTACAATTAATATATTTCTGAAATGGTCAATCCGCCTTGAGCAAGCGTGGTGGAAAAGACTCAAATAGCTAATCTTAATAATAAAACGAGCTATTTTCCAGGTGCTACGCTGGCAACCAGCAAAGACACTAGACTTCATAGCCAACTACCTCTCAGCTCTGCTGATCACCCGCGAGCACGGCGTCATGGCCGTCAAGATACTGGATGACCTCTGTGACTGCCGACCCTCCGTGGCCGAACATCTGCTGCAGATAGGCTTGGAACGACCTCAGGCTGAAGTTCTGGCTGCTATCATTAAGGATGAGATTGAAAGAGAGCAGCCTGTTGAAGGAAATGGTATAATAACTTACATTTCATCTATATTTTGTTCACGCCATAATATGTCCTTGTCTGCACCGACTGCCTAGTTGGCCTCGTGATCGCAAGCGCGACTGCTGAGCGTGGGGTCTTAGGTATGATTCTCTGGTAAGGCACAAAAGTGTTAAAGGGTTTTTCCATGGGGAATTTCTTAGTAATAGCCCGGAATTTGGAAGTTGGCGGTGTGATACCCCCGTGGCTCGGAAAGCACGCTAAGCCGTTGTCCTGCGCCTGATCCCTGTTCGGTCGTATCGGATTTTTGTCCAATAATCGGACAATGAGATTAAGGGTAGAGAGGGTGCACCTGTGTCTGCGCACACCCCTTGCGCACTGTAATATCTCCCGCGCCGAAGGCTGGTCTCCGCTGGGATTGGTCGCCATAGCCGAAATGCAGTCTTTGGACATAAGTCTTTTAATGGGAACAAAAGGCATTAGCCTGGCCACGTTACTGAAGCACATGTTTCAGTAAGAAGAAGAAGTATATTGAGAAGAATGTACATATCTGTATGCAACGAATCAGAGAGCTCAATTAAATGAAAGACGAGTACGTACGCTGCAGCAGCATTAATTGTCCGCACACAAAATAATGGTTCGCCACACTGTTACTACAAGAAAATAATTATGCTAAAGTCGTTCTCTGTTGTTGTAAGGACTGGCTGATTTTTCAATCGAAAGATAGTTTTTATTCGTGGAATAAAATTGACGTCTGACCGATTCTATATGGAATAACTGTCAAAAATTCAAAATTATTCCGCGTATAAAATTATCTGGCGTTGGAAAAATCAGCCCTAAGCATAGGGGATCGTAGTGGAACAGTGAGTGCTGTGTAGTCCCCTGGGGGACTGGTCTAAGGGATTTTAGTGGGACGAGCGTAAGAATACAGTACATTTAGCATAGTTTTTGCATTTGTTAAACTCATAGTACGTTTCCCCAACTGCAAGCTGTAAATGAAGGTAGGCGTCATCAGAGAACACCAAAGTAATATTTATAATTTAGGTATGTACTACAGAATGCACTCCCGACAACTGTCAGAGCGACCACTCTAGTAGCTGAAAAGATCGAATTCGCAAAAACGTATTCTTTTATATGAAACTGATAGGTGTTAAGAATGCATCCTGTCGTCAGTAGCACCGTAACCTTACTAGTAAACGTTGTATAGCGTCTGTATAGATACACAACGCTTTGTCTTCTTCTTTCGAAAGTCAAATTACTGACGACTGAAAGAGATAAATCGGTATGTAACTATTCATCTGATATAATACGTTTATTAGTAAGGCGGTAAATTAATAATCTAGTCAAAAATATGCACTCTCAAAATTATGCACATTTTTAAGTAGAAGATAACTTTTGTCTGCAGCCGATTTGTCATTTTACATAATAGGTCAAACTTTCAAAATGCGCGATTCCTCGTTGCGAAATCCATTACTTTCTGTTACCTCATACTTACCTACTTGGAGAAACATCAAAACAAGATGCAGTATCGAGACAGCTGTGGACATTTGTATGCAAACTGGACACTTGCAATTGCCAAACGCTATACAACATCGATCCTCTCTTGTCGGAAAACACTTTCGCATCTTTAAATAATAGCCCAGGAAAATAAACTAAATTAAAGGCAACGACCCACTGGTCCAAATCTGCAAAATAATACGGTTTTCTTGTGCAGAATACTTGTTGTAGCATGCATACATTGACGTAAAACTAATTGCTTTACGAGATTTGCAATAAACTGATTTTTGGGACGTTTGACAGCATTTTTTTCGCACGTTTCTTCACAATGAGCTTGTCACACAATATTTCTAATGACTAAATAAAGATAATCCCGGTGATTGTTCTTCACTAAGATTTTTTTCGCAAAAAATATCTTCTTTTGCTGTGCACTATACAGGGTTGCAGGAACACCGACGCGCAACCGGTACCATGGAGGCAGTACATGATTATTTATTAGGTACATGACATGACAGACAATTTTAATTTTTCACCTCTTTATTAGTGGTTATAATGGCAATCATATCTTACGGTTTTAGTAGGTTTTTATATTTTATTTATCCTTTTGATAGATCTTATCTTGTAAATGTGAGGTCTTTGTAGGCCTTGTAGACTTTAGATCTGTAGACCATTTTTTGTTTATCAAGTACCTGGTACTTGTTGACAGGCCTACGCTGTCCTCCCATACCTACTGTAATTTGAAAACATTGTAAAAGTCAATTATTTTTAAAAGATTAATCGTGGAGTTTCTTGCCGGTTCTTCTCCATAGGAAACGACTAACTGGAACCGTGCACCTAGCTTCTGACGTTTCATAAGTGCCCATGTAGGTTTATGTGAAATAAAATATTTTGATTTTGATTCTTAACCCACTTGCGTTGAAATTTTTCGTCGTTGGGTTCAGAGTCATGTATAAGATATTTTTAGCAAACCTTTTTTTATATATGACCGGCGAAAAATTTCTTTCGCTAGATCTATATATAGCAGTTCGCGCGTCGATGTATAGTCAACAAAAGAGGTAAGTATGCAGGATCTTAGGATATAGTTGAAGTTTAGAAAGAAACCGATGGATGTTGTCGACTGAAATTTAATTTGATAAAAATAAGCTGTTTGTTTTCTATTAATAAAATTAAATTTTATTCGAGAACATCCTTTGGTTTCTTATTAAACTTCAACTATATCCGACGATCCTGCATACTTATATCTTTTGTTGACTGTACACACCTGCCACTCTGTATACATTTAAGAATTCTGTTGACGCATCAGTTCCACCGTTGGCTCCTGTTAATTCGGCTCAACTCGTAGATAATAAGATTTTAGCTATAAGTATTTTGTCAGGAAATTTATTTCTATTTTTACAGAAAAAGTGAAAGAAACTGAGATACTAAAGAAGGTGTTACACCGTTACCCTCTCGATGAAGAAATGTCTGTCAAAGTCTGCCAAGTTGCCAGAAACGCATACCGGGACTATTGGTACAGGAAGAATTTAATGAAGAGGGTAATACACATCATTCTGATTTGAGCTACACGATTACTGACAAATGTTTGCACTGACTGGACTGGTCCATTGAAATCTGTGTGGTACTTTCCGCAAAAGACCATTTCTGGCATCAATCTACATGGTCTTCATATGATCTGACCAAGATTGTCTGGAAAAGAGACCTCTTGAGTTTGTTTCGAGTAGTCAGATAGGAAACGCCGACCTCATCTAGCTTATTTTTTTAATAATATGACGGGAAAAATTGATTCCGATAAACTATTTACTTACTTTTACTTATTTTTTTTTTCTATCTTTAATTATATTTAGTAACAAACTAAACCATATAACTCACATGCTAAAGATAATTAATATTTACATGCTGAGGCCGAGATTAATAAACGTTAAGCAGGTGCATTGACTTAGCATTATTGCTTTCACTGTCGCACAAGACATCAGACACCGTCAATAGAGACGGGAGCAAATCTAAAGACAAAGCATGTGCTAAAGTAACGTATTACTAAAGTATTACTCAGTCTCACACTGAGTGGTTTTACCAACCTTACACACAACAAAATATCATGTGCCCCTAATTTCACTGCCAGCCAAAACCATCCCAACACGCACTTCAATTTATTGCTTAATACATTGTCTTTCACAATCCGAAGGGTTTTGAAGGAAACTTCCTGATCCATTGCTTCATACACCACACCACACACATACCTACCACACACACACATACCACACACACACCTATACACACACACCTACCACACACACACCCCTACACACACACACACACACACACACACACCACACACACACACATACGGTCTATGTTTGAAACCTATGGTTGCACATACCTATGTTTGAAAAATCGTCTGATCAACAAGGTAATAACACAATGAATGTTGTTGCATTGTCAAAATTAAACCCATTCCTGCTGTTAGTGTTTTTGGCAATGTCGCCGCAGATCTCTGCTTGATTACTATGACTTATTATCTCATCTCGTTAGCACGGAGTACGGACGACGGAAGTCCTTAAAAATGTTATGAAGGCCTTACGAAAGTAGCTGGACCAATAACATCAAAAGTGCCAGATTACCCCATAATTTGCAACGGTGGAACGTAGCACCTTCTCCAAAGGATCCCCTTTACCAAGAACAATTAGTGATATTGCTTTTTACCTACTTTCAGGCTGTAAAAACGCAACCGGACGAGCCCTGGGAGAAGGCTGCACAACACACGCTGGAGATTTACAAGAAGACCCACCCTTCCATCAGCGAACTACGACGAGCTACGGAGAAAATTCAGGTAAAGTCGAAGAACGATATGATGCACCTTTTGGGCCATTTTTATGTGCACCATGCGTTCGTCATATTACATTCTAACTATTGACATTCTTATCTATTCTTCTTAGCGTGTCCATGGCAAAAATAACACGAATATATATAAATCGTTTTTTTAATTTGTTTGGCTCAAAATTATATTGTAGGTAGGTACCTAATAGTTAAATTCTCTCGATTGTAATAATTTTAATGAAATCAATATTATTTAAATAGTGTAGGTAATTCTATGTGACAGTATTCAATTGCACTATGGATATAACTAGCGTACATATTAGCACGACAGAAAAATTTAATATAGTGAAACCATTATGTTACAATAGGGATGACGAATGATTTTGAAATCCTCTTCCGTAATGTACATACACATTTACTATTTACGAAAAACCCTATATTTCGGTTATAAACTGAAGTTGAACGAAGTTTAAAGACATTTTTCTAATATTTTTTCAATAGCGCGCGAAAACAGCTCGCAGTGTCATGGCGTCGGGTCTGATGTCACGCCTAGGTAAACACTAAACGTCAAATGTGTCAAGCTGACACATTTTACGTTTAGTGTATACCTTTCCTCTGACTGCGCGTGTTGACAAAACAAAAATTGCATATTTCATCTGATAAAAATGAATTCCAAAGTGTATAAGTGGTGTGCAGTGCCTCAGTGTAAAAACACATCAATAACCACTCCCAACAAGGTGTTTATATATATGTCCCAAACAAGCAAATAATAAGAGTTCAATGGTTAAAGCTCGCAAGGCGAAACCATGTTGTTATAGATTCGTGTTGTAGAGTCAAGTAGAGTGGATAAATTACACTTAAATTAATAAAAAATCGATCCAAATACGTAATCGGTAGTAGTCAACAAAACGCAAGTGATGTTTACATAGGCGTGACGTCATGCGCTGTGATTGGCGTTTCAGTCAAAATGGCCGAATGCCGTATTTTCATCTTTTATTTTAGTGAAAATCCGATTAATCTCAAGTTTTTAAATAAAACTAAATCAGTGTTTTAAATCCTTTTAATATGTACTTTCCCCTAAAATCATTAAATCTTTGATTATTTGATACTGTCGCCACGCCTGACTCCAGCACATCAAGCCTACAATCTGTCAAATTTCTTTAATAGATTTTCAACTTTTATCGCTAAAGCATAAGGTTCAAAGTTGATTGGGAAAATTTGCCCGATTTGTGTAGGTTAATGTGCTGACGTCTGTACCTTTATTCTAGAAAGATACATCATTAATTCATTCATTTGGGCAGTTTGCGTGTAAAACTGGGCTTTGAAGGTTTATAAATTTTCCGACAAGTAAGTACTGCAACATAGTCGGAAAAGTCATATTGTTCGACCAAAATCAGTTTTTGTTGCTGAAACAGATAGGTACTTCTTTAATTTATTTCTTGTCTAGGCTGCGTACAGAGGATACCATGTGCGTAGAAACGTGCTGAAGCACCTCATGCCTCAAGACAAGAAGAAGAAGAGGCAGACCCGTAAGGTGGAGCTGCCTGGTCCGCCACTGGATATTGCCACTTCTAGGGAAATTGATCTGGGTCCGATCATTGTAAGTCATTTTACTAGTTTTTTTTTTCAACCTTTCGAGACCCACCGACTCCCAAACCAAGCATAAACATAAATTATGCATGATCATTCGTTGATTACAGTTGTTGTAAGTAACGTATTTAACTGTTAAAAGAATTTTCGAAAAAATGATACTTACCTACTGCAAAATGAGGGTTTTCGTGAAAATTTACGACACCAGTTGGCACCACTGTGACAAGAAGTCTTCCAATATAAAATATTATATGATGACGTTCATCATTCGATTCATTCGTTCGTTCATCATTCCGTCATGACTAAAGAAAATATAGGCTCTTTGACAGATGCCTGGACCTGATATGCCAATGCTGCCACCTAGCGAACGTCATTTCAGAACCTAGACCTAATTTTTGGTGGACGATAATTAGTATTATGTACCCTAAAAAACACAAACCTTGCCCTAGACAATCAAAATTAAAGATGACGATGTACGTGGAATGTTCGATGAGGAAGCAGGGGAGAATCTTGGTCTCAAGTACGACCCAATGAAGACCATCACCAATGCAGACGATAATCGTCTCCAGAAGCATACGACCCAGGTCTACTCCGCTAAAGTCAGCGTTATGGAATTGTCCTTGTTAAAACCAAGCTTTGATGAAGCTAAAGGTTTGTAACTTATTTACAAGTAGGTACCTTATTTATTTAGATCATATTTTTATAATTTAATTAAGTGACACCTACCACTGGTGGAACGGAAACAGCGCTTGGTGGAATACGGCCCACTCCTGGCAGAGAGTACCTACGCCTGTGTCTCATCAGTGAATATTTGGATGATTGTGGTTTAATGATTTTTTATAAGAGTTTGTGTATTTCTCAAAGGTACTAAAATACTGAGGTGACAAAAAAAAATCACTTCACTGAGAAAAAAAAGTCCTCAGTACCACGTACTCTGGCCGCACATAATGCTTTCTTCTGCTCTAATACAACAAACGATCTATTTGCGGACGAACTTGCGAAGATTTTATCGGCATGTCAGAAGTAGGTACCTACTGTGAGAGGCATTTATGAAAGTGTTGTCAACTTTTTTACGTTTTATTTATTAAAGTGTTGTCAATTTTTTTGTTGTCAACTTTTTGAACTGCTGATTTTATATTTTCTCTTTTATATCCTACACGTGTAAGTATATACAAACTGCGTCTTTAATTGGTTTTAAACCGTTTTAATTAAAGAAATAAAAAAGAAACAGGTAAGTCAGCGAAATAGTAACAGCTACGGTTCATGGATATAACTTTAAGCAATTTGCAGACGCCCCTGAGCCATCTGAACATGGAAAGGTGAAGCACAGCCACGAGCACTATCTGCCGCACCATAGAATTTCATTTGCCGACGTAAGTTAATGATGCTTTGTAATTTTTTTATTAAGAAGTTATATACTCACATAATAAAATTACATTATCACAGGATCCGCCAATGATAATAAAATGACATTATCACAGGAGCCGACGATGATAATAAAATGACATCATCACATTAGTCACCGATGATAATAAAAAGACATTCTCACAGGAGCCGCTAGTGATAATAAAATGACATTATAACAGGAGCCGCCAATGATAATAAAATGACATTATCACAGGAGCCGCCACTGATAATAAAATGGCATTATCACAAGAGCCGACGATGATAAAAAAATGACATCACCACATTAGTCGCCGATGATAATAAAAAGACATTATCACAGGAGCCGCCAGTGATAATAAAATGACATTATAATATTAGCCGCTAATGTTAATAAAATGACATAATCACAGGAGCCGCTAGTGATAATAAAATGAAATTATCACTTTAGCCGCCGATGATAATAACATGACATTCTCACAGGAGCCGGCAGTGACAATAAAATTACATTCTCACAGCCGCCAATGATAATAATATTACATTCTCTCAGGAGCCACCAGTAATAATAAGAAGCCCGGACTACGAAGCGCTAGAAGTGCCCGAGGTGCCCGGATTATGCGCATACAATGAGGCAGCGGCCTCAGAGCCCCCTGGCGCTTTTGAAATACCTGAAGAGTTAGCTGGTAAGTGTATTGAATTTAGTAGTAAGGTCGACTTACAAAAACCTTAGAATCTTGTCATATTATACGATGCAAATGGCGACGTCAAAAATATGACGTTGACCCCTAACTAGTTTAATGGGGCAAAGTCCAAAAGTGATCAACTTTTTCTAAGGGTAGTCTACGAGTATGTGTTCCAAGCAGCAGTGTAAGAATCTCGCTCAATATTCCGCTTCAAAATCATCTTTTTAACATAAAAATATCCACTGAGTAGGTTATTGAAAGCAAGGCCTCTCCAAGAATCACCATAAGTAATTTGTTTGCTTGAACATAATAGGAAGAAATTTTTGTTGGATAAGTATGGAACTCTCCAAGGTTTTGTTAATTAAAAATTCAGGTAGTTCGATTATAAGACATCCAAGTTTGGCTTTAAGTGCCTAAAATGACGTTTGTGCAGAAATCTCGATTAAAACATATCTACTTACTCAGTCATATTATGTAACGTTATCAATATTGCGATCGTGAGAAAATAAGATATGAGAGGAGATTACTAAGATTTATTTTTATAAGATAATTTAGCATTGTAAGAGATAAATTCTAAACTGATGACAGAATTTAAAATACTTACCCTTTAGAAATATTTTCGCTTTAGAACATGACATCATGAAATTAGTGTCATAAAATTATGGGGTGACTTTTTCGTACAACAGTGTGCGCACGGCGCGAGCGTCAGTGGCTCGCCCGTAAACCTGACTGTCACCAACGAAAAAGTTGCTACAATTTTATGTCAATAATTTCGTAACGTAATTTAGGCGTAAATGAAGAGAACTTGAGAACTTGTAAAAAGTAATGAGGAATAATTTAATGAATTTGTGAAACAATATAAACGTGAAAAATAAAAAAGGTCGCCCAACCTTTTTTTCTTTTCTTTTCATTGTTTCAATCAGTTCAGCAACATGTTTTTGTGTTGTGGGGACCGTATTTAGTGCGAAATAACAACTGAGCAAACTTTTTGTAGGAGCGTTTGACCTCGCTGGCCACAATGTTGCACATTTGTTTCTAAATGTTTGACAGACTTCAAAAAGGAGAAGGTTCTCAATTCGACTGTATTTTTTTTTTATATACTACGTGATATTTCCGGCAATTGTGGGTTCCATATAAATGTATGATTGTTTCCATATAAGTGTATGATGTTTTTAATTTATTGTAATTTTTTTTTCAAGTGTGTCCAGTTATAAATCTTTATTTCACCCAAATGTCCGCAGTTGCCTTTTATCTGGGGTCTGTAATTTAGGTGATGGAAGCCCTAGGTAGGAACCATAACTAAAAAGACAAAATTATAAAACTTTGTTTAATAAAAAAAAGCCGTTGTTTTTTTTTAATTCAGCATATTTAATAAAAAAGTTTTATGAATATGCTGAATTAGGATTTCACGTTAGTAAAGAAGCAGTGGATACCGTTTTTAAAAAGTTTTATTTTCTTTCAGGAGATATCAGTATTTTGTCAGCTCGTTCAACCGAAGATGATGAAAACCAATAATTGTCATCTATCTATTAGGTATATTGATTGCTATGTGTACTTCAAATATTTTAAAATGGCCTTATATTTTTTTTTTTGAGAATTTGTCAAATTCATTGTAAGTAGGTATTGGAAGCAATTATTTTGACTGAAAAGTCATGACACACTAGAATTAAACTTATTTTGCGTTGTGATAATTATTACTGTTTATTGCACAATAAATTCACTTAAACCACCAAAATGGATGATTTAATACCACCTCAGATAAAAGATAGCTGTAAACTAGCGATGCCTGACGGACTGAGAGAACTCATGAGTGATATTACTAGAGAGGTAAGTTTAAATCTTTCAATTTATTTCATCACCTCCTCACCCTCAGCGGAAACCGGCAATCGACATGTCGTTGAAATAAAAATAAGCTGACATGTGTCATCCTCATTAAACATTTACATTGGTCGCACATTGGTATATGACGGACTAGGTCGGGCAAAGGGTCATTGGGTTTGCCTATAATTATGTAATTTCTTAGCTGGTACAGACTTAGTACACATACACACGAGCTGTGACTGCCGTTGACGCGAGCCGCCCGTGTGTATGCACATTGATGTTTGCCCGGTTGAAGACTACACTCTCCCCTATCCATATCATCATCATCACCAGCCTACAGCAGTTCACTGCTGGTCATATTCTCTACAATTGCCCGCCATTCAGGTGGATTCTCAGCAGCTCTTATCCAGCTGCTATTAGCACCCTTCGAAGATCGTCGCTCCACCCAGCTTGGAGGCGTTAGTTTGCTTTTCTCTACTCAAGAACACGTCTACCCCAAAGGTCATCGGTTCTACGGCTAATATGGCCGACCAGCCCCTATCATAATATTATAGGACTTAATCATAACTGGCGAAACTAGAGTGTGCCTGCTTACGCCTTCGAGAAATACAGGGGTGAAGTTATTTATATAGATGCCCACAACTAATCTAAATGTTAAAAGAACTATCATAATCATATTTTTTTTCTAGGTCCTAAGATACCAACCGAGAGACCTCTACAAGTTCATAGCTGACTATCTCTCCGCTATGCTTATAACGAGGGACAACCTATCCATTGCTGGTTACATTTGCAATGATACAGCCAACTGCAGTTGCGAACCAGAGTTGCACACCGAACTAAGAGAAATTGGCTTACCTGAAGACGATATTAAGACTGCTAGAGATATTATCGTGAATTATTTGGAGAAGGGTCAAGGTATGTTAAACTCAGCATTTCTACGAACAGACTTAAGATAAGGATTATAATTTACTGAAATTATTGACTTTTAAAATTATATATATAAATTACAGTCAACTCGAAGCATACATAGAATACAATAAAATCGTGTTAAAACAGAAGTGAACAAGCACTAAGGCAGTGTCGAATATTTATATTGGATTTAAAAATATATTTACTATACGTTTAATCACCACTGCTCTCAAAACGGTGAAGGAAAACATCGTGAGGAAACCTGCATGTTCTACAAGCAAAAATTCGAAGACATGTGACATCTACCAACCCGCACTGGGCCCGCGTGGTGGATTACGGCCCACCTCTCACCTAGAGGAGGCCTGTGTCCCAGCAGTGGGAACATTATAGGCTGATTATACAGACGCCAGCACATCAAGCTACTACACTCTGTCAAATTTCTTTAATGGATATTCAACTTTATCGCTAAAGCATAAGGTTCAAAGTTGATTGGCAAAATTTTAGTTTCGGGTAGCTTGATGTGCTGGCGTCTGTACATAGGCTATACGTTTACCTTGTGAAAAATTCTTGCTGATTCCCAAAGTGTGCTGCGCAATGTGACTGCAGTCGGCATGTTATTATTAACACTTCAGGCGTTTCAACATTTCGCATTCAGTCTTTATACCATTCTTACTCTTTGCAGTCTATGAAGGCAATCTCCTTATGACACTGATTAAGGAAACCAATATAAATGAAGACATGTTGCCAGCCGTTCAGGATGCAATCCGCAATGCTTACCTACGTCATCAAGCGCACAACACTACTAAATATGAAGTAATTTGTACTTATTCCAATGGGGACCTACCACAATCTCTTATAGAAGTAATATTTTAATCTTACGTCTGTGTGGGAAAGATATGCGAGCTACACGTCCTCTATTGCTCCATCTCTCTCTACTGCACCAGAAAGTAGGTAAGCTGGTAGGCTCTGTGGTAGGCCACCAGAAGAAAAACGAAGCTGATGATGATTGTTACCTAGTATGTAGTACCGCCGAATAAGTGAAAGTAGGCTGGCCACATAATTATGCCACAGACAGGACAGTAGATGAGGTAGAAAAATGGCAGTAGAAGCATGACAAGACCACGAGTCAGGTGTACCGATGACCTATCCAAACTAGCAGGAAATAGATGGCGGGAAGCCCAAAACCGGGAAGAATAGCGAGCATCGGAAGAGACTTACACCCAATACCTTTTTGGAGGATATGAGTTGAAAGACGGTTGTTTCAATTGACATATTAATAGTTGGCTGTTGCAAACTCTTAATATTTTAATTGAAACAACCCATTCAAAAAATTGGGGCATTTTCAGTCATCTTCGGATAGTGAGCAAGATGACATGATGTTTGCAGCGAAGCATACCTTAGACCTGTACAGAAAGACGGCACCAAATGAAAAGACGTACGGTATCATGGCTGAGAAGATACAGGTGAGAAATTGACAAATAGACAGCACTTACATGGTTTCACGTCGTCAATATTCACTTTCGAAAGACCAATACACACTGCCAGTCGTACCAAGGAGTATTGTGGGGCACAACCCAGCGATGGAGCGACTGCCTAGTCGCTCCGTGTAAAATACTGGTATTCAGCTGCATCCGATTAGACTGGAAACCGATACCAACATACATACTGCATGCATAAACTTACGCCTTTCTCCTATTGGGGTAAGTAAACTATAGACCCCAGAGTCCAACATAGTTGTGAAAAGCGTAGGCATAATTTACTTTACTCCACTTCTGTTAACAGAAATCCTACCGCGCTTACGGCGTGAGACGGGATTCTGCATTTAAAAATAAGAACACGAAATCGGTTGACAAGTACGTCACCCTGGTAGATCCTAAACTAAGAGCTGGAACGTTCGACTCTTACAACATCGCCTTCCCGAAGACCACGTACTACGAAGAAGTAATGTCAATGGCATCAAGCGCAGAGGTGAGAAATTATTAGGGGAGGTTCATTTTCCTATTCCGAAAGCTTAATCTGATAAAGGAACAACACCCTAATTGCGTAACACACTTTCAAACACAATCTGAATCATTTTGAAGGATATCGCTAATCCATTGCTTCATATGTTTGAAATATTTGTCAGCTCAACAATGTAAATAACGCTTCAATGCGTTATTTACATTGTTGAGCTGACAAAGGTTGTACAGATATTCTATTTCACGAATTCCGTTCGGCTCTGATAGTAGTAGTGACGTATCCCGACAAGCGCGCTCCTACAGCGGCTGCCCCTTGCTGCCGTCGCATGAGGCTATTTCCGCGAATGTGTACCGTTTTACTTCACCCATTGTTGAGTCTCTGTTGATCACAATGTGCATGTGCACGCTTGACAACATTCATAGCCAAACGGACTTCGTGACCTAGAACATCTGTAGTGTGTTACGCAATTTCTCCGCTGTTCTAAATTCCATTATTTTTCTGCAACAGGACCCAGAGATACAAATATCGACGAATATGAATACAAAAAGTAAGTTTATAACATAAAAGATTAGCATTAGAATATAAGAAATCTGTATATAATCTGTCATTTTGTCTAATCCTCCGTCTACGGTGGTCCGTAAAACCCGTTTCTACGGTGATCATGCTCCGCCTGCTGAGAAAGCGGTTCCGTAGAAGAAGATAGTATAGTAGATAGATAATACTTAGTATTAAGCAACATTGTTAGGTAAGAAACCTTTAGGTTGTTGGTAATAAATGCTTGAACAGACGTGTTTCCATTAACCTCCATACTTCACCGTCATATTATAACGACCGTTATGATAGTCTGTTATTTTCATTAGTATTTGTAAATTATATATTTAGTTTAATATTTAGTTATTTTTAAGTGTCAAAAACGCTCTGCATTTGGCCGTTCACCACTTTCTAAGGAAACCAAAACTTAAACAGACAAATTATTGTATCCTACAGGAATAACGACAATATCTTCAACTTCGCTTGCTGGATCGTTCATAGGGCTACCTTCACACAAGCCATACTCTGCCCATGACTCTGATACTCTGTCAAATTTGACAGAGTATCCGGAAAGAGAACATGCTCACATAGACTACACTGCAGACAGCCCCCATATCTCTATGGTCACAGAAGATAAACTCTTTTATAAAAGGGACAATAGAAAGATTAGTTTCAATGAGGCAGCGAAAAAGATGGGGCTAGAGTCGGATGACGATTCTGAATCGAAGGACTCAAATCAGAACGAATCGTTGATAGGAGCTGATTCCGACACTTTCTATCAAGGCGATACAGAAATGGAACGGAGTGATGTTGATGTGAGCAGAAGCCGTGAATGAGCCACGATCCTGAGCTTTTGGAAAAAGAGTAGTTATGTTGATCGAAAAGAGATTGATTGAAAAAGTTTCCGGAAATTATGAATGGGAGAAAGATATGGGTGGGCTTTATGGGTTCATATTTACTTTTGGGGTTTATGGATGAAATTCGTCAAAACATTTATGCATATTATTGCTCCATATGTGGCCTTTTATTATTTCGCGGTAAATTTGAAAGATATTAGTTCATTTGAATACATTTCTATGATCATTATGTAAAGTTACATAAATTTGAAATAATAAAGCTTTTTTATTATAATAAATTTATTTAATTTCAATACAGACCTTAATATCAATTGTAGGACGTATACAATGATGTAATATATATTTTTTTTGGTCAATAACTACGTCATTAATATAGTTTATACAATACATAACCTAAAACTTATGTACTAGTAACGTGTGGGATAAAACAGTGCACTTTAACTAATTATGTAAATGCTTTGACTTTTATTTAACAAAATATATTTATCTAAAGCCCCCTCTTCACTATAGAAATTTTGAAAAAATTTTTTTTCCTTCATGCGCTTCATAAAGCAAGAAGAATACAAAATGCATTTGAAATTTTTCATCAATTAAAAACATCTATTAATTTATTTACTTGGTATTCTATTACCACAAAAATAACATACATGCATTTTATTTTTGATTCTAACTCTATGATTCTTAGTGAAAGAAAGTCAATGCCATGGTGAATGGTTCCATGGTGATTGGTGTATGTGAATGGAGGCTACACTGAATTGATAACATGCTTAAATTATACAAATAAACAACACTTTTCAACAATAAATAAATGAGATTGTAAAGAAATAAAGGTATACACATAAATATCATATTTACCGCCGGTCTATTACATCATTTACTATTTTAAAAGTAGCACAGAGTATTTTAATTCGTAATTGCTAGCGCACAAAATAACAATGCATAGCAAAAAGTTGGCAACACTGGAAACGTCAAACTTCTAGGTTAAACGAGAGTTGCCAGATCAAATAGTTTTGTTGTGCATAGTTATTATAGCTGTTTACTTAAAAGATTTTTCTAAATTACAAATATATCTAGTTACGTTCTAGTAATATTAGTGTTAGTGTAAAACTAAGAGTTTAGTAGAAATCACAGCAAAACTCAACAAACGATGCTTATATAATTTTTATTAATGATTGTGATTGAAATTATGCTTACAACATCATTTAGGAAAACCGAAACATCGATAGACTAGCGGAATAATCCCCTAAAAATAAATAAAAATAAATTGTTCGAACAAAAAAAATAAAACTTAAAAATAAATCTTATGTACAAGTTTCGTTAGAATTATGCGAAGTTGTCATACTGATGACGTAAATGGTATAAATCTATAATTCCATAGATTAAAAAAAATATAATGAAATTATAAAAAATAAAATTTTCTTTACTTTTTTATTATTTGAGCGATCAATTTTCTAGAGATCTCGTAACTTATACTTTGGTATGTTCCAAATAGTTTATTTTTAAACTAAGGCTGGCTATACACTAGGTTTGAGATACACGTATGCCAACACTGTCATGGGTACGAATAAGGTTCTGACGTAAGAAGAATGTTGTTTCAGATGGTGTCCACACCGCCGCCGCCTAGCATTTTGTTGCCATATTCGCTTAGCACCTGTAATTAATAAGTAAAACGTTAGGTTTTCTCGCTCATCATCTGCCTAGCCTTTTCCCAAATAGTTGGAGGCGGTTTCCAGTCTAACCGGATGCAGCTGAATACCAGTATTTTACATGGAGCGACTGCCTATCTGACCTCCACAACCCAATTACTAGGTAATGCGGTACCCCTTGGTAAGACTGGTTGTCGACTTTCGGGCTTCTGACGACCCGTAACGACTGTCAAATATCCACGTATTACAGCCGGGACCAACGGCTTAACGTGCTTTCCGAAGCACGGAGAGGTCTTGATATGTAAAGATGGTCACCCATCCACGGACCAACCGCGGCAAGCGTAGCTTAACCTGATCAATCGACCCGTGCGGCTGTTATTACCTAGCCACAAGCCTGTCAAGGTTAGGTTTACTCGCTAAAACACGAAAAAAAGGGGGTTCACTTCTTAGTTATGTTACATCATCAGCATAGGCTGATAGGGAGAGGGCTATTTCCAGCAGGACTGCTATAGAGTCCAGTCCTGCTGGAAACAGCCTTCTCCAATTGCACGGCATTATGCTTGATTCTCGATGACTTTCATCCAGCTGCTAACGGCCACCTGAAGTCCTGAGCTGACCTGAGCCTGAACTTTTTTTTCGTGGGGAAATCCATGGATACCCTCCGTCTGGGAAGAATGGAGAGTTATGTCTAATCCTACCGACTAAAACCCCACTGTTCCTTCCAGTACCATGAGTCGGGAGCCGGGATATTCTGGTGACTTAGCTGCACCCCTGACTGGTATCAGCCCACCATGCCTGGCAGGTTCCATCACCAAACGCGGCCGTTACCACGACCGCACGTCCTCCCATTACGGCGCGCATATAATACAGCGTGCCACCTCTTGGAGCGTAACTGCTCGAGCGACGGCACTGCCCCAATTTCGCCACCCATAGACCCTTCCTTATGGTGGCCGGATATCATTAAGCGCCGTCCGACGCCCGGCTGCTCTTCAAGAGAGTTATGTTCTCTCTCCCTTTCCGCCACCTCCTTTGCATGCATCACCTACTCGCAAAAAGTTGCGGCAGAACACGTTTTCGTTTCCGACCGTGGACTGAACCACGGCTGGAAGCGAGTTAGAACTCGTTTTGTAATAAAACAGCTCACCTTATAGACGAAGATATAGTGATGCCTGTTGGACAGCGAATGCGGTCTCTGCGCGCGCAGCTGCCGCACGACGCGCGGCACGTCCGCAGCCGCCGGCAGCGCGCGCGCACTGATGTCCAGCGCCACCAGCGCCGCCGAGCGACCCGCGCCTGACGCGCATGTCACCACGCATGGCCGGATACCTGGGGGGACATAGTCTTTAGAAGCTTTCAAATATGGAAGAAGTTACAGTCCGGTCATACCAAAATACAGCCAGTATCATATTGCTGTTTCATCAAGAAAAACGCTCTATATTCCAAACCTCCTGTACGTACTGCTACAATTGCATTTCAAGTATGAAATGACTATACATATTACACATAATTAAACTCGAACAAATCCTGCGAATTACCAAAGCGGTAGTTCCAAAGCCGTTAGGCTTAATCTGTATTCTTATTACTTCAGAACCCTTTGGCCTTTGGAAGCTAAAGTTTCTTTCAGAATCTGGGCCGTTGCTGTGTCGAGTTAAAGCCATAATTGCTCCAGTGTGAGAGAAATATGGAGATATACACACAAATAGCACTATCACTCCTCCCCTAGGTACCTTTTGTATCCAGAACCTAAATCAACCAGTCTGAGTAGAAAACACCAAAACGTCTTACCATCAACTTCAGAAGCTGCCTTCATCCTCCCAAGAGTTCCATTGGTAGGAGCAGCTCGTCTGAGGTGTTCTTCAGCTCGAGCTGGCGAGTACACATTGATGCCGTTGCCCGAGCCGCCCTCGTCACTTCGCAGCTTGGACAGGTTGCTGTACGATGAACGGTTCTGGTCTCCGTAGATTACTTCCACGCCTGTAAAGAATATTTGGTTAACAGGAGTAGATCATTTTAACAGTATATGCTTGGTCTTGCTTTCATGGGTCATGAATGCACCAGTCAAATTATTACCAAGGGTTTAATTTAGTTACACCAGTAGATGTTCTACAGCTTATACACTGATTGCAAAACCCGCTTAATGTGGGTCTCAGTAGACCACAGTGGATCCAAATAACCCCATAGATAGGAAGTACTCAGGAATCAGGATGTGGTCAATGCAGTCTGAAATTTTTCTAAGCTAATGTGGGTTATAGAAAGTTGCACCAGTCTTTTTCCGTACCTTCTTCATCATACTCTTTGGCAGTCTGCGAGAATTTCATATAGCTCCTCATTTCGCACAAGAAGTCTATAACGGAGTCGTAATCATCCGGAACTCCCTTAGCCGGCCAGAAGTACCACAGATGTGTGATCTCTCTCCAGGTTCTGGTGCTCAGGTTGATGAGCTGAACGCTGGAGACGGCATATTTGTCACGCTGTTCTCGTTTCTTCAAGATGATCTTGAAGTCTCCGAAGATACGCTTGTTATCTGTGATTTCTGATGGTGGAAGGTATTCGTAGCATTTTTCCTGGAATTGAGTAAGATTGAGTTACAAATTGCAAGGCTAGCACATTTCAGTGATAGGGAGATTTGACACTGTAGCCCAAGGCATCCACACAATGTTGTCGTTTGGTTTGGACATATTTATGATAATTAAGATTTTGGACCTATTCTCAATATTTGTTTTAAAACCTTCGATCAATTTATTGATCGAAGTTTAAAACTACCAATTTCAATACTAATTACATAGGGACTGATTATTATTAATTCAAAATATGTAACGTTTGGAAACCTAACCTAAAACCACACAAACTGCACGAAGTTCAACAGCACACCACTAGAAGGTCAATATTTACAATTACACATTTACTTACAACTCCGTTCTCCATGTACTCTGTGAGCATTACAATGAGCCTGGAGTTCTGTTCCCATATCATCCGCCAGAAGTCTATCACGGTGTTGGACAGAGGCGCCTGACTGGCTATGTAGTAGTTACGGATATTACCGGGACCCTGAAACGAAGGAAAGTCAAAATTATGAAGTTGGAGTCTTGAGCAACATGTCGCGTAATTATCCTTGTCGATTTCTGAGAGCAATCAGTTTGAATAGGTAGTTTTAAGCGTAGACGTTTCTAAAGTTTGCAAACATTATTTAATCTAAATCGGGCTGAATTCTTCGCTGTTACTTATATTCACTTTGTTTTCATTTTCATTTTACATTTTTTTTATATTATAAATTCAATGAAAACACCCACAATGGTTAGAAAAAGTATGAGACATGCATTTATTTTAACGGACTTAAGTAACTGCAGCTAACATTCTGTCTTCGAAAAACCGAAAGCTTTAGGACTTTATTTTATCTAATAGGTACCAGTACCAGAATTTCAAAAACACTCACAGTAATAAAATTAGCATTAATATACTCCGTAGTGGGATCATTGCCGAGCCTCTTCAGCGGGACCCTGGTCTCCGGCAGCGGCAGTACATTGGAGTATCGGTTCTTGTCCTCACAGCCCGGTGGTACCTCATCAGGCCTCACGGTTACTGAGGGTATCTCTGAGAACTCAGCTGTCATGGATTCCACGTCCATCGCGAAATTGGCCAGCGCTGAGTACTGCATTGGGTGGGAGGTGACCTGGAAAATAATAGTGGAGATTAGAGAATAGATATAGAATCCATACTAATATTTTAAATTCGAAAGTAACTCTGTCTGTATGTTACCTTTTCACGCCTAAACCACTGAACGGATTTCGATAAAATTTGGCAGAGAGATAGATTTCATCCCGGGGAAGGTATTTGCATAGGATATTTTTTATCGACATACCTCGCGGGCGAAGCCGCGAGCGGAAGCTAGTCAAATATAAATCATGTATTTGCCTGGATATAAGTGATCATGATCTTAATCATTCTGTGTCTGTGTGTTTTAATCATTGTGTGTCAGAGCACAAAAATGGAATATCAAAATCCTTAAGCTAATTTGAAGTGAAAATAGGTTCAACTTTCTGGCTAACTGACCGACTTTTCTTGTAAATAGGATAATGTCCTAGCCAGAACGAAATATTCGAAGACACGTGACATTCAAACCCACTCTGGGCCTTTGTAGAGGATCACGATCTACACCTTTTATCTGTTCTGCGGTCTACACCCTGTCTCAGAGAAAAGGCCTGAATCCCAGTAAAGGCAACATTATTGTGGTACGTTCGAAACGTCTCTGATGAAAATGTAAACAAATAGATCAGAAAACGTATCTGGGGATGCCGATTTGTAGCGCCACTTACGAAATGAGTGCTTTGAATCGATTATTCGAATACTTAAACGATTGCGTAAGAATTTAACCTGAACAGGGTTTGTTTACACTTTCATCAGATCAGACATTAGTCTTACTATGGCGTATATGTGTAAGTCTGAGCGATCAGTTATTGCCTAAACTAAAGACATAAAAATATCATATTGAACTGCCTTACCTCGTCATCATAAGCGGGGTTCCCGTAGCTCCTCTTGCTGGCTCGGAGGCGGTGGTTGCCCTTCCTGTGGCCCACGCTGACGCTGTCCAGGCTATACGCATCCAAGGAGACTGGAGTACAGCGCTGGGCGTAGACGCCCCTGCGACCACGGCGACGGACTACCAGCTGGAAGGGAGTAATTAGATTTGTAAAGTTAAGGCTGACAAATGCGTGCACTCACTGGACAGGTCCACTCAAATCTGAATTCAGAAAGAGAATTTCAGAAAATCTATTTGGTCCTCACACGATCTGACCAAGATTATATCTGGATTTTAAAGAGACTGTGACCTCGTGAGTTTGTTTCGGTGTTTCTTCGCAAAGTAGTCGGTCATTGAAAACCGACCTCAACTAGTTCTTAAAATATTATTGACATGTAAAAGTGTTTGTATAAACACAGACTTACAGAAACAAATATCATTTATTCAAGTCAAGTATTCTTTAAGCCTCTTGCAGCAGTGGGAACAATACAGGACTATTGTAGAGAATGCTTAAGGATAGTGATGCGTAGTTTTATCTTATGGGTCAAACGCGCTAGTGGAATGATACTCTCTACTCGGCTCGGCTCTGTCTCGCATAGGGCTCGTAGCATTATGCTGAGCGATGGCCGTTTTGCGTGGATGTGACGTATATTTTCTCCCGACTTGTTCTTTCCTGTGTTTTATGTTCATTCTCTACGTTATGTTTATGTTTAACGCAAATAAACGTATTTTCTTTCTTCTTTCAATATCAAAGCCCACTTTAAAACATCGTTCTGTTTCTGTCAATCGTTTGAAGATTAAACAAAATGATGAAGAAACAAAATGATGTTTCAAATATTTTTAGCGCGCGTAAACGTATTTTTTTAGTAATATGTGGTGCAAGCAGGTGAAGCAGGCCAAGTATATGTGTCTTATGTAGCATTTCAAATAATATTGAGAGTCATTCGATAAAAATTCCCCACAAGTGACAATTCTTAGCACTTTCACTGTCATTGGAGCAGAACATAATAGTTCGAATAGTTAAACAATCTCCGTGAATCATTTGTAGCTTGTAGCTCATTGCACATGACTAGGAAAGGATAAATAATGATGAGTGATCCTAAGATGACACATCCTAAGGACTGTCCGACAATAACTACTTAAACTTTTCAATACATGGCAAATAATAGTTATTTGTTATACAAGAGTGCAAAGTTGCTTTTTAACCGCGTGCTCAATTTTGATGACCGAGCAAGCGAAGGATTCTAAAATTGAATCACGAGCGCAGCGAGTGATTCAAAAATTAGAATCCTGAGCGTTAGCGAGGGAATCAAAAGAGCACGAGGTGAAAAATCTTTGCACTCGAGTGCAACACGTAACTTTTCATTCCACCTCAGCGAGGAAATGATGAGGCTCTTTTTAAAAATGCCACTAATTTAGGATAGGTGTCTATATATGTATATGTTTTTTTCATCTTTATTGTTGCTTTTAGTTTGTTCTTTTCATCTTTATTGTTGCTTTTATTTTGCTGCTCTATGGAGTACGTATTCCCTATTGAATACGTACTCCATAGAGTGCTTGATTTCTTGGTCTCGGATAATTCAATAAAATATGCCAGCAAAACGTTTTCTGATAAAGTTTTGGCTCCTTTGGCTAGTCGCCACGTGTTAAACATATCGTACTGTTTCAAATACTTCTCGCGTGATTGTTGAGGGAGAAAGCTCATTTGCGCATTTTTTACAGTTTCAGTCAATTCTGTTGGCGTCAAATAAACTTCGTCGTCGCTAGATTCACCCATTTTAGATTTTTTACTTGTTTACAAGTTTCTTGTTTTTATTTTTAACCTAAGGTTTTAACAATATGACGTGAAAAGAAAATTGCGCGCGCAAAGCAAATTAAAAAAAAGTATACCAAGAAGGTTCCGAGTCTGAGTTTTTAAAAAATTAAAAAAAAGTTGTATGATAAATTCGGCACCATGGAGGTAGAAGTAAATAGGTTTAATGATGTTTTGAATTCACAAACTTAGTGCACACGATGTTCTAAATTCAATTTACTTTATCCTCTAGCGGATAAAAACAGCTTTTGCACTCAGATATCGAAGAGCAAAAATACTCTTTCCGAGATGGGGGGATGAAAACCTATTTTCCTTCTCCCTTAAACCATCCACAGGTTACCTTTAAAAAATCGCTTTTAAAGATAAGATCGCCCATTTTGTCACCCCTAGTAAAATTTCTACTTGTATATCTGTATTTTTTGTGGTGTACAGACGCCAGCATATCAAGCTACTACAATCTGTCAAATTTCTTTAATAGATTTTCAACTTTATCGCGAAAGTATAAGGTTCAAGGTTGATTGGGAAAATTTGACAGTTTCGGGTAGCTTGATATGCTGGCGTCTGTACATAATAAAGCATATTCTAACTCTTTATCTAGGTATCTTTTCAATGTTTCTTTGACAAATAAACCGATTTTTTTTTCTTCATTACGACATTGATTATTCTCGTTATAGCTCGTGCCGAACAAAACAGCATGTATTCCGCGAAGGGTTGCAATAGTGATAGTGATCCACATTTCACCAGTTAGGCCTTCAATAGATCACAAATCCAGTATGCGGGCTACTACTTACTGGGGTAATCCCTAATGAAAACACCCAATAATACACTTTCCTGAGAATCAAACTCATAACCGTATACGCTCAGCGATCGCACTTGCGACCACAGAGGCAGTCAATATTAAAAACAGAAGATTACTTTGAGTAAAACCACATAACAACACGCCTTAATTTTTCGAAAAGATAGTCAGCGGTCTATGGTATCTACACTCTAATTTCGCCAGTATTTCCTAAAGAATAAGGGACAAGTCAAAACAATTGTCTTATTAGTATACTATGCCCATTAGCAAAGCCTCCAGACCCATCCCTCAAACGTACAAATACGTAAAACTTGCTAAACAAGGGAAACACTCCTAAAATATACACATCATGTGTCACTCCCTGAATATATTAAAACCAGACCACGGAACTTAGAATTGCTAAGTACTGCCTACGCATATTTTGCAATTACAAGTCTTAAGTAATTTTGCTAATAACATTATGTCGCCAACCTCTAAACATAGATTTAGTTTACCCTGTCTACCACACACGCTGAGCTTGAAAATAACGTATGATAACGAAGTTTTTACTTCAAAGACATTATCTAGACTAATATTATATCTGAAGAAGAGTTTGTTTGTTTGTTTGAACGCGCTAATCTGTGGAACTACCGGTCGGATACAAAAAATCTTTTTGCATTTGATAGCCCAATTCTTAAGGAAGACTATAAGCTATTTACCATCACGCTATGACCCTTAGGAGCCGAGCAAAAAGTAAAAAAGTCAGAAAGAAGAAAACGAAGTGACAGCGCGGGTAGGTGAAGAGATGCGACGGAACAAGAAATTTCACGCGTAAAAGCTGTAAACAGTACAACATCACGCCTATTATTAAGCAGTAGTAGTAGTAGTTGAGTGACTTCAATGAATGGTATCCGAGATAGGAAAAGAGGAACACCGGTGTGTAGGTGGAAGGATACCGTGCGACATGGACAAGACACATGGCGTGCGACATGCTCATGATCAAAAACTGTGGAAGGGTCTTTGAAAGCAAAGCAAGCTCAATCGATGTCCGATATCAGTTCAAAATGGTTATTGACTATTGTTAAATTAGTATAAAGTTTGATAAATAAAGGCTACGAGTATTTGAATTTGAATTGAAGTTTTACTGCTACTGAAATTTACTATGAAAAACTTTTCATAATCCTGCTGACTGTACAGATAAGATATACAACTTGACTAACCAACTTGTCTTCGCAGAAAATGCCACCACATATTTGTCTACCTACCGCCTCCTTTGTCCGAACATTTTGCGGTTTTCAGAACAGTAAAAAATCTAAATACCTACTGAAAGTTAACGATTGGAATTCGCAAGGGCAAATACTTTGCCCTTTTATTTTTCCAAGACTTTAGATATCTATGATTTGGCAATTTGTAAAGTCTTTTAGCAATTCTTTTAGTAATTGCAGGTTTGCTTATTCAAAATAAATGATTCATACTGAGACTCTTCCGGAAGGCATCTACAAAATTAAACTTTTAGACATGGCCTCCCATTCAAGAATTACATAGAACCAATCTACAGACCTACATTGACATAAGAAATCATTATTCTAAACATCCAACTATAAACAATAGGTTATCAGCAGGACGTCGGGTTTCAAAGCTCAGCACTTAGCTAACGAACTGTCATCACATTCAACAGACAGCTAGTTCATTCATAGCCGTTGAGATAAAATACTTTGTATAAATATTATAGGTATATTATAGACATAACGAAACCATTGCGGCTTAAATTTTCAATTAATATGTTTAGGTTAGATGGACTCCCGTTTGACCACTGTATCATAATCCTCTATCTCTACATCTATATCTTTATCTATATAAACATACAAATAAATAACATTAAAGTGTGTTTGTAAACTGAAAATAACACCGTTTTACTAAATGCTTAAGAAAGTACCGTATCATCATCATCTGCATGGCCTTTTCCCAAAACTATGTTGGGGTCGGCTTCCAGTCTAACCGGATG
The DNA here is from genome assembly GCA_927399505.1 of Luperina testacea. NCBI lineage: Eukaryota > Metazoa > Arthropoda > Insecta > Lepidoptera > Noctuidae > Luperina > Luperina testacea. The sequence continues at coordinate 1,909,430 of OV656771.1, forward strand.
CAGCTGAATACCAGTATTTTACATGGAGTAACTGCCTATCTGACCTCCACAACCCAGTTACTGGGTAATACGATACCCCTTGATAAGATAAGACTGGTTGTCAGACTTTCGAGCTTCTGACTACCCGTAACGACTGTCAAAGATCCACGAATGACAGCCGAGACCAACGGCTTAACGTGTTTTCATATTTAGCGAAAGAGGCGATGGAAAGACCAAATTCTGTCATCTGTACCCTATATGATTAACTGATCTTATCTATCGAAATGGCCAAAGCCCATTCACAATTCAAACCGTGTAACCTCAGCGTCAGTAGTCAATATTATTTTGAGAACCTCCAAAAGAGGTAAGATTAGATTATAATATTGGCATGATAACAAGTCCAAAACCCAACTACAAATTAAAGCAAAAACCCTTATGCGCCTAACCAAGGAATCCATGCCAACAATTCGAGTTACAATTACGAACTCGCGAACCTCGAGCTACGAGTAATACTTTTATTAGTAAAAGTTCACTAACTTTCATCGAGAGCAATGTACAGACGCCAGCACATCAAGCTACTACAATCTGTCAAATTTGTTTAATAGAGTTTCAACTTTATCCCTAAAGCATAAGGTTAAAAGTTGATTGGGAAAATTTGAGAGTTTCGGGTAGCTTGATGTGCTGGCGTCTGTACACAGAAAAGCAATAAAGGAAATACCAGTAAGTTTAAAACCTAATAACACGTTTGGAGCTCGGAAAAGTAGTTTTTAACACCTCGCCTTAAGATACTTTGAGCAGCGGGGCGTATTGCATTAAACACTAACAGTACCAATAGCTTTAATTTTGACAGTTCAACAACATTCATTGCGTTATCTACGTTGTTGAGCAGACAAGTTTTCGAACATATGAAGCAATGGAGAGCAGTGGTGGCCAAGTGGTAACGGCCGCGACTTACGAGTTGTAGGTCGTAGGTTCGAACCCAGACAGGCGCTTTACTTTGTGTAAATTATTTCATCACCACTGCTCACAAAACGGTGAAGGAAAACATCGTGAGGAAACCGGCATGTCCTAGAACCAAAAATTCGAAGACATGTGACATCTACCAACCCGCACTGGGCCCGCGTGGTGGATTATTGCCCACTCCCTCTCACTGAGAGGAGGCCTGTGTCCCAGCAGTGGGAACATTATAGGCTGATGATGATGATGATGATGAAGCAATGGATTTGCAATATTCTTCAAAATGCTTAAGATTGTGATTGACAGTGTGTTACGCAATTAGGATGCTGCTCTCTTACGGAAGAAAAAAAAACTCTTTTGTCCGAATCAACTTTAACTGAAGATAGTTGTACATATTACTACAATCTATAGAAGTCTAGAGTTTTCTATAGCTCTATTGTTCTATCTTGAAGAATAATGTGCTTTAAAGCAATCTACCTCGTTGGTATAACAAAGCTTATATCTCATGTCGTTATCATGGACGAAAGGCTTGTTAAGTCCTTAAAAAGTTATGAGGGCCTAACGAAAGCAGCTGAACAACATAAAATCTAAAGTGCCAGAGATTTCTGATAAAGTTTTCTGAGAAATATATCAGAAATTGCCACTCAAAGCGAATACTAGGCGACGTGGTTGACGTGTGAAAACGTGGCCAATTCAAGGGCCCGGTCCAGTCCACTTGAAACCTTAATTTATGAGGTGCCCTATGCCTGTTGGTGTCCATTGTTGCTTGTGCGGTACGGTAAAAGTTTCTGTCGAGTTTTTTTTATGACCTTTTCGCAAACAGTTATCACGCTTTTTTGTTAATTTTGTTAGTTTAAATACTCCTTTTTTATTGTTCGTATTTCCTGTGCGTGTCCCATATAAAATACGTTTTTCTTTCTTTCTTTTATTTAAAGATTAAAATAAAAAATATGTAATTTATTTTTAAAAACATAAGTATGAAATACAAATTGGCGCTGTCAAGGTAAGGTGTTAAGTTTTAAATAATGATCTACATGTTTTGTCATAGATAATAATATCGTACAAAGTAAAACTTGCACAGGTACAGACGCCAGCACATCAAGCTACCCGAAACTGTCAAATTTTCCCAATCAACTTTGAACTTTTTGCTTTACCGATAAAGTTGAAAATCGATTGAAGAAATTTGAGAGATTGTTGTACCTTGATGTGCTGGCGTCTGTACCATTTAACTTTATTATTGCGCAAAAAGAGTAAAGACTATACCTACTTTTGCAATGGATGGTCAAAAGAAATGGGTACTATCAAAAGTAACGCACAAATAAAAAAAAAACCTAAGCCATAAACAACTTGTTCCCAAAAATTCTTCATAGGCAATTATGGAAACTTTATAATTCGAAGACATGAGTGACATCTACCAACCCGCACTTGGCCCGCGTGGTGAATAAGTCCCATTCCCTCTCACCAAGAGGTCTGTGTCCCAGCAGTGGGAACAAAAAGCATAAAGGGCTGATTATAAAGCAGAGGCGCGGCAGTGTGCTGACCAAGTATTCAAAAATAACACAGACTTTCGGAATTTTATTTTGTCGCCGTATAACTTGTTATCTTTAATAAAGCTTCTCCATTTAATTAGGCTATTACTTAAAATTGTTGTGGAATATTTTCACATTGGTGCAGAATCGGATTAGTGTATCAATGGAGTTGCGCACAAAAGGTCCGTCATCAGGCTGGCTTTGTTTATAATTTGCATTGTAAAAACATCCTCCGCGTCGCGATACTGGCGACACCTACAGCTTACTATGAACATAGGTCCAATGTGTATGTCTAGAAGAAAGTACGCACTGGAATTAAATTTTTAGGACTTTTTTTTCATGTTATTTTTCGTTCATTATTTAGATAATTATTCGGTAACTGTGTGTGTGGGTCGTTAGAAGCCCGAAAGTCTAAAAATCAGTCTTACCAAGCGGTTTCGTATTACCCAGTAACTGGGTTGTGAAGGTCAGATAAGCAGTAGCTCCATGTAAAATACTGGTATTCAGCTGCATCCGGTTAGACTGGAAGCCGACCCCAACATAGTTCGGAAAAGGCTAGGCAGATGATGATGATTCGATAAATGAGATTAGTATTCAGATGAAAATATTTTTACCCGACTGCGACGAAGCCCAAAAGAAGGGTACTGTTTTTAATATTTTGTATTTATGAGATATATTATGTGACAGAAAATTTGCGTTTTCTAATCAAGTGTATGTAGAGACATACCAAACTAAAGATTTTAATAAACATTTAACCTACTAATAAACATAAAACGATTCTCACAATAAATTCATTCTTCATTTATACTTTCCAGGGCTGACTTTTCCAACGCCAGATTTTATCGGAGGAATAATTTTGAATATTTGACAATTCTTCCATACAAAAACAGTCAATTTTATTCCATGAATAGAAATTATCTGTCGATTGAAAAATCAGCCCTTAGTCAATAGAAGTAAATGCAACAATACAGACAAACAGTCACGTAGTCAACAACTAAACTCACAACTAAGTTCACTACGTGATCAGGTTCCATGATGAAACAAAGAGTAATCTCGAAATTTTATTATTTATGTAATTTTTTGTTCTAAGTTTGGACTAAGTTTGATTTGCTCTACGGACTACAACACAGTTTTTTTTTTTTCATTTAAAGTTGGACTCCGAAATACTGAGAAAATGTGCTTGTGTGCATCTGTACAAAAACACATTCAGATAATTTAATTTTAGATCTCAGTCCCCAAAACCAAATAAACTATATTTTCAGAAAAAAGCAAGAAACTTTCCTGGAAAAACTAACTTTCTCCAAAATCGCAGCTTTGTGCCATTAAAAGCATTTAACCGTTAACGTGCCAACTTCCAACGTAGCTAGTACTTGCTCGAAGCCATGCATGGTTTAGCTTGCAATATCCCAGTCCTATAAGGTGGCGGGAGCCCTGCGCGGCACACAACGCAGTGACGTATCACCCGCCGCCCGGCGTGTGCGCAACCAATTTCGTTCATATTACACATCTTTTCTTTTCATTTCATAGTTTGAAAATGGAATTCGGTTTTTAAATCATTTAAATTTTATTTGTTTTCTAATGAACGATATCGGTTGTTGATGAGTCATTAGTTTTATTTTATTAGTGTTTTGTAAGTTTTGTTTCAACAAGTTATGGGTGAGCATTTGATTTTTATTTTTTGTTTTTTTTTCAGCTCTTACCTTTGAACGTCATTTGATATTTTGTGTTCGTGGATTTTTTATAGGTATTTTGTGTTGTAACATCTACTTTTTCAGTGGGCTTTTACTTTTCTACTTAGATGTTTGCTGAGGTTCAAAATTATCCCCGAAATATTTTATTTACAAAAAAGATTTTATCGTTCAGGTTTACATGCACCACAAAAGTTGTAAGCGTTTATTTTAGACATTTACAAATACATAATCGAAAATAAACGTACCTATATTATTTTCTTTTTCCAGGCTAATTATAGGGCTCGCGAAACAACGTTTTGAAAGTTAAGGACACTCATAATTAATTAACTAGCCGGTTTTTAACATTAGGGGTGGTTTTCGACTCGATGTATATCGTAAGGTCTTTAAGACTAGCCACATAGCTGGAAATCAGTACATATTTAGATCAGTGGGTCGTCTTAGGGTTATGGTCTTCTAATGATGGTCGCCTTTTTAAATCAAAGAACCTCTTTTTTAACTTTTCGGCCCTTTTTAAAGTTGGCAGTTTTTTCGCAGTTAAGTCTAATAAGCTAGATCACCCCGGCCAAAGGGGTTAGGTTAGAACTGTGGGAATTATTTTGCGTTCGATGGTCTGTTACAGGCTTTAGTCAATAAAATGTGCCGTTTATAAATTAAAAACAAGCGTATGCGAAAAAATCTATTCAGAAATGTCCGTTAATGGCACAACCTGTGAAAAGGGCTATTGTCATTTAGCTTAGTAGGTATAATCAGTGTGTAATATGCCCACTGCTGGGACACACGCCTCCTCTCTGCGAGAGAGAGAGTGAGCCGTAATGCACCACGCGCTTGTAATTTTTCCACCACGTGGGCCCCGTGTGGTATGATAGAAGTCACATGTCGTTAAATTTTTGGTTTTAGAACATGCTTGTTTCCTCACGATGTTTTCTTTCACCGTTTTGAGAGCAGTGGTGATGAAATAAATTAAAAAAATTAAAGTGCCTGACTGAGTTCGAACCCACGACCTACAAATCGTAACTCGGTGCCGTCACCTCTGGGCCACCACTGCTCTAAACTGCTCCTAATATCATTGATTGATTCTCATGTTACGGTAATTAACTCTGGTATCTTTTAGACTGTCGTCCTTAGCGAACTTTATCGAAGTCGATCGCATCATCGAAGGTATCTGAATTTCACTTCCTTCGAGTATTTAAATGTACTTTTTTTTGATGTTTTCCTTGTCTTAATGTAGCGACTACTTGTTTATATATTTTAAAATAATCGAAATTGTAGTTGCTAAAAGCATGGAAATATCTCAATGCAGAACTGCCTTTTTTTATTTATTAATAACTTAACTGAATGATGAATTTTGCGGAAGAATTTTTTGATGCCCTTTGATTATTTTGCCTCCTTTTTATTTAATTGTACATATTATTACTATTATTAATATTGTATTTTATGTGTTTATATGGTGTAAATAAAATAAGTATAAAATAAATAAATAACCAATAACTAACTTAGTTACAATTTCCTAACTAGACAAAATTAGATGAAATTAACACGAGCTTGCTAACCTGTGTTGAATCTCAAACTAAGAAATCCCGATGAACCTGTTTATGACCGTAGGTATGTGATTAAAACGGTTACATTCAAACAAAATCAGAACCTAGTAACAACTTAATCTGTTGCTAGGGAGCAACAGATTAATCAAGTAGTCGTTATGATAATAACGAAAACAAGCGAACACCACATTTTATTTTTAGCATATCTGTTATAGTTATTTTTGCTTGTTTCCATGCATTTCAATGAAAAGTCAAAATTATAAAAGTACCAGGGCCCCATAACTAAAGAAGAGTTCTCCAAACTTGTGACCGACATATCTAACGGCCGCCCAAGTATGCCAATTCTCGTTACAAACGATAACCATATCTCGGTGTCCGGTGACCACATTAGACCTGCTTCGAGTTGCAAACCATGGAATTTTTATCGCTATACGCGACGAACGAGACCAACTTCCGATGAGATATTAGGATTATCTACAGGTATTTAAGCGTTGTGTGGTAAAATTTTGTGTTTCGATAGCTCTTATGGAATTCTGATAGCCTGGTACTTAAAACTAAAAGTAGTAAAAAATGATATTTATAAGAGGCTCTTGACTTAGTTACAAACATAAACAATTCAAAATGTTAATACATCACGCTTAGGTTACTAATGGCATTTGCAGAAAAGAATTCGACTCCTTGAAATTAGGGTTTTCATAATAACAATATTATGTACCTAATTTATACAACCGCACTATTTAGAAGCAAGCAATTTCCAATAATAATTTTGATTAATGGCATTTTATAAAATTATTTTTCCGTTCGCTTTATTTTGTTTTGTTAATTTCAATTAACAACACTCAATAAAAATTATGAATTACGGCGGGAAGAACTCTGCGGAGCTCTACCGCGTACCTAACTAGTAGAGCCTATGGATGTTCATAATATTGCCAATCCATGGCGGATTGGCAATATTATTAACCTATAAGAATAGCTCCCAAAAAATAATAGTTTGAGTTACCAAAAATGTAGAAACTTTTTGTATAATTATTAAAAAGAGCTTCTTCCTGTATGAGCAAGCGATTGTTCCATTCCTGTTACAACAATGCACTATTCCATTATGTTCCCATTATTTTATTTGACGATTGACTTAGCAGAAGTCAGTTGAAGTTATTACTAGAAGAAGCTGTTGTAATTTAAATACAAAATTAAAAGTACCGCTTGTGGATTCATTTGTTTAAAATTGAGCATTTTCCCATTCATTTGTTACATCCTTAAAAAATACTACAACTAATATTATTTTTTTTCTTATTTTTCAGAACATCCTGCCCTCTACGCATGGTTTGACTGTTTGACTTAAAGACGAGGTAATTAAAAATGTTCTTTCCCTTTTTAATTAGAAGGTTCCCTAGAAGATATGTTATGCTATTTTCGAAAGGAAAACGACATTACTATAATTGTTGCGACCCTGTGGATATCGTAATAGGAGTCGAAGATTTAAACTTTATTTCTTTATTTATAGCTGGTTGTAAGAAAGTTTATTTGATTAGAATCAATTAGAAGCACAGATCCGGTCGAAGTGGCGGTGCTTGGGGAAGGCTTATGTACAGCAGTGGACGTTTTTCGAATGAAATGATGATGATGAATGCTAGTTCCTCGTCTGAAAGAGACTTTAATTTTTGTCTTGCAGTGGGCAGATTAGCTATTTATTTTTTTTGTTATATTAGCCATTAATATCAGACAACGCCGTGGAAGTGACAAAGTTTTAAAAAAAAACAAGATTTAAAATACAGTCGTGCCAGCGACACGAAGAAGAAGATATCCCACTGCTGGGCAAAATTAATATTTAGTTATTTAATTATAATCTTCTGAAACAAATCGTAAACAAGTCGTGTGACGTATTTATTTCCCTTTAATACAAATTGCAACAAGAAATTGAGACAATAATGGTCTTATTTATGTCTTATTTTACCACCTTCTGATAAGATTCGGCTAACTTGCAGATTATTTCATACAAGACATGATACAGGCAGTTAACTGGTAGATAATGGTACCGATTCCCTTGTTCACAAAATAAACTATATTTAAGTTCAGTGCATCTTTTTCTTTCTATTTCATTAAGAAAAGGACAGATGATAAATTTTAGTATAGTCCTGTCAAATTAATCAGCGCCTGACACTACTCCATACAAGTTTAAACGTGATTAAAAACTTGCCTACTAAAACTACGTCAATTTACGTCAGGCGCTGATTAATTTGACAGGACTAAACTAAAATTTATCTTCTGTCCTTTTCTTAACGAAATAGAAAGAAAAAGATGCATTGAACTTAAATTTAGTTTAGTTTATGTGAACAACAGAATCGGCACCGATGTCATACAAGTCATTAGGAAACAGGAAGTCTATTAATGAGGGTTTTCGTGAAAATTTACGACACCAGTTGGCACCACTGTGACACGAGGTCTTCCAATATAAAATATATGATGACGTTCATCATTCGATTCATTCGTTCATCATTCAGTCATGAATAAAGAAAATATAGGCTCTTTGACAGATGCCTGGACCTGACGTGTCAGTGCCGCCACCTAGCGAACGTCATTTCAGAAAACCCTCATTCTGACACTTTCTATAATCAATATTGTGTATCATTTCAGATACGAGCCAGCTTCTTCTTGAACTCAAATCTACAACGTTCTCCAAAGTAGTGAACGTAATTTATCGTGAGGTAAACCAATAGATATTATGCTCATTACTTTGGATATGTTGTACGAATATTCACCAGTTGAAGACCACGGGCACCGTGGATAACACGCAGAGATTTTGGAGATGATAAATATGTACAAGATTTGATGAAGATGAGAAGACATTCTTGCAGCTATTGATTGTTTGATCCATTTATTTTTCTGTATGGTCATCACTTTCAGTTAAAATAATAATTATGGTTTTGATTGTGGAAAATGTGTAATGTAAAAATGTAAGTAAGTAGGTCCTGTAATATTTTTTTTTTGTAGAAATATTTTCCGAGCTAGGTAGTACGAATCATAATTATATGTATTTGTTCTATAGGTATTCGATAGGGATATTTGTGGATTTATTTATTTTTTATTTTTGTTTAGAACTTTTCAGCGTGCTATAAGATCTATTACGTAAATGCTATCTTTATTGATATTTTTGAAATATTCCTGTTCGAATAGTATAAAAATTTGACTTACCAGCAATCCAATGAGCAGTATCAGAGCAATAACACCGATGGTGCTGACAGCGATCGCGACCGCCGCTCCCGAGCTATTGTCTTCGTCACCCAGCACCCTCGAAGACGCCTCTGTTGTCATGTCTCCCGCATAACTTGTCAGATCTTCAATTTCACTGACAGCCTTCGTAGTATGTTCTGTATCAGTCGTCGTCTCAACCACCGTTGTATCGTGAATCTTCGCATTTCGCTGCGTAGTAGTTTCATCGCGCATGGTAGTAGTAGGTGGTACATTAGTTAGTTCCACTTCTATTTTAGTAGTTGCTGCAACAGTTGTTGGTCTTGTGGTTTCTGCTTCAGTGGTTGCAGCTTCTGTAGTAGTGGATCTGAACGTTTCTTGAGTAATAACTTCGTTGCTTTGACTATTTTCTTCTGTACAGTCAGTTTCTTGTGATTCACTTGATGTTTCTGTAGTTTCAGGCTCTGCCTCTGTGGTTGATGTAATTCTCTGTTCTCTTTCTGTGTTAATCTCAGTGACGACTTCAACTACAATGGTGGTTGTATCTTCGGTTTCACTGGATGTTGATGTGGTTGATGTTACTTCTGTAGTTGTTGCCTGGGTAGTCTCTACGGTTGGAGTTTCAGTGGTGGGTTGAGTAGTAATTTCCTCTGTAGTCAACTCGGTTGTAACCTCTTCAGTCGGCGGCTGAGTAGGCAGCTCTGTTGTTGTTGGAGGTTCAGTCGGAGTTTCAGTAGTGGGTGTTTCTGTAGTCTCAGCTACTTCTTTTGTAGTAGTTTCTAGAATCTGAGAAGATACTTCTATAGGAGACGTCGATTCAGTAATGATAGTCGTAGATTCTTCTATAGTTTCCGTCGTCATATATTTTGGTCTATAAGTAGTGACGGGGCTATCTTTAAGAGTTGTAATTCTTGTCCTTGTTGGAAAAACTGGATGCCACATACTAGGTGTAGTACTATCAATAGTCGGTGTCTCAGTTTCTACATCCTCGGTTGGTACATAAGAGAAACGAATAGTGGTTATCTCATAATCAGTAGTGGTGTTGGGCTTTTCCTCAGTTACAGTCTGATTAACTTCAGAACTGGCGACCGATTCATCTGGTGGCGTAGTAATGTCTGCTGGTAGTTTCGTAATTGATTCAAAACCGGTTGACCTTGTTGCATCAACTGGTGGAATTGTCTTTTTGTCTGTATCATTAACGTGTTCCGTTGATTCCTCTACTTCTGTAACGGATACCCAAGATTGTTCTGTCTGGTTTTCAATGGAATTTGACTTGTCAGTGGCAGCTGGTTTTGCACTGTTCTGAACAGAAATATTGCTCTCGGCGGGCAGTCTTAAGTCCGGTTTAGTCTCCGTTGCCGCTACAGTTTGCACTTCGGAGCTTGGTGAAGTTGGAGCAAACATTGGCTGCCAAGGCAATTTGTTCTGAACCAGTTCTGTGATCTTCTTTGGAATGATATCGTTGCTTATCGGGATGGCCGTCGTTGAGGTTGTGGTTGCAGTGGTTGTTTCTTTCTTGTCTGTAATGTACGATATGATATTACTTTATGAAACAATACAATAAGATTTTTCAAGGTAGCAGTTACATTTCGATAATTGGATGTGTTAAGCAATGTTTTAATTAATATTGTTAAATTATTGACGTGTATTTAATTGCTAATAGTAACGAATCTATTTTGTGAAATAATGTAAACAATATGGTTTTATTGTAGCGCACGTTTACTCACCTAAAACTTCCCCGACTTTCTGCAACTCATTTTCGTCGACGTTCTTTTGCGCCGACGTGGTTTTGTTCACTGCACTGGGCGAAGGTGGCGGGCTCCGTAGGCTAGCCAGTGCCCACGCCGTCGATGTCGGAGGTATCTGCCACTCACTCTCCGTCTCCACCTCTATCGACGTCGCCGTTGACGTCGCGAACCTCGTCGACCCTCGCTTCCACAAACTCGGCACAGTATTGTCAGATATCGCCTGAGAATGTACCACTTTTTTCGGTCCACTTGTGTCGCTTTGCAGAACAGGATCAATTTCTGAAGAAACTGTCGTCAATATTGTCCGGCTCGGTTGACGCGGTTGAGCTGTTGTCTTTTCTTTTATACTGAAGTGCTCAGAGTATATCGTCGTAGGATGTGTAGGTCGGTGGTATACCTTTGTGATGTTTCTAGGCACCATCCAAATACGTTTATTTTTTGGAGTTGTATAATAGAATTTACGTGTCTGTAGTCTTGGGCGTGGACTTGATGAAATATGTTCAGGTTTTAGTGTCACACTGTTTGGAGAGTCTTTGTTATTGTTGATATTGAGACGTTTGGAATAATTTCGGTTTCTGTTAAAGGTACTTGAAAACTTTTTCGTTACTCTTTCTGTTGACGATATGGAATTTTGTGTAGAAACTGGGATAGAATTAACTGAATCAAGTACAGGTAGTACACTGGATAGGGGTAAGTAGCTTGTAGGTGATATAGATATACTCTCAGGGGTTGGATCAGGGAGTGCTGGCCTCGTTGCCACTGGTATCGATTCCTGAGAAGCTTTTATTGACGCCAATTCCTCCTCTGCCGACGTGCTCTGTGTAGGCAAAGGTAACGACTCATTGTCACAGTCGTCGTCATGAGTGATAGCATAGGTCTCGGTAGACAATACAGACATTTCATAATATATACTTGTACCTTGTACATCAGATAACTCTTTGTTACTATTAGCACCATCGTTGTCTAAGAGACGAATTTCTTTGGTATTTTTAATAAATACTGTTGAGTGATTAGTAGGAGTGTTATTATTCATTTTCTCCATGCCTATATTTTCCTTAATAATGTGGACGTTACTTGCATTAGAAGGAGTAGCTTTAGCTTTTATAGTGTCTAAATTCTTAATAATACTAGTAGAGATCTTTTGAAATTTCTTGTCGAAGTAATTGTTTTTCGGTGTCGTTAGGTCGCTGTCGAAATCGAAGAAACTTTCAGATTTAAAAATGTCGTGGGTAGTATCTTTGTAGCCGTAGGATGCTTCACGAGGGAAGAAACTGGAGAAACCTCCGTAAGATGGACTGCTGTACTCGTTTTTAACTTTGTTATCAGAACTCTCGTTATCCGAGTCGTGGGTGAAGTCATCTCCATAGTTAAAGCTAGGTATAGTAAAGAAATTAGTATCAAATTGTCCAGAAGTGAATTTCTCAAAAGATTCCTTTTCTTCTTCATCTTCTTCGTCCTCAAATGCTTCTTCACTATGTACTTCTTTTTTTACAGTCACTGGAGTAGTGCTGCTGGTAAATGCTGGCAATTTGGTTTTCTTATAATTCCGCATGCTGTCAACAATTTCCGCAGGCTTTTTCACTTCTGCTGTAGGAGTAACTATTACTAGTGTCGGTTTCTCAGTTGATCTAACCCTTCTTTGTAAGCTTTCTGTGGTTGATTTTACTTGTGAGTGGAATCTGACTCTTCCCCTTTCTGTCCTTCCCCTGTCTTTATATTTAGCATTTTTTTCTGTGTGTTCTTCAGAGGTTGAGTCTTTGGGTTTCAATTCGTTGAGGGAGACGTCTGGGGTCTTGGGTTTGTTCCTTGCGAGCCTGGTGCCATTTTCGCGACCGTAGCGCGGCGCCCTCTCATCTTTGACAGTAGATGTCGAGACAGATGTCGTGTCGGGTATAGCGTTGCCACTAACTGCTGTGCCGCTTAACAGTAGTAAGATTACTACTAATGCTGCACCTGAAATTACAATGATTGTGTTTAAATACTCATTCTTTAAATGTCATGTGTCGTTTAACTTCTGTGTAAGAAAATGTAATGTACAGACGCCAGCACATCAAGCTACCCGAAACTGTCAAATTTTGCCAATCAACTTTGATCCTTATGCTTTAGCGATAAAGTTGAAAATCTATTAAAGAAATTTGACAGATTGTAGTAGCTTGATGAGCTGCCGTCTGTACTTAATTTAAAATATTCGGACAGCATCCTAATTGCGTAATATACGTCATTATCAATCTCAATCTGAAACATTTTAGAGGATATTGCTAATCCATTACTTCATACGTTCGAAATTGTCTGCTCAACAAGATATAGGTATAATGCAATGAATGTTGTTGAACTATCAAAATGATACCCATCGCAACTGATAGTGTGCTACGCAATCATAATTACTTCGCTGTTTTGTCTTCTCATTAATGCAATTATGGTTATCGATTGTATCCAGTATTTAGCTCTTCAGGCTACATTATAATGTGAATGATTGTGAATAAATTATCGTTGATGGCACTATGATGTGTTTTAGTAATGAAAGTTGTGCCTCACCTAAACATATTCTCACTGGTGACTCCATGTTCATAACATGTTGTCGTTAGGAATACTGTATTCAACTCTGCTTCATCTCCGTCCTGTCATTGCTCGCCCTGGAAACTAAAGAAAACACAACTATTAACTCCTTAATCATTTTACACACCAGTGCGTTTTTATTGTGGGGTCTAATTACTTATCATAAAATCGCGCCTGTAATGCTCCCGTTGGGAAAATAAATAAAAAAATATTTCAATCGTTTTGTAAAATTATTTCTAACCTTATGGTTAGTAACAATTTAACTTAACGTCTACTGGTCAGACATAGATTAAAATTAGTAGGTACAATATTCAGTAAGGTAGATGTGTATCTATAGTACCTACTCCCACATTTCGCCAGTTTTGTCTAAGTCCCATGTAATAATGGGTGAGCCCCGGAACATAGGGCTAAGGAAGGAACACGGGTGGGTTTTAGTCAGTAAGAGGCTTTTTAGTTTTAGTCACTATTGTACGCAAAATACGCGCATTGACGTGGAGTTGCGGACACCAGCCCGTATTACCTATTACCTATTAGTCAGTAATTCCGCTCCAGAGCGGGAGGGGTCATTTGATGATTTCCCATACTCAAAAAAAAAGGCCTATTACCATCACAAATCTAAGACTCCAGGCTACTACTGAGGAATTCTTTATAGAACAACAAAAACTTTATAACCCTACCCGATCTGCGGGTAATTGCATAACACAGTACCCAGTAGTACAGTAGCATATAATATATTAAATAATAAGTAAATGAATGGATATATAAATACATAGATAGTAGGATATAAAATAATTCTAATGGATAAATTCAATACTTAATAATAATACATAATTATGAATAACAGATATATTTTAATAAGTAAAACAACAAAAATCAATTATAGCATAATACTTAATAACTATAGGTATTACATTAATAAAAATGAACAAGTTAAATAAATAACAAATTAATAGATAGACCTGCATATAAAATCTAATAGAAAAGTGAATGAATGGAAATATAAAAATATAGGTAATAATAAGATATAAAATAATTCTAACTAATTAGCAAGGAAAATTAATAAAGCGCTCTTCCTCTCTCTACTTCCTTAAAAAATTAGCTGTGCCCGACAGGGTCCGTAATTGATTCTAGATTTTTTATTTACCTACCACCTGTAATTACATTATGGATTGCAAATAAACGATTTGAGATTTGACAGTAACAGTAAACAATAGCTTTAATTTTGACAGTTCAATAACATTCAATGCATAATTTACGTTGTTGACAAATTTTTCGAACTTATGAAGCAATGGATTAGCAATATCCTTCAAAATGATTCAGATTGTGATCGATAGTGTGTTATGCAATATTGCTGCTGGGAATCAAACCCGCACCTCATGCTCAACAGAAACACTTGCGACCACTAGGCCAACGAAGCATATTATTGCATTTTGCGTAGTTGTTGTAATCTAATTGTACTGCCACTGATCCTTAGTGCTCGTTAAATATATATGTACAGACACCAGCACATCAAGCTACCCGAAACTGTCTAGCGATAAAGTTGAAAATCTATTAAAGAAATTTGACAGATTGTAGTAACTTGATGTGCTGGCGTCTGTACGTCTACTCTTAAAAATGTAATTATTTGAAAAATCGTCTCACGGTGTAAAGTAAAAGATATGGCAATAAATTATATCTTCATTATCTACATGAGAATCGCAGTAGTTCACAATAGTGGTTATGGGAACACTGTGATATAACATGGTGTAATACAGATGTCACGTGCGAATGACATACCTGCTCTTGTGGAAAAATGCAATTATTTGTAAATATAGATGTTTTATTTAGGTTTTATTCCAAAGAATGTTGATACTGATAGGTATTTTTAATGTTATAGATAAGTCAGTGTCATTATGAATTGTTATAGAAAAAAAACAATAATAATAATAAAATATTTATAATATTTGTTTTTTATACAACTATCTTTTAGATGAGGACTTGAGGTTGAGGAGATGTGATAACTTTCATTTTTTTACTGAATGCTGTACAATGGTTGTATTCGAGGCCCGAAGTGAATCATAGACGCTTTTTATTTTTACATCATGCTGAAGAAGAAAATTATTTTTTATCTGATGCCAGAACTTAATGTCTTATACATATGTGGCAACAATAGAAACTGCATGGAATCCGACACAGCATACGTGATTGTTAAACTGCGAAAAACTATGCAAACATGTAATTCGCAGAACATCAGTCTCAATCTCAATCCGTCAAAAATACAATCAAATTAAAGCTTTTTTTAGGTACGAGAATTAGCCTTCAAAGCTCCTACTTAAAATTCCCTATCACGTATACAAAATGCAACAAATTGCTATTACAAAACAAAACACTCTCAAAAACAAAACAGAATCAACCTTCTAGCCATTGATCAAAACGTAACCTCGAGAACCATCTTTGACCACTTCTACACTAAAATTACCGAACATAAGGTACCTACTCCCTGACCCACATACATAATTATCAGTCCACTCATACAGTCGTAAAGGTAATTACCGAAACAGAGTTACCTACAAGAGTGGTAATTGGCCTGGAATGGTCAACGGAGTTCAGTGGGTCAGTTGTTACAAGTTGGGGCGTAATCTTTGATAACCATCGTCATGATAACTTGATGTAAGGGTAAGTTAGTGCAATTTTGACATTGGCGCCGATTCCTTTGTTCACAAACTAAACTAAATTTGAGTTCATTACATCTTTTTCTTTCTATTTCATTAAGAAAAGGACAGAAAATAAATATTAGTTTAGTCCTGTTAAATTAGACAGCGCCTAACGTAAATTGACGTATTTTTAGTAGCCATGTTTTTAATCACATCTAAACTTGCTATGGAGTATCTTAATTTGACAGGACTAAACTAATATTTATCTTCTATCCTTTTCTTAATGAAATAGAAAGAAAAAGATGCACTGAACTTAAATTTATTTTGTTTGTGAACAAGGAAATCGGCGCCATTATATTGTTAAGTTTTTTTTGGGTTAATGGAACTGCAGATTAACCTAGCTAGGAGTGGGTTAGAGTTATTTTCAACTAGTGTATCCGAACTAACTCACTCATCTCTTAATCTATTGTTATATTCAGGAACATCGCCTAAATTTTTTCCGGATAAGTATAGAATTTCAAAGAGCCTCCTCTCTTCGAGAGGGAGAGATTTCTTTAGTTCTAGGACATTTTTAGGCCGATTTTCCCACGATGTTTGCCTTCAACGTTTTGGGAGAAATGGTGCTGAAAATTATGTACTCAAAGTAAAACGCCTGTCTGGATTCGAACCTACGAAGTTGGGGCCTTTCCCACTCATGGGCCACTGCTGCTAGATATTTCAGGCCGTAAGATAATTATAAATCAATCACTATTCAGTACCTACTTAGATAAGTCAACAATAAGGGAATAATTAGAATATTCATGCGTATCATGTAGAGAAATCCCTTATGTGTTAACAGTTAACACCTTCACTGATTGTCATTGATAACCAGTCAGAAAGCCGGTTGTTGAAAGCTCCAAAGAAAGCGCGAAATTTAACATTTACTTAACGCGTTAATTATTACGTTATCAACTTGAAAAGTAGCAAATAATTAGGTTTGCAAAGGTCAGGATTGCAGTCAATTAGCCAGAACGTTTACAAACAATACAATGGCATCATCCGAATTTACACGCAAAATACTCATCTATCACAAGGACATAAAGGTCATATAAACTTGCTATAATTATGAAAATTACACACCAATACACTTTAAAGAGATACCTACTAAAAACAATACGGCGTCTACGTGTGAATTAACACGCCAAATACGAATTTATCACAAGGACAAAAAGGTCATATAAGGTTGCTATAATCATAATCATGCTAATTGCTTACCAAAATAAACTGCAGTACTTTACAGAGAAAATGAATACATTGCTGGCCGTTAACGATTAGAGAAACAAAGTGTTGGCTGCAAGTACGTAATGAAATGCAATTTGCAAATAAAACCACGTAGGTACCGTTGGGCGGTTCGGTCTAGATTAGGTAGTCGTCCTAGATTTAGGTAGATCGAGGTTGCACTTACTGTAATGTACTTTCTAATGAATATCTCGGGTTGCGATTAAGGATTGAATAAGGCTAAACGCTATGGAAGCACGTTCTGCGTGTAAAGGACAGTTTGAAGGAAAAACTGGCCAAGTGCGAGTCGGACTCGCACACGAAGGGCTCCGTACCACAAGGCAAAAACGCCGAAAAAAACACGTTTGTAGTATGGGAGCCCCCTTAAATATTTATTTTATTCTGTTTTTAGTATTTGTTGTTATACAGTCAACAGAAATACATCATCTGTAATTTTTTTTTTCCTTAACTTGTGCTACATGAACTTGGATATCAGTCTCTCAAATCTCTGTCAAATCTGTCAAAAATGCCTATAATTTATCAAAAACACCAAAAACTTATCAGAAATGTAGGGAATTTTGATAAGTTTTTGGTATTTGTTTGTCGCCGGGATGAGACTGCGGCTACATTTTGAACATTTGAAGTTACGAGAATTGACCTTCTGGTTAGGCTCGCACAGAGATCAGAGGAAAGCAAGGCATACAAGAGGCCTATATTCTACAGTGGTAGAAACGCGGTTGCCGATGGTGATCATGACAACTACATTCATAACTCCATACTATATCCATCACAGATATAGATTATGACGTCACAAGCTCGCGCTCTCGCTCAGGCTTACCCAGCCAGCAGTACACAGGACTGAGCGCGAAAGTGGCAGCTTACGATTTTTGAACGTAAGCCGGGGAATTTTTGGCACGCGAAATAGTTACTCTTGTGTTATCTAGGTGTATCTATATCTGTGATATCCATACTAATATTATAAATGCGAAAGTGTACCTGTCTGTTACCTCTTCACGCTTAAACCGCTGAACCGAATCAGATGAAATTTGCTATAGAGATAGTTTGAGTCTCAGCAAAGGCCATAGGATAGTTTTTATCCCGATATTCCCACGGGATCGATACTTATGCGGGTGAAACCGCGGGGCAATGCTAGTACTTCATAAGTAGGTATTTTGCCGGATAATAAGCGCGGAACTCAAGTATCCAGTAGAACACACAACGTTAACAAACACTTGATTCATAAAGATCCGTAATCATTCTTTATTGGGACCCCGCCATAACCAGTTAGTTATATAATAAAGTGCCTTAAACTGTCACGACCGTCATAACATTTCGACATGATTGCACAAACCGGGAATCGAACACGGATACCGATGAGACGAGAGATAGCAAATGAATAATCATGTACGAAGACCACAAATGTATACTTTTGGACATAGGCCTGGCCTAATCTTCGCAAGAACCTAAGGTAGTTGTCGATCGCGACTCGGATGTCTATGATCACGAAAAA
Source organism: Luperina testacea (assembly GCA_927399505.1). Taxonomy (NCBI): domain Eukaryota; kingdom Metazoa; phylum Arthropoda; class Insecta; order Lepidoptera; family Noctuidae; genus Luperina; species Luperina testacea. The sequence continues at coordinate 1,928,014 of OV656771.1, forward strand.
CTATAATTACCCATGGATAATTATAGTTTTTTACTCATAAGTCTCTAAAGGTCTTTTTTTTAGCCCATGTTGTCCCACTACTGGGCTAAAAGCCTCCCTTTCTCCTTTCCACTCCTCTCTGTCATGAGCTAGTGTGGACCAATCCTGTAGGCGTCGTCGATCTCGTTCCGCCATCTTCTCCTGGGTCATATAGCTAAACTCATACATAGGCAAAAATATTAGCAATGTAGATAATGACTGTTGACAAAAGTTGGCAATTGACAGCAACGACACAACTGACTGAGTCAGTGTGGGTCTGATCAGCACCCTAATTGCGCAACACCTTATCAATCTCAATCTGAATCATTTTGACAATCTGAATCATTTTGACAATCTGAATCATTTTGATAATCTGAATCATTTTGATAATCTGAATCATTTTGAAAGATATTGCTAATCCATTGCTTCATATGTTCGAAAAATGTGTGCTAAACAATGGTAATAACGCAATGAATATTGTTGAACTGTCAAAACGAAACACATTGCAACTGATAGTGTGGTACGCAATTACCCCGCTGTTAGGCCCCGCCGGACTAAGTTGCATTATTTTATACCCACTCGAAGAGGCTAATTGTGTAATGTATCACTGCGCTTAGTAAAAGAATATTTACGTAATCAAAACACAGCATGATATTGACAAAAGTAGGCTCTTTAATATTCATTTCATTTGATTTGTAGGTACATGGCCCGTGGAAGACTACGATTAGCTTATTATTTTTCAAGAACCAGACCGGTTAATCGACTAAAACTTTTAATATTATCACAAAGAAACTACTTCTATACAAAAATCACTTCACTTCGCTAAGTACCAAAAACTTAAGTCACCAACTTCTATAATTAGAAGAATCTATTGCGTTTTGATTTCAAATAAAAGGAACGTAATGCGAACAAAAAAGGCAATGGTGAGTGAAACGTTTAATAAAGTCATGTCGGAGTAAGTGGTAACTTGGTAAGTAAAACACGACGATCGTGACAGAATGCGCCTGAGCACAAATTCATGGTTTTTTAGTGTTGAGTCGTGTGACGATCGATAGTTAAGTTATCGATATCGTATACAATTTATGCAATGGAAATTCGAAACGAAACTTACTGATGCAGCTAAGTTAAGTTTAGAATTTTTCGCATTTTTTAAAAAAGAAAAATCTCCATAATTTTTATTCAAATGTGGTCGCATTGAATATAATGCCAATGATTTTATTTACCTATCTTATTCGAATAAAGAGAAAAGCACACTGGGTGCTATGATTAACAAGTTGAGTCTTTGGTGAATTGGACCCATTCGAACTGAACCCACGGGATCACAGTACTTTCAATTTCAAAACATCATAATGTTCAATAAAAAACAAATAAAACTTAAGTAAACATTTAAAATTAAAACCAGGTCAATTTATTCCTTTGTACAATTACGTGATGTATCATGTAGTCCATCCCTATTGCATTAAATTACATCGACATAAAGCAAGCGACTCGACGTGCGACTCGAATTTTAACTAGTCACAACACTGGGTACAGTCGAGGAAAAAATACATTCGCGGAATTGATTTCTTTTGTTTATTTTGCATATAGATTATTTTTTTATTAATGGGTGTATTGACATTTATCGGAAGGGCAAGTTGCAATAAAATAATAAAATAGTGTTTAAAATGAACACTGTCAGTTCAAATACATAAATAACTAGCTACGTAGATTGGACCTGAGTAGGTAGGTACTTAGGTACCTACTAATAGTTACTTATAAATACTACTTATACGTTTTGTGACGTAAACCACTGTTTTTTGTAACATGTATTCTCCAAGGGTATTTAAAAAACCTACACTTGTATGTCTTTTTTTATGAAAATGGCTCTCAGTTCAGTTATTTATATTTTCACGACTTTTCAAATTCAAATCTTTATTGCATATTAGTTACGTACTTCACGTGTTTTCACGTGTTTTTGTTGGTTCGCGACAAAACCACCATTATTGTTACCTACGTAATCAACACACAATTTCTAACCTCTAAAGCTTTGGTTTCCTAAGAAAGCGGTGAACGGTCACACAATAACGGCTGCCCAAGCACAGAGCGTTTATTGACATGTCAAACACTGGTAAAAATGACAGATTTTCAGGCTAGCCGTTAGCCTCCCGACCGATTTCGGTCACGGTGGCCAATCTCAACGGAGATTAGCCAGGTACGCAGGAGATATTATAGTGCACGAGTGTGTGCGCAAACACAGGTGCATTCTATGTTCCTTCACTCTCATAGTCCGATGGGACGGAAATCCGACACGACCGGGGATAGATCAGGCGCAGGACCAACGGCTTTACGTGCTTTCCGAGGTACCCGGTATTAAACCTCCAACTACCAAACTCCTGGCCGTTATTAGGAAATTCTTAATGGAAAACCCAATAACAATTTGTCCCACCCGGGAATCGAACCAAGAACCCCACGCTCAGCAATCACGCTTGCAACCCCGAGACCAGCGGGCCAGTTGGCCATTATAATATGGCGGAACCGCTTTCCTATAGAAAACCAAAACTTAACACTTGTCCAACCGTCTGTACGTTCAACATTATTTCATCTACGTGCGGCTTACGTGCTGCTAGTCTACCGTCTATGGGCTCTATGCCCTTATTCGAGCAGTTGTACAATACAACGTACAAGTAACGACTGATGCAATACTAGTCAAGGCTATAGAAATCTTTGGCAGCAATCGTGATGCTGTGTTGTCTCCAGTCGAGAGGTTAATGAGATGTTCGTCATTATATTTCTGGTTTTTGGTTTTATTGCTACCATTTTTTAAGGTGACCATTAAAGGCCCATAATCTGGAACGACGTTACTAGCATAATCAGCCTATGATGTTTCCACTACTGAGATACAGGCCTCTCGGTGAGTGGTAGGTAGTGGGCCGTAATCCACCACGTGGGCTCATTGCGGGTTGGTGGGTTGGTAGATGTCACATGTCTTCAAATTTTTGGTTCTAGGACATACCGGTTTCTTCACGATGTTTTACTTCACCATTTTGAGAGATAATATACAGAGTCTTTGATCAACTGGACCCACTCGAACTGGACCCGCGGGTCCAGTTGACCACATCATTTATTTTCTGTATTTTTATTGATTAACTGGACCCATGTTCAACCTTAGAAGAACATCTATTGTTTAAAGCTACCCGTGGATACAATCTAGACAAAAAGACACATATACAAGGGCACGAATCTGCTAAAGAATCTATGGCACCCACACGAAGCAAGGGCGCACTAATAAAACCATGAAATATATATATTTTTTTTTTTTTTTAAAACGTTGCCCCACTCTAGGAATTACTCCTGTATCGTGGGTGCGTTTACAAACATTTATATTCACATACACAAACAGCCAGACCCGAAACAACTACCTGTAGGCAATACAAATATTTGTTCCGTGCGGGAATCGAACCCGCGACACGCAGCGCAGCAGTCGATCACTCAGCCACTGCGCCAACCGTGTCGTCAAAAATAACATGATTTTTATTCACAACCCAAACCTGCGGGCTAATTGCGTACCACACTATCAGTTACAGTGTACCGTATTGATTAAGATTCTCCTTTCGTAGTAGTTTGTATAAGGCATGATGGGGTTGCCGTGTAAATTGGGATAAAAACCCCAACTACCCAATAAAGATTAAAAAAAAAAAAAAAACTATCAGTAGCAATGGGTTGCATTTTGACAGTTCAACAACATACATTGTGTTGTTCACGTTGTTCAACAGACATATTTTTCGAACATATCAAGTAATGGTTTAGCAATATCCTAGTGTGTTACGCAATTAGGGTCCAGGTCCCTAATTCACTATGACCACTTAACGATTCCTTACTTCGAAAGCACGTTAATTGCTCAGCTATTCCCGCCAATCTCGCGTTCATTTCGCGCGGTTTCGATCATTGTGTCATAGAGAATGAAAATGAACGCAAATAAGAAAAAGTATATCAAATAAACGGATCGTTTTATTTTAAACACTGCGTCACCGATCTGACCTAATGTCAAAGTTTCTTTGTTTATTTGTGTTGCTATATTTATTTAAAGTTAACGCTTAGATATTATTTGTTAGGCTTAATTTAATGTCTAGTAAATTGAACTTTTAGACTTTATATTTTTTGTTATGACTACAAACCTACTGGATTTGAAATAAATGTATAAATTAATTACATTTCTAATCGGCGAATCTATTGCTTTACATTGTTGCCTGTCTCCTGTGATACAGTTTTTCAACTACATAGTACACAATGAACATAACCGCGCTAAATGAACGCGAGCTTGGTGGGCTGAGGAATTGACGTGGTTTGGAAGTACAGTGCGTGCCACGTAAGAAGAGACTTGACCCCGCCTCCCCCGCCTCTTTCCGCCGCCCCTTTGACGTCCGGTCCCGTCCCGCACTCAGACCTCATACCGCTAAAGATACCTAAAATCGTGTTCTGCGCATGTCAGACCACGTGGTGTGTCAAGTCTCTTCTTACGTGGCACACACTGTACATAAGTGAATTAGGGACTTGCGAGGTAATTGTGTAACACACTAACAGTTGGAATGGCTTTAATTTTGACAGTTTAACTACATTCATTGCGTTATTGCCGTTGCTGAGCATAGTAGTAGTAGTAGTAGTAGTAGAGCATAGATAGTTAGGAAAAGGCTAGGCAGATGATGAAACCTTCCGGAATAAATTCTCTACGTGATTCGTTGCGCAGTTTAGAAGAACAACGCGGTCACACAGCAAACACGAAAAGCAAACATTGTTTTATACTATGTATATATATCTACGATATATATGTAGAAGATTATAATGATAAACGACTTCAACAAAGCAAATGGAAAGTCAATATGAAACCTCCACTTCAAACCTCTATTAAGCTAAGAAGCAACAAGACAGCTTATTATCTCCCGTTTAGAATTAAACAATTGATCATCCTAGACATGGGTTTTTTTCTTTTATAAAGTGCATAAGTTACTATAGGTACCTTAAAGTTATCACCGAGAAAATTAAAAACAAAAGCCTGCGACACGTGTCACCGTGACCCATTTACCAGCACTTGTCACAGTTTCTGAGATACTAGAGCAACATAATTTTACAGTCATGCACACGTAGTTTAACTGTGAACATCACACTAAATTACCCATAAAAAACACCTCGTGAAAGACGTGACATCTCGTTATCTTGGTAACTAATGGAAGAGACATCTTCACGGAATCATTTTCTGTCAATATCACGATGTTTTGTAAGAAAAGTTGTGAAGAAGAAATTGGCAATAAAAGAGAAATGATGTTTGGAAATGGATAGCATTGTTGTATTAGTAACGAAAGTGAATCAAAGTCACGAATAATATAACAGACAGAAAATTACATGATTTGATGATTCATCGCTAAAAAACTTATGTCAAACAGTGACGCATAACTTCATTTCATAGCACATAGCACCCTAAATGCGTACCACACCTTGTACAGACGCCAGCACATCAAACTACCCGAAACTGTCAAATTTTTCCCAATCAACTTCGAACCTAATGCTTTAGCGATAAAGTTGAAAATCAATTAAAAAAAATTGACAGATTGTAGTAACTTGATGTGCTGGCGTCTGTCTGTACTATCATGATTGTGTTCTGTGACCACAATTACAATCACAATCAGAACAAGTTTGAAGGATATTACTAATCCTTTGCTTCATAATATATGTTCGAAAAAATAGTCTGCTCAGCAACGTAAATAACGCAATTAATATTGTTGAATATCAAAATGAAAGCCACTGCAACTGTTAGTGTGTTACGCAATTACCCCGCTGGTATTATGATACCAGTGGGGTAATTTTCGTGCTAAACTATCGTACATACAGCTCGCTACTTTTGTAAAAAGTAAACGTAAACTAAAAAGTATTGTCTATAAAATAATGTAGGTATCTATCATATTATTTTGTAATAACGTCAATGAATAATAAGCATTCTGTTATATGTATTAACTTTGCTTGCAATTGTCCTGGCATTGAATAAAAGAAGTGCGAACAATAAAAGTATATCTACTGACAACAGCATTTTTTTCTGGCAAAAAATATAAAATAACGCAACAATGCTTGTTATGACATCCGGCTAACGCGGCACAATGCTACATTTAAATCCAATTGCGTATAAAAAACATTAAAAAATATTGAGACCCCCGCTGCGGCCTGCAGTCTATCTTTTACACCAAATTATAATAGTAACAAATTGCAGCAAAACGGTTTTTCTGAAGTCAACGCAATAAAGGCCTTTAAAGAACTATATTTCAACGGCTTTACTAATTTGCTTCACTAATTATGCATAAAAATCAAGCCTGAGAAATGTCGAAATTCATAGAAATGTGATCTAGCAAAAACCTGTCTGTATTTCTGCGTTTTTCGAAAGTCTACGGATTAATTGCAGAACAATCATATTAGATTGCAATTGTTTTTATTAGTTTCAGTGTCAGCGATCCGAAATGTAACAAACAAAATTATTCGAGAAAAAATATTAGTTTGCATTAAAAAAATTACGCGAGTGTACTTTTGTAGTCCCAAGGATTGCACTGTTTTTCAATTAAAGGATAATTTCCACCCCAAACGGCTCGCACCGCATCAGATCGGAACGGATTTTACAATCTTTAAACGATATTAAATCGTATACACAAATATTTAAAGCCTATAATAATATTACCAAACCGCGAACAGCAATTTAACCGCGGGCGTCTTCCGCGACATGCGATCGTAGCCGAAAGTATGCTGCGACGCGCGTACGGCTTCGTTCGCCTGTTGTTGTATCCGATCGAATCCTATCGGCTGTCGTTCAAATTTTTCTTTTCCTCTTTTGTATTTTATGATTATATTCTTCCTCTTCTAATGCAATAGCCAACAATACTACGTCAACTTCAACCATTTTCAAAAATTAGAACACGTCAACACGGTAGGAACGAAACTGACTAGGCGCAGAAACGGATACGTTCGCATGTGACGTACGGAGCCGATCGTATGCGTCGACATCCTGCCGGACGCGATCGGCTGTCGCCGCCTTCGTTCGTATCCTTTCCGATCAGATGCGTTTGGTGGAAATCATCATTTAATCGTCAGGTCGAAAGATGGCTTAGACGTTTCTTGCACTACTCTTAATTTTAAAATTAGATGCAAGAAAATCGAATAAAATTAAATAGATTATTTCCGGCAGTCAAGAAACTCTGTCATTTTACCAGTATTTGTTATTAAGGAGTCTAAGAACACTCTTATATGCCGACAGCCGTTACTTTGTGACCGTTCACCACTTTCGTAGCTTTGCCGTCCTTTTATAACATTTTCCTATAATTTCCTTTCTCAAATCCTAGTGTATAGAAATGACCACCATTCAGCAATTAGTTGGCCTAACAAGTTCTTGTAGGTAAGACGCCTTTGCGGTCTGTTAATTACAAATTACGATATAATTTTCACTTTTACTCAAATTCCGAAACTATATACAAATTATGCGAAAGTAAATTCCTATTTACATTCAACGCTCATTTAGATACATTATGCAAACTTCTAATTACTTTTACTTACTAACATTATGAAGGTCAATGTCTTATAATTGTTTTAATTAATTAGATTAGAAACCTTTTACAAATAGCTCAAAGAGATAGGAACGGATATATAATCATAATAAAGAAAATTGCTCATAACCACAAAACAGTAAGGTTTGAACCGTGGTTAATCGATTCTTGATGATTGATTCTTAGCTCATGTATAAGAATAGTAGTGGCCCAGTGGTAACGGCCGCGACTTACAAGCTGTAGGTCGTACGTTCGAACCCAGACAGGCATTTTACTTTGTGCAAATTATTTCATCACCACTGCTCTCAAACCGGTGAAGGAAAACATCGTGACGAAACCGAGATGTTCTAGAACCGAAAATTCGAAGACATTGTGACATCCGCCAACCCGCACTGGGCCCGCGTGGTGGATTACAACCCATTCCGTCTCACAGAGAGAAGACCCGTGTCCCAGTAGTTGGAACATTATAGGCTAAATATGCACATGTATGATTTCCTCACTGAGTAACCACGAGTGTTAAAATGAATGCATGAGATACCTGTGATAATTAGAGCAGAGGTGAGGTAGCCTTCTCTTAAATAAAAAAAGAATTGCTGTCGGAAACTATTTCAGGTTGAAGTAAGTAGATTCCGACGTCAGCACTTTTTCATTTCACATTTCTGATGGCTGAAATTTTCAACTCTTCGTGATTGCGTAACCATTTTGAATCAAAACTAAACTAAGGCAAGACGTGAACTCACAAATTAAGGGCTAAGTGATAAAGATCAGAGAAATGTACCTAAAACCATCAAAATATTACCATGAATTCAATTACTAATTAAAGTACATACTCATAAGGAATTTAAATTTTGTGTTTGTTTTAGCGTTCCTGCACACGATGCCGTCGCCGCGCCGTCGCCGCGCCGACGCCGCACCGTTACACTGTAGATACGAGTCGCGCGAAGCCCGCCACCGCGCCGTCGCCGCGCCGCCGCCGCGCCGCCACCGCGCGCGTTCCCCTCCCTATCTGTTTGATTCATTCACGGGAAATTACGCGGCGTGCACGTTCGTACGCGGCCGGTAATGGAATGAATGAAACAGTAAAAACGCGCGCGGTGGCGGCGCGGCGACGGCGCGGTGGCGGGCTTCGCGCGACTCGTATCTACAGTGTAACGGTGCGGCGTCGGCGCGGCGACGGCGCGGCGACGGCATCGTGTGCAGGAACGCTTATGTTTCAATTTAAAGGCGATTTTCTCATAAAGTACAGCAGTGCGATTCTGTAACCATCTCACCGTGAAAACTTAGGTGAAGTGAGCGTGGAGTGAGTTGTCAACAGTGTCAATTCCTAGCAAAAACAAACTCACTTCACCTAAGTTTTCACGGTGAGATTTTTACAGAATCGACCGGCAGAAAAAATATGGTATTAAGATTATGATCTTCAAAACCATCGCAATTGTTATTTCACAAGCTTTTAACTTTTGCGTTGGTGTTAGGTACCTATTTATACTTTATGCTCGTGACTGTAGATACTGTATGCGCGTACGCATGGATTCGGGCCTCAATGAGTCAGTACTGCTTTCCAAATTAGTTACTACGCCATAATTTGGTATAGAATACTAATATGGTGTTTTATCGGTTTCACTTTCAAATGGGCTTCCTCAACCTCATTCAAAATTTACTGAAAAAGAAATGTGTCATTTCTGCTGTAGCTATTTAGAAAATGATGACTTTCCCAATCAGCTTTTTCTCATTAATGATACAAATTATTGGAAATGATCCAATGAGAGTCTCCCCAATGAATCAAAATATAGATACCGAGTTAAACTGCAGATAAATGACAAAGTTACCATTAATGTGGTGGGCGTACCAATCTCGAGTTACCGTCTGTTGCAGCCCGATAACATCAATGATCGTCACCATGCTACACGGGCTTTTGTAATTGGTTGGTAAATACATTGTCATTGCATTAGTAACCTCTGCCCTTTGGTCTAGGTTACGAATTGACAGATGACTAAGCATTTTATCTTTAACTGTCTTCCAATTGCTCTGCTACTTACAATTTCCAAAGGACACAAGACGAAATTTTATGGACCATTTCCGACCAGTGATTAGAACGAACATGGTCTTTGTGGTGACGATACTGGGTTCGAATATTACATAATAATTATTATTGAACAGCATAATAGATATAAATAAAGCTTGCAAGATAGCAAAACGAAGATATGAGTAATGTAAATGATAAAGGATTAAAACATGACTCAAAGCAGAACACCACGAGAACCAACCCGAAGCAGCTTTTTTGCAACAATTGCAAACTGGATGCTCGAAACTAGACTGCAAGTAATAAAGTTACTTTTTAAGCGATATTTACTAAACCGTCGTGTTCGTGAACCACCAGGAGAACATAGCTCACAGAAACACAACAAAGCAGAGAAAGTGTAGCATAAAGAACTATAACTATTTGCGGCTTCCCTCAACAATAAAGTAATCCATTGTGAAGACTGGAGAGCAAACCAAGAACTATGCAGTTAGGTCCTCAACCTTTGTGATATTGAACGCGAAGTGAACTCACTGAAGCGATACTTATGAAATATTGGCGCGGATATTGTTGGGGCTGCGCAATAAATTGTGCTGGATCATGTTGGTCTATTTAGCGGTACACTGTTTGAATCAAGATAAGTATAAGTTAGACTGTTAGAAACATATAATACGTATGATTTATTGAACACCATGATTGTATCACAGGTTAAATTACACTCACCCTATGACCTCCATAGGGTGAAACAAAACTAAACAAAATTGTTCTTAAGTCTTTGCAACTAATATTCTTGCTCTCAAAAACGGTGAAGTAAAATATCGTGAGGAAACCAGCATGTCCTAAAACCAAAAAAATCGAAGACGTGACATCTCACAACCCGCACTGGGCCCTCGTGGTGGATGGCCCATTCCCTCTCACAGAGAGGAGGCCTGTGTCCCAGCAGTGGGTACATTATAGACTGAAGTGATTATGCTTTGCAACCATGGTTCAGAAAATCAGAAAAGTAGACCAATAAAATAGGCATAAAAATAATTTTGTTCCTATATTGACTATACATATAATTAAAATCAAATATTTAGATAAGGAGACGTAGTTTCCAAAATATTTGAACAGAGTCAAAAACATTCCCATTGAACTACACTGAAAAGAAAAGTGAACAGCGAAAGTATTTCAACCAAACATAAACACCAGTAAACTTGCCCAATTTGAATATTTACAATAGAAAATATATATTGAACAAAGAGACATAGCGATGGGAAAGTACAGTGAACCGCCATGTCGGTGTAGCTCACAAAACTAATAAGGAAGTGACGATTTGCTTGTACTCTGAACGTACCTTGCGCAATGAAAGCACTGCACTCTTTAAGATGAAGAATGATCTAGAAATGGAATATCTACGGCTGGGTTTTGAAAATTGGTCCTTTCTGATAAGTTTGATTTATTGTAATTATATGATTGTGATAAAGAGAAAGTTTTTAATTGGCAACATCGGTGGTCGATTGAAGAATAACTTGCATCATTGTGTTTTTAAGTAGGTTGTCTGTATGTGCCATAACGCTTCAATCAAATGCTAAACAAAGGGATGCTGTTTATTTTACCATCGTAATGTTATGGTTCATTGTCCCGATTTTAAAAGAACTCTTTAAAAATCAGCTGATCCGACAAAAACATACGAAAAGCATATATGTGACTTTTGGTTGAATACATCATCACGTTTATGTTCGCGACACATAACTGCATTGGTTGTAGATACTTGCCTGATTATTTCTTGCAGTTCTAATAACGGCAGGGTAATCGCATAACACACACAAAAAAGAAATGGATTTTGACAGTTCAACAACATTCATTGCGTTTTTTAAGTTATTGAGCGGACAAATGTTTGGAACTTATAAAGCAATGGATTAGCAATAGCCTTCAAAATTATTTAGAATGTGATTGATAGTGTGGTACGCAATTAGGATACAGGATATTTAAAGGCGCATAATAACCATTCATATGATACTTAACATTTACACGAATTCAATATACTGGGTGTAATTTTAATCACCGTTATCCTCTTAAGGGGTCATTGTACTCATCATTATGAACAACTTATACTATGGGACCAAACCTGGAATCGCGAAAAAAAAATCAGCTGTTCCCTACATTTTGACGAGTTAAGCGAACATAAATGTAGGGAACAGGTGATTTTTTTTTCACGATTTTAGTGTTGGCTCCATAGTAAAAGTTGTTCATAATGATGAGTACAATGACCCATTAAGAGGATAACGGTGATTAAACTTACACCCTGTATATTATAAACCAAAACAAACTACTGTTAACAATAAAGAATGAAAAGCCCACGGTCATTGATACAACAGGAGTTGCGTAACATCAATTGGTAATCGTATCAAAAGCGGTTGAAGGGTCAACTGATCAACTCGATTCGACCGATGACGATGATTGACTGCGTTTGTAAGCGGTTTAAACCTGCGTTGCATAAACATCTGTTGTACTTGATTTCATTGGTGTACTATGTTTTGAATTAAGGAATTTTTGGTAGAACTTTGAATAAATTGCTGACCTGAGGCGTGTACAACCGATGAAGTGGAAATGGCTTTCAAAGCATTTCATCTTTCTACGCCTTTCAACAGGATTAGCATAAATTTTTCGGTAGCTAATCCCCATCATCGTTATTGCTAATAAAATTTTATGTTTAGGCCTTCTAGTAGGAGTAGTATGGGACACCACTATGGACACCACAGTCCTATTATTAAATAGATATATTGATACATTTTTATTATTCATGGAGCATTTTTAGGTGTCAAAGATTACTCTTTTTCTTCTTCACCATCTGCTCCTTTCTTCACTGGGTTTCAATGGTCTCATTTGTAGATACTCTTACTAGTTTTATAGTAACCTACCTACCTACCTGTACCTATGTATACAAATAAAGACTATTGATTGATTGATTGATTTAGTCTTCTATAGCGTAGGTAGTATCCATAACTTCATTATTCTTTTGTTATCTTTCATTCACTCGACGATCTCTTGTGTTTATTTTTGTTTACATCATGATTAAGACATACTTTTGCTTTATACGCTACTGCTCATACTTTTGATATTAAATCATAATATACTACTGTCTGTGACCTATATTCCTATTCGAGAACATCTCGCTGATAAATATTTAAGAGTTCACGTAACTCAATCATAATAGTTGCTAAGGATTTAATAATAACTATCAATGGACAATCGCCTTTGCAAACAATAATTACTTTATGTTTATATCTATCTTCAGTTATCGCAAAATTATAATTGGCATTCAATATTATGCCTATGTTAATATATTCCTTTTAATATAACTTGTTTAGTATTGTGTCTGTAAAAAGTTGTATATTTATAATACACGATTGTGTACTGATGTGTAATAAATTACTTAGTACATGATGTGCACGTGCGTTATGGTATAACGATCAGTATTATTCCGTATGAAGCATTGAGTTATATGTACTACATTATAACTCAATGGTATGAAGGCATGTCCTGCGCACATCGGTTGCATGTTGCACAAATGTTGGCGATGCACTATTGGCCAAACATTACTAACTCGTGTACATATTTTTTATATGTCTTTAAGATCCTTAACTGCTTGTGAAAACTAAATTAGTCGACTAAATACTAGATTTGCCAAGATACAGAGTGGGTATATGAGTTAGTGCGCATACACACGAGGGACGTGCGTCAATGGCAGAGGCAACTGCAGCCGTCGACGCTCATCGACGGCTATGACTGATCACTTAGGCCATAAAAAAATGCTATGCACCGATCCCTGAAATTCCGGGATGTTAGATGTCACAGGGTTGTTTTTAGAAAAGTTAAAAGTTTTGTATATCATAGCTGATGACAGCAGCATAAAATTTTTTAATAAAACGTTTAAAAAATATAAGGTTTCCAAAACCGTAAAAAGATAGAGGAAAATGCAAAGAGTGGCAACAGAAAAGAAATCTTAATTAAGCAATGACAGATGAGCTAAAAAACTAAGCAACTAATGCAGATGTGATAAGTTTCGTTATTCATACTTTCGATTGCTCTAATTAATTCTGCATTGACATTAAAATGTCGACAACCTATAAAAACTTAGTTATCCAATCATCAGGAAGCGTTAATTGCTTATTTATGTTAACTACTGACTTTATAATCACAAATCTCTTATTGGATTGCGTTATAATCAAATGACATCTTCGGTCATCAACCTCGTTTGCATAACGTTATTAAATATCGATTCATTCAAAATTAGATACAGAATTATCTTTCTAATGGTGTCTTAATCAATTTCTCTTCGGTTTAACTGGTAAATAAATTTTCACAGTTCGCTTCTTTTTTGTGTCTCTTAGCATAAATTGGCAGTCAGCTCAGCGTTTTTCATCCTTATAATTTACATTTCTGTTCATTGTATACAGGGTATACCTAATTAAATTACATAGCGAAACTCTGCAGACGTGGATCTCAAATCTCAAATCGTTTATTGGTATCGATATCTATTATACCAAAAAAACAATGTTTTTTTGGGGTCAAGGACCGCTTGTAGGGTTGCTACTTAAAGTATGAGTTGAGAAATTCTATTTCGTTTGTTTTATCGTATTTACATACCGATACCATCACGTCTGCGGAGTTTTGTTAGCTAATTTAATTTGACCCCGTAATGTCCACTACAAAATATAGGCTTTCTTATTACGGCTAGTACCTAGCTATGACTACTTAATTGTAACTGACTGTAAAATATCAAATAACAGTAAAAGTAAAAATAACTGTTCCCTACTCCCGACACCGGCGGATCGCTGTTTTTTTTTATTTTTAAATGTTTTTTATAACTACTTAATTTTTATATTTTAAGAAATATTTAAAAAATTAATTAAATAAATAAACGAAATAATAACTGTTATAATTACAAAATACCCATAACCAATGATATCAGAATTAGCTACAGTAATAGGCTTTCAGAACTTAAGGGAGCATTCCTTACTTACTTTGATTGGCATTGATTAACCATTGAATTTCAAGATACTGATCAACTAAGCCGCGGGGTAATTGCGTAACACACTGTTAGCAATAGCTTTCATTTTGATAGTTCAATAACATTTATTGCGTTATTTACGTTGTTGTGCTGACCAATTTTTCGAACATATGAAGCAATGTATTAAAAATATCCTTCAAAACAGGGATGTTAGGGAGCTCCGTAACCGTAACCGAAACTATCGGATATCAGATATAAAAAAATATCCGTAACCGTAACCGAATCCGAAATAAAAGTTTCGGATAATATCGGATAGGGGCGGAGCCTAATTGAGACACAAGATAAAGATAGCTATGATTGTTATGTTAAACTTAAATCATAGTAAATAAATATGTGCAATGTGCATTCTAAATTTAAATCTAATTTTAATATTTTCTTTGAATAGGTACGAAATTACTAAATAAGTATAAGTAATAATTTTCATTTTCATTTTAGGTAGACTAGATAACACTCAACATTTATTTATAATCATTTTTAATTTAAATAGCTGTAATAACTCACAGACTGATTGTAATTCCTACCAAATAGTTACATATAAATAAAACTATTTTATTAACTATTTGTATTGAACTTTTGAAATTCCTAAATAAATTAATAACCGTAACCGAAATTATCTGAAACTAACGGATAATCCGAAATAATTTCATATCCGTATCCGTATCCGTATCCGGAATAATAATCATTCCTATATCCGTAATTAATCCGTATCCGAAATTTCATATCCATAACATCCCTACTTCAAAATGATTCAGGATTCTGCTCTTGGCAAAAAATACGCTTATTCACGGCTTCTATCAATTGACATGGATTTTTGTGACATCGTCCAAGACACACAACATAATTACAACATTTCGTTTGTTTTCCTTGTAATTATTACAAACATCTTACAAACAACCCAAAATAACCTAAATCGTATTTAAATAGACAAAGATTACGATCGCCACTATCATAGTCATTAAAATTTTCAAAACTATTCTACTACCATTTCGAAACGTGTCGAAAACTGACGTTACGTATCGCATGCTATGCTTAATGCACAGTTGCCAAATATCATGACATTATACGGATGTCTTAAGATATAATGATATTGCGATGACAAACAAAACAAATACCTAGTTTCGTATACAGAATGATGAGATACGTAAAAGCTCTTTATTCGCGGGGCATACGTTCCAAAAATATGCCGCGAATACAGAAACCGTGAATACGGAATGGTAATTTATATGGGATTATATGGGATACGTTCCTAGGTGACAAAATAAAAAAAAGCAAATGTATAAAAAAATCAATTTAATTCAAGTTTTTGAACATTTTGATTAAATTATCTTATGGTTTGAAGAATTTTGTAATTTTCTCTTGCTTAGCAGTTTTTAAAAGCTCCTTCAATTCAGACTGATATGCAGCAGTCGCATTAGCAATTTGCCTCTTAAAAATAAGACTTCGTTCCATAGACTGATCAATGTTCATAAAGAAATCGCAGAGCTCATTTGCTATTTTACAATAAGATCTATTTTACTGTTTTTATTAGTCCATTTGACGGCATTGACAAAGAATATTGGGTAGTGTCGTTAGCGGGGTGCGGCATCCTTTGACAAGGGGCGCCAGTGCTAAAGCGGCAGTGCTAAGGCGGCGCGATCAATTAGATCCGCGAATAAAGAAATTTTTAGCCGCGAATATAGGAATTGGGTCGCATTTTTTTAATCCGCGAATAGTGAAAACGCGAATGAAGGAAGCGCGAATAACGAGCTTTTACTGTATTACCGAAGCGTTCAGTTAGTCTTCTAGTTAATAAAAACCTGAAATTAATTAATTCATTCATTGACAGATAACGCACAGCCTAAATCTCACGGTCTTAAAGTACGAAATTTTGCACAAGAATAAGTTATGTGCTGTGTGTGTTGTGTGTTATGTGTGTGTTTTTATTTTTTTATTTAATACTTCAAGCACATAAATGTACAGAGGCGGACTTAATGCCATAGGCATTTTCAACTAGTCAACCTTTGGGTGATGCAGAGACAAACCTAGGTGCAATCATGAAAATTGATGAATAAATATTTTAAATATAAAGATACGCATAATTCTATTAAAACTATAAATATAATATATACCAACCTTATTACATATAAATATAAGCACAAATAAATACCTATACATGAAACACGACAAAGAAATAAGACAAACAATGACAAAATATTAGCGTTGTGATGATACTGCCAGCTTCTGTGTGTTGTGTGTGTTATATGTGTGTGTATAAATGTTTGGTCCAAAATATATATATTTTTTTTAATGTAAGTTCGTTATTTTCGCAGATGAGAAATATCGGGCACATGGCTTGTTATAAGAGTAAAAGACTAGAAAACAAAAGACGTAAGATCGAGTTTTAAATGTCATGGTAATTGACAGAAGTGTATATAGGATAGTACATAGATTGTGTTAGGTTGACTGATAAGTACCTCCTAACATTCCTTTTGAAACCCGAACTTAACACTGACTTTCATTTAATGAGATACTAAGCTACATTAATTGGGATAGAAGGACCGAGGTTCTTGGCGCAGTTGCACAAAGAGGACCGACCCCAGATAAACTGGGAAAAGGACAAAAGAAAGAAGAAGATCTTATTATAAGTTTAAGATTTTGACGAGATTGCCATGCGTAGAGTGACATTTAAAACTGTAAGTGACTTATTAACAACGAAGCAACACAAGAAGCTCAATGAAAAACGTTCACACATAATAGGTACCTACTACCAAACGATCCCTTAAAAACATAATGAACACAAACATCGGGAAAACCCCCATTTTAAAATGATAGCAATTACAAACGAAATACAAACAATTGACAGACGTTATGGAATCGTTCCATGAACCATTAAATTACACATAGGTACATACATAGCCGATACTGTGCCGATACAGACATGCAGGTATGAAACTGAACTACGATCGAAAACCAAATAGCAACTGCGTTTCTGCATGCAGTTGTGTCAATAGACAAACACACATGACACGAAATAGATATACAAAAAAGGTTCACTGGTAAAAATGTTGGTAAGAAACTAATGATTGAAAACCACGTCAGACATTGGGCAAAAATGTATATATGGCTAAATGTTTTCCACTAACGAGGCCTGTGTAGCTGTATAGTCTATGAAATATGAAGCAACTGTTATTAATACACCCATGTTTAGCCTGATTTGCACCCGGCTTGGGTGAAGTTAACAAATGGGGGAGGTATCGTTTATCAGCTTTGTCTTGACACCACGAGTGACACCTGGCTCTATGGGATTTGAATTTAAAACAAACTTCATATTTTCTGACTGACCGACTTTTTGACAATTCAAAAGTGCCTGTAAATGGTTTAATTGAAATAAATGTTTTGAGTTGAGTTTGAGTTTGAGTTTGAGTTTTGAAAAAAAAACAAAATGGCCGAATTAGTCATCATTAAAGAGGCCTAGAATCTGCTTGCTCAGCGGGGTAAGCAATGGCTTTAATTTTGACAGTTCAACAATATTCATTGCGTTATTTACGTTGTTGAGCAAACAAATGTTTTGAACTTATGAAGCAATGGATTAGCAATATCCTTCAAAATCATTCAGTTTGTGATTGAAAGTGTGTTAAGCAATTAGGGTGATGGTCTGTGCCCAGATTAGTTTGTAGACATTTCAGAGATCAGAAGACCAATAATTCTCGTAATTTAAAACGTTCAAAATCTAGTCGCAGTCTTATCTAGGTGACAAACAAATGTCAAAAAGTTGTCAAAATGTAGGGAAATTAGAGGTATTATTGACAGATTGAGACTGAGATCAAAGGGGCAATTCTCGTAATTTTAAGAACGTTCACAGCCTGATTTCAGTCAGAACTGGTCATCAGACTGTGGACGTTCTTAAAATTACGAGAATTGATTGTAAGGTAGTTTTCTTTTAATAATTATTTGTGTTGACTTGACCTTCGTTATTTATTTGCTTAACGCCATACTAGGGTAGGTAATTTAGAAAAACACGGTACTAATAACAACCATCGCTCACGAATACGTTCGGAGTTCTACAACTAGGGTTGTCTCTGCCTGAATCATTAAAATTTATTATCTTGGCTACAATTTGTTGTGGAACTATAGTGTGAGCTATATGATTCTGAACCCTGGGGAGTTAATTTTTCGTCAGTTGTTTAAAAAATAATTGCTATTTCATACATTTTGACCGCGTAGGTATTGCACTTTTCTATAATATAGCAGTTTTTGACTTTTAATGACCGACGAAAAATTTCTTCGCTTATAGACCCATGTGCTGAATCGAATCCATGATTACAGGTTGCGCTATGTTCCTGGCACCCTGTATTTTGCTCGGTAACACGGAGTTATTATTAATGTTTTAGGTACAGACGCCAGCACATCAAGCTACCCGAAACTGTCAAATTTTCCCAATCAACTTTGAACCTAATCGCTTTAGCGATAAAGTTGAAAATTTACGGGTATTTTTTTAATCGTCTTATAAACAAAACATGCGCGGTGTCACTCACGGTAACAGTGGCGCGAGTTTAATGGTTTTTTCCCCATCTCAAAAAATGCCCAACGCGCCTAAAGAAGTTATCCCTTCAAAAAAAGAATTTTATATAAGTAGCGAATTTCTTGACGAGACAAAACAAACATCTTCACAACAATAATTGTCTCCACATATTTAGCATACCGTCACACAATCGTGCGTGTAATACGAATAACAAGGAAAGAAACAAGTGCAATAAACAATAAATCAGTTATCGGCAGTGGACAGCCCTGCCGTGTGATGAAGAGCGTGAGTCTCGGTCCAGTGAGCCGCTTTACGCTTTCTCTAGCGCAGCCATTCCTCGCTGCACGACATATTGTGTGCATACGATCTCATGAGCTGCTTGGTGGAGCTGGGACAATGGCCAGGATTCTGCTGTGCATAGCATAGCAATCAGCTTGGCTTAAACACTAGCCACTTGAAGTAGCTGGAACACCAGCCTCCTCTTTCTGTGAGAGGGAGTCAGCCATAATTCACCACGCGAGCTGGTGGATGTCACCGATGTCGTCGAATTTTATGGTTATAGGACATGCAGGTTTCCTCACAATGTTTTCCTATACCGTTATGAGAGCAGTTGTCATGAAATAATTCACACATCGTAAAGTGCCGGCTTGGGCTTGAACCCACGACCTGTAACTCGTGAGTCGCGGCCTTTACTGGGTCCACTGCTCTCGAACCTCCGCTACTCCCACAGCTGCTTTGCACCGTAAAGTTTTCCTTGTTAGCCAAGGCAACGCGTGCCCAGGTTAAAGCCTGTTTGATGGCTCAATGAAAGAATCAGGAGGTTTGAACTTCTCTCGCCAAAGATCATATCTTTCTGAGGTGGTGTTTCGTGATTCTGGTAAAGTAGCTTGAATTAATGCTGGCTCGTTCTGCCACGTAAGTCAGGAGAGAGACGGAAGAAATTAAGATCTGATCTTAATTTGAATTTGACAGATTCGGTCAATTTCCGTTTCGAATTGGGTAGGCACGCGTTTGAACAGTGTTTCCATGATTCGGTCGACAATGCTGATTTGAAGACTCTTTGGTGTTAGCTACCAAAAAACACGGCTAAAGGCTATCGCCTTGATTGTTCTGCCAAGGTTTTATCTGCGAGTAAAATGTTCTTTATTTATCTCTTCTCTCTTTGTACAGACGTCAGCACATCAAGCTACTACAATTTGTCAAATTTATTTAATAGATTTTTAACTTTATTGCTGAAGCATATGGTTCAGAGTTGATTGGGAAAATTTGACAGTTTCGGGTAGCTTGATGTGCTGGCGTCTGTACCTATAATGGGATATGGGGGAGACCAATTAATTACTATTGATAGCATAAGACATTCTCGCATCCCAAGAGAAGATAGCAGTCGCTTTGTGTGACTGATAATTTTCAGCCTCTGCATCTGGTTAGATTAGTTAGTGATCTAGAATCGGTCCGTGAATTATTGACATTCGCGTCTTAGTACTAAGATGTGAATGACAATAATAAGGATTAACGATGACCGTTTCGTTTCTTTATTAATTATATATTTTAAGTTCCGGTTATAGTTATGAAATATTACCTTTCTTCTAGTCTAGCCCTCCACACGCATTCTGAAACAAACAAATTATTATTATTAACAAAAGAAAGTTATTTTGATTTCTAGTTACATGCTGAAAGTCTAACTGAATAACACGCACATCACCTGAAAAGGTGCTTACCCTTAATTTAACTTCAAGTGTCAAGCTTCGTACAAAATGGCGCGAACAAATAATACAAATACATTACATGCCTAAACCCGAGAATTATTACCGCTAACTTATTTGATGATCGCGTGTACCCAAGTCAACAATCGGGACATGTACCCTGTGATCAACCATTACGAACTGACCTAAATCCCTTCAAAAACTACAAGTAATCAGCGGTCATATGAAAATGGATGACCGTCACTACACCTTTGATAGGAGTTTAACCACTATGGCCTACATTATAAAGGGTATTTTACTATGTAATGTGTGTGTTAAGGCTTTCATAGACAAAGGGGTGGACATCAAAGGTGATCGACCTATTTTTTACACGATCACCGGTCAGCGGCCATTACGTTTGTTATGGTCAATTAAAAAGCATTATTTTTTTATGAAGAGGTTTTAGGCGGATATCAGACATTAAACTCTTTAGATAAATGTTGGAGATTGTGAGTTTTACATGCGATCATTGCTTTTTTCAGTTATATGATATTGAGTATTAGCAGCGCCCGCGGTTTCACTCGCATAAGTGTCTATCCCGTGGGAATATCGGGATAAAAACTATCCTATGTCCTTTCCCAAGACTCAAACTATCTCTATACCAAATTTAATCTAAATCGGTTCAGCGGTTTAAGCGCGAAGAGGTAACAGACATAATATACAGATACACTTTCGCATTTATAATAAAAGTATGGATTGTGTGTTGAGCTAAGATGAGTAAGTAAGTGTCAAAAACTTGAAAATGAACATTTTCTTTTCTACATCGATTTTTTATTTCCTATTTTCGTCTTTTAGAAAAGTCTTTCTTACTAGAAAAGTCTAACTTACACACCGATATTTAGAAGTCAAAGTACCAGGCTCGCAGAAACGGCAAGAGCTTACGCAACAACCAACCAGACAGGCTAGTTGGGCAATCCCGGCTCTAATTAGGAGCAAAGCACTACCGATGTTTACTAACCTCAACAACCGGTGCAAACCGAACTTACTAGATTATTCTGTGTTCTGGTAACGGAACTGAAATATTAACGGTTTAAAGTGAACAAATTAACTTAAAAGCACAGCATCTAAAATGAGCAGCTGAAATCATTTACCTAGCCAAAATCATTTTGTAATCCAGGGGAACCCCAAGGATCAGTAAATTTAATCTAATAGGAGGGTTCTCAATACAATTAATGCAATTTTCCTTCCCTCATTTTTTTTTCACTTCGGTACAATAACTAAGGTAGGTACTCTTTTCATCTGGCATTCCCGTGACCAGGCGAACAGAATCGAATAGAAGTTCTCAATTCAATTGCAGTATTCCTCCAAGAATGTACCATTTTCAAATCACAAGTACCGAAGTTCATCTAGCCAGAGCAAGTACATCCTCGGGTGTTTCCGTGGCTCAGTTGCAAAACTTTACAAAAGGCGTTTTCGTGCGCAATCGGCTCTTGGCTTTACGTTCACTGACGCTCAGCTTGCCTAACTGATCTGAGATACCAATACCTATTATTATGTTTAGGATCATTTAGTAGGTATTGTTTGTTTGGGCGTGTATGTAATCGTATGTACCTACATGGTAACAATGTATCTACATAAACAGAATGCAACGCGAACTATTCAGAGAACAGACGTAGGTACGGACGAATCTGTAACTAGAAATATAATTTTATTCTGAGGAATCTCGTTTATTTTTTTATTTATTTATTTATATTTTTTTAACAGCCGCACAGGTCGATCGATCAAGTTAAGCTACGCTTGCCGTGGTTGGTCTGTGGATAGGTGACCATCTTTACATACCGAGAACCCTGCGTGCCTCGGAAAGCACGTTAAGTCGTTGGTCCCGGCTGTCATTCGTGGATCTTTGGCAGTCGCGTCGTTACGGGTAGTCAGAAGCCCGAAAGTCTAACAACAAGTCTTACCAAGGGGTATCGTATTACCCAGTATCTGGGTTGTGGAGGTCAGATAGGCAGTCGCTCCATGTAAAATACAGGTATTCAGCTGCATCTGGTTAGACTGGAAGCCGACCCCAACATAGTTGGAAAAAAGCTAAGCAGATTATGATTAAGAAAAACATATTCAACAAATTGTTGCACTTATGATTGTGCAAGTTATTGTAGCAAAGCCAAAATGTCAACATAATATTAAGAAAAGGTACAAGACAGAGACAAACTAATCTTTTCCTAGATCTTAATTTCAAACAATAGGAACACACAGGTATTGTCAAAAGTAAGACAAATGTACTAGCACTGCAGAAGAGAACGGAAGCTTGCTCGCTGTATGTACCCGGAATCATGGAAGGTCAGCGGCTTCGTGCCTTGCTTGCGAGACTGCGAGATCAAGAGTATATTTATCAAGTAAGTAGGTACCTAGAGTTACTATCGTAGAATCCTGACATAGAAATGATTGTACCTATTATTTCCAAACGACAAACATACTCAATTTCACACCATTCAACTACTTAATCAACAAGGGTTTATGGTGAATAAGAATTACATTCGAAAGGCTGGGTCAGAAGGCACCACCAGAACGGTAAACCAGTAACATCGAGACGTGTAATGTCTCATAATTTAATGTCGTTTTGCTACCAAGTTGAGGAAGGAAAATGGAGTTAGGGCAGATCAAAATTTACCCATGTCATGGAGCCTTGCTTATAAAAACGACCAACATTTAAAGAATATTTGACCAAGGATTTTACCACCCCCACACACTACGCATGTAACATGACATCATATTTCCCCGTAGAGCTGGGCAGAGTACCTAAAGTATATCCACATTTCGCAAGTTAAGTATATGTTAAAGACCCTCGTAATAGGGCAGGGAAGTTCTGACTGACTGATATATCAAGGCACAGCCTAAACCGCTGGACCTAGAGACATGAAACTTGGAGGGTGTGTTCTTTGTGAAGAGTAGATGTCCAAAAAGAAAGGGTTTTTCAAAATTCCACCCCTCAGGGGGTGAATGAAGGGGAAAATTCACGCGGACGAAACCGCGTGCGGAAGCTAGTTACGTATATGAATCTATTCGCTTTAAAAAGGGTCCAATTAGTTTCGTGACTCACTTATAACATGGTGACACAAAACGTTTGAGATATTTTTGTATAATCCTATGTAACATGGGTAATTGGGCTTCACAAATCTGGGGTATCCAATTATGGGCCAGTACCAGAACACATGACGAGCTGACTCACCAACCAACCACACAATTTGACCCAACGATTATTGCATTTAGAATGTCAGACGAAATTGATTGACTTTGATGTCTTTTAAAATGCACGACTGGTTTCAAATCGATGTATCAAAACAATAGTATATTCACGTAGAGTAGGTACTCGTAATGTAATGTCAGTGGGTCAAGTTTGACATTTATATTCCGATCTCTCCTTAAAAGCCATTACATAGCCGTGTACAGTACAGATAAGATTTGCAGCCATATAAATCATGGACATAAACGCATGAACTATGTGCATAGTAATTTAATACTGCAAGTCTGCAAAGTAAATATTTCTTTTTATTATAATTGGCCTCTAACCGGGCTTGCCTGTGGGCGCCTCAATAAATGAAGTCCCTCTCCAGCCGATCTATTCTGTAAAAATGTCACCCTGAAAACTTAGATGAAGTGAGCTGTCAATAGTGTCAATCCCTAACATCAGGTTGAATGACAGCTCACTTCAAGCTCACTACATTTAAGTTTTCACTGTGATTTTTTTACAGAATAGACCAGCAGGGCTTAAAAAACTTAAAATCTAACTGGAGTACCTACGGAGCTCAGCTGGAGGCGTCGCTAGAGGAGGGCAGCACGGGACAGGCAATATCGGATTAATTAATTACTTGTAAAATCAGATGTATATATTACTGGTGACCCGACAGATGTCTGAATTTTTAGGTCTCCCCTGTCTTGTACGATCTCTGACCATGTTGGCTCTGAGGCAGGACATCACCGTCGAGGTAGACCAAGGCGATAGTTGCGTGACGATCCAATATTATTTGCAGACGTTTTCTATCTTCTCAAAATTTGAAAAAAAAAACTCATAGAAAAAGTACGTTCAGATTATCAGGAATTTGAAAATTCACCGGGAATCTTTTCCAATTATTCATTCCATAAAAATAAAAAACGGACTATTACGAATATTTTAATACAAAAAAAAATTTGCCAAGGCTATGAAGCCATTTTCAAGTGATGCGCTTACCAACGAACATTTCATTTTTATTTATATAGAGATAGATAGACAATAATTAATTGAAGTGAAGGTTCCTTTAAGAATACTAGAGTCAAAAAAGAAAAACAAGAAAGAAAGAAAGGAACAGCCGGCCTATTCTGTAACCATATCACCGTGAAAAGTTAGGTGAAGTGAGCTTGAAGTGAGCAGTCATTCCACCTGATGACTGATCGACACTATCGACAGCTCACTTCACTTCAAAATATTGACTTTTTCTAAACCTTGGTGTAACCATTTATAACTACAAAAACCTTTAAATAAATTCATTTTGTGGTAGCTAGCCCCCGAAATCACAAAAAAATAAGTGACAGTAAAAAACGGACCAAAAAGTTCCATAATCAATTATAGAGCTATTAAAAATTCAAAATAATATTCCTATAAACTATGATCACTTGACTGTAAACATGCGTCAAACATTATGTATTATTTATGTGCACATAGGTAAGTAGATATACATTTCCTTATGAGATTACAACCTTGAATTTTTTGCTCTCCACCGTTTAAGTTGTTATACATATAAAAGTTATCAGCTTACTTGACGCCCCGTTTGTTATTTAA
Organism: Luperina testacea; assembly: GCA_927399505.1. Classification (NCBI taxonomy): domain Eukaryota; kingdom Metazoa; phylum Arthropoda; class Insecta; order Lepidoptera; family Noctuidae; genus Luperina; species Luperina testacea. The sequence continues at coordinate 1,953,657 of OV656771.1, forward strand.
ATTGATCATCATGACGTGCAGAATCCTAGTGGACATGTCTTGATAAATAAGAAAAAGTTCCTGAGCCGGGGTACTTCAGCGCTAAAACCTAAATTATGTGAAATAGAGGCAGATGGGTGGGAGAAAATTAAAATGAATCGTATTAAGAAAGCACCTGGTTTAACCATAAACAGAACCATGTAGTCTTGTAATTAGCGACAGTAATGCTAACAAGGATTAAATCTTGCAAAACTTTATTTTATTTATGGAAAATCAAGGAAAAAAGGAAGTATTATAAAAATCAAAAGTATTTTATTCAAATTAGGTTGAGAATCAGCACTTTTCGACCGTCAAAATTAAAGACAGTCCCCCAAAACGGGCGCCCTTCATCACTTCCTAGTCCTTTCGCTGAGAAGAAGTGGTGCAAAAAAATCCCAAGCAGATATTTATAAAAATAACATGCCCTGTCTTCTTTATCGTCATTTCTATTCTTGTATTAGTATTAAAATTGATCTTCAGTGAGGTACCTGACATTATAGAAAGGAAGTAGATAGACATTATACCAAATATTACTTTGTGGAAGCCACAACATTGGTTATGTATTGCTAAATTTTATGTTCTACAGACTGTATGCGAAACTATGCACATTTATAATTAACGAGAAGAGGCCTTCGCACACTGGAAAAGATGTTACATGTTTTTTCAAAGACTTGCTTAATATTTGGAAACTACATAAGGCACGGAATTGAATAAAACAAATGAGTTGATATACACAGAAATCTCAACAATTAACTGGGATCTAAAGGTTTTCACAGCTTGGTACTCTGCTTATCAATTTGTCCACCCATTATTATCATTGCTAAGGTTTAGATGCCCTCGCACTTTTAAAACGGGTGTCATAAGCAGGGCAGTGGATCGACGATCATCGCGGGGTCGTTGATAATATAGGTATGGATGAGACACCAAAAATCGAGCTCCGTGGTATGACTTTTGAAGATACCTATGTGGACATAGACATCTTCAAAATTCCACGCTGCGAACTATTAGGAACTGATGCTGAAGATGAAGCATACAGCCACACCACAACATTTACAAAGAACTACACAAAACATGACCAATTGTGCAGAAAGTGACGGCAACTTTGTCCTTACTCTCAAAGCAAGGATACCTTCGTATGAGTCACAGCTCAGCATCGCAGCTCAGCAAGCGATTAAGAGTGAACCGGTCACGCTTGACGACTTATGTTACCAGATAACATCACTTTTGTGCTTCATTGGATACATTACGAGCTTTATGGCCTGTTTGGACCACAAATCATTAATAATCAATCGTTTGAAGAATACAGTGATATTGATACTAATAATACTACGATAGGAGCCGAGCAATAAGAGAAAAAGTCAGAAAAGTAAACGAAACGAAGTAATAGCGCGGGCGGGCGATGCGATGCAACGGGGTGGATCGGACGACAAGAAATTTCATGTGGACGAAGTCGCGTGCAGAGCCAGTATAAGAGATATATATTACGTTTAGCGTTAAATGCATTTAGTGATTTGTGGTGCAACTTCGTATAGAAAAGGTCGAAACGTGATTACGTGACCCTATGAGGTTTATTTATCTCTCTGTCTGTATGTCACGGCCGATTCTCTCAGTTGTTTTTATTGTTTTTTCAGTGATTTTTTGTGTTTGGTGTTTTGCTAACTTTTTACGTTTAGTGATTAATTCAAGATTCATAATAATGTGCTAATGACGCACATAGCATGGCAATGATAAAAATAGTTTTCCATAAAAATACATATTTTTGCACCGACATAAGATATTTGTATGTATAATATATTTATCTTGGTAAAACAACAGTGGAAAAATAGACAAGCCGGTCTTGATAGGAAGAATATTATGAAGAGAATAACACTAGTAAAGAAGATCATACAATTTCCAAAAGAACTTTGAACAGTACGAGTGTTACAAAAAAATTAAGAAAATTCAATGGTATTGCGACGCCTCTTTTGTAGAAATCAATAAAATAATCATACCAGTCTTCTGGGCACGTTTACTGATATCAGCGATGCGGACGAGTACTTCGACGGCTAAGTATCCTTCTGTTTTTATATTTATTTGTATATTTAGTTACTTAGTCATTTAATTTAATACATAGTTATCTAAACATACAATAACTATTAAATTCAAAGAAAAATCCAAATTCAGTCAATTCCCGCTATTCATTGACATGACCATATTATAATAATTAATTTGTAATGATGCCGTCTAAAAGCCAATTTTAATCTTGATATCTTAAATGATAAGTAGTAGTTAAAATCAAGATTAAAATCTTATAATTGGAATGTGATAATCAATTGATTAGCAAAATATGTAAAATATTCGAATAATCGAATAAGTAGTAGTTAGTTTAGTTGAGTTAGGATTTAATTTTGTTGTTTTTATTAAATCTTTAGATAGGTAATAGTTATTATTTGCTTAGTTATTTATTATTTTAATTTGCAATAATAAAGTTATTACTATTAATCGAATACGATTAATTATATTTTATTTTGCAAAAATTTTGAAAAACAGTTAACAGGGTATAAAATTATTTTGAAGTTGAATTAAAAAACTACCTGCCTAGCCTTTTCCCAACTATGTTGGGGTCGGCTTCCAGTCTAACCGGATGCAGCTGAATACCGGTATTTTACATGGAGCGCTGACCTCCACAACCCAGTTACTGGGTAATACGATACCCCTTGCTACGACTAAAATGATTATAAAAAGTAAATAGGAATTAATTGTACGTACGTCATAATAAAAAATGAGATATAATCAATAAAATAAAATATCACATTTTTTATGCGTCATGTTTGCCGCAAATAAACGTATTTTCTTTCTTTCTTTCTTTCTTTCTTTCAAATATTCGAGATACCTAACTACCTACGTCTTTACAAGAAACAAAGCTAAAGAATTTCCATCGAACATCTGAAATATTTTATGGATATAAATACGTCGATGAAACGATTGAAACATTAAAATTCCACGCCGTATGTGGAATCAATCATAATTATTTCTCTAGCCGTACTTTCATTGTTTGAATAATTCACAGAATTTACTCGGGCATTCCATAAATATGTGATAGAATATCGTTGTTTGTCTACATCGACGATATGAATCAATCATTGGATTGCCACTCAACCTATCGCAGTCCACCTCCGCTCCAGTCCGCCTCTCCCAGGCTGCGCCACAACACCCTGTCCTCCGCCTTCCGCATCCAGTCTGTCTCAGAAGGTAGCCCGCGAAATTCAAATTTTCTTACGTTTTTTGCAATTTGCTGGTCAGTATTAAGTTGTACGTTGATCAATATATGATTCGCGGCCGTAACAAATATGTATTTACAGAATTATAATCATTAAAGTCATCAACACAACTCTCTAAGACCAAGTAATCCCACAGAATGACTATTTCACGAAATCTTGACAATATGGGATTATACTAACCTAACAAGTTGTAGTACTGATTTTAATGATTATGATTCTGTAAATACATATTTGTTACAGCCGCGAATCATATTTTGATCGACGTACAACTTAATACTGACCTGCAAATTGCAAAAAACGTAAGAAAAGTTGAATTTCGCGGGCTACCTTAGCGCTTCCCGCTTAAGTTCGTCGTCGGTTCTGCGCTTGGCTTCTCCATAAGACTCGTCTGCTCCACCGGCCAGCGGTCAGCCCATTGCCACAGCCAAATCGACGATAGCAAATCTTACTTATTTTTGAATTGATTCAACAATAGGTATCGAAATAACTGTTAAATTATCAAACAAAGTATTTAACACGATTTCTGGAAACTTTTTTATTACGTTTTCACAAAACTACAAAAAAGTCTGCGCAAATAAACTATCCATCCAGACAAAAAAGGTGTTACCGAGTATACATTAAGAAACCTATTATGACCATATAAATCAACCGAATCGATTACTCAATTCGGGTACGCGCGCGCAAGTTTTCATAGAAGAAAACGCACGCGCGTCTTAGCGTGCAGAGAGAGAAATCATCGGAGTTATGCATATTTATAGTCTATGGCTTTCTCCCTCTAGTATTTGATTTGCTCACACAAAATAATGTAATTCTGTAAGACTGTTATTTTCATCGATTACTTTAGGTATATAACATAATAGGTACATAATTGTTGATGATATCTTAATTTTGGTTTGCTTATGTTCATTTATTTCCTTGTGTGATAATGTGATGACCAAACTTTCTACGAAATTAATTCGCATAGAAGGTAAATCATCTGCTTCTGAAAACGTTCATTTTCACTTTTTATGGAACTTCCGACAGTAAATGGTTGTTATGAATGGCCATAAATATATTAGAAGACGTCACATTTGCTGTTAAGGGACTCGTAAAGATTAATGACCACGAACAATATGCATCAGTTCATTATAGTCATTTTGAAGGGCTCTTAAATCCATAAGTAATTTGAACAACCTATTATTAAGAGGTTAAACTGAGGTTTTACTTTCTACAAAATATCTGCTTTCTTACAGACTGCCTCAATGTAGTAGCGGTCGCAAGCGATTCCGAGGTCCTGGGTTCAATTCGCAGGTCGAGCAAACGTTATTGGGTTTTTCTATATGCAAATTCTCAGTAGCAACCCGGAGTCCGATGCCCTCTTAGGTAATGGCAATGGCTCGCCCCCTTTTATATGGGACGTAAACATTATTGGAGACATTCCTGTGTACTATAATAGGTACACTTTCACTCTCTACCTAACCCTCTTAAAACAGTCGTGTGATGTTATCTGCCCTTCCCAACGCGATTAATCCGGTATTCAACAGCAGAAAATTCCCATATACATTCACAACATTCCATATTCAAATCCCCCCTGTATTACTATCTGGATTGGACTGCTTGTTTTGACTCAATACTCAAAAAATCATATAAACATAAAACCGAACCATTGTCATACATTTTGAGACAACAAGTACCAAAGTTATGATTAACGGTGAAAAACGCAATGTAACCTTGGCCACCGCTCTCCGCAAACTGACCATGAAATTAAAACGTTGCTAAAATATTATGTTTTGTTTACCATTGTGCCGTGCCTCTGGGACACTTGACTTCTCCAACCAATTGTTCAGCAGTTTTTTTTTTTGTTATTTGAGAGTTTAATTTTGCGTAATTTTAACATCGTGACCATAGGTTACTGATGAAGCAACTAGACAAAATTGTGCCGGTGATTTGGTATGGTCATTACAAAATTTCCGTTCGGTAAAGTTTTACGCAGGGAAATCAGAGTAAGTTAACAGTTGTTAAGGTTTTTGGAGAGTTTATAATTTGATGAGGGCTTAGATCGATTCCGTTTCGATAGTCAGTCATTCACTGACTAGAATAGAGTGAGAAAAAAAAATTAAAATAATTACGACAGAAAAAGGTAGTTAAAATCTAAAACCTTTTTTCCATAATATGAAAAGTATTTATCAACAATCTATAAGTAGAATTTTTATCAAATTTCTAGATTTGCTCAAACATTTCGGTCACCACGGTTACGAGTACCAGGACGTCATAAAACGCAACAGCATTTCTAAACACTGTAACGGCTTAGTATCCCTCTATAAAAACCCAGGTTCTTTCGCTTTGGCCCCGTCACAAATGATGAAGCAACGTGTTGTCATTGCATAGGTGATTGCTGTTGAGTAACAAGTAATCAATAGGGAGCCCTATTACGTGTAGCTATTTTGGACAGCGAATTATTTGAACACAAAGAAGTGTCAAGTAATTTGATGAAAGATTGCGGACGGAGTCAGTAATGAAGGCAAGAGTATTGCAAGGTATATTGAAGCAATTGAATCTTCTTGGGAAATCGTTTTTTTCTTCGATCAACAGATTCAATTGAAAACATAGTAAAATATATATTATGAGATTGTCCGTAACTCGCTTTGGAAGATACATCACCTTGTTGAAAATAATTTACCACACTGGACGCCAGGATAGAAAAATTGACATGAAAAAAATAGTCATCAGTTTCAGACGAAAAAGAACAAAAAACACAAGAAAAGTTTGTAACATTAATCAAACAACCAACTTTAAACTTTTGGGGGTATTTGCCCCTTTTGACAAAGAGATATTCCATTTTCCAAGTACCAAGATCGCATAACAGCCGAGAATATGATCGGACAGAACTATTCACTCCCAAGCGGCGCCAATTTTCTTATACCACACGTATAACATTATCACACAAAGTTACAGCATATTGCATTAGAAAACATAGACAGTGATCACCGTAATCTATATAACAAGCTTTCCCAATAATGTCTTCGTGTAACATAGAGTTAGTGAAACCGTCATTAGGCTGTACAGTGTGTTTTCACTTTCAACGGGAAGACTGGTACAAATAAATATCTTTTGTGATCTAAGAAGAATTGATACATGGATTAACTTTATGGATTAATTGGGTTTTTGTGTGATCATAATAATCGTGGTGACAGGAGCAGTGGTGGCCCAGTGATAACGGCCATGACTTACGAGTTGTAGGACGTAGGTTCACACCCAGACAGGCGCTTTACTATGTAGAAATTATTTCGTCCCCATTGCTTTCAAAACGGTGAAGGAAAACATCGTGTGGAAACCGGCATGTGCTAGAAAATTCCCAAAAAATTCCATAAAATGTACCAAAAAATTCCAAGACATGAGACATATCCCAACCGTGTCCCAGCAGTGGGGAAATTATAGGCTCATTATGCTCTGTTTATGGTATGGTGGTGACGGGATATTTGCCACCTAAAAACCAAGTCCTTTGAAGTTTTACAAGCATATAACTACCTAACCTACCTTGCTATCCTAGGTTTGGATGAGGTACCTGCATTTGTGCTACTCACTTATGTTTTTTAGTACCTTGGCATATCAAAAAGGGCAAGCCCATTAAGATACGTGAATGATGCTGCATCTTAGCTAAAACTGCTCGGTATTTTTATAGTCCTTGCATTACTACTCGAAAAACGAATAAACCTTTTGCATCGCCTTGCATTATCCTATATTAGCGAAGTTACAAGCAAGGGCTTCAAAACTTACCTTCACTCATCATAAAAGGGCTAAAAGGCTACCTCTCAAATAAAGACCTCGCACGAGGCAGGTAATGCGTTGTGCGAGGCGAGCATGTCAGTACAATACTGAATGAATTTGACACAAAGGTCAAGCAGTGTCGAGCGCTGCGTGCGCCTGCGCATACGGCCGGTATTTATAGAACGGTGACAGACGGTCAAATGGTAAATGTACTGTAAATGGTCGATTGGCTTATGACTAGAGTATAGGACCATTACTCGACTAGGATCGGGGACACTTGCAGGCAGATGACTAGATGAATGCGATTCTAACACGTTTGAATAAAAGTATATAGCACATGAGCAATGATTTATTTCGTAAGTCTAGAAAATAATGATAACCTAGTTCATTACACTGTCTTTAGGTAAATTATTAAGAAAGTGAGTAATGATTGCGTTAGTGCGGAAACTGGCATGTCCTAGAACCAAAAATTTGCAGACATGTGACATTTACCAAGCCGCACTGGGTCCGCGGGGTGGATTACAGCCCACTCCCTCCTACTGAGAGGAGGCCTGTGATCCAGCAGAGGAAACACTATAAGCTGGTTATGTGAGTAATGATTGGGGGAGGCTAATCAAAACCGAATCAAGCAAATGTCAAATAAGTACTGATTTCCTGTTTAACTTTGCAATGGGAAAACCATAAGCCAGTTCAGCCTTTAAAATTTAAATGGGACACCTTTATCACGCTTTTATCCCTTGCAGATGCCCTGAGGAGACCGGGAAGTCTAATCTGCTTCTGGAGGGAGGTGGGCTGGTTGGAGTAATCGGCCACCATGGCTCACGTACAATGGTCCACTTCAAGGACTAAGTGCGGAAACCTAAACCCCATGATAGATAGATAGATCACGCTTTTATCGTGCTTCAAATCATTACTATGTGTAATTACAACTTGCAACTCATTCTTTAATTAAGAAGTTAATAAATTAAGCTTAATAATACTAATTTATCCTTTCTTTGCTAAGACAATCGTTTAAGACAAACACGTCACGGTAACAATTCCTCTATCAACAACTCTCATTTCATTTTAAACTTTAGCCTTTAAGCTACAAAGTTCACTATAGATTTAAGGAGATATGGTTGATATAACATTTTGTGTTTGCCAAAGATAAGCAAAAAGTGCGGTTCCCAGGTCTATTGTGTAAAGTATATCAAGGCGTTTAGTAGACCAATTACGAACAAGAATAGCATTCGCCAATGACAAATTTAGCAATACGTAATAGAATCTTTTGTACGTATTTATACATTTACACGCATTTGTATGTATAGAGTAACGATATCCTTGCGACTGACATTTAATTTTAGTTTATTTGATTAATAAAATAAATTCAATGGAAAACAGCTTTCACGAAAATATTGAGACAAAATACTGCGATTTTACGAATCAAATTAATTAGGTGTGACGGCTCGTTGAAACTCAATTGGCTGAAGAATAATTTGGGGAAAAGTAGGTAAATTCTTAATATTTTGCTTGAAGCGGATAATTTAACTACTTAGCTCAAGATAAATGGCTGCACAAAACAAAAATGAGTTCGTAATTCTGAGTATAAATAACGTTTATCTCGAAAATAATGATCATGTAAAAAGTTCAAGTTGTCTTTGCTGCTGATTTTTGCATTCTCGAGACAAAAACCAGTACTACTACCTACGCACTGTTAATACGTAAACACTTCTTCGTCATTTCTCATCATAAGATATTTCGTTTTATTCTTTTAGTTTGGTAGGACCTACATTTAAACTGTCTATTTTAGTAAGCGATACTTGTGAGCAGTAGTAGTAGTAATAGTACTTGCAATCACTGCCTGCCTATAATCAATATATGTATATCCTAGACCACATGCATCTAAGTCCAAAATGGATGTGTCCGTCACATCAAGTTCCAGACTGTAGTCTGGAATATTCTATATACAATAGAATGCATTGCCAAGCCAAGGCTTACACGCCTATAATTTCACCGATACTTACCCTTTAAAGCAACATTCAGCCACGCTGCATGCTCGTCACTTCCTGCCCTTGCTTGTCCCCATGTTACTTGATGTCAACGCAAAATATTTCCATTCTCCTGATGAGGAGAATGGAAATATTTTGCACCACTCTATTTCTGTCGGGGGTTAAAAATGTGGAGCTGACCGTGGCAACTGATGAGTTGCCACGGTCAGCTCCACATTTTTAACCCCCGACAGAAATAGAGTGGTGTTAGGTATAAGTTTAACGTGTGTATCTGAGTTCTGTGTGTTATGTCTGTCATATAATTCCTCATATACAATCCATCTATTTTTTTCTTAAGTCTACTTTTCCATACATTAACGTTTATATGCATGATTTTAGTCACATTTAGCAAAAAGTAAATAAAGCTACAGAATGTTACAATTTCGCGGAAGTAAAAGTGGAAACACTCAGGGTTCATTACGATTATAGGTTACAGGTTAACTACCATAACGTTGTGCTGTAATGACTGCTACCTGGATTTACATTTCACCTGCCTGCTTATACTAACTGTATTATAAACAACAATTTCTGACTCTGCTTGTGCTTTAAAACATTAATGCTTGAAGCATCCTCAGTGATCTACAGGAATCTTAACGACACATTTCATCTTTATACTATCTTTCAACAAGTTGGCAGAAATTATAAATTTTAGCCAGAAATCATAGAAAATATTTTCTGAATTTTGTGATTTCATAATCTTAACATTCTTAAGAATGTTAAGATAATCTTAAGAAAAGAAGAGAAGAGATAATCTTAATCTTAAGATTTAATCAAATGAAAAATAAAAATATATATCCTTCAAATTAAAATGATTTCCTAAACGGATTTGAATTCGTGCAATAACAAATAACGATGTTACATAAACCAACCACTTTAAGGTACCCAAAATCTTAAAGCACAGCACACATCCGTCACACGTTTTAAGATACTAATTAAATCAAACAGGTTTTTTTAAGGAAAAGTTTAATGTCAAACTTGATAACATGTAAAGAAGTTGACCCACCCGTACCGTCATAGTAGATTTTTGTAGGTCGCAGACTCACTCGCCTAGGAAATCCCAAGGAGCATCCTAGACTTGTTTAAAATTGTATTAAAGTTTTACCTGTTTACAATTTACATACCAAAGCCTTGATAAAACATTGAGTATTATAATTTCTTGTCAAAAATAAGAAACGGTGGGCAATCGAGAACTACTAGGTAGGTACGCATTACAGAATTTACCTACATATAGCTTTGGGTCAGGAAAACCTTTACTTAATTTAGTAAACTATGAACCAACACCAATTCACCGAGATAAAATAGAGGACAAAACAGCCGACAGAAGAGATATCAAGTAAACATCAAAATCCACACATATCCACGTCGTCACATGTCTTGACATTGAAATATCAGAAACTGCACGTAGGTGTGGAGTACTGCTCAGACCGGTTCGATTCCCGGCCGGTGACTGACCTACTGAACCCGAAACATACTGAGCAATACATGAATCATGTACAAGGATGTACCGACAATGACTTTTAACTGTTTTTATAAATACAACCGTTGTTTGAAACAAGAGTTCAGTTTTAATGAATATGCTAATCTGAAGCCTGGTTGCGTTTTTGGAGAGTTGACCGAATTTTCTCCTGAAAACAAAATAGTGAATGCTAAACTTCGGTTTAGATATTTTCTTTAGTCTTTGAGACAATACTTCTTTAAAATACGAGATAAATAACAAAGGATACAAAGGTAAAGTGCACATCAAGGTCCTATGCAAATACATAATTTTTTATTGTCTATATTTTTAAAACCAATGTTGGGATTTTCCATCTCCCGGTGGGGTTTTATCAATATTTCACTGTCTTAATATTTGATAAAATAGAGATTTACAAATATTATTTCTTTGTTAATGCTTACATAAAGTCTGATGTTTGATCTGATACGAAACGAAACATAGACTCTGCGATTTTCTCCATCCCAATTTGAAAATGAAATGCTCCACTACCTTTACTATCAACTTAATAGTTCTATTTCAAACATCCAGGCTATAAGCATCTAACATCGCAATATTGAGAGATATCTATTAAATATATTATTTGGGAAATAGTGTGGTATTGATTTTTCTCATTACAAGTCTAAGATACAAAAATAGTTGAACATCGAGGTTATCCATAGTTGTCATCATCACCGTCTTCGCCTTCTTACCCACTTCTAGTTTCATAGCCATTTACACAATCTATATCACTCTATAACAAGCATTCTTACATTTCTTTAGCAACAACAATCATATTTAATTTACATTTTATTAAATCTCCGGCCCCGGCTAGCTCGTTACGCGCAGCTGAGTGGAGAATCATTCACACTGATTTCAAATAACCTATGAGAGCTAATAAAAAAGGGACCTTACTACCTTAGTAATCATTTCATCACCTTCACGGCGTACTGAAGACCGATTTCTTCAACGTACGCTTCATCAGCCACAGCATCAGAAAAACCATTTTCATCATCATTTGTTACAATTAATTGAGAACCTTCGATTCACGCGATTAAATCGACATTGTGTGTCTTTTTTATGTCTTTTTTTGTCGTGTATCTTCTAAGAAGTGGTCGTGATCAGATGCTAATCTTTTTGTTTGATTGTAAATACACCGAAGCTTTATGTTTGTTTTTATAGTGTCATTGAGTTTGGGATTTTAAACTCATTTGTAGTATCAATCAATTTGAATGCTCCACCATTTAGTACTATTAGGTACTTCAAACAATTACTTGTGTACTTTTTGAACGAATGGATGAGAAGTCAAAACAGCTCTGTAACTGTTAACGTTAGCATTAACATACGATGGCTAATGACCTGCCTCTAACTACCTACTTATTAATATGTAGCGATCAGACACATTACCCTAATGCCTTTCATACCATGTTCTTGAACTTTTGATGCGACACGACTCCGCTATAGTTCCACGAAGAACAACGTGAGTACCAGACTGTACGAAAATTGTACTAATCTCATAATATAATCATTATCTATTCCATTATTTATGTTATTCGAAGTTCAAGTATATCTATCGAGACCTATAAACTCGCTGACCGTGAAGCAGCAAAAATATGTAGGTATTATTTAGTTTATTAGATAAATGTGTGACTAAGATTAGTTTATTTAGTTTAGAGTAAGTTTTTATTTATAAAATAACAATAGAATTGACATCTTCTTCGCATATGACATGTGTACAATAAGAAACATAAAAAAAAACAAAATTGTTCGATCGATCAGCGCACGCATATTAATCCGATCGATTGGTTTTTCTTCCTTAATCAGATTTACTTAACAACGCCCTTCGTACTTTTTATGGCATTTCATAAATAACCTCTACGTTCAATCAGCCATAGACAACAAATTGACAATCGGGTACATTGTCTTTTATTTTTATAATGCTCGCTCCAATGACTTAGATCTCAATTAATTATGTTTTATCGTTACTTACTTAATTTTAAATATTGCTACATTTACTTTTGAAGTGTTTTGTAAACCTAATGTTGGTTTGCTCAATTTATTGAGTACTAGCTTCTGCTCGCGACTTCATCCGCATGAGATTTCTTATTCCATCGACACACCCCGTCACATCGCATCACCTGCCCGCGTTATCACTTCGTTTACGCTCAGCATTATTTCTGGCTTTTTTTTGTTTTTGTCATAAGGGTCCTCGCTTGATATTAGCCTTAAAGCCTCTCTCAAGAATTGGGCTATCAAATGCAAAACGAATTTTTCAAATCCGACTGGTAGTTCCGGAGATTTGCGCGTTCAAACAAACAAACTCTTCAGCTTTATTATTAGTTATATATAAATAGATAGATAACCAGTGAATGTGTAAAAAGATAGCTGCAGTCACTTTTGTGGCAGGAAAAACTTTGGTGTGGTCGCCATTTAGTAGTGGATGTGACGGTCTATCAACGATCCATACAGGATATGTACATTGACAGCTATTATTAGTAAAAAGAAGCATTACCTATTAGTAAAAAAGCAAGACGTCTGCCTGGCATTTCCTTTTTCCGTCAAGTTCCACTTTCATTTAAACTAGTCGTGCACTTAATTAGCAAACAACTGCAAATTCAATCATCCATGATGTGACTAATTTCTAAATTTCGCGAAATGAAAACTATCATACTTACCAATTTTGCTGGAAACCTTCTTTGTTGCACTTGCAACATCAGTCTTTCTTGGTTATATTACTTTAATCAAGTTTGCAGCTACCAATACCAATTAAGCAATAGATTATTATTATTTCATTCATTCATTTCATTCATCTTCTACTTCTCCTTTAGTGCTGTCCCAAGCTATAGTATATATTATAGTAAGTATTTTTTTCCGTTGTGGAAAATTATCCTGCAAGAATAGCTTTTCAATTATGACTGACTGTTCAAAGTCTCCCGGTCGTACGTGTATCATCAGTATTACATTCATCATCATCACTCTACTCATCGTTATACTAAAGAATAAGATGATAATTTTTTAAATTTTATTTATTTGTTTCGGTTTACCAACGTCTGTATACACTACAGAAATTATAATAGAGTTCGTGTATCAATGATAGGGCCAGGCCATGTGGAACAAAGGTGGATACTAATGCACTTCCTACTGATATACTCCTTTAGTCACCTTCAGAAGTTTAAGCCTGCAGTTGTTTCACTGGTACATTACAAGGTAGTCTACGGTTCCTTTCAACGATTTGATAGACATTTGTATGTGTAATTAAATCAATGTATGTTTCAAACACAAAGATCCATTGTGTACCTCGTAATACGCTCTTTCATTCGCTTTAGTGCAAAAAATACGCATTCTGTACATGCTGCCTTCTTTAAAACGTAGGTATCTAGAGGTATGAAGACCAAGATGGAAAGCTCTTCATCCTCCATTAAAAAGGGAAATGTTAGTTGGTCCAAGGATGATATGAAAAAAATGTCGTGAGGGTAGCTTTGAGTATGAATGTGAATGAATGCCTATAATAGTAGAAAGAAACAATGCATGGACTGTGTGAAAGACGCTACAGTTAGAAAAAGACTTCGGGGAGACGACTAATAGAGAAGTATTAAAGAAGAAAACATGAAACGGTGGCCCCTAATAAAGGCTCCTACAAACAGGCGCGACACGCGATATAATCGCGCGCGACAAAAAGGCACCGCTCGTTGGTCGACTTGCGGTGCCTTTGTGTCGCGTATCGTGTCGCGCCTGTTTGAAGGAGCCTTAAATCGGGATAAAGCAAGATAATATTAATGTTAGGTAGTCTAAGGTTGACCAGTACCCTAATTAACGTAACACACTTACAATTGCAATGCCTTTCGTTATTACATTTCAACATTGATATCCATTGCATCATTTATGTTGTCAGCAGACGAATTTTTCAAACATATCAAGAATAGGATTAGGAATTTCCATCAAAATCTGAACAATAGTGATTGAAACTATTGAAAGTGCGTTACGAAATGAGGGTGCTGGATAACATGCCAAAGGCCAAAGACGATGCCGAATTACAGTAATCTTTGTTTCATCATCGTCGTCCCGTTATCCAAATGGCAAGTAACCATTTCAGATTATCTATTTTTTGTCAGTTATCAATAATTGCAATTTCGTAACCTACAATTTTCCGGCATTGTATCCATTAATTGTTCAATTCCGTTGCCAATACTTCAACGTTTAATTGTTGTAATACAAAAAACCGGCCAAGAGCGTGTCGGGCCACGCTCAGTGTAGGGTTCCGTAGTTTCCCGTCCGTCACAATAAGTGTTCCCACTTATAAGTTTAAAAGTGGGTGTCCATTATGTTCGCGCTCCAGCAGCGCTCCGCGCTCCTGCAACTGCTCCCGGTAGTGGGTACGTGCGCGAACACGGAGCGTGCATCATTGCACGCTCCGCGGCAGGCGCTCCGACTCGTGACGGTTTTTAGCGCGAACACAAAGGGATACGTTCAGGATAATAAAATATGTAAACGAAGTTAAAAAAATGCTTGCATATACGATTATACTGCAAACTTAGTCCAGAAATTATTTTGTACAACTTTTTGTCTTTTTTGTACAAAAACTGTTGTTTCCATCAAGTTCAAAATAATTTTTCTAGAAAGTCCTTATAAAGTTCTACTTTGCAGATTTTTTTCATATTTTTTAAACTTATGGTTCAAAAGTTAGAGGGGGGGGGACACATTGTTTTTTACTTTTGGAGCGATTATTTCCGAAATTATTGACATTATCAAAAAATGATTTTAGTAAACCCCTATTCATTTTTAAATACCTTTCCAACCATATATCACACGTTAGGGTTGAAATTAAAAAAAAAATCACTTTCCACTTTACATATAGGGGGGCTACCCTAATGAAACATTTTTTTCCAATTTTTATTTTAGCACTTTGTCGGCGTGATTGATATACATATTGGTACCAAATTTCAGCTTTCTAGTGCTAACGGTCACAGAGATTAAGCGAGGACGGACAGACGGACAGACAGACATGGCGAAACTATAAGGGTTCCTAGTTGACTACGGAACCCTAAAAAACATCTGTCGACATTAACATTAAGTGACACTTTACTATAATGCAAAGAGCAGTCTTGTATTTACTATATAAGCAACTGTTTATGTAATCAAAAATGTCTAGAGTCAAACTAGTGACTTCATCAAATTATGCACCTAATGGACAGTTTTTTGCAAATAATCTAATCTATGAAGACAAACTCGTCAAGTTGGTTTAAAAATAGTTGCTAAAGATTTTGAAACAAGTTATTTTGAAGACTCATTGACTTGACATTGATGATGTTGTTTCTATAATATTTAACATAAACATAACATTACGTCTGCATTCAATTCCCCGAATTAAGGCTCCTGCAAACAGGCGCGACGCGCGACGCGAAGAGCGCGCGACTCAAAGGCACCGCTCGTTGCGCGACTTGCGGTGCCTTTGTGTCGCGTGTCGTGTCGCGCCTGTTTGAAGGAGCCTTTATACAGAAGTATATCCGTGTGTACTACACACACATTTTTTTCGGTCCCGTGTTTACTCGTAAGTCCCATGTAACAGGGAGCGAGCCTATTGCCGTCAACTGGGCCCAAATCCAGACTCCGTACTACTGAGATGTAAGTTTCCATCTGGAAAGATGGAAACACCCAATAACACTTTGCACACCCAGGGAATCGAACCCAGGACCTCATGCTTAGCAGTAGCACTTGCGAGTCTTGCGACCACTAGACCAACGTGGCGCTCCATAATATTTGACATCTTATAACAATGTAATCAATCAAGCCCTTAGCTATGTGAAGTCCAATTTGTATGAAACGAAAGATGTGAGTAAATTGAGTAATCATCTGGTCTATTCTACCCCGGAACATAAAGGGCTAAGGAAGGAACACGGGTGGGTTTTAGTCAGTAAGACTCTGACACTCGCTTCCAAGCGGAAGGGACGACTGGACACAGAGAAGGGACTGAGGGGTGTCAGACTCTTAAATCTCATACATGACCCTCAAATGAGTGGAGCCACCCAGAGCGGGAGGGGTCACTTGATGATTTCCCACTCTCAAAAAAAAAAGCTGGTCTATTCTGTAAAAATCTCACCGTAAAAACTTAGGTGAAGGGAGCTTGAAGTGAGCTGTCATTCCACCTCATGCTACCGATTGACACTACTGACAGCACACTTCACTTAAGTTTTCAATGTGAGATTTTTACAGAGTAGATTGGGTGGTCGGAATGATAAAGAAGTCGCGTAAGGACCTGATAATAATATATTTTTTTAAATATATCATGATAATATTTATATAACATAAACTAACATTTAAAATCATAATATGTATAAAAAAAATAAGCAAAAGAATCATAAGGCATCAAAAAATTCGTCCACATTGCTACCAACAGGAACAGTGCCCAAAACGCTGGCAGCATTGCCACGTTGTATGGCGATGCTAATCTTTGGCCAAGAAATAGGCCAGCCTTCTGGTCATGTGAAGGGTCGACTAACCGCTTGGCGATATCTCGAAAAACCAAGTGGGCACTCGGACCCCATGGCCCTAGTGTTTAAACCCCAAACGGCTCGAACATATAACTCCCTATCAGGTTGGAATATTTTCGCCGTAATATACTATATTTTTAAATAGATTTACTTCTTCCAAAAACTAAATGTGACAGTGTGCTTAATACTAAAATTGAAGACTCGAATTGCAGTGCAGAACCTATTAAACTGCTCATCCTGTCAGAAATGACCAGCCAGATATTTTTGCCGATACGGTACCTATATAAGAAAACGGTATAAAAGTGATACCAGTTGCAGTAGAGCGCAGGCATGTATTGCATTAACAGACTGAATTAAATGACAGCTAGAAACTAGTCACACCGGTTGATAACCCATCTCTACCAGATGGTAGAGAAAAAAAATTGAGGGAAATTGATTTCGTAAGGCCAGATATCTGTGCCTTACGAAATCAATTCAGCTCAATTCAGCTCTTTTTATTAGAAAATTAAGTTTAAACGATTTACAACTACGCAAGGCAATGTATTGTTACTTTTGGTAACGCCTATGAAATTGAACTCTTCGTGGAAACACGGAATAAGTGTCGTAAAACCCAAGTTCGATACTTCGATAGATAGGGTTTATATGAAAACTTATTGGTTTTCTAATAACATTGATTTCGTTGTAAGTAAACCAATGAGTTTTCATAATAGAAGGGTAAACAAAGACCTTCGAATTACGGATGAAATCAAATGTTTTTTTTTAGATTTTCTAATTTTATTTCCTATTTTTCTAATTTATTTGGAGTCAGTATCCAATGCGCTGACTCCAGAAGTTTTTATCATCCAGAAGAATACTATACTTCTATCAGCCATCATCTCAGTGAACACTTCCTTCCTAGTATAATCTTTCAAAAATCCATCCATCTTAAATAACAATCCTCTTGACCTTAAGGTCCGTCAACCTTGGTTTCTTCCTCTACTCCATGGCCTTAATGTGTAATAAACTCCTCACTTGGATGTAATTACTGTGGGTACTGCAAGAGTATAATGTAATTGATTACGGGCGTATGGCACAGGCCGGCACGGCGCGGGCGCAGCATCTGTGTGATAGCATTGTTGACGCAGGTCAGGGAGTGGATTGTGTTCCGAGAATTGATTTTAGAGGACAAATATGGGTTGTGTTCAACAACAATGTTATTTTGATGGATGATGTACACGAGCTCAATTTTATAGACAAAACTACAGAAAGGAGCAATGGATTAAAAACAGTGTGGATTGGAATCAATCATGAAAACTTACATCATTATACATTTATAGAATTTGTTTATGTTGTAGTAGTAACATCTAGTAAATTTTATGTTAAAGATTCGAGACATGAAGCTGGTAGGTAGTAACGAAAATAAGAAATTTCGAAAATCCAAAAGTAAGATACAGACAGAAAAAAAATATATTAAAAAAGAGTATATTTTAGAATACATTCTACCTGTTACTTTTTTTTATTATTTTTATTAATTATAATTAAACTACTTTGAATAAAATAGCCATTTTCAATAGGGGTGTCTCCTATGGGTCGTCCTATGGGTGGTTTCACCCATAGGACGACATCTATTAAAAAAAACTACCCGATTAATTGATTTTTTCGCAAGCTACAATGTTTTCAGGTTCACACTAAATTGACAGGAATTTTTTAGAAATATTTTGATGTTTTTTTCATTTTTACTGCATTAAATCAAATTTTGAAAAGTACAGAATTAATCTCCATTAAATTATCTATAGAATGGTATAGACATCAATTAGGTTCTGTGTACTACTAGCAAGAGTATAACAATAGAAACAGTTGAAAAAAAAGTCGATAGTAAAGCACTCTCTAATGATTCGCATTAAGAGTCGTGCTATAAAACACATAAATACAAACCATGCTTCTACGACAAATACCTAAAAAAAAGTGCTAAGCTAGATCTAAAACTAGTTTTAAAATTATCGCTTCGACATATTCAAAATCCCGGATATCCGTAGTCAAAACTATACAAATCTTGGTTTCTCACATTCTATGCACGTTACATAAATTAAAATCACCAGCATAACGAGACATGAAAGAAACATTAAAACAAAAATGAAAAGCCTTGAAAACGATAAGCAAACATAAACGTAGGCAGGTAAGTGAAACAAGTAGCAGCAATCAGTTTTGTCTTACAGGTGTTCAGGTTCAGCTATTGTTGAAGTTCTTTTTGTACTTGCAGGACGAAAACGTGTAGATAATGAGCGAATTTATGTGGTAGATTTTTTAAAGCAAAGGTTACCAATTTTCCTGTATGCCAAACAAGCATGCAAGCCAAACTCTGTTTCTGAAAATTCTTTGGAATGTGATCAAAAAGTGAATTTGTTCGATAAAAAAGCAAAATATGCAGCTTTAGACGCCTTTATTTCCAAAGTTGAAATGGGCCAAAGTTATTAAAAATTTAACGTCGCTACAGATAGATCACATATTGTAATAGGCTAAGACATTTGCCTCGAAGATTGATCGAGGGAATTCAGAGAGAGGGAACAATAATAAACAAACCCAAGAAAATGGGAACGATTTCCAGCTATAAAGACGTAGTCATAAAACCAAAAGACATACTCAACAGAACCAACTATAAGAGATATATAACAAGATAATAAACCAAGTAAATAAGCAGTTGCAACACCAGTTAATATGCCACCTAATTTCGCATCCTTGTCCGAGCGTATGACAATGGTTTTCCCAGAGCGTTTCATTGCATCTACGATCCACTGTGCTTAGACTGCATTTATGTTATTCTCAAGGTCCTTATATGGAATCTTGTTCATGCATGCTGAATAGTGCTGTCTTGATCATGCTTTTAGAAGAGATTGAATAAAATTTGTCTTGGCTACTGACCGTTGACAAGGAGGTAGTTTAGATTATGTACGTAGATAAAGTACGAGTCAATTTAAGTTTTCCAATTATATTTACCTACTTATCACAAGTACAGTCCAATTATTTATACATATTTACTTTTCACAGTACAGTACAAAAACGTCAAGGAATCAGAAATATCTTTGTTTTTTTTTCTTTTCTTTTGGATTTTTGTCTCGGTTACTTTTAGGCTAACCTGTATCATCGTCGACCGTATCATCACTTGCCATCCGGTGATATAGCCTTCAAAAGCGATCCTATTAAACACAAAAAGTTGTATACAATTTTTTTAGGTGATGACCATCAGAATCATCTCCAGAATTTTCAATTCCTAGTAGAAAACTTTTCTGATAGATTGGGACACAAATAACTTTCACTATCAGCTAGCTCCGGAACTTGACGACTGACCCACTGTGCCTCTATGACCGACTATATTATCAATTATGTCACACCTAGTACCCCAATATGGTGATGCTTACGACAGGTGTAATCAAAGACATTGATTATTCACCGCACGTGGCTTTAATTAAACAACTACGCGCTGTTGTTATTGTTCAGTTGCTTCGTAGTGTTCGTTAATTCATTCATTATGTGTTACAATAATATTGTTAGTTTATTCAATGTCAGTAGGTTCATTTTCGCTTGATGACCTAGGTCTAGAATTTCCGGGTTCAATTACCTACTTGCCATTTTTTTATCATTTGCAATACTTTGATACTAATTTTCGTCATCTTGGATTAGGTGTTTTCTAATTCGCTTTATAATATGATTAATTGTGTCTCTTTACTGTGATTTTATTTCAAGCCTTTTTAGAGGGTTTTTTGTGAAGGGGACGTTTTGGGGGACTGTCTTATGTTATTTTGACGTTCGAAAAGTGCTGATTCTCAGCCTAATTTGAATAAATGATTTTTTCACTTCAGTAGCTCAAACATGTAGGTTTTGCTGCGTGAAATCAGTGAGCAAAATGCGATTTTGCTCACTGAGTGAGACAAAGTAACTTTTTAATTTTTTTTTTTTCAGAAAGCCGCGAATATATTATTCAGTTTTGGGTTAATCATACAATTCGAAACATTCACACTATATCTCTTTCCCGCCATTAGAAAGAGAGAGAGACAAAGACCAGCCCTTTCGAAGTTCGGATTTTGAATTCGACCTCAAAGACAAACACGTTCGGAATTTCGTACTAACTAAAGAAATTTTGCAAAAAGAAAATTATGTCTTTTTATGTAATTTATTGAATTTTTAACTTATTGTTGTATTTAAACGAAAATAAGTATTTACTGCAAATAAAACTGATATTTAACTTGTAAATACATATTTATTTCTAGTTTCAATAAATGTTTATATTTTGAATAATAAAATATCATGGGTGCTATTTCCGAACACGCCTTAATTTAAATAAAAGAGCGGGAATAAAATTTCGTGACAGGCGTACAGAGTTGAATAAGTTAAAAAATATTAAAATAATCGTAAAATATGAGTGAAACTAGCGACGAGAACAGTATTTTAACACCGGAAAAGTTAAAACAACAAGTTATTAATGCAGAATTATGTTTCCTACCTGAGAAGTATCGCGAGAAATATCTGAAAGCATACCATGTCAATGAATGGAGACTTACAAAGGGTGCAAGCAGTTTTTCGGAGAAGGTGTTGCTATCTTATTTTTTAGATTTTATAGAATTGGTATCTACCTACAATGTTAATTATTTTGATATAAATAGTTATTTCAATCTATTCCTGTTTATTATTTTATCTCCTAAAGTGTTCTCGCTGCTGAAGTGAAAAGTTATGTGTGTTACACGAGAGCAAAGTTTTTTTGCATCTCGTGCCTTTGAATCCCTCGCCGCCACACTCAGGATTCAACTTTAGAATCACTCGCTACGCTCGTGATTCAATCGTTGAATCCTTCGCTTGCTCGGGATTCAAAATCAGCACTCGCAGCAAAAAACTACTTTGCTCTCTTGTTGCACAAATAACTATTGATTTGATTTTGATATTTTGGTCATTTTTCCTTCATGCATGAATGAGTAAAACCGTTAGTTTAGGAAACACCATCTCCACCGGTTTGTTTACTCACGTCAGACTTAGTGAATCATACTTCAAGTTCACTATTTATTCATCTGAAACGTGCTTCTGCGATCAAATTAACACGTCAATCGTTAGTAATATACGTGTTTCCATGTCAATATCCCACAAAAATCCATGAACGGAAGTCGAACTGCCATGCACATCGATACCGAATCTCGGCCGACTCTAATCGATTCGATACCTACTGCCTTGCGCAATTCTAGTTACACAATCGATGATGAATTTAAAATTATTGTCTTTGCATAATTTTTGTGGATAGTGAGTAAAATATGCTTACGTTAATAATAGCGCGAAACTTAACTTGTGTTTGGTTTGGAATTTAGGCAGTTCGAAGCATTTATTACCTATGCATATATTATACAGAACTTTATTAATTTACCTAACTATGTATTTAAATTAAAAATCTTAGCTTTAAATATGAGACGTAAAAAAATGTAGGTACCTATTTGGATTGATTTGTATTAAACTAAATGCTGAAGTGGTGGATTACTTCCTCTCACCAAGAAGAGGCCTGGGTCCCAGGAGTCGGAACATTAGTAGCTGATTATGCTATGATACATGCTGCTAAATGCTGAAGGCAGAGGTCCCATGATAATGACATGAAATTACTATAAAAATAAATGAAATACCAAGACCCCAGAGACGCACGAGTAGTAGGTAACGAGTAAGAACCTTACAATGTTAACATACCGAAATTCCTCAAAATTATACTTAATTACATTTAAACGCCAACACAGGATTTATTAGGATTCCATGTCAGAACCAACACGGGGGCTCTGGTAATCGATTCGCCGAACTTAAAAAGTTAAGTATGCTAAGACATAAAACATTTAAAAACACGTTTGCCAGATAATTATAATAAGGATACGCTTATAAATTCGTAATTCTTGAGTAAACGCTTAGAAGGAAAACAGTTATTTACCTCTGCAATAATTATGAGACCCTGGTCCCTGGTGGGCCATTTTCCAACATACATGCAAGATACGTTTCCTGCAGTCATATTAAATTCTGTCTTATGTTTGAAGTGGTCATTCCTGTACGATTTATTTCGAAAATAAAGAAGGATAAGATATTATTATGGCGACTGGACAAACAGCAATACCCATAGGCGAGTTAGTAAAGAGGTAAGAAACGTAGGCCAGTACCCTTACCATGAGTTGGCATAACTTTACGTAACCGTACTCGCTAGCGAGGGCGTAAACAAGTTTCTATGGAGAATTGTACAGCGCCTCTGGCGGTCACTTATAAAACTGTAGAACGCTAGCATGAGTCGAACGGTAAATCACCTATCGAAATCTATACGCTAGCGACTAACGTTTTGTAGCTGTTGCCGTAGAAAATCGGTACCATGAGTTACAAATTCGACAGATGTCATCGAATAATACTGTATCGACTGTAGTTAACTTTTTCACTACCAAAGTTCAGCGTGAAACCCTTTTATTGTGTAATAAATTATTTCGATTCTTAGCTAAAAAAATGTCGTCAAGGTATTATTTTGCGTGGGATATGTTAGCGAAGGCTGCATATGAAGATGAAAAAAGAGAACAAGGAAAATTTCAAGCCGATATGAGGAGTACATTAAATAATCCACTTAGAAACATAAGTGAAAATATTTTATTAAAGAATATAGGCTCAATAAGGAAGCTTTTCAGGATTTGTGTGATTTGCTTAGGCACTTAAACCACATTCCTCAACTTCATCTAACCACTTGAAACAAAATATTTCATCATAAAAGGTATACCTGCCAAATTAATGTTATTAAAATCGCTATTACATTCCTTTCCATATATGTACTCGACGAGTAACTGAAATTGCGTAGCACTGGTTCGCATTTTTCACTAATAAAAATTAAAACCAATAAGAAGTTGCAACTAAAGCTCAGCCTCCAAACAGTCCAAACAAACCGACGTACCAAACAAGTAAAGTAAACAAACACGAACTATGAAGTGTCATTGACACGAGCAAAATAACCTACACAAATTCAAGAATCTCATTTTACATAATGACTCTTGTTTTACGACGACGTTTTAAATTAGGAGGGTTACTGCTGTATTTTTAATTTGAAGGATTGGATACTTGTTTTTTGCCCAATATCTTTCTTACTCAGTCTTTTTGGCATAGTTAGAAAGAGACAGCCCCGTTTGGTGTGAAGTTAGGCAAGTCACTCCGTAACGTAACGAAAACTACACATACTATCGAGTAAACGCTAGCGAGTACAGTAAACGTCTATGTGACTCATGGTACGAGTTTAGTCGAAAACTACTCGCAGCGCGTTTATTCGCTATCGACTGTAGTACAATAATGAATGTTTTCGATAGCAACTCATGGTAGAGGTACTGATGTTTCCATTACGCAACAAGAATTACGGCTCGTCGACTAAAAATAAAACCAAATAATAGACATGAAGAAAGAAACTGCGCCATCTTTCAAACAAGTTATTAGCAAACCCCAGGGCCCACATGACGTAACAAGTGTAAGCAGTTAGAACCAGCCAACCTTACTGACACGGTGAACAGATATAATGTAACTAACTGCCGCAACTGCTAACATAATAGAATATCAATTGCGATTCAGTTAAATGAGGCCAGTTAGTAAATGAAGGAAGAAGGTTCACTAACCTTGTAAAATATTTTAAAAGAGTACCTAACGGTGGAGTTTCTTGCCCATTCTTCTCCATACGAACACTACCTTTTGGAAGGGGCGAATAGAATCAATTCTATTTTACTGTAATTTTTGACGTTCAAAAGTACCTTTAATGTGCCTATTTGAAATAAATGATTTGACTTTGACTAACGAAAAGTTTTCTTCACAAGGTAGGAAACATTGTTTAGTTTCAAACGATTCTTCCTCTTCTATGCCGCTGGGTAGTTTTTGCACTACTTCTTTTTCCCAGCTAAAGCACTAGGAAGTGGTGAAGGGCGGACGTTTTCAGGAACGTTCTTAAGGGGCTTACATGACCTAAAGCGCGGTCACTGTCGGACTGCATAGAAAAGAAAGAGAAGCGCGATGACACAACGCTGGTAATTTATTGCAAAATATGAAGCAATTATTTAATTACAAAAAATCTATTGTTAAGACTAAAAAATTAAAACACTAGTGTTTTAGTATGTTGCTTGTAGAATAATCTGACAAAAAATCAGAATGATTGTATGGTTTTTATTGTAAAAACAAAAGTTTTTAGAGGTATCTTCATGATTTTTTTCTATCGTATCAAATTAGTTGTATTATGTTTTCAACACACTATCTACCTAGCATATATCCTGAAGAATATCGTAGGATATTTCTCTGGTTTTGTTTACTGTAGTTAGTCAATCATATACTTTTATTGTTTCTAAAACTTGCGTTTTTTGCGTTTAGGGTAAGCTCTTCGAGCCAACATCTTTTGCAAAATCATGAGATAATTCTTAGTTAGACATCAGATTTGAAATCGTATTATCTTGATCTTCTGAAATAACCGTTCCGCTGCCAACTTTGCAAGTTTCCTGCACTATTATCTGAACTAAATTTTCTGTTCTGATCTATTTAGTGGCTAGCCCACGATGGGCCGGTAGCCAGGCGTCCGCAACAGTTGTTAACGTATCATTACCAACAATTTTCTGTTACGTTTCATTAGAGATGAGTCTATAATTTATCACACGAATGTTAAGATTGTTAAGAGATAAGAGTAACTTACTCCCGGTGAACATTGTAGCTAATTGTTTTGGAAAGTGACAAGACGTAGCATAAACATGATCTGCCTATATTGTTCCCACTGCTGGGACACAGGCCTCCTCTCTTTAAGAGGGAGTGGGCTATAATCGCGGGCCACGAGCCGGTTGGTAAATGACACATGACTTCGAATTTTTGGTTCTAGGATATTATTATATTATATGCTCCCGACCGATTTCGGTAACGGTGGCCAATCTCAACGGAGATTAGCCGGGTACGCAGGAGATATTATAGTGCGCAAGTGTGTGCGTAAACACATGTGCACTCTCTTCAAGTAGATTTAAAGATACTCTTTTAATCTACTTGAAGAAATACTCAGGTTCTAAGGTACTTATTAAGGAAGTCGTAACAGTCAGGTTCTCGGCCAGTTCCACAACCAAACACATATTATTTCTAAAGTTAGATGTGAAACGTGTTTCGGTCCCAGTTTATCTTGTACCATATCCTGGAAGGATATATATTGAACGAGGCTTATCTTGCGACGTATTTTACAACGAAAATCCTAATCATCGACATCCTTTTTCCACTTTTGCCATATTCTAATTGAAAAGTTCCGTCTAAACTAAACTAAATAAATCACTACAACAAAGTCCCCAGCCGCCTCCGCCTGTCTGTCTAAACGCGATAAACTCAAAAACTGCGTAACGAATTTTCATACGGTTTTCACCAATCGACGCGCGACGGAGTGATTCATGAGGAAGGTTTAGGTGTATAATTCAACAAGGTTTTGTGTAAATTGACTAAAATATGAGGATGATTGTTGAAGATATCGGAAAATCTCTTCCCGACTGGGAGCTTTCTGGCGTGCGCCGCGTAACCCAATGTATGAAAACCCCAGTCTGACCCAGTAGTAGGTTCCCGTGGGATATTTTCCGATATAGGCGAAAGCAAAGTAGGTAGGTACTTAATAAAATAAACAGTGTAGACGGTAAAACCGCGTAACTCATGATTATTGACACAGCATATCACCAAAAATGCAAATTTTGCGTAAACTAGTTGAAAACGAGTATTTTAATGTGCACATGTCGTCTGCGAAAATCAGCGTGCGTTCGATTTGATGTTATTTCAATTATAACGTGTTCGGAATCTTGTTACAGCAAAAAAGCCAGTTTTAATATTCCCCTATTAAAACCGTAATGCTGCTTTATGCTGCAGTTTATAGGTAACGTAATACGGATACCTATAAATTCCTCGGCAGCTGAGAAGCTGTGCATGAATTACTTTATGCTTTCAGCTAAAGTTAGTTAGCTAGTAAAATACTGAGTATCAAACGAAATATACCGGCTGATGTTATCTTTCTGGGAGATAGTTTGATTTATGTAGGTATAGTGACCCGCCCCTGCTTCGCACGGGTGCAATGACGATATGTGAAATTATCGAGATCTGTGCTAAAGCGTATGTGTTATTAAATACACATGAACGTTCTGGAATAAATGCTGTAAATAACGGTGAAAACCGCATTAAAATCCCTTGTGAAGATCTACGCGGTCACACAGACAGAGACGAAAAGCGACTTTGTTTTTATCCGACTACGGCGAAGCCAAAGGAGGGTTATGATTCTGTGTACGCTGTGTAGAATTATATACACAGATTGAATGTTTAAATTTCATTCATAATATAAATCAAGTGCTTATAGTTTATTTTATAACATTTCAAATAAATCAATGCTTGTATAATTATGAACCAGGTAAATAAAAAGTGTTAAGTACCAAGCGGTTACCTACCTACTAGACAACATAATATTACCTAATGTTTTCCTTATAATGTACGAGACTATTCGATAACTTCGTGATCGCTTAATTAGATAAGACTATTAACTCCTTTCCTTATGATCGCAATTTTGTCTACAACAACAGATGTTGCTGTGGAAATGGTAACCCAGAAACGAAGTAGCGCTGCAAGATGTTAAATAAAAACAAATTGTCAAAGTGTTGTAAGTAATTGTTGCACTAATATGCAATAGATACATTTTATCTAATAATAGACGCGAATAACGAAATCTTAATGATTACCATTTTATATCTAGAGCTAGGTAATTGCGAACTCAAACTCAAAGCATTTATTTCAATTAAACCATTTACAGGCACTTTTGAATTGTCAAGAAGTCGGTCAGTCAGAAAAAATGAAGCTAGTTGCTCATTCCAAAGAACGGGCAAGAAACTCCATGGACACTCTTTTAAATTATATTTTTACAAAAAAATTGTTACATCATTAATGTTGAATTTATTAATTTAATTATATGTGAGAACGATGTAAAAATTAAAAATGACATACGCGTTAAAAGCGTCAATGCATTCGTCGTCCAATTTTCAGATAGCCTTTACTAGCCCAGTTGGCTATTGCAGACTTTTACTACTTAGTTCATCAGAAAATCGTATTCTTCCTAGCGTGTCGATGGCAATCTAAATAGAATTTGGCTACTAATTTGGCAACTTTTGTAGTGTCCATCAGTTTCAACAACTCAAATTCAACAATGAATTGTTGAATTTGAGTTGTTGAAATTGTTGAAACACGCTGTACACGATATTATTTGCCCCATGTTTGAAGGACAGCATCACACTTATACTACAGGGTACAGTCATCTGTGAATCTCCACCTGAGCAGGTTTATTTGGTCAACGGGATTGTCCAAAAGGGTTACCGCTGGCCCGGAACATAAAGGGCTAAGGAAGGAACACGGGTGAACAGAGTCTGACACTCCCTTCCGCTCCGCCTTGAGCAGGAGGGATCACTTGTAGATTTCCCATCAAAAAAAAAAAGCCGGTTTAGGTAGGTACTTTGCTTTGACCTACTTGGGTCCGGAGTCTATAAGCACATATGCTCATTCATTCTAAGAGCTCCGATGGTATTAACGTTGTTTAAAAAATGTATGGTTAAACAGTTGCTAATCATTACTTAACTTTAAGCAACAGAAAAGGCCAATATTTTCGGGATTATTTATCTATACCCAAAATGTTCATCTTCTCTGTTACTCGCACCGCACGCGCAGTACACTCATTGCCTAAAAGATATATATTTTGTTGCCCAGCATTATGAAATAGATGTTTACGCAGTACTAACGCAATCACATCAATTTGTACGCACGTTGCAAACGCCATATTTTTAGGGCGTGAATGATCGAGATACTATAACGATTTGTAAAGCTCTGGGGTCTCACGTTTCCTTTGTTTTTCAATTTTTTATTTTTTACTAGCTGCTGCCCGTGGCTTCGCCCGCGAGAATGTCGGAGATTATCCCACGGGATACCGGAACAAAGAGTAGGCGTAACATAGCTATATGTTACGCCTCATAATATCAGCTATCTACCAGTGAGCTGTGAGTCCCGTCAAAATCAGTCCAGCCGTTTCGGAAATCAGCCGAAACAGACAGAAAAAAAATGGTTAAATACTTATTTTCATATGTATTTAGTGAAAGCTATTATTATGAAATCATAAACAAACACTTCAATTTTATTTATTTGTATCTACAGATCGAATCGAATAGATGTATGTACTTATAGATTTTGCTCCACTCCGAACATTTAGATAGGTAGGTATGTACCTACTAGATATTTGGAAATTTATCTCATAAATATCTTAAATTCACTGACAGACAACGCACAGCCTGTTTAAGACCAATACTCATAACAGAATAATATTTAAAAAAGTAAAAAACATTGTCTTTGGTAGATTTTCCGTTTGTGGTGAAAAACGAATACGTGTATAGGTCTACCAGAACCTCATGGCATAAAAAAAGTGATTTTCATATGGATTGACATTGCCATATGGAAATCACAATGTTTTTTTTTTATGCCATGACATTCTGGTAGACCTATATCTCTAGTGCCTCTAATATTACTCTCCTGTAAGAGTGGTTATTTAATAAAACTTTGGAAAAACGGCGTTCTTTTATGTTTCCTCGTTAGCGGCACCACGGTGTGGAACACAGCCTAAACCGCTGGGTCCTAGGGTTTTTATATATCAATGTCCTAGAAGCATATAATTTTGCACAAGAAATCCTTAGGTATTTATCGAAAGTGAAGAAACTTCAACCCGTAAAGGAGTTAAAACCTTGAAACTTTTTATAGAAATTCGTAATTTTTGCCGAGGGGAATCACCATAGGTACACGGCATGTGAGGAGATAAATATCTTGCATCATTGCATGTGTGAGCCCCTTTATTTTGTATGCAACATGTTATGTATTGTAGGTTTTTCTCGTCAGTCGTCCGGTTACTAAATTAAAAGGTATTCAGTGTGTATTTCGTTACCACTGGGCCACCCCTGCGGTGCCCCAGCGATGACGGCCGCGCCTTGCGAGTTGTAGGTTGTAGGTTCAAACCCACACAGGAGCTTTAATTTTATTATTTCATCATCACTCATCTCAAAACGGTGAAGGAAAACATCGTGAGGAAACAGGCATGTCCTAAAACCAAAAATTCAAAAAACAACACAATCATGTGACATGTACACCACGCACTCGGCCTGTGTGGTGTATTACGGCCCACTCTCACCGAGAGGAGGCTAGGGTCCCAGCAGTGGAACCATTACAGACTGATTAATGTGTTTGCGAAAGTCAGGCGCCGATAACCTTTCCATTTTGCCATGTTAAAACTGTGTGAGAAAAATGTTACAAAACCGAATTACCTAGTTTCCAAAGCGGTTAATTAAATTCTTATTTCATTAAATTACTATATTAAGACATAAACACTCGGCCGGACGTTCAATGAATTGTGTGTCTATGGTAGGTATAGAGTACTATAGAGAAACAATTTATGATTGCAAATCTTATTTACCTCGTTTATTTAAGTTGTAAGAGGATGTCTGTCGGTACTTTATTTTACTTTATTAAGTTTCTGCCAAAAGGCAAAAAATATCTCTGAAATATTGTCGGAACGCCCAATTTTAAAATATTCGTGGGCAATGATTCAACGTCGCAGTACCTACCTGGAATCAACACAAAGCTTCTAAATAAACTAAACTTGTTTTCTATATTTAATACACTCCAAATCTTGTTTTATATAGGTTTTATGGGACTATAAATTACGTATATTGTCCGATAAACAGAAAAAAACACCTAGGTACGTAATCTAACAAAAATAATCTTGATAAGTACAAAAATGTTCCGTGACTGACAGACGAACCACGAACAACCTAAACTACTGAAGAACATAATTATTATAATTTTCATAGAAATATGAAGAATGTGGAAGATGTATTGGGCCATATACGTAGTAAGAAAGTAGATAAGTTTTTACACTCCTGCATGATTTGTATGGTTTCTATTCCCAGTTCGGAATACTAGGTATAGGTATGTATTTGGTTTTACGTTTAATGTTCAAGAATTTCTTAGCAGTAGCCCAGAGCCTGGATTCGTGCACGACTAGTGGCAAAAGACTCTCCTCCCATAATCTTCATGGTGAAAATGAGGGTGTTTTAATACACTTCTGCCTGATCCGGAGAATACAGGCGTGATGCTATGGTATGTGGTCAACTCCTGAAGCACCACACGATCAATCGCAATCTGAATGATTTTGAAGGATATTGCCAATACATTGCTTCATAATTATGTTCAGAAAATTTGTCTATACAACAACGTAAATAAAGCAATGAATGAATGTTGTTGAAATGTCAAAATGGAATCCGTGGCTACGGCTAGTGTGTTACGCAACTATCCTGCAGGTCTAACGGGGATGAAAATTTGCGAACAAAGTCGTGATCTACTGATTGTAGAACTAATCTATAAATAGTTCCGCTCTTAGCTGTGTGAAACTACGTGCTTATAATTCTAGGATAGTTAGAATAAATTGAGAGGAACTAGTTATGTAGATTCACGTGGGCGATAGACTTGATGCGACACACGCTACTTGTGCGCAATTATCAAATCTGTCCCGCTGTCGGTGTTTAAAAACAAATAAATGATGGTCGAAACTCGAAGCCAGTCGAATCAGTAAACTTCCAGTACAAAAAATGTATGTTGTGCAATTTGCTTGAAATTCGCAAAAGGCTTTTGAGGGATACAAAAGAAAAAAAGCAGGTGAGGCGTCATATCGTCCTGGGTGCCGACAACATTACGAATATTAGAGAAGAAGAATAAACTGAGTTATCAGATCTTCCTGAGTGTTAAAAACATTTTGCGATCACAAATCAAACTGAGGTTGAGAGCTTTCGCAGTCGATGAACAGTAAGACTATACCTATTATGTAAAATCCCACAATAAAACTTAGTAAAAGTTAGCTTGAAGTGAGCTGTTATTCCACCTGATACAAGGAATCTTATTGACACTGTTGACACTCAGCGTGAGTGTCAACAGTGTCACTTAATCTAAGTTTTCAGAATGAGATTTTTACAGCATAGATCAGCAGATCTTCATAACTCGGAGTGACCAAGGGACTCCCAAAATTTCTACTTAGGACCTATTTGAAAGATGAAGTTAACATCCGTTACAGGCGGATATGATGAGTGGAGCGAGTACCGTAAATTAACGTGGGTGATAGAATTATTAATACCAATGATTAATACTGATTGTACACAATAGCTCGCTCACTAATTGTGATCAATTATCAAATCTATTCCGCTGTCACTCGGTACTTGTGTTCAATTAAAATGTAACGCGGGAAATCAAATACCTACGCTTGGCCAATTTTACAAAACGGAACAACAATTTAGTGTTCTTTGATGTAGGTATATTATTAGTGGTCGAAAGTGCAAGTGTTGAGTGAGAATTTAGTTTCTTATATCCTGCATAACAGCCGCATGGGTCAATCAAACAGGTTAGGCCACGCTTGTCGCGGTTGATCCGTGGATGGGTGACCATCTTTACATACCAATACCCCTCCGTGCCTCGGAAAGCACGTTAAGCCGTTGGTCCCGGCTGTCATTCGTAGATCTTTGACAGTCGTTACGGGCCGTCAAAAGCCCGAGTGTCTGATAACCAGTCTTACCAAGGGGTACAGTTACCCAGTAACTGGGTTGTGGAAGTCAGATAGGCAGTCGCTCCATGTAAAATATTTGACTAAGCTGCATCCGATTAGACTGGAAGCCGACCCTAACATAGGTAGGTCCTAGTTGGGAAAAATCTAGGCAGATGATGATATCCTGCAATTACGATTTGTACTTGCCAAGTTATCATCTTAGAATAGGTAGGTTAGGTACCGAAAAGTTTTTTCTGAATACGCAACGCACGCAAAATACGTAAAGAGGCCGATTAGATGCTTTGAGGCAGTCGTCTTTGAGCTTGACCGCTCAGCAAAAC
This sequence comes from Luperina testacea, assembly GCA_927399505.1. Taxonomy (NCBI): domain Eukaryota; kingdom Metazoa; phylum Arthropoda; class Insecta; order Lepidoptera; family Noctuidae; genus Luperina; species Luperina testacea. The sequence goes on from OV656771.1 coordinate 1,986,610, forward strand.
GGATTGACACAACCTGATGAAGGCTAGGTCTTACTCAAGATGAGAAACGATTGCAATGAATCCACATAAAAGACACAAACGAGATCAGTAAAACTATCAAAAGAAGTAACACTATCATCATCATCATTTCAGCCGAAAGATGTCCACTAGAGCCCCCAAGGGGACGGGGTTTATCATAAACGCCAGTTAAAATGCACAGAAATAAACGCATATGGATATAAAAAACCACAAAATGCAAAAACAAGTTTTAAATTAAATGTTGCTCATCACTAGGACCTTGATAAATTTTGTACTTCTAGAATTTTTGACACTATTTTGACATTATACCTGCACTGACATTAGATATTATATATTGGGTGACATTTATTTTAGGTATACGAATTGACTCTGGAACTGGACATTTCAAATCAACTTTAATTAGGCTTTTTTATTGTATTGTTCGTTTTATATGTTTTGTTTCTGCATGTGATAATTTTGTTTAACATTTAATTTGGTGTTGTTTCTGCACATGATGATTTTGTTTAATATTTAATATGTAATGTTCGACACAATGTAAATTGTTTAAGAATAAATAAATGAATGAAATGAATGAATGCATTTGATGATAAAAGCTGTTACAGATAATTTATTATTACAGTTAATTAAAAATGAAAATCCCCACCTTAGACAAATGTTTAGAAAAAGTAGCAAAACCATAAATAAATAACATAAGATGCCTGGTGGACGCGTGCATTTAATTGGATATAACGGAACCGAGGCCCGGAACAGTGTGCAGTCAGCAGAACAAGTATTGGATGCCATACAGCGCGCTCCGTGCTCCGTGATACACTTTTGTAGCAGCACGAGTCAAATGCTGCGAGTACAGTCCAACAATGGGATTGGTATACAGGTTCTTAACTTGCAACTGCTTTGGATGAATCCATCAGATAATTAAATAATGAGTTATTCACTTTCCCTGTAGTTTAGATGTCCAAAATGCATAATTCCCATGTTTTAATCCTCGACTCTCGATCACCATTGGTGATAGATAGGACGACTGAGGCCAATTTAGTCACAATGTCCACCAGTGGTATAAATTTTAGTGATGGCAATTTTAACCATGTTATATTGTGATTGTGCAGATTAATTAAGTCTAGTTTAACACCACTCTCCACTCTTTTACGAAGGTATGTCTAAGGTACTGACAATGGCCATTACTAGCACAAAGGTAGGTATGCTATTAGGTAATGAGCAGTGTTCATTTGATCTGTACTCCATAATATCATGATAGTTTAAAAGTTTAAAACTGCTTATGAGCAAGTCCTCATAAGCACACATGATGTGTGTCAGTACAATATGGTCAGTACCTACCTATACGCCTAAAAAGTTACTACGCAGTACATACTCAATGGATATAAATTAATAAAGGAGGTGTGTAGTGGAGGTGTGTGTAGTGGAGGTGTATGTTGTCTGTACACTTAACTTTTTGGTTGACTGTACATAGATCGGCCAATAGGTTTATTTCAATCTGCCCCACTTCTGAAATGCCGATGGAAGTGTTAAATACTTGTCGATAAATAAGTTTGAAAAAATTTATTAAGATTGCGATTCAGTTATGTTCTTTGCGGGTGAAAGAAATGTTAATGATGTGATGATGCTGTTCGAGTTTTTTCCTTGCATTGTTTTGATTTCGAAGTTGTTGTTTTTACAAGCATTCTTTGTTATGGTTTTGCTATGTTAGACGACACGAGGAAGCATTTTGCATTTAGATGGCATTACGAGATGAAATAGAAAACAAAGTTGATCAGACTCAAATTTTTTACTCTTTTACAAAAATTTAACAGAATTATACCTACTTATAATTTTTGTATTATATGCGTTGGCTCCGAAAAATGTTATTTCGGAACTTTAGTCACTTTACAAGTTTCTACAGAAATCTTTGTCATTTACGGAAAACTCGACAATAGGATGCGGATTACAAAGATTTTACCCATGAAGATAGATATAAAAGCTAACAAGATGTCAAGTCATTAAATGACAGTAGGTAGGATAGTTAACAATAAATGTCAGTTATAGCGAAGGACACTGTATGCTAGAGCTGCACCCTAATTGCGTTACAGACTATCAATCTCAATGTTAAATCACCATAAAATACAATTTGAATTCCCGCCCTTTCAAATCCTACCATTTCCTGCGCACACAGCGCCACCTAACGTTTTTGACATGGATCAAACAGTTCCCCGCCATATCTCACCATAAAACTTAACGACTCCGCAAAATTATCGTGAAACACTGCAATCAAGTGATATTCAAGACAAATTGTGTGTGCCATCAACCCATACTCATCCAAATCAACAAGAAACAAGAATTGGGGCGCCCCACAGCATAAAATCATCAAGTAATCGGAGCCAGCCGGTTCTCTTCAGCGAGCATCGGTGAGTCCCTTCTACCTTTCCCATTAGATACAGTCCACTTGCCCATCAAATAGCATTCATTCTTTAACACTCAATCTGATTCATTTTGAAGGATATAGCAAATCCATTGCTTCATATGTTCGAAAAATGTGTCTGCTCAACAACGTAAATAACGCAATGAATGTTGTTGAACCGTCAAAATGAAACCCATTGCTATTGATAGTGTGTTACGCAATTACCCCGCAGGTTGACCATTTAACCATATTGGTACCTAACAAGCCGAGCTTTATAGCTTATATAATATAATAAGCCGATAAGACTCACACACTAGTAAGCTCACTGGATCAGAATAGAAAAGGGAATTGACGACACGGTTGGCGCAGTGGCTGAGCGATCGACTGCTGCGCTGCGTGTCGCGGGTTCGATTCCCGCACGGAACAAATATTTGTATTGCATCCAGGTAGTTGTTCCGGGTCTGGCTGTTTGTGTATGTGAATTTAAATGTTTGTAAACGCACCCACGATACAGGAGTAATTCGTAGTGTGGGGCAACGTTTAAAAAAAAAAATTTGCTCAGAATATCTAAAACAGTCCTAATCAAATGATGTGCAGACGTTTTCACACCTAGTCCTGAAAAACAAAAGCCGGTTTTCACAGCCAAGATTCAATTCCGGGCGCTGGAGAGTTCAATTCAATCAACCTTATTTTGCCTGTTTTTCTGAATGCTGGTCCAAAATATTAAAGACGTATCGTTCTAATCATTCTTGCTTGTCTATCAAAAAGTTTTGTTGATTCATGATACAGTTCTCTCCACAATGATAAGCTATCCCAGTGATAAGAACACAAAAGCTTCTATCTTCCCGATTATCTTCATTCCGGGAATGACACACCGACTCTGCAAATATTCTGGGAATTATGCCTAGATAAGAATAACTTCTCAAAGAGTTGGTGATACCAACTTTGGAATAGGGTAATTAGGACATCGATGTTAATGTATGAAAAAATAATAATGTCTTTGGTACTAATTTAAACTTTTAAAACCATAATAAAAATACAATTTTATTTTCATTCCACAAGACAAGTTGTGTAAATAAGAATAACTCCTTGCTAGCACAACATTTACAACTTTTAACTTTCAAGGTAAGGAACACAGACCTTTCTAGTTCTATGTTCTAAATTAAAGTAATTTTTATTCAAACAAGCCCAAATACATGGATCATTCCACCAAAAGAGCTACGCATTATCATAGAAAACTAATTCCATTCGCTCAATTCAAAATAAAAAAATTACAAAGCATTATCGTGTACGTGCTTAAAAAATAAATTAAAAACATTATCACATGTTTACCTCGAGAGACTGTCCCTTAGATCCGGATTGTGCCACCACTAATAAAAAAAAAGAAAATAAAACTCAACACGAACACACAACACAGTTTATTAACACTAAAAAAAGTTTGTTTATCACACTTTTTCGAAAACAGGGCGTGAGACGTGTTATTTCGTAAGTTCGTTGGCGGGAAAACGCGTGCGTTCAGAGGCGCGCGCGCGAACAGACTGGCTCGACCACCAGCCGCTGTTGATCAAGACGCACCGAGATAATTGTTGCATTCTGCCATTGGTATTAGAAAACGAATAAATCGCATAGATACGGTGTATTTGCTAATGCTGTGCTGTCCGACTGAATGCGCTTGGCAAATGCAATATGAGGTCGGGCTGAAAGCAATGCAAAAGACACAACTTACAGTTGATCTAAACTTTAACTGAAGAAAGATTTATGTGCTAATTACAGCTTTTTAACTTGTTGTTCCGCTTTTGAGCCAGTTATCAGTTTGAGTATGAGCAGGTTAGGAGAGATATTTATTAATTACTGCATCGGATTCTCGGCAGCGAACTTGGCCCTGACGGTACGTGATAATTTCATACCAGTCGATGCAGTCGTTGAAAAAGTTAAATGCACGTTTTTGTTTCATGGCTTCACACCTTTGTAATATACCTGCTACGAAAGATGTAACTATTTGATCATTGCCACTTTGTCTTTAAACCCAAGTTACAACATTACCTACCTACCTATAGACTTGTGGAAGGCCTTTGACTCCGTTGTTCATTAGCCAAAGTTCAGAGAAGGGTTTTAAGGTCGATCACATTACAGAATATTAATATTACGGGCCTACTTTAATTCAGCATGAGAGAAGTGTCGCTTCTAACGATAAGAAACTTTGTTGTGTAGAGTTAAGAGTCGGTGTCCCTGAAGGTTCTTACTTAGGTCCATTATGCACCATGTAATACTCTACTAGAAGACACAGAAACAGAATACAGATACACTACACAAGCAGAAACATTATTTTGTAGAGCATTTCCACGAGGTAGGTCAAAAAACATATTTGAGAACCGGAATTATGCGCACCGCAATAAACAATACCTATTTAGAGACATCTGATTTTTGTTTTTTGTTCAACATAATATACTTCGGGGACGAGCGTTAAACCAATGTTATATAAATAAAAACTAAAGGTATCATCTCAACTAATTTATTCACAATCCATTTTGTTTACACTATTTGTACAATAACACGTTTAAAAAATAAAATAAATTACGAGGTTGGGTCGAATCTACCTAAAATGTTATTAACAATCTTTCTAATCCAATTTAATTAGAAAGAAAACAATGTATCAGAACGTCACAATATTCATTTATAAGTAAAATAATTATGACAGTTAATTATTTATCATAATAATTAAAACTAGATGCCAATAATTTAAGCTAATTATTGAATAGAAAAGCACTCGATTTCAAATTAAAGAGAACACGCACACATTGGTAACTTTGATTTCACTGTAAAATATCTTATAAATAGAAATTAAGCTAAGGACTGGCGTAGATTAGCACAATAATAAGACAAAAACTTTACGTCCAAGAACAACCATTTGTTTTTAGGGTAAAATTAATTCATCCTTCCCATTCCCGATTAACTTGAAATCTACGCCAATCCTTGGAAAATTCGTACCTATAACTACAATTCCAAAAAACAAAACCGTCATACAAATACGTACATAGTTTAAGAAAGAATTCAATACTAATTCCATAATAGCCTATTATTTATCTTGCAAAAATACATTTAGCCGAATAAGGCTTCTATTAATTTTTCCTACTTAAAAATTCACTACGTTCAAATTCAATAAAGAGATTCACAAGTTACAAAAAAAATACATATAATGTATATAAAATTGTACAACATTAGCAAAATATGTTTTAAAAACTTGTAAAGTGTATAAATCTGCCAATATTTTTATAAGGCAACATTGTAAGTATTTCATTTTTATAGCACTTGGTGGACTGACACAAAGAGGCGTTGATTATTTTTTTCTTAATATACAGGATCAAAATAAACACAAAAACATGTATTTTTTTTGGGTTTCAACGACCGTTGGCTGTTTGTTACTTGAATTGTTGATGAGTTCAGAAAATCTGTTTTCTTTAGTTTTGTCGTGTTGGGATATCGATACTTATCACGACTGTGAAGTTTACACAATAAAAAAATGTTTTTTTTTTTAACTTATATTGCAAGTGTATAGTGTGTGTGCACTATACTCTGTAAAAGATAGCTTGATCTCTGCGACATAAGTCAAACTGACATTCCTAGGGTTGTCATGATATAAAAAATTGTCGATAGAAATTATCGACGCTTCTTACTATTATCGATGCTAATGTAACATTTGATTGGTTTAATTTAATTACAAACGTTACTAAATTAAACGAATATTTAAATTTAAAATACATTTATTCTCGTAACGGAGTACACCCCAAATCCATATCTGAATCAGTTTCTGAATCGCTAGAACAATCTTGTAAATTTATTATAAACTCTTGTTATGATATTAAAATAGAATATACAACAAAATTAAAAAAATAATTAATTTTAAATTAAGTTTTATTTAAAATATCGATAGTTTATAGTCTGTGGTCACGTTGATTCATCGCCCATCACTAAGTAGGTCGGCATGCCCATAAAGTATGACATTTACAGGTACTGTCTGTACTACTATGAAATTCAGAACTTCATAGGCGTGATTTTACTGACAGCTGTCGTAGAGATCAAGCTATCTTTTACAGAGTATAACCGCAGTTGGTGACCCTACAAAAAATATCCTCATTTTTTTTCTTTATTGTTTTGTCGTGTTTAGAATATTGATACCCATCACATCCGTGGAGTTTTGCTAGCTAATTTAATCCTGTAGAGATTAGTTATAAATATACGCCGATGCATTCCATCACTGGTCAAAGTTCAAAACTACAGCTTGTTCCAAAAACGTTAAGATCATGAAGCTCAGATCTAAGGATAAATAAATAAAAACAAAGAACTTATCATAGAAAAGTTAAATAAAACAACACACGTCCTGTTTATTTGTACTTTCATTAGTATTATAATATCTCGGTCGCAACCTCAATTGAATTTCGAAACGATTACAAAATGGCCCCCGTTACTTCATTCAGTTGTATTGAAAAATATAAAGAAACAACAAACCCATAAGTGTGATTGATTGTTTGGCTGTTAATAATTAAAAAAACTGGCCAAGTGCGAGTCGGACTCGCACACGAAGGGCTCCGTACCACAAGGCAAACCCGCCGAAAAAAACACATTTGTTGTATGGGAGCCCCCTTAAATATTTATTATATTCTGTTTTTAGTATTTGTTGTTATAGCGGCAACAGAAATACATTATCTGTGAACATTTCAACTGTCTAGCTATCACGGTTCATGAGATACAGCCTGGTGACAGACGGACAGTGGAGTCTTAGTAATAGGGTCCCGTTTTTACCCTTTGGGTACGGAACACTAAAAGCAGGGTTCGATTAACCTAGTAGGGCCATGTTAACTCGACACACAAAAACGTCTCTAATAATTTCAGGTCAAACTCACGGTGCTATATTTCTTGGGTCAGACCAAAGTGTAATTTGTATAATTATATTAAAATTATAAAACTTTTGTACCACACACGCCAGTCAGTAGTTTTACTCCCAAACATTTTCGACAATTTCACACAAATGTGTATCAAAATCGATACACACTTTGTTCGTGTATGTAACGGCACAGCCGGACGGCAAAATCTTCTTAATATATATAAATTACGTGTCACGATGTTTGTCCGCGATGGACTCCTAAACTACTTAACGATTTTAATCAAATTTGTACACCGTGTGCAGTTTGATCCAACTTGAAAGATAGGATAGCTCACATCTCCATTTATAATCGCAATATTATTTTATTGCACAAAAACGTTAGCCACAGCAACGCGTGGCCGGGTCAGCTAGTCGAATATATACTTTGGCGTCCGGCTGTGCCGAAACGTGCCGAATCATGCCCACCCGAACAAGTGTACGTGCCTAACGTTTTCTTGGAAGATAAGTGGTCAAAAGTAATATTAATGTGAAATGTCAAATAAATATCGTTCTAAAAAACAATTGAGGCATAAAACCCAATGGAATGATTTGATATTACCATTACAATAAAATATTATTATCTAAACACACTGGTAGTCGCTAAGTCATAAAATTACACTAACATTTTAAAACTAAAAGCATTTACGTATTAAAATGTACTCGTACAATGATAACTTTGGTTGAATTTGTACTGGTTTAATTTCTTAAGTAGATATCAGGGGATCATGATTATATCCTAGAATATGTCTTCACGCTAGGCGATAAAGACAGTATTATCAACTCTATGGCCGATGTGAGTATTATAATGATGAATATATTGACTATAGGCTTAGCATAGAACTGGAATAGGCTAGATTACTGTTTATTCGCCCTAATAATTGCTTTGCCACCCTAAGGTTGAATGTCACTTGCATGGCAAAAACCAACAAGATCTATTTCTGCTTTTAAAACGATGACAGTTATGTTCAACGGGTTCAACCTTAGCGAAGTTTCAATTAACTAGGAGTTAATTTTGTCAAAAGTGTTAATGTAATTACAAGGTTGGCTATACCACCAGTAGCTGTCAGCATACAAGATATTCTATAACATTATTAGCAGTTAATCCTAAGAGCTCTCAAAACGGTGAAGAAGAAAAACATCGTGAGGAAACCGGCACGTCCTAGAACCAAAAATTCTAAGACATGTGACATTTACCAACACGCACTGGGGGCCCGCGTGGTGGATTACGGCCCACTCCCTCGTACAGAGAAGAGGCTTGTGTCCCAACAGTGGAAACATTTTCAGTGGTATAGTTCACTCATTCAACCGGCAGCCGTCCTCACAGAAAGTAGCATGGTTCTCTCTTTCTAGGATAAAGTACGCCTACGACATGATTACCTATTATTCCCTAAAAGTAGGAAGTCAGCACAGCGGCAAGGATGTAACCAAAAACATCCCCTCGCCGCGGCATGGGTAGTATCACACACACTGGACGCATCGAGGTTTAGAAAGAGACAGTCAGTAATAAGTGAAAGAGACGACGCTCTACAAAGACGAACTTTTCTAAAACTACATGTGCCATATTAATCGCCCGTTACAGTTTGTACTCTAGACTGCTACGCTTATAATATTTTCGTTCCGGTACCCTAAAGCCCGATGACATCGTTCTTCGTTTCAGCTTAAGAGTAGAATGTCAGTACAGCGGCATGGTTGCCTCTCACCAGCAACGTCCGCTCTGCTGCTGTCGATATGGCATGCAACCACGCGAGGTACAATGCTGGAGGTACCACGTTCCTTCTTCGTGGCATGGGCAGGGTCACACATACCAGGCGCGCAGACCGCGACTGTGAGAGGATTAGTTCGCGCAGGCGCAGGTGACGGTGAGTGCGGTCTTGAGCTGCTATCAAGTCCGCTTCGGTTATGCCCGCTGAGAACAAAATTTATGTTAAGAAGTCCAGTCTTATTTAAACAATATTTCCTTGGTAAATAACAAAGAGTAGAAAAACTTCTAAATTCGAAACAACTAGTCATCATCGAAGTAGTTAAGAGTGTGCTCTGCGCTAAAATCGTGTAATTGACGCAAAGGTCGTCGCTCATTGCCTATTGATATATTTAAATAAGGGCTGATTTTTCCAACATTCAGATAACTTGTATGCGAAGAATAATGAGAGCTTGACATAAACTTTCTATAAAAACTGACAAACAGCCTTATTGATTCCTCAGATAGAGAGATAGGTATCTGACTATTGAAAAATTTGCCCTAAAACAAAAACTTCAGAAGGGCTGTTTTTTTATCGTCGGATAACTTTTATCTAAGGAATAAATATGGCATTTTGACATAATATATGTTCTATAGTATACAAAAGCTGTCAAACCATCACATTTTATTCCTCAGAAAAAAGTTATCGGTTTGAAAAATTCAACCCTTACAGTAAGTAATCAGCCGTAAATGTGTTGTAAACAAAGCCATATCTTTACACATAATCAAATTTTGAGTTTGCGAGTCGTTAATTCAGAAATTCCGTAACTAAAACGAACTAAATACGTACTGTTATCATCATCGGCACACTTGAAGGGCGTCACCAATTTGTCGAAGTAGGCGAGTGTGGAGTCTTTGGGCCTCCGTGTGATATCTGCGACCATCTTTAAAGCTGAGTAGTCTATCCGGAACTTGGATAGTAAGGATGCCATGCTGTATATAAAAAAAATCATTGCTTTATGATCATTAACCAGAAAGAAAACGGGCGAGAGCGTTTCTATGGAGAAACGACCAACCGCATTTCCTCTTAAGATTGGCTAGGAGAGCTCTGATTGGTAAAATGGGTTACAGTAACCTGCGTACTGGCACGAAAAATCCAACTGGAGTGCTGAATAATCTGTGAAGACTTTATAAGGATTCAAGTCTTCGTGGAAATAATAACTTATTACTTGAATGGTTATAATAAATGTATTATAATTAGGACACTTACTTTCGCTCCTCAATCTCGAGTTCTGTGTTCTTATTGGCCAGTGTAAATACTCGCAAGGGACACGACGACCATGCTCGTCGAGTCGATAATATATAAGGCAGGAGTAGAGTCAGACCTGTATTAAGACCACATGTTTAAGTGCTTGCGAATAAGGTGAAACCAAGGGTTTTATATGGATTATTTCTTAGAGGACATATGAGATTGAACTGAAACTAACTCAAACTCAAAGCATTTATTTCAATTAAACCAATTACAGGTACTTTTGAATTGTCAAGGGGTCGGTCAGTTAGAAAGATGGAGCTAGTTGCCCTTTCCAAAGCGTCGGTACCTATGGAGAAGAACGGGCAAGAAACTCCATGGACACTCTTTTAAATCAAAATAATAAGGTAGTCTTGCTTACATCATTCGTGTTAAAAATTATGCATGTGAGAAAGATGCAGAACGTTAAAAGCGTCCGTAATGAAAATGCGAAAAAAAACAATTAAAATATTAAATTAAAAAAGCCATGGAAGGATAGAGATGACCAGTCCCTACTGACGGCGCCCGGTCACGAGCATGACGCATGTAACAGATAGACAAAAGTTTGACCTCAATTTGGGACTTTGTTTTTAAAGCACTTTGATTTTTTTATTTAATACTTAAGGACACAAATGTACAGACACCAGCACATCAAGCTACCCGAAACTGTCAGATTTTCCCAATCGATTTTGAACCTTATTAATTTCTTTAATAGATTTTCAACTTTATCACTAAAGAGTGATAAAGTTGAAAATCTATTAAAGAAATTTGACAGATTGTAGTAGCTTGATGTGCTGGCGTCTGTACAGAGGTGGACTTAATAGCATAGGCATTTCCAGTTTCTTTATTCGGCATATTTTAACGTAACGATCGCTACCGTTAATGCTGCAAAGGAATGTCATAGAATAGAATAGAATAGAATACTCTTTATTATGTACACCATATAAATTACAGACATAAATATAGAAACTGTACAAACATCATAAGACATCATAAGACAGATCTAAGAAAATGGTGATATCAGAAGTGTTACCTCCGTCATCGTACAGCCACCACACGTCCACAGTGCCGGCCTGGCGCTTGGTGAACTGCTCCACCGACGTGAACGACGACGCGCGTCGCGCCGCGCTCGCGCCCAGCGCGCGCCGCACCGCGCTGCCGATACCTTTGGCCACACCGCTGCAGGGGTAACCAGTACAGTTAGGATCACATGTACAATGCGTGCCACGAAAGATGAGACTTGACCCCGCCTCCCCCGCTCTTTCCGCCGCCCCTATGACGTCCGGTCCCGTCCCGCACTCAGACCTCATACCGCTAAAGATACCTAAAATCGTGTACTGCGCATGTCAAACCACGTGGTGTGTCAAGTCTCATCTTTCGTGGCACGCATTGTACAGCAAGCTATAAAATTTCTTTTTCACACCATCTGCTCATCATAATCAGCCTATAATGTTCCCAATGCTGGGAAACAGACCTCCTCTAGGTGAGAGGGAGTGGGCCGTAATCCACCAGGTTGGTAGATGTCGCATGTCTTCGAATTTATTGGTTCTAGGACATGACGGTTTCCTCTCAATGATTTCTTTCATTGTTTTAAGGGGAGTTCTGGTCTGGTGAAATAATTTACAAAGTAAACCGCCTGTCAGGCTGTCAGGGTTCGAACTTACAACCCACTACTCGTAAGTCGCGACTTACTAGTACCGCTGGGCCAACAGCATCACTGCTCGACCTGCTCGATAATGCCATGCAAACCTTATTCATTATAAACCCGGGTCGCGCAATAACATTGTACTGAATTTAATTTTAACCTGCTGGTCAATATCGTGATTTGAATTTGGAACCTTAACTAAAAATTCATAAAAAAAAATCGTAAATTGGAATTGCTTTTGATTATCTCGCTTTGTTCAGAAACTAATTCTAAACCTAGGGAGCACTAGAATCCTTCGTTACGCTCGAAATTCAAACCAGAGCCCAAGAAATAAGATACAGTTTTATTCCCTTAATGAATAATCTACTATTAAACGATTTTCTAAACTTACGAGTATATTTGCGGGGAAAGCTTTTTATTTTTATTTTGGTAAATGGGCTGTTGGCCACAGTTCGGTTTAGAGCCCCAGACTTCCTTAACCAGATTTCAACACAATACAATAACACAAATAAAACAGTGTCTTTGTGATCTATATCATCTTACTTTCTAAACAGAAAAAAAATCTATAGATCAATAAATAGCACCAAAGTTTACCTTTCTTTATCATCAGTCTTGTGAGCATTTTCCTTATTCAACGCTGCGGGGTCGGCAGACACGGTGCGTCCTAGTTGCGGCGAGCCCAACGATACGTCGGACATACTGCTACCTACACATTGGATGTATGTAGTGACTTTGTTGAGAATAGACGGATGCATTCATTGGATACTCCTCACGCGTAGACATACGAGTACCTTGACATAGCTACTGTATGTGCCAAAAGTATCTGACAAAAGTGTAAACAAACCCTGTTCAGGTTAAATTTTTAAACAATCACTCATTAACGAAAGAAAGAAAATACGTTTATTTACGGTAAGACATGACGTAAAGAAAAAAACAAACCAAAAAATTACAAATTCGGGGAAAATATGTGTCACATCCACGCAAAACGGCGTCGCCACAGCCACAGCGCTGGTTTTCAGTAACACATTCATCTGTATTGAGAAAGTATTAACTTTTTTATGTCACCATTTATTTAAAAAAATATTGTTTGAATAACATTATTGAATTGTAATTGAAAAATCATCAACAAACATTGAGGTTACAAAATTAACTTCGATTGTGAAATGAAAAACATCTCTAACGTGATTTAAATTTATAATTTCAGGTTTCAGTTTTCAAATAATCAAATCGAAGCAATCAATCAATTTGTCAGTGGCACTACAAATTGGCATCTACAGGAACGTTTTGTTTACATTTACATCAGATACTTTTGGAACAGACTATAGCTAGGACTAACCAATTAATGCGGCAGTTCCGTAAACCAACGTTGTTATAATCACAAGTTTTCCTGTGACTCATAACTACGTCGTGTTAACTTGAATTGTTTGTTTGCTGGCACATACAGGCAGGCGTTTGAGGTGCGTCCAAAGGATTAAGTTAGTCAAAAAAAAAACGCATAATATCTTACAGCAAGCAGTAAGTTTCTATCGTATACAGAAGTTACAGTAAGTTGTAACTTTAACTTTTGAGAATAAAGTGGTAAATTGTTAAAAAGAGAACACACAGTTTTAGTTTAAGAATCGAAGAAGCACTTTATATGTATAAAATCGAGTCCAATCAGAATGATTAAATACAACAGAAGTATGCAAATAAAAGTTATATTTAACCTGGGGCCGTATTACGAATTGTAAGACCTATAATATTGTTTCAGTGGTAGAATAAGATGGAACTATGCAATATGCGGCACTGTGCGGCAGGAAGACTATACAATATGAAGGGGTTCGGCTATACAATGAATTACCTAAAAAAGTCAGAGAGTGTACAAGCATACCAACATTTAAAAAAAACTGGCCAAGTAGCACAAGGCAAAAACGCCGAAAAAAGCACGTTTGTTGTATGGAAGCCCCCCTTAAATATTTATCTTATTCTGTTTTTAGTATTTGTTGTTATAGCGGCAACAGAAATACATCATCTGTGAAAATTTCAACTGTCTAGCTATCACGGTTCATGAGATATAGCCTGATGACATACAGACACACAGACGGACAGTGGAGTCTTAGTAATAGGGTCCCTTTTTACCCTTTGGGTACGGAACCCTAAAAAGGCCTAAGGAATTATAATTATATTAGTTTATCTTGACCTTTTTTGTATTTTATTTAGACATAAGTCATACATACTAGCTATATTTTATAAATAAAACTATAGTGTTCAGTTTCATGGATGCCTTGAACGTCGTAATATAAACTACAGCTTATTGTTAATTTAGTTAATTTTCTCTTTAAGGGAACTGTAATTTGTTCTTTGAGAAATAAATGTCTTTAAACCGAAAACAGTGTTGGCTTGTACACTGAAGTCCCACCGACCAGCACCCAACCTACCCAAAATGATGGATATAATTTCTTTCAGTGTCAGAGTAAGATAGAGCTATACAAGTCGTATAACACCATCCCTTTTTCGCATTTCATAGTACGACCTCAGTTTAAAAAAGAAGTACATATTGAATAAAAATGGTGACTCACCTCTAGAATGCGTGTTGAGACTCTCTGTGGACTTAGATTCCTTGTTATCGCCCATGGAACCTAAACAGAAGCTGATGTGTGATGGCTGCATGATACACATAGAGTACATTTGCTGCGGAAAATACGTCGTGACATCGTATGAACGCGCCTTTTTAAAAATGTAGGAGCGGTCGAAGCGAAAGCGGTACGAAGGCGATTATTAAGTATAACTAACAGCGCACCATCTGCCGAGCCTTATCCCAACCACGTTGGGGTCAGCTTCCTGTCTAACCGGATGCAGCTACGTCACGTGGAGCGACTGCTTATCTGACCTCAGCAATCCAGTTACTGGGCAACACCATTGGTAAGACTTTCAGCTTTCATATTCTATCGTAAATTACCGGCACATCAATCTTTAGAAGGAGACTGTTAGACAGGTACAATATTTTTATCTCACGAAATGACGCGCGCTCTACTTTTGGTAACCATAAGTAAAGCGCGCGTCGCTTCGTGAGATAGAAATACTATACGAGTGACAGAGATGACGCACTACAAAGTCGAACTTTAAACTCTCGATGTGCCATATTTACCGCAGGGTACTGTAAAGTCATATTGAAAGGTCGCCACACAGGTTGCAAGGTTGGTAGTTCGCTACACTTTCGCTTCGCTATCTGTGTTACAAAGACTAACTTCATTTAGCATATTGTTCGAGAACACGCCCAATTTTGTCGGTAAAATTAGTACAGCTGTATTTTTCGCAACAAATATTTAAAGAGTTATTAATCAACAAAATGGAAACTACGTTCGAAAGTATGAGTTAATGCCGATGATGAATTGATTCGTTAGTCATTCTAATTCATTTTATAACACCCATTAAAATTAAATTCTGAAAAGCGGAAAATTTCGTTATCACTAATACACCGAAAAAGTGTGGATTTAAAGAATTACATTGATTAGATTAGGTACAGTTTTCAATTGTTTCGGATATGGTCGAAATAAGCCCTATGACCATGTTTATTTATTTATTTATAGGAGAACCAATGTTGCAAGAAGGTCTGTTTGTCTCGGTGAAGGCTTATTTAGGCAAATTAGACAGGTCATGAACTTTATTCATGTTTCTCAATCAGACCGATTTAAATCGTAGTAGCAACGACAAATCTTTGTATTTGGCAATACTTTACAATAGTTCATTGTAATTAAATAATTATTTTTAATAGTTCGTAGTTTCTGTTTCGAGGTTGCTTAAGTAGTTTCATATTCAGAGCATTTGCTCACGTCTCGAAGTGTACAGCCAACAAAAGAGATAAGTATGCAGGATCGTCGGATATAGTTGAAGTTTAGTAAGAAACCGATGGTTGTTGTCGACTGAAATTTAATTTGATAAATGAGCTGTTTGTTTTCTATTAATAAAATTCAATTTCATTCGAGAACATCAATCGGTTCCTTACTAAACTTCAACTATAGGTATCCGACGATCCTGCATACTTACACTGACCCTCTTTTGTTGGCTGTACACGTAGGAATGTAAAACCATAAATTACAAATTATATTAGTTCAAGTAAAAAAAACTAAAAGTCCCGCTACGTATCCAGTAAAAAATTCGTCGAAAGTATAAAGCTACTACGACTACCATACAAGAATGACTAAGTACTATCACACTAATATTATAAAAGCGAAAGTTTGTGTTTGTATGTTTGTTACTTCTTCACGCACAAACGGCTGAACGGATAAGGATGAAATTTGACACACAGAGTTTATAACCAGGATTAACACGACACTTTATATCCCGGTATTCCCACGGGATCGACACTTATGCGGATGAAAACGCGGGGCGCAGCTAGTACAGACGCCAGCACATCAAGCTACCCGAAACTGTCAAATTTTCACAATCAACTTTGAACCTTATAGTAGAGCGATAAAGTTGAAAATCTATTAAAGAAATTTGACAGATTGTAGTAGCTTGATGTTCCTCCGTCTGTACATTATACAATGCTGGCTAGATAAATACCATGGCAAACTATGGTCTTTATCCAGTCAGCATTGGCTAATATTCTTCAAGGCTGGCTGCATATTGTCTTTGTGGAGATATACTTACGTGAGAAAGCAGACAAGTCCTTTAAGTTGACATCAGAGAGGTAGGCTTGCACGTCGTCTTCCATTGCGTCCGCGGTGTGCTGCCCTCCCTCCACGCGCAGTATCGCGATAGCCATGTGCACGTCCAGCGCTTTGCTAGAACACAGATACAATACAATCTGTTGACATTTGTGGATAGATTGTTGTGGTTTTACTGGTAAAATCGTATGCTGTGGCGAAATTAATGATAGGATTCCCGATAAGAAAAAAGGAAAAGGATTAATTAAATACAGAAACACACAATAAAGGGCCCCCATGGGACTTAAACATATCAGCCGAAATATGGGTCTACCATAGATACACCTCTCTCTGCCTTACCCGTCGGGGGATACAGACGTAAAGTTATGTTACACAAGGAATTTAAAATTACTTACTCAGAACTTTAACAACGAGAACATACCGAGGCAACATAATTATGTATTCTGCATTCGCGATTTATTTGCCAAAAATGTAAACAAATATGATTTTATGGAAAAATAACTTTAATTCCTTTTCCTACACAATACAGTTCAGTTTACGCTACAACTTCCAACATTTTTATAACTTTTTCAATAATGCTAGTCACTGAAATCAACTTAATTGCCTTCAAAATAAAGTTGTTATTTGTTTAACTTGAAATAACATCAATTTGAATAGACTACGTAAATCCATCAAACAGTTAATGGCCAATAAGATCTTCTTTTAAAACATAACTGGAGAAATATGGATGTGCTATACAACTCTGCTTACCCCTACGGGACAGGCAGGCGTGATGATATGTTTCTCCTAACAATCAAGGCTAGCTAGAAAGTGCGAAGTGCTTCTAAGGTAACTCCACTAAGTGACCTTAGAAGCACTTATCACTACCTCTAACAAGTTGGAAGGCTGTCTAACAATTTCAGTGTTTTCAGATCCGATTGATTGTCACGCCAATTTATAATTTTAAATAATTCTAGTTTCAAGTTTAGTTTAAATATAAATAATTTGAAACAGTTGGCTATAGGCTCGCACCCTTTTACATGGGACTGGAGCATTACTAGTAAAATATGGGCGTCTAGTGTAGGTACTGCTGATCCCCTTCGGAGAATACAAGCGTGATGAAAATAAAAACTATACACTTACTGCATAACTTCAACATAATCGACGATTTCGTTTCTTTCGCTCGTTTGCCAATTCTCCTTGAATCCCATCAGCAGAATATTTGGCTTCAACTTGCCGATACCACTAGCCTGCAATCAAAATTCACGTTAAAAGGAATGTAACAGCATGAATCATTGTGTACAAGGCCATTCAAATGAACTCCTGTCAAACCAAACGTCAAATGAAACGTCAAACGAAACGTCAAATTAAACGTCAAACGAAACGTCAAATGAAACGTCAAACTATACGTCGAACAAAACGTCAAAGTAAACGTCAACCAAAATAGAATTAATTCTCTTCTCTAAACGTCACTTGCGAGCACTGTCTTGCGGGTAAGGTTATATGGCGGTGTTAAAATTTATTAGCCGTAACTTTGTGAGCATAACTTTCCCTGTATTGACTGCTACGTTTATTTATCTTGACTGGAATCACACTAAGCAGTGGAAGTTGCTACAGCAAGAACAGAAAACTTCTACGAACTAACTACCTGTCAATAACACTTGTGTAATCTATCTGTGAGTAATATTTTAAGTATCTAACATTCTAACCAAACTATTGTATTCAACATATTTATAGTTTGACGATATTCAAAGATTCGGTCTTGCGTCAGAAACGAAATTTGGCGACTAAAATGTGACTATCAACCTATGAAAATCGATTTACTTGCCCGCTTATATCATAATAGATTGACGTACAGGAAGCTGCACATCAGTTTTAAGACTGACCTTGAGCTGGCCTAGTGTAGTACGGAGTTTGTTGTTATTAATACTGACGTTTTACGTACCATGCTAACTATGTGACCCCGTTTCTTAGACAACTCAAAATGTCAAAGGACAATATAGAATTTGAGTTGTAGTTGTCTGTATTCATTTCGTACACAAAAGTCAAAGCAGCCACAAAAAAAGAAAACCTGTTCGGAATGTTATATTCCATTAAATTTGGTCTTTTTTTAAATATTTTATGCTTAAAACACCTCTAATATAAATATTATGTTTTTTGGCATTTTTGACATTTTCAATTTCAAATAGCAGCCAGGGGGTTAATTGTAAACTTTCATTGTAATAGTAAAAAATGCTGAAGATGTTATTTCTCATAAGAAAATAGTACTTTTTTTCTGTTGGCCAGAAGAAAAACTATTATTTTCTTAACTGGACTTTAATTTTTAGGTATAAAATATTCAACACTTGAATGATCCTTTGTGTTTTGTCAAAGATAAATAATGGAACCTTTGAGTGTTGTCAAACTCGGATAGAGAATGATGTTATGAATTACACCTGGACAATAAATTATATTTCTTTCCAGAATCAACATGGCTGTTTTCGGAATGACTGCACGTTACGCCTGGCTTGCTGTGCCTATGGGAGGCTTCTTCCTAGGCAAGTACTTGGATGACCAAGAAACCCTGAGGATGACTAGCTTCCGGGACAAGTCTAAACTCTACGGAGATGTTACAGGCAAGAGAGAGAAACCCTCTTGGCCTTGAAGATGATTGGAACGGAGATATTGTAGTGATAATGTTTTAGAATCAATAAAGTCTTTAAATGATTGACTTTTGCATTATTAATATAACCTCTAATGAAAATTTTAATATTTTTTTAAATAATGTAACAAAAAACACAAGGCTGTCTTGTGCCACTGGATCATTTACAGAACTCATTACATGAACTTTTTACTTATAACCTGTGTTGAGGTGATAAGGTCGAGGTTTGCTTGTTTGAAATTTTAATGAAACAACGTGTGGACTGTACAAAGCTCTATTGGACACTGCTTAGGAATTAAAGAATGCGTAACTTGAACACATGAATGTATAGTTAGCTATAGGCGACAATTTTTAACCAAACATACCGCCCACCAAAAGGGCTTAAAGGCCTTTTCTAATATAACAGTGACATCATGCTACCTTACACTAACTAACTACAATGTAAGTAACAAATTATATAATTAAAACTAAAAGCTAGGAGTTTGAATTTTGAAACTCAGAGCTTGAACAAAACATTACTCAAATTACTATAAAACTAACAATAATGATTTAAATTCAGGTATTTTTAAAACTCTTTTGCAATGTACTACTCTTAATAACTCACTAAGTGTATCATATTCTTCAAATTTTATGAATTTCTCTTCTCCTTCTGTTACATTCACATAATTATGACTGTATGGGTTTCTTTCTTTCTAAATCTGTGGTTGACCTTAATGGTCTTGTGAACTCGATATTTTCCTCTACAAGCCAGGCAGGACCGTTCCACCACAATGTTTTCTGTTGTAATTCTGATAAAGATGATCCTCTTGATGCTACATATATCGGCTGGGTTATGTGCCGACTGCACATGGAACCATTGGCTACTGCTTTTGTTTTCTAGTATCTCTACTACCCGGTTTGCGACAAATGGCTTCCATCGGTTTGGTTCTCCACACAGCCACGCTAAAACTATAGTTGAGTCAGTCCATGCGAACACATTTTCTGAAGGAATTCTCATAGCTTGACTGACTTTGGTTAACAATTTAGCTAGTAGTGTAGCTCCACTCAGTTCTAGTCGTGGTAGCGTAATGGTCTTGACAGGAGCTACCCTTGTTCTTGATGCGATAAGATTTATCTTTATCTCACCTTCGCTCGTTTGTACACGGCAATAAACCACAGCTGCATATGCCCTTTCAGACGCATCGCAGAACCCATGTAACGTTATTCGTTCCTTTTCAGTGCTAATGGTGTTCAACCAACGTCTGATTCTTAATTTGTTGACATTTTCTAAATCCTTTCTAATGAACTTCCATTGTTCTTTCAGTTCATTGTTTATTTCTTGGTCCCATCCAACTCCTTCTAGCCACAATCTTTGTACTAGAATTTTTGCTGTTACAATAACTGGTGCTATCCATCCTAGTGGATCAAATAATTTTTGTAAATCTGACAGAATAGTTCTCTTGGTTATATGATCTGATGATATAGGTTCTAGTTGTAATTGGTAATGAAACTCGTCTCTTCCGAGATTCCAAGACAGACCAAGAGCCTTTATGGTGCCGTCTAGTTTCAAGTCTAGGTTAGCATTTGTAGTAACCTTGTGGGCATCTATAGATTTAAGAAACTCGGTGTCATTAGACGCCCATTTTTGAAGTTCAAACCCTCCTCGTTTCAGAATGGTAATGATTTGCTTACTAACACGTATTGCTTCTTCTGTTGTATCGCAGCCTGAAGTCAGATCATCAACATAGAAGTCTTCGCGTATGATTTTGGCAGCTTCAGGATATGGTTCACCTTCATCTTCTGCTACTTTAATTAACGTTTTTATGGCAAGATAAGGCGCAGATGCTGTTCCAAACGTAACTGTTTTCAGTCTGTAGTCCTTGACTTCAGGTGGTTGGTGGTTTGGCTCAAGGTTGGGTCTGACGCTCCCACGCCATAATATTCTATGGTAATCTGTATCCTTCTTATCCATAAGTACCATTCTATACATTTTGATGACGTCACTTGCGAAACACACCTTATGCATGCGCCATCTCATTATTATACTTCGCATATCTTCTTGTAAAACCGGACCAGTCATGAGCTCGTCGTTCAAAGATATGCCATTGTTTCCTTTGCATGACGCATCAAATACGACTCTGATTTTCGTGGTCTCTTTATCTCTTCGCACTACGGCGTGATGTGATAGGTAAACACACCGGTTGTTTACTTCATCTTTCAGAACTTCTTCCATGTGTCCCATTGTTAAATATTCTTCTAGTACCTTGTCATATTCTTCTCTCAGTTCAGGTTCTTTTTGAAGTTTCCTTTCTTGTGTAATTAAGCGATTCATTGCAATTTGT
Organism: Luperina testacea; assembly: GCA_927399505.1. Classification (NCBI taxonomy): domain Eukaryota; kingdom Metazoa; phylum Arthropoda; class Insecta; order Lepidoptera; family Noctuidae; genus Luperina; species Luperina testacea. The sequence goes on from OV656771.1 coordinate 2,008,139, forward strand.
CTCGTGTTCCCATCCGCTGCTTTTGGTTCATTGATGCGAAATGGGAGTTTCACAACGTATTGTCCATTGCTGTTTCTTCTGTGTGTATTTTCATAGAAGCTTTCACATTGGCTTTCTTCTTTTGTGTGTGTCCTCTTTAAATCTGGTTCTATCTCCCAGAGTGTTTTCAATAAATCTTCACCAATGATTTGATGATGCATAACAAGAACCGACTCTGTTTGTTGTCTTCTATCTTCTACCTTTCCGAACAAAATCCAGCCAAGGTTTGTTTTATGCGCACATGGTGACCCTGGCGGACCTTTGATTAACTGGCTCTGTACAATTTGTGCATACACGTCGACACCCAGAAGCAAGTCAATAGACCCTGGCTGACAGTAGTTAGGGTCAGCCAGGACTAATCCTTCTAGATGAGGCCAATAGCTTGTGTCAATTGTGCGGGATGGTATTTTAGTAGTCAGTGGTTTCGACATGACATAAGTTCTAACCTCCAAGTTGAAATCTTCACATCTTGATTCTACATTGATCTGAACTACTTGTTTGATATGTTCTCGCGTTGATCCCACACCTACAACTGTACCTTTGATAGGATATCGCTTGGCCATGAGTTGTTGAGCCGCTCGTTCGCTGATAAAACTTGCTTGTGAGCCTTGGTCGATTAAAGCTCGTAATATCGTTGTGTGATTGTCTTCACTTCTCACTTTTACGATTGCCGTTGCCAGCAACGATGTGCTTTGTTTCGTAGAAACGTGCGATGTCACCATTGTAATGTCCTTCTCTGTTTCTTCAATCTTCTCCACGTTGGTATGTAGTGTCACTTCGGGTTGTTTTGTTTGTTTGTTCTCAGTGTTGCCCGTTGTGATTGGTTTTATTGTGTTATCTTCTTTATTTTCATGGAGAAGTGAATGGTGACGTCTTTTGCATATTCTACAGCTTGTTGGTATGCGACAATGCCTTACAGAGTGTCCGGGTGCAAAGCAGTTGAAGCACAAATTGTTGATTTTTATAAACTCGCTTCTTTGTGTTGGTGATTGTTTTCCAAACTCCTTACAATGACTAAGTGTGTGGTTTTCTTTACACATTTGACATGTTTTACTATTCTCCGCATTAGTTGCTGCGTGAAATGACTTTTCTCGAACATGAACTGCACTTGCCTTTTGTTTTGCTGGTTCTGTAAGTTCCAACGTACGAAATCTGCATTCCAGGAATTTACGAAACATATCGAGGGAGGGGAGGCTGTCAGGTTCCTCACAATTGCTGCTCACATAGTCTTCCCAATCTTTGTGGGTTTCACAGTCTAATTTTTGCACTATGACGAATATTATCAAAGGATCCCAGTTATCAGTCTGCACATTCATATTTTTAAATTGATGTAAACATTCAAATGTTGTATCGAGTAAATTCTTGATAGAACTGGAATTACACACATTCTTTTTTTTCAGAGAAAAGAATCTTTTCATAACTGCGTCGACATTTATACGTTTGTTGCCATACCTTGCTTTTAGAATGTTCCATGCTTGATCGTAGTTCGAATCTGTCACTTGTATATGTTTTAATATCGATGCCGCTTCTCCAGTAAGACTTGTTTTTAAATAATGCAGTTTTTGTACATTACTTAATGACTCGTTCTTATGCACAAGTGTATTAAATAAATCATGGAACGATAACCACTCTTCATATTGTCCACTGTACGTAGGTATCTGTATTTTTGGCAAAACCACTCGTGCCTGTTGAGTCTCACCAGGTATAGGCAACGATTCACTAACGCCAGCTGGTTGAGAACCCAACAAGTCCTTCAAATCCGCCATCAAACCCAAATACAGCTCTTCATGTTCAAAATATTCTTCATTTACTATGTAAGGTATTTTGTCGCGCTGGTCCTTCGTTACGGTTCGCATTATTTCACCGTAAGCTTGTTTATATTCACTCCAGTAATCTTCTACACACTTAATGCGAGTTTCAACATAATGCTTTTGGGTTAATCTAGCCTTCGGGCTCTTCTTTAGATTGATCTGGGTCTTCTGTAAAGTATGTGCAAGGTTTTCCACGATATTCAACGCTTTTTCCACTTCCATAGCCATCGTAAGTATGTAATAACTTCAATCGTAGCAAACGTAATGAAATGAATAACTTTTAATAATTAAATACTTTGCACTAAACAACTCGAACACTTGGGTCGTCTTATCGCGATCTCTTTGTTCTCGGGCGGCCGGCGATGTCGGCAGCGAGGACTGGTATCCGGCTCGATTATGGACCATATGTTGAGGTGATAAGGTCGAGGTTTGCTTGTTTGAAATTTTAATGAAACAACGTGTGGACTGTACAAAGCTCTATTGGACACTGCTTAGGAATTAAAGAATGCGTAACTTGAACACATGAATGTATAGTTAGCTATAGGCGACAATTTTTAACCAAACAACCTGAACTTCTTTCGTGATAAGCTAGATATGTGAATTTCATGGAATTTGCTTCTTTTTTGTAGTAAGACCTTTTTTTATTTTCTTAAGTCATCAAGATTCTCTTGCCCTTTATCCCAAATTAATTTTCGTGGACTTGGGGGAAGCCTTCGTCCAGCTGTGGGACGGTAAAGGCTAAACAAAAACAATAAAACATGTGATGGACTGAATTGGGCGGGGTCACATCAGCCGCATGCAGGATACTGCTGGGCAACAGTCTCCACACCTGGGCCTGGAGATTGACGACGCCGGCGCCGCCGAGGCCGGCATAGGAAGAGATGGCGAAATGACCTGAACCTGGACCTGCTGCGAGGGCTGGTTCAAGATGGGACGGGAAAAGGAATTGAAGGGAAGCCTTTGCCCAGCACTGGGACAGTGTAACAAAAAAAAAATAGACAAATAATGGTTTATAGTCTGTACTCCTTATTTTTTATTGTTTACTGTTGTTTTACTTTGAAAATTGTTAGATCTCAACACTTTCTAAAGACGAAGCAAATGGAGAACATTGTTTTTTTAAACATATTTTTTGTGGCTTTGTATTTCTTACCTGCACTAAAGCACTGGCTCCATCCTTGAACCCCACATCATCTACAATTGAGTAGAACGCCTTGATCTTCCGTTTGGTGAACCACTGGTATGCGCGGCTCGCTAGCGCCTCACGACCTCGGTGACTTACCTGGCCCTAAAATTGAAATAGTAATTATACTATACGCAAAATTATATATGTGTCGTGTGCTACTTCGACTCGCACTTGGCCGCTTTTCTTGATTCAGATACAAATTATTATTGAGAACTTAACAGAATTGTCCTTCCATGAATTAGACTGATAAAACCCTTACCTGCATAATATGGCCACAGAGCATGAGCGAGTGTCCCTTGGTGAGTAAATAGGTGAAGTCCGTCAGTATGGGCCGCTCGCCCGGGAAGCCGGTCAGCACCAGGATCTGAGGCCTACAGACAAACACCATAATGCAGTCATTCGCTGGTACGTTCGAACCCAGACAAGCACTTTGTGTTAATAATTTCATCACCACAACTCTCAAAACGGTGAAGGACAACATCGTAGGGAAACCGACATGTCCTAGAACCAAAATTTCAAAGACATATGACATCTATCTATCATCTATATCTATCATCGCACTGCGCGCTGGGCCCGCGCGGTAAAGTTCGTTTCACGAAAGAATTCCCTTCGCCGTAATGTTGGCACCATTGCTTTTCATTGAGAATTGTTTTACCTTCAATGAAAAGCAATGGTGCCATCATTACGGCGAAGGGAATTCTTTCGTGAAACGCACTTTACATTACAGCCCTCTCTCCCACTACCTCTCGAAATCTGACGCGTCGACGAGTGTTGACGGTAGCAGTTGCCTCAGCCGTTACCGCGTGTCGCTCGTGTGTATGCACGTGACTAGTACAGCTTTGTGAAGCGTCTTGTCTGTCAGTCACATCTGTGTGACAGCCTCTCAAGCTGTGTCATGTAATGCTGTAAAGCCTGTTAACCTACCTGTAGTTCTTAACATGTTCAGTGACAGTGTTGAGATGGTAGACGCCAGTTAGTGCCACCTTGTACGTCTGCGCCTGAGTCGTGGAGCCCCAGTTCACGTCTGGAATAGAAACACGTAATTAGTTGTTAATACTAGTTTGTTATTAGCTTTATAAACAACTTAAACAGAATATCCAGATAGAAAGAGTGAAAATTTGTTTATTCTGCACAAATAAGACGCAAATTAAGAAATAAACATAGAATGTCCGATCCTAAAAGTATAATCATATCTTCTTCTAGTTTTTTTACCGATTTCAAAAAAAGAGGAGTATGTATACACTTGGCTTTATTCAAAGACGATTTTCTCTTTTAGTTTTGAATGAAATTTTATGTTATTACGAACAAAGTATTTTCGAACCCATAGGTTTGTGTAAAATTTCGTATTTCAACGTTGCATTCGTTATTTCACGAAAAATCGAATGTTGCCAACTATTGACTGCCCAAGTAACACAAAATCGATATAATGGAAAAAGTGATGACCAGAAACTTTCTTCTAGCTTTGTTATAGAATTTGAAGGGTTTTAGCAATGTCTTGCTTCTGTATAACAGCATTTTATTAACTTTGTAGTTCCTAAAGCTATATAATCCTCTTTTTCAATCTTTTGTGCTGCTAAAGGTTTTATTTTAGATATAATTTATGTCTCTATACAGCTTCTAATACAGCTGTAAGCATTATACAAAAGCGTAGGCCGTATGTTAGCATTAATTACGGCTTAGGCTATTAAAAAGCATTTTAAAATTCTTTAAAACTGCTCTATGTTTTATAACGACCTTTCGGATGGGTCACAACTGTTTAAAGGTGTACATTGGTGCTGTTTTAATGCCAGCTTTTTAAAAGCATTTCATCATAATATTATATAGCCTTTATCTATACAAACGTATAATGACAAGAATTTTAACAAGCAATAAGTCGTATACCGGCCATCCGCATGCCTAAAGTTTTTAATTATGCTTACGCCATTTTGCTTTTTGTCTCGATAATATTTAAAATTTAATTTTATGGTAAATAGTCCTTTAAAAAGGACTTCAACCTATGGTATTGACCGGCCGGTACAATACAGGTATCATAATGACTAAAACTAAAGATTTCTTCGTAAGAGCATATTTTTTTTTACAATTCCACATATTTTTATAATATTTTTGTAATAAATAGCTCTTTAATTTGAAGGCGCATGAAATATTTGATTCAAATATATACATACTTTCACAGTAAACTGATACTCGCAACCTTAATTCACTCATAGAGAACAAAAACAAGAGTTTAATTACTTACTTTGTAGCACTTATATTTTTTTGTTGAAAGTATCCATGTTCTTTTTACACAAGATTTATTAATAATAACAGAAATTAAAAATAACATTTGAAAATGTTTTTATTTTGCCTTTGTAATGGTACAAGCTGTATAAGAGCCGCATTTAACATATGCGCACTGCTTTAACCTGTTTTGACAGCCCATTATAATGCGTTTATCATTCCGGTAGACAACCAATATAATGCTGCTAAAATGCCATTCTAACACTTAAGTCTGTATAATTTGGGGCCCAAATTAGCATTACAAGAGCTGTATAGTGGTTTATAATGCCTATATGTAACTTCTTATAAAGCTATAATAATATGCTAATTCTGTTATCCATCGATTATAAAGCTATTTTGTGCTACTTGGGTGTACAGCCGCCAGCACATCAAGCTACTACAATCTGTCAAAGATGATGTCCAAAAAATGACCCAGAACCGACAGAAATGAACTGTGTACCAATGGATTGGCATTTAAATATAATATAATGTTGCCAAAGCGGCAACCCTGAAATCGTTGTAGTATAGGAGCTAAGAGCAAAATAAAATAAGTAAAAATTTTTTTTTTTATGTTTTTTTTATTTTTATTTGGCCCATAGATACTACAATCGTTATAGTACTGTGTGTATTATTGGTAATTCTGTAGCTAAGGATTGCAAATAAAAAAATACACAGTTGCTACTGGCTATTATGCGCGGGCGCGGCGCGGCGGACGGGGTGACGTTGGGGGCGTTATAAGTATCATAATTATATTATCTTGCATGGGCGAGGAACGAAGGTGATTTGATTCAACCTGCGGGATTTTTAGACTTAGTATGTTTGGACATGGAAAATAATTAATAAATAAAAGAGATTACTGTTATAATTACAACAAAACCACGTACATGTTTTTAGTTAGTGCATAGTTTGTGTATAGTTCCAAACTGTATTTTCTTTGATTATTTGGGCAATAAAGTTTTTATGATAATAATTGTTGATTTTTTTTTTAACCAAAGCAACATAATTACCAATAACACACAATACGTTGATTGTAGTATCTATGAGCGAACAAAAATAAGTATAAAAGTTAGAGTATTTCTTTTGCTTGTACATTCATGTGTAACACAAGTTATTGTGGATTAGAAATAGAATGTCGTTGTTGTTATAGGAATTTCATTAGAACTTATCACAATAAGACTTACATTATGAAAATAAATGATTAACAACGATATTCTCACCCACAACATGGCTCTTAGCTCCTATACTATACCAATTATTTTTATATTTGCAATCTTTAGCCACAGAATTACCAATAATACACACAGTACTGTAACGATTGTAGTATCTATGGGCCAAAAGAAAAAAAAATATCCAAAAAACAGAGTGTTTGTTATGTTGTGATTTAATATGATGTTGTTATTATGTTGCTGTTGCTTGTGAAATGTGTTGATGATAATTATCACAAGTGATACAACATTAAAACAACGTCATATTAAGCCACAACATGACGTAAACTTATTTTATTATTGTTTTAAACGAATTTTATTTCTCATTTTATTTTGCTCCTAGCTCCTATACTATAACGATTTCAGGGTTGCCCCCTTGGTAACATTATATTATATTTTAATGTCAATCCACTGGTGTACATTTCATTCCTGTCGATTCTGGGTTTTTGGTCCATACATTTTTGGACATGTCCTTTCTTTAATAGATTTTCAACTTTATCGCTAAAGCATAAGGTTGAAAGTTGATTGGGAAAATTTGACAGTTTTGGGTAGCTTGATGTGCTGTCGTCTGTACATAAAATTCCATACGTATTTGGTATTTTGGTTCCCTTTTTTAAATTCTACTGGCAGATATTGGCGTTATTCGGTGAAGAAGAAACAAAATGATGTGTTTCTTTGTGATTCTGTGTAACAGATACTTCGTCCTTTCTCAGTATAGAGCGGAATCGCTCCATTTCACTACATAAGGGGGAAGCGCTAGGATAGTCCGCAAAATTTAAATTTTCACACGTTTTTTTACAATTTGCAGATCAGTGTCAGTGAGGGCTTATGGCTAAGTAATAACAGCTGCACGGGTCGATCGATCAAGTTAAGCTACGCTTGCCGCGGTTGGTCGGTGGATGGGTGACGATCTTCACATACAAAACCCCTCCGTGCCTCGGAAAGCACGTTAAGCCGTTGGTCCCGGCTGTCATTCGTGGGTCTTTGACAGTCGTTACGGGTCGTCAGAAGCCCGAAAGTCTGGCAACCAGTCTTACCAAGGGTTGTATTATTTACCTGGTTTCCTATAAGACACGAGTAGATACAGCGTGAGCAGGAAGCTGAAGGTGACGAGCGCCTGGATCCACGAGATCACGAACATGATGGCCACGCACAGCATCGAGCCCAGCAGTGACAGCCACATGTTGTAGAACTGCAATAGGTACAACACAACTATAGATTTACAGTACCCGGCGATAAATATTGCACATCGACCTTTGGAAAGAGACAATCGGCTAATTTCGGCTTCGTAGAGCGTTATCTCTGTCGCACGAAATACAAACCATCCGGTATCTATTAGGAGCTGTTAAAACAATTATGATTTGCTTCTTTTGATAATTATTTTTATTCTTTGTATAAAATGGTTTTGTGTAAAAAGGTCGATGTGCAATATTTATCGCCGGGTACTGTATGATGTCTGAAGACATAACAGCAGAGGCTGTAGTTACTAGAAATTATGAATGAAAACTAAAATTGTCTATATTGATATCTAATGAAGACATAAAAAAAAACAGAATTCTGTGTTTCGCCCGATAATTTCATTTGAAGTTATGTTTTATACCCAGCTTATAGCAGCACACAACTCTCTTAATTACCATGTTGAATCAAGGACCCATAAAGCATCTGCACGATCTTTTATCATCATATTACTACTAAAATTAGCATTACTCCATACTGATATGTTGTTTTGTACACCATAAATGGCAAAACATGCAGATCTACCTGGTATTTTAAGACCTTGCACATATTATTTGATGTATGCTCATGTTTTACAATAAATATATTCTATTCTGGAATCACCCACTATTAGATACAGCCGGTCGATTCTGTAAAAATCTCACGATGAAAACTTAGGTGAAGTGAGTTTGTTTTTGCTAGGAATTGACACTATTGCCAGCTCACTCCACGCTCACTTCACCTAAGTTTTCACGGTGAGATTTTTATAGAATAGCACCGCTGGCCTCCTTTTTACTATTTGGTAAGATCTTGACTTACCCTAAAAGTAGGTCTCCATCCCACAGGCTTTGCTAAACTCGCGTGGAACGTCGAGAAGTTGATCAGCGCGTACGCAGCCAAGAAGAAGTTGGATATCAACGGCGCGATCTGGTTCAGACCACCTGCGAACAAATTACATGTTTTTATCATCAGCCGTGTTTCTAAAATGTTGCGACAAGTTCGCTTGGGGCTGCGAGATACTGATCTTGGCGGTTTGAGTTCGAAACGAGTCGGAAAACATCAAAAGTTTGCACATAGTACAGGAGCACCTTCGAAATTTGGGATCCGGTACAAGTTGAAAAGTCCCAAAGTATGTTTATAAAAATGTCAGTACCACCAATCCAATTTGTTGACGACTGAGGCATTTAAGAAATTATTTTTAGAAATGGACACCGTTTAAAAATTCAATGCATGGTCATGACCAAATCTGTTAGTATTTCATAGAAGAAACTTACCCATAAGAATAAAAGCGAAAGCGATAACGAAGGTGAGCACGTATCCTCTCACAGGCTCGTTGTTGGGCCCGTAGCCCTTCGCGAAGAAGATCAGGTACGGGTACAATTTGTCTTGACACAGCGCCTGTAAGTACACGACTACTATTAATAAAACATAACACACCTGTATTAAGGGGCTTACATGACCTAAAGCGCGGTCACTGTCGGACTGCATAGAAAAGAAAGAGAAGCGCGACTACATAACGCTGGTAAGTAATTGCAAAATATGATTACAACGCTGGTAATTAATAGCAATACCTACCTAAATTAATTACAAAATACCTATTGTTTACACAAAAAAATTAAAACACTAGTATTTTAGTATGTTGCTTGTAGTATAATCTGACAAAGAATCAGAATGATAATTATATGTATATTAGTATGGTTTTTATTGTAAAAATAAGGTTTTTAGAGGTATCTTCTTACGTATCAAATTAGTTATATTATGTTTTCAACACACTATCTACCTAGCATATATCCTGAAGAATATCATATATTTTTCTGATTTTGTTTACTGTAGTCGATCATAAACTTTTATTGTTTCTAAATCTTGCGTTTTATGTGTTTAGGTCCTGTAAGCCCCTTAACAGAAAGACAGCCCGTATTAAGCATACTTTCTATTCGCCAGTTAAGTTATACAATGTTGTCTGTTAAAGTGAGGGACCGTTTAGCCATTAACCGGGCACAAGCCTAAACTCTGTGCTGCTGATGAGAAAGAATACTTTGTTTGGACCCAAGAGCCCTTCCAATCGAAACTTAACAAAACAGCTTTTTGTAAACGAATTCGTTCGTAGACACTTACTCATCGTCGTTGCGCGTGCAAAAGCCGCTATGTGTTATTTAGTTATTTTCGGTTCTTTATGCAGTTTTAATCGTTATTTCAATACACACATAGGTACTGTATAAACAGCTATGTGATAAGTGCAATATTTAAAGGAATGTAGCTATGTGATATTCATACATCGAAAGTTCCGTATAAACACGCTAAATGTTATAATTCATATAGCTCAAATAAGTTCACTAAAAACACATAGCGACTTTTGCATGCGCAGCGACGTCATCTTTATAAACAAAACACTGTCGGGTTAGTTACACCATTGATAACTCAAGAATGGATGGACCGATTTTTATTATCATTGATTTATTGGTATTGTCTCCGCCCCGAATAGCACAATAACTATTAAAACATGGGAAAAATTGACGAAAAAAAAAAATCATTTTCTAATACATTTTGTATGGAACGGCTTTTTTGATGATATCTCGAAAACGGATCGACTGATTTCGATGGCGGTACGTAGTTCGCCGCCGGGTCAGCTAGTTTTCCTATAAATTAGTATGCGTTAGTTTTATTACTTTCTGCTGCTAAATTATGGAAGTAATATTTCACATAAAATCAATTTCACGAAGAGTGCAGGAGGCCTACCACCTCCTATAGCTGTATTGTTGTAATCTTACTTCAGTGTGGGAAAGAGATAGCTCCCTCTCTTTCCATAATAAATAATAATAGCCTCCCGACCGATTTCGGTCAAGGTGGGCAATGTAAACGGAGATTAGCCAGGTAAGCAGAAGATATTACAGTGCACAAGTGTATGCGTAGACATAGGTGCACTCTCTATTCCATTACTCTGCCAGTCCGAGGAGACGGCAGACGACCAGCCAACACTCGCGGGAGAGCTCGGGCGCCGGTTCCACGGCGCTATGTGTGCACCGAGGCGCGAGCGTATTAAACCGCCAACTTCCAAGCTCCGGACTGTTACTAAGAAATTCCTAATGGAAAACCTCAATAACACTTTATCCGAGCCGGGAATCGAAACCAGGACCCCAGACTCAGCAGTCGCGCTTGCAACCACGAGACCAACGGGCAGTCTCTTTCCATATATCCGTATCGCTCCATCTCTTCCCACACTTTCTACAGAATCTGCTACAAACCTGGAACACTTTAGGCGCGGACACTAGCGACGCGAGCGCAGACGACAGCGTGGCCGCGAAGCAGCCGCCGTAGATCAGCGGACCGAACCCTGACACTAGACGTATTACCTGTACACGAATAGTTCCATTTTAAACATAGTACAGACGCCAGCACATCAAGCTACTACAATCTGTCAAATTTCTTTAATAGATTTTCAACTTTATCGCTAAAGCATAAGGTTCAAAGTTGATTAGGAAAATTTGACAGTTTCGGGTAGCTTGTTGTGCTGGCGTCTGTACAACAACAAATAACATAACTATATTGTTGTTATATTAAGTTGTATGTTAAACAGATTATAAAATCAATCAGCAGTTAAAAATTACGTCATCTAAACCGACACTGCCTCACCTGAACAATAGTATATTGAAAACCAGCGAAAAAAATACGTTTCGTATGTTTTCGTATATACAAGAAACGTATTTTTTTCGACGTTTTTACCTTTACTACTTATACCTACTGTAGCGACAATAGAAATACACACTCTGTGAAAATATCAACTGTCTACCTGTTACGGTTCATGAGATACAGCCCGCTGACAGACAGATGGACGGACGGACAACAGACTTAGTAATAGGGTCACGTTGGCACCGTTTGGATACGGAACCCTAAATACGGAGTCTAAACTGTGTCTGCAGAGACTAGCACAGATATTTCAATGAACAGAAGAAGAGTTACTATGACACATCGAATTTTAGAAAAAAATATCCGCTTTGTAAAGCGTCTTAGTCTATGTCACTCATACATATTATGTGACAGTCTCATCTTTTTATTTCATACATTTTCTGAAGGCTTACGGAATAATAACATCATTCTCGTCTCAGTCCCAAGATCGATGTGTCATATTAACGCCCGAGTTTAGTACCGCTGGTATTTGAGAACAGATAGGGTCAGTAGCATCTTACACAAAAAAAAACCTAGTAAACTTACATCATTACTATTCTGCAGTCCATAAGGACAGGTCCTGTTAACAGCACAATCGGCCATTGCCCACGTACTGATGTCTGCGACGTCACCCGACGCGTCCCGCAGTACCGTCCAGCCAGCCAGCAGTGCTATCACTAGGTACGATATCGTTGTCAGCAGGATCGCTAGTAGAGTACCTTTGGGAATAGATTTTTGTGGATCCTGCAAGGTAAATTCGACTTTACAGTCACAAGGTAAAATTAAATTTGCTTAGAACATTACTTCGCTGTATTTATGGAGCAGTAACGCCGTTCATTGAAAGTGTTTAGGATAGCTATTATTATTGTTATTTAAATTTTTAATGATTAAAAAGTTAAAGGTGATGACACAAATTCCACATTTGGAAGCTAGTGTAACTCGAAAAATATACAACTGATAGAAAAATTACTGCAAAGTTTCTTTCAAGAACCTTTCGGCGCTTAAATAACATTGACAGGGAGGCGATTTTGGCCACGAGTCAAAATATCCGTGTACAGACCCCAGCACATCAAGCTACTACAATCTGTCAAAATTCTTTGATAGATTTTCAACTTTATCGCTAAAGCATAAGGTTTAAAGTTGATGGGAAAATTTGACAGTTTCGGATAGCATAATGTGCTGGCGTCTGTACATCACTTAATACATCTTAAAGACCTATTACACACCCTACAAAATGAGGAAAATGAACACTTTACCTTCAAATCTCCAGAAATATTAGCGCCGGCTAATATCCCGGTGGCGGCAGGGAAGAATATCGCGAACACGGAGAAGAAGTTATGTTCCACGCCCTCGAAGAACCTGTAGTCCGGACCTATGTTGCTTTGTAGCACCGTCCCTGTAAAACATAATTGTTTTGTCTAGCAGCTGTAATAATAATATTTATTATTTGGAGAAGTGAGAAGTGAGAGGGCTGATTTTGCGCTTCAAAAATAGTTCCGGGCTTTCGAAATTAAAATGATAAAATCCTTTTCTTGTATGTATTTTTCAATTTATAGAAATCATTGTCGTTCCTATGATCAATACGATTCTCTGAAATAATTTACAGATTTCGTACTGAAACTTAAAATTTTACTATGAGAAAAAAAATCTATTTTACACTTATAGGTCTACCAGAATCTCATGACATAAAAAAAAAAATAAAAAATTGTGATTTTCATTATGGCAATATCAATCCTTAAAAAAATTACTAATTTTTTTTTATGCCATGAGATTCTGGTAGACCTATAATTGTCCTGTCTTAGTAAGTAAATAAGTTCAGGTAAGAACCTATCAATTGGTAGATAGACTATCACTACTGGACAAATGAGAAAACTACTTACAAAATAACGTGATTAAAAAAAAATGATCTTACAATTATACCCGACGAATCCCTGCGCCAGCTCCACATCGCTCTTGGGTCCTAGTAGGGAGCCGATACAGAAGTCTGCTATGGCCGCCAGCAGTATCACCAGCAGGACTATCTGAGCCTTCGCCTCCCATTCCATTCCGACCATCACTATGCCAGTCAGTAGGACTATTGTTATGCAACCGTAGATTGCTTGGTCCTACAAGGTGAGGAATTTAATAAATTGGGTAAATCAAAATACAGTTTTTTTCCGGGTGTTTGTCATAGTAGAAGAACGTTAGGGTATTTTCTTAAATGATAAAACACTTTATTTCTGTAAGTTTGTTTGTACAATCACTTTTACGAGCCAATCATATTTTTTTAAAGTAAATGAGGTCGGCGTTTCCTATCTGACTACTTGCAACCCTCGGCTGACGGCTTTCCCAAGATGGGCTTCCCGTCAACAATTCCTTAAATGCTAAATATACAAATGGAATAAACATGTGTTTTTGTGTTTTCTTTTTTTTAGTTTTTTTTTATACTCTAAGAAAGGCCGAAACTAACACATAGGTCACAGGCTCTTTTAAAGTCGAGATATAATCTTGGTCTGATCATCTGAAGACCATAAAGACTGTTGTCTAAAATGGTCTTTTGAGGAAAGAACTACAAAAATTAAGAGGACCTATCCATCCAGTCAGTATACGCATTTGTCAGTAATGCAGCTCAACTCGTAATGTCCGGATAGGGACGATCTACAAGCATAAGCATAATAAGCTAATAATGATCCCACTGTTTGGACTGAGGCCTCCTTTCGGTGAGAGGGAGTCGATCTACAAGTTATAATAATAAATTATTTGTCAAATCGGTACTTATCTGGGGGATAGTAAAAGGCCCTAAATGTTCTATCACACAAACCAGTTACGCAGAGGTAACAATATTTTTATGATAGCTGCAAAAATCCTTACTAAACTAAAATTTTACGGTACGGGACAAGTTATAAACTCATTTTTCAATGCCGAGTTGAGGTGTTTCGATGTGCGACAGCAACCAAGAATTTATTTCGAATAAACCAAATACAGGCACTTTGGAATTGCCAAGAGGTCGGCCAGTCAGAAAAATGAAACTAGTTGCCCATTCCAAAGTGTAGTAGCTTCCCATGGAGAAGAACGGACAAGAACCACGGACACTCTTTTAAATCAAGAGCCCAAAACTTTATAACTGAAAGATACGCACCCATCCCTTATCCACCATATAAGCAGACTCTGGTATCAACGTGATGAGTGACTCTCCAAAGCCGACCACGTACATGGCACACGCCACGGCGTTGGCCATCGAGAATATCAGTCCGATGGAGCCACCGAACTCTGGGCCCAACGACCGGGATATCATGTAGTATGTGCCACCTAGAAACATAACATAATTTAATGTGCTGTGTTATTGGCAAAGTGGTATTAAACAACCAACAAACAAGACAAGCAAAGCCACCGATTTATTCATAATTTTTACCTACGGACCACACAAATTCTTGCTATGTATTTATTTTACACTAGCTGCACCCCGCGGTTTCACCCGCATTAGGCTAGATCCCGTAGGAATATCGGGATAAAAAGTATTCCATGCGTTAATCCTGGTTATAAACTATATGTGTATCAAATTTCATCCAAATCCATTCAGTAGTTTTTGCGTAAAAGAGTAACAAACATCCAACCATCCATCCTCACAAACTTTCGCGTTTATAATATTAGTAGAATGTTATAGTGCCCAAGTGTGTGCAAAGACAACGGTGCACTCTCTCTTCCCTCATTCTCATAGTCCCATGGGATATTAAGGGGAGGATTAATATTATAGAGTGGCAGCACATGTTTGATCCATTGCCTATCCTGACGCCGATAATTCTCGATGGTGAAGGCATCTTCTAGTGCACGGACCCACATTTCGTCACAGATAACAATTAATTTGGACCGTGCAACTAACTTCTGAGAGGTTGATCCATACTGAGGTTACAAATGCGAAAGTAGCTCTGTACCTATGTCTGTTGTCTTTTCACGCCTGAATGGCTGAACGAATTTTGATGAAATGTGGCACACCAGTAGACCATGGCCTTGATTTGTACAGGTAGGATACTTTTTCCCGGTAATACGTTCCCGTGGGACATTTCAATACTTTTTATCCCGGTAAACGTTCCCGTGGGACAATTTCAATACTTTTGATCCCGGTAATACGTTCCCGTCTGACAATTTCAATAATTTTTATCCCGGTAATACGTTGCCATGGGACAGTTTCAATACTTTTTATCCCGGTAATACGTTGCCGTGGGACAATTTCAATACTTTTTATCCCGGTAATACGTTGCCGTGGGACAATTTCAATACTTTTATCCCGGCAATACGTTGCCGTGGGACAATTTCAATACATTTTATCCCGGTAATACATTCTCTTCGGACAATTTGAATACTTTTTATCTCGGCAATACGTTTCCGTGGCACAATTGGCACGTGCGAAAACCACGCGGATGCAGCCGCGGGCAAAATCTAGTAAAAAATGAATGATGTAAATTAGAAACCTTACCTCCTTTGATGACACCGTTGGTGCTGATGGCCGACATGGACAGCGCCGTGATGGTGGTCACCACAGAGGTCGTGAGGATCAGGAGCATTGACTGCGCTGCCGGAAAATAACGCTTTCATCGTCCACATTTATAATACTTATACAAGAATATGCATATTTGAAATTCAAATATACGGAAAAAGTACGTAGTAAAAAATAAAAACTACTCAATATTTACATTATGTTCCGCTTTTGTTTACTCAAATAGTTTACTCTAAAAAAATCTGGCAATGCTGAAAATAACCACATCACTAAATTGATTTCTCAAAAACTCTCAACTAGTCAACTCAAAATCCTAATAAAGTATAAACAATAACAATACTTAGAGTCAAAAGATATGTTATCGATAAATTGAATTTAAACATCAAACCATACTTATATACATATACTATGTTTCCTTGTAACAAAACTATGGTTTATATTCCTTCCTTAAGTAAATATGTCTGTTTTTATTTAAATTTAACTGTCCAATAACTTGGATTTGTCTGTAATGTTGTCCATGTATTTCCCAAATAAAAAACAATAACAGCGCGATGAATAAGAGTTAAAATTATGTGATAATAATCAAGACCCTTTTTAAGATCCGCCACATTCGGGTAAAAACCAATGGTACTAACCCACGCCCGCTTGCCCGACGACCCAGGAGAGCCGAAGAAACAGCATAACACCCCATATGTTGAGGAGACATCTCATCAGCACACCCTTGATCCAGCCAAACTTGATGTTCGTAGAACCGAGCGTCGGCGTGTCGAGGTCTTTCTCCAGAGTCTGTGGCTGAAAATGTATGAAATGTTCGGTCAATATTACTAGGATATAAGAAATGTATAAACATAGGCGTTCGATCTATCGAGTACATACAGTGAGTAATGATTTATTATTGTTGGTTAGCCAAATACAACTTCAACCTATTTTTTTAAATGTGCTCTGATGAAATGTATTAAGTAAACCTATACTACAGTAGTATGTTTGTATGTTGTTGTGTTTATGGTGAATTCTGCGTATACCTGTAATTATGCATATTACAGGTATACGCAGATATCACCATAAACACAACAACATACATACCAGCACTTTTGTTTTTCTATTGTTTTTTTAGTAATGGCTTTGTATGCTGCTGTAGGTGTACCAAATAAATAGACAGTGTGATAGAAAGTTTCTAAAATAGACCTTTTAGAAACTTAGTTACGAAAATAAGTGAAAAATACTAGGCAACTAGAATTTTCGAGGAGGTAGGAGGATACCCACTGACTATCAAAACGTTTCTAATAAATCCTACGGCGTACCGTATTGATGTAGGAAGAGAAATAATTTGAGAAGTCATATTAAGAACGAAAGAAAACGTATTTATTTAGCACAGACTAAAAGGCACACAATATATTCTGAAAAATAAAATAAAAGAGTTTTCCGTATTATTGATTACATGATTACACACTCTTCGTTTTAACACGAATGAACGGCATTACTTTGAGTGCAAAGTTATTTATTTAAAGAACTAGAAATGTTTTGCACATTCTATTACATACATCAGTTTTTATATATTACTATTACTAAAGTACTTGAGATGAGTTTGATGAAATATTGTTTACGGATCAAAATTCACCCACGCCATACAAGCAAAGAGAAGTATCTCACAAAAAAATTTTAAAAATGGGTATAAAAAGATGGCATACTTCCAAACACCATCCAGTAACATAATAATTATGTTATAAAAAAATTGCTATGAAAGATCGTTCCGGGCAGTAATATCTACAATGAATAAGCATTATAATGCTGACTGAAGTCAAGTCCAGATAGCCAAGTATTCCTTAATATTGTATACAATATTAAGGAATACTTGGGCAAGTATTCCTTAATATTGTTATACAATATTAAGGAATACTTGGCTATCTGGACTTGACTTCAGTTATTGATTTCCATCATCGAACAACTGAGGTTTATTTCATGCCAAACAGCCACACACACAATTAAACGCCACAGATTAAAGTCATTAGCATCCTAAGAATCATATTACTAACTAGGTGCAGACAAGTGTTTTTAGCGTAAACTACAATTTATCGTGCAACCAGCAGCCGAACTGAGTAATAGACCCTTAGAGCGGTCAGAATATACAGTTTTTGTTAACTTTTGCACATAATGTACTACTATCTAGCTAAGTGAATTAATATTAATCCCTTAATCTCCTCTGACGACACCTACGCACAGTGGCGCTACATAATCCAAGGCTAACAATATTCGGAATTTCGGACAAAACTCGAAAGAAAGATTTTGATTCTTGATTTCAGTATTATATCCTGGACACAGCTATTGAGAATTATGCTAGTTAATAAAAAAAAAAAATTCCTTCCTGCCTGATAAATTCTTTATTTCTCCGACAATTTTCTTATTTATAGATTGGCCCCTTTGACATCGATCTTGACTCTCGACCTAGTAGATAGCTGTTAATAAGGTCTACAATGGAATCAGTGCATGCAGAAGGTCTTCCAACGCTACGTCTTCCGGTGCGCGGTCGCCACTCCCGAACCTTTCGGCCCTATCATCGGCCATCTGTTCTGCGAGCAATGTGCACTGCCACTTAAGTTTGGCAATTCTACGGGCTATGTCGGTCTGCCTTGTTCACTATGACGTTAATCTTCTATCAAACGCAATTAATATCTGTAGACCATTAGCAATATAAATAGAACTAAGTATATCTCTCCTCACATCAAACATCTACAATAACAGACCCACATTAACTCAGGCGTCATTCCATTGCATCAATCGTTAATTACAATCCACTACGATTCGTAGACACTCATTCATACTTCACTAATGAACGGGTCAGAGATCAGGATGGGTGCAATACTTAATGAAGTGCACACACCTACGGACTACGGGCCACAATCCATTGAACCGAGGGTTAATGTTGTTAATAGGACTAGTTACGCAAGGTCGTATGGATGGTAAGAGGTACTGGAGGATGGTATGAATATTTACTTTATGCTATTGCTTTTTCCGCGGCTTCACCCGTGTGGAGGTTGGAAAATATCCCGCGGGAAAGTACTACCGGGATTAAAAGTACCCTATGTGTTAATCCAGGTTATACATTAACTGTGTGTCGAATTTCATCCAAATCCGTTCAGCCGTTTTTGCGCCAATCCGGAACATACATCCAGGCAAATAGACAAATGGATAAAAAATCTAAAAACTATATTTTTGGCACCAAACTTGTTCCCAAATCTTGTAGCAATTAGGTACTTTTTTACAAGTTTCAAAAATATTCAATGTACAGTTTTCAGTTCGTTTCTATTTTATTATTTACCCTATATCCCAAAAGACTATCTCAGACATTAATCTGCATAGTACCCCTAAGGCCTGACAAAGTTTATGTCTGGACTTGGAAAAAACTGTGACCTCTGATTTTGTTTTATATTTCTTCTCAGAGTAGTCGGATAACCACCTAACTCATCTAGTTTTAAAACATAATTTATTTTTGACGTGTAAAAGTAAAGAAAGAAAATATGTTTATTTGCGGCAAACATGACACATAATAAAAAGAACACAAAAACAATAACAATTTAGGGGGAAAGTGCTACTCATCCACGCAAAGTTTTTTTGAACCAATTTACACAACTAAATATGTTTGTCAATTATCATTTACCACGGAAACTTTTCCTGAGCGAGTTCTTGGTAACATTAAAGTGTGTTACGGAGAATTGTGGACCGTTATAATAAGTGATTGATGACATCCTATTATCTTAGTTAAGTGATGATTGAAAGTTATTGAAGTGGTCATTGATTGATGTCTTGTGAAACGTACTTATAAGTACCAGGAAAGGAAAAGATAGGGCTGTTGATTTTCAGGGGTCCAAAATAGGCTTAAAACAATCAGCAATTTTTAATACGCTTTTATCAACTTCATTTGTAACTACTATTGAAAATGTAATAAAATCTTGTCAAATTTACATAATCAGCCTCTAATGTTCCCTCTTCGAGAGGGACTGGATTAATATAATCTACAACGCGAGCCCAGTGCGGGTTGGTAGATGTCACAAAATATGTCTTCGAATTTTTGGTTCTTGGATAATATGCCGGTTTTCTCACAATGTTTGCCTTCATCGTTTTGAGAGCAGTGGTGATGAAATTATTTACACAAAGTGAAGCGCTTGGCTGGGTGCGAACCCATACGACCTTCAACTTGTAAGTCGGGGCCATCACCACTGGTCTGCTGCCACAACATGCTGACTGTCAATTTTAACCGACTTCTAATTGTCTTATCAATATGAAACTTTGTATGTACGAGTATATGTAGTTCGGATGAAAAAACTATAATTTGGTATCTTGGAGCTGATCTGACGATGGAGCCAAGAGGTGTTCTATTTTTTTAGCGCATGATAAAAGCGTGTTTTTTTAAACTAAGTACACATTTTTAATGTGCAAGAGAAGAAAAACGTGAGTTTGTGTGTGTATATGTATGTATGTCACTTTTTATGAAATCTTCATGCAAATTAAACCGCGAGGCGCAGCTATTTTAGATAAAGTTTAATCAATTACTTTGTACAACATTTTATTCTTTGACGCAAGAACATAACAAAAACAGTCTTAAGCAACATTTGAACAAATAACAGTTCAGTTACATTCAGCAACAGCTTAGTGGCCCTTCTTGTGTCCCCAGTGCTTGTGGTCCTCATGGCCCCCCTTCTTGTCGTGGTCGTGGTGGTGGTGGTGGTGCTCGTGGTGGCCGTGGTCGCCGTGGTGGCCCTTGTGGTGGTGGTGATGGCCGCCGTGCTCGTGGTGGCCGTGCTTGCCGTGGTGGTGGTCGTGATGGCCGCCGTGCTTGTGTCCGTGGTGGAAGTGTCCGCCCTTCTTGTGGCCGCCCTCGTGGTGGTGTCCGCCGTGGTGCTCCTTGAAGCCTTTCTCTCCATGGTGGTCGTGGAAGTGCTTGTCCTTCTTGAACTCGTCGTGTTTCTCGATGCCGTGGTGTCCCTTGGTGTCGTGTCCCTTGTGCCAGTGGCCGTGCTCGTCGTGCCCGTGGCCGTGGTCACCCTTCTCTCCGTGGTGTTCATGGTGGTGGTAGCCGTCGTCGTGGTGGTGATGCTTCTTGTGTCCGCCGTGCTCCCCGTGGTGACCCTTGTGTCCCTCGTGGTGGTGGTGGCCGTGCTTGCCGTGGTGGTGCTCGTGGTGTCCCTTGTGTCCCTTGTGGTGCTCACCGTCGTGGTCGTGATGGTGGTGTCCATGGTGTTCGTGGCCGCCACCCTTGTCCCACTTGTGACCTGACGCAGCGGTCTCGAGATCGGCGTCCCTCTTCTCCCGGAGCTCCCTGGCGGAGCTGAGGGCGGCGATGGCCAGAAGGCCACAAGCCACCAGAAGGATATTCCTCATGGTTGATTACACTTGTTGTTACTGAATGATATCGGTCCACTGGTGAGAATGATTTTATATACTAAACTGCAGTGGCGGTTAAGAAATTTACAGTAGTTGCGATGGTGTCAAGGTTGTTACAATTAATCGGTGTCACTTTCCACTTCCTAGGTTGACAATCTTTAGTTCCGTATGTTGATTTTAAAACTAAAATCCCGAAGGATTGTTTGATTTATGTAATAGGTTGCTTTTTAGTCAGTTTTGTATTCAAAACTCTATTCCCTACTTAAATAGCTTTTATTTTCGTTTTGACAGTTTTAACATTTTTAGGGTTCTCTTCGTATTTCCAAAGTCAGAAGCACTAAGCGACACTGAATGTGTCCCCAAGCCCGAAACGCGACTTTGTGAACATGCTAAACATATTCTATGAGATTTTTTTTTATTAGTATAGGTATCAAGTAGCTTCTCTATTTGTTTTGAGTGATTAATTTCACAATAGATTAGTTTTAAATTGACTTGGTTAAATCATTCTGTTAGAGTTTTTAAAGTTCCTCAGGAATGAATGTTGAAATGTTATTATCATCAAAAAAAATCCTTTCTGATTTTAGTCCTCAATTCCCCGCAAAATGTTGAAAGTAGCCTAAGTATACAGATACACATACAAGTCATAAAACCACTTATCAATCCACTCTGAGGTACTTTTCTCCCAGCACAGCAAAGACGGCGCAAACACAATACAACTCTAAAGAAACTATATTAGACTAGCTGGTTTTGCCCGGGTGAATTTTAACAAACACAAAAATACCATCCAAATTCCTGAATTTTCCAGTGGATTTTCTAAAAAAAATATTTCATGTAAACCTTATCCTGACAATTACAATACAGCAAGAAAACTGTCAAATCGGTCCAGACGTTCTCAAGTGATTTTCTTTTATACATGCGGCAAATGATTTTTATTTATATAGATAGATTTTATCCAATCACCATTACCAGGACGCCATATTTACCAAGAGGTCCCGTATGCGTCTTACAATGTGACCAATTAACTGATGGACACAATTATTACAATTAGCAACCTGGACAGCTAATTATTATAGGTTAAGGTTCATAGTTCATACAAAGTACCGAGGTACACTCGTTACCCGTGGTCCCGGTGGGTCGACCCATTACCGGGTCCATGGGTAATTTTAATTACCCGTATAGTTAGCAGAAAGTACCTACTCCTTAAGACCTTTCGTTACACCACACATGATACTTATGTTAATTTTTTTTTATAACATTCCTATATTTTTTTATTGAGTCACAAGTGGGAAAGGTGATTCAGGTCAATTGATTAATTCAATATCAGGGTATAAGTCATTACCCCCAGTATTTTCGAATGAAGTCGCCCCGCCCCACCTTTGCCACGGCCTGTTCGGATACCGAAGTTTTTTACTACAGTTAGGGCGTTTGAAATTCCTTGTAGTGCACTACAAGGAATTTTACCGTCCGGCAGTCCGATTTTTTACGGTCCCATATGGCAAGACATAATAAAAAAATAAAATCGGACTGCCGGACAGTAAA
This sequence comes from Luperina testacea, assembly GCA_927399505.1. Classification (NCBI taxonomy): domain Eukaryota; kingdom Metazoa; phylum Arthropoda; class Insecta; order Lepidoptera; family Noctuidae; genus Luperina; species Luperina testacea. The sequence goes on from OV656771.1 coordinate 2,030,903, forward strand.
ATTCCTTGTAGTGCACAAGCGCCCTTAATTGGGTCTTATTAGTTTTTTTTAGCCTATAGCGTCATCTGATCGACGATGATAATACCAGTCCTACATAAGCTTCGATACTTTCTGTAAGTTTGGAATTTCGTCCAAACTTCGAACTACTAGGATTCTGTGCTCCATAATTGGGTTCCATCGTTTGTTGCGGTTGGTTTTCGGTCTAAACTGCATTTTGAGAGTTCAATTGTATAGCTCCTAATATCATAAACCATAGATAGATAGAATATACTGACCAGTACAGACTCTGGTCCATACTGTCGTACCAGTCACCGGCTATGTACTAGCTATAGACTGGACACATAAACAGATGTCTGCTTTACATAATGACATAGTTTTAAACAAAAAGACTATCGCAGAAAATACAATATGTCACAACCATGTCGGTGACAGCAACAGTGTAAAACTCATTATTATATCGTGATTTGTCGAATCGATCGATCGATCTGTAAAATGATCAATCGATAGATTCTACTTTATGGCTCATTAACATGTTTATTAATACATTTCATTACACTTGTTCTCGTGTGGTGTCCGGTTTACGCGGTTACCGATCAACCGCATCATACGATTTAATAGGTATGTACCTATGTATTACAAACAGGTTCAGCCCGCGACTTTGCCCGCATGAATTTTCTTGTTTTGTTTTTATTATTGCAAAATGGGCTAGCTCTTGACCTCATTCTTGCCTGGTGGAAAGCGATGGATGAGATCTATGTTGGAACAAGCAAGCCCAGAAGATGCCTATTCAGTCTTGCTGGCTGACGGGTTACACGTGGAAGGGAACACAGACGCTGGCAGAGTTCCACACTTTGAGCTTTTGGCTTTTTTAACATAAAATATGTAGGTATATCCTATCTCACTTGGCAATAATGTAGCTTCCCATTAGTGGAAGAATTTTCGGAATTGGATCAGTAGTTCCAAAGATTACCCCTTAACGTACAGACAGACGCCAGCAAATCAAGCTACCCGAAGCTGTCAAATTTTCCCAATCAACTTTGAACCTTATGCTTTAGCGATAAAGTTGAAAATCTATTAAAGAAGTTTGACAGATTGTAGTAGCTTGATGTGCTGGCGTCTGTACATAAAATCTGTCAAATTTTACCTCTTAATAATATGTATTAATATAGATAACCCTTCTTTGCAGTCGGAAAGAAAGTGCCTTCTAAGCTGCCCCATTGCTTGGTATAAAGTTGTACATAGTAGTGAACGTGGGGTTCGAACCCCAGGTATCGCAGAACAAATTTTTATTAGCTTTTTCTTTTAGAAAATTCTCAAAAGCAGTCCGGAGTTTAGGTTTAAATTCAGGAATAGGCCTACCCCCCATCAATGTTTTGGGATAAAAACTATCCTATGTCCTTCCCCGGGATGCGATCTATCTCTCTGCCAAATTTTATCGAAATCCGTTCAGTGGTTTAGGCGTGAAAAGGTAACATACAGACCGAGAGACGAGAGTTACTTTCGAATTTATAATATTAGTATGGATGTTATAAACAATCTACATTTATTTTAACGAGAATTAATGTAAGTTTTCCTGTACATACATTATTTGTATTTCCTGTTATTGTATAACTATGTCAGTTTGTTAATCACTTGTCGTAAATTACTTTTGCTTAAAATAGACTGTGTGAGATTGTACAGACGACAGCACATCAAGCTATTACAATCTGTCAAATTTCTTTAATAGATTTTCAACTCTATTGCTAAGGTTCAAAGTTGATTGGGAAAATTTGACAGTTTATATTTATATATACCTAAAAAATCTGCCTATAACGTACCCAATGCTGGGACACATACCTTCTCCTGTGAGAGAGTGGGCCGTTATCCACAACGTAAGCCGAGTGCGAATCGGTGGATGTCATATGTCTTCGAATTTTTCGTTCTAGAACATGCTGGTTTCCTCATGATGTTTTCTTTCACCGTTTTGAAAGCAGTGGTGTTGAAATAAATTACACTAAGTAAAGCGCCTGTCTGGGTTCGTATCCACGACCCAGAACTCGTAAGTATGGCTGTTACCACTGGCCTACGACTGCTCTTGTGTGAGATTTTACTCCAATTTAACTGAACGTTAGAGAGACGTAAGTTCAAAGTGTTCCTGGTGCAAGACCAGCTATGTAGGCCCTTACCTTCCTAGACAGCGAAGCGTTATGCAGCTCATCCAGCGTAGGTCGGGGCGCTGCGTGGAGCGATAACACGTTTCTATAGTTGTCCAGCCTTGGCAAAGCTTCTCGGGTGAAATGTCTGCAAATATACGTTAGTACATAAATCACATTTGTATTGATAGAACATCCGTGATCCGGTTCTTTTTGCTGAATTTCACGACTTGCGTAAATGAAATTGAACGGATTTATTTTGATCCTTGCATCTTTTCTACTCGTGTGTCCATGTACTCAATGTAATGTGAAATAACCCCAAATGTAGCCCAAAGTACATATATGGCACCAAATAAGCAGGACCGACCAAATCGTCATTTTAATAAACCAAAATGAACCAATTATATAATATACCAACGACTAAGTTTCGACCTCTATTACTTTTTTTTTTCAGGATGGGATATCATCAAATCACTCCGCCCGCTCTGGGTGGAGCGGAAGGCTTACTGACTAAAACCCACCCGTGTTCCTTCCTTAGCCCTTTATGTTCCGGGCCAGCGGTAACCTTTTCGGACAATCCCGCTGAAGTTTCGGCCCCTGAAGGCCAATTCTCATATTTAAAAACCGTTCAAATTTAAGCCACAATCTCATCTCAGCGACAATCAATGACAAAAATTTAGGGAAATTAGAGGTATTTTTGACAGACTGAGATCAAACTGTGAAAGTTCTTAAAAATACGGGAATTGCTTTTCTGATGACACAAGCAGCTAGCTATGCAATGCAAAGAAATTATGGGCACCCGACAACCAGTTGGGCGCCAAAATTTTTAACATTTAATAAAATACTATACCTGAAACTCTTCCCGTATTTAGTGTCGGTACACGTGAGAGGGTCATCGCTGTCCATTCCATCGGAGTCTGTATGCTCTTGATCATCCTCCGGGTCAACTTCCATCTAAAAACAAAAGTATTATTCAGTTAGAAACAACCTCGGAGTATTATCAGCTGCACTTCGCGGTTAATTTACCTTTTATCTTATCTAGCTTTGGTTAAGTTCGCTATGACTTTGATATCATATTAATATAGTGTTATCTCCTACAAAGTGCTAGTACTAGTAGTTCATGGAAATCCTTTGAATATTATGATCAAAAGTTTGCAATCCTACCAACTGCTTGACCCAATTAGAGGTTCTACAGGCGTTGCACGGGGGGTTCCGGAATTGGTAGTTATAGAGGAACCAGGACCACCCCTATGTGCTGATAGTGATCACCGGGGTGGTTTTAGTGAGGTAAAAATCCCACACTCCCCGACGGGAGGTCGGGAGCTTTATGAAGGTTTACCCCCGACAACAAAAAAAAGTCAGGTTAGAGCAGTTGTGAAGAGCATTCAATACTTTTAATGAAACCTAAAACTGCCTCGGCTAAACAAGAAGTGATGCGATGATCTATTCCTATCTTAAACAACTGAGTAACACGCATTACATCCCCATCACATGATACATCGCATGATACATCGCATAAAATGCAATTTTAGCTATCAATAAACTTGAAAACCAAGAACGGCTACCTATAAAACGTTTCGTTATACAGCAGTTTCACGTTAGTCATGGCTACGATAGATCCGTTGACTATCCAGCAGTAAATCATTCACCAAGACATCATACAGTTATTGTGGGAAACATTTGTGACGTCATGATTCCAGCAGATATTTTTGGATAACTCAGGTGTCTGATAAAGCCGACGGTGTTGGGCAGTGCGATAATGGGACGACGAGTGATGGTGTTCAATGGTTAGAGGCCACGGCAAGAAAAACTACGGTTTATTCGCCGTGTTGGCACGGTCGTAAGTGTTTTATGGATCAATATGGAAGCTTGTTGACATACACGTTTTTCTACAACGCGGTTTATACACCGTACCGCACAGAAACCGTGCCGTGTAGGCTCTTTGGCCTAAGATTATAGGTAGGTACTCCATAAGATATGCAATAGAGGGAATTCAAGAACGCCTTTGTAGTGTTTAACATACATGGATAAAATTCAATCCCTTCCGGAATTTTTGGGTTGACCGCATCGACCGCAACGAAATCTGGGAGACCTAAACCCATCATAAAAATTAACATCAGCTAAACTGACTTCTTTTATAATCCAAATGGCCAGTCTTTAAAATTCAATGAAGCGGAACAACTGCGGAATAAGGTATGTGCTGAGATCTAATGTCTGTATCGTTGATTCATTATGGGTAGGCTAGGTACCTGAAGACCAATCACATGATATGGCCGCCGTAATTGTTACTAAGTATGTTTTTGGTACTGAATTCTGCCATACCATTCATCGATAATCAGCGTGAAGGTTATAGTGACATTTCCCGCACTATATTATTTACAAATACTGTTTAGAAATAGAATATTTGGACATATGCCTCACACAGTAGAGCATAACTAATTTGAATATATACATAATATTACTTCATCGTCTAAATCAAATCAAAACAAATCATTTAATTCAAGTAACATAGAATCATATTAATAATGATAGGAAAACACACAAGTAACATTAATTAACATCACATACAAATTACAAATACAATACAATTCAAATTTGTAAGGATTCATCATGAACTCCCGGTGAACCAGACATCGTGTCAAAAGCTATAAGAAATCTATAATTGACTGATGGAGAAATGGATTTCATATTGCTCTTGTCGGAGATTGACTGGTGTGAACTTAGTAAGAACCCATGACTGGCTGCGATGGTGGATCTTCTTTGATCTTGTCTTGTCGTGTCTTTAAGTGGCTTTAGTTGCAAAAGTCGTTCATTGTTAACAGCTGTGTTTCTGTGTTGTTAACAACTGGGTTTGGTCCCTTTGTTCCGCTCGGCTGTCCCATTTCAAAACCATAATAGGGACACATAATCTTGCTAACCTAGAAGGTCTCTACCAAATACAAAAACACCAGCGTTTTAAACTTACATAAAAGGAGATATATTTAAACATCGATACCTAGTAAGTGCACCTTTCACTCCCTAGTGACCATTTAAAACCTAGTAAGTCACTTCAACCAATTCAAAAAAATACATTCCATAGGCTGTCCAATATTACGTTTATGCACTCTCCTGTAAAATTTCATTTTAGGTCCTTACTAGGTTTTGAAATGGGGCAGCCGCGTTGTTTAAACCTAGGTTCGCACGGACGCGTTTTTCCCACGGAGATATTTTTTCGCGCACTGGATTTTCAAGGCACTTCTTTGCGCCGAGAGTTGAAAATGTTGAAAATCCAACACTATGTATTTTTGACAAGCTGGGATGCGCTCTGTTGGGATTCTCAACGCTCGGCTCGACACCAATAGTTGAAAAACGAGTGCGCGATAAAATCCCGCCGCGATAGTTATACGTCCGTGCGAACGTGGGCTTACTGTTTTTCATACCCAGTTTACCCTTTCCACTGTAAAACGGTGAAGAGCAGTTTTGGGCAGTAAATTTTCTTTTTTAGACGTCCTAAAAGCACAAATTCTACGCTGCTCCGCGCAACAGACGCTTTTATATGAAAAACAGAACACCATAACATCGACTGGCGTAAAACAACAAACGCATAAGACTTTGCAATAATAAAGCATTAAATCTTCAGTTTCCAAGAGACTCATAGGCTCAAAAGCGACTCAGACTCAAAACATGCCAGATATATTTAACGTGGTGAAGGTTAACCCTGAACCCATATCATTACGTAATAAATATAGGTACCATGGCCGCATTCCCATGGTTTATGATGTAAATATGAACTTGGCAGTTACTGAGTTGCTGAGGCAAATTATCGATACAGTCAATCCAACGACCAGTGCTGAAGGTTTGATGTAGTGGTATTACTGCAATAGTTAATCTTGCCCAGCATATTGTACAGTCCTGTTCACTATTTATTCCTGTCTGATCCCCTGAACCCCCTCGACCCCGATTCTCGATCTTCTTCTGTTTTAATTTCTGTCTTATCCACTTTATCTAGGTTACTCTTTTTAACAGGTAAGTACCTACAGTCAGGAGAAAACCGTATCCGGCGAAAGCGACCCAGACTAATTTTATTTTCTTTCGTGAGCTTTCTGATGACTTGCAAAACCAAATTTGGTCTTGAAAACCCGGGTCACACTGTGCACTGAAGAGCTGGCCAGCATACCACATAATCAACATATAGTGTTGCCACTACTAGTTAAGATTCAGACCTCCTCTTTGTGAGAGGAAGTGGGCTGCACTGTACTGCCATACACCATGTGGGCTTAATAGGTACGGGTTGGTTGGATGTCACAAGTGTTCGGAGAGGGCAAGCTTCTCTGCTACACACTTATGCGGGTTGCAGACCAAAGTTAGTGTAGCTTAGCTATGCGACCTAAGCTACACTAACTTAGCTTAAGCTCTTGACCTGCAACCCGCATTAATAAATGATCGATGACACATGTTTATACAAACTGAATCTGTTTCATTTCATATTATGCTTATCACAAACCTTGAACTGCCCGTCACTAGTTCCGCTGGGTTAGACCGTACCTATTTTTTTTTTATTGGTGTTGAACGAACGTATTATTATTTACATACAGTTCTCGTCATCGGAATTTAAATTGAGTGTCTTTATTTTTTATAATAATTATTTAAAGTAAAAATTGTAACAATAAATAAGAATGCGGCGACTAGTTTCGAACTTGAAACCTTGAACCTGAGACCTACCTTGTACCGAAACTATCAAATCCGTAGATATTCCTAATCTAGTAACTAGTTTGAAAGTAAACTTCTAAACCTACTTGCATGTATTATTTTACATTTAAAACAAGTTATTTACAATACATTGAAGGACAAATGGTAACTTTATCATGACCACATACTTTGCATTAGTTTAAAACTCGTAAAACGCTAAAATATAAGTCACGAATCTAATTTGAGTCAATGATTTTTGTCGTCATAAAGTTTTCAAGTCATCGTGTGGAAATGATTTAAGTCACGTTTCCCGTTCAAGACCTATGGCATAGATAGGCCCTAAGGAAGTACCTACAGGAACATTTGACAAAAAAAAGAATTGTTATTAATAACAATATTCCCGAATTGAGAAGTTATGGCTAAGTATTAACAGCCGCACGGGTCGATTGATCAGGTTTAGCCACGCTTTCCGCGGTTGGTCCGTGGATGGGTGACCATCTTTACATATCAAGAACACCCGTGCCTCGGAAAGCACTGGTATTCAGCTAATACCAGTATTTAACATGGAGCGACTGCCTATCTGACCTCCACAACCCAGTTACTGGGTAATACGATACCCTTTGGTAAGACTGGTTGTCAGACATTCGGACTTCTGACTACCCGTAACAACTGTCAAAGATCCACGAATGACAGCCGGGACCAACAGCTTCCGAGGCGCGGAGGGGTCTCGGTATGTAAAGATGGTCACCCATCCACAGATCAACCGCGGCAAGCGTAGCTTAACCTAATCGATCGACCTGTGCAGCTGTTATTATACAAGAATATAATACATATTCAAATAATATAACAATGGCCAGACATGGACAGTTTCTTGTTGGCGTCTGCCCTTTTAACCTTGATCTACACAAGACCAGACAAAAGGATAATTATGAAGGTCACAAAGTTCAGCCAAGATTATCTTTTCTTTGTTCCAGGTGTGAATCAAGAAAATAAGTGGGCTGGCACTAGGGTTGCCAACCGTACTCTAAAATAGAGTATTGTCCTCTATATCATGTAGGCGTACTCTATAATCTATAACACTAATAGAGTACGCTAAAATACTCTTTTTTACACAATGTTTACTTAACTAGTGCCAGTCTGTAATAATATGCAAAAACCCATAATCAGAATAAAAAAGTCTACTATTTACTGTTTAATTTAATCATTTATAACAAATTATAGAAGGAAAACTTAATTTACAAAGACTAAACATACACATGGACAGTTTATATTCAGAAGTAATAATTTTAAAAGAACTCCAAGCCGAATAATATTGTTTAATAACACAGTTTTTGTGCAAAAATCCACTGCAAAAAAATGGCAATTTATTTTTTAAAAATGTCCTGAAGAATTTGATTGTTTAAAAAAAATGATTAGCTATACAGTAAAAGCTCCTTATTCGCGCTTCCTTCATTCGCGTTTTCACTATTCGCGGATTAAAAAAATGCGACCCATTCCTATATTCGCGGCTAAAAATTTCTTTATTCGCGGGTCTAATTGATCGCGCCGCCTTAGCACTACCGCTTTAGCACTGTTGCCTCTTGTCAAAGGATGCCGCACCCCGCTACCGACACTACCCAATATTCTTTGTCAATGCCGTCAAATGATTTTTAATAAAAACAGTAAAATAGATCTTATGTAAAATAGCAAATGAGCTCTGCGATTTCTTTATGAACATTGATCCGTCTATGGAACGAAGTCTTATTTTGCTAATGCGACTGCTGCGTATCAGTCTGAATTGAAGGAGCTTTTAAAAACTGCCAAGCAAGAGAAAATTACAATATTCTTCAAACCATTGTAAGCCTTAAGATAATTTAATCAAAATGTTCAAAAACTTGAATTAAATTGATTTTTTTATACATTTGCTTTTTTATTTTGTCGCCTAGGAACGTATCCCATATAATCCCATATAAATTACCATTCCGTATTCACGGTTTCTATATTCGCGGCATATTTTTGGAACGTATGCCCCGCGAATAAAGAGCTTTTACTGTATACTCTTTGCTCAAGCCACTTCAGCATTTACTGAAAGAGTCTTCGGTCATGAATGTGACGTGCGTGGCGAGAAGAGAGAAACAGAGCTTCATTGAAATTGATCAAAAATGAGCTCTTGATATTATTTTAGAGTTTGAATGTTTGGATTCATACAATTCCTTTAAGAACAATGAAAAATTGTTATGTGCTGCAAAAAGTACACAAAAATACCTTTTTAAAAGTACAAAATAAATGATACTCTTTTTTTGTAAGTCCGTACTCTTTATTTACCTCCTTTAAAATCAGATATACTCTATTTCTTCTAAAAAAAGTTGGCAACCCTAGCTGGCACCTATGTTCCCACCTATGTTTACATATTTATGCCTATAGTTTTTCTTAGACACCCTGTCTACATTGTTCGAAATGAAGGCGAAAAAATGCCTGCCGAATTGAATCTTCATCAAATCTTCCAGTATCTCGCTTCGAACTGAAAACATCTGGTTTATTTATACTCTTTCTGTAACCGGATGAACAATGCAGGAAAGAAATTGATGTCTGATTTGATTGCGCGAGATTAGTCGAACAATTTTCATTTAACTAAACTTTTACGTTCATATTATAAATTATTTTAGTCTTCAACGCGACTCCATACCTCCTGTAGTAAAATTCGACAAAGCAAACAGAAACGAAACCAAACGATGTAGCTCGCAAGACCATAACGGGAAAAAGTACTTTATTTGTTGCCGCCTAAGATTTATTTCACAATGAATGTTATTTAACTTTTATCTTTTCTAAGTGACAGGAGAATTTTATTGCTTTTCTCTTGTTGTGTGACGAATGATCGTAAGTATAATATAATATTTTGAAGATTTGCGACTGTATTACTAGGTGCCATGGTTGTAATTAGGTTGAATTTAAAACTGTTTTAAAACTTTTATCTTAGTTCGTTAGTAAACAAATGTAGCTGTATAGGTATAATTAGATATGTATATTCACGCGGAGAGCATTTAGCTTTGATTTTGCACATGACCCGTTATCTAGTTGTTATTGTTGATCGAAGTTTGAAAGTAAACACTGCCGTCCTTACCAGCGATACCTAGTTCCACATGAGTAACAAGCACTCAGTGTATAAAGGCTCCTACAAACAGGCGCGACACGCGATATAATCGCGCGCGACACAAAGGCACCGCTCGTTGCGCGACTTGCGGTGCCTTTGTGTCGCGCGCGATTTTATTGCGTGTCGCGCCTGTTTGAAGGAGCCTTAAAGAAAAACGCCTTAATAGCCAGGGTAGCCCGCGAAATTCATTGTTTTTTAGGTTTTTTGGAATTTGCTGGTAAGTATTAAGTTGTACGTTGATTAATATATGAATCGCGGCCGTAAGAAATATGTATTTACAGAATTATAATCATTAAAGTCATCAAAACAACTCTCTAAGACCACGTAAGTCCAAAGAATAACTGTTTCATGAAATCATCATTCTTTGGAGTTACGTGGTCTTAGAGAGTTGTGTTGATGCACTTGATGATTGTGATGACCAGCAAATTGCAGAAAACGTAAGAAAATTTGATTTTCGCAAACCAACACGTCCCTGCCCCAAACAGCCGCTAATAGTAAAGTTAAATTAAAAACAAAACTCCGTCGTAATGGAATAATCAGTTACTTTTTATAGGCTTGAAGCGTGACGAAATTCAATATACCTACCGTCAACATAGCATATTAGTTACGGAACTACAGGTAAACCAAACAATGCGAAACATTTTCAATGGCGAATAAAACAAAATATTAACGGTTGCATTGTAAGTAACATCGTATTTCACAGCTAATAGGCGTGGCGACAGTATCAAATAATCAAAGATTTAATGATTTTAGGGGAAAGTACATATTAAAAGGATTTAAAACACTGATTTAGTTTTATTTAAAAACTTGAGATTAATCGGATTTTCACTAAAATAAAAGATGAAAATACGGCATTCGGCCATTTTGACTGAAACGCCAATCACAGCGCATGACGTCACGCCTATGTAAACATCACTTGCGTTTTGTTGACTACTACCGATTACCCATTTGGATCGATTTTTTATTAATTTAAGTGTAATTTATCCACTCCACTTGACTCTACAACACGAATCTATAACAACATGGTTTCGCCTTGCGAGCTTTAACCATTGAACTCTTATTATTTGCTTGTTTGGGACATATATAAACACCTTGTTGGGAGTGGTTATTGATGTGTTTTTACACTGAGGTACTGCACACCACTTATACACTTTGGAATTCATTTTTATCAGATGAAATATGCAATGTTTGTTTTGTCAACACGCGCAGTCAGAGGAAAGGTAAACACTAAACGTCAAATGTGTCAGCTTGACACATTTGACGTTTAGTGTTTACCTAGGCGTGACATCAGACCCGACGCCATGACAATGCGAGCTGTTTTCGCGCGCTATTGAAAAAATATTAGAAAAATGTCTTTAAACTTCGTTCAACTTTAGTTTATAACCGAAATATAGGTTTTTTCGTAAATAGTAAATGTGTATGTACATTACGGAAGAGGATTTCAAAATCATTCGTCATCCCTATTGTTGCTAACTGGACTTTGCTAGGGACAACTTTTCGAAGTCTTCCACTTCCACGAAGTCAAAGTCAATCATTTATTTCAAATAGGCACATAAAATAAACTTTAGAACGACAAAATTTACAAAAAAAAAATTTATTGATTCTAGTCGCCCCTTTCAAAAGGTACTTAGTTACTTGGTACTTAGTTTGGTATGGAGAAAAAGGGCAAGAAACTCTACTAGGCTCGTTTTAAACTAGTTTTAAGTAATGAGTGACTACCTACTTATGTACTTGAGTGAGGTTGTACATAACTGTGTACTTCCACCACGGTCAGATAAACAATGGCTCATTAAATGTTAAATAATTCCAAATTGTTCCATGAGGCGCACGTGGGCTACCGACTCATAACGGTACACCGCCTTTGTAGCGTTAAACTATTAATAACCTTAATACTTCAAAGAGAAATTGATGTCTAAGCTTTCTCTTTGATTTATCATATGCATTACTGACACACGACATAAGAGTTTTGATTAATTACAGCGGCAGGGGACACTCGGCGTGTCACCATTGTGTGGAACGCCCGGAGGACACGCGAGAGTGCATGGGAGGCCGTCGCCTCTGCTGCGAAGCAGTAATGCCCGCGAAGGAGGAGACGGAGCGCGTGAGGGACAGGCAATATTTGCGGCCTCACGCCCCTAGTCGCCGCAGGAGACGCCCGGGGCGCGTGGGAATCGATAGCCGATTCCCGGCCACCGTAGACGCGGGCTAAGGGACCAGGGCCCGGGTCGACGGCGCGTTGTGTTCAACACACGCCTCAAAGAGATGTCAGCTCGAACTGACGGGGTCCGCTAGGGCCAATGCCTGCCAGAGTCACGGGTTGTTCGAAAGAGATACCGTAGCCCCTGGCACAAGCAACTGAAGGAACACGGGTGGGTTGTACATAGTCAGTAAAAGTCTGACACGCCCTCTCGCTCCGCCCAGAGCGGGAGAAGTTAAATTCCATAAGAGCTTACACATTCCCAAGTCTATATAGGGATTGAAATGATAAATCGAGTGATTTCGTCTCTGCAACAGCAATAGACTCAAGCCTCGTATCCACTAGGCAACAATTGACGCGCAACACGTGACGCTCAACATGTTCGACAGCGCTGCATAACAGCGCGCGACGTTGCCAGATGGCGCGCAATATGACGCGCGGCTTGTTGTTTCTTTCCGTGCAGGTGCAACATGCAGTTGAGCATCAAATGTGGTAGAGTGGAGACGAGACGCGCAGAAATGTCCGTTTGGTGTAACGAACGAGTGCTCATTCGGGTAAAAGATCCATCAACCACACGGCGCGCGGCGATCACTGAATACATTTTCTTTATTTTGTACGTAATTTCTAACCAACCAGCGAGTTTTTTTTTTCTTTTTGATGCATATTTCGATATAATTATAACCACCGCCGCTAAAATCAACACTAGTTCCTCTGGCGACATGTCGTCTGAGGACTGATCATGCAAAGACAGACAATGTTGCTAAACAAAAGTTCGGCGCTAATTTTCAACATGTTGAGCAACATGTTTTGCAACATGTCGAGCAACATGTTGCGCAACATGTCGCGCGCCAAATGCTGCCTAGTGGATACGAGTTTTTAAAAAAATCCGCTGTCTAATCATCATCATTCTTCTGCCCTTATCGCAATTTATTTGGGGTCTGCGCAACGTCTTTCTATTCGACACTTCTCAATTAGTCGTCATCTCGGTAGTCACCCCCTTTCTAACCATATCACCATTCACACAGTCCATCCATCGTTTCTCTGGTCTTCCCCTACTCTTATACGTGTATATTCTACGCAGTGAAAATCCCTTTTTTCCTACAAGCAGCAAAATGTTGCTCGTGTCATGATACCATAACTGTTTTGCTCATGGAATATTTTCCACCACGCCTAATCTAGTTAGATCTCAAGTATTTAATGGCGCAAGCGCAATTTAAACTTGTTCTAGGATATGCAACAGCCATCATTTACTGTGCTAGTTTTAACTGCGCTTCTCAGTCGATCAACTTAATATTAGCTAAAGTAGTACAAGATGTGGTAACGGCTTATTCCAGATTGAAATGCAATTGGCCCATGCGACCAATTTATATCAAGTATGTTGGTAGCGAATCTCTCTACAGTATATGAGCAAAAATATTTTTTTTTCCAAACTAGATTGAATAACAAATTAATATTAAACGCAGGTTTACATTGGCTCCGTTCAAAAGATATTTATCATCTTCTGTTTTCATATCAAACTACAGTAAAATTGAAAGTAACGACATTTTTACGGTTTTTCTGTGGCCACAACTAGCGGCGAATCCTCTAAAGTTTGCTGACTGTAATTTCAGCCTTTGTTAGTTACAATTAGGGCTTAAACTTGATTGCTAAATTGGCTGTTCTAAATTTAGCCTCCGCCTCCGACATCATGCATAAAGTGAATGGATCTGTAGCTATTTTTGTCCTTTATGAGGATGTCTCTTTTATGTGAATCAGTGTGCTCAACTCATTGTAACAAGATGATGAGTGATTACAAGCTGATATGATGAACTCGCTGTGACTCAGTGTTTAATGGAAGCATGAGAAGAATTTCTACCGTCATGTTATCCAGGAAAACTTGAAATATTTGGCCATCTTTCACCACACGTGGCACGGAATCGGTTCAATGGGGAAACTAAAATAAATACTGAACACATTAGTTTTAAGTGCAACGAGCTACAGTTCGAACTGCGGTGCTATTCTGCAAAATTCTCACCGTGAAAACATACATAAAGTGAGCTTATAGTGAGCTGTGTCAATCCTTAGTATCAGGTGGAAGGATAGTAAATCGGCTGGTATTTTTCAAAATACTGTAGACTGTAGAAGATGGCGGGACGAGCTGGAGAAAACAAACGACCAGTGGTCCACTTTAGCCCTGGATCGAAAGAGCTGGAAGTCATGGGGAGAGGCCATTGCCCAGCAGTGGGATGATGCAGGCTAACAGTAATGGACTGTGAAAGTGTAAAATGCACCGATAAAGTCTAATTCCAAACATCACTCGCTAACAGGTTAACATCGCCCATTGACTTTATATTACTAGAAATCGCCACTTTCGAAAATACCTCTAGTCTAGAACCACATGTAGCACCACTCGCTATTTCTCGTTTGAAAATGCGAGTTTCATACGACCTTCATATAGTCGAGTAGCAATAGCAAGTGAGTTTTATTTAACGTTCTTTCAAGTACGTGCACGTGGACTGACTCATAAAATGCAGTAAGCAATAAAAGCATTTCTGCACTAGTTTTGGAGTACTTTGTCATTAGGTAACAATAGTGATTTATTCCGGTCTTTGAGTCTTTCTGACAAACTCGATCACAAATTTTCACTCCAAAAACGATCTAATTTTCAGCTTCTTTCAACAGTTTAGTATTATAGTTTGTTGAATGAGGGTCCATTCGCAAACCTTCCTTCCTTCCTTTCTTTCTAGATCTACAACCGTCATAACTTCGTTTGCTACAATTAACGGTCCAATAATAATGATTATGATGACTAGTAAATCATTTCTTTCTAATGTGTTCAATGTTTTTAGTGTCCACATGTATAATCTCGGGGATGCCCAATTGCCCATACTCTGAAGTCTTATCCGTCATTCAATTTTCAAGTACGGTAGCAGACCTATGCTAAGCGTACATGATGGAAATCGTAAAATCAGTCGTAAATAATGAAAGTCATTATATTATAACGACAGGTGACCCTGCCTTTTAACGATACAGTTAGATATCTTCAGGGGTTTTCTACGTCACAGCCCTTGCTGACGTCAGAGTGGCTATAATAGGTATCAAACAAAACTTATTGTTTTATATATATAGGACTGTAGTCGCTGTTTCACATTTATGGTTTCCAAAAATTTACTAAGATCCTTATATCCCTCGTTATTTTAGACGACGTCGGAGAACGAATTGCTCATAGTGGTTAAAGAAGGAACTAGTCATGATTAATGCTATGAAACCGTATACCTGTGAGTCCTGTGACTGGATATACGCTCATTTTATGCACTGACATCAGTTCCACTTAGTACATTTATTACAACTTCAGACTTAATATTTCCTCTAGGAATGACTAGACAACTTCTACCAATTTCGCATAAACTCGCAACAATGATGGATGCTACAAATCATGTCCTGGAGTGCTGATGACACTCCATGGCAATGAGTAATGCCTACCTGGCATTGTCGTATTCCCGAAGATGTAGGCAGAAGTGTGTATTACATAGTTTGAACTATTCTGATGATATATTCGGACAGACGAGTAACCTGAAAATTCTCTCATTTAGAGGATTAATCCCCATCGTTCCTTCCGACCTTACAAACGACGAGTAGCCAGTACAGACCACTAATCAATAATCCTTCCGTATTGGTTCTAGAGCAGTCGTCAGCTAATGCGTCCAGTCTTACCGGGGCCCGTAAGACACGGGCTCGGACGAGGCAAGAGGAAGCTTGCCGCCGCCCGTGCACTTATCCAATTTGCCGCTATTATGATTTATTGGTAGCGTACAAGTAGGCGCCTATGACCTAGACCGACTGCTTCGCGACCGAGCATGTCAGTGTTCAGTAAAACATTAGCGGGAAGTAAAGGGAATTGGAAGAATTAGGCCTAGCATTTCCTGTCCATCCGTATCCGTGAGGTTAAAATGATTCATTTAAAGAACCGTCTATGTAATTCCGTCTTGACTGTAATTTGTTGGCAAGAATTCGCGTAATTTTTGGGAAGAACAAGGAGTTCTGAATTATACCTGAAATTAAACTGGAAAACAGCCAAATGCTGCTTAGCGGTAGTGTCTAGTGATTCTCCACAACCCGGAAGAAACTTTTTAACAAGGGCCAAGGTTGCTGTGCATCCGGTGGGCCAACTGCCAGTTCAGTAATTAATCATTTTAGAACTAAACTTTCCTGCATTACAGTGATTACAACATGTGGTTTGAACAAAAATCCGGTTCAAACCTACCCACCCAGCTTGAGCCGGATTTTATTGATTTCAACTTAAACGGAAGAACACTCTACTAGGGATCTCAAGGTCTAGTGCACACAAGAAAATGTACTTAGTCCTGTTTGTCTACGGATAAAAGTAAGTGGTAACTACGTCACGGTTGGTTTATAAAGCAGTTGATTTATGCTTTCTGGGAATCTTTGGGATATACGTACATTTTACGTCACAGTCGTAAAGTTTATCTCGATGACTGAATATTAACTCGCCAGAAAAACTCGCCTTACTACGCCGGTTGAGACTATTTATTCAAGTTCTGAGTTGAGGCACAGAATACTTAATAGTATTGTGGTACATACGATTACTGACAAATCTTTTCACTGACTGGACTGGTCTATCCAAATCAGTGTGGTACTTTCCTCAAAAGACCATTTCATACATTGTCTTTATATAATCAGACCAAGATTATGTCAAGACTTTAAAAGAGACTTTGACCCTTGAGTTTGTTTCGCCATTTTTTCTCAGGCAGGGGTAATCGGAAAGAAAATGTCGACTCCATCTAGCTTATTTTTTTTTATAATGTGACGTGTTAAAGTGATTCCGCTATCCTATTTACAGAATAAATAATTTCATTTCATTTCATTATCGTTAATAATGACTAGACTGGTCATTCATCATTTTTGTTGGCCCCGTGCTCCAGCTGACAGCTTGCGCGTTGTCAGGGACGCGACGTACACGCACGCCATTACCCATTACTGTGCATGTCATGTGGAGTAAACGCATGCATACGTGTAGCGCATGTCGCAACTTACTGTGCGCGCATTTTATGTTTTTTTTTATTTATTAATTTATTTCAGGCGACGCAGATACAGAGATAAATACCTTAACCTAAACATACATATTTTTATTATTATAAAAAGTAATTTAAAAAAATAAAAACCTGATTGTGGTAAAAAACTTAAGTTAAAAAAAACTGAAAGCTAAAAACAAGCCCATTTTATGTTAAATTAAATGTGGAAGCAGGCTCACATTTGAATTTGAAAATATAATAAAAATGGTATGGGTCCCGCCTGCTTCCAACTTTTATTCAATTTAAAATGGGCTTGTTTTTAGCTTTCAGTTTTTTTTTTATTATTTTTTAAAAGACATAATATGGCGCCAAAAATAGGCCAATTTAATTTTTTTTTTTAATTTTGATATACCCAGTGTCACTCTCACAATTAAGACGAATCTAACGGTACCTTTCGAGCTGAAATCGATCATGCCGTTTAGGCTACAGAACGTGCCAAAAAAATATACATACATACACTCGAAAAACATAACCCTCCTTCTGGCGCAGCAGTCGGATAAATAGTACTTCACTAGCTTGTTCTTGTGCTGTTCTATAGTACTTGTACTTGTTTGTTGTTGTGGGTGGCATACAATGAGTAGAAATATGTGTGTTATGCATGTACCGCGTGTTCTAACGCATGGTGGTGTACAAGACGCGTGCGCAACGCATGAGTCCGAATTTCCAATGCAAGTTGGGGTCCACATGAGATTACATTGTATTAGCTCACAAGCTTTAATTAATCCAGACTGTAAGCAGTGAATACTTGTGATAATTTCCGGAGCTACCGCATTATGTGAAGATAAACAATCATGTTTAACATAGTTAATACATGAATTACATTCAGATTACACAATGAGGATTTTATCTGCGCATTGTTTCAAAATATTGAATGTAGTCACATTGTGTGTATATCTGCTTTATCTTGTTTGAATGGGTCATTCAAGGCTTATTTCAGTGATTGTGTTGCCCATACATACTGCACAACACTAGTAATGAATTATTTATTGTTACAAATTAATGCCATATCATAGTATAAAGCGGAATGTGCCACTAATTGAAGGATAAAAAACTATGTTTTGAAATTGGTATGCTATAAACCAGTTATCAATAATAATTTTTTCCACAAGCCAGTTGGTGTGTTGTGTAACTATCTTGAATTTTTTATTAAATTTCAAGTCAATGTATTTCTATTTATAAACTTATGATATTCATGAGTTAAATTCTTACGAATAATATTACTGTTTAAGTTTAGAACATTAATGTTCTAGAATAAAACAGAAAGATTAGGCAGGATTTTAGGCATTCAAAAAAAATAGTGTCAGCCCCTTATTTTTTAAAATGACTATTAGCTACACAGCTGCGTTTAGTGGATGCAAATCAAACTGACAAAAGTAGGAAAACTTTTTTTCACATAGATCCTGATAAAACTCGCCTGAAATCTAGTAGCAGATGGTTGATCCTTGAACCGGGAAGGCTTCTCCACATCTCGGAAGCTGCTCTTTGTGACCGGTGAGCGAGACTGTATCGAAACCGAGCCGTTGGATACCGCTTCCGGCAGCAAGCGATCCTTCTCCCCCGGCTCCCGCGTCCTGAACTGAAGCCCGGCCTCCACGTCCTCGCTCCTCGACGGCACGTCCGCAGCTGTAGGGTACTGTATGTTCCCATTCGTCGCTGCCATAGACTTCGCTGAACTTATCTTCCGAAACCTCCCAATAATAACGTCTTCCTCATCGTTTACCGGCACATTTAACTTGTCCGGAGCAGTGCTCGTGTTAGCCTCAGGCTTCACAGGGCTTAACTCTATGTCCTTCTGTGGCGTACCCATCTTCACAGCCGGATTAAGTTCAACAAATTATTGTATTAGCACATTATTTTTAATTTTGGTAATGTCCGATACTTTCAAAACACTAGGCACGGGGTAAATAGAATTCGTCGGCAAAGAACGTTAATCGTGTTTTAAAAAACGATTGTGATTTTAGGAAATATTACTACAATGTGGTTTTCTGTTAGAATTATTGTAAAATAAGTGATAGAATTATATGCACGCGGACAGCGTGTCGGAGCTATTTTGAACAAACACCCGCTTTGCCGTCCATTTGACAACTAACTGAATGAATGATAAACTATTCGAGTTTTCGCTGTTTTCGAGTTGACAGTGAATGATTGTGAGAATGAGTGAGACCTTACCACTAGTGGTGGATATTATAACGAAACTATTAAAGTCCGTTTCAAGAAAGAAGTCTTGAAATCGGACTCGGTGCCACTCCACAGGAAGGAATCTTAAATCTTTATTTATTTATCGAAACATCAGGTAACAGGCACCCGTTAGTAAAATGCACTATCTTAAATAGAGGAAGGTGTCCGAGGTAGGACCGTTGTTGTAGAAATGTTGCTAACTGTATAATAATAATGTCTCGTGAGACATGTGGAACACACAAAACTCCCACCAACCCGGGCGGCAACGGGCGAGGTATATCGTGCACGTTAGTAGGTATATAAGTTCCTTGGGTGCACTGGATTTTCAAAATATCCATCCACCACAGATATACAAATATACAATAGACCTACCCTGCGTTCCGGGTTGGGAAATAATTGATTTGACCCGTACCGAATAAGGGCATGGTCGGCGTTATAGCAAGATGGCGCATGTCATGACGTCATCTATGACGATTCACGGGACATCGATCGTTATTGCGCTCACGCTAATTCGGTAGAGCCCTAATTACACTTAAATTATAGCTAATTCGGAAATTTCGGAATGCAGCCTAAGCTGTCAATGTCAAATTCAATGACAATTGATATCCTACGAAAGGTTGCCAACTTTTTGTACGAGAAAAGAAGTATATCAAGGACGGAGAAATAAAATGAACAGTATTTTACAAAAGAAAACAGTATTTTATTTTTTTGAGGTTTTACAAACATATTTTTTGCAACTTCTTGCGCAGTTTAAAAATGTATTGTTATTTTTCAAATATTCATATGCCTCTCTACTAATTTAAGTTTATATTGAAATAAATAAGGAGCTCATTTTTTATTAAATCAATAGAAGCTCTATTTCTGTCATCCCGCCACTTTGCATTCATTACAGAAAATACTCTTTCGGTGAAGGCTGAAGTGGCGGGGACAGAAAGTATGTATGAAATAATTTAACAGATGTTTTTAAAATCTTGTGAAGTGTTCACTAACAAATGACTCCATTTTTGGCCAGTATTTATATCACAAAAATATTTGACCATAGATATTTTTTCATAAATAACTTGGAATTGTATTAATTCAGAATATAAATTATCCATATCGATATTAAGTCTATGCAAATTAAGGTTTTCAATAACTTTTTCAAAATGATCGAAGGTGACCAAATACTTTAGTGACAAATGACTGATCAAAGAAAGCCAATTAGTTTCATTGAAATCAAACCATTTCTCCAGATATTAAATAGCTTCATCATTAAAAAGTATGAAATTATTAACAGTTCTGTTAAAATCATCTTGGGAGGACTCTGCAATAGCTTTCAAGACTTTTTTGTTTCATGGCCAAAATATTTATCATTTTTTACGGCTCCGGATGGATACCAGCGGACATAAAACAGTATTTTGTATACTTTTTTTTCATCGAACAGTAAAAAGTATATACGAACGAAAAAAAGTATAATACTGTTTTTAACAGTATGGTTGGCAACCCTAATCCTACGCCACATTCACAATTGGGTGCTCCAAATCGAGAAATGGCTAAGTCCACTTTTTCAGTTTTTGGTAATAAGAAAAATAAACATATTTAATTTTTTTTAAAACAAACCACAGGACATGTTGAAATTAAAATACCATTCAGTTATAGTACACAATATACTCTTTATTTTAGTATATAAAACAAAACATAAAAAGCATTTTATAATACTTTAATTTAAAAAAAATAGTTTTGGACTTATTATAAATCAACAGGACATAGGGTTATCTTTCCCTCTTTTTAAGGACTAAGAAATTTAACAAAACAAAATAGCTTATTTAACAGTATTCTATTAATCAAAAATGATTAATATCTATTAGCCTTATAATAACTAGGCTAGTTACTCTATTTCGTCATCCAATTCCTCAACAATTTGACTTTCATTTAATTTTAGCCTGTTCCATAATCAAAGTTTCATAGAATTTTCTTTTTTCTTGTGGTACAAATCGAATAAGTTTTTTAATGTCATTAATTTTAGCTTCTTTAATTTTAATAGCATCTCGATAACAATCAGCAGGAACATCTCGAAGATACCTAGATATACCTACTCTATATAAAAAAATAAACTTTAAAGTTATCGCCAGTCATTGAATCAGAAAAGGCTGGCTTTGCATGTCTTTTAAATAAAACTCGACGACAACCTGAAATTCCCGGTATTGTTTGTTTAATATTATCATTATAGTAAGTTTTATAATCTTTAACTTTTAATATTCTTTCGTTACCTCGTTGTTCTTCTCGCTCTCCTCCTCTCTTATCTATTTGCCCTCGTTCCATCAGGTTTTTAAAAATACAACTTCAAATTTCTTGGCATTTCTACTGCTTACTACATAATTGACATAACTTACAGGTTTATATATTTTTTCATGTTTTAATTTTTGTCTTTCTATGAGAGCAAAATGTCTATTAATGGGAAATCATATCAACGTACAGCTTAATACTGACCAGCAAATTGCAAAAAACCTAAAAAAAATTGAATTTCACGGGCTACCCTGGTGCTTTCGCCTTAATAACACCTCAGAGAGAAAAAAAACGATCAGTTTAAACCTGCATCATAATGTTGCAAAATTTTTAAATATTAATTTTGATTTTAATTTAGTCCTTTTTCGGTAAAAACTTACGGACTAAGGGATTTATAGGACTTGGGGATTTTTGGAACTGAAAGTATCGTCAATTTTAATTTTTATAGTTTTCAAAAACCCACTTAGAGATATCATAACAAAAAAATTGTTGGACGTATCGATAGAGAAAAAACGGCCGATCAACATGTGTTACTAGTGTCAAAAATCCCTAACTAGGACTTGGGGATTTTTCGAATTGGGGCACCCAATTGTCCAAATTAATTTGTCTGTCAGTGTCACTGTGTCAGTTTCATTCAACAAAGGCTAGGCGGGTGTTGTTGTATTTTTATGAAGTTATTTTTGTATATTTAAGATGGGATTCGATGATGGTCAGATAGTTTTAGACCATGAAAATGGTGCTTATTATGCCGGCCAGACTGTTTACGGGCGAATGCTTTTCTCCCAGGCTAAAGAAAAAACTATTCATGGTATGTGTTTACGCCTAATTGAATATAAGACTGTCCAAAACCAATCCTCATTTGAATGAACAAAAAATTTTTCAGCTACCTCGCGCGCCGGTTTCGTGTGTACTTGTGTAGGTTATAAATGTTTATCACAATGGCCTCTAAAGTGATTTTATCTTCTCAATTTAGACTATCGGTGTAGGTGACCTAATAAAGGATTTTTAAAAACGGCTTATTAGAACAGCCAAAAATCTATCTTTTTGTGTAGCCATTGTCATACAAATATTCAAGGTTAAACTTATACTATCTATAGACAAAGTAATTGAGCAGAACATACTTTACAGCACTATAGCATGGTAATAATATCATACTGTGACTATAGTTGATTGGATAATGATTGTTACTGTATATTTTTTTATATCTATACTGTATGTCTGTGTTGCTGGCTGTTTGGCCTTGAGACTAAATATTAAGTTGTATAGCTGATTCTAATGATTATGAGATAATACTGTAAAGCCATTTTTGTTATTCATTTATTTGGTTCACCAACAATAATTGTATACACTATTTTAAGCAATTTAAACAAAAGCAACAAATCGGAGTAAAGTGTAACTATCACTTATAGGTAAACTCTGCATGCAGTGGCGGACTAAGCCCGTCAGAGGCCCGGGGCGGCAAAGCTGAATGAGGCCCCCAGCTTAAAAAAAATGTAGTTTAACAAGCTTTTTATTCAGTTCACATTTGTATGTTTAAATAAGTGTTTATGTTTATTTCGTTAATTTCGTCGGCAACGCCACTTTTCTTCTCTTCAGAATTCGAAAAGTAATTGGATAAAAATCCAGCAAGCGATTTTGCCTCTTCAGTCTTCGTTTTTTTAGCTTCCTTTTCTGAGAGTCAGATGGTTGAATCCTTTTCAATAAAAATAATGAGATAAATAAGAAACTTTTATAAAAGATAGCTAAAACTAAGCCTCATTATTGATTTGACGTAGATATAGATATATACAAATGTACAGAGACTTTGCTATGTTGAGTCTCACGATGAGAACAAGTACATATCCCTAATAAACATGCACTACAAATAAAATAAGGACCAATGTACTTGTAGGTGCATATTGACTAGAAACTACGGATTATAATTGCTAGGCTAAATAATTATACGAAGAATTATTTACTTTTTTCAAATACTCGAAAATGCACTAACTCAACTCTGAACTCATTTACTTTTATACCGCAACAAAAATCAAAAACACTATTACACTTTTTAATGAAATTACTACACAAACATCGCGTCATTCAGTCATCGACGTTTGTCAAGAGAAACCATATTAAAATGTTTGAGCCTATCACTATATGAACATATTTTCTTAGACAAACTGCTAGCATAGGTCAGATGCCCCAGAAAACGTTTTTGTACACTCTCAAGATGCAATGAGTGAGTAGCAAAGTGTGGCCGCCAGACCACGCTACAATACTCTAACGTGCTTCGACTAAAACAGTTGCAGCATTGCTATGTTGGATAGCATTGCTGATTCTTCACCATAAAAATAGGCCAGTCCTCGGTCAGGTGAAAAGTCAACCAACCGCTTGGCGTTGTCCCGATATACTTGTATTTTAATTCCAATGTTCAGCTCAATCTGTTACTTACCAAACCAGATTGATTGTATCATGAATGGTTAGCCCAATTACTACTAATTCATGAAACCTCAGATAAATTATTGCTGTATCATTAAAACAATATTTATTATTATTATAACTTGATAACAAGACTACCTGTTTTGTATTTGTTGGTTTTCTGTAATAAAACAATTGCATTTATTTTGTACTAGCAGCGCCCCGCGGTTTCTCCCGCATAAGTGTCGATCCCGTGGGAATATCGGGATAAAAACTATCCTATGTTCTTCCCTGGAATGCAATCTATCTCTCTGCCAAATCCGTTCAGTGGTTTAGGTGTGAAAAGTTAACATACAGACAGACCGAGTTACTTTCGAATTTATAATATTAGTATGGATAGTATGGATGGTCTCTTAAAAATCAACTTATAATAGAGAGTTGAGTACTTATTGGTAAACTAATATTAAATCAAACAAATCTACACTTCTTCGCGTCGTTCCTCGTTCTTCTCTCCATCTGGTAATCCAGGCCAGGAAAAATCTGCACTATAAAACAATTAATGTTTAATAATTTCTTGCAGGAATCTATGTGGACATGAAAGGCTTCTGCAAAGTTCACTGGACGACGACGCATTCTCGAAGAGTAAACAACCGCACACACTACACTACTGTTAACCACGACTCTTTTGAAGAATATTTTAGAAGTAAAAAGTTCTTAATTGGCAATGAACATGGTAAGGGTTAACGAAGATAAAATTTGTTATCTCTAGGTAATCACACGTTTGTAGGATTTTTCATGTCTTCAAAGAGACCTTAGCTAATCTGCGTTCGCGATTTATTTGGCAAACATGTAAACAAATAGGAGTTTATGGAAAAAACAACTTTAATTCCTACACAATAAAGTTCAGTGTACGCTACAACTTCAAACATTTTTATAACTTTTTCAATAGTGCTAGTCACCATGAAACCAATTTAATTGTCTTTGAAATAAAGTTGATATTTGTTTAACTTGAAATAGTATTGCGCACTTTTACTTTAGTTAAAGTATTGCAAGATTCAGCGGGATTGTCCGAAAGGGTTACCGCTGGCCCGGAAAATAAAGGGCTAAGGAAGGAACACGGGTGGGTTTTAGTCAGTAAGGAACACGGGTGGGTTTTAGTCAGTAAGAGTCTGACACTCCCCTCCGCTCCACCCAGAGCGGGAGGGGTCATTTGATGATTTCACATCCTGAAAAAAAAAAAAAGTATTGCAAGATAGTGAGCGTAGAGCTTAGAGTCTGCGTATCCAATCATCATCATCGTTCTCTTGCCCTCATATGTACCAATTTATTTGGGGTCGGCGCAATATGTCTTTTCCTTCCACACTTCATCGTCATCTCGGTAGTCAGGGTGACTACCGACTTTCTAACCATATCATCATTATCGTATCCGATATCCTGTATATTTACTTTTTTTGTTTAATCATGTTTAGATTTCGATGTCCATCAAGTCTGCGAAGTTTCGCTAGGTAATTTAAATTGACCCTATATAAAAAGTAAAAGCTACTACAAAATTGCGATAATTAATTGACTTTAAAGAAGTAACCAAAAATTGCACCTTTTTCCTTGGCACCGGCCCTCATGCCTTAAAAGGAAGGTTGAAGTGCCTGAAAACAAAATCAATTTAATAAAACCTGTTTGATTGAATAATAGCTTACATACAGTGCATTCCAAAAGTTAATTGACACATTTCCACTTCAGCTGTGATGCCACCATTATGATTTAATAAAATAAAAACATAATCAGCGGGGTAATTGCGTAACACACTATCAGCAATGGGTTTCATTGTGACAGCTCAACAACATTCATTGCGTTATTTCTGTTGTTGAGCACACATTTTTGGAACATATGAAGCAATGGATTAGCAATATGCTTCAAAAATATTCAGAATGAGCCTGAGCCTCTGTACATTATAATGCAGAATAAATATCGCACACATCACGTACCATAGCACTATAGTAGTTATTCTGGTCTAAACTTGAATAGAAATCTATAATGATATGATCATTGATAAAAATCATTGAATTCATTGTAGGTACTATCGTGACACTCCCGCCTGACCACCCCTAAGTTCATTTTTACTTGCACTCAAAAAATAGAAACGCTCTCTTACTAGAGATAGAGAGCGTTTCTATTTTTTACAGACGATCTATTTGACCTTGGCGCGCTTAGGAGTACCTAAGCGCGCCAAGGTCAAATAGATCGTCTGTAAAATTCATAAAAGGAGTACACGTGATGCGTCACAAAGCTGCGCAGTGCAGGTTGTAACTAATCGCTTTCCTAATAGGCGAAAACTGTAAGGTGGCGTGACTTAGCGCCGCCGCAGGATTTAGGCGATTTTTTTTTAAGTGATCAGGCAGAAACGGTCGCTATGGTACCTTAGCAATGAATAACGATGATGAACGGCTCATATTCCGAGCTAGATTGTCGAAGATGGCGTCGCGGCGCGGTACCACAGCTTGGTGATGTAGCCGAGTATCAATTTTATGGGCATTGGTATTTAAGAGGAAATGCGGTCGGAGGATTGAACCACTTTAAAAGATATTTCACAAACAGAATAAGAAGGATATAGGTATACTGTGTCCCTATGTTTTTCTTTTTTCATTAATAGTTGTCAAATTTGTACACTAGGCCTCTGTTTATAATGGCAATTTTGAGCATTTTTTGAAGGTTCTAGTGCTTATAAAAATAATGTACATATCATCAAAAAAGAAAACATATTTACATATTATATAAGTATCCTTCTTATTCTGTTTATTAAATATCTTTTAAATTGGTCCAATATTGGAGGTCAAAATAGGCGAGAGCCAAACCTCGAATTATGACATTTTACTTAGACTTTTTCAAAAAGTCTCTCCGACCGCATAAATTCCTCATAATCGAAACCCAAATAATTTCCATTCTGATTTCCTAAAATTGTTACCTAGTGGACACTATTTTTGTGGAGGAGGTGGCCGGTGGTGGCCCACTGGTAACCGTCCCGACTTACGAGTTGTAGGTCGTGGGTTTGAACCCAAGCAGGTGTTTTACTTTGTAGAAATAATTCTGTCACCACTGCCCTCAAAACGCTGAAGGAAAACATCGTGTGGAAACCTACATGTTCTAGAACCAAAAAAATCGAAGACGTGTGACATATAATTAAACCGCACCGGGCCCGCGTGGAACATTACAGCCCACTCCCTGTCGAAGAGAGGAGGCTTGTGTCCCAGCAGTGGATTAATTAAACAGTTCCCATTATTATGTTTGTACCCAGGCGAGCACCACCTTCAACAAGGTCAGCATGAGTTCAAGTTCGAGTTCCTCATTCCGATGAACTGTCCATCAACATACGAAGGGACATACGGACACATCAGATACCGCGTTAAGGTCGTCATGGTGACCTCCGGAATGTTCTCGATGAATAAGGACAAGTGGGTCGCTGTCAGAGTACACGCCCCGTTGGACTTGAACCAGGACCCTTACTGCAGGGTAAGATTTTTTTTTTTTTGCTTAAGTACGTCATTATTTGTTAGAATCGTCAAAAAAAGGAGCACCTCCACAGGAGCTCTCGTTTCCTCCTACAAACTCGAAAAAAACGTTTTGTAGTTTTGTTTTTGTTTTTTTCTTATTTTTTTTTAGGAAAAATATGCACAACATTACAGACATAAATCTATGTTGCTGCACTGCACAGTCAAAAGGGGGTAGAAGATTTTAATATCTACACGATTTTTTTTTAATAGCGGCCCAAGGCCGCTATTAAAGAAAAAAATCGCTTAATCCTATTTAAATCGATAGCTGACATCAATGCAAACAGAAAACAAAATAAAATAAACAAAACCGTTTAAAAAATAGAACCAAACGTTCAAAAAAATATGGATGTCACATGATCACATGAACTTGCGTATATAGGAAAAGGTAAAGTGTGTGTCATTATTATCAGGCATATCTTAATTACTGTGGGCGTACTAAGTGGGTAGTGTTGGTTAATGCGCAATAGAAACACGGTTTGCACTTCACATCAGATTATAATTTCATGAACAATTTAATCACATTAGCAAATCAAGCACTATAGGTACACGATACAACCAGATACGAACGCGATATAGTTTCTGAGCACATGATGTCCGTACGATGTCCAATGGTCCAGTCCCCTGCCGCTACGTTGCTCGCTCTTTTATACTGGTGTCAAAACAAGTCGAGCAGTGGGCCGGTGGGAGAAGTCGAGTGACGTACTTGTCGGTGGCGTGATCGGAGCATGTGTTATTTTCGACAACGCCGCCGACACGGCCATACTGACGTGCGGACGTCCTCGTACGCTTACAATTCATACATCTGTAATAAGCATAAATCGTTCGATTATCCTTACCAAAAATCATACTTTACAATCTGGACCGGTTTATCTAAACTCTACAGACAGGCTGGTAAGAATTAGTTCTGGACCGGTCTTCAATGACCCTTCAGATTAAAACTTCTGGACCGGTCTTCATTGACCCTTCAGATTAACAAGCTCTGGTCCGGCTACAAGCCCTACAGATTAATAAGTTCTGGTCCGGCTACAAGCCCTGCAGATACAAGTTCTGGTCCGGCTACAAGCCCTACAGATTTTATTTTATCTTATTTTGAGTAGTCCGGAATATTATTATTCCCTATAGCCGATTTGTCATTGGACCGGTTTAACCCTACAATGATTATTGCAATTTAACTGTCATCATTAGTTTTATGGACATCAGCTCGCGTTACTATTGATCGGTTCCGAATAAACGGACATAAAGTGCAACTTGTGCCCCGTCATACACTTTCCGGGGTGGAAAATCCTCATGGATGTCCTCCGCCACGGGGCGGGCGGAGGGGTCTGTCAGACTCTTACTGACTAAAAACCACCCCGGTGTTCCATCTCACACCTACGCCAGGGGTCGCGGGAACGTACGATGCTTCCGTAACGTACGTTCACCGTGACACGCCAGAGCCAAGACTGTCTCGTTACACCACTGCGCGCTCTCTTCCACTCCACACGAACTCAGGCTAGACTCTGTCGAGCGCCGCCGGGTGACACTGGCGCTCAGAATAGTCAATGAATGACGCCGACACGACCATCTTGCTCGCACACGTTCTCGTGTGTTAATCTGCAAAGAAACATACCTCGCAAAGTATCACATAGTTCGGTCACTTCTGACCGAATTTGGTACAGACTAAACCACAATGAAAATTCGTACAAACTGAAAAAAAATTGAGTTCAGAGCATTAATCGTTATTTGATTACTAATTACGATTATTACAATGTTACATCTAAAGCATGAAAATCTGATTAACTACCGTTTGGTCATTCTGCTATTGTTTCTGGTCCGGTCAAGTTAGACCCTTCAGATATTTAACCACTTGGTCCAGTCAGCCATGACTCTACAAGACTTGTTTCTTGGTCCGGTCAATTTCTGACCCTACAGGATTAGCTTCCTGGTCCGGTCAATTTCTGACCCTACAAGATTAGCTTCCTGGTCCGATCAGTTTTTGACCCTACAAGATTAGCTTCCTGGTCCGGTAATTGTTTTGCCTTTCAGGTGTGTCCCTACAGTTAAACTGGACCGGACGTAGCTAGGCCGAACAAGTATCGTTCCTTTAGCTTAATTAACAAATAGCTCAATATTTTGGTTGATGTACAAGTGCTTCTGTTATAATGGTAATTGACTCAGGACCAATTGATTCCACTGAAGTAGCACGTAAACCAGGGTTTCTACAGTTTGCATTATTATGAGAACTGGTAGATATAGTGGGACTTTTAGCAGACATGGTATCACTATTGGCAGACATGGTATCACTATTGGCAGAGATAGTATCACTATTGGCAGAGATAGTATCACTATTGGCAGAGATAGTATCATTATTTGATTCCCAAATCTCAAGATCACAAACTAAATAATCAACTAAACATGATGGAGCAGCCAATAAAACATCCTTAGAGCATCACAAAACACAGCAGGAATCTTATTCATGAACTGTGGCTTTTCATTAAGCCCCTACAACAAACTTCATCTTTGTTTCTTTGAATTCCTCCTGAATTCCGAGTCCTACGGGCTCTATGGTCTCTACAAGACCCTGACCTCCGCCAGAGTTAAACACGCATCGCGCACCCACGGACTACTTGAGTTGCCTCAAGAGACACCGATTTCTACAGGGCTACGACTATGTAATAACTACTGGTATGGTCCCCGACCAGCCGAACTAAGATTCACCACTATCACTAGACTTAATTTCTACTCTGTTTCATCAACAAGACTTACTTAGCTTTCCTCAAATTCGTCATTAATACTCTGATCCCTTGGCCTGTGCCATGGCATATGCCTTAGCCTCATTAGCGTACTTGATTCAACCAGAGCCATGTAATCAAACTTTAATTAATCATAGCAAAAAAATATCAACCAGAGCCATGTACCATCGTTATCCACATTACAACAATCTTTTTCACTAAGAGCCTTAGACACCTGGAAACCCACAGACGAGTAAACCACTCTAACGCCACGGCGCTCCGGCCGACCAGCAATCGCATTGCTCTCACCCATCCAGCGCATGGATCCATGTGCATCACCCTGTGACTACACACTTTTTACTACGGCCGATAGAGAACCCCTACTCGCGTGGTTCCCACTACTTAGGCTTGCTCATAGCTCATCACCACTATGATTACCATCTATTTCGACTGGTACATGACCTACTGGCATCATTCATAACCTATCGTGAGCGTATTTAAAAATTGCATCGTTAACTAGATATGGGCTATACCTACCTAACAATGTAAGAGTTTTTTTTTTTTTTTGCACTTGTTTAGCAGGGTAGCATTCGGTACCAGAGTCAAAACATAATGAAAACGACTCACCAAATTCGGTAGACAATAGATCTGTAGTTGGCTTAATGGCTGTAGTGGTTGCAATCCACTGTTTCCTTGGCATAAGTCGTGAAACTCCTCGCTCGAAAAGCACCGTCCTTGATCAGCGATTATTCGTACAGGAGATCCAAAGAGGGCAGCGCTATCCACCACTGTCATTCTGCTTGCACACGTCCTTGTGTGTAAACCTATAACCAAAAAAAATCAACAGCAGTGCATGTTCCACTCGGCCAATTCTGACCACATTTAATAAAAACAATAACAATCATTGATAATAAAAGATTCGGTCGGTGGTTCGTCTTAGGGGCGGTTCCTCTAAGCCTTGGTGATAGATCACATACAACGCTCATGACCGGGCGGCCGCAGCATCTAGTGACACTCATGCCACCCATGTAGTCATCATCTCAAGTGATACGACCAACACACATCACACCCCATATAGTCTACGACTCCCAGGTCATTAGAAAACCAACACCACAATAGTCTCCTTTGAGAGCCCATCGCTCCCTGAACAACTCACAAGCGAGTTGCAGTTACGACTACAGACAAGTACGTACAGTGCGACCTAGCCATGGTATGTGCTCTACTACTCGGTGAAGGAACTATCCTCACCGCCTTCTACGTTTAACACGTTAGGAACACTACTTAGAGGCATCTTTCGTATGCGATCGTGAGCATACTAGTAAGTTCGGTTAGAATCTAAAGCTTATGACGTATAGCGATCACTTGTCAAAACTTCCACAACCTTAAATGGACCTCTGAACTTCCGATCTAGATTAGTCTGATAATCTGATTTCACTCTTCGTTTTATAATAACACAAAATAGCCTACCCAAAATAATACTTTGCAAGTAAATGTCGTGTAGAAACGTAATAGAATCTCAAGTTGTGACTCGCTATTCGCAACGCTTCTTATGATTTGTTTTGTGCTGAATACACGCGTTTAACCAATACCAGTCAACGCAACAACATTATTAACTCGTTTGCCACTTAATTTGGCTGCACAACTCGCTTTTACTAACGAGCATTCAGCACCAGAATAGTAACAAAACAATACAGCTGACCTTTATGTTCCAACGTGCCTGCGGGTAGCTGTACGACGCAAACATCCACTCGCCGCTGCTGCTTGCAGCGCGTGCTCCACCTCCACCTCTGCTTGGCTGCCACTTCTCGTACACCGGGCCGCAACATGTCCTGGATTCCCTCACTTGCAGCACACGAAGGGCTTCACCGACGGCTGCGGGCTGCTTGGCTCGATTCTTGAAGTCACTCCACGTTACTGGTAGCTCCACGTTACGTCCTTCGTACTATTTACGATAGCCACGTTGATACTGCTTCCTTTGTGCGCCTTAATGACGGCCACAAGTTGACCTCCTTGCAGTGAATTTTCAGCAAAACACAAATCAGCTGTCGTATTGTGTGCTGTTACGTTTGCACACGCGTCCTATCGCATTTTCTAATTACGGAACACTTTTTTTTCCTAACATGGCGGTAGGGCGCAACTGGCGCGTCACTGGGCAAAGGTATTTCGGCATACAGCCTATGCCCAAAACAACATTCACTATGATCGCGCATCCGTATCTGGCTTGTCTGGGTTCAACTCTAACAGGTCCACACGATTATTTAATAAGCGTTCGCAGTTTGCACTTTGTTTTTTTTAAAATGTCAACGGTCACTTTCACTTTTAGCGTTTTCATTTTGCGCATGAACCAACACGAATCCCACTTCTGATATAGGAAAAGGTAAAGTGTGTGTCATTATTATCAGGCATATCTTAATTACTGTGGGCGTACTAAGTGGGTAGTGTTGGTTAATGCGCAATAGAAACACGGTTTGCACTTCACATCAGATTATAATTTCATGAACAATTTAATCACATTAGCAAATCAAGCACTATAGGTACACGATACAACCAGATACGAACGCGATATAGTTTCTGAGCACATGATGTCCGTACGATGTCCAATGGTCCAGTCCCCTGCCGCTACGTTGCTCGCTCTTTTATACTGGTGTCAAAACAAGTCGAGCAGTGGGCCGGTGGGAGAAGTCGAGTGACGTACTTGTCGGTGGCGTGATCGGAGCATGTGTTATTTTCGACAACGCCGCCGACACGTATATCTTGTTGCATAGAATGTTTGATTATTTTAAACATTCACAGTAATTCAAATTCAAATATTTTATTTCAGAATTACATCCATATATTGTTAGTAGTAGCATAACTTAGCCTAATGTTAGTATTAAATTAAATTTACAATACGAGAACAAGTAGTGTACCATTGAACTGTGTTTGAACACTTACCCACCTTCGTAAGAGGGGAGAGTCCCACCAGTCTGTAAACACATTCAGGATGCCATTGTAGGAGAAGCCCAAGCGCGCCATCATGAAAGCGCATCGCTTCCGCATGATCGCGGCGAACCTGTCGACCCACGCTTCCGCGAACATCCGTGATGCACTACATCGCCACGGCAACCCCCAAAAGCACCTTGAAAGCGTTATTGTACTGTACGCGCATGTCGCAGTATGCCCGGTCCACAGGCTGCACGCTTCACTGCTTCTAATTATTTCAAACATCTGTGCAACAAGATGTAAGCAAGCTCATCATCCCACGTAACTATAAAATTGTTTCTTTTGTTTTTAATACCTACTTAGTTATTATTTTATAGTAGGTATAGTGCTGGTGGCACAATAATCATGTTTCGGGGCACGCGGTGCTAACCTATAAGAAATTCTAGCTACTTAGATTTTAGTAAAACATTATTTATGTTTGTAACAGTGTAAATAATTGTTGGTTGGCCAATAAAGAAAAATAAAAGAAATGAATATGTGTCGCACAGGAACCGATGGAATATGAATTGTCAAGTACTTACTGCTGCTGGTGTATGAATGCGGGATCCTCGGAGGTGACGGTGAGGATGCCGAAAGGAGGCTACTGCCCCGGACAGGTCATACCCATGGAGGTCACCTGCAAGAACGACAGTAATGTCGAGATCGACGAAATTAAGTTTGCGCTTAAAAAGGTAATTTATAAACTTCGTTCACTATACATATAATAAAGAACATCGATCACTACTGAAGAACTACTTTATTAGTCATCGAAGTTTACAAAGCAGTATAAAGCAATTATTTCAACGCAATATTAAAATTTTCTGCTGAGATACAGCGCCGCCTGTTTGTTAACCACGGATATTGAGGGATATGGCGTGGCGCTAGTCGCGGTAAGCACCGTTGTCTTAAGTTCGTATCGAAACGTGTAGGTAATGTAACTTAGTAGTTTTACAAAATGCAGAATTGTTCCGTTCTTATTTGCAAAATTAGAGCAATCACAACAAACTTTAAGACAAGTAGCGTGTCCTAGCACTGGTAAGTAAACATTTTTGAGATAACATGAGAAAATTTCCTAGTAACGGACTCATGTCAAATAATGCACTAGTGATGCCTAGCGCTGAGATATGAATATCGATAATTGTTAGTTTTTCTAAATACGAAATTATATTAGGAACCTATTTTACAAGAATTAATATAGCCTATAATTATGTTAATCCAAGGTGTCAGCTACCTCCATACAAAATTTTATCAAAATTGATCCAGCCGTTTGAGCGTGAAGAAGTAACAAACATATAAACACACACGCTCACAAACTTTTGCCTTTATAGTATTAGTGTGATATACAATAGGTATTTTTATCAACTTTACCAATGTAAGTAAAAATCTGTACTTATCAATTCTATTTTCTTGTAAATGTTGACGTCAAAAGTGTATTTACATGGTCTTTTTGAAATAAATGATTCGACTTTGACTTTCGTATATCCAGGACGTGAAATTCTTGGCGGTATCCCAACCAGGGACGCGCAAAGAACACGACACTGTCGCCGAATTAAAGAAGGGCCCAATTCCGGGCCACACGTCGCGCAACTGGACTGTCGAGATGGAGGTGCCCGCCATGGACATTTATAATGTTAACAATTGTAGCTTCATTGATATCGACTACACTTTCAAGGTTAGAAACATTCCACAGTATATTTGCCATATTATACTGAGACCAAAAAGACCCATAACATAGCCGTGATCAACGCGTTCTGTACAGTTCGTGCCACGTAAGAAGAGACTTGACCCCGCCACCCCCGCCTCTTTCCGCCGCCTCGATGACGCCCGGTGCTGGACGGGGACCGGGCGTCATCGGGGCGGCGGAAAGAGGCGGGGAGGCGGGGTCAAGTCTCTTCTTACGTGGCACGAACTGTACATCGAACTAAATACCAATGATTTGAGAAAAAAAATATTGCTGAGAAACGACTTTTATTTTTGGTGCGAAAAATTTGCTGTTTACGGAGGCCGTGGGCAATGCAATATATTATGTAACGCACGCACACGATTCTGCTTATGGGAGCATGCAACGGAACAGGAGCTTGGACTTGCTTTCGTGAAAAAAAAATAGTTGAAACTTTGACTTTCAATATCTCCGTAACCAGTCACTTTCGCCTTCGTTAAGGGTCTTTTTGTACCCTGTATGGGGCTGTCCATTATTTACGTGAGGCTCGAAAGGGGGGGAGGGGTCCATAAGAAATCACGAAATATCACAAGGGTTGTAGTAATATATCACGTGTATTAATTTTTTCTAAAACAACCTGCAACGTTTTGGTCTAAACGTTATTATTGTAGTCTTTCATTTTCTATAATAAAATTAGATGATACTTATACCTGTATTTTATAAATTTAAAAAAAAAATAAGGTTCTTTTTGGTATTAAAAAATACACGTGATATACGGGGGGTAGTCTTAAACCTCACCATGTATCACCAAGGGAGAAGGGGGGGGGGGGGTTAAAAATGCCAAAAAAAGACATCACGTGATTAATGGACGGCGCTTATGTATACAGATCCCGGGCGTAGAGATGACACATCGCACAAATTTTAAAAAGAGATTGTTGCATAAGCTTACTTACCGTTATCATTAACAGGGGTGACGCTCTACAATGCTGATCTTTGCTAATACTTGTGCAATATTTACAGCCGGGTACTGTATACTGTTTTTTTTTTTTAATATTGGTCTGATACCCAAAAATCATCTTTTGTTTTAGTTCCTAAAGGTCCGCGTTAATCAACATTTAATCAATCGTTGAAATATGAATGTCCAATAACATTTATTTCAATAAACTATTAAATGATTAACATCATGTTAGTGACCGCGGTCCCTTCAGAATTGAAGATGCATGCAAGGTCAAATTAAATTAGCTAGCGGAACTCCACAGAGGTAAACCTAACATAGTAAAACAAAAAGAAACTGATATTTTAAGCTTATACTTCAAGTTACTACAACACATGCGGTCGCTAATCCAAATAAAAAATCATCAAATCATTTCGTATTGTTTTATTATCATGTTTAGATATTCGCTGTGGCTATGAGACACAATTGAATTTTTATTGTTATAAATCAAATTTTGATTTTTCAACAGTTGAAGATCATATTTATGGAATTTCGCTAGATAATTTAATTGGACCTTGTAGAATGTATTTGACCGATTACTGTCAACAGCAGTAACTCATTTTGCATATTATGTTACTATTTTGATACATTCGTCTTTTTATATTACACAGGTATCTACGGAAATCGGTGGTTGCCATGATGGTACTGATGAAACCCTCCCTATAATTTTTGGCACTATTCCCTTAGTCGGGTACCAAGATAATGTACAAAACCCACTTCACGACCAACTGCCATCTATGGTTAATCAAAATGTCAACTGTTACCCTCCCCCACCAATCATTAATCAACCACTAGCAGACCCATCTTACACTAATGGCAAAGTCTACTCCAGTAATCCTGGTAACCTAGGCTTTCCAACTACTCCCAATCTTGGCGGCAGGACCTCGCCTTATAATCCTGGAAATCAGCCTTACCCTAACGTTTCTCCTTACCCAGGAGCGAATCCTCCTTACCCAGGTGCGAATCCTCCTTACCCAGGTGCGAATCCTCCTTACCCAGGTGCGAGTTTTCCTTTCCCGGGCGCAAATCCTCATACTGCAGGAAACTCTCCGTACCCTTCGAACACTCCGTACTCTACTGAAAAATCTCATGGATCTAACCCGAACCTTGTCTCGCCTTACCCTGGGGCTAACCCAAGCCCCGTACCGCCTTACCCAGGGGCTAACCCAAGCCCCGTACCGCCTTACCCAGGGGCTAGGCAGAGTCCCGTGCCGCCTTATCGTGCAGGAGCTTCTCCACTGAAGACTGGAACCATCGGCTTCGGGATACCAGACGGTGATGGGACTAAAATGCCGCTGTTACCCATGGGAGCTAATGTACCCTATGTAAGTTTATAACTGCATCAAGTTTTATTTCAGTGCCTAGGTTGTCAAAATACTTAAGCCAGTTAACTTTGTAAAGGGTCCGGAAGGTAAAATTTCTGGATAATATCAAGTTTTAGTTCGCACCGCAAACAAGGTACTAAACAGAAATGTTGAAGCTGAAGTCACCCGACTTACTTGCGTCCATGAAAGCGACTGTCGCACGAATACGCGATACCGCGAGCCGTTTACCTGAATAATGACGTAAAAACGCGACTGGATTGACGCGTGAGTACGTCGTAGTCATAAAAACGAGCGCGACGATCGCGTACTCGCGCGGTATCTACTCGCTTTCGGTTAGGACGCTGCCTCACCCTAAATGATATGCTATTTTAAGTGAACGAAAGCTTTAGCTCTTTTTGAAGTTTAACTTAAAAACTTTTCTTATCTTACCCTACCTCGTCTTAGGTTTATGGAAACATTTTATTTTACACAATATCTTATTACAGCCAACGAGTCCACCATCGAATCCGTACGCAACTGCGTCCGCGCCTGAGCCGTCCACGCCCGGGGATGATGAACGTAAGTGTTTATTTAGATTCTGAATCTTTTAGATGCGCTACCTACTCTACTATCGACTTTACCGTTAAATACGGTAAAATCGGCTAATTGTTAGAATATCTACCCACCATAACTTAATATTCAGCGTAAACAATAAAACCTTTTTTTTTAACAGAAAAACTACCTCTAGATGATACATCGGATCCCCCGCCATATAACCCAGAACTTATGAAGAACCCCGACAAAAAAGACGAGAAAGAAACTAAATGATAAACAAACTACTGCTATTGTAATAAGTGCAGTGATAATATGGGCGTTTTAAACAACCCGAAACTCAGTAGGGTACTACCGCATATTGTACCGCGTTAGTTTCGTGGCCCTCGGGCTACGAAACTAACGCAAATCGTCACGTCTGCGTCGAGCAGCAAAAAACAAAATCAACTTTATTTACACGGTGGTAAAGTTGCTATTTGATCAAATGAAAATAACCCCTTTTGACGCGTGTAACGAAAAAGCGCATTAATAGATTGTTTCGTGGCCCACGCATTAGGATCGAGATACTAGCTGCCAACCGAAGTTTATTCTTCTTTAAATTTGATAAAATGTAATACTTTCCGCCATAACAATCACCAAAAGCGAAGAATATCCACCATGCCGGCTCATTTCCCCGTGTGCTTTAATTTGATGAATGTACGGACGCCAGCACATCAACCTACCACAATCTGAAAGATTTCTTTAATAGATTTTCAACTTTATCGCTAAAGCATAAGGTTCAAAGTTGATTGGGAAAATCTGACAGATTGTGGTAGGTTGATGTGCTGGCGTCTGTACGTCCTATGAGCGTATTATCACTGCATTGTTACTACTTCATCATCTTACTATACTGGAGTCAGCGCAGTTTCGTTTTTCAGTTATAAAATTTTTTAAATCACACCAATTTCAACCGTATGATCAAGTGTATAAAGTTGAGTTTCAATTGTCAATTTGGTGGTCTGCGCTGGCCCATAATCTATACAAATAAATAAAATTGAAGTGTCTGTAATGTCAAAACAACAACACAAAAAATTGTTTTTTGATTTAAAAAATAAAACTATATTTTTATTTTAGCTGTTATTTTGACATTATTTTTAAAATTTTTCTTCGTCCGTCTGATTGTTCCGGCTAATCTCCGAAACGGCTGGACCTATTTTGACGGGACTTTCACTGGCAGATTTCATAGGCTACTGCAATGATGTATAAAACTATAGATACGTTGTCCGCACTCTAAAATGGCAACATGAAATGAAGCCAATTGGCCACATTGCGCTCAGTCACGCACCAACCTGTCGCGCGACGCGACGCGACGTATGTTTATTTTTAATTTATATCGTATGTGAAAACCTGTGCAAAACATAAAGAAAATATGCCGTCGTGTGTTTTCAGAGGATGTAAATTTTATACCCCAAAAGTTAAAGACAAAAATGTGTCATTTCACGCGTAAGTTTACAAAACTAGATTATTTTATTTTATTTTGTACGACGCTGCGTCTAATGGCGGCCGGCGCATGAAGTGACTCTGATAGCTAGGTACGTCACTCATGCGCTCGACCAATGAGCATGTAATTTGACTATTACTTATCCTGTGACGTAACTGAAGATGTTTATTTATCTCCCTCTAGCAACAGACATCCCGCCGTACGGTGTCATATTTTCTTTCCCTTTCTTTACGCGTATAAGTAGTTATCTAGTATTTTCGCCGTTTTTAAGCGCCGAGATGTTGGTTGATAACGTGTCTATATATAATACGTCATTGGGCTACTGTCATTTATTTGTATGAGAAATATGTAATATGTATTATTAATTTCTTCTGTCGAAGAATAATCATTGTTTGCAGAACCATTTATTTTAGCAGTCTAGAAATAATTATACAGTAATATTTTTTAACGTTTATGTACAGACGCCAGCACATCAAGTTACTACAATCTGTCAGATTTCTTTAATACATTTTCAACTTTATCACTGAAGTATAAGGTTCAAAGTTGATTGCGAAAATTTGACAGTTTCGGGTAGGTTGATGTGCTGGCGTCCGTACATCACAAAGAGTTAAAGCGAATGTGGTGCCATCTAGTGGGAATTAGTTGATAGAATGATACGATCTCGACTGGTTTAAATATGGGAGTTTGGCGGTGTTGCATTTAAAGTGTAGCTGTAAGCTGTATCTCATTATATTATGGAAGGATGGTACAGAGGACTGAAAGCATATAGAGTTAATAAAATAAAACGTATTGTAATAAACGTAACAAACAAATATTTTAAAATCACTTAGTAGGTACTTAGGATTTATACTTAAAGGTCTGTATTAAGATTTATACTTAAAAGCGCCATTTATTATTAACATTATATGGCGCTAAAAGCTGCTCTTTCTGTGGTAACATTAAATACGATTTTTTTAAATGAGCATCTTGCTGTTGTCAAAATTGTACAGAATATATAATTTTGACAACTATGTCTTATGTTAATTAATTGGGGATAATGTGCCTAATGAAATTAAGAGTAATTTATTCACATGTGCCTGTTGAGAAGTAAATAATACGTAAGTGAATTCTTCTACTAGCCTCTACAGTTTTGATAATTCATATATTTACTCGTTGTTTTTACATTATTAGATTACAATTAAATAAAGCTCTGTCCACACAGGGCTTGTATGTCTCGATAGATCCATAATACGCTTCCGAACATCTGAATCGAGCCACTGCGTTGTTTCATTCAACGTGGACACGACAATAAATGAAAATACTGACAAAACGACTACCTAGGATTATTTTGAAACTATTAAGTAGTAACTGACATTGAAATAAAAAAAAAGTTTTCGAACAAACAAAATATTAGTGTTGTGACGACTATGGGTTTTGCCAATCTTTGGCTAGTCACTTCACTATTGGATATTTTTGGTTAAAATGCATGCATCATGCATACTGGGAACGTCATTACTCATTAGCTATACTAAGTTTAATTAATTGTCGTATGACCGTCTCCAGCTTGTATAAAGGTCTGTAACTTTTAGATGTACGTGTATTATATTTGGAACAATGATGATACACATACCTACTGGCCATCATTTTGGTGTCATCATTGTTCAAAATTTCATACAATATTTTTGTGACTTATGTTTATTTTGATGTTTAAGACCTTTATAACTACATTTAAATATGCTCGGTAAGGAGTCCGGGAGTGTACATTTAAAGTTAAAAATGTTATAAATTCGATGTTAAGGCTTTTTAGAGCATAAAATAAGAGCTTTTTTTATATTTTTTACTATATTATACTTCTAGATTTTAAAATTATGATGTATTTTACCATTGCTATATTTTTTCAGCATTTATACGTACAATTAAGCTTAAAATGTAATGAAACAAAATATTTTTAACATTACTAATTATATAATCTATTCTAAGTATCACCCACAAAAAAAAATATATCTACAGACAAAAAATATTATCATATATTATTATATATTCATCTTTATGTCTATATGTACACACGCCAGCACATCAATCTGCCAATTTCTTTAATAGATTTAAACTTTATCGCTAAAGGATAAGGTTCAAAGTTGATTGGGAACATTTGTCAGTTTCGGGTAGTTTGATGTGCTGGCGTCTGTACTATATTATATCAAATTTACTATTCCCGTTTTCACTGACACTAGTCGATACCTAAATGAATTATTAAAAAAAAAAATATAGCGCGCTGTTGGAGATTCAACGCTCGGCTCAACGCCGAATGTTAAAAATCCAACACTCCGCTAGGATCGTCTAGTCAAGTGTCAGTGAAGTGAGGTGCGAGCATTAATAGTTTGCTGTATTCGTGAACTCATAACTTTATATGATTTATTAAAACTTCTCTTGTTCTTTTCTTTCTATCTTCCGTCTTTTTATGGTGCTTAAATTAGAATAAGGTGCTTTATTGTCTACGGTACAAAAATTCTTAACAAAAAACAAAAAAAAAATTAAATTCAAAATTATATTTTTTATTTCTTTTGATGACTTTTATATTACTTATTGCAAAGTCCTAGTTTTAAGATTGTATACTTGTTATGTCTATTTGTATGTAGGAACTAGTCAGTTGAAGAAATAATTAAACGGCCTTTTACTGGAATGTGCCTTACACTCACACTACGACTATACAACGTTGTTTGTTTAATATTTCAGTAGTTTAAACGCATTTATTGTGTCCTGTTTTTCAGTCACGGATAAAATCCGAGCTGCTATAAGTGTTCCTGATAAACAGTAGAGTATTCAATACGAAAACTGTAATTATATGACATTATTAATGCCTTTAAACAGACCATGTTCTTGTTGTTAATAAACTCGAATATTTTTTAAGTATGTTTCTTTTGACTTAAATAAAGACGTGTTGTAATTAATTATTGTGTTTATTTATTAGCTTGATACCTGCCAATAAGATGAGCATTTTTTTTAATTAACGATATAATATTAACTGTCAAATATTAGCTACTAGTTTTCGCACTGACAGGGCCGTTTTATAAAGCTGACAATTTGATATTTATAATATTATGTCAAAAAACTACAAAATGATAGAATTGTCGCGTTAGTTTGTTTCAGTCTACCAAAAAGTACCCTGTTGCTGTTTAGTAAAACTACAACCCACCAAAAACATTTCATGTAAAATGTTGCCAAGACGACCACATATGGTTTGCCCTGTGAAAACGATTCATGTAGAGCCAAGATTCTGAATCTACACGGCCTAACCCTACCGACCCTAACTTCACAAATCCTACATAATATCAGTAAAAATGTATGGCTTCGCCGTTTCACCTCCACGACGCGTCGTGGAGGTGATGCAAATATTTAGTTTCTGAAGTAAGTAACAAAACAGCCAGCAGCAGCACCGAGCAGCAGTTTTTTTTCTTCTTTTTTTGGCATGTATTTCTTGCACATCAGCAGTGCCGATTTTCATAGCCCATTCTGTCTTTGCCTTTTTTCTTTGATGGTTTACTGATTACCATACCTAAGCCATAAATCAGGGCGATATTTCGCTCAGGTTAGGGGAGCCCCATTTTAGGGGATGGGGGGCGAAAGTTATAAGTTTATCTGGGGGCACGGTGGTGTTTTTTGTATACTGAACTTTGTTTACATACCAAGTTTCGGCTTTCTAGCACTTCAGGAAGTACCCTAACATTTTGAAGTCTCATACAAACTTCCACCCCAGAAGGGGGGGGGGGTTTCAGGGGATGGGGGGGGGCGAAAGTTATAAGTTTATGAATTTTTTTGTTGGTTGTATACTAAACTTAGATTACATACCAAATTTCAGCTTTCTAGCACTTCAGGAAGTAGTCAAACATTTTGATGATAACACAGGTCAACAATTTTTTTCCCAAGAAACCAGACTATACTTTTCCGAAGGATTTTGACGCGCTGAATTCAAATCTGGCCTCAAAATTGCTCTATCACGTCAGGGTTTCGAGATATCCTAACCTAAAAGTGCAAAAAATACCGTTTTTGCTCATTTTTGAGGTTATGTAGCACGGCCGATCCTATTTTCTTTCTAAAATTATTAATAGCATCTCAAAGGACTAGTTTTTCTCTTTAAAATGACGTTGAGTTTACTCAAATATCTTTTTTTTTTCGCTGAGAAATTGCATTTTGAAATTTTCCAATAGAAAATGTATGTGTATGAATTCTCAAACGTAGAACAATACACGTACGAAAATTTCAAAATGCGATATCTCAGCGAAACAAAAAGATATTAGAGTAAACTCAACGTCATTTTAAAGAGGAAGACTAGTGCTTTGAGATGCTATTAATAATTTTTGAAAGAAAATAGGATCGGCCGTGCTACATAACCTCAAAAATGAGCAAAAACGGTATTTTTTGCACTTTTAGGTTAGGATATCTCAAAATCCTGACGTGATAGAGCAATTTTGAG
Organism: Luperina testacea; assembly: GCA_927399505.1. Lineage (NCBI taxonomy): Eukaryota > Metazoa > Arthropoda > Insecta > Lepidoptera > Noctuidae > Luperina > Luperina testacea. Next base: position 2,074,599 of record OV656771.1, read on the forward strand.
GCCAGATTCGAATTCAGCGCGTCAAAATCCTTCGGGAAAGTATCATCTGGTTTCTGGGGGAGAGCGTTTGTCAAATTTTGTCGACCTGTGTAATCAGTGTGTCAGTGACGAAATCGGTGTATTTTAGATATCAATAAAATCTAAAAAGTATTAGAGCTATTCAATTGAGACTTTCTATGTTTAATTAGTCTATTATTGACATCATATCCTGAGAATTTGAACTATCTGGTACCTCGGAAATCAACTCTATGAGGGTTAAAAATTAAAAACAACGAAAACTTCGAGAAAAGGTAGGTAGTGCCTTTGCGCTTCGCTTGGCTCGTCTTGGCGGGGGCACTACCGTGCCCCCAGATATTTCAAAAATCGACAGATGAAATCTTGACATACCTACAATATTTGCCTTTTTTTTCAAATTCAAGTCACAACTCGCAATGTCATCTCGGCTACAATCATTGTCACAAATGTAGGTCAAGAGGGGTTTTTTGACAGATTGAGAAAGTATTAGTACGGGAATTCCTCTCAGACACAGTCCGGCCGTCGAGAGAATGCATTCCTGACACCGGCCAGCGACAATTTTAGTTTACTATTAGAAGAATAATACTAAAATAATAATAAATACATAAAGATCAAATTCGTAAAACACGTATTCGTTTGTATGAAACTGACAGGTTACGAACGCATTGTCTCGTCGGCCGAACTGCAGTTAGGTAATGTGTCATCAGTTTTGTGTACCTACTTACAGAAGTATAGGCAGACGGCGCCAAAACAAAGCAGGAAGTAACACCTATAAAAATAGTACCAAGTGTGTTGAACTGTTAAGAGCTGGTTTGGCTAACTAATTTACATGAAGACTCTAAAAGAATAATAAATAGGGCGTTGTTTCAATAAAACCACGTTCATTCTCACGGTAACAATTCGTATATTTTATTATCCGCAGTATAAACACGTCTGAAATATTATGTTAAAAATAAAACAATATAAAAAATACTTATTAATATGAAGATAAATCAAAACTTAGCACTTATTACATAGTTTGTGTTGCACACAACAAATTCTCTTAATATTTATTGTTAACTTAAACAAAATTATTATGTATTTTAAACTTTAAGCCTACTATTAGCCCGGGCTTTTGAAAGCATATTCAATCATTTCCTGTTGTTATATATAACGAACAACAGAAGGCCAATTCCCGTAATTAAAAACGTTCAAAATCTAGTCGCAATCTCAGCGACAATCAATGCCAAAAACTTATCAAAAACTAGCTTCTGCCCGCGACTTCGTCCGCGTGAAATTTCTTGTTCCCCCGCCCCACCCCGTCGCATCTCATCGCCTGCCCGCTCTATTACTTCGTTTTTGCTTAGCGTTCTTACAGACTTTTTTCTTTTTGCTCGGCTCCTAAGGGTCATAGCGTGATGTTGAATAGCCTATAGCCTTCCTCAAGAATTGAGCTATCAAATGCAAAAAGAATTTTTCAAATCCGACGGGTAGTTCCAGGGATTAGCGCGTTCAACCAAACAAACAAACTCTTCAGCTTTATAATATTATATTAAGTATAGATGTAGGGGAATTGGAGGTATTTTTGAGAGACTGAGATCAGACTGTGAACATTCTTAAAATTACGAAAATGCCTCTGCTATGGGTGGTGGTTGTTATTTTTATTAACCAATCCCAATTTCGAATCCTCGTGAATAGCGTTCAATTCTTCTTCTTTCAGTCAGATAATAACTAGCAAATATCAAAATATTTAAATGCATTAAGCAGTTGGTACGGTCAGCAAACAAAGTCGATAAACACTGTTACATTTACATCATTATCATCTAACTTTAAAAACAATTCGAGACATTTCTTTTAGCAATTCTCACAATAGTATTTTAATTTCTACTTATCCGATAAAAGTTTTTTTTTTAAATATTTGTTCGTTCGTTATACAAAATGAGTTCGAAAAGTTATAAGTACAAATCAAAGCGTTTCCTTACACAAAATTTCTCCTAATGTATGTATTAATGTAATGTAATAATTTATCAACATTGTTATAAAATTATAGATATGAACGGCTCGCCAACATGCAGATAAACCCTGAGAGGTTTTCGTTGTGTGGCTAAAACTAAATGTGAACTAGGCTTAGAAATTAAATAAATAAATAATACTATTATGTTGAAAAAAAATCCGAGTTGTAATCGACTTTCGCTGACTGTACCCAAAGATTGTTCTCCTTAACTTAGATTTCAATTTTTATTGACATTCAGTACCATCGTCTCTTCCACAGACTAGAGTACAGTCCGTTCAGTTATTTTACCTCTGACAGTACCAACCTAACAGCGACCTTATTGTGTTGAGAATAAAGATCACAATGATTTTGACAGACTCAAGACGTATAATAACTGAAAGGACCGTTCACTCCCACCACCATTCTCTTCCACTACCACCACTCTCTTCTCATAAAGACTAGACCCAACGTTCTTATCTAGGTACATATTATATTGTAGGCTCTGTATCCTACTAATAGGCCTCATTTTTTAATATTTTGTGAAACTAAATATTTCAAACTTTCATTTGTTAATCATTAGTACTTAAATCAAGTGAAACTCATCATCAATGAGGGTTTTCTGAAATGACGTTCGCTAGGTGGCAGCACTGGCACGTCAGGTCCAGGCATCTGTCAAAGAGCCTATATTTTCTTTAGTCATGACGGAATGATGAACGAATGAATGAATCAAATGATGAACGTCATCATATATTTTGTATTGGAAGACCTCTTGTCACAGTGTGGTGCCAACTGGTGTTGTAAATTTTCACGAAAACCCTCATTGCATTATTAATTTGATTAATTAGATAAACAAACCAAAAATATAAAATTGATACTAAATCTATGTGATGGAGGGGCCCGTGCCTAAATAATAACAGCCGCACAGGTCGATTGATCAAGTTAAGCTATGCTTGCCGCGGTTGGTCTGTAGATGGGTGACCATCTTTACATACCGTGACCCCTCCGTGCCTCGGAAAGCCCGTTAAGCCGTTGGTCCCGGCTGTCATTCGTGGATCTTTGACAGTCGTAACGGGGTAGTAAGAAGCCCGAAAGTCTGGCAACCAGTCTTACCAAGGGGTATCGTATTACCCAGTAACTGCGTTGTGGTCAGATAGGCAGTCGCACCATGTAAAACACTGGTATTCAGCTGCATACGGGTAGACTGGAAGCCGACCCCAACATAGTTGCGAAAAGGCTAGACAGAGGACTACATCTATGTGATGGTTATGTGTATACAATCCTGCATACTTTAGGTTATTATATTAAGTCCCTTTTATGTGTAAGGTAACCTGTAGGTGCAGGGTGGTAAGGACATCGACGCGCAAACTGTAAACATGAATTCAGCGCACGATTATGAACCGTTTTACAGACGCCAGCACATCAAGCTACTACAATCTGTCAAATTTCTTTCATAGATTTTCAACTTTATCGCTAAAGCATAATGTTCAAAGTCGATTGGAAAAAATTGTCAGTTTCGGGTAGCTTGATGTGCTGGCGTCTGTACAAAATAAATTGCCGTTTAGTACAGACAGCGACAAATCAAGCTATACATTTCCAGTTTTAGCTGACCTCGCATTGTACAGATTGAAATTGAAAACATACGACAGACCAAAATGGGAGATTGTGCCTACTCATCATTATGAACAACTTTTACTAAGGTACCAAAGCGGCAATCGGGAAAAAAAATCAGCTGTTCCCTACATTTTGACGAGTTATGCGAACAAAAATGTAGGGAAACAGCTGATTTTGTTTTCGCGATTTCAGGTTTGGTCCCTTAGTAAAAGTTGTTCATAATGATGAGTACAATCTCCCATTTCGATTTGTCGCATGTTTTCAATTTCACCCTGTGTAGGTTTTTCGTACAATTAGAAGTCAGCTTATATTGGTTTTGTATAGCTTGCGTACATATTGACCTTAGTTATTTCGTACATTTTCGCATAGGTACTTATTGCACTTTTCTATGAAACAACAGATTCTTTTTGATAACCATCGAAAATTTTCAACGCGTGTACTGAACCCATGGTAAGAGGTTGCGCCTCGATGTCATGCCAGCCTGCAGGGTAATCGCGTAACACACATTGCTACTGATAAGTAATAAAAATAATCGCACCTTTACAATTATAGAGACCTTATTTTGGAGATTTCAACTTTGACTCATAAAATTACCTTGCACGACCATCTTCATCGAATCTTAATAAAACATATTAGGTTAGACAACTCTGACATATCTGATCAAGACTGACATTTAAGTCTGTTTTATTAAGATTCGATGAAGATGGTCGTGCAAGGTAATTTTATGAGTCAAAGTTGAAATCTTCAAATTTCGAATTCATCATCATCATCATCATCAGCCTATAGCAGTCCACTGCTGGACATAGGCCTCCCCTAATGAGCGCCATAGCGCCCTGTCTTCAGCTTGACGCATCCAGCATCTGCCTGCAGTCTTTCGAATTAGGTCTCTATAATTCTAAAGGTGCGATAATATATCAATAGCAATGGGTTTCATTTAGACAGTTCAACAACATTCATTGCGTTATTTGCGTTGTTGAGCAGACACATTTTTCCAACAAATGAAGCAATAGATCATAAATATGCTTCAAAATTATTCAAATTGAGAGTAATAGTGTATTACGCAATTAGGGTGCTGTATACAATTATTATAAACTCTGTACTGAGGCAAATTACATCTGCTCAAAAGTCTATTAAAATATCAAAGCCGGCAATAACGAGTAGGTCTACGTATACCTAATATATATTTCTGAAGTACTTATATTAATATTATTATTAAATAGAGTATCTTGGACATAATATATACTTATAGGTTATAAAGACCGTCTCACCGGAAAATCAATCCAGGAAAGTGTCACTCACAATGACCCTTTCCTGGATTGAACTTTGTTTGTCCAAATACAAAAATATTGTGTAGTTATTTTTATATAAGCTTATAGAAAATATGGCATTTCAGTGTACAATAATTATCTACAGTAGATTTTTTTGTCTTTAATAAAGAGGCACGTCGAAAAAGTTTTAAGCACCGTTTGACATACATGGTCGAAGTAGAGGTAACAGTTTTATTTTTCAATAGCACAGATTACAAATATAAGTACAATGCATAAGTATATAAATGCATTTTAAGCAAGACTGACTACAGAATAAGTATATTATTATAATAAAAAAAATTAAGGCCGATAATTGTTATCATTTTTATACGAACACTAAATATAGCTTAATATAAAAAAAAATTAACAGTAAGTATACAACATTTTGTTCTTAAATCTATTTAATAATTATATAAAGTTTATAAAACGTCATTTTAAATGCTAAATAGGTAGAAAGGAGGTAATATTAATGTACTAATTTTATATCACATTCATTAGTGATTTTGTACGAATATTATTTTGTAAAAACGTGTAAAAGGTTATATTTGCGCGTAAGTACATACGTTTTTGTCCAGTAGAAAACATTCCCTCATATGGCGGATTAAACACCTTTAAATTTTTGTATTAAATAATAGGCAAGCATAAGTCACAAGAGACTAAGTACCCAGTACCTAGGACGGTTTTATTGTTAAGCTTTGCCGAGATTTTGTATTTACCATATCTATCTTATATAAATAAAACAAAGTCGGGTTAGTTACACCATTTATAAATTATAACTCAAGAGCGGTTGGACCGATTTTTATGATCTTTGATTTGTTCGATTTGTCTCCGCCCCAAACAGTAGAATATTCTAACAACCTATTAAAATATGGGAAAAAAGTGAAGATTATTGATTACTTTCTCATACATTTTGTATGGAACGACTTTTTGAATGATATCTCGAGAAAGGATTGACTGACTTTAGGACATGGGATACTTTTTATCCCAATATTCCCACGAGATTGAGACGTATACGACTGAAACCGCGGAACGCAGCTAGTTTATAAATAAAATAATGTAGGTATTGAAATCACAAGATAAGCTAGTTTTGTCTCTATACAACGCAGTATTAAGATAAAGTAAGTACATATTATCAAATATCATTGCAGTTAATATGTTATGCGTTATCAAGTCTGGTTTTTCAAAAAGCGGCTGGTGCATAAACCTAGTACGATAAACTGCACGTCTCGAACACTTAAACTACGAAAACCGCCCTTACTGCTTCCAAATAAGGGCGCTGCCAGTCCCTATAGACGTGCGGTGGACTAACATCTTGATTAGTTCGGTGGGGGAGCGGATGGCTGGTATCCTCCCTGTGTATGCGGCAGGCCTCCATTATTACTCCCGGGCATTTGATTACCCGTGGGGTAAGGTGGCTGGGCACCTCCATACGGTGGAGGATTTATTCCACTCGGGGCATTCGTCGGATAACCGAGTCCGCTAGTCGGATAACCGGGCCCGCCAGTCGGGAAACCTGGCCCGCTAGTCGGGTAACCCGGCCCGCTTGTCGGGTAACCCGGCCCGCTTGTCGGGTAACCCGGCCCGCTTGTCGGGTAACCCGGCCCGTTAGTCGGGTAACCAGGCGCCTTACCTGCAGGCGAACTTTCCGGAACCTTGAAACCAATACCATGATCTTGATACGGTCTTGGCTTCATTTCCATTGATACGGGAGTTTCGAACTTATTTTCTGTTGGATAAGGATAGGGAGGTGGACTGTCCGAGTATGGACCGGTTTGAGGTGGTTTGTTGTGGTATTGTGCGGCTGGAACCGGACTGTGCTGGGCTCTTTGGAGGCTAGTGTTGGATCCTCTGAAACCAGCGGTGACGGGAGGGAGCAACAGCTCGGTGGTAGTGTTGGGGTCAGGAATTGGCCCCGTTGGCAGGCTGTGGGCTAAGGGGTGAACATACTCGCCTTGTGTAAACTCTTGTACAGGGATCAATCCAAGGCACAGTTCGGCCTCTTCCTGCATGTCGTCGTTACAGCCTGACAATTTTATTGTTATCTGAAATAGGAAACAGGATTAAAAGGATATAGCTTATCTTTGAAAACATTGATGTCTGCACTATTTAGCCCCGCTATATACTGCAGGCGTCAATGTTTTCACATTTTAAGAATTTGCAACGATTTTGGTGGACAATGTTCCAATAGATATTAAGTAGCGGATACTTCCCTGATACTTAACATATTCAGATTTCTATTTTATTAGCCATAAGAAAGGGGGTACATTACATAAACAACAACATTTTAACCAACTCACCCGGAAAAAGTACCCTACATCAATGATATTGCAGTTTTCGAGGTTTGGCGGTAGAATCTCGGGCACAGTCAGGTCTACAGTGTAGTTCCGCTTGCTCTTGCCCATCACGGACCCCTTCTTTGTGGTGACCAGCACCTTTTCTGGTAGTATGTACTCGGACTGGGGTTCCTGGCTTCGGTATAACTCTTTCTGTAGAGTTTTTTTTTAGCTTTAGTTTCATAGGTAATAGAATATTTTTTAGTTCAAAAATACTATCGATTACAGTTCGGCCGTCATGAACATCCGTTCCTGACACCTGACAGTGCGACAATCCTCTATTGGCTAACAAAGATAAAAAATCACAAAACGCATTAGAACACGACAAACTGACAGGTGTCAAGAACGCATTTTCTCGTTAGCCGGACTGGTTGGTTATTCCGATTACAATTCGATAAAAGGATATGACTCAACAAACCCAAATGTACAGACGCCAGCACATCAAGCTACTACAATCTGTCAAATTTATTTAATAGATTTTGAACTTTATCACAAAAGCATAAGATTCAAAGTTGATTGGGAAAATGTGACAGTTTCGGGTAGCTTGATGTGCTGTGGTCTGTACACAAGCTAGTATAAATTGCATGAGTGGTCTTTGCTTCTCACGGGCAGGCCTCCGTCACTTCATGTACTTGCGCGCTATAATTACCTACCGCCCGGCCGAGCGGTCTCGGGCCGTTTGCGGACCATATTCAGTGCGGTTTTCGCAAGCGAAGCGCACGCACGTTATTCAATTTTAATCATTCCATTCGCTTGTACGGGTACCTACAATGCCGTCTGGTGCCTTATGTGCATTAGATGGGTACAAATCAAGTAAAAGAAGGGATAAACACCTAATATTTTTCCATTTACCTGTCAATGAAGAAAGTTAAGTGATAAACTATTACCATTTTTTGTCGTTTCAAAATTATTACAGTCAGCACCAATTTATTAAAAACATATTTTACCTTTATACGATACAATTTTAAACTACCGAACATTTCATTTCTTCACAGTTCTCAATAAAATAGACACAAATAGTTCTGTTAATTTAATTTTATCGCAGAGGCGGCCCTGCGATTGCTGTGGGATCGCGCGGTGCGAAGCAATCACAACTGTACGCTTGAGCATTTAGGCACATTTTAGCATGCAGCGGTTGCTGACGCGACGGAGTAGGCTATTATAGCAATAGGTATTGGAAATTTTCTACTGAGTGAAGTATCTGTTACGTAGTAACTATTTAGTAATCTGTGTCACGGGTGCAATCTATACTTATGTGGTGACATGTCAAAACACTGCGAGATTTCTGTGCCTTATTTAAATTGAATATTAATGTTTTATTCACATAAACTTTCCGGAAAAAATTGTCTAAATGATGTCAAAAACCTCATCAAAGCCCGTTGCGTAGCTTAGAAGAATAACGCGGTACCACAGACTTACGAAAAGTTACTTTGTTTTACGATTACGGTAGAGGCAATGGGTAGAGGTATATTTTTAAGGGAACTTTTTCTTAAAAAGAGTATATTTGAGCCAAACTCTTATACTATAAGCCAATTACCGTTATTTTCTCAAACTCAGATAAGATCGGTCAAATACAGCCACAGCCTTAATTGTTAAACTTAATTGTTAAAATCAAAGAGGAAAAGTGTTATTTTATTTAGTAATCAATTAATATTAATTGCCTATTTGATTTAATGGTCAGACCAGCTGATCAGTTGGATACTGCTGGACTGTTGGATAAAATATTCGCAGTACATATTAATATTTGTACCCTGCTACTGGCAATATTATACAAAGTGGAGATGACAATACAACAATAAATTAAACTTCACACTGACCTATACAATTTTTTCAGGTTGCGGCCATATTTTTGTTAGGTCAATAACACCGCGCTGTTGCCGAAATATTTAAAGTGTGTTCTTTTTTGTTTATAGGTACTTTTATGCTATTTAATATTATTATGTTAGAAAAAATCACTTTTTTAATTTCGACGTTCGATAATCCTAACGTCGAAATTAAAAAAGTAAATAAATATTTGATGGTTCCTAAATAGGTACTCCTATGCATTAGTATTTTTAGTGTTTTCATTTATTGTTGTATTGTCATGTCCACTTTGTATAGGCTCCGGCTATGACATGGAATTTAAACATAACATAACGCCTGTAATTCCCGAGGAGTTAGTCAGACGTGTACCTATAGTACACACACATTTATGTATTACGTGGAACTTACCGTACGCAAAAGACGCGCATTGACATGGAGTTGCGGACACCAGCCCGTATTACCTACATGGAACTTGGAGAAATTGGGAAATGTGTACTGCACAGCTCTTTACCTTCATTTTTGATAATAGGTACAGAGATTACATATCACATCATATATTATCTTTAGTCTTTACATACCAAGACCCCTCCGTGCCTCGGTCCCGGCTGTCATTCGTGGATCTTTGACAGTCGTTACGGGTCGTCAGAAACCCGAAAGTCTGACAACCAGTTTTACCAAGGGGTTTCGTATTACCCAGCAACTGGGTTGTGAAGGTCAGGTAGGCAGTCGCTCCATGTAAAATCTGGTATTCAGCTGCATCCGGTTAGACTGGAAGCGGATCCCAACGTGGTTGGGAAAAGGCTATGCAGATGATGACGAGGTATAGAGATTACTGGAATAACTTACCGAAAAAATTTCGAATATCATCTTAGTGATTTCGACGCTACTAACGTTGTCCACTTCGATGGCTACGGGTATCACTTGCCCGGGACAGTAGCCCGATATGGGCAGTCGTACGCGAACCGTCACAGGCTCGGAAGAACAGCAGCATCCATACACCTCCTCGAATTCCAGGTCTATAGGTTCCTGGTAATGTGATCATTTATATTTGAAAGTGAGTAGGTACTTAGCTCTATTATAAAGAAAAGAAACAAAATATGTAAATTTATTTAGCCAAGGTTACGGCACACAATATTCGCACGACACAGTTTTTTCTTTAAACAAGACCTAATCTGCGTTCGCGATTTATTTGCTAAACATGTAAACAAATATGAATTTATGGAAAAATAACTTTAATTACTACACAATAAAGTTCAGTTTACGCTACAACTTCAAACATTTTTTTTATTTTTCAACGGTGCTATTCACTCTGAAATCAACTTAATCACCATTAAAATAAAGTTTATATTTGCTAACTTGAAATAACATACATTTAAATAGACCTACTGTTATACAGTGTGGCAGGGACATCGAGACGCAACCTCCATGGCTTTTGTATTTATGATTCATTGAAATTTTTCTTTGATTAATAAAAATCTGGTGTTCCATACATTTTACCATGTAGGGATTGCACTTTTCTAAAAAACAGCTAATATTTATTTCTATAACCGAGGGGTTTAGAATCATGTCTATGTTTAGAATCCTGTCTTCTACAGATTGTACTTCAGTGAATGTGCCCAAGAACTCCACGACCTCATGCCACCGGCCCCCTTCTACCTTCTGACATCCAGACGCACTGCAAGTTACCATCCTTGCCTAGTTGCTATTCCACCAATTCGCACTAACCGTTTTCAAATGTCCTTTATAACGTAATATGCACACTGCAAAAGAGTGGAACTCTCTACCTGCGTCTGTTTCCGAGTGCATACAACCCGAATCTCTTCAAAATAAGAGTGAACAGGCTTATTCTGGGTAAGCTCATTCCATCGTAGACTTTGTCTCTGTCACCTCAGACCTAGACTAGAGTCAAAAGCAAACCCATTTCAAATATATTTTTTTAATGTGCTAAATTCGTGGTTACCGTTTGCGCGTCTGCCACCTTGTATAGTAACCTAGCCCTAACATAGCTTAAGTGCCATACATGATACTTGTTCGATTTGCAAGTATTTGTAGAACAATAAGCCGACATTTACTATACTCTCGCTACATCATGTTCGGGTCGACTAGGCAAGCCGAAGCGTCTTTTTCCGGAACATCAATATATGTAAGTATTAGTAGTATGTAAGTATATTATGTGTAAGTAAGTGCCCGCCTGTGCCGAATCATGCCGACTCGGACAAATGTGCTGCACAACTTAAATACGCAAATACCAACAATTTCCCATTCAATAAAAATACCCTATTATTTCAACACGTGTGCAAAGTTGGAACAAATATTTTGCACTAACACCCTGCCTCGCAGTTTTCAAAAAAGTGAATCACAAGAAAGGAAGTATCAAAACAATGACAGAACCCTTATTGCGCCACACACTTTCCAATCACAATCTCAATGGATTGGCAATATTCTTTAAAATGATTCTGTTTTTGAAGAATATTGCTAATCCATTGCTTTAATGTTAGAGAAATTGTCTGCTCAACAACGTAACAAACGCAATGGATGTTGTTGAACTGTCAAAATGAACGCCTTGCTAGTACTTACTTTAATCCTCGGACTTCCCAAATTCAGATTTAATGGCGCTACAACTTCGAAGTTCCTCGTAATAACTTCGTGTGCATGTATTTGTTCCGGGACCACCAGATGTGCCGTCATGGAGTAAGACACTTGACCATATTCCCCTTTGTAGGATGATGGAGCCGTGAATGGTATTTGGAACTTAAAAGGAATATCCTGTCTACCGGTTGAAAGTCGGGAGGTACCTGAAATGGAAGACAAATTATAATGTGTGTTGAAGAAGAATTTATTTATGAATATTTTTGATAGGACCAGCAGGGCTATTGATTGCGTATTTCTGTTTACAAGAAATAACTACTTTAGTAAATGAGAAACAATAAGCATGCTTTTCATTACTTTCCAGTGCTTAACAAAAACCCATTCTATTCTAGACTCAGCACTTATTGATAATTTTTATGCAAAGAGCCTTTATAATGCCTAGTTCTTGCTACACGTATGCTTAGTGTCCGACCAAAACACGATTTTCAGCCGAAACCGAAACCGTACCTTCCGCTCCTCTTCTTGTTTCAGCCGATACCGAAACTTATGAAGTTAAGAAAAAAGTAGTTAAAATTGATTGATTGATTGGTAGTTGATTGATTGTTAGATTGCAATCAATCTAACAATCAATCAACTACCAATCAATCAATCTGTGAACGTAGTTAAATTGATTTTCACTACCAATGTAGTGAAAATCAATGTAACTACGTTTACAGATTTGTTACAAATAATTTGATTAAAAATACTGATTTTACAATTATATCAGATTTATTTTATCCAAAGAAAAAAATTGCTTTTGCTAGATTTAGTGTCATAATTTCAAAATGTCGATGGAAAAAAAAATAAACATCCGAATTGGGAACCTCCTCCTTTTTAGAAGTCGGTTAAAAATAAGTTGTAATTTAATTTTGAGCTTTAGCAGACATGCTACTTTTAGCATTTGAAACTAGAGATTTAGTAATGTTTCAGATGCTCGATTCAATTCTACACATCGCATAATTTTAGCATTAGCAATCAGTGATTTTATTGCGTTCCGGAAGCTAGATACACCTAGCGACAATGCTTTATCTCTCCGCCAAACAGCATCGTTAGAAAACAAATTTTTTAAACCATACTCAAACGGAACGAGTCGGCAAAACGCGATGTAGCGTCGAAGTAATCGCTGAAAAACGTGTGATTTTGCATCTGTTACTTTAATCATCCAGAAAGCGAATAAATCCTTACTAGCTACTCAAAGCAACATCTCATTGGTTTTTATACAAAAAGGGTGAAAACAGGACCCCATTACTAAGTTTACACTATACGTCTACCTGTCAGTCGTTCGACTTCACGAACGCTAGTTTCAGTCGAGCCGAGGAATGGTCACTTTCTGGCTGAAACCGAAACTGCGGCCGAAACCAAAACAGAACCTTCGGTCGGACACTACAATATCATTTTAAGAATAAGATCATTTTGTTGTTGATATTCTTACGTAAATAACATAATGACCATATTATTGTAAACCAAATTGGGACTGAGCTAAGAGCAATGTTACTATACCTGATCCCCCTCCGGCCAGATTGTAGGTGTAATTAAAGTATTCCTCACGACCCTGATACTTAATCATTTTATGATTTTTAACCCCATTAACAGTCTCCACTTCACTCTCAATCCATGACACGTTGGCTTCTCCAAGGAATTGCATGTAGATTACTGAAAAATCAACAACAATCAATATTGATGTATTGGTGTACCTTAAAAAAATCCAAGGACAAAAGCTAGTTTTTCAGGTAAAGGAAAATGGTAGGATTATATTGTTTTCTGTTGATTGGTCTAATGCATAGGTTCTCAATGTGGGCGATAATGCTCCTTGTCTGAGACTGTCAGGGGGGCAGTAGAAGACCCAAAGAAAATTATAATATGTATATCTTACGACTATAATATGTATAATACTACACGTTTAAATATAACGTGGCAATGGCTGCTTTAGAATTGCATGGTATGTAAAAAAATTGGGGGCTCTAGAAAATAAAATATTCTCAAAGTGGTTGGTGAGCAAAATAAGGTTGAGAACCTACGGTCTAATGTATCATTGTAGGAGAAGATAATAATGCTACAATAATGGTCAGCGGGATTGTCTGAAAGGGTTACCACTGGCCCGGAACATAAAGGGCTAAGGAAGGAACACGGGTGGGTTTTAGTCAGTCTGACACTCCCTTCCGCTCCACCCAGAGCGGGAGGGGTCATTTGATGATTTCCCACACTGAAAAAAAAATGCTACAATAATAGGGGAAAAAACACTTAAGTATGTTCTAACATCAATTTTTATTATCCTTAAACACTGATAACTATTTCTTGATCAATTGTGATGCTGAATAAATTAGGGAAAATATTAATTGATAACAACTGTGATGGCTGTATAGAAAAATCATGAATAACTATAGAAGTAGACTGTAGATATTGTACCTCATCTAGTTTTAAAATATTATTATTTCTTTAGATGTGCTAAAGTGTTTATTTATTACAACCAATTAATATAGAAATAAATTATCTTTTATAATTTAGGTAGGCTGTCTTTGACCAGCTGATGTCTAACTATCTATGAGTGGCAATAAATTGCAAATCCTGGGAAGTCAGTAGCAGACAGACGAAGGCCGTACATAACCTGAATCAAGATTCAAGTATTTCTTTAAAGCCATGTGATGGCTCGACCCAAAGAACTGGGAAGAGCTCTTTGGATCAAGCCATCACATGGCTTTTTCATTTACTTAATACAATTTATTAAAACAAGCTAGCACTAATATTTTAGTGGGCTAAGATTTAGTTTAACTGCCTTCGAATTGTGGGTCCTTATTTTATTTATTTATTTATTTTATTTTACTATTTATGTACACACATATATAAACAGACACGTAATAATCAGAACAGAAAAATAGGTACAAAGGTGATGCTTATTTCATAAGAAATCTCTTCCAGCATACCTGCGATAGGACAATAAAAAGAGAGATGTAGACAGCGTGTGAAAGAGTAAAGGAGACAAAAATAATACATACAAACTAATCTAAAAACAATTCACTTAATAAAACTAAACAAATATTACAAATAAACATACATACTTCTATAATAAATATCACTAGGATGTTAATAAATATTAAAACGTAATCATAAAAACAAAAATAAATACATACACAACTATGATAAAGTGGAAAGATAGTGTTCTTTTACTCTTCTCTTAAAAACTGCAACAGTTTGGCAGTCCCTAATTTCAGGCGGTAGTGAATTCCACAGCCGCACCGCGTGCACTGTGAAGGAGTAGGAGTAGAAGTTGGTGGAGTGGGGAGGGGACTTGAGAAGGTTTTTAAGATGTGACCTGCAAGGCGCATCTGCAGGACGGGCGTAGGAAAAACGCTCCCGCAGATAGGATGGAGTTTTAGGATTGTGAAGGAGATTGAATAGCAGACACAATATCCGAGAGTTCCTGCGAAGTCGAATGGGGAGCCACTTGAGTATCTTGCGAAAGTTGGAGACGTGATCATACTTTTTAAGGTTAAAAACAAAGCGGATACAGATATTTTGCAAACGCTCAAGTTTATTTAAAAGCTCCTCTGTGGCATCCAAATAACAGGCATCGGCGTAATCAATAATGGGCTGAATGAGGGTTTGAGCAAGAGAGATTTTGGTGTTCAAGGGCAAGAAGCCCTGGAGACATTTCAACGAATGGAACGTGTAGTGCACTTTGCGACTGACTTGTGCTACATGAGCAGTCCACGACAGGTAAGAGTCCATGGTTACCCCCAGGTTTTTAACCGTATGAGCGTATTCAATCTGAACTCCATTCAAACAGAGTGGAGACAGCGACGCAACATTGAGCCTGTTCCGCATATACCTGCTGCCGATAATAATGGCCTGGGATTTCCTAGGGTTGATTTGCAGTCCAAATGACCGCGACCACTCACCAATCAAATCCAGGTCACTGTTCATGGTAGAAATAGCGGCTTCCGCATCTTCCCTTATAAAATTATTGTAAAGCTGCAGGTCGTCGGCATAGAGATGGAAGTAGGAAGAGATGACACGGGTGATAGAGTTAATAAAAATAGAAAAGAGAAGAGGAGAGAGAACGCCACCCTGAGGCACACCCGCGGTAAGAGAGCACCAATCAGAAGACGACTCATCGAGACGGACCCGCTGCGAGCGGCCTTTAAGATAGGAGTTAAACCAACCAATAGTGGAAGAGGAGAAATTTAGAGATTTAAGAATCCCTAGGAGGATATCGAAATCGACAGAGTTAAAGGCACTGCTAAAGTCAAGAAGTAGAAGTAAAGTAAGAGATTTGTGGTCCATTGCCCAGCGGATGTCATCAGTAACCTTCAACAGAGCCGTTACTGTACTATGACCAGGTCGAAAACCAGACTGAAAAGGACTAAGGAGGTCATTCGCAGATAAAAATACAGAAAGTTGTTGGTGAACAATATGCTCAAGAACTTTAGAAAGAAATGGGAGGATAGAAATGGGACGGAAATCGGTGGGAGAGACCGGCTTAGGAATTTTGGGTAAGGGGATGATATGAGCTTGTTTCCAGATCTCAGGAACAGTAGAAGAAAACAATGAGAAATTAAAAATGTGGGTCAAAACGGGAAGAAGTGTAGGGAGGATAGGAGAAATCATTCTTGAACAAATATTATCATTACCAACTGCAGTAGAGGAGATAGCACAAATAGATTTTTTGACCTCACTTTGACTCACTGGACTCAATTCAAAAGAAGAACACTGCAGCATTGGCAAACCAGAAAGTTTATTTAACGTTGCTGATCTGACGTGCGGATCAATAGTAACAGGGGGATGTGAGAAGTGTTTGTTAAGAGCACACACGTCAATGCCATTACTAGAAGCGACAGGAGACTTGCCAATGCCGACAGATTTAAGAAACTTCCAGACTTCAGAAGAGTTACGGTTGTCGAGAGAATTATGGAAGTAACGTCTCTTTGCATCTCTACACATACGCCTACAGCGATTACGCAGCACCTTATACGCATTCAAGTTACGCTCGGAAGGACAGCGTTTCAACCTTCTTTTGGCTCTGTCCCTACATGCCATCGCATCCTTAATAGTAGGAGTAAGCCAAGGAGCCGGAACATATTTTACTTTGACTCGACGGATAGGGGCATGCCGGTCAAATAAACTGAGTAAATTGCTGTTAAAAATATGAACCATGTCGTTGATACATGAGCCCTCCAAGACGTCCGTCCAATCGATGCTAGCAGCATCACGCAGCAATGCCTCCAGGCATATTCCTTTGTAGTCCTTATTTTTTTTTACAGAAAGACATTGTTATTAGAAGCCTCTACCCAAAGTTTGAACCCGCGGGTATAAATGGTTTAAGAGAAAGTAAATAATCAAAGTTGTGGAAATTTTGCAATATCCTACCTAAGTAATGCTTGAGTCTTGACTGAGGTTCTGTAATATTAACCTAATGTTTATATCATAGCATATACTATTCTAATGTTGTTTTTGCCAATAGGAAAGAAGAGTAGGATTAAGTCAGTGGGTTTTCATAGGGGAGGAGTTTTAGGAGTTGAAGTTGCCTAGTGGCACTAAGAGCAGAATAGAAAAAAAAGCTCTTATTTTGTTTTTTTTTATTTTTTTTTCTTATTTTATTTTTCTTTTATTTTTTTGCTTATGTTTATATCTAAGTAGATATAAACAGGAAATATAGTTATTTTGCTTTGCTTATTTATCTACCTCTTCAAGCTTGCTTTGAACATTATAATATACTAAATTCTTGTCTGGAACTATGACAAATCCATCAAACATTCATAGCATCAATACATAAGTCTTTTTGAATGAAATAAGCTACCAAAATAGATGAGAATATATTTAATAAAAAGCTCAGAAAACCAAAATGCTGCAGCAGGTTACAGTGCATCAGTCAGTAGTAGGTACTTTAGTACTTACCAGAAAAAGTTAATGGTTGATCCAGCTCAAACATTATTGAGCCTGTCACAATCTGGCCAGAATAAAACACGAATACTGGACTCGTATCCAAGTGTATCACACCATTATTGAAGGCGCCAGCCATTATCTTTAATTTGCATAGACAAATTATCACCCAAAAAATAACAAACTAAATTATTTGACAAATTACACAAGTAGTACGCAAAACCCGAAAACAACCGTAAAGTTACTGTAGTTACTATACTCTTTGAGTTACTGACACTGTCTAAACTCTAAAACAAATCAGTAGTAGGTTATTCATTCTGCACTACGGGTTATAAAAAAATAGAACGCAGACAAGTCAGCCTAGGAATTTGGGCAGCGCCAAAGCCACAGACAGAGATTAAAAGAATAATCGGCGAATTTATTAAATTAGATTTTTACGCCAAAAAATTATAACTCTTATTTTCATATAGATAGA
Source organism: Luperina testacea (assembly GCA_927399505.1). NCBI lineage: Eukaryota > Metazoa > Arthropoda > Insecta > Lepidoptera > Noctuidae > Luperina > Luperina testacea. The sequence goes on from OV656771.1 coordinate 2,092,620, forward strand.
GTTGTATTTAGCTTCTATTTAAGTATTCGTTTTCTCTATTATTGCTTTGACCTCCCTCGCTTTGAAGTTTTGAGTTTTCGCTTCATTCGTATTTCATTCGGTTTCATTTTCATTCATATGCAACAGGCAAGGAACTTGGCAACAAGTAGCTAGGTACCTACATGGTACCTACGTCAAAAAATACTCTGTGTATCTACGTTTGGATATTGCAAATCACATGATTTGCAATATCCGTAGTGAGGGAAGTAGAGATTGGTCAAATATTCAAAATATTTGGCGTCGTATATGGTCTTTCTTTTCTCTTTACTACAGGCTATTGTAGCCTATCTAAGAGGACAGTACCCCAACCATTTCTGTTGTATACCAGTGTTCAATAATAATTGTAGTGCAACTGTTTTGAATGTATGTACTGCAACACCTTTTATGCAATAAAGTTTCTATTATTATTTTCACGTATATGAAACGTGACATGAAATGTGATGTAATTTTTTTAAATCATCTTTCATTGTATATGTTTCGACGGCACGTTCATTTTACATTTATGTATGTCTTTGTCTAACCAAGTTGATGGCTGAAATCAGGATTATTTAAGTTACTGCTTGACTACAAAGATGAGCTTTATCTTTAGGAGAGATCATGTGAAGAAGGCGATCATCCTAATCTTGGTGCAAATGATAAAATAATGAAATAATAATATTTATGTCCAAGTTTTCAATAACTTTTGCCAAAACTAAACGTGAAGAGAACGTCAATGTCATGTTTTGGCCGCATTCCGAATTAAGACAATATCGGAACGCAAATTATTGCTATAAAGCAATAATTTGCGTTCCGATTCAGATATTACGATTATGACAGCTGATAGCTGTCAACAATTCGGAACGCTCGTAAACGCGCTCACAGTGCTTGCTCAATGTCAAAACGATATTATTACAGTATTTCTTTGTATAAACATGACATTTCTTCTTTTTTGGTTAGATGGCCACTGCCAGCCAGAAGCACAATTTCGAAAATGCCACGTTAGTTTAATTTTAAGATATGATGCAACTCAAAACAAAACACACACTGACACAGCCACACACACACTGTAATTTCTGACAGCGCTCACGGTGACATTATTAAAAGACATGGTCGGCGACTCGGCGTTATGCGTTATCGCAAGATGGCGCATGTCATTACGTTGTAGCTTTTTTATTCACGATTTTAGGTTTGGTCCTATTAGATATGAATTAAAGCATGTTAAGCATACCAAATATTTTAATGACAGACATAATATTCTTGGTAACTAGGCAACACGTATTTAGTCTATGACACGCCTCCGCCGTGAATCCCAGGAATCAGAGGCGCCGGGAGTAGCTGGTCGAGGTGGCGCATCCATATGCGTCCACTGTCGGTCTCAATTTCGTAGTGGAGGTTTCCCAGTCGACGGGTTACTGTACCAAACTCCCACTTCCTTCCTGATACAGAGTAGTTGCGAGCTTGCACTCTGCCACCGACTGCAAACTCTCTCACTCCTTCTCTTCTGTCCCTATGTAGTGCCTTTGGTGGGAATTTGATCTTGGCTGCCAATCTCGTTCTTACCTCTCTTCCGAACATGAGCATATAGGGCGAGTCGCCTGAGATGACTGGCGTTGCCCGGAGAAGACTTCTAACCGTACGGACCTTGTGCAGTATCCCACCACTCTCCCCCTCCAATTTGTGCAGTGATCTTTTAACTGTCTGGACAAATCGTTCAGCTTGTCCATTAGTTGCGGGGTGGTAGGGTGCAATCGTTTTGTGAACAATGCCATTGCTAGATAAGAACGTCTGGAATTCTTGAGAGACAAATTGTCTTCCATTGTCCGACACCAGCGTATAAGGTAATCCAAAGGTATCGAATAAGTCGTCTAGTATCTGAATACAGAATGCGCTCGTCGTAGTTTTTGTAGGGATGATTTCTACCCACTTGGAAAATGCGTCTACGATAATAAGAAGGTTGTAGCCCGATACCGGCCTGCAAAATCAATGTGTATTCTTTGCCAAGGGCCAGTTGGGTCTTCCCAGTGATGCAGAGGTGCTTTTGGTGGATCATTCTGGTTTAAACGACAGGTTCTGCAAGATTTTACTTTGTTGTCGATATCCTTATCAATGTTCTTCCAGTACACGAAACTCCGCGCAAGAAGTTTCATTTTTAAGATACCGACATGTCCCGCGTGAAGTTCATCTAAGATGCTTTGGCGTAGTTTTTGTGGAATTATAACTCTCGTGCCTTTTAGGATGCAGTCATTTTGAAGAGTTAGTTCATTATCTTTATATCCAGATTCCTTAAGTGAAGTACCTGAATGAAGAGTTTCGAGTAATTTTTGTAATTCTGGGTCTACTCTTGTTTCTTTTGCTATTATTTCCGGTGAAATATGAAATGTGTTTATCTGATTCATCTGAAATATGTAATGCTGGTCATGTTTGTTCTCATTAATCTTCTCAACCGGAAAACGTGAGAGGTAGTCGGCGTTGGAGTGCTTTGAGGAATTTCTATATTCGATAAGGTAGTCAAATCCTGATAGAAAGTGAGCGTAGTGGAAAAGCCTCATAGTGCTCAAAGCTGGTAAAGTTTGGTGCGGGTGAAAAATTGATGTAAGAGGTTTATGGTCTGTGATTAGTGTGAATTTCCGGCCGTAACAATAATGATAGAATTTCTTTAAACCCCAGACAATAGCTGTCGCCTCTTTATCAATTTGACTATAATTCTTTTCGCTGCTGGTAAGGGATCTAGAAGCAAATGCTATTGGTCTTTCTGAGCCATCTGGTAGTTTGTGACTTAGAACTGCACCAAGTCCTGTGGGTGAGGCGTCTGTGGCTAATATAAGTGGTTTATTCTGATCGAAGTGTATTAGGATTCTTTCGCTTAATATTTCTTTTTTAATGTTCTTCAGGCTTTCTTCACACTTTGTAGACCAAGTAAATTTTGTTCCTTTCTTCAAGAGTTCATTTAAGGGGGCAGTGATGGATGCTAGGTTGGGTATAAATTTATTGTAATAATTTGCTACCTAGTAACGTTCTTAGTTCATTTACATTATTTGGGCATTGTGCATTTAAAATTGCTTTTATCTTGTCCTGATTTTTGTGTAAACCATCTTTGTCTATTGTGTGTCCCAAGTAATTGATACTTCTTTTGAAGAATTGGCACTTTTCTTTATTAACACGAAGGTTGCTGTCTTTAAGTTTATGCAAAACTTGTTTCAATCTGGATAATAATTGTTCTTCTGTCGAGCCTTGTATTATTATATCATCGAAGAAGCACTTAATACCGTCAAGGCCCAGAAGTAATTGGTCCATGTATTTTTGCCAGAGACTTGGTGCTACTTTGACTCCAAACATGAGTCGGTTCACTTTAAAAGTACCTTTATGTGTACTTAATGTTTGCAGGAGGGAGCTTTCTTCATCCATTACCATGTTCAGGTAAGCTTGCTTGATGTCTAAGGTGCAGAAAAATTGTCCGCCGCTCATTTCAGCTAGGATGTCTTCAATTATTGGTATTGGGTATTTTTCGTCTTCTATCATTTTGTTTAAGGTGATTTTGTAGTCTGCGCACAGTCTGATGCTTCCGTTTGGTTTCACTATTGGGACGATGGGAGTGCCCCAATCGGAGTGATCAATCTTTGTAATAATTCCCAGTTTTTCAAGTCGGTCAATTTCTTCATCTACTTTAGATCGTAGGGCATATGGAATTCTCCGTGGTTTAATAAATATTGGTTGCGCATTATGTTTAAGGGTCAGGTGGCCTCGTACGTTTGGAATTTCGCCTAGGTTTGTACTGAAAACGGTGGGTTCATACTCTTTAAGTAATTGTTCAAGTTTCAGTATTTTCTCACATGTATCAATCGATTTCATTTCGGCTAGTTTAATGTCAAACTCCTTCATCCAGCTTCTACCCAAGATGGGTCCCACATCTTTGTTAATTACATATAGTTTTCCATAGAACAATTGGTTTTTAAATTTGCATCGAACAAACGTAACACCGATAGGTTCAAAAACTTCGCCTGTATATGTTCTTAGTTTGATGCTCGTGTGAAATAGTCTTTTGTTTATGTTAAGCTTCTTATAATCCTTAAGCGAGATGGTAGAGAGTGTTGCACCCGTGTCAAATTCCATGTTTGTTTTCTTTCCTTCAATTTCGATAGTTATAACGTATTTGTCTGAGAATTCACTCTTTACGAGGTTAATTTCTGCGATGCTGCCGGTACTGGTGCTACTTGTAGAATAATTTAGCAAGTTCGTTTCATTGCGTTTATGTCCTTGAAGGCAGACTCGGGCTAGGTGTCCTTCCTTTTGACACTTCCGGCACGTGCTTTTTATGGCCCCACATTCATTTGCTTTGTGGTCGTCTTTTCCACAGCGGTAACATTTACCTTTAAGTTCTCTTATAGAAGTCGGTCTTTTAATTGAATGTGCTTTATTCGATGCGGGTTCTACTTCATTATGGGCTTTTGAAACTATATTGATCGTATCCAATGGTGGTGGACGGATGGATGTAGATATGGTCGAATTTTAATTTTTTCCCATTTCCATAGTCGTGGCCGTTTGTACTAATTCTGAAAAGGATGCTGTTTGTTTTGTTTGAATAATTTTTGTGCGAATTTCTCCATCTTTTAATCCTCGAATAAATTGTAATGATAAAAATGAATCGAGGGTGGGTTTAAGACAATGTGAGCAAATAAAATCACATTTTGACGACAGTCTTTTAAGTTCTGATGCGTAAACAGCAATCGATTCATTGACTTGTTGTAGTCTTGATATGAAGGTGTGCTGTGAGGCCCATATGCTAGGTTTTGGATCGATGAAATTGTCCAAGATATCAGTCAATTCTTCATAGGTCTTCGTAATTGGGTCGTCGGGTGAACACAGGTCGTAAATTCTTTCATGAATGTCAGGTGGTAAAGTGGACAGAAGTATGTAGACCTTCGTTGTGGGATCCGTAATATTGCTGAGCATCATGTAAACAGAGAGTCTTTTTATAAAATTTTTAAACGATTCGTTTGCTTGAAACGGTTGGAAATTGAGTCTAGGATGTACTTCACGATGAGCGCTTGTGATTTCACACGCATTGTGTGTGGATGGTAAGTTGGGTAACGGCTCATGAGTTTTGAAAGACGTGTTCATCAGTCGTATCATTTTTGTACGTAAATTTGTATAAATTTCGTCCACTTCGTACCTGTAATGGATTTCAGCTTCGATGTATTCGTCTTCGGTCTCCTCTTCTATCTGTAATTGTATGTTTTGCAGACCTTGGTAAGTATTTTGAAGTGTCAGTAATCGTGTTTCTATTTCTTCTTGTGTATATAAATCCTGTTCTTCTTGAAATACGTTATTAGTTTTTGTTAACAAGCCGCGTAGGATGGCTCGCGAACGTTTTGCTTTCTTTATATCGAACGGCATCGTCGCCAGATATTAGATATGAATTAACGCATGTTAAGCATACCAAATATTTTAATGACAGACATAATATTCTTGGTAACTAGGCAACACGTATTTAGTCTATGACAGGTCCCATATAGTTAAAGTTGTTCATAATGATAAGTATGTAGCTGCAATACATAAATACACATCCGTTCGCCGCCGCTGTGCGCGGAATTCTAGGGCTTCGCCCGTCACCGCGCTCGCTGCCGCGCTGAACTGAGCAGTCGACGCGGTCTCCACGACTGGCCATTTGGCCAATAACACGACAGCGACTTGCGCGCCACCGCACGGATTTCTTTAGGAACTATTAATAATATATATTTCAACCGTATTCCTATTGGTTTATAAATGTTTGTAAGTAGGTCACTATTTGTGCCTACTGTAATAAATAAGACATGTATACATTTTGTAAAAAGGGATTCACTATTCGATATTCCTCGTTTATTTTTAAATACACTACCTAAGCGCTACAACGTCATTTATGACGATTCACGGGATATCATTATCGCGCTCACGCTAATTCGGAACCGGGAACGGGTTTAAGGGTCAGCTCACACCGAGACGCGACGCGGCACGACATGACGCAACAATAATTGAAATATGTATCTTTTCGTGTAGTAAATAGAGTTAGATTTTGAATAAAGTTAGAAATTGAAATGTGTGCTCAGCGTCGCGTCTCGGTGTGACTTGACCCTAAGCACACTCAAATCGATTATTTCCCAACTCGGAACGCAGGTTTAAGTGTTCCTTCCTTTGTATGGTGAAAAAGTGTAATTTTTATCATGATAAATGGTCTGTCTCTTTTTACTGCGTTCTTATTAAAAGAGACAGAGGCATAGAGCGTAAAATTGTGGTGTTTTCTCTGCCTTCATGACATGAATGATTCTTTTTTGAGATCAACTCGCTTTCAATCACGTTGTTGGTAAACGTTAGCTATAGAAAACGAAAATAATAACACCTTTTCAAGATGGGTAAGCTAGACGTCGCAATGTTGCGTTATTTAACTGCCGAAGACTTCAGAGTTTTGACCGCTGTAAGTAGCTTTGCTGAAAGAAACATACTTTTAGTAACCTCAAAGTTAATGTTTATATATATTTTGTTAATAAATTCTTGATATTTCCAGGTGGAAATGGGTATGAAGAATCACGAATTGGTTCCTGGTTCTCTCGTGGCATCCATTGCTAATCTCCGTCACGGGGGTGTCCACAAATTAATGAAAGAACTATGTAAACATAGATTGTTGACATATGAGCGTGGAAAACATTGTGAGCACATAATTTCCACTTAATGATATAAATTATTGAACTTTGGGGGCGTTCTGTAGTTTCTGGGTAGGCAGAATCTACAGAACGCCACCAAAGTTCATGGGAAGAAGGCATGAATTTATGTAAGTATGTATTTGTATCTATGATTGAAATTTTGAATTTCATTACCATTTACTTTCTTTATTCAGATGATGGATACCGTCTCACAAATTCTGGGTATGACTACTTAGCTCTAAAAGCGCTGACCAACAGACAAGTGATTGCTTCATTTGGCAACCAGATTGGAGTGGGCAAAGAGTCTAATATTTATACAGTGGCTGATGAAGACCGCAATCCGTTGTGTTTGAAGCTGCACAGGTAAATTTTGATTATCGTATCCTCTGTTTAATGTTAGATAACTCATTTTGGTGATACACATACTAAAAAACTTGTTCAGATGTTAATATAATAAAAAATAAAGTGTGATCATCACCACATTTCCATAGTATGTATTAGGTAGTGAGAGATTGACTCCACATGATGACTACCATAAGTGATACCTTTTTAAAATATTAGAATGGCCCAAACAATTAACTTAAATCTATTTTTAAGTGAATTAAAAAAGGGGAGGCGTCTGCCTAGCAGTCATGCATAATATAGTCTAAGGAAAAAAAGTGAGTTAATTATCCCTGACATTAATTAGTGCCTAGTCTTTTAGACTTAGATAATCCTTCAGCAACCCTTCATTATAATTTCAGACTGGGCCGCACATGTTTCCGCAACGTAAAAGATAAGCGTGACTACCACGCACACCGTAACCGTGCATCCTGGCTGTACCTGTCACGTATTTCAGCCACAAAGGAGTTTGCTTACATGAAGGCATTGTATGACAGAGAATTTCCTGTTCCCAAGCCCATTGACTTCAACAGGCATTGTGTTGTGATGCAGTTGGTGACCGGTGGACCATTGTAAGTCTGACTTTGTCTCATGAATTTATATAATACTAGCTTCCGCCCGCAGCTTCGCACGCGAGGTATGTCGATAAAAACTATCTTATGTCCTTCCCCAGGATGCAATCTATCTCTCCGCCGAATTCTGTGAAAACGTAACAGACAGACAGAGTTACTTTCGAATTTATAATATTAATAGGGATTTTACGTTGTACCAACTTCTGAATTAAAATAGATATTTAAAGTTTACTGAAAGAATAAATTTGAAATTTATTTCAAAGAAGCATTTGATAAGGTCATTCTTTTCTTTTTTTGACATAGGTAATCTGAGTAAGGGACATGAAAACAGAATTTATTTTATAAAATAAATACTGTTTGTTTAGCTCTTTTCCACCATATTGAAATGAACTTTCCAAACTGGGTAAACCAGTTCAGTAGTATTCTTGCTGTTTAAGTCAGGTTTCCCACAAGGTTGCATTCTAGGTTCATTTTTAAAAATAGTCATAATAAAAAAGAAATGCAAAAACTAGGATTCATCTATTATAAAATCAACATTCTTTCTTAATGTATATTGGTTCCCATGGTTATAGGACTCACGTAGCTTCAGTAGCGGACGCGGAAGGTTTGTACGACGAGCTGATGAACTTGATAGTGCGCCTGGGCAACTGTGGCGTCATACACGGCGACTTCAACGAGTTCAACATAATGATCGATGAGGACAACCATCCCATCATCATTGACTTCCCGCAAATGGTCTCCACCTCGCATCCTAATGCTGAACTGTGAGTTTTTTTCATGGAATAATAGTTATGAATAATTTAATGTGTCAAAAGAATGATGGAATGAATATTATCAGAAAAATCGTCAATGTCAGCTTATAGCAGTCTACTCTAATGGACATAAGCTCCTACTATTGCACGCCATTTAACTCAATATCCTAGATTACTGTCTGCTACCAGCCACACTCAACCCCCATGAAGGTCGTTGCTGTTATTTATTCATAGCCCTTAATTTGTTCGTATTTGTGACAGAATTATATTCAAGAAAATGTTTCTAATTTTCAAGTAATCGCGCTTTTTTGAAAACCTGAAAAAATATTACAGCGCCTAAATGAGAAAACGTATAAGCTCGCTGAAAACTGTATTCGGTCCTTCTTGACGCTTATATAACCATAAAAAGTATCAAAAGTGTACATGCATGCATTTTTGAATAATATTGCCTAAAGTCGAAACAACGGGGTCGTAACTTTGACGGCAAAATACAAGAAATCGGCTCAACCCAAGACGTGTATGTGTAAACCAAAAGTTAGTGCGTTTACGCACTAATTATACGTTCCACTCATATCACTCTAGGAGCTACTTTCCTGCTGGGGTGACGTACACATCGTATTACCCAGTAACTGGGCTGTGGAGGTCAGATAGGCAGTTGCTCCATGTAAAATACTGGTAGGTGTTCAGCTGCATCCGGTTAGACTGGAAGCCGACCCTAACATAGTTGGGAAAAGGCTAGGCAGATGATGATTTACCTATTTATCCTTTTTTTAGTTACTTCGACCGCGACGTGCGCTGCGTCCGTGAGTTCTTCAAGAAACGTTTCGGGTATGTGAGCGAGGATTACCCGAAGTTCAGCGACCTCGAGCGAGATGACGTGCTGGATACGGAGGTCGCATGCTCTGGGTACAAACGCACCAAGGACGTTGATAATGAACTGCTTGAGGTAATTGAAACGGGCCTTGGATCTCCCGAATCGTTTTTTGATGTGAAACATCCAATGCTGCGGGTCAGACCGGCTCTTAGCGTGACGCGTCGCCACTTCGCCACGCCGACAGTCTCTTCACGCTCGTATCTGTGCTACTCTCTTCCCAATCGGCTCGTCGATCGCCCTCTCTCACTACACAGAAGGCACCAATTTTCGTAATTTAAAACGTTCAAAATCTAGCCGCAGTCTCATCTCGGCGATAAACAACTGTCAAAAACTTGTCAAAATGTAGGGAAATTAGAGGTATTTTTGACAGATTAAGACTGAGATCAGACTGTGAACGATCTTAAAGTTGGTAGAATTACGCCTCTGAGCTCGTATACCTATAGCGTATTTTCTATTCAAAATAAAACCGTTGTTTCGCATCTGCCAGGCGTGACCCGCGACGCGCAATTTTCATAAATATGGCACATCGAGTTGAAAAAGTTCGGTCATATTTACTTATTTATGGAAAGGGTTTTGGGTCTTAAGACAGTCCCCTGCTAAACACCAACCCAAGTTGCCGGATTGGTCAACCAAATGATAATTGCAGATTCGGTTGCAAGCAGGAGTTGTAGTGGTATTAATAAAAAAATCTTTATTTAAAACAAGTAACAACATTATGACACGCCTAACATACAGGAATGGAAAACATAAATCCTCTGGCTCCCAAACTAAGTTAATAACCTGTGACTTGGAAGTCAGTGTTTCCCCCAGTAAAAAATTAGGTAATTACGTGTGTCGTAATCATGCATGAATATCTGATTTAACGTACTGTGATTTTCCAGGAAATGGGCATCGGGCTTCAAGTAAGTGACGATGAAGTGGAATCTGATGAGGATTTAGAGGCAGAAAACAAGAACAAGATGACAGAGCAAGACCTAGATGAGCTTAGGAAAGAGGTAATATGATTATTATCATTATTTGGTTAGACACACTATCAGCTAATTACCTGGTGTAGATATCAAATAGCTTGGTGATATTTAATCTGTCCTGTCGATTCTTGAAGCATTTCAGTGTGATGATATTTCTATTTCAATAAGCCTTTTTGACTGGTTTAACTTTTTAAGCACCTTTTACATTTAAAAAGGTTCTTATATTTAGTCAATGACTTCTTTATATTATTATGTTACCAGTATAGCAGCATTACTACTCGAACATAATCATCTTTGTTAACTAATCTAACTTCATACTTTTAGGTGGACGCCTCAATACAGAACGACGAGCGCCCAGTCCATCAGATCACAACAAAAACCGTTAACCTAACTATAGCAGACAAAGAAACCCATGAAGAAGAAATACCAACACTCGTAAACCTAACAGATAATGGTGATGCTGAACTAGACAAAAATTCTCAAAAGTACAGACTTGCAATGATCGAGAAAGCTTTATCAGATGTTAGATCAATGAGAACGTACACGTCAGCTAGTACGATAGCCCCAGAAGTAGTGAAGCAGCAAGTAAAGAAGAATCTAGAAATAAGACAGAAGAAAATGGAGAGAAAGAAGGCCATCGCGAAAGGAGAAGCCAGTGCCGTCACGAGGTCGAGGAGAGATAACAAGGAAACTATTAGAGAGAGCCACGGGTTGTGGGGATGGGATGAATAAATGTCAATATTATTTAATGGTTGTTTAATGTTCTGATAAATAAGTAAGGTTAGGTATATAATATGGAAAGACCGGTCGATGTGGCGACGCTTGGTGGTGACCAATGCCCAGCAGCAAATGATGATGGTGATGAAGGAAAAACAATTCCCATCGGTTTTTAGGGTTCCCTACCCAAAGGGTAAAAACGGGACCCTATTACTAAGACTCCACTGTCCGTCTGTCTGTAACCAGACCGTGATAGCTAGACAGTTGAAATTTTCACAGATGATGTGTTTCTGTTGCCGCTATAAGAAAAAATACTAAAAACAGAATAACATAAATATTTAAGGGGGCTTCCATACTACAAACGTGTTTTTTTCGGCGTTTTTGCCTTGTGGTACGGAACCCTTCGTGTGCGAGGCCGACTCGCACTTGGCCAGTTTTGTATATTCTTCTATCTTCCTAAAATAACTATTAGTAGTCTTCATCCTCGACTGTTGTCTGCTGTGTTGTCTGAGGCGGCGTAGTGGCACAGTCATTGGTACTCTTGACCCAATCATGGTTCCTCTTGTAAAGGAGTTGCAGGTACGTTTCTACGCAAAATATCTAGAAGGAAATCAAAAGTCAAATGCCGTGATTTTCAATAAAGGACAAATAAAATAACTACCGAAAACTGAATGATCAATCAACACCTTACCAAAACGCCCGCGCCGCGAGTTACAAAATTTTGTTTCAGTGCGGTTAGTAGAAGTGCTCAGGTGCGGTTCGTCCAAGTGCGGTTCAAATCAGTGCTCTGAGTGGAATACCTCGTTTATCCTTCATGCAGTCCACTGTCCATTATTACTTTATTAGACATAGGCTCCTTTTCGGTAAAACTGTACTTTTCACTTAAGTATGGTGTGAACTAGGAACCTACTTTTTAGGGCTCCGTACCCAAAGGGTAAAAACGGGACCCTATTACTAAGACTCCACTGTCCGTCTGTCTGTCTGTCTGTCACCAGGCTGTATCTCATGAACCGTGATAGCTACAGTTGAAATTTTCACAGATGATGTATTTCTGTTGCCGCTATAACAACAAAATAATAAAAATAATTTTTTTTCGGCGTTTTATGCCTTGTGGTACGGAACCCTTCGTGTGCTGGCTGGTTTTTGAAGTTGGTTTAACCAACTTAAAAAAAGAGGTTTCTACCCCTGACACTTTGGGAGCTGGGCTGCACCAACTCCAATCAGTTAGATACAGTAGCTAGTATTGTATTGTACAGTAGTTTGTATTTGCCACAGCCAAGTTAAATTAGCCATCTATATACAGGATGTCCTGTAATTAATGGATAACCTTTTCAGAGGTCATTTTACTTATCACTATGAACAACAAATTGTACTTATTATTATTATGTAACATGAAATAGCGAAAAAAGAATCAGCCGTTTCCTACATTTTGACGAGATATGCGAACATAAATGTAGGAAACAGCTGATTTTTCTTCCCGATTTCATATTACATAATAATAATAAGTACAATTTACCGGACAGTCTGTATATAAAATTCAAAGTCTGATATATCAACGCACAGTCTAAACCGCTGGTCCTAGAGACATGAAATTTGGAGGGTGTGTTCTTTGTGAAGAGTAGGTATCCACTAAGAAAGGGGTCGAAATTCCACCCCTAAGAGGGTGAATGGGGGGAGGGAGAAATTTCACGCTGACGAAGTCGCGGGCAGAGGCCGGCGGCGGCGGGTATATAATTTTGTTCTAGACTTCTCGGTTCATAATATCTATTTACCTTTTTTCGATCAAGAGTGTACCCGTCTAATCTGAACGTGAACCCAAACACGCTGGTTGATATTTTTGACTCGAACATCGTCACGTAGTTGTCTTCGCTATTATACGGATAATTGCGTAGCTCGTAGCGACCGGCTTTAATTGGACAATTCATTCTGAAAATAAACTGCAATCAAGCATTGATATACCTGCCAGCGGGATTGTCCGAAAGGGTTACCGCTGGCCCGGAACATAAAGGGCTAAGGAAGGAACACGGGTGGGTTTTAGTCAGTAAGAGTCTGACACTCCCTTCCGCTCCACCCAGAGCGGGAGGAGTCATTTGATGATTTCCCACCCTGAAAAAAAAGCATTGGTATACCTATTTTAATTTAATATATTATTACTTTATTTGATACTAGCGACCCGCCCCGGCTTCGCACGGGTGCAATGCTGATACTAAATATACTACAGAAAAACTGTGAACGTTGTATACAGTATGTTAACTAACAGAGGGCGTTCCCGTTAACCCGCAATAGTATAGCATCCATACATGCTAAAAAAAATATTACCATTCGAAAATAAAATGTTTTTATTTTTTTTTTATATTAAAATATTCACTAAAAATCGTAAATTGATACGTTAAAGAAACACTCTGTACACGCGTACTTGAAGGACAGCAATGTCGGAATTTATTTAATTAAATAAATTAGAATTAATTAAATAAATAGAGTATCAATTTACGATTTTTAGTGAATATTTTAATATAAAAAAATATAAAAACATTTTATTTTCGAATGGTAATATTTTTTTTAGCATGTATGGATGCTATACTATTGCGGGTTAACGGGAACGCCCTCTGTTAGTTAACATACTGTATAATAAATAAAACCGTTTAATAAAAACATAGCCGCCCGCTCCGGCTTCGCACGGGTATAACCCGGCCCGCCGCACCGAGCGGCCGGCCGGTACCGCCGCAAACGCTACGTCCCGCAATTTTTAAATCTGTAATATCTTCGAAAATATTCACTTAAATCACACGGTGTAAAGGGCCATATAGATCTATATTAAATGAACAATGTATTCAAGGTATTTAAATGGTTAAGGATTAATGCTGTATTGGTTAAAATCGCTTCGAAAATTAGCCATTATTTGTCGTAAAAAGTAAATGACAAAAAAAAGTTATTGTGGGTTATCCATAAGAGATAGACATATACCATCACGGACTTTTCTGTAGACCTTTTCAATGTGTACAATACTTAGTACATTATTTTGATAAAACTCGTAGGGTTCAGCCTGCGTTTGCAATGTAAGCGGAAAAAATGTAATTATTTACGACATCACATTAGAAACCTCAAAAATAACAGTACTTCTCCACTATTTAATGGATGTTATTATACATATAAACCTTCCTCTTGAATCACTCTATCTATTAAAAAAAACCGCATCAAAATCCGTTGCGTAGTTTGAAAGATTTAAGCATACAAAGGGACATAGGGACAGAGAAAGCGACTTTGTTTTATACTATGTAGTGATATCAATGCAATCAAGAATATTTTGGTTCTTATACAGGCGAAGCTCGAAGTAAAGACGCAGCAAAGGCATTTTTGGTGCAATTCTATTGGAGCTTATGTCGTGGATAGTAGATAAGGTTTATATTTAGACACCTACTTCTAACGATGCCCCGCGGTTTCACCCGCATAAATCTCGATCCTATGGGAATCGAGATAAAAAATCCTATGTGTTAATAGGCTATAAACTATCTGTGTGCCGAATTTCATCAAAATCCGTTCAGCCGTTTTTGCGTGATTGAGTAACAAACAAACAAACTTTCTAGTAGGATTATCGGTGTTTTAAGGCGTTACTGAAGACACTCTGAGGTTAGAGAAGTAGTCTCACTTTGGAGTAGTAAAGTTGAAAAGTGTGCTGTACAAGTTTTGCTCGTCGTCAACCCCGCCGCCGCAGCCGTTGTTCACCACGAAGAACGACTTGAAGAAGTCGCACGAGTCTATGTTACGGATGTCCACACACTTCTGCATAGTCGCCTAGAAAATAAGATATTTTCTAAAACAATAGTAGTGTATGTGAGAACGTAGGTAGGTACAGTCAATCGCCCGTTGGTGGTAACAGTTTGACATTGACAGCCTGTTTATGTCATAGCAGTATGGGCGGTTTTCGTAGTGCGGGTACCACTGATGGGGTTGGCTGTACGGACGCCAGCACATCAACCTACCACAATCTGTCAGATTTCTTTAATAGATTTTCAACTTTATCGCTAAAGCATAAGGTTCAAAGTTGATTGGGAAAATCTGACAGATTGTGGTAGGTTGATGTGCTGGCGTCTGTACATTATTGTCCATTAATAAGGTGTTAACCAAGCTTCAACGCAGTTCCAGCTTGGTTAACACCTTATTAATGGGCCTTTCTCGTGCCATCCCGATTTTGATGCAACCAACATTTTTAACTCACCTTTATCTTCCAGCCATTACTAATGTTTTCAGAAATAACAATCACACCACTCAACTTCGAATCGTACGTCTGCGTTGTAACGCTAAGTTCAGAAATCTTTCCGATGGTCAGCTGAGGTTCGTAGCATGGCCCAACACGTGTCACCAACAAATTTGTAGGCGCTTGGGTACTGTCTATGTCAACGAAATTAAAAATTAGGAGGACCGTTTGAATCAACATTTCTAACTCTGATTCAAAAGCGATGGTTTAAAGGTTGAGGTACAAATCGCAGATTACTTGATCGTGTGGGATTATGTATGATATCATTATGTGCAATTATTTGTTAATGTCTTTATAATGAAAGATTCAGTGATGTGAGTACAAAAGTTGATTGATGGTATTAATAGCATAACAATTTTACGATAAGATCAGTCGGGATTCAAGTGAAATTAAGGTCCAATCAGCATTGCTATTCACAACCATCCGATAGACTATCGTATCGAAAATATACCTCTAGCACGAATATTTGTAGGTTTCGTATCGTAAACGTATCGAGTTGTCGATACGATAACGGAAGAAAACTAATGTCGGAAGCACGAAGCTCTTTCGTAATAGTATCGAGACCTCGATACGATTACGTTAGTGACGTCATACTAATGTAAGTAAGGATGTACAAAATTGAACGAAAGATCTTAGAAGTGATTGAACGTTTCGTTCAAAAACTATACACGTATTTAGTTATTAGTGATTTCAGGGCCTTTAAAACTTTAAAACTGTTCAAATTTTGATGCAATACGAAGAAACTGCAGTAAAAGTTAATATTAATTAATGATAAATGGTTTATTTATTTAATTTATTATTAAAACTTTGTGTTTAGTGAGACTGTGTTCCTAAACGAACGACGCGTAACACTTGACATTTTTTGACGCCAAGCTCATTCAAGTTTAACTTTGTTTTGAAGTGAAGTTTTATTTCTTTGCATCTAAAAGTTTTAAAACATAACTCTCGCAACAATTTATCATTCCAAAATGAGAACCAGCCACCCGCAATACACCATTATGGTAGAATTTATGGAAAAGTAAGTAAATTTCATTTAAGATTTTATTGTAAACATATCGTCGATTGTCAGTGTTTTTATTTTATTAGTTTATTTTGTTTTAATGGGATATTTGGATTCTTTTTTGTTAAGGATAAAAAAGCTACAGTTTATTTGTATACTCGAGTCATTCAAAAATATGCTCTAAGCTTGTTAATTTGTAAACAAATTTGGATTAAATTGAAATAAACTTTGATGAGGTATGTGCTTAATTTTTGATAATTATGTAGGTCTATAATTGGAAGGCAACATATTATTAGAATAGATATTGGAATACACAGTCCTTTAAATGTTAAAATTATTATAGGCATGGAGACTTGTCCAAACCCAGTGGGGGCCCTCGTGGTAGACACTATTTGCAGCAAAAATGGAAGGAATTGACAGATATGCTCAATAGTGATGGCACGGGGGACTCTCGAACAGAGGAAAAGTGGCGAAAGGTATGTCTATTAAATCTTTAGGCACGTTTAAGTAAGTAGACTTTCACTTCACACAAGTAGAAATTACATGCATGCATTTTATGTTGGTGCTGGGCATTCTTCTCTTTTTATTGGTGTGGTGTTTGTTATGTTTATTAAGGTTTGGAGTGATTTCAAAAATAATGTGAAGAAAAAGTGGGCCAAAATAAATAGGTCAGCTCAGGGTACAGGCGGTGGGCCAGCGCTTCAATTATCATTAACAGACCTAGAAAACAGGGTTATGACTATAATTGGGGTGCAGGCTGCTACTGGAATGCCCATACAAGAAGCTGGATTCATACAGGTGTGATAATGTATTTTACTTGGTGTCATTTTATTTATTCAGGGAAATATAATAAAGATCTTAGTAATCATTTTAAAATTATCTAAATATTTAATTCCTTAATGGGACAGAATATGGTCAAAAGTTTTCTTTGTCTACAACTTACCTACAATACTGATAATCCCTCAAGTTATAAAAAAAGGTCACCACTTAAGTTCTTTTTTGTTAGTATTGTGACACTTAAAATTGTTGTGGATGGTGAATGGTGTTTGAGTTCATTTCATGCTTTTTATTTTTAGCCATTATTATTAACATTGATAATATTGCCACATAATGTATTTCAATTATGATTCTTGTAAATATACAATGTCTCTGAAGTTTGATGTTATCTAGGAGCATTATACTCTAGAGCAGTTTTTTGGTAAGAAAAAAATACAGTATAAAAACAGTAGATGCGGCTTTAAATCACTAATTGTATGTAAGCACTAATGCTAAATTATCGTTTTTAATTTAAACAGGTTGGTGGTGGGGAGGAAGATAGCTTGACAGATGTTCATCTACAAGTACCAACCACAGAAACTGTAGATGAATTGATTGTTGACGAGGTTTCAATAGAATGTACACCAATTCTTGAAGGTTGGTAATTTTTTAAATTTATCTATCATTAACTTTAGGTAGGTACTAACTATAACACGCACCTCTTTAGTTTGAAATAACTACTGCTAAATCAAATATTATTTCAATACTTAAAAATAAAATCGAATACAAAAGCTAGTCAAGTCCAGATAACTAAAGCTAGCCGAATAGTATTTATGTTGAACCATATTTTTTTCCAGATACATGGAATACTCCTGGAACGAGTAGACAACCTACAGTCGCTCCACCTCCTCCTCCCGCGCAGCCACCAGCACCTACAGCAGCTCCAGTGGACTCATATTGGACACCGCCGAAAAAAAAGAAGAAATCCGAAGACCAGATTTTAAAAATATTTAAGGAGTGTGAGGGGACTGCTAGGGAGTATGAAAGAGAGCGTGACCGAATTGCAGTAGAATTGGAAAGAGAGAGGATTCGACAGCGTGATGTAGAGCTGCAGTTGCAAGCTCAATGGTTGGATTTTATGAAAGAGGCTTTAAAAGTATTAGTTGCGTATTTGGGGAAAAGTAATGAATAGTGTCAGACTGTTTTGTTTTATTTATTAAGGCTTATTACAGACTTTGTATACACATTTCACTTCTTTTTCATAAAAAAAAATTTTTTTGTTTGTTAGAATAAAATTTATTTTACTCAAACTATATTCATGAAAGTTATGTCTAAAAGGTACTTAATTGTGTTAAGTAAATAACTTAGATCATATTTGATTTTCAAATCTTTTAATTACATTTTTTATTCTCTAATGCTACCTTTATTATAGCGTTCTCATTCTCTAATAGTACATGGTTACACAAAAACCGAAATTAATTATTTACATTGTGAAGTCTATTAATCCTATTTACTAACATTTGTCTTAGTATTCTACCGCGAATCAAGTCATCCCCAGAACCATGTTCGCGAAAAACTTCTTCTGGGGAAGAAAATGTTGATACACCTAATCCTGAAGAATATATCATATCTTCTTCAGGATCAGGCACCATAAAATCTAATGCTAGGTTGTGTAAAACGCTACATGCCATTATAATACTTGCACATCTCTCAGGGGTGTAGTGTAATGTGCGGTCCTTACAAAGGCATCTCCATCTATTTTTAAGTCTCCCAAAAGTATTTTCAATTACAACTCTGGCTTTCCCATGGACGGTAGTATATTTTGCCTCTAGAGTACCTTCAGCAGCATCCGTGATTGGTGTCATCAACCAAGGCCTCTGTGGATATCCAGAATCACCTGCAAATATTTATTTTTATATAATGAATTAAGTTATCTAACAAAAATTTGCAAATTCGATGTACTAGGCATTTTGAATAGATAATAAATAAATATTTTTCAAAAATATTATTTTTTTCATGTTAAAATAGAAAAAATGTAAATAAAATGTTAAAAAAATCTTAGGCAGCACTAGAACCTGCCTGCTGACCGAGGTATTTTTTCAACAGGTTTTTTTTTTTAATATAAATTTGATAATAAATTGTTTACCTAATAACCACACTTGTTCATTATTTTGATTTAAGTCCTGGATATACCTATTGGCTTGACTATTCTCCCAAATAAAAGCGTCATGGGTAGCACCTCCATACTTGGCATTAACATTTAAAATTCGGCATTCACTGTCACATATCTAGAATGTAAAAATGTAGAAGAATGTACAACTGTATAACATATTAGTTGTAATTTAATTAATTGTAAGTCCATGGGTAGGGAGGGTATAGAGTAAAGCATGATGTTAAAATTATTAGTAGAAAAAAGTACAGCAATATCTCACCATTTGCACATTCAGTGAGTAGAAATGCTTTCTGCAGTAAAATAAATGTTCTATATCTCTTTTTGGAGTGAATATATGAAAATGAGACCCATCTATGCATCCTATTACTCCAGGGAAGCCAAATTTTGTATAGAATCTGTAAATAAAGGATTGTTAGTAAATTTATCTATTATTTATCTATCATATTTTATGAAACCACAACTCTGTTTCGAACCGGGATCCTCCTTTTGCTCTTTAATATTCTGTCCACTAAATTAGTTTTTATTGGACTACATAGGTATTATTAATTTAATTATTACATACTTGTTTTTTACAATATTACGCTGCTCTCGTGTTGCTGGAAATTTTATATAAGTATTTAATATTAAGGGGGTCACAAGGGCATCAGTAACCTGCCTCACATATTTGCTAACTGTAGTTTGCCCTAAATATTTGGCCATTCCTACTATTCTTTGGTAGGAGCCTGTAGCATAAAATGATAAAGCACACAGCACCTACAAATACAAATAATATGTTAATAGTTTTACTGTAATGTATAAACTAAATACTTACATACCTACCTAGTATGTTATATTTAATCTACCCATTATAGGTATTAAAAATATTTTTGTTAAAATATTTGGTAAGGTGCATACCGAGCATAAAAAATTGCCGCGATTTCGAAAAATTTGTAATTATTGGAATTACCAGACGTTCGGAGTTACCCGAATGCACCCTACCTATGTATTTAAGTACTAGGTACACTTACTTTATGTTCCAGGCTGATCCTTTTACTTGACCTTAGACTGGATTTATCTTTTAATTCGCGACATAAATACAAAAATGCTTCCTTACTTAGACGAAATCTATTTCTAAATTCTGTGTCGCTTAGGTTTTGTAGGCTAATATTTGCCATTGACATATTTTTTCTGAGAAGAGCTCTCCTTGAGATTTCTCTGTAATCATAATATTTATGTAGTGAATTTATAAACTAACTTGGTTTATACATATTTATAAAAATATAGTGTTCTAAAATACATCACTCACCTTGTTTCTCTTCGTACATTTCTACTTTCAACAATCAATCGCGCCGCAAGATAATAGTACAATGTACTATGGCGAGGGGTCCTTCTTGTTAATCTAAGCATTTTCTAACAAAATTTATTTACGCAATCACTTAAATTAATATTTTAAGCTTCCAATAAACTCCGACGAAACTTTTCTCACTGCCAAATTTATAGTGAATAAACTTTCGTGAAACTCGCAAACCAGCCTTCGACATTGACGATACTATACGTCATTTTATACCTTTTTTTTTTTTTTTTATTAATTATGGCACTAGCAGGCTTTGTGCCAATGTCAAGTAAAAAGGTTAGGAAACGGACGGGAGAGGTAAATTCGAAAAGGAATTATTCACAAGATCAGGTGAGTTATTAGGATCTAATTATATGTATTACAAGATTAAACTTACACAAAATACTTATGAGGAAGGAAGGAATAATAGGAATTTATATATATATATTATATTATTAAATCTTAATATCATTATGCAAAATAAAAGATGTAATTATAGGATAGAGTTTGGGATTCATAAGTAGGCATGACATTCGGGTAGGAAAAGGAACACGAGCACTAAGCAATTGTTGCAGAAGGGAGGAGTGGTCAAAACGGGAACACGAGAAAATTAAATGGTCCAAATCTCCAACATCAACACCACATTCACATATATCACTATCTACAATTTTAAATCTAGCAAGGTGGGAAGGAGTACACATGTGTCCAAGACGCATACGGCAAATAATGGAAGTAGAACGTTTGTCAAAGTTAAGTTTAAAAAACCAAGGTTTTATAGGGATGTTGGGTTGAATATTAAAGTAATGTTTTCCTTTAAATCTAGCACTCTCTCTCCAAAGCCTATCCCAAGTATCCCGAAGATAAACTTTAGGGAGAGATATCAGGTCATGACAATAATTTTTATAGGGAAACACATCACCACAAGTTGATGCAGCTTTAGCCAACTGGTCAGCTTTTTCATTACCTACAATTCCACAATGACTAGGGATCCAAGCAAACATAACCGACAACCCTTTACACTTGCATATAAACAGTTTATTACGAATTTCAAAAATAATAGGGTAGTATGGTTTTAATTTAAATGGAAACTTTTCTAAAGCTTGAAGAGCTGATTTTGAATCTGAAAATATTACGGTTTTACTAAGTTTTGCTAAAATAATATATTCTAGGGCTTTAAATAATCCAAAACATTCACCCGTAAATACCGAGGCTTCCGGTGGCAATTTGACCTGTTGAATAATTTTATATTGTTTATGAAATACACCAACTCCCACACAATCACCAGCAGAATTTTTAGATGCATCTGTGAAAATGTGATGACAATCATTCCAATTCTCATTAACGTTGAAGTTAAAGAGAACATTTGAACCTAAATCTCTTTTGTGAACACCTACATCATAGCAGATAGTTGGAGAAATAATAAGAGGGTCAAAATCGTACATAAACAGTGGTAGAGAAAGAGATCGGTCTATACTAGCCTGAATAGAGATAATTTTACGATAGCTAATAATAAGATTAGGAATAGGTTTGTGACGCCAATACTGAGATGTTTGAACTAATTCATTGAGAGTGTGTAACTTTAAAATAAGCGGGTGGTTGGAAAATTGCATAGCTCTCGTAAGAAACCTGTCGGATAAGAATTGTCTTCGAAGGACAAGCGGAGGTTCTACGCACTCAACTTGTAGAGCATTAATTGGGCTGGATTTCATAGCACCACAAACCAATCTCATAGCTTTAGACTGAATCATGTCTAGTTTCTTAATACCTGCAGCACTACCCCCTTCTAGCAGAAAAGTACCATAATCCAACACACTTCTTACAAGGGCATTATACAAAAGTTTCATACAGAAAGGGTGTGCACCCCACCATACTCCTGATAAGCATCTCATCATGTTTAAAGTACGTTCACATTTAGTATCTATGTATTCATAATGCGGTAAACCTGTGAGCTTACTATCTAACACGATTCCGAGAAATTTAGCTTTATTTTGTATAGTTAGTGGACAGTTGTTGTAGTTAACAGTGACAAGGGGAATAGATCTTTTCCTGGAGAAAATTATCACTTCACTTTTAGGTATTGATAATTCAAGGCCATTATTATCTAACCATTTCTTTAGCAAATTAAGAGATAATGATAGAGTATTACAAGCTTTGTTAAGGTTTTTATCAGTAGTGTATAACAACAAGTCATCTGCATACTGGAGGACAGAAACTGAGCCATTGAGAGACGACTCTAAATCATACGCATATATGTTATAGAGCAGTGGACTTAATACAGAACCTTGAGGTAAACCCTTATAAACACAACGAGACACTTTGGAGTCATCAGAGACAACTGATATAAATCTTTCAGATAACATATTAATTATAAAATGTATTAAAATAAGTGGAACATTTAGTGTTAGGAGTTTCTGTTTAAGAATTGAAATTATAACGTTATCATAAGCTCCCGAGATGTCCAGCAAAGCAGCCACCACAAATTCCTTACGGGAAAATGCAATTTTAATATCTGTAGTTAGAATGCTTATACTATCTATAGTACTTTTGCCTTTACGAAAACCGAATTGGCTGTCAGATAATTTTGTATTTCTCTCAATGAACCACTCTAATCGATTCTTTACAAGGTGCTCTGCAGTTTTAGCTAGCACTGATGATAGAGCTATGGGTCTATACGATGACGAATCATCTGTTGGTTTGTTTGGTTTTAAAATTGGTAGAATTTCTTGTGACCTCCATGAAGCAGGAACATTACCCGACATCATAACATCATTGATTAAACTTAAATAGTATTCCAAAGAACCATCACTCAAATTGGATAAGAAGGAATATGGAATACCATCTTCTCCTGGAGAAGAATTTTTCACTGATGAGAGAACACCCTTTAATTCAGTCAGAGAGAATGGCGAATCCAAAGATAAAGAAAAATTTGTAGGAATTGCTAAACTAGGAGGAGAAAATATGACATTGGCCTCTGGAACAAAAGGTGGTGCTAAGCGGTCAAGGAAGCTATTGACTAAATTAGGAGAGATGAAAGAAGATTGTTCTTTAAAAGCAGATCTGAAACGTTTAATATTGCGCCAAACTAAAGAAGGTGGTGTGTCAGGACAAAGAGAGGAGCAGAAAGATCTCCATCCTGCCTGTTTTTTATTTCTAAGTAATTCCTGGGTGTCCATAATAACATTCTGCAAATTTTGTAAATTTTCATTAGACATGTCCAGAGCATATTCTCTCTCTGTAGTCTTTCTTCTACGCACAGCGTCTATACATTCATTATCCCACCAGGGTGGGAATGGAATTTTATCAGATGGGTTGTTATTTTTAATGGGAAAGAGTTGATTTGCAACTTCTATAAGGCATTTTGCAAAAGCCTCTGCCCTATCAGATTCTTCACCAATGACAGCAACAGGAAACTTAGAAATTCTGGACTCAACCATGGCTTTAAATATTGACCAATCAGCATCATGTAATTTGTGTTTTAAATTAGAAGATCGTTTTTTGTTAGAGCTATTTTTCAAAGGAGAAGAGATAATAATTGGATAGTGGTCACTACCAAAAGAATGTGGATATAGATTCCAGGACATACGAGAGGCAAGAGAGGGGGAACATATAGATAAGTCTACAGCACTTAAATTTTGTGTTGGACATGTGCGTCGAGTAGGGGTACCTGTATTGAGCACACAGAGGTTATGTGAATCCAAAATTTCTGCCAGGTCTACACCATGGTTATTGGTGATACTGGAACCCCAAGCTCGGTGATGAGAGTTAAAATCGCCTAAAATTAAACAAGGTCTGTGGAGTTGTGTAAAAATATTATTTAGATCAGCAAAAGATGAAGGACAGGGCCGTGGTATATAAATAGATAAAATGGAAATATTATCAATACATACACCAATGACATTAATATCAGAATTTCTGATAGGGAAAACTAATCGAGAAAAAGGAATAGAATTTTTTACTAATATGGCAACACCACCATGTACATCAAATCTGTCATCTCGAAGACATGTAAATCCCGAAATACCAAAAATAAAACCTGGCTTTAGCCAAGTTTCTGTTAGACATACAACTGCTGGATTATATTTGTTTATAAGATATATCAAATCACATTTTTTAGGAACTACACTTCTGCAATTCCACTGTATAATCTTGGAATCCATCACTATGAGTTTTGTTAAGTATATCATTCAACATGGCAACGTGGTACGGTTTCAAGACATTATTCTGTTGCAATATTAATTTTGAAAGCAAATTTAAAAGCATTTCTAACATTCCCACACTATCAGAGTCCTCAGAATTATGCTTTTTTTCCTGATCGCTCAACTTAAAAGCAGAACCATTCTGTGGGGAGGGAAACTGGTATTCATTTAATATTTTATTGTGAGCAACAACATCATAGCCTTTAGTAGGTTTAGGTGGAGAACGAGGTTTGGAAAAAAAGGTCTTTTTGTACGATGTATGGACTGGTTTTTCATTGGCAAAACTTAATCTAGCATTAGTATGATGTTGATGGCCATCATTAGTAGGGGCATGAGCAATAACATCCGCATATGATTTTTTAGAAACTGGGAACAATTGTGATGCTTCAATATAGGAAATACAGCTATGTGACATGGCATGTTTAATTTGCTTCTGTCGGTCTAATTCAGGACAAGCCTTACTAATGGCAAAATGGAAACCAGAACACATAATACATGAAGCTTCTACAGAACCTTCCTCAATGTGACAAGAATCACCTGTATGGCCTTCTTGAGCACATTTAAAGCATCTAGGTGAAGAACGGCACATCACCTTTGTATGGCCATATCTACAACATTTATAACACTGTATGGTCGGGAATGTGTATGTTTCTACAGAGAATGCATTATAGCACATAAATATCCTCTTTGGAAGTACTTGACCATCAAATGTCAATACAATTGATTGAGATGGCTTCCAAGTAGGAGAACCACCTACCATCATTTTGTAATTAAGTCTCCTAACTTTTAAAACCTTGCCGCAGCCTATAGGGGTGGAAATATTATCACAAATTTCCTCATCTGTCCACTCAGTAGGGATACCACGAATAATTCCCATTCTTGTTACATTAAAGGTTGGAATAAATGTTTTCAGTTTGTTTACTAGAACATTTTCATTATTCAAAAAATCATTTGCCGCTGAGAAGCTAGTAAAAGCCACTGAACATTTATTCCTACCAATTCTTTTTACACTACCAGGAATTATACACTTGAATTCATTTTTCTTTAAGAAATTACCAAATGTCATGGGATGTAAAATTGTGCCGCTGTCAGGAGAAGATTCAATTTTTTGCACATGAACGACATATGGTTGTGCATCAGTTGGAAGGTACTCCTTACGACCTATGGTAGACTGACCAGATTCAGTTGTTACTGTCTGTTTGAGTATGGGTTGATGTACATGTTGTAAGGGAAGGTTTGGCACTGCAAATGAATGAGGTGCTGATGCAGGTTTAGATGTAGGCTCATGAGATTCCACAACCATCTCATTGGTGGAATTACACTGGCAATCAGAGTCAATTAAATCATTTGGACTGGACCTCTTCTTCCTACGTTTGTTGCAGCGTTTGCATACTTTACAGGCTCGAACGCGTTTTCGTGATGCTTCCTTTCCATCAAGGCCTGATAGAATGGAAGAATCAGTTTCCATGCCACTTAAATCCGAAATCGTTACATTGCAAGCCACAGGGGGACCCGGATTGGGGCCCGGATCCCCCAGCGCAATATCAGGGGGATCGCTCATCCACTCATACACCGATTGTAATAAAAATGTACAAAACTTACCGAATCACACCAAAATATTTACACAAAAATACTAAATTAAACTAACTACAACAAATATATACAACTATTAGACTCAACTGATCAAATTTACACAAATATAAAAATAATTTTGAAAATTAGCTGAAAAGACTCCCGCCTTCGACGAAGTTTCCCGCGCTTTTTCATTTTATACCTTCGTGCTAGCTATCTTCATACAAACGGCTCACGTTTACGTTACGAATTCGATACGAAACTTACTTGAATAGGTTCGTGCTCACAAATTAGTTCAAATTACGCACACCAGGAGGCGCTGTTCATGTTTCCATATAAAATGCTCACGTTAACGATACGAATACTTTTTCGCAAGTTGTTCGTGCTAGGGGTATCTGAGTTGCCTTGTCCCCGTCAGTCGTCAGCAACAGCAAACAATGGGTCATGTATGAAAATATTAAATTGTCTCGATTTTTTTTCTGCACTTATGAATAAGCTAATACTATCTACAAAAAAAGTATCAGATTTATCTGATTAGTATTTCCAGAGAAATAAATTAAATTCTGTTAGAGGCGGCCATCGACAGTAACCCACGGATTTTTATTCAATTTCCCTACCCTACTCAATTAAAAAGTCATCCATCATAACTTGTCAATTTGTCATAACATAACCTCACTTTTCACCTCTTGCTTTGTGTTTGTTTGCGATTTTATGGATATATCTTTACGATTACGATACGATTTATCTTTATTTTATTCAAAGCGTGAGGGTCGTCGTAAAGATATATCCATAAAATCGCAAACAAACACAAAGCAAGAGGTGAAAAGTGAGGTTATGTTATGACAAATTGACAAGTTATGATGGATGACTTTTTAATTGAGTAGGCTAAGGAAATTGAATAAAAATCCGTAGGTTACTGTCGATGGCCGCCTCTAACAGAATTTAATTTATTTCTCTGGAAATACTAATCAGATAAATCTGATACTTTTTTTGTAGATAGTATTAGCTTATTCATAAGTGCAGAAAAAAAATCG
Source organism: Luperina testacea (assembly GCA_927399505.1). Lineage (NCBI taxonomy): Eukaryota > Metazoa > Arthropoda > Insecta > Lepidoptera > Noctuidae > Luperina > Luperina testacea. Next base: position 2,119,874 of record OV656771.1, read on the forward strand.
AGACAATTTAATATTTTCATACATGACCCATTGTCGGAAGAATAACGGTCGTTTACTTGATTTAAACTGACATAATTATCGGGTTTTGGACTTGTGAACAGCGAATAGTGGACTCCTATACATTGATTGATGTTCGATACGGCACGGAAGCGTATCGAGTGCTTGTACGACAGCCTACTTGCCGTACGTAGCGTGAATAGCTATGCCAAATCCCATCGCAGAGCCAGACGGCTGGAACATTTAATTTACGAAAAATTTATCTGTGGATGAATGACAGATGACAGACGGTAAACAACAATAAAATCATAACATAACCTATTTGAAAGTGGACGTGCGATTTTCACGCAATTTTGCAGTGGTGGTGAAATAATACACATTTGTATGCATTTTAAACGTGATACTGTATAACTAGATCTATAAAATCCAGCACAATGTCTCACGAAGATAGCAAAATCGATCTCATAAAGGTTTGTAAAAGTTTTACTTCTATATTCTTGCTCGTAAATGTTATTCTTGTAGAAGAAAATGGAAATATAAAATCTATCTTAACTACCGAGCGTGAAAGAACGTATTTCATAACTTTCAGAAAAGAAAAGAAGCTACATTTATAGCCAGCGAATTAGATAACAATGCCCCAGTAGACAAAATAATTGAATATTTGGAAGAAAATCACAAGAAAAAGAACAAAATCTACTCATTGTACAGGCAAACAGTGAGACAGAGGCGGACTACAGCCGGCAAGTACCACGATAACAAGCATTTTCTTCTTGTTGGCCATCCTTTGAACGTATTCAGTGATGACTGGGATGGCGGCCTTAACTCTGGTTACTTTGAAACATTTTCTCACAGAAGTCTGTTGCCGAAAATGATATCGCTCATACAGAATATAGATAAGAAAGATCCAGTAACAGAGTATATGAAGAAGAAAATGGTTTGGCAGGGCGCCATGCAGGATTACAAGAGAATTATTAGTAAGTTAATCACTGTGGCTAGTTAGTTGTTTCTTTCCCAAACAATAAGAATGTTCATGGAGGTACATACATTTCTTATCAATATTATTGCTTTTTTGCACTGTTTGTGTTGTGTTGACTGTATAACAAAAACCATGAAAGCCATACTGGGGTTTATTTATAAACAATGACTAAAGTTAAGTGACATTCAAAACTCAAAAATGTATGATTAAACAGAGTCGCAAATCACTACTAATTGCTAATTAACCTTTTGACCGCCACAGCCATGTATAGATGACAATCCAAAATGCCCAGCACGCCATGTTTCGACATAGAGGACATGTTTTTGATTTTTTGACATGTGGCGGTCAAATGGTTAAAAACATGTGACATCTACCAACCCACACTGGGCCCATGTGGTAGATTACTGCCTTCTCTCTCTCTCGAGGAGGCCTGCATCCCAGCAGTGGGAACATTATAGGCTGGTTATATAATCACTACTTAACTTTAAGCAATGTTTATGAATAAAGGGATATATCCAAGTTTGAACTCCCAATAACATTGAGGTTTAAAATAAAACAAATAAATAATATTCTTTTATCTTCACCAGGTATTATGAGTAGAAAACGTAAACGTGAATGGATCAATGATGAAGTATTACACTGCCCCAAACAACTGGTTGAGATAGCAGCGCATTACGAACAGAATCCTGATCCATACTTCGAGAGCAGCTACAATTGGTACTACGCAGGTCATGGGAACATGTTGCTGATAAGTTTCAGTGGACTTGACTATTTAGTGCATAGTGAATTTAATTGCATGTGTAAGTAGTATTTAATGAAATGTTGTATTAATCTGTGATGAACCTATAAAGTTGGTTGAGTTTGGCATTGAATAATCCTATGCATGTTTAGTTGATTTACCAAGACTTATAGTGGTCTGCCTAATGAAAGGCTGTGAGCAATACCGTCTTTACCATAAGGGCACACGGGGCCCGTGCCCAGGGCCCCCAATCTCAGGGGGGCCCCGAAGGACCGACAATTTCTCTCACACATTTATTCTCAGAAGATTTTTGTCGGGCACATTACACTTTTTTCACAAATCAGTAATCTTATCAGAAGGTATTTACAAGGCATATACTACGCCATTATATCGATGAATGCGCCTATTCCTACTGTACTAATTAATAATACATATTTCCGAACGTGTCCTACCTAATTTACTAAGTACACCATCTGGCGATCACTCACGCAATCCCTCCGATTCCTAAGTCAAGCTGCACCGTCTAAACAAGGCCTAACATAAATGTCGACATTGTCTATGGTTGGGGGAATCCCCGAATGATGTATTAAACTATCAGTCTGATAAGAGTGAGTGGCGTTATTTTGTTTCGTTTGATATCTAAAATTGAGTACTTAAGATAAACAGAAGTTTCGATTTGTTATTTTAAACATGTGGGGACTGTGTCCTGTGTCTCACGTACCCATCCCTTGTACAGTTGTTAAGAATGTAATATTTTTAGAAGTACTTATTGTAATTATTTTTAGAAAGTTTCATTTTGTGTTTTTCCCACGTTCCCACATCTACAAAGCGATTTAAGTTATAGGTACCTACTATTGTCTTTTATGATTCTTCATTGTTCTATTATGTTTAGTTATTTTGTATTGTACCCATTTGCATTTCTCGTGTTTTATTATACTTTTAAAAGGCAATCGTTTTACCGCGTCCTTTGTTTAGTGAACGGCAGATGTGGGAGAGTTTTGGTTCTGAGCTTCAGTCTGTTTTTAACTAAGATCGTGCGAGGTCCTCTCTGACCCCGATCATATTTTACTCGTCGAAGCTCGCCGTAACCTAGTGTTTCTAGTAGTCTTACCCTTCATGTAACATTATTTAATTTTACGTTTTCGTGTCAAGTGTAACTGCTAGCTAGCATTATGTCGATAAGAACATATTTAAGTGGTTCACAAAAAAGAAAAAAAGTTATAGCTCAAAAAGAAATAACGGAAAAACTTCCAAAGCTCACTTCGTTTTTTACGGTTGAAGAAACAAATAAGCCGAGGGATAATTCATTCTCATCACCGCAAGACAAAAGTACCTCTGAATGTCACCAGGAAAAAGAGGTTACCTGTGACGAAAATGACAAACACACTTTAGATGCTGAACCATCGACTTCAAGCTACTGTGAATTAATAACTGCAAGCTTAGATAATGTATCAGTGTCTCCCGACCCTGGTACTTACTCTGACGACATTTTACCGGAAGAAGTCCGTGATATTTGGATTCGAAAAGGGCCCGAGTTTTTCCAAAATAAAAAAAGTGACTTCTCTGAAACTTCTACAAGTTTTCCAGATGCAAATGGTAAAACGAAAACTCGATACTTGACTAAAAATATTTTTATTCGTAAATTGACGAACGGTGAGTCTTTAGAAAGAAAATGGCTCCTTTATTCACCAGCAAAGAAATCTGTATACTGTTATTGCTGCCGTCTATTTAATACCACTACTGGTACTGGACATAACTTAAGTTCTCCTGATGGATATAAAGATTGGAAGCATATAAGTAACTTATTGATAGAGCATGAGAACAGTTTACAACACAGGGAACTTATGATGAATTACGTTGCAAGAATGAAAACTACTGGACGAATTGATACTGAGTTGCTGTCCCAATATAATACTGAAATTAACTATTGGAAGAATGTGCTCAGGAGAATTGTTGCAGTCGTGAAATTTTTGGCTTCAAGAGGTCTTGCTTTTCGTGGTGATAATGAGACATTAGGATCGCAAAATAATGGGAATTATTTGGGATGCTTAGAACTGATTAGTGAATTTGATCCTTTTCTTGCTGATCACATACAAAACTACGGAAATCGTGGAAAAGGAAGTATATCATATTTATCGGCAAATATTTGTAATGAATTTATTAATTTAATGGGACAGCAAGTTTTGAAAACCATTGTCAAAGAACTTAAATCAGCAAAGTACTACTCTATTAGCGTCGATTCTACGCCCGATCTGTCCCACGTTGACCAACTGACTTTCATAGTTAGATACGTAAAAGACGGACAGCCTATTGAGAGATTTTTGCAATTTTTGCCTATGGATGAACATAATGCGCAACATATAGCAGATACCATTTTAAACTTCTTTGAAAGCCTTAATATTCCTATAAAAGATTGTCGCGGACAGAGCTACGACAATGCATCAAATATGTCTGGAAAGTACTCTGGTGTTCAGTCAAGAATAAAAGAAGTTTGCGAATTTGCGATTTACGTTCCATGTGCAGCACATTCGCTAAATTTAGTGGGTGTTCAGGCTGTGGAGTGTGTTACTGAAACAGTAACATTTTTTCAACTTGTACAAAAATTGTTCAATTTTTTCTCGGCTTCGACTAAACGATGGAAAATTTTGACAGATCATTTAGGTGCAAATAGAGTCCTGAAGTCTCTTTCGGAAACTAGGTGGTCTGCACGCGCTAATGCTATTAATGCTTTGCAAAATGGTAATTTAAATATTTCTGAAGCATTGTCTTCTATCGCGAGTGACATAAATCAACCAGGAGACACTAGAAAGGAAGCCCAAAGCCTAGCAAAAAAAATGGGAAAATTCGAGACTGCTCTTCTAACGGAAATATGGAATGATCTTTTGGGAGTTATGAATAAAACAAGTCTGAGTTTACAGAATAGCACTATGACCATGGACGTTGTAACGAAACTCTACGAATCTCTAATCAGTTATGTCAATACCGCACGCAATAATTTTGATCAGTACGAATCGGCTGCTAAAGAAAAAAATCCATATGCTGACTACAAAGATACATTTGAAAGAAAAAAAATTCGCAGCACACGCATCAGTTTTTTTGAAGGATCATCAGAGACTGCACAGTTGAGAGGCAAGGAAAAGTTTCGTGTAGATACTTTCATTCCCATAATTGACACATTAAATACGCATTTAAAAAAACGTTCGGTAGCATACCAAGAAAATGATAGTCGATTTAGTTTTCTTTGTCAGTTAACAACAATCGAATCTGATGAGTTGACCAAAAAATGCAAAGAATTTGCAGAATTTTATCATGAAGACATTAATGCAGATGAGCTCAAAACAGAATGTTTTCATTTAAGCCAATATTTAAAAAACATAGCAAAGCAATCAGTGGATTTAAATATCTCAACCTTACATAACTTAATAAAATCAGATAAATTGGAACAAACTTTTCCAAACGTAGAAATTGCTACAAGAATATTCCTTTGCCTAATGGTTACCAATTGTAGTGGAGAGCGGTCATTTTCGCAGCTTAAGAGAATAAAAAATGAATTGCGAACAACAATGTTACAAGGACGACTGAGTAATTTGTCAATTATGTGCATAGAAAGTGATATCCTTCAAAAAATTGACTTTAAGGATATAATAGAAGATTTTGCTCAACAGAAATCCCGAAAGAAACCGTTATCGTAATCGTCACCAAAAAACCAGCAGCTTTCCAATATCATCAATGACATATTATATCATACTATATTTGATTACCTATAATAAATGGTCATACTCATACTTATTAGTAAAAAAATGTTATTATAATTCGCTTGTTTTACTTTTCAAAAGGGCCCCAAATTCTTGTGTGCCCAAGGGCCCCAGCCTAGTTTAAGACGGCCCTGGCTGTGAGTACACCCACATGAAAACCATAGTTATATATATTTATCTGTTGCAGTTTACAATGCTTTTATCAAAAGATTAATTGTTTTAATACTTTTTGTCTTTTTCCAGATATTTCCCCTTTCTCAAGGTACAATTTGTTGATAGAAAACGACAATGTAGTAAAGTTTGACTGTGGAGAAGACCTCAACATCCTTGAAACAATATCATCACAGAACATCATAGCATTGAGAACTAAGAACAAGATATTTGTATTGAAAGTACAACAAACTGATGATTCCATACAAATTGAAAAAGTTAAAGAAATGGAGTCTAAATTACCTTTCACTGGTATATCCTTTGATGAATATCATAGGAACATATTGTATGTTACTACTCTAGACTACAAACTGACGATTGTAAACTTAGACAGAATGACGGGACGAAGTAGACAGTTACGAGGGAATGTAACAAGTTTAATCGACAATTGGAGCACTGTTCTTGGCTCCGAAAGAGGTTACTTCACACATGTCTCGAAAAATTCCATCACACTCTATGATAAGAGAACTAACTCTGCTTTCCAACGGTGGAAAAACCTTCGAAGAATCACAGATGATGTGGCATGTAATGACATCAGTGTCGCGAGCCACGCCACAGACAAGCGCCTTCTATACTTCGGGACCGATCATCATCTGTTCCTAATGGATCTACGCTACAATAAAAAAGAAAAGAACAAGCTAAAAGTTGTACAAAGATGGACACATGGTATGCAATGTTTACCAACTTATATGTCAGTTTGTAAATTTGATTATAACAAAGAACTGATTAGTTTGAGCAGTCAGTGGTGTGAAGACTTGTGTGTGGTCAGTAATCACGCAGACAGACTGACCAGGCACATAGACATTACTAGTGTAACCATCCCATATCGGCCACCAAGTATATTACAAGTTTTAAACGAGGCTAGAGAGAAAATGCTTTGCTGTGATTTAAATAATCCTATTGATAGTAGACTATGCACTTCAATCACTGGATTATTAGTGTTAGAACAAGATGATAAATATAACTTACTTATGTTAAACTCGCTAGGGGATGTGTCTTATCACACTCTGTGTCCACAACACATGACCGCGTTTTTCGACGACACCGGTACAGAAGTTCTAAACGAATGGAGTAAAGCTTATAAAAGAGAACCAAAAGACTTGGAAGTATCATCTACAGTAGATATCAGTAATATTTGGAAAAAGTTGAAGAGAATACCTAATGATTTTAAATTAGGTGAAAATAAGTTTCACAGGAAAGTTAGCAAGTTCAGTGAAAAGGAAATATACGACGCATTTGAAAATGAAGAGATCGAATCTGGACTCTTGGACATATGGCCGAAAACCCAGTATGAGGACACGAAGGATGAATCCTCCATTAGTTTATTTTTCAGTAATGAATGAGAGTGAAATAAAACAATCATTTTATTTATAAACAACTATAATTCCTACCTATATGACTGAGTTTTTACAAACAACCTTGCATACATCAAATCAACGTACAAACATATTCACATTAAAATTAATTCATATAGATGGCGACGTAGTTTTAAACTTGCGCGTGCGCCGAGTAGTAAGTACGAGCAAGTTTAAAACTATGTCGTCGTAAAAACAAGTTGGGAACTATCAACCATTCAAACTAACAATTTAATTGGTGTTGCATAAAGCAAAGTCTACTTACATTGCATGTAAATGCAAAGTTGTATAAGCTTAGCTTCTTAACAAAATAGCATCAGTAGATATCTCGACAGGGGTATTCATTCAGTCTTCGGGTACATCGTCGAAAACTGGAAAAATAAGCACACAGTTGATATTTCCCAACTAAAGGAAACAAACATAACAACCATAGGAATCACTTGATTAGTTTACATTTAATTGTAGTATAAACAATTTAAATAATACAAAGAAATACAAGGGGGTACCCTTGTATTTTACTAAGAATATTTTAGCAATTTCATTCGCCAGATCGAATATCATTTTATTATAACTTTATAAGTTATGTATGACGATTAAATAAAATGCAAATTTATTTGATATATTTTAGGCAAAACTTTTATGGTTTTCTATTAGGGATGCGACGGAAAGAAATTTGGTTGGATATTGGCCGAATATCCGGCAGGCCGGATACTTGCACGCAAACCACACAGGACAGTAAGTTACACAAATATGTTTAATTTCATTAAGGCGTACCTAAACGGGCCATATTTATACATATAGGATGATTTTTAATAGGTACATATTTAAACTATGGACTGAGTTTTAATAATATTAATATCTATAAGGGCAGTGCGGTTTGAGAATGGCCATAAAAATAAGCTTGTTTTAGTTTTGTGCCTCGTATCATGCACTAGCTGCGCCCCGCGGTGCCACACGGAGATTCCCTCACGATCGGACGAAAAGCTTTTTCGGAATAAAATAGCTTAATCACTCTCAGGGGGCGTAAAAAATCTCAATGGCAAAAACACTCGATCCGTTGCTGCGTGAAAAGTTTGTTACATTACACTTTCCCAATACAACCCAACACATCAACGAACACAAACAGATCTATGTTGTTTTTTTAGGGTTCCGTACCAAAATGGTAAAAAGGAATCCTTATGGTGAGACTCAGTCTGTCTGTCTGTCATGTTATGCTATCAACAGCTATCAATGCTATGAACTTGAAATTTAGAATAGTTTTAGATGACGTTTGCCCAACTATTTTGCAAATTAGAAAGAAATAAAATTATATGTATAGTTTTTGCAACAGGGACTGAAAGGGGTCTGAAAAATTCGAAGTGGGGCTACTGGGGCATATGGGGTATCATATGAAAGAGCGCAGTTTACACATTCTCAAACATATTTTGTTAGGCCGCTGTTTTCGACTTTTGATGAAAAATAAAAAAAAATGTTGTTCCCCCCTTATCTCCGAAGTTTCCAAAGAGAAAAATCTGAAATAATTCTATGTGATAGAAGTTTATGTAAAGATTAAAGGAAATATAAAACGAAGTCTCTAAATAGCACACTTTTTCAGAAATCATTTAGGCCGGCTTTAGTGCTTGACCGACCGTCGGTGCGTACGTCGGTCGCGCTTGTCATTTGTATGAAAATTCACAAGCGTACTGTCGGTCGAGCACTGTAACGACTTGTGAATTTTCATATAAATGACAAGCGCGACCGACGTATGCACCGACGCACAGACGAGTATTTGACTTAAAAAGTCGATCAAAATTATTTTGTGATAATTATAGATTGGATATAAAATAAAAAGTAGTTTAAGGTGATAATTTTGTATTTAAAACAAACAAACACGTACAATTTTACATAAAAGTAGAGAATGGTTGACTTGTAATGAATTCCTTGTTGCATTAATTCCCCTATGTACCAACTACTGTACATGAAGTTTTAATAAAAAAAAAATTACATAAAAATCTTCTAATCAGAATCACCTTCACTAGATCCATCGTCCTCCTCATTGTCAAACGCTGTAGACGAGACGTACGATGTCTCTGGAAGCAAGAGTTCTAATGCTTCAACGGAATATGGCTTACTTTTTTTTCGTTGCCTTTGCCTGGTACTGCTCAAAAAAGGATCCGAAGTTAGCAGAAGTCTGTTAAGCACATCTTTGTTACAGTCTTCGCGCGAAAACTTCCTAGAAAAACTCTGCCTATACATGCGGAAGTGTTTGTTTCTGGCCTCAGCCGCCTCTTCCGACAACTGGCCAATAGGCAGAATAGCGTGATCAATTACTGTGGCCCCATGTCTTAAAATTTTGTGCATTGTAGGCGACATGGGGTGCCACTCATACAAATCTACATATAGCTTTGCAGTTTGTTCAGCAAAGTTTTCAAATTTCTGCGTATCAATTTTGAGCCCACTTGACAAAGTCTCCAATATGACACTGCATTTTTTTATTAAATTGATGTCAATCCAAGTAATGCGTGATGAAGTTTCGGGATTTGAGAAAAACCTCCTTGCAGTGTTCCCATCATTGGTGTTCCCAAACCCTGCCTTCGGAATATCCACTAGCAGCCCCATTTCCTCTTTAAAAGCCTCTTGAATTTTCTTCTTCCTTTCTGCCACTATAGTTTTATGTTCTTGAGTTCTTGCCTGCCATTTTTTTATAGGTATTTTATATGACAAATGAAGAAGTGATTCAAAAAATCGAATTCTGGCATGTAATGTCGACAGCCCAAATTTAAGACTATCAGGATTCTCTATGTTTTTTTTAATAAGTTTGTTGAAGTCTTTTGATGTTTGCCCACATATATAGCACCTCATAGTAGATAGCGTGTTTGTTGCAGCATTGCAAACCTTTGCATCGATCATGGTAAAGGCTAATGTGTGCTTTATTTTTAATATACCACCATTTGTCCTCGGTATTTCACTTTTTTTCAATTTTTTGATTTGATTCTCTATGTAGGAGATTTCTTCATTTGTGATGTCTTTTGTTTCGTGAACAAAACGGATTCGTATGGGTCGGCAGTATCTTGCAGAAGAAGGTACTGGGTTTTGCCAAATTATCTTCTTTTGGTCACCAAAATTGCAAATCAGTCGTAAGGGCACAAATGAACTCTGAAATATAGAAGAATCACTGTCTGTACTGTTACCAAATTTTTGTTTAAACTGTTGTTGTTGGGAACCATCACAACCCCATTTTGATAATAGCTCTAAAGAGCTTATTTCTTCTTCATTTATACTTTCGAGTACTTCATCTAAGTACATACATAACCGTGCAGATGTATGATCCAGAAGATCCTGCAAGTTTATTTCAGCACATGTTTCTGTAACTCTCATCGACTCTTCACGCGGATAACAGTCTTTCTTGGCTTTTTTAACAAGTGAATAACACGGATAAACGTTTTTGTTTGCAGCATGAATAACTTCGTATTGATTTCTAGTCAAATCAGCTTCCACGAAAATAGCTAAAGCTTGTGATGGTGTATGTTTTTTGACTACCACATTTTGTGTTGAATTATAACGTGTTCTGTACTTTTTGGCTCTTGTTGGCGTTAAAGTCATATCTTTCATAACTTTAGCCGCGTCACCATGTCCTGCAGCACGTTGACTCATTTGGGCTGCATAGGTTAATTCTTCAAAGGATATTTGTTCCCTCAAATCCTTTGTTTTGCGCCTTTTTGCTTGATCGCTCAATTCCTTGAATTCTTTACTTGGTCGACCGGCCTTTTTTGTTGTCCACGCAGGCAGTGTAATAAAAGTATTTAGCCATTGTTCATTTTTTGTTAAGAAGCGTTCTTCCTTGTTACTGGCGGCTGCCCATTTTTGTTTAAACTGATACTTAAATGATTTTAAGGCATTTCTCAACGAACCTTGTTTATTTTCAGGGCATCTCGTGATTATTTTAAGACGATTTTCTAAAAACTCAAACTTTTGGACAATTTTTCTGTCTGAACATTCTTTTATGACTTCATAGAGTGATTTTCTACTCATCTCCATCCACGTCATTGGAGATTCTGCAATAGAAAAATAAAAATAAAACACTGTTTTATTAAAGCTGATTTCGACTAATTTCGTAAAAAATAATAATAAAAAATGGCGTGTATATGCGGGACATTTTCCTTTAAAATCCTTATCAAGAATAATGAAGCTATATGTTACATCCAAAATCATAAGTTAACTGGGTTTAACTCATAAACAAAAACACCTTTAATTACAGAGTTTACTAAAAAAAAGTTGCATTTTTTATGGAGTACATTCAAGGTGCAAAATGTCACTTAAATAAAGTGTAGTACCAAAATAAACATGCTTTTATAAAGTAACGACATACCTTCTTCCAAAATATCCATAATGGTTATAACACAATTTCACCAAACAGATTAAAATGCAATTTAAAGATCACGTTTTAACTGCAGTGCCGAGAACAAAGACATACGATTCACGCAACGACTGGGTTCCGACTGCTGCTACGGTTGGTGGAGGGGCGGTGCATGGCCAAATTGGCCGTTAAGTGACGTAATAGCTATTGGGCTCTCACGATACAATAGTTGTAAAGCAATAGAACAAATTTCGACTTTTCGACTTTTGATCGGATTTTTAGTTGAAATACTCGTCTGTGCGACGGTCGGTCAAGCACTAAAACCGGCCTTACAAAAGTTACATTAGTTCCACTATCGGTCAAGAGATGGCGCTGACATAAAACTGCAGTATTCTACACAGCAGTGCACAGTGATAAAATTCTCTGACGAATATAGGCCTCGCCGATGAAAATTTAAAAACATGATGGTAACGGAACCCTTGGTGCGCGAGTCCGACTCGCTCTTGCCCGGTTTTTTATTTGCATAAGGATAGTTTACTGGCTGGAAAGTGACATAGGCTAAAAAAACCGCCCAGAGAAACCGCGATACCGGTAGAATCTATGGTCCGTGTTCGTAAAGTATCAAATGAAGAGTTAAACAAATCTCGTCGATCTTTGTCATGCCTCTTATTTACACACGCCTATACGCTTCCAAATCCTGTTTAGGTTAAATTCTTAAGCAATCACCCACTAAAGGGAATAAGAGTAACACATCAAATCAAAGCACTGAATTTGTAAGTGGCTTTACAATTTGGCATCCACAGGTACATTTTCTTATCCATTTGTTTACATTTTCATCAGATAATTTTGGATCAGACTATAATTTATATTAATTTCTTGTTGACTGACGTACCTACTACTGTTAGCGCCTGGTAAAGGTCCTGAGCCAGCTCCTAGTAAGCGGCTGGTCGGGTCCTTTGTTCTCGCGCTCCTTCTCCTCAAGCTGTTCCATCAGTTTGCGCTGGTTCTCGCGGAAGGCGGCGATGGGGTCATCGAACTGGCTGTAGTACGTCAGCACTTCGCGCACGTCGATCACGTCTGACATAGCTATCGCTGTGAGGAAGGGACAACGTAACATTAACATCACGCCTCTATTCGGGGGATAACATAAAATAACATCACAAATTCACAACTGTGCTTGTAAAACTGGAAGTCTCACATTTACGAACAGATACGAGTCATCATCTGCCTAGCCTTTTCCCAACTATGTTGAGGTCGGCTTCCAATCTAACCGGATGCAGCTGAATACCAGTATTTTACATGGAGCGACTGCCTATCTGACCTCCACCACTCCGTATTACTGTACTGGGTAATACGATACCTCTTGATAAGACTGGTTGTCAGACTTTCGGGCTTCTGACGACCCGTCAAAGACGACGACGAAGAGAAGAAGACGACGACGTAACGACTGTCAAAGATTCAGGAATGACAGCCGGTACAAACGGTTTGACGACACGGTTGGCGCAGTTGTTAAGCGATTGACTGCTGCGCTGCGTGTCGCGGGTTCGATTCCCGCACGGAACAAATATTTGTATGACCTACATGTAGTTGTTCCGGGTCTGGCTGTTTGTGTATGTGAGTTTAAATGTTTGTAAACGCACCCACAATACAGGAGAAATTCCTAGTGTGGTGCAACGTTTAAAAAAAAAAAAAAAGCGTCTCAACGTGCTTTTCGGGGCACGGAGGGGTCTCGGTATGTAAAGATGGTCACCCATCCACAGAGCAACCGCGGCAAGCGTAGCTTAACCTGATCGATCGACCTGTGCGGCTGTTATTATTTAGCCACGGGCCCCTCTGGGATAATTCTGTGAAGTTTCGCTAACTAATTATAAAAGATGCAGCGGTGTTCTTACTCTGTAGCAGATTGGCGAGGTCCAGGAGAGCCGTGTCTTCGTCAGCGCCCTTCCATTTCTTGAGGATGAGGGAGTTCTGCGGGTGGAACTTTGTAGCTTGCTTGTTCCAATCGATCACTATAACCTGCAATTACAATACGTAGGTCATAGTCTCAGTCTCAGGCTCAATCAGGGAGCTGTTACGCGTGTGTGAGCGGTTTGTTGCTAGTCATGGGTTTGTCTACAATGTAAGCAAAAGTGTATACATGGTTTTTGAGGCCTCCGGTAGACGTGTACGTAGCGACCCATTTGTAATGCTGAACGGGATGCAACTCAAAAGAGTTGACAAAATACCTGGGACACTTTTTAACCGGAGACCTCAAAGACGACGTTGATATAGATCGTGAGCGCAGGGCGCTAGCGGTCAGGGCCAACATGCTGATACACAGGTTCGCTCGTTATGGTATTGAGGTAAAGATTACGCTGTTTAAAGCGTATTGCCAATCATTCCACACGAGCGGCCTGTGGGTAAGGCATACTAAGAGGTCGCTAGACGCCCTGCGTATTCAATATAATAACTGCTTCAGGATACTGTTGGGACTGCCGCGCTATTGTAGTGCGTCCGGTATGTTCGCTTTTGCGCATACTGATGATTTTTATGCCATAATGCGCAAAAAGACAAACTCCATCTTGTCAAGAGCGCGGTCCAGTTCTAACAGCATTTTTATTTCGTCGTATCTATTTATTTGTCGATTTATGAGCAGGACGCTTAAGGCAGAGCAATTGCTATAAAGCCAAGCGGTCAATAGGTTAAGCAATGTTTATGTATAAGGGGAAGAAACTATACCTTAGAGAGATCCCGATTAAGTCCCTCTAGATTCTTCACATGAACGCCATCGATGAAGTGCGTCGAGTCCCTAAAGAGTCTGTATGTGATGAACTTGTTCTCGGGGTCCAGTTTGTCGAGGACTGGCCATATCATGAAGGCGTTCTCCGAGGTGAAGATGACCACCTCGTAGTTTGAGCTGGCGACCGACTGCAGGAACTGGTCAACGCCTGGACGCTTCTTGAACCTGGTGATGTAGGAGGCAAAAAAATAAATAACCGGTGTAAAAACAAGCTTATACCTACTCCTCGTCATTGTGCTCATTTTTTTTTGTACTGGACCATACCTGGGAACCTTCTGGTTACAGAGATATTGACTTTGCATGCACGCATAAGCACAATGTTTTGCGTGTGTTACATTGCGCTCGGCTGTAAACAACGATTTTTTTATACCAAAAATAATAGTTGTGTCCCAGCAATGATTTTTGCTCAGTATTAAACCAATTGATGTACAGAATGCGTAGATATCGGCTATGTGATGGGTCTTTTTACACCCTGTATTTACGTATACTTATACGCCCGACAAACATCTTTGTGAATGTTGTAGCGGCGCTGCTTGTAAAGGCGAGATGCCAAAAATCTGTCTAGTCCATTTAATTTAGTTTTTGACGTGAATAAGTCTTTAAAATTGCTTCTATAGTGGGGGCAAGAAAAAAAACCAACGATAACAAAATCGGGGCATACAGTTTGGTTTTTCAGCTTCATATATCGTCTCCATCCTAAATTCAATTACACCTATCCCTATGGATAGCTAAAGGATCAAAGAATTCATTACGCCAAGTGAGGAATGTGACGCATCGCGCGCTGTGGAGGGGGAAGCGCCGCCATTTTGAGGTCATTTTGCTGCGTATCGAGATTTCCATTTAGTATAACTTTTGACTCGAAAAAGTTACGACGTTCGTTTATGTTTTAATCGTCAGCTCTCGTCAAAATCTATCGATTTTATACAAAACATTAGTGAAAAATAGTGACAGTGAATATAATTTGTTAAAATAATATCAAAAATATATAATGTCGGCCTATATGCGTCAAAAAGCCAAAACGAAATACAGAAATCGTATACGGTTGGAAAGAGCTTCTCAAGAGCAATCGAATGTTAAAAATAAAACACCATAAATGACCGAGTCCAGCAGTGCCGTGAGCGTAAAAGAATGAATGCCGCCGAGCGGATCAACGATGTTGCCAATACATCTGCTGCAGCTGGGGCGGTTGAAATTATGCAAGTGAATGATGAAATCACTTCTATATCGACACTGGATCAATCCCGTTACGTAGTTACTTAAACGTATTCACGTACAACACACGGCCGTGTCCATGACTCAGCCACACCCCATTTTTAATTTTTTAATGCGAAAGCGGGACGACCTGTAGTTTTTAACTGCTGAGCTGAAAGACCAGAGGTTGGATTATGTACTGTGAAAACCATTTTTTTTTTATGATACTTGTATACTAAAATGACACTCCATACGCTAAGGGCCGGTTCACAACTGGCGAAGCGCGCTGCAGCACGGTTTTCAATAGCAGACAAATATGGATCTTGCGTTGGTTGAAATAAAGTTCAAAATAAATAAACTTACATCAAATCCGAGATAGCATTGATTCGGACAGTGGTTAAGGTTATTTATTTTCGACTTTATTTTAAGTGATGGAATGTTGATATTAGTTTGGCAGGCAAAATCCCTACTCAGCAAGTAGGATTGAAGAAACATACCTCCATCCAGTCTGATAGGACCAGTCGGGGTGTACCAGGACATCAGTAAACTCTAACACAAGCGTGTACGTGGGCTGATACGGAGGCGGCAGCGGGTCAGGTAGCAACTTCTCACGGGACGGCTCCTTTATCATCTGTAGACCAATAACACAGCGTGACGCGTCATGAATAAACAATCTTTCTTTCTTTTGTTTTCATGTCATTATTCTCACAAGGGTGGACAGAGGTGGGATAGATTGTATAGTCGAGCTGGTTTATCAACCTAAGGTTACTGGCATGTCTTAAATCCACAGGGTCTATTTGTCTATGTGCCAGTTAGACAGTTCCAAACTTTCAATCTTAGTGAAGTCACAATTTACTGGGCATTATAGTCAAAAGTGGTAAAAAAAGGTTACATGCTCTGTGTGGTAAACGAATTACAAGGTCATTCCACTGGGCATAAACAAACTCAAAACTAATACTGAAAATATGCTGATGAAAACTATTCCGTTTGTCTATAGCGCTCAGAGTACGAAGACGCCTCGGCAGCCGCGAAGGCGGCATTGTCAACACTTTTCCTACTTTCCATACACAAAACAAAGTGTGTCACAGTTAATTCGCACTAGGACAAAAATGACGAATTAAAACTGATTGCTTTGAAGGCGGTCCGCGACAGCACTTTCGGTGCCACGAATTTTATTAGGTCGTCGTTAGACGCTGCCGGCACGGCGGTTTCGTGCTCTGTGTATGTGTGCCAAGGGACACATATAGACAAACATGGCTTTATTACACATGAGCAAAAGGATGTTACCTTTTCATAAAAGGTAAGTTCTTTCCACGTGCGCCGTAAGTACTGCAGGACGATGGGCATTTCTGAGAACTCGTCCTCGATGATTTCTCCGTCCTCACCGCGGCGAGGGGCGCCCATCTCTACCACGAGGCAGCTGCCCATCACCGTCATGGCGCCGCCGAATACTGCGAACCTGCGATATGAGATGACAGACATTAAGGTGGGTATGCAACAAAAGGCAGTTAAGA
Source organism: Luperina testacea (assembly GCA_927399505.1). NCBI lineage: Eukaryota > Metazoa > Arthropoda > Insecta > Lepidoptera > Noctuidae > Luperina > Luperina testacea. The sequence goes on from OV656771.1 coordinate 2,136,726, forward strand.
GCGCGTATACAGAAAGTGGGCAATGTCGCAAACAGCTGTCAAATATTTCCCTGTTTTGATTAATTTGTCAATATTACTGTATGAAAATAAGAAATATGGCTAACTAATGAACTAGAATATTAATAATGAATTGCAATTAAAACACTGAATTTGATGTTGTAACCGTTTTAGGTGTAAAAAAGGCATTTGTAAAGTTTCCAAATACTTTTTTTACATCTAAAACTAAATATTCGGTGTTACGATATTAATTATTGCATTTCATAATCAATATTCTAGTTCATTAGTTAGCCATATTTCTTATTTTCATACAGTAATATTGACAAATTAATCTAAACAGCGAAATATTTGACAGCTATTTGCGACGTTGCCCACTTTCTGTATAAACGCTCTTAAGGCGTGCTACACATCCGAAAAAGTATGTAGAAAAGAAAGACTTTTTTGCCACAAATAAAATAAAAACCAACTAAAGTTGTACTACTAAAATAATACAAATTCTTGACTATAATCATTAAAATTTTGTTAGCCATTTCTAGCCATATCATCTTTCACAAAGTCCATCCATTATTACTAGCTTATTCTCATGACATACCCCATCTTCATCCGCCTCCAACTCTTTTCATTTTCCTCTGTCTTCTCCTTGTTCTCTTGCTCAAACTTCTCCTGTTCCTTCTTAATGGCCTGTGCATCTTCTGTGGACAGCGGAGACTGTGGAAAAAAGCGGCCCAAGATATCTACTTTCTCAGGTTCATTTTTATTTTTATCTGGAAGTTGGAAAATATCAAGTTAATGTCATTCAAAGAGTTTTATTTCAGTCCCATACTGGGAGCTTTTATTGTTTTTTTTTTAATATATAAGTAGTAAATCTTTCTGTGCCTGCATTTTTTTTAAATATTTTATACTTAAGCATTAATATAATTAATAAAGTATATATTTATGGCAGAAAAAAACAACAAAGCAACAGGTCAAAAGGAGATGGTGTAATGAATTAGACATCTTTCCAAAGGATTGGCCCACAATTGTATAAGTCTGGGAAAACTAGAAAGAGAGAATGGAGGCCTTTGCTCTACAGTTGGACAATATAGGCATATAATAATAATAAAGTAAGAAGAATGTCATAATGGTTTCAGGGTGTTGTCACAGTCACATATTTTTTTTATTTACTAAGACTATTATATAAATATCATGTTTATATTGTTGAAACTGAGTGAGGACATGTGACATGGCTTTACTAGTCTCTTACATCAGAAATAATTTGTCACATTTTATGAAACAAGCAAGGGTTTTTGAAGTTTTTACGTAAGATAAACAGTTTTGGTTTATTTTTCAGGTAAGTATTCTAGATGAATCTGTTATCTTTTGGGCTTCCTTCATTGGTTTTAAAATCACACATCTCAAAGCTAAGGATTAAGACAATATTTGAGTGATAACAGCAATTGATAGTATTGTAAAAAATATTCAAATGATTTTTAATTGAATTCTTTACATGGTTACTTGAATGAACACATTATTGATTCAACATTTGCCGGGTGTAAGGGTGAAAATTGGATACTAACCTATATTTTCCGTACTGTACAATTTGGGCGAGTTGGCGGATAGTAACCATATATTCTGCCTTGAAAAATTATTAGAATGCAGATTTCCTATCTTACAACACGCAGTCCTTGTTAGAAAAAGCACTTTTCTAAGAGACATTATTTCATTTGAAAAATCACATTCACAACAAATGAAGAAACGTCATTGAACTGTCACATTTTCTCGTGTGTAGTGTAGTGCTGCTATATGAAAGGATTATAAATTAAATTAAAGTTAGGCGAGTTTCACTTAGGGCAGGCACAGGAACGTGGAGATTGGCATATACAAAGACAGACCTATGCCCAGTGGTGGGTGAAGTCACGTCAAGTCTGTGGATGATGGATGATGAGTTTTAGGTCATTTACCTTTTTACTTGGAACAGTACCAAATCTGACTAAGTAATCATCATCATCTTTTCAGCCGAAAGACTTTCACTGCTGAACATAGGCCAAGCATCGCCACTTCCACCAGTTCTGTGCTTTTTGCGTCTTTGCATCGAGCTGATTATTTGGCTTGCATAATCTCATGTTTCTCTGTCTACGTAATCTGTGAATATTTTTATATTATCATAATCTGTGAATATTTGGCTTGCATTACATTGTATAAAATTAGCATTTTTAACATAAAGTTGAATAGTTTGAATCTACGGTTTGTATTGTAAGTCTACGGCGTAGACAGACAGAGTAAGAAAGCCATGACGTCATGACGTTTAACAATGACAACTGAGACTGAGAACCAGTGTTGCCATGTGCACCGTAATTACGGTAACTTCACCGTTCTCAGTAAAAAACCGCCTACCGTTGAAGCATGACAACGGTGATGATATCTACCGTTATCTTCAAGGATCTAATTTTTTATGATGAAAATTATTTAGGAGCTAGCAATTTTACTTATATGGACTTTTCTTACATTTTAAAAACACAGTCTCTAAATTGGCAATACGTTTTGCTCTATAGAATAAAAAAACCCGGAAGTTTATGAACGTTCCCTTACATAGGTACAATACGCGCCCGAGGATTCCCCGACTCGCGGGAAATCCCCGTACATCGCGTCGATATAATGCCAACAATTTGAGTTTGCGTATAAAGACATGTTAACTATTGTAAGTTGTGGGAAATAATATTTACTTGGTTAATAGATTTACGTTGTTTACTTGATTAAATTGATTGATTCCTTCACGAAGTCACGAAGTTTTTGCAGTCGAACTTATGTTACGAAGTTTAATTTCTTCAATATAAACAGTTTTGTAGTATTTATTGGTTGTTTTATTAAAATTATTACACCGTTTTTGACACCGTTTTTTTCCAGCCCCTATCACCGTAATATCTTAGAATCTACCGTAATTTATGAGCGTTATCAGTTATCAGTTATCACCGTAGACCGGATTTTGAACATGGCAACATTGCTGAGAACTGACAGCAGTTTGGCAATAATTTCCCTGGAACGTGGTATTGTGAATTTAAAAAACTAAAAAAGTACGGATAATTTATAATCACAAAATTGGAAATTCTTTACAATGATTTAAGAAAAGGATAGTTGTTGATATTATAACGATGTCATCAGTAAGCAAGCAATCCACTTTGATGAGTTTTATTAAGAAAACTACTGGAAACTCGAGTTCAGACAGTACAAGGTAGAATAACTTTTATTTTTTTTTATAATTCCCATAATCTCGTAGTCATTTTCGTTATAAATAAACAAAAATATATTTTGAAATAATTCCTATTTTTGCGTAACATTAGTAAAATACAGTGTATATTTTTTGCTTGTACATACAATATACTCACAACTTGGTGTTGAGGGTAATGAGTGCTATGATCTTTGTCTGCTCTTTCGGAAAGACCGGCGTGAATTTGTAATAAATAATATAAAAAACCTAGGTTATTAAATTTATATTTTGAGGGATTATTTCAGCAATTACTCTGGCCATTGACTCATCCATATTAATCAGCAGAGGTGACCAAACAATTAAATTATCATCATTCAAGTTGAAAGAGGACCTTCTCTAATTGTCATCATCATAATCAGCCTATAATGTTCCCACTGCTGGGACACAGGCCTCCTCTCAGTAAGAGGGAGTGGGCCGTAATCCACCACGTGGGCCCAGTGCCGGTTGGTGGATGTCACATGTCTTCGAATTTTTGGTTCAAGGACATGCCTTAACTTGTACTTTCTCTCAATCTCGAATATGCTTTCCAAAAAATGTTAAGCTCATGGTGTTGACATGCTGATGTTCATCAAATCCAATAACATGTCTATTAGTCTATACACATGTAGAAAAGTTAGTAGTGTGTTAGTTGTTGTTGTTGTGTTTTACATTGTTTACTAACACGTGGGATGATTGTTGTCTGAAAATAAAGAATATTATTATCTCCTTTATTTCATTAAGTAATATATAAATTATATTTTTAAATATTAGGATATAAAAAATATAAAAACATTTAAAAATATTATTATTATTATTCGAATTTGTTTTTTGAAACTTCATTGCACTTTAGGTGACTATGGCAGCCTCATGGGATCAAACTTAACAAAGCACAATTAGTACCATGCAGGCTAGGCTGCAGTGGCAGCTAGTATGCTATGCCAATTGCAAGCGAATGGTTAAACAGCAGTATGACAGAAAATGCAGCATTAATTTTTAAATTAAAAATGTCAAGATGAGTAGTGCTCAGAATAGTTGGTGATATTCTACGAATAATAAAAGCCAACAAATGTAACTCAAGCTCAAAAATGACACCACACAAATGTTTACCGCAGTGGGAGTTGCTGAAAAGGCCAGTAGAACCAATCATGGCACTTGCCGGGATACAAAGCTTTACGCGAGCGCAGCTGATTGGCTTATTTGCATGTGTGTTCTTTCATTCAAATACTCAAGGTATTTTGTCAAAGTAGTGAAGTTTGGAGCCAAATTTCTCATTGATTTTATTCATAGTTACGCTTTCTGACTTTTTATTATTCGTAGGTGATATTATATTTAAATAAATCCATCATCATCAATAGGTAAGTACTTATATAAATAATATATCTAAAGATGTTCTAAAGGTTACTATGGTTGAATTGAAACTTATTGTGATGCTCCTCAACATGGACATTTTCATTAGTAGGTTTATGAGAATTGATCCCAAAAAAAAGATGAATAACAAAGAAAAAACTATATGGTTATAGAAAAAATATTATTCTTGTTTTTAAGCTGTTTTTCTTTTTGTTTTTCAGTGACAGCAAAAATGAGCAGGTCTCAGAGAAAAAATCCAGATTTGTATTTAAATCAAAATCCTCAGGCACCACAGCTAACTGTGAGTATCAATAATTTATGAATATATGAGTATCATTCATTAACATAACTTACTTGTATTATAATTTTAAAGTTTAAAATTTAACTTGTGTGCTTGATTATAAATAAAGTTTTATAATTTTAAAGTTTAAAATTTAACTTGTGTGCTTGATTATAAATAAAGTTGTTTATATCGAAATTGGACACAAAATTGATTAGGAGTGAATTGAAATTTAGGTCAAATGCCCTTTAAAATGCACCATGTGTGTGTACATGATCGTTTTGGTTAGATTGTGCCAATATAGGCGGGCGGTCTTTCTTTTAGTTGGTTGATACTGAAAGACAAAAATTGTGTCATTCAGGACACAATTTGGCTTGTCATCTGTGTGTGACTGTCATCATCTCTATATGGCAGTCAAAAGTAATATATCACGGGCTGGATATTGTAATTTAGTGTAATGTTTCATATTGAAATTTCAGGGACACCCCCATTTAAAACTACTGCAGATGATCAGCCACACAAAACGGCAAGTATAACTTTTTACCACTTTATTTTTTGCTTGTATCTCTCACACATAAATGGTGCACCTTTACCCTGCTTCCTAACCGAAAGCGACTGTCGCGTGAGTACGTGATTACACGATCGTTTACCTGAAGAATGACGTACATACGCGACCTGGTTGACCGCGCGAGTATGTCATATTCGTGTAAATGAGCGCGATGATTGCGAACTTACGTGCTTTCGGTTAGGACGCGGCCATACACCTTTACTGAAAATGTTTATTTTGTGTTTCAGACACCAACAATTTCGAATAGGTTTCAAGAGTCACCTCCAATCTTACGTAGCCGTAAAGTGTTGAACAATGGAGTTAGTCCGATCACACGTAGCAATAGGACACAAGATGATAATCAAAGTAACGACTTCTTTGAAATGGATGTGGTAAGTCGGTTTATTTTTCTTATACACTTGCAGTACGAAAAGTTGAGCACCTTTGAGTACCGTACCACCATATTTAATGTTCGCGATTATATTGCAGATGATGATGATTTCGATGCGATTTTCATAAGTACAGGCAAACCAGAAAAGTTATGCGCTTCGGTAATCTTTGTGTTTCCGAATTAACAAGGACGTCGCGCCACAAAGTAAGCCCCTAGAGGCGAAACTTCTTAGTTTTGTTCTGCCGCGCTTTGTAGTAGTGCACCTATCATTGCGCGTTTGTAAAAGTTTTCTCTGTAGAGTTATCTACTGCGGTCTCAAATTTTCAATTTGTTAATCTAAAGTTATGAATCTGTTTTTGGAATTGCATAGTTCTTAATCTATAATTTTGTAAACATGGTACAGACGCCAGCACATCAAGCTACCCGAAACTGTCAAATTTTCCCAATCAACTTTGAACATGCTTTAGCGATAAAGTTGAAAATCTATATTAGATCTCATCATCGCGCGTTTGAATTTCCAAAGATAGACGATTATTCCCGAAGCGCATCCTTTCTATAGAAAGCTGTAGTTTGTATTAATATTCAACAATTTTATTTCAGGACGATATTCAAGACTTCCCAGTAGCGTTTAAAAAGAAATCTAAATCTCGAACACCAGAGAGACGAAATAGGTCAATTAGGATAAGCTCAACCCCAAGTCCACAAAAGAAACATGAAACACAACAGAACAATAAGAAGATTTTAAAAACGCCTGAAAAGCCGCATCTCAAAGACAAAGACCCTTTGAAGAACATCATGGTGGACGAATCCATAGCAGGGTTCTTGGAGACTGTGACCAAACATACTGCGCTTTTAAATAATAAGGTAAAATAAATTAATGCATAAATACAATTTTCTTAAGAGCTTATTAATCTTATTTATAGCGAAAGCCCGTTTTTCGGCCAAATCTAGGTACCGCGATTTTGTTTCACCAACTCCATTGGTGACGTTGGCAACTATATTTACGCAATATTGCTTATGTTTCGAAATTCTAGCTTTACAACAAGGGAGTTTTCTCGGGGAGGAAAATTTCGAACATTGTATAAAAAAACATGCAAAAAAGTTGTGTATGATTGCAATTTTTATTGTTTTAGGACGTAATAGAACCTGCTGACAAGGAACGCTGTAAAGAACTTTATATAGATTTACTAGAAAAAATATTTCACGCTTTTGACAAAATACCAAATTGTATAAAGGAAAAATTCCCGGGGTATGACCGAAGAATTTACGCTAAAGTAAAACAGTTACAATATAAATTAAATAATATAATAGCCAAACCTGATAGCGTAAGTGCACAAGTATCACAGAGTGTAAATGGCAATAGACTTAGTAACCGTGGCAATAAATTAAATGGTAGTCATAGTCCCTCTCTTCTTAGTAAATATGATGATGATACAGACGACTTTGACCTGGTGTCCAGTGGAGTACATAAAAGAGTAACAGAATGTCTCCAAAAAGCCAATAATTCAGGAACGGCAACATCCACGCCTGACTTTGTCTTCAATGAAAAAGGACTAAGAAATGAATTACCCAAAAAATCTTTGACGTTCGACGCGTTTTCACCACTCAACAATTCATCTAAATTGGAGACAAGCTGTCAATCAGAATCAGAGATTACAAATACTTCTGAACAGGTTAAAGGTAAGGGTAAATTTGTGTTCAAAAAGCCTTCAAGGCTTACAGTAGAGGAGAACAAATCAACGCCAAACAAAGATATACCGTCATCTACTGTTGAGAGAATTAGAAACGCTACAGAAAGACTGAAACCTTTAACAGCAATAGAAGCGCCGAAATGTGCACCAGTAGCGCAGAGCTCTTTAGAGTTTCAGCCACCACAGCTTAGCAAAAACTCTTTGCTGAACAGTAGTAGACCTAGCACGGATTCTGTTAAAGACAATGATGAAGACGGTGAACCAATGGATGACTATGAAGTGCCAATCGACATGGATGACGTAACAGACATTTTGCCGGAAGCAGCTCAAGCGAGCGTCATTAACATCAGTGACTCTGTCGCTAGTACCAGTAATGCGTATGCAATGAATAGTGCTGTTGATGAAGATGGCTGGCCAGAATATAGACCTGAGGACTTTGAAGAAAATATAGAAGACACAGGCAGCCAAGAGCCACAAGTGTTCAACCTAATGGATGACTCGACTGTGAAGGAAAAGCCTAAGTATGAAGGAATGGGTGACTTCCACGCCGGCACACAGAACGATGGCATCACTGGTGAGTTGTAGCTTTACAATTTACAATACAGGGCCGTTTTGAAGAAATTGGCGAAACTTCACAGTCGCGATGGATATCGGTATCGAAAAGCTATAAAACATAAAAAAAAATAACCTTAAAAATCATAATTTTAAGTAAACTCTTAGCGCGCGTGACCTACAGTTCTTTCGCAATTGTTTTACTTCTGATTTTGTATCACTGTCAAAATCACAGTGATCTTTTTTCTCCTTGCAATAAGGTTGTGTAATAATAGCGGTACAGAATGTTTTTGCGCGTGGCCAAAATTGGAACTAACGCCGCCATCTTGTTTTTTTAAAACATTTCACAAAAGAAAAAAGAAAGAAAATACGTTTGTTTGCCGCAGTAAACATGACGCATAAAAATACATAACACAAACATAAGAAAAACAAAAACAAGTTTACCAACAGCGCCTCCAGGTCAACGCCATTTGAGCGCCAACAGATCCTGTACAGACGCCAGCACATCAAGCTACTCGAAACTATCAATTTTTCCCAATAAACCTTGAACCTTATACTTTAGCGATAAAGTTGTAAATCTATTAAAGAAATTTGACAGATTGTAGTAGCTTGATGTGCACTTGAAATTTTGATAATACCTATCATATGTTTTTCTTTTTTATTGCTTTTTTTATGGCGGCACACATTATATTTGTGTAGTTCCGCCAATTCGATCAAAAGGATTTTATATATTGCGACACTTTAGAAGTTTGGACATGGACCGATCCAGCCAATAAAAGCTTGAATTTCTCTCACTCTTCTTGAGTAAGTACGGTGATGAATGGTCATACCTTCTCTGTATGAGAAGAGATTATGGGCCTGCATTCCCTGCAGTGGGACAATAATAGGCAAAATACAAAAGATACAAAAATATTTATTTCAACTTAAACAGTGTCATACATAAATTGAGGCAGTCTCAGTAAGTTACAAAAGTACTTGTGTCGGAGCTGGCTCGCTCTTCCCTTAAGTAATAACTTAACAATGATGAGGCGTAAAAATAAAATAAAGTATGTGTAGGTATTATAATATTATAATTTGTTTGTTAATCAGGCAGTGATAATCGGTTTTTCCATCAATAATTTCTCAGTAGCAGCCCGGTGTCTGAATTTGTGCTCGGTTGATGACAGTAGACTCGCCCGTATATGTATTACCTTTTGACCTCGTACAGAACTTTAATAAAATAAAAAAAAAATAGATTTTGATTTTTGAATGTTTGGTTTAGTTTGTGATCTTCCTGTTCGAGAGTAGTAATAAATACTTTTTCTTTCTTTCTTTACCTCACTTTTTGAAATAAATAAATAATTGTTATTTTTGTGTTTTAGGCGAGTTCGACGGCTTGGATTACCCTCACTCAGCGCTGATGCTAGAGGTGTTTCGCGAGAGGTTCGGGCTCACGTCCTTCCGCCCGAACCAGCTGCAGGTCATCAACGCGACCTTGTTGGGGAACGACTGTTTTGTGCTCATGCCCACCGGGGGCGGTAAGTGACCTCGTTTTAAATAGACAAGTCATTTTGCTAATTCAATTTTCTACATCTCATCATCTCATTCATTAGATCTCATCATGGCGCGTTCGTATTTTTGAAAGACGCTGATTTACGAAGCGCATACTTTTCTTGGAGATCTGTATATCCGTTTAGTGGCGTTTCTCACTTAGTTCATTTTAGCAATTGACGTCCGCAGGTAAATCTCTGTGCTACCAGCTCCCGGCGATACTGATGCCTGGCGTTACCATAGTGATATCACCACTCAAGTCGCTCATTCTGGACCAGGTCAACAAACTGCTGTCGCTTGATGTAAGTAACTTGGAATTAGTCGGGGAAATTTATGGGTTAGAAAATTTCCTGTCAACGTAAATTGTTCGTAAATTCGAATCAAAATTGTGTTTAACTTTCAACTGGCTAGAACGCGGAAAAGAATGATTGATGGGCATTTTTGTATGGAACCTGGCCTGATGACCAATAGAGTTCTGATGAGATCCACGAATTACAGCCGGGACCAACGGCTTAACGGGCTTTCCGAGGCACGGAGGGGTCACGGTATGTAAAAATGATCAACCATCCCGGGACCAACCGCGGCAAGTGTAGCTTAACCTAATCAAAAGTGGTAAAGCAATAACGAGGTTGTATGCATAAGTAGTCGTATTGTGTAGATCCCCGCGGCTCACATGTCGGGCGACGTATCCCTGGCGACGTGCGACGAGATCTACCACAAGCTGTCGCTACGCGAGCCCGGCATCAAGCTGCTGTATGTCACCCCCGAAAAGATCAGCAACTCCACCAAGTTCCAGTCCATGCTCAGCATGCTCTACTCGCGCGGGAAACTCGCTAGGTAATGTACACCATGTTTTTTTATACAGGTCGTTGATGTGGTGACCTACCTACATCATACGGAACAACTTTCCCCTTTTAACCCATAATTAAATGTAAATAGGGATGTTTACTAATCATCTGCGTAGCCTTTTCCCAAGTATTTTGGGGTCGGCTTCCAGTCTAACCGAATGCGGCTTTGTACCAGTATTTTACATGTAGTGACTGCCTACCTGATTTCCACAGCCCAGTTACTGAGTAATGCGATACCCCTTGGTAAGACTGGTATATTGGTTTTCGTCCTTGTAGCGCGCAGCTGGTAATGTATGGCGGTAGTGTGCAGTTACTAGGCCGAGACTTAATAGTTCGTTATTGCTGTCTCATGACAGATAGCAGGTCAATATTTAACATAAAGTTTCATGCGAAGTGTCAAAAGATTTTAATGTTGCACAAAGATCGTTTTTATCTTGGTTTTTTTTCAATAAAATTTTGCGATTACACAAAGGTTTACCAATAACACCCCTCCTGTCATTCAAGCGCAGAAAGTTCCTTGTAACAGTGTATGTCCGGTGCAAATTGAACTGCCCTGCAGTTAATAATGGTACGGCCTCAGGTTTGTAATCGACGAGGCGCACTGCGTGTCGCAGTGGGGCCACGACTTCCGCCCCGACTACAAGCGCCTGTCCGTGCTGCGCGCGCAGTTCCCCGACACCAACATCATCGCGCTCACGGCCACGGCCACTCCGCGCGTGCGCTCGGACATCCTGCACCAGCTGCAGGTGTCCAAATGCAAGTGGTTTCTCAGCAGCTTCAACCGGCCCAACCTCGCCTACAGAATACTCGAGAAGAAACCCAAGTCTGTTAATCAGGAGATTGCCACACTTATTAAGGAGAAATTTTTCAGGTTAGTTGTTTTGTAGATAAGTAGAATTTTTTAAATGGATCGAAGAATTCATTACGCGAAGTAAGGACTGTGACGCATCGCGCGCGGTGGAGGGCGAAGCGCCGCCATTTTGAGGTCATTTTGCTGCGTATCGAGATTTCCACTTAATATAACTTTAGACTCAGAAAAGGTACGATGTTCGTTTAAGTTTCAATCGTCTGCTCTCGTCAAAATCTTATGGATTGTATACAAAACATTAGTGTAAAATAGTAACAGTGAATATAATGTGTTAAAATAAAAAGAAAAATAATATCAAAAATATATAATTTCGGCCTATACGCGTCAAAAAGTCAAATCCAAATACAGAGATCGTGTGCGGTTGAAAAGGGCTTCTCAAGAGCAATTCAATGGTACCAATAAAACACCCTATGACCGAGTCAAGCAGTGCTGGAAACGTAAAAGAATGAATGCGGCCGAGCGGATCAAGCCCGTTACGTAAACGTATTCACAACATATGGCCGTGTCCATGACACAGCCACACCCCATTTTAAAAAAAATCTGAAGTAAGTGTGAAATCATAACGCACGGTTTTTATTTATTTTCTATTTCTTTTTGGCAATTCGAGGCATCACTCCATAGACCAAGAAGTCCGCTCACAAGCATCTGCACTCATTCTCATCGAAAGTGCTTTTGTGTTCGAATGACCTTCTCGCTTTAGCGTATTACACTTTTGAGTGACAGAAAAGGATAGAAATACTGGAAAATGGGGATCTGTGCGTGTAATTAATTACACCCTAACTGGTTTACAGAGTATGTGGCATAGTGTATTGCTTGTCACGGAAGGAATGTGAGAGTTTATCGACGGATTTGCGCAAGGCGGGCATTCAGGCCGCGCCCTACCACGCGGGACTCAGCGATAAGAAAAGAGAGGAGGTGCAGGCAGGCTGGGTCGCTGATAAATACAATGTGGTAAGTGAGCTGTTAGTTGGGATATGGGTATTGTATAGTCGCTCTCATAATTTTTTACTACTGTTAGGTCACTTTCACGTCATAAAATGACAAAGTATAGTTCTGTAAATGTCGCAGCCAATTGGTTAAATTGGCCGTTTAGTTAACCGCCTGGCCTTTGGAAGTAGTGCTCGCCTCGCTTCGCTCTCTCGGCTCGCACGCGGTTGATCACAGTTCTAACCTAACCCATTTGGTCGGGGCGCCCTAGCTTAGTTACTGCGACCAATTCGGCTCTCGCGTGATTAGTTACAGTTCCAACCTAAACTATAACATTGAATTTCATTCAGGCCGTTAGGTGAACGGCCGCCGTTTACTTAAAAGTTTAGGCGGTTAACTAAACGGCTAATTAAACCATTTCGCTGCGACGTATATAACAGATAGTTTTAACCTTAGTGAAGTTTTAATTTACTAGTAATATTTGTCAAAAGTGGTTAAGAAATTACGAGGTCGAATATGCAACTAACCTTCTGACTAACTGACCGCCTCCTTGAAGTGACACAAAAGTGCCTCTAAATGGTCAGAGAAAAGTATTGGTTTTTGACACATTTTGAGACATTTTATGATAATAATTATAAAACAGAATATTGATGCCGATGGTCGATGTCGCTCTACCGCTCCTGTTGCACCCTAACGTGGCGCAATGTTGTGTATCGTCAGATCAGTATTCCTCACTCTGTGGTCAGATCTGCGCGACGATCGCGTTCGGCATGGGCGTGGACAAGGCGGACGTGCGCTACGTGATCCACCACAGCATGCCCAAGTCCGTGGAGGGCTACTACCAGGAGACGGGCCGCGCCGGCCGCGACGGGGACACCGCTACGTGTCTGCTGTACTACTCCTACTCTGACGTCGTGCGGTACAGAAGGTTGCTTGAAAGTACGTTGGGTTTTCCTTATTTTTATTACTGCGTCTTCCTTTCTGTCTTTTGCTCATCCCACGGGAACCGTGCGTTTTTTGTTATGGCACAATAATTAATTGTTCATAAACTATATAGTTCAGTTCAGGCGGAATCTGAAATGGCTTTGAAATCAGAACAGAATTATCACTTTCATTGCGGGAACCAACTTTTATAATGAAATTATGTAAAGTAACTGTAGACGTATGAGGAACAGGATATAAAGTTCACTAATCCTCCATAGAAAAGGGAAGATCCTCCGATTAGACGGGTGTTGTGTCCGGTGGGCAACTGCCCAATGATTCATGTCGTGCCGTTGTATCTATGCTAGTTGCGCGGTAAACTCTGCTTGCGAGATGCAGGATTTTTGCGTGACGTCAGTATGACGCGTTGTTCGCAAGTGGCGTTGTAGATACCGCTACATGATAATAAGAGAAGATTAACAACTTGATGCATTATCACTTTTCGAAACTCCCTCCACTCCTTCCATCTTTCGCGAGCCAGCGCGTCCTCCTTCCAGTTTTGACGGAACCTATCCAGCTCGTCCTGCCATCTCCTACGTGGTCTGCGCCGACCCCGCCTCACTGTCTCAGGGCACCAATTTTGTGCTATTTGGGCCCACAGTCTGTCCGGCATGCGGCAGACATAATAATATAATAATAATAATATAATAATAATTTCTTTATTGCCATAAAAACAGGTTACAAAAAAATTTAGACCCTGGCTCCAGAGCTAGGTTAGAGTACCTGTATTTCAGGAGCCAGTGACTTCTTCCATTTAGGTTACAATCATGCAAGTTTTATGCAGCCTAAGGTGATTAAACTAAATAACTTAAAATTAAGTCTATTAGCAAACATTTAAAAAAGTAAAATATTATCATTAAATCAAAAAAACTAAATTAGAACAAAATCTGGATTTAAACAAAATAGATTAAAAATTGGATTGGAAACAATAATAACATTGAGACAAACAAAGATTATCTAAAAAAATAATACAAGTTACAATAAAGTTAGGATTAAACAAAATTAAATTAGAACCAGGGGATGCATGTAAGTGAGTGTGCATGAGTGCGTTTGTGTGTTCGTGTGTGTAGGTAGTGTGTGTGTGTGTGAATGTGTGTGAATACCATTGAATTATGTTCTTATATATTTATTGATTGCAGTAAATTTTCAGTTGCGTTGTAATCCTGTGTCATTAGCCAAATCTTTACCTTCTTTTTTGTTTCACGAGTGGTAAGGGGATTTATGTTTAGGATTTTGTTCAACTTATTATAAAGAAAAATGGCAAGATATACCCGCTGTCGCCTGGCGGACGCCGTGCGGCAGCGTAGAGGCAAGCAAACGTTTGTTATGGTGCGCTTGTTATTATGTTGTGTATTATAAGGCGTAATACTGTGTTGCTTGCTAACAACTTGCAGAATATAATTCTGTCTTACTGTAAGTACCTCACACTTCTCGTATAAGGCTCTGGTGGAAAATCTAAAGGGTCTGAAAGTCATGACTTTAAGTAGAGATCTTTGGGCCCTTTCTAGTTGAATCATAAAAGTCTTGCATCCACCACCCCACACTACTTCGCAGTATCCCACGACTGACTGCACGAGCGCATAGTACACAGTGCGAAGGAGTTCGAAGTCGGCTACATGTCTAAGTTTTTTAAATGCCCAAATAAGTTTTCTTATACGCGTTGTGGTGAGGTCTATATGTTGACGCCAGCCAAGCCCTTCGTCCACAATCACACCAAGGTATTTCACATATGTAGACTTAGTGATAGCTGCGCAAGAGCATATCGTTGAAGAAGCCAAATTGCAGACATGCAGTCTAATATTAAAATTGGTAGGTTTAATTTTAGAAAAAGAGAATTGGAGAAATGTGGATTTGGAAAGGTTCAGAGTGAGGCGGTTAGATCTAAGCCAATGGCTTACCTTATGCAGTCCCAGTTCGGCGCTTTGTCGAACTTCGTCCCAGGTCTCCCCATGAAATATTAATGCCGTATCGTCAGCGTAGGTAAAAATCTTGCCGTTTAACAGTGGCAGCTGACACAGGTCATTTATATAGATCAAAAAGAGACTCGGGCCAAGAATACTGCCTTGTGGGACGCCAAAGGTAACCCTAGCATCAGCGCTAACGTAATCTTTTATTTTAACTCTTTGCGTACGGTCACAGAGAAAATCCTTAAAGATTTTTAGAGAATTCCCGCGAACACCGATCTTATCCAACTTGTCCACAAGGTAAGGAATCATGACGGTGTCGAAAGCTTTGGCCAGGTCGAGAAATATGCCGACGCATTTCTGTTTTTGATCTAATTTAAGTGTGACGTGATCTACCAAATTACTCACGGCATCTTCAGTGCTCTTTCCCGACCTAAAGCCAAACTGAGCTTCTGACAGTATCTTATTGTGTTGCAGAAAGTTTGTGAGCCTTTTGTTTAAAACTTTTTCTAGTATTTTAGATAGAGTCGTAAGAACTGAGATGGGCCTGTAGTTTCCAACAACGTCCTTCTTCCCCCCCTTGTGGACAGGAGTAATAAGGGACTTCTTGAACACTTTCGGGAAAATACCCTGGATCAGACAGATCTCAATTAGTTTAGTCAGATGAGGGACTATAATATGTCTAGCAAATTTAAGAAACTTGGCCGAAATAGAATCCCAACCAGTAGCACAGTCGTTCTTGAGGTTCATAATCAACGCATCAACTTCGTCTTCGTCTGGCGGAAGTAACACGATAGAATTTGGGACAGGGCTTATGTCAAATTTATAACTATTTTGAGCTGGTGTTATATTATCTGCTAGCTGCTTACCAATATTAGCGAAGTAGGTGTTTATCTCCTCTACAGCACCTGAACCACTTTTCTCAGGGACTAAAAGGTGGTCCCCAGCAGTTTTTTGTTTCGAGGTACTGATAATGGATTTAACGGCATTCCATTTATCTTTATTACATTTTGCATTTTCAAGTAAAGATTTTTCGTAATTCCTTTTTAACTTTTTCAGGAGAGCGTTACAATAGTTTCTATACCTTTTGTATATCAGTTCAGCAGACGTATTTTGTGGGTTTTTTGAAAGAAGTTTGTGTAGTTTATCTCTGTGGCGGATACATCGCAGTAAACCAGGGGTAAGCCAGGGTTTAAGCAATCTTTTCCTGCAGGGTCGGGTAATTATGATCGAGTGTAGTGTTAATGCATTTGTGATATGATCAACAAAAAGAGCGGCGGCATCATTTGCGTCAGAATCACAGTTGATAAAGGAAAAATCAACAGCTTGCAAGTGTGCAACGGCAGCATCAGACATGTCCTGCTCAGTAGGCAAAGAGCGACTTGAGCACGATTAAAGTTATGCGCTTCGACAGTCGAGGTCGGGCAAAGTGTTATTAGGTTTTTCCATCCGGAGTTTTTGAGTAGCAGCCGGCAGTGGATTTGCACTCGGGTGATGGCTATAGGCTCGCCCCCAATTCAATGGGACTTCAACATATCTGGCGATCTGCGTAACTCTTTGTGGATGACGGGCGTGATGTTAAGATATGTATGTCGTGTGTTACAGTGGAGCGCAACACGACTACGGAGGCGCGTGGCGTGCACATCGCCAACCTGCTGCACATGGTGGAGCTGTGCGAGAGCGTGGCGGAGTGCCGGCGCGCGCTCGTGCTGGCCTACCTGGGCGAGCGCTACAGCCGGGCCGCCTGCGTGCGGGACCGCGCCACGGCCTGCGACAACTGTCTCAACGCAAACGACTACAAGGTCACGAGCGTACACATATTAGTATTAACATACAGCACTGCAGCTAGGAACAAATGGTAGAATCAAGTCACTCACACAAGCGAGCGCATTTAGACGAAATCTAAGCATGCTTCAAATTGTGACTGAAGTATCAAATGTACGGGTGACTTATTTGGTTCAGGACGTTTGGTAATCACTACTTTTACTCATGTTTGTGTAGCCGGTGGACGTAACGGAAGACTGCAAAGTGATAGTGCGCTGTATCCGCGACAGCTGCAGCGGTCCGCGCAACTCATTCACGCTGCTGCACGTCGCGGACGCACTGCGCGGCTCCATGCAGGCGCGGCTGCAAGCGCTGCAGAAAACGCCCTTACATGGACGGTGAGTTACATCCGCGAGAGCTGCAGCAAATAGGTCATGTCAGCAGTGTCGTGCATTGGTTTTCAGAATAGCTAAGCAGGCACTAAGCCGCGTCTAGTCTAGGCAGACGCGGTCACCAATCAAATACATAAAATAAAAGTATCTATTAACGAAAAAGTTTTACAGCCGCCATCTTGAATTTTCATTTTGACTTCATTTTAGGCTCCAGCAACCTCTAAAACCGTGAAAACGACACCATAACGAAAAATTTTAAAATGTTTGCAGCCGCCATCTTGGATTTTCATTTTGACCTCACTATTGGCTTCAGCACCCTTAAAAACCATGAAAATGACACCCATGATGAACAAATAAAAAAAATTGCAGCCGCCATCTTGGATTTTCATTTTGAGTTCACTATCGACTTCAGCACCCTCGATAACCTTGAAAACGACACCCATGAGGAAAAAATTACAGCCGCCATCTTGGATTTTCATTTTGACATCACTATCGGCTTTAGCGCCCTTGAAAACCATAAAACGACACCTATGAGGAAAAAAATTACAGCCGCCATCTTTGATTTACATTTTGACCTCACTATCGGCTTTACCGCCCTTGAAAACCATAAAAACGACGCCCATGAGGAAAAAAAGAATTACAGCCGCCATCTTGGATTTTCATTTTGACATCACAATCGGCTTTAGCACCCTTGAAAACCATAAAAACGACACCCAAGATAAAAAATAAATTACAGCCGCCATTTTGGATTTTCATTTTGACCGCACTATCGGCGACCTCAATATCCATCCCTTTCTTCGCACGGCCAAATTACGAAGTAATTACAAATAACGGTTTTAAGTTTTTAACATTCATACTCGGTTGGTTATTTGAGTAGGCATGCCTACTTTAGGGTGATAAATTGCGAAGGTCCGTCGTGGTATTACGCGTGAGACATAAGTATTTTTAATTTCGTCGTATTAACTTGAACGAGTAAAGACCAATGACAATGTGCGAATAGTACGGGAGCCGAGTACGCCGTCTGGCGACTGCTACTGCCGCGCGTGTTTGTATGAGATTTTGTTTTTTTGTTAGGTTTAGCTTAAGATCATTTTCTAGCAATCTCTTGACGAGGGCACGTTCCCGCGACAATGGCGTGAGGCTCAAATTGTCCCGATCCTTAAAAAGGGTTTCAAGCTGGATGTATCTAATTACCGAGGTATATAAATTATGGAATATCAGTACTGAACAACTTTAGGAAGATGCTTGAGAAACTTGTATACGGTCATATTTACGATTCAACTAAGCTTTGTATACCCGCTTCCCAACACGGCTTCGTTATATCACGTCCAGTCAATACCAACCTTCCCGAGCTTACCAACTTTGTTGCTACTGATATGAATGACGGTGCTCAACTGGACGTAATATACACAAATTTCGGAAAAGCGTTTGACTAGGTAGATTTCTGCATTCTGATCGAAAAACTAAAAGTCGTAAGTATTAAGGGGAACTTGCTAAGATGAATAAATTAATAGATTCCGGTTTTCGGACCTCTTTAACACGAACAGACTTAAAAAGGAGATTATCAAAATGCTCAATCGAATGCCGGATACTTAGCTTAGTAAGTAGAGCCAGTTCAGTCATTGCAGAACCTACACCACACATACACACGCACACACTATAAATACTAATAACTAGCTGCCCCGGTGAACTATGTACCGCTTCAGAATTAAATAATGTGACAAAGTTCAATAACTAAAAAATTGCAGAAAAAAATACCAATTATCATTACCTGTGTCTGCTCAGTTATCAGTGCGGCTAGCACGTAACTAATAAAATTGTTGCTTTTAAGTACTATTTTCCTTAAAACTTAATATTTTCTCACCTTTTAAACCTTCCATGGACTTCTAAAAATATTTCAAAACCAAAATTAGCCAAATAGGTCCAGCCTTACTCGAGTTTTAGTGAGACTAACGTAACGTATTTTGACTCGGAATTACTTCAGATATTATCTTTCTAATCAACGTATAAAAAATATTTACGGCGGCATTGGCATCTAATTTAGAGCTTGACGCTAACCTCACCTCTCAAAATGACGTGTAAAAGTGATTCCGGGCGTCCCGCAGCTGCGCGGCGTGGCACCGCGGCGACCCCATGCGCCTGCTGCGCCAGCTCGTGGTGCGCGGGCTGCTGGCCGAGCGGCTCGTCGTCAACAACGACATCGCCAGCGCCTACGTCGTGCTGGGGCCCAAGGTGGACCAGTAAGTACTCACATATATTACAAGCAGCTAAACATCCATTCATAAAAATCTTAAATTCATTCACTGACAAACATCACACAGCCTAAACTGCTAGGTCTCGAAGCATGAAATTTTGCATAAGAGTTCCTTATACGGCTAAAGTGAAAACTTAGGAAGAATTTCCGGATATAAACCCTTATAGACAGACAACCCTTAGAGAAGAAAAACCCTTTTAGGGGATTTCCCCTCTATTTAACCCCTTTAGGGGGAGACGGTTTAAAAATTTGGTCAATGGGAAATCCCATCACACGGCTTGTCAATTATACTTCTATGTAATATAACTTTGTATTTGAACTTCGTTGGTAGTGGTGAAGGCTAAACACGTGCTTTTGTTAGTGCTACGAATATTTTCGATTCTAGTAAACTTTTCTAGTGGGAAATTCGATCGAAAGTGTTCCTTGTGTTTGTGTTCGTGGTTTAAGGTTTGTTTTTATTGTAATTGTCCTCTTTTTAACAATAGTTACTCAAGATGAGCTCCAAAAAGCCCCCTGATCCGGACCCCCCTGATCCTGACCCCCCTGATCCTGACCCCCCTGATCCTGACCCCCCTGATGAACTATTTGATCTCTCCCCCGGACTAACAGTTACCCTCCCCTATGGCATTGAAATAACCCCACAGAACGCTAATATGGATACGGACATCCGTAGTCGTAAGAGGGTCGCTAGCTCGCCCCCTGCTATTTCAAATATTAAACCCAAGATTGCGAGAAATATAATCGGCAGACTTTCATATACAGCTAGAGATAATCCACCATACAATGTGAATGTTTCGCTTAAAGATGAACAAACCTCAGGCACCGTGCTGCAACCTATCAAGTTTGGTATGTTTTTGATGACAAACAACGTAAATAACATACGTTTCGATGGGATCAAGCGTATAGGTAGAAATCGCGTGTCAGTCGAGTTCAAGTCGCATCAGGATGCAAACAGTTTCCTTAACAATAAAATTTTATCCCAACACAATTATATAGCTACCATTCCACAATTCAATATCACAAGAATGGGTATTGTAAGGGATATACCAGTTGAGTGGTTAGAAGAGGAAATCATTAAAAATATTCAGGTCCCTGAGGGATGTGGCTCTGTTATTAAAGCCAGAAGGATGAACCGTAAGGTGTCCTCTTCTGGTGTGACTGAGTGGAGGCCTACACAGACTGTTGTGTTAACTTTTGACGGGCAAGTCCTACCTAAGCGTGTGTACAGCTTCTACACGGCTCTCCCAGTTGAGCGTTACACTTACCCAACTATCCAATGCTACCATTGTTGTCGCTTTGGCCATACCCGCACACTTTGCAGATCGAAACCTAGGTGCTTTAAGTGTGGTGAAGATCATCCAGGTGATGGATGTGAAGTCACCCCTGAAATGAGTTTCTGTGTTTCATGTACTGGCAACCATTTCGCAAGTGATAGTGGTTGTCCTGAATTGGGCCGACAGAAGAGTATCAAAGCTCTGATGGCGGAGAAATCGATTTCGTATGCGGAGGCAAGTCGGGTTTTCCCACCTGTTTCCAGATCATATGCTGAAGTCTCCAAATCTTTCCAACGCAACAAGGTGACTGCAAATAAATCACAATCCCAGTCCTCAAGTCCCATCCCAGTAAGCCAAAATTCATATCGTAAAACAGTTTTTTTGAAACCCAAATCCCGTATCCCCCTTTCACCTGGCTATGATAGACAAGCTCACCTAAACCTCACTCAAAATTACTCCTTTTCCCCATCAAAAAATGGCTGTGCCCTTCCAATGGAAGCTGCAGAGTCAATATGTTACAGACAGGAAGATAACTCAAAAAATATCTTAAACCTAATCACTGACATGCTAATGTCTGCTCTTGCAAGCCCAACTCTATCTATACCTGACCACGTTGCATCAAAGTTGACCTCAATATTAAATTATATCCACGATGTTCCATCCCCTGACATTCCTACAGTGGAACGTGAGGAGTATTACTCCCAGAAAGCCTGATCTTTCTTTTTTAATTAATAAATTTAAACCATCAATCTGCGGCATTGCTGAGACATGGCTATTGCCTGGAAGCAATTTCAGGTTGCCATGTTTCGACAGTGTTCGCAATGATAGATCTGATGGATATGGAGGATGTGCCTTGCTCATCAATAGCAAGGTATCATTCACCCAGATTCCTCTAACCTTTGTAGGCGATGACATAAATGTTGTTGCTGTGAAGGCTGAGGGTATAAATATTTTTTCTTTTTATATTGCGCACCCACAACTCGATCATCTCTCATTAATTAGAAATTTATTATGCAGGGTTAGTGGTCCAATACTCGTCATGGGTGATTTTAATTGTCACCATTATCGATGGGGGTCGGATACTTGCGATAACTTTGGCATAGGTTTACTTGACATGTTGGATGATCTAAACCTTTGCCTAATCAACGATGGCAGTCCTACACGCAGGCCTGCACGTTCTGGTCAGAATAATAGTTGTGTTGACTTGACGTTCTGCTCTCCCAACATATCTAGCCTCCTCATTTGGCGGCGCTTGGATATGACCTATGGAAGTGATCACTACCCCATCATAATTGAATTCCCTTCCAAAAATATTCCTTTTAAAGTTTCCCCCCCTCTTTTAAAACATCAACTAAATTCAGCTGACTGGGATTTATATTCTAAAATCGTAGACTTAAGAATATCTTCCCTTCCGGAAGTTAACAGGGATAATGCTCAGGATTGTTTTTTGCTCTTCTCCTCTACCATTGCCTCCACAGCTGATGATTGCTTCCCGTCCAAAAAACCCCATTCCGGTAGACTTCCTTCCCCGCCATGGTGGGATAGGGAATGCACTGACATGGTCAGGGCCAGGAATGAGGCTGAAGAGACAGTCAACGACAATATGAATCTGGATAATCTCATTGCTTTCAAACAGATTCTAGCTAAGTCCAGGAAATTCCTAAAAAGGAAAAAACGCGAAGGTTGGTCAAAATATTGTAGTTCGCTGAGTCCGTCCACCCCGATTTCGGTGGTTTGGCGGAGGGTGAAACGCTTCAGGAGTAGTTTAGCACCTGCCTCCTCATCTAACAACCTCACGGAAGAACTGGGATACCAGTTTTTCTGTAAAGTCGCTCCAGCCTATGTCCCAAGTGTTGAGGAAATCAGTGTTGACATCCATGATGCAGACAACATTGATGACCCAATGGACATGCCATTTAGCATGGAGGAACTAAAAGCTGTGCTATCCCAAGTCAAGGATTCCGCGCCGGGAGTGGATGGATTCCCGTACTCCTTTATTTCTAAAGCTGGTCCAAAAACTCACAAATATTACCTGGACCTAGCTAACTTCTGCTTTACTTCTGGATATATTCCCACAGAGTGGAAGGTTCAGGTTGTCATCCCGATTTTAAAACCAGGCAAAGATCCTAATGATCATTGTTCATACAGACCCATTGCCTTATCGTCCATACTCATAAAACTTTTAGAACACTTGGTCAAAAACCGGTTAGTGTGGTTGGTGGAAAACAGGAGGCTGCTCCCTATGACCCAATTCGGCTTTAGGAAAGGTCTGGGCACTGCTGATAGTGTGGGTATCCTCATATCAGAGGTCCGGCTGGCCCTCAGCAGGAGTGAGTCTGTGGTTGCGACCTTTCTGGATATATCAGCTGCCTATGATTCTGTCCTCCTTCCTAATCTCAGGCAAAAGCTGCACGAGCTGAGAGTCCCGGCTAGGATTTGTCGCATCATTGGTAGCATCTTTACCAATCGCACCATTCAATTGAGAATACCTGGGAGTGACTCTGAACAAAGATCGGTCTGGAGAGGACTACCTCAAGGATCAGTTCTTAGTCCCCCATTATATAACATTTATACAGCTAACTTGCCCTCTTCCCTTAATTTCGATTGCAAAATCCTTCAGTATGCTGACGATATTGCACTAATGGTATGCGGCAGTTCCATTCAGGATGCCGCTCTTTCGATGAATGTCTCTCTAGCTTCATTAAACCAATGGCTACTTGACAATGGTTTGTCTTTAAGTGCGCCAAAGAGTAAGGCTATCATTTTTACACGCAGGCGTTCGCTACCCCCAATTGATATAAACATTAATGGACAAACCATTCCAGTCGAAGATAAGGCTAGGTTTCTGGGAGTAACTTTGGACACAAGGTTGTCTGGGGTCGATCACATAAACAACACGGTCAAAAAATGTGAACGTTCTGTATCGGTTCTTAGGTCTTTGGCCGGGGTATGGTGGGGTGCTCACCCCTACACTCTCAAACTGGTCTATAATGCGTTGACCAGAAGCGCTTTGGACTATTGCAGCTACCTTCTTGAGCCCTGCAACAAAGAAGCGCTTAAAAAATTAGACAACATCCAGTCCAAATGCCTAAGAATTGTCATTGGGGCCATGAAATCTTCTCCCATAAACGCGCTTCAAGTGGAATGTGCAGACCCACCCCTACACCTTAGGAGACAGTATTTAGCAGATCGCTTCCTAACTAAAGTTTTTTCCCTCTCATCTCATCCCTTGCTCCCAATTTTAGAACAAATTGACCTCTCCTTTAATGATTCTTCCTATTGGAACCATAAAGTAGTTCCTCTATTGATAAATAGATACAGAGAGCTTAAACAACTCTCCGCGCCTATTTGTCGATATCCTACTCTTCCTGTCTTTTCCGCCGCGTACGAGGCGATTTTTTATGAACCAAAAGTCGTTTTGGGCCTTGGAATATCAAGGAATCCTCAAAATGCTAGAGATGACTTTGAGTCAGCTGTCAAGCGTTATTGGGAAGGTTGGAACTTATTCTTCACAGACGCTTCAAAATTTTCGGAAAGTGAATGTACTGGTGTGGCAGTCTATTTTCAAAATTCTAAGATAGTTTTACTTTTTCAATGCCCACCTGAAGCATCAGTCTTTACAGGGGAGTGTACTGGTATTTTAGAAGCCCTATGCTATATTAGGTCCCATCAAATAACAAAGTCAGTAATTTTTTCAGATTCCCTTAGTAGTATTCAGGCCCTAAAACAAAACCAACTTCACAGTAACATTAATAGTCACATCATTATGGATATAAAGAGCTTGTTGTTTGATCTCTCCCAAAACGGCTTTGACGTCGAGATAGCCTGGATCCCCGGTCACTCGGGTATTGTTGGCAATGAATGCGCTGATTCGTTAGCAAAGTATGCCACATCGAATCCGGCTGATCGAAAGCACTACGTTGCGCACAACTACGATTTGCGAAACAGTGCCAAACCCAAGCTATTTAATTCATGGACGGAAACATGGAAGACGACTTCTAGGACCAAGGGCCATTACTATGCTGCTATACAGCCTGAAATCCAGCGTCGGCCTTGGTTTTTTAAATGCCCTAAATTGTCGAAGAGAACTGTTTCGTCCCTCTGTAGACTGAGACTCGGACATTGTTGTAGCCCTGTGTTCCTGCACAAAATCCATGCCCGGGATAGTTCCCTGTGCGAGTGTGGTCTTGCGGAGGGTACTTTAGATCATATTTTCTTCTCCTGCTCCCTAAATAATAAATCCGTTGACCTGTACCAAAAAATTTCCAAATTCAATATACCTCTCCCAACCAACTTCCATACCCTTCTCTCCCACTTCTCTCCTAAATTAATCAACATTTTGGCAACATTCCTAAATGAGAATGATTTAAAATTTTAGCTGGTGCGCAACGTTTATGTAATTAGTCTGTATATAGTTTATACTAGTATAAGTGTTGGTTAAAGAATTATGTTTATATTCTTGTAAGTTAGATTATTTGTTCTACTAACCTATGTGTTCGTCCTTACAGCTAGACTAACACCTACCACGAAGTACGAAGTTCGACGGCCTGCCTCTGTGCTGCCGTCACGACGTGACACTGGCAGAATAGTCGGAACCGGCTCAGTTGCCATAAAAAAAAAAAAAAAAATAAAAAACTTTGTATTTAATCCTTTGTAAAAA
Organism: Luperina testacea; assembly: GCA_927399505.1. Taxonomy (NCBI): domain Eukaryota; kingdom Metazoa; phylum Arthropoda; class Insecta; order Lepidoptera; family Noctuidae; genus Luperina; species Luperina testacea. The sequence goes on from OV656771.1 coordinate 2,162,156, forward strand.
CGGCTGCGCATGCATGCATTCCTGCCTATGTATTTAACATTTTATCTATCACCATGCCGCGGCTTCTTTGTCAGCGTGCAGCAGGACTCGCTTCTTGATACATACCCAAGGGTTTTGGTAGTTGAGAGCGCATCCGATATTGGTCGACTCTCTGAAGACCAAAACCACCTCGTCCTCCTCGTCTGGACCTCGTCTGGGATCTCGACGTCGCCACATAATGAACGTTCTCCGACTGGCTCATGACGACTAACAAGGAGCTAGTCGGAAAAGATAGGATGGAGACTGTTTTTCATAGCCAGGTAAAGGTGTGGTCGTTACCGCACCTCAGCTCAGCTTAAGGTCATCCCCGGCGAACAGCGGCTTGGCGTTGAAGGTCGGTCCTGGAGTGTCTTGCTTGGGGGAGCAGGCCGATCTGATTCTGGATAACGAGTACCTTGTCCGATGCGTCCTTGCTGAGGATCCCCATGCGGTCGCAGTTGATCGCGATGTCTAAGATAGCGCTGGCAGTTTGAGCGTTGCTTCGTTGGGTGACCCGTTAGGATTGACAAAACCGCGGCCGCTTATGCTCCTCCTGAGGTGTCAATGTGTCGTTGAGAGCTCGCTTGGCCGCGACTTGGTCCTGCCAAGGTAGGGCCACCGTTTCGCTTGGAATCCGCGTTTCAATTTTGCTAGTGTGTTGCCTTATGGGCACATTACAACCAGAGCCACCCGGATAAACCTCTCAGAACTCCTTCTTCCCTGCTCACGGCGCTCGACTGCGCAGGTCCTAGCACAGGTGACTGTTTACTCCTACCCGCCATCAGCTGATTCTAGTGATACTCAAGTCTACCTGGGTGATGGCAAAGTGGGAATGTGGGTAGGATGGAGTGAGGACGGATTGTGAGATTACGCATAAGACGGGAATTAATTTACACTACCAAGCAAAGCAAAGCAAAACATGTGATTGTGCAACCGCGGAAGCATACATTCAGCCTGCCCCTCGAACGTGCCCAAACAATAGTGTGTGACCTTCTCGTGCGCCTGTCCGCAGTCTGATGCGCGGCGGGCTGCGCGTCGTGTTCCCGATGAAAGTGTCGCGCGCGGGGCCCGCGGCCCCGGCGGCCCCCGCGGCCCCCGCGGACCAATCGCCCGTGGCCGCGCTGCTCAAGCGGCTGGAAGAACGGTGTTACGCCGACCTGGTTGAGGCTTGCCGGTAATAACGCACACATTTTATTTATTTATTTTCAGAAAAGTATGTAGTCGACCCATAGATATAATTACAATTCTGCAAAAACGATAAACAACACCGTGTACCAAATAGCTTTCTTTATGATTTCAAGTTACTGAGTTGGAACCCGCATCACAAACGACTTGAAGTTATAGAATGATTCCAACTACACAAATATTGGCGACATGACATATACATTCTTCCAATTCATTCACTTCATTCACTTCTTCATTGACTTCATTCACTTATTGGAATAACACTAGTTTATGAGACGTTAAAAAGATTTAATTAGGTAAACTGTATAGCTTTAGTTTAATTGCCACTTTTCTCTGTTATTTTGCATCTGACAGCAACTTTGGCAAAATCAGAGGTAAAATTACTGCGAAAGGACTGTAGACCATAATTATGGTATCAGAAGCTTGTGGTATAGTGATGTGATGATCTGTGCAGTGAGATGGCATCAGCCCGCGGCGTGTCGCTGACAACAGTGCTGCCGCTGGCGGCGCTGAAGGCCATGGCCGCGCGCCTGCCCGAGCAGCCACAGGACATGCTGGCGCTGCCCTACGTCACGCGCGCCAACTACCACAAGTACGGCGAGCAGCTGCTGCACATCACCAACGCGTATGCTATCGAGAAGATGGGTGAGTCACGTCCGGCCTGCGGCGCCGCGCGCCTGTCCGAGGTTTCATGAGTTTTTTTGGCTCAAAAATATGAATGTGATCTGTTTATAATTAAGTAAATTCTTGCAACTTTCGAAAAGTAGTCAAACATTTGACCAACAATATTCTATCATCATCAGGCCTCCTCATGCAGTACCAGGACGAGTTGGAAGAGGAAGAGTCCAAGGTGGTAGAAGACGAGGCAGGCTCGGGCTCCGACACGGACTGGGGCCGCCTGGCGCAGACCTCCGACGTGTCCCTGTCGGGGTCCCAGGGGGCCCGGCGCAGGGGCCGCGGCCGGACCTACCGCGGCGGAGTGCGTAAGAAGTAATGATACGTCTTTCAATATATTTTTTTAACCGACGACAAAGCGAGGAGGTTATCAAGGCGACGTGTATACACAGCGTGTATCAGAAATGTATGGTCATATTTAAGGGTGTGGTACAGACCATCAAACTGAACAACTTTCTCCATAGCTTTTTGAATGTATAATATTTTTCTTTTTCTTAATTGTCGACTTAGTAATACTTTCCTTTCTGAGTACTGACAAAAGATTGGATATTTCAAACTGCTAAGTGCTAGCTAAGGAACCCAGTGCTTTGAAATAGTATAATGTGTCTCTTTTTATCAACTAATCAAATTTGTGTATCAGGTTCAAACGCAAGACCACGTCTGCAGCGAAAAAAAAAGCGGCGCGCGGAGCCATCGCGGCCCGCGCAGCGACCCGCGGAGCCTGCGGGGCCCGGGGGGCCGGCGGGGCCGCGCGAGGGGCTTCCACTTCCAGCGGTCAGTGTCACCTCGCTCGTACAGCTGTATACAGCATCCGACTCTTCTGCAGAGACGGACACATACAAGGGCTCAGGGGGGGGGGGGGGGGAGAAGTCCGTTCGAGTCTCATTCATTTATTAAACTTAATCCAACTAAAATGTTTTAAAGCCAAAGTGTAAAACCTTTGGTAGACTGTTACGCCTCACGATGCAAGTTTCCTACAACAATTGAATTGCATCGTTTAAACACTGTTAGACGGTGCAACTATTATTGTTGCTTTTACTTCTGGTATGCCACAGGCATGAGACTTACGTAACAGTCAATCAAAGGCGTTGGAAAAACAACATGGCAGGTGCATTGTCTGAATGGTGCATATGTGTGTCGCAGGCGGGCTGGGCAGCATGCCGGTGCCGCGCGGCGCCGCACAGCTCAACACGCGCCCCGGAGTGTTCAACCCGTCGCGGCTCAACCTCATATGAACCAACACCACTGCCCACCGACTAAGACAAATTCACTTTAATATCTGGAGTGTTTCGTGATGCTCAAAACTAATTTAGCCTCATTTACACGAGTCGAGTTACTCGTCTTCGAGTCGCATTTGTACGGACGTGAAACTTCTCGTGTAAACGAACCTACAATGATCTTACTATTTGTTATTTCTTAAAAACTATAATTAATTTACGACTTAATTCGTTAAATAACTAAACCAATGTGCCTGTTCTATTTTTAAACTGTAAATAAATGTTGAAATTCGTGTTAATTTTAATAAGTTGTATTAATTAAATAATAACAATTAACTTTGAGTATTACTCGATTTCATTCGTGAATTAGAAAATCCCTAAAGCGCCAGTTGAAGCTTGTGGGAACGAACTATGTTTGATTGAGGGTGTGTGAGCATAACAGTAAGGATAAGTGCGAGTGTTTCAAGGACCTCAAACTGAGTTATCGATAAACTGTTTCATTAGAAGTTTGCTAAGACCTAGTCCAGAAAGGGCGAATTCGCCGCGAATCCAGAATGGTCCAGAAGAATCTCTCACTCGTACGTTACGTCCAAAAGGAGCGTACCAACGTGCGAGCATTTGGTGACCGCTCCATTTCCCTTGATATACGTATACGTGCACTCGCTTTGAAGTTCGCGCGTAAACTGGACCCAAAAAGGAGTCTAGTATTTCGACCTGCGTGAAACACGTGCGATTCGAGTGTGGTGAAGTGCACGCGATTTACGCACGTAGGTTAAATTTTTGCTTGTAAACGCAATGTAATGGCACCTAGTACCTCGCCAACGCGCGTAAATCGTGTGCTGTTCGCCAGACTCTCGACTCGCGCTTGATTCGCGCGTATTGCGCGCGAGTCGAGATACTAGAGACTCCTTGTTGCGTCCAGTTGACGCGCGAACTCCAGAGCGTTCAACTCCACGTTTTCCTATAACAAATGAGATTTGAACCCAAATGCTCGCGCGTTGGTACGCTCCTTCTGGACGCTACGGTCGCGCGTAATACGTATCAGAGAATCGCGGCGAATTCGCCCTTTCTGAACAAGCTCTAAAAGGCTCGAATAATACCGGCCACGTGATAAAGCGAACCGGCTGCTCCGCCGTGAAATCATAAGAAATAGTTCGCAAGCCACGAGCGCCAGCACCGCTATTTCGACGGGAGCAAAGTAAAAAAAGACAACTGCAATTTTGAGATTTTTGGTTTTTTGTAAAAACTAACTTAAAATATCATGTTCTACAACATAGCAAAAACAAAAATACAAATATCACATTATTTTTGGTACTTTTGTCACGTAAAAGAAGACAACTACGCCTGTTTTGTGAAATTGCACGATGTAGATGCGGATAACTACCGCCTGGCCGTTTATACGCGGGACGCGCGGGGGACCAGCGGTCACTCATATTGTGTCATCAGTCAGATGACATGTTCTACGTCGGCCGGCACGAATTTTGTTTTTTTTTGTTTGTTAAGTGATAAGTGTGTGTAAAAGTGTTATCATATTAGTAAACAGTTTGGGTTCAACACAATAGACATGGAAAGACGTAAATTATTGGTGAATTTGGGCAAAACGAGACGACAATGCGATATTATGAACCGAGAAGATCTATTTGAATTCCCACGTAGAAACGACCAAGTGGTAAACGACCAAGTGTAGATGCAGACAACTACAATATCTCGTAATTTAAACATAATTAGAAGAAATGAAATATACATGTGGATATATTATTAAATAATGAAGCAATGATGAAAATTTCAATAAATTTGGCTTAAAATTGACAAAATGGGAGCATTTTTTCCTATTATGCGCTCTCCTGAAAAGTAGCTGTTTTGTAGATGTCTCTTTTTACTTTGCGCCCGTCGATTTATATCTTCGTGCTACTTCATAGCAGAGCCACGATGACGGTTTAATGCCATCATGATTCCAGTGTAAGAGAGAGACGGAGCATGATCGATAGCGCCATCCGTTTTTCGCATGATGGCATTTTAATTCGTAATACGACCCCAAGCCGCGCGGTCGAATATAGCTCAAGCCGAAGGGACCTGTCCCAGCGCCCCCGACGAGGAAGGGACTAGCTATCGAATATTTTCTCGCTTAAGAAACGTACAAACCAGCGAGAACTCTGTCAAACAAACAACTCGCTTGTAGTTGCTCGCTCTACTCGCTTCTCGCTGATCGAAATCGCCGGCGATGGGAGGAGCCTTAATCTCCAAAGATTTATTTAGGAAGAGGAAATTCTCCTACCAAACAAAGTTAAAATAGGAAGTGTTGAAGTAAACGTCAATAACTTCTGTAAATGTATAATGATCTTCATCGCGTTGCCAGACATGGCCAAGTCCAGAGCTTCCTTGGTCCTCTGCAGCGGAAAGTGATGCGTGATGAACTTCTTGAGAGCTATCGCTCCGGATGACACTGCCGCGATCGCTGGCGGATATCTGAACAGAATAAGGGTGTGCTAAAACTATTTCCGTCTCTTTACAAAACGACTATTTGTCCAAGCTCAAACCTTTAAACCAGTTTTTGTATTTCGAACCTTATTCTGACCGTAGAAAAGTTCTTTATAGAAAATTTATAACTTTGACTCGGTTTATCTTTTTGTATTTTGAACTTTAACTTTGTCGACGAGACGAGAAAATTCTCGCCAAAGTACCTACATACTCATAGTGCTAAGTACCTAACGTTTATTAGTTTCGGTCTTAGTCCGAGTATGGGGTCCTGGGTTCTCCCAGATCGAGCAAGTGTTATTTATTTATTTATATACATATACTTTAATGTGAACCAGAAAAATATGGCCAAAAATAAACATAATATAGGTACTTAGGCGATCTTATCGCTTTCAGCCAGGTTCTTCCACTAGAAATTTCTGAGCCTGGAGATATGATTTGTGCCTGGTTGAGGGCTACACCCACTTTTACGTGGGATTTGAAGCATAAATGGTGAAATTGGGCCGTATTATACGTATGTACATCTAAAGAGAGAAAGCAAAATATTTCATTTGGGACACTCAAGAAATGCAAACAATAAAAAACTGGCCAAGTGCGAGTCGTACTTGCACACGAAGGGATCCGTTTCACAAGGCATAAAACACCGAAAAAACGTTTCTTTTATACCCCTTTAAATTTTAACTTTATTTTATTTTTATTATTTGTCATAGCGGCAACAGAAATACATCATCTGTGAAAATTTCAACTGTCTAGCTATCACGGTTCATGAGATACAGCCTGGTGACAGACAGGCAGACAGACGGACAGTGGAGTCTTAGTAATAGGGTCCCATTTTTACCCTTTGGGTACGGAACTCTAAAAAGGAACATTAAAAAGTAACAAAATAATGTAAAACAAAAAGGCTCCTATACCACCACCATCTTTGACTCTGGTTAACCCTTTGGGGAAAGCGGTTGTGATTTTCAGTTAGAACTGAGACTTACGTGTTAACAATTCTGTAGGAGCCTCTCACGTCGACCTCACGTAGCAGTGCTTGCGTCAGGGGCACCTCTACCTTGCTGTCTCCAATGCCCACCACTAGCACTACGCCAGCTGTCTTTGTTACCTGTTAAACGTCAGAAGTGTCATATTTCAACATGTAGGTAACTTCATACACAAAGGGAGGAACAGTAGGCCTCAAAATTTGTAGATACAATATGAATTACAACGGTACAATTTTCTTTTGCGCGTGCGCGTGGCCAAAATCGGAACTACCTATCTTGTTTTTTCAATACAATTTCACAAAAGTGTTTACCAAAGACCAGTCCCACGGGAACTTACTACCAAGATAAAAAATATCCTATGTCCTAACTCAGGTCTCTGTGGTCAAGTAGGTACCTGTGTCTGTGCGCTAGCTATTTCATCGAAATCCATTCAGCTGTTTAACATCGGACAGGCTGTCGGCCTGTTTACCATCTAATAATATTATACAAATAAATGTAGCAGTGTAGATGTCGCTAGTGTCATATACAGGGTCCCATTGAAATAGATGAACAAATTTTAACACAGCGCTCTGTACGTCTAACTAAAGATATCCAAGAAAAAAAAACACTGATTAAAGTGTTTTTTTTTTTTTTTGAGACCTGGAATAATAAATTGCCGGCACATTAGTGTATTTTCGTTAGCTGATTATTTTTCTTCTAAGTATCTATGCGTTTTTCTTATATATTTTTTGCCATCGTCCTTATTTTGGTGGTCTGAATGATTTCTAAAAGTTTGTCCATCTATTTTAATGGGACCTCTTATATGTAGCGAGTTACCAGCATGGCGACTCTCTGCGCGGAGGCGAAGGCGCAGGCGTCGATGGTGACGTCAGGCTGACAGCCGAGCTGCGCCACGATGCTGTCCACCACCTCTTGCTCACTGTAGTCTTTCTTTACCAGGAGTGTGTAGTCCGCGCCCAGCTCCCGGGCTGTGTCCAGCCGGGATTGTACAACGTCTGTAAACAAAGTCAGTGAAATATACTCATGAAGGTTAAGATAGAGATGTAAAGTACACTCACATAGTCACTTTTCATCAGTTATGTTCAAATTCCACCGGGTTACAAATCCAAGCTCCAGGTCCGCTGCGAAATTCCTCATCTGATTGAAACATTCACAACAGTGTCCGACTTGGGATTGAACCTAGAACCCCACAGCAGGGCCGCGCCGCCCCTGTGTGCGAAGTGTGCGGCGCACACAGGCGCCAAGACAATAGGGGCGCCGCCGCGGCCGCACCGCCACTGCCATCGACGTATAAATAGGTAGACCGGCCCTTATTTTTCGTGGCCCAACTATTATAAAATTTATAAATTCAATAATTATAAAAAATGGACAGATTTGTGTCATGCTCTTAAAAATAAAAACACTATTGATAGTATTCAACAAAAACTTTTAGAGGTTGAAAAGCAGCGCTGGTACGATGTAATCAAAAGAATAATATATGTGCTCCAATTTCTAAGTACACAAAATATGGCTTTTCGTGGCCAAAGCCAAAAATTATATGATCGTAACAATGGTAATTTTTTAAAATGTATTGAAATGTTAGGAAAATTTGATCTTTCAATTGACTGAACACATACGACGCGTAACGAATGATACGGATTTCAAAAATATGCCGACTTATCTTGGAGATAAAATTCAAAATGAAATAATTTACATACTCGGTAAACAAATTCAACATTTTATTTTAAATTTATGTCGAATTATTAATTTTTTTCAATAATACTGGATTGTACTCCTGACGTTTCACACGTAGAACAAATTAGTATTATAATAAGATTTGTCAATTTTAACACAGAAACTAGAAAGTTGGAAACAAGAGAGCATTTCCTAGCTTTTTGTCCAATTATCGATACAACTGGCGTTGGATTAACGTCATTTATTATAGAAAAACTAGACAACATTAATTTGGATATAAACAATTTAAGGGGACAGGGTTATGATAATGGATCAAATATGCGCGGTAAGAATAATGGTCTTCAAAAAAGATTGCTGGATTTAAATCCCCGTGCTTTCTATGTACCGTGCGCTAGTCATAGTTTAAATTTAATAGTAAACGACGCTGCCAACCTCAGTCATCATACGACTGGATTTTTTTGTATTGTACAAGAATTATATAAATATTTTTCATCCTCTGCTAAAAGATGGGATTTATTAAAAAAATATGTCATAAATCTGACCTTAAAACCATTGTTTGAAACAAGATGGTCAAGCAGAATAGATGCTATAAAACCGCTGTTTACAAATTTACCAGAAATTTATGATGCCCTATATGAAATATCAAATGATATATCATATGATCAGAAGGCAAAATATGACGCTAAATGTCTAGCAGAAAAAATATGCACCTTTTCATTTATTTGTTCACTAAATTTATGGCATATAATATTGACAAAAGTAAATTTTGTGAGTAAAATTCTACAGTCCGTCGATATGAATATGCAAGTTGCTTTAGATGCTTTAACAGAATTAAAAAAGTTTTTGATAAAAATTAGAACAGACACAAATTTTGAAGAAATTGTAAGTGATGCCAAAAAAATTTCCGAAAAATTAGTCATCGAGACTGAATTTGAAACTTCCAGATCCAGACCCCTAAGACGTCGTAAAACTCCAAAGAGTTTTGATTATGAACACGAAGACCACACTATAACTGATCCGAAAACCTCTTTTAAAATTAATGTATTTTTTATATATTAGACCAAGCGTTATCCTCCGTAGATGAAAGATTTAATTTATTGAATAATCACAATGACGTGTTTAATTTTTTATTTAATTTAAGCGATGACCAAGATCAAAGACGATTAACAAGTAGCTGTCATCGTTTACAGGAGAAACTTTCAGCAAATGATTCATTGGATATTAACGCCGATGATTTGTGTGAAGAATTTATGTCATGTCAGCCATTTTTCAAAAAATTAAATAATGATGTGGTGAAAATTCTTGAATTTATATATTCAAACAATTTGACAGCTGTATGCCCTAACATTACCATAGCATTACGAATTATGCTAACTATGCCAGTTACAGTAGCAAGCGCGGAAAGGTCCTTTTCTAAATTAAAACTTATAAAAAATTACCTGCGCTCCACAATGAGTCAGGAAAGATTAACAAATTTAGCAACAATATCCATAGAGGAGGCCATACTAGACCATATAGACATACATGAAACTATTAAGGATTTCGCAAACAAAAAAGCGAGAAAAGTGGAAATATTATAATTTAAGTATGTTTATATTCTTGCAAATTTAGACTCTTGTTTTTTTTTTTTTAAATATAGCATACGTAATAGTCATATTAGTATTATTATTAGAAAAAGTCAGCCTCTTTGTTATTAATATTTAAGTATAAAATTATTTGTATTAATAAAGTATGTAAAACTTTAAGAGCGTTTATACAGAAAGTGGGCAACGTCGCAAATAGCTGTCAAATATTTCGCTGTTTAGATTAATTTGTCAATATTACTGTATGAAAATAAGAAATATGGCTAACTAATGAACTAGAATATTGATTATGAAATGCAATAATTAATATCGTAACACCGAATATTTAGTTTTAGATGTAAAAAAAGTATTTGGAAACTTTACAAATGCCTTTTTTACACCTAAAACGGTTACAACATCAAATTCAGTGTTTTAATTGCAATTCATTATTAATATTCTAGTTCATTAGTTAGCCATATTTCTTATTTTCATACAGTAATATTGACAAATTAATCAAAACAGGGAAATATTTGACAGCTGTTTGCGACGTTGCCCACTTTCTGTATACGCGCTCTTAATTCGAGTTTTATTTTTCGAAGTAATTGGCAAGCAGAAGCGAACGGGATTTACCTATTTAGTATCCTAATTCCTAAATGTTCTCCAGTTTTGTAAGTACTGTAAAACTGGAGAACATTTATTTCAGTCAAAATTAACAATTAAAAATATTCGTTAAAAATTTCAATTCGTTTTTTATGAAGATTCGTTAAAAAAGAGGCGCTTCATAGGTTCCGCACACAGGCGCTGCCGGGGGTCGGCGCGGCCCTGCCCCACAGCAGTCGTTTGCGACTTCTAAATTGACGTAGCAGTCTTTAAATTCATTCAAACTTATTAAAATTGTCATTTTAATAAGTCTAGCCCCGGTTTCTGGAACGAAAATCAACTCAAAAATTAGCTGCTGCTGGAACTGTTTAACAACCAATCAAAAGGCCAATTCCCGGAATTAAAAACGTTCAAAATCTAGTCGCAATCTCATCTCAGCGACAATCAATGTCAAAAATGTAGGAAACTTAGAGGTATTTTGTACATATTCGGACTGACATCAGACTGTGATCGTTCTTAAAATTACGAGAATTACCCCTCAGATTATACCTACCTTAAATCTTGACTTGCGTTAAATTTTGACACGTCGATAATTTTCGTTCCAGAAACCGGGTGTATTTGATAGCATACAGGATATCACCCTTGCAGGAAATAAAAGACTTGGGGCCAGTTTCTCGAACGAAAAATATCTCAAAATTAATGTATTACATGCACAGAAGTTTACGCGCGATTGACTATTTTTCACATTAATTTTGTGATGGTTTTCGTTCGAGAAACTGGTCCTAGATGTAGCTATTTTACCCGTGATAAGTATGGTGCTGGCGCCCATGGCGCGGGCCGTCATGGCGCACAGGATGCCGACGGGCCCGGCGCCCAGCACGAGCACGCGCTGGCCCAGGCGGACGCCCGCGCGGTTGCACGCGTGCATGGCGATCGCCAGCGGCTGTACTGCCGCACCTTCTTCCATGCTTAGGTTGTCTGGCATCCTTAAGAAAATAGGTCTGTTAGACTTTCAAGCTATTTTTATCGAGTTCAAAAAAAGGAGGTTATCAATTCGACACGTATGTATCTAATATTATTGGAACTGCATTATATTCACGTATGACAATCTATTAGGGCTTCCAAACAAATATACAAAATTTTATAGATGTATGTATGTTTGTCCACGCATTTCTTTGCAACAATTGATTTTGATTGACCATTTTTTTCATTGGCCAACATTTACTTCAACTTAGGTAACAGTGCAAGTTTTATCAAAATCGATTCAGTAATTTTCAAGATATGGACTAATACGTGTAAGTGTGACGGCCTGGCTTATTGATACGAGCTGCGGGTGTAGTGTCAAAGAGAAAAAACATCTCAAAACCTTGGTCAAATTCTAGTGAAATATTTACAATAAAACTATTATCTACTTATTACAAACAAATATTCCAGTTCATACTTAAAACTAAAAATTACGAAATAAAAAAGTGATTAAAAAAATTAAACCGACTTCAAAGAGAAATTAACTCAAAATTGAAATAACTGTAATTTCGGAAGTCGATGGCATAATACTAAAGCTAAAATCCAGATCCCAAGACACCGCGCGACTTCCGAAATTAAAATTATTACAATTATGAAATATTCCGAAATTAAAATTATTTCAATTATGAAATAATTTTAATTTCGGAAGTCGTTGTCAACCGACTCAAAAAATAAATTAACTCAAAAATTATTTTGAGTTAATTAATTTTTTGAGTCGGTTTAATTTTTTTAAATTACTTTTTTGTCTGTTTATTAATGGCAATATGCAGACAGTTGCGCCAAGAAGTGTCAGCTGTATATGTGTGTCAAAAGTAGCAATATCATACTCATCTGTAGAAACACATGTATGTCACGGTTTTTAATATATGTTTTTATAGTGATATTACAAGTTACTACACTTCCATGGTCGTTGGATCTCAAAAAAATAATCATATAATTTTATTTTTTATCGTTTAGTTAATCATACCCATCACGTCTATGGAGTTTGGCTAGCTAATTTATTTTGACTTTGTATTTGTAATGATTTATGTTTGATGTAGAGGCAGGAACAGTCCCTTGCCGTTTATATGAACATATGTGCCATATTAACGCCCCGGTAGGTACTGTAGGTTCCCTATACCTACACTGGTATTCCAGCCTCAAGCAGCCAATTTTTTCTAATAATGGAAGGAACTAACTTGTGACAGAAATCAGCGATGTGTTTGTAGTAGTGGCAGAGGTTGCCGGGCGCGCCCATGGAGGAGCAGTAGTGCGGCGCCACGCACAGGTTGTAGCGTCCCGCTTTGCAGTACTCGCAGGCGCGGCACGGCTGCGTCGGCTCGATGGACACGCGGTCGCCCACGGCCAGTGATGTCACACGGGAGCCGATCTGGTAGAAATATAAATTGTTGTAGTGTTGTTTGACTAAAAAAACAGTGGCACTCCGGGAGTGCCGACAGAAGTGAAAACTTGAACAATTACGTGTGTATTTTTTAATCGTCTTATAAACAAAACACGCGCGGTGACGGTTACGTTAACAGTGTCGCAAGTTTTTCCCATCTCAAAAAATGCCCAGCGCGCCTAAAGAAGTTTTCACTTCAAAATCATAGGTCACTAAGGTATTTTGTTTTCACGTGTTTGAAGTTTCGTTAGCTAATTTAATTTGGGCTTGTACAGACGCCAGCACATCAAGTTACTACAATCTGTCAAATTTCTTTAAAAGATTTTAAACTTTATCGCTAAAGCATAAGGTTCAAAGTTGATTGAGAAAATTTGACAGTTTCGGGTAGCTTGATGTGCTGGCGTCTGTACCTATAGATGGAAACAACCTGGAACTAATAAAGTTAAAAAATACAGTCAAAGTGCGCAGCCGTAACAGCGACTGTTTTGAAACAGTTTAACAATCTATCACACAGATTTCTAATGCTCGGTTCCTATAAACAAAAACGATGGTTTTGCTTACCAATAGTAGCATTTTCTTGTTGCCAAACTGGGAATATAAATAGATCCGTAAGCTAATTGTACCTGTGATAGCTGCTTCCATAGTTATGGGTCTACTAGGGTCTACTATGCAAAGCTCTGAGGTCTTTGCTTCATTATTGGTAAAGATGAAAGAGTCTTAATTTTAACCTTTAACAGTCCGTATGTTATAGGAATCGGCCATAAGTCTGTCACTCTTGAATACAGGTCCGTGGACAGTTATTTTACCTCTGACAGTTGCAATCTAGCAGCAACCTTTTTTTCCCCTTTTGGCAATTGAGCCGATGTCGACTATTTTGCCAGGAATAACAACCTTATTATAACGAGAATACAGATCACAATGATTTTGACAGATTTGTCAGTGGCAGCGACCCTACAGCAACGTTATTAGAATGAGAATAAAGATCACTGTAATTTGGACAGTGATGCAAAATCAGACGTAAAATAACCTGTGTGTCAGTCTCTCTACAGCTCATGTGTCATATTAGCCTGGTACTGCAAATAACTGAGCTTACTTTGACGACGACGCCTGCGCCTTCGTGGCCGATCACGATGGGTTCTGTGACGATGTCCAACCCGCAGGTTCCTGTGGTGTACATCTTCACGTCAGACCCGCAAATGCCCACGCAATCCATCTTTACTAGCACCTCTGCAACAAGCATTAGGTACCACATGATTAAGATGATTAAAAAATCTAAGTGCCGACTTGAGAAACTGCTCCTTTTTTTTAGAAGTTTGAAAAAAGTGTAAAAAAAGTTTTTCAAATTTTGGAACAAAAACGAATTGACATACCTACTTATTACAATGGAAACGATGATAGCTACATAAGTTAAAAAACTGGCCAAGTGCGAGTCAGACTCGGGTTCCGTACCACAAGGCAAAAACGCCGAAAAAAAACACGTTCGTTGTATGGGAGCCCCCTTAAATATTTATTTTATTATATTTTTAGTATTTGTAGTTATAGCGGCAACAGAAATACATCATCTGTGAAAATTTCAACTGTCTAGCTATCACGGTTCAAGAGATACGGCCTGGTGACAGATAGACAGACGGACGGACAGTGGAATTTTAGTAATTAGGGTCCCGTTTTTACGCTTTGAATACGGAACCCTAAAAACTGTGTTGCAGCTATCAATCTAGATGCGTAAGACCACGGTTTAGGATGTGCGTGTGGATTGAGTGCTCCTTTTTAAAAGTTTATTATATTTTTACGAAATCAAGGAAGAGTTTAGGAAATAATTGTGAAAACTTCATGGTGAAAATAAAAAAAAATTGTTAAATCTATGGTGAGAAAGTGGTTATCGACGTACCTACGTATTGTATGTACAGCTAGTTTAGAATAGATACCCGAGAAAGAGGTATTTGTATGATCGAACCCCGAGTATCAACAATTTCGTGAATCACACAGCACTGGTCAAAAAAAAAATTATGTGTTTTTAAGTCACGCTTTTCTGTAACTAAAGTAATCCATTTTTACATCGAAAAGCGTGACTTAAGTGCGGGTTTATGTAACACGAGCTATAAAATAGTATACGACACGTGACTTAAGTAGTCTATTAATGCACGCCATTTAGCATTTTTAATTTCACACCATGCAATAATGGGCTACTTAGTCACATGTATCGTAATGTACAGCCTAGACGCCAGCACATCAAGCTACCCGAAACTGTAAAATTTTCCTAATCAGCTTTGAACCTTATGCTTTAGCGATAAAGCTGAAAATCTATTAAACAAATCTGACAGATTTTAGTTGCTTGATGTGCTGGCGTCTGTTACTATTAATCGCTAAAACACACAACTATCAACCGTGGTGGGCTATGCTCGGGATGTCTCTGTATGAGATGAGTGCAGTAAAGAATTGTTGCTCTTATCGCAACTATGTAGGTGTAGATATAACTCGAAGATGATACCTACCGTCATCGCTGATTTCTGGCACCGGACAATCTTCCTGAAACAAGTTGCAGTAAAAAATAAAGTTTGATCAGAGATTTCAGGTTACAGTTCACTTTACACGTGCGTACACTTGAGTGAATAGGTTTTTCACTGCAGGCTCCACGAGTTACTCCCCATACATGCCTTCTCATTACATAAATTACCAAACCAAATTCGCAATACGCTCCAAGACATTCGCCGCTGTTGGCGACAAGTCTGCGAGGCTGACTGGGCGGGTCACATCTATAGTGGACAGTGGTCGCATCCAGACAGATGGGCCAAAGTCGTCACACACTATTTAAAGATGGACGTCGTCACCAAAGCAAGCCTTAGATACGCTGGCGTGACGATTGGGACTAGTTTTTAACAGATTGGACGGAGAAGGCACAGCACAAAGAAAAGTGGGAAAATATGTGGAGAATTTTGTCTAGCAGTGAGACAATATAACTTAACGGAAATTACTAAACAGTTTTAAATAAACTCACAATTCTGACATCGTAAGGTCCATGTAGGACTGCAGCGCGGTTGTCATCCATTTTCGTCGGGTTTCCAAAGCACAGTGGCGCGATCGTTTTAATTATGTAGAGATCATTATTTTGATTCACACTTTGCTAAACGTTTCTCGTAATGTAAACATGTGAAAAAGATATGTAATCGTGATAACAAGAGACTAAAAGGTCTAGTTTGTTTACTTACGTAAGCCTGCTGAATAATCTAATTATCTTTATTATTACACAATATCTTTATTACACAATTTACCTAGTATGTATACTAGGCAGTTTGAATAGAAAAAATAGAAAGAAGGATTCTGCTACCTACACATAGTAGGTAATTACTATGCACCGCTTGGCTATTTGCGCTATCGTAGATACGGGTCGCAGGTTCGGTTTCAGACTGGCAGGAACATCGACGCGCTACCTGTTACCATGGATTCTGAATACTATTCTGAAAAAAAAAATGCTGTTCTATTAATTTTGACCGTGTAGGTATTGCGCTATTCTATGATACAGCAGATTTGTTTTTCTTCTAGGCATAATCAGTCAGTTCAGTCAATTCTCACTGCTGGGTCACAGGCCTCCTACCTGTGAGAGGGCGCGTGCCCAGTGCGGGTTGGCGGATGTCACATGTCTTCGAATTTTTGGTTCTAGGACATGTCGGTTACCTCACGATGTTTTCCTTCACCGTTTTGAGAGCAGTTGTGATGAAATAATTTGCACGCAAAGCTTTTTTTTGCTTGCAAAGTAAAGTCCGCTTGGGTCCGAACTCGCAAGTTTTTTTCACTTTTCCGCTTAAATTTCAAATACTGGTGTGAACAGTGAATGAATCAAATAATAAACAAGTTTTATTCACTATCAGTCACAAGACTTCAAAACTTTATTATTTGCACAATAACCGTCTTATTTTTATCATAATTTGTTTGCCTGGTGAATAGTTGTGAATGAATGCGGCTGTGCCGGGACAAATTATTTAAGAATATTTATTTATTAAAGCTTTGTCGGTCAATCGTTTATCAGTGCGTTACCGCTATGGTTATGAAGCAATGAGTTCCAAATGGTCATTGCAGTGTCGGAACGCTACGCCTCTTAAATGACGTCAAAGTGCTTTGGTGTTGGATTTGTCTTTTGGAACAACAACGCTGCGATGCCGCTCCGGCTTCGTAATACATTATTCCTCCCCGCTTCGTCGCTCAGGTCCTCTAGTCCGTGGCGCGTGCGTTACGTTGCCGCACGACGCGAAGTATATGTTTTTGTGGCTTATATATATGCAAGACTGCGCAACGTTACCGCTCAGTCGTCGCAATGCCCGTGAAGAATGTTTTTGTGACTTAATTTTATATGCAGGACGACGCAGCGTTACCGCTCAGTCATCGCAACGCTCCGTGAAGAATATGTTTTTGTGACTTAAATTTATATGCAGGACAATGCAGCGTTACCGCTCAGTCATCGCAACGCTCCGTGGTGCATGTTTTTGTGACTTAATTTTATATCCAGGAAGATGCAGCGTCACGCTCAGCCGTGGCAACGCGTTCTGTACATTCAGCGCCTCAGCAGCTTGAGCTTGATTTTTGGGTATTTTTTAAATACTAAGCCAATGTAGAAAACAATCAAATCAAACGACAGCTTTCAGAAAAGATAAATCTTTATTCAAATATAAAAATAATTTACTTTAATTTGTACTTGTTCTTTTAGACATACTTTTAATCTTGTAATCTTACAGGTATAATTTATACAGGATGTTAACTAACAGAGGGCATTCCCGTTAACCCGCAATAGTATAGCATCCATACATGCTAAAAAAAATATTACCATTCAAAAATAAAATGTTTTTATTTTTTTTATATTAAAATATTCACTAAAAATCGTAAATTGATACTCTATTTATTTAATTAATTCTAATTTATTTAATCAAATAAATTCCGACATTGCTGTCCTTCAAGTACGCGTGTACAGAGTGCATGTTTCTTTAACGTATCAATTTACGATTTTTAGTGAATATTTTAATATAAAAAAAAATAAAAACATTTTATTTTCGAATGGTAATATTTTTTTTAGCATGTATGGATGCTATACTATTGCGGGTTAACGGGAACGCCCTCTGTTAGTTAACATACTGTATACAGGCTAGATCTCTTTATTATACAGGATTATTGGTAAAACAAAAAAAAAATCAGCTATTCCCTACATTTATGTTCGTATAACTCGTCAAAATGTACGGAACAGCTGATTTTTTTTTCGCGATTTCCGGTTTGGTCCCATAGCTTAAAAGTTGTTCATAATGATGAGTACAATGACCTCTTAAGAGGTTGTTAATGTTTTACCAATAACCCTGTATAATGTTCCATCGATTTCTTTACATTATTACGTTCCATCATTTCCGTCCTGTATAGCTCCATCTCTTTCCCACATCAAGAGGTGGTACTAGGTCCTCAGGTGCTGTCGGAGGTTAGAACTTGTTGGGGTTGTTAGCGTCGCGCGGCTGCACGTGTATCATGACCTTGATGCCGGCGCCCTGACGCGCCACCTCGTAGGCCTGCACCGTCTGCTCCAGGCTGAAGTGGTGCGTCACCAGAGGCTTCACGTTGATCTTACCGCTTGCTACCATGTTCAGTGCGATCGGGTACCTGGGGACATGATAGAAATACGTAGGTATATAGGTATAGCTGTGTAAGGATATTTGGGCGTTGCTAAAATCTGAACGAACGCCGCCATCTTGTTTTTAGGATTCTGTACCTCAAACGGAAAAACGGAACCCTTACGTATAAGATCATTACTTCGTTGACCGTATGTCTGTCCGTCTGTCAAGTCAAGACCCTTTTTCAATCAAAACCTATAGGGTACTTCCCGTTGACCTAGAGTCAAATTTGGCAAGAGGCAATGTCATGTAGCATAAGTAAAGGAAAAGATCCGAAAACCGTAAATTTATTGTTACATACCAACAAATTTGTATGGAACCCTCGGTGCGCGAGTGCAACTCGCACTTAACCGGTTTTTTTTATAACAATTTCACGAAACAATTCCAGAAATGTTTACACAACTGCAATGCAATTTTTTTTGTGTTTGCTCAAATTATAAAAATACATAAATATGTTTAAAATTCCAATCAGATGCTTTTGGGACAGACCATATTATATGGTCGCCGTGCAGTAAAAACCTTGTGAATTAAAATAAACGTATAGGGGAAGATAAAAAACAGTCTGAAAAATGGTCGTCATTGACGTTCTCCAAGGTTCTCATTGTCATCAATAGAAGGCCTTAGAAGCATCTTAGAGATTCACGTTTGTTCAAAATATGCATTACGAGCTTTTCTATTCAGCAAATAAATATAAAAAGTGGAAACAATAAATTTTTCTTTAAGCACGAGGTTTTCACTGCACGGCGACGATATCCAGGTAGGTATAGGATCAGAGTGGGTACATACTCGTTGACGTAACGGAAGATGCCGCGGATGTCAACCTCCCGCGACAGCGCGCCCGCCAGCGGCACGGTCTGCTCGGGCGTGCCCATGCCCACCAGCACCGCCACGCCGCCTGACTTCGTCGCCTAAACAACAACAACAACATAGGTAAGTCTTCAAACTTAATGGAAAGATGGGCAAGAGTAGCGGAAGACCAAGGAAACGATGGATGTGAAAATGGTGGCTAGAAATGGAGTGACTATCGTGATGATGACTAATAACAGGGCCGTCTTTACCCGGGGATGCAGGGGGTGCGTGGTACCCGGGCGCAGGTTCTTAGGGGGCGCAAGCCAATCCTTAAACCTACACGTATCACGTACCATGCTTAAATCTTCTCGAAATTGAAATGAATAAAAAACTAACGATTAACTATAACTCAAGTCAAGATAGATTGACAAATTTGGCTATAGTATACCTATCGAATTGAAAGTTGATTACAAAACAGACGATATCATAAAAAAAAAATGGTCGATTATAAAGCCGGAAAAATTAAATTTAATGTTTGACAATGTACCTAATTTTACTGTAGCCTTTCCCAAAGTGGGCGATAACGCTAACCCGCCTTTAGGCCTGCAGCGCCCACAATGTTTTGTGGGCGCTGCAGGCCTAAAGGCGGGTGAATAAGAGACCTAGAAAAAAATGGGGGCGTTGTGTTAAATGTAGAGTATTAAATAAAAAAATAAAACACAAAAATTGTGTGGGGCGCAGGCTGATTTTTCGCACCCCGGCGCCCAATATGGTTAAGACGGCCCTGACTAATAGAGAAATATGGAAGAAAAAAACATGTTACGCCGAACCCAAATTAATTTTGATAAGGGCAGGAGAAATAAGATAACAACATACACAAACTGAAAGCATTTATTTCAATTAAACAATCCTTTTGGATTATCTAGTTGCCGTTCCAAAACTTAGATCTCTATGGAGAAGGACGGGCAAGAACGTTCATGGACACTCTTTTAAATCAAGATGTTACAAAATCTTGGGTAGTGTATGGTTGCGAGCTTATTTCACTTGACGGTTATTAAAGGTCATAAGCACACGTATCAAACCGAAAAGGGATCGGCACCGTATCAACTCGAGCCGTTCAGTATTCTTTCTATGAAACTCCCTACTGCAACACACACTAATCGGAATCGTAACGTAATCGCCTCGCCTCGGGACAAGCTCACGAACCGCGGCGCGGTGCGTTATGGCTCGTCGTCCTCCTGCTTACGTCTCTCCGTCCCCGAGCTTACGTCTCTTCGTCCACCCTTGCCCCCCTCACCCCTCCGGCCTGCCTGCTGCACCATCACCCAGCGGTTGGCGAGCCGTAAGCACGGCGTCGCCTAGCCGTAGCCGAGTCGACGTATCGGAGATTCGGAGCTTCTGATCCGCTTTGGTTAAGTGCTTACGTTAGGTTGACGCCTGTTTGACGGCGAGGCGAAAGGCGATACGGTGCCGATTCCTTTCCGATTTGATACGTGTGCAGCGGGTTTTAGCACTTTCACAGTGATCTTTATTTTTTGTTGCAATATGCGGTTGGGTAATTGCTGACAAAGGTAAAATAACTCTAAAAGGACTGTAGTTGTTGTCATCACTCTCACCAATAGCGACATTCTGACGCTGGCCTGCGCGCCGCTGGCGTCGAACGACACGTCGGGCTGGCACCCGAGGAGCTCGTGTATCTTCTTCACCACTTCGGCCTCGTTCGCTTCCCGCGTCGCTAGAAGCGTGCAGTCTGCTCCCAGCTGCTTCGCGAAGTCCAAGCGAGACTGCAGGACGTCTGCGGAGAAACGAGAGGCGTTATAATAAAGACGCTTATTACAAAGTCAAAGTAATTTATTTGCCAGGAATATGGTAGCTAAAGTCAGAACAATTAATTGTTAAACAAATTGACTACCAACCTAAATTGTCCGTATATTCAAATCACAAATGCCATTCTTTGACTTCGTTCTTCTTTGTTATTAATTTTTAATTTGCTGTGATCCCTTGTTGGTAAATAAAAGTTAGGTATAATATTATTATTATTATTTGACAGTTGTTACAACTGCCGTGTTATACGGCAATTTGAAGTATTTGCATACGAATTTAGAACTTATTAACCAATGATTTACATAGTTTGCGAGTCAAATATATCAGTTGTTTTTTCCGGCAAGAATCTCAACAGTAAAATAATTAACTTTTTGACACTGAACTAAGATAAAATCAGCCTCTTACCAGTAATGAGTACTTTGCTAGCGCCCATGGCCTTGGCAGACAGCATGGTGAGCAGGCCGATGGGCCCGGCGCCGAGCACGAGCACCACGTGCCCGCCCGTGAGCCCGGCGCGCCGACACGCGTGGATGCCCACAGCCAGCGGCTCCAGCAGCGCGCCCTCCTCCATCGATACGTGGTCAGGCAGTCTAAGGGACAGACGAACAAAAGAGTAAGCATGGAGTCTTTAAGTTGTGGAGGTCAGATAGGCAGTCGCTTCATGTAAAATACTGGTATTCAGCTGCATCTTGTTAGACAGGATGCCGACTCCAACATAGTTGGGAAAAGGTTAGACAAATTGACTGGACGTACTCTAATGTTTGGACTTTAAAAGAGACCGTGATCTCTGCTCAAGTTTGTTTCGGTATTTCTTTTCAGGATAAGTCAGCAAGGAAATGCCGGCGCCATCTAGCTTTAAAATTTAACCCAGATCATTTTATTATAGATAGGTACTTTACACAAATAAACATAATAATAATTTCTCTTGTTTGTTTTTCTCCTTAGAAATTTATGTCTTGGAACAGACAAGCTTCAACTTTCTGACTTAAATAGACTCCGAAATGTCTAGGAACACTTCGAAAGACGGATTATCGCAACTCGCAAGCACAGCGCCATTTTTCCGTTCAATATGGCACTTTCAGAACATTTTGCCGCGTTTTTCCTCTCAGATTAGACCCTACCCTATGCACCGTAGATATGCAGTGATAATACTCACTTGAAACAGAAGTCAGCAGCATGCTTGTAGTATCTGGCGAGGTTGCCGTGTACAGGCGGCGTGGCGCAGAACAGCATGTCGGGGCAGAGGTGGTAGCGGCCCGTCTTGCAGAACTCGCAGTAGCGGCAGGGCACGCCCGGCTCGATGGCCACGCGGTCGCCCACCTTCAGGTTCTTCACCTTGGCACCGAGCTGTAGACGCAAAAGTGTATTCAATTATTACTGGATTCTGGGTAGCAACTAACCATCAGGCAGATGAAGTGAAAAAACCTTTGACTTTCACGCGGACGTAGTCGTAACTGGTCCTTATACACACATAAGACAAGGCCAAAATAGACCGGCTGTACTTTTCTTAAAACTCGATGTGCCCACACGGGTATAGTAAACTAACTTCTGCTGGCGACTTCGTCCGCATGTTTCACCCTCTCCGCATTCACCTTCTTAAGGGTGGAATTTCGAAAAACCCTTTCTTAGTGGATACCTACTCTTCACAAAGAACACACCCTCCAAATTTTATGTCTCTAGCACCAGCGGTTTAGGCTGTGCGTTGATTGATATACAGGGTTATTCTTAAAACCAAACCAAAAATTGCTAAAAAAATCAGCTGTTCCCTACATTTTGACGAGTTATACGAACATAAATGTAGGGAACAGCTGGAGCTGATTCTTTTTTTTTTCGCGATTTCAGCTTTGGTCCCATATTAAAAGTTGTTCATAATGATGAGTGCAATGACCTCTTAAGAGGTTGTTACTGTTTTACCAATAACCCTGCCTGTATATCAGTCGGTCAGGGCTTTGAATTTTATATCGATACTAATAATATAAATTCGAAAGTAACTCTGTCTGTCTGTATGTTACCTTTTCATACATAAACCACTGAACGGATTTCGATAAAATTTAGGCAGAGAGATAGATTGCATCCCGGGGAAGGACATAGGATCGTTTTTATCCCGATATTCCCACGGGATCAACACTTATGCGGGTGAAACCGCGGGGCGCTGCTAGTTATATAAAATATATATTTTTTTATATATAATTTTGTATATGGATAGTTAATTTTCAACATTAAACGCTGACCTCGTTCGCTGTTAGTGCTTGTTTAGGTATGGTCTGTTCTAGTCATTTATTCTTGGCGCTCAATCTGCTGCGGTTGTGGCACATCTTAATAATTCTACGTCCGCACAAGATAATAGGTTCGTCTTGCTCTAGTGATATGCGTAGAGATAGAACTAAATAATTGATAAAACAAATAAAATAACTTTAGTACAGGAAGCAAATACTTATTTTTGAGAGTTCTTCCTGTCAATATTCCAGTTTTTATTACAGTTGAATTATCATTAACTAGCTTTCAGCCCCAACCCACCCCGCCGCATGGCATCGCATCACCTGCCTTCGTTTTCGCTAAGCAATCTTTCTGACTTGATTTCTTCTTTCTTGGCTTCCAAAGGTCAAAGCGTGATGTTAAATATCCTCAAGAATTGTCTTCCTCAAGAATTGGGCTATTAGTTGAAAAAAATAATTTTTCAAAATCGACGGGTAGTTTCAGAGATTAGCGCGTTTAAACAATCAAACTCATTAGCTTTAATATTAGTGAAGATTGCATTGATTGAGGTCGCTGTCCATTGAGGTGGCTTTACTCAACAAAATTCAATTAGGCAGTCAGGGATATATCTTCACAAAATAATACCGGAGTAATGTGTGAGAGCATACTTCTCCACTGTTTTATCATGGACAGTAAGTAAAAAACAACGCAGATTAAAAGGTCAAATAACAGACTTATTTATTGATAAACCCGCGGGTGATAGTGCACTGACGTTGGTCGATCGGTACGAAAGATGCGTGTGATTACAAATTGTTACTGAAGTTGAAGACTGTTACAATGCGTGCCACGAAAGATGAGACTTGACACATCACGTGGTTTATTAACATGCGCAGTACACGATTTTAGGTATCTTTAGCGGTATGAGGTCTGAGTGCGGGACGAAACCGGAGGTCATAGGGGCGGCGGAAAGAGCGGGGGAGGCGGGGTCAAGTCTCATCTTTCGTGGCACGCATTGTACTTGAAGTATAGGTATGGTAGCAGCTAGATGAGAGTGGTAGCTGTCAAATGATGTTGTCATTCATTCTTAGTTCGAGTCTCGAAGTAAACTTATGTCATGATGACAAGGAGTAGCAAATCCCCGTAACTTTGGCCAAAACTACGGATTTCATGCTTAGAGAGAAGACAAACGTCAAAATTTCGAAATTTTCAGATAACGCCTCGATGACAGTAAGAAAGAAAATACATTTATTTGGCACAAAGTAAAAGACACAATACACCAGATACTGTCTTATATCAGTTAAAAACAAAAAATAAAGATCAAATAAAAAGTGTAAAGTCCGATGTAGGAAATTAGCAGGAAAATGTGCCTCACGGCTGCGCCAAAAAGTAGTATTTCGGCTTTCGTATTCAAGTTTTTCTAGTATATTACTGTGTAACTTGGGCGACTAATAAGACGCTGCGCTGTCTTGACATTTCTATTCATTTCTATTATAATCAGCACACGTAGGTACGCTCTTTCGTAAGCTACATACTTCAACCTTTTATCGCATGTTTTCGACACGCCTCCTACAATAATGGCTTCTATAAATATGTAGATTTTTTTTTTGAAGAACCCAAACATAATTATAAAGGACGTCTTTCAAGTGACGCATTTCTCGTTTGCTTGCACCTTGGAACAGTTGTTGATAGCACAGATCAACTGCATTGCGGCTACGTTCGTGAGGATCAATAACTGTTAGGTTCTGGGTTGCTGACAGCAGGGCGACACACCTTTTCCGTTTGGGTCGAGAGAAATGAGAATGGGAAACCTTTTTCCTAGATCGTAATTTCATTTAGAGATAGTTTTCATAATTTTCCAAAGCCCGACTCGACCCATTGCTGGGCATAAGCCTTAGATAAAGACAGTCTTGGTTTAATGCCCTTTAATGTCAATAAAATGTCAATAACACTGGGCATTCCATTAGGTTTGGGTTTAGGTAGGCCGAGTGTTAAGGAAAACGGGCACACGTTAGTCTATTTTCGAACGGTCTTAATCTTACCTATACCAAGACTACCATTAATTCACGTTTTGAATAAAAATGGGGTTTCTAAAACAGTAAACCCCGCGCTGGGGGGCGCGGGGTTTACTGTTTTAGAAACCCCAGGAGAAATACCAGTTTAATAAAAACCGAAAGGAACCGCGACAGACAAAGCTGCAAAAATCCAGATTACTTTTCAATAGCAAGCCAACAGGAGTTCACGGTCAATGCCATTGCCGACAGAATACGAGTATAAATAGCCGACAAACACGTGTGTTTGTGGGTGTGTCCGTAAACCTAGAGCTACGTAGTCGACAACACACCTCCAATAGACAATCTAAACTAAGTATATCAAGTAATTATAAATACCAAATAACCGGATTTTTGTGACTGACCTTGAAAATTGTTTTGGTGCCATACGTGACAATGTTTGCAGAATATAATAATTAATATCGTCACCATAGTTGGACACCGATAAGAACAAAAGTAATCGCGGTAGTTTTACACAGTTATACGTCAATCTGTCAATTATAATTATAGGAATAAAGTTATTTAGTCATGGTTATAGAATGAAAATTTATGGCTTCAAGCTTCATGCATGTGCCATTAATAAATAAAAAAAAACTTATAAAAAAAATATTTAAAAAAATTAAAAACATTTAGAACGTTAATGTTGATGTTCTAAATTTTTGACAAGCTGATGCATTTTAGATGCTCGTGGCGTCATGGCATCAGCTGGTGTTCAAACTACTACGTAACGTGCATTCCGACAGACATTTGTAAGATCATTTGACCAATCTATACTAATATACTAATAATGTTATAAATTCGAAAGTAACTCTGTCTGTCTGTATGTATGTATGTTACCTTTTCACGCCTAAACCACTGAACGGATTTCGATAAAATTTGGCAGAGATATCTCATGGCATATCTCTCTCCTTCCCCGGGATGCAATCTATCGATTGCATCCCGGGGAAGGACATAGGATAGTTTTTATCGACATACCTCGCGGGCGAAGCCGCAGGCGGAAGCTAGTAATTTATAATTATAACCAAATAATTATATGATCGGCAGAAAGAAAAAGTGGTATTAATACATGTAAGGGTAGCAGGTGGCGTTTGGCGTTCTGTAGTTACTGCTTACTCCCATGAGAAAGGATGTGCGAGTATAATGTTGGAAGATAATCAAGTAAAGTATCTGGCTGTATAAACTAACTGGCGTTCAAGATCAGCCTCTAAACAACCGTAACATCAAAAGGAGAATTTCTTACCTTTGCGACGACTCCAGAGGCTTCGTGGCCCATGATCATGGGCTCTTTTAGGACGAAGTGGCCGCAGGAGCCCTTCTGCCAGTAGTGCACGTCTGAGCCGCAAATGCCGACGCAATCCATCCGGAGCAGCACCTCTGTACAGAAATATTGAATAAGTAGGTAATAGCACTCCTGACCGAATATCGGTAATGGCGGCCTGTCTCAGCGGAGACTAGTCATCGTCGCAGGAGATACTATTACTCAAGTGCGTGGGCAGATACAGGTGCACTCTCTTCCCTCACTTTCATAGTCCAATAGAAAGAAAGAAAGAAAGAAAAAGTATTTATTGAGACTCGTACAGGAAGATCACAAACTAAACTAAATACAGCAAAATAAAAATCCAAGTTATATAAAAAAAAAAGTAACAAAAGGAAAATGAAACAGAAAGTCCTATACGAGGCCAAAAGGCTCCTATCTCAGCATGATGCTACGACACCTTTACAACATTATGGAATGCAAATAAATATATGAATATGAACATTTAAAAAACGAATGAAGGACGGCAATCCGAATGAACCGCAGAGAGATCAGGCGCAGGACCAACAGCCTAAAGGCAGATTTAGACAGATCCAGTGACTGGCGCCGAAATCGAGACAAGCCAGCGCTGACCCGAAAAAAACCCGTGTAAATTGATTTCAAGTCAATCCAGTGGCGGGAAGTCAGCGCTGGCTTGTAAATTCGCACACGAATATTTAGAAGCCAGTCGGCGCCCCCCGCAACCCGCGCCCACCCGCGCCAGTGACAAAAACCCCGTGTAAACAGCCTGGTCAGTTACTGGCGCCGCTTTGTGGGGTGACGTTGCATCTGGCTAGTAAGAGAAAATGTTTTTTTCGTCCGTTTCGCGAATTCATTTTTCTTCACTGACTTCACAAACGTGTGCTCACCGTGAAAACTAGCCGCGACTACTGACACCATGTAAACAGTGGAAGCCAGTCTAGGCGCGGGCACTGGCGCCGATAACTGACTTGTGCACTGACCCTGTCTAAAATTGCCTTAACGTGCTTCCGGAGGAACGGGTATCACACCGTCAATTATCTAAATACTGCTGGCCGTTATTCAGAAATTCTTAATAGAAACCCCAATAATATCTCGCCCGACCTTGGAATTGAACCCCGAATCCCACGCTCTGCAATCGCGCTTGCGTCTACGAGACCATTGGGGTGGTTAGGTTTATAGATACTGGTAAATTGGTCTGGTGGACTGGTTTGGTGCGGTTGAGGGGATGTATGACAGACCGATGTTAGTAGAAACGCCAGGAGGAAACGCCCTTGAAGGACGTTCACTGTTCGCTTCACACCTATTTGGTGAAGGGTGATGTTCTTCAAAAAGGTTAGGCTAAGCACCTACTGTACCCGATTTGTGTGAACGTGGACGCATCAAATACCTATTTGAATAATTGCCACCACGGTAATTATTTCTTTTGCTGATGGATCTAAAAGTTTTAAGTTTTGTGTTATTTGTGCACGAAATGAAATTTTATTACGTAAATGATTTGTTGTAAGTAAAGAAAAACAATAGCTGCTTTGTTTCTGTGGCAAAGTTGTTATAATATCTTAAGTTTTAAAAATGTTCTCAGGTAAGTGAAATCTTTGTAATTTCTTATTGAGATATAAAATTTATAGAGTAGATACATACCTACATTACAGGCAGGTGACAGATGGCGTTATGTTTCTGCCATTAGTGAGTTTATGTACCTATATATTGACTATTGATCCACACAGACGTTGGCAAACAGTTCCAACAAGCATAAAGTGAAGTACAGACGCCAGCACATTAACTACTACAATCTGTCAAATTGTATACATATAATAGGAGGCGATCCTATTGCCATCAACCGGAAACAATCCGGGAAAATTTAGATTCCAAGGTGCTTTACCCAAAAACACTTCGCCTGCCTTGGGAATCGAACCCAGGGCCTCATGCTCAGCAGTGCCGCTTGCGACTACTAAACCAACAAGGCAGTTTAATTAAAGTAATTGCGCAACTATAGGAGTATTGTAACCAATATTTACTTAGTGATAATGGCAATCAACTATATTAACGACACACCTGTATATTATTATTTACTCACAAGCATCACATGTATGCTTGTGAGTAAATAATAATATACAGGTGTGTCGTTAATATAGTTGATTATACAGGACTAGCTTCTGCCCGCGACATCGTTCGCGTGAAATTTCACCCTCCCCCCTTTCACCCTCTTAGGCATGGAATTTCGAAAAACACTTACTTAGTTCTTCACAAAGAACACACCCTCCAAATTTCATGTCTCTAGGACCAGCGGTTTAGGCTGTGCGTTGACATATCAATCAGTCAGGAAATTTATATACTTAAAACTAGCTGCGCCCCGCGGTTTAACCCGCGTAAATGTCGATCCCGTGGGAATGTCGGGATAAAAAGTATGCCTATATGTTAATCCAGGGTGTCAGCTACCTCCCCCCCGGTGGGTTCCCGCATTGTCGAGGCGGGGGGGCTCAGTAGCCGTGGCTTGGACACCCACGGTGAAGCTAAGAGGAACCCGAGGAGGGGCCGCTCGTCAGGGCTTCTGCTGACAAGCCGACGACGTAGCGGCCAAAGGTAGGTTGCGGTGTCGCTTGGGCGACATCGCAACTGAGGCGGGCCGCGATGTCGTACGTACCGGAGGCATCGCGGTTGAGGGTTGGAGGCCGCGGCGGGAGAGGAGTGCCGGTATTACGGTGCGCCGCTCTCCCTACCTTCCGCGGCCTTGACGGGGTCGCCACCGTACGATGGCGGACGCGGTGGGGCTGCAGGGGAAGAGGAGTGTCGGTATTACGTTGGCCGCTCTCCCTATCCTCTGCAGCCGAAAATTGGCAGGCGGCGGGGCCAATGTCCTGACCCGTCGCAGGGGGGACCAAGGGTGCCCAGACACGGGGTCGTCTGGCGCCCATGTGCTGGTTTGGTCCCTGGGGTGGTCACGGCGTGCTATGTGTTCTGGTGCGCCGGTGATGGGGAGTACTCCCCAGAGGAGGGTCCGGTAACGGACGGCCGCGGCGGGTTCACGGATGAGTGCTAACGCGTACCCGTGTTCCCGCCGTAAGCGGCAGAGGAGGACACCGTGGAGTTTTAGTGGGTTAAAGTCCCACATAACTGCACTATCTCCCCGTGGTAGTGCAGTATGCATGAGCATTTCTCCACGTGGAAAAAAAAAAAAAAAAAAAAAAAAGGGTGTCAGCTACCTCCATACAAAATTTTATCATAATTGGTCCAGCCGTTTGAGCGTGAAGAAGTAACAAACATATAAACACACACAAACACACACACTCACAAACTTTCGCCTTTATAATATTAGTGTGATAGATGGCAGAGCACCGACACGCGACTACCATGGACTCAATAAGCACATGATTCTCAATCCCATGACGTTAAATTTTTTTGTCGGTTATTAAAAAATTTGCCGTTCCATTTTTGACCGCGTGAATATTGAACTTTTCTATGAAACAGCAGATTTTCGGCGGCTGCAAAAATTGTCGTCATGAGTGTCGTTTTCAAGGTTTTCGAGCGTGGTACCAAAGTACCTATAGTCCGCGCGGAACTAGTTGGCCGCGCCTTAGGTATGTGAGCGGTGGGACAGACGGGCAGGGGCCGCTTTGTCATTACTCAGTACGTGCGTTGCGAACAATTGGCAACCCCACCGCCCTCACTCCCGGCCCCACCCAAGGCGCGGCCAACTAGTTCCGCGAGGACTATGGTCACCCACAATAATTATGAATAGAATATTTTAATAAACTCACCATCGTCGGCTATTTGTGGTATCGGAGTTTGCACCTGAGAACAAGAAGCATATTGATGAGCAATACATGAACATCATCATACAGCCAAAAGACGTCCATTGCTGGACATTAGGCCTCCCCATCGCAACTTTGACCGGTCCTGTGCTTCTTGTATCCAGCGGATTTCTACACCCGCGAGGGCCTTCACACGCCTTCCCCTTCCAGTAATCACACTAATATTATAAAGGCGAAAGTTTGTGTGTTTGTATGTTTGTTACTTCTTCACGCACAAACGGCTGGACCAATGTTGATAAAATTTGGTATGGAGATAGCTGACACCCTGGATTAAAACATAGGCTACTTTTTATCCCGATATTCCTACGGGGTCGAAACATATGCATGTGAAACCGCGTGGCGCTGCTAGTATCTATACATAATTATGTATAACCACCAATTAAAACATCTAGATACATGTTATATATTTATTTTGGGTTTTTCCTTATGTGATTATTTAGCTGAGATATACATACTCGTACCTACATATAAGGAAATATTGTTAACAACAGTGGATATCCAACTATTAAAGTATAACGCTTACATAATTATTACTAGCAGCTTATTATTTATTGATAACGTTAAGTAAACACTGACGGGTAGTATCTTAACTATTAACCCAATAATAATAATTACAGGTACCTATCTAATATTCCATTCCATTGCTGGAGATACTTAATACTTACAGGATTTTTTTTTAATTTTGTAAATAAATCTACTCTTCCATACAAAAGTGCTCTTCAATACCTACGCGGTAAAAAGGTATCGCAGAACATTTTTTTAAATAACCATAAAAAAATTCAGAATAAAAATTTCAGGTTCAGAATTACGTACATGTACTGAATTCATAGATACAATTTGCACACTGCTTAAAAATGTATCCTGTATAACGTTTCCTTGGCAGAAGTATTGATCGCTAACCTAACAAACAATTTAAAACCAGATTAAATTAAATTCACTTTCGCACATACGTACTATTGAACTTCAAGAAGACTCAAAGTTATTTAAATATTCAATCGAATAAGATTAACAATTCTAATTCCTCGCTTTTTTAATATAATTATTTAGTTTTATTCTTATTATTATATGGTTTTAGATTATGTTATTATCGACTCACCAGTTGCAAATCCTTGGGTTTGTTAAGAAGAGCGGTTAAATTGTCTGCGGCCATTTTAGACGTACGTTTAGCTCGGCGCTCACTGAACGACTGGTAAGGAACTGAGGAGGAGAGGAGGAATGGAATGGGAGGACTGATTGATGAAGCAAGTTGAATGGGGCAGTGCGCCAATAATACACGTGTATGACGGGAGGTGTGTCAGACTGTCAGTTTGTGTGTAAACTTTGTCAAGTAAAATAATAGAACAATTTTACCTAAAAATAAAATTGATATTAAGCATACTTACCTTTCTCTAAGCCATAAATTGAGATAGGCGTATCCGGTTCCGGTACGGTGAAGCGCTATAAGCCCCGCAGCGTCATATCCGCCCCAATCCGGCAGGTAGTGGGGATACGTTTGCGGAGCGCAAGACGATATCCATGAACCTCATTGCGGCTCAATTTACAGTGATTGATAGGGGTATCAATCACATACATTTATAATTAAAAATCAGCAGACAGAAATATAAATTGGCTTAGAGAAAGGTAAGTATGCTTAATATCAATTTTATTTTTAGGTAAAATTGTTCTATTAAGCTTGACTGTACCTTTCTCTAAGCCATAAATTGAGAAGTGTTTGTTATCGACTGCTGGATTGGGACTAAATTAGAACGCCAATGTGATCAACACAGTTAATTATTAAATTTTAAACTTTTGATAGTTTAACTTGTATTAAATCAACAGAATAAGCTCATATGACTTTAATTATAACACTACATCATTATTACCATTAAGTAAATCATCGTTTGAAACAGATTACTGATCTGATTTGAAAGACTTGATTCATTTGTAGACCTGTAATCCTTGATTTCTTTTTTATAATATTTGTGAAATGTCAAAGCCGAGCGCCAATTTCCTCTCTCCAAAATATGATCAATGGGAATGTTATCTGACCAACTAGCCGAGGCTACTGCCGATCGCACACTACCTGGACTAGTGTTTATACGAGCTTGTTTTAACAATGACTTAATCCAGCCCCCTATGATGGTGCGGGTAGCGGGTTTGGGTTGACCACGTGTGCTAATAAATAAGCTATCAATATTACCTCTTCGACCATTAGAGTACTCTAGCAATTTGTCAATCCAACCAAATTGGGTCAATGTTAGAGTTTGACTCGCATTTAAGTAAACGCCAACCGGATTGCTTATAAGACACATTATCAGTTTTGGACCCAAAAATCGGCCAGAACACTATAGAATCATCACTCCTTACAAAGTTTTCTTTATTTATACTCAATAGCGTAAGGTCATGGACTCTGCGCCCGGAACACAATAAAAGGAGAATTGCAGTTCTTTTAGAAATTTCGAACAATGACATTTTGGAGGGAATTTTGTCAACTAAGAATCTAATTAAAACATTAATGTCCCAAATAGGACTGTTAGCTTTGGGTGGCTGTTTTAATGCTATACCCTTTAATATTTGCTTTATAATTATATGAGAACCTAATGATAAACCACTGGGTGGACGACAAAAGGTACATACCACCGACTTATGTACTGCAATTGTGTTAAGGCAAATTTAAATTTAAGATGCAAATCAGTTAGAAAACGAGCCACATCTTCAGGGGATGGATCTATAGTGCTCACATTATTGTCACATGACCATTTACACCATCGTAACCATGCCGGATTGTATGTATTTAAGGTCGATTTCCTCCAACTAGGTACCTTCTAAAATTGCTATCTGATCCTTCTGCCAAGAATCTAATAGCAACGACCCTGTATTAACCACACCTTTAAATTCAATTGATGAACTTGTGGAGGCGGACGATTGGTTGTTGTGTCTATCAAGACTTGGTCCAAATCCCTCAACGGGTAGGGAGGGCACATGGAGCGAGCCACCAGATCTGCTCTCCAAAAGACCTTCTCCCAATCGGGTGTTATCACCAGGTACATACCGGTTGCCTGGTTCAGGTGCGCTAATACTCTGGGTATTAGACACGGTGGTGGGAATACCCATGCTAACCTGTAATGCCAAGGGCGACCGAAGGCGTTGTGGAAAACAGCCGCCAGATCTAAATCCAGACTCACATACCTGGGTACTACATGAGCAGTTCTCGACGCTAAAAGATCTATTTCGGGAACTCCAAAATGCTGAAAAAAGGTAGCACAGGGAAGCAAATGCCATTCTGTCGAGGCAGATTTCCTTGAAAGTCGATCTGCTACATAGTTGTATCGACCGGGAAGGTGATATATAGACATATGTATCCGATAACGATCTATTTCGTCTAAGACTTCGTATGTTAGGTTTAGGAGGGGCTGTGACTGTGTGCAGACTTCGTTGCGCAGGTAAGAAACTACAGTTCGATTGTCGCTCTGAATTAATAAGCTCGTATCGCTCATTAGGCGACCTTTTATCTGAATTACTCGCAAGATTGCCAACATCTCTAAGATATTGCTGTGAGCGTCTCTTTCCTGTACTGACCAACTGCCACATAAGGTCTCGTTGTTGAGCTGCGCACCCCAACCTGCCTTGGCAGAGTCCGTCGTAAGGAAATAAGTTTGAGGTGAACCGTGCAGTTGAGAAGCCATGTTGTGACTCTGTAACCACCATTGCAGGTTCGGAATCACCTTGACAGGCATCTGCGTTCGACCTTTTACCTTTTTTCGCAATAGGGAATTGCTGAAGGTCAGCATTGCACGAGAATTCAGGCGCCCTCGCGGGACTACGAAGCTAGCAAAATTCCAAAGTCCTAGTATACTCTGGAAGTATAGACTTCTTTTAAACTTACCTTGGTGGCTTTTGCCATTTTCGATGTTCTCGACTGCAGTAAGCAAACCTTTGTTGGCGGCAGGAATTTGACATTTTGCCAAGGGTCCCATAATATCCCCAGATACTCGATTGACTGCTGAGGAGTCAATAGAGACTTCTGAAAGTTTATTACAAATCCAAGGGATTGCATTAGTCTTACCGCTAAATTCGCGTGACTTTGCAGAGTTTCTCGATTCTGATTCACCACGAGAAAATCGTCGAGATATACCAGCAATCGCACACCTTGGTCTCTTAGGATCTGCGCGATCCAATTCGTCAGGCTGGCAAAAACCTTCGGAACAGTTGCCAAACCGAAGGGCAGGCAGGTCATTTGCCAAAGTTGGTCCGATACTATTAGTCTCAAGAAACGTCTGTGTCCTGGCGCGATTGGCAGGTGAAAATATGCATTTTCCAAGTCTATTTTCACTTACCAATCCTGTGGTTGGAGGAAGTTGGGGACTATGTACATGCTCACCAATCGAAATTTGTCTGTTTTGACATATTTGTTTAGTATTTTTAAATTGAAGACTGGACGAAACGAAGCCGTCATTTCCTTTTTTGGTACAAGAAAAATTGTTGAGACAAAGCTCGGAGTCAATGAAGCTTTTTCTAACACCTTTTGATCTACTAGCTTTTTTATTTGGATTAAGATTTCTTTTGAATTTGTTGTGTGAAATCTTCTGGGAATCCTCAAGGGATCAATAAGTGGTGGTATGGTTAAAAAGGGGATCCGATAGCCTGATATTATCTTCAATATATACAAAGGTGCCCCCAACTTCCTCCAGACACTTACCTGATGTTTGATTCCCCCGGCTTGAAAACGTTGATGATAGTCAATAGACTCGTTTATCTCGCCGTCCCAGGGTGTTAAGTTTCTTACCGTATCGTGTATCTTCGGTGTGACGAAAAAACTCTTCTGCCCTTCTCTTTCGTCCTTGCGCAGGATCAGAGCCACTATTAGTGGAGGGGCGATAGTTTGCACTGTTGCGCACAGGCACTATATATTTCCTACCTCCTTGTGTGTCACTTCTTTGGACAGAAGGTTTATACGATCTACCCTGCGAGGATAATTTATTGGGTGCGGCTTGAAAAAATTCTTAAGACACCACCTTGTTTTCCTACGAAATCTGTAAACTTTGAATCGTCAAATAAATGATGCGCGGATGGAAATATTTTCCTTAACGATTCCTTAAAACAACTTTCCTTTACTGAATTTAAAATACCATCACGACGTTGTTGCACTATATCAGCCCGATTGCCACATAGCATTTGTAATAAATCCGATTGTATTTTTTGATATTCCCCGTCACCAAAAATTTCATTGATTTTTGAAGTTATCTCTAGAGTGGTCGTTGGGTTTTTTAATTCGGAGACCCATGAAATAAATTGGCATAAGCCTTTTTTAAATGCTTCGCTTTGCAAAATAACAGCATGTGACATAGCAGCTAAAGAATTTTCAACGACCGCTAACGAACGATTACGTTCAAAATTTTTCAAAACATCATTACTTTCAAGCTCTACAAAACCTGGGGTAGAATTATAAAATTTTTGTACTCCAGAATAACGTACTTGAGCCCAGTCAGGCGAGTTAAAATGTTGCAATTTGTTAAGCAATTCGTTTAATTCATTATCCAGTTCAGTAGGGCTCTGAATATATAGAATGGACTCACTGTCAGACATGCATGGCTGAGTATTATTTTTAACAATAAGATCTTGCAAAGAGGATACTTTTCCAGTAAGTTTTTTAAAAGCATCCTCTAGTTTACTTAGCTTTGTACGGCGGCGCCGCTCCTTTCGCCTACGATGTCTCCTTTAACGCGCCGTGGAAGAAGAATCGCTGCTACTGCTCGAACCACTAGATTGCGACCGAGCACGTGGGGCATTGTCCATACTAACATTATTTTTTAACACAAATTAATAAAAAAAAAAAAAAAAAAATTATTTAACACTAAAAAGTAGGACACCCTTTTTAAAAGTAACGGATTACTTTTAAACGCGACTACACCGTTCGGAATTCCGAACGCCAATGAGGTTCATGGATATCGTCTAGCGCTCCGCAAACGTATCCCCACTACCTGCCGGATTGGGGCGGATATGACGCTGCGGGGCTTATAGCGCTTCACCGTACCGGAACCGGATACGCCTATCTCAATTTATGGCTTAGAGAAAGGTACAGTCAAGCTTAATAGTGAGTTTTATACTAGTCGTTACTATTGGAACAATGAACGTTGTGTGTCAATATTGCAAGGCATTTAAATTTAAAAATGAAGCTCCGGGTTTGTGTTGCGCGAGCAGTCAATTCAAATTGACGCCATTGGAACCGCCACCAGAGCCACTACATTTACTGGTTTCAGGAAATGGGCCAGATTCTAAACATTTTTTGACTCATTTCCAGCAATATAACAATTGTTTTCGAATGACGTCATTTGGTGCAACAAAAGTTATTCAAGAAAACTTTATGCCAACTTTTAAGATTCAGGGTCAAATATATCACCTAACAGGTTCCTTATTGCCAACGCCGAATAATGACTACAAATTTTTGCAGATTTATTTTATGGGCGATTCAGCAAGCCAAGTCAATCAGCGTTGTGCACACAACAATTCGGTGAAAAGATCAATTGTGGAACAACTCCAAACGTTTTTTCATCGACATAACGAATTGGTTGCATTATTTACGACCGCTTTGGACCGCATGCCGTCTGATAATCACAAAATTGTCATCAAAGCTGATAAGACGCCTGCAGGACAACACGCGAGACGTTTTAATGCGCCAACAATTGACGAAGTCGCTATTGTTGTCGTGGGTGAAAATTTAGAAAACCGAGATATTGTTTTACATCGGCGTAGCAATCAACTGCAGCGTGTGTCCGAAACACATCGATCATATGATGCGTTACAATATCCTATCTTATTTTGGCAAGGTGAAGATGGATACGGCATCAACCTTGAAAATCCATGTTTTACACATGGCCAATTATATGTCGCCTGTTCCCGTGTCGGTATACCAACAAAACTGTTTATATTAGCGCAAGATAAAAAAACTAAGAATGTTGTATACCATAAAGCATTAGAATAAAAAACACTCTTTTTATGAATTATACCAATTCGAATTCAATATTCATAGTCATAACTATTGGGTCAGCTAGATCAACCTGACAACTTTATATAATAGAACAATTAACTTAATAAAATCAAAAATCTGCTCATTTATGGCGTCTAAGGCGGAACAAAGTTCGCCGGGTCAGCTAGTAATGTTATAATTACTTATTTAAAAATAAATTAAACACTGCCGCTGGCTCATGTGTAGGTACATATCGTTAGGTAATAGGTAATACGGGCTGGTGTCCGCAACTCCACGTCAATGCGCGTATTTTGCGTACATACCGTTAGTAAACATAAATTAATTATGAACGTCACGGATACGACCTTTACGATATAGTGCGGCTATAGTGAGTTCTATACTTTTGCTGTGAACTGTAATCTATTTCCACGTTATAATTGAATGCAGCTCGATAGGGGTTAAACGCAACATTTCTATGTAGTTGATTTCGATTCCATCGATTCCTTTCTACTTCATTCCGCGCTTCGCGTTGCTCGTCATTTTGACTTGCTCTTGTATATCTTTGACTCGCAGCATTGCGAGTTCTGCGACTTAAGTTTACGTCTTGCTGCTTGCATTTTTATAAACGAAAATTCATTTGTAAATTAAAATAAAACTATTGTATTCTTCTTTATAACCAAGTAGGTATATACCACTTGTTATGTTAGTAACGTGTATGTTAGTCTATCCAAACTTACCAAAATTCCATATTAAATTGAACTTTTAATATTAGGCCTGATGGCTCTAAAGTAACCGTCATGTGAACTAAGAAAATCAGGTTTCTTAGATCCTTTAATTTAATTATTTTAAATGTATTGTTTATCAATAAAATAAGATTGACAGAAGAATCCGTTTTAAACGTCATTTTTTTTTTCAAATGTTTTTGTCAAATGTCTTAAGGTTACATTAAAAAGGTTACATTAAATAATTTTATATGGTGGTTAAGTAATTTTAAATTTTCTAATTTTCCGCGCAATTTCCTTAATTTTTTCTTTCATAAGAACCTTCTCCTGATAATAACGAACAGAACAAAAAAAGAATTAGCGAAATCGGTCCAGCCGTTCAGGCGTGATGCCGTGACCAAGGGAAATAGGGATTCATTTTTATATATATAGATATAGAACTCACTATAGCCGCACTATATCGTAAAGGTCGTATCCGTGACGTTCATAATTAATTTATGTTTACTAACGGTATGTACGCAAAATACGCGCATTGACGTGGAGTTGCGGACACCAGCCCGTATTACCTATTACCTAACGATATGTACCTACACATGAGCCAGCGGCAGTGTTTAATTTATTTTTAAATAAGTAATTATAACATTACTAGCTGACCCGGCGAACTTTGTTCCGCCTTAGACGCCATAAATGAGCAGATTTTTGATTTTATTAAGTTAATTGTTCTATTATATAAAGTTGTCAGGTTGATCTAGCTGACCCAATAGTTATGACTATGAATATTGAATTCGAATTGGTATAATTCATAAAAAGAGTGTTTTTTATTCTAATGCTTTATGGTATACAACATTCTTAGTTTTTTTATCTTGCGCTAATATAAACAGTTTTGTTGGTATACCGACACGGGAACAGGCGACATATAATTGGCCATGTGTAAAACATGGATTTTCAAGGTTGATGCCGTATCCATCTTCACCTTGCCAAAATAAGATAGGATATTGTAACGCATCATATGATCGATGTGTTTCGGACACACGCTGCAGTTGATTGCTACGCCGATGTAAAACAATATCTCGGTTTTCTAAATTTTCACCCACGACAACAATAGCGACTTCGTCAATTGTTGGCGCATTAAAACGTCTCGCGTGTTGTCCTGCAGGCGTCTTATCAGCTTTGATGACAATTTTGTGATTATCAGACGGCATGCGGTCCAAAGCGGTCGTAAATAATGCAACCAATTCGTTATGTCGATGAAAAAACGTTTGGAGTTGTTCCACAATTGATCTTTTCACCGAATTGTTGTGTGCACAACGCTGATTGACTTGGCTTGCTGAATCGCCCATAAAATAAATCTGCAAAAATTTGTAGTCATTATTCGGCGTTGGCAATAAGGAACCTGTTAGGTGTATATTTGACCCTGAATCTTAAAAGTTGGCATAAAGTTTTCTTGAATAACTTTTGTTGCACCAAATGACGTCATTCGAAAACAATTGTTATATTGCTGGAAATGAGTCAAAAAATGTTTAGAATCTGGCCCATTTCCTGAAACCAGTAAATGTAGTGGCTCTGGTGGCGGTTCCAATGGCGTCAATTTGAATTGACTGCTCGCGCAACACAAACCCGGAGCTTCATTTTTAAATTTAAATGCCTTGCAATATTGACACACAACGTTCATTGTTCCAATAGTAACGATTTGCTGTGAACTGTAATCTATTTCCACGTTATAATTAAATGCAGCTCGATAGGGGTTAAACGCAACATTTCTATGTAGTTGATTTCGATTCCATCGATTCCTTTCTACTTCATTCCGCGCTTCGCGTTGCTCGTCATTTTGACTTGCTCTTGTATATCTTTGACTCGCAGCATTGCGAGTTCTGCGACTTAAGTTTACGTCTTGCTGCTTGCATTTTTATAAACGAAAATTCATTTGTAAATTAAAATAAAACTATTGTATTCTTCTTTATAACCAAGTAGGTATATACCACTTGTTATGTTAGTAACGTGTATGTTAGTCTATCCAAACTTACCAAAATTCCATATTAAATTGAACTTTTAATATTAGGCCTGATGGCTCTAAAGTAACCGTCATGTGAACTAAGAAAATCAGGTTTCTTAGATCCTTTAATTTAATTATTTTAAATGTATTGTTTATCAATAAAATAAGATTGACAGAAGAATCCGTTTTAAACGTCATTTTTTTTTTCAAATGTTTTTGTCAAATGTCTTAAGGTTACATTAAAAAGGTTACATTAAATAATTTTATATGGTGGTTAAGTAATTTTAAATTTTCTAATTTTCCGCGCAATTTCCTTAATTTTTTCTTTCATAAGAACCTTCTCCTGATAATAACGAACAGAACAAAAAAAGAATTAGCGAAATCGGTCCAGCCGTTCAGGCGTGATGCCGTGACCAAGGGAAATAGGGATTCATTTTTATATATATAGGTTAGAAAGCTGAAATTTGGTATGTAAGCTAGTATTAATACACAAACAACAAAAAAATCTAAAACTTGGAAATTTTACCCCTCCAACCCCTTATATAATAAAAATAATAAATAATAAAAAAAAAACTAGGGGATGGAAGTTTGTATGAGACTTCCGCAAATTTTGATGCTAGAGGTCTGAAAATTGATATAGGGACTCCTTGTTATAAATAATAATAAAATACATATTTCAGGATTTTTAGTAATTCAAACACAAAAAAAAAAATTTTTTCTTTAGCAACTTACAAAAAGAATTGAAATCCCACCAAAAACATTTTCATGTAAAATTTTGCCAAGACGAGACCACAGGGCTCGAACTCTCAAAAAATTATCAGATCTCATGTAGAGTCAAGCTTCTAACTCTACAAGCCCTAACTTCACAAACTCTACACCTTAGACAAAATAAGTGGCTTGGCCGTTTCGCTACCATCACATGGGCGTAAGGTGAAAAATGTATTCACTGTTCATTACTTTTCTGTTAATACAAGTTCTTGTAGTACCTAACGAAATTTTTTCACTGTGATTAGTTTCAGCAATAATATTCCTCTTCTTTGTGTTGATGGCACGATACTTGAATGTGTCTCAAAACTTCGTCACCTTCAGGGCGTCATCGGTGGCAGCGCAAAAATCACACCAGATTGCATGTTTTGGGGCACAGAGGGCAGGGTAAGAGATGGAACATAGTTTGCCGCACAGCTCCACATCCAATCACCTATCCTATCCTATCTCACCTTGCAGCCAATCCGTCGACGCAGTCCCACGAGTTGAAGCTTACGAGGCTGAAGTTACAACTTCCCAATTGGGTGCGAACTGTTCAGCGACTTTCAAGTGGACTACGGGAGGTAAGTAAACTCTGCAGCAAGATGCTCGTTTGGTGTGAACGGGTGAGGGAAGAGAATTCTGCCACGGTTTCTTGGGAGAGAAACCGTAGAAGAATTTAAAGATATGCTTAATAAAGATTTAATAAGACATTATGTCTTAACAATAACAATATATTTTAACAATAAAAGCGTAACATAATTATATTTTTTTATGGTAGTAAAATAATTTCGGTAAAGTAGGTAAATAAAAGTAGTAGTAAACTTTATAACGTTGTCGATGATAAAGGAGATGGTGAAATGATTCATATACCTAGATAGAGCTATGTATGTATGATACATCTAGTAGGTCTCTACATAATATGTAGGCAATATTTTGACTTAGGTAGGTACCTAGATAAGAATATTATACATACAGTACCTCCTATCTAAGTCAAAATATTGCAGTGCAATAATAACATCATTTTTTAAGATAAGATGATTTAAGACATATTTATTTAAAACTTAAACGTGTAATGTGTACACATGCACAAGAATAAGGATAAAAAAAAAACATTAGACATGTTTGCCACGTAAGTATGGCGTGCAAATATTATGAATAAACAGGTTCGTTTAGTATAGCCATAAAAACGCTTCAAATAAGGTTCCATTTTTATTATGGATAAGTATATTACAAACTATGTTGTGTATATCAAAATTATATCCAAATGTTCTCATTATAATATCATTAGAAAATAATTATAATGTTCACTACTAAATACTACGACCGAACCGTGAAAGGTATGTACATGCAATTTAGAAAACTAATTGAGTTATAATAACGTAACGTACAGACAGCAGCATATCAACCTACTCCAATCTGTCAAATTTCTTTAATAGATTTTTAACTTTATTGCTAGAGCATAAGGTTCAATGTTGATTGTGAAATGTTGACAATTTAGGGTAGCTTGATATGCTGGCGTATGTACCTACCTAAAAATCGATTAGAATCCCTCGTGATTTAGTAACAAGGTGTAGAGCTAAACAGTCATGATTACGATGTGCTATCAAATAGTTATTTTGCTATTCTACATATCTTTGGCAGCCTCTGCCATGGCGCCGACACACTTGCTGATAACGAGGGCTGGGCCCTGCTATGCCACTGCAAGAGCCCCCATTACCGTTTCCGAGATGAGTTTGTCCACAAAGACGTATGAGTCGTTGCTCACTGGGGAGTTCAACGTGTCCGAGGATATTGAGAACGGCTGGAAGGTTAAGGTGATTTTTTTTAAATTCAGTGTTTGCGTTTGGCACTGTGTTGCCAGTTCTTCTGTGACTGTTTATCGGCACGAACTATTTATATGTTAATAATAATACAGGGTCACGTACGCCTTCCAAAGGTCCGGGGCCCGAGGGTCCCGAGATGTGTCAAAAACAGGGTCAGATTAAATTAGCTAGCAAACTCTGCAGCCGTGATGGATATCAATATCAGCACACGACAAAATATTTTTTTTTGTTGAGATCAACGACCGCTTGTGGTGATGTTACTTGAAGTATGAGTTGAGTAAATCTATTTTCTTTTTGTTTTATCGTGTTTAGATGTCATTACCCACCACTGTGAAGTTTACACAAAGAAAACTGATTTCTTATACTTAACGGTGGAGTTTCTTGCCCATTCTTCTCTATACGAAAACTACCTTTTGGAATGGGCGACTAGAATCAATTGTATTTTTGTTGTAAATTTTGACGTTCAAAAGTGCCTTTATGTGCCTATTTGAAATAGATGCTTTGACTTTACTGATATTTCAGAGGTTGATTAACCTATTAAGAAAAAGCTCATCGAATTGATTACTTTTTTGTTTGTTCATGTTTAGATATCGATACTGTTATAGTATATGCAAATATGAGGGTGGTTGCATCCACTCCTATCCGTGACCCCGGCAAATGAATCTTGCGCTACAGTTTTTAAGTACCTACGGGTTGCTCTAAGAACCTATTATAGAAAACTATCCTCATCTGAGCCGAGAGCGCTGCCATTTCTTGAAGAGATATTTTTTTTTGTGTTAAGATTTTGTGTTTTTGCGAAAGTCCATTAGCGACTTTAGAAGTAAAGTTGTTGCCATCGCAAGCATAACCAATATGAGAATGGAGATTGTCACAAGCTGAAGGGTGAAGTCGGACTGTAGATAGTTATGATGGATGATCATGGCGATGCTATACAATCACAAGAAGGGCTTTGTTTAGGTTTTTCCCAAGCGCTAAGAATATTGAGGTGATC
The DNA here is from genome assembly GCA_927399505.1 of Luperina testacea. Classification (NCBI taxonomy): domain Eukaryota; kingdom Metazoa; phylum Arthropoda; class Insecta; order Lepidoptera; family Noctuidae; genus Luperina; species Luperina testacea. Next base: position 2,205,755 of record OV656771.1, read on the forward strand.
TAGTGTTAAAAATATTGTCTTATCATTAAAGAAATTGCATTTTATCTGGTGATAGTTTAATGGCTGGTAAGATAGTCTCCATGTTTCCAGGTAACAATGCAGAAATGCGTGGACATTCGCAACATGGACTCGTGCGACTTCTTCCGGTCCTACTACCTGGTTCAGGACGGCTGCAGGGACAAGGAGGAAGACGACCAAGAGACATATAGTAATATGCTGTTCCACTATGCGAACCCCAAGTGAGAGATTGACTTTATTTGTAAATGATTCTTGAAGGCCTTCATCTTATACTTCAATTGATTTAAGAGAAGCTAGCGCCTGTTCTTCGCCATCACTGTTGGAGACTTCTTCAATGCTGCCTAAAGTACAGCGTGGTTCGATTTCCACATACCATACATGAGATCTATACCTACATAGTTTTAATATTTTTTTAAATCTTTATTTATAAAAAGGCTTTAATCGAGAAGCGATTATGCTCGCCTCGTAGTATTACCTACTAAATAAGAGTCCCTATAATGCACGTCACTGTAATGCACGTACCAGCAATGCACGACACTGGATTGTACAACACAGGAATGTACAACACAAGAATTGGCGACATCGCGATGTCTCCAATTCCTGGGGTGTACCTTGATGGTCCGACCCGAGAGTGTACAACACATGAATTGGCGACATCGCGTGATTGGCCGATTGGTTGGCCAATCAGGTGACTCGAAATTTTGGGACTTGGATACTAGGTAATTGAGCTAGATAGTGCTGTTCCGAAAAACGATTGATTGCGCGATTGATAAGTTTTTAAGCAGAGAAGTCTTTATAAAAAGAGTTTTGTACAGCATATTAATTATATAAGCTGCAATCAGCTGCTCATGTTTAATAAAATTTTGGTAAGCACTCAGAGTGTAAGATAGGTCGACGGAGCCCCGCTTCGCGGGGCTCCTACTTCTGGGTGGTTTAAAAAAAAATAACCACGAAGGCTAAGGCGGGAGCTCCGCTACGCTTCGCTCCCGCCTTAGCCTTCTAACCTAACCTATCCGAGTCGGGGTACTCTGAGTCGGGGTGTTAACCATAATGTAGCGGCACAGTACATATCCTTCTTATCCAGTTTATGAAATATCTTTTAAATTGGTTCAATATTGGTGAAGAAAATAGGCGAGAGCCAAACCTCGAAAATGTGACTTTTTACTTAGGCTATTCAGTCGGATCTGCAGTTGTCCTTATCGCACGCATTAGAGGGCGGGGGCTCGCAGAGCGACAGCGATAGTTTCTTCAAATACCTAATTTTCAAAAGTCGTTCCGCCCGTATTTCCTCTTAACGAATAGTTCACAGATTTACTTCAATAATAATTGATTGAACGTCAACCACACGTCAAATGAAACAAAATCAATCAAAATCAATCCTTAATCAATCAAAATCTCATCCCTAGTTTCACATGGCTTTTTACTTTTTTATTGTGACGTCACTGTTTGTTTTGATTCCAATTCCCGTGCTGTACATTATCAAGCCGGACACTCTTGGTCCGGGCCGAGAATGCGCGACATGACAATGTACGTCATTGGAATTCAAAACACGTTCATTCCAATGTCGTGCGTTCTCGTGCCGTGCATTGCTGTGTTGTGCATTGCTGGTTCCCCTAAATAAATAGAAAGTATTTAACAACTAGGATCTTAACATAATTAATTTAACAATCAAGTAATATTTTGGATGTTGGTTTAGACAATATCAAATTACACATGCCAACATCCTTTAACCTAAGCCCCGCTTCTGATTCCAAAGTTCTCCGATCTGTCCCAAGTTCCTTCCCAACCTGAGCACACTCCACTAAAGCGTGGTAGGTGTCCTCCCTCGTATTACAAATCAAACAGTTTGGGGTATCAACAACCTTCATAAGATACCTGAACGCATTCAATGGAATGTGCCCAGGTCGCAGACGCATGCTTGTTACCAACAACCATCTATTCATCTGTACTTCAGAGAACCTTTATATTAATGTTGCAATTAAAGCGGCATGCTGTATTTTTTAAATTTTGTATTACAGATTAGATTGTCCCATAAAGAAAGGTCGCTACAAGTTCATAGATTACCCGCTGTTCATTGAGGACAACCACCTGGTGGTGGCCGAGTCTAAGATATCGACCAGCGTGTTCGGATACACTTTCAGATTAGACGGATTAACTGAAGAACGTCGTAAGGTTAAAACTTATTACACATCTTAAACGAGACATTGATACCGATGCCCTTGTTCACAAACTAAACAAAATTTAAGTTCATTGCATCTTTTTCTTTATATTTCATTAAGAAAAGGACAGAAGATAGATATTATTTAGTCCTGTCAAATTAAAATACTCAATAAAAAAAATTGGCTACTAAAAAAATACGTCAATTTACGTCAGGCGCTGACTAATTTGACGGAACTAAACTAAGATTTATCTTCTGTCCTTTTCATGATGAAATTTATAGAAAAAGATGCACTGAACTTAAATTTAGTCTAGTTTGTGAACAAGGGAATCGGCGCTATTGTCGTCTGTTTAGAGGTCGCAAACGCGCGAATATTGAGCATGGAGCATTTGGCTGGCTATATTCTTTTCCACTTAAATTAATGGAAGTCCAAAAAAAAAACAGTATTTTATTTTATCGTGTTTAGATATCGGTACCGATTGCGTCTGCGAAGTTTAGCTAGCCAATTTAAAATAACCCTGTATGAAAAGAAAAGTCCCAATTCTCTCACTGACTGAAGCTCAAAACCTACAAATCAAATCAATTTTACACAGTCGTTCCCGTCATGGTGTAGATGAGGATAAGGTCGGATTTTTCGAAATTCCCACGAGATAAGAAATCCATGGGCGGACAAAGTCGCTGCATGGCAAAATACTGTCTACTTAACGGGCTTACAGGACCTAAACACAAAAAAACGCAAGTTTTAGAAACAATAAAAGTATGATCGACTGCAGTAAACAAAATCAGAAAAATATATGATATTCTTCAGGATATATGCTAGGTAGATACTTAGTGTGTTGAAAACATAATACAATTAATTTGATACGATAGAAAAAATCATGAAGATACCTCTAAAAACTTTCTTTTTACAATAAAAACCATATTAATATACATACAATCATTATGATTTTTTGTCAGATTATTCTACAAGCAACATACTCAAGCACTAGTGTTTTAATTTTATAGTCCAAACTATTCTTTGGACTAAAAAATTAAAACACTACTTAGTGCTTTTTTGTAAATAGATAATTGCTTCATATTTTGCAAACTAGCCTTGTGTCAACTAGGCTTCTTTCTTTTTTGTGCAGTCCGACAAAGACCGCGCTTTAAGTCATGTAGTCGCCTTAAAGAAGAAAGTTAGACATATTTATTGAAATCTTTCAGATATTCTGCGTGGAAGCGCTCTTGCAGCTGGTATACACGCGGAGACACAACTGGGTGGAGAAGACTCACATTAAAGAAATTAAAGAGACTACTCTCAGTACGCCTGTCCCGGTTAGTGGGGAAGAGGAATGAGACGGATATAAAGAAATAAGAAGGTCAAAGTTCCCCGCGCTTACTACAATGCTAAGGATTGAAATTAATGACAATAAGTTTTCAATATTATGGGAAAAAATGCAATGCAATGCACAATTTGATTTTTGTGTTCTTTTAACTGGGTGCGTCTCATAACGTATAAACTCATTTGGTCTAATTTCATTTTATTATCGTTCATAAGATATAATCAACGTGAGATATACCAACTGTTGATATAATTTCTTTACATAGGTATAACATTTATTTATTCTAAAAATTAATTAGTATAACGTTGTTTGATATAACGTTTATGTAATCGAAAATCATTTGGTCTAACGTTTAATATGTATATTGTTTATTTAATCGAAAATCATTTGGTCTAACGTTTAATATATATAAAAAACATCATTATGGTTAACACTCCGATTCAGATAAGTTAGGTTAGAAGGCTAAGGCGGGAGCGAAGCGGAGCGGAGCTCCCGCCTTAGCCTTCGTTGGTTATTTTTTTTAAACCACCCAGAAATAGGAGCAAGGAAGGAAGGAAGGATAGGAGGTCGACATAGGATGCAAGAGCGAGCGAAGGGCACCCCGAGGTTCGGTTTTGTTAGGTTACTTTAAACCCTTCACGTAGAAATAGGAGCCCCGCGCAGCGGGGCTCCGTCGACATATACATATGCAAGAACGAGCGTATGAGAATACAAAAATACCTTTACCAAGGTATATATTAATTGGTTAGAGACTCATAGTTTTATGATAAAAATTCATTTTTAAAGAAATACTTTAATGATTATTATTTAACTGAGCAAGATTACGCACACTAAGTGACAACTAACAATAACTTTTGTTGAGCTACCCACAGGCTACAACATAAAAATAATACTAAATAAACTAACCCGTGTTTATGCAAATGTGCTTTGTGTTTTAAGTAGGCGTTTTCATCATATTAGACCAAATAAGTTTTATATCTTTTGAGTGGTATGTCAAACGATTTTATATTTAACTAGCTGACCCGGCGAACTTTGTTCCGCCTTAGACGCCATAAATGAGCAGATTTTTGATTTTATTAAGTTAATTGTTCTATTATATAAAGTTGTCAGGTTGATCTAGCTGACCCAATAGTTATGACTATGAATATTGAATTCGAATTGGTATAATTCATAAAAAGAGTGTTTTTTATTCTAATGCTTTATGGTATACAACATTCTTAGTTTTTTTATCTTGCGCTAATATAAACAGTTTTGTTGGTATACCGACACGGGAACAGGCGACATATAATTGGCCATGTGTAAAACATGGATTTTCAAGGTTGATGCCGTATCCATCTTCACCTTGCCAAAATAAGATAGGATATTGTAACGCATCATATGATCGATGTGTTTCGGACACACGCTGCAGTTGATTGCTACGCCGATGTAAAACAATATCTCGGTTTTCTAAATTTTCACCCACGACAACAATAGCGACTTCGTCAATTGTTGGCGCATTAAAACGTCTCGCGTGTTGTCCTGCAGGCGTCTTATCAGCTTTGATGACAATTTTGTGATTATCAGACGGCATGCGGTCCAAAGCGGTCGTAAATAATGCAACCAATTCGTTATGTCGATGAAAAAACGTTTGGAGTTGTTCCACAATTGATCTTTTCACCGAATTGTTGTGTGCACAACGCTGATTGACTTGGCTTGCTGAATCGCCCATAAAATAAATCTGCAAAAATTTGTAGTCATTATTCGGCGTTGGCAATAAGGAACCTGTTAGGTGATATATTTGACCCTGAATCTTAAAAGTTGGCATAAAGTTTTCTTGAATAACTTTTGTTGCACCAAATGACGTCATTCGAAAACAATTGTTATATTGCTGGAAATGAGTCAAAAAATGTTTAGAATCTGGCCCATTTCCTGAAACCAGTAAATGTAGTGGCTCTGGTGGCGGTTCCAATGGCGTCAATTTGAATTGACTGCTCGCGCAACACAAACCCGGAGCTTCATTTTTAAATTTAAATGCCTTGCAATATTGACACACAACGTTCATTGTTCCAATAGTAACGATTTGCTGTGAACTGTAATCTATTTCCACGTTATAATTGAATGCAGCTCGATAGGGGTTAAACGCAACATTTCTATGTAGTTGATTTCGATTCCATCGATTCCTTTCTACTTCATTCCGCGCTTCGCGTTGCTCGTCATTTTGACTTGCTCTTGTATATCTTTGACTCGCAGCATTGCGAGTTCTGCGACTTAAGTTTACGTCTTGCTGCTTGCATTTTTATAAACGAAAATTCATTTGTAAATTAAAATAAAACTATTGTATTCTTCTTTATAACCAAGTAGGTATATACCACTTGTTATGTTAGTAACGTGTATGTTAGTCTATCCAAACTTACCAAAATTCCATATTAAATTGAACTTTTAATATTAGGCCTGATGGCTCTAAAGTAACCGTCATGTGAACTAAGAAAATCAGGTTTCTTAGATCCTTTAATTTAATTATTTTAAATGTATTGTTTATCAATAAAATAAGATTGACAGAAGAATCCGTTTTAAACGTCATTTTTTTTTTCAAATGTTTTTGTCAAATGTCTTAAGGTTACATTAAAAAGGTTACATTAAATAATTTTATATGGTGGTTAAGTAATTTTAAATTTTCTAATTTTCCGCGCAATTTCCTTAATTTTTTCTTTCATAAGAACCTTCTCCTGATAATAACGAACAGAACAAAAAAAGAATTAGCGAAATCGGTCCAGCCGTTCAGGCGTGATGCCGTGACCAAGGGAAATAGGGATTCATTTTTATATATATAGACAAGGGAAATAGGGATTCATTTTTATATATATAGATGTATGTTATGTCAAACGATGTTATATTTAATGTATGTTATGCTTATAAAAATTAGTTATTTTAAAATTATATCAATCGTTCATTATATTAACTAATCGCTATATTAAATAAAATTATAGGTTCCGTTGTTATATGTTGTTAATATTAGAGATTTTGTTGTTATATCGACATCTATTACTTACCCCTTTTAACTTGCTTACATAGGTTCCAAAAAATCAAAGTCAGGTTGCGAAAAAATGATTTAATTTTGATTATTTTTATATAAAAACATGTTTTTATACTTAAGGCAACACAATTATACATTATTATTATAAAGCAAACAGGTACATAAGTTACAATAATATTATGAAAATCAAGAGAGGTACAGTCAACGGCACGTCCAACGATAACCGTGACAGTTCTTTTGTTTAATAGAGTAAGAGCGGTTTATGTAGTTCAAGTGTTACTGTATTACTGACGTACCTACGGTTGTCCATAATCCGTAGGTACATATTATAGTCGCGGTCCGAACATAATGACGCGGACTGAATTGAACATTGTAGCTAGTTCTGTGCTTGGTGGGTCTCCCCTGACCTTGACGTTCCAGGCATGGGATTGCTCGCACTTAAGGGGCTTACAGGACCTGAACGTTTAGTATGGGTAATTGTAAGACTGTATCTACACCTATGCCATTGAATTGTAAATTACTGAAAGCTGAAACTGAAAATGTAAGCGAGAGCAATGACAATTTCAGGCAATTGTGTTCATTAATGTACTTAGCTGTATGCATTAGACTGGATATCGCTTATGCATGTAGCCAGTTGAGTCAATTTAATAACTGTCCTAACAGTCATTGGCAAGCTACTAAACGTGTTTTACGTTATTTAGCGGGGACAATTAATTATAGCTTACTAGCTTCCGCCCGCGGATTTGCCCGCGAGGTAGGTCGATAAAAACTATCCTATATCCTTCCCCGGGATGGAATCTGTCTCTCTGCCAACATTTATCGAAATCCGTTCAGTGTTTAGGCGTGAAAAGGTAACATACAATACAGACACAGACAGACAGAGTTACTTTCGAGTTTATAATATTAGTATGGATATTATTTGTAAGAAGTTATTATATTGAGTTCAACTGCTTAATGCTTATACTGATGCAAACTGGGCTAATGATATAAGTGATCGTAAGTCTTATACTGGGTATGTCGTGAAGCTTGGTAACGCAATAAATTGGGAGTTACGCAAGCAACGCTGTGTTGCTTTATCTACTACAGAGGCGGAATATACACATATATTTCAATTTCTGATGTTTATAAGGACATATGCTATAATAATTATAAATAAATAGAATCTGCTATCAGAGATGTTTTGTTTATGTGTTTAAATGTAGAGCCAGTTCACAGCTGCTGTCCTCTATCATACAGCTTTAGTTTCGGAGACAGACAACTAAACTCAATAAATTCAATAAATGCCAGCAAATCAACCGTGATTGATGCTATCGCATAATATTATGTATCGAATGTTTACGCAATCACACGCATAACATCAAGCCTGTACCCTCCAAAGGGGTACGCAGATGTGTTCAGTATGTTACCACGGTACACCCATATTTCTGTCAAAGCTGTTATTGGGGTACCTCTAATGCAATGCAAGTAAATTCGGGCATAACTTTTTTGTTTATGAATTGACTAGTTAACGACTTCAAAAAAAAGAGGAGAAAGAAAAACAAAATATGTATATTTATTGCAACAGGGACTGAAAGGGGGTCTGAATAATTCGAAGTGGGGCTACTAGGGCATGTGGGGTATCATATGAAAGAGCGCAGTTTGCACATGTTCAAGCACTTTTTATGCCGCATAGTTTTCGACTTTTGATGAAAATGTAAAAAAAAATACCGTCACCTTATCTCCGAAGTTCGCAAAGAAAAAAATCTGAAATTATTCTATGTGATAGAAGTTTATGTAAAGATTACAGGAAAAGAGTGTGCTATTAATTTATAGCACACTTTTTTAGAAATCATCAACAAAAGTTACATTAGTTCCACTATCAGTCAAGTAAGTTCAAATTACCATATTGACTATTTCATGAAATCATGACATTTGAGGATAATTTTAACTAGAGCTGTACCTATTAACAATCTTTCTTGTATGTACTTGGATCTTCCCTCGCCACGGTCCGACGCCTCAAGGGGTAAAATCGCAGAGCATTCAGACGCCTCGGCAGCCGCTGCTAAAGGCGGCACTTTTAACACTTTGCATGCAAACGAAGCTGTTCACCGTATACTCGCACTACGACACAAATGTACAGAAGCTGAAGGGTTTAAAGGCGGTCCGTGACAGAAGTTGTGCGCTGAACGCACTTTGGGCGCCACGAATTGTATTAGTACTACCGTCTCTACTCTCTAACCACTAGTGTGACGATTCCGTGCTCTGTAGGTAAAATAAATACACCAATCATAATTTTTGACATATATTTTTAAATAAATAAACGATACCAGTAATTTTTTTCAAAACGACTAATTTTGCAAAAACGACAAAATCAATTAAATAAAAGGAGCCATTATCACAAACAATAAAATAGGTAAAGCAATTGATGTCGGTAGGTAGGTAACCTTCACAAACTTTACCAAAAAATTATTTTTGATACTTTTGGTTTAAAAGACATAGGTACTTACTAATTAAAGCACCTACCTATAAACTTACTAGAGAATGATGCATTTAAAAGTATTAAATACAAAAGAATACATAATTATACGAAAAACCTAAAAGAATGCTAATCAAAATGTTTTATGCATATTATGGCCCAATACTAATCCATTTCACGACTCTCAAATACGATACAACATTTCGGGAAAAGATAAAGCAACGAACACAGTAAAGACCAAAATTGAATACACCGTAACTAAGATATCTCTTTTCATTTTCATAATCGGATCAAAGTCTGTTTTGAAACGAAATTTAGCGTTATTTGCCTTTCTAACATTTTTAATTCTCTCTTTTTCAAAGGCTTCCGTTGTCTTTTTATGCGCCTTATTTTCGTTTGGCTTTTCGACTATTTGGTTACTAACATCATAAAGATCAAGAGACTGTTTGGGTTCGCTTGTAATTAATATATGTGGAATATCTATAATGCTTTTCGGATCTAATGATGCGGCTTTTGTATTGATAGCAGGACTTTCTGCAAAGAATATTGATTGTATAGACGGCTCGCTGAGCACTCTGATCAGTGAGTTGGCCATGTCTGTACTGCGGCTCATAGCAGATGCGAGCATTTGTGAAGAAACATCCGGTAATTTACTGATAGCCTCTCTGTCTATAAAGTCTACACCTACTTCTTTATCAACATAAATCCGTTTGGGACACCACAGTTCATTAGTGTAATTTGGTGTTATTTCCGTAGGAAAATTCAATTGGCTATTCACCTTTTCAGACCCTTCATTGTCGGATAAATAGAAAGAGTACAGACTCGGGTTAGACTCCAACTGTCGGAGTCTGTCTAGAGACGTAAAAGAAACTACACCGCAATGACTGCTTTTCATAGAATTTCCCAGTGCAGCGGCTTCATTTATTAAAATAGTTTCCAATACTTTGCTTTGTTGGTCCTCAGGAGGGCTTTTATCACCCTTAGTCATTTGTGTTTGACATGTTGTGATATTTTGAATTTCATTTAAGAGTCCTACTAATATGTCTAAGGACGTTGTGTATTCGATATTGTCAGGCTTATCTGCTTCAGACACGTTTTCCTTTTTCCCTATTACCGTGTGGGTTTGTGACTGTTCACCATTGAATAGATCTTCCACATTTTCATTTTGACTGAAATCTTTGAAGACGTGCTTTGGTTCTGCATTGGTTATATCACCCTGTTTTATTTCTTGCTTTTTGTCTGATTCGTTGACATGAATATAAGTACTACTTATCCCTACAGTGACTAATGTAGCAGCGTTTAAGTCAACCTGAGCAGCTTGCTCGATGCGAAGTGTAGGCTGTGCAGTTTGGTAAGTGTAACTGTCTGCATCACTTTTATGATTAGTAAGTGAAGGTTTTTCCTGCTCCGAATTTATTGAAACTTCGTCAAATAATTGTACACGGGAGTTTGAACTGCGCTGGGTCGATTTATAATCTTGGAAAGCATATCCAACAGTTGAAATTGTCATAGGGAAATTGGCGAATCTCCAATCTAAATGAGATTTCGATAATATAGGCAAAGCGGTTAAATCACAAAAGTTTTCATCAGCTTTTTCTTTTATGTTTTGTGCGATTGGAGTTTGAACAATGAGCGAGCTTGCGTCTCCGGACTGTAGAACGAATACCTGCTGCATCGATTGTTTGGGCGTCATGGTCAAGTTTTTGATCCGTAACCGTTTTTGAAACGTGCCCACCGGGATATGGTTACATAAAGCATTTTCTAACTTTTCTAATTCTACGACTGATCTAACAGGTTGTAAATCGTTTCGAATTGCAGTGTTTTCAAACTCGGTTTGCTTCTGTTCTTTTTCAGAGGCTTTGTCGATATTTTTGACTGACGTTATTATATTATTGTCATCCAATATATCTAAAATGTACTCCGAATCAGAAGACGTTCTCAGTCGTTCAGCACTGGATATATTTTCAGCGAGAGAAATGCTTTCGTGACATTCAGTCAGTACCTCCAGACCTTGTGAAGTAGTAGTCCTCATAATCGAGCTTATAAGATTGTGTAGCCTGCTTCCTAACTCGGTAGACTCTTGAATTGGTGCAGATGAGGTGGAAGACGCTATAATATAACCAAAAAGTTGTAACAATTAGTTGAGAGCAAATCAATGTCGAAAAATAAATAAAGTTTTCGAGCTACGGTACACACCCAGTTCGATGTCGTTCGGCAGTAGAGGGACGCGCGACTTCTGTGCACTCTGAGGCTCGCTGCTGACTGGCGAGGTAGTTCCTGCCCGTCCATAATGGTTTTTCACGTATGATTCAACTGCCACCATTTTTTTCTTTCTGCGCAAATATGAATGTTAAATACAATTAATCATTTTGGTTAAAAAAAAAATACTTAAGCTTTTAAATTATTTACATACAGTGCTTGGGGAGTTTCCGGCACGCAAGCTTGTTTGTAGGACGACCCCGTCACTTGGTTCAGCCTTTCCTTAGCTTCGGGACTGCTGCTTGAGGAGTGACGTGTTCTGAATGCTCGCTCTAAATTGTAATATACAGCTGTACAATAAATTACGAAACAATTGAATGAAGCAATTTACCTATAATATTTCGAGTAGATATTATATAATTTAATTAAGTCTCCTTAAGCTGGATATTTTGCTTCGTTTAGTAAAAAAAATCGACCTTTTAATTTTTTTTAAACTTGAATCATTTCAAGAAATCAATTAAAATTCACCTTTACACACCTGGGGGTGGCACAGGCGAAGGTGGCTTCAATGCTCCACCGGCGGGAACTGCCTCGGATCCAGTCCGCTTCGCTTTGTTCCTGGTGTTGCCAGAGCCTGCTGGTCTATCCAGCGATAGCGCTGGCGCTGCTGCTAACCGCTGTAGCCTATCTGTCATTAAAGTTTTACCATATTTAGTTTGGAACTCCTCACTGTGAGCCTGAACATACGATCTCTTCGGCTGTGCGAGTGAATTCAATCTAGAATTAAACTTGGAAGGTCCACGGACGGCTTCACCTCTGGCTTCTTTGACTTCGTCTAACATTTCTATTATTTTTTTTCTTGGTAGTCTCTCTGTGTGCTTATCGTGGACGGGAGTTTGTTGATGAGGAATTTTTGGTAAATCCATATCTTTATGTTGTTTCAATTTCTTTTCTTTTGGCGATAAAAGTCTCACGTTCCTCTCGGTTTGAGACTCATTGTGTTTGTCAAGTCGTGAGCGCCGTTTAAGAGAAGTTTTTCGCGACCCGCTTTTACCATCAGAGGATGCCATGTCAACTTTCTTCGCATGCTTTTGTTCAGTGTTAGGTTTCTGTCTAGTTTTTTGTACATTCTCAAATTCATGTAAAAGTTGTGATATTGCTTTCAAAGGATTTTCCGACACCTTTGTAGGACTAGTGCCTGAACGCCGGCGATTTTTTCGATTATTTTCTAATTCATTTTTGGAGATCAGTGATGATTTTGAGCTGATAATAACTTTAGGTACGACAGGTGACAAACTTCCAGGTTTTTTTTTATGAGTATTGTTAGGTTTCTCAGTGTTATTTTTGTCAATGCTAAAAGAACTGGGATTAGACGATGTTATATGATGATTCAGACTTGTTCCGCTCTCACTGCCCTGACACGTCGAGACCGTCCGACCTTCCCTCTCGTCGATTTTTTTGGGAATACTTACAACGAACTTGCTTTTTGTCGACTTATTTTCAGTCTCTTGAGCCTTCCCCAATTTATTCATTAAAGTATATATTTTATCTATACTTTTTCTACATTCTACTGAAGAGGTAAGCTTCTTCGGGTCAGTGTTATCTTGCTTATCCATATTTGGAGAATTTGACGGAATTTTATCGAGTATGCTTTGACATGTAAGATAGTCCTTTGAAGTACTCTCATCGGTAATATCATCAACTTTTGTGGTGGCACTCAACCTGTCAATATAAAAAGGTAAAACATTACACAAAACTACCTTATGTTCTAAGATTTCCTTTAAGTACGGAATTTAGCCTGAAAAATCATAGGTATGTACTTACGGCTTAACTTTATCCGAAAATATTTCATCGTCACCAATATTAAGGTCAGTTTCAGATGGACCGATAAGCTGCGAAAGGTAATTTAAATTATTTCGGAATTCATTGGATAAAACTGAAGTGGATGTGGAAAACAAATCTTTAGCATCGTTTTCATTTCGTTTCATATTGGTGTACATCATTTCCGTTATGGCGTCATCTAAGTAGTAGCTCCTGTTGATATATTTTTTGCTGTTCATATCTGATGTTGACACTTCCGACATTTGCTCGCCCTCATTATCATCCATATTTATATCTAAAACGTCCTGTTTTCCTTCTATTCGGTTTTTTTTCTTCTCTTGTTTACTAGGAACGACGTTCGTAGTTTGTCCGTAGATTGAATTATAGAAAGATTTATTGGATATCGACAACTTTGTAACTGAACTAGCAGACTGCGGCAGTGAAGTTCCTTTTGCGTACTTATGCTTAGTTATCTTGCAGTTTTCCACTAGCGCCATTTTCTTCCTTTCCCGCCTCTCTCTTATTTCTAATAGTTTCCGTCGTTTCTTTTCTTCCATAATAAAGGATTTGTTCTCGTATGGTGATTTTATTCTGACTCGCGTCGGCGATTTCTTCTTAGATGTTGACTGTGACATTTCTTCCCCACTTTCTTCGGTTAAAGCACTCTGCATGGTCAACTTTCGTATAGTCAAACGCAAATCGTCAGCAAACACATCACTAGCTGCTTCTTTTTGTGCAGTCTTATGATTTCTATCTAGAATGTCTTGTGTTCTCTCACTAGAGTCAGTCGATGCCTGATAGCTGGAATTTTTTAACGACACGGTACCTCCATAGTCAATGGTGTCTAGAAAAGAGTCTTCGGCAGTATTGTCGCTGGAGTGAGTACTACACCCAGAATCTACGGACACTTCATGTACAGTTTCGTTGATCATCATCGGTTCCAATTCTAGTATTTTGGGTTTCCTTTCGGGAGCGGGTTTATCATTAGTTTGTTCTATATAAGACAAAGGTAAGGGCAGCACTTCTGGTCTTAGTGCATCTGAAAAATAAAAATAAATATACGAATATCTTTTCTTTTTCAATAAAAATAATCACATAACCTTTGAGAGGAAATGCGGGTGGTCGTTTCTACATAGAAACGCTCTCGCCTGTTTTCTTTCTGGTTAATGACCCTAAAGCAATGATTTTTTACAGAATAATAAATATCAACTACTTATTTACTAACTGCTTTTGATGATACATTATTTTTATAAGCACTACACTATTTGCGCTGTAGCATGGTGCGGGTGACAGTTTCAGTAACATTTCGTTTCACTCTTGAAAGTTGCCGCGATTTACAATTTATGACTTAATATTTCAGTTGTACCACATTCGTAATATATTAAATAATTAATAACTGTAGTAAATTAAATTAAACCCAACCAGAATGTTCTAATCAAGAAATAAAATCAAATTGAATGAAAAATTAAGCAAAGTGTTATGCGTATAACGTAACGCCATAGACGTATTTAGTGATGGGATGTACTGCTACGATGGATAGTCGATATTTTTTATAATAAAAAACGTATATTGTGCGTAGGTCAATTTTTATTTTTAAAAGGTCTAATTATACAACAGAACATTTATAGGGTAAGGTTGCTTAAAAGGTTGCTAAAAAAAATACATGTTATTCGTCTAAACTCATATCAGAGTCAGGAACATCTGAATTGTCACTCAATTCATCATCTGAATCTGTGACGGATATTATTAACGATGACTCAATTATGTTGTCAATATGTATGTCACGATCCCAATCAGACATAATGTCCCTTTTTGTTTTATTCACGACCTTCGACCAGTCTTCAGGTTGAACATTGTTGATGGCCTCTTGTAATAGGGCCAACATCTTATTTGCCGTAAATGGCGGCGAAGTATTATTTCTTGCGGCGTAACCTAAAAATAAACGAACTTATAAAAAAAAGTATTCAAATAATCATCAATCAGCCTAATCTAGTATCTGGTAATGTTTTTAAACTAGGTACATGCTACGATCGGAAAGCTGATTTTTTTATAAAGCTTCAAAATGGGAATTGAAATTAAAAGCATACCTTTTATTTGGGCCCAAATCAGCTCAATAGCGTTATACTGGCAATGGTAGGGTGGTAGTCGAAGGACCTGGTGGCCTTTTTCTTTTGCCATCTCGTCCAGAGCATAGGTAGGAGTTGGTGGCTTATGGCGTCGGACTAAGGCAATAAGCTCCGTCTTTAACATTTTTATATAAGTACAAAGATAATTATGTAGCCATAAAACATTTATATTGACAAGTTTATACACGTAGCACACACGTAGTTACACTGCACAACTGAATAATACACTAATTTTCATAACAATATTAAAGAGAACTAGATTCACGCTGCGAGTATCGTTAGCGATAAAAATGAATTGCATAACCTCACATCCCTACGTGGTACTGACGGGCAACTGTCACCCGCACCATGCTACAGCGCAAATAGTGTAGAGCCCTCAAAAAATGCTCAAAATTGCCGATTTAAACCGTTGTCAAGAGGCAAAGTGTACAAATTTGATAACTATTAATGAAAATAGAAAAACAGGGACACGGTAAATATCCTTCTGATTCATTTTATGAAATATCTTTTAAATTGGTCCAATATTGAAGGCGGAAATAGGCGAGAGCCAAACCTCGAATTCTGACTTTTTACTTAGGCTTTTTCAAAAGTCTCTCCCACCGCATTTCCTCTTAATACTTTTCAAAGTTATTACCGCATTCAACAGGCGCAGATTGAAGAATCATAATCGAGTTGATGTTGCTGATGACCTGTCCTGTCTCAGAACGTTGTAACTGGAACACCACATCGACTCTTTCCTCAACTGGCCGCTTTTCTTTTTTGCAACTTATGATAAGATTTTCAGCACAACATTTGCTCAAAAGTTTGTAGGGTCCACATAAAAGTTTCGGTACTTCTAACACAATTTTTTTTTCAAGAATTTTTGACAAAGATCTAATATCTACTGCTGAATGAACTATGTCATCCCATGTAGTGTTTTGACCACTAAGCTTTCGTTCCACATGTAGCGGTATGCTGGTAGACGTCGCCAGGACTTTAGTATTCGCGTGGAGATCTTCCGCAGTGTTCTCAACTTCCCGCCACTTTTCCTTAGCTTTATCAGTTAAATAGTCACCGTTGCTGATACGCTTTAGTTGGTCTATCGTATTCTTAACGTATCGAATTATATTTTCCATATAAAAGTTGTAATTATCTTCCAGTCGTTTGCAACAAATGTAGTCAAGTAATGAAGCTGGGAGTACTGTGCCGTCAAAATCGGGGGATTTGTTTATTAATTTTAAGCTTTTGAGCTGTTCTTTTATGTATGGATCTTTGAAGAGGCAGTGTTTATCGTACTCGGTGGTGAGGTTGGAGGTTTGCATCTCGAGGTTGCCTAGTTTGTGGCAGAGGTTGTTCTCTGCGGAGGGCGGCGCAGTGAGGAGGTCAAGGCGCTCGCTGTTGATCAGGAACATGCTGCGCAGGTCTTCGTTGCTGTACATGTCGCTGACGTCAGAGTCTGACTCCGCCTCGTCGTTATACACCACGCTCTCGACGTGCTGGTTCGGTTTCTTGCGTCTCAGTTCGGTAGCGTTTGTCATCAGCTTCGTCCCCAAATCGATGTTCTTGTACAGAAGTACTAAATCTCTGGTTGTTAGCTTGTCAACATCTGAATGAACGTTTCATTATTTATCAACCTTATTGCTAATGTAATGAAAAAATAGAATACTTTAAACCCAGTCATTCCGCCATTCAACAGTTCAATCGGAGTGATGACAGTCAAGCATCGTCCACTCTTTCACTAACTACAAGACTAGAAGAACCATTGGAGAGCCAGAGACATCCTCCTCGCGCTACATCAACCCCATGTATTCAGATATACCTATGCTTTTCCTTACCTTAAAACGCAAAAATATAAAAAAGGACTTACCAGTGGTGTTAAAATTTTGGTTTTTAGCCATGAGTTCGAAGAGTTGATTGGCTGTCTGATATTCATGTGAATCGTTCTCCTCTTCGGGAACTGCGACACTCTCACCTTTTCCCCCGTCATTGTCTGGTATCTTACTTATTAACATGCCTGCTATCACAAAGATTTTGATTCTAAAGCCTTGATTAACAAAACTAACAACTGCTTCAAAAGATATACAGTATACAATACAATAATACTTGTAAAAACACAATTGACAAAACCGTTTCTATTATTGTAAATTTTTGGTATCATTTTAAAAATATACACCTTGGAAAAGAATTTGTGTCATTATTTTGAATTTCGAAATATAACGGCCTTTTTTACGGCCAGTGGCCGCGCGATGGAATAAATTAAACGTAACCAAAAAGTATTGAACGAGTCCAATGTTCCTATCCAACATACGATCCAAAATCAAACTCACGGTGCACGGTGCGATATTTTTCCACATTTTCCGTACCCTCATGCGGTTGCGAGACCGTTGTAAATACTTATGTTGAAAAGTAGGTAAAGACACTCCGACTGTTTTGCAAACGTATTTCCGCGAATGGATTACAAAAAAATTGCAAAATCGTGTTTAAATGGGAAATAAATCGATCGATTTATCGAATCGATATTTCGATTTTCTGTCATCATCATCGTCATTTCAGCTGAAAAACGTCTACTGTTGGTCATAGGCCTCCACCAATCACCGCCACTTCAAACAGTTCTGTGCTTCAGCTTTCATCCAGCTCATTCCTGCGGCCTTCACAAGGTCATCGGTCCACTTTGTGGGAGGCTTTCCAACGCTACGTCTTCCAATACGCCGTCGCCACGGGTAGCCGTCGGCAATATGTGAGGATTGTGCCCTGCCCTGTCACTTAAGTTTGTTCCCGTCACTTAAATCTCTTAAACTATCAAAAATCGCGGAACATACCTACATGAGGTATTTTCGGATATCCCTAGGTATGCGGAATCTATTTTTTTTTATTGACGTCACTGTATGACCTGTATAGAAGATAGAACTTTAAAATATTTTGGTCCGTCTAAAAATTTACAGACGCAAAAATAGCATATTTTTTAAAAGAAACCACCATTTAACCGTTAAAAATACTTTTTGTCGGTTTGATATGCATGGTAATTTTTGTAAGATTCTTCTCTCCTAGTGAGAAAATTAAGGACTCCGTGCAACCGGTGCCCTCAATATTACCGCTCCGGGCAATTGCCCGGTTGCCCCCCCCCCGGCTCTTTTTTTTTCAGGATGGGAAGTCATCAAATGACCCTTCCCGCTCTGGGTGGAGCGAAAGGGAGTGTCAGACTCTTATTGACTAAAACCAACCGTGTTCCTTCCTTAGCCTTTTATGTTCCGGGCCAGCGGTAACCCTTTCGGACTATCCCGCTGACCCAGCAATCCCGCTGACCAAGCAGATCCCGCTGACCCGGCAATCCTGCTGACCCGGCAATCACGCTGACCCGTACTAGATCGGGCCCTGAGCGTACATATAATACTTATATCAAAATCCATGACCGACAACCGCGCAACTGTTTGAAAATAAAACCATTCGAGTATTATTAACATTTATTCAAATATAACAATTAAATTAAGTACATAGATTATGCAAAATAAAATACTATGTTAGAAATTGGAATGTTAACTTGATTAACGATTACATTTCATTGGTTTAATACACGATATCAGTCTTAAATAATAAATAGCACTAAAATACGTGAATGTTTATACCTACATTGATCTAGATATTCGAGTGCCTAGTTCTCTATAGTTCCCTATAATATCCGCATTTAAAAATATCCGTATTCCTACAGTTATTTTACCTGTGACAGCAGCAACCTTGAATGTAACTAGAATAAACATCACAGTGATTTTGACAGTTATGCAAAATCAGAGGTAAAATAACTGTCGAAGAAGCGTTTCAACAAATAGTTCCTATGCTATAATGTTAATTGCCTGTCCGTCAAGATAGTAGATGTAGGTTTCTCTGTTAGAATCACACCCAAAACATTAATAAGTGGTGAAAGACAGATGGTTTTGAAAGTGAAGAACTTTTGTGAGAGTGAAAAAGTTACTTTTTCCGTTAAGATGTGTTCAGGCTCGTTTTGCCGCCTATACAGGTTTGTGAAATGGGGTTACCAAAGATAGTCTCATTATGTCCCCAACTCCCCACGGCTAAAATGTGAAACTACTTTAAAATATGTATTCATATTTATAATTATCTACACACATTAAAAGTGTCTAGGGACCAAAGTATTTTTTTAAATATTTTATTGCCCTATTGAAATTAAATAAAAGTGTATTTATTTAGATCGATTTAATAAAATGTTTTCGTATGTGTAGATCGACGAAGTACTCTCTGCTTTTGCATTAATAAAGGCTTTTTATCACATCTATTCAAAAAGAGCTACTGTAATATATTTTTTTTATAGAGGGTGATAAAAAGTAGAGTGTCTAACTCGGGAGCAATTATTTTAATCTCGAGTGACGTACCTACTTTGAATCCCTCGCTGCGCTCATCTCATGAATTTATCAACAAGGTCCAATGTACAGACGCCAGCACATCAAGCTACCCGAAACTGTCAAATTTTCCCAATCAATATTGAACCTTATGCTTTACCGATAAAGTTGAAAATCTATTAAAGAAATTTGACAGATTGTAGAGATCTTACTCTACACTAGCGCCTCTAGCGGCGAATACAGGTATAGGCCCTCATTTATGTGACACAAATGATTACCAACAACGCCCACCTGTCAATGTCATTTAGGCGCCAAAATATCCTTGTAGAACTTATTTTATTAGAGCCTTCATACAGACTAACGTTTTTATTTGATAAAAAATATTAGCTGTATTCTAGTATTACATTAATTAGAAAAAAATTAAAAGTCACATAACAAGAATGCGTCCAGCTTTTCTCTAAGCTGAAATCTTCGAACCAGCTTTTGTATTTTGAACTTTATTCCGATTTAGCTAAAGTTCATTATACAAAAACTCACTATACCTAGTTCCCAGTCTAACTTTTCATTATTTTTTTAGGTTTATTTTATTTTTAGTTAATTAAAACGGTACAACACCAACTACATTCATTAACATAGAAACATTTACATATCGACGGTTATGTGCGAACTACTGCCAACTACAAAACATCAACTTTACAGGAGAGCAAAAAAACGTTTTATTTATTTAGTTTTACAGATTAAAAAAAAATCTTATGTTATCTTTTTCTAACATGGAATACATTATTCATGATAATAATAATTTTGATTAATAATAACGGATTACCGTATTTTCTGTAGATTGCAGTTGTTGTTTTACCGTGGGTTATAATTAACTCATAAATTGTGTAGTTAGCAAATGCTTAAATAATAGAAATGGGATATAAAATCAATAAAATACGTATAGGTATTACTAATTTAAATGTATTAATCAACATAAACCCAATACAGTAGTCACTAATTGGGCGGTGGGACCAACAAAGCAATTTAGTCCAAAATGTTTTGTATTTAAGAAAAAAAAAAATCTAACATAATATTTAAAAATATGTATAATCTATGTGAGGTAAAGTGTCATAAAAGTGATGGCAGTCTTGCGGCAAAACTGATTTTAACTGTTGTAGATGATTGTATTTAGTTTTTTTTATCGGGATCTTGCTTGTATTAAGTTGGCTATACACGATATTTGATACGATACCTGCTCTTGGTCTTTGTGGTAAGTTTTCAAATTCGGAATCGAAACTTAATGAAATTTTAATTGTGCGATCAGGCTTATACTTTATTTGCCTCAGATCAACGACTTGGGCATCTCCAGCTTTTCGACCAGGTCGAATACTTTTGTATACAAATGTTTCAGGATCAGCATAATTTTTGATAAAATTGTAATTAACTGCAATGGTTACGTATGGATTTTTAGCACGTGCCTCCTTTGTGATTTTAATGTAATCACTCGGCAGATAAATCTCTTTATTTTTAAGTTTTCGTTCGATGGCGCTGTGGACGGAGTCGCACTCCATTTGGGTGTGGCCTGGTTCTAAAAATTTTTGAGTGATTGTCACATTTCTTGAGTAGCTTAAATTCAGAAGAGCATTACTTAATACTACATTTCTATTCTGATATGTGCAGCCATCCGAATAGATAACAATGGGCAGTTGTTTTTGCAGGCAGTGTCTTTCTAAATAATCTATAATAAAAGAGGCAAAAGTACTAGCGGTTAAGTCGAAAAAATAAATAATAATATCGTTAAATTTAGATAGCATTTGTTTCCATTATGGAAGTTGGTAGTTATTGCCAGTAATTTTAAGCATTTTCTTCTGGGCCTTAATTTAGCAGTTATTGGTATATCTAAATATCTTCGTAAATAGCAGTCAATCGAATGTCTGTTTTTGCTAAAGTGTGAAGCACCAACAGTTAAGTAGATCTACATTAAAATCCCAAAATCGCAAAAATGTAGATAGCAGTAGTTCGCACATAACCGTCGCTATATAATATTGACGATCATGTTCATGATAATTTAATTAAAAACGAAACAGATAAGATAAAATAATAAATTTGCTCTAACATAAGTACAATACATAATAACAAAGTTATCAGCATGCAAGACGTTAAAAGATTTTTTAAAGTAATAAATATTTAAGAAAAAGTAAGTTAATGAGTGTAATTAATAAAATTTTGAAATACAAACACTGGTTCGAAGGTTTTAGCTTGTACACGGCCACTGCATCATGGCCGGACTGAACATAAACTCTCCAAACTACAACTTTCGCTCATATTTTCTCACTTACACTCGCCTCATGTCACCATTTGGTTCCTTACAAATGTTATTGCGCAGCCTTCTGTGCCAAGTTCGGACCAGCCATGATTTACCAGCTGTATTGTACGCACTACGACATATCAAGCTATACATTTCCAGTAGAAGCTGACTTCTCATTGTACGAAAAGCCTTTATAAAGCGAGGTAAGCTAAAACTGGAAATGTATAGTTTAAAGTGTCGTCGTACTACAGTTAAACTCGTCTTGTAACGAGACGGGAAGAGATGGATGGAGAAGCTGATGGTTGTATCTACGCCGGTATCCTGAACAAGGACTCTAACAATTCCGGTTCAGTCAAGTCTTTCTTGTATTGTTGGGACAACTCCTGGATGAGGTGGCGTCGACGCACGTGCGGCGGCTGATACCTGCAATATTGGATTAACTTAATAATGTTCATTCATAGAGATTGAATGAATTTTTGCGGCGCGGCGCAGACAGTCGGGCAGCAGGCGAGGGGCCAGCAGGGCCCCGTCGGCCAGCACATGTGTTATGTGCAGTGTATAGTGTGTTGTACGTACAGGTCAGTGTTGAGGCGCGTGCGGCGCGCGGCGTCGAGCGCGGCGCGGCGCAGACAGTCGGGCAGCAGGCGAGGGGCCAGCAGGGCCCCGTCGGCCAGCACATGTGTTATGTGCAGTGTATAGTGTGTTGTACGTACAGGTCAGTGTTGAGGCGCGTGCGGCGCGCGGCGTCGAGCGCGGCGCGGCGCAGACAGTCGGGCAGCAGGCGAGGGGCCAGCAGGGCCCCGTCGGCCAGCACATGTGTTATGTGCAGTGTATAGTGTGTTGTACGTACAGGTCAGTGTTGAGGCGCGTGCGGCGCGCGGCGTCGAGCGCGGCGCGGCGCAGACAGTCGGGCAGCAGGCGAGGGGCCAGCAGGGCCCCGTCGGCCAGCACATGTGTTATGTGCAGTGTATAGTGTGTTGTACGTACAGGTCAGTGTTGAGGCGCGTGCGGCGCGCGGCGTCGAGCGCGGCGCGGCGCAGACAGTCGGGCAGCAGGCGAGGGGCCAGCAGGGCCCCGTCGGCCAGCACGCCGGCCTGCGGGCTGGCGCGCACGCGCACGAGGCCGCAGCGCCGCGCCGACACGCACAGCGTGGCCACCTCGTGCCGCCGCCACGGCAAGCCCGTCTCGCAGTACGGCAGCAGGTCGTCTGCAGACAAATATCATGAAACTCATTTCATAGGTGACGACACAGATTCGATAGAAAAAGACCCAAACGTGGCACAAACTTTTTGTAGCAGAAATTTTAGAGCAAAAACAATAGTTAATGTCGAAACGATTCCCAACGCTGTATCTGGTGGCTAACATGATTTTTTGGTCAGAGAAATTCATAAAGAAGTGGCCGCGATAAGATAAAATCGTTAGCTAAATGTCTTCGGCCACTTTTTCTCTCAGTGACCGATTTTGGCCGAGGTATTTTTGTTTTATCGATTCCGATTTGATACGTCCATGTTATATTCTCATGAGGCCCGATTTTATTACAGTCTTTTTCCTTATCTCAAATATTAGCATACTCACCAATAGGTAAATTCAAGTGATCTTCGAAGTCTTCCAGCCATATAATAAGAATCTTCGTTGTGTAATCCCTATTACGTCTTCCGCTGCCTGGAATTCCACGATTGTTATGTTATACAAAATACACTGACTAGAACAAGGATCGTTAAAATTTTAATAAAATAATTCCAAATTAGTTTAAAAAAAATGCGTCTGTAATAAGCCAGAAATTTAATTCTGAGAAAGTAACGGAAAAATGCTTGATCTTGTATTATTTATAGGAAACGAAAAACATCGTGCAACATAAAACGATGTTGCGCGATTGTTGCTTAACATTGTTTACGGTGTATATCCACGGGGCTTAACCCTATTTTAGTTGCGTATGTACCCCTGTCGTGTACTGACCAGTGAGCTGCGCGGCGGGCTGCTTGTCGAGGTCGAGGCTGAGCGCGCGCAGCTTGTCGTGCAGCTTGGCGCCGCGCTCGGGGCCCGCGCCGCCCGCACTCGCTCCGCCCGCGCCCGCCCCCGCGCCCGCGCCCGTGCCCGCACCGCTCGCGCGCTCCGACTCGCTCACACTGCGCGCGTACGTCCCTGTCGCACTCCCGCCCTGGGACACGTCCCAGCAAGAACCTGCGCTCTTCTCCGAGCTACGAAAAACAAGAAAAGTGCTAACAATAAATAACTACCGAGATCAGGGTGGCAATTCCTGTATTTTCAAGTACTTCCAAATTGTAATCACAGCTTCAATCTGTCTAAAATACCTCTAATTTCCGTAATATACTTTTTTTTTAATGATAAATGATTTTATTTCTGTAAGTAGGTTTATTCCAACAATTTTACACGTCAATAATATTTTTTTTACTAAATGAGGTCCCCGTTTCCTAAATGACTACTCTGTCTCTTTTAATGTCCAGACATAATCTTGGTCACATCATGTGAAGACCATGTAGATTGGTTGCTACAATGGTCTTTTGAGCATAGAACCACACAGATTTGAGTGGACCTGTCCAGTCAGTGCACGCATTTGTCAATTATCGTGCAGCTCAACTCAGAACTTAAGGAGTTAAACGATTAGACGAACAATATCAAAGAAAGGACATTTGGGTAGGCCGCATAAATTATTCAAACTGCCAGACCTTCATTAAAACTAACTAAAGGGAACAAATGACCCACATAATCCTCACATTCACAATAATTAAAATAATATTATATTTTACAAAGAACTTTTTATTTATTGTCACCGGTACGCTCGATTGTCATTCAGTTATACACTACCCAACAAAGTCTAGGTGAACAAGCCAACTTTATCAACTTATTTACAAAAAAATTAAAACCTAATAACAAAATCGTTTTGGAATAAGAAGGGAAAACTTCACTCGGTCGCAACGTAAGGCGCTTTAAAACGTAATAACTTAAGAGATTACTGTTCATAATAGGTTTTTTTTTTCATTGTAAAAATAATTTTCGCTGCTTTTTTGCAACTTTTGTAACTCCGAAGCGTTATGTCATGTCGTCATTTAACGCAGGGAGAGATGCTGAGGGCTTTAGGTATATTGGAAGATGGCTGGAAGCCAACACGCAGCCAAGCATAATTTGCCGATGGGCGCGTTACAGGGCTACAGATGTTGCTGAAGGTAAGCGAAGAAGATACGATAGAAGGGTACTACTATGAGACAAGACCGCTTTCTGTTAAATGTTGCGAGGAGACAGCCTCAAATTACGGCTCACCAGCTGGTAGGAAGACTTCAGTCTCAGCACCAAGTGGTAATCAGTGACCAAACCATCGGAAGAAAACTGCATGAAGTTAATATTCACGCTTGTAGACCGCTTAGACTTCCAGCTCTTCGACGCGGAAATCGGGGGCGTCGATTATTGTGGGCTTGTTCTAACTTTAGTCCAAGTCCAAACCTTCAAGGTTCTAACTTTAGTCCAAGTCCAAACCTTCAAGCCAGTTATTGTATTTTAAACTTTATTCCGACAAACGTAAAGTTGCTAACACAAAAACTGACTTTGGAACCTAGTGTCTAAATTGTCAATTTATAGGTATTAAGAACCTGAAATCATTCAAAGTTTTTTGATAATGAGATGGATAGGGTTTAGGAGACTTACCGATTGGACAAGCAGGTTCCATCAACGTCAGACTTGATGCTATCGTTTCTGTCCTCAGTGTCCGTGGGTTCGCAGCCGGAAGGTACCACGAAAGCTATCTCGTTCGTCGAGTCTGACCAGTACAGTACCTGATGGAAATAACATTAAAGGAAAAACATGCAATATAAAAAGAATAATTAATTTAATAGTAAAAAGTCTATTTTATTCAAAACCGTTTTTGTGGGTATAAAAGATATTTTTTTTATTAATCACAAAAATACATAACAATATATTTTTTGTGCTTACAATTTTACTCGCCATATAAACTAGGAAGTAGTTTGATGACGAGAAGCGCTTGTTAATTGTGTTTTTATCTAGTAAAAAATCCTTAACCTTAAAACTACTAACTATGTTAATACTACTATGAGATAATAAAATATAAGAATAATACTGTAAAATGTGAATTTATTTCTCAGTAATTGATGATGTACAGACGCCAGCACATCAAGCTACTACAATCTGTCAAACTTCTTTAATAGATTTTCAGCTTTATCGCTTAAGCATAAGGTTCAAAGTTGATTGGGAAAATTTGACAGTTTCGGGTAGCTTGATGTGCTGGCGTCTGTACAGTCAGGGAAACGAAAATTATTAAATTGACACACTACGTCAAATTGCCATGTTATTATAGCCATTCAATACAACTGTCACGGAATGACAGTTGTGACTTGAATATACGGACTGTGTATAACTCCGACCTTAAGATACAGGTGCCGCCTAGTTTGGTTACCAATATATAGGTACCTAATTATTATGGTAAACATACAACTTGTTAACGGTATTAATGTAAAGTATGCTTAAAAAAATGCCGTAACAATCTATATAATAGCTGCGCCCCGCGGTTTGACCCACATAAGTGTTGACCCCGTGGGAATTACGGGATAAAAAGTAGGCTATATGTTAATCCTTGGTGTCAGCTACCTCCATACAAAATTTTATCAAAATTGGTCCAGCAGGTTGAGCGTGAAGAAGTAACAAACATATAAACACACACACACACACACAAAATTTCGCCTTTATAATATTAATGTGATATAAAATTCAAAGTCCTGAATGACTGATATATCAACGCACAGCCTAAGCCGCTGGTCCAAGAGACATGAAATTTGGAGGTGTGTTCTTTGTAAAGAGTAGGTATCCACTAAGAAAGGGTTTTTCGAAATTCTACCCCTACGAAGGTGAATGGAGGAGGGTGAAGTTTCAAGTCGCGGGCAGAAAGAAGCTAGTGGTTTAATAAAGGGGATTGATTATTTTTATATGAAGCCTGGCATACCTACTGTCACCGCCATTTTGAAAAAGAAAAAAAAACAAAATGGCGGACAGGTTGGAGAGCCACGGACCTTGAAAGCGATTTATTCTTATTGTTATTTAAGTCGGTACCTGTTCTCTGGCGTCGTATATGGCGGGCGCGTGTTCGTGGTGCGGCGGCGCGGGCTGCGCGCGCGCGTCGTAGCTCGTGCTGACGTGTCCCGCCCAGCCCGGGTGCCCGCGCACGCGCAGCGGCGTGCCGAGCCTGGCGGGGGACAACAGTCGTTAGTGAAGGTGCCTGCTAATTATTTGAGACAGTAAATGTTTGAACGTAAACGAAACAAAAGGAGTATAAAAGGATCGTAGCAGGTGGCGTTCTATAGTTTCTGCTTACCCCATGGGAAAGCCAATTTCAATCACACAAAAAACATCGGCAAGAAAAAGGTTTAAAATGATGTATGCTTCATCCGTAGCCTCCGCTGACTATCACGGTTTGCGCATACTGAGCAGCAAAACGTCCAAATAATTTTCATTAATAAATGTAAGATCGTCACTCACTGGACTCCTGAGGCAGGACATCGCCGTCGAGGTAGACCAAAGCGAAGGTAACGTGACGATCTAATATCATTTGCAGGGCCAACATGGCCAGAGATCGCACAAGACAGGGAGGTTTGGAAGGAAAAAAGGGAGGCCTTTGCCCAGCAGTGGGACACAAAACAGGCTAATAATAAAAAAAAATGTAATATGCACTTAAGTGCATATTACATTTTTTTTTATTATTTTTTTTATTATTAATATCGACTAGTGGCACCTTAAGGTGCCACTAGTCGATATTTTTCCATACAAAATTCGGGAGAGTATTACTCCACTGTTTGACATTGTGTATCCGACGTTAAACATGATATCGTTTTGACTTATTATTAATTTTGTCTGTACGGAAACATTTCACTATTCTAAAATAAAAAGCCATTAAAAAGTTATGAGCCAAAAAGATTCGTTTTTCTTGCTATTTTTAATGTAACTTTGGGTGTAAATAAGTAATAATAGACCTGTAAAATCTTCGAAACCAAGTCCATACCGACAAAGCTCAGTTATCGAAGAGTTCAAAAAATTTTATTTGTAATTGATTTATGCAGTGGTTTTTTCATAAAACTCGATTTCCTAATGCACTTTTCGAATTTTTTTACGCGTCTATCAGTTCGAAAGGGTGCGTGTAGACTAGCGTCTAACTGCTCATCACTGATACTAGCACTGTCGGACACGAAACCAGGTGAGACAGAGTGCTTTTTGGCCATGACCACCAGTGAGTTCGAGCTAGCGACTAGTTTACTTTTAAGGTGGAACTAGTCGCGAGCTCGAACTCATTGGGGGGTATTTTACTCTTTTTTGTCGGCTTAAGGTGGCCCTTAAGTCGACAAAAAAGAGAATAAATATAATAATGTGCGAACATACATCACACAGATCTTCTCTTGTACGCTATTTTGATTATCATTTAGTTCAAATCAATTAAAAATTGCCAAATTAATTAAATAAATAAGATTTAACAATTTGCGGAAGAATGGACAACCATAATAAGTACTGATTCATACCAAACAAAAATATTGTTCTTACTTTTACTGCTTATTGGTACAATGCGTGCCACGAAAGATGAGACTTGACACACCACGTGGTTTGACTTACGCAGAACACGATTTTAGGTATCTTTAGCGGTATGAGGTCTGAGTGCGGGACGGGACCGGACGTCATAGGGGCGGCGGAAAGAGCGGGGGAGGCGGGGTCAAGTCTCATCTTTCGTGGCACGCATTGTACCTACCCCCTGAGCATGCGCACGAAGGCGGGCGGCACGGAGCTGAGGCTGCGCGCGTTGTGCACGATGTCGTGCGCGCGCAGCTGGCCGGCGCGCGCGCAGAACACGTGCACCGTCACGTGCGCGCGCGCGCCGCACGCGTCCACGCGCCGCAGCGCGCACGCGAAGCCCGGCGCCGCGCCGTCCAGCGCCAGCAGGCGCGCCGGCCCGCCCTGCACGCGCAGAAGCCGTCAGGTTGTATGTTGATCGAAATATATTCCGCGACGGTAACACATACTACTGTATGTGTTACCCGGCGATAAATATTGCACATCGACCTATTCGATCCTATCGATTTTATACAAAAAATAAAAATAATTATCAAAAGAAGCAAATCATAATTGTTTTAACAGCTACTAATAGATATCGGACTGTTTGTATTTCGTGCGACAGAGATAACTCTCTACGAAGCCGAAATTAGCAGATTGTCTCTTTCCAAAGGTCGATGTGCAATATTTATCGCCAAGTACTGTAATAATATGTATTTACAGAATCATAATCATTAGAACCACCAAGTGGCTCCGTCTAGTTTTGCAACGAAGTTACTGGAATCACCGAAAAGGTCGGATAAGAGTGGTACTGGTTAGTGACAGTCACTCTAGCAGAACGTCGCATCAATGGTTGCGTGGCGGCTGTCTTCTAATGACAGAGATGATGTGAAAGAAACAGCTATCGTAGAATTTCCACGACGAATTGCTAAATTCCAGCATAATCCTGATGGTATTGAAGTTGCTGAACCACTAATAGTCCAGTCAAATAAGACTTTGAAGGTTACAATAATTCCCATAGAGCTAAAAATTGGTATGATTGTTCAGAATACTATTATAAATGAATTGTGAAAAGTCCCCATCAATCCCCCTTGTGCAAAATTTTTTATTGATGGTGAAAGTTTGCAAAAATAGGTTTTTCGCGTTTTTCAGCTAAACGGTGAGTTTTACAGCAAAAATTGTTCAGACAAAAATTGTAGATCATCCGATTCTCTACAAAAAATGTATCCACACTTTTTTTCATAATTATTGCCATTTCCGTGATATAGCGGTTGAAAGAATTGAAAAAAATATTTTATTCGTAATATGCACGTTAATGTACTTTTATATACATTTTTGAACCGTTATACGAGTAAACATATGAGTTCCTGTCTTTTTTTTTTGTTTAGCCTGCGCTGTCCAACTCATGGGCAAAGGCCTCCCTCCACTCCTTCCATCTTTCGCGAGCCCGCGCGTCTTCCTTCCAGTTTTGATGGAACCTATCCAGCTCGTCCCGCCATCTCCTACGTGGTCTGCCGCGACCCCGCCTCACTGTCTTATACATACAAAATACCAGACATCTGTAAAAATTCATGTGCAGTGTCGAAAAAATTATACTCGAAAAAGTAGCATTGATACCGTGAAAAGACGGCGCCAAGAAGAAGAAGCTGGTTCATCAAAAATAAGTCCTCCTCGTACTAGTACATAACGTGCATATTACGAATAAAATATTTTTTTCAATTCTTTCAACCGCTATATCACGGAAATGGCAATAATTATGAAAAAAAGTGTGGATACATTTTTTGTAGAGAATCGGATGATCTACAATTTTTGTTGGAACTATTTTTGCTGTAAAACTCACCGTTTAGCTGAAAAACGCAAAAAACCTATTTTTGCAAACTTTCACCATCAATAAAAAAAATTGCACAAGGGGGATTGATGGGGACTTTTCACAATTCATTTATAATAGTATTCTGAACATTCATACCAATTTTTAGCTCTATGGGAATTATTGTAACCTTACCTCTATTTTAAGGACTAATTTGACTGGACTATAATACGATGACAACATCTGGTAAAGGCTACCCTGCACCTTACATTTATTTATTTATTTATGGCGCCAGCGGGTCTAAATGTAATAGTCCAAGATCCCAGGGCCGCCAGACCATACTTATTTTCTCAGAAATGAAATGTATGGGATGAAGTAGTGTTAATATGCGCATTGAGTGTACGCATACCTGCTAGCTTGGTCAGACGGCCAATTCACAGGTACCAGGTGCGAAAGGCAGGTAAAAACAGCACTCACTATTCTTAAATTCTCAGAGCTGATTCTTACATATGTTTTAGAGAATACTGTTAAAAATTAGTAATTAATACTGCCGGACACTTTCCGTCGGCACTAACTTTTACCGGACGCTTCAAAGTTCCCGAAAAAATAATGTAACTTAACTTATAGTCTCAATCTTAATTTTTATATATAATACTCAGGGAACTATTTCAATATTTTTTGTAAGCAGCCAGACCAATCTGAAGGGCCAAACATCCCCCCGGACACACGTGAAGTGTGTAATGAAAATTACGAACAAACCGTTGTTGGTTTATAAATAATGTTTTTTATTGTATATGTCAACACAACACAACAGCAATCAATCTAATAAAATAGTTATTTATTGGAGTCTCATAATAAGCAAAAAAAAAACAAGGAAATTTATAAAAACAAATTTCATAATTATTTATTAAAATATTAATTAGGTATTTATTATTTATTATAATGTAATTTGTGATTTTTTTTTTGTCTCCATTATCATCATCATCATCATCGAAGTTTGATAACTCATCATCCATCCAATGCTGGTACTGAATCTCTTCATCATTATCATCAGCATCATTAGTATCTTTAGTTTCATTATCTGTAAAAAATTAAAGTAAGTGAGATTCAAATAGTTATAAGTTTACATAAATAATTTAAAGTAAAAGTCGAATACCTGACTCATTTTGAAGCGATTCGCTTACGAAGCCCGGTAATTGGTCCCCGTCAAACCAGTTGAAATGATATTGATTATCTTCCGACGTCCACCCATTATTTTCAGGACTGGAAATCCTAAGTTCCTTCATATGAGCGTTATTCCAAAGACTAGCTATATAATTAGCTCGTCGAAACTGCTGCAAAAGCTCACTCTTACACGGAGGTAAGTTGCTCGCATCAAAGTTTTTCACATTTTTGCGATTAACGCTTCATTAACGTCGGAAACCATGTAAGTGTCAATGAATAGTTGAACTCTGGCAGCATTTACTTCAATTACTCCGGCCACGTTGTAGACTTCACAAATAAATTTCTGTATTGTGTTAAATACATTTTCCTGCAGTTCTAAGTCACTGAATAAATCTATATCGCCGAATTTCATAAATGCTGCCTGATACTCTTTATTTTTACCCGACTGCGCCAGAAGGAGGGTTATGTTTTTCGAGAGTATGTATGTATAATTGTTTGGCACGCTCTGCAGCCTGAACGGCTCGATGGATTTTAGCTTGAGAGGTGTCGTTAGATTCGTATTTACTGTGAGAGTGACACTGGGTATATCAAAATTGAAAACAAAATAAAATGGCCGATTTTTGGCGCCATATTATGTCTTCAAATTTTTTTTTACTCTCAAAACCTATCGATTGGGGTATCAAAATAAAGGATTTTGAAAAGCGATTACAAAAATATACACAACTTATATGGTTAAAAGTAATTCGAAGTGACAAATCATAAAAAAACACGTACCAAGAACTAAATCGTCTGCGATATTACAATATTTATTACAATCACATTATTTTGTAAACTAAAAAGCTGCAAATAAAAAAAAGTAATTTAAAAAAATAAAAAACCCGACTGCGTGTAAAACTTAAGTTAATAAAAAAACAGAAAAGCTAAAAACAAGCCCATTTTAAATTAAATTAAAGTTGGAAGCAGGCGGGACCCATACCATTTTTATTATATTTTTTCTTCAGTATGTATATTAAATGGCCTTTGCTTGCCTTTTCTAAAAAAAGCAGGATTATTATAATCGCATCCAGTGATTGCATGAAATCCTGGCAAGCAACGACGTAACGAGAGTCCTAAATGTCTGTAAACCTTAGTGAGGGTCAACAACATATCTTATTTTATTTCCGATGCCAGTCAATATCCACACGTGGGAGTTACAATTTTTAATTGATTGCTGTTGAAAATCATAAATTTCCTGAACATATACAATAAAAAACATTATTTAATCGGTTTGTTCGTAATTTTAATTACGAGTTCAAATGTATTCATATTATCATGTCACGTTCGCGCTCATACGCATAGGGACACTTCCGTGTGTCCGGGGGGGGGGGGGGATGTTTGGCCCTTCAGATTGGTCTGGCTGCTTACAAAAAATATTGAAATAGTTCCCTGAGTATTATACAGTATGTTAACTAACAGAGGGCGTTCCCGTTAACCCGCAATAGTATAGCATCCATACATGCTAAAAAAAATATTACCATTCGAAAATAAAATGTTTTTATTTTTTTTTATATTAAAATATTCACTAAAAATCGTAAATTGATACTCTATTTATTTAATTAATTCTAATTTATTTAATTAAATAAATTCCGACATTGCTGTCCTTCAAGTACGCGTGTTCAGAGTGTTTCTTTAACGTATCAATTTACGATTTTTAGTGAATATTTTAATATAAAAAAAAATAAAAACATTTTATTTTCGAATGGTAATTTTTTTTTTAGCATGTATGGATGCTATACTATTGCGGGTTAACGGGAACGCCCTCTGTTAGTTAACATACTGTATATAAAAATTAAGATTGAGACTATAAGTTACATTATTTTTTCGGGAACTTTGAAGCGTCCGGTAAAAGTTAGTGCCGACGGAAAGTGTCCGGCAGTATTAATTACTAATTTTTAACAGTATTCTCTAAAACATATGTAAGAATCAGCTCTGAGAATTTAAGAATAGTGAGTGCTGTTTTTACCTGCCTTTCGCACCTGGTACCTGTGAATTGGCCGTCTGACCAAGCTAGCAGGTATGCATACACTCAATGCGCATATTAACACTACTTCATCCCATACATTTCATTTCTGAGAAAATAAGTATGGTCTGGCGGCCCTGGGATCTTGGACTATAAGTACGACGTATCACGTAGATAAAGCAAATTAATGCATTTTTGAAGTAAAAACTTCTTTAGCGGCGTTGTACACTTTTTTTGTAATAGATAAAAAAATGTTGCACTCGCGTCAGGACACGTGACCTGATCGAAAATTCGTAAGACTGATGGCCGTAGTCGGTACCACGCATGTTTTGTTTATAAGACGATTTACAAAATACACACGTAATTGTTCAAATTTTCACTTCTGTCGGCACTCCCGGAGTGCCATTGTTTTTTTTTAATACCTTTTTATCGCCGCCTATGTTCAAATATCCAAAATGTGACAGGAATAATCTCGCTGTCTGGAATTCTGTCACCGGCTCGGGAGGGATGTACTCTTCGGGAACCTAAGGGCAAGTAAATAAACAATATAATTTACATGAGAGATCATAAAACGGTACGTATTGTCACGCACTGTGGTTGTTAAAACATTATTTTTACAATTTTTTATTATGTCCCAAAAACTGTGTCCAAATATAAATTATTATTATTTTCTTTCTTTATCACTCTCTATCACGCATAAACGGCTAACCGGATTTGAATAAAATTTGACACTGCGATATCCCGTGCCTTGGATTAGTTCGTAGGATACCTTTTATCCGGGTAAAGGAAGCAGTTTTCCTAGTATACAAGAGAAACCGCAAGGAATCGAACTCGCGTCCCGAAGCGCTGAAACTTTTTGCGCGTACACTTGATTACACAATCATAGATAATTTACATGTATTGCCACCTAATCAACGATGTATTTCAGCGTTATGTAGTCTTAGTTGATTTTTGATCGTCTGTGGGTAATAAAAGATACTAATTAAATTCAGTTCCAATGTTTGAACTTAGTTTTGTACCATTAAGTTTTTGTTAACATTGAGTTTTTGTTCTCAAAACTCGCTAATTAATCTGATCAGTCAGTGTCAATAATCCCCTCACTTTTCAAAAACAGGTTCCATTTACAATACAGGTTGGCAAGAATACTCACAACATTGTCTTCGCTTTCTTTGACTTTTTTCTCGATGGCGGCTTGTTGCTCTAGCAGTTTGAACAATGTGGGAGCTTCAGGGTCGTTCAATTGACGTAATACTGCCTCTAAGCTCGGGAACGCCGAGTCACTGCAGAGAGAAATTAGTATTTATTCGTATAGGTCAAAAATAGGCCCGAAAAGTTTTTACCAGTTCACTAAAACCTAAGTTTATACATTTCTTGGTTAGTATTGTGGTCTACTTTTTCAAAATTGACAACAGGTAAGTATTTGACAGCTATTTGCGACGTTGCCAACTTTTAAAATGCACACACTTAATATATAAAGGTGAAAGCGCCAGAGTAGCACGCGATGGTTCTGTAAATACGAGGGCGACACTGAAAGTTTTTTTAGAACTGGCCACTTGTAAACGATATAATAAAAAAAATAAGTTAAAATTTTTAAAATGGAACTCTTTGCAATATTATTGTGTATGTATTTTATTAATTTGTCATTTATTTACGATTTGGCGGCAAATTAAAAATTGTCTGTGTCACGTCAGCATCAATTTAACGCGAGAAAAATTTCGTACAATGATTTTATATGACTTTCGATGTAATTTAAGTCAACAAGAAAGTTATGATAGACTTCGATTGGCCTTTCACGAAGAAGCCCCTTCTCGTGCCACTGTTTACAACTGGTTTAATGAGTTTAAACGTGGTCGCACTAATCTCACCGATGATCTGCGTGAGGGACTGCCTTCTACGGCGACGACTGTAGATAGCCTCAGTGTTGAGCGGCGTATGATAGAGACTGACAAAAGAGTGACTTATCAGCAGATTTGGACAAGCTTAGGCATCGGTATAAGTCAAGTGCACCAAATCCTCCATGAACATTTGGCGGTCAGGAAGCTTTGTGCCCGGTGGATACCTCATAATTTGACAGAGGCCCGAAAACTCCGTCGTGTTAATTGGTTTCGTGAAATGGTTCAAAGATTTAACGGAGGTGACTCAAATACTATGTTCGACATACGGGTGATAAAAGCTGGATTTATTGTTATGATCCTGAAACTAAGAGGCAGTCTACTGTCTCGGTGTTTCCTTCCGAGGAGTTGCCAACTAAAGTGAAGAGAGGTTGAAGCGTGGGAAAAAAGATTATGGCCTCGTTCTTCGGAAGGACAGGCCATTACGCAACAATTGTTTTAGAGGATCGGAAAACAGTTACTGCCTGCAGAGTGGTACACTAACAATTGTTTGCCACTTGTCTTGGAGAAACGACCTCGCAGTAGGATCCTCGTTCACCACGACAACGCTTCGTCGCACACCGCCAAGCAAACAATCGACTACTTAGCGATGTCAGATGTGGTATTACTGGGTCACCCGCCCTATAGCCCCGACCTCGCACCTTGTGATTATTATTTATTTCCGAAAATAAAAGAAAAACTTCGAGGAAAACGTTTTATGGACGCTGAGGAAGCAGTGGCTGCGTTTCAAAATGCCGTCGAAGGAGTCTAAGGACGAGTGGGCAAAGTGCTTGCAGTGGTTTCATCGTATGCAGCGATGTATTGATGTAAATGAACAGTATTTTGAAAAGATATACTACACTAATACCTTGCTAGTTTGTTTAGTTTTAGATTTTCTAAGAATTTTCAGTGTCGCATGCGCACTATAGATCCCTGTACAGCTATACTCACAGCGCACAAGGCGGCGCGTGCGGCAGCGGGCGACAAGCCGGCGGCGCGGCCGGGCGCGAGTCGCGCATGTCGACGGGCCGCGCGCATGCGCACTATAGATCCCTGTACAGCTATACTCACAGCGCACAAGGCGGCGCGTGCGGCAGCGGGCGACAAGCCGGCGGCGCGGCCGGGCGCGAGTCGCGCATGTCGACGGGCCGCGCGCATGCGCACTATAGATCCCTGTACAGCTATACTCACAGCGCACAAGGCGGCGCGTGCGGCAGCGGGCGACAAGCCGGCGGCGCGGCCGGGCGCGAGTCGCGCATGTCGACGGGCCGCGCGCATGCGCACTATAGATCCCTGTACAGCTATACTCACAGCGCACAAGGCGGCGCGTGCGGCAGCGGGCGACAAGCCGGCGGCGCGGCCGGGCGCGAGTCGCGCATGTCGACGGGCCGCGCGCATGCGCACTATAGATCCCTGTACAGCTATACTCACAGCGCACAAGGCGGCGCGTGCGGCAGCGGGCGACAAGCCGGCGGCGCGGCCGGGCGCGAGTCGCGCATGTCGACGGGCCGCGCGCATGCGCACTATAGATCCCTGTACAGCTATACTCACAGCGCACAAGGCGGCGCGTGCGGCAGCGGGCGACAAGCCGGCGGCGCGGCCGGGCGCGAGTCGCGCATGTCGACGGGCCGCGCGCATGCGCACTATAGATCCCTGTACAGCTATACTCACAGCGCACAAGGCGGCGCGTGCGGCAGCGGGCGACAAGCCGGCGGCGCGGCCGGGCGCGAGTCGCGCATGTCGACGGGCCGCGCGCATGCGCACTATAGATCCCTGTACAGCTATACTCACAGCGCACAAGGCGGCGCGTGCGGCAGCGGGCGACAAGCCGGCGGCGCGGCCGGGCGCGAGTCGCGCATGTCGACGGGCCGCGCGCATGCGCACTATAGATCCCTGTACAGCTATACTCACAGCGCACAAGGCGGCGCGTGCGGCAGCGGGCGACAAGCCGGCGGCGCGGCCGGGCGCGAGTCGCGCATGTCGACGGGCCGCGCGCATGCGCACTATAGATCCCTGTACAGCTATACTCACAGCGCACAAGGCGGCGCGTGCGGCAGCGGGCGACAAGCCGGCGGCGCGGCCGGGCGCGAGTCGCGCATGTCGACGGGCCGCGCGCATGCGCACTATAGATCCCTGTACAGCTATACTCACAGCGCACAAGGCGGCGCGTGCGGCAGCGGGCGACAAGCCGGCGGCGCGGCCGGGCGCGAGTCGCGCATGTCGACGGGCCGCGCGCATGCGCACTATAGATCCCTGTACAGCTATACTCACAGCGCACAAGGCGGCGCGTGCGGCAGCGGGCGACAAGCCGGCGGCGCGGCCGGGCGCGAGTCGCGCATGTCGACGGGCCGCGCGCATGCGCACTATAGATCCCTGTACAGCTATACTCACAGCGCACAAGGCGGCGCGTGCGGCAGCGGGCGACAAGCCGGCGGCGCGGCCGGGCGCGAGTCGCGCATGTCGACGGGCCGCGCGCATGCGCACTATAGATCCCTGTACAGCTATACTCACAGCGCACAAGGCGGCGCGTGCGGCAGCGGGCGACAAGCCGGCGGCGCGGCCGGGCGCGAGTCGCGCATGTCGACGGGCCGCGCGCATGCGCACTATAGATCCCTGTACAGCTATACTCACAGCGCACAAGGCGGCGCGTGCGGCAGCGGGCGACAAGCCGGCGGCGCGGCCGGGCGCGAGTCGCGCATGTCGACGGGCCGCGCGCATGCGCACTATAGATCCCTGTACAGCTATACTCACAGCGCACAAGGCGGCGCGTGCGGCAGCGGGCGACAAGCCGGCGGCGCGGCCGGGCGCGAGTCGCGCATGTCGACGGGCCGCGCGCATGCGCACTATAGATCCCTGTACAGCTATACTCACAGCGCACAAGGCGGCGCGTGCGGCAGCGGGCGACAAGCCGGCGGCGCGGCCGGGCGCGAGTCGCGCATGTCGACGGGCCGCGCGCATGCGCCGCCACAGCCGCGCCCCGCAGACCGCGCCGCGCCTCGCGCACTCAGCGACCACGCGTAGCGACCCCAACCGCAGCGGATTATTACTATAAACACATTCAAACAAAACCATTGAAACGTTGATATACACAGTCTGGCCATAAGAAAGATATTACATTTGAATTTGGAATCTGTCATTTTTATATGATTGTTCATTGAGTTTTCTAATTTTGGCGCCAATACATTGTACAATATTTTGCGATATTAAAATGGAGTGGGGTGATAAGGAGAACCGAATCGCTGTGATCGCATTACACAAAGTTGGTATGGAGCCAAATGCAATTTTTAAAACTCTCCATACGCTTGGTATTAGTCAAATGTTTGTGTACCGGGCTATTAATAGGTACAATAAGACCTCCTCTGTTTGTGACAGAAAAAGATCTGGCCGTCCACGTAGTGTTCGTACGAAAAAGGTGGTCAAAGCAGTAAGGGAAAGAATTCGAAGAAATCCTGTTCGAAAAAAAGAATTTATCTTGGGAGATGAAGATAGCACCCAGAACCATGTCGCGTATTTTAAAAGATGACTTAGGACTTGCAGCCTATAGGAGACGTACTGGTCATTTTTTATCTGATAAATTAAAAAAGAATAGGATGGTAAAATCGAAACATCTACTGAAGCGGTACGCAAAGGGAGGTCACAGAAAAATTTGTTTACGGATGAGAAAATCTTTACAATTGAGCAACATTTTAACAAACAAAATGACCGTATTTATGCTCAAAGCTCTAAGGAAGTTTCCCAACTAGTCGACAGAGTGCAACGTGGGCCTTATCCCACTTCAGTGATGGTTTGGTGGGGTGTTAGCTATGAAGGAGTGACTGAGCCATATTTTTGTGAAAAAGGTATCAAAACATCGGCACAAGTGTATCAAGATACCATTCTTGAGAAGGTAGTTAAGCCCCTTAACAACACCATGTTCAATAAGTATGGTCCTTCCAACAAGACATAAAGCTCGGTCCACGCAGTCTTGGTTGGAAGTGAACGTTTCGGACTTCATCAGAGCTGAAGACTAGCCGTCGTCTAGTCCCGATCTTAATCCGCTGGATTATGATTTATGGTCAGTTTTAGAGAGTACGGCTTGCTTTAAACGCCATGATAATTTGGAGTCCTTAAAACAATCCATACGATTGGCAGTGAAGAATTTTCCCATGGAAAGAGTGCGTGCTTCTATTGATAACTGACCTCAACGTTTAAATTTGGCTACAATACAGTCCGTATTGCAGCCAATGGAGACCACTTCGAATAAGCTTTTTATATTTTAAATTGTTTTATATTTATGTATTAAATTAACACACTGTAAAAGTAATAAATATTATTTGCAATAAAAATTATTTTTTTTCTTCGTGACAACAATTATGGCAAGACTAGGTATATATTGACTCTCTAACATCTAAGAACCCTACACGGTGATCAAAAAGCATAAACTCAGACTATCTTTCATAATCCATCTTGATCACGATCTTTGATCACAGATAGCAGTCAAGAATAGAATAGAATACTCTTTATTATGTACACCATATAAATTACAGACATAAATATAGAAACTATACAAAGGGTGACACAATGGGCGGTCTTATCGCTAAGAGCGATCTCAAGATTAATTAAGTACTGGTTGCCTATGAATGAACTAGCAAAAGACCCCGTATCTCGTAACTTTTTATTATTTTATTCAAAGGAGTGTCCATGGAATTTCTTGCTCATTCTTCTCCATAGAGATCTACGTTTAGGCAGGGTGGTGTGGGCAGCTTCAACTTTTCGACTAAGACCGAATCCTTGACAGTTCAAAAGTGCTTGCAAATGGTTATATTGAAATACATGCTTTTAGTTTGAGGCAAATCCGTAGAAAAACTGCAACCTAAGAAATATAATTATTAGAGAAAATTCTAGAAAACGAAATAAAACAATTTACCAGACTATCATAACTCACCTACATATAAGTGTAGGCTACTGTAGCCTAGCTGATACCATGCCAGCGCTACCAGGCTATCATAACTCACCAATAAGTGTAGGCTGCGGCTCCTGACTGTTGCTAAGCGGCTCCTCCAACAAAGACAGCAGTATGCTCCCATCGGCCACGAAATGACGTAAGCGACCGTGGCCCAGCTCGGCCAGCCAGCGCTCGTCCAGGCGGCACCACGACGAGCCATTGCCGCCGTTGCCTATTTGCTAGGTTACAAAAAATAAAACATTTTTTGATGGTGATTCAAGACCCCATAATCGCCAGATCTTCTATTGAGTTACGGCGATAGTCACGCTCCCCCCCCCATATTACGTGGGACTTCAACAAGACTAGCGAAATGTGATTATACATATGCCTTCCGCGGCCTTCCCGTCCAGAGACGTGATTTTATTTCGATGTGTTTACTTTTTGTTTCTTTATCGGCACCTTGTTTTATAATCATGTGGGTAATTTGGTTATCATCTAATATTGTACTTGTGTGTGTTGTGCTGTCTTCTTGTGTGTGCCAAATAAATGGTTTATCTATCTACGAGTATCTATCTATCTGATGTATTGTTGTCATATTAAAAACTAAACTTTAAGCAATTATATAAAGCTTTACCTGTTCTAGTATTAACATTAGCAGAGACTCGGCAGCATCCCGCACTCTCATGGACACAGGCTTCAGTTCCTTCTCGTCCTTCATCTTTGGAAGCTCACCAGGTTTTCCTATAACAAATAGTATAATAATCTTGAATACTACTAGAATTTTCAAACAAACTTTCAACCCCCTATACGACGTAAGGGATGGAATTAAAATAAAACCCTGAATCCCGTGTTTTTCATGCCCAAAGTCGAAATCCCAATTTTTGATACCATTTTAACACTGGCCGTTTCAGGATCAGGTTACCATATCACAACAAGAGGTTTACCTCCAGAAGGGACTCCGAACGGATTCAGTACCAGACTATCACAACAGTAACAAACGTACCTTGACTCTTGCTCCCCGATATGCCCAGTTCGACGACCTCCAGCAGCGTGGCGATGCACTCCTGGTCGGCCAGCAGCGCGGGACACAGCCAGGCGGCCAGGCACGAGTACGCGGCCACGACGCACGAGTGCAGGTCGCGCGAGTGCGCCTGCGGCGGCCGGCTGCACTGCACCGTGATGTAGTCGCAGATCCAGCGCACGGCGCGCTTGCGCTCGATCGCCTCTGGTATGTGAATGTTTTATTACTCGACCCGCCCCACATTCGCACGATTTTTTACGACGTGATAAAATATGTATACTTGTTAATTTCTCTTTGAAATCTCGATATAACTATAAGTTAATTTTTTTCGCATTGAAAGAAATAAGCAGTAAATAAAAATGAAAAACATTAATCTGAACTGCTTTAAACAGTTCCATATGAGCCTAACGTTTAAACCAGTATTTTTTACTGATCCGAAAACAGTTAAAGCTTGAGGCAAAATGTTACCGTCATGACAGTAAACTTTATCGTTTTAAGTAGCTAATAGCACAAAATTACTGTTTTATTCAATTATCACCATTGAATAAAACAGTTAATTTTGTGACCTTTTAGCTACTTAAAACGTTCAAACCTTTGAAATTTACTTACATTACAGTAATGCTGTTTTTCCTTTTTTTTTCTTTTTTTTTATCAAAATAGTATGTTCAATCATTAAAAGTTACTGTTTTGTCTTTTACTGTTTTACAAAGGTTTACTCATAAACCTTCCGGAATAAATTCTCTAAATGATGGTGAAAACGGCATAAAAAGCCGTTGAGGAGTTTAGAAGAACAATGCGTTATCATAGACAGACACGAAAAGCGGCTTCAAATTATAATATGTATAGATTACACAAAAACATGATCACAAACATAGTCCTATCGTACTAGTATCTGTAGATACAAATACTTGTATGGTATGAGTATCTTTGTGATCATATTTTGTGTTGCGGAATGCATGTTGCTTGACAACATTTTGATGTTGCCAGCAATACAAAATCATGTTGCTGCGACATTGTTGCACAACTTATAATTACATAACATTAACATACATAAATAATCAGCCTATAATGTTCCCACTGCTGGGACACAGGCCTCCTCTCAGTGAGAGGGAGTGGGCCGTAATCCACCACGCGGGCCCAGTGCGGGTTGGCAGATGTCACATGTCTTCGAATTTTTGGTTCTAGGACATGCCGGTTTCCTCACGATGTTTTCCTTCACCGTTTTGAGAGCAGTGGTGATGGAATAATTTACACAAAGTACTAAGTAAGTAAAGCGCCTGTCTGGGTTCGAACCTACGACCTACAGCTCGTAAGTCGCGGCCGTTACCACTGGGCCACCACTGCTCTCTTAACTTATAATTACCTTCTATAAAAACAGGAAAATACTTAACAGATAAAATACTTAAATATAATATTGACCGTCTCTATAACTGATGTGTTCATACAAATACAGAGCCTCTGAATAGGTAATTGTTTTAGTGCGATACTCAAAAGTTCTTTTAGACTTACCG
The DNA here is from genome assembly GCA_927399505.1 of Luperina testacea. Classification (NCBI taxonomy): domain Eukaryota; kingdom Metazoa; phylum Arthropoda; class Insecta; order Lepidoptera; family Noctuidae; genus Luperina; species Luperina testacea. Next base: position 2,248,340 of record OV656771.1, read on the forward strand.
ATAACAAATTCTAGATAGCATGTAAAATAAAATACATAGATATTAATTAAATATTCTCCTTTACAAAATAATGTGCATTTCAATCATAAAGTCCAAAGACATAGACGTATAATTAATTACTATTGATACATTGGCAATTTGTAACTTATTTTTATTATCCACTAGCGACCCGCCCCGGCTTCGCACGGAAACATTATTATTATTATACATATAAACCTTCCTCTTGAATCACTCTATCTATTAAAAAAAACCGCATCAAAATCCGTTGCGTAGTTTCAAAGATTTAAGCATACAAAGGGACAAAGGGACAAAGGGACATAGGGACAGATAAAGCGACTTTGTTTTATACTATGTAGTGATTAAACAACTTGCCAAAAATGAGAAACGAATCTAGTACTTCATATTTGCATGATGTTACATAACAAGTAATATAGTCATCATTCACTATGCATGATTTGCAACTGACCTGGTTTCGAAGAATGCAGCTTGGCGAGCCCAGAGAGCAGTTCCAGCGCTGCCAGGGAGACCTGCAGGTCGCCCTTCCACGAGGAGATGAGGCGGTGGCACACCAGGTACGTGGCGCGCACCACCAGCGCCGCACCTAGTGGCACTCGCACGTCTTAACACATGGGACTAAACGCGACACCGAGAACCTACCCATATCTGTACAATAATCTTTTGGATAGCGCTTGTTTTTTCAAAACAATATCACAATTCATTACCAACAGGCTCCACGTCAACGTCATTCGTGTGCCGAAAGATATTTGTAGCGCTGTATTCCATACAGTGGATGTCCCGTATATCTAAGCCTCGTTTATACGATGAGTGCGATAAATCGCCTAGCGATTCTCGCCTACGAGTCGACGGTCGAGAAATACTCTTCATGTAAACGAAGTCCTTCATGTAAAGAATCCATCACTATGGATTACTGACTGCACTGTATGGAATCAGATAAATAGACGTACTGGATTCTAAACATTTACAAAACGCACATATCTGTCAATTCGTAAAATAGAACTTAATACACTTATAAATTTGTCAAAAACAAAATTTTTGAACCAACATAAGTCATCGAATGTGGGATCTATAAAATAATCGTCTGATAGGTATTATAAAACATAAATAATAAGTGATCAAACATAAAATGAATGTTCAAAAATGAAATGTACTGTGAAATCACGAAATAAAGGCAAGCAAAACTGTAAGACATAAAAACAAGCGTTGATACGCACACTGTAAACTTTAACAAGCATGTTTTTAATTCTAGAAAAACGATTTGTTTGTTACTCGAGGGGTTTCTAAGGACAAGCGACTTTGAAAGCTTACAGTGTGCTTGTAAAAAGGGCAACTTACTGACATGGCAACCAATATTGTTATAATGAATTATTGTGATGTTGATAATAATGCTCCTTAAAAACTACAAGTTGGAGCCTTGTATTCATTAGAAGAAAAGTTGCACAATATTTTTTTGCGACGTTTTTTACATTTTTTTTAATTGTTTTAATGAAAAACATAACAGTAACAAATCCTTGTTGAACAATTAAACATACCACACAAACCATCGCGGGTTTAACAGCGGTATGGCCAGACTCGGCAACTCGGTGTAATTAGGAACATGCAACATGTTGCCAGCAACAAAACATGTAGCATAATCAGCCTATAATGCCACTGCTGGGACACAGGCCTCCTCTCTGTGAGAGGGAGTGGGCCATAATCCACCACGCGGTCCCAGTGCGGGTCGGTAGATGTCACATGTCTTCGAATTTTTTGGTTCCAGAACATTAATGTAATCTATTATCTAGGTAGTTTCCTCGACGTCACTTAACTTGGAGTTATAAAAAATCAAAAACGCGGATCGAGATAATTTTTAGAGTGGAGACGAGGAAACGAATTGAAAAACACGAAAGTGAGTATTTCAAATGGCTGTTATGTCAATAAATTGCCCTTTAGAACGCAAACAAAAAGGTGTGTAATTACCGAAAACAGGCGAGGATGGGTCTAGCTCCCTAACGTCGGCGGCGAAGTCATCGAGAGAGTGTCCCTCCGCGCTGCCAGTAGCGCTGCCGCTGTCGGAGCGCGCTACAACACGCGCCACCCGCCGGACTCATCAATAATGTGTACTTAACACCTTCATGATACGCCGTTTGTGTTACATAATTATCCATTTTTAAACAAGTACGTTTGTTTAATACAAAATTGTAGGCGTTTTCACAGATTTACCTACCCATGGATTTCGAAAGTCAAATCAATGGAACCTATTGTCAAATTCCATGTAAGTGATTATAATAATGGTTGTTTGACGTTGTTATTTTAGTCAGCTAACCGCAACAGTTAACATAAAATTAATAACAACAAAATTGGATAGAGTTGATCAGTCTTTCTGAATTCGTGGGTAGCCTGGGATAGTCAATAAATTCATCAATTCATTGCAAAGAAATTCTTTTTAACCATCTTTGCCTGTAGGTATAGTGTAGTGGCTTTGTGTTATAATTTTGGCAAAAGTAATAGATTCAATTACACTGATAAATGTAAGAAAATGGGGTGTATAATTTTTAATAGCGGCTTACAAGGGTGTCTTATTTACTTTTGAAGATCTGTATAGTTAGTCGCGTCTATGACATTTTGTTTGACAGTAACAATAATTCAATGTTGGCTTGCAAAATAAATGTAGCGTGTATGTGTGTGCATTATAGTGATTATTGCACATGTGTGTGTGATAGCTGCAGTGGTTTAGAAGGAAAGAAAGAAAGATATTTCTTTCTTCCTTTCCTTCAATCTTTCGTAGCTTGATAACTTTACGAAGCTATGAAACTGGTGATGGTATTAAAAGTAGCTCCTCACGTAAATGTTTCAAAAAAGATGTGCGTAGGCCAATTATGGCAGTCTACACACCTTCAGCATATTCAAGACGAATCGACTTTTAACATGGCGACAAATGTAGTTCGTACTGAAAAATATTTTTTTATTTTTTGCGTATTCGTAATTTTACACGATTTGTGAGCTTGAGAATACAGCCGTGAGGGTTTATGAACAACTTTGAAATACGATTCACGACCAAGAAGATTCGTCAATTTGTGAATGGGCTGTGAGCGTGTGAAAAAAGCCTGATTCATTGGTAGGATCATTCATTACGACATTTGAAACTTGCCTTAAGCCTAATTAACTACAACATACCTTTGTAATCCGTGCTGTGCGACATGGTGGAGCCCGGGGGGGCGCTGTGCGACTTGCCGGACGCGGCGTGTGCGTTGTGCCGCACGCACAAGTACAGCGCGCTCAGTAGCGGCACGGCCAACGCATCTGAAGTCTCTACTTGTACTGCCGATACGCAGATTAAAGATATCTTGCCGCGGGTAAAATCGCCTAATGTCATGCCGGCGCTGGAAGGGAAGATTGATGCTTATACTCTGGTGATAAGGTTCGTTTTTGTTTGACAACTTCGTAAGATATAGGTAATGTTTTTGGTTCAGTTGTACTGCAGATTCGCATATCAGCGAGATCTTGCCGCAAGTCAAGTCGCCTAATGTCTTGCCGGTGCTGGAAGGAAGTCTAAAGTTTATATTGTGGTAATAAGGATTGTTTTGGCTTTGCAAATTTGTAAGGTACGGTCAACACTTCCGAAGTCTCCACTTTTAAGTCCACCGCCGCTTCGCTGCTCTTTCTTTTATACTGGTAGCACAACAAGTCGAGTAGTGGAGCGGTGGGAGAAGTCAAGTGACGTACTTGTTGATGGCATGATCGGTGCACGTGTTGTTTAAGGCTTCTGCCTAGCCTTTTCCCAACTATTTTGGGGTCGGCTTCCAATCAAACCGGATGCAGCTGAATACCAGTATTTTACATGGAGCGACTGCCTATCTGACCTCCACAACCGTGTTACTGGTAACACGATACCCCTTGGTAAGACTGGTTGTGAGACTTTCGGGCTTCTGACGACCCGTGACTACCGAGATGACGACTAATAAAGAAGTATGGAAATAAGACATGTTGCGCAGACCAGAAATAAATTGGGATAAGTGCAGGAGAATGATAAAAAGGTTGGAATAATATATTTAAATACTTACTACTCGTTACATCCGGGGAACTCAGGTACCGGCAGTCCCTTATAATGGTAAGGGAAGGCGACCAGCGACAGTAGAGCGCTGATGGCGGCCTTACGGAGCTCTCTCTTGTCTATGGAGCCGCACTCCAGTTTGGGTTCTCTCTCTGACAGAATCTGGTCTAAGGCGGTAACGAAGTCCGGAACTAGGACTAACACGCCATCTAGGTCCAGTCTGGAAGTGAAAATTATTTTTTATAATATACTAGCTCTGCCCGCGACTTCGTTCGCGTGTAATTTTTTGTGTAAAAGTTTAAAGTATAAATAAATAACCTATTAAATATTACATAACACAGGTTTATAGGATGTTATAAAAGATTCGTCGGTTCATGGATTGGTGACCATCCAGGCCGGGGCGGGGTGCCAGGTAGGGCGCCAGCACCTCGCGGCACTGCTGCGGGTGACTGTACCTGAAGATGTCGGGCGCGTTGTACACGACGGCGGCGGCGGTGGCGGGGTCGCGCAGACCGCGGTGCAGCGCCGCGTAGCAGCGCGCCAGGTAGGGCGCCAGCACCTCGCGGCACTGCTGCGGGTGACTGTACCTGAAGATGTCGGGCGCGTTGTACACGACGGCGGCGGCGGTGGCGGGGTCGCGCAGACCGCGGTGCAGCGCCGCGTAGCAGCGCGCCAGGTAGGGCGCCAGCACCTCGCGGCACTGCTGCGGGTGACTGTACCTGAAGATGTCGGGCGCGTTGTACACGACGGCGGCGGCGGTGGCGGGGTCGCGCAGACCGCGGTGCAGCGCCGCGTAGCAGCGCGCCAGGTAGGGCGCCAGCACCTCGCGGCACTGCTGCGGGTGACTGTACCTGAAGATGTCGGGCGCGTTGTACACGACGGCGGCGGCGGTGGCGGGGTCGCGCAGACCGCGGTGCAGCGCCGCGTAGCAGCGCGCCAGGTAGGGCGCCAGCACCTCGCGGCACTGCTGCGGGTGACTGTACCTGAAGATGTCGGGCGCGTTGTACACGACGGCGGCGGCGGTGGCGGGGTCGCGCAGACCGCGGTGCAGCGCCGCGTAGCAGCGCGCCAGGTAGGGCGCCAGCACCTCGCGGCACTGCTGCGGGTGACTGTACCTGAAGATGTCGGGCGCGTTGTACACGACGGCGGCGGCGGTGGCGGGGTCGCGCAGACCGCGGTGCAGCGCCGCGTAGCAGCGCGCCAGGTAGGGCGCCAGCACCTCGCGGCACTGCTGCGGGTGACTGTACCTGAAGATGTCGGGCGCGTTGTACACGACGGCGGCGGCGGTGGCGGGGTCGCGCAGACCGCGGTGCAGCGCCGCGTAGCAGCGCGCCAGGTAGGGCGCCAGCACCTCGCGGCACTGCTGCGGGTGACTGTACCTGAAGATGTCGGGCGCGTTGTACACGACGGCGGCGGCGGTGGCGGGGTCGCGCAGACCGCGGTGCAGCGCCGCGTAGCAGCGCGCCAGGTAGGGCGCCAGCACCTCGCGGCACTGCTGCGGGTGACTGTACCTGAAGATGTCGGGCGCGTTGTACACGACGGCGGCGGCGGTGGCGGGGTCGCGCAGACCGCGGTGCAGCGCCGCGTAGCAGCGCGCCAGGTAGGGCGCCAGCACCTCGCGGCACTGCTGCGGGTGACTGTACCTGAAGATGTCGGGCGCGTTGTACACGACGGCGGCGGCGGTGGCGGGGTCGCGCAGACCGCGGTGCAGCGCCGCGTAGCAGCGCGCCAGGTAGGGCGCCAGCACCTCGCGGCACTGCTGCGGGTGACTGTACCTGAAGATGTCGGGCGCGTTGTACACGACGGCGGCGGCGGTGGCGGGGTCGCGCAGACCGCGGTGCAGCGCCGCGTAGCAGCGCGCCAGGTAGGGCGCCAGCACCTCCTCGCGGCACTGCTTCGAGCACAGCACGCGACACAGCGTGCCCAGGGCTTCTGCGCGACCTGCGCGTACAATCGTAATCATTATCGTTAAGCGGTCAATTGAACTATAATACGTTCGTATTTTTGTTTCCAAACATGTAAACAAATATGTGTTTTGGGACAAACCATTTTAATACAATAACAAATGTATATAACAATATTAAACGTTCATAAACGTCAAATAGTGCGTGCGACAATGTTGCGAGTTGGTGCTGATTGACGCACGGCCACTTCACTATACATTTTTTGAAGTGAAAACTTCATTAGCTACATTGCATGGGCATTTTTTGAGATGGGAAAAATCCATTGAACTCGCGACACTATTACCGTAACACTTCTGTTTTAAATTTTGCCCATTATAAAGACATCAAAGCGTGGCACGTTTTCTTTAGGAAGAATGACCTTCAAACATATTTATAAAATTACTATGCTTTTCAATTCTGTCGGCATTCCTGAAGTACCAATGTTTTTTTTTAACCTATATTATTCAACTGCTGGGCAAAGGCTTCCCTTTAAGTCCTTCCAGGAACTCTTTTCTCGCACCACAACGAACCAGCCTTCACGATACGCGAAACCCAAAAAGCTACAAGTTCATAATACTTTAGTCCTAAAAAAAAATATGCAGTGTTACGTACCTGGCTGATAGCTGAGCATGTTCAGTTTATACGCAGCATCAGATAAGGACGGAGGTGGTGGAGTGCCTTCCGAACGTTCTGAAACAATTTGCAGTTTCATTAGCATTCATTACTATTCCGTTCCAAGGTGTGTAGGGTCGACCGCATCGCATTACGTTTATTTTTCATCTGCAATTCCAGCATTTACTTCCTTCTCACCCAATTAATTTTTACACGATCCATACATCTTTTTTATGGTATATCTACAGATTCTCGCAAAGTATGTGTTAAGATAATTAACACGAAATAAAGTATTTAATCAAGTTGTCTGTCGTGATCAAGAAGGCTGTTGGAAGCAGCATTTACCGAGCGGTCCACACTACAAAAGACCGTATAACTTGGAGACGCGACGCCGCGATTTTTCGCATTGAGGGAACGATGAAGAAGAAGAAAGTGTTAATAAAAAACTGGCCAAGTGGAGACGGACTCGCACACAAAGGGTTCCGTACCACCACAAGGCAAAAACACCGCCAAACGCAACCCCCGAAAAAAACATGTTTGTTGTATGGGAGCCCCATACAACAAACGTGTTTTTTTCGGCGTTTCCCCTTAAATATTTATTTTATTCTGTTTTAAGTATTTGTAACGGCAACAGAAATACATCATCTATGAAAACTTCAACTGTCTAGCTATCACGGTTCATGAGATACAGCCTGGTGACAGAAGGACAGTGGAGTCTTAGTAATAGGGTCCCGTTTTACCCTTTGGGTACAGAACCTTAAAAAGCTGTTTTACAAGAACTAGAAAAGAACCTAGGACTTACAAAATCAACTGAAGCATACATACAATATAGGCAGTGTATGTGTATAATGCGATTTTATAATCACTAGGATTTTGAAATAGAAACTAATTGAGTTGCTCTGAAAAGAGATTTTTTTATTAATCACTATGCCTTAAACATTTTACATAATTTTTACCTGAAAAGAGAAACAACATTTACAGCTAATATTTCACAAATCCTTTTTATTTTTGTTATTTTACTCTTACATAACTTTCACCCGCACTTTTGTAACATCAGCTCTCCGTCATAGCCTATTGTACTGGCTGTACAGAGTTGCTACCATAGTTCATTATTTCATTTCATACGTAAAATACAACGCGCGGGAAATTTAAATTGAATGAAGTATGAGCTTTGTTTACATGTGTATACTTACGTTGGTTATTGTAAGCTGGTGTAGTACCAATAAGGGCCGCCTCAAACAGCCACTCTCCGAATAAATGGAAGATTGAGTTCACTTTCGGACGAAGCGGCGTTAGTGGCGGCTTCTCAGACTCGCCTACTACACAACAAAGAAGACTTTAAAGTATTAAAAACACAAAATAATAAACTACCATAAGACATTTGATCTAAAGGCAAATTCAAGTAATTAAAAACGTACAAAATTAATAAAATTTCCGTAATTAAAAACGTTCAAAATTAATAAAATTTCCGTAATTAAAAACGTTCAAAGTTAATAAAATTTCCGTAATTAAAAACGTTCAAAATTAATACAATTTCCGTAATTAAAAACGTTCAAAGTTAATAAAATTTCCGAAATTAAAAACGTTCAAAATTAATACAATTTCCGTAATTAAAAACGTTCAAAATCTAATCGCAATCTCATCTCGGCGATAATCAATGTCAAAAGTTTGTCAAAAAATACAGGTATTTTTGACAGATTGAGACAGATTAGTATGCAAACGTTTCTAAAAATACGGGAATTGCCCCCTGGTTAAACTCGCCGGGTTAAACAATCACTCGCCAACCAAATACGCTCGCAAATCGCCAGTGCGACAAGACCATATTAGTCTTAGTAATGAGGACATAGCACTGTTTTACATTTTACTGTATCTACAGTACTACGTTACATACAAAAGTTTGGCGATAACAATATTTACCTTGAGATGAGATAGAGTTGGGCGGCGTGGTCGGCACCACGCTGGGAGGGCGGCTGCTCGTCAGACCAATGAGCGACGTGCGCGGAGTACCTGCGTATGCGCACAGTGAGAAGAAAAAAGTGCAACACATATTATGTATATTGAATTGAACCTTTCTATGAAACAGCATTTTTTTTTGATAAACGACGAAAAATTTTTACTCTGAATTCTTGTCGATGTAGGTATGTTACATCTTTTTGAGGCTGACTGTACTACCGTAACTTATTGTCTGATGTGATTATGAATGAAGGCTGCATACTAGATGTTGTTTTGTTTACTGTCGCGTAAGGAGGATGAATGACCGTGTAAGCACAAGCGCATTTTAAATGAGAAATAAACACGTTGAATATTTTAATACTTCCATTTAAAATGGACAGATATCTTATAGTAAAACTATCGTGTCTAAGGGCTCCCGCACACGGGCCACCGGCCACAACCACAAAACGCCGCCACTGGCATATTTCCTGTAATTTTCTTACATTTTATATGGACTCGCCGCACACGGTTGGCGCCGGTGGCGGCCACACGCTACAAATCGTCGCAGCTTGCTTCTTGTGGCCCGCACCGGCCACTAAACGCCGACACAAAACGCCGCCGCACGCCACTCGCGCGATTCCGCGCCCCTCTCTCCCTTACCTCAGTAAATCTGTTAGAGTCGACGGTAACGCACGTACGTACTCTGTAGTTCATATAGATATACCTTCTTCGTCCGAGTCCATTATGATAATACTGCATGTGTGGGTTAAAAAAAGTAGCAGCCAACGACCGCAAGTGGCGACCACCGGCCACAAGTGGCTGTAGCGAGCTTCAGCTACTTTTGCGGCCGCTTCTAGCTTCTCTTGGCGGCGTTTGTGGCTGTGGCCGGTGGCCCGTGTGCGGCGACACTAACATAACTTTAGAAGTACGTACTAATATTAATAACTAACTCGAATCCATCAATCTGCCTAGCTATTTTTCCAACTATGTTGGTACTAGGTCGGCTTCTAGTCTCACCGGATGCAGCTGAATACCATTATTAATAATGAAACTTAAAAAAAACTACTGGTAAAAAAAATGTATAGCAACCCAGAAAAAAAAACAACACTCAAAAACTAAGGGAAATTGAAAAAAAAAGAAATAGTCACACAAACCAACAAAAAAAAATACTCACCACACAGTAAAAGTGCAAATATCAAACAAGTGCAAGGGAAATCTAATATTTATAACAATTATATATAACACAATACCACATGAAAATAACCTTTCAACCATACTTTATACTCTACAACTTAATCATTTTAAAATTTACATTAAATTAAGTCTATTTATTAATATTTCAAATAATAAAATAACTAAAATACAACTATTTACTACGATTTTGTACAGGTAAAGTCAGGGTAATTATTTTGGTATCAAATTGACACGCTATGACAAATTGACAACCTTCCGCGTAATAGCCATGTCATACCAAAGAACGACAGTTGTGATTTTAATAAACGAACAATGTATGCTGGTAATCAAACTGCTAAACAATAATTTCCTGACTTAATGCAGTTCGATATGGAAACCGTTTTGATTTCAAACATCAAATTGTATGCGAGAACCACAAAAGAACCCAGCGGTGCTATTCTGTAAAAAAAATCTCACCGTGAAAACTCAGGGGAAGTGAGCGTGGAGTGAGCTGTCAATAGTGTCAATACCTAGCAAAAACAAACTCACTTCATCTAAGTTTTCACGGTGAGATTTTTGCAGAATCGATCGGCAGGACCGGTCAATGTGTGTGCTCGGGGGAGGCCTTATCCTGCAATGGACGTTTTCCGGCTGAATGACGTGACGATCTCTACAAACAAAACGGTTCCCATATCCTCGTATGTCACCGTGAGGCTTACTTCTCTCCGGCAGCTTGTCCCTCGGGCGCGCCGCCGACACGCTGAAGGACTTGGCGAGGCGCCGGTGCGCGGGCGGCGTGACGTCACCGTCGTCGGGCTCTGCGCCCGCGCCGCCCGCGCCCCCCGCGCCGCCCGCGCCCCCCGCGCTCGCCCAGCTGCGCTCCGAGCCGCGCCCTGGGCCACCCCACGCATACACTACTTATGGTACACTACAGGGGCTACACATGCATTATATCTAGTAGGGCTCAATTGAACACAAAAAAATGATGTTTTGTTTTGACTCTTGAATCAAAAGTATCAACAAGTTTGCATTTGCAAATCATCTGGGGCCAAGTCTACTTAATCTGCGTTCGCGATTTATTTGCCAAAAATGTAAACAAATATGAATTAATTGAAAAATAACAATAAAGTTCAGTTTTCGCTACAACTTCAAACATTTTTATAACTTTTTCAGTAGTGCTAGTCACTCTGAAATCAATTTAATATTACTTGAAATAAAGTTGATATTTGTTTAACTTGAAATAGGGTGGGGGTGTGAAGGACTGCGCACTTTTACTATAATTACAAACGTTACAATGGTCTCGTTATAATTTATTGACAGACAAGCCGTGAACCAGATGGGGTTTAAAAATTACAAAGTTTCATCCCCTACTCAACCCCTTCAAGGGATGATTTAAAAAAAATCCTTCCATAGTCGTAACTTTCGTTAAGGAACTCATTGTCCAAAATTTAATGCCAGAAGCATTACATTTAAAAGAAAACTCTGACCCCTTATTACAAAACAAGATTTTTCTTTAGATCAGGTTTAGACCACGGAGCCAGTTATTGAATTAAGAACCTTCCGTACAGAAATAAAACGCTTCATATTTTTGTATTGAATGAACCCTATTTATGCTTTAGTCAACTCTCCCGAGGAATAAGGGCACCGAGTAGTGAACAAGTAGAGTGCTTAAATGAGGAACGATTCCGTTCTTCTGCAATCACTTCCTCAAGAAGTTTGAAAATGGGAATAAGCACTCTATTTATTTACTACTGCATTATAAAGTAAGAGCAGGAGACGAAAATGTGTATAATATAAAGTTATTGACATATTGGTTATTTATTGAATTTATGATAAAGAAAGACTGTTTTAAATTAACACAAGAATCTGACAAAATATCCTTTATCAACCTTCGATAATAGATATAATCAAAGAAATAATCTTGTTGTGCTGTAAGAAAAAAAATCCCCAACAAAATACCAAAGGAAAAAGAAATCCCGTGCCCAGCAAACTTGTGCCTATAAATATAAGGACTCACCTTAACAAAGATTTCATCATATTTGTGGAAGTAATCCATCTAAAAGCTGGTCAATAAAAAACGTGCTGATATTTTACACCCTAAAAGTGCAAGTGTGCAACTCATAATAGACCTTAGGGCCATATTATAGAACGTAGCCAATTTATGAACACTGGTTTAAAACTTAATTTGAATAGAAAGAGGCCAGTATGAAATCTATATTTTATTTAAATCGAGATTCTCGATTTACGTTCTAGAAAATGGCCATGAATCCCACACGAGTACAAACAAATATTTCAGCAATTCTTATGAGATTTGACATTTTCCTTATATTCAATAAGGATATTACATTCCAATGCCCCAAATAATGCTCCAAGCATCATATTTAGTGAAAAATACTTACTCTTCCTGTGGCTCCAAGACTACATCTTAATATGCGAAGCTAGAAGCTATCAACATTATTATTTTATAAGTGAAATAAAACTAATTATAAATCGCGACGTAGTCTTAGTCCGACAAGCATAGTATGGCGTAATGTGCGTCGCTCAAAATGAGTCGAGGATTTTTTTACACAACCATCACAGGATGAGAAAACCTATACTTGAATTCAGAATCTTAAATAATTTACTCATTGACACTTACTCAATTATCAACTTAAGCGTTATGTAGGTAGTCAACATTTATAGTTAAAGGTCCTAAATAAATTTTAGTTGCAATGGAACTTGAACTTTATTATCTATAGTATAGTATTAAGTATGTTATTAAAAAACTTGACTACCGAGATGACGACTAATAGAAAGAAAAAGAAAAAGACTTGTTGCGCCGATCTCAAATAAATTGGAGTAACGGCAAGAGAATTATGATATTGCAAAACTTGATAATTATCTGAGATTCTGAACTGAAGTTTACTTCGATTCAGGGACTTGAAAACGAAATTAATTTCTATCCGTTACCACTAATGTTATCGTATAACGTTCCAAAAGTAACGATACTAAAACCTAAAAATATCAATAATGCTACAAAAAAAAAAACGTTATGGAATATCATTTTCGTACAACAAGTAATGTTATAGATATCAGTAATGTTGACGATGGTATCGCGGTCCGCCCGTCCTTTTAATACTTAGTGTTTACTTTAAATTAAGAATCCATAATTGATTTACTGCCTGTGTTTGTGTATGTGTACCTACATATTATGTAATATTGTGTTCCTCTGAGTCGTAAACTTAATGTGGCAACATTTTGAATATTATCCTAATAAAAGGCGGGGTGGTTGCGAACGTCGCGATACAGATAATAAACAATTTTAAACTGCGCGCGAGGCAGAATCAAGCGTGGCTCGCACCCGCGCCACCGACAGGCGACAGTCGCCGGCTAGACACGACGCCGTGAGGGCGGAATCATACGCGCACCGTACACGTCTGCGCAGCCACCCAATTTATGCTATATTTTCGTAGTTTTCTTTAAACACCAACAACAGTGCAACGATCCGCTACAAAAGTGGTCCATTCGAGCCGGATCAGCAGTGTTCAGTGGTAGGAAACACAAACCCTGTGTGGCAGGATGCCATTATTTCAAACGCCGCGTTCCGGGAGAACACGTGCACAATCGAGAGAAATAATGGCTAACGAAACGAAAATGAAGCTAGAAGCGGGTTCAGACGTCCAGTACAACAGGAAAAGCGCTGGAAAGATCCTGTCCGACATCGTTGCGACTCAAGATGGCGGCGTGCACAACCGCGAACAAGCCGCCACGTGTACGAGCCACGCCTCTGACGCGTCTTTCTCATCGGCCACGAGGCAAAAGCAGCTCGAATATAAAGCAGCTCAAGCCAGAGCCATCATCGAATTGAAAGAGGCTCAAGCCGAAATGACGATGACTATGACTAAAGCTCGCATAGAAAAGGAGCTATTAGAGAAAAAAATTGCCGCCGATTTGGCACACCTAGAAGATTCCAGATGTTCAAAACAATCTTCGTCTATATCATGCAAAAGTAAAGTAGAAAAGTGGCTGGAACAATCCGTTGCGGCACCAGGGTCGTCGCTTGAACGGAACGTGGTCGGCGAAGTTTGTGAAAACAACGCCAGCCGCGCACGGCAACCCACAGATCAGTCGGCCGGTACTCAACCTGCAATTGAAGCGCTCACTAACGCCATAAAGGACGCCATCAGTGCTTCAACCTCAAAATCAACAAACAGTGAACTCTTGTCAAGGTTAGCTATCTGCAAAGACTTGCCCATATACTCCGGAGATCCGATGGAGTGGCTACATTTCAAAGGAGCCTTCGACGAGTCCACGCGCCTTTGCAACTACAGTGATTCCGAGAATTTATGGCGCCTACGTAAGTGTCTCCGCGGCGAAGCAAAGGAGTCAGCGTCATCTTTACTGATGAGCGCCACATCACCCCAAGAGATACTTGAGACATTGGAACTTCGTTTTGGTAGACCTGAAAACATAATGAGAACTGTTACGCAACAGTTAAGAAAATTACAGCCGCTACCACAAGCATATCATACGGAGATCGTAAACTTCGCCATCAAAGTAAAGAATTATGTCACAGCTACTCGCACTGTGCAACAAAGTGATTATCTACGAAGTCCCGAACTAATAACCATTGTTGTCTCCAAATTGCCCACCGAACTGATTAATAAATGGGCCGATTACCTATATCAGAATGATAAACAAGACGACACACCAAAACTAGAATTATTATCCAAGTTTCTTCATCAAGAAGCCAAGAAAGTTGCAATGACAGGAGTAAGCTACGTGCACAGTCAAATCGATTCGAAACCGAGATCTAATTCCGAGAAATATAAAAATCACAAGCAATCAGTGTTAGTGTGTGCGGAGGTCAACAACCCCTCCACATCTGATAAATGCAAATACTGCAAAAAACCTATTCACAAACTAACAGAGTGCAGCAAATTCAAACACGCTATGCGCAAAGACCGATGGCGCTATGTTCGCATAAACAAACTGTGCTTCAAGTGTCTCGGAGATCGACATGAAAATCAGTCGGAGTGCACCGCCGAGAACTGCGACGTCGACGCCTGTGGTGGGCCGCATCATCGTTTGCTTCACTGGGTGAAACCGCAGGCAGCGCGCCAGGCCGCAACCGAGTCGCTGAGCAGGTCTCAGCCGCCCGACGCGGTCGCGGCGCCGCGCGCCTGCACTAGCAGCGACGGACTCGTAGCTCACACGGTCGAAACGCGATGTTCCGAAGTGTCCGTTCTAAATAATAATCCTGAAAAGTGTAAAGTGCTTAACGGGTCAAAAATAGTGCTTAAAATAGTGCCGGTTACTATTCATGGACCCAGGTCAAGTGTGGCCACGCATGCGCTCCTCGATGACGGCGCAACAGTGACTCTCATCGCGGCCGACCTTGCCGATAAGGCCGGGCTGCACGGCGACAGGGTCACAATGCGTGCTTCAGGTGCATGGGACTCAGAGTTATTGTGCGAAACCGAGATAATTCAATGTAAAATAAGTAACAGTGACGGTAACAAATTCGACTTGCGTGCTCGTAAACTCAAAGAACTTAATTTGCCCCTACAGTTATTCACATCTAATGTAAACTATTGTGCAAACATTTCTAGTAATAATAACCCCATAATATGTGACAGCAATGTTAAACCTAAAATGTTAATTGGTCAGGACAATTATGATTTAATTGCACCTATTTCATGTAAAAGGTATAAGCCGGGCGGACCATACATCACGCAAACTTTATTAGGATGGTGCGTGCACGGAGCTTGGCAAGCTGATTTTTCTGGTAAGCGCGCCGAGCACGTCAACAGCATCGGCAGCATTGGCGGCGCCGGCGGCGAGACAGCCGCAGCGCACGGAGCGGCCACATCGTGCGCACTCAGTCACCCAGGTAAGCCTGCCGCGCACGCGCTCCGCGACTCGTCCGCGAGGAACGGTGGCAGCGCGGGCGCGAGCGAGACTTCATGTTTTGATGTTATTAGTATTACATGTGTAAATAAACCATTGTGTCAGTCAGCTGTCGTTAAAGATACCTTCGAATGTAGTACAGACATTGATTTACGCCAATTACATGATTTAATTCGCTGTTCATTTTCACTCGATTCAATTGGTATCAGTAACAAACCACGTCAAAATGTTGAAGAATTACGAGCCGTAAATATCCTTAAAGAGTCAGCTGAGTTAGTTAACGGTCAATGGTCGGTCAAGCTTCCATGGAAGCACGATAAATTTGTTATGCCGGACTCTTATCCCGTAGCATTAAAAAGATTACACTCGGTAGAAAGGAAAATGTCTTCTAATCCAGAATATGAAATTAGATACCGCGAACGTATTGAACATTTACTTAACAATAATTACGCACGAAAACTGACTGAGGCAGAGTGCAGGTTCGATTCCGAGTCGGACCACGTCTGGTATTTACCACATTTTGGTGTGGACAACCAAAACAAAAAGAAGTTGCGATTGGTCTTTGATGCCGCCGCCAAAAGTGACAATATGTCACTTAATGACTTTCTACTCCAAGGGCCTGACTTATTACAATCTTTATATGGTATAATGTTTAGGTTCAGAGAGAACCCTATAGGAATAATAGGAGACATAAAAGATATGTTTTTACGCATTAAAATACATAATAACGATCAAAATGCACTTAGGTTTTTGTGGAAGGAGAAAGGCTGCGATGTTGTAAATAAGTATGTAATGACGTCACTTATTTTTGGCGCGAATTGTTCCCCGTTTGTTGCCCAATTTATTAATCAAAATATAAATGCTTCTCGATTTAGTCAACAGATGCCAGACGCTGTGAAAGCTATAACAAACAATCAGTACATGGACGATTATATTGATAGCTTTTCTGATGAGGAGGTGGCTAGGAAAATAATAAAAGAAATTTCATTTATCCATAATGAAGGTGGATTTAAAATGTGTAACTATCTCAGTAATGTACCTAACGTGCTAAGTGACATTCCAAAAGACAGTCTTAACAACATAGCAATAAAGTTCAATTTTGATAAACAAGCTGAGCGTGCATTAGGTATATTGTGGTTCCCGCGCACCGATCTATTAGCGTTAGATTTATCTTTTAAACGTATTCCGCAAGATATTATACTTTTAAAACGAATACCTACTAAGCGCGAAATGCTAAGCATTGTTATGTCTATTTTCGATGTTCACGGCTATTTGGGACCGTTTACCATCAAGGGAAAAATATTGATGCGTGAAACATGGAAAGTTAATATCAAATGGGATGAAAAATTAAATGAGAAATTATATGATTTATTTTGTAAGTGGATTAATCAAGCCAAGGAGATAAATAACATTAGAATTCCGCGATGTTATTTTTCCTGTGATCAGACGACTGATAGTTTAGTTAGCTTAGAACTTCATTTATTTTGTGATGCATCGCCGAGCGCGTACGCCGCTGCCGCATATTGGCGCCGCGAAAGCAGCGACGGACAAGCAACCGTATCGTTTATCGCGAGTAAATGTAAAGTTACTCCATTAAAACCGGTTTCCGTACCTAGACTTGAACTGCAAGGAGCCGTGTTAGCATGTAAGTTAGCTAATAGTGTTAAAAGGGAACATCGTTTACAACCTAATTTAGTTTTCTACTGGACAGATTCGACTACAGTTTTACACTGGGTTAAAAATAATTGTAGAACGTATAAAGCATTTATTGCGAACAGGCTAGGAGAAATAGACGAGTTGAGTAAGACCGACGAGTGGCGATATGTGCCCACTGGTGTAAACGTCGCAGACCTCAGACGTCGCGACAAAAAATAGTGATTACGTATTGACAGGTGATTCAGAGTGGTTCTCGGGCCCGTCGTTCTTACACCAGCCGCGTTCTTGCTGGCCGCAACAACCTGAAATAAAAACAATTAGTGATGATATATTGGAAAAAGTACACGTTGTTCGAGATAATAATAAAATAATAAGTGACTTACCTGTTCCCGAACCAAGTCGATTCTCTAGTTGGCTGCGATTATTACGTAGTACTGCAACTGTTCTATTGTTTGTTGAAAAATGTAAGAAGAGTGAAATTAAGGTAATTAACCAAAAATTAATAAATCAAGCGAAACTGTTGTTACTTCGTTACTCACAAGAATGTTCCTTTCAAACTGAAATAAATCTGCTTAGATTAAACAAAGAAGTAAATAAAGATAGCCGTTTGAGGTCACTCACCCCGATATTGGACGAAAATAATTTGTTACGCATGGGTAGTCGTATCGGTAACGTAAAGGGGGTAGATCAGCTCACTAAATACCCAATAATTTTAGACGGAAATGACTATATCGCGCGACTAATCGTTACTCAATACCATATAAAGGCCGCGCACTCTAGTAATGAGATGGTAGTCAATGAGTTGCGTCAAAAATATTGGCTCATTCGATTAAGACCTACAGTTCGTACTATATCTAAACAATGTTTAATTTGCCGTTTTAAAAGAGCCATGCCTTTGCCGCCACGCCTTGGTGACCTACCCGAATGTCGTCTTACACATCACTATAGACCATTCACCATGTGTGGAGTAGACTTATTTGGGCCTATGGAAGTCACGGTCGGTCGGCAGAGGGCGCGCAGGTACGGCGTAGTATTCACTTGCCTCACGGTGCGCGCGGTCCATATTGAAGTAGTTCCGACTCTTACTACTGATTCCATGATAATGTCACTTCGCCGCATGGCCGCTCGTAGGGGTTGGCCACACACCATGTTTTCGGATAACGGCACTAATTTGAGAGGGGCTGACACGGAAATGAAAAGGGCTTATAAAGAACTACTCGATAATCAACAAGCATTAACAACTGAAGCTTTAAACAAGGGAGTCGAGTGGAAATTCATACCTCCCGCCAGTCCACATATGGGTGGTGCATGGGAGCGTCTTGTTAGAAGCGTTAAAACAGCTTTGAAAGTTGTTCTAAAGGAAAGAGCTCCGAGAGAAGAAACTTTGCTTACTTTCTTGTGTGAAGTTGAGAACATGATAAACGGGCGACCCTTGACTCACGTTTCCGTCGACCCACGCGACCCAGAGTCTCTAACACCTAATCATTTTCTGCTAGGTTCTTCATCCAATCTCCCACGAATAGGTATCTTTGATGACAGTGACTTATACCTAAGAAAGCAATGGCGTATCGTACAACGCCTAGCTGATTTATTTTGGTCCAGATGGCTCAGAGAGGTATTGCCTACTCTAGCGCCCCGCAAGAAATGGGACCGTGAGGGTGCACAGCTAAAGGTAGGTGACCTAGTTGTTATAGTAGACCCCGCTTCCCCTCGGAATGTCTGGCCAAAGGGAATCATTCATCAGGTGTATCCGGGAGCTGATGGACGGGTAAGAACCGTAGACATTAAAACAAAAACAGGTATTATGATGCGTCCCGCAACACGAGTTGCTTTGCTCATGAGTTTTGAGTGTCGCAATGACGACACTAAGGGGCAGGATGTTGACGATGGTATCGCGGTCCGCCCGTCCTTTTAATACTTAGTGTTTACTTTAAATTAAGAATCCATAATTGATTTACTGCCTGTGTTTGTGTATGTGTACCTACATATTATGTAATATTGTGTTCCTCTGAGTCGTAAACTTAATGTGGCAACATTTTGAATATTATCCTAATAAAAGGCGGGGTGGTTGCGAACGTCGCGATACAGATAATAAACAATTTTAAACTGCGCGCGAGGCAGAATCAAGCGTGGCTCGCACCCGCGCCACCGACAGGCGACAGTCGCCGGCTAGACACGACGCCGTGAGGGCGGAATCATACGCGCACCGTACACGTCTGCGCAGCCACCCAATTTATGCTATATTTTCGTAGTTTTCTTTAAACACCAACAACAGTGCAACGATCCGCTACAAGTAACATTAAGTTTATCCGCTACAGGTGAAACGTTACAGATTTATTAACGTTATTCTTCATACTTTTTCGTCATCTTATAAGTCATGAAGCTGGCAAAGTTGAGTATCGAAATGAATAACGTTATTATATCGTTATACTAATAACGATATATTGATAATATTGTTAGTGAACAGTTTAAGATTTCGTTCCGTTTTTCAGTATCGTTATAGCCTACAGTGGAGTCATTTTAATAGGTAACATTTGACGTCTGTCAGTTTTATCCTCATAGTGAGGTGACCTGCTTATAAACATCGATTAAAGTGAATGAATCGATACGGACTTGAAACATATGCGAATTTTAAAAATCATCAGGCGAATCCCTGTCCCATTATTATTATTTTTTTCGTAAATTTAAGGAGCAAAATAAGACAAGTACACAATTTAACAAAAAAATTGCATTTATTCAGTTGAACTATCAGAACTGTTAAAAGTATTGTCATCTTCATCACTGCTGTCAGCACTCAGAGATATTATTAATTCATTTTCAATAATATTGTCTATTCTCACATCTCGTTCAAAATCTTGTAAAATTATTTTCTTTGTTTTCTCTACGACTTTTTTCCAGTCTTCTGTAGTGACTTCTGCACACGCAGTTTTTAGCAGAGACATCATTTTAGCAGTACTGAAGGGTGGTTCAGTATTGTTCCGCGCTGCATAACCCTTTATTTGTGCCCAAATAAGCTCGATGGCGTTATACTGGCAATGGTAGGGAGGCAATCGAATAACTTCGTGTCCATGCTCTAGGGCTAGTTCATCGATTACATAGCGGAGCTTGGACGGCTTAGTTGCTTTTACTAGATTTAACAACTCAACTTTTAATAAAGTTGGACTTGCATCCACACCATTTCTTACCAGCCACGAGACAATTTCTTGCTTTTTATTTGCTTGAGTTGGTGGTTTATCAACTTGTACAGAATGATACGGTGCATTGTCCATTATAATTTTCGATGGGTTTTCTAAGCTGACTAGCAGCTTCTCAAACCACTCTTTAAAAACCTCAAAGTTCATTTCCTCATGGTAATCACTTGTAGTTTTAGAGGCGAATGCGAGGAGGCAGTCTGGAATAAAACCTTGAGAAGCTGATCCCGCGTGACATATAATAAGTCGGGCTCCTTTTCCCGGTGGAACTTTTGAAGTGGACGCCGCTGTATCATCGGTCCATGTCCGCGAAACCGTATGGTTCACATTCAACCATGTTTCGTCAATAAACACGACATTGTCCCAATCTGTAATTTTATTTACTTGACGTAAGAATGTTACTCTCTTCAAAATAATATCGTAGCGTTCTAGCAGGATTTTCCGCTTGTCAGATTTTTTAAAACTAAAGCCAATCGATTTCAAAACCTTTGATAGAGACGATTTACCGCCAAAAAATAAGCCTGCGTCTTTTAACGAACTTATTAGCTTTTCCCGTGTAGGATATTCTTTTCTCGAGTAATATCCATAAATGTGGTTGCGAATTGCAGCAGCATCAAAATTATCAATGCCAACAATTTTCTTGTCCCTCTTTCTTTTTTTCGGTGTACGTAAAGTATTATCTTCTGAGCCTGATGGTCCGTATTTCTCTTTCAGAATTTGAGTTACTGTCCTCTTCCCTATTCCCAATGCTTCGGCAACGCGTTCTCTCGGTTGTGTCAATGGTAAAAGAGGCCCATCGTTAATTGATTCCCGTTCAAAATAATTGTACAATTTCACCACTAGTTCGCGAGATTGACTGTTTAGCGTTTTCCCCCGTTTCGACATGGTAAGACTGTAATGTTGTTCTTGTTTACTAATCGTTAAGCAATCGGAGTCCAATTTATAGCCAGGTAAACGTAGTCAGTAAGATCAGTCCAATAAAAAAGCCGGGTCAGAAGAAAATAACAGAGAGCACACCAAAAACGCACAGTCACTTCGCACAACGACAAAAGACTGCGTCATGTAATGGCGACATGACATGGCGTCATCGACAGGCACTGGTGTTGCCAGCAACATACCACCTAAATTGTACCTAACATCAATGATTTTTCTATTTCATTATTTTTTGTATTTTTATACCTAGTTAGTTAAAAGAATAATAAATAAATGTTTTATTATAATCACAACGTGGTTATTAATGTATGGTGATATTTCTTCACAAGTCATCATTGCATTCGATTCTACTTATCAGCTTTCGATTTTTAGAGTAACATCCCTAGTGTTTAAAAAGAAAAATGGTTAACTGACGTAACCTTGTAACGACGTTCAGTTCTTTAGATCAGAAATTGTTTATTATGTTTAGAATGGTTTATTAATGAAAGCAAATCGTAAAATTACTCGTATCGGTCATTATTACAATAAATATGTAATCGTAATTGAAAAAAGGTAAGCAATTGTGCAGTTCTAACAAAACGAAAAAATATGTTATTTTATGCCCGCCGTTACAAGGTTACGTTGTTGAATATTTGATGAATTGTCAAATGTTACCTATTACAATGACTCCACTATAGAAATTAATTTTGTTACGATCCTGGTGGAACGGTACAAATTGTCGGTACCGGAACTACGCGTAACGTTATTTTGAGTAACGTTTCAAGTCCCTGCTTCAAATCAACCATGCTGTACTCTACGGAAGCCCCCACACCCCACCAACCCAACGTGTGCAGTACTTACCGAGGAAGGCGTCCACGTGCGCGGCGATGCCCTTCATAGCCTTGTGGAAGATCGAGGGCAGGGCTTGCAGGCATGGATGCTGGCTCGGGTCGCGACTTCCCTCATCTTGAGTTATTGAGTACTAAATACAAATATGCCAGCAATAAAAAACTGTAAGATAGGTCAGTCAAACACACATTGTTACAGTTAAAAATTGATAGCACTTTTATTACGTACAATTAAGGGCGCTTTTCATAAGTCAAGTGTTACCTACTACTGCTGGAGAGCGGTTGATCGTTCGGCAGCAGTAGTAACACTTTCGTTAGATGTTAAAGTATTTACCATAAGCACAATAAGGCTACTTTATTTACAGGTGGGACAAAGAGCTTCTTAGTGGGAGGTCCATTGCGTGTTATTCGATGTCATTTGTCTTCGAACTGTTGATTATAAGACATGCCAGGTTATTCACGATGTTTTGCTCCGTCGTTTTGTAGCAGTAGTGATGGTGAAATTGCTCGAAGTAAAGAGCATGCCTGACTGAGTTCGAACCCATAACTTACAGCTGGGAAGTTGGGGCCATCAATCCTCCCTACAGTTCTATTAATGGTCAGATTGGTGTTTTTGTATCATTGTATGTGACCAGACCTGCAGGAAGTCAGGGGTCTGACTGATGACATGTGGGCGGCACAGGTCCACAGGGTTCCCTATAGTATGCAGCATGCGGTACCAGCTCTGCATCACAGCTTCAGGGCTCATGTCAGCAGGAATCAGGTTGGCGTCTTCTTCACCTGGATAAACCGAAAGAAATGTTTCTTTTTCCACTGAAAGATTAAGTATGTAGTAACCATGCTTCTCTTATAGACAAGGAAGGAGTATTGGCATACGACGTTTGCACGCGTTTGGGTGTTGAGAATTCTTGTAAAGGTTACTTTGGCCAAAGTGAGCACACGTCCACTTCTGAACGGCGTCTGACATCTGATGGGTCACTGTATAAAATTGAGCGATGGCCGAATGTCGTTTTAATTTGTCTGTTCTTATGATTGAATACAAACTCACTGATAGGCATGACCGGGAACAGCGGGCCGTACATGTGCTTGAGCAGGCGCGCCGTGAGCGCCAGCGACGCGCGCGCCCACTGCTCGGCCAGCGGCGCGCGGTGGCGCCAGCGCACGCACTGCTCGCGCAGCGTGCGCCACAGCGGCGGCACCGGGAAGCACCTGCGGGCGCAGCGGGCCGTGAGCAACGAGGGCGCGCGACCTACACTCACCGCTCATGTTGTTTTAGGGCACCTGTGACACGCCAGTATCCACACTTCGAACAGCACGCACAGCACCCTCTCGCAGAGCTGCTCGGCGGCCGAGTGATGCGGCGCGGGCGGCGACAGTAAGGCCGACGCGGCCGCCAGCAGTAGCAACAACAGTGAGCGCCATTCGCGAGCGCCCAGGGCTCCGCCGTCCGCGAGCGCGCGGGACAAGCGAAGTACTCGGTGGCAGAGGACGGCCTGCTTGCTGATTAGGTCGCCACCTGAGTAGATAACATGTCAGGCAATGGTTTGTTGTTGGAGCCAAGTTGTTACCAAACTTCTCCTTTCAAAGTTTATCATTTTATAGGACCATACCTACTATTTAGGTTATTAATAAACAAAGTTCTTTATTTGTTGTTATGTTTGTTAGTCTGATGATGCACCTACACTACCGCTCAAAAGTATTTGGCCACCTAGTAAAATACATTTTGTAAAAGTCTAATTGAGTGAAACTACTTCATAACTATTGTAACATGTTTATTAGCCATTTTTAGACATAGCTCTTGCTATGTCTAAAAATGGCTAATAAACAGTAATCATGGCTAGTAAAAGTTTCACTCAATTAGACTTTTACAAAATGTATTTTACTAGGTGGCCAAATACTTTTGAGCGGTAGTGTATGTTTAGTAGTAAGACAGCCAAGATACTTTATTGCTTAATTCTAGTTCAGTAGAAATTGCTGTTTAAATATAGTAAGTATATGTATCTTACGAAACGACGCGTGCTTTACTTGTGGTAGCCAAGTGTACAAACGCGCTATGAATGTATGCATGAAAATATAAACTTCCGAATTGACAACCTCCTCCTTTTTAGAAGTCGGTTAAAAACGAGAAGCATCGGCACATAAAACACACACGTACACATACACACACTTCCGACTTCGCCATTGTCTCGGACGGTACCGAGAGCTCTTGCGTTTACACACACATTCACAGCGTGTTTGTACACGTCTTGGTAATTAAGATCTCTAGAAATAAAGGAAAAATTAATTAATATGTCCTCATCAATCTGCCAAAAGACATCCATAAGTCTTCCTCCCGTGCTTCGCGCAGCAAAAACAATTCCTAAAAACTTTTCTGATGACTTACCCAGTTCCATTTGGTATATGAATGTTAGACCTTGTAAAATAAATGTTATATTTATTTCCTTCCATCAATGTGTTGAAACTCGAGACAAATTAAAGTTACCTACTGCAGTTCTTATACAGGTCTCTTAGATTTCATTTATGGCGAAAGCGTTAGGGTACCCCGCAAAATTAAATTTTTCCTCCGTTTTTGCAATTTGCAAATCAGTATCTAGTTTTATGATCAAAATATGATTCGCGTCCGTAATAAATATGAATTATAGTCCTTAAAATAATCAATATAGCTCTCCAACATCTTTCCTTAGATTTCGCTATATGTATAAGCAACTATTGTAGAAAATTTCATGCTTTTAGGCCAAGCGGTTTAGGCTGTGTATTGTCGGTCAGTAAATGAATTTAAGAATTTTACCAAGTAGATTTGGTGATAATACAACAAAGAATATGAACTCACTCTCATTGGGCCTAGGCACGAACAAATTATGCAGGTGTCGCAGGATCTTCCTGGCGTACTTGTGCGGCGCGGCGGCCACGGGCGGCGGCAGCGCGGGCGGCGGCGGCATGGCGGGCGGCGCCGGCGCCAGCAGCGGCGCCAGCCACGCGCAGCACACGCGCACGCAGTCGCGCAGCGCCGGGTGCTCCACCAGCGGCAGCGACAGCCCGAAGCGGATCACTTCCAGCACCCATTCCACCTGCGAGAACCAGTTAAGCAACACCCCCTTTGATCAAACTCTAATATTTATTGCTCTCACGAGGTACAAAAGCTACAGCTTGCCAGTTTATTTTTAGAAAGGAGAAGTTTGTGTTTTTTACGATGAGCCAGATTTCAAAGATGTAAATGATCTAAAGAGAGGAGAGAGTTAGTAGATATTCATTCATTCTTCATTAAATACCTTAGAAGGTATTTAATGAAGTATGGCTTCATCCATTGGCGCTCCTGGCCAATTCGACTGTTCTTATCCCAGCAACTGACCCGTATTTAACCAAATATTGATGCAACTGTGATTGAAAAATGAATGACTTACTGAAACACGAATCTAAAACTGATAGGGCCTACCCTTCCTAAAATATGAAGTCACTTGCAGCATTAACTTCCTGCACCTACCTCAGCATCAGTGGTAAGGGGGCTGGGTTCGTGCGAGGCTAGCTGCTTGACCACGGCCAGCACCACGTCCCGCCCGCCCACTGCGCCAAGCACGCCCTGCCCCCCGCCCTCCAGTGGCAGAGAACTCCACTCGGAATACATGCCACCGCTATCTTTATTCTGAAAAAGACAAGGAACAGTAAAAAAGAAAGTGTGTGCTTATAATCACACAATTGAAGTAAAAATTTATGACTGGAGCCGTATACGCAATTCAGCGTCTCCGACCGACTGGAGCCGAGTACAATGCGTGCCACGAAAGATGAGACTTGACACACCACGTGGTTTGACATGCGCAGTACACGATTTTAGGTATCTTTAGCGGTATGAGGTCTGAGTGCGGGACGGGACCGGACGTCATAAGGGCGGCGGAAAGAGCGGGGGAGGCGGGGTCAAGTCTCATCTTTCGTAGCACGCATTGTAATGAGTAAACGCCATTCAGCAGACAGCGTCTCCGACCGACTGGAGCCGAGTATACGCTATTCAGCGTCTCCGACCGACTGGAGCCGAGTATACGCTATTCAGCGTCTCCGACCGACTGGAGCCGAGTATACGCTATTCAGCGTCTCCGACCGACTGGAGCCGAGTATACGCTATTAAGCGTCTCCGATCGACTGGAGCCGAGTATACGCTATTCAGCGTCTCCGACCGACTGGAGCCGAGTATACGCTATTCAGCGTCTCCGACCGACTGGAGCCGAGTATACGCTATTCAGCGTCTCCGACCGACTGGAGCCGAGTATACGCTATTCAGCGTCTCCGACCGACTGGAGCCGAGTATACGCTATTCAGCGTCTCCGACCGACTGGAGCCGAGTATACGCTATTCAGCGTCTCCGACCGACTGGAGCCGAGTATACGCTATTCAGCGTCTCCGACCGACTGGAGCCGAGTATACGCTATTCAGCGTCTCCGACCGACTGGAGCCGAGTATACCCGATTCAGCGTCACCGTCTCACCGACATCGTTCAAAAGGAGCATAAGTTTTTTATGTGTTACATTTTTGCAATCATTTATTTTGACAGTCCACAGTCCACATGGTCATGGTACTAAAAAATTTTTTTTAAAACATTACTTCTTGATGTCTAAAATGCCAATTTGAAGTTATGAAAACAAACAACCATCATATGACTTAGACGAGTCGACAGACACTTTATGTAATATGTATTAAAATCCATCCAGCCATTGGGATGCTTCGAGGGTATAAAGAATCCCACATACATAGATATGTGTAAAACAGAACCCTGTCTTTGCTGTTGTGCAGTTTGGTAATAAGAATATATTTTATGATTCAAAGCCTTCCTATACCTGCCATGTTACCTATTCACCACCCTTGGTTGGCTGGTAAAGAATGCGACAATTGTAGTAACTAATAAAGATTAAATCCGCGAAACACATATTTGTTTAATGAAACTGATGGGTGTCATGCAAGAACACTTTCTCTCGACAGCTGGACTTTAGCTAACCTACAACTACTTTTAAAACAATGGAGGTGTGCTGAGAAGTCAAGGTTTAAATCGCTCTTTTAACACATTGAAGGACACTGAACGAGACACAATAGAAGTTTTATTGTTATTACGTCGAGGGGTGTTAAGTGTCCCTCAAAGTGTTAAGAAGGACTAGTCTAGACAGCAAATAATATGTTTATGAGAAGTATGCGGATATTGCAGAGGGCGAAGGCCTAGGATTAAGAAAGGAGAGATGAACTCTCAGATAGCTTACTAGCTATCTGAGAGTTCATCTCTCCTTTCGTAATCCTAGGCCTTCGGCCTAGGCCTCACACATTTATTTTACAAGTCACGATGACATATATAAAAACCATAGATCAAACATAAACTATACAACAGTTCGCAAGCCATTGAACTACATTCGTCATTGATCTAAATATTAGAACGATTTACATTTCTAATAATTCTTCTTCCTCGTATTGATGATGGAAAATTATTTGTTTCAACCAGAATTCAGATTGCACTTAAAGGACCACTAAACGAGGAGGCAAGGACACTGACACGCAACCTACTACCTGTTTTGTAAGAAACAGTCGATTGTTTTAATAACCAATGAAAAATTTCAACCCAAGTGGTCCAGGTTCATCTACTGAATGCATAGTAACAGTTTGTCCGTCGATGTCCCTGGCCCTGACACCCTGTTTAATAAGTATGTTAGCATTATCATGTATTTTACAAACTTTAGATTATTATTTTTCTGAAGGTTTTATTTTTATTAAGCGATACTGGTGTAGTTATTGAATAAATAAATAAATACTGGGGGCGTAGCTCTAACTGGAAAATGATATTAGGAATGATGGAATGATAAAATTATATCAAGGCATTGTTAATTTGTAGATTATACTTAATGGGTCCAGACATGGAGCTCTTTCAGTCAGTATAAGTATACGCCAGCGACAGTGTAAAATAACGTTTTAAAGGAAATACAAGCAAACTTACCTGGTTGTTGACTCTATTGAAAATGCTCACATTCATAAATAACACTTAACGGTACCCTATATAACGGGTCACTATCTTCCGCCAATAGAAAATCACAAAAGCATTATAGTTAGCTTAGCAGCCACTAAATGATTAAAATCAGTAGTTATAGTTTAGTCACTACAAATCAGAAATCTCTAAATATTTTCCTGTTTTATTTTAAAACAACTTTGTGAAAACGTAATATTGTGAAACAGAAATATAAAATATGAATAAGAGAGAGAGAGAGATAAAAATCACAAAAGAGAGCCGTAACGTCATATGTCAATGTCATATTACCGGAGGATACGAAAATATGTTTTGTTTGGTCTCTGTTTAGTAACGTCTATCTGACAGAGAGGTGACTATTGACAATGTTTAAAATGTCTACTAAAACCGTAGACAGAGAATATACGACTGAAACGCTTTTTTAAGTGTCAGAAATTCCGACGTTTAAGATTACGTTCAGAAATGAAATGACAAGAAACCATAGAAAAAAGAAAAATAGTTACTTCCACCTCTTTGCCATGGTGGGTAGGCAGAATAAAATTGAATACTCTTTTTTAATACCTTTCTATGTCCTTGACGAATAAATGCTTTTCTATTTATTCTTCTACAGATCAAATTATACTTATCCCATCATAAAGGTAAGGTGATGCAATTACATACTCTACTTATTGCAATATTTTAATTAAGTGTCTAAACACACTAAGTATGCCGAAGGTACGCGACCGAAGTTCGGCATGATTCCGCCTGCAATGCTATTTGAATGACTGACGACACATATGCCGAAATTACGTTACGTTATAGCGTACAGCCGAACTTGGTCGGGCGTAACTTCAGCGGCAATACGGCGGCAACGTATTCTATAGAGCACACATTACGCGACCGACGCGACGTTCGATTCGATTGCCGAAGAAGATCCGGGGCGGGGAGCAGCCGGAGGCAGGCATGCCCGCACCCCGCGTGTGCGCAACTGAATTTCTGCCGCGTAAGTTCGGCACTTATGATGTGTCATATCAGCCGAATAGGTACGTGGGAACGTAAAATCAGCCGCGGAACTTCGGTCGCGTACCTTCGGCATAGGGTGCCTGTGTTTGGACACTAAAAATAATAAATAAATCGGCCTATATTGTCCCACTGCAGGGCAAAGGCCTCCTTTTTCCATTCAATTCGATCCTGCGCTAACATGGACCCACTTATAGGCGGCAAGTTCATCCCGCCATCTAAGCCCGGGCGTGCCGCGATGCCGTTGGTTGTTGTCAGGGCGGGTGTTGTGGTGGTCTTAGCCCAGAATGATTCCGACATGTGGCGAACGTGCCCAGCTCAGTCCCACTTGAGGGTTGTTTGATTTTTGGGTGACCATATTATTTTAGTTACGGACTTCTGTACGTACCTGATGATAACGGTTATTCCGCAGACTGCATGACTGTACACAGCCTACAGAGGAAATCAGACGACAAATAATATATGAATTCCGTTTATCCACCCTAGGGTGACTAGATAAACGGAATAACCCCTTGATAAAGCAAACAAATTATATACACATCATGATTTGTTAATAGATAGTTTATTTAATTAGTATTATTAAAAATTTACAAAACATTGAAAACCATTGTTCATAAAATGCATGGTATTTATGAAAACTCAATCATGTTACATCAACATGGTTACGTATGATTACCTCATTAGTTAATTAATACAAAAACTCGATCAAAATGCGTACTGGGCCACATATTATTCTGTCTCTACACTAATATGTTATACAGATCTAATTTCATTAAGTACACAATTTGGGCCATGCATAAGTTAGACAGCCCAATATAGCTTTTTGAAGACCTTTGTTGAGCAGTAAATTATACTTTATAAGCCCTAACCCATTACCTATAGAAATTATAATACAAGATCATTAAACTTAATTACACAATAATATAAGAACAAAGTACAGACAGCACCACAATTTACAACTGTATTACCTAATTAAAATTTTGATACAATTTTTATTCTAATTTATTTACAAGACTAGACATTCAAAGAAGAAAGATTTTGAGACTGATGCTGTACTATTTACAGCATGTATCAGAATGGTGTGGTCATATTTTAACAGTGTGGTACTGACTATCAGAACTGAACAACTTTCTCCATGGGTTCAACATCCTAAACGCAAAAAATGTTGTCCCATACATTTGAGTTGAGTAGGTGAAGTTTTGTGAGGGATTTATGGCTAAGTAATAATAGCCACACAGGTCGATCAATCAGGTTAAGCTATGCTTGCCGCGATTGGTGCATGGATGGGTGACCATCTTTACATATCAACATCCCTCCGTGTCATTCATGGATCTTTGGCAGTTGTTACGGGTCATCAGAAATCCGAGTCTGACGACCAGTCTTACCAAGGGGTATTGTATTACCCAGTAAACTGGGTTGAGGAGGTCAGATAGATAGTCGCTTCATGGAAAATATTGATGGTATTGGTTGGTTTTTGTATTTCAGCTGAATCTGGTGAGACTGGAAGATGACCCGAACATAGTTGGGAAAAGGCTAGGCAGATGATGAGTTGAAGTTTTGTATGGGATTGTTGATAATTTGTTTGAGATTAAGTTGGTGACATGGAGAAAGTTGTTCAGTTTGATGCGTCTATACCACACCCTTAAGCCGTCAAATGATCACCTACTAGAAACATGTAAGCGCTCAATGGTTTTCAAAATTATATTTATTGTTGTTTTGAGCATATTTTTCTTATGAACATTTGATGGTTCATACAATTTGTTGGGCTAAATAATGACCACAGCTTTCTGGTACATGCTGTACATCAACTATACCTTAACAGAAATATTCAGTATAGGTGTTATTTGTACCAGTTTTTGTTTGAAACATCAACAAGTATTTGAACAGCATGGAAGTTTTCTTTCAACCTAATTTTACAGCTTGTATTTACATCCCTACTCTTTCTTATTCTTTTCGCAAGAAAAACAAACAGTAGTCTAAGTTTTGATGCATAACAAAATCAGGGTCACTATTAATAATCATAAAATTAAGAAGTACCAAAATAGATTTCTAAACTGTTAATAAAAAATCACAAATATTCCTAAAAGCTAGAGTTAATACTTACACAGAATAATATGTGGATAGATAAAAAGTCATGCCTATTTAACTTATTGTGAATTAATGGCTTTTTAATATTCATCAAAGTTTTTCATTATTTAAATTGGAAAAAAATATTTTTTAAATGTTAGCAATATGATAAGTCATTGAAAGCTGTCCAAGATAAGCGCAATGACTGTATTTTAAATGTAGTATTATTTTTTTCACATTTTTTTGTCGACATTTGATGCTTCCATTTATTTCTCTATGCTCTTACTCCATTATCTTTAGCATCCCTAGCTTCTTGATATTTGACTTTCCAGTTATCAAGTTCTATTTCCATCTCTTGCATCCTGGATCTATTCTTGCTAAGCAGTTGTTCTGTCACCTCCAGTTTACCTTTCCATGACTTGATCTCTGCATCCTTTTTGTCCTCTGCACCCTCCAGTGTATGAGCCAACACTGTACTTTTAGCTTGCTTTACCGTAGCTTCAGCCTGTTTTATTATCATCTCAGCTTTCATGCTCAGTTCGTCTTGGATAATAAGCATACTAACTAGCCTGCGAATAACAAAGGCTAAGAAAATAGCAAAGCCAGTTATGTAGAAGTTTCTCTGCGCTCGAAAGAGCTTCACACTCCCTTTCATTTCACTTGACAAATTGGTATGAGCTCCGGCTTCCATGTTGTTGGAATACTTTCTCATTTCTCTTATAGCATCAAACAGGAATAGACTTAGAACACCTAACAATACATAGAAGTATGCAGCAGCATGTTGTTGAAACATTGAAAATATCCGTGACTTGAAAAACTGATTCCATCTCCTGGGACTAAATAGGGGCATTATCATGATGATGACGATCGCTACCTCGAAGTAGAGGTAGCCGGCAATAAATGTCCATTGAATAGACATTTTATTTGTTGTGGGCTGTGGGCCGGCCGGTTTTTGAGTAAATACACTTATCTATCGAACGTAATTAATTCTTCTTCTATTCTGCTAGCTTTTCAGTGTACTTACAGCAAGTTTTTAATACTCTTGTCTTAAAATCGGCACTTTTATTTGGATTTCACATTTCACACCAAAATAATTTTGACACTGACAGTTCGAACTTCGAACTTCAAAAGTTCAGAATATCAGAAATTATTGTTCTAGAATATAATTATTTCTGTCTCGGTTGGTTTCTATTTGTTACCTAATGATAAAGAGAGATAGCGACACAGACGTTCGAGAAATCGAGATGTTCGTGTTATTAGAAAAGATCTTTTCCAGAGAAGCATCGATTGGCCCACGGTGTGCCCACGTCACCATCAGCATCAGTACACAGTACACTGCAATGTTGCCATGTTCAAAATCCGGTCTACGGTGATAACGCTCATAAATTACGGTAGATTCTAAGATATTACGGTGATAGGGGCTGGAAAAAAACGGTGTCAAAAACGGTGTAATAATTTTAATAAAACAACCAATAAATACTACAAAACTGTTTATATTGAAGAAATTAAACTTCGTAACATAAGTTCGACTGCAAAAACTTCGTGACTTCGTGAAGGAATCAATCAATTTAATCAAGTAAACAACGTAAATCTATTAACCAAGTAAATATTATTTCCCACAACTTACAATAGTTAACATGTCTTTATACGCAAACTCAAATTGTTGGCATTATATCGACGCGATGTACGGGGATTTCCCGCGAGTCGGGGAATCCTCGGGCGCGTATTGTACCTATGTAAGGGAACGTTCATAAACTTCCGGGTTTTTTTATTCTATAGAGCAAAACGTATTGCCAATTTAGAGACTGTGTTTTTAAAATGTAAGAAAAGTCCATATAAGTAAAATTGCTAGCTCCTAAATAATTTTCATCATAAAAAATTAGATCCTTGAAGATAACGGTAGATATCATCACCGTTGTCATGCTTCAACGGTAGGCGGTAAATTTTTGCTGAGAACGGTGAAGTTACCGTAATTACGGTGCACATGGCAACACTGGTACACTGTATTATTTTGCAATTTTTGTAAAGTCCGGACCATAGGGTATGAATTATAATTAAATATGTTGAGATTTAGGCTTTAGTTTAACATTCATCGAGTTGGGAGTCTTTTTGTTTTACAGACAGATCTTATTATTATAATTAGAAGCCTCTCCGTAATTTAATTTTATTTTTTGCGTTGCATCTAACTCGACTAAAAATGCAAATGATTAATTAGTGTGCCTATGAGCAAATTATAAAAGAAAAAATCATCTGTCAATTTGTCATGTCATTTGCAGTCATTTGATCAATGTTAGGAAAATTGAAAGAAATATTATTTTAATTGTAGGTTTCCAAAGCAATGGCTAGTATAGAACTAGATATATGGCGAGGCGAATGGGGACTCGCCTCCATTGATTTAGAATGTCTGAAAGTCTTAGTAAGTGCTTTTCTTCATAACCTAAAACCCGAAACTGTGCCGGTATATACTTTAGTATTTATTTTTTATTGTATCGTTCACAGACTTACATGAAATTTATTGGAGTGCCTGTACGAGTTCGAGAAGCGAATAATCCATTTTTTACACCTAAAGGAAGGCTTCCTGTCATGAAGGACGGCCGCAAGCTACTTTCAAATTTCGAGGAAGTTGTTGAACATTTAAAATCTTTGGTAACTAAAGTTCTTGTTTCTTTTCCTTTTTACTGCGCCCCTAAGATGACCCACAAACCCGTTACTCTTTACGAATAATCGATTTATTGTATACCTATGGTGGTATAATTGATCAATAAAAAATAATATTACATCATGTTTACCTATTGCTGAAATAACTAAGGGAACCTTTTGCTTATTATATGTAGATTGTTTTATAAACATCATTGTTTTACAGCATTACAGCACAGATGTACACCTAAACACAAAGCAGGCAGCTGAAGCTAGTGCATTCACGCAATACTTGCGAGATAAACTGTACCCTGCATATCAATATGCATGGTGGGTCGACGAAAAGAACTACTGTGAATTAACAAGACCAACATATGCCAAAGCACTGTGTATCCCATTCAACTTTTATTACCCATCACATTATCAGAATGCAGCTAAAGAAATGATTGATGCTTTGTATGGAGAACACACAGATTTAAGGGAAATTGAAAAAACTGTAAGTTTAAAAGAAAGAAAGTTGATAATATCCAGTTTATTATCCTAATAACCTACTAATATTATAAATGTGAAAGTTTGCGAAGATGTTTGTTACTCAATCACACACGCATAAACCGTTGAACAGATTTTAATGAAAATTGGCACATAGATAGGCAATTTCCTGGATTAACACATAGGATACCTTTTATCCCGATACTCCCATGGGATCGAAACTTACGCAGGTGAAACCACAGGGGGCTGCTAGTATTTCATAAAAGTTGATAGTCTTTCTTAAACTACCTATTTTATTATGAAAAAATGTAACAATTCCCTGCCTAGCATATTCTCTTTGCCCTGATTGAATATATTTCTATTATAATTACTAAATTTAGTTTTTCCCATATTTCAGATCTACAATGAAGCGGAGAAGTGCCTCAAAACACTATCAGACAGGCTAGGCGAAAGTGAATACTTCTTCGGCAACCGTCCCTCCTCTTTTGACGCAACAGTATTTGCATACCTTGCACCACTGATAAAGGCACCATTCCCCAATTCCACACTAGCCAATCACGTGAAAGGCATAGCAAATCTCTCCAGATTCGTTGCTAGGATCAACCAGAAGAATTTTAGACATGTTACTGATGGTAAGAATTTTGTGAAAAACATTCCAATTTTGTTTGTGTGTACTTCTCAGCATGCTTTTAGGAGTCTGCTAAGACTTTGGTTACGAGTTTGACACCAGGACGCCGATCACGATGGCAACTAGTCACACACATACATTATGCGGAGGATTCATTTGCGCTCAATACCTTTATTGTTATCAGCAAATGCCTATTTGAACCATTATACTTACATCTTCTATCACAAAATTACAGAATACAACAGACTGAACTCGAAGAAGCAATCAACAGGCACGCAATCAGAGCGCGAAGCAGCCAACTTCCCGAACCAGACGCGCAACAAGATCCTCGCCGCCCTGTTCGCCGCTGTTGCTATGACGGGTTATGCCGTCGCCAATGGGATGTTTCAGGTCAGTAAGGAAAACTTAGCAGCTGCAATTACAGAACCAAGGTCTTTTTATACTTATGAATATATTTAATAATTTTTAAATATTTATTACTCTCTTTCTTTTGAAATTTTTCCCAAAAATTTTTCCCTTGGCCAAAGATTCGGAGCGTCTGTTTCCGCATGGCGTATAGTATACACACGACGTTTTTTATAAGCATTGATGGCAAGATGGCCTTACTGAACTGGAATAAGCGTTTGCAGCGCGTTGTTGATACGTTATACTCTCTTAAGTAACGCGTCAATGCAGCCGCTGCATGCTACAAGAAACACCGCTCCGAATTTGAGGTCTTAGAATATGCTTTGGTAAATGTGCATGTGATATTTACACCTTATTTGTTTGACTGTAAATGTAAACAATCTCGAATCAATTTCAAGATACTGAATAATTTGAACTTTGTCTTTGGGCTGATTTTTCCATCGCCAGATAACTTTTATTCGAGGAATAAAATTGACGTTTGACAGTTTTTGTATGAAATAACTGTCAAATTTTCAAAATTATTCCTCGAATAAAGTTATCAGATGATTGAAAAATCAGCCCTTAGTTTTGTAAAAAGGCGGAGTATTTTTAGCTTAGTGACAGTGTCAGGAGAAATTCGTCAGTTGTTTACATTATTGGAGACACTGAAAAAAGCATGGTGTAGCTAGTTTTTGTCCCAAGTTGTATTCTTATTCATTCTCACAACATCTCATTTTGTTTGTTCAGGACTTCAAAGAGTTTGAAAATACGCGAGAATACAACGACATGTTTGAGAATGATGAAGACGACAACTGACGCTGACTGAAGCTCGGGAACGCCCCCCGCCCGCCGCCGACGTGGCCCACGCACGGCCAGCCGCCAACATTGTCTACACACTGGCCATTGTTCTGCCGCTTCCATATAGCGTCCGATCTGAATACAAGAAAAATGGTCATTGTACGTACCTATATTATTACGACCTCTGGTTGCATGCACGCTCAGAAGCATTCGATATAAACTGCGGCTGTTTTGGACCATATTTTCTCGGACTTGGGTCGGACGCAATACACTTACGTATTCACTATTTTAATTTTATTCCTTTTAAAAATGTAATTTGTCTCCTTATGTATAGGTATCATACTAAAGCTGCAAGTCGTAGTATTCTCACAGTGTTGGCGGTTCATATACCATTATATTATAATATTCAGCTAGTCTCGCGATAGTCGTGGCTTTTAGTGACTTGTAGAGACTGTTATGTTCCTGTTTTATTGACGAAACGTCGTATTATACATTGTTATTAATGAATTAGTAATTATTGTTGAATGAAAGATTTTATTCATTTTTGCTGCGGTCACATAACATGTCAACACTCATGATAAAGTCACTGTAATCCACAGGTAGTCTCAAATAATATGTGTATAAACATATCCACTGCATTTAGTACCTACTTGGTTTTTAAGATGACTTATTTTAAATAAATATTATGTATGTCTCGATGTTGCCTCTTACTGCTTGTTTTAGATTTTGTATGAAACGTCGTGTTTTCGATGAAATCAAAAACTTTAGTCTCGAATATTCCATGCCTTACAATTTGATGTTGAAGCCAGATCATTAAGTCAAAGTGATAAGAAAACTCACAAAAAATGATAATATTTGATTGTTAGTAGATATTGCGTAAACGCTATATGATTTTTATGTTGCAATATCTGCCCAATTTTATTCGAAGGGTTTTTTGCTTAGTGTTGTTACGTGAACGCAGCAGCCTTTTAATGTAAACGCTGCGTTCACATTTGGCCATGTTGAAAACTAAAGTTCCTATATCATTGAGAGATATTTATGTTTTTATACTTTAGACTTTGTTGCAATTGCAGACTAGTTCCTAATAAATTACTGTTTTGGTCGTTAAGCAGTCGTAGGCGCACCCAAGCATTCGAGACATGGGGTCCACTTAACTTGGGTTATATTTTAGTAAATAACAACACAGGTAGAGATTTTGGTTTTGTGAATGAGAATTTATTTGTTGGTTGTTTAACTTATTCCTTTAAGCGTGAATAAAATGTGGTTCGTTGATGTTGCATGTTTTATTTATTTTTTGGTTTGTTTTCGAAATACAACTCGTGCGTGTTAACTAGACACCAGCCGCTGTGACGTCACATCACAAATATGCTATCACTACTGAACGCTACACGCGGGAAAGCGGAAAAGTGAAGGCATTCCAGCGAGGTGCCTACTTAATTCGCACGGGTTGTACGTCATTCTGGGACTCAATATCATCATTATTGGGTTAGGCTCGCAGTTGATCTACCTTTCGTTTTTTTGGATATATCAGCGTCACTATCGGTGAAGGCTGCTTGTGTACATACAGACGGCATGCTGTATTACGGCACCGCGCCACCGTGGTATATTGTGATCGAGCCCTTCCGGTAAAGGGAATCATCGTGAAAAAAACTACAAATAATAATGTCTAAAATCTCTAAGGCAGTGATCAAGTACCTATGTTAATCAACTTAGCTTTTCCCCATACGGGAAAATGCTTGGCAAAGTAATTTTTTTCTAACTCGCCCTATCCCATTTCTGGGCAAAATAATATTATTTTTTTCTAAATTCAACAGCGTTGGGCATCGTGGAGCTGGCAGAGAACGATGCTGATCAACCGCTTCCGCAATGCCAAGAAACACATCGATAAAATTACTAAATTAAAAGCAGTTAAGACAAGCGAAGACTCCAAACCGGCCTAATATTACCTATAAATAGGTTTAATTTTTGGTTGTATTCCTTTGTACTCGTAATTGTGTGACTTCGAAGATATAAAGTACAGAAACGATGAAACAATAAGCGAAAATTATATCCCCGTCCCCATATAGTCCCCGTCACGAGAAGCTATACATTTTGTAAATAAAGTACTTCTACTAAGGTACGTAGCGACAATTCAATCAACTCAAAGTAACATACGTGTGATACGAAACTAACGAGCAATTTCACTTGGTCGGGTTATATTTTAGCCATATAAAACGCTGTCGTCTAATATTTTGTGGTACTGGAACACGTCTGACTCATGGAAAGTAAACATTTGGGCCGCCATTTTGAAGTAAGTTCACGCTGACGCTGTCAATGCTGCAGAATACTCGGAATCGTCTGACGACAGAAAATAGATGTGTGTTAACATAATTATATCCCTATATAAAAATAAAACTGTTTTTTTTTATTTGTACCAAAGGTTGCAAAGCCCTGAATGTGTGTTAACAAAATTTATAACTTCTCGTGACGGGGACTTTATATACATATTAGGACCATTGAGCAGGGATTATCGCTTCACTACGAAATTATAAAGTTACTAAAGGCTCGGCAACTTTAAGCAGCAGGCAAATTCCCGTAATTTAAAACGTTCAAAATCTAGACGCCATCTCATCTCAGCTACATAACAATCAATGTCAAAAATGCCTACATTTTTTAAATTCCTCTAATAGCCCTAGATATTAGAGGAATTTTTGACAGATTCAGTCGGATTAGAATGCTAACGTTCTTAAAAATGCAGGGTTTTCCCCTCTGTTCATACATCTTATGTATTTGCTATATTCCTGAACGTATACTACCAAAGTAGCCTATCAACAAGGCCACACGATCCATTCCATCAACATCACCAGCATTCCCGATCCTCGTGCCAACTTTGTCCAAATTAATCTTAAATGTTATATTATATAAATATTAGCGAAATGTCTGCATTCCGAAAAGTATGACCGTAAAAAATACTACCTACACAGAAATATTTTTCTTATTGGTCTAGTAGTCGCAAGCATACTGCTGAGCATGAGGTCCTGGGTTCGATTCCCAGGTCATAGTGTTATCGCTCCCCTATAACATGGGTCTTAATACATTACGTCCGAAATGTGTAAACAATTGTTTCAGCCGAAAGACGTCCACTGCTGGACATAGGCCGGGGAGGCCTATGTCCAATACCCCCACTTCGACCGGTTCTGTGCTTCTCGCATCCAAAGGGTTCCTGCGGTCATTACAAGATCGTCGGACCACCTTGTGGGAGGCCTTCCAACGCTACGTCTTCCGGTACGCGGTCGCCACTCCAGAACCTTTGGCCCCATCGGCCATCTGTGGCTGGAGTCTATACTTCTACTTAGAATAGAATAGAAAAAAAAGAGAGAAAGAAAGAAAACGAAAAGAAAAAAAAAGAGAGAAGTTTCAGTTTAGAGCTAGGCCCGTCTAGATTTCTCCGGATTAATGGAGCGCCCTGAGAATCTGCATAAAGTATTTGATCCTCCCTTTCCTATTGTGGATGAGGAGCTTTTCACTTTGTCCCTAATACCTGTACCTACCTACCTAAAGACCAAACCCGAATATTCGTCTAATCGCGCAACACACTTTCAATCAGAATAATTTTGAAGGATATTGCTAATCCATTGACTCATATGTCCAAAAATTTGACTACTCAGAAACGTATAGACGCCAGCACATCAAGCTACCCGATCTGTCAAATTTTCCCAATCAACTTTGAACCTTATAGTTTAGCAATAGAGTTGAAAATCTATTAAAGAAATTTGACAGATTGTAGTAGCTTGATGTGCTGGCGTCTGTACATAACGCAATGAATGTTGTTGAACTGTCAAAATGTATATTGTACATTGCTACCTACTGTTGTGATTTACGCAATTACCCCGCTGGTTGCATGTTTTAACAGGTTATGCTCTTGGGAACTTGAAATGAACTGTAATCAGGCCCCTCTTTTCCATTGGGCACTCTGGGCAATTGCCCAGGGCCCCGCGATCTTCGGGGGCCCCGGTCTGCTATCATAAAAAACATTTTTTGCAGCCGCCGTTCTATTCTACGCATTATTAGTACCCGATTCAATGACAAAATAAGAGATTTGTAGCGCAATTTACAATAAATCTCTAGCTAGTAAATATTAGTATGTTTCTCTTATATACACAGGGGCCCCGTGATCCTTATTTGCCCAGGGCCTCCAATAGGTTAAAGACGGCCCTGACTGTAATTAGCATTTATATTCCAGTGTGTGTGTGTGTTTCACACAATATAGCAGCTTACAAACAAGCTCAAGCCGACGTCAGACGCTTCACTTTTTGTTAATATGTATTTGCCTTTAAATAATAATAATTTTTAATCTTTTACTCAGTGGACACAAAAAATAGAAAATAATTAAACCTTACGTCGTTGGATCAGTTCAGATCTAACGATGTTGAGTTTCGGCGCTCGGCATCTTTCACTTATCTACCGAATGATCTAAAAATGAAATGCGCAGATGAACGGTCATTCCTATGTAATTGTTTCGGTGTCGTGTGATCGTGACATGAAACAAAAATGGACCTTCACTCGTGTGAACTATTCTATTCTCTTGTGAAGCGTTTGACTTCGTCTTTATGGCAATGCAGGCAGCTGCTTCCAATTCGTAACTATATGCTGTAGAAGAATAAAACTGATATTCATCTACATGTGATGTTCTGTAGTTTATACTATATTTAAGAGAAAAAGGCATGACTTCAAAAAAGGAGTAGGTTCTGAATACAACCTTCAAATCCTAAAAATTCATTAATACGATGAATTTTTATTTGTATTTTTATTAATTTTATGGCAATAGATTTTAGTAGGTATAGGTACATACAAAGTCATTTTAAAGATAATAAGAATCGTTCCCTATTACAATAGGGACTTGAAACAAAACTGACGAAATGTGACCGTAGTATAGGCACATTTCTGCTGAACCCTTACGGGAAACATTATATTATGTAATCATTGTGTTGTGCAATATGTGTGGTATGTGTCGTAATTTGTGGTTTTTAAAGTGTGTTAAAAATGTTAAGACTTATGTTACAAGAAAAGGCAGCACAATATTGTTTTCGCAAAAAAAAATAAAACACTTCGTCTTTGTTTGATAACATGTTTTGCTAATAGGTCTTATTTATTGTATGTAACCAAAGAGCAGAGTTTATTTTTTATTTACTGCTATTTTTATTAAGTGACATTTTAAAAGACATATTATAAGGTTTTAAAGACATTTAGGTACTCTACAATAATTTTTAAATGTTGTGTTGTTGAAAATAAAGTATACAAGTATAAATAAAACAAATATTTCTCGTAACTCCTTTATTCCTCACATTTGAACATTGTGTAACAGGTACACTTACAATTTGGTACGAATCATTTCAACATACGATTTGGACTGCACTGGGCTACATGATATCTATTTCTATAAGTACTGATTATTTTTGATACAATGATATTTTAATATACGTTTAGATGACGAGATGGCACAAATTTCCGGCGCAGGCAGAGACGGGGCTTATATTTAAAAAATGACGTCAAAAATGATGAATCGTAGGTAAATGGAAGTGTTTGCAGTCTTACATTAAAACTATGTGGCTACGTTTCC
The DNA here is from genome assembly GCA_927399505.1 of Luperina testacea. Lineage (NCBI taxonomy): Eukaryota > Metazoa > Arthropoda > Insecta > Lepidoptera > Noctuidae > Luperina > Luperina testacea. Next base: position 2,290,137 of record OV656771.1, read on the forward strand.
AAAGTCACTATTTGAAACAATTCTGTTAAAATCGACTAAACTAAAATATATCATGCATCCCATCTCTTCTCTAGTACAAAATTTCCCGCCTATGCGACTATGACAATGTAACTAAAACGACGTAAGCGTCGTTTATTAATCAGTTTTTAACAGTTCGTAAACTTATAAATTACATAAATATTCGCTTCTCTACAATAAAGTTAATTATACTTACAATATTACAACAATACTGCTTGTTCGTTCCAACTCGATTAAGTTAGATGATACCATGGTCTCGCTAGAGAAATGTTTGCGATTGACTTCGAACGCTAAGACTTTTTTATATGAATCATTCTCACTGCACGCACTGTACAATGCGTGCCACGAAAGATGAGACTTGACCCCGCCTCCCCCGCTCTTTCCGCCGCCCCTATGACGTCCGGTCCCGTCCCGCACTCAGACCTCATACCGCTAAAGATACCTAAAATCGTGTTCTGCGCATGTCAAACCACGTGGTGTGTCAAGTCTCATCTTTCGTGGCACGCATTGTACACAAATTATTTCCCCTTGTGACCACGGCCTAACATGCAGTTAATATTTCAATAAGGTAACAAGAACAGAGGACGACAAACGCGTCAAAATAATGTGATGTCGGATATTTTACAAAATAAAAACTGATCAGCAAATTCTATTGTATACAACAGTGTATGTACATAATGCGTGCAATTTACTATGTTTGTTCGTGATCAAGTGGTTTGTCTTCTGTTCGCCAGTCTTAGTAAAGTTTCCGACTTGTCAAGGCCTTCAACGTTTTCACTCGATGACGTCTCATCTCCACTGTGCTCTAACGTTGATTCGGTCACTTTAGCTTTGAATATTTCGACTGTCCCCGCTTTAAGTATCGAAAGTGCGAACTTTACAGTATAATTGCTTTTTTATAATTTTAAAGTTTTATACCTTAGTTTTCAAATGAGTTTTGCACATTCGATTACTCAAGGTCAGTTAATTTACGCGCTGCGATGGTAACCGATACATCTATATACATTGTATTATGTTTCCCCGGTTCATTTAATATGATCTTGTATCAAAGGGAATTTGTAGAATTTTATATGGAGCCTTTATACCTAGCTGTCCGCCATTTTGTAATTTTTTTCAAAATGGCTGCTACGCATCAATCATATATAAATAAATAGCTCACATCAATGCAAACAGAAAACATAATTAAAAAAAAGACCAAATCCCGTAAAGCGACACGTTTCCTAGATATTAAACGTTCAAAGTTCAGTCATATTTTTTTGAACTTGCGTAATCTTGTTGCATAGATGTTTGTTTTTTTTTATTTTTATTCATAAGTCATTTATTAATTTGTTGAACATAGGTATACAATAATGATGTTATATAAACGTTCAGAGTGATTATTTCAGACATCTTTGCAACATGGCGGACAGGTAATATGCCACGGACCCTTAGGGGTTCCTAAAATTTGGGTTATTTTTACATAGCAGGAAAACATATTTTCTCTACCAGTCCTTATTATAATTTCGTAAAGAAAGTAACGTCGCATAGAGACTTGTACTGTTTAAAAAGTTAAGTGAATACATTGTATTCAACCGACTAACTATACCACGACAAGTTAGTAATCAATGATGGACATTCATCAGTACACATTTTAACATTAACATAATTATCAGTTCGATACCACAGCTGAACGAAGTTATTACATACATGATAATTCAAATTACAATTATAGCGAAATAAATATTAAAATAATAACAAAGTACTTAAGTAAGCGCTGAAGCTGCCATATTTACAACATAATCATTCAATTTATTATTATAAGTTTAGATTTGGTTTTGTGTTCGTCTCGGTTATAAAGACAGAGTTTTGTCGAATGTCTTAGAAAAGTAATAAAGTTTATAAATTGGTGCTGTGTCATCGGCTAATAATACGGTTTAGTAATGGTAACAAAGTATCTACTTATTTATAAATATTGAGCGGTCTGTTCACTACTCTGCAGGCTAAAGTCAGGCGACTGTTAGAATAGTGAATAGTCCGCTGCTTGTGAATATTAATAACGACGATAAGCTTGTTTAATAATTAAGCGGAAATAGAAAATAATTATATCAATCTGTTATAATGGAATAATTCAGGAATGGCCCAATTGTGTCCACGTATTCTTATCGAACACATAGACGAAGTATTATTTCGAATAATTTTAATGGTCACACCATAAAACGATTGATTATAAAAATATAACTATTATTCTAAAATGGAATATACATTTCTCGATCAATTCCTTGTTACAGGGAACTTATAAAATATGTATAATAAAGAAAACGACGTTATATCACGACTATATACACCTTAATTATTATGTACGTCTTATTAACACGAATATATTAACTTGTAATTTACCTAATACTCCTTATGATGGCTGCGGCGTTCTAGACTATGAGCCTTGTTCGATTTATTGACTTGTTCTAGATAAATTGTTTGTGAACAGTTTGTTGTTGATCACTTTCTTTTATAAACGTGGTACTGAATCAGGAAGACAGGTGCTTAATTTAACTAGAAAAAAAGGAATCTATCGCAAACAGTCATCTATTTACACAACTAGTCATTGAAACCATCACACTATATTTACGGAAGAAACTTATTTAATTAAAAAAATACACTATCCTTTAGCACAAAAAGACATTACTAATAGACATGAAGACAACAACAAACCGCTCATCAAAGGCGCAATATGTACACGTCGCAAGCAAACAAATTATTATCAATTAAAAACAACTATTCAGCGGAAGCGAAACTAAGTAGACATTCTACATTCACCCTTTCTACGTGGATACTCGTATAAGTGTTAGGATCGCTTGCGACGGTGTTTCTCCTTAATCGGGGGCGTTAAGTAGGGACTGTGATTCTACGAGTTGACTAGCGTCTATGAGGCTGACTTGCATGGAGTCCAGGCTGCCGGTGACTACGTCAGAGCGGCCCACGCTGAAGGGGTAGAAGCGGGACACTGGGGGCCGTTGCCGCTGCTCTGAAGGTTCCTCGCCGTTGGAATGCCGCGAGAGGATCGACAGGGATGGCATCTTCTCTTTTATTTGGTGGATCTGTTGAACAATAATCAGGTTTTGAAACGCTTGCCATAGTCGTGGTAAAAATATTAAACAGTCTGCAAACAAGAAGCTGGGCCCGTTTGCTGAGGGTGCGCCAGAATTATATTCAACTCATTTAGGTCATTTAAATCATGGCTATTGTGAAACTGGTACAACATGAAGTAAATTCGTAACAGGAATATTCCCGTGATTGCCGCTTGACCAGCTGTTGACATAATATAAGCCTAAATACTAGGATAACATACGCGTGCTGTAGTAGTGTGCAGTGAGGTCACAAATACACAGCCCTCTGAACGAATGCTGACGTCATTTTCCTTGAGCCGCGCTCATTATGAGAGACCAGCTGTTTTAGTGATATGCGAGGCGCTGTAGTATATTAATCTGAGACAATTTACCGCCGTCGCACATTTGGGCGTGCCGGAATGTACATTTCAACCGCGCGGCCAACTCATAATATTTGACGAAACTTTGCCAGGAATTAGTGCTAATTTGTTACTTTACACACCCCTTTTCGTGAATTTGTTACAAAAAAAACTAAGACGCTATGACAAAGAATAGTTGGCCGCTAGAACCGCCACTTGCCGTAATCATCGCCCGTGATTACACAGAAACTATATAGTAATACAGATAGACGAATGATGCATCAAAAGAAAGGTCTTAATTTGTTGAATTTGTTACAAAATTTAAAAACGTCATAACGTAAATAAACAAAAAGTTACGCAATATTTAGTTCTCAGGTTATGAGTAGGTAGGTATCTCACCATAAATATCAAATTAATAGAGGCTAATGTGTATGGACAATTAGTTACTAATTTGTTACAGCTAAAACCAGAAAAAAAATACTAGAAAGTAGGTTCAATAATTTGTTAGAGTCGATTTTAGTTGGCCGCTCGGACGGCAATATGCCTAAAATACAATGGCGTTTATCTCGCTATAAAAAGTAGGTTTAAGCTAAGTTTTAGTACTAATCGCCAGGTAACGTAACATAGTTTGGATAAATATGGCGAACATAACTGCAGCAATCATATTTTAGAAGATATTTACAAAAAACAGTAGTATGTAACCGTATGAAAGTAGGTTGACCATGAATTTTCACAATGAAGTGAGACTGAATAGTGATTATTGGAATGTTCGATATTCATATCTTATTTTTTTAGGGCGAGTGCTTATATAAATGTTAAGGCATCCTGTAGCATAACTTTATAAAAGTAAAAGTCACAAATCGATTAAAATTTGCAATACACTTTTTGGTGGTGAGTTCTACATTAACAAATCCAACATATAAGTGTGCACAACTCATAGCTAAGCACTTTTAGATACTTCTGGATTTAGTAATAATTGTCTCAATAACTTAGTAGTATGAAAATCACGGGAATTAAATACGTACGAGCACACTCCACAAAATACTGCACAGTAATGACAATATTCACAACAAAAAATAATCGCTTTGCAAACCCTTTGCAACAAATATTTTTAACAATAGTTTGGAAACAAAAGAGATCCTTTCTAGAATCGTTCCCATCATAAAACACCTGCGCAAAGTCAAAGAAACGATAATTTTATCAGTGCCTACCTAAATACTTTAAAGAATTAAGAACAATAGACATCAATATGGCCGCAAAACGAACCGCATATTCGTTCGAACAGAGTACAAAATTAAAAACATGCTTTCGTAGGTACTAATGTAATCATGGTCACCCTACTCTGATACGGTTTCATACTACTATTTATTGTAAATATATTCTAAAATATGGATGCTGCAGTTATGTTCGCCATATTTATCCAAACTATGTTACGTTACCTGGCGATTAGTACTAAAACTTAGCTTAAACCTACTTTTTATAACGAGATAAACGCCATTGTATTTTAGGCATATTGCCGTCCGAGCGGCCAACTAAAATCGACTCTAACAAATTATTGAACCTACTTTCTAGTATTTTTTTTCTGGTTTTAGCTGTAACAAATTAGTAACTAATTGTCCATACACATTAGCCTCTATTAATTTGATATTTATGGTGAGATACCTACCTACTCATTACCTGAGAACTAAATATTGCGTAACTTTTTGCTTATTTACGTTATGACGTTTTTAAATTTTGTAACAAATTGAACAAATTAAGACCTTTCTTTTGATGCATCATTCGTCTATCTGTATTATATAGTTTCTGTGTAATCACGGGCGATGATTACGGCAAGTGGCGGTTCTAGCGGCCAACTATTCTTTGTCATAGCGTCTTAGATTTTTTTGTAACAAATTCACGAAAAGGGGTGTGTAAAGTAACAAATTAGCACTAATTCCTGGCAAAGTTTCGTCAAATATTATGAGTTGGCCGCGCGGTTGAAATGTACATGTGCCGGACAGCAACGCAAAAATTCGCCTAACTTTCGAACATTTTGTATGACATCATACTTTTAGGGATGTCCTTCCTCAGATGTCATAGCTACCAGTGTAACATGAATGTTCTGTAGCATATTGACCTGTATAAGCACACAATGCCACTAAAAATGTCCTGTGGAATAGCAATTTATGGAACAATAAATAAAATTTTGTTTGACATAAGGTCGGTTTTTGTTTAACCTACATTTTTACAAACGCGCCATGCGTCATTTCAAACAAAAAAAAAAAAAAAAGGTCGAAAAATATTTGTTGTTGGCTTCTTTTTTGCTTAGTATTTAAGTACTAGGATAACATGAATCTCCTGTAGTATATTGACCTCTTGTCCTGGTGATGCACTCCCAACCTATCTTGCCGTATTATGGTTATGTCACGGGCAACATTTATTTACCAGGATAACATAAGCCTCCAGTAACATGCAGACTTGCTGACGCACTCACCACCTATCTGGCCGCATTATGGTTATGTCATTACCAACATTTATGTAATAGGGCTACATAAGCCTGCTGAAGTATTGTATTGTAATAACGGGCTGGTGTCCACAACTCCACGTCCAAGCGCTTATTTCACTGATCCTTGACGCACTCATTTTCTATCTTACCGTATTGTGGTTATGTCAGTGCCAATATTTATGTACGAAGGCTACATAAGCCTGCTGAAGTATACTGACTCTCGACACACTCGCTACCTATTTTGCCGCATTGTGGTTATATCATTACCAACATTTATGTACCAGGGCTACATAAGCTAGCTGAAGTATAGGTAATACGGGCTAGTGTCCGCAACTCCACATCAATGCGCATCCTTTGCCCGCACTCACTACCTAGACTTTACCTATAGTCTTTCACAGTTATTTTGCCATTGACAGCGGCAAACCAACAGAAACTTTATTGTAACGAAAATAAATATGAGAGTGATTTTGACAGTGATGCTAACATAAGAGGTAAAATAAGTGTGAAAGATGCATATTGTGTTTATGTCATAGCCAATATTGAAGTACCAGGATAACATAAGCCGGCAGCAGTATACTGACCTTCTGAAGCGCAGCGTAGTTGTGCACATGGTATTGTATGGTACCGGACAGCGGCGAGTCGAGTGGCGCGAGCCATCGCTCGTAGCACTGCGACCACAGTTCCATGCCGGCTACCGACGTGCAAGGTTCTAGCCGACTCAGTTCGGATGCTGACTTGTTTGGCATCGAATATTGTGCTGTGAACAGAAAAAAAAACGACATTGAATTAAAGTAAGCGTATTTGCGCAAATATTCGCGATATTTCGTTAATAAACCAGTTGGATGCGAAATATACACGATTAACTTTGGTTTGGATAAAATTTGTTATACGGATAGACCATGACCTGGGTTACGTGACTTAGGATGCTTTTTTCCATTAGTAGTACGTTCCCTCGGGATAATATCCAACCTCCATGAGGGCAACGCGTCGGAAAAGCGTTTTATATAACCCAAGTAACGCTAATGTTTTGACAAACACGTCAAGCGATTAGCACAATACGTTCAGCTATAGAGCCGATATTTGGACAAGCTGCAAAAACAGCTTGCTTGCCAATGGAGTTTACACTCGAAAAGTATAGTGCTACAAGGATCTTTTGGCGCTCGAATGACTTTAACATGGGTACGCCCTTTCACATTTATTTTACTTTTGACAGCAGCAACCTAATAACAACCTTATTGTGACGAGAATAAAGATCATTGTGATTTTGACAGACTTGTCATTGGCAGCAACCCAAAAGCAACCTTTTTAGTATGAGAATAAAGATCACTGTGATGCAAAATCAGAGGTAACATAACTGCGAAAAAACTCTAAACGTTTGTGAAGTTTATTAAAAAAACAAGATGGCGGCGTTAGTTCCGATTTTGGCCACGCGACAAAAGATTCTTGTACAGTTTTACTCACATAGCCTCTGTGAGTGTACGGTATTAGGCTTGACGCCGTACAGCGGGTTGTAGAACAACGCCTTGTCTTGCTCCGAGAACTGTTCGCCCCAGTCCCACACTGGCCTCTGCACGAAGTTCTGTAAAGAATACTTGTGAATATATTGTATAGAAATAGAAAATCAGTTGAGTTTTACGTCACATATTGCATGAGACTTGAGTAGTAATAATTAAAAGTGTTAATGATTTTTGCAACTGGCAATAATTTTGAGAATCTTCGATCATAATTTTATAGATAGTAAAATCATGATCGAAGATTCTCAAAATAGAAAAAAAAAACGCGTGTCTGTGATAAAGCCTGCCGCCAGTTTTGAACATTTGAAGACGTTCCAGGACGGGATGGCAAATTGCACAATGTGTGTTCACACTTTACATACCTGCTCAAATAAGCGTGCGACATGTGGCGACTTTAGAGCTATTTGCGTACGTCTGCTGTAACAATAACTTGCTGAAACGCAACTATACCCAGTTGTAAATAAAACCAACTTTACCTTAGCTACAGCCAGCTCTCGATCCCGCGCGCAGTTGAACAGGAACGTGTCAAAGATGTGGTTATGTGCGCAGTCCCACAGTGTCGTTAGATATGTTTCTGTGAACTGGAAGTCTGCTGGGAACTGCTGCAGTAGCTGCCACACGCAGTCCAAGTATAGGAGCAGTACTGGGGCAGTTTGAGCGGAGGTCGTTTCCTTAGCGGTCGTGTCTTTAGGGTTGCCCGGACGGGGGAGACCGAATCTGAGGACATAAGTTTTGTTGTTCGAATTTGGATCATGTGTGAAGATCGTAGACCTTTTTGATGATATTTTTGATAATCTATGCTAATCTCTGGAACTACTGGTTGGATTTGAAATATTCTTTTTGCATTTGATTGCCCAATTCTTGAGAAAGGCTACTTAAATTACTAACATCACGCTAGGACCCTGCAGAGCCGAGCAAAAACAATAAAAAGTCAGAAAGAACGTTGAGCGAAAACGAAGTAATAGCGCGGGAAGGCGATATGATGCGACGGGGGGGGGGGGGGGACAAAAAGTTACGCGGACAATGTCGCGGGCACTTTATAAACAGGGATATGGAGTTTATAACTAATTTCTAAAAAGGATATAATTATGCTAGTAGTACCGGAGCAGTGGTGGCCAAGTGGTAACTGCCGCGACTTACGAGCCCTAGGTCGTAGGTTTAAACCCAGACAGGCGCTTTAGTTTGTGTAAATTATTTCATTACCACTGCTCTCAAAACGGTGAAGGAAAACATCGTGAGGAAACCGGCCTGTCCTAGAACCAAAAATTCGAAGAAATGTGACATCTGCCAACCCACATTGGGCCCGCGTGGTGGATTACGGCCCACTCCGTGTCACCGAGAGGAGGCCTGTGTCCCAGCAGTTGGAATTATAGGCTGATTATGCATGAGTTATTATTTAACAAAATGTTCTCAACATTTTAGGCTGATTATGATGCTAGTATCTACCATTTTTGTTACGCAATCAATCTGTATAAATATTTTGGAAAAATTGCCTGCAAATTATATATATCTTTCGAAATAAAGACATAAGGAAACAACAAATTAGAATCAGGATAATTATTACATTAATACATAAGGCAACTTTTACCTGTCTACTATTTCTAACATTATAAAAGCTTTAGATACACAAGCTACCAGGAACACATAAATGTATGGTAGTGTTAAATAATTGCGGAAAGGTAGAGCAGTGTGTTGTGTTCTATTGTGCTTGATCGAGATAAATTAAAGTTTTTTTTTATAAATGGCATGTCGCAAGCCAACTCAGGACATTGTGGGCTGTTTAACCGGGCTGGCCTGTGGGTGCCTCAATAAATTAAGACAACAAACTGCATGTCATACTTAACAAAGTTTAAATTCCATTGCAACCAGAAACCTATTAGGATCTTCATTTTTTACCATGACTTGCCATAACCATCATTTTTGTTACAAATGGTCACTCGAAAACCAACTTATAATACATTTTACTAAAGTAGTAGGGGTGGGGTACGGACCTCGGCTTATGGCGTCCCTGCGGGTGGGACAGCGAGGGTCAGGCTGGATCGAATTAATATTATTTAAACTTTAGCATGTGCTTGATCAAATCATTATAATTATAAATAAACAGTATTTACCAAGCTCATGCAGTAAACTGTGCTTTAATTAAAGTATCAAACAAATTCATACAAGGTTACCAGGGCAATATAAATGGGTAAGAGTACTCACCTGTCACAGAACGGGTGTCCGAGCGCGATCCATTCCTTTTGTATAAGAGACTGGAAGCCTGATATCGTTCTGAAGTGAGGGTCGACTAGCAATTGAGTGAGGCATGATACCACGGAACAATAGTCTACGCCGTCACCTGATACATAAGGAATATTTCTTTAACAAATTAGTATAATAATAATCGGTGTTTATTTAGAATGTTTAAACAACTATTTACTAGGAAAACAGGAAATCGTAGAGCGAGTATTATTTATTTTTAAAAGCCCTTACGCCTCTGAAATAATCACACCATGACAACACAGACATCCGCGAATTTGAAATCCGCCTGAAGCCCCCTATTTTTCCATTTCTCCAAAGAAAATGAAATACTGCCTATAGCAGTGAACTTGGGCGTATTATCTCATCATCATCATCTGCCTAGTCTTTTCCCAACTATGTTGGGGTCGGCTTCCAGTCTAACCGGATGCAGGTGAATACTAGTCTTTTACATGGAGCGACTGACTATCTTACCTCCACAACCCAATTACTAGGTAATACGATACCCCTTGGCAAGACTGGTTGTCAGACTTTCGGGCTTCTGACGACCCGTAACGACTGTAAAAGATCCACGAATGACAGCCGGGACCAACGGCTTAACGTGCTTTCCGAGGCACGGAGAGTTCTTGATATGTAAAGATGGAATATGAATATATGAAATAATATATATATATATGAACTTGGGCGTATCATACACTTCAAAACTGTTAGCGCGATTTTGAATGCTTCTGTAGCGTATGTGCTTAAAATTAGCCAAGATTGTACTCGGTACTATTATAACTGATAGAACGTTGCACATACGTCCCATTGTCGGATATTAGCTCGATTTTGGTATATAAAATTACCTTCTTGTAAGACAACGGTGACGTTGTTAGACAGATTTTGCGCGGCGTCCTCGGCGAACGCGATGCAGTTGGCGACGTAGCGAAGCCACCGGCTAGCGTCCAGGATCGAGTAGTATTGGGAGTCTTGCAGCTGTAATGAAGGAGGAAGTAGCTTTATAGCACAGTTTTGTTGCCTTGAATCTTTTATCGTGTCAGCCAGGGCCGTCTTAACCAAATCAGGTGCCGGGGTGCCAAAATCAGCTAGCGCCCCCCTTGCCAACAAAAATAAATTAAACTTAATTTTTGTGTTCCATTTTTAAAGGATGATTTCCATAAATTTTTTCTAAGGGATTTTTTTTGAGGCGCTGACGGGTTACAGTTACAGCGCTGGAGCGTTACGGTTATAATGAGTGATCAATGATGACCCGATCGGCTTGCGTCCCCTAAAACCCTGCGCCTGGGTGCCACGCACCCCTTGCACCCCCGGGTAAAGACGGCCCTGGTGTCAGCCAAACAATCTGAGGTCGTACTTAAAACTATAAAGTCATTTGATTGGTTGAAAGAATTGATGGATCTAGCTTTTTGTTTTAAACTTAATCACACTAATATTATAAAGGCGAAAGTTTGTGAGTGTTGGTGTTTATATGGTTGTTACTTCTTCACGCTCAAACGGCTGGATCAATTTTGATAAAATTTGGTATGAAGGTAGCTGACACACTGGATTAACATATAGGCTACTTTTTATCCCGATATTTCCACGGGATCGAAACTTATGCGGGTGAAACTGCGAGGCGCAGCTAGTGATAATTTAAATGTTTGCAAGCAGAATGGTGAAATATGGCTGAGCTTTAAGGTATCATAACACATTATGTCATCATCTGCCTAGCCTTTTCCCAACTATGTTGGGGTCGGCTTCCAGTCTAACCGAATGCAGCTGAATACCAGTATTTTACATGGAGCGACTGCCTATCTGACCTCCACAACCCATTTGCTAGGTAATACGATACCCCTTGGTTAGACTAGTTGTCAGACTTTCGGGCTTCTGACGAGTGAACGACTGTCAAAGATCCACGAATGACAGCCAGGACCAACGGCTTAACGTGCTTTCCGAGGCACGGACACATTATGTATTACCCATATTTGCAAAATAAATGTATATTGTATTCTAATTTTTGGGAATGCTTGAGTCAGGCTAGGTTTTAAATAGTAGCTCATGCACAATCATCTTATAATTCCCCCTGGTGAGACACAGGCCTTTTCACTGCGAGAAGGAGTGGACCATAATCCACCACGCGGGCCCAGTATCTATGGGTTGGTAGATGTCACATGTTTTCCACATGATTTGTTCTAGGACATGCCGGTTTCCACACGATGTTTTCCATCACCGTAATAATAATATTTTATGGCGAAGTAAAAATGTTAGAAAGTCAGCGATTTTTTCTACCTAGGACGGACATAAGTTTCTTGAATGAAAACCAGATTAAGAACTAATAAACAATAATATATTTAAGTTGCCTACAATGACAAAAGCTAACAAATAAACCGCACGTATTCCCAGATAAGCATAAAAGGAAATAGTGTAGTACTTCATTCATAAAACCGTAACAAGACGAAATACAAGGAAAATGCGTTAATTTTCATCCTTAGGTGCGGTAACCACAAAGTATATTATATTGTTTGAGAAGTGTTCATTTAGGCGATTTATTTATCTATTTCTTGGAACAGCCTACAGTAGGACTGTTGACTATGTATGTATCTATACTATGTTCTTTGAGTGTTTGTTAATCTTGACTATTTCTTTAGCTGAATATAATTATAGTCACTGGAAAGTTGAAAATGCTAAAGCGCCATTTTGGCCAAAATGAGTTATAATCAGATTGTCTTGAAAGCTAAAAAAGATCGACGCAGAAAAAAAAAGTGTAATCCAACGTTATATTATACTTAACTCATTTTGGCCCAAATGGCGCTTTACCATTCTATGCTTTCCAGTGACGATATGATATACACGGTGGCGGGGACATCGCGCTACCTGTTACCATGGATCCATTACACGATTCTGAAAATTAGTTGTTCCATACATTTTGACCGCGTGGGTATTGCATTTTTCTATGGAACAGCCGATTTTTTCGACCTTTGGACGGCTTACGAAGGGCCGATGCCAACTCGCAGAGACCCCGTAGGCGCCGTCTTATTGTCAACGCTCGCACGATGATGCGATGCGATTTCATCGTGCGACGAAATCGCTCGCGCGATAAGAAATCGTGTGTCCTGTTTTGGAGCGATGCGATCACGCTCGAAATGGCTATTAACAGAGATCATAGCTTTTGCTGTCGGGCAATATTTCTTTAATCGTAAATAGCATTAAAAAAGGAAAACGTGGACCTATGTGGTCCACGTTTTCCCTTTTTTATAAACTCTATAAAAACTGAAATCAGCTGGATGAATTTCACAATCAGTATTTCGATTCGGCGTACGGAAAGAAGAAGAACATTTTTACGAATACGTGTCTATTTGAACAGATACATTTGATTACATCTGTAATGGAATACGCAGTGATTGTACACGTTATACCCTATTAGTGTGGAACAAAGATTGGTGTTCCCTTGCCCCTCCTCTCCCCTTGGCCGCGCGAGCGCTATTAGGACACTCAGTACTGATGAGTATGTTTGATCGGACGATGATCAATACGATGCGTCGGTGGTCGCGCGACGAAAACTAGACAATTTGGTCGCATCGCATGATCGCGCGACCTTCAATAGGACATTCAGTATATATCAGTATGTTTGTTCGCACGGTCGCACGATTATTTTCATCGGACACACGCATCGTCGCACGAGCGATGTCAATAGGACGGCGCCTTAGACTATTTTAAATAATGAGGGGGCACCAATCGACGATTCTCCCTTTACGCACTATGCCAATGTACCCAAGATAAACCCCCGGTATAATGGTTGCTTTTCGGTATTTTACTTTTAGGCATTATACGATCTCGATACGTTATCGTATTTTAGTTATGATGACAATCCTTGAATGTTTACCTATAATTCCAATTTCTATCTAATCTATATCCAGTCTTAGGCCCACTTGCACCCATTCACTAAATAATAATCGAGTTTAATACATCGTTCTGATTCTGATAATAGTTTGAAGATGATAGAGATGGAATGATGTTTTAAATATGTTTAGCGCTAACGCATTCAGTGTTTTGTGGAGTAAGAGGGCCTTAATGTAAGGCAGGTGCCAGGTTTTTATGGAAAATTGGTGTTGTGTGACTATTTAAAATGTTTCTGAATCTAATTGTTACTTACCCAAAACTGTCCAAGCGTGGTCGGTGTGCACAATTCAACAAGTTTCTTGTACGAGGTCTGTAGTGTTGCCAGCGGTGGGAGTATGCCGGGGCCGCCAGCATTCGTGAACGTATTGCCACAGAGGTATAGAACGTGGGGCGGCGTCAACTTCGGATGAGAGCGACGCACCTGGGAATATAGACTTTATTTTAGTGGGTTAGGGTGAATTTTTGATTGTCATTTGTTAGTGGTTTGGGTGTTTTCCAGGTTTGAATGTTAGTGTCATGTGAGTATTTGTAAGAACCGATGATACAGGGGATATTCTCAGTATTTTTTTTACATAAACATAACATCACGCCTGTATTTCATGAAGGGTTCGACAGGTACTTGTGAATGCCAATTTGTAGCGCCACTAGCAAATTGAGTGCTTTTATTTGAATATTTGAATACTTTAACCAGAAATTCTAATTTGAAATCACCTTAAAGACGTTTTTCATTTGACAGTTGAGGTTTATAACCTCAATTTTCGTCGATGATTTTTCAATAACAATAATTGTTGAAAAAATTGGTGATATTAAAGTTAAAACCTTCTAAATACAGATTAATGTGTAACTAATTCCTTAGAGTGAGTATTCTCGTAATAATTTAACCTAAACACTTGACACCTTGTTTACAATTTCATCAGATACTTTTGGAACAGACTATAATATATGGGTTTGATTTTCATTAATAAAGCTTTTATTCACATACCTGCTCCAACAACACACTCTCCGCCGTCGCCGACTGTTCAGTACTCAACAACTCCCCACTCCTCAACAACGCAGCACCTTCAGGCCTCCCCCACACCCAAATAGGAACTCTCCCCGACCGAAAATGACGCGCTGATTCCATCAAGTTATAATCCAACACAGAACTGGGCACTATCAACGTCTCTCCAGCAGTCAACATGAACGCATCAGAAGTTCCATTTATACAAGTGATTCTCCAGTGAGGACATTCTAACCGTTCGAGTTCCCTCTTCCAGTCGCCTGGGCGTTGGAACATGTTCATGTCTGAGGGGAGCGTGGGGTAGTAAGGCTCTCTGTACTCGAAGGCAAAGAGGAGGTCGTGTCGCTTTGGAAAAGCGTGGTGCATTAGAGCGAGGCCTATCTTTCGGCCGTTGTCGATCGGTGAGTTGACGAAGCTGAATGTTAGGACTTTCATGTTCTGGAATGGAAAGAGATTTTATTATTCTGGTGGTCTGTAGTTTTTTTTTTTCAGATCTGTTAGAGTCGGGTTCCTGTAAAAGTAAACGTGTATGTAGTTTGCACAGAGAGATCTTCTTCTAAACTCTGTATACCATTGATATTTCTGTTATTCAATTTATAGATGGTTTTTGGGTGGCATTTTTTTATTATTATTTTGTTCGTACGACTCATGGACGCAGATAGGTTTTGAAGGTAATGCCATGTTTGAATAAAAACAAAAATGCATCATCATGCACCTCTGATGTCATCATGCACGCCAAACAAATAATACCTATAAAAAATTTCCCATAAATATTTATGGCATAAAATCATTCAATTTAAATTATCCGCCTATAGCCAAATTGTAAATATTATCTTCATTTATTTATGCATTCATAAAACAATTCACATTGTGTTTGAACATTATATGAATATTATTTTTATTGCTTGCCGAAAAAGGTAAATGGGATACATTTCAAACTAATTATAATCGATTAAATAAGATACTCGTATGCAATCAAATTCTAAATAGATATAATAAAAGTTCTTTCATCACTTTTTCTTAATAAACAACATTTCCTATGTAAAATAAAAATCTAAACTATTTAACAACGACTGATCTAATTCCTTACTTGTCCACTCGCTTACCATGTGACATTGAGCACCGCGCTAATCTGATTAGATAGTGACCCAAACAGATTGCCACAGTAACGCATCTGCACCAAATATGTGTATTATCTGCGTATACCGCACATATCTGTGTTTTATGTAAATGTAGGTAATGGTGTGTTTGTCTACCTTTACATTACATTACTAGCTTCTGCCCGCGACATCGCCCGAGTGAAATTTCACGCTCCACTCATTCACCCTCTTAGGTGTGGGATTTCGAAAAACCCTGTCTAAGTGGATACCTACTCTTCACACAAAGAACACACCCTCCAAATATCATGTCTCTAGGAACAGAGGTTTAGGCTGAGCGTTGATATATCAGTCAGGTATATGAATGTTGTAATAGAAATAGGTATAGATTTTACGTGTATTGGCATAATGAAAAAATAACGAAACTATTAGTGGAAAAGTGCTATTATTCTTTCAGTGTTTTTTCAATGTTTATACTTAGCATAAATATAGTAGAGTTAATAGTGTCTGATAATTTATATTCCATCGCCACTTAATCAGTTATCTACTTTAGTGAAATGCATTCTAAGTTGAGTTTTGAGTGACCATTTATAACAAAAAGGGTAATAGGGTATAGGGTATAGGGTAAAAGGGTCTTAATAAGTTTTTGGTTGCAATGAAACTTGAAATTTGTAAAGTATAACATTCAGTTTGTTGTTTCATAACTTGAAAATTATTTCGAATTCCTGGCTCTAATATACACTTATAATTCATTTCTCTATTTTTTATAAATTTGCATGTCATACGGTAGAATAGGTAAACCAGATTTGATGTTTTAATACCAATAACACCTTTATTTGTCACCTACATTTTTTTGCAAATAAATTATTTTGATTTTAAGGTTGACTATAACATAACATGGACATGTATTTGGCAATAGCGTAATGTAGTCTTTATGATAGTTATTAACACCGTACTTTGCCTGCATGTTGGAGTACTACCTACTCCCTCTCAAAGAGAGAACGCTTGGACCTAAGATAACAAGTAGGTGGGGCAGTTCCATTGATAGATTATAGACATATTTGACTGATAGCATTTGGTAAAGTAACACTTGCTTGAGTGTTTACTCAGGTGCAAAATGTAAATAAGATAAAGCTACTGTCTGGCTGAGTAAAACGTGGAATTACAGGAAACTAGCTTCGTTCGAGTGAAGTTCGGACATTATCCCACAGGAGCGTACTACCGGGATAAAAAGTATCCTACGTCCTAACCCAGGTCTGTCAGGTTGTCATGGTCAATATGCCAAATTTTATCGAAATTCATTTAGTTTTAGAGCCATATCTCACCGGGACGCCATGGCGACGTCGCCATAGCGTGCCGGTAAGGCTTGGCTCTTAAGAGTAAACTAGTCGCGAGCTCGAACTCACTGGTGGTCATGGCCAAAAAGCACGCTGTCTCACCTGACTTCGTGTCTGACAGAGCTAGTATCAGTGATGAGCAGTTAGACGCTAGTCTACACGCACAACGTCTAGTTCTCACGCACAGAAACAAAGTTCCAAACTGATAGGCGCGTAAAAAAATTCGAAAATTGCTTTAGAAAATAGAGTTTTATGAAAAAAACCACTGCATAAATGAATTATAAATAAAGTTTATTGAACTCTTCTATAACTGAGCTTTGTCAGTACGGACTCGGTTTTGAATATTTTACAGTTCTTTTATTTCTTATGTACACCCAAAGTTGCGTTAAAAATAGCAAGAAAAACTAATCTTTGTTGGCTGATAACTTTTTATTTTTCTATTCTGTTTCCGCACAGACAAAATTAATAATAAATCAAACAAAATTATGTTTAACTTTGGATGCACAATGTCAAACTTTGGAGTAATACTCTCCCGAAATTTGTATGGAAAAAATATCGACTAGTGGCACCTTAAGGTGAGAAAAGGTAACAGACAAACCGACAGTTACTTTCGCATTTACAATATTAGTATGGATTAGTACCATGTAATAGGGAGGTAATACGGGCTGGTGTCCGCAACTCCACGTCAATGCGCGTATTTTGCGTACGGTTAGTACCATGTATCGGTTATATGGATTTTATTTTTAACAATCTATCTTACGTCACGCATAGCTTGGTGTATAAAACTTGATATATTAATTTGAACAATTTCAAAGTGAATCCTCCAAAGCTATGTAAACATACACATTCCAAAAGTGTAGATGTCATTATCATGGAAATGGTTAAAGAAATCTGCGAAGATTATGTAGATTACATTTGAAGTAGGTAGTACCTATATTCCAACAATGAATCATCATCGCGGATATGATTCAGATTAGGAAATCAATAAACATTACTGAATGTTAATTATAACTTATTAATCCATACTAATATTATAATGCAAAAGTGTGTCTGTCTACCTATTACCTCTTCACGCTTAAACCGCTGAACCGATTTAGATGAAATGTTTTTGTCCAGATATTCCCATGGGATGGACATTTATGGTGGGGCCGCGGGGCGCTGCTAGTAACTTATATGGGAGCAGTGCTGGCTCAGTGGTAACAGTCGTGGTTTACGAGTTGCAGGTCGTAGGTTCGAACCCAGACAGGCGCTTTACTTTGTGTAAATTCATCACCACTGCTCTCAAAACAGTGAAATAAAACGTCGTGAGGAAACCAGCATATCCTAGAACCAAAAATTCGAAGACATGTGACATCTAGCAACCCATACTGTGCCCGCGTAGTGGATCCAGCCCACTCACTCACACCGAGAGGAATGTGTCCCAGCGGTGGGAACATTATCGGTTGATTATGCCCATTTTATGTAGTGTTGTATTACTTAAATGCAACCACAATAACAAGTAACACAAATATTTAAAGAATGAATAAATGAATATTTTCAGAATTCAGTTTGTTTATTTCTAAACTTAGATCTGGCTAAACGTTTTCTACGTAAGTCACAGTATTACAGTATTTTACGGTATTTAGGGGAAATGAACACGCCACTTCTAAAGAACTGTACGATCAATACAAATTGTATTCACAAAGCTGCAGCGGTAGGTGGCTAAAAAATAAGACTGATTTTATTATTAACCAACTTCAAAAAAAGGCGAAGGTTATTTTTATATTTGTTGACTTTTTTTTTCTCTTTATTGTTATTTACTTATTTAATACTTTAAGCACACAAATGTACAGAGGCGGACTTATGGTTAGTGCTTCTCTACCTCCAATCCAAAAGATATATTTAGGGAGATTAGTTGATTGCTTTCATTCCTTCATAATATCGATTACTTTGAAACATTCTTCTTTCATCCTTGATTCTGGGTCGTATCCCACCAAATACTGCACTAATGCTTAACGAAGCGTTATTTCCAGCTACTTGATTAGTTAGCTGCAAGTAACCTAATTATTATGGGACGTTGTATAAGCGGACGCGCTGTGAGGGACACATTCGTGCTTTTTTTCTTACAATGGAATACATAATTTTTCTGCAGATTAAGTTGTATGCGCTTTTGTTTGTAGAACCACTGATTAGGCCCCATTACATGTTGAGACGCATACGCACGAACGATCAAAAAATTGATGCACACGAACATCGATCACTTTGTTCGCACCTGCGTACCACTAACGAACATCAAACACTGTGTTCGTCAAAAATGTTCGTGACGATCCAATTTGGTTGTTCTGTGCGGACGGTGTTCGGAGAAATTTGATGCTACTTCACTGTCGACCACTTCCAACGGTGAATCCATGTTTACTGAGGGGTTGAGCGCGAACACAAGTAGAACTGTGTTCGCCAGGTTTTCGTGTACGATTTGATAACTTACGTCCACACACGTACGAACCAAATGTTCCGTGATCGGTGTTCGTGTTCGCCATGGTTTGTTCGTTCGTGCGTACACGGCTTTAGGCGACATCGCGGCAGGAAAAGACGAAGATGGAGAGACGAACTTGATTCCTACCGAAAGGACTTGCCCGCAATGGCAGTGGACGTGTGTGGGAAAGAGAAAAGGAGGCCTTTGTCCAGCAGTGGGATATTACGGGCTAAATATACAAGGTGTTTTTTTGATATCCCATAACTCTAGGTCTAGGGTATGAATTAGACCATATCAAAGATTCAACTGGCATATGAATTTTTTTTGTTTTCATTTTTCATACAAAATAATCCGACTAAGTCACGATTATTAATGTAAATTTAGAACCTGACCCGCAACCAGGACATATAATTAACCAGTGTAAGTCGTGTGTATCTATGAGTGAGGTTAAAACCCGAGTCCTCACCCTTATGTGAAATATGACAATGTACATTTTCTTAGCTTTAAATATGAATGTGTGTATGAATGAATGTGTTTAATGACAATTAATTACTCGTATTTTATCAATGAAACTTAGATATCTTCGAAACTATGTATTTTTGGACCACATATTCTAGGACTTTTTGTATTATTTTTACTTATAGAATATAACCATAGAGTTATGGGATAAAACACGTTGTAGAGATAGATAGATTTATAAATGCACTTTCTTTTTCGTTCTTTCAACGAACCCACCTTGCATATAACCTGTAGCCCCTTCACCTTCCCGGGCATATCGCCGTACGGCATGAGCCGTCGCCGTCGTTGTGGGCCGCCATCCGTCAGCCATACGGCGCCGACCCCCGTCAGGGGCACGTCGAACGCACCAAGCAAGTAGTTCCGTTGGCAGTACTCCTGGATTTACACAAATAGAAAAACATATAATTTTAGTATCATAAGTAGACTTATACTTCTCTACTAAGCTTTAGCCCGCGACTTCGTCCGTGTGAAATTTCGCCCTCCCTCCATTCACCCTTTTAGGGGTGGAATTTCGAAAATACCCTTTCTAAGTGGATAAATACTCTTCACAAAGAACACACCCTCTAAATTTCATGTCTCTAGGACCCTGGGTTTAGGCCGCTATCCCACTGGCGTTTTATGAGTGTTGACGTCAACGTCACGTCTGCGCAGCGTCGACGCCGCGCAGGCGCGACGTTGACGTTGCGTCGTCGCGTGGCAAGCATTAACGTTCGCTGAACGCGACGTTAACGTCGCGCACATGTACCTGTTGCCAACAAATGCGACGTTAACGTTGCGCAGACGCGACGTCGACGTCGCGTCTGCGCAACGTTGATGCTGCGCAGACGTTCGGGAGACGCCGACGCTCGTAAAACGCCAGTGGGATAGCGGCCTTAGGCTGTTTGATTTATCAGTCAGTCAGGACTTTGAGTTTTATATACCAAAAAAGGTGTAACAGAATAAACGCAAGTCCTGAAAGTAGTTCATAATTGACTACTGAATCGATTTTACTAAATTTTGATATAGGTTTTTTTTTAAATTATGTATTGAAAGGTGATATGGCTGGAAAGGAGGTGACTACTAAAATGACAAATAATAGAGAAGTATAGAAGAAAAAAAAGCCATATTGCGCCGATCGTAAATAAATGGGGATACCTACCTACCTGCAAGAGAATGTTGAGAATGATGAGGCGGGCTTGGGGTTTTCAAAGTATGTCTTGTTTAAATTATACTGTGTGCGCTTGTACAGAAGCACATCAAGTTACTACAATCTGTAAAATTTCTTTAATATATTTTCAATTTTATCGCTAAAGCTTAAGGGGGAAGCGCTAAGGTAGCCCGCGAAATTCAAATTTTCTTACGTTTTTTGCAATTTGCTGGTCAGTATTAAGTTGTACGTTGATTAATATATGAATCGCGGCCGTAACTAACATGTATTTACAGGATTATAATCATTAAAGTCATCAACACAACTCTCTAAGACCACGTAAGTCCGAAGAATGATAATTTCATGAAACAGTTATTCTTTGGACTTACGTGGTTTTAGAGAGTTGTGTTGATGACTTTAATGATTATAATTCTGTAAATACATGTTAGTTACGGCCGCGATTCATATATTAATCAACGTACAACTTAATACTGACTAGCAAATTGCAAAAAACCTAAAAAAAATCAAATTTCGCGGGCTACCCTGGCGCTTTCGCCTTAAAGTGCAAAGTTGATTGGGAAAATTTGACAGTTTCGGGTAGCTTGATGTGCTGGCGTCTGTACCATACCACTGCCGAGGAAAGTTGCTAAACTAATATTAAAGAGGTAAAATCGTTTGTAAGAGCTCTCAGGAAGCAATGAACCGGTTTCAAAAATTCTTTCTTTGATAGAAAGCTCCACTATTGCTAAGTTAAGATAATAAAATAATGAATTATTTACCAAAACAGAGCTAAACTTATTGATACAAACATGAGTTTATATTTTATATGAAAGGAGTAACTATAAGCATTATAAAAAAAAACTTCACTTTTATTCGTTTCTATGAGGTGATCTTACATTGTTTTCTAATTACTCGCATTGCCCAAAAAACCGTTAACAACGAAATTAACCAGAAGTAGGAAATAATTGTGGGTTTTCAGATGAAATAAGGAAATTCAAGTACCAAGGCCGCATAAGCCGCGAGAGCAAAGAAACAGTTCCTATTGTTGACCCATGAACGGTAGTAATCACAAAAGAAGAATTCGTGGTAAGTAATTTAGTCAACCAGTTGATGGCCAAGGCCGTGTTGTAAATTTTTGTAACACTCTATTTTTCGCAGCTCAATCTTTTAATTTATTTTTATAATAATACGTCATATCCTTTCCCATCGTTACGCCAAAAACTTTCCACAGCCACTAATTTCTAAAAACAGTATTATTGTCATAAGCACGAAAAAAAAACCGGCAAATATACATATCTACACAAATCTCCCTACTTTGTTACTTGTAAAGGCGGATACAGACATTGCGAGGCATGCGCAGCGCACGGCGCTCATTGCATACTTCGTAATCGGGGAAGTTCCTTAGGGAAATACCCTTTATCTAAAACGTCTTGGGAGAGGTTCATTCCTGAGACGTGAGTCAGGGTCTCTAGGTTGATCAATTTATTGTCGGTCGTTCCTTGATAAAATTTTACTATATAATTTGTCATAAAAACGACGACCTTTTTTACCCAACTACGGCAAAGCCAAAAGGAGGGTTATGGTTTTAATAGCCTGTTTATTACATGTTTTTTTTTTATTATTATTGCTGATTGGGCCTGCTCTTGACCTCGATTACGGCTGATGGAAAGCGATGGATGAGCACAGGAGCGAGCGTACTACAGAAGATGCTTGTTCACTCTTCCTTTGAAGGCAGACGGGTTAAATGTGGAAGGGACATGGTCGCTGGCAGAGTGGAATTTCTAAATTATGGATACCCCCTGCCCGAGAAGGCCAAGGATAATGCCGGACTGTTCCCGTTAAATCATATGGTGTTCCTCTGGCTTTCAATGACCTGGGTTGACATCAAATTTTGCGAAGGGTTTGATTCTTTCATACTTCTCTACAGAAGTATCGATTGTTGGAAAAACATTTGTTCCAATCGCTGTTGACTAATTAAACTAAATTAGCTCAGTTCTTCCACAGCCAGTAGGTAATACTCACATCATTGGTTGAGTTCTCCAAGGGCACGAAGGACAGTTTGTAGTTGGTGACGAAGAGCGAGCCAAAACGACCGCGGTCCCACTCGCTGAGCGGCGTCAGCATCACCACGCTGTGCGCCGCGCCTGTTACCAGTTCGCCTGAGGACAAAAAGTTTTTAGTTCATAAATATCAAGGGTCTATTTGAGTTAGGTTTAATCGTCGGTCGGTTTGGGGGCTATTCATCGGTCAAGTTGGCCGTAAGCACGTAAAATTTAAACCTTATTTCTTATTCTTGGAAAGTGCAGTATGGATTATCCACCTTAAGATCTATGAAAGAAAGAAAATACGTTTATTTGCGGAAAACATGACGCATATAAATAAAAAACACAAACTAGTAACAATTTGGGAGAAAATGTAGAGAAAATATTACATTCGTTGAAATGCAAATTCGTCAGATAAAATCAGTTTGAAACTCCAAAATAAATTAAGCTTTCCCGACTGAAACAAAGCTCTACAAAAACTGCTATTGTTTGGTTAACTGAAGGAGTAGTTGCGGAGATCAAGGTTATTCAAATGCCGCGGAAAGGTCGTGGGTGCTGTGCTACGCTATGGTAACATATCTATACAATACTAGCTGACCCGGGTAACTTCGTACCGCCTTAGTCAATAAATGTTGCTTAACTTGCTGAATTAAAAAAAAAAACGAAATCAATCGATCCGTTCTCGAAATATCAAAAAAGCCGTTCCATACTAAATGAATGAGAAAATAAATTAAGTATATCTGCATTTTCTTTTTGTGAATTTTTCCCGTGTTTTAATAGTTATTACGCAGGCTTTCCACTAGAGCTGTGCGAGGAAATAATCCACCGATAGAATTGCTTACTTATGAATTTGAAAACAATCTATTGGCGTTTTTTTTCCTGGCTCGTCGCTCCGCTTCTGCGCATAGCTCTGATGAAGATAAACAGACTCTTTGTAACAAAGATACATTCCAATATACCTACAGCTTCTTAAAACATTCATGCTGATGATGCATCGCATATCATATATTGTCGCCAGAAGCCTAAAAGCCTGACAACCAGTCTTACCAAAGGGTATGGTATTACCTAGCAATTGGGTTGTGGAGGTCAGATAGGCAGTCGCTCTATGTAAAATACAGGTATTCAGCTGCATCCGGTTATACTGGAAGCCGACCCCAACATAGTTGGGAAAAGTCTAGGTAGGTGGTGATAACGATGATGATGCATCGCATATCTTTGTTCTTCTTGCTTGCAGAAAAAAGACACAGTAGATTGACAACTCAGAAACCCGTAGCCGACGACAAAACGGTCAACTTTTTCGATCCTGAGTAAAAAAACTAAGATTTACAATATCATAATTACCAGACATGTAGTTACAACACTCATGGGTATTCTTTCTTATTTTACTTTGTTATGTAAACAGATATTGAAAGCGTGAGTGAGTCAAAGGGGGTTTTTTCCAGCGATGAAAGACACGAATATTATTACGGCTTTTTCTTACGTACGTAGGCTCGCGTCATCGTGCTTGTTCTCAAGGTGATGAACGATAGACGTCGAACTTGCACAAGAATGACCTAATCGCGATGTTTTTCCTAGATTTCTGTTTTGTGCAGTAATGAGTCTATCTTGAACGTACTGTTCTGGCGCAGGTTAGGGAAGACCCTATTTCCAAAAGTGAACTGGGATAGTTTTTAAATTGAATGACCTATACAAGTTTTTGCTGTTACTGGTTGACTTATCGCAGACAATAGCAAATGACTTAAGATTGCACATTTACAGTTTTTTTTTTAATTACTATAAACACTATCTATAAAAAGTGCCAACGACCTACTCACAATGAAATGAGTCATGCGTTAATTTTAACGGATTAATATTGTGTTACGTAAATCGCGCTCTGATTAACAACTTATCTAATGGCGTATGTATTTTTGTTATGAATAATGAAGCATTTAACTACCTTACAGCTTTATAACACAAGCTCATTTCACATGTAATTAAAAATAAAACAAAAAAATGCAATAAATGGAAGTAAATGGACTAGAAACCTGAAAATGGAATTAGGGACCTGATTTCAAAATGTAGTTAAAATTATTGGACCGAGGGAAACTCGTTATTCTGGCACTTTTAAAATTTTAATAACAAACCTAAACACACATTAATGATCTTTACACATAATAACCCGTTATTGTAGTGTGTACCAAGATATTCGGGATCGGGAATAGCGGAAAAAACATCCTTGCAAGATAGATTTTATCAAAGACAGAAGAGGGCGTTATAACTAGAATATGCTAGTGCAAAGCAGTAACGGGGACCATGATTTTTGTGTTCTTGTCACACATTATGCATGTCAAAGATCCAGTTGCGGTAATTTTTACTTCGGTACAATCCAGTAATGGTCTGGGATCCAGTGGAGGGTCCTAAAGGACTGAGATTGCCAGATTGTAAGGATTATCAGACGAGAAGAAAAAGGATCCGTGTGTAGAAGTAGGTATGGTAAGGAGGCATCTGGTAAATCGGAGATGAAACAAGTACTAGGCTGTTAAAGAATCGAGAAGGTTGATTCGAATTGAACAAGAACCTTGCGAAGCGGCACATATTGGCCGTCAAAACAAGACTAGTACTAAGGTGTCATAACAACTGAGGATAGTGCGCGTGTGCAAGACATTACAGCGAAAAGTTTTCGTTCTGCCATCTGATACGATTGAGTTTTCTAGCGGCCTTCACACTCAGCGATCTGAACAGCTGGACCATACTTTTTTTTATCGCGATTTGTCGAAGGAAATAAGAACGAATTGCGCAATACGCGGTGACCGTGAACGTTGTCTTTGACTCATGCGGTATCGTGCAGCGAAAATATTTGCGGTATTGTATGTATTTTGGCGGTTCACATTTTATTACTGGGCATTCTTTTATTTCAAGGAAATCCTGAACGTATCATCGCCATTTTTAGACTTTGGAGGAAACCTCTTATGTTATCGACTGCTGTTTGCGCGATACACATAGGTACAGTTATCTACAACTTATTACTTTGACCGATTAGCCATGATACCATTAAAGGTGTTGTTGTCTCCATATTGAGGTTTTACGACTTCCGCAGGTGTTATGGGTCTTACATTATAGTATAAATAAAGCATATTGCTTAACTTAACATAAGAACTAAGGAGTGTAAGTAAGAGAGAGTCAGTAAGAGTCTGACACTCCCTTCGGCTCCACCCAGAGCGGGAGGGGTCATTTGATGATTTCCAAAACTAAAAAAAAAAAAAAAAAAGAGTGTAACAAAATAATCTATAGGTACTAATAATAAAGCTGAAGAGTATTTTTTTGTTGGTTTGAACGCGCTAATCTCTGGAACTACCCGTCGGATTTGAATAAACATCTTGAGGAAGGCTATTAAACATCGCGCTAAGAGCCGAGCAAAAGAAAAAAGTAAGAAAGAACGCTAGGCAAAACCGAAGTAGGTACCTAATAGCGCGGACAGGCGATGCGATGCGATGCGAAGGAAGGTCGGGGGAAATAGAAATTTCACGGGAACAAGGAGCTATTAAAAGATACAGCCGGTCGATTCTGTAAAAATCTCACCGTGATAGTTTAGGTGATGTGAATTTGTTTTTGCTAGGAATTGACACTTTTGACAGCTCACTTCACCTAAGTTTTCACGGTGAGATTTTTACAGAATAGCACACAGTGCGTTGGGCTGCTTTGTCGCTTTGCCTTGCCTATCACCCACGCCAATAAGAACGCATACCTACCCTACATAACGCATTGTTTACAAATAAAATGGAAATTGCAAATAAATTATTGTAACACATTTTTATGCTGTCAGAATGTGTGCTTTCGATAAGCATACTGGACAAGGTCACAGATATCAACATGCATTAAATTAATTAGATACTAGGACAGCACGACAGCCCTGTAATTACCGAATCAATTAAAAATATTAATCGTACCTTTCCTCAGAACACCCATTGCGAATCACAATACACCATCAACTGGTATAGGACACCACTTCCTACCATTACTATGGCTCGCGTTACCAGGCATTCATATAAGGCGATACAGTTACGCGTACGTTACGCATACATAATGATTATTATTGTAATTTGTATCATGCCTCTGTTTGAGTGAAATAAAATGTTTAGGATAAACACAGGCTACATTGTTTTGTCCTTGAATAGGAGTAATTAAGAGGAAATGTAATGCGTCATTGACCTCTCGTATATCGTAGAACATCGTCGGTGAGTATCACCTAAGTGCGTTTATATTTTAAAAGAAAAATTATTAGTTAGGGTAAATTCTGTGTCTAAAAAAATGAGTTTCCATAAATCGTTTTTTACTGTTCTTACGTCAAATTGGTCTCATTTTAGAAATCAATAAAACTTGTTTTATAAATTCAGTTGTTTCCTTTTTAGGGTTCCATACCCAAAGGGTAAAAACGGGACCCTATTTCTAAGACTCCACTGTCCGTCTGTCACCAGGCTGTATCTCATGAACCGTGATAGATAGACAGTTGAAATTTTCACAGATGATGTACTTCTACAACAAATACTAAGAACAGAATAAAATAATTTTTTATACAACAAACATGTTTTTTCGGCGTTTTTGCCTTGTGGTACGGAACCCTTCGTGTGCGAGTCCGACTCGCACTTGGCCAGTTTTTACAGTATATTACAGGTAGTTCAATGTCAAGCTCAGTTATCTGTCAGTTTAAAAAAGTAAATTAATCTAACATATTGCATGCAGATACAGCTATCTTCAAAATCAAGTGCATGACTGTGATGACTCATATCAACATTTTTCAACAAGTATTACATTGTTATATGTTTAAACAAATATCATTATGAATATAACTTATAATGGCTTAAATATAATTTAGTATGACTTGAATAATATAGCGGTACCTATATGTATAGAACTGCGCAGGTACATATAAGGGTGTCCGAAGTTGCAAAGCAGTCAAATACAGCAGCAATGTTAAATATTCAAAAATTTATTAATAATTTTAGACCATTTAAGACACCAGCCTACGTGGTCTTCACATGATCTGACCAAGATTATATCTGGACTTTAAAAGACCTGTGAACCTCTGAGTTTGTTCCGGCCTTTCTTCTCAGAGTAGTCAGTTGGAAACGCCGATGTCATCTAGTTTAAAAAAATACGATTGTCATGTAAAAGTGTTTGTACAAACCTACTTACAGAAATAAAATAATTTTTTCACTGCAATTTTCATTTGTTTTTTAAGGTTTGGTAAGAAAGCCAAATATTAATCATCATTATCTGCCTAGCCTTTTCTCAACTATGTTGGAGTCGGCTTCCAGTCTGACATCATCATCCTTATTTGTTATAGGTTGCTTTGATAAGAGTAATCATTAGTGTAATTAGTTGGTTAAATAATTATAAATTTGACTTTTTTTTGTATTTCTTATACAGTATTGAATTGTTTATGACTCAATGAGTTGAAGAGTCATTCTATCAATTAAAAACGAAAACATTTTGCTTCATAAAGTTAACTGAGCTATTGAGTTGCTTTCTGTCAAACAGATTAAATAGTTTATGGTCTTAATTCCAGCTAAAATTAAGGCTTGATAATAGTGCTCACCATTTAGAAGCTTAGGTTTCACTTCTTGTAGTGATCCATTTTTTTCTCCTTTACTCTGAAACAAAGTTTAACAAAATTGATAATATTTTATTGACAATTTACTTATTGCAGTGTTGTTTACTTGGCATAATGTTGCAGACTTCTCTAAATTGCTGTGCTAGAGCTTTTAAGTTCATTGCAACTAAAATTTATATATGAGCTAACTAATGAAGTGATGTTCTTCTTAAACATTTCTGAAAGAGAGAACTTTATAACCTATAACAAAATAAATAACAACACAGCAAAAAAATATAATAGAAATGGTTGTAAGATAAATGATTATACATCTTGATTAAATGAAATACTATAATATCTTACCAGAGGAGATACATTGATGTAACTCTTGAAGTTTTGAACCAACTTTTTCTCATTCATTGTAATCAAATAATACCAAAACTGCGTTGACCCACTTTGAACGATTTCAAGTGTGTTTTTCACCTATATATTAATAGATCCTTATATTAGGTTGAACGGAAGGTGATAATTGATTAAATTAACAGTTATCCACATGATTCTACTTATTTAACATATTTTTGATAACAATCATTCGCGCAAACACTGTACTATCTGGATACAAATTATTCTTCAACGCATTGGTGTACGTTAGGTAAAACGGTCAGCAGATTTAAACTAAACATAATTCACACTAAAATTAGCTTGAGACGATGTTAAAATCATGTTGAAAGTAATATTTTTATAATTTTTAAGTATGTGACCCACAGCAACACGCAAACCATCAACGACAGATAAATGTTGGTATTGCAAGAGATAATATTAACAATCTATTTTTATTTATTATGCATGCAACAATGCACCTTGATGAAATGATACCAGTCTCAAAAATGGTTGGAACTGTTGGGAACTCGGGAGGCATGAGTATTAATTTACAGTTCACCGTGACATTCGATAAGTATACAATCCTCTGTTCTCTCATTTTGCTAACTGCTAGACTAGCAAACCAAACGATAGAATCGATTTTCTGTACGATAGATAATAAAGGTCAAATGTTTTTTAACCTGTATTGTTGCATCATCTGTGATTTTTTATTGAAAAAAAAAAAACCGGACCATAGACTATGCATGTCATAAAAAAATGGCGATTGTTAAATTTTTGTTGAGAGTTTGAAGGCACAATCCTCAAGCACATATTTAAAACTTTAAATATCTGTTGGTGAAACTGTGAATATATATTCTGAAAATGGCTGACGCTTTGGTAGAGCGGAGACCCGCCGCTCGGTTTTTCTGCCACAGGTGTAACATTGAATTCGAAGATGTTTTGCAGGTAAAAATCAATAGTTTTGGTTATATTTCCCATTTACGGGCCTCCCTTTAGTGTAGTATGCATGAAGATGATACAAACATCAACCCTTAACGATGAGGAGTTGGTTTTGTACATCTGTACATAGAGGGGCGAGATTTCCGTGGCTAATTTCCAATGAGGCTATTGGTGCAGCCGGTCGGTCCACAATACTGCGTGACATTTCTTTGGAAAATTGTTCTGGGGTCAGGATTGACGGAAATTGACAATTTCACGCAGTTACATCATTTGCATTATGTGGCGTTCTGAATAGTGAACCCTGCCCAGTACATATTTCTATGTACTCGGTAATCTACTACATGCATACATCCCGCAATAGCCCCTGGAATGTCATTGATGTCAATAGAATCTTCGCTTTAATTAGTTAACCAAAACAGAACCACCAAGGATAAAGTTTATTGACAGGCATAGACATGCAACGTTTATTAGTCATCACCAGTGATCGGACTAGGTAGATTGATTTTTGGTACTTGTATCACAAATGCACACAGAAAGAATAACATGGATAAGCCATTTTTCCGGAAAGTAATTCCGGTATTTCCGGATTCAATTAAATATTGTTAATGTTGGTAGTGATATTATTACTACTCAATTCAAAATTTAAAGGAAGGTATCAAAACTAAATTAATTCATTATTTATCTGTTGAATAATAAAAACAATCGAATTCCGATCGAAGCTTTAATATTTATTTTTTATTTTTAGCGTTTTATGGCTAGATCTTTTATAGATAGATATACATTTCGGCTAACTAATAAAATTCTGACTACCACCAATTCCGGAGGAATGTCCATAGTAATATATACGTTTCGGATCAATGACCCCAGTTCAATCTACCTACTCCGATCACTGGTCATCACCCATAAAGTTTAAATAAACAGTGTTGATATTCAGGGATTTACCTACACTCATTTTTCCTTTTACTATCAAAATAAATGAGCCCACTCATGGGTACCTGTCTCCCAAACAGAGGACATCCATTCACCACTTAAAACTCTGAATTATTTGAAACTAAGAAAAAAAAACTTATATTCTATTACCATACTTTTTCAGGATTACACATGCCCATTCTGCGCAAGTGGTTTCATTGAACAGCTTGAGAATGAGACTGAGGGGCTGGCACTGTCAGGAGACGACTTCAGTGATGCCGACATGAGCAATATTGATGACATGAGCAATATCGATGACATGAGCAACCTGGATGACTCGGATGATATCCACCACTTGTCACAAGTATGATATCAACACTTATAGTAACTGATAACTAACTGAAGAGTTTGTACTACATTGTACACACTACTAATGAATTGTTACACAAACTAAGACCTATTGTTCGACCACAAGCTATTTTTGTAAATCATAGGTATGTTTTTATCATTGAAGGATAGATTACAAAAACAAATGTTATATACAAAGCCTTGTAATTGGAACTGAATACTTTAAAAACTTGTACAATCAGTTTATCATAGAAGGAGCAGCTCACCAGCCATGAATGGAAAAGGCAGGTGTTGTGTAGTAACTTAGGATTGGTCTATGTTCACAAGTGGTCTAAGCTTGGCTATGATTATAAACCTTCGTCAAAAAATAAAAAATGTGCCCTCAGCGTCAAAGTCTGTCATGTAGTGGAACCGTGGCGTGCTGGGCACTTATTGGTTTGTCATCTATACATGACTGTGGCGGTCAAAAGGATAAAAATAGATTAATATAAAAGTTATTGTTCAAAAGAGCATTACAAATTGAAATAGCACTAACCTCTCCACACTAAGATTTGGATTCTATGTTATGGGCTTGGTTTCTGCAGTTAAAACTTCCTTCCTTCCACACTTCCTTCTTCTTTCCGCACTTCCTTCAAATGGACCATTGTGCGTGAAGATATGGATTTTGTAGGTTTTTGATTGATTGAATTAATATAATATATTCTAATAAGAATAAGTTATCCTACTGGAATCCACAGGATGTGAGAAGCACAGAACCTGTCAAAGTGACGGTGCTTGGGGTAGGCCTATGTCCAGCAGTGGACGTCTTTCAGCTGAAATGATGATGATGACGACTGGATGTGAAGGATCAACCAACAGTTAGCCCCAAACCTTCCTTGATTTATGTAGGGTGTTAAATTCCCATTATGATCTGAAATATGTATGAACATGAATTTTAATCCGTCATTGAGGTCATGATGTTGGCTGCCCAATGAACTGCAAACAAGTAATAAATAATCAGTTAATGTTGTGACTCATGTGCTGCCATCTTAGCTTGTAGTGCAATTTTGCATGATTAAGATACCTCAGTTTTTGTTGATTAATTATCTGATAAAAATATCAGATAATAAAATTCTTTGCTAACTCATTGTTAGATTACCTTTTTGTCCTTGAACTAAGCTCAATATGCTTGTAAGGCTCTCTCATTACTAAGGTGACTAGCTATAATTTTAGTTGGTATTCGTTTCAGTCTTATCAAGGGGTAGTGTTACCCAAAAACCGGGTTGCGGAGGTCAGATAGGCAGTTGCTCCATGTAAAATACTGCTTTTCAGCTGCATCCAGTTAGACTATAAGCCGACCCAACATGTTGGGAAAGGGCTAGGCAGATTGATTAGTTTTTCTCTTTCTAGTGAATTGGGTGGGGTTTTAAAAGCCTGTTGATTGTCTCCCAAGTTTATAATGAAAATTTCTAGTGATAAATACTCATCATAATAATTATATGAGTATGCCAAGATTATCAGTTATTTTAAAGGTGTGAGTGCTTCATGCACGTTGTTTTACATTTTGCGTCGGTCCTAACTCATAATTTACGAGATTTGCGTAATCAAGCAAATACCTTATTGATGTCACTGAATAGTTGTGTGTTTTGTTCTTTATCATCGTTTTTAGGGTTCCATGCCAAAATAATGAAACGGCATCACTGGCGCAAAAAAATGTATTGTCAAACTAAAACTTTTATTTCGCACGACACACATGTTTTGGACCACACCACAAATAAGTATGTCAGAATTCCTCCGGGATGTGGCCGTTCTCATTTGACGTCGGTTTTCGTTATCGCGTGCGGGCGCGTCACGTGTGAGGCGAAGCTTCAGCGTCCACGTGACGCGGCCCCGACGTGTCGTGATAACTAATGTTTTGAACTTTCCACCGTGTGATCGCCACTGCTCTTACCGCTTGGCGACCACGTGGGCGGGCCGTATTAATAGATTAGATCGATTATTATGCGCATTTGATAAACTGGCAATCTTTATCACTGTCTTATTGTCCTTGCTGAAACACTGATAACAATGTTAATAGGGTTTTCTTGAAAGCTGTAGACGTTTGTTTACCTTTTTGTTATCAATGTAATGGGTATTCGGAAAAATACGTATTGACGAAGGATTGCAATTTTTTTATTAATTTAGAAAAAAAAAGAATTTTCCACTTATATCTTGTAACAACTAATCAAGCTATAATCGCCTGCTTTATGTACTTACCTACTTTGATATTATGAATTATTGTATTGCACAATAATTTCAATCAAGGGGAAGGTTCCGTTTACGTAGGTAATGTGATGTGCGTAAATGACAATGTCTTTCATGACGTTTTTTAAGCTGAGTGTGCACTGTTTTGACCAATAAGACGACACAGCTGAAATATTAGCCAAACAACTAAATAGCTAATATAGGATTCGGGAGATAAAAGGTTAAGGAATTTTAAGAAAGGCAAAAACCTATCAAAAATGCCTCAAAATCTATAGATCAAGTTAACGTAAGCCACAAAGTTTCAGAAAACTTTCAAGATATTGTTATTAAAAAAAATTGTTTTCATTTCAGGGCACCCCTCCAATGTTGAACGATCTAGCATTCCTAATGTCGGGCGGTCGGTTACGGTAAGTCACAGTTACTTCAATCAATGATATAAAACTAATATAAAGTACGTACTGGCTCTTCGCCCGCGTGGATTTCGTACTTCTTGGAACTACAACCCCTCCACTCCCTTTAAAGTGAATGCGCTGTGGTCGACCGCGAAATTAAAATTTTCTTACGTTTTTTGCAATTTGCAGGTCATACGTACCTGTTATACTCGCGAATCATATTTTGATACAACCTGACACTGACCTCAAAATTCAAAATACATAAGAAAAATAGAATTTCACGGGTTAAAACTGCTCTCACAGATAGGCCTGTGTCCCAGCTGTTGGAAAATAATTAGGCTTGGTTATGCAACTCGGTTACCTTTTCACGGCTGAACATCTAAATTAATATGATATTTTGGCCTTCCGGTATAGACCAGGATCTAGGATACTTTTTACCGGGGTAAGGATCGTATAACCCGTTGGATAATTTCCGAACTCCACTCAGGCGGAGCTCCGGGCAAAAGCTAGTAACCTAATAAAGTAATTTATAAGTAGTATTTTAAAAACTGATTATTGTTTTCTATAAAGCCTCAACAACTATGAACTATGATCTTGGGGCGCACGCACGTTCGTGCAATTACGCCCTGGGGTGCATGAGGGCGTGATCGTGTGTCTAGTGACCATTACGGATAAAGTACAAACAAACACGCTGTTTTTGTTCGTATTCCAGCGGGGTAATTGCGTAACACCCTTAACAGTAGCAATGGCGTTCAACAACATTCATTGCGTTTTTTACGTTGTTGCGCAGACACATTTTTCAAACATATGAAGCAATGTATTAGCAATATCCTTTAAAATGATTCAGATTGTGATCGATTAGTGTGTTACGCAATTAGTGTGGTGTACACGATTTATACTGTTAACTAAAGTAAAGAATCGTCATTTATTATATTATCAACCTGAATCCTGAATCTAAGAAACTAAGCCAGAACCCAAAGCTACCTTAAAGATGTATTTCATTTGACGATTATGGTTAATTTTATGTCCTCAATTTTTTAATTCAAAAACTAACTGTTGCAGAATGTGCTGATATATAAAGTTAAAACCTAATCTAAATACAGATGAATAATGTTACTAATTCTCTTTAAAGAGTGATTGTGTAAGAATTTAACCTGAAAAGGGTTAGTTTACACTTCCATCAGATAATTTTGGAACAGACATATAGATAGGACCGCGTAATTACAAAATGCAGGTCGTCACGTGACTGTATTAAAAACTGCAGAATAATGCGATTCGAATAATACTGACGCACTGATCAGAGACTCGATCAGGGTTTCAGAAAGCTCCTGTAAGTGTGTGTTCCCCTGACAGTAGCGGCGCGGGGCGGCGCGAGACGCTGATGGAGCAGCTGGTGTGGATGATCGGCGGCGCGCGGCCCGCCCCCGGCGCCGTCACCGCGGGCGCGCCCTTCGTGCTGGTGGGCGCGCCCGGCGACTACGTGTTTGGCGGTGAAGGTAACTACATTTATTTCGCTTATATAAACAGGGTGTTAAAGTCCCGTCACATAGCCGTTATAGACTACGCATTCTGTACAGACGCTAGCACATCAAGTTACTACAATCTGCCAAATTTATTTTATAGATTTTGAAGTTTATAGCTGTAGAGCATAAGGTTCAAAGTTGATTGGGAAATTTTGACGTTCAAAAGTGCCTTTAATGTGCCTATTTGAAATAAATGATTTGACTTTGTCAGTTTCGGGTAGGTTGATGTGCTCGCGTCTGTACATTAACTAATACTAAGTACATTGGTCAAAAATTATTGTTGGAAAACGTGCCTTATTTTTGGTGTGATAATTTGCTATTTGGTATCAATTCTCAACCGCGAAACCATAGCAACGAAACCGCAGTAGTTCCGCTATGACTTGTTCGTTGTACGACAAGCGAAACAGAAACGAAACTGCTTGTTCTAACGCACAGATTTGATTATGATTCAATCTTTTTCGCGAGTGATATCGCCGATCTGCTCGGAAGCCGGTGATTGCGGTGCCATGTTGTTTGTCGTTTCGCACGTATCTCTACAAGTTTATTAAGCGAAGCTTTTTGTTTTTGTAAAATGGATGTTGATTTTACGAAAAAGTAATCAAAGAGGTCCGACGTAGACCTGTACTGTATTTACTAAGTCGAAAGCGACGACATTTTGCTCCGATTGTTACAATTCAACTGACTTCGCAACTATAATCGCGATAAAATGTACTAAGTTTCTTAGAGGAATTCGTTAAACGGTTTCCCATCATTATTTTCGCGTCGGAGGTGTGATAACGCTCGTATTGAAGCTGAAGCGCATAACGTAACACGAACATTGTGCTTGTGAGTGCGTGCAATGGGTATATATAATAATTAATATAAGTATATGAGTTGTTTAAACGTGATTCGCAAATAAGAACATAGATTTAGCAGCCAGCAATAAGGGCGGATAATCGCAATCACTGTAGCATTTTTTATACTATTTTTTTTCCAAGTTCCTTAATACTTATGTATTGATTTCAGGCCTGGACGCAGTAGTAACACAGCTGTTAGGGCAACTAGAAAACGCGGGTCCTCCCCCCTTACCGCGAGAACAGATAGCGGCCCTGCCGTCAGTACAGGTCACTGAAGAACAGGCTGCGGCCAACACATCTTGTTCAGTTTGCTGGGAGAACTTCACAATTGGTGAGTTGCACCTCTTGCTAATCATAGTTGCCTGGTATATATGGTTCACTAAAGGCAAACCACTGCCAAGGTATTTGTGCCTTGACTTTAATTGGGGGCTTTAATAGTGTTAGTCAATCCTCTTACAAAGTATGGTAACCTAGTAGCATACTTGTTACTGTCAATACTGGTCTTTGAAGAACAGGCTGTAGCCAACACAATATCTTTTTTAGTCTGCTGGGAGAACTTCACGATTTGGTGAGTTGAACCTCTTGCTAATCATAGTCCTCTGGTCCTCGATGGATGAGCACGTCGCTCGCCATTGAGACCTAATAATAATCCTAAATGATTATTTGCACTTGTTTAAAAGTGTGTATTTCAAAAGAGCATCAGCCTGGTCTTAATTACTCGTTTCTGTTGGAAGGGAGAACACGCTAGATAAACTGGGCATCGCGTGGTGCGAAAGATTTAGTTTTCTAATATTTTCTAAATGTGTCCATGTCCGTTAAAAATTCCAGGCGAGTCAGTATCCCGGTTAGAGTGCGACCACATATTCCACGCGAACTGCATCACGCCGTGGCTTCAGCTGCACGCGACGTGTCCCATCTGCCGGCGCTCGCTGCTGCCTGAGGAGGCCCCGGAGGCCCCCGCGGCCCCTCCGGGCCCCGTGGACCCCGCGGCCCCCACCACGGGCACCAGCACGCCCGCCGCCAACACCGACACCTCCGCCAGCCAGTACCGTGAGTCCTTATGTAAGACTGCACTGCACCTTCATGCGATCCTAGTAAGGATACGAATCACCTAACGCTTTCCATATTCTAACAGTCAAATAACTTTTAAAACATAATCCTCTGTGACAGACCACCATGAAAGTGATCTTAGAGAGGTTGAAAAGGTTCCTTTTATCCTTTTTAGGTCGGAAACTTAATTTATTAAAATATTTTATTTCACAAAAAACCTACATGAGGCTCAATAGAACTGCCTAACGTTTAACTTATGAAACGTTAAATGTTAGGTGCAGTTCTACTTATCAGCACTAACTAACAGGGTCCGCTAGGGCCGATGCCTGCCAGGGATTGTTCGAAAAAGTTACCGTGGGCCCTGGTACAGGCAACTGAAGGAACACGGGTAGGTTTTAGTTAGTAATAGTCTGACACGCCCTCCCGCTTAGCCCAGAGCGGGAGAATTTATTTGATAATTTAACACCCAAAAAAAAGGTGTTGTTGAACTTGAGTGTCGAGATAAAAATATAGTAGCTGCATTATTATTCGCATCTGGCTTTGGTCAAGGTTATTTTATTCTTATTTTGATCGCATACTACTTACCACATGTCAGTTAAATTAAATCTTAAATCTCCAGTGGTTGCAAACCATTTGATATACTTTTAGCACCCAACGTCATCGCACTGCACATAATATTACCGACCACATTATCTTTTACTAAAAGCTTTTTGCATGTATTACTAACTGTGGCTGCTTATAGTATGTGCTGCGTCATTTGTATATATTACCGCTAAATGTAGGCTTTTTGAGTTGTCGTATCGATGAAGATGTTAATGGTGTATCTATTCGGGTGGTTGTATGTCAAAATTAACGTAATAGCATAATAGGATTTCGAGTAAGAAGTATTACTCGTGTATATTTGTATTTTGAGTGATATATGTGAATGTGTTCGGTGGACCCTGCAGCATAGTAGTTTACTTGGTTAGGTCTTAGGTGGTCTTGTCTTGGTCCATCGAATGTATTTGTGGTGCATAAAATACAGTAAGCGACAGAAGTGATTCCAGTTCTCTCGCGTACTGTAGCACGTAGAGCCTAAGGGATGTGTATGTTGCAGCGTCGCTGACGCAGCTGCTGGTGCGGCGCCTGCCGCGACGCGCGGGCGCGGCGTGGGCGGCGCTGGGCGACTCCAGCAGCTCGTCGGGCAGCATGTCCACGGCGTCGTCGGTCACGGCGGGCGGCGTGTGGGCGCCGCAGTCGCGCTCCAACACCAACTCCACCAGCTCGAACTCCACCTCGTCGCTCAACTCCACGGAGCGCGAGCGCCAGTACAACATGGACATTGACTTCGACTAGGCCTCCCCGGCCTTTCTGCCATCCTGGTACTCTGCTAGAAAGTGACGTTCGCCTCGGCAATGGTTGTGTTGGTGAAGTGTTATGTTGTGATGTGCTCGTGATACGACATTGTTGGATAGTAAGTTGAATTGTTTATTTTTTTATTTATGTCAAATTGATAATATTTTTTCATAATGTGTCACATGAATACGACCATTGTACGAGATCTATGTATAAAATATATAGTTGATACCATTACTTAAAGTTCTTACTTTTAGATAATAGATCATTATATAAAGGATCAGTCGGAATTGTGTGCCTTTGATTTGTATTTGCAGTGTAGTGTAACATTTCCATACGAGATGACACAGTCGTAATGTTTTTCAAATGTCACAATATGCTGTATAAAAACACTGTCCTATGATAGTGAAAAACTTGTACATTTAAAACATTATAACTCGAGAGTAAATAATTCTGCTACGGTGAAGATAATTTAATAAGATATTGTTTGCAAAGTATTTAGTTTATCAACTGTGTACAAAATTCCCCAAGTGAGTAACAATATAATATTTGTTAAACGCAATTTTCTTATTGCATTGATTTTTGCTTTTGTAAATTTTGTAAATATGCATGTAAGTTTAAGAACTTTGCTATAAGCTGTAGTATATTTAATACTCAGATAAATAGCTGAATATATATTTCGCCAAATGAAGTGATTTTAAATTGGGTTTTATTGATATAAGGGGATCCTTTTACTACATGTTTCTATAATCGTCTAGTAATCCAAATACTTTAGACATACAGAATTATTCCATCTATATGTTGACAATGCAAGAATCTTTGAATTGAGTCACATATTTTTGTATATAATGAATGAGTGTTTTAAAGAATAATACTTTTTATTTTCTGCTTTTGGAAGAGAGGTTTTTTTTTGTAGTGGTGAACCTTTTATTTAAACCGCTTTTTATTTTGGGAAAAACACTTGCTACAGAGTATTTAGTGAGTGTATATGCAAATGTTAGAATAAATGTATAGCCAAATATATTGGTATGATTCGAAGTTATGTAGCGTAGATGTGATGAACCTGTGACTTGTGGGACAGTACAGTGTGAG
The DNA here is from genome assembly GCA_927399505.1 of Luperina testacea. Lineage (NCBI taxonomy): Eukaryota > Metazoa > Arthropoda > Insecta > Lepidoptera > Noctuidae > Luperina > Luperina testacea. Next base: position 2,329,883 of record OV656771.1, read on the forward strand.
AGACGCGTGCTCGCCGCACCAGTCGAGCGAGCCCTAGCCTACAGTGTATGAGATATAGTGGAGCTTGTGAGCGATTGACTACATTAAATTATTTTACTATTATAATACCTTTTTTTTCGACTGAGTGCTGTATAATTATTTCTGTTCTATTTGTGGTTTGCTCAAGTGTACAATGTCAAACAATGGGATTGAAGATATTATTAAATTACTAACAACACATAAGTTTTATGTCCTGCCTAAACGGTATAGTGTCATTATCTAAGTTTTCAATAGACATTCTTATACACGATTTATGATGAATATTATTGAGTAAAAGTGTGTGATCCAATGAATATTTCGATGTCGTGTTTATCTTCATATTTTTATAATTCACACATGGCATGACATTCCTGGTAGTTTGAGTTATCGATAGTTTTGAATAATTCAACACTGATAACAGAGTGAGACGTTTTTGTGAGAATATATTTTTAAATAGTGAACTGGCTACTATATCTATGAAGTGTGACTTTGATCGAGTTTATTGAGTATACATATTTGTAAATAGCAGGCCACGGGCTCGAGTGCGGCGAGGCGGAGCCAGCGCGCGCGCTCGTGGCGCTGTACACAGTACGCACAGCCCAGCGCGCGCGCACGTGTGCTGTACACAGTACGCGCAGCCCAGCTGCCGCCGCACTCGAGGCCGTGCCTCATAGGAGATACGAATGTAAGTAAAACGAACAGCTCATGACGAGACACCAACATACTAAATAGCTAGTAACGATTCTCTATGTTCCTACCCAACTTAGGTTACTTACTAGTGTTGTTTGGACGGATGTGTGACCAGGCCGACCCGACATGTTCAAACTGTCGCTACAATCGAACTAGACACGGTCGTGATCATTGATCTATAAGATAATATACTGTATTAAATTATATCTCGCCTAATTACTTTAATAAATAAGGTAGAAATCATTAACATACTTCTAGGCTCTTGGTGATTCATGTGTCTCAAAATATGCATTTCAAATTTTAGATCCGGGCAATCTGGATCTTAAGACTGATCTCTTAAGTGATAATACTTAAGTTAATAAAATTTGAAATTGTATTTTTGTATAATCATCACTTAATCGTAGATTAGGCCTAAACATTCAGAGGGTTAGATGATGAACGTGGTTTAAAACTCATGTGATGCTAAATCTATGTGTCCCATATAAACTTTTGTTTGGTTTAATAGTTGGAAGGGAAGGCACATTATTTATGAAGTATTTCCACCTGGATCATATTTATCATAGTAGTTAGGTCGGAACACGCCAGTTTTAAGTAAATTACGGTTGGAAACAATCAATTTGATATGGAACTTTGTGTAGGCGCGCGCTACCTAGATCGATGTCACAGGCAGGTGTTTAAAGTGAAAACACATTAGGATTGTTGATCGTTTATATCGATAAGTGCATTACTTACGTGAAAGGGCACGTATCGATTCGTATAAATATTTAATGCAAACGTTATTGGAACAGTGACGAGTCATGTTTGGTTGATTTTCATTTTAAAATGAAACATTTTATTTTTATTAATTTTGTTTAGGTTAGCGAACTTATATTTATTTTAATCAACAACTCATGTCGACATCGCAGTCCACTGCCGGTCACGTTTTTTTGCGGAGCATCATAATATTCACATAGTTATTTAAAAGAAATACCCTCACACTATCTTAGGATACCACATAAAATAGTTCAAATACACATAATGTAAACAATTCAATAAAAAATACAGTATTCATTTACCTGTCTTTTATTAATATTAATAGCCCAATAGTGTTAGTTAGGGTCCTATTACACCAGCCACTTGCTATAAGTGCCTGCAATTTATTACATCGGACTTTACACTTTTTGTTTGATATTTTATTTGTTCATTGTGTATCTGGTGTAGACATGGGCGCCGCCTTAAAAATTCTCGGCGGCGGCGCGCTGACCAATTTCAATCGGCGGCGGCGTGGCGCCGGCGGCGTAGTTTTCTACTACCTACAACTAAAACTCGCAATCTACTCCCTATCTTCTTTAAGCCGGCCGGCTCCTTAATATCGTTTCAGGCGGACGACAGGAAAATGTCAGTCCTATACAGTACAGTAAATACCTTGTCCAGAATTCCAGATCAGGTCATCAGGTACAAAATAAAAAACTTTTTTCCAAAGGGACACTAATAGCCTCGTAAAAATTTTTTCAACATAGACACAGATAATCAAAGCATAAATACTAATTAAAGTTTGTCATTATTATCAATCATACATATTTTTTTATAATTATCATGAATAAATATGATTTTATTAACCCGAATCGAGCTCAAGCGAGATCTTTTGGCCATAACTGTTAGCCCAGCTACCGAGAATACGCTCTCACTCGGAGTGTTAGTGGCAGGTATACAGAGTAAAGCTCTAGCAAGAGCAGCAAGAAAAGGTTCTTTTTTATTAGGTCCTTACATATGAAATTGGCGTTTTGTACGGGAGGAATATAAAGTCAATTTTTTTTGTAAAATATATTTAATTAATCAAAGTATGCACCGTTGTTATCAATGCATTTTTGCCATCTCATAGGTAGTTCATTGATCCCTTTACTAAGAAAACCATGGGGGCGAGAATCAATGAACTCTTTGAAGGCGGTTTGGACTACCGCATCGGAGTTGATTTTTTTTCCTGTAAGAAGTTGTCCAAATTCCGGAAAAATGGTAATCTGTTGGAGCAAGGTCCGGGGAGTACGGTGGATGTTGCAGACATTCCAATTGTAGCTCATCTAACTTAGTGGTTGTTTGTTGTGCAGTGTGTGGTCTTGCGTTGTCGTGAAGCAGCAGTGGCCTAGAGCGATTGACCAATCTCGGTTGTTTAGCAGCTAGTTCTTCCTTCATGGTTTGCAGTTGCAGACAGTATATATCTGCCGTAATCGTTTGGCCAGATTTTAGAAAGCTGTAGTGAACGACACCGGCGCTAGTCTACCAAACACTCACAAGTAACTTTTTCTAAGTCAATTTTCGTTTAGGGCAGGATTTGGCTGGTTCTCCAGGGTTCAGCCATTGCGACGAGCGCTTCTGATTATCGTACCGTATCCACTTTTCATCACAAGTAATGATTCGATTTAAAATCCCTTCATTATTGTGTCGGTTGAGCAAAGTAACACAGCAGTCGACGCGTGTTTGCAAGTTCGATTCACTCAATTCATGAGGTACCCATCGTTCAAGTTTTTTATTTTCCCGATTTGCTTCAAGTGGATTAATACAGTTTTATCACTTACCCCGAAGCCTGCAGCTATCTCTGAAGTGCTTTGTGATGGATCCGCTTCCACAATAGCCTTTAATTCTTCATTTTCCACTTTGGTCTCCGGCCGTCCACGGGGTTGGTTCTGAAGGTCGAAATTTCCAGCACGAAAACGTTGAAACCAAAAACGTACCGTGCTTTCTTTTGCGACACCAGCGCCGTACACATCATTAATCCTTCGAGCTGTTTCTGCAGCACTGGTGCCACGGTAGAACTCGTACTCGTAAATATACCGATATTTCATGTTTTCCATTGTGCGGTAATAAGCGACGCCAAAGAAAAAAATAATGAGGAAAAAACAAATGAATGACTGTTTTCAAAACTCAAATGTACCAACTAAATGATGTATAAATTTGAATTTGGAATTCTTAACCAAAGAGGAGATATTTCAGATCAAAGTGGTCAGTACGACAAAACGCTAATTTCATATGTAAGGACCTAATATTATTCCAATAGGATAATAAATCACCATCTTTTGGCTCTGTAGGAACAGCACCAGCAATGTAACGCCAACATTCTTGTTCTATTGGATCACCTTGAATGCCTTGGCATGAACTCATACTGTTTCCTTGACAGTTTGTGCAATAATGATGTGTCAATTACATCTGGTGCTTGTACTGCCTGCGTTTTCGGCTAAAGCTTCTGGCTCGTTATTAATATTTATAATTTCCCTGATGTACGAGGAAAGGAATGACAAAAAAACGTCTATGGAAAGTTTATTTACTGTAGTTTTTGATAATTCAGTCATTTTGGATGAGTCAATCACGAAAACAAATACACGTCTTTACGCCACTCACGCCGCGCGGTGAATGTCGGCGGCGGCGGCGGCGTGCCGCGGGCACGCGGCGGCGCCGCGCCGGCGCAGCGCCCATATCTAATCTGGTGTATTGTGTCTTTTAGCCTGTGCTAAATAAATACATATATTTTCTTTTCCTTCAAGAGGTTAGCTACTAGCCGACTTCATTATAGACATTTAAAGAGATAGCACAATGTTCATATATGAATTAAGAGCATATTTCATTGTCCTTAGTATTTTGGCTAGGTAGGTCTTGTAATAGGGTCTCAACTACCATTGCGAGATTTATTTCAGTAAACTAAACTTTTGTAAAAAGACTCAAGTGTTATCTCTTCTATTCCATTTTAGTAAATGTGTCCATTAAAATTTAAGTTATACAAAGTTCTGTATCAAATTATAAACTTGTTACATAATGTATTTGTAAAAGGTTTGTAAAAACGTTAAAATTACTAAGGAATGTAAATGTTTTAAATAACATTAAATTTTAATGTAAAGTTTGAAAATAAATGCAAGTATATTGATTTCAGTGTTGTTATTATATTTTAGAATAGCCCTTTTGCTACACATTGTTGTGTATATCCATGATATAACAAGTTTTTGTTTATATCAGTCTGTTAGTAATTTACTAGCTTTTGCCCGCGGCTTCGCCCGCGTGTCCTTCGGAGATTATACCACAGGAATAATAATGTATGAAGTAGTATGTACATAGGTATAAGAAGCATTCTATGTCAAACTCCAAACCCAGGGATATGTTCTACCTGTGTGCCAAATTTCATCGAAATATGTTTAGCCGTTAAGGCATGTGAAAAGGTAACAGACGGACTACTACAACACACACACACAGACAGACATACACACACCAGAGGGGCAATTCTACTAATTTTAACAACGTTCACAGTCTGATCTCAGTCTCAATCTGTCAAAAAATACGTCTAATTTCCCTACATTTTGACAAGTTTTTGACATTTGATTGTCGCCGAGATGAGACTGCGACTAGATTTTGAACGTTTTAAATTAGTAGAATTGGCCCTCTGATGTTTCCAACGCCAAATAATTTTATTGGAGGAATAATTTTCAATGTTTGACAGTTGTGCCTTACAAAAACGGTCAGACGTCAATTTTATTCCACGAATAAAAATTATCTGTCGTTTGAAAAATCAGCCCTTAGTAACAAAAAGCCCTTAGTATAGCATCTATCTTCAGTCAAATAGTATTTCTCTAGTTATCATTAAAAAGGCTTGTCATTGAATCGAGTCCCTCTTTTCGTGTCGGATGTAAAGATACACACAGTATAGACGGCTTTTTTTTGGCTTCTCTACTTTGTGTGGACTACAAACAAAACTAGTTTTTAATTACGTTACAATAGGGAACTTGTGGGACTTATGACAATACAATCAAAAACTGCTTAGGTACCAATTTGTCGTTATATTCAAATTTTTTGTATAACAATGCAATGTTTGACGAAAACATGGGCCTTTCGAAAACAGGTCAGAGACATACTAAGGAAATAAATAGGTCCGTTATCCAATAAAATAGCTTCTAATAATGTCCAAAAACTCCAAATTGATGCGTATTATGTGTTGCGAGCGAGGGGTTAAGCAGGTAACAGGTAGATTAATTATGTAGTAGGTACCAGGAGAGCAGATGCGCAGACACGTGCGCGGGCGCCAAGCAGGCGGTCACTACAGCCCGGATGATTTATTTGTAGTGGTGTAAGTTCGAACATCGTCCTATTGAGATGGGAGCATTAGATTAAGGTAATTAATTAGAAGGGGTATCTATTTGGTAAGTAGTAGTACTCTGTATTTCAGATACATACACTTAGGCACCTGTCCCACAGCTGACGAACGATTTTCTCATTCAAGAAACGTACAAAAGATCAAACGTTAGGTACAGAAGAAGAGTGTTAGTAGAAGAGATACATATGTTTATAGTTGATCAGCGAGTATTCGTTTGTCGTAGCGACAAGAGCTATCAAAGAAAGTACTCGCTCAGCGACACTCGCAACGCTAACACTTGGTACATTCGCATACCGGCGAGTAATCGCTCGCCGCTGTCGCGCACTCGCTGCTCGTTAACTCGTTTTAGTTACTAGCTCTAATCCTTCTCGTTAGTCGCCGGCGATAGGCCAGATGCCTTAGGATTTCCTACGTGAGATTTTCAGCGATTAGTGTTAAAATATGAAGCAATTTTTAACTACTAACGTCTCGAATTAGATAATGTCTTCACAGCACCTGAGTCTTAACAGGTGCAGGTAATTATAAATGTACTAGTCAAGAGCTTCATTAATCTTACATCTATATTAGGAAGGTAAGTAATAAAAGTTTGTAATGAAAGTATTAATTAAAGTAAATAAACGAACAACCGCTTGCTTGATTAACATATACCTAGTAGGCATGTCATAAATAAAAAAAGATAGTAACGACTGAAACTTTCTCTCGAAAGATTCTGTTTTGTAAATCAGAAGGGATTTCCAAAAAGTTCAGGAATTATCCAAAGGTTCAAATTCATCAATATAGTAAACGCCTGAAGAAGACTGCTGTGCTATTGTTCATTTATATGCATTGCAATGCGCAGCTGCATCTTTCTAGTAGGTATGTTGAAAATGAGAAGTTACTGTCTGTACCCGTCCCTTTACTCTATTTTCTCCTTGACTAGAAACTATACAAAATGTAATTACTACTTCAAAGCACGCGAGAACACTCTACACATATAAAAAACCGGGCAAGAGCGAGTTGGACTCGCGCACCGAGGGTTCCGTACCATCATGTTTTTAAAATTTTATCGGCGAGGCCTATATACATCAGAGAATTTTAACACTGCACGCTGTGGTGTAGAATATTGCAGTTTTAGGTCAGCGCCATCTCTTGACTCATAGTGGAACTAATGTAACTTGTTGATGACTTCTGAAAAAGTGTGCTATTTAGATACTTTTCCTGTACTCTTTACATAAACTTCTATCACAAAGAATAATTTCAGATTTTTCTGTTTGTAAACTTCGGAGATAAGGGCCCCCCTTATCTCCGAAGTTTGCAAACGGTATTTTTTTTACATTTTTCATCAAAGTCGAAAATTATGCGGCCTAAAAAAGAAAAAATGTTTGAGAATGTGCAAACTGCGCTCTTTCATATGATACCCCACATGCCCTAGTAGCCCCACTTCAAACATTTCACAGCCAGACAGACTGAGTCGCACCATAAGGGTTCCTTTTTACCATTTTGTTACGGAACCCTAAAAATGAAACAATAGGTATTCGTTGCTGCCTGCATCAGACTGTTAAGTTGTTAAACAAGGTGCCTTCAAGATGTTTATTAGGTTGGCATTCTTTACTCTACGGGGAGTGCAATAATGGGATTTATTAGTGTAAACATCTTTATAGTAGTCGGCTGCCATATTTTGTTCGTGGAACGAGCATGTTGTTAAGTATGCGTATGTAAGTAGGTGTAGCTTGGTAAGTCAAGGACCTCTCATCGCTCCCCGGTTGCAAAAGCAGCTGCGTACTCAATGGTCTAAGTTCGATTTGCAGGTGAGAAATATTATTGAAATGCATAATAATTGGACTTAACTATAAAGAATGCTGGAATGCTCAGGCATATTCTTGTTGCCTAGTCTTTGACTACAACAGCCTTAGACTTGCTGTCAATCACGCTCCCACCATGGCAAAGAAAGACTGTGCAAAACCTTTGGGAATTTTTCTAAAGACAAATCAATTATGCTCAAAATAACTTGTCAAAAACCCACCATTACATGGGATATTAACATTGTATTCACTCTTTTGAAAGTATGTACATTACAGCCGAGCACTAGTGGTTACGGCGTGACGGTAACATAATGTAACAACTGTTATTATGCTCATTTAACCCTCTTGGTAAACAGCATACGGTGGAACACCACATTTGGGGAAACTAGTGATGCATCTGTATTGTAACGGCACGGGGCGGCGGTTCCATTCATGTGCGACTTGTAAAATGCGATGACATTTTCTTAAGTAAAATAGGCGCGGAGATTTGAGAGTGAACTTTCAAGGATGCGTCACGATTAAGCACATTTCGTTACATGATAGAGAAGAAAGATATAACTCTCCCTGTCTCTCACATTAAATTTCTCTTTTTTTTCTTTTTTTGTTCAATGACGCATTGATTAAGTATGAACCCACCTTTCGATAACTACCACTCTGAAGCCTTGAATACCTTAACATATTTCTAAACAGACTAGATTACCTACTCGAATGACTATTACACCGCATTAGTCTCACTCATCGCATGGTGTAATAAAATTTAACAGCTGTCTCTTATCGTCTAATGTAAACGAACGTGAACATGACCATAAGTTATCACAGTCATAACTTACAACAGCATACACCTATATTTTACCGTTTCTTATATTTAATTTAAATCCCCGATCACACGCGAACGCGGCCGACACAAAACGATACAAAACTGATGTGGTGCGGCGAGGTAAACAAAACGAACGCGGGCGCAATGCAATTATTACAAAGGTGCGTGCGCGCAGCTGACACCGCACCTGCCGCCATCTTTAACATTTCTTTAAGTTTTTTTTCGCCATCGGAGTTATTGGCCTATTTTTGATGGCGCAAGCTGCCCCGGCAGCTGACGGCCGCATATGTGTGGATATAAAGGCTTTGTTGCCGTTGACTGGCAGGACAAGGATTCCTTAAGGCGTTATCTAGGATAATAAGGGCCAAGCCAGCTGCTCAGATTGAAAGGTTTGGATCTTCGCCAGCTGTGGGTGCTTCGTCTCTGCGTCACACGTGGATAACTTCGACTTTTTTGGCCGCCTATTGTTGTCTTGTCGTTTTATTTGGGTTTTGAAAAAGTTAATTGTGGGTTTTTGTTGATTCCAGCTCCCCATACGGCTATTCTAAAAGTTTTTATTAAATTGCGAGAGCAACCATAGGATAATGTAGGTATCTAATCCTAATGGCCTAGGGTATTCAGGTTTACCTGATCAGATCATCCTTAATTAGTAATTTACTTAGGTACCGGTACTTTAAAAGAGCAGAATAATGTACCTCATAAGTAATTAATTACTGTAATTAGGTTTTATATGTACCCCCGTAGGCGTGAGCAGGTTGATTTCTTATGGAATCTGTAACTATTATAGTAACTTATGTGTAAATGAGAACCTAATAACCTATCTAGTAAGTTAATTACTTTCCTTAAGACCAAACGCCTAAAGGCATGATTACTTATAGGTACCTGAAATTCCTCGTATTGTGTCCATGATGATTCTAGAAGCTTGTCGTTCGAATGTGACTCAGTAGGGTCTACGACCTATGCACCACGCAATAAGTCTGACAAGAGCGATATACGTGTTTGTGCTGAAGTGGTCCTGCCACATTATTATGTGGCTGTTGCACTAACTTTTGTTCGACCACCTGCTGCACTTTTCTGTAATTAGCTAAAGAATACGGCGAGGACAATGGAAAGGGGCAAGGTTGTTGTGGTCCAATTATTAGCAAGTTATCGTAGGTAATTAATGTTGGCGATGTGTGTTTAGTGTTTCTATGCTGGGCTTTTTAAAGACATCGTCACTGGAAAGGAGAAAATATTAAAGCTCCATTTGGGTCAAAATGAGTTTTTCTGCGTCGATCTATTTAGGTTTCAAGACAATCTGAGCCAATTTTAATTGTCTCAGATTGTTTGTTGTTGTTGTTGTGAATCCAACGATAAATAATATAACTCATTTTGACCCAAATGGCGCTTTAGTATTTTTTCCTTTCCAGTGACGACAATTTTATTTTTAAGTAACGTAATCTTATTAATTTGTTATTTTTATGAGTAACAACACTGAGTGACCAATGTGACACGATTTGTTTATGTTATGTAAAAGTTTTTCTGCTCCTCATCGCAATATCATTCGAAACAATTAGTAGAATCTTTCCTATAGCTACACAATATCAGCAGGTCCCCCATGGATCGATGGTGCACACCGTTTGTGGAGCACCCTTCACAAAACTAGGTCATGTTCCCCCATAGCCGGCACCCTTGTTACCAGGAGACTAGAGCCACGCAAGAGAGCGAGCTTTAAATCTACTGGAATAGATATCATTCTTTATTTGAAGAATATCGCAGTAACATTATGTTCTCATTGATATGTACAGAACTGTATACGAGTATAATACGTTCATGTCAATCAAATTAATAATTATGGTCTACTTCGCGTCTGGAAAGTTGTTACTTACTCTGTATTTAACAACGGTTGTTATTACCTGTCAATTATAGGTGCGTAATTTGTAGGCTTTTGTTTTGACGCAGAAAGACAATAATGAACAAACTCCGGAGGTATGACAGTCGCCAAACTGAAAATAACAACATTCATTCAGTAGGTATAGTTCGAATATTTGGGAAAAGATTGAAAGTGATGACAATGGCACAATAGCGCAATATCTAAAAGGTAGATGTACTGTCTTACGAGATACCATGGGTGATTTTTAGCCTGTTTTAATTGCACAAAGCTCGATCAACGTACAGCAAAACTTACAAAATTCCTTTATCATTTTGGTGATATTTTGTCTTCCCCTTCCTTCTTGTTTATTATTTATTCGATTTAGGTTAATACCCCGTTAATATGCGTCCTTTTATCCCTTTTATGATGTATTGCCGCAGACAAAATCGTTTTCGGCGTTCGGATTTTATCGATCAATAAGCTAATGGGTATTTTATTACACTGTTAATTGTATTTGAGTTGATAAGAAGGGATGCTTGTACTTTATGAAATAAACGGCTGGAACGTACCTTTCACTGGATGCCATGGAAACTGCGGGGTAATTTTGACAGTTACGCTACATTCATTGCGTTATTTACGTTGTTGATTAGACAAAGTTTTCAAACACATGAAGCAATGTATTAGTAATATCCTTCAAAATTATTCAGATTGTGATTGATAGTGTGTAACGCAATTAGGGTACTGGAACTTAAAGATTTGCATTAATGTGAGGAAAGAAGAAAATGATGAATAATTACTTAGCTCTATAGGGAATTAGGGATCTCACTTATTAAGAGCATCTGGTATTTAACATGATATACTACTATTATACTACAGCTCAAACCTTTATCACTTTATTCAACTGAATGTTTTTATGGAAGACAGATAGAAAAGTGGCTTTTATTTCATTGAATTCAATTACCTACATTATCATAATTGACATCGAACGCAGGAACCTACACTCTGTAGCTTACTACTTGTAGTTACTAGACTATTGGCGCTATAATTCAAGAGATGTTAAGTTTTTAATTTAACGTATCAATTTCATTCTTAAAATGGTGGGTTCTGGTGTGAAGCAAAAGCTCTAATATTGTGTGATTAGCACAGCATAATGCTGAGTGGAAGCTTCTTGTCACAATCATGACGAGCAACTGTCGACTATTTCTGTTTTGTGCTCGTGATTTTACACTATTTTTTTTTTTTTTGTTAATAGAGTTCATTATCTTTTTGTATGCACGTGTTATCTATGAAAAGTAAACGTTTTTTTTTCTTTCTAGCTGTCTGCCTGAAAGTCTTTGCATTTCTGTTGTTTGCTGGCGAATTTTAAACCAAGCCATAAACATGTTGCTTATTCGGGTGCAGTTACTAAAACGATCAAATATCTTTTGGCTTTAATCCAGAAAATACAATATCAGTGCAAACCATTCGGCAAGTTATTTAATTGTACGAGGTTTATTCAACGAGAGCAGTGGTGACTCAGTGACAGTGGCTCCGACTTACGAATTGTAGTTCGAGGGTTCGAACCCAGGCGCTTTGCTTTGTCTACGTAAATAATTACATCACCACTGCTCTCAAAACGGTGAAGGAAAACATCGTGAGGAAACCGGCCGCATGTGTTAGAACCAAAAATTCGAAGACATGTGACATCTACCAACCCGCACTGGGCCCGCGTGGCATAGCCCACTCCCTCTCGAATCTCGAATAGAGAAGGCCTATGTCCCAGCAGTGGGAACATTATAGGCTGAATATGTATATTTAACGGGAATGTGTTCTGTGCAACACTAGTGAGCCACCTCTGCTTCGCTCGGGCAATTTGAATTTAAATGTTTGTAAACACATACACGTGGGGCACGTGGGACAACCTAGTGTGGGCCAAAGTTTAAAAAAAAAAATTAAATATCAATCTACCTATTAGATATATTTATAAATTTCCGTACGCAAAATACGCGCATTGACGTGGAGTTGCGGACACCAGCCCCTATTACCTAGATAAATATTTTTATTAAGAGCATAATGTAAGTATTATTAGTTCTAAAAATTTCTCGAGGAATTATCTGAATGACAGTTAAAGCTGCATCGAAATCCACTAAAAAACCATTTAATAAGAGAGATAAGAGAGATTCGGTCCGTACCCTATGTATTAAGGATATGTTGATCAGGAATTTTTGGAGGACATTAGCATACACAAACCCTTGGCCACTCCTGGCCACAATTGTATTTCTCAATTCTTGTCATATTTCTCACATACTAAGTAGTAGATATTAAAATTGGTCTCTATAATCTACCATATTACTCTACTACCCTATATATGGGTATAGTATCGGAAAATACAGGTAGTCCCTTAGTACTGTAGGTGTTTAATTGTATTACTCTCGTTTCATGGGGCCCTGGTCGTTGTATGGGGTCACGGAGGGTTGTAACGGGGTCGAGGACTCTGGCACACCCCTGCTTTCACGTTACTATGGAAGAGTATATTAATGATTTTAGTCCCCGTGGCTTTGGCAGTCACGGTGAATTGGAACAATAAATAGGTTGGCCTAATTATAACAATATTGTGTCGGTTACGGTGCATTTTGGTGAAAGGGAGCAATCAATCAATGTAGTTAATTAATTGTATGTTTACGTTCGTATTCATTGTTAAAATAATTTTCCATAATCTATGCTATCCTTATACTTATATAATATAATAATAGTTATTTGTTATACAAGAGTGCAAAGTTGCTTTTTAACCGCGTGCTCAATTTTGATTGATTCAAAAATTAGAATCCTGAGCGTTAGCGAGGGAATCAAAAGAGCACGAGGTGAAAAATCTTTGCACTCGAGTGCAACACGTAACTTTTCATCCCACCTCAGCGAGGAAATGAGTAAATGCAAAAAAAAAAAACATTTTCATCTTTATTGTTGCTTTTAGTATTGAATACGTACTCCATAGAGTGCTTGATTTCTTGGTGTCGGATAATTCAATAAAATATGCCAGCAAAACGTTTTCTGATAAAGTTTTGGCTCCTTTAGCTAGTCGCCACGTGTTAAACATATCGTAGGTACTGTTTCAAATACTTCTCGCGTGATTGTTGAGGGAGAAAGCTCATTTGCGCATTTTTTACAGTTTCAGTCAATTCTGTTGGCGTCAAATAAACTTCGTCGTCGCTAGATTCACTCATTTTAGATTTTTCACTTGTTTACAAGTTTCTTGTTTTTATTTTGAACCTAAGGTTTTTAACAATATGACGTGAAAAGAAAATTGTGCGCGCAAAGCAAATTAAAAAAAAGTACACCAAGAAGGTTCCGAGTCTGAGTTTTTAAAACATTAAAAAAAAGTTTTATGATAAATTCGGCACCATGGAGGTAGAAGTAAATAGGTTTAATGATGTTTTGAATTCACAAACTTAGTGCACACGATGTTCTAAATTCAATTTACTTTATCCTCTAGCGGATAAAAACAGCTTTTGCACTCGGATATCGAAGAGCAAAAATACTCTTTCCGAGATGGGGGGATGAAAGTAATATTAATATAATATAAATCTTTATTTTCAGACCAATAGATGCATAACATACGATTTAGCTAGTTGGTACTTACTAAGTAAAACACGTTAAATAAAAATTAAAAACAAAACTAAAAACAAAAACTAAATTACCTCACATATCTAAATGACGGTCTGTGTGCCGCCATCCAGTGACATACATATTATTTGGCCATAATAAAGCTGAAGAATTTGTTTGCTTAAAAATCTGACACTAGTACCAGTCGGAAATGAAAAAAGTTTTTTGCTTTTGCCCATTTCTTGAGGAATTTTAAAGGCGCTTTAACATAACACGCTACGACCCTTAGTAGTCAGAAGGAACGCTAAGCGAAAACGACGAAGTAGTAGAACGGGCGGACGACGCTACGCGACGCGACGCGGTGCATCGGGTGGCAAAAAGAATTCGCGCGGCTAAAGTCGCGGCCAGAAGCTCATTACCATTTATAGATAAACTAAACTTCCGAACAGCTTAGCGGAGAACTTCCAAGCGGAGACCAAAATGATTTAAGGCTCCTACAAACAGGCGCGACACGCGATAAAATCGCGCGCGACATAAAGGCACCGCTCGTTGCGCGACTTGCGGTGTCTTTGTGTCGCGCGCGATTTTATCGCGTGTCGCGCCTGTTTGAAGGAGCTTTTATGTGAATCACAGGAGGAACTGATGAAATGATCAAAAATTGTTTGAAAGTAAATTAGTTTGAAAATATTCAAATTTGACATGAAGTTTTATTCTAATGAGGCTTCTTTTTTCAATTAAATCTCTACATATTTTTTTGGTAAACAATTTTATTAGTTATGGTTTATTAACCTATCTCAAGAGTACGTAAGCTATCAAATCTCAACCAATGGTTCAACAATCTCAATGGTTCGTAGTTTCGTACCATACCCAAGATATGCACTTACTCCATCGTCCTCCAAGTGAGTAGTGACACACAAAAAACTACAACCAAATATTCTCAAAGATTTTAACATGAATGGCGAGGACCTGAATTAACCCTCAGATAATTATAAAACAGGCCTAAATAACAGTAAATACGGTGTATTAATAGTCTCGAGGCCCAAAGGAGAATAATAATAGCGCCACAATTATCGGACGGGGGTTCAGCGGCCTGGTCGAAAGCCTTGGACGGGCCGACACCCGCGCGCCTTGCAGCGGGGTGTCAACGTGTCCTCCGGCTGCATTCGATACGAATACTTTTACTTCGCATATATGCAGACTGTATTTGTTGTGTGTATGTAGTTTGTGGACAGAGATGTGTGTTGGGTATTTTGCAGGTCTGTTTGTTTTGTTCGGAATTTTTACTGTTACCTCGGGTCGTACTTACTTGAGTAGCATAGTCTAATCCGCTATCGATTCTCTAATATATCTAACAATAACATAAACAATGGGATATCTATGATATAGGACATTTAAAATTGAATACGACTAGGAAATCATAAGCAGCAAGTACGTCAGCATATTCTGCCAAAACCTGCGAGGTATTTGCGTAACGCACTATCAGTAGCAATTGGTTTCTCATTTTGACATTTCAACAATATACATTGCGTTATTTACGTTGTTGAGCAGACACATTTTTCGAACATTTGATGCGATGGATCAGCGATATCCTTCAAAATGAATCAGATTGAGATCGATAGTGTGTCACGCAATGAGCGTTTTCGTGAAAATTTACAACACCAGTTGGCACCACCTGTGACAATTAGGTCTCCCAATACAAAATATATGATGACGTTCATGATTCGATTCATTCATTCGTTCATCATTCCGTCATGACTAAAGATCATTAGGGTGCTGGCTGACAATATTTTTTATAGTGATTAGTTATAATCGGTTTATTCATTCCATTTTCTTCAAGAAAAGAGTAATTTGCACTTAGTGCTACACGTAATGAACATAATAATTTGGTATTTGTCGCAGCCAGTGTGACTAGTTCACTAATAATGCGTATGCCTTTAAGCTGCATACGTAATTATTGTAAATGGTATTTAGTCAATACAAGTTCAGTTATCTTCTTTTTGTTTGCGACTGATATAATAAGACTGGGTTAGATAGCGACTTTTTAAAAATAACTTGCCAAAGGATACCTACGTATTTTGGGTTTAGTTGCTGATAAAAACATAATTATTTATAGTTTCCATAAAGCTCATCATCAAAAAAAGTTTATCGTTAATGCAGGTTATTTTATTTATAAATAGAGCCTTTTGTTGTGTTTGCAGACTTATTATAAGTAGTTCATGTACAAAAAAGCAAACCAGGCAAATCTCTGGTATTTTTTTTTAATTTTTTTTTTCTGTTATTGCATTTTTGTTCTGGGCAAAAGCCTCCACTCCTTCCATCTTTCGCGAGCCCGCACGTGTAAATGACCAATGTTATGTGCCCGGGAACCGAACCTGGACTTCTATTCTTCTCTCTCTTCACAGCCACTGCGCCATTCGACAACATTTGTTGTACCTTTCACCACAAAAAAGTCACTGTAAGCTGTAACTGATATATTTCTACTAACCAGGAGACCAAAACTTCAAGGAGTTAACTTTATATCGGAACCCCAATCAATGCTTTCGCTCACCCCTCGAGCAAATAATGTGCGCGTAAGATAAGCGAGGAATCTCTTCAGGATGTTTGTCCACTTTATGATATACAATCCTCTTTAGGATGGCTCACCCCCTATACTAAAATGACATCACGATTATAATAAACGTGGATTCTTTGTTCCGAAATAATTATTTATATATTTATATCACATCACGATTAAAGTCTCTGGAACAGATGGAAAGGATATATGATAATGTCCTTTATAATGCGCACAGCAAAATAGTGGAACGCTCTACCTGCGTTTGTGTTTCCGAGTGCATACAACCCGAATCTCTTCAAAGTAAGAGTGAAAAGGCTTCTTTGGGATTTGGATTGGATTGATTGGTATTTTGGCACAGACAAAAAAAATAACTGAAAAATCCTTCACCAATGGGATTTGAGCCGATTAACTTAACAGTTAACTGTCCATTATGATTCATAATGTTATCCTTTTATGATTCTGCCAAAGTGGCCTTTTAAGGCCCTCAGATTTACAGTGTCCGGATAATCACTACTCACTATGTCATTTAAAAATATATTTAGTACGGAATTCATTACGTATCTGCCAAATAAGATACTTACCTAAGTTACCCAATACCTAACTGGATGTGGTGAACAGGCCTATCGCATGTAACCAAATCCGAGAGCAGCTACCCACCGTCAATGTACTCATCATTATGAACAACTTTTACTATGGGACCAAACCTGAAATCGTGAAAAAAAAATCTGCTGTTCCCTTCATATTTTTTTTAGTGATTCTTTTTTTTCATTCTCTTTTTTTTATAAAAAACGTTGCCCCACACACTAGGAGTTACTCCTGTATCGTGATTAGATTAGACCAACGACACAAAGAGGTTTTTATACCCACCAGGTGCACTACCTAATCGCCATTTGCAGCATGTGTCCCTAGTCGCTAGGTGTACAGATTAAAATGATTGCGCATACACATGTCCCTAGGGACAGGTGGCTAGCGCTGCAAAGTAGCCATGCATGTTAATGATTAATTAAAAGATGATATTAAAATTACTTACATAAAATATTTGAATAAATAATGCTGTAATTACTCAACTGTAAGGCAAAAGCGTCTCTCATGCAGAGAAGAAATGAGCGTTGTCACCACGATTGTGTATTTATAAGATATTAGCTTCTGCCCGCGTCTTCGCCCGCGAGGTATGTCGATAAAAACTATCCTATGTCCTTCCCCGGGATGCAATCTATCTCTCTGCCAAATTTTATCGAAATTCGTTCAGTGGTTTAGGCGTGAAACGGTAACATACAGACAGACAGAAAGACAGAGTTACTTTCGAATTTATAATATTAGTATGGATTTTCTTTTACCCACCGTATGTTTTGTAGGTAATAATTAAAGTGGCATCTGCTAGGTAATTGCGTGACACACATAAAATGGCAATTGATCGAAATGCCTTTAATTTTAACATTCCATTGCTTCATATGTTTTTAAAAATCACTTGCTCAGCAACGTAAATAATGCAATGAACGTGGTTGAACTGTCAAAATTAAAGGCATTGCGATCAATAGCCATTTTATGTGTATTACGCAATTATCCCCCTGGATCACCAGTCACATTAGTTTTGGCCAGCTTTTGGACCTGTAACCACTTTCCTTTGGGGATCCGTAGTAAGCCATTAAGACGTTAATCAAAGGAACTAGGAAATACTGTTTACTGTGCGCAGGTCATAGCACACCTATCAAATCGGAAAGGGATCGGCACCGTATCGCCTTTCGCCTCGCCGTCAAACAGGCGTCAACGTTATGTAAACGTAACCAAAGCGGATCTGAAGCTCCGACAGGTCGACTCAGCTACGGCTAGGCGACTCCGCGCTTACGGCTCGCCGACCGCTGGGTGATGGTGCATGCGGGCTGCAGGAGGGGTGAGAGGGGCAGACGACATTGTTGCCATCGAGGGCAAAACCTGGATGAGGCTGGCACAGGAGCGTGGGGATTGGCAAAGAGAGACCTGTGTCAAGCAGTGGTTAAAGTAGGTCTGTGGATGATGTTTATTTTTATTTTATTGTATTTTATTATTTTTGGAAAACTTACAGCTAATCTGACACAATAGTTACTAAATTTTTAACATGATGATGGCCAATTACAAGTTTTCACATATAGAATATCGAAAAACTATGTACTAGGTAACAGACAGTGTTACTTTAGTATACTGTATATTCGTATATAATGCAAGGGCTAGGTATGTTAATTTGTCGAAGAAGTGATTGCAAAGAGCCTTCTTTAATTTAGGCACACTAGTATTAAAAAGATCTATGTCAAACACGTGTTGACCACAAAAGTCTTAATTGAGGTATTAGTTTATCCGATCGCTTCAACATTATAAGTACAAATAATCCAGTAGCATTAAAGTAGCGATAATATATATAACCTGTAGCTTATCAGTTTAATCCTGGCGCGTATAATTAAACAAACAGAAAAGTTTTAAGGCTTACACGAGGTACTTGCAATCTGGTAATAAATAAATTAATATGCATTTTTAATTAAGAAGCGGTGCATTCTTCGATCGTAATAAGTGCTACAGTGACTATTGCATTTATATGGTTCGGTTGAACGTAATCGGATCGAACGAGAGATATGAGCATTCTTGTATTTTGACATTTAAGTTATTAAAAGCCACAGATATACTCGTATGTAGATACACCTAGATAACGCAAGAGCAACTACTTTGCGTGCCAAAAGTCGCACAACCTTACGTCCTAAAATCGTAAGTTGCCAGTTTCGCGCTCAGTTCTGTTGTAGTACCTACTGCTGGGTGCGCATGAGCGCTGGTGGTGCTGGTGGCTGGCTAGGCCCACCCCCGTGGGGCGAGACGGGTGCCGCACGCGGCGACGTCTTTGAATCGATTTGATTTTCCCATCACTAATTAGTGCTTGTGACGTCATAGTAGGTAGTCAAAAAATGGCACGCTTGTTTTTTATACAGATCGTGATACTTGCGTTATCTAGATCTATTTATGTCTGTATTAAAAGCCATGGGCTGTGCGCGATACCAATGGCATTCAATGACGAACTTTCATCTCCTGTTTAACTCTAAAAAGCATAAAGACTCGTACAAACAGGCGCGACGCGACACGCGACACAAAGGCACCGCTCGTTGCGCGACTTGCGGTGCCTTTGTGTCG
The DNA here is from genome assembly GCA_927399505.1 of Luperina testacea. Classification (NCBI taxonomy): domain Eukaryota; kingdom Metazoa; phylum Arthropoda; class Insecta; order Lepidoptera; family Noctuidae; genus Luperina; species Luperina testacea. The sequence goes on from OV656771.1 coordinate 2,349,434, forward strand.
CGTGTCGCGTCGCGCCTGTGTGTACGAGCCTTAAGGCGTAAGTTGAATGTCTTATCATAATAATAAACATATAATTGGGGAAAAATCAATATAAAGGTTAGTTGCCCCATATTAATCTGACATCTGCCAACCCACATTGGGCCCGCGTGGTGGATTACGGCCCACTTCCTCTCACGGAGAGGAGGCCTGTGTCCCAGCAGTGGGATCATTATAGACTGATTATGTATGTTATGTATATGGGACTTACACATAACTGGCGATATGTGAAAGTACAGTACCCGGCGATAAATATTGCACATCGATCTTTGGAAAGAGATAATAATCGGCTAATTTCGGCTTCGTAGAGCGTTATCTCTGTCGCACGAAATACAAACAGTCCGGTATCTATTAGGAGCTGTTAAAACAATTATGATTTGCTTCTTTCGATAATTATTTTTATTCTTTGTATAAAATACAAAAAAAGGTAAAGGTCGATGTGCAATATTTATCGCCGGGTACTGTATTTAAATTACAATTGTAAGTTCTATTCAAAAGTCATGAAAGTTGATAACATAACATAACCTAGTCATACTTGTTACAGAGTGATCGCGTGTGCATGGAACTCCGTCAATATTTCAGTAGTACAACCCTCCATAGTTAGACTGTGTTATTGCGTTTGCGGAAACAAAATATGAAAGGCAAATGACGTATAAACACTTGAAACTTGAGTGGTAGGGAGAGGGTGTTTAATAGTACTTACATACCTAGGTGAATTGTGGAAATTATCGTGTAGTTACCAAAAAGAGAGAGCAAAGAGAGAATGATCAGGTTTCTTCTACCTTTAGTGAGAGAGAGAGAGAGTTGTGCTGAATAAAATAAAATGAGCTGGTTATGAGACTATGGCTATGGCAAAATAAATACCGAGACATAAAACGGGTTGTTCCCGTTCGTCCACACCCCGTCGTCCACACTGCGAACGACTGGGAAAGATGCGTTCTGTTCGTTCACAGTGTAGACGAACAGAACGCAACATTCCCAGTCGTCCGCACCTCGAGCGTCATCAAAACTGATAAGCAAAGACTGTCTTTTGTTGGAGGATCGACAGGGTGCAGTTATAATAGTTGAGTATATCCAGGCGATTGTAACTTTAAAACTTTTTACATATTAATTGCATTTAAACTGATATTGATACAATACCCAATGTGTAAAATTGAAATGTGAAACATTCTTATGCTATACATTTATTATAAAACACGCAAAAAAGCTTTAGATTTACTAGGTATGTACTTTGTGAGATGACGGGGTGTGGACGACTGGGAATAATGCGTTCTGTTCGTCCATAGTGTAGACGAACAGAACGCAACATTCCCATTCGTCCGCAGTGTGGACGACGGGGTGTGGACGAGCGGGAATGACTCCATAAAACCTACCTTGAAATGCTCCGCAGCATGGCAAGGGTCTGCACAGATAACCACGCGAATGCTCAACGCGTATTGGCAATTTCAGCCCGTCCTAACTAACCCAACTATATAGAGTCAAATTAAATTAGCTAGCGTAACTCCACAGAGGCGCTGTATATCGATATCTAAATGTGATAAAACAAAAAGAAATTAATTTCGATATCTAAATGTGATAAAACAAAAAAAAATAATTTAATGTTTTATTGTAGGGTCATCGATCGCAGTTGAAAAATTATAAAAATAAAAAAAATTATAAATTTATTAAATGTTTAAATATATTAACTTGAAATATCAGTTTAAAATGTAAAAATTTAAAAGTTTTTTTTTAATCTTTTATTAAATTAATTTGGGGTTTTTATCCCAATGGATACATCGACCCCATCAAGCCGTACACTTACTACTACATAAATTAAAAAGTTGAAGTTTAAAAATCAGTTATTTTGTAAACTTCACAGACGTAATTAGTAGATATCAATATTGAAAATTCGAAACACGATCAAAAATATTTCCTCAACTCATACTTCAAGTACCACTAGCGGTCGTTGACCCCTAAAATGCTGAGTTTTCGCACACAAGTACACCATGACCTGGGTTAGGACATACGAAACTTTTCACCCAGACAGATAGGCCAAAGTCGTCACACAGTGGGTACTTGAAGATGGGCGTCGCCACCGAGACAGGTTTAAGAAACGCTGGTGTGACGATTTGGACTCGTTTCTAACCGACTGGACGGAGAAGGCACAGTACAAGGAAAGGTGGAAGAATATGGGGAAACGTTTGCCCAGCAGTGGGACGATATATGCTAAAGGAAAAAAGTTCGTCCCTGTGGGATACTTTCCGAACTCCACGCGGGCCAATCCGCGGGCTAGTAATATTATATGCCTCCATATTTTCTTACAAAGTTTTCCTTCACCGGTTGTCATATCCAATAATAAATAGATACTTAGTTCCTTGTGTGAGTGTGTTCGCACATGCCCCTGAGCGTGTGTGTCCTCATTTTGGTATTGGCTATTGATCAATCAGACCCTTCGTACATAAATTAAAGTAGGAGCGGTACTGCCGACAACAAAACTGTTTGTTGCTTTGATTTATTTGTTTTTCCTCCTTTGCCGTCTTTTAGTATGCGATTAGGGGATGGTTACTACTTCTTTGGTCTGATCGTGGGGTACAAAATGTTGTTGAGTGCCTCGGTTAGAAAATTCTCAATAGCAACTATTATAGTCTGGATTATTCTCGATTATTGGATATTTGCGCGCCCCTGTTATATGGAGGGCTATAACTTAGAACATGTATCTGACAACAAGAGGGTTACTGTACCTGCTTATTCCTTCGGAAATTCTTCCTTCGAGATTGGACTTGACATTTTCGTGTTGCTGACAATCTGTCAGGAAAAATTGTCACTCCTAACGATGATTAGTGACGGTTCTAACGAGGTCATTAAAACTAGACGGCATTTATAATACACCCGAACAGAGATTTGGGGTCTTAATATATTGCACCTAATAATACTTGGTTAATCTAGATTCTTTCAGACTTTCTCTTCAAAACTAATTAACTTGTTACTAAAACATCCCATCTTTTCTTGTGAAATACTCCTCCTACAACGCAAAAAAAAATGCAGTTTTCTCTTTGCATCGCGAAAATGTACTCAAAAGAATGTCGTTACTAAAATGCAATTTTAAAGTTTCTGAGCTTGTCAGTACAATATACTCGAATTAACTCTTGGCAAAGCCGCTATTTATCTTCTTCCTGTCTATTGGGTATCTGACGTATCTAGCCACTTTGAGATGAGACCTAGGACATGTCTAGAAAACGGATATTAAGTGATATTGATGAATGTTTGTTTGGAACCTAAGTTTACTGAAGATGGAGTTATTTCAACGTTTTGAATGACGCGCTGACTACTTTAATGAACTTTTCGAAGTAGCCTTTGTAAAAGATTCTTAATTTCTGATGGTTATCAATTTCACTTTAGAGATGGAAACTGAGTTTTGTTTTGGTATTTTGTTAATTGCTTGAAATATCTAATCTATATCTTACTGAAGTACTTAAGATGGATATTTTTGCTTAACTGTAATAAAAACAACTGGATTATCGCTATTGAAAATAGCTTTATGAATGAAGAGGAGGTTTAGAAATACTTTTATGAGCGGTTTGCTAACAAAAGTGATATTTAATTCAGAAAGTATTTGGTAAATGCGTACGGGGCTTTCCCATTGTACAGTAATGGTTTATCTTCAAACTATTTTCCTTATTAGGTAACCTTGTAATAAAAGAATTCCACTATTTACCGCCATGAATGCAATAATTTCGTGGTCCTAAGGTAAGTTAATTCCGTGCCTTTTTAAGACAAAAGACCTGTTACTTCTTAGAGCAAGCACCAGGGTACCACACCAGCCGGGGCAAGAGGTATCGCCGTTCACAAGGGAACGGCCCAGAGGCGCATCTGACAAAGTTTGCACAGCAAACGTTCACTTGTCGGCCCTTTGGTAACCGATAGATTGCAACTTGGCTGCAGAACTGTGTTCCAGTGGAAGCTAATAATATACATTTTTTTAGGGCTTTATAAGTTCAGTAGTTTTTGGAAGACGGTTTATCAGCAAAAATCTTGACTCTCTCCTCCGTTGTTGTGGCCTCTGCTTATTGTTGATACTACTTTCTTTTATTTATTTACAAATTAAAAGCGACGCATGCTGCCATTTTACTTTTTTATTTCTTGACAAATTATGTGATTCATGTGTAATGAGAACTCATTGCGATAAAAATCACCAGACCCCATTTTGTTTTCGACAATAATATTTCTTACGACATATTTCTCGAAATCGTATCTCCTTGTGTAGTGCCTGCAGGTATCGGTGTGCAGTACAAATATTGTCTGTCTGCCGTGCCGCCGCCGCCCGCTCTGACTCACGACCATTTAATGGGAAACTGAGACATAATACACTAATCGATGTTCTTTTTATAATGAAAACGTGTTATCTTACTGGAGATCGAATTCAGACGAGTTTGGTAACTCCACTCGACTTTAATTCTTAAATGGACACCCTACGTCAATTTGTCGTTTCAGTCATTTCATACAATTCCCAAAAAATTATGGTTGTGATTTCGCTTACAATATATTTCCCTGACTTTACATACATATATTTTGCTCCATAGACATATATGAACAACAAAACAAACAACCTTTGTAGTCCTCCACAGTGTCGAAACAATGAACATTTTAGACCGCACTCTATCTGTACAGATCGTTAGCTAGATCTGTGGGCAGACAGACTGATCCATTTGCGGGGCTCGTGATGGTGGCAGACTAGTGAAAAAGCAAATTAAATATTGAAAACTCGCAGTGAGGGAGTGTCGGGAGGCGAGACGAGTCTTTTTTCAACCCGCTACGTTTGTTTTTATGGACTGTTTTCAAAAGGCAGACCTAACGTTGTGAATTTGTAATTGCGATTGATCAGGCTGATGAATTTTTGAAGCCGTGATTTTTGATTCGCCTTTGCTGGCTGTCGTCCTGGTACTTTTTAGAATATGTTAAATTTATCATTGGTTTACTTTGTTTTACTTTTTGGTGAAATTAAAAAGAGAATAACGTCATGTACCTAATTTTTGGCGTTATTTCGGGTTCGCCTATGTCCAGCAGTGGATGGCTTTCAGCTGAATGATGGTCATGAACCTTGTTAGTATTTGCGAATGTGCGATAAGAGTACACCTAAAAAAATAAATGGCTCGTCATTTTCACGTAGCCTTTTTTATGTCCGTAATTTTCGCAGACTGTGTGGGATGATTAAAATATTGAGTGCAGCACTCTCTGCGTTTTTCATCTGACGCATGTTGTAAAACAGAGCAAATTAGGTCATGAGGCTTATAAGCGATGAGCTTGCACCCTGGCGCTAATTGCACTCACATGGAAAAAAAATAAGTCACACACACACACATCACATGGTGGTGGTGTGGTGGTCATGGTGTCACATGGTGGACTTCTTTTATAAAGTTTTTCATATCATACCTGTCATTATTCTGTATTAATGGTAGAAGTTAAGTAGTAGTTATTTTGTTTTCGATGTTATGGTTACGTTAAATGCGGATTTTATTCACAATACAGATTGGTAGGCTCAGTAAACAAGTACGCAACAACGACAAAATTCTGGCGCCAAGACACCTCTTCCACAGGCTTACATGCTTGGTAACGCAACCGTTACGACCAATAAGAATAAACGTAAGTACTAGGGAAATACAATTCCGCGATTGTATTTTCCAGAGTTGTTTAAAAAAGAGTTGACTAGGGGAACAAAGAGTAAACATAACAAAAGTTTCAAATACGCGAGTCAGGTGCGGCGCGGAATGATATTGCGAGGCGAGGGAGGTCCTACTTTGTCGCAAATACAATCTACGTACTTGCTTCCAGGCTTCCAGCTCTGAGAGCTTGGTACTTTTTGTATGGAGTTTGTCTATGATATTTGAATTCTCTCGTGCTATAGTAATAACGAAAGGACTATTGAAAGACTGCGAGAATTCTAAGTAAACTTTTCTGCTTGTTAACGAGGAGTATTTTGTATCATCTTATAATTTGTTACTTCTCACTGCTGCATTGCGGATTGTTTAGCATACCATGAAGCAAAAAACATCTGGTAAACTAATTCTTCTTCTCATGGCTAAGGTGGCGATGCGGCATTTAGTGTAACAAATCTGCTACATAAACTGGCAGGAAACCTCACGTCATCCAGTTTATAAAAAAAAAAAAAAATATTTAAATATTAAAAACTAGTATAGCAACTTTAAATTTGCAGGCTACATGAACCTTGCTTGTAAGAAACAGTAGCAAAATCACGCCAATAAATCGGCAATAGTAGGTTTTCTAAATACTACTTGTTTCATGAATATATTGCTTGTACAGACGCCAGCACATCAAGCTACTACAATCTGTCAAATTTCTTTAATAGATTTTCAACTTTATCGTTAAAGAATAAGCTTCAAAGTTGATTGGGAAAATTTGACAGTTTCAGGTAGCTTGATGTGCTGGCGTCTGTACATTGGAAGATTAGCTCTTCTAGGAAAACTTTTCCGCGGCAAACTTGCGGGTAGCCAGCGGCAGCGGAAGAATAAAATAAAAATATTGTCGAGATCGAAACGTCCGTTCGTTTGGTTGCACACACAATAAATGAACCACGGCTTGGACAAACAAATGACTGATACATTTTGTTTTAGTGACATTTTGTTTGTATAAATATTTGTTTTAGCTCATTTGTTATTAAACATTCCCCGAAGGCCGAAAGGGTAGCGGTAGTATGTACTTTTCGATGTATTCCTACCTTGTAAAAGTGGGTGAGCATTGACATTTATCGATTATTAAATCCAGATTCCAATCAGAACTGCTGAAAAAAATCTGAAGGAGAAGCCAAAAACACTTCGATGGTCTCACTGTGAATACCCTACGCTGAGCATTCACGCTTTCAACTAATCGAACAATGAAACAGTTACTGATGCTACATTAATAAAGTGACTGGTAGAATTTTGTATTGGGAGAAAACGCAGAAAAGTTCTTAAGAATGATCATCCCTTTTACCATACGCTAGACTCTAGAGATTGTAAGTTTCTTAACAATGAGCGGCAAACAACAAATCATAGAGGTAGGCATTAATTATAGACTGCTTCGAATGGCTACGATCCCTATCCCACCTATTCCTTTTATCTCGTGGAGTTGTCATTTTCAGCAATACAAAAATAGTTCACTAAGCTATTTTTGTATCGCTTATAACGAAGTCTGAAGTCAAAGAAGATTAGCGCCCTTCAAAGAGATCAAGTAAGTAGTTATTCTTTAAATACATAGATAACAATATCCTTAGTTTAAAACCAGCGCCAGATCTGCCCACATGTATTTAACAAGAGAGCCGCTACCCCAGTTGTCACGACACATTTCATTTCAAATGAAATCTAAAATTTACGACGCGTAATATAAAAGGGACCCACTTACCTCCTTTATTTTTTTTGTTTTTATATTGATCAATCAATGTAATATTAAGGTAAAATATTCGTAAGCAAATGATTTAGAAACGTCACAATAACACGCAAACCTTCAAACGAACGAACATAAATCAGGGGCTGGGGCCGTTGTACCCTAGCAGGAAGCAGAGTCGATGCACCCTACGCACACAGACACACCCCGCCGGCAATACGGTTAGCTCACCGTAATTACAACTGTGTGCGTGACACGAATACACGAAAACGCGGAAGTACCACATTAACATATATTTTCCACGCACACAAACACACCCTACACAGCGTCGGTACACGTCTCTGACTCACACCGTTGCTGATTTTCCTTTGAGTCTGTGGATGTGTGAGTGCCGCCCTGTAGCTACGTCGCCGGGGGTGTGGCGTTCACAGACACGCTTTGAAGAAAACTGGGCGAGTGTCTGTGTGTGCGTCTGTGGGTGTGTCTGTGTGCGTGACTGAGCTGAGTAATGTCGATACAGCGTGTATTTATTTGACTAATAATTTATTACTGTGGTTTAGGTGCTTTATTTCAATGTATTTTATTCATGCGAGAGACGTCGTCATTTGAAATGTATATTTTATTTGTTTTAGTCTTCATTAAATCTGCTTATTTGCAGCAACTTAACGATAAGTAAGTATTTTTGAATTATAAATTGTTATACCTGGTGATTTGCTGACATCAACAATTATAACAAAAGAGATAATTAAAGCTTTACAATTTACACACATTTACGTGTATCCCCCACTATACATAGCATCATAACTTGCTACAAAACCAAGCCAAAACCTGAGCTGCAGCACTGCACAAAACTTAACTACGTCATTTATACAGCAGCCTGTGTATACAGGGTGCGGCGGACACGTGTCTACGGCGGCTGCCTGTAGCAGTGTGCGGGGGTCGCCGGGGTGGGGGCGGGTGGCTCAGCGGCGCGGGGCGTGGAGGGGGGGGGGAGGTAGTGCGGCGCGAGCCCGGCGCGCCCCCGTTCACGGCCAGGGGTCGGCGACCGCACCCCGGCTACGGCGTAACCCCGCTACGGAGCTACGGAGCTACGGCGTAGCTTCCTCTTCTGTTTTAATTCCAAACCGTCTATGTAATTTGATTGTTTTTTATTTGGGTCACATCATTATTTTGTAATTCGTGATTGTATTTGGATTATTGGAATTGATACCACTGGGTTATGGGCTCTCGAAATTTTGTTTTGTTTTGGATTTTTTATTATAGGATTGCTTATTTTTTTAATGATTTCAAATTAGTAATAAAAAATATAAAAATAGAGCTAATTTTATTAGCAATTTGTTTTCTGCATGAATGGTGAATGTATCGATAACTGGAACTCTTAAGGTATTTTCATGGGATTTCCTGTTATAGAAACCCACCCCGGGGGTGAGCCTGGAAATTGGTTTTCCCTTAAATAGCTTGGTATACTTTTAAAATATGAATTCTACTTCAGTAAATAACCAAAGTTAAAGTAGTGTGAACTATATAAAGAAAAATAAAAATAGTTTTTCATTTGTTGATTTTGAAGTTGACTTTAACAAGGATGATCGGATTTTATTAACAACGATTTCAACGAAAGAAAAACAATAAACATTTGTTTATCTCGTAGTAGCAGTTGTAGCGTTAGCGTTAACTGTCACAGGCAAACAAACAGACCTACCCAACTAAAAACTACCCTCTTTTTGCCTCGTTACAAAAAGGAACTAATATCTACGACCTCTTCCTGGCTATAAAGAACGGGGCTGTAAAATTGGCCGCGATTCGGTGCCGACTAGCCTTAATTAATGACCTGAAATATATCACGACATGCTTTCAGCAGGCAGGACAGACCCATATGAATTGTAGTTCAGATATTACTGCCGATTAAAAGTTAAAAGGAACTCTAAGGGATATTTTTGTGTATGAGAATGGATCGGTTCATGAATTATTCCTTTGTGTCAAAGTTTGTTTCCCGCCATGCTGATTGGGCGGGAAAATCCAGGTCGAGACTACGTATCGTGTCAGCCTAGCTTCGTCTGTATCGCCACATCCAGATAAATAATTATGCTCTTAACTTATCTTTACTTAAAAACATCTAATTAAAATACAAAGTCCCGCAAACTACACTTCAGTTCAGTTTTCCCGCCACCTCGCTCTCAGAGCTGAAAACCCACGCATCAGTATTCAGCCCAACCCTTATTTATATGAGGACTGCATAATTACTGCAATCGGGATGCAGCAGAAAAATCAGGAAACGATCACGCAAACCGCGTCACTGTTACATAAGCGCGGGAGGGGGGCGGTTACGCAAGCGGCGCGGCGGGGGGCGGCAGGGGGAGGGTCGTCGATCGATGCGCGGCCGTTCACCCGCCTGCAATGCGCCTCGCCGCCGCACGCCGCCTGCACACATCCGCCTCCGTTTCATGCTACCCTGGTACCTCAGCCAGCGCCCGGTCGTTCGCTTTTGGGGAAAAATGGGGAAATGACGTTTGATATACGAGTTCCGGTTTCAGGTTACCTTTGTAATTTCGTTCTTTAATTAAAGTTTGAGCTTAATTTGATATTTTTCACAAATCACTGGTTTCTTTTTCATTAAAGCTAACTAAGCTTGCACTGTGCTCTTTTTAAATAGGCAAAAATTACCAATCATAGCGAATTAGAACAAAAAACTTTCGTTTCATCATGATAATCGCGACCAAGAATGACAAAACAAAAAACAACATGCTTTATCAGTAAAAACAGGATCATTAATCAGCCAATTTAAAGTATGACGTATCTATTATAAGCGAAACTAAAGAATTTTCTTTGCGGTGTAAAAGTTAGAAACATCAACACTCTGTATCGGACGTAGACATGGCTACGTGAGAGCACGCTACGCGCGGCGTCGTAGCGGGTCTACGCGCGTGCTACGAGTACTTATAGAGCTGCAGAGGATTGATTTTTCCTGATTCCGTATTCGCGTCGTGTTTTAAGATATATCGGATAATGGCATACTCTATGGGGCCCGGAAGTTTTCGTAGCGAAATTGAATTATAGGCCTTGTTTACTTTGTTCTTAATACGCTGAAACGGAAACATTCATAAAGTGGGGAAAAAGTACTTTTATTAACATGCATGTTTAAAACAAAATTCACGGGTAGTCCGACAATACTCGAACATCCAATAGGATTGAGCTGCCTAGCTGGAATGAAATAGGGATTCCATTTGTAACAAAGGCATTTGGAGCTTATGAACGTGTGCGGGAATGCGTCACGTGTTCCCAGTGTGCTCGGAAAATAGTTATTTGAGTGCAACTGAGATTTGTTGCCCGGGCAACTAATAACTGGAATAACTGGAGAGCTTTAGAGGAAACAGGAATTATGTTTTATAAAAGAAACAAAATTGGATTTGTTAGTATTTATTTATTTAATAGGGTACCGAAGATTGTCGTCTTAATTCCATGAGATTTAAAAGCATTAATTACCTGCTTTGAAAAATAAAGTGATGCTTAATGGTTTAATTACAAAAATTAAGAATCTGATGATGATGATTATCAACGTCGTTGACGTTAGCAGCGGTCATCATGTTAATAGTTCAATGAGTAATGGCGGTGACACCACTTTCGTTGCGAACATGCTGGCTTGATGATATCTATACTTAATCCAATAAAGCTGCAGAGTTTGTTTGTTGGCAAGTGCTAATCTCTGGAACTACCAGTAGGATTTCAAAAAAATCGTATTTTTCCATTTGTTAGCCTAATTCTTGAAGAAGGTATTCACAACATAACATCACGCTACGACCCTTGGGAGCCGCGCAAACAAGCAAAAAGTCAGATAGAAAACAAAGTAACAGCACGGGCGGACGATGCGACGCGACGCGGTGGGTCGGGTGGTCGGGGGGTCGAAATTACACGCGGACAAAGTCGCGAGCAGAAGCTAATCGTTTAGTAAAGGACAAACTCGATAAACGAATACAGTCAAATACTATCTATTTATATTTTCTAGTTAATATTATTGGTTACCAATACATCGACGGTTAGTGTATGCATTAGGTAATAAAATTCAACAATCTGTTAATAATGTAGCCCCATAAAATATCCGCATAACCGCATAGTACCCGCGCCCTTTGAGCTCGTGCTTTTGACTTACATCGTACAGTCGCCAGCACATCAAGCTACCCGAAACTGTCAAATTTTCCCAATAAACTTTGAACCTTATGCTTTAGTGATAAAGTTGAAAGTCTATTAAAGAAATTTGACAGATTTTAGTAGCTTGATATGCTGGCGTCTGAACATAATATTTTGTAGTGTAGTGATCCTTTATATTCATTACATCACTTCATTTAATTTAAAAGCATGTTTAATTTATTAAAGGATAGCCGTCTCTCAAAACAGTGAAGGAAAACATCGTGAGGAAACTGGCATGTCCTAGAACCAAAAATTTGAAGACATGTGACATCTACCAACCCGCACTGGACCCGCGTGGTGGATGACGGTCCACTCCCTCTGACAGAGAGGAGGCCTGTGTGCCAGCAGTGGGAGTATTATAAACTGAGTTGTGATTTGTCCCTATTTGCCTGAAAACTTTCCAAAATAATTTGTAAAATCCGTAGAAATAAACGGTGCTACCTACCTCGGACGAACCCAAGTGGCATTGTTTTAATATTATAAGGCAAGTAGGGGTAAAGAAAAATTGGCAGTCGCTCCATGTAAAATACTGGTATTCAGCTGCATCCGGTTAGACTGGAAGCCGACCCCAACATAGTTGGGAAAAGGCTAGGCAAATGATGCGTTGCAGGCTCGTCTGTTTGTTTTAAAATATGATTTTCTATATCGTCGTTACGCGTGCAAAAGTCGCTATGTGTTTTTAGTGAACTTATTTGAGTTATATGACACTTACACACTTACACTTACACTTACACTTAGCATGTTTATACGGAACTTTCGATGTATGAATATCACATAGCTACATTTCGTAACTCTTTAAATATTGCACTTAACACATAGCTGTTTTTACAGTATGTGTGTATTGAAATAACGATTAAAACTGCATAAAGAACCAAAAATAACTAAATAACTCATAGCGACTTTTGCACGCGCAATGACGAAATTCCAGACAAGCAAGTAAACACTGACAAATCGAAAACGGAAATATGTTTCGAACATATTCAGGTACCCTCCCTACTTTATGGTGACGCGCCATCAAATGTCGTTTTCCTCCACTTATCCTCGATAAGTTTAAAAGTCGTGTAAAGCAATATAAACTCCTCAGAGCGTCTGTCAGCCTCCGCAGGAAATAGACTAGACTGAGTCGATTTACTATAACGTGGGAAGTGCAGGCGCATGTTAATTTATTATTATTTATTTATAATTATATAAAATAAAAAACATTAAAAAATTTATATAAAATAATAATGTATAATAATATATTTTATTAATTGGTTTATTCCTAGTTCAGGTAGAATCCAATTATTTCTTACCTACCACTTAACTAATAAACAGTTCGGCTTATGATATCGAATATGATGATTATGATGTTATGTGGTTGCTCATATGTGATTTAACTGTTTTGATGTTGTACGACTCGACTAATTAACTTTTATTACACTTATAACTTTATTTTTTATTTTTGTTTTTGTCTTGGTTTGCAAATAGCTGTTAACGAACATAATCAACGTAAAGTACTTGTAATTAGATGTTTATATGTGGAAGCTTGTAATTAGCAAAGTTTCCTGCCGACGAATGAAAACTGTGAATTAATTGTGTTATTAGTCTGTAAGCTTTCTGTAAAAATTATAATAACCAAAAACCTCAATGACGCAGGGATCGAACCCAGACTCTACACGGCTTACGACCACTACACCAACATGGTAATTAAAGTCTGAAACGAAAAAGTTTTTTTCTTATGTTAGATCCAATGAGGTAGCAGATCTGTGCACCGTTCGAGCGGCCCTTAAAGTAATATCTATAGTAACTAAGCGCTTAATCGATAGTAAATGGAACCAGCAAACCAGTCTCATAACATCATGTCTGACTTTGAAGGTCACAGTTTAATCCATATTTTTGCATTATGACTGTCTTTTGATGTCATTAGAGTATATTTTTGCAAAAGACATACTATACATTCAAAGAACGGTGTTATTCATAAAAGTTATCGAACTTCTAAAGGCTTGCTAAAGTCTGATTGTCAAAAATTGTTATTCATAAACGCATTTTAGCACTAAAACGTTATTAAACCTGCATTAAAAATCCCAGAATCCTACTATAAAAGTACTATAAGGAAAAAATGGCCGACTCTACGTCAGCTGATAATAAGGAAATGACATTAGACGTACAAATGTAACATGTGTGAAAAGTCAGTTTCGTAAACAATCGAGTACCTATTATTTTGAAATAAAACAAAACACTTTCGAACATAAATTATCTTCTGTATAAATAAAACTAAGTCGAGTTAGTTACACCACTTATAACACAAGAACGGCTTGACCGATTATTAAGATCTTTGATTTGTTGGATTTGTCTCCGCCCCGAATAGCAGAACATGGGACTAATTCGCGAAATAAAAAATAATGAAGATAATTAATTTTCACATACATTCGTGCTTACTGGTTCTGAGTCGGTACGAAGCTCGCCGGAAGAGCTAATAATACATAATTTTAACAGAAAAACCTCTATTAACTACATTATTCCGTTTACTGTTTAATAATAGAATTTGTAGCATTAGTCTCCAATCGATCTGAGATTTGACGGTGTGTGAAACCAACCGAAAGATGCACCGCCTCAAATCGTAAACCACGTGGAAAATAACGGTGTTGATTACCTATAATGTCATACTGTAACAATTTGAAGAACGACAGCTATACGACAAAGAAGACGGAACGTAAATATTTAAGTAGCATTATTCTTATAAAAGGAATATTCAAGAAATCTCATACAATCTCATCGCCACACAACGTGGCAATGCAGCCAGCTTTTTGGACTTTTCATGTTGACAGCGATGTGGACAAATATTTAGATGCCCCATGATTACTTTACCCTTCTTTTATATATATATATATAACGGCAATTCCATACCGTCATCATTAGATGGGTCCATTATTGCGTGGGTGAACGGGCAGGTGAGATGAAAATAAAGGTGAAACACGATTCTCTGACACTTATTTAATCGATTGAAATCGATTAACACTCAGATAAACTTAATTTAACTCAGATTAGTGGCGATTCGTCGATGACGTGCAACCTCTGTCGCCCTTCATTGGAAAAGTCCACAAGATGGTTGCCCGTTTGACGTTCCGCCAGAATGACAATATTGAAACAGTCATTCTCGTTTAGAAATTAAAGGCAATGCTACCGTCGCGCCGTCACGGCCATTCTGACAATCGCCCGTCCTCGGGCGCGTGCGCATTTCTGTAACAAGTAATCACATAAAACGTTCTGTCTACACCGCTCGCCCAACCTGACCACAATTCCTCAATGCACGTGGGTAATATTTAAAATTTTACCAAGCGCTGTACTACTAAAAGTCCAAGACCGGACACACAACTACAGTACTGTCCAATGTATAGTCGAATAACACAACGTTCCGCATCCGTGTCCGTCTGTACAAGGATTCTGCAACAAATGAGGCCAACATCCCCTTTCTCATCATATTCTCTAGACCAGACAGATGCATCCCTTCGACCAGTCACAAGGACATGGACCGGGCAGCACTGTCCTTACGAGTAGTTGCACAACTTCACAACACAACTTCTAACACTGGACCGGACAAATGCGTCCCCACGACCAGCCCGTGAGGGCATGGACCGGACAACACCGTCCCTGCGACCAGTTCCACAAACTCTTTACTGGACCGGACAAGTATGTCCCTTCGACCAGCCCGTGAGGGCATGGACCGGACAACACCGTCCCTGCGACCAGTTCCACAAACACTTTACTGGACCGGACAAGTATGTCCCTTCGACCAGCCCGCGAAGGCATGGACCGGACAATACCGTCCCTGCGACCAGTTCCATAAACTCCCGGACAAGTGTGTCCCTTCGACCAGCCCGCGAAGGCATGGACCGGACAACACCGTCCTTACGTCCAACTCAACAAAATCTTATTCTGGACCGGACAAATGCGTCCTTTCGACCAGCCCATGAGGGCATGGACCGGACAACATCGTCCCTTCGACCAGACACCCAACACAAAAAAAACGTCATCATTTACCACCCTAACGACCATACTAAGGAATACAAGATAAAATTTAACTAACCATATTTTATTCAGATTCAGCAGTAAAAGTTTCAGACCTAATAGACATAGTATCAGAGCTATTCATGTCATTGTGAAAAGGTGTTATGTCGGTGTCATCGTGGTTTTCTCCATTTTCTGCCGTCACGGCTTCATCCTCTTCCAAAATGTTCATTGACATTTCAATTAAACCCTCACAACCCCCGGGCACTAAACGCAAGTTCTCGTGGGCATACTTTAAAACGCGATTTGTTCCATCAAGGCTTTTTAACTCGTAACGGTCGTTGTCAAGAACATTTACGATTACGTAGGGCCCTTTGAATTTTCTACTTAATTTGGTTTGGTTACGCTCTGAACTCTTAATAAAGACAAAATCACCTTTTGTGTAAGGTTTAACTGTACCCCTACCTCTATTGAAACGTACCGATTCAGAACTTGCAGCCTTCTCTATATTTTTAGATGCCTCATTCCGAATAGTTTAGAGGTCTAACTGATTATTATTATGGGTATTTGGAGATATTTTTGCCAACCCTAAAGACAGTGATCTTATTCCAAACATGAGCTCAGTTGGAGTATATTTTGTTACAGTGGATCTAGTGCTGTTCAGTGCCAGTTGGACATTGCCCAGTTCATCACGCCATGTTTTATTTGGGTCGTTTTCGACAATAGTAAGCAGAGCTTTTAGGGTTTTCATAACGCGCTCCACTTGGCCATTTGCTCTGCTTGAGCCGGTGGCGATAAAATGAAGCTCGATATTATGATCTGCACAAAAACTTTTAAATTCAGAGCTAGCATAGCAGCGACCTTGATCCACTATAATCCGTTTTGGAGCGCCAAATAAGAAAACTGCCTTCTTCAGGGCATTCACGGCACTAGAGGCATTAAGTGACGTTGTATGCTCCAATAGAACATATTTTGTGAATCCGTCAATAATCACGGAGCAATATTCTTTCTGATCACTCTTTCCACTTAATTTTCCCGTGAAATCAATGTGGAGAGTGTGCCACGGTGCTGGCACTTTCGGTATAGAGTGAAGGCGAATCGGCTGAGCGCCAGAAGGCCCTTTTGATGCCTTGCACACGATACAGGAATCTACAAACCGACGAACATGCTTAGCCATATCTGGGAACCAATATTGTTCATAGATTTTATCAAGCGTTTTATCACTCCCCAGATGCTGAATTTCTGAATGAACATGGTTAATAAGTGTCCACACTAAGGAACGAGGCACTATGGGGAGCCAAGATGTAACTTTATTTCGGCTAACTTTCCTGTAAAGAATCCCATCCCGTACGTCGTAGGTCCCTGCGACAGCTTCCGGAAGCTCAGAGTTTAGAAATTTCGTTATGAGATCCTTAATTTCACTATCCCGTTTTTGCTCCACGGAAAGCCAACCTTCGTGAAGTTCTACGAAATTAACAGTTTTGGAGGCATTGGACTTTAATTTTGAAAGGTCTGAATCTTTAGATGGAGGATTCCGGGAAAGGTAGTCAGCGTGTTCCATCACCCGACCTTCTCGGTAAACGATATCGAAATCATATGCCTGTAATATTGCCCACCAACGGTGGACACGGGGAGTTAGGTCACTTTTCGACTTTGATGCTTTTAAAGAGTTGCAGTCTGTGAAGACAGTAAATTTACGGCCATACAAGTAATGGCGAAAGTGCTCGACTGCACGGACCACGGCCAACGTTTCAAGCTCGTACGAATGATATCGAGACTCGATTTCAGTCGTACGACGACTATAATAAGCTACGACGTGCGGCATGGAACTATCTCTTTGGATTAGGATTGCTCCATATCCTTCAGAGCTAGCATCACAGTGAAGTTCGACCGGCAATTCGGGATTAAATATAGTCAATACAGGTTCTGATGTAAGAATACCAATAATTTTTTGACGAATCTTCTCGTGAAATGAGTTCCATTGGATGCTACCTTTAAATCTCGTAAGTGGGTACAAGGGTCCAACTATTTTCGTGAAATTTGGTATAAATTTTCGAAAATACGAAGCTAGGCCAAGGAACTGTCGCACCTGAGTTGCGGTTCTTGGTGAGGGGGCAGTGGCTAGTGCTTCAATTTTGAGGGAATTCGGTCTGACTTCACCTGCCTCAATTTCGTAGCCTAAATAATGTACTTTACGCTTCATGAATTTGCATTTTTGTAACTTAAAAGAAAAGCCTGCTTGAGAAAGGGCTTCTAGAACCTCTTCCAACCGCCTTAAGCCCTCGTCGATGTCAGAAGAGTAGCAAAGGACATCATCCATATAAACAAGCGGTTTGTGCTTAAGGTCCTTTAGAGCACTATTGATGCACCTTTGGTAGACAGACGGCGCATTGCGTAACCCGAAAGGCATAGTGAGATACTCATATTGCCCCTCGGGTGTCACAAAGGCCGTCTTCTCAACTGAATCAGGGTGGAGTAAAATCTGATGGAAGCCTGCTGCCATGTCCAAAGCTGAAAAATAATGAGCTCCCGACAGCTGATCTACCTGCTCGTCAATTAATGGTAGGGGGTAATGCTCGGCGCGGGTATTTGAGTTGAGTTCCCGGTAATCAACACACATACGATCTGTATTATCTTTTTTTTTAACTAACAAGATTGGACTCGCAAATGGTGAGGAACTCTCCCGAATAACACCGGCATCCAACAACTCCTGAACCTTAACTCTCACTATCTCCTTTTCAGCCGGTGCTAATCTATAAGGTGTTCTTTGAACAAGCTTATGAGGATCTATCAAATTGATTTCCATTTGCCCCGTTTTGACTCGCTGTGTAGGAATACCGCTTATAAAATGATTTGCATATTTTTCAAGAATTCGCAGAAGTGCGAGCCTACGCTCACCTGTTAAATCAGTATCAACCGTGATATCATCGAGAAATGAAACCTGTTTTTCACAAACATCTACCGTCTTAGAATTGCTTATAGATAGGCCGTTATCATCAATCGTCACGCGGCCACCGTTTTCTATTATATCTCTACCTATTAAAAATGGATCGGATATACAGTCATCCGGAACGACATGAAATAAGAGCGTAGTCGAATAATCTCCTATTTTCACCGTGCTAGAAATCTGAGAAGTGCATTGTATTTCCCCGTTTCCTATCCCCTTCAAATACACGAGACCAGAACATTCAGTACCCGGAAAGTTTAGAGAAGTACTCAATTTTATCAACGAGCAATTCGACCCACTATCGAAAAGAAATGGAATATTCTCACCCGATGATGTCACCAGAGTCCCTCTCGATGTGGCTCGTTCACATAAGTTGACTTCTTTCGCTGTCCCACCTGCAATCTTCCTGTCCGGACACGTCGTCGCAATATGGCCGGGTTTTCCGCAGACGTAGCAGCTCACGTTGGACTTCACCTCAGACGTTCGCACAGATGATTCAACTTTGCTCGTACTGCTAGTATCTCCACGACGTCTACGACAGTCTGCTTGTCTATGTCCAGGTATACCACAAAAGTGACATCTACCGGGAAATCGTCCATCGGCTAAGCGAGGTTTCTTCAGTTCATGGTCTTGTGTATCACAGCTCTCTGCTCGACGCTTTAAAGAAATACCTCCAAGAACCCTAAATAGCTGAACCTTGTTCGTTATAACTTGATAACTTAATTCACGACGAATCAATCCATCCTTTTGGCACAATACCGAAATGACAAATCCAGTAACCGCTTCTTCAGACATTTCCACCTTCGGTATTCTTTCGATTAAATCCCACAATCGCATAGCTGACTCACTGGCAGTTTCCTTAATCCCGATTTGAAAACGCATAATCTCGTCGAAATAATCTTGTATCAGCTTTGGCTTTGCGAACTTGGCTAATAAGGATTGTTTCACTAATTTCCACGAAAGTTGATCCAATGGCAGCTTGGTAAGACAGGCAGCGGCTCTTCCTTTTAGAGCGGTGGTTAAGGCCATTAGCAACGCGACACCATCCAGTTGTTTGCTCTTTATAATCATTTCAGACACGCGACACCAGCCCTCCACATCAGCATCGGCGTCATCAGGATTAAAACGAATTAACTGCACCGCATTCACACCCGTAGAACTCGGTTGCTGCGCTGCCAACAAGCGGGACAGTAAAATCTCCATATTGTTCAAAATAATACTCGCATTTTCCTTATCAGGTGGCCTTATTTCTTCGCTTGACTGCCCTTGCGATCCCACTTCTGATAACGGCAATTCCATACCGTCATCATTAGATGGGTCCATTATTGCGTGGGTGAACGGGCAGGTGAGATGAAAATAAAGGTGAAACACGATTCTCTGACACTTATTTAATCGATTGAAATCGATTAACACTCAGATAAACTTAATTTAACTCAGATTAGTGGCGATTCGTCGATGACGTGCAACCTCTGTCGCCCTTCATTGGAAAAGTCCACAAGATGGTTGCCCGTTTGACGTTCCGCCAGAATGACAATATTGAAACAGTCATTCTCGTTTAGAAATTAAAGGCAATGCTACCGTCGCGCCGTCATATATATATATGTACTTATATTATTTTAAGACTGATATGTAAAAATATTCTCTTGTTTAAAAATTACAACCTTATAACTTTTAATTAGTTATAAAATTAATTCTAACTTAACTAAAACTATTCACAAACTAAAATATAGCGTCGATTTATTCATTTGTTATTAATTTTGTTTGAAAATTTAAAAAATAAATATCTCATTGATCTTAAAATTTCAAGCAAACAAAGTTGAAAGCTATCTGTGAATCACATCCAATAATGCAAAACTAAGCGTATATCCTAAAAAAACAAATTACAGTATCGCCAAGAATCATCAAAACGTCCAATCACGTTTTGTAATACCCCCAACTCAAATAAAACTCATTTACACTACAAACAAACGCATAAAATTGCACAGTGTACCTGACCTACCCCTACCGCCGGCGCAATGCGACGTGCACACGTACCCCAAGTATAGCGTATCGCCAGACTTACAGCAGCGCTAAATTATACAGCACTAGGTTTATTGTGGGGGCAGACTAACACTGATGCTGCAGACTTGGGGACTTTTGTTGATAATCGATGGGGCTATCGATTGGTTGTCTTTTTCGGGCTGTGTGGTTTGATTAGATTATTATTTTTGGTTATTTTGTGGGTAATGATCTTGAGGAACGTTACTTATGTTTTGGGAATGCAGGTTTTGCGTCGAATATCTAAGATTTGACGAAACATGTTGAGAAATTGTTTGGAATGTGACCACTGATTTCACTATGTAGATCTCAGGACCTCGTTCACAATTATGTGTGTTTGAAAACGAAACCCTAATTAAATAGATTAACAGAACCTAACTTTCAGCAGCGGTTGATTTTACTAGTTTTAAATCTATAAGGCGACGGATTATATATTTTGTCAAAAAAAAAGCTGGCACACGCGTCTTTTTACAGTTTATAAGATCACCAGTTGACCTCAAGCATTGTACTGGGTTGCTGTCTCATCGAAATATCAATTTCGAATTGATTCCCACGGAAACCCCCCTTAGACCAAAACAAGTTTTCTTTTGACTACACTTGTATGGAAACTCCACATGGGGCTAAGTACCAGTGGTTTGTTCGTCCTTGAGCAAAGTGCCCAAGTCGCCAGTCACCGCGGTCGGACGGCAGACAGCGTCTAGTCTAGACGTGGGGTTCCAAGTGCATTTTTCTGTCTGGACCCCTCTTTCAATGTTAAGCGAACCCCATCGTTTATGCGTGTGCGTTATTTAATTTTAAGTACAAAAGTTTTGACGAAACCATTCTTATTGGCATACGCTAACGGTCCATAATTGTCTGATTTGATTTTATTGGGAAGTTCGATGTAGGTAGTGATTGCCTTTGATGTATTTTGTACGTTTGTGCTTTCAATTTTTGAGTAGCAACTGTTTGTGTGGTCGAGGGTCTGTTTAGTAAGTCTGTTTGCTATTATGATTTGTTTTGGTTTGTACACTTGCATGTATGAGTAATGTTATGATTTGTCTAAAGTAGGTTTGTGTAGTTGTATGATATATTAATTACTGAATAATATTCTTGTAACAATCATATGCCTAGCCTTTTTCCAACTATGTTGGGGTCGGCTTCCAGTCTAACCGGATGTAGCTTTACCAGTATTTTACATGGAGCGACTGCCTATCTGACCTTCACAACCCAGTTACTGAGTAATACGAAACCCCTTGGTAAGACTGGTTGTCAGACTTTCGGGCTTCTGACGACCCGTAACGACTGTCCTATGACAGTCCTAGATCCACGAATGGCAGCCAGGACCAACGGCTTAACGTGCTTTCAGAGGCACGGAGGAGTCTTGGTAAGTAAAGATGGTCACCCATCCACGGGCCAACCGCGGCAAGCGTAGCTGACCCGTGCGGCTGCTATTACTTAGCCACCAGCCCCTCTATATATTCTTGTAACAATAACTCTTACAAGACCTTAACAAATGAAATGCCTTAGCTACTATAATTATGTGCACACAAAGAAGGTGGATACAGAGATGACGACTATTGCTCGATTCCTATAAACAAAAACGATGGTTTTGCTTACCAATAGTAGCATTTTCTTGTTGCCAAACTGGGAATATAAATAGATCCGTAAGCTAATTGTACCTGTGATAGCTGCTTCCATAGTTATGGGTCTACTATGCAAAGCTCTGGGGTCTTTGGTATTGGTAAAGATAAAAGAGTCTTAATTTTAACCTTTAACAGTCCGTATGTTATAGGAATCGGCCACACTATGCCGAAGGTACGCGACCGAAGTTCGGCATGAGTACGCCTGCAATGCTATTTGAATTACTGACGACACATTATGCCGAAATTACGTTGCGTTATAGCGTATAGCCGAACTGTATTATTTTATTTTCTTCTAAATAGATTCTTTTATATTTTGTGAATGTGAGAACGTTATATAGGCCCTGTAGACTGTAGATTTGTACATCATTTTCTATTCTATTAACCTAGTACTTGTTGATAGGCCTACACTGTCCTCCCATTTGAAAACATTGTAAAAGCCAATTATTTTTAAAGAGTAATCGTGTAGTTTCTTGCCGGTTCTTCTCCATAGGAAACTACCATTTGGAACCGTACACCTAACTTCTGACGTTTCATAAGTGCCCATAAAAGGTTTATGTGATATTAAATATTTTGACTTGATAGATTTCTGAAATTTTTTAAACGATTCCTTTGGGACATAACAGTGATCGCAGTAGACTGTACAGTGTTTGCAATCCTACCCTGGACACAGAATACCGCTTTCAGACTCATTATACAATTCATAAAGTCCAGTCACAACAGATATTATTACAATGGCGATAGAATTTGCATAGAGGATGCTTAGCTATACATTTCAGTCTGACTAAATACGTCTCACTGTCTAGTGTCTAGACTAAATCTCTGCTTAACAGACTAGGAATTTATAACCCCCTGAAAGTCTACGCCGGAGCCGCGGGCAACAGTTAGGGGCACACAAAGTAAGATGTTGACAAAATTGAATGTTTTACATTGTTGTAGTCTGGGGGCCTAAAAAGGTCACTTTGGCAGAATCATAAAAGAATAACATTATGAATCATAATATGGCGAAGACAGTTCGTGTTTTTCTTTTTTTCGCTGCACTACGTAGGTATAATCAAAGAGATTGGGATTGGATTTGGATTGGATTTATTGGTATTTTAGCACAGACAAAAAAAATAACTGAAAAATCCTTCACCAACTGTCCATTATGATTCATAACGTTATCCTTTTATGAGTCTGCCAAAGTGGACTTTTTAGGCCCCCTGGAATCTGGTAGGAGGCTTCAATAGTAGATGTACCTTAGTGCAACCTTAAATCTCTTTTTCCTGAAATTTAATGTGTGTGGTCTTGGATGCGAAAATAAACTTTTTCTTTCTTTCTAAAGAAAATTTAACGAAATATGTTTGTAACTTCAAAGTGTCCAGACATTAGGCACTATTAATTTATCCTATTAGAGGTTAACTTTGGCAAAGACACAATCTACTACAAATAGTCGGATCCTGAAACCGAAGTACCAGGTATTATGACGCGTTTTTTGGAAAGAGCTTTTGTCTTGGCCAGCAGTAGACATAGAATCTAGAATTATTTATTTATAAATGTGAATTTCCTAAAATTCATAATGATGTAGAACGAAAAATAAAAAAGTGAAAAGAAAATGAAATGTGAAACCATCTTTGGTTCATCATTTGATTTTCATTACAAAATTTGATCTTAAGGTTCCGCTAACCTTTAAATCAGTGTTTATAATGAAAATCTAATGAAATAAAATGTTTACAACCTCCTGAGGTGGATCCTATCAAGAGATTAGTTTTAATGCGGATTAAGCACACAGATTGAGACTGGCTTAGAAACATTATCATAAAGAAGAGGTTTATTTTTCTAACGCCTGTTTGAGTAGAAAACAAAACCTCCCGCGAGAAATAAAATTTTCCTCAATGCTTTGTGTGGCGTTCCCCTTGAGGGGTTGACTGAAGGGGAACGCCAAAGTAACCTATAATACCGCGTTTGAAAATTGTATCAAATAATTAACACTTTCATATGGTATCACTTTGTACAAGTTTTTGCCAGTATGTTCTTACTAACACTATGATTTTGTAGCATTGTTGTCTCCAGTAACCTGTGAAACAGAAGGTATATAATGAGGCCTCCTACCAGGCTGTCATGACTCACGAAGATTAGCTCGTAGGTGTAATAATCGTTTCGATAATGTACATAAAGCGTTACAGGAGGTAGCTATGTGCGATGCGTACATAGCCTGCTCGGAAGTGGCTGCAGGTCGTTGCACATCCCGGCCAACGTAACAGGGGTTTGGGGGCGCAAGCCTCGCCCCCCCCCTGCCCAGGCAATTGCCCCTTTGGTTCATTATCAAAGTTCACTAGTACGGTGCACACATATAGCTCGTTGTATCGACGACGTCGCGCTGCATACACGCCTGCGTGCTGGACCACACTATCGAGAGCTCCCTGACTCTAGCCGCGGAATGAAAGCAAAGCTGTTCGAACAAATATTGCAGATCCATGTAAAGTGGCCTCTGTGACAGGGGGTGTCGAACCGTGCCGACGTTTCACGGAAAGAGTCGAACCCCGGGCGGGAGTTTTGACAGCTCGCCCGGAAAATCTGCAGCGAGGAAATGCGCTCGCCAACTTAGTTAGGTATTTAATTTGTTAATTTTAAACTTAATGGTTATTGATATAAGGGTTATAGTATCATTGCACATATGTTATTTGCTTTTAGAAATTCTTGGCTTCTGTGACAGGGTGTGCTTACACGTACATGCGAGTAAAATGTTTTAGTTATTTCACTTACCTAGGTAGACACCTCATGAAATTTTAATTTCTAAATGTGTTTTTAGTTTTTACCTAATTACGGCAAACTAACTAAGCGTTCAGGAACTGAAAACTTATGCATATCCCGCATATCTTCAGGAGGTAAGGCTCCTACAAACAGGCGCGACACGCGATATTATTGGGCGCGACACAAAGGCACCGCTCGTTGCGCGACTTGCGGTGCCCTTGTGTCGTGCGCTATTTTATCGCGTGTCGCGCCTTTTTGAACGAGCCTTTATGGTACACTACTTATTCATATTTTGCCAAAAACATCAACAGTTTATCCAGTGGACGTCCATGGTATTGACAAATAGGCAAAGATAAACTGTTTGGGCCCAAAAATAGTCCATCACAACCTGGTTGTCATGACGCCCGCCGGTACGCAGACAGTATCAAAGCTTTATATACTACCAGGCTTACATAGGGCGTATGTAGGCGATTTAAATTAGTTCGATAGGAAGTTTAGAGTGAGAGTAAAACCTCCTCAAGTCAGTTAAAATAAGTTTTCACTCAAGATAGACAAAGGCATGAGAATCAGCATAATTTGTAATAACATATTAAAGGTTCATTACACAAGATAACAAGAGTATAGCAATTAAACTATTATAGTAAATGCCGTGTCTATAACGGGGACTACTTAACTAATGACTGAAGGTGACTGAATTTATATCGTCTTAAATGGTCGCAAAGTGATTTTAATGTCCCCTGGGATGTTGGGGAAAGAATACTAATGTTTAAACTATTAAGGGCTCGGACTTGTGTCGTTAGATTACATTACAAGTAACGAGGGTTATATTTATGGACTGTTAATTTAGTGGCACTTATTACTTTGTATATGTTGATATAAGGAATTGATACCCTTGCAATGGTTAGTCTACTTTAGTAATGTTTCCTTTTTCAGTTTTTCGGTGCATTTTTAACGTACTTAACAGTTTTTTTTTTTGCGAAATTATTGATTGAGTGTAATTTATACCTAATTTAAAATTGATTTTTAGTTGTTTGGTGTTATTGACCGTTTACTGCTTTAATTATCTATGCTAAGACCTCATTATACATATTTATATCAGGCTGATATGACCGGGCTGCCATGCAGTATGCAGTACCTACATTAATAACTAGATTCTAATGAATACGACCTCCAGTTCCACTGAAACTGCGCAATATTTTGTTGTTAGGAACTTGTTTACATAGTGGGAGGATTATCCAAAATTAGATTATTTACCGACTCTAAAGTTCTGCAAACATGATGAAAAAAAACAATAGATCTTTCTAAGGTTTCACATCAATCCACCAATATTTTGTGTCAATAGGTACCAGGAGTACACAAATCATAAACAACAGATGCGTTAGCAGCCCCGTCCCGGGGCTATTAATTAATTACTGTAATTGCAAGTGAGGATGCGATCCTGTTCGCAGACAAGGGGTGGAACCAGACGCCTATTATGAGTATGACCATGTTTTGATATAATGTAGCTATTCTACCTGTACGTACGCCAATTTGCGCCGATGCGCCCAGACGGATGCCAGTCTGAAAGAGAAAATTAAATTATGCCTTTATTACTTTTTTAAACGCTTTTGATGCGATATTGAAAGGGCTCTTTTGTGATCAGTCGTGTTGTGACGGGGACAGGAAGGTAGGTAAACATTATCTGTGTAAGCAAGTTAATTTTGTAGACTGGCTCCGTCAATACTCTTTGTAGTAAGCCTTTATTTGCAGAGAGGTAGACGGCGGTGACAACTTTCTGTCAGGTAAGGTAAACAAAACACAATTTGTAGAGTGATGTTGACATTTCTACACTACCATTAACACTTTAATTTGAAAACATTGTAATTGCCAATTATTTTTAAAACAGTAATCGTGGAGTTTCTTGCCGGCTCTTCTCCATATGAAACGACCAATTGGAACTGTGCACCTAGCTTCTGACGTTTCATCAGTGCCAGTGTAGGTTTTTGTGAAATAAAATAATTTGGCTTGATTTGAATAATTCACAAGAGTTGGTAATATACTTGTCTTTCCATCCAGTGTCTTTAACTTCTTGGAGTATAAGAACTTGCTTTTGCTCTCATACGAAAATCGGACTCTCCTAACTATGAGGTGTGTTGTAGAGGATGCACAGCATGTGTTGGTGGGATGTCCGATATATTACCTAAAAAAGAAACGCACTTCTCAATTCGTTGAAATTGTCGGTAATAGATGTTGGAATGTCCCGTGGTATTTTAGCTAAGCCTACTTTTGGAGTAGCAAAAATATTATATAATTTTTTATTAGATAATTAAGTTTTGTGTGATTAAGATTAATTTATTTAGTTAAGGAGTCAGTTGTTATTGCCGGCATCCTCAAGATGTTTTCCTTCACCGTTTTGAGAGCAGTGATGACGAAAATAATTTACACAAAGTAAAGCTCCTCTCTGGGTTCGAACCTACGACTTACAATTCGTAAGTCGCGGCCACCACTGCTCTGACAGGCTGCAGTGAAAATATATAATTTAATGGAAATAATATTAATTTATCGTTTTTTTACACTTCTGCCTACCACTTACTTACCCACGCGTTCGGGGAACATAGGCGCGATGTTGTTTTCGTGGTAATAATGTAATTATAATGATGATGTCTGCAATAAATCCTGGCAAATAAGAATCTATTTCTATATTAATATTTCTAGTGAAATGAAGATGCTTATTACGTATACCGAAGGATGGTTCTACCCACCAACCTCTTGAAATAAATTCTATTTCATCTTACACAACGAGCGAGTAAAGGAGGCACCCACGCTGCATAACACCAAGAAAGTATCGGTACCTATAAACTTATTATTATAAATAAATTTGATGATTTTTTTGAGTGGTCATTGACCGCAATTAGTGCAGTCACTTGGAATATCAGTTTAAAAATCAGTTTTTTTTTGTGTAAACTTCTCAGTCGTGATAGACGATAAAACAAAAGAAAAAATAATTTCTCAACTTAACTTATAAGTAAGTACTAAATCATTTGGCTGGCACTAAAAAACCTGGAGGCAAAACCCAAAAATATTATCCGACCCAGGAGTAGAACCCCCTTGTCCAGCGGTCCCGGTTTCGACCACACAACCAACGAGGCACACCTAAAAAGAGAAAGGAAGGGAGGTACTTACAAGTACTTTCCTATTCTCTTTGTTCGAAAACAGTCTATACTGTATCTCTTCAAATACCTCGCTATATTAATTGAGAGCCTTCCTACAAAGCGTTCGATGTTCGCTTTGACATAACTGAGTAAATATGATTAGGAACACATAGCATTGCAACAACAGAGACGCGCAGAGTACAAAAAGTAAATAGGTAGCGTTGCAGGCTTGCAGGATCCTATCTAGGTACTACACAATCATACTACGCTGCGATATCTATGCGCGGTGCGGTGACCAAGTTCGTAAGGAAATAGGAATGCTTCCTTGTTTTTATGTGCTCCTTGTAGTGTTCAGGTTTTTATTCTTACCCATTTTTTTAATAACGAGGTTCGGGAGGTGCTTTTGATAATCATAATAAAATTATGAATACAGAAAACTTTTTTACAAAATAAAAAAAACCGACTTCAAAAAAAAAACACTACAAAGTGAAAAATAACTTTAATTTCGGAAGTCGGTGTCGTTGGTTCCTCATTTTTGTTTTTTGACACCGTCTTCCGAAATTAAAGTAATTTTTCACTTTGTAGTGTTTTTTTTGAAGTGGGTTGTTTTTTTTTGTAAAAAAGTTTTGTTTTTCATTTTTTAGTTGTACGAGTAAATACCTACCCCATACAATTTTAATGAACACTACTTGCTATATAAATATCAGTGTCAGAAAGTTATTAAAACATAATCAATATAAAATTAGTGGGAAAAAAATCGTGTTAATGGATTTAAATAAAAAACAACCCAAGCAAAGATAATCAAATTTATATGGGACCACCCCTGAGGCATACCTTATCCATTAAAAACAATACATAGATAATTATTCATTTGCGGCCTGCAAACGGTGCCAAGCTCACTGTGAGATTTTTACAGAATAGCACCGCTGGAGTGCGATTCTGTAACCATCTCACCGTGAAAACTTAGGTGAAGTGAGCGTGGAGAGAGCTGTCAATAGTGTCAATTCCTAGCAAAAACAACTCACGCCATAGCTCGTTCATACAATTGGCCGCAGAGGGCGCGCGGGCGGCCCGCGCGGGGACCGGGGCTCTCAAACTAGTTCGAGCTTTTTTCTAGTAAAAATAAGTCTTCTTCATCCATATTATATTTTGACAAACACTGGACACGACAACACGCAGAACGCAGCCGCGCTGCACTGAGGACAGGCACATAGCGCGCGTTCCCGCACCCGCGCCTGCCACAAGCCCGCCCAGCACCCGCTCTGCCAGTCTGGCCAAGCACTTAATGATTGCAAATTGCGTATTTACTACCTTGGTGTCATGAATTTTTTTAGCAACGAAACGGAAAAAGGGAATGGTACCGCACAATGGGTTTCTGCCCTAAAGCCATAAGATATACTACATACAAATAGAAAGAGCTTTTCAAGTAGAACCTTTGCTTCTAACACGACTTTTGCCAATTGTTAGTCATTTCGGAATGAATGACATAAAAAGGTGTCCAATCTCCTTTGAAAGAGATTTTCCTTATATTAACAAAGTACCCAACCCCAAATCGTTCAAAAAAACGTTCGTTTAAAATTTCCGCCGCCTCAGTGCATTTCTGATCATAATTTTATCCGACGTAATTAGTTCATATTTCCCCATCTATCGGACATCAATCGTGGCTACCCCAATGCCCAGGGTTGCAAGCTGGCGGGCGCATCCGGCGGTCGCCATGACTACCGCCGCGCCGCCCGCCGCCTGCCGCGTCCTACACACCTATACCAGCCTGGTTGGTACCACGCTACGCAATACATCCTACACACCTATACCACCCTGGTGCCACGCTACGTAATAGCAGCCTTTGACGACTCTTGGAGCGAATATTATCCCCCTATTAGTTTGTGTTTATTGAGATTTCCGAGAAAGAAAGAAAAGAAAGAAAGAAAAGAAAGAAAAAAAGAAATGAAAATGAAATGAAATGAATGGAATGAATGAATGAATGAAATGAAAGAAATGAAGAAATGTTCACGTAATAAAGGGTGGATATATACGTAATATGTATAAGCTATATGAGTACCATCGAGTTATTCTTGTTCAGCAGCAATTCCGTTGGAACTATGTTTTCTGTGAAATTGTAATGAATACAATTATTTTCTGTTTCATATAAGTAGAATCGCAAAACGTAATGAATAAGAGTGGAACTCTCTACCTGCGTTTGTGTTTCCGAGTGCATACAACCCGAATCTCTTCAAAGTAAGAGTGAACAGGCTTCTTCTGGGTAAGCTCATTCCATCGTAGACTTTGTCTCTGTCATGCCTGAGCCTGACCTAGACTAGAGTCAAGAGCAAGCCCATTTCAAATTAAAAAAAGAATAGTTTTAATATCCAAACCTGCAGGGTTTCATTAACATCAGGATATGAATTCATTAGCTATGATAATGATATACCTAGGTAGTCTAAACTCTACCGTATTACCTGATTTTTCTTAATGAACAAAAGGAAATGAATTTCTGAAAACGTTGTGTCTGTCACTGAAATAATAAGGTGATGGGTATTCAATTTAATAGTTTGAATTAAAAAAAGGAAAGGCAATATGTAAGGGCAATCCATGTGATACAGTTATCACTTTTTTTTTATTTTTACCAAGTATTACTTTACCAACTTACCAAGGAAACCCTATTACGTACTTAAAGATCGAAGGAGATATCAAAATCGGATAAGACAGAGATTAAAACAGAAGTCGAACAAGCAGTGGATCGAGGAGTGGAGGGGGGGTTCAGGGATCAGACCGGAATAACTCGGAAAATGCGTTTTTGTGCAATGAGAGGTTTTTTTTGAGCATTAAAAAAAAAACATAGATTCCAAGAACTCTGTAGATGGCGTTGAACTGACTACGTTACTAGGTGCCAAAGCCCAAACGAAGTTAACTAGTTACTTCGTAGTTAATTAATTAATTACTTTTTTATGTACGTTTCGTTTTATGATCTCAAAATTACATCCAAGTGAAATAATCAAAAAATGATGTGACGTTCTGTTCCTTGCAGTAACTTACCAAGTTTAGCACCACCTATCCAGCGACTAGGGAAGAGTTTAAAAAAAATAAAAAGAAAATCACTCATTAAATTATCTAAGTTTACATTCAAGTATTTTTAAAATTTAAACAAATGTAAGCCAAGAGAACCGTTCACACTTCTCACTAAACTTACCAACGTCATAAAATCTGTGATGGTTACAGATAAGCTCTCGATCCTCATCCATATTGAACAAGTTGGGTGAAAATCAACAGTCACCTTGGAAGTCGAACTTAGGCATATCCTTTGTTGGCACAATGCACCCGGTGCAGTGGTGGGGAAAGGGCAACGCGCTTTGCCTTGGGGTAGGTCTGGCACGCCAATATATGGAGGCGTCGAGACAGATACCGTTACTAACGACACTGCAATTACCCCTAATATGTAGACTACAATTCACTATTCACAGTCCATTGCTGCTTAACGCGGAAGATGGTAAAATTATGCAGATACAAAACCAGCAATGGAAAAGAGCGTAAAGATAGTCTCGTATATAGAAGTGGGGCTCGGTTTGAAAGTTGTAAGGGGAGTGCAGCCAAATTATCGGACTTCCCGAAGAAAATAAACCCAGGAGGCTAGTTACTCACGCGCTGCGATGCTCGATATATTTACTTGTTTGC
Source organism: Luperina testacea (assembly GCA_927399505.1). Lineage (NCBI taxonomy): Eukaryota > Metazoa > Arthropoda > Insecta > Lepidoptera > Noctuidae > Luperina > Luperina testacea. The sequence continues at coordinate 2,381,134 of OV656771.1, forward strand.
AGGCACTGCATGTGTGTACACCTACTTGGGTGTATTGCACCCTGGTATTTTAATAATGAATTGCATTTATTTTAGTGTTCAGGGGGCCTAAAAAGGCCACTTTGGCACAATCATAAAAGGATAACATTATGAATTATAATATGGCGAAGACAGTCCGTGGTTTTCTTTTTTCGGTGCATTACCCTAATCAAAGAGATTGGGATTGGATTTTGATTGGATTGATTGGTATTTTAGTACAGACAACTTCTTTAGGCGCGTTGGCATTTTTTGAAATGGGAAAAAGCCATTGAACTCGTGCCACTGTTACCGTAAGCGACACCGCGCATGTTTTGTTTATAAGACGATTAAAAAAATATCCGGGTTCGGCTGTCCTCGGGATGTACTCGGTTTTTATGTATATCCGATATGTCAGTGACTGATGGCAAAGTATTCTGTTTGTGTTTTGTTTTCACTTCTGTCGGCACTCCCGGAGTGCCACTGTTTTTTTTTTTATTTTAATTATTTATAAAAATCCCTTGGTTCTCCTGCAAGGTAACCGACATAGCCCGAAGAATTAAAGCCCAACTTAAGTGGCAGTGGGCAGGACACATTGCTCGCAGAACAGAAGGCCGATGGGGCCGAAAAGTTCTGGAGTGGCGACCGCGTACCGAAAGACGTAGCATTGGAAGGCCTCCCACAAAGTGGACCAACGACCTTGTGAAGGCCGCAGGTACCCGTTGGATGCTACAGGCACAGAACCGGTCGAAGTGTAGGTGCTTGGGGGAGGCCTATATCCAGCAGTGGACGTCTTTCAACTGAAATTATATTAATGAAAATCCATTTCTCTTTTCATAGAAGTACACAAAGGCCTGTTTCACCACCTCTAGATAGGCACTATCCACAATGTACCAGAATTTGTATGAAATTATCCTGGCATTTACATAGTAAGGGCATTATTTATAATATCTGCGGGGTAACTGCGTAATACCCTATCAGCAGCAATGGATTCCATTTTGACAATTCAACAACAATAATTGCGTTATTTACGTTGTTGAGCAGACAAACTTTTCGAATATATTTATTTATTTATTTATAATTAAGCACATCAACAGCACAATCACTTACAATTCAAATCAAAACAACAACTAATATTGGCATTTCAGTAATCATGCAAATAACAGGAATGCATAACATTGAAATATGAATATCAGAGACAAAAGAAAACAATAATAAAAAGTGTGTCTAGTAGAACACTAAATTTATCTAGAACATAACAAAACAAACCAATTTGAGCTACTTAGACATGGATTCATCGCATTGTTTAAATACGGCACGTCTGTATGAAACGAAAATCATGGAGAAAATATCAACAGGGTAATCTGTCTGTTTGGACCTTTCATTATATTGCCTTGCCATACGTGTTAGCGGGCTATTTAATGTGGTATTTAATGTGGAGGTAGTCAATTAAAAAATACGATGATGACGCTTACTACGTTGGCTAGACCGAAAGTTAAAATAGTTTAGCAAATGTGCATCTATGGAACCGTTAATAATTTTATGAAGTATTAGTAAGTCAGAATGGTTACGTCTTTCTTTTAAGCTAATCATTTTAAAGTGCCTTAACCTGTCATCGTAATCAGGTATAGCTTTTCGAATCCCATTGTTCACACATAAATACCTAACAAAACGGGCCTGAACAGATTCCACATTATTAGTATAACTTGAATAATAGGGGGACCAAATAGTGGAACAATATTCCAAGGAGCTCCTTACTAGTGCGTTATAAAGTAAAATAATGGTACTATTATTACGAAAAGGTAAATCCAAGCATTCTCTTAGTCTTAGTAACTATATTTTCAATATGATTGCGGAAAGATAGAGATGTGTCGAAGAGTACCCCTAGGTCACGTATGACTGAAACTCTGGTTATTACTGATCCGTGAATAAGATAATCAAATTTAATGTAATTCACATATGAAGAAATAGATTAGCAATATCCTTCTAAATGATTCTGTTTGAGATTGCTAGAGTTTTACGCAATTAGGGTGCTGGAGGTGGTTTAAAATACGCAGTGAATGACGTCTATCAGCTCAGCCTGATAAAATAATGATGACAGATGAACCTCTTCGTTAACCATGGACTCCTAGTACTACCCAGTGTAAATGCCACTTTTGCCCATTTTCATTTTTAATGAATAAACATGGAGCAATAATTTTCTTGAAAATTCAACTAAGAAAATGCCAAGATGAACAATCCAAACACGATTAAATTTATTAAAACATCGTTAAGTGGGGTGAAGTGTAATAAATTAGGCTAAGTAGTTTTTATTTGCCTCATGAAAAATTCAAGATGACGTCGGAGAGAAATATACAGAAGGTATATTGACTTAAGTTGTATCTCTGGGAGTGGATACAAGTATAATACACGTTGAAACACGACTGTCGACGTGAAGACGTAATTTCCAAATGACGTGTATTCGTATAAGTCAATCGTGTAAAATGTTTTAAGCAATTAATAAATAATAGTGTAATTTAAATAACTGAAAACCTGAAAAGGGACATATGTACTCATTCTTGTAAACCAAAAATTCAGCAGCCTGTATATATTAAAATAAAATAGCTTTTGCTCGCGGCTTCGTCCGTGTGGATGTCGGAAAATATCCCCATTGTTTTCATATAACTCTATTGGTTTACGCGGCCCATTAGTCATTTATTTCATAACTGTTACGTATGTATACGGAACGTACCGCGGCTGCGACCCGGCTAAGTAAACTGTTGAGAGTTATTAAAGTGAGTGTGTCATTGACTAGCGTGTTTGACTGTTGTCCGTCCTATACCTGCATATCTAACAGTGGCGACGAGGACGAATTTACGAGTGCACAATGTCTACTTTTGGTGTTTCATTCGGAATAATGACGAACTTTGACCATTTATCCCAGGACTGGATAAGTTATAAGTCACGGCTACAACAATGGTTTATTGCCAACGATATTACGGACGAATCGGACAAGCTGAAGGTCAAACGGAGGGCAATTCTTATAAGCGCTCTCACCGGACCTACTTATATGCTAGCAAGGGATCTGGCGTTGCCCAAGAAGTTGGAAGAAACAAATTTTGAAGATATCCTGAAACTTCTAGACCGTCATTTTGAGCCGAAGCGGCTCGGAGTCGCAGAAAAATCGATTTTCTACGCGGCGGTGCAGCGACCAGACGAGAGCCACACTCAATGGGCGGCCAGAATTAGGGGATTGGCAGCACACTGCGGGTTTAAGAACTTGGAGGAAGCTCTTTTAGATAAATTCATCATGGGTATGATGCCAGGATCAGAGCGAGACAAGCTCTTTGCCCAGGACCACACGGACTTGACGCTAGTCAAAGCGGTAGAATTAGCAGAGAGCGTGAGGTGTGCTCGCCGCGCCTCCCAAGCCGCACCGGTAGCACGTGGTGCGAGCGCGGCCGCCGGCAGCGTCGATGAGGGTTCCGTGTTCGCGGTTAAGGAAAAGTGCAGTGTGTGCGGTTATGCAAATCACAAATCCAATCAGTGCCGGTTTAAAAACTACAAGTGCAAAAAGTGCAATAACAAGGGCCATCTGAGACGGATGTGCTCAAGTGACGCGAAAGTAAAACGCGTGGAGGAAGGTAAAGTGGATGATGAGGGCGACGACGGTAAGTTGTGTTTAAATATTCGTTGTGATAAGGGTCGACCGATGCTGGCAAGCGTTTTCATCGGTGGACTAGGGTTGGAATTCGAGATAGACAGTGGTTCCGCGGTTAGTATAATATCACACCAGATATATAACCAGCATTTCAGTAAGGTACCGTTATCTGTTACGGATAAAAAACTATTCAGTTATACGGGGGAACTTTTAGAAACAGTTGGTGTTATTGATTTAGAATTAGAATATTCCAAAATAACGCGTAAACTTCACTTGTTTGTTGTACGTAACGGTGGCCCACCTTTGTTAGGCCGAGATTTTATTAGCAAATTCGATTTAGAACTAGCACCAACAGTAAAATCAATTGGCGAATCGAATGACAATTCAATAGTGGACTATTTAATAAAAAGGTTCCCTACCGTGTTCTCTGGTAAAATAGGGAAATTTAATAAGTACGCCGTGGAGTTGCATTTAAAACCGCACTCGACCCCATTATTTTTTAAAGCGCGGTCAGTACCATATGCTTTGAAAGACAAAATTGATAACGAATTAGATCGACTCATCGAATTAGGAATATTAGAACCAGTTAAGTACTCAGATTACGCGTCACCAATCGTACCCGTTTTGAAAAAGGACGGTGGAGTGAGAATTTGCGCAGACTTTTCCGTGACAATTAATAAACAACTAATCGTCGATAAGTATCCATTGCCAACGGTAAATGATTTGTTCGCTAAGTTGCATGGTGGCGTACAATTTAGCAAATTAGATCTGTCTATGGCATATAACCAATTTTGCTTAAAGAAACAATCACAGAATATGACCTGTATCAATACACATCGCGGACTGTTCAAGTACACAAGGTTAGTATTTGGCTTATCGAGCGCACCCGCAATATTTCAACGCGCCATGGAATGTATATTATCTGGCTTAGAAGGAGTAGTGTTTTTTCTCGACGATATATTAATAACAGGAGTCGATAGTGAACAACATATGAGCAGGTTAGGCATGGTACTAGAACGACTAGCGGACACAGGTCTCACAATACAACCAAGCAAGTGTCAGTTTTTCAAAAATGAAGTAAACTATTTAGGGCACATTATAGATAAAAATGGTATAAAAAAGTCGCCAGATAAAGTCGCAGCAGTTTCACAAGCACCTACACCACGAAACGTGTTACAATTGCAATCTTTTCTAGGATTAACAAATTATTATCGCAATTTTGTTCCAAACGCTTCAACTATACTAGCACCGTTATATAACTTGTTGCACAAATCGACAAAATGGGAATGGTCTCAAGTACACGAAAATGCTTTTAAACAAATTAAACAGCAGTTGGCATCGGATGAGGTACTCGCACATTTTGACCCAGCGGCTAAATTAATTTTAACAGTAGACGCTTCTCCATACGGGTTAGGCGCTGTGCTATCACAAGTAGGAAGGGAAGGGCGCGAACGACCGATTAGCTATGCATCTAGAACGTTAACAGCAGCGGAGAAAAAATATGCGCAAATACAAAAAGAAGCAACAGCTATAGTATTCGGGGTAAAGCGTTTCCACCAGTATTTATATGCCCGAGCGGTGCCCTTCACCTTGCGAACGGATCATAAGCCGTTATTAACCATCTTCGGTCCACACCGTGGTATACCGGAGGTATCAGCTAACCGACTACAGCGGTATGCAATATTTTTATCCGCATACAATTATGTAATCGAATATGTTAGCAGTAAAAATAACAGTGCCGATTATCTGTCGCGCGCTCCGGTAGGGAATGAGTCACCGTCATCAGGCAGCGTAGGGCCGGGCGCCGACGCCGGCGGGCTGCGCGCGGGGGCAGGGCGAGAGTGCAGCCAACCGCGAGCCGCAGATGACCGCGCAACGTATGTTAACTTCGTCGTTGATGGAGGGCTGCCTGTTACACTAACTGTTTTACAACGCGAAACCGAGAAAGATACAACATTGCGAAAAGTTAAAGATTATGTGGTGTTAGGTTGGCCGAGGAAAGTATACGACGACAAATTGATGCCGTACTTTTGCTGTCGTAACCAATTGTCGGTAGAAAACGGCTGTTTGATGCGTGGCCACAAAGTTATCATACCCGAATTGTTGAGAGATCAAATATGTAATGAACTTCACAGTTCACATTTTGGAGTGGTAAAGATGAAATCAGAGGCGCGCAAGCGGTTGTGGTTCCCGGGCGTGGACGGCGCGCTGGAGCGGATGGCCAGCGAGTGCGCAGTATGCAGCGCGCTGCGCCCTGCGCCGCCCCGCGCCCCGCTCACACCCTGGCCACATCCTCCTCATGCTTTCCATAGAATACATTTAGATTTTCTAGGGCCCTTTAATAACCAAATGTTTCTAATCGCAGTTGATGCTTATAGTAAATGGGTAGAAGTGTATATAATGACTTCATCATATGGCTCGAAAGCAGTCATTGAGAAACTTATTGATTTAATGTCACGTTTCGGTATTCCACATACTATAGTAACGGATAACGGTACTTCGTTTGTTTCGCAAGAGTTTAAAGAATTTTGTTCAAAGAATGGTATAACACATAAGCTTACTCCGGTATATCATCCGTCAAGTAACGGACAAGCCGAAAGCTTTGTTAAAATTATTAAAAGGGGTCTCAAAGGCATTATTTTTAATCATAAGGGGAAACCATTAAAGGAACAAATTTCAAAGTTTTTGTTCGACTATCGCAACTCCAGGCACAGTACCACCGAAAAATCACCCGCTGAGCTCGTGTACGGCCGGTCGCTTCGCACGCGGCTCGATTTATTGTCACCGACATCAGCGTCGGCGACGTCCGCTGCGTCAACCTCCTCTTCCACTTGCCTCACCCAAACCGTGGAGCAAAACCAGTTCTTACAGCGTAAATACTATAAAGGAAAAGAACGCAAACAATTCCATGAACATGAAGTGGTATGGATAATGAAAAATTTAAATAATAAAAAAATTGAATGGATCGAAGGAATAATAAAGAAAAAGATCGGAAACGTAATGTACGAAGTTTATGTTCCGGTCATGGATCGCTTGGTAAGAAGACACTTGGATCAGATACGGGCACACGGACAAAAACAAATGCCAGAACTTGACTCAATCTGGGATTCAGACGTCATCCCGGATATTCAGCGTGACCAACCAGACGCAAACCACACCACAATGAATGACGACCGAACTAGCAACAACACCAACTCAGATTTAGAGGAAATAGGAACACCAACACCAGTACACATAACGATATCACCGTCAGTCACTAGTACACCGCTCCGAGGAGAAGGAGAAGGTGAATGTGGTTCAGAGCGAAATGTGGCCTTCGCCACGCCACTAGCAGAGTCAGATGGCTCGTTCGATGCGCTGACGCCCATACCGATAAATCCACGACGTCTCGAGTTGTCACCCGACAACTTTACTCCTTAGCATAGTTTTATAATTAATGTTTATTTGATTGGGGTTGATTTGTAGTTGGTAAATAAAGGGAAGGGGATGTTACGTATGTATACGGAACGTACCGCGGCTGCGACCCGGCTAAGTAAACTGTTGAGAGTTATTAAAGTGAGTGTGTCATTGACTAGCGTGTTTGACTGTTGTCCGTCCTATACCTGCATATCTAACAATAACAAAATACATTGCGTTGAAAATTTTACAATGATGATAAATAAATAACAATAAAAATTAAAAACAAAACATTCATATTCATTACGTATTAAAAATGCAACAATATCACTAATAAATAAAATAAATTCCTTCCTCAAATCCACTTCTTTCTATTTCGTGTTTTTTCTAGTCAATTCTCGAGACAGCCATCCAAAACTTCATGCTATTTTCTCCTCAGTGTGTCAATTTGATAAAATTATACATTTTCCTGACCGTACAAAAGAAAAACCCGTTCTATCCTTTGCAGAGGACCATAATATGTCAGTCACCAACCGAGGGCCGCCCCGGTCGGGACGAACATAGTAATCCTCTCGTCAAAAAGGTAGCTTGTATTACAGGATTCTCATTTGACCGCAAATTAAAACGCGCTCAGCTTTAACATATTTTTTTTTTATTAAAAATACACGTGTATTTTTTTAACGGTATAATGATTACTGGAAACATTCACGTGTGCGTCTATTTGATTTTCTCAGAGCGTTGTTGATATTGTAAAAGAAAATCAAGGCGGAAAAAGGAAAATGAGACTGAAATGGAGTAGCTATAACTTACTATAAATGCACTTCGGCTGCATGTTTTGGGACACAGAGGGTGGAATAGGAGGTGGAGCATAGTTAGTAGTAGAGCATAGTTAGTAGTAGAGCATAGTTAGTTAGTAGACACAGCGCACGAGGTTCGATTTACACCTTCCCACCTGGGTGCGGGGAGGATTCAAGGACTGCCAAGTGGACCTGAGAAGAGGTTGTAGAGTGATTTTGCATTGCGCTACCATCAAAAACGCCGTGGAGGTGACGAAATTTTGGGCCAACAAAATTTGAACAATTGTCGTGCCAGCAACACGAAGAACAAGAAGAACACTAAATGCAAGAAGAAGTAATTCCTAATGTCGTTTTAAACTTGCACTCAATAATTTAGAATTTGGAAAGAAATCTTTTTGGCACGTTCAAAATAATATAAATCTCTCTATCTATATGCAGGGTGGCCCTGGTGGCAAGGACATCGACGCGCACCCGTTATTATTGCGTAGAAATTATTCGTAGGTTATAAAAAAAAAAACGTGTGGGGTCCAGGGACCCCCGGCAGGAACGAAATATTTGACCTCGCTATCGGCTTGAGCACCCTCGAAAACCATAAAAACGACACCCATTATGAAAAAATTGAAAATTTTTGCAGCCGCCCTCTTGATTTTTCATTTTGACCTCACTATCGGCTTTAGCATTCTTGAAAACCTTGAAAACCAATTCTCTCTCTCTGTCTCTCTGACTCTTATCTTATATATTTTATGTAATAAAAAGTCGTATGGAGCATAACGCTTTTTCGTTACTTGACAACTTCTCCAAGTTTACTCTTACCGCAAGCTCCGTTCTTTAAGGATCTGATTATTTTTGGAACGAAGCTCTTTAGCTTCGTTCCAAAAATAATCAGATCCTTTATAGAAAAGTGAAATACCTACGCGGTCACAATGTATGGAACAGCAATTTTTATTAAGAATTTCCGACGTAAAAACAGGAGGGTTCAGAATAATGAACCATCTGAATCCATGGTAAAAGTTTGCGCGCTGATGTCCCGCCATCCTGTATACAAAAAAACAACTATCTTGAAACTGATTTACAATTTGAAAACAGAATTAATAACTGCTTTTGCATCACGAGGAAATAGAAGAAAAATAAAAGTTACAGACACGTGGCGCAATTTCCAGTTAATCTTTTGTCTTATGCCACGTGGCTCACGCACGTGAAAACACAAATATACAGTAGCTAGGAAGGCAAGCTATGGTTGGAAATTCGATGTGTTTAAAAATTACTAATTAAATACATAATCAGCTTATAATGCTCCCACTGCTGGAACACAGGCCTCTCTGTGAAAAGGAGTGAGCCGTAATCTACCACGGGGGCCCAATGCGGGTCGGTAGACGTCACAAATCTTCAAATTTTTGGTTCCAGAACATGCCGGTTTCCTCACGATGTTTTCCTTCACCGTTTTAAGAGAAGTGGTAATGAAAAAAATTACACAAAGAAAAGCGCCTCTTCTCGCATCCAACGGGTTCCTGCGGCTTTCACAACGTCGTCGGTCTACCTTGTGGGAGGCCTTCAAGCACACACATACTGTCACGATCACTTTTTCATTTTGTGGATCACCAGAAAACTATTAAATATACAATATATTCATCAATAATAGCGAAAATCTGGGACGATTTCTGAATTCATAAAAAAACGTCAAACGGCTGACATCCGTTTTGTGTCGTCGGAGTTTATTTTTGTCATTAAGATTAAACAAGGTGATGTGACATAATAAATATCGACAATATGTACGAAGAGCATTTTATTACACATTTATAGCAAAATTCTAATGTCGTAGGTGTATACCGATGACGATATTAGCGTCTGGAAGAAGTAGGGTATAATAGAAGAGCGGAACAGAGCTTTGGCGTAGAAACTTTCTCTTCATAATTTTTTTTTTACTAAATTGGAGTCAATTTTTATATTAAAAACAAACGGAAATTGTCAACATTGAAATCATTTAATCTACTCTTTGCGCGGAAGTTAGTAAGTAGTTATATTTGTAAAATCGATTACCCTGAACTTATAATTCATACAACCACATAACTAAACCAATTAAAAAAAATCTAAACGAGCGGCCATTATTGTTTACATTTTTTTTTAAATCAAATCAAATCAAATATTTTGTTCGTTTGCGAACATGGGTTTTAAGTACATAGATGTTTTGTTATTATAAGAGTCCTCCACGATCTATCGTCACATAGGTAGGCATGCAAAAAAATGTTGTGACAATTTTACCGTATTTCACAACAATACAAAAATGGCAAATGTCGACAAGGTACCATTATTCCATTTACTACAGTAATAAAAAAAATGTCAAATGGAATAATAGCAAGGCTCAAATAATAACATGGCTTTAACATCTCTGGCTTCAGAATGGTTTGGGTATAATTTCATAAACAACTCACATAGCGAAATGCTAAGGTAGCCCGCGAAAATAAATTTTTTTTACCTTTTTTTGCAATTTGCTGGTCAGCATTAAGTTGTACGTCGATCAAAATATGATTCGCGACCGTAACAAATATGTATTTACAGAATTATAATAATAATTAGAATCCATAATACGTACAACTTGTTAAGTTAGTATAATCCTAAAATGTCAAGATTTCATGAAATAGTCATTCAGTAAGATTAATAAAATTGGTCTTAGAGAATTGTGTTGATTACTTTAATGATTATAATTCAGTAAATAGATATTTGTTACCATCGCGAATCATATTTTAATCAACGTACAACTTAATACTGACCAGCAAATTGGAAAAAACTGAAAAAAATAAATAAGATGTTTATATATACGTTTCTGCAGAACACTTTCCAATCACAAAGTTACGCAGTAACATTTCGTTAATCCTATTGGCCCACCGATATAATTATTGAAACCTTACAACGCGTAATCCCCCTTTGCGAGAAGCGGCGAGGGTTGGTTATTAAAAATCTCCGTCGTGCTCTCGGCGGCGGTAGGTAGGTAGGTAGGTAGGTGGGTAGCCAGGTTATAGGTATGTCTGGCAGTCTGGCGTGCAGTTTCGATCTGTTTCGGTCTGCGGCGGTAATAGTGCAGCTTTTATGCCCAGACTGGTGATGTCACACTGCATCGCTCGCAGTCTAATAGATAAAACGTTTACACAACACTTTTGTTTAATGGTTTACTGTGGTGTGTCATTGTCTGGGTCAGTTCTGAGTTTTATTACGAATTTTATTGTTGTTAGGATTTTCTAGAGGGTCTGACAGTGCATGTTTACTTGATCTTCGTCAAGTAAACATGCTCTTATTGGCGTTTCTTCTTTAAAAAGTTCGTAATGTCATTTAAAGAAGGTGCACATCGATGAAGAGATACCTATCTATGTTTTTTTTATTTATCTGTTTTCAGACGCTACTGAAAACAGATAAACCAAAAAAAAAACTGGCACTCCGGTAGTGCCGACAGAAGTGAAAACTTGAACAATTACGAGTGTATTTTGTGAATCGTCTTATAAACAAAACGTCAGTTATATATCCGTGGTTCAGCGCCATCTCGTCGTTGTTGGATGAACTACCGTCGTTGTTGGATGAACTACGTAGTTAGTACGCGAGGCCTTCGTAGTTCTTCCCGATGTGCATAGATGGCGCTGTCCTCAACAACGCGCGTCTTTCGTTTTACGTCTTACGAATCTTACGATCAGGGTCACGTGACCTGACGCGAATTTAGAAGTTTTTACCCATTCCAAAAAAGTACACAGCGCCGCTAAAGAAGTTTTCACTTCAAAAAAACAGAAAACTCTCTCTCATTTTTTATATGCATACAATCATACATATTTATGCATATAAAATGTTTAGCCTTTGTTTTTTTTTAGAAGGTTTTACGTGTACCTACTTACGTAAGCACAAATAAACCACACACAACCGCACACGTATTACTAGAACATTTGACACAGACGTCTGTGTCAAATGTTTTAGTGATTAATCATTATCGATGATATCAATTTCTTCTAAATAAAACAGACAGAAAATCTGAGACTTCATTTCACCGTCCATTTTGGAATGCACCGTCCGCACTGATATGATTATTCTCCGTACCTCCAATATTAGTCGTAGTTAATTAAGAGGGATTGGTACCAGGGACACATAGTGCGTTAAAAGCATTGCCTCGTGAACGCCGTGTGTGCGCCTATAAATCAATCAATGTTACCTGTGTGACCCTTCGAAATGCTGAATGGTTTGAAAATGTAATCCAAAACTCCTACAAACTAGGTATTTTAGCGCTTATGATATACACTTATACAGCATGAATAAAAGAGGTTGGCCACATCTAAGGGTGTTATACAGACTAGGTATGAATCGCGAAAAAAATATCAGTCATCCCATACATTTGGGTCGAGCAGGTAACTATTGAAGTTTTGTATGGGGCAATTGATATTTTTTTCGCGTTTACGATGTTAGTTCCATGGAGAAAATTGTCCAGTTTAATGATGATGTCCACACCTTTAAATATGATCATACCTTTCTGGTACATGTTGTAGAAAGCAATATCCTCACACATTTATTTCTATGTGGCAATTGGTCCCGACAATGGGTCATGTATGAAAATATTAAATTGTCTCGATTTTTTTTCTGCACTTATAAATAAGCTAATACTATCTACAAAAAAAGTATCAGATTTATCTGATTAGTATTTCCAGAGAAATAAATTAAATTCTGTTAGAGGCGGCCATCGACAGTAACCCACGGATTTTTATTCAATTTCCTTAGCCTACTCAATTAAAAAGTAAAAACTGTAGATAATCTGTACCGTCTGACATTCATCCATCATAACAAAGGTCTCTCAAAATCTAATCCAGTGTCCAAAGCGTGGGGGTCGTAGCGAAGGCAGTCGAAATCTAACCCAGTATTCAAAGCGTGAGGGTCGTCGTAAAGATATATCCATAAAATCGCAAACAAACACAAAGCAAGAGGTGAAAAGTGAGGTTATGTTATGACAAATTGACAAGTTATGATGGATGGATGTCAGACGGTACAGATTATCTACAGTTTTTACTTTTTAATTGAGTAGGCTAAGGAAATTGAATAAAAATCCGTGGGTTACTGTCGATGGCCGCTTCTAACAGAATTTAATTTATTTCTCTGGAAATACTAATCAGATAAATCTGATACATTTTTTGTAGATAGTATTAGCTTATTCATAAGTGCAGAAAAAAAATCGAGGCAATTTAATATTTTCATACATGACCCATTACGTCAGCAACATGTATTTTTGGTTTCATGTAGGCGTTTGTCGAAAATGTAATTACGTATCAATTTTCTGAAAATTATGTTTTTATTTTTTGTTGAGCACTATGACTTAGGTTTTTTTTAATTTAAGATACTAATGAATTTAATATTCCAAATTTGCCTTTAAAAAATATGCTTTTGGATAGAAAACCTATCCAAAGGGATTAACATATTAATTCGATGGAGAAAACTTTAAAAATCAATTACATCGCCCCAGACAGTCACATTCGAGCTGACATGTTGGAGTTTATTCTTCTATGATCTATTGAATTGCCCCATTAGTAATAAATCCTCGCTCTACGTTAGACAACACAAAAACAGTACCATCTACTACATACATTTCACTAACATAAGAAATTAATCGGTATGAAAACGGCATGATACCTTATTTATTCTATGCTTGTACAATTTACGTAACTAGGTATCTACATAAATATTAATTCACTAGCTTCTGCCCGCGACTTCGTTCGCGTGAAATTTCTTGTTCCCCGACCTACCCCGTCGCATTGCATCACTTACCCGCGCCATAATTTCGTTTTCACTTAGCGTTCTTTATTTATTTTATTATACCTACACAGTAAAATGGATACATATACGACATATTAGTATTAAGTACAAAGGTGATGCTTATTTGTTTCTGATTTTTTTTCTTTCTGGTCGGCTCGTTACGGTCCTAACGTAATGACCTAACCTTCCTCAAGAATTGGGCTATCAAATGCAAAAGGAATTGCTCAATTCCGACTAGCAGTACCAGTGATTAGCGCGTTCAAACAAACTTTTCAGCGTTATTATATATATTAGTATTGACTAAGGCTGATTTGAAGCAATTACGAAGGGCGAGATGCTTTTTGCGTTGCCAAGAACATTTTATTTTAAAACAGATAAACAACAATGGAATATTGACCGTGGAATACGAGGCCATATACGAGGTAAAGTCAAAGTCAAATCATTTATTTCAAATAGGCACATTAAAGGCACTTTTGAACGTCAAAAATTACAGTAAAATTGAATTGATTCTAGTCGCCCCTTCCAAAAGGTAGTGTTCTTATGGAGAAGAATGGGCAAGAAACTCAACCGTTACTCTTTTAAAATGTTTTACAAGATTAGATTAGATTAGATTTCTTTATTTGTTAAACATTGTATACATACAAGAGCATGCAAGGTTTTGTATACATAATATAATTATATGTGAAGACGATGCACCTAAACTATTTCTTATCACTCATCTATTCCTTTGTTGCTGTTTTGTAATAATTTATGATTAATGAATAATTTGTAATCTGGTTAAATTTTATATGGGTGTATACCTGAAATAAAAATGAATTTTTGTGTGTACTAAATTGATATGCACTATCTTTAAACAAAGACAGAGCCATTCAACCAGCACAAAGCGGCACATAACTAATCGGAATGCAGGCGGCAGTCGTTTTCACAGTTCTTTTGTGTCTGCCCGTCTGGCCAGTCTAATGGATACCGGATTCAGCCGCTTTTTACCTCGTACAGCCTTTTGATTACTAATCCCAGATGAAAGGATGCAGATTGTGTGGATGTTATGCTCTCCTGGTCTTTGAGGGGACAGAATTTAAGTAATTAAAGCTTTGCTATCAGTATTTTGCAATAATAATATGATGGCAATAGCCTTGCCTATTACATGGGGCTTAAAGATAACTGGTGAAATGGGTGTACTATAGATACATCTCTGCCGAACCCTTGGGGATTACAGGCGTGATGTTATGTTTTATATGTGTTTTTTTTACTATTGTTGATTATGGTGGAATTGTGAAAGACATCTCAAATAGTTTGGGATGGCGCAGGATGATACCTTGATTTTCTGACTGACCGACTTCTTGACGATTCAAAAGTGCCTGTAATTGGTTTGACATTATTTTCTGAGACCCTTCATTTTTCGTTCGTCCGAAGATACGGCCACTTTTTGGTCGAAACCGAAACTGCGGCCGGAACCTGATTTTATGGCCAAAACTGGCCGAAACCGAAACCAAACCTTCCGTCAGTCACTAATATTTGTCAATAGGAATTTATGTGAACTATCCTAGAACTCTTATCCCTTATAAACAAATATTACTGGTTGGAGGTGTCCTTTAAAAAGGACTAGTGGATTACGGCAACAAGGACAAGTGTAAGATGAAATGTACCAAGAAATGAAGAACGAGACACGTGCTAAGATCCCTACACTTTGGAAAGGACCGTAGCGCGTGTGGTTTACTGAAAACCCCCGAGAGGAAACAGCTTGAGTGTTTGTATGATGCTTTACCTCTTTAGCCAACACGTAAATCCACCCATCTTCGGCACAAACACTGATAAACAGGGAAATTAGGAAATTAAGAAGACATAGGCCTCTCCTATTGCATGCCATTCAACTCGATTTTCGGCAACTCTCACTATAATTGACAATGACGTGAATCGAGCTATAATAGTCGCAGATTTATTGGAAAAACGTGTTTTTATTTCGGTTCCTAACTTTATTTTGGAGTAAAATTTGAGCTTAAATAAGTGTTAATTTTTTGTATTCTATTGTAAATAAGTTCTGTTCTTATGTGACTGCAACAGGAAACTGTTACCCCCAAAATAGGGAGAAGCATTTTGATAGGGAAAAATGTGAGGAGACGCATTAACCGTCACATTTATTCAAATAAAAATCAGCGAAGCTTTCCTTTTTGCGATTAGCGCGGAAAACCACTTTATTATCAAACTAAGCATGAGGTCCTGGGTTCGAGTCCCGGGTCTGGCAAAGTGTTTTTGGGTTTTTCCATCTGGGTTTTTCCCGGTTGATGGCAATAGCTCGCCCCCTATTACATAGATCTGGCGAAATGTGGGTGTACAGTACCCGGCGATAAATATTGCACATCGACCTTTGGAAAGAGACAATCGGATAATTTCAGTTTCGTAGAGCGTTATCTCTGTCGCACGAAATACAAACAGACACATCTATTAGGAGCTGTTAAAACAATTATGATTTGCTTCTTTTGATTATTATTTTTATTATTTGTATAAAATACAAAAAAGGTAAAGGACGATGTGTGTGTATGTAGATACACTTCTTCCTAACCCGTCGGAGACTGTCTTCTCATGATCAAAATAAATGTAGTCTAGAAAAAAAAAGCTTCTCTTCCATGAAGAATCTTCTTCTAATGAACATTAATTCAGCTCCCTCACTACAAGAGTGCAAATCTCTTTAATTATTTGAAGTAGCAGTTAACCCTACCCCGCTGCGCTGCCCGCTGTGAGGAATCAAGGGTGGGACGAGAACGCTCCACGGATTTATGAAGCTCTGCTACATTGCAAGCGGGGAGAGAGCGGAGTAAATGAATGAATGATAATGAACGAGTAGGTGTAACAACATTCATTGCATTATTTACATTGCTGAGCAGACAAATTTTTCGAACATGTCAAGCTGTGGATGATAAAATGATTCAGATTGTGATTGGTTCGTGTGTTACACAGTTAGGGCGCTGAAACCTGCCACGCTCTCGGTGAGAGATCGCCTCGCCTATACAAATTACAGACGCCGGTCGCCGCATTTTTCTTACCACTTAAGGGCTAGTCACCGTCTGTCTTCGGGGTGGCGACTGAATCATTGAGCGCTCGCGCTGTACGCGAGATTAAGTTTCGTCGCGCAATGTAACTCTATAGTACTAGGGCAACAAAATATTGCAAGAGGTTACTTTAGTAGACACGAAATGGGACTGGTTTTTGGATTGACAAGTTCAGATTGGGTGTCAAAAAAGGAATTGGTGGCGTTTAAAATGTTCTTAAAATAGATTAGTAAGCAGACCACCTATAAAATATTTTTTAGCTGACGTAGACGTAAGCCCACTTGCACCACAAATCATTTAATTACAATTAAGCGGTAAACGAATTCAAAACATCGTTCCATTTCTGACAATCTTTTTTAAAAATTGATAGAGACCGCATGACGTTTTAAATACATAATGTGCAATTCACGGTGGCTTGGGAAATGAGGTCTAAAGCAAAATTTTAGAAACCTCTCTCCAAGGGTTTTTCGAAACAGCGGTCCTATTCTGTAAAAATCTCACAGTGTAAACTTAGGTGAAGTGAGCGTGTAGTGAGCTGTCAATAGTGTCAATTCCAAACTCACTTCACCCAAGTTTTCACGGTGAGATTTTTACAGAATTGACCGGCAGCACCGTATATGTTCAGCGATTATTTATAGTTTAGGAGCTAGAGGGTATTTAATATAAAAAAAATTATGTCAGTTTGGGTAATCCTAGACCATAATTTACCACTTCATATAACACTCTCTCTAAAACAAATGTACAGCTATTCAAGTAAGTGCAGGACAATGCCGTAATACTCTTAGAACTTCATAGGATTAATTCAACCCTACCTTTGAATCCACCCTAGCTATTGTGTTGGACGCCTACCGTCAAAGTGATTACCTTAATTAGTGAGAACCCCTACAAGACGAATAGGCATTTAAGGAGTTCCATTAGATCTTGTATAACAGACCACGAATACAATTATTTATCACCAGTAGGAAGGGTTCCATCTAATTATCTATTCATTATAAATCATTGTCTTGGGTTGAGTTTGGATGAATACATGAACTTGCCCATAAATAATAAAAATGCAAAAACTAAAAAGGAACTTGTAGTTTTATGCAAACTCAGGTCATTTATCAATACCCCAGGAAATGTCTAGGAAAAAATAAAAGGTCCAACCAAAGCTCGGAAAGTCTGAACCAAGGAACAGCCGGTCGATTCTGTAAAAATCTCACCGTGAAAACTTAGGTGAAGTGAGTTTGTTTTTGCTAGGAATTGACACTATTGACAGCTCACTCCACGCTCACTTCAACTAAGTTTTCATGGTGAGATTTTTACAGAATAGCACCGCTGATCTTTATTCTACCTGTCGATCTCCCACCGAATTTATAATTTCCTGGTACGTTCTAAGATTGCATTGCGTTGAAACTTTTCAATCAATGGAAAAGACGAAAAGTTTCTTCAAATTAACTAGCTTGAAGCTACGGCCTCCTATAATAAGACGCGGTTTTATATTATTTATGTTCAACTTGTTATGATACGTCTTATCAACTAAACCCAATGTCAGGTCCGGGGTTACTTACCTCATTTACACTAAAGAATTCGATATTCATTCGTGGAGAGGCTTGTGGCTAAGTAATAACAGCCGCGCGGTTCAATTGACCAGGTTAAGCTATGCTTGCCGCGGTTAGTCCGTGGATGGGTGACCATCTTTACATATCAAGACCTCTCCGTGCCTCGGAAAGCACGTTAAGTCATTGGTCCCGGCTGTCATTCGTGAATCTTTGACAGTCGTTACGGGTCGTCAGAAGCCCGAAAGTCTGACAACCAGTCTTAGGTTCCATGGCCGAATCTTTTATTATAGTGTTAGCATTTTGACAGTTCAAATACATTCATTGCGTTATTTACGTTGCCGAGCGATTGGCAAGCAATGGATTAGGAATTTATTTTAAAATCCTTCAGATTGTGATAGAAAGTGTGTACCTAAATATTAGGTCTCAAGCCAATGTGCATGCTAACATTCTACGCCGAAATCACGCAGGAGATTAATACAAGGTGGATTCACTCTGGTACTTCCATTTTCGAACAGACGCACTGCAGCATTACGTAAGTGTGAGTGCAGGACGAATGCAGGAAGTATTTGTATACCTACTGCTAACGTTAGACATAACGGCAGTAGCGTCAGAGCGGTGCAGTGTCGAGTCCTGGCCACGCCCAGTTGCCAGTTTGCGACGTGTCTGTTTCACCTATGTCTGGCGCGTGATAAATCAATCTATGTGGTGCATCTATAATTTAATCGGAATGAAAAAACTTCTAATACTAAATAAACTAACAAACTATTAAAATATAAATATAATAATAATAATAAGCCTTTTAGAGTTTTGTGGTGCATTAAATAGCCTTTATGGTACTCGAGTACCTACAAGTAAATTGCAATATTATCGTAGCACCCTCGCTTCTCTTTTAAACAAATAAAGAGATGAGCCACTAAATCAATCATTATGTTTTTAATTTTTTTCCAAGCTCGAATCTGTACGTACAAAGGCGTGCCCAAAATCCAGTCACACTACCATGTTTTCAGCCTTCTCGTTTAATTTCCTTAGCCTCAAAATCATCCATACCTCTGAGAATCGACCCATTTGTAAACTCACCATAGCAGAAATTATAAGCTCGGAGAAATTAAACCAACCTTCTGTTTTCCTTCCATTTTGCGTGCAAATTCGTGGCGCTGTAAATCTTATGAAATTCTGTTACATGTGCCATGTCGCTTGAAACGGGAGCGACATACACCGTCTCAATTTGACACGCTTCGTTTGTCGCGAGCGACAGCTATGTCGCTTTGTGTCGCTTGACGTTAGTTGCCTGACTTTGTGCTATGATATGATTGATCACCTATTATACATGCTTGCCTGGTATATTATGTGGTGTGGAGGCTATTTTTTACATAGGAATTAATATTATTTTAACTTTTCTCCTGATGTGTTATGAATGATAATTTTCAGAGGAATAGATAACTGGATAATTACCAGAAAATGTCAGCCAAGTAAGTTTCTATGTTTAATTAATTAAGTAGGTACCTAAGTGGGCATAAATATTGTAACATTCTTATTTTTTCGGATTGTCAAATTCATGCGCGTTTCATGACATGGGGAGTGATATTATTTGTGTTTTTCTTTTCATTATCCGATCCTGTCATAACGCATCTGTCATTATTCTTACTCATACAGTGAGAGGTGGTGGAGGAGGAGGTGACATGAATTTTGAAGGCTATTGCTATTTTCACGAATTTAGTGTCCCCGTAAAAGATTCATTTTTCAACAACATCTGGTACTTTTAAAAATAAATTGGTAAGTACCGCTCGTCGATGCCGGAAATTATTTTTATTCAATACAGGTGTTAAAAGCCAGTTCCACATGAATACGGAAAATTTACGACGCCATTCTACTTTCAGTTACATGGCTACGTTTTTCAAATAGCCTCATAAAAAGTGGCGGGAAACGGCATCCCTTCAAAGAGCGCCTTTTACAGCCACGCAACGTGGTTTTGTTGAAAACTCTCATTACCTAAGACAAATAAAAATCTAATAAACCGGTGTAATAGAAAAGTTTCTAAATACGTAGCGCAGGCGGGGTGCAGAGGTGGGCGGTCGTCATGGCAACGGCCGGTTGCAGGAAACTGCACAATCGATGTTGCCAGACGCTCTGCTGCCGCCTGTGGATCAATGTGTCTCTAGTACTACGCCCGGCTCCCGGGAAACCTACCTTACTGTGCCGGTGTGAGTGCGCTCTCGACGATATATCGCCGTCCTGTTCTAACATCATCCATTTTCCGACGAGCTCCGTAGCTAGGTTGCGGTAACCCGGACGCTTACTGGAATCCTGGCGGACGCGAGCTCAGCCCGCTCTGGTCGTAGATCTCAGTGTGCGGCGCTTTTCCCCGGGCGTTTGGTAAGTGTGAGTGAGTTGTGTCAGTGTTACGTAGATCGCGTTCCATTTTCGAATGTTCACGTCGGGAAACTTGTGAATCGGTTATCTGTGTGGAGTTGTTTGTTGTTGTGGGTGCGTTCAGAAGCTCAGCGCCGCCGGAACCATTGTTTGTTTTGTTGTTATTATCGTTCAGAAAGTCTTCATTTACTGCATACACACTGACACTGTAATATGAAAATGCATTACCTAATAATTCCTAATGGTTTAATTATATTTATTCACTGGACACAACCTCAGCTGCAGTGGGTGCTGAAATCCATTAATGTGGTACATAATATGCATACTGTATCGAAACTACGTGACTTTAAGTTTTTCAATACGGATTTCAGGGTTTGGTAAACATAGGGCGGGAATTTCTCAAAAAATCCGGGTAGCCCATGCTAAAATGAGCTTTATTAGGACACAAAAAGGTCGGATTTAAATGGAAAAGCATGCGAAGGGGAATGCTATTGACGATATCTGATGACTGGCTAAACGATAAAATATTTAGATGGGACTAATAATTAATAACGTTGTCTTAAAGCGTAGGGGAACAGATTTTATAAGTTAAAGCTCGGGATTCTGCGATGAAATGGCGGATTTGTGGAAGGGTTCGATAAATTCACGCCTCATTTTTCATAATCAATATATTTTGAAATGAATAGAAAAATATAATGTGATTTTATAAAAGCAGGCATCATCAGCTCGCAACAAAATTGTCGAAACTCAAACTTAATCCAAACAAGCAGTTTAGATACCTATACAGGAATTTAGCGTGTGAAACCTCCTTACACACCGCAGGGTATGACACAGAAGACTAGTATCTCAGCTGATCAGTCTTATCTTCTCAAGAAAACTCTTAAAACTCTTTGTCAGGCGCTATTATCAAGCTATGCAGCCCACTAACACAAAGCTACCACTAAAGATCAGGTTTTGCTGCAACCATAAACTGTAGATTTCATGTTACCGCACTGCATTAGTGCACCTAATGTTCTCCTCTCCCCTTATAACTGAGTTCAAGATCTGGAACAATGCGCTCGCGTTAATTCACTGCCTACCAGGACATCATAGGCCGTTAGAGTCATTTGTGGTGTGAGGGAAGTGAGAGCCTCCTGTCACTTTCTTTGAAGAAAATGACTAACAGGGAAGCGTTAAGATGAAGAACTACCAGGAGATTATAGAAATGAATGGTGATCGTTTACTAGTAACATTCCTATTTTTCTCATTTCAATAAACTTAAATTTCGTCAATAATTCACGAATGAAAAACGTTTAAGGCTGCTCTCTCGAAAAAAGCTTGAAAAAAGCATGCAGATGAAGCCATTTTTCGTCGGCATTTACAGAGAAATTACATCTGAAAAAAATCCTTAGTAATCTTCATGATATAATACGTAATTTGGTTTAGCCATAATTTTTCTACCGGTATCACATAATTTAAAAAAAAATCACCAAATCACCTCCAAATCATTGAGATGAAACCGTTTTACTCCTTCATTTTTGATCAAAAGTGTGTAAAAAAATATATCTACATCTTTGCAATACAAAGGAGAATAATTTGGTTTTGTTACTTTTTTAAAATATGTAATATTTTTATGATAATAAATTAAAAAGGCCTCTGATAAAGGACTGCGTCTACATCACCCCCGCACTCGTCCATAAATTTAGTGCGGGGCGCATCGTGTTGCTAGGTGGACGTATGTCGCGTTGCGAGAACTCCGCACTACGAATTAAAATCGTAAAATATTACTGCAAAAACAAAAAGTGTACCTACCATAGCGGGGTTTTATGAAACTTATGCGCTGTCCATTACTCTGTGTACATAGGTACTGTTTATAAAATACCTACCTCATTCAAACGAAAGTCGTAAGTACTAGTAGTGAATGATCACAGAAGGTCCACGTCCACGAAATTATTCAGCCAATATTATAAATTTTACTTTTCGGTGCCTAAGTAAAGTCTATTATTCTGATGCGTTGAGATTATTTGAGGAGGGAGTGTCTTTTCAAAAGGGTTTATTTCTCATTTTGGAAAAGTTCTTTTTTTTGTTGCGATTCGATCCTAACACTATATTCTCAATGATTTTCAATGATATTTTGGTTCTAAACAGCTTATTTCCTTTAGAAAATCGATTACAAAAAGAGCCTTCCGCGTCAAATATACTTATATCCATAGCATTTTAGTCCATTTAATCAATTTAAATATTCTCTTTCAAAACAGCTTAATTGTAATAGAAAATTGTTTTTTTCTAATAAATTACGGAACAAAAGGGCTTATATAATTTATATATGTACACCGCTGTCCTTTTTGATGCTTTTTTCCTCATTTAAGTTTTTGAACGGATACATCACACTTGGCTGTATGGCTTATATGAGGCCCTTGCTTATTCTATATTAAGTTAATAAAAAAAAACGAATGTCAAACGGTGGAAGATTTTAGGCGCATTGTTTTGCTGTCATAACGCTTTTATTTTACAACAACAGATACTATAATACACTAATCAACTTTATCTAAATACATATAACTAACTTAAAAATAATGATAAATTTATAAACTAAAACTAACTTAAAAATAATATTAAATTCATAAATTAAAACTACAAAATAAAAAACGTCCTCTAAAGATCTGTCCTCTTTGTATGCTCTTACCATCGCTATGCACCACGCCACTATAGGCTCTAGAACGGCGGGTACGTTAGCGGTCACAAGGGCCCGGCGAATGACGTCATTGCTGTCATTGATTCTTTGTTTCATCGACGTTTTTATTAAAATTTCATTATGAAAGGGTTTTATTAGTACAGATCAAAACAGCTTATTTCCAACAGGTACTAAACAAAACAGCTTAATTCTAAAAGTCTTTGTCAAAAGTGCTTATTTCTAAGATACAGCCTTAAATATATATTTTCTTGGGGTCGGTAATAAAAAACTAACAGTGCTATAAAAATCATGTCAACATTATGTAAACATAGTATTAAAATTCAAAATACATTGAATCATCAAATCACTGTTTGAAGTTTTTTTGATTTTCTGAAAAATATGTTAGTGATGAAATAAGCCCTTTTGAAAAGACACTCCTCATTTGTGACATATTGTGACACAAAAACGGAAAATGCACCTAAAGTAGGTATTAATAAAATTATGATTATAGGTTACGTACTTCCTAATAATTTGTCAATTTATTGATTACCGGCGTAATTATTTTCAAATAAAAAAATCAAATCAAATCATTTATTTGCATAAAACAGGTTCAGTGGATGTTAAAAAAGGTCAAATGGTACACTGTTAATAACCATATAAGGTGTGCAAATATAAAACAAGAATGTTAACTGTTAATTATTTCACTATTCAATAAAGTACGGACGCCAAGCACATCAACCTACCCGAAACTGTCAAATTTTCGCAATCAACTTTGAACCTTATGCTTTAGTGATAAAGTTGAAAATCTATTAAAGAAATCTGACAGATTGTAGTAACTTGATGTGCTGGCGTCTGTACAATGTCATTGAAAATAAAATTATCGTAAATACAGATCAGTCAACAAAATAAGGAATTAAAAATAATAATGTCATGCAATAGTAAAAAGTAGTAGAAGTAGTAGTTCAATAGTATATAATTATGTTTATATACAGGCTGGATTTTTTTAACCTCACCTAGAAGGCAAGTACTCTAAACACTGGAGATAGCAAATTTTACTCAAAGGAAAATCCCTTCATTAAAAAAAAAAAAACACTGGCACTCCGGTAGTGCCGACAGAAGTGAAAACTTGAACAATTACGAGTGTATTTTGTGAATCGTCTTATAAACAAAACACGCGTGTTAAGGTGTGTTCCTTATTTTATAGGGTTTTTTTGCAAATCAGGTATGATGACCAAAGTGACTGGTTTATTCTTCTCGTGAAAGGAATTTATTCAGATTTACAAATAAGCACACAGGATAGACTTCAGTTCGTGGTGTTGGTCGCGGCAGTGGTAAGAGAAGCAAGCCGCTCGCATAGAGCTCGTCGTCAGTTATATATCCGTGGTTCAGCGCCATCTCGTCGTTGTTGGATGAACTACGTAGTTAGTACGCGAGGCCCTCGTAGTTCTTCCCGATGTGCATAGATGGCGCTGTCCTCAACAACGCGCGTCTTAAGTTTTACGTCTGACGTTAGTACGCGAGGCCCTCGTAGTTCTTCCCGATGTGCATAGATGGCGCTGTCCTCAACAACGCGCGTCTTACGTTTTACGTCTGACGTTTTACGTCTTACGAATTTTCGATCAGGGTCACGTGACCTGACGCGAATTTAGAAGTTTTTACCCATTCCAAAAAAAGTACACAGCGCCGCTAAAGAAGTTTTCACTTCAAAAAACAAATCTGCATTCAAAGATTTTCGAAAATTCGCTTGCCGCTCTCGGGAATCGAACCGGCTAAAATCCGAAAAAATAATACCCTGTACTTTTATGGCATCAAACGATAGGGTCAATCATAAGGATCAAATCTCTCTATGGCAGATCGAAAGTCGAATACTTTTTACTCGACTTCTATCGTCGCGGGTGACATCAATCAATCAATTAAATCAGCCTATCGCAGACCGCGGGTGGCACAGACTACATAAAATTAGAAAAACAAATTGTTAGTCATGTTTTTTATTATAATAATTATCACTTATCATTACTATCCATGTGGGCTAAAGTGGGTCAATAATATTATTCAACTTATCATAATTTTTTTTAGGAATTATTTGGTGAGTTAAATCAAATAAAAAATTCATTACCTATACGTAGTGAATCAATTAGTTCTACCAGAGAAGTTGAAGGTGATTCTGTTGATTTGGATGTGAATGTATTTTTTTTTACAAATTATGAACCTATATTTTTGTTTTACTTGTAAATATATGTATAAGTGCATTCATTTTAGGAACAAGATGATTTGGGCATTCAAAAACTACGGTCTCTATTGGATGACATGGTGACTCACAAGCATCTTGTAAGGTCTGTCGAAGAACTTGAAGATTATTCAGCTGAATTTTAGTTATAATCTATTTGTTTATAAAAAATATAACAAATAATATGACATACACTAGTGATAATTATACTACCTATACCTACCTACCTACCTACCCTACCTGCCTACCTATCTACCCTACCTTCCTATCTGCCTTACCCTAACTACCTACCTACCCTACCTACCTACCTACCCTACATACCTATCTACTTACATGCCTACCTACCCTTCTTCTCTTCATAGAAACCTTCCTAAGACTTCAACGAATATTAAAAAAAAACCGAATTGGTCCAGCCATTCTTGAGTTTTGCGCTTAGCAGCACATTTAGCCATTAATTTTAGTTAAAAAGATACATTAAGTTGTTTACCACATGGCAAGCCAGGCTGATTTATATTAAGGGTATAGCTTCTACTCACGGCCTCGAAAGCTTTTAACAATTTTATTCGTAACCATAGCCCGAAAAGTACATTTCATATCAATAGATAATACCTAAATAAAACCAAAACTGGACCATTGTATATATGTATATGTGGTACACATAATTATTTAACTTTCACGATGACTTGACCTTCTGTGATTTCGATACTCTGTGACGAGACTAGGCGAGGCAAACCGTGGTGGCGGCGGCGGCGCAAACCGCGCTTTACGTTTTCTGTTGCATGCGGGTAGCGGAGTGGCGCGGAGAAGGGGTCGTTAGCTCCGCCCAAATGCTCAAGGTTATCGGCATTAATACAGGCCTTAACGCCCACATTATGTCGGTGCAATTTTGTATCAGGACCCCGATGACAGATGTAATGACACAACAGACATGAAATATATTCCCCGACCACCGTCGGATGCCAAATAATATCACGGTGGATGAATAATGCCGATTGACAGAATACAGACGGTATTTTATTAACGGCATTCGAAATTATAGCCTGGTTTTAATGAACTTAGGTGATTCATAAACAGGGGGTTTTATGGATTTCACGTTCTTTATCAATTTGAAACCGATTTGTCACGAGTCATGACTATTTTACTTTCGGTTTTATTTTGAAAATTTTCCTAAAATATAAACTGTATGGGGGGATATTTATATCCCATTCAGTTTCTGAGCAACGGAAGCAAATTCAAGAAAGAGTGAAAAAATTAGATACTGATGGCGCTGCAATGGTTCGACATGGGTTCAATTTGACGGATTTCAAAACTAGTGGTATTTGACATTATTGTCAAATCTCAGGAAGAAACGATAAAACATTCATCATCATCATCTCAGCCGAAAGACGTCCACTGCTGGACTTAAGCCTCCCCTCCCGCAAGCATCGCTACCTCGATCGGTTATGCGGCGTCCACAAGAGGGGCAATTCTCGTAATTTTAAGAACGTTCACTAATCTCAATCTGTCAAAAATATCTCAAATTTCTGATGCGGAAATTTGAGATTGCGAGTAGCTTTTGAATATTTTTAATTACAGGAATTGGCCTTCAGGTCATAGTTCCCTCTTGTGGAGGGCCTTCCAACGCTACGTCTTCCGGTACACGGCAAAACATTTTGAAATTTATTTTATTTAAGATGCCTGTAGACATGAACAAAACAATAGTATCCTTGGAATTGGATAGAGACATATGTCATAAAGTTCTCTGAAGTGAGCATTCGGAGGTGTCCCTTACAATTGTTAGGGACACCTCCGAATGCTCACTCGAATTCTATAAATCACAAAAATGTCTTTTAAATTAAGCGTTCATTGTGATTGCAACAATAACACGAGACGTGTCAAATCCCTGTGAGGTGTACGATATTGTTCAGTTCTGTTTGTGAATGGGCAGCTTACTCAATAGATAGTTACCTGCATTGTAGTATTGCAGAACACACGTGGATATGTTGTGTGTGAAACTGGTAATCCATTCATAACAGATTCATAGGTTGACAAATTGTTATTTGAGTTTTTTTTTCCAGTCTGACCTTAGCTACGCTCAGTACTTGAAGTCTACTACTGTCGTTGAGATGAGACTCTTATCCAATTACTTAGTAATTAGGAAAACTAAGAATAGAAAACTCCTTGTGAAAAGACCAGTCCAAGTCCACCCACTATACCTATTTCTAATTTTCTACCACTCAAGCGCAGCCCTTTTTGCTACCATTTTGAATCAATATAAAAAGTAATAAAAAACAAATTGGATTATTTTTAGGACGAAGCTAATCTGTGACGAAACTATAACATGAATAAACAAGCATTAGTACCAGGGGTGCATATGTTTCCGTCTTGAACGTATGCACTCCTGGTACACATTGGCACACAATGGTTAATTTTCGTTTCTTGTTCATGAAGATTGGGTCTTCTTGAAGTTCATGAACACGAAACGAAATTTAAAATTTCACGAAGGCAAAAGGTTTAGGGTGACTAGGTAGCTAGTACTTACTACGTAGTAAATCCAACATTAACGGCATTGTGGTTAGTGTTACGATGAGTTTGTGGTTAATTAGCACTAACTTGTAGGTTAACTCAAGCCTCCACGGATTACAAGAGGTAGGATCAGACTGGAAGCTCTAATTAGCGAGGGTATTACAATCGAGCGGGGGACACTTGAGGAAATAATTTCTCGATGTATTTTGAGTTGAAGTATGGCTTGTCTAGACTTTGTAATAACGTTTCTGAATTGCGAGCTGGGTGGGTATTAAGAGCCCATACTACCTCAGCTAAAATTCACTCTTTATCTCGCTCGCACGAAACTGCTCACGGACTGAGTGAGAGCGAGACAGAGTGCGGTGCTGGTTGCAAGGCAGCGCCAATAGTTTAGGTATTTGCTTTTTACGGTTAAAAAAAATGGTAATTCAAAAAAATTAAAAAAACATAAGACCTGCTATATAGTTAGTTCAGTTAGTATGCAGAGTTTCATGATCTAATTTGAAGTATTTTTTGAATACCAACGGTTTATTGTTCGCTTTGGTAACTTTGGATTTTTTTTTCTAGCGAGAAAATTTTATAGAATCGTGTTTTCGTCAAACATAGTACTTAACATTAATCCTCAACTTTACCATTATATTTATTTCAAAATTAATGCTGCACTTATAAATAAAAATTAATTTATAATTTTATGATAGGATAAAACCTATTTATTACCGACTTCTATTTACAAGATTATGTTACAAAAGTGCTTTTGAAAAGATGCACTTTGGAGGGTTTTTAAGCAGTTATAAATTAAAGAAACAAAAATTAGAATAGATACTGTCAAGCAAATGGTTCCGAGTTCGAACCCAGTAAAACCCCGTGTGCAGTTTTTAATTTCGTAGAAATAAATTTCGGGAAAACAACGTGCAAAAACTTAACTTCATCAAGTGTGACGGTCAATGCTCATTCTCTCTGCAAGATGAGAATGTTTTCCTGGCTGGGACAATTACGGGATAGTATTAGGGCTATACATTTCCCCGGCCGTTCCATAGTTCACTATGCTCGTGTGATGCAGGGCGCGTCGCTCTGGGCGCGTCCATGCGTCACGTTACTGCGCCCACCGGCCACAGTCGACCGCGTGCTGTCCACGTGTTTACACCATAAAGGGTGGTGAGCAAAGATCTGGGATTAGGGTAGAGTAGAATTGTCCGGACATGTCCGGCTTTTTGGCCTTCCGTCCGGTCTTTCTGCTAGAAGACGATTATTTAAAAAAATAAAAAAAGTTAAATGAGTACTGAAGAAATAAGATGTAAAAGTACGGACTTTTTGGAAATGTCCGGCTTTTTAGAAAGAAATCTATATACAGGATGAATTTTTCAAGTAGGCGTGGATGGCCAAATCCGAGACTATGAGGAATAGCGAAAAGTACCTACTCAAAGGAGTCGCGGGCTCGATTTTGATGAAAACTAAAACTGCATCATTGGATTTTTGAAAAATCAATATTTCTAGCCAGGAATCGAACCCGTTGGTTTTGTAAAAAAAAAACACTGTATTATTACACCATTAGATAGTGTCGCTAATAAGGATCGGATTCTGGGAAATAAGACATACGGCAAATTAAAGAAAAGAGCTCATTTTTAACAAAGTACTTATTTATTTCTCTTCTGTTACCTTTACCTACCTATTAAACCTTAACTGATTAATTGTTCAAAATGATGACCATTGTTTTCAATACAGTCGACGTCTCAAGGATTGTACTGTATTCAGCATTACAATATTATTGATTCCATTTAGAATATTTTCCAAAGATCGTAATAAAAATTTGAATTTAGATCACAATGTTGTGAAGGTGATTACTTGCGGGTGTGTGTTAATAAAAATATTGAGCATCATTTCGAACAAGGTACAGGTAATGTAGGTATGAATACTTTAAAATACAAAGTAGTTTATTAAAATCCAACATTTTCCTTAAGTTTGCCGTATGTCATTACTTCCCAGAATTCGATCCTTATTAGCGACACTGTCGAATGGTGTAATAATACAGTGTGCGTTTTAATAAAGGCATTAAAAACAAACTATAGTTAGTTTTTTTTTATCCTAGAGACTAATCTGACATTTAAGTCTTTTGTGTTTGAGTTTTTTTAGTATAAAAGTTTGACATTACACCTGTCAGGTTAGTCTCTGGGATTAAAAAACAAACTTTAAAGTCTGTCTATGGAAACTACAATTGCGGCAAAACTGTTGAACCCTTTATAATTTAAAGAAATATTCGATGCACCATGCTTCAGTATTTAGTTAATAGCTGTTTCCCGCGACTACGTCTGCGTGTAGTTTGGTTTTCATTATTTTTACATACAAATATCCAAAATGGAAAGCAGCCTATATCTTTATTAGTCTTCTAAGCGAGCAACGGTAGCTCAGTGGTAAAGGCCCCGATTTTGAGTTTGTAGGTCGTGGGTTTCGAATCCAGGCAGGCCCTTTACTTCGTGTGAATAATTTCACCACCACTGCTTTCAAAACGGTAAAGGGACTCATCGTTAGGATATTGGCATGTTCTAGAACCAAAAATTTGAAGACATGTGATATCGCTCAAATACTCAGCAGAAAATATCGAATATCGCACAACAATTCTGCGAAATTAAAATAATAGAGAAAAACTACGCTGAACTTATCAAAGCCCTAAGAAAACTACTATTTTCTTCATTTTGTATGCCAGGAAAATACTAGGATATCATATTACATGGGCACTGTGCAGCAATATCTTGCGCGAACCTCAGGAAAAGTTTAGTGAGCTTCTTTTGTATCAATTACCTGCTTCATGCATTTTATTTTTTGTTTGTTTTAGATAAATAAATGTCTACAACCCAGGCGGTTGTAGATATTTAGTCATTGGTCAACTTGACGATAAAATAAATAGAATAACTTAACACTAGGGGTGCATCCCCGAAACTCCGCTCCGGAACATAAAGGGCTAAGGAAGGAACACGGGTGGGTTTTAGTCAGTAAGAGTGTTACACTCCCTTCTGCTCCACCCAGAGCGGGAGGGGTAATTTGATGATTAGCCATTCTGAAAAAAAGGGGCGCACCCCCTGTGGTGTGATACACTTTCATCACAATTCAAATGGGTTTTGAAGGAAATTCCCAATCCATCTTAAATTCATTCACTGACAACGCACAGCCTCATCCGCAGGATATACACGCATGAAATTTTACACAAGGATTTATTTATTCTGTGTGGCGATTTGGTAAAAAAATGACACACAGCGGTAGGTACAGCGGTTATTACAAGTTGTTAACAGTTTGTTAAAATGATAAAATAGATAAACAATTTTACTAAAAATAGAAATTTTATAAGCAAAATAAATAGCTAAAAAATTGGCACAAAATAAATCACCTTGATAACAAGGTACTAGACACGCGCGGGGCGATGGTATCAACTATTCAACACAAACTTTATGGTATTGTTACCAAATATGCACAAATTAAGTTTAATGTTGAAAAAGATCTAGAGGCTAGAATTTTCATGGTTATTAATTATTTTAATTGTGTCTAAATAAACAAATAAATACTTAATGTAGAATACGTGGTTTCAATTAATGTGATAACCTAGTCGTCAACTCACCACACTGTATAACGAAGATGAGAAGACAGGGAGGATCCTGAAAAGTCATCCCCTATAGGGGTTTTTTTTTTTTTTTTTTGTGGATGGGAAATCATCAAATGACTCCTCCCGCTCTGGGTGGAGCGGAAGGGAGTGTCAGACTCTTACTGACTAAAACCCACCCGTGTTCCTTCCTTAGCCCTTTATGTTCCGAGCCAGCGGTAACCCTTTCGGACAATCCCGCTGACCTATCCCCTATAGGGGTTAAATAGGGAATGAAAGCTTGTGAGGAAGTTCTTCATTTTTGCCGATATGAAATCCCACTGGGCACTCTGCTTGTTGCTTCATATTTTTGTTCGTCTGCTCAACAACGTAAGTAACGCAATTATTGTTGTTGAACTGTCCACATGAATGGCATTGCCATTGTGAGTGCGTTACCCAATTAGCCCACGTACACACGGACACCTTTCCTTTCCTGACTTTACATTACAATTTATGTGAAAATATTGTTACGAGCTTGGGGTTCGTGACAATAAAAACTGCCGATTTAATAACCAAAAAAATTACACTTAAATCACCAACACTAATAAGAACTCAAACATACTAATTAAGAAACACAATTGCACTACTGATCACTCTTAAGTCGCACTTGAAGATCGCTTTCGATGTTCTCGCTTGTATCGCTTATTCAAAACTATGTGTCTCGCGGCTCACACCGGCCTTATATAGTGCCACAGTGCTACTATATAAACAACTCAAACGTTCGAGTACATACCGGTCCCGACTGACCCGATGTCGATTGTTCTCGGAATTTATAGGACCTTGACCCTACTAGTTCTGCTACCCGATACTAGGTGGCGTTAGTGGTAACTAATGTCACCATGTACCAGGCATGTGGCGCGCAACAATATTACTCCTCCAAAATCCCAACGATTCACCCTAAACATTTGTATCATTTGTCATCGAAATTAACGCCTTATGATTCACCCGACGTCTCCTAGACATTCGACTAGGGAACCGCGCCCCCTGCAGACCACATTAGGTACTAATGCCATTATTTTAACGTTCAAATTACATTTTGTCAATGGCTTTGAAGACGGATGACCACTATGTTGGGTCGGTTACTTTCTGTGAGTTGTAGTCACTTTGCACAAATGGTAATTTATTTTATTACTGCTTCTATATAAAAAAAAGCTTATAAATTAAATACTGGACTGTTATTTCCATTGCAATGTTTAAATTGCTGCATTTTTTATTTAATCTGTATCTATACCAATAATAAAGATAAAGACGCAGCAGAGCAAAGGGAGCAGTCGTTAAGGGTCGTCAGAAAATCTGACAACCAGTCTTACCAAGGGGTATCGTATTACCCAGTAACTGGGTTGTGGAGGTCAGATAGGCAGTTGCTTCATGTAAAATGCTGGTATTCAGCTGCATCCGGTTAGACTGGAAGCCGACCCCAACATAGTTGGGGAAAAGGCTAGGTAGATGATTTGATGAATAAAGTTAAAGAGGTTGTTTGTTTGAACACGCTAATCTCTGCAACTACCACTCAGATTTGAAAATTTATTTTTATATTTGGTAGCCCAATTCTTGAGGAAGGCTATAGGCTATTTAACATCTCGCTGGGACCCTTAGGAGCCGAGCAAAAAGAAAACAAGTCAGAAAGAACGATAAACCAAAACAAAGTAATAGCGCGGGCAGGCGATGCGATGCCACGAGGGGTTGGAGGAACAAGGAATTTCACGTAGACGGAATATCGGCCACAAGCTAGTTATTAAATATAATTAAAGTATTCTGAAGCGGATACATAATTGATCTCATCTACCAACAGTCGGAAATCGGATTCCATATTATATTTATATAAAAAAAAATTAGAATATTGTTTTCCAAACGAAAGCATTTTACAGAAGTTACTTAGTGAAGCAGACCAATTAGCTTAATAGGCAAATAACAAGGTATTTCCATATTTTCGTAATGAATATTAAATTCTAATAAATTTTACATTTCGCCCACAACCAATTTTCAGCTCTAACATGAGTGGGTGCTTTTCCTCACACATTCATTTTATACTATATTCTGCCATCGGCTTCGCTCGCGTGGATGTTGGAAATTATCCCACGGGAGCATGCTACCGAGACCAGCCTATGTCCTTCCCCAGGATGCCTATTTCCTTGCCAAATTTCATAGAAATCCGTTCGGTTGTTTAGGAGTGAAAAATTAACACAGACACAGCTACTTTCAAATTTATGCATGAGGTTAGTATAAACATAAAATCATTGTTTTGAAATATTTTTATATAAAAAGAAAAAAAAAGTGAAATTGAAATATTATTGAAACTGCCGAACGTGGGGTTGTAAACGATTTATCTCAATGAAAAATGATGATGATAAGAGCCGTTATCACTACCAATGGCATTATGATCAATGACAATGAAGCTATGTATGAAGTAGTAGACGATATTTGATACAATCACAATCCAAAAAAAAAACAATAATATTGTTCCACATATCACAAACAGCCAGACGTTTAAAGAGATATGTCCCCCTCACATATCCAGACTTACAAATGCATTATGCCCCATCCCTCTTCGATAAATTTGTTTTATGAGCGAGGCCACTTCATCCCCTACTAATATTCAGTCTAGTTCGTTAAAGCGTTGGGAATGCCTAGCCATAGCCCCTAGGGTTGGTGACCGCGGCGCGACGGAGAGACGAACGGACTCATTGTCACGTGGCTAGAGGATACAGGGATGATGCCTAGATAAACCTTATCGGTCTTTTTCATTAAGTTCATAACTCGGTCGATATACAGCATGCGGGGATTCCCCGCAGGCGGGATGATGACTAATGAAAGTCATAAGTCGACAACACGGTCGGTACACCGTCTGAGAGGAATTCCCGTAGCGGATTTAGAGACCAATGAAATTCATCGGTCGGTAAAAAGCGTGCGGAGACACCACGATGAAAATGATCAATGAAAATAAGATTTGAAGCAACTGCCAAACGTGCGGTGCAGGTTCTCCGTATACCGCAATCGTTCTCTATTCAATAAAAACGGTTCCCCGAATACGGGCCATGGCATGCTTTACAGAAATCTTCAGCACCCCACGCGGGCCCTATCGACTAATGAAAACCATATGGCATGCGTTATAGAAATCTCCCGCACCCCGCATACGAGCCCTATCGACCAATGAAAATGAGCCTTTAAACTATTGGAGGTAGGAAATTCCTACAATATATTTGATAGTTAAACCGAACAGGAAATCAGGAATATCAACAATAACAGGAAACTTCCTCATCATTCTTTAGTTTGACATCACGAAGACCCACTGCATAGTCCTTTCTTTTTTTGCCATGTCCAACAATAGAATCTCAAATTATATAAACTTACATTATGTTACTAAAACGATCCATAGGTAAACCAACTCGGAAATAAAAAAAAAATATTATTTTTAACATGTAACTTCCATTATAACTTCGATATGGACAAAGCCTCTTCCGTCATCTATCGATACAAGATTATCCCTTTGCTCATATCAATGGTAACATCCCTAGCAGCGACGGGGAGGCTTTGTATCGCAAACATATCGGTACCTATCTCGACGGATATAAACAGATTTGTTTTCGAATCAAACATTTTTAACCTTAGATGTATGTGTCTGCGAGAGGCGCTTGTGGCCAAGTACTAACAGTCGCACGGGTCGATCGATCAGGTTAAGCTACGCTTGCCGCGGTTGGTCCATGGATGGGTGACCATCTTTACATATCAAGACCCCTCCTTGTCTCGGTAAGCACCTTAAGCCGTTGGTCCCGGCTGTCATTCGTAGATCTTTGACAGTCGTTACGGGTCGTCAGAAGCCCGAAAGTCTGATAACCAGTCTTACCAAGGGGTATCGTATTACCCAGTAACTGGGTTGTGGAGGTCAGATAGGCAGTCGGTCCATGTAAAATACTGGTATTCAGCTGCATCCGGTTAGACTGGAAGCCGACCCCAACATAGTTGGGAAAAGGCTAGGCAGTTGATGATGTATGTGTCTGCGAGATTTCTAGGGAATCAGTAAAACTCTTTAGATTTTGAATAAATATCAGTTACGTTCATTTGCAGGAGGGAGCAGTGGTCACTTAGTGGCAACGACTTACAAGTTGTGGACTTACAATGAGGCACTTTACTTTGTCTAAATTAATTCATCACCGCCAAAACGGTAAAGGAAAAACATCGTAAAGAAACCGGCATGTCCTAGAACCTAAACTTCGAAGACATGTGACATCCACCAACCCGCTCTGGACCTGCGTGGTACCCATTGCCTCTCACAGAGATGAGGCCTGTGTCCCAGCAGTGGGTACATTATAAGTTGATTATGCTTTTGCTACGTTTAAGTCTCCTGCAAACAGGCGCGACGCGCGACGAGAATCGCGCGCGACTCAAAGGCACCGCTCATTGCGCGACTTGCAGTGCCTTTGTGTCGTTATCGCGTGTCGCGCCTTTATCTGTGTTGACAGTCTTCATTCATAAACTTTTTTGTTCATATGTTGTTTTTGTGGTGTCATTTATGTAACTTTATAATCGAACCTACTAAATGTTTTCCTCAAAGGAAAAGAGGGAAATAGGAAGACGATCTGGGGGCCTAAAAAGGCCACTTTGGCAGAATCATAAAAGGATAATATTATGAATTATAATATGGCGAAGACAGTCCGTGTTTTTCTTTTTTTCGCTGCACTACGTAGGTATAATCAAAGAGATTGGGATTGGATTTGGATTGGATTGATTGGTATTTTAGCACAGACAAAAAAAAAATAACTGAAAAATACTTTACCAATGGGATTTGATACGATTAACTTAACAGTTAACTGTCCATTATGATTCATAATGTTATCCTTTTATGATTCTGCGAAAGTGGCCTTTTTAGGCCCCCTGTCTGGCTTTATGAATGTCTTCTGTTTATAAATAAAAAAGTGGTTTTGTAACATAGTTTCATAACTTAAATTGAGTCTGCTGAAAATTAAGGAGGCGCCCGGCGGAGGGAATTATTTTAGAACTTACTATGCTATTTTAATCGTAGAACTCCAATCGTATTCGAACTAAACGTTAGTTCAATAAAACAACCAACTACTCAATTCATGGTTACATAACCAAGAAATACCAACAATGTCTAGTTAAATTGACCTCGAAAAATACAACTTAAAAATAAAAGAGTAACCCCTCAAGCAGGGAATTTAAATTCAAGGTCACAGTACCAGGGTATTAGAACTCCTAAGATAATACTAAGTCTTTTATTACAGAAGACATTGCAGGCGTGATTTAGGCGCGCGCCATATTTCGTCTGTTTTGTCAATAAAGAGGGAAAGTAAAAGCAATTCTTTACGCGTGGTAACACTCGATTATATTATTTGCTTAGTACAAGGACGCCAGAGTCTATGAGGAGGTTTCACTGAGGATAAATTGGTTGAGTAAACACAATATTACAAATACTTATTACTTAGACTGTACTCTTAATCTAACTTTTACGATTATTAAATCTTTGTTCTTTGAACTTGGAGGCCTTTTTGCTTGCCTAAGGAAACTTCACTGCAGAACAGCAAACTGCGACATCCTGCGGAGAAAGACTTTTAACATCTTAACAATGTAGAATTTTGTATAGATATGTTTGTTTTGTATTTGTATGTATGTGTTTATTATGTTTGAGCTGTGTTTTTATATGATTGCAACTTCCTAAGTTCAAGCAGTGACGATTTCGTTTAAAATTTTCGAGAAAAACCTATTCCTTTTCAAGATAGTATAGTTTACCTTATTGAAAAGGTGTAGGTTTTCCTCGCGTCGGTACTCCATGGACCAATTGGTCTATGGGGAAAATTACATGTTTCCATCGTCCAAATACCAACTGGGCTATGGAGAATTGAGAAAAAGTTCCTACAAACAGGCGCGACACGCGATATAATCGCGCGTGACACAAAGGCACAGCCCGTTGTGCGACTTGTGGTGCCTTTGTGTCGCGTGTCGTGTCGCGCCTGTTTGAAGGAGACTAAATGTTCCGCTGCCCAGTTTAATAGTATAATAAAGTAAAAAAAAATATAATAAAAAAAATATATATAAATAACTATGGATAAACATATTTATATATTTTTTCCGTACGCAAAAGACGTGCATCGACGTGGAGTTGCGGACACCAGCCCGTATTACCTATTACCGTAAATATAAGAAAGTTAGCGTAAATATAAGAAAAAGGGTCGAGTGTCATCGTGCTAAGTTGGGATTACCTTTAACAAATCTTATCTTGGTATCTTTGACCTAAAATATCATAAGACCTTTTTATTCCTTTAAGGCTCCTTCAAACAGGCGCGACACGACACGCGATAAAAGGCACCGCAAGTCACGCAATGAGCGGTGCCTTTGTGTCGCGCGCGATTATATCGCGTGTCGCGCCTGTTTGTAGGAGCCTTTACACAAAATACGCGCTGTGACGTGTAGTTTCGGACACCAGCCCGTATTACCTACCTACATGAAAATGCGTCCGGTTTACCGCGCTTATTTAATTTACGATTTAAGACACACTTAGCCAATGATCAACCATAGTAAAATCAAGGCTAAATCCAAGGTCTTTTAATACCTACTACTTAAATAGTCCTTGCAAATGTCCCCCAGAAGGACTAACAACCCATGGGCTAAAACATTTCCATTAAAATCAAATAAAAGCCATTATTAAAATATCACCATCCCTTTCTTGGCACATTATTAATACCAGGGTGACAAAGAGCTGAGACGTGAGTTCGTTTGCTCCGCATTATCGGAACGTTTTCACTTTTCGTATTAAACTTTCGATATCTATTTGAATAAAGTTCAATGGAAAATTAATTTTGTTTGGTATTGGAAAAACTATAGGATGGTGGAGTTTACAAGTGTTAGACCGCTAGCTAATGGAAAATACGTTATTTTGGTCTATAGCCATTAATTAAAGTAGACCACTATAACCACAGTCAATATATACAGAGTTATTGGTAAACATTAACAACCTTTTAAGAGGTCATTGTACTCATCATTATGAACAACTTTTACTATGGGACCAATCCTGAAATCGCGAAAAAAAATCAGCTGTTCCCTACATTTTGACGAGTTGAGGCTCCTACAAACAGGCGCGACACGCGATATAATCGCGCGCGACACAAAGGCACCGCTTGATGCGCGACTTGCGATGCCTTTGTGTCGCGTGTCGTGTCGCGCCTGTTTGAAGGAGCCTTTAATGTAACCTTTTCACGCCTAAACCATTAGGCGTGAAAAGGTAACATACAGACAGACAGACAGACAGAGTTACTTTCGAATTTATAATATTAGTATGATAAATGATTTTATTTTGTAAGTAGGTTTGTACAAACACTTTTACACGTCAATAATATTTTTTAAACTAGATGAGGTCGGCGTTTCCTATCTGACTACTCTGAGAAGAAAGGCCGAAACAAACTCAGAGGTCATAGTCTCTTTTAAAGTCCAGACATAATCTTGGTCAGGTTATATGAAGACCATGTAGGTCGATGTCTGAGATGGTCTTTTGAGGAAAGAACCACACAGATTGAGAGGACCTGTCCAGTCAGTGCACGCATTTGTCAGAAATCGTGCAGCTCAACTCAAGACTTAAGGAGCTCAACGATCCGACGAACAATACCAAAGAAAGGACATTTGGGTAGGCCACAAAAATTACTCAAACTGCCAGACCATGGAGAGAATAGTAAAAAATATAAAATGAATAAAATAAATGACCCACATCGTCTTCATATTCACAAAAATTATTATATAAAATATTTTAATTATTATATAAAAAATAAACAACAAAAGAACAACAAAAACACTCAAAATGCATAAATTGGAAGCAGCTCAATCCCAAGCCTTTTTATCCTCAATATAATCTTTAACAGTATAAAAGGCTTTCTTGCACAACTTACGTTTAATGAATAATTTAAATTTATTAAGGCTAAGATCTTGAACGTGGCTTGGTAGTTTATTATAAAAGCGTATACATTGGCATCTGAACGAGCCACCTATTTTCTTGAGCCTTGTTGCAGGTACAACAAATTTGTGTTTGTTTCTAGTATTTATATTATGGATATCACTGTATTTTTTGAACAATTTAATATTTTTATGGGCAAATAAAAGATTTTCATAAATATACTGAGAAGGCACAGTCATTACATTAATCTCTTTAAATTTGTCTCTGAGAGAGTGTCTCGGACTTAATTTATAAATTGATCGAACAGCACGCTTCTGCAAAACAAAAATAGTCTGAATATCGGCGGCATTTCCCCACAATAGAATGCCGTACGACATTACACTATGAAAATAACTAAAGTATACTAAACGGGCAGTCTCTATATCAGTTAAATTACGAATTTTTCTAACAGCGTATGCTGCGGAACTTAGCTTTTTTGACAATTTATCTATATGTGGACCCCACTGAAGCTTAGCATCCAAAGTTATGCCCAAGAATACTGTGCTGTCTTCAGGATTCAATTCCTCGCCCTTTATCAACACATTAATTTTCACCTGCCTAACGTGGGGTAGTGTAAACTTAATGCATTTGGTTTTCTTCTCGTTTAGAAGCAAATTATTAACATTGAACCAGTGGACTACTTTCGAGATCGCGCTATTTACATCGTCAGTAACCAACTGCTGACGTTTAAGTATAAACAAAAGTGAAGTGTCATCTGCAAACAACACTATATCATGATTATCCTTTATGAGGTACGGCAAGTCATTAATATAAATAAGAAACAAGAAAGGACCAAGAATTGAGCCCTGTGGGACTCCCATCGTTACTATAGATCCGGGTGATCTTTCTCCATTAACGTCAACGCTCTGAATCCTTTCACTCAAGTATGAAGTAAGAAGATCCAGAGCAGTATTCCGGATCCCGTAGTGGTGGATAGTATGGATAGTAGGATGGTTGTGATATTGTTGACTGTGGTTGTGGACGTGGTACGCCGGCGCGCGCCGGCTCCCCTGACATCATCTCTGTCATCAAAGATAGCCGTTACGCAACCATCGATGCAACACACTGCTAAAGTAACTGTCACCAGTGTCACTCTTAACCGACCTCTTCGGTGATTCCATTAACTTCGAAAAAAAAGAAAAGAACTAGACAGCGCCACTTGCAACGCCCTGAAACATACTGGTTACACATATAAGTTTTTCTGTTAACCTCTCCAACTGAGTTAAATATGATTTTACTAAGAGTGGGTTTACAGGCAAATTGTAACATGTTGAAATCAAGCCCGAGATTTCCCTGTAAGTCGTTCGGATCAACTTTGTTTTCGTGTTTTTTGCTAATTCTTTGCGATAGGTATATCTAACACCTATCACCTTCATTATCAATATTTATACCATCGGTCTATTTTTGCGGAACAATGTGGTTTTCCGACTTCTACACAGTTGGACACGCGGGCACAGAAATAAATACATACCCACTTTTATTTTGACTGTACGTCATACTTCTATAACCAGGTAGAAGATATAGCTGACAATATCATTGTATATCTTATAACTATGCTGTTAGGGTTTGATTTACGTTGTTGATAGTGAGCCAGAGATTTAATAAAATACCAAGATAAAAAGTGTACTAGATGTGTCAATAAAAGTAAGCACCAGCTTATTACAAAAGCTAGTAAAGACCCTCTGCAGAATTTGAAGATAACTCACACATTGTATGAACGAAAATACTAACGCTACAAAGTTTGTTCCCAACTTGAGGATACTGATCTCGTCACCTGAAAATGCAAGCGGGCGAAGAGCTGACAATATCATTATAAATCTTATAACTTTGTATTTAAGAATCGTAATTATGATTTTAAAGGGCTTACATGACCTAAAGGGCCGTCACTGTCGGACTTCATAGAAAAGAAAGAGAAGTGCGATGACACAACGCTGTTAATTTATTGCAAAATAATGCAATTAACTATTTACAAAAAATCTATTGTTTGGACTTAAAATTTAAAGCACTAGTGCTTTAGTATGTTGCTTGTAGAATAATCTGACAAAAAATCAGAATGATTGTGTATAGTAAGTATGGTTTTTATTGTAAAAAGAAAGTTTTTAGAGATATTTTCTATCGTATCAAATTAGTTGTATTATGTTTTCAACACACTATCTACCTAGCATATATCCTGAAGCATATATATATATTTCTGATTTTGTTTACTGTAGTATATTTTTACAGAATCGACCGGCTGGATTCTGTAAAAATCTATTCAAACTTATGATCCAAATTAATATTATCTCAAGTTAAACAAATATCAACTTTATTTCAATGGTAATTAAGTTGATTTCAGGGTGACTAGGAATATTGAAAAAGTTATAAAAATGTTTGAAGTTGTAGGGTAAACTGAACGTTATTGTGTAAGATTTAAAGTTATTTTTCCATAAACTCATATTTGTTTACATTTTTGGCAAATAAATCGCGAATGCAGATTAGAACGATTGGGATCCCAATAAGCCAGTCAGGATGGTAACTGCCTCGCTTAACCTCCTTCCTAATAAGGATTCCAAAACTTTTTTACAAAAAAAAACTTGAATATTAACGTTGTGCATTTTTAATATTTTGGAATGGTTAGAGAATAATTTTGTACGAATTGCTTTCATTATCAGTATAAAAGTACTATTATTTATGTGGTGGAATACAATATTCATTTATTGCGCTATCGTACACAAACATGACAATTTATATTACATTAAAAATTTAACACTTCAGAACTATTACAATTATTTTACATTAAAAAGTTTATCTCTTAGGAAAATCAACTTCCATCCATAATTTCAACGACTTTTTCATCATCATCATTACCAGAACCATCATCGCTAATCACATGGTACTGAGAATTGAGAAGAAAGAAAACTGAGAGTTTTATAGGTTTAAAATATATATTAAAGGTCTATCTTTAAGTATTATAAGGAATACAGTTAAACTATAACCAATATCATATTTAAAAGAGCTTATTTCATATTTCTTATTACATTTTAAGGCTGAATGACGATTCCTTTGCTCTATTCTTGCAACGCGACGCGACGATGAATAATATTAAAAGTCATCATGACATAACAATAACAACCGATGACGCGACGCTAACAAAATCACTTGAATTTGTAGTTTTTATACATTAAACTTTTGGGTGCTTGATTATTTGTATCAGCGATTCAGCGAGTGCTTTTAACATAGGTAGTTCTGTGACTAAGAGGATAAATACAACTACCTAATGAAATGTGAGTATTATGATTTTTTCACTGATAGTATATGGCTATTATTACTATTGTCTCATCCACGAGTATTGTATGATACACGAGATATTAATAAAATTTAAGTAAATTACATGATTAGCTATTGTTTTACTATAATATGTACGTATAACTTTATTGTTGTAACGTAACATTGTGTGTTTTAGCATGCCAAGAAGTGCTATACTTTCATTACATAATATGAAAACTGTATAGGTACTTGGAAATTATAATTTTCATATTTAATTTTGTAGAGTCCTAAGCAACCCCTAAGACGACCTACTGACCAATTACTGCCTGTAGAACAATCTACTAGAGGCATGCTCCAGAACGAACAGTCCACACCTTCAATACCAGTAAGTTAATTCTAATAAAATATAATAATGTAATGTTATATTTGCAGGGCGAACGGACATACAACCAGGCCCATCTTTGTATAGGGACAATGTGCCAATGGAAAACCAGCCTAATACAGAACAAAAGGTGAAGTTTTAAATAAAAGTCTTACAATAATATGTTTTAACTTTATAATGGATATTTAGATAACTTTTTTTTGTATTACAGTTTGAGGCTAGATCACCACTTGCAGTCTTGCAATGCGTCATCATAGGAGTAATGCCCCAATTGCATCTTCATGTAAGGTTAACTTAATTATAATTTGGTTAATTATTG
Source organism: Luperina testacea (assembly GCA_927399505.1). Classification (NCBI taxonomy): domain Eukaryota; kingdom Metazoa; phylum Arthropoda; class Insecta; order Lepidoptera; family Noctuidae; genus Luperina; species Luperina testacea. Next base: position 2,424,587 of record OV656771.1, read on the forward strand.
GTTTAGTGTAAAAAGCACTACATAGTAGTGGTCTCACTTTTGATTCCCGGGTTGGGCCAATTTGTTGGGATTTTCTGTAGGTTTTTTCAACAGCAGCCCTTATTCAATCAAGATCAAGATATAGACTACATCTAATAGAATCAAGATATAGACTACATCTAATATGTATACTACATTGTAATATCTATTCCTTTAGAGGGAGAGTGATGTGATGTTGATGATACTTACATATTTGTTTTACCTCGGTATAGTAATTTGTTGCATTTTTATGTTCATAGCATCTCGTAGGCATCGAACGGCACACCGCCGTCTGATCCAGCACTCACCACCTTCTCAAAGGCAATCCAAATGGCGAGCCTGACTGAATGTTTTGTCGCCATTAAAGAGAGGTGTTTGGAAAATGAGAGACTTCTTATTGACAACCAGCAGAGGATGTTCGACTTTTAAGGAAATAAGTGAGTCATGGTCAAGGCAGACCCAGGCACTGCAGGATTTATGAGCATCCATCAGTCGAGGAAGTTGAATCTCCGAAACATGGATCTACTACTATGTTTAGATAATTTTAAGTTTATTTAAGATGGATGTTAAGAAGTTTAAGTATAAGAACTGTTTTTTTGTAGTAAATGTCAATGTTTGTTAGCGGGCATGCTCTTTATGCCTGCAGGCTTTTATTTAGGTACTTATTTAATTTTGTTTTGCTTGGGTAGTTTTCATTGTATATACTAAATTATTTAATTAAATGTCCTGTTTCTTGTAATGTTAATTACTTTGCATACCTACTATTGTATAGAATCAAGTTTTTCTAACTGAATATCAAAAGTCATTTTGAATAAATGATTTTTGATTTGATTGATTGTTTTTAATAGTAAATAAAAAAGAAAATAATGCAGTTATCTGTTTAATTTCTCATACCCCTGTATACACTCTTACCCATTTAAAAATATAGTACAAATAGGGACTAAGGTATAAATAGGCACATATTATTATAGGCTATTGATATTATACTAATCATATACACCTTAAACACCACACTTTAAATACACACCTTAAATGTTATGACAATGTTGATTATAATAATATTTTTATTAATAATTTAAATACCTATTTATTGTATCTAATCAATAATGGTGAGTATATTCTATCTAAACACGTTAACCACATCTGTAAAGGAACGCATAAATTGTAGATACAAATGCTCGCCATAATTGATTAACTAAATCTCGCCTACTTATCAGCCTACTCTCTAAGTCATCATGTGTTGGAGCCTGATGTGTCAGGATTCCAAGTAACCTAGATTCTTCATCTAAGTCACATTGGTCTCATCATCATAGGAGCTGGTAGCCCGGCTCTATTACATATGTTGTTTAAAACACAGGAAGCCATCACAATTTCTCCCACTTTTATAGGATCATAGTACAATACCCTATGTACTAATAAACATCTGAACCGTCCTTTCAGGATTCCAATAGTCCTCTACACTGTTTCTTGCACTGCTGTGCAAATTGTTGTAATGGCTCTGGAGTCTCAGTTTCTGAATTACTAAAGGGAGTCATTAAATAAGGCCTTTGAGGATATCCTGAGTCACCTGAAATCAATGAATGAAGCTAGAATTAAGTGCAATCTTGACTTGTGTTTAAGTTATCATTGTATTGTAAATAATAACTTCGTGGATTGCCCTAGAGGCAGAAGACTGAGATATGTATGTGTCTACATTCTTCCCAATGATTTTTTGGTAACTTCCATTAGCCAAAAATGATAGTGTGCATAATATCTGAAACATCAGGAATTCAATAGGCTTTTGTTGGTGTGTGGTGAGGTATACCCATCATATCTCAAGAAACCTAGATGTAAACAAACCTTTAGCCTCTTGGTTAAACCACTGGAACGAAGTCGCGGACGCATATATGGAGTTAAGTCATCTTCCAATATATTAATTAAATCCTCAGAAAGCCTGTAAATATGGATAAAATCTGTATCACGGAATATTGTTTTAAACTTTCGTATTTGTTTCGCCTGTCGAGCTTTCTTCAAATTATCACTTTTCTTAGCTTCTTCTAATAAATGTAGCTTCAATTGTGTAGTAAAAGAATAGAAATATTTAAAAAATTAAGTACCTACAGTTTATTATTTTTGTCAGTCTACGCCCGAATAGGTATTTAGAGCTTTTTGATTTGACAGTTAGAATCGAGGCTGTGGGCGAGACGTCTGACGTTTTACGTCTTACGAATTTTCGATCAGGGTCACGTGACCTGACGCGAATTTAGAAGTTTTTACCCATTCCAAAAAAGTACATACACAGCGCCGCTAAAGAAGTTTTCACTTCAAAAAAACAACCGACTTCCTAAAAAAACACTACAAAGTGAAAAATAACTTTAATTTCGGAAGTCGGTGTCGTTGGTCGTGTATTTTCGTTTTTTGACACCGACTTTCGAAATTAAAATGATTTTTCACTTTGTAGTGTTTGTTTTGTAAGTCGGTTGTTTTTTTTTTTTGTAAAAAAGTTTATATTTTTCACTTTTTAGGTTTACCTACCTACCCCAAACAAATTCATATATCACTACTTGCTATGTGAATATCAGTGACAAAAGTTTTCACACAAAATCCAGTTCAGTTCGCAAAATCACAGCAGCATTTTAGCATGGTCTGAAATCATGATCCGATTACGGATCATCCGATAAAATCCAGTTGTTAACCATGGGTCCTGCTATAATTATCCATTCATCCAACGCGCAACGATTGAAATTTTGAAAATATTCTGTTTTTGTGTGTATTTGTCAATGTGCAACCTACCCAGAAGCCACATCCAGAACCCCGACATCCGTACCCAAAGCCCAAGGTGGTAGTATCAGGGGATCTCGGCACGCGATTTGTAAATTACCCTGAAGAGTGGCGCGGCGGTGCGGCGTCCCAATTCTAGAGCTCACCTACTTCTGGCGGGCATGCACCTCACCACGTGGTAGGGCAACAATCAGACTGGAAAAACGGTTAACGTTTATGTAGCGAGTGGAAGCTCAGTACGAGATTATGTCATTCGACCTTACACGTGCTGAGAAAAGGTACGAGAAATACTTTTTCGTCGTTTTTTCGCCACGTGCATACCTACGTCCTTTAAAATTGCTTTTGCTTTTTCAACGTAGGTACGTTTTTTAGGGTAAAAAAACCTATACAGGCCTGATTTTAAATTGCTGGTATCACGTTGGCCAAAACAAGCCTACCAGCCCTAATCCCGCACTGGATTCAATTTTGTGTGTAAACAAATTGTAATATTTTCTAGTAAATACAAAAGCAAGGTAAGTAATTAGTAAGTATTATATTGTTATCCATACTAATATTATAAATTCGAAAGTAACTCTGTCTGTATGTTACCTTTTCACACCTAAACCACTGAACGGATTTCGATAAAATTTGGCAGAGAGATAGATTGCATCCCGGGGAAGGACATAGGATAGTTTTTATCCCGATATTATCACGGGTTTCACACTTATGCGGGTGCAACCGCGGGGCGCTGCTAGTCACCTATAAAATACGACAACAGTTTTAAGAAAACCATCTCGTAAAATAAAGATACCTCCCTAAACGTAATCACCTTGCTAGACAAACGGGTCAACGACCGCAATCAGTCCTCTCGATGGAACCGTGTAAACTGCTTAGATGTAGGTAGGTAGGTACTCAGCCCCATCTGGCTAGACGGAAAAGCAACAACAACACATTTGGGTAAAATTTGCGGTTGATGAATTAGGTAGATATAGAATTGAAAGGAAGAAGAATAAATAATTTACATTTTAAGGAATTTTCTTTGGTAGTTAGTGTATTACATTGTATTTTAGAGGCCAGAGTTCTAGATAATGTAGTTATGTACCAGAATATCATAAGTGGGGAGACGGTAGATGTAATTTAAGCGCAGGTACTTAACATTAATTGTAAACTGGGTTTTCATTCTAATTCGATCGAAGCCGATGCATGTGGTAATGAAAGCTGAAGAGCTCCGAGGATCCTTTGCAGTTCTGAATCAACTAGTCCCTACTTCTGCTACTTCCCTAGTAGTGTAATATGTAGTACGTGAAATATGCTGACGCTGTAACTTTATTCAAAACTAGCTACTGCCCGCAACTTCGTTTTTCTGACTTTTTTCCTTTTTGCTCGGTTCCTTAAGGTCCTAGCGTGATGTTATATATAGACGACAGCCTTCCTCAAGAATTAGGCTATACAATGCAAAAAGAGAAATTGTCAAATCCGACTGGTGGTTCCGGAGATTACCCCGTACATACAAACTCTTTATAATATTAAGCATCCATAGATAATATACAAAATACTGGGAAACTTTGTGGTGCGGGTTAGCAGCATACGTTCAATTAAAGTAGTTCAAGGTTCAAGTAGGTCAAGGGTAAGAGGGTCAATGAAGGTTTGCTTATTTATAATACTGGTTTAAAAACCAGATAAAATAATGTGGAAAATTTACAGGAAAATTTTAAGCTTAGGGCAGAAGACAAAGTTACTGATATAATCATTTATTTTTTAAGCTTTTTTTTTGTAATTTGTAAGTTGTTCCGGGTCTGGCTGTTTGTGTATGTGAATTTAAATGTATGTAAACGCACCCACGATACAGGAGTAATTCCTAGTGTGGGGCAAAGTTTAAAAAAGAAAAGATTTTTCACATGACTGGGCCCTATACAAATAAACATTAGATCAACTAACCCTTGTTTATTAATAAAGGTACAATAATAGCTTCAAATCTAGATATATAAAACAAAGTCGGGTTAGTTATAACATTTATAACTCAAGAACGGCTGGACCGATTTTTATAATCTTATATTTGTTGGATTTCTCTTCGCCTCAATTAGCAGAATAATTAATAAAACATGGGAAAAATAACAAAAAAAAAAAACAGTGGCACTCCGGGAGTGCCGACAGAAGTGAAAACAAAACGCAAACAGAATACTTTGCCATCACTCACTGACATATCGGATATATGTTAAAACCGAGTACATCCCGAGGACAGCCGAACACATCCGACCGGGTATTTTTTAAATCTTATAAATAAAACACACGCGGTGTCGCTTACGGTAACAGTGGCGCACGTTCAATGGTTTTTCCCATCACAAAAAATGCCCAACGCGCCTAAAGTACTTCCAAAACACTTCTGCGACGGGACAAAGTTCGCCGGGTCAGCTGGTTGTAAATAAAAGCGAAGTCCTAACGAGGGGGGCAAACCCATGAGTCAGGCAGGGCTTCCCTGGTGGTTGACAACATGTTAAATATCACTTTGGTTGATTGCCTACCAGCTAATTAATTAAAGGAATATTATACATATTTGACGTTTTAGTTAACTGTGTGCATGCAATATTTAGCCAAATTTACACCCAGTAAACTAAAATGTAGTTTTGTTATTGTGAATTTGTGATCACTGAAATAGACTAAATACTTCCTGGTTTTTATGTGGTCCTCGTAGTGGTCGGGTTTTTATACTTACTCAATTTTTGAGTAAAGATGGTCGGGATGTGCTTTGATAATTATCATATTTATGAAAACAGATAACGGAAGTTCAGACATATTATTTTTTTTGTGAGCTTTGGGCAATTTTTAGTTTTTAACTAATTTCTAGTTTTAACTTAACTAAAACTATACAGAAACTAAAAAATTGCGTCGAAAAATTCATCTGCATCGCGGTCGACTGGTAATGTACCCAAGAGACTGGCGGCATTACCACGTTGCATGGCGATGCTTAGCCTCTGGCCAAGGTAAAAGCCAGCCCTTGGGTCACGGGAAGTGTCAACCAGCGGTTCAGAAATTTAATTTAATTTATGACATATCATTGTCTTAAATGAAGGGAAAAGAGTTCCTGCAAGGACTAGAGGGAAGGACTTTGACTAGCAGTGGGCCAGTATGGGCCAAACAAAAATATATATATAAAGAGCAAGTCCCTTTCTCAAAACAATCATAGGTGTCTAGAATCGAATTGAAAACCTTCTTGCACAACGATTCACTAAATACGTTTAGCACTAAACGAATTTATAACAACCTCGTTGGTCTAGTGGTTGCAAGGCCGTCTTAACCATATTGGGCGCCGGGGTGCGAAAATCAGTTTGCGCCCCCCCATTGCCAACAAAAAGAAATTAAAATTAATTTCTGTGTTCCATTTTTAAGATGGTGTCCACCAATTTTTTCCAAGGGATTTTTTCGAGGCGGTGACGTGCGGTTACAGCGCTGGAGCGTTGCGGTTATAATGAGTGATTAGTGATGACCTGATCGGCTTGCGCCCCCTAAGACCTTGAGCCTGGGTGCCACGCACCCCTTGCACCCCCGGGTAAAGACGGCCCTGAGTGGTTGCAATCGTTTCTGCCGAGCATGAAGTCCTGGGTTTGATTCCCGGATTTAGCAAAATCTTACTGGGGTTTTCCATTTCCATCTGGAGTTTCGCAGTAGCAGCCCGGAGACAGGATTTGTGGTTGGTGGCAATATGCTCTCTGTTACATGCGAAATCTTGGTGTACTATAGGAACAACACATCTGCCTTACCTTTCGAGAAATTCAGGCGTGATGTTTATGTTATGTGTGTGTGAATGTAAAACATGGTTTTGTTTCTGTCAATCGTTTGCAAATAACAGAAGCAGAATGATATCGTTGATGTGTATAGCGCGAATTAAGGCTCCTACAAACGGGTGCGACACGCGATAAAATCGCGCGCGACACAAAGGCACCGCAAGTCGCGCAACGAGCGGTGCCTTTGTGTCGCGCGCGATTCGCGGCGCGCCTGTTTGCAGGAGCCTTTATACACTATCCCCCTTACTAATAAACGTTGTATAGCGTCTGTATAGTTACACAACGCTTTGTCTTCTTCTTTCGAAAGTCAAATTACTGACGACTGAAAGAGAGAAACTGGTGTGTAACTATTCATTATGATATAATACGTTTATTAATAAGGGGTTGTGTTGGTGCGCAGCCGCAAGCGGGGTTGCGCGATTGCGATTGGGGAGGGGGGGGGGGCGATGTCATTGGGTTTTTCCAAAAGGGATTTCTCAGTAGCAGCACGACTCTACAAGGTCAAATCAAAATTAGCTAGTTAAACTTCGCAGACGTGATGGGGATATCTAAACATGATAACACAAAAAATAAATTTATTTGATGATTTTTGTTGTGAGGTTATCACCGCAGTTAGTGTTATTCACTTGAAATATTTTTTTTTTTGTGTAAACTTCACAGACGTGATTGGTGTCGATGTCTCAACACCATGAAACATATTTTTTCTACTCATACCTCAAGTAACAACACTACCAGCGATCATTGACCCCTAAAAAACATCAATTTTTTTTCGTGTTTAGATATCCATCACGTCTGTAGAGTTTCCCTAGCTAATTGAATTTGAGTTCATGGCAACAGACTTGTACAGACACCAGCACATCAAGCTACTACAATCTGTCATATTTATTTAATAGATTTTCAACTTTATTAGCTAAAGCATAAGGTTCAAAGTTGATTGGGAAAATTTGACAGTTTCGGGTAGCTTGATGCGCTGGCGTCTGTACCATTTTACATTACATGGGACTCAAATAAAACTGAGTAATAAACGCCTGTGTCTACTGTGCCTACCCCTTCGGGAAACCGAGGCGTGATCTCATGTAAGTGTGTTATATTTTATTTGAATTCATTATGGCGAAAGCGTCAGGGTAGCCCGCGAAATTCAAATTTTCTTACGTTTTTTGCAATTTGATGGTCAGTATTAAGTTGTACATTGATTAAAATATGATTCGCGACCGTAACAAAAATGTATTTACAGAATTATAATAATTAAAGTCATCAAAACAAACCCTCTAAGACCAAGTAATCCTATTGAATGACTATTTCAAGAAATCTTGACATTTAGGATTATTTGGTGTACATAATAAAGAGTATTCTATTCTATTCTATTCTATTCTATACTAACTTAAGAAATTGTATTACTAATTCTAATGATTATAATTCTGTAAATACAATTTGTTTCAGTAGCGAATCATATTTTAATCAACGTACACCCAGACACTGAGGTGAGCTGCAATTGCAAAAATTGTAAGAAAATTTCTATTTCGGGGGTACCTTAGCGCTTCCCCCTTAATGGTTTGTTTTTTAAAACGTTACTTTCATATTTGAACGAGTTCGAGTTAAAATATAAATTGTGCTCTCAAATGAAGTGTAATTAAACAATGTCTAGAGAAGATTTACATTTATGTAATTCAAAAAGATGACGGCAATTTATTTAAACTTCAAGAGTCTTGAAATCCTTTAATTTAATTAACAGTTTAATTTACTTTAAGCTAGAACACTGAACAAATTATAACATTATATTAATAATCTCCATGAGATGAAAGAGAAATATGAATTCCTTGGTCATTTGACCTAAGGCAATGTATAGTTAGATAGAAAATCGATAAAAATTAGGGTTGGCAGCCCGGACGCCGCTGGACGAAGGTAAGAGCTATCGAAAATAAAACCAGGCTCAAAAGGGATTGGGCGATCACACACAGTCGCATGCAGGATGACCGCTGTGCGAAATTCTCTACACAATGGTTGCCTGAGGATGAACCGCCGGGGCCCACCCAGAAAGAATTGGCGAGATGACCTGGACGCGTACTGCAATGACTGGTTCGAGGTGGCGCGGGAAAAGAGTTCCTGGGAGGACTTGGGGGAGACTTATGCCCAGCAGTGGGACAGTAGGTACCTAAAGGCTATAAAAAAAATGTAGTAAATGGAACTGATTTTTCAAATATTTCATTGCTAAATGGGCCTGCTCATCACGCCTGATGGAAAGTTATGGCTGAGGTCTATGATGGAACGAGCGTGCCCAGAAGAAGCCTGTTCACTCTTGCTTTGAACGTAAAATGTGTAAAGATTAAATGTGGTACCTACTGATGTAAAACTGTTAAAGTAACACAAACTGTTATAACAAGGATAACATTATTTATTTGTGTCAATTAAGACATCATGTAAAAGTTACAGTATTAATAACCAACAACATACTCCTGAGTACATATTAGCGTGATGTTCATACAAAAACAAAGAACAACAGTACAATCAGCTGATTACAATTCCGCGCGAGTGGCGGCCGTTAATTGGGGGATGTAGATCACTGCCACTACGGAGTTGTAAACGTATATACACCATGGACTTACGGAGCTGTATATATACACTACGGACTTACGGAGTTGTATATATACACTACGGACTAGTGGTCACGACCACTACGTAATTGATTAATTTACCCACAAATCGACTAGGTTTGCTCGCAAATCTGTATCTATGACAAATTAATTTTTTGTTTACATAAAACAAAAAATTCATTTGTCATAAATTTAGGGAAATTAGAAGTATTTTTGACAGACTGAGACTGAGATCTGGGGGCCTAAAAAGGCCACTTTGGCAGAATCATAAAAGGATAACATTATGAATTATAAATATGGCGAAGACAGTCCGTGTTTTTCTTTTTTTCGCTGCACTACGTAGGTATAATCAAAGAGATTGGATTTGAATTGGATTGATTGGTATTTTAACACAGACAAAAAAAAATTAATTGAAAAATCCTTCACCAATGGGATTTGATACGCAGTTAACTGTCCAGTATGATTCACAATGTTATCCTTTTATGATTCTGCCAAAGTGGCCTTTTTAGGCCCCCAGATCTCAGTCTGTCTGTCAAAAAATTTTTTGTTTTATGTAAACAAAAAATTAATTTGTCATAGATACAGATTTGCGAGCAAACCTAGTCGATTTGTGGCTAAATTAATCAATCACGTAGTGGTCGTGACCAGTTTTCTCCCTCACAGTGTATCACACATACACGTGCACACGTGCTACCCATATTGTGAGGCAGAAAAGTAAAGTTTGTCTCCCTTGAGACGTGCTAAAGGCGTAGCTACGGTTTGTCTCGTCGGGGATCAAGCCAGACTGCCGGCGATTAACAAGAAGCGAGTAGTGCAATCCACTGAAAACGAATTAGAGAGCAATGAGCAGCGATTAGCTATTAATTTATTTATCTCTTTTATACGGGACCTACAATATTTTGTACGTTGCTTGAGCGAGAAAATCGTTGATAGATAGTCGCTTCCTTGTCGGCGGTGGGACAAGTCCCTTTGGCCGAGACCGGCTACCAGGGTTGCATTCATTCATAGGTAGCAGTACTCTCCATAAGCAAAATACCTACAATCTTTTGTACAGACGCCAGCACATCAAGCTACCCGAAACTGTCAAATTTTCTCAATCAACTTTGAACCTTATGCTTTAGCGATAAAGTTGAAAATCTATTCAAGAAATTTGACAGATTGTAGAAGCTTGATGTGCTGGCGTCTGTACGTTGCTTGAGCGAGAAAATCGTAGATATAGTCGCTTTCTCGTTGGCGGTGGGACAGGCGCCTTATGCTGATTCCGGCTACCAGGTACCAGGGTGGCATTCATAGGTAGCAGTACTTTCCATAAACAAAAGGTATTCAAGAAAATTACACACTAAAAATACTAATTTAATCAGTACATTAACTTAAAGTTAAATAACACCGTGCCCTTCCAAAATTCTAATTAGATTTTTGAAATTTAAATTCTTACTAGACAAGTGTACTCTCCCAGTAGAAAAAAAAACTTTTTTCTGAAAAATATGGTAGGTTATACACATCTGCAAAACCTTTTGAGGGAAATCGGCGTGATGTTATGTTAAATTCTCATTACACCTTTCAATGTACAGTTTATCTTTTAAAGAAGGAGCATGGTGTAGCATATATAGCATCTTCATCATAGTGTCTCTTTTAAAACACATATTTATATCGAAAACGAAACCCAATCCCAACGACCGACCTCGTAACATATCTTGCGCAGATTGCAAAGTTTTATCAATTTCGCGTAAAGTTAAGTAAATCTAGTTAGCGCCACTTTGGAATTAATATCATGAAACGCGTTACTTTATTATCCATATACTAGGAGCGCAGAAACCTTTGTGTATTATCTTTTTCACTTACTGATACATGTTTAACAATATCCTAACTTTTTGGTAGCATTATAAGCCTATAATGTACTCTCTGCTGGGACACAGACCTCCTCCAGTGTGAGCGGGAGTGGGCCATAATCCACCACGCAGGCCCAGTGCGGGTGGTTGGTGGATGTCATAACGTCTTCGAAGCTTTGGTTCGAAATCATGCTGGTTTCCTCACGATGTTTTCCTTCACCGTTTTGAGGGCAGTGGTGATGAAATTATTTACACAAAGTAAAGCGCCTGCCTGGGTTCGAACCCACGACCTAATAGTCGTAAATCGCGGCCGGTACCACTGCGCCACCACTGCTCTTTTTGCTTTACTTCTTTCTAGGGTTCCGTACCCAAAAGGTATAAACGGGACCCTATTACTAAGACTCCACTGTCAGTCTGTCTGTCTGTCTGTCACCAGGCTGTATCTCATGAACCGAGATAGTTAGACAGTTGAAATTTTCACAGATGGTGTATGTCTGTTGCCGCTATAACAATAAATAAAATAAAGTTAAAATTTAAAGGGATATAAAAGGAACGTTTTTTTTCGGCGTTTTATGCCTTGTGGTACGGAACCCTTCGTGTGCGAATCCGACTCGCACTTGGGCCGGTTTTTTTTCTACAACACACTGGGGTATCTAAAAATAGACTAGACTTGAGAGTATAATTAGTGACATTATAGGTGATGTTCTTTAGAGAGGTCAGGTGCGTAGTGGTAGTACTCGCAACCGGCGTGCGTGTGTGAACGTACAATGCGTGCCACGAAAGATGAGACTTGACCCCGCCTCCCCCGCTCTTTTCGCCGCCCCTATGACGTTCGGTCCCGTCCCGCACTCAGACCTCATACCGCTAAAGATACCTAAAATCGTGTTCTGCGCAAGTCAAACCACGTGGTGTGTCAAGTCTCATCTTTCGTGGCACGCATTGTACACGAAGCAAAAGCAGTATGTGAGGATCGTAGCAGACGGCGTTCTATAGTTTCTGTCTAACCCCATGGGAAGAAGGCGTGAGTTTCTGTGTGTATGATGTTTTTAGATTGAGGTACCAAAAGTAGAAGCGACTACCTATCTGACCTCCACAACCCAGTTACTGAATAATACGGTACCCCTTGGTAAGACTGGTTGGCAGACTTTCGGGCTTCTGACGACCCGTAACGACTGTCAAAGATCCACGAATGACAGCGGCTCGGTATGTAAAGATGGTCACCCATCCACAGACCAACCGCGGCAAGCGTAGTTTGACCTGACCGCTGAAACATATCATCCTTTATTTCATACCAAAAGTATAAATTATTTTTTTTATATCCCTAACTTAAGAAATGCTGGGTTTCCCATACAAACTTTCATTCCCTATATCACCCTCTTTAGGACTATTTTTGACACAAAAAGTAGCCTATGCCCTCCTCAGGATAACATATGTCTCCTTGACAAATTTTGTCGAAATCCGTTCAGTGGTTTAGGCGTCAAAATGTAACAGAAACACAGACAGAGCGAGTACACAGTACAGATTAGTATGAATTATGAAGAATTTATATTGGTTATGAATTCTCACACACAACACTATCACATTATAATATTAATAATCTTCCACACTCAACAAGATCATGTTTTTTCACATATTCCCACACAACTCCATCAAAATACCAAAAAAACAACACCTCAATCTCAATATCGATACTAAAAATATTGTAACAAAAAGCGATCAGTTTAAAACTTTCATTCCCTATATCACCCTCTTTAGGACTATTTTTGACACAAAAAGTAGCCTATGCCTTCCTCAGGATAACATATGTCTCCTTGACAAATTTTGTCGAAATCCGTTCAGTGGTTTAGGCGTCAAAATGTAACAGAAACACAGACAGAGCGAGTACACAGTACAGATTAGTATGAATTATGAAGAATTTATATTGCTTATGAATTCTCTCTCACGACACTATCACAATATAATATTAATAATCTTCCACACTCAACAAGATCATGTTTTTTCACATATTCCCACACAACTCCATCAAAATACCAAAAAAACAACACCTCAATCTCAAAATCGATACTAAAAATATTGTAACAAAAAGCGATCAGTTTAAAACCGCATCCATTGGGTCATGGGAACAGGAAGCGAGGGTATGTCTGTAACGTGAGCGAGCGGAAGCGCGCCGGATGCAGCACCGCAGCCTCCCGTCACCGGCAGATGAACTGACCATGTACACGGGTACCTCTACAGGTATGGCGCCACTTGTGCTAATTTACAGGTAGGTAAATTTTGATGTAGCTAGTCGGAGGAAGGAAATTATTCTGGGTTTTGTTAACACGCTAAGAGGTTTATTTATAAACGTTGCTTAAAGATTAGTAATGATTAGCGACTGTTTAACTAGCTTCAACTTTCTGATTTACGACAGACTATTTAATTTTGACAATACAAAGTCCCTGTACAAGGTTTAATTGAAATAAATGCTTTGAGTTTGAGTTAACCAAACATTTTTAACATTTAAAACGTTCATGAATAAAGAGGTAAGTCTACAGACTTACCTCTTTATTCATTAACGATGATTAAAGTGAAGTGACGCGAGTAGTTCGATATTTAAACAAGATAAAACAACAAAAAAAAATTTGATGTTTTTTTTTTGGGTCAATAACCGCAGGTATTGCAGTTTGAGTATTGAAAATCAGTTTTTAATACAGTTGCTCAAAAAGTGGCGTATTGCAAGGACGTATAGCGTTCGGGATGTGGGCTATTACATACTCGTGCTTTTTTTTTACCTTTCCCGAACTCGTGCGTTTACTTTCCCAACTGTCAAAATAATGTCTATTAAAAAGAAAAACCAACCATGAAGTTTTTACTAAAAAAATTCATAGAAGTTTTTATGATTCATGCAAATACGTATAGGTATTTCTAAAAAGAAGCTACTAATTTGTTTCAATATCAGATTTAATGATTTGATTGAATGAGTTAGGTTAGGTTTCATTTCATTTCATCTCATTAAATTTCATTTTCATTTCATATCAATAAAAAAATTTTACTGAAGACTTGGCTGTATGGGCATAGTTCCCTTTGCCTACCAGAAAGGGTGAAGAAAAAAAACGACGGGTTGCACTCCGGGAGTGCTGGCAGAAGTGAAAACTTGAATATTAACGTTGTGCATTTTTAATATTTTGGAATGGTTAGAGAATAATTTTGTACGAATTGCTTTCATTATCAGTATAAAAGTACTATTATTTATGTGGTGGAATACAATATTCATTTATTGCGCTATCGTACACAAACATGACAATTTATATTACATTAAAAATTTAACACTTCAGAACTATTACAATTATTTTACATTAAAAAGTTTATCTCTTAGGAAAATCAACTTCCATCCATAATTTCAACGACTTTTTCATCATCATCATTACCAGAACCATCATCGCTAATCACATGGTACTGAGAATTGAGAAGAAAGAAAACTGAGAGTTTTATAGGTTTAAAATATATATTAAAGGTCTATCTTTAAGTATTATAAGGAATACAGTTAAACTATAACCAATATCATATTTAAAAGAGCTTATTTCATATTTCTTATTACATTTTAAGGCTGAATGACGATTCCTTTGCTCTATTCTTGCAACGCGACGCGACGATGAATAATATTAAAAGTCATCATGACATAACAATAACAACCGATGACGCGACGCTAACAAAATCACTTGAATTTGTAGTTTTTATACATTAAACTTTTGGGTGCTTGATTATTTGTATCAGCGATTCAGCGAGTGCTTTTAACATAGGTAGTTCTGTGACTAAGAGGATAAATACAACTACCTAATGAAATGTGAGTATTATGATTTTTTCACTGATAGTATATGGCTATTATTACTATTGTCTCATCCACGAGTATTGTATGATACACGAGATATTAATAAAATTTAAGTAAATTACATGATTAGCTATTGTTTTACTATAATATGTACGTATAACTTTATTGTTGTAACGTAACATTGTGTGTTTTAGCATGCCAAGAAGTGCTATACTTTCATTACATAATATGAAAACTGTATAGGTACTTGGAAATTATAATTTTCATATTTAATTTTGTAGAGTCCTAAGCAACCCCTAAGACGACCTACTGACCAATTACTGCCTGTAGAACAATCTACTAGAGGCATGCTCCAGAACGAACAGTCCACACCTTCAATACCAGTAAGTTAATTCTAATAAAATATAATAATGTAATGTTATATTTGCAGGGCGAACGGACATACAACCAGGCCCATCTTTGTATAGGGACAATGTGCCAATGGAAAACCAGCCTAATACAGAACAAAAGGTGAAGTTTTAAATAAAAGTCTTACAATAATATGTTTTAACTTTATAATGGATATTTAGATAACTTTTTTTTGTATTACAGTTTGAGGCTAGATCACCACTTGCAGTCTTGCAATGCGTCATCATAGGAGTAATGCCCCAATTGCATCTTCATGTAAGGTTAACTTAATTATAATTTGGTTAATTATTGGTTTAGTGTAAAAAGCACTACATAGTAGTGGTCTCACTTTTGATTCCCGGGTTGGGCCAATTTGTTGGGATTTTCTGTAGGTTTTTTCAACAGCAGCCCTTATTCAATCAAGATCAAGATATAGACTACATCTAATAGAATCAAGATATAGACTACATCTAATATGTATACTACATTGTAATATCTATTCCTTTAGAGGGAGAGTGATGTGATGTTGATGATACTTACATATTTGTTTTACCTCGGTATAGTAATTTGTTGCATTTTTATGTTCATAGCATCTCGTAGGCATCGAACGGCACACCGCCGTCTGATCCAGCACTCACCACCTTCTCAAAGGCAATCCAAATGGCGAGCCTGACTGAATGTTTTGTCGCCATTAAAGAGAGGTGTTTGGAAAATGAGAGACTTCTTATTGACAACCAGCAGAGGATGTTCGACTTTTAAGGAAATAAGTGAGTCATGGTCAAGGCAGACCCAGGCACTGCAGGATTTATGAGCATCCATCAGTCGAGGAAGTTGAATCTCCGAAACATGGATCTACTACTATGTTTAGATAATTTTAAGTTTATTTAAGATGGATGTTAAGAAGTTTAAGTATAAGAACTGTTTTTTTGTAGTAAATGTCAATGTTTGTTAGCGGGCATGCTCTTTATGCCTGCAGGCTTTTATTTAGGTACTTATTTAATTTTGTTTTGCTTGGGTAGTTTTCATTGTATATACTAAATTATTTAATTAAATGTCCTGTTTCTTGTAATGTTAATTACTTTGCATACCTACTATTGTATAGAATCAAGTTTTTCTAACTGAATATCAAAAGTCATTTTGAATAAATGATTTTTGATTTGATTGATTGTTTTTAATAGTAAATAAAAAAGAAAATAATGCAGTTATCTGTTTAATTTCTCATACCCCTGTATACACTCTTACCCATTTAAAAATATAGTACAAATAGGGACTAAGGTATAAATAGGCACATATTATTATAGGCTATTGATATTATACTAATCATATACACCTTAAACACCACACTTTAAATACACACCTTAAATGTTATGACAATGTTGATTATAATAATATTTTTATTAATAATTTAAATACCTATTTATTGTATCTAATCAATAATGGTGAGTATATTCTATCTAAACACGTTAACCACATCTGTAAAGGAACGCATAAATTGTAGATACAAATGCTCGCCATAATTGATTAACTAAATCTCGCCTACTTATCAGCCTACTCTCTAAGTCATCATGTGTTGGAGCCTGATGTGTCAGGATTCCAAGTAACCTAGATTCTTCATCTAAGTCACATTGGTCTCATCATCATAGGAGCTGGTAGCCCGGCTCTATTACATATGTTGTTTAAAACACAGGAAGCCATCACAATTTCTCCCACTTTTATAGGATCATAGTACAATACCCTATGTACTAATAAACATCTGAACCGTCCTTTCAGGATTCCAATAGTCCTCTACACTGTTTCTTGCACTGCTGTGCAAATTGTTGTAATGGCTCTGGAGTCTCAGTTTCTGAATTACTAAAGGGAGTCATTAAATAAGGCCTTTGAGGATATCCTGAGTCACCTGAAATCAATGAATGAAGCTAGAATTAAGTGCAATCTTGACTTGTGTTTAAGTTATCATTGTATTGTAAATAATAACTTCGTGGATTGCCCTAGAGGCAGAAGACTGAGATATGTATGTGTCTACATTCTTCCCAATGATTTTTTGGTAACTTCCATTAGCCAAAAATGATAGTGTGCATAATATCTGAAACATCAGGAATTCAATAGGCTTTTGTTGGTGTGTGGTGAGGTATACCCATCATATCTCAAGAAACCTAGATGTAAACAAACCTTTAGCCTCTTGGTTAAACCACTGGAACGAAGTCGCGGACGCATATATGGAGTTAAGTCATCTTCCAATATATTAATTAAATCCTCAGAAAGCCTGTAAATATGGATAAAATCTGTATCACGGAATATTGTTTTAAACTTTCGTATTTGTTTCGCCTGTCGAGCTTTCTTCAAATTATCACTTTTCTTAGCTTCTTCTAATAAATGTAGCTTCAATTGTGTAGTAAAAGAATAGAAATATTTAAAAAATTAAGTACCTACAGTTTATTATTTTTGTCAGTCTACGCCCGAATAGGTATTTAGAGCTTTTTGATTTGACAGTTAGAATCGAGGCTGTGGGCGAGACGTCTGACGTTTTACGTCTTACGAATTTTCGATCAGGGTCACGTGACCTGACGCGAATTTAGAAGTTTTTACCCATTCCAAAAAAGTACATACACAGCGCCGCTAAAGAAGTTTTCACTTCAAAAACCTGAAGATACCTCTAAAAACTTTCTTTTCACAATCCATACAATCATTGTTTTCTTGTTAGATTATTCTACAACTAACATACTAAAGCATTAGTGTTTTAATTTTTTAGTCTAAAAATTGAATTTTTAAAATAGATACATAATTGCTTCATATTTTGCAATAAATTACCAGTGTTGTGTCATCGCGCTTCTCTTTCTTTTCTATACAGTCCGACAGTGACCGCGCTTTAGGTCATGTAGTCGCCATAAGGTGTAAACACGCCATAGATAACGTCTAGTGTGTTGCTAGGCAACCGTGAGCGCGACACGTGTACTCCAAGGCCACGACCTCCGAATCGTACTACTATCGCAAACATATCATGTCGTCCGTCTGTGCTATAGTTTCACAATTGGATTACATACAACGACTTGCAGGAGGTCAGAGGACAGTCGTTGGGTACAGGTTAAAGGGCATTTCAAACTAAATTATTCCAGACTTTTGAATTGAGAAATGTAGTTATGTACTCCTACGGCAGCGTCATCCAGGATTGACACTTGAACAGAGACGCCTGTGCTCAGCATTGTGTGAAGTCGGGATGATGATGATGAGATATTTGCTGCGTTCCAAAGTAATATTCCTATGAAGAATAATTCACCTTCACCTGGTGAAGGCCGCAGAAATCCGTTGGAGGCGAGAATCACAGGTCGAAGTGGCGGAGCTTATGTCCAGCAGTGGATGACTTTTGCATGAACTGATGATAAATGATGATAAATGATTTTATTTTTGTAAGTAGGTTTGCACAAACACTTTTACACGTCAATCATATCGATGACGATTAAACCGTGACAGTAACAATTAAAACTTATGTGCTCGTAACCGTTATATCTACATGTAATTTAAGGATTGTTTTCCTCAATAAGCTATCTTGTTAAGAATAGGTAAATATTAAGTATCACTCTTGAGCAAAAGCCCAAAATGACCTTATTATTAGGATAATAAGGTAAGGTATATTGCATGATAGAAAAAAATAGAAATAGAATAGTAGATTTTACAACAAGTGCACAAAACAAACTATTTTTATCCGAGACTTTTAGCAGCCCGAGCCGAAGGCGAGGGCTGATAGTAATGTCGAGGATAAAAATGGTTTTGTGGACGAGTTATAAACTCTGCTTTTCAGTTCGATTGCGAGGAAATAAAACAGTAGTATAACATAACATTTCTTTAATTAAAATTCAAAGTAAAATTAGAACAGTTTTGAATACTGAAGGAAATTGTTTTTCCCGGCATATTAACGGTATTTTTCTGAATTTGTGAAGACGACATATTGTGAGAAGATGGCTCTGACGACAACAAGGAATCTCTGGATGTAGAAGGGACGGGCTCGCTTGGGATTAAATTAATGGCTTCTATTTTACGGTCGGTAATCTTGCTTTTGTTCTGTACGGATTCTTCAATGTATCCCTCAGCAACCTGATCAGACTTCCACCCGCCATGTCTTTTCAGCATTGTTAAGTTTGCTCCCGAATCTGCTAGAAGGGTGGCTGAGGTCCGGCGGAAGCAATGACCCGTGTAATTTTTGGGATTTTCTAATTTTAGAAAAGTTGCGATCTGTTTGGGAAAGGCTGCAAATTTATTGCGTCCTATAACTTGCTTAGTGCACTTCCCATTTTGATAATTGAGGAAAAATTTATTAGTCGACACATTGTGAGGACGCAGAGCTTGGTAATTTTTAACTATTTTTAGGTAATCTCCTTTGACAACAAATGTTCGCTCCCGTTTGTTTTTTGTGTCGGGTAAGTTTATTGCTTGCAAAAGCGTGTCCGTCTTTACGTCATTTACGGTAATGTTCGCAAGTTCAATGCCTCGGCACGCACCGCTTATACCAAATATAAGTGCCACCTAAAACAAAATTAATAACTTTTATACACTTTAGAACAAAAGAGCAATAGGTATATGAGCAATAAAATATGAAAGGAATGTGTATTACGTACTTTTGTGGCCAAATATGTTTCATCTGGAGCGGTATTTAAGAAGGTTTCCATTTGATTAGCTGAAAGGACCTTGCTTTTCTTGCTTTTGTGCCCACTTGAAAGCCTCTTCAATAAAGATGTAAGCTTCGAATAATTTTGTATATAAAACATTGTCCTTCATTTGTAATGTTGCTTTCAGCATGGAATATATACTCCACAGTGTAGACGGCTGAAGTTTTTTGGATAATTCAGCAAAATAACTCAAAAGAACACTTTCCGAGAACGTAGTTACTAGTTTTTCTTTTCTCCAATTTACAAAATTATCGTAAACTTTGAGATATTTTTCCCGAGACTTTGGCGGTAATATCTGTTGCACAACTCTCTGTGCATTCATTTCCATAAGCGTATTAGGAGAGACTGTTAAATCCTCTTCTTCACTGGACATTTTTAACAATTTTAGCAAATTGAAGAAATTAATAAATGCGCGAAAAAAGAACAAGAGCTGTTTTTTTTTTTTTTTTTTTTTAAAGGCTAAGGTCTGAGACCATGCTGCCTAGTCATCAGTTATTATTTTTTTTTAGTCTAACATGACATTAGAATATGGGTGTACACATTCTAATGTATTAGGAGTATTTGGCAGCAAATGTATCGAATCAAGTTTCCCGGTAAACTTCGCTGAGGTAGCCAAAACTACAAAAAAATTCTCAGCTCCATTTTACCGGGATCGCGTCTGTTTCAATGATTCCACATATTGTCCAGTTGCGCAGACACTTGAGATACAAAACTACACCAATTTTACATCACAATATCCACTAGGAATCAATTTGCGAATAATTAAAACAGCCAACTAGACTTCACTCGAAGAAATCCCGCCAAAAAACTCACAAGAGCTGTTTCCCACCGCTTTATTTTTTTTTTAATCTTACGACATTGATATTAGGCTGCAAACCTATACAGCCTACTATTAAATTAATTTTGAAATAATAATTTTCTTAAATCAACTAACCTACCGTACTTGAATTAAAATTTTAATGTCTATTATATCTTAAAAAACACATAAGGCAAATAAATTAAAGTAAATATTATATAATAACAAATTCTATCTATGAACTTCTTATTGCATTTGGCTGTATGGCTCATTTTCTTTGCCTTAATATAATACATTTATGAGTAGATACGTTAACGCCCTTGTGCACAAAATTCGATTTTGTGCAGCCTATACCCTGCACAAAGAAGCACTTTCAGAGCATGAGAAGTGAAAAAATATTTATTGTCCAGGTAATACAGTAAGCAGGTGTTAACAGTAAGTTAAGACGACATGAGTAGCTTAAAATATTACCTACAGCTAGGTTGCAATATAGTATTAACTAAGTAGTGAGCCCCAAACTAGACAGTTAGTCTGTTAGTTAATCTTGGGGCTCGGAGTACGAGTTCCAGAGTGCCGTTGATGCTTTTATATTTAAACTAGATGTCGACGGTCTTCATCAGCTATAGGCACAAATTAAAATTTGTTAGCTTTGTGCACAACTTTAATGTGCATGCTCGTCTCCTATAAGTGAAGGACTACACCTACTCAAAATCAGAGGGGCAATTCTCGTAATTTTAAGAGACGTTCTTAAAATTCACAGTCTGATCTGTCTCAATCTGTCAAAAATACCTCTAATTTCCCTACATTATCACAAGTTTTTGACATTTTTTTGTTGTCGAGATGAGATTTCGACTAGATTTTGAACATTTTAAATTACGAGAATTGGCCTTCTAATTTTGTCCATTATGTATATGTCATTTATTGTGTATATATCTTTTGTTGGTGATCCTAAATAAATAAATGCGTCAGAACTAAGATATTCTTCTTCTACCGGTCATTACCTAATATCGGTGTTGCCAGGGTCACGGTACGATATTTGTTAACCGCACTATGCCGGACATGATATAAAAACTGCCTTGAGCTTAATTGTAATTCCTAGAATCGAAGAACCTAAATAAGTTCACGGGCATTTGCGCGTACGCATAAAATTTAAGCAATTTTTTACGGTCGCGTTGGAAGATGTTTATTATATAAATAGAATTCTGCGCACAAACACTATACCTACTTATAAATTTTTTTGTTTCTCAATCTGCCGCTCAACTGTTGAAAAATCAAAATTTGATTTATAACAATAGAAATTCAATTGGGTCTCATTAGCGTTGAGCTACTACGTATATAGGTGCGATTCAGGACAGTGAGGTCCTGATTTCGATTATTTAGTCCCATAAGTTCAATAAGGCAGGGGCCCGTGGCTAAATAATAACAGCCGCACAGGTCGATAGATCAGGTTAAGCTACGCTTGCCGCGGTTGGTCTGTGGATGGGTGACCCGTGACCATCTTTACATACCATGACCCCTCCGTGCCTCGAAAAGCATGTTAAGCCATTGGTCCCCGCTGTCATTCGTGGATCTTAGACTGTCGTTACGGGTAGTGAGAAGCCCGAAAGTCTGACAACCAGTCTTACAAAAGGGTATCGTAATACCCAGTAACTGGGTTGTGGAGGTCAGATAGGCAGTCGCTCCATGTAAAATACTGGTATTCAGCTGCATCCGGTTAGACTGGAAGCCGACCCCAACATAGTTGGAAAAGGCTAGGCAGATGATGATGAAGTCTGAGTTTTTTTTCCATATCAGCCTAAAAACATATTTCCTCCATATCTTTAGAATAATGTAGGCGTTTGGTAATATTGGCATATAAGAGAGCAGTGGTGGCCAAGTGGTAACGGCCGCGACTTACGAGTTCTATGTTCAAACCCAGATAGACACTTTACTTTGTGTAAATTATTTAATTACCACTGTTCTCAAAACGATGAAGGAATACATCGTGAGGAAACAAGCATGTCCTGGAACAAAAATTCGAAGGCATGTGACATCTTCCAACCCGCACTGGGCCCGCGTGGTGGATTACGGCCCACTCCCTCTCACAGAAAGGAGGCATGTGTCCCAGCAGTGGGAACATTATAGACTGATTACGCAAGGCATTTGCATTAACATTTTTAATTTCCAGTTTATTTATAAGTAATTATTAAACCGAGTCACAAGAAATACTAGTGAATAAAACGAAATATTCTTACAGATATTGTTGAGTATGTACAGACGCCTGCACATCAAGCTACCCGAAACTGTCAAACTTTCCCAATCAACTTTGAACCTTAAACTTTAGCGACAAAGTTGAAATTTGACAGATTGTAGTAGCTTGATGTGCTGTCTGTACTAATGAGAGCAGAGCAAAAATGTACAAGAAATTATAAGAAAAGAATGTTGTATGATTTCCTTGGCACTTCATATCGAATTATATACTCTCGCGATTGTTGAGGGGTCTTAGAAATAATGATGTTTTTATTTTTTCTCACTGTATGGACATCCTAAGTACATAATCTGGTACACGTGGTCTGGGTTGTGGTCGTGGTCGTGGTATATGGGGTAATTACCTGAAGAGGGTTTTGTATGTAAAGCGACCTGAAAGACCTATGGTCACTAAATACGAAAGGAGTTGGAGCTTCCGCAACTTCAAACAAGTGTACTGTTTTCACCTTTATTAATTAGCTATAAAAATAACAAAATTAAATTTTAACTTAATTAAAACTGTACAGAAACTAAAAATTTGCGTCGAAAAATTCATCCGCATCTATGTCGACTGGTAATGTACCCAAGAGACTGGCGGCATAGTGTGCTGTTGAAAGGATATTATAAGCACTTGGTCTTTTAACTTGTGACTTTGGAATTTCAGAAACAGCTTACCGACTAATAACATTGTAGTAACACTATTATTGAAGAATTCAAATTCTTCTCTACTTGAACTCACACAATATTGTCTCGATTTCTTTTCCATTTATCCTTTCGCAAGTGTGCTGGAAAGACTATGGTCTTTAATCAGTGCGTCCTGCCAGTTATGACTTATAGAGCCGAAACGTGGACACTCACGGTACGGCTGGTCCATAAATTCAAGGTCGCTCAGCGAGCTATGGAATGGGCTATGCTTGGAGTCTCTCTGAGGGATCGAATCCGCAACGAGGTGATCCGGCAGACATAGCTCACAGAATAAGCAAGCTGAAGTGGCAATGGGCCAGCCATATTAGCCGTAGAACCGATGACCGTTGGGGTAGACGTGTTCTGGAGTGGAGACCGCGAATCGGTAAACGTAGATTGGACGCCCTCAGGCTAGGTGCAGCGATGATCTTCGCAGGATGGCTGGTAGCAGCTGGATGGGAGTTGCCGAGAATCGAGTTGAATGGCGTGCAATAAAGGAGGCCTATGTCCTATGATGAGATGTGTTGGAAGAAATTTCTAAAGAAAAAAGCCTTTGTACTCAATATTTATAATATGTCGTATGTATTTATTTTACTGTGTGTAAATAAATAATAAAATAAATGTTATCAGATATGATCATGTGGCACAAATTGCACTAAATCTGCCAGAACAGAAGAGAGGCAGAGGCCGCCCGCCACTTACCTGGCGGTCCAATATTAAGAGAGACCTCAAGGAAGTCCAATTGCCAGAACCGACAATCCAAGACAGGATAAATTGGCGCAGAAAAGAGAGTAGGAGACCCGACCCCAGATAACAGGACCAGGGACGGAGGAAGAAGAAGAAAATAAAAAAAAAATCTCAACAGATAAATACAAAAGTATCAATTACGATATAGCAACACAGTCTTCTATAGCAACACACTTACTCGAAGTTTAAAGTTTAATTATTTTTAAAGTCAATTTGGACAAATACAGCTTAAGTGCAGCTAGCAGGTGTTTCTTATAAAAAATGGCTTCGCTAAGAGCTTTCTTGCTGTGCTTGGTGCAGAATAGGTTCTCTGGGTTTGCAAAAAGTTTCGTAAAACTGCGAGCAGTTCTCCAGAACAGGCAAAAATCTCATGATTTAAAAACGAGAACAAAGCTTTAAGAGCGTTTACTCAGTACGGCATTTCATACAAACTTTCAAGCTCTTATTTTTCGAAATGATTGAACCGATTTTAATGAAACTTCATACGCATAAGCAAGATACAAAGGTCTAAAAAGTTAGTTAAGAACATTTTCGAAATGTCTTATTTAAAAAAAGATAACTGGAAATCTCTGTTTCTATGGAAAATTTAAAATCGGTCTAATTTGGCTGTAACACTATTTTTCGAAAATGTTCTTAACTAACTTTTTAGACCTTTGTATCCTGCTTATCTGTGTGAAGTTTCATTAAAATCGGTTCATTAATTTCGAAAAATAAGGCTTTGAAAGTTTGTATGAAATGCCGTACGGCGTAAACGCTCTTAAAGCGGTCAATTTTTTCTATGAAACTGTTCTTATCAAGATAACAGCACAAAACAACAGTTACAAAATAATTTATTAGCCTTTAAGTGACCCGTGTGAATGAGTTAACCCTCTAATCCGGACGGTAGCGGATAATCTCCCGCCGTTTAGCGCGCCGATGCAAGGGTTGAACGGTAGAACGTAATTGGCTTGAGATTAAATAGTGACAACATGACTATTATCGGCGCGTTAGTTTATGACATGTGGGAGGAAATTGTTATGATTATGATGACCACTTTTGAGGATGAAAGGTGCATTAAAAGCTTCTTCTTTTTTCGGTTTAAGCTGTAAGATAATTGAGCTCCTCAAGTTCTGAGTTGAGTTATACGATTACTACCAAATGCTTGCACTGATTGGTCTACTTAAACCTGTGTGGTTCTTTCCTCAAAAGATTATTTCAGACACTAATGCACGTGGTCCTCACATGATCTGACCTAGACTTTAAAAGAGACTGACACCTGGGTTTGTTTCGCGATCTCTTCACAGGGATAGTCAAATAGGAAATGTCGACTTCCATCTAGCTTATGGTTTTTTTTTCATTTGGCGTGTAAAAGCAAATCCGGTATCCTACTTATAAAACAATTTCAATTCAAGACGACACGGTTGGCGCAGTGGCTGAGCGATCGACTGCTGCGCTGCGTGTCGCGGGTTCGATTCCCGCACGGAACAAATATTTGTATTGCCTACAGGTAGTTGTTCCGGGTCTGGCTGTTTGTGTATGTGAATTTAAATGTTTGTAAACGCACCTACGATACAGGAGTAATTCCTAGTGTGGGGCAACGTTTAAAAAAAAAAACAACTCCTACATAATAAAAAGTAGGCAGTCTGATACAGTAGAGGGTTTGAATGTCCAGGATGCGCCAGCGACCACCCTTATTGCCTATCAGTCAACCTTGCACTTAGCTACAGCGTACTGCCTTTTATTTGCTTTAAAAATTACAAAAACACATAAAAAATTGCAAGAAATTACTTACCAATGCTAAAACATCTCAATCAATCAAAACGGCAACATTACCATAATAAATGCAACAACAAATCAATCAAATCAATTACTAGCTGCTATTGAATAAACGCAGCATCTATTAACAGGATGTCCCCTGCAACTTGACACCCAGCTGCCACCAACTTTACTTTACCGTCCGATAACCCAACACACTGACATTGACAACCCTTAAGCGGCTGATCATAAGGGTGAGTATCGAAGTGGAGGGATGTTTTTGGAGTGTTGGTGGAACGTGGTAATGTTTAATAGCTACTTTATAAGCACAGGCAGATGTCGTAGGTAAGTGTAGTTGGAACCCGGTCGGTTTTTGAGCACGATCACACGTTTTTCTCATAATTTCGTACAGGATGTGTTCTATTTTAAGTGCGCAGGTGCCGGGACCAATCAGGGATGTTTGTCGTTCAACACAAGAGAAGAATTGATTTTTGAAGCGATTGTCTCTTTTGAGTTTGGAAGGAAGTTGTGATAAGCTCATGTTACGTTGAAATTACAAAATCGGTCGTCTTAGGCACGGTAATGTTACATGTCTTAGGGAGGGAGTGTTGATACATACATACATAAATAAACTCGCGCCTTTTTACTATGGAGGTAAGCTGGAAATTACAGAACACCACCTGCTACGATCCATGCATAAGGGAGGAACAGAACAATTGATATAAAATCGGTTAATAAGGCGATGTCTTTATGTTTTTGTTCCATTTGCTCAGGCACTGACCCTAGTTTAGAAGACAAATAAAATTTGAATATCATTAAATTCGAGTTGTATACACAACTTTACCTGCAGCTGGATAAGTAAACACTTATTTCCTTGGGTCTTTCCAGTACTAAACTCACAGTAACAGGAATGTGTATTTATGCCCGACTATTAGCAATAAGCTCGCATCCAATTATTTGTTAATTATGGATAATGTCAGAATGCTTGCGGTTCTGTGAGAAGACAAAGTGACAGGATTAATTAAGTTTCTGCACTAAATATACAATAATAAATAAATTTTTATTGACATAACCGTCTAGCATGCTGAGAACCTCGTGAAAGCCGAGAAAAAGAAACAAATCAAGTATCTTGACTTGGCTCACGAAATTGTCGACATGATGGTTGTCGGATGTGGAATCAGCGATCATTGTGCCGGTAGTCGTGACAGCCAATGGGTTAATATCCAAGAGCCTCGACCAACACCTGAAGAGGCTCTCGTTGGGCAGTTTGATTCAGAAAGCGGTAGGTACTTCTGGACACGGCCCGCATTGTCAGGAGGCTCCTCTCTTTGGAGCTCTGACTGCTGGTAGCTTGGACCCTGTTCCGGATACCGGTGGGATACTATTTTTTATATCTTTAAATGTTTCTTTATTTTTATATTCTAATATTTAAAAATATAATCTATGTGTAAATAATGAAATAAAGAAGATAATAAAGAAATAAATAAACTGGCAAAATTACAGCAAGTAATACACCTCTGCCGAAGCCTTCGGTTTCAACAGGCGTGATGATGACGATTTGAACGCATGACTTATTACTTATTAGTCATCTTTCCACAGTGCGTAGGAAATACCTCAATAAAAAGTACAAGTAAGTCAATTATTAGTTCATATCGTGCAACCAACTACCCGCACTAGTCAGGTGGCGATATTCCCAGGAGCTGTGACACTCACCTCTTTACAGGTCATTGTACTTAACTACTACTGTTCTAGTATCTTCGACGGGTCGGACATTGATTTAGTGTTGTATTTATATCAGTAATTGATAAAAACAAGTTCGCTTCATGCCCGGACCAAAAGGAAGGGTATGTTTTTTTTACTTTTAGAATGTCTTGTGTTTCGTAATACATTATAATCTTACCTGCATCTTCTCTCTCATTCAGCAATTTAGGCCATAGAAATACTTGTTCCGACCGGGATCGAACCCGCGACCCCTAGCGCACAAGCTAATGATGCCGTCAAACAGCATAGATTTTAATTTTAACTATATTATTATCTGCCCATAATAGTTAGGTGTCATTGAACACCGTTAGAACTAGTCCAATCTAGTGTCTTACTTAAGTTGTAATTGAATGAGCCCGGAAACTCCCGGGCTTCAAAATTTTACAGCAATAAGTCAACCATTTAGCCAATGATTTAACACGGTAACATCCCAACCAAAATTTCAGCAGTTTTTGTTATCATTGTCTTTACAATTCCAAAAAAGATAAGTATGAAAAAATATTAAAGTACATAATAATATGAAACCTCTATTGGTAATGCCGTATTGAAATCGTGTGGAGTGGGCAATAAACACAAGCAATATATAACCACCTCTACGTGTGTTGCGTAGTTCACAGCGCTACGTGCTACGAATCTCGTAGCACGCCTACAATATGATAGCGTAGCGTATAATTTCGAAGTACTGGGTAATGAGTAATGATTATTCTAGTGCCTGTGTGTTTATGATTGCCTGGTAGTTTGGCAGATGAATGTATTGTGAGATGGGTTGAGCAGTCATCATCATCATCATCAGCCTATAGCAGTCCACTGCTGGACGTAGGCCTCCCCTAATGAGCGCCATAGCGCCCTGTCTTCAGCTTGACGCATCCAGCATCTGCCTGCAGTCTTTCGCAGATCGAGAAGTGTTGAGGCCGTTCCATGCACTTTTACGGGTCGGCATTAATCGGCACAGTTGGTCGGCAAAATCGAATATTTGTAGTAATTACTTAGGGTCGGTTTTGTTATTCAGCAAGTACTGCCGAATCGAATGTGCCGACCCGCACAAGTCTCACACTCCTGGGTCGATCTCATCTGATCATCATCTATTTCTAGTTCCAGACGTAATGAGATCTTAATATTAACAATTAATTATTGGTATCCAGCTCAGACATTCATAACTCAAGTATACTGAAGCAGATCTTCAACGGACTTTCACAAATACTTTTGTTGAGATCTCTCGAAATATTTCAATGAGACGTCTTATGATTTGTGTTCGATTTTGATGAATTTATGATACAGTTTTAGTTGCCACGGAAAGTTGGAAGGAAATGAAAACAATAATAGATATACATTCTTATTGTAGTCTACGTATACTATACTTGTAATACCTATATATTATATTTTCAGTTCTAATATCAACTCGTTGGTCTAGTGGTCGTAAAAGCAACTTCTGAGCATGGGGTCTTGAGCTCGATTCCCAAATCAAGCAGTATTATTGGCTTTTTCAATCAGGAGTTTCTCAGTAGCAGTATATACATATATAACCTGGCGAAATGTATGGGTGTACTAGGTATATCTCTCATCTCTGCCCAACCCTTCCTTCCTTCTAGATAGTTCCGAAGTTCTCTCAATTCTAGTCTGTATTGTAATGCTGCAATCGTCAGCCCGTCGTCGTCACTCCACTTTAATCTATTACTGGAGAATAATTGGTTTTCCTATGGGTAATTAATAACGTATTGCAACAGTGAGGATCTGCCTCATTAGCCAGGGTTCATTTACTGATTGCTTTCCCTCAGAGACTCGTTAACGAGACAAGGAACTGCGCTGATAATTACTTTCCGTTTTCTTAACAACGTGTATTCAATATTATAAGGTGCAATTTAAGTCCTTCCATAGTTAACTTACCTCTGCGGAGTAATTAATCGAGTAACACACCAACAGTAGCGATTGCTTTTATTTTAAAAATTCAACAATATTCATTGCGTTTTTTAGGTTGTTGAGCAGATTTCTTTTTCCAATATCTGAAGCAATGGATTAGCAATATCTTTCGAAGGTTGAAAGTGTGATACGCAATTAGGGTGAGTCTTGCTTCATTGTCAAAATCACAGTAATCTTTATTTTCGTTAAAATAAGGTTCCTTTTGGGCTGCTGCTGTCAGAGTGAAAGGGCTGCAGATGGTGTTCGATTGTTGACCTCGACCGTTCAACCAGTTTGATACATGGCAACCGTTCATCGATGGACTATCGATTATGTACAGGATTTTTCTAGTTTGAAGAGCACGGGTTTCACCCATCTATGAGGCCTCAACCTCGAATTTTGCGGGCAGCGGGGCGGCGGCGGCGGCGGCACGGGCGGTCACGGCTTGACTTGAGTGCACCGCTCGTTGCCCGCCCCCGCGCCGCTGCCACGCCGCTGTTTTCGAGAACCGGTCCATTTGATTTTACGCATAAGATCCTGCCACTCCCGCGCCGCCGTCGCCGCCGCCCCGCTGCCCGCAAAATTCGAGGCAGAGGCCTAATAGCCATACTCAACCTTTACTGAAGCAACACTGATGTTACCAAATCTAAGTCTTTCGGTAAATAAATTATCACTTACTATCTTTTGAGTTACATCTTTAAACGTCAGGTGTCATAAGCTAATGCATAAATGTTCTGTTGAACAATTGAATTCTTGAATGAAGACCACGAACTGCCGACGAGAAGACCAATAGCCCGCTGGACCCGAAGAACTGTTTCAGTAGACTGGATGCTGAATTGGAGAACATGGTGGTTCTGTGAAACCTTAGTGTGCATACTCACGAGCGACTCGCGTCAACGACAGGTAACTGCAACCGTCGACTGCTGCCGCCGACACGCGTTTACGGCAGCCGTCGACCGTTGTCAGGTGTCGTTGACGCGCGTCGCTCGTGATTATGAGCTCTTGAGTACAATATAGTTAGTTTGAGTTGATCATAGGAGTTGATTCGTTGCCATTTTGACCAGCTTTATGTGCCTATGATAGCTAGAGATTATAGTTATTACGCCATTGTTATTTATGTCGATCGGCAGATTATTCTTGATTTACTACAGGGTATGGTGCGTGCAGATCAGGCTGGTATTTAGGGAAAGCCAAGTATCATTTGCATTCCCTTTTACTTATATTAAGTTACAATACGTTTAATAGGTTCTGTTTGGTGTTAACTTAGGGTTCAAAATGAAAGTTGTAGAACAAGAAGCAGTTTGTGAAAGTCACTTTTAGACATATTCTTTCCAAATCGTAGAAATATAATATATTTATTCACTAGCAATTGCACGCGACTTCACGAAAAAAAAAATCTGCTGTTTCATACATTTTCGTCTAGTAGGTATTGAACTTTTGTATTAAACAGCAGATTTTTTTTCGTGATTTCAGAGTTGGTCCCATAGTGAAAGTTGTTCATATTCAAGGGTAGAAAGATCCTGTAAAAATTTCGAGACGGTAAAAAAAATCATCCAGTATAAGGCCGCCAGTAACAGTCAAAATACCCCCGATACTGTATCACAGTGGATGGTTACTATGACTTTTTATATTAGTGAAATAACAGGAATCTCATATCTAGTAGTTCAACCTCGACAAAACCTATTCAGTCATGAGAATCGTTGATGTGAGTGAAATATTCCAAATTGTAACAGATTGTTCCGTTTCAAGGATCAAGTTTGTAGTCTTGGATATAGAATAGAATAGAATACTCTATCTCTCTCTCTTCTTTCTTCTCTTTCTCTCTCTTGTTCTTCTCTTGGATATACTTAATAAGTATAATATTGGCGCCGATTCCCTTGTTCACAAACTAAACTAAATTTAAGGTCATTGCATCTTTTTCTTTCTATTTCATTAAGAAAAGGACAAATGTCAAATTAGTCAGCGCCTGACGTAAATTGACGTATTTTTAGTACCTAGTAATTTTTTTAATCACGTCTAAACTTGTCTATAGAGTATCTAAACGACTAAACTAAGATTTATCTTCTGTCCTTTTCAAAATGAAATTTATAGAAAAAGACGCACTGAACTTAAATTTAGTTTAGTTTGTGAACAAAGGAATCGGCGCCATATCTTCAAAGTTATGTAACGGCTATAATAGCAGTAATTCCGGTATTTCGGGTGTACCTATGCAAATATCCAGAACTTTAGATTTTACAGATGTAGAGTCCGTGCGGGAATCGAACCCGTGGATTGAGGGTGAAGTGTAGTGTAGATCACTGGGCTATTAGCATCAGGTCACATTTGTTTGGTAACTAAATATTTCTTGTAAAATATAAATGAAAACCAAATAACCATTCCTTTTTCTAAGTTAGGGTTCGAATCCAGGACATCGCGATCGGCAGTAGCTCTCCTAATAACAACTTGACCAATGAGGCAGTCATCTTTAACTTTGTGTCGGTCAATTAAGTTCCAATAATTGTGTTGGCGTCTAGTTTACATCACGCGGAGTCTATCTATGTGCTACGGCGTAGCGGCGTAGGCAGTGCTACGAGTACAAGCATCAAACGGTGCTACATAATAGTTATTTCTCATGCCTTCACCAATCTCCTTCGTTTCGTGTGTAGGGGTAAAATAAAAGATATAAAGTCGAAAGTTATAGTTTATATTAGATTTATAATAAGATATGTAGTCTACAAAATTTCACAAATTTTCACAACGTTATTTGAACCTAAAGCGTCTACCCATTTTATTATGAAAATAAAATTATCGAAATCACTGGATCTACGTACGGCGGGGGTTCATTTTACGTAACCATTATTTTTCAAAATATAATCTAATAGGCTGATATTTTATTTCTCGCGTATTTTTACATGAGTAAGTCAAAAATTAATAACGGTAAAAAAATAAAAAAATATCAATCCATAAAATGAGCCCCCGGTGAACTCAACAATACAACGTCGCTCTCATACATATACAATAATATTTGTTATTGTTATATTTAACTAGAGTTATACAGAATAATGATCCTATGAAATATAATTATGCATTTTTTAAATTTATCAATAATATAATAATACTTAATAAGTATCCATAGGTAATGGTTAGTCAATGTCGTGCTACAGACTACTATAGTTTATATAATAATGAATGAGTCGTATTATTCTTTATCATTTATTACTTTAAATTTATTATTCGATATCATAACCACTAAACGAACATACAGCAGCCTCGGCCCGCAGCGCGGGCGCACGTAATCACAAAAAAACATCGTCAACACATAAAATAATAATCAATAATAATAATCATACAGATAAAAA
Organism: Luperina testacea; assembly: GCA_927399505.1. Taxonomy (NCBI): domain Eukaryota; kingdom Metazoa; phylum Arthropoda; class Insecta; order Lepidoptera; family Noctuidae; genus Luperina; species Luperina testacea. Next base: position 2,457,584 of record OV656771.1, read on the forward strand.
TCATTCATAAAAACATTACAATAAAAATCTAAACATTAAAACACACTTAAAACAAACATTATATTAATATTATCATAATCATAGTGTGTACGTATGTATAATATCATTTAAGCGAATATTCGTATAGTCAAAAATAATGTGAGCATGGCGCGCGGGGGAGCGGGGCGGGGCCATCCGATGCGCACTAGACGCGCCCGGGCCGCCAGCGTCTGTCCGGCCCGGGCCAGTCACCAACCGACTCATTACCTAACAACACATTAGCTAAGGCGCCCTCGGGCCCCACGTACTACAATACATTACACTAGACTCTGAACAGACAACAGGCCGCGGCCCGCTCCCCGCGCCGCCCGTCCCTCGCCTATTATATTATTATTATAATATCTTAATACTTTACGCTATTACGTTAGTAAGCTTTATAAATTTTTCGATTTCTCATTACGCTATCAATAATAATTATACAACTTTTTTTAAATTTTATGTTTTTTTTCGAAATTTCTATCATAACGTACTTTCGACTCTCTCTGCGGCGAAGAGCGCGGCGCGCGCTCGACGACCTAATAAAAAACGTTCATAATAAGAAAATATATCGTGAACAACTCTGCCGACTTAAGATAGGTACGGCGCGGCGGACGGGCCGTGCCGGCAAGGCGCCGACTTTTGGCACCAGGATTTCGATTACGCGATTTTTACTTCTTTTAATATTTTTTATAACGATTCGAGTAAAAAAGATCCCTACTACGAGAACGTGCGACTCGTGGTTGCGGCGGCCGCAGGCGGCATGCGCCGGCGCCTTACGAGATGATGCGGATAGCCTGGTGCGCCGGCGCCGAGCACGCCGGGCATGGCGCGCCGCCCGCCGCCAGCCGCTGCGCGCACTCGAAGCAGAACAGGTTGTGTCCGCACGGCACCAGCGCCGCCGCCACGCCGCGCTCGGCGCACACGGCGCAGGCGCGGGCCGGCGACGCCGCGGGCGACGGCCGCGTGGGCCCCCACGCCCACACACCGGCTGCGCCGCCGCTGGGCGACTCAAACGACGGCGACTCGCCCAACCCCTCGTCGCGCTCCGTCGACGACCAGATGCCCAGCAGATCGCCGAGCCGCGCTGAAGAACCACCCGATGAGCACGACCCAGCTGATGAGAACGCAGCCTCCTGCTCGGGCCGCAGCAGCGAGGCCAGCCCAGCGCGGTAAAGTGTGGCCAGCGGCTCGCTGTCGGTCTGTGCGGGCACGCCGTTGCCGGCCGAGCCCGCGGCGCCCGTGCGTAGTGCGATGTGCGCCTCGATCTCCTTGCGCGCTGCCTCCACGCTCTCTGGCAGCCCCGTCACCTCGAACACTGGCTCGCGCTCACGCGATGGTGTCACGATGTACGTGTGTGTAGTGTGCTGGATGCGCTTGATGGTGGCGCCCTTGGGCCCCACGACGAGCCCGACCACGCGGTACGGCACGCGCACTTGCGCGGTGACGTGCCCGGGCGCGCCGGCGGGCGGCGGCGGCGCGGCGCCGCATTTGCGCGACGCGCGGATCTGAGAGAAGTGCTCGGCCGCCGAGAGGATCTCACGCTTGGCGCGCGCGACGTCCTCCTTGCGGCCGGTGACCACAAACACCGGCTCCTCGCCGCGGACCGGAGTCTTGATGTATGTGTTAGTCTTTGCGCGAAGCGCCTTGATCTTGCAACCTATAACAAAGAAAAATAATTTTACAAAGGGCTACGTTAAACATTCTAAAGTGGCTTGTGCCAATGAATCAAGTTAGCGGCCCAGCAAGGGGCCTGTTGACAACCAAGGTTGTTTAAATAATCGACATTCATAGCGGTCGTGGCATTGTACAGTAGTGAAGGCCGTTTAGACTGTACATTTTGGGTAGGACGAAGTAGCTGCGGCATGTTCTCGGCATCGATACGGCCCTCGAGACAGGCCCCCGTCCCGAAACACCAGACGGGTAGTTATCCGAATACATAACGTAATGTAATTCGTCAGTCGGCGTCAAGCCGGCGCGCGGAGCGGACACTCCGTAACCTCAGACTACGTGATGATTGATGGTGCAGATATGAAGATGAATGTATGAGTTGATGACTTAAACACGAGTCATATACACTTTTAAGACACATATGTAACATCCTAAAGTTGATAAGTTTAATTTCAGGCAGTCTACAATAAGGTCGCAGCACGTGCATGTGGTAACGTATTGAGTAATGTTTTCGTCCCGCATTAACACGTGTCGCGGGCACAGCTCCGTCCCGCTCGCACATCTTACTCCATTGCGGCAAAAACATGGCAATGTTGCTCGCAGCATCCTTCGTCAAGACATGACCTGACTACTTAAAACAACATTGCGAAGAATTCCGAAGAGAGGGGGGACATCTCCAATTTATTTGGAAAATCGAATATTGATTCTTCTTAAAACATGCGTTAACAAGATCAATGAAGAAGTTCCTCGATTAAGTAAGAGTTGATTGAGTAAGTATATCTGTAGTTCCCAAAATTATCATAGTTCAATGCTGAAAGCACATAAATCCGACCACTCCAAGTTCCTAGTGCTCAATATTAATTATCATATTCATCATACAAATATGTAGTTAAGTAACATATTAATGAAACAATACATAATGACTGGCTTGAAATTCAGTTCGCGTGAAAAGCAGGTATAATCCCCGGCGGTTACAAATGGGAAAGGCCTATATGTAGGGTAGTTTTATGAATCACAGGTTGACGACCCGAGCGGTAACCTCGCCGGGTCGTGTCGAGCCAAATAGAACCCTACGGCCTATGAAATAAAGATAATTGGTTTATTTATAGAACATGGATTCCGTTCCGATTTTAGCTATGGTACTTTGAGCTTTACGGCTATGAATGTACGGTTTTAAATGTATTGTTTGCTTTTTCAGTTCGATATGTGTGGAAATATCGGCAAGTTGGAAGGCTCGCTTTTCGATTATGTTTCAGATTAGTCCGTTTATGTCGATTGATTACAGCGGATCGGCGGCGTATCATTAATTTGCCGACAATTATTTCTACTCTTAATTTATTACCATGATTGATTTGACACGTCGGTTTTTTGTGCAATTATTTTTCCAACTAACAAACTTAATTGGTGGCATTTAACTCTATTTGATAAAAAGTACAAATAAATCTTTACAAAAATCGGCCAATTATGTTTTTTTACTTTTTATTTCCCACACATCGTTTGCCTGTTTTATGGACTAGCTAGACAAAAACTTGTAGTTATGTTAGTCAAGTTGTGTGCGGTGACTTGCCTCGTAGCTCGTAGGCCGTACTACGAACTTCGTAGCTTCGTAGCAGAGTTATAATAGACTGTAACATTCGGTCTACTGCAGAGAGAGTGTGTTTTATTTATATTTTGTTGCAGTTTGTTTATATAAAGATCGTACCACTGTAAAGCTGGTATAATATTCAACTGACTATCAAGTTCATAAACATCTAATAAAATAAAGTAATTGTTTAACTAATAAACAAAGATCATTAAGAAAACAGGATTAGGTAAACGCTTTGAAAATAAAACAAATTAAGAAACCAATTTTTAAAGCAATCATTTCTGTAAACATAAGTTTAGTAGCTTAGCGAATTCCCTTCCCTATATAATAAGAAGCCTTTAACCCTCCGAGGAGCAATTAGAGGCTTATTATTATATTCTGTGAAAAAGTTCGAATTCCAGCAAAGGTTCTCGTATTTTCAAACGACAATAAAGTATTAAGTCTTAACAAAAACGTCCTTCTACCGTTAAGTGCCCCGGGGGCCTTAGTAAATGTCCGCAAGTAGCTGGCTCTCTGCCAAGCTCCTATCTGGACAAATTAACATGCGCACTATTAGCCAGCGGCACTGCCCGCTCCCGTAACGTATGGAGGGATTAACATAACTTTGTTTTAGATTTTTCAGCGCAGTTGTTTGAATTTATAGCCATCAAGAGATTTGGAAGAAAATCTGGTTCAAAGACAAGTTTAGTATGAAAATTCGTAAACTAACAAAAACTAACTGAATATGTAGTACCTAATTGGTGTTTCTGATCAGACCATGTCCTATTTGCTGATGTGCCCTAAGTGCCCATTCACTTGCTCCTTTGATGACCTAACAAATGTCACTGCCGCAATCAACGCGTCCACCTACTGGGCTCAAACAATACGAAGAAGTCAAATCAAATTATCTTCTAACAGAAAAAAAGAATAAGTACAGACGCCAGCACATCAAGCTACTACAATCTGTCAAATTTCTTTAATAGATTTTCAACTTTATTGCTAAAGCATAAGGTTCAAAGTTGATTAGGAAAATTTGACAGTTTCGGGTAGCTTGATGTGCTTGGCGTCTGTACCTAATTGCAAAGTTCTAAACTGAGACTCAAATATTAGTGTCATGTCAAATTAAGAAGGTATTACTACTAGGATATCATATTGCTGCAGAACTATAAATTGATCTTCACAAAAGCTGGTGTCCACTTGTGACCACGATAACAGATAAGCGTTAGTGACAACTATATGCGGTCCCAGACTATTGCGATGTGGTAATTATGTCCGTTATCAACACCACAGTGTGTTGCTGACCGCAGAGCCTAGACTGGCGGGTTTTGAGCATCTGCTTAGACTAGTCAGTTAGGCAATTTAGAGATACGCAGCATACTAGATCATGGTTTGATTAAGATTCGTTTTTCAATAGCCAGATAATTTTTTTCTGAATACATTCTGCGGTTTAGCATATGTTCTGTACAAAAACGCCTCAGAGAAAAGATATTTGACGGTTGGAAATTCGTATTTTGGTATTTATTTATTTTCTTTACTGCACTATTTCTTTATTTCATTATATATGTTGCAGTCAAAACTCTTAACCAGTCAAAAGTACTATTGACTAACAAAATCAGTCAAAAGTACTTTTGACTGAATAGGTTGGTCAAAAGTGGTTTTGACTGAAAATTATTGGTTATTAGCACTTTTGACTGCAAATTTGCGGTTAAAAGTACTTTTGACTGACGCTCTTCGTCAAAAGTAGTTTTAACTGCAATAAAGCATCAGTCAAAAGCACTATTAACTCGTTAGATGTGAATAAAAAAGAGGTTCACCCTTGTTTGGTATAACAACTTTTGATGTAAAGTTACTAATTCGAACAACGTTTAGGAAAATAATCAATTTGTATAATATCGATTAACATAATTTTCATTTCATCGAATATTTATTTGTGATAATAACATTTGCGCTGTTGATCAAAAGGTATAATGTTCATTTGATGTAATGTTCCCACCCCGAGGTTCGGTTTTGTTAGGTTACTTTAAACCCTTTTCACAGAAATAGGAGCCCCGCGAAGCGGGGCTCCGTCGACATTGGATGCAAGAGCGAGTTCTTTGTAAAAAGCGTTCTATCTTTTCGTAGTCACTCATTTTTGTTCTAATATCAGCACGTTCTCCACTAATAAAAGTTTATATGTACGTTTGTCGTTATTATAATCAACCACCTTAACTTTTTAAGAGTTTTGACTGATACAACCAGTCAAAACCACTTTTGACGGAATCACTTAGTCAAAAGTACTTTTAACCAGCTCCATTGGGCAAAAGTACTTTTAACTGTTATTTTAGTCAAAAGTATTATTGACTAAAGCATACGGTCAAAAATACTTTTGACTGAATTTGCTAGTCAATAGTACTTTTAACTGGTTAAGAGTTTTGACTGCAAAATATACATGTAAACTTTATTTATAAATATTAGAATATAAAAAAAAAATTATTAAAAACTATTTAAATAAGTACAATATACGAATCGTAATACCTAGCTTCAAGGCATTATTGCAGTAAGTTTCGAAATAGCGACGCAAGTATGAAACCCTCATGTTTTGCTCACAAAGGGATAAAAGATATACTTGTAATAAATGTGGGTCACTCTTAGCTGAAGTAGAGCAGCTTATACCGAAAGCATACTATAAAGTGAACTGGGGTTTTTTATCGGGAAACTAAAATTACCTCCAACTTATGTGTCCTTAGTAATAGTGCTCACGACATGCCTAAACGTTTTTCCATTGTATACAGAACAGCAATATCAACTAAATTATTTAAGCTACCCAACGCTAGAAAATATATATGAAATAAAGGGAAAATCACTAAAATAACTAAGTGCATTAAAGGATTGACAGCCATTTTGTTTCATAATATTATGAATGATAAATTTAGGGTAAAATATTAAAAGATCATTTTACGATACTACAGAAAACTGAATGAATTGAAAATCGCGTGAATACACGACTTGGTTGATACTACTGTGACCCATATACAGCAAATAAAACAATCCCTCGTATTTATGCTGCCCTATTACTAAAGTATCTATTCGATGCATAGTTTAGAAAACAGATTGCTGAAGGTTTCTATGAAAAATTTTCGTTGGTTAATTATTTAGTACCTTGAGCGGAAGGAGTTATTTTAATATTATTTTTGAATTATTTATTTCCAATATTGTAGTTCTAACAAAACTTTTCTGTTGATCGTTGAAGGTATGAATTATGTAGTGTTCAATTGTATCGTAGCTTTAAGAAACTCTGGGGCTATTCTGTGACGCCTTTTCAAGACACAGATAATTTATTACACTATTCATCTACGATGTCTTCTTACATTTATTTTAACAGTTCGCTTTAATTAAATAAAAGAATGAACGTACCTAAATATAAAGCCTAAACATATAACTCAAGAACCAACCTAGCCTGCAATGAATACCATCCGTTGCAAACGCACGACAAAGTTGAAACCTTCTTCCGTACGCGCCATACATACCATTCATAAGGGTGCTACGTGTCTACAGAGTGCTACGCGGGCACTGCACTCGACGCGGCTACGCGGCTACGGCGTAGCGAACCGGGTCACCGCTCCCGTCCCGCTCCCCCCTGTAGCCTTTTCATGAGTAATATACATGCGTATTCGACGTGAATTCTTACGTTATTTTATGTTTGGGCTGTAAATATTGAGCATTAACAAGCAAATTTTTATTACTGTCTTTTTATGCGGTTTTTTTATATTTTAGGTTGATACTTAAATCGTAAATCGACTGTATTTATTTGCATATAAATTAATTTTATTTGGTAGTTGATCTTAGACATAAACATCTAAATGATATTAACAAACTTTTACAAAAAAAAAAACTAAATATATTAAATGTTGGAAAGTTGGAATAGCAACAAAATTATGAAAAGAATTTCCTGAAAGCGCCGTAGCCAGGAATAACCACAAAAGCCTGGAGGCTCTGCGAGGGTAACGACCTCAGATTTGTCACAATAAAAAGGTTCCAAATAAACGAGATAAATGTTTGTATTATTTTGAGATAACAAGTTTTCTTGTCGACACGTTCTTTTATTAACTTCAGATATTGAGAGGAAAACAAACCAGTTTGATTTCAGTTTTTTCAGCTAGAGATGTTATGTATAAAAATGTTTTTTTTTTGTGGTGAGTGCACCGGCGCCTATTCTTCTACCTTGTACGGTAATTATTAAAATATGTTTTATTGTAATTATTTTTTGCTGTAGTTTTGGGACAGTACGAGTAATAGACTGTTAATACGATAACATTTTCTTCTTTTTTTTGGAAAATTTCTTTGTTTGTGTTAAAATCGTTTTACCCCTTAATCAGAAATAATGAATGGATGTTAGTAAAAATACCACATTTAACTGTTACCGTTTAAAAAGAGAGAAAGCCAAAAGAAATTAATACTTCCCCCTGTATAAAATTATCGCTACGGTCGCTGCTACGCGGCTACGAGATCGCTACGGCGGCCGCTACGATTATGTTCCAAGTTGCGCATGACTGGCTCGCTGTTTTATTTGTAGGCTTTTTAACTTTACTACGGATTTGTTCTGTTTCAGTGACAGAAGGGTATGTTTTTAAGGAGAATATTATTTTAAGTGATGACACAAAAATGTTTCAAGTAACCTTCAAGTTAGGAAATTAAGCTAAAAGTTGATAAATTAGCGAATACCTTAACTTCCGAAGCTTTCCGCCATGCTGTGATTTATTAATATGCCAACAAAGAACATGCCCTACATGCTGATATAGACTTTGTTTTCATACCGCTAAGGATCATTATGCAATGGCAAGATTTGACTCTGTTAAGACACTGACAGATTTGCAGACACCGACCATAATAATGGGTTCCGTATTGATTAAATATGTTTGTGTATTAAGGCAGCACATTTGTTAATTACTGGCACACATATCACACAACTACAAATTACTACTATTACTATGAAACGCATTTGTATGCGGTATTATATAACTCTGTGGATTTGTGGTTCCCTAGTAGATTTTATCTTATCTTAGTAGGTGTTAGAAATCATCAAAACTGTATTATACTTTTATTAGTAGTTTAACTTCCATTGAAAGATTCAACGTGTGCTGTCTTTATAGTTATTTTTATTACTTTTTAATAAACAAAACATAAATAAAACGTATAAGGAAATTCGTTTTTTCCTACACACATTTTCCTTATCATGCATCCAAATGATAATTTCCTGCTACGTAATCAACAAACAGTATTTTTACTCCCCCTTTTAGGGGATAAAAATGGTATATAAAAGGTCCAAATGTTATGCTTATAAACTGAACATCTCTAAAAAAAATTAATGTTACTAATTACTGTTGATTTAATTGTTACTGGCAATTTTTAATTAAGACGCCAAATTAGTTTATTTTTAACTCGTTAGTAATTTTTACAAAAAATCTAAAGCTAAATTTTCCTTACATTATTTAGTAAAACCAGAATAAATAATCACCCGACACGACAGTTACAAGTGCAGTAAGTAATTTGGAATTCTAAACGTAAACATTTAGGTCATGTAGGTATAGCAGTACATAAATACATAAGCAAGGGAAGCACCGAAAAGCGAAGTCACACTGAATAATGAAGAAGACAAAGCCTGTGTTTTGTCCCATTCCCACATCGCTTCTCACTCTTCTGCACTTCTTGATATTGTACGAGGATTTACTGATATTGATACTTTATACATAGTTTTGGTATACAGTAACACAATTTCTGTTTCAGCTTGCAATTGTTTTGTCGATAACCAAGGGAGAGAGTAACTTCCTACGGTAGTACGAATAACAAAGGTTATTTAACAAAGTAAATCTTCTTTTATCCTCCCGGAATTGTTATTTTTTCTTTCCGTAGGGGATCGAGTTCGTTGTGTATCAGCACTTATTGCGTAGAAATATTATTTATCCCGAATCCAAAGCACCAGGACCCTATGAAGGGGAGGCGATAATCGATACCTGACGACTTCAGTATCACCCAGTCCTCGCGACGTTAAAACGAAACTCTTCACAAACGACTTTGTTTTGTATACAAACAACGTTTAATTCAAATATGCAAATGGAGCCCAATTTACTAAAACAATTTTGTACCTGTCATCTTATATTTGTCAAATGTCGGTTACCGTTATTTATATACTTTTTCACTTTATGAGCGCTGCGTTGTTCAGATAACCGAGTTCACAACGTTAGTTATGATCTAACTACGGCATGAAATTTTATAGCAGTTTGGTTACGTGCCGCGTATAGAGTAGGTACCAAGAATGGATAAAGAAATCTTTCTAATAACAAGACGGTAGAGCATTGACTAGTCACCAGGCAAACATAAATCATAGCACGTCTCCATAACAACGGCGGTAGGCCGAGCAGGGGTTGGCAACCTCGGGGTACCCCCGCTCTAAGGCAAGCTGTTTTCCCGCGCCCGCCTTACTACAGCTGTTTCCCTATACAATGCTATAGACACTCTTCCTGCCTATAATGGATGCCCGGGAAGTCGGGAATGAGTTTCCATTTATACTGCCTTTTCTCTGTTCTGATTCGGAATATTTTTCTTGTCCATAATATATCTTTACCAGGATAATGGTGGATTCGTTTTGATCGAATGGTTTGCTACCATTAGGATATTCAGCAAGATATTTGTGCACGAAAATAAACAGATCCATTGTTTGCATTATTAAAGCCAAGTCGTTGTTTACTGTAACGTTACCTTTCAAGCCGGTTACAATAAAAATCGGACGGAAAAGATATAGCACGGTACAATGTTAATTTCTAAATTAAAAACCGTCAAATAAATCGTCGGTTTTGTAAATAAAAGCGGGCGCAATAGGGAAACGTTAGCCAATGCTGTTCAACCAGAGACACGGTTTCGTCATAACGTTTGGCGGCGCGCCAGGGCCACGGGGGCTCATCAGATCAACATCCAGTACTGAACTGCAGTGAACTCGACACTACGACGTCAAAAAACTGTCAACGCTTAACGAGTTCGACAAACAATTTGTACGAGATGTGTACGATACAAACATTATTTATGAGCACAAGAGCACAAGAAGTTTGGTTTACATATTTATGGGAAATCACCAGTAAATTAATTATCCTTTAAGAATTATTTGGATTCCTTACTACAGCGAGAGTTACTGAATTGGACAAATGGAAATAATTAAATATAAGGACATCGCTAATATACAAAAATAAAGTGATACAACCCCAATCAAGGGCTTTCACCCAAATGCATCAACTGCTATCAAATTTTTATCCAGCCTCAACTCCTCACACCTGAACTCGTGATAAGACGCGAACTTTCTTGGAAAGTGTCGTCAAGTTGACCAGGGTGACGCATGCGGTACTAGCGGGACGAGCCGGAGAGCATGTGTGGGGGTGTGAGCGAGGGGCGCGGGGTGCGGCGCCGCAGGGGCGCGTGCCGCGTCGCACCCTCGCCACCCCGCGATCGATACCGGTCAACGACCCCGGCAGCGGTCTGCGACCGGTGCACTGCCGGCCCCGCGAATCTAACCCACATTCACGTCGAATCGACGCAGCCCGCCCGCTAATTACTACACGCAGATTACGCTGAAATATGCATTGTTTGTATTTGGGTCACGTCAAGGGGACGTATGGTTTGATTCTACGAGTTAGTGCATTTTTTAAGCCTGAATAAATTTATCCTCAAGTCCTTGCGGTGTTTTTTTTTCTGGGTTCCGTAGCAACCCATGGAATTTTAATTACATTTTCTGTCGCAGATCCCTAATTAGTTATATGTATTTATAATACTTCAAACATTTAAGGACAAATCTAATCATTCAGAGTGTATAAGATGTTTTTTCCGCGATTAATAATATTTTCAATATTCCGCCAAGAAACTTGAACTGCTATCTAAAAAATACTTTACCATAACACAGTTTGTTGCTAGAACCAACAAACTATTCGACGAATTCCTCAGTTAAACAAAACATCCCCGGCCTACATAAGCAATTTTTTGTTAAAAAAATAATATATAGCCGCCACACTGTAAACGCGAATCATCACCGTTTTCCACTAAAATTGAAGTAACTTAAAGAATTTTTTCTAAGTGGAGAAAATAGCAGCTTTCCTCGAGTTTTGGAGCGGCCATTGCACTCGGCTTATATAACACCAGGGGTACAGAGGTAACAGGAGGTAAGCAGACACTCCACAAGTTCAGGCACAACCAGACGTATTTGGCGGCTTTGCGGCAGATAAGAACCGTCTTTAAGTTCTAGAGCGTAAAATATAAATTTAACTGGCTCACGGTCAGGAGATGTGTGTACAGGAATGATTAATGATGCGTCTTAGCGCGTGCGGGTGACACCGGGGGGTGCGGTGCGGTGGGGGGTGGTTGGGGTTGATCGAACTGAAATTGGCAGCGTTCAACGTCCGCCCGACATTTGTTTTATTCAGTAATTTGTCATGGTATAATGGGTCACAAATAATTTATCACTTTTCTGTGGTTCCTGATAGATCATCAATTTAACAAAGATTTTAATATAACCGATATAATTTAATCTGATTGAATAAATAAAATATATCAAAATTGTTTACACTGATATAATTTAGTATTCGTTGCTTCAAATTTAGGAGCATTCGAAAATGGAGCAGTGGATGTTTTGAAGACGAGGCCTTAGGCAAAGCAATGTGGATCTTAACAAGTTACGATTAGGTTTGATGTTGAATAGGAGTAGTAGACATGCGCCTTTCTTCGCCCAGCGCTGAGAAGCATCTTTGAGTGTCTACTTAAGCAATTAGGGACCTTGTTTCTTGAGCAATAAATGTTAATCTCGTTCAATGTTTTGGCATCGAGTTGATACATTGCAGGAGTGGGTTGACACGTGGCGTCTAGGGAATGTCGCGTGGGCGCGAGGGAGAGAGGTGTTCGCCATTTCGCTCTGATTGCCCGAGATAGACATCTTCCAACGAAAGGGAAACGGCGGGACGAGACCATGTTATTTTCGTGACGGTTAGTTTTTTCAATCTAAATATTGTTCAAGATTGCGGTAAGAATAGATGATTTGTTTTTGAGGTTTATTATTTTGATATTTTGAGGTTTGTTGTGAACTTAATGTAATTATTATAGTTAGCGAAAGTGGTTTTGATACTTGTTACGAAAGTTATTTTTCTCCGGTTCCCCGGTTTTTTTGAGCTCGGTTGACGGTAATTAGCTTGCCCCCTGTGAGATTTAAAACATAACTGGCGGCAAGTGGGTGTTACTATAGGTACCACCTTCGGGGACTACAGGCTACAGGCGTGATGATGATGCTATTTATATTTCATGATATGTATACTAGCTACGCCCCGCGGTTTCACCCGCATCAGTGTCGATCCCATGGGAATATCGGGATAATAAATAGCCTATGTGTTAGTCCTGGTTATAAACTATCTGTGTGCCAAATTTCATCCAAATCCGTTCAGCCGTTTGTGCGTGAAGAAGTAACAAACATACAAAAAACACTCACAAACTTTCGCCTTTATAATATTAAGTGTGATTTCATTTTAAGTAATTTTTCAGCAAAACAATGAATTTTAGGAAAGTTTCCCATACATATTCCTTCAGTTACCGACTGTACCCAAACTGTCACACATTGTCGTAACTCCTACGATAATGAGTTGCCAATTATGACCGCCATGATGTGGTTACCTAACGCATAGTTATCTTGGTCTTAATACTAGTATACTTAGGACTGTCTTCAGTTCTGCTGGAGTTGATGGCTTACCTGGAAAAAAGGGCACAGGTTAGTATTGTCATAGACTTACAAAAAGGTGTGGGGGAAATATGTAAATGGTATTTATTTTTGTTTTTAGTATGGACGCTTTTAAAGTGCACGTCTTTCTGCATCGTTCTCACATGTATAATTTCAACATGAATGATGTAACCATTATTTTGTAACAATATTATGATTGAAAATAGTGTCCGTGGAGTTTCTTGCTCGTTCTTCTCCATAGGTACCCATGCTTTGGAATGGGCAACTAGCTTCATCTTTCTGACTGACCGACCCCTTGATAATTCAAAAGTGCCTGTAATTGGTTTATCCTATACTAATATTATAAATTCGAAAGTAACTCAGTCTGTCTGTATGTATGTTACCTTTTCACACCTAAACCACTGACCAGATTTCTATAAAATTTGGCAGAGGGATAGATTTCATCCCGGTGAAGCCGCGTGCGGAAGCTAGTTTGAAATAAATGCTTTGCGTTTGTAATGGATTGCCTCGTTGGTCTAGTGGTTGCAAGCGCTACTGGTGAGCATGAAGTTTTGGGTTCGATTCCCGGGTCGAATTTGTGCCCGGTTGATGAATTGCCACCTATTATATTACATGGGAATTAAACATAACTACTATAAAGTAAAAGTGCGCAGTGCTGCAAACCCCCACCCTATTTCAAGTTAAACAAATATCAACTCTATTTCAATGACAATTAAGTTGATTTCAGGATGACTAGCACTATTGAAAATTTTATAAAAATATTTGAAGTTGCAGCGTAAACTGAACATTACTGTGTAGGAATTAAAGTTATATTTCCATTAATTCATATTTGTTTACATTTTTGGCAAATAAATCGCGAACGCAGATTAAGAAGATACACCACTGCCTTACCCTGCAGGGTATACAGGCGTGAAGTTATGTTATTTATGTAATTATACTACAAGCAAACAGCAAAAGACTAACACGGTGAACTAAAAGGTAATAAATTATTGTAATTAGAATATGGAAATGTGGGTATAATCAAGTCTGTATAAGGTCCCATTAAAATAGATGGACAAACTTTTACAAATCATTCAGAACACCAAAATAAGGACAATGGTAAAAAAAAAATAGGTATGTATATGAAAAACGCATAGAAAAAAAAAAGAAAAAAATCAGCTAATGAAAATACACTAATGTGGCGGCAATTTATCATAAAATTTGTCCATATATTTTAATGGATTACTATCAAATAAACCCATACGGATGTAGGTGGGCATTCATTAGTTATTAACAGGTAGTTCAAAACTTTACGATCTACTTAAGTCGATAGCAAATTGCTCGGGTAACTTTATGCTGTCTACTCAATTATATACAAAAGGTTACAGAATATGTATTTATTTTTATACTAATCTACACTAATATTATAAAGCTGAGGAGTTAGTTTGTTTGAAACGGCTTATCTCTGGGATCTACCAGTCGGATTTGAAAATTCTTTGTGAATTTGATAGCCAAATTCATAAGGAAGGTTTATAGGAACATCACGCTACTATCGCAAGGGGCCGAGTAAAAAGAAAAAATTGTCGGAAATGTGGATCGGAGGTCGAGGGAGTATTATAAAAATGTGGCTGATATTTTACTTCATTGGTAGGTATATCTTACGAGTTCCACGTGAACAAAGTCGCGGGCAAAAACTAGTAAGGCCAGAATACTTTATTAGCCAAATAACGTGTTTAGTCAGACGATTAGTTAATCAAATCGAACTCGATACTTCTTGTTATGACTAAATTACTTGTGATTAATAGTCCACTCAAGCAAATAATACGGGTATTTTATATTATCAGAACTTCGATGTAGGTAGGTAAAAGTCGTGGCAAGGTCAGACTGGGCAGAAACGCAAAAACTTGCCACCCAAACCCTCGGCCACAGTCAATGTGTAAACAGTAAAACAATTATTTCTGACATTTGATAGAAGCTATTTACGTGTTGATATACCTAACCTTTTCACTGTGATGTATAGTGAAATAATTGTAGAAGTCATGTGATAGTATGTATGTAAAGTATCTCTGAGCGGATGTTGATTCGCGCCGTTTGCACAGAGTTGTGTTACTGTGTGTTCGGTGCTGTGCAACAGGTCGGATTATGTCTGACACAGTTGGCAGGCCTGTCATATAGCATTACTGTTTGCTGATTACAACTTATTTATAAATGTTAAGAATATTTAGTTTCATAATAAAAGCAAAACCTTTGACTTGAACTCCCCACTGACGACTATCAAAATCAGTGAATTTTTCAAGAAAATAAGTCCAGTGGAAATATCAAGGTTTATCGGTAAATCCTTACTTAACTAAAATTATTTTTTTATAAAAATAAAGAAAATTCTTTAAGTTTGTTTGAAAAAAAAACGTGCTGTATATTAGGTAGTATGTTTCACAACGTGTTTTTGAGGTTTTAATAGGTGTATTTCCTTATTGACTTTGTCTAAATAGTAAAATAGAAAACCGACATCCTAAAAAACTGAATTTGGATAATAACCTATAAATTAAATCCATTTAATTTTTTTTTCTTTGGAAACCAATTAAAAAATATATATTTTTTTTCTGATAAGGTATCAGAGTCAAGGCTGCGCGTGCGCAGCTTTCAAAATAAATATAGAACGCGAATTAAATAATGTATTGTGTAGTTGTGCTGAACAATAGAGGAGCGATCGCTACCATTAGAATTAGCATAGATCAAGGTACCGATGAGCACCATAATATGCTACTTAAACCTCACAATTTAATAAATCCTATATTAACTGACATTTGATCGACTTGAATTATATTGAAGTCAAGGTAATATGAACATCTACTTTAAGGGGCTTACAGTACCTAAACACAAAAAAACGCAAGTTTTAAAAACAATAAAAGTATAATATGATCGATTACAGTAAACAAAATCAGAAAATATATGATATTCTTTAGGATTGTATGCTAGGTAGATAGTGTGTTGAAAACATAATACAACTAATTTGATACGATAGAATAGAATAGAATAGAATATTTATTTGCGTAAAACATGGTATACATGGTTATTAAATACAAATTGAGGCACAAGCATGTTTAGCTAGCATAAAACATAGCATGCAAAATTTATAGATAGAAAAAAAATCATGTAGAAACCTCAAAAAACTTTCTTTTTACAATAATAACCATACTAATATGTATACATACAATCATTCTGATTTTTGTCAAATTATTCTACAAGCAACATACTAAAATACTAGTGTTTTAATTTTTTAGTCCAAACAAAAGATTTTTGTAATAAAATAATTGCTTCATATTTTGCATTAAATTACCAGCGTTGTATCATCCATCGCACTTCTCTTACTTTTCTATGCAGTCCGACAGTGACCGCGCTTTAGGTCATGTAAGCCCCTTAATTAAAAATGTGAAAGTGAGCGTCTTTTTTGTTTGTTACTTGTGACTGTGTTCATGGATAACTTTATAGAATATAAGTTTTCACAGGGATTTTATGAAACAATATCTTATTCCCAGGAGAAATAAATGCATGTATTTTCATTGCAATACCGTTAACCGGTAAAGGGCATATTATTATAAGCATTAATTAATGCAAAAAGGCCATCGTTACCCGATAAAGTACCAGGGAACCATCATAATACGACAGGTGAGATACTACAATACATAAACATAACACTTTATTGTTCCCCAGACCCGAAAACTAATTAATACTCTAAACAAGAGGTGAGGTGACGATCATTTGTTTAATTAAGACATAACATAATAAACAAGAAAAATATATTAAACTTATAAACATGTAATTAATACCAAGATAATTAATGGCACTGCCTATCGAAGATTAAAAAATTAAACGCCCATATTTGCATTCATATTTTTTATCGAAAAGTAAATCAGAAATATTTTCGTGACATTAAGCCGAAGTCCCACGAGCGGAGACATTAAAACTCCCATTTTATTGAATGTAAGAGTCAATGAATTATTAATGCGCAGGCTGTCTGTGTAAACACTGCGTTATGACTGAATAACATTGAATTTAAATTTATCTTTTTAATAAAGTTATAAGGTTATGGGTGGGACAGGTAGGCTACATACATCATTGTGGTGTTTATTAGAAAAAGCAAAAGTCTATCGACTTTCATTTGTTTTAATGTTTATCTAGTAGGTACAAGTAGAGAAGAAATTGAAGAATAGCATTCTCCTCTAGAATCTGTCTAAAGTTCATTTATCCGAAACAGGATTTACAAGGTAATCGGTGGACTCGCACATTTTTTATAAGATTTTTTTAAAGTAAAAGATTAACTAAGACCTAAAAGGTGATGATTTAGTATTTACATTACGAACAAATCTTCCGATAACAAATTATCAGCTGGACATTTATTATATTATGTTAATCTGTTAAAAAATATTAATACATATATCTACAATATTTCGGTGGTGCACTGACTACCTCGCAATTAGTTATGAACTTATAACGCAGTGATGCTATGAACTATGACATATCATGGGAAATTTGTGAACTTAAAGCTTCATTCTTGGGAACAAAATGTTTGACAAGTAGGTACCAATTTTTCCTCTCTCTCTCTCAAATATCCCTTCACACCTACAAAATGTGTCAACCTTAAAACTGCGCATTTACGAACTAGATATGACGAACACAAAGTGCATCGAACCTAATTTTGACAAGTCGACGCACTAGGTAGTAGGTACCACCGCTGATCTTCAAGATAAACTTTTGCATTTGTCATAAAATAAACGAGAACAGGTTTAAGTTGTACCTACATCAACGCATGGACAGAGGCGTTATTTATGTTAAAGATTGTTTAATAAGACGCCAGATAAAAGTGGCAAGAGAAAATAAATGGACTCCCGAATGTGTGTTCCCAGCTGAATCATGCAACGTTGCAGGCGCGCAGTGACGTCACCAACGTGAAAAATAACGCATTGTGGAGCATTGTGTAACCTATATCTTAGAATAGACATCTATCTCCCGATTGGTAATAAACTAGTGCATGTTATTAGCATATTTCGTGGGTATTCAAACACGTAACAGCTCAAATTCCTCTGAGTATTTTTTGTCTGAAGTAAACAGCTGATCACTATCTTCCGTGGGCTATAAAAGCAGATTTTATTTGCCTCGCCACGTGATAACGACACATCGGTCAGTTACAAAACGTCTGGCGAGTGACGAACCACCAAGCCACACGCGTCTCGAATCACGTACCTACGTCAAACGATCTTCAAACAATCAGTGTTCTTGCGAAATTCGATCATAGCATTGATGGAATCGTTTGCAACAGGAATTCAAAATATTTGGGATAGACGTAGTAGAAATAAAAACAATGGTAAGTAATTATCTTTACGGCGTGTGTGCCTGTGGGTGAACGCACCGGCGTGGCCTGGTTGGCCCGTCGCCAGCTCTCACGGTAAACGCTTCTAATCACTGAACTCTTAGCGAGTTAGTATGCTCCTGATAGCTTATAAACGCCTGGTACTTGCTAAGCCGATGCAACTAGCAGTCATGGGTCGAGCTATGTCGCTGGTCAGTTTTCCTGGACGATAATTATAAAGTTCATTAAACTGTATTACGGGTGTGACGTAATTAGTCGTGTGTCACCTACTAATTACCAATTGCGAAACAAATAAACTCTGCTATGTTTATTTGGATTCATAACAGTTCTGTGAAAGATATAAAACACTTTTTAAACAGCACAAGTTACTCGTATAGTCAAGTTATGTCAGAGGATCGTTAAATTGTGCAACTCTACCAACATTGGGTATTGCAGGAAGATTTACTTTCGGGCGATAAGCGTTATCGGTTAATCAACCCGGGTATCTCGCGGTGCAGTGACATAGACCTTACTGCACCTCACGTCTCGCTCCAAAAATTCGGTCAAGTGTGAAAACAAATGCCACGCTAAGGATTTCTTACGACATTTAACTTTATTATAATCAGCTGATTAACGAGGTGAACATCAAAATGCAGTCAACAATATTGCTTTTTCGTAAAGTCTTTGGTGGGCCATGAACTTTTAGACAAAACATTCTAATAACACATTTGCCGAATTTAATTGTTATATATCAATTATGTAAGCATTTAGCAACACGGGTAACGCACGTATAGTAATTTTCGGTTTAAGACAAAGCAATCAATCTGCGGATTTGTCTCACTTAGCGACTGGACCCCAAAAAAAGATTGGCCAAAAGCACGTATGTTTTATTGGTCTGCCGGCGAAATATCAAAGTTGTTTTAGGTATAGAGCTGTATATACCAAGCTCACCATGACACGCGAGTCATGTTTAGATGTTGATAACTTCGTGGCTATGACCTCCTTCATTGCCGAACGTTAGAGCCCGTTTCCGGCTAGCAGCCACATATTCGCAACTGAGGTCACTCAAAGGCTGCCAGTGCCGAGAGCTCGAAGAACGTAGCATTTGATACAACTTTTGTTAAATATGTCATCGTATACATTAGCGAATGATCAAATAGCTCGTGAATGTTGATGCTCATGGATGTTCGCACGAGGTGACAGATGTGCCGCGCCGTGATGTGCCAGAGACGTTGCACGCTGCTGAATGAAACGTTACAGACACAAGTAAGCTTGCGCTAACATTCGTCCATGGCAAATCTAACACATTAATAAAAAACCGTTATGAAAAGAATGTTGTACCATAGAGGGTCTTCTAGGTACGACCAACAAGCAAAAGGACTCGACAAGAAAAGGGGATCACACGCTGACCCAAAATAAAGCGAATTTGTAAAGAATCTATAGCGGAATCATGTTTCGATACAACTGGCTCAGGTACTAAAACCCCAGGTGGTGAGTGGAGTGTGTTCAAATATTGCAAAACATAAAAGCCGATAGTATCTCGGCCTTGAGTTTAGCTATTCGGTAATGACCCTGCGCAAGCGACGTTAACCGTCGTCGTAGTTGCGATTACGTGTTAGACCCGAGCCACAGCTGGAAGGCTAGGCGAGGCGATTAAGAAAGATTGAGTAACATTTATATAATGTAAAAACCTTAAACAATCGTTCTGCTACAGTGTAAGCTTGTTATACTAGTAACTTTACGATGTGGTACAATATTAAAATCGTCCAAAGAAATTTGATTCAAAGCCAAGCCCCTTACTGCGCTTAAAAGTACTTTGTAGTTTAGTATCGTTGCGCAGCTCAGCCATCGTGTTATCTAGCAATATGCCACCAGCTTTACATTATGTTTATTTTATAAAGACGGCGAATAGAAACTGATACAAATTGTATATTAATCTTGTTTGTATGAGAACCGAGACCAGCGGAGCTCATCTCCTATACTTTACGTAGCTGAAGCGTTTTGTTGTGACTTGTGGTGTTGAAAAGGCAATAAGTCAAAAATTCAGAATGTTATGACGACTTAAAAATGAATTTATGCATCTTTACTGTCCCATCCCTGCATGGCGGATGTTCTGTAATTATTTACGAATGACACTTACGTGTTATAAAGGCTTGATCATACTATCCCTGTTGTATTTTAGTGGTTCATTTTCTGTGGCTTACAAAAGTTTTTTCGATTATCCTTATGTATGGTATGTAAGAAAGAATGTGTGTAAAATAAAATTAACACATGGACGTCAAAGTAAGTCCACACAAGATCGTTCAATCTGCCTAACCTTTTCTCAAGTAGGTCGGGATCGGCTTCCAGTCTAACCAGATGCAGCTGAATACCAGTATTTTACATGGAGCAACTGCCTACTTATCTGACCACAACCACAACTCAGTTACTGGGTAACATGATATCGCTACCTAGGTGAGACTGGTTATCAGACTTTCGGGCTTTTGACTACCCGTAAGGGCCGTCAAAGATCTACGAATGACAGCCGGAACCGCTTTCCGAGGTAGGCAGAGAGAGTATATCTACAAGATCATCAAATTAAATGGAAGACATATTGTTAGAAAAACAGTACTAATCTTTAACTTGGTATAACTTAAATGCGACAATTTTAGTCAGGAAATCCTCCAAGTCTTGCCGAAGTAAATGTAAGCACAATGAAGTGTCATACCTACTGTCAATATGAACATAGCTTTGTTGTGCGGAAAGCCGCAAGCCCTTGTGGTTAATTTGCAAATATTATTAAACGCGAACAAAAGACGCGCAGACACCCACATGTGATACGTTTGTGGATATTGTGAGCATTTGGAAGAAAGTTCACGAGGAATGAGGTGACGATTACCGACTAATGCATGACTGATACTTTGATCCTATCCTATTGATTGATCATCATCATCTGCCTAGCTTTTTCCCAGGGTCGGCTTCCAGTCTAACCGAATGCAGCTGAATACCAGTATTTTACATGGAGCGACTGCCTATCTGACCTCCACCTCGTACTGGGTAATACGATACCCCTTGGTAAGACTGATCAGACTTTCGGACTTTGGACCACCCGTATCGACTGTCAAAGATCCCCGAATGACAGCCGGGACCAACGGCTTAGTGTACTTTCCGAGGCACGGAGTGTTCTCGGTATGTAGGTAAAGATGTTCACCCATCCACAGACCAACCGCGGCAAGCGTAGCTTAACCTGATCGATCGACCTGTGCGGCTGTTATTATTTAGCCACACGGGCCTCTCTCTCAATATCAATCAATAGGATTATATGAACTTGAAGGTTGTATTGATGATTTAATCATAATAATTCTGTAGTCATTTGTTACGCTCGCGAATCACATTTTTTTCAAACATTCAACATGACGACACTGGGCTGCAAATTGCAAAAAATTTAAGAAAATTTGAATATGTCGGGCTACCTAGCGCATCCCCTTAGAGGTTTGGTGACCGCTTCGTTATGTCAAATTGTTAAATAAAAATATGGTTAACTGCTAGAATCGTTTAGAACCAGCTTTAACTTTTTCGTCCAAGAAGTAGTTCCTAGTCTCGACTTCTTGGCACGTACTTGGTTACTGAAGGTAGTGGTCCTAAAAGGCGTTCGTGGTTTTACGTATGATGTTCCACTTCGTTCGGTTCTCAGTTGTTCTCAGGGCGGTCGTAACAGAGTCCAGGGAGAGCAGTTACTTGGTCTTACCAGCGCGGCAGCGGTCTAAGTTCCTATAACTTAATATTTCTTGCATCATTGCATGTCAGACTGAACCGAAGTACCGAAAAATCATCCGACGTTTTTTATTTTTATTAAAGAACAAGGCGTTTTTTATGGCAATTAATAATGCATTGTTAATTTAAATTCGCCTGCAACGTCGACGATGTTATTATAAGGTAGTCAAGTGCAAGAACTCCTGACATCTATATCGTCGACGCCTCGCCTTTGATTTATCGAATAAAGTAATTCATTCCATTGTGTTTTTTGCGAACATCGTAAAACATAACGCCAAAGGTCAACACTAGCAGGATAATGTTACATCAAAAAGACTAATAAAGCTCCCATTGTATGAAAAATAAGCTGGCAAGGCGAGCAGACCGTGTGTCGTGCTCGGCGCGGTGGTGCGGACGCGGTAGGGCGGTGCGCGCCACACGCTGCGCGTTTACGACGTGCCGGCGAAACCAGAGCTTAAAAATCTTCATTATCGCAACCATCAACCATACGTTATGTCCTTCAACCACATAAACAATCTCAAATTTAATAAAAACCTCATTAACTCTCCTGTCACAACTTCCATGCGAACATTTACAATAATTCAACGATGAATCGAGTACTCGCAGTTATTTAGAAGATTCCAACCGTCCGTTTAGTGTAGTCTCATCACTATTCCGTGCCCGAGGATATGAATGGAGGATAACATTATTAAGCTCCACAAATAACGGTCCTGAATGCAGATGAGCCCTGTAGCTAATCTAAAGTTGGCGCCTGCCGACGCTAGAAATAACAGAGCTCTGTAGAAATGTCGATGTCCAAATACTATGAGTGACGCATTGGCGGGTAATCCCACCACGTGGACCAGTTAGTACATCACGCTAAGGTGTAGAATTATAAGACCTTAATTGAGATCAAGAGCAACGCGACGGATGCAGCCCATAATAATCAAACGAGGCTCGAGCATCCATTATCAGTAAATGCAAGCGATGTTCTACGTTCAAAGAAATGTCTGAGAGGTTAATCCGCGTGTTTTATGCGCAATAACTTGCAATATATCTGTAGTTAGTTCGGTTAGTTCATTTTAAACCGCGTCATGCTCTATGACGCCCGCGAATCGACGCTTCCTAAATTCTAAATAGATGGCGCGGCAGTAATAAAGCTCTGATTGTGTAATAAAACTCAGTTGCTTGGAGTGGCGCCACGGAAAAAAGTGTAAATGTACCGTGTTGTTTACTAACATTCAGTTGTAAGTTTCACGAACGTGACAATTCGAGTTCAGCGTCTTTACCACAATTATGGGACCTTTGACTTTGCTCTTGGACGATTTTGCGATCCTTGTACCAGGATAATATAGCCGTTGTGGAGTTTTCATCTCGAGCTTGTGAATTTATTTACCGAGACCGATGCGGTTTGAAACGATATTAAATAATCGATTGTTATTTTTTTCGTCTCGGAGGTGTCAAGTTTTTGCTGCACCGTCATTATGACGGCTCGAAAATTGCAGCGCTATCGTTGCGGTCGGGTACCATACTAATACTAACACTTAATTAATTTAGATGCGATTTGACAGCATCAAATTACAGACAAATAATCGGGTGTAATTTATTTAACAATAGTGCAACCTCGATGCGTCAAATGTCGAAAACCGAAAAAAGTTTTAGCGTGGTTGTCCAAGTCGCTTTGTGTGGTGTACATTACGAAGTTTGTTCGGTTAGTGAATGTGTTAGTCTAGTGCGGCCGTCGATGCAAAAGGTCAGCGGTGGTCGGCGAGTGCTGATGACGAATGTAAGGGGTTGATGAACGCGAACGCGATCTATTTCGGAGCGACTAAAAGCGGCGGCGGCTCACCGAGTGACATTTAGTCGGGCTAGGTGCATCCGACTCGGTACTATCAGAATACTATAGATAACTGTACTGGGACTATGAATAGTTTTACTATAACTGGAGCTTTTGAACGTTTTAAAGATTCAAGATTGAATCGGCGACGTCTGCCGGTCGATTCTGTAAAAATCTCACCGTGAAAACGTAGGTGAAGTGAGTTTGTTTTTGCTAGGAATTGACACTATTGACAGCTCACTCCACGCTCACTTCACCTAAGTTTTCACCGTGAGATTTTTACAGAATAGCACCGCTGGTCTGAGAATCTGAGACAGATATTTTTCAAATAATCTATGTAAACAGATTACAGTCTTAGATAATTGAGTTTGCACGTGGAAAACGAATACTTTACAACATTCTGCAAAACTATAAAGTTACGCTGATTAAGTGATTACATACGAATTTTCGCTGTTCGCATAAACTCAGGGTTTTTTGGCCACAGTAAAGATATTAATCAGTCACAGATCAAGTTTTTATTTTTATGAATGGCAGTTCCACGCTGTGTATATTTCCTATATTGCGTATTTATGACCTGTTTTAAAGGCCTTTTAGTATTAGAATGCGCTGAAGGATGTTTAAGTTACGAACGGGCGGACATTGCTCTTGTAACGAAGCTCCGCTGCGAGCCGACGCGTGCCCAATCTGATTAAACTGTGAAAATATTACTGTGATCATGTGCTCGATAGCGTGTACATAACATGCACGCACGGATTTACGAGCTTTGTACATATTTAAACGTTACAAACGAGTTTTGTCAGCAGTCACATTGCGGCGAGCTGACTTGTGTTCTTTTATTATTAGGTAACTAGTTGACCCGGGCCACGCGTTGCTGTGGCTAACGTTTTTGTGCAATAAAATAATATTGCGATTATAAATGGAGATGTGAGCTATCCTATCTTTCAAGTTGGATCAAACTGCACACGGTGTACAAATTTGATTAAAATCGGTTAAGTAGTTTAGGAGTCCATCGCGGACAAACATCGTGAGTACCTACACGTAATTTATAATTTATATATATTAAAAGTTGAGTTACAGAATGTACGGGTGGAATTTTCCTTTATCTGCTGAAAAAATTGAAAACAGAGTCATCGTCAGGTCCAGTTGAAAACCAGCGTCAGGCACCAGTTGTCTGGCATTTTTGCTGAACTGGGCCTTTTTGGCGCAGCCGTGAGGCACACTTTCCTGCTAATTTCTTACATTGGACTTTTTATTTTTATCTTTGTTTTTATCTGATGTAAGACTATTATCTAACTATCTAGTATATTGTGTGTCTCTTAGTCTGTGCTAAATAAATGTATTTTCTTTCTCTTATATTTATAACTTTTATAGTGTGTTTACCAAAAATATTGTCGGAACTAATAATAACTAACCTCCTTTGAAGTCTGTTAAAAATTTAATATACTTTATGCTTTATTTTAGAACACGGAAGAACAAACGTTTTTGCCCTAATATGGTTGGCTGATTTAAGAGACCATTGAGACATAATTTTGTACCAAAAACATTATATTAGAGAACAAAATAGAGATGACATAAACAAAGTAGAAGGTGGGGTCGCTTTTCCTTGTCTTTGGTCCTTGAGGGCATAGATACGTTATAGGTAAATAAATGATGCAGCACTAGCACTGCTGAGCTTGTGGTCTTTGGTTCGATTCCCTATTAGGGTTTTCCATACGGAATTTCTCAGTAGCAGCTCGGAGTCTGGATTTGTGCCCGAATAATGGCATAGGCTCGACTCCCAACACACACAGACAACATACATAGGCAGTGCCGTATTATCCATAAGGCACTTTAGGCCAGTGCCTAGGGGCCCACTATGACCAGGGGCCCACCCAGCACTCCCGATTAAAAAATGAAAAAAAAAAGGGATTGTGTGGTTTTATGAAACCACGGTAGTGAAACTTTTTTCACATTATAAGGTAAAAGCCAAATTGCGTTGTTGTGGTATGAAAAAGGGGGGCCCGAAACGAGCTGTGCCTAGGGGCCCCGAGATGGTTAATCCGGCCCTGTACATAGGACTTAAATGGGCGATGTGTATGTAGGTAGTGTGTGTGGTGTACGTCTGGCTAACCCTTTCGGCGAAAATAAACAGTAAAGGTAACACAGTACAGGCTTTTTTTATCAATCATCGCCAAATGAACAATTTGAACCGTTAATTTGGCAAGACTGCAATAAAAGAGGGATCGTAGCACAGAAGTGATTCACAGTCTGAGCTGCAACATACATGATTGATGATGTGATTCGCGGAAGACGCGCACCATTTGATGAAGTTAATTTATTGTGAGAAACAGACACTTTTAAATGAACTTCTGTCACGAAAAACACGCTAATATCACTCTCAAATGAAACTGTTTGTTTTGTTTCTTCACATTAACATAGATTAGCTATACAATTTACGATATGAGCCAGTTATAGTTAGGCTTCTGTCGTATAACCAGATTTTAGATAACATTATCAGCGTTAGCTTCGCGAAAATAACTCATTAAACAAAAATGATAGGAATCGTAAACACACGTGTGTGTGCGACAGATCCAATTCCGAACATTTTAATTAAGGTGCGCCGCCCGCCGTCGATACAGTTCCAGACAAAGCGAGAGTAACAAGTATAAAATGAATCGCTCCGCGACCAGCGTCCGGTGACCAACGACCAGACGATCAGCGACTAGGGACCGACTACATCGCGAGCTTCGCAGAAACATCAAGTTTTTACACAAACATCATAAGTTCTTAACACTGCGTCGCGTCGTCGTGTCGCTCAATTAACCCGACTTTTCTGAACTATTTAAGACTCCTTCGAGTATCAGATTCGCGACCAATATTTCGATTGCAATTAGAGTTCGGTGACCGCTGCCGGTGACCGCCGATATCTGCGCGAACGAGATCTTTTCGCACGCACTCGACGAAATAACAAACGAGCAAGTCATTATAATGACTAACGATCAACTAATCGACATTTTCTTTGCCAAAATAGGCATTTGTTTTTTTAATTGATCTAATTGAAAGTGGCATAGACGCGCAAGATAAACAGTGCTTTCGCAAGATAAACAGTGCTTTCATTTTTATTCGTCCTCGCATTCTATTCAGGTTTGGGCTGTCACTTTTTGTTTCGTTGCGCCGGTAGTGCGGTGCGCTGCGAGTAGGATCTCGATCGGTCGCGGACAGCCTTGACCTTCGGCTGCGATCGGTCGCGCGGCCGAGCGTCGACCCGCGCCGCCCGCGCCGCCCCGCCGCGCCTCCAGCCGCCTCTAGAGATGCACTACTACTTATTGTATTACATACACCGGAAAAAGTATCGATGTATCGAACAGTTTCGAAACATAAGCAGCACAGTCTGTTCAAGTACCTACCTTAAATAAAGGCAAGCCGCCGAGTCAAACCCAACGTGTGGCTGATTGATTATGTAATATCTTAATAATCTCGATATTACGCTACCAAGGAATAAATTAATGTCGTTGTTGTAAAACAGAAACACTGGACTTTATTTAGCGGCAACTGGTGCCCAGACACCGTGTCTTGGTTGCTTTGAACATTTCAAAAGTTTATTGTTCACGGAGATAAATCAATTTGTCAGTTCACATCTCTGGGATATTTTTCTGTTTGTCCAAGATTTAAAAATATGTGATAATTTCTAATTAATCGATAGGAACGATGGTGTTCTCGTCTCTAAGCATGGATCGTTAGGAGCGGTGCCTCTGGACGCGTACGATGCACCTCTGCACTATGCGTTGTCTTCCGCAAATTATGTATGTATGGGCTCACCCGATCACGTGATGCTAACCTCACAACACTTTTATAAATCGAACGAAACCTCAAACTCTTCTGCCTTTTTTATTTGTTTGCGGCTTTAGTAGTTTTCCATTCAGCCTGTTTGCAAATTGAGGTTCTGTAACTTGCAAATAGGAGGAAATGGTTTCAAATGAGATGGAACAGTGTGTGTATTAGTGTCAGTGACAGTAACACGTAGGTAAGGCTGAAGTGTGCTCGTCTTGAGGGGCGCCTCGCCAGCCATGACAGCACAGTGCCTCGCTTCCGCTGGACACGGGACTCACGGACACGCCGAATGAACAACATACACGATGCCAAGAACATTATTGTACCTAATTGTAATAAGGTAAACGCGCTTCGTATTAAAAAAAACTATATCTCAAGGACGCAAATGGTTCGTTGGCCAATATTTTTTACTCAAATCAAGTACCTACTAGAATCGATTTTAATAGCTAGACGATCACGATAAGTAAATTGATTTCCGCAGTAATATTTATACAAATCTTTATCTACTTTTATCACGAACTATCGCAACTTTTCGCGAAACTAGGCACTAGTGGATGTTGGTTGTGTACTAGGGCGGCAAACGCGGCGGGACGTAATCTTGTTAGTCAAACATACGAGCACTTGAATTATCGTGCGTTAACGGCCCGCACACATGAATGGCACATACGGCATGTACGTGAGCGTACGCGATTCATTCAATTTGTTTACTCGGAGTCATCGCATGCCGCCGCGACGCCGCGGTCAAGGGCGGCGTCCATCGCCCGCCACGCACTCGCCCCAATTATTACAACACCTACTGGAGCCGCGATGTTCGCAGTAGCGTTCTATAACCACGGCATAAGCGATACTCTATCTAGTTTTGTTATTGTTTACACATGCCGAAGTTTCGTGGGAGTACATGTAGTGTATAATGATGAAACTTGAATATCTTGATTTATTGACGTTTCTGAGGAGAGTCGGGTGTTTTGTAAGCAGGTGTCTATGCTTTTTCAGAAGGCAGCTATGAGTAGGTACGGTCGTGGCAGTGGTGTGAGCTAGGCAGCAGCTGGCACTGCTGGCGGCATGTCCACAACGTGACCGGCGCAGGCGCACCACGTGGCGCGAGACCTTCGTCCGGACCACCAACTCTTAGGTCATTTACTCCAATTACGTAACACCCGTGTAACAACTACGACTACGTATATAATCGGCGGAATTTTTATTGACTAATTATTCGTCATTTTTTATAAGCGGTGAAGTCAGCGGATATAGCTAAATATTCAAACAGTGTATCATTCGAGGCTAACAATAACGTATAAAAAAGCCTTCGGATCGAATTATCTGACGTCGATATCTATTGGTGTGTACACAGGCGGTGTGCTCGCTCCCACCGCGTGCTGCGGGACGCTGTTCCAGCGCGGGGCAGTGCGAGATGCAGCCACATTCCTCGCCGATGACTCGCCCCCGCCGGACCACCGTCGCGAGCTTTTCACACGTAAACAACATGTGGAAGACGTTCATTACTTAGATTTTACTACTTTCGACGCAGTCTTGTTTCAAAGATAAAGTGAACCATTCATCGCGCGAGCCCGCGAGCTAGCCAGCCCGCGCGGAGTCAACGCCCAGACGGATTAAAGGGCCGATTAACGAGCACAGTTTAATTTATAACCGGAATAATAAAAGCTCACGGAAGGACCGCCGCGCACCACGCAGCCCGCCAGCCCTGACTAACCCATACCGCTCAACTCAACTCATAACTCAAGTGTCAACAAAACATACTGCTCTCAGCATTCTACTACAAAAAAAAATTCACAAAGAAGTCCGGCTTGCTATAGAGATGCTAATTCGCCGCATTCGATCTTATTAGCTAAACGCGCCGACATAACTTTCGGTTTCGCACAAACGTTAACATTGATTTAGAGCAAAACGATAAAAAGTAAAAGAGTCGGGACATTGAAACCGGTTGAAGCATCGTCCGGGGCAGCCGAAAACTCTGTAATTGTGTTAACGAGACGCGCCAGAGACCCACGTGCTCACCGCTTAGTTTATTAGTGCGATCGTAAACTCAACGATAGTGAAAGATGCTTTCATAACTTTAAGATACTTTTATAGATTGGTAACGCACGTGTCTTCGCGATAGGCCCGCATCTGCTCGATAACTCTGATAGTGTATCGGGACCGGAAAACGCGGTGAGATTTGCTGGTGAGTCGAGCGCTGGAGGTACCAGGGAAGCGTGACTGATAAGGAGGTTACACAACGGGCTGAAGGAGCCAAGGTCGCGGCAGATGTGGGAAGCACAGGCTCGTCGTTCACGGCTTATCTCGTCGAATGTTTGCCAAGCATAAATAAGCAGCGCCTCAACACAGTACGATTGAAATACTCGTCGATACGGCGCACCATGTTTATGGGTGTGAACGCACTCGGCTATGGCGTCGTGAGAACTACACTAGCACATATTAGGAGCGATGATACGCGATAACGCGACACGTGGTAATCGAAGCTTAGCGACCACAATGTGTCAGTGTAACGTTGCGTAACTATTCCAAAATATGTTTATCGGAACCAAATGCGTATACTTTGTGGGTGCGAGCTTCTCGTTAGTCAGATTAAAATATTTTTTAATTTATTCCAGTGCGAGTTCACTGAGGTATCCGACCGATAAAGAGTTCACGCGATCTCCGCGGGAGGGCGAGATGACGCGCCACTAACATTCCAAAACCGATATTATTTATTTTTAATAATGCCAATGAACGCTTAGCACGTTTACCTTCGATTTGCATCTACTCCTTTATCGAAGCGCTTCCTGCTCGAGCCTTAGTTGTGTTGAGATTATTTATTTGTAAACGATATTCATTCAAGTGGAGAGCGTCGCCGGCGCGGAACGGGCTAGGACGCTGACTAAGCGAAAACCATTCGCCGGTCGGAACCCGGCCAGTGCCAGTGGGTCAGTGGACCCCGGGAGCCCGTGCCCCCACAGGAATCCCGACTGAAGGCCGCCATTCATAATAAAAATGACATCAACCGCGTGGGAACATATAAATGCCAAGCAAACGACCGGTCGGACCGGCAGATTTAATTACGACACCGCTGATTAATATTGGCATAAACGACATTCGGCGAAACTGTTCCTCTTCGTCGTTAACACAACGAAACTGAAAGCTGCGGGGGTAGCGTTCATAAAAAGACAAGAAAGCGTGCAGACGATCGTGATGCGTCAGCGCAATGCACTTCTGCCGTCCCTGTCGGGGCGAGTGCACTTGTCACAGTATGTTCGTCCCTGTCGCGCAGTCGTCAGCGCCGCCGCGTTATGTGCTGCGTCTCGCTTGCGCCTCATCACTTTGTTTGAGGAAGTGCGCCTCACGCTTACGGGATCGCTCCGGCCGGCAGCTGCTTTGCATCGCATACCGAGCGGATTAGGAGCCGAAGGTTTAGTCATTGAAGAAAATCAATCGAATAGCAGCGCGTGTGGCCGCGACATTTGCCCCATAACAATGAGTGGTAGTGCATCCGTCTCTCTCGCGGCGGACCTCGCGTGCTGTTGCTCCGGCAGGTTCAATATCCCAGACCTTGGTCCGATCGAGAGTACCCAGGGCCAGTTGAAACTAGTTACTCATACCAACTACCACCTGCTATCAATGTAATTTAGCCAGTATTTTTAACATCTTTGCTCCGAAATTACCAATGTCGACCGCGGTGTCGTGAGGCTTCGTAAGGAAATGGATTTTTCCATCGCTTTGTCGGCAATGTTTGGACGATTCGGTCGGGGTCACGTTTTGACATAAACGACTGAACATAAAAAATTGAATAGTTTATGATTTCTCTACCAGGAAAACTAATGAAGCGTCGGTGGTCGGCGCCGAGCACCGTACCTACATCAGAATATACGAGCGCCCAATTAGATGTCGGGCGCATTGCGAAAATAATATAAATATTAGTAGAACCGACAAAGCTTTTTAATCACCGATCTCGATGCGTTTTGTTCCTTTTGCGGTCCGAAA
This sequence comes from Luperina testacea, assembly GCA_927399505.1. Classification (NCBI taxonomy): domain Eukaryota; kingdom Metazoa; phylum Arthropoda; class Insecta; order Lepidoptera; family Noctuidae; genus Luperina; species Luperina testacea. The sequence continues at coordinate 2,489,256 of OV656771.1, forward strand.
TTACAGGTTGCGAGTTCGCTCACCCCGGCACGCCGCGCTTAGGGCAACTATGCTCTCGTGGATCGTGTGAAAAATTACCAGAGATTTTGCTCTTATTTCGCATTATAAGTGGCATTCGATATGTATAATTTCTGCATCCGGCCGAATATAAAGCAGCACGGACGGACGGCGTTGCGGCTCTCGATCGGATTTGAAGATCGATGAACTCTCTATCGGAAGGGCCGTTGTCGTTTGTAGTTAGCATTATAAATAATTTCAAAAAGAACAATGAAAACGAAAGCGTTGTCGACGGCGCGGCGGGCTCGGCAGGCGCTCGGCACGGCTCGCAGTCGCGGCTCGCGGGCGAAGCGGCGCATCACACCGCTCGCTCCTCCAAGGTTACGGCGTAGGGGCGGCGACCGGCGACCGGCGACCGGCGAGACGGCCGTGACGTCACGGGCGCCGGAAACGATTGTCCGCTCATAGTTACGGTTACATTTTGAGTTTAGAAGAAAGTGCTCTGACGCCGCGTGGGCTAGGTCAGTGCGGTGCACTTCGATCACTCGTTACATCACTGCGTTTGTAACTCGTTTGGCGAACTTAGGCCGAAGATATTATTATAAACAGACTTGTTTTTAAATAAAATAAACAATAAGTTAATTCGTTGTTGTAAGTAGGTATGTCTGAAAGCAAAAACGACAACAAAAGCCGTAGGTTTTGTTCCGAAAACGGCAGATGTACAAGAAAGCGGTCGACCTCAGCTGATAGGCGACTGATAAACAAATTAATTGTCCGCGGGACGACAATGGACGCCGTTTTATTTAGCATGCAGAAACAGAAATACTACAAATAAAATCACTTGTAGGTGTGTGTGTAGTGTGTAAAAAATCTAGTGATTTTTTAAGAACTTACAGTAATTACGTACTTATGTGCCATATTGGTTCGGGTGTTATTGTTACACTTACGTCATGATGAGGTTTTTCACGTGTTACGGATGATTTTATATTGTGCAATATAAAATTTTTAGTACTTTTTAGGTGTAAATACTGCCGATGCTTACCTGGGAAAAGAAAATGACACTTGTTAATTTATTTATTCAATTAAATACACAGAGAAAATATTAAAAAATGTGGGAAAATTGCAATCTTATTAGGTACTCGTATATATGGGTTCAAGAAAATGTTTAAAATAATTCAATAAAAAAGAAACATTGTCGAGTGCAAAAACTACTTTCATAAAACTTCTGCAACTGAAGCCACTTTGTTTCTTTCAAGTTGGGAAAACTAATAATTATTCTTGCCCAGTCAGTACCAACAAACAAAAAAAAACTGTTCTTAAAAATATTGTCATATTTGGAATTCATCTGAACTTCATCTCTGTCTTAAGAAGAAATGTTAAATATTTTATAAACAACGCAAACACACAATACATTTTTGCGTAAATCGGTAGGTATAGTGACGCGCGGTACACAAGGGTGTTTACAAACATACATAATATTGTCAATATTTCATAAAGGCTCCTGCAAACAGGCGCGACGTGCGACGCGAATCGCGCGCGACACAAAGGCACCGCTCGTTGCGCGACTTGCGGTGCCTTTGTGTCGCGCGCGATTTTATCGCGTGTCGCGCCTGTTTGAAGGAGCCTTAAACCAACACAGTTACTACGTTCTGTATAAACTTGCTACAACTCCTTACTATGTATGTATTATGCATAAATTCATTATTTTCACTTCATGACCTACTCATAGCGTTTTTGTAACCCTCAAACGTCCGTGAAGCTGACTTGCCCAAAAATAATTTACATAGTAGGTATACAGTATGCAACGCCTACCTTTCCTTATAAAAATATTTTGCTTAACATAGCATATCGCGAGTGAGACGCGAGTCACAAGGCAATATTGTGCCACCAGATCACTAAGACCCCCCGTCTCACCTTCTAGCGGTACCAGTTGGTTTTAATCGAAAGAATCAATGTGGACTAAGAGGTCAGTTAAGCCTGGTCAGGGTGTATTTAAATACGCGTCCCGGCTGTTAGCGTTTCCGATAGGCGCGTGACGCAGAGGTACGAACAGAGAATTTAAAGTGACTCATAGAGTAGGCACAAGAGCAATGAGCCCCGCACACTCGCTACAATGTAGTGGAGGACCCCAACACTCGATCAACTAATAATATTCCTCTAATTGTTCCGCTGACGTACCACATTCTTACTCCCAGACGCCAATTAATAAACTGAAGTGTCAGAAATAGTTTATTCGCATCACTACCTTAAACATACAATAACCATAACGGTAAACTTTCCCTATTGTTTGACTTCTGTCCTAATTTCTATCGACCTAAAACGACACGATGTCGCACAGGTGATTTCGACAAAAGAAACGATCAATGTGGATTATAAGACTTCGAATAAAATGCCACCAATGGAAGTGAATTATCAACCTTTAATAAGTCCATAAAATCGAGAGGCAACAAACCAACAATGTCGACGAACTCCTCGGTGGAATAGGAAGAGTGGGCACTGGACACTGGGCAGCCTCCAAAACAAGTCCTGCAGGGAGCGGGTAATCGAAACAAATAGAGTTGAGAACATGCGATGATTATTTACGCAGTCGCAGCTCTTATAACTAACACATAAAGGTAGTGCTTACTCCAGATTACAGTGCACTCGGAGATAGAAATATTTGTCGAAGCGAGTGAAGCGCCCGTCGCAGGCGCAGCCGCGGGCGAGACGCGCGACAAACAGTATCAACAACACTGACGCTAATTTTCACCAGAACAATTTAAACCTTTAATGTGTTATAAAAAGCAATGAAGGAACTCACGCCGGTCGGTCGTCATTATCCTTCGCAGGGACATAATTCACGTTCTCCGGGCAGTAAAATTAAAAACGCGTAAATGGCGCGGTGGGATCGCGGTACTCTACCAACTTCAATTAGATTTCGCGAAAGGCGAACAATAAGAAATAAAATCTGATCTTTTACGAGCGCTCTGTCAGGCATCGGTCAGGCGTCGGTCAGGGGAGATGATCGTAAAAACGGGAATGCAACGGGGCCGTGTTGCTAAAAAAACCAAAAGTTAACCGAATCTCGACAACTTTTAACCCGAAACTGCCGGGACGAAATTTGATGGGGCGGGTTACGGCCCGAAAGTGGGTCAGTCGCGTACAAAGGCACGGCCACGAATCTCCACTTCAATTGACACGCGCAATAAAAATGACGCCGAAGGTGAGATGAAACATCGGCTCGGAACAATAAGTACCTCCGCCAGGGCCAGGCAGCAGCCAGCAACCACCAAGTTTACAACTCTCAAATCAGCGTGGGAATCGTGAAACGGATAATTAATTCGATCAACTGATGCGACTTTCTTAGTGATCGATTCAGTGCAAATGCGCATTTGAAAACATAAAATTCGCAGTCGTCCGTCGCACACGAATACTTACGGAATGCAAAACGGAATCTCGCTCGGTCTTTGTTGCGGATTCCCAGACGGCGGCGGTGGACGGCGGCCGAGGTAAAAAGCGGTCACATGTACCGCCTTATAAATTATGAACCCCACCGGGGGTTATTAGTTGTCGAAATGACAGCGGCGGAGGCGACCAGTGCCGAATGTGACGCCCGCTATACCGTTACAAAACCTAGACCACTAAAAAACTAAGGTCGATGGGGTCGCCCGACCTGTTTGCTGCACTTTTATTTTTATCGATTTAAATTCGACTGCGCTCAGAAACAGTGCCTCACGGCAACAAAAGAATTTTGAATATAGGACGCAAAGATAAACGTATAACCATTGTATAATTATTAATTAATCACGTCGAACGAGAATCTTGTGACATTAAATTACAATAACATTGTTATCTAGTCACATATTGACCTATCAGAGAAAGCAATAAGTCAACGACTTCATTGAAATGAAAGAATCCTCTGTTGATCGATGTCACACACGTCAAAGTAAAAATACGTTAATATTAAACGTTACATAAGTGATTTAATACGGAACAGTTTTTATTTATTATTTATGTATCATAGTAGAAATTGTAAGGTATTCTATTAATAGTTAATTGGTGTATACGCATACTCGTTTGATAAAAGCAATAGCTTTTACCAAACGCTTTTACGCTTTTGCTTTTACTTATAAATATATAAGTGCATAAATCAGATAGAAGGCCGAAGCATCCCACGCAAACAACATCGAGGTAGGTCGGGATAAAAACAAATACTGAAAAATACAAGGAATCCATAACAGTGACAACGTTACCCCATTCACTTATTAAAAGTTCAGTGGGTGATTGGTGCAGAGTAAATCACATCAACTTCAGCATAACGCGACGTTGCTAACTCGATCAGTGTTTTCGCTCATTCGACCGACTACTAGGTCATAGCTGCCTAGTACCTCCATTGTGAGCCAATTAATTTGCTAAACGTGATGTTTTTAAATAGGAACTAACCTCAACATTATCGAAACAAATTAAAATTGTTTTATTATCGGTTTAAACACGCTTTATGCTTGTAATACCTACCCGACTGTAATTACAGGTTTACAGCTAATCATATTAATAGTTACATAGTTTTTTATGTTTAAATCACCGGGTATGTAATAGGTAGGTGTGTTTTGAATCGTCCTTTTAGATCAAACTTGAAGACCTCAGAAGTCATATTTTTTGTATTTTCAACAGCTCAATGATGATAGCCTATTTTATTTATATTGAAAAGACGGTATTTATCCCTCGTTAGCTCACGCCAATAACTGGCACTTACCAGGGCATCACGAGTGCAGAGGGAGTGCAGAGGTTGTGAAATTGCGTGTGACCGCAAGACATCCGGCGGACAATTGCAATGGCGCATGCGCCGGCGCGGCAGACGAAAGCCCAGCGCGCCGGATGTATGTAATGTTCAGATATTGGTGTGCATGTACACATTTATTGAATAATGCTTTACTTGTAAGGATACGAGTAGTTTAAGAACACGAAACGCGAGACTGGCGTTGATAGCTGAGTAAAATAAAACTGCACAATTGCACATGGCACAAATCGTTCGCATTTTCCAAGAGCTTTCGTTGCAAGATAGATTTTGAAGACGATTAAAATGCTGCTTAAGTTCTTGGGTTCTACCAGAAAGTTAAAAAGCACAACTTGACAATGAACTGAATGAAGTTAATCGGACTTTCGCAACGTTCAGATGGAAAGGAAACCGCAAGGAAGTGGGTTCAACGCCAAGGTCTCGTAATTTTATTATTTAATATCCCCGTAAAGTTTATTTTTATGTATCATTATAAAAACATAATGGGGAAAAATAATCACTTCACTTACGTGTACATTGGACAGTATTATGTGGTAACTGACAAGGGCTACATAATATAATAACGAAAGTGGTCATCAGAAGTATCAAATGAAGCGATCTATCAGACGGGTTGTTACCGCAGGGCTCGTTTATAGGGAAGCCTAGCATGTGTGGGAGCTGCATAGTGCAGAACTGGTTTGTCTATGTGTACCGAGACGTCCGATACATCTTCATGTTTTTGTTGTCCTAGTCCATGAAAATAAGCGGTGGTGAAATATAAAAGGATAATAAACAACTCATTACGCAATGAACTTATTCGAAAGTTACGTTGTTTTTTTTTATTTTCAGCGGACAACAATAGAAACTTCGAAAACAAAACTTTTAAAAAGTTCGTACATCACGAATTTTGAACGACTCCGGAGTTCTTTTGTAACTGAAACGTTTATACATAATAATGTAGGGCCAAATTATAAATAACCGTTTAACCGTATATTTTTCAAAAGATTTCCATAACATGAGCTAACTCTTTTGTTCACAAACGCACGCATTCCTGCTCTGAAACGGCAGCATACAATAAGTATTCAATCTCATTCTTATTGTTCAATAATTATTACTGATATTTAAAACTGGATTGACAGCGGGTATAGGAACTGTAGCACCCATTTATTACCGGCGACCTTCAACACTAAATAAGCCTGATAGGTTAATTGCTGTGAACAGATTAGTTTTTAGCAGTTTTTTTGGACCACCAAAACCCGATGCTCTTTGTTTATGATTCATAATTACAATACGGTGGAGAGGCAATCACCGAACCTGTCATTATACTGTACAAATAACTACTTACTTATACATTCTGAGTGTGGCGAGTTAATTCGATACCCGTAACGGCCATGTTATCCTAGTCGTAGCCTCATTTAGGTATTTATTTATCGATTGGCCAATTATTGATGTCTAAATAAAAAAGGGTTTCTTTAGTACATTGCTATATTTCATCGGCCCGTTTTTGATAGTTCACTGTTAACAAAAAACTTAATGTTATTTATGGTAACGTAGAATTAAGATTAATATGCTTATTTTTTTGGGTGTTATTCCGCTAAGCTCGATGATTATGATTTGTGGCCATTAGACCTACATCAAACGGTTCGCGTGTGACCCATGCTGCCCATGAATAGTGCAACGCTGACGCAATGCATCGCAAAAAAAAACAACTGTTAGATTAGACGCTATCAACAAAAAATGTGTTATTTACCTTGGCTTTATTTGTAACACGAATTTTTTGTGCGATATTAATTTTGGGGTACTTAATAATTTTATGCCATAAAACTTATACGATGCAGAAATAATTAAGTGCTCATAAATTTGAGCAGGTGGGCTAAGTTTGTAAGAGTTCTCGTAATGCGTAACCAGCGAAACAGATCCGTCCTCCATTAAGACGTTACAGTCGTCCCTGAGGAGGGACGTCCTCTCCTGCGGCGGTATCAGCTCCTTTATCTTGAGCTTCGATATTAGGTAGATAGCATATCCAGCGAGCAACACCGCGGTTCGAGATAATAGGATATTATAATAATAAGATAATAACACGTCTGCTCTAAGCGGTACGGCGAAACGGCGCGCTTTTTTCCCGCCGCTCCCCGGTGTTGCCATGTCTGTCTCGCAGATTCATTCCCGCCCGGTTTAACTAGTTCAAGGTTGTCTAAGATGTGCTCGTGAATGGGTGGCTTTATTTTTTGTTAGCAATAGGTCGTCTTTAGGTCACCGGAGTCACCCGCTGCCGGAACGGACGATGTCGTAAAGCAACACAAAGAATCCCGTGTTGTCCTCCCATGCACACTGATCATAGCATGATACCTATCTACCTAGCTATTTGTTATTCGATCACAATTTGTTTCGCAAACACAATAAATTACCCGACGACTGTTACACATTTAGAACATTACAACAAAAACAAAACGTTGTCGCTAAAATGATACGATTTAAAAATTAATTAACTACTTATGATAATGGGTTTGGGGTTCGGCAAAAAATGCATTTTTATTGTGGAAAAATATCACAAAAAGTTGTCTGGAATGACGAAGACATTAAGTTATTTTGTAACAGAGTGCAACGCACTGGGAACTGACCGCGTTAGGTTGGCAACCCAGAGAGGGCGCAACTAATATGCATCCAATCCAACCGTAAACGATTATTCGAATTTCGAATGTGCCACATGACCGTCATATTGCGGCGTTTGAATTTAAATTTGGAACGCGTCTTGTACGATTAGTTCGTTAATTAAATTAGGGTCTTGCATTTATTAGGTCTTCAACTGACCGTCACATTACGATAAGTTACTTGAAATAAACAAGACCCCCCCCCCCCTGAAATTATTGGTGCAAATAATATAAAGTTGATATGTATTTTATTTTCCGGGTTCGTTCGCCAGGTGCTCGGGGACCACCGTGCTATCGAACGCGACCGATACAAAGTCACTTACAAGTAACTTTGTTGACAAAAAAAAACAGGCCACCAGCGGACGGTAAGTCATCCATGCATATATTAAAATAATCTGCGAAATATCAAAACATCTGTCAACCGGCGGCCAACACTTTGATCTACGAGCTGGGGGTCTGATCCGCGCCGAGTCGATGACGAAAATCGGTAAAAAATCCGAGTCACGATTTTTCGCCACTTGAATCGAGTTAAATTACTTATGTGCCAAATTGGTGATGGGTGGCTATAATGAGATTCTAATTTGATGTTTATTGTTCGTATTTCAATTAGATTTTTACATAAAAAGCCGTATCATTGTAAAAAGGTCAATGGTCTATTACATCTTCATACTGAAGACTTATTTGATGAGTTAATTACGTCTATACGTAATTAACTCATCAAAGAAGCCTTAAGCATCGAGCTTTTTGTGCTGTTTTCCTGGTATCTAAAGACGAATTTTCAAAGATGGCCGATAAATTGGACTGTACCGTTTACAGAGGCACTTGAGAGACGAAATGAGATGGAAATGTGGCCACAAGGAGGCGAGTGGCGTCCTTATTGACCTGGATATACGTGAAGTGGAAACCGGGACTCTCACTAACACTTCAAACTGATCACATTGAGAGAAGGAATCGATTGTTTTCTTAGTTTAAAAAGTATCGTGAGCTAAGAAGCTGTAGAATTCATCGGATTTGAACATGTGTTTGGAGTTCTTGTCGAAAGTTCTAGGTCATAGGACACTTCGTGTGCGTTAGTTTCTTAGTGTAATTTTATTATAATGTTGTATGTATTTATATTATTTTTAAGTTATATTAATATTGTATGTGTTTATATGGGTTTCGATGCCTGAAATAAATGGATTAAATAAAATAAATAGGTTCTCAATGTATGGTGATTGAGACTTTCAGAGGGTCTCCTAGTATAATTATATTTTATTCATCCTACCTTACAATATCACACGTTTAAAAATAATTGTGGCAATAGCTGTTTCTTTTTGCGACGCGACAGAAATGGTAAGTAGAAAAAATTGGGGGCTCTTGAAAAAAAAAAACCATGTGGCGGCGGGCAAAATAAGGTTGAGAACCTATGGGTTAAAGTATACGTGAGCTAAGAAGCTGTAGAATTAATCTAATTTTAAATTTTTATCGTGTGTTCGGAGTTCTTGTCGAAAGCTCTGGGTTGCCATCACACAATCATTAAAGATATATCAGAGGCGCCACACATGATGATTAACGTCTTAAAAAGCTAACATTGTCCATTGTCATTGACTGGTTGACACTTCCCGTGACCAAAGGGCTGGCTTTTACCTTGGCCAGAGGCTAAGCATCGCCATACAACGTGGTAATGCCGCCAGTCTCTTGGGTACATTACCAGTCGACAGCGATGCAGATGAATTCTTCGACGCAATTTTTTAGTTTCTGTAGAGTTTTAGTTAAGTTAGAATTTTTGTTTTTTTTTTTTGTTTTTATGTCTACTAAATTATTTTTAATTATTACGTTCTAAAAATAAACATTGTCCATTATTTAGATTACACGATGGCATAGTTTGTAGTTTTACAAGCTTCCAACTGTCTCGCAAAGCTTCGCCCATTATTACACATAAGAGCCGTGACGTTATTAGTTTTTCGTCTTAAAGTGATAAACATCTGAATGAATTGTGATTCATTATGTCCGAGGTCGATCTTTATGTGAAATAAATCGTCCGACGAAACGCCGGCCACTTCAAACGCTCCTCCGATCAGACCACCATTTATTATTGACCTTCCGAAGTACCTCACAGATTGATTCCTAGACTGACTGATTAACATACAAGGGACACGAGGAAGGTCGCATAAAGCTAGACGCTAAACACTCAGATTTGACTAAAGCCGTGAGATACTCACAGAATATAGAATGAAACAAACAGATGCTGACATTTCGTTAAAAATGTCGTCGGCATTTTAATGACTGTTCGGACATACCTGAAATATCGAATTGATAATTTATTGCCTTTGTATTGTATTTAGGACAAAAATATTCACGATTGCAAACGTTGTTCTCAAAAATAATTAAAAACTTGATTTATTGAAGACCAGGTCCATTTAATTGATTCTTTAGGTAAAATAAGTAGACTTTTAATATTGTGATACCTACTGTTTTATTTGAAAAATAGTTTAACAGCGTAGGTTGGCGATTACAGCGCATGTATTTTCCGTGTGAATGGTCTCGGTTCACGGTTGGTCTGGCGTCAGCTGGTCGTTCCCTCGGGCTCCCACACTACCTCACCACCTCGCCCTGTTACCCCTAATTACGGGGACTGTGTTTCTGTGTCAACACACGAATTAAAAAAGTACACACATGACAGTGACGTCGCGTCGCCTCGTTCTAATAGGAAGTTCCACGTTTGAAATATTCACAGGGGTAATAATTCTCGTTTTTTTAAGAACGCTCAGTCTCCTGATCTCAGTTTTAATCTGTCAAAAAATACCTCTAATTTTTGACTCTCTACATTTTTGACATTGATTGTTGTTTTTGTTTGTGTAGAATAAACAAATTTTTTTCCTTCTTTTTTTTTCACATGAGATTGCGACTAGATTTTGAACATTTTTAATTACGGGAATTGGCCTTTTGAATTCTAGCAGATTTTTTTTTAAATTTCTGGTTGGAATCTGGGGGCTTACTCTCCAAACTAATTTTAATTCCAATGAAATGCCAATACGATTCCAATGTTAATTTTACAGTCACGTGATTGAACTCTTGAAAACAATATTGTCAACATTGAAATGAAATTGACATTGCTCCGCGATTATTTTGTTATACGTGAAGTTAGCTATGTTACGGGCTGCAATAGTATGGTTCAACTCATTACGATAAACCGGTAATAGGGCTTTAAAATGCTTTATCCTTTAAATAAGAAGGCTAATAAACAATTATGATATAAATAGTTGTGTAATTGATTAATTGTAAAGTATTAAATTCATTTGGGCGTACAATGCGTGCCAACGAGTCTTGACACACCACGTGGTTTGACTTGCGCAGTACACGATTTTAGGTATCTGTAGCGGTATGAGGTCTGAGTGCGGGACGGGACCGGTCACCGGACGTCATAGGGGCGGCGGAAAGAGCGGGGGAGGCGGGGTCAAGTCTCATCTTTCGTGGCACGCATTGTAAGAAAATTATTAAAATCATAAAATTAATCATGACTTTGGCATGCCGTAGGATCGTTGCCTACACTACAAGTGGTTTTAGAAATGAATCCGAACTGCAAGTTTATGACAATATTGTCCGCGTTTGGTTCTTTTTAGTAAGAAATAATCACTGTCCGTTAACTTGACTAATATTACAGTTTTATACAAATGGTAAGTAAATAGATATACAACTTCTTTATAATGTTTTTATAACGAACGCCGAACGTGCTCATGTGAATAAGTTATAATAAGAATAAAAGTGATAGTGAGAATACTATCCGCGCTCCGGGCGCAAGTAATACTGTTTTTCTTTTCTGAGTAAGATTTTGATTTTCTAATTAGATTTTAAGTGTTTGTATTGTTTATTTAGCTTTCTAACTTGTTTTTATAATTAGAATTTTAATGTATGAAGAAAAATGATAGAATAATTAGGTACGTAACTTGAAAATGAAGTTTTTTGTGTATAGGAATATTTGCGAGATTTTAGTGTCAAATGAGAGGATTAAAAAAACTGATATTCTAGTTTGAACTATGTAAAACGGTCTAGGGGTTTTACATATAGAAAGAATTTTGTATTATAGTGAAAACATGCCGAAGTCCGATTTGAGTACTTAAGTTAATGTTCTAGAAAAATTTCACTGTATAGATATAGGATAACATGTTGCTAGGTAATACAAAAGAGGAATAAAATCCTTGCTCACTCTATAATTTGCTTTAAATTCGTATTCATTCATAGAAAACGCTTTGTACTTCTAACGCATCGTCCGACGCTCATCTCGTCTTTGTTTCAGTTGTTGTTTATGGAAATTACACAATAACAATTTCTAAAAAGGTACACTTTTGTTATTGGAAAAATCACAAAATCACAATCAACAAACTATCCCAACGCAATATTGACGCAATACACAGCTGTCAAAATACACTCAAGAGTACCGTTTACCCCACGCCAAGTCCGATCCCAATTCCACTTAGTTCCCCAAAATGGACACCCAATTTAAAAACCATTTGGCGCTAGCATCGAACTAAGAGTACGAAACGTCACAATTCCAATGACGATCTATCGGAATTAAATTCAAGAGTAAGCACCCTGATCGGTCTACTATCTATTTAGATCGGACATTAGCGCGAAAAGCGATCACTATCATTTCGCTAATCGTCGCACAATAGATCACACCGCAGACTTTCACTCACTTTCGTAGTTTCCTTGCCTGTTCGACATTAAAAACAATATGGCGGAGAACAAAGGTCCATTCGAGCGCAAAAACAAGATCGGTTAAATGTTGGAAGTAAAGGAACGAAAAAAGCCAATTTCCAAGAATCGTTGACCGCGTTGCCAATTATAACAAAATTGTTGTTCAATACTACCAGCAGAAAGGTTAGCAAGTTAGTATACGTTTGTTATGGCTGTCGAGGGCTGCAGGAGTGGCGGTCCTACCACATGCGAGACTATTGGCTGATAAAGCTTCCACGATGCAATAATCTCGTCTTCTGCGCTCGCGCTCATTAAAATGTACTGTAGGCACTTTAATTAAAGGATGTCAACCAGACTAACAACAATCATCGCAAATGAGTAAACCCATCTGCCCAGAAATTCAGTTCAACAATGCTACTTTTCGCAGATTATTTTAAAATGCCAGCAATTTTGCTGTCAGGATGCAGCAGTCGCTTGAGCAGCTATCGTGTGCCATCTCGTAAAAAGTGAACGAATAGGGTCCGGCTCCGAAATCGATTGTCGCGAAAGGACGTCTGTCGGTGCATCGTCTTGATTCTAAGGAGACTATTACTGAGGAATGCCACCCTGCGGCTCTCGCTTTCCGAGCGCAGCGAGCGCGTGATATAATCGTTTTATAGTTTATTTAATACGGTCATTATCGATACTTGTGCTTATCGATACTCGAAAACGACTGATACTCGATGTTCGGAAATCGAATCGTCTGGCGAAAACACTGGCAGGTAATCGAATGCGGCTGCCTTTTTAAAGTCAGTTGCTATTGTTGTGAGACATGGCGAATGGCTCGCATTATACGCAATCTGTTTTACGGGGGACATTTTTCAATTACCCGCAGAAGTCGAAATTACAGGCCGGTGCGTGCGCAGACGATGCGTGCGATTTTTTTTTTCGAGCAGCATGGATGGTGCCTCAGGTGTCAATTGCTATGTAAATGTCTGTAAAGCTGCCCCTGATTGACGCAATTGGCCAGTTTTAAATTATGTTATTGAAACCAGACTTTATTGTGTTATTTCGTTTGCCTCGAGTCAAGCTGCCGTAAAGAGTTGTGAGCAGTCTTTATGTTCGTAAAAGAAAATTAAGTTAAATATTTTGCGTGTCGCGGTACTTGGGAGATGCAGGTCCAGCTCTGGGCTATGAACGCGATTGTCGTTGCGTGTAGGAGTATTTTCAAAATTCCTTCTTTAATTAAAGAAAAAGAAACGGGAAAGTCTTAGTTTCTGAGAAAGGATCAGAAGTTTTAGGAGCTAGCGAGCTTATCTGAAGGCCTCATCTCGAACACTTGGTGAGTTGTGCGGCGACAGCAAAAACTTGAGCAGGTGCAACCGGCAGATGTTGCCACCACTGATCGACGGCTTTCCGTACGGAAATACCAAATTTTAAAATAACTATACGTTTTTGTTAATGTATTTCGGCACCATTATATGTAATTTTGTGTTATCATTATCCGTTCCACCACCCTCGGTGGAAAGGTAAGTAAAGGTTTTATAACAGTACCACGTGTTTATATCATTGATTCGTTATTTCCTACAGCCATCAGTAATTCATTTTCGACGCTTGAGTTATTTTCCTGTGCGGCGAACAACTGGCGGTGTTTTGACCCCTTAATTTTATTAGCATGAATAAATTAATAGTTCCTTTTTATGTGAGTTTAAGGTTTATAATTCGAAATATTTTATTAATGTCAGAATTACGAGCGAAACGGGCACGCGACTGTGACCGCTGATGTCACGAATAATGACGCTAACTCCTGCACTACAATGTAAGTACATACGTCGAGTACCGTGTGGTACCACGAATCGAACCGAATTCGAAAACAAAACAAAATTGCATTTCCGGGGCACCGCTCGGCAGATGGCGCCTTTCCGCCAGCTGCACCGCCTCCCGGGAACAAACCGACTCCAAGTTAATGCCGCCTCTCGAACGCGACCGAGACACGATCGCCGCCGCGGATCGAACGCCGGAACAAAACCTAACATTTCTCTCAGACATCATTAGCTTGATTAACCATCGTCCATCGCCGTCTATAAAATACTGTCATTTTATTTAAATACACGACTGTTGAAGGTGAACGTGTGCGGACCGGAGCGACCGGAGGAACTTCTTTTACCGAGCGAACCTGCGCGCAATCTTTAATTACAACAACCTCCGATACCGACAGGTGGCTTATATGAGCCTTTGGAGTACAAAAAAATGCTGTACACAATAATTAACGACGCGAAATAATGTACCGGCATGCGAGACGAAAATCTAAAGGCTCGACAGCATCGGACGCGGAGCAATACGACACCGGCCATTGAACATATTTTCACGAGGGAAATATCGGCTTACACGCTGCACGCCGAGAGTTCGCCACCCACTACGCACACTATAGTCGTTCACAGCTAGACCTCCACTCAACGTCTGCGCCCCTGGTGAACAGGTTCGCGGTGTCAACAGGGTGGATTGTAAACGATGATCCTGTTATCCAAGTGACCAAGTCCCGTTACTGAATAGCTCCATCTGTCAAATTATTATCCTCATTTTTGATAGAAGCAATTCACATAATGTAAAGAAAACTATATTATTCAGTCCCTATAGGTGACCGGCTCACCCTTGCGGTCACAGCTCATTTACATGGAACGTGTGCCACCCCACACATGACAGATAAGGAACATACGCAAATGCGACAATAATGAACTCTCCATAAATCCCTCTCCAAACGTTTAAACGTGCATTTAATTTATGGTATAAGCCTGATTAGTGCGCAGGTAGACCCAAAGGAGCAGGTAGACTCTTTCACGGGAATTTAAAGAACCCGTGATTTAATAGCGGCCCCGGGCTCTCACAAGGACCTTTTTTTCGGTGGTCATTTTAAGATACAGTTAGATTTCTGACAAAACATCGGGCGCTTTTGTTGCAAGTGTTAACAATTTCACAATTTCGAAAAATTCGACAAAGCTTTAGATAAGAATTCCTTTTGCTCTTGCATCTTATTGTCTCGAGACAATAAGTTTAAATGACACCAGTTTACTGAGCGTTAAAATTGTCAGCTCATTCACAATGCGCGGTCAGCGATCGGTCCTTGAGTTCGGCGTGTTTGTGTCGCTCCTGACTCCTTTCATCCGTCTCGTCCGTGTGTGTTCACATTAAGTTATAAATTTCCGCTTATTGTGATAGACGACCGATAACCCCTGCGTCCGCAGCCGGTAACAAATACGCAATAAGTCACTAATAAAATGAATCATAGGAAGTCCTACAACTACGAGTATAAAAGACACGTAGGACCAGACGCGCTCATTATTGTTTAACATTTGTTTGTCCCAGTTCACGTGGGACGCTTCACTAAAGGGCTCGGGAGCTCGAAGGACGCTACAGTTAAAATCGGTTAAACCTGTCTACGTTTATGATGCCCTAGTCTAGTAAATCATGTTTGCTACCACCCCTGATCAACCAGGTTGATTTATTTTAAACACCACGTTCTGGCTATTCTTGGCTAATAACGTACTTGCGAATTGCTGCGGCAAAAACACGTGCAAAACTTTACATTTCAGAATAACTTCAGTCATGAAAGTTTCGAGACTTAATCTCTATGAGATGTGGAAAATACTGAGAGTATGAAAAGAAACTGCGAATAAAACTAAATGATAATAATAACAAATTAGAAAACGGCAAAAATTAAAAATGATAGCAGGATAATTTAGAAGCTACACCCTTTTCTACACATCGTATGCCACTTTTCCACTAACTTGGTAATTACAAGATTAACAAGGTAAACAGTTCAATTACGGACTATGTAGTTAAGCTAAGGAGTAGTTATTAGTTGTTCCAAGTGTGGTAACTGTTAGGCGTCAACGGTGGCGCGACCGTTGAGCCGGCCGCTGCGCACACGCACGCACACCGTTTCGAAACGGAAAGCGCAGCTGCCAATGTTTGTCGGTTGAAGGTAGAATGGAGCTTTGTCGTTGCCCTTTTTAATAAAAATTTAATTGAATACTGGCGCGGAAGACGGTTAAGGTGCAACTGGTGTTGCCTTCTTAAAAATAGAATGTTTTTTTTTTAAGTACTTCTACGATACGAATGGGAATCAAAATACTATTTTTGTTTCGTAATTAATTTGTTCTGTGTCGTTAACTCGTGAGAGCAATATTGGTAAATAATTTAGAACAGATTTCTCAACCGTTTAAAATAGTAACATGTGTTCTAGCAGCCATAAACAAGAGGCGTAACGACTGTCAAATGTTCAAATCGAAAATAACAATCGAAGTTTTGAAATTATGAAAAAGTTAATTACGTTCATAAGTAGTTGAAGCTAGTATTTTGAAGTAGAATAATGGCATTCATATGGGAACCCAGTCTTTAGTATAAATAGGCGACATTCTGCAAGTCAGTCGAGTACATACATAGGTATTTGCCACATGCAGCACCTGCCTCGGTTTTATTTTTGTTATTTTAAAGCGGTCATACAACAGTCACCCGTTAAAACGATCGCTATTGAGAGGGAATCGAATAAATAGTTTCGGTAAACCTGTACCGCGAATGCGAATGCAGCGTTAATTCGATAAAATGAAAAGTTTTACAATAAATCGAGATGTGGTATCAGGAATGCTGCTATTGTAAATCGTAAGTAGTTTTTCAGTTCAAATCGAACGAAGTGCAGTTAAATGATGTTTTTTGGACTTTTCATTTTTTCGAATTCACTTCACAGTCCACACACACCACTTAAGTGGTGTGTCTTAAGTAATAGTGTTTCCTTGTTAAATTGCAGTTGATAAGTTAACAATTGTTAAGCTATCAATAATCATGTGAATGTGAAGACGGTTGAGGGTCGTGGGCAGGTGGCGCGCGCGCCGGTCGCAAGACGGTTGGCAGATGGCAGATGGCAGCGACAGCGATAACTTGGAAGAATTTGTAAACGGCCAATTTATTATAACGTCCCTAACCGATACTACTGATAAAGGTTTTAATGTTTTTTGACAGCATTAACGAGAGTACCTCCAAGTTGATGGCAATTTATATTGAAGGCAGGGCTCTTAATTTGTCTTGAATTTTATTTTTTAGGACTCATGTTATGAAATGACGTCAAAGGACCTATAACCTCGGACAAGGGCCTTGGAAAGTCATGTTAAGGTTGTAAACGTTTACTTATACTATATTAGACCGAGTTTTTGGTAAAAACAATAACTTTCTTTGATTACTGTCCTGGTTTTGAATAAAAACATTCTATGCACGTATTTGAAAACACCCATTGGCCAATTTGTCCTTATGGCACAGAATAATATAGGTGCTGGTATCAAGGCTACACTCGAAACTCTAATCAAATTAAATTAAGAATTCGTCAGTTGATGTACGAGAGCTTTAAATATTAATAAGCTAGTACACTAATCGTGTAGTAAGTACATGTTCGTAATAGCACACATGTGGTGTTGCTAGGTAGAACGGAACAATCCTTCATGGCGACAACATTTTGCACATCTGCGCTCTTCGGACTTTGTCTCTCGAAGACATTAACATCATATCCTGTCATTAAACCTTCACGAGAAAAACATACGCTCCATTTTTTCCCAACAATAATGTAGTCCGCGACAAATAAATTAATCTCGGACAGAAATTGCTATCGCATAGTTCTCTTAGAAAATAACCGCGAACGTGTAAGTAAGGCGGAATAATGGAAGTCGCCCGCGGGATAGCCGCTTATTACTAGCCCTGGATGAAGAGTAAATCGAAATGGGAGTGAGTCTAATTCGCGGCGCCGGCTGACAGCCCGAGATGGATTGTTGTCAACATTAGTGCGGGAGCATATCGACTTGTCGCTCTATAACATTGCCCCCGCCGACCAATAACCCGTGATGACATAATTTAGAGCGCGATCAATCTAAATTAGAACCAATAGCTCATAAAATAAGAGTCCATTTCACTCCGCAACGTCACGTCATTGCGGCTTTACGATCCGATCACAGCCACTCTCGTCCAGGAGTACATGTCGCGAGACGTCTGACATTCGATTTCAAGCTCAGAAACAAAACGGCTCAAGGTCTACAATTAAACGCAGGAGCGGTTTTCGCGCCGGATTACGGGCTTATTCGTGCTGCCGCGGCAATTAGGAAGTCATTCATTAGGGTCCCTAAGTTTCGCAGACGTGGGGGTGCCGTCGCACCGTGACGTCACGCTGTTCTTTCGCAACGCGCTATGATTCCAAATGATTTCTAGTTCGCTGCGCCTCGCCGCTAGTTATTGCTCCGCTTCAAAAACAAAAAGTAACCATGTTTAAGAATGCTGTTGATGCGACGTGCGCAATACAAACAGGAGCGAGTTAGTTCGGGCTTGGCTCTTTCTTCCCGCGGCTGGCCGTGGCGCCACTTTGAGCGACAAGGACGGAGAAATGCACCTTAAAATAACCCTCAAAGTCGACGTAGTAGATACAGAACTCATACAACCGTAGATTCCATTTCCGAATGCACGAGAAGGATGCAAGATGCGGTTAGTGGCGGCCCAGAATGCATCTGTCAAGTCACACAAAAAATGGGGCCCTGGAATTTCGGGACGTCTTGGCAACGAAGGGACACATGCTTGTTTATTTTTTTACCGCCAGCAGAGTAGTTTCATTCAAAAATTGTCAACGGATATAGGATTTGTGCTTGTTAGAGTTATATCAGTCAGCTCGTTAACAACCAATTTAGCGACCATTCAACAAAATTTATTTAAAGTCGAAGCTGACTTTTATTGCTTTCTAATACACATAAAATCATTAAATTTGTGTTTTTTTATTATTGCACTAGATTATTTAACATTAAGTCTCAATTCAAATTAATTTTCTTGAGACCGACTGCTGTTGCGGTGGACGACATAATTTCTAACATTATGAGCGTAATTCGTTCAATATAACGTTGTGGGAATCGCATAATTTAAATGGTACCTATCAGTTTCGCTTTTAGCGTCCCATTTCCGCTTGGCGTAGCGATAGTACAAGACAGCGGTCCGGCTCGCGTCCACCAGGCGGGCAGCAGTGTGCAGGAGCCGAAGCCTTGACCCTGACTGCGGTGGCGTCGACCGGAACGCACGCCGAGCCACATTGCGAATCTTGCCGATTGGCGTTCACTGCCTAGCCGGTGTTGGGATCTTAGTACATTCCGCTCGCACGTGTGCTTTACTAGATTGTTTTCTCTTTCGTTTATGTTCGAAAATTACATCGATTAAGTTAAATACAACTTGCATCTATTTTCAAAAGCGTACTTGTTTTTGCGAGTTCTAAAATACGTTAAACATTGCTCTAGGACATACTTTCGGTATCGTTAATAACGATTCCCATACTTTTCGAACAACATAGCTACACTACACTTAAACTTGATGTAATCAAAACGCGGTTACGAAGCAAGACGAAACGGCCTAGTAACGTCAAAATCGAGAGTTATTGTTGAGAAAAAAGTCATAAGTATCTCGAGGAGTAAACAGACCAGGAGAGGGGTAAGCAGTCATTGATGTGGAACCGGTTGCGGCGACTCGTCATCTAGAACCGGCTTGTGACGAACAGGGATGAATTACTCACCGAAACGTTTGGGAACATTGGAACTAAATGTTACGAGCATAGCTCGCATGCCAAGGCAACGAATACCAAATACTACGAGGTCAATTCAGAGATGGGCTGAGTTTTACCATAACAAAGAAGATAGCGTCTTGTAAAAATTCCAGACGGAAAATGATTTACATAAAACGCTTAAAAATACAATGCACTATCATAAAGTATCGCTCGTGTAAATACCGCTGTGACAGTTGGACAGTTCACCTTACAATACATCGGATTCACAGATGCAAAAACATTGTTCGGCGCGCCACTACAAATCAAAACAACAAACGCACCGACAGGAGGTTCGATCGACATCGAGACAATCATCGGCAATCGTATCGATAGTCGACGCGGGTCCGACACGAGTCGACAACCGGACGTGACGTCACGCCGTCCGTGCGTAAACGCGAGAATTTTAAACAACCTCCTTTTGGTATATTGCGTTGTCTTGAACAGATGTCATTGGTACAAACAAAGATGTCTCATGCTTTGACATTTTATTACCATATGTTTAAGGTTCAATTTGTTATAAAAAGTTTTCGATCAAAGGATACACTTATTTAATATTCACACCGTATGAAAAGTGCGTTGTTAAAAGGTCGTATTAGGTTTTGACACGAATTTACAATAGACAATAGTATACTTATAGCCCCCCGATCCATGGAATTCTATTTTTGCCTTCTTTTGTTCTACTACATTAGCCCTGTGATGCCTCTTATGAAGAATGAATAATATGTTGGACAGTCTGAATCTTGGCTACAAAGGAAGGACCGATAGCGGTTGCGAGAATTTGCCCATTTAAATTTTAACCTAGTCAAAAAAACAAGAACGTCATAGCCATTTGAATTTAGAAATACAAGAGCAACTTTGAAAAGGAAGCAAATCCAAGAGCCTAATCCAGAAAGAAATAAGGAAAAAAAACAACGAGACACACAAAGTACAGGTAAGTTGAAAAAAAAAAGTTTCTAAAAGTTGTGCGCATTATAAAGATCCTCTTCATAAAATTCTTCCACGCGGAATGATTTTGAGAGTCGAATGCGTCAGTATTGAATTACTGACTATTGTGCCATCAGGTATTCAAAAGTATAAGCATCTTCCAAGAGTTTTTTTACGATTTTGTACATATATTTGCTCAAGATTTTTTTTCAGCCTATATGTATTCACCTTCATTCTTAAAAATTGCTAATTTGATATTTAAAGCACAACGCGGTAACAAAACGAAAATATACATACACCTCGGTCAGATCATGTAAAGACTATGTAGATCGATGTCTGAAATGGTATTTTGAGGAAAGAACCACACAGATTAAGTTGACCTGTCCAGTCAGTGCACGCATTAATCCTAACATCCTTTTGTGTCATACACTTGAGTCAACAGAGATGTTAAGGCCATTCAATATTGTTTATTAGAGTAGAAAAATGGTTTCCGCGAAGGCTTTCATTTTCAGGAATTCGAGCCTAATTGTCCAAAACAAGCTGCGTTTGATATTAAGATTACCAGAAGTTATTTTTTTTATTGATACGTAAAATTGTTCTAAAAACATCAGCCGATACAGTCTTATTTGCAGGTGAAAAACAACCTCATTAAAATCAGAGAAAAACAAAAACCTTTTTATAATCAACATTAAGACTTTGACATATTATGATAAACTTTAAATTGAACCCTAAACGTGTTTCAAAAGCTACTGCAAAGACTAAGGACGCTTTTATTTATTTTTATCGCCAACCGATCAGAATATACCAGAGGAAACAGAACGTAACGCCCTAAATATAACAACTGTTTTGAAACCCACGACCCACCTTATCGCATTTAAGTTTACGGTCTTCCTAATTATGTCTTTCGATTTAAATATGGAACAATCATTGTGTTCCGAGTGTTAAAGATACTTTAATAAAAGTTAGTATGTTAATTTTCTTCCATTTTGTCATTTACAAAAGGACATGTTAGTATTAACTTGTAATCATTCGGCTATCAAAAGCTTAGCCTTATAAAAAAAAACTAAGTTTCGAACCTAATAATGTCAACCGGAATACCAAGGCTACATACAACAAAAGGGAGGCAGGCACCATCAGCAAGGTGAATAAGAACCGTGCGAAATTCTCCAACTTATACCTTGTACTATATGTATAAAGGACGCGCGTAGTTAGACAGAGTTGTAAGTGAAGCAGCTGCGTTTTTTGCTCTCGTTTTACAAGTTCCTTAGTCTGGAAATGCAAGGGACCTCTATACATACTGCTTACCTATAGTACGAGTATTATTGTTTCGTTCTACAGCTATGGGAAAGGTTTCCGAGCGAAACGGCCACTATTAAACGGGTCGGATCGAAATAGGTACCAGTTTTTGTATAATGTGATATTATTATTGTTTAGATTTTTAAACTTTTGTGTTTATCTTTTGGTATACGCCGCAGGGCATGATTTAAGATTCGTTTTCAAGATTTAGTCAATGTTAAATTTAACTTTTAAAGATCAAGCGCTTGAATAGACATTATTAACAGACCTACTTCTACAGATTGAAACATCTTTTTAAGGTCTTCTATTTTCTTCTTCTGGGTTCGAATCCAGGCAGGCGCTTTACTTTGCGTTTCATCACCACTGGTTTCTAAGCGGTGAAGGAAAAGTTTGTGAGGAAGCCGGCATGGCCTAAAACCAAAAATTCAGAAACATGTGACATCTACTAACCGACACTGGCCCCGCGTGGTGGATTACAGCCCACTCCCCTCTCACATTACAGGCTGATTATGCTTATGCTATTGAGCTGTAAATTGATCTAGTGTTTGCAGAAGACTTGAACAATATAAACTGAACGGAGCTTTTAACATTCAGTCAGACTTTACAATGACTAATGAAGTAGCTCTTAATAATATTAAATTGTATGCCACAAACAAGGGGCGGTTCAATTTCCCTTGGATTGTCAATATTCTTAGTGAAATTAAACTTGTAAGCAATTATGACAGGGATACAATTATAATGAAGATAAAGGTAAATAAAAAAAAACGCGGGGAAAAGCCGCCGACCCAGTCTCCTTAATACCTCGATCTTCGAAAATGCGAAAGTAAAATAAACGATCAAGCGGAACGCTTTTCAAGAATGCGAAATTAAGTGTCGCTGTGTACCCAGCCGTCAGAGCGTGAAAATAAATAACAATTAAAACCCCAGAGGTACCAGGACCACAGACCAACAGGATCATATGTTTGTCTTAAAAAGAGCAAGTATAATAATTATGTGTAGCGATCGAGCTACAATTAGCGACCTGTCCGTTGCAAAATGTGAATTCGCTTAATAAAATATGTTAATGAGTGTCTCAAAGAAAATGTTTATATTTTTAATTATGACAACTCAATTTCGGAAAGTGTTATAAATATTGTTTTAATTATTTTAAAGAGTTTCGTGGCTAATTGAGTCGTTTGTATACCTAAAATATGCAAGTGACAGATTATATAGAACTTTGGAGCATTGTTTTATTTTCTTAGCCTTTTGATGTAGGAGAATACGTAGTCATTAATGAAATGATACAGGATCAAATATTAATTAATCTGAGTGTGGATTAAAGTTAACTGCCTTGTCGTTCTAGTGGTCACAAACGACACTGCCGAGCATGAAATCGTAGGTTCCATTCCCAGGTGGGGACAAAGTGTTATTGGATTTTTCCAATTGGATTTCTCAGTAGCAGCCCGAAGCGAGGATTTGTGCCTGATTGATGACAATAGGCTAGTCCTATTATTACATGGGACTTAAACATAACGGGTGAAATATGGGTGTAGTACAGACGCCAGCACATCAAGTTACTACAATCTGTCAAATTTCTTTAATAAATTTTCAACTTTATCGCAAAAGCATAAGGTTCAAAGTTGATTGGGAAAATTTGACAGTTTCGGGTAGCTTGATGTGCTGGCGTCTGTACTAGAGTAGGTACACACCTGCCCAACCCGTTGGTGAAACAAGGCGTGATATTATTGAAAGTTAATCTCGTGAGAGTCCTTTAGGACTGATTTTTCCAACGACTTTATCGGAGGAATAATTTTAAACTATTCACAGTTCTTCCAAACAAAATTTGTCAGACGTCAATTTTATTCCACGAATAAAAATTAACTGTTGATTGAAAAATTACATTATCTTTAAGGGGCTTACAGGACCTAAACACAAAAAACGCAAGTTGTAGGAACAATAAAATTATATGATTGACTACAGTAAACAAAATCAGAAAAATATATGATATTCTTCAGGATGTATGCTAGGTAGATAGTGTGTTGAAAACATAATACAACTAATTTGATACGATAGAAAAAAATCATGAAAATACCTCTAAAAACTTTCTTTTTACAATAAAAACCATAACAATATGACGTACAATCATTATGATTTTTTGTCAGATTATTCTATAAGCAACATACTAAAGAACTAATGTTTTAACTTTTTAGTCCAAACAATATTTTTTGTAAATATTGCTTCATATTTTGTAATAAATTACCAGCGTTGTGTCATCGCGCTTCTCTTTCTTTTGTATGCAGTCCGACAGTGACCGCGCTTTAGGTCATGTAAGCCCCTTAATTTAATAAACATACGAAGGAAAGTTTCGCTAGACGACGCGGATGACGTTGCTATCGGCTCCGGGCTATTATTACCAACTTGTCGTAGGTTATGTGGGTACCTACCTACCGTGATTAACGGAAGTCGACCCGGGCTTCTTATTTCATCATAAATATTAATTAACGACTGTTACCGATAATATTTTTGCGTGCAGTGTGAATGTTAATTTATCATGTACAGACGCCAGCACATGAAGCTACTACAATCTGTCAAATTTCTTTAATAGATTTTCAACTTTAACGCTACAGCATAAGGTTCAAAGTTGATTGGAAAAATCTGAGAGATTGTGGTAGGTTGATGTGCTGGCGTCTGTACAATAATGTAGGTACGAACGAGTTCTGTATTGTTTGCGTAAATATGAGAGGAATAAGTTTTGAAGATTATAATGCGAGGCTATTTAGAACGTAGACATAATATCAAATGCCAACCAAAATGTTCATAATAAAAAATATAATGTATAAACATCTGAATTGAAAACCTCCTCCTTTTTTGAAGTCGGTTAATAAAATACAAGAGTTCATTAAGCTCTAAATACAATAAGGTCATGCTAACATAGATACATAACAAAAATACTAACAACAATACTTTTTTATTTTACCTGTGAACAAACTACGGACTACGCAAAAGTACACGTATTGATTCTACCCACGAAATGGGTAGTTCGGTGCTAACAACAAAAAAAAAAGTGACGGTGAAGCGAATTCCAACAGTTTTCTAACATATTTTGACCACTAACCTACCTGTATCATTAAAACGCGATCTGCTATGGAATAGATAATGGATTTCTTACGCAGAGAGCGCGTAGATTTGAAAAAATTGAGCCAGATAAGGACTGCCGTCCTCCTTTGTCGGAACTTTTTGCTCATCCCTTACAAAAAAGAAAACCAACCCTTGGGTAACGTTTTTGCCGAATTGTACCTTTTAATTAGAACCAACGAAATGTTTTTTCGACTTCGAAACCCCATTTGGTTAGACTGATACCGAGAAATTAGATCGAATTTAGATGGAAGCACGATAATGACGACTTGTGGGTAGCTTAACTATTAAGCTGATGCAATTAATTATTGTTTTTGACGGGTAACGACAACAACAAATAACGTTGAAAGTTTCGTCATATTTTTAACTTTTTGAGTACGTCGGTACCTACCCAGGCAAAAAAATTACTGAGTACCTATTTAACAATAGAACTAATTTGAAATAGAAATGAAAGTTTTTAGGTAATCTACAAAAATATCTACGCATGTTATGATTTACAGTGAGCACGCAATCTACATAGCACTGCATCATCACGAAACAGATAACACAACATCGAGCGAAGGGACCAGCTTACTGTCGGAGCTTTCAGTGTCTGCGGAGATCCCGTCTGCAACGAGTTCGTACCTATGTGCTACGGCTACAGAACGACTTATTTATGCATCCTACACAAAACTACGGCTGACGGGCGGCTACCGGATAAGCGTAACAACAAATATTAAGAGCGTAAACAAACAAAAACGATGCAAATTTTTCGCCGGTCGTCCAATTCGCACGGAATCCTGTCACTGGGTGTTGGTTGTGATCGAACATAACCTCAACGCGGCCGGCGGCACGTGCGCCCTTACATAAGGGTGGCGCGGTCCAACCCCCACGTCTGACACCGAATAACCTCTACAGCTGTTCGGCGTGGCCGCGGCGCGGCGTGACAACAAGCAGGCGACGTGACAAGAAGCAGGTGGTGAACGTGCAGCAGTACCTTGACGACCGACGATCTCCGCGACGTGCTCCGAAGACGGCACCGGCACGCACTCAGTCATGTTCTGCGATTTCTTGGCGCGGTCTTCAGGCGGCGGCGCGAAGCCAAGCGGGCTGGCCAGCGACCCCGGTGTCGGCAGCGACTCGCCCAGACTCAGCATGCTCAGCTCCAGCGCCAGCTGGAACGCGCGCTGGTCCTCCACCAGCCCCCCGCCGCCTCCAAGATCCCCGAACAAGCTTGATGGCATTTCCACTTGAGAAGCTATTTTTTAAGATTTACGGAGAGGTTGCCCTCTCTGTCACTGAGTATAATAAAAATTGGGGTGCGTTCGATCGTTTTAAACGCCGCGTTTTGTCATGAGAGATACACGTCTACTTAACACGCCGCGCGGTCCTGAACTGATGTGCCGGCCGGCGAGCGCACGCGCCCAGCGCGCCGGCGCGGGTGGAGGCGCGGCGCGCGGGGCGGGGGGAGCCGGGCCCGGGGCGCAGAGTGGGGGCCGCCCAGTGGGCCCACTGCAGCCAGGGCGGGATGCGTCGCAGCTTCCGCCCGCCCTGGCGGTACCTACACTACGCCTGTCCGTGCTTTAACACCTTGCCGCGCGCTCTCAGCTAATTATTTCGAGATCACGTTTTATGTTGTAGGTAGACGCCACTGTTATCGTACAAAAAAGAAATACCTTAATTTATGGGAAGTAGTAAATTTTTATAAAAGTTAGTAACTACACTACCATAGCGTACGTATGTCAAATATGGCACAATATTGT
Source organism: Luperina testacea (assembly GCA_927399505.1). NCBI lineage: Eukaryota > Metazoa > Arthropoda > Insecta > Lepidoptera > Noctuidae > Luperina > Luperina testacea. The sequence goes on from OV656771.1 coordinate 2,516,001, forward strand.
ATATGAATAATCCATACTTCCATCTTAATTATTATAAATGCGAAAGTGTGTCTGTCTAGACAGACAGACACACTTTCGCATTTATAATAATTACCGCAGTTTAAGCGTGCAGAGGTAACAGACGTTACATCTGCACGCTTAAACCGCTGAACTGATTTAGATGAAATTTGGTATAGAGATAGTTTGAGTCCCGGGAAAGGACATAGGATACTTGTTATCCCAATATTCCCACGGGATCGACACTTATGCGGGTGAAACCGAGGGGCGCTGGTAGGAAAATATAATCACTTCTTTAACAAAACTTGTCTGATATCAAATAAGTTGAATACGATATCGATACCGGAATCACGAGTCACTACTTAGAACCCGAGCTGCCTCGATCCTCACCGCGCGATAATGTCGGCAGCTCGTTCAGCAAGCGACACTCACTAGCTATTGTTTTTATCGCATCTCCACTAAGGGCCAATAAATAGACGAAACAATAACACTCTCGTAAACTGAAACAGGACGAAATGATGTGGAGTGTGATGATTTTTTTTTTGTATTTTCTCATCTAAAGCTTGTCTTAAAAGATCGCTCTTAGCGATAAAACCGCCCATTCACCCTTTGTAAAATTTCTACAACTATATCTGTAATTTATATGGTGTGCAAGTACAGACGCCAGCACATCAAGCTACTACAATCTGTCAAATTTCTTTAATAGATTTTTTACTTTATCGCTGAAGCATAAGGTTCAAAGTTGATTGGAAAAATTTGACAGTTTCGGGTAGCTTGATGTGCTGGCGTCTGTACAAAAGAGTTAGGAGCATTCTATTCTATTCAACACTGAGTTCGAAATTAATGGTTAGATCGAGTTTCATACTTATGATATATCCGTGTATTTCAAAACCGACCACGAGGTACCTCAGGGCATAGATACCTATTACTAGATGACTGACAGTTAAAACGGATAAGGAATTATCATTAAAATATTTTTATTTTCCATTTGTTTTGCATCTGTTGTTACACGATCAAAGTAATCAGTTCCTGTCTAAAAATAGTTTTGTTTTAAAAGAAATAAACAAGGCTTTGTAGAATTATGAAGCCGCACTTTATTTTACCATTTATGTACCCGCATATATAAACAGACAAGAAAAAAGAATAGCAAAATAGGTACCTACATAATGTAGGTGATGCCTATTTCTAACGAAATCTTTTCCAGCAGCCCTACAATAGGAAAGTAGAAAGAGAGATGTAGACAGCGTGTATAAGAGTAAAAGAGAACAAAAAAATTAGAATATACATACTTACATACATAAAAATAAATATAACTTGAATGATAATAATTATAACGTAATCAAAATAATCAATACATACAACTTCATCTATGATGAAGTGGAAAGATAGTGATCTTTTACTCTTCTTTTAAAAACTGCAACAGTTTCTAATTAGAATCCTTATAACTTCCAAACCGTTCATGTACATATGCTCTATTTTACTTGTTTATTAATTTAATAAGTAAATGTTCAGAGAGTGGTGACCCAGTGGTAACGGCCGCGACTTACGAGTTTGAACCCTGACAGGCGGTTTACTTAGTATAAATTTTTTGATCACCACTGCTCTCAAAACGGTGAAGGTAAACATCGTGAGGAAACCGTCATGTTATACAAGGTGGCGCAAAATTAATCATCCAATTTTGTTTTTGAATAACTTTTTTATTAAATATAAAAAAAATAAGAAAGAAGTCTGGGATGGTTAAATCGGGCAATCTTGCTGACCATGCCAAAATGGAAGATTACGCGACCAGGAAGCGCTTCCTTCACAATATCCAATACCTTGCGGAGTATAGCGCTCCATTGCTTGTCTGTTTGTATACTGCAGCTGTCTCTAGTTCACAAATGTCAAATATGATTGACGTACGACGCCATTTGCAAAAATTATAACATCTTCCGATAGGGTGATTAAATTTGCGCTACCTTGTAGAACTAAAAATTCTAACACATGTGACATCTAAGTACCAACCTGCACTGGGCCCGCGTGGTAGATTACAGCCCACTCAAGAGAGCATTCTCGAAGAGAGGAGGCTTGTGTCTCAGCAGTGGGGACATTATTTTCACAAAGTCATGTACAGACGCCAGCACATCAAGGTACTACAACCTACAAATTTCTTTAATAGATTTTAAACTTTATCGCTAAAGTATAAGGTTCAAAGTCCATTGGGAAAATTTGACAGTTTCGGATAGCTTGATGTGCTGGCGTTTGTACAAGGATATATGATATGACTTTACTCCAGCATTAGGACAATATTAGGATAAAAAAATGGTTTCTGCCAAGTATTGCGTAATCTATCTGAATTCTTATAAGTCTGAACACGTAACTCATTCGACGCGTATACTTTTTAATAAGAAAACAAAATTTTTAAAATAATTAACAAGCAACGTCCTTTGTTTGCTGATTATACCGAGTACCTACAATCAGTAATCGGCATTCAACTACATCAAAGTAATGTTCCCTTATCAGAGTCAGTGAGAAATGTTTATCAATGAAATTCGAAGAACATTGGTCATTCGCCATCTGACCTACCGGCTCACCTCACGTCCGCGTCCGGTAACTATATGTCATCATGAACTATTGGAACTTCGCATTAGTATTTGGGTCGTCTGTTTTAATGTGACATCTGGTCCAATCACGCAAAATTGAATGTCATTGCAACTCTTAAGAATTGTGTTAAGGTATAAATTAGAATGAATGCAGAGATATTCAGGGCAGTGCGTCGATTCCTCATGTGCTCGTGCTTACCACGGTTCGTCTTCGGCAATACATAGTGACGATGACGCAATCCGAAAAGAATGCGTTTTTGAATTAAACGCAAGTTCGAACTCCATTATTCATCATGCCAGTATTATTTTTATCATTTTATTTTAGATCATTCCTTTGACGATCATCCCTTGATACTTTCCGATAAGAATAATTCAATCACGACCATTCTTTCTGCTACCTCGTTGATCTAGTGAGTGGTCGCATGCGCTGCTGCCGACCATGAGGTCCTGGGTTCGGGTCCCAGGTCAAGCAGAGTGTTATTGGGTTTTCCCATCACGAATTTCTCAGTAGCAACGCGGAGCCTGGATTTCTTCCCGGTTAATGGCAATAGCTCGCTCCCTATCACATTACATACAGGTTAAAATTGAAAACATGCGACAAACAGAAATGGGAGATTGTACTCATCACTATGAACAACTTTTACTAAGGGACCAAAGCTCCAAAAGCGAAAAAAAATCAGCTGTTCCCTACATTTTGACGAGTTATGCGAACATAAATGTAGGGAACAGCTGATTTTGTTTTCGCGATTTCAGGTTTGGTCCCATAGTAAAAGTTGTTCATAATGATCAGTACAATCTCCCATTTGGATTTGTCGCATGTTTTCAATTTCACCCTGTGTAACTGCCGAAATGTGGGTGGTGTAGGTACTATAAGTACACCTCTGCCTGACCCTACGGGGGTTATAGGCGTGATGTTATGTCTTTCTATCTATCATGCATACAATCAACGTTGGATATATTTATCATACATACAACGGAATGGGCAAAAGTTTGACTTTGCAAGTCTTTGAACTTAGCACACGTGTTTAAACCTACGAGTATGTAGTGAAATAGAGGCGAAGGTTGAAAGTTTTCATAAGGATTTATGAAAACTTTCAACCTTCGCCTCTATTTTCATTTCTCGATACCAAGGAAGCAGGCCTAGAGAGAAGTTAGTACTTGTCACATAACAAGGTCTCACTATTTGCGGCAGTTACGAAAAAAGTTTGACTTTGCAAGTCTTTGAACTTAGCACACGTGTAATAAACCTATGTATCCTTATGAAAAACTTTCACCTTTCGCCTCTGTTTTCATTTCTCGATACCAAGGAAGCAGGCCTAGATAGAAGTTAGTACTTGTTACATAACAAAGTCTCACTACTTGCGGCAGTTGCGAAAAAAGTTTGGCGTTTTTTAGTTATTTCCAGTTCTATGACCTAGAGCGACTGCGGAGTGGAGGGAGAGGGTCAAGGAGGGGCAACCAAGCGGTTTTTGTGAACTTTGTCAATTAGTTTGGTATTGTTATTGTTTAATTTTGGTCTTATTATTTGAGGACATGTTATGAGTAAGTTGTGTGGGTTTTTTTTTCAAGCCTTGACCAGAGGGGCCCATTCACTCCAATTTACCTACATTTTTGACAAGTTTTTGTCGATCAGGTGTGATTAGGACTAGATTTTGATTACGGGAACTGGCGTCCAGGACATGGTTATTGGATGACGTCAGGTTCAACTACTGGTACGATGTGCTACGTGTCTATGACTGCTACAGCGCCGCGCGGTTTGCGTAGAACCTTGCTTGAACGTAGCATGTGCTGGAATGAATTTGTAGTTTTGGTAGGCTAGTAGTGTTTTTGGAAAGGTATTGTTATAAATATTTTTTAGTGAACTAGAAATGAATGGATAAGTGTTTTTTGTGGGTTTGTCCATCTGGAATTTCTCAGTAGCAATCCGGAGTCTTTAGTGGTGGTAATAAGCTATTACATAGGACTGAAAACTAACTGGTGAAATGCGAGTGTATCTACTATAGGTACACTCTGCCTAACCCCTCGGGAATTACACTCGTGATGTTATGAAATGAGTTTAGTTTTTATAACAAATATCCAAGTCATTAAATTCAACTTTTAGATTAAAAATAGGTGGTCTTCTAGTCGAAATAAATATTATCATCATCTGCTAGGATGCAGCTGAATACCAGTATTTTACATGGAGCGACTAACTATTTGACCTCCACAACTCAGTTACTGGGTATTAAGATACCCCTGTAACGACTGTCAAAGATCCACGAATTACAGCCAGAACCAACGACTTAACGTGCTTTCCGAGGCACAGAAGGGTCTTGGTATGTAAAGATGGTCATCCATCTACAGACCAACCGCGGCAAGTGTAGCTTAACCTGATTGTTCGACCTGTGCGGCTGTTATTATTTAGCCACGGACCCCGGCGAAATACATATATCGATTAGTAAATAAACAGCTCCTAATTGAATAAGTCGCTTTTACTTTTACGCAGTCCTTACTAAAATTCTTCGTTTTGATTTATTTTGTTCTATTTTACACCCTAATTAAAGGAACTTGACGTTATTCCTATAATAAAAGATGGAAAACTGACTAAAGGTATTTTCCAGTCAGCAATACAAGTACTCATATAAGTATTATAAGTTATTCCGGTCTGATCCATGCATTCGCAACATATTCCCCGCCTGACCAATCGATAACATTCCAGCCAGCAACTGATCAAGTTAGCAACAAGGTAGATACACCGACACAACGCCACCAAGCACTAGCCGTCTGCCCGACAACTATTTTTGGCGCGCTCGTCTAGTATCATGGTCCGCTGATTTCATACTAGCTCTTACTTGAGAGTAAGTAGCACTTACTCTCAAGTAAGAGCAAGCCTTTAGGAATATTTTTGATTGGTAATTTAATTATATTGAAATATATTAACTGCGATGGGGGGCTCGTGGCTAAAAAATAATAGCCCCTCGGGTCGATCCTGCAGCTTTTGGGCCAGCCTTGCAGCTGTTGGGGTTTCGCGGATGGGTGACCATCTTTACCTACGTAAAGCACGTTAAGACGTTGGTCCCCGCTGTCATTCGTAGATCTTTGACAGACGTACGGGGGGGGCGTGCGTCGTCAGAAGCTTCAAAGTCTGACAACCAGTCTTACCAAGGGGTATCGTATTACCCAGTAACTGGATTGTGGAGGTCAGATAGGCAGTCGGTCCACGTAAAATACTGGCATTCAGCTGCATCCGGTTAGATTGGAAGCCAACCTACATAGTTGGGAAAAGTCTAATCAGATGATGATGATAACGATGATGAACTGTTGTGATGATGGCTCAAATCCATCCAAGTACCAACGTGAGGTTTTCCGTTCATATGTACTTTCTGAGTTTATATTGGACATAATTATCTGACATCGGTGAAGGAAAAACATCTGAAAATGCCAACTGGTGTTGAGCAAACATGGTGATCCCTGTATGAGAAATTGAGAAGAGCCCTTTCCTTCAAGTGGAATTAAGAGGTCCATCATCACCACCACCAACACCACCATCACCATCACCACCATCATTATGAACAACTTTTATTATGGGATCAAAGCTGAATCGCGAAAAAAAATCAGCTGTTCCCTACATTTTGACGAATTATACGAACATACAATACATCTTTCTAAGTTAGATTTGTTCCATAAGAACAAATCTCTTTTGGAAAACTTCAGAACAAATCTAACTTAAAGATTCTATTTTAATGACTATAATTCTGTAAATACAAATACATATATTATAGTCGCGAATCATATTTTGATCAACCTGATACTGACCTGCAAATTACAAAAAAAGGGTAAGAAAATTTTAATTTCGCGGTCTACCACTGTGCATTCACCTTAAATTGTCCGTGGTCCCTTCCGAAACCAAACGGAAAAGACCCTGACTGGTGTTCTATTATTGCGGATTCTCACTGAACTAATGTATATTTCTCTATGCCAATAGTTCTTTCTAATTCCATACTAACTAAACTACAATTTGACATACGACACACTACGATCAGTCTAAACATTATTTTGTGTTTATTATGTTATTTCTATAGGCTGTTTAGCGGTCTCAGTTGTCAGTGCTTTAATTTACATTTGCGCGCGCATTGCTAGTGCTGGCTAGCGCGGCGCACAGAAAAACAAAACCAGCGCGCCATTTTCCATACCTACAAGTTAATATTTAACAATACAAGTCTGTTTTTTCCTCGCAAATGTGTTGAAAAACGTCGTATGAAACGCGTGTGCATCAAAAATATAATTACATGTAACATTTCACAGGAATCGAATTCTGTAATAGAAGCACCACATGAATTCCAGTTTTAAATGTAAGTATTCGTTCATTTTGAACCAGAAAATAGCTGACTACCTACCCTCTAAATGCTATGACCTCCTAATACCTCCCTCGCGTGACGTGCGAAATTGTTCCCAATGGCGTTGGTAATAGGTGCGATTCACAGCTTCGAAGACATCGTACTGAAACTGGGTCGACCGGGGTTATTGCCCGGGCCTCGAAATAAAGGGTGGTTGTCGATATCTAAAAGTTCATTCTATAATAAGCTTTCTGTGTTATTTTTCTGTAATTCCCTTCATTGTTGAGGTACAGGCTTTTTCTTTGTTAATTTCGTAACGGTTAAAAGAAGTTTAAAAGGAAATTAAGACAAGTTTCGCTGTCACGAAAGGAATATGACCGACTTTGTTGAATAAGCGCGCCAATACGGTAAAAAGGACCAGATATCCCTGGCAAAACTTTTCCCCCAATTTTTTCCTTCAAATTAAAACGGGGTATAATAGAACCTATCATGACACGTATTATACGTAAACCAGGTGATATTATAAGGGTGGGTAATAGGCTAAAACAAATACATAGTTATGCACAGTACCCGGCGATAAATATTGCACATCGACCTTCTTTGGAAAGAGACAATCGGCTAATTTCGGCTTCGCAGAGCGTTATCTCTGTCGCACGAAATACAAATACATAGTCCGGTATCTATTAGGAGCCGTTAAAACAATTATGATTTGCTTCTTTTGATAATTATTTTTATTCTTTGTATAAAATCGATAGGATCGAATAGGTCGATGTGCAATATTTATCGCCGGGTACTGTATGTTAGCTTGCTGTTTACTGTCTAGAACATTCCAATTTATTAAAATACCGTTGTGGTTGTTGTCACGTCAACGCCTACTGGCTGTCGCTGAAAACTAATACGGGTCTGTCTCACAATAGGTCTTAGCATTATGCTGAGCGATGGCCGTTTTGCGTGGATGTGACGCATGTTTTCCCCCCAACTTGTTATTTTTTTTGTGTGTGTATTCTTTTTCTGCCTCATGTTTACCGCATATTAAATAAATGTAGGTATTTTCTTCTTTCTTTAGTCTTTTTCGATAAAATTAATTCTGTATACTACTCTGCTGACGCATTGGCTATATTATGATTTTTATTACTCTTATTTGCTCATATCAAAAAGACTCATCATGTAGGTTGAATAAGATCCATTGGGTCTGGCTCAAGGGTTTTTTGAAAAAAGAATCTCAGTAGATCCACATCTTGAAATCAGGATCCATTGAGAAAACATTCGTCACTAGATCCATCATGGATCTGGCCAATATGGATCTTCTTAGATTGAACTATTTTGTCTAGCCGAAAACATTGTAGACAACTTTGCCAAATGTTTTAAGAGTGTAATTATTTGCATCAAAATATTCACACGTTATAATATTTTCTCATGGAAGTTTTGGCTATAAAGCCGATGTGTTTTTGTACATATTGATCTATTCTTTTTGTGTATATTTATATTATAATGCGAGCTCAAGCTGTATGAAGCCGTGGATTTCTCTTCAATACATGCATTCACTTAAACGGTGGCGGGGTTCGGGTGACCAAGCAAGAATATTTTAGAAACAAAGAATAACTTTTATTTGGACACAGTTCATGAAATACAAAATACCTACAAATAAAAAAGTGAAAATAAGGTTTTAACAACAATTAGTGTTCTTAAAGTTAGGGGGACTTCATGACCTAAAGCGCGGTCACTGTCGGACTGCATAGAAAAGAAAGAGAAGCGCGATGACACAACGCTGGTAATTTATTGCAAAATATGAAGCAAATTCTATTTTCAAAAATCTATCGTTTGGACTAAATACTTAAAGCATTAGTACTTTTGTATGTTGCTTGTGAAATAATCGACAAAAAATCCTAAATTCGGTGACAGACAAAGCATTGCGTAAACCGCTGCGTCTGGAAGCATGGATTTAGCACAAGAATTTAAACAAAGAAGGTGAGCACTAAGGCGATTGGCACACTGCACCGCATTGCACAGCGGCGTGCGTGAAACGGAGCCAAATTCCCCGCACGGAAGCGCGTTTTTATTGAATTTGCATGTAAAAAATCATGCGTTATCATCATCATGTTATCTGCGTCCCGCTGCGTAATGCGGTGCAGTGTGCCAATCGCCTTCGGAACGATTTTTGAAAATTCATTCCCTAAAGGGGTGAAAAAGGAGATGAAAGATTGTTCGGCCACACGGCTTCTAGTACTTACAATTTACGTTAACGATTTAGTAACTTCTTCAAATGTTACCTATTATTAATATTTTAACTTTGTTAGCTTAATGTTAATTTTATTGTGCGTACTGTGGTCTCCTATAAGTGAAGGAGTGCACCTACTTATTACCTGATATCGCTTTATTTGGAGATCCTAAATAAATAAACAACGTTGTGTTTTTTAAAACTCCATCCCACTTAAACCGTGAGAACTATCCTTGTTACTCTCGTTAAGTTAGTCACCCTAAGTCTGTACGTCTCAAGTTCAAGAATAAGTACACTGCGAGACAACAATGAATATAAGCAGGTAGTGATTTTTTTAGCGTAAGGCCCTTTCAGGCCATCTGCTCATAATACGCCGGATAGCAGATGTGAGACGGGCCTTTTGTCCGTGAGTGTACTGTTTTTTTTTCGCCTTCTACACACTTCTTTGGATGTCGCTCGATGTTTAAGATAAAAACGGATGCGTCGAGAGACGTATGAAGAATCGATTTTTGAATATTGCTATTAGTATCCGGTCCTGGTTTCCTGTTCGTTTTTAAAAATCTTGCGTGACTATTGTTTGGCGTCGATTTAACAGTGGATCTTGTTATTCAATAGTTTAAGTGTATCTGCCAGGTATTCTTCTCGGTAAATTGTAGCTATGAAGGGCGGAAGTATATTAGCTTTCACATCTTGAATTTCGGATAAATACACATGCAAAATATGAGATAAATGCAACGAGCATAATTATTAATAAAATTACAGCTACTTAAAACGAGGAAATCCCCGTCATAGAACTAGTTTATTATGTAGATCGAAACTTTCGGAAAGCAAACACCTATCTTATTAAAATCTTGAATTTGTTAGTTCAGTGATAGACAACGCATTTGAGCTGTGCGTTGTCGACAGCGGGTCCGCTGGTTCAGTTCCATGAGATTTTGCACAAGACGAAACTAAGCATAAAGGAAGCATTTTTAAAAATTTGCCTCCTAATGGTGTTAAATTATAGGGGCTGAAAGTTTGTATCGAAGTTCGTCATTTTTTCCAATCGGAAATGCCATCGGGAACACGGCTTGGAATGAAGAAAAATAAATTAATAAACACGTGCTTTCAACATTCAAATTCAAGTACTGCCATGAAATAAACAAACAAGTGACTAATTACAACATTCTCTTTACTACATCCAACAATGAAAAGAACAGTGTTTTCTTTTTTGCTGGAAAAAGATAGTCTTGCAATCTTTAGAATATCAGCCGGGTGTACACTTTTAATCCTTTAGTTGTTCACACAATACGCAGACAATGGTTTAAGATGCAAGATGCAATCTTCCAAACTTACCTGCCTGAGCTGAGCGTTTATTTTCATATTATTGTAGGATTACCTATTACATGTATTTACTTCTTGTTTTCGTATGGTATGTACAGAATATAGTCTTTGTTGTGATATTTCTTTGGTGAGCTTAATTTTATGCGTGATTTAAATGTTTTACAAGTCTTTCAAGCTTACAGTTTACGGTTGAGAACTTTGGTAATGCCCAAAAGTCTGGCAACATTGCCCTATTTTGGTAATGGAACTGGTAAACCCCTTTGATATTGGGGGATGTCGTTATTGATTAATAGTAGATTATTAACCAAGGGGATAAAGCAGTGTCTTCTGTCGCGGGTGACGATTTAAATCGCGAGCGTAACGAAGGACCCCAGGTTTACTCCCGAGCGTAGCGAGGGTGTTAAAAACTTAAATCACGAGCGAAGCGAGGGATTTAAGACGAGTCCTGAGTGTAGCGAGGGATTTAAGTTCACCCAAGACTAAGACAGCTTTATCACCGAGGAAAATACTCTACTTTTCGTACCATTTGCGAAAAACTTAACACAATAATAATATGAGATAAGCATTTAGAACATTAACTTATTTATAAAAATAAATTTAAATAAACTTAACGTTTATGTATTTGAAGAAAATAAAAACGCGGCGAATTCCTAGACTAATATTTTCTTGTCGGAAAAGCAAAGGCATCAAGCTCATACAGCCTCGTCGATTTTCGTAATTTTATTTAATAATCACAACTGCATAATAAATGCGTATTCCTTTTTCAAAAAGATGTATAATGCTTTATTTACAAACTCAATGGTGTAAACACAGATGTAGTTCAGTATAAATTTCGGTAAGTATTCCAAATTTAAATCACATTCTCCCCCTCGAGGATGAATGAAATTCAGTACAATTTTCTTTCCCTGTTTTTAACAGATTAAAAATGACTATTGTTATGTTCGCTTTTTGTGGCATAGAATGTCACTTTTTTGAGCAAGTGGTACGAAAACGTCTATTTCTCGTCTACTCAAAGGGGCACTATAATAAAATGTCCCTTGCTTGTCCTGAAATTTTTATATTGTTAGATGTTAGTATCCTTAGCTATGCTTATTATTGCTCATGTAGTTGTTTCTGCCATGCAGGGCAAGACTTGTACAAAGATGTGTAGGTACTATCAAGCGTCAGTGCCAATAGTTGGTTAGAAAATGTATTATTATTACTTATGATCTGGCAGTTTGAGTAATTTATGCGGCCTACTCATTTGTCCTTTCTTCGGTGTTCTTTGCCGAATCGTTGAGCTCCTTAAGTTCTAAGTTGAGCTGCACGATTACTGACAATTAATGCGTGCACTGAATGGACAAGCCCACTCAATCTGTGTGGTTCTTTCTTCTAAACACCATTTCAGACAAGAATCTACATTGCCTTCACATGCTCTGACCAAGATTATGACTTTAAATAAAGTGTGATCTCTGATTTTGTTTTAGTCTTTCTTCCCAGAGTAATCGGATAGGAAACACCGACCTCATCTTAGCTTTATAAATATGATTCACGTGTAAAAGTTTTTGTGCAAACATAATGACAGAAATAAAATCATATAATACCTACCAATAATATATAATTATCGTATAATATCATATTCAGTACCTAATCGGTGTCTAGGTCAGTTCTAGTATGTAACGTTCTTATAAAAGCTATATTTTGCTAGCTAGACAGCTAAATGCCAAATGAGGCTTGGTAAGCAATCATATATCAAAATTCAAGTCACCACTTCGAATTGAAACATATAAAATCCAAATCATACCGTTTATGTTGAAAAAATCACATCTTGGGTGTAGTACAGTTAAGAGCTGGTTTCTTGGCGAAGGGTCGCGACCCTCGATCAAGCCTGTAGCAGCTGGCCGCGGTCAAAGACCTTTCCTAATGCCGGCCGGACGGAAAAATGGGCAAATTACTTGTTCGCCAACTTTGATTGACCAGGGGAACAGAAGTTTAAGGCGATAGCATCTGTGGTCTGTACCTACATAAAAAAGTAGCTAGTTGAAGAACATGAATTAACTTCAATAATAACAAAAAATAATCACCGAATTCGTCATGCATACGTTATCATTTCTAAGAAATGTTACGTCTTGTGTTAAAATAAAAACCCATATCACTACTCATTATTTTTTTATATACGACTCCATTTTAGGATTAGTCGTAATTAAAGAAAAATTGGCTGTCATTTGTAAGGGTGCTCTAATTCCCAAGCGAGTAGAGATTGAAGGGTTAAAGTTTCTAACGGATCTTTTCTAACCAGTTCTAACGCCGAAAACGGTAACCCTTCTAAATATGGAATGGTTTTACACAATGGCCAATGCTGGGCCAACTTTTGGTAGCCCTAAAAAGTAGTGAAGGTTATATCATCAGCCAGTAACTGTTTGGGAAGGAAAAACATGAGCTAGTCAACTATGTGCAACGAGGGGTGCAGAGTCCACAGCTTCCTCTGCTTAAGGGGCTTACAGGACCTAAACACAAAAAACGCAAGTTTTAGAAACAATAAAAATATATGATCGACTACAGTAAACAAAATCAGAAACATATATGATATTCTTCAGGATATATGCTTGATTACGTAGTATGTTTCACAACGTGTTTTTGAGGTTTTAATAGGTGTATTTCCTTCCTTATTGACTTTGTCTAAATAGTAAAATAGAAAACCTACATCCTAAAAAACTGAATTTGGATAATAACCTATAAATTAAATCCATTTAATTATTTTTTTCTTTTGAAACCGATAAAAAAAATATTTTTTTCTGATAAGGTATCAGAGTCAAGGCTGCGCGTGCGCAGCTTTCAAAATAAATATAGAACGCGAATTAAATAATGTATTGTGTAGTTGTGCTGAACAATAGAGGAGCGATCGCTACCATTAGAATTAGCATAGATCAAGGTACCGATGAGCACCATAATATGCTACTTAAACCTCACAATTTAATAAATGCTATATTTACTGACATTTGATCGGCTTGAATTATTTTGAAGTCAAGGTAATATGAACATCTATTTTAAGGGGCTTACAGTATCTAAACACAAAAAACGCAAGTTTTAAAAACAATAAAAGTATAATATGATCGACTACAGTAAACAAAATCAGAAAAATATATGATAATCTTTAGGATATATGCTAGGTAGATAGTGTCTTGGAAAACATAATAAAACTAATTTGATACGATAGAAAAAAATCATGAAGATACCTCCAAAAACTTTCTTTTTACAATAAAAACCATACTAATATCAACAACACAATCAAAACAACACACACAATCATTCTGATTTTTTGTCAGCTTGTTCTACAAGCAACATACTAAAATACTAGTGTTAAATTTTTTCGTCCAACCATAGATTTTTTGTAATTAAATAATTCCTTCATATTTTGTAATATAATTATATCAGCGTTGTGTCATCGCGCTTCTCTTTCTTTTCTATACAGTCCGACAGTGACCGCGCTTTAGGTCATGTAAGCCCTTTAAGTAGCATAATGACCCTATAATGTCCCACTGCTGGGACTCAGGTCTCCTCTCTTCGAGAAGGATAGGGCTAAATTCTACTACGCGTGTGGGTTGATAGATGTCACATGTCTTCGAATTTTTGGTCCTAGGGCATGCCGATTCTTTCCTCACGATGTTTTCCTTCACTGTTTTGAGATCAGTGGTGATGAAAACACAAAGTAAAGTGCCTAACTGGGGTCGGAACCACGACCTACAACTCGTAAATCGGGGCCGTTACAACTGGGCCTGTGGGCCATCACCGCTCACGTTAGCGTAAGTAGGTACTTTTGCTAAATACCTGTGCTAAGTACTACAGTAATTAATTACACAGGAAAACATGAGCACACGTGGATCTTAAAAATTACCGTTCCTTTTAAGTAAACTTAACCTAAATTTTCTTTTATGTTTACGGTTTACCCCTCGTGTGGACAGAATTACAGTGCGTCTATGTATAATGCGTAAAAATATTAAGAATTTATTTTCTTATAAGCTACTAATAATATGGCAGTCCATGCACATTAATCGCATTTTGCTGCAAAATTATATTGAAAAGGTCGCCCCACGAGTGCTGAATGCAAAGCTTTTCCCACCGACTCATACGTCGCCCTAATTTCTCGAGCTCTATAAGATTTTGCTTTGCGAAATTTCTTTCACATTGCCTTCTGCCGACCCCAGCCCCAAGGTGAGTATTGTAAGAGCCCTTTTCTCAGGCCCTTGGCTCACATCTGTCGTTGTACCGGCCGCCAGCCCTACTTGCACTGCAAGTATGCACTGCATATACAATGCAAGACGCTTTATTTCGGTTATTTCAACGGTCGAATTTGAAACGAGAACGGGACGGTTGATGCATTGATTTATGGAAACCTGGTAGTAGGGTTTTGTCTGAGTAATATTTAGTACTATTAAAAATTAAGTAGTACCAACCAAGGCGCCTAATAAGAATTACTATTGATATCAAACTTCAAAAAATTATACATAAGCGGATATAAACGGATTTAGCTAGACTGGGTTGCATTCGTGAGATACTTGAATACAGACATACACAACATAGGTACTTACTTGTAAAAAAATCCATACTGCACACGAAAGTGAGCCTGAGAGTGTTTGTTTGGTACATGGTAATTTAACGAAACTAAACACTGACTTTAATCTACGAAAGTGGATAGGTAATTAGTGTAATTACATACTTGGACGGAGAAAAGTCCTAGGAAACAGCTAAGTCAGTCAAGTCTCTTCCTGTAGATTCCTGAAACCAACACAGCGCCAGGGTAGCTCGCGAAATTCAATTTTTTTTACGTTTTTTGCAATTAGCTGGTCAATATTAAGTTGTACGTTGATTATGATTCGCGGCTGTAACACATATTATTTACAGAATTATAATCATTACAGTCATCAACACAACTCTCTAAGCCCAAGTAATCCCACAGAATGACTATTTCATGAAATCTTGACATTTTGGGATTATACTAACCTAACAACTTTTTATGATGATTATACTGACCAGCAAATTGCAAAAAACGTAAGAAAATTTGAATTTCGCGGGCTACCTTAGCACTTCCCCCTTAATAACAATTAGTTAGTTATGTATTTCATTATATTAGTTAGTTATAACTTGGAGCAAAGCTGATGGGTCTACGTCAGTAAAAGGACATATTAGTTGTTCCGTTTGGGGAAATATCGTAAAAGTATTCCTACTATCCTACTCATGCCATCTCATGCTAATAATATTAGGTATAAATGTGAAAGTTTGTGAAGATGTTTGGATGTTTGTTACTCAATCACGCGTAAACCGTTGAACAGATTTCGATGAAAATTGGCACATAGATAGACCATTTTCTGGATTAACACATAGGATACTTTTATCTCGATATTCCCACGGGATCAAAACTTACGCGGGTGAAACCGCGGGGCGCTGCTAGTATTAAATAAGTAGGTATAAGAGTAAAAATGTACATCATCATCTGCCTAGCCTTTTCCAACTATGTTGGGGTCGGCTTCCAGTCTAACAGGATGCAGCTAAATACCAGTATTTTACATGGAGCGACTGTACATGCTAAGTATTAAATAGTAGTCATTACAACAATTTATTATAGCATTTAAGAAAACATTTTAAAGTGTTGTTCATATAAGGGCTGATTTCACCAACGCCAGATAGTTTTATCCGAGGAATAATTTTGAATTTTTGACAGTTCTTCCATACAAAATCTGTCAGACGAACTAATAACGATGATGTTTGTCCAGAGATGTAAATCGATGTAAATTTGGCACACAGGTAGACCATAATATTTAGTTTTCTGCTGTCAACGCAGGAACGAACGGAACCCGCTAGCACAGCTAGTCCTTAGATAAAATCATCAATTAAACCCTTTAGTTCATATTATTATAACCCTATTGATTGATATTTCATGAAATAGTAAGAAGGATATTTTAATTATTCAGGCTACACTGACGCTTCTCTCCTAATGGCAAATACTGATTCAATTGACAGATTTTAAGGTATGTACTACCTCGAAAATAAATCGTGGCGACTGATCTACTAATCGAGCCAAAGTGATGCAATTAATTTTGAAACGCAAAAGAAGAGAGATGGCTATAATGTGAAATGAAACGACGTATGTGCCAAAACGAATTTACTCCTTTTTTAACAAACAAATGAATTAAATTTAAAATTACTTGGAGTAAACTTTGACAGGATAATTCTCTATGTTTTAAAGTAAATTCTGCAGTGATGTCGAAAAAAGTAAAAAAATAGATATAACTGCAATTTTTTGTATCGAGAAAAATTCATTGAATCGTGTATTCCTTTTACATGATACTAGACCAAAGAGTCAAACTTTACTTAACAAATTACACGAAATAGTAAAACCACATTTTTTCCAATATATCACCCGTTATAATAAGACGGCCACCGTTCTTCTAGGAAACTGTAGTCAATAACTGTAGCTGTAAGAAGTAAAATGTAATCGACAACATTGAATGCTACGCAGAAAAAAATACTTAGTCATCGCAGGATTTTGTTTTACGTGTTTGAAGTTTTAAAACTTCGTCACTTCTTATCTTCGTTAACTTCTTAAATAATAACACATTTACAACTAAAAGTATCTAAGCCTTTAAAGCTTTTAGTGTTCCTTATTTACATGATAAATGGAGCAATTAAATAAGATTTTCCTAGATATTTTACAAAAGAAAGGTGTTAAGATAATGTGTTATTGTTACAAGCTATGGTTTATTACAGGCATTGTCGTCTTTTCTTATCCATTCATGTTCCCCGAGTCCTAGTCCCATTGAAATTTCGACAATGTTCTTTCTGAGAAAGAACACAAAAAATACTCTATGTTATCTATGTAATGGTAACATGATAACAAATATTTTTGCTTTTTTGAGATTATTTTCCCTTTAGGTTTATTAAATGCATTTTTTTTATAATGCCTTAGAAGTTTCAACGTTCCATTCTACTCGATTTAATGACATTTATTAAATATGTATATTGTTGTCCTTTAATTTCAAAACTAGGTAAATTCACCTTTGATTATCCTGAAATAAGTCTGCATGTTTTTAGAAATTATGATTTTTATAAAAATACTATTAATCATTTTCTCTTTAAAAATGCCCAATTCAAATAAGAAATGGGTCATTAAAAATAATTTATTTTAACAACTACGATCAGTTTCACGATCAATGGTCTCACGTGTCTAATGCGCCTGCCAGACTATGCTCCTTGCGCTGCTCATCGCTATGCTCCTCGCGCTGCCGTGATTTGCCGCGATGTTGCCCTCTCTGCCCACACACTGCTCTACTCGCGCAATTAATCGCGACGCTCCTCACTTGTCATTTGCCTTGGTGAGACAATGGACGTTGAAACGGTGGCAGCGTGCGCGCTATGCATTTTTAGTATAGCTAATTATATTAATGTAGTAAAAAGAAATATACATCGTAGTCGTCGTCCTCGCCAACGGAGATGGTGGATTATTAACACCTTTTCATTTGACCATTCCACGCTTGGCGACGACATAATTTCCAATTTTGCATACGCGTGCGTCTTACGCGAGCGCTCCATGCAGACTGTGACCGCGCGATTATGTGGCCGGGCCGGCCACTCGCACTCGTATTCTTCTTGAGTATTAATGTTCTGTGCTCGTATTGCCGGTCCTTTGACTCGCGCGCAAAAACCGACAAAATAGGGAGCAGTGGGTAGGACGAGGAGCATGACGTGTGGCATGACGAGTAATGTTGCCACACTATGTCTCTGCCTCCTTTCCTCGTTACTTCCCATGCCACTCGTCGAGTGTGTGGCAGGCGCATAAGGAAGCCAGGTGGTACTACTGTCTACCTGAGACTGGATGTATCAGAAAAAGTGCGGCAAATAATAGACGAATATTATTTCCTTTCAACATTTGTTGAAAGCCTTGCACACAATAAATGCATTGTTATCTATTTGGCTTACAATGTATTTACTATTTATTGTGTGCAAGTACTTACAGGGAGGACCATGTATAACAATGTACGTACATTATTTATGGACGTATAGAAGATTTGCATATTATATTATGTACGACAAGCGCATGTCCGGCGAAATTATTAAAAAAAATTACTAGGCGTTTGAAAATAATAATAATACGGTGTCCAGAGCCCCAGACCCATCCATTTTCTGTAATCGCCTGCCATGTTTGAAGCATTGTTTGACTACTCATCTGTTTTTGCTTTTTGGTGACGAGGATCAGCATCTGCCTAGCCTTTTCCCAACTATATTGGGGTCGGCTTCCAGTCTAACCGGATGCAGCTGAATATCAGTATTTTACATGGAGCGACTACCTATCTGATCTCCACAACCCAATTACTGGGTATAATACAATACCCCTTGATAAGACTGCAAAGGCTACTTATCTTGTTAGCTTTAGTCCCTACCTACTAATAAGTAGGTAGGGACCAAATCGAGTATTTTTTTACAACCCTCGTAATAACGCGGGTTGTAAAAAAATACTCGATTCACTGTGTATCATTTGTGTTATTGGCATCTTTGGTAGGTATAATAGGGCTACTTGTAAATATGGATTTGAATAATAAATAAATAAACGAACCAAAGTGAGATTACAATAATCATTCTTATCCATTGGTAACGTAGCGTTGTAAACCGAGTTATTTTGTAGTGGCTGCTAGTCCTCTCGAGAGACTTGCGTGATGTTCTCAGTATATTTCGATAAGAGTATTGTCCTCTGGCGGCGATTAACTAAGTTATTTGCATCATTGAGGCATGTTTTGTATCGGAACTTGTATTTTTTTAGCATTTGGCTTTTTGCTTAATCTCTGTATGGATAACGAGATGGCGTCATGTTATGGTTTGTTCGCATTCGATTGTAGTTTGGTAATGCCCTCTAGCGACTTTTAACCAAACTTGTACGGTTACTTCAAAACTTATTACATCGCTGGAATATAGCAAGCAACACTGTGCGTTTAAAAAGGGACTAATAACCTGACAACACTAATTAAACGTCAGTCAGTTGTCAAAATGGCACGTCAGCAGCAAGATGTTGATGAGCTTTTCGATGTTAAAAATGCATTTTATGTTGGAAATTATCAGCAAGCAATCAACGAGGCACAGAGCGTATCCGTGAGTAACATTTGTGCTGAAAAAACTGACTTAAATTCACAGTTTCGGGGCGTATATCAACTTGTTTTGGGAGGTGACGTTGTGCCGCTCCTGTTTTCCTCAAAATTCCATTTAAAACCTATGTTTCGAGTTTAATTTATATTTTTTATTCGCGTATCGACTATATTTAAACATTATTAATCACTTTTTCAGCCATCAACACCTCTCATAGCGCTTCAACGAGATGCATTCCTGTATCGATCGTACATCGCTCAAGGCAACCACAGGATTGTGTTGCAAGAGCTTAAAACCGCGGATCCTATGCTGCAGCCGCTGAAGACATTAGTGGAGTACTTGACACCAAACGCCAACAAGCCTGCGATCGTTGCTGATATTGATGCGCGCGTGAGTACTTTGCCTTTATGTTGTAAACCTATGACTAATTAAACAGTGTTAATATGACTCCACAAAATAAAGCTTGTGTAAGCAATATCTAGTGATAACTCATCATTATTATTGATTAATTATTTAAACATGTAACCATGTTACACATGTTACCATAGTCTCTCCCCGGTAGAACAAACAGCTAGCTGCCAGTTTCTGAGCAACTGATGGACTCCTTGTCAATAATACAGTGCAGCTGTAAATAGTTCAATGAAATGAATGATTTAAGTTTAAGTGTATGAGAATCAGTACAAGATCCAAACACAATTTTCACATAAACAATAGAAAGAAATGATGCAATGTGTTCACAAAACTGATCATATTGTGTAATGTTCCAGGTGGCTAAAGGCACGGAGCTGTCCAATGAAATCTTCCTGATTGTAGCGGCCACTATCTACTACCACGAGGACAACTACGAAGCAGCACTAAAGTATGTCTAATTTATTTTATTTATATTACTAGCAATCCGCCCCTGCTACACACAGTTTTTACAATCTGACAAAACATTGAGATTTCTTTATTATATTAATATGCATGTTGCATTTAAATGCAACTTTAGTATTCAAACTCAAAACGGTGAAGGAAAACATTGTGAGGAAACTGGCATGTCCTGAAACCAAAAATTTGAAGACATGTGACATCTGCCAACCCGCACTGGGCCCGCTTGGTGGATTATGGCCCAGTCTCTCACCGAGAGGAGGCCTGTGTCCCAGCAGTGGGGACATTATAGGCTGATTATGAAGTTTAGTAAATTAGTATTATTGTATCATACACATAAACCTTCTAGAATGAAAATCTGTTATGTAGTTTAGTAGAACAACACTGACACACAAAAAGCGACTTTCATTTATACTATAATAATGATAGATACTCCCATGGGAATATCGGGATAAAATGTATCCTATGTCCTTTCCCGGGACTCAAACTATCTCTATACCTAATTTCATCTAAATTGGTTCAGCAGTTGAATCGTGAAGAGGTAACAGATACACAGAGTGTCACACTTTTGCATTCATAATATTAGTATATGGATATTATCTGGCAGTCAATAAAAATAATATCAATTCACTTATTACTGATTTCCAAAGTTAGTGAAACAGGCCGTTATTAGGAATTTCATTTTTTTGTCAATATAATAGGTCTATTTAATATTTATCCTACCTATTATTATTATTTATTTATTCGCAGGACTCTGCTGTGATAATAATTTAATGTGTCTTGCATGCCACATTTTAGAGAAATAAATGATATTATCTTATTTCTATTTCCGCCTTTCATTTTTAGAATCCTCCACAATGCCGAATCACTGGAGCTCCGTGCGTTCACCCTGCAGTGTCTCCTGGCTATGAACCGACCCGACCTGGCTCGCAAGCAGCTGAAGGCTCTGCAAGACATTGAGGATGACAGCACATTGACACAGCTGGCTCAAGCCTGGATGAACTTGTCACAGGTTAGCAATACTATTGATCCATCTAGGGTGATGATGGGACTCCCTTTTCCGCACTTAGACTCCCATTCGGTCCGTTGTGCGTGGGATCCATCTAGGGTGTTATTTACTTCATTGGTTTGAACAATTTGTCTGCTCAGTAACGTAAATAATGCGTGGCTGATCTGTCAAAATGAAAAAGAGTGCAATTAATTCCCAGTTTTTATTTAACATACTTATGTATGTTAAATAAAAACTGCCATTTTATAATGGCAGTTTTAACTGTATGATTTAACTATGCTGTGGGACATCATTAGCTGGTATTGGATTGTTATTCCCTGTAAAAAAAAATAAAAAACGTGTAAATTGCAGGATCTGGTGTAAAGATTGGTTAATGAAAAGAGAAGCCAATCTCATGTAAATTTGTTAAAGTACAACAAATGCAACCGTTTTCGACTAGAAACTGACACCGGCAGGCAACACGTTACGATTATCGACACATTTTTCACCCATTTCGATTTTTCTATTCAAATTTTGTTTTGCTCTGTTCGACTGAGTTGTATAAAATCGTACAAACTGTACAGTTTTTATCATACACACGTTTTAATTTATCGGTGCAGTGCGATCGTAACGATTTCTGGTAGTGTGTGTGGCATCCATTACGCGATTTCCCCGCTGATCATACAAGTTTTGTTGGTTTTTTAATTGATTAGTAACTTATTTATTTTCAGGGTGGACCAGGAGTGCAGGACGCACACTACAGTATTATGGAGCTGTCAGAAAGGCTTGGAGCTCTGGGAGCCGGCCCAGCTGCCGTCGGAGCTGCCGCCGCAGCCTCCCGAGGTAATTGACAGTTGATTTTGCTATAATTTAATACAACGCCATCTGTTGGCTTGTGGAAATGTGGAGACATCAAAATACGTTGCGTAGTTTAGCAGAACAACGCGGTTACACGATTATTATCGAACCTCTGCAGGCCATAGATGGCAGGATTCCACTTGGAGATAAAGTACAATATCTACTAAGTACACTATGGACTTGCACTGTGGAAACCACAGATATAGATACACCTAGATAACGCAAGAGCGACTACTTCGCGTGCCAAAAATCGCACCACCTTACGTACAAAAATCGTAAGCCACCACTTTCGCGCTCAGTCCTGTGCGGAGTCTGAATCGATTTGATTTTGTCATCACTTAATAGTCCTTGTGAAGTCTAAGTATGTAGGTAGTCAACAATTGCACGCTTGGTTTTCATATATGTAGATCGCGATACTTGCGTTATCTAGGTCTAACTGTGGTGGAAACATTTACAGCAAATAAACACGGTTAAAATACCTCCCTGGAACCTGTCGAATTGTCAATCAACATGCGCGATAAGACTTGTCAGTTGGAAGAGTCCTGATTTTAAAAAAAACAGTGGCACTCCGGGAGTGCCGACAGAAATGAAAACAAAACACAAACAGAATACTTTGCCATCACTCACTGATATATCGGATATACATTAAAACCGAGTACATCTCGAGGACAACTGAAAATTTTCACTTCAAAAATGAAACATCATCATTCTCTTGTCCTTATTCCAATTTATTTGGGGTCGTCGAGAGATGTATTTTTTTCTTCCATAGTTCTCTATTAGTAACCCCTTTGCAAATCATCTTTCACACATTCCATCCATCGTTACTTTGGTCTTCCCCTACTCTTATAGCCATCCGCATTGATAATCAAAAATTTTCTCACGACACTCTTACCCAAATGTTTATTTTTGTTGTTATTTGCAGGCATGTGGGAGGAGTCCGAGCAGATGCTGACAGAGGCGCAGGCGCGCGCTCCGCAACACCCCGACCTGTTGCTGGGACTAGCTGTCACTGCCGCGCACAGTGGGAAGGCGCCCGAGGTCTGTACACATTTATCATCATAATAATATTATAGAGGTTTGAGGAACAGGGTGTAAAGTTCACTCATATTCTACGAAAAGGGAGGATCCTCCCACCAGACGGGTATTGTGTCTGGCGGGCAACTGCCCGTTGATTCATGTCGGGCCGTTGTATCTATGGCATAGATGCAGAAGAAGAAGAAGAAGAGAAGCAAAATTTACCGCGCAACTACATAGCATAGATTCTATGCTATGTAGTTGCGCGGTAAATTTTGCTTGCGAGATGCAGGATTTTAGCGTGACGTCAGTATGACGCGTTGTTCGCATGTGGCGTTGCAGATACCGCTACAATATCATCTACTAGACAATCCACAGCCGAAACTGCTGGGTCTATGAGTTTGAAATTTTGCACAAGTTATCTGTAACAAAAGTGAGCACTAAGAAAGGGATGAAAGCATGTGCAGCAGTGCTCAGTTTTTGCTGATGGGAAATCCCATCAGGCGCACGGCTTATATCCAAAGAGTAATCTTGATATCCGCATACGCTTCGCGAATAATGGTTTGTTTATAACAGATAAGAGATAACTGCAGACTAATCATTATCTATCTTTAAGCAACGTTATCTATCTTGTAGTCGTTTTCGTTTCGTTCTCGCAGCGATCTTGATTTGTGTAGGTATTAAACGATGAAATGCAATGCATCAGCAATTGCATGCATCAGCATCAGCAAATTTTACAATAACTCAAAATCCGCCAAAACTTATTTTTTATTTCTTTTCAAACGATGGGTCTTACACAATCATGTAAATTTAACATTTACTTCATTTCATAAGTTTCATTTTTTGGTTACGGTTTCTGCTGGAAATCGTGTCACGGTCGGACACTAATAACTTATTTCTATTTCCAGATATTCAACCGGTACATAGCCCAACTCCTGGACAGCCACCCAGACCACCCCTACACGAAGGAGCATCACGCTAAGACGAACGAATTCAAGCGCCTCGCTGCGCAGTACCAGCCCTCCGTGTCAAGTTAAACCTTACGGCCGTAGCGATTGAGTTCAATATCACTTATGATTCTATGTATGTTTGTGTAAACTAAAGAGCCTATATTATTATACAATTTCGGAGTTTTATTTTAGTCATCTTGTGTGTATGTTGTTTATATTTTGTTTGGTTGTAGTTTTTCTAGTGTATTTTAGACTCAATTTTGCTTTATTTTTTGTACATTTGAGAGTAGTTCATGAAGTAACATTGGTTCAAGTTGCCTCAGCCAGCCAACGTTGTTTAGATTATTTTGCGAATGCAGCATACTCTTTGCTGAAAGGACGTTTACTGTTAATACTTGTACTTAGTAGCGTCATTGATGCAAATAAACAGTTCTAGGATGGGTCAGAAATGAGCGAGGATGCGTAAGGGATGTATGTGAAACTAAGGAATCGCATCGCTTCATTTTTGTAACTTGAGCTAAATTCTAGTGAGTGTTCTTATTGGTTAGTTTTACGTACATTCTTTGCTACGCATCCTCGCACATCTTTGGTGGAAACGCACCCTTATACTTGCTTAACTTTAGTCTAGTGCCTTGCACAGAGGCAGTCAAGCAATCAGGGTCAAGCCTTTTTTACAGTCCGATCAACCGATTTTGAATTTTATTACGTTGGTGGCATGACATAATATGGCAGCTGCAGTAAACAGTTGGTATTGTAACAACTTTTTTGCTTTTAATACCATCCTTATGCCTACGGCATAGAAGTCAAAATCGGTTGAACGGACTGTAAAAAAGGTTTATTTAAATCTGTAATCTTATTTCAAATGGAGTACCTATAGTAGTGGTGAAAAAGAAATAGGTAGGTATCAAAACAAACGCCACATTATACAAAACTCCTTTATCGTCATGTAATCCTAGTAAAAGCTGTAATCATAATCGTTGTCTGGTTCCTCGTCCTCATCAGAATTGGTCAGGTTTGCCAGTATGTGGTACTGGCGGAGTTTTTCCAAGGCTGCCATGTCATCCATCAGACCTAGGGGCAGGTCTGTTGGGTCAGGCTCGCCCTTGACCAGGGTCCAGTCCGTTGTAGATTCATGGAGGATCTCGCCGGTCAAACCTGTAAAGTAAAGGATAAAGCGTCATACTTATAATAAAACATTAAAAAATATACGCGTAGACTTGAGAACCTCTTCTGCCTAACCCCCATGAGAAGAAGGTGAGAGTTTATGTATGCAGGTCTGTATATTATTGATTCAATTCCGGACACCACGACATTACTGAATACAGCCTAAACGCGAAAAACGCAAGTTTTGTAATGCCTACAGTAAACAAAAGCAGAAAAATATATGATACTAGTTGCGCCTCGCGGTTTACCCGCATAAATCTCGATCCCGTGATTTCTATAATATACATAATTCAATCATGAATCGAAAGAGTCCTGAAAGTCGTGTCAAATTAGTCAGCATCTGACGTAAATTGACGTATGTATTTTTAGTAGCCAATTTTTTAATCACGTCTAAACTTGTCGAGTATCTTAATTTGACAGAACTAAACTAATATTTATCTTCTGTCATCATCACTACATAGTATAAAACAAAGTCGCTTTCTCTGTCCCTATGTCCCTATGTCCCTTTGTATGCTTAAATCTTTGAAACTACGCAACGGATTTTGATGCGGTTTTTTTTAATAGATAGAGTGATTCAAGAGGAAGGTTTATATGTATAATAATAATAATGTTTCCGTGCGAAGCCGGGGCGGGTCGCTAGTTTTCTTAATAAAATAGAAACAATAAGATGCAATGAACTTAAATTTAGTTACTTTGTGAACAAGGGAATCGGCACCATTGTGTTGAAAACATAATAGGTAAGTACAACAAATTTGATACGATAGAAAAAAATCAAGAAGATATCTCTAAAAACTTTCTTTTCACAATGAAAACCATACTAATCTAAAAACTTTCTTTTCACAATATAAACCATACTAATATAAATACAATCATTCTTATTTTTTGGCAGATTATTCTACAAGCAACATACTAAAGCACTAGTGTTTTAATTTTTTAGTCCAAACAATAGATTTTTTGTAAACAGATAATTGCTTCATATTTTGCAATAAATTACCAGGGTTGTGTCATCGCGCTACTCTTTCTTTTCTATGCAGTCCGACAGAGACCGCGCTTTTGGTCATGTAGTCCCCACATTCGATCGATAATACATCAAACAGACCAATACGACAAACGGTGGTATTAGATTATTTGATAAAATCATCATCATCATCATCTGCCTAACCTTTTCACAGTCTAACCGGATGCAGCTGAATACAAGTATTTTACATGGAGGTTGCTCCTTGTCTATCTGACCTCCACACCCCAGTAACTGGATAACGAGACCCTTGGTAAGACTGGCTTCTGACGACTGAGAAAGATCACGAATGATAGCCGGGACCAACGGCATAATGTGTTTTCCGAGGCATGGAAGAGTCTTGGTATGTATGTTAAGATGGTCACCCATCCATGGACCAACTGCGGCAAGCGTAGCTATTACAGATTAGTCTGTGGTAGTGGTAGCTATAGTTGATATAGCGACCCGTGCAGCTGTTATTCACAGAGCATACATAACCTTTCTGTTATTAATTAATTAGCCACCACCGAGCCACGAAGGAGAATCCACTTTTACGCAGTCTTCGTTTTAATAATACCGGCGTGGGGGCCGTGTTTTTTGATATAAATAAATTAATAATTATAAGCCACAGAACATTTATAAGCTCTGCCGAAGCAGAGCATTCAAAAATATTATAGACTCATTTGAGTGTCCCCCTCCACGGAAATCTTTAGTAAAAGGCGAAAGATTTATGCGTTTTGAAGGGAAACCAGAGTTAACAAATTTTGGGTCGCCCGAGCTTATATACTCTGCGCGGTAACGAAACCATAGCGCGATCTAATTCGACCCCAACGCCATCTAGGGAAGTGAAGTTTAAACTTTTACGATTTGGTGAAATAACACAATTTTGTAATTTATTATGTCTTAGAATATCAAAAAATCAAAATAAAAGGAAGCTTTGATTTTTATTGCATAAAATTACTATTAAATATACATTTGAATTACATTTTTAAATACATATTTCAATAGGTGTTAAAAATATAAAAACAACTGATTGATAATATTTGAATGTGTGAGATAAGTGTATTGGCTATGTGCGAAGTACATGGTGGGGGTATAGTGAAGCGATCGCAGCGCTTATCGTGGCAGAAATACGCAACAATCCGGGAAAGTAAAGTCAATTTGCACGGAGTTCGTAATAAATAAAAATTTTTAAAATGCCTAATAATAGATGTTGTTGTGTTGTGAAGTGCAAAAATAACGGCACAAATAGTCAGTGTAAATTCTATAGTATATTTCCTACATTGGACTGGAAATTAAATCAAAGAAATAAATGGATAGATGCCATAAAAAGAAATAAGTAAGCGAAATAACCTTAAATTATGATCAATTTTATTTGCGCTATATTTTATGTGATATTAATTATTATTGTCTTTATTATTTTAGTGTTGATGGGTCGCCATGGTATCCCAAACCTGACGACACAATTTGTAGTGAACATTTTATGGGACACAAAAATCAGATGAGGAAGAAAGTCCGAGTTATGCTCCTACGATATTCCCTGAAATATATCGAAAGAGGAAGGTTAATGATTCACAGGTCCTAGCTAGATATACACGCTTGACAAAACGAAGAACCACAAAAGTCTCAGATACCACATCAAGTCAAATAATAATTGAAGAAGCGAGTGAATTAAATCAAACTCAACCTCTTATGGTCGATCAAGGATAAATAAATTATAATTGTTAATTAAAGTAGGTACGTTACCTACCATAAAATATTAGAGTCTGTGCGGAAAGAGAACCGTCGCGTCGTTTCATTACGTTTAAGGTTATGAGAGTACTTACGTTTAAACTTGTTACATAGGGCGTTAATGTCACCGATGTTTGACGAATTATGTGGGCTCGTATTAAATAACTATTGCCATTCTTTCGTAGCTCTTCAACATTTCTTACATGTTGTGCTAAAACTAATTTTTCTCCTTTCAACACGGTTTGAGGCTGGAAACGAATATTGTGTTTTACACTTTCGAAACCAGTTTTTATAATAATATCCATTATTTTATGCACTGTTTTAACAAATTCCTTTACAAATACCACTTGTCGTCTTTTTATTTATCTTTAATTTACTATATTTACTAGAAAACAATAAAATACTGATATGTTATTATTTGGCATAATCCCGGAAAGTTGCGCGTTGTAGGTGGCGCTACTGTCGTGCACATAGCGAATAGTTTTGATTTTGTTGATAGGAAGTCAGACCTACCATATCATAAAATCCATGTCGGGATGGGAATTATTATGTTGATGATGTCTATCATTTACCGAACACACTATCAATCGGAGTCTGAATAATTTTGAAGCAAATTGTTAATCCATTGCTTCACAAGTTCGATAAATTTGTCTGCTCAACACGATTCTGATTGATAACGTGTTACGCAATTGCCCCACTCGTTGTATACCATTCCATTAACAAAAAGGACTAGCAACACTTACCATTAGGCAATATATCGACAGGTCCTTCTATAGGCGGCGCGGTGTACGCCTCTAGCTCCTGCTCTGTCTTGCTCTCCCGGTCCAGCTTCTCTTGTTTGCGCTGGCGACGCCATGCCTTCTGTAGGTTGAAACGTTCGGGCCTGAAACGTCAAGTCATGTCTTGTCACAAGGAAAGAAAGATAGATGTGTCTATGAATTAGTTACATAAACAAGTAAGTACTTAAATAAAGGAGAAGTTTGGCTCGAAAAATTCACCAATCTGCCTAGTCTTTTCCACACTGTATTGGGGTCGGCTTCCATTCAAACCAAACTTAAAGCATTTATTCTTGTTGCTTCTATATGTAAGAACAATGCAAAAAGAACACAAATGAAGAAACAATTCAAAATATAAGATTAAAAATAAGCCGTTCAAACCGGATGCAGCTGAATACCAGAATTTATCAGAACTTAGACTCAATACAGCAGTAATTTGGATAATTAGGGAGTAGGTATTAATCCCGGTTTAAAGAATTGTATTCTCATGAAGAACACCACAACAAATAAATCATGCTTACGTAAAAGGAAAACAGCCGGTCGATTCTGTAAAAATCTCACCGTGAAAACTTAGGTGATGTGAGTTTGTTTTTGCTAGGAATTGACACTATTGATAGCTCACTCCACGCTCACTTAAGTTTTCACGGTGAAATGGTTACAGAATCGCACAGAAACTAGGCTTCTAAAGATTCCAAATTCAATCAATAGGTGATGAATATCATTTAGGAAGAATTTTTTTGTTTTTTGATTTAGCTACATGTTACATTGTTTCTGAACAATCTCGGTAGGTACCTAACAAAATCTTTGCAAAGCTGTGTGATGGAATTTTCTATGACCATGATAAGGCCATCGCCATAAGCCTAGTGTTTACAATACCTGATTTTGTCCCAAATATTTTTTGTACCAAGTAGGTACCTACAGATTTTTGGATGAACGTTATCTCACCTAAAAAGCTAAGCCTGTAGAGGTTCGTTAATCTCTAACACAGTCCGGAACAAACAAACAAACAGTGATATCATATCAGCGTATCTTATCTATTCGTGAAAGTGAAATAAACATGATGTTTACTATCCATCAGTTGGTAAACTTACAACGAATGGTTAAGAATGTGTCAAAGAAGTCTAGCAAATAATTTTTTTATCCATCCTTTTCCTAAACGTACTAAAATAATTAGAAGACTAGCTACTGAAGATAAAGAGTAGAAATCCTGGCTGGTGTCATGTTGAGTTACTCCTAACTCCTGACAATTTAGTGAAAAATGTCTCGTTACTGGTGCTGGACAGACATTCCTGCTCAATATCAATTGTAATTGCATTTTGTATTCATATTATTTTGATTTAAAAGAGTGTCCATGGAGTTTCGTGCTCGTTCTTCTCCATAGGTACCCCATGCTTTGGAATGGGCAACTATAGCTTCATTTTTCTGACTGACCGACCCCTTGACAATTCAAAAGTGCCTGTGCTTTGAGTTTGAGTTTACTTATATCCTAATTGGGTACTTACTTCTCCTCATCTTTATACACGCGTGCTTCAATGTTCTGGATGTCATGTCTGAGGTCTGCTATCATGAGTAACATGAGGTCTAAGGAGCCTTTTGGACCCCTAGGGCCGCGAGGACCCCTTGGTCCGCTGTCACCTTTCGGTCCTTCCATACCTGGTGAGCCGGCCGGACCCTGTAACATTGAATTAGGACATTTTATATTGGGCCCATTGCTCTTGCTTTTAAAACATGATAGCCATGGAAAGGTCATAATCTAATAAATATCATCACAACGAATTTACATAGGAAAATGTATGATTTTATTGACTTACCCTTGGACCTCTTTCACAACGGCAATATCCGCCTTCTAAGGGTGCCGTGGAATCTAATACTCTGTAAGCGTAGGTGCCTTCTGCGAATCTATCACCA
Organism: Luperina testacea; assembly: GCA_927399505.1. Classification (NCBI taxonomy): domain Eukaryota; kingdom Metazoa; phylum Arthropoda; class Insecta; order Lepidoptera; family Noctuidae; genus Luperina; species Luperina testacea. The sequence goes on from OV656771.1 coordinate 2,546,798, forward strand.
CCTTGAAAGAGAGGATAACAATTTTATTTATTTCTACTATGTTGTTCATGATAGGGTATGATGATAATTATTCATTTCCCTTTGAGACCGCGGGGTAATTGCGTAATAAATTAACAGTAGCCAATAGCTGTCAATATGACAGTTAACATTTTTAACGATATTTACGTTGTTATGCAGGCAAATTTTTCCAATATAATAATGGGTTAGCAATATCCTTCATAATGATTCAGATTGTGATTGATATGGCTGATTTTTCCAAGGCCAGATAATTTAAGGCTCGAACACACAGGCGCGACGCGACACGCGACTCAAAGGCACCGCTCGTTGCGCGACTTGCGGTGCCTTTGTGTCGCGTGTCGCGTCGCGCCTTTGTGTACGAGCCTTTAATCCGAGGAATAATTTTGATTTTTTGACAGTTCTTTCATACAAAATCTGTTAGACGTCAATTTTATTCCACGAATAAAAAAAAAAATCAGCCCTTAGTGTGTTACGTAATCAGGCGGCACCCTGATTACGTAACACACTAAGGGCTGATTTGTCATCATAGGTGAACGTACCTACCGAGATGGTTCGTCAAAGACTTACTTACACTTCGGATGATAATGGCGCTTACGCTCAGTATCAGCAGGCCTTCCAGTAAAATAATGCATACATACATTTTATTCTTTACTTTTAATGGGTTTGGTCATGGTAAAAGGCAGCATAGTCTCTTAGCCAATTTATAACCATCACTTACCATCTCTTAATGCAGGACTGTCCATCAGCTTCTTAAGTGCCGCCTGCGTCGTATGCAGCTGATCACTCAACTGCTTGATCTTCCGAGACAGCCAGGTGACGGTGTCACAGGGTGCGTAACACCTGGACGACGCTCTCACCAGCGGCAGCGGCTCCTGAAGCAATGTTACCTGGGCTGAATTATGTGACATCTTTTGTTTATGATTCAGTACAGTAACAATACAAGGAATAATAATAAACTGTTGCATATCTTTGTGAGTGGACATCAAGATGAAAGATGATCTAGGGAAAAAATATGAAGTTCAAAAGTAAATTTCGGTCGGTGCCGCAGGCAACAAGGCTCTGATGATTGCAGTCAACCAGAGAGTTAACAATGAAGAAGCTATAAAGTCCAGACACGATTTGCTATTAAGACCTGGTAATGCAACAGAATTTCAGTCCCGAGGCTAAATTGAGGCAAGGCTAAGTAAGTACATTGATACATACATAAACTAGGGGAAGGTAAACGGGAGGATGTTCAGACTATAGTTTATCTGTGATGAACTTAAAATACTTCAACTTACTCGGACAGCAACTCTTCGTTCACACTTCTTGCCATCGCTGGCGAGGACCAGCGGAGGCGAACACTCGCAGTGGTACCCGCCGGGGTCGTTGACACACCGATGCTCGCAGCCGCCATTGTTAGAAGAGCATTCGTCCACGTCTGAGTACCAGGACATCAGAATTAAATAGGTGTTTTGATATTAGTAAAGAAAGACCTAAATTGTTTCGTTTCTCTTCATGTCAATAGACAACTACGGAAAGAGCATAACAGTATGTTGTACAAGGTTTCATGCAGAGCAGCATTACAGCCAAATTCCGTTCACAGGGACCACTGATGATTGACAGGTAGGTGTAGTTTTTTTGCAATTTTGTCTTTAGCGACGCTTTGAAACCCCATTGCTGTTAAAGGAATTTCTACAGGTGGTTTGAGGCTACAATCGCGTTTGTTATTACTTGAGATTAAGTAATTGTGTTTACCAACGCAGTAAGGCTGTGTCTTTCTCCTGTAGTGGTCTTCCTGGAACTGGAAGCCGCTGTGGCACGTGCACCACACGCGGTCGCCACGCACCTCGCACGCTTGTTCACATAGCTGCAGACTGCAGGGGTCCGTCGACCTTGGTATACACCTGGAAAATGGGAATATTTAGGCAATCGTGCATTATCATCTTCAATTCATTCTCTTGCCCATAACCCAGTTTATTTGGTTTATTTGGGGTTGTCGCAACATGTCTGTTTCATGTCATGTCATATCATGTCTAAAGCTTATAGCATTATAAGCTTCAAAATCTCCGTGGTTCTTCAAAACTCACTGAGATAACGTCAAATTACTGAATCTTCATACTATACTATAGTCTCCCTCAATACACATCGCGATAACTCGCTCGAGACTTCTTGCCAAACTTCGACAAGCATTTACAACAAACGGGTTCATAGTTACTAGTATATGCAAGTTCGTATTCTTTGGCAAAGCGAACAATGTAGCGGTATTAGCAATCGCGCTTGATGCCAAAATGTTTCGAAAGCCAATCATTGTAAATGTTAGGATTGCAGGACCACCTTTGATATCAGCACATCTATCTCATCATCATTAGGTAGGTATCCTTTTTATTGTTCCGTATCTCAAAAGGAAAAAACGAAACCCTTATAGGATCACTTTGTTGTCCATCCGTCTGTCTGACAATACCCTTTATCTCGGGAACGCGTGGAGGTATCGAGTTGAAACTAAAACCATGTACTCTATAGTCCCTTGAAGCTGAGAAAAAATCAAATACCTAAGTGAACGTAAAAAAAAAGATACAGTCGTTTATGCCGCAAAAAACTTATATCTCATTTCAATCATCAATGGGGATCAAAATTTATAGGGTTACTTTCCGCTGATCTAGACACATGAAATTTGGCAAGAAGCAAGATCATGTAGCACAAGTAAAGGGAAAAATCCGAAAACCGTAAATTTTTAGGTACATTAAAAAATAACCCGTGATAAACTATTTACATACCTACAAAGTACGGAACGCTCGGTGCGTGAATCCGATTCGCACTTGTTTTTCCATCATCCCAATTTATTTGGCGCGGCGAAACATGCATTTTTCTTCCATACTTCTCTATCAATCGTCATCTTTGTAGTCACCGCCTTTCTAGCCATATCATGTGTCACAGAGTACATCAATCGTTTTTTGGTCTTTTTTTTTCAGGGGGGAAATCATCAAATGGCCTCCCAAATGGAGTGTCAGACTCTTATTGACTAAAACCCACCCGTGTCCCTTCCTTAGCCCTTTATGTTCCGGGCCAGCGGTAACCCTTTCGGACAATCCCGCTGACCCGGCAGGCTTCGGCCCTTACGGTCCCCTTCGTTTGATGCTGACATCTCTTTGAGGCGCGCGTGGAACACGTACGCGCCGTCCGGCACGGGCCTGGTCCTGATCGGACGGTGAGCTACCCATTAATCTCCGATCGTTTTTTGGTCTTCCCTTACTCTTATAGCATCCACATTCATACTCAAAACTTTCCTTCCGACATTTTCCTCCTTCCTCCTCATCACATGCCCATACCAAGATAACTAGCACCCTAATGGCTCAACACACTATCAGTCTCAATCTGAATAATTTTGATGGGTATTGCTAATCCATTGCTTCATATGTATAGAACTAATGACCGACCGAAAGTTCGGTTTCGGCCAGTTTCGGCCAAGGAATCTAGTTTCGGCCAGGAAATAGCCGACACTTTCGGCCGCGCCGAAACTCGAGTGTTCATGAATTATCGTGCATCGTTCGGCGAACTTCGCGGCTAGCTCGTGCTCGCTCGTCGCGTCGCCAGTTCGCCGCCGTCCATCGTTAATCGCATGGAGTTGAGTTTATGTTTTGCACATAAATGATTAGGTTAAGTACTTACTTAATCATTCGTATTCATATTCAACTGTCTGTATGTATTACATTGTATATTCAAATAAATGTGTAAAAAACACACCAGATTTCTGTATACGATAGAAATTTTAAATATGTTTAAGTAAGTTTCGGTTTCGGCCGAAACTAAGAGCAAGGCCGAAAGTTCGGTTTCGGTTTCGGCTGAAAATCCTGTTTCGGTCGGACACTATATAGAACATATGTGTCTGGGCAACAACGTAGATAATTGTGGAACTGTCAAAATGAAACCCATTGCTACTGATAGTGTGTTTCCCAATTGAGGGGCCCGTGGCTAAATAATAACAGCCGCACAGGTCGATCGATCAGGTTAAGCTACGCTTGCCGCGGTTGGTCTGTGGATGGGTGACTTTACGTACCGTGACTCCTCCGTGCTTCGGAAAGCACGTTACGCAGTTGATTCCGGCTGTCATTCGTGGATCTTGGGTAGTCGTTATGGGTAGTCAGAAGCCCGAAAGTCTGACAACCAGTCTTACCAAAGAGTAATAGGATAATACGGGCTGACAAGGGGTATCGTATTACACAGTAACTGGGTTGTGGAGGTCAGATAGCCAGTCGTTCCATGTAAAATACTGGTATTCAGCTGCATCCGGTTAGACTGGAAGCCGACCCCAACATAGTTGGGAAAAGGCTAGGCAGATGATGAGTGTGTTACGCAATTACCCCGCAGCACATCAGCACAATCTACCTATCGGCTAGTAATATTTCTCGGTCTTTTTAACCTGCCATTAGAATAAACAACAAGGCACAACAATTAATATTCTGCTTGTAGAGCTGTTCAATTACCATAGTGAATAATTGATTTATTATGCTAGAGTTCCTCATTCCTATGTTTCACATGACAACAAGACACGTCGCCCTTCGCAAAAACGCGGCTGGAATATAAATCGAATCTCGTCTGCGCCTAGATAGACGAAGATGGAAAAGGTCACAGCTTTCTTTGTTACTAAATCCCTTGGTCCTTTGTGCCGTATACAAGTCATGCAACAATTGATTATAATTCTGTAAATAAATATGTGTTACGGCCGCGAATCACATTTTAATCAACGTACAACTTAATACTGACCAGCAAATTGCAAAAAACGTAAAAAAAATTGAATTTCGCGGGCTACCCTGGCGCTTTCGTCTCCTACCTTCCAGCTATGAGGACATGAGTGTCACAGCACCTCAACTTCATGCACTGTATGTCGGCGCCGTGCACGCGGCACATCTCACGGGTGCGCAGGAGACGCTCGGTGGGGCATGGCGAACTGCCGTCTAATCTGAAAGTAAAAAGATAGTTTAGTAAAACTTCCCAACACCTCAATTGTGTCCCCACTTTCAATCACGCAAGTAAGTAAAATCAAGCGTGCCATTTTTAGGGTTCCGTACCCAAAGGGTTAAAACGGGACCCTATTCAAGGCTCCACTGTCCGTCTGTCCGTCTTTCACCAGGCTGTATCTCAAAACGTGATAGCTAGACAATTGAAATTTTCACAGATGCTGTATTTCTGTTGCCGCTATGTGGCTATGTGGTTACATATACTAAAAACAGAATGAAATAAATATTTAAGGGGGCTCCCATACAACAAACGTGTTTTTTTTCGGCGTTTTTGCCTTGTGGTACGGAACCCTTCGTGTGCGAGCCCGACTCGCATTTGGTCAGTTTTTTTTTTGACCTTTACCTACTATCACGTCACATGGACTATTTAGTGATGGGAAAATCAAATCTATTCAAAGACGCCGCCGCGTGTGGCAGCCTTCTCGCCCTACCCCGGCCTAGCGCCAGCGCTCACGCTCACCCAGCTAGCAGGACTGAGCGCGAAAGTGGTGGCTTACGATTTTTGTACGTAAGCTGGTGCGATTTTTGGCACGCGAAGTAGTCGCTCTTGCGTTATCTAGGTGTATCTATATCTGTAGTAAATAAATACTAACAAAGCTAATATCTCAAGTTAATTAATCGGGTGTAGGATTCACTTCAAAGTTTCTAACTATTTTCGGACGGGCCCATAATCTCGTATCTTCGTTGATAGAATTAGAGAGTAGGCACCCTGAGGTGTAAGCAAAATAGGATAAATTTAAAACATGAGTTTTGAGAAAAAATGCGCGCGCTTGTTGCGTGTGCGTGACAAGACACGTTTTCAATCATCAATTCATCACACAGTAACCTAGTGAGAAGTCTCGTGTATTTTTTAAAATAACTAGACTATTTATTAACAGGCATTCCACGTGGTTTATATGTTAAAAACGTACCATTTAACCCAACTTCGTCATCCTTGTCAATTACGATTTGGAGTCCTAATCTCCGTCACACGCATGTAAACAATAATTAGGTCACTATTATTCATTAATGAGCTAATCAGCATCCCAAACGACTTTGTAGAATATAAAACGATAAGATAAAAGTTTCTTTGTTGTTCCCCCGAAGTTTAATGTCTGTGTCAAACAAAGATGATTTATATGAAAAAACTAGCTGTTGCCCGCGACTTCGTCTGCGATCCAAGATGAAAAGTAGCCTATGTCCTTCTCCAGGTTATGGTATACCCATGTGCCAAATTTGATCCAGTCAGCGGGATTGTCCGAAAGGGTTACCGCTGGCCCGGAACATAAAGGGCTAAGGAAGGAACACGGGTGGGTTTTAGTCAGTAAGAGTCTGACACTCCCTTCCGCTCCACCCAGAGCGGGAGGAGTCATTTGATGATTTCCCATTCTGAAAAAAAAAAAAAAACCCGTTCAGCCGTTTTATCGTGAAAGTGTAACAAACAAACAAACACACTTTCGCCATATTATTAGTATGATGTATGTAACTACTAGGTTCTCTGTAAGGCCTATCACCTTTTTATACTTTGTTTCTGGATTATTATATTTTGTTTCTTTTTGAGCGTTTTTTCATAGAAAAAACCATTTCAACAAGTTTTGTGTTTTTTTTTTTATTAAATTTGGAGCTATTTGACCGAACGAAACGACCCTTTTATTCCTTTCCAACTGCCCTTCTTAAATACAATTATTTTAATTCGATCAGGAGTATCTGTTACATGAGAAAAAATACGAATAGTTAATTTTAAATTATTAATAACTAGCACCGCCCCGCGTTTTCACCCGCGTAAGTTTCGATCCCGTGGAAATATCGGGATAAAAACTTCCTATGTTCTTTCCCGGGACTCAAACTATCTCTATACCAAATTTCATCTAAATCGGTTCAGCGGTTTAAGTGTGAAAAGGTAACAGACACACTCGCATTTATAATATTACAAGACTAAATTCCGACCGCGGCTTCGCCTGTGAGGTATGTCGATAAAAACTATCCTATATCCTTCCCCGGGATGCAGTCTATCTCTCTGCCAAATTTTATCGAAATCCGTTCAGTGGCTTAGGCGTGAAAAGATAATAGACAGAGTTACTTTCAAATTTATAATTATTAGTATGGATTCAATATTTTTTTATTATCCACAGTGAGTTAAGATACTGATAGTCTAAGATGGTAATGGTCCTTTGGAACTTCTTGCTTGCTTGTGTTTTTAGTTTTATCATATTCAGCATTACAAAAACGTGACAAAAAAATGCCAGACTGCGCCGCTGGTTCGGTCTGTCTAGACCGAACCCGCGGTAGACGAAACCTAAGACGAAAGCTCGTTCTCTATAAGTATCACTAAAATTATAAACTAAAACACTTGACATGTTGATCCAGTTTCAGGCTATGCAAGCAAAGTCCAATATAATAGTCCACTGTCTAATGAATTTTGTCATTTTATTGTCATAGCCGATACATATAGGTACATAATTCATCGTCTTAAATGACCACGAATAGACTTTTTTAAAGCCTATTTGATATCCAAGAGATGAATAAATTGAATTAGAATGTATTCATCAAAGAAATATGATTGTAGGTACCTACTACCATCATCAAGCTCTTGGATATCAATTAGGCTTTATAAAAGTTAAGTTTGGGATAAAAAAATGTCATTCTTGTTATCAGTGCTGCTATGAACAATATCTAGATTAGAAGAGCAACTAAGACTAGTTGCTCTTAATTAGAATAATTAGTGTGAATGTGTGACCAGGCTGACATAATATACCAGAGCTATATCTGCATTGCCCCCATAAATTGGCGTGAAACGTCACTAAGGCAAACCTTGGTCAATTAATAAACTATTAGGTATGTTCATGATGCACACAGTACAGCAGCATCACAAAGCTTTTAACGTAATGAAACTATAGAGTGGTTAGAATTTTTAACCATGCGTGGTTATACATTCATAGCCTGTACTCAGGCTTCATTATTATTGCAAAAAGTCCACTATTTGATGAAATGCTCAATAACTAAAGTTTTTCACAGCTTTGTGACTAAATTGCCTCTTTACCTTGTCAGGACCCTTTTTGGTCTTTTGTTCCTTGAACAGCATGTAAGCTTTTTGTCATTCCAATATCAATTACCATATAAACATGCTCTATACTCAGAATCTTAGTCAACTCAAGTGCTTTAGCCTCGGTCACATCACCAGTATAAGTACCTAATCTCTCGCCCTAAGCTTTCCAAGAACACTCCAATGGGTTCTTACACTGGACTATTAATATCATGTGCAATAACGCTGGTGTAATACTTCATATTATTATGATGGTGCAAGTGTGTAGTAGTGTGTGTGTACTCCATTCAGTAGCAGTCGTTGAACCCACGCACTTTGGTTTTTAAACGGGGCAATGCAACTGATTCATAAATTAATTGAAGTAATCAAAGGAAATGTGGACTCTGGGTCACAATTCCTTTATTGATTCGTTCAGTTGTTTTGTAAGTGAAGCTGTCACTCTAGAAAGCTGTAGAGTGAAGATTGTGCTAATTCGAACCGAAATTTTTCCCTTGTAGCCGTATCGTAATTATGTAATTATAAACTTGCGCTTTGAGTTCTAATTTAATTAATTCTTTGTTTCAGATGTTTTCAGAATTAACTTTGCGTCGAAACATGATATAGTCATTAATCATCCACAGAAATAAATTTATTTGGAGCAACCATTTTACGAGCTTCTCTTCCGCCAACCAACCGATACGTATGACAGAAATAATTAAAATAAAAAAATCACTGAAGATCACTGGAAATGAACAGCTTCACAGAATTACTAGCAGCACATGAATCACTCACACGTCTAACACATCGTCGTAATATGCGTCCTCTACTTGGTATCCTCTCTCGTCCTGATAGCAGAGTACCAGGGAGGCAGGCCAGAGCAGAAGTAAGGCGGCGCAGGCCGCGGGTGCGAGCGGCGCGCGCATCACGACTGTGGCTGCGCGCGCGCCGCGGATATGCGTTTGAGCAGTGATAGCCAAAGTTATAGTTGTACGTATGTTCGCATACACGACTTCCTATAAGTTCGGCTATCACGAAATAATATGATATAATATTCCTCGTTGCATAAATAATGCGCCATATTTGTGCACTTTACATAACCATAATTTTGTAAACAGTAGCATAGCATTCAGTGGAATTCTGACAATAGTGGTGAATCGGGGCCCTACGCCTTCTGTCATCGTCATGTCATCGTCGTCTGTCGTGAAGAAATTGAACAATGAAACAATCATGTAAGCCATTATCTATCTAACTATCAATACTAATAATAAAGCTGAAGAGTTTGTTTGTTTGAACGCGCTAATCTCCGGAACTATCAGACGGATTTCCTTCACGGTGGCCAATCTCAACGGAGATTAGCCAGGTACGCTGGAGATATTATAGTGCACGAGTGTGTACGTAAACACAGGTGCACTCTGTTCTTTTAAGACTCCTTCAAACAGGCGCGACACGCGATAAAATCGCGCGCGACACAAAGGCACCACAAGGCTCGCAACGAGCGGTGCCTTTGTGTTGCGCGCAATTATATAGCGTGTCGCGCCTGTTTGTAGGAGCCTTTACTCTCATAGTCCGATGGGATGGCAATCCGACACGACCGGAGAGAGATCAAGCGCAGGACCAACGCTTTACGTGCTTTCCGAGGCCTCCGGGCTGCTACCAAGAAGTTCCAAATGGAAAACCTAATAACACTTTTGCCTATAGGAATCGAATCCAGGAACCTACGCCCAGCAGTTGCGCTTGCAACCACGAGACCAACGGGGCAGTAAGAGCAACTACATAATACATCAAAAATAAAATCAAAAAGGTTTTATTTCATTATTACACGTTATAAATTATACAGTTGGTGGCGTCTCCTTTTAAGCATATAATGCCTGTGCCAGGAGGCGCCGCTCTTTTATATCTTATACAATTAGTGCAACATGTTAATAAAGAAAAATAAAGAAAGAAGAAGAAAGAAAAGATTATCAATAGTCTGTTGGTGTGTGTGTTGGGGGGTGTGTGTGTGTGTGTGTGGTGTGGGTGTGCGTGTGTGTGGTTGTTTTGTACAGGGAGCGGAATTACCTTATATTTTGTAGAAGATTCTCTACGTCATCGTAGCTTAACTTATTTATCCACTTAATCAGCAACGATTTGCATTCTTTAAACGGTATACATATTGCAACCTACGCCTGAAATCTGAAAAAGTTTGTTGACATAATACGCATACCAGATTTTGATAAACAAAAAAGTTTGACAGTAAGTTTATGAAGAAGCTAATAAAGTTTTAGTAACTTTCGTTTGTTTTCAACAAAATATAATGTTTCATAATATAACACGGTGGAAGAAGAATTGTGCCAAAAATAGATATGCGCCAAAAATAAATAGGAAATGCGGTCGGAGAAACTTTTGAAGAAGCCTAAGTAAAAAGTCATAATTCGAGGTTTGGCTCTCGCCTATTTTCTCCTCCAATATTGGACCAATTTCAAAGATATTTCATATGCATTAAATTAATGTATTAAGAAAAAGTGGAAATACAAAAGTTTGAGCACCGATGTATAGTATAGTAGTTAGTAATAGTCCCGAAATAGCACCTCCAGTGCGTGTAGGGTAGATATAAGATGGATATAAGACGTTCGAGTATTTTGGCCGTCACGGACGATTCCGTGAGTTATCGTTAGTATAGCCATCAAACGTGAAATTATTAGGAAAAGCGGATTTTCATAACAGACAAATATCTACATTCGCGGGGCTACCTTGGCGCTTTCGCCTTAATATAATTTTACGGTAAATACTATTTCAAATAAGTAACTACCTCTATTATTCAGAGACTGGAAAATCTTAATATTTAAGCAGGGGGGGGGGTCTCATGGAAAAATCAAGTAGATTTTATTAAAAAATAAAGTCGGTTTACTGACGATAGTTGAACGTGACAACGTCATAAGAAAATACTGATGGAATAGTTGCATTGCATTTGTTAATATTCGCTTGCACTTCTAGCCGCCATGGAACGCTACAGAGCAAGGCCGCGAGGTAACGCTACATGAGTCATGTTTTTTCGTGTGTGCAGCCAGCTTCATCGATTTATTAGACGTTGTCACGTCAAAAAACAAAGATATTTTCTACAACATTCGTGGCCACATCAGTTTATCTGTAACTGTCTGTAAATTGTTTGTTTACGGTACCATGCGCGGGCGCCGACGGCTCACGGCCACGATCAATCGATCTACTGACACACTGCCGCTTGTGCAATAAACACATAACATTTATTTATAATATCCTGGTACATAATCTGGATTCCGTTTGATGTTATTTTTTTATTTACTTTGATTGATAGGGCGTTGAACGTTTTTAATTGAAAGCGCTCCAGAATTAACACATGTGTTTATCCGGGTACGCTTTAGTCTTTCTATATTTAATCATTTAAACCCTTTACTAATAAACGTATTATAACAGATGAATAGATACATACCGATTGCTCTCTTTCAGTCGTCACTTCGTCAGTAATTTGACTTTCGAAAAAAGAAGATAAAGCGTTGTGTAACTATACAGACGCTATACAACGTTTATTAATAAGGGGGGGATACCCTTCACGGGATATGCCTCATCTCCTCTCCTGCCCATCATGTACCCACCCGCACCTTGCAGGATTTAAACAAGGCCAATGATAGATAGATCTGTCCAGGTGGCTACATTCCTGGTCGGACAAAATTTGAGTCAATGAAGAAAGGTAAGTAAAGTATTTATTTTAACTTCTTTGTAAACAACCAGTAACCAAGGACCAGTGTTTTTTTATTTGACCAGTAATTTACCTTAATTATTAAATAGAGATATATGTTGTGATTTTGGCGCCTTATAACCAACCTTTAGAGCCAGTGCTATATATCATCATTTCCACCGAAAGACGTCCACAGCTGGACCTAAGTCCACCTGTGGACGTCTTGGGAGGCTTATGCCCCCAAGCGCCGCCACTTTGACCGGCTGTGCTTCTCTCATTCAGGCTCCTTCAAACAGGCGCGACAAAATCGCGATAAAATCGCGCGGTGAAAACGTCGTGCGTCGCACCTATTTGCAGGAGCCTTTCAGCGTATTCCTGCGGCCTTCACAAGCAATTTTCAAAGAAATGCTGCTAAATTCGTTCTAGAATCAACGCAATACCAAGTACATAAAGACATCTTAATATAAACCAGAGCGTGGGGCAAATGGATCTCGTGCCCCCAAGATTAATGACCAGGAATTAGTGTTTAACTACCTCCTTTGCTCATAAAATAGTTCATTTGCAAGCGTCGTTATATTCATAATCGATGTCGTGGTGGTTAATACGTCTATTTCTGTTGTAATGTCTTATAAACTGAACCTAACTACTGAAATACCCTGTAAATAACAGCTCTAGTTATTTAAGTTTAGATTAAGTCCTTTTATTGTTATTTGATTATATTATTACGATTATTCTAATTAGTAATTTAAGCCTATAAATTCCTGTACTGATTAGAATCTCAGTTGATTATGTATATTAGTTTTAAGGTAAATGATTTTTAAAACAATAAATACGCTGCCATCTAATATACACTAGACACCTACACCGCGCTCGCTCATGTACCACGTTATAAAAGAGCGGCGCGCGAGCGCTCAGTGTTAGGGATGCCCAAAAAAGACTGTTGTATCGATATATCGCATCGTAACCGTATCGAATGCACTTGTATCGATACGCGATATTATCGTATCCCTTTGTATCGATATATCGCATCGTAACCGTATCGCTTTGGTATATCGATTGGGTAGGTTATTTCGTAGGTAAAATATTATTATAAACCTAAATATATCTTAAACATTAAAGAAAGATATACCTTTTTTTAATTTTTACAATATATTGTAAGTTATAAAAGAAAAGTATTTATAGTATGTATGAAAGGTTAGTGTAGTACATAAATAACTCTAAGTAATCCCGACCTCTGCTTATTACGAATAACAATATTATGTCTAAAGGTAGGTAGGTTTAATATAAACAAAAAGAAATACATTTTGATCAGTCATAGTTTGATACGATACGTTAATGCGATTTTTTTTTGGAATACGATATATCGAGGCGCATCGTATGGCCAAAATATCGTATTAAATATCGATATATCGTATAGCACTGTATCGATATTTCGATATATCGCATCGTATTGGGCATCCCTACTCAGTGTTCATTCCATCATCGGACGCCGCCCGCTCAACACGCAACACTCTACTCCACACCGCAGCTATTATTCCTCAACAAGTTGTTTTTATTTATTCGCCCACAAGTCCTATGGTGACTGAAAAAGTCTACAAACACATAAGGGAATGCTATACCCCTTTCAATGGTCCTTCGTCGTCGGATTTCAAGAAATCAAGCCAGAATAAAGAAGATTTCGTGAATCAAGCCAGAATAAAGAAAATCTCAAGAAATCAAGCTAGAAGATTTCAAGATATTCAAGAAAGAAACATGTACGCGCGAGTTATTAGTTGTTGGTTTGCTTGACCACACTAAGATACTTGGAAGCAATCATCATTACGTACGCGGCCACCTAACGGTGATAAACGGCCATTCCAAGCGTACGGAAGCATAGTGGACTACCTGACGACTCCACGCACCCCACAAGGTGTTACAGTCAGACCCCGCCGGTACGGTGTGAAACGCTTTGGGGCCATAAATTGGCACGCAACGACGAGTGCGGACTATCCCACCGCACTTTAATGCACCCAAAAAGTGTCCGCATCCTATGCCGGGAGGTTCCTACCCTTCCTCACCTTCTCGTTCCTATTCCTGGTCCGGCATCACCGCGGTAGGAGTCCGGCCAGGCAGATAGACAAGTTAGGCTTCAGAACATTAAGTGAAAGTGAAAGTGAAAAGTGTTAGATTTAAGTAATAATTAGGCGTAGGGAACCCCTCGTGCGCACAATGGAAAACGCACGTGTGTTACGTTCAGGCAAATCCACGCCCAGTACAGACGCCACACCGGCGTCGGGCCAGACAGGCTCAACAGAAACTAATACGTGGAGTAAGGGCACCGGCACAGAGGATACGTCCGGTGACAGCAGCACGCGCGTAAATAGGGCCGATGATAGAATAACCAACGAAGAAAGCGCGATAAACGATTTAAATATCCAACCAGTAAGTGCGCCGGGCACAGTAGTAAACGTCCCAACGGAAAGAGCGAGTAGTCGTTTGTCTATTTTAAAAGCCGAATTAGAGTTGTACAATTCCGAACTAGCACAGGCTAAGGCGGCCTCCGCAGCTGCTTTAAGTCGCTTGGAGATAGCCAGAATAGAACTGGAAAGCTCCAACGACGCGGAGCCGCCTAATGTTGAAAAGTCTCGTGTAGAAGGTTGGATATCGCAGCAACACGCGTTCAGTAGGCCGGAAATAACAAACAAAACTCAAAACCAGGGACAGCCCATACGGCCACTCGATAGGGATAGGAGCTTACCACGCGTCGAAAACGTGTCCACAAATAATAAACAAAATATTAGCGACATGTCAATGCTGGCCGACGCGATATTGCAGGCGGTAAACTCCAATAAATCGGGCGCAGCGCCACCAAAGTTCATCCACGAACTACCCCATTTCGACGGGACAATCGCGGAGTGGATGGCTTTTAAGGCAGTCTACAACGACACCGCGGCCATGTTCACAGACGTACAGAACGTGGCCCGCCTCCGAAAAGCGCTGCGAGGCGCAGCCCGCGAAACCACCAGGGCGCTATTGTTCACAGTATCGGATCCGTACGAAATAATCGATACGTTAGAAAGACGGTACGGAAGGCCGGAATTACTCGTACTTTCCGAACTCGAGAACATTAAACGCATGCCAAGCATGACGGAAGATGGGCGCAACATAGGTAGTTTCGCGAGCAAAGTAGCGAATACGGTAGCGGCAATAAAATCACTCGAACAACCGCAATATCTGTATTCGCCCGAATTAGTAAATAGAATAGTAAAAAAGCTAAGTATTATTCTAAAATATAAATGGTACGAATTTAAATCGGAACATACTGGCGCGCCCGAGTTAGAGTTATTGTCTAGGTTTCTCAATAACACAGCTGATAGGTGCGGCGCCATGTTCGCGTACGAGACGACAGGAGAAGATCGCAAAACAAAACAAAAGTCGCGCGCAGTAAATACGACAAGAGAAAAGAATCGTAGTCGCGCCCGATCGTGTAGCGAAGATAGCGATAGTTCGTGTCAATCGAGCACCGAAACTCGTAAAACGGTAGCCTCGTTAAATAAATCCTCTACAAAAAAGCAATCTCAAAAAAAGCAAGCGGCGCGACCGCCGCGGCCGCCAGCAGAACCGACGCAGTCGGATAAAAACAAATGCGTTATATGTGCAGGTAATCATAACAATGCAGAATGCGCAGACTTCATAAAACAAACCATAAGCGATAGATGGGATACGGTCAAAAATAATAAGTTGTGTTTCCGATGTTTGCGGTACGCGCACATAAGACTTTATAAATGCAAATACGTACCGTGCGGGGAGAGCGGGTGTGAAGCGTCACACCATAAATTATTACACGGCAACAGTAAAAAAGATGACAGCCGGGCACCCGCATCTCTGCCCACCCGCGGCAACGTAAGCTCGATTAACCACTTACATAAGTCTAATACCTACCTAAAAATAGTGCCGGTCGAATTAAGCGGTCCAATAGGTACGGTCACTACCCACGCCTTATTAGACGAAGGCTCGACAATGACGTTGGTCGAACAAGAGGTAGCGGACGGCGTTATACCTAGAGGACGCGGCCAGCTATTATCACTAGAGGGAATAGGAGGGAATAGAATAGACGAAACCGAGTCGTGCTACGTTAAATTATCAATACGCGGTTTTTGCAACAGAAATATAGAAACTATGAATGCGCGCACAATAGGTAATTTAAACTTGTCCCCGCAGGAGGTAAGCAGCGATCTAGTGCGCCAGTGTAGTCACTTAGCCGAAATAGAAGAGGAGCTATGTTACGAGTTAGGTAAACCGACTATATTAATAGGTCAAGATAATTGGCATTTAATAACATCCAGACAATTGCGCGTCGGTAATAAAAATCAACCCGTAGCTTCATTAACTAAGTTAGGATGGGTACTACACGGGCACGACTCGCGGCAACGCAATACCGTCGCGATAATAAACCACATGCGACCCGTACAGGTCGATGACCCCGCACTACAGCTGATCAGGGACTACTTCAGTATCGAGTCGCTGGGTATAGAGCCGCGAAAGCCAGCGTCCGACCCAGACCAGCGCGCCTTAGCCATTCTAGACAAAACATGCAAAAAACTAGAAAATAGCAACAGGTACGAAGCAGGTTTATTATGGCGCACGGACTCTGAAGTAATGCCAGATAATAAAAAACAGGCCCTCAGCCGTCTATACAGCTTAGAGTCGAAATTAGATAAAAATAAAAAGTTAAAAGTCGAATATAATAAACAAGTAAATAACCTAATAGAAGCAGGCTACGCTGAGAAAATAGAGTCCCCGGCTACGTCGCCGCGTAGTTGGTACTTACCTCATTTTTCTGTCGTTCACCCACAAAAGGGAAAAGTTCGATTAGTTTTCGATGCAGCAGCTAAATACGGGGGAAAAAGTTTAAACGACGCTCTACTAGCGGGCCCAGACTTATTACAATCGCTATTCGGCGTACTAGTCAGATTTAGAGAAGGCCGAATCGCAGTAGTAGCCGATATAAAAGAAATGTTTTTACAGGTCAAAATAACCCAGCAAGACCGTGACAGTCTACGATTTTTATGGAGGGGTGAAGATAGGGAAGGGCCGCCACAAGAGTACCGAATGACCTCATTAATATTCGGGGCAGCATCGTCACCTTGCACCGCCATTTATGTTAAAAATAAAAACGCAGAAAGTCACAGTCAGCAATATCCAGAAGTCGCGAAAGCCACAGTCCGCAACTTTTATATGGATGATTATTTAGGCGCTTTCGACAGCGAAAGCGAAGCGAAGCGAATAATAAACTCAATGCATAAAGTCCATTTAGCGGCGTCTTTCGAGTTGCGCGGATGGGCGTCGAACGTACCCGAGATAATAAGTAACGTCACGGACACGCGCAGCAGCGACTACTTACCTAAATTAGAACGTTTCTCAAAGTATATTCGTTTAATTCGTGCTGCTGCCACCGTACTTCTCGCCGCTGAGGTATTCAAAGCCAAACTACTCAAAAGAAACACGAGAATTGAACTCTCACCAAACCACATAAAATTAGCAGAGTTGTTGCTAATAAGAAGAAGTCAATTTAACTCGTTTGCCGGAGACATTGCGACCATAGAGGCTGGGCGGCGACCACCGAAGAAGTCACCGTTCTACAAGCTCTCCGTGAAAATCGACCGCAACGGAATCCTGTGCTTGGACAGCAGAGTCAAAGACGAGCAAAACACGCCAGTCCTACACGCCAAAGAAGGCTTCACAAAGTTGTTGGTGCATCACACGCACGCAACCTTCAATCATGGCAACCATCAAACTGTCATGAACGAATTGAGACAACGATACCACATAATAGGACTGCGCAATGCTATACGCTACATATGCAACCAATGCCAATGGTGTCGGACCTATAAGGGGATCCCCTCAAAAATCCCCCTAGGCGACTTACCTGCTGAAAGGCTGGCCCAAAATCAACCGCCATTCACTGCAACCGCGGTAGACTATTTTGGGCCCATGCATGTAACAGTCGGGCGAAGACACGAGAAAAGGTGGGGCGCACTATATACATGCCTCACCACGCGTGCAGTACATATGGAGATGGCCACATCCCTCACGGCCTCTTCCATGATCATGAGCCTGCGAAGAATGATAGCGCGCCGCGGCACGCCGACCGTGTTATACAGCGACAATGGAACCAACTTCGTTGGCGCTGAAAAAGAAATAATGGAAGCCATGCAAAGCAACGAGCAAACTGTAAAAGCCTTTGCATCGGATAAACTGATCACCTGGAAGAAGATACCACCAGGCGCTCCTAACATGGGCGGAGCCTGGGAACGTCTCGTTAGATCAGTAAAAACAGCCCTGAAAGTCACATTGCATGAAAAATACCCACCAGACGAGGTTCTACACACGCTACTATTAGAAGCGGAACATGTGATCAATTCGAGGCCATTGACCCCGGTAAATCCCAATTTAGATGAAGAAGCGTTAACCCCCAATCACTTTCTAATGGGACGCTCATGTGGGATATCACCGTTTGGCTCATTCAAAGATACCACATTGGACTTACATACATGGAAAGCCACTCAGGCATTAGCCGATACCTTTTGGGCACGCTGGTCGGCGGAATACAAACCTCTGCTGATGCCCCGACCCGGCTCCAATTCACAGCATAAGAATCTGAAAATCGGCGATATTGTCATAATAGTAGACAATACAATGCCCAGAGGAGTATGGCCAAGAGGAGAAGTAACTAGAGTCTACCCGGGACCAGACGGACGCGTTCGAGTAACTGAGATAAGAACAGCTGCTGGCTTGATTCGTCGCCCGGCCTCTCGCCTCATCGTGATAACAACAGCGGACTAATCACTATGTGTAACGGTGCTCGCGCACGAGGGGGAGATTGTAAATAACAGCTCTAGTTATTTAAGTTTAGATTAAGTCCTTTTATTGTTATTTGATTATATTATTACGATTATTCTAATTAGTAATTTAAGCCTATAAATTCCTGTACTGATTAGAATCTCAGTTGATTATGTATATTAGTTTTAAGGTAAATGATTTTTAAAACAATAAATACGCTGCCATCTAATATACACTAGACACCTACACCGCGCTCGCTCATGTACCACGTTATAAAAGAGCGGCGCGCGAGCGCTCAGTGTTCATTCCATCATCGGACGCCGCCCGCTCAACACGCAACACTCTACTCCACACCGCAGCTATTATTCCTCAACAAGTTGTTTTTATTTATTCGCCCACAAGTCCTATGGTGACTGAAAAAGTCTACAAACACATAAGGGAATGCTATACCCCTTTCATACCCATTAAAAAAATGATGTATTCAAAAGAATACATCATTTCACTTCGAAAACGAAGTGAAAATTTCTTTAGCCGCGTTGAGCATTTTTTGAGATGAGAAAAAAACCATTGAACTCGCGACACCGTTACCGTAACCGAGTTAACCGACACCGCCCGTGTTTTGTTTATAAGACGATTAAAAAAATACACACGTAATTGTTCAGATTTTCGCTTCTGTTGGCACTCCCGGAGTGCCACTTTTTTTTTATAGTCTTCATTGTCCACTGCTCAGCAAATCCTTCCAGGCACCTAGGCACTAGGTATTGTTTATTTATTTTATTTCTTATTTTGTTTTTTATCATATCTATGCTGCACTGGTTGACGTCATCACGTCAACGCCGGCTGTCGCTGAACACCAGCGCTGGGGCTTTATCTCTAATAGGGTTAGCATTATGCTGAGCGATGGCCGTTTTGCGTGGATGTGACGCATGTTTTCCCCCAACTTGTTGAAGTGAAAACTTCTTTAGCGGCGTTGTACACTTTTTTTGTAATGGGCAAAAAATGTTAAACTCGCTTCAGGACACGTGACCTGATTGAAAATTCGTAAGACGGTTGGCCGTAGCCGGTACCGCGCGTGTTTTGTTTATAAGACGATTCACAAAATACACACGTAATTGTTCAAGTTTTCACTTCTGTCGGCACTCCCGGAGTGCCACTGTTTTTTTCTTTTTTGTTTGTTTTCTTTCTCAGCGTCATGTTTACCACAAATACACGTATTTTCTTTGTTTCTTTCGCTTATACCTAAAAAAAACTGGTCAAGTGCAAGTCGGACTCGCACACGAAGGGTTCCATACCGCAAGGCAAAACCGCCGAAAAAACACGCTTGTTATTATTATACACGCTTATTTTATTCTGTTTTTAGTATTTGTTGTTATAGCGGCAACAGAAATACATCATCTGTGAAAATTTCAACGGTCTAACTATCACGGCTCATGAGATACAGCCTGGTGACAGAATGACAGACAGACGGACAGTGGAGTCTTAGTAATAGGGTCCCGTTTTTAACCAATGGGTACGGAACCCTAAAAATAGAAACTTATGTTGATGTCTGATTAAAAACTAGACTGATTAATTACTAAGTATTAGTATTACTATATCATTTACTAAATAATAGATTTTGTATGTAAAATAAGTACTTATTCATTACCCAACTGAACTGAATTAAATCATTTTGAAGAATATTGCTAATCTAATTGCTTCTTAAGTATGTTAGAAAAAAACACGCACTAAAAATCTAAAAATGAAATATTTAGTTTTGAGCTTAGCTATGAGCTGCAATCTAGGTTATCCTGACCATAGATTAGAAAAATGTTGTTATAAAATTCTATTGATTTGAAGCTCGATACTCAACTTAATTAAACAGATCGAGTCAGTTAGATATATAGTTCAAATATATCGCGATTTCAGTTATAATAATAATGTCTGTGTGTTTAGCGGCCGCAGTAGTAAGTAATGACTGAAACGGGTATACCCGACTGATGAAAGTGTTCGGTTTTATTATCGTATTGAAAAATGGTACTATTTGCAGGTCAATATTTAGTATTATAATTTGACTGTACTTTTAATATAATGTTTTCTGGATCAAAATTGTTGTTACACTTTTAAACTTTCCTTTAACATTCGCTATGAAAAATTCTTTCGGAATACAAAAAACTTGACCAAAACCAAGTGCTTTAAAAAATAAATAATATCTAAATAAATATCTAACAAAATAAAACTTGTGAAAAGCGTGATGTGACGCGCTACATAATCTAGCTACAACAGTCGAGTATACCGCCGCGCCGCTTGGGAAAAATCATACTTTTCCTCTCGTGTTGTCTGCCGGCTGTTAGTGTTTGTTTGGACACCGACCTCGCTCGATCTCCCCATCAGCCATCATAAATACATACATAATACAAATAAATACACCATAACAACGTATAAATGACGCTCTTTTCTCTTCTAATTGCCAGTTTGTTTACTTCGGTTTTGTCATGGTATCCTAATGAGCCCAAATTATGGGTACCAAGGCACTATGGGTACCAAGGAGTGCATACCGGGTTGGAGCATGCGAAAGAATTTGTGAACGAGTGGACCGTGGAGGTGGAAGGTGGCGAAGAAGTAGCTCAGTTGGTTGCGCTGGAACTGGGATACGTTTATGGAGGGAAGGTAAGTTTATGATGTCTTGGTGTTTTCAGTGACAAATTCAGAGTTAAAATAAAATATTTAACTTTGAATGTATTTGCCAAAACCAAATTATAGCCAGCTATAGAAAAATCCAAACCATTTAAAAGAAGTAATACTTCATTATTTTCAAATAACAAAAATCTTTCGAAAATTAATCAATCAATTTATCATTTTTCATTTCAATCTTTTGAAATGGCAAAAATCTTTACTTAGGTACTTAATTACTTACAAAAATAACCTTAAAATAGACATTGTGAATCGAAGGACCAAAAAAAATATTATAAGAAATAGGTACCTACGTTATATCTCTCCAAACAAAAAAAAAACTATGAAACTGTCTTTATAATAACGAACTAGCACTGAGACTTCTGAATAATGCAATTTTAAGTTAGAACTTAGATTCTTATTTGCATATTTTCTGAGGACACTTCTATAGTTCGTTTTTAATCCCAGATCTGACATTTAAGTCTTTTGTGTTTGCGTTTTTTTAGTATAGAAGTTTGACATTACACCTGTCAAATTAGTCTCTGGGTTTGAAAAACAAACTTTAAATAATTTATATAAGGCGCGACAAGATTTTTAGGTAATTGACAATAGCGCATCGCGGCAATGAATGAGGTTTTAAACAGCGATACGTTTGATGTTAGTTGAATCGAATGATCACCAAAATAAAAGTAATTTTGCAGTAAAATAAATTCACGGGTGCAGTGGAATAATTTTTAGGTATTTCGTTAGTTATTATTTATTTATAGTTTATTAAACGGTACAACATTAATTACATAGTTATTTAGTATTAGTAGTTAATATGAATTGATTGAATTATCTTTATTATCATTACATAAAACATAGTTATTATTTTGAGAATTATGTGACGAAAAATATTTTTTGGGCTCTGTTTTACGATTGTTTTATCACGATACTATTTTATTTTTATGAAATATTTTTGAACAAGTCTTTTCTTTGAACATTTGACTATGCGCTCAATTTTTTTCTGTCTTTTAATATCTGCCAATACGCCCATCTGTGCGACAAAAAACTGAGCGTTTTAAGGCTCATAGAAACAGGCGCGACACGCGATATAATCGCGCGCGACACAAAAGCACCGCGATATTATCGCGTGTCGCGCCTGATTGAAGGAGCCTTTACGGGGTTCTACGTTTGGGTAGCTCACTTAGCTCATAGTTTTTAAGGCAACATTTAACACGCTACAATAGTTTCCCGTCGTCAGTTTTTGAAGAGTGATTCCGATTCGACAGTTTTGGAAGATCGAATTTTGCCAGCTTCTCCGTTCCTTACCATTTACCAGGCCGATTTCCTTGGCCGGCTTTTTACTGTAAAATACAGAAAGGCACTGGGCTGTACTAATAGCATAAGCATGATCAGCCCACAATGTTCCCACTGCTGGGACACAGGCCTCCTCTCTGTGAGAGCGAGTGGGCCGTACGTCACCATGCGGGCCCATTGCTCGTTGATGGATGTCACATGTCTTCAATTTTTTGGTCCTAGGACATGCCGGTTTCCCCACGATGTTTTCTTTCACCAAGGGCCCACCACTGCATGCTCTATTAAAAATAAATTATTTTATTTCTGTAAGTAGGTTTGTACAAACACTTTTACATGTCAATCATATTTTTAATTAAAAACGAGATGAGGTCGGCGTTTCCTATTTAACTACTCTGAGAAGAAATGCCGAAATAAACTCAGAGGTCACAGTCTCTTTTAAAGTCCAGACACAATTTTGGTCAGATTATATAAAGACCATGTAGATTGGTGTCTGAAATGGTCTTTTGAGGAAAGACCACACAGATTGAGTGGACCTGTGCAGTCAGTGCACGCATTTGTCAGTAGTTATGCAGCTCAACTCAAAACTTAAGGAGCTCAACGATTCGACGAACAATACCAAAGAAAGGACATTTGGGTAGGCCGCGTAAATTACTCAAACTGCCAGATCATGACTAAAACTATCAGAGAAAAAATAAAGACAAAAGAAAATTAACCCACATGGTATTCACATTCACAACCATTAAAATAATATAATTAATAAATAAATAATTGAAATGCCACTGTATACAAATTTTATATATATAAAATTTATCAATGTCAATGTGTATATAAAAATAAATGTATTTATTAGGGCACCAAGTCTTACTGCTTACTGGGTACTCATGTGTCATATCAACATTGGCAGGCTTGTTCTACCCACTGCTCAGTAAGTGTAGTCTCTTTAGTGTCATGCCATATTCAGGAGAGGGTGGTTTCATTGTCTTTGATGTTGACGTACTTGTCTATGTAAGTGAGAAGAGATTGAGTGCTGCCTTGTACCGGAACATAAAACTATTGACGATAGTTAGCAGTCTACCCCTAATGCCACCCTTGCTGATTTAAACGTGTAGGCCCACTTGCACAAATCACATAACATTTAACGTTAAACGTAGTTAAAACATCATTCTGTCTCTGCCATCTTCAAACGATTGGGAGAAATAGAATGATGTTTTTAATTCGTTAAACGCATTTAGGTAATAATTGGTGGTGCAAGAGGACCATGGCCACAGCAAGAGCCGGCTGAGCCAGACATGTAATTGGAAACAATTTTAAATCCTTCTGTATTATGATTTTAACAAAAAAAGGTTTTCTCTGTTAAACAAATATAAATGTAATTTAGAAGCAAGCTCTCGGTCGAGGCCTCTTTGTTAATTTTAATTAAAGAGCTTTGTGTATTTGATTTTGTTAAAACAAAAAGGCTACCTGATACAATTCCATTGCGCCACTTTATTTTGCGTACCTACGTACCCAAAATAAACTGATAAAACTGGTAATAAAGTCTGTGGTCTCAAAACAACATGGTAAATCTCCGAATATTGTGCGTACAAATTTACATTTTCAGTTGGAATGTATGGGAGGACATGTTTTTCAACTACAATGTTAAGTTTGTTCTTGGGATAAATTCATTCCAACTACGGAACCCTTCATTGTGCGTGGTCCGACACGCACTTGGCCGGTTTTTAAAGTGCCCGCCTGGGTTCGAATTCACGACCTATAACTCGTAAGTCGGGACCGATACCACCGCTACCACTGCTCTGTATCTGCTTTCCTAGTGACAATTGAAACAATAACAAACGTCATTCAAGTGTTTGCTTCCAAAAATCCATTATAATAAAGTTCGCAGTACATGATACGTGCTTGAGATAGGGCTGAAATCAAAGCTATGACGCCGTCCATATCTGAAGTGGCACTCGTCGATAGCAGAGCCAGTATATTGCATAGTTTACACTCCATATATCATGATTCATGACTGACGTGAAAGGCAGTAATTAATCAGCGTTACTAGGGCTGCAAAAATACAGAAGATACGTCACTAAAGACGGATGAATTTTTGGTCCTTCGAAAGTCTTTTCTTGCACTTGAACAGTGAACTAGGTGTCGTAAAGAGATTCGTGAAACAATAGAAATGTAACAATTTGAAAAGGTAGTATAGAGATTGCCACATCGACAATGTCTTTAAACAATGTTCTGTATTAAATGACCAATTAATTGATCTAAGTTTGAATCAAAAGAATTAGTAACGACATCTTTCTGTGTGATTAAAATACCATCTACCTACGATTAGTTTACTAATCCGCTTGGCGAACGTAAATTTGTAAAAGCTTCCTTATTTCTGGAGAACATACAGACAAAACGCGTTACTTAAATTTGTGAGAAGTTTCATAATTATCGTAAAAGCCTAAAGTATGTGGGCCGTTCGTAGCGGCTCCGACGACGAACTATTCCCTGGAGAAATGCGGTCATCAACAAGTTGACAGACAGTTTTGAGATTGCATTAGATGTAGATACAATGTTATTATTAGCACACAGATGGATGCTGATGGCTCATGTTACGACTGTTAAACTTACAGGGTGAGATGAAAATAATTGATAAACTGCCGGTCGATTCTGTAAAAATCTCACCGTGAAAACTTAGGGGAAGTGAGTTTGTTTTTGCTAGGAATTGACACTATTGACAGCTCACTCCACGCTCACTTCACCTAAGTTTTCACGGTGAGATTTCTACAGAATAGCACCGCAGGACTAAATAAAATAAAACAAACGTCACTTATTTAAACCAGCACCCCGATTGCGTACACTATCCTTCACAATCTGAATCTTTTTGAAGGATATCGCTAATCCATTGCTTCATATGTTCCCAAAAATTTGTCTGCAACAACGTAAATAACGCAATGAATGTTGTTCAACTGGCAAAATGAAAATCATTCCTACTGATAATGTGGTACGCAATTACCCCGCTGGTCCTTTTAACACAAGCCTCTACTCTGGTCCTTCAATACTGGCCTTTGGTTTTCCACTTGCTATTTTTGGCCATTGGACCTGAGCTAACGATCATCATTAATATCGATATCACTCAACCCCTGGGATGACAGGGTCATGTTTACTTTAGAACGCGCCACAAACCATGGTACCGTAAATAATTTTAGATTAATGCCGACTCAATATAAATATAATTTACAGTTTGAAAGATTAGTTTTTATGTTACAAGCTTGGACGTTGTCATTAATCGATCATTGGAAATCCTTCTCTCATTCATTATCACCATTGGCAGCCTTCTTCAATCCGTTGATGAGTATAGGCCAGGGGGCCTAAAAAGGCCACTTTGGAGAACATTATGAATCCTAATATGGCTAAGACAGTCCGTGTTTTTCTTTTTTTCGCTGCACTGCGTAGGTATAATCAAAGAGATTGGGATTGGATTTGGATTGGATTGATTGGTATTATAGCACAGACAAAAAAAAATTGTTGAAAATCCTTCATCAATGGGATTTGATACGATTAACTTAACAGTTAACTGTGCGTTATGATGCGTAATATTATCCTTTTATGATTCTGCCAAAGTGGCCTTTTTAGGCCCCCTCCGCTCTTTTGTGTTATGGTTCCCTGGTCTGCGCGAGTCTCATCCAGGTCTACCCCGTGATCTTCTCTCATTGTTTCTCATTAATTTTACCTGATTGGTATTTATGAGAATATTATTAACTCTCTCTTTGCAAGTACCTACTAATTCATTTTCATTAAAAAGATAAAGGCATATTTTAATTGCATCGCCATTTACCCACTCACTAAACACCACGCCACCTCGCCACTTGCCTAAATAACGACCACCCACGTTCAATCATTATTACAATTTTCCAGAAGCTATCTGTGACATTCATGATGCTAACTTTGTTTTGCTGAAATATAATATAATCAAACAATTCGTTAAAGAGTTACACTTGAATAGAGATTTTCATTCACACATCACATTTTTTACCTACTATTAAAATATCCTGAAGAAAGCCACAAAGGTTTATCATGATATGACAAGTAGGTATGGCATAGACAAATACATATGTTTTTTTTTGTTAGCCTGTACCATTTCGCCGCTGGGCGAAGGTCCCCAAAGTCCTTCCAGGAACTCTTTTCCAGCGCCACCTCAAACCAGCCCTCGCAATACGCTTCCAGGTCGTCTCGCCATCTATTTCTGGGCCGGCCTCGGCGGCGCTGTTTATCTTCAAGTATCCATTGTGTGGAGGCTTTTGCTCAGCGTTCAGCGGTCATCGTGCATGCGGCTGATGTGACCCACCCTTTTGAGCCTGGCAGCCTTGTAGAATGCTTATCCATCAACATATCCTGAAAGTAGCCACAAAGTTTTGTCATGCATGGCAGACTGTCGTATGGCATTCAATTCCATCCACTGCAGTCTTACAAAACAACTTGAAATTATTTTCTCGACAAACAGAGATTTTTGAATCAATTTTCATAGTCGTTCTTACTATTATTAATATACGAAACATTTTGCTTGTCAATTTAGTTAAACGTTGGCTTTGAAGGTTGAGACAGCCTTCAAAAGACTTAATTGACCTTGTAGTAAACAAGTCCTGGGGGCCTAAAAAGGCCACTTCGGCAGAATCATAAAAGGATAACATTATGAATCTTAATATGGCGAAGACAGTATAATCAAAGAGATTGGGATTGGATTGATTGTTATTTTAGCACAGACAAAAAAAAAAATAACTGAAAAATCCTTCACCAGTGGCATTTGATACGATTAATTTAACAGTTAACTGTCCATTAAGGTTCATAATGTTATCCTTTTATGATTCTGCCAAAGTGGCATTTTTAGGCCCCCTGGAGTTAAGTGATGGGCAGGTCTTTAATGAAAAGCTGAGTGAAAATCTGAGAAAGGTCATTTTCTGCGACGCTTATGTTAGTATAAGCTCGCTATGCCCACAATTCATTCGTCAGGTTACTCCTACTAAATATTAACAATTAGGTATGTGCTCTCAAATCTACATTTTTTCTATATTTTTTAATAATAATTATGCTTAATTGATATAAAAAAGACAATTTTATAAACGTCAAGAATATTAAACACAATTGCCTACTTATCTTGAACTACTTGAAAAACTTCATTTAGAATTGATTAGACACTTGATGAACTTTATTTATTTATTTATTTAAACTTTTCGCACAAAAAGGTACAAAGGCGGACTTAATGCCTTAGTAGGCATTCTCTACCAGTCAACCAAGGGTGGTGAAGAGATTGGATGGCAGGTGCTTTGTGTGAGAGGAACAATGATAAAAAAAATCTATTAAAACTAGGTACACAAATACATAAATAGGTTATATACATTTACATACTATTTACTATAATATATACTTATAATATATATATAATACACAAATTCAAAGGAGAGAGGTGATGAGATGACTCTACGCTATTTGTTTTGAAAATAACTCTGCAATTTCCGCTTAAATGCATACCGACTGGTGGCAACTTTATAATCTAGTTTTAAATCCCAGTATTTATGGTTATATGGTAGGCATAAGAAAACTACAATCAGTAGCATTATAAACGGAGCTGCAGGAGTAGATTATCCATAATTATATTTTGTCTGATGCCTAAATTTATCTGGCATTTATCTATCTCATTCTTCAAATCTAAGTAAGGTCAAACATTTCACGTATCTGGCAACTGCAGGCTGAAGTTTAGCCAATCAGCTGTCTCATATAGCATGTCAGTCGGCTTCCGTCTAATCGTGACAAATGTTCAGGAATTAGTTCAGTCCATTTGTCTCAGTTTGTGTCGCTAATCATTTGTTTGTTCGACTCTCTTTATTTTATGTGCTCCGTGTACTGAAACTAATTTCAATTATGTTTTCAAACAAAAATGACGCCTCTGACATAATGAATCGGAATATTTAAATAGGAGTTGACAAGAATTAAAAAAATCGAACTAAATGAGGTGTCTCTTGGCAGTGTTTTCCTGAGTGGCGATTAGGTTATGACGTTACAAGTTGATAGCAGTCTGTTAAAATAATAAAATTATCAATTTTACTAAAAATAGAAAACTGTATCCTTCAAACAAAATAAATAAGAAGCGTAAAACAATGGTACGGTATCGATTGTTACCAAGTAATCACAAATTAAGTTTAATGTTGTTAAATAACATAACAAAAAAAAGGGTCCAGGGTTAGAATGTTGATTGAGACCAATTATTTTATAATTGTGTTTGTTTAAAATACGTAATGTAGAATACATGGTTCTGTATACAACTAATATGGATTAGCCTCACAGGAAAATAAAATTTTTGTTTTTCTCACGTTTCATTTTTCTATAGGTGTCTGTGTTCTTCCAATGTAGTATCACTTGCATGATGTTTGTAGGCCATTGATGGTTGGTTGCTTGATTAGCAGGTAGTTTGTATTCAAGCCTATACCTACAATGTGAGCGATAGATAATTAAAATCATTGCAGAGGAAAATGAGAGTGCTAAGCTAAGTTTGTGTTCGATTACTTTTTGTACTTATTCTTACGATTCATGCTTGCTTGGTAATGTTATCAGTCTGAACCACACTGGCCATCATTATATTCTAATTTTAAAACAATATTATGACAGTGTTTTATTTTGGTTAGATGTTTTCTTTCTAAACACACAGCATTTTAATTGAATTAATTCGAAGCACTTAAATTACATTCGTTCATTAGAACCGACCGCGTACTACGCAGGTGACGCCTACACAACGGATATACTGTGGGTTTATTTTTCTAGAACTTAACTAGATTTACGTCAGTTCGAGTGATTCTCAATATGAAGTTAATTCACAAGGAACAACCTAGATGTCAAGACAGCTGACATTAGAAAAGCGCTTCTAAGAACTAGTGGCTATTTTTAGCGCAAAGAAAGTTTACTTATTTCAGAGCTTAACAAATAAGTAATTATAATCATTATAATTCATTACCTACTTATTTATCAAATTAATTGTCCCTTCAGGGATAATTATTTTACTGTTTTATTAAATTAAAACGGTTGTATTTTGTTGTTTTTTAAATGAATATGTATTATGTAGCTACTGTATGGTACACCTACCTACACCTTCTACTGTATGTTAGATAAGATACTGTTTAGAGCTACCTACTGAATATTATTTCGGCATTTACAGTACTAAAATAATAAAGAACGTCAACATTATCATCATTTCATGATTATAAAATCAAGGTTATATAAAACCTTGTGATAATCATACCACAAAACAGTCTGTATCGCTAGAGTCATCTTTGAACATTTGAGAAAAAGTATCGTGTCCAACACAGGCTCGTAGCAGAGACGTAGCACTGTTGGCTAGACAGCTACGTTTTAGATATTCGTACTATCGTAGCGAAAAACTTCTACCTAAACATGATAGATGGCGCTGTAAGCAAGAGATTCGTAGTAGCAATACATTAGAATAAAATATCTACCCTCTTGCGGCTAATAGCGCAAACATGCTGAAACGGTAGTGTTCAGTTTTTCAGGCGGCGCTAACTGTGAAATTAGCGTCGCACGTACCAGGCTCGCAGAACCGTGAAGGAAATGTTTTTCAGCGAGTTTCAGCGACAATCTATTTCCGTAGTTTACAGGGGGCGGGACTTCTGTTTAGTAGGGCGCTTGCCAACATGAGTGTGTCCTAAACACATGTTGTTATGTGCGTCAAGGTTGATGTCGTCATAAATGCTGTTGCTGTGTGCATATTTTAGCTTGAAAATATACCTACCTGAAGAATTATTTTACAGTTTACTACGAGTATCTATGTTGTTTCATACAATAACGCGAATGGACGTACGTGGCGTAATATTACAGTAAACTGTTTTTAATTCAAGTGTATGTTTTGAATAAACTTAATTTAAATTAATTTTATGTTTATCGTCGTATTAATAAAGTTGGAAATGCGTAAAAGACAAACCAAGTATTCAGTTTTAAAATAATTAAAACATACCTAAACAATCCGAAAATTTATCACAAGACAACAACAAATTTACTAAAACCGCTCTTTAACTGCGTCCAATGTTATGAAAACTTTCTCAACATCTCCCACAGATAACAAAAAATATTCATTTTTACTTAAAACGTAACAAAAATGTGTGAGGTATCAGGGTATCATAAAACAGCTGTGGTAGCCCGTTGTCGAGTTTACGCAGTTTCTTACAAAACCGAATTGTGTTGTTCAACTTTACGAGACGAGTCAATGACCTTGTGTACCATGTGCGAGCATCATTCATCTTACTAATTTTACTTGCGATGATTTTGTGATTTATTTATTGTTGATTTTTTTTTGGAAATACATAGTTTTTTTTCATGAATGCTAAGTCAACATGGAACTAAAGTTAGTTGAAAAATCAAAACACTGATTAAGACACGCATATTTGCAATAAAGCTCTGTCTATAAGTTTCGTGATTTTATTAATGTCATTTTTAGCACATTTTTATTTTACGTATCGATTTGATTTTCAGGAAAAATCATTCCGGGTCGGTTCAGCTATTAAAAAAATACTTAAATGGTTATGAATGGTAGACGCGAAAATCATACTGTATTTCTTTAATTGGAACTATTCTAGATCGACAGTGGCTATTAGCGAAGTGTGTTGGTTATTTTTTTCTACTGATCCTTTGTTTCATTTTTAAGGATACAGAAACGCATTACTTTACTAACCCCGTTAACACGATATCTCATATTATTAAACAATGCCGCCAAAATCGTTGGCATACCTACCACCCTAAACGTATGAAAGCTATATGCAACCATTGCCCTACGCGTCACACGACACACCCTTTACGTAGCCCGACCTACCCCAACACCAACACCCTCACACGTGCCGTGCATATGTGCGTAGTATCTCCTTAGCTCTTTGCTCTCCTAGTACACATGTGACTCCGAAAACTCACATGACTCCACGAAATGACACGTGCTACACACGTGTGACGTTTCCATACGACCCCTCCCATGTGTAACATGTATGTATGTTTGTTTGTGTGGTATAGATGTAGGGAATTAGATCGTATGTGTACCGTAGACATGTTCTATGCGTGTGTTTATGTTATGTTGTGTGCGACTGTTAATATGTCTGTATGTTGTATTGTAGCCATAGGTCTGCTCTAGTAGTGGAGAATCGAGGGGGACTTGTGAAATTGTTTGTCTTCCTGAATCGAAAACAAACATTCAGCGATTTATCCAACTTGTGAACTTTAAAATTTTTAAAAGTAGGTACTTTGTACAAAAATGTACTCAGTTTTGTAAACGGAAATCTTTCAGGAGGCTAGCTACGACTCGCACACTCTAGAAAAAATTATATAGGTATCTACACTGTAGAATTTTTAGACACTGCAAAAACAATATCTCTGTCGCAGTCTTAGTCCTATGCATAATGTTAATGACAAAATGTAGTGCGTTATGTTATTTTGTGCAGTAGAAATTGCAAAGAGACTGTTCATTTATTACGTAAGAAGATTTGAGGGGGGAGGGGTTCATCTAAGTCTAATTTTTTCTTACGTAGAGGGGTGGCTTCAGAAAGTGGTCTAAATTTTCTTAAGTAATAAATGAACAGCCCAAAGGATTATAATCCTTACATAGTATAAAACAAAGTCGCCGAAATGTCTGTACGCGCATAACTTCCGAATGGCTACTCCAAATTGGATAATATTTTTTTGTTGTGTTCGGTATGACAAGCTTTGTAAAAAAAGAGAAATTTCGAAAATTCGAAAAAAAACATGGGGTCTAGCTGTGTTATGGACACGGCCGTGTGTTGTACTTGAATACGTTTACGTAACGGGGTTCGGCCGCAATCATTCTTTTACGTTCCCGGCACTGCTTGATTCGGTTATATGGTGTTTTATTGGTACCATTCGATTGCCCTTGAGAAGCCCTTTCCAACCGTATAAGGCAAGATTCAAATAGAAAAGAACGAATTAAAAAGACGGCTTTTGCTATTTGAGGAATATACTATGTATTAATTAAAAATGACGCTGCTAATTAATATTTAATTAAAAGAAAATACGTTTGTTATGTTATTCGCTTTCGCTTGTCCATAATAAAATGATGAACATCCTTTGAAAAGTTATCATAAGTATTGCCTTCGTTTGAGACTGTGGAGCGCTATCGTATCGCAAATCACCGCGTTATCATATCACAGACGCGTGTAGGCGGGGCGTTACATGCTCATTGCTCATAATGTTGATAAGCCACATGTGTGTGGAAATGCGTTATCGCCTCACGTTTATGGTGCCCTAGTACATACGTGTGTTTGTGGCATCACATGACGGCATCCATTTTCATGTGACATACATGTCATACCGATGACATTGTCACGCAAACTCGTTTTGTTGTTCCTTCAGTAAGTTTTTGATTCAAGTTAACTTTGAAGTTGGGTATAATATTTATTTATTTTAATATATTTAATAAACGATGTAGAAAGCCAAGTATTTTGACCTATTTTATTATATTATATTTTATAAAAAAAATTCCTACTCGTAATACATGAAATAAATATAAATGTTAATTGCATTACACGAACACACATGCACTAGTGGAAAGCTAATGAGTTAAGTAATTAAATTAACGTTAATTGGAGGTTAAATAAATTGTTTTCAATTACATTTTATTATTATTTATTTTTTATACATTACACATTTTGCTGTAAATACAGCTGCATACAGCACTTCGATGCTTATGGTGATATGTATAGCTGCTGTCTCAAGTGGTCTTTCTTATCAAATAAGTAGGTATTACTATAGATAATATTTTTGTATGTCAAGGATTTATAAGAAGCTATATTTCAGTAAACATACGTATTTAAGAATAACTTTGGTTTAACGTATGGCTTAAAGATAAGCGTTTAGCGAATTAAAGAATAAAACCCAGCTCAAATATTTTGTTTGCTTTAGTTTTAGACTTTCGGTGACCTTTGCTCTCACTTTACAGCCAGCTTTTTTTTAAATAATATTTTAACATAATCAATCTCCTATAAATAAAGCCAACTATTATTTTCAGATTTAACAAAAAAGCAGTCTTCCCTTCACCTGAACTTCCCATATTTTAGTAAAAATCTTTTTCTCCACCTTAAGGGCATAAACTGCGTTAAGCGTGCCTCTCGCGTGTCCACACAAAACCGACCCGCGCGTGCCCATGCGCGTGCACACGCTCGTGAGCCCGTCGGGCGCCCGTCGCGTGATACTTCCGTGCAACGGGGCACGCATGCACGCGACGTGATCACGCATCACGTTGGACGGGTCCACGCGCGAAGCCCGCTAGCGGGTGCACGCGCTTGCTTGTTCAGTTGTAGTATTTTAGTAAAATATCATTGCATGTACCTATGTGAACATAAATAATAGGTCTTTTAGATTTCATACAATTGTAAAAGGTTTAATTACGAGGTTACGAGGTCGAGAGGGCAGGAAAAACTCATGTATAATGTATAGCTCTGGCCCTAATTGCGGTACCTATATACTTACAATCAGATTTTTTCTTCGTATTCGTAATATCATAATAATTATGGTCTTTCACTCAAGGACTACTGACATTCACGAAACTTTTTCGCCTACTGTAACGACAAAAACTATCGAATAGTTCATGGATTTTTTTAAATATTAGCCAGCGTAAGGCCCTTTGTACCTACAAATGGCAAAGAAACTGATGTATTGATGATTTATTATAATTCAATAAATAAATAATTTGGCGTGGCGGGCTACCTTGGCGAATCCCCCTTAAGGTGCCACTAGTCGATATTTTTTCCGTACAAATTTCGGGAGAGTATTACTCCACTTTTTGACATTGTGCATCCAAAGTTAAACATGATATCGTTTGATTTATTATTAAATTTTTCTGTACGGGAACAGAATAGTAAAATAAAAAGCGATTAAAAAGTTATGAGCCAACAAAGATTCGTTATTCTTGCTATTTTTAACGTAACTTTGGGTGTAAATAAGTAATAAAAGAACTAAAATCTTCAAAGCCAAGTCCGTATCGACAAAGCTCAGTTATCGAAGAGTTAAAAACTATGGATAATTGATTTATGCAGTGGTTTTTTCATAAAACTCGATTTTCCGAAGCACTTTTCGAATTTTTTAACGCGCCCATCAGTTCGGAACGGTGCTTCTGTGCGTGAGAACTAGACGTTGTTCGTGTGGTCTACCACCAACGTCTGACTGCTCATCACTGATACTAGCTCTGTCGGACACGAAGCCAGGTGAGAGCATGCTTTTTGGTCATGACCACCAGTGAGTTCGAGCTCGCGACTAGTTTTACTCTTAAATCAACGATCGCTATATGTGACCATAGTGACGTCTGCCTAAGTACCAATAAAACATTATCGTTACACATTTGGCACATAACTACGACCACTGATTGTTTGTGCGCGCATATTCTATTGTTCGTAAGCAGGTCTTTTTATTAGGTTTAGATAAGTTTTAGCGTTTCATCACGTTCGTACAGCCGACCCAAATCTTATGGCGTATTTTCGCCCGAGGTTACGCACGATTCCTGCTCTGGATCGGGGGGACTACTCTCGTAAGTCCATCAACGAAGATACGGGAATGTGCAACAAAAGTAGTTGATCTGTTAAAACAAGTGTCAAATTAAATTTTTCCGACGGGCAAATACGTATCGGGAGTATGGACACTATGGACAGCCGTCAAATCGTATTGTCATTCAATTCTTAGTTCGGGCCCCAATCTTATGTTACGTCCGTAAGTGAAACGGTGCAGGAAATTCCCGTAACTTAAGTTCGAATCTACGGGTTTCGTGGTTAGGGAGTAAACGACATACGGACATAAGGTACACGCAACACTGTGATCTAAATTGTTAAGTTTGCTTTTTATTTTCTAAGTTCTGGTGTATTTTTTTTTAAGTTGCTGGTCTATTATTTTGCCACTAAAAGTCATATTAATTGTATATTATGCAATAAGTATTTTCTACCAGTTGTCCTAAGAGTTTTAATGATTGCATTAGTGACTATGACAATGTCTTAACAATATTATGGTGAGTTTTCTACTTTGATCGCAGTAACGTCGTTAGCACATTGAAGGATGTTGCCGTAATTTCTTACGTCACTATACCATTTGTGATACCCGTTAAATAGTTAACATTTAAGAGTTCCGTAGGCAAATGGCAAAAATGGAACCCCTATAATTTAAAGAAGAAATATTATTATTAAGTATATTTAATTTATTTAGTTATGAGGAATAGGGTGTTAAGTTTCATCCTCCTCAGAATAGGGAGGGTCCTCCGACCAGATGGGTGATATCTCTGGCGGGCAACTGCCCGACGATTAATGTCGGGACGTATTACGCTAGTTGCGCGGTAAACTCTGCTTGTGCGATGCAGGATTTTTGCGTGACGTCAGTATGACGCGTAGTTCGCATGTGGCGTTGTAGATAGGTACCGCTGCAAATTATTTTATATGTTCCCCAACTTGTTTTTATTCTGGTGTTTATTTTTTTCTTTGAATCGAATTTACATAGTATAGGTACTACTTAATATAATAAATATACTACTTATTTAAAATTGTACTGAGAAAACTGACGCGCCGATGCCCGCGCATAAGCACGCGAACGTGCTCACGTGCGTGCACCAGAAGCGTGGCCCGCGACGTGCTCACGTGCGTGCACCAGAAGCGTGGCCCGCGACGTGCTCACGTGCGTGCACACGCGTAACGCAGTTTATGCCCTAAAACGACCGTGCCCAGTTTGTTGAGAGGGCATTAGAACCCTCCTATGAGGATTGAAACCGCCCAGCTCGTTCTCAAATCCGTGCTAGGGCGCCGCCTACATCCTATTGTTTCGGACGGCAAATACCAGGAACAGAGGACTGCACAGGAGTTATTCAGAACTCATTAATTATTATCGCACTGGGGTGGTGAGATTACAGTGAGGGTGGAATTAACAGAGCGAATAGCATATGTGGGTGCTGTTGTATAGTTTTGTTCAAAGTATGAAACCTAAACAACCTGTTGCAACAAATGTTCTGATACTCGAAAGTGTTCTGAGGTGGTTCTGCAACACATCCATAGGGTAGACTGGGTACGGTTGAAACAATTTTGCTTTGAATGCTCGTAGCACAGCCATTTAAAAAAATAACAAACAATAAAACACTTAAAACGAGAGAATAGACTTTTGTCTTCAAATACATCTCAGAATTAGAGGCTCAACTACCATATTTACTAAATAGGAAGAGTTTAATAAAATAATGTGCCACTGTTTCAACCGTACCCATACCAGGGGCGGTTGAAACAGTGATAGGGGTCAGTTGAAACATAAACAAATTAGTACTACAAGATCAGCAAATCAGTTTCTTTATTCACAATCAACAAGATATAGTAAAATTCTAGTATGGTACCATTTCTATCAGTCTTATTAATTGTATCCTGCCTGAATGAACGCAAATGAACATAAAAAGATAGAGCTCTTCTGCTCTGGTTTAAACTAACAAATTAACAGGAATAAACAAATTAACTAAAAAATCAACAATCGGTCTTAATAATTAAATTAAATGATATCATAAGATTTCCAATCTCAAATTATCTGTATGAACAAAAACAAGCTGAACAGGTAGGTGAACTCCGTAGGTACATCTCTACAGCTTTTCGTAAAGGAGTCCCTTTTTTGAGTTCTTCATACGTATTTTCGTAGTGAGTTATATCACACTGGCCTCTTGAAGTTTTTTTTGATACGTTGTCTGGGCATCTACAACGAAAAAAGCAACGGTTATCATTGTTTCAATCGTACCCACAATAATTGTTTCATCCATCCCCATACCCCCTCAACTGTTAATACGTACAAACATAGCGTCGAGACAAAATAACAAACAAAAACGAATCACGGTTTCCGAACCTTCAAAATGTAACAATAAAGCAGAAAATCACTCAAAATGCAAATGCTAATATCAACAATATGAAAAAGAAAACAATAGAAAATACTTTTAGTCGAAAAAATATACGAGATATAAGATACCTTTTGAGCGCTTGGCTAAATATCAGTTGCCGTCTACAAATCGATAAAATATACGTAATACCTACAATAAATAAGGAGGCGCAATCGTTGAATAGAACGAATAAATCGTACATGTTCTCTGTCGAAGAAATACGACACGAGCGGTAGGGGCACGGAAATATGTGTCGCATAAATATGACACAAGCAGTCAAAAGATTAAGTAGGAATTTAATCAAAATAATGTAACATCCGCCTGTGTGTGTGTAGGCTCTGTGTAACCCTGCGGGGAATCCGCAGGGTTACACAGTGCCTACACCCAGATTTTAATTTGTAACGCATAAAAATAACCGATTCATTAGGTGGAATCACCATTCACACTCGGTATAATTTTTTTTTGTTAGCCTATTTTGTGTTCCACTGCTGGGCAAAGGCACCCTCTTTTTCTTCCAAACCTCACTGTCTTGTGCGATCTCTGGCCCTGCAAATGATAATAGACCGTCGCGCCACCTTCACCTTGGTCTACCTCGACGGCGATGTCTACCAGACGAACGGACGACCTAAAGAAGGAGGCTGGGGTAGACTGGATGCGGAAGGCGGAGGACAGTACAGCGAAGGCGCAGTCTGTGAGAGGCCTATGTCCAGCAGTGGACTGCGATAGGCTGGAATATATAGGAGCAGCGTTACACTTACCTAGTTACGTAGGTAGGGCAGGCAGATGTGTAAACCAGGTCCGTCTTTACCCGGGGGTGCAGGGGGTGCGCGCCACCCAGGCGCAAGGTCTTAGGGGGCGCAAGCCGATCAGATCATCACTAATCACGCATTATAACCGCAACGCTCCAGCGCTGTAACCGCACGTCACCGCGTCGAAAAAATCCCTTGGATAAAATTGGTGGAAACCAACTTAAAAATGGAACACAAAAATTAAGTTTAATTTCTTTTTGTTGGCAAGGGGGGCGCAAGCCGATTTTCGCACCCCAGCGCCCAATATAGTTAAGACGGCCCTGGTGTAAACAGTAGTTACCCACACTACCTACACCCACGTTTCGCCACTCTAATGTAACAGGGCATAGTTTCACCCCTTCTCACCGACCCAGATGACCCCATAACCCTCCTCCAAGAGAGCAGTAGGGCAACCAGTACACTTAGGAAAAACAAACACAAGAAATACCAGCCTCGCCGACGAGGTCCCTCGCGACGTCCCCATGTAAATGCCCCCCACCGACCCTTGCTCGATGTAGTGCCAGCCCGCGCCGCAGCTGAGCCTGTAGATTTAAATTCCCGACTCTGACCTCTGAGTTTGTTTCGGCATTTCTTCTCAGAGTAGTCAATTAGGAAATGCCGGCCCCATCGTTCGTTAAATAATCAAAATTCGATCCAGCCTGTCCCAACTTGCTGCCCTCCCCCAGCGACGCCCTAAGCCGAGGCTCGTACCCCACAGGGGGTGCCCTTAGCGTGTAGTCGCTTAGTTTATTTAGTTAGTTTTAAGCCCCTGGCTGGAGGCTTTGAGTTCTCTCAAGGCAGCCGCAGGATTGTCCGGTTAAGTAGTCACGACCTCTCAAGGTCAACTACGAGATGCCATAATTAAAAAAAAAAAAAAAAATTTCACCCCTAAAAATCCAGACTGCAGGCTGCTACTGCTGACCAACAATATGCCGCACCTGGATATCAAACCCAGCAGCTATCTCACCCCAACACTGTTTCCTGTTTTAGCAAACCAATTAGTCAATGCTTAGCTTATGTTTTATATTATTTCGAGATGCACAATGCTGCAGACCTTTAGATACTTAGATAGATAAACCATTTATTTGGCGCACACAAGAAGACAGCACAACACACAAAAGTACAATATTAGATGATAACCAAATTACCCACCACCACACACACCCACACCACACCACCACACACACCACCACACCACACCACCACAGGGCCCATCGAAATGAGAGAAAATGGAAATAATTTTATTTGTGTCTTGAACTATTGAAGCGTCCGTCCTGTGGGTCTACTCTCAGTCAATGAAGATACGGGCCCGTCCGAATGTAGTTGATCCCTGAAAACAAGTGACGAATTCAATTTTTCGGACGGGCTAATACCACATCCGAATTAGGGACGAGTGTCAAATCGTGTTGTCATTCATTTCTGTGTTGTAAGTACAGAGGACCTCAAAAAGATGTAGGTATTGACATAAAAATTCATTTGATTGTCTACAATTTGAACTCTATAATACTGTGTCAATGTGTAGCTATAAAAGAAAGTACCCAATGTGTAAGTAATAATGTTTTGTGGTTACGCTTTGGTACAATATTAAGGAACAAAGTTTGAATGAACTCTTGTCGATATACACATCTTTTTGAGGTTGACTGTACGTAGGTATTTAGGTAGGTACTGTGGTGCGTAGCTATTGGTGCTACGCGAAATAATAGAAAAAACTTGAACTTGAATTAATTATATATTCACGACTTTATATCAACACGTCACTTCTAGCCCTTTTCTACTACTAAACAAAAAAACCATAATAAAAATATTTGACAATTTCTTGAACGTTCGAATGGAACACACCGGCAATTATAACCAGCCTGCATTTACTTCTAAAGGTAGAGCTATACAGTCTCTACAGTACTCTGTGCATACTGTATTTTACAGAAATAGATAAATATTTTATCTTATTCAACAAATACTACCAAGAAAATATTTTTTGTTTGTCGAGAAAATAATTTTAAGTTGTTTTCTAAGACAGTGGATGGAATTGAATACCATACGACATACTGCCATGCATTTTTTTTTTCAGGATGGGATATCCTCAAATGACCTCTCCCGCTCTGGGTGGAGCGGAAGGGAGTGTCAGACTCTTACTGACTAAAACCCACCCGTGTTCCTTCCTTAGCCCTTTATATTCCGGGCCAGCGGTAACCCTTTCGGACAATCCCGCTGACTACTATTGACGATTATATAAGAATCGTGTATTACATTACTTTACATGATACTAGACCAAAGAGTCAAAAAACATATACACAAATGTTAAACCCCTATTCTTTATACTTAACAAGTTACACGAAACAGAAAAACCACATTCTTTTCAACATATCACCTTATCAGCTCCATTTTTTTTCTGTGGGGCTATCTAAAGGGACATATCTATGCTAACAGGCCAATGAACCATCAACAATTAAAACAAAATATCCGAGACACAGTCACTGAGATAACGCAGTAAATGTGTGAAAATGTCACGTAAAACGCAATGAAAAGGATTCACATCTGCCAATGCTGCTAGAGGTGGATATTAATTGTCTGACATTATTTTCCATATTTAATTGCCGGCCCTAAATACTATTTA
Organism: Luperina testacea; assembly: GCA_927399505.1. Classification (NCBI taxonomy): domain Eukaryota; kingdom Metazoa; phylum Arthropoda; class Insecta; order Lepidoptera; family Noctuidae; genus Luperina; species Luperina testacea. The sequence goes on from OV656771.1 coordinate 2,587,588, forward strand.
AAAAAATAAATACTTAGTAATTTTTATATTTCATAGATTAAAATTTAAAAAATAAAGTCTAATTATACCTGTTATTTGCCCATCCTGTATTACTCAAAGTACCTAAAGCACACATCAAAGCCAGACATACGATGATACGATACAGGGGTGTTCGGCCATTGTTGCCATATAATGACGTCACGTGCCACAGGTTGCCACTGAAAGACCCCAAAAATATATTCCCAGTAACCCTCTTATGTTATCTAAGCGCCTGGTAACTTTGAACTCGCTTACACGTGGCTGTTTCACTTTGCTATTCACACAAGTAGGTGAAGGATGTATCGTTTTGCTCGGCGGCTTCGCTGATGAACTTTGTTATGCCGTTAACTTTTATTTTAATTTAAAGTTAAATTAGTATAAGATACTTCTTCATAATGATGTCATACATAGGTACATAAGTGCTCCTAAATCAATTAAAGTGCAATAATAATAATATATTTTTCACACCACCTGCTCGAAAATTTCAAATTATATGTCAAGCAACCACCTAAAGTGAGTCATTAGTGGCCGGGGGTACAGCCGGTCAATAATGTTGTACTGGATTTCATTATGACCCGCTGGTCAATAATGTGATTTGAATTTGGAATCTTAAATGCTCAGCCAAATTGGCAGTATAGTACTAACTAACACCCTTTGGTGCCAGAAAGAGGAAAGCTATTCTCGATACCCTTACTACGCGTGGATGATATTCTCGATTTCCTACAAAATCATAACGACTGCTTCTTCATATCGTTGCCATGTTTTCGAAGACATAATATTGTAAGAATAATTAGATAACTACGAACATTTTTTAAAAGGAATGGAAGTGCATATAACTAACTAGTTCTAAATATGTTATACTTACTGTTTGTTTATTTAATAAATACTTTGTTTTTCGTACTATGGCTATTATTTTCTCACAGTAGGTGTAAAAAGTAGAGTATCCTCCTCTGGGCTAAAGGTGTCTTTGCCTTGGGCTAGCTTGAATCCCTCGCTGCATTCAGGATTCTTGTATTAACTCCCTCGCTTGAAGCCAGTGAAACAGACATATCCAACAATGATGAGCCACTTGAAGTCAAGGAACAGTATGTTAAATCCCGAATCCTTCATTGCGCTCGAGATTCAATATGACGCCCGTGACATAAGTAAGACACAACTTTAGCCCCTCGGTGCATAATCTACTATTTTTGCTTAACTAGCAAACTTGCACAGTGCACTTAAGTACCTATAAGAAACTCATCCGTCCGAAGAGCTTTTTCCCCATCGGGTAAAATTACAAACTCAAACTCAAAGCATTTATTTCAATTAAACTATTTATAGGCACTTTTGAACTGTCAAGAAGTCGGTTAGTCAGAAAATATGAAGCTAGTTGCCCATTCCAAAGCGTAGGTAGGTACCTATGGAGAAGAACGGCAAGAAACTCCATGGACATTCTTTTAAATTATATTTAAAAAAAAATATTAGTTACATCATTAATGTTGAATTTATAATTACATGTGAGAACGATGAAGACGGTAAAACAGAAAAAAAGATAACGATGTACGCGTTAAAAGAGTCCAGAGTAGCTACAGCAAATAGTAACAAAACAACAATCCAAAAATAAAATAATTAAAAATAAGCCGAGGCAGCTAAGTGATGACCAGCCCCAACTGACGGCGCCCGTTCACGAACATGACACATAGATCAGCACCATTCAGCTCAACCATTTTGAAATTTCAAAAAAACCATTTGAAAACCATTTTAAATGATCCAACACATACGCCACCGTTGCGTCAGCGAGACATTTGTGTGAGCATGACATACTATCAGCCGCCAGGGCGGGCACATTCATGTCAATTAAATACATATTACCCGGATGGTAGCTCTATAGTACATACATAGAACTCACACCTGTGCGATGCAATTATACAATACAAAAGAAACTGAGTTTATACAATGCAGAGATAGTCTTACAATCTTCAGCAGCTCCAACAGTATTTTCTACTTAGTGATAATCGATTAGTTGTGGTTGTGGGAGCAGCTGAGTAGGACCAGCATTGAGCCAGGTATTTTTATCAGCGATGTAATCCCCTAACTTATAATATGCCTGCCTGCATAGTGTGCGTTTTATACCGAAATAAAAAAAAAAAAGAATTTTGAGTTGAATTTTGTCTCATTCAGTTGAAGAATGTGGGGAGGTATTTTATTACAATATTTTAAACAGTACCCCATAAAAGATGAGTCTACTGTAGCCAGTCTGAAACCTAGTTGAACTAATAGGTCCCTATTTCTAGTACCTATTATAATTATGTCTTTCACCTCTTTTACCAAAAAGATGTAAATTTTTCCTTACATACATGATATTTTCATAGATCTATTGACAAGGCACCGTCTTTATGTTAATTTCCTTAAACAGTTCCCTTAGAGAATCGCGCCTGCGGAGATTATAATTATATGGCTCTGATGGCTCTTTTCTGCAGAATAAAAATAGAATCGATGTCTGCAGTCCGTCCCCAAAATAAAATACCTAACTCCATATAAATATAAATACATAACATACATAGGTATAAATACATAATTCCATATAAACATTTATCCCCATTTTAATCGTTGGTACCATGGCTTGAACATGCTTAAAATACTTAGTACAACATTACCGAATAACCTTGAAATAAACGGAAAACAATTGTATAATATAAAGTATGTACAGTACAGTACAATACCTAAGTACCTAATATCGAGGAGAGGCGGCAAGCTCTGAGAGACGATATACACATATCTGGACGTTTTTCTGTATAATCCTAAGTTTGTGCCTGACATTATAATCAGCACCCTAATTGCCTAAAACATTTTTCAATCACAAAATGAGTGATTTTGAACGAAAATGTTAATTCATGGCTTCATATGTTCGAAAATTTTGTCTGCTCAACAACTTTAATAACGCAATGAATGTTGTTGAACTATCAAAGTCTTTGCTATTTACTTTAGTGTTTCACAAATCAAATCAAAATATTGATTCGCATAATAAGTCCAAAAAAAGCTACATAGATGTACTGACATATATGCTACATAGATGTTCTGACTGAGATCCGACTTCTATCCGCCGACGGATTTCGCGTCGAATGTACGTCCTATAAAATGCATTGTGTGTCACTGAATTTAAAAACATTCGCACCAGTTGGATCGGATTCGGATGGTTAATTAATTAAATTAACATCTTCCTTCCAAATATTTTTTTTCCTTAAAAGTTTCAATAACCAATGGCATGTTTTAAATAAGGTCACTTCCTTCATCTTGCATCAGCATTGAATAAATATTAGGTATTATACAACAAGTATTAGTATCCGTTTTTGTAAAATTATGTCTTTTTCATATTTTAAAATATTATTTTATCAGGTCAACGGATTCCCAGACACGTATACATTTTTGAAGTATGAACATGGGAAGCAGCGACGCACCCCTAGTCACCATACTTCGACACTCATCAAGGACAGGAGGGTGAGTTGAATTAAATCTCTTGCATTATCTGTGCGCCTGGTAACTTTGAACTCTGCTTACACGTGGCTGTTTCAAAAGCTGCGTCGGGTCGGCGGACTAAAGCACATAAGTCAAAAACATGCTTTATTTTTTCTTTGTACCAAAATTATTAATTTACATCAATACATCGGCAGACTAAAGCACATAAGTCATATTCGCTTGTTCGGGCTTGAATCTAAGTGGCGTCCTTTTTCAACCTCTTGAATCGCATTAATCTTGCGGCGTTATAAAAAACATAAGTTGAGTTATGTTAAAAGGAACACTTGAAGCTCTCGGACTTCATGGACACAGAAAGTGACTTATGTTATTAGGAACGTCAAGTGCGTCGTGTTAACTCGATTTTTAATTCGAGGGTAGGTACTCAAATTATAATTTATTGCTTACAAAAAACTGAAGTGGTAACTGTAGTGATTTGGGTCACACTAGTCGAGTTAGTTTTGCTCTGATTTGTTAACAGAACAGTTGTGGTGTGTGTCATTTTATTTAAAAATATTCCCAATTACTATGGATTGTCAGCGAGGAAAGAAATTAGTTGAGATGGTGATGAGGAGAAACACAAATGTTGAAGGTAAGTTTGCCATGTGTTTGATTTAAATCAGAAAGTAATATATTTATCTTTCATTGTAGTTTTAACAGAAATCATCAGTGATTTGTTCATTTTAGCATCAATCATAAATAAATGATTAAAATAATAATTTTTTTAGCCTCTATAGTATGTTTTTATTTTTAGATGAACGAAATGAACAACAATCTACAGGGACAATAGCGGAAGAAGAACCAATGCCTTCCACATCATCAGGCCACACTGGCGTCATGTTTATTAATCGAGAAATGGATTTCTCAAGTGATGATTCTGTTCTGGATCCACATTTCGAACTCCCTGAAACAGCAGTAGATTCGTCGACATCCACCGATACTGACCGAAGAGCCGACACGCCACATGCGGTCGAAACATCTCCAAAAAAAAGTATTCGCATTACGAAACAAGAAAAGAAAATAAAACGCAACACAGGTCAATCATATAAAACATTAAAAGGTAAAGTTGTTTCCAGCAGAACAATGAAAGAGCTAGGGACGTGTCGAATGAAATGCAAAGAGCGTATATCATTGAACGATAGACAAGCTATTTTCAAAGAATATTGGCAAATGGGAACATATCTCAAGAGAACAACTTATATGGCATCTTTAATTGAAATACACGTCAAGGCCACTCAAAGACAACGCACACTAGATCCTGACCAACAAAAGAATCGCATGAAAACATACAAATATTTTTTATTAATTCACGGGAAGCGTGAACCCATTTGTCGGGGATGCCTTTTAAAGACGTTAGGCGAAAGCGATAATTTTATAAAAACAGTTGCCACGAAAAAACGGTCGTCGATAGGTGGCACTCAAACAGATGATAACCGTGGGAAGAGTATACCCAAACATAAGATTTCTGATGAAAAAAGACAAGAAATTAAGGAACATATTTTATCATTTCCATCCTATGAGAGCCATTACACAAGAAAAACTACATCAAAAAAGTACTTGCCTTCTCATCTCACTATTACGAAAATGTATGATTTATTTTGTGAAAACCGCGCCAGTCCACCTTCAGTAAAAATTTATAGTCAAGAATTCCACAAATTAGGATTATCGTTCAAAAAGCCCCGTGCCGACACATGTTATACTTGTGATAAATTCAAGATGCAAATTCAACTATGTCAGGAAGATCAGGTGAAAACTGAACTAATTGCCCAACATGAACATCACAAGACTGCCGCAGATCAAGCATACGAAATGAAAAAAATGTGATACTCAAGTAAATAAAAGTGACAGTACTGTGCAAGTTTACACATTTGACTTACAACAGTGTTTACCCACTCCAGCCCTCAGCTCTTCTGTAGCTTTCTACAAACGCCAGTTGTAGACGTTCAACCTGACTGTCCATGACAACAAAACTGGAAAAGCTGTGTGTTACATATGGTATGAAACCATAGCTGCTAGAGGAGCTAATCAAATAGCATCATGTCTTTTCAAACATCTCCAAACATACGTACCTGAGAATACAAGACATGTAATATTTTATTCTGATACTTGTGGCGGTCAGAACCAAAATTCTCATGTCAGTTCAATGTTGACTTGGGCTTTGCAGAAATTAGACATAGATGTCATAGACCACAAGTTCATGGTTCCGGGTCATAGCCACTTGGAAGTGGACACGGATCATAGCATCATTGAAAAAAGAAAAAGAAAACGGATTTGCAGATTTATCACCCGCATGATTGGATTCAACTCATCAGATCGAGCAGTAAAAAATTTGAAGTTGTCGAAATGCGCAGTTCCGACTTTTTAGATTTTTCTTCATTGTTAAAGGGTCCATTAGTATTAAGAAACAAAGATGTAGAAGGGCGACAATTTAAATGGCTCGATAAAAAGTGGTTGCGCTATGATTCTGAATTTGGCGTAATCTCCTACAAAGACACATTGGACACGGAATGTAATTTTTACAAATTTAACTTGAAACGTCGAGTTTCTGCCATACCTGACACTATTCCTGTTATATCGGTACAGCCCTTACCGATATCAAAAGAAAAGAAAGATGATCTGATTTCTTTACTCTCCTTAATACCCGACGTTTTTCATAGATTTTATTTAGATTTGCCTTCTGTGAACAATGTACGTAATACTGACCCTGATATTTTAGATAGTGAAGAAGATGAATAAATAGTTGAATATAAATTATAAATATAGGCTAATATATAAATGATGTATGCTAAATTAATTTTACGTTCATAGAAGTAACTTTTGAATGTCAACTAAAACATAGTTTATAATTATTTTTACTGTTCTCATACACTTAAGTCACAAGTACCTACTAGGTACACAGTGTTCTTTCTAACATAAGTCACTAAAATCGCTTTTTATTATATTTTTATCAAATTATATTTACGTGCATGTTAGTATTAATTAAAAACATCTCATATTCCAATAAAGTTGAATTTATAGTTTAACGCTATTTTTTTATACAGTTTTTAGTTGTTCCTGAAAAGTTTCACTTCTGGACTTATGTTTTTTAGTCTGCCAGCCCTAGTAAACGTAGCATATCAAGTGGCACAAGGTTTTTGAGTGCATGTTCGGCTGTGTGTGACACTGGGCATTGCTATTAAAAAGAACTTGTTGAATGAGACAGAACTATCGTGTGAATTGAGACAAGAGATTTAAATCGTAATGTTTGTTTTATACTTTTTATTGCTTTTGAAACGGTGGAAGTCTTTAGCAAGAAAAATTTAAATCGACGGAATTGATAAATCATGCTACTAAATGCACAAGAAAATTTCAAACTCAAAGCATTTATTTAAATTAAACCAAATACATAGGTACTTTTGAACTGTCAAGGTGTCGGTCAGTCAGAAAGATGAAGCTAGTTGCCCATTCCAAAGCGTAGTAGGTACCTATGGAGAAGAACGGGCAAGAAACTCCACGGACACTATTTTAAATCAAAATATATGTAGTAATATTAATCTTCTTTCGCCAGGTAAGATGGGCAGAGCAGCTTTTCTCAAAATCCAGGGTTAAACGTTACCCCATGCCCGATATGGACCAGCCATTACAAAGAGTGAAGAGAATAGAAGATAATGACACTTTATTTAATAACATCAATATCTATCGAATTAGAGAACCTTGGTTCAATGATGAGCTCTGGAGCCATGAGTGGTACTTGGTAAGTAACAACAAAAATATGCACCTGCTCGATAAACATGATGTCAAATTATGTCACGCGAACTTAATCTAAAGTAGCTCATTATAGCCCGCTGGTTAATGATGTGATTTGAATTTGGAACCTCAACTAAAACTTTTAAAAAAATCCGAAAGTTGAATTGCTTTTACCTCGCACAACGTGTGAAAAGTAAGTAGAGTTTTCTCCTTGGGGATAAATGTATCTTGGTCTAGGGCGAGCCTGAATCCCTCGCTGCGCTAGGGAGCAATAATATAGCGCCCGGGACATAAGACACTGTTTTATCCCCTCAATAAAACATTCTACGATAAATTTAGCCAGTATTATATGTAACAAAATAATGCTTTGGAACTGCCCCTGTGCATTCTTTAGGTACAGACGCCAGCACATCAAGCTACCCGAAACTGTAAAATTTTCCCAATCAACTTTGAACCTTATGCGTTAGCAATAAAGTTAAAAATCTGTTAAAGAAATTTGACAGATTGTAGTAACTTGATATGCTGGCGTCTGTACTAAAAAGAGCGACAGTTGATGTCTTGGTTCAGCAGATGTTGAAGAAAAAAAAGTACATCCGCCCGATCTATGATCATAATATGGGTGGTCTACGGCCAATCCCAAGCCAGTACCGAAAATAAAACGTGGCCATACCAAAGAAACTCAAAACTAACCGCTAGTATAATACATATTATAATCAGCTTATAACGTTCCCAAAGCTGGGACATGGGCCTCCTCGAGAGGGACTGACTGGTAACCATATCAAAATTTTATGTAGCCGACGCCCGACTCCAAGAGATGGGAACAGAAACCCGCTTCAATATACAAACACCCTTATTTAGTTCTTTTGTTCACATCCCCTCGCCATGCCCTCCTTGGTTTGGCCAAAAACACTTTGATGCTTGGATGATAGGGGGTTGTCACTTTCATGCTTATTACAATCCATTCAGTTATTTAACCTAACCTTAACCTTTTTTTCTAACCTAACCAAGCTAACAGCAACCTTATTAAGACGACGATAAAGATCACAATGATTTTGACAGAGCTTGTCAATGGCAGCAACCCAACTGCAACCTTATTACAATGAGAAATAAAGATCACTGTGATTTGGACAGTGATGCAAAATCAGTGGTGAATAAATGGAGGAGGAATAAAATAACTGTAAAAGGACTATCAAAAGTACAGATCGAAATTTTGTAGGTGTTAAAAAAAAAGTAAAATATTGGGATGCTCTCCCACGTTGTTAACGCCAGCACATCAAGCTATCATTTCCCAATAATCTTTGAACCTTATGCTTTAGCGTTATAGTTCAAAATCTATTAAAGAAATTTGACAGCTTGATGTGCTGTCACTGTCATCTATATATTTTGCAATACTAGGTATCTTTCAAATGTATTTGGTCGGTTAGTCGATGTACCCAGTGCCTATGGTGGCCGCGTTGTTTAGGTTTTCTATTTTTTTTAAACAAAAGCCACATTGGCCACAACGCCCACAACACACGCTGCAGCTCTTAGATGAATGATTGGTCTCGCTGCAGTCGAGTGCAGCGAGACCAATCATTCATCTAAGCTGCAGCTATTCATGGTGGTAGTGAAAATATTAAATCGAGTATCATACAACACAACAACTGCTAGCCGCAGTGCATGTTTGTTATACGCGGTTTGGCGTTTTCAGCTATTTCAAAACAAAAGCGTTCAATCGCAATGCGTGCTGAATTTTCGCTGCAGCGAATGTCCCGTGGTCAGGCTTAGTCCGTGGATGGGTGATCATCTTTACATACAAAGACCTCTCCGTGCCTCGGAAAGCACATTAAGCCCTTGGTCCCGGCTGTCATTCGTGGATCTTTGACAGTCGTTACGGGTCGTCATAAGCCCGAAAGTCGGACAACCACTCTTACCAAGGGGTTTCGTATTACCCAGTAACTGAGTTGTGGAAGTCAGATAGGCAGTCGCTCCATGTAAGATACTGGTACTCAGCTGCATCCGGTTAGACTGGAAGCCGACCCCAACATAGTTGGGAAAAGGCTAGGCAGATGATGAACTTGAGAGAGGCAATATTTATTTAATAAATCTTAACTCAACTTTAAAAATAAATAAAATCAGCAATAATTCTTTTCAGCAAGACACACGCACTTTGCACAACCTGCCCCGGCTCGATCTGAACGTGTTGCCAGTCTACAAAATGGGGTACAACGGCAGCGGTGTGCGTGTTTCTGTGCTCGACGACGGAATCGAGCACAACCACACAGACTTACGAGACAACTACGTGAGTGTTATGATTTCCTAGTACTTTTGAGGCGGGTGGTTGAAAATCTCTGAACTAAAATGGCACAATATGCAAGTTCATTACAGAACTGACGATAGATGGCGTTACGTGTATCTGTGTGTTTCTCAATTCTGTGAAATTTGTTATTTATCTTAGTAGGTACATAACAGATAAATTAATAAAACGATGTATAAAACCCTTGTTCATTAAACAATAACTTAATGTACTTAAACTAAAATCACAAAATAAAATCGCAATGGGTATTACTACTAGGTACCTACATGTGGTAATTTTTTGCTAGATTTTACCCTTCTTTAGGTGGGTACCATAAAAGTAATTATTTTGTTTACTATAAATAGATAGGGTTTTTCGCTAGGACTTCATGATTCCTTACTTCGAAACCACGTCAATTGCTTAGTTTATCATGACATGCGACATCTGCTAATAACGTATTCTCCATGACAATTATCTAAGATGACAATGAACGAAACCGTGCGAAATGAACGCGAAGTTGGCGTGGTTTGAACTGTCAAAATACATATCTTCCGTACGTACCGTGTACAACACCATGTACCTATATAAAAACCGGCCAAGTGCGAGTCGGACTCGCGCACCGAGGGTTCCGTACAAACCTGCAAGGTTTACAAAGTTCGTTCATTACGACAATCGAGTCATAACTATGTGAAAATTTCAAGTACAGACGCCAGCACATCAACATACTACAATATGCCAAATTTCTTTAATAGATTTTCAACTTTATCGCCAACGCATAAGGTTCAAAGTTGATTGGGAATTTAAGGTTTTCGGAATTTTTCCTTTATGTGTGCTATAAAACGTTGCTTCATGCCAAATTTCAAGATTCTAGGTCGACTGGAAGTACCCTTTAGGTTTTGATTCCCTTGCGAGTACTTGCGAGTTTCAAAATATGCAGCTTAAATTGCTGTTTCTTTTGATTGCGTTGACATAGAAGTTTGATTTTGTTACAGCTTAAAGGTATTATAGACCTGAGTATTTGGTATGAATTTCAATTTAATACCTCTACGCGTTTATGAGGAAATGGGTAGTAAGTTTAAAATTATTAAAAAAAAATATATTATGTGATGTAACTAAAAATTTATGGTTTTCGTAATTTTTCCTTTATCTATGCTATAAGACGTTGCTTCGTACCAAATTTCAAGATTCTGAGTTCACGGGAAGCACCCTGTAGGTTTTGATTCCCTTGCAAGTGTCGAAAATTTGCGGCATAAACGGCTGTATCTTTTGATTGCGTTGGCTTAGAAGTTTGATTTTTTCACAGCTTCAAGGGACAGTAGACCTGAGTAATTGATATAAATTTCAGCTTCATACCTCCACGCGTTCCTGAGAAAAAGGGTCTTGACAGACGGACGGACAGACGGACAACAAAGTGATCCTATAATGGTTCCGTTTTTTCCTTTTGAGGTACGGAACCCTAAAAAGTACTCTGTGGTGTACAACGACGCGCGGTTTGTGGCACGGTTTACATTTCGATTCCTCGCCGTTAAAAAGACACGATATTGGTTTGCACGTGGTAAGATTTCGCGGGAAATAATAATGAAGAATGTTACCTAATTTTGATTATTAGCACTCCATATTCTCTGTCAAAAATAAAAAATACTAGTGAAAGAATTACTTCGATACGTCAATTAGTTTCCGATTTAGAAATAAAACAAGTTGTAACCGCACGACGCGGGCTGCCGGTGACGGTGTGACGTCATCGCACAACACGCTCAGTCTGGCTTGGCTCACTCAGTCCGCTCGCGGTCGCGCGCCCGTGCCGTCGAAATTATACCTAAATACTTAAAAAAATGTCCAATCCAAATACTAGGAAATCATGCGTTGTGCCTAAATGTAAAATTAAAACTACCAATTCACCGGAAAAGTTGTTTTTTATAGTTCCAAAGGACGTTAAAATGCGAAAAAAATGGATAAAAGCTATGAAGATTGTTCGTTCGATTGAAGCGGTGTTCTGGCGTGCTTCTACATTTAACCGTACATACATCACCTACTCTTTTTACTTGAACATAACCAATAGCATCATCGCCATAGCAGTATCTTGCCGATCTGAAATAAGTTTCAAATAAAAATAAATGGCCTTACGTATTTTGTTAGTAAAAAAAATACAAATAAATAAAAAAGGTTTAGTACATCCGTTCGAACATTTACATTTGCAATAAAAATTTAATTAAATAAAATGGCCTTACGTATTTTGTTAGTTAAAAAATACAAATAAAAAAAGGTTTACCTAGTAGGTACATCTGTAACGTTCAACCCACTACATCTACACTACATCCTAAGTACCTATCCTACTTCCTACTAATATTATAAATGCGAAAGTTTGTGAGTGTGTGTGTGTTTGTTATCTTTCACGCAAAAACTACTGGATAACGGATCTTGACGAATTCTGGGATAACACATAGGCTACTTTTAATCCTGGGAAAATGTACAGTTCCCGAGGGAAACGGGGGCGAAGCTGCTGGCGGAAGCTAGTTTGCAATAAATCAATGTATGTATTCATTTAAATTTACTAAGAAGAGCAGTACCTACATACGTACCTACCTATAGCTACAAAACTATAATACTCTGCCACTGCCCACTGCACTGCACTGCTGCACTGCTACTGTCTTTAAGGTAAAAATTTAATGGTAGGTAGGTACTTCTACTATTTGAGTTGCATTCTTCCGTTACGACATTAGTTGGGTATTTTGTTTTGATAAAACAATTTAGAACAGATAAACTATTAAGCTTACTTTGCATTTTTATTCCTCGCATTTCGGCGGCAACGAAATCACTAAGTATTTGTAGATAAATAATGCGCAACCATTAATCCATCTATTTTAGGCAGATTATCCGATTGCCCTTTTTCGAATCCTTCATCCATTTTATTAATCGAATAATATTTACTATTATTAGACTATTAACGGACGAAAACACAACAAAATACTGCGCAAGCTATTACACCTATTATAACCGCTGGCGACTTGATACTAAGCGGGCCGCGGGCCGCGCGGTGCGTTGTGACATGACATCACAAGCGGTCACGTGACTGTTAGCGGGTCTCGATATTTTTCGAAACTTTGAATGCCTATAAAATCAAAACTACTAGGTATTTTTGACTACAACAAAAACTAGTGTATTTGTATACATACAGGCTTTACTGTGACAAAATTTCAAGCGATTTGGCATACCTAGTAACATTCTTCATTACCATACAGAATGGGTCATGTATGAAAATATTAAATTGTCTCGATTTTTTTTCTGCGCTTATGAATAAGCTAATACTATCTACAAAAAAAGTATCAGATTTATCTGATTAGTATTTCCAGAGAAATAAATTAAATTCTGTTAGAGGCGGCCATCGACAGTAACCCACGGATTTTTATTCAATTTCCTTAGCCTACTCAATTAAAAAGTAAAAACTTGTCAATTTGTCATAACATAACCTCACTTTTCACCTCTTGCTTTGTGTTTGTTTGCGATTTTATGGATATATCTTTACGACGACCCTCACGCTTTGAATAAAATAAAGATAAATCGTATCGTAATCGTAAAGATATATCCATAAAATCGCAAACAAACACAAAGCAAGAGGTGAAAAGTGAGGTTATGTTATGACAAATTGACAAGTTTTTACTTTTTAATTGAGTAGGCTAAGGAAATTGAATAAAAATCCGTGGGTTACTGTCGATGGCCGCCTCTAACAGAATTTAATTTATTTCTCTGGAAATACTAATCAGATAAATCTGATACTTTTTTTGTAGATAGTATTAGCTTATTCATAAGCGCAGAAAAAAAATCGAGACAATTTAATATTTTCATACATGACCCATTGGGGCCCTGATTGAAGTCACTTTTCGTATCTGTTTGTGAACACACGAAAAGCGACTTTATTGTGTGGTCATCAGATATCAGTATCACTTCAGTCGGTCCAATAGTCTGTCTAGTAAACATATTACCGAAAAGATTCTTCTGTTCATTTCTGATGTCTTGGCACTTAGTAGAAGGCAAAGAGTCATTTTCCAACGTAAAAAGACGCTAACTGCAACGGTCGCGATTTCGCGAACGCGTATCATCACGAAATTCACGAATTTTATTCGCGGTGAGAATACTCGCTGCGAAATTAATTTGACAACCCACATGCTCTTGTCATTTCTGATGCCTTGGTACTAGAAAGGAGGCAGATCGACATTTTCCGTAGTAAAAAGACTACTAAAAAGACTACGGGGTGATTCTCGCTCGTGCCGATGTCGTCTGCGTTGTGAACGACGCGCGCGACTGAGAACTGCGAGCTACTATTCCTCTGCTCGCTTCTGGTGACTTGGTACTGGGAGTAAGGCAAATCGAAATTTTCCGTAGTAAACTGACACAACTGCGATGTTTGGCTTTGGCGCTGCTTGGGGGACCATAATAATATGCGGTCGACTGACTGAATTCCATGCATAATATTGAGCTCCACAAAAGTTATGTAGCCTTAGTATTATTAAAGTTTACTTTGAAATTTTCGTGCTAAAGTGACACAATCATCTCTGTGGACTAACCAGAATTTATGGTTTCTTATTCAGAAGAATTTATTTACTGTATTTTTATCTTTTCACAATCATAATCATACTCTATGATATTGTTTTCTAACTCGAACGTGTAGGCACGTAGCATGCATGCGTTCAAATTAAATTTGATTTTGATGAATTTTATTATCGTTTGCATAATAAAATTCAATTTCGTTATTTTTACTTCTTTATTTATTTTCTTTTATTTTTTGACACATCTCTCTAAAATCTAAATCCGCATGGAAGATTGATTTGTTTTTTTCATTAGGTACGTTGTTTAATTTTAGACTGCATTTTTTATAACTACATTCAAATTTAATCATGTGAATCGTGCTTTAAGTACATGGTAATACAATATTTAGGTAGGTACATGATCTGTAATTTAACGTCACACGCCATGCCATTGTAATAATAATAATTTTCGTTAATTTTTATAAATTTCATAGTTCTTATTTTTCTTTTACACGATTCGGGCAACAGCTTTTATCTGAAGAATAAGGACATTTCAAAAAGTAAAAAATCTATGAAAGGTCATGTTGAAATTCAATTGACTTAATTTCAAATCATCAATAATTATGTTACATGTGCAAACGTTTGTCGTGTCGGTCGCTCCGCTCGTCGTCGCCGTCGTACCGAACGCGAAAATAGTCAACAGAACAGTCTTGAGTATCTTGACGTCATTGTTTGTTTGGCGAATAACACTTCTTAGAGTTCGTTTAGCCCTGGTAAGTTCGCGGCCGATATGACGCGCCGGGCGCGTAGTAGTCGCCTCCCTCTCGTACCGACTCTTTGTTATTGTTGTATGTATGACCAGTAATTTGGATTATCTTTTTTGACATTATCCTTATTGTAACTAAATTAAAACCCTGTTTTTCGCATTTCAGGATCCAGAGATTAGTTGGGATAGCAATGATGGTGATTCTGATCCATCACCTAGGTATGAAGATCTCAAATTGAATTCCCACGGTACTCGTTGTGCCGGAGAAGTAAGATCTATTTTTATTTTTTCAATTTAAGTATGAGCTAATTAATAGTCTAATTTAATTTAATAGTATTTCACTTTATTCATAATTTAACACTACAGATAGCTATGACAGCAAATAACTTGAAATGTGGTGTGGGCGTGGCGTGGGGGGCAAAAGTGGGTGGAGTTAGAATGCTTGATGGACGAATTACGGATCGAATAGAAGGAGAAGCTATAGGTAAGTTTACTGCTACCTTTTATAAGCGCCTGGTACATTCGGTCGCCATGTTGAGGTAAAACGTCGTAAGCTTTTTTGGGATTGCAATTTGCAAAGAATAACTGTTTCGTGAAATCGTCATTCTTTGGGGTTACGTGGACTTAGAGAGTTGTGTTGATGACTTTAATGATTATAATTCTGTAAGGACATATTTGTTACGGCCGCGAATCATATATTAATCAACGTACATGTAGAGACACATGTAATTCCAGAAGGTTTATGTAAGTGTAGTTAGTGTACAGAAATGTCGATGTTAGTAGTGTGTAGCAGTGTATAGAAATGTGTCATTTCAGTCGGCACATCAGTATAATATTGCACCCGTGTCAAGCACGCAGGGCCCGCAGGGGCGGGTAAGCTAGTAGGTAGGTATCACATGAATTTTAAATTTATTTTATCAACGCCAACATTATTTTCATCGCGCACCGCACCGTGAACACCGTTATACCTACTGTAATCTTGAGTTTGCTTTATTTACACTGACATCTGTTAGCTGAAATAATTACCTTTAATTATTCTCTTTGCCTTTAATGAACCTCGAGCTTCATACATCTCCTCTTACTTTATGATATCTGAGTAATATGGGTGAAATGTAACGTAACAGTAGGTTTTTAGCTCTACCATGAGCATAGCCAAAACTCGCTAGCGTGTCCGTAATTGCACAGCGCCCCTAGCGGTTACAGAAAGAATTAAAATTCGTACCATGAGCACTATAGACTTCGCTAAGTAAGAAAGTAAAAGTTAGCTAGACGACACGATTTATCGAGCTTATCATTAGTGCCTGTGTAAAAGTCATCGTATCGCATTATTGATATATTTGATCCAAGTTACTATGCTAGCGAGTTTTAACGCTAGCGAGTAAAGCAATAATGATGTTGTCTGCTTGTTTGTGTTTTGATGAGTAGAGAGAGACAGAAATAGATACCTAATATAATTATTATGGTATGGAGGTCTTCCGGTACGCGGTCGCCACTCCAGAACCTTTCGGCCCCATCGGCCATCTGTTCTGCAAGCAATGTGCCCTGCGATGTTGTTACGATGTGAAACGTCGGAACTGTTTTACTTTTAAATACGGTTAATAATAAAAACGGCCCGCTTGCACCACAGATAAAAAAAAAAACGTTTAGCGCTAAGCGCTATACGAATTTATTTATTTAGGACATCCGAGGATCTACGAGTACTCCCTAAGTCCGTCAACGAAGTAACGAGCCTGTCCGACAGTAGTCCAATACGTCGGAGTGAACCCTACTCCCTAACGATTTCGGATTTATCCTGTTTCAGAGAGAGACATGTTACCGGCCAAACCCGATTTTAGAATGAATTAGTTTCGTCTAGGCCACACTAGTTCTCCCTCGCTCTTGCATTCTATGTCAACAAAGCCCCGCTAATATTTCTGTCTAAGGAACTTAATTTAACCTCATTAAACCTAACCTCGGGGAGCCCTTCGCCTATCGACCGACTGCAACCATGCAACCCGTGTAGGGAGGGGGGCCTAAAAAGGCCACTTTGGCAGAATCATAAAAGGATAACATTATGTATGAATCATAATATTTCGCAGACAGTCCGTATTTTTCTTTTTTTCGCTGCACTACGTAGGTATAAATCAAAGAGATTGGGATTGGATTGATTGGTATTTTAGCGCAGACAAAAAAAAAAATAACTGAAAAATCCTTCACCAATGGGATTTGATACGATTACTGTCCATTATTATTCATAATGTATTCATAATGTTATCCTTTTATGATTCTGCCAAAGTGGCTTTTTAGGCCCCCTGGTTTGGCTTAGGCGAAACTAGTTCATCCTAAAATCGGGTTTGGCCGATAACATTATACACTTAGCAGCGCTAAACGTGAGTGGATTGATTTGCGATGCAAGTTCCTAAAATAACAGCACCAGTTGCTCATCCTTTCATCATCGATCCACAAGTGAAACACGATTTTATTTTACTAGGAAAACATGGCATTACAAGATGTTTTACAATGTCCACCCCGTACCCCGATTTTTAGTAATATTTTGTTTGATTATTTAATGTTTAGCCGCGTGCTGTTTTAGAAAATGCATACTTTCATTTATTACTCTTTTAATAATTATTAATTATATAACTAAAGAATCTTCAGCCTTATTCCGATATTTAAAAATAAGCGGTGTGGTGCTCTGCTGGCTACTGCCATGCATCGTTGTGAGACAACATCAAAGAAACAAGTCCACCAACAAACAAGCAACGTTTTGGTATTTGTTGTATGTTAGGCGGCCACATGTTGGTGGTGACCACGATTACCAGGGCGCTAGGAATTAAAGAGATTGTTCAGATAGTACGCGCGACAAACATTGCCTTGTTTATTTATCTACTGACTTTCATCTAGAAAAACTACGGCGTATAGAGGGCGCCCTGAGTAACGAGTACGATGCGTTGTATCGATAGGAATAAGAATACTATTTCGCAAGTTTGTTCGTGGTTCGGCACGTATTTCGGTTACGTATCGACTATCGTCGACTTTTACTAGGATAACAAAGTCATCGAAGTGGTAGGTACATCGTGGGTACATCCATGAAATTAAATTGTTAATGACCAGTCTAACCGCTTGAGGGCGCTAAGAATCTGCTAGTTTATAATTGAAAATACAAACTATAATTTCTGTATCTATCCAATAATAAATTGTTGTGCTTTTCCTTCCCTTTATTGCTGTTTAGTCAATACCTACTAGAGTGCATTTATTGTTTCGGTGGCAAATCATTATTTCTAAGTAGTAAGTACACCATGTTTTCTAGGGTACGCTTTAGATAAAGTGGATATATACAGCGCTTCATGGGGCCCTAATGACGACGGACGAACTGTCGAAGGACCGGGGCGACTCGCTTCCGAGGCGTTTAGACGTGGCATCACTGAGGTACCGCAACATTTAACATTTCAAAGATCTCTAATGAAAAATTATTAAATCAAAAGGATTTTTCGTCATTAATCGTCTGATAACTTCATGCGATGATAAAAGACAATATAGATATCTGACGATGCAAAAATTAGTCCCTAATTGGGTAGGTACTATCCTATGTCCATGTTTCTGGCAAACTTTGCTTTGACTTTACTATACGGTATTCTCAATATTTAATTATTGGTTTTATGTGATATTTGATGATTAATGCTTGTCCAGGGACGTGGTGGCAAAGGCGCCATCTATGTTTGGGCGAACGGGAACGGCGGAGGTCACAGCGACAAC
Source organism: Luperina testacea (assembly GCA_927399505.1). NCBI lineage: Eukaryota > Metazoa > Arthropoda > Insecta > Lepidoptera > Noctuidae > Luperina > Luperina testacea. The sequence continues at coordinate 2,606,123 of OV656771.1, forward strand.
TGTAACTGCGATGGGTATTAAAACACATGACACTCCATAACAAATTAACTTCTCCTGGTTAAATTACTAACGTAATAATGTATTGTTATTAACAGATATTCCTCTAATATTTACACTATATCAATCGGAAGCGCTTCTCAGCATGGTCTGTTTCCTTGGTACGGAGAGATTTGTTCATCTACGCTTGCTGCAGCATACTCCTCTGGTGCTTACAAAGATCAGAAAATCGTAAGTTCACTCACTTCACTATACGTCACATAAACACAACCGCCATTCATTACCTATTTACGTTGACGTAGTAGATTCATTCATTAATTGTTGTTGATTCAAGGTTAAACAGAGATAACAATATAGATAGATATTGGCATCTCTTTCAGGCTACTACAGACACTGGCGATTCCTGTACGCTCGGGCACACTGGCACGTCTGCCGCGGCCCCATTGGCTGCTGGCATCATCGCTCTCGCTTTGAATGCCAAGTTAGTTTGACCTTTCTATGTGCATTGCCTATGTTTTATGCGCTTCTAATACCCGTGTTGGCATGGTCTGTTTGTCACAATGTCCCGTGTCGTTTGTCGAAAATAATGTCACTTGGAGGGGGCCCGGTGGCACTTTTGACGAATAAGAGAGATGCCGCCACTTATCTAGTAAGTGGCGACATCTCTCATCGAAATCATTGGTTTATTATTACCTATTGTATCTTGAGCTTGTAATAACTCATTAATAAATTAACTGTGTTCGTTGTTCTGTATGTTTCAGTAAAAATTTAACATGGCGTGATGTGCAACATTTAATCGTATGGACATCAGAATATGCTCCACTCTCAGCCAATCCCGGATGGCAAATAAATGGGTAAATCATTATTTTTTAATCTTTCTGAACCAGGTTTATTAATTATTCAATCTCATTTCTTGTAGGTAATTTGTTGGTAAAGAAAGTATATTATTTACTTTTCAGTGCAGGCCTCTATTTTGATGTCCGATTTGGTTTTGGGCTTTTGAACGCCGGTGCTCTTGTGAAAATGGCACTGAACTGGACGAGCGTACCAAGTGACTATGTTTGCCACGTGGACGCTGCACCGTAAGTATGTCTTCCTAGTATAATAGTTGTCTCAGCGCGAAGTGCGCCTCTGTAGCTCAATTGGTTCCCGACGGCACCAGTAGGTAGAGTGGATGACTCTGATGATCTTCTAATCGGTCAATGTGATCGCACACTGATTGCTTTTTCGAGATCTTCTATCCTGCCTGCCTGCCTGCCTCGTACATAGTTACATAATGTACATTATGTATTTATGTAGCAACTACCAACCATCGTAAACAGTTGAGAACTTTGTCAGTACAGCAAATTTCAGTGAACTTATTTCGTAAATTAATCTCAAGTCAACCCTTATGAAGGAGGAAGAGAAAGACCAAAAAAAGATGAATGACTTGTGCGAGGATTTGAGGAATAATATGAAAAAAGAGGCAAAAAAGGTGTTGCGAAGATGCCTTTTTTTTTGGTGCGCGTTGGAAATCCTTGTGGACTTCCTACATAGTTGGGGGTGACAGAGGGGTCATACCGGACGCTATCGGCTAAAACCACCGCGGTGTTCCACCTCTGCCTATGGCCGGGGGTGCGGGATTCACATAAGCATTCAACGCGCCCGTTGCGTAGATACCTAACATGGAATAAGGACAGAAAGATGATGAATCTTAGAAAGAAAGAAAGAAAGAAGAAAGAAAATACGTTTATTTGCGTTAAACATGACTTAGCACTTATGAATCCCTAGTCAAATATACGTAAAGTTTCATCATACAACAGCTGATAGTTGAATCCGAACGCGCGCTAGCGCTTGCTATGTGGCAAACAATAATGATTAATGACACATGGAAATGAGTCTAGTCACAACTCTACGAGTTTTTGGTTGAAGATGTTTTCCAACAGCAAAAACAATAAAATCACATAATTATGTAACAACTTGTTACAGATCATATTACAATTACAATAACATATTTTTTACTATCATAAATTCAAAGTTTTCATGTGTGTACTATGTAAAGTTTCACTTTCAGGAAATCTAAAGAAAACGTTTAATTAATTAATTACAGATCTGGAGAAGAAGAGGCACGGTTGTCTTCTAGGCAAAACGTTGAAGTCTTTATATCAGTAGGCGACTGTGATGTTAATTACATTGAACACGTAGAAGTAACTATTAATTTACGATATAGTCGCCGGGGAGCGCTGGAGATCTATTTGGTTTCACCGCAAGGTGAGGTGTTTACTGTTTATGGTAGCCTAGTACCTCAGTTGGTATTATACTGTTAAAAACGATTGCAATTATTGCCGAACGGTACGTTGACAACGAGTTGTTGCCGGTGCTAGTTTGTTTGTTTTAAATGATGCCAAGTTGCCAACGCAAATAATTTTTTTACAAATAAAACAAAGATTTCTTAGGTTGGTACCTACTACAATGGTGACGAACAAAAAAATTATTATTATGTTTATGTTAGTTTTCTTTTCTTTTTAGGCACCAAAGTACAACTCCTTAGTGCACGCCCTAAAGATACATCAACAACTGGTTTCGTTAATTGGCCGCTAATGTCTGTAGCCACATGGGGTGAGAATCCTAGAGGCATTTGGAAGGTTATGGTCACAGACGAGGTTTGTCTTGTTTGTTTTCTAAATGGTTCAATTAATACATATGTATTTATTTGGCTACGGCTTACAGCTACGTCATAAACACATTCGGACTATATCTTTCCACAGACTTACGAAAAAAACACGGGTGAAATTGGACCTGTAAGTTTAACTGTACACGGTACAAAAATAATGCCAACGCACATGAAAAATGGACCAAGGATTTACAATGATAATTACAATTACCAAGAGGCGTTCGAATATTTCGATAACGTAGACAAAGGCGTTGACGTCGCGTCGAATACCGTTACAGACGACGAAGCTGTAGCTGTGGTACCAGGCGAGCATAAAAGTGAAGCGGTTGACGATATTCATGACATCGATTCAACAGTATTAGCTGAAGTGGAAAAGGAATTACAAAGAATTCATCATAGAAGAATATACGAGTACATGGGTGTAGGACTGTAAAATAATATTTATTTTATCGGCTTTGTTACTTATGTAAATAATATCATGAGAGTTTTGATTGTGATAGTCACGGTTATAAAGAATAACGTAATATGATCTCTTATAATTATAGTCATATTTGCATACATATTACCGAATTACCTACTTTATATTACATTTATTTACTACTGGCCTAGTAACGTTGGTTGCATAAACCTTATTTTTACGGTAAAACAATATAAAATGTGTAATACTATATATTCATATCATACCATACGTAAACGTAGGTGGAGTAGGTGCCTATTTATGTATACAGTATCTACAATAAAACTATAATACAAAATGAAAACGTTGTGCTTATTTATTTCTAATAAACTGTTGTAATACAAGTGCTATGTCCCATAATTTTTTAAATTTTTATTAATGTTATTGTGATATCGCAAGTTTGTGACTGACTGATAAAGAAATAGTTGGCAATGGAATGGAGTGATACCTACACACACACAGCTCAGGCAAAGAGAAAGATTTTAAAACGCCAAATATTTCCTGAATATTACCGATCAGTATCACCTTGACGTCCAGTGTTGACGAACGGAGCCCTTTTTTGCCGATCGAGATCGTACAAATTTTGATCATTATCTATCTTTCGACGACAACAGTAAAAATAATATATACAAAATCAAGGAATAGAAAGATTTATTATTAAATTTAATTATTATGAACATATTTGTGGTATATCCCTCTATATTATCGGCTCTTAGACGCGCGTGCCCTCTCACTCCCGTCGCTCACAGCTGACTGGCTGCTTTACGACCGCACGTGCGCTAGAGATGACATAATGCTTCCTTCTCTTCCACTCACAGACACTACATCCCTTCCTTATTTTAATATTTTTGTTTAATGAGACAATTTTAAGATTCTTACTTAATCAATTTATTATCACTATAACTTCAGATTACATGATTGGAAATAAAGTATAATTTTATATACAATCATATTTCTTAATTCTGGTTTTCTAGAATTCTAAATCCTAATTATCTTCAATCTCCTCTTCTGAACTATCTTCTACTGCCATTTAGAAATTCTGTCCATCGATTTCTTTGTTCACGGGTTTCCATTCTCCCTCCACTTTTTTTTAAATGCAATATGTTGCGTCTTAACTGCTGTCCTGTTTCGTCGTTCTGTACTTCCACATCTCCCCCGTTTTTTGACTTGACCGTATGCGTGGCTGTATCAAAATTAGGACTAAGTTTATTCGTTTTATTATCTCCCACTTGTAACTTAATATCACATGCTCTTCGTTTTTTATCAGTATACTCTCTCCCTTTTTCTTTTTGTTCTTTGTCTTTATCTCTTACATCCATGTCTCCAAAACTTTGTTCTGCAATATCTATCATTGGAATCTTGTCCCTAAATTTCCTTTGAAAGAATAGCTCTGTCGGTGTTTTCCCAGTCACACTATGTGGGGTACTATTGTACATTGTCAAATACTCCGTCAATGCTTCTTTCCAGCTTTTTCTCTCTACTTGGCATATTTTGAGGAGTTTAATGATATCCCTATTCTGTCGCTCCACTTCTCCATTCTGTTGCGGCCAGTAAGGTATTAAATTAAACAGTTTGATATCATTTTCATGGCAATAAGTCTTGAACTCTGTACTAATGAATTGTTTGCCATTATCGGAAGTTATGGAAACCGGATGTCCTAAACGGCTAAAAATTTCTTTAAGTAAGCGAATCATATCTTTTAGTGATACGGCTATTGGTCTAGCATGGTCAATAATATCCTGAACGTAATCTCTGGACTGAGTCTTAACGTGGTTATAGATACATAATCTAGACAACGGGTCGGCTATATTATTTTTTCCAGGACGATAAATGACATTGTATTTATAAGATTGAAGTCTCAGTATCCAACGCTCAATCCGTGCACAGGGTTTGGACTTCGGACCGAATATGACTTCAAGAGGTTTATGGTCGGTAATTAAGTCGAATTCCTTGCCGTACAAAAACATGTGAAAGTGCTCCACAGCCCACACCAGTGCCAAAGCCTCCTTTTCAGTTTGGCAATACCGACGTTCACAATCACTGAGAGTTTTGTTTCCAAACCCAATAATGCGTGGACCACTTTCATTTGTCTGTACTAAGATTGATCCGAGTCCGACTGGGCTTGCGTCTGCAAATACCATCGTTTTATCGTCCACATTGTAGTACCCCAAATTTTGTATGTGACTCAATGCAACCTTTAAAGCACAAAAAGCTGTCTGTTGACTTTTCCCCCAAGAATCCCTAATATCAGCATTTCGGCTGATTATTGACGAAGCAATTGCTTCAATGGTTCTGTAAGGGTGACCATATTAGGAATCCATTTCCCAATATAATTAATAAGCCCTAAAAAGTTCCGAAATGTTAATCGGGGTCCTAAAATCTTTTATAGCCGATACATATTTGTCTAGTGGTCGAATTCCTTGATCTGACAACTCATGTCTTAGAAATTGAACTTTGGTTGTTCCGTAGATACATATTTTATCTTCTCTTAACATGATATCATTCGTCCTTAATGTTTCTAATACTTTTTGTAACCGTTTGTCATGTTCTTGCTTATCCTTTCCATATACTAAAATGTCGTCAATAAAATTGACTACCCCTTCGCATTCAATTAACACCCTTTCGAGTGTTTTCTGAAACATTGCCGGCGCACAGGTGATTCCAAACATTAACCTCTTAAAACGATATAATCCTTTACCAGATATGAATGTTTATGTCTTGAGTCGTTTACAAGCTCTAATTGATGGAATGCGTCTTTTATATCTAATTTACTAAACATTTTAGCATTTTGGATCTTTGGTAGTAGTTGTTCCATCGTTGGTAGCGGGTGATTTTCTCGCCTGATGGCCATATTTGCACGCCTCATATCAATACAGAGACGGACATCCCCGTCTGCTTTCAGAATCGGTACTAGCGGCGATATCCATTCAGACGGTCCTTCTACTTTTTCTATTATATCTTTTTGCAGTAGTTCGTCTATTTTCGAATTGATTTTTTCTTCTAGTGGTATCGGTATTCGTCTGTAAGGTTGTGCGACCGGGTTTACCTCAGTATTAACTGGTATTCGTATTTTAATGTTTCTGAATTTAGGGAAAGGTGTCATCTCAACTTGATTTATGTCTAATCCAAGTTTTAGTACGCCCAATGCTATTGCCGTTGTTTTGCCTAATAAATTACGGGTCCCTTTGTCTATTACGTAAAAGGTGGCGTTTTGCGTTTTTGATCCCACACGGATATCTGCGTTAAAAGACGTTAATAACTTGAGAGGGATTTCACTTCCATAGGCAACAAATGTTTTTCCTGGTTTTTTTTTTTTTTTTTATTTTTTATTTTTTTTTTTTACTTCTTTCCTGTCTTCAATTTTTTTTTTCTGGTTTCTAACCATGTCTTATCTGTTATTAAGTTGTGTTGACATCCTGAATCAATCAGCATCTGTACTTGAGTTCCACCTACTAAACAAGCGAGTGTATCATTATGGAGAACATTAAAAAACATAGTTAATTTTATCTTCTATTGCGTTCGCTTGCTTTATATTTTCAACTCTTTGGCTCGATTTCTTAGATCGTTTCGCGTCTCCGCCCCTTTCCGCTTTGTTATCTTCATTGTTTCGTTTTAGGCTTGTTCCTCTGCACTGACCTTGAAAATGCCCCACCTTCTTGCATTTGTTACATATTTTTCCTTTAGCTGGGCACTTCTCATCATAAGCTAGATGATTCCAACTACCACATCGAAAACACGCCTTTTTATTATTATTTATGAATGTCTTTTCCTTCACTTGTGTATTGATTTTATTAACAGTTTGATCTTTTCCTTTTTGACTGAAATCACCTAATTGACGTTCCACCACCTCTAGAGTATTTGCTTCGGTTATTACTTCAGTTAAGGTAATTTTTTCACCCGCGCGAAGTAATTTCTTCCTGAGTTCTTCCGACGAACACTTTTCAATTATCTGATCAATCAAACTGTCATCCACATCCGTAAATTGGCATTTCAAAGCTTGATGTCTTAGTCGAACTAAATATTTTTCAAACTTCTCGTTTTCTTCTTGTTTCAATTGTCTGAATATGTGTCTCTCATACCGTTTATTTTGCTTAGGTGCAAAATATTCATCTAACTTCTTTATTGCTACCTCAAATACGTCTATGTCACGATCATCTCCTTCAGTCGCCTTAACGTAGCCACCCGGTATATTAAACAGTATTTCTTGGAGTTCTTGTCCTCCCCAATGTAACAAACTTGCACGTTTTTTAGAACCTAAATTAACATCGGCAGCTTCCAGGTAAATGTATAAACTCCTTTTCCAACGTTCCCATCTAGCTCCAACAGATCCTGCTTCACCATCGCACTCAAATTTTTCTAAGGTAAGACTTGACATCATATTTTAATCTGTGGACAATGAAACAAATAAAGAATGACTCATTTAGGTCACCAAATGGGCATCACCCTTTTAACAACCTGACCCATTCATTATTTATTTCATACAGCATTCATTTACCCCATAGTCCAAATTAACTAACAATGTTGTTTGAATTGTCTTCAAACTTCAGTAAACGGGAGTTATCCGTGAACAAAACTTCATATTACGGGCATCACCCGTATAAAACTTCCATGTATCACACTCTGACATACCTACGTCGCATCGCATGACTTAGCATCACCTGTACTAAATTACATTACGAAGTCCTTACAGGCGTCACCTGTTCCCGGACTACCAGGCATCATCTGGTAACAACACAGCTTAACACAGGCCATAGAGTACTTACAGGCATCACCTGTACTACTACTTTACATTACGAAGTCCTTACAGGCGTCACCTGTTCCCGGACTACCAGGCATCATCTGGTAACAACACAGCTTAACACAGGCCATAGAGTACTTACAGGCATCACCTGTACTACTACTTTACATTACGAAGTCCTTACAGGCGTCACCTGTTCCCGGACTACCAGGCATCATCTGGTAACATCACAGCACGGCTTAACACAAGCCATCAAGTACTTACAGGCATCACCTGTACTACTTTACATTATGAAGTCCTTACAGGCGTCACCTGTTCCCGGACTACCAGGCATCATCTGGTAACAACACAGCTTAACACAGGCCATAGAGTACTTACAGGCATCACCTGTACTACTACTTTACATTACGAAGTCCTTACAGGCGTCACCTGTTCCCGGACTACCAGGCATCATCTGGTAACAACACAGCTTAACACAGGCCATAGAGTACTTACAGGCATCACCTGTACTACTACTTTACATTACGAAGTCCTTACAGGCGTCACCTGTTCCCGGACTACCAGGCATCATCTGGTAACATCACAGCACGGCTTAACACAAGCCATCAAGTACTTACAGGCATCACCTGTACTACTTTACATTATGAAGTCCTTACAGGCGTCACCTGTTCCCGGACTACCAGGCATCATTTGGTAACATCACAGCACGGCTTAACACAAGCCATCAAGTACTTACAGGCATCACCTGTACTACTTTACATTATGAAGTCCTTACAGGCGTCACCTGTTCCCGGACTACCAGGCATCATCTGGTAACATCACAGCATAACACAGACGGCACTCGTTCGTGTCCATCTCATCACGCTGATATTGTACATCAGTACATTAAAACTTATGTAACAGGCGTCACCTGTGATTTAGTCCATACAGGAGAAAACTCATGTTCTCTCTTATACGAGCATCATTACTTCATACAATTATCTAATATTGGTCTAGTCTAGTACTAGATAACGAAGTCAATCAAGCAACTCAACAGTATGTACGCATTTTGTATATGTTTATAATCTGAAAAATATATTCAATTTTGAGCCGACCGGGAAGGGAATCGAACCCAGCCCCCGTAGTTCACAGGCAGGAATTTTAAACATGACTTTTAAATTATGTATTCGTTAATAGTATGACATATTCGTTCTATAAATAAATCATGCATAAGTGATACCATAAGTGGGTACTTATTTTTATTTTAGTTAGCATGAGAAATGTAAACAACCGTCCCGCTTGGTAATAATAACCTACAGCACCAGCAAAACAACGCTGTCGTTGCGCCTCATAGGCACGGTGTCGGTCATAGGTAACTAGATAAATATGATAACTACACGAGTAGAATGTTTACTTCACGGGACTTCACCGTAATTTGTACTGTGAGTTTAATTAGTTTGAGCAATCTTAATCTCAAATCTCAAAACACCGTACATTTCTTTTTTTTTTTTTTTTTGTAATTTAATAATAATAAGTTCACTCACAGTAGTCCTGTTAATCCTCGTCGCCAAAATGTGGTATATCCCTCTATATTATCGGCTCTTAGACGCGCGTGCCCTCTCACTCCCGTCGCTCACAGCTGACTGGCTGCTTTACGACCGCACGTGCGCTAGAGATGACATAATGCTTCCTTCTCTTCCACTCACAGACACTACAATATTTATACATAATTAAAAGTTCATCATCATCATTAAGATCAAACGAATTTCCACATGATTGGCCAAGACATGGCGGCACATAGCGGAGCATGTCAAGCCAGCTCTCCGACACTCGCACCAGCATTCACACCCCTCCCTTTTCACAACCGCAGTTGATAAGATCTACCTAGGAGTACCTAACCTTAATAACTGATCAGAACTGAACAGAGCAATCGCAGGTTGCTCTGTTGTTGCCGAAACTTTGGCCACACTTTGTCCTAACAGACAAAAGAAAATGCCGCAGTATCGTTGCTGAGATATGGGCCTTTTGCTCTCGTACTGTCCCAGGTAGTCCTTAGCGCGACTTGCGTTAAAAGTTGACTGGTAGAAATCGCCACGTAAGGAAAAAGCGTTATGCCCCCTCCATGCGCCTTTTTATTATATGTATACGACTACCGTAGGTACTACGAATATGACCGAGACCGAAAAATATGGCAACTGCTTCTGCAAGATCTTACCATTTACTAGTTGTTACTTCTGTGCCTTAGTACTTGGCACGGGGAGGTCTAAAAGTTCGCGGAATGGAGGGGTTTCCAGGTAAAAAAATACCTGTTGAAACGATGGTAGAACTATCCGTTTCGCTGAATTTCCAATTTACATAATATTCTCGTCTAGCTAATTCAATGGCATAACTTTTTTTTAATACTGAAATTTTCCATGACTTCCTAGTAGGTACATATACGATTTATTTGTATCAATACGAAGTTTTAGACACTACAATAATCTAATACTTTGATACAGTGCATCGAGAATAGAGAAGTAATTATTCACAAAGGGATAATACAGTATCTTCAGTAAGTTGCCGTTTCGTGGTAGCAAGTTTGAAGATTTTTTATTGTAGAGCGAAGCAAAAGATATTTGGCACTTTTAATAACTTAGTATGTGATTTATGTCCATTAGTTTACCATAAAATATCCCCCTCTACTTAAGAGCACAATAATTCAACACTGTTTATACATCGATGATAATGATGAACTTACGTTTAAATAAGTCTTGTCAACCAAACTAAATCCGATGCTTGAATAGGGATGACGAATGATTTTGAAATCCTCTTCCGTAATGTACATACACATTTACTATTTACGAAAAAACCTATATTTCGGTTATAAACTAAAGTTGAACGAAGTTTAAAGACATTTTTCTAATATTTTTTCAATAGCGCGCGAAAACAGCTCGCAGTGTCATGGCGTCGGGTCTGATGTCACGCCTAGGTAAACACTAAACGTCAAATGTGTCAAGCTGACACATTTGACACATTTTACGTTTAGTGTTTACCTTTCCTCTGACTGCGCGTGTTGACAAAACCAAACATTGCATATTTCATCTGATAAAAATGAATTCCAAAGTGTATAAGTGGTGTGCAGTGCCTCAGTGTAAAAACACATCAATAACCACTCCCAACAAGGTGTTTATATATGTCCCAAACAAGCAAATAATAAGAGTTCAATGGTTAAAGCTCGCAAGGCGAAACCATGTTGTTATAGATTCGTGTTGTAGAGTCAAGTGGAGTGGATAAATTACACTTAAATTAATAAAAAATCGATCCAAATGCGTAATCGGTAGTAGTCAACAAAACGCAAGTGATGTTTACATAGGCGTGACGTCATGCGCTGTGATTGGCGTTTCAGTCAAAATGGCCGAATGCCGTATTTTCATCTTTTATTTTAGTGAAAATCCGATTAATCTCAAGTTTTTAAATAAAACTAAATCAGTGTTTTAAATCCTTTTAATGTGTACTTTCCCCTAAAATCATTAAATCTTTGATTATTTGATACTGTCGCCACGCCTATTCTAAATAGGAGCCTAGAAAAAGGTAAAATGAAATTAACACACGCTTTCAATATAAATGTTATTATTAACATCATCTTTTAACTTTAAATCCTAAATCTTTAAGTTCTTGCACCAGATAATCGTCTTTGTACTCATTTATCTTAGAAAGCCATTTTTCAGTGGATATAACGTGGCGACATCGACCTCCTAACTCAGGAGGTAAGTACTCAGGGTCAATGTGTTTGTGGAGAGAGCTGACATCGTTGCCATGGAAGTGAATACGACTCCAGACGGCTTTCGGCATAAACTGTTTGAATAAGTAGAAGATGGAGTGAAGGATCCAGCTGTACCTAATGATGTGAAGGCTATGATTCGGCAGTGGGAATGATACCTGGAACCAAAAGGGATTGTTAGTTAGAACACAAAATCATAAACGATGGCCGGGAGAGTAGCGACATCTATCTTGAAGATTTGAAATTGTGCAAGCTCTAACTTGTGTTGAAGTTGAAACGATTCCTTTCTAAATCAGTAGATGCCTCATGGTGTACGAAAATAAAGAAATGTTCTGTTCATAAACTTGTTTATCTATGAAATAACATTTCTAAGTACTTATACAGGGTTATTGGTAAATCATGAACAACTTCTTAAGAGGTCATTGTACTCATCATTATGAACAACTTTTACTATGGGACCAAACCTGAAATCGAGATAAAAAAAACTGTTCCCTACATTTATGTTCGTATAACTCGTCAAAATGTAGGGAACAGCTGATTTTTTTTTCGCGATTTCAGGTTTGGTGCCATAGTAAAAGTTACTCATAATGATGAGTACAATGACCTCTTAAGAGGTTGTTAATGTTTTACCAATAACCCTGTAGGTATATAAAGGTAGGTAAGTACTCATAGTTATGGTTTTATATTAAGATGCTTGTCAAACGTTCTAGACTAGGGGTCACAGGTTCATTCTACATCATCATCTGCCTAACTTTTTCTCAACTACGTTGGGGTCAGCTTCCAGTCTAATCGGATGCAGCTGAATGCCAGTATTTCAGACTTCATTTTACATAAATCTAAGTCTACTGCACCACAAATCTAATTGCGTTTAGCCCTAAACATACTCTGCCACTGTTATCTTCAAACAATTTATTGACAGAAACAGAACGATGTTTCAAACAGGGTTATTTTAAATTGGCTAGCTAAACTCCACAGACGCGACGGGTACGATATCTTAACACGATAAAATACAAAGTGAAAAGATTTGAAGTTTTTTTTTTTGTAGGTCATCGAACGCTGTTATTGTTATTACTTGAAGAATGAGTTGAGAAAGAGTACATTTAATTACGATACTATTACTGCACGGTATCTATCACGACTGTGAAGTTTACACAAAAAAAACCAGATTTTTTAAACTTATTAGTATTACCCATCGCGTATGCGGAGTTTAGCTAGCCAATCTAAAATAGGTAACCTTGTATACGTTAAACGCTAAACGCACCTAGTGATTTGTGGTGCAAGCGGGCCTAAGAGTTTTGTATTAACCTACCCCCATAAGGCTAACTATCTGTCCAGCCACTGTTGGTGTCAACTGTGCCACTTGTCGCAAGTTCAGGCCATCCAGGTCCACTATGATGGTGACCCCTAGTATCTGCAGCTTCGGCTGCATCACTGCTATTTCATCCATTACAAGTGCGAGACGGACCACATCTTCTATAGGAACGACGTCTACGTCCCATCGACCTGAAAGAGAACGAAATAAATTATTACGTAAGAGCGTTTACGACGTACGGCATTTCATATAAACTTTCAAGCCCTTGTTTTTCGAAATGAATGAACCGATTTTAATGAAACTTCATACGCTTAAGCAGGATACAAAGCCGTCTAAAAAGTTAGTTAGGGTTATTTTTAATAATTATTATTTGATAGTATCCACGAAACGCAAAGGAAAAAAAAATATGCCACACTCTACAGACCCCGCATGCGAAGGTAGATAATGGTTGTTAGTGCCTGGGAGATCTTCATGCCAGACATCAGGCACGCTCGCGACTAGGGTCCCCCCGAGGCATGCAGGTCTAAGCACGGTAAGACCTTTGCTTGGGTGTGAGTTGTTCGTACCACACAGATGAAAACAGTAGAACCCTCCAGCTGATTTGATTAGATATTCGGACATTCATTTTAAGTACTTTCTCTTCCTTCAACATATGTAGTACAGTCTTACCAAACCTCATGAGTATGACGCGTCCATTGTCAGGGCTCTCTGGGAGAATGCCAGCGTACACGTTCTTCACCTGCACCAGCTCGAACGGGTCGCAGTCATACAGGTACGCGTTCTGCCGCTGGAAGTCTTCGTAGCGCACCATCTGATGATGAAAGCAACAGACGGTGTTGGTCATATTTGGGTATGATTGTATGGAGAAACCGTGCCTCGGAAAGCACGTTAAGCCGTTGGTCCCGGTTGTCATTAGTGGATCTTTGACAGACATTACATTACAGTCAGAAGCCCGAAAGTCTGATAACCAGTCTTACCAAGGGGTATCGTATTACCCAAACTGGGTTGTGGAGGTCAGATAGGCTCCATCTAAAATACTGGTATTCAGCTGCATCCGGTTAGACTGGAAGCCGACTCCAACATAGTTGCGAAAAGGCTAGGCAGATGATGATGTTGAGTAAACAGAAAAAATACCAGAAAAATACTAATATAAAGTCTATTCAAACTTATGTTTCAAATTAATATTATTTCAAGTTAAACAAATATCAACTTTATTTTAGTGGCAATTAAGCTGATTTTAGAGTGACTGGCACTATTGAAAAAGTTAGTAAGTTGTAACGTAAACTGAACTATATTGTGTAGGATTTAGAGTTATTTTTCCATAAACTCCTATTTGTTTACATTTTTGGCAAACAAATCGCGAATGCAGATTATACTTAGACACTTTCATTTATGAATCCTGTTGTTGGCACTGTAGGAGCCAAGTATGCATACGAATGTTGTATTGTTATAGATATACAGTATAATTAATTTTAAAAGAGATAAATGGTTTTTTTGTCAAGCAAGCACTGGCGTTGCTAATTTAAATAATCCGATATTAAAGTTTTCTCACTACAGTACTTTACAAATTGTTATTTCTGAGCCTATTTATCCAGTCAAATTAATAATGAAAGCTTATAAACCTATAGATAAACCTATAGATAAGCTTATAAATCCTAAAGAATTGTCGTCTCAATCAATGTCAGAATCACGGTGAAGTGTAGGTAAGTAGCCCACTTTGCATGTCCCCGAGAAAAGTGTTCGTAGTAATTATGAGAAAGTGCGAAAAATGTGTTACTTTCTCGCTTTCTTTAGTAATGAGTAATGTTCAGTTCAAAGTTAATATGTGTAAGCGAATATGTGGCTACTGGCTAATGACTACCGCGGCCGAAACAAGGCTTACAATAAGAAAGAAAGAAAACATTCTAGAAAGGTACATAAAGATGCTAAACTAACATGCAAAACATGTAATGCTGATATAAAGTCGGACAACCAGTCTTACCAAGGGGTATAATACTGTTACCCAGTAGGTAACTGGGTTGTGGAAGTCAGATAGGCAGTCGTTCCAAATAAAATACTGGTATTCAGCTGCATTCGGTTAGACTGGAAGCTGATCCCAACATAGTTGGAAGAAGGCTAGGTAGATGATGGTATAGTGCTGTATGCCAACAAAAGATCTGTTATTGTTAAGGCGAAACCGCCAGGGTAGCCCGCGATATTCAATTTTTTTAGGTTTTTTGCAATTTGCTGGTCAGAATTAAGTTGTACGTTGATTAATACATGTGTGATTCGCGGCCGTAACAAATATATATTTACAGAATTATAATCATTAAAGTCATCAACACAACTCTCTAAGACCACGTAACCCCAAAGAATAACTGTTTCATGAAATCGTCATTCTTTGGGGTTACGTGGTCTTAGAGAGTTGTGTTGATGACTTTAATGATTATAATTCTGTAAATACATATTTTTTACGGCCGCGAATCATATTTTGATCGATGTACAATTTAATACTGACCAGCAAATTGCAAAAAACGTAAGAAAATTTGAATTTCGCGGGCTACCTTAGCGCTTCCCCCTTAAAGAA
Organism: Luperina testacea; assembly: GCA_927399505.1. Lineage (NCBI taxonomy): Eukaryota > Metazoa > Arthropoda > Insecta > Lepidoptera > Noctuidae > Luperina > Luperina testacea. The sequence continues at coordinate 2,621,585 of OV656771.1, forward strand.
AAGATGATTAAAATACTAAGCAGATTGACAAGGGTCAGTATCATTAGAAGTCGACTTTCTAGAACTAGTGCTAAAGCAATACCGAACCTTAAATTCTGAAGATGTCAAGGGGCTATATTTACTTACAGGGTCAATCCGACTTCTTAAATAATTCATGCTTTTCGTACCAAGCATTAAGAAACAATATTTATGAAGATACCTTTAATACTGAAGGGTGAAAATATCCCACCATCATTAGTGACAGACCTGTGTAATAAATTATTATGTAATTTTGTAAGTCAAAGTCAAAGTCAAATCATTTATTTCAAATAGGCACATTAAAGGCACTTGTGGTGGACCTCGACACCAGGATGTAGGCAATCCAAGGAAGCTATGCCATCCCTGGATACAAAGCTGACCAGGCGCCTTCTGCGCCTGGACAGAGACAGCCTGCGCCTGGTGGCGGGGACCATCACTGGACACTGTTCATTAAATAAACACTTTCATACCCTGGGAATCACTGATAGTCCCCTGTGCAGAGCATGCATGGAGGCGGAGGAAACGGTGGCGCATGTGCTTCTTGAGTGCACAGGCGTTACCAAGATTCGCGAGGAGACCCTGGGAACACCAACATCCCTTGCGGATGCCCTGAGGAGACCGGGAAGTCTTATCTGCTTCTGGAGGGAGGTGGGCTGGCTGGAGTAGTCGGCCACCATGGCTCACGCACAATGGTCCACTTCAAGGACTAAGTGCGGAAACCTAAACCCCATGATAGATAGATAGAAGGCACTTTTGAACGTCAAAACTTACAGTAAAATTGAATTGATTCTAGTCGCCCCTTCTAAAAGGTAGTCTTCGTATGGAGAAGAATGGGCAAGAAACTCCACCGTTACTCTTTTAAGATATTTTACAAGGTTTTGTATACATAATAAAATTATATGTGAAGACGATGCACCTAGAATAAAAAATTGTCTACCACAAAACAGTAAAAAGAATTAAAAATGAAGCAATTACTGGTACATCAATTATGTGATATCTACATGGTGCTCACATAAGTCACACGTAAGTAATTTATGAGTTTCAGATCGTAGGTAGGAACACAAACAGACGCTTTACTTTGTGTAAATTATTTCATCACCACTGCTCTCAAAACAGTAAAGAAATGCAATCGTGAGGAAACCGGCATGTCCTAGAGCCGAAGAATTCGAAGACATGTGACATCCAACCCGCACTGGGTCCGCGTAGTGAATTACGGCCCACTCCTTCTCACTGAGTGGCCTGTGTGTGTCCCAGCAGTGGGATAATGCTACTCAGTACACGTGGTACAGTCAGCATCAAAAGTCGATGATCAAATTCAGATTTTCAAAATCACTGTACACTATATCACCCATAAATCGCTCAACAAGGTAGGGCGCCAGTATTGAATGAACATCATTAAAGTTCAAAATTAACTAAACACCATTTTGTCAAAAATTGCTGATCGTTGTAATATCCGAAAACATCATAACATTCAGTTTTCCAAAAGTCACCGAACAATATAAAATGCTGGTTTTAGTTATCTAGTGTAATCACGGCAACGTCCAAAAATTACTTAACATCATAAATAACAAAAGTTACTGAACATTACTTTGTTTCGGATACGTAGCGTGTAAACTTATACTATCAAAAGTAGCTGAACTGCAAACTAAAAAAGTGCTCGTTACTATCTTCAGAGTTATAAATCCAATCTTGTCCTATCCAAACTAAATCATGTAAAAAAAAAATAATGGGTGTAAATTTCGAATGTAACTTTCCAAAATAATTTTGATTTTTTTTTCATAGTAGGTAGGTATCAATGAGAAATATTAGAAGTGGGTGTTCAAGCGGCAAGCACGATTATAAATATAAGCATATTCGGCTTAAAAATTATTCCGTCGCCGTCATCTAAGCTATCTATATTACGATTGAATAGTAACCTTATTAGTAAAGCAATAAGACTCATTTCCAAAAATCACACAGATTCTGTTCAAGTTCATACCGTCGACTTAGTTTATGATTTTTATAGTACGACTGAATTAGAACCTAATCTGTATACATATAAGACTCATTTTCAAAATTCACACAAATTCCGTTTTAATTCAATTCTTTGGGAAACATAGTTGTGGGTATTTGAAAAACTGTTTACCCTTGAATGTAAAAAGAATATTTCTACTTTGTATCGAATGTAGACCATTGCGGTTGCAATTATTTATCATCTATGAATATTGTGTTAGTTATCAATTGCGCATTAGTGACAAATAAACATCATAATGCCATTTAATGTTCATATTACTGCACCTGAACGTCATAGAATAGTGATATTGCGAGAAGAAGGACCTTCTGTTGCGGAAATAGCTAGAGAAATGGGAGCTGCTGTAAGTTATTTTATACTACACTTGCTTAGTAAGTGTACCAATACTACCCCACTAAAAGGCTTGAAAGCTGTTCATTAAACCTTCTCAAAAATCTAGGCAGTTATATTGTATGGAATTTCATTACTGCCCTGAAAATCAGGGTAGTAATGCGTTCATTACTAACGCGTTTTGTTTTTGAAGTGAAAACTTCTTTAACATCGTTGTGATTTAAAATTTTATGATGATGATGATGATGATGATGATGATGATGATGATGACGATGACGATGATGATGATGACGATGATGGATGGATGGATGGATCGATGGATGGATGGATGGATGGATGGATGATAAGATTTAACGTGGGAGAAAATTGGATAGGAAGCATTATACAGTGTTTTTGAGGCCGAGCCGCGCCGCGCGCGGCTCTAGTGGGGACGCGGCTTAACGTCTTTTGGCGCGAAAAATGTTTGACGCGCTAAAATTTAAAGAAAAAAAAAAGATTTATTGTTGGTTGACGTATTTTGTAGAAACAATTTTCTTGGTAAAGTTTAAAGTTTGGCGGTGTAAATCACAAGTTAAAATGAGTGATTCCAGTGACAATGATAGCACTTTTTATTAACAACAACTCCACTCGACATAATAGCAGATGCTAAATGCTTTGTTTACTATTTTGTTTTTTACTTCTTTGTACTTAAGTGTAGTATAAAGCAGTATATCACTCGAGGGTAAGTACAGATTACTCCCCTCGGTGAATAAATAGCTATTATTTTATGTATTTTGAGATTATACAGGATGTAACAATGAGAAGATGTTTTTAATATACTATAAATAATATGAGATTATCACATACATCCAAATTGTTTCGTTCCAACTTTTATCCAAATGGGATGGAATGGAATGGCAGGGACTTTAGAGATAAACGATGGTATGCTATTATTGTCAAAAATTTGTTCAGAGACTTTAGAGACGAAGAATATTATGCTTTTTTTACTATCACTTTGTTTAGCGACTTTTGAAAAGTGATGGTCACCTACTTATGCCCTTTTATGATAATCATTCATTTCTGGCGCTTGTCATGTTGAGCGATTTAGGTATAATACGGTGTACAGCGATTTTGAAAATCTAAATGTGGTCATCAACTTTGGTTAGGTTAGGTTTGGTTGGTTTGGTTAGGTTGGTATACAATGTCACAATTCTTCAAATATTTGCTTCCAGAACATGCCGGTTTCCTCACGATGTTTTCCTTCACCGTTTTGAGAGAAGTGTGCAGAGTATAACATGCGATAAAGCAATTCGTACCAAAACATTATTTTAGTCATACTTAGTAAAATTCGTCTTTTTGAATTTCACACATCACATTTTGAAAGTCGACACACGTTTCCATGTCAAGGAATCTGTAATGCAGTGACCGGTCGTGTTCACGTTCTAAATATACCAAGCCTTTCCTTAAATCTAACGGTGGTCCTTGACGATTGCTGTCGTGATGCCGTGAACGGGAATTACCGGAGACGAGAGTATTTGATGATTGATGATGGTTTTAGCACCTATACATAATAATTGTACCTCAGGACTATAACTACAAACGATTACTCCATCTTCGTCGTTGATTCAATGGTCAAGATGATTATGAATCGGTTCATGAGAAGATCTATGTTTAGCATTCATTTTATTGAAGATGTGTGTTTTGTGGATGTTGTAAAAGCCATTTATTTTTAAAACATTAACAGTGGAATTTTTTGCCGGCTCTTGTCTATTGAAAATAACCAATAAAAACCGTGCACATAGCTTTCGACGTTTCACAAGTGCCCATGTAAGTTTATGTGAAATAAAATATTTTGAATTAAATTATTTACTGACTGGTAAGTTTTATCGTAGTAGATATAATATATAATTATATAGGTCAGATATTATTATCGTCAACACTCAACAGTCAGAAACTTGAAAGATGTGATTGATAAATGAGTGTCATTGACACATAAAAATGAGGATCACAATCTGAAAACAATAGATTCGTCTGTGCTTAAAAACGAACGGGTTTTATATCTGTAGTAATCATATTTGAGAAATAACCTCCAAAGCAGCTGTTGACCTTAATTACAGACGCTCGTTAGCAAAATGTTTTTAATGTTTGCGTAATTAATGTACAAACAAGTATGTAGAATGTAATGTCTGTTTAATAGGGAAAGTTAGACAAGAGTAAGAATATTTAAATACCTAATAGAATGTGGACTACAAATTCGAGGAAAGGTGTCATCTACCAACCCGCACTGGTCTCGCGTGATGGATTCCAGCCCACTCACGAGAGGAGACCAGTGTCCCAGCAGTGGGAACATTATAGGCTACCTGGTTATGCATGTGGAGTGTCTGTCGGTTTTCAGTCTATATCTTCAATATACAAAATTAAAATTATTTTGAGCGCAAGTTAAAATGGCTTGTAATAGAATGCCTGCTAAGTGCAAACTTGGTTGCAGTATTGTAGCACACGGAACGGCAACGCCGCGCGCCGCTCCTTACTTCCTCTGAAGCAATAATTGATGTTTTTGGCGCGGAAACTGTTTTTTGCTTATTATGTAGAAACTACGAGGCCTAGAGATTTGGAAATTTTGCTGCCAATGGCAGCTATTATGCCTTAATTTCTAAGCTATAATACATAATCATATCTTCATTCGTTTGGAAGATATGACATGAACAGTTGGGGTGCCGTCACTCCAGCTTACACATATAGAGTATTTTGACCAGAAATTTGAAAATTTTGCTGCCAATGGCAGCTATTATTCTTAATTTTTGAGCTATAATACATAATCATAATTATGTTCTTTCGTTTCGAAGATATGACATGAGCAGCTGGGGTGACGTCACTCCAGCTAACACACACTAAACGACTCATATTAACGAAGTTTTTGTGGCAGCTAAAATAAGACTGGGAACTGTTATTGCAGCTATTATGCCTTAAATATTGGCCATAGGTAGAATTGTTCTATCACATGTGAGGATGCTGGAGTTATGTACATTCTATAGTGAGCTATAACCCGACGAGGGTATTCTTGCACAGTATGGTATTTTCTATCTGTTACTCTTATCGTTATCTCATCAGTCATTGATAACTTCATATAATTGCTGAGAATTATCACAACCCTTCGTAGACGCATTAATTGAAGGCCGATTGCGATTTGGCTATAAGCAAGAACGATGCTGCTTGATATAATTCAACTAGCATTTCAGAACTGGGATCGTGACCAGGGTCAGTCTTATCAAAATAAGGAGCATCACTATTCTATTCTATTTACTTGAATCAAGACGATTTATTTAGAAAATATTGAGCTCTGTGGTGCTTAGAAAGTGAACCGATATACGTTTTAACACCCACTTCCTCCGTGCGTGGTTCGGCGATTTTGAAATTGACATTCTTAAAGGCAGTTCTTGTTACTTTCACCCATATAGTCGTAGCTGTACCGCCGCGTACCGTAGGTACTATTAATCCATAATAATCATTCTTGCAGAGTAAGCAAACTGAAGTGGCAGTAAGCTGGCGATGTTTGTCGAAGGATCGATGGCCGGTGGAGCAGACGGTCCTGCCGGTCGATTCTGTAAAAATCTCACCGTGAAAACTTAGGTGATGTGAGTTTGTTTTTGGTAGGATTGACACTATTGACAGCTCACTCCACGCTCACTTCACCTAAGTTTTCACGGTTGAGATGGTTACAGAATCGCACCGCTGGAGTGGAGATCACGTATCGGCAAATGTAGTGTGGTCACTGTGGGACCCCGAGCTAAATGGACGAATGACCTAAACGTCCCAGCCACCTTGGCTGGGACGGACTGCATGCGGAAGGCGGAGGTCAGGGTGTTGTGGCGCAGCCTGGGAGATGCCTATCTCCAGCAGTGGACTGCAATAGGCTGAGTTGATTGAAGCATTCTTGTACTCAATAGTATTGCGTATTGTATTGCTTGTATTGTAAGATCGCTCTTAGCGATAAGACCGCCCATTGTGTCACCCTTTGTACAGTTTCTATATTTATGTCCGTAATTTATATTGTGTACATAATAAAAAGTATTCTATTCTATTGCTAATGATTGCCACAAAGAATCAGTCGCGTGATTCGTTATCAAACTGTCGATCTATTCTGTTAAAATCTCACCATAAACACTACGGAGGAGTGAGCTTTAGGTGAGCTGTTATTCTACCTGATTCTGAAGTTCGTTTTTTAAACCCAGATACTAATATGACAGGTGTAATGTCAAACTTCTTTACTTAAAAAACACAACCACTAAAGACTTAAGTGTCAGATTAGTATCTGGGATTAAAAAACGAACTTTAGGGATTTTCACTATTGACAGTTCACTTTTTTTTTTTCAGGATGGGTAATCATCAAATGACCCCTCGCTCTGGGTGGAGCGGAAGGGAGTGTCAGACTCTTACTGACTAAAACCCACCCGTGTTCCTTCCTTAGCCCTTTATGTTCCGGGCCAGCGGTAACCCTTTCGGACAATCCCGCTGACTATTGACAGTTCACTTCACTTTAGTTTTTAAACAACTTCGAAAAAGGAGGAGGTTATATGTTCGACTTTATGTATGTTTTTTTTTACGGTAAGATTAGATAATAGCTAGCCTGTCACGTCAGATGTTCCCAGTACAGAGAAGAGGGTAAGGAGGATATCAATCGTTTATCACGAAGACATCAGAGATCACCGATTGAGTGTCCCAGCAGAGTCGTATAGTATAAACGGCTTAATTTTTTTTAGGCAGGAGCACATTTATGTTTTTTGTTTTGTTGTGAAACTTCCGAGCTTCAAATTCAAATTAAATAGTGACTAACCCAGATTACTAAATAGGTACTACATAGGTACTATTATGAAAATTTCACTGTTAAGCTTGTGTCCACACGGCGACACATCGAGCTATACATTACCAGTTTTAGCTGACCTCGCATTGTATAGGTTTTTCGTACAATCAGAACTCAGCTTGTACTGTTTATGTATAGATACTCAGATTCTATACTTCGTAAAGATGACATTATGCCCTGCCCATATCACTACCACCACCGCCACCGCCGCACCTTGACTGTTTGTTTAAGTAAAAAAAGGTCAGTAAAAGCACATAAATTATCTAATAGTACTAAGTAAAAGTTTAAATTGGAATTTTGTCCTTCAATATCTCCGTAACCACAAGGTTCCCAGGTATGATCCAGTACAAAAAAATGATTACAATGATGGGGATTTTCGGCTTCGTTAAGTGTCTTTTTACACCCGTTATATTTCTGCCATAAATCTTGTAGATTATAAAAGAAACAGCTAATGTTTAGATGGCAGTCATAGTTAGTGTTGAAAAAATAACTAAAAAAGAGGCCGACCGCAAATTAATTGAGAAAAAAGATGGCGGCGGGGCAGGAGGACGTTAATGATGATTATGTGTCATTATCGTTAGCTTAATAGCTCACCAATTTATGCGCTAACGCAGGTATGGACCGCCGGCATCTCAGGAACCGCAGTAAATAGGCGTCATCTGTTCGCCGCGGATTACATTCTCCTCGCTCTGAAACAAACCGTTTTAACTAAGTATGGATATTGCCACATTGTGCCAACGGGTGCAGAATTTAGTAATATCAAACTTCATAAATACAGGGTCTAGTAAAATTAGCTGGCGAAACTCCGCAGAATGGATATCATTATTTATCTAAACTGTACGATAATGGAGAATGGAGCAGTGGTGGCCAAGTGGTAACGGCCGCGACTTACGAGTTGTAGGTCGTAGGTTAGAACCCAGACAGGCGCTTTACTTTGTGTAAATTATTTCATCACCACTGCTCACAAAACGGTGAAGGAAAACATCGTGAGGAAACCGGCATGTCCTAGAACCAAAAATTCGAAGACATGTGACATCTACCAACCCGCACTGGGCCCGCGTGGTGGATTACGGCCCACTCCCTCTCACAGAGAGGAGACCTGTGCCCAGCAGTGGGAACATTATAGGCTGATGATGATGTACGATAATACCAATTTTTTTTTCTCAACTACTGCTAACTACGGTTGCTGACCCATAATAAAAAAAAAATAAATAAATAAAAATCATAATTTTTTGTTTTATCATGTTTCGATATCGATATACACATCAAACTCAAACTCAAAGCATTTATTTCAATTAAACCATTTACAGGCACTTTTGAATTGTCAAGAAGTCGGTCAGTCAGAAAATATGAAGCTAGTAGCATCACGTCTGCGGAATTTTGCTAACCAATTTGATTTGACTGCATTATTTTAACGACATCAACATTTTCGCCGCAGTGGAGCTTTTCTGCATTTATTGTTCAAAACTCGCATTTTGGTAGGCGTGTTTCAAATTAGTGGCAAAACAAAAAACGTAGCCTGTGTAAATTCTAAAGTCCATGTAATTTAAACTAGACGTAATTTTGCTAAGTGGCCTATTATATTTCGAAATATAGGGAATGCATTCTTTACAATGTGTAATATGGAGTACATTATATTATGTAACATCTTACAATAACCATTCATCACGTGTTGGGCAATGAAAGCCAAGAAAATTGCCATTGTTAGTCGATGGCGTAAGTCGGTACATTATAATCGTAGCAAATGTGTAAGAGAACAACCATTTTGAACTAACTGAGTAAGTAGTACGATTTCGACCATGGTAGTATATCCATGAAAATATTAGACTGCCTACCTTGCCTTACCTACCTGCATACTAAAAACTCAATTTCGTTGTCAACAACAACAAAATACAGTACCTACCTACTTACATATGTAGGAATTTTACGTTTGTGAATCAACAATGTCTCGTAAAACGCAGGATGTGACAAAAAAGTAAACAACCTTTTTCATTCACCATGGGTTGACAATCAAACGCAGTTGTTTTGTTTTTTTTTTACAGACTCAGCGGTTAAAATGTTACGAGTACTAGAATCACATGAGTTCAGAAGAGATGGCTCTGTTTACTTCTTACCACGTATCAACCGTCGTAGCTCCTCAATTGCTTTGCCCCTAGTATCTGGATCTTCATTACAATGCCTTTTTGCATGTTCTTCGAATTCCGAATCTTCATATCGACTAATTTCAGCTTGAAATGCAATCTCGATGAATCCCATAATATTCTTCGGTCAGACTGAAAAAAAAAGAAGTTTAGTTTTATGAGATCATGTTGTATGTTCAGCAAAATTAATTGCTAACTAATTAAAATAAGTGCTGATTTTTTAATAGTCTTTAACTTTAACCTAAATAAAAAAATGCGGTTTGAAAGCTTATTGTATTGTATAAAAAATATGTCAAACTGACATAATTATTTATGCGCCAGATAAAAACCATGACAATTGAAAAAGACCATAAGTTAAATAAGTTTCTCGAGAAATGGCATCAAATCGGTACCCGACACCAACCTTTGAAAGTGACTATCATTTCGGTCAAAAACTTTCTACCAACCTAATAATTTTATTGTACTATCAAGTACCTACTTGTTACACGGTGTGGTGGGGTACCTATAACTGTACAGAAGAACGGTGCTTTGTGTACACTTAGCGTAAGAAAAGTGACCCACCCGAATCAGTCAATGACTTGTTGTATGATCTACAGAGTGCTTGTAAAATTGTAACCTACATGATCGTGTGTTTGATTTAATAGCCCATACCATAGCCAAGCGTCTTATAAATAACAGTAAAAGATTTTTTGTTGGCGTAAAGCACTATAACTGGCCTAAAAATACAATTACATAGCATCCCATAGGAGGAGTTCCTATAACGACATACAACATACTGTTGGACAATTCCCATATGTCTAAGAACGTTCGCATCCCAATCCAGTTTCAATCTGTCAAAAATACCTGTAATTTCCCTACATTTTTAACAAGTTTTTGACATTAAAATGATTATTTTTGAAATGAGATTTTGAACGTTTTCAATTACCTATGAGATACCCTTCGTGATAGCGACACGACACAAACTACTCTGAAGGGTTTTTGGCAAATGCAACAAAGCACAACAGGCTGCTGATGAAGGAAAGGAAGAACACATACTACCTACTATAAACCTATGCAAATACAGTTCAATAACTTTACGAAGTACATTTTTTCACATGCACGACTGCGCTTAATCACTAACCTCAGTAAAAATGTCGTTAGATCCTCTATAATTGAAGTTGACACAGGTTGTTGACTAACTAGGCGTCGTGACTACGTGTACATACTTAATTACTGTCGCGTTATGAAATAAGTAGGTGGACACAATTTTGATTGCAGTAGAAAATAGCCAGCAACCTTATTTATTTTGTGTCCTTTCACAAATGTTTCACAAGAAGTTACTTAAGAGCGCTATCACAAGTTTTTCTTGTTTAGAGCGTTTGACTCGAGTTTTGATTTGTGATTATGGTTTAACTAAAGTCACAATAGTAAAAAAAATACATGCCCGAGAAAGTTTAATTCCTTCTTTTGGGAGCGCATTCAATAAATATTTCAGTTTGTTTACATAAATCAGTAAAAAACTTGTTCCTGCAAAGGCTGTTTCATAAAAATTTAATTTCGGGCATCTCGCGATGCTCTGTTACATCGAAGATATAATAGTTTAATAATTTATAAAAATGTCCACGGTACAACTGTATCTTCTACTTTGGAATGCATACATCAATTTATTATGTTTAATACAGTAATAAACCAAAAATAATTCCGTAAAACAGAGAGTTAATGATATTTTTTCAGCCGAAATGATATTTTTTATCTCTGTTTATTTAATAGAAATTCAAACAAAAAGTGTTTAATAACTAAGGTTACTTTGTCACCTTGTATGAAAAAAAAAATACTCTATTTTAAAGTAAAATAATATTTTTAAGGAATTGTTTTATGCAATGCTTTTTTATCAATATAAATCTCGGGATGCACGGTCTTAGCTTTAGTCCGCGCCGAGCGCTTTCAGAGGGAGGACGTAGCGCTCACTCGCTGCTGCCGTCACGTGATCTCGTTCGACAATTCGCCACGAATAAAAAGCGACCAACACTTCTTGATACAAGTGAGTTTTTGAAGTGAAAACTTCTTTAGCGTACTAGCTACGTAGGCCTCGCGTACTAACTACGTAGTTCATCCAACAACGACGAGATGGCGCTGAACCACGGATATATAACTGACGACGAGCAAATCTGAATAAATTCCTTTCACGAGAAGAATAAACCAGTCACTTTGGTCATCATACCTGATTTGCAAAAAACCCTATAAAATAAGGAACTCTGCACCTTAACACGCGTGTTTTGTTTATAAGACGATTCACAAAATACACTCGTAATTGTTCAAGTTTTCACTTCTGTCGGCACTACCGGAGTGCCAGTGTTTTTTTTTTTTAATTAGTTATGTTCTGATTGTAATGTATATAATATAATTATTTTCCTATGATGTTCCAACGCGAATATAATTATAGAAAAAAAACATACGTAAATATAGTTGTTGTTTTTAATTTTTCTGACTTTTTTATTTATCTCCAACATTAATTTAATTAATTATTTTCAGACAATAGTTCACAATAATGGGCAAAATAGAACTTTTGGTGCTGTCAAAATAAAAAAAAAGGTTTTGGCCGATAATTTGAAACGCGCAAGAGAAGCTCAGCGGTAAGAATTTTATGAGGAGTGCGTGCTTCCTGAAATCATAGATTCGAGGAAAGCACGGTCTATGCCGCTTCGGAGAATATTATTTTAATTATTTTACAATTATTATACTGGTTTTTTATGGTTCCGTACCTTAAGGGTGCCAACGGGACCCTATTACTAAGGCTCCGATGTCCGACCGTCCGTCTGTCTGCTAGTGTCTCATGAACCGTTACAAGTTCACAGTTGTAATTTTTAATTTTAATAAAACGACTTTTGATTTGTCTTTTTTATTTTCTTTTGACTTTTTTGACGTGACAACGTCTAATAAATCGATGAAGCTGGCTGCACACACGAAAAAAACATGACTCATGTAGCGTTACCTCGCGGCCTTGCTCTGCTGTAGCGTTGTACGCCATGGCGGCTTGAAGTGCAAGCGAGAGCGCGGAACGAGCGATGAGAGACAGATGATGTCGAACGCTGCCGAATCGGCCTCCGCGTTCGGCAATTTCATTAATGTTTTGTTATGACGTTGTCACGTTAAACTATCGTCCGTAAACCGACTTTACAGACAACCGATTTTTATCCAAACTGTAGAAACAACATCACATTGCATTTATTTCTATAAATAAGTACTAAAATGTCTTCCTACCTGCTAAATAAATTACATAATATATTAAACTTCGTAAAAAAAGTAGGTACAAAAAGTATTTATAAAAGTAGCACAAAAGTATTTGTAAGTAATGTTAGAGGCTGGCAACGCGCAAGTAATGCAGCTTCTGGCAATGCAAGCGTCTTTAGGCCAGCGTTGCCAGTATGTTACTTTTGTAACATTTTACGTTACTTTTGACCCTCTCATGTTACCTCCATGTTACACGCCTCAAAATGTTACTTTTAAGACTTAATAAAAAATATTTCACAGAAAACAAAAAATAAACATGAAACGGAACGCATACAAGAAAGGTTTCGTTCGTCATGTTGGCGCGAAAATTTTTCACTTCGTTTGTCGTATCGCATATTCACTCACTCGCGTGAATTTCTAAATGACCCATCCCGCTTACTTAGGCGAGTGAGCGACAGCCTAGTAGTGGCATCCGTGTTGGTTCAGTTCAGTTTGTTATTACGATTCTTTCGAAGCCTACTAAGGGGACAGCTTTTTTTTATGTAATAAAGTGCCATGTTATTATTAGTCGTTTTCCACAAAAAATAAGGTAATGTTACTTTTCTCGTGAAAATGTTACTTTTTGAGCTCTCTCATGTTACATTTGACTATCTGTCACTGGCAACACTGCTTTAGGCTGCGGTAACTACACACCATCAAGCGGGCCGTATGCTAGTTTGTCACTTTAGTGGTATAAAATAAAAATTAAAAGTGAAGTAAATTTGTATGACCCTATTGTAACTCAAACCGTTGTAGGTAACACTCATCGGTACAAATAATATTTCATGAACTATAATAACAGTAATTTAATTTATTTTGAAAACGAAGGCTCTTGTTGGTTTGATCCTGGCGTCCGACGCATAGCGGTTTGTATGTGTGCATAGCGTTCTTCCCTAGACGCACACGTGCGCATCTGCTGCCGCGCGCCGTCGAATTTACCTAAAACTGAGCACTTCGGTTTTGTAATAACGCTCTTAATAGAGCCGGCCGGGCTAATTTATTGTCGTCCCACTCCCACCTCGTTTTGCCTGCAGGACCGAATCAGAAACAGACCGAGTTTTCAAGTATTATTGCAGCAACTATATCTATCTTATCTATCTCTCTGTCTGTATGACTATTCGTTTTCTTGGGAACTATATTATTATAAAATTTATAATAATATGTAACCGGTCGCCCGGTCGGTCGGTCGGACGCACGGTCGTACGGATGTTCGGAACGATGCGATGACGTCCCGATTCAGAGATATGTCACTTTGCACAAAAATTTCGAAGTAAACTTCAAAAGTACCAAGGCTATAGAAAATTTTAGGAGTTCAGTTAAAAACAGCCCACATGGTCCAGGGGCCGCCGGCCGGTAGGGCGGAGTTGCGTCTTTATAGCACGGAAAATTACAATATGGCCCGTTCCTAGTACCAAGGCATCAGAAATTAGGGAAGTATGTAAGTAGCAGTTCGATTCAGGGGGTCTACTCCCTAAGTCCGTCAACGAAGCAACGAGCCCGTCGGGCGGTAGTCCGATACGTCGGAATAAACCCTACTCCCTAACGATTTCGGGTTCATCAGTTTGTAACGGAATCATAGACAATATTCACGAACCAAAGACGCATGGCGATAGAGTTGCGCTATTTTACCGGTTGATTACCGGTTTCCTTATTTTGTAGATTTCTAGCATATTAAACAAAATTTAATACTTCTGTCGTTAGAAAATGACCACATTGTTCAATATATCCTTTTTATTATGTCTTTAAATATAGAATTGAATTATTTTGCCCTTTATTTCGGTAATAAACTAAAGTTTAAAGCTATTTTTCTAATATTTTTTACAATAGTTCGCGAAAACAGTTCGCAGAGTATAATGTACTCTGTGGTTCGCAGTGTCATGGCGTCGGGTCTGTCGTCGTCCTTATGTAAACATCAAATGTGTCTACGCGTAAAGAAAAGATGACAAACATTGTATATTTCGTGTGATAAAAATGAATTCCAAAGTTTATAAGTGGTGTGCAGTGCCTCAGTGTAAAAACACATCAATAACCACACCCAACAAGGTGTTTATAAAGAAAATAATGAGATCAATGGTTAAAGATCCACGGCGAAACCAGAACGATGTAGTCACTATTTCGCCAATTTATTTCTGTGAAGACCATTTTGATGTGAGTATGTTATTATATATTGTAGGTTTTAAACTTAAATGTTCGTTTGACGTGAAATAGTTGAAATATTGAGGCTATGAAATAACTAATTTATTGAGGTTATGTTTGCTTTGGTTATCATTCTTTATCAATTTTAAGTGTTTACTTTTTTTTTCAGTTACCAAATGATATGGATAATTATATGGAGTATCACAAGTACGTATGAAACCAGGATGTATGCCCAAAACATTTATTTGCCAACCAGATAGGGATACACAAACATCTGACACAACAGAGACCCTATAATGCTAAGAAACGAAGGATGGTGGCTCTTGAGGAGTGTGAAAAGCAATTCAAAGAAAAATGTATAGTTACAGAACAATCAAGTTCAGAAGAAATTGCATCTGGTAGTTCAGGTATATATTTTACTAACTCATTTATTAGAATAAAGCATTGAAAAGTTAACTTTATTCTCAGTATTATTATATACATAGTTGGTACACTCAAAACTACATAGATCCTAGTAATCTCCTGTTTGTGTTCATAATTATAACTTTGCACTTAAATAACAAAACATTTGTTTTACAGTTCACCAGATTGTTAAAGAAGTTCCCCAATTAACACCAAGAGTGTTGGATAAATGAGTTCAAGTACACATACGTAATATGTACTTTCCCCTAAAATCATTAAATCTTTGATTATTTGATGCTGTCGTCACACCTATTATATATTTTTTGATGTATCCGTCAATGATATTCAGTTTTTGTTGTAGTCTGTAAGAGATCCAGAGCCAGTAGTCACCTCACCCACCCATGCTGCTACACCTGCCGACCCACTACTATCTACATCCACTGAGGCACACCAAGTGGAGTTGCATTGCCATTGTTGATTAGACTAGAATAAAAGAAAATCTATGCTTTGGTTGTATAAATGTATGTAATATGTAATGTATTGAAAATAGACATGTCTAGAGTTGTGTTTTACAATTTGTTTATTAAATAACAAAATAATAATAAAAATAGCGATTCAGTTAGCTTAGCCAACGCAAGCCTTATGTTTGTGAGAAGATAATTTTATTTTGGTTACTTGTTTTTTACTACTCAAAAATTATTTTGAAGATGTTTTAAAATCATGTTTTTCTAGTTATTAGAATTGACTGTGTTTACGTGGATCACTGTAGTACCGTCTCTCATGGGATGTTGCAATGGTGACCAACTGTTATTTCTTGTACTTTTGTTTAGTGTCTGTGCTTACTAATATAGTCGTAAGTTTTACTAACAATCTTGTTTGTCTTGGTCACTTTGAAATAAAGATAATTCTATTCTATTCTATTTAAACACCAAATGATAATAATTTAGAATATGTAAGGTTTTGACGGATAGGTAATTGAAATAAATTATTAAAGTTAATTAATTGTTTTATTTAAAAAAAAACCAATATAGGTATACAAACCGTCATTGGCAAATCTTAGCATGTACTAAACTCTAATGGTAAAATTCCGAAACATTGTCTTTTTTACCCGACTGCGCGACGCAAAGGAGGGTAATGTGTTTATCAGCCTATATTTATGTACTTATGTATGTATGTCTTCCACCAGTCCCAACACCCATTAAGTCCTGTAAGCAAAATAAAAAAGTTTATAAAAGAAATACCCTAATAACATTATTATTATAAATACAAATACCCTATACATTTATTGACATGTTTTATTTGGAAGTTTTCTTGTGAGACTGCATAAGTACCTATTTCTTTCCAGCAATTGCACTAATGTGTCTCTCGCTCTTTGCCCTTGCTGATGAGCTTGGTGCGAAGACATTGCCGTAGAGGTAGACGCATCTCCCTATCTATTGCGCTCTATTTGCAGGTCTTCCTCGCTGAGGGGAGGTGCAAGCCCGCCCGATTACACATATTGTGTAAAACACAGCAGGCAATGACAATTTTACCTGAAAAAAAATTCAAATGTGCTCTGAAATTGATGAAATCTGATACTGTTCAACAGTTCAATGGGATATAAGAAAAACATAGCTATAGTATAAATTATGACAAATACCTGCTGTGACTGGTGCATAATGCAGCTCTCTTGCGCTAAGAGGCATCTCCATCGGCCTTTAAAAATTCCAAATGTATGCTCTATAGTGGAGCGAGCACGTTTTTGTTTATAATTATATCTCCCTTCTGGAAAATCTTCGGCAGCATTGTCTATTGGGGTCATCATTAATTTCTGTGTGTGATAAAAATCTGTGAACATACATACAGCTTATTAAAATTTAAATTGATACAATCTATTTTATTGCACAATCTATAAGTTTAGGTATAAACACTCTTCAAAGAATAGTTAGGTAGTTCTTGTCCAAATGGCATGTTTCCGTTTTAAGCATTTAAGGCTATATTAAGTTTAGAAAAATATCTAGATTTGTTTTAGAAGAAAAATGGTATAAGCTTTTAAACTTACTGTCTTTTTATAAGGTTCCTCTCAGTCAAATTCTGTAGAAACTTCACATATTTTTGTAATATTGAGGCGCTGTTGAGTGAATTTGTGACATGCTGCAGACAGCGTGACACTGTCTGTTGTGCCATTGGCACATCACTACTAAGGCCCACTGAACCTTTGTAGCTCTTGGTAGTAGAACAGCGAGGATCTAAAAGTAAACAAAAACCACAGTAAATGGGTGGGACCGATCGGTAATACAGCTGAATAAGTTACAGAATCTATAAAATGTCCTTACCTTCATTCTTGGATCATCACCACTTCGGCGTATGTGTTGCGGCAAAAGAGGAATTCAATCCGCACATAAGTCCTCGAATAGTTCCCGAGTGAGCCTATAGTTCCCTATGAACTCAACGTCGGGAATACTCGCCAATCTACAGTTTTGGCGTAAATTATGTCTACGTTGCCTCCGCTCTTCTTGTAAACCTTCTCCAATAATTAAAAAAGCAACCATAGTTGTAAATCTTAACTTTCGTCGACAGCACGAGAACTATTTTGATGTCGTATCAACTGACATAACTATCCGTCACAACAAGTGTCAAGTTCAACTGGTCGGACGGGCAAAAACACATCGGGAGTAGGGACAATCGTCAAATCGCGTCGTCATTCCGTCTTCGCTCGGGCCCCGACCGAACCATCCGTCCGTTGGTGATCGGGGGTAGGAAATGCCCGTTACGATGGCCGTTACGACGGACTTCGTGCTTAGGGAGTAGACCCCCAGGCTAGGTCGGGTCCGCGCCCGAGCCTAATAGCAGATGCGTCTTTTTACCACGGTAAATTTCAATCTGCCTTCATCCTAGTACTAAGACATCATAAATAAGAGGAGTAATAAATTATTTCTTGATTCATAAATTTTTGTTTAGGCTGTTTGGGACAAAAATGTCGCTACATTTCTTTTTTATTTACATTTGAGAACACCTGGATCGATTTGACAATTTTTTGTTTTTAATTGTTCGTAAGATTCCGAATTATATTTTATGGAAAGAAAAATTGAGAAAAACAACTGATTTTTTTTTCTATGGGATTCTTTTATGAACTCAAGCAAGACCATAACTCACGGTTTAAACGATTGATATGCGTAATCCGCTAAACGTTTATCTGTGCGTATAACATTTTTTTTACGGTCATTTAAAAATTATCAAGAAAAAAGATCGGAAGAATAGGGAATAATATTATGTATTAGGGGAATAATACAACGCAAAACTAATATTCATAGAGAACAAAATTTGGAAAAGACAATGTTTGTCGGGTCAGCTAGTTTACACGGGTGATGTCGCCGCAAAACGTTTAAGTAGGTACTTCTTAGTGTTAAAAATTAAATACTCAAGAGTGCTAAGAAGCTGAATAAGCCAGCGTCCAATTGTGTAGGAAAGTAACGTAACCTGAATGTAACCTAACTAGCAATGTTAGCCATTCAAAATGTTGTTTGGGGAACAAATCAAGAGATGCACAAAATATTTGGCTTTTGACGAGTAAGTAAGCGCTGAATAAAGAAAGAAAGAGTAGTGTAGTAGAGTTGTTATTGAGTATAAATGTTTTTTTACATAACTTCTAACTTATGTAAAAAAACATTTATACATAAATAAATATTTATATTGACTCTAATCTTGTTGCCAAATAATTAGTAGGCCTCGGATACTGCGTAACATGTACCTAATATTAGGAAATAAATACACGAAGAGCAGTGTGGTGAGTATCTTTTTCCATTCTACCTGCTAAAAGAATATAAAATGTGGTGTTTGTTTTTGCCCTACCTTTCTGTGATGAATGATCTATTAACAGATAATCCTGTAATATCTATCCGGATGCAGCTGAATAATAAATACCTACATAATTTTACATGACGCGACTGCCTATCTGACCTCCACTATCCAGTTATTGGGTAATACGTTACCCTTGGTAAGACTGGTTTTCAGACTTTTGGGCTTCTGACTATCCGTAACGACTGTCAAAGATGTACAAATTACAGCCGGTACCAACGGCTTTATATGAGGGGTTTCGATATGTAATTGATGGTGACCCATCCACCAACCGACCGCGACAAATCGGCCCGTGCCTTAGTCACGAGCTATGAGCTAATGAGTACCTAACTTTAGTATAAAATTATTTTGTACGTTTGCGAAAAAGTCGATACCTACTTAGTCAATAATAACGTGATATTTCGCCAAACACCACGTAAGTGATCAGAAAGGTCGACGATAAAATCACGTCACGTTGCAAACGATGTGTAAAATAATATGGAAGAACAAAATCCTTTCAACAGAAGATCTTTTGTCGGATAAATGACGAAACATATATATGTATTTAGTAATAAGTCGATTATCTTGTTAATTACCGAAGTACCTACTTAGGTAATTAGCAAGATAATCGACTTATTTGTACTTATCTGCTTTTTCCACTCAGAGACCGCCATGGCCATCTCTCTTGATGTCGTAACAAGATGATGTATAAATTGTGTGAGGATATGATAATTAGTTTAGAATTTTGTTGGAATCTCCGGTTATTTATGGTGAAAAACAAGTGGCAGAGGTCAAACACGTCTATAATAAAGCTAACGCTTGTTTGTTTGTTTGAACGTGCTAATCTTTGGATCTAACAGTCGAAATAAAAAAATATTTTAGCATTTGATATATTCTTGAGGAAGGCTTTAGGGCTACTTGAGGGGCTTACATGACCTAAAGCGCGGTCACTGTCGGACTGCATAGAAAAGAAAGAGAAGCGCGATGACAAAACGCTGGTAATTTATTGCACAATATGAAGCAATTATGTATTTACTTACAAAAAATCTATTGTTTGAACAAAATTAAACACTCGTATTTTGGTATGTTGCTTGT
The DNA here is from genome assembly GCA_927399505.1 of Luperina testacea. NCBI lineage: Eukaryota > Metazoa > Arthropoda > Insecta > Lepidoptera > Noctuidae > Luperina > Luperina testacea. The sequence goes on from OV656771.1 coordinate 2,641,623, forward strand.
AGAATAATCTGACAAAAAATCAGAATGATTGTATGTATTTATTAGTATGGTTTTTATTGTAAAAAAAAAGTTAGTTTAGAGGTATCTTCATGAAATTTTTCTATCGTATCAAATTACTTACCTACTTGTATTATGTTTTTCTGATTTTGTTTACTGTAGTCGATCATATACTTGTATTGTTTCTAAAACTTGCGTTTTTTGCGTTTAGGTCCTGTAAGCCCCTAGCGACGCAAAACAAAAAAGTCCGGAAGAACGCTCAATGAAAACGAAGTACCTAATAATACTGTGGTAATAGTGCGGGCAGGCGCTAGGCGACGCGTTGCGACGGGGTGGATCGGGGAACAAAAAAATTTCACGCGGACGAAGTCGCGGGCTGAAACTAGTACCTATATCTATAAATCTATGGATTAAAATACCTAGATCAAGAAAACCACACCTTTTTGAACAACCTGAAGTGTGAAGACCCCGACAGCAAGACATCATTAATTATCAACTCAGTCTATTGGAGTGTAAGTATGCACATTTACTGCTGTATATAGAGCTTCTATAATTATCTGTCATTGAATTATGTATTGTGTACAAAAAAGCAACTCTGCACGACAGGACCTATAGTGTATTCACGGAGACGAGTTAGTAGAGCGCTATCTCACTCACACAATTTTTTATCTGCGATTGGTCAGTGATAAACGCTAAGGCGGTGTACACAAAACTGACAAACGTGAATTTTGTTCCTCGAATAAAAGTTATCTGGCGATGGAATAATCAGCCCTAAAAGATATATAATTATGTACATATATTCGAAATCCCCTGCCAATCAGCCTCCGCCCAATGGTCTTGAATAAGGCAACTAGGGCTAATTTGATAATCTTTTACTTTGAAATAAAATTGACGTCTGTCAGTGTTTGTGTAAAAGATTACAACATACTTTCTGATTAAAATACAAAATTTTGTTGCACGATAAGACATACTTTTTTTTGGTTTTTTTGTTAACCTATTGTGTCCCACTGCTGGCCAAAGGCCTCCCCCAAATCCTTCCAGGAACTCTTTTCCCGCGCCACCTCGAACCAGCCCTCGCGGTACGCGTCCAGGTCATCTCGCCATCTCTTTCCCTTTCGAGCCCAGAAAGACATACAGTACCTACCAGGCGGCGATAAATATTGCACATCGGCCTTTGGAAAGAGACAATCGGCTAATTTCGGCTTCGTAGAGCGTTATCTCTGTCGCACGAAATACAAACAGTCTATCTATTAGGAGCTGTTAAAACAATTATAATTTGCTTCTTTTGATAATTATTTTTATTCTTTGTATAAAATGGTTTTGTGTAAAAAGCATGTGCAATATTTATCGCCGGGTACTGTACTGTGATAGTGGTTATAAAAATTTGGTCAAATTCGTCTTAAGAGTTACAAGAGGATGGGCAGTACTCAGCAGCGGTTTTTTTCGTAGTTCGTCTACCAAACGAAACTTAATTATGCTCTATCTTGTAAAATCGTGTCATTGCGTTTTAAAAATATGGGTTCTAATAATTGGTTTGTAATGCCACAAATCCATAGTACTCCCTATAAGCCAAATACTATATAACCACTATATTCTCTCGTTTGTAAATTGTATCGATATTCCACAAAATTCAAGCAGAGGAAGCTTTAAAGTTTTAAAACTGTTCATAAGTTTGTTGGTAGTTGAAAGAGAAAAGAGTTGCTTCCAACTGTGTTCTACACATGTTTCTAGTTTACTAGTTTAGGAATAAGCTTCCATTAGATATTCTCATTCACCGTTAACGTAACTCTAACATATACTTTTAGTAGTAGCGTACTATGTGACAATCAAACTTATCAAAGATGTAGGGAAATTTAAGGTATTTTTGACAGATTGAGACGAAGATCAGACTGTAAACGTTCTTATAATTACAAGAATTGCCCCTCTGGTAACAGGTCAGGCATTTGTCCCAAAATTAATGGTAAGTACAATGCGTGCCACGAAAGATGAGACTTGACACACCACGTGGTTTGACATGCGCAGTACACGATTTTAGGTATCTTTAGCGGTATGAGGTCTGAGTGCGGGACAGGACCGGACGCCATAGGGGCGGCGGAAAGAGCGGGGGAGGCGGGGTCAAGTCTCATCTTTCGTGGCACGCATTGTATTTGACTTTGTGTGTAGGTAAGTGCAAAGAAAATTTTGTTAATTTGATTAAATCATTGGTCACACGTGATTCGTTGAGATTAGTTGCGTCGATCGCGTGTTCTACTAAGTGCAAAGTACAGACCCAGCAACCACCGCGCCGGCCTGGCCGCGTCCGCCGCGATGTCACATACAATTACGTAAGAATTGACCTACATTCTATATAAAATTGTTATTTATTAACTTGCCACTAACATAGCTGAGACCACCAAAATTAAGGTGAAAAGCGAAAATGAACAATTGCTGTACACATTGACTTCACCAATAAAAAGCCACAATACTTCCTGGTATTCATGAATAATCAACAAATACCATACGAGAATACTGCTAAGTATCTCGGCGTGACCCTGGATGCAAAACTGCGCTGGAAAGAGCATGTCAAAAAGAAAAGAGCTGAATTAGATATTCGATACAAAAAAATGTATTGGCTGCTTGGTGGACAATCGCCATTGTCAATACCTAATTTAATAAAATATTGTTATACAAACAAATTTTAAAACCTGTATGGATCTACTGTATTTAGCTGTGGGGCTGCAGTAGCCAAAGCAACCCCGTCAAATCATACAACGATTCCAAAATAAAGTACTCAGGGACATAGTTAACGCGCCTTGGTACATTAGAAACAGCGCCTTCACCGGGACCTCAAGATGGATGTCGTAAACATAGTTATACAAAAATACGCAGAAGCTCATGAAAACAGACTTCATCATCACGTGAATGTCGAGGCGATCCAACTCCTTGACAACACTGAATTAGTGCGAAGACTAAAAAGGGTAAAACCTTTTGAGTTAGATTAGTGCAGTGTAAGTGAACAACTTTAGTGCAAGTGCTGAATCTTATTAAGAACACGTAAATCAAGTGTCTTCCCCTAACTTATAGTGAATAAGAAATACGTTATTGGACGATTTTATAGTTACTTAGCAGTTAAACTATATTTAAATTACTTATATAATACTATATTACGTAAATAGAGTATAACCAACTATGCTACTTTATAATGGGAAAAAAAATTGATGAAATGCTTGGTTCTCAGGGAACCGATCGATATACCGGTCGTTAGTCTTGAAATTAATCAAACCTGTCATGAAAAGCTATCTGATATTATTATTATTGGAACTTGGGAGTTACTTCTCAAGTGCTACTGAAGTTTGAAAATAAACTCGGTTAAGACTTTCTCAGACCTTAATCTATAGATTAAGGTCTGAGAAGGTCTGAGAGAGACCTTAATCTATAGATTAAGGTCTGAGAAAGTCTTAGCCGAGTAACCATCTATACAAATAAATGAAATTGGTGTGTATATTTGTAATATTAAAATAAGCGCTAAATGCATATGGAAGTATACACATACCAAAATAACATTTTTTACAATTTTTGTCTGTCTGTTTGTTTCGGCTAATCTCTGAAACGGCTGGACCGATATTGACGGGACTTTCACTGGCAGATAGTTCATGTAATAAGGAGTAACTTATGCTACTTTTATTTCAGAAAAAAAAATAGGGCCCCACGAAAAAAATTAAAACCAATGAAATGAAATCCAATGGAATGAATGAATGAATGAATCTTCTATACAAATAAATAAAATTGGAGGTTCTGTTTGTAGAGAGAGTATATTCAGCCGATTCAAAATTTATCAAAATTTTATATTTATCTTCTTGATGTTGGAGAGGAAAAGTGTCCAGGAGTGAATAGTACTCATGATATAGAACTACCTACCTTTGTCGGGTTGTGGCGGACACAGAAGAAATTTTAATACATAGCATTTATGATGGTATTCACAATCTCAATATCAAAGAAGTTTCGTAGTTATGTGAAAGATCAATTTTATGGTTACTGCGCTTAATCAGCGCATTTTAAATAAGCTATCTGGTGAATCACAAACATACCTTTCCATCAATACAGTTTGCAATCCGTATGAAGTGGTTAATTACCCAACAGAATTTTTAAACAGTATAATTCTGCCTGGTCTACTCCTTCACAAACTAGAACTTAAGATTGGCGTGCCCATCATCATACTACTCCGTAATTTAAACCCACCGAAACTTTGCAATGGTACTAGGTTGCGAGTAGTGTCGTTGCAAAGAAACGTTATAGAACGTCGTATAATATCCGAATGCGGAAAAGGTGAGATAGGATTTAGACCACGGATTCCTATAATACCGTCGAATTTTCCATTTGAATTCAAAATATTGCAAATCCCTATCAATGTCAGTTTTGCTATGACAATCAGCAAGTCACAAGGGCAAACGTTAAGCAAAGCTGGCATGACCCATGGGCAACTATACGTGCCATGTTCACGTGCGAGGAATGCCAGTAGTGTTATTGTTTTAGCCCAAGAAAATCGTAGGTACATAGGTATTGTAGGTATAAAAAGAAATTAAAAAAAAAAAAATGAAAAATTCAACTACGAAATGCAAAAACAAAAAAAAAGGAGAAATATGTACAAAAACAAAATATAGATTCATAAAATAGAAGAATTTCACTAAAATTAGCATAGGTATTTCTTTACGCGGAATACAGAATTAATAAGTCATCGTAAACTCTGCGAAGTGAATAATAACTTTTTTGTTAAATTCCACGCGGGCGAACTCGCGGGTAACAGCTAGTTTTAATTAATAACTGTGGTGTCACAGGCGCTAATGACACTACTACATATTATAATAATATTTGAAAGTGAAACCCGTTAAATACTTGACGATCATGAACCAAATAAACTTACATTTGCTAGTCGTAGGTACATACCTAGGTACTTATTAAATAATTTTAATACATACATATATTTTTTTTTTTTTTGTTGGCGGTCACTGTATGTATGTACTTATGCAAATTAAAAAAAGAACACCGATGTTCTTTTTTTAATTTGATATGCTTACAACTACTTCTGGTATACTATATCTCTTTCATTTGTGGCTTAGTTTGGTCACATAATTTTTATGAAGTGGTTGGCTTAGGTTTGGGAGAATCAGGCTAGTTGGCTACAAAGTGACAATATGAACTTCGAAGTAATAAAAAAAAAACATATATTTATTCAAAAATTATAAGGCATGAACATTATTACAGTTTTGCTTATATAAAAATTATATTGCTAAGAGTTACGTGCCTGAACTAGGTAGTCTTGTGTTTCAGGCGAGAAGAGCTAAAATAGTCTTTTAAAATTAATAAATAATTTAATGGAAAGTTGACAATAGACAAATAATTATATGTTGAGTAGCTTAACTCTTAGTTTCTAAATTTGATAAATATTTAACGCAGGTGAACTTTGTACCTATATGTACATATTTACTTTAACACAGTTAGTAATTTTTTTGTTTCTTCAAAATTGTGGTCTTCTTACTATAAAATGGCGATGTCGGGTAATATTTTGAACAGTTTCTAACTGCTTAAAGTTAGTGTTAGAATTAGAATTATATCTTTTAATATTTGACCGCAAGAAATATCCTGTGTAGGCAGAGATCATGGGCATGGCCTTCTATTACAAATAAAAAAAACTCCGGAAGATTCTAACAAAAACAAACAAAAAAAAATACTCACCGAGAGTTTAAAATTTAATCCAAAAAAATACACTAAGCATCACTGAATCCAGTAGAAATAAATCTTGATACAAAAAAATAAAAATAATTTCTTAAATGTAGGAACTTAATAGTTTGAAAATTAAAATAGTAATCTAGCTAGCACGCCCGGAGCAGGCCGTGGTTTGTCGTGTTATGGCACCCACTGATCTCATAAACAATCGTTAGCTGCGCCTGCGACGCGTGCGTGTCTGAGAATAGAATCAGAGTTAACCGCGATAGATTGTAGCCGTGATTGCCGGAACATGGTGTAAATGTAGTGTGCCGACCTTTTATGTAACTTGGAGTGTTTTGGCGCCGCTATGAGGCCGCATGGTTTCCTCGGTATTTTAAGGTCCTAAATTAACAAAACCGGATTGGCTGTAAGTAGGTAATACAACTTATAATACTGCCATTAATTATGCTCTCGACTGTGGGATAATCAAAATTTGATTTATAGCAATAGAAAAAAACCGGTCAAGTGCGAGTCCAACTCGCACTTGACCGGTTTTTTTCCGGTTCCGTACAAATTTTAAGGTACAGACGCCAGCACATCAATCTGTCAAATTTCTTTAATAGATTTTCAACTTTATCAGTAGGTACCTAAAGCATAAGGTTCAAATTGATTGGGAAAATTTGACAGTTTCGGGTAGCTTGATGTGCTGGCGTCTGTACTTATGTATATAGTTTTCACGGTTTTTTTTTTGTAATATAGAATAGAATACTCTTTATTATGTACACCATATAAATTACAGACATAAATATAGGAACTGTACAAAGGGTGAAAAAACAAAAAAAAAACAAATATGTACAAACAAAAAAAAAAACAAGCAAACAAATTTACGGTTTTTGGATTTTTTCCTTTACTTGTGCTACATGATATTGCTTCTTGTCAAATTTCATGATTCTAGGTGAACCGGATACTTCCCGTTCACCTAGAATCATGAAATTTAGGTCCCTAGGTTGTGATTCCGGAATATTCCCGCCCGTATTTTTTGATTGCGTTGACTTAGAAGTTTGACTTTTTCATTGCTTCATGGGTTTGCAGTCTTGAGTATCTGATATTAATTTCAACTTAATAACTCCACGCGTTCCTGAGAAAAAAGGGGTTTGAGGGGATCCGTTTTTCCTTTTGAGATAGGGAACCCTAAAAAATAATTGTGTCTCACTGGTCACAGTTGAGCTCATAAATATATAATCTGTCTCTTGCTGTGTCTATTTTTGCAGAGATTTATTGCATCCGCAAGATTACGGCGTTAAAATATTAAGTCATTACTTATTGAAGAGAAATTAACATGAGGCAAGTAAGTAGGTAATTATGTTGAAATTTGTCGGAAAAAATCAGATTTATTACATAAAAGATCCATGTAAGTAGGTAAGTAGTATTTTGTTTTTGTTTTTTTTCGATCATTTATATTTCTTAACTTTTTCTTAGCTTTAGCTACATAACATTAGGTTTAGCTACATACAAATTGGTAAAGATATTAAGAATAGAATTCAAATCACATAATATGTAGCCCAGACACAGATCCAGACTTAGTAGGGACCAATTTTGACTCTGTCTCTAAGACGATCAATTATTGTTTTGACAATTGGCTAGCTCTCGTCTCAATAGGTACCTATTATATAAGCAAGTATGACTTGATTTCAGTATTTATTTTTAGACTAGCAGCGCCCCCCGGTTTCACCCGCACAAGTGTCAATCCGCCGTTTGTGCGTGAAGAAGTAACAAACACAGACACACTCACAAACTTTCGCCTTTGTAATATTAATGTGATGACTTTCAAGAAACTGATCTCATCACTCACTCATAGTTATTTCCTAAAAGCAATTGTATCTCTTTAGAAGCTGCCTATAAAAAAGTGAAAGTATCTCTACCAGTTGCCTACTCTATAAATAGCTGGCAAACTACTTAGGTTTATATCTACCTTGATCTTGGGACAATCCACATTTCTGGGTTGACACACTTGAAAGTACTGTTAACGACCCATAGAGCAGCTTGATGTCAAAATGTAATGTTGCAATGTGTAATATTTTTTTTATTGCTGACGGGGCCCGACTTGACCTCGATCATGCCTGATGGAAAGCGATGGATGAGGTCTGTGATGGAACGAGCGTGCCCAGAGGATGCCTAAGGCACTGGAACTCCCACGCATCGACGAAACACAACAGGCTGCTTGACTCCGGTGGGAGGGTGGTCGCAAACCATGCGGGCGTTAGCCCTACCACCGCAAGGGAAGAATTGGCCAGTCAAATAAGGTGTTAGGTGTGGCTGTCCAGTATGCGCCGAGCGCAGAGCGCGGTTCAGTTGAGTAACTGGCGGAACAAACTGCGCTACACGAGGAGGCTTCTTCATGCATCCCAAAAAATAAATTATTATCGTTGAAACGTTCGTGACCTCTGCCCTGTCCCGCACTTGTACAGACGCCAGCACATCAAGCTACCCGAAACTGTCAAATTTTCCCAATCAACTTTGAACCTTATGCCTTAGCAATAAAGTTGAAAATCTATTAAGAAAGACAGATTGTAGTAGCTTGATGTGCTGGCGTCTGTAGATACATGCGCTGTTCACTGATAACAGTATCAGATAGTGAAAACTGGGCTACATTTGCCGAGACACTTTCACAAAGCAGAGATTTGCTGAATTCCAGAAAAAGGAGCAGTGGTGGCCTAGTGGCATCGATGCCGACTTACGAGTTTGTAGGTCGTGGGTTCGAACCCAGGCTGGCGCTTTACTTAGTGTATATAATTTCATCACCACTGCTCTCAAACCGGTGAAGGAAAACATCGTGAGGAAACCGGCATGTCCTAGAACCAAAAGTTTAAAGACATGTGACATCTACCAAGCCGCACTGGGCTCGCGTGGTAGATTATAGCCTCTCGACAAACGCCTCCTGCGCGTGTCCCAGCTGTGGGAACATTACAGGCTTCTGCAGAAAACCTACAGCTCGTACGACTGATACCAACATCACGCCTGTATCCCCAAAGAGTTAGGTAGGGTACTAAAATACTCCCCATTTCGGCAGTTATGTTTCTCATGCAATAGGCGACCCTATTGCCATCAACTGGCCACAAATCCACCAACAAAACAAATTCAATTCAATTCATTTTTTTTTATTGTTGTTAAGGATGTCTTTAAAAGATCGCTCTCAGCGATAAGACCGCCCATTGTGTCACCCTTTATACAGTTTCTATATTTATTTCTGTAATTTATATGGTGTACATAATAAAGAGTATTCTATTCTATTGTTTTTAGGCAGCTCAGCACTAAAATCGTAATTTAATTTTTTAATAACGTTTAGTAATGTTGCTATCATATCATTTGGTTTTGATAGGTTTGAAAATTTTATTATTCATATTTTTGATGGATTCTTTTATATTTTGTGAATGTGAGGACGTTGGCCTTGTAGGCCTTGTAGAATGTAGATTTGTAGACCATTTTCTATTTTATAGCTGTGCCCCGTGGTTTCACTCGCTTTAATTTGAGGAAAAACCTACTAAAATATACCTATTCCATTACTTTAGGAGAATAACATAAGATTATTATCTACTTAGTACATTACTTTATGGAGCTATTTTAGGTACAGACGCCAGCACATCAAGCTACCCGAAACTGTTAAATTTTCTCAATCAACCTTGAACCTTATACTGTAGCGATAAAGTTGAAAATCTATTGAAGAAAGTTTACAAATTGTAGTAGCTTGATGTGCTGGCGTCTGTAATCAACTAATCAGTAATCACGCTAACTCTCATGACCGGCCGCTTGCGGAGTTATTTTAAAACTTTTAAAACTATGATAATTATCTCCTAAGATATTCATCGAAATCAAATGATGTCAAGGGACATTTTGTTCAAAATTGGTTGGTTATGGATTAATATCATGTTTATAAAAACACCTTCGCGCAAATAATGCATTATTTTAGAACAAATTTGTTTACCATAAAAAAGCTTTTAGTGAGTCAACCTTAAAAGATAGACATAATTATGCTGTCCCGGACTTTTCCGGGAAACAATTCCGTCATACATGATTTTTGCGTAACTTTAAAGCTCTCAAAAGGAATAATTATTCCCGTTTTTCCAACATTTTTCATTGATGCTCCGCTCCTATTGGTCGTAACGTGATGTTATATAGCCAATAACCTTCCTCGATAAATGGACTATCCGACACAAATATAATTTTTCAGACCTATATCCAAAATAATCAGAAATAGGTATACCGACCTATATAGGCCGCCCGATTTCCAAAAAAAACTACAAACTTTTTCTGGTTCATACACATGATACACAAAGGGGTTATTATTGAAAACGCGGACTAATTAATTAATATACATTTGTCTAAACATCCTTCACACTAATAATATGCTTTTGGGTTACGCACGCATGTACACACACGCACACCACACATAACTTTGTAAGTGTACACATAGACATGGTAGGGGGAGGTCTTCTATTAGGAAACAAATATCTCCATACTTAAAGTAAAAAGGCCTCTAAAAGGTATTTATTAAAACCTGCTGACTACGAAATAAATAAACTTAAAACACAATCCCTATCAACGTTATCTTCTATACTATATACTATATACTATATAATATACTATATACTATATACTTATACTATATATATGTATATATATGTATATAATATAATAAAGCTGAAGAGTTTGTTTGTTTGTTTGCTTGTTTGTTTGTTTGAACGCGCTAATCTCAGGAACTGAAAAAACTGAACTGGAACTGGTTCGAATTGAAAAAATATTTTTGTGTTGGATAGTCCATTTATCGGGGAAGGCTATAGGCTATATAACATCACGCTACGACCAATAGGAGCAGAGCATCAATCAAAAATGTTGCAAAAACGGGAAAAAAATATTCCTTTTGAGAGCTTTCGTTGCGTACGCTGCGTAAACGGTTAAAGTTACGCAAAAATCATGTATGACGGAATTGTTTCCCTTTAAAAGTTCTAATAAAAAGTCCGCGACAGCATATGTCTATCTTTTAAGGTTTACTCACTATAACCTTTTTTATGGTAATCAAATTTCTTCTAAACTAATGCATTATTTGCGAAGGTTTTTTTTTATAAACATGATTAATCCTTATCAAAATAAATACGTTATTCATCACAAGTCTTTAATGTTGAATAAAATTGCCCTTGACATCATTTGATTTCAATGAATATCTTAGGAGTTGCATAGTTTACAAGTAATATAGTCGCATAGTTTACATGTATAAGTAATAATCTTAAGATAGTCGCATAGTTTACATGTATAAGTAATAATCTTATTTTTTATTTTTTATGTATATTCGGGCATAACTCCCTCATATAATATGTATAGACAGACGGATTTGCAAAAAATTTTTTTATTCGAAATATTTTTATTCCGGAAATATTTTTACTCCGAAACTCATCATCAGATCTTTATGAAATTTAAATAGGACCAATTTAAATTTCATAAAGATCTGATGATGAGTTTCGGAGACAGACAACGGAACTCTTCAATAAATGCCAGCAAATCAACCGCGATTGCTGCTATAGCATATGTATGCATTGTTTACGCAATCACACAACATAACATTACGCCTGTACCTTTGAAAGGGGTAGGCAGATGTGTTCAATAGCTTCCTGTCACTGATATTCATATACCAAGTAGTGTTATATGAATTTGTTTGGGGTAGGCAGGTACAACTAAAAAGTGAAAAATAAAAACTTAAAAATAAAAAAACAACCGACTTCCAAAAAAAATACTACAAAGTGAAAAATAACTTTAATTTCGAAAGTCGGTGTCAAAAAATGAAAATACAGAACCAACGATACCGACTTCCGAAATTAAAGTTATTTTTCACTTTGTATTTTTTTGGAAGTCGGTTGTTTTTTTTTGTCAACAAGTTTTTAGTAGGTTTTTTCCTGAAATTACCGCGGGTGAAACGGCGGGGCACAGCTATTATTAAATAAAGTTACCTTTAGCAGTTAATAGAACAGAAAAACAAACTGTTGTTTGTTTGTTTGAACATGCTAATCTCTGGAATTATCAATTATTTTTGCATTAGATTGTCCAATCCATGTGGAAAGCTTAATCACGCCAGGACTCTTTGGAGCTGAGCAAAAAGAAAGAGGTCAGGAAGAATGCTAAGAGAAAACGATGTGATAGCGCGGGCGGGTGATGCGATGCGATGGGTTGGGGGAGCAAGAAATTTCACGCGGACGAAGTCGCGGGCAGAGGCTAGTTGTTGATAAAAGTTCCAATCACCAAAGAGATCAATCACGAACATTGTATGAACAAGTAAGTAACAAGCTGTATCATAAAGTCAAAAGCGCGAGCCAAAAAAAAGGTTGTGAAAAACTGTTTTTGTTCCTCAAATTAGGATTTTATTTAGTGTTATAAAAAATGAGTATGTCTTCCTCAAGTAGTGATAATGAAATAAATAAACGTAGGTACTATTCTTATTCGTAAGTTGCACTTACTTATTTATTCATAGAGGGTGATAAAAGGTAGAGTGTCCACCTCGGGAGTAACACTATTTTAAACTCTAGTGAGAGTCGAGTGAAAGTGAAAGAAGTTTGAATCCTTCGCTCCGCTATGGATTCATAGAAACACTCTAGCCTTCAAAATTGTTTGCTCCCTTGGCAAACAATCTACTATTAGCGGTTTGGGCTGTGCGAAAGAAAGTTCTTAAACTGAGATAAATAAAACGGGGCTCCCATTTGACTACCCAGTTGATTTCGAGTTGTGTCACTTTTGCACCAGAAGATTTCAATAATACCAAGGTTGCAGACGTACTAAGGAGTTTACAATAAATAAAACGGGGCCCGCACTACCTCGTTCAATTCGAGTTGTGTCACTTTTGCACCAGAATATTTCAATAATACCAAGGGTGCAGACTTATTAAGAGTTTACTGATAGATAGCATTTTCTATCTCTAGTAGGGTCAAACCGAAGATAGGATATTGGGAACGGCCATTAGTCCACAGAAAATTTGGATTTGTCCGCTACATAGTACTAGGGCATCAGAAATAAGAGGGGAACTAATCGTATCGCACTTTGCAGTCGAGGCACTCGAGGCGAGCAGTCACGTCGCGTCGTCGTCTGAGCGGGTGTGGACGAACAACGCAGTGGCTGGGATCTGAGAAATAGGTCGAGACCTTATTCCATTATTGAGAAGGTTGAAATTCGTATGAAACTTTTGAAACAAAGTCGCTTATATGAATATGCACATTAAGAACGATGCTCTTAAGGTTCATATTCGTATGAAATGCTTGCTGTACTTAGTTTGAGTACGGTCTAAGTAAGCTTTATTATAGATCTTAGCCACGGAAAATTACAATTTGCCTGCTTCCCGATACCAAGGCATCACAAATAACGAGAGGGAGTCATTATTAGTCCGTCATCAACGCTCCGAAGTTGAGTCTTTCTTCCACGGAAATTTTGGATTGCCTTCTACCAAATACCAAGGCATCAGAAATCAAAGAGACGTTTGTATATTAATCAGCTGTCACTTCACTGTCCGATTCGAGGGGATCCGACCGGAATAACTCGAAATTTAGAACTGCCTTTTCCCAAGTACCAGGATGGCAGAAACGTGTGTAGATTAAAATTTTATACAGCAAGTTATGGAAACTGAAATCGTGTGTTATGGCGGCCACATACGTAGCGGTATACCTGAACGGTATACCGGAACTGAAGGCTTGTGCAAGTATACCGGAGCGTGTGTGTGACAAAACTGCACAAGTTTCCTGACTTGCACAAGTCTGGTATGCAGATCAAAACTACAATCTGTATACCTGCGCAAACTAGTTTGTGCAAGTATGCATGAGCGTGTGTGTCGAAACGCTTCAGTCTCACGTGGTGCGCCAGTGCTTCGGTCGGTTTGTGTGTTTATTTTCGCGCCAAAATGTCTATCGATTCACGCCGCAGTAATAGAGAGAAATTAGAAGAGTTTATAGATTTATACAGGAAGTTACCATGTCTATGGCAAATAAAAAGTAAAGAATACCATATTCGCGACAAAAAGAACGCTGCATACCAACAATAGCCAAAACGTCATCATTTGCGTGTGTCACTTTAGATAGAACCGGTGGCATATTTCACAAAATACTTATTGCACAACACGACTTCTTCGGTTTGTCACAGGCGCAGAACTGAGACTGCACAGGCATACTTGAATCGTGTGTGGTCACTATGGACGTTAGGTATACTTGCACAAGCCTTCAGTTCCGGTATACCGTTCAGGTATACCGCTACCTATGTGGCCGCCATTAGTCGTCTAAACTTCGTCAGAACAGAAAAAAAAAAAATTAAACATTATTTAAAAACTGTTTAATCTTGCATAATACATATAATTTTGCATTCATTTTATATTTATGTATAAGTATAAAGTTACCAACTAGATCCACGTTCCCGGCTACGAAGGGTTATTTAAATAATAAATAATGATTATAAACTGGCTGACGACGCGGCGAACTTCGTACCGCCTAACAGTCGATTCTTTAATTTTTTATTTTTTTTTATACTTATTGTGCTATTCGGGACACCGGATCAGCTATGTAGTAAGATAAAAAAAGAAAAAATAAAGTTGACGTCAACAATTACGTTATGTCAAAAAATAAAAATTATAAAACAATTAAAATTCTTTTTCACACCACCTGCTCGAAAATGTCAAATTATATGTCAAGCAACCTTAACCTAAAGTGAGTCATTAGTGGCCGGGGGCACAGCCGGTCAATAATGTTGTACTGGATTTCATTATGACCCGCTGGTCAATAATGTGATTTGAATTTCGAATCTCACATGCTCAGCTAAACTGGCAGTATAGTACTAACAAACACCCTTTGGTGCCAGAAAGAGGAAAGCTATTCTCGATACCCTTACTACGCGTGGATGATATTCTCGATTTCCTACTAAATCATAACGACTGCTTCTTCATATCGTTGCCATGTTTTCGAAGACATGATATTGTAAGAATAATTAGATAACTACAAACCATTTTTAAAAGGAATGGAAGTGCATATACCTAACTAGTTCTAAATATGTTATTCTTACTGTTTGCTTATTTAATAAATACTTTGCTTTTCGTACTATGGCTATTATTTTCTCACAGTAGGTGTAAAAAGTAGAGTATCCTCCTCTGGGCCTTGGGCTAGCTTGAAATCCTCGCTGCATTCAGGATTCTTGTATTAACTCCCTCGCTTCACTCGTGAGTTAAACTCTTAATTCCCTCGCTGCGCTCGGGAGTTAAATCCCGAATCCTTCATTGCGCTCGAGATTCAATATGACGCCCGCGACATAAGACACAACTTTAGCCCCTCGGTGCATAATCTACTATTAATAGTCACTAAAAAATCACAATGAAAATTACAATTTCTGATTTCTTATTATGATACCTACTTATTATATTTCATTTTATTTTTACTTATTCTAAATTAAGTTTCATTTTTATTGTAGTACTTTATGGTACACGATATTTTTTGTTTCATTACCAGGCGCGTAAACAAACAGAGGAGATGGTTTTCCAATACGGGAACAGGCAACATACAATTTTATTGACCATGCGAGAAACATGGGTTTTCTAGATTAATACCACAAACACGTAATGACTGCCCCTGGGATTTATTTATAGTTATAGCGAAAGCAAGCCGTACTGGAAACTGTGTAGTCGATTAAACTCGAATGGTACGTCAGTCGGAATCATTAGGATGCGGGGTATCAAAACGTCTTCTCCTTTATACATACTTTCCTTTCAATATGGTTGCTTCTATTACGTTATTCAGTAATTTTTTTATCGCTAATCGTGTGCCGTTACAAAGTTGCGGTTGGTTAATATTTCGCAACATCACTCAACTACAGATCCAACCTTTAATGTAGGTACTATTTTAAATTATAACCGGGATACGCTTGATCGCCCGCGAATTTAAAATTTTCTTACGTGTTTTGCAATCTGCAGGTCAGTGTCGGGTTGTGTGTTGATTAAGATATTATTCGCGACCGTAACGAATATGACTTTACTGAATTATAATAATCATTCATATTTTTTTTCAAAATTCGCAATCGCAACCGTGACATGTATTTTTTTTTAAATGGGTTTACTCTTGACTCTAGTCTAGGTCAGAGGTGACAGAGACAAAGTCGACGATGGAGTGAGATTGCCCAAAAGAAGCCTGTTACTATTTATGTATTTACTTTACATTTTTAGAATCAGCAATACAACTCTCTAAGTTAGGCCTCAAGTGTAACAAATTTCATGAAATAGGCATTCAATAGGGTAATTTGAAGTTAGAGACAAATTTTTATGATTATAAATTCTGTAAAATTATATATATTTATTACGGTCGCGAATCATATTTTGTAAGTAACTAGAACCAATGAGCGGCAAATTGTTAAAAAAAAAACCGGTCAAGTGCGAGTCGGACTAGCGCACCAAGGGTTCCGTACTTTGTAGGTATGTAAATAGTTTATCACGGATTTTTTTTTTAATGTACATACAATCAAATTAACAGTTTTCGGATTTTTTCCTTGTGCTACATGATCTTGGATCTTGCTTCTTGCCAAATTTTATGATTCTAAGGCAACGGGAAGTACCCTACAAATTTTGATTCCCTTGAGAGTGTCGAAATATACTTTTTTGCGGCAAAAACGTTCGTATATTTTTTACGTTAACTTAGGTGTTTGATTTTTCACAGCTTCAAGAAACTGTAGACCTGAGTATATGGTTTTAATTTAAATTCGTTACTTCCACGCGTTCCCGAGATAAAGGGTCTTGACAGACAGACGGATTGACGGACGGACGGACAACAAAGTGATCCTATAAGGGTTCCGTTTTTTCCTTTTGAGGTACGGAACCCTATAAACGTAAGAAAATTTGAAGTCCGCAGGCTTCCCTTAGCGCATCCTTCTAAAATATTACCAAGTTTATTAGACATCGTCGTTGCGCGTGCAAAAGACGCTAGGTATGTAAAAAAAAAAAATTTCTTCTTTCTATGTGTTATTTAGTTATTTTCGGTTCTTTATGCAGTTTTAATCGTTATTTCAATACACACATACTGTATAAACAGCTATGTGATAAGTGCAATATTTAAAGAGTTAAGGAATGTAGCTATGTGATATTCGTACATCGAAAGTTCCGTATAAACATGCTAAGTGTTATAATTCATATAGCTCAAATAAATTCACTAAAAACACATGGCGACACGCGCAACGACGACATATTAGTTGAGAATAAGGATCAGTATGACCACAGATATTTCTAAAATATTGATTGGCCTAACGCTTCCTAATCCTAGCGCGCCCATTCTTCTCCATACGAAAACTACCTTTTGGAATGGGCGACTAGAATCAATTCTATTTTGTTGTAATTTTTGACGTTAAAAAGTGCCTTTTATGCGCCTATTTGAAATAAATGCTTTGACTTTACTTTCGCCTAGTGACAATGACAATAATTTGAATTTCAATCTTCCTGACCGGTCACCCATTCTTATGATCAGCAGAATTCATAATCATAGAGAGGACAACATTAATTTTTAATCGAAATGAACAGATACGACCTACTTACTGAATACTACATAAAACTAGCCCAGTCATTTTAGATTTATCTGCGGAAAAATTCCTAGTGAGCTGAATTTTTGTACACACCTTTATTACGACGTTGTAATGAAGATGTGAAAAATCGACATTAATATCGTGCCGGCTAAAAGAGTTACAAAGGTCAAAAGGTCACGAAAATCAGTTTTTTGCAAATATCTCGCGACCTATTGCTTGGAGGTCAATACAGCTCATTATAAAATTGTTTGTCGTGAAATTATCTACAAAAAATGCTTCTTGCAATTTTCTGTAAGATTAACCGTTTTTGAAGTAGAGCGCTGAGAAAGCGACTAGAATGCACTTACATACAGTATTGTATACCGTATATCAAGGTGTACACTCTATTGTTTTTTATATATGTTTTTAAGTATCTTAAAAACTTCTATCTGATATTTGGACGTTTTGTGAAGAGTATACTTATATTATAGAGGTTTGGAACTTAGTAAAATCTACTACATATATATATTATACAAACGACCTCCGCTGGCAGATGTTCTTTATTTTATTGTTCCGAGACCCGTCCTCCTTTATACCTGCTACTGTCTCACTTCTCTAATAACGCGTCTGTATTTTTTTTTTCTCTTTTTCTCTCAACTTCTTCACTTGCTTCTTCTCCACAAAGTAAACATAATTTTTTTAAATCAAAAGCTCTAATTCTTTTCTTCCGCGGAGATTTTGATGTACTCGGTTCTTCTTGGCGTCGTTTAAAAGCCGGAGGTCGTTTGTATAATATATAGTAGATTTTACTAAGTTCCAAACCTCTATAATATAAGTATACTTTTCACAAAACGCCCAAATATCAGATAGAAGGTTTTAAGACACTTAAAAACATAAATAAAAAACAATAGAGTTTACGCCTTGGTATACGGTATACAATACTGTATGTAAGTGCATTCTAGTCGCTTTCTCAGCGCTCTACTTCAAAAACGGTTAATTTTACAGAAAATTGCAAGAGGCATTTTTTGTAGATAATTTCACGACAAACAATTTTATAATGACCTGTATTGACGTCCGAGCAATAGGTCGCGAGATATTTGCAAAAAACTGATTTTCGTGACCTTTTGACCTTCATAACTCTTTTATGCCCGGTTTCTGAAGTCCCCAGATAAACTCTCACTAGCTATGGATTCAATAAAGTTATGCATAAGATAAACGTCGGTTAACTGTCACTGCGTTTCTGGACACGCAACAAACCATTCAATAACTATGAAACCGATAACTAGGGGTCTGTATACGGGTTCGCGTAAAAAAATGTTATTTATGAGCAGTTTACGGCAGATGTTTGAACGACATCATTGTCATTTTTTTTTAAAGAAACCTTAACCCAGCAGTTCATTGTTTTTGTGTAGTATTATTTTTGCTTTGCCGTTTCATTTTAAGTTAAAAGTCTGTTTGTCTTTCCAATGGTTAGTGTTTTATTCAATATTTTGCAAAATAGCATGGAATCAAAATTTTACTGAAAGAATAATGATGCTTCCTATCGAAGTGGCTAATGAATTTGACTATATGATCGACAATAAAAGAACGGACGAGACTTCTGTATTCATGATGCTAACACTCATTGTATTCTTTACTTTATAATTATAATATATAAATATTTTAATATTTTATCTTTCACACGCAATTTAATTTCATACCTTCGTACATAAAATTCGTACCTCAGATACCGGGCATAACACACGTTTTTGATGTAGTTTTCTATGAAATGCAACGTCAAATATAGTTATGGAACCGATAAACGGCGAACATTGGTCAGTTACGTTAACTTGAGTTTAAACGGAGTTTATCTTACATTGCGGTGTTCGGAAACGCACTTCCACAAGTTGTCGAACCAATAGCGCTAATGGATAGATAAACCACTGACAAAAGTACCTCAGAAACCGGGCATTAGCCGGCACGATATTAATGTCGATTTTTCACATCTTCATTACAACGTCGTAATAAAGGTGTGTACAAAAATTCAGCACACTAGGAATTTTTCCGTAGATTGGGGTTTAAAATGCCTAAAATGACTGGGCTCTATAATAATTAAAATGTATTTTTATTATCATCTTATTGAAGGAACATTACTGGCAAGAAACTAGATTACCAGGCCATTTGCACCATCACACACCGAGCAAAGACATGTCTATCAACACCATTATACGTGATCAACATCGTACAGACAGACCGGCGTTACGGGGCGTAATGTAACGTGTTACACAGCGAGCGTTCGTGCAGTCAGCATGGGAGAAAAGGCGCTCGCAACGAGCAACGAGGCGGCTCGTTGTTAGCTGCGAGTACTCCACCCCGCTGTCGGTTTTTTGGCGAATCCCTTGAGTGTTACGCGCTTCAGTCAGTACGTACGTCCACAGAGTACATTAAAATTTATCCATAGGAGTACGTCGCAGGGAGTCGTCACGAGCGCACGTGGCACATGCGTCTTTTTGAGTGCGAGTGGTATCGAATCTCGAGCACGGGCGAGCAAAGAGTGCGTTACGAGCATGTTTACACGGATTTTAGCACACGACACGGCGTAACGTAACATGCTCGCTGCGTATGGTACATTACGGCCCGTAACACCAGTCAGTACCCATCTTTACAGACACAGGCCTCCTTCTCAATCTTGTGTGTAAGGGGACTGTTACACACGAGATTAGGAAATGCCAACTTTCTAAAGCTGCTTTCTAATATCATCAGCCTAGCCTTTTCCCAACTATGTTGGGGTCGGCTTCCAGTGTAACCGAATGCAGCTGAATACCAGTATAGTATAGCTGCTTTCTAATACTTAACTCTTATTAAGGGGAAAGCGCCAGGGTAGCCCGCGAAATTCAATTTTTTTTACGTTTACTGCAATTTGCTGGTCAGTATTAAGTTGTACGTTGATTAATATATGATTCGCGGCCGTAACAAATATATATTTACAAAATCATAATCATTAGAATCAGTATTACAACTTGTTAAGTTAGTAGGTATAATCCCAAAATGTCAAGATTTCATGAAATAGTCATTCTGTTGGATTACTTGATCTTAGAGAGTTGTGTTGATGATTATAATTGTGTAAATACATATTTGTTACGGCCGCGAATCATATTTTAATCAACGTACAACTTAATACTGACCAGCAAATTCCAAAAAACGCAAAAAAAAAATATGAATTTCGCGGGCTACCTCAGCGGGAAGCGCTAAGGTAGCTCTTAAATAATAGTTTTAAAAATACTTGAGCATCGTTCATTAGGTTCCTACTCTTGTGTATTGTAACTGTGCCTAGGTCTAGTACTCTAGTGCAAAAACACATTAGTGTAAGTTAATCTACAGCATATCCTAAGGCCCTCATGTCGTTATCAAAGTCTTTGTTCTTGTACTGCTTGATCTTCGTCAGCCACCTCTCCAGGGACACCTCTTGGCGCTGACCGCCGTACCTCTTCGGCAGGCACTCTGGGGGGATGTATCTGTTAAATTGAGATAAATAAGATTATTAAGTGACAATGCCTACATAAAATAACGGCTTGATCTACCTGCATTACGTCCGCATGGTGGATTATGGCCCACTTCCTCTCAAAGGAGAGGAGACATGCGTCAACGACAGAGGCTGTCGACGGCTGCATCGACTCTGTCGTAGACGCGTGTCGCCCTTGCCATGTCGGTATTTAGCAAAGTTGGATAACTTTATTATGCACGGTTGCGAAGTGAAGTAAAGTTCGTAAATAAAGCAAATGGTTCAACATTGGTCATCGCTTTAGAATATTTGATTGTACGAAACATAAACAAAGTGAAGTTTAGTAATAAATCGACCTCAGTTCCTAACATAAGTATTACAGCTATTGCTCCCCTTTCCACTTGGATTCAAATTCGTTGATGTTGTCTTGTTTGTTGTTGTGATGTTTTCTTGTTTTCGAGTTATCAAAGCTAGTTATGCAAAGCCAAATCTTTGCATACCTACCTGTCTAAGATATGGAGAAAACCTTATGATAGGAGCCTAGAACCAATATATAAGTTTTAAGACTTCTCATGAATATTGAACAAACCTACTATTCCAAGTAAACCAATATTAAAATAGTACAAACATCCAGAGATGACAAATAATTAGTAATTTGTCATGCAAAGGGTAACTTCACTCGTATTTTAACTAAGCGACTGCGAGACGTGAAAAGACCCGAAGTATTGCAAAAAGCTTTCCTGTGAAAACCGATACTGCTTGCAACGCTGCAACGTGCTAATTAATACCATATGTTAAGGTGGATCCTCTGATGGGCCGTCCATACATTTTTCTTGGAAGCTTTACGCTAAACATAGACACCCTTTGTTGAAAACGAATCATTTTATCACTTTTCTATAATGAAATGTCCCCGCGACCGACCATTTTAGGAAATAACTTGCATTATTTACTGAGGAAAACGATAGTGAAATCCAGACCAAATTTGACACTTGCTTTAGTAGTGTGCGTGAATATTGACAACTAAACTCAAGCGCCATGATTGCGATAGTTTAGAGATGAGAAAGCTAGATGGCATGAGGCGTTATTATAATTCTGTTAAATCAATATAATACGTACACAATAATTGATTTATTTCCGTTCCTACCTTTCATGAACAGGTTCACCAAATAAAACTTTATAAATAAACTGACCTGATGAGGAAGAAAACTGCTTTTTTATCCCGTCAGGTGGCGTTTTGGCAACTGTACTTATTGAACTGTCAATCCACAACGAAACACGAAAACGAAACAAAGATAAAACGTAAACAAAGATAGTTTTTTGCTTGAAATGACTCAATGTTCAGCATTTGGTTGCAAAAACAAAGGTACCTATTCATGGATCCTAAGCGTCGAAAATTGTGGGAACGAGCCCTTAGAAGAAAAGATTGGAAAGCGACTAATACGTCAAGGTTATGTTCTAGTCATTTTAAATCTGATGATTACTATGGAATAAGTGCATAATTATACTGGTAAGTAATTTCACACTGAAACCCTGAAATTACATTAATTAAATACCCAGGTAAACAATTGAAATTATAACTGTGTTTTATGTTGTTTTAGGGAATGAACCTCTAGCAAAGTTTCTGAAGCGTACTGCTGTACCAAGTATATTTTCTTTTTCGAAAACTGAAACTCCTTTAGCCAAAGAACGACAAGCTCGCATTGAAAATAGAAATCGGAGAAAACTCTTCACGTCCATCGAAACGCCAAGTACATCCACCGAAACGAGAAGTACGTCCAGTCATATAGAAAATGTCGGAGATACTATTGAAGTGAGCACCATTGAAGGAATTCATCAGTTTCCTCAAAATATAATTAATAATCCTACTAATGAACAAGGGACTCAAGTGAACATTGAACATGTATATGGGTGCATAAAAAGATTTATGAATGATGATGAAGCCATCTCATTCTACACAGGGTTTCAGTCTTACAGAAAATTCTATTTTGTTTACTCAACTTTAAGTCCTATGGCTAGCAATATTCAATATTATGGAAGTAATGTGATCAATATAAGCACAGAGGAACAGTTTTTTCTCACAATTATTAAACTTAGGCAAGATAGATGTAACTTTGAACTAAGCAGATTCTTTAATATATATGTCAGAAAACAGTTTCCAATATTTTTATAACCTTTATTAATTTTATTCATCAATTGTGGAGTAGATTAAATATTTGGCCTGATCAAGATTTAGTTGAATACTTATACCCCTGAAAGTTTTAGAAAGTACAGTTGTAGTACACGTGTAATATTAGATGGGACTGAAATTAAAGTGCAAAAGCCACAAAATCCTGTGTCTCAACAAGCTTTGTGGAGTAGCTATAAGCATTCTAATACGTTAAAAGTATTGGTCGGAGCAACTCCAGGTGGTTTACTTTCCGATTGTTCAGAAGCTTATGGTGGATCAGTAAGTGATCGGCAAACAGTAGAGCGAAGCCACTTATTGCAGAAGTGTGATTCTGGTGACAGTATACTAGCAGATAGAGGGTTTAATATTCAAGATTTATTTGCTGGAAAAGATATTACTGTTAACATACCTACTTTCTTAAAAGGAAAATCACAAATTCCTGGTCTAACTGTGTTACATGATCGTAAGTTAGCCAGTAAGAGGGTCCATATAGAACGTATAATAGGATTAATAAAAACTTACAAAATTTTGAAAAATGATTTACACCATAGCTATACAGTATGTTAACTAACAGAGGGCGTTCCCGTTAACCCGCAATAGTATAGCATCCATACATGCTAAAAAAAATATTACCATTCGAAAATAAAAAGTTTTTATTTTTTTTATATTAAAATATTCACTAAAAATCGTAAATTGATACGTTAAAGAAACACTCTGTACACGCGTACTTGAAGGACAGCAATGTCGGAATTTATTTATGAATGACGGGCGCGGGTGCGGGCGGGGCGGGGCGGCCGTCTCACTCGGCTTCGTGAACTCTCGGAAACGCTCGGCCAGCATCGTGCGCATTGCGTTTGGGCATTACTACTACGAATACTATTCCGCGCTACTATTTTGATTTTAAACAGGAGGTTTCGAATTTATTGACAATTAATTATTTTTTTTAATTCGGATTATTTTATGCTTATTTTTCTATGCTGATATTTTTATTTTAATCTATTAATGATATAGATTAACGAGTTTAAGGGAACGCCCTCTGTTATTTAACATACTGTATACTTTAGCTTCTAAAATATTTTATGTGTTGTAATTTTAGAGAAACTATTATGAAAAAATAAAACCATTTTTATATATTCATTTGTGTTTTAATTTATTATAATTTTTATACAAAACTTTTTCTAATAGAGCCGGTTTGAAATGATTTTCATAAAATGTACTTAGTTTGGTTACCATGTCCAAAATAAATGGTTCATCTCTATATAAATATACAACTTTCAAACTGATGAAAGTGTGCACAAAACAGTTGGCCTTGTATTTGGCAATAATATGGGTGACTTTTTTAAAAAAAATATTGTCCATCGCTGACTTCAAGGTATGGTACAGTAATAGGACTGATATCAAAATATCGGGAAACATAAGGACACTTTACTTCAATTACTGTTTCTTCACCAAGAAGTCCATCGGGTGAAGCTCCCAGAAATGGATGAGTCTCCGATATAAATAATCCACATGCTTTTACTTCCAAGCCATAAGTCCCAAAATATTTATGTATGGCTATGGGCTCTTGTACTTTCCCACGAGTTAGCCTTGCTCACAAATGGTTTTGGATTTAATAACTTTTCAGACAAATGTTGTTGAGTCCATGACTTGCTGTGTGTAACAGGATAAAAATTGCTTGCTGTTATTCTACATAATCTATGCTTATGCCATTCTTCACATGTATGCTGCCCTCTTGTTTCCATTTCAACATCATTTCTTTTCTGGATTGTCACATTTTTCAATAGCATGTCTTCCAGATATTGGTCCTGAGCGCTTTTGCTCGAGTATTGATGATCCCACTCTACAGCATATAGGTTAGCAGGCCTTATAGTTTGTAGTATGGGCATTTTAGAATTACCATATGAGATGGCTAAATTTCTCACGTAGTCTTCATAATTTTCCATTATATGTTCATTATAAGAGGCAAATAATTTACACTCCTTTTCCGTTTATTAGGCAGTTTTTGAGCTTGCATTGGTGAGTCAAAGAACACTTTCCGTGGCCGCTTGAAATTCATTAATTGCTGAGTGCACACTTGGTGCAAAATAATAGTTTTAGTGCGAACCATATCCTCAATCCCATGTAGTAACACCATAATATGTTTGCAATGTGCTTCTACACCACTGCCAGCTGCACATTCACAATGAGTTTGGTCGATTGAACCATCAGAGTTCAGTTTTATGTTCACAACATAAGTAATTTTCTTCATCTGAGCTTTACACTGACCCTGAATGAAGGTCATATGACCATCGACAGCTACACGAGCAGTCAAAAGAAATCGCGACTCGAACATCTGTCTTCCTTATAACTGAGCTTGGAATCTGAAAAAGGTTTTTTGATTTAGTAAACATGTCTAAACAGTACCTTCCAACTGAGCTACCCATGGATACCAATGGACATAACCATAGGTAGAATATTGGTAAGTACAAGTCGAATAAGTCTACGAATGAAATACATTTCTGGATTTTAATGCACAATTACCTTTCAACAAATGCTTGAATATGCTGTTTTGTCATCTGAGGTAGACAAGAGCTTGCATTTATATCCCGGAAAGATTCAGCTGCAGGAGCAGCGTAAACTTCGTCTTCAATAGCATCCTCTACACCGAAATTAAAATTACGGTCGTATGCTTCCAATCTGTAACAACAACAAGCTTGTTATTAGTCACGAACGTATAAAAACCACCTGCTTTAAAAAATCATAACAACATAACCTACAAATATTTATTGTATTAATTTGTACTGACCTTTCGATTAAAGCCGCTTTTTTACCACTAACAGAAGCTTTTCTTTTCCGCAATTCACCTTTTAACTGAATCACTGTCTAAGATAAACTTATGAAAGAAAACTCGACTCAAGTAAACAACACAGTAGGGAATGGCGACCTCTGCAATTAGCTTTTACAACAGCTCGATTGGTCTAGCTAGGTGGTCTCGTGCATCAGTAAAGTTTCACTAACGCCCGGGTTCAAATCTCAACTTATCCATATTCTTTTTGTTGATTTTCTTATTTGATATAAATGTTTTTTAATTATTATTTTACTTTTTACCGATTTTCTTGTTTGAATATTTTCAGTAATTATTACTTTTGTTGATTTTCTTATTTTTGTAACAATTATAATGCAATTTTATTGTTTTTTCTTTATACCTAGTAAAAAGAAATGGTTGGCGAGCAATCCGTCAGCAGATAAACCATCGGAGAAAACTTTATTAGCTTTGCGTTTCCTCTCGCCGCCCGTAATGTTGGCACGATTGCTTTTCATTGAAGAATTGTTTTACCTTCAATGAAAACCATTGGTGCCAACATTACGACGAAAGGAATTCTGTCGTGAAACGCACATAGGATTTATGCGACGTTGCCGTCCCACCCAACCTGTGTTCGCAACCTTGAACTACATTGAAAGAATTACGAAGAAAACGTTGCCACTCTTCTTTCACTCAATCGACATAATATTATTGTAATAATAAAATATAATTTTGAAGCTCGCTTGTATGCAATAGTATTGGCACGCGGAATTTCTCGCGTGTTATTTTTATTTTGTATGCTTTGCATTTTCATTGATTCTAATTGCAATATTTCTAGTATGTTATTGCAATTTATTGTAGGTATAGTGATAATGATTCGAGATACGCAATTTTATTTAAAAATAAAAGTAAGTAGGTAAGTACCTATCTTTAGGCGGTTTTAGAAACAGCAAGTTGGCCCGTGAGTTAGGTTTTAGACGCTGAAATAACGTCACAATACTTACTAAATACTTACCTATGTCTCAAGTACAAAGTTAGTGGTTATTATAATTTTATGTATTTTTGGTCAACAATAAATTAAATAAGTAAGTCCATATTACTATAATTCGGTAATCCAACGAGTTTGCAAATAGAAGAACCTACAAAATAGAATACCTTTTACGCATGTTGTAAACAGTTTCAAACAAACAAACATTATTTTAGTTTGGTACTTTGGTAGGTAAGTCACTTCGGCGCGGCGGCGCGGCGGCGCCCGGCGGTGCCCAGTGCGCACAGAAAAACAAGGTTACCTTTCATAAAATTTTTGAAAAATAAAATGTTTATTTGATAGTTTCCAGTATACAGTTTTGTCGAGTACATTAAAAAATTGAATAAATTAGTAAGTACGGGTTTTCTTTTTAATCTATATACTAAAAAATTACTTTTCACGTCATATTGTTGAAACCTGAGAGCGGGGGCACACGATGCGTTGCGGCACCGCAACGCAAAGATTTCACCGTATCTGCGGGCACACGAGCGGTGCGGCGCCGCAACGTTGTTATGTCGCAGCGGCGCCTTAGCAGCATTGGACAGAGTACACTAACTGTTTATGCGTGAACAACTGAGCGGTGCCGCTCCGACGTCGCAACGCATTCACCCCTCCCCGCCTCGTCTCGGTGGTTGCAAGTCCGGTGCGGCGCCGGAGCGCATCGTGTGACATGCCACAGATATTTAGCTATGTAAGACTACGCAGCGACACCGCTGCGGCGCCGCACCGCTGCCGCAACGCATCGTGTGCCCCCAGCCTTAGGTTAAAAATAAAAACAAGAAACTTGTAAACAAGTGAGAAATCTAAAATGAGTGAATCTAGCGACGACGAAGTTTATTTGACGCCAACAGAATTGACTGAAACTATAAAAATATCTATTACGTTACAGGTTAATGTTCTTATATTGGTATAAACGGAGCTTGTCGAACTAATGAACTAACACAACTTAATGTCAAAAACATTGAGAAACATTCGGATGACTTACTATTAATTAATTTACCCAATACAAAGACAAAAAAAAAACCGCAACTTCGTCATTCGCAAGGAATACGTAACAATTGTTGAGAAATATGAAGCCTACGCCCTACTTACACTCCAATCAATCGATTTTTATACCGCCTATTATATTTTTAGACAGCCTATGGGTGCTAATAAAATTGGCAGTATCCCACGAGAAATAGCAACATTTCTTGAACTTCCAGAACCCCTGTTGTACACAGATCATTGTTTCCGACGAACTTCAGCCACACTTTTGGCCGATTCAGGAGCTGATCTCCTGTCCCTTAAGCGCCATGGAGGCTGGAAGTCCAATGCAGTCGTAGAGGGATACATAGAGGATTCCATTCAAAATAAGTCTAAAATATGTAAAGGCATCGTAGGAGCCATTACACTGAAAGAGCCTCAGTCAGATCCTTGGACTGGCCCTTCTACATCAAAAATGAGCCGTTACGAAACACCTATCAATCGCCCTCTCTCGCCAACATTTACGCCAAGGGAATCCGAAGAATCGGTACAACTATTAGGTATGACAGATAGTTTACCGAAAAACAGTACACAAGTCACTAACACCAACATTACAGTACCTAACAAAAATATTACACTCAACATAAGTAACTGTAGCAACGTTACTTTAAATTTTTCTTAATTATACTTAGGTATTATTTGTTGTAATTTAAAGATTATTCTGTAATACTTACCTATCATAATGTAGGTAGTAGTTAATACCTAAACTGAAATAAAAGTACATATCTTGTGATTGTAAATGTTTTTTTTTTTGCATTTACTCATTTCCTCGCTGAGGTGGGATGAAAAGTTACGTGTTGCACTCGAGTGAAAAGATTTTTCACCTCGTGCTCTTTTGATTCCCTCTCGCTAACGCTCAGGATTCTAATTTTAGAATCCTTCGCTTGCTCTGTCATCAAAATTGAGCACGCGGTTAAAAAAGCAACTTTGCACTCTTGTGTAAAAATAACTATTATATATTTCAAAATTCAAATGTATGAAAATGGAATTTGTTTTCCTCATAACTTTTTTTTGTCTTGCATTGTAAAGCTGAAACTTGTAGGTATTGTTGCCGAGCCTATACCAACGGCACCTGATCTTTGATCTTTTGAATGAATTAAAAATGCATATTTGGACGATGTTGTAAGAGGCGGTAAAAATAAAAAAAAACAGTTTGTTATTATTATTTTACCCAGTATGATACCTGAAAGACAACAAACCTATATGACTATAGATCTTGACGAAAATCGTGCTTATTCATAACGTATAACGAATAAATTAATAATTTGTATAATACATATTTTGTAAACC
This sequence comes from Luperina testacea, assembly GCA_927399505.1. NCBI lineage: Eukaryota > Metazoa > Arthropoda > Insecta > Lepidoptera > Noctuidae > Luperina > Luperina testacea. Next base: position 2,670,625 of record OV656771.1, read on the forward strand.
TATGTAAGGCAAGCTTGTTTTTCCGACCACTGTGCGGTGTAGGTACCCAGTTAGCTGCCTATGCCCCAGTGATGGACCTACGTTGTGGGTGCGTTCAGAACTTCGACTTTTGAAATCTCTGGTTCAGAAAAAACAAATGATTGAGTTACTTACATCAATTTAATAAACGTGATTTATTGTTTTTGTTTATAAAACTTATTCTAATCTGTTTATTTTTTTCATATTCGTCGACCAATATTCTACCACGAATTAATAGATAAGTAAAATTTTACTTTTATTTTTATTGTTCTATTTTCTGTAATGATTTCAGAACGTAACCCTTCCATAAAATATCTGAAATAATAATCTTCTTCTAGCAATTCTAGCTAGACAGCTTGAATGCGATTACGAAATTCTGCGATCTTATTTATTACATACGGTTGTGAAATTCGATACTATTCAATTTTATTCAAATACTGAGTGTATATGTAACATATTCTTTTGTTTTTCATTTGTTTTTCTATATTTCAGATTTAGATTACATCTATAATGTATGCTTTGAAAACAAAGAAGAAGGCGTATCAACGACACGAATATTCGGGGCCGCAAAAATCTTTAAAACGTGTTCGAGGTGGATTAAGAAAATATCACGATGATGAGAGGTAAGTAAACATGCATAATATATTCATTATTTGTCCGGCTTCTTCGTAAAACAGCCAAGTTTGGATGTAGCATTTCAAAAAAATACGTTGTGTGTTGACAAAAGTTTACATTCGTAAATCGTATTACACTTACAGCCGTTTGAAAGTTTGGCGTTCTGAAGATACCAAGATGCCAGTGAATGAAGGAATCCTCATAGATAATTTAGTGTATGTATCAAATAAGCATGATATAATGTACTTGCTGAATGCTGCTCGTAAAAGTGACACTACATGTGGTGTCACTAGGTATGGTCATTACATTTTGATTTGTTTCTTTCAGTAGACAGAGTACACAACCAAGAACATATGCCCGTGTAAAACCAAAATTCCGCTTAGAGGCCACTTACAGTACTCCTAGTACTAGCACAGTGACAGCTGAACCTGTGCTCGAACCTTTAGAGATTAATTGGCCGGAAGCTGATCCTGAAACTGATTCATTTCAATTGACTGTGGAAACGGTTCCAAATAAATGTTTATCTGCGATATCTGGGTATCGCATTGTGGACCTGAAGCATGTTATTGAGTGGGCATTCCAATTGGAAAGACACCGAAATATGTGTGAATCTTCACAAATTGAATTTGTTAGTGAGAAACTTGATGGATTTCGAAGTGAATTAATTTTCAAGTGCAGTATGTGTGGTAAAGCATGGAAGCACTGTACGGAGAGCAGTAATAAAATAAATACTGCATTTGTGTGGGCAACTGTGACTGCTGGTAGCTACTACACTCAATCAGCACACATAACAAGTCTCATGGATATCCCAACAATGTCAGCTAATAAATTTCGTCGTGTTGAAAACAAATTAGGCAATGTGTGGTTTGAACATTTGACAGAGGAAATTAAAACTGCTGGTGAACAAGAAAGGTCAATAGCTATTCAAAAAGGCCATGTCTCTTCAGATGGTGTTCCATTTGTTACTGTATATGTAGATGGAGGATGGCTGAAAAGGTCATATGGGCATAACTTTGATTCACCTTCTGGTATGGTAAGTTAATATATTACTAAACACATACATACATACACTCACGCCTTCTTCCCATGGCGGTAGGCAGAAACTACAGAACGCCACCTGCTGCAATACTTTACATACTCCTTTACTAAACACATATCTGGTTATGTATGAACTTTTTATTATGTGCAATATTTACAAGTGTTGCTTTTCATTTCTAGGCCTGCATTATTGGTAAAGAAACTAAGAAATGTCTATTTCTTGGTGTTCGTAACAAATATTGTTATACATGTCAATATTATGAAAAAAGAAACATGGACATGAAAGTACATAATTGTTGCAAAAATTTTACTGGACCATCTACAGCAATGGAATCACAAATTATTGTGGAAGGTTTTCAAAAGAGTGAAGAAATGCATCAACTTCGCTATTTGAGTTTTATTGGAGACGGAGACTCCTCTGTGTATGCAAACTTGAAAGAGAAAGTGTCATATGGGAACATAATAAAAAAAATTGAATGCAAGAATCATGTAATCAAAAACTATACCAGTGCACTATACAAGGTAAATAAATAAATCAAATTTGTATAGACATCTCAAGATCTGTGAAGCATATTCTGTATTCATATTTGTACTTTTTTTAGATCTTGGCCAACACTAAGCTCCCACTTTATGGGCGAAATATTTTGAAGCCAAAGGTGATGAAGCTTACACTAGTGGCACGGAAAATTATAATGTGTAGCAGTGAGAGTACTGCTATGGCAGCAGATTTGAGAAATGGCCCGCTTCATGTATTCGGAGTACATAAAAACTGCAAGGATTATTACTGCAATGTCAATAAAACAGCTGCAAATGGAAGTGAAAACAAGGAAGAAAATCTTGTAGAAAGTCTGAAAAATACTGCTCCAGAAGTGTGGGCTCTAATTTATGCAGCCAATGAAAAAACGGCTTTGAAAGCAGGTCGTTTGTCAAATGAGACAACAAATGTGGCAGAAAACTTTATGAGTGTAATAAACAAATTCAACTGTGGAAAACGAATCAGTTTAGGAAGAGGGGGTTCTTACCAGCGACGTGTTCATGTGGCAGGTAAATATAGTCAGAAATTATCAGTACCAGTAAGAAATGCATTGATTATCACCATAATCTGTGTATAATGTTCCCACTGCTAGGACACAAGCCTCCTCTCTGTGAGAGGGAGTAGGCCGTAATCCACCACGCGGGTCCAGTGCAGGTTGGTAGATGTCACATGTCTTCAAATTTTTGGTTCTAGGACATGCCGGTTTCCTCAAGATGTTTTCCTTCACCGTTTTGAGAGCAATGGTGATGAAATAATTTACACAAAGTAAAGCGCCTGTCTGGGTTCGAACCTACGACCTACAACTCGTAAGTCGCGGCCGATGCCACGGGGCCACCACTGCTGCTTTGATTATCATGGTACAGTATTGTTTCTTTGTATGTTACATAATCATCTATCTATATTTTATTGATATTTTCTAGTAAAAAATATTTTTATTTTTTTTGCAATGTTACTCAATATCACGCTATTCATACATACCTATTCGTTACTGTTTTTATGTGATTGTAATTTATTTTTATTTATTTATGTATACACATTACACACATCACGATGCAGTATAAAACTGATTTACATCCGTCACCTCACACATCAGGTCCAGTTGAAAACCAGCGTCAGGCACCAGTTGTCTGGCATTTTTGCTGAATTGGACCTTTTTGGCGCAGCCAGCTTTAGCACAGCTGCTAATTTCTTACATCGCACTTTGCACTTTTTATTTTTATCTTAGTTTTTATCTGATGAACGAGTATTATCTAACTATCTGGTGTTTTGTGTGTCTCTTAGTCTGTGCTAAATAAATGTATTTTCTTTCTTTCTATTTTCAGGATTATCGCTTGCTACTGGACACAAATGGCATGAAACTGCATGGAAAAAGCAGACCACACAGAGCCCAGGGACACATTTTAAAAAATATATAAATCGAAAGGAACAAAGCAGAATACGACGGAAGTCGTCGACACGCAAACGGTTGTTTGCTCCAAGAGAGAAAACCCAGCCGGACAAGCACTATGGACCTGAAGCTTGTGACCCAATTGATATTGACGAAGCACAATTGAGAATACAGTGTGAAGAGCGGTTAGCAGAATTCCAAAAGTCACCAGAAAACATAGCTTTGATTGAAATGTCTACTGTAGGACAGCATGAAAATGATTTATATACTACTCATAGGAGTAACCGTTTGACTGCTAGTCAATTTGGAATGGTTAGTGGTCTGGTAAAATTTTGTTAGCTGAAATGTAATATACACACATATATACATTTCTGGTAACATTGCGGTATTTTATTGAATACCTACATACAATGCTGAATGTAAAAATTACCGATTTATATTTATTTTATCTGGACTTATGGTTTTCAGGTTTGCAAACGCCGTATTACCACTCCATGTCACAATCATGTAAAGGATATTCTATATAAAAAGAATATTTGTACAAAAGACATGTTATATGGACAGCAAAATGAGAATGTGGCAAAAAGTATGTTCATGCAACAATATAATAAAATTGTTAGGCCTTCCGGTCTTTTTATTGATGAAGAATTTGGATGTTTAGCTGGCAGTCCAGATGGTAAGTTTTTCTTTATCAACCTTCAGTTTTATCTATGTATTTATTTGACAAATGTGTAAAATTATAATGCTAGCTTAAAATCGCGAGAGAGCAAGGATTACAAGCACGATAGGCGATTGAATTTCTTGTATCAAATCTTATAAAGAGCTCCATTGTTTTATATTTTGTGTCAATTTGTTTCAGGTATAATTGAAACTGAGAGAGCTGTTATTGAGATCAAGTGCTTTCCATCATTGGCGAGGAAAAATCAAAGCCTAGAGGCAGCTGCACTAGAAAAGAAAAACTTTGCTCTAAAATTGGATAATAATGTTTTAGTTATGAATAAAAAGCACGATTATTACCATCAAGTAAATTGATAATTGTATTGCATGTCCACTTTATAATTTTTCAGTATCTTGTTTTCTCTTTATGAAATTAAAATCTACTATTTCAGGTTCAAGGACAAATGCGTGTTAGCAAAATGGAAAAGTGCTACTTCGTATGTTTTATTTCAGTCACTGAACCTTTGACTGTGATAGAAGTTTGTCGAGATGATGAATTTATCAGCAATATGATACCGAAGCTATTAAACTTTCTTAAAAACTGTATCCTGCCAGAAATCATATTGAGACGTGTTCAAAAAAATGCTAAATGCATAGATTTGCATGGTACGTATACACGGCTAGGTATCAAGTTATATATTTCCAGTATAAGCTGACCTCTCATTGTACGGAAATCCTATACAATGCGAGTTCAACTTATACCAGTGAATACTGGTACACAAGGCTACATAATTATCCAGCTATACATTTTGCACACCAGTGAATACTGGTACACACGAATTTTTTTTTTACTTCATAAATTGTATCAATAACTCATATATACTAAGTAAAGTTATTTTTCTTTGCAGCAGCCTTATAGCAGTGGACAAGAAGACTCACGGCAGATGGTGAAATCAACAAGTCAAACGATTTTTGTTATAATTGTATTTTTTTAGTAGTTTGTTTAGAATCAACATTATCATTGTATATTACTTTTTTTTGTATTTACTATAAATCAAAAGGCTTATTTTTGTAGCAGTTTGTTTAGAATCAACATTACCATTGTATATTATTTTTTATTTGTATTCACTATAAAATCAAAAGGCCCATTTTTGTAGTAGTTTGTTTAGAATCAATATTATTATTGTATATTACTTTTTATTTGTATTCACTATAAAACAAAAGGCCCATTTTTGTAGTACTTAGTTTGTTTAAAATCAACATTATCATTGTATATTACTTTTTTATTTGTATTTATTATAAAACGAAAAGGTGAAATAATAAGCTGGTCTTCAGATTTTTATTTTTCTAAAAACATTGATAAGAGTGTTTTGACATTATAAAATATTTTTTCACCTACCTGGTTATAATCGCATACTAAATTGTATTTTTTTTATTTGTTGTTATCTTTCGTTTTATTATTGTGTCTGTTTTGTGTAATGTCTGTAATTATTGTAATAATTGGTTATGCTATAAATTTAATCAGGCATCATTTGTGTTACTTCAAATACTTGTATTTGATAATTAATTAGTGTAAGTAATAAAATAAAACTATCTTTATAAACTGTATAGACTCAAGTTTTTGTAACTGAACAGACAGCTGTGCTGCTGGGGAGTTTGTTGCGCCACTTCTTCTTTCCAGCTAGAGCACTAGGAAGTGGTGAAGGGCGGGCGTTTTGGGGGACTGTCTTATTGTAATTTTGACATTCGAAAAGTGCTGATTCTCAGCCTAGCTTTAATAAATTACATGATTTTTAATATGAATTTTATTATCCTATCATCATATTCATGCCTTCTTCCCATGGCGGTAGGTAGAAACTACAGAACGCCACCTGCTGCTATGCCTGACATACTCCTTTTGTCTTGTTTACGTTCATAAATCTGGTCATACACGCACGCCGGTTGCGAGTACTACGCAGTACGCACAGTATTCACACCATACATGCTTCGCCAGGAACGCATTATTCATTTTTTTCTATCCTATCGTAGCAGGCGGCTCATTTTTTTAAATACACGCCACCTAGTGGTCTATTCTTGTAAACGTATGGAAATACTCGCTTACCTCGGTGTGTGTAAACGACCTGTATTCAATGGTAGATTTTATTTCACCCCTTTGTGTCGAATTGTGTGGATTTTGAGGCAATTCTATGACCAAATTCAATAAAGTGTAATGTCCAATTACCGCGACTACTACTTCTACGACTTACTGATGTGCCAATTACACATAAAACAAAAAAAAATAAAAATGTTGACTTCAGCGCCATCTAACAGGAAAATGGCCAAGAGCAGATCAGATGATCCTCCTTAAGGAGCTGTTAAGTTTTGTAAGCGGATAGAACGAAGTTGCAGGCAAATATCGTGCGTTTAAATGAACACGATAATATTGATTTATAGATTATCATTTTCATTTAAGATATTATTAGTTAAGATATTATTAGTCAGTCAACCCGTGACGGGTTGACTCTAATAATATATTTTCAATTCGCTTCTATAGAACTGAATTGTCAGTCTCAGAATATCAGGGTTTCATACTAACCGCAAGATTGTCTCAGGCGCTTGTCCAACTGACCAAGATTTCCAAGGCACAACTTCGGTCACCAGCCGAGTGGGTATGAACTAACACTTTCAAACTTCTAATATCTATTTCCTCTGCATTATTCTGGATACCTGGTGCTGAATACTCACTCACGTAAAGCACCGAGATCACTTCCGTGAAACCGAACCCTCTTCCACAAATCGTCCACGGGCGCCAGACGTTGGAAGATGTGGAACAGAGTCTCGAAGACTCGGGAGCAGTTGATGACGTGCACTCCTCGCACGTTTAGCGGGAATGAGAACTGAAATAGATGAAGTTATGACTCTCACTATCAGGTTATTTTATCACTGTAAGTTTGCATGGGGTTATTAATCGCTGTAAGATTTCCTCAGTGCCTATTCATGAGAGAGTGGATTCCCGATACAGTAATATGAGTCTTCTACGGAATACTTTTTCCGATGGGTGATAGTTTATGAAATGGTCAAGGTTTGGTTTTGTGAAGCATAACTACTTGGGCAGCAATTTGATTTACAATGGACTAGGCTGAGCTTGAATGACAATTTCTCATAGGCGAGACTTCTGAATTGACAAGCTCGAAATTAAATTATGTACTTACATAATTATTATTTGGTTGCATAATGCAAATTTTCAGATTCAGAAATAGTCAAGAAATAGTAAGCAACAGTAGATGAAGTCGTTCTATCAACCACACTCATTCTATTAAGCCCTGGTACCGTGTAAAAAAATTGAATAATTCCTTACCCCCATAACACTCATGGTTTGTACTGCAATAGCTGGTGAGAACTGCCTCATGTGCTTTAAGGTGAGACCAGCACAGTCAAAGAGGGCGGTGCCTCCTAAGATCTGGAGCTTCGGCTGCATGGTGGCGATCTCCAAAAGAAGCATGCAACCGCGGATTAGACCGTCTACTGGGAAGTCATCTGGATGCCATTCACCTGGAATTAGGTAGACAGAAGATAGAATTTTCTACAAAGTACTAGTGATGTAAATTGGACATAATATTTCACGAATCTAATAGGACAATTCCCATTAAAAACAATCGCGTCAATCAATAAAAAACTTGTGCGAGGTATTTTTGACAGAATGGAATGAGGGTTTTCGTGAAAATTTACGACACCAGTTGGCACCACTGTGACAAGAGGTCTCCCAATATAAAATATATGATGACGTTCATCATTCGATTCATTCATTCGCTCATCATTCAGTCATGACTAAAGAAAATATAGGCTCTTTGACAGATGCCTGGACCTGACGTGTCAGTGCTGCCACCTAGCGAACGTCATTTCAGAAAACCCTCATTGAGATTAAAATAAAATTCGAACGTTTTGCTTCTTCTTAGCGTGTCGATAGTAATCTAAACGGAACCGGCCCAGAATTCGTTTACGTGTTTGGCGCCAACACCAGCGTCCATCAGTTCCTGTAACGTGCAGCTGACAAGACACGTAGGACATGATATTAAGTATCCCAGCGTTTGTGCAACAGCTCCACATTTACACTCCAAGGCGGAGTCATGTAACCTGAACAGGTTTTCCTTGCTCCGGCCAACCTGGGTCCGGAGACTTTAAAGACTTCCAGGTTACCCAAGGCAACTCATGTTCAGGTGGGAGATTAAAGAGAGGGGTCAATTTACACCGGGTGGAACGCCACCCGCTGTAAATTTCCCCAAACCATTAGTTAATGGTTTGGGTAAGGAAGCACTGTCTCGCCACGACTTCAGTCTTTCTGTTAATCGTTCGCCAGCAAGTAGGACGACACACTTTAACGAACGTTCTTGAATATACGGGAATTGCCCCTCTTATCCTGCACGTTCAGCTGGTTACATTCAATAAGCATAATTATCTACTTGCACTCAAATAAAGTTAAGTTTCCTTTGCGAAATCTCCTAGGTTTTCAGACCAATCCATTATATTCCGGTAATACATTTCCAAATGGCAATGCAAATCACATTTTTATGAGTTGTTTTACAACGATTGTAATTAGCGATTTATATTATATCTATTCTATATAACTAGGTATTGTAATTGTTAATTTATATAGGGTCGTTACTTTAACTGTATACCATTATCTGATGTATGCCGAACTAGATTAGACGATTTTAATGGTAGTTATAACTTCACTGTCATAACTTGGACGGGGTCTGACTAGATCTTAATATACACATATTCTGATATCAGGATTTACACAAAAATGCGTTTAATCGAGTTAAACAAAATAATGGCAACTCGAAAATCCTTTTCCCAGTGAAGGTAGCAGTAGGTGGCAGTATAGACGATGACCCTCCTTTTTAAGTAGGTCAGGTATAACGGGATTAAAGGAATAAGAAGAATTAGATGAGCTTAGAGCAGCACCATCACTAAGCTAATTAGTACCTAGTTACAAATAAATGCGACCACCTATCATTTTTTATATCAAAGATTCGTTTTATACACAATCCATTATTTAGTGGCGTCTCTTTAAACTGGAAGCCATCCAAAATTAGTTACAGTTAAGAAAGCCTCCGTTCTTCTATCATTTAGAAATGATGGTAAATAAATAAAACAAAATTAATGTAAGTATTATGCTAAATGATTTAGGGTGGCTACGCCAATCTCGGCATCAGTGGCGTTTCATACGTCCTCAGCATCGCTATGGGAACATTCAGCGGCTTTTAGTTGTAAGTACCTACCGACTGAACTCGACAAAGTTACAAAGTTGGGGCTTGAGAAATCTATATATAAACTCACGCCTTTTTCACATGAGGGTAGACAAAAACTACAGTTCAGAAGCATAACCTGCGTAAACTTAATATACAAGTGAGGTGGAAGACTTACCTAGTCTGCAAATGATGAGTCTGCCAACATCAGGCCTGTCGAAGAGTACACCTTCGAACACGTGGCCTAGTTTAGTGAGGCTGAACCAGTCCACATCGCGCCATAGGTGCGGGTTCTGGTCCCGGAAGTTGATGTAGCGGACTAACTGAAAGGGTGGAAAGTAGTGTTTAGAGGTGGTTCGTTATGTTTTTTACAAGGGGCTGCAGCCCATTTTTTGCGTTAATGCAATTGAATTCATTTCCTGCAGGAAATGAATTCAATTGCATTGCAGTAACGCAAAAAATATGCATGTGGCGATTTATGGTGATGAAAATAAATGGCGCTGAATTCATAAGGCAAAAAACAGTATCAAATTTGCGATTCATGCATCTCAAATAAAGATAGGTACTTCAGAAATATCAGAGGTTTGCAAGCTGTTCTATCGATTGCAAAGCAAGTATGCAGAGTGAGTACGTACAAGTCTATGCGCACGCGCAGGCACCGATCGCCTTGCCCTCAGAAACCGTAGTAGAAACGCGTCGTCCATCCGATACGGGTGACACTCGCCTCGCTCTGAAACATATAATTTTAGTCATAAATACCATAACATAACTTGCTATTGCACGGAAAACAGTCATGCTTGGAATAACTAACACTATTGAACTGGAATGCCAAGAAATCCCATTACTTGTTTTTTTGTGAGCAGACTTCGTTAATTTGAAAGGGTTAAAAATGGATCCAAATGCAACGGGGATGCTAGTTTCCCTTAGATTGCGATTCAAACTGAAGTTGTTTCTACGTGCTAGTAACTGAAGAACCCATTAATCATAATAATGGTACAGAGTTGGACAAATTCACAGTGTCTTAAAACTAGTCTTTAATTTATTATAGAAGTTGTTCTGTTCCAATTCCAAAGCAAAGGAAAATAATATTTATTCAAAGTTGGAATGGGTGAACAACATGGAACATATCGATGTTTACAATGCGTGCCACAAAAGATGAGACTTGTTGACACACCACGTGGTTTGACTTGCGCAGAACACGATTTTAGGTATCTTTAGCGGTATGAGGTCTGAGTGCGGGACGGGACCGGACGTCATAGGGGCGGCGGAAAGAGCGGGGGAGGCGGGGTCAAGTCTCATCTTTCGTGGCACGCGTTGTACTTTTCCACACAATTTGTAAGAAGTCAAGTTCCAGAAAAGATGCTTTGATTTCTAAATTGCTTTATGAAGAATGACATTGTTTTTTATTTATAAAATACCTGTAGAATTAATTTTTGGGTACCACCCAGTCTCCTCTGATTTTTCTTCTCGTTTTTGACAGGGAACTACTTACTTGCCTAATACCATTTGATTCTACCCGAATTGGATTTAATATTGTACAGTTCATCCAGGATTACACTGGGACGACTTTCAGCTTCCAGGGCCTTTTATTTTAAATGAAACATGTCTCCGCAACATGTTTTCAAATATAATGTACTCACATTGTTTTGAGGATTTGGTTAGGCGTCTGAAAACTATTAGGTATGTAAAACCGTAGAGGATTTATCCTCATTTTCGAGGATATCATTTTTTATGGGTATAATGTTTACTTATTTATCTTGTGACTAGCTTCTGCCCGCGACTTCGTCCGCGTGAAATTTCTTGTTACTTCGACCCCGTCGCGTCGCATCGCCTGCCCGCGCTATTACGTCGTTTTTGCTTAGCGTTCTTTCTATTTTTCTTTTTGCTCGGCTCCTAAAGGTCATAGCGTGATGTTAGCCTATAGCCTTCCTCAAGAATTGGGCTATCAAATGCAAAAAGAATTTTTCAAATCCGACTGGTAGTTCCAGAGATTAGCGCGTTCAACCAAACAAACTCTTTAGCTTTATAATATTAGTATAGATAGTATAAAATATCAGTCTGTTCTACCATTGCTATGGTTATGTATGGTACCTATAGGTATTTTTAATTCCCACGTGCTCGATAGATGGCGTTGTACAATTCACATGTTGCTTATAGCTTCTCCGCGTTCAGACTGCGCCCGAGCTTTGAAATAGCGCGCTATAATGATAGCTTATAAAATAACAGACTGCATGAATATATTTTATAGTTTATAACACGTCTACAGTTTATAGCGGATTTGAACATCACTACTTTGTTAACTCTGGTTTCCTTTCAAAACGCATAAACCTTTCGCCTTTTACCTACTAAAGATTTTCGTGGAGGGGGGACACACAAATGAGTCTATAATATTTTTGAAATACTCTGCTTCGGCAGAGTTTATAAGCCCTAACCTTCACAGCTGCAGATGCATTGTGCAGATCTCTGTTGTAACTGTGATTATGACGTCACATGCGTGTCACATCATAATAATTTCATAATAAAAAAAATTAAATGTTGCGCGTTTATTGGCAAGGCATACGTTTTCGAAACTATTTTCATAGAATGTAACAATTCAGTCGTCGATTTCAACTGAGCGATTGAAAATACAACAGCCAAAGTTATTATTACACGTAGTAGATACTTATTTATTTCATCAATGATTTGTGTTTGTTGTTGTTATAAGACAGTGAGACCATAAACCTATTGTGTCTAACGTAAACAAAGCAATATCTAGATAATAATGTAATAAAATAATCCTATCATTATCTCTAATAAAAATGTAGGTACAGAATTACAGGGGGCCTAAAAAGGCCACTTTGATGAATCATAAAAGGATAACATTATGAATCGTAATGGACAGTTAACTGTTAAGTTAATCGAATCAAATCCCACTGATGAAGGATTTTTCAGTTATTTTTTTTTGTAAAATCCAATCCCTATCTCTTTGATTATACCTACGTAGTGCAGTGAAAAAAAGAAAAACACGGACTGTCTTCGCATATTTTGATTCATAACGTTATCCTTTTACGATTCTGCCAAAATGGCATTTTTAGGCTCCCAGATCTATGATTTAAAAGAATGAAGGTCAATTCACAATCACCGAGTTGAATAGCAAGCAAACGTTGAATATCACACCAAGCTTGAATTCTTTGGTTTACAAATTGTCTTGTTTCGTAGGAAATTGGTTGCTGTTATTCCCCGATAATTTTGCTAGCGGTAAATAAATCAGAGATGATTTCGTACTTCTAGGTAAACATTCAGTAAGGTTTTACGCTCTTGCTAAAAATGACACCTTTTGTAAGCAATGTCTCACTTTGTTAACATAGTCATAAATTACTCATAATTAATAGCCATTTGGTTTGGTATCGAAGTAAACAATCCAATTAAATATTACCTCCTATTTAACCTGTGTTACCCTGGTACTCGTCGCCTTTTACGGGCATAGTCCCCATATTTTAAGTAATTTCCTCCACTCGGCTCCACGACTCGACTTTAGCCTAATAAATTATAAGTTTATAGTTTCCGTAAACGCCATATTTATAGTATCGGTTACCTAACTGTTGCGTGTACTAGGAAATGAGAAAACTCATTACATCGTAGCGTAGCCGAGATAATAATAGTCATTATCATCATGTTAATCATTATTATCGGTTGCTATCAAAATTTTAAGCCGACAAGGAACAAACTAATAATAGGTCACCCTCACTCACCCGACCATGTCTGACGCAAACTGAATTTTGGATGGTCGAGAGACAGATGCAAGTCACCAAATAATCAAGTCATTAAGAATTTTCTTTAAATTAATTAAAGGAAATTCTTCAATATCGGTACTGGTCTTCTAATCTTGATATACTTACTTATAAATTTTTGCCGCCTTCAGCATCATGTCTCACTAAATTAATGAATAATATATTACCGTAAATCATATTCCTAAGTTCTTCAATATTTCTAGTTCTGGTGGCAGGATCCTCTGCACATAGGATGAACGCTTCTTCTTCTGACTCGGGGTCGTGGTGGCGATCCATCTCCGCTTTGAACGCGATCTCTTGAAAAGTCCATAGGTCTGTGTCGCCCTGAATAATTAAAAAAAATACATTTTTCACACTCATTGTTTCCTTCTTTGAATAATTTGAATATTTAGCTTTTACTGGCAACATTACAATATTCACTTTGTAGGTAAGTACTGTGGTATAACCTAAAAGTTGATGTAATTTCCTATGAAATTAAACTTCAATTTAATAGTTATGGAACCGATAAACGGCACACATTGGTCATTTAATGTCTTCTTGCCGTTATTGCCAACAAGTTGGACGAGCCTTTCATGCAGCACTGGCAGGGCTTATATGCACCCGTATATCGGGCATGGAGCAGGTAAAAATTGTTAAATAACCCATATCATAGGATTTTTTCTTTTTGTAATAATTAATTGTGTTTTGTGGTGTATGCAATTTATATCATTTTTACAATTTGACAATTTTATATTTGACAATTTATTTATTTTTTATTATATTATTTAAGTTAACTTAGTTTAAACGGAGTTTATCCTTACATTGCGGTGTTCGGAAACGCACTTTCATAAGTTATCGAACCAATAAGCGTTAATGAATAGATAAACTACCGACAAAATGCCTCAGAAACCACCATCATCTGCAGTTACGTGGTTTTAGCACGGAAACTCCGATTTGCCTTTAACAATGTACCAAGGCATCAGAGCAGTGCAGGAGAATATAATATTATTTACATGTAAACGCCGCCATACGGCGCGGCGCGGCGCCACACTCGTTTCCGCACGGACAGCTACGTCACCTTATCACCTACACACACTGTTGTATAATATGTATTATATTGGAGCGCGGACGCTCCACAAATGTTCTGCTGCCTTAGTAATATTTAAGTTTACTTTGAATTATTCGTGCAAAACCGTCACAGCTCTGAATCAACGTTGTTGTTTGTACAAATAATAATTTACTCTTCTGTGCATTTCTGATGTCTTGGTACTTTGTAGAAGGGATGTCGAAAACTCCGTGGTAAAACATCGTAACTGTGTATGATAATGTTCCCTTGTGTAATGTTTGTTGGACCACAGTATAAAATATTATGAATATCTTTACTGTGGTTGGACCGACCGACGCGAGTCAAATATTTAATTGTTGTTTGTACAAATGATAATTTACTCTTCTGTGCATTTCTGATGTCTTGGTACTTTGTAGAAGGGATGTCGAAAACTCCGTGGTAAAACCTCGTAACTGTGGATGATAATGTTACCCTTGTGTAGTGTTTGTTGGACCACAGTATAAATATGAATATCTTTACTGTGGTTGGACCGACCGACGCGAGTCATAGATATGAAATATATTTTCATTTTAGTTCGTGTCGATATGAAAGGAGAAGAAGAGCATGTGATGATGAGATATAGAATTGTTTGAAGACAGGTACAGGGTGGGTAGATTGTGTGGAAACTGATATACCAGCGCATTTATTTTTAAAAAAATGTCGCAGCATCGTGCTGAGATGGAGGAGCCTTTTGACCTCGTATAGGATTTTCTGTTTCATTTTTCTTTTAGTTACTTAAAAAAAAAAATGGCGCTCACTCCGTCCGGCGATAAGACTTTATAAGTCAATGTGGCATTGTGAATTTGTGTCGAAGAGATATTTACTACAGGCACAGCTACAGGGCCCTAATTCACTATAATAATAATAATAAACCTGTTCCCGATACCGGTAGGAAACAATTTTTATATTTATATTAAAATGTTAATTGTTATTATATTTAAATGTTTTTATATTTGTTATATCCTAATTAGCTTCCGCCCGCGGCTTCGCCCGCGTGGAATGTCGATAAAAACTATCCTACGTCCTTCCCCGGGATGCACTCTATTTCTCTGCCAAATTTTATCGAAATCCGTTCAGTGGTTTAGGCATGAAAAGGTAACATACAGACAGACAGAGTTACTTTCGAATTTAAAATATTAATATGGATATTTAAAAATATAATTTACATATGTGTATGTATATAATGAAATAAAGGAAATAATAATAAATTCTTTATTGCGGACAACGTTATAAGATCCACTGTGTTAGTAAATTTCTTATAATTAATGTACTAAAGGCCTATTCAAACCTGAGCGATATTCGCTGCCGCTGTGGGTAGAGGTACATACCGCGCGGGTTTCGCTCAGGTATTTAGTATCAAGTACCGCGGCTAGAGCGACCTGAGCGATATTCGCTGCCGCTGTGGGTAGAGGTACATACCGCGCGGGTTTCGCTCAGGTATTTAGTATCAAGTACCGCGGCGAAACTCGACTACCGCGCGTTATTCTACCCACAAGGATAGCGAAATCCGCTTAGGTCTGAACAGTAATATTACCGCATACCCACTGGGTTTTCTCTGCCGCAGACGGTAGCGAATACCGCTTAGGTCTGAATAGGCCTTAACTATGACCATTTAATGATTCCTTAGACACAATGAACGAAACCGCGCGAAATGAACGCGAAGTTGGCGTGGTTTGAACTGATGTGAACAAAATACATGTTGCCCGTACTGTTGACATTTCGATTCCTGGCCATTATCAAGACACAATATTGACGTGGTTTGCACGTGGTAAGATAACGCGGGGAATAATGATTAATTGAGGCTTTGAACGGAATATGCTAAAAACATCGAGATATAAGTACGTTAGTACTTATATCTCGATGGCTAAAAACAAGTCCTTTAAGTAGGCAAGTACTCTAGGATCACCTGCCCGGCGTTTTCTCATGTCACACAGCAATGTACCCTTGACCCGTACAGCTTTGCTAATTAACTAATAATTTACTTAGTGCTTGTATTGTGCCATCTAAATTAATTGGGCTCTGATCTTGTGCTTCAAAGATGTAGGGAGTGAACAGCATAATAATCGACTGCTGTGGATAAATCGTTCAAAAAACAAAGGGAATACGTACAGACGGCCAGCACATCAAGCTACTACACTCTGTCTTTCTTTAAAAGATTTTCAACTTTATCGCTAAAGCATAAGGCTCAAAATTGATTGGGAAAATTTGACAGTTTCGGGTAGGTTGATGTGCTGGCGTCTATACAAGAAAGTTTTAAGCGCTCTTATTTAAACTGAGCTCTAAGATTCTCGCACCGTAGGTACGCATAGACACCTTACTTTTTTTCTAGGTTAGGCAGGCCATGGAAACTTTGCGAGTCGACGAAAACACAGATATTATTAAAATGTTGTGCTCCTTGTTTCCAAGTATAGATCGTCTAATCAAAAAGTTTAGGTCTTATCGAGGGCACATCAACTTGGTGATCATTCAACATTGACAGCATCTCTATGTCGTAGCTGTAAGTGCGATTTATAGATTACTAGCAGCGCCCCGCGGCTTTACCCGCATAAGTTTTGATCCCGTGGGAATATCGGGATAAAAAGTATCCTATGTCCTTTCCCGGGACTAAAACTATCTCTATAGCAAATTTCATCTAAATCGGATCAGCGGTTGAAGAGGTAACAGACAGCCACTTCTAACGCCAAACAAAGACATCAAACTTTTAAAATAGTACTGCAATTAAAAATAGTTTAACAAAACTCTTGATAGACGTGAACATGAGCATAGATGTGGTAACACAGATATACAGACGTTGGCACTGGATGGATGCAGAAACCGCGACGAGCGATTAAGGCGAGCGCATTCACCGAGCCGAACCACGCGCGTAATTACCGCATCTCGCAAGGATGTTAATTACGTCTCTATTTTGCAGATATGATTTGATTATTAAATATGGGTAGTGAGTTTCTTGCAAAAATTGCTCGGCTGGTGAAGTATGGTCGCCGGTCGGACGGACGCAATGCGAACTTAATAGAGACTAGCCGAGGTATAGAATATTGAATTGGGCCATTGGAGAATGCATATAAAGTACGTGTAGATAAATATTTTAAATATATCTTCGTCAGTTTTCAATTACTTTCCTTTATCGAGACATCAGTCCAGATCATAATACCTTTTGAAGCTACGATACTGACACGTACTGAGCAGTCTGTTGCCTAAAAAACTATATTTAATTGATTTTTATTTACATAATTAACCGAGTCTATAAAAAAAAAGGTTATCTACAGGAATGGATAGAATAAGAAATGAGTACCTACATAAGAGGAAGTTTGAAAGTGGCACCGGTAACTGAAAAGTTGTGTGGAAATCGGTTGTCGTGGTACGGGCATGTGTTACGGAGAAATGAGGAAAATGTCGCGAGGAGAGTTTTGAGTATGGATGTCGATGGCTATAAGAGTAGGGGAAGACCAAAGAAACGATGGATGGACTGTGTGAATGATGATTGGTTGGTAGAAAGGCGGTGACTACAGAGGTGACGAGTACCAGAGAAGCATGGAAGAAAAAGATGCGTCGACTCCAAATAAATTGGGATGAGGACAGGAGAATGAAATAACTAAATGACAATTATATGAATCTGTCAGTGTCACATTCAGGAATTCATTCAACTGTTCTACCTGTTTTTTGACCACCACTTGTACAGACGCCAAGCACATCCAGCTACTACAATCTGTCAAATTTCTTTAACAGATTTTTAACTTTATCGCTAAAAGTATAAGGTTCAAAGTTGATTGGGAAAATTTGACAGTTTCGGGTAGCTTGATGTGCTGGCGTCTGTACAATCATGTTTTGTGTGTGCCTAACTTTTTGTGTTCTTTTGTATACTAAACTTATTATTTATTTTATTTAGATTTTCAATTCGATCAGTGACCATGTTGTCTTCACACAAATGCATTGTAACGTGTGCTGCATCAAATCACACACTAGGGCCTCTGCTCATGCCTTTATGGAACAACACCGCAACGAAGTATTTCACTGGCAGTCTTGCAAAGGGACTAGCTAACGTGCTAAGCAGAGCATTGTGTCAAGGCGATCTGTTCGTAGTCAGAAAAGTTAAACCGAAGTAGGCTCCAATTACTTGCCAGCTGTGGTACTAGAATGTTAAATAGTTGTCTATAGATACGTGGTTACTGTTGGTTTATCTCAATCTGTGGCGTTTTATACATTTCAAGGACTTCGTGCGTAATCCTCATCAGCATCAATAAAATTGGTCACGGTACGAGCTCGTTTAACTGTCTAGTTAAGTCTAGTTTACTTATGACTACCTACTTTTGATGGATCATCGACATTTTTAACTTCACAGTAACCAATGT
Organism: Luperina testacea; assembly: GCA_927399505.1. Classification (NCBI taxonomy): domain Eukaryota; kingdom Metazoa; phylum Arthropoda; class Insecta; order Lepidoptera; family Noctuidae; genus Luperina; species Luperina testacea. The sequence continues at coordinate 2,689,306 of OV656771.1, forward strand.
AACCATTATCTTTGTGTCCACCATCACCATCATCATCTGCCTAGCCTTTTCCCAACTATGTTGGGGTCGGCTAACCGGATGCAGCTGAACACCAGTATTTTACAAGGAGCGACTGCCTATCTGACCTCAACAACCCACTACTGGGTAATACGATACCCCTTGGTAAGACTGGTTGTCAGACTTTCGGGCTTCTGACTACCCGTAACGACTGTCAAAGATCCATGAATGACAGCCGGGACCAACCGCTTAACGAGCTTTCCGAGGCACGGAGGGGTCTCGGTATTTAAAGATGGTCACCCATCCACAGACCACTTTTGTGTCCACCAAAGAGTTACAAAGAATCCGCAGATGTTTTTGTCAAATCCCAAAAAGTTCTAGCTCAAAAGCTTCTTTTTAACAGATTCTTGTCACTACACCCACAGTAAAGAAAACATGGCTATTTAGATTTACGAACACAGCATCCCACATGCGACCACTGTACGTGTATGACTTTCTTCCATCAATGAAAGTGACGATCATACAGCATACGCATCATACAGCAACGTTTATGGAGAAAGCTTGGTGTTTGTTTTAGTAGATATGAATGTGTGAAGCGCAATTAGTGGAATGAAGGCGAATTTACCGAATCCACCTTTTCAATTCAATTTGGAAGAAACAAACAAAAATCGTCGATAAACGTATAATTATGTTTGGTTGGGAGTGAAATAACGTATTCCGTTGATGTTTAATAGTTTTGCAATGGCACGGTAAAGTGTGACATTCAGTCTATCGGAACTTTTGCAATGGCACGGTAAAGTGTTACATTCAGTCTATCGGAACTGCACACAGTATAAATATTATGACGGTTAGAACCGGTCGGCACACGCTTTTGATATCTAACTGACACTTGGCGAGCAGAGGCATCTACAGTAAAAAAAAACCGGGCAAGAGCGAGTCTGACTTGCGCACCGAGGGTTCCGTACCATCATATGTTTTTAAAGTTTCATCGTCGAGGCCTATGTTCGTTAGAGAATTACAACACTGCGCACTGCAGTGTAGAATATTGCAATTTTATGAGATACAATAACACTTTATAGGAGCTTCCAAGTGAGAGGCTGTTTATTAATACAGTAAGTAGGTTTACCGAGTCTTGTTTTTTTTTTATTAGATATGCTAGATAGTACATTGCCACGCAATTGGATAAGTCCAAGATATGAAAACTGTTTTACTGCTAGAAGTGCTTGTCAGGTCAATAACGAAATGAAAGATTGCGTGTTAGATGAGGGCGATCTACTAATTTAGAGAATAGGTCTGTGTTATCTCTTTTCTGATATTTGTATTCTACAGAGTTATTGGAAAAACACCAACAACCTCTTAAGAGGTCATTGTACTCATCATTATGAACAACTTTTAGGCTGGTTTTCCACTGGAGATGAGCGAGGATGCGTAGCGAGGAATGTGTATAAAACTAACTACCAACGCTAACTTAGTTCAAGCTATAAAAATGAAGCGATGTTATTGGTTGGTTTCACACACATCCCTCGCTACGCATCCTCGCTCATCTCTGGTGGAAACGCAGCCTTACTAATATGGGAACAAACCTCAAATCACGAAAAAACAATCAGCTGTTCTCTACATTTTGACGAGTTATGCGAACATAAATGTGGGGAACAGCTGTTTTTTTTTTCGCGATTTCAGGTTTGTTCCCATAGTAAAAGTTATTCATAATGATGAGTACAATAACCTCTTAAGAGGCTGTTGGTGTTTTTTCCAATAACCCTGCATATCGTCGGATAAGCACCCCTACGACCGTTAGGTACAGACGCCAGCACATCAAGCTACCCGAAACTGTCAAATTTTCCCAATCAACCTTGAACCTTATGCTGTGGCGATAAAGTTGTAAATCTAATAAAGAAATTTGACAGATTGTAGTAACTTGATGCTGGCGTCTGTACATACTTAATTATAAGTTTGTATGCATTCGTTATGAATTTTTAAGAAAAGGACTTAGTAGGTACAAATTACTCTTACGAATTGGTCAACGTGCGTGTTCGGTGCACGCTGCATGGCGTAAAATACGTATTTCTGACAAATACTTAAAAGGTTTTTTTGGTAATACGTGTAAATACATTAATGATGGTCACCACACGCAACCAATTTTAGTAGGTAAATGAGCCTCAGACAACGGGATCGGCCACGGTATCATGAGGAACATTGTTATCTGAATTTTCAAAATGAAAATTGTTTTATAATAGGTACCTACATGTACTCTTTCATGTGGAACTAACGAACGCCGCCGCCGCGCCGCCACTTCACACGGTTTTTAACCGACTTAAAAAAAGGAGGAGGTTCTCAATTCGTGTGAATTTTTTTTACCTCAGAACTCCGTTTTTTTGTTTGAAAGGATTTACTTTCAGATTATTGAACTTTTTGCTATTATACGAAATAGAAGGATACAATAATTAATTATGTATAGGTTTTGATTTTGTAAATGTATTCAATGATACCTATCTACTTTAATGTGTGTTCAGGAAACGAATTGAAAATCTTAAGTTTCCCACTAAGACGAATGATTGTTGTTTTTTTAGTATAACTTAGCCTAATGTTAGTATTAAAAATAATAAACAAGTCGGTGGTGGTATGTTTAATGTCCCTAGTTAATATTGTTGGTTATATTAAGCACCCACAAACCATTAGGTTTCTATTATAGAAAGTATCACTTTCGACATGAAAACCAACTTACAAGTAACCTAGCCATCCAAAGAATGTTCTGTAGAAATCATAGGTAAATAAAAGGTAATTTAAAGGTAATTAAACTGTCATAACCCGCCACTATTAATTATCCTAAAAACTCGATCATCGATCAATCAAATTAATTGATTACCAACATACCATTTTGAATTTTTGACATCCAATAATTTAAAACACTTTACATTAAATCCACATTATTTATTTATGAGTGCACACAAACACAATTTCGTTTTATTTTAATCGATTTAAAACTTGATATATATTTTTAGATGGTTTATTCGATTAATCGTCGATAGATTGATGGGTGCGTGCGCGTACGCGGCGGATAGATGCAGAATGTTTTGCAACTGCAAGCCGCGGATAACGGTGATGCGTGTACGCCGCCCGCAGCGGTAAATATCAGCGGATTACTATCAATCTTCTAAGCAAGTAAGTTTATCAGTAAGTATGATAAGTAATTAGATACAATTGTTTGAGTGATTGCAATATGACCGAATTGGTTTTGGAGCTACAGTATTTTAAGTATCGTATTGACATTGGTGTGTAAGTTCTTCTAAAGCTTTCAGAGAGATTAATAGTAATAATATCCTGAAGGCTGAAATTACTATCTTATAACTTTATGCTTACTGTTGTGATCAACTCATGTGTAAAGCTTCCGTGACCACCAAAATATGACCTACTCGTAGGTACTTACCGACAACTAATGCTTTTTCCTATGCACTGCACCAAACCAACAAAAAAAAACACAATAATTATATTATTATTACTTACCACCCCTACCTAGTTGCTATTCCACCAATTCGCACGAAGCGTTTTCAAACGTCCTTTATAATGCGCACAGCAAAAGAGTGGAACTCTCTACCTGCGTTTGTGTTTCCGAGTGCATACAACCCGAATCTCTTCAAAGTAAGAGTGAACAGGCTTCTTCTGGGTAAGCTCACTCCATCGTAGACTTTGTCTCTGTCACCTCTGACCTAGACTAGAGTCAAGAGCAAACCCATTTCAAATAAAAAATCGGTTGTCTGTAAAGTCGGTTTACTGACGATAGTTGAACGTGACAATGTCATAAGAAAATACTGTTGGAATAGTTGCATTGCGTTTGTTAATATTCCCTTGCACTTCAAGCCGCCATGGAACGCCTCCACGCTACAGAGCGAGGCCGCGAGGTAACGCTTAGTGTTGCCCAAATGCAAGACCAAGACAAGACCTTAGCCAGTCTTGGTCTTGGTCTTGCGTCAATACACCTGGTCTTGGTCTTGGTCTTGGTATTGCGCTCTCAGTCTTGGTCTTGGTCTCGGTCTTGCAGCAAGAGTCTCGCAAGTCTTGCGAGACTCTACTACTTAGACTAGACTACATTCAAATACCTATTAGCCTATTGCTGGGTGGCAGGGACATCGACGCGCTTACCATGGATTCAGTACATGATTCTGGACCCCCATGCGTTGAAATTTTTCGTCGGCTTTTTCTTAATTTTTACGTTTTTTTCTGCAATTTTTTTTACTGTAAACTGTATAAAATCATTATTTCTATCTGACTTAATGAGATTTTCAATTAAAAAATAATAAATTCACTTGTTTCACTTAAAACAGCAATGTAAATAAAACTCGAAAGGGCTACCTGATCAGCTGTATTGCTAAAGTTCATTTACGAGGTCAACACTATCTTCGTAGTTCGTACCTACGCTATTCGCTTTCAAATGCCGCGACAAAGGGACCGCAGCGCCAAGCGGTCTCCTCGTATTATTAATCCACTTGAAAATAAACTTTAAATTATTACATTATAGTGCATAAATGCTTGAACCTGACATAAAATGCGGAAGATTGCCGAAATCCCCGTGCGGCGGCGGCGTCTTTGTCCGTAAATTATCAAATAAGTAGGTACGTAATACACTAACCGACCAACAGTTTATTCGCGGAACGTCATATTTTGCCAATCAACTATGAACCTTAATGCTTTAGCGATAAAGTTAAAAATCTGTTAAATAAATATGGCAGATTGTAGTAGTTTGATGTGCTGGCGTCTGTACCATAACATCGGCTGGCTTAAAAACTGCTACTAGTACTAGACCTACTCGACTCGCTGTTAGTTTTAAATTTTGCTGAATAGAAGAATAATATAAACTTTGAAACATAAATACCTACATAACTTTTATCAACCTACTAACGTTAGATCTGCACATTAGACTTATACAAGTATAATATAATACTCTAAGTAGATATACCTACAAGGTATGAAATGAACTTTGCTAGATAGTTATGCTAGGTACATTTTTATCACATATGGGAACAAATTTGTAAGTAACACGCTACCTACCTACTTAATAAATAGTCGAAACATATAATAATCAATACCTTTTAGTGTTATGACGATACGGTTTTGATACTGGGGAACGTCTATCAAAATCGGGATTGAAACCAAATACCTACTATAACGCCCAAATCTCAGTTTGACTTAACTGCGAGACGCAAGAGTCTTGCAGGCTTAGTCTTGTTCTTGCTCAAGTCTTGCAGGGTTCGGTCTTGGTCTTGGTCTTGCTACAATAAGTCGGTCTTGGTCTTGGTCTTGGTCTTGCAAAAATGCAAGAACAAGACCAAGACTGCAAGACCAAGACCGATTTTGGGCAACACTAGTAACGCTACATGAGTCATGTTTTTTCGTGAATGCAGCCAGCTTCATCGATTTATTAGACGTTGTCACGTCAAAAAAAAAAACAATAAGAGTTAGGTATAATATTATAATGTAGGTAAGAAGAATGTTCGTGAGCAGGGTCTTCAATTGAGACTGGACTCTGGAGCAGCCCGGAGTCTGAATTTGTTCGATGGCAATACACTCGACATTACATGGGAATGGGTGTGCTATTTATTACATGGGACTTAAAATAACTGGTGAAATGTGTACCGTGCACTATAGGCGTACGTATAGTGCACGGTACACATTTCACCAGTTCTGCCTAAACCTTCGGGGATTATAGGTGTGTAGTTATTTTATGTGTTATGTAAATATAACTTAATTTTCCACGTACCAGGTTTGCAGCAGGAAGTCGGTTTAGGGCAGGGTAAATTTTAATGATTGAACATACTATTTACTGAAAAAAAAAACAAGAAAAAAAAGGAAAACCACTATTACTGTAATAAGTAAATTGTTTGAACGATATCACCATTGAATAAAAACGTTAATTTTGTGACCTTTTAGAACTGTTCAAAGCAGTTCAGATTAATGTTTTTTCATTTTTATTTACTGCTTATAGGCTCCTACAAACAGGTGCGACACGCGATGTAATCGCGCGCGACACAAAGGCACCGCTCGTTGCGCGACTTGCAGTGCCTTTGTGTCGCGTGTCGTGTCGCGCCTGTTTGTAGGAGCCTTATTGCTTTCAGTGCACAGACTCTGAAACGGATGCAAACTGTACTTTGTTGTATACTCAACAGAAGTGACGTATGAGTCCATTAACTCAGCTGGTATCAATCAGCCTGTAGTGTTCCCACTGCTGGGACACAGGCCTCCTCTCTGTAAGAGAGAGAGTGGGCTTATGCACCACGCGGGGCCAGTGCGGGTTAGTAGATGTCACATATCTTCGAATATTGTGGGTCTAGGACATGCACGCCTGTGCAAACGGAGAAGGAAAACATCGTGAGGAGACCGCTCCTCACGATGTTTTCCTTCTCCGTTGTGAGAGCAGTGTTGATGAAATAATTTCCACAAAGTAAAGCGCCTCTCTGGGTTTGAACCTACAACTCCCTGCCGTTACCACTCGGCCACCATAGCCTTGCGCTGTCCAGTGCTGGTTCTCAAAGTAAGGCGTGCTACACACTAGTTCGGATCGGCATAATTCGGTACGACTCGGCACAGCCCGGCTGCACAATATAATTATGGAGATACCGCCGCTGTTCCGAATCATCATCATCAGCGTGTGGCACCCTTAAGTGACGAGAGCTAACTCTGGAAGTCTTATATGGGTCGTAAGCTACTTGCCACGTTTGTAATTCTAACTTATCAGTACCTAAACATTACTATTAATTTGATGTGAAATTAATTGGCAGGTTATGCCAGGGTGATGAAATATCATCTAGCTAGACTAAAGTAAATACTAAATAGTCAGGTAGGTCAGGCTGCTTACTCTTCAATTTAATTCCGATAGATCGACATTGGAATTGTGACGTTTCGTACTCTTGAGTTCGATGCTAGCGCCAAATGATTTTTAGATTGGGTGTCCATTTTGGAGAACTAAGTGGAATTGGGTTCGGCTTGGCGTGGGGTAATTGTTGACAATATTGTTTTCAAGAGTACTGAATCACGTGACTGTAAAATTAACATTGGAATCATATTGACATCTCATTGGAATTAAAATTAGTTTGGAAAGTAAGCCCCCTGTATGTACTCTGTACTAATAAACAACAGTTTGCTATGAAAACGTCAATTTTTATGGAACCGATAAACGGCACACATTCGAAAACGCACTAACAAGTTATCGAACCAAATAAGCGCTAATGAATAGATAAACTATGGATAAAAGTGCCTCAGAAACCAAACCACCATCAGTTAGTTACGTGGTTTTACCACGGAAACTCCGATTTGCCTTTAACAAAGTACCAAGACATCAGAGCTGTGTAGGAGAATATATAAAACCCGTGTGTGGCCCCGTATGGCGATACGGGGCCACACACGTTTCCGTTCGGACAGCTACGTCACCTTCCTACACACACACATTGTTGTGATCCGTGCTCCTCAAATGTTCTGCAGCCTTAGTATTATTGAAGTTTACTTTGAATTATTCGTGCAAAACCGTCACATCTCCGAATCCAACGGTGTTCGTTTGTACAAATAATAATTTACTCTTCTGTGAATTTCTGATGTCTTGGTACTTTGTAGAAGGGATATCGAAAACTCCGTGGTAAAACCTCGTAACTACGGATGATAGTGTGGAACTAACTGTGTTGCATTGGACCGACCGAGACGCGACGCGAGTCAATAGTTAAGAGATATTTAATTTTACTTCGTGTGAGAAGAGAAGAAGAGCATGTGATGATGGGGAGGAATATAGAATTGTTTGAAGACCAAAGGTACAGGATAGATTCTCGTGGAAGCTGATATGGCTGGTTACTTAGAAAATCACTAGCTAACTAACCGCCACCGGTTTTTAAATAGGTGTTTAAATTGAAGTCCATAATAATCTGTTGACTTCTACGGCTTCTGTGATGGAACAACCAGTATCTTGGCAAATCAGTCAGCTATTTAAGAGGATCGTTGCTCATCTCTATCGAAACCTAATTTCGATGATGACTTTGACTGATTAACTGGAAAATTGGTATAAATAATCTTTTAAGTCAAGTTATAGAAACATTCCAGACGATTTTTTTAAAATTCTACCCCTATGGGGATACAAAGAGGGAATACAGTTTATATGAAAAATCTTATTCATTTGGTTAATAAACTTGAAACTTGGCAATATTTGGCTCAGTAAATAATAAATATTGTCACTTATTTAAAAAAAAAAAAAACCCTCACAGAGAATTTAGGGGGTGGCAAATTTAATAGGTTAGAACAATGTGTAACCCGCTGTCAGATTAACTCAAAACTCGATATATACCTAGTACTTACTAAAACAAAAATAAAAAGTATGTGTTCGAGGGTTTTTCAAAAATCGACTCCTACCAATGTGGGAAAGGGTACCTACTTACTTAATAAAATTTAAGGGGTGGATTTTACTGCTTGCTTCCATGAACCCGAAAATGGGTATGGGTCTTTGAGTCAAGTTATGAACACATACCAAACGAGTTATCAAAATTCCACATCTGTGGGGGTGAAAAGCGGGATACAGGATACAGTTTATTTGAAAAATATGATTCCTTTGATTTTTAAACTTAAAAATTGGCTCGAATACTTCTTATTTATCTAAATAAATTATAAAAATCATAACGCGACACCACGCAGCGAAACACGACGCCGACAACATTACGTGTATAATCATAGTTTTAAGTTTCTTTAATATGTATTAGTTTATTATTGTATAAGATTATTTTGTGTATTTTATCTATGGGCCTCAGTTGCCTGATAATAAAATGATTATTATTATTATTATAAACAAATATTTTCGAAATTTTTAGGGGAAAGTGGGAAAGTACGAAATACACGCGGATGAAGTCGCGGGCAAAGTGCTAGGCGTGTCTTTAAAGAATGTACGTTATTAGCAAATGTCGTGATTCGCTAAGGAATTGACGTGGCTTCGGTAAGGAATCGTTAAGTAAGTCACCAAGGCAACAGACATAATATATAGAGGTTTACAGGCTAGCGGAGTCCCTGGGGGTATTTCGGGGGTACTTCGGAATTAGATGACTCTGAATAAATTCCTGAAAACCTTTTGGATTGTGTAAATTGTGTTACATGATACTAAAAATATCCCCTCCCCTCTCCCCCTCCCCCTATATATCCCTTTTCTTTCATTAATTTGAATTTTACTATTGTGATCAATGTTTTTCTGTTTATTTTTGACATAATTAATTGTCATAATAATTAATTCATAATTTAATTAATTGTCATATTAATTAATTGTAATAATTAATTGACATAATTAATTATTAAAATCAATTTATTCAATAGTACTACCTAATGTTGAAGTTTTTTGCGATAACATAACGTAATGTAAAGGGTAAACTTTTTATTCCTTAGCCTTTTTCACAAATAGAAACAATAGGACTATACAACACATCTTTTTTACTATAGTCCGCACGGAACTAGTTGGCCGCACCTTAGGTATGTGAGCGGCGGGATGGAGGGGCGGGGACGCTTGCTGTCATCAATCTCATGTGCGTTGCGAACACTAGACAACCCGCCGCTTCACCCCGCTCCACCTAAGGCGCGGCCAACTAGTTCCGCGCGGACTATAATAAAAAAGATGTGTTGCGCCCCCAAATAAATTGGGATAAGGGTAAGAGAATGATGACACAAATAATGAAAGTCATCTAATTCACTTACTAGCTTTCGTCCGCGGGATTTCGTACTTTGTTCTACGCTGCAGGGGGTGCAGCGGGTAAAGGGTTGTTTTGAAAATTTATTATTCCTGTCTTTATTATTTTCTTTGATATATTGATTATTTTCTACATATTGTTAACCCACCTTTCTACCCTGATTAAAAAAAAATCGCTTTATAAGTTTAAATTATTTGAATTAGGCCTGATTTTTCCAAATCCAAATAGTATTATCGGAGAAATCAGAGAAATGTATAATAACTGTCAGATATCATTTTATTCCACGAATAAAAATTATCTGTCGGTTGAAAAATTACAGAGAAGTGCTTTGAAACAAGCAATAAAATCCTCACTTGTTTACCCCTTTTCACCCAGTTAAGGCTTGAATTTCGAAAAATACAGAAATACTTTTATTTATATAAATTTTATTTATTTATTTTATTTAAAAAGGAAGGAACTTTTTTTTTTTTTTTTTTTTATATAAAAATTTTCAAATTCATCCGATTACAGACGCATTCACGCCAAGATTCAAGTTTATAAACCCAAGGAATAATGGTTGGGCTTGGGACGGTAAATATATTTTTTTAAGTAATTTTAATTGTTATTTATATTTAAACTAGCTGACCCGACAGACGGCGTCCTGTTTTTGATTCGAAAGACACGTGGCGCCATCTATTATCATAATAACGTTATTGTTGTTTTCCTCGGGAACAGTTTTTTCGGGATGAAAGGTGGCCTATGTCCGTTTCTGTACACAAAAGGTAACAAACAAACTTGCTTTCGCATTTTTAATATTAGTTAGGATTCTGTATCTACTAAGCTAACATAGTTTATTTAAGCTCCTGTTGTTACTAACCATATTGAATCATGTTATCTCACAAATAAATTTCATAAATAAGATTTTTCATATAAACGAATTTCCCCCGTTTGGGATATAATAAGGGTTGATTTTCGCAAAATCCTTTCCTATTACACCCCTTCGTTTTAAACTACGACTACTGCCCAAAGTTCAAGTTTTATTATCTTTAGTGGTTTGGCGAAAGAAAGTTTTACGAACTAGATAAACACTAACTAAACCAGTTAGTGATTTCGAGTTGTGTCACTTTTGCACCAGAAGATTTCAATAATACCAAGGGTGCAGACGTACTAAGGAGTTTAGAGAATGCCGTAGTCCAGGCAACCTTTATAATAACTACTAACAACTACATAGATGGCAGAAAGATACGTCTTTATTCTACAGAAAATTTGGATATGCCCGCTTCCTAGTACTAGGGCATCAGAAATAAGTCGTCTGAGCGGGAGTGGACGATCAACGCTGTGGCTGAGATCTAAAAAATAGGCCGAGACCTTGCTCGAATATTATTATAAGGTTCATATTCGTATGAAATGCTTACTGTACCTACTTAGCTTGATTACGGTATGTATAACCGTCTAAGTACGCTTTGTATACAGCCACGGAAAATTACAATTTACCTGCTTCCCGATACCAAGGCATCACAAATAACGAGAGGGAGTTATTTTTTTATTATTAGTCTGTCATCGACTTCGATCAACGAATCGAACGTTTGCACTCCGAAGTTGAGTCTTTCTTCCACGGAAATTTTGAATTGCCTTCTACCAAATACCAAGGCATCAGAAATCCCGAGAGGTGTTTGTATAGTAGTCAGCCAGCCGTCACTTGGTCTTCGTTGTCCGATTCGCAGTTGGGTCGTTCTTGCACGGAAATTTAGAACTGCCTTTTCCCAAGTACCAGGATAGCAGAAATGTGAAGAAGAATGAATTTTATACAGCAAGTTATGGAAACTGAAATCGTATGATGAACCTGCGTATACCCTTCGTCCATCAGCAAAAAAAAAATGAACACAATTTAAAAACTGTTTTATCTTGCTTAATATAATGTTGTATTAGCTTTATATAAATATGTGTATAAAGTTACTTACGTTCTTTTATAATCCATCTTGGATTTGGTCCACTGTAAATAGGTACTTATTTAACTAAATAAATAATCATACATCAATGTTTATAAGATTCGCAACCGTAACATGTAGGTATTTACTTTACAGCACAAATATGTACCTTAACACAACCGCGTTGCGGCGCCGCAACGCTGAAATCTGGAAGAAAGGTCCGACTTGTTACCTTGAACTTTCACCGCAACGCGGATATGTGTTAGGCCCTAAAGGACATCATTCAAGGGTTGAACATTTTATACCCAAACATTAAAGCGGCGCCAGAAAAAAATGTTGGTACTGCCTTTTAGGCCCCGAGAAATGAACTCTTGAGCATTTTTTTACTATAACAAAGAAATACTGAAAATGCCAAAATTCATACTTTTTTAACAAGTGTTTTAACTTTTAAGCATAACATAAACACTAACTTTTAATTGAATTATGTATCCTGAACATGTTATTAACTACTTATATCTATAAACTTGTTAAAACATGTCTTAAGGGAAATTACAAGTTTATAGTTAAAATTTGTAATTTCCCTTAAGACATGTTTTAACTATAAACTTGTTATTTCCCTTAAGACAACAGTACATTTTTTCCGGCCGGCACGTTAATTTTTGGGTACGAAATGAATGATTTCCTCTTTTTAGAATCAGCAGTACAACTCTCAAGTTAGGCCTCAAATTTCATAATATCATGAAATAGGCATTCAAATTCAATAGGGTACTTTGAACTTACAGACTGTATTTTATATGATATAAATGATTATAATTCTGTACAATTATACATATTTGTTCACCTGACACTGACCGGCAAATTGCAAAAAACGTAAGAATAATTCCGCAAGCTACTCTACTCTTAGCGCATAATCCCTGTATAACTCAAGTATCACCAAGTTTCTTAGACATTATTAGTTGAGAATAATGATCAGTATTTTGACACAGCGCCTAGTGATGATGACAATAATTTGAACTTTAATCTTCTTGACCGATCATTGGGTCACCACATTGGGTCACTACCAAGACCAGCAAAATTCACAATCATAGAAAGGGCAAAATTAACTTAATTAAGCGTATAATTATAATGTATTTTACTGTCATCTTTTTGAAGGAACATTACTGGCAAAAAAATATAATATTGTACGCAAAATACGCACATTGACGTGGAGTTGCGGACACCAGCCCGTATTACCTATTACTGGCAAAAAACTAGATTACCAGACCGTTTGCACCATCACACACCGAGCAAAGATATGACTATCAGCATTATCAAATCAACATCATTATAAACAACATATTCTTACAGACACAGGCCTTATAAATCTTGTGTGTAATTGTGTGAGACTGTTACACATGAGATTAGGAAATGCGAACTTTTCATAGCTGCTTTCTAATACTTAACCCCTATTAAATAATAGTTTTAAAAATACTTGAGCATCGTTCATTAGGTTCCTACTCTTGTGTATTGTAACTGTGCCTAGGTCTAATACTCTAGTGCAAAAACACATTAGTGTAAGTTAATCTACAGCATATCCTAAGGTCCTCATGTCGTTATCAAAGTTTTTGTTCTTGTACTGCTTGATCTTCGTCAGCCACCTTTCCAGGGACACCGCTTGGCGATGACCGCCGTACCTCTTCGGCAGGCACTCTGGGGGGATGTATCTGTCAAATTGAGATAAATAAGATTATTTAGTGACAATGCCTACATAAAGAAACGGCCCGATCTACCAACCTGCATTACGCCCGCATGGATTATGGCCCACTCCCTCTCAAAGGAGAGGAGGCATGCGTCAACGACAGAGGCTGTCGACGGCTGCATCGACTTTGTCGTTGACGTGTGTCGCCCTTGTTAGCATGTAGTGGCATGTCAGTATTTGGCAAAGTTGGATAACTTTATTATACACGGTTGCGAAGTAAAGTTCGTAAATAAAGTAAATGGCTCAACATTGATCATCGCTTTAGAATATTTGATTGTACGAAACATAAACAAAGTGAAGTTTAGTAATAAATCGACCTTACTTGTTTAGCTACCTAACATAAGTATTACAGCTATTGTTTCCCTTTCCACTTGGATTTGATAACTAACGGGTGAAATTCGTTGATGTTGACTTGTTTGTTTGCTGTTGTGTTGTTTTCTTGTTTTCGAGTTATCAAAGCTAGCTATGCAAAGCCAAATCTTTGCATAGGAGCCTAGAACCAATATGTTTTAAGACTTCTCATGAATATTGAACAAACCTACTGTTCCGAGTAAACCAATATTAAAATAACACAAACATCCAGAGATACTAATTATTTGCCATGCAAAGGGTCAATCACTCGTTAGTACTATTGAGGTGTAACGAGGGGAAGTATAGCTAAAAGCTTTCCATGAGAACCGATACTGCTTGCAACGCTGCAAGTCTGAAACGTGCTAATATCCTGGAGGTAAATTGGAGCTGATAAGTGTTGTTAGCGGTTAGAACGAAGTCGTAGGCAAATAGAGCATTTGAACGAAAATTATATTATTGATTTGTTTGAATTATTCTGGGGTCAGCTAATGCGATACATAGGTGACGGGTTGACTACTAATAATATATTTCCAAAAACTTAATGACTAGACTGAATTGTCAGTCTCAGATTATCAGGGTTTCATACTAACCGCAAGATTGTCTCAGGCGCTTGTATGACCTTACCAAGATTTCCAAGGCACAGCTTCGGTCACCAGCCGAGTGGGTAAGTACTTATACCACGAACTAACACTTTCAAGCTTCAAATATCTTTTTCCCCTGTATTATTCTGGATATCTGGTGCTGAATACTCACTCATGTAAAGCACCGAGATCACTTCCATGAAATCGAACGCTCTTCCACAAACCGTCCACGGGCGCCAGACGTTTGAAGAAGTGGAACAGAGTCTCGAAGACTCGGGAGCAGTTGATGACGTGGACTCCTCGCATGTTTAACGGGAATGATAACTGAAAAGAATTTGATGAAGTTATGACTACGAGTATGAGCTTATTTTATCACTGTAAGTTTGCATTATTGCCTTTTGATGAGGGAGTGGATTCCCCATACAGTAATATAAACTTGAATGAGAATTTCCCATGCCCATAGGCGAGACCTCTGAATTGACAAGCTCTAAATTACATTTACATCTTTTGTTTGCTTGACTCTGAGACATGTGTGTTTTTATTCCGTCAATTAATTTTTAAATCATACTTTTTGATATTGTAATTAAGATATTAATACTTAATGACATTAGTAGGTACTTTGATATTATTATGAATTCTTGGACATTGTAATTTTTACTTTGACATTATGAATTATATTTTGACATTATGATTTATATTTTGATTTAACTAAGTATTAATATTTTGACATCATAAATTCTTAACGCATTTTTGATGAAT
Organism: Luperina testacea; assembly: GCA_927399505.1. Lineage (NCBI taxonomy): Eukaryota > Metazoa > Arthropoda > Insecta > Lepidoptera > Noctuidae > Luperina > Luperina testacea. Next base: position 2,704,337 of record OV656771.1, read on the forward strand.
CATAACCAGTCTATTAATTTGTCATTAAAATTATAAATTCATACACTTCATACAACATTTCAGTAATATAAATTCCTAATATTCTTATAATGTACCTAGTTCTGATCTGCATACGTACCTAGCTTGTTATTTAATATTCCTACACCAGCAATGGTAGTATTTATTATGTGAAACAATATTTAATGTGAGATTTTAATGTATCATATACTTAGAAATAAATAAATACTTACTTGTGAAACCATGGTACTGTGCAGAAAAACTGGAATAATTCCTTACCCCCATAACATTCATGGCTTGTACGGCAGCAGCTGGTGAGAACTGCCTCATATGCTTCATGGTGAGACCAGCACAGTCCAGGAGGGCGTGGCCTCCTAAGATCTGGAGCTTCGGCTGCATGATGCCGATCTCCAAAAGAAGCATGCAACCGCGGATTAGATCATCTACTGGGATGACATCTGGATCCCATTCACCTGGAATTAGGTAGATAGAAGATAGAATTCTCTACAAGTATTAGTGCTGTAAATTGGACATAATTTTTTACGAATCTATAGGACAATAATTCCCATAATTAAAAACAATCGCGTCATTGCGATTGCGATTGTTAATCTCAATTCCATTCTGTATGTAAAAAATAACTAACATTTTCATAAATTTGAGGTATTTTTGACAGAGAGGAATTGAGATTAAAATCAAACATAATGTTTCATGAATCTATAGGACAAATTCCCATAATTAAAAACAACCGTGACAGTCAATAAAAGACTTATGAAAATTTGTGGTACTTTTGAAAGAAAGGAATTGAGATTAAAAAAAAAAAATTCGAACGTCCTGCTTCTTCTTAGCGTGGCGATGGAAATCTAAACAGAACCGGCCCAGAATTCGTTTACGTGTTTGGCGCCATCACCAGCGTCCAGCACTGACAGGACACGTAGGACATGATATTAAGTGTGCCATCGTTTGTGGAACAGCTCCACATTTACACTTCAAGGCGGAGTCTTCTATGAATCTCCACCTGAACAGGTTTTGCTTGCTTCGGTCAACCTGGGTCCGGAGTCTGTTCAAAGACTTCCAGGTTACCCAAGACAACTCATGTCCAGGTGGGAGATCTACAGCGGGTGGAACTAATGGTTTAGGTAAGGAAGCACTGTCTCGCCACGACTTCAGTCTTTCTGTTAATCGTTCGCCAGTAAGTAGGACGACACACTTTAACGATCGTTCTTGAATATACGGGAATTGCCTCTCTAATCCTGCACGTTCAGCTGGTTACATTCAATATAGCATAATATCTACTAACACTCAAATAAAGTTAAGTTTCCTTTACGAAATGAGCTAAATCTCTCAGGTTTTTAGACCAATTCATTATATTTCGGTACTACATTTCCAAATGGCAATGCAATCACATTTTTATGAGTTGTTTTACAACGATTGTAATTAGCGATTTATATTATGTATATATAATTATATTCTATATAACTAGGTAAGTATTGTTATTGTTAATTTATATAGGGTCGTTATTTTAATTGTATACCATTATCTGATGTATGACGAACTAGTTTAGACGATTTTAATGGTATTATAGTTACAGTTCAGAAGCATAACCTGCGTATACTTAATATAGGAACAAGTGAGGTGGAAGACTTACCTAGTCTGCACAGGATAAGTCTGCCAACATCAGGCCTGTCGAAGAGTACACCTTCGAACACGTGGCCTAGTTTAGTGAGGCTGAACCAGTCCACATCGCGCCATAGGTGCGGGTTCTGGTCCCGGAAGTTGATGTAGCGGACTAACTGAAAGGATGGAAAGTAGATTTTTGTTTAAATACCTATGTTTGGGTGTTTAGAAATACTGGTGGTTCGTTATGTTTTTTACAAGGGACTGCAGGAATTTAATTGCAGTACCTAACGCAAAAAATATGCAAGTGGCGATTTACGGTGATGAAAATAATTAAGCGTAGGTAGGTACCTACTGAATTTATGGGGCAAAGAATGGTAAGTATTAGATTTACGATTCATGCATCTCAAATAAAGATACCTCAGAAATATTCGAGGTTTGCCAGCTCTTTTATTGATTGTAAGTATGCAGAGTGAATACGTACAAGTCTATGCGCCCGCGCAGGCACCGATCGCCGTGCCCTCAGAAACCGCAGTAGAAACGCGTCGTCCATCCGATACGGTTGACACTCGCCTCGCTCTGAAACATAATCTTAGTCATAAATACCATAATATAACTTGCTATTGTACGGAAAACACATTAAATATATTGATAATAAAAACAATGTACGTCGTTCTGTCAAGCTTGGAATAACTTACACACTTGCACTGGGGTTCCAAGAAAGAAATACCTTTCTGGTTTTTTTGTGAGCAAACTTCGTTAATTTGAAAGGGTTAAAAATGGACCAAATGCAACGGGGTGGCTAGTCTTTAAATTGCGATTCAAACTGAAGTTGTTTCTACGTGCTAGAAACTGAAGAAGCCATGAATCAAAAAATGGTACAGAGTTGGACAAACTCAGTGTCTTAAAACTAGTCTTTAATTTATTATAGAAGTTGTTCTGTTCCAAAGCAAAGGAAATAATACTATTCAAAGTTGGAATGGGTGAACAACATGGAGCGTAACAAGTGACCTTTTTAGGCCCCTTGGGGCTTTGAGTTAAATGAAACATGTCTCCGCAACATGTTTACAAATATGTATACTCATGTGGCTGCAATGATTTGGTTAGGTGTCTGAAAACTAAGTAGAATTGCAGAGGATACTTATCCTTATTTGCGAAAATATAATTTTTTATGGGTTATTATGTTTATTTATCTATCTTGTGATTTCTGTTCTACCATTCTTATGGTTATGTATAGGTATTTTTAGTTGTCACGCGCCCGATAGATGGCGCTGTACAATTCACGCTCGTTTCTGAATCGCGCTATGGTTTCGTTACCGCGCGGAGTATATAAGCTCGGGCGACCCAAAATTTGTTAACTCTGGTTTCCCTTCAAAACGCATAAATCTTTCGCCTTTTACTAAAGATTTCCGTGGAGGGGGACACTCAAATGAGTCTATAATATTTTTGGAATACTCTGTTTCGGCAGAGTTTATAAACTCTAACCTTCATAGCAGATGTATTGTGTACACTGTGCAGATCTATTTGTAACTTTGATTATGACGTCACATAATCTATAATAATATATCTTCTATATATAAAAATGAATCGCTGAATGTGTTGCTAAGCGCAAATCTCGAGAACAGCTGAACCGATTTCGCTAATTCCTTTTTTATAATAATCACGGAAAAAAAAGAATTTTTAAAAAATGCCTGAAAAAGTCTAAAAACAACACTTTTCTATATTCCCATACAAAAGATTAGTAATAATACATAAAAGTCAATTTGAATTTTAATACCATACCATAAAGTTTACAGTGTTAGTGGAGGGGTTCCGGAAAGGCAAAACAATTGAGTGACGTTAGTATCGTATAAATATTAATGTCAATATTGGTCAATATTTATACCATGGTAATATTATTCAAAATGATAATTTCGCACAAACACTGCTATATTCTGAAATGCCAAAATATTACTTGGAATCAATCGACAAAGAAATTATTGCGAAGGAAACAAGGAAAACCAGTTCCAGGTTACCCAGGTGTATATTCAACCGATGCAATAGGTCGAATTTATTCCGTCCATCCAAGCAAAGATGAATGTTTTTATTTACGGCTGCTATTAGTCAATGTGAACTACTATTGAACGAAGAAAAAAAGTATGTATTTGATACTCTTATAAAAGTAATAAATGATGGAACTGGAGGGATTTACTTCTTGGACGCTCCTGGTGGTACAGGAAAAACTGTTTTGATTAATTTAATATTGGCAACAATTTGCTCAAAAACCGGCCAAGAGCGTGTCGGGCCACGCTCAGTGTAGGGTTCCGTAGTTTCCCGTCCGTCACAATAAGTGTTCCCACTTATGAGTTTAAAAGTGGATATCCATCCATCGTATCTACGATTATACTACAAACAGTCCAGAAATTATTTTGTACAACTTTTTGTCTTTTTTGTACAAAAACTGTTGTTTCCATAGAGTTCAAAATAATTTTCCTAGAAAGTCCTTATAAAGTTCTACTTTTCAGATTTTTTTCATATTTTCTCAACTTATGGTTCAAAAGTTAGAGGGGGGGGGACACATTGTTTTTTACTTTTGGAGCGATTATTTCCGTAATTATTGACATTATCAAAAAATGTTTTTAGTAAACCCCTATTCGTTTTTAAATACCTTTCCAACAATATATCACACGTTAGGGTTGAAATTAAAAAAAAAAAACACTTCCCACTTTACATATAGGGGGGCTACCCTAATAAAACATTTTTTTCCAATTTTTATTTTACCACTTTGTCGGCGTGATTGATATACATATTGGTACCAAATTTCAGCTTTCTAGTGCTAACGGTCACAGAGATTAAGCGAGGACGGACAGACGGACAGACAGACATGGCGAAACTATAAGGGTTCCTAGTTGACTACGGAACCCTAAAAATGAAATTGCTCTAGATCTTGCTTCGTCAGGCATTGCAGCAACTTTGCTTGAAGGCGGTCGAACAGCCCATTCAGCTCTAAAATTGCCATTGAATATGCAACGCAAAGCAACGAAACTCCAACCTGCAACATTTCCAAGAATTCGGCAATGGCAAAGGTTTTACAGCAATGTAAACTAATAGTGTAGGATGAATGCACGATGGCGCATAAAAAATCTTTAGAGGCTTTAGATAGAACCTTAAAAGAACTACGGAACAACCAAAACCAATTTGGTGGCGCAATGATTTTATTATCAGGAGATTTTCGCTAAACATTGCCAGTGGTTCCACGTTCAACGCAAGCTGATGAACTGAATGCATGTTTAAAGTCCTCCAATTTGTGGAAACATGTCAAGGTATTACATTTAAGCAAGAATATTGCGTGTCATGTTGCAAAATGATCAATCTGGAGACATATTCTCTAAATAACTCATTGATATTGGTAATGGCAAATTTCCTATAGATGTGCTGACTGGCTGCACCAACTTTCCTGGGAGTTTTTGCCAGTTAACGCCATCAAAAGCTGAACTCATTCAAAAAGTGTTTCCAAATGTTGCTCAAAATTACTTATTCCATGATTGCTAGAGCGAACGAGCTATACTGGCTGCCAAAAACACTGATGTAAATGAATTAAATTCCAAAATTTCAAAAAAATATGTTTCTCGCATGGTCAATTGTATGTTACCTGTTCCCGTGTTGGAAAACCATCGGCTCTGCTTGTTTACGCGCCAGGTAATCAAACAATAAATATCGTGTACCATAAAGTACTACAGTAAAAATGAAACTTAATTTAGAATAAGTAAAAATAAAATGAAATATAATAAGTAGGTATCACAATAAGAAATCAGAAATTGTAATTTTTATTTTAATTTTTTAGTGACTACCTATTAAAAGAATTTTAAGTGTTTTATAATTTCTATTTTTTACATAATGTAATTACTTATTGACTTATCAACTTTCTTTTTCTTTTTTTATCTTACTAGCTGACCCGGTGTGCCGAATAAGTATTAAAAATAAATAAAAAATTAAAGAATCGACTGCTAGGCGGCACAAAGTTCGCCGGGTCAGCTAGTAATTACATAAAAATTGAAATGTCGCGCATTTATTGGCAAGGTATACGTTTTCGAAACTACTTTCATAGAATGTAACAATTCGGTCGTCGATTTCAACTGCGCGATTCAAAGTAGAAAAGGCAAATCTATTATATTGCACGTTACATAATTATTTCATCAATTTGCATAATTGTTGATGTGAGACAGTTAGACCATAAACCTATTGTAAGCATCCACCGTAAAATGTAATAAAATTATACTATGTTTAACATTATCTCTCTTTATTAACATAAAATTAATTGTAAGACACGTAATTACTGATTCTTTGGCAACTTACTTCGTATAATGTAAAAATTTTGGTAACAGATCTATGATTTAAAAGAACGAAGGTCAATTCACAATCACTTTGAATTGAATAGCAAGTAAACGTTGAATATCACACCAAGCTTGAAATCTTTTGTATACAAATTGTTCTGTTTTGTAGTATAAATGGTTTGGTTGCTGTTATTACCCGATATTTAGCTAACGGTAAATAATTCGAGAAGATTTCGTACTTCTAGGTAAACATTCCGCTCTTGCTAAAAATTACACCTTTTGTACAATGTCTCACTTTGCATAAGGCTACACCGACCGCCTAGTGGCGCCCTTGTCGTTTGTTTGATTATTTCTTTTATTTAAGGATGAAAATGCAGAAAATAAGCACATTAAGTTGTGCTCCACAAGATTATACGTTAATAATAGTTAATATTATTATAAACGGTAGTTTTATATTGTTTAGTTTTATTATAATCACTAAAACGGATAATAGTGGCCACTATTTTCCGTTTCAGTGATTACAATGATTGAATAGTACCTCTTATTTACTAAGTACCTCCTTATGGCTGTGTTATCCTGGTCACAGTCCTGCATGTCGATTCTGTAAAAATGCAATGATTTGGTTAGGTGTCTGAAAACTAAGTAGAATTGCAGAGGATACTTATCCTTATTTGCGAAAATATAATTTTTTATGGGTTATTATGTTTATTTATCTATCTTGTGATTTCTGTTCTACCATTCTTATGGTTATGTATAGGTATTTTTAGTTGTCACGCGCCCGATAGATGGCGCTGTACAATTCACGCTCGTTTCTGAATGCTATGGTTTCGTTACCGCGCGGAGTATATAAGCTCGGGCGACCCAAAATTTGTTAACTCTGGTTTCCCTTCAAAACGCATAAATCTTTCGCCTTTTACTAAAGATTTCCGTGGAGGGGGACACTCAAATGAGTCTATAATATTTTTGGAATACTCTGTTTCGGCAGAGTTTATAAACTCTAACCTTCATAGCAGATGTATTGTGTACACTGTGCAGATCTATTTGTAACTTTGATTATGACGTCACATAATCTATAATAATATATCTTCTATATATAAAAATGAATCGCTGAATGTGTTGCTAAGCGCAAATCTCGAGAACAGCTGAACCGATTTCGCTAATTCCTTTTTTATAATAATCACGGAAAAAAAATAATTTTTAAAAAATGCCTGAAAAAGTCTAAAAACAACACTTTTCTATATTCCCATACAAAAGATTAGTAATAATACATAAAAGTCAATTTGAATTTTAATACCATACCATAAAGTTTACAGTGTTAGTGGAGGGGTTCCGGAAAGGCAAAACAATTGAGTGACGTTAGTATCGTATAAATATTAATGTCAATATTGGTCAATATTTATACCATGGTAATATTATTCAAAATGATAATTTCGCACAAACACTGCTATATTCTGAAATGCCAAAATATTACTTGGAATCAATCGACAAAGAAATTATTGCGAAGGAAACAAGGAAAACCAGTTCCAGGTTACCCAGGTGTATATTCAACCGATGCAATAGGTCGAATTTATTCCGTCCATCCAAGCAAAGATGAATGTTTTTATTTACGGCTGCTATTAGTCAATGTGAACTACTATTGAACGAAGAAAAAAAGTATGTATTTGATACTCTTATAAAAGTAATAAATGATGGAACTGGAGGGATTTACTTCTTGGACGCTCCTGGTGGTACAGGAAAAACTGTTTTGATTAATTTAATATTGGCAACAATTTGCTCAAAAACCGGCCAAGAGCGTGTCGGGCCACGCTCAGTGTAGGGTTCCGTAGTTTCCCGTCCGTCACAATAAGTGTTCCCACTTATGAGTTTAAAAGTGGATATCCATCCATCGTATCTACGATTATACTACAAACAGTCCAGAAATTATTTTGTACAACTTTTTGTCTTTTTTGTACAAAAACTGTTGTTTCCATAGAGTTCAAAATAATTTTCCTAGAAAGTCCTTATAAAGTTCTACTTTTCAGATTTTTTTCATATTTTCTCAACTTATGGTTCAAAAGTTAGAGGGGGGGGGACACATTGTTTTTTACTTTTGGAGCGATTATTTCCGTAATTATTGACATTATCAAAAAATGTTTTTAGTAAACCCCTATTCGTTTTTAAATACCTTTCCAACAATATATCACACGTTAGGGTTGAAATTAAAAAAAAAAACACTTCCCACTTTACATATAGGGGGGCTACCCTAATAAAACATTTTTTTCCAATTTTTATTTTACCACTTTGTCGGCGTGATTGATATACATATTGGTACCAAATTTCAGCTTTCTAGTGCTAACGGTCACAGAGATTAAGCGAGGACGGACAGACGGACAGACAGACATGGCGAAACTATAAGGGTTCCTAGTTGACTACGGAACCCTAAAAATGAAATTGCTCTAGATCTTGCTTCGTCAGGCATTGCAGCAACTTTGCTTGAAGGCGGTCGAACAGCCCATTCAGCTCTAAAATTGCCATTGAATATGCAACGCAAAGCAACGAAACTCCAACCTGCAACATTTCCAAGAATTCGGCAATGGCAAAGGTTTTACAGCAATGTAAACTAATAGTGTAGGATGAATGCACGATGGCGCATAAAAAATCTTTAGAGGCTTTAGATAGAACCTTAAAAGAACTACGGAACAACCAAAACCAATTTGGTGGCGCAATGATTTTATTATCAGGAGATTTTCGCTAAACATTGCCAGTGGTTCCACGTTCAACGCAAGCTGATGAACTGAATGCATGTTTAAAGTCCTCCAATTTGTGGAAACATGTCAAGGTATTACATTTAAGCAAGAATATTGCGTGTCATGTTGCAAAATGATCAATCTGGAGACATATTCTCTAAATAACTCATTGATATTGGTAATGGCAAATTTCCTATAGATGTGCTGACTGGCTGCACCAACTTTCCTGGGAGTTTTTGCCAGTTAACGCCATCAAAAGCTGAACTCATTCAAAAAGTGTTTCCAAATGTTGCTCAAAATTACTTATTCCATGATTGCTAGAGCGAACGAGCTATACTGGCTGCCAAAAACACTGATGTAAATGAATTAAATTCCAAAATTTCAAAAAAATATGTTTCTCGCATGGTCAATTGTATGTTACCTGTTCCCGTGTTGGAAAACCATCGGCTCTGCTTGTTTACGCGCCAGGTAATCAAACAATAAATATCGTGTACCATAAAGTACTACAGTAAAAATGAAACTTAATTTAGAATAAGTAAAAATAAAATGAAATATAATAAGTAGGTATCACAATAAGAAATCAGAAATTGTAATTTTTATTTTAATTTTTTAGTGACTACCTATTAAAAGAATTTTAAGTGTTTTATAATTTCTATTTTTTACATAATGTAATTACTTATTGACTTATCAACTTTCTTTTTCTTTTTTTATCTTACTAGCTGACCCGGTGTGCCGAATAAGTATTAAAAATAAATAAAAAATTAAAGAATCGACTGCTAGGCGGCACAAAGTTCGCCGGGTCAGCTAGTAATTACATAAAAATTGAAATGTCGCGCATTTATTGGCAAGGTATACGTTTTCGAAACTACTTTCATAGAATGTAACAATTCGGTCGTCGATTTCAACTGCGCGATTCAAAGTAGAAAAGGCAAATCTATTATATTGCACGTTACATAATTATTTCATCAATTTGCATAATTGTTGATGTGAGACAGTTAGACCATAAACCTATTGTAAGCATCCACCGTAAAATGTAATAAAATTATACTATGTTTAACATTATCTCTCTTTATTAACATAAAATTAATTGTAAGACACGTAATTACTGATTCTTTGGCAACTTACTTCGTATAATGTAAAAATTTTGGTAACAGATCTATGATTTAAAAGAACGAAGGTCAATTCACAATCACTTTGAATTGAATAGCAAGTAAACGTTGAATATCACACCAAGCTTGAAATCTTTTGTATACAAATTGTTCTGTTTTGTAGTATAAATGGTTTGGTTGCTGTTATTACCCGATATTTAGCTAACGGTAAATAATTCGAGAAGATTTCGTACTTCTAGGTAAACATTCCGCTCTTGCTAAAAATTACACCTTTTGTACAATGTCTCACTTTGCATAAGGCTACACCGACCGCCTAGTGGCGCCCTTGTCGTTTGTTTGATTATTTCTTTTATTTAAGGATGAAAATGCAGAAAATAAGCACATTAAGTTGTGCTCCACAAGATTATACGTTAATAATAGTTAATATTATTATAAACGGTAGTTTTATATTGTTTAGTTTTATTATAATCACTAAAACGGATAATAGTGGCCACTATTTTCCGTTTCAGTGATTACAATGATTGAATAGTACCTCTTATTTACTAAGTACCTCCTTATGGCTGTGTTATCCTGGTCACAGTCCTGCATGTCGATTCTGTAAAAATCTCACCGTGAATACTTGCGTGGAGTGAGCTGTCAGTGTCATCCTACTGATGCTAGGGATTGACCAAGCAAACATTTACAATCATAAAAGAGATTTTTTGATTCCCACGTAGTTTGTGTGGCGTGATCACTTCACCCGATTCACGACACTAAATGTCGTAAATCGGGTGAAGTGAAGGTGAAGTGATAAGATCACGCCGCGCTTGCGCGTTAATCACTGTCATTATCACATTGCAGATTGCGTGATCACTTCACCTTCCCTTCACCCGATTCCCGACATTTAATGTCGTGAATCGGGTGGAGTGAAGGAGAAGTGATAAGATCACGCCGCGCTTGCGCGTTAGTCACTCATCACATTAGAGATTTGTTTTTACATATTTAACTTGTAAGGCGTCATGTATAAGAACATTAGGAAATTATGGTAATAATATTAATAATTAATATAATACACCATGGCGACCCTGCCTTAGAGTCTGCCAAGGGGCAGATTAAGCAAAGTTTTCGTTGAGCGATTTTCAAAATGTGTAACTCTAAAGTAGAAAAAGACGAGGTATTCGTCAATTAAAACGCGGCTGGTGGAGGTGTTGTTGACACCGAGGTGATGTTGCCATGGTTACGAGATTCGAGTGGAGTGATATATGGTACATTCCGAATTGCACTGTAATCGACTACAGCGTGCTTACACCTTGACCCCAATGGGTCATGTATGAAAATATTAAATTGTCTCGATTTTTTTTCTGCACTTATGAATAAGCTAATACTATCTACAAAAAAAGTATCAGATTTATCTGATTAGTATTTCCAGAGAAATAAATTAAATTCTGTTAGAGGCGGCCATCGACAGTAACCCACGGATTTTTATTCAATTTCCTTAGCCTACTCAATTAAAAAGTAAAAACTGTAGATAATCTGTACCGTCTGACATCCATCCATCATAACTTGTCAATTTGTCATAACATAACCTCACTTTTCACCTCTTGCTTTGTGTTTGTTTGCGATTTTATGGATATATCTTTACGACGACCCTCACGCTTTGAATACTGGATTAGATTTCGACTGTCTTCGCGACGACCCCCACGCTTTGGACACTGGATTAGATTTTGAGAGACCTTTGTTATGATGGATGGATGCCAGACGGTACAGATTATCTACAGTTTTTACTTTTTAATTGAGTAGGCTAAGGAAATTGAATAAAAATCCGTGGGTTACTGTCGATGGCCGCCTCTAACAGAATTTAATTTATTTCTCTGGAAATACTAATCAGATAAATCTGATACTTTTTTTGTAGATAGTATTAGCTTATTCATAAGTGCAGAAAAAAAATCGAGACAATTTAATATTTTCATACATGACCCATTCTGCTGTATGGTATTTATCTATTATTCCCCGCATAATCTTACCACACCGTACGTTTGTCAAGCGTGGTATTTTGACAGTTCAAACCGGTTTCGGTCATTGTGTCATAGAGAATACGTTAATAGCAGATGTAGTGATTAGGTTATTAAGGAATTGACGTGGTTTCGAAGTAAAGAATCATTAAGTGGTCATAGTGAATTAGGGCCCTTTTCTGAATTAACGTGAACGCGATAACGATGTCCCGTGAATCGACATATATGAAGTCATGGCATGTGCCATCTTGCGATAACGCCGACTACCGACCATGCCCTAAAATTTAGGGCATGGTCAGTTTTTCATTTAGGGCCTAAATTAATAATTATCACCGATCTTTAAACTAACGTGGCATTTTCGAAATTGTGCTTCTGGCTACAGTCGCCACCTTACCAAAGAAGAAGAAATTCGTGGTGTATACACAAATAAATACTATAATCCAACCATGAGTAACTATTCAAGTGAATAGGTATATTACTGACTCTCAGCTGCCATAGTGGTGATTTATCTAAATCGGAAAGCAAATTATTCATGTGAGCGATGATGACTTAATTCGGAATGAGCCATATTTCACGCCGCGCAAGCGCGTTAGGCGCTGGCGCTGTCTGGCTATATAAAGGACTTACTAGTCTAGGGAAAAAGAAAAAAAAACAAGGTTGAGATTCTGACTGCGCTTCTGTTTTGCTATTTTATTGTAAGTAAAACCCCACAAAATATTAATGTTTTGACCACTAAAATACTAGCTTTGAATTATATAAAAATATCAATAGGATTAGCATTAAAAAATATTATTAAAATCTCGATTATGATTGTAAATGTATGCTTGGTCAATCCCTAGTATCTGGTAAGATGACACTGACAGTTCACTCCACGCTCACTTCACCTAAGTTTTCACGGTGAGATGGTTACAGAATCGCACTGCAGGTCCTCGTCGCCATTTACGACCATAGTCTAGTTTAAGTTATTTCTTCCACTCTGCTCCACGACTGGACTTTACACTCTTTCCACTAGGTTATTTATTCGTGTTTTGACAACTGCCTTATTAGAACGTAATTATTCCAGATTACGTAAAAATTAACTTTAAAATGCTTAATAACATAAATATATAAACTGCCTTATCTTATTGAATTACCTATCTTATTTATGACTTTTTACAGACATTACATCGTACGTAGGTATATCAGTTTTAACAAAAAACATAATTGTTATGCTTATTAAAATTACGTTATATAGTACTAAGTGATGGGATCGAATGTATTCGCTTCAAATATATAAATCTAAAATAATCATTTTATATTATAGGTAAATAAGTATTCAAAAATCTTGCATCCATTCAAATATCAATAAATTATATAAATTACTGGCCAGGATACGAATTTGCCACCATAAACAAGATGTTAATGTTTTATTTTGATTTTAAAACTTTCACAAAATGTTATGAATAAAAAACGATCTGTTTTATTAAGTAGTTAACCCGATATTTATGTGTCTATAGACTACAACACGTTTGATACTGCAAACCAGTGCATACTTTATTTGCTGATTTCCGCTATAAAACATGCAAAATTGAAATTAAAGTAAACAAAGCGGGTTATTTATAGATATTGTTATGTATTTAATCATAATAAACACAGGCAAAGAAACCGCACCATTTTTTATTCGACAGGAAAATGTCGCTAATTGATACTACATACAAATTAAAGTGAAATTATCGAAATGTGTGCTACCACGAGAAAGTTGCAAGTCATCAAAGTCTAATTAATTAATAGGTATTCATTTTAAGTTTTTTTTCCAAAATAGGTACTAGTTTTTTAGAACATGGGATATTTATCCATTTTTTCTCGCCTTTAGCATAATCTTTCACGAAATTAATGAATATCTTACCGTAAATCATATTCCTAAGTTCTTCAATATTTCTAGTTCTGGTGGCAGGATCTTCTGCACATAGGATGAACGCTTCTTCTTCTGACTCGGGGTCGTCGTGGCGATCCATCTCCGCTTTGAACGCGATCTCTTGAAAAGTCCATATGTCTGTGTCGCCCTGGATAAATAAACAAATTTACATTTTTCACATTGGTTTACATTTTTCACACAACAATTTAACACTCACTGTTTCTTCTTTGAATAATTTTAATATTTAGCTTTCTATGCAACATAATAAATATTTACTTGTTAAGTAAGTATAACTGTGGTATAATAATCTAAAAGTTGATGTACTATGCTATTAAATTAAACGTCTTATTATAGTAATCTGTTAAGGAACCGATAAACGGCACACATTGGTCAGTTAACTTAAGTTTAAACGGAGTTTATCTTACATTGCGGTGTTCGAAAACGCACTTTTACAAGTTATCGAACCAATAAGCGCTAATGAATAGATAAACTATCGATAAAAGTGCCTCAGAAACCAAACCACCATCTCTGTAGTTAGTTAGTTACGTGGTTTTACCACGGAAACTCTGATTTGCCTTTAACAATGTACAAAGACATCAGAGCTGTGCAGGAGAATATACGCCATACGACGACGCCACACACATTTCCGTTCGGACAGCTACGCCACCTTCCTAAATACACTACACACATTGTTGTGATCCGTGCTCCACAAATGTTCTGCAGCCTTAGTATTATTGAAGTTTACTTTGAATTATTTGTGCAAAACCGTCACATCTCTGAATCAACGGTTAGGCGGTTTGTACAAATAGTAATTTACTCTTTTGTGCATTTCTGATGTCTTGGTACTTTGTAGAAGGGATATCGAAAACTCCGTGGTAAAACCTCGTAACTACGGATGATAGTGTGGAATTGTGTTGCATTGGACCGACCGAGACGCGACGCGATTTTAGTTCGTGTGAGAAGAGAAGTAGAGCATGTGATGATGACGATATAGAATTGTTTGAAGACCAAAGGTACAGGATACATTCTCGTGGAAGCTGATATGGCTGGCTACTTAGAAAATCACTAGCTAACCGCCACCGGTTTTTAAATAGGTATTTAAATTGAAGTCCATAATAATATGTTGACATCTACGGCTTCTGTGATAGGACAACAAGTACCTTGGCAAATTAGTCATCTATTTAAGAGGATCTTTGCTCATCTGTATCAAAACAAAATTTCGACGATCACTTTGGCCGTACACAAATTGCCATGCGCGACATAATCTTCTGATAACAGTGTTGACCTCCGTCCAGCGATAACTAAGACTTATTGTCAATGTGGCATTGGGAATTTGTGTCGTAGACATATTATTTGTTACTGAAAGGAATTTATGCCAAAAACAAGAAGTTCTAGATTGGACCTTAGGCAACTACTCTATGATCCTGACAGGCGTTTTCTCATGTCACACAGCAATGTACCCTTGACCCCTAGAGATTTGCAGACCACCTAGTGCTCATTTAGTGCTTATTTAGTGCCTTATAAGTCACTTGTGCTTTGATTTTGTGCTTCAAAGATGTAGGGAATAAACAGCATAATAAACAACTGCTGTGGATGATTCGTTCAAAACAGTAGAAAACAAAGGGAATACGATAAGAAACTAATTGGCCGTTCCAAAGCGTAGCAGGTAGGTACATATGGAGAAGACCGGTCAAGAAACTTCATGGAAACTCTTTTAAATCTGCCAAGACGAGCCAAGCGAAGCGCAAGGGCATTACCTACCTTTTCTCGAAGTGTTTCGTCGTTTTTTTGAACCCTCATAGAGTTGGTTTCCGATGTACCAGATAGTTCATATTCTCAGGATATGATGTCAATAATAGACTAATTAAATATACAAAGTCTCAATTGAATAGCTTTAAT
Source organism: Luperina testacea (assembly GCA_927399505.1). Classification (NCBI taxonomy): domain Eukaryota; kingdom Metazoa; phylum Arthropoda; class Insecta; order Lepidoptera; family Noctuidae; genus Luperina; species Luperina testacea. The sequence goes on from OV656771.1 coordinate 2,719,880, forward strand.
ACTTTAGATTTTATTGATATCTAAAATACACCGATTTCGTCACTGACACACTGACACACTGATGATCATCAAAATGTTTGGCTACTTCCTGAAGTGCTAGAAAGCCGAAATTTGGTATGTAAACAAAGTTCAGTATACAAAAAAACACTACCGTGCTCCCAGATAAACTTATAACTTTCGCCCCCCATCCCCTAAAGTTGGGGGGGTATGGAAGTTTGAATGAGACTTTCACCAATTTTATGAATTAGGACATGAAAGTTTACACGGGACTGTAGACAGAATTATCGCCCTGATTTATCGCTTATGGTAATCAGTAAACCATCAAAGAAAAAAGGCAAAGACAGAGAATGGGCAATGAAAACCGGCACTGCTGATGTGCAAGAAATACACCCCAAAAAAAGAAGAAATAAAGTCGGTTTACTGACGATAGTTGAACGTGACAACGTCATAAGAAAATACTGATGGAATAGTTGCATTGCATTTGTTAATATTCGCTTGCACTTCAAGCCGCCATGGAACGCTACAGAGCGAGGCCGCGAGGTAACGCTCCATGAGTCATGTTTTTTCGTGAGTGCAACCAGCTTCATCGATTTATTAGACGTTGTCACGTCAAAAATAAAAACTAAAAAGACTGCCTAGCAACTTACAAAAAGAACTGAAATCCCACCAAAAACATTTCATGTAAAATGTTGCCAAGATGACCACATAAGGTTTGCCCTGTGAAAAAGATATCAGATCTCATGTAGAGCCAAGCTTCTGAATCTACACGGCCTAACTCTACCGACCCTAACTTCACAAATTCTACATATCAATAAAAATGTATGGCTTGGTTGTTTCGTTACTTACTTCAGAAACTAAATATTCGCATCACCTCCACGACGTCTCACCCGTCTAGCACTTAGCAGTCATAAAAAAGTTTTATACGTTTTACAGTTAACATCTTGCCAAAAGAGGACATTTCGGCAAGAAGCCAAGTAATAAAAGGTGCAAATAAAGTTTGCCTCCCTAATTGGCCTTTCTAATATTAAATATTACCGTGACGATTCGTGACTTCAGTTTATACTAATACATATTGGTATTAATAAAACCTCGACTTCTGCATCCAAGTAACCTTAGAATTTATTTATTTCGAGGTATGGTAGGCAAAATATATAAAAGTATTAAGCTTGGCCTTGTGTGCAATTAGTTAAGTAAAAGATTGTAATTCGGATCTCAACACTGACCTATACAAAACTTAGATGTCATGCATGCATAACTTGACTATTCGTCCCGCTTTCAGGCTGTCTGTCCCGTTGTCTCCAACCACATATAGTTAGCAAGGCTCTTCAAAAGTCAGACGTCGTATTGTCAGAAGCGGTGAAAATGATTGATAGTACAATAATAGGTTTGTCTGAATTCCGTAATGAGTCGGCTTTTGGGGAGTTCCTTAGTAGCGCAGAAACAGCGGAAGAAGTCGAGACAGCAGCAGAATTTCCCGCACCTGCCCGCCCTCGAGCTCGTAAGAGGTTTTTTAATTATGAGGCGGAGGATGAATCAATAACAGACGCGGAAAAACATTTTAAAGTTAATTTTTACTACTACCTATTAGATACCGCAATTACTAAGTTCGACGAACGATTCGAATTTTAGAATCAAAGTAATACAAATTTTTAATTTCTTCAAAAATTTAATCTGTGGATGGATTTGGACTTTGATACAAAAAAAGCACATTGCTATAATTTAGAAAAGAAACTGTGCCATGCTGGCTCTTCAGATGTAGAGAAGTTAGAGCTTTTTAATGAAATAGAATTATTACCGATGTTTATTGATGATTCCACTACGCCGTTAGATATTTTAAATTATTTGTTTACGAATAAGTTAATATCAGTGTTCCCAAATCTATCAACGGCACTTAGGATTTACCTCACATTGCCAGTCACAGTAGCACACAGCGAAAGATCATTTTCTAAACTAAAAATAATTAAAAACTAGTAGTTACTAGTGGTCGCCCAGTGGTCGAAATGCCATAATTAATTACATGACAATAATTAATTAATTTCTTCTGTAAACACAGATTTCTCTTTTCGTTTTTTTTATGCATAATTAAAAAAATATATTAGCATTCTGCATTTCTTCTTTACATGTTTATGTAAAGAAGCAGTGCAGAATGCTAATAATATTTTTTTGAAGTTTCACACACTTATAGTTTTATAAGTGTGTGAAATTTCATACTCCTCCGACAGCGCAATTTTCGTAAAAAGGGGTACAAAGTTTTTGCTCTTATAGGGATGTAGGTGACGTGTCTGGCTCGACAATTGATTGTTGTTTTTTTTTGTTATTAGAATATCTTGTTATTTATTTTGTAATTCAATGTTATATTATTTTAGAATTTGATAATTTAACGATTATTTATTGTGCAATTTGTTATGAATTTAGTGTAATTTTATTTTGATTTTTATTAACTAGGTACATATTATGTAAATTTATGCTATGGACGATTTGTTCGTCAACAAGACGAGGAGATCGTACATTTACAGGTGGATGTGATCTGGGCTATCCCTCTGATACATCTTCTAGACGCCACTTAGACCACCCAGAGAACATAACACTTTTAGTCTGAAATAAACGTTTCATAATAAATACGTCCCGTAATACTTAATTAGTTATTAAATGATTATTTTTGAAAAAAAAACATACTTGTGCTTTGTTTTTCTCTTCACTCTTTACTTTCTAAAAATACTTTTTACCCGTGCAAAGTGGGGCTCGCTCGCAGTGAGCTTCTCAAATTTGTCAAATGTTCCCAATTGATATTGAACTTTGTTTGATATGAGGTTGTAATTAGAATGAAGAAATTTCAAAATTTGGACATTGATATGATATAACATAACATCTATATAGACATGTTAACATGGGTATGTTTTGGTTTGTTAGGGTAAACAACAGAACACCACACAATTTTAAATACAGTTAACAGCACACCGTGACCGACGAAATTCTTCGTCATCTCCAAACAATAGAGTTTATTATCCCTTGGGGAAATTTGACAGTTTGTGGTAACTTGATGTGCTGTTACTTGTACTTTGCCCATTCCATTTTGACCGCGCGCTTAGTAGGGGGCTTTTGGGTAATGTTTGCACACGGGCGCTACATGGGCTAGAGACGCCTCTAATGATGACAAACGAGATGACGACTAGTAAAGAAGTAGAGATTATGGAAGACAAATAGGTACAAGCCAGCACATCAACCTACCCGAAATTGTCAAATTTGCAAATCAACTTTGAACCATATGCTTTAGTGATAAAGTTGAAAATCTATTAAAGAAATTTGACAGATTGTAGTAGCTTGATGTGCTGGCGTCTGTACATGTTGCGCCGACCCCAAATACGAACAAGGACAGGAGAATGACGACAATGACCTATACGATGGAATCAAATGAATACACTGAGGTACAGAATAACTAATAGTACCTCCTTAGACTGAGGTAAACTGATGTTTTAATTTATGGTACTTATCTTATTGATGCGCCTTTGACTCCCGATGGTATCGTAACGATAGAAAAATAATTAATGGCGTCTCATTAAGACTTGACAGGTTAAATGCAGATGAGCATGATAGATAGTTACTCAATCAATATATTTAATGGATTTTCAATTTGCAATATTGTTGTGGTTGTACAAGCGTCGATCTATTAGATCGACGCTTGTTGAATTATATCGTATTGAATTACTCGTATAAAGCACCTACAGTTAAATTGTAAGGTTTTGCAATTACATGTTCTAGCAAACAGAATAGCGGTCTGAGAGGACGGTGGCCGGCGCCGGCGGCGGTGGCGGTCTACGCCAAACCAAGGTTTGTCGACATTCATGACAGCCCAAATGCCCATGGTGAAATATTCGTTCAGGTACTCCTCGTGGAATATAATAATTATTATCAACAAAGTGTTTGACAATTGCATAAATACGTTTGTCGCTTGACAGCACCGTGGAACGGCAACGCGCGACGCAACAGTAGCACACAAAAAAGCAGCAGTATTGTTACGAGAGAGGTTCCATTCAAAACTCATCAGTAACCGCCGAACGGTATCCATTCTGAGATCGTAACAATCTTTTGACAATTTAACTCGCACGCACTGCGGTAAAACAGCCACAGTGCTTGTGTTGCATTGCCACATCGGAGCAACGATACAACCTTGGTTTCATGATTTCTCAAAAAGAAATGATTTCAAAACCTACGACCTAGTCTAATCTATCCAGAAATCCCTGGGAATAAACTGTTCAACACCTTTTACTGACATTTTCGTACTTAGCAGTTTAGAATCTTACGATGAATTTTGGCACTGTATTTCCTTATTAGAAACTAAACATGAAACTACGCAACCAAATCTTTCAACAGCTACTTCTAACGCCAAACAAAGATATATCTAACTTTCAAAAAGTGCAGCAGTTCAAAATAGTTTAACAAAACTCTTAATAGTCGTGAGCTTGAACATAGATGTGGTAACACAGACCTACAGACATTGGCACTGGATGGATGCAGAAACCGAGACAAGCGATTAAGGCGAGCGCAGTCACCGAGCCGCCGAGCCATGCGCGCAATAACCGCATCTTGTGGGTCATCTTTTTTGGATATTATATCTGGGTAATGATGAGTTTCTTGCAAAAATTGTTTGGCTGTTGACATATTATGATTGGGCGGACGCAATGCCAACCACAACCAGAGGGTAAAAGGGCCTTCGACGCGCAAACTGTTTCCATGAATTCATGTAATTTTCATTGAATTCAGCATTATTCTGGACCATGGAGCGTTGTTTTTGTCGGTTATCAGCTGTACTCCTTTCTGACCGTATAAGTGTAGGTATTGGACGTTTGTATGAAACGCAAATTTGCGCCCCAATCTCCGTTACACCGCTAGATACGATATCATCTATCTGTATATTATATCTATATCTATCTATATATTATGGTGAATTTAAAGTAAGATCTAAACTAAAGCTTACTTTAAATTCAACTCTTTTTAAATCCATGTAAAATACTGGTATTCAGCTGCATCCGATTAGACTGGAAGCCGACCCCAACATAGTTGGGAAAAGGCCAGGCAGATGATGACTATTTTCCTTTCACGCAAACGCAGTAGCAACGAGAACTGCATACAAATCACACACTAGGGCCTCTGCTCATGTCTTTATGGAACAACACCGTAATGGCACCGTAAGGCTGCCAGTGAAATACGTCGATTTCACTGGCAGCCTTACAAAGGAGCTAACGTGCTAAGCATTGTGTCAAAGCGATCTGTTCGTAGTCAGCAGAGTTAAGTCGAAGTAGGCTCCAATTACTTGCCAGCTGTGGTACTAGAATGTTAAATAGTTGTCTATAGGTACGTGGTTACTGTTGGGTTATCTCCATCTGTGGCGTTTTAAGGCTCGTACACACAGGCGCGACGCGACACGCGACACAAAGGCACCGCAAGTCGCGCAACGAGCGGTGCCTTTGTGTCGCGTGTCGCGTCGCGCCTGTGTGTACGAGCCTTTATACATTTCAGCTTGTGGCATTCATTATATTTTATTAAGAAAAGGACTTCGTGCGTAATCCACATCAGCATCAATAAAATTGGTCACGGTACGAGCTCGTTTAACTATCTAGTTAAGTACTTACTTATGACTACTTTTGATGGATCATCGAAATTTTCATGTTCACAATAACCAATGTAACCATTAAGTATCTTTCTTTGTGTCCACCATAGATATAAGAAAGAAGTTTTTCTCTTTTTTTTCTGTTTTTTAACCCCCGACAAAAACACAGGGGTGTTATATGTTTTTACATGTCTATGGTGTCCAGTGTCCACTAACGAGTTACAATAAAATCCGCAAAAGCTTTTGTCAAATCCGAAAGTTATTTTCAACAACTTCTTGTTGTATTCAACACCCACAGTAAAAACATGTCTATTTACGAACACAGCATCCCACATACGCCACTACATATACATACGATCACTGTACAAATGTATGACATTCTCTCATCAGAGAAAGTGACGCTAATCAGCACAGGTCAACAACTATGGAGAAAGTCCGGTATTTATTTTAAAAGTTTCAGGATTCATTTGTGAATCGCAATTAGTGGGATAAATCCTTACACGGTTGACATTTGCATTTCAATTTGGAACAAACAAAACAAATGTTATAGTAAGTAGGTAAGTAAAATAAACGTAAAAAAGAGACTCATTCAAAGTCTGTCATATTACGATATCACATCTTACTAACAGCCGCACGGGGCGATTGATCAGGTTAAGCTACGCTTGCGCGGTTGGTCCGTGGATGGGTGACCATCTTTACATATATCAAGACCTCTCCGTGCCTCGGTAAGCATGTTAAGCCGTTGGTCCCGGCTGTCTGGATCTTTGATAGTCGTTACAGGTCGTCAGAAGCCCGAAAATCGACAACCAGTCTTACCAACGGGTATCGTATTACGTAGTAATTGGGTTGAGGAGGTCAGATAGGCAGTCGCTTCATGTAAAATGGGATTCAGCTCCAGTCTTTTCCCAACTGGGAAAAGGTTAGGCAGATGTGAAAGGACATGTTAGGAAATGGGCTTAAAATAATAATTTTTTTGAACAGCTGTCATGTATGGTTTTTCTGATAGGGAAACTTATTCAGGATGGCCTGACAAAAACAGAAAAAATATTAAAAGCACCATTATTGAATAAATACATATTTTAAATCCAGATATTTTTGGTGTCATAATATTATTTTTGCACATTGAAACAAAGAAAAAATGGTTAAATATCATTTTTTAAAGCAAATTATACACCTTATTGTTATTTAAAATATTCTAAAATAATATTAGATGGCTTAAAATAAAACCAACTCCATGATTTGTATGTATGGCATTAATTCCTTTGCCTCCTAATGGAATCTATGAAAATATTACCTGTGCCAGTAAGGTTGTCATACTTGTCAGCTGTCAGTACACAGGTCAAAATTGAATTGAATTTGACACTTGAATGACGTTTACAATTCACAATGACAATAATGACATTTAACCGAGAAGTGTTGCCAAAATCAATAATTACTGTGGGTTGCAATTTATTTTTTAAATAATCATTATTAAAATGTATAATAATTAAGGAAAGGGTGCTTTCAAAAAAAATAAAAAAAATATACAAAGTCTCCTTAATTTATGTACTTTCATAAAACTATGATCTCTTCCCTGTTCACAGTAGCTTCGAATAAAAGCCCAGCCTCCATACAAAAACCTAACATGTCCTTTGTGCACAAATTTTTGCAACTTTCAATCAATTAGTGAATCAATTTGGTTGAATTGAACCAAGTAATCCTGCTATATAACACCTGTCTAATAAACATATGAAGCAAATTAAATTTAAAAAAAAAAAAAAAACAATAGTTCTGTTCTACCTCATACACAAAAACTGCTGTCAAACTGTCACCTCACATTAAACAACATAAAAACTTTTTAAGAGATAAAATAACACTAGAGGACGAGCTTCCAAGTGTGAGGGTGCTTACGAATACTTTTTTTTTGTAGGTACATTACCATGCCATTAGACAAGTCCACAGTTTTTATATCGTGGACAATGGTCGATGAGAAAATGTAAGATAATTGCGTATTGCGCGATTGCGTATAATTAGACGACGCTACGATTTTCGAGAATAGCTCCGTGTTTATTTTTTTCTGTAAGTTAAATATGTTTGTATTCTACAAGGTGCAGACGACAATCTATATTAAAGCACAGACGGGTTACTGGTGTACCATTTAAAACTCAAGAAAAGCTGGACCGATTTTTATAATCTTTGAGTTGTTGGACTTTTCTCCGTCTCGAATAGCAGAATAACTATTAAAACACGGGGAAAATTCACGAAAAGAAAACAATATAATTCATTTGCTTACATACAATTCGATCTTATCTGAGGCGGCACAAACTTCTCCGGGTCTAAGCCGACAGTAAATTAAACTGCATAATACATTATATCGAATTACATTCCCAGACGGCTTAGGAACACTCGATCAAATATATTTTTGTTAAGTAGAGAAAAAGTGCTAGAAATAACATGATAAAGTAAAGTCGTAAATATATTTTATTCAAGTCGAAGCTTTTTCAATTATATTGTGAAGCTCCCATCTGGACCCCCCACAATACCTACTTGTACTCTTTTATGTGGAACTAACGAACCGCCTCTACTTCGTGTAAGTGTATTGCATGAAAGTTTAATACAATTAATTTATATTTATACTAGCAGCGCCCCGCGGTTCCGCCCGCCCAGGTGACGATCCCGTGGGAATAACGGGATAAATATTATCCTATGTTCTTTCCTGGGACTCAAACTATCTCTATACCATTAAATTTCATCTAAATCGCGTGAAAAAGTAACAGACAGACAGACACACTGACACACTCATTTATAATATTACATGTATTAGTATATAATTATTAGTATTAGTGGATGGAAGTACTCTATATACATATTTCAGTGTCTGTTTGTATTGTCAAAATAACAATTTTTTACTAAATGCATAATTATGAAAGTATAAGCTTACATTACCTAAAAGAAAAGAAGTATTTTTTTTATTTCTGTCCGTCAGTCTGTTTGTTTCGTCTAATCTCCGAAACGAGTATCTAAGGCTTATTTTATTTTTGAAAAAAAAAAGAATGGGGTTCTTCGCAAAAAAATTAAAACCAATGAAGCTAGCTTTGTGTTTCTTGATTATTTTGACATAAGAACGAAAGAGATAGGGCTATTCGTTTCGTATACAATAGCAAAAGGGTAGGATCACAGTCCAGCTGCCGTGACACGGCAAGCGCCTGCGGCAGTGGCAGTGGACTTAATTTGACAGATTGCCGCCCAACGGCAGTCGTCAGTTGAAGGAAAAGCTCTTATGAAAGTTGATTCAGACTTGCGTCACTTTAGCACCAGAAAGATTTTAATAATACCAAGGTTACATACATACTAAGGAGTTCACAGGTGGCCCGTGTTCATGTGGTCTGGCTCTACAAAACTATCGTAGAATAGTTGCGTCTTTATTCCACCGAGAATTTGGATTTGTTTTCTTCCAAATACCACGGATACCTAAGTGATATAAAAGGGACTCTTAGCGGTTTAGGCTGTGCGTTGTCTATCATCGAATGAATGAATTTCAGATTTGTATTCAGTAGATTGGTCGGCAAACTCGTCGCGCAGTGCCTGAAGATGGACATCACCATCGTGTCTTCGAGGCAGACCAGCGGGGCAATTGCGTAAGACATTATAAATCGGAATCGATATTTATTGAAGATTTTTATTGAATTTTTGTTTCATTTTTAAATATTTTTTTATAATAGTATTATTGTCCATAATTAATTAATTGTAATATTTTTAATGTGCATGTTTTTTATTTTTTTATTTATTGATGCTTATAGATGTATGTTTTCAAACACAATGTAAATTGTTACCTGAATAAATTTAATTGAATCGGGTTCATTTTGACAGCTCAACAATATTCATTGCCTTATTTACGTGTTGAGCAGACAAATTTTTCGAACTTATGAAGCAATGGATTAGCAATTTAGCAAGTATGTTACGAAATTAGGGTGCTAGTCAATGTTACTAAGAGAGAGGTCTTAGAGTCTTAGATCTAATACTCATGAATCATGACGGAGGCCACAAAAGACAACGCAAGGAGGGATATGGAAGATTTTGGCTTTGCCTATTTTGCTGGCTGCAGAAAGCAGAGAGAGGCTCCTACAAACAGGCGCGACACGCGATATAATCGCGCGCGACATAAAGGCACCGCTCGTTGCGCTACTTGCGGTGCCTTTGTGTCGCGTGTCGTGTCGCGTCTGTTTGAAGGAGCCTTTAACGTTTATGAGAAGATAGAATGACGTCGCAGACTGCCCCGTTGGTCTAGTGGTTGTAAGCACTACTGCTGAGAATGAGGTTCTGGGTACGATTCTGGAATCGTTACCCGTTAATCGTTACCGTAAAAACCCAATTCGTTATTGGATTTTTCCTTCTAGTTTAAAACTTCACCACGTATCACGGGGGGCAGGGGGAGTTAAAAAGTTGCTAAAACATCATCATGATTCTCTAAGTACCCGTACTGCTTTTGTTACTGACGTGCAGCCTACTGTACTGAAGATTGAATTATTGTTTTCACTTTTTTTATTTTTTTCCCAGCTAAGTTGGTATGTTATTTTTGACTAAATGTTTGTAGTTATAAATAAAAAAACAGTGGCACTCCAGGAGTGCCGGCAGAAGTGAAAACTTGAACAATTACGTTTGTATTTTGTGAATCGTCTTATAAACAAAACACGCGCGGTACCGGCTACGGCCATCCGTCTTACGAATTTTTGATCAGTTCACGTGTCCTGACGCGAGTTTAACATTTTTTACCCATTACAAAAAGTGTACAACGCCGCTAAAGAAGTTTTCACTTCAAAAAACCTACTTCGTCTAAGACATGTATGGCTCAAAATGCTGTAAATGGTGTCAACTATCATTTGCACTCAGCTTCCAAACACCCTGTGTAAATTTTTACAAAGTTTTCGTTCCACTGCTTGTGTTGAATTAATAAAGTTAAAATATGTCTTCAAATATTCGGAATCCTTTGTCTTTCCGCTTCGAGAAAGGAATATAATCAACAGGCGGTTGACCTCAGTGCTTTATTTACTGTCCAAAACGCTTGTCATCACTGGTCTACCCAAATGTATGTTGGCAATTGACATTCTTTCAAGTTAAACAAATATCAACTTTATTTCAATAGAGAGTGACTAGCATTATTGAAAAAGTTATAACAATTTTGAAGTTGTAGCGTAAACTGAACTTTATTGTGTAGGAAATTAAAGTTATTTTTCCATAAACTCATGTTTGTTTACATTTTTGGCAAATAAATCGCGAATGCAGATTATAACTATACTGTAACACTGAAAGAAATCGAGCCAATCAAGCATGACATTTTGCTTGATAGGAAAAAAAATGAATGAAGCAATCAAAAACATATTAAAAGAGATTATTCAATATTTGTTCTTACAATAAAGTTGAAATGATGAACTCTTCTCGATATTTTAAACATGGCACTTCACAGATTCAATCAAGTGCATGATAGGTTCTAAAAAAAAATTACAAAAAAAAAAAAATACTTATAATTAGATCATGAAACTTTGCATACTAACTGAACTAATTATAAAGCAGCGGTGCTATTCTGTAAAAATCTCACCGTGAAAACTTAGGTGAAGTGAGCGTGGAGTGAGCTGTCAATAGTGTCAATATCAAAAGCTTTTGGCACCTCTCTAGACAGAAAGGTGTCAGACGATGCAATTTGCATAGAAGTGTCAATTTTTTTTATTCGCATTGCTGAGCAAAGAGTCGGTCGCTACAGACCGAATGAGGAACAGTTATTGGTAGCTTACTTTCGTATTTTTGCCTATGACGATGCAGTTACTATGGGTGACTACAAATATTCTAATTCAATTCATTAGAATAATTAATTGAATTAAGTTTTTTTAGTCTACTGCGTGGAGAAGGCTTTTATTTCCCACCAAGTCAGTTAAAATTGCTTTCAAAGTATTTTTTTAACCGATAAAGGAGAAGGTTTTGTATTGGACCCGTATGTATGTAGGTATGTTTGATTATTCGGGAATAATTTAAATATCCGAAGCCAGTGGCAAAACAATAAAAAAAACTGGTCAAGTGTGAGTCGGACTCACGCACTGAGGGTTCCGTACAAAGTAGGTATGTAAATAGTTTATCACGGGATTTTTTTTTAAATGTAACTGTACGGTTTTCAGAATTGTTCCTTTACTTGTGCAACATGACCTTGCTTCTTGCCAAATTCCATGATTCTAGATCAACGGGACCCTATAAATTTTGATAATATACGTAGAATGAAATATACGTTTTTTGCGGCATAAACGCCGTATCTTTTTTTACGTTGACTTAGATGTTTGATTTTTCACAGCTTCGAGGGACTGCAGACCTAAGTACCTATATGATTTTAATTTCAACTCGATACCTCCACGCGTTCCCGAGATAAAGGGTCTTGACAGACAGATGGACAGCAAAGTGATCCTATAAGGGTTCCATTTTTTCCTTTTGAGATACGGAACCCTTTTTTTTTTCAGGATGGGAAATCATCAAATGACCCCCCCGCTCTGGGTGGAGCGGAAGGGAGTGTCAGACTCTTACTGACTAAAACCCACCCGTGTTCCTTCCTTAGCCCTTTATGTTCTGGGCCAGCGGTAACCCTTTCGGACAATCCCGCTGAAGGCACGGAACCCTAAAACCAAACAAAACTAAAGCCACTGAGCTGTGTTTCTATCTGATGATACTATTGATAGCTCACTTCGCCTAAGTTTTCACTGAGAGATTTTTATAGACTAGATCAGCTGTTCCCTTGTTCAATCCACGTCAAAACTTCTCATGGATTTAATCAACTCAAACATGGTTAATTACTTCTAAGATTTCACACGTTTTTGCAATTTAGTAATCACTAGCAGCGCACCGCGGTTTCACACACGTAAGTTTCGATCCCGTGGGAATATCGGGATAAAAATCCTATGTGTTAATCCAGGAAATGGTCTATCTATGTGCCAATTTTCATCCAAATCTGTTCAACGGTTTACGAGTGATTGAGTAACAAACATCCAAACATCTTCACAAACTTTCACATTTATATTATTAGTAGGATTACAATTATTCCGAGAACAAGTTAATTTACGATAGAGGTTTTATTATTGCTGTTGTAATAAATCTTTCGCTACATTGCAGCTAGTTGCAATAGTCATAATCTAGGTCCTATAGAGGGGTAGCAAACCTAAATAATGCCGTGAGCTGTGAGCACTAGGAGTTATAGAGGTTCGCTAAATTGAAAGTTTGTTGTGATTGGGGGCGCTATTGCAGATTTGAGGTCGAATATAAAATACTTTAATATTTAAAAAAAATCGGTTGTCTGTAAAGTCGGTTTACGGACGATAGTTTAACGTGACAACGTCATAACATAACATTAATGAAATTGCCGAACGCGGAGGCCGATTCGGCAGCGTTCGACATCATTTATTCTGTCTCTCATCGCTCATTCCGCGCTCTCGCGTGCACTTCAAGCCGCCATGGAACGCTACAATGCTACAGAGCAAGCCCGCGAGGTAACGCTACATGAGTCATGTTTTTTCGTGAGTGCAGCCAGCTTCATCGATTTATTAGACGTTGTCACGTCAAAAAGTGGTTCTTTAATTGTGTACGGTCAGGGAAATAGTTTAACAAATTGACACACAACTGTCAAAGAATGACAGTTGTGAATAGAATTGTGTAAGTTTAAGTTTGACAAACAATTACTTCCCTGCTTTACTTGTAAGTACAGACGTGGCGCTCATCAAGTTACTACAATCTGTCAAATGTTTTTAATAGATTTTCAACTTTATCGCTAAAACATAAGGTTCAAAGTTGATTGGGCAAATTTGACAGTTTATATTTCAGTTAATGGAAAAAAAACTTTCAGTCAAGTTAATCAGAAATTATTCAGTCTAGGCAGCTTTTTCCCAACAATGTTGGTCGGCTTCCAGTCTAACCGGAGGCAGCTGAATGCCTATCTGCCGACAACCCAGTTACTGGGTAATACGATACCGCTTGATAAGACTGTTTGTCCTACTTTTAGGCTTCTGACTACCTACCCGTAACGACTGTCAAAGATCTAATTACAGCAGGGACTTAACGGCTTAACGTGCTTTCCGAGGCAAGACAGAGGGTGAGCCTCGGATCGGATTTTAATGTTTTAAATTAGGTGAAGTAATTAAATGAATTAATATTGTATGGATCATTTTATAATTAAAGATCTAATACCAAGGCAAGCTCCTACAGCTGAGCCTACCTACACTTGTTAATAAATGTGGGTAATATGGCCTGCGTGCGATTTGTAACTAAAGCTTTGTTTTAAATGCCTATGAAGTGAAACATACAATATGATTGTATTTCAACATTTTCAACTGGTTGGTAGCTAGACAATTCAAAAAACAATAACACATAACGGTTAGAAGAAAGTTAACGCGTATGTAGGTAACGTTCAGTTTCTAGGTAGCCATTTCCAGCTAACGTGGGACTAGACCAATTAGCTCTGTCCGTTTATGAACAATCTCCTTTCGAGTATTATATTTACCGACTTTAAATAACTTTAAAGAGGGTAAATATACTTCTTTAGTACGGCCAGCAACAATTGTCAATCAAGCAAACAATAATTGTTAAGTTATTACATGAAATGCTAAAAAGTAGTGTCCTATCTAATAATTACGGGTCGTTATACCTAGTAATAACATGTCGAAGTAGGTAGCAGTCTGTTTTTTACATTTCTATGATAGCAGTGTTAATAAACTTCTGTTGGTGACCGTACAAGCATGCTTTTCCGGTACTAATTTAATACAGCGTATTCATAAATATGTACTTTCAAAATTATTTTCGATTGTATCGAAGGTAAACATGATAAAAAATTAAAAATAAATTAAATGACTTTCAGTATCGTAAATCAACGTAATAATCAATACAGCTATAAAATTATCTATTTATTTCTTGCTTCCCAAATCCAGACGTACTTAGTACCTGTGCTTTGTAAGAATGAAGATGCGGTGTTTATTTATACTATACTAGCTTCTGCCCGCGGCTACGCTCGCGTGGAAGTCGGAAATTATCCCACGGGAACGGACTACTGGAAAAAAGAAGTATGTCTATTTCTTTCCCCAGGATGCCATCTATCTCCATGCCTAATTTTTACCTGACTACGGCGAAGCAAAAAGGAGGGTTATGATTTTGATCAGTATGCATGTTCATCTATTCCCTCATACTTTCTAAACTACTTGTCATAGTTTGACAAATCAGGTATCGTTGGAAGCGTCTTGACCCTCTGCTGGTTATAGGCTATCTCATTACGTTAAATTTAATATGGCGCCCTCAAGCGGACATAAAGTAATGACATAAAAAAAATTAATCGTCCCGTGTTGGGTATCAAATAAAAGGGCTTAATTAGCACATTTCAAGAATATTGTCAGCTGTTGCTCACGGCTTTGCATGCATGCACCCGATAATTAGGAAAAAATTCTATAAAATCACGCCTCAGATTTGAGCCAAACATATAGGTATGTATAAGTTTGGTTTATTACCTAGGTACATGTAAAACAATAAAAACTAAACAAAAAAAAAATAAAGCGGCTCTGCAAATACTTTATCACGAAATTATAACCCCAAAATAATTTAAATAAAAAATAAGTTCAAAAACTGAAACCCGACTACTGAAAAATCACGTTCTAAAAGTATGAAAAAAAAAATAAGTTTATAAACTAAAACCCGACTACTGAAAAGGATGAAACACACAAACCTTCCCGTGGTCGCATGTCGCTGTACCTACTAACATAATTTTAATGCTATGGTAGCATGCGATCACGGTCGATTAATCAAATTAATTGATTACCAACATACCATTTTGAATTTTTGACATCCAACAATTTAAGACGTTTTATATAGAAATCCACATTATTTCACTACACAGAAACACAATCGTTTTATTTATAGCGATTTAAAAGTTAATATTTTTATTCGTTAGTTTATCCGATTAATCGTCGTTATATCGATGGATGCGTGCGCGTACGCGGCGGATAAATGCGGAATGTGGTGCAGGCCGCGGATAACGGTGATGCGTGTGCGCCGGCAGCGGTTAACATCAGCGGCTTACTATCAATCTTCTAAGCAAGTAGGTTTGTCACTAAGTATGCTAATGATTAGGTGCAATTGTTTGATTGATTGCAATATGGCCGAATAGGTTTTGGAGCTAGAGCTCCTCGTTTTAAATATCGTAGGGGAGAACTGTACAAAACCGTATACCGGGGTAAAACAGTATAGGACGTTTATTTCGGTCAATAATTCAAATTTCCCGCCAAACGGCCGCTCAGTAGTACCAACCAATGATAC
The DNA here is from genome assembly GCA_927399505.1 of Luperina testacea. Taxonomy (NCBI): domain Eukaryota; kingdom Metazoa; phylum Arthropoda; class Insecta; order Lepidoptera; family Noctuidae; genus Luperina; species Luperina testacea. The sequence continues at coordinate 2,735,793 of OV656771.1, forward strand.
CAATTTGTCAACAAAAACTTGTCGATGCAAGCACGCTCGATGGTAAAATATTTCATTTTATTGTTTTTTGGTGGTCTTGATATTATTTTTGAGTAAATTCAAGCAACAATTGTGAAACCTACGTGTGCTATAGGTAAGTCCCTAATTATCTAAGTTATAGTGTGTTTATTTGCTCGTAATTAACAATGTTTTTACCGGCGAGAAGATTTGCGTATGTAGTAAGCGAGTGATATTTTTACACAAACGAGTCTTGGGGCAAAACCGCTCGGGGTAAAACCGGCCCATATACGATTTTGACCCACTTGTATTAACATGAGATAACCTTATAATTTATCATTGCAGATGCATGCAGGAAGACAAACAGACAAGTATGGGACATGGAAAACATGAGAACAGCGGTTCAGCGGTGATCCGTTGTCGTCAACTGCTTTGTAAACCGTACCATTCCATCTACCTCTTTTGCGCGACTCGATGACCCGATACCATCCACTTTTTCTACACCCTTCGCTGATCCGTTACCATCAACTTCTGCTGCTCGTTAACTCCTCCTGTTGTTAAACTAGTCTATGTAACTCTGTCTCCAGCCGATATAATGCCTGTTCCCAAGATAAGCATGGATCGAAAAAGAAAAACGAATTGTCGAAGAGGCAAAACAGCTGCAATCATATCCTCTCCCAACAAAGAAGAATTAAGTACCACCACTCATAACAAAAAAACAACTAAACTTAATTTGAACCAGTCAACTAAAGCCACAAAAGCAAAATCCACGAATGAAAACATTTGCCTATCTTGTCTGGAGGAATAAGGAACAAGCCGCATAGATGAAAGTTGGGTGCAATGCACAGGTTGCAAAGGCTGAGCTCATAATGGCTGTAGAGGCTATGACCCAGAGGAACTTGATAATTTCTTGTGTATGAATAGCTGCGTTGCCTCTCGGTAATTTCCGGGGCAGTATCGCACATAGTATACGGTTTTGTCCAGGGGTCGGGGCAAAACCGGAATGAGCAGGGGTTTCCTTTTTTTTAATTTTTATTGATTAATATCGTAATTATCATAACTATATCGATGTCATTATGTACCCAAAGAGACTGACTAATAATTAAAGTTGATTTGTTACATTTGTGTATTTAAATTAATGACCTACAATCCTAAATCCTTAGCTATACGACTTTACCCCACTCTCCCCTACCGCCATTTGTGTGTAACTGTCTGAAGCTTTCATAGAGGTTAGTAATATTATCCTGAAACAACTATCTTAAAACACACGACATGTCTTGACGACACGGTTGGCGCAGTAGCTGAGCGATCGACTGCTGCGCTGCGTGTCGCGGGTTCGATTCCCGCACGGAACAAATATTTGTATTGCCTACAGATAGTTGTCCCGGGTCTGGCTGTTTGTGTATGTGAATTTAAATGTTTGTAAACGCACCCACAATACAGGAGTAATAACTAGTGTGGGGCAAAGTTTAAAAAAAAACGGTACTTTTCCGACAGCTAACGCTTTTTCTTATGCGTTGCACCAAACCCTACAAGAACAAACAAAACACAATCACAATCACACTAATATTATAGAGGCGAAAGTTTGTGAGTGTGTGTGTATTCATATGTTTGTTACTTCTTCTAACCGCGGGCGCTGCTAGTAACTTATAAAGGCTCCTACAAACAGGCGCGACACGCGATATAATCGCGCGCGACACAAAGGCACCGCTCGTTGCGCGACTTGCGGTGCCTTTGTGTCACGTGTCGTGTCGCGTCTGTTTGTAGGAGCCTTAAAGTAAGAAACAATGATAGTGCGCGGGCGCACATCTCTACTATGGTTTATTTCTAATCTTATACATATTTTGAAGTAGCATTTGCTCGCGGCTTCTCCCGCGTGGAGGTCGGATATTATCCCACGGGAACATACTACCGGGATAAAAAGTATTCTAAGTGTTAATCAAGGTTATAAACTATCAGTGTACCAAATTTCATTTAAATCCGTTAAACCGTTTCTACGTGATTGAGTATCAAACATCCAAACATCCTGAGTTCGATTCCCGGAACGCGAAAAAATGTTATTGGGTTTTTCATCTGGAATTTCTCAGTAGAAGCCCAGAATATGGATTTGTGCCCAGTTGATGGTACTAGGTTCGCTCCCTATTACGATGCGCAGTTGTAGTACGCGAAATTCAATTTTTCTTAGATTTTTTGCAACTTTCTGGTCAGTGTCAGGTAGTATCTTCATCAAAATATGATTCGCGACTATAACAGGTACGTATTTACAGATTTGTAAACATTAGAATCATTAACGACAATCATAAAGACATGTTCTGTATTGCTTTTATATTTAGAATTTTTGTTTATTTTGATTTAATTTTTAATTTTTAATTTTGTGACCCTGACAATTTGTATCTTTTAATTTTCCTTTACTTGAATTGCTTTGACATTGTATTTTAATTTTAATTCCATTACCTTTTAAATGTTTTCGTTAATTTATTTTATTTGTATACATTGAAATTTTATTTAGAGGCATTTTATTTAGAGAAATTTTATTCTGTGGCAGTAGCATTGTGATTGCAGCATTGTGATATTTGAATTTGAATTTTATATAAATATGGGTCTTGCCTGAATTAAATGAATTTCATTTTTTTAATTTAATTAATACATCTTTCTAAGTTGGGTTTGTAGGTACGAGTACCATAAGAATAATATCTTATGGAAAAGTGCTTTTGGAACAAATCTAACTCAAAGAGATTATCAGTACTTTTCATTTACTAACAATCGGGGGCGATTTGGGGTATCTAATATTCAAGGGGGCGAGTAGATACACTTAGGCAATTAGGGGCAAGATCCAAGGGGCGAGCGGAGCCCAAACCGATATAATTAATGATTCTAATGACTATAATTCTGTAAATACATAAGTATCTATTATAGTCGCGAATCATATTTTGATCAAGATACAAACTGCAAATTCCAAAAAATGTAAGAAAATTTGAATTTTGTTGTCTACCACTGCGCAAACTGGCGAAATGTGGGTACTTAAGAGTAGTATAGATATCCTTAAGTATTTACAGCCTTTGCCTAATCCTTTGAGGAATAGGTGTGATGTTATTTTGTTTTGTTTTTAACCGACTTCAAAAAAGGAGGAGGTTCTCAATTCGGATGTTTATATATAGGTCTCAAAGTTGCTAGTTACGATGGGACTGAAGATTTACTACATGTATCAATCTCTTAACCTAATGTAGTTAATAAAGTCATATTTTATATTTATACAGGATTACATAAACACAAGCTTTCACCATATTTAATAATAATAATATTTTTATTTCCCAAAAATACAGATAGAGAACGTTTACATAAAACATTTTGGATGCTGTATAAATCTGTACACAATAGATTAATCTCTGTCTTTTAAACTAGGGTATCCTGTATCTTAAGAGAGAGTGATTCGCAATGAAGTTCCAATTGATATTATGTATGAGTGGACTGTGTCAATTTACCTTCAGAAGGGGAAAAAAAAGAAAGAAAAGAAAAAAAACATATGTAATTTACGTTATTTATCTCTCTCTCAATACATACAACGGTACTTTAATGGGCCACATCTATGCATTTACTAGTAAGTAGTTATCATAATAATATACTGTGACCGTCCTACAACTACTGATATACCTTGTTCAATTATAGGCGAGGACGCTGGCACCCTAAACACAATTATAATCTTACTTTGGGTGCCAGAGTTCATCGAAATCACTCTATATCCCTTATGTAACGCTGCATAGTGTTTAGATAAGTGTTTTTGTACAACTGAAGATAATAAAGAAACTTGTTTTTTTTCTACGTTCGGACATAACTCCCACATATATGTATAGACGGATTTGCAAAAATTTTCTTTTTGTTCAAAAGACATTTATTCCGAAATGGTCCCGTTTAAATTTCGTAAAGATCTGATGATGAGTTTCAGAGACGGACAACGGAACTTTTCAATAAATGTCAGCAAATGAACCGCGATTGCTGCTATAGCATATGTATGTATATGTGTATAACATAAAATCACGCCTGTACCCTTTAAAGGGGTAGGCAGATGTGTTCAATAGCTTCCTGTCACTGATATTTACATAGCAAGTAGTATTATATGAATTTGTTTGGGGTAGGTAGGTACAACTAAAATAAGAAAAATAAAAACTTAAAAAAAAAACCGACTTCCAAAACAAAACTCTACAAAGTAAAAAAAAAACTTTAATTTCGAAAGACGGTGTCAAAAACGAAAATACAGAACCAACAACACCAACTTTCGAAATTAAAGAAATTTTTCACTTTGTAGTGGTTTTTTTTTTGGAAGTCGGTTTATTTTTTTCAATTTACAGGTTTGCAGCAGGGAGATCTACGCGCTAGGGAGATTACGTCTACGAAAACCTGCTACTCCAGGATGGTGATAATGTGTTGATGGGGACCTTGTAGAACATTCTCATACTTAGAGTGCCGAAGCAATGACCAGCTGTTCCATCATTATTACTATGGACAATAATTTTGCGAAACATCCCTTGATAAGACTGGTTGTCAGATTTTCGGGCTTCTGACTACCCGTAACGACTGTCAAAGATCTACCAATGACAGCCGGGACCAACGGCCTAACGTGCTTTCCGAGGTACGGAGGGGTCATGGTATGTAAAGATGGTCACCCATCCACAGAGCAACCGCGGCAAGCGTAGCTTAACCTGATCGGTCGACCTGTGCGGCTGTTATTATTTAGCCACGGGCCCCTCAATAATTATGCGAAACATTTCTATGAATTTAAGTGTGTATTATCGTAGGTGACTGTAATTAGAATAATTATGAATTACTGTTTTTTTTTTGTTTAGGATGACAATATGTGGTTATATGTAATGAATGACCACTCATGTAACGCTGATTACTATAAAAATGAAGTTGATATTGACGAATTAAAACAAAAAGTTAAAGACAATGATGTTCCCCATCCCAGAGGCGTTTCAAGATATGAAAACGTCGCTAGACAAACGAGACGAGAATATTAAAATTCCATCATTTGATAGCGTCAAAGCGGTTTGAAATATCAACAGGCAAAAAACTTGCTTTAACGATTTCACACAAGTAAATATTCTAGATAAATATCAGTCCTTTCTTTTCGCTGATCATAATACTGAGAAATGTCGCATTAAGGCTCCTTCAAACAGGCGCGATTTTATCGCGTGTCGCGCCTCTTTGTAGGAGGCTTTATGGTTTTCTGCTCCAAAAAGAATATGGCAATAATAGAAAAATCCGATGAGTTTTTCGGTGACGGAACATTCTTTAGTTGTCCAATTCCGTTTAGCCAATTATACTGCAACCACAAATGCGGTTCCTGTGGCGTATGTTTTGATGACAGACAAAAAAGAAGAATTTATCTTGAAGGATTGGTCACCAAAAATTTTCCATTTAGATTTTAGCAATGCATCAATAACAATTTTTACGGACATCCAAATTGTATCATTTTTCAAATAGCCAATGGCGAAAGGCAAAACAAATGAAAATTAAATCTAAAGATGACAGGAGAGTAGTGGGATTGTGTGCAGGCACTTGCTTTATTACCCGAAAATAAAAGTGAAGAAGGATGGGAGTATATAAATACTCCCAAAACTACCAAAACTCAAAAATTTCTTAAATATTTTGAAACAACGATTCCGAAAACAATGGTCTGTTTATGGCCAGAGACATCGCACAAACAATGTGGTCGAAAGTTGGAACGGCCAACTAAACAAATCCATGAAACGTCATAATCCAATTACAGTTGCTCGTTTACTTCAAACCTTAATACAAAAAGAAACATCTTCTAATGAAAAAGTATCTCTCCGCCGCCGCCAAGACCAAATAGGTATGTCGAGATGATTTCATAATGATGTGTCAGCTGCAATTAATGCATGGCCTTATAAGTGTTGGGTACTTTTTAAATAAACTAAGATAATTATTTTTGTTAATGACTGTACAAGTATATTTACGAACTATAACAATAAGTGTTGGGTACTTTTTAAATAAATTAAGATAATTATTTTTGTTAATGACTGTACAAGTATATTTACGAACTATAACAATAAGTGTTGGGTACTTTTTAAATAAATTAAGATAATTATTTTTGTTAATGACTGTACAAATATATTTACGAACTGTAACAAAGGGTGGATATTTTTCGTTAAACTAAGTAGTTTGACTATCAGGAACAGAATTCCTCGTGGTCAAATCGGTTTGACCATAAAGTTTGACCACGAGGAAGGAACGATTTTTTCGCATGTTATAGTGTGGAACATGTAGATAGCAGCCATAATTTAGCTATAATTGGCCAAACTGAATCACTTGAGTGTTAGGTCATGGTAAATATTTTTAGTACCACTTTCTAATTGGTAATCAGAATAAATAAGTATATTCAAAACAGGTTTTGTGATCATAACTCGGTTTGCAATTCCAAAGCAAATAATATTTCATAAATTTATGCAAATAGCCAATTAATGTTGTGAGTCTAACACTCTGAAATGGATGCAAACTGTTGTAAAGTCAAAATAGAAGTGATGGATGAGTCAATTAATTAAGTTGGTCGCTATCCAGGGCTGGCTCTCAAAGCACACCATGCTTTGAGAGCCAGCCCTGTGCTGTGCCTGCCACACTAGTTCGGGTCGGCATGATTCGGTACGACCCGACACAGGCGGGCTGCACAATATATCGATTTTGCCACCCGGCTGTGCCGAATCATGCCACCCGAACAAGAGTTCAGCCCCCGTCGTATGGTTCGTACCACTTATTATTTATTTTTAGCCTATGTTGTCCTCCTGCATGGCAAACGCCTCCCTGTCTTCATTCCACTCCTCTCTGTTTAGAGCTAGTGTATTACTATACCCTATTCAGTTTGGCTTGAGACAAAACGTAAACAACATTTGACTACTCTTAATAAAAGATATTCTGTAAAATATATCAAAACATGAATATGTAACAAAAAAAAATGTGTGATCTTCTTGTGTAACAAAAATATTTTTTTTAGGTAGTATGGCACTTGCCTCGTTTGTAATTCTAACTAATTATTCAATACTTAGTCCACTATTAATTAAATTGCAAATTAATCGGCAGGTTTTGTCAGGGTGTTGAAATATCGTCTAGACTCAAGTAAGTCTGTCTGTAACTACTTATAAGCACGCTGATCAATTATTGATCAAAAGACTACTGCTATACTTTTTCAAGTTTTTTTAATCATTTCGTCTTTGGCAGCTGAGCCAATGTCGACTATTCTGCTAGCTTTTTCAAGTTGACTGCGATAATCCTTGGTTCTGTCAAACGTCAATCAAAACTTAGACACGCCGATTTGTGTCTTGCATAATATGATGATGCCTCTCAGTCAAGTGTACTATGTTCCAATCTATCAAAACTCGACTGTGGCTGATTTTTTCATAGTATGTAGGTATGAAGTTGTTGTATATGTTATGGACCAAGTAAAAAATACGGGCATTTTTCATAATGCCCGCGCATTATGAATAATGACAAGCTACTTCGGGCGAAATAAATAATTATAATTTGAGCTTATGTAATCGTAACTAAAAGTATTTGTATTCTCATTCGCTCGCTCTTGCATCCTATGTCAACCTCCTATTTCTGTGTAAAGGGTTTAAAGTAACTAACCAAACCTAACCTTGGGGTGCCCTTCGCTTGCTCTTGCATCCTTAGTCGCCTATCGCCAGAGTGTCTATGAATGGAAAGATGTTGTTTGATTTTAAATATTGATTCTACGTTTGAAATAAAAATTACAGTAATTAAACCTAGTTTTAATTGTTCTGCCCCATATCTGACTAACATTATAAAAAATGCCCGGTCGATTTGATTATTTCAATACTTATTATCACACTGCCCTCTCATATTGGGCATTTTTCATACTGCCCGGGCATTTTTTATAATGTCCTAATAATCACTTGGTCCATGACATATACGTAATGATTAGGGTTGCCAACTCTCGAATGGACTAACCCGGGAGAATTTAAAAAAATCGAGTATTGCGTTGAACGAAAAACTCAATATTTTATTATTGATGGTTTTTTACCACAAAATCATAAAAGTAGTATTTGTATCTCTGCTTTTACTAAAGAAATATTCATTCAGTTTCTTTTCTTGTTCCATCATAATGACTGAATACGCGCTCGCAAGAATTGTTAGAGACATACCCTTACCATGAGTTGGCATAACTTTACGTAACCGTACTCGCTAGCGAGGGCGTAAACAAGTTTCTATGGAGAATTGTACAGCGCCTCTGGCGGTCACTTATAAAACTGTAGAACGCTAGTATGAGTCGAACGGTAAATCACCTATCGAAATCTATACGCTAGCTGTGACGCTAGCGACTAACGTTTTGTAGCTTTGCCGTAGAAAATCGGTACCATGAGTTACAAATTTGACAGATGTCATCGAATAATACTGTATCGACTGTAGTTAACTTTTTCACTACCAAAGTTCAGCGTGAAATCCTTTTATTATGTAATAAATTATTTCGATTCTTAGCTAAAAAAATGTCGTCAAGGTATTATTTTGCGTGGGATATGTTAGCGAAGGCTGCATATGAAGATGAAAAAAGAGAACAAGGAAAATTTCAAGCCGATATGAGGAGTATATTAAATAATCCACTTAGAAACATAAGTGAAAATAATTTTATTAAAGAATATAGGGTCCTTCAGTGGGCTTACTAAGGTCATAATTTCTGTTAACACACAAAAAAGGCACTTAAACCACATTCCTCAACTTCATCTAACCACTTGAAACAAAATATTTTCATCATAAAAGGTATACTGCCAAATTAATATTATTAAAATCGCTATTACATAACTTTCCATATACTCGACGAGTAACTGAAATTGCGTAGCACTGGTTCGGTTTTTTCACTAATAAAAATTAAAACCAATAAGAAGTTGCAACTAAAGCTCAGCCTCCAAACAAACCGACGCACCAAACAAGTAAAGTAAACAAACACGAACTATGAAGTGTTGACATTGAAACGAGCAAAATAACCTACACAAATTCAAGAATCTCATTTTACATAATGACTCTTGTTTTACGACGACGTTTTAAATTAGGAGGGTTACTGCTGTATTTTTAATTTGAAGGATTGGATACTTGTTTTTTGCCCAATATCTTTCTTACTCAGTCTTTTTGGCATAGTTAGAAAGAGACAGCCCCGTTTGGTGTGAAGTTAGGCAAGTCACTCCGTAACGTAACGAAAACTACACATACTATCGAGTAAACGCTAGCGAGTACGTAAACGTCTATGTGACTCATGGTACGAGTTTAGTCGAAAACTACTCGCAGCGCGTTTATTCGCTATCGACTGTAGTACAATAATGAGTGTTTTCGATAGCAACTCATGGTAGAGGTAGAATGGAAAGAACAAACGCGACGAGTAACGTGCGAGCGACGGATGCATATACTTAATAAAAAAAACCGGAGAAATTATTGCACTCCGGGAGGTCGGGAGATTAACCATTATTACCGGAGTCTCCCGGGCAATCCGGGAGGGTTGGGAACCCTAGTAATGATCTTGGTCGTCAGCAGTGGGATAACAGTTGCCGTATTTAGTAAGAGCTCTGTGTTTTTGCCAGTACCTCTACCATGAGTTGCTATCGAAAACATTCATTATTGTACTACAGTCGATAGCGAATAAACGCGCTGCGAGTAGTTTTCGACTAAACTCGTACCATGAGTCACATAGACGTTTACTGTACTCGCTAGCGTTTACTCGATAGTATGTGTAGTTTTCGTTACGTTACGGAGTGACTTGCCTAACTTCACACCAAACGAGGCTGTCTCTTTCTAACTATGCCAAAAAGACTGAGTAAGAAAGATATTGGGCAAAAAACAAGTATCCAATCCTTCAAATTAAAAATACAGCAGTAACCCTCCTAATTTAAAACGTCGTCGGAAAACAAGAGTCATTATGTAAAATGAGATTCTTGAATTTGTGTAGGTTATTTTGCTCGTGTCAATGACACTTCATAGTTCGTGTTTGTTTACTTTACTTGTTTGTTTGGACTGTTTGGAGGCTGAGCTTTAGTTGCAACTTCTTATTGGTTTTAATTTTTATTAGTGAAAAATGCGAACCAGTGCTACGCAATTTCAGTTACTCGTCGAGTACATATATGGAAAGGAATGTAATAGCGATTTTAATAACATTAATTTGGCAGGTATACCTTTTATGATGAAATATTTTGTTTCAAGTGGTTAGATGAAGTTGAGGAGTGTGGTTTAAGTGCCTAAGCAAATCACACAAATCCTGAAAAGCTTCCTTATTGAGCCTATATTCTTTAATAAAATATTTTCACTTATGTTTCTAAGTGGATTATTTAATGTACTCCTCATATCGGCTTGAAATTTTCCTTGTTCTCTTTTTTCATCTTCATATGCAGCCTTCGCTAACATATCCCACGCAAAATAATACCTTGACGACATTTTTTTAGCTAAGAATCGAAATAATTTATTACACAATAAAAGGGTTTCACGCTGAACTTTGGTAGTGAAAAAGTTAACTACAGTCGATACAGTATTATTCGATGACATCTGTCGAATTTGTAACTCATGGTACCGATTTTCTACGGCAAAGCTACAAAACGTTAGTCGCTAGCGTCACAGCTAGCGTATAGATTTCGATAGGTGATTTACCGTTCGACTCATACTAGCGTTCTACAGTTTTATAAGTGACCGCCAGAGGCGCTGTACAAATCTCCATAGAAACTTGTTTACGCCCTCGCTAGCGAGTACGGTTACGTAAAGTTATGCCAACTCATGGTAAGGGTACAGATGTAATCTTTTGTAAAGACTGGGGTACACGTGTATGGAGATTGTAACAGAATATTAGAATCAAGAGAGCGTTGGCATTAGAAACTTCGTACGACATACCTACGTAGCTGTTATGCTTTGGGACCACCAAAACAAAATGAAACCGAAATGAGAAAATTTATAGTGGATAAGACCTCAGAACAATAACTAAAGCTTTAGTTATTGTTCTGAGGATAAGACAGAGATTAAAACAGAAGACCAACAGGCAGGGGATCGAGGAGGGGGGGGGGTTGAGGGGGTGTTCAGGGGATCAGACCGGAATAACTCGAATATTGTAGTCTTTTGAATACAATATCTTTTGTTTAAGAACCTAAATCTTTCAGAAATATATCCAAAGATAGGTTTTCATATTACATACAATTAGAATCGTCCAAAACGACAACACTAAATAAATAAGGTAACGAATAGTGGAGATGAACCATTGAATAAAAAAACATAACCCTCCTTCTGGCGCAGTTGGGTAATAAAGCAAGCATGTTAATAATATTGTTTTCTTTTTACATTGTTTTGCGCACTTCTCTTTACTAAGCATTCTATGCAACAGTATGAACTCGGCTTAAAACTATTAACGATGCCGATGTAAATAGGTAGGTACATTTTTTTCATCGTAGTATATAATAATAGTGCTACACCTCTCGCATTATCTTAAAAAATCATTGCGTGAATGATATTTTTTTGTCATTTACGCGAACAAAGCCGATGCCATTGCACTGTCAAAAACTATCGCTCAGATTGTATATTTTTGAAACATTACGGTTTCTCTTCTATTCTATTCATTTTTCAAATAAAAAAACGGCAACTAAATCGAAAGTGTTCGATAAAGACGTCAAAGCACTGCACCGGTATTCATTCAACCGTGCGCGGTGCGGTTGGTTGCAAAACCCAACGATTCTATTGTGATTGTAATAGTAGTTACGTTATAAATGGGCATTGTGCGCTGCACTTACCGTTCCAGGTACCAGGGAGACAGAAGTGAATGGTAGACTAGACAATATGAAAAAAGTTCAACAAGGATTTTATTTTATTTAGGTATTTTTTAATTTTACAAAAACTAATAAGCAATTTTGTTTTATTTTCTAGAGGAGAGTCGCCGATTTCCTTGAAGTTCCAGCGTTTTGTATGATTCTTCTCCGTAAACCTCCGTGGTCGTCTTCAGTCTTTAGCACCAGTATTTGGAGGAACCCTGTGATCTAGAACGGGGTGCATAAATCCTTACAACTTAAAAGCACCTTATATTAGTATCTGCAATAACCTAACTTAGTAGGTATGCTTACCTTGGTAAGTACTTACTTATAAAAGATTTTCTAAAATCTTTCTACCTGAAATTTTAAAAACTTTTCTTCGTGGTTTATTAACCGGGGCGAGGTCACTTTGAACTGTAACCATATTACTCAATTCCTTATACCAAGTAATAATGTGAGTGAGAGAAAATCCAATCTAGTAATAGGATTGTAGAAGTGAGTGTAGAGCACTTACGTAGTGTCTTTAACTTAACTGTACTGCAATTTACGGCGAGATAAAACAGTTAAGTAACAGGTGTTTAAGGGGCTTACATGACCTAAAGCGCGGTCATTGTCGGACTGCATAGAAAAGAAAGAGAAGAGCGATGACACAACGCTGGTAATTTATTGCAAAATATGAAGCAATTATTTATTTACAAAAATCTATTGTTTAGACTAAAAAATTAAAACACTAGTGTTTTAGTATGTTGCTTGTAGAATAATCTAACAAATAATCAAAATGATTGTATGTATATTAATATGGTTTTTACTGTAAAAAGAAAGTTTTTAGAGGTATTTTCATGATTTATTTCTATCCTATCAAATTTGTATTATGTTTTCAACACAGTATCTGCCTAGCATATATTCTTAAGAATATCATATATTTTTCTGATTTTGTTTACTGTAGTCGATCATTTACTTTATTGTTTCTAAAACTTGCGTTTTTTGCGCAACCTATACGCAAAAAACGCAAGTTTCACCAGTTATGGGAACGATGACAGTGTAATATGATATAGTATTGCACTGTCATCAAGTCAACTGGTCAACTTACTAACTTCTCATACTTAAGAAATGGATGAGTCCTTATCTTGCCAATATATTTGCATTTTTGACAGCTTTTCCATACAAAAACTGTCAGACGTCAATTTTATACCACAGTCTATGATTAACGCCTTGTAGACACGAATGTTGTGGGAAATAAAACTCGTTTGATGTGGCATTGAAGTGCTATCTATACATACATACAAATAAATAAAATTGGAGTGTCTGTTTGTAATATTAAAATAACCGCTTTTTACTAAATGCATATGGATGTATACACGGTACATATACCAAAATATTTTTTAATTCAATTTTTGTCTGTCTGTCTGCTTGTTCCGGCTAATCTCTGAAACGGCTCGACCGATTTTGACGGGACTTTCACTGGAAATAGCTGATGTAATAAGGAGTAACTTAGGCTACTTTTATTTTAGAAAAAAAAATAGGGTCCCACGAAAAAAATTAAAACCAATGAAATGAAATATTGAATAATATCCGATGTAAGAGACTTCCAACGGCATTACCCGGATGCAGACATAAATGCTCATTTAGACATATTTGCAAGTAGAGCTTTGTTTGTATTACAAGACGGTCTTCTTTCGATAGGCGGCAATTCTCTCCCTCATTATGGATTACCATCTCCACAAGCGACCGATGGAATTAGTGAAAATTTAAACAATGGAATATATTGAACATCCAAATTTTGACCCAGTTGAACTTCAAAATACTATAAATCATAATGAACCACGATTAAACGACGAACAAAATCAAATTTACCGACCCCTCATTGACAGGGTCAGTGCAAACGCTGGTGGGGTGTATTTTTTAGATGCTCCAGGTGGTACCGGCAAAACATTTTTGATTAATCTTTTGCTGGCCAAAATACGTGCAGAAAAGAAGATTGCCATTGCACTCGCATCGTCCGGCATAGCAGCAACCTTACTTCCTGGTTGGAAAACAGCACATTCGATGTTTAAAATCCCACTAGATTTAGACCGTATGGAAAATTCAGTCTGCAGTATATCCAAAAATAGTCTCAAAGCCAAAGTACTACAAGATTGTATATCTGTATTTGTAGTATGGGACGAATAATAATAATAATAAAATTTATTCAAAAATATAAAGACTAACGTTAAATACAGTTTTTCTTAAATCTATATCGAGCACTATAGCAAACAAAATTTCTATAGAAGCCGAGAATAGGACGATGCAGGACATAAGAAGTAATAATCTATTATTTTGAGGAGTCATATTTTTATTCGCTGGAGATTTTAGACATATATTACCAGTTGTGACTAAAGGTTAAAGTAAGAGTGAACAGGCTTCTTCTGGGTGAGCTCACTCCATCGTAGACTTTGTCTCTGTCATCTCTGACCTAGACTAGAGTCAAGAGCCAACCCATATCAAATAAAAAAAACCGGCCAAGAGCGTGTCGGGCCACGCTCAGTGTAGGGTTCCGTAGTTTCCCGTCCGTCACAATAAGATAATTATGTAAACGAAGTGAAAAAAATGCTTGCATATACGATTATACTACAAACTTAGTTCAGAAATTATTTTGTACAACTTTTTGTCTTTTTTATACAAAAACTGTTGTTTCCATCAAGTTCAAAATAATTTTCCTAGAAAGTCCTTATAAAGTTCTACTTTTCAGATTTTTTTCATATTTTCTAAACCTATGGTTCAAAAGTTAGAGGGGGGGGACACATTGTTTTTTACTTTTGGCGCGATTATTTCCGAAATTATTGACATTATCAAAAAATGATTTTAGTAAACCCCTATTCATTTTTAAATACCTTTCCAACAATATATCACACGTTAGGGTTGAAATTAAAAAAAAAATCACTTCCCACTTTACATATAGGGGGGCTACCCTAATAAAACATTTTTTTCCAAGTTTTATTTTAGCACTTTGTCGGCGTGATTGATATACATATTGGTACCAAATTTCAGCTTTCTAGTGCTAACGGTCACAGAGATTAAGCGAGGACGGACAGACGGACAGACAGACATGGCGAAACTATAAGGGTTCCTAGTTGACTACGGAACCCTAAAAAAAGGTAAGTGATCCGATGAAATTAACGCCTGTTTAAAACATTCAGTACTTCGGAGACATAATAAAAAACTCAAAAAACATGAGAGCATATTCAGCATAGAAAAGACACTTTGCCTGTCCAACATCAAGAAGAATTTTGCTTAATTCTTCTTGATGTTGGACAGGCAAAGTGTCCAGAAGTGAATAGTACTCATGATATAGAACTACCTACCGGTCTTTGTCAAGTTGTGGCGGACACTGAAGTTTTAATACATAGTATTTATGATGATATTCACAATCTCAATATCAAAGAAGATTCGTGGTTGTGTGAAAGATCAATTTTAGCACCTGTGAACGACGTTACTGCGTTTAATCAGCGCATTTTAGATAAGCTATCTGGTTAATCACAAACATACCTTTCCATCAATACAGTTTGTAATTCGGATGAAGTGGTTAATTACCCAACAGAATTTTTAAACAGTATAATTGTGCCTCGTCTAGCATGCCAATCTTAAGTTCTAGTTTGTGAGGAGGTCCTCACAAACTAGAACTTAAGATTGGCATGCCCATCATACTACTCCGTAATTTAAACCCACTGAAACTTTGCAATAGTACTAGGTTGCGAGTAGTGTCTTTGCAAAGAAACGATTTAAAGGGTCGTATAATATCCGGATGCGGAAAAGGTGAGATAGTATGTCAATGTCAGTTCTGCTATGTCGATCAACAAGTCACAAGGGCAAACGTTAAACACGGCTGGCATAGATTTAACCAAGGGTTGCTTTATACATGGCGTGTTCACATGCGAGGAATGCCAGTAGTGTTGTTGTTTTAGCCCAAGAAAATCGTACACTATATGGTAATTATATTGTATAAAAATAATTTTTTCAATAAGCTAATATGAAAAACTAAAAATTAATAATAATTAAACTAAAAATGCAAAAACGAAAAAAAAAAGAACTAAATATGTACATAAACAAAATATCGATTCATAAAATAGAAGAATTTCATTAAAATTAGCGCGTTTTTTTTTAATCTTTGCGCGGAATACAGTATCGTAAACTCTGCGAACTGAACAATAACTTTTTTGTTAAATTCGACGCGGACGAAGTCGCGGGAAACAGCTAGTTTAGATTATAATCTGAATAGTGAAAGTTAAAAAAATTAGGGCTGTTAAATCAATGTCACGTCAAGTGAAGTGACTATAGGAATTGTAACAAGATTAATATTTTATAGAAAATTGAATTTTATTTTATTTTCACATTTGATACAATTACATAACAGTGGATTTGCGAAGATTATGTAAAAACCTGACACTCGTTCATAATTATTTTTTTATCTTTAACATATCTATATCTATACTAATATAATAAAGCTGAAGAGTTTGTTTGTTTGTTTGTTTGTTTGGTTGAACGCGCTAATCTCAGGAACTACTGGTTCGAATTAAAAAAATATTTTTGTGTTGGATAGTCCATTTATCGAGGAAGGCTATAGGCTATATAACATCACGCTACGACCAATAGGAGCGGAGCATCAATGAAAAATGATGCAAAAACGGGGAAAAAATATTCCTTTTGAGAGCTTTCGTTGCGTACGCTGCGTAAACGGTTAAAGTTACGCAAAAATCATGTATGACGGAATTGTTTCCCTTTAAAAGTTCTAAAAAAAAGTCCGCGACAGCATATGTCTATCTTTTAAGGTTTACTCACTATAACCTTTTTTATGGTAATCAAATTTCTTCTAAACTAATGCATTATTTGCGAAGGTTTTTTTTTTATAAACATGTAATTAATCCTTATCAAAATAAATACGTTATTCATCACAAGTATTTAATTTTGAATAAAATTGCCCTTGACATCATTTGATTTTAACCGACTTCGAAAAAGGAGGAGGTTCCCAATTCGGATGTTTCTATTTTTTATTTATATTCGGGCATAACTCCCTCATATTATATTTGCAATTTTTTTTTTGTTCGAAATGGGTTTATTCCGGAATGGTCCCATTTAAATTTCATAAAGATCTGATGATGAGTTTCGGAGACAGACAACGGAACTCTTCAATAAATGCCAGCAAATCAACCGCGATTGCTGCTATAGCATATGTATGCATTGTTTACGCAATCACACAACGTAACATTACGCCTGTACCTTTTAAAAGGGTAGGCAGATGTGTTCAATAACTTCCTGTCACTGATATTCACATACCAAGTAGTGTTATATGAATTTGTTTGGAGTAGGCAGGTACAACTAAAAAGTGAAAAATAAAAACTTAAAACAAAAAGAACTGACTTCCAAAAGAATACTACAAAGTGAAAAATAAAGCTGAAGAGTTTGTTTGTTTGTTTGGTTGAACGCGCTAATCTCAGGAACTACTGGTTCGAATCGAAAAATTCTTATTGCGTTGGATAGTCCATTAATCGAGGAAGGCTCTAGGCTGTAGAACATCACGCTACGACCAATACGAGCGGAGCATCAATGGAAAATGTTGCAAAAACGGGAAAAATATCTTATAAATGCCATCCCATTTAAGTATTTTGGATGTTTGTTACTCAATCATGCGTAAACCGTTAAACAGATTTGGATGGAAATTGGCACATAGATAGACCATTTCCTGGATTAACACATAGGATACTTTTTATCCCGATATTCCCACGGGATCGAAACTGACGCGGGTGAAACCGCGGGGCGCTGCTAGTCAGTTATATATGTCTTCATGTTCTTTTAGTTTTTACTGTAATACATTTTGAACAATGTATAAATTAATATTAAACAGTCATACCAGCCACCCAGCACCATTCTACCACACATTCAACTTTACTTTACTTGGAAAATCCTGCTGAAGCTTGTGGCGAACACTCACGCCATGTAAGTAAAGTAGCAGAATATTGTATGAAAAAAATAAGCCACTGCCAAGTGCCGGAGTCCAAACAGTGTTGATGGTGAAACTTTTGATTGTAGGTACTGATTAGACGGTGAAGGGCAAAATTACAAATAGATAAGGGGTCTCACCATGGGTGTTGCAAGCGGTAAGGGATTAGTAGATACCATCATTAGGTAGGTTTAATTTCCTATCACTGTTACGACGACTGATAAGTGGCCTTGCAATCTGAGTATGACATTACAAATATCGTTTGTTTGGTAATTTATTTTATTTCAGAATGAAAATGCAGAAAATAAGCACGTTAAGTTGTGCTCCACACGATTATACGTTAATATTATTATAAACGGTGGTTTAACATTGTTTAGTTTTATTATAATCACTAAAACGGATAATAATGGCCATTATTTTCCGTTTTCATTCTAAAATAAAAGAAATAACCAAACAAACTATGAGGGCGCGGGCGCCTCTAGGAGGCGGTCGGCGTAGCCTTAAGAAAAGATCAAAAGACCCGAGTTCGTCGGGCCAGTACCTAAATTATTTTTTTCATTTTCTGCTTCTAAAATACAATAGTTATCGGTACCAAACAGCACTTCATCGGACAAAATACACAAAAATGCCACTTGACGACGCGAAATACAATACCTACTTACTTGTATTTGAGGTTTTAAGACTTTCTAGCCGTTTCTAATGCTTTCACACAAATGCTGATGTATTGACGATATATATTTTATATGTAACGCATACTTTCTCCCATTTTTTTTTGTATTTATTTTTTAATTTTTATACGTCATCTTTGTCGCAAATAAACGTAGGTATTTCTTTCTTTCTTTCTTTTTTGTATTGGTTCGATGTGCTTGATGACAGTATTTTATGACTTCGTCCGCGTGGAATTTAACAAAAAAGATATTGTTCAGTTCGCAGAGTTTTCGATAACATAGGTACCCTAAATTCTTCTATTTTAGGAATCGATATTTTGTTTTTGTACATATTTCTCCATTTAGTTCTTTTTTTTCGTTTTTGCATTTTTAGTTTTTCGTATTTATATATTTATAGCTTTATTGTCCCATTAAAATTTCGTAAAGATCTGATGAGGAGTTTCGGAGACAGACAACGGAACTCTTCAATAAATGCCAGCAAATCAACCGCGTTTGCTGCTATAGTTTACGCAATCACACTACATAAAATCACGCCTGTACCCTTTAAAGGGGTAGGCAGATGTGTTCCTTAGCTTCCTGTCACTGATATCCAAATAGCAAGTAATAATAAATTAATTTGTTTGGGGTAGGCAGGTACAACTAAAAAGTGAAAAATAAAAACTTTTTTACAAAAAAAAAAAACAATTGACTTCAAAAAAAAAAACTACAAAGTGAAAAATAACTTTAATTTCGAAAGTCGATGTCAAAAAACGAAAATACAGAACCAACGACACCGACTTTCGAAATTAAAGTTATTTTTCACTTTGCAGTGTTTTTTTTTACAAGTCGGTTGTTTTATATATATAGCCTAAGTTACTCCTTATTACATCAGCTATCTGCTAGTAAAAGTCCCGTGAAAATCGTTCCTGCCGTTTCAGAGATTAGCCGGAACAAACAGACCGACAGGCAGACAAACATTGTAAAAAATGTTATTTTGGTATATTATTATGTAGATGTACCGTGTATACATCCAAATGCATTTATTAAAAAGCGGTTAATATTACAATATTATTTTAATATTACAAACAGACACTCCAATTTAATTTATTTGTATAGCACTTCAATGCCACATCAAACGAGTTACATGAATTAAATTTCAAAATGACATTCCTGGCGAAATGAGGACATATAAATCAGTTGATACGGCAACTAATGAAGATGATGTCCTGAACTATCGACCTGAATTTTTAAACTCACTTGATTTGCCAGGATTGCCTCCTCACAAATAAAAAAATTACTGAATAACGTAATAGAAGCAACCATATTGAAAGGAAAGTATAAAGGAGAAGACGTTTTGATACCCCGCATCCTAATGATTCTCACTGACGCGTGACGTACCATTCGAGTTTAAACGACTACAGTTTCCGTTCGGCTTGCTTTCGCTATGACTACATATAAACAAATCCCAGGGGCATTCATTAAGTGTTTGTGGTATTAATCTAGAAAACCCATGTTTCTCGCATGGTCAATTGTATGTTGCCTGTTCCCGTGTTGGAAAACCATCTGCTCTGTTTGTTTACGCGCCTGGTAATCAAACAAAAAATATCGTGTACCATAAAGTATTACAATAAAAATGAAACTTAATTTAAAATAAGTAAAAATAAAATGAAATATAATAAGTAGGTATCATAAATAAGAAATCAGAAATTGTAATTTTAATTGTGATTTTTAGTGACTATTAAAAGACTTTTAAGTGTTTTATAATTTTTATTTTTTGACATAATGTAATTGTTGATTTATCAACTTTCTTTTTTCTTTTTTTATCTTACCAGCTGACCCAGTGTGTCCCGAATAGCATATATATATCTATCTTCGGTTTGACCCTACTAGAGATAGAAAATGCTATCTATCTTTTGTTTTCGCGTCCCAATAACCTTACTAGCGATAGGCTAACCTATCTCTGACCGCTATCTATCGCCCGGAGGACTAACTGCTTACTAGTGGTAGATTTCTCTATGAATTTGTCTATTTGAGCGTCTCAATAACGTTTTGACAGCTGTCGGTCAGTAAGTTTTCGTTATTGGGACGACAACAAAAGATAGATAGAATCTTACCAGCTATCGGAGATAGCTGTCTATCTATAACTATAGTTAGAATATTGGGAACGGCCATTAGACGGTACGAAGTTCGCCGGGTCAGCTGGTACATAAATAACAATTGTTTTTCTTTCGTATTTACATGACCTAAAGGTTTACATGACCTAAAGCGCGGTCACTGTCGGACTGCATATAAAAGAAAGAGTAGCGCGATGACACAACGCTAGTAATTTATTGCAAAATATGAAGCAATTATTTAATTACAAAAAATCTATTGTTTGGACGAAAAAATTAAAACACTAGTATTTTAGTATGTTGCTTGTAGAATAATCTGACAAAAAATCTGAATGATTGTATGTTTATTAGTATGGTTTTAAACATCGACAAAATTAAAATTAAATACTAACTTAACTAAAACTATACAGAAACTAAAAAATTGCGTCGAAAAATTCATCCGCATCGCTGTCGACTGGTAATGTACCCAAGAGACTGGCGGCATTGCCACGTTGTATCGCGATGCTCAGCCTCTGGCCAAGGTAAAAGCCAGCCCTTGGGTCACGGGAAGTGTCAACCAGCCGTTTAGATATTTCTTTAAAAAGACCATGACACCCCACGGCCCGAGAGTTTCAACCCCAAACGGCTCGAAAATATAATTTCCGATAAGGTTATCATATTTTCGCCGCTTGAGGTTTTCCGCAGCCGCAGCAGCAGCGCCAGCACAGCACGCCGAGCCAGGAAGATGGTTTTTATTGTTTGTCTTTTCTAATTTGATACGATAGAAAAAATCATGAAGATACCTCTATCTTCATGATTTTTTTTTCTATCGTATCAAATCAGTTGTATTATGTTTTCAACACACTATCTACCTAACATAATATTATGTTAGGTAGATAGATATCCTGAAAAATATCATATATTTTTTCCTGATTTTGTTTACTGTAGTCGATCATATACTTTTATTGTTTCTAAGACTTGCGTTTTTTGTGTTTAGGTCCTGTAAGCCCCTTAATAAGGACTGTTTTTGTTATTCTAAGAATAGATTATCAAAAAAAAGTCCTTATTAATACAATTTTTGAGGGGGGAGGCTTCCCCCAAATACTTCCAAGAACTCTTTTCCCGCGCCACATCGAACCAGCGAACTAGCCTAACAAACTAATGAGCTAATATTTTACGTGATAGATTACGTTACGATTACGTAGACGCGTAAAATGAAGACCTGGAGGACTAAAAAGGCCACTTTGGCAGACTCATAAAAGGATAACATTATGAATCGACCTCTGAGTGTGACCTCCTCTGTATGTGACCTCTGAGTTTGTTTCGGCCTTTCTTCTCAGAGTAGTAGAAACGCCGACCTCATCTGGTTTAAAAAAAAAACATGATTGACGTGTAAAAGTGTTTGTACAAACCTACTTACAAAAATAAAATCATTTATAATTTAATCATAATACATAATTATGGCGAAGACAGTCCGTGTTTTTCTTTTTTCGCTGCAGTACGTAGGTATAATCAAAGAGATTGGGGATTGGATTTGGATTGGATTGATTGGTATTTTAGCACAGAACAAAAAAAATAACTGAAAAATCCTTCACCAATGGGATTCGATACGATTAACTTAACAGTTAACTGTCCATTATGATTCATAATGTTATCCTTTTATGATTCTGCCAAAGTGGCCTTTTTAAGCCCCCTGTAAACATAAAATATTGGTTAGACATTTGTGGAGTTTCGAGACCAATTTGTAGACATACTAAGGTACTTGCGTAGAAGAATCTATAATTTGTTAGAGTAGGGACCTAAACAAATCATCCTTAAAGATGAACTATTTACCCAATGAGGCGCTAAATGCCCAAGCAGTAAAAAACCGCTGTAAGGAACACTTCGGAGATCAAGGGGTTAATTAAGTACATAGTTAAATATCGAAAGAGAAAGGTTAAATTATGTACACGCCGAGCGCCTGTTAAAAAAAGCTTAGCTAAGTTTATATGATACTACTTTTTACTTCATTTATTTTGAAGGCGACTCAATCTGCCTAGTCTTTTCATTATCTATGTTGAGGTCGGCTTTGATTATGACTACGATTTAATAAAAGAAGGGCTTAAGGTAAAAAGATAAAAGCTATCTCGTATATTCGGAAAAGAACAATAATTGCATTGGATGGATGGTAACTGTTGGCTGAGCTTCCTTTCGATGAAAATAAATGATAAATGATAAATGATTTTATTTCTGTAAGTAGGTTTGCACAAACACTTTTACACGTCAATCATAAATTTTTTAAACTAGATGAGGTCGGCGTTTCCTATCTGACTACTCTGAGAAGAAAGGCCGAAACAAACTCAGAGGTCATAGTCTCTTTTAAAGTCCAGACATAATCTTGGTCAAGTTATATGAAGACCATGTAGGTTGATGTCTGAGATGGTCTTTTGAGGAAAGAACCACACAGATTGAGAGGACCTGTCCAGTCAGTGCACGCATTTGTCAGAAATCATGCAGCTCAACTCAAGACTTAAGGAGCTCAACGATTCGACGAACAATTCCAAAATAAAGGACATTTGGGTAGGCCACATAAATTACTCAAACTGCCAGACCATAGAGAGAATAATAATAATATAAAATGCCTAAATTAAATGACCCACATCGTCTTCACATTCACAATAATTAAAATAATATAATACTTTAAAAAGTAAGCAAATGTCAGTTAAAAAAAAAAATCATTAATGTCAATGTGTATATAAAAAAAAAACATCAAAAACACTCAAAATGCAGAAATTGGAAGCAACTCAATCCCAAGCCTTTGTATCCTCAATATAATCTTTAACGGTATAAAAGGCTTTCTGGCACAACTTACGTTTAATGAACGATTTAAATTTATTAAGGCTTAGATCTTGAACGTGGCTTGGTAGTTTATTATAAAAGTGTATACATTGGCATCTGAACGAGCCACCTATTTTCTTGAGCCTTGTTGTAGGTACAACATATTTGTGTTTGTTTCTAGTATTTATATTATGGATATCACTGTATTTTTTGAACAATTTTATGTTTTTATGGGCATATAAAAGATTTTCATAAATATACTGAGAAGGCACAGTCATTACATTAATCTCTTTAAATTTGTCTCTGAGAGAGTGTCTCGGACTTAATTTATAAATTGATCGAACAGCACGCTTCTGCAAAACAAAGATAGTCTGAATATCGGCGGCATTTCCCCACAATAGAATACCGTACGACATTACACTATGAAAATAACTAAAGTACACTAAACGGGCAGTCTCTATATCAGTTAAATTACGAATTTTTCTAACGGCGTATGCTGCGGAACTTAGCTTTTTTGACAGTTTATCTATATGCGGACCCCACTGAAGCTTAGCATCCAAAGTTATGCCCAAGAATACCGTGCTGTCTTCAGGATTCAATTCCTCGCCCTTTATCAACACATTAGTTTTCACCTGCCTAACGTGGGGTAGCGTAAACTTAATACATTTGGTTTTTTTCTCGTTTAGAAGCAAATTATTAACATTGAACCAGTGGACTACTTTCGAAATCGCGCTATTTACATCGTCAGTAACCAACTGCTGACGTTTAAGTTTAAACAAAAGTGAAGTGTCATCTGCAAACAACACTATATCATGATTATCCTTTATGAGGTACGGCAAGTCATTGATATAAATAAGAAACAAGAAAGGACCAAGAATTGAGCCCTGTGGGACTCCCATCGTTACTAAAGATCCGGGTGATCTTTCTCCATTAACGTCAACGCTCTGAATCCTTTTACTCAAGTATGAAGTAAGAAGATCCAGAGCAGTATTCCGGATCCCGTAGTGGTGGAGTTTCCTGATTAACGTTTCGTGAAGAACGCAATCGAATGCCTTGGACAAATCACAAAAGATGCCCAAGGCATCGCATTTATCTTCCCATGCATTATAAATATGTCCTAAAAGTTCAACACCATCAGTAGTTGAACGACCCCTTGTAAAACCGAACTGTTTGCTGTGTAATAATTTATATTTATTAAAAAATCTTTGCATTTGGTCTAATATTAATTTCTCAAAAATTTTACTAAAGGTAGGTAGTACAGAAATAGGTCTATAATTTGTGGGGTCTGATGTACTACCTGATTTAAACAAAGGTATTATTTTACTATTTTTCATAAGATCAGGAAACTCCCCATTGTCAATACAACTATTAAAGATAAGAGCAAGAGTAGGTGCTACAATGTCAATAATAGACTTAGCAACTTCCACAGAATTACCCCACAGATCTGTAGTCTTTTTTACATTTAAAGTGTGAAAGGTTTTAATTATATCTCTACATGTAATATATTCAAAATTAAAATCCGAATCGCAACCATTAACATTTTCCTTAAGCAAAGACTCAGCAACAGAAGGTGATGAGTTTAGGGATTTAGTAGTTGAAACGGGAATATCTGAAAAGAAATTTTCAAATGCCTCGGCGACTTGTGAGTCAGATTTTATTATGTTGTCATTAATAGACAGGCTGTAATCAGTATTTCGGTTACTAGACCTTCCCGCTTCACTATTAATAATGTTCCAAGTCGTTTTAATTACATTACTGCTGTTTTTAATTTTTGAACCCAAATAACGTGACTTGGCCATATAACAAACTTTTTTAAATAATTTTGAATAATTTCTAACATACAAATTAAATTCATCAGTGTTAACATGAGTCCTTTCATTGTACAGTTCATAAAGCCGTGTTCTACTTTTATGAATACCAATGGTAGCCCAATCACTGAACGATACATTACTATTAACCGAGATAGTCTTGGGAATAAAGGTGGAATCAAATTGTTTACAGTATATATTAAAAAAATTATCATAAAGATGATTAGGATCAGCATGAATAGACAAAACTGGTAATTTATTAATGAGTTTAACTTTAAAAGCCTCCAAGCGACTTGCAGTTTTGGGGTTAACAGTGATATCCTTTTTAGCCGCTTTTTTGTTTTGGTTTTGAATAGTAATAGAACATCATTGTAACACAGTGGTTTAATCAAGTAATTTACATTTTATGAATAGGTACCTATAAAATTAAACTCATCTGGAAATATAAGATGACAGAACAGAACATAACAGTTACCAAGCAACAACGTAAGAAGACTCTACTCTTAGAACATAGTGCATTACAACCTTCATGGTTCAACTGTACCAACTCCTTTAGTTTGTTCGTACCGCCATATTTTGTGAACCACTAGCTGCGCCCCGCGGTTTCACTCGCGTAAATGTCGATCCCGTGGGAATAGCGGGCTAAAAAGTAGCCTATATGTATATGTTAATCCAGGGTGTCAGCTACCTCCATACAAAATTTTATCAAAATTAGTCCGGCCGTTTGAGAGTGAAGAAGTAACAAACATATAAACACACACACACTCACAAACTTTCGCCTTTATAATATTAGTGTGATTTGTCCCTCTTGTGATCCTATTAAATACATACCGTCTTATTACAAAACACGATCTAACTACAGCCAGTGTCTATACTCTATTATCTTAATATAATATATAAATTACGTGTCACGATGTTTGTCCGCGATGGACTCAACTACTTAACCGATATTAATCAAATTTGTACACCGTGTGCAGTTTGGTCCAACTTGAAAGATAGGATAGCTCACATCTCCATTTATAATCGCAATATTATTTTATTGCAAATTATTTGTCTACCACAGCAACGCGTGGCCGGGTCAGCTAGTAGTACTATATATCTAGTTTTTGTATTTCGAGCTTTATTTCGACTAAGGAAAAGTTCTTAATACAAAACTGGCTCGATGGTTTAAACAATATCTATAGAAAAACTTGTTTTATAATAAGGCTAAAAGGTTTTATTACGAAACAAGTACACAAAACAACTTCTCGTTTTTAGCCAACGGGTAGCTGTCATCCTTGTCATGACCAACTTGGTACCTATTCAAATTGAATTTTACTGTTAGACTTAGCTACTAGTAAGTAGTAGCCAATTCCAACTTATTTAAAAAACATAGGCGCTGGACTAAATCATGTCTAATACAAATTAAAAACATGAGATGGCTTCTTACAAAATTTTACTCTGTGGACCAAATTAAAATCTAATTTTAGATCACTGTATGATGCACACAGAGACCGTGCAGCCCACGACCAACCTTAATAAGCAGTCCTTGTGATGAAAATTGTTTAATGAGGAATATAAATATTTTAGCTTTGAGTAATTTTCGCATGCAGACTGAAAGCAATCAGGCAATG
This sequence comes from Luperina testacea, assembly GCA_927399505.1. Lineage (NCBI taxonomy): Eukaryota > Metazoa > Arthropoda > Insecta > Lepidoptera > Noctuidae > Luperina > Luperina testacea. The sequence continues at coordinate 2,762,534 of OV656771.1, forward strand.
TTGCAAAAGCGAATTAATGCATAATAATATGCTATGCTATGATTACAGAAGCTTAAAAAATAATTATACAGGCGCCTGACAAAACAGCATTTTCATATTTTAACTGGCGTATTGCAAATTGCAATGGATACATTAACAGGCGCTTACATTTTATGTTCTTAGTACTTATTTATTTTAATTATTATTTGGTTTTAAACAATTAACCAATAGCCGAGTAATTAATCAGTCTGATATTTTTTTATTTATTCTAGGTTTTATTGCTGAAAGAGCCTGCTCTTGACCTCGTGCACGCCTGATGGAAAGCGATGGATGAGGTCTATGATGGAATAACACAGCCGCTTTGTTTTTAGTCAAGTCACCATATAAGTATTGCGCTAAATAATCCTGATTCTAAATTAACCAAAAAATTTGCTTGTAAAAGGATAGTACTAAAACAAAATTAATCAGATAATAGCCCTACTCTATTTATTGATCTTCATAATCTTTAACAGTGCATTCCAACTCCAAGTCGGCTATACCATAAACAAACCAAGCATAGTTAATGAACGGCGATCTCGCCAATTTTCGGGATAATGCGGCAAAAGCATTTCATTGTGGGCATGGTCCGCATGGTGCAGACGCCAGCACATCAAGCTACCTGAAACTGTCAAATTTTCCCAATCAACTTTGAACCTTATGCTTTAGCGATAAAGTTAAAAATCGATTAAAGTAATTTGACAGATTGTAGTAGCTTGATGTGCTGGCGTCTGTACAATCACAAAATGTACCTACTGACACTAGTTTATAAGTTGTTTATGTCCTTACTAACAGTATTGAATTGTACTGATCTGACTAAAATATGATATTATTGAAAGAGTCTTTCACATATCTCGGGACCCTCTGGTCCCGGACCTTTGGAAGGCGTACGAAGGACCGAAGCCAACTCGCAGGGGCCCGTTACACGTTTTCAATGAAATGCGGCACCAAACGACGATTATCCCTGTTCGCATTATGCAAGTGCAGCCAAGGACAACCCCCGGTTGATGCAGGATTATTGCAGAACATGGAAACATAATATATTGGGCTATGGGTTTGGGTGGCTTTAGTGGATCGGTTACTTTGAACTATGGAAGAACTGTCCCCGTGCAATATTCACAGATAAAATGGCACGGGGTGACTTACACACTCAATAATAGGCCCCCAAAAACAGTCGCTAGCACATAGTGTCGTAGCGACAAGGGGCAACTTGTCCTGAGGTGCTTATGAGGAGTGGAGAGGTATTCCACTATGAAGACAATCCCGGAAGCACGGGGTCAAGAATCAAGATCCCTACCAGCATCTTACTGGAATACTTCCTTCCTCCGCGGAGGAAGGAAGTATTCCAGCACGTTTTTTTATTGTACGTTGCGTGAATTGTACAACGCCATCTATTGAGCGGGCAGGTAAACATTTCGCATCTATTGGTTGGTTGTTACTTATTGCCAGACAGATAATAATGGTTCACAGGTGATGATAAAATGCACAATCTGTGGAATGGACGTTCGTAATTTTTTCCGCTGGGGAATCTCATCAGGCACACGGCTTGTATCCATAGATACCTACTAATATTATAAATTCGAAATCTGTATGTTATCTTTTCAATTTCTGACGTCACGCGAGTGGAACCGCGGGCAGAAGCTCGTGTATAATAATACCATTATGGTTCTGATAGGAGTTGAAGGGAATAGAAATGATCAATAATAACGTACTTTACACACACATAGCGTCCTGGGGGTCGACTTGATCCCTGAAATCAATAGTTCCATTCCAAACTGTTGAGCAAATGGGATTATACAGCCAATGCGTGAATTTATATGTAGATGTGTTATCAGTAAAAAAAATAATAATTTAAATTATATAAAAATATTAAAAAAAAACTGCCTTAAAGGTTATTACCACGCAGAAAAACGACGCGAGCCCTCTCAAAGCTCTGCTTTTAGCTAGTTAATATTACGATTGCTATTAAAATACTGGCTTTTGGTGGCTATGGAGGAAGTTTATTATGTATGTGGAACATCAGTATTTATTTACAGAAAAGTTCATGTTCTACTCAATAGATGGCGCTACTCGACGCAGCCGTGCCTGTTGCACACATAATATTCATCTCAACATCGTATTAATAGAATGCACAATCTTAAATACATAAAGAAAGGTGTTTGAGATAGGAGGGCCCTGTGTTATGTTGTCGCTGACAACACTTTTCGGCCGCAAACTACCTCAGACGCCGACAGAGGGCGCTTGCAAGGCGTCATCTAGGCTGCAGCGGCGGCACCGCTCACTTTGCTTTCGACTACGGAGCTGTTCGGTCATTCCTAACATCGTGTTTGTGATCCTGACTATAATTTTCAAATATCTACTTAGAATCATTTCGGCTGATTTGTATAAATATAGTTATTTTATTAGCCTACATTAGAGTCATAATGTACAGTGTTATTTTGGTTTAACATTAAATGTATATTAGATTGGGCAACGTCGTTTAACTTCTAATATCAGAAGTGAGAAACCGTTATTTTCTATTTATTTTGTCCTATACCCGCGATGCCACGTGGTCGAAAGTCAAGTGCTTTGGAGAAGAATAAGCGAGGTCACCGACGTCGGCGACGCTCCTCTTCGTCGAGTTCAACGTCAAGTTCAAGCACAAGCAGTACTTCAAGCTCGGACACACGAGTACAAAGAAATCGAAGACGTAAGAGGTCGAAGCGGTCACCGGTGAGCCAAAACTCAATTTTATCATCTGTTATTCCTGAGTTTGATCCGTTAGTTGATGATGTATATATGTGGTTAAATGTGGTCGATGCAAATGCTCGTGCTTTCTGTTGGTCAGATAACGTAGTTATGTACCAAGCGTTACAAAAGTTACGTAATACAGCTAAAATGTGGTACGATTCAATGTTAAAAACTGAAACCAAGTGGACTACTTGGAAATGGCATGACTGGCGAAACATATTGCTGGAAACATTTGCGATTAGGCGTAATATGTACACTTTGTTGAAAGATTTAATGGAATCAAAACCTACAGATGGTCAATCACTGTATGAATTTTATTTTACTCAAAAAAGCAAGATTGATAGGTTAATGCTTTCTTTTTCCGAAAAAGACATTATTTCTGTAATTGTTGGTTCAATTGGTGATAAAGCTATTTGTACGGCCGCAGAGGCGGGTAGTTTTAAATATTGCGATGAATTAGCATCATTCTTACATGGTAAAACATTTGTGTCTACAGAAAGTAGGTCAAAGAATGTAGCATCTAGGCATCCTTCTCGACCTTTTGCTTTAGTAGATAAAAAAGTTGATTCAAACACAAACGGTCAATCGAATTCTATAAATAATCAAAAATTTACTTGTTTTCGTTGTGGAGAGAGCGGACACAAACGTGACAGTTGTACATTGCCTAGCAATACGAAATGTAATTATTGCAATAAGGTAGGCCATGTAGAAAAAGTGTGTTTTGCTAAAAATAAAGTAAAATCTGAAAAGGATGCGGAGGTTAAACTCGTGTGTAGTAAGAATACGTGTTCTAAAGAAAAATTTTATAAAAATGTTAAGTTAAATAATTGTGAACATCACGCTTTCGTAGATATGGGAAGTGACTGTTCTTTACTTGTGGCTCATTTAGTAGATACATTTAAACTAGAACCAAGAAAATTGAGTGTACCAATAAAATTAGTGGGTTTCAATAATAATTCGTATTCAGAAGTTAACGAAGTAGTTACGGTTGAGCTTAACGTGGACGATGTGCAACTTACAGTAGATTTTTATGTCACGGATACTTTAACGAATTGTGATATTTTAATTGGCAGAAATTTTACAGAAGATACGCGTATTATGTACAGTCGTATAGGAAATCAATTAAAATTTCAATTAGTTTCAGATAATAACAAAGTTTCAGAATGCTTCATGTTAAATGTCGAATCAAGTGGGTGTAAAGAAAAGTTAAATGAACTATTTTCGAGGTATTCAAAGTGTTTATCAAAGGATTTAACGGATTTAGGAAAAGCAGCATGTGTAGAATTAGAGATCGAATTGACTACTACTAAACCGGTTTCACATCGTCCTTACAAGATGTCTGATGCGCAACGTATCATAACTAGGGAGTTAGTTGATGATCTTTTAAAAAACGGTATTATTAGGAATAGTAATTCTGCTTATGCAAGCCCAGTTGTTCTGGTAGACAAGCCTTCTGGGGAGAAGAGATTATGTATAGATTTTAGGAGTTTAAATAAAATTACTGTTAAAGAAAAATATCCCATGCCTCTTGTTGAGGATTTAATAGATAGATTGAAAGGGTGTAAGTACTTTACAGTTTTAGATTTAAAATGCGGGTATTACCAACTTTGTGTGGCAGAAAGCTCAATTAATAAAACTGCTTTCATAACTAACGATGGGCATTATGAGTTTTTGAGGATGCCGTTCGGGTTGTGCAATGGGCCTTCGGTATTTCAGCGTTTAATGAATACAGTGCTTGGTCAGCTGCGTTTTAAAAATGTAATATGCTATATGGATGATTTGATGATAGCAACTGATACAATTGATAAAAATATCGAGTGTTTAGAGCAAGTTTTATCGGTGTTACAAAATAACGGTCTCACCATTAATGTAGAAAAATGTTATTTTTTTCAAGAAAGTGTAGCTTTTCTTGGTTATCACGTTTCTTTTGAAGGTGTAAGACCAGGTACTAAAAAATTAGCTGCAATAGAAAGATATCCTATCCCTCAAAACGTGCATCAGGTCAGACAATTTCTCGGTTCAGTCAATTATTTTAGGAAATTTATTCAAAATTGTGCTTTAATTTGTAGACCGTTAACTAACCTCTTGAAAAAGGATTCTGTTTGGCAGTGGGGAGATAAACAAATTAATGCTGTCAATATTTTAAAAGATAGGTTGATTAATAATGCTCTATTATCAATATTTGATCCTAAGCTTCCAGTTATCCTTTATACAGACGCTAGTCGCGACGGTTTAGGTTGTATCTTAATGCAAGTTACAGCAGATGGTGAGAGACCTGTACATTTTTATAGTAGGCAAACGACTACAGAGGAAAAGCGTTATCACTCGTTTGAGTTAGAATTTTTGGCTATAGTTGTTGGCCTCCAAAAGTTTAGACATTACTTGTTGGGATCAAATTTTAAAATAGTCACTGATTGCAGTGCAGTTAGGTATTCCATTAATAAGCAAGAAATAAATCCGCGTATAGGTAGGTGGGTCCTACAGACACAGGAATTTACTTTTGAAGTTGTACATCGGGCAGGATCTCAGATGCAGCATGTAGATGCTTTATCACGAAACCCTATTACTTCCATCATAACTAACGAAAGTGTGATGGCCATTACAGAGGGTGACTGGTTATTGTCAGTACAATTACAAGACCCAAATATTTGTGCAATACGGGAAATTTTAGAGTCAGGACAAGCCGATGATCATAAAAAAGTGTTCTATGAATATGACTTATTAGGCAATAAAGTGTATCGCAGAACAGAATATGGTAGACGATGGGTAGTACCGAAACAATGTATATGGCAGATAATTAAAGCCAATCACGATGAGATAGGTCATTTTGCTGTTGACAAAACAATAGATAGGATTAGAGATAAGTATTGGTTTCCGCACATCAAAAGAGTAGTTACTAAGTATATCAAAAATTGTTTGAATTGTTTATATTATAAAAATATACATGGTAAAAAGGCTGGGAAACTATTTCCAATTCCCAAATATGCGAGGCCTTTCCACACGTTGCATATGGATCACTTAGGGCCTTTTGTTAAAACAACGTTAAAAAACACTTATTTATTAGTTTTAGTAGATTCTTTTACGAAATTTGTTTTCATTGCACCTGTTAAAAATACAAAAAGCCGAATTGTTATTAATGAATTAAACAAAATATTTAAAATATTTGGGAACCCTAAGAGATTGATATGTGATGCAGGTAGCGCATTCACTTCTAAATTGTTTGTTACGTATTGTAAAGATCGGAATATTAGACATCATGTAATTGCAACAGCTATGCCAAGATCAAACGGGCAAGTTGAGCGTTATAATCAAACTATTTTAGAATCTTTACGTAGTATGGGAGCTAACACTGACTGTAACAAATGGGATTTGCATATTGACCAAATTCAGCAAGGTATTAATAGTACTATTAATAAATCCACTGCGGCAGTTCCCAGTGAAGTATTTTTTGGGTACAGGCTACGAATGAATTCAGATAAAATAGTCAGTGATAGTGAAGAACAAGTAGTTGATGTAACTTCATTAAGAAATAATGTAGATAATAATATTAATAAGGTAGCTAAAAACGCAAAAGTAACTTTCGACTCTAAACGTAAAGATGCGCCTAAATACAACGTGGGAGACCTTGTTGTAATTAAAATCCCTAGCCATAACAACGACGGGCAAAGCAAAAAGTTGTTACCGTTGTTCAAAGGCCCTTTCCAGGTTAGAGAGGTCTTGGGCCACGACAGATACAAAGTGGCTGATATGCGGGGTGCCGAGCGTACATCCAAGCACTACGAAGGTGTAACGTGCGCCGAAAACATGAAGCCATGGATACGATTCTCTGAAGGTGATGACTAATGGCTTGGGCACTGTAAATAAAGGTACCGGATGTTGTCAGGTATGTAAAAAAAATAAATAATAATAATTACTATCTTAATGTTGTTACGCAAGTATTAAGCAACCTGATTCAGTAAACCTTTCAAAAATATTGATTTTACTCCATCAATCCAAGTGTGTGTCTAGTGCAAGTGCTTCATTTATGGTTTTCAAATTCTTAATCATTACAATCAGTGACGAATATCTGAGATGAACATCGTTGCTGAGTAGTTGGTAAAAGAGTAGTATCGGTACTGCGTATGCCTGCCAATAATATTTTGACTATATTATTATGTGGGAATGCATTGTGCTGTTAGGACTCTTGAGATCAATGAACCAATAAGCAAAAGTGGCGATATACATCCTAGTGTACGGATAAACCACGGGCTGTCTTGGTTATTGATATCAACCAGAGATGTCGTGACTAAGAATTTTGAATGCTATAGATAATAGCTATAACATCATTTAGTTAGCTGTACTGATTGAAAATGGCTATACGAAATGATGTAGGTCGTTGTAGAAAAAAATTATAAAATACTAATGTGGACAATATGTTGTTTTCAGCACTTGCACCAGACTATGACGCCATCGAGGGCGAAGGCGTGGTGCAGGACGGCCGGATGTTGTCGCTGACAACACTTTTCGGCCGCAAACTACCTCAGACGCCGACAGAGGGCGCTTGCAAGGCGTCATCTAGGCTGCAGCGGCGGCACCGCTCACTTTGCTTTCGACTACGGAGCTGTTCGGTCATTCCTAACATCGTGTTTGTGATCCTGACTATAATTTTCAAATATCTACTTAGAATCATTTCGGCTGATTTGTATAAATATAGTTATTTTATTAGCCTACATTAGAGTCATAATGTACAGTGTTATTTTGGTTTAACATTAAATGTATATTAGATTGGGCAACGTCGTTTAACTTCTAATAGTTACAGATCACCCGGCTCTCTTAGATAGATGAACATGCTATTTTCAAAACTGTTACAGTCACGATATTATATGTATAATAAAACTTAAAAAGTAGAATTAATTATAAACAAAACCTAAAAATTAAGAGAAAATATGAAATAAAAATACTTACAATTTGCTTTTGATATTAATAAAACAGCGGAAAATAGCAAATTATATTGACAGATACATAATTATTAATTTGAAAACAGTAGTCACTTGCAGTTACTAGTTTGCGAAAATGAAAACAAATCAAACACAAAATTCAAAATCATACATAACAATATTATATGTACCTACATAATATTATTATGATATAATTATAAGTACTTAAGTAATATTATGTTGATTATGCTTCTTGGACTAAACAAACTGACCCAGCACACTTGCATCTAACTATTATTATACAACCTTAGGTTACAGTACCTATTTATAATGGTACCTACTGTAAAAACTTGCCAAGTCATGCTACAAAATAACTACCTACGGTACCTTGTTGTAGATTGCAAAACTGGCTCGTATGGAAATATTATTCACTTCAACAAAAAAAACTAATTAGGTACAAGACTATTTTTGGCGTTGCTATAAAAAAGGTCTAAAAGATATACAGTGGATTTCATTTATTACGACCTTGGTTGTTGCGACCATTTACCTATAGCGACGTTAAATCTAAGTCCCTTGAATTTGAAGCATATTTTAGTACAAAATTCATGTGGCTATAGCGACTTTGGATGTAACGCCGAGTTCGGGTGTAGCGACTGTTTTTAATGAATCATTTGTAACAAATTCCTAGAAATCCTATGCAGATATTGCGACCGGAATCGGCCGCCAAAGACATTACATTACATGACATTATTGTAGATTTCTTTCTTTCACAAACATTTCTTATCTTTTGTTTACATCCACACAGATGGTCAGCAAGTGTGGAGACCTTTACCTTTTGTTTATAGATATCAGCTAAGTAGGTAGGGAAGCGTGTAAGTTTCGGAGTTAAATTTATGGTTCAGTTACAAAGTGATATTCTAAGTAGCAACTGGGTTTAGTAAACTTTTGAATAAGTATATATAGCTGCTAGACGCACATTCACTGTTAAAGAAAAGGCGGAAATCATTTCAAAATTGAAAAACGGTGAAAACAATGCTGATTTGTGCAAAGAATACAAAGTTTCCCATTCCACGTGTCTGTATCTCTTTACCTTTGCCTGTAACGACTTCCCGATATAACGACGAAAACAGAGTGGTCCCTTCATCGTCGTTATACCCGAAATCCACTGTATTATCTAATAAGTACAAACTTCTAATACTAAATAAACCGCTTACCGGTGGAATTAAACTTCATACGCATAAGCAGGATACAAAGGTCTAAAAAGTTAGTAGAGAACATTTTCGAAATGTCTTATTTAAAAATGATAACTGGAAATCACTGTTTCTATAGAAAATTTTAAAATCCGTCTAATTTGGCTGTAAGACTATTTTTCGAAAATGTTCTCTACTAACTTTTAGACCTTTGTATCCTGCTTATGCGTATGAAGTTTCATTAAAATCGGTTCATTCATTTCGAGAAATAAGGGCTTGAAAGTTTGTATGAAATGCCGTACGGCGTAAACGCTCTCAAGTGTCGCAGGTCTGGCGAGGTCAAGGCCGACGCGACGACGCTTGATGGTGCTCAGCAACCTGTACCCTTACCATGAGTTGGCATAACTTTACGTAACCGTACTCGCTAGCGAGGGCGTAAACAAGTTTCTATGGAGAATTGTACAGCGCCTCTGGCGGTCACTTATAAAACTGTAGAACGCTAGTATGAGTCGAACGGTAAATCACCTATCGAAATCTATACGCTAGCGACTAACGTTTTGTAGCTGTTGCCGTAGAAAATCGGTACCATGAGTTACAAATTCGACAGATGTTATCGAATAATACTGTATCGACTGTAGTTAACTTTTTCACTACCAAAGTTCAGCGTGAAACCCTTTTATTGTGTAATAAATTATTTCGATTCTTAGCTAAAAAAATGTCGTGAAGGTATTATTTTGCGTTTGATATGTTAGCGAAGGCTGCATATGAAGATGAAAAAAGAGAACAAGGAAAATTTCAAGCCGATATGAGGAGTACATTAAATAATCCACTTAGAAACATAAGTGAAAATATTTTATTAAAGAATATAGGCTCAATAAGGAAGCTTTTCAGGATTTGTGTGATTTGCTTAGGCACTTAAACCACATTCCTCAACTTCATCTAACCACTTGAAACAAAATATTTCATCATAAAAGGTATACCTGCCAAATTAATGTTATTAAAATCGCTATTACATTCCTTTCCATATATGTACTCGACGAGTAACTGAAATTGCGTAGCACTGGTTCGCATTTTTCACTAATAAAAATTAAAACCAATAAGAAGTTGCAACTAAAGCTCAGCCTCCAAACAGTCCAAACAAACCGACGCACCAAACAAGTAAAGTAAACAAACACGAACTATGAAGTGTCATTGACACGAGCAAAATAACCTACACAAATTCAAGAATCTCATTTTACATAATGACTCTTGTTTTACGACGACGTTTTAAATTAGGAGGGTTACTGCTGTATTTTTAAATTGAAGGATTGGATACTTGTTTTTTGCCCAATATCTTTCTTACTCAGTCTTTTTGGCATAGTTAGAAAGAGACAGCCCCGTTTGGTGTGAAGTTAGGCAAGTCACTCCGTAACGTAACGAAAACTACACATACTATCGAGTAAACGCTAGCGAGTACAGTAAACGTCTATGTGACTCATGGTACGAGTTTAGTCGAAAACTACTCGAGTCGCAGCGCGTTTATTCGCTATCGACTGTAGTACAATAATGAATGTTTTCGATAGCAACTCATGGTAGAGGTAATCACAATTCGACACGTGTGACTAATCACATAAGGAAAACTTTAGCCTACCATCTATGCTTTATGAAAAAAAAACTATAAACATGATTTCTTGGAAGTTCGTGACTAAATAATACATAACAGCCGCACGAGCCGATCTTCAAGGTTAAGTAACCTTCCATTACGTATTGAGACCCAGTGGCGTGCATTGGTTTTCAGAATAGGTAGGTAGGCACTAGGCCGGGTCTAGTCTAGCTAGGCAGACGCGGTCACTAATCACAAACATAAAACGAAAAGTAAAAAACGGTCCATGTAACCAGACTTTGTTTTATGTTTAAAGATTACGAAAATGTTATACCTAATTAATGGTGCCCAAGATACAAGCTGTGTCTAGTTTGGGAGCAACGATAAGTCCATAATATTGTAATTTTGAATGTTGAAATAAACGATTTTTACTTTTACTTTACTTCAACCTCACTTCACGGCTTCACCTAAGTTTTCTCGGTGATATTTTTTCAAAACATACCGTCTGGTTGCTTCCAATCATTCAAGTGAATTTAGAATCAGTTTCAAAATTGAAAATGCGGCGCTTGTTTTTAAAATAAAGCAGTCTTGTGGTCACAGAACATAAATATACCCTAACCTTGTGGTATGCGCGTAAAACTGAACAGATCCTCTTGAAATAAATAGCTAAAATTCAGTGTTGCTTCGTATTTTGCGCCTACGCCGATCTTTCCCGGTACTTCAAAAGCGCGTAAGCTCTTCAGTACCTACGTCGGAAAGGGTCCTCAGGCAGACCCTTACTGATCAGAAACACACCGATTTCATTGCCTAAAGTCAAAAATTCCACATCAATGGAATTATGAATATAACTGAATACTGCCATTATAGCCGAGGCCTCCTATAAGACCCTTTTGACCTCCATAATGAGGTGTCATTACCTGCGTAATACCCACACTGTGGGGCGTGGGCTATCGCTAACAGCTCCTGAATATGAAGCGTGATGAATGACCTTTAATGAAGGGGGCTTGTAATTTTATGAATGGAATTTAGGGAGATTTTGCGAGGTCTGCATTTTGCTGAATAGCTCCCCTTTAGAGACTTCAGGTATAAAAGTTTAAGTCTAGAAAGGCGAGGCACACAATAACATAAACAAATGAAACACAAAGAATAGATTTATCCCACACAAAGAGGCATATAGGAAACTTGCATCGTTTGAGCGCTTCAGTGGCATACAAACTCTAAAATATGTCTTATTTATTAGCATTCTCATATTTTACTAAAAATACCCTTTTTGTCCGGAAAGGCGTGGTGGTACTGCTCATCTTGCATGTAGGATGTGGTGTACAGTACACCTACAATATTTGACAAAGGCAGCAGTGGCGTGCATTGGTTTTCAGAATAGGTAGGCAGGCACTAGGCCGGGTCTAGTCTAATTAGGCAGACGCGGTCACTAATCACAAACATAAAACGAAAAGTATCTATAAAAAAAAAAGTTTGACAGCCGCCATCTTGGACTTTCATTTTGAATTTATTTTCGGTTCCAGAAACCTCGAAAACCATGAAAACGACACTCATAACAAAATTTTGAAAATGTTCGCAGCCGCCATCTTAGATTTAAATTTTGACTTTGTTTTTGGCTCCAGCACCCTCGAAAACCATGAAAACGACACCCAACATGAAAAAAAAAATAACAGCCACCATCTTGGATTTTCATTTTGACATCACTATCGGCTTTAGCACGAAGCACTTTAGTGCGAGAGATGTGTCACGAGGGATGTGTGCGAGGGATGTGTCGCGAGGGATGTGTCGCGAGGGACGTGTGCGAGGGATGTGTCGCTAGGGATGTGTGCGAGGGATGTGTCGCGAGGGATGTGTGCGAGGGATATGACACGAGGGATATGTGTCGCGAGGGATGTGTCGCGAGGGATGTGTGCGAGGGATGTGTCGCGAGGGATATGTGCGAGGGATGTGTCGCGAGGGATATGTGCGAGGGATGTGTCGCGAGGGATATGTGCGAGGGATGTGTCGCGAAGGATGTGTGCGAGGGATGTGTCGCGAGGGATGTGTGCGAGAGATGTGTCGCGAGGGATGTGTGCGAGGGATGTGTCGCTAGGGATGTGTGCGAGGGATGTGTCGCGAGGGTTGTGTGCGAGGGATGTGTCCCGAGGGATGAGTGCGAGGGATGTGTTGCGAGGGATGTGTGCAAGGGATGTGTCGCGAGGGATGTGTGCGAGGGATGTATGCGAGGGATGTGTCGCGAGAGATGTGTGCGAGGGATGTGTCGCGAGAGATGTGCGCGAGGCATGTGTCGCGAGGGATGTGCGCGAGGGATGTGTCGCGAGGGATGTGTGCAAGGGATGTGTGCGAGGGATGTGGCGCGAGGGACGTGTCGCGAGGGACGTGTGCGAGGGATGTGTCGCGAGGGATGTATGCGAGGGATGTGTCGCGAGGGATGTGTCGCGAGGGATGTGTCGCGAGGGATATGTGCGAGTCAGTGCGAGGGATGTGTCGCGAGGGATATGTGCGAGGGATGTGTCGCGAGGGGTATGTGCGAGGGATGTGTCGCGAAGGATGTGTGCGAGGGATGTGTCGCGAGGGATGTGTGCGAGAGATGTGTCGCGAGGGATGTGTGCGAGGGATGTGTCGCTAGGGATGTGTGCGAGGGATGTGTCGCGAGGGTTGTGTGCGAGGGATGTGTCCCGAGGGATGAGTGCGAGGGATGTGTTGCGAGGGATGTGTGCGAGGGATGTGTCGCGAGGAATGTGTGCGAGGGATGTATGAGAGGGATGTGTCGCGAGAGATGTGTGCGAGGGATGTGTCGCGAGGGATGTGCGCGAGGCATGTGTCGCGAGGGATGTGCGCGAGGGATGTGTCGCGAGGGATGTGTGCGAGGGATGTGTGCGAGGGATGTGTCGCGAGGGATGTGTGCGAGGGATGTGGCGCGAGGGATGTGTGTGAGGGATGTGTCGCGAGGGATGTGTGCGAGGGATGTGTCGCGAGGGATGTGCGCGAGGGATGTGTCGCGAGGGATGTGTGCGAGGGATGTGTCGCGAGGGATGTGTGCGTGGATCCTCGCACTATACATTTGCACACCGTTCACCGCTAGCACATTGCTGATGGAAACACTCACACCGTTTCACAGCCTCGCTATGCTACCTCGCACCGCCCAGCTACCTCGCACATCTCTGGTGGAAAGGCAGCCCTATTCTCTTACCTAACGTTAGCTTTCACTATGTGTATCCCATGTATGGACGTAGGGTTAAGAGTTACAAATGGCTGACATGACTTAAATAAATGATCACACATTTAGCATATTTTTTATGAAAAATAATGTGTTTTTCTTGTTGATGTGTTTTTTATATGGATTATATGATACATTCGAGTACAAAACCGTGTTCTGTTTACGTAGACTACTTAGACATTCAGCTAGTAAGGAGCGACAGACGACGATCATTGGTCGTTTTTTTTACCACTGCGTAAGATTTTCTTGTAACTGCTACTTTACGAACACGATTAAAGAAGATCATCATGTCAAAGATCAGTCAGATAACAAATTTCAAACCTACCTTTTGGTTAGCAATAATGATTGAAAAATAAAAGAAAGAAAATAATATGTATAAGAGGACTAGTAGAGCTAAGTGTCCTTCAGAAACGCAAGCACACATATACACAATCGACGCGTACGCCATCTAACGACGACGCCCATCACAATTATGACATACAGCATACGATTTACGGTTACGCCCGAGTATTCCAATAGATGACGCGGAAACAAGTAGTTATGACAACAAAATTATTATCCGATTTCTAAAAAGGAGGAGGTTCTCAATTCGGATTTGTTTATTATTATTTTTTTTTATTTATGTTCGGGTCCTATATAGACGACCTCCATCATAAATAGACGGATTTGCAAAATTCTTTTTTTGTTCGAAAGAGGTTTGTTTCGAAAGGGTCACATTTAAATTTCGTAAAGATCTGATGATGAGTTTTGGAGACAGACAACGGAACTCTTCAATAAATGCCAGCAAATCAACCGCGATCGCTGCTATCGCATTTGTATGCATTATTTACGCAATCACACAACATAACATCACGCCTGTACCCTTAAAAGTGGTAGGCAGATGTGTTTAATAGCTTCCTGTCGCTGATATTCACATAGCAAGTAGTGTTATATGAATTTGTGTGGGGTAGGTAGGGACAACTGAAAAGTGAAAAATAAAAACTGTTTTTACAAAAAAAAAAACAACCGACTTCCAAAAAAAACTTTAATTTCGGAAGTCGGTATCGTTGGTTGTAGCTTTGTAGTGTTTTTTTTTTGGAAGTCGGCTGTTTTTTTTTTTTTTTAATATTTAATTTGTTTTGAGTGTGACTTGAAAAAATTAAGGATGTGGATGATTTTGAAATAAAACTGATTCAATCAAATTTAAAACATTTTTATTTAAAAAATAAATGGAAGTGGTAGTTACTTACGAGTTTTTTTTACATTTACATTATACCACATGTACTTTTAAGCTATTTTTCTGGTTAACATTATACCTACCACATTTAGTTTTAAATGCTTTTTTTTTCAGGTTTACGATTACACGTTTATATTACACCATGCATCATGATCATGTTATAAAATTATTTTTGTTCCTAAAATTTACTAAAATCTAAGAAACGTGTAGACGTAACAACAAATGCCAAACATTTGTTGTGAATAATTTTCTTCATAATTTTTACGTTCTTCTTTGTCGTTATCTTCATTTTTGCCATCGCTTTTCTCTTTATTTTCGTTTTTATCTTCATTTTCATTTAAAAAACTATTCCGGTCCGTCTACAGGAATGGAGAGTGAAAGAAAATTATAGTGGAAGGTTTTAAACAATATTTGCCTAATAAAATTTAGACAATTTTTCTTTCATATCCTTTTCCAAAATGTATCATCTCGTTGAATTATTTCCGTCTTGAGTTTTTCTTTTTCGTTCTCCCATACGGCGGATAGGCAATATTTTCTTTGGGTCACGTGTAGCTGTCCTTGTATTTGATAATACCAAGCATGTTTTTTTGTTGATGACTAGTTCGCCTGTTTTTGTTTTTTGCCAGAAGTTTACCTTTTTCTTTTCAATTGCTGCTGCAAGGCCCATTTTATTGGCTGTCAAAGGACACTTCACTTCAACCACAGCATGTCGATTCTGTAAAAATCTCACCGTGAATACTTGCGTGGAGTGAGCTGTCAGTGTCATCCTACTGATGCTAGGGATTGACCAAGCAAACATTTACAATCATAAAAGAGATTTTTTGATTCCCACGTAGTTTGTGTGGCGTGATCACTTCACCCGATTCACGACACTAAATGTCGTAAATCGGGTGAAGTGAAGGTGAAGTGATAAGATCACGCCGCGCTTGCGCGTTAATCACTGTCATTATCACATTGCAGATTGCGTGATCACTTCACCTTCCCTTCACCCGATTCACGACATTTAATGTCGTGAATCGGGTGGAGTGAAGGTGAAGTGATAAGATCACGCCGCGCTTGCGCGTTAGTCACTCATCACATTAGAGATTTGTTTTTATATATTTAACTTGTAAGGCGTCATGTATAAGAACATTAGGAAATTATGGTAATAATATTAATAATTAATATAATACACCATGGCGACCCTGCCTTAGAGTCTGCCAAGGGGCAGATTAAGCAAAGTTTTCGTTGAGCGATTTTCAAAATGTGTAATCATAATAATCATAATCATTTTTTATTTGTCTAACATAGGTAGTAAATACAGTTCTTAAATTAAAATTCATAGGTCGCTATGTTATGCCAAGAGGCGTACAAATAATTATGGTTGCATGCTAATTAAATACAATCAACAATATGGAATCATTTCCACAGTCAATGCATAAATAAATAATCATAAATTAGAATTAGTCACAATATTCAATTAAAATTAGTTAACTCTAAAGTAGAAAAAGACGAGGTATTCGTCAATCAAAACGCGGCTGGTGGAGGTGTTGTTGACGCCGAGGTGGTGTTGCCATGGTTACGAGATTCGAGTGGAGTGATATATGGTACATTCCGAATTGCACTGTAATCGACTACAGCGTGCTTACACCTTGACCCCAATTCTGCTGTATGGTATTTATCTATTATTCCCCGCATAATCTTACCACGCCGTACGTTTGTCAAGCGTGGTATTTTGACAGTTCAAACCGGTTTCGGTCATTGTGTCATAGAGAATACGTTAATAGCAGATGTAGTGATTAGGTTATTAAGGAATTGACGTGGTTTCGAAGTAACGAATCATTAAGTGGTCATAGTGAATTAGGGCCCTTTTCTGAATTAACGCGAACGCGATAACGATGTCCCGTGAATCGACATATATGAAGTCATGGCATGTGCCATCTTGCGATAACGCCGACTACCGACCATGCCCTAAAATTTAGGGCATGGTCGGTTTTTCATTTAGGGCCTAAATTAATAATTATCACCGATCTTTAAACTAACGTGGCATTTTCGAAATTGTGCTTCTGGCTACAGTCGCCACCTTACCAAAGAAGAAGAAATTCGTGGTGTATACACAAATAAATACTATAATCCAACCATGAGTAACTATTCAAGTGAATAGGTATATTACTGACTCTCAGCTGCCATAGTGGTGATTTATCTAAATCGGAAAGCAAATTATTCATGTGAGCGATGATGACTTAATTCGGAATGAGCCATATTTCACGCCGCGCAAGCGCGTTAGGCGCTGGCGCTGTCTGGCTATATAAGGACTTACTAGTCTAGGGAAAAAAGAAAAAAAAACAAGGTTGAGATTCTGACTGCGCTTCTGTTTTGCTATTTTATTGTAAGTAAAACCCCACAAAATATTACTGATTTGACCACTAAAATACTAGCTTTGAATTATATAAAAATATCAATAGGATTAGCATTAAAAATATTATTAAAATCTCGATTATGATTGTAAATGTATGCTTGGTCAATCCCTAGTATCTGGTAAGATGACACTGACAGTTCACTTCACGCTCACTTCACCTAAGTTTTCACGGTGAGATGGTTACAGAATCGCACTGCAGTATCTTCTATAGTTAATCTATCAGGCGATGCACCCAAGAAACATAGTTCTTGGTCTATAAATAAACCACAGGGTCCAATGATTATATGTGTTCTTGTACAGCCAAATGTGCGAGGGCGGTTTTTTCATTTTGGCCATGGCTTATGGATTGGACGTGATCAATTTTTTTTAGATAAAGTATATGATCTTTTACTAAATTAGCACATGGTGTATTAGTACGCCTTTTTATAACCCTACCGAAATTGGATGCAGTCAATAAAGATCTTCTCATCTCAAGCCATTCTTCATTAGCACTTTGTAAAATAGTTTTTCTTTCAATCGTTGCTCGCTCCTCATCAGTCTTTTTTAATTTTTTCATGATATCTTTTTTCGTTTTATCCAGTACTTCTACCGGCATATCAGGCTTTTCACATGACTGGCCATAGTCCTTATCACTTTGTTTTTTTTACTGAAAATTAGCCGTCTCTCTTTTTTGTGTACCTTTTACTGAGGATTTTTTGTTTATGTATTCTTTCTTTCCACGTCTTCTGTTTACCTCTTGGGCTTTTATTGGCCATTTTCTTATATAGCTTTGACATTGCATTTTCTACATTGAACGACACTGTTGAAGCAATGCATCGCGTCTGATATGAATTTTTCGAGGATAAGTTAACTCTCTTCCCTCCTACGTATTTCGCAATGATGCTGAGATAGCGTTCCACCACGTTGCTGTCTACGTCATGAAGTAAACTTCGAGCATGGCCGGCAATACCTTGAATCATAATACAGATTCTCTGCCACAGAGAACTTAACATAAAACCATTTGGAATATCATTTTCCTCTAGATTTAATCGTAAGTAACGATATGTTTGAGGAAAAACTTACTTCTATATTATAATTTAACCCTTCTGTTTCTTGGTTTTCAGTCTGGATATCATATTGACTTACAGGAGCACTATCCACCTAAAATCCCATTAATCCATTATTCAATTTTAAAACCAATTCTTTTTTAAAATTCAACGTGTTTGTGGCAAGGTGATGTTGCCCTGCAACGGCTGCAAAGTGCGGCTGATATTATGAATATTACCTGTATACTAAAGATTTCTTCTAGTACACGTTTAGGAGAATATGTACTTTTATCAATAACTTCACAATCGTGATCTTCCTGTGGTACCACTGTTTCCAATCTATAAAAAAAATACCATCACATATCATCACTTATCATCTATCGCTTTCCATCAGGCGTGATCGAGGTCAAAAGCGGGCCGCCCATTCAGCAATAATAAAATGAAAAAAATAGAAGATTTTAAATTACGTTTTTAATTATTTTAAATTAAGTTAAAAGGAGGCTCAATAATTTAAAAAAGTGCATCATTAGAAGCGCAAAAAGTTTTTAGAGGATCATTAATTTCAAAAAGTGTCCATCATTAGCAGGTCAATAAGTTTTGAAAGGATAGGTTAAATATTCCTTTTAATAAATCAATTCAATTTCCTCACATAACTTTTTTCTCCAAGTGAATACAGACATGCTGTCTTAGGATTAATTAAGCAAACTACTCCATGAGGGCAATAAAGATCAACATAGTTCATAATGCTGCAATTAACTTTGTGTCTGGGTACGGTCTACCTATTCTCCTTTGTCAAGTAAGTAAGGCCTTTTACACATTATGCCGTGTCTGCGGCAGCGCCGTCGCGCACCGCCCGCCACGGTATTTTTATCTATACAGTAGGGGAGATGTAGGTAATGGGAGTCACTTAAGCGAGATTTGAAATAAAAGCAAATCTACAAATCAACTATTTATTGCTTTAGCCGTATAACAAACTTTGCTTATCTATTTATCAATTGAGATCACCTTTAATCACTTTGGCTTACTATTTTAGGAACTATAATCATTAAAGAAAAAAACAGGTTTGATCACCATTGACAACATCGGTTGGCAATGGTGATCAGCGTGTGGACAATGATAGTCAACACATATCGCATACATAATTGCGGGCTGAGTCCCATCCAGTGCAATCTGCATGAGCCCAAAGACCACAAGAAGTGCACCGAAACCACATTTCGTTATCTCGCCCGAATTCACCACATACAAGACACTGGTTACCAGGGTCTTCTGCATCATCGTCTTCATCATCCTGGCACAAGTCATCTGTATTCACCTCAGAGATCGATGAATCATTCGATTCCTGCAGAATTTGCTTTTTTACTTTCTGGGGACCCACCTTCTGAGACTTGCTTTTCTTTCCTACTCCTTTTCCCTTGCTTTTCACAGCTTTAGCCTTCTTTTTGTTTTCTTTTTCGACCAGGGCGTCTTTGATGGGTGTTGATGTCAAAATAGTTGCATGCTGCTTCTTTCTTGCTTGTCTCGACTTCAATACAGGTGTTTTTTTAGGCATCTGAATGAAATCTTGGATTTTTGGCTGGTTCTCAGATGCTGATGGCACTTCTTCGAATTGAGACGTTGATACGTTCACTCTTTCAGGAGTTGTAGGATAAAAATGTCTGGATGTGCTTGGAATAGGACTACGACGTTCCAGCTCAACAGTAGCTGTTGATACTGAGATGGTGTCAACAACTTCAGTAGCAGTTGATGCTGAAATAGAGTCAGCAGTATCTTGAACTACAACAGGTTCTGATTGAAGCGCTTCAGCTGCTATGAAATCTTCATCTGAAAAGACGTTGGGATCCATGGGAAATATACCCGTTGCTTTAAAACCCGCTTCACCTTTGCTCATAGAGGCAACACTCGAGAATGCTTTTTTAACCAAGGACGCCACATCGTAAGGCGTTATTCTTTCCGCAAGACGACTCTTCATGAATAAGTCGCATTCTCTTCTGTATGCCGCTTTGAGTGGACCAAAAAAGGACACATCCAATGGCTGCATGCGGTGAGAGGTATGTGGTGGTAGTGACAGCATATGGATGTGGTTTTTCTTGCAATGCTCGTGGACGGCCAATGAAATATGGCTTGCATGATTATCCAGTATCAGTAGGACCGGTTCGTTTGCAGAAGGTTTAGCATGATGGGTAAAGTGCCTGAGCCATTGAAGGAAAAGTTCTTCGTTGATCCACCCATTATCTGAGCATTTATAAATAGCTCCTGTAGGACCATCTTTTTCAAGGATCGGGGTCATCCTCTTCCTGGGGAAAATAAACATTGGAGGAATGTATCCACCAGCAGCACTCATGGTACACAGAAGAGTAATATTCTTCCCTCTTTCCCAGCTTGTTATAGAGCCTACCCTCTTCTGTCCTTTAGCAGCCAATACTTTTCCAGGATCTTGGACGGTGGAAATCCCCGTTTCGTCGCAGTTGTAGATGTTTTTCGGCAGAAATTTGTATTTCTCCATTAGTTCTTCTAGCAGCTTGTAGAATTGCTGAACTTCGGTTCGGTTAAAAGCCGTAACTCTGTTAATACTAGTAGCTTCAGGTTTCCGCACAGAAATATTATTCCTACTAACAAATCCCTCAAACCAAACACGACCAGCCATTCTCGAATCGGAATTGAAATTGTGTTTCAACTGTAGAGCTTCAGCATATTCGAATGCCGCTTTCTTTATCTGGTTTGCAGTGCACCCGTAAAAAACATTGGCCATTTTTTTTATTGTGTTCGCGAATTCTTCTTCCGTCTCACGCGTGAAGACTGTAGTACGTCCGAGACGAGGTTCCTTGTCTATATTTTTGGATAATCTTTTTTGAAGACTAGAAAATGGAATATTCATCGTTTTTGCGGCTTTCCTCATTGAATAACCACTATTTTTTATGAGTTCCATCGCCTTTTCAAGGTGGTCCATAGACCAGCCAGCCTTATCTGTCTTTCTTGGACGAACCTTCGGCATCTGCAAAACAAAAAAAATATTGTATAATCGAAGTTAGGTTATGTCGGCAATGGGGGTCACCCGACTCCGATTGCCCACAACGGCGAAAATGAAAAAAAAAAAACCTAACAAAAAAGTTGAGGCTATAAGGGCAAACGGAGTTGCAAATTACAATCTTAAATGCTACGATCATTACATATCACAAGCATAGAAACAAACACTAAAATAGTTTGAGACTTACCTTCGTATTTATCCACTCGAAAAATTAGAACGCAACGACGCAAAATCGTTTTACGTGTATTACTCTCACACGCGTGGCGCAAACTGAGTAAGCCGTCGGCAGGGCGCGCTACTAGCGCTCGGCTACCGAGTGAGTTCATTGTTATCGCTCGCTCGCGTTCAGTTTTTTGTTATAATGGGTGACCACCATTGCCAACTGACTCCAATTGCCTACATCTCCCCTATTCTATCTTCATAAAAACGGTCGGAACGCGAATCATACCTACGCGCCTCGATTTCGGTTTACACTCGGTTAACAAACAGTCTCGAATGCTCCGCAGTGACGAGTGGACGCCAGACGGTGTGACGGTTTCGTAAGCAGTAAGCGTGCAATTTGTGACAAATATTCATTGAAATAAGTACAAGTACTTACTTAATATGGCAAAGAGACTATATTGTGCTGTTTTTGGTTGTTTGAATTCGTCAATAAGTTTTTTTATTAAATCTATTGATCAAAAAGACCATGTATTTTTATTGAACTCTTTCTATTCCATTCACAACGTGTTTCTATTTTATAAATAAAAAGTCTTTTTTACAAGATAAAAACTACGGACTTCAAAAAAAAAAACAACACAAAGTAATTAACTTTAATTTTGGAAGTCGGTGTCGTTGGATCTGAATTTTCGTTTTTTGACACCGACTTCCGAAATTGAAGTTATTTTTCACTTTGTAGTGTTTTTTTTTGGAAGTCGGTTGTTTTTTTTTGTAAAAAAGTTTTTATTTTTCACTTTTTTTTAGTTGTACCTACCTACCCCGCCCAAATTCATATAACACTAATTGCTATGTTAATATCAGTGACAGGAAGCTATTGAACACATCTGCCTACCCCTTTAAAGGGTATAGGCGTGATGTTATGTTGTGTGATTGCGTAAACTGGCATTTATTGAAGAGTTCCGTTGTCTGTCTCCGAAACTCATCATCAGATCTTTACGAAATTTAAATGGGACCATTTCGGAATAAACCTCTTTTGAACAAAAAAGAATTTTGCAAATCCATCTAGGTACATATTTTTATGACGGAGTTATGTCTGAACTAGGGTGGTCCTTATTTTTCGACTTTCGAATTATCCCCGGGGCACCTTCTTATTTGATTATATACCTCTAAATATGAAATAAGTTTTTTTTGTTTTTTTTTTCCGTTAAGATTTAGAGGTCGCTACCAGCTGTTAAAATTTAAAAAAAAAAACGTTGAATGACAGGTTAAATGATGGTTGCATTAATATTTCATTTAGGTGTTTATATTGCATTTTACGTGCAAGTGAAACTCGCGCAGACAATCGCTTCTTATCCCTTCCTCCCCTCGACCTCTCTTCTGTACCGACGTGTCGAGATTTAGCCTGCCCCGCACCACGTGTTTTATTTGTAAAAGTCATAGAAACGTGTTTCAACTTTTATTATAAATACCGGCTTAAGAAGTGGAGTATGCGTTCTTTTGGAGCGAAAAATGGATAAAAATATGCTTTGGCTTGCTTGTCGTCACCACATAATGGAAATTATGTTGTCAGCTGTAGTGGATAAATGATAAATGATAAATGATAAATGATAAATGATTTTATTTCTGTAAGTAGGTTTGCACAAACACTTTTACACGTCAATCATAAATTTTTTAAACTAGATGAGGTCGGCGTTTCCTATCTGACTACTCTGAGAAGAAAGGCCGAAACAAACTCAGAGGTCATAGTCTCTTTTAAAGTCCAGACATAATCTTGGTCAAGTTATATGAAGACCATGTAGGTCGATGTCTGAGATGGCCTTTTGAGGAAAGAACCACACAGATTGAGAGGACCTGTCCAGTCAGTGCACGCATTTGTCAGAAATCATGCAGCTCAACTCAAGACTTAAGGAGCTCAACGATTCGACGAACAATACCAAAGAAAGGACATTTGGGTAGGCCACATAAATTACTCAAACTGCCAGACCATAGAGAGAATAATAATAATATAAAATGCCTAAATTAAATGACCCACATCGTCTTCACATTCACAATAATTAAAATAATATAATACTTTAAAAAGTAAGCAAATGTCAGTTAAAAAAAAAAAAAAAAAATCATTAATGTCAATGTGTATATAAAAAAAAAAACATCAAAAACACTCAAAATGCAGAAATTGGAAGCAACTCAATCCCAAGCCTTTGTATCCTCAATATAATCTTTAACGGTATAAAAGGCTTTCTGGCACAACTTACGTTTAATGAACGATTTAAATTTATTAAGGCTTAGATCTTGAACGTGGCTTGGTAGTTTATTATAAAAGTGTATACATTGGCATCTGAACGAGCCACCTATTTTCTTGAGCCTTGTTGTAGGTACAACATATTTGTGTTTGTTTCTAGTATTTATATTATGGATATCACTGTATTTTTTGAACAATTTTATGTTTTTATGGGCATATAAAAGATTTTCATAAATATACTGAGAAGGCACAGTCATTACATTAATCTCTTTAAATTTGTCTCTGAGAGAGTGTCTCGGACTTAATTTATAAATTGATCGAACAGCACGCTTCTGCAAAACAAAGATAGTCTGAATATCGGCGGCATTTCCCCACAATAGAATACCGTACGACATTACACTATGAAAATAACTAAAGTACACTAAACGGGCAGTCTCTATATCAGTTAAATTACGAATTTTTCTAACGGCGTATGCTGCGGAACTTAGCTTTTTTGACAGTTTATCTATATGCGGACCCCACTGAAGCTTAGCATCCAAAGTTATGCCCAAGAATACCGTGCTGTCTTCAGGATTCAATTCCTCGCCCTTTATCAACACATTAGTTTTCACCTGCCTAACGTGGGGTAGCGTAAACTTAATACATTTGGTTTTTTTCTCGTTTAGAAGCAAATTATTAACATTGAACCAGTGGACTACTTTCGAAATCGCGCTATTTACATCGTCAGTAACCAACTGCTGACGTTTAAGTTTAAACAAAAGTGAAGTGTCATCTGCAAACAACACTATATCATGATTATCCTTTATGAGGTACGGCAAGTCATTGATATAAATAAGAAACAAGAAAGGACCAAGAATTGAGCCCTGTGGGACTCCCATCGTTACTAAAGATCCGGGTGATCTTTTTCCATTAACGTCAACGCTCTGAATCCTTTTACTCAAGTATGAAGTAAGAAGATCCAGAGCAGTATTCCGGATCCCGTAGTGGTGGAGTTTCCTGATTAACGTTTCGTGAAGAACGCAATCGAATGCCTTGGACAAATCACAAAAGATGCCCAAGGCATCGCATTTATCTTCCCATGCATTATAAATATGTCCTAAAAGTTCAACACCGGCATCAGTAGTTGAACGACCCCTTGTAAAACCGAACTGTTTGCTGTGTAATAATTTATATTTATTAAAAAATCTTTGCATTTGGTCTAATATTAATTTCTCAAAAATTTTACTAAAGGTAGGTAGTACAGAAATAGGTCTATAATTTGTGGGGTCTGATGTACTACCTGATTTAAACAAAGGTATTATTTTACTATTTTTCATAAGATCAGGAAACTCCCCATTGTCAATACAACTATTAAAGATAAGAGCAAGAGAGGATCAATCGCTTGTCCCATCTAGTGGTCCTGATATACAATTATTTAAAAGATTTAAGAATAATTGGAACACTATTGACCAAAGCGACTTCAAAACAATAAAAGATGATCCTGAGGCAAATACTCTTGCAGAAGTGGTCGCAGACAGGATTTCTTTTGACAAAAAGCAACTTCAAGTACATCAACCTCGAGATGACTACAGGGAACTGTTGAGTCTCACTATCATTTTCTTAGGAGGTGTTCCTGAAAAAGGCATTTCATTTAGGAGACCTGCTGGTCTACATCGAGCTAGATGAATGGCAAGAGCCTTGTACTGTTTGAAAATTTATTTATTTAAGCATCAGTTTAAGCTGACGAAGAAGGACGAAAAGGCTGTGAGAGGAATATGCATTTTCACGGTGATGATTTATGTTAAATATTGGTTCCAAGCCTCTACCGCATGGTCAGCACCAAGAAACGACTTACAATTATTGAAAGACCTTAAAGCCTTTCAAAGATTTAACAAAAATATAGCTACTGTTGCGCTAAAAAAGATTCTAAATCATTTGTGGTACTTGTCGGAAGAACTAGTTTCGCTTGCCTTTTCGATGATGAACTTTCAGTTCAAGAGAAGAAAAAAATGGTAGAAGCACTGAAAATTGAAGGCTGAGCACGGTGTTGCTTTAATGGAAGAATATAATAAATTAATTACAACCA
The DNA here is from genome assembly GCA_927399505.1 of Luperina testacea. Lineage (NCBI taxonomy): Eukaryota > Metazoa > Arthropoda > Insecta > Lepidoptera > Noctuidae > Luperina > Luperina testacea. The sequence goes on from OV656771.1 coordinate 2,788,314, forward strand.
ATGAAGAACAAAAGCAATATTTGCTTTTGTTGGTAAAAGACTATAGGAAATAGTACCCTAATACTAACAAGTCAACCCTTATATATCTTAAAAATAAATGATTCAAATATCTACATAATATCTTAATTTATAACAACAACAATAATTTTGTAATTTTTTTATTGTCATAGCTATAAAAATAAAAGATTCTAACAAATACAGAATTTGAATTTTTATTAAAATTCAAACCTTGGTAGCGACCTCTAAATATCATTTTAAAAATTCAAAAAAAATACTGAAATACTTTCTCATGGTATATATTCAAAGAACGTGGTGCCCCGCGAAATCAAAGAAAAATTTTTTTTTTCTTAGGAATAAGGACCACCCTACGTGAACAATGTGAACATACATAAAAAAAAAATAGAAACATCCGAATTGACAACCTGAGGAGGTTGTCAATTCGGATGTTTCTATTTTTTTTTTTAGAAGTCGGTTAAAAAAAAATATTTACCTATAGGTACAGTCACAAAACTAGAAAGAAACTCAAGTAGGTTGATGAAATTAAAATACTGTAGGCGGGAGGGGTTATCGCGTGTTTACGTACCGCGCGACTGTAGGTACATTATAAAAAAAAAAATTATATAATACAGCGGCACCGCCGCCGCCGCGGTGCCGCTGTATTGGTTGCCCTTGGATTTGCATGAACCCTTGCACACGGCGCACATACGTAGATTTTAATTATTTAGGCGGCCAAAAATATTTTTTGGTTTTAATTAGTTCCACGCACTATATTAAATTAAAATAAACTCTTTTCAGTTCAAAATATATATTTTTTATTTCATTAGACAAGTTTTATACACAAATATAGTAGCAATTTTCAAAAAAGTAAAACAAAGTTCAAATAATATTTTAAATGATTAAAAATAAGGTATAATTACATCACCTATATCTACCTACACCTATATTTTAAACATAAATAAAACTAAATATCACTCTCACTTTGAGAGCATTCCTCCATTGACTCTATATTTGGTTCGGCAGACATCAACATTTCTATTGTTTCTGGAAGGAATGCTTTGCGAGAAGGTTTTTTAATTTGTGTTTTTTAATTTCGCATCACAGTAAGATCCAATAGGCTTTATAAGTTGCTCTCTGCGGAAGTAGCCGTAACAATCATGGTTTCTTTTGGCGGATAACATTCTTGTTTCACCTTTAATAAAAGATCGTAGCAAGGGAAGTGTCTTGGATTTGTTGCCCTTATTATTTCGTATTGCCGTCTAGTAAGATCCGCTTCCACGTACATATGAAGTGCTTGTAGAGGCGTCAGCAGGGGTAATTCGTCGTTCTTATTCACCTTAGAATAGGCATTTCTATATTTACTCGCTCGAGTTGGTGAATTTGTTATTTCTTTAAGAACTTCGGAGGCATCCCTGTGCCCTGTAGTTTGCAAGACTGATTGTGCAGCGTAGACAATGACTTCATCGTCTAAAGTGGCGCGGACTTCTTCCGTTTTCCTTCTTTTGCTGCGCGCACTTAAATCTCGAAAAGGTTTAGTTGGTCACCTTGAGGAGAGGGCGATTCTATTGGAATCACAAAAGTTCCTTCTAATCAAGATTGGTTGTTTTTAAGAAAAACTTCTTCGTGTTTATTGGCTTTCAACCATCTTTGCTTAAATTCGGTTTTCACGTAAGTAAATTAGTGCTTCAAACACTTTTTAGCATTTTCGGTGTCTCCATAACGATTTAAGAGATAATTTTCATAAAAATAGAGTTTTTCACTTAAGCTTGGGAAATTTTGTTTTTGTATCTGGTCAAACAAATATTTCCGAGTCACTACTTTAGTACCCGAAGCACTAGACGGACCTAAAACAAAAAGTAAATTGTTTTAAAATAAAAAAGCAGTACAATGCCATTTTGCTCAATTTTGACTTGAAACATTCAGTTGCTCTCAATTTTGAAAAGCGCGGGTTTCCGCGGCTAATTATTTTATATATATGGACAAATATGTTAAGTATTGAGAAATAAATAAATTATTACAGGGACGGACCCTTAAGTAAGTTAAAAAACCTTATAAAAAATTTAAAATACAAAAAAATGCACATGTGATAGAGCTATCTTTGACAAATTAAAAGTATATTAATAAAAACGACAATCAAGTATATTATTATTGAAAAACATAGGTCCTTACCTGAATTATTGTAATCCATAACTTTCACTTGAAAACAATTATTTCAACAATAATTATGCACTTTAGAAGTTATTAGTTTGGGAGCGCTGTCGAAAACAGACACGTACACGTTAAGCGACTATCGGATTCCGACTACTCGAGGGTTACCTCATGCACATCGACGACCGTTGGAAGGGGTGTCGTTTTGTACCTGGAACTGTTTACTACCTGAGTAAATGGTTAAATCATTATTATATTGTTGTTCTAAAAATAGCTTTTGGCCGCCTAATTCATTAAAATCTACGTATGTGCGGCGGCGCCGCGGCCACGGCGGCAGCATGATTCGGCGGCGAGTATTGCTACGGTTTTATCAAAACTCGTCGGCGCCGCCGCGGCGCCGTGTGTTCATACAAATCCAAGGGTGACTGACTGATGCAGCGGCGCCGCGGCAGTGGCGGTGCCGCTGCAGCTGCGGCATAATGTGTAAACAGCCTCAAAGATAGGTACCTAACATTCATACATAATATTATGAATCAATTTATTATAAACGAAATCAATAATAATAAAAACCAAAATCTTGCTTGTGATAATTTTCATCGCAATTTTTAGATGAATTTGTTATTTCGTTATGCCCAATATCAATAAGTCGCGGTCTGTTAATAAAAACATTAGGTGCTTTTAGTTTTTTTTAATTGTAGTTTCGCATTAGAAATAACTTCCGTGTTGATATTTACGACTGTGTTTCTCCTGTGAAAGATAATTACATTGTAGACGTTTTAATTATTATTTATAAAAAAATAATAAATACATAATAATTATATATAAATTCAAAATACATTTAAAAAGAAAACTTCGGTTAGAGAATCCCTGGGAATCGAACCCGGGGACTCTTGAATACAAATCTACACATCGGCCTCATACGCTAACGTAACAGTTGCAAATGTAGTCGAAAAAATTGAGCTTATGCGTCATGACTGCACTATCTTAGACGTTTCTAAATTCATAGTTTTATTGTTAAAAAAATAAATATTCAATAATAATAAAATGCTCTTATTTTTTAATTTCGTATATACAGTATGTTAACTAACAGAGGGCGTTCCCGTTAACCCACAATAGTATAGCATCCATACATGCTAAAAAAAATATTACCATTCGAAAATAAAATGTTTTTATTTTTTTTTATATTAAATTATTCACTAAAAATCGTAAATTGATACTCTATTTATTTAATTAATTCTAATTTATTTAATTAAATAAATTCCGACATTGCTGTCCTTCAAGTACGCGTGTACAGAGTGTTTCTTTAACATATCAATTTACGATTTTTAGTGAAAATTTTAATATAAAAAAAAATAAAAACATTTTATTTTCGAATGGTAATATTTTTTTTAGCATGTATGGATGCTATACTATTGCGGGTTAACGGGAACGCCCTCTGTTAGTTAACATACTGTATATATATAATATGTTCAGCGTTTTATATGAACGTTTTGTAGTCCGAACGGAATTTTTCACTTCATATTTACAATAAATGATAATTGATAACAAATGGTTACGCTATTTTAACTTCAATGTATTATTTACACGAAATAAAAATATTTACGCAATGATGATTATGCAAATAATAATAAACAATGAATTTACAAATAAAACTTTACAAAAACATAACAATCTTGGCGGAAATATTGCGGCGAAAAGAGCGACACGTCCGTATAGCATCAGGCCTCGGCCGGCAGTGTCGCTACACAGCGTTTACGCACACATACGCACGTATTTTGTTCGAAAATAATGAATATGCGATTTACAAAGAATCTATTGTTTGGACAAAAAAATTAAAACACTAGTATTTTAGTATGTTGCTTGTAGAATAATCTGACAAAAAATCAGAATGATTGTATGTATTTTAGTATGGATTTTATTGTAAAAAGAAAATTTTTAGAGGTATTTTCATGATTTTTTTCTATCGTATCAAATTAGATGTATTATGTTTTCACCACACTATCTATCTAGCATATATCCTGAAGAATATCATATATTTTTCTGAATTTTTTTACTGTAGTCTATCATATACTTTTATTGTTTCGAAAACTTGCGTTTAGGTCTTGTAAGCCCCTTAAGGCTCCTTCAAACAAGCGCGACACGACACGCGACACAAAGACACCGCAAGTCGCGCAACGAGCGGTGCCTTTGTGTCGCGCGCGATTATATCGCGTGTCGCGCCTGTTTGTACGAGCCTTTATCTGGGGTGTATTATGCTAAATCGAATGCCAAATAATCTAATATCAATTGATCGACCACTTTAAATCCAACGTTCTTAATATCGAATGGTTAATAAATGTGGCACTTGTCATAAGTACACACAATAAACGCAAAAACAAAAAGAATAACCTAAAAACAACAAACAATTATATTGTAAGATTTTTATTGCTGAATGGGCCTAGGTGCTTATTCTTGAATTTAATTCCGATAGATCGACATTGGAATTGTGACGTTTCGTAATCTTGAGTTCGATGCTAGCGCCGAATAGTTTTTAAATTGGGTGTCCATTTTGGTGAACTAAGTGGAATTGGGATCGGGCTTGGCGTGAGGTAAACAGTACCTACTCTTGAGTGTATTTTGACAGCTGTATATTGAGTCAATATTGCGTTGGGATAGTTTGTTGCTTGTGATTTTTCCAATAACAAATGTGTAACTTTTTAGAAATTGTTTTGCGTTTTAAGTGGTTTTCGGTGGGTTATAAGAGTATAATATGGCACGATAAGCAGTAACATATAGTGTTTTACGTAATTCCCATAAAAACAACTAAAACAAAGACGAGATAAGCGTCGGATGATGCGTTAAAGCTCCTTCAAACAGGCGCGACACGCTATAAAATCGCGCGCGACACAAAGGCGAGCGGTGCCTCTGTGTCGCGCGCGATTCGCGTCGCGCATCGCGCCTGTTTGTAGGAGCCTTTATACGGACAAAGCGTTTTCTATGAATGAATACGTATTTAAAGCAAATTATTAGGCATGGGTAATATCGCTTTTACACTATATCAAATCGTGTATCTGTTTAGAATACTTATCGGATATCGCATCTATACATATATTTCAATACCTATGTAGGTATTGGCTGAATCAGCGTGGAACTCGGAAACGAAAGTGGTACTGTGATTTTTAGGTTTCGATTTTGTTCGATATTCATTTACTTACATCATTGTACATATTTTATTTGTAACTGTTTACTCGAAATGTGAATGTATTTTTTGGTAGTGTTGATAACATGACACTGAAATGAAATTAGTACAATCGCAAGTCGTTTCGGTTTTTTAGATTTATATTTTTATCAATTATTTATTTTAAAATTAGTATTAGACATTTAGCGTATCGCACTCTCTCGCTCGTTCATCTAGAGCTACGTCACTCCCGCCCGCGCGTATCGCTAGGAATACTCGGTACCACGGACCACTCTACCCGAATCAGTTTGAACCGAATATCATAGATCATGCGATACTAGTGTCACGGTAATAATATCATATTGTGTGTTGTTCTGTGACTCATCGCGCTATATTTGCTATAGGTACGCGGAAACCTGATAATAGATTCAGTGCCGTCCGATATAATAGGTATTGAATATTGTGCCGATACATAGATATTGTATCTACGAGTATATACGATTTGTATCGCCCACTCCTACAAATTATAGAGTGAGCAAGGATTTTACTCCTCTTTCGTATTACATAACAACATTTTTATCTTATCTTTATACAATAAAAACTTTCTAGATCATTAAGCTTACTAAAATCGGACATCATGTTTTCATTATACACAATTCTTTCTATCTCTAAAACCCCTAGACCGATTTACATACTTAATTCAAACTAGAATATCAGTTTTAAACATAATCCTCTCATTTGACACTAAAATCTCGCAAATATTCCTATAAATAAAAAACCTCGTTTTCATGTTACGTAGGTAATTAGGTACTCTATAATTTTTCTCTATAATCTTGACCTCGATCAAGGTTACAGCTATCTCATGGCTGCGCAAAATACCAGATTACGAGTGCCTGAAGCTGAATGATTGAGTTTTGGTAAATCTGCATTGGTCAGTAGAGCGATTCTTCCTGGTGACACATCTCTACTCTGAGCTACGAGGAATACCTAAGTAGTTGAGGACACTTGAGGATAATTGCAATCGCGTGGCGGAAACTACACTCTATGAAATGCACAATATGAAAACGTAATACTTAGGTAAATTGTTGCAAACCAATTTACAATTTTTTTATTGTGGCTTTGTTAAGCTGTCTGAGAAAAGATGACGAGATACTTCATCACAATACAAAGAGATATGAAGAAATAGATAAAGCTTTGTATTCTATTCCTGTAACTATGTGTGTGTGACTGCCTCATTGGCTCGGGATATTTGCGTAACATAGTAGGTATCTATCAATCTTAATCTAAATAAATACAGGTAAGTGTAACCTAGCTTATGAGGTAGAGTATGATTCTTGCAGAATTTGCATTATAAACGATAAATATATTTTTAAATCAAATATCAAAACTGTATTTCGAACTCTGTATGTTTTTGGATACATAAATATTTTTAATATTTTTAATCAATAATTCAATAATTTATTATTATTTTTTTTTTTTTTTTTCAATAATTTTGAAGGAAATTGCTAAACTATTACTTCACATGTTGGGAAAATTTGTCTGCTCAACAATATAAATAACGCAATGTATTTTGCTATAATGTCAAAATGAAAGGCATTGCTAGTATTGCTACTGATGGTGTGTAAAGGCTCCTTCAAACAGGCGCGACACGACACGCGACACAAAGGAACCGCAAGTCGCGCAACGAGCGGTGCCTTTGTGTTGCGCGCGATTATATCGCGTGTCGCGCTTGTTTGTAGGAGCCTTTACGCAATTACCTCACTAGGTTCGATTCCCAGGCCAGACAAAACCACCACCAGCCACCAACCACCAACCAACCACCAACCACCAACCAACCACCAACCACTAACTTCACCATATAATTACTCAGCCCGGATTCTAGATTTGTTGCTGTTGCTGGTGGATAACAATAAGCACGCCCCTTAATACTTGGGACCTGGGGGCCTAAAAGGGCCACTTTGGCAGAATCATGAAAGGATAACATTATGAATTATAATATGGCGACGACAGTCCGTGTTTTTCTTTTTTCGCTACACTACGTAGGTATAATCAAAGAGATTGGGATTGGATTGATTGGTATATTAATTAGCATAGACAAAAAAAAAAAATAACTGAAAAATCCTTCACCAATGGGATTTGATACGATTAACTTAACAGTTAACTGTCCATTACTTTTATGATTCTGCCAAAGTGGCCTCTGGCGAAATGTGGGTGTAGTTTGCCTAACCATTCGGGATTACAAGCGTGATGTTATGTTATGTGTACTTGTATAGTGCGGACTTCAGTGTACAGACCAAAAAAAACGGACAAAAATTAGAGCGTTTTCTGAAGGAATATTATCAAGTAAAAACGTTAACATTTACGTCATTCCGATGTAACAGGTTTAAAGTATAATTGCCTATTAGTTTTTATTAATTTTTTTGACCGCGATTAGACTGGTTCTTTATGTTTATTAAAAAATAAATTATCAGCCATATATAGCCATTATTATCTATAAATAATTTTTTTTATAGCTTCGAATTATTATATATTGTGATTTTTTAGATCCTGCTTGGTTTGTTAATAGTTATAGACTTAATTAGCAGCACGTTTGACAAAATGACAGATAGAAGAGACATAACAGATTTCTTTAGAAATCTGTCTATAATCTGTCATATTGTCTAATTCCTTCGTCGATAAAACACGTTTCTATGGTGGTCATGCTACGCGTGCAAGTAGTTACACCTCCACCGAGTCAATTAGCCATCAATTGAAACAGCTACTTATTTATTAATTTATTTTATTAGTCATGTAATAGTAACATACACAGGAAAATGAAATATATAGGTAGAAAAAAAAAATTGTACTTTGAAAAAAAAAAAAACTAGCAGACCTGCGAAAGGATAAATGGAAAGGAAATGTAGAAAATAGTGTGTGATAACCAGAAGAGAAGAATATGATTAAGTGACGTCTTAGTAAACTTTACAACTGCTATCTGTTAAGTAAATACTAAGACAGCATGAGTACCTGCGGGTCATACCCGAGATCAGGTTCAAGTCGCGCGAGTCAAGGCACCTTGACTCGCGCGACTTGAACCTGCGCAAGCGCCGACCTCGAGACCGGCCGGTGTTATAAAATGCATTGCACAACTCTGAGTCTCTGTGTCTTGATCTAGTTGAACTTCAGAGATCTATTACTACGGCAGTCGTCCATATAAATGAATTTATATTATTTAATTTGTTAATTAAAATTATTTAGATAAAACCATTATTTGGACTTTGCTCTGCAGTGGGACCGTGTAGGCTAAATAAAAAAAAAACAGTGGCACTCCGGGAGTGCCGACAGAAGTGAAAACTTGAACAATTACGTGTGTATTTTGTGAATCGTCTTATAAACAAAACACGCGCGGTACCGGCTACGGCCATCCGTCTTACGAATTTTCGATCAGGTCACGTGTCCTGACGCGAGTTTAACATTTTTTACCCATTACAAAAAAAGTGTACAAAGCCGCTAAAGAAGTTTTCACTTAAAAAAAAAAGAAACCTTTAAAGGAGAAATTCGATGGATAGCCTTCTTTCGTTATGTCGTGCCGGTTATAGGTGACGTAAAGGACATTCCTAAGCTGTAGGTTGTGTTGTGAAAGTCAACGAGAAAATTCAACTTCAAACACAACAAAACAAATTCAAACACAGCCATTCTTTCTTTCTTCATAGCAACAACTAGGAGGATTCGACCAGGGGCCTGTTTAACCATACTGACAGGCGACAGGCGACAGACGATAAACCGGCAATTTTACATCTTTCTATCACAAATTTTCTGCCTTATTAAACAGCATCATATGCCCAGCCTTTTCCCAACTAAGTTGGGGTCGGCTTCCAGTCTAACCGGATGCAGCTGAATACCAGTATTTCACATGGAGCGACTGCCTATCTCACTTCCACAAACCAGTTACTGGGTAATACGAACCTTTGGCAAGACTGGTTATCAGACTTTCGGGCTTCTGACTATCCGTAACGACTGTCAAAGATCCACGAATGAGAACCGGGACCAACGGCTTAACGTGCTTTCTGAAACACGGAGGGGTCTCGGTATGTAAAGATGGTCACCCATCCACTGACCAACCGTGGCAAGCGTAATTTAACCTGATCGATCGACCTGTGCGGCTGTTATTAGTATTTAGCCTCGGGCTCCTTCTGCTTCATTAAACAGCACAGTCGTGAAAATGTGTCAATTTGGTAATTTATTGACAAATATTTCTCGTTTTCATTTGTATTTCTATAGTCTGGCCGTGTCGAGAGGATGCGTTCCCGACACCTGTCTGCACCTGTCAGTACGACAATTCTAGTAAAACACCAAATTCGCAAAACATGTATTCGTTTCTATGAATCTGACAGGTGTCACAAACGGTTTGTCTCGTCGACCGCGCTGTAGTTTGTAAAATGGGTCAAGCTGTGTCACTGGGTGTTACTATTAGGAATTTATCAGTAGCATCTGACCTGAATTGCAAAGTCTCGCGTCCTATTAGATTTTTTAAGCATCTACATGGGACTCATCCTACCTTGGAGAATACTAGCGTGATGTTATGTTATGAAAAATGTATTTTTAATATACCGCAGACACATTATTTGAGATAAAAAATATTATAAGTACATTTTTATTATCTAATATGGATCTACAGACTTCTGAGAAACTACAAAATATAATAACCTAATCTAACTATAACTATTAAAAAATTTAAATATTGTGGCGATATACTTTTAATTTATTGTTTTTCCATCGACCACTCAATCAAGAATCAATTTCTTGCGGTCAATCAAATCATTTGTTACACCATCCTTTTATAAACTTTCTTAAAACTGAATTTATAATTATGATTAAAATGTCAATCATTTGCAATTTTATATAACTATTGCCAGTAAAAGTAAACTAAATTGCAAATTAAATCAAGTCAATAATAATTAAAGATATTAATTGTCTTAATGTTTACCACAGTTTCATCCGTCATTTAGTTGATAACTGTGAATGTTAACAGTCGTATACAGGTTAAATTATATTAAATTGTGTCATATTCTTTTAAAGTAAGATAAAGTGAATTTTCTGTGTAATATACAGGTATGTAGTGTACTATTTATCAATTTACCCGCAATGAATTAGGGCGAATTTTACCAATGAAACTGGACGCGATCGCGACCACATCTAAACGATGTTCATTCGTACTTACTACAGTATGTACAGACGCCAGCACATCAAGCTACTACAATCTGTCAAACAGAGATGTGACTTATCTAAGATACAAGTATCTGAAATACAGATACAAGATACAAAATACGTATCTTGTATCTGTATTTCAGATACTTTTTTGAAATGCATTTTGTATCTTGTATTTAAATATGTACCTACCTGTTGTTTGGTATCTTAGTATTTTGTAGATACTATGTTTGCTAAAATACTTTTAGTAATTGGTGATTTTATTGTGACATCTTAGGTGACAATAATTTTAAATATTAACGTTGTCTTAGATGAAACTGAACGCATTATTGAATCTTCAGTCTTTTAGGGCCGAATTGATAGGTGGCGTGGCAATTCTTTCTTTCTACAAAATGTTATTGGCTATGCCCCTTGTCATTTTTAATTATTTCGCATAATAGTCTGTGTTTGAGGGAGACAGACACATAAAAGTTCGGTCGGTTGGTCGCAGCTATGAGAAAATTGAGTCTTTTCTTTAAGCCTTGACTTTTTCATAACACTATCTAAAAAAAAATAACACAATATTTTGACAGCTGTTTATACAGTATGTGTGTATTGAAATAACGATTAAAACTGCATAAAGAACCAAAAATATTAAAGCGATAATCGCGATTAAATTTTAATAAAATAAAACGCGATTTACATGTAAAAAAATAAACTTTCATTAAAAAAATGGTTTTTTTTTACAAATGTATTTTATCTATAAAAAGTATTTAAAAGATACGTATTTTATATCTTGTATTTCAGATACCATTACAGAAAGGTATTTGCATCTGGTATCTGAAATACTTAATTTAAAAGTATTTTGCATTTTGTATTCCAGATACTTTATTTAAGGTATCTTGTACATCACTGCTGTCAAAGGACATGTTAGGTCTTTGTATGGAGGCTGGGCTTTTATTCGAAGCTACTGTGAACAGGGAAGAGATCATATTTTTATGGAAGTACATAAATTAAGGAGACTTTGTATATTTTTTAATTTTTTTTTGAAAGCACCCTTTCCTTAATTATTATACATTTTAATAATCATTATTTAAAAAATAAATTGCAACCCACAGTAATTATTGATTTTGGCAACACTTTTCGGTTGGATGTCATTATTGTCATTGTGAATTGTGAACGTCAATCAAGTGTCAAATTCAATTCACTTCTTCTTCTCTTCGTTTAATGGAAATTTTGCCCTGTGTACTGACAGCTGACAAGTATGACAACCTTACTGGCACAGGTAATATTTTCATAGAATCCATTAGGAGGCAAAGGAATTAATGCCAGATATACAAATCATGGAGTAGGTTTTATTTTAAGCCATCTAATATTATTTTAGAATATTTTAAATAACAATAAGGTGTATAATTGTCTTTAAAAAATGATATTTAACCATCTTTTCTTTGTTTCAATGTGCAAAAATAATATTATGACACCAAAAATATCTGGATTTAAAATATGTATTTAATTTATTCAATAATGGTGCTTTTAATAATATTTTTTCTGTTTTTGTCAGGCCATCCTGAATAAGTTTCCGTATCAGAAAAACCATACATGACAGCTGTTCAAAAAAATTATTATTTTAAGCCCATTTCCTAACATGTCCTTTCTTTAATAGACTTTCAACTTTATCACTAAAGCATAAGGTTCAAATTTGCTAGCTTGATGTGCTGGCGTCTGTACTATTATGTATTCTCTGGTTCAGTGTCAATATTCCACATAGAATTATTATGCACTTTGATTTTCCACAACAACGATCACACTAATAGCTCTTAAACGTGGTTTAGATGTGCTGATCGCGTTCAGTTTAATTGGAGATTAGTGAGAAACATTTATAAAAACGGAGACAAATTAATGCCACATTCCTACCTAATTAATTACGTTTATAAATCATCAACCAACACAACAATAGCTACTGTTAAAACAATAAATTATAAAAAAAAAACCACAACAGAAAATCCCTACAGCTTGTAACTATGACGTCACAAACACATGAATCGTCAGTTCTGAACAAAATCACGTTTGATATCGGCGCGCGCGCAGTTACAGTTAGTTGCCTTGCGATCCTTGAGCGAGAATCAAGACCAAACGATTTACTGATGATGTCGGAACACGCCGACTGATAAGTAGTTAGTTACATACGTTTTTTTAGTCTTAAAATCGTGTCGAGTCGTGTCGTGTAGCAGGATTGTCGTGAAATAAGGATTGTGCAAAATATGCGGTGAAGTGCGGTAAACTAGTTATTTGTAGTGATAGCTGTGGTATTTTTATTTAGGTGGGTACTATTTTCCTATAATTAGATACGTATTTGTTGTTTTGAGACTCGAGATTTTTCTTATGGGACGCAAAACTGCAGAACCCAGTTAAGTCTATTTATTTATATTTTTCTATTGGTATTTTATGTTATGAGTTAATAATTATCCTTTGTTTTCCAATTACTTTCTTCTCTTTCTAGATCCCTAGTATCCTTAGTGCAAAACAAACGTGCATTTACCGTACTGTGGCTCCACTGTTGGAGACGACGCTGACGGGAATATAGCTTTGTTTTGTACTGGGAATCTAGAACGCATAGGAGTTAATAATACTTACACTACATTATGTAAATTGCTCGGGGGACCAATTAACAACAAAGTATTTTAAATTCTGTAGTAGTAAATCTAGTCCTGTAATTAGTTTGTAAACTAAGCACAACTACACTACAAAGTAATGTTTACGTTCAGTTAAACGTTTTATAAAATACCTGGTTTGGTTTCTTTGTTTGTTACCGTTATTTAATTACTAGCGGCTGCCCCTGTTTCGCACAGTTTCTCGGCAAAACAAGGAGATTTCTTTATTATATGTTAGTTTGATTAATATGAATGTATACATACAATTTCTGGAATAAATATCTAAGCGATGGTAAACCCCGCATCAAAATCCGTTGTGTAGTTTATAAGATCAAGGCGATCATACAGACGGAAACGAAAACGACTTTAATTTATAATGAGAACATAGATAAGGACTGCGAGCAAGCTTTGTACTAGTTTCTGCCTGCGACTTCGTCCGCGTGAATTTCTTGTACCCCCAACCCACCCCATCGCATCGCATCGCCTGCCCGCGCTATTACTTCATTCTTGTTTAGCGTTCTTTCTGGTGTTTTTTCTTTTCGTCATAGCCGGTGTTAAATAGCCTATAATGTGTACAGCAAAAGAGTGGAACTCTCTACCTGCGTCTGTGTTTCCGAGCGCATACACCCGAATCTCTTCAAAGTAAGAGTGAACAGGCTTCTTCTGGGTAAGCTAACTCCATCGTAGACTTTGTCTCTGTCACCTCTGACCTAGACTAGAGTCAAGAGCAAACCCATTACAAATAAAAAAAATAAGCTATATAAGCTTTCCTCAAGAATCGGACTACCAAATTCAAAAATATTTTTCAAATCCAATTGGTAGTTCCAGAGATCAGCGTGTTCAAACAAACAAACACTTCAGCTTTATTATTAATTTAGATTTAAAATAATGAAATACAATAATCATCCGTAATGTTAACACAATCAGTTTTCAATTGCCGCATTTTTTATGATAATGCAATCTATTTTGTTCTTGTTTTTGACATCATTATCATAATCATTTAGGTAAAACATGTTATCCTATAAATACATAAATTATTTACATAATTTTATACCAACCAAACTTATTTTTTTGGTAGATGAATAATAATACAGTTATAAGTTACCTGCACTGTAGATACTAAATAATTGTGTGACGCATTTATGATCTACGCATAATTTAAGCACACTTATCTCATAATAACTATTTGTTTTTTTTATTACATCAAGTCACAGAAACTTGTAAGTTTTCCTTATTAATAAACATTTTAGTTTTTGTGGTCCTAATCTAGAGATGGTTAGACTACTAGAACTAAAATATATATTTTCTCTTTGTCTGAGACTAGGACAGCAGTATCCCCCAGGAACCTAATTATAATAACCATGTATGCTTGCAGTTCACAAGTAAACGTAGCGTACATTTAAGAGTTAAATGTTAATTGAACCATGCATTCATGACACGTAAGAGTGTTAACTAGACGTTACACAAGACTGCAGGGTTAATGTCATGCATGTATGCAGAGCCAGCCTCGTGCATGTCTGTGCATGCCCTAACAATGAGTGTGCTGACATACTTGCGAAAGCAAATAGTCCGATAAATAGGTACTTATGACCAACTGATAGCGTTGTTATACTGCAATTGTCGTTATCAGTGAACTTTGAACTACTGATAACAAATGACCCTGAACACATTTAACTAATACGAAGCAAATGTCATTTTGAGTGGTGCGATTGGTTGACCGAAATAAACAACGGCCAATCAAAACACTGGAAATTAGATTTGTCATACAGATTAAATAAAGTTTTTTTGAAAATTTATGGTAGAATGTCTGACTTTGATGAAACCCTTGAATTATTGTGTTTAGAAATACTTAGCGAATTTCACCAATGAATCATCATTGGTAAAATTCGCCCTTAATCATTTTCGTAATAAAAAATATTCTTACATCAACAATAATGCAACGAGTTTTCATCTATTTTTAATTTATATAAACACTGTTAACTCGATTTCAATATCACACTTGATTAGCATTTTATAATGACATATCTGTCAAACTAATCAATTATGAACATTAAAAGAAAATAATGGATTTAGGATTAAATTGAACGTTAGTTGTATTTTTTATTCCAACACAGCAGACTAGATTTAATGCAAGATAATCACAAAGTAATCATATAATTACGCTATATGTCTTGTGTCTCAAGGTAACACTAGAATAGTAGATTATTTACCGAGGGAGTTAAGACTAGAATGCTAATTGCATCATCCCTGAGAAAAATACTGTACTTTTCCCTCCTGCCAGGTAATAAAAAGCAATTCGATTTTTGTTTTTTGTAAGTTTTCATAATTTTTAGTTAAGGTTCCAAATTCAAATCACATTATTGACCAGCGGGTAATAATGAAATTCAGTACAATATTAATGTCCGGTTAGCCCTAGGGCTAGAATGATTAAATTTGGGTTCGGTTTGCATCTGTTTGTATGACATATTAACATTTGACATTATCGAGCAGGTGGTGTGAAAAGGTCTTAATTTCAGCATGGCAGTGTGTTTCTGGCGGTTGCTCTTCGTTTTTCATATGAAAAACTAAAATATCAGAGTTCCTCTTTTGGTTGAAAGTAATTGCTACTGAAATATTATAATTATGGGATGTCGTCGTCTATATCGATACAGCTATACCTAACAACCCTATCATCATGTTTCACCCGAAATACATCCATGTTAGACTTAGGCCCCCTTCAAGCACCGTCACATC
Source organism: Luperina testacea (assembly GCA_927399505.1). Lineage (NCBI taxonomy): Eukaryota > Metazoa > Arthropoda > Insecta > Lepidoptera > Noctuidae > Luperina > Luperina testacea. The sequence continues at coordinate 2,804,166 of OV656771.1, forward strand.
GACCGATTTTGGTTACTCGCATCCAGGTCCACCACCACCAGGTCATTGGCCCATCTTGTCGGCTTTCCAACACTACATCTTCCAGTAAGCGGTGGACACTCGAGAACCTATCGGCTCCATCGGCCATCCGTTCTGCGAGCAATAATATGTGCCCTGACCACTGCAACTTAAGTTTGGCAATTCTTTGGCTAACAACCCTGCAGGTAGCCTGTAATATCCCTTGACATTAAAAGAAAATACAAGTTATAAATTGTGGCCGACCTTTATTCTTTATAGGCACGTTCAAGACCGAATCGTTTTTGATCGGCCGTTTCTGAGCCGAACATACAAACCTTCAGACAAAAATAAAGCGAGGAATATTTTAAATGTAAATGAGAGCCATCCTGGCCTATACTCAATCCATACTAATATTACAAATGCGAATGTGTCTGTCTGTCTGTCTGTTACCTCTTCACGCTTAAACCGCTGAACAGATTTAGATGATATTTGGTATAGAGATAGTTTAAGGCCAGGACTCTCGGAAATCTCGGAATCGACCTATTTTTGATTCAACATTAAACAATCAAATATTCTTTGTTTTAATCTGAAAAAAATATATGGCATAGTTTAACTAACATTCTTGATTATTCTATGGTTCAAAACACGATATTTATAACTTCACTCGATCATAAAAAATCGCAAACAAATCGAAAACAGCGAAGTTTTTAATCGTTTTTCAAGTCGTATTTGAAGTAGACTTAACTTTTACTCGCAAAAAATATATCAAAAAATAGGCAATGATGTATAGTAGAACATTCTACGGTTAATTTTTTTCAAAACTGATTTTTATTGTCTTAACAAGATATAATCTAAAAAGGCGGCCTGCGCGCTTCACTTCAGTAGCCCGCCGGGCGTTACCGAGGAAGGACCTGTGTCGCTTTTGCTGGCTCGCCGCGTTCCCGCTAATCGATCGAAATATACGTTATATTATTGTTAATTTCCGTGTTTGTGTATTAGTTTCAAAAATCAGTCTGTAAATATTGTTTAGGTTCTAGTATTAATAATTAAACTAAATATTAGTTTGTTATAATATAGTTGTAATATATCGCTCATTTGCAAGAAGCTTGACTTAACTCAAAAAAGACGATTATTGGGAATGATGATTCAAAAGTTTAAAAGCAGCGGTAAAAGTGCGGCGAGCGTGAAGTCACAACCTCTCTAGCTCCTTCATTTTAAGGCTTAGCGTAATCTCGTTTTTGTACCATAAATAATAAAATTTGCCGCGTTCACCTGTATACTCAACTCAAAATTGCTATTGAGCGATATAGTGATAATTAAGATTAAATTATGGGGAATAAAAACAGAAGAAAGAAAAAAAATGTTCAGCATTGAACTGCAAAGCTTAAAAAAAAAATAAGGTAAGTTTGATTATTATTTTTCTACGTATTTATAACTACCCACTTATAAGACGACGCGACAGAATAATATTGTAGTTGTATAGGTTCTCTTGCTTTCGTCACAGTACTAACAGTAGCAGGTCGGTACCATAAATTTACAATTATCGTAATATCTGTAATAGATTTTCAACTTTACCACAACGGAATAAGGTTTATATTCAATTGCAGAATTTGAGTTTTTTGAGTTTGTGTTTCTAGTTTTGTGAATTGTGATTGTATAGGTAAAATATTATATTTTTTTGAAGTGAAAACTTCTTTAGCATTATTGTGATTTGAAAATTTTATGAAACGAAAAAGCTACAGTAAAAAGAGACATAAGATTTAACGTGGGAGAAAATGAGATAGCAAGCATTATACAGTGTTTTTGTTTTTTATTATCACAAATGACATCACATTTAATCCTATGCTACTAATTTGTGATGATGATGGTGATGGTGTTGGCGATGGGGATGGCGATGGTGATGGTGATGGTGATGGCGATGGCGATGATGATGATGGCGATGGTGATGGCGATGGTGATGGTGGTGGCGATGGTGATTGTGATGGTGATGGCGATGGCGATGATGGTGATGGCGATGGTTATGGTGATGGCGATGGTGATGATGATGGTGATGGCGATGGAGATGGTGATGGCGATGGCGATGGTGATGGTGATGGCGATGGCGATGGCGATGATGATGATGATAGTGATGGTGATGGCGATGGAGATGGTGATAGCGATGGAGATAGCGATGGCGATGGCGATGGCGATGGCGATGGCGATGGTGATGGATGGATGGATGGATGGATGGATGTTCTTTAGCATCGTTGTGATTTGAAGGTTTATGAAACGAAAAAGCGACAGTAAAAAGAGACATGTAAATTCATAAGATTTAGGTAACGTGGGAGAAAATGAGATAGGAAGCATTACCTATACAGTGTTTTTGAAGGTTTCACTTCTACCACGTGTGATCGCACACATGCTGTTTTTTTTATTTAAAAATATGAAATTCGTTGTGAATGAAATAGGAAGAGTTCAATAAAAATACGTATTGTGGTGTTTTTGATTAGTAGATTTAATTAAAAAAACTTATTGACGAATTCAAGCAACCAAAAAAAACTGTTTTACAAAAAAAACAACCGACTCAAAAAAAAAACACTACAACGTGAAGAATATATTTTCATTTTTTGACACCAACTTTCGAAACTAAAGTTATTTTTCACTTTGTAGTGTTTTTTTTTTGGAAGTCGGTTTTTTTTTTTGTAAAAAAGTTTTTTATTTTTCACTTTTTAGTTGTACTTACCTACCCCAAACAAATTCATATATCACTACTTGCTATGTGAATATCAGTAACAAAGCTATTGAACAGCTATTGCCTTACCCTTTGAAGGGTACAGGCGTGATGTTATGTTGTGTGATTGCGATTACATATGCTATAGCAGCAATCGCGGTTGATTTGCTGGCATTTATTGAAGAGTTCCATTGTTTGTCTCCGAAAGTCATCATCAGATCTTTACAAAAATAAAAAACAGCATGTGTGCAATTCACACGTGGTAGAAGTGAAACCTTCAATATAATGCTTCCTATCTCATTTTCTCCCACGTTAAATCTTATGAATTTACATGTCTCTTTTTACTGTCGCTTTTTCGTTTCATAAACTTTCAAATCACAACGATGCTAAAGAACATCCATCCATCCATCCATCCATCCATCCATCCATCCATCCATCCATCCATCCATCCTTCACCATCGCCATCACCATCGCCATCGCCATCACCATCGCCATCACCATCATCAACATTGCTATCACCATCGCCATCACCATCGCATCACCATCGCCATCACCATCGCATCACCATCATCATCGCCATCGCCATCACCATCGCCATCGCCATCACCATCGCCATCATCATCATCGCCATCGCTATCACCATCGCCATCACCATCGCCACCACCGTCGCCATCACCATCGCCATCACCATCGCCATCGCCATCACCATCGCCATCATCATCATCGCCATCACCATCGCCATCACCAGCGCCATCACCATCACCATGATCCTCATCATCACCACAAATTAGTAGCATAGGATTAAATGTGATGTCATTTGTGATAATAAAAAACAAAAACACTGTATAATGCTTCCATCTCATTTTCTCCCACGTTAAATCTCATGTCTCTTTGTTGCTTTTTCGTTTCATAAAATTTTCAAATCACAACGATGCTAAAGAAGTTTTCACTTCAAAAAAAAATTGAAAATCTGTCTATTTACGATGGAGTTATAAATAACATACATAAAAAAAAATAGAAATATCCGAATTGAGAACCTCCGCCTTTTTTGAAGTCGGTTAATAATATAATATTTACAATCACAAAACTAGAAAGAAACTAAAGTAGGATGATGAAATTAAAATACTGTAGACGAGCAGCCCTATATTTCAAGAATAGGGCCGATTCACAATACTATTACTTATAAAAATAACCGTGACAGGGGTCAGCGAGTTCATTCGAACTGCGCTTTCGCGGCATTTGCCACGCGAGGACGGAGGGTAACGCTAAATGCCTACTACGCTCGAAGATCCTGGCCTTAAGTCCCGGGGAAGGACATAGGATATTTTTTATCCCGATATTCCCACGGGATCAACACTTATGTGGGTGAAACCGCGGGGCGCTGCTAGTATCCATACTAATATTATAAATTCGAAAGTAACTCTGTGTGTCTGTCTGTATGTTACCTTTTCACGCCTAAACCACTGAACAGATTTCGATAAAATTTGGCAGAGAGATAGATTGCATCCCGAGGAAGGACATAGGATAGTTTTTATCGGCATACCTCGCAGGCGAAGCTGCGGGCGGAAGCTAGTAGTATTATAAATTTGAAAGTAACTTTGTCTGTATGTTACCTTTTCACGCCGAAATCACTGAACGGTTTTCGATAAAATTTGGCAAGGAGATAGATGGCATCCTGGGGACTGACATAGGCTACTTTTTGTCTCGGTACCACGTTCCCGTAGGATAAGCTAGCAAAATTAACTATGTCTGTCTGTTAAGTACCTATACACGCCTAAACAGCTAAACGGATGTGGATGAAATTTGGCACACGGATAGATCAAGACTTGGGTTAGGACATAGGATATTTTTAGCCGATTGCGTGACGCAAAGGAGGGTAATGTGTTCATCAGCCTATTGAGGAAACAATAAATGAACACACTGGCAATACTGGATCAATAATAATATCGTTTATTGCGGATCACATATAAAAATACACACAAACTAGAACTAGTAATAACAACTTAAAAACTATGTTAGTACAGTACCCGGCGATAAATATTGCACCTCGACCTTTACCTTTTTTTGTATTTTATACAAAAAATAAAAATAATTATCAAAAGAAGCAAATCATAATTGTTTTAACAGCTCCTAATAGATACCGGACTGTTTGTGTTTCGTGCGACAGAGATAACGCTCTACGAAGCCGAAATTAACCGATTGTCTCTTTCCAAAGGTGGATGTGCAATATTTATCGCCGGGTACTGTAAAACTTATAAACTAAGGTTGGTTTGTAAGTTTTACTAACATAGTTTAGTTGTTAGGTAACAACAACTAATAACTACGAGGCTCAACACATGCACGTGTCTCTGCACCCGTCTCTGCGCCCAGTGCCTAATAATATAATTAAATCATCATAAATAATTAAATCAATCATCATTATTTTAATAGATTTTTTTTTATCATTGTTCCTCTCAATCAAAGCACCTGCCATCCAATCTCTTCACCACCCTTGGTTGACTGGTAGAGAATGCCTAAGGCATTAAGGCCGCCTTTGTACCTTTTTGTGCGAGAAGTTTAAATAAATAAATAAATAAATCCATTAATATACTGAACGCGTAGGCCGTTGTAGACCCTCTGCGTGTACTTCACCCACAAGCTGCTACAAGAGTATTTTGGAATTATCAAGTGAACCTTTTATTTTTCTTTTTTTTTTATGAACCTAGCATCGAAAATGTGAAAAAACAAGTGATTCTTTCAAACAAACTAAATAGTAGTGACATGCCGGCTATGAGTTTTGCCAATCTTTGACTAGCTATAGTAGTGCTAACTATTGGATAAAGGCTCCTACAAACAGGCGCGACACGCGATATAATCGCGCGCGACTCAAAGACACCGCTCGTTGCGCGACTTGCGGTGCCTTTGCGTCGCGCGCGATTTTTTTTGAAAGAGCCTTTTTGATTGAATTTTCGTATGCAGACTGGGAATGGCATTAGATATACGCAATTTAATTAATTATCGTGTTTTCGACTCCACCTTGTTTATTATATAATAATAGAATAGAATACTCTTTAAACTTTACAAATGGTGACACAATGGGCGGTCTTAGCGCTAAAAGCGAGAGCGTTATGTGTAGGTATATGCTTGTTCCTTTATGGCGCTCTAGAAACCAAACGCGTGGGCCGATTTCTTGCGTCAATCGATTTGTCTTAATCTTGTGAGTGTCACGACCAGGTTTTTATTGTTATATTTAAGAAAATGTCTCCAACTGCATGAGATTGTACGGCTTAGGGTGTATAATACGTGCCACGAAAGATGAGACTTGACCCCGCCTCCCCCGCTCTATCCGCCGCCCCTATGACGTCCGGTCCCGTCCCGCACTCAGACCTCATACCGCCAAAGATACCTAAAATCGTGTTCTGCGCATGTCAGACCACGTGGTGTGTCAAGTCTCATCTTTCGTGGCACGCATTGTACTTACGGGGTGTGGGATTGGAGACGGAATAGATCATCTTGTTTTCATCTTTTTTAAAGTTCACTTTTTACGCAGTCGGGTGTAGTCGGGTGTTTTGATTTTTTAAAGGATGATGGCCAAAAATTTATGTAACCTGGTACCCGCTCCAACAGCAATTATTTTTATTTGACTAGATAGTTATTTTTATGTATAATAATAGGAATAGGTATAAGTCGTCATTTTATAATTGTTTCTATTGGAAAGACCTTTTTAACGACACTACAATTATTGATGTTGGGTACCAAAACCTTTACTATTTTAACCGACTTCAAAAAAGAGGAGTTTTTCAATTCAACTGTATGTTTTTTTTTTGTATGTTTGTTACGGGATAAATTGTCAATTGTCAATCGTTTTCAACTGCAATGCGCAACGTTTACTACTAGGTACAATTACGTCATCAAACTGACACAAATTATTCGATGCTTTGCTTTTGAGTACAGTCAGCATCAAAAGTCTATTAACACTTAAGTTTTTTTAATCTCGGTTATTGAGCAAAATATTAACCCTTCAGTTTTTTAAATCTCAGTTATTGAGCAAAATATTTGTTCAAAATCGCATTATACTTCTGCTGCAATTTCGAACAAATATTTTGCTCAATAACTGAGATTAAAAAAACTGAAGTGTTAATGGACTTTTGATGCTGACCGTACCTATTAAACTATTATATAAAAGGTTATGAGTTTGTGGTTTTTCATTTTATGTCTGCTTCGATATTAACAGCTGCACGGGTCGATCGAAAGTTAAGCTATGGATGGGTGACCATCTGACCATCCATTACAGATCCAGCTCTCTCCATGCCTAGTTAAACCGTTGGTCGCGGCTGTCATTTGCAGATATTTGACTGTCCTTACAGGTAGTCAAAAACCAGAAAGTCTGACAAACAGTCTTAGCATGGTGTAACTTTTATTTTCCAGAAACTGGGTTGTGTTGTGGAGGTCAGATAGGCAGTCGCTTCATGTAAAAGACTTGTATTCAGTTGTATCCGATTAGACTGGGAGCCGACCCCAACATAGTTAGGAAAAGGCTAGGCAGATGATGATGTCTGCTCCGATTTCATATCTGTCTTCATTTTACAAAATTTTAAGGCAACACTTTCTGACCGTGCATAGGTATAGTACTTACCTATTTTTACCCGACTGCGGAGGGTATATGATTTTGACCGGTATGTATGTACATATGTATATTCGTCTATTCCCTCATAACTCCTAAACGACTTCTCATAATTTGACAAATGAGGTATCGTTGGAAGCATTTTGATTTGTCTGCTGGTTATAGGCTGACATAACATTTGAGTATAGCGCCCTCTAGCGGTCATAAAGACATGACCTAAAAAATTCTTTTTTATCGTTCAGGCACAGCGTGTTTGTACACCTTGATAACCACAAGTAAAACGCGCGTCGCTTGGTGAGATACAAAAATACTGTACAGCAATGTGTATCAAATTAATACAATTAAACCTACCTTGGCCCAAGTCCACTAATTCAGAGCGTAGGTAATAATAGGTATGTACGTTAGGCAAGTAATTACATTAGATAACAATGTACCGCCGCGGTCGGTTCTGGTCCAATAAACTGGGCTTTGCACGAGATAATTACTTTAATTAGAGTTACTGCTGGCTCTAATGTAGCCCTGGTGTAATTCAGATTAGTAAAATAAACGGTTGACCACTTAAACATCTCATCATAGTTAAGGGGCTTACAGGACCTAAACACAAAAAAACACAAGTTTTAGAAACAATAAAAGTATATGATCGACTACAGTAAACAAAATCAGAAAAATATATGATATTCTTCAGGATATATGCTAGGTAGATAGTGTGTTGAAAACATAATACAACTAATTTGATACGATAGAAAAAGATCATGAAGATACCTCTAAACACTTTCTTTTTACAATAAAAACCATACTAATATACCTACAATCATTCTGATTTCTTGTCAGATTATTCTACAAGCACTAAAACACACTACTACCTACCTACTTCGTACTAAAGCACTAGTGTTTTACTAACAATAGATTTTTTGTTATTAAATAATTGCTTCATATTTTGCAATAAATTACCAGCGTTGTGTCATCGCGCTTCTCTTTCTTTTCTATACAGTACGACAGTGACCGCGCTTTAGGTCATGACGTAGTCCCCTTAATACAGTACCCGGCGATAAATATTGCACATCGACCTATTCGATCCTATCGATTTTATACAAAGAATAAAAATAATTATCAAAAGAAGCAAATCATAATTGTTTTAACAGCTCCTAATAGATACCGGACTGTTTGTATTTCGTGCGACAGAGATAACGCTCTACGAAGCCGAAATTAGTCGATTGTATCTTTCCAGAGGTCGATGTGCAATATTTATCGCCGGGTACTGTATGTGGTAATGGCCGAGCACCCTAATCGCATAACACACTATCTGAATCATCATCTGGATATTGCTAATCCATTACTTTATAATTATGTTCGATTAATTTGTCTGGTAATCAACGTAAATAACGCAATTAATGTTTTTGAACTATAAAAATGAAAGCCATTGACTGATAGTGTGTTTCGCAATTACTTCGCTAATATACGCGTTGTTGTAGGTCACACGTTCGAAACCAGACAAGCAATGTCGTCACCACTGCCCTTAAAACGGTGATGGCATGTTCTAGAACCAAAAAAATGAAAGACATTGTCACAGTAATGATTTATTCTTCGTTCGTCCTCAAGTTTTTCCAAATTTAAAAAAAAATCTTAGTTTTTCCCATATCACTATTGAAGTTGTGCTTCGTCCCAAATTACAAGTACTTTAAAGGTACCTACAGTCAAAATGTAAGAGGGCTCTTAATAATACGTACTTAACCCTTTTGTTGCCGATTGTACAAAAAATACATATATTTTTGAGGTTTAAACATCTCATGACCTGGACGCGTACCGCGAGGGCTGGTTCGAGGTGGCGCGGGAAAAGAGTTCCTGGAAGGATTTGGGGGAGGCCTTTGCCCAGCAGTGGGACAGCATAGGCTAATAAAAAAAAAAAAAAAAAAACATCTCTTAACTTCAAGCAACGCTTATGAATAAACCTAAGTATCTGAGTTACTTTTGCAAGGTGTGTCTCTAATCAGGCAGATGGCGGCGTACAATTTAGCAGATTATCCGAGCATCACCATGACAATCACTGACTATTTGTTACAACTGCACTGTGACGTAATATTGTGGTAGGTGCTACACGGCAACCGTCTCGGCGCCTATCACGCCGAAACCCCACCTGCGTCATTTAAGGAAGGAGGGAATATGTGGTCAAGGTCGATTAGAGTGGGGACTCTGTCGGCCCACTGAGTGACCTCAGGGAAGACGGCGCACAGTGGTCATGTGCTGCCTTGCACACTTGCTAAGCTAGGTTTTGATGAGGCCCCTTTACAGTCTCCCCACTCCCCAGAGATGTGCCCTAACAGGCGTTGCATAGAGGGTCTTCCTTCAGATTGGTCCTTTGAGAGGTAACGGTGCCCTCTTCCATAGGGCAGATGGTGAACACCGGAGTGGTTTTAGTGAGGTAAAAATTTCACACAAGCCTGGTTTTATCCTCAAAGACCAGGCGCCTTTTGAGAGTTTCCCCCAGTGAACAAAAAAAAAAGAAAAAAAAGTTGCTACACTTAGAAACACAACTACAGTACCCGGCGATAAATATTGCACATCGACCTTTGGAAAGAGACAATCGGCTAATTTTGGCTTCGTAGAGCGTTATCTCCGTCGCACGAAATACAAACAGTCCGGTATCTATTAGGAGCTGTTAAAACAATTATGATTTGCTTCTTTTGATAATTATTTTTATTCTTTGTATAAAATACAAAAAAGGTAAAGGTCGATGTGCAATCTTTATCGCCGGGTACTGTAAATCGGTAGCTACAGTGTGGCCGACTAGAGAATGCGTTCTTGACGTCATAAAAACTAATACCTGTTTTGCGAATTCGATCTTTATCTATTAGCTTCTAGAATTATTGTCGCTTTGACGCAAGATCGCATTTCCGCGAAGAACGACCGGACTGTAGTTTTAATCACTGGTACGGCCACTATTTCATGAACACTAACTTGTTTATTGGGTAACGGTCTGTCAAATCTTTGTTTCCAATTGATTGTGATTTTAGTTCTATTAAAATGGTATAAAAAACGATGGTTAGTTTATCCTTTATTTATTAAAAAGAATCGACCTGTTCATACCTAAACATTAAATTTACATAATTATTATTATTACGTAATTTATCTACAATACAAAACAATGCACTATGCAGTAACCGTTGCACATAATATTTTTGGTAAAAAATAGACATCAATTTTATTTTGTTTTAATGTAGGTATTTGACGTAGGTACCTGTAATTAATCATACTTTACACCCTAAAGCACAAAAAATATTATGACCACAGACAAAAAGAAAATTTTTTGAAATAAGATTTATTACTTTGGTTTGAGAATTATAGGAACACAATTCTCAAATCAAAAGCAATAAATCTTATTTAATGGGTGGCTTGTTATTAATAGAAACAGTATTGAAATGGAAGATGGCCATTAGCGTCTTAATTTTCTGATGGTAAAAACATTTTTTTTTTTGTGAAAAAATATCTTGGTGAGACCACGAAGTAAATGTAGAGACCTAAATCAAGTAAGGCCCACTATGGCTGCTTTTTACCGGATATGTGCTATGCTACGTTGCTATGGATGCGTTTGATATCCACCAATCATATTCATTGGTCTACATAGCACATCACTGGTGGAAATATTTTTTATTATGGAAGGATGCGTGCTGTGGATGCGTGCGATGGTTGCGAGCTATGGATGCGTGCTATGGATGCGAGCTATGGATGCGTGCTACATATGTATGCGAGCTATCATTATGGATGCATGCTATGGATGCGAGCTATGGATGCGAACTATGGATGCGTAGCTATACGCAGCGCAGTGTACCTACAGTAAGCGCGCGTTTGTCGCATAGCTCGAGCTGCGTATCTTCCTCGCACAGCTACCTTGCGGTAGCGCATTTTCATAGCACATCTTTGGCACATAGTTTCGTAGCTTATACTACCTACGTAAAAGATAGCTTGATCTCTGCGACATAAGTCAAACTGACATTCCTAGGGTTGTCATGATATAAAAAGTTGTCGATAGAAATTATCGACGTTTCGTACTATTATCGATGCTAATGTAACATATAATTGGGTTTAATTTAATTACAAACGTTACTAAATTAGCTGGTAACACGGCCTTTGAGCCAAACTCGGCGTGTCTTCTCCCGAAGCCCAAGGATGGGACGTTGACGGATGGAATGTTACATGAGTAGATGATAAATTGGATTTTATTTACTCACTATTATTTTAGATCAAGTATGTACAAATGTAAATAATGTTATGATATTAAAATATACATTGAAATTAAAAGATAAATTAATTTTAAATTCAGTTATATTTAAAATATCGATAGTTTATAGTCTGTGGTCACGATGATTCATCGCCCATCACTAATTAGGTCGGCATGCCCATAAAGTATGACATTGACAGGATTTCATAATGGTACAGACAGTACCTGTCAATGACAGGTACTGTGTACCATTATGAAATTCAGCCGCTCGATTCTGTAAAAATCTCACCGTGAAAACTTAAGTGAAGTGAGTTTGTTTTTGCAAGGAATTGACACTTTTGACAGCTCACTCCACGCTCGCACCTAAGTTTTCACGGTGAGATGGTTACAGAATCGCACTGCAGGACTTCATAGGCATGATTTTACTGACAGCTGATGTCGCAGAGATCAAGCTATCTTTTACGAAGTATAGCTTTTACATTCTCGCAGGATAGCTGCACAGCACATCTCTGGTGGAAAGGCACCCTAAACCTATTACTTCTTTAGCTTATATGAATGGCAAACAATAATTTTGTGGCAAATATTCAAATATTATATTTAGCCTAAATTCAGACACGTGAATTCCATTCGCTGGCGAAGTCATTCACAGTGCAGTCACAGTGAGATCCTCAAGTGCACAGGTGACAGGGCATGCGGCACAAGATGGAAGGTGGGCCATTGACGCCGCACAATAATTATAAACACTTCTTGAGGTCCGAGTCTTCCATTAACAGGTTCTCGTTGCTACGGCCAATTAGGGTTCGTAGTCTAGGATTTCCAAGTCGGCCACGGTGCCCAGGTAACGCGTGCCCAGGTGTCTCCCTTTTTTTCATGACGAGGTATCTTTATTTTATCTATCGTTATCAAAAAAATAATCACGAATATAAACGGTGTCATTATTACTAACCAATATGTTATTACAAAAAGATGCTATATGTATACAGAATATCAAGCTACCCGAAACTGTCAAATTTTCCCAATCAATTTGAACCTTATACTTTAGCGATAAAGTTGAAAATCTATTGAAGAAATTTGACTGATTGTAGTAGGTTGATGTGCTGGTGTCTGTACCCACCTCAATTAGGCACCTTTAAGCAGGTGCCAACAGACTGACCCTGAACCAGTTAGGTACTCAACATTTTTAAGTTGAACTGAAACTCAAAGCATTTATTTCAATGTACTTCGACGCCTAAATTTCCGTTTGTTTTTGTATTTATCTATTACATAGTTATTTAGTTAGTCTTTTATTTCAATTAAACTATTTACAGGCACTTTTGAATTGTCAAGGAGTCGATCAGTCAGAAATATTAAGCTAATTGCCCATTCCAAACCGTAGTAGGTAGGTACCTATGAAGAAGAATGGGCAAAAACTCCATGGACACTCTTTCAAATTACCTACCTATAATATTGTTAAAAAAATATTAGTTATATCATTAATGTTGAATGTATAAATATGTGAGAATGATGTTAAAAAGGCTAACAGGTTAACATGTCACAGTACAGCAAATAGAAACAAAAAAAAAAGTAGTCGAAAAATAAAGTAATTAAAATAAGCCAAGAAAATAAATCAGTTACCATAGTGGTCGAGACTAATGATAGTGTAATGTGTAAACACATTAATTTAATAGCATATTATGTAGTCCTGACAGAGATGAATAATCAAAAAAAAATTGTAGCTATAATTTTTTTAATAAGTTGAAGGCTTATTTTAGTTGGCATGGTAACAGATCTCACACTGGATATCAAAATATATTACACAAAAAACGTAATACCTACCTCCTTCGTTAGTAACGTTTAAAAAAATAAATAAACAGATATAGATCTCCTAACTGTCATGATTTATAACAGGTATATTTAGTTAAATTTGCTGACGTGAATTGAAAACCAGTTTATGTTAGCAATGACACGATCCAAGGTTAATCACTAATGTATCTATAGTAATAATAAAGCAGAAGAGTTTGTTTGTTTAAACACGTTAATCTCTGAAACTATCAGTCAGATTTGATAAATTCTTTCAGCATTTTATAGCCCAATTCTATGGCTACTTAACATCACGCTATGACTCTTGAGCCGATCAAAAATAAAACTACATGACATCGCTTCTTGCCAAATTTCATGATTCTAGGTCACCAGAAAGTACCCTATACCTTTTGATGCCCTTGAGAGTGTCGAATAATAGCTATTTATTCACCAAGGGGAGTAAGGCACAGATTACTAATCGAGTGTGCATTTGAGGCCCGACGCGAAGCGGAGGGCCGTAAACCACACGAGTTTAGTAATCTGTACTTACCCTCGAGTGATATATACTGCTTTATACTACACTTGTTGTACTACATTAATAAATTGCTATCATTGTCACTGGAATCACTCATTTTAACTTGTGATTTACACCGCCAAACCTTAAACTTTACCAAGAAAATTGTTTCTACAATATACGTCAACACTCAAAAGCACTCAAAACACTCAAAAACACTTAATAACACTCAAAAACACTTAAAACACTCAAAAACACTCAAGAACACTCAAAAACACGCAAAAACACTCAATGACACGCAAAAACACTCAATGACACTCAATAACACTCAACAACACTCAAAAACACTCAATAACACTCAATAACACTCAAAAACACTCAATAACACTCAAAAACACTCAAAAACACTCAATAACACTCAAAAACACTCAATAACACGCAAAAACACTCAATGACACTCAATAACACTCAACAACACTCAAAAACACTCAAAAAAACTCAATAAAACACAAAAACACTCAAGAACACTCAAAACACTCAAAAACACTCAAAAACACTCAATAACACTCAACAACACTCAAAAACACTCAAAACACTCAAAACACTCAATAACACCCAAAAACACTCAATAATACGCAAAAACACTCAATAACACTCAATAACACTCAACAACACTCAAAAACACTCGAAACACTCAAAAACACTCAATAAAACACAAAAACACTCAAGAACACTCAAACACTCAAAAACACTCAAATACACTCAATAACACTCAAAAACACTCAATAACACTCAAAAACACTCAATAACACTCAAAAACACTCAATAACACTCAAAATACTCAAAACACTCAAGAACACTCAAAAACACGCAAAAACACTCAATAACACTCAACAACACTCAACAACACTCAAAAACACGCAAAAACACTCAATAACACTCAACAACACTCAAAAACATTCAAAACACTCAATAAAACACAAAAACACTCAAGAACACTTAAAACACGCAAAAACACTCAAAAACACGCAATAACACTCAAAGACACTCAATAACACTCAATAACACTCAATACACTCAAAAACACTGTATAATGCTTTCTGTCTCATTTTCTCCCACCACGTTAAATCTTATAAATGTCTCTTTTTACTGTCGCTTTTTCGTTTCATAAAATTTCAAGCCGCAACAATGCCAAAGAAGTTTTCACTTCAAAAACAAAACGCGTTAGTAATGAACGCATTATTAGCCTGATTTTCAGGGCAGTAATGAAATTCCATACAATATAACTGCCTAGATTTTTGAGAAGGTTTAATGAACAGCTTTCAAGCCTTTTAGTGGGGTAGTATTGGTACACTTACTAAGCAAGTGTAGTATAAACGTTTTTTGCGGCATAAACGGCCGAATCTTTTTTGTACGTTAACTTAGAAGTTTGATTTTTCCACAGCTTCAAGGGACTGTAGACCTGAGTACAGTACCCGGCGATAAATATTGCACATCTACCTTTGGAAAGAGACAATCGGCTAATTTCGGCTTCGTAGAGCGTTATCTCTGTCGCACGAAATACAAACAGTCCGGTATCTATTAGGAGCTTTTAAAACAATTATGATTTGCTTCTTTTGATAATTATTTTTATTCTTTGTATAAAATGGTTTTGTGTAACAAGGTCGATGTGCAATATTTATCGCCGGGTACTGTATATGGTTTTAATTTCAACTCGATATCTCCACGCGTTCCTGAGATAAATGGTCTTGACAAACAGGCAGATGAACAACAAAGTGATCCTATAAGGTTTCCGTTTTTTTCCTTTTGAGGTACGTAACTCTAAAAACCGGTGAGGCACACAGTATTATCTGTTTTATTTTGTGGTTTTTGTGTGAATATTTTTTGATATCCACTGTGAGATCTCTTACCATGCCAACTAAAATAAACCTCCTACTTAAAAAAAATTATAGCTACAAAACTTATTTGATTATTCATCTCTGTCAGGATTACATTATGTGCTATTAAATTGATGTGTTTACGTATTATCATTAGTCTCGACCACTATGGCAACTGATTTAATTTCTTGGGCCAAATAAACTAATTTTCTTTCATTCTTTCGAAAACGATGTGGTAGCGCGGGTGATACGATGCGACTGGTTGGGTCGGGGGAACAATTTTCACGCGCACAAAGTCCCGGGCAGAAGCTAGTGTAATTATAATTCTCGAAAATTATTCCGGCTTCATCTATGGAATGACGTAATCGTAATTTATATTAACTTATTTATATTAACGGAATTTATATTATTCACGATAGTTGTTTATGTTGTGAAAAACTTGTTTTGATAAATATAGCATATTACAGTAAGTATATCTGAATATTTGCAGCATAAACTATATGATTTATTTTTATACTTTATTTTTAAACTAGTTTTATTGAACTCATTCTTTGTTAAGTAAAGTATTTATTGTATGTAGGTATATACATAATTATATAACTAAGTATTTAGGTAGGTACAATGCGTGCCACGAAATATGAGATTTGACACACCACGTGGTTTGACTTGCGCAGACGCGCAGTACACGATTTTAGGTATCTTTAGCGGTATGAGGTCTGAGTGCGGGACGGGACCGGACGTCATGGAGGCGGCGGAAAGAGCGGGGGAGGCGGGGTCAAGTCTCATCTTTCGTGGCGCGCATTGTACTAAATTAAAAGACTAAATAAATTACCCCATTACTAATAAACGTATTATATCAGATGAATAGTTACACACCGATCTCTCTCTTTCAGTCGTTATAGTAATTTGATTTTGGAAAGAAGAAGATAAAACGTTGTGTAACTACACAGACGCTATACAACGTTTATTAGTAAGTTGTTGTTGTTGTGAACTCGGCAATGCACATAGATATCCACACGCGTGCGCAAGCGTCGCTTCAGGACTCTGATCCGTCTGCGATGTGATACGATTACCTAGTCAGCGGGGCCTTCGCTGCTGCTTCTGAACGTCTTGGGAGGCGGCGCCGTTGCCACTAAGTGGGTAACTATAGTATAAATAAATTCAAAAACAAACTGACACTGTCGAAGTACTCGTCCGCATCGCTATCATCCGGAAACGTGCCCAGAAGACTGGCATGGCGCATTGCCATTCTTGTTTGTTGTGTGTGTTTTGTTTGTCATTCTTTGTTTGTGTTCTTTGTTTTGAATTTGAATGTAATATCGAATTAATCATGTCAGATGATAAAATAACATTCAATCGATAGTTTGAACCTGATTTTTAT
The DNA here is from genome assembly GCA_927399505.1 of Luperina testacea. Lineage (NCBI taxonomy): Eukaryota > Metazoa > Arthropoda > Insecta > Lepidoptera > Noctuidae > Luperina > Luperina testacea. The sequence continues at coordinate 2,821,243 of OV656771.1, forward strand.
TTATTTTTGAAATAACTTTACATCGTCAGTTTTGCGTTAAGTAAATTAATTACTTTCTAACCAATCTCAACATTTTTTTACCTTTTTTTCTGAGACCAAAGCTTTCCAAAACACTGCCTTCAAGGTTTGACGGACGCTTTTTTAAGTATTTATTTTTTGTTTCAGGTAACAACCACTAGGATATAATAATGTATCAGTGCTTCTTAGAAATTGGCTTCGAAGCCGAAGTCAACACGAAGGAAGACCCCGAGTTGATGGAGATCGCCTACGAACAATGCAAGGAGAATCTAGCTACCAGGGCGACAGCCATCACAGAGCTTAGGAAAATGATATTTGGTGAGATTTCTATAGTTTTCTTGCTTTGCTCGTCAGCAGTTTGCCATTGTTCGATTGGTTATAAACAGCCTATTCCTGGTCCTTTTGGCTAACTGACTACGCCGCCGTTAAAATATTTCTTGCATCATCATCTGCCTATTATAGCCTTTTCCCAACTATGTTGGGGTCGCCTTCCAGTCTAACCGGATGCAGTTGAGTACCAGTATTTTACATGGAGCGACTGCCTATCTGACCTCCACAAGTCCACAACCCAGTTACTGGGTAATACGAAACCCCTTGATAAGACTGGTTGTCATACTTTCGGGCTTCTGACGACCCGTACCGACTGTCAAAGATTCACGAATGACAGCCGGAGTGTTTACCATCTCTTTGGCCGGAACCAACGGCTAAACGTGCGTTCCGAGGCACGGAGGGGTTTAGGTATGTAAAGATGGTCACCCATCCACGGACCAACCGCGACAAGAGTAGCTTAACCTGATCGATCGACCCGTGCGGCTGTTATTATTTAGCCACAAGCCTCTCTAAAATATTTCTTGCTTTTTCATTATTTATCTACAACCTAACGAAAATATGGTAAAACCATTGGGTTTTAGTAATATGTATATGTATTGTCAGTTAGCTGTCACAAAACTCTATAATGAACAAAGGGCTAACAGAAGTATTGTACTGATATTCTTGACAGATACTGAAAACATGTCTAACAAATATTGAACGAGTGTCATAACCCTTGTTCAATATTTTGTTTGACATTTTTTTTCAAAACTTCTTTGTGTTGTCTTACGTGTCTACCGTTTCAGTCAATGACCTATGCACACAGGTCAATGACATTATGACTGATGTGTCAATGAAAATTCCCAAAAGTGGTAACAGTTGTGACTTTGATGTTTTTTTTTTTTATTATTATTTCAATTGTATAAATATTTTTCAGATAGAGATGAATGTCATCCACTGCGGATGGATGACGAGTACATGCTGAGGTTTTTGCGAGCTAGAGAATTCATTGTACCAAGAGCTCATAAATTGGTGAGTGTATTTGAAATGAAATGTTAATTTTTTGCACGTAAATTTTTTTAAACTATATGGTGCCGTCATTTCCTATTTGACTGACTCTTGAGGAGAGATGCCTGCGTTTGTAACAGGTTAAGGCAAAGAGCCTTAACCAGTTACAAACGCAGGCATCTCTCGCGCCGCGGGCTGTTACTGAGAAGTTACAAGAAAACCCAGTTACAGCTAAAGACTATACTAAACAGTATGTCCTTAGAATTAAAACGAGGATCTCATATTAAAACAAGGTTACCTACTTCAAGTAATCTATAAAATATACCTACGAGTATACAAATAATAAAGTTGAAGAGTTTGTTTGTTTGTATGTTTGAACGTGCTAATCTCTGAAACTAGGTACTAGTTGGATTAGAAAAAATATTTTTGCATTTCATAGCCTAATTATTGAGGAAGGCTATTAAACATCACGCTAGGACCCTTAGGAGCCGAGCAAAAAGAAAAAAGTCAGAAAGAACAGTAAGCGAAAACGAAGTAATAAAGGCTCCTTCAAACAGACGCGACACGACACGCGACACAAAGGCACCGCAAGTCGCGCCTGTTTGAAGGAGCCTTAACGCGGGCAGGCGATACAATGCGAATATATTATATTTAAAACATAATAATGTATTTAAAATAAATAAATGATTAATATTTTATATTATACTCGGAAACATTGAAAGTTAGTTACAAATAAATACACTAATTGATCATTGTATATTTGCTAACCATTAAATCACTACTCTTTCTTATGTTCACCATATAAATACATATACACAAATAAATAAATATTAACTGTCTGCTTATAACGTCAAAATAACAGCTTTATACTAAATGCATTTGAAAGTACATACTTAGATATATTATTACTAGCTATTCCGGCCGCGGCTTCGCGCGCGAAGTATGTCGATTAAAACTATGCTATGTCCTTCCCCGAGATGCAATGTATCTCTCTGCCAAATTTTATCGAAATCCGTTCAGTGGTTTAGACGTGAAAAGGTAACATACAGACAGAGAGAGTAAAGCGTGATTTAGACGATACAATTTTCTTGTACATTCAAGTGCAATTATTGAATGCAATAAATTAAGTGCGTTAATTGCCCTTCAAGAATTGTACGCAACTGTTTACACGTGGATACAAGTAAAAAAATTGAACGCAATTGTTGAATGCAAGTCTTGACAAAAAATAGTTGCAAATGTCTTCTGTTTAGACCAATACAATAATGTTTAGGAGATTATTGCTTTCAAGTTTTGACTTGTCTAAATAGAGAGTTGTATGTGCGTGTACCATTCATTGGCGGGTTGCTTCAAGTATTGCACGTATTTGCGTTGTCAAATTTTTCATTCAAGTGTTGGAAGATTTTGTAAATTTTTGTATGTACTGTTTACACCAAGAAAATTTTGGCAAGCAAAACTTGCGCAAAAGATCAAAATGTTACGTACTGTTTAGACCATGCAGGTAATTTATTGCTTCAATTTTATTGTATGCAACAGGCAAGAAACTTGCATCATGTAAATGGCGCTTTACTTTCGAATACATAATATTATAAGTATTAGTATGGATACAGTAAGTACTTAAAACGAAAAATCATTTTAAAGCATTTGTCTTCATTCATTCATTTGGAGTCATTTGATGATTTCCCATCCTCAAAAAAAAAAAAAAGCATTTGTCTTGCTGGCTGTCTGTTTGTTATGGCTAATCTCCAAAATGACTGGAACTTTTTTGACGGGACTTTCACTGTCAGATAACTGAGCTGATGTTACAAGGAGTAACTTTTATTTACTTCCTGTATAATAAAAACTCGTGCGTGGAAATTAGGTTGAATTTATTACTTTCATAAAATTACAAAAGTGGAAAAAATTGACTTGCCGCTTGGAAACATGAATGCAGAGAGATAGTGTACTTGCTAGACATCAAATATAGGTACTTAATAAATGACCTGGTAATCGATTACAATTAAACTTACTAAAATGACAAATTATTGCAGATTGAGTATTAAATTGATATAAAATTAACTTTATAATATTTATGTTGAATTTACTTTAACACTCCCTAATAAAGATAAAACAAAAAACAGACACATTATTGGTTTCCGACATCCACGCGAACGATGTCGTGGACAGCTAGTTATCCATTATATCTAACAGCCTCCCTGGTCTAGTGGTCGCAAGCGCTACTGCTGAGCATCCTGGGTTCGATAACCAGCTTGGGCAAAATGTTTTTTTTTCCATCAGGAATTCTTCAGTAGCAGCTCAGAGTCTGGTCTGGAGTCTAACTTTTTTTTTTTTTGTCGCTGAGAAATGACGTTACGCATCTCCGCTTGTCGGGGGACGACACGGAGTATGTGGGACTCCCTGCCAAGGTGGCAGTATACCTAACCTAACCTAACCCGGGAATATACAGGCGTGATGTTATGTTATGTTTTATCTAAGAGATGACGACGTTTACTCAGAATCTTAAATATACAGGTGGTCAAAAAGTCGTGGACCAAGCGAAATAGGAAGATAAAGAAGGTCATTTCCAACAAAAAATCTTTCTACAGCATGGCCATAATTCAATTGCCCTAAACGTTATGAATATTTTTGTATACAGAGTTCTTTTACAATTAGACTTGGTATTTAAAAAAAAAAATGATATAAAAAAATAAAACAAACGGTGTTGTATTATTACTAGATAATGTATTGATCAGCACTACAAAAGTTCTATTGCGGCTCTGAGTGCCTTTCAAGAGCAACTAATTTTGTTCCAAAGATTTTGAAGCGTTACCAAAAATTATTTCTCACTTTAAAAGCGTTGGAAATGTCCTCCTTTATAACCGTCCTTTATTTCTATTTCGTTTGATCCACGACTTTTTTAACCTTTCTCTATATGATTAGCAAAAATTAAGTAATTTTCTTAGAAGATAAAACAATTATTCATTGTTTAGCATTTACCTAGATCTTTTCTGAGATAGTAACTTGAGTTGCCGCGTGACAAACAACTAGGTATAAAGTTCAAGTATTTATTTAGTTGTTATGTTTTAAGCCTTGGCTGTAGGACTTAATTTATTGAGGCAACCCACAGGTAAAACCGGTTACACAGCCGACAACCTTCTAAATTGATCTGCGAGACGCCATATACCGACTGAATTTTATTACCGTCTGGACATAAACAGGGTACACAAAGTGAATGGAGTAGAAGCCTAGCGTTGTTCCGTTGCGTTGTTGCATATTTTGACATGCTTATTTGAACCCATAGAGTAAGTACCCTATAGATTATGATTCCCTTGCAAGTGTCAAAATTTGCGGTACATACACCACTGTGGCTTTTGATTGCGTTGACTTAGAAGTTTGATTTTTTTTACTTCAAGGGATTGTAGTCCTGAGTATTTGATGTTAACTTCAACTTGATAACTCCACGCGTTCTTGAGAAAAAGGGTCTCGACAGACGGACAACGAGGGTGATCTTATAAGGGTTCCGTTTTTCCTTTTGAGGTACGGAACCCAGTGGTAACTGCCGCAACTTACGAGTTGTAGGTCGTCGGTTCGAACCCATGCAAGCACTTTACTTGGTGTAAATAATTTCATCACCACTGCTCTCAAAACGGTGAAGGAAAACATCGTGAGGAAATCGACATGTCCTAGAACCGAAAATTCGAAGACATGTGACATCTACCAACCCACACGCACTGGTCCCGCGTGGTGGATTACGGCCCACTCCCTCTCACCGAGAGGAGGCTTGTGTCCCAGCAGTGGAAACATTTTACTGTCTGTTGCTCGCACAACAGACGGCCTAAGGGGCCGAAAGGTTCTGCATTGGCGACCGAGTAACGAACGTACCGTTGGAAGGCCTCCCAAAAGGCGGATCCTTGTGAAGGTCGCAGGAATCCGCTGGTTGCGGGAAGCACAGAACCGGTCGAAGTGGTGGTGCTTGGGGGAGGCCTGTGTTCAGCTGTAGACGTCTTTCGGCTGAAATGATGATGATGGTGATGAAAGCGCCTGTCTGCTGGATTCGAACCTACGACCTGCAACTTGTAAGTCGTGGCCGTTACCACTGGCCCATCACTGCTCCCAGCTAAGCCAACTATGTCATTACTTAATTTTGATATTCCGCAGACATGTGGGTAGTCTGAGGACATGGGTAGTCTGAGGACATGTGGGTAGTCTGAGGACATGTGGGTAGTCTGAGGACATGTGGGTATTCTGAAGACATGTGGGTAGTCTGAAAGTCGACTCCAACATACTAGTCGGGGAAAGGCTTGTTGATGATGAATAAATGGCACTTTGTATGAATAATATAGTTATACCTAAGTAGGTACTTAGTTCTTGTATAAAGTAAGTCGCACAACGACCGGTGCCTTTGTGTCGCGCGCGATTCGTCGCGCGTCGCGCCTGTTTGCAGGAGCCTTAACGGTTCTCTGTAAGCTGCTTAGTCCTGTTATGTAGCTGTTTGTACATAATGGATGCTAAAAGTCAACTCTTGTATGATTCGATAATGATATACATACCTACAAGTCATACAACTGCTTACTTAATGTGGCAAATAAACATATTTTTCTTTTTTTCATTTCTTTCTTACTGCATCAGCTTGTCGCAATGTTTAAATAAATAACAACTTTATTAATAAGTACAGAAGCCTGTTTTTGTGTTTGTGTTGTTTTATTTGTGTTTAAGACTTGTGATGTAAAAAATCTAATGGTCAGGGTCAGACAGGCTGTTGGCGTCAGCGTCGCCACGTGCTCGTAACTCTGCGACTGTCTCGCAAATTAATGTTTACGATTTTTCAAATAAATATTTTTTTAAACAAACCTTAATATTTTAGTTTTTAATAATGCAATACATATTTACTTATTTCCTTTAATAAATCATCGTTTCATATTTTCTATACAAAATGGCGTCGATGGTGCACATTGCCAGGCGTCCTGCGAAGGCCTAATTTTTCTTAGTTCCTATCGGTTTAAAAAAATACCAAAAGGAAAAGTTTTAAAATCGTTGCATATGCTTTTTGGATGTTTTAAATATAATTGACGGCCACAAGTGCCAAAACTTCGCCCCGAGGATAATTGGAATCGAAATTGTGGTCATAAAAGATATTTATATCGTTTTCTTGACCTCGCCTGTAAAATCATTGTAAAATCATACGCCTGTTTTTAAAGTTTTTTTCATAACCAACAGCTATTTAAAACCAGTCCACCATTTAAAACCAAACCTTAACCTATGTTGTCCACTCTTCGGCAAAGGTTTCCCCCGTATTTGTGATGTGATGATGTGAAAATAAAATACATTTTCTTTCTACCCAGCTGGTCCGGTACTGCGCCTTCAGAGAGCAGCACAAACACCTGTACGAGGGCGTCGACCTGTGGGGGCTAGTCAAGGTCAAGGACGCGTATGAAGGCACCATGCTCGACAGACCTGATACCGGGAGGCTGTCAATCTTCAGATTCGGTAAGACTCGATAAAATATTTTTGACTCATTGATTTTTCTTAAAGCCCCGTTTACAAGATGGAAGTTTCATGCCTGTAGCATACAATAAAATTTAAGCAACATAACTTGTTACTTAACAAAAGTGTTGTGACGGTCAAAATGTTACATCGATCTAGATTTAATTCATTTATCGTATTCGGGGTTCTACGGGACGGGGGCCTCCGGGATCGGGGTACTCAGGGAATACTCCGTTCTTGTTACTAAACAGACAGCAGCCGGTTGATTCTGTAAAAATCTCACCGTGAAAACTTAGGTGAAGTGTGTTGGTTTTTGCTAGGAATTTACACTATTGACAGCTCACTCCACGCTCACTTTACCTAAGTTTTCATGGTGAGATTTTTACAGAATAGTACTGCTGTACTGCTGGGGATTTTTTTGCGCTACTTTCTCTTCCCAGATAAAGCACTAGAAAGTGGTCAAGGGCTGGCGTTTTCGGGGACTTTTTTATGTAAGTTTGACGTTCAAAAAGTGTTGATTCTCAGCCTAGTTTTAATAAATGACTTTTGATTTTGTGCAGAGTATAGCGTGCCATATTTGGAATGGATTGGAAAACGTTTGCGCGAAGAAATTGTAAACAACGTAAAGTCCGGAAGGCGAGGATACTTACTCTAGTTACCCATGAAACACTAGACAAGTCTATCGGTCAAAGCGACCTTTTTATTGCTTTGGGATGTTTCAAATATGTTACACAAACACAATGAATAATATTTGTTTTCGTAGAATTTATGAACCTTTCTACGTTTATACGGACTTTTACTGATAATAATACCTTTCCGCTGTTGCCCTGCACTGCAAGATCTTCGTAGCCTTTCAGACCTTTTCCTGAAATTGACACTTATTTTGTTCAATACGTCAGCATTTTCTAGAACTTCAAAAAGTCAGCCTAAGGCTCCTAGAAACAGGCGCGACACGCGATATAATCGCGCGCGACACAAAGGCACCGCTCGTTGCGCGACGTGCGGTGCCTTTGTGTCGCGTGTCGTGTCGCGCCTGTTTGAAGGAGCCTTTAGTCAGTGAATGTGTACAAAAATATTTGGTCGGTCCCTTTTCATTGTACCTACCTGTGTACCGGAATGCGTAAATTTTAAAACAAATTAATTTAAATTGAATTACAGTTAGGTTTAATTAATTCATAATATTGCTATTCGACTAAGTCTCTGTCTCTTCTGACCTAGACAATAATAAAAATAAATACATAATATAAATACTGGTATTCAGCTGCATCCGGTTAGACTGGTAGCCGACCGCAACATAGTTGGGAAAAGGTTAGGCAGATAATGATACAAGGTATAACAGTAACTGTATGTAACTCCCAGAACTGTGTTTAATAAATCTCTGTTTTTCCAGGTCTTTGGGATCCCAACGAGTTTCCAGTTGAAGACTTGATACGAGCTGGCATGGCAATGACGGAGATAGGTATCCGGCAGCCCAAGCTTCAGATCCTCGCTGGCACCTGTATTGTAGACCTGGAGGGCCTCACAATACGTCACGTGGCTACCCTGACTCCTACTGTTGCTTACCAGATCGTCTGTCTTATGGGGGTGAGCTGGATTTGTTAATGTTACGACCTACCTTAACCCCGTGTCCTAATCAAAGCGAACGGTCGCGTTCATATGTCTCCTCTTTAGTTCGAAATACCGGACGACTATTTATTTCAATTAAACTTTTGAATTGTCAAGGAGTCGGTCAGCTAGAAAACTGAAGCTAGTTGCCCATTCCAAAACTTAGATCTTTATGGATAAGAAAAGGCAAGAAACTACAGAGACACTCTTTAAAAATCAAGATATTATAAAATCCTGGGTTGATTATTCTTGTTGCTTCTTTATGTAAGAACTAGCTGCGCCCCGCGGTTTACCCCGCATAAGTGTCGATCCCGTGGGAATATCGGGATAAAAAGGAGCCTATATGTTAATCCTGGTTATAAACTATCTGTGTGCCAAATTTCATCCAAATCCGTTCAGCCGTTTGAGCATTAAGAAGTAACAAACATATAAACACACACACACACGCTCACAAACTTTCGCCTTTATAATATTAGTGTGACTATGTAAAAAAATTAATAAAGGAGCAATGTAAAATATAAGATTAAAAATAAGCCCTGGTAGTTACGAGATAACCGGTTTCAACCGACGACGCCCGTGCACGAACATGGCGCGTGGATCAGCACCATCCAGCTCAACCATTTTGTAGGGAACCGGAAAGTGCCTTCTGTCTGCGCGATGGGATTCACGGAATAAAGTGAACGCGAGGTTCGCGTTTTTGCGTGACGATCGCTTTGGTTAGGACCCGGCTCATGTAGTGTACTTCATTTCGGATATAAAAGATTTGTCTTTATCCCAAAGACAATCAATGTAATTGGCCTACATCTCTACCAATTAGTGTCACCTGTAGGGTAGGTGACACTAATTGGCAGACGTGACACTACCTAGCTACTTTCTGTCAGAAGGACCCCTGAACTGAGAGCCAAACCTAGCACATAAAACATGTACCTATTATCTTAAATTGTCTAGCAAAACTCCGCAGACGCAATGGGTATTGGGTAACATGCCCCCTGAGTCCATTGACATGCAGTCAAAGTGTCCTCTGCGCTGCAACTGACGACGTCAGTGCTCTGAGTGGAATACCTCGATATTTAAACACGATATTTTTGAAGTGAAAACTTCTTTAGCATCGTTGTGACTTGAAATTTTATGAAACGAAAAAGCGACAGTAAAAAGAGACATATAAGATTTAACGTGGGAGAAAATGAGACAGAAAGCATTATACAGTGTTTTTGAGTGTTATTGAGTGTTGTTGAGTGTTGTTGAGCGTTGTTGAGCGTTGTTGAGCGTTGTTGAGCGTTGTTGAGTGTTGTTGAGTGTTGTTGAGCGTTGTTGAGTGTTGTTGAGTATTGTTGAGCGTTGTTGAGCGTTGTTGAGTGTTGTTGAGTGTTGTTGAGTGTTGTTGAGTGTTTTTGAGTGTTGTTGAGTGTTTTTGTGTGTTTGTGTGTGTGGATGGATGGATGGATGGATGGATTGTAGGTATAGTGATTTGAAGGTTTCACTTCTACCACGTGTGAATTGCACACATGCTGTTTTTTTTTTGGCAGGTCGTCCACCGCTGTTATTCTTGTTATTTTCAACGGATGTTTCAAGTGACAATGTTTCAATAGCAGAGATCGATGACCCAGAAAATCCTCAAATTAATTTATTCTTTATTTTATTATGTTTACATATCGATACTTGTCGCGTATGCGGAGTTTATTAGACATCTAATTTTATTTAACCGCGTAGTAGACACTTGTCATAAGTCATTATAATTTGCATCAGTCATCACTGCATTGTATTTTGTCACCTCTAATAACATTTACCTGTTGCCAAGATCAAAGGTTTATCAACTGAGTCACGTGTTTCTGTAAGAACTTGTGAATAAGAATGGCTTTTTGTTTTTTTATCAGTCGTGTGTAAAGTAATGAAATCTCGTTCGTGAGAATGTTCAGTGATTGTCTGCATGACCACAAAAACTACTGAATAATCTTGTGATAACTATAATTGCCTAGAATAGAATATAAGTATGCGCAATTAATGCTATTTATATCGGCCATTCCTAATTACTCATTCCGTCAAAACCCCGACCGACCGTTGGTGTCGTGGTCGCAAGCGCAATGGCTGAGTGTGGTGGGGTCCTGGGTTAGATTCCCGGGTCACCTGTGTCTGCGAACACACATTTGCACTATAATATCTGCTATCAGCTAAGATTGGTCGAATTGCATAAATATGAAACCAATTTTTGTTAGGTACATCTTGGATATCACTGAATTAGAGGAAGGAAAAACGTTGTAAAAATGATACCACACTTTGATCAAACCTGGCCACCTTTGCCCTGTAATGAAGCAATTATATCGACTCCTACCTACTAAAGCGCTATTATTTACCGTACGAACTAAGCAATTATATAAAACAAAGGAGATTGAGTTTATACAATGCAAAGATAGTTTTACAATCTTCAGCTATGTAGTTGCTTCCATCAATCATAGTGTGTTTAATCCACAGAAAATAATTTAAAAATCTTTGTTTCAAGCTCGCAATGCCAGCTCGCGTCAAGAGCGTGCACATCATCAACTACTCCTGGATCCTGAACACATTCTTCTACGTGTTCAAGAGGTTCATACCCCAGGAGGCCTGGCAGTACATCCATTTCCACGGCAACGACCTCAAGTCCCTTCAAAAGCATCTGGACCTGGAATGCTTACCTGTGAGGTATGGGGGAACCTGCAGAGCCGGCGCATCATTTGGAGTCTGGCTGAAGAAGATAAAGAAGTACAGAGACGAACAGTTTGATAATGAAATGAAGCAGTTAGGTTATGTTATAAAAGAGTGATATTGTGTGGCGATATCAGTGCAGCTCGTGAATTCTAATTCAAAATGGTCTGTTAGACGAGTGGTTTTTGAACGCCATTGTTGAAAATGATAGTCCAAAATTATCTAAGTACTCAAGTTTAGGTTTTTGTGAATTTTACAATTTGTGATTTATTAAGTGATATTTACTGTCGTGAATTTAAGTATTTTGGTCTTCGATCAACAATATTATTAATGGAAGATTTTGGTGAAAGAAATCCTGTAAATTGGTAGGAATTTTATAGAAATCTATTTCAGAAGTATGTAAGTAGCTGTTTTTTTTAGAACCACACATAAATATAATAATGTCTGGGTTCAGTCAATATACATATAAGTTAGGTTTGCATAATTGTAGGTAGGTATATTCTGTTATAAAAGACATCAAAACTGTTCAAATGAGAATTGAACTCGCGTGGAGAGTGTTTCGTACGATGCTCACAATATTGAGAGATTTACCTTGTTGTTCTAAGACCACAGACTTCTTATAGGTTTTCCTGTAATCCATAAGTATAGAACTATTTTTATATTTTTTTCCAAATTTTAGGCTCAGTAGTTTCGGAGATAAGGGGGGAATGATTAATTTTTGTCTATTTTCTTAAATAACTTTGATATAATATACTTTAAAATTATGAAAAAAATATATTTGAGATCCTCACAGTAAGCCCTTTCATCTGTCACACGGTACAGATTGCTAAATATTTTATTTGTTTTTTTTTTCGCCCCCAAAAAATGACCCCATATTCAAAATTCATTTATTTACGTTACACATCTGTGTTTGGGACACAGATATTCATGTGTACCAAATTTCAACTAAACCGGTCCATTTAGATTCGGAGCAAATTGGCTGTGACAGACGGACGGACAGACAGACACACGAGTGATACTATAAGCTATAAGGGTTCCGTTTTTTTCCTTTTGAGGTACGGAATCTTAAAAATAGCAATGACAAAACCATAATCCTAATGAAATTGTGAGCTTTCGTTCTGGGGAAACGGACTGAAGTCAAAAAACATCACTTGCTTTCAATGTTACTTAGCGGTTCATATCAGTGGCCTCTTGCGCTGCTGTAGCCCATTCGTGGATCTTTGACAGTCGTTACGGGTCGTCGAAGTCCGAAAGTCTGACAACCAGTCTTACCAAGGGGTAGCGTATTGCAGATGTTCTATGTCACAAAGTCCGTTTGGCTATGAATGTTGTCAAGCGTGCACATGCACATTGTGATCAACAGAGACTCAACAATGGGTGAAGTAAAACTGTACACATTCGCGGAAATAGCCTCATGCGACGGCAGCAAGGGGCAGCCGCTGTGGGAGCGCGCTTGTCGGGATAAAGCCGAACTTCGTGAAATAGAATATCTGTACCCAGTGACTGGGTTGTGGAGGTCAAGTGTTGAGGTCCTGCTAAATCCGGTCAGACTGGAAGCTGAGTCCAACATAAAAGAAAAGGCTAAGCTGATGATGATGTTTATAGATGTTTTAAATACATTTACAGCTAAATGATTTTAGTGTTAAGTGGTGCAGGTGGGCCGTCAAGTTTTAGTTATAATACAATATATTTTGAAGTGATAAAATAGTAGGTATCTAAGTAAGTATGTCATGGTAACGGTTGTAACACAACTGCAAATCTGTCTTAACCATGTGCCTTAAAACAATAGCCATAAGGTTTATTATTATAATGTTGAGTCAAGTAAATGTAGCTATATTTTATACGATATTTTGTGATATTACTCATTCAGAAACTGTAATATCTTAAATATATAATTTTATAATATTCTGGAGTTAAAATGAAAATGTTGTTTTCTTTTCGTTTCCCTTGCTTTTTCTAACAAATAATTACTGTTAATTACATAATTATTAATTACTTACTTGTTTGACACATCTACATATCACAAAACCTGCTAAGTATTAATACTGCCACGTGACTCCACAGACCCTTTTGACCCTGTGACTAAAAAACAAGAATTTCAAGAAGCCACAAGGCCACAAGGATGAAACTGGACAATAAATATGAAATATGAGCCCTCGCACACAGAAAAAGGGTAAATTTTGTTATTTTTTCTTTGTTTGGTTAGATGTGAGGTTTTTGTGTGTATTTTACTTTTGGACAAAAAGTTTGAAATAATAAATGTCTAAGTTTTTGTCCAAAATTAAAATAATAATAATATACTTAATTGAAATGCGAAAAGTTGATTTGGGTCTCTGTGCCCATACTTCTTGGGGGAGGCCAAAGTCCAGAAGTGGTCTGGAGTCTTTCGGCTGACAATATTATGGATTTCAATCAAGTTTTTTTGAAAGAAAAGAAATAAAGAAAATACATTTATTTAGCACAGACTAAAAGACACAATACACTAGACAGTTAGATAATAGTCGTACATCAGATAAAAATAAAGTTAAAAAATAAAAAGTGCAAAGTCCAATGTAAGAGATTAGCAGGAAAGTGTGCCTCACGGCTGCGCCATCTTATCGTAATTTATACGCTTGGCAGACAGATCAGTGGTTGCAGTAAGATATCTACCGTAAGAAAACAAGTAGGTATAATATATTTGTATTGTACATTTTTTTAATGAATAACTCGAGTCATATTTATTTCTGTAAAATAAAATAATAAGTAAGCAAAATGACAAATGGTTGACACTTCCCGTGACCCAAGGGCTGGCTTTTACCTTGGCCAGAGGTTAAGCATTACCATACAACGTGGTAATGCCGCCTGCAGTCTCTTGGGTACATTACCAGTCGGCAGCGATGCGGATGAATTTTTCGACGCTATATTTTAGTTTATGTAAGTATAGTTTTAGTTAAGTTAGGATTTAATTTTGTTATTTTTATTAATCAATTAGGTATTAGTCGTTATTTGTTTATTTGTATTGTATATTGTATTGACATAATCTACTCATTACAATGTTTTTTTAATGAGTTGTATTGCAATAACTGGTCAGCTAGCGTCCTCGACAATTGATCATGTTATTCTTGCTTGATCAACCGGCAGCAAGTTCGTCATGCTCCTAGATGTCACTGCTTGTAGAATTGGGGGTCGGGTTGCCTCCTTTCCTCAAATATGGCGAGGGGTAATGGCTGCATGACCTTTGCGTTATGAGGATGCTGCTTGTAGTGACATGTCTTCTTACTGACCATGGTTTTGTTATTGTTATTAGTAATTATCTGTTTATTTATTTCCGCAGGCCCTAGACCATTACCATTACCATTTATGACTTCCAGTTACAGCTTTATGAACATAACTATCTGCGCCCCGCGGTTTCACCCGCGTAAATGTCGACCTCGTGGGAATATCGGGATAAATAATGGTTAAGTAACGGGGTAAGTAATAAATGGTTGCCGGCAGATAACAAGAAATACAAGTCGTTGACACCCGTCCCGTCTACCAATATTTTCCAATATTTCAAACCGATATAAAAAAAAATGTAAAGGCAATGTCGCTAACACGATCAACACAAACGTATCGTGGTAAGGGGCGTCCTTGACGCTATTATGGAACTCGACCGAAGCAGTATTAGCGACTGTTTTGTATGAAGAGCGATATAATAATATAACCTATCGAATAAGTTTGGACTTTTTGGTACAAGTCGGATCAATGACTTGGCGAAAACCAAAGTAGACTAGGAGTTATGAGGGAACAGATACATACATGTCGATCTTTTACTTTGATATAATATAAGTATACCATCTATGTAATACGTATGGAATGCAATAAAGAATTGAGTAGGTATTGAGTAAATACATAGCCTGTTCTGTTAAAGTCATAAACATCCGCTGCATGTAGTGTCAAGGTGCTGTGTTTTTATGTTGCGTTTAGAACGTGCATAATATGCGCAGTATCACACTAATATTATAAAGGCGAAGGTTTGTGAGCGTGTTTGTATGGTGGTTACTTCTGCACCCACAAACGGGTAGACCAATTTTGATAAAATTTTGGTATGGAGGTAGCTGACACCCTGGAACACTTTTTATACTGATCTTCCCGCGGGCTCGAAACTTATGCGGATGAAACCGCGCTGCTTGTTGCATTTAAAAGGATCTTTTTCGAAGTAGACTCCGAGATGTACTGAAAAATTACAGATGGAAAAACCCAATCATACTTTGCCCGACCCCGGACTGAACCCAGGACCTCATGCTCAGCAGTAAGTAGTGCTTGTAAGAGTACTAGACGAACGAGGCATTTATTGCATCACATGCAGGGCCGTCTTTACCCGGGGGTGCAAGGGGTGCGCGGCACCCAGGCGCAAGGTTTTAGGGGGCGCAAGCCGACCAGGCCATTAATAATAACTCATTATAACCACAACGCTTCAACGCTGTAACCGCACACGTCACCGCCTCGAAAAAATTTTTGGAAAAACTTGGTGAAAATCATCTTAAAAATGGAACACAAAAATTAAGTTTGATTTCTTTTTGTTGGCAAGGGGGGCGCAAGCTGATTTTTGCACCCCGGCGCCCAATATGGTTAAGATGGCCCTGATCACATGAATGAATTCGAGTCCTTTTGCTAAGTATTATTTTATTAGTTTGTGAGAGTAATTAAAACACCACAATTACGATTATTCACTTCATCTTTAAACGTTTATTAATCGTTTTAATATATTTGGAAGTAATGCGTCTAGCTCCTATCACACGAGCGGGATTAATGAATAGAACAATAGAGGGCAGGCGCGTACAAAGCTTCGTTGTTTTGAAACTTTTGTTTATATTAATTTTTGTTATTAATCTCCGAGTTCTCTCGCTATCTTTGAACACCGTGATAAATGATTTTATTTTTGTAAGTAGGTTTGCACAAACACTTTTACACGTCAAACATATATTTTTTAAACTAGATGAGGTCGGCGTTTCCTATCTGACTACTCTGAGAAGAAAGGCCGAAACAAACTCAGAGGTAATAGTCTCTTTTAAAGTCCAGACATAATCTTGGTCAGGTTATATGAAGACCATGTAGGTCGATATCTGAGATGGTCTTTTGAGGAAAGAACCACACAGATTGAGGGGACCTGTCCAGTCACTGCACATCATTTGTCAGAAATCGTGCAGCTCAACTCAAGATTTGAGGAGCTCAGCGATTTGACTCGTGGTGGAAGAACTCGAGGTGCTTACTAAGAAACTAACAATTAACTAACTTCACAACAATAGGAGAACTTAAAATTCTATTTTCGTCCACCGATATTAGGCAACTAACTAACCGAAAAAACTTCTTGCATTTGTTAAGATCTCCCTCAGAAAGCCTTCAGATGACTCCTAATTTGGCGTGTTATCAAAAGTGGGTCAAAACATCACTAGGTAGATTTTCGATAAGGAAAAACATACCGAATCCTCTTTCTTATTTTGTATGAGAAAAGGATGCAGTGAGACCGAGACAGTTATTCTGCTAAAATAGGTACGTAATTTAAACTATAGATAAAACACATACATACATAAACTCACGCTTTCTTCCCATGGGTGTGTGTGAGAGTAGAAACTACAGAACGCTAGGTACCTGCTACAATCCTTCAATACTCCCTTTACCTCGTTTATATACGTTCATACATCAGAGGCGAAAGCGCCAGGGTAGCCCGCGAAATTCAATTTTTTTTTGGTTTTTTGCAATTTGCTGGTCAGTATTAAATTGTACGTTGATTAATATATGATTCGCGGCCGTAACAAATATGTATTTACAGAATTATAATCATTAAAGTCATCAACTAACCCCAAAGAATAACTGTTTCATGAAATCGCCATTCTTTGGGGTTACGTGGTCTTAGAGAGTTGTGTTGATCACTTTAATGACTATAATTCTGTAAATACATAATTGTTACGGCCGCGAATCATATTTCGATCGACGTACAACTTAAAGGCTCGTACACACAGGCGCGACGCGGCAAAGGCACCGCTCGTTGCGCGACTTGCGGTGCCTTTGTGTCGCGTGTCGCGTCGCGCCTGTGTGTACGAGCCTTAATACTGACCAGCAAATTGCAAAAAACGTAAGAAAACTTTAATTTCGCGGGCTACCTTAGCGCTTCCCCTTAGGTGTGAGTTTTTTCACTCACGTTCGATTGCGAGCGCGTTAGAATTTTATATGCGTAAATACCACATACAAAATTCTAACGCGCTCGCAAGCGAACATGAGTCAAAAAACTCACACTAAGGCACATTTCACATTCACCATCCTGAAAAAAAAAATTGCTACAAAAGGCCAATTCACGTAAAACGTTCAAAACCTAGTCGCAGTATCACCTCGGCGACAAACAAATGTCAATAACTTGTCAAAAAGTAAGGAAGTTAGAGGTATTTTTGACAGATTAAGACTGAGATTAGACTGTGAACTTTCTTAAAATTATGAGAATTATTGTCCCTCTGGTCATACACGCACGCCCCGCCGGGTGCGACCTAACACAAGGTGACTGACATTTCCCACAATCCTTCATGTTCAGACATTTTATCAAATTACACCGTCCTGCTTCCATAACAATCAATCTCCACCGTATTTCTGCCTCCCTGGTACCACAATATGTTACCGGTGATTAATCAATAAAGTCCCATACCATTATTACCTGTGGTGGGTAGGGGAGGGCGGGGCTGGTTTTAACGGAGGTAAGAATTAACAAGCTTATTCTCGCCAAACGTGAAATGATAAAAAAATGAGACTCGGTTTAGAATAACTATATACACAGCCGAACGTGTCCTAACTTGTCAGTCATCAATCGGCCGTCGCTAATGATAGTTGTGCGTAATAACCTCGAAATTCGAATTGACAGGTAAACAAACTTTTTGTACTTCGTAATAAATAGATTTAAGATTTATTTTTTCGCTAAATTTAATCAAAGTTTATCCTAAATGGAATTGTATTTTATTGATCTTAAAACTATTATACTTGTTTGTAATTATTTTGACTAGTTTATTTTCTGTAATTGATGAAATATAAAAAGTGACCTTGGGGCTAAAATTAACAAATTGAGTGGGGTCAGTATTAACATGTTAATACTTACCCCATATGTAGGTATGTGATATTAAACGAGTGTTTTTTGCAATAAGTATGTTTTTTTATAGAATGAGAAATTACAAAAGGAAGAGTACAAGGGGTCTACGTCTCAAGAAGTGTTTGAGCTGGCAGCTGAAGAAGTTCTGGTAAAAAACAAGAAATATAGAGAGTTGCTACTGAATACAAATACAAAGCCTACAGAAAAGTTTAACGTAGAAACAATAAGACCGCTTCCAAAAGCTCCTCGTGTCGAATCCAAACGAAAGCGTTCAAGGAAATCAACGATTCTCACTGATACTCCCGAAAAATTGGCCTTAGAGGAGGAAGCAAAATTAAAATCACCAAAAAAGATAAAAACTAGTCTGACTGAAACTAAAAATAAGGGTAAAGGCAAAGGAAAAGGGAAAAGTAAAGGTAAAGAAACCCGGAAAGTAAAAGTAGAAAAGGTTAAGAAGCATATTCTGCAGGATGTCAGTGAAGAAGATACCTGCTTCTGTTTAGTTTGTTCCGAGTCTTATAATGAAGACACATCTGGACATGACTGGATATGCCTCAACTGTTTCTCAGATGATGAGAAATCGTATTCTGATTAATTAATTGCCTGATATGAAGTACCTATTTCCTGTCTAAGTTTAAGTACAAATTAGTTTAAGACTGATTAAACTAGTTACCTTATTATTTAATTATTATATTTAAACTAGTAAAAAAAAATGTTTGTAACAGATTTATAAGATAATACTATTTTTTTTTTACTTCATTAAGAAACTTAAAGACTGTTGAACCTAAAAAGTTTAAAAATATCAAATATTTCAGGTTTAAAAATATCCAAACTGTAGCAATGATTGTTATTAAGTGTAGATTTAAAAGAATACGTTATATTCTTTGAGTTCCTATCATAAAAAGTACTAATTTGGTTAACATTAAAGGCAATAAAATATTTTCATTAATGTCAGTGACATTTTATTTAAGTATTTGATAAAATTTTAGTCTCTGTTAATAATCGCCCCTTACGTTAATACTTACCCCAGCTCCGTTAATATTTGCCCCACATGCGGGGTATATATTAACAAATGACTTTTTTGGTTTTCATGGCTCTCTTTCTGGAAGCACTTACATACCTGATGATTTTTGTTATTAATATCATAGCTGAATAACCAAAGCATGTTATCAATAAAAAATAAAATTAAAAAATCTACTTATTATCAACGAAAATATAAATTATAATACAAAATTTGTTAGTACCAGCCCCGCCCTCCCCTACTAGTAAACGAGATGGCAGGTCGGTTTGTTCGTCTCATACTCGTGGTTTGACGTATGAGGATTGAGTATCGGTAGAACAATGGGGATCAATCAAATTCCGACGCTGGGAATATATTTGCTCAAATGAACTAGGTATTTTTTTATTTTTAGCCTAATCAGTATACCTTATAGACTGGGAATCATAATTAAGCTCAGGGAATCACGGGAATTATTAATTACGAAATATTAATGGCATCATGATTCCAGTGCGAAAAAGGGATAGTGCTATCGGCCATGTATAGCTCCGTCTGTCTCTTACACTGGAATCATGATGGCATTAGCCGAGCCGTCATAACAACAAACTCGACAGCTGCGTTTACAGTGGTAGATCATAGGTATTATTGTATTCTATATCGGACTGGCTAGTAGGTAAAACTGGTAAAAGACATCCCTTTATAATAATTTAGCTACCTAGGGGGAATGTTAGTATAGTAGGTAGGTATATTTAATTAAAAACAGTAATACTTCAATGGTTAAGTTGTATAAAACGAGGGTTGTAATCTTGAAGTTATTAACTAATTTGTAACGTATGGAGTTTTACTCAATAAATAAATTACGTTTATTTATTGAGTAAAACTCGACTATCAAACAACAACATAAAGATGTTAAATGTTTACCTCCCCGCTCGATAGATGGCGTTGTACAGTTCACGCTCGTTTCTAATTCGCGCTATGGTTTCGTTACCGCGCGGAGTATATAAGCTCGGGCGACCCAAAATTTTGTTATCTTTGGTTTCCCTTCAAAACGGATAAATCTTTCGCCTTTTACTAAAGATTTCCGTGGAGGAGGGGCCAGGGGGTACTCCAAGAACTCTGTAGTATATAATATTTTTGAATACTCTGCTTCGGCAGAGTAAGAATTCCATCGTTCCTCTTACCGTCAGGCGTCAGTCTTCTGGCTTAACCGATTCAGTTACAGGTAATGTATTGTGTATCCATTGGCTTTATTTGCTATGACATAGTTCATTTCTTCATGACTATGCCATTAAAATAATTTATAGACATGAAAACTTGAATGAGAAAGACGTCGGTTACTGATTGGAGTGAGTGAGTGTGCTTTTACTCGCAATGTGCAGACGCCAGCACATTAAACTACCCGAAACTGTAAAATTTTCCCAATCAACTTTGTGAACCCTTATGAACCTTATGCTTTAGCTATAAAGTTGAAAATCTATTAAAGAAATTTGACAGATTGTAGTACCTGGCGTCTGTACATAGATTGACGAATTGGAGATTCAAAGAAAAGAAAAAACCGTCATTTTACTAATTTCATTATTACAAATTACAATATTTACGGTCCAGCCCGAGAGAATGCGTTCCTGACACCTGTCAGTACGAAAATTCAAGATACAGATCGCAAATAAATATTTTTATATATTATATTTTCATGTAATATTTAATATACTATAAATAATATTTTTTACTTTCGGCCGGTCCGTAAACTCGATATTTAGCCGCAATTCCACAGAAATTAGACTCGACACAATTATTATTATTCATTTATTCAATCAAGTAACATGACTCGAACACAATCCATACTAATATTATAAATTCAAAAGTAACTCTGTCTGTCTGTCTGTATGTTACCTTTTCACGCCCAAACCACTTAACGGATTTCGATAAAATTTGGCAAAGAGATAGATTGCATCCCGGGGAAGGCCATAAGATAGTTTTTATCCCGATATTCCCACGGGATCGACACTTATGCGGTTGAAACCGCGGGGCGCTGCTAGTATTATATACAATACAAACACAACAGACAATACGATACAATACAAAAACCACAACACTTCCATTAGTGACCGACGAATGTAGGTGATATGTGCAAGTCACTGCAGCATCGTATGTATGTACGGTTCAACCAGTTACACCAGTTTACAGGCGCTCACATTAATTTAGCGATAATTTTCGATAATTTTTCGACTAACTGACCCAATATCTTACAGCTACACAATAGACTATTCTCCTTTACACGATACCAATACAGAACTGCCCCAGCCGTCTTGAACTGGGTTAGCAAATACAAATGAAATAAAAAAGGCCGCTCCAAAAAGTTACAAGGACCCTTCGCAAATAATGTATTATGTAGGAACCATTGGGATCCGTTCCAAATGTGTATTTGGCTCCACCAAACTAAACAACTATGTATAGGCCAGTACGGATAAATACAAATAAGAAGGTAAAAAAAAAGTAGATAAAGTCAGGGAAATTTACATACAGGGAAATATACAGGCAGTCTGCGTCGTGTTTCGCTGATTGGTGTCATGTAGCCGGACACGAAACCGGCGGTACACTACACCCTTCGGCCAGAACTCTTCCTTGAGGAACTTCTCGAGATGATGTGTCGGAACAACGACTTCAAGTTCGTGTTGAGACGCGACTCCAACTTCTCGACCCTCAAAATCCAGTTGGTCTTCACACGCATGTACTCCATGATCTCCTCAACCGTCGTGAATTGGTGCAGTCTGGACACGTACAGCTGCGCCGTCGGGATTGCTGGACGCAGCAGCATGTTGGGTCCTGCCAGCGCGGCGCCGAAAAAAAAGAAGAAGAAGCCTCTTCTAAAAGAAGAAGAGGCTTTATATTCTTTTTTTAACGTTTACGTCTTTTTTTACATCGTTCTCAACTTTAATAGTTAATATTTTTGTAAAAATATAATTTAATAGTGTCCATGAAGTTTCTTGCCCGTTCTTCTCCATAGGTACCTACGCTTTGGAATAGGCAACTAGCTTCATATATTCTGCCTGACCGACTTCTTGACAATTCAAAAGTGCCTGCACCTAAAGGATTTAAAGGAAATAAATGGTTTGAGTTTACATCTCTGCCTAACCTTTCCTGGATTACAGGCGTGAAGTTATGTTATGTTTATTACATTAAAAGCTTCAATTAGTTTTACCATCTATATGTTTTTATTATTTATCCGTTGTGATGGACGGCCTTTTAGACTCAACTCAACATCAAAGGCATGTCATATCGAATGTGTTACACTATCTACTTTGAAGCTAGTAAGCGATGCTGTCAATCTCACATGAAAATGTATTCCACTAGTTTCTGAGTATAATTTTCAACCAATAGATAGAAAGAAACAAATATTAAGTTTTTATTCAATATTTCACTTTACTGGTCACAGTCAAACCACTTGTCAAAGTAAACAGACTTAATGCCAACTTCCGATTCCGCCCGCCAGCCACCACGCTGCCTGCGCCTCAGAACTCTGCGCTCATTTGAAACTTCGGCTAATTTCTGATGTCTTGGTACATTGTTCGATGCAAATCGAACCGCGAATCCCGTTGACTCGGAATCGCAAAAGGATATTAAAGGGATATGCATTTTCCTCTTCTCATTTCTGATGCATTTGTACCTAAGAAGAAGGCAGATCGAATATTCCGTAGAATAAAAACGTAACTGCGAGAGCGCGAAACCCCCAGCCACCAGCCGTCCCCAGTGCAGACACACACATTTTTGATCCCTCAAAAGTTCTGTAATCCTAGTATTTCGGAAGTTCATTTGCCCTTGCGGCGCAAATTGGCGCCACCAACGGCAACGTAATGTTTCAATCTGGATTCTAAATTCCAGTCTGTTTTTATTTTGCAAATTGCTTTTATTTAAAACATGACACCAACACCATCACGTCTATAATACCCGAAGGTTTAAGCAGCAGTGTACAAGCGTGACTTTACAAAATAATAATCATTAAAATCATCAATCACAATACCCTCTTTCCAAGTTCATTTATAATCCTATTGATTGAAATTTCATGAAATATTCAATAGTATTATTTGAACTCAGAGGGTTGTATTGATAATTATAATTCTGTAAACACATACTTGTTACGCTCACGAATCATATTTTTTCAACATGCAACCTGACACTGACATGCAGATTGAAAAAACGTAAAACAAATTGAATTTCGCGGGCTACCCTGGGGTGGTAACAAAACGACAGGATTTATAAATACAATACATTAAAAATAGTGTATCTGAAAGATGTATTTAATCATTTTAACACTAAAAAGGCCATTTTGACAGAATCATAAAAGGATAACATTATGAATCATAATATGGCGCAGACAGTCCGTGTTTTTCTTTTTTCGCTGCACTACGTAGCTAGGTATCATCAAAGAGATTGGGATTGGATTTGGACTGGATTGATTGGTATTTTAGCACAGAAAAAAAAACAACTGAAAAATCCTTCACCAATGGGATTTGATACGATTAACTTAACAGTTAACTGTCTATTACGATTCATAATGTTATCCTTTTATGATTCCGCCAAAGAGGCCTTATTAGGCCCCCTGAACCATTTAGTCACACTACCACCAACAACTCCAACGCCGACACCAACACCGGTACCGATGTCAACGCCAGCGCCGACACCAGCAACCACGACTAGGGTGACACCTCCCGCCGCTACAGCTCCAGTTCCAGTTCCCGACGGCCTATCTTCAAACAACAGTAAGAAGACCAAGAGCGGGAGGACTGTGAAGTTTCCCGACTACTATCGATCGTAGTCACGATCTCGGCAGGGGAGTATATACTGTGGCATCCACATAATCCCGAGTCCGGCCCCTTGGGTACGGCCCTGTACAGCGGGGGACCACGCGGGGCGAAGGAGCGGAGGTCACCTAAAGATCCCGTTATAAGCAGTGCGCGCGCGGCCGACCTCATTCCCGAGCTGCGGCAGTCGCGCGCCGGGACCCGCCCTTTACGCTGTACCATGGATATTATCCACGGGATATTTCCTTACGTCTATATTATCAATGTTTGTGTAGTTGCAAAAGGAGGACACGGAGGAGGACACGGAGGATCACATGGGGGGTCACATGGGGGGTCACATGGGGGGTCACATGGGGTGTCACATGGGGGGTCATATGGGGGGTCACATGGGGGGTCACATGGAGGGTCGCACAGCTATGGTCATCACATGACCGCGAGCTACACTCACTACTCGTACCATCCTCCCCAGAACGTCCACTTCACGTGCCGCACCTGTTCCTCCACGCAGGTGTACCCTGTGTACAGGTCCAGGCCACCAACCTACGTGTATACCTACAAAGATTCCGGCAGCAGGTACAGCGACATACTCACTGGCCTTTCTCTTTACAACTTAGGACGTTCCATACACGACACGCATCAGTACAACTCTCGTCCAGATGAAACTTGTTCTCTACAAATCATTGAACGGTCGCACTTCGAAGAGACGCAGTTTCCGTGTTTTATGATATCTTCATTTATTGAGTCAACGACGACGGATAATTCTCGGCCGGTTGACATAGCGTTGCCAAAGATCGATGTGAAGCCGTTTGTAAATGACTCGGGGCCAGCATTACAAGTGACAGATGAGCAGGAGTGCGTGTTATGGCATAATTTAACGATGCATAAAGAGAGAAACCATGTTCCTTGTGCTTTGTTGAAGGAATACGCGAGCACGGTGCGGCAGTCGGGCGTCCCCACGTACTGGTACATTTGGATGCCGACGCTGTTGGGAACAGTCATAGCTTTGTACTTGTACTGTGCGTGTTGTTACAAGGACAAGGAAAAGGAGATTGTTCAGGAAGAAGCTCCACTTAATGAGCTGCGTGTGCCAGGATACTGTTCTAATAACTAAAGTGAAAATTTTAAATTAGTGTCGTTTTTGCAATTTCAGCTGCTTTGTTTTACTGAAAAACGAGAAAAACCTATTTTTGCAAACTTTCACCATCAATAAAATTTTTTGCACAAGGGCGATTGATGGGGACTTTTCACAATTCATTTATAATAGTATTCTGAACATTCATACCAATTTTTAGCTCTATGGGAATTATTATAACCTTATCTACTTCTATTTTAAGGACTAATTTGACTGGACTAATTACGTAATAATAAAGAACATTTTTTACTAATAAATAACTACTTTAATTACTGTTTTCTTTCGTAAAACCCAAAAATTAGTTTAGTGGAAATTTGGAGTAGGGCCGATTTTTGTTAGTGGTTTTCTGGTGGTTTTCGAAATTGAATCTGGTGGAGAGCTAGGAGCTAGCTAGGTGGGACACTTTTTACAAAAATCGTTTTATTGCATAATCTTGCCCTAGAAGGTCTCTACCAAATACAAAAACACCAGCGTTTTAAACGTACATAAAAGGAGATATATTTAAGCGTCGATACCTAGTAAGTGCACCTTTCACTCCCTAGTGACCATTTGTAACCTAGTAAATCACTTTAACCAATTCAAAAAATACATTCCATAGGCTGACCAATATTACGTTTATGCGCTCTCCTGTAAAATTTAATTTTAAGTCCTTACTAGGTTTTGAAATGGGGCAGCCATGTTAGTGTGTTACGCAATTACCTCGCTATCAGTATAGATAGAGAGTACGTACCTGTTATGTGGGAAGCTGATCAGCGGAGCTTCCTCATAATAAGACGCCTGTCACCGACAGAGACGCAGCTTTGTTTCCGCTCCAAATGAGCTCAGTATTGGAAATAATAGACGTATTACTTTATGAGTACGCTTGGGTTAATTAGGTCCAGAATTGTTTCCAATCTTCTCATAATTTTATTCGAGAAATAATTTTGACAGTTATTTCATACAAAAACTGTCAAACGTCAATTTTATTTCTCGTATAAAAAATATCTGGCGATGGGGAAATCAGCCCTAAATACTCGTAGGATTGGGATTAGCCAGAGTTAGCTCTGTCATCTCCAGATAAACATGTAAAAGTTTAGGTACCTACCTATATTTGAATTAAGAATTTGAGATAATTTTCAAGGTACGTAACAACAAACTGAATGTCATACTAAACAAAGTTCAAATTCCATTGCAACCAAAAACTTCTCTCTGATCTGATCTTTTTGTTATAAATGATAAATGATTTTATTTTTGTAAGTAGGTTTGCACAAACACTTTTACACGTCAATCAAATATTTTTTAAACTAGATGAGATCGGTTTCCTATCTGACTACTCTGAGAAGAAAGGCCGAAACAAACTCAGAGGGCATAGTATCTTTTAAAGTCCAGACATAATCTTGGTCAAGTTATAATTATGAAGACCATGTACTTAGGTCGATGTCTGAGATGGTCTTTTGAGGAAAGAACCACACAGATTGAGAGGACCTGTCCAGTCAGTGCACGCATTTGTCAGAAATCGTGCAGCTCAACTCAAGATTTAAGGAGCTCACCGATTCGACGAACAATACCAAAGAAAGGACATTTGGGTAGGCCACATAAATTACTCAAACTGCCAGACCATGGAGAGAATTATAAAAAAATATAAAATGAATAAAATAAATGACCCACATCGTCTTCACATGGTCAGCAACAAAAGTCGATTAATACTTCAGTATTTTTTTAATCTCAGTTATTGAGCAAAATATTTGTTCAAAATTGCATTGTACTTCTACTGCAATTTTGAACAAATATTTTGCGCAATGACTGAGATTAAAAAAACTGAAGTGTTAATCGACTTTTGTTGCTGACCGTACCTACCCTATCTTTCTTCAGATTTGATGAGCAGTCAGTCTACTCCAAAAGTATCCTACTAATACTATAAACGCAAAAGTTTGTGAGGATGGATGGAAAGATGTTTGTTACTCTTTCACGCAAAAATTACTGAACGGGTTTTGATGAAACTTTACAGTAATATAGTTAGATCAGAATAACACATAGGATACTTTTTTATCCCGATATTCCCACGGGATCGACACTTATGCGAATGAAATCGCGGCTCGCTGCTAGTCTAATGATAATGTAATAAATGGGTCAGAAGACGTACCTGTCGATAGCAATTTGAAATGCCACTTACAAAGTTTATCAAGTTAAAAGAAAAAAAATTTCGTGAAGATTCTTGTTGGAAAAAGTGGTGATATTATAAAGATCAAATCTTTTAAATACAGATGAATGTGTTACCAATTCCCATTAGTCAGTGATGGTGCAAGGTGGCATTTAACCAGAGTTTGTTTCCAGTTTCATCAGATACATTTGGAACAGACTAATTATACCTAGTAGAGTCATAACTGCCCATGAACCTACATGGGCACTTAAATGTGAAATAAAATATTTTGAAATTGAATATTCATGTGCCATTTGATAAGAAACACGGTACTAAACGTGGCGTCATCATCCGACAAAATATCGCATTAGAAAGAAAGAAAAATATTTTATTTGAGACACGCACAGGAAATACATTGCATACAATAAAAAAATATTTGTTCATTTGACGGTGATATCCGCCAGTAGTAACTTTGCGTCACTCTTCAATAGTACCAAGTGACTTTTTATTAGTCCCAAATGTGGACATGTGGCGAGATTTCTTTGATATCTGACAATCACTTTGCTGTTCAAGCAAAATGCGATTGATTTTTACTGAATGCTATACAGCGCTTATGTTGTGTGCAACAATTATATATACAGGTTGGTCAAAAAGTCGTGGATCAAACGAAATAGGGAGATAAAGGAGGTCATTTCCAACAAAAAATCCTTCTACAGCATGGCCATAATTCAACTGCCCTAAAAGTTATGAATATTTTTTGTATACCGAGTTCTTTTTACAATTAGAATAATTAAAAAATGTGATATAAAACATACGATGTTGTATTATTACTAGATAATGTATCAGCTCTACAAAAATTCTGTTGCGGCTCTGGGTACCAAATTTCAAGAGCAATTCATTGGACACACACGGTGTTGGTTGGTAAAAAGTAAAAAAGAGAAACACGGACTGTCTTCGCCATATCATGATTCATAATGTTATCCTTTTATGATTCTGCCAAAGTGGCCTTTATAGGCTCCCTGATCAGTCTCAATATTTC
Organism: Luperina testacea; assembly: GCA_927399505.1. Taxonomy (NCBI): domain Eukaryota; kingdom Metazoa; phylum Arthropoda; class Insecta; order Lepidoptera; family Noctuidae; genus Luperina; species Luperina testacea. The sequence goes on from OV656771.1 coordinate 2,849,498, forward strand.
AAAAATACCTCTAAATTCCCTACATTTTTTACATTGATTGTCGCTGAGAGAGATTGCGACTAGATACATTGAACGTTTTTAATTACGAAAATTTTCCAACAGATTAGATAGGTACTACTAAAAACATAACCATTGGAAGCAAGCAATGAACTCAGACGCCAGCACATCAAGCTACTACAATCTGTCAATTTTCTTTAATAGATTTTCAACTTTATCGCCAAAGCATCAGGTTCAAAGTTGATTGGGACAATTTGACAGTATCGGGTAGCTTGATGTGCTGGCGTCTGTACATCCAGCTTAGTTTTTATAGCTCAAAAGATTAGGAGATACTTATTGTTTTAGTTAGTATTGTTATTAGTTTCTCTCAGCATCGTTAAGTTTTATTAGTATGACCAGCACAAATAGTTTAGCAATTTGCTTTCATTACGGAAGGCTGACGTTGTTTGGTCGAAGAATTAGCATGACTAAACGACATGGCAATTCCACCACTCTTAGGCGACAAGTGTCCTTACTAATTGCTCTGACAAATTGACAGACTACGTGCACCCAACACCAAAGGAAAACATCTATTTTCTCTTCATTCAACCGTGTCGGCGACAGGCCGCGACGCTTGTCGGAGGCAACCGACGTCGCGTCGGCGATTGACGTCGACAACATGCCGCTCGTACTCAAATTCACGAGCGACACGTTTGTCGGCGCTGTCGGCGCTTGCAGTTGACTCTGTCGTCGACGCTTGTCGCTCGTGTATATGCACACTAACTCGACAGAATGTATGGAACAGTTGTTTTTATTTTGGTCCTACAGTACAAACTGTTCACAATGATGAGTTCAATCACCCCTTTTCTGGTTTTGAGTTATTTCATTTACACCTTGATTGAAAAGGTACTTACTTACCCACATTCAAAATAAAAATCAAAATATTTTATTTCACATTTTTTTTTTTTTTTATAAGACTTTGCCCCACAATAGGAATTACTCCTGTATCGTGGGTGCATTTACAAACATTTAAATTCACATACACAAACAGCCAGATCTGGAACAACTACTTGTAGGCAATACAAATATTTATTCCGTGCGGGAATCGAACCCGCGACACGCAGCGCAGCAGTCGATAAACCTACATGGGCACTTATGAAACGTCAGAAGGTAGGTGAACGGTTCCAATTGGTCGAGAAGAGCCGGCAAGAAACCCCACGGTTACTCTTTTAAAAATAATTGGCTATTACAATGTTTTAAATTACAGCCGGTCGATTCTGTAAAAATCTCAGCGTGAAAACTTAGGTGATGTGAGTTTGTTTATGCTAGGAATTGACACTATTGACAGCTCACTCCACGCTCACTTCACATAAGTTTTCACGGTGAGATGGTTACAGAATCGCAGTGCTGTAGGTACGTAAGGGCAGCGTAGACCTGTCAACAAGTACCAGGTACTTGATAAAATGAAAAATGGTCTACAGATCTGGAGTCTATCATGCCATACCAAACTGGCACAAACTCCCCTCAGGGTCACGATTGGCACCTGGCACAGGAAATAATCTTGTTTAGCGAAGTTGTCGGTTATTTCCGCTACATTCATCATCGGACCATACGGTACGGACACGTGATCGATCTGGCCGGGCAAGGCTTGATTAATGTAACGAAACAGGATCTTTTTGGAGAATAAATATGTGGCGTAATGAATTTTACAATGTACAGACGCCAGCACATCAAGCTACCCGAAACTGTCAAATTTTCCCAATCAACCTTGAACCTTATACTTTAGCGATAAAGTTGAAATTCTATCAAAGAAATTTGACTGATTGTAGTAGCATGATGTGCTGGCGTCTGTACAATGCCTATACCTGTACACTTAAGAGGAAATGCGGTCGGAGAGACTTTTGAAAAAACCTAAATAAACTATTTTAATCAACTTACAACCTACACCCCAATTGCGTAACACACTTATATCAATCACAATCTGAATCATTTTAAAGGATATTGGTAAATTGGTAATCCATTGCTTCGTATGTCCGAAAAAATTGTCTGCTCAGCAACGTAAATAACGCAATGAATTTTGTTGAACTGCCTTAATGTTTTACGCAATTACCTCGCTGTCACTGACATGCAAATTGCAAAAGCAAAAAATTTAAATTTCGCGGGTTATCTTACCACATCCCCTTAATACACTAATTGTTGTTATTGTTGGTTTGTTGTACAGTTGTTGTTATTGTTGTTTGTTGTTGTTGTTGTTTATCAGCCTGCCTTTTATGTTACACTAGCTTCTGCCCGCGACTTCGTCCGCGTGAAATTTCTTGTTACTCCGACCCACCCCGTCGCATCGCATCGCCTGCCCGCGCTATTACTTCGTTTTTGCTTAGCGTTCTTTCTGACTTTTTTCTTTTTGCTCGGCTCCTAAAGGTCATAGCGTGATGTTAAATAGCCTATAGACTTCCTCAAGAATTGGGCTATCAAATGCAATTTTCAAATCCGACTGGTAGTTCCAGAGATTAGCCAAACAAACAAACTCTACAGCTTTATAATATTATAGTATAGATGAAGCGACTGTCTATCTGACCTCCACAACCCAGTTATTGGGTAGTACGACTTGGTAAGACCCCTCGGTAAGACTGGTTGTCAGACTTTCGGGCTTCTGACGACCCGTAACGACTGCCAAAGATCCACGATTGACAGCCGGAACCAATGGCGGCACGGAGGGGTCTCGCGGTATGTAGAGATGGTCACCCATCCACGGACCAACCACGGCAAGCATAGCTTTACCTGATCGATCGACCCGCGTGAATATTGTTACTTAACCACAAGCCCCTACGGATATGCATGTAAATTATTTAACTACGATGCATTATAACAAGCTTCCAATATATTGTCGAACAACATAATAAAATCCCAAAGGATTAATGCGAACACTGTTTCGATCTGTAATTTATCTGTTCTCAACATACTCGCAGGCTAAGATTACAAACAACTATTTTCTAACAGCACAAAAACTACATAAGAATTTGTGTAAAGAAATGATTTTTAAAAATGGTGTTGTCAATATGTGCTTTATAAGTAGGTATCCTTATAAAGCACATTTTTACAGCATTTTTTATACACGAGTAAGCAACATCACGCAGTAACCAATCTAATAAAAACAAAATAGTTTTTCCGATCACCTGAAAGTTAAAGTGTGCACACAGCTTTATGAAGCGGCTCGTAGCACCGCTACGACGCTACAGGTCGCCTCTTCAGTCAGCCACGAGCTACGGCGTAGAGCGCTCGTAAATCTCGTAGCACCGTTCCGAACATACCCGAAGTTTGTGTTCGGTCTTTATAAGAACATTAAAACATTATTACAGTTTTTTCTTTTTTGAACGCTAAAGTTTATGTGATTTATCTTTTTACGAATCTGTGGTTTGATTCCAGTTTAATTTATTCACGCTCTATATAAAACTTAAAGGTAAGGAAAGTAATAAAGTTTGTTGTTTCTTTTCGATATAAGTTTTGTGGAACGTGGTTTAAATTATGTATTTTCCAATTAGGGCGTGTTGTCTTCTCATAATTGAAGCTGTTTTAATTAGACATTATTGTAACATCGGTATTTTTAGGGTTCCGTACCCAAAAGGGTTAAAACTGCCCATCTGTCTGTCTGTCTGTCACCAGGCTGTATCTCATGAACCGTGATAGCTAGACAGTTGAAATTTTCACAGATGATGTATTTCTGTTGCCGCTATAACAACAAATACTAAAAATGGAATAAAATAAATATTTAAGGAGGGCTCTCATACAACAAACGTGTTTTTTTCGGCGTTTTTGCCTTGTGGTACGGAACCCTTCGTGTACGAATCCGACTCGCACTTGGCAAATTTTTTAACAAATAAGATCTATCTGAAATTGAATGGATACCACTTAGGCTTATGGTCAAAACTAACGACATATAAAGCTGTGTTTTGTATAATAACTTTGTACCTTTAGTATGAGTTCATTGAAACACCCACTAAGTATTTGGACACTTCCCTGTCCACTAAAATAAATAATACACTGTATGCTAACTTCATGCTTTGATGAAAACGTCTTGTTTGCGAATAGATGAATGTCTCAAAATACAATATCGTTGGCTTTTGTTTAGGTACCAGGGATCCATAGAAACAAGGAAGGATCCATTGTTACTATTAAATAGACCATAGAAACTTATGTGTGAATCACGATTTGGTACAGTCAACTGCGGGACGACACATGTACTCGAACTACGAAAACGACTCTTGCTTCTTCGAAATACAGGTTTGTACCCGCGAATTTGTGTTCGAGAGGCGTTTTGCTTAACCTCCAAACCATCACAACTTATTGAAGTACTAAAACTACCTCATTCATGCTTCGAAACTATCTGACTCACTCACTTTGAGAGTGAAACTTCTAATTAATAGGGTTACCTATCATCCAGCCAGATTTATCCGGCTTGTTAGACTCCCGACTTTGCCAGGCCTCATCATTTCTGGTGATTTTTTTACTTGACGGAATATTTTTTTAAAGAATGAAGTAAAATGAATACGTACATATGTGGGTATTCATTTTACTTTTTTTTCAAGTATATACTTGAAAAAAAAGTCCCGTGTTTTTTGGAAATGTCTAGCTTTTGGATACGATTTTACAAATTTTGTATAATAGTAATCCTAGGTGCGAAATAATTACTCGTGTACCGTGCGCGATATGAAAGTTGAAAAGACAAAACGCAGTGCATGATGACTTACCATCTTTATTTCTGTTCCGTAGGCGAAATGCAAATTTTTTAAAGTTTTTTGCAATTTGCTGGTCAGTATTAAGTTGTACGTTGATTAATATATGATTCGCGGCCGTAACAAATATGTATTTACAGAATTATAATCATTAAAGTCATCAACACAACTCTCTAAGACCACGTAAGTCCAAAGAATGATGATTTCATGAAACAGTTATTCTTTAGACTTACGTGGTCTTAGAGAGTTTACGGCCGCGAATCATATATTAATCAACGTACAACTTAATACTGACCAGCAAATTGCAAAAAGCTTTAAAAAAATTGAATTTCGCGGGCTACCCTGGCGCTTTCGCCTTAATTGTAGACCATGTCCTCGAAGTAACGTATGAGGTGTTGCAAATTTTACTGCTAGGTACGGTCAGTCTTTAATAGTTAGTTGGATGTAGAACTGTGTCGCAAACTATGCTCCACCACCTACCCTGCCCTCTGTGTCAAAAAATGGAGGTATTCCACTCAGAGCACTGATTTCAACCGCACTTGGACGAACCGCACCTTAGCACTTCCACTCAAAATTACGCCTGCGCTGCCACCGACGACATCGACACTTCCACGGGGAAGTGGCGAAGTTTTAGGCCAACAAGATCTAACATACAGTCATGCCATCGATACAAAGAAGAGGAATGTCACTTTAGGGATTTGACTATCAAGATGACGGCTAATAGGAAAAGAGAAGGGGACAGTTTGCGCCATGTAAAATACCTTAACTATGTACAGACGCCAGCACATCAAGCTACTACAATCTGTCAAATTTATTTAATAGATTTTCAACTTTATCGCTAAAGCGTAAGGTTCAAAATTGATTGGGAAAATTTGACAGTTTCGGGTAGCTTGATGTGCTGGCGTCTGTACAAACCAAGGTTTTGCTGTCACACGTACTTTAAAAATACTGTGGTAGGTATTTAAAAAAAAGTACCATCACATAATGAAATCGACTACCAAACTCAGTGTTTTACTGGGCTGATTTTTCAATGGACAGTATATTTATTCGTGGAATAAAATTGACGTCTGACATATTTTGTATGGAAAAACTGTCAAAAATTCAAAATGATACCTCGGATAAAATTATTTGGCATTGGAAAACAGTGATCCATATTTATGTTAGTATACTTAAAAAAATATGTTAGTAACCAAAGATTAAAATACATGCCACAATAATAATATTATAATTAAATTCAATAACTGAGATACTTATATAAAATTAAATTGTAAAATAAATTCATTTATGTTAAATCTCAATCATCTGTAAATTCATTAAATCTTTAAATCTGTAAATTAATTAAAATTAATATCATTCATGAATATTATTGAAAATAATTACTACGGCTACTGAACCTCGAAAACGGTAATGAAATTGGTTTGTTTTCGGAATCGAACTAGACTGATTTTGTACCCGCGAATTTCACTTATCAGCGTCATTATAACGTATTCATTTTAATTAATTAATTAATCATAACTATATTAATTATTAATTAATTATAATTATATTAACTTATTTATTATATTCAATATACAATGATATTAATTTTAATGAATGTCTGTCAAAGATTTTTTTTGGAGACCAAAGCTCTTTTCGATTTATCCTATAGTAGACGCTAATGGAACAAAGTGACGGTTCAAATGTCACCCCTAGTCTATTCTGACTTCATTCATAAAGATTAACGTCAAATCTGGGATTAAGGCAATTTGGATCTTTGAGCGATTCACACCGACAGGTTAAATATTATTCTTCCTATAGATAAGTAGGTAAATTAGTTTGAAAACTTTGGTCGTTATGATTGGCCTAAACTCACAGGCTATTTGATTTGAAACATAAATTCAGAATTTAATTTTCTTTGTTATTAAACTGGCTGAAATCCGTATTATATGCCAAAATTTATCCCGTTACCGTAATTGGATTATATAAATAATGAGTACTTTATTCTGAATTGAAAACTTCTTTAGACGAGTTTGATGAGTATTTTTAGTGATGGGAAAAAGCCATTGAACTCGCGCCACTGTTACCGTAAGCGACAACGCGCGTGTTTTTATAAGACGATTAAAAAAATACCCGCTTCGGATGTATTCGGCTGTCCTCGGGATGTACTCGGTTTTAATGTATATCCGATATGTCAGTGAGTGATGGCAAAGTATTCTGTTTGTGTTTTGTTTTCACTTCGGTCGGCACTCCCGAGTGCCACTGATTTTTTTATTTATTTTTTTATTAAAACTCTATGCACAAGTAAATTACTACTGTACAAAGGCCTAGGACCAAGGCTTAATGCCTGAGGCATTATCTACCAGACAACCTTAGGGTGATACAGAGACAAAATACATGTCAGGTGCAAAATACGAGAAAGACAAATAACATTGAAAGCAAGTACATTAGGAGTATAGAGCTTTGGGAATGTGACAGATGGGCAGACATCATTCAATTCGGACATTCGTAATAGGATCCAGCTCCCTTGGGCTACTTAACCCCGAAAACGACCGTTAAAATTAGGTTATTTTCAGAATCGAACTACTAAACTGATACTAATTTGGAACCGCGATTTTCACTCACCAGTGCAGCGTCACTACAACGTATTTATTTTGTTTACTTTATTGTAGGTACACGAGAAATACAGCGGCCGTTATATTTTTTTATTGAATTTGTTAGTTTATCTACTTGGTAACTGGTTGGTTGGTGGTAGAGGGGCCCGATGCTAAATAATAACAGCCGCACAAGTCGATAGATCAGGTTAAGCTACGCTTGCCGCGGTTGGTCTGTGGATGGGTGACCATCTTTACACACCGAGACTCCTCCGTGCCTTGGAAAGCACGTTAAGCCGTTGGTCCCGGCTTTCATTCGTGGATCTTTGACAGTCGTTACGGGTAGTCAGAAGCCCGAAAGTCTGACCACCAGTCTTACCAAGGGGTATCGTATTAATACCCAGTTACTGGATTGTGGAGGTCACATAGGCAGTCGCTCCATGTAAAATACTGGTATTCAGCTGAATCCGGTTAGACTGGAAGCCGACCCCGACATAGTTGGGAAAAGGCTAGGCAGGTGATGATGATCTACTTGGTAACCCCATGCATCATAACTGCAACACTTCCACGGATATTGCATCATAACGGGTCCAATCGAGAGACAATCTCTCGCAGATCATTTCCGATACATTAAACGGCTGCACGTGACTCTGCAAGAGCACTTCGAGACAGAACTTCTATTTCCAGCATAAAAGTAAGGGTCAAGCCACACCGAGACGCGACGCTGCGCGCACATTTCAATAGAGCTATTCAAAATCTAACTCTATTTACTACTAGAAAAGATACACATTTCGCCACGCAGCTCAACGCAGCGCGGCGCCGCTCAAAATCTAACTTTATTTACTACACGAAAAGATACACATTTGCACTATGGTTATACGTCACGTCGCGCCGCGTCGCGTCTCTGTATGAGCTGACCCTAATAGGAATACCTACTTTTCTTTATTTTATTGTTTAACAACAAAGTGCACTATTGTCATGAAAGCATGAAAGAAAATTATGTGAATAATGATTGCAGTGTTTTTTTAAAGTAAAATAAAATTAATTATGTAACATAACAAATCTTCACGCTTGGTTTCCCCGAAAGATTGGGCATAGGTGTATCTATAGTACACGGGTATATTTCGTCAGTTATGTTTAAAGGCTCCTACAAACAGGCGCGACACGCGATATAATCGCGCGCGACACAAAGGCACCGCTCGTTGCGCAACTTGCGGTGCCTTTGTGTCGCGTGTCGTGTCGCGCCTGTTTGTAGGAGCCTTAAGTCTCATAAAATGGGTGCAAGCCATCGCCATCAACCGGGTTCAAATCTGGAGTCCGGACTGCTATTGAGAAATTCCAGATAAAGAAACTCAATAACAGTTTGCCTGACCCGGGTATTGAATCCAGGACCTCATGCTCACCAGTAGCGTTTGCGGACACTATACCAACGGGGCAATCTAATTATGTACAGACGCCAGCACATCAAGCTACTACAATCTGTCAAATTTCTTTAATAGATTTTCAACTTTATCGCTAGAGCATAAGGTTCAAAGTTGATTGGGAAAATTTGACTGTTTCGTGTAGCTTGCTGTGCTGGCGTCTGTACCTCAGTAATAGGTCCATATGAAATCAAACTATCCTTCTAATATTATAAATGTGAAAATCTGTGAAGATGTTTAGATGTTTGTTACTCAATCACGCACAAACGGCTGAACGGTTTTTGATGAACTTTGGCACACAGATGGTTTATAACCAGGATTAACATATAGGATACTTTTTATCCCAATATTCTCACGGGAAAGAAACTTACGCGGGTGAAACCGCGAGGCACTGCTAGCGGTATCTAAACTAGACTGTGTTTATTTCTTTAATTCTAAACCAGTCACTCAATTAAGATTTTAGTCAGCAGACTTGATTGAACTCTTGCTAAGCTCTGTTATTATTATCAGTCATTGAGTGTTTCAAAAATATCTGTTATTTACGATTTTACTCTCATATTTATTTCGGGTAAGATCAACCGTATTTATTTCTGTTTGACACGCAACTTCGCCGCGTTACGAGCTCATGACAGAGCTCCATTCGAGTTCAAGACAAAATATATTCGCAAATTAAACTGACAAGAAAAACTGGGTTGTGACCCCAAAATCGTTTCTTTCGGTTAGAAACCTCTCTAAAAACCACCTCGGCGGTCACCAGCAGCACATTATGGGTATGGGTAGCTCCGGCCTCTTAACACTTTGCGAGACACTTAACGGCCCTCGACGCGACGTAATAACAATAAAACTTCCATTGTGTCTCGTTCAGTGTCCTTCAATGTGTTAAGTGACAACTTCCGAAACCCTTTCTTTGCAAGTTTGGTTCACTGCTCTCAAAAAAGGATAAAGGAAAACATCGTGAGGAAACTGGCATGACCAAGAGCCAAAAATTCGAAGACGAGAGACATCTACCACAAGGCCCGCGTGGTGGATTACGGGCCACTCCCTCTCACCGAGTGGAGGCCTGTGTCCCAGTAATGGTAACATTATAAGCTGATTATGCTACTGGGAAAGATGTTCAGAACTAAGTCCACTTCTGGAAAATTTCCCTGCAACATTGCCTGGCCATTGTAGAAACCCTCTCACACCATTGCCTCCCACTCACCCACAAAATATTAATAATATAGGCAACCATCTAGTGAGATCCAACGTAAATAAATCTATTTGTTGGCAGGAAATTACATTAATGATGCACAATATGCTCGGCGTTCCGTAATGAAATATGCAGAACAATAACACAATGCGTAGTGAACTATGTACATACATAAAGTACTATCGATTTATTGGACAACATTATCACGGAATGAGGCTGCATTTTGTATTGCTATCATCATTACATTATCAAACTATGCTTGTCAGATTAAGTATGTAATTGTTGAATTGGTGTGTATTGTTATGAGTGCAAAAACATTAAAAAAGTATCTTCTGTTCGTATATTTGACGACTTACATTGTATATGCTTTTAATCTGCACACGGGAAGGTCGCAGAATAAAGTTAGAGAAAAGAGTGATCGCCCTCATGTCTCTTCTATACCACACTTTATTCTCTGGCAGGAACCTACCCTAATAATAATCTATACTATATATATATATAAATTATTATATTATATATATGTATAATATATATAATATTAATATTTATTCCACAATGGTCTGATTGCACCTACCACTGTTTGTCTCTGCATCACCCAAAGGTTGACTGGTAGAAAATGCCTATGGCATTAAGTCCGCTTCTGTACATTTATGTGCTTGAAGTATTAAATAAATAAATAAATAAATATTTAATATAATATTATAAAGCTGAAAAGTTTGTTTGTTTGAACGCGCTAATCTCCGGAACTGCCAGTCGGATTTGAAAAATTCTTGTTGCATATGATAGCCTAATTATTGAGGAAGGCTATAGGCTATTTAACATAACGCTAGGACCCTTAAGAGCCGAGCAAAAAGAAAAAAGTCAAAACGGAAGCGAAACGTAGTAATAGTGCGTGCAGGCGATGCGATGCGACAGAATGGTCCGGGGGAGCAAATTTCACGCGGACGAAGTCGCGGGCAAAAACTAGTTATTCATAATGTTGTTTTCATTAACACACACAAATCCAACATGCCCAATTAGGACAAATTCCTGCAAATTGACTTGGTAAATTAATTGCTTAGGGCTTCTGAACTAATATGTTTAGTACAATCCGTACTAAACATACATACATATAGTTATATATGTAGCGAGGGCTTGTGATTACTTAATAACAGCCGCACTGGTCGATCGATCAGGTTGGTCCGTGGATGGGTGACCATCTTTACTTACCAAGACGTGTCTCGGAAAGCACGTTACGCCGTTGGTCCCGGCTGTCATTCGTGGATCTTTGACAGTCGTTACAGATCGTTAGAAGATCGAAAGTCTGACAACCAGTCATAGGAGGAGGTCAGACGCTCCATGTAAAATACTGGTGTTCAGCTGCATCCGGTTAGACTGGAAACCGACCCCAACATAGTTGGGAAAAGGCTAGGCAGATGATGACATAGCCATAATGTTATACATATACACCCTAATTCCTTTGTTATTTGTCTCTAAGCTCATTCCGACATAACATCGTATTTGATAAACAAGTACATTCCAGTAAGGAGCTTACCTGTACCATATTATGTTCACATATCTTCCCTTGCGGTATGTAGGCGGCTTTTCAGCTCGGCAAGTTTCATTTTTCAGGTTTAAATATCAAAGGGAGACTTGTGAGAGTATTACGAGTGTGTGGACAAGAAGATAGTATGACTTTTGCGGGGCTTTTTGTGTTAAAATTTATGTGGAATAGTTGGAACTTGGAATGTGAATGAATAAATTTAGGGAATGTGTAAAACACTTAAATTGTTATTGAAGTTACAGAATGTGTAAAACACTTCAATTATTATTGAAGTGTTTGTTCTTTTGCATGTTGATAGTCTGTCCTCCAGACTTTATTTCGGCTATGGCGACCAATCGCAACAGAGACTAACCTAGCGGGAGATATGCAGGCACACACTTGTGCACTCTCTCTGTACACAGGCGCACTCTCTCTTTTCTCACTCTCATAGTCCGAATGCATGCATGCTGAAACAAGTAAGCAAAATATGAGAAACTGAGAGTGTTCGTGCACCGCACTGATTGAGATGTCTTGGAGCGACGCAACCATAGCGAACACACACCGCGACCATTCATTCGTCCATACGTTCTTTTATATTCATTCATTCGTTCGTAGTCATCTGTCGTGTCATTAGCTTGTAGAACCATCTCTTGTAAAGAAATATTTATTAAACGCATTTAAAGTTGGAGTCAGATTTTATAATTCATCGAACCCTGGGTCGAAACACATAGTTAGAAATTCTTGCTATAAGCTACACATTTTGTTGTGAAATGTGAATTCATTTCTTAGAAGGGTTTCATTAAATAATAATATATTCTATATACTATATATATAATATATTCTAAATGAAAACCTAGTTATGTTGTCAATTCGTAGAAGAAACTTTATTAGCTCTACCTACTACGAAAATGTTTGACAATGTTTCAGTAAAATAATATGCTTTGGTTAGTACTTTAATATATAAATTGTCTCTATATAATATATAGAGACAATTTATATATTAAAGTACTAACCAAAGCAAGAAAAAATAAAGCGAAATAAAAGTATAAAACTAGGTTGCTATATTATAGCAACCTAGTTTTATACTTTTATTTCGCTTTATTTTTTCTATAGAAGATTCCATTTTAAAAGTTTCACCGATAGCGATTTCGAAGTAGCATAACAAACTTACCCAACAACTTAGGCTTAGTTGTGTCTACTGCAGAGGTCTAACAAATAAATAACTAAGCATGTTGGAAACAGATACTTCAGATCACTTTTTAAGATTACTTACTAAATACCTTCATTGATCTGCCTAGACTTTTCACGGCTATATTTGGGTCGGCTTCAGTCTACCGGACGCAGCGGAACATCAGTATTTTACATAGAGCGACTGCCTATCTGATCTCCAAAACCTACTTACTGGGTAATTTGATACTCCATTACAAACATGCATCATCATCATCGTCCACAACCTGACTTCTTTTCATGTGCCAATCCCCACGCTCCTGTGTCAACCTCATCCAGGTTCTACCCGCGATGGTATCAATGCTGTCTGTTACAAACATTACGATACATTAATTATTAAGGGGCTTACGGGACCTAAACACAAAATACGCAACTTTTAGAAACAATAAAAATTTATGATCGACTATAGTAAACAAAATCAAAAATATATGATATTCTTCAGGATATACGAGTATGCTAGATAGATAGTGTGTTGAAAATATAATACAACTAATTTGATACGATAGAAAAAAATCATGAAGTACCTCTAAAAACTTTCTTTTTACAATAAGAATCATACTAATATACATACATACAATCATTCTGATTTTTTGTCAGATTATTCTACGAGCAATATACTAAAATACTAGTGTTTTAATTTTTTCGTCCAATCAATAGATTTTTTGTAATTGAATAATTGCTTCATAGTTTGCAATAAATTACCAGCGTTGTGTCATCGCGCTTCTTTTTCTTTACTTGATTTTATATGCAGTCCGACAGTGACCGCCCTTTAGGTCTTGTAAGCCCCTTAAGCAGTTAGGAGGAAAACCGGTGGTGTCACAAACTATCAGTAACAAGAGCTGTCCATCTTGTTACAAATTAACCCATTTCCTGTTACTTCCTCGTGAGGTAATCTCGACATAGTAATACATAGATAAAGGTTACTTCACATTAGATTATATTGCGCCAGAGCCGACGGCAAATTGAATTATGCCCCTACCTCTAAGTCTAAGAGGAAATGCGGTCGGAGACTTTTGAAAAAGCCTAAGTAAAAAGTCATAATTCAAGGTTTGGCTCTCGCCTATTCCCTCCCATAATATTGGACCAATTTAAAAGATATTTCATAAAATGAATAAGAAGTTTATTTATACATATATACTGTGTCCCTGTTTTTTCTTCAATAATACACTAGGCCTCTGTTGACAGCGGTTTAACCCCTCAAGCTCCGCTAGTGAGACACAATTGATTTTCTGTTGTTTCGTGACCCATCTTGAGCATTTTTTTAGGGTTCTATTGCTTATACAAATAATATATCATCAAAAAGGAAAACATAGGGACATATAATTACTTAATATTTATTATTCTGTAAAATATCATTACTTTATGGTCATCAACCAGAAAGAAAATAGGCGAGAGGTTTTCTATGGAGAAAAGACCGGTAAGAAGCAAATTTTTAGGTAATTGACAATAGGGCATCGCGGCAACAAATAGGGTTCAAAACAGCGATGCGTTTAATGTTAGTTGAATCAAATGATCACTAAAATAAAAACAATTTTTCAGTTTTAATTAAATTAAAAAATACTCGTAAATGCACGGCTCAGTGGAATATTTGTTTTGGTATTTCTTTAGTTGATTCAATTCCCTTTATTAGCATTAGATACAATATTGTAGTTTATGCTCAAACTATTGAGAATTATACTACGAAAAATATTTTTTGAGCTCTGTTTTACGATTGTTTTATCACGACACTATTTTATTTTTATGAAATATTTTTGAATAATGTCTTTTCTTTGAAAATTTGACAATGCGCTCAATTTCAATCAATCTCAATTTCATGGTCCTACGTTTAGTGCACAGTTTTACTTTTATTGTACAGAAAAATCAGTGTTCATGCCTCCATTATCTTGGGTGCTAGAGGAGATAGTCAATGATTTATGCAATTTAAAAATAATATTGTCATAGTATTTATGTAAATTGTAAAGCAAATAAAGTTTTTATTTATTTATTTTATTCGAAGACATAATTATGACATCTACCAACCCGCGCTGCTGGGTCCGCGTGGTGGATCACGGCCCACTCCCTCTCACAGAGAGGAGGCCTGTGTACCAGCAGAACATTCTAGGCTGATTATGTACAATGCGTGCCACTAAAGATGAGACTTCACCCCGCTTCCCCCGCTCTTTTCGCCGCCCCTATGAAATCCGGTCCCGTCCCGCACTCAGACCTCATACCGCTAAAGACACCTAAAATCGTGTACTGCGCATGTCAAACCACGTGGTGTGTCAAGTCTCATCTTTCGTGGCACGCATTGTATGTATGTATTAAATACTATCTGCACCCCGCGGTTTAACCCGTATAAGTTTTGATCCCATGAGAATATTGGAATAATATCCTGTGTTAATCCTGGTTATAAGCTATCTGTGTGTCAAATTTCATCCACACCCGTTCAAGAGTTTTTGCGTGAAAGAGTAACAAACAAACATCCATCCTCACAAACTTTCGCGTTTATAATATTAGTAGGAAGTTACTTTCAAGTTTGGCAGTATCTATTTCTCTTTTATTTATTTGGGATTTCCAACAAAAGTTATATAAAATAATTAACGGTAGGCACCCCCCTTTTTAGGGTTCCGTAGTCAACAAGGAACCTTTATAGTTTCGCCATGACCGTCTGTCCGTCCGCAGCTTAGCTCAGAGACTCTTAGTACTAAAAAGCTATAATTTGGCATGGATATACATATTAACCACGCCGACAAAGTGGTAAAACAAAATATTGAAAAAAAAAAGTTTTAGGGTACCTCCCTCTACCCGTAAAGTGGGGATGTTTTTTTTTCGCGTCTACCTCATGGTGTGGGGTATTGTTGTATAGGTCTTTCAAAACTGTTGCGGGTTTGTGAAAACAATTTTTCGATTCAGGGATCTGTTTGTAAAATATTAAGCTTTAAACGGCTCATTTTTGTTAGAGTTAAAACAAAAGTGTCCCCCCACCCCTGCCAGCTAAATGGTGGTTTTTGGACAAGTGAAAAAATTTATGGTAGTAGTATATTAACGAAGTTAAAAGGAAAACCATCACAGCTAAGTAAGCTTTACAAGTTTACGAGTAATATAGTCGACCAACTTACATTGGGAGAACAAGATTTTCAACTACAATGTGAAGTTTGTTCTTGAGATAAATTCATTCCAATTAATGAACCCTTCAATGTGCGTGGTCCGACACGCACTTGGCTGGTTTTTAATTAAACAATAAGTAATTAACATGAAACATAAATAATGGGCTATAAGGGCTGTCCACCAATCTTGAAGACTTGATTGGTAATTACGGCAATAGTCCCATTTGGACAACCATTAGCCCTGATAGAAATTTATAAGACATCAGCCGATGTTTGCTGCAATAAATGTCTACTGAGGTAATTTATGAGTCGTGAGGGCACGAGGTTATCCCCGTGCCCTCACGACTTATTGAGATATTTTGAGGTATTTTCATTGCTCCCTGAGTTGCCTTGAGTTATCTCAAGGCAACTCAGGGAGCAATGAAAATACATCAAAAACTTTTGGAACCCAACTGGGATAAAATAAATAAATCAAAACTGTGTTTGTTAGCCAGCACAGTTAACAAACAAAGCTAAACTAAAAAGTTCAGTTAAATTTAAGTATTTTTGCTCCGTTTTTTATTTTGTGCAACTATTTTAGTTGCAACAGCTTTCTGTGGCTCTTAATTAGGGTAAAATTACGAAACATTTGCAGTAGAGTTGAGCAAGTTGAAGTTAGTTGGGTTATATAGTTAGTTTTCTTAATTATATCTTCAGCAAAAAGACGTCCACTGCTGGCAATAGGCCTCTCCTAAGCATCGTCACGTCGACTGGTTCTGTGCTTCTCGCATCCAGTGGAATCTTGCGGCCTTCATCAAGTCATCGGTCCACCAAGGCCTTCCAACGCAACGTCTTCTGGTGCGCGGTCGCCAATCCAGAACCTTTCGGCCCCATCGGCCATCTGTTCTGCTAGCAATGTATTGTCCCACTTAAGTTTGGCGATTCTTTGTGCTATGACTGTTACCTTGGTTCTTCTACGAATGTCTTCATTTCTGATTCGATCGTGTAGGAAAACTTCAAGCATAGACCTCTCCATTGCCGGACACCTACAGACACCTATATTTATTAATTTGTATGTATATATACATATACATATACGTATATGTATACATATAGATATATAGATTACTAGTCTGTAATCCGATCCGTAACGACATACATTCAAAGTATAGCTTATACCTGTTTTGTTTTACTTCCCTCACTAAGCCGAGCTTCAGCCGGCGACCAGCGATTACAACGTATAACGTTATAACTAAAAAACACATTAATAACAAACAATACCAGGATTAAATGCTACAGAAATATACTATGAAATATGACGGCGGATAAGCCGTGGCTTGACAGGGTTTAATAATTCACAAATTTATTGTTATAAAATAGTATAAATTATGTTCTTGTTATTAAACATTCAAACGGTTTAAATATCTTGGCTATATACATTTTATGTTTTGTATAAACCTACAGTCGGGGAAATTAATTATTAAGCAAATTGACACTTTCAATTTGTCGTTTCATAGCCACTTTGGACACCTGTCAAAGAATGTCAGCTGTGATTTGAATGAATGGACAATTTAAGCTAGTCAAAGTTTATTACAAAAAAAAACAATTATTGCTTGGTAATACATTTCTCTAACTTTTCTTAGTACAGTTTATGACTATACTAAACAGAAGAAAACTTAGTTCATTCTTTCAATACCTAACTGTTCACTTCTGAACATGAAATCTGACTTCTCGGGTCGATAGTCTTACGTTTCTGCCCACCCTCATTACGTAATTCCTTAGACATATTTTACAACACCTTTGGATAGGGTTAGGCCGGTTAGGTTAAATTTTATGACCATCAATTCCGCATATTTGTTTCAACCATAACAAATACAAATTTAAACTCATATTTTGGTAAAATATTCTAGGTTGAAAGATAATAATTAATTGGTCTGTGTGTTGCCTCATTTTACTGAAATTAATTACTTTGAGTATGGTCATTACGGGACAATTTATTTATTTTGTATTGCGGATAGCAACTGTGCTAAAACACTAGAAATACTATTTCAATACCTAATGATCAAATTCCATTCGTATAATCAACCAATCAATCAACTCGCCCTTTCGCAGTCCACTGCTGGACATAGGCCTTTCCTGGGCTGCCCCACAACACCCTGTCCTCCGTCTTCCACATCCAGTCTGTCCCAGCCACCTTCTTAAGGTCATCGGTCCATCTAGCTGGGGGGCGTCCCACACTACGCTTGCCGATACGCGGTCTCCACTCCAGGACTCGTCTGTTCCACCAACCATCGGTCACTCGACAAACATGGCCAGCCCACTACCACTTCAGCTTGCTTACCCTGCAAGCTATGTAGGTTACTCCGGTTCTTTGCCGGATAATTTCATTTCTGATTTTATCCTTCAAAGATACTCCGAGCATAACTCACTCCGAGTATCTTACGTTATTTTGCTGATATTCGTAGAAATCACAAAAAAAAAGTCGCAGCACTGAATAACTTTAATTGGAAATAGAATCACTAAAAGGTGTATTAATAAGTTTCCTTGAAATGAAAGGTTATATGAGAACTAGCGTTCTTTGTCAAATATTGTAGGTGTACTGTACACTACATCCTACATGCAAGATGAGCAGTATCACCACGCCTTTCCGGACAAAAAGGGTATTTTTAGTAGTATATGAGAATGCTAATAAATAAGGCATATTTTAGAGTTTGTATGCCACTGAAGCGGTTAAACGATGCAAGTTTCCTATATGCCTCTTTGTGTAGGATAAATCTTTTCTTTGTGTTTCATTAGCTTGTGTTATTGTGTGCCTCGCCTTTCTAGACTTAAAGTTTTATACCTGAAGTCTCTAAAGGGGAGCTGTTCAGCAAAATACAGACCTCGCAAAATCTCCTTAAATCCATTCATAAAATTACAAGCACCCTTCATTATAGGTCATTCATCACGCTTCATATTCAGGAGCTGTTAGCGATAGTCCACGCCCCACAGTGTAGGTATTACGCGAGTAATGACACCTCGTTATGGAGGTCAAACGGGTCTTATAATAGCTGTAATCAGCTGTAATCATAATTCCATTGATGTGGAATTTTTGACTTTAGGCGATTAAATCGGTATACTTCTGATAATTTAGGGTCTGCCTGAGGACCCTTTCCGACGTAGTTACTGTAGAGCTTACGCGCTTTTGCAGTACGGGGAAGGATACGGCGTAGGCGCTAAATACGAAGCAATACTGAATTTTAGCTATTTATTTCAAGAGGATGTGTTCAGTTTTACGCGCATACCACAAGACTGCTTCATTTTAAAAACAAGCGCCGCATTTTCAATTTTAAAACTGATTCTAAATTCGCTTGAATGATTGGAAGCAACCAGACGGTCTGTTCTGTAAAAATATCACCGAGAAAATTTAGGTGAAGTGAGCTTGAAGTAATGTAAAAGTAAAAATCGTTTATTTGAACATTCAAAATTACAATATGGATTTATCGTTGGACCCAAACTAGACACAGCTTGTATCTTGGGCACCATTAATTAGGTATAACATTTTGATAATCTTTAAACATAAATCATGTCGGGTTAGTTACACCATTTATAACTTAACGGTTGGACCGATTTTTATGACCTTAGATTTCTTGGATTTGTCTCCGCCCCGAATAGCAGAATAACTATTAAAATATAAACAAAAAATACACAAAAAAAACATGGTTAATTTTCAGATGGAACGGCTTTTTTGATGATATACCGAGAACGAATTAACTGATTTCGATGATGATACTTAGGCGGTATGAAGTTCGCCGGGTCAGCTAGATTTAAATAAAATAAAGTAGAAATTGAAATTATAGTTAGCCTCATCGAGACTACGAAACTAAGTTATACAAACAAATAAACTAATTAAGTGAAAACTAAAATCAATTCTTATAATATTACAATATAAAAGATAAAACTTGGTATAATTTCCGTGTATCCTGCTGTTCTGTATTGAGCAAGTGTGTGGGAAGCACGGGAGTCTGTGTGGGAGGATGCGAGCGCCTGTGTGTGTGTAAATCAACTGAGTTGATTTTATTTGGTTACACATTACACAAGTAGGATTATTTCAGTAGAGGTGTATGATTGTTCCAAGAGCCATATTTAAACCAAGTGAGTTGTCGTTCCGCCTGATTTTTGGGAATGACATTGTTAACAGCTTACTTCACCTAAGTTTTCACGATGAGATTTTTACAGAATAGCACAACTAATTTTTTTTTTCTGTCAGCTTTGATTTTGTAGACAACCTTTCCAGTACCTACACCTTTAACTATTCTACAGAAAATGTATGTTAATAAATTATTGTTACTCAGACCACATTCAGTGGGCCACAGCAACGGTTGCCGCCGTATGTGGACGACATCAACCAAAGTTTACATCGAAACCACAATATTAATAGTTGCAGACTGCAGTGAAGACAATGCTGACATATATTTTTGTTCTAATTGTGGTTTGAAGGTGACCCTTATTAAATAGGAGGCGAATTATGTTTGTGGTTCTTTTTAAAACAATGTTTAACTTTTGATATTCGACAGCTTTCTAAATTACTATAATTTACAGTATTTTTAACTCACGGAGCGACATGCGCTTTACTTGTGGTAGCTAAGTGTAAGACAAACACGCTGTGAATGTGTGCGTGAAGACTAGTAGCGTCAGCACATAACACACACGCACTGCCAACTTCGCCGTTGTCTTGGACGGTACCGAGAGCTCCTGCACACACATTCACTGCGTATTTGTACACTTGGTTAACACAAGCAAAGCGCGCGTACTAATTAGCATAATCAGCTTTTAATGTTCTCACTGCTGGGACATAGGCCTGATCTCGGCCAACAACTTTCGTCACCGAAAGTTGTTGGCCGAGATCAGGCCGTAATACACCACGCGGGTCCAGTGCGGTATGTTCACATATCTTCGATTTTTTGGTTCTAGAACATGCCGGTTTCCTCACGATGTTTTCCTTCACCGTTTCGAGGCTTGCGGTCTGTTAGGACCAATTCCTATATTGTACTGATCTCATAATGAACAAATCTCAAAATCACCTTTTCCCAAAATTACAAATTTTCTAAATGTTGATTTGATGTTTGCCTATTTATATTTATACGCCGTTGAGGCAAAACACGTGTGATTTAATTTTATGTTACATCTTGCATGTCATGTGTGTATACTCATGTTTTGGACATATAAATTAACTTTTTCGTTTAGCAGTAGTAATGAAATAATTTACACAAAGTGAAGCGCCTCCCTGCACCTACTCATTATTTATAAATGATCGATTAGTTTTCGATTCGGTCCCAATCATTTTTTGACTGCTCGCGCGTCGATTTAATCGCTTTCCATGAAACAGAAGGTATATAGCTTAGATCTAGAGACCAAATTAAAATTAGTACTTAAAACGAATCGGCGCAGTTTTATTTTGGGTCTAGTTCGCAGATTCGGTAACCGTTCGATACACAACTATTGTAAAACGTATTTTTATTATAGTTTATTGACGTATTCTGTCTGTATGGAGTTTAATTTGGTCCCCAGGCAGGTAAAGCTGATTCCTCTGGATATATTGCAGTCATTGGCTGAATATTTGTGATTCCCTGAGGGCAGACACGGTCCTGTAAACTTATAACACAATTTTGGATTGAGTCATAGTGTGAACTATGTATAACCTAGTTTAGGATTCAGGTCATACAGTATTGCATTCGATTTTTTAAATCATAATAAATGAAAGGCGACCCTTTCTCTCTCTTTTTGCCTAGCCTTAACCCATTTTATTTGGGGTCAACTCTATTATACTGTGAAAGGCGACTAACAAAAACTATTTACAAGGCAAATGTGAGTGGAATCGCCAGGAAGGGACGCCCTTGGAGGACATATTATAGTGACTTTATGGTGTTCAGAAAGTTCAGGTACGTAGTACTCACAGCCCGCGTGCGTGTATGACCACCCTGATTGCGTAACACACGATCAATCTCAATTTGAATAATTTTGAAGTGCTTATACATTGCTTCGTGTGTTCGAAAATTATGTCTGCTCAACAACGTAAATAACGCAATGATTTCTGTAGAACTGTCAAAATGAAAACCTATGCTAGTGAACTGATAGTGTGTTACGCAATCAGCCCACAGATGCAAAATGTGTATGTAGGGATCGTAGCAGGAAGCGTTCTGTAGCTCTGCTTACCCACACGAGGAGAAGGTACCAGATGAAATAAAGAATGAAACAAGCGATACG
This sequence comes from Luperina testacea, assembly GCA_927399505.1. NCBI lineage: Eukaryota > Metazoa > Arthropoda > Insecta > Lepidoptera > Noctuidae > Luperina > Luperina testacea. Next base: position 2,871,447 of record OV656771.1, read on the forward strand.
ACATTTATAAATAAGCTCAAGCAAATATTAATTACAAAAGCATACTACACCATAAACGAATATATGCAGGACAAAAAAATCTGTTGAACACAAGCAGACACCACACACAGTTAGTCGTATAGATACATTCATGCATGCATAGATTAATATATAGTTAAATGTTTAATTACCAAATAATTATTATGTAACTCAAATTTTAATAGGCTAACCAATAAAATAAAAAGATACATTACTTATTTAATTTTACTAGCATAATTTTAAAATTGCTTATTGTTAATTTGTGTCCTAAATTTATTATAAGATTAAATTTTGTAACACCTCTACAACATTATGGAATGCAAATAAATATATGAATATGAATATGAAGGTGTGCGTTTATGTCTGTATTAATTAAGTTTCAGATCTTTTTCAAAAGAACTTAGTTGTGTTGTTGTTGTATTAATCACTTCTTTTTGAATTCTACCAACATCCTGAATCCTCTCTCTCCCTTTTCTTCTTTGGTACACGGCAACAAGAAGAAAATTGTTGATTATTACGCTAAATATCCTATATATAATAATACTACTAGCTTCTGTCCGGGGTTTCACCTGCGCGGATATCAGAAATTATCCCACGAGAAGGTGCTATTGGAACATAAAGAAACCTACATACATATACATATATCCTTCCCTATGATGCCATCTATCTCCTTGCCAAATTTTATGGAAATCCGTTCAGTTGCTTAGGAGTGAAAAGTTAACATACAGTTAAAGTTATTTTCGAATTTATAATGTACTAGCAACGCCCCGCGGTTTCACCCGCATAAGTTTCCCGTGGGAATATCTGGATAAAAACTATTCTATGTCCTTTCCCGGGACCCAAACAATCTCTATATCAAATTTCATCTAAATCGGTTCAGCGGTTTAAGCGTGAAGAGGTAACAGACAGACACACTTTCGCATTAATAATATTAGTATGGATGGATTAATAATGTTTATTTTTGTAAGTAGGTTTACCTATACAAACACTTAAATACGTCAACAATATTTTAGAAGTCAGATGAAGTCGGTGTTTTCGAACCGATTACTCTGAGATGAAAAACGGAAAAAAAAACTCAGAGGACAGGTCTCCTCTCCTCCTCCTCCTCGGTTTGAGAGGAGTCTCTTTTAAAGTCCGGACATTATCTTGGTCAGATCAGGTGAGGGCTATGAGATTAGTGTCTGAAATTGTCTTTTGAGGAAATACCCACACAGACTTGAGTGGACCTATCCAGTTAATGCACTCATGTGTAAAAAATTATCGCGTCAGAAAATCCTCGTGTTCAAAGATTACTTGTTACAAAGAAACCACAAAATACACACACCCTAAATCTACAAAATCTAGGGGATGACACGACACCTCACTAAGGGACACGTAATCGCGACTTCCGAGTCGAAGACACGTTTAGTTTCAAAACTGACCGCAGTTTTGAACTTAACAACAAAGTTGTTGATCCCAGTCTAATTATAAGCCCTCACCCTAAAGTTGGAGGACCGAAAGTTACGTTCGAATTTTTATAGAACCTTTGGTGGACGAGATTATTGGCTTCAAGATGGCGGTTTGTTGGCGCTGGTATATTTACTGAGGAGTAACTTTGGCATGAGAATGTGTGGGACACATCGTACACATGAGGCGCGTAAGTCAATGGACACGCGTAAGGTTAGACTACGTTTTAATGTACACTCAAGGATAATAATTATTAAGCTTTACAAAACTACGTCAATAAGTCTTGTCATAACCATCTCCTACAAAAGTCAAAGAATGACTGTTGTAAATTGAATACACGGACAATTTAAGTTGGTAATCAATTTACTAACCTATCAATTAATTTCCCTGACTTATCTCAAGGTGAAGTACCCAAATAGGTAGGTAACCTACCTATGCATACTGTATGTTTCATGTAACTTTACACACAAGAAGCTCAATAATAGTATTTATTTATGCTTATGTGATGACTATGAATATGTAAAACAAATCAAATTGTCAGCTAATTTAACAGAGCTGCCAATAAATTAACAAGTCAAATAATTGTAATGTAACTGGGTAAATTGTTCACAAAAACCTTCACGAACTTTTTGATACAAATAATATAATATTTTCTCGAAAGACCTGCTTTTCGTAACATTGTTTTGCTGCAGGGCTCAAACTGCTAAAATACTGAAAGGTTTATGGCACATTAAAGAGACCAGTGTAATGCCCATTTATTGCCATCTACCGCCGGCCGTAAAGCACAACTTTACGCCCTGTTTCATAAAAAAATCATCTTGTAGGTGTGCCTACGTTTTTCGTGAATAGCTAGTATATTTCAGTGGTAGTACAGGTATGTCCTTTTCTAGCTTCAGTTTAAAGATGCTTCTTCTTCTTCTTCGGGTTGCTAGCACGACAGATTTCAAAACTTGTTAGCCCAAAACTTCGTCTCTTCCACGGCATCGTCGGTGGCAACGCGGAGGTCACTTTGACAGGAAGTTTTTGGGCGCAGAGGGCAGGATAGTCTCGGGGCATAGTACCGGGTTAAAGATACTTGTCGTGGGTTCGATCCCAGCCTGAGGATTTATTAAATATTTTTGTTTTATTTTTATTTTGTTTTTTTTTTGTATACCTACTTTGTTTTATGTTTATGTTATTTATTTTTATTTATTTTCTATTGTTTATTAATTAAGGTGTGATTGCGAAGAAACTTGAAGCCATTTGTTGACAATGTTGAGAAGGCAGGATAGGAGGTGGAGCATAGTTTGCAAGATAGGTCCACCTCATCCACACCGTGCTACCGTTCCGTCGAGGTAACATTCTAGCAACCTTCTTGGTGAACTTTTTCAAACTTATTCAACGAAATGCCGTATTAAATCGGTCTTTTTCTAGGTTCTGTAAGAAGTTAAGTCTATACTTAGCTTCTTACAAATACCTAAAAATAAAATGAGAGGTAAAATAAAATGTGAAAGGTCTCTATACCTTTCACATTTTATTTTACCTCTCATTTTGCATCACTGCCAAGATTACAGTGATCTTTATTCTCATTCTATTAAGGTTGATGTTGGGTTGCTGAATGACAAGTCTGTCAGAATCGTTGTGAACTTTATTCTCATCGCAATAAGGTTGATGTTAGGTTGCTACTGCCAGAAGTATTAAAATACCCGCGCACGAACTTTCTTAAAAAGACGGAGAGACTTTTAATAAGAAATGCGACCCGTGTCATAACAATGTTTTATTTGTAAGACAGGGAAGTTAATGAGGCTGTAAACAGTAAGGTGTGAACCTGGTTATAGTTGTGCAGCAGGCTGCCATTAAGCAAGGACAGAGATACAGTACCCGGCGATAAATATTGCACATCGACCTTTGGAAAGAGACAATCGGCTAATTTCGGCTTCGTAGAGCGTTATCTCTGTCGCACGAAATACAAACAGTCCGGTATCTATTAGGAGCTGTTAAAACAATTATGATTCGCTTCTTTTGATAATTATTTTTATTCTTTGTATAAAATGGTTTTGTGTAAAAAGGTCGATATGCAATGTTTATCGCCGGGTACTGTACCTACTTTTTCTTGATATTTTCTAAGCTTGTGGCAGTGTGAGCTATACATACTTATATTGCAATTGCAAAAGTAGACAGTTACTTTTGCAATGATAATAATCATCATCATTATTTCAGCCGAAAGACGTCCACTGCTGGACATAGGCCTCCCCCAAGCAACTCCACTTCGACAGGTTCTGTGCTTCTCGCATCCAACGGGTTCCTGCGGCCTTCACAAGGTCATCGGACCACCTTGTGGGAGGTCTTCCAACGCTACGTCTTCCGGTACACGGTCGCCACTCCAGAACCTTTCGGCCCCATCGGCCATCTATTCTGCGAGCAATGTGCCCTGCCCACTGCCACTTAAGTTTGGCAATTCTTCGGACTATGTCGGTTACCTTGGTTCTCCTGCGGATCTCCTTATTCCTGATTCGATCACGCAGGGAAACTCCAAGCATAGCCCTCTCCATTGCCCTTTGGGTGACTTTTAGCCTTCTTATAAGGCCCATTGTGAGCGACCACGTTTCAGTGCCATAAATCATCACTGGCAACACGCACTGGTCAAAGACTTTCGTCTTGAGACACTGAGGTATGTGGGACGAGAAGATATTACGTAGCTTCCCGAACGCTGCCCAGCCGAGTCGGATTTGACGATTGACCTCTTTCTCGAAGTTAGACCTACCTAACTGGACAGTTTGTCCTAGGTAAACATACTCGTCCACGACTTCGAGTGTAGCGTCTCCGATCTTTATGAGAGTGGGTGTTACATGGGCATTTGACATGACCTTCGTTTTGTCCATGTTCATTTTAAGACCCACTCTTTCGGAGGCTCCACTGAGGTCATCGAGCATTGTACTGAGGTCCTCCATAGTCTCAGCCATGGCTACGATATCGTCGGCAAACCGAAGGTGAGTTATGTACTCGCCATTGATGTTAATTACAATAATAATATAAGTAAGGAATTATGGATAGCAGAATATAACACAATATACACTCAGACGAAGCCGCAGTCAACAGCTGTAAAGAAACTGTCCTGAATTAGACCTGATTATAATACACACTCTTCGGAGAATATAGGCGTGATGTTTTGTTAATGTGTTCTTATAATATTAAGAAGTTCTACAATCACAGTTATAATAACAAAGTTATTGTAGCGGTGAACGAAGAGGTGTAACGTGTTTTTATGATCGTGCACCGAAAGTCATAAAAGGCAGGTTTACATCTGTTTTACGCGCCTCCGTACTAAAATTTATTCACAAAGACACAAATATTATAATTTACAAGCTAACACTAAAATTAGGTATACAATTATTATTTTATATATATAATATTATATAAGTATAATCATAATAAAAAATTAAAGAAAAACGCAGGAGCTCATTGGGCATCAAAAAATTTGCTGGCAGCGTTGTCACGTTTTGGATGGCAGTGCTGATTCTTTGACCTAAAAATAAGCCAGTACTTTACCTCATATTTACCACCAGTGTGAACCGGACTTTCGCGACGAGCTACGACATTTTTACATGTGGCGTTGGTAAAAGATTGATGAGGCTACAAAAGGTAAAAAGATATTGCGACAGGTACAAATGCGTCCTCTATATCACAGGGAAAGGTATAATGAGTTTTGCTTCTAAAAAAAATACTCCATCTGCTTTGAACGAAAAAATGTTCAGTATATAAGCTGTGTTTTGGGAAAAATTACGTGAACCTTCAGGAAAGTGGTTTTAGCTACTGTTTCCCAGAAAATCGAAAACCGCATATAACGGCCGCAGTAGCGACTGTCATGAAAATTATGACAGCGGTAAATATTTAAATCGTTAGATACGACACCGTGTCAAAAGATAGCAGCGTTTTCGTTTCGTTTTAACATCTCTGACACACCATGACGCTGTGACTTGACAGTTGATTGTCACGGAAACATTATAATAATTTGTGAATTAAGTGCGGTGAGGGTAAATCTGGCGATTTAAATCTTTGGGTAGCGGGGTTTGGCTTTACAGTGTTAAAAACGCTCATTAGGAAAACACACCAACTAAAAAAAAAAATAACGTATCAGTGACGTCATTCACCGGTTAATTACAGACGCTATATGGCGGTTACTGCACTTCTAGCAAACCATAGCTTTAGTGAAACTTTTTCTAATAATATCTGTCACTAATACAATTTATTTAAATTGTTGCATGGCATAATATAAATCAACCCAAATCGCAATTAAAGGCTCCTTCAAACAGGCGCGACACGACACGCGATACAAAGGCACCGCAAGTCGGGCAACAAGCGGTGCCTTTGTGTCGCGCGCGATTATATCGCGTGTCGCGCCTGTTTGTAGGAGCCTTAACCCTTACCTAGCAATTCATTCTATGATTCTTCCAATTAGAAAGAAGAAAACCAGAGCAACATAAGAAGAAGGAGGCTTTCCTCAATTTAATTAAAACACACACACGTGATTCTTATAAAAAGTTCACTTAACTTTGTTACATATCCAGGCCTCGCAATTTTCTTGAAATTGGATCATAAAGTTTAAACAATAAAGTTACATTTACATTAGCGATGACTTTACTGGAACTGCTTACAGTAAAAAAATATTACTCCTGGCAAAGTTTTAATCAAGGTAAGATCGCTTTGTAGGTAACTAAGTGGAAAAATTTCAAATTATAGACTTAACCGTTGAAATAAAGACTTTAATAAGTTAAAAAAAAACATAATGTGTAAATGTGTGTGTGTGTGTGTGTGTTGTGTATGTGTATATGTATATTTATTTTGAATAAATGATCAAACCGGAATAAATCATATTTGGTTGAGCCAGTGTTTTTAGGTTGAATGGAAAGGAATTATAAAATACTTATATTATCTTCTACTTACTTAATACTTTTTTTATTTGATTATACCAGTCCTTATATTCTAATCCTTATCCTGGGTAAAATTTTCTTTTCTTTATCTCTTTCAAAGGAGTTCATAGGTATTCTTCGGTTGTTTACCATTTTCCTCGTAAAAAAATCAAGATTATCTTTTGACTGGCGACTCGGGTGTTTTTTGCCACTAGACAAAACACTGCGATTTCTTTATTTATATAATCTGTAAGTTTATTATAAATGTTTTACCTACGTACAAACCTGTATTATTAGGTACTTATATAAAAACCTTCCGGAATAAAATTCTCTATATGATGGTGAAAACCGCTTCAAAATCCGTTGCGTAGTTTAGAAGCACAATGCGGGCACACAGACAGATACGAAAAGCGACATTCAATTTTATAATACTTACCTACTCTGCATCGATAATGTATTAGGAGATCATAAAATACCAGGAGGTTATTTTTATACCTTTATACGCTAGAAGTATCCGTTTACTCGCTGAAGTGTTATTCCGTGCTCATTATTTCTGCACCTGGCTGAGACTTCGAGTGATCGTGAGTCCTGACATATTTCATCTTATTTCCACTTTGTGTTTCAGTTATCTCGTGAAAAAACAAACGCTTCTCTACGATAACAAACCCGGGAAAAAACAGCAACAATATTATAAAAAAAAACAGACAGCCCTTCTCGCATATATGTATCTCGTGTTTTTCGGCAGCCATTTTGTGTACTGTTGTTTTTTGGTTTTGGTTAGCTATTTTTCGGTATTTGTTCCAATTATACTTTTGGCCATGATACTCTTACTATTTCGATTCAAAACTCATCAAGATGTTCGGAAACTGACTACAACGTTCCTTGACGTTTACGAGCTGTGTCCTCGAGTTTGTGAGCTGTGTAAGTGTATGCACTTCTCGTAAACTTAATACTCAGTACATGAGCTACAAATAATAACTAGAAATATCAACGCACAGCTCTAACCATGAATTCAGCATATGAGCCTAGCGTAGAAATTTTTCGTCAGCTTAGAAAAAAAATCTGCTTTTTGCAAAATGTACGGAACAGCAAATTTTTTTTTTGCAACAGACCGTTTGACAATACCTTGACTAGGTACTTCCCGCAAGAAAGAAACCCCTTGATTGTACTAATAACAGAACACTATCATAAGAACGCCTATGTACTAACGAGCCTAGCACATTTCTCATCAAGTTCTCACCGAAATCTTATTTATAATCCAATTACCAAAAGCCCATTACAGCCGACCGGCGCCATCCATCCTCCGCGATCGGTCCCCAGCGACACATTCGTGTGAATTTTTTCAATAAAACTTGGCGTCCACGAAATGAAACAACTTTCTTTGCCCAAATAATTCATACAGGTCATGCCGTTTGCGGTAACGTATAAAAAATTTAAAACACATTTGGCTTTTACTCGCGCATTTTATCGCTGCTTTTAGTGAATTTTCAATGGTAAATTTTACTCTTTTTGATCAATTTTGACGCTTTTTTTGTCCTGAATGTTCATTAGAGAATATTATGGTACTGAATTATTGTTTCTCAGGGGGTAAGTTAGGATGTTTACCTTATGGCGCATAAGATTGTGTAATGTACAAACGCCAGCACATCAAGCTACTACAATCTGTCAAATTTCTTTAATAGATTTTAAACTTTATCGCTAAAGCATAGGGTTCAAAGTTGATTGGTAAAATTTGACAGTTGCGGGTAGCTTGATGTGCTGGCGTCTGTACCTACATATACGGCATAGAACAGGCCACCCACGAAGTAGATGTTGATACGTTGCATAAATTTAAAGAACCTACCAGCAACCGTTTCGTTTTTTTTAGAGAAAACTTAAGAATCATACTATCAATTCCCAGTTGGTTAAGTTTACTTTTTCATGTCGTTATTTACCAAAACAATGGCAAACAGGTACTGGCGCTGGTGGCAAATTTGCCAATGGCAACAATGGTAACTATATACCTATACTATTTCGCCAGGAGTTTAAGAGCGTTTACGCCGTATGTCATTTCATACAAACTTTCAAGCCCTTGTTTTTCGAAATTAATTAACTGATTTTAATGAAACTTCATATGCATAGGCAGGATATAAAAAGGTCTAAAAAGTTTGTTACAGCCAAATTAGACCGATTTTAAATTTTCCATAGAAACAGAGATTTCCAGTTATCTTTTTTTTAAATAAGACATTTCGAAAATGTTCTTAAGTAACTTTTTAGACCTTTGTATCCTGCTTATGCATATGAAGTTTCATTAAAATCGGTTCATTCATTTCGAAAACAAGGGCTTGAAAGTTTGTATGAAATGACATACGGCGTAAACGCTCTTAAATGCTTCTGGTAAATAGTGGGAACGTGTCCTGAGTTCCCAAAGCGACACGTGCAGCAGCTTAGTAAAGCGGAAACAACGATGGAATGGCTGAACGGTATAACCCGATTAAGTGGAAAGCAAACCGGCTTATCGAAGTTATCCTCTAAGCTTTGCGGTGTTGTGACATTGAAAACAACATGAAAAAGAAACCTTTCGAAGCTTATGTAAAACGGGTGCTTTGAAAGCTCCACGTATGTTTTAGCAATGACCCTTGGGCCTTATTATGAAGTATTAATGGCATCATTATACCATTGCAAAAAAGAGATGGTGCTATCGGCCTTCTATAGACCTTCTATATCCGACTTCTTGACAATTCAAAAGTGCCTGTAAATGGTTTAATTGAAATAAATGCTTTGAGTTGAGTTGAGTTGAGTTGAGTTGAATAGCTCCGTCTCTCTCTCACACTGGTAAAATAATACGGGAAAAAATTTAAAGTCAATTCCCTGTGTCGGAAGACTTATTTGTTTGATATGAAACGTATTTAAAACAGCATTCCTTAAAATTACATAAATTTAAAAAGTACTACTTAATCAACCTTTAACCTTGGACGAATTTTTCGACGCCCTGTAACTCTTTTTGATACTTGTAAATATTTTTATTTCTATTATAGAGTTAGTGTGTTAATTGTAATAATATCATGTATCTTGTAATAAAGTTATAATATATCAACCTTTTGCAATAACAAATAATTTCCCACAATTGTTCTCTTCAATCAATCAGGAAATAGATTACAAAGGATGAAAAATTTAATCAAGTTCGGTGTAATTACTGAATCCAATTGTTTGAAAACGAATCCTGTTGACATTATTAGAGAAAAAGCGGATCAAACCGGAATGAGAAAGTTTATAGTGGATAAGACAGAGATTAAATCAGAAGACGAACAAGCAGGAGATTGATTGCTTCATATTTTGCAATAAACTACGTTGTGTCATCGCGCTTCTCTTTCTTTTTTATGCAGTCCGACAAAGACCGCGCTTTAGGTAATGTAGTCGCCTTAATTCATTCACTGACCGACAACGAACAGCATAAACTGTTAGGTCTAGAACCATGAAACTTTGTACAAGAGTTCCATAAATTTAAGTACTAGTTTCTGCCCTCGCTTCGTCCGCGTGAATTTTTTTGTTCCTCCGATCCACCCACATTGTCCGTCCGGACTATTCCTTCGTTTTTCACTTAACGTTCTTTCTGATTTTCTTTCCCTTTGCTCGGCTCCTAAGGACTGTAGCGTGAAGTTAAATAGCCTATAGCCTACCTCAAGAATTAGGCTATAAAATGGAAAAAGAAAAGTAAACTTACATTACAGCTACAGGCAGGACGACACATCAAAATTTTCCGTCTTTACAATTTTATTATATTTATTTTGAAAAATTCATTGAGTCTCTAAAAATCGCAAAGAATATGCGAAATTTGGATGGAGTAATGGAACTGTGGAGTTGACGCTGTGTGAGCATGCGTGTTCCATCGCCGCCCGTTCGATGTCCAGAACAGGTACATGATGGATGGAGAGCAGCACACATGAAGTAATTTTAAGTCATTAATAATAGTCATTTATAATTGTTGCTCCATTGGTGTAATTGCTATATGGTGTACCAGTAGGAGGATAAATAAATAAATACATAATGTTCATGACATGCATCCCTACATTGTTCAGTTTTTCATATTACATATTATATGGGAGGACGACAGACTTCCATGCCACATTGATAAAAAAAAAAATAACTTCTAGATTAGTAACAAAAATAACAGTCTAGAATTCTAGATATTATCTTTACATATTTAATCTTGGAAGCAATTTATCATCGGTACATAAATGGTGTAGGCAGATATTTTTCACAAAATATTGAGAGCAAGTTTATAGGGAAAATTAAACATTTACGTTAGTGTAAAATGAAATGTCAGCATAACATAATGGATTATTGTTAAAAGAAATGGCATCTATATTTTTCGGAAACCTACACTTTTTAGGATTCCGCACCTCAAAAGGTAAAAAGAGAACGCAAGGATCACTTCTTTGTTTGCCTGTCAGTCTGTCAAGACCCTTTTTCTCAGGTATAACATCAAAAAGGGTTAACATAAAATACGTAGGTCTTCGCTCCCTTGGAGATTGAAATTCAAGCTTCTAAGTCAATAAAAATATACAGACATATATCCGACATATTTTGATAGTCGCAAATAAATCAAAACCTATGGGGTTTTTTTAGACGCCAGCACATCAAGCTACCAGAAAACGTCAAATATTCACATTTCAATATTCTGTGATGCCAGTACTCTAATTGGCTAACACACTTTCAATCTCAATTCGAATGATTTTAAAAGAAATGGGTTATCCGTTTATCCACTCTAGAGTGAAACACGTGTTCATCTATCCGCCCCAGACGTGATGGATAAATGGAATTCACTTGTGGTTAGTGAGTGGATAATTGATTGTTATTCTGACTGACTTTTTACCCCAAGTACATATCACTTTACTAGATTATTAGTATTTTAATAACCTACTATTTTAATTTTGACAATGCAAAAGTGCCTGTACAAGGTTTAATTGAAATAAATGCTTTGAGTTTGAGTTTGAACCACTAACTTTAAAAAAATCATCATACATATTGCATTTAATCAAAATAAACTGATATGTTTCTATAACTGACTGGACGCAGCCTAGAGAGAATATCGGAAGAAAAATAATATAAGAATTCCGATTATCCATTCCGTCCATAGATGGATACGCGTTTCCAAGTATCCACTTTAGGGTGGCTGTTTTAGAGTAGATAAACGGAATAACCGAAAGAAATAGCTTATCCATTGCCATGCTTCATTCGTTTAAAAAAATCGTCTGCTCATCAACGTATGCACATAACGCAATGAACATTATTGAACTGTCAAAATGCAAAGCTTTGCCACTGTAAGTACAAAACCAGTAATCTACCGGTACTGTCGTGTAGCCTACTATACCTTTAAAGGTACCTACAAGTAAAGCCCTTACTTGAATTTACTTGATGACTTGACTGAGTTTGTATCTGCCGCGTTATTAATATATAATTATATACATGAATTTCTGGCAAGCCACGAGGATCCTTACTAACATTATTAATGCAGTAATCAGTCTGTCTATTTGTCTGATTGCTACGTTATTACCGTGTCTTAATGAACCGATTTTAATTATGTAAATGAATTTGGGAGGGATATAGTTTGGTATTTTTAAGACCATTCATCATGAGCGGCTGTCCCATTTCAAAACCTAGTAAGGGACACCTTTTACAAAAATCGTTTTATTGCATAATCTTGCTAACCTAGAAGGTCTCTACCAAATACAAAAACACCAGCGTTTTAAACTTACATAAAAGGAGATATATTTAAGCATCGATACCTAGTAAGTACACCTTTCACTCCCTAGTGACCATTTAAAACCTAGTAAGTCACTTTAACTAATTCAAAAAATACTTTCCATAAGCTGACCAATATTACGTTCATGCGCTCTCCTGTAAAATTTCATTTTAAGTCCTTACTAGGTTTTGAACTGGGGCAGCCGTGAGGTCCTGGATTCGATTCTCGGGCAGCGCAAAGTGTATTTGGGTTTTTTCCATCTGGAATATCGCAGTAGCAGCCCGGAGTCCTGGATTCATGCCCGGTTGATAACAATAGGCTCGACCACTATTAAAACGGGCTAAAACAAAACTGGCGAAATGTAGGTACAGACGCCAGCACATCAAGTTACCCGAAACTGTAAAATTTTCCCAATCAACTTTGAACCTTATGCTTTAGCGATAAAGTTGATAATCTATTAAAGAAATTTGACAGATTGTAGTAGCTTGATATGCTGGCGTCTGTACTTTCTAATTTTTGATTGGAAGGTACTTCAGCATCCCACGTAGTTGCTGGGAAAGCTGGCATTCCTTCAACTTTAGAAACTAAACTAAAGTATAATTATGTGGTAAAGCGAATATTAACTAACAAAGGCATTTTTGTTTACGTATTTATGCTCGTGACTGTACACCTCTGCTTATATGGTGTACATAATAAAGAGTATTCTATTCTATTCTTTACCCTTTGGAGAATACGGACTTGATTGTTATATGTATCATTAATAGGGGATTGTCCGAATTTTAGAATACAAATACAAAAATATTTATTTCAACGTTTTTCACATTCGTGATTTTTGACATTCGTGAATCTTTGACTCCTATAAAGAAGGCATTTTATATTTTGTTTAATCTGTTTATTGGTAAGCATTTTCTACGACTTTGTAGATAACAGAAATGCATTGCATTGTATTGTATTTTAATTTTACTTATATTACAGCATTGTATTTTAATTTTACTTTTATCATAAAATTATGTATGCATTTAAGTATAATTCTGTTAATTTTTGCATTATGTGTATAGGTAAAGTTAATATTTTCTATCTTCATTTCTTCTTTCGCAGGTCTGCTGTAAGAAATTTCTTAAATAAGCAGTACATTTGTACTCAATACTTATATAATTATGTCGCATATGTATCTTTTTTACTGTGTGTACATAAATAATAAAATAACTTAAAAAGCAAAAATTTATCAAAGTCAAAATAAACTGTCTGCAAAAGTAAAAGTAATTGGAAAACAAGTTTTTCTAGCAACAAGCCTAACAAAATCCGACCGCATAAAAAAATCCTCATTGTTTATGAAACAAATCCCTAAATAGTTGGAAAACACATCATTAATATTAAACATTTGTTTAGATGAGACCTCGACAAGAGGCTGAGTCGCAAAGCTGTGTTCAAAGGCAGGAGCTATGTAAATGTAGCCGTAGGGGAACAAGCCTCTCTGAGAAACGTGGAGCCGAAAATTAATTCTTCTTACAAGCTCGAAGAAACATCTCCTCTAAGACTTGTAGCCCTAGTAACATCACATTTTATACAACGAAATTATTTTGTTTTATTTAGTATTTTAAGCAACTTGATATTTTATTACCTTTCAGTGGAAGAAAACATCGTTACCCGAAATATTACTAAAACGTAATTTATTAATTTATTTTTATTAATTGTGGTGATGCTATTAGGCTAGCCTGTAATCATAGGAAATCATCATCATCTGCCTAGCCTTTTCCCAACTATGTTGGGGTCGGCTTCCAGTCTTACTGGATGCAGCTGAATGTGTGAAACCAGAATGTGCAAACATAGGAAATTCGAAGATGAAATTAAAATAACTGGCTAGTTGGCTTGAGAATGTTGTTCAAATAAAAAGCCATGCCAACTATCCCAACATAAGTTTATTCACAAAAGGACTTCTTTGGCAAAATAGTTTTACCTCCGGAAAAGCACTCCTCTAATTCTTTTTCAAGCCACAAATGTACAATAAATTGGCGTTTTAATCAGGCATGAAAATTGTTTCCGTAGAGAGCTCAAATGAGCGCATACCCACCGGCGTTTAATTTGCATTTCAGTACGCCAATTACGTTTAGTTCAGTACTCAAATGCAAATGGAACATCAGCATCCTGAAATTAGGCAGGTATGAATTGAATAGTTTATTGTGGACCGTTTAACAGTCAGCCAGCATCTATATTTTAACCGGAGCTACGAGTAACAATGAGCATGTGGCCATTGTTTTCATGTTTGTATGTTTGTTAATCAATCACGCAAAAATGACTGAACGAATTTGGATTAAATTTGGCACTCCGATAGTTTATAACCTTAATTAACATATGGAATACTTTTTATCCCGATGTTCTCACGGCATTGAATCTTATGCAGGTGAAACCGCGGGACGCTGCTACAAGTTACAAATAATTCTCTGATTTGTTAATGGAACTAAATAATAGGCAGTTAGGATTCAACAAAATTGAATAGTTTAGAAAAAAACAAAAGAGAATAGTCGTGTATAACACTTTAATTTCTACGCCTTTCAATCAAAGTGTGTTTAGTTGAACCATGTAACATTGCGTCGTGGCGCGTGCAAAAGCCGCTATGTGTTATTTAGTTATTTTCGGTTCTTTATACAGTTTTAATCGTTATTTCAATACACACATACTGTATAAACAGCTATGTGATAAGTGCAATATTTAAAGAGTTAAGGAATGTAGCTATGTGATATTCATACATCGAAAGTTCCGTATAAACACGCTAAATGTTATAATTCATATAGCTCAAATAAGTTCACTAAAAACACATACTCGTAGCGACTTTTGCACGCGCAACGACGAATTTGTCTTTATTGGCACGAGTAGTCACTTTGACATTATGAACACAATACTTCCAGCCAGTGCTTCTACCCTATTATCCAATTACCCGCTCTCAGGGTAAATTCTTGGTCGTTTTGTATTCGAGAAGGCTTTATTTAAGATGTTGTTGGCTTATTGTTCTGTTTGCCTTAACTATTTATTGTTAACAGAAAATGTTTTCTTTGGCTGCCAGTGCCTTGCCTTATTTATGTAACAAGAAATTTAAATTCATATAATTATCTTACACATAATTCCTAAAAATTCTAACCAAGGAAATATTTTTGATTTTTTTCTGGAAGAGATTTCTTATGAAAAAGCGTCACCTTTGTACCTCTTTTTTTGTTCTGTTTTTTTTTTTCTTGTCTGTTTGTTCACTGGGTTTATACAAAAAATGCGATAACTTTTATAACATTAGACCAATCCTTTTAAAATAAAGTTTATTTCATTACAAAATATAGGAAAGGTAAAACCTTTTTATTTCTTTTAAGTGATTGTAGGTATAAAAAATCATAAATAAAAAATAAAGACAATTTTACAATTTGTACGAAACCATTTTACTTTTGTTTATGTTTATAAATATGGCATGTCTTGTGCAGAAATTCATTATTTTGATCGAATTCAATTAAAAGCGAAATTCCCCTCCAATCACGGTTCGTGAACTGAAAGAAGCACTGATAGAGGAATGTGAGAATATTCCTCAGCATTTGCTCAGAAATCTGGTGGAAAGTATGCCAAACCGTATAACAGCTGTATAAACAGCTCGTGGTGGCAATACAAAATACTAAAATGTGTAAAAATTGCATATTTGATACCGTAGCACAATTTTCAAAATCTAGTTAACATAGTCATTTTTACTTAACTTACTTTTATTCAAAATAAACTTTATTATCTTGGACTTTTATGAAATTGATTTAGGCACTATTAAATTGTCTATAATACAGTATTTATTCCATAAAGCTAGCTCCAATATTTTGGAAGTTATTGAGGTTTTTGTTACCGACCCGCTTTCTTTGCGGCCCAGTGTATCAATGATAAAATAAAATAAATAAGTTAGAAATTGAGCAAAGTTAGGAAAATTAATAGAACTTGGGAATTTGAGGCGTTTATTACAATTAAATTAAAAAATGATACCAAAGCAATTAACTAACTTTATGAATTTAAAACATTTTTTCTTCGTTTTAAAACAAAAATGCCTTTGTTAGTTAATATTCGCTTTACCACATAATTATACTTTAGTTTAGTTTCTAAAGTTGAAGGAATGCCAGCTTTCCCAGTAACTACGTGGGATGCTGAAGTACCTTCCAATCAAAAATTAGAAAGTACAGACGCCAGCATATCAAGCTACTACAATCTGTCAAATTTCTTTAATAGATTTTCAACTTTATCGCTAAAGCATAAGGTTCAAAGTTGATTGGGAAAATTTGACCGTTTCGGGTAGCTTGATGTGCTGGCGTCTGTACAAGGGCTTGTATACTAACTAAGATCGGTTGCTGCCCTACTTCACTGAACAAAATTAATAGGCTGCATGTAACAACGACCTAGCCACTAATGAATCAGCGAAATGAAGAATGAATGCCTCTTCACAAAGCAGGAAGGAACGTCGAGTCTGTTTGAGACTTTTAATTCCCGGCTCTGAATGACGAGTGAATGGAAAATACCCAGAAAACATGAGCCGAAAGAGCTCTCAGTATTTTCGTGGAACAATGAACAATTATTTTGCGGTAACGGTTGTTTTTCAAAATCCAAACCGTAAAGTACCACTGTATAATGATGTTTCTTTTCCGGTTATATTATTTACTACCTTCTGCCCGCGATTTCGTTCGCGTAGAAGTGATAAGTGTACACAATATACTAAAATAACAGCGACATTTTTATAAATCTCCCTCGCCCGGCCGCGCTTTTACCTCATTTTCGCTAAGCATTATTTTTTTTTCCTATTGTTCGGCTCCTAAGGGTCGTAGTGATGTTAAATAGCCTATAAATCTTACTCAAGAATTGGGCTATAAATTCAAAAAGAAATTTATAAATCCGCGGGTTCAAAAAAAAAAAACTCTTCAGCTTTATGTTTATTAACCTCTTAATCACCGCCAATGAGACATAATTGATTTTCTATTGTAATGTGCAGATATAGATAGATAGATAGATTGATAAAACGTTTCGTTTCGTTTCGATCCCGGCGTGATATCGTACCACGCCGGGATTGACAGACGTTATCCTGACCGAACACTCCGAACAGCGCTACCTATCGGGTCCAATAGTGAATCTTACCCATCCAGCGACTGTCAAAACTGAAACACATAAATAATTTCATCAAAATCGGTCCAGCCGTTTAGGAGGAGTTCAGTGACATACACACGTACAGCAAAATTATATATATAAAAATAGGATAGATTTATTCAGCAGTTCATCAGATCTAGTATTGTTGATGAATATAAAAATTAAGTTAGAACATTAGTAGTAAAATATGCTCTGGGGAACTTAGATCTACTAACTTAGATCTAATCATAGCGTTTGTGCTTCACAAACGCTATGATTGCTTCATTCATGAATGCCTGTGTTAACAAATAAAATTGATTTGATTTGATTTGATTTGATTCATCTCCCTTGTGCAAAACTTTGATTACTAGTTGCACTGTTATGGTATCTATTTTTTAAATGAAATTATAGTAATTTTGTTCTTAAAAAAGAAGTGGAAAAACTATGATTTAAAATAAAAAATAATCAGATACTAAGGATACAATACACAATATGTGTCGTTCATTGTAAAAGTGGTGTAGGTAACTTCTTATTTAAAAAAATATTTTCTTGCCTAATGGTTTTTACATTTAGTCATATCTTTTAATATAAAAGTGAAGCATAATCTTTGATTGTATTAAATAATAAATAATGAAAAATAGAAAACATGAAATTAATGCTTATATTTTTCACACTATAATTCGCAAAAAGCTCGTTATTCTAAAATTCAGTTACAAGGAGATAATTCAGTTTTACAATGAAAGACACATATATGGATAGGATACTTTCTTGATTACTTTTTTTATAATAAGTCAGAGGTAGTTGAATTAGTCAAAAACAATAACGTTATCTATAGCAGTTCAAACATCTGGATCACTAGAATTTGAAATCATAATGTGGCGCGTCACAACTGAAGTGGAAAAATGTTAACTAACTTTTAGAGGTCACTTCGTCTTCCAAGAAACATTACCTACTTAATACGTACCTATCTACTAATTACTCAGGTACTAGTGTGACAGCTATCCTTCAAGGTTCTCAGGTCTGAAAGCTAATAAACTATATTACTGAAATGTCATCAAATTAAGTTTCAGCGGGTTAATGGCAGCAACTCTGATATCTGGTTACAGCTTCTAAGTGCTATTAGTCGCTTGAGTGCAGCGCGGAGCGTTATGTCAACGTAAACCAATAATAATATTCGATTTCAAAGGCAATTTATACGCTTTTATATAGCCTTGAGCGTATACAGGCTGGACAAGTCTTCCCTCTGGAGCGTGCGGAGTAGGGTTACCAATCTTACTATACTGTTGTTTCAAACATTTTGGTCAAATAGGTAGTCAGGATTGGGAGCGCCTTAAAGGGCTTTTTAAAAATAAACATACCTAATTACTTAATTAATTCTATTTAATTGAGACGTGTTACATAGTTGGATGCAAATCACGAACTGCACTACTACCTAAGACTTACTTAATTAATTATATTTAATTGAGACGTGTTACATATTTGGATGCAAATCACGAACTGCACTACTACCTAAGACTTACTTAATTAATTATATTTAATTGAGACGTGTTACATATTTGGATGCAAATCACGAACTAAACTACTAGCTAAGACTTAAACTAAAAAAACATTATTTTTAAAGTGTCAAGCTCAGCGACCTCACAGGTCGTGGGACAAGTGCTTATACACTCAATATAATTATAAGTGGTGGGGTTCCATAACTCCTCCCTCATCAAGTGCGAAATTATCGGTAATATTTGGATTCCGATGATTCCGCATACAAGACAATTTTCTCCAAAGTACTATACTAAGACATACTATCGCTAAAATAACATAGAGTAATATAGTTGCTAAACTAACACTATTTGTTGTCACTGCACTACCACTTTCCACTATTTCACTTTTTAATGTGTATGATAGCTGTTTTTTAAATCGTCAAAGTCAATTTGTTTAGATTCACTGTTTTGTTCCAATCAATAGATGTTTCCTCTAATTTGGGTAGAACCGCGACTGGAGTTACTCGATATTGTATTTTTCCTGAATGATGTTGCCTTTTGTGTAATTTAATGTCTTTCAGATAGACACTGCAGTTTCCATCAATTTCCAATAAATATGTGACCTTAATCGGTTTCCTGATAACATCATCGGCACATGTTTCGGTAAGCATTATTTTATGTCTTGTGTAAATTTTCCAGTTGAGGAAGTCAATAGGCTGTACTTTTAGACTTTCCAGGTTATCTGCAAGAGGTTTGCACAAACTAAAGTTTGAGGCAAAATGCATTCATTGTTCTATACACGTATTTTCAGGATACAATATCACATTGTTTTTCTTGCACAGGAACTGGTTGGCTCCCATCTCTTCACATGGGCTGGCTAGCGGTAGGTACCAGTATGTAAGACCTTTCACCATAAGGTATGGATGTTTAGGGATAATGGTGGTAGTTTTGTTTTCCTTGAAAATTGGTAATGAATAGATTTTTAAATAAATAAATGTGTTTTTTTTTTATTAATGTGATTTCCATAATGAATGTTATGTGGTTTTCTTTTACATAAGCTTTAACAGACATTGTTCTTTCTAGCATCAATAACGATTTTTCAGTCACAGGGTAAATTAGGCTTTCAGTTTCAGAAATATTGCTTAACAGTGCTAAGAGTTCAGATGGCTCAGCAATGGTCGGATGTACAACAGACACTTTTGTAAAGGATAATGCAGTTTCGATTCCATTTAAAATAGTATAAATTGACTTAAAATTACTTATAAACATATCAAACATACTTAAAACATATGTAGAGTAAATAGGTTATCTTCTTTAGTACCTACGTGTATTTTTTATTATTCTTTCTCTATCACAGCGTGTCCTTATTTAATAGGTAATATGCCTGGGTTATTTTTTTATTATTGCATCATTGACATCGGTCTGAAACCTGGTGGTAGTGGGGTAAACCAAATTTAAATGTTGATTGCGGTGGAATTGTGCCGAACGCCTGCGGTTTAGTATTATGGTGTGGATTTAACATTTTGCTACGCATCTGATACTGATCATAGAAATTAACTTCTTCTAAAACAACAGATAAGGCCTCTTCTAATGTGCGTGGATTTTTCAGACGTACAATACGTACCATGTTTTCTGGTAAGTTATATAAAAATACCTGAAGGGCTGAGTTGTTATAAATAGTAGTCTTACTTATTCGCAAATTTTGATCACTAATTTGGTTAACCTTTGACAACAAAACTGATTTTACTGTTTGAATTCTTGCACAAAAATCACTGTAACTCTCATTACTTTTAACCTTTAAAGTTTCTAACTCGATAGCCAAACACTCTTCGCTTCGCGGATCGCCAAAGTGTAACTCAAGCAATTCCTTGAATTCCGCCCACGATTGAATGTCTCCGCGCTCACTGATAAGCGCGGCTGCGTCACCCGTTAAGCGGCTGGACACAACATGCATTAAGTATTCCTGTTGTAATTCTGATGATTTAAACTTATCAATAATATACTCACATTTGCGCAAGAATAAATTCAAATGTCGTTTATTACCATCAAAACTGGGTAGAATTTTGTACAATTCGTTTGGAATAAGATTTATTTCTGACATTCTGGTACTTAATCAAAAATTCTATGTAATAATTAACTCTATGAACTCTACTAATTTTACTTATTACCTACATAAATTACTACTAGTATATTTATTAAGTGTTTCTGAACTCAATATAAATTATAGCTATATCTAATTAGTGTTTTAAATTAGTTATACAAAACAATTGTATGTTACGTATTCTTACAGCACACACACGCATAACTTAATTATTTGAGAAAACCATCAAACAGTCAAAATGGAAAACTTCCAATTCCAAGTTTAACGAAGGATGTGGACATGGATATTAAGGAGGTGAAAAGTCGTACTCACCAGCCTGCCACGCCCATCATTAGCTCTCAGGACTCCTCGTCGCCGACGATATTTATTTGGTTCGTTGGATCACCTTGCCGTACACCACGCGTACCGTTTGAAAATCGAGAAAAGTCTTATCGCGATGAATAATGTAACGCGTGATAGCTTCCTCAGTGATCCTACCGGCTGCGCCAGTCAGGATTGGGAGCGCCTTAAAGGGCTTTTTAAAAATAAACATACCTAATTACTTAATTAATTCTATTTAATTGAGACGTGTTACATAGTTGGATGCAAATCACGAACTGCACTACTACCTAAGACTTACTTAATTAATTATATTTAATTGAGACGTGTTACATATTTGGATGCAAATCACGAACTGCACTACTACCTAAGACTTACTTAATTAATTATATTTAATTGAGACGTGTTACATATTTGGATGCAAATCACGAACTAAACTACTAGCTAAGACTTAAACTAAAAAAACATTATTTTTAAAGTGTCAAGCTCAGCGACCTCACAGGTCGTGGGACAAGTGCTTATACACTCAATATAATTATAAGTGGTGGGGTTCCATAACTAGGTACTTTGAAGTTGAACTTTTGTATGAAACAGCTGATTTTTATTTCGCGATTTCAGAGTTGGTCGCATAGTGAAAATTTTTCATATTCTTGGGTAGAACACCCTGTAAAAATTTGGAACCGGTAAAAAAAATCATCGTGTATAATATATGCAGTATCCTGGTAAGTACAGTACCCGGCGATAAATATTGCACATCGACCTTTGGAAAGACAAGACAATCGGCTAATTTCGGCTTCGTAGAGCGTTATCTCTGTCGCACGAAATACAAACAGTCCGGTATCTATTAGGAGCTGTTAAAACAATTGTGATTTGCTTCTTTTGATAATTATTTTTATTCTTTGTATAAAAAGGTTTTGTGTAAAAAGGTCGATGTGCAATATTTATTGCCGGGTACTGTATATGTGTATAAGAGACATAAATTTCTTAAAAAAAAATTGTAGGGTAAACTACTATTTTCATTTCCATACAAAATGGCGATATGTGTATACAGTCTATAATGTTCCCACTGCTGGGACACAGGCCTCCTCTCGGTGAGAGGGAGTGGGCCGTAATACACCACGCGGGACCAGTGCGGGTTGGTAGATGTCACGTCTTCGAATTTTGCTTCTAGGACATGTCGGTTTCCTCACGATGTTTTCCTTCACCGTTTTGAGAACATTGGTGATGAAATTTACACAAAGTAAAGCGCCTGTCGGGGTTTGAACCTTCGACCTACAACTCTTAACACGAGAAAATATTTTTGATAGATACATACATACTTACATAGTTTTGTTTTTTTTTTCACCATTTACTTTATTTAAAAAATTGCCTACGAAAATACTATAGTTGATTTAAAAAAAAGTTGGCAACACTAGCTAATGCGGAGGGAAGTTACACAGATATCTTTTTAATGTCAACTAGCGTTTGCCAGCGGCTTCGCTTGTGTGCTACCGCATTCCGGGTTGAAAAGTACCCTATGTCATAATCCAGCTCGTGGTCTACCGGTGTGATAAATTTCATCCAAATCCCTTCAGCCATTTATGCGTGATTGAGTAACAAACATCCAAACATACAATGTTTCACATTTTTACAATAATAGTAGAATAAATTAATCAAATCATTTTACCCAACCTCACTCACACACATGGCGCCCTGGTAGGTACTTTGAAATAACAAAAATGACAAAAAGCAAAGTAAACTGAAAAAAGTAATTTTAACCCAGTAAACAATCGCTCGTATCGCATGGCTGTAGGCCAATTTTAATTGTTTTATATAAAGGTAAGCAAACAACCCGGCTCGCTACTCGCATATCAAGTAATTGGACCGGTTTAGAAATCAAACAAGAGCCCCCAGCTAGATTATATCAAATGCTTCGTTCCCTTGGCCCATGGCAGGCCCAGTAAGTTATCCGAAATGTGTTACATACTCTAAGCTTGAAAAGGCTGAATTCTGAGTAATTCAAATCGCTTTACAAGTGGTTGATTACTTATTATAATATGAAGATTTAATGTTCAACTAGGACTAGATTACTTGATAAGGTAATATAAACACACACACATATCACACACACACGCATATTACTTGACAGCCACTATCATAAATTTATAATATGCTTGAGTTTGTGATCACCATTGCTGAGAATCTTTTATCGTGTAATCATAAAATCGTCAACAGCTAACGGGCATGCTTGGTGATCAATGCCTGTTTCATTTTTCGTCGTAGCTCTGCAGTCTGCAGTAAGACAATTAGTAACAGGCGTTTTGTATTCCCCTCATAAGAAAAGCTGAAACCTATTTTGAGAAACATGTGTAATTTTAGCATATGAAAAAACCGTAGGCATCCTAAACACAGCGGTACGTACAGTCATGAATAAAACACACGCCTCAAAAATGGAGCAAGGTTTAACGCACGTCTGACAGAGGAACCTCAAGGGTGCTCTGGCGAACCACTGGCAAGGTCGGACCATGTATAGCCGCCGCGGTTTATCTCGCAGACTATCGTAAAAGTTGAAACAACAAGGCTTTTGAGGTGCACACTCGTTTTTTATTCAATCTGCATTGTTATGTGAAGGCGCGACGAGACGGTGCGACGCGATTCTTGTAGAACAATTTCCATGAAGTTTTCGTAGAAATTGTTCTTCTAGAGTCACGTCCCGCTGTCGTCAAGATATACCTACAACATGCCGCTACAATGGCGACATTAATTTAACACACAGATCATAGTGCTAGTGGCCAGTAATCATAAAAATTATAACAACATTGAATAATTCTTAATTTGAAACCTACCGCCTGCGCCGCATGCCGACATAGGACTCTCTCCCTCTATCCTTCAATTTGCCTACTCTTTCACATTATTCGTTTTAATTTTAATGAATGCGATGTTGTGATCCATGACCCCTTTAAGTTGGATTGGAACTAGTCGCGTGCTCGAACTGCATGGCTAAAAGCACGCTGTCTGACCTGTCATCGTGTCCGACAGATAGTATCAGTGATGAGCACTTAGACGCTAGTCTACACGCACAACGTCTAGTTCTCACGCACAAAAACTCCGATAAAAAAATTTCGATAAATCCTTTGGAAAATCGAGTTGTATGATAAAAACCACTACATAAATCAATTACAAATAAAGTTTATTGAACTCTTCGTTAAATGAGCTTTGTCGGTACCAACTTTGTTTTGAATATTTTACTGTTCATTTATTACTTATTTACACCCAAAGTTACGTTAAAAATAGCAAGAAAACCTATATCCGCCTTAACAAGCCCGTTTTCTTTGCCCCCAGATGGCTTTAGAAAACCGAACCCGCATACAGCAAAACGACCTTCTTCTGCATGAAGCGGTAATCAAGAACGAACCAGCAGCTGTTCGTGAAGCGCTGGAGCGCCCCACCGATGTCAACTGCAGAAACAATGTGAGTGTTTCTCCTTATGAAGTATGTAAGCCTAGTACTTTGAACTTCTTAAACAAAACTGTAGAGGACGTAAGTACGACGTTTAATTTAAACTCCTGGATGACTTTATTATTATTAATTAGTTGATACTACTTGCGTTGCGCGTTCATAATTATAATTTTCCAACAATCAGAATTCATTAAACTTTGCTGTGAAATTAAAATCTTGTAAGACCGTAGTAGCCTTTCCAGCAGTCGAATCCGGAAGCTGGAAGAAATTCTGTAACTACATTATACATACACCTTATTGTTTCTGGCTTCCTGCTTTTGCCAACAATTTAATTGAAGTCTTTGTATTTGTTTGTACGGACGACATTGTATCATTGTATGACGTGACAATAATCCCGTAGCCTACAAGAAGATGCCCATGTTGACATGCAGTAAATGAGATTGGGAACAACAAACAGCCTTCAGTCGTGCTGATACCCGAAATTCACGGATTTATTCAATCCTATTCATGAAAACAAGTTAATAGCTTTCCCGCCGAAGCCCGTAATTGCCCGTGGTTGAACATGAGCTTACCTTTTGCGAAGGATTCCCCAGGAGTATTACTAATAATAATTAATAAGGCTATCAACTTCTGAGCCGGAGATTGCAATATAATATTATTACTAGAAATCAGATGCTGTTTTGTCGATCTAGAAGAGCCTCAAGGGATTCGGTTTCAGTTGTTACTCTGGGTTTACATAAATTCGGGTACACATACAATCTTTGACCAATTACCGGAGGGTACGATGAAATAGTCTAACTTTCGAGGAAAATCTACAAATTCATGTCTTAATTAGTTTTTTTTTCTTCACAGTATGGCAGAGCACCGATACACTGGGCTGCAAGCAGAGGAAACGTGGAGATTATCAAATTGCTCATCGAGTCCAAATGCGACATAGAAGCAGCCGATAAGGTAAATACTTGAGAATAATTTATTTGCTCAGTAACCGACGAAAGCATTTGTCATTGTTCAGTTGAATGTGTACCACTTCCCTTGCGGTTTTAAACCATTTTTTATCTGTCTCATTGTCTGTACAGTACCATTTTCGTATGTACCATTTTGTATTAAATTGCTGCCATTTGCGAGTTTTAACAATGTTGAAAAAGTTGAAAATACCAATTTCTTAATCTGTGGTCTTTTTTAGTTGTTCTCCAGGGTTTCACTCAAACGCAAGACTCGTTCTGTTAGGTCTTTCAAGTACCAGGCTGTCAGAGCTAGCAGAAAGTAACTTGAATGTTTGTTTCAGTTCGGAATGCGGCCGTTGTTGATGGCGGCATGGCACGGACACCTCGAAGCCGTGAAGACTCTCGTCGGAGCAGGAGCTTGCCTTGCTGCCACTAACAAAGTATGCTCTCCTTGTATTTTTGGGATCTTTTCGGATCTGCACCTAAGCATTCGTTATTTGTTGAAAACAAGGTGGAGGTTAATTAATTTTCAATAGAAACAACTTACGACAACTTTTTCATTTCTAACTGAAAAATAATATTTGCACATTATGAGCTTATTTTCTTATTAATTATCTTGTTTAATTTAATCATACTAATAAATGAATTACACAACCTCTTATAATTTGTATATACTTAGTTAAATATTATTTTTCATTCTGCTCACTCACATTTAACGTAAATTATGAACTTAATCACAAATAATAAGCTTTATAATATTAGCTCTATAATAAGAGCGCGAGCGTTCATTTTAATTATTAAATTATTATTGTATCAACAAGCGCGTATCGAGTAACCTCGTTAATTATCTACAATTAACCCTTGTAGACAGGCGCCCTTTTATAGCGTGTCATCAAATAATTTTATTTCTTAAACTCACTCACGGTGCTCGTGGTAACTCAAAACTAGAAACAGCACCTGTGTGAAGGAGATTCGAGACAAATTATATTAATAACAAGTATTTAATTAAAATCTTCGGCACAAAGGAGTTATTAATTTTTGTGGTTAATAAAGTTCCTACCAAAATTAATTAAAGTAGTAATAAGTTTGGTGGCAAACAATATTGTTTAAAATTAACCTGAAGTAAAGAGGTCGATTTACCTTGTAACCTTTTCAAACAAAAGAAGAGAACCTTTTCCTTATTCACACCGCAATGCTTTCAAATAATATCCGCGAAACTATTAGGCTATTAGGAATTTAAGAAGACTGTGTGATTGTTAGATTTTTTCTCGTTAGCCGTGAATTTGTTTTTAGAATTTTACAAAGAAATGAAGTTGAGTGAATTTTTCAGAAACAAAATTGTTTAGCTGGAACCGCTTTCAATTTCCAAAACGGCGAAATAGCAAAACGAAAACAAATATTTTTTTGTACTTTGTGGTGGGCAGCGGGTACATTTGTAAACACCGGTGACAAATTACTAGGTGCACATGAACACAAGTACGTTTGTTTACAGAAACAAAATGATTTGCTTCAATGCGCCTGTTCCCGGGGCTCATTGGACGTGGCAGAGTATGCCGTATCTCTGGGAGCTAAGGTCCAAAGTTCGGATGCTGCTGGTGACGCTCCCCTTGCCTTGGCATCCAGAGCCGGACACTCCACATTAGTGGAGTTATTGCTGCAGAAGGGGGCCTATATTGATGCTGTCAATAAGGTAAATTGAAAAGTTATGATTTAAGCAAAATGCATGTTCCCCAGAAAGCGTAAAAGGTTACTGAAAATGTGAGTACTATGGAACCGTTTATTATGTTATTGACTTGGAGAGTATGTCATGCTCACTCAAATGTCTCACTGATGGCGGCGTCTGTGTTGGATCATTCGATGCCCTTCAAAAGAGTTGAGCTGGTCAGTGCTGATATACGCATCACTTGCATGAATAATGTACCTAGGATTATGTAATATTTTAATTTAGAAGAGTGTCCATGGAGTTTCTTGCCCGTTCTTCTCCATAGAGTTCTACGTTTTGGAGTGTGCAATTAGCGTCAACTTTCTGAGTGAACAGACCGACTCTTTGACAATACAAATGTGCCTGTATAAATAAATGCTTTGAGTTTGAAATCAAAACAATACGAATGATAATTTTGCTCTCAGCAGTCGTGGTCTATATTCGACCAAACCTCTCACATTTGCCATCTGTCATAGCTTGGATTTAAGGGGAAATTCTCCGTAAAGGATTTCTCTTAGCTCAGAAGATTCTCAGAAAAGCAATAACACTCAATAATGTAGGTACTTAGAGCAAAAATGTCTCGTGGCATTAATGAAGTATTTTTTTAGCCCACGAAATTCAAATTCTTTTATGTTTTTTGCAATTTGTAGGTCAGTATCAGATTGTATGTTGATTAAAATTTGATTCGCAACCACAACAAAAATTACTTTACAGAATTATAATTATTAGAATCAGTAATATAATTCCTAGAGTTAGAATTGGTCTCAAATGACATGATTTCATGAAATAATCATTCCATAGGGTAATATAAACTTACAGAGTTGTATTGTTGATGTTTATTATTATAAATCTATAAATATTTGTTACGGCGGCGAATCATATTTAGATCAAAATATACAACCTGATACTGACCAGTAGGTATATTGCAAAAAACGTAAGAGAATTTGAATTTCGCCGGCTATCATAGCGCATCAACTGGACATAAAAAAAACTTCAATAATGTCACGAGAAATTTTTTTTCATTGCAAAAAACGTAAGAAACTTTAATTTCGCGGGCTACGCTGATATTTGCGATGGTTTTTCGTTTTTGTAAAGGAATTTAATAATAGATAATATTACCTACCACTTAAAATATTTTGTTAATTAACTTTAGCCAGAGACAATGAAAAGGTATTGGCGTTTCAAATTCGTTTTGTTTGTCCAATCAAGTTATACAAAAGGTAAAACGTATGAAAACAATAAACAAATCTCTTGTTTTGAAAGAGAGAAATCTTTTATGATGACTAAATTAATTCTGACTGTTAGAAATACTTAGGACTGATTTTTCAATAGTCAGATAAAATTTTACATGAAGAATAAATATTGGATTTGACAGCTTTTTATAGAAATTATGTCAAACTGTCATATTTATTCTTCAGATAAGTATAAGTTATCTAACTATTATCATTATATCAGCTCTTAATGTTTTATTATTTGAGTTTGTGAATCAAATTACTCGTATTTAGTTTTGGTTTAGTAAATCACTTAACTGTAACTTAAATTCAACAGTTAGCTCCAAGTTTTATTAAAAAAGGTCATTGTTGTTCTTCGTTGTTCTTGACACCTAAACCCATATGACACAATGAACAAACCGCACGAAGTTGGCGTGATTATTTTTTTTTATTTTATTTTTTTAAAGGAACAGCTACCAGTTACATTATCAGAACTTACAACTAATTTTACAAAAACAATTTTAGTAACAATATAACCCACTACACTGTCCACAAGTAGACATAATAGAATGGAAAAAATTAAATTTAATCGCTGTACGTGCAGTAATTAGCTATATAATGAGCACTAATAGATAAAGTTAAAATTTAGAGAAAGATTACACAATCCATACTAATATTATAAATGCGAAAGTGTGTCTGTCTGTCTGTCTGTCTGTTACCTCTTCACGCTTAAACCGCTCTGAACCGATTTAGATGAAATTTGGTATAGAGATAGTTTGAGTCCCGGGAAAGGACATAGGATAGTTTTTATCCCAATATTCCCACGGCATCGACACTTATGCGGGTGACACCGCGGGGCGCTGCTAGTACAAAGTAAGACCTTAGTAAGTTTTAAGATTTTTAGCTCTAAAGAGGGTATACACATAAATTTATTTATATTGAGACTAGATATTGAACTATTTTAAGGTGATGTACTGAAAAAAATCTGGTTTTTCTATTTCTTGTAACTTGTTAAGTTTGTGGAATAGGGATTTAACATTTTGGTAAAAGGTTTTTTGACTCTGGTCTAGTACCATGTAAAAGGAATACACGATTCAATGAAATTTTCTCGATACCAAAAATTGCAAAATTAAGTACCTATACCTTTTTTTTACTGTTTTCGACATCACGGCCACAGTATAAAGATCATAAAATTACCGTGCCACGGCGTGACGCTAAAGAGTTATTTAATGGAATTTACTTTAAAACATAGACAATTATCATATCAAAGTTTACTCAAAGTAGTTTCAAATTTAATTCATTTAATTTGTAAAAAAAAGGAGTAAATTCGTTTTGGCACTTACGTCGTTTTATTCCGAGTGCACGTTACACACATTATAGCCATTTCTCTTCTTTTGCGTTTCAAAAGTAATTGCATCACTTTCGCTCGCTTAGTAGATCAGTCGCTACGATATATTTTCGAGGTAGCGCCTTAATTACGAAAATTGGCCTTCAGGCGTCATGAAAATTTAACATTTACACCAGTATTTGACATTAAATTGTCAAATAACGCTCTGTATTTAGACAACCATTACTGATTTACTGTGTAACCTTTTTCCGGTTTCATAGGAAACCAAATCTTATGTTTTATAGCAGCTGAAGTTGTCGTATACAAAACAGATAAAAAACAAAGTTTGACAATAAACTGCTTCAGAAGTTAATTCCCTTTATCGTTCTAAACTGTCTACGTTAGTGAAGCGTTTCCCTCTCAGCCTCTCAGGTAGGTACCAGGATATTTTAATGGCAAGCACGATAATGTTTCTTCTCAGCCAATTTGCTTTCTGTTTCTGCATAGCAATTATTATGATTTAAAAGAGTGGTCATGGAGTTTCTTGCCCGTTCTTCTCCATATGCACCTACTTACCTACTACGCTTTGAAATACGCAACTAGCTTCAACTTTCTGATAGACCGACTCCTTGATAATTCTATATGTGATTTGAGTTTGCATCTGCGTTCTTATCACGTTATCAACCACCAATAGACAACAATGCCAATTATTCGTATTTCCCGAGTTCAGCTATGTAATGATGGATTTTCTTTTTCTTTTTTTTAAACTCTTCACAAACACAACAACTTGGTAAGTTACTGCAAGGAACGGAACGTCACATAATTTTTTGATTATTTCACTTGGATGTAATTTTGAGATCGTAAAACGAAACGTACATAAAATTAACTACGAAGTAATTAGTTAACTTCGTTTGGGCTTTGGCACCTAGTAACATAGTCAGTTCAACGCCATCTACAGAGTTCTTGGAAGTTGGAAACTATGTTTTTTTTTATAGTTACTCAAAAAAAAACCTCTCATTACAATTCTTGCAAATCCACTGAAACAATAGAGAGAGGGTTTAAAAAGCAATCAAATCGACAAGACTTGATTGAGAGTACCAGGTTAGCATAAAGCTTAACAATACACCAGTCAGATTAATTCAGCTTATCCAATGAGCGGGGCAAAGATTACCGCGGCGGGGCGGGAGTCCGGGATTAATATTCTTCGGTCGAGCATAACCTACGCAGCCTTAAATTACATATATATATAGGGCCATTACTGATTCTTGCAAAGAACATAATTGAAGTTTAGGGCTTGGGTAATCGTCGGTTATTCATTGCCTATTTGGGAGAAGTTACATAGGAATTAAACTATTTATTAGAGGCAAATTACAGCTTTGTGAATTTCATAGTTTAGTAACAAACTGTTTTTTCTGTGGTCGTTAAGGAGGAATGTGAAATAATACCGCTGATATTTCACGAAAAACTTACCTTGATTCACCTAATTCCTGTTTTCCAATTCATCTCGTTCAATACAACAGTGTTCAGTCAAAACTATGAAATACCGGACCGTGCCGTACGTGTCTGTATCGATATAATTGGTAAGCGAAATGGGCACATTTTGGACTTATTTTTTTTTTTGTTTTACCCTGTTAAATTTAGGACCACACAGCGATCTCACAGAGTCATGTGAAACTTTGAGAGGCCTCAAAATAAGTGCGATATTATATTGGTTTTGTAAGATTGATGATCCTGATCAGACCATAAAGTTTACCAAAAAGGTCTACCGAAGAGATAGGGAAGGGCTTTATTTAGAACCTGCCAAACAGCTAATGGCGAAAAGAGAATATAAATGTTTGCCTTTAGCCAACTTAGAAACCCTTCCTTGTAAAAATATTTAAGAACAAAATAAGCTTCGGAACCCTTCCTTGTTATAAAAATATTTAAGAACAAAATACCTACGCTTTCAAATGATTTGTGTTAAAAAAATACAACTTGAGTTTTAACTAGGATTGCATAGTGTAACCAAGAGCGACGGAGAAAAGTGGTCAAAGGATTAAGGTACCTATCTAAACTAAATCTGGCTTATCCCTGTCGTAACCTCTTTAAACACGTTACTCTATCAGTCATGTTTTCAGCTTAAGCCTTGCAATCTCAATTCAAAACACTCTGTTAATGCTGAGGTCCTGGTACACAAGTAGATACAATTACAAATTTAGTGCAATAATGCTCTACCAAGATAAAAAAGATTAAGGACAGCTGCATCAGACGAGAATCTAGCCCATACCTACTATAAGTTTAACACAGAATAAAGTGGACTTGAATAAAATGTAGTTATTTATTACAGCGGAGACATTCCCCGGGAGGCAAATTAGATAGCAAATTTAATCATATCATCTAGCATTCTAGCCCCGGCTGTTATTTGCGGTAACACTATGAAATGTTAACCTACTTTGTCAAACATTAATGGACTCCAAGATTTTATTGTCATATTTCCGGGTTTTTATCCAAATCACATTTTAATTGTATAATATCGAAAAACACGTCGAGAAGCAATAACTTTCAAATTATTGTTGTTTGAATTGAAATTGATTGAATAAATGTACACAGTGATTCAATCAATTTCAACCACGTCATTAGTACCTACAGGTACTAATGACGTGGTTCAATAATTCTGTTGTTTTAAAAGTTTTCCTTGATCGTTATGTGGCCCTAGTACATGTCTTGTTGAATGGAAACACAAATAACATGCATGCGTTTGTTTGCTATGACGCTAAATAATTACTATTACTAAATTAACACAAAATAATGACATCAATTTAATTATCAGGTGCCTAAAATAACAACCAGTCAATTATCATAGAATTACATTTGTTTCATTATATATACAGAATATTAATTATAATTAATCAAACAAATCTCTATAAATATAGGTAACCGTTATTAAAAGTAGCAAAGGAGTATTTGATCACATTTTCTCCCAGCAAGGCTTCAAAGGCTTGCATTGAGCGCTTTGTGGAAAATGCTGGAAATATTGTTATTCAAAAATGTACCAACTACCGTTTACGAACTGCAGTCTAACGTCAAAACCAGCTTTTATTTAGTTAGTTCGTCGTATTCCTTTTTGTTACATTGGGACGTCAAAAGCATGACAGTCCTCATATGAAACGTTTTCCAGTATAAAACAAAACATAGGTATATAATAAGTTGCATAAATTCCGAAACTGGAGCTATAATAATAAAAAGGCATTATTATGAAACGTAATTCTGAAAATACATGCTTAGATATTTCTCCACAATCTTTTCGTACAGAAGTACAGAGCTAAATAACAACGGTTGTTTTGTAAACTGTAAAATAAAATAGCAAGATCATCATCGTCAGTGGCAGCCTTGCTCCAGCCACTGCTAAGTATATTATTATTATTATTATTTATTTATTTCAATCAACTTAGGATCATAGTGTACAATTTAAATCAACAACACAATTAAAATCAACATCACAATTAAAATTAAGATCAAAAATTATAATAAAATTAAAACAAATTCGAATAAAAATTAAAACACAAAAATTAAAATTATTATATAAAATTAAATCAAATTAGAATCAAATTAAAAAACACAAATTTAAATTAAATAAAATTTAGATTCAAATTAAAAACACAAATTAAAATTATTATAAAATTAAATCAAATCAACAATACGATCAAAACAATATCTTAACATTAGACAGTACGTGAACCATGCAACAGTGGTTCATGTACTGACAGTCGAAGCGTTCAGCAAAAGCCTTCAGGATATTGTTGCGGCTGGCCCGCACCCTGCGCACCAGGGATGTGCACCGCTTGCGCATGACAGTGTAGAAACAATCCACATGCGCCACGGCAAACATCCCCGATGCGCTACAGAAGCGAGGCAGCCCCAAAAGTACCCTGAACGCGTTATTGTATTGGACACGTAGTGCGCCGTACCACAGTATATGTACGCCGTACTGTTTCTGTGTGTAATCCATCCACAGACTGCCGTGCCGGTGCAAAAGGACGTACAAAATGCCCTAAATAGGGCTATTTTGACGCCCCTCGAACACCGAGCAAATCTGCGGGCTATCATATTCGCACGAACAGACAGCGCCCTACGTTCCCTTTCAATGTCTGCATCGTCTTTCTGGTCAGAGTATAGACCTCCCTATTGTGCCATGCTTCCCTGGTCTATGCGAGTCTCAACCAGGTCTTCTTCGCGATCTCCTGAAGGTCGTCCACACCCATACTATCCGGCCGTCGTATAGCAAGATACCTTCATTAATTAAATACCAGTTAATTACACGGTTCCATATATCTTCTGCGTGTATTGACTAAATTCATTCACCAAATCAGTGTCCTCACGCTTGGACAGTCAATCAAATTGATCCTTCCGACTGGGTGAACCCGGATAATTACATCCAGTGCTAATCCATTTAGCTTTTATCTCTGGCCTGTTTCTAGACTGTGTTTATGTCCTAATGCTACTGCATGCAGCGTTGTAGTCAGTAGTGGCTTGCAGTGCCACGAATTACTGATGGGAATTCTAGTAGACCGGGAGATGATGACACATTTTGGTAAGTCATTTCTTACAGGATGGCGCTTTCAGGGGGGTTCATAATACGTAATAAGTGAGAGGAAAATGATGTTCTTACCGGTGGTGCGCGGGACGCAATTGCAGAATAATTAATTGAAATTGCTCGAAAATCCGGAGGTGTCAAACAATTTCTTTCACAAAATTTCTTCAATTTATCGGTATTTCAACAAAAAAAACCCGGCGGTCGCTATGTGCCATACTTCTCCGGTGGGTGTTTAGACCCGCCATACTTTTTTGAAAATGTTTTTTTTTTAATTTTTTTTTATTTATTTCTTACAGACTGATTTTTTTTTTTAACAATTGCTTTTTATTAATCTTGTACGAAAATCACCATGCCATACCATTCCGACGGTCCAAAATACCCGCCATACCCCCTCAAACATGTCATTTTTTTTGAATTCGAGAAACCATTTCTTTCACCTTAAAATTTGGTCTAGTAGTTGTTTTTATGATTAGAAACGTAATTGTTATAATGCCATACCTGTAGAGTGGGTGATATACGTATAATGTTATTAAATAATTGTAAAATTTTATGTAACATTTATTATTATTTATTTATTTATTTATTTATTTTATAAATTACAGTTACTTACTTATACTTAAACAAGGCACACAATTAGACCTCTGGGGTCTGTCCTAGCATGCCATGGCATGAGATTTGACCAACGCGCTATTATCAGTTAGATTAAAATCGAGTTGATGTAATGTTCTTTCAACTTAAGCTTTATGTTTTTACTATTCATTGAGTCTCTAATGTCTACAGGTATTTGGTTTAGCAAATTGGGTATTTTTTTTTTTTTTGGGTTTGAACAAGTTCTTACAGTATGGCACCATTTTTTTTTAAAGTTGGTTATGTGAGGAACGTAAATACGAAATTTGAAAGTTGTATGTAGGGACAATCTTGTTTAATTAAATAATGTGTTATGTCGTATAATATTCTACGCTCGAACGTCTCCGAACTATCTTCCTCAATACAAATTCTAATGCTGGTATACAGCAGCTGTGCTGGTCAGGCGTCACTCATCATTACGTCGCTGAAAATCGGTTTTCCGGGTATGGCATCACTTTTGGACTTCATGATGAGTATGGGATAACTTTCCAAAAATTAAAATGCCATACTGTAAGAAATCCTTTCATTTTTTTAATTTTTTTTACACCGCAGCGTGCGTCTTTCGTACCATGGTCACAGTATGGCATATTTTTTTCAACTCATAATAGTATGGGAACAATCTGATTTCATTTATGCCATACTGTAAAAAATAATTTCACGGCTTCTATAGGCGTGTTTTAAAAATGGTTAAAAAATACAATTTTTCAAGTATGGCACCACTTTTATAGGTACTGCACTAGAAGTATGGCGAATATAATTTTGTCTCACTGTACCATAAACTGACCACGACTTAAGTGCCATACTGAAAGAAATGGTTTCTCGAATTTAAAAAAATGACATGTTTGAGGGGGTATGGCGGGTATTTTGGACCGTCGGAATGGTATGGCATGGTGATTTTCGTACAAGATTAATAAAAAACAATTGTTAAAAAAAAAATCAGCCTGTAAGAAATAAATAAAAAAAAATTTAAAAAAAAACTTTTAAAAAAAACGTATGGCGGGTCTAAACACCCACCGGAGAAGTATGGCACATAGCGACCGCCGGGTTTTTTTTTGTTGAAATACCGATAAATTGAAGAAATTTTGTGAAAGAAATTGTTTGACACCTCCGGATTTTCGAGCAATTTCAATTAATTATTCTGCAATTGCGTCCCGCGCACCACCGGTAAGAACATCATTTTCCTCTCACTTATTACGTATATGAACCCCCCTGAAAGCGCCATACTGTAAGAAATGACTTACCAAAATGTGTCATCATCTCCCGGCCTATAGTACTTATTTGCTGATAATATAATACCCAGAAAAGCATCTTCATCAGTAACGCCGCTATAAGCACGCATCTCATTAGGGGTATTGTTGCGAGTGTAGATTAGACATATCTATTATATGCTGGCCACGTCTTCTTAGAAAATAAACCTTATAGAGATTATCCTTACTTAGTTACTGACTGAAAATAAACTAGCCTGTCCGTCCTTCTTTACGTAATTTTTTCTTCGAGGTCTCCAGTCTCCAATCAAGAACTCGTGTACCCCAACGGGTATCATGTTTCTAGGTTCTACGGCTAATAATTATGGCTGTCCTATTGCCACTTTAACTTGCTTATTCTGTGACCTTATTACGTCGACAACGTTGGTTCTCTGCTACATCACCTCGTTCGGAACTCGGACCCTTAGAAAGAAAGAAAGAAAATACGTTTTCGTACCACTTACTCAAAAAAGTGACATTCTATGCCACAAAAAGCGAACATAACAATAGTCATTTTTAATCTGTTAAAAACAGGGAAAGAAAATTGTACTGAATTTCATTCATCCTTTAGTTAGGGGGAGAATGTGATTTAAATTTGGAATACTTACCGAAATTTATACTGAACTACATCTGTGTTTACACCATTGAATAGAATAGAATAGAATAGAATACTCTTTATTATGTACACCAAATAAATTACAGACATAAATATAGAAACTGTACAAAGGGTGACACAATGGGCGGTCTTATCGCTAAGAGCGATCTTTTAAAGATTGAGTTTGTATATAAAGTATTATACAAAATTATTTTTGAAAAAAAAAAAAGGAATACCTAACGCATTTATTATGCAGTTATGATTATTAAATAAAATTACGAAAACCGACGAGGCCGGATGAGCTTGATGCCTTTGCTTTTCCGACAAAAAATATTAGTTAAGTTTATTTTAATTTATTTTTATAAATAAGTGAATGTTCTAAAAATACCGTGTTACGATGTTAAATCAAAGCGACAGTGACAGTGAATTGTCGGATTCCATCAGTGCAAATGCTGCCGCAATTATAAATAATTTTCTTCCAACAAAATCCAAGGAAAATTATTTAAAAACTTATGAAGAATTTTCAACGTGGAGAAGTGCGAAAGGCCTATCAATTTCAGAATCAGTACTTCTTGTCTTTTACTTTTAATTGTCATTATTTTTAATAAATGCTTATCTCATATTATTATTGTGTTAATTTTTTCGCAAATGGTACGAAAAGTAGAGTAATTTCCTCGGTGATAAAGCTGTCTTAGTCTTGGGTGAACTTAAATCCCTCGCTACACTCAGGACTCGTCTTAAATCCCTCGCTTCGCTCGTGATTTAAGTTTTTAACACCCTCGCTACGCTCGGGAGTAAACCTCGAGTCCTTCTTTACGCTCGCGATTTAAATCGTCACCCGCGACAGAAGACACTGCTTTATCCCCTTGGTTAATAATCTACTATTTCGTACCACTTACTCAAAAAAGTGACATTCTATGCCACAAAAAGCGAACATAACAATAGTCATTTTTAATCTGTTAAAAACAGGGAAAGAAAATTGTACTGAATTTCATTCATCCTTTAGTTAGGGGGAGAATGTGATTTAAATTTGGAATACTTACCGAAATTTATACTGAACTACATCTGTGTTTACACCATTGAATAGAATAGAATAGAATACTCTTTATTATGTACACCAAATAAATTACAGACATAAATATAGAAACTGTACAAAGGGTGACACAATGGGCGGTCTTATCGCTAAGAGCGATCTTTTAAAGATTGAGTTTGTATATAAAGTATTATACATAATTATTTTTGAAAAAAAAAAAAGGAATACCTAACGCATTTATTATGCAGTTATGATTATTAAATAAAATTACGAAAACCGACGAGGCCGGATGAGCTTGATGCCTTTGCTTTTCCGACAAAAAATATTAGTTAAGTTTATTTTAATTTATTTTTATAAATAAGTGAATGTTCTAAAAATACCGTGTTACGATGTTAAATCAAAGCGACAGTGACAGTGAATTGTCGGATTCCATCAGTGCAAATGCTGCCGCAATTATAAATAATTTTCTTCCAACAAAATCCAAGGAAAATTATTTAAAAACTTATGAAGAATTTTCAACGTGGAGAAGTGCGAAAGGCCTATCAATTTCAGAATCAGTACTTCTTGTCTTTTACTTTTAATTGTCATTATTTTTAATAAATGCTTATCTCATATTATTATTGTGTTAATTTTTTCGCAAATGGTACGAAAAGTAGAGTAATTTCCTCGGTGATAAAGCTGTCTTAGTCTTGGGTGAACTTAAATCCCTCGCTACACTCAGGACTCGTCTTAAATCCCTCGCTTCGCTCGTGATTTAAGTTTTTAACACCCTCGCTACGCTCGGGAGTAAACCTCGAGTCCTTCTTTACGCTCGCGATTTAAATCGTCACCCGCGACAGAAGACACTGCTTTATCCCCTTGGTTAATAATCTACTATTATTTGCGGCAAACATGACGCATAAAAATATAAAAACACAAACAACAGAAAAACAAAAATAACAACAACTACAAACAACAACACAACACAACAACAACAACTTACAGAGGCAACAACAACACAACAACAAACAACTTACAACTTAGAGAGATTCCAGGTAGGTTACTAATATTAAAAAGTATTAAATTTATCCAAAATACATACTGTGAAACGATTTCACAGGTCAAAATATTCTAAAAAAAACACCTGTCGCAAAACCGGAATAGCTCCATTGAAACAGTATCCTATAATTACCGAAGCGGCTATTGTGGAATGAAAAGAGAATACAAAATGTACTGAACTGCGATCTGCTCTCAATGAACGTTTTGTTGCGAACGGATTAGATTGCCGACCTGAGCTGTTTATATTAATAAAGATGGAATCGA
This sequence comes from Luperina testacea, assembly GCA_927399505.1. Taxonomy (NCBI): domain Eukaryota; kingdom Metazoa; phylum Arthropoda; class Insecta; order Lepidoptera; family Noctuidae; genus Luperina; species Luperina testacea. The sequence continues at coordinate 2,910,539 of OV656771.1, forward strand.
TATTTACCGTATTTACTGGGGTAAATATCGATTCCATCTTTATTCAGAAGCGGAAAAATTGGAAAATATTGCTAGTCTTTGAGAATTGTGAGTACCTATTGTGTTTTGTAATAACTGATTCCATAGGGCATTGAGCTGTAAGTAATTGGTTTTTTAAATATTGACCTATTTAAAGTTAAATATTGAGGGGCTCGTGGCTAAATAACAACAGCCGCACAGGTCGATCGATCAACTAATCCACAACCTTATTTAGGACTACTTAGAATCCAATATACCAGGAAAACATGTCGAGGCACTATTAGACGACAATCAAACACAAACAACGCGCCGAAAACCAACACTGAAATCGGCGAAACAGACAGAACTCCAATAGGTCATGTCACCCGAGTGCCCGCAATTACGGCTGACTGTCCACCCACCCACTCGACATTTTGATGCAATAGACAGCCAGCCACTTCTCCACCACTCGAACGACATCGACAGGACAGACAAACAATTCCACGTGGCACCCTCATTACACAAACATGAAATTTTATCATGCATAAATAATAATTTGAATAAGTGTCGATTTTAACATAAAAAGGTAATTATGATAAGTTATCTTGATCCTGTGAAGCATTAAAATAATGTAAGTGCAATGGAAAATTTTAAGCCGAAATACATAGGTAAATGAGGATGATGAACAAAATGTTAAAGATAAAAAAAGTTTGTTACGTTGCAATCCAGCACCATTATTGCGTAGGTAACACACTAGCGATCACAATCTGAATAATTTTGAAGGATATTGCTAGTCCTTCATAAGCCGCTGTCTGAAACATTATTTTTCTCTTACCAATCTTCCCAATGGCGAAATTTCGAAACTTCCCAATTTCGAAAATAAATAAAATCCACTGGATATAAATAATTTTCATCAGCAATTCTTTTCTCGACGCATCGGAAGTGTTATTTTGAAGTAAACAAAACAATATTAACCTTTATCTAAATGCATGTTGTAAAACCAAGATAAAGAAAACTCGATAGTCTCAGGCGAAAATTGAATACCTATTAGTCCGCAAAATATCAATGCATATTTTTGCAAGGTAGGTTAGAGGTGTTCATTTTCTTTTATTTTGAAAACTCCAAACTAAGCGAACAGGCGCGACACGCTGTAAAATCGCGCGCGACACAAAGGCATCGCAAGTCGCGCAACGAGCGCAGAGCCTTTGTGTCGCGCGCGATTATATCGCATGTCGCGCCTGTTTGTAGGAGCCTTTAGTAGGTATATTATACTTGTGGAAAATTTACTGTGAAGTTCGGTTTTCATTTCTACGTAGGTATTCCGTTAGTTAATTCCCGTTGACTTCACAAAACTAACTATCGCTGGCTGGAAGTCTAGAAAATAGACCTAGGTAGGTATACAGTTAAAGAATACTAGCTTCTGCCCGCGACTTCGTTCGCGTGCAATTTCTTGTTTCTCCGACCCACCGCGTCGCATCGCATCGCCTGCCCACGCTATTACCTCGTTTTCGCTTACTGTTCTTTCTGACTTTTTTTTTGTTTCTGCTCGGCCCGTAAAAGCCCTAGCGTGATGGTAAGTAGCCTATAGCCTTCCTCAAGAATTGGGCTATCAAATGCAAAAATATTTTTTTAAATCCGACTGGTAGTTTCAGAGATCCCCCCTAGATACAAACTTACAAACCAACTTTACCTCTTATAGTATAGAAGTGTACGACGATTTCACGTTTTAGTGCGACTTCGTAGAGTTGCTAACTTTGTCTGTCATTATCATAATATTTCGTTAATTCCCGTGTGTTCTCTTAGGACATTATTCCTTATTCCATAATTATCCTGAAAATGTGTTTGTTTATTCATAGTTTTTTTACATACAGGTGGGTCGCACTGCGCTACATGTAGCCTGCGAAGGCGGTCACTCCTCAACTGCTGCGTTCCTAATGACCAAAGGCGCTTCAAAGGAGGCACGAGACAACTCCGGACGAACCCCACTGCACTTAGCGGCTGTGCATCGACACACTGAACTCGTGAGAGTCCTTCTTGACGCCGAATGTCACGTGGACGCTGTAGACAGCGTGAGTTTATGCTGCCTTAGTACTTCAATCCTACGTTTTTGCGTGTTCGTGTGGACAATAAGACACATGAGGCAAAAATGTCTCATACATGCTACATGTGTTTAAGGTGGAAGCTCTAAGGTAGCCCGCGAAATTCAAATTTTCTTACGTTTTTTTGCAATTTGCTGGTCAGTATTAAGTTGTACGTTGATTGATATATGAATCGCGGCCGTAAGAAATATGTGTTTACAGAATTATAATCATTAAAGTCATCAACACAACTCTCTAAGACCATATAAGTCCAAAGAATGATGATTTCATGAAACAGTTATTCTTTGGACTTACGTGGTCTTAGAGAGTTGTGTTGATGACTTTAATGATTATAATTCTGTAAACACATATTTCTTACGGCCGCGATTCATACATTAATCAACGTACAACTTAATACTGACCAGCAAATTGCAAAAAACCTAAAAAAATTGAATTTCGCGGGCTACCCTGGCGCTTTCGCCTTAAGTAAAATATGGTACAAAAGTACCTTCGGCACTTTTGTACCATGTAGCCTGTTATGAAGTACCGTAACTTTAATGAAGTCATTTTTACGTCCCTTTCACTTAGATTTTAGAATGATTACGAGACAACCTTTGAAGGTGTTGGGATTATGATCTAAATAAATTATAAACCTGTCGCCATATTTCTGGAGAGTAAAAAAAAAGTTATACATATACATATATTCAAAAAAATTTAAAACACAAATACCCAGAAAATTGTGTGTTTACGGGTATTTATCAAAGCACCGGGTTTAAACCCGAGTGGATTGCCCATCTATACTCGCAATTATGGAAGACGTAAGCAAAATATGTAAAAGAAAACTTTGTGAATAAAACATTGTGAGTTCATTACCTGGCTGTCGGGAGAACTCGGGAGCGCGAATAACCGAATAACAATATTTTGTGGTTTTATTTAATAGATAGGCGAGACAAGTGGCCCTTCAAATATTGACCCTTATTCCAGTTTCATTAAAGTGTAGATTTTATTGTCAATTGCTTTACAGAACGGTGTGACTGCATTGCAAATGGCGTGTGCTCAAGGTTGTCGGGGAATTGTGGAACATCTGCTTGCGTTTGGCGCGAATGTACATATGCAAAACAATGTGAGTCGATGTTATTGTGAAGTATGTACCTATTATTATTTTTTGCCCATATGGTTTTGTAAAAGAGTTAAGTGTTCGGAAATGAATTAGGAAATCATAAGCCTCTGAAAGTCTCTGAAGTACGAATGTAAATTAGGAATAGTGTTGCGAGAACCGAAAAGAAGAACATGGTTATTTATAAAGAAAAAAAGTTACCTAAAAAATAACTTAAATACTTTTTTTATACTTAAACTAATTTACATTGAATAACAGGTTGGCTCATCAGCACTGCACGCAGCTTGCGCAGCGGATGCTACAGATATCGTAGAAATACTCCTGGCGCATGGAGCAGACCCTGCCCTCACTGACCAGGTATAGCAATATCTTACTATCCATAATATTGTCAAAACTTGACAGAATTGAAAAGACAATGCTCTCCAAAAAATTATAAAAAAGTTGTTGTCAGGGGACACCCGGGTTTGAACCGGGGACCTCTCGATCTGCAGTCGAATGCTCTACCACTGAGCTATATCCCCGCGTGTGTGCTCGTACCAAACAAAGGATTCCACTTTGTTATCTAGTCAAGCTAGTGACGTCATTGTAATTGACATACATTCTAGAAAGGCAAGTTGATAAAGCCATTTTTTACGCCCACTGATAACAGTAATTTAATCGCTCTCCTAACAATGATGCCTCAATCACTACTACACGGACACTGTGATTTGATTTACAATGCTAGCGTGGAATTTGTACGTGCGAATTGCCGACGTCGGCTGTATTTACGATATTTACCGAAGCGCTACAAGAGTCAGGAAGCTTATTCAAATTGTACAACCATGTTTGGCGTCGATCGTTATTTTAAATGCGGTATAGTTACACATTAAACAACAGATTTAAATATTCTATAAACAATTTATTTCCCATCTCTAAGCAAGACGTTTTATGTGTCAGAAGCTCAGAGGTCGTCAGTGTCACGTCACACTCCTTCTTTTTCAAAATATTTAATAGTTTACCAGAATAACCACCAAAAACCAGTTAGCTTTAAAGGTAAACAAAAGAAATATAAGTATTTTAATTTATTTCAAGGCAGCACAATTTTATTCTGGCGGAATTTATATATTCATATTTGGTTGGTAGATGTATCAGGCAAACAGAAATTGAAACGTATCGTATTTTAATATATTCGATTGCAAACGATCACGTGGCGATGGAATTCGCATGGCTGGCTACGTAAACATTCTGAAGGATTTCATACATTATTGATGGCACTTGTTCGTTCAAAACGAAGGTTGTATCATAATTTCTTTGTTTTTCTTTGTTGTGTCAAATTTTGATGTTCAGACAGATTTCTGACAACGTGAGCGCCTGATATTAAATCACAGGAAAATATTTTGTTTCATGATTTATTTAGGTACCTACCTTTTTTTTTTGCGAGTCGCACTTCTTATTGATGTTGCTCGCCCTGGGGCGGGCGGAGTGGTCGGTCAGGCTCTTACTAATCTATATCGTAGCCTTTATAAAACAATACGTTTAGATCTATACAGATGACATGTCATACCTCCTTTATACACATACTCGTACTTTGATAACCATCTCAAAAATATGAACATTACAAACTATGTATTTTAATTTGTAAAATGCCTAGTGAACTAGTGATTAGCCTAGGCTAATCACTAGTAATCACTCACAAATTGCGAAAATTACTGTGATTTGTAAGTATTTAGTATTAGGCATTACCCAGGAATGTCACTGGTAGATATGCCCGTCGCTTGCCATAACATAATAATGAACCTTCATTGCCCAAGCCATAAACTTATGAACTAGGTCATTTTAATTACCGTACATAATTTCTAAACCTAAGAGTGACAAACCAGCTTAATAACATTTGAAATTACTGTTCAGGGTAACATAAACCATAAACTACAGTAAATGTCGGGATTCGTGTACAGAATCAGGCAGCAGGCTCAGGTTCACTGAATTATTAAAGCGCCTCGACCTCCGCAACGGCTTGGTCTCCTGGTACATTCACATCTATTGCATAATACAAATTGCAAACTGTACGCCGTGTATGCTGTAATACTTCACTGAAAGACAAACGGAAACATTAAGGGGTTTATTTATAAGCGATGAATAAACTTAAGTGACATTCGAACGTCAAAAATGTATGGTTAATAAACCGTCGCTAATCACTATTTTATGAATGAAGGAGTTTTTGACAAATTTAACTTTGGGCTTAGTTAGCCTTTACCCAACATAAGACTTACGGCATTGTAAACCATATACACACATTTTCCTGTTCATTGATCAACGATCCCCTATTTGTTAATTAGCCTAACAAACCACACAACCACAATGTTAGTTCTACTTATACAATGAGATTATGAGACTAGTAATAGACTTGCTGCAAGTAATATTTAATGATTCTAGGTTACGCATTTACCTCACTTGTAGCCTTGTTAGTATCTAAACTTTCAGTCTATTATAGTGTACTCTGTGATCTAAACAAAAGATGGTTACGCCATTTATACAAATCAATCAACGTTTCTAAACCTTTTACTGATGATGTCCGCAACCACTATACTTTTATGTTAACCTGGTAGCTAGAAAATGAAAAACTAAAAGGTTTCCGCTACATTTACTCATCATCATCATCATTTCAGTCGAAAGACGCCCACTGCTGGACATAGGCCTCCCCCAAGCACCTCCAGTTCGACCGGTTCTGTGCTTCTAGCATCCAACGGGTTCCTGCGGCCTTCACAAGGCCACAGGTGGTACATTTACTACCTACATAAAAATAAAAATGATTGTCATTGTTTTCTTTCACATAATTAATTTTACGAGACGATAGTTTTGCAAATTGCTAATACGCGGGGATATAGCTCAGTGGTAGAGCATTCGACTGCAGATCGAGAGGTCCCCGGTTCAAACCCGGGTGTCCCCTAGCAACTTCTCTTTTTTATAACGGTCTGCGTTTATGTATTTTTTATTACTTTATTAATGTACCAAATTAGGATAACCACTTTGATTCTCGAAGTAATTAATCTAGCTAGCTTACATTCATATAATTTTTCTTTGTTTACCTTATGAATGCCAAAATCAATTTGCCTAGCCTTTTCCCAACTATACGTTGGGGTCGGCTTCCAGTCTAAGCGAATGCACCAGTATTTTACATGAGTGACTGCCTATCTGACCTCCACAATCCAGTTACAGGGTGACACGATAAGACTGGTTATCAGACTTTTGGGTTTGTGACTAGCCGTAAAGAATCTGTCAGAGATCTACGAATTAAAGACGGGATCAAGGGATTAGCGTGCTTTCCGAGGCACGGAGGAGTCTCGACTGCGAATAATAAAAGCTCAAAAATGGCACCACGCAAATGATTACCGCGGTGGGCGTTGCCGAAAAGGCCACCGCATACCAGAACCAATCACGGCGCTTGCCAGAATACAACGCTTTACGCGAACGGAGCTGATTGGCTTATTTGCATGTGTTCTTTCGTTCGAATACTCGAGGTATTTTGTCAATGTAGTGAAGTTTGGAGCTGAATTTCTCGTTGATTTTGTTCATAGTTTCGCTTCCTGACTTTTTATTATTCGTAGGTTCTCGATATGTTATGGATGGTCACCCATCCGTAACATAACATCAATTTTCTTTTAATTTTACCATTTGTTACTGTGTTATTAAACTTACCACAGACGTTCTCTCGCCTCATTTGAAATATTTCAATTATTCATATTTATAAGCTGATTAATTGGACTTGAATTAATTATTTCGCCTTACTATTCTGCTTCAGCCATTATATTATCCTAATAGAGTAGGTAATAGAAAATGTCAAATTATTCCACACTAGCTGCGCCCCGCGGTTTACCCGCGTAAATGTCGATCCCGTGGGAATATCGGGTTAAAAACTATCCTGTTCTTCACCGGGATGCAATCTATCTCTCTGCCAAATTTTATCGAAATCCGTTCAGTGGTTTAGGCGTGAAAAGGTAACATACAGACAGACAGAGCTACTTTCGAATTTATAATATTAGTATGGACTAGTATCGATAAACCATTTACAGGCACTTTTTAATTGTCAATGGGGCGGTCAGTCAGAAAGATGAAGCTTGTTGCCCATTTCAAAGCGTAGTAGGTACCTATGGAGAAGAACGAGCAAGAAACTCCACGGACACTCTTTTAAATCATAAAATAGTTACAAAACTGAAAAGCCAGAGAGTCTTTTCAGTTCTCAGACACATTATTGCTAACTAGAATTTGCTCAAAGACTCGATCCCTGCTTGCTCTTTTAGCAAAGTAGAACGAGGTAATATCGCGACTTTATTAATATTTTTTGTTGGACTTGTAGATTTAAACTTGTTAATTTGTTGAACCGCCAGACCATTATTTTATTTAATTGTCGTTAGTAGGTAGGTAGGCACGGTTTAGGAATGAGTTTTGGCTAGAGGAAATTTATCATAACCACAAACTGATTATGACACATGTGTGTTACTTTATTTAAATAATTTCATCACTACTGCTCTCAAAACGGTGAATGAAAACATCGAGAGGAAACCGGCATGTCATGTGAAATTCGGAGACTTGTGACATTTACCAACCCGCACTGGGCCCGCGTGGTATATTACAGCCAAAGACTATTAACCACTTGACTGCGCATACAGTGCCCCCAACGCTCGAAAACTATTGGCTTTTAGTCGCCTATGTATAGGCTACGGTACTAGTAACCACATGTTGTGACCAATTTTGATAAAATTTTGTATGGATACCTCCATACAAAATTTTATCAAAATTGGCCCACCCTGGCAGCTGACACCCTGTATTACCATATAGGCTACTTTTTATCCCCATATTCCCACGAGATCGACACTTATGCGGGTGAAACCGCGGGGCTCAACTAGTCTTAAATAAAACCTAACAACAAATTAACATATCCATAAACCAAAATAACGTTCATGTTACAATGACTAGCTAATGCTCGTTTGTTTAGGATCTCATTACCCATTCAATATGAAACTTTGTCAGGCGGAGTTGAGCGAAACAGTCTGCGAAAGAAGTTTGAAGGGCTTACATTCAGGTACCAGGTAAACAGAAACGTGCAGCGATAGGCACGATTATGTGGAAGAAAAACAGAAAACAAAGGCTTTTTGACAAGCGAACTGCCCGTTGAACACAAGGCTTTTAAGCTGACGTACGAAACCCAATCTGTGCTGAAACAATGGTGCCAGGGCTTACATTCAGGTACCAGGTAAACAGAAACGTGAAGCGATATGCACGATTATGTGGAAGTAAAACAGAAAACATAGGCTTTTTGACAAGCGAACTGCCCGTTGAACGCAAGGCTTTTAAGCTGACGTACGAAACCCAATCTGTGCTGAAACAATGGTGCCATGTATCGGTCCAGTTACATTCTTTTCCTGTAAGGCCTGTAACAGGGCTGATCCATTATTTATAGGTACTTTAGTACCTAGGACATACCTAGCCGCTTGCATAACACGTCAATTTCGGCACAGTTGGCGCAGTGGTTAAGCGATTGACTGCTACGTTGCGTGTCGCGGGTTCGATTCCCGCACGCAACAAATATATGTATGAGTAGTTGTTCCGGGTCTGGCTGTTTGTGTATGTGAGTTTAAATGTTTGTAAACGCACCCACAATACAGGAGAAATTCCTAGTGTGGGGCAAAGTTTAAAAAAAATAAAAAAAAAAAAACACTGGCACTCCGGTAGTGCCGACAGAAGTGAAAACTTGAACAATTACGAGTGTATTTTGTGAATCGTCTTATAAACAATTCAGCGCCATCTCGTCGTTGTTGGATGAACTACGTAGTTAGTACGCGAGGCCCTCGTAGTTCTTCCCGATGTGCATAGATGGCGCTGTCTTACGTTTTACGTCTTACGAATTTTCGATCAGGGTCACGTGACCTGACGCGAATTTAGAAGTTTTTACCCATTCCAAAAAAAGTACACAGCGCCGCTAAAGAAGTTTTCACTACAAAATTAAAAAAAAAATGGCAGTCAGGGTATCTCATTTCCACTGACATTTCCAGTGGTCTCAGTCCCCGGTGAGCGTGGCGGGCGGGGCGGCCGAGTCTCCCCCCGAAGGTATCCGACGAGCGGCGAGGGGGTCCTTCTCAGCTATACTTGACCTGCTGACTGCCACCGCGAACTTGGAGATACCACACCAGGTAAGTTTCATCCATCCTTGCTAACATTGAAAATCTATAGTTGTACCTGCCCTACATCGTTTTGTCGATTTATTCCGTCAACGATGCGGTGTTTTTGAAACAAACATAAGGGTGAGTAATGACATTTCACTCAACATCATAATTAGTCAAAAGAAGCAGTTATTAAGATATCAGCAAAGCATGTTGAAGATCTGTTCTTTGTAAGTTCCAACAGTCTTGAGGAATTTTCTGAAGACATCAACAGGGGCTTACAGCGATGCTATTCTGTAAAAATCTCACCGTGAAAACTTAGGTGAAGTGAGCGTGGAGTGAGCTGTCAATAGTGTCAATTCCTAGCAAAAATAAACTCACTTCACCTAAGTTTTCACGGTGAGATTTATACGGAATCGACCGACTGGACCTAAACGCAAAAATTGCAAGTTTTAGAAATAATAAAAGTATATATGATCGACTACAGGTAGGTAAACAAAATCAGAAAAATATATGATATTCTTCAGGATATATGCTAGGTAGTGTGTTGAAAACATAATACAACTAATTTGATACGATAGAATAAAGATAGTTTTTAGTTATCATCATGATTTTTTTAATCATGAAGATAACTAAAAACTTTCTTTTAACATTATAAACCATATACTTATACTGATTTAAAGACGAGTTATAAGAAAAATACGTTTTCTATAGAAATTTGAAATTCCTCATATCTCGTCTTTATATCAGAGTCCTTTCAAAATACATATTTGGGAACCTAGATGTTCTGTAATCCAATCGGAATAAATAGACACTACCTTAAGAATATGTTTGAATTACAAATTATTTTGGTGTTAGGTAAGTTTATATGAACTACGCATTAGCATGCGTAGTTCACCGGCCCCTTAATCAAAGATTTTCTCTTCACCCTAGAATAACAAACACACATTGGATTGTTAATCTTGCTGATACGTTCCCGCAATAATGTAGATACTTATATATTATGTTTTACTTGTAAAGGAATCATACTCGTACATCTTTCTCAAAAGATAATGTAACAAATAGCTAATAAAATACACCTCAATAAATTCGCTAAGCATTTTCTTTTTTCACCATATTTATAGGCCAGATGTGCCTATTTGGGTACCAGGATAACATGCACCAGGAGAAGGTAGTAGCCATAAAAGAATTAACAGTTGAAGACGATACGAGTAGGTGGGTGGTGTGTGTACGTTGTTTATACAAGTACCAAAAGAAGAAAGCCAAATCGAAAGATTTGCCAAGTACCTACAGTAAAAGCTAATGGCAAAACTTTTAATATGCTTCCAATCAGAGTTTTCCGGAACGGAGAGCACAACTAGCTACTTACCAATACTTTATGATTCCTATCCCATTACAAAATACCTTTTATGCCTTATCCGGAGGGAAGTTAAGCGGCGGAAAAACAAGTTTAAGTGTTATTCTTAAATATTCTGTTATGTTTGAATAATAGAATTATAAACTTTTCAAACTTTTCCATTACTCATAACAAGTTTTGAATGAAATAATGTTGTTGTTGGTATTTATAATAACTTACATAACTATATCAAGCTTTCGAGGTTTTCGCGATAAAATACATTTTGAAAACTTTACCTACCTAATGTATTTTGTATAAAGAAAGGTAGTACTTAAACCTTTCTATAAACCTAATACATTAGGTAGATTATATGAATATCTATGGAATTTAAAAGTTGTAATGGGTACTTACGAGTGAAGTTTCCAAAAAAAAAATGTCTGGTTGTGCCTGAATCAATATTAAGATATATATTTTTTTTTAACATAACTCTCCTGTTTTTTTTTACTAGTCTTCGCTGTCCTACTCCTGGGAAAACCCCCCCCTTTACTCCTTCCATCCTTGGCATCCCAAAAGGCTGCCCAACTTAAATGGGGCTGGGCAGGACATGTTTGCCGCATGAGCTAACTGAGGGCGCAAATAGCAATAACTGGTGCCCTGAGACAGTCGGGGTCGCGACAGACCACGTAGGTAATGGCGGGGCGAGCTGGATAGTAGATCATTGGAAGGAGGACGCGCGGGCTCGCGAAAGATCCTATGTTTACATTACAAAATTATTGAAACATTTTTTTTTTTGTAAACACCACTCATAAATATACCATTACAACCTTTAATCCAAAATAAATATTTATTCTATTTTTACCTAAGATGTTTTTTAAGTAACCTTTGCAGCAAAATTCCCCGAAAAATATCAGTGCTGTAGTAAAATATCAGAATTATTCTAAAGAACTAGATATGACGAATCAGAGTTTATCCGAGAAATTGTCAGTGAAACAATTTTTCATGAAATTTCCAAGAGGCCACTCAATGTTCAAAAGATGAAACCGTACCTAAAGGCTCCTTCAAACATGCGCGACACGACACGCGACACAAAGGCACCGCAAATCGCGCAACGAGCGGTGCCTTTGTGTCGCGCGCGATTTTATCGCGTGTCGCGCCTGTTTGTAGGAGCCTTAAGTGTTTTTAGGGTTCCGTATCCCAAAAGGAAAAACGGAACTCTTATAAGATCACTTCGTTGCCCGTCTGTCTGTCCGTCGGTCAAGACCCTCTTTCTCAGGAACGCGTGGAGTTATCAAGTTGAAATTAATGTTAAATACTCAGGGCTGCAATCCCTTGAAGCAGTGAAAAAATCAAACTTCTAAGTCAACGCAAACAAAGGATACGGGCGTTTATGTTCCGGAATCAAAACCTATAGGGTACTTTCCGTTGTAATAATTTTTATGTAGTAAAATTGGCACTAAATTCTACATCCTTTAAAGCACTTATCTGTTACTAAAGTGTGATAACAAAGTTAGGACGTTTCCAGCCAGTTCCATTAAAACATTTTGCAAACCCTGTGCGTCCATACGGGCCGTACAAACTATTTTAAATGGATAATGTCGTTACTCTTTCAACGTTGAACATAGGCCTGTCCAATTTGATAACAGTTCCGGACGGACGTAGTAGGTACCTACGATGTTATATGGAACAAAGTTTAACCCCGAAACCGAAGCACAGTAGTGAAAATTCATAATTAAAAGTTTTGAACTGAAACCTGCAGCCTTGCGGTTAATAATACCGAAAATAATGTATTTTCTGAACTAAAGTTTATGTTGGGGAAAGTACTAAGCTAATCCTTGCTATTTAATCGTAAAGTCGAGTTTCTGAACACTTTTATTAGCGTACTCCATATGCTTTTAGGGTAACGGTACAATTTCTTCATAATACTAATACACTACAGTAGGGTAAATGCGAAAGTGTACTAAGGAATAATGCATAAAAGAAAAACGGGGCTCAAGGGGCCGAAAAAAGAGGTCACACGTAGGTATATCTTAAAACAGGATCATGTCGAGAGCATCTCCTGGCCTCCTGGGTTCAATCTACAAAATAAACTACCTATTGGCTATAACACACGCCTGAAATGTTTCAGTAGTTATAGCTTCACTAGGTAGGCGGTAAAGCGAACCCAGGGAAAAAGGAAGTATGTATGTATTTGGTAGATATTTGATAAGCTCTTATACCGAAAATGAAAGGTTGGTGAGTCACCCTTGATTGGTCGAATCGGACTAGCGACAGAACTAGGGGCCTCTTTATTCGGCGAAGTACTTTTTAGTAGAAAAAACCATTCTATTCTTATGATATTATACTAGAATACATAAATATTTGCCGCGCGACGACTCCCGGCTACCGTAGGCGCGGGCCTGCGGGCGGAGAGTAATGGGTAGCTCACCGTCCGATCAGGACCAGGCCCGTGCCGGACGGCGCGTACGTGTTCCACGCGCGCCTCAAAGAGATGTCAACATCAAGTGAAAGGGCCCGTCAGGGCCCAAGCCTGCCGGGTCAGCGGGATTGTCCGAAAGGGTTACCACTGGCCCGGAGCATAAAGGTCTAAGGAAGTAACACGGTTGGGTTTTAGTCCGTAAGAGTCTGACACTTCCTTCCGCTCCACCCAGAGCGGAAGGGGTCATTTGATAACTACCCATCCTGGAAAAAAAAGGGGGCCCAGCCACAGGCATTCGAAAACATAGTTGATATATAATTAAAATAACTATTAGATATTTAAGTAAAACAACCTCAGGCCACACCGGGGTCCAACCACCGGGATTATTTCCCAAGAAATGTCCTATTTTCTTATCTCAAACTACCGAAAGGTTAGGTACTGGTTACCTACCCGCCTCTCGCCGGAAAATATCGTTGTCCCTAATAAAAATATGACATAGTTTTACTATTTGAATGTATTCGGCTGCCCCATTTCAAAACCTAGTAAGGACTTAAAATGAAATTTTACAGGAGAGCGCATAAACGTAATATTGGTCAGCCTATGGAATGTAATTTTTTAATTGGTTAAAGTGACTTACTAGGTTATAAATGGTCACTAGGGAGTGAAAGGTGCACTTACTAGGTATCGATGCTTAAATATATCTCCTTTTATGTAAGTTTAAAACGCTGGTGTTTTTGTATTTGGTAGAGACCTTCTAGGTTAGCAAGATTATGCAATAAAACGATTTTTGTAAAAAGTGTCCCTTAGGTACTAGGTTTTGAAATGGGACAGCCGTATTCGTGCATGACTTCCAGATATTTTCCAGGGTAGTAGCAATATATTTCGTTGACATTGAAATGTTTTGAGAGTTAATTCAGCGCGGAGGCAAATGTAGATTTGTTTTATTTTCAATCCGCCAACGTCACGCGCTTTGGTAAAAGGTTGGTTGAGACGCCCGGAATTTTAAATCAACGCGTTATATTTATAAGTACATGGGTAGGATTTTGATAAAATCTTTCGCTCTTTGAAAGCCTGAAAGGTGCCTATTTCATTATTAATCTCCCAACTAGTTTACAAGGCCACAAAAGTCGTATTAAGGGGCTTACAGGACCTAAACACAAAAAACGCAAGTTTTAGAAACAATAAAAGTATATGATGGACTACAGTGAACAAAATCAGAAAAATATATGATATTCTTCAGGATATGTGCTAGGTAGATAGTGTATTGAAAATATAATAATAATAATAATTTATTTATTTCAGACCATTGATCCATATAATGTTAGTAAAATCTTAGCCTATTGTTAGTACATACAAAAATAAAAAGCTTAAAATTAATTTAGTTGGCGACATGTACGCCAGTACGCACATGTCTCCCTGCCCAGTGCCTAATGAAAGGCCCATCAATTTTATCCGCCAGTGTAGCCAGTATGTTGTTGGGGCTACCCCTGAATCGCTTCAGCATACTCGCACATCGCTTGCGCATAACGGCATAAAAATCGTCTAACCTCGCTTCAGCAAACATGCCAGACGCGCTACAAAACCGAGGTAGCCCCAACAATATCCTCAAAGCATTATATTATAATACAACTAATTTGATACGATAGAAAAAAATCATGAAGGTACCTCTAAAAACTTTCTTTTTACAATAAAAACCATACTAATATACATACAATCATTATTCTACAAGCAACATCTAAAATGCAAAGTGTTTTAATTTTTTCGTCCAACCAATAGTATTTTTGTAATTAAATAATTCCTTCATATTTTGCAATAAATTACTAGCGTTGTGTCATCGCGCTTCTCTTTCTTTTCTATGCAGTCCATAGATATCCGATGCAGTCCGACAGTGACCGCGCTCCTGCAAACAGGCGCGACGCGCGACGCTATCATCGCGCGCGACACAAAGGCACCGCTCGTTGCGCGACTTGCGGTGCGTTTGTGTCGCGCCTATTTGAAGGAGCCTTAACACGAGAAATAGATAGGTACAAGTAGGTTACAGTTACCCTTTATACCCTGCCAATTGTGAAAAGATTATCGCGGCCTTTTGAATCCAATAGTACCTAATAAAATATTTTTCATTTCGAATATAAGGAAAGTAAATAATAATAGTTTTTCTAAAAGAATCATTATTTTCTTATCTGCTTGCCACTTCAGAAAATCATTGTATGTATTTCGATTTGATTTTCGATTAGGTACCTACTGTTAGTATTGGGGTCAACATTTCAGAATCGCTTGAACTCATTTCTAATTAAATAATATTAGTCTATAAAACCTCGTTTTTGAAATTCGGTACAGCTTACAGAGTTAGTATCCCGCCAAATTATACTAGATATAGTCTTTTTTAAATTTTGAACATGGAACACACCGCCACAGAATAAAGACATACAGTATTGTGTCTCGGCCGTAACCTTGATGTAAATGCCTACAGCCGCGCGGTACGTAAACATGCGATAGGGCTGCCCGCCTCCAGTATTTTAATTACATTTGCCTACTTTGTGTTTCCATTTAGTTTTGTTATTGTATTTTACTGTGTGTACATAAATAATAAAATAAATAAATAAATATACCTACTTCTTTTTATATAAACAAATAAAATACTTTGTGAATTGAATAGGAAGTGTTTAATAAAAATGCGTGTTGTTTTGATCGCCGCCGCACGACTCCAGCTAGTGAGCAGCGCGCTGTTGCTATTCAAATTTCAAACTAATCGCCGCGCGGCGCCAGTCAGTAGGCAGCGCTAGCGCGCTGTTAAAATGGCGGGAAAGCAAGTGTGCATTCACAGATTGATTTTATTTAAAATTAAAAAAAACAGTTTATTCGGTAATTTAAAAACTTGGCTGCATGCTCTAGTGTCTTTGCCAACATTTTCACGCAGCCACGGCAGAAAATAATCCTCGCGCCATTTTTCTCAAATTTTCTTTTCTTTGTACTTGTATTGTGAAGTGTTTTTTTTTCTGTTTCCTCGCAAATGTATTAAAAAACGTCGTACGATATACGTGCGTATTGGTTATAACATCTTAACGCACTAATATCGTAATGTACTATTACAGAATTATAATCATTAAAGTCATCAACACAACTCTCTAAGACCATGTAAGTCCAAAGAATGATGATTTCATGAAACAGTTATTCTTATTACAGTAACAGTTATTCAATAAAGATAATTAATTTTATTCATATGTTTTGTTATGATGTTGTCACTTTAAACTATCGTCCGTAAATCGACTTTACAGACAACAAATTTTTTTCTAGTATTATTCATACACACAGTAAAATAAACAACTATTATTAATAATAAAAACCACGTCTTTACTTTGAATTATACAAACTAACAAAACACACATGCCCCGAGGTTTTAACACAAGCGTACCTACCGTTTAATGATTCATGAACCGCCTATAACTACCTACCTCACTCGTGTTTATCATTTTCCTTTACTCTATTCACTTCATTTATTAATCCAGACATCTTTTTTTCGGGAGATAAAATGAAATACTTATCCATTAAAAATACACACATTATGTACCTACCTACAAGTAAGTAAAATTATTTTATAGTCTTACCTTTCAGAGTTTCCAGGTAATCTAAAAAAAGTTATCTCTGGATGCGTTATTGACGAATTCATGCAACCAAAAACAGCACAATATAGCCTACTCGTCATATTAAATATGTACTTGAACTTATTTTTAGTGAAAAAATCGCGCGGTTATTGTTAAAAAAAACAACACACCGTCCGTTCGTCACTGCGACACAGTCACGACTGTCTGCATGCTGAGCGCATGCCGTGGTCGAGGCGCGTAGGTATAGCTCGCGTTTCGTCCGTTTGTATGAAGACGACGTACTGTATGTCTTATTTATACTGTGACACCGCGTTACCGCCGCGGGCCGTTCCGCTTAATAGGTATTTTTGGGGTTACCCAAAGGGTAAAAACGGGACCCTATTACTAAGACTCCACTGTCCGTCTGTCTGTCTGTCTGTCAACAGGCTGTATCTCATGAACCGTGATATAGAGACAGTTTAAATTTACAGATGATGTATTTCTGTTGCCGATATAACAACAAATTCCATACAACAAACGTGTTTTTCATGGCGTTTTTGCTTTGTGGTACGGAACTCTTCGTGTGCGAGTCCGACTCGCACTTGGCCAGTTATTTTTAATTCACTTTCACACTGGTTGCTTATACACTCACAAGACCGCAGCATCCTTTTTAATCATGTAAAAAAATTCGTAGTTGACTACCTTACCAAATTTAGTTCTATTTTTAAAATTCATTCCCGCCTTAAAGAGGGAAGCATTTACAGTACCCGGCGATATATTGCACATCGACCTTTGGAAAGAGACAATCGGCTAATTTCGGCTTCGTAAAGCGTTATCTGATCTCTGTCGCACGAAATACAAACAGTCCGGTATCTATTAGGAGCTGTTAAAACAATTATGATTTGCTTCTTCTGATAATTATTTTTATTCTTTGTATAAAATGGTTTTGTGTAAAATTTATCGCCGGGTACTGTACTATGAGTCTTTCCCGCCCAAAGGTGGGAAGCAGCGTCTTCCACCCGGCTCGCTATTTGGATCAAACAAACACTCAAGGTACCTATATTTTCCGAATATGAGAAATGAAAAGGTGTTTTTTTTGATTCATCACATTCACATTCATTCTTTGATCACTTATCATTTACATATATTAGATACGGTCAGCCGTCAGTGACAAAAGTCGTAACACACTATTTTTCCACATGCAATTTAGATTATAAGTAGTTAGGTATCTAAATTATTTAGAGTTCTTATAATTTTACTTCTGTTCCGATTTTAATTAAATATTTTGCTCAATAAGTTTACTTAGATTACAAAAACTGGGATTTTAATCGATTTTCGCTGACTGTAAGTATCTAACTACTTATTCAGAAAAGGTTGTATATAGTACATTACTTCAGAGGGAAGAAAGTGACAGTTCCATACCGAGATTATGGCATTTGCGCCACGAGCTTGCGAGGGGCGCAAACCATTTGAGGTATGGAACTGTACTTTATCCTGAGGGATGTATAGTGCTTTTTATTACACCTACGAGGAAAATTATGGACATAAATGCATAGAAATGTTTATATTTAGTTAAAAGTACAATTATTAAAAGTGCAGCTATTATAAATAAATTCGTTTTTAATTTTCTGTATGCACGAAGGAGGTTGGTAACTGGTAAAAAAAAAACTGTATGTGGCCAGTAACAATTTACTTGAAATTTAATTAGTAGACAGTTAAAGTCTCTTGGCAGTATGACTGCTGACAAATTAAAAAAAAAGAAAAACTGGGTATGTAATGGAATTTCATACATACTTCTCACCCTTGGGTCGGAAGGATTTTCATACAAACTTCCATACCTTGGGATGAAAGGATTTGAAGGGCGGGATAAAGGCGTTTCTTCCCTCTAATTGGTATAATTAGTATGTATTTTCAGAGCAGGTGTAATAAAAAGTACCTTTTATTTAACACGGGTGAAAGTCATCAATTCCTTTCGACCCTTGTATAACAATCTTCTATTATATAAGATGAATAGTAACACATCGATTTCTCTCTTTCAGTCGTCAGTAATTTGACTTTCGAATGAAGAAGACAAAGCGTTGTGTAACTATACAGACACTATACAACTTCTATTAAAATAGTAAGGGGGATAGTGTGTAATTAGTAAAGTTAGTTAGTTCCCGCATAGTGAAGTGTGATGAGCAAAAGCCAATAATATCCGATTTCCTACTAGTCGTTTTCTAACAATGTTTCGTGTAGGTTTTAGCCAGAATTTAAATTCGAAAACTTTGCTCGTCTGTCGGTATTGCGAGCTTACGCCAATTTCCTGTCATGATAATATCAATTTCCCGTCCTCCTGTCTGAATCGCTCAGTCCGTCGGTCGCTATTGTTCAGTATTATACGCTGTTACATGGTTTTTCAATTTATTTTATAAGTAGCTAAGGTACCGACCTGACAGGTTTGATTACAACAGATACCTTGTTTATGTAGGTAGCTACAGTTACGAGCACTAATATGTCAATACTTGGCAACTTTCAATTGCGATTTTTTCGTGAAATGACGAATGCAACGTTGAAATACGACACTTTACATAAACCTATGGGTTGGAAAATACTGTTCGTAATAAAATTTATTAAAAAATAAAGGAGCAAATTGCCTTTGAATAAAGCCAAGTGTAGGTATATACTTATGCTCGTGACTGTACACGTCTACCCTTTCGTTGTGTTAGAAACTTTTTTCATTTTATTGATCACAAGCCGTGTGCCTGATGGGATTTCTCATCGACAAAAACGTCGGCACTTCTATACAAACTTTTATCCCCTATTTAAGGGTTGAATTTTCAAAAATCCTGTGCTCACCTTCGTTTTATAGGAAAGTCTTATGCAAAATGTCAAGCTTCTGGACCTAGCGGTTTATAAAGTGCGTTGAAAGCCAAAGAAAAAATTTTAAAATTTTTATTAGATAGGTATGCTAGATATTTTCAGTGATAGGAAGTTTTTCTTGATTTTTATTTTATTCACGAGCCTATTACGTAGTTGCTCCCCTACCCGTCAAGAAGTGTTGATTAAATTAAATCACTATAACAAAAACGAAACCAATTGGTAGGTAAAATTCAAATTAGTCCAGTAGAAATCAATTAACTAGCAGCTCTCAACTCTCAATTGTGTTCGTTCAAACAATGATGCGGCAAAGCCTTTAAAAATAACCTGCAATCACCTAGGAGCAAGGCCGACAGTTTTAATTAAAGCTACCTCGGCCAGCTTCCCTCTTGAAAATGCTTGCTTTCCCCTCCACCTCCCCTTTTTCATAACATTATGAGGTTTAAGTGTATCTCCGTAGATTCCAAGAATGTCGGAAGTGAGGTCCCGTGTAAAATTATTCAATTTGCTCTGGAGCGAGGGCTGTTACTTAGGTAAAAAGTTAAAACGCATGTCGGTACACTTTTTCTATCGTATAAGTAAAATGGCGATCGTTTTTAAGGGCCTTACTCTCGTTTAGAACCGTAACACGGTCACTTTATGAAGCTTATAACTCATTAACGGTTTGGTTAGGTCTGTAAAAAATATATGTTTGCCATAGATTCATGTACAGCAATCAGTCGCTTTTTAGTAGTCATTGGAATTTGGTCGGATCACCAGCCGTTGTTTACATAAATTTTGGTTTTTTGTTTATATTTAGGTACTTAATGCGGAACATTCCAAGCTGAATATTTTCACCATATATTTTTGACTAAAGGCACATGATTTTGGTTTACACTTACACATCTGGGATTGAGCCGGTTCCTTGTATTTTGCCGTCAAAGTTATGACACCATCGTTTTGACTTTTAGTAAGATTATTCAAAAACGCATGCATGAACAGTTTTGAAACTTTGTATGGTTGTTATTATTAGCGTCAAGAAGGACCGAATACAGTTTTCAGCGAACTTGTGACTTGTCTAATTTAGGCGCTGCGATGTTTTTTCGGGTTTTCATAAAACCGCTATAACTTGAAAACTATAAATATTTTCTTAAATCTAATTGGGGCATTAAGCGACACACATTAAGAGCTACTCGAGTATGTTTATTCTACAGGGGCACATGCAATGGTTGTAGAGATATACGATTCATCAAAACGTTAGGTAGGTACTCCAGCAGGAAATGCAATAGGTATCTCGAAAACCTGAAGGGGCACAGATTTTATTTTTGGGGGCACATTTTAGCACACATATAAGCTCTCTGGCCATGCACAATTTTTCTCTCTCCGATCATTCGTTTAGAATTTTCCTGCTAGAACGTTACCCCAGCAGGAATCGTTTTTTCCGTTTTTTTCCAAAACGACAGGGGCACACATTTTTTTATGTGGGGGCACATTTACAGCAGATAAGGCACCAATTATACGTTCTACTCCTATAACTCTCTAGGAGACACTTTCTTGCTGGGGTAACGTACACAAATCGACGGCGAAGTGCCAATACCTACATCCTAAATTTTTTTTTGAGAAATTCACTTTTTTCCGTTTTGAATTTAAAGGCGTTATTCGCATGTTTTAGTGAAATCGCCTAAGGGCTGATTTTAGTCAGATATCTTTTATTCGTGGAATAAAATTGACATCTGACAGTTCTAGTATGGAAAAACTGTCAAAAATTCAAAATTTATTCTCAGGATAAGCCTTATTCTAAGTATAAAAGTTTGGTGTAATGCGCCCTTAGTGTATTTTTAGTTGCAACAGCATTAAATTAAAATGTGGAAATATGTACCTCCCAACTAAAACAACGTGTCTATTTTTGAACGTGTTTTTCCAGTATGTGTAAATTTTTGACTTTGTCAGTTAGGAGTTATTGGCACTTCGCCGTCGAAATATTGCACTTATCACATAGCTGTTTATACAGTGTGTATTGAAAAACGATTAAAACTGCATAAAGAACCGAAAATAACTAAATAACACATAGCGGCTTTTGCACGCGCAACGACGTGTTTTTTTTCGCAATTTCATTATTGCTCCCATAGTAAAAGTTGTTCATAATGATAAGTACAATGACCTCTTAAGAGATTGTTAATGATTTACCAATAACCCTGTATATTTGTCAACCCTAATCATACCCTCTTCGGTCACTGACAACATTTGCGTCCGCGTCGAACAAGGTATTTCATTTTCCTTCGTGTCAATTGGTCAGAGAATTTTTCAAGTACCTACATTGGGTGAATTTGGGTCAAAAGTTATCGTCTTTTATTATAGGAATTCCTAGATGTGTAGGTATTCTTGTAGGTTTATTTATTTCACTTTGACAAGTCGTTGCTTGTCAACCATCAACTTCCACTTACAGTTCTGCTGCAAGTTTATGACTCATTGCTATGATGTTAATTGCAGGATCAGCCGGACGGCTCGTCCACGCCGCACGATGACAAGTCCAGGGGCCACTCTCCCGCCCCCAGTGAAGGTAGGTAATGTGTCACTCCACTAAACCATATTAATATCAATACCTAAGCTTCTCTTGGTTGGCTAATGTGTTATGGCCTAACGTGAGAAAAAATCCAGTCAAGATGAATGGGTCATAAGAACCTCCAAATTGTCGACCTAATAAAATTCTGAAATGCACCATTAACCGCTGGGTTTAGAAGCATAAAGTTGAGCACAAGAGTTCCATAAATAACAAAAGCGAGGAATTTTGAACTTCATACCCTAGAGGCTAAATAGGGGTTGAATGTTTGTAAGGTATTCTGGGCGCACAGTTTGTAAATAAAAATCTATGGTATGTTCCAGGGGTAGAGCACGACAGTGAGAGGTGATGGTCGGCCAGTACTCTTCTCGATCGGTTGGCGCAGCGCGGCTTTGCAGCAGACACGCGGCTTGCATTACCTCCCACAGGTACCTACTCTCTGATTACCTTACAATGTAGTCGGCAGAGACAGTCAGCCTCAATGAAATGTATATAACCACGTAGCAGGTGTAGCAAAATGCGAACAGACCCTGTGCGCATACCGTGGTACTACCTATATGACCCGTACTGCCCCCGATAGGAAAAAAGACGCATCTAACAGTTTTTCCAGATTTGAGTTATGTATATTGCCGAAATCAGAAAAAAAACGCGCATCTGCCTGTATTTTTTATATTTCTCTAACTTCCTCCAGTGCGGTTTTAGCACAACAAAATAGGGCGCTTCTGTTCATTTTTTACACCCGATTGAAGATGAAAAGACGAATTTATGTGAAACTTAATTAAAAAGTCGCATTTATGTAGATAATGTCATTATACTTTATAGTTTTTTTTTAGTTCAGTAATATAAAAGGCGCATATTTGTACCTATTTCTAAAAGGAAGTTAATAAGACGCAAATAGGTATTTGCGACTAACGCGCTAAAAAAAAAACTGTTTTTACATTAAGAAAAAAAGACCACATCTGACCACTTGCGCCCTATTTACTTCGTAAAATTGTTTTAGCATAGGCGCATTTGCCATAATCGTCTTAATTACTTTACGTTGAATAAAAAATTGTGTTTTATTTACAAATAATAAATTAGGCTATGACTTATATGATAACCACGAACCTACTGTACTATTTCTGATATACTACCTTAGATAAAAGGATTATTAAATATTTTATAAACATTTTACCTAAGCCAAGGGCTATCTACATACTTTCTAATTCTTAAGAAAAAAGGCGGAAATACCTATATGCGCCCATTTATGTTAAAATCATTTATTAGATAGATAAACTAAATACTTAGATAAAAAGTACAGCCAAAAGCGTTTGAAATTTAAAGGACGCATCTAGCCGTTTACGTCTATTCAATTAAGTATGTAATATTTTCCTTAATTTTTTATGCTAAGATGAAACTGTTTTTTCATTATTTTTATTATAATAATTTAATAAATTCATATTATTATTAAACCAGGTTAAAGCCTATTATTAGAGGGTATTATTTTCAACTTTAAGTATGTAAAATATTAATTTACTCGAAGACAGCATACGATTTCCCGTTTTATTCATTAAAACATTTATTTCTCCGTTTTTACTTTTTGTTAGGCTATGGTCTCCTATTTTATGCCAAACGTGGCGTCTGATGTTAGCGTCAACGTTTAATTCCGTTCCGATCGACGTCTGAATGCAACGCACAGCGTCGGCGGTCAATACATCCGCAGCAGAGAATGGCGTTTTAGTCGCTGCTCGCGAGCGGTCGCGTAGGTACGGTAGTGGTTTTGCAATCATGGATGTTCTAAAACTTTTAATGGTGTATTTGTTACTGGAAGAAGAGGCACAAGACGACCGTATAAGGAGAAAATTACTAATTTTTTCCCAACATTGACTGAAAATATTGTTTTTATGATTTTTGTCACTTTTATCATACACTGCAATAAAAGATTTAACTGCTTCTATCAACAATTCGTCTTTTTCTTTATTAAACCTCATTATTTTGTATGACCCGAGAGACGACCTTTACGCTGCAATGGTTCGAAATGACTAGAGACGCGACGCACAGCGTTTAGATGCCGCGTACGGCGTCAAGACGCCAACGTCGACGTGTGAAAGAGACCACAATAGTACATTTCTATAGTAATCATTGTGACGCAGCGTACGACCTAACGTGACGCAGCGTACAGCGTGAAATAGGAGACCATAGCCTTAGATACGTCTTTTTAACTATCGGGGGCAGCGTAGGTCCAATGGAATAATATCTATCAATGGTTTCACAATCTTTAAGAATTCATTGGATTGTCTACAACTTTCCAAGCAGCAGTGCACAGATCAGAATTTCTCGCACTAGCTTCCCTTCTAGTTCTGTACCAAGATCAGCGAATAGTTAGTCACTATTCAAAAGCTCCACTTAAATTAGGTTCTGCCAGTCAGAAATTGTCCCACGAGAACGTAAGTCTTCACCTATGTCATCCGTGTCGACCAAAAAATTTGGCACAGCTTGTTAAGGCGTGAAAGGTAACAGACAGACAGTCTTTTGCATTTATATTAAGTATTATTTCCAGTTCCTAAACCCCCTTTGGTCTATTCCAGGGTGCGCCCGCTACCGCGAGCTGTGCTACCGCGCTGCGCACGCGCACCTTCCAGAGGACGCGGTGCCTCGGCCCTGCGAGTGCGCTAACTGCACGGCACGGCGCCACTCTGCCAACGCGCCATGAGATCCGGCCGTCGTGGCCACCACAGCCGCTCTCATGCGCCCCATACCCGCACTATCGAGCGAATTTACTCGGCGGAATTGACTTTGGCTAAAGCATATGGACAATATTCTAGTTTTCAAATATTTTATTGGTGTTTCCATTAAGAGTGTTTAACGTTTTTGTCAAAAATGTGTCCGTGCTTTTGTAGTTTCTGGATGTAGTAAATAATAGGTACCTACCAAGAACAAGTCCTTGACAGCATACTACCTGATCCGTAAGAGTCCCCCAAGCGCCATTAGATTCGATGTGATGCTCCTGGACCAGCTCCTTCAAGCCTAGGCTTATTCGTCAGATTTATGATTTGTTGATAATTTCAGAACATTACGATTGGTGTTTTAAAATTGAATCATAAATGTGTGTAACCCATCCCTTTTTTCCAAAACAAAGTAAAATTGTAGGAGTAACTGATATACAAAACATTTGAATGTGTAAATTAAAATGCTACTAGTACCTAAAGGCCTTTTTCTACGAAGGAACAATTTAGTCAATTCCAACAGTACTTAGCGTCATCTGATGTAAATATTCGCTTCTGTCCTAGTGCCTTACCAGACCCGCTTATCAATTTAAATCAATCATTTTCCAAAATATTTCGGCACATTATAGAATTCAGGCAATGTAGGATTATATTCCAGACATTTGAAAATATGCACATCCAAAATCGCTTTTGTAATTAAAGCAAAGAAACGCAATCGCAAGCGTTAATATTAAATTGAAAGGTTAATTAATAATTATTGAATAAAACTTTGTCTGTCCATCGGAGATAAGATTAAAATTACCCTAGTGTAAGCTTTGTAATAAAATAATGTGGAAATTAAATTTACACAATTTATTTAGACGATTCTCTACATAAGAATTTCCGTAACACTAATTTATTATAAAGAACACGTTTAGTATAAAATCTAAGCCAAAATATTAACTTATGTGTAGGTGGCAATCATTATCTCTATGGTCCAGAGTATTGAACTGCTAAACTATATTTATAATTCATGTGCTAAAAGTATCATGACCTCTTAATTTTAGAGCCTAACATTAAATATTAGATTAAATATCTAAACGTAATTTCTAAATTAAAATCATCTGACCTATTGTAATACCTGTCCATTGGTGTAATTTTAAACGATTTATAATAATTATAATAATGTACATTAACTTCTATTTTATATTACATCGCTAAAATTATAAACATTAATTTTAATTACATACATTTGTAACTTCTGATCTATTTTCGATTGTACTTACCCGATGTCATTAAATTTTAATCGTACATTATTTAAATATTATTAACAAGGCCTACCTATGCAAGTTATAAAATGTATTTAAAATGATTCAAAAATAAAAATATGATTATTATAAAAATCGTACTGTCTATCAATTTATATATTACCTGTATTCGTGTTACGAAAAAATTACAGCTAAACAGTTACAGAAGGAGGATATCTAGACAGTCCTGTCCATAAATTTAAATAAAACTTAAAGTACTTAGTATTTTTATTAAGGTTAAACAAAAATACACGTTTCAAGTGAGAACAGTATCAACAAAAATTGTTTCAGGGGCCGAACGACGCGGATGATTTCAAGTTCCAACATGAAATTAATCTCTTTCATCAAAACAACGCAATTTTATTACATTTGACACGGACCTACTCAGGAAGATATTTTCGAATTTAGTCATAAATGCCTCATATTAACAATAATACCTATTTCGGTATAAACATGATTTCTTTGAAGTCACAGTTAATTTTATAACCATTTTGTATGGTTGGCTACCCTATCTATCAACTAGAAGTAAATATTAGAAAAATACGTCATTTTATTTTTGTTTCTAACATATAGAAAAACAAGCTCATTTGGTCAGCGGCCGCGGTGGTATAATCATGCTAAAAGTAATCCACCTTAGGAATTTCATATAAAATTAAAAGTGACGAGGTGCTTTTTGGTGCAATCGTCGATAAAACAACTATTTTACAATGGAGATAGATACATCATTAAAAGTAGAGATTAAAATAATTCCCAAAAACTTACTTAGAAACATTGAGCAATTTTTTTTATAGCAAGAGTTACTGGCAGGTGTATAAAACGGAACAGATACAATACTCATATATTATTTCATACCTTATCATAAAGCCAAGGCTTATAGACAAAACTTAACCATTAGAACAAGATGCTTTAAGATCAGATTTGGGAAATATGGCTGTGTAAAATAAAATGCTCCAAACTCTGAAAATGATATTACAACTGAGAATTTTGAGTTTAAAAAGCTCACTGGATTGACGCGCCCAATCATTCCACACTACACAAATATTTCCAAAAGAAAAAAAACTAATCTACTAACTTAATAACTCGGAAAACCTTCTAAAAGGGACGCCTCTTATTAAATTCTTATCATCTAGTAAGACATACTTCACGCTAGTCTAGTAAGATGCATGTCCAATATTATGTCAAAGAAATGCTTCAAGTCAAAAGTAAATTTTATCAAAAACTAATTCGATCAAGTAACAGGCGTTCCTGTTAGACTTTTTCCAATAAAAATAATTTACAAACTCAATGATTGCGTTCGTAGAAAAAGAGATAATAATATTTTACAAGTAAAAACGGCAATGTTTGTTAATAAACGGAGTCTCGCACAAGGTGGTTTGTTAGCCTAATTTGTATATTACATAAACTTAAGAACTTTATAGCATATAAAGCTGCGAGTGACTTAGTTATTAGTTATGTCCAAATTGTATAAAAAGAGAGTTAAAATTAAATCAGTCCGCACTATCTTAACGACATCTAGTGACGGTCTAGGACAGGTGCGCTTACAAATACATACATTGTAATAATCTATGCGAGAAAAATAACGTTCTAAACCTATATATTAAGAAATACTATAGTACCGGAATGCAAGTAAAAAAACCCTCGTAGACTAACAAACATTGACAAGTGTAACGTACGTTACCAGGCTCGCACGAATTGCGAGAAGTATACGCAGCTCATTCATTAACGGCGATAGGGATGATAGGAAGAAGCGGATGCAGTGCCGCCTGATGATGAGCCGTGGTAGCTGCGCTTCGATGACCGCTGATAACCGTCGCCGGACCCCCCAGTGTACTCATAGTCATCCCCTGGGTATACAAAATTACGATTAGTATTATCATCAACAGAGTAAAAAATATTTCATAGCAATATTTATAAGCCAATCTACTGATACACCAAATTAATTTAGTTAAAATATTAAAAAAAAGCAATAATAAAATGGAACTTACCGCACCACGCACCACTATCCACACACCAGGGGTTTGAGTATGGTAATCGTTCAATTGAGGTTTAGGACAAAAAGGTATTCTGTGATCAATTTTGTCATAGTTAAGTTCAAGATGATTTGGTGTTTAAATTACCTCCAGAAGAGTAAAAACGATCACAGAACCCTTGTACCCTATGGCCTATTTTTCTACAGTAAATTCAATGCCTCCAAATATCAATTCTAATTCTTTTATGTGTCAATTCAACAAATAATATTTAATGAATCCCTAAATAACGTCTAGGGGTATTTACCTAATGCTTGAGTACTAGGGCTACATTGCTAGTGCAGAATAGTCACGGGAAAGGAAAGGGAAAACCTGAGGCAGACGCAGATACGTCCGACACATTGCAAAAAGACGGCTGTGGCGACACCATGCCTCCGCAATACATCATGGGGACCTGTTGAATATTGTTTACATTGCATGTATAAAAAACTTAGTTCTTAAATGGGCAATATATGAAAATATTGTGAATACAAGTTTTAGAAGTCGTCATTTGAGTAAACAAACAAGCTTTCATCACACGGCATTTGGCTGATATAATTTTACTGCATACTGCGACGACTCAGCCCATTTAAAAAAAAAAACAATAAAATATCAAATTAACGCTGATCGTTACATGCATAGATGAACATGAGCGAAGTCAACAAAAGACTACTTGGATTAAATGAAAGCACTTTTAGTAACATTTAAAATGAAAATGATTGTCTGTACATTGTGCCATCTAGCGTAACTAAGTAGAACTTTTTGCAAACAACGACACAAAATCATAACGCGGTGTCATTTAGTTTGTTTTTTCATCTATGGCGTCCCATTATGTACTATAATATCTGCAAAGTGCCGCATGATACGAGCTTTATAGAGAGTTTTACATCAAATAAAACTTACCTATTATTTTTTCATCAATATCCGGAATCCATCTTGAGTCAAACACCTGTCTTTCAGCCTGTTGACAGCGTTTCCTTTGCCTCTCCGCTGGTCGCGCCCTCTATGCTTACCGTTGGTACTAAGTATTTCAAGCGCGCATCGGGTGATCACCCAATTTACCGTCATTATGGAACTCATGATGCACCAGGTAGACCTTACCTGGATTCCGGATATTGATGAAAAAATAATAGGTAAGTTTTATTTGATGTAAAACTCTCTATTATTTGTTTTGTATCAATATCCGGAATCCATCTTGAGTGATGTGTTTGTTATCACCTGGTGCGCGAAACCCAAAGACGCTATAATGTGTTTTAGGATGTAGAATATTGGGTTAATAAAAATCAATGTCAAAATTATGTTAATGTATGTATTACAATAATTAATCTGGTATGACATACTACTTTTAGTCATATAACAAAAAATAACAGACATAACAAAGTAAAAATAATTAATATTAATGAACAGGATCAAAATAATTAGACATTGATGTTAAATGATTGGGAACATTTGAATCATTGTGATTTAACAGTTCTCTCTGATAATAATTCTGGAAGGTATGAATTGTTTTCCAGTTACCAGTTCAAGAATTTGATCAATGGGAAAATTCTCTACGAAATTGAGAGAAGCCACTGCAGATCTTACTGATCCTGGAGTTGCCTCAATACCAGCAGCTTTTAAGAGAGATCTCACCCATCCACCAATAACAGTTCTAGAAGCAGGTTTAATATTCCCTCTAACTGTAATAAACAAATGTTTTATATTTCCTCGACTGTTTGAAGTAATGCATATTAATTGTCTCAACCAAAAAATCAGATTTAATTTTTTATCAGGGTGTTCTCTAAGCCTCCAACCAGACTGTCTGTGGTTATGGTTGTCTGTTTTAGAACCGAATGCTGGCCACAACACAATAGAGGAATCTTCATCGACTAAGCTATTGCTATCAATTCGTAATAGAGTAAGGTCGTGAACCCTACGACCTGATGCTAACAATAAAAGAGTAGCCACGTGTCTTGATACTTGAAATATATTATTTTCATCAAAATTATAAGCACTCATGTGTTGCAATAAAACTTTAGGGTTCCAAATAGGTGGTTTAGCAGATTTCTCTCTTGCTACAGAAATGGCTTTTAATACATGTTTTATAAAGAAATTAGACGACAAATCAATATTAGATGTTATGTGTGTGAAAGTTGAGATAACAGATTTGTGTACCAAAATAGTTCTGTATGCAAGACCTATATCACAGTGTAAATGTGCTAAATATCGAGCTACCTGATCCGCCTTAGGGTATTTAAAATTAACTGAATGGGAGTCACACCACCGCTTCCATCTGCGCCACACTGGTCTGTAGGTATTGATTGTGGAGCCTCTCCAGCTCGACATAAAGAATTTTTGTTCTTGATCTGTCCAGTCCGTCAAAATATCTTGCCACCCGAAATCAGCCATGCTTCCAAGTGTAGGTCTTGCACTTGCGGCGGATGCGTCCCTGTTCTCGTGTCTATTAGATTGCAGGCTAGATCTGGAATCAGGTAAGGCGGATGTCGCGCTCGCCGTTGAACATCTGCCTGCCAAAATACCTTGCTCCACCTCGGGGCAATTAATATATAGTCTCCGCTGGCTTGATTCAGGTGTTGGAGAACTCGGGGAATCAAATTTGGTGGTGGGAACAACCAAGCTAGGTCGTAGTGCCACTGGTGACAGAATGCGTTGTGATGTTGGGCTTTCTGATCGTTGACGTCCAATGATACGTACTTTGGTACTATGTGGGCTGTTCTCGACGCGAAGAGGTCTATCTCCGGCGTACCCCACATTCGAAAAATTGTTGTCGTTGCTGTCCTCGTGAGGTGCCATTCTGGACAAGCCTTCTGCCGAGAAAGGGCATCTACCTCGGTATTGAACCTGCCCGGAAAATAATGTGCTGTCAGATGAATGTTCTGCTTGTCTAGAACAGCAAGAAGCTGTCGAGTTTGATGAAGCAGTTTCTTGGATTTTGTGCCGCCCTCCTTGTTTATGTACGAGACTACTGTCCGATTGTCGGTTTGCAGCAGTATCTGTGCATCTTGGAGTTGCTGCTGGTTCTGACATATAGCTGCGTAAACGGCAAACATCTCTTTTTTGTTGGCATGCCATGTCTTTTGAGAATTTGTCCAGGTTCCTACAATATTTGTGTCGCCAAGTTGAGCCCCCCACCCGATGTCTGATGCGTCTGTGGTCAAGGGTTGTGACGTCACTGAGCTCAAGTGTATTGGCATAGACGTTCCTATGGCTTGACACCACCACTCCATCTCTGATCGAGCTGGTTGAGGGACAGTGATCGATCGATACGGGTGTTTCACCGACAGCTGTCGACTGTAGTATTGCAGAGTACGACAGTGAAGGCGACCTCTCGGAGTCACAAACGTTGCAAAGTTGAGTCTCCCCATTAGAGTTTGGTACTGTTTGAGGGACCACTTTGTTAACTGAAGCTGTTGGTGAAGTGCTTTGCGTAGCGTTAGGCACTTCGGTTCGGACAGGGACTTTGCGTTGCGTTTTGTGTCCCATGTAATGCCGAGAAACTCGAGGCATTGTGTCGGAACCAGAACAGACTTTTCGTAATTGATTGTCCAGCCTAGTAAACGAAGTATCTTTATTGTGAATGCGACGTCGTCTTCCAACTGCGATTTTGACTGGTTGGTCAAAAGAAAATCGTCTAAATAAACCACGCACCTGATCTTGTGACTCCTCAAGAATTCTGCTACCCAATTGGTTATCGAGGCAAACGTTCTGGGTGCCGATGAGAGGCCGAACGGCAAGCACGTCATTTGAAGTAGTTGATGTTGACGTGAGTTTTGATGATAATTTAGCCTCAGGAACCGGCGATGTTGCTGTGCGATTGGTACGTGGAAATATGCTTGACTCAGATCTAGTTTGGCCATCCAATCTTGTTGTTGCAAAAAACTTGGTACCCGGAAGTGACTGAATAGTTGAAATGGCTTGGCTACTACGAACTGGTTCAGTTTTTTCAAATTGAAAATGGGTCGAAAGGTCTGATCTGACTTGGGTACCAGAAAGAACGTTGAAATGTAACTGGGCGTCAGTTCTGCAGGTTCCAGTACCCCTGACTCGAGCATAGTTTGAATTTGTTTGGACATATTGGGAGAGGTTTTGGTTCTGTAACATTTCAGAACTGTGGGAGTCGGAAATATTAGTGGCGGTCTGAGTATGAAGGGTATGCGTGCCCCGTTCAACAGTCGGCATATTTTGTCTGGCGCACCCAGATTGCTCCAAACATATTGAAATTGCCTTAGACAGCCGCCTTGAAATGTCCGACAGTCATTCGCGACGCTTGTTTTTAGGGATAGAATTCGATTGCGATTTTTTACCCTTTGGTTTATATCGTCGCTGGTTGCTTGTTCGGTTTTTGTTTTGGTGTGAAGCGTTTGAGCCCCTTTGTCTTTTATTAATGGTATCTCGACGAAAAAACTTGTCGTCAGCTTGTTTACTAGTCGATGGTGCTTGATTATCATAAAAGTTTTCTTTAGAATAAATTTGAGGTATTGACTTAGTGGATACGGTAAGTTTATCCACCCCCCCAATTTTTTGGAGGTAGGTTTGAACTGCCTCATCATTAAAAAGGTATTCTGTACTAGGAGGAATTTTTTGTAGGACATCGCGATGAAAACCTTCGGAAATTTGCCGCAACATAGTCTCTCGACGTGTATTTATCAAATCAGCTCTTCGGCCGCACACTATTTGTAATAAGTCATCAGTAACCTTACTATATGCGGATTCTTTCGAAAATAATGATTGCACTTTTTCGAATACTGAGTTAGGTGTCAACGATTCTCTAGACTCATTTGACCAATCCACAAATGATTGTAATGTTTTGTGCAATTCGTCTTTTTGGCAAAGTAAGGCATTCGTTAATCCAGCAAAAGATCTTTCCAATAAATATGAGCGCGAATCTTCTTTCAACATATTCGATTCAAAACGCTTTAATTCGTCGTTAACACTTAACTCGACAAAACCGGGGGTAGCTAAATATTTCTTTTGTGCATCCGAAAACCGAACGGCATTCCAATCATCACACTTAAAACGCTGTAGATCCGTAATTTTTTTAAGGTATGTTTCGTTTGCCCTTGGGTAAATCGGGTCTTTTACTATTGTACTGACTTCCGACAAAATCTGTAGTTTGTTATTAGACAAGTTTTCAGGTCGTCGTATATTTAACTCGTTTGTGGCAACGGTTTCCATGTTAGCACTTGAATTTGTATTATTTACATTAACGGAAGGATTCGTTAAGAGGTTTGTTAAATAAGCCACTTGTTGTGATAAAAATTCGAAATGTGCATAACTCACGGTTTGGGAGTCCCTCCTTACTTTACGTTTCTCAGGGCTGGGTCCACTGCTTGTAGAAGAACTGCTATCGCTATCTCTTCCACTTGGCGTCGGGGAATGAACTCGTTTACGATTTTCCATAATAACTTAACGGAGAGGAAAACTTTTAAACTAAACGTTTTACTAAACTTAATTTTGAAAAAATAAGTGGGTTATTACTTTTTCGCGAAGTTTAACGTGTTTTAATGCTATCAACGCACGGCGCGAAAAACGACGCTATAATGACGGTAAATTGGGTGATCACCCGATGCGCGCTTGAAATACTTAGTACCAACGGTAAGCATAGAGGGCGCGACCAGCGGAGAGGCAAAGGAAACGCTGTCAACAGGCTGAAAGACAGGTGTTTGACTCAAGATGGATTCCGGATATTGATACAAAACAAATAATAAAATTTCGTGGGTTTAGTCATGGATGCGAGGCTCTGGGCCGTTTAGGAAGTGTATTTGAGAAGTCTGCGTTTAGCAGTAGACTGTTGTAGATAAGGGATATTCAGGACCTGCGGTGGCGTTCCTACGACGTCGGACATCTGTGGGACGTTCACATACTTGGGACTGCCTGCATTACTGCCCACACCATCGCCGTCTGTCGTACATAGCTAGTCAGGTTATTTTGTTTGGATGCTACGTCAAAATATACAAAAGTAACGTGTTGTTTTAGTTTTTTTTTTTGTGCCAATTTAGACCCTATTTTATTTGCGAGAGAATGTAAATAACAGATTATTTACTTTCCAAATTACCTACGATTGTTTTTAGAGCATGAAACTAGTGCGTACTGCCTAAACGTTTTTATAAGCATTAAGTATGTATTGTATAGACGCCGCACATCAAGCTACCCGAAACGGTCCATTTTTTCAATCAACCTTGAACTTATTGCTAATAGCGATAAAGTTGAAAATCTATTAAAGAAATCTGACAGATTTTAGTAATTTGATGTGCTTGGCGTCTGTACTTTCTATTATTTTTTTTTGAAAATTTAACGACACTACAGACAGAGGATAAAAATAATATAGTATGTAATAGAAATAAGGATAGATATAGATATGTAGCAGGTGCAATCATACGTTACCGTGTGAGAATGTTATGTGCAAAGAAAGTGTATATGCATACTATAAATGTATACTTGTCAATATAATGACAATATAATTAATGGAAACTGCAAATTCTATCGTTTCATGTGTAATCGTGTTAGTCAATATTGCCGTTTGTGTAAGACTATTATGAATGCTCTACTGAATGTGTTTCTCGACTATAATGTTACAATATAAAAACAAAAATTATGATATCTGATCAGAACCTGCCTGGAGGGTATTGTTACTACGGGGTTGGGGGGTGTGTAAGCGAACATTAAAAATGCCATTTTATTTTGAAATTTTTGATTTCTTTTAATTATCTACGTTTTATAATGTCCTTAAAGTAGATATATATTTCATCATAAGATATCTCAAATATTTGCATGTGGTAATATTAATATTTTATTAATCAACCAGTAGTAATTACTTAATCCATTAAGATAGAAGAAGCTTAATAATAGGAAACTACGACAAAAGTGTTTATTTCTTTCCATTACATTATAAACTACATACTTATTTTACCAGTTAAATCTAACACTAAATATATATACCCAAAATACCTAATATGAATAATGCATAATTTCTACTCCGAAAGACCTCAGTGTTATGTAGTGTGATAGCACTTATTACATCAATAAATCATCGCGTACAAGCTTCTCGTCTTACTTTAGTGCTTCGGTTAAAATTAATAATTAAAACCGTAATTAACTAATTATCATTAGGTAATCATCGTAAAAAAGAAACAATAAGGACGCACGTGTAAAGTCTATCATAATTTTCTTTTTTATACGAACATAAAGTAACTTATGTGGGGCGCGCGCGACGGCCGCGCTCGCCGCCCACGCCCCGCTAGGCTGCTCCGTGTGGCGGCGCGTTAGGGCTAAGTATAGTAGATTACACATTACAACATTACAACAAATCTAGATAATAGTCTTACAATTGTAACATGCTTAGATTGTGGCTAGGTCGCGGTCGCCGCTTCCGATTAATTACATTTTAGGAAATTAATACAAGTGTGTATAAATACAGCGCCGCCCCGTAGTGGGTCGGTGTAAATTAAACTTATATAGGTACTGCTTGTAAGTAAACATTACTTTAAATATTGTACATCAGTCGATAGTTCACCTAACAATTTTGTTTCTAATCGATCGAAGATTATGTACTTTTATTTACTATAAAGAAAATAATAGTTTAAAAAATAATCAACATCAATGTTTTAATTAAAACAGAAATAAATAACAACTTGCCCTAGGTTTTATAATAATTAATGTTATAATTAACTGTAAAGCCCGTGAAATTTATTTTACTCGGGATCAATAATTACATTTATATTAAATTCTAGTATAAATATGAGGTTTTATATTTAATAATACCTGCATTGTTTTTAAAATAAGTTTCGAAAAGACTACAGTTAAGACGGACGTTGGTGTCGTCCCTGATATACATTTAAATGCAAATGAATTAATTTTATAAGACGAGTAAACAGTGAACTTAAAATGAGTCGACTGCTAATCTAATGTTTAACACTAGGGGTCTTGTATAATTAGTCAATTACGATCATAAATTTATTAATGAATACTAGCACGGCACAGCGCGCTCCCGCCCGCGCGTCGCGCCGTGCTCGGTGCCGCTAACGTTACTTTTATCATTATACCAAAATACACTTTTACACAAAACATTGTTTCCTTTATATACTACTGAATAAACATACACATATAAAAACCGCGTACACTATAATATAAAGTAATACAAACAAGAGTCGAAAGGTTAACTACGCAACAGTACTACAGTTAAGCCATGATTAAAATATTATTCCATAAACATTATTATAAGATACAGCTGCATATCTTACGTACGTCGATATTACAGTGTAATATTAAAATGCAAAGGATGCACGTGTGGTCACTCACGGTAGTACATAGCATACAGTGGAAGGACGTGTACCTACTGTACACGGTCGCGAGGCCGCGTAGAGACGGGCGCGAGCGGCGCGCACGCATGAACACCACATTTGACAGACGAGCCTCTAACGAGTCTTATCGTATTTTGTATTTTGCTAACTATTTTTAATTAATAAATTCATCCAATATTTAATGTTCTTCTCCTATATAATAATAATTAAAACCCATATAAATAGTCTCAATTGATTTTTTCACAATAATTTGCACTAAGTTTAATGTTGAGTAAATCTAAAATTTCTAATACATATTATACTTTATTTAAATAAATTATATTCTTTATGTTAATAAGAAGATTGCCACGATGGTTCATTACAAACTAAGTTCTTAAATTGTTCCAAAGGTTTGTGAGTGCGGGGCCGAGCCCGTTTCTAACACCTTAGTGCTAATCGTTATCACTGAAAATAACATAATTATAAATCATCTCTATATTCACTTAACTTTTTGTAAGGCATCGTTTCCTAATATTAAAACAGATGTGAACAATTTCGTTCGTATCATCGGTGGATGTACATTAAACCTACAGTAAGTATTAAAACGTAATCGAAACAATGGAACATAATGGTATTATGCGAACTGAACATGTGCGAGGGGGCCGCGCCTCGGGAGCCGCGGGCTGTGTGCTGTGGCGGGTTAGTGCGAACAAATGCAAGTAGTAAAAGCGATACGAGACAGTGGGACCGAAACGAACGAACCACTACCTATGCTGAGTACGATAAAATTAACCAGGAATGAATCGAGACAAATTAACCTAACTAACATAGGAACGAAGAGTAAACGAAGCGGTACAAAGCGGCACATCTACACGTAACCTAATGGGCAGTCAGGCACCGACCTCGATTAGTTTATATTATTTCATTATATTGTTAAAAGGTACGAGTTTCACTTTCCTACATACTGATTGAGTCTCAGTCGAGTCTGTAATGTTATATATTTTAAGAGCTATAAGAAATGTATGCGCGTTAACTATGAACATCACAATGTAAAAGGCTTCTTCACTATGTTTTACCGTTAAATTTGGGACATCGCACCCCTCGCCCCGGACCGCTAGTCACTTATAAAATTTGCTTACACCTCACAATATTCCTCAATAGATAAATTATACTTTACTTATGGAGCGATCTTAAATAACCCTATTCTAAACGATCAAATTATGCATTCAATGTAATCTTCAACAATTCGTCTATTTAAAACATTTATCAACAAATCTTATCGAGCGCGGCGCGGCGCGGTTCTATTATTTAAAATTAAAGGAACAACTCCCGCCTTGTGGTCGGGCGCTGGGCAGTCTATCAGTAGGGCCGTAAACTCTAAGATAATTACAACAAATAATGGTCGGACGCGGCGCGAGCGCTGGGTCGAATGTCGCGCGGACGCCTCCCTGTCCCGCGATTAATTACTTAGCTTATCACTAAAATTTTAATCAGTCGATCGGTCAAACGATTGAGCGATATAGTACAGTAAAGGACTAACATTAAATTTAATCTAACAATGTTATTTTAAATTATAACTCACTTTGTAACGGGGCGGGGCGGCCGCGCGACTTGCGACCGCGTCGGGTATATATTACGATACGACTAACATAGCGACCGTAGCGGCCGGCGAAAGCTCTATACAGTTTTAAAAATATTTGGCAATCACATAAATTAAAACTTTAAAACTATGTGACGAGAGAATCGATTAAAATTATGCTTTACACACAAGTAAGTATATATATGTACAAATGTATGGTGAGGGTGCGAGGGGTGCGGCGCGGCGAGCGCGCTGACACGTACCGAACTATATCCTAAATGCTTGAGCTTCATTACTTAACATACGACAATATCGTTTGCTCGTTTAACAATTTGGCAGGTAAATTTAATTCATTAAAGTATAAATTCCATATAATAATAGTATTAACTTAAAACTTGCGATAAAAAACTAAAATGCATATAAGAAAAAAAATTAAAATTACGAATATTTATACAGAATTGTTCCCTTTTTAAAAACGGGAATAATTAAAAATATTTAAATCACGTTCAGTCACTATGTTTTGTTTAAT
Source organism: Luperina testacea (assembly GCA_927399505.1). Taxonomy (NCBI): domain Eukaryota; kingdom Metazoa; phylum Arthropoda; class Insecta; order Lepidoptera; family Noctuidae; genus Luperina; species Luperina testacea. The sequence goes on from OV656771.1 coordinate 2,948,983, forward strand.
ATTAACACATAATTACCTCATTACATGCCTACCGTTTTCCTAAGTCTAGTGTGTGGTAAATAACCAAAATTCTAACATTAAACATACATACCGATATATATACCAAATATTTATACAAGTTATTAGCTTAAGTTAAGTTCTTTTAGGTCATTTTCCCTAAATTGGCCTTGTTTAACAGTGTCTGTCAAATGTGCGTCACGCGAGCGAGCTGCGGCGGCGGGCACGGGCGCGCCTGACTCTAGCGACGGTACATGATACGATGCACCTACACGACATTATTTAAAAAAAAAACTTTAGAAATCCGACAAAAATTATTAAAACATTCGAAATGTGTGAAAAATAAATCTTCCACAAAAAACCCACATCCAAATAGAATATTAAAAGCAAAGTTAATTAAAAAACTGTGTACACTTGTTGTACACGCATATGACAGCATCGTTTAGCTTTAGAAGAGGGGTCGCGAAAACTTCTGGGCGAGTCATGTCAGAGCCGCGATGTGAGCACCGCCGTGTGGACGGTGCCTTATCGAGAGGTTAATATCATTCCTTCATAGTAGCGTTCAGAGACGGCCGAGTGCCAAAAGTTGCGAGAAAGTGTGGGAGTACCTTATTAAAATTAGTAGACAAAAGAGTTTTAACACCTAATAGTTTTGAATGTTATTGTTAAACTATTTTATATTTTTACTTATTAAAATTAACGCTTACTTACGCGTGTGGGTTTGTGTTAATGTAGTCGTCGGTGACTTTAATTATATAACCGCCTTTATAGGCTTAAGATAATCGTATGCAATTAATTTTAATTTATCCATTAAACTTTAGTCAGTTATTATAAATATTAATTTGTTGCATTGTATTCATAATCTATGTTTTCCACGTTTAATGTAGTTTTTTTCGTGAAATAAAAAACACACAAAACTACAAATCTATCACCTAATGGGAAGTTCCACAGAGGTATATGAAATCGTCGTGTCAATAATATGGGAGTATGCGTTATTAAAACGGTTATATACTAGCTATCCCTATTCCCTTTAGTCGTTATAAGTTATATCGACCAAGTTAGAATCGATAGATGGAGTCGATCGAATGCAACCGTTGAAAGGATGACAACCGTTCGAGCGCGCACTTGTCGATCAAACGTCAAGCGGAATGGCTACATCTACTATGAACACACGATCACGTGTCTCACAAGCGTCAAGGGACTAATGCTACTGGTACAAGTGCGTACTAGAAGGTGGGTCAACGTCTGCGTGTGCGGCTATCGCAGCGTAACAAACTACAGAACTCACTCTACCTACCTCTACGTACCTTTAGAAAAGAATTGTGTATATCAACGTGTGAGCGATACGACTGTAGTTAACCACACTGCGGTCGTGTGTGTGCACGGAGCAGAGGACAATTATGGATGGACTACTTATCCGGACGTCGGCTTAGAGAGTCTATGCCGCCCTGTTAGATGAGCAGGGGAAAGGAACGTCAGTTATCGAATGAACGCAGGGCCCGTGGGCCGCTTGCCGTCTGCTCCGCGCCGTGGACGGCGCCTACGCGGCGGGCCACTCCTTGTTAAACTCGTTGGCGTTGAAGTGTTTGGGCGCGTGGTGCGGGTGATGCACACCTGGCGGCTGCGCGGGCGCGGCGCCGTGGTACTCGCCGGCCGCGTACCGCGACGCGCCGCCGTACGACGAGCCCTACCAGTCCGTCACGTTAGCGCACGGTTGAGGCCGCGCGGACGCATCCAGCTGAAGCCTGAGCGTACCGCTACTGCGCGTCGTCTACGTGCTCTACTCGGTATAAAAATATAGCTCTCTCGAGTCTAAACTGAGCCGAGCTTCAGCTACGATGCGTCCTTGAACCGTCATGGAGCATAAAATGAGAGGACTCCACGATATTTAGTTTATACTGATAGATCTATTTATTTAATGAAAAAAAAAATATATATGGGCCGCATTCGCAAATGCTCCATGACATTATTTGAATAACATAATTTTGTAAATAATGTACTCTGGTTACATTTAACAGAATAGACGAATTCTCATCTCTGAACACTTAAAGTACAGCTCTTAATATTATTTTTATCGATAAAATTAACTATTAATGAACCTGTAACAATATAAGAAAATCCAAATTTTACTAATTTGTACTTTAAATGCCAATTTACAAGTGTTGAGATGAAACAAGGCGATTGAATCATCTCGCACGGCTACAAAATGCAATATTATATATGAATATCGAACGGAACTAAGGGTAAGCTTATAATCTAGTGCGGTGCGATGCCTTTATGATGAGCGCGCATTATCGTCGCAACAACCGACCGTCCATAGTGAGAAATCCCCAGTGTTTCGCGACATTCCCTCATCCGATACCCGCCCTTATCTCTAATTGTCTTTCTGGAGGAGCCACTCTTGTGGGCCCTGATCGACCAACTGGAAAAGAAGAACAAGACAATAAAGTCCCACTCGCCACAATTCAACTGGATCTTTAGCAGGTTTATGTAAGTAGCGCAGCGCGTGAAGATGGACCGGGCGAAAGCGTGTGACTATCCCCAAGGGCGAGATGAAAGTTTAGGCGAAGGAGGACGGGAGAGGAGAGGCGGGAAGGAACCGTGGAGGTCGGTGATGAGAGACCTTCAGCGAAACTCGATAACAACACTAATCTTCTTGATTTTTCACTATGGATAGCGGTGCGACTGTCAACTATGGCCACGAGAAGCGGCCGTGAACAGCGCCGCGTCTACTCTCTTTATGTACCGCAGCATAGCTCGTAAAATCAAAAAGACATCGCACATTAATCTCGCCACTGAAAACATGCAGATAAGTGGGCTTCGTCGTCGCCGCGTATGACATTATCGTGATATAAACAAGCATTTCGAACACAGCACACGGATGCAGGGGTGGCAAACTAATGGCTCTATACTATCAACTCATGCTGCTTTTAGCCGCGATTCCTTTGTTCGCGTTCGTGGAGCAATGTTTTCGCTGAATATCACTCGCTCACCAGAACGCTCGGTTATGTCCATTCATTCTCAAAACGCAAACAACTGTTGCAAGTACAACCAAATTGAACTATGCAGAAGTACGGAGAGTTTCATATGCATTCATACAACAAACGTGCACAAACATTCTCTAGTGACACTGGGTACAATAATGTCGGATGGGCATTCATGCTGTCGGGCACACCGTTACCACGCCATACTAATACGAAGGTAGATGCAGGATACAAATCATAGAGTAAAGCGTAGGAGAAAGGAGTGTAGGAAGGAAGGACGCAAGCCCCGAGGTGATGAGCAAATAATACTAATCATACAATGGTCAACTTGGCTGTACTTTTGTGTAACTACCGCCCATAGCTGTCAAAAAGTTATGGGCGACAAAAATCAACACAAAACCGTACCTTGGATTTGGTAATGATGACATAATTATATAGATAAATATTGGGAACATGAAAAAAAAAAAATAGCATAAGGACAAGGTTAGCATCCAAGATATAGTTAAAAATATTGTTTGCGATTTCAATACTGGATGATGGAATGCAAAAGGGCGGCAAACAAAAAAAAAAGTCATCCAATATCTTGTTCCACACAGTGCGATAGTCGGCGAGGCCATACGTTCGTGTAGTGTGGCGTCGCCGTTCGCCGATAGATCTCATTCGAGCGCGTATTGCTAACTATTTCACGCGGCCCACTGACACAGCTGCCACAATTTGTTTATGTAATATCATTGTAGTTTGTTGTACAGCTTGTTTTTTACGAGAGATTGTCCAAACAGAAAGTTTTACGTGTCATAATTATTAATATTTTCTGAAACGTGTGAAATCTGTTTATTTTTTTTTATTCGACCACATAATACCAATTGTAACGCTTAGTAGTATAGACTAATTAATAATAACTATTTGTTTAGGATAATGTCAATATGTATAACGGATACAGGAGGCAAAAATTTGCAAACTAAATAAGCAGAAACGAGGAACAAGCCCGCATGAATAAGCCTATGTTACTTTGCTGTACTAAACAAATCTACGCGGCGCTGTGTCAATGTGGGCACGGCATATATGTATTTCATGTGGCCAAAGCATGAACAGAGATGGAAAAACACATTTTTATATCGGACTTTTAATAAATTGACTTATATGATTTAATAGTAAATACTTCTACTGATTTTCTTGTCAACTAGCGTTTACAAGTCTAAGATATGCATAAAAATGTATTCCTTTACCTCGAAATGTCCACCCAAAATTGCAATGTCGAGTTTATAGCAATTACCATACCATCACCGGAGCTATAGCCTAAAATGCTAAAATGATTCATGCTAGGTAAAACGCTAAAGGCACGAAAAACGATGTAAGATGTGTTTATAAAAACAACACTAGGACAGAAGAAAGAATTCTCATTTATCTCCTGGCTTAGCAGATAAATCGTTGAATGATCGGTCAACGACCGCGCCTCGCCGAGTGATCGCTTATCATTATTTGTTTGGCGACTCTTGAATCATAAACACACCTTTTATCATGTCATATTATATGGGAAAGCCGAATCAGAACTGAAATATTTGGAATAATATTAACACTGCCTCTGTAGGTACCACAAGATCTTACATTTCATTACAAACAGTACACAGTAGATTATCAAGTTACACGTTTTGGTCACACATTAGCATAATTGCATCCATAAACCAGTATAATTCGGCTGTGATTCGGAACACGTCAAATTAAAATTTTCTCAAAATAACAAAACTAGAATGGGCTGAGTAAATGAGATACTGACTTCTAGATTATATAATCAAGAATTTTAAGACATTATAATATAAAATCTTTGAAAATATATTCGTGATAAGACTTTCTTAGTTACATTGAGAATAGAAACTGGTCAAAACGCCATAACTGGCGGATTCAGAAGTATTCGTACTTTACCGGTTTAACGGTACTCTCGCCAGTATCGCAAGTACGTAAGCAGATAATTTTGTTTAACAATATTTGATGGTCAAGAAGAGAGCTGAGCGTGTTCGATAGGTTAATCACAGGATGATAATAGAAACTCTGAAACATGAAATATTCAGTTGGTATGAAAGGGTGAGTGGTATCGAGCCACGCTCGCTCTTATAATAGGTCGGTGTCTCTATGACTAGATGTGTGTCGTCTATTCGGCGTGTTGTGTGAGGTATTGTTGCGCGTGTACCTGGTCCTGCTGGTAGGCGGGCGGGTACTGCTGGTACGTGGAGTAGTCCGCGGACGAGGACTTGGACAGCGCGGCCGACGACAGCGCGCCCGTGAGCGCCGGCCCGCCGCCGCCGCCGCCGCCGCCGCCGCGCCCGTACATCTCGCCGCCCTCCGACAGCGGCACGTACGAGCCTGGGGGACCACGCCACATTGTACGAGCACGTCTTTACAGCGTTCTCACATATAATTATAAATACAACATTCAATTATGTAACTAAGATTTTATAACAATATACATAATTTAAAATAGTGTCCATTGAGCTTCTTGTCAGTTCTTCTCCATAGGAACTTACAGCTTTGGAGTGTCCAACTACCTTCACCTTTCTGAATGACAGACTCCTTTGAAAATTCAAAAGCGCTAGTAAATGATTTAATGGACATACATGCTTTGAGTTTGCAGAACATTTAATCAGAAAACAGGCTCTACTCAGCTTATTGCCACTGCGTATATTGAACAACCGTTAAAAGAATCGCAAGTGAGAGGTACTACAACAACAAGCTTACGTCATCAATGTTTCCTAGATAACAGTAATCATCACAGCAACCTTAACAAAATTCCACATCTTCTGGTAAATACCGACCCTAGCACACTTGACTGTGACAGTTCAAAGTGGTTTGTCGCAAACCTTGTAGACTCCTTCGTTCACAGGAACAAAGAGTATATGCTAATTTGCATGGTCATGTCCCACAAACATCTGAACGAACCAACAGTAAAGTCACTGAAGGCACTGCCTAGATGTGGATATGCATACTAGCATAACTTATAATAAAAACCGTCAAGACCAGTGTTCTTTGCAAGTGTTCGTCCCTGTTCAACAAACATGTATGAAAACCACGCCCAAAACGTCATAATATCTAGGTGTAATAAAATCACAAGTCCACACGTCAGCAACCGCTTCAGAATCCTTCGCATTGCGCGTACCATTGGCCTAGCAACTATCACCTGCTTCCCTACACTCGATCGAGTTACTAGCACCGTGTACACGTTCCATTACTCACCGGAGCCGGTAGAGTTGGAGTTCTGCGGCATGTTCCAGTTGGTCCAGCTGCCGCCGGCCGACGCGCCCGCCGGCGCAGAGCTGTAGTTAGCTGTACACACCAATAACATCACATTAATCACCAGGACTTGCACTAAATGCGGAGGTGTCGACTGAAGCCTCAGTGGACTGCGATAAGCTCGATCAACATGTTTGGTATGTGTTCTTGGAAAACATGTCGATGTGACAACTGGTTGCAAGATTTTGGTCAAAGTTGTCGTCTTTTGTATGATATATGAATGTGTTTGAATTGAAGACAGCGAGTTGCGTGTGTATGCAACAGCCTTTATGTCTTCTTCCAATATAAATTGGTTTCTTATCTATCATTTTTGCTGGTTTTGAAAGGAAACTGTTGCAAACCTTGTAGACTCTCTTGTCCATAGGAATAAGGAGTATATGCTAATTTGCATGTTAATGTCCCACAAACATCTGAACGTACCAGCAGTAATGTAGCTGAAGGCACTGCCTGGATGTGGATAGTCTATGACTCTACGTCTTAAAGTATCGCGATAATATTCGGGATACTGTGACCTAACCTCCACTAGACATGATTGCTTGTTTACATCAAATTTATTATGTTAGAGGTGTGTACTGACCATAGCTTCCGTAGCTCTGCGCAGGTGGTTGCGTGAACTTGTTCAAACTTATGGTTAAGGTTCATACTTCCGTTTATAATAGAATCAGCTGCCAATCGCAGTCCACTAGTGGACATAGGTCTGTTTCCACAGGAAACTGTTGTTGTTGAAGACTGCTGCCCGTTGATAGCTACTACATACTATTAATATCTACTATCTATTACTATTAATAATTAGAACATAACCTGTTCATAGTTTTATAACACTGGATGTGGATACACTGCAAGTCACAAGACGTGTGAATGGATCTTTCATGCTGAAAACCTTATTACACTACGCGATATTCTGGAACCCTTTCCATAAATTGGTGTGATTTAATAAGAGTAAGGGAGGAATGGTCCATATTAAAAAAACACATCGCCTAAATATCCGGCTCTAAATTTAGTGTAGTGTAAATAGGGGTTTTAACTATGAAAATATTCGGCGATCCGTCTCCTGTTGCACCAACAAATTCTAAACCTGCAGATAGAGGTACACTATCGCTAGACGTAGTTGTTCAGTCGCTTCCCACCGGTTGTCCTCGTCCTACGGAGACACACAGCTACATGATGTTTCGGCGCTCGATTGACGTAGCCAGGGGGGCAGCCGTGCCCCTCTTGGCCGCACTCCAAAAAACCCTGTAGTGCTACAAAGCAAGTGGTCACGTACCGTAGCTGCCGTAGCCCTGCGCGGGCGGCTGCGTGTGCTGCGTGTAGTTGTTGGTGGCGGGCCAGGCGGGCGCGTGCGGCGGGGCCTGCGGCGCGGGCGGCGCGCCCCAGCCCTGGTAGTTGCCGGGCCCCGCGCCGGCCCCCGCGGCGCCGTAGCCGGCGTACGACGTCTGGCCAGGGGAGGTGCCCCAGCCTTGGTATCTGGATCATTCAAAAACAAGTCGGTATGTTAGTTAAGTTGAAGGATTGAGAAATATGTGCAATTGCATGTTTTTGAATTAATTACTTGTTTACTGATAAGTAGATTGTAATATTTCAATACATATGAAGTCAGACGTGCAAAATGTTAGGTTAATAATTGTTACTGTAAAACGACATAAACTGACTGCAAAGCAAATTATTCAGCATGTGGCAGTGTGCGAATACAGTTTACATTCATAAAAAAACAACTCTACTTTAAGAAGCCTTAAAAAACGAGACAAAATAACAAGAGATGTCCATTAAAAATTCGAAAAAAGAAAACAGTTCTTACCCCTGCATGATGTTAGGGCCTGCCATCGGCATGTTGATCGGCGGGCCGCCCATCTGGCCGTTGTGGCCCTGGATCATGTTGATGGGCGCGGCGGCGGGGGGGCCCCACTGGCCGGCCTGGGGCGCGTCGCCGGGCGCGCTGAGGGCCCCGCCGCCCATGCCGCTGGCGCCCGAGCCCAGCTTGCCGGACCCATCGCGGGGCTCCGCGCGCTTGATCTCCACCTGCTTACGTGTTTTGGGTTAAAGAAAATCTAGTTGTCAACTTACCATTTCGATTAATCTTAAAACTAAAAACGCCTAATAAAAACTTGGGCTCATATTCAAGAAAGTTACTAGTTCTAGGAAACTGGCTTCAGCGATAATCTTAGCACTATGTAGTCATTTATTTCACAGTATTTTTGTGTCCGCCGTTACGAAACAATATCATTGTAAAATATAAATTGTAAGACTGCACTCACTTATGTCGCAATCAATTAAAATCTTAATCAACGAAGTGGTTTGCGTTGTGGCGTCTATTTTCCTATTTATTCTTAAACATGCATCTACTCGCGGTATATTTAAAATGCAGACGTAAAAATTTACACGTTTCTTAAATTCCAGCAGTCGTTCACCCGGAAAAGATTAAAAACATGCGTCACACATGCTTATTAGAATATGAGGATGACACATAAGAGCCGATTGGTTGCTAAGTCAGATTTCAGAACCAATATAATTTACCTATTTTATACAGGAGTATATAAATAAAATTAACTCCATTGTAATTTGAAACCTATACTTAAGGAAAACATAGTGCTAAGTTTTATCTGTTATGTTTTGAGAAGCAACTGATTACTTCAACATTATAATTGCATAAGTATTTCAAAAATTAAAACTATTTTATTAATTTACTCAGTGAAGCTCAGTGATATTTTGTTTCACGAGAGATAGCTACAAAAAATATTTGGCAAACAACTGGTGTTTTCAAATCACATACAAAAATAGTTACATTACCTGTTTTCCGTTGAGATTGATGAAATGCTCCTGAGTGACCCTCTCAACGGAGATCTCGTCCTCGAACGACAGGAAACCGAAGCCTAGAACAATCGGGTTTGTTTTTATATTGTGAATAGTAAAAAAAAGCTTCAAAACATCAAGACATTAGCAAATCAGATATGTTCTTGCAAAAATGTGTAAATATAGCTTACTGACAACAAAAGAAACTAAACCCTAGGATAATATTACTGCAAATAGCTTTACTTGTTTATTTATGTATGGAATGCTCTTTCGTAAACATTCTCATAATAAAGCTCTGCCTCTTGGTCCTTTTCCTTATTTTGTGAAGCAATTTTCTCGTAATGAAGCGAACTAATAAAAATATGTGTTCGGCGCAGTTGTGCCTACAACCCTCGGATCACAACCGGTCACAGAAATTACACAAGTCGTAAATTGTTTGATAAAGTCGCCCTGAAGGGTGACACCTTTCACCGAGCTCACGATTGAGGTTGTATCGTTTCGATTGCGTTAACCCTAGCTCATGTTACTGTTTGGAAAGCGAAACGCTTTTTCTTTAGCAAAACTGTGCGTAACTTGTGAACTTTTGTTTTGCACCAGTTCAACTGGTATTATTGATTTTACATTGTGTCTCAGATTTCTAACTGTTTAAACTGGATAACGAATTCGCCATATTACATCATATTAATCTTTCTTTACACGTTTATCGTTGAGTACTCTTCTATTTAATTGAGTACCTGACCTAATCCTTTATCTCTAGATGTATTCCTATCAGATAAAATGTTTATAAAACGGTTGTTACAAGTGACCTGTCGCAAACCTTGTAAACTCTGTTGTTCATGGGAACAAAGAGTATATGCTAATTTGCGTGTCAATGTCCCACGAACGCTTGAACGCACCGACAGTAGTTAGCACTAACGGCGCTGCCTGGATGTGGATACTATTAGCTAAAATTTTACATAAATATTATATACAAACTCGTTGCTCTGTAAGCATGACAATAAATAATAGAATATTTTAGTATTTCTCATTAAAAAAATATACAAAAGTTCAATATGCCCATCTTTGGTAAAAAAAAATACCGTTATACAAGACCTGTATTCTCTATTTGTTAAATTAATCCGGATAATTTAATCGCGTCAATCAATGGTAATTATAAGGAAAGTTAGTGTTAAAATGGAACTAGATATAAAAACTTTTTATTATAAAGCGGCCCTCGAGGCTTTGCAATGTCATTATCATTAGGTCCTCAAATGGTTTGAAGTTATGACTCTAACATTAATAAAAATTAACTGATTTGCATAATGTTGTTTACCGGCGTTATGCACGCATGTCCTCTCACCTCGACAGCAAGCTGCGATGAAGAAGTAAGACATGAAACTCTTCCGTCGTAACAATTATCTAAAAGTCTATTGCAGATGTTAACTATGACACTTACCCCTAGACTTCTTCTTCTCCTGGTCGTACATGATGACCACTTCCATGACCTTGCCGTAGCGGCCGAAGAACACACGCAGATCGGTCTCGGTCACGTTGGACGGAAGCCCTCCGAGGAACACCTTCGGGTACCCGCCACCGCGCTTCGGCTTCTGCAGCGTGCGAGGGTTGCACGGCTTCGGGTCGATAGTCCTATCAAACAATTTGCAATTTTAGAACCATGCTTATTTTTAAGGTTACCAAGATGGCCGCCGTGGACCGCCATTTTGATTTGTGATTTTGTTGTTTTATTATTTGAGGTTCAAAACATTGAAAAATAATTCGGCGAAAAGCTGTTTTTAGACTAGAAGAAACAAGTCCGTAAATTATGTTTTCGTACGGTTTGCTAAAAAATACCACGAAGTCAACTTTGAATACATAACAGATTTGTTACCTGAACAAACTAATAAACAACATTGAAAAGATTCTTTGTATTCGTTTTAAAAGGAAAAAAAGTTGAAAAAGGTAAGATTTCTCAGATATAATTTTGCGAATTACTCCAATAAATAAAAGAATGGACAAAGTTGATTTTCCTTGAATTTTTTAATAAAAATGTTTAACGGTTAATTTGTTATGCTTCCGTAGCGAAACATGATATTATAAGATACGTATGCTCTAATAATGTAATTAATTTAGTTTATTGCCTACTTTTTTAATAACGGTTATTAATAAAATGTGTCCAGTTCTCGAAGGACTTAATAAATTTATAGCTTTTAATAATACTTAGCAGATAAATATTGAGGTCAAGCTATTTTTTATCAGCAGTAGCGGGAACAAGATGGGCATTGTATAGGAAACCGACACTTTTAAACTGACATGAAACACGGAATAATGCGCCAATTTAATCCCCTAACCTAAGTTCGAACCAGATCTCAATCAATCACACAATTAGCTCTGCAACAAGCATTAATACAAACATCAATAACAACTGATACCTGATATTGATACTTTCCGACACGAAAAGATTTTCTTACTCCATTCATGTTTGTAGTTTTTGTACATAGTAATATCCTGCCTACCATAGAAGGCTCTAGAAAGGCAATATTTGCGACTAACATTCTTCTTTGCGTTTTTATTATCTCAGTGGATAAAATTTTTTATTTCAATTTTTCTCCGGCAAGGAACTGCGACTACTCATTCATCCTTTGTATTTATCCAGTCTTATTGTCAGTCACTATAACAGAGAGGAACAGTACACAATAGTACACTGGCTTTCATATAAGAACAGCTCGTCTGGTTTAAAGTAAAACCTTTCTGACCCACGCATCCCTTGCCTTAAGGTGCCACTAGTCGATATTATTTCCATACAAATTTCGGGAGTATTACTCCACTGTTTGACATTGTGCATCCAAAGTTAATCATGATATCGTTTTGACTTATTAATTTTGTCTGTACGGAAACAGAATAGTAAAATAAAAAGCCATTAAAAAGTTATGAGCCAACAAAGATTAGTTTTTCTTGCCGTTTCTTGTTATATATAACGTAGCTTTGGGTGTAAATAAGTAATAAAAGAACTGTAAAATCTTCAAAACCAAGTCCGTACCGACAAAGCTCAGTTATCGAAGAGTTTAATCAATTTTATTTGTAATTGATTTATGCAGTTTTTTCCATAAAACTCGATTTTCCGAAGCACTTTTCGATTTTTTTACGCGCCTATCAGTTCGGAACGGTGTTTCTGTGCGTGAGAACGCGACGTTGTTCGTGTAGACTAGCGTCTAACTGCTCATCACTGATACTAACTCTGTCGGGCATGAAGCCAGGTGAGACATCATGCTTTTTGGCCATGACCACCAGTGAGTTCGAGCTCGCGACTAGTTTACTCTTAAGGGGCCGGCGGAGCATGCGTAGTTCACAAACGTAATACCAAAATAATTTGTAAATCAAACATATTCTTAAAGTAGTGTGTATTTATTCTGATTGGATTACAGAATATCTAGGTTCCCAAATATAAATATTTAATGGACACTGATTTAAAGACGAGTTATGAGAAAAATAAGTTTTCTATAGAAATTTGATATTCCTCATATCTCGTCTTTATATCAGTCCTTTCAAAATATATATTTGGGGACCTAGATATTCTGTAATCCAATCGGAATAAATACACACTACCTTAAGAATATGTTTGATTTAAGTACAAATCAATTTGGTATGACGTTTGTATACATTAGCATAAGTAGCCCCTTAAGGGACTAGGTTTTCAGAAAATTACTTCACAATAATTTTTCGCATTATTTGCCTATCCTATTCTCCGAAAAGCTCTGAATACAATCCTTAGTTATCATATTACTAATAAAAGTATAACTAGACGATACCACAGTAACGATACGGTCTCAGCCCAGTGAATGAAATGTGCAGTAATTTCTTTATCTTGGGATCAGAAGGCTTTGTGTTGGACTACATCCTGGAACGCATTTGTGATACGCCAAGCAAGTTAACGGGGTGTGGCGTGGCTGCGAGCACGTGTAGGGGCAGGGGTGTGATGTAGTTTGAAGTTTGTAAGTACATAATATCAGATCGCATAATCCATACTAATATTATAAATTCGAAAGTAACTCTGTCTGTCTGTCTGTATGTTACCTTTTCAAGCTTAAACCACTGAACGGATTTCGATAAATTTTGGCAGAGAGATAGATTGCATCCCGGGGAAGGACATAGGATAGTTTTTATCGACATACCTCGCGGGCGGAGCGGCGGGCGGAAGCTAGTCGATTATACTACAGTTTTATCGCTATAAATGAAATAAAGCTATGATGCATTAACTGAAATTCCTATTGTTACCAGTGACCCCGTTCTCAAATAAAAGTCAATGTCGCCGACTGTTGAATGTATAATTCATTTATTGTAGTGTAATCTGTTAGAAAAATTCCATCGAATGGCACGGTACAATAAAATAATAATGTCATATTTTCTTGCAATGATGTGGCAAAATAATGAACATTCCGCATGAATTTATCTGAACTATTGTTGCGAATGTGTCCTCGGAATTCAGTTCAATTCAAAGAGTGTGTAGTGTTGTACATTTACGTGTGAGTATTTATGTGTGTGTGTGTGTGTGTGTTGCATTGATGCCACTATTGTATGGGGCGATAGGTACAGCTTCTTTCTAGTGCCAATTGAACCCTATCCGTCTTCATCTGTTGTGCAGCTGGAGATAGACTCATTTGTATTCAGTTCATAACATTAGCATTTTTAATATTTATAGTTTGGCACTAAGTGCTATAAAATAATGTAATACTAGCAGCGCCCCACGGTTTCACCCGCATAAGTGTCGATGCCGTGGGAATATCGGGATAAAAACTATCCTATGTCCTTCTCCGGGATGCAATCCATCACTCTGCCAAATTTTATAGAAACCCGTTCAGTGGTTTAGGCGTGAAAAGGTAACAGACAGACAGGAGTTACTTTCGAATTCATAATATTAGTATGGATGAAATGAAACTGGATCTTATAAATTATTGTAATTCTTCTCTAATGAATAAATATGCTTGTTCATATTTGATCAGATGTGGAAACTTTTATTATTATGCAAACAATGGTGTTCTAATGATACAACTATTTGTAGTGCAAATAGAACTTCTGCTTTCGATAATGTTGTAAGTTTTACAGAGACTGTTACTTTTTCATCATACTAATATTCTTTTGAGACTCCTTTATTTACTGACCAGCAGACCGGCCATTTTGAATTTACTCCAAATCTATAGTAACAACATTTTATAACCTCACTTGAGTGACCAGTGGGAAGTTTTGGAACTAAAATAACGCCCGTTCGATACTGAAGCAACGGTTGACCCAAAAAGATTATCTATCATGGCAATCGGGCCAGTAATTAAAAAATTGAGTCTACTTGAACTAAAACGCCTGACAAAAAGTCTTGTTGCCTAATATAAGTAACACGTGTTTCTTCATTTAAGATTCCGGAGCTCGTATTTACCGCCGAAGGCCATAACTCTACTCTGTATTATGCAAACCATGTCTACCCTGTGATTTATTCATCCAGAACTCCCCTTGCGATTTTCAAACGCCGCGCGCCGCCGGCCCCGATTCTATTGGGCATTCACAACTAAACAAAAAATATTTACGTAGGAGTTAGTTATTAGTAGAGATGCGCCGAGTAACACTTTTGCCGAGTAACGAGTACCGAGTTTTACTCGGCTCAATTTTTTTTCAACCGAGTACTCGGCCGAGTAACTCGGTTCAATCAAATTCCCATTTCGCGCGCGTAAACAAGTACAAACAGGTTCGCGCAATTTTAAATATTGATTATTATTTATTACTGTTCTCTTAATTTCGTCTCATTACTACTCATTCATTAGCATAATTTTGATTTTATTAATTGAGATTGTCAAAGATTTCCTAAATTAGTAATAAATACTTTTTGATTAGCACTGTTGTTTTAATTATATCTACCTAAATATATTGCTTTTCTTAAACAAAGTATACTCGGCATTCAAACAGAGTTATTCGGCCGAGTACGAGTATCAAAAAACCCGCAGAGTACGCCGAGTACCGAGTATCAACCGAGTACTCGGCCCATCTCTAGTTATTAGTTATAAAGAGAAAAGATAATCAGACAATACATCAAAATACGCTGTAGACTGAAGATTAATTTGAGAATAAACTAATTTGTCAGCTCAAAATTTCATCTCTTTCTTGTTTATTACCCTTGTTAGTAAAAGACCCATATATAATTAGTTAAGTCGGCACACAAACAAGTCTCGGCGCCATTATGTCTCCGTATACTCGCAAACTGACTAAGCGTACGCACTTCTAATCATAGTGTTAATAAGTGCAAAGAACCCTGTCGCAAACCTTGTAGACTCTCTTGTCCATAGGAACAAGGAGTATACAGCGTGGCGCTACAATGGTGACATTAATTTAACACACGTGTAGGGCTAGTGCCCTTTAATCATATTAATTTTAGTAGGTTAAAATAACTCGTAAATTGAAAAAAAAATTTTTTCAAACAAACTAAATGATAAAAATGTAACTAAAATTGGGATCACCCTTGCAAAAAATCATTCATGAAATTACTTACTACGTTACGCTGGCTTACGTTATCTCGGAGCGGCAACGCGTCGCTTCACGCGCTGCCACTTTTCGCGCTTTAATATCGTATGGACGGTACTGTGATGAACTTGAAAATGCCTAGCGCTCTGGCGGAGGCTAGTTTTGGGTTGGTTTTGGAAATATTGTAGCACATTTTCAGTTAACTGGATTGGGTTTTGTCGTGTAGGTGGTCGATCAGGGCGTTGAGACCTAGGATCCACTGGCTGGTTTTCGCGGATGCGCTGAAGAGCTCCTACAATAGTGCGAGGATTAGTAGGGCATTGTCTTGAACCGCCATATCTCTCGCGATATGTCCTTATGGCAAGAGCGGCATTTTCACGACATTCTCCGTAAATTAGGATCATGTCTGCATATTCAGCTGATGTGTAGTTCGGATGTGTATTTGCCATCACGATCACAAGTTTACACAAGCACTAATAACACAAATAAAAGCGCCCGTATCGCAAGAGATGTCAACGTACCTACTAAATTAGAAAACGAAAACAAAACAAAGCGTCTTTATCGCAGTACCATAATCTAATTACTCATTAGTTCATTACACAAAAATAAATAAATAAAACAATAGGTAAGCGTCTTTTTCGCGGAAACATTCACAAAATTAGTCGACGTAATTATGTGCACTACTGTGAAGAAGTGTGTCAAGGGCACGAGTTAGGCTAGCACTAGAAATGCAAAAAAAAGAATTGGATTTCGCTGCGACGCGACGGGGCGGGGGGGGGGGGGCACGCGTCGCCTGCGCCGCGCGCCGCCCGCTCGCCGACAAAGGGATATCACGTTACTTTAAAGTATTGTTTATTTATTTTAATTTCATTGATGCGATGTTATGATCCGTGACCCGGCAAATGACCGCTGCGCGACAGTTCTTTAAGTACAGGTTGCTCCAAAATGCTATTTTAGAAAACTTTAAATAAATCCGCAAATAATAACGTTTAATGGAAACATAATTTCTTCATGAAACGAAAATGTGAAAACGTATATGTGTGTTAAATTAATGTCACCATTGTACCGCCACGCTGTATGCTAATTTGCGTGTTAATGTCCCACAAACATCTGAACGTACCAGCAGTAATGTAACTGAAGGCACTGCCTGGATGTGGATAGGAGGCTATATCCTGCCTGGGCTAGTTAGAAAAGCGTCATTCTATTATAGTTTGGGTATCAAGTCAATACTCGGGGCAATTCCACCCACCCTCACCCGCCTGGGTTTCAGTTTTCGACTCGTGAACCTTTTTAGTTGGAAAATATTTTGTAATGTAATAAAATGGCGTGTTCTGTAAGGATTCGCAAAGGAATTTTCATTAAAATATTAGAATAATTTCAGCAGAATAGAGTAGCGTAACATTACAATTTTACACGTAACATTTTTATTTAAAAGGTTATGTATGAATTATGCATCAACTTTTTGCCGTCAGTAGGTAATTTAAATTTCCAATTGCATTGTTTGGTTTTCCGTAGTTTTAACTAAGATCCATACTAAAGAACTTATTTGGTTATCTGAATAATATATTGCATGTGGGCATACACATCCATACTAATTATAAATTCGAAAGTAACTGTCTGTCTGCTACCTTTTCACGCCTAAACCACTGGACGGATTTCGATAAAATTTGGCAGAGATAGATTGCATCCCGGAGAAGGACATAGGATAGTTTTTATCGACATACCTCGCGGGCGAAACCGCGGGCGGAAACTAGTTTCTTATAAAACATTGGATGGTCCAATGTAAAAGATCTAAAAATAGGAAAAAATACAATAAGGAACCATTACACGCAATACCGTGCAGAAGTGAGTTGCATCAAGTAACTGCAATTAATTATATGACAATTGTGACATTAGTAGTGGGCGATTTATTTCTAGAGTGCGTTGCAAAATCAGCTAATTTATAAGGAAACTAATCTCATAACAATTTTAATTACTACAATGGCACGTAACGCCAACAGCATAGAAAATCTATTAAATCGACAAGATTTTGATTTAAAAAAAAAATCGGTTGTCTGTAAAGTCGGTTTACTGACGATAGTTGAACGTGACAACGTCATAAGAAAATACTGATGGAATAGTTGCATTGCATTTGTTAATATTCGCTTGCACTTCAAGCCGCCATGGAACGCTACAGAGCGAGGCCGCGAGGTAACGCTACATGAGTCATGTTTTTTCGTGAGTGCAACCAGCTTCATCGATTTATTAGACGTTGTCACGTCAAAAAACGATGATGATGTAGCATACTACATCATTATCGTTTACAAAAAAATTTAACCGTTCGGTTATTGTATCATACATTTACCTTTTATTGTGATTAACTTACTAATAAATGTTGAATAAGCTATTATAAAGATGAAATCCATAGCCCCAAAGTGCTTGACGATCCACTAAGGCTACGCCAACCGCCTAGTGGCGCCCTCATCGCTTGTTTGGTAAACGGATAATAGTAGGGCCACTATTTACCGTTTTAGTGATTATTATAAAACCAAACAATGTAAAACTACCGTTTATAATAATATTAAGGTATAATCTTGTGGAGCACAACTTAACGTGCTTATTTTCTGCATTTTCATTCTAAAATAAAAGAAATTACCAAATAAACCATGAGGGCGCCACTAGGCGGTCGCGTTTGGTCGGCGCCCTCTTAAATCAACAAGGCATTTCAAAAACGAGTGATATTTTCTAAATAATTTCCCTAATGGCCCTTATGCATGAGGCGAAACGGCCTCATAAAGCCATGTCAATTAACTTTAACCGTCAAAATTTCCCGAAACTCGCGCATTTTCTATCTTTTAGATTTTCGTATACAATTTATAAACTGAAAAAGTTGTAGAATTCCGTGGGAGGGATCTATTTCTGGGTAACATTGATCTAACCTTTCGGCCATAGCCTAATCGGAGATGAAATAAAAATTAAAAATGTATAAGTAGGTTGACAGGTGAACCAACGTCGCGTCGGTTTGAGTAAGGCCATACATACAGTTTATTTATGTTTCAAGAATTGGGTCACAATTATTTGTGGATGCAACATTGTGTCTTTTTAGAAATATTTCTTGTTTATATTACCGTGATAGATAATTTTTACCCGACTACGGCGAAGCAAAAAGGAGGGTTATGATTTTGACCGGTATGTATGTATGTTCATCTGTTCCCTCATATCTTCAAAACTATATACAATAATTTGACAAATGAGGTATCGTTAGAAGCGTCTTGACCGTCCGCTGGTTATAGACTATGTTACGTCACACTAAATGAATGAATTTAAAAATAAATATTTTGGGATGGTGCCATGGGGTATCAAACGAAAGGGGCTTAATTAGCATATTTCAAAAATATAAATATTACTTAAAGACCCGAAATATTTAAATTAAATAAAAGTTTAAAAACTAAAACCCGACTACTGAAAAGGATGAAACGAGAAGTACCTTCCCGTGGTCGCATGCCGCGTAGCATGCGACCACGGATAGGTAGGTGGGTGGGTGGATAGTCGAGTTTTAGTTTTTAAACTGATTTTTTATATCATGAGAATCTGTCAGGTCATGACATGATTTATTATTGAACTTGCGCTCGGGGTCAACACAAGACGTATTTCATTTATTTAGAAAACATTATAAAATATTTCATCATCGCCTACCAAAAATTAAAACTAAAAGTATTTTTAAGAAATTAATAATGAACCTATAAAATCCACTCGTAAGTATTGAAATAACTATGCCGCGTAGGTAGTTAGGTACCTAACACAGATAACTATCGTATGGATGGAAAAGTAGAAACAATGTAACAGAAACATGCCGTGGCAAATTGACGCTATTCAGAGTAACGGTATCTTCTTGCATCTAGTAATACTTATAGGCTTAACATAATCTCCCTATAAGACCATTGGAGCTCGATATTTTTAAACTAATGTTTTTACTGGCAACTAATTCTGACATTGACTATTGACGAGTGAATGTAGAGTAGTTTTACAAAGAAATTCCTAGTGATGACATCATCTTCACCATTCACGGCTTAAATTACGGACCGCTAAGTATACCTTTCACTTACTCAAATATCTCTGCCTTGAGCCGGTTGCGGTTCTATCCTATTTTATTAACCTATCAAATCATGACATTCACACAAAAGAATCAAGTTGTACGCCTGCAATTTCCGCGTAGTTTTTTGTGTTCCTGCAAAATACACAATTGGTTTTTGCTTTTCCTTACCTGCCATCAAGTTGATGGGGCCCATTCTGCAGCACCACATTGACGAGCGCCGGCTCAGCGAAGGTCACGAAGCCGAAGCCCCTGGAGCGGCCCGACTCGCTGTTCTTCATAACCACGCAGTCGATCACATCGCCGTAACGCGAAAAGTAACGCTGCAAATTCTCTTGAGACGTCTCCCATGACAGACCACCGACGAACAGTTTTCTGGGTCAAAAGGATTTAAATACAGATATTTTATAGCACTTAGGAAATACTTATGCGAATTTAATCTAGGTTGGCTTGTCCACTACCGCCTACCACCCCAGATAGAATGACTTTCGCGTTCTTTAACGCATAAAAAAAACGGCAAAGTGCGAGTCGACCTCGCACACTAAGGGTTCCGTTCCACAAGGCATAAAACGCCGAAACAAACGTTTCTTTTATACCCCTTTAAATTTTAACTTTATTTTATTTTCATTATTTGTTGTTATAGCGGCAACAGAAATACATCATCTGTAAAAGTTTCAACAGTCTAGCTATCACGGTTCATGAGATACAGCCTGGTGACAGACAGACAGACAGACAAACGGACAGTGGAGTCTTAGTAATAGGATCCCGTTTTTACCCTTTGTGTACGGAACCCTAAAGTCATTTCAATGTAAAGTTTATGAAAGTCACCTGATGACGTGTCCACATGTGGCATTTTTGGTTGACGCGAGTTTTCAGTATTACATCTTAATTCATTTTGAACTTTGCTATGCGTTAACGAACGCTGAAAGCCATTTTGTCTAGGGCAGTTGATAGGTCAAGGCACATCCTACACCACCCCTTGGTTTACCAGACACCCAGCTTCAATTTAATTGAAAGCTTAAGCCGTAAGCTCGAAAACAGCTTCAAGCAGCGAGAAAATATTAACATGGAAGCTCGAAATAAACTAAAGCGTAGTGAGAGTGACTTTAGTAATGAATTTTAATGACGTTCAAGTCCTTGACAACCGGCGTTCGGGTACTGGGTGTAAAGGCATTTAGAATTATGAACGACGCGACGCCTATTAAAATGTCCCTTTGTTTACTTTTGAATATTTAATATTAGTTAGTAAGCTTAGTTTTAACTTTTCCAAGTTGGGTAGGTACTGAAATTGTTATTACAAAGAAGGCTTGTTTTTAGTATTTAATTAAAATTTGAAAGGGATGTTTTCTTTACTGTAAATTCACAATTCTTATCAACAGGTCAGAAACAATTTATTGAAAAGATGTCATAGTGCACCCTGCATGACATCATGAAAATATTGTTTTAATTATCAAGTGATTTGTATGAGGTAAACACCACCTAGGTTTTACCCAAGCTGTTTGTGATTTCCCAATTTGCTATGTAATAAAAATATAATTCATCCGGGACACAATCATACTAACTAATTGAAAAATAATAAAATTACTTGTTACAAAGGGCGACTTGTTTATTAATTTTAGAGGGAAAACTTGTTTATTAATTTTATTACATAAAACTTACCTGAAATCCATATTTTTACTTTAAATAAATTTACAATCTTCCCATAATGTATGTAGTTTTATTATATGCGTTGGTCATTTACCAACCTATCAAAAGATTGCACTTGCCATTATGCATTTTTACAAATTGAATTTTATTCAATCACAAAAATAAAGTAGACGAGTTAAAAACCTACTTGGTAATTGCTATCTACGTTAAATTTATTCCAATAGCCATTTTGTTTATGATAAGGACTGGTTTAGTACTTAGTCTATATTGTTGTTTTTAATGATTTGAATGGTAAACTATTAATTATAAATGTATATTTATGTGAGAATGATACTGTGTTAGTAAAGTTCACTGGGGTAAAGTATTTAGATTAAACTGTTTTCAAGGCTCTCTTGGAAATACAAGTGTACTATTCAAGTATTGCACAGAACTGAACAGTTTTAATTACCTACTGTGCATTTAAAACCTAAGACCTAGATTATGATTTATTTATAATTTATGTACACACAGTAAAATAATAATTATTTTTGATTGTGTACATAACAAAGAGTATTCTATTCTATGATTTAAATTACTAGTACTAATTTGAAGGGTGTATCATAACAGCATAATTTGCTTGTAATAATGCTTGTTTGGTAAATATTATTAAATTGACATATATTAATAATTATAGTATGTGTAAAACAACATCCATTCTTTTTAGCATGAAAACAATAAATGCCAGCTCAACATAGAATAAGAAACATGTTCTTGTGCTGGTTGGTTTATTACAGTTATCTTAATTTATTTAAGTCAAAATTTATTAATTGACTCCCAAATGTTACTCACATGTTATTATGTGGCATTTGCTAAAGATAACTCGCAAAATTAGTCACAGACCACATAAATTCTACTGTTAAAATATTTAATAAATACATGGAAGTTATAATCAGCTATCTAATCAGAGCCATTCTACATTGTTAGACAGTAGTCATATTGAAAGTTTTACTTGAACTAGCCTCTGAACATTCATAGAGAAATAATTTAGTGCTTACTAAGCACATTTACCAAGATTGGTGAAAGTATCCATTCACTTCTCTTGGGTCATAGTTTTACTTATAATGGTTTCTGTTTATCATATCTTTGCTTACTTTATTTTTACACAATTTACAACCTAATGCTTTTTCATTTGCATTTAAGATTACTTGTAATAATGCAAGTGAATTAGGCATAGAGAAGTGAATGTTAGGAAATAATTAATTGCAAGTTATAATTAGCATTTATTATAGCATTTATTTACTAACAACTTTAAAACTAAAAATAAGTACTTATTATCCTTTAACTATTTAAACATGAATAGGATGCGATTCTCCATCATTAATTATCCCATAGTTAATTGGGCATCTAGATGGAGGCCACGAGTATTGTTTTACCAATATCAAAGCGTCTATAGCGATCGCCCAAAACGTGTTTACGCGAAAAATAACATCCATCCGTGCAAGCATCGAGGAAAACTGTTTATGAGCATAATTTGACGACGCAAGTAACCATATGCAAATGAATCAGCACGTTTCGCGTCTTGTAGGTAAATGAGATCGCGCTACGCGGCACTTCGAACATTGATCTAATAACCTCATTAACAAATAGCTACTCAAATTTTCCATATTTTCCATAAAATATGACGCTTGCAATACCCTAGCGCGAAATCACCGATAAGAGAAAGCAACGATTAGTCACAGAAAGGTTAATTTTACATATTGCGACGTTTCCACATCAACACCTTTCGAAGTTGAAGTACAGTTATATAAACTGTTTCTACGTAAATTTTGGCAACGAAATGCAACAACAATCAGAGAAAATATAGCATGGGAAAGTAATAGCTGCCATGATCGTACCACGCAAGTCGCACGGCGAGGCTTGGGGTCGGTGCCCGCTAGCCGGTATAAAGTAAAAGGCTAATTGAAATTTTGCAGCCCGCATCTATATCATTTTGCATGTATTATCGTAAAATAACGTTAATATAACATAATTCAAACTTTCAGGGAACAAATTTGAGTACGTAACGCTACCTCACAAGCCCTGCTGGCTATCCGTGAAATGCGACACACCAAGCGAACATGCCAGTTTGACCTATTATAGTTGGCACGTCGTGGACAGCCTTTAACCACACCAAAAATATGTGAAAACAAACTCACCCCTTCTCATCATCGTCCATGTCTGGATTCATACGCATAACTTACTACTAATTAAAAATAATGGTTGGCACCGGTAAAGACAACCAAACCACACAAGCACAGACCCACACGAATGATTATGGCGGACCAACCATTTCCGCTTTCTCAAAAAAGTCATGGAAAGGGGAAGTTGTCAATACAAAGTTTGATAAGTTAATAATTCGTAAAAATGATTAATAACTTCAGTTATTTCTTTTTAAACACATTAGTTTAAATTAAAAATATTTAATTAATGACAAGGATTAATATTATGATTGAAAAAGTATAAAATTTATATTAAAAGTAAGCAAACACGCAGGATTTCTAAGCCTACCACCAGGTGGCAGCACAACCTAAAATGCTGCCATACAAAATAAATACCAAATACTCTACACATTTTTGGAATTTAGCCATAAATATTTTGGTATAAAACTTTAGAATTATATTTATTCAATTTAAAAACTTGCAATTTTATTCAAATAATATTTAATTATTGTTTTCTTTTTAAAAATCTTTCCCAAAATGTATACTAGCAGCAGTAATGCCATCTGGGTTTCAACTAGTGGTAATCTAACGAAAAAAAAGCAAATTCACGTTTCAACTTCAAAGAGAATGGCAGCTGCTTGGCAGCTGTAAAGAAACCACCGAAAGTCTGCGGTCTGCCCCTGCCTTTGAAATTTTATTTTTAAGGACACGGACAGTGGCGGCCTATCTGAGGCCCGGGGCGGTTATACTAAATGAGGCCCTCTTGCCCGGGTATGCAGATACGTAGTATGAGAACGTAGGATGCAAGAGCTAGCGAAGTGAGCTTGAAAATATTAGCAAAGGTTAGGTTTTCTTTTGACTTTTCATACAGAAATAGGAGATACCTACTTTAATAACTTTTGCAGAAAAGTTTGAGTATTATTATATAGTCCGCGCGGAACTAGTTGGCCGCGCCTTGAGTGGGCACGGGGGCGAGGGCGGCGGGGTTGCCTATTGTTCGCAACGCACGTACTGAGTAATGACAAAGCGCTCCCGCCCCTCCATCCCACCGCTCACATACCTAAGGCGCGGCCAATTAGTTCCGCGCGGAATATAGAAGAATATAGGTTGCAAGAGAGGGCGAAGCGAGCTCAAATGTTTTTTACAATCCTCTCACAGGACCCCTTAGTTTGACAATGGACATGGACACATTTAGACCCCAAATATGTAGATTTCGGCCGTTATGGCAGAAGTTTTTGAAGACCGTTTGCAGCCAGGAAATAGTCCCAAAATTATTATTTGGTGTGTTTGGCAGTATAGAATCAAAATAAAAAGATGTTTTATTTATAATATTTCATTTTTATTTACAGTTTTAAAATTCGTGATGAATAACTGGTGATGTCGCCACGGTGACAGGGATATCATCTTGTAAAGTTAAGTGGAAGGGAAAAATCACTTGAATCTGTGAACAAAAAAAAATCACAGTCAAAAATCTGCCTACCGAGTTAGCCCCCAGTATCATAAATGACTTGCAGCCTGAGTAAGTCAAAGTGACCGCCTACCAGGACGTTACTTTGAAGGGAAGTCACATAAACTAGTAACAGTTTTCTTTCTTATTTATTCCAACTAGTTTTCGCCCGCGGCTTTGTCCCCGAGGTATGTCGATAAAAACTGTCCTATGTAAGGACATAGGACAGTTTTTCCGAGAAACAGATTGCATCCCGGGAAAGGTCCCGGGATGCAATATGTGTCTCTGCCAAATTTTATCGAAATCCGTTCAGTGGTTTAGGCGTGAAAAGGTAACATACAGACAGACAGAGTTACTTTCGAATTTATAATATTAAGTATAATGGATGTTATAGGATGAAGAAGGAATAGAACTTGTTACATAAATTCATTCGTTTGGGATAATTTAGGTATAAGTACCTACTCACCCTAAAAATATATGATACGTCTACCATAGGGTCTATTAGATTTAAGCTAGAAGGTATTAAATGAGGAATTTCCATTTTAAAGAAGCAAATCTCGGCTATGTTCGGGGGAAATTTCTTGTATTCTGTTTTGCAAATTTTTTTCTCCTCATCTGCCCATCCCGACTGAACACTATACCGTAATTTCTGAAAAGAAACAACAATATATTAAAAGTTTTAAAGTTTAGGTACTCATATAAATTTAGGTGGAAGTCGATACTCTACCTGCAGCAATATAACGTTGACTTTTCGTATTTTTACTTTCTTCTCGTTAATAATTGTTATTTCGAAGGGAATGGTCTGTTTAGGCGCAAACGCCTTATACGTTTTAATACAAATTGTGAATTTTCCTGAATTCCGAAAAGTTTTACGGAATTCGTTAAAAGAAGGCATCTGAAAACAGTTTTTATATTAGTATTTTTAGTGCAAAGTGTATAAGTACACTAATAACAACGTTTTTAGTTCGAAATACCCACCAATAATTCTTCAACGTGATTTAAATTGATATTTCCTAAAACATTGAATTTTGCAATTTTTTTAAGTTTATAGGCGGGTTTACTTTTTATTTTCACGGTATAAATCACTTTGGCAATAGAACTTTCAAAAGACGACGGTAAATCTGCTGGCAGTGCGAAGTGGAACGGATATTGGTGAATACCGGCTGGTAGTGTGCTACCTGTAAAATAATTTAACCTAAATAGATGAATAAGGATAATAATAAATGATAAAAGTGTCAAGATGACCTTGATCTTGGTGGGCCATTTTTCGGAATTATTATAATAAATACTTCATTATGCATTGATACGATGAGTAAAACCCCGTGAGCGTAGGACATTATAGCAGGCCCAAAGATAAAATGTTAACAGAGAAGGCAAGATTGTCTAAATCGTTATCTTCTGGACTTACCATTACATTGATCTCTGAATATGTCGGTCATAAGCAAACTAAGAACTTTTTTCTTCCCAGAATAGATTTTTATATACGGCATAGTTGCCATAGACCGGGTCCACTGAGCCTTGCAAGTTCCCGTAACTTTGAGATCAATACCTGAAAAACACAAAGCAAAATAGTTTTAATTCAAAAGTTTGCAGTATTTTAAGCTGAATGCTAAAAATTTAATAAATACATATTCAAAAATTACTTCGGAATTTCTGGTCATTCTTCAATTCCAATACAACAGTTCCAGTCACAATATCACCTGCATAAAAACTTCCAGTGGAATCACTATTAAAGTATATGGTGCATGCCATAGCAAATTCAAATATTATTCAAAAAGTATTACATTCACTACAACAACAAAATAATTTACTCGGCCTTCTACATAGAAGATAATTATTATAGCTATCGGTAACTTGATAACCTCGATATGCAGCAGATAACAATGATGACAGAAGATAATGACTCCCGAATCGCCGAAGATTAAGTACATACCTACTTAGTTGCAGAAATTCATTTGATATCGAGGTTGCGTGGTTTTGAAGAGGAAGAGGGGTTGATTGGGAATACTCTAATTGAATATGCATTTTGAATTTTAACATCCCTTGAGCTCAGACCAATAAAAATTTTTTATTTGTCTGAGCCCTTGAGTGACAAAAAGAAAGAAAAGCTGTTTTCCTCATATTTTACCAGAGTTATTTGTTTTTCTATGTAATAATTCTAATCTAGTGTGTGACGTTATTGTAATGTTAGTTCTTTGCTAATTTAAAATTTAAGACTTGAATTGAAATATATTAATAAAAGAAAAAATAATCTCACGCCGAGTAGTGCTGTTCGTGAGCGTGACAGACAAGCATATGGATTACAGATCGATTCATTTGTAGTGGTCTAATGAATAGTCTGAACTGAAAATTATAGCCTAAACCATTTAAAATAATAAAGTTCTAATTTTGTAGTCAAGTGAAATAAGAAATGTAATGAAAAAAAAATAACCTGTGGCGTAACGTTTCCGAACGAATAGCAGTGACAGTGACAGCCAATGACATTTTGCATTATTGCAAATCGGAATTTCGTTCGTGGTGGTTTTTCCGATCGGTTCTTCGGCATGATTCGCATTAACTGTTCGATCGGTTTGTTAAGTTGTGCATTGCATATTTTCGTAGACGAATATTTGGGATAAGTGTGTTTTTATGTAGTTATTTCGTTTTATGCGTCGTAAATAAATTTTGATAGGTTATGTTATGCCCTTTGCCTTTTCAGGGTGAAAAGTGAGTATGTTTGATTTATTTCGTTGTAACTCTGATAATTCTCTGTATATTTATGTATTTTATGAATTGTGGTATTACGCAACATGCAGCGCTTTAGTACTACAACAAGTGTTGGTAGTAAGACCTTATAAGAATGTTTTTGCAAACATTTTGATTACACGAATCATGTTTCGGTTTTTCTGCAAAGTCGTGAGTGTTGACCTCATTACAGACATAACTTATGTTCAAGTGTTAGGTATGTTCGAATATTATCATACATGCAGCTGACATGATAAAAAACTTGTAAATCTGCCTTTTCATCCAACTTGTTTATTCTGTACTAAAATGGTATCAAGTTTACAGTATGTACGTATAGTACATGTTGGATGCAGTTACAAACATTAAAGCTTGTGGAAATCAACGATGTTACTAAGTAATTGTTTCAAATCACACTAATATTTTATATGCAAAAGTTTGTGAGCGTGTTTGGTACTTCTTCACGCATAAACTACTGCATGGATTTGGCTGAAATTTGGCAAACATACAGTTTATAACCAGGATTAACACAGGATACTTTTTATCCCGATATTCCCACGGAATTGAGATTTATGCGGGTGAATCCACGGATGCTGCTAGTAATTTTCATATAAATGAATATGACACTGAAACTAGCAGCTACCAGCTAGCAGCCGACAGAGACGAAACATAACAGATAGGGGCCCGGGCCCCTAAATATTTTTGAAAAATTAGGATCCTTCATTGCAAAATTACAAATAATATTAAAAACTAACATGACATCTGCTTATTAACAATAATTGTTGAATTGTAAAAAAATATTTTGTCTTAGTAGGATGATTTTTGTTTATTTACTTAAAAAGCTATATCTTTTCTTCTACACATACGAACTTGCTAAAATTTGCCCTAGAACTTCTTTTTAGTGTGAAAAAGTAGTGAGTGTAATACCAGCCAAGATACTCTAATAGTTTAATTGTAAAAAAATATTTTGTCTCAGTAGAATGATTTTTGTTTATTTAAAAAGCTATATCTTTTCTTCTACACATACGAACCTGCTGAAATTTGCCCTAGAACTTCTTTTTAGTGTGAAAAAGTAGTGAGTGTAATACCAGCCAAGATACTCTAATAGTTTAATTGTAAAAAAATATTTTGTCTCAGTAGAATGATTTTTAATTGTTTAAGAAGCTATATCTTTTCTTCTACACATACGAACTTGCTAAAATTTGCCCTAGAACTTCTTTTTAGTGTGAAAAAGTAGTGGGTGTAATACCAGCCAAGATACTCTAATAGTTTAATTGTAAAAAAATATTTTGTCTCAGTAGAATGATTTTTGTTTATTTAAAAAGCTATATCTTTTCTTCTACACATACGAACCTGCTGAAATTTGCCCTAGAACTTCTTTTTAGTGTGAAAAAGTAGTGAGTGTAATACCAGCCAAGATACTCTAATAGTTTAATTGTAAAAAAATATTTTGTCTCAGTAGAATGATTTTTAATTGTTTAAGAAGCTATATCTTTTCTTCTACACATACGAACTTGCTAAAATTTGCCCTAGAACTTCTTTTTAGTGTGAAAAAGTAGTGGGTGTAATACCAGCCAAGATACTCTAATAGTTTAATTGTAAAAAAATATTTTGTCTCAGTATAATGATTTTTGTTTATTTAAAAAGCTATATCTTTTCTTCTACACATACGAACCTGCTGAAATTTGCCCTAGAACTTCTTTTTAGTGTGAAAAAGTAGTGGGTGTAATACCAGCCAAGATACTCTAATAGTTTAATTGTAAAAAAATATTTTCTCTCAGTATAATGATTTTTGTTTATTTAAAAAGCTGTATCTTTTCTTCTACACATACGAACCTGCTGAAATTTGCCCTAGAACTTCTTTTTAGTGTGAAAAAGTAGTGGGTGTAATACCAGCCAAGATACTCTAATAGTTTAATTGTAAAAAACTATTTTGTCTCAGTAGAATGATTTTTGTTTATTTAAAAAGCTATATCTTTTCTTCTACACATACGAACCTGCTGAAATTTGCCATAGAACTTCTTTTTAGTGTGAAAAAGTAGTGGGTGTAATACCAGCCAAGATACTCTAATAGTTTAATTGTAAAAAAATATTTTGTCTCAGTATAATGATTTTTGTTTATTTAAAAAGCCATATCTTTTCTTCTACACATACGAACCTGCTGAAATTTGCCATAGAACTTCTTTTTAGTGTGAAAAAGTAGTGGGTGTAATACCAGCCAAGATACTCTAATAGTTTAATTGTAAAAAAATATTTTGTCTCAGTATAATGATTTTTGTTTATTTAAAAAGCCATATCTTTTCTTCTACACATACGAACCTGCTGAAATTTGCCACAGAACTTCTTTTTAGTGTGAAAAAGTAGTGGGTGTAATACCAGCCAAGATACTCTAATAGTTTAATTGTAAAAAAATATTTTGTCTCAGTAGAATGATTTTTGTTTATTTAAAAATCTATATCTTTTCTTCTACACATACGAACCTGCTGAAATTTGCCCTAGAACTTCTTTTTAGTGTGAAAAAGGAGTGGGTGTAATACCAGCCAAGATACTCTAATAGTTTAATTGTAAAAAACTATTTTGTCTCAGTAGAATTATTTTTGTTTATTTAAAAAGCTATATCTTTTCTTCTACACATACGAACCTGCTGAAATTTGCCATAGAACTTCTTTTTAGTGTGAAAAAGTAGTGGGTGTAATACCAGCCAAGATACTCTAATAGTTTAATTGTAAAAAAATATTTTGTCTCAGTAGAATGATTTTTGTTTATTTAAAAAGCTATATCTTTTCTTCTACACATACGAACCTGCTGAAATTTGTCATAGAACTTCTTTTTAGTGTGAAAAAGTAGTGGGTGTAATACCACCCAAGATACTCTAATAGTTTAATTGTAAAAAAATATTTTGTCTCAGTAGAATGATTTTTGTTTATTTAAAAAGCCATATATTTTCTTCTACACATACGAACCTGCTGAAATTTGCCCTGGAACTTCTTTTTAGTGTGAAAAAGTAGTGGGTGTAATACCAGCCAAGATACTGTAATAGTTTAATTGTAAAAAAATATTTTGTTTCAGTAGAATGATTTTTGTTTATTTAAAAAGCCATATCTTTTCTTCTACACATACGAACCTGCTGAAATTTGCCCTAGAACTTCTTTTTAGTGTGAAAAAGTAGTGGGTGTAATACCAGCCAAGATACTCTAATAGTTTAATTGTAAAAAAATATTTTGTCTCAGTAGAATGATTTTTGTTTATTTAAAAAGCTATATCTTTTCTTCTACACATACGAACCTGCTGAAATTTGCCCTAGAACTTCTTTTTAGTGTGAAAAAGTAGTGGGTGTAATACCAGCCAAGATACTCTAATAGTTTAATTGTAAAAAATATTTTGTCTCAGTATA
Organism: Luperina testacea; assembly: GCA_927399505.1. Taxonomy (NCBI): domain Eukaryota; kingdom Metazoa; phylum Arthropoda; class Insecta; order Lepidoptera; family Noctuidae; genus Luperina; species Luperina testacea. The sequence goes on from OV656771.1 coordinate 2,979,971, forward strand.
ATGATTTTTGTTTATTTAAAAAGCCATATCTTTTCTTCTACACATACGAACCTGCTGAAATTTGCCCTAGAACTTCTTTTTAGTGTGAAAAAGTAGTGGGTGTAATACCAGCCAAGATACTTTAATAGTTTAATTGTAAAAAAATATTTTGTCTCAGTAGAATGATTTTTGTTTATTTAAAAAGCTATATCTTTTCTTCTACACATACGAACCTGCTGAAATTTGCCCTAGAACTTCTTTTTAGTGTGAAAAAGTAGTGGGTGTAATACCAGCCAAGATACTCTAATAGTTTAATTGTAAAAAACTATTTTGTCTCAGTAGAATGATTTTTGTTTATTTTTAATTTTTTTAATTTTTTACAATTCAACAATTATTGTTAATAAGCAGATGTCATGTTAGTTTTTAATATTATTTGTAATTTTGCAATGAAGGATCCTAATTTTTCAAAAATATTTAGGGGCCCGGGCCCCTATTTGTTATGTTTCGTCTCTGTCGGCTGCTAGCTGGTAGCTGCTAGTTTCAGTTTCATAAATGAATCTAATGTAGTCAGCTGAACAAAAAAAAAAAAAATCATCATCATCTGAGCCTTATACTGAACATTAATATCTAAATTAACGTGTTCAGAGCCTAGCCTTTAGCCTGCAAACATGAAAGGAATATTGCCACATAATACTAACATTCTACTTGGCAGTTCAATAATTGGAGATTCCAAAATGTTATCACAAACTATCTCACTTCTCAATTTGTTCTGATTGTTGCTGGATATTTTGTAGCCTGCTACAGTTTACCAATTCTTTCTTTTGTCTTCAGTCACAAATCTGATACAAATACAATGCTATGTTTAGAAGTAAACCAGAAATTTGTGATATAGGAACTCCAAGTACAGGGCTACACTGATGTTTGTGTCTTGAAGTGAAAATTAATAAATAATTATTAAACATCTGTTTAGCCCTGGCTCTTGTACTAGGAGTTCCTGTATCATTTATGCTTTACTTCTTAACGTATCATTGTATCTGGTCTGGTATAGAAATCTTGGCTTGGAGATAATCTATTGATTCATTGAGTTGTCACCATTGACATTGAAGCAAACAATCTGTGATTACTTATTATTATGTTTTATGAGCTCTACATTACACCTCATTGTTGAGTTTTAAAACAGCACCAGTGTGTTCAGATGCTACATTACGATATAAAAAAAAAAAGATACTCGTAAGATGGTTGTAAAGGAAGGTAAAGGCCGACCGCTTAACTAAGACATTGCCTGAGGTAGCAGCGCGGTGCGGGAGGGCTGTGGTGACGTAACGCGAGAGCTCAGTGATTCGCCAACTTGTGACAACTATCACCCCTCCTGCACCGTGCAGCTACCTTAGAGAATGTCTTAGTTAAGCGGTCGGCCTTTAGTTGAATTAGTCAACATTATAGTACATTATAGAACAACATTATAGAACATTATAGCAGTTCTCACGTTTGGATTACTAGAATTTTAAATCATAATGTGGTGTGTAACAGACTAACAGCTGAACTGGAAAAATGTCAACTAACTTTTGGAGGCTTATAAAGATATAGAATTTTATAGAAAACTAGATTACGTTTTGTTAAATTTTACAATTGGTTTAGTGAAAAGGTAGCAGACAGAGTACTATCAGTTATTCCATGGTGGCTCGTTTGAAGTGTAACTATGGGAAACTTTGCTGGTGTGATGCAGAATACAAACTAAAACTAATTAGCATTTCTGCAGACCTTTTGTCTCTCTCTACAGTCTGTTTACTAAACAAATAGTACTTTTTCTCAAATATTTTAGATTTCAGTCACTATTTTACAGAATTTTATGATGATAGTTTGTTGTGGGTACACGCATAACAACAATTAATTATCTCTCAAAGTCTTCTGATATTCTTACTTGTTTTGGCATAAGCATTATCAAATTTTTACTTGGAAACTTGTTTTCTTACTTTGAGAAATTTTTCCTGGATTGTGTACACATAATTATGTTGCCAACCACAAATACTACATGCATACACATAATAAGTTAACCACTTTTCATAATGGAGTAGTGCGTTTGTGTATTCTTAGTATTTAAAAATAATCGGGATAATAATCTTTATTAAAGATAATCACCACAGCCATGGACCCGAACATTTATGCTCTGGTCCTAGACACCTTGAACCGTGCTACCAGCCAGGACACGGAGGTGTTGAAACCGGCTGAAAAGAAACTACAAGAATGGGAGGTGGAACCTGGCTTCTATTCTGTTCTCTTGGTAAGTTCCAGCTGACATCATTGTGCTTGTGTTTGGTCCAGACGTTTGTTCTTGAAGGTTGTTCTTTAATAAATCTACAATGCCACATGACATGCGAGCTACGCATCTCACCTGACACAACACACATCCTGAATCGCGCAAGCAGAGTTATCCACGCGATTTACATAGATATACAAAAACCCGACAACAATCGTCAGGCAGTAGCCCACCAGACACAACACCCGCCTGGTTGAAGGATCTTTTCTTTTTTATGGAGGATGAGGACCTTCACACCCTGTTTCTCATAAATGGAACTGCTCACCAGTGTGTTTTTAGCAGTTTCCTAATCCTCTGCACACATTCCATCATCTCCTGCTTATCTATACCTGGAAATTTTGATTGTCCTGCTACATAATGTAAATACACTCGGTCCACACCATTTAAATAATTCTTTAGGGCGCGTTTATTTGACGCAGATACTTGCACCGTGTTGTACAATTTTGTGAACTTTATTTAACTAGACAACAAACAATACATATTCTTATTCCTCTAATTTATACTAAGTCACGGCTAAGTTTTGCGCATTAAAACTGCAGCAAAAAATAGTACTTACTTAATAAAAATAACTAAGCTAAATACTTCCACCTTTTACAGAACGTCCTATCCAACCATTCTATAGATGGTAATGTCCGATGGTTGGCGGTGATGTGCTTCAAGAACGGGGTGGACCGATACTGGAGGAAAAATGCTCCCAATGCCATCAGTGATGAAGAGAGGGTCAAGTTGAGGCAGGGACTTCTTACCACCAGCATCTTGAGTGAGCCAGTCGCTCAGATCGCTACACAGCTTGCCGTTTTGATTTCTAAGATTGCCAGGTGAGTTTTTAACTCTTATTTATAGAAACCTTCCTGTAACCCTGTAGTTTATGGAGACCTGATAAAAACTGTGATCAGGAAACCCGCTGACAAAACTTACATTTACTTCAGCCTTGAGTGGTTGACCAAAATAACAACAATAAAACAAGTTCAAAACAGCTTTACTTTCCGAAACTGAGATAAATCTCCTTAGAGCCTTTGAACATAGGTTATGTCATAAATCATTATGTTTTGCAGGCAGATTGACAGTCATGCAGTGCTTATGTCTGATACATATACATGCTGCTTCTTATTGCAGCCTCAAGAAATTATAATAGTTTTACTTCTTTTGCATTCGTCAAAACGTATCCTAAATAACTCTTTGTTTTTATGGCATAACCCTCACCAGGTTCGACTGCCCAACAAGCTGGCCAGACTTAGTCCCAGAGTTAATGGGTGCACTAAAAGCTCCACAGCCTCTGGTACAGCACAGATCTCTGCTCATCTTCCATCATGTCGTCAAAGCATTGGCTTCCAAACGACTTGTTGGTGATCGACGCACATTCCAGGTTAGTTTTTAGTTATTTTGGTTTAGTATGGATTCTTTATTAATTGTGCTCTGGGGGGTTCTTTAGGAGTAGAGGAAGAGCTCTGATAAGTCGAAGGTAGGATAGCGAACCTTTGTAGTTTATTGCAGCACAAAAGTCTTAACTGTTTTGCCACAACATGCTCTTATCTATGAATGAGTTTCTCCCAAACATTGAGAGCTTGTCTTGTAGTAACCTGAGTATTGATTTGATCACATCGAGGATGAAACATTAATCTTCTACATTATGTGTATTGTAATAGTGACGCTTTTAAATATAGTACAGACGCCAGCACATCAAGCTACCCGAAACTGTCAAATTTTCCCAATCAACTTTGAACCTTATGTTTTAGCGATAAAGTTCAAATTCTATTAAAGTTTGACAGATTGTAGTAGCTTGATGTGCTGGCGTCTGTACATTCAATACCATGGTTGTGTTTACAACCAAAAACAATAAAAGACACATAAGAATTATTAAAACCGCTCAACCATCCACAGGAGCTAACCAACACAGTGTACTCCTTCATCCTGACCCTTTGGCACGAGAACACGGAAGTATTCCTCCGTCACATTCAAGAGGGGGCCGCCACAGAACTGATCACTGAACATCTGGAAAAGGCTCTCCTATGCCTCAGGATATTGAGGAAATTGACTGTCTTCGGGTTTAAGAAGGCACATGAGAGCCAGGACGCTATGGCGTTTTTGAATGTTGTGTTTGACCGGGCCAAGACCAGTTTGGAATGCAGTGAGTATTATTACTTTCATTAATGATTGTCTTTATACGTCTTGACTTGTACACTATTTCATTAAAATAATTGTCAACAAAAAGGGTCTTGCAATTGTTACCAGCATAATGACCATATCACATAACTCTTATTCTACCATAAGATGAGATCACAGAACTCTGAAAATAAAAGAAAGTTAACAAAATAGTAAATTGCCTAGCATTTATTGGAAACTGCTTCAAAAATCTACATAACAAGTAGTCTACCATTTGACTAAAACACCCAAATATTCTTCCAGGAAAACTTCTAAAAGGCAGAGGCATTTACCCGCTGGAGCTCTGCGAAAAATTCATAATACATTTGACCAAAGTAGCTCTTGGGGTGTTATGTGCCCAGCCATTCTCCTACGTGCCTCTGATCAGGCCTTCCTTAGAGTTTGCACTGTACTACTGCTTCACTGAGCAGGGCATGGCGCTGATCTATGAACGGTTTACAATACAGTGCCTGAATATCGTGAAGGGGATCCTTCAGTGTGTAGAGTATAAGCCGCCGAAGGGAATAGATCAGGTTAAGGAGCCATGTAAGTATTACAGTTAATCTGCATTCGCGATTTCTTTGCCAAAAATGTAAACAAATACCGAGTTTATGGAGAAATAACTTTAAATCCTACACAATAAAGTTCAGTTTACACTACAATTTCAAACACTTTTATAATTTTTTCGATAGTGCTAGTCACTCTGAAATCAACTTAATTACCATTAAAATAAAATTGATATTAAAATTTGTTTAACTTGAAATCACATCAATTTGAAACAATTTTGAATAGAATTTAGGTTTTTTACATCCATACTAATATTATAAATGCGAATGTGTGTGTCTCTCTGTTTGTCTGTACTTCTTTACGATTAAACCGCTGAACCGATTTAGATGAAATTTGGTATAGAGATAAACGAGTCCCGGAAAAGGACATAGGATAGTTTTTATCCCGATATTCCCACGGGATCGACACTTATGCGGGTGAAACTGCGGGACCCTTCTAGTTACTATATAAATTAGGTACCGGACATTAGTTTTAGTTTGTAGCGGTATCTACAACGCCACATGCAGACAACGCGTCATACTGACGTCACGCAAATCCTGCATCGCGCAAGCAGAGTTTACCGCGCAATTAGCATAGATACAACGGCCCGACATGAATCATTGGGGCAGTTGCCCGCCAGACACAACACCCGTCTGGTCGGAGGATCCTCCCTTTTCTATAGAGTATGAGTGAACTTTACACCCTGTTCCTCATACTTCTATAAGTTTATATTCAAAAGAAGCAAGTACAGTCGGGTTAGAAATCCTTATGTGAAAGCGTAGGTCCAGGAATATGAAAGTGCCACCATTATATTATTTATTTTTGTTGCCATGCAGCATTGATGTGTTCCGATTTTCAGGGAATTCACAACGCCTAAATTAAAGCCAAATGAGGTTTTTCACGCTGCTGGTGTTTAAATGATATCACATCCGATCAGAAGGCCATTTCCCGTAATTAATATCGTTCAAAATCTAGTCAAAAACTTGTTAAAAATATAGGGAAATTAGAATAGACTACAATACTCTTTATTATGTACACCATATAAATTACAGACATAAACATAGAAACTGTACAAAGGGTGACACAATCGGCGCAGTTTTGACAGATGGATACTGAGATCAGACTGTTAACGGTCTTAAAATTACGAGAATTGCCACTCAGGTAGACTGTCAGACATTTTGTTACTACAACAAAATTCTAATTTCTACTGTAAGGTCAATTCCACTGAGGTGTTTGCTTTTATGACATTATATTTTGTTTTACTAGTTTTTATTACTGTTTCCTATACGCATTTCTTGTAGTATTAACTCTCCAAGCTCATGGAGCGAAGATGGAAGTCCTAGCCTAGACGCGAACACTCTGCCACATGTATCGGCTCCTATCCCGCATTACCTTCTACGAAATTCTGACGACCTGGTACTGTAGGCCGCTGAAACGGAGAACTTTGCTTATCTTCTTGTATCTTTTGTAGTAACTCTCCAAGCCCACCAAATGAAGATTGAGGTCTTAGACGCGAACACACTTTGCCACATGTGTCGGCACCTGGTCTCTCACTACTTCTTACTGAGTGCTGATGACCTGGCACTGTGGGACGCTGAGCCGGAGAGCTTTGCCACTGATGAGGCAGGGGAGTCGTGGAAGTATAGTTTGAGGGTGAGTTGCACTAATTTATTTCATTTTGTTTGAACGCGCTAATCTCTGGAACTACCAGTCCGATTTACAAAATCTTTTGCACTAGATAGCCCAATCCTTGAGGAAGGCCATATTATATTTAACATCACGCTAATACCCTTCGGAGGCAAGCAAAAAGAAAAAAGGTGGACCGGTGGAACAAGATATTTCACGTTGACGAAGTTGCGGGCAGTAATATTAGTAATGTGGAGTCATTTTAATAGGTAACATTTGACGTCTGTCAGTTTTATCCTCATAGTGAGGTGACCTGCTTATAAACATCGATTAAAGTGAATGAATCGATACGGACTTGAAACATATGCGAATTTTAAAAATCATCAGGCGAATCCCTGTCCCATTATTATTATTTTTTTCGTAAATTTAAGGAGCAAAATAAGACAAGTACACAATTTAACAAAAAAATTGCATTTATTCAGTTGAACTATCAGAACTGTTAAAAGTATTGTCATCTTCATCACTGCTGTCAGCACTCAGAGATATTATTAATTCATTTTCAATAATATTGTCTATTCTCACATCTCGTTCAAAATCTTGTAAAATTATTTTCTTTGTTTTCTCTACGACTTTTTTCCAGTCTTCTGTAGTGACTTCTGCACACGCAGTTTTTAGCAGAGACATCATTTTAGCAGTACTGAAGGGTGGTTCAGTATTGTTCCGCGCTGCATAACCCTTTATTTGTGCCCAAATAAGCTCGATGGCGTTATACTGGCAATGGTAGGGAGGCAATCGAATAACTTCGTGTCCATGCTCTAGGGCTAGTTCATCGATTACATAGCGGAGCTTGGACGGCTTAGTTGCTTTTACTAGATTTAACAACTCAACTTTTAATAAAGTTGGACTTGCATCCACACCATTTCTTACCAGCCACGAGACAATTTCTTGCTTTTTATTTGCTTGAGTTGGTGGTTTATCAACTTGTACAGAATGATACGGTGCATTGTCCATTATAATTTTCGATGGGTTTTCTAAGCTGACTAGCAGCTTCTCAAACCACTCTTTAAAAACCTCAAAGTTCATTTCCTCATGGTAATCACTTGTAGTTTTAGAGGCGAATGCGAGGAGGCAGTCTGGAATAAAACCTTGAGAAGCTGATCCCGCGTGACATATAATAAGTCGGGCTCCTTTTCCCGGTGGAACTTTTGAGGTGGACGCCGCTGTATCATCGGTCCATGTCCGCGAAACCGTATGGTTCACATTTAACCATGTTTCGTCAATAAACACGACATTGTCCCAATCTGTAATTTTATTTACTTGACGTAAGAATGTTACTCTCTTCAAAATAATATCGTAGCGTTCTAGCAGGATTTTCCGCTTGTCAGATTTTTTAAAACTAAAGCCAATCGATTTCAAAACCTTTGATAGAGACGATTTACCGCCAAAAAATAAGCCTGCGTCTTTTAACGAACTTATTAGCTTTTCCCGTGTAGGATATTCTTTTCTCGAGTAATATCCATAAATGTGGTTGCGAATTGCAGCAGCATCAAAATTATCAATGCCAACAATTTTCTTGTCCCTCTTTCTTTTTTTCGGTGTACGTAAAGTATTATCTTCTGAGCCTGATGGTCCGTATTTCTCTTTCAGAATTTGAGTTACTGTCCTCTTCCCTATTCCCAATGCTTCGGCAACGCGTTCTCTCGGTTGTGTCAATGGTAAAAGAGGCCCATCGTTAATTGATTCCCGTTCAAAATAATTGTACAATTTCACCACTAGTTCGCGAGATTGACTGTTTAGCGTTTTCCCCCGTTTCGACATGGTAAGACTGTAATGTTGTTCTTGTTTACTAATCGTTAAGCAATCGGAGTCCAATTTATAGCCAGGTAAACGTAGTCAGTAAGATCAGTCCAATAAAAAAGCCGGGTCAGAAGAAAATAACAGAGAGCACACCAAAAACGCACAGTCACTTCGCACAACGACAAAAGACTGCGTCATGTAATGGCGACATGACATGGCGTCATCGACAGGCACTGGTGTTGCCAGCAACATACCACCTAAATTGTACCTAACATCAATGATTTTTCTATTTCATTATTTTTTGTATTTTTATACCTAGTTAGTTAAAAGAATAATAAATAAATGTTTTATTATAATCACAACGTGGTTATTAATTTATGGTGATATTTCTTCACAAGTCATCATTGCATTCGATTCTACTTATCAGCTTTCGATTTTTAGAGTAACATCCCTAGTGTTTAAAAAGAAAAATGGTTAACTGACGTAACCTTGTAACGACGTTCAGTTCTTTAGATCAGAAATTGTTTATTATGTTAAGAATGGTTTATTAATGAAAGCAAATCGTAAAATTACTCGTATCGGTCATTATTACAATAAATATGTAATCGTAATTGAAAAAAGGTAAGCAATTGTGCAGTTCTAACAAAACGAAAAAATATGTTATTTTATGCCCGCCGTTACAAGGTTACGTTGTTGAATATTTGATGAATTGTCAAATGTTACCTATTACAATGACTCCACTTTAGTTTGTTGCATCGAGCGTGAAGTGAGTTATTAAAGCACGAGTGTATTAATTACTCACTTTAGCAAGGTGCGTAATCTACTTTTCTTTCAACTACCAATCTACCTACCGTGATAAAATATACCTACTCAAAATAAAAACTCAAGTTAATGAAAACTAAGTTTTCATAAGCTTTTATAGTACATTACTTCAGAGGGAAGAAAGTGACAGTTCCATACCGAGATTATGGCATTTGCGCCACGAGCTTGCGAGGGGCGCAAACCATTTGAGGTATGGAACTGTACTTTATCCTGAGGGATGTATAGTGCTTTTTATTACACCTACGAGGAAAATTATGGACATATAAGTATTGTTGTATCTGCATTTAGATTTTTCCGGCAACAGATTATCAACAACTTCTTGGGCCGTCTCTAATAGTTCTGGCGGTGTGTTAGGGATAACATCATCACTGTCGCTCGAAGTATCCATATTTTACAAAAAAGTAAAAAACACAAAGATAAATGTGTTTTTGCGAAAATGCGCGGGCTTTTCCATTTTTTATTCGCCCGTTTCTGGAGAAGGCTAAGATCATAAGGTCATGCAGCCACTTCTTCCGTGATTCCACGCGTTTTATATACAAAAATAATTTCGTTTTTAATTTTCTGTATGCACCAAGGAGGTTGGTAACTGGTAAAAAAAAAAACGTAATGTAATGGAATTTCATACATTTTTCCCACCCTTGGGTCGAAAGGATTTTCATACAAACTTCCATACCTTGGGATGAAAGGATTTGAAGGGCGGGATAAAGGCGTTTCTTCCCTCTAATTGGTATAATTAGTATGTATTTTCAGAGCAGGTGTGATAAAAAATATTTATCCCGCGACTTTTGCGGCAAAAGGTTATTAACAATTTAATTTACAGCTGTTTTTATACTATCTGGAGTTGAATTCATATCGCTATCGCTGTCTATTTCCGTTTTTTTTAAAATTTTCTTTTACAATGGTACAAAATGCGCGCCTTTTATTTTTTCACCAAGTCGGTTTTAAGATAAGGAGGATGGAATCTTTAAATCCGACTCTTCTTTTCTAATTGTTACAATAATAATGACACAAAACGTTCTGTTTATAGGCATATACAAAGTATAGACTTGACATTACACAGACATTTAAAAGTAAATCTTTTTCCCCCCTATAGCCGTGTACAGAAGCGTTATTCATGGAACTGTTCCAATTCCGTAACGTGTTAGCTCCGGAACTGGTACGACTACTAGCGACCCTGCAAACGCAACAGATATCACCCGACGACCTACCTGGTATACTGAAAAAGGATGCTGTTTATAACGCTGTCGGATTGGCTGCGTTTGATTTGTATGATGACGTAAGTATCTGAGGGGCAATTCTCGTAATTTTAAGAATGTTCACAGTCTGATGTCAGTCTCAATCTGTCAAAAATACCTCGAACTACCCTACATTTTTAAAAATGTTTTTGACATTTGTTTGTCGCCGAGAAGAGATTGCGGCTAGATTTTGAACGTTTTAAATTACGAGAATCGGCCTTCTGTTGTTTTAAGTGGTTTTATCCAGCAATGAAACAAGTAGGTTTTTAGTGCTCAAAAGTTATGCGTACAGAATGATGATACGACTATATATAATACAATGATATATTTGTCTCGTGGTCGCAAGCGTGACTGCTGAACGTGGGGTCCTGGTTTCGATTCCCAGTTCGGCCAAAGGTACGATTCACACCAACCGGCTCGCATCGCGCCGCATCGGAACGGAGCCGTACGCATGCCGCGGCAGCCGAACGCGCCCGTCGGAGCCGTACCGCTACCGCGGCATACGTTCGGCTGCCGTGATAGCCGTACGCGTGCCGCGGCAGCCGACAGCGTCCGCTGAAATCCGTACGCACTCCAACAACTTGAATGATTCGCTAGTTGCTGCACCGTAATCTCCGTTCGTATTCCACGACGCACGGCCGACCGGCTCCGAACGGACCCGACGGCAGCCGATTGGATGCCGACGGCGCAGTTCGGCGCCGTTCGGAGCCGGTCGGGGCCGGTCGGCCGTCGCGACAGCCGAATGCATTCTGCGACACGTCGCGACGCGTCGCGGGATGCCGACGGAGGTAAATATGCGTAAGTTGCATGCAAATATGAACTGTAATTACTGTTGATACATTTCAATGTTCTTTACCGCATTGTAAAATGCCGCCCGGCCCGGCGCGATGCGAGCCGGTTGGTGTGAATCGTACCAAAGTGTTATTTGGGTTTTCCATTTGGAATTTCTCACTCAGTAACAGCTCGGAGTTTGACAGTTGGTGGTGTGATACCCTCGTGGCTCGGAAAGCACGATAAGCCGTTGGTCCTGCGCCTTATCTCTTTCCGATCGTGTCGGATTGCCCTCCGATCGGAATATAAATATATAGGGTGTTTGGAAACTGAGTGCAAAGCTTTAACCCATTCTCTGTCCCATGAACCACATATGGTACAGGTTGGTTGTTTAATTATTGTGTCTACTTTGTGGACAGTCAAAGTGTTAAGGGAGTGATAGTTGACTCCATTTTCAGCATTTTGAGCCACACATGTCTTAAACGAAGTATGTTTTTTTATTATTTTTAACTACAAACATTTGGTCAAAAATAACATACTAACTTTAACTAGAAAAAAATAAAACAAACATACTTCTCTACATGTATGGCTCAAATGCTCAAAATGGTGTCAACTATCACCCCCTGAAGGCTTTGTATACAGCTTCCAAACACCCTATATAAAATACTTATAATAAAAAATAATAATATAAAAAATGGCACGATTTCTTTGGAGGAAAAGTATTGGAAATCAAATACAATGAATATAGAACAAAAATGTAGTTTTATTACGTATCAAAATTAATTATTTCTACAAAATGTCTCTTATTATTTGTGTGTGACTGCCACACCGTGGTTTTTCCTTAGTTCTGTACCTTAGAACTGGCATCATAAGATAACACATGGGCGCATGGGATAACACAGTGAATAACAACTATCTGTGATGAGCTTGTAGCGGTATCTACAATGCAAAATCCTGCATCGCGCAAGCAGAGTTTACCGCGCAACTAGCATAGATACAACGGCCCGACATGAATCATTCTTGTAACGGATTTAAACGAGCTTCATAGGTCTTCCTTCTTCTATTTCCCTCCAAGCGTTTCAAAATAATTTAACTCTACGTCGTTTTGGAAATCCAGTAAAAGATTGTCGAAATCAATATTTACGCACTACTTGAAATAATTCATAATAATGAACAAAATAACTTCGAAGCACAATGATCCTATTAATGATTATTGATCTTATTAATCCTATAATGAATCGATCAGCTGATTCATTAAAATCCGCCATCTTGCCTCTTAACATCCTCATTACAGTGCTCCGGTGGTGTTTAATTTTGACATCTACTAATCAATTGCTTCGCAACCTCTTAGCACTAAATAACGTTTACGAATAAGAATGTTGCTAATTAGTTGCTTAGCAATTGATAAAACTTTAAGAGGCGTTTATAAATAAGACTATTTTCTTTTAGGTTGACTTCGACGAATGGTTCACGAATGTTTTGAGTCAAGAGCTAAAAATCAAAGACAATAACTACAGAATAATCCGAAGAAGAGTATGTCAACTTATTGGTAAGCATCTCACAAAATCTACCTTCATTATCATATGAATAAATAATAAATAAAATAAAAACTTAATTCGGTTCAGAAAACACTGTACAATATTTTAAATAACTAGTAATAGATTACATAGGAGCCTTAGGCCCTTTAAACCGTATATTTTTCATTTTCACCATTCATCGCAGGTCAATGGTGCGGTGTACGCGCATCACAGTCTCTCCGACCAGCAATGTATGCCTCATTACTGGAACCTCTCAGTAGAGTGGATGAAGATGCGGCTGTCAAGTTAGCAGCAGCCGAAGCGTTGAGGAGTACCATAGATGACTTCAATTTTGACGTGGAACAGTTCGCGCCGTACGCTCCGCATGCGATCGCTGCGCTTTATGAACTCCTGGTACGTATTTGGTTTTTTATGATGCTTTATTATTAGCATAATAAATCTTGTTTTTTAGAAGTTGGAAACAAAGAAGTTTCTAAAATAAAAGTAAAATTACTACTAGTGCAAATTTAACAAGGTTTTTAAGTACGATCAACGTCACACTCGCATTACTACGAAAATTACCCTTACTGCTACGACAATGAACGTGCGGTTGAGTGTACTATCTATAGATAGATTCAACTCCGATGTAAAACAGTTTGTTCGCCGCTGCCGTACGCAACAGCAATCCTTTCGGTGTTATGAACGCCTGGTAGATAACGATGATGGTCAGCGTCGTCTTGTGACGTTGCAAGCTTTTTCGTAAAAACACCCTATAAATATATACAAGAAAGAAGAAAGAAAGAAAATACATTTATTTAGCACATACTAAGACACCAGATAGTTAGATAATAGTCGTACATCAGATAAAAACTAAGATAAAAATAAAAAGTGCAAAAGTCCGATGTAAGAAATAAGCAGGAAAGTGTGCCTCACGGCTGCGCCAAAAAGGCCCAGTTCAGCAAAAATGCCAGACAACTGGTGCCTGACGCTGGTTTTCAACTGGACCTGATGTGTGAGGTGACGGACGTAAATCAGTTTTATACTGCATCGCGATGTGTGTAATGTGTATGCATAATTAAATAAATAAATAAAAATAAATTCGTGTCACATAAAAACAGTAACAAATAGGTAATAAACAATAAATAAATAACAATATATATGTAAGATATATGTATAAGACCCAACATATTTTTTTGATTCCAGGTGGAATCCGAAGAATGCGACACCAAGATGCACGTGCTGCACGTGGTGTCGTACGTGATGGAGCGCTGCGGCGCGCGCGTGGCGCGGGGCGGCGGCGCGGGCGCGCTGTTCGCGTACCTGCCGCAGCTGTGGGCGCACGCCGCGCACGCCGCGCACAACATGCTGCGCGCGGCCGCGCTGGCGGCGCTCGTGCATCTGCTCAAGGTAACAAGATGCACGTGCTGCACGTGGTGTCGTACGTGATGGAGCGGGGCGGCGGCGCGGGCGCGCTGTTCGCGTACCTGCCGCAGCTGTGGGCGCACGCCGCGCACGCCGCGCACAACATGCTGCGCGCGGCCGCGCTGGCGGCGCTCGTGCATCTGCTCAAGGTAACAAGATGCACGTGCTGCACGTGGTGTCGTACGTGATGGAGCGGGGCGGCGGCGCGGGCGCGCTGTTCGCGTACCTGCCGCAGCTGTGGGCGCACGCCGCGCACGCCGCGCACAACATGCTGCGCGCGGCCGCGCTGGCGGCGCTCGTGCATCTGCTCAAGGTAACAAGATGCACGTGCTGCACGTGGTGTCGTACGTGATGGAGCGGGGCGGCGGCGCGGGCGCGCTGTTCGCGTACCTGCCGCAGCTGTGGGCGCACGCCGCGCACGCCGCGCACAACATGCTGCGCGCGGCCGCGCTGGCGGCGCTCGTGCATCTGCTCAAGGTAACAAGATGCACGTGCTGCACGTGGTGTCGTACGTGATGGAGCGGGGCGGCGGCGCGGGCGCGCTGTTCGCGTACCTGCCGCAGCTGTGGGCGCACGCCGCGCACGCCGCGCACAACATGCTGCGCGCGGCCGCGCTGGCGGCGCTCGTGCATCTGCTCAAGGTAACAAGATGCACGTGCTGCACGTGGTGTCGTACGTGATGGAGCGGGGCGGCGGCGCGGGCGCGCTGTTCGCGTACCTGCCGCAGCTGTGGGCGCACGCCGCGCACGCCGCGCACAACATGCTGCGCGCGGCCGCGCTGGCGGCGCTCGTGCATCTGCTCAAGGTAACAAGATGCACGTGCTGCACGTGGTGTCGTACGTGATGGAGCGGGGCGGCGGCGCGGGCGCGCTGTTCGCGTACCTGCCGCAGCTGTGGGCGCACGCCGCGCACGCCGCGCACAACATGCTGCGCGCGGCCGCGCTGGCGGCGCTCGTGCATCTGCTCAAGGTGAACAAAAAAAAAAATAAGTTTAACTCCGGGAGTGGCCGACAGAAGTGAAAAGTTGAACAATGAGGGTTTTCGTGAAAATTTACGACACCAGTTGGCACCACTGTGACAAGAGGTCTTCCAATATAAAATATATGATGACGTTCATCATTCGATTCATTCATTCGTTCATCATTCAGTCATGACTAAAGAAAATATAGGCTCTTTGACAGATGCCTGGACTTGACGTGTCAGTGCTGCCACCTAGCGAACGTCATTTCAGAAAACCCTCATTACGTGTGTATTCTTTAAATCGTCTTATAAACAAAACACGCGCGGTGTCGCTTACGGTAACAGTGTCACGAGTTCAATGGTTTTGCCCATCTTAAAAAATGCCCAACGCGCCTAATGAAGTTTTCACTTCAAAAATATTGCTGAACAAATTGACTATGAACTGAAACTTTCAGTTTACGACATTCTTTGACAGTCGTATAAAATGGTAATAACACTAATGAAGTCGAGTGTCGAACTGTCGATCTGGTATACAAGCAATTTTCTATACAGCCGGGCAGCCGGTCGATTCTGTAAAAATCTCACCGTGAAAACTTAGGTGAAGTGAGTTTGTTTTTGATAGGAATTGACAGCTCACTCCACGCTCACTTCACCTAAGATTTCACGGTGAGATTTTTACAGAATACCACCGCTGTACAGGTAAGTCATGTATCATCAAGTATGACATACGCTTTCTTTTTCTGTGGGCATTCTATAGCGATGGAATGTATCTACGCTGAGGATGGGTCCATGCAACAACAGAGAGGCAATTCTCGTAATTTTGAGAAAGTTCACAGTCTGATCTTAGTCTCAGTCTGTCAAAAATACCTAATTTCCCTAAATTTTTGACAAGTTTTTGACGTTGATTGTCACTGAGATAAGATTGCGATCTTGATTTTGAACGTGTTTAATGAGGGTTTTCGTGAAAATTTACGACACCAGTTGGCACCACTGTGACAAGAGGTCTTCCAATATAAAATATATGATGACGTTCATCATTCGATTCATTTATTCGTTCATCATTCAGTCATGACTAAAGAAAATATAGGCTCTTTGACAGATGCCTGGACTTGACATGTCAGTGCTGCCACCTAGCGAACGTCATTTCAGAAAACCCACATTACGGGAATTGACCTCTTCTGACCGCTGCTCCGTGCCTGTTTCAACCTCACAACAGATCGGCACCGTGGCATTGCATATTTCCAAATACGCCAGATGACATCATGTGCTAAATTGTCCACTTTCGTTATTTTAATTATAATGTTATCAAAAAATTGATAGTTCTAAAAAAAAATTGACACTGCTTTGTTCGGTTACCACGACATGAAGATCGCCGCTGACATTTCTGTCCATATGACACTAGCAAATTATGCTTTTGACGACCACAACCCACAACCCACAAACTGCGCTCGATCCTAACCCAAGCTACCTCTCACCCTCAGGCGCTGGGCGAATGTCCACCCAACATCCGGCCCTGGATCCTAAGCGTAGTCAACGAGTCTACCAAGCTCTCAGAACCGGCGCATGTGTATCTGTTAGAGGATGCGTTGGAACTGTGGCTCGCTGTGCTCGAAACCTCACAGGCAGCTGACCCGGCTACCTTGCAACTGGCTGAGAACCTGTACCCGATATTAGGTAAGAGTAGCGGCAAAAATACAAATATGCAGATTAAATGTGACTAAAGTATCCGTCACGAAAAGCTATAAATTTTGTAAATAAAGAACTTCTACTAAGTTACGTAGCGACAATTCAATCAACAACAAATGATTCTAAATTCAAACAACTCAAAGTTATATACGTGTAATACGAAACTAACGAGCGACACTTGGTCGGGTTACCTATATATTATATTTTAGCGATTCAAAGCGCTGTCGTCTGTTTTGTGGTACTGGAATGCGTCTGACTCATGGAACGTAAACATTTTGGCCGCCATTTTGAAGTAAGTTACGCTGACGCTGTCAATGCTGCAGAATGCAGAATATTCAGAATCGTCTGACGACAGTAATTAGATGTGTGTGTTAACATGATTATATCCCTATATAAAAATAAAAATCATTACAAAAATATTTTTTTTTTATTTGGTCCAAAGGTGGCGAAACCCCTGAATGTGTTTACAAAATGTATGCTTCTCGCAACGGATACTTTACCCTTGTAAAGTATCCGTTGCGAGAAGCATACATTTGTCGGTTGGTAACTTATGCCGCCATCTTGTGTTTTCAATACAATTTCGCAATGTCATTCAAGCACCAAAAGATCCTTATCTTTTGGTGCTTGAATGACATTGCGAAATTGTATTGAAAACACAAGATGGCGGCATAAGTTCAAATTTATGCCTCGTTATTTATGCGTGTTCCGACACATCACCTCGAGAAGTTGCTCGAGGAAGAGTTCTAGCCGAAGGGTGTTGTGTACCGCCGGTTTCGTGGATGGCTACATGACACCAGTCAGCGAAACACGACGCAGACGCTTTGTGTGCGTTAGTATTTAGTGTAATTATAATGTTGTATATGTTTATAGTATTTTTTAGTTATATTAATATTGTATGTGTTTATATGGGCCTTGATGCCTGAAATAAATGGATAAATAAATGAATAAATTACAGTAGGGTATTATTCCTCATTCCTGTGACCCGTAGAGTATCAAACGAGTGAGAACTTATGAATATAATATAGGCTCCATAGAAAAAGAAACTGAAATAAGTATGATATTGGTTCTATAATCAATTTTAGTGGAAAGTAGCCAAACTAAATTGGCTATTTTTCCATAATAAGGGCCCATTTCCCTCTAACATTACCATCTTTTTATTAAAAACATAAATGACGTTTTTCGTGTGAAAATCTTCTTTGAAAGTGGACTGACTAAAAAAAACCACCAACCCACAAACTCCGCTTTAGAATTTCGACAACAATTTTTATTATTACTAGCCCGCCTTGTCTACTATTATACTCACTACCAGACAAAAATCTCCTTCCATACCTTCCTTCAGTCACCACTGAAAACTCTGTGCTAATATTATATCAACTAACTCAACAATTATTCCCCAGAACAATCCTCAGAGCATCTCAGGATAGTGGTCTACATAATGCAAGCCTACACGCTCCTATGTCCTGAGGAGTTCCTCTCAGGCCCCGGAGGCAAGTGCATGGCCCTCCTCGAAGACATGCTGAGTGACATGAGGACCGAGGGCGTCATCACCGTGTTGAAGATGGCGGAAATCTGTATCAGTGTCACATTCCCTGAGAGGAATGCGTTCTTGGGAGTTAAAGTCATTTGGCCGATTCTTATTAGGGTTATACAGTGAGTATTTAGTTTTATTTTTTCTGCTTTAGAATAATGTGAATGGTTTTCCATTTCATCTTCTTGTCCTATGTTACTTGGGGTCAGCGCCACACGTATCTCTTTCCATCCTCCCCTGTCAATGTTTATAGACTTATTTATTTATTTATTTATTCTTTAACTAAAACGGTTTACAACCAATTACAGAAGTTAAAGACACATATAAAACATTAAATATAAAATCAAATAAAAAGTTAACAACACTTTCATACATCCCTCTCACAATACTTCTGACATGCCGACAGAATCTTCGTCCACTCGTCCGCAAACAGATCGTTTGTTGGATTAGAGTCCAAGAGATCATTAAGTGCGGCCAGAGTACGTGGTATTGGGGACTTAGCACGGGCAACTGTGCGACATGGAGGCACAGCAAACAGCCTGTGCCTTCTGCCGCGGCAGTAGTTGTCTGGCACAAAGAAGCAAGCCAGAACAGCATGTAGATCAGGCGCGTCAATATTGCCACGGAGCGTCTTACAGGCTATGGTGAGCTGGTCTTTTGCTCGCCTTACCTCTAACGAGTTATATCCGAGGCATCCCAGTAGAAATTTAGTCGGATAGAGGTATGGGTAATAGCCGTGTTTACGCTTATAAAGAAACCTAAGGAAAGCTTTTTGTACCTTTTCCAATATAAGTACGTAGGTACTTTCGTGTGGATTCCACACGCAGGAGCTAGATTCCAATTTGCTACGTACGAGTGCATTAAATATAATTTTGATGGCATGTGCGGAGCGAAAATCACGGCAATTACGCAAAACGAAACCCAATCTTTGGTAGGATTCCTTAGCTACCTTGGCGATGTGGTCGTGGAAAGTGAGCTTTCGGTCGAATGTGACTCCCAGATCTTTCATGGCTGATGTTTTCATGATGGTATTGTTATTTAAATTATATTCATAATTAACTGGGTGCCGCATTCGACCGAATGTCATTGCAAAGCATTTGGAGGGATTAAATTCCATCTTATTATCAAAGCTCCACTTGTATATCGCGTCTATGTCTTGCTGCAGTGCTAAACAGTCACGCTCGGAGTTTATTTCGAGGTACAATTTCAAGTCATCAGCATACAATAGACATTTTGCATGACGGAGAACCTGGGGAAGATCATTAACCATTATTAAGAATAATAAAGGCCCCAAAATTGAACCCTGACTTACTCCGGAACGCGTGTGGTAGGTGCCTGATTCGTACATACCGAGCCTAACGAACTGCTGACGATCGCGTAGGTAGTCTGCGAAAAAACGGAGGAGAGATGGTGCAAAACCGATTTTGCTAAGTTTCATCAGCAGCGTCATCACTATCATTCAATTCCCTTCTCATATCATTCCTCACACAAACCGTCGTATATTTTCTTTGGCCGCCCTCTCCCTCTTCATCCATCAAATTCATCACTCTTTTCAGTCACATACCCATACCAAGACAACCGATGTCTTTTCAACTTTTCTGACACTGGAGCTACTTTTAAACTTCCCCTTATATACTAATTTCTTACTTTATCCGTTTTCGTTACGTAATAATGGAATAATAAAAAAACTGGGAAGAAAATGCGACAGAAAACAGCTCGAAATCGGCTTATATTTACTCTAGATAAGAGTAGTAGAACTTTTTATGAAGGAACTCTTCCGGCATTATACCTATTTCTGTCGCAAAGCAGCATTCCTGTATTTCCATTCCAAGAAAATGGCCGCCGGTGTAACTATAGGCACAAGAGACATCACACCTTTGTCTCTGGCATGACAACGTATCTTGCGATGTCTCTGGTATTGTGGCTGATTGTTTGTTAACCATTATCATATAAAACAGCTTGACATAGGCTTGTAATTTCGTTACATATCCATGTCGTTTTAGTACACACAGAGCACAAATAACTCTCACCTTTTTTCACAGCTGCCTCCTCGAAGGCGACGACCTCCCAATGGT
This sequence comes from Luperina testacea, assembly GCA_927399505.1. NCBI lineage: Eukaryota > Metazoa > Arthropoda > Insecta > Lepidoptera > Noctuidae > Luperina > Luperina testacea. The sequence goes on from OV656771.1 coordinate 3,000,394, forward strand.
CCTGTCTGTGCAACTGTGCCTCGTTTCCCGCGTGATCCTGCTGTCAACGGATCTATTCTATAAGGCCATACAGGAGGCCTCCAATGGCGTGGCTGAGTACGACTCTGATCCGGCCAAGCTACTGACCAGGTTCCTACATGTTTGGACCGAGAAGATGAATTTAGTCACGCAAGTCGAGAGGTGGAAGGTTGTTGGTAAGTACTTCAGATGAACCGTATGAAAATAGCTCATGACTCGTGACGAAATAAAAATATCACGTCACGAGTCAGTTAGAAAGCCCCACCTAACAAGGTGGAGTTTTCTACCCAGAGTGACATGAGGAAATGCTACTAAAGATGTATATGAAACACTACTTTGTAGCTAAAAACGATTACAATGAGAATTATAACTCAGATGACTATTTTAAATCAAATCAAATGTTTATTTCCTAGAAATATATTGTTCTTACAAAGGTGAGCTATTGTGCTATTTTAAATACATAAAGTCACGCATGCTTCCCACAGGGGTGGGCAAAAACTACAGAACCCCATCTGCTACGATTCTTATATCATTATTATCATCATCTGCCTAGCCTTTTCCCAACCATGTTGGGGTCGGCTTCCAGTCTAACCGGATGCAGCTAAATACCAGTATTTTACGCTACGCATCATATGTTATTTTATTTTTTAAAATATTAGCCAAAGCCAAGTAACTTCAGTAGCTAAACAAAACTATTCCTTGCAGGTCTTGGTTTAGCAGCTCTACTAACTACTCAAAACGCGACAGTACTACAGCGGTTCCCTGCGATACTACTCAATTTAGCTGAGGTGTTGAATGACGTCATGAAGGCGGAAGACAATGGCGCTTATATTGAGTAAGTTTACTGTCTGTATATTGTTTATTTACTAGCTGAGCCCGCAGCTTTGCTCACATGACTGTATCTTCTATTGGCATAACGGGAACGTGAATCTATAGTAAATTCGTAATATCCTTTAAATTTCTATAACATCGATGGATTTTGTTAACTGAAAGTAAAACTAGTTTGTACAGACGTTAGCACATCAAGCTACCCGAAACTGTCAAATTTTTCCAATCAACCTTGAACCTTATGCGGTAGCGATAAGGTTGAAATTCTATTAAAGAAATTTGACAGATTGTATTAGCTTGATGTGCTGGTGTCTGTACATTAAGGTTAAATTTTTCCTTCGTCCCGACGGTTAAAATCATCAATGTTTATTTATTTAGTTGTTATGGATTGTGCTTTTACTTCAGTGAATGTTTCGAAACTCTCGATTACTTTGGATTTCCCCGAAGTTCCTATAGAAGTATAGATGGTTGGATCACGTGACGAGCTCGTGAATCGAAATATGCCGTTGCCACTTGCCATGCATCTGATTTTCGTGTTACGAAAATTGCATTTTTGTAAAATTATTTTATTAATTTTAAGAAAACTTACAGCTGTACAGTAGTCAAAAATAATATGTAGAAGAAGGCCAATTATAAGTTTCCACTTATATAAACTTACGTAAAAAGTTGACAAAAAGGTACACACAGCGTGAGAGTTAAACATAGTAACAACTGAAGAGAATACATAACAAAAACAAAATACATTACACAACAAAGTTACACTTCAAAGAATAAAAAAGTAATAAAAAAAAATAGTAATTAAATAAAAGTTGGAAGCAGGCGGGAACCATTTGAATTGGAAAATATAATAAAAATGGTATGGGTCCCGCTGGCTTCCAACTTTTATTTAATTTAAAATGGGCTTGTTTTTAGCTTTTCAGTTTTTTTAACTTAAGTTTTTTACCGCAGTCAGATTTTTTATTTTTTTAAATTACTTTGATATACCCAGTGTCACTCACTCTCACAACTAAGACGAATCTAACGGCACCTCTCAAGCTGAAATCGATCAAGCCGATAAGGCTACAGAGCGTGCCAAAGAAATATACATACATACATACATACACTCGAAAAACATAACCCTCCTTCTGGCGCAGTCGGGTAAAAAGTTACTTAACATTTTTTTAAATTTCTGGTCACTATTTGTGAATAAATCAAGCTCAACATCCTGGCACACTATATTGAACATTCGACATGCTCTTAAAATATATGAATTTTGCCTATAGATAGTTTTCACAATAGGTACATGAAAGAGATGAGGACTCCGACGAAACACACACGGTACACGAAGTCCAATCTTGGCCACCAGCTCAGGAACGTCAGTAGATCCGTTCAGTATACTGAATAGGAAAGCAAGATCTGCAATTTTTCTTCGCTCGTGTAAAGGAAGAATATGAAATTTCTTACACCGACTAGTATAGTTAGAAAGATAAGGTATTTGAACGATATTGAGTGTACCTTAAAAATCGCCTTTGTATACTTTCAAAGCAATGAATATTTAATAAACATTGTAATTTGTATTCCAAATTTGAGATGCATATTCGAGATGTCTACGGACAAAAGCACGGTGTAGAATTTTCATGGTTTTGACATTCTTCAAGACAGAGGAGACCCTAAAAATAAAACCCAATGCTTTAGAAGCCTTGTTAACTATATTGTCTATGTGTGCATCAAATAAAAGCTTTGGGTCAAAAATTCCCCAAGATCCTTGAAGACGTTGACTCTGGCAATTGAGGTATTCGATAATTTGTAATCATTCCTAATAGGATTTGGTTTACGAGTAAATGTACATACCTATAAATTTGAAATATTTAAATAAAACCTATTTCGATCGCAGTAATCATAGAACCGGTCCAGATCCTCCTGTAATAGGTGTGCAACCTCAATGGTTGACACTCGATGTCATTCACAAAAATATTGAATAAAAGAGGTCCTAATAAGGATCCTTGGGAACCCCCGACGGAATGTACATTGACCTTCAGGTATAACCGTTAAGGACTACTAGTCTGGCACCTATTTTCAACATATGATACAAACCATCTTTACAAGCTACCCCTCACACCAATCCCTAGCAATTTGCGTATTAAAAGCGCGTGATCTATTCGATCAAAACATTTGCTGTAGTCAGTGTATATAACGTCGACCTGAGACCTGGACATACTATGTTTTGAAAGATAGTCACTACAGACCACGAGATTCGATGTGGTGAAGCGACCTTTTAAACATCCATGTTGGTGTTCGCAGAAACTAAATTTAAATGAAGAAGAAAGTTATACGTGTACTATTTTCTCCATAATTTTAGCGAACACGCAGTCTGACTTCCAGATTGTAGGCACCACTCCCAAGTCAAATGACCATTTGAATAATAATGTCAATGGAACGAATAGACATCTGGCACATTTGGCTATAAAAATTGGCGAAATATTATCCGGACCAGCGGATTTCCTCTCGCACATCAAAAGAGCAGATGTCTGATACGAAACTAGTAGACTGATCCATTCTCTCAGAGGCTAAGTATTCATTTGTGTCGCGTCGCTCTTGGAAGTTCGAAAAGAAATAGTCGCCAAACATATTGCAGATTTCCCCCCCGTGACCAGACGACACTTTACACCAAATTTTAATATAGGTAACAGTTGGTTTGTTGTTTAGATTTTACATATTGCCAAAAAGCCCTAGGATTTTTAGAAAAAGCTAATTCAATGTTTGCTATATAGTCGTCAAACATTTCCTTCTCCAAATTTTTTGCCCATTAACGTAAGGTAACAAAAGATTGATAGTCTGAGAGATTTCCATAGGTTTTTAATTTTGAGTGAAATGACTTTTCACTCAAAATGAAATACAATTTAATTTTGAGTGTCATTGTCATCAAATCATTGAAGTTTTCTATATAGCCATATGTTTTATTTTAGCGCATTGTTAGCACCTCCCGGGTCTCGTCCAGCGTCCCCGCTGGAAGGGCGCGGCGGGGCGGCGCGCTGGGGCGAGGCGGGCCCCGCGGGCGGCGCGGGCGCGGGCGACACGCCGCACGAGCTGCGCCGCCGCAACCTGGTGGCCACGCATCCCGCGCACACTATCGACCTTAGAGCTGTGACACATCATCAGGTACACTATTCCTCACTATATTGGCCCCCCCGGCCCGCGGGGCGAGGCGGGCCCCGCGGGCGGCGCGGGCGCGGGCGACACGCCGCACGAGCTGCGCCGCCGCAACCTGGTGGCCACGCATCCCGCGCACACTATCGACCTTAGAGCTGTGACACATCATCAGGTACACTATTCCTCACTATATTGGCCCCCCCGGCCCGCGGGGCGAGGCGGGCCCCGCGGGCGGCGCGGGCGCGGGCGACACGCCGCACGAGCTGCGCCGCCGCAACCTGGTGGCCACGCATCCCGCGCACACTATCGACCTTAGAGCTGTGACACATCATCAGGTACACTATTCCTCACTATATTGGCCCCCCCGGCCCGCGGGGCGAGGCGGGCCCCGCGGGCGGCGCGGGCGCGGGCGACACGCCGCACGAGCTGCGCCGCCGCAACCTGGTGGCCACGCATCCCGCGCACACTATCGACCTTAGAGCTGTGACACATCATCAGGTACACTATTCCTCACTATATTGGCCCCCCCGGCCCGCGGGGCGAGGCGGGCCCCGCGGGCGGCGCGGGCGCGGGCGACACGCCGCACGAGCCGGTCTTAAGATACCACGATCAACAAAAAAATTGCCTAGTAAAAAAAAAACATAAACAGCCGTTTAAAAAAAAAGAAAAAGGAAAAGAAAGGAAGTTTTTAAACAAACCCAGACTTCTAAGTAGCGTTATATTCAACAGCTCTCCTTTTATCTAATGATCTGCATTAATACTGTATTTAGCAACCCACATAATCTCATTTCAGCTGGAAACCCTGAAGAACCAGGTTGGAGCAGAAACCTTCGAACGTCTAGTGCAGTCAACTGACCAGGAGACACTGCAGCAGATAAGAGAATACATACCGCTCTGAATGTAACATAGGCTTATTAATTATTATAGAACAAAGTACTGATGGTGTTAGGGTGAGTGACGAAGTTAGGGATGGTTTATGACCGAGCTGTTAGCACTAACTAGCTATGGTACGGTCAGCAAAAAAATTGGTTAACTCGCCAAAAAGTGTAGTTGCTTGACAAACATTATGTGTGCAATAAAATGACAATGATATTATACGAAAAAAAGAGTGACCCACCCAACTTTAGATCTTCAAAAACGGCAAAATGTCACATTATATGACATGTGGAAGTAGTTGTCGTAATTATCGGGAGTGAAAAAGAAACAAGTCGAAGAAAACTTGGCTAACAAAACAAGCCAAGTTTGGACACGCCACTTGCGGAGTGCGACCTCTTTTTATCATTGGTAACAGCGAGTTCATTCAGACTTTGCCCGCGATGGCAACAATGTCGTCCGCCCATCTCTCCGCCGGACCGAAATCTCGTCTTCCAGTCCTTGGACACCGTTCTGTCAAAGCCTTACTCCAGCCATCACTGCGCCCAGCCAGTTGTCCTGGCCAACTCCATTTGAGTTCCATAATACGCTTTCCGATAACGATGACCAAGGGTCAAAGCGACTTCGCACAGTGGAACTGGACTGAACCGTCATCTCGATAAGAGAATGGCGCTGTGCTAATTTTGACCTTAAGGTGCATGAAGTTCAGAATAATCGTGTAATGATGAAAAAAATCGATTCACAATCGTCAATTTGACTGTCAAAATAATGTAAAGTAATTCAGCTGTTGTTAATTCAATCAGCCAATTACAGAAGTTATCATGAGTGAGTGGTCATGAGGGCTTCAAAAACCGTGTTGTAAGTTTATGAGACACTCCCGTCTTAAAATCGTCCTCATTCTACTACTATCAGTACCGATTTATAATTATTGTAACTATGCTTTTCTATCCCATCGCGTAAACATGGACTCGCCCGAGCTATTGTTTATATTTGTACATTTTGTAACACTTATGTTAAAAGTATTTAAAGTTGAATTTCGCTTGTATAATGTTAGCGATTCTGTCATCTTTACATCGAAATGTTTGGCTTTTATTATATTATTGTATATTCGATTTGATGTTCTTTTGTTTTTAAAGGACGTTTAACTGTTCACGTCTTTTTCGCACACAATATGAGTAAGCGAGAGGCAAAAATTCTTAAAAATATCTCTGCTACCCTTGGTTTTTGGAAGCCTGATCAAGTACCTAATCAGTAAACTTGGTTTCAAAACACATGCTGACGTCATTTTAGTCAATCAATGGCTAGGTTGATCAAAATAACAACAACCAATCATTTAAAGCGCTGCAAGGTTATTTTGGCGCGTGGCCAAAATCGGAACTAACAACCTCATATTGTTTTTGTAATAAATTTCTAGTTACATTTTACAAAACAATTGCACAAATGCTTACCACCAGCGCCCCCCTGTCAACGTCAATCGAGCGCCAAAAGATCCTTGTAGCAGTTTAAATTAATAGCAGATTAAATGGCTATATATTTCAAACACCGGCGTATAGTCCCCACTTACAAGATGCAATTTTCTTACCTGTGGCATACAATAAAATTTAAATAAAATACAAGGTGTTTCGGTCAGTATGTCCAATAAAAACTACATATACATCAAATGAAAGTTTATATCATAAGCATCAATTTTCATTATGAGCAGAAGGCTGTGAAATACCGGGTTAAAGAGATATCAGACCTGCAAGTACCATGTAAACGTATTAGTTTATGACGCTAATGTTCACTGCAGTTCTCAATAATATTAGTGATTGACTCATAACATTGAAGGAGCTTATGGCTATGTAATAACAGCCGCACGGGTCGATCGATCAGGTTAAGCTGCGCTTGCTGCGGCTGGTCGCTGGATGGGTGACCATTTTTACATGACAAGTCCCCTCCGTGCCTCGGAAAGCATGTTAAACCGTTGGTCCCGGCTGTCATTCGTGGATCTTTGACAGTCGTTACTCTCTAACTATATTGGTCATCAGGCCAGGCTCCATAGAAAAATGCCCACCATTCTTTAAAGCATCTTTTGACATGCCTAGTCTAAATACTGTTTAGTCCATAAGTTCTCAACGTGGGCGATAACGCCCCCTCGAGGGCGTTTGAGACTTTCGGGGGGCAGATAAAATTAAGACCCAGATAAAATTATATAATTATCCTATCTTACAACTATATAATATTACACGTTTAAATATAATCGTGGCAATAGCTGTTTTAGATTCGCGACAGATGTTAAGTAAACAAAATTGGGGAGCTCTAGAAAAAAAAATAATCTCAAAGTGCGTGGCAAAATAAGGTTGAGAACCTGAGGTTTAGACGGTACAACTTTTATTGTTGCTTTAACTTATGGTATGACACAGGAAATGACGTCGCACCGTGTAGATGGGGTTTAAGCTTAACCATTGCATTTTACAAAATTATGCCATCGATATTAAGCTGCTGTTAATATTTAAAAAAATATAAATTATGTGTCATGCATGTACTCAAAACTATCATTTACGAAAATAGATCATTTTTACGATAACTGATATGAAGTATGTGTTTTATCTCGTTCGTTTATTTCCAAAGTTTCAAATAAGCCTTATCACGATAAATATTTGGTCATGAATATGTGTATATGTGATATAATTAGTATTTCCTATACTAAAGCTTTAAATATAGGAGATGTCTAACATAAGTAGATGTCTTATGCAGGTATTCTGTGTTATCTGATTTTATGTTTCAAAAAGTACAATGCGTGCCACGAAAGATGAGACTTGACACACCACGTGGTTTGACTTGCGCAGAACACGATTTTAGGTATCTTTAGCGGTATGAGGTCTGAGTGCGGGACGGGACCGGACGTCATAGGGGCGGCGGAAAGAGCGAAGAGAGAGGCGGGGTCAAGTCTCATCTTTCGTGGCGCGCATTGTACAGTTTAAATGTTCAAAATTACAAAAGAAACGTCATCATTATCATCCACAGCCCGACTTCATTTCTTACTGAGTAAAGACATAAAAAAAAAAGAAACTTAGAGACTATTAAAGTGAGCAGCTAGGTATAAATTGTACATAATTGCCTTCGCATCTGGCCCTGATTGATGTCTTCTTACGTTCGTCGTCGACTTAGACGCGGCGGCAGCGTCGCGTTTTAGCAGCGTGTACGTTTGTAGTACGCTGGACTTTACGCTCAGTGCAAATATACTCTCAAAATAGCCATAATTGCCCATAATTGCCTTCGCATCTGGCCTTGGTTGACGTCTTCTTACGTTCGTCGTCGACATAGACGTGGTGGCAGCGTCGCGTTTTAGCAGCGTGTACGTTTCTAGTACTCTAGACTTTACGCTCAGTGCAAAGATACTTTCACAATTATATATATAGTATCTTTCCTGTTGAAAGCAAAAATATTTCACGTATTAGCAGGCCAGGCGCACTCCGCATTATAAATATGAAGCTACAAGTACGCGGCGGCCTCGACTTGCCGGACTAATTTAGTGGGGATGCCACGCGCCGGCCGGGTCGCACGTTAGTTTGATACTTACTCACGCGCCGCGTCGCGTCATCCGTTCGTCGCTTAGGATAAAATGAAGGCAAAAGCTTATTGCATCGTATTCGGCTGCTTAAATAACAACAAGGACCCGAACCTCACGTTTTTCTCACTTCCAAAAGACATCGAAAGGTAAAGAAATACACGTCTACATGTATTAGTAATTAGGTAGGTTCTTCTACTATTATGTATTTTGTGACATTACAAGAAAGTGAAAAAACTGTAGATAAGACTTCTCGTAAATACAATAAAAGTATAAAAAGGTATATGTACCGTATTTTATTTTTCTTTCCGGACAGTCCTAGTGCTCGGTCAAGTGGCATGGGTATGCTTCGGAAGAGAAAGTACCCAAAGTGATAACAACTCTCAAGCGCGGTGATTAAGTGCAATTTAGCTTGCGCGTTGGCGGAGATGCGATTTTGTAGGCGGCTTTCTTCAACATCAAAGGAGTCGATCTTCTGTACTAAGTACTATTAGTTATTCTGTGGTATTAGCGAGATTAGTTTGTGAACTAGTAAATAAAGACTTAAAATTAGGTACCAGGATAACAGAAACATATAGAGATGAGGTAACATCAGAATACCTAGAGCTAGAAACATAATAGCTATTTATTCACCAAGGGGAGTAAGGCACAGATTACTAATCGAGTGTGCATTTGAGGCCCGACGCGAAGCGGAGGGCCGTAAATCACACGAGTTTAGTAATCTGTACTTACCCTCGAGTGATATATACTGCTTTATACTACACTTGTTGTACTACATTAATAAATTGCTATCATTGTCACTGGAATCACTCATTTTATCTTGTGATTTACACCGCCAAACTTTAAACTTTACCAAGAAAATTGTTTCTACAAAATATGTCAACACTCAAAAACACTCAAAACACTCAAAAACACTCAAAACACTCAAAAACACTCAAAACACTCAAAAACACTCAAATACACTCAATAACACTCAAAAACACTGAAAACACCCAAAAACACTCAAAACACTCAATAACACTCAAAAACACTCAATAACACTCAAAAACACTCAAAAACACTCAAAACACTCAAAAACACTCAATAACACGCAAAAACATTCAATAACACTCAACAACACTCAAAAACACTCAAAGCACTCAAAAACACTCAATAAAACACAAAAACACTCAAGAACACTCAAAAACACTCATAAACACTCAAGAACACTCAAAAACACGTAAAAACACTCAATAACACGCAAAAACACTCAATGACACTCAATAACACTCAACAACACTCAAAAACACTCAAAAAAACTCAATAAAACACAAAAACACTCAAGAACACTCAAAACACTCAAAAACACTCAATAACACTCAATAACACTCAAAAACACTCAATAACACTCAACAACACTCAAAAACACTCAAAACACTCAAAAACACTCAATAACACTCAAAAACACTCAATAACACGCAAAAACACTCAATTACACTCAACAACACTCAAAACACTCAATAACATTCAATTACACTCAACAACACTCAAAACACTCAATAACACTCAACAACACTCAAAAACTCTCAAAACACTCAAAAACACTCAATAACACTCAAAAACACGCAAAAACACTCAAAAACACGCAAAAACACTCAATAACACTCAATAACACTCAACAACACTCAAAACACTCAAAAACACTCAAAACACTCAATAACACTCAAAAACACTCAATAACACTCAAAAACACTCAAAAACACTCAATAACACTCAATAACACTCAAAAACACTCAAAAACACTCAAGAAAACTCAAAAACACTCAATAACACTCAAAAACACGCAAAAACACTCAATAACACTCAACAACACTCAAAAACACTCAATAAAACACAAAAACACTCAAGAACACTTAAAACACGCAAAAACACTCAAAAACACGCAAAAACACGCAATAACACTCAATAACACTCAAAGACACTCAATAACACTCAATAACACTCAATACACTCAAAAACACTGTATAATGCTTTCTGTCTCATTTTCTCCCACGTTAAATCTTATAAATGTCTCTTTTTACTGTCGCTTTTTCGTTTCATAAAATTTCAAGCCGCAACAATGCCAAAGAAGTTTTCACTTCAAAAACAAAACGCGTTAGTAATGAACGCATTATTAGTCTGATTTTCAGGGCAGTAATGAAATTCCATACAATATAACTGCCTAGATTTTTGAGAAGGTTTAATGAACAGCTTTCAAGCCTTTTAGTGGGGTAGTATTGGTACACTTACTAAGCAAGTGTAGTATAAATTATATTGCACACACTACTACTAATTTACGTCTAGATATGTTTCTTTATGATAGGAGAACGTTTGAACGCCGAAACAACTGAAAATCGAGCATTACTCTGATAATATTCATACAATAGGGGTGATATCTGCTTGAAATCTTATAATTTATCGATATTAGACCGCTCAATAAAATGTTTATGAAAAAAAGAAATTGTATTTGAAAGCGGTGTCATAGCGTGAGTATTGCTGCTGAGTATGTGGGCCTGGGTTTAATTCCCGGATTGGGCAGTGTTATGAATTTTTTTTATCTGGAATTTCTCAGTAGTAGCACGACGTCTGGATTTTTGCCCGGTTGATGCCAATAGGTCCGCCCCCCAGGCGTGATGTTTTGTGTAAAAGAGTCAAGTCGATATCAGCGCTATAGTATTTTATAAATAAAAGAATCTACAGCGACTATTCACAAGCGTTTAAATCATGTCGAATATGAAAGTGGCGTTAAATAAAAACCTCTTTTAATAATGGCCTTTAACATATTATAATAATAATAAACTAAATATAACGAAAACTAAACGATAGAAATGTTTAATCTAAAGTAAATAATAGTCGATATTGATTTGCTAAGCTTAAGAAAGTGTGTGTATACGAATGTGTTAATAAATAATAGGAGAAGGATTCGTATTATTATCAAGTATGACCTCTTTTGTATATCATCTATTTTGGAATTATTGTGTCGTTGATGTGGTATATTACGTGTTAAGTCAAGAGTATCGTATACTATTCATAGTACTGTGTGACCTAAACCCGCACTTAAGTCACGCTTTTTCACTTTTACTGTATATTCTCTGTAATACTGTTCCACTAGACAGCCGTAACGTTATGTTTAATATATTATAAATGTTTTTTTTTTATATAACTTGGATTTTTATTTTGCTGTGTTTAGTTTAATTCGTGATCTTCCTGTACGAGTCGCAATAAATACTTATTCTTTCTTTCTTTTCTGTGACTTAAGTAGTCCATTTTTACACCCACAAGCATGACTTAAGTGCGGTTTTAGGTCACACGAGCTATAGAATAGTGTACTATACTTGTGACTAAAGTAGACTATTAATGCACGGCGTTTAGCTAATGGACTACTTAAGTCACCCGTATCGTAATGTACTATAACTGCTCGTGTGACCTAAACCCGCACTTCAAGACACGCTTTTTTGTGAAAAAATGGATTACTTAACGGGTTCCGGCGCGGAAAACGAGACACAATAGAAGTTTTATTGTTAAGTCAACTATAGCCGTAATTAAGTCACAGAAAAACGTGACTTAAGTACTGGTCACACAGTGCTATAAATAATATAAAGTGTGTATTCGTTGATTTAACGAGATCTAGAATCAGACTTTCCCTTACCAAATATACGTCTTATTTTTCTGAGTTCTTGTATAAAAGCTGTAAAAATATCACCATATTCGGATCCTAAGGACATGTTTACATTATATAAGTAAAATCAAACAAATACCATCTAAAGTGCCAAGTCTTTGGCGAATAATAAATTCTACTAGCTTCTGCCCGCGACTTCGTCCGCGTGAAATTTCACCCTCCTCCCATTCACCCTCTTAGGGGTGGAATTTCGAAAAACCCTTAGTGGATACCTCTTCACAAAGAACACACCCTCCAAATATCATGTCTCTAGGACCAGCGGTTTAGGCTGTGCGTTGATATATATATCAGTCAGTCAGGACTTTGAATTTTATATAATTATATAGATTTGTCTAACATTACATGTAACCGTAACCTAATAATTACTGTAAACTATGTATGTACTATGTACGGACACGACTTGATTCCATGTGTGTGATTGTAACATATAAATATATAATAATTATATTATACTGATGCATATTTTTTTAACGCTCGTATGTATAAACTTAGCTTGTAATCTACGGGAGTAACCTGTGTAGTGGTTTTTATTGCACTGAGATATATGTTATTGTATTTATGTATTGCGGAGTTTTTAACGTGTTTGTCTTTGGCAGCTGTGGGCTATTTGCAAACCAGCCATTTAACAGAATTATCTAAACGAATAGTGAACTTCAATCTATCACCCAAATTCCTTCGTTGGTGTAGTGGTAGCAAGCGCAAATGCTGAGCTCAGGTCCGGCAAAGTGCGATTGGGCTTTTCCATCAGGAATTTCTCAGTAGCAGCTCGGATTCTGGATTTATTGATGGTAATATTTACATGGGCTTAAGCATAACTGGCAAAATATTGGTAAAGTATGCACACCTCTGCCTAAAAATTCTGGGATTACAGGCGTGATGATCAAAAGAAAAATTGCCGAATATCGTAGACTAAACACGTTAAATATCTTGCTAGAACTTCCTTCGCTCGCTCTTTAGAAAACCAATGATTATACTTTGTTTTATAGAACTTTATAATAAGTAGAATTATAACGGTGAAGCCATCTGTCTTTAAACAACTAGTTTCACTCTTATTTATGGTAACTGATCTAGAGTTTATAATTGCCAGACAGATGACGTTAGCCTGAATATCTGAAGTTGTTAGAATTTTCCTTAAATCTTTAACTCCTATTGAAGTCTGTGTTCCTGGTGCACACCTATATTTGTTACTTTTATAAATGCATGATATGGCAGCACTATTTTGTTTAAAGTAGATAACTAAACATAATTATATTTAAAATAAGCTTCGAGAAACAATTCCTTCGATGTTATAGAAATTGAAGATTTATTTTGGACGTATTTTCTGCATTTTTTACGGCTTTATATATGACAAACGTTTGCGCTTGAGAGAAATTTTGGGCGTCAGAATTGAGTTGTAATTAATTTGATAATTAGGAACACAGACATACTGTTAGGTGGAATGAATCTATTCAAAATTACCTCCCTCTTCCTAGTGTAGGCCTTCCAGGACGTCTAGATGTTCGACGAAGTACGTATGATGCGATGACTATCCTATTGTTAGATCTAACGCAAATTATAGACGAAATAAATTGTTTTACAATGCGATTGAAGTGTTTTATTTATTTACATACGCCAGCACATCAAGCAACCCGAAACTGTCAAATTTTCCCAATCAACCTTGAACCTTATGCTCTAGCGATAAAGTTGAAGATCTGTTAAAGAAATTTGACAGATTGTGCTGGCGTCTGTACACCAAAGTCACGGCTTACCTACGGTCAGTGTTCACTGCTGTTAAACTTGACTACGAAACTCAACGCAAACTCATTAATTTAAATGTAATCCATTTAAAGTTTCTCGAGATTGCAGAGTGGCGATAACAGCTATAATTTAATAATTCTAATGGTTATTATTATGATAACGATAACTCGATGGAGGACTTATTGTTTTATCTTACGTATTTTACCATAATTTATGAGAGGACAATATAACGCTTTTAAAGACTAACAGGGACTGTGAGTTCTGAGTGTGTTTTAGGCCTTTCTTCTCACTCCCTTATTAATAAACGTATTATATCAGACTAGCTTCCGCCCGCGGCTTCGCCCGCGAGGTACGTCGATAAAAACTATCCTATGTCCTTCCCCGGATGTCATCTATCCTCTCTACCAAATTTTATCGAAATCCGTTCAGTGGTTTAGGCGTGAAAAGGTAACACACAGACAGTTACTTTCGAATTTATAATATTAGTACCTACCTATATTATTATTTACACACCAATTTCTCTCTTTCAGTCGTCAGTAATTTGACTTTCGAAAGAAGAAGACAAAGCGTCGTGTAACTATACAGACGCTATACAACGTTTCTTAGTAAGGGAGTCAGAGTAAGTCAAGTCGGATAGGAAACACCGACCTTATCTACTTTTTAAAATATTATTGATGTGTTAAAGTGTTTGTACAAAGCAAACAAAAAAAAAATCAAATTATTTTAAACAACTTATAGAAATAAAAACATGATTATAAAGGGCAGATTTTCAGTAGTTAACTTTTATCTGAAGAATAAATATGCCAATTTGACGTTATTTTCTAAACAAAAGCTATGGTACAAGTAATCCGACTATTCAATATGTTTCTCATAATCACGTAGTTGTGAAAAAAATGAAAGAAAAAAAAACTGGTCAAAAGCGAATCGGACTTGCGCACCGAGGCTTCCGTACCATCATGTTTTTAAATTTTCATCGGCGAGGCCTATATTTGTCAGAGAATTTTATCACTGTGCACTGCGGTGTAGAATATTGCAGTTTTATGTCAGCGCCATCTCTTGAACGATAGTGGAACTAACCTAGTGGTGTTAACTTTTGTTGATGATTTCTGAAAAAGTGTGCTATTTAGACTTCGTTTTATGTTTCCTGTAATCTTTACATTTTCTCTTTGCAAGCCGCAACGGTATTTTTTTCTACGTATTTCATCAAAAGTCGAAAACTATGCAGCCTAATAAAAAAAATTTGAAAATGTGCAAACTGCGCTCTTTCATATGACACCCCACATGCCCTAGTAGCCCCACTTCGAATTTTTCAGACCCCCTTTCAGTCCTTGTTGCAAAAAATATACATATATTTTAATTCTTTCTTATTTGCAAAATAGTTGGGCAAAGGTCATCTAAAACTATTCCTAATTTCAAGTTGATAGCGTTAGTAGTTCTTGAGATATCCAGCTGTGACAGACAGACAGACAGAGTCTCACCATAAGTGTTCCGTTTTACCATTTTGGTAGGGAACCCTAAAAGAAGAAGAAGAAGAATAAAAAAAAAGTAAGTAAAAGTAGTAGTAGTAGTAGTGTAGTAGTAGTAGTAAATGTAAGTCTAAAAAATTGCGACTACACAACCGTTGCAGTGAGTGGTTATAACCGCTATAAAATATATTCCACTGCCAATTTATTGAGCACGGAAATGACCAATTGGCGATTCAACTGGGGTCAAACCCAGTGTCAATAGAGATGCATACATAACAATTAATGCCAGCAGTTTGTTATGCAACTTTGATATTTATAGAATGCCACATGGTCGGTTCCCGACGACCTAGGCGAACTTTTTTGCATAAAGGTTTATGCATCAATGGAGGATCAACATAAAACGCTGAAAGTCAAGCTTTTTTTTAAACATTGCCCCACACTAGCAATTTCTCCTGTATTGTGCGTTTACAAACATTTAAACTCACATACACAAACAGCCAGACCCGGAACAACTATTTGTAAGTCATACAAATATTTGTTCCGTGCCGGAATCGAAACTGCGACACGCAGCGCAGCAGTCAATCGCTTAACTACTGCGCCAACCGTGCCGTGAGAAAGAAGAAGAAGTTACTGAAGAACTAAACATATTCCATAACGAAATATTTTTTGATCCCCGACTCACCCCGCCGCATCGTACTTATTTCTGACTTTTTTTCTCGGTTCTTACAGGACCTAAACACAAAAAACGCAAGTTTTAGAAACAATAAAAGTATATGATCGACTACAGTAAACAAAATCAGAAAAATATATGATATTCTTCAGGATATAGGTATGCTAGGTCTACCTAGCATACCTATATCCTCTCTACACACTATCTATAGTGTGTTGAAAACATAATACCTAGGTACAACTAATTTGATATGATAGAAAAAAATCATGAAGATACCTCTAAAAACTTTCTTTTTACAATAAAAATCATACTAATATACGAGCATTCTGATTTTTTGTCAGATTATTCTACAAGCAACATACTAAAATACTAGTGTTTTAATTTTTTCGTCCAAACAATAGATTTTTTGTAATTAAATAATTGCTTCATATTTTTCAATAAATTACCAGCGTTGTGTCTTGGTTGTATCTCTCTTTTCTATGCAGTCCGACAGTGATCACGCTTTAGGTCATGTAAGCCCCTTAAGAGTAAACTAGTCGCGAGCTCGAACTCACTAGTGGTCATGGCCAAAAAGCACGCTCTCTCATCTAGCTTTGTGTCTGACAGAGCTAGTATCAGTGATGAGCAGCTAACTGCTCACACGACGGCAACGACGGCGACGGTAGTCTACACGCACAAAGTCTAGTTATCCCGCACAGAAATACCGTTCCGAAGTAAAAGGCGCGTAAAAAAAAAACGAAAAGTGCTATGGAAAATCGAGTTTTATGAAAAAACTATAATTATTACCAATAAAGTTTATTGAACTCTTGGATAACTGAGCTTAGTCGGTACGGACTTGGTTTTGAAGATTTTACAGATCTTTTATTACTTATTTACACCCAAAGTTACGTTAAAAATAGCAAGAATATAACGAATCTTTGTTGTACAGCCAAAATTAATAATAAGTTAAAACGATATCATGTTTAACTTTGGATGCACAATGTCCAACAGTGGAGTAATATTCTCCCGAAGTTTGTATGGGTAAAATATCGAATAGTGGCACCTTAAGAGTCATAGCTAGATGTTAAATAGCCTATAGCCACCCTCAAGAATGCCCGCTACCGAAATATGCAAAATATATACATATTTTCAAATCCAATTTCTAGAGATTAGCGCGTTCAAACAAACTATGTACTCGTATGAATAATGATAAATAATTAATAATTATAATATAATGAAAACTGTATAACTGTAATATTGAGTATTACATACTTTTTTCATATTTATAACCATTTAAATTGCAATTGCAATTGCAGGTAGGTAACTAAGTTCTAAGAACGTAGGTACCTATTGTATCAATCAAAATTTATTTATTTATTTAAAATTTATTTATCTACCTATCTTCAAAATTTCGCAATACAGAATTTGAATTTGAAACAATCTCTTCAGCTTTATTTTTAGTATAAGATTAAGGTACGTGTAGGCAAGTAATAAGTAGAAATAGTTATTCTGTGGTCGAAGGACAAGTAGGCAGACACGTGTCTTACAATAACCAGAAAAGCTTACCTAAATCTAACCCTCCCCATCCCTCCCATCTTCAACAACATACCTAAACTCCCAGATTTGTTCCGTTTTATAGTTCTCCAAGATCTTGAGAAAAATCTTCTCTCGCAGCAAACTAGCTTAGTTTATATGCTCGGCGAGGTCTGAAGACTCGTTGAGTGCTACCCGCCTAATGGGGATGTATTTTAAAGGCAGAACTTACATGGAGGTTGGCAGCGGGCCACGAATCCCAAGTAGTGGAAATCAGGATTCGGCGAAAATTGATTCTGTGTTAGCTGATTAAAGTAGATAGTGTAAGGCTGGGGTTTATGGACTTATTTTGAGCTATATTTTGGTATTTTGTTGGTGTTCGGTGCATGTGTGATTTTTATGTCTGTCTAAGCACTATCTATGTATTATCTGCCTACATGCATGCAATTATCTGCACTGACAGGCATTGCGCCTCCAAACATTCGCGGGACCATATCCGCATGGAGAGGGCGAAGTTATAAGCTGACTCACGTCAACCAATGCACAAATACGTCTCAGTGCGCCCCGTGCACCTAGCTTCTGACGTTTCATAATAATAATATTTATTTCATCAAGTAACATGACTCATTCGTGTTAGTAACAACATTCCTTACCGCTATTTTAGTATTCCTATTCAAATTATGTAGTCTAAAATCATGAATACACGTGAATCACTGCCACACGCCTATCACCGAGGTGGAGGAGAGCTTGCAGCAGCGACTCACGTACAGACAATCGAGTCTGCTCGCCACACAGCGCAGGATAAGGTCATAAGCGCCCATGTAGGTTTATGTGAAATAAAATACTTTGATTTTTGATTTTGAATTTTTGAAGAGTCAAAAAAAATTTCTTGGGTGCGTGGGTCTAGTCCAGCTTATAGTAACGCCTCCATAGCAAGATGTAAACAATTATAATTATCTCTATACTTGCTGACCCGCTGACACTAGTATTTTAGTGTGTTGCTTGTAGAATAATCTGATAAAAAATCAGAATGATTGTATGTATATTGGTACGGTTTTTATTGTAAAAAGAAAGTTTTTAGAGGTATCTTCATGATGTTTTTTCTATCGTATCAAATTAGTTGTATTATGTTTTCAACACACTATCTACCTAGCATATTATATCCTGAAGAATATCATATATATTTTTCTGATTTTGCTTACTGTAGTCGATCATATACTTTTATTGTTTCTAAAACTTTCGTTTTTGTGTTTAGGTACTGTAAGCCCCTTAACAAAGCGTTTGGTATTTGTAGCAAAACGACATATTTCATTATCTCCAGTTTTGGAAAACAATTTCTGTAATCTCGTAAGAAGTTCTAAGTAGAATATGGTTTTCCAAGTTAAAACAATTCCGTTTTCACGTCTGTCAATATGCGGAAGGCAGCTTTACTTTGGTACCTGTATTAGTATTCTTTACCATTGGAGGCTCACTGTGTCGCAAGGCTAGAACTCGATATTTTAATTTTAACAGCGCCAACTGGACTGAATATCGTTCTCATCTTAATAAAAACATCATACTTAGTTCTAAGACGTTTAAAACTGAAAAAGAGATTGATACTGCCATAGTTCATTTGCAGGAAACTATTATCGATGCTAGAGACTCCTCCATACCATCCACGACTGCTGTGTTCAGCGATATCCCTACCAAACTTCCTAGGTATGTTAAAAATTTAATCCGCTACAAAAATCATTTGCGTCGTATGGAACAAAAACTGCCCAGTGGTTACCTTAGAAGGCTCAATCGTAGTAATATAAACATCTTACAAACATACATAAACACTAATATCCGAAATTACCTCGATAACGTTTGGAATGCCAAACTGGCAAAATTTGATAACCCCAGTCAAGATATCTGGCGTCTAACTAAATCTCTCAAGCCTAGATCTGTGAACATCCCTCCCCTTAAACTTTTGGATGGGTCCTTGACGGCTAGCACGGCCGAACAATGTAACGCTTTGGCGAATGCCTTTTGCGACAATATGAGCCTTACCACTAACTGGGATAGTGACTCTAAACTGAGGGATGAGGTATCGAATTCTATGTCTGCCATTAACAGTTACAATCTCGCTTCTAATTTTATAAAGCCGGTGAGGCCATTTGAGATTCGTAAAACTTTGACTAGGCTTAAATCCCGTAAATCTGTAAGTCATGACGGGATCCATAACTTGCTTTTAAAGAACTTGCCACAGAAAGCGATAGTCTATGTCACTAAAATTTTTAATGGCTGTTTTGGTCTGGGCTATTTCCCAAACATCTGGAAAAATGCTAAAACAATACCTCTTAAAAAACCTGGAAAAGACAGTACTTTACCCATAAACTACCGCCCCATAAGTCTGCTACCTTCTGTTGGTAAACTTTTTGAGTCCGTAATTTACACAAGATTATTACGAGCCACTGGGCAGTTATTGATCCAAGAGCAGTTTGGGTTTCGTGCCACTCATTCAACTACCCAACAGCTAGCCAGGGTGACAGAACACATATCCCACCACCTAAATCTCAAACAGTCCACAGGTATGTTTCTGTTGGATATCGAAAAAGCGTTTGATACCGTGTGGCACGAAGGCCTGCTACACAAGTTGCTCACTCTGGATGTGCCTATGCTTCTAATTAAACTCGTTCAATCTTACCTTGCTGATCGTAAATTCCAGGTTCACATCGGAAACACCACCTCATCACCTCAAAATGTCCCAGCTGGCGTTCCCCAGGGCTCCATAATAGGACCCTATTTATTTCTCCTGTTCTTAAATGATATACCTATCCAACCTCGAACCAAATTAGCTTGCTTTGCTGACGATACTGCCTCTTATACCTCTTCGGATGATACGGATTTGATCATAGGTCGCCTACAATATTCTATAGATTTGCTTCTTGACTATTTTAAGAAATGGAAACTTAAAATTAATGAGGATAAGACGGAAGCAATATTTTTCTCCCGTGCTAGGCAACCCCCCTCAAGAACTTTAAAAATAGCAGGCCATACAGTGCCTTGGAAAACTTGTGTGCGTTATCTTGGGATCAAAATGGATAGCCATCTAAATTGGTCCAAACATATTGCTGACTTGCGATTAAAGGGCGCCCAAGCCCTTGGCGCTCTAAACCCTATAATGAATCGCAAAAGTAAATTAAGTAGCAATACTAAACTAAGAATTTATACTACGCTTGTCCGTCCGTGTATAACTTACGCCTGCCCTGTCTGGAGTAGCACATGTTTCTCTAACCATCAACTACTGCAAGTTGTACAAAATAAAGCAGTAAAAATATCCTATAATACCAAATTTAAAACTAATCTTAAGAAGTTACATAAACAAATTAAACTTCCCTTATTATTCAATCACGTAATTAAAATATCTTCAAGATTTTATAATAAAAACAAAATTAATACTACTAACCCGTTAATTTCAAATTTGTGTTCATTAACCTTAGACAAATTACCATATATCGATAGATACGGCACTTACCGTCTACCGCATCACTACCTTTTGTTCCCTCCACCGGAGTGTCCAAAGGCGCGAGCGACCAGTGGCTTGACCCCCGAGAGGCTGGCTGCCGCCCCGGCCCCGGCCGCAGATACACCGGAGCGCGGGCGGCAGGGAGGCTCCGTCCGCTGATCATTGACTGGTCGCACGGTTGCTTATTTACATACGTACACCGTGCGATCAGCATAATAGTTAAATATTTTTTTTTGTTATACCTTGCAATCAGTAAATTATAACTAAATAATTTGTATATTGTCATCATGTACCCATGGTTATTGTGTGCAAAGTGTATGTTGTAAGCAGTTAAAACTACATATCTGTCATAAGCTTTGAAAGGTGAATAGCTAGCCTCATAAAGTGCCTAATTTTAATGAGTTAATGTAACTTAGGATAAGTGCATTTTGTTTATTGTTCATTGGTAAATAAAGATATTTGAAAATGAATGACTTTGGTACCTCACCTTACCTACCTACTTATTAATTAAAATATGTTAAAGTGATCTAATAACTAATGTTGACTTAACGTTTATTAATTACAACGTGCTCAATAATCCTGTCGCCTTTTGCATCACAAAAGGCGACAGGATTATTGAGCACGTGAATACTTAACTTTGCTATACAATATTATATTGTATTAGGACTCGTTCAGGTCCTATGAGAACACAATATAAAAACTTATTACATACAGGCAATTACAAAATAGCTCTACTTAGTGGTCGCTCACAATGGGCCTTATAATGTTACGAGCTTGGGGTTCGTGACAATAAAAACTGCCGATTTAATAACCAAAAATTGACACTTTAATTAACAACACTAATTGCAACTCAAACACACTAATTATGAAACACAATTTCACTAATGATCACTCTTAGTCGCACTTGAATATCGCTTCGATTCGTAAACAAAACACGCGCAGTGTCGCTTACGGTAACAGTGGCGCGAGTTCAATGGTTATTTCCCTTCTCAAAAAATGCTCAACGCGCCTAATGAAGATTTCACTTCTAAAAAATAATTTTAAGAAACCCTCTGCTACATATCCAACCTGTTTCTATAACCTGGTTGATATCTACAGGATAGATAGGGATTTATCCTGCAGATATCAACCAGGTTATAGAAACGTTTGCTATTCATATATCTAAGGTCTTAGAAGTTTTTGCTCGCTCAGCTTTTTCGGATCTAGGTATATCTGCTTTATCCTATGTCTCTACTTATTATTATTAGCCTGTTATGTCTCCCTGCAGGGCAAAGGTCTCTACTTAATTTTCGTAAAATTAATCTCAAAACCCACACAGCTTCATACCAGAATGTTATAGCGAAACTCCGATCCGGTCAGCATATCCCGATGAATAATAACAACATATTTATCAGAACCGCTCGCATTTATCACCAAATGATATTTATTTCAAGGGTTCGTTACGTGCCGGCTAATTGCCGCGTCCCCGGAACGGCTTCCGTCCATAAATTATTATGTGGCGCAAGTAGTGGCGGCTTAGCGTGTGGTGGGTTGACTTTTGACCATCAACAAGAGTGCACTTCATAGTATTCTGGGCTTCTTAAAAGGAAGGAATGCAAGACCGACGATCTTGCAAGAACGACGGAGACACTGGGCGACGACGTGACCGTTTATTTTGCTCTTCCTTCGTTATGTTCTCCTGGTAGCAGCATTGCGTTATCTGTCAGTTTATTCATTTTTTCGTATCAGTGGTAGAAAGCGCTGGGTGTAGATGATGTTAATGGATGTTGGGATATTGACAACTTTAATGCCTCTGTCTCCAGACTAATATTTGGTCATCAAGATCCTGATTGATGACCATTTACATGTCCGAATTCCATCAGGGATTAGCGGCTTGTTTAAAATCGCTGACGTCCATAAACACGCTCCAACCACATCTTATGGCACACGCCCCCGCGACAGCTCCAGGCTCTCGTGTTGCCGACGCCATTAGTTTTGTTTCTTGCAGACTACTCCCGGATAACCGGGACTTTCTCAAGAATAAATTAGTTAATGAACCGGAGGAATATTACTCTACTGGTTGCGCAGTGGTTATTTGATAAAGGTGTTGTTATTTATGCTCTGTTGGACCCATGTTATACTTATATTACAGCCGCCTGGCTTAAATAACTCAATCATTTTGGTGCGAACCTACGGCTCGTGTAATCGGCGAGATTAACCTTCGGCCGTGTTCTCTTGTCCTGGTACTTTGTTCTGCTGATAACCTGCGGATTATGCCTATATTTCTAACGTAAATATTAAGGTGAAAAATTCTCTAAAATCTTGTTGAAACGCCATAGTAAGTAATACACTCTAAATCACATGCTGAGGACCTATTTATTACCATTCGAGGTGTGGTATTTAAAAGAAACGATGGATGGACTGTGTGAAAGATGATATGGCTAGGAAGGGGGATGACAGCTAATACTTCTCCATTAGCTATCATTTCGGTAGTCACCTACTGAGATGATAGCTAATAGAGAAGTATGGAAGAAGAAGACATATGTTGCACCGATCTCAAACAAATTGGGATAAGAGCAAGAGAAAGAATACGAATAAGATGACAAATATGCAAAGTAAGTTTAAGAATGATGACTTAAAGCGCGGTCACTGTGGGACTGCATAGAAAAGAAAGAGAAGCGCGATAACACAACGCTGGTAATTTATTGCAAAATATGAAACAGTTATCTATTTACAAAAAATCTATTGTTTGGACTAAAAAATTAATAAACTGGTACTTTGGTATGTTGCTTGTAGAATAGCCTGAAAAAAAATCAGAATGATTGTATGTAGTATGGTTTTTATTGTGAAAAGAAAGTTTTTAGAGGTTTCTTCATGATTTTTTTCTATCGTATCAAATTAGTTGTATTATGTTTTCAACACACTATCTAACTAGCATATATCCTGAAAATTATCATAAGTATATTTTTCTGATTTTGTTTACTGTAGTCGATCATATACTTTTAGGCATTATAAAACATGCGTTTTTTGCGTTTAGGTCCTGTGGCAGTGGCGAAGGTTGCATACAACTCGATTCTTATCGGCTCCCCTTTGAAAAATGGTACAGTCAGTATTCTATAGACAAATAATATATTGATTTTAAAGATATCTACTCCGGTTTACCTCTTACAAAAATTGACCATTCGCTACTGTCCTGTAGTCCCCTTAAAGCTGCTTATTAGCAAATTCATCCGCATTCTTTTAGTCATTAGGTGTTCTGGAGCCCATGAGGATCGTGACCTCACACTGGTGCCTAAATACAAAAGTTTTGTTTTAGGGGAGGGGGAAAGGGGAGGAGGAGGGGAGGAGGGGGAGGAGGAGGAGGGGGGAGGAAGGTAGGTACTGGTTGTTATCATATAACCTTTCAGAACTTTTCATATCATTAGTCCCTAGAACAGATCAGAATTTTTTGTAACAAAAGTTAAATTGAAACTGAACCAAGTTTTATGTATGATTTCCCGTTGATTGTTTAAATTTTATTTACCCGTCGTCGTTCCAACTCTTTTGTGGCCACGACCGTAACTCGTAAACTTGGTTTTATTCGAATGAATAGAAGTCTACAAAATATTTGTGCTACACCTACGAAGTTTTTGTCATTACGGGTAGTCAGAAGCCCGAAAGTCTGAGAATCAGATTTACCAAGGGGGATCGTGTTAGGCCCGGTATCCACCAAAGCGGAGAGGAGAGGAGACGAGAGGAGATGTGCGGCGAAGCTGGCAGATTATTATTTCCACCAAAGCGGAGAGGAGATGCGTTGCGGAGAGGAGATGTGAGCTGTGTGTAGCGGAGATGTGAGCTGTAAGGCAGCGGGGTGAGGGGTGCGCGAGCGCGTGCTCCGCCCGGCCGCCCGACTAGACACTTCTCCGCTCTGCCGCGCCGTTTGCTCACTCGCTGCACTAAATTCTATAGAAAAACGAGACATCTCTCCTCTCCGCTTGACCCATTTCCACTAAAGCTAAGCGGAGAAGAGATGTGGAAATAACGAAATCGGATTGGTTTATTCAAACACATCTCCTCTTGTCTCCTCTCCTCTCCGCTTTGGTGGATACCGGGCCTTACCCAAATACCCAATAACTGGGTTGTGGAGGTCAGATAGGCAGTCGCTCCATGTAAAATACTGGTATACAGCTGCATTCTGTTGGACTGGAAGCTGAGCTCAAAAATAGTTGGAAAAAGGCTAGGCAGATGAAGACCTACGATGTTTTTGTTTAGTTTTCTAAAAGAAAACTCATATAATGAAGAAAAATATTACAAAAGCCCGCACAGAAAAAAATAAGACATAGTTTCCTATAAAAATAAAGCTAAACTCCTTTCTCGTGCAACTTAAGTTTTTAAAAGACGCAATTCAAGTTAGTCTTTTAAAATGTTTAAGGAGCAGTCTACTGTTAAAAATAAATTAAACTTTTAATAAGTAGGACTGAAGAGGTTTCGCTTGCAATACTGATGTAAATGAGTAATTATTGTTTTTAAGTTTCAGGTCTGACGTTAAGAGGAAAGTAAGCAGATTAACCTTTGATTCGCTTGTTGGCGAGGCCTTCATTTACCTTTAGCGGTTTTGTCGGCTCCATTTTCCAGTTAAATGTTTTCTATTTGTCATCATTATTATTATCTTTAGGCCTTGTCAACTCACTGTAGCAGGGCATAAACTTCTCCCTTTCACATTATTCTTTGGCGTGACATGACACTTGATTTATGCATTATGAACTTGATTTTATCAACCACACAAGTTATGTCGACAATCACCTGACAACTTGAACAATTCTTTTAAATTAATTACGAGCCACCAAAAGCGCCTTTCCGTATCATAAAAATCTGCAATCTGACCATCTTTTTACATAAAACAACAAAAAAATAATTAAAAAGTCGTATACAGCAGTCGGAAGCCTTCTCTTAGTAATTACATTGCTCCTTCCTTGACGCTAAGATTTCACGCAGGGGTGATTTAAAAATAAAAGGCCCCCAAGTTGCCTCTTCCAGGTCTATTTAGTTATCAACAAAATTGTCTTGTCTAGTGTAATCCTTAAAAAAGCCTTTTGTTTATTTAATAATAAACAGCTTTGAGCCTCGGGGTGGACGGTGGACGTCATCAGTAAGTTATGCTGTGTGATGAGATTAGCGGGCTGAGATTGCCAGAATTAAGTAAAATAATAATTAATTTAAGGATTGCCATTCAACGTGGCAATGCTGCCAGTCTTCTGGGCACGTTTCTGGATGACAGCTGGCCGATGACAGATGGCCGAGTACTTCGACGCCGTATTCTTTTGTTTTTGTTTTTATTTGTATATTTAGTCATTTAATTTAGTACCTAATATGTAGTTATGTTAGGCCGCAGGAACCCGTTGGATGCGAGAAGCACAGAACCGGTCGAAGTGGAGGTGCTTGGGGTAGGCCTATGTCCAGCAGTGGACATCTTTCGGCTGAAATGGTGATGATGATGATGATGTAGTTAGTTATCGATACATACAATAATGTTACCGCTTAATAAAAGGAATGATTTAAGGGTTAATAATGGAAGGCTATCAATGCCGATGATTAGGAGCAATGAATAAATAAACAT
Source organism: Luperina testacea (assembly GCA_927399505.1). NCBI lineage: Eukaryota > Metazoa > Arthropoda > Insecta > Lepidoptera > Noctuidae > Luperina > Luperina testacea. The sequence goes on from OV656771.1 coordinate 3,026,939, forward strand.
GATTGGAAGAATCGTCTAATACCAATGTTAAAAAAAAACACTGACGGACATCGCTCAGCCTAAACCACTGGGTATAGAATTGTAGAAGCATGAAAATGAGCACTCTTGTGCTCATGCAAACATTTAAAATATTTAAATTTAAATAAAAAAAAATTAAATTAAAAATGCTTCCTTGTTGTTGTCTTAAACTCTTGTTCCTTTAGCAACAAGGAAGCATTTTTTTTAATTCTTTCTCTAAAGGGGTCAAGTAGGGGTCAAGTCATTATTGCTGATGGGAATGCCATCGGGCACACGGCTTGTTGAACTAAGAAATACTAATGTTGATCGAAGAAGAAATGCTTTAATTTTCTATAAAAAAGCTTTCACGACTGCCACGTTATGTTCTTCGCAATTTCTCACGGATTATTTATGAGACAAATGTCGCTGTTGAAGACACATTTATTCTTAGCTGACATCAAGAGGATGTATATAAAAGTAAGTACCTACTTAACATTTCCCCTTGTATTTTCCGCTTTAAGGGACTACAGGATCTAAACGCAAAAAACGCAAGTTTTGTAATACCTAAAAGTATATGATCGACTACAGTAAACAAAACCAGAAAAATATATGATATTCTTCAGGTTATATGCTAGTTAGATAGTTTGTTGAAAACAAATACAACTAATTTGATACGATAGAAAAAAATCATCAAGATAACTCTAAAAACTTTGTTTTTACATTATAAACCATACTAATATATATATATACATATAATCATTCTGATTTTTTGTCAATATATTCTACAAGCAACATACTAAATCACTAGTGTTTTAATTTTTTAGTCCAAACAATAGATTTTTTGTAAATAGATAATTGCTTCATATTTTGCAATAAATTACTAACGTTGTGTCATCGCCTTTCTCTATCTTTTCTATGCAGTCCGACAGTGACCGCGCTTCAGGTCATGTAGTCCCCTTAACTGTAGTCTGAAGTTTTTATTTCAGGATTCAGTACTTTGTTATTATTTATTTTACTTTTAGCCAGTGTTGTCCCACGGCAGGGAAAAGGCCTTCCTTCTTCTTTCCAGTCCTCTCTATCTTTTTTTTTCAGGATGGGAATCATCAAATGACCCCTCCCGCTCTGGGTGGAGCGGAAGGGAGTGTCAGACTCTTACTGACTAAAACCCACCCGTGCCCGTCCTTAGCCCTTTATGTTCCGGGCCAGCGGTAACCCTTTCGGACAATCCCGCTGACCGTCCTCTCTATCTTGAGTTAGTGTGGACCAATCCTGTCTGTAGGCGACAAGTTCAACCCAATTTTCATAAATGCATATTTTTTTTATTTCAGTACTAATTAAAACTACGACTAAATGAACCGCTGTCTGCCGTTCTCAGTTTTCCCCATAACTTGTGTTTGCGTTTATTCTTTACTTCAAAAGTTCTGTTCTCGAAGTTATCTCGCTAAGATGGTTGTCCTTCAACTATGTAATCAGATTTCATGTTCACCGCATCTTAATTGTGTGACGTTGGTCCTTGGAGGAAAGGATTTAATTGTGAATGCGTTTTTTTGCATTGTAGGTCAGAGGAGAATCTTGAGTGGTAGATTAGAGTTTTCATAATGTTATCATTTGGCACTTTTTCAACCTGTTTTGTGTCACTTCTGGGCAGAGGTCTCCCCCATAGCTTTTCGTTGTTCTTTGTGCGTTGCTTTCTCCTTTAGCGGCATCTACACCGCCGCATACGAACTATGCAACGTAGTGACGTCACGTAAAATTCTGCATTTCGCAAGCACAGTTTACTGCGCAACTAGCATAATTATATCCAATGTCCCGACGTCAATCTTCGGGTAGTTGCCCACCAGACATATCACTTGTCTGGTCGGAGGATCCTCCCTTTTCTATGGAGGTTGAGTGAACTTTACTCTATGTTCTTCATACCTGTACCTATAGGTACTCCGACCAATCTTCCGTAAACACATCTAAGTCGTCACACCAGCGTTTTCTAAGCCTTCCTTGGCGACGACCGACGCCAGCCAGTTCCAGTGCCAGCGTGTACATATTTATAATGTCAAGAAGACTCTCTTTAGTAAAATCAGCCAGCCGCGTCTGGATATTTTCTGGAATGTCCTCTAAAAATGTGTGCACCAAATGCTCGCCGCAGATATGAGCGAGAGGTGGTATATGTATAAAACTAGTAATAGCTTAGTAGATGGACTTTCATTCTATTAGGCATTTGTCGGAGTTGGGTTCTGTTGCAGTTATTGAACATGCACCTCCGGGCTGTATTTGCAGCTCGGGTTAATCCAGCTGGTCGTCTTACTTTATATACATATATATACATATTATTATACATTATGCTTATGTTAGTATTTTGCCTCATGTGTGGCCACGCTACCCGATGCTCTATAGCTTTCTTACTCTAAGTGCCTAGCTCGCTCAGGTAGATAACCGTGACGTCAATCTTCCTTATTGCCTTTGAATGAGTGCGAGTGCGACCGCAATATAGGTCGGCCTAAAACTTTAAACGCATTCGAGCTGCGCCTGTAGCGAAGCGAAACAAAAACCACAAAATATGCGGCCCGCGGCACGCTTACGTACTTTGCCTTATTTTATTGATTGTAGTATAATCGGTAGAAATGAGACATACATCGCTCTTAGGTTTGATAAACAAATTGTTTGTGTGTTTTTTTTTATCAGTTTTACTGAAATCACTACTTACATATTTACTAATTTGCTTAGCAGTATTCAATGACAGCTACGCTAATAGACGATAGAATATACCCTTGTGTGCAAATTCTGATTTATTACGGTTGGATCCCCTATACATTTTCTAATGAAATAAATATATTTATCATATTTTTCCTGACAAAATTATATAGGTAGCAATATTATAATGTTAGCCACGATTTTGGGTAATGGTGACTACCTAATAATTAATACTTACTAAAAATATACTAAAATCATAAAATGTGAGATAACTTTTTTTTCGCCGGGCCCTGGTGAATTTTTTATGGGCCGTGACCCGTTTTTCATCCAAATCGGTTCAACCGTTTAAGCGTAACGAACAAAATAAAATTAAACCTAATATTTTCTCTTTATTATAACATAAGGACTAGCTTCTGCCCGCGACTTCGTCTGCGTGAAATGTCTTGTTCCCGCAACTCATCCTGTCGCATCACATCGCCTGCCAGCGCTATTACTTCGTTTTCACTTAGCGTTCTTTTTTACAATTTTTTCATTTGCTCGGCTCCTAGGGGTCCTAGCGTGATGTTAAATAGCCTATAGGCTTCCTCAAGAATTTGGCTATAAAATGCAAAAAGATTTTTTCAAATCCGACCGCGGCGGTAGTTACAGAGATTAGCCCGTTCAAACAAACAAACTCTTTAGCTTTATTATTAGTATATAGATTAAGCCCCTGGCTCTTGCGCTAGTATTAACTTGTAGCTAGTATTACAACAAGCCAGTTTTTCCACTTAATATAATTAACTATTATTAATTTTTTTTTTCAGGATGGGAAATCATCAAATGACCCCTCCCGCTCTGGGTGGAGCGGAAGGGAGTGTCACACTGATGAGATTGACGACACGGTTGGCGCAGTGGCTGAGCGATCGACTACTGCGCTGCGTGTCGTGGGTTCGATTCCCGCACGGAACAAATATTTGTATTGCCTACAGGTAGTTGTTCCGGGTCTGGCTGTTTGTGTATGTGAATTTAAATGTTTGTAAACGCACCCACGATACAGGAGTAATTCCTAGTGTGGGGCAACGTTTTTAAAACAAAAAAAAAAAAAAAAAAAAAAACTCATACTGACTAAAACCCACCCGTGTTCCTTACAGGACCTAAACTCAAAAAACGCAAGTTTTAGAAAAAATAAAAGTATATGATCGACTACAGTAATCAAAATCAAAAAAATATATGATATTCTTCAGGACATATTCTAGGTAGATAGTATTGAAAACATAATAAAACTAATTTGATATGATAGAAAAAAATCATGAAGATACCTCTAAAAACTTTCTATTTACAATAAAAAAACCATACTAATATACATACAATCATTCTGATTTTTTGTCAGATTATTCTACAAGCAACATACTAAAATATTAGTGTTTTAATTTTTCAGTCCAAACAATAGATTTTTTGTAATTAAATAATTGCTTCATATTTGACAATAAATTACCAGCGTCGTGTCATCGCGCATCTCTTTCTTTACTATGTAGTCCAACAGTAACCGCGCTTTAGGTCATGTAAGCCCCTTATATAAATAACAATCTACACGATACAAAACAAAATCTAACTCAGTACATCAAAACAAATGACACGTTCAACTAACCACCGTTTTCCAGCACTCTTATCAGTAACCTGTCAGTGGCAACAAAACATGTGAATAGCGGAAAAGGGAACGTTCCCATTAAGTATTGACGGCGTGACGCACACGCAGCGTTAGGTTCCAATTAAATACGAGTAACAAATCAGTGGTTGGCGACGCGTTCCTTCTGTGGCGCCCTTCATTTGTGTGAGGTGCCGTCAAATATTGTGGTTACGTTAAGGCGAGGTTGATGGATTGACATTTATCGAAGAGATTTGTTCTGAACTTGTTTTCTTGCAGGGCGAGTTGGATTTTTTGAAGCGAAAACTTCTTTAAGCGCGTTGGGCTTTTTTCGAGAGGGGGAAAAAATGGGGTGTTAATCTCTGGAACTACCAGTCGGATTTGAAAAATTCTTTGTGCAATTTGATAGCCCAATTCTTGAGGAAGGCTATTTAAGATGACGCTACGATTCCTAGGAGTCAAAGTAACAACGCAGGCGGGCGATGCGATGCGACGGGCTAGGATGTGGGAACAATAAATTACACAGGACGAAATCGCGGGCAGATGTTATTTTAAGTTAATAAACCTACACAAGTACGAGCTTATTACTTAGGAGGTCATTATTTTTTGTGATTATCATGTTTAGATGTACAGCATACGAGTATTAACACATTGTCAAAAGTTAATTTTAGTTTGAAAAAAAAAATGTAGGTTAAAACAACTCATTGTTCCAAACCACGAATCTGAATAATTTTAAATTCCTTTGAGTAGCTTAGCTTCCCCTTAACTCGCAATTCCTATGGGGGAATTGGTGGGCACAATCTAACGTGTCACTGGGGGCCGTATCTCACACCATCGAGAATTGACGGCTATAAATATGTATGTAGCTAGGTGAACTGCTTTGAATATATTGGGGCTGGGTTAATAGAAACTTTTGTTCGTTATACCGTTGTATAATGTAGATAATTTTGGTAGGAATGCCTAATTTGAATGAGCATCTAGGTGTTAGGTTTATGTCTTGAGGATGAATCACACATTAATACGATTGATGATAATCAGAATAGTTTATTAAGGCTTCAGACTGGGTGACCAAACTAGCCGCATCATGGCCGCATCGCATCCGTCAGGCGACGCCAGATTCAGGCAGGACCCGACGTCCATGTACACAGAACATAGACAAGTTAACTCCTTTATCATAGACTAACGAGGTTGGTAGTGTTGTATCACCAGTTTTGGCATACTGGAGGTAGAAAAACCTATCTATCTCTGGGTTTAACATCCCAATAATCTATATCAGTAGCTATCTATCTAATAATCTATATCTATATGATACTGGCAATCATCAGTAGCTATCTCTATAATGATTATATAATACTGGCAACCATCAGTAGATATATGTATGATTATATGATACTGGCAACCATCAGTACCTAGCTATCTGTATGATTATTTGATACTGGCAACCATCAGTACCTAGCTATCTGTATAATTATATGATACTGGCAACCATCAGTAACTACCTGTATGATTATATGATACTGGCAACCATCAGTAGCTATCTGTATGATTATATGATACTGGCAACCATCAGTAGATGTCTGTTAATAGGTTATTAGGTTCGGCCGCTGTCTATCTGTCAGTCGTTCGTGGTTTATCAAAACTAGAAGCTCACAAACGCCACACGCTAGTTTCACACTTTTAACTCGATCCGATTCTTGGCACTTATTTTATGATCTTACAATTAAAACTATTCTATAGGTAAAAATTCAAATTAAAATTGAATTTGAATTAAATTTGAATTTCTTGCTCACCCAAGCTCTGCTTGTAATCCAGACGGAAAATGTTGACGGACCCGGAAAAAGGAGGTACGTTACTGTATTGGAACAAAGTTTCTTAGAAAGATACCTCTAACAACTGCGAGTCAAAAGAAAAAAATCCAGAAACCGCACAATAATCCCCGCCAATAACCACAACACATATAAAAAGTAACGAGTGGTGGTGTCGTTAATTACCTCTTGTGGATCCCGGCTAAGCGTGACGTCACCACTTCGTGGAGCCAATGAGCTTAAGTTTGTACTTTGTGGTTACAACGATAATACTCAATGGAAGTGACCTCTTAATTGACATTAAATAAAGTTAAATAATAAATAAAGGTGTTCAGAAATCTCAGCAAGAATAATTTATGCAAAACGGTGACGCCCCTAACGAGTGGTAAGTTTGACGAGTAAATTTGTAGTAATTATTGTCAATAACGAAAAAGCATTTTGCCCCCTCCATGCGACTCTCTTTTTCTTTGCGATAGAGAGATAGTTTTCATGGTTTTCGAGAGAGCTGAAGCCGATAGTGAGGTCAAAATGAAAATCCAAGATGGCGAAAACTTTATGAAAGCTTCTAAAAACGTGTACTAGATTGCTCGGTATTAAAAACACGTATTAAATTCACAATTACTCACTCTCTCTGTCTCTATTTATTATAAACGAGTGTAAGTCGTGGTCGCTCAACGCGTTATGGAGCGGGCTATGCTCGGAGCTTTTTTGAAGGATAAAATCGAAACGAAGTTATCCGTTAAAGAACCGGAGTCACCGACATAGCTTGCAGCGCAAGCTGAAGTGGCAGTGGGCTGGCCATGTTTGTTTGAGGACCGATGGCCACCCCAGGTCAGCGGGATTGTCCGAAAGGGTTACCGCTGGCCCGGAACATAAAGGGCTAAGGAAGAAACACGGGTGGGTTTTAGTCAGTAAGAGTCTGACACTCCCTTCCGCTCCACCCAGAGCGGGAGGGGTCATTTGATGATTTCCCATCCTCAAAAAAAAAAGACCTATGGCTGGTGGAGCAGACGAGTCCTGGAGTGTCGACCGAGTATCGGCAAGCGTAGTTTGGGTCGCCCACAAGCTAGATGGACCGACCTCAAAAAGGTGGGTGGGACAGATAACAGACTGGATGCAGAAGTCGGAGGACAAGGTGTTCTGGCGCCAGGAGAGGCCTATGTCCAGTGGACTGCGATAGGCCGAGTTCTGCTGTGATTGAGGGCCATTCAACCAATCAGAGCAGTTTATATACGCTTGAAAATTTCTCACATTAATTTTGCGATAGTTTTCATTCGAGAAACTGGCTCATAGCCCATATCGCTTCCAGCAGCTTTAGCCAATGTCTTGTTGATTAACAAAAGCGAACAAAGTTAGATCAATAGCTGTAGGTACCTATATGATGTCCTAGTTGTGTTCAGGTAAACTTTTAATTGCTACCGTTTGGGACGTTTTGGTGGGTCTTCGGGGAGGTAGGTAAGAACTGTCGTGATAGGGAAATGTAACGTTCATTGTAAATTTTGTAAAGGATTTGTTTCTGGTTCAGAATTTAAATGCAGCTCTCAATAATGTCACTAAGGATTAAAGAAATGGTAGTAAAAGAATCCGATTAGGCGCTAATTAACCTTTTCTACAAAAAAAAAGCGCAACCTTTTCTTATGCTAAGTGCACAAAACATGTGTGTAAAACATTTTAGCTATGAGAATAAAATCACACACTTTACTAAGTACAAAGAATAATTTAGAGATAAACTTTTAAATTACTTTGTGATTGATTATTTTGGAACTTTTGTTTACTTATTTCCCCATTCCTTATTTATTTATTTCCATTTGTTTTTCCTCATTGATGGCGAATGTCAATGGGGATAAGTGGAATAACCCCTGAAAAATATTCATTGCTGACATAGGTCTCCCCCAAGCACCGCAATTTTGACCGGTACTGTGCTTCTCGCAACCAGCGGATTTCTGCGGCTTTCAGCTGGTCATGTCTACCTGTAGCTTAAACAGAAATTACCTACAAACTTCTCCGAAAAGTATCTGAATATGCATTTAGAAACCAGGGGCCAGTCTCATTTGCACCATAAATCACTAAATGCGTTTAACGCTAAACATATTAAAATCATCAGTCTGCCTTCAAACTAACCACCTTCACTAACCACTTCGACTAATAATATTAAGAAAAATAAAATTACAAGACGACCAGTATTGCGAATAATATTTTAAATACGTTAAGCGTTATGCAAGCAGGCTTTAGACAAACATGTCTGACACTAACTAATCTTCATTTATAATGAATAACATCCCTCAAGCTAAATAAACATATCTCTCAAACACCCTCCCCTCAGTGTTAACGTGCTACGCAACAACATACCTTACGTGTTAAGAACCTTCCTTCTTCATCCCTACTTATCTTCCTATTACCGATTCTAGTCACGAAAGACGATTTAACCGTATGTATCGAAATGGGGACTGACCCCTCTTTGGATGTTTTTGGGAGCTGGAGGAGACATGGGGGAAATTTATTGATGCGAGTTTGAGTTTCTGATTTCATTAAGATTTTGTAATTACAGTACCCGGCGATAAATATTGCACATCGACCTTTTTTGTATTTTATACAAAGAATAAAAATAATTATCAAAAGAAGTAAATCATAATTGTTTTAACAGCTCCTAATAGATACCGGACTGTTTGTATTTCGTGCGACAGAGATAACGCTCTACGAAGCCGAAATTAGCCGATTGTCTTTTTCCAAAGGTCGATGTGCAATATTTGTCGCCGGGTACAGTAATAGGTATGTTACGGATTCCTAATAATACTGACGTTGGTTTTTGACATGTAAGAGCTGAGGAGCAATTACCGTAATATTAAAAACCGGCCAAGAGCGTGTCGGGCCACGCTCAGTGTAGGGTTCCGTAGTTTCCCGTCCGTCACAATAAGTGTTCCCACTTATGAGTTTAAAAGTAAAAAATGCTTGCATATACGATTATACTACAAACTTAGTCCAGAAATTATTTTGTACAACTTTTTGTCTTTTTTGTACAAAAACTGTTGTTTCCATCAAGTTCAAAATAATTTTCCTAGAAAGTCCTTATAAAGTTCTACTTTTCAGATTTTTTTCATATTTTCTAAACTTATGGTTCAAAAGTTAGAGGGGGGGGGACACATTGTTTTTTACTTTTGGAGCGATTATTTCCGAAATTATTGACATTATCAAAAAATGATTTTAGTAAACCTATATTTATTTTTAAATACCTTTCCAACAATATATCACACGTTAGGGTTGAAATTAAAAAAATAATCACTTCCCACTTTACATATAGGGGGGCTACCCTAATAAAACATTTTTTTCCAATTTTTATTTTACCACTTTGTCGGCGTGATTGATATACATATTGGTACCAAATTTCAGCTTTCTAGTGCTAACGGTCACAGAGATTAAGCGAGGACGGACAGACGGACAGACAGACATGGCGAAACTATAAGGGTTCCTAGTTGACTACGGAACCCTAAAAACGTAAGTTCAAAATCTAGTCGCTATCTCATCTCGGCGACAATCAATGTAAAAAATGTAGGGAAATAAGAGGTATTTTTGATAGACTGACACTGAGATCAGCCGGTCGATTCTGCAAAATCTCACCGTGAAAACTTAGGTGATGTGAGTTTGTTTTTGTTAGGAATTGACACTATTGACAGCTCACTCCACGCTCACTTCACCTAAGTATTCACGGTGAGATGGTTACAGAATCGCACTGCAGACTGTGAACGTTCATAAAATTACGAGAATTGCCCTTCAGATCTTAAACTAGACGATTCAGGGTCAGTTTTATTTCGTAGTAAAGGAGAAAGGAAATTGATCTTTAAATTGATCATTGATTTAATTTAATCTCTTCAAAGTAAGAGTGAACAGGCTTCTTCTGGGTGAGCTCACTCCATCTGTCATCTCTGACCTAGACTAGAGTCAAGAGCAAACCCATTTCAAATAAAAAAAAAAAAGTGCCTTTTACAAAGTTGTTTTTTACAACCTCTACAAGAACATAGTAAAATACAAGTTGCTCTTTTGCACAGAAAGGATGGAATCAAGCCACAAAATAATGAAAAACGAAACGAAATTAACATCAACATGATTACGTTCGCAGTGAAAATAATTTTCAATGCGCGGAACGATTTCCTTTCAAAGTTAACACAGTTGATTGGTTAGTTATCGGAAAAATGTTGAAAGCGACAGATGAATGATTTTACAATATTAATCCGTCAACAGCCTGCAGTTTTTCCAATAAGGTTAATGTATAAACGGCCTAAAGCTATTTGGGAACCAATCGGCTGTAAGCGTTGGTTGTCAAATACTGAGCATAACTATCACAGTGGAGTTTTTTAAATGATGTTTTTTTGCAATTTGATCTCAACAATTATTCTGTTGAATATTGCCGCACTCAAGTTTTATTGCAGCTTAGAAAATAAATATTAATAGGCAGTTGTATTTATAATAAACGAAATAGTATACAGGGTGGCATGGCATTATCGACGCGCTAGGTGAAGCCATAAATTCAGTTCAAGATTCTAGGCATTTTCGTCAGTTATAAAAAAAAACAGCTGTTTTATAGAAAAGTGCAATACCTACGCGGTTTAAATGTAAGGAACAGCATTTTTTTTTTAAATAACCGATGTAAAATTTCTTTGTAATTTTTTCAGACTCAATACTCAATACTCAATACTCAATACTTTATTGCATTCCATAATGTGTACATAGTAAATGGTTGGTATTTTAAAACATTGAATCAATTATGGACCCTGTCGGGCACAGCAAAGTTAATTTTTTATAGGAGAGAGGATGAAGGCGCTTGTTATAAAAAAAAAAGAAAAATAATAATAATAATAATATGAAATTAAAATAAAATTAAAATAAATTAAAATAAAAAAATAAAATAGTATTAAAATAGTATCAATAAATAGTATCATTTGCTGTTATGGTATTTATATTTTATTTAAGTAAGTATTTGGTTTTAAGTTTTATTTATATATTGCACGATTTACATTATTAACATTATAAATTATAATAAACTAAATATTTACAATTTTATTGAGTCTTGTAGAATGTTTTATTATTAATTGCGCGCTGTTTAGCATATATTAATTTTTAAAAATGACATTATTTTAGTGTTTTAAAATAAATTTATATTCAAAGTGAAATTTAAAATTAAATGTAGGTTTTGTGTAAAATATTGTTTTTATTATTGTTGAAATTTATCGCTAAAATATTCGTCAATAGTGTAGTAGCTTTTGATTATCAGAAATTGTTTTAATTTATTGTTAAAGATATTATTTTTATTTATGTTTTTAATGTATTCCGGTAACTTATTGTATATTTTAATGGACATAACAAATGCACTAGAAGAGTGCATTTTCAATCGTGAAGTGGGTATGTTCAATCTGCTTTCATGTCTAAGTGCAATTTGTGTTTGGATATCCCCTCTTTTGGTATAGAATTGAGGATATTTTCGTACAAACTTACAAATTTCAAGTATGTAGAGGCAGGGCAGGGTTAATATTTTTAGGTCTTTAAAGTGGGGTTTACAGGAGTCTGTGTCCTTGATGTTTATTAAAATTCTAACCATTTTTTTTCTGTAAAGTGAATAATATAGGCGCATCTGTACTATTTCCCCATAGGATAACTCCATACTTGAGCCATGCAAATGCGTACGCGTAATATGTTACTAGTGCTGTTTTGAGATCTGTTGTTTTCTTGATTTCTCGGAGAGCGTATGAAAACTTGGATAATTTCGTTCTTACTTTTTGAATATGTGATTTCCAATCTATGTGTGAATCTATGTCTAGGCCTAAAAGGGTGAATTTATTTACTGTTTCTAATTTTGATTCTTTGTATTCGAAATTTATACTTATAGGTATTTTTTGTCGGGGGTGGAATGTTATTATTTTTGTCTTATTGTAGTTAATTTCAAGGTTGTGTTCGTTCATCCAGTGTGTTGCAGTGTCAAGTATAGAACTCAATTTTTGGTTTAAGTTTATATTATTATCACATGGTGTTAAAATAGAAATATCATCGGCGAACAATACACATGACTCATTGATGTGGTTAGGGAGATCGTTAATGTAAACAAGGAATAGCAGGCACCCTATCACACTTCCTTGTGGTATAGAAGCGTTTACGGGCATGTTTTGGGATCGAATTAATTCTATTTCTTTTGATTTAAGATTGTAATATTCAATTTCTACAACTTGTTCTCTGTTTTTTAAATAAGATGTGAACCATTCGTAACTTTTACCGCGGATACCGATGTTATATAGTTTATTTAATAGTATATCATATTGCACCTTATCATAAGCCTTTGTCATGTCTAATAACAATAATACTCATACAGTAGGTACCGAATCCTAATTAGTTTGTGCGTCGATGTCCCTCCCACCCTGTGTTATTCATTAGTTGACTGTCCTTTTCAACACAAAAGTAGACAAAAGAAGTAAAAGTGGCTTTCATGACCACTTTTCCGTGTTAGTCTAGGGAATTAGTGTGTCAGCGTATTATTCATGCCGATATTGTTGGCGCTTCAAATGAGTACATTCTAAATAACCCAAACCAATGTAAGATCAATACACAAATGCGCCACAAAACATAAGATATTTGCGTCACATAATTTATTAACCCTCAAGCACGTTCACGTCGCGTCACGTTGTCACGACGTCATTGCGTCACGGCGTCACGTAGTCAGCTCGGATGACCGGGCGGCTTTAACGACCCAAACTTAGAATTTGGGAGCGCCAAACATTTATTATTTAAACACAATCGCGACTAGCCCCTACTAACGAATCGAAGGCAGTTTTCTATTGTGACGCAATGTGTAGGTACGGTTTCTTGATGCCCCTATATCTTGAATGGGAACTTCAGAAGTTATTGGAGGGTGTCGGAGCGAAACGAAGTGGAATTCGAGCGCGGTTTTAGCGCATTGTTCAGAATATTCTTCGTCAGATGTAAAAATTACGTTGTAGTGAGCTATCATGACGTTTAATGTTTTTGTCTGTCATTTAATTAAAAGTATCAAATAAATATTATAAGCATCTAAAAAGTTAGCAGTCAAATTACAACCAGCCAAATAATTCAACAATTCTACAATGTCAAATAAACTACAATCTTCTAACACCTCTGCCGCCCTAGTACTCACATACGTAACACCAACTTTCCATACTTCTATTACACTGATACGCCAAGAACTATCACGTACAACATTAAAACTAGTTCTCAAGTGAAATCTATGACTCTTTTCATTGTGGCAGACGATAAAACTGTCTGAAACTGCAGCCTTTGAAGTTTTTGTTTCAAACGTCTGATCAAATCGGCGGATTATACAGCTAAATTGTTGCCAAGACTTTTCGATTGAAATTTATTCTTGGGTTGCTAGATTTTAGAGGAAATGTTTATATTAACTACTTGAATGAAAGCAAGGATGTGAATGATTATAATTTATGTAGAGACTAGATTTTTTGGATGTAGAATAATCGTTGCCAAGCAAGCAATAGTACCTTATGGAAAATTGGAAAGTCAGTGATCAACGCCGCAGCGTTATGTTACATATATGACGCGTATAACACCATTTTATGCATCATATATGTAACATTGCCATAAAGAAAACAAGAAACTACTAAATTACGTTTAGAAAATTAAACGTGCAAAATGAGCCCAGAGCGTATCTTCTTATACTTGGATTTGATGCCAAAAATTTTTCACAGATTTCACGGATTTATAAAGCGTTGCTTCGTAAATCTGTGTACGGTATCATTAATCTCTGCACCACTACAGTTTGGACGGGTTGTCGTGAAACAAGCTCCCATAGTAGGGTCACATTCCATGAACAAATTTCACAAACAACGGGGACCTCAAACTTTGTTGTTATTAATTAAGAGTTCTACTAGAAATAGTTAAACCGTTTAGGTACTGCCATGTCCTCGTTTGTAATAATTTTACAGATTTTGTTACTAAGCCCTGGTATTTTCATTTTTAGTGTTGTAGTAGTTATTTTTTTTAACTATTGTTATTTGTTAGCTATTTTGTAAACTTGAGTTTTCCGTTTAGTTTAACCAAAAATCAGTTAAACTGTTAGAGAGTGATTGATTTAAAAATGATTGTTTATTACGCTAACATATTATTTTTAAAGATGCTGACACGTACAGTACCCGGTGATAAATATTGCACATCGACCTTTGGAAAGAGACAATCGGCTAATTTCGGCTTCGTAGAGCGTTATCTCTGTCGCAATAAATACAAACAGTCCGGTATCTATTAGGAGCTGTTAAAACAATTATGATTTGCTTCTTTTGATAATTACTTTTATTCCTTGTATAAAAAATGGTTTTGTGTAAAAAGGTCGATGTGCAATATTTATCGCCGGGTACTGTATAAGTGTTTTGAAACTACGCTTGGAACGTAAGTAGGTGATATACGTAATCCCTTGCAAACACCAATTAGTAGCAACGTAATTATGATCTAGACCCAGGCGTATCGTCTTACAAGCCAGTTCATTGATAACAGGGTCTCAACGATGGAGGGTCAAACGTTTGTAATTAGATAAGGTAAAGGGTCCACCTGTGGATTTTGAACAACAGGACTAATATCCGATTTCTGAGGGCTTTAATCGACGCTCAAAATACTTAGTTATTTATTTAGAAAGGCGGTGACTTGACTACAGAGATGGCGACTAAACACACATTATGACATTACACACACACACACACAACACACACACACACACAACACACACACACACATTACACACACACACACACACACACACAACACACACACAACACACACACACACAACACGACACGACATTATGGAAGTAAAATATATGTTGCGCCGACCCCAAATAAATTGTGATGAGGACAGGCAAATAATAATGAGTTATTGATTCGACTAAGTAATCTATTTAAGCTAGATTCTTCCCACAGATCTATGGTTCTTCCTAAGATGTATCTATGATATCTCAAAAAAGGAAAGCGACCTATGAAATTTAATTTAAGAACTGTATTCACTACCTATTGTTGCGCGCCAAAAATGATGCTTGATACATCGCCATGTATCGCCATTAGTTACCACTAGCGCCATCTTGTATCGGGTAGCAGAACTAATACCTTGGCCTTGGTACTAGGACATTGACCCTTCCTGTAGGTACTAGTAGTTCCGAGAACTATCGACGTCGAGTCAGTCGGGGCCGCTATGTACTCGAACATACTAGATGTTTACAGAGTACCTCTGTGGAACTATATAAGGCGGGCGCAAGCCGCGAGACACATAGTTTTGGATAAGCTATACATGCGATAACATCGAAAGCGATATTCGAGTGCGACTAGAAGTGATCAGTAAGTGACATTGTGTTTCTTTATTTGTGTGTTTGAGCTGTAATTAGTGTTGGCGAGTAAAGTGTCAGTTTTTTTGGTTATTAAATCGGTAGTTTTTATTGTCACGAACCCCAAGCTCGTAACAATTGGTGTCAGAAGCGAGGTTTAAAAAACATGCCGATTTTACCCAAAGACGACATCGAGGGTATCCGTACCCGGAGTCAACGCCAGCAGGAGACGGACCAGCGGCGATTTGGTGGAGCAACGCCACAGAGGTCGGATGGCCAGCTACCGACTACGGAGGCCGGGCCGTCCACAGCTGCTCCAGCATCATCAGCACCAGATTTTGCTGCTCTGATGATGATGCTGCAGGAGCAGGCCCGCCGACAGGAGGAACAGGCTCGCCGACAGGAAGAACAGGCTCGTCGGTTGGAGGAACAGCTCCAGCGAGACAAGGAGGAGCAGGCCCGCCGACAGGAGGAGCAGGCCCGCCGACAGGAGGAGCAGGCGCGCCGCCAGGAAGAGCAGATGCTCCTCATAAAGGACCTTCACGCTACCTTCGGGAAAGACATGAAGGAGGTGAAGGATAAGGTTGCTCAACATGACAACCGTCTGTCGGAAGCCGAAACCCGAATCGACCAAGTGAAAAACCAGGTAGACAACGTGATGGCTGACGTGAAGCAAACCGTGATGGCTGACGTAAAGAAAACGCTGGATTACCTGAAACTGGGTGATGGAATAGCAGCTCCCGTAGCTACAACACCTTCGCTACGTGGATTCAAAGTGCCACCGTTTGACGGAACTTCTTCCTGGTCGGCCTACAAAATCCAGTTCGAGGCTGTCATGAAGGCGAACGGGTGGAATAAAAGTCAGGCCATGACTGCCCTCACCCTGGGCCTGCGTGACCAGGCCTTAACTGTCCTGGAAGCTCTCGGTAAGGAAGTGACTTACGAGCAGCTCCTTGAGGCATTGGAGGCTCGGTATGGCGACGCTCACCTGGAACACGTGTTCCGTGCGCAGCTCAAGGATCGCGTGCAACGCAGCAATGAAAACCTGCAGCAGTGGGCCCTGGAAGTGGAGAAGCTGGTTCGCAAAGCGTACCAGTCCGTACCTGCACTTATTGATGGGAACCTGGTGCAGGCATTCATCGACGGCATCCGCGACCTTGAAGTTAGAGTTGCTGTGAGGCTCGGTCACCACGGAACGCTTAAGGACGCCTTGGCCCATGCATTGGAGGTGGAAGCGGTGCGGCAGGATCATCGTTCCCATCGCGTCAGGGAGGTTGCAGCGGCTACAGTTCGCGACCGCAATAAAGGATACAGCCCTAGGTGCTACGGCTGTGGGGAAAGGGGCCACCTTCGATCCAGTTGCCCGAAGCGAACTGCAGAAAGAGAAGACGGCCGATCTCCAGAGGGCAGTGCGGTTAACAGCACCGCCCAACACCAGCAGCAGGGAAACGAGTAATAGCCAGGACTGCGGGGCGGGTGCTGGCTGATGTTCAAGGAGCCCCAAGGATTTCGATCACACAAACCCATGATGGGAATAGCCTAATCATCAAGGGCGAGGTCAACGGAACGCCGTGTAAGCTGACCATAGATACTGGAGCCTCTCGTACGGTCGTCAGTTCCCAACTTATAAGTCGGTTCCTTGGGGACTCCGCACACAACCGAGAACACATTAATTTGGTGACAGCCACCGGTCAGCGCATACCCGTCCGTGAAGAGAAGAAGATGGAGTTGAAGCTAGGCAACAGAATCTACCTGCATAATGTCATTGTGGCTGATATAATGGACGATTGCATCCTGGGCCTTGACTTTATGAGGAAGAATTGTTGTGAGATTGACGTCAAGCAAGGTGTTTTGAAATGTGGACAAGAGGAACTTTTCGTGGAAGGGGCGTTACCAGGAAATGTGTACAGCCTTAAGAAGATTGTTCTTCTGCCGAGATCGGAAACGATTGTGCCGGTTAGTCTTCCTCGGAATCCTGGTCAAACTCATCGTTGTGTACTCGTGGAAAGGGTAGACAATGACCTTCCATGGAAAGTGGCACGAACTTTGGTCAGAGCCACCGACATCTCAGGGGTACGTGTGCTGAACCTTTGTGATCAGGAACACATTATAGAAAAAGGCACACTAGTTGGTACTTGCGAGGAAGTGGATTGGTTGCGTCGATGCCAATATCTATCGACTGGGACCCTCAGCAAGGACGCACCAACGAGAGTGACCACCCTTTTAGAAGACTGCCGCAGCGCTCTGTCCCAAAGTGAAATGGTCAAAGCAAAGAAGATGTTACTCAAGTACGCCGATGTTTTCTCGTCAAACGATGCTGATATCGGGAGGACTGGCTTAGTTCAACACAAAATCAACACAGGAGAAGAATTGCCTATCCGTCAGCGGCCAAGGAGATTGCCGGTAGCACGTGAGAAGGAAGTGGAAACCATGATTGAGGGAATGGTGAAGGATGGTGTGATTGAACCTTCATCTAGTCCATGGTGTTCACCTGTAGTGCTGGTAAGAAAGAAGGACGGCAGCATGCGGTTTTGTGTTGACTATCGTCGTCTGAACGACGTTACGAAGAAGGACAGCTATCCTTTGCCGAGAATCGATGACACGCTGGACATGCTTTCAGGAGTAAAGTGGTTTAGCACGCTGGACCTGAAAAGTGGCTACTGGCAAGTTGAAATTGATCCCAAGGACAAGGAGAAAACTGCATTCTCGACAGGAAAGGGTCTGTGGCAATTTAAAGTTATGCCGTTTGGATTGTGCAATGCTCCGGCAACGTTCGAAAGGTTGATGGAACTTGTACTTACCGGGTTAATTGGCGATGCCTGCCTGGTCTACTTGGATGACATCATCATCGTAGGCCGCACGTTTGAAGAACATCTTCAAAACCTGGAACGCGTGCTCATGAAGATCCAGAGTGCCAACCTCAAGTTAAGCCCGAAGAAGTGTTCACTGTTCAAACGACAAGTTAGCTTTTTGGGATATGTCGTGTCTGAAGAAGGTATCCGCACGGATCCAGAGAAAATTGCAGCTGTCAAGGATTGGCCAGTTCCAAAAGACAAGACGCAGGTCAGAGCATTTTTGGGTTTGTGCTCCTATTATCGCCGATTTGTCAAGAACTTTGCAGATATAGCCAAACCCCTGCATAAGCTCACCGAGGAGAAGCGACATTTCTGCTGGGATAATAGTTGCGACATCGCATTCCAGGAGCTAAAGGACCGTCTGTGCAAAACACCTATTTTGGGTTACCCTGATGCGGGCAAGGAATTTATAGTTGACACAGACGCAAGTGACATAGGACTTGGCGGTGTGTTGTCCCAACGGAATGGTGATCAAGAGGTTGTGATAGCGTACTTCAGCAAGTCATTGTCAAAACCGGAAAGGAACTATTGTGTTACGAGACGGGAACTGCTTGCGGTGGTAAAGTCATTGCAGTATTTTAGCAAATATCTTCTGGGTCGGAAATTCCACTTACGTACCGACCATGCTGCACTGAAATGGCTATTGCAGTTCAAAAATCCAGAAGGTCAAGTTGCGAGATGGATTGAACTACTGCAGGAATACGACTTCGTGGTCGAACATCGCAGCGGAAAATCTCATGGCAATGCAGATGCATTGTCAAGAAGACCTTGTCCTGAAGACTGCAAGCATTGTACTAGACAAGAGAGTAAGGAAGTGGTACCTGTGAGGATGCTCAAGACAGACCTTAACAACGAGTGGAAGGAAAGCCTACAACGTGCACAGCAGGAAGATTCGGACATCAAGCCGATTCTGGAGTGGATGAAGGCCAGAGCTCCTAAGCCCAGGTGGAGTGACGTCTCAGCGATGAGTTCGGTCACAAAAAGCTATTGGGCCCAATGGGACAGCTTGGTGGTTCAGGATGGAGTCCTGTGCCGTAAATGGGAAAATGCTCGGGGAGACAGCTGTCATTTGCAAATGGTTGTCCCTAAAGCTCAAGTACCGGATGTTCTACAGCTGTACCATAATGGTTGTTCAGGAGGTCATCTGGGAGTAAAACGGACTCTACTGAAGATACGAGAACGGTTTTACTGGGTCCACTGTCGGGACGATGTCGAGGATTGGTGTCGCAAGTGTACAAGTTGTGCAGCTGTAAAGGGACCTCAGACTCGTAGTAGGGGTGCATTAAAATTGTACAATGTTGGTGCACCATGGGAGAGGATAGCCCTCGACGTTGCAGGGCCGTTTCCGGAGAGTGAAAGTGGCAACAAGTATTTCATGGTTGTGATGGATTACTTCACGAAGTGGCCGGAAGTCTTTGCCATTCCAAATCAAGAAGCTTCGACAGTTGCAGATAAATTAGTTCATGAAGTCTTCTGTCGTTTTGGAGTACCTTTGGAGATTCACAGTGATCAAGGAAGGAATTTTGAGTCCCAAATATTCCAGGAAACTTGTCGAGTTATGGGTACTCATAAAACAAGAACGACTTCTTACCACCCACAATCGGATGGAATGGTGGAACGATTTAATCAGACGCTGGAGAGGTACCTAGCGAAAGTTGTGGAAAATCGGCAACGAGATTGGGACAAGCACATACAACCGTTTTTGTTGTCATATCGAAGCGCTGTCCACGAAAGTACATCGGTGACACCAGCTCTCGCGAACTTTGGAAGAGAATTACGGCTGCCTGCTGACCTGATCACCGGAATACCACCTGATGCCCCACGAAGTGTAACCGATTATGCGAATGACTTGCGGAGCAAGATGAATGACATTTATGAGCATGTCAGACAATCGGGCCAGCAAATGTCTGAAAAGATGAAAATCCGTTATGACCGCAAAATGAATAATAAAGGGTTCGACGAAGGTTCACTAGTGTGGTTGCACAATCCAGTCCGCAGCAAAGGGAAATCTCCTAAGCTTCAAGCTAAATGGGACGGACCGTACCGGATTGTGACAAAGATCAATGATGTAACCTACCGGATACAGAAAGGTGTAAGAGGTACTCCTAAGATCGTCCATGTGGATCGACTGGCGCGTTATTATGGAGCCAATAATGCTCGGGACGAGCATGTCTTAGGAGGGGGCAGTGTTGCGCGCCAAAAATGATGCTTGATACATCGCCATGTATCGCCATTAGTTACCACTAGCGCCATCTTGTATCGGGTAGCAGAACTAATACCTTGGCCTTGGTACTAGGACATTGACCCTTCCTGTAGGTACTAGTAGTTCCGAGAACTATCGACGTCGAGTCAGTCGGGGCCGCTATGTACTCGAACATACTAGATGTTTACAGAGTACCTCTGTGGAACTATATAAGGCGGGCGCAAGCCGCGAGACACATAGTTTTGGATAAGCTATACATGCGATAACATCGAAAGCGATATTCGAGTGCGACTAGAAGTGATCAGTAAGTGACATTGTGTTTCTTTATTTGTGTGTTTGAGCTGTAATTAGTGTTGGCGAGTAAAGTGTCAGTTTTTTTGGTTATTAAATCGGTAGTTTTTATTGTCACGAACCCCAAGCTCGTAACACTATGTTACACAAATAAAAAATAATAAAAAATGATTATGATTATGAATGTTTCCTATACTAATCTTTATATATTCTGTAGTATTTACACAAACAAACCCAGTGGGGGATTGTGTGTGTATAAGCAGTAAATAAAAATGAAAAAGCATTCATCTGAACTGCTTTAAACAGTTCCACATGAGCGTAACGTTCAAACAGTATTTTTTATTGATCCGAAAACACGTAAAGCTTGAGGCAAAATGTTACCGTCATGACAGTAAACTTTACCGTTTTACGTAGCTAAAAGATCACAAAATTAATTGTTTTATTCATTTGGTGATATCGTTCAAACCATTGAAATTTACTTAAATCACAGTCATGGTGGTTTTCCTTTTATTCAGTAAATAGTATGTTCAATCATTAAAAGTTACTGTTTTGTCTTTTACTGTTTTACAAACATTTCTTCTTACTGTATAAAGTCAGTAAGTCTTAATGAAATCGATTTAATGTAGTAAGAAATTATTTTTTTCAGTGCACATCCCCCAAAATACAAGCTCTGCTTAGTTTGGGAGTCAACGGACAAATCAAAAAAATGTGCTCTACAAAAATTACTGTCTGACATCACCTTTTCTTTTTGTCAATAAACCTTGTTATATTTTTTTTTCATCATAATCAGCCTATAATGTTCCCACTGCTGGGACACCGGCCTCCTCTCTGTGAGAGCGAGTGGGCCGTAATCCACCACGCGGGCCCAGTGCGGGTTGGCAGATGTCACACGTTTTCGCATTTTTAGTTCTACGACATGCCGGTTTCCTCACGATGTTTTCCTTCACCGTTTTGAGAGCAGTTGGTGATGAAATAATTTACACAAAGTAAAGCGCCTGTCTGGGTTCGAACCTACGACCTACAACTCGTAAGTCGCGGCTGTTACCACTTGGCCACCACTGCTCTTATTTTTTGTTTATGTTTTGTTTTTCTTTATTCTGTAGTTCAATATCTTGAGAAATCGCGATCAGCACTCGAGCAGGACTGATCGTTCAGGAGTTTCTAGACTAGACGTACCAAAGAAAAACCTTCAAAACACTTGTAACAATCCTCATTGAGCAGACTGTCTAAATGTTCTTTCTCCGCATAAATATTAACTTTAAGATTTCTCCAAATGTTTTTCTTGGGAACCGGCAGACAAAGTTTAAACGGGCGCTTAAACCAAGATTTTATTTTCATCTGTAATGCGTTTTTTGTAAACTAAAACTATTACATTTTACTATCGGATCGGAATATTGGAACAGAGCCAGCTCTGCACGGGATCAGTTTTCTAAGATGGTTCAAGTTACTCTTAATAATTTGCCTCGTAAGATGAACTGGGGATAACGTTTCTTAGTTTTGAACAAAAATATGCCTACAGTACCCGGCGATAGATATTGCACATCGACCTTTGGAAAGAGACAATCGGCTAATTTCAGCTTCGTTCTAGCGCTCTAGCGTTATCTCTGTCACACGAAATACAAACAGTCCGGTATCTACTAGGAGCTCTTAAAACAATTATGATTTGCTTCTTTTGATAATTATTTTTATTCTTTGTATAAAATACACCAATTTCCAAAGGTCGATGTGCAATATTTATCGCCGGGTACTGTGCTTTATATTGATTGTAACTTGTAGACCAAATTAGTTATGCGAATCCTACTTCATAATCAGCCTATCGTGTTCCCACTGCTGGGACACAGGTCTCCTCTCTGTGGGAAGGAGTGGGCCATAATACACCACGCGGGCCCAGTGCGGGTGGATTGGTATAAGTATGTCACATGTCTTAGAATTTTTGGTTCTAGGACATGCCGGTTTGCTCGCGATGTTTTCCTTCACCGTTTTGAGAGCAGTCCTAACTTGTCTCTTCTCTTTGTCTCTTCTAACTTTCAATCTTACTTACCTCATCATCTGCCATTTCCTAACTATGTTGGGGTTGCCTTCCAGTCTAACCGGTTGTAGCTGAATACCAATATTTTACATGAAGCTACTGCCTAACTGACCTCCACAATCCAGTTACTGGGTAATACGATACCCCTTGGTAATACTGGTTGTCATACTTTCCGGTTTCTGACTACCCGTAACGACTGTCAAAGATCGACGAATGACGGCTGGGACCAATCGCTTAACGTGCTTTCCGAGGCACGGAGGGGTCTTTGTAAAGATGGTCACCCATCTAGAGACCAACTTCGGCAATCCTACTTACCTATACATATTAATATCATAAATGTGAAAGTTTGTATGTTTGGAATTTTGGATGTTTGTACCTCAATTACGCAAAAAATGCTTAACAGATTAGGATAAAATTTGGCTGGATTAACACATAGGATACTTGTGACGACTCTTTTATATCCCGGTAAATGACAACCACGCGGCCGAAGACGCGGGAAGAAGCTGCTGACTAAATAGTTTTATGCCTTTAATTTTTCACGTACATTGTAGATCTTATGAATTAAAAAATAAGAGTCTGATTCAAAAGAGTGTATATGTAAATTTATGCGCACTTCCATTCATCTTCCATTAATTTTATTACAAAGACGTTCCGTGTACATGTCGCATATTTCAGTCACTATAGCTCGTATAGAATCGTAAATTTACTGATCGCATATTCAGTGTTCAATAAAAGTGATGGCGGTGTGACGTCAAAGTATCAATAATATTGAAATGGGAATTTTTAAAATATTACACTGTACCGAATAAAGACGACTTTGTGACATAATAAAGTGTCGCGGTAAATGTTTTTGAATTTATGTGTGTTTGGTGACGTCATGTCATATCAATTTCTGAACAGCAGCCTGCAGCTATAATTGAGTTTTCGTAGCCCTGTAGATTAAAACGTAATAACCTACGGGGCTACGAAAACTCGTAGCACGTGCGTAACGAGTGTGCGTAGGCCGTAATGCGTAGGCGGGCTCTATTTTGTTTTAAGAATTTATTATCTTCAAATGCATGGATCATCTGATACATTTTGAAATATAGCTTTCAAACAACATTTTTTAAACAAATATTTCCCCAACTTGTTATTTTTTGTGTTCTTTCTCTGTGTCATGTTTTTAACTGCAAATAAAACAATTTCGTTTCTTTCTTCTCAAACTTCAATATCTTGTTTACTAGCTTGTTTAAGGCCACGGACAAGAAGTCAGCGATTGCGGGACGGAGCTGGCGGCGGCGCGGGGAGCGGCGCGACGACGCAGACCCGGTCTCGAAGCCAATGGGCAGATCGCGCGGCGCTATAACGGCGTAGTGTTGTATTATGAAAAATAAGTGTCTTTTTTCGCGAACGAAATGTCTAAACAGCGACGATAGCATCTTTTTGATACAACATTTTGAAACGTTGGTCGTTAATAAGCAAAAAATAAAATGCACAACACTAATTCAATGCAGACGCGCGGGCACCGCTAGACTGATGCGCACCACTCGTACGGCGCTCCCCGCGCCGCTGCCTTTGAGGCTAATTCCATATAAATCTATGCATTGACACGCGCCGCTCCCCACATCGCCGCCGTCGCTCGCCGCGCCCGCTGACTTCGTGTCCGCAGCCTCAGACTTACTCACTCCCTTCCTTCTCCTAAAAAGAGACTAATAAAGTAAGACTTTATAATATTAGACGAAGATCATGACATCAAAAGCATTCCGTTATAACTAAGCACAAAAGACACATGTAACATACATACATACATACATACATACATACATACATACATACATACATACATACATATCTACGAACTCAACTTGACACTTGCAAAGACCCAAATGAAAAGATCTCCTTTACAAAATGCGACTACAAAGAAATGTGACACAATCCCAAATAGGTCTAAAAGCGCCAGAGAGATGGCAATAGAGTAATTACGTTTGACACAAAACTTTAGTTGCAATTGCTGAGAGAAGAACGGAAGTGCCGGCGCTCGTTTGCCACTTCCTTCCACTAGGGGGCTCTCCACTAGTTAGCGTCCGAAAAAAGTATCGATAGTATTGTAAGAAGTATCGATACTTCTGACTTTTTAAGTGATATTCGAATGTGAATCGAATTGAAATTTTAATTTTAGTTTGTAAGGGAAAAAGAATATTAGTAACTAGCTTTTGTCCGCGACTTCGTCAGCGTAAAATTTCTTATTCCCCGACTCACCCAGTCGTGCGTCGTATCGCATCACCTGCCTGCGCTAGTACTTCGTTTTTACTTAGCGTTCTTTCTAAATCTTTTTCTATTTCCTCGGCTCCTAAGTTTCATACCGTGATGTTAAATAGCCTATAAGTATAGGCTATTTAACCTTTTTTAAACTATTTAGCCTTCCTCAAGAATTGGGCTATAACATGCAAAAATATTTTTTTAAAATTCGACTGGTATTTCCATAGGTTAGCGCGTTCAAACAAACAAACCATTCAGCTTTATTATTAATAAGATAAATAGAAATAACAATAAACACCAAATATACTACCCGCCACATTATAAAATAACATGAGATTTTGTAGAAATTACTTTTATTTCAATATGCTTGTAACGGTTATGAGTAAAACATCGATATTTTTGACCCGAAGCCATATCCCTACTAACTGAAATGTGCTACAATAACGAACGGGAAATGTATAGTGCTGTGTGTGATAGAAGAAATTTTATGTGCGACTGTAGGTACGCCTACAGTTTTTGTATATGTATGTATTCCTAACGGCTCATGTCGTCCTGGTACCTCGGATTAGATAACATTTTATTGGTTGTTTTTATGTTGTGTGTACAAGAATTATTTGAGGGTAAGGCTTTTGTGGTCTTCGTAGAGTATTTCGAGTAAGAATGTGTTGCTGAGGGTCACAGGTTTGGTAGACGACTTTGTAAATATTATGTTAAGGCGAAAGCGCCAGGGTAGCCCGCGAAATTTGTTTTTTTTTTAGGTTTTTTGCAATTTGCTGGTCAGTATTAAGTTGTACGTTGATTAATATATGAATCGCGGCCGTAACAAACATGTATTTACAGAATTATTATCATTAAGGCGAAAGCGCCAGGGTAGCCCGCGAAATTCAATTTTTTTTAGGATTTTTGGAATTTGCTGGTCAGTATTAAGTTGTACGTTGATTAATATGTGAATCGCGGCAGTAAGAAATATGTATTTACAGAATTATAATCATTAAAGTCATCAACACAACTCTCTAAGACCACGTAAGTCCAAACAATAACTGTTTCATGAAATTATCATTCTTTGATTATTGATGAAAATTAAAACTATTTTGTGCTAGCAAATGACATCCCCAATCCCTCAAAAAAATGTGTCGGTCCTTCTACCAAAAACCCTGTATAGGTAAATAGGAAAAGTTTCACCGCTTTTGATCACATAAAGTTATTCTAAAATATACCACATTATACCACCCTCACTTGTGTTTGACAAGCCCTCGAAGGATTTTAAAAGAGAATTTCATTCATATCTGCATTTTCATGCAATCCAAGTCAACTTGTTGAGCAAAATATTTTTCAATATGAAACGAGTGTTACGCATTACTCGGATTGAATTCCAATTGAAAGCGATTCGGAATATGTCAGACAATCCAGTAATAAATATGCTTATTGTATATGCACTCGCATTTTTATTATTCGCATTTTCTAGAGTGCATTTTGAGTGGTTAGTATGGAGGATGGTAAAGCCTGGATTTTGTGTGTATTGAGATTTTATTTAAATGCAACAACTTCGGAGTATGTGCAGAAAAACTTTTTCACATGACTTGTGTGTTCTTCAGCAACCCTAATAGTGTGTAACGCATTAAGGCTCCTACAAACAGGCGCGACACGACACGCGACACAAAGGCATCGCAAGTCGCGCAACGAGCGATGCCTTAGTGTCGCAGGCGATTATTCCGTAGTCGTAGTAATATTAGACATGGGTTGACTTCCCAAGATGCGCCTAATATTTATGTATTTTAGGCTCTTTGAATGCAAACTAATTGACAATAATGTTTATGAAACTTTTTCTAAGTATTCAGCAGTAATCAAGTACCTGAATATCAGCGTACCTATCAGTACGTGCCTATCCAAAAATCTCGTAAAACGAAGAACACCTCAAAAATTACATTCACCCCCTAAATTCCTTTCAAGAGTGCTTAGAGGCGGCTAGATTTCTAAGACACAGGGCGGTATTCAGACATTCAGTGTAAATCTTGTGAGCGCGGGAATGCGGGCCTGTGTCGGCGCCATGACAGTTTTGCTATTAGGCGTCCCGCAAAATGGCGGAGCCGCGAAATTATCGCGCGGTTCATAATGCTACGTGCAGACTTTGGGACGGATTTCAACCAATATTGGATGTAATTTCGAGTTATATTGGTTTTCCACTACCTATATTAGTTAATTTACATGAAATTAATTTACCGGGCGATGTTGGTTTAGGTTTGACTTAATATATGTGTATTGCTGGCTGTTATAAATATATATACATACATTTGAATAATTAAAGTTCTCTTGGTGCTAAGTATTTATTACATCCAGAACTTGTAACAAAAATTATTTGCCTATGTGTTGGTCAATTTTATTATTACTCTTCTAGCAAACAAAAACCTACTGATACACTTTCCCGTTCAATTTTCTTCAACTCCAAACGTGTGTCACAAACATGGCCCCAACATTGGCCAACGTGTAGCCGCGGCACATCCGCAGTGACTTGTAACTTAGTTTTAGCTGAAGTATCAGCCGGCTGATTAAGTGACTTGCATTAGGCAGTGCGGCTGATTTTGTCAAAACAAATCGCCTGCCAAATATTTACTTTGTGAACTATGTTTAGGCAGCTTTTCATTATCGAGAGGGTTTTGTCTTGCCGTCGAGTCTGCTATTTAAGAAAATGATTAGGTTTAAGAATAGCTTAATTACCTTCTTTTTTTGTAAACTTAGTGGTTTCCTTGATACTTTATTCTATTAGGAGGTGATAAACTTTAGAGTTCGGGTCCAAACTCAATCTCAAACGTTTTTTAACCACCAAAATCCTAAATGCGAAAAAATGTACATGACATTTCCATGGTTCACAAGAGGTTCGCAATAGGCGTAAATTGCTCCTTATTCGTTCCGAGTCGATCCCGTTTCGTGGCTAATGGCATCAGAGTGTAGGTAAATACTGGATAAATATATACTGCGGGCTTTTACCGTATTTGAATAAGATCTGCCGTGCTCCGATCGACGTGTTGCGAACAGTTCTTGTGAGCTCTTCGTTTTGATGGTGTCCTGGTACTCATGGATCGATATTAGTAACCCAAAATATCCTTAAAAAATCATTTATTCACTGACAGACAACGCACAGCTTAATCCGCTGGATGTAGAAGCATGATCTTTTGCGTAAGAGACCTTACATTACATAGGAATGTGAGATATTAAGTTTTTTTTTTAAAGTTGGGATGGGAAATCCCGTTGGGCACCGGGTTGTCCATAAAAGGAATCCAGATTGTTGATGATGAGTCAAATCAATAATATGTCCAGCAGATGACCTTGATGATGAACCTTACCTACT
The DNA here is from genome assembly GCA_927399505.1 of Luperina testacea. Taxonomy (NCBI): domain Eukaryota; kingdom Metazoa; phylum Arthropoda; class Insecta; order Lepidoptera; family Noctuidae; genus Luperina; species Luperina testacea. The sequence goes on from OV656771.1 coordinate 3,055,346, forward strand.
TATTTTGGTTAATTTTACCTAGAGATATTTTTGACTTGGAATTTATTTGGGAATTTTTCTCAGAAAAATGCCATTCATTGTCCAAATCAATTCTAATGAAACTCGTGAATGGTTGAAGTAAATAGCTGTTTACAAGCAGTTTCACGGTCGAGCTAGCTTCAACGTGTCCCTTTGACGGTTCACGAAACCGCAGCCGATGACGATGCATATGATACAGCCTGTCCTGCGGTTTTTCGGCTATAACACACTTGAATGGAGTTTATGTGGACTATGTCAGAAGTTTACAGGATGGGATCAATGATAGGAACAACGGGATAATAGCGTAACACACTATCAGTAGTAATGGCTTTCATTTTGAAAGTTCAACAACACTGTTAGGGACCTAAACTAAGGACTTGAACTCAAAATGCAGTGGACTGTAATTTAAAGTAATATAATCCAGAATAGGTACAATAATCGAAGATGGTAAACGTATGGAGTGCGCGCGCGCAGTGTTGCCACACGCCAGATCGAGAAATCTGGATAGAACGGTCGAAAAATCTGTACAAAATCTGTATGAACACAAAACGCTAAAATCTGTATAAAATCTGTAAAACTGTAATAAAATCTGTACAAAATCTGTTCAAGAAAACAATAGTCACAACACAAAATCGACAAGAAAGTCAAGAAATCTTAGCGCAAATACGACTCGCGATGCTCGACTAGAACTAGAAGTTAAAACTCCAACCAAACAAATCGTTTCATACTGCTCATTCCGTTCATTCATTTGTCCCTGGCAACATTTATAGCGTACTGAAGGGATTCCCCGAAACTTATGTTTCATTTCAAACATAGTTTACACAGAACACAGGGAAAAAATGTTGAAGGCAATAAATAAACACTAAATACACTAAAAAGAGATACATTTTCAATCATTTCATCATAGATTATGTGAGGTAGCGAAAATGACGAAAATCTGTATAAAAGTTATGCTAAATCTGTAATCTGTATTGGTGATGAAAAATCTGTATAGATACAGATAAATCTGTATATATGGCAACACTGCGCGCGCGTGCCGTCGCCCGAGATCGGTAGTGAAGTAGCGCGACCGCCCGCGTCCCGCACGCCGCACCTCTCGTCGTCGCCCGCCGCCTTCCGCTGTCACACGACAGTAGCCGAAGGTTGCCGGAGGCGTCCGAACAACACTCATTGCGTTATTTACGTTTTTGAGTAGAAATGGATTAACAATATCCTTCAAAAGGATTCAGAATTAGGGTGCTGTAAGGTAATACTTTCATAAAATGTCTATAGAAAAAAACAGTGGCACTCCGGGAGTGCCGACAGAAGTGAAAACAAAACACATACAGAATACTTTGCCATCACTCACTGACATATCGGATATACATTAAAATCGAGTACATCCCGAGGACAGCCGAACACATCGGAAGCGGTGTCGGTTACGGTAACAGTGAACCGAACGTTTCGCGTTTACGCTTTTTCAGTAGGACATCTTTCATAAATAATTCAAAAGCACTGTATGTAATAATTCGTATTATACGAAAACATACATTTAAAACGAAATTATTACGGTTCGGCTCAGCAAATCGAGATTAAAACGAAAGAGAGCTTTCTTTATAACTGCACTATGAATACAAACGACGTTATGAATCGTTTTAATTGTAACTAAACTCATAAAGTGTACGAAAGTGCGTAATGTGTCCACAAATTTCTAGAAATTCCGGAACATTTTGCAGAGAAGCGGTTTTAATGCAAATCAACGCGGGTATGGTGACTATGTCGTAAGGTTGAGTAGGACAAAAAAGTAAGGCATTTTTTGTGCTACTTAATTGTTTTTTGGCTTTGGTATTTTCAAGCTATTTTCTTTACAATAGTTTTACTTTTGTTCGGGTGTGCATATGTTTTGTTATGTGTAATATTAGTTATTCTGTCGTTAAAAACAGTGCATCATAAAAATAAAAAAAACTATCTCAAGTAAGACACACGGCTCTCTCTAGCTATAGTGCAATTAAAAACAACTGCAGAATGTGAAAAAAATTGTGTTGGAAAAACATCTCATTTGAATTTTGCACAGAATTAATAGATTGCTTTTATTCAAATACAATATCAAACAAACAAGTGAGCAGTTTATCTTTAATAGTTTTCATAGTGTGGCGAACCCATTTGACTGGATTTGTTGCATTCAAAACACAGTTCTGCGGCGTTGTACTACTAAGGTATTCGCAGTTTGAGCTAAACTTGCTGCCGTAAAGTGAAGCTTGGTGTAAAACATAAGAGGAAGCGAGACCTATATAGTACAGTAAAAAATATTGAGATTCCTAATGTACAGACGCCAGCACATCAAGCTACCCGAAACTGTCAAATTTCGCCAATCGACTTTGAACCTTATGCTCGAGCGATAAAGTTGAAAATCTATTAAAGAAATTTGACAGATTGTAGTAGGTTGATGTGCTGGCGTCTGTATCAACATCGTATGGTACCAACATAATTCAATGAAAAAATCGATTATGCACAAATTAGTCGATCTTTTTCAATTAATCATGACTGTAAATTCTGGCGTATCAGAATTACAGTGGTTGTGAAAGTGAAAAGGGATTGTCCCAAAATGCGAAGTCTTCGACTGGGTTTGTTTTTTTAATTTTATCAGTCAATTTACAGAACATTGTTGGTGAATAGAAGTAAAAGGTACACCTCTGCCCAGCCTTTCGGAGAATACAGGCTTGATGTTGTTATGTAGGTGAGTATAGACATTTTGAGGAACCGTGCTATTTATTTATCCATTCATTTCAGGCGTCAAGGCCCATATAAAACACATACAATACAATATTAATATAACTTAAAAATACTATAAATACATACAACATTAAAATTACACTAAAAACGAACAACGTAACGCAACGCAACGCAACGCAACGCAACGCAACGCAACGCTACGCAACGCTATGGAGTACCTACCGGTCGTCTTGGTGTACGTCCACCACGTCCATTCGACCTTCACTTAAACTGCGTAAAACACTATCAATCACAATCTGAATCATTTTGAAGCAATATGCCAATTCATTGATTCATATGTTCGAAAAAAAATTCAGCTCACCTACGTAAATAACGCAATGAATGTTGTTGAACTGTCAAATTGGAAGCCATTCCTACTATTAGTGTGTTACGTAATTACCCCGCTGCTATATGTACAATGCGTGCCACGAAAGATGAGACTTGACCCCGCCTCCCCCGCTCTTTCCGCTGCCCCTATGACGTCCGGTCCCGTCCCGCACTCAGACCTCATACCGCTAAGGATACCTAAAATCGTGTACTGCGCATGTCAAACCACGTGGTGTGTCAAGTCTCATCTTTCGTGGCACGCATTGTACGGCAGTCTGTAAGGAAGTCTGCGATAGTTGCACGCTATGAGCTCCAATCTTGGTGCTCTACTACACATTTGTCAGGTGACACAGTGTGTATGTTGTGGCACTCGTATGGTAATGAGGTTCACATCGCACGCTATTGATATTTGCTACATTCGAATGGAGCCACGAGTGTAAATGGGAACTGTGTACAAGCAACTGCTTTTCCAAAAGTCAACCTTCCTTGTATAGGAAATAACTTTTTTTTTCAGGATGGGGAATCATCAAATGACCCCTCCCGCTCTGGGTGGAGCGGCAGGGAGTGTCAGACTCTTACTGACTAAAACCTACCTGTGTTCCTTCCTTAGCCCTTTATGTTCCGGGCCAGCGGCAACCCTTTCGGACAATCCCGTTGAATAGGAAATAACTTCACAACCCAGCGTCATGTAGGCAGTTGCTCCATGTAAAATACTGGCATTCAGCTGCATCTAGTCAGACTGGAAGCCGACCCAACATAGTTGGGAAAAGGCTATGCAGATAATGATGACTTGCATAGAAAGTAGCTTGCTTATCGACCCACTACGCGTTGACGAAGGAATTTTAAAGATTAATATGGCTGCAAAGAAGCTTTTCGCTTGGGAGGCTTTGGTATTTAAGACTGTCCATATTCACTGCCAACAGTGAAGAATTTCTATAATGAAATCAAGATAATTCTAAATTATAATCTCTCGCATGAGAACGCTTTATCGACAAAATCAAAAGTCATTTCTTCAAACTAGGCTGAGAATCAGCACGATTTGAATGTCAAAATTAAATAAGAAAGTCCCTAAAAACGCCCTCCCTTTACAGACCTCTGACGTCACAGCAGCTACAGTTAACAATTAGATTAAACCATACTATAAAGCATACTATAGATACCTAGTATAGATACGTTCATTTCCAGGATTGAGGATCTTGTGGTCTGATGTACAGCCTATATAGATCGTTTCTGAACTCTACAACTTGATTACGACACTACCACATCAAATATTCTGAACGCCTTGTGTCTCTTGTGTCAACGCTCCTGTCTTTGACTTAGTCTTTGATGACATATCCGTCGTGTGTGGCATACCGCTGTTAATTATAGAGGATGTCATTGGGTATGTCCTTGTGTCGCCTCTTTTGATAGTCAAGAAGAGGCGAGACGGATTTTCCAATTACTGGCTTTATAGTAATAGCATAGAACTAATAGATTTTATAATTCACCCTTTTTTTTAGGAAGGGAAATCTTCAAATGACCCCTCCCGCTCTGGGTGGAGCGGAAGGGAGTGTCAGACTCAGTGTCTTCCTTAGCCCTATATATTTTGTTGAATTAGAATCCGTTACCAAATGTTTATTTATTTATTATTTAAGTAAATCCATCTAATGCGATTAGACTTTCCAAGTCTTTTTTAGTTCTGTGAGAAGAAATACCTGTATGAGGACCTTCTTGCTAGTTAATGCCCCTGTAAAGTCTATAATATTGTACAGTACAGTTATAAAACTACGCAACTTTTCCGTACCCCGCACGTGCACGCGGCATGCGCCAAATGACATTAGTATTCCTTCCCCATTCAACGCAGATAAATATCTAATAATAGCCTATAATTGTCCTATTACACTTGTCATTGAACTAACATTATGCCCTTTCAAATTCCTATACAAAACTCATTTGAATTGTTATAGAAATAATTCCGGATTTAGCTGTCTCAACAATACCTATCGGTTCTCTAATTTGTGTCTTTCAAATATATGTGGCTTCCTCTCTGTCTTTTCTTGTAGATCATGTAACCAGTACATAGTATTCTCTCGTTCCAGCACTGACCTGTCAAATGAGTATGAAATTGTATTACTCTTAACAGTGGGTTCAAGGTCCAATGCTTCATTGTTCTTCTTCGATCCTAATTCTGTTAGCCCAGACATTAAAAATTCTTTTGTAGTACTTCAGTCCCTCTTGAGCTCTGAAATAAAGACAGAAAGCTATAAAAAGAAACTATGAAAAAATCTCATCAAGCCCCAATATGTAAAACGAGATAGAATGGCAGCATCCCCAGAATTTCATTAGAAAACGGAGTCACTAATTACTTCGGCACTCCAATCGAGACGCGCTCGGGAAAGGTCCAATTCATCGAATTCTAATTAGAAAAAACTTATTCTGATCCTGCTACAGAAGTTTCGGCATCATTGTTTTAGTCGCATTCATCCTCACTGTTTTATATCTTGCGCCATTATCATCCTTATTTCATGGGCAATAAGGAACTTACAGGTGAGAAGGTTTTATTGGCTCCGTTTTAAATGAGCTGAGATAAAGTGAAAGTTAGTAAGTTTACGGTTGACTGCGCATCAAGTGGTGGTTTCAGTTAGTTTATTGTTTAAATCAATCAGCAGTGACTGTTAAATAAATCCTTAGTTCTTGTTTTTATTGTGTCGACGTTAACCGTACCCTATAATTGCGTAGCACACTATCAATCTGAACATTTTTAAGGATATTGCCAATCCATTGCTTGATTTGTTTGAACAATTCGTCTGCTCAACAACGTAAGTAACGCAATGAATACATATGTTGTTGAACAGTCAAAATGGAAGCCGTAACTACTGTTCGTGTGTTACGTAATTACCCAGCTAGTGTTGAGACATCATTTTTGGATTTGTTTCTTGGATGGAAACGCATCTGCAATGTTTGTTTTGTTTGTTTGTTTGATGTGTTTTATTGTTGGTTTTGATATTGACATGCTCCATGTATATTTTCATAGGTGGGCAGGTGGACCGTGTCGGTTTGTTTCGGACTTAATATCATGCAAAGTATTGCACACACACAGAACACATTCACCACACAAACATTACACATACTGTGAAGGGTTGATGAGCCCTTCTAAGAAATCAAATAACGTTACGATTTCTTCAAATCGACGTAATAGTTCATAACAGACAAGAAGAGGCTTAAAAATGTATCTTAACATCAAACTCTTTTAACCCATCGAACGGTATGAGCCAGAGGGAGGGAAAAGGCTAAGAGGTCAGGGTTCATCGAAAAAACCTATCTTATGCTTCAGATCAAATAAAAAAACCAAGACAGGGCTGTCAACAGTAAAGTGAGGCCGGTTTCGTAAACATGTGTGCACATAGTGAGGTGTAGTTTGATTGTAATTGTGTGCGTGTGAGCGTGTATGCACAGAGCGGAGGTGTAGTTTTTGCATGCTTCGCTGTATTGTTCGCAGCGCTGTCTTGACTTTTTATTTCGTCTGAGTCTTATGCCCATACTCCAGAGGAAATATTCAAAAATCTACTCCGTTCTCATTAAACTCAAACTCCATGAAACATCAGTCAATACTGAGTGAACTGTGGGTCCTCAATAATGAGTTGAACCAATTGTGTCAACCAAACACACCTTGCAAAGGCTATGCTCCGTTAGCAAAGTTAGTTTCGGCTTGGGCTGAGTGACATACATACCATACTTGAAATCACCTCTCCAGTTTCCACACTGGAATTAGTACCCCGACCTTCAAGATACAGACTGTCTACTATGGGGCTCACTGGCAAATAACATTTTGTAAACTAGCTGTAGGTAGCATTTTTAGCTACTCTTGTCGTCTTAACTTGCTGTTAACCTGTGAACCTGTTTACTGTATTACCTGGATAATAAAAATCCACACTAATATTATAAATTCTAAAGTAACTCTGTCTGTCTGTCTATCTGTCTTTACGTTACCTTTTCACGCCTAAACCACTGAACGGATTTCAATATTTGGCAGAGAGATAGATTACATCCCGGGGAAGCACGTAGGATAGTTTTTATCGACATACCTCGCGGCAGCTATTGCTATTACCTACCAATACCGCAGCTTTTAACCATCATTGGAAACGTTTTTTCCTATTCCTATTTCATAAACTAAACACAATCTCATATCACGCGACCTTCAATGTCAAAAATATAGGGATTTTAGAAGTATTTTTGACAGATTAAGACTAAAATCAGACCGTGAACGTTGTTAAAATTACGAGAATTACCTCTCGTTCAGCAGTGGCGGACTTACGAGAAGAGGTTCTCCAAAATGACTAGCACGTATTTAACAAAACAACGTAGAACATAGTTACTTTCTTCTTTTCTAGTCAAGTCTGCGTGTATCTTGAATACGCGATGAGGGAGGATGAGAGTTATAAAGCTAGTTACACATGCAATGGTCTAAACAAGCTGGCTTTGCGGCAGATCAACTGTGCTTGCTTACTTGCGAACTAGCCTTAGATTATGTTGGAAAAGCGGATGTGGTATTGGGAGTTATAGGTTCTCTTATAATAAAACATCTACGATTACACATACACGATTTTTTCGTGAAATGACGAATGCAACGTTGAAATACGACACTTTACATAAACCTACGGGTTGGAAAATACTATGTTCGTAATAACATAAAATTTCATTAAAAAATAAAGGAGCAAATTGCCTTTGAATAAAGCCAAGTGTATACATACTTATGCTCGTGACTGTACTAAATACCCATGTTTGCAAACCAATATATAATTTGATTTGGTTTTGGTCTTGAGTAAGTTTTCAGACGAAAGAATTCGCCCTAGTATATTGTAGAACAGATTTTTTTTCAGGGGATGTTCCATCGAGCTTTTCTTTTCAATAGGTGTGATGTATTTCCCGAAAGGTTGGGCAGAGGTGAGGTCATATATTACACCCACATTTTGCCAGTTGAGTTCCATATAACAGGGGGCGAGCCACGACCATTCAAGATTTGAAATATATAGGTAGGGTTTTACCATCTGGCTGCTTAAACATAACATTTTCAGATACAAATAGAGGGGCAATTCTCGAGAACGTTTACAGAATAATCTCAATCTCAATCTGTCAAAAATACCTCTAATTTCCCTACATTTTTGACATTTGTTTATGAAGGAGATGATACTGCAACCAGATTGAACGATTTAAATTACGAATATTGACCTTCTGACCTTGATTAGTTGAAATCATAATAACGAAAAGTTAGTTACACATGCATGCATGATTTAAAAAAGTCATCAGACTGCTTTTTTGTTGCGCATAAAAACCACATCTACAATTCCATTGTTTTTAATTTTCATACATCATCTACAGCAAGCGAAACACGTAGCGGCCGTTTGTTTTCATACGCGCGGACCACTTTCGGGTCCCGTCCGAATTGTCGGCCCGACAATATGACCGCGTCCTCACGAATAAACCTCTGACGGTTTCCGAGAAATATTGGATTAATATAGGTTGTTGATATTCTACTCATTTTTTGGACACTCGTTCCATGTTGCGGTGTCAGCTGGATGATTTGGTTCAGCACTTTATACTACACTGTAATATCATGCAATATTTGCGAAGACGGTATTCTTACTCTGTTGAAGCAGATTATTCAATAATATTAGGTACATATATTCATTTGAGTGTCCTCCTCCTCCACGGAAATCTTTAGTAAGAGGCGAAAGATTTATGCGCTTTGAAAGGAAACCAGAGATAACAATGTATGGGTCCATCGCGCGATTCAGAAATGAGCATGAACGTACAACGACATCTATCGATCCGCCTGGAAACTTTTGATACCTTTTTGTGAGATCGATATTCAGAAGGTGTTGCAATATTTATTATTTTTAATATTATTTATAAGGTTTTAATTTTTATATAAAAAAAAACTATGACGTCATTAATATCTGACCGGACAGTTTTAAAATATAAGTTCACAGCAGATTATATTGTTCCCAGGATCTGGAATAAAGGATTAATTTACAACCATGACGTTAATAAAACGCAGCTAAGTTTTTTCAACAACCAATGAACTGACATTTATTTTTACACACAGATTAAACATAAACTTATTTCAATGCACAGATAAAACATAACACCACCACTCATTGAAATAAAATTAGCCTTAGCCTTTATTATAATACATATCTATTCAAGGCTTAACTAAACCCAGTAACAAAAGAAATTTATAATGCCTAACACTTGACAAACTTTTTGTAAGAATATCAGCAGGCATATTTTCTGTATTTAAATAAACAATTTTTACTAATCTATTATAGACAGTTTCTCTAATGAAATGGAATCTAACATCTATATGCTTAGATCTTTTGTGGTACATACAATTTTCTGCTAATTTTTTCGCACTTTGATTATCATTATACAGAATTACAGGTCCTATATCCTTTCCAGTAAGTTCTAACAACAGATTTTTTAGAAATATTGCCTCTTTACTAGCTTCACACATCGCCATGTACTCGGCTTCAGTACTTGATAGTGCTACTGTTTGTTGCTTCTTACATTCATGTGAAACTACTCCTCCTGAGAGTTTGAAGCAGAAACCAGTGTAAGACCGTCTGTCAACTGTGTTGGAAGCCCAATCAGCATCAACAAAACCCACCAAATCTGAATTATCCTTAGTATAAGTTAGGCGATAAGACTTAGTTGCTTTTAAATATTTTAAAACTCTCTTAGCATGCTGCCAGTGTGTTTTACCATAATTATTGTTAAACTGACTTAAGTAGCTTACACAATAGGATATATCTGGCCTAGTGAGTACCGACAGATACATAAGGCTGCCTATTAACTGCTGGTAAGGATATTTGACATCACAATCAACCTTATCACATTTATCTAATTTTAAATTAGTTTCCATAGGAGTATTTGACGCATTTTTGCAATTTTCCAATCCAAATTTTATCAATAAATTATCAATGAACCTTTCTTGGTCAATATACAATTTATTTTTACAGATTTCAACTCGCATACCTAGGCACTGTTTTATTTGACCTAAATCTTTTAATTTAAATCTGGCACTCAATTGACTTTTTACTTTTTCAACTTCAGTAGCATTATTTGAAAATACAAAGAAGTCATCCACAAATAAAGCTATATAGGTCTTTTGACCTCCAGATGATTTAACAAACAAACAGGGCTCATATTGCGATTTTTTATAGCCAAATTGCTGTAAACATTCATCCACCTTTTTATACCAAGCTCGGGCAGATTGCTTAAGGCCATATATTGCCTTTTTTAATTTTAAAACTTTATTTTTATATGTAAAATTCTGAGGTGGTTGCATGTACACAGTCTCATCTAAGTCACCATTAAGGAAAGCAGTTGTTACATCAAAATGAGTGATATTCATATCCAATTTAACACTCAATGCAAATAGTAGCTTTAAAGTAGAATATCTAAGTACAGGTGAAAATGTCTCTTTAAAATCGATACCTTCTTTTTGCGTGAATCCCTTCGCCACCAAACGCGCACGATACCGCACTTCATTATCACTATTTACCTTCTTTTTGTAAACCCATTTACACTGCACTATTGTTCCACTTTCTGGTTTGTCCACCACTTCCCATGCATCGCACTCACGAAATGACTGCAACTCTTCCTCCATTGCCATCGCCATTTTTGACGTTCTGTCCCATTCATGACATCATCATAAGTTAAATTCTCATCACCAACACTTTCTACGCAGATGGTATTAAATCCAAATCTATCTGGTTTCTTTCTCTGACGTTTACCTGAAACAGTAGGTACTTCAGATGTGGATGCTAATTCTGTTTCACTGACAGTATTATAGAATTCGTCAGACATTGAAGAACTGCTACTTTCAGTTTCACTTGGTATGTATGTCTCATCCGAAGAGTTGATCACAGTTTCTTCTTCCTCTGTGATATTAACACTCTGTTCATCCATAATTTCAGCTTGGATCACATCTGGATTGTTATGAGTATCTTCCATTATAATGACATCTCGGCTGGTGATGATTTTATTTGTCTTGGGATTATATAATCTGTAACCTTTTACATTATTCTCATAACCCACAAAAATATGAGTTTGTGCCTTCTTATCCCACTTTGCTGTTTTTATTTTTGGAATGTGAACCATGGCAGTGCTTCCAAAAACCCGAAGGTGGCTAACGTCTGGCTTCCTGCCAGTCCAGAGTTCATATGGTGTTTTTGTTACACCAGTTGCTAAAGTCCTGTTTCGCAGATATACAGCAGTATTCACAGCTTCTGCCCAGAAACGTTTTTCAAGTTTAGCATCAAACAGCAAACACCTAGCTCTTTCCACCACTGTTCGGTTTAAGCGTTCACACATCCCGTTTTGCTCTGGGGTGTAAGGGTTAGTTTTCTGGTGAATTATTCCAGCCCTTTTCAAAAAACTTTCAACCTCAGAAGAGCAAAATTCTCCTCCGTTATCCGTCCTCAATACCTTTAAACTTTTGCCAGTTTGTTTTTCGACTGAAGCTTTAAACTCCTTCAGGTAATTAAAGACCTCACTTTTGGCCTTGAGGAAATAAACGAAAGCCATTCGACTAAAATCATCAACAAAGAGCAAAAAATAACGCGATGATCCAATTGAGACTTGCTCCATGGGTCCACAGACGTCTGCATGAACCACTTCAAGCACATTTTCACACCTAGTACCTTTGTGTGAAAAAGGCAGTCTCACTTGCTTTCCTTCACAACATGTGATGCACTTGGATTTATCAATCACTGCTCTATCGGAGAAATCAATGCCATTAACCACACCATTTCTCATAGTGTTAAGGTCTTTACTGTTTATGTGTCCCAACCTACGATGCCACATCTCACTAGTCGCGGCTGTCGCTGAGCCTGCAAACAACTCTGACTTGGTGTTTAATCTATAAACCCCATTTACTAGTTCTGCTTTTCCCACCAGTTCATTATGTCGGTTCTGAATATAGCAAACATCTTTTTCAAAATTGACTTTATTGCCATTCCGAAGAAGCTGACTAACTGAAAGCAGATTGGTGGTTAGATTGGGTATACACAAAACATCCTTCACTGTTATATCGAATTCTGTGTTGTCGACCACTGTCGTTATTCTAGTATTTCCTGCGCACAACACGGGTACTGTCTGTTTGTTGGCGACTACGATACTCTTTACCTTGTGGCTGAGTGAAACATTTTCCAAACATCTTTTGTCAACAACCATATGAGAACTTGCTCCCGAGTCAATATACCAATCCGATTCTTGAAATCGATTTTCAGGATTCAAGAAAGTAGCGCTGAATGCGTTATCTGATGTATTTTGACTATTCTGGGGACATTTATTCATATAGTGTCCAAGTTGTTTACATTTATAACAACGAACTGTCTTTGTTGACTTTGGATTTGAAGCTGTCAGTTTTTACTTAGACTCTTCCGTCATGTTTGTGTTCCTTTTGTTGGTACTTCCTTTTTTTCGTTGATGCCAACTTTTAGATAAAAGTGCTCCTTCAGTGTTACCAACATCCGATTGCATATCCAATAATTTTGCTTTAATGGCGTCCGTACTTATCGCCATGCCGGAATGTTCTATGGCCATAATCATCGGCGCAAATTTTTCCGTTAATCCCGCCAACAACAATGAACCAATCCACTCATCCGTGATTTGGAAACCTGTTCCTTTCAGTTTTTGTGCTGTATCTACCATCTGGGTTACATACGCCGTCATCGATTCACTGTCTTCTAGTCTGATAGAAATAAGCTGACGCAATAAACTAATACGCCGTGTGAATCCAGAATCGTCAAAGAGTGTTTGCAGGTGCTTCCATATATCTCGAGCCGTTTTTTCATTCTTAATGTGAACATACAACGATGAATCGATGGTCATTATTAGCTTTGCTTTTGCCTTTTTTTCTTCCGCTGAAGTAGCTTCCTCCGCTGTTAACTCTTTGGATATGTCGACGCCATCAAGAATGAGAAAATTTTCTGCCGCAAACGCCCACTGATCGTAGTTTTCTCTGCCTTTTAGTTTAGGTACATTCACAATGTAACTACCGGCCATTTTTTAAATCTCAGTCACAGTACAAGTAAAACTGCAAAATTATTGGAGATCACTTTTTGGTTGTCTTTCTTTGAACACAATGACAAAACACAGATAGTCCACAATAAGGTAATGCTATTTAGGAAAAACTAACGATTTGCGCGAATTATTTAAGGGACTGGGCCCATAACCTAATAAAACGCAGCTAAGTTTTTTCAACAACCAATGAACTGACATTTATTTTTACACACAGATTAAACATAAACTTATTTCAATGCACAGATAAAACATAACAGACGTACTCTCAACATTCTACAACTAAAATGCCTGTTACATGCGTATGGACGCGACGAATTTATAAGTGTTTCGTGTTTGCCATTTAACTAGCAATAGCTACGTTCCCAAGTTCCATCTATGACCCTAATCAAACAAGTTGAAAGGAACCTCTCATTCCTTTTTAATGTAAACAACAAATATGTACCCGATGAGGAAGTTTCTAAGTTGGCCGCAGTAAAAGAGGTATCGAATCGAAGTTAGGAGGCGAAAGGAGAAAAACGGGAATCTATATTTGATGATGGAAGTCTGTAAGTTATTCATTTCGGTACCGATTGAGGAATAATTCTCGTGGGTCGTTTACGGTACAATGTGCTATGGCGATGGCGTGTGCAACGCCTTATTTTATGTGAGTTTGTTTTTATGGGGTGTGGAGTGGGAAAAACGTGAGTGAGTTTTTTACGGGTCTGCAGATATTTGATTTCAGATGGTACCCCATATTTGAAGCCACTATATGTGACAAATTTGTGGTCCTTTAATAAAAGTTGCGATAAGGCTTGAGGCAGCTCTTGCGGAAGTCGAACGAATGCGTTCCTGACACCTATCAAGTGCGACGATTCTAGTACTTAAATAATAAAGATCAAATTCGCAAAACACGTATTCGCTTGTACGAAACTCACACGTGTCAAGAACGGAATAGGAAATACAAACAAGTTTCTAAAAAGGGTGATACAATGAGTGGTCTTACCTCAATTAGCGATCTCGGTCACATAACCTTCGGATGAACAATCATATGGAAATTATGTAGTATCAAAATGCAATCACTTAGTTCCCTAAAATAATTTTGTTTTAAAAGCATATCGGATTCAACCTGGAAAACTACAATAACATAACACTCATCTGATTTCCTTTCTTGGACTAAGTAGGATGGAGAATCACAAGATAAGCAATAAAAAGTCATTATGATAATGATTGAGATTGATCAATCCACTGCTGGAACAAAGGCCTCATCTCGATGAGCGGGGCCGTAATCTACCACGCGGGCCATTTGGTTCGAATTTTTGGTTCTAGGACATGCCGGTTTCCTCACGATGTTTTCCTTCACTTCGTTTTGAGACCAGTGGTGATTAAACAATTTATACAGAGTAAAGCGCTTGTCTGTGTTCGAACCTACAGCCTACAAACTCGTAAGTCGCTGTCGTTACCACTGGGCCACCACTGCACTGCTCACAAGCTGCTGGTATCATAAACAAAATATCAAACGAGCTAAAACAGAGGGTCTGAGGTGTCATAACTGAGCAATTAATGCTCTATACATTAAATAATCATTAAATAATCAATCAAATTACTATCGAAATCGTTTTAAAATCTGTTTTATTGTTACGACAGAGTGGTCAGACTAGTCAGTGGCTATCTCGTGTAGGTAGATAATATAAATTTAATTTATTTTTATGATAAGGGTTTGTAAGCTCTGCCAAAGCAGAGTAATTAAAAAATACTATAGACTCATTTGATTGTTCCCCTCTACGGATTTTTTTAGTAAAAGGCGAAAGATTTATGCATTTTGAAGCGAAACTAGAGATACCACTGATTTTTTCGGCCGAGATTATACACTCCGCGCGGTAACGAAACCATAGCGCGATTTAGAAACGAGCACCAATTATTGTACAACGCCATCTATCGAGCCACGTGGCAACTATTGATGTTTGATCGATTTGTGATATCGATATCCCGAAATATTATGTTTAGGTTGTGAATTTATTTTGAGTGATGTTTTAACTACTGAGCTCAATAAATCAAAACAGAGTACGGGATAAACGTTACAATCCCTGTTTACTTCACTTACTTAACAATAATTATTAAGTCCCCTAATTATAATGACTCACAGTTATCAAAACCAATTATAATGCATTTGTTATTTAAGAGAAATATACGTCATACGTTCAAGAATGTCCATTTATTTTTTCCTAGTAAATATTACAATGACGAATCAAATCGATGAATTTATTTCGTTCTAAAGACAGGTTGGGTCGTTAAAATATTTCTCAGTCTTATGCGAAACCGTAATTGAGATGGACATATACATGTAACTTTTGTGAAAAATATATAAGTTAACTCGGTATTTGTGAAAAAAATGAGTGCGATAATGTGTAAATCTGTGTCATTAAGATTCTTGTTAATCGGTAAGGCAGTTTGAATATTGTTAGTGAGATAACAGTGATAAGTTTTGAGATAAATGATAATTAATATTAAGTTATGCATATAATCTATTGCAGTGTTATCGATCCATGTTTCAACCGGGTCAACAAACTCTCAGGTATATAATATTTTTATACATAGATAACTGTAATATGTATAAACATCTTAAATTCAAACATTCACCGACAGACAACGCACAACCGCTGGGTCATACAAGCATACAATTTTACACACAATGAACGCTAAGGAAGGATTTTAGAAATTGTACCTCCTAAATTAAACTTAGTATGGAATTTCGCCATTTTTGCCGATGGGATATTCCAACTGGCACACGGATTATGATCTGATACTAATGCTAACTTAATATAGTAAAATTCCTGCTATACGATAAAATATAGGTAGGTAATAATCACAGGTAGGTACTAATGTAACTTTAAATTACAGTACAGATGATAACGTAAAGGGAGACTGAGATAGACATATGAGTCAAAATGACCACTAGAGTAGCCAACGAGTGTAGCCCTATGACCAGAGGTCCTGCGAAAATAGTGGGCATAACAAGACATAGCGCTGTGAACAATACAGTGAACAATACAGTGATGATACAGTGATATGCATAAACTACTCCTCCGCTCTGTGCATACACGCTAACACGCACACATTTACAATCAAACTACACCTAACTATGTGCACACGTGTTTACGAAACCGGCCTCACTTTACTGTTGACAGCCCTCTGTCTTGGTTTTTTATTTCGTCTGAAGGCATAACTGGATCAAAAATTACATACACACCTAACAAGAAGTGCCCTGTATTAGTTCTAGAGCGAAACGTATCGTATCGTACCCTACAAGTATCATTTATATCCTAGTACAATAAACCTTCTGGTTTCAGCCTCCTGGAAGTTTACCACCGCCACCGTTGCCTCTTCTGCCCCCAATGCGTGACGCTTTCCCAGAAATCCTACGTCCTTATGAAGCTCCAATAGATCCTAATGGTCCATGCGCACCGTACAATCCACCTGTTCCAGACTTCAGGGCTCCTGGTAGAAGGATCAGCGAAGTCAGTAAGTATTAAGCCACTTGCACCACAATTCACTAAACTAATTTAGCTCTGTTTCTCTTAATCGTGTGAAGATAACAGACAGAGGTAGAATAGAATGATATTTTAAATATATTGTCCAGCACCTTTGTTCCCGTAGCTGTTGTAAAACCAAAGGAATATGTCTCGAAGAAGAGCAGTAGGTTACACCTTGCATCCGACAATATATACATTGGAGATATCTTGCCTCTATCACCGAAAACCAGTGTAGTATTAGTAGTAGTGTATTTGGAACTATAATGTCTTAATTAAGCGTTTTCTATAGAGCTTTTATGGTGATGAGACAACTACTAGGGGACCATATTTTGTCTCATCACCATAAAAGGTAAATTGAAACTACATAATATTAGTTTTTACCAATATACCGATTCGCCAAGCGTGGCTTTTACATATTTCTATTGGACATCAATGTTGATTAGGAATTAATAAGGGAATAAAAAAAACCTATCAATGTAAATAATACCTAATTTATAAACACTCACGAATTAATATTCCGTTTTATGTTAATGTGTGGTTTGATACCAGATGTGAACTTATCTTAAAATAGCTTTGCCAAGTCTCGAATGGATTTTATGTAGCAAAAACCAGTTTTTCGTTTATTTCTGCCACAATGTCAAAAGTAAAATTTATTTTTTATTTTTTTTATTTGTGTTCTTATTAAAATTATGCGATCTTCTAATCGAAAGCAGATCAATCCTAATACAAATAAACCGTGTCCTCGTTGTTGGCTTTGTTCATAATTATTCACATCATCATCATTGTCTTGTCCTTTTATCAAATTATTTGGGTACGGCCCAACACGTCCTTTTCTTCCATATTTCTCTATTAGTTGTCATCTTTGTTCATATTATAAATAGAAAATTAGTTGATTTCCTCGATTTATCTTAAAGGAATATGAGAAGAGTAATAATAGAACACTATTTTGAATGTTTCAGAATGTTACGAGTACATCTGGCAAGTGAAACTTCGAGATGAAAAAGCGAAAAGGCTGGATAAGTGTGAGTTTTATAACCGACTTCATTATAAATTCTATTTCAAAATGTACGGACAAACAGGTTTCAAATAACTAAAGTTATCGTTTTGGAACGGTTCTCAGGCAATGGAAGGTTTCCTAATAATCATAAATATCACTTTTTTCAGGTTTTGAAAGTATGCCCGTCCCTGGCATCATAGGAGGTCATAAGCCAAAACGAGGAGAGTTTCCAAACATGGTGAGAGTTGCTTAAATTCATACTTCTTATTTTTGGCAGTATCTCATGTAGCCCAGTCAGGCAGAAAATATCATTCCCCTGTATCGTTGTTCTACCAGGGTCCCATAAGTTGGAAAACTATTGTAGGTAAATGGAAGATTGCCAGTACTCCAGAAATTGCATTTTTTTGTTGCACATTATATTATTTGTTATTTACATTATATTATTTCATCTACCAGGGTGCAATAGGCTGGAAGCTGGTGATTGGCACATGGAAGTTCATGTGTGGCAGTAGTCTCATCAGCTCCAAGTTCGTGCTGACGGCTGCTCACTGCTCCAGGGCATCAGAACTGGATACCACCATTGCCGATACTGTTCCCAAGATCGTCAGATTAGGTTCTAGAAGTATTTTGGACTTCGTAAGTTACTGTTACATATTTACTTTTTCCATGACCTTCAATTTGGACATTTACAAGTGATATTTTCGTAAGGTCTTTTGAAATAAAATTGGCCGCTTCAAAGGCTTATGACCTAAAGTGGACATTTGTTTCCCATAAAAGTCCCGTCATCATGATTGAAACTCCTGATAGGATTCATTATTTGATGGATAGTAATTTGTAAAGGCTTATCTGAATACTTCAGTTTTATAGTACAATTGCTGAAACAAAATTTATCGCTGCTCTGAGAGAGATAAGAAAATGGTACCATTTATAGATTCATAAAAAAGTTGAGTTTTAAAGCCTTTTTGCTCCACGTATCAAGTATTGGAGAATTTTGAATAAAACATTACTTGTATATAATTATGTGTGTACAGCTATTGACACCAAACCATATCTACCTATCCTATATAATTATGTTTATATAGATATTATTATATACCAGTTCAATTTTAGCCAAATAGCTCATTCAATTTACCTTTACGAAATAATAATAATAAATAATTTATTTTGGATCAAACATTTTTACACATTTCATAAACCTACCAAACAGCGTGACAGTTTGTCGGCAGGATGAGCGCTCATCTTAAAACATTTGGTAGGTACAGATATTCTATTTCACGAAGTCCGTTCGGCTTTGATTGTAGTAGTGTCGTATCCCGACAAGCGCGCTCCCACAGCGGCTGCCCCTTGCTGCCGTCGCATGAGGCTATTTCCGCGAATGTGTACCGTTTTACTTCACCCATTGTTGAGTCTCTGTTGATCACAATGTGCATGTGCACGCTTGACAACATTCATAGCCAAACGGACTTCGTGACATAGAACATCTGTATCAACAATCTGATTGAACATCTAAGTAGGTAGATAAAGATACTTAAAAATGGACGCTAAGAAGATTATAATTACAGCAATGCCACTAATTATTGTCGCATGTTGCGACAATTTCATTAAGCAGTTTAGTTTTTAATTTATTCTTTAGTATTCGCTTACTAATTCCACTATTACCTTTAGTCGATATTATTGAAAAGTGTAGGGGTCAAATACATATTGGTTCTTTTGCCATAGTAATTTTTTACTGGCGCTCGAACGAATTTACGTTTTCTTACGCGTCAAGTATTGTATGTGTTTTACACATGTACTTTAAATTGATCGACAGACAGACAAATTGTAAATTTTATTTAGATCATTTCTCTCTCCTTATTTCTCCAGGACAAAAATGGCATCGCAGCTTTTGACGTGAACATAATCAAAGTGATAGTCCATCCTAACTACAAATCTCCGAAGCAGTACTTCGACGTAGCTCTGATGGAGCTAGACCAGGAGCTGCTGTTCTCTGCAGACATACAACCTGCTTGTCTGTGGACCAAGCATGATATTGGCATGTTCAGTAAACGGGCTGAGGTTACTGGTTGGGGGGTTGTGGAGTCTGGTAAGGAGAATTTGAAGACTAATTCTGGTTTTAATTTCATCTTCTAGCAAAATCATTTATAATCTGTAAAATTCACCAGTTGACCATTTGTATTTGCACGCTTGCAAAGACGCTTAACCTAACTACTCATTCGAGTCTCTTTCATTCTTTAGGAAGTATACAGACATCTCCTGAGCTTCTAACAGCAGAAGTGGACATCATAGACTCAGATACTTGCAATGGCAAGCTCCGAACATCATGCAACAGGAACTGGTGTGGGCTGAAGGAGCATCAGCTCTGCGCCGGCAAGTTAAGAGGAGGTGTGGATGCTTGTCAGGTAAATTATAGATGACGATTTCAAACTGGCAGTCGAGATTACTAGCCTGACTCCCATTATTAAGGTGTCACTAGTCGATATTTTTTCCATACAAATTTCAGTATTACTGCACTGTTTGACATTAAACATGCTATCGTTATTTCTGATTATTAATTGTGTTTGTACGGAAACAGAATAGTAAAATAAAAAGCCATTAAAAAGTTATGAGCAAACAAAGATTCGTTTTTCTTGCTAATTTTAACGTAACTTTGGGTGTAGATCAGTACCTAATAAAAGAAGTGTAATAATCTTATACTTATAATAATCTTCAAAACAAAGTCCGTATCGACAAAGCTCAATTATCGACGTGTTCAATAAACTTTATGTTTAATTGATTTATGCAGTGCTTTTTCAGAAAATTTGATTTTCCAAAGGATTTTTCGTATTTTTCTACGCGCGTTTTAGTTCGGAATGGGTGGTTGTGTGCGTGCTAAGTAGACGTTGTGCGTGTAAACTAGCGTCTAACTGCTCATCACTGATACTATCTCTGTTGGACATGATGACAGGTGAGACAGCGTGCTTTTTGGCCATGCCCACCAGTGAGAGTTCGAGCTCGCGACTAGTTCCACCTTAACGACTTTTTTTAGAAAAATGAATCCGTGATAATCTCCAATTAATTTTAAGGTTTTAGTGGACGATTGCGAAACTATATGGCGGTACTTACAAAAATGCAAGGACGATACTAATTACGGACGGTACTTTAATACCTCTTATTATAAAACAGTTGCATCAATAACTATTCTCCTTTTATCCCCAGGGTGATTCTGGAGGACCTCTACAAGTGAAAATTCCCCTTCCGATCACGACGCAAGGCAACATGAACTACGTGGTCGGCATCACCTCTTTCGGCATAGGCTGCGGATTGCCAGGGTTACCAGGAGTTTATACTAGAGTAGCTAGTTTTCTTGACTGGATTGAGAGCCAAGTGTGGCCGGGGCAGTCTTAATCATTACTATTTATTAAAATCCTGTGGTGTCCCCTACAGGACAAACGCCTCCCTAATATCTTTCCACTTCCCTCTGTTTTAAGCTGCTATGGACCAGTTCTTGTTGAAGGACTCCAGCTCATGCCGCCGTCTCCCTCTGGGCCTGCCGCGATGTCGCTTGCCATTAAGAGGGACCTATTAGGTCGTAAGTCTGGCCCATTGGTCAACTGACAAGCGGCAGATGTGTCCAGCCCAATTCCATTTTAGCGTGGCAACTTTTTCTTACTTGTGTGTTAAAAATGTGGTAAACGCTGCTATTTACACAAGCAACTCGAATCTCTTTCACATATTTGATTTTTGTTTTACGCATCTACAAGTATACATGGTACAGACGCCAGCACATCAAGCTACTACAATCTGTCAAATTTCTTTAATAGATTTTCAACTTTATTGCTAAAGCAAAGGTTCAAACTTGATTGGGAAAATTTGACAGTTTCGGGTAGCTTGATGTGCTGGCGTCTGTACATTTGATGAAATATAATAATATTTCAGCGTTTTTATGTATGGGTTCCTGCTTTTCTCTTTTTTTTTGCTTTATCCAGAATACAATTTCTTTTGGGATAATAAATGTTAGAAATCTATTTTCAAGTTTTTTATGTTTAATAAACATGTAATAAATTGATTGCTTATCTCAATCACTAGGTAAATACATTCGTTATTAAAATATCTTTATCTAAAAAATAACAATTACGATTTTAAGAAATTATTTAATTGATTCAAATATTAAGATAACTTTACTGTTACATTTCAATTAGTCAGTCAAGACTGACTAATTACTATTTAATTAACGTCTTTCTAGCGACAGTAATGGTCGTTTACATGTATTTTTTTATTTATTAGATAAATAAACGTTTGTGAGTAAGATGAAATGTGTTTGTGTTATTATTTTGTTCTTTATAGGTAAGCACTTTGAAAAATAACATTTGAGTTTACTTTTAAGTGGTGTTTACATAAAAATCCAAAATAATTAGAGTTTTAAAAGTGTGCTAATTAAAACCACATTACAGTATCTGCTAGGGGAGAATCAAAAGTACAAAAGGATTCAGAGGTAAACAAATATTTTATTTCCAAAATTATATACGTATATGTAACATAGCTGCTAACACCCATGCAGACTAATTATCTCGATTTATTATTCAACTGGATTTTTTAAATTCAGTTAATACAATTGTCTTACAGCCTCAAAAAAGTGGAGCAAAACCTAAGCCTCTTCCTTCTATTCCATCATTACGGCCTCAGCCAAAGCCATTAATACCGTTTTCTCCATTCAAGCCAGATACGTCGAAGGTTAGGCTAACTGGATTGCCTCCTATGCCAAGTCCCCCTCTTGTTCAAGAAACCGAAACTCCTAAACTCGCTAAAGTCAAGTTTAGCCCGCCTATTGTACGATCTACGCCTCACACGACAAATGAAACGGAAACGAAGACTCCTGAACCAACTAATCCCCTGATTACAACACCTCTCGCATCCCCAACGACGACCAGACCACCTGTCACTTCAACTAAAATACCATATTGGAAAGCAAAGTCTGCACCACCTTCTACATCATCTGGGCCTCTAGTTCAAGTCCCTAAGCAATCCTCTGCTCGAAAGAGTGCTCCAACACTTTTGCAAAAACCGTATAATCCCTGCGCACCTTTTAAAAAACCACCATTGCCAGACTTCAGGGCTCCTGGTAGAAGGATCAGCGAAGTCAGTAAGTGATATCTTTCTTATGTTTTGTTGGGTTGATTCTGTTTTCTTTTAATTTTGTCTGACCCGCTTCCCGCGTGCTGGTATATATTTAATCTCGGAAATTGAATTCGAGGTCAAAAATGTAAACAAAGGTGTTGCCAATTTAAAATAATAACCTCGGAAATTTTGACTACCCCTGAAACGTCACTTTGGCAATGATATTTCTTTGTTTACATTTTTTATCTGGAATTCCATTTCCGAGATTAGTTAACTAACTAGCTCTCTTTCAGCGGGATTGTCCGAAAGGGTTACCGCTGGCCCGGAACATAAAGGGCTAAGGAAGGAACACTGGTGGGTTTTAGTCAGTAAGAGTCTGACACTCCCTTCCGCTCTACCCAGAGCGGGAGGGGTCATTTGATGATTTCCAAACCTGAAAAAAAAATTGCTCTCTTGAAACATAGTACCTACTTTATTTATGTTTTAGAATGCTTCGACTATATTTGGGAGCTGAAACTTCGAAATGATGAAGCGGAACAGGAAAATGAGTGCAAGTATCAGTTTCACATTGATTACTGTTACTTACTGTTACTTAGATTCTCTCTTAAAAGTCCTAAAGACTTTTTTTATAATAAATTGGTGTTTCTTTAGGTGATACATGGAGAGCGAGAGGGGGAATATCCTCGTACATCGTTGGAGGTTACTATGCATTTTCGGGAGATTACCCTAATATGGTAAGATTTGCCGTAACAAAGATTAAAATCAATTCTTAAAACTTGCTGTGCAAAAAATTTATTACTTTAACCTTTTACATTACCAGGGCGCCATAGGATGGAAAGCTGTGGTCGGAACGTGGAAGTTCATGTGTGGATGTACGTTGATCAGTCACAAATTTGTACTGACAGCTGCTCACTGCTCTAGTGCATCAGAACTAGATACAACCATTGCGGATGTTAAACCCAAGATCATCAGACTAGGAGACAAAAACATTCAAGATGTGGTACGTATGAAACCAAGTCCCGTGCAGAAGTAACGGAGCCTATTTTGACCACCATGCAACGGTTTCGATAATAATTATTTGGTTGCAATTTCCCTAGATCAATCGTACACACGATGTGACAATCATCAGGATCATAAACCATCCGAAGTACAAATCTCCAAAAAAGTACTTCGACATAGCCCTGATGGAAGTGGGCAAAGTGCTGAAGTTCACTTTGGACATACAACCTGCTTGCTTGTGGACTAAGGACAGTATCACCAGGTACGGTGATGAGGCACAGGTCACTGGATGGGGGGGTGTTGTGGAGTCAGGTTGGTTGGATTTTTTAATAATTTATAATTAACTAGCAGCGCCCCGCCGTTCCTTCCGCATAAGTGTCGATCCCGTGGGAATATCGGGATAAAAACTATTCTATGTCCTTCCCCGGGATGCAATCTATCTCTCTGTTAATTTTTTTCGAAATTCGTTCAATCGTTTAGGCGTGAAAAGGTAACATACAGACAGATAGACAGACAGAGTTACTTTCGAATTTATAATATTAGTATGAATCCATACTAATATTAAAATTCGAAAATAACTCTGTTAAAAAAAAGGATACTGTATTACAGTACCCGGCGATAAATATTGCACATCGACCTATTCGATCCTATCGATTTTATACAAAGAAAATTAAAAATAATTATCAAAAGAAGCAAATCATAATTGTTTTAACAGCTTCTAATAGATCCCGGACTGTTTGTATTTCGTGCGACAGAGATAACGCTCTACGAAGCCGAAATTAGCCTATTGTCTCTTTCCGAAGGTCGATGTTCTGCCCACTACTTCATCCGCGTGATATTTCTTGCTTCCCCGACCCACCTCGTCGCATCGCATCGCCTGCATGCGTAATTACTTCATTTTGGCTCAGCGATCTTTCTGACTTTTTTTGCTCGTCTCCTCAGGGTCCTAGCGTGATGTTATATAGCCTTCCTAAAGAATTAGGCTAGCAAATGCAACAAGAATTTTTCAAATCCGACAATTCCAGAGATAGCTGATAATTTTGTCCGTATATTATCTTTGTCTGAGGCATTTATGCAAAAAACTTTAATTTTATTTTATCCACTTTACAGGTACTCTAAAAACATCTCCAGAGCTCCTAGCAGCGACTGTAGACATCATAGACTTCACCAAATGCAACAGATTGCTACGTCTGTCGTGCAATCGGAACTGGTGTGGTCTGCAGCCGGACCAGCTGTGTGCCGGCAAGTTAGGTGGAGGAGTTGATGCGTGTCAGGTAATTTAGGTGTTTAAATACGTATCGCTATGTTTTTATGTGAGCCTGGTACTGTTCGCAGTCATAATACATAGTTAATTATTCATTTGTACCAATAATCTTGCAGCATGCTAGTCTTTTTTGCAGGGTATATTTTTCCTCCCATTCTTGCTCATTGAGTCCAAGGTGAAGCTTAACTGAAACATGTTTGTAATTCTATCTCTTCCCAGGGTGATTCCGGAGGCCCTCTCCAAGTAAAGATTCCGCTTCCAATTATAAATCAAGGCACAATGCATTACGTCCTAGGAGTGACGTCATTCGGCGTAGGCTGTGCTTTACCAGGATTACCAGGAGTCTACACCAAGGTGTCCCATTTCCTCGATTGGATCGAGAGCATCGTGTGGCCTGGCCAAAATGGAACAGCTCCTGTGGAAGATGATCGACCTGATTTGGAGAGATTCGAACGATCAATTCGATTTGAGATCTAATTTTTTAACGATTTGTAGTATTATTTTTGTATTGTTGCAATGTCTGTTACGTTTTGTTTGATTAAATGAGACATTAGTCTCATTCATTAGTTTTCATTAGAAGGCTGTGAAATTACCTTTTTTATTTTCATGTAATACCTTTAGGTGCATCCAAAAACAGACAATCTGCTCTATGCATTGTGCATTTTTATTGAATCCTGTTATTTTATTGTAATTTAAAAACACATAATCCCGAAAAAGCAGTCTTAAAACATCGTTAAGCTGCATCATCCTCTTACATCCAACTTATTCTAACTTCGTTTAACTTGACTCTAATAGTCAGCGTGCGACGCATTTCTTTTAAAAGAACCGACAAGTAAGTTAAGCGTTCTCGTGTTCCCGGTAATTTGTCAGTTCCGGGATAGTACCGGGACACTACTGCAATATTCACGGGCAATGTTTCAACGGGTACCAGTAGATAGCTACCAGTCGTTGTTCGTTACTGATGTTTGTTTTGGTGATTTGTATCTAGGAGCTGCAGAACGAATGGCAATAAATAAAGTAGTAATTGCAGCTTGTATTGTATTAATTTTATTCTGAATGCTAAAAGTAAATCAGTAGGTCAGCTGGTTTATTTTCTAAATTTCTCCCCGTGTAAACGTAGGTGAAGTGAGCTTGAAGTGACCTGTCAACAGTGTCAAACCCTAACATCAGGGTGGAGATGTTAACAGACTATATCAGCTGTTTTATTAGATCAATGCTAGTATCATTCTAGAATACGGGCTTTAAAAACAACAACACTCTAATGCCCGACATACATGGGGCTAGTTTCTCAAGTCAAGATAGTAACTAGTAACTCTGGCTTTGTGTAGGTATATGTAGCAGCCAACTGGTTTAATTAGCCGTTTAGTTAGCCGCCTAGCCTATTAACTAAACGGCGGCTGTTCAACTAATGGCCTAAATGATAGTCAATTACAGATTAGGTTGGAATTGTAACCAATTACGCGCTAGCCAAATTGCTCGCAGTAACTAAGCCAGGATACCCCGACCAAATGGGTTAGGTTAGAAATGTGATCAACCCCGTGCGAGCAAAGAGAGCGAAACGAGGCGAGCACTAGGTACTTCCAAACCCCAGGCGGTTAACTAAACGGCTAATTTAACCAGTTGGCTGCGACATAAATACAAAACTAGCTTCATTTCTAGGCTAGTAAGCTAGTCAGCTAGCGTCTCAATGTAGGATAGTTTAATAGGATGGGATTCTATTTTTTGAGCTAGTAGCCCCTCCCACCACTGATTTCACTATCCTGGCTTGTGTACTAGCTTCATGTGGCCGACGAGATAGTATTACATTTTTACGAATGCAGTTCATTTTACTTCACGGGCGTGACTTCATGTAAACAGCATTAGCATGTGCCAAGCGAGGACAGCAAGTTAGGATAGCAACCGAGGTTCTAGTTTGCTCTCCTAGCTTCGAAAAACTAGCCTTCTTGTACCTTTGACAAAACTCTAAGCAAAACAAAGAAACATTCCACAAAGATAACACAAAACAACCACAACATTGTATTAAGAACGCAAGTAAAAATAATTAAAGTTTAAATTCTTAACCCCACCGCAGCTGCCTGCAATTGCATTACATCTGTTCTCAACTGCAGGTTTAATAAAATCCCGTTCGCGCACACTGCGTGCTGCGGACAGCATCTTGATTTAAGTCCCACTTGGATGAAGAAAACGTACTGGTTTATGGCGGCACTAAAGGGTTGTTTAGTCCTTTACTGTCGATGGTAAAGTGCGGACGAATAAACTCTTTTATTTAAAATCTGCTGGCTTTATTCTGCAATTATTTTATGGTGAAGTTTATTGAGCAATAATTTGAATTGAACGGTAATTTTATTGAACTTTGTTTTGATTGGAGCTTGTCATAAAGTTAAGGCGAGAAGATCGTTTAATTTTCTTTTAAAGAAACCTTTAAGTTCATGTTCTTAAAATTATGAGCATCAGCGTATTTGCCTAATATATACCTATTTACTAATCAAATTCAAAAGAAAAGATAATATGCCCTCTAATACATTGAAGTTTAAAGGCTCCTTCAAACAGGCGCGACAAGCGATAAAATCACATGCGACACAAAGGCACCCCAAGTCGCGCAACGAGCGGGGCCTTGGGGTCGCGCGCGATTCCCGTCGCGCGTCGCGCCTGTTTGCAGGAGCCTTAATACGTTATTAATGGAATCAACGCCTATCCTCTACTTGAGACTAGCGTCCCTTACTGCCTCGTATCAACTTCCACACTGTATTAATCTGATCAGACAAGAAAACAAAACAAAGGTCCTTGTAATTTTTGTACTAAATCTATTAATATATAATTTATTCTTATTGGAGCGGGTATCAGCTTCCATAAATTTAGTCGCATCATCCTTTTGGAATGATGTAGTTTTAAAAACTCTGCGTGGTTGATGCCTAACTATATAAAGGAAAGAGGTATAAGACGATTATGTGAGAGGTAAATTCCTACATTTATTAAAGTTATTCGTATAGTTATGTTTTTCCGTAGGAAGCAGACAAGGCAAAAAAGTTAAAACTAAATGAGAAGTCAAACAGATAGCAATTTTTCAAATAAGTGTTTGATAGATAATTAAACTCTCGAGAAGCATGATATACATACAAGAATAACCCAGGAAGAAGACTTACAAAAATTCAAAATACATTATTAAAGTGAGGATTTGGTTGTAAGGTAATAGAATTTATGCCACGAAAATTAAATTCAATAGAAATTAAACTCAATACACTCATAATACCAGGAAAACAAGAAATAAGACGTGGTAAATTTTGAAAGGAGCGGGTGACCCTGTCATGGGTATGTCAGGGTCAGGACGGCGCACGGCGTCCCGGAAATTTGGGACACATAGACATGGGAAAGATGGGACGAATGGTTGTCGCCCTATATTATGATAATACTATTAATGGAATTGGGGAAATAATGGGCTAAAATCATGCTTAATTTGGCATCTTATTGACTCAACTGTCTTCGATGTTAATGTAATATTTTTAGGATGTACTAAAATCCCAACATACTACTTTGTGATAAACCAGAATTTCTTTTGGCGACTGCTTTACATAACCTGCGTTTATAAAAGCATTGGCTGTAGGTTAAAATACCTATAAATCACACGCACACACATAAAATGCAAATTGCCGAGACATTCTATGCTAATATTTCAGCATCAAGTCAACACGCCAACCATTTTCTTACACCTCAAGACATATTGATGGAAAACACCAAAAAGCTCAAACATGGCGACAGTTTCCTTTTACAAATTAACGACTTCGCCCGCCATTATGACGTCACCTGACATGCCTGTCCAATCAGAGGATCCCAATGAAAAATGGCTGCCAGCATTAATACGGAAAGTTTTCTTGATAAATGGGCTCGTAATAAGAAAGGAATTGGACAAGAATTCGTAAAAGTGTAATGGTTGAAGAGTAAATTGATTTTTTATATTCAATTTTATTGGCATTAGTGAGTTCAAACTCCGTTTTGTCAAGGGACCCAACGGTTTCTATCTAATATTCTGGGGCCGTCAGTTGCAAAGTCTCTGCTATTAGACTTTAGTTTGAATTTTGTTGTAAGTTTTAGTCGTGAGCCGTGATTTAGTTCGCGTTACCTCTCGTCGGCTGGAACTGATCGCTAGTTTATATGCAAATTAGAGGACTTTCAGGGGTTAAGATAAATATGAGTTAAAGTTCCTTCCTTAGTTTTTACGAACAATTTATAGCCTCTAGGAGAATTTTTTTGCCTAGTTGATAAGAAAATATTTTTTGTATTCATACCTAGTTTTTTTTTCATTTAATCTTGTCTTGTAGTTGTCCACTTATTATATGACAGACAACGCATTTGATTCTCAATTCTATAGAATAATAAAATATTTTAAATCAAATATAGTAATGCTTAGACTCTCACTGCCTTTATCTCCAACCAAGCACATTTCATCCCGGCTAAAACTTTTTCAAAAGTGTAAACCTCTTTTGACACAACGTATTACACTTCAACACTATAAAAGGATAGTTCCTATCGAACACATCGCACGTATATCGACTAAAATAATCTCGTTCCTCTTCCAAAGGCCCTCTGAACAAAACAGTCACTACTCTAAGTGCATTTTATTCCGTCAGACCCTTTGAGAAAGTCCTGAAATCGCGACCATTTTGTTGGACCCCTCTAAACAGGGTCTAGGAGACATTTTGTCTTATTTTATGTAGACGGATGGGAGGCCTTGTCAAACTGGATTGTTCCAAGTACACAGTCGTTCGCGAGAATTGGTTAAAATTCAATTATTCGTCCCATTATTCGCGTACTCAAAGTTTGGAGTAGGGCCGGACCACTTAGGACGATTCATTCATGTCGAGTGCCTTGCGTTGATTCGGTTTAATCTAACTTTAATACAGACTTTTTGCTATAAGTTATACAACAGAAGGAAGGTTAAGTATACATGTGTAGGATAAGAAATATCTACAAATGATTCCCTTAGATTGGGTGGAATTTTTTTTCAAGTGCTATCACTGCGGCGTAACATAATCAGTCTATAATGTTCCCACTGCCGCGACACAGGCCCAGCAGACGGGTCGGGTCGTGGTCGGGTCTTCGAATTTTTGGTTCTAGAACATGCCGGTTTCCTCACGATGTTTTCCTTCACCGTTTTGAGAGCAGCGCTGATGAAATAATTTACACAAAGTGTCTGTCTGGATTCGAACCTACGATCTACAACTGCTTGCAGCGCCAGTTCTACCAAAAATTTCCTCATCATATTGCAAATGGTACTAAATATTAGACACATAATATATATTTTTCCCATGTTAACGTCACATCCTATTTCCCCTATATTCACGCTGGTTTCCCTCTGGTATCTGACACGGTCACACGCGTGGTTTCATTTTGTCACTAATAATTTTCTTCATCCAAGAAACATAAGGCTCTGAGGTGCCTTGTTGTACGTATGATACATTTATACGAAGATAAGTGAATAAAAAAACATGTGCGGTCGGGGATACTCGCAGCACACACACTCGTATGTAATAGAAAGAGACAGAGAGTGAGAGACGAGTGAGAGAGAAACGCGTGTTTATTACAGAGCAATCTAAATATTTAAGTTCTTAGAGGCTCTCAATAAGTGGTCGCTATTTTGGTTATTCATTTTGACACTCACTATCGGCTTTAGCAACCTCGAAAACTATATAACGACACCCTGGATGAAAAATTTAAAAATTTTCGCAGCCGCCATCTTGTGTTTTCATGACCTCACTATTGACCTTAGCACCATCGAAAACCATGAAAACTATCTCCAAGTGCATGGACGACACTTTTTCGTTACGTGACGATTTCTACCAGTTTACTACTTACGTGGGACTCAAAGTTTTGCGATAGTAAAAAAAAAATCTATAGGTAAATGTTTTTTTTTTATTAAATCTTTTCAAAGTACTCTCCACTAGCCTCTATACAAAGTTTCATGCGTCTGAACCAGTTTTCGAAACACTTTTTCCAGTCCGCCGCAGACACCTCGTTTACAGTCTGCTCGAACGCTGTAAGCGCATCTTCCGGCGACGAAAATTGTATCCCTTTTTTTTTTTGAGGATGGGAAATCATCAAATGACTCCTCCCGCTCTGGGTGGAGCGGAAGGGAGTGTCAGACTCTTACTGACTAAAACCCACCCATGTTCCTTCCTTCGTTCTTTATGTTCCGGGCCAGCGGTAACCCTTTCGGACAATCCCGCTGACCCGGCAGGCTTCGGCCCTTACGGGCCCCTTCGTTTGATGCTGACATCTCTTTGAGGCGCGCGTGGAACACGTACGCGCCGTCCGGCACGGGCCTGGTCCTGATCGGACGGTGAGCTTGGGCAGATTTTTTCATTTCGGGAATAAAAAGAAGCTGGCGGTGCTAAGTCAGGGCTGTAACGAGGGTGACCCAGGAGTTTGACCGGCGTGCTGTCCAGGAAGTCCCTCGTTTTGAGCGCGGTGTGCGAAGGTGCGTTGTCCTAGTGGAGCAGTAGCCCGCGGAGGCCTGTGTTTGGTCGCTTGTTGCTCACAATAGCGGAAACTTCTGCCAAGCATTTGGTAGTATACCATTCAGCGTTGATACTTCTTTGGTTCCGTGAAAGAATTGACACCAAGAAGCTAATCAAATTGAAAAAGCTCGCGATCTAAATCTTTCCCCCGCTTCTAGATCGCTTCACTTTGGTAGGCGTTGATTCGTTTTGAAACACCGAAACCGTCGACTGGTGCTTCATTTCTGGATTGTATTGATAAATCCAAGACTCATCATCTGTAATGATGTCGTAAACACGCCGAGACGAGCCTGCTTCAAATTTGTTTATCATATCATGGCACCATTCCACCCGGGCCTGCTTCTGAGCATCAGTGAGGTTGTGCGGCACCCAGCGTGAAATCATCCTCCTCATGAGAATATGCACGTGTAGAATTTCGTGAAGGCTTTCCGATTCAACTTGCAGTGTGTGCTGAATCTCTTGATACGTCGCCTATTGTCTTGGATTAAATTTTTCACTGCAAGCACGTTTTCTGTCGTATCAGCCGTCAAAGGGCGACCACTTCTTTCTTCATCCCCCAAAGTTAGTCGACCGCGCAAGAATTCTTTATACTAACGATACACGGTTGCCTTAGAAGGGCCTTTATCCATGAATGCCATTTGAAGTCTTTTGTACGATTCGTCCGGTTTCAGGCGACACTTGAAATCGTAAAAAATAATAGCGCGAGAATGTTCCCGGCGCAGATTCATTTTTTTGATGAGATTCGATAATTTAAATTAGCTCGCGCAAACAATGTGGAGGGAAATTTTGAAATTGGAACGCATCTATTTTTACTTACATATAATCTTATTTCAAAATAGATTATAACTGGCTAGTCTCTCGTACATAAAAACTTTTTTTCGCAATATTTTCTGAGTGGCCTGGTACATACCGCAAGCCGCGATAAAGAACTTCGTTCCAATAATATTAATTGGATAGAGGTTTTTTGTCTACTTACTTTAATACACTTACACTCAGCAATGCGTAGAATCGAGAAAGAAATATACACTCAACAGACGACTGCTACGCACATAGGTACTCACTCAATTATCTCATCCCCTAATTTAATAGCTGTAAACATAATTACATAAAAATAATATTCATTTATTACGTAAACGCTGGCTTTATATACAGCCCGCCAACTAGGCGGCTTGAGTGCCGAACTTACACAAAAGACTTGAAGTTTTGACTCAAATACCAACTTGGGATCTTAGCGTCGGAAGCAGTGGATCTGTAGTCTTGTCGCAAGTACCAGCTGTAGTCGGTTTTAATAGAATGTTCGAAGTAAGTAAACAAATAATAAGGAAAATATGAATCTTTTTTAAAGAACTTTGCTCTAGTTTTAGTTTCTTCCCCCCGTATTTTAGGTATTGTAAATGTGTTTATAAATGCGAAAACATGCACAAATGTAAAAGATCTGGAAAAATTCGAGAATCTGAATTTTAATGCCCATGATTGCACTTAAATAGAGAAAAACTACATAATTCTTGTTGACAGTATGATATAACGAGTTAGCTTAAAAAGTTTCTTTTAGATCTTTTTTAAAATTAAAGTCACGTTTTGCGCAAGAGCTCATTTGCGTCGTTACAGCATTTTCCTGTTATCTAAAATATTCTTGCCCTGAACAAAGAATTATCAACTGGTCTTTAATCTCTTATTTCTCCACAATCCCCAGAGTACTCACCCTGAAAACACGTACATACGTACCTACTCACAATGCGGCCGTGACAGATCAGGACGCACATTCACATAGTCATAATTCACCTTGGCTTGCACCCCTCTTCAAAGACTAAGCCTATAGAAGCGAAACTCATGTACAGTCAACAAAAGAGATAAGTATGCAGGATCGTCGGATATGGTTGAAGCTTAGCAAGAAACCGATGGACGTTGTCGACTGAAATTTAATTTGATAAATGAGCTGTTTGTTTTCTATTAATAAAATTAAATTTTATTCGAGAACATCCATCGGTTTCTTACTAAACTTCAACTATATCCGACGATCCTGCATACTTATCTCTTTTGTTGACTGTACCTACTTACTTTCTTAGATCAACTGCCCCGTTTGGTCTCGTGGTCGCAAGCGCGGCTGCTGAATGTGGGGTCCTGGGTCCGATTCGCGGATCGGGCAAATGTTATTGGGTTTTTCCATTAGGAATTTCGTAGTAACAGGGCGGAGTTTGGAAGTTGGCGGTGTGGATACCCCCGTGCTTCCGAAAGCACGTTAAGCCGTTGGTCCTGCGCCTGATCTCTCTTCGGTTGTGTCCGATTTCGTGCCATTCTATCCAACTATGTATGATAGTGAGGGAAGGGAGAGGTACAATGCGTGCCACGTAAGAAGAGACTTGACACACCACGTGGTCTGACATGCGCAGTTAACACGATTTTAGGTATCTTTAGCGGTATGAGGTCTGAGTGCGGGACGGGATCGGACGTCATAGGAGCGGCGGAAAGAGCGGGGGTGGCGGGGTCAAGTCTCTTCTTACGTGGCACGCATTGTACCTGTATTTGCACAGATACTTGTGCAATATGCACCGAAGGCTAGTCATCGTTAAGATTGGCCGCCATTGGCGAAATACGGCCTGAAGACTAGTTTTTTTTAGATCATTATCTACCTATCCTTTTCCTTGTGTTAGCTATTTTGGGGTCAGCTTCCAGTCTAGCCCTATGCAGCTGAATATCACTTTTTTACATGGAGCAACTGCCTAACTGACCTTCACAAGCACAACTCAGGTATTGGATAACACGATGATCCTTGGTAACTGATATTTCCCTTGGTGAGACTGGACCTACTTTCTAAGTGATGCCGCCGAAATAGGTAATCACCTAGTGGTCATCACCACCCTGCTATGCTCCAGTACACACAAGCCAATACATATTGTCAATGATGTGACAATGACAACATACCTTTTGAAGTTATGGTTCTAGGACATTCATCACGTTGTTTCCAATGAATTTCCAACAATAGGACGCATAATGTCCAGCATGTCCTGTTGTCTGCACGTTACAGGAATTGAAAAACGCCGCTGAAGATGCGAAACTCGTAGCCAAATTCTGGTCTGACTCTATTTAGATTTGCATCGACACGCTAAAAATAAGACTGATGAACAATGAACAATCATGGCTTAAACATTTCATAGTCTGTGGGGAGGGCTACCTTGACGGAACGGCCGTAGGGTCTGAATGTGGAGCTGCCGGTCGATTCTGTAAAAATCTCACCGTGAAAACTTAGGTGAAGTGAGTTTGTTTTTGCTAGGAATTGACACTATTGACAGCTCACTCCACGCTCACTTCACCTAAGTTTTCACGGTGAGATGGTTACAGAATCGCACTGCTGTACCACAAACTATGCTCTGCCTCCAATCGTGCCCTGTTTCCAGTCAAAGTGACCTTCGCTGCCACCGACGACGCGACGCCGTGAAAGCGGCAAAGTTTTTTTTTCTGTCCATTTAGATCTGAAATACAGTCGTGCCACAAAGTGCGACACGAAGAACAAGAAGTAAGGCTACAGGAGCTTCGCTTCATCACAATCTTATTCTTTGCCCTCTGTTACGATTAACCTCATCTCTTGTAATTATTATCCGAGGGTGTCGCTCCACTGAATTATCAATGTTCCTTGCGTCACTCATCTTACGTGACCTTTTGTATAGACATGTATGTTAAAGGCTCCTTCAAACAGGCGCGACACGCGATAAAATCGCGCGCGACACAAAGGCACCGCAAATCGCGCTACGGGCTGTGCCTTTGTATCGCGTGTCGCGCCTGTTTGAAGGAGCCTTAAGAGAATTATTGAACCCGTGGATCTGTTAATAAGAATATGTATAGGTAACGTTACGTTTTGATAATTTTATGAATAGAAAGGTACCTATTGTAAATTATGCCTTTTTGTTTTTTCAAAGATTATACCGTAATTTTTGTAATATGCAGTGCATTTTTTAATATGAGATAAATGATTTTATTTCTGTAAATAGGTTAGAACAATCTTTTTTACACGTCAATAATATTTTAATAAGTAGATGAGGTCGGCTTTTCCTATCTGGTTACTCAAGAAGAAAGGCCGAAACAAACTCAGAGATCAAAACATGTCTATAGTCATAAATGTTATTATCAAAGTTTGGTTTCTTGCGGTACATTACCATGTACCGAAAGAAACCAAACTACACCTAAGAACTAAACCTAGTGTAACCACACTAGGTAAGCATTCGTTTCACCCCCCAGATGATAAGGAACATCTACAACCTCTGATTTCCAAAACTAAAATAGTCGCCATCAGTCACCAAAGCACACAAACCAACTCAACATCCCCTCATACATAACAAATATTAAGTCGTCACTAAATAAAAACCCTCTATGTTTCTTGCAAGTCAGTTACTTCTATAGAATTACGTTGTTATATTCCTCGGAGAGGCTCAAATAGCCTCATTTTGTTGCGAGAGGGAATTAACGAGCAGCCGCCGAGAAAAAAAAAAGAAATATGACGTCACTTGACGCCTAGCGATAATCAGCCTGTACTTTATCGCCCAGTTTGAAGGATTCCTTACATATTGTGTTTGTTATTACATTTTTCTCGGTAAAATATTCTTGGTCGGGTAATATTTTTAAGGTCAGACTTTTTGTCAGATTAGCGCAATTTTAGCGTGCCGTAAATTGTGCTGATTAATTATGATGAGTTAACTTTGGTGTGCGATATTAAAATTTTGGCGAGGTGCCTTGATAATATTGAGTTTTGAATGGCTGAGATTTGTTCTCCCGCTTCATTGTGTTACGGGGTTAAAATAATTATAATTAATAACTAATTGGGAAGAATAAGGTTTAAAGGAGATGCTCAAATGTTCCCAGAGTGACTCGAGTAAAATATTACCGCCTTTCTTACAGAATAATATAAAGTTAAATACATATCTAAATAGAATATAGAAGGTCTATCCTGTCAACATTTTGTATTGTATTTACATTACACGGCATGTTTTCTAGCATTCTCATTTGACTGTGCAAATGCAGTGAATAGTTTTAGTGACCAAAGATAACGTTAAACATCACAAAATATGTACCATCATTGTGCAAGTCTGCCCTAGGCTTTATGTTTTGAAGCCTCTTTTTATACCTTTTGTCTATTTTTTGATACTTATTGTTTATGTATTTCTGATTGACTTATTACACTTTTGTTTTTACTACCAAGAACCAGCGATTTTTATTTCGGTAGTTAATAATCATTATCATTTCAGCCGAAAGACGTCCAGTGCTGGGCATTGGTCTCCCCCAAGCACCGGCCACTTCAAGCGGTTTTGTGCGCGGATTCCTGCGGCCTTCCCTCATGGTCATCGGTCCACCTTGTATGTGTACTTATTGTCTGTACTCAATTTAGATCGAGAAGATTTTAAGATAAAGCTCTTCGATCCTTACTTTCAAACTTGAACAATAAATAAAATTGTGTCGTCATCAATGTTATTTCCAAGGTCCGTTCGACCGGTTCTGTGATTTCAGCGGATTTCTGCGGCCTTCGCTAGGTGATCGGTCCAACCAGTGGGAGGCCTTCCAACGCTACGTTTCCGGTACGCGGTCACCACTCCAGAACCCTTCGGTCCCACCGGCCATCTGTTTTCGAGCAATGTGCCACTTAACTTTGGAAATATAATGTGCCATAATCCCCAATACTTTAATTAAATAAATTTCCACCAAACACAGTCTAATCTAATAATACCTGAAATATAAGCATTGCGAGCAGCCCCAAAACTCAAGTGAGATGTATATTTTTCTAAAACTCACTTCAACTTAATTCCGTTTCAGAACTTTATGCTAAGAACTTGGGCGATAATTTCCAAAAGTTCTTTAAATTTCGGAACCTTTACTTAATAAATTGTGTTGCAGTCTCACTAAATTCTTTTCGTATGTTTCAAAACGTTGAGATAATTATATTGAAATTAAACTTTATTGTTTTAAAGTTTGAACAATGTTTTGTTTGCTTTGTCTTCGTCGCAATGAATGAAAACCTGGTGTTTTGGTTCATCCTTTGTAGTAACTTGTCCTAATAAAGATCTTTGAGATTGGCCAAATGACTCTTTTCTAGAGGGCGTCGTTAATCCACGTATGAGATCTATCAAAGAGATTTGTAGTAGTACACTTATGTTAATACGTGGGACACTCAGAAACTTTTGCGAAAATAAAAATGAAAATTGTATAGGTAAATATTTTATTATTAAATCTTTTCAAAGTACTCTCCACTAGCCTCTATACAAAGTTTCATGCGTCTGAACCAGTTTTCGAAACACTTTTTCCAGTCCGACACAGACACCTCGTTAACAGCCTGCTCGAACGCTGACAGCGCATCTTCCGGCGACGAAAATTGTATCCCTTTGAGCAGTTTTTTTTTTCTTCCGTAACAGCCGCCAAAGGGCGACCACTTCTTTCTTTATCCCCCAAAGTTAGTCGACCGCGCTTGAATTCGTTATACCAACGATACACAGTTGCCAGGACAGGCCAGGACAGGAGGGCATGAATGCCATTTGAAGTCTATCGTACGATTCGTCTGATTTCAGGCGACACTTGAAATCGTAAAAAATCATAGCACGAAAATGTTCGCGGCGCAGATCCATTTTTTAATGAGACACAATAATTTAAATCAGCTCGCAAACAATGTAGAGAGAAATTTTGAAATTGGAACGTATAGGTCTACCGGAATCTATATAATGACATAAAAACAAATTGTGATTTTCATATGGATTGACAGAGCTATATGAAAATCACAATGTTTTATTATTTTTTTATGCCATGAGATTCTGGTAGACCTACACCTATTTTTACTTACAAATAATCACATTTTCAAAACAAATTATAACTGGCCAGTTATACATAAAAACTTTTTTTCGCTATACTTTCTCAGTGGCCTAGGTATATGTTTTCTCATAAGTAGGTATGTAAAAAGTTGATAAACTGATTTATTTATCATCATTGACGGTCACTCCTGAGTTAAGGTCTCCTCTCTTTTGTACTTTTGTCTGCCCAAGTCTCAATCCGCGGTCTACAACAAAATTGGTCAGCAAAAAACGGCTTGCTAGATTCGATTCAATATAAACAGGATAACGTAACTAACTTTACCCCCTAAAAAATTCTCAAGACCCACCGACTAATTGACAATAAAGTTCAATTAAAGTTTTAATTGAATTTACCATACACCTGCCTCCTTCAGTGTCGCAATAAAGAGAGTAACCTGCTACCATTACGGATATTGATAATGTCTAAAACGGCATCATAATGGAAGGTTTTGTTCGAGCCTAATGTTCTATGCGTGACTGCTTCCATGTTATAATTTTATGTCATCTGAATTACTTGAGTGGTTATTTTGTCAGCATTTGTGGTAAAACTCGAATATTCTTTATCATTTTTCGTACATTCAATCTAAGTAAGTACTTATGCGATATGCTTCTTAAATGTGAAGAAAAGATTAGCCTGTCAAAAAGGTTGGCAGCAGGATTAACTATCCCGGACTCCCCCTGGAGATTATAAAAATATCTTCAGCAGTGTCTCGTTACCCACTAAGAAAACTAAACAAAATGTCAGTCAGTTTTTGTATAAATAGAATATTGTAAAATTATTGTATTTTCATCCAACAAAAAAACTACTCCATAAACTGGATACTTACCAGGAACGCATATAACGAAAGGTACTTCACCCAAACCACTCAGAACCACCGCCTAAGCCCCTCCCTTGAATGCCAGTACAGTCGACAAGCGAAATTAACAGCAGCCGGACATGGCTGTCGACCCATGTCAGGACGCGCAATCCAAACGATATTGCGCGCACCTATTTATTTATACCGCATACTTACTGTACTGCGTGTGATTCGCTTTTGTCGTCGCTTGTTACCTTTGGGTTCGGTCAGACGTTTTGAGAATGGAATGTTGGTAAGAATGTCTTTGACTTGTGTACCTATGCAATGCGTAATTTTTTTTTCTGAAATTGTCGGTGGAAATACCTACCTACCGAAGAACTTTTTGCATCCTTACATAGTATAAAACAAAGTCGCCGAAATGTCTGTACCTACGCGCATAACTTTCGAATGACTGCACCAAATCGGATAATTAATTTTTGTTGTATTCGGTATTTCCAGGACAAGGTTTGTATGAAAGAAATAAACGGAGATTCGAAAAAAAAATTGCACCCTTGCGAAGCTGAGGCGGGCCGCTAGTTGAAAATAAGCTTGGAAAACCTAGCTTTTTATTTTCGTTAAGCAAACCCCTTTTTTACACGACGAAATTCCTGTTTCCTTTTTTTTTTTCTTATTTTCTTCTGTTATCAGACGGACCACGACTATGAACAGATTTATTGTTGGATTTGATGATGCGGAGTGGTTTCTCCAGCGAGATTTCCGTCTTTATAATAATTCATGACAGCATGTCCAGTGGCTCATATAGAGCTGTTAGATATTTAATTACAAATTGAATTATTCATCGGTAATTTGTAATAGGCATTGAGATCATCTCGTCATTATCGGCTGGGTCTATCGCAACGTTCAGTTAGGTTTTCAAACCACTTTGTCTTTATCCCTATTGATATTCCAATCATTGTAACTATCCTAAAAAAGGGATTCCTAGTGAATTAAATGCGATGAAAGCACCAATAATATCGAACAAGCGCACAATCAATATCCACTCAATGCTTAGTCCGAGCATGAATATGTCCGATACAAGCGTTCTTAAGGCTCCTTCAAACAGGCGCGACACGACACGCGACTCAAAGGCACCGCAAGTCGCTCAACGAGCGGTGCCTTTGTGTCGCGCGCGATTATATCGCGTATCGCGCCTGTTTGTAGGAGCCTTAATGCGTTATTGCTGCGACTGTCTTTAGAGATATGTGTATGTACCTATAAGCTATGTATGGCGATATTATAACTGTGTATATGAGGGGTGGCTGTGTGATATGGTTGTGGTATTTCGATAAACAAAAAATGATGAATTACAGAAATTAAGTTGAAAGTTGTGAAAAGATTAAATTGAAATTACACACACACACACACACATACACATATGAATCTCTGTGACCCAAACAGAGACGTCTAACGTAAATAAATTAATTTTGAATATGAAGGTCATTTTTAGGGGGCAAATAGAAAAAAAAAATAAGTGTCGCAATCTGTCGGTACAGATTGCGACACTTATTTTTTTTTCTATTTGCCCCCTAAAAATGACCTATGATATGTCATACGGTATGACATATCAAATGAAAGGACTTATTATGAGGATCTCACACATATTTTTTTCATAATTTTAAAGTAAATTGTATTAAAGTTATATAAGAAAATAGACGAAAATTCATTCCCACTGCGGAACCCTACATT
Source organism: Luperina testacea (assembly GCA_927399505.1). Taxonomy (NCBI): domain Eukaryota; kingdom Metazoa; phylum Arthropoda; class Insecta; order Lepidoptera; family Noctuidae; genus Luperina; species Luperina testacea. The sequence goes on from OV656771.1 coordinate 3,096,231, forward strand.
GTGTGTGGTCCAACACTCACTTGACCGGTTTTAACTATCCTGGAAGTCGTCCACGACCATAAAATATATGGAAATATGTGCACACTACAACTTTATCTTAGACCAAAATTTAAAAGCGTCTTTATAATATTCTGTGTTATCGTGATGCCCTGGACGTCCGCAATATTACCGTCACGTTAGAAATTATAAAAACGCCCAATTTCATCAATAAATCAATATATCAGATAAATGTCTTATAATTAGTTGAAACAAGAAGAAAGAAAGAAAAAATATTTATTCTGCACAAACAAAACGCACATTGCAAAAAAAAAAAAGACATAAAATATACACATATAACGTAGTCAAAAGCCTCGTACTCAAGCTTAAAAAATGTTGACAATTTTATCCATTGCTTGATGTTCAGAGACCAAAGACAACACACATTATTAACCTTTTGACCGCCACAGTCATGTATAGAATTGTATTAAGATGACAAACCAAAATGTGCCCAGCACGCCATGGTTCGACATGACAGACTTTGACACTTTAAAAAAAAAAAAAAAAAAACTGACGCTGAGGACACGTTTTTGATTTTTTGATATGTGGCGGTCAAAAGGTTAATTGACATTGAAGAACTGTCGGACCACATTCTTTAAAACAAAGCTAGAGCTCGCATAAGCAATACGTTGCAAAAGCTACACCAAGAAATACACATGAAACACATAGATTAATCTTAACACGTATATCTTACATCTTTCCTACATCTACCACCTAATGGCAACCAGTCTACTGAGACCCCCCATCGTTCTTAATCTTAACAAATTTTCGACCAATGCGACTATGATGGAGTAATTAAAGAGGTCTCAGTTGATTGGACGGCCTCTAGCCGCAGTTTTCTCGATTAGGTCCTAATGGTGTGGAAAGAAAGATTAAAGTTTGTGAAGGCTCTTGGATAGCAAAATTCATGGGACATGTGTAGGTCTGTGAAAGATGGGACTTATTTGTTTTATAGATTAATTTGGTTTTAATCTGTCAGTATAGTGTGTCGTAATATTCTGTGCTCATCGGAATTTTAGGCCTTTCAGCCATTTTCAGCTTCTGCTATATTCTACTTGGACTGTAAAGTAAAAAAATATTGAAAAGCATTTTTTTTAACCGGCCAAGTGTGAGTCGGACTCGTCGCACACGAAGGGTTCCGCACGTAAAAATACGTTTTATTTTTTATTTTATTTATTTTATGTTTTTATTGTTTGTTGATAGGGGCAATAGAAATACACACTGTGAAAATTTCAACTGTCTATGTATTACGGTTCATAAGATACAGCCCGTTGACAGACGGATGGACTGATGGACGGACGGACAGATGGATGGACGTACGGACGGACAGCGGAGGCCTAGTTATTACTAGGCCTCCGCTGTCCGTCCGTTCCGTCCGGGTTTTGTTGGCACCCTTTGGGTACGCAACCGCTAAATAAGGTAGTTGAAAGTGTATTATAGATAAATAAAACATAATTCGAGTCAAATGAGCATCGAAACTTCAACAAATTCCCAAATATTATTTAAATAAAAACTTCAAACGAGCATAATATTTGCTTCATTATAAAGTAGTTTCTAACAGAGTTTGCAAAGTCTTTGTGGGATTATGAGAATAAATCTAACAATGGAACACTAATATGACTAGAAAATTATTATTTTTGGGAACTTTTTGCTTAGAGTTGCAGAATTGTTCTTCATGACTTTGTAAGTCAGTTTTTTCTGCTATCTAGACAGATTATCAGCATTAGAAGGTTATGCGTAATTTTTGTGCTTTACCCACTCGATTTTTCAGTACTTCAGATGACAAATGTATTATCTTAGGTCTTTTGATCTTTGGTGAGTGTTTGTCGTATTTTAAAAAAGATATTCCATTTTATTAAACATGGGTCTTCATTTCAAATAAGGCACCGCCTAAGTTTTTCAACATGCAAAAACATTCTTGCACACCAAATCAACAAACTGTCACACCAACTTAGCTAACAGGAGATAATAAACACATGAGTCATAATTGCCCTGAAGGTCTGCTAAACAAAGTGAGCCAGCTAAGAATCCCATTATGAACGTCGGTCGTGCTGGCGGCCGCAGAACTTTCGTATGCAAAGGCTTTTAGCCGATGCTGTATAATGTCTACGAAATATGAGGATGTACCTTCAGAGGGGGCACATACGGGATAGTTGGTTGGTAAATAAATTCTTTAGGATACTGCTGATTGTAGGCAGTCGTAGTTAACTCTTTATGAACTACCAACTATAAGCTTCCTATCGACGCGAGGCGCAAGTGGCTGAGAATCCATAGTTTGACGGAAATAAGCCATAATTGCGACATGGAAGCGCAAGAAAGGATAGTTATTAAAGACATTACCATTACCTATTACCACTCTTGGCAAGAGCATACTTCTGAGGTTAGTCAGTAAACAACAGCACTTCTTCTCAATCCCTTATCACAATGATCTGATGCCTGATCGTATTTGAGGACAGCCACAATATTTATGTGCTCAGAGGTCTTATACTATGACTCTTGTTTATGCTATCAAAGAATTCCACCCGTGTGTCAGCAAAACGAGGCAATATGTCTTGATAAGTGCAGAGAGCAAAGTTTGGGTCGCGCGGATGCACATCTTTTATGAGTGTTTCGCCCTACCACCTCATATTCTCTGTCGCCCTGGTCATGTCATGTGGTGATGTTTATTTACTTCGTAGTTTTATAAGTGCTTTTGCAGTTTTGGCGTCGACATTGACACGAAATGAGTTTACTGGGGCAAGAAATTACTTAAATTGTTGTGAAATTCTACTGAAAAGCAGTTTGATGTCGTTTTTGACGTCATGCATTTTTTCCTTCTTTTTTTTTTTGGTGTCCTGCGGATTATAACCGGTCAATAAAACACAGAAATTGAAGTTTCATATGATTTTGTACGTACAATGTTTGATTCTTTTGGATTTAAGGTGCATATCAACTGCCCTGCAAAATATGATTATGGCAGGTAAGGAAGGCCAATAATTATGTAATTTTATTGCATTCTGGTTCATCGAACCAACCCGCCACTATATGCAATTAATTGTAAGTGCATATACGGTAAAATCGCAACCAATAGATATGTTTCATAACTGCAGCGGCAGCAGTCAAAGCGATACGCAACTAGTTGGTTGAAAGATCACGCTTCTGCTTATACAGTCGGTTTGTGAACAGTAAGCGCTTGCAGACAAAAGCCGTGTGACTTCAGTTGATGTCGCTTTTGATGACAATCGCACAAAGTAGTCAACGATTACCGGTGTTGTTGTTGTCATGTTATCATGGTTATGGTTTTGACATTGGTAGAATTGTCGACATCGGCACTATTGCCATAGAGAAAAATAGAATAGAATACATATTTTATATACCCTGTTGTCATGGTTACATTTTTATTTTGAATTCAGTAAAGAATCACTAATAGTAGAGTTTGATTTGCACTCTCTTCATTCATTATTTTGACTTACTTTTTTGAAAAGCTAACAGTCTTAAAATTATATATATACACAAGTATATCCTATCCTGCTATATCCATCCATTAATACGAAAGTAACTCTGTCTGTCTGTTTGTGTGTTACCTTTTCACGCCTAAACCACCGAACAGAATTCGATAAAATTTGGCAGAGAGATAGATTGTATCCCGGGGAAGGACATAAGATAGTTTGTATCCCGGGGAAGGACATAAGATAGTTTGTATCCCGATATTCCCATGGGATCGACCCGCGGGTCTATAAACGCGAAATTTTGTGAGGATGGATAGATGTTTGTTACTATTTCACGCAAAAATTACTGAACGGATTTGGATGAAATTTGGCACACAGATAGTTTATAACCAGGATTAACACATAGAACTTTTTATTGCGAGATTCCCACGGGATCAAAACTTATGCGTGTGAAACCGCGGGGCGCAGCTAGTATTATAATAAAAAAGGAAACAATCGTATGGAAATAAAAAAAATCGGTTGTCTGTAAAGTCGGTTTACTGACGATAGTTGAACGTGACAACGTCATAAGAAAATACTGATGGAATAGTTGCATTGCATTTGCGCTTGCACTTCAAGCCGCCATGGAACGCTACAGAGCGAGGCCGCGAGGTAACGCTACATGAGTCATGCTTTTTCGTGAGTGCAGCCAGCTTCATCGATTTATTAGACGTTGTCACGTCAAAAATCGTCTGTAGGTATCGTTGCCAACAGGAAAAGTGCCCAAAAGACTGGCAGCATGGCCACGTTGTATGCGGATGCTGATTCTTTGGCCAAAAATGAGGCCAGCCGTCTGGGGGCCTAAAAAAGCCACTTTGGCAGAATCATAAAAGGATAACATTATGAATCACAATGGAGAGTTAACTGTTAAGATCTCGTTCGTTTCAAATCCCATTTCTGAATTATTCTTCAGTATTTTTTTTTTGTCTGTGCTAAAATACTAATCAATCCAATCCAATCCCAATGTCTTTGATTATACTTACGTAGTACAGCGAAAAAGAAAAAACACGGACTGTCTTCACCATATTATGATTCATAATGTTATCCTTTTATGATTCTGCCAGTGGCCTTTTTAGGTCCCCTGGTCACGTAAAGAGTCGACCAATCGCTTGGCAATGTCTTTAAAAACTAATTAGTGAGCAGTCGGACCCCATGACCCTAGACCTCAAATGGACATCGAACATATAAACTCCAATAAGAATGGAATCATCGATTGTGGGATTGTGGGATATGGGTGTATAGCGTTTGTGTCTTTCTCCTTTATCTGGTAGCCAAATATCCCGAAACACTGAAAATTTGAAATCAAGTCCAGAGCAAATGTTTATCAGTGAATAAATAAAGTCAAGCACACACATACGTTTGTATACGTATGCCTATGTAAGTGAATGGTGCGTGTGTACCTCGCATTAGCTGGACAAACAATGATTGTGTCTTGTCTGCTCCGTCACTTGTGCAAATATTACCATTTGTATGTATGAGGGGGTAAAACTAGGACATAGTAATTCTTTTTTTTTTAATTTAGGTCAATGAAAGTCAAAGCCAAAACATTTATTTTAAAAGGCACATAAAAGGCACTTTTGAACGTCAAAAATTACAACAAAACAGAATTGATTCTAGTCGCCTATTCCAAAAGGTAGTTTTCGTATGGAGAAGAATGGGTAAGAAACTCCACCAGTACTCATTTAAAATGTTTTACAATATTTTGTATACATTAATTATATAATAATAATATGTGAAGACGATGCACCTAAAATACAATAAAATTACTATACCACAATAGGTAAAAGAATCAAAAATGAAAGCATGACATATAAATTAATTATCTGATAGATACATGGTGCTCACATATTTACAAACATGATAATAGTAAACGATTTTCATTTAAATAAAAAAAATTACAAGTAGGTAATAAGTCAGGGTGTGAGTTTAAGTAGTTGCAGAATGTAAATCAATGTCAAAAAAAAGAATAAATTTTACAATTAAATTAGCAACCAGTTCGATTTTGTCTAGACTCTAGATTGTCCTATGGAGCAGGACCAGCATGTTTCCAAGCGTTATTATCTTGGATATAATCTTATAATTTACAGTATGCTTGTTTACAAAGTGTACGTTTAATGTGAGTTTTGAGTTAGTGAGTTATGAATCTTGCACGGGTTGGTAAAATAGATCTTTTTTGTGCTTTTGTTGAAAGTTGTTTTAGTAGTGCAATTTTACAAAAAAATGTCTGTTCTGACTTACTGCATACTTACTGAAAATGAGTGTGGATCAAAAGGAAGGAGAGCTCAACAACGCAATCCGCCAACACTTGTATTTTTTTCGGGTGAAAAGGAAAATAACCCAACTATATCGCTACCTTTCTACCGATTGCTTCGAAATCTCTTCAGCAGTTCAGCCGTGCGAATGTAACAAACAGATATGAAGATATACTTACACGTTTTTTAACTGACTTCATTTAATCAGTATTGTAAATAAAAATATGTACAGTATAACCAGCGAATTCACATTCATTTTCTCTATGACTACCCTCAGATCAGCCACAATAAATTTCCCAGAGTAAATAAATCAGTTACACTAGTAAGATAATACCGTATTAAAATACCTTGTTCTCCACAAAGGATTTGCGTTTTTATGAATTTGACCCATAATAATTAGGTAATAGTCCCCAAGGCAAAAACATTATCATAGCGAGATCTCAAAGGAAAATGAACGGAAATATGTTTCTTAACGATTTCCTGCTACCAGGATAGCATAAAGGGTGCAGAGTATTTTTATGTCTTTAATAAGGAGGTCGTTTTTTAAAAAAATGTGTTCTTAGGGAAAGTTATTATGGTGAAGGGGGGGAAGGAGGGTTGAGCTTAGTTTAAGGTAATGGATTGATGCTTCAAGTAATGATGGTGGATATAAGAACGAGTTGGACTCACACACCGAGGGTTCCGTACGTAGGTATATAAATAGTTTATCAAGGTTATTTTTTAAATGTAACTACGGATTTTTGCCTTTACTTGTGCTACATAACCTTGCTTCTTGCTAAATTTCATGATTCTAGGTCAACGGGAAGTACCCTAAACATTCTGATTCGCTTGAGAGTATCGAAATATACGTTTTTTGTAGCATAATTAATGGCCGTATTTTATTTTTACGTTAACTTAGATATTTTATTTTTTTACAGCTTTAGGAGGTATCGCTGCGGTCCCTCCGCAGCGATACCTCTACGCGTTCCCCAGATAAAGGGTCTTGACATACAAGGGCGGACGAACGGACGGACCACAAAGTGATCCTATAAGGTATCCGTTTTTTCCTTTACGAGGTACGGAAGCCTTTCAACAGTCGTGTTGCTGAAGGTCAAGTTGAGTTTGCTAAGGTCAAATCATCGGATGGGTGATTATTCTTTATACTATACGACCGGCCCGCTTCGCACCGTTATTACGACTTGAAAAAATAACGTGTTTTTTCCATCAACATCCACATGGAAAGAATCTCATGGTCACATGCAGAAATGAAATAAAATGAAATGTTTATTCATGTAAGTAGATCTAAGACAATTTTACACTTTTTACATTTTGTCGGACAATATTTTAAAAACAAGATGGCGCTGGCTATTCCTAGCTGACTGATCCCTGAGAAGAAATACCGAAACAAACTGATCTCATGGTCTCCTTTATAGTCGTCTTTATAGATTTTATGTAAGTCTAACAACGCAGGGCCAAGTCTGGAAGGGTCTTTTGATCAAAGAGCCATTGTTGTCCCAATTGACGGCATACGGACGGACAGACCCGACAGACAGACTCGAGAATTGACTTCAATTTATAATATGTATAGATACATATATATTATATATATATTTTTATTTATTGTTAATAATATTAAAAGCTAACACTATTAATATAATAATAATAATATATACAAGTAAATAAAAAGGAGGGGAAATTATCAAAGGTCATCAAAAAATTCATATTTATATTATATAGAATAGATATTGTGGTTGGGTTTCTATAAACCAAAGGCAAGGAGAGATATTCATTAATTGTTTAAAACAACAATAAAAACACTATTAATGGTTTTCTTACACTTTCAGCTTACTTTAAATTCAGTGCCGAAGAAAATAGGCAGTTAGGCCGTGGACAATTACAATTTTAATTGCTAATTTTTGACGACGTCTTTATAGATCGTCCTATTTATTACAAGGTTAACTGGCAATTTGAAACATTTTTAGGTGACCTAATTATAAAACATCCTCTATTGAAATGATATATTATTTGCGAGTAAATATTTTAATAATTAACCGCTTAAAAATGTATTTAAACTTGACTTTTAAAATAATATTAAAAAAAAAAAAACAAAACATTTATTTCTGGGTACATTGGCCCTTAAACATCACTACATAGTATAAAACAAAGTCGCTTTCTCTGTCCCTATGTCCCTTTGTATGCTTAAATCTTTGAAACTACGCAACGGATTTTGATGCGGTTTTTTTAATAGATAGAGTGATTCAAGAGGAAGGTTTATATGTATAATAACATCCATTAAATAGTGGAGAAGTACTGTTATTTTTGAGGTTTCTAATGTGATGTCGTAAATAATTACATTTTTTCCGCTTACATTGCAAATGCAGGCTGAACCCTACGCGTTTTATCAAAATAATGTACTAAGTATTGTACACATTGAAAAGGTCTACATAAAAGTCCGTGATGGTATATGTCTATCTCTTATGGATAACCCACAATAACTTTTTTTTGTCATTTACTTTTTACGACAAATAATGGCTAATTTTCGAAGCGATTTTAACCAATACAGCATTAATCCTTAACCAATTAAATACCTTGAATACATTGTTCATTTAATATAGATCTATATGGCCCTTTACACCGCATGATTTAAGTGAATATTTTCGAAGATATTACAGATTTAAAAATTGCGGGACGTAGCGTTTGCGGCGGTACCAGCCGGCCGCCCGGTGCGGCAAGAGTGTGCCTGCGCGTCTGAGGCCGTCTGAAGCCGGAGCGGGCCGCTATGTTTTTTTTATATACAAATACAACGTTCACAGTTTTTCTGTAGTGTATTTAGTATCAGCATTGCACCCGTGCGAAGACGGGGCGGGTCGCTAGTATACATATAAACTAACATCCATACTAATATTATAAATTCGAAAGTAACAACGTCTGTCTGCTTGTATCATTCATTGTGTATTGTTCTGTGTATGTGTGTGTCATTTTCACGCCTAAACTACCGTACGGATTTCGATAAAATTTGGCAAGGAGATAGATGGCATCTTGGGGACCGACATAAGATACTTTTTGTCTCGGTAGCACATTCCCGTGGGATAATTTCCGACATCCACGCGGGCGAAGCCGCGGCCAGAAGATAGTTATTATATAAAGTATAAAACAAAACATGTGTTAATAAATATATATAGCTTAAAATTATGTCTGTAGCACTTCACTAGCTTGTCCTTGTCCTGTGGTACATGTCCGCGGAAGCGACGGAATACCACGTCCTGCGGCCAAAAGTCTTCTTCCATTCCATGACGACAGGCCAATTACAATTCGGTACGCGCATCACGAACGCCTTTAACTTGACGTTGCGGTGCGACTCCAGCAACTGTACCCTCAGCTCCCTCACTTTTATGCAAGTTCACCTTCTTCAGTATCTTTTTGATCTAATACATACATTTTAGGTAATAGGTAATACGGGCTGGTGTTCGCAACTCCACGTCAATGCGCGTATTTTGCGTACAAATCATACATTTTGTATTAAACTTAATAGGAGACATTAAACCTCTGTGGTAAATTCATATCTAAATAAAAAACAGTGCATTAATGAAAAACTGTGCAACCATGAGATTTCATACAACATTTCTGCACTGTTTTGGTTCTAAGCAAAAAATACGTCCTTTGTGATCGGTTTTGTAGTGATTAATGAATGTTATTAAACTCTTAAAATGAGAGCCATTCATCTGTTACTGTGTTACGAAATTACCCCGCAGGAGATAGGTTACAGTACCGGAATCTATACGAGGTAGGCGCTACATAGGTAATAGGTAATTCGGGCTGGTGTCCGCAACTCCACGTCAATGCGCGTATTTTGCGTACGGTAGGCGTAGGCGCTACATACAAAGAAAAGAAGCAACTACCGGGTCAGCGGGATTGTCCGAAAGGGCCTACCGCTACCCCAGAACATAAAGGGCGAAGGAAGGAACACGGGTGGGTTTTAGTCAGTAAGATTCTGACACTCCCTTCCGCTCCACCCAGAGCGGGATTCATTTGATGACTTTCCATCCTCAAAAAAAAAAACTACTGGTTTTTCACTATTTATTTCAAGAGGACGGGCTCACTTTCACGCGCAAACAATTGTCGCAAATTAAATTTTGAAAATAATTCTAAATTCGATTGAGTGATCGATTGCAACCAGAGTATTTTTTTTTACTAGCCTGCATGATGTAAAGTTCCCTTTTTCAGACAACCTTAAAAGTACCTACCTACTTACACAAAAAAAATCAATGCCCTCTTTAAACTGAAAATTATGTAAATTATTTACATCCCGAAGCGTTATTTAAAGGTGCTCGTTCCCGGTCTGTAATCTCCATTGGATTAGCACATGAAAGGGAACCCCGCTTCGTTTTCCATCAATCTAGATTTTATTAAGATTCCCAGTTATAAAACTTTTTCTACTTACAATGGAGTTTTTGAATTTTAAATATGTTTCGAGAACAAAATTGGGGTGTAATAAAAGGAGTTTTGTTTTTAGCAGTTGGGCGTGGAGGCCCAGTGGTAACGGCCCCGACTTTTATTAAGGCTCCTGCAAACAGGCGCGACGCGCGCGACACAAAGGCACCGCTCGTGTGCGACTTGCGGTGCCTTTGTGTCGCGTGTCGCGTCGCGCCTGTGTGTACGAGCCTTTACGAGTTGTAGGCCGTAGGTTCAAACCCAGACAGGCGCTTTACTTTGTGTAAATAATTTCATCACCGCTGCTCTCAAAACGGTGAAGGAAAACATCGTGAGGAAACCCGCATGTCCTAGAACCAAAAAAATCCAAGACATGTGACATCTAGTAATCTGCACTGGGCCTGCGTGGTAGATTACAGCCTTTCAAAGAGAGGAGGCATGTGTTCCAGCAGGGGAACATTGCAAGCTGATTATGCAACGACGAATAAAAGTGCTTCAAATTTCTAGAAGTATTCTCTTTATTCTTATAGTAGTATCGTATAGTACCTATCAGGAGGCCTAAAAAGGCCACTTTGGCAGAATCAAAAAAAGGATAACATTATGAATCATAATGGACAGTTAACTGTTAAGTTAATCGTATCAAATCCCATTGGTGAAGGATTTTTCATTTATTTTTTTATGTCTGTGCTACAAATACCAATCAATCTAATCCCAATCTTTTTGATTATACCTACGTAGTGCAGCGAAAAAAAGAAAAACACGGACTGTCTTCGCCATATTATGATTCATAATGTTATCCTTTTATGATTCTGCCAAAGTGGCCTTTTTAGGCCCCCAGCTCTCTTAACTGAGGGCTAGCACATAATCTAAGTGGTTTGCACATACACGAAACAGTCTTGTTAGGTGCGTAGGTCTTGAGGCACCTGCACATGGTACGGATTTTGATGAGATCACGATGGATAAAGTTAATCAATAAACTTCAACATCCTGACACCAGCTTTCTCCTTCATTTGAGCTGGCATTTTAAATATGTTAAGATAATTTCTATACATTTCTTCTCAAAATATTATAAAGCAATAGTACATTACTTCAGAGGGAAGAAAGTGACAGTTCCATACCGAGATTATGGCATTTGCGCCACGAGCTTGCGAGGGGCGCAAACCATTTGAGGTATGGAACTGTACTTTATCCTGAGGGATGTATAGTGCTTTTTATTACACCTACGAGGAAAATTATGGACATAAATGCATAGAAATGTTTATATTTAGTTTGATTCCGCGCGTTTTATATACAAAAATAATTTCGTTTTTAATTTTCTGTATGCACCAAGGAGGTTGGTAACTGGTAAAAAAAAAACTGTATGTGGCCAGTAACAATTTACTTGAAATTTAATTAGTAGACAGTTAAAGTCTCTTGGCAGTATGACTGCTGACAAATTAAAAAAAAAAGAAAAACCGGGTATGTAATGGAATTTCATACATACTTCCCACCCTTGGGTCGGAAGGATTTTCATACAAACTTCCATACCTTGGGATGAAAGGATTTGAAGGGCGGGATAAAGGCGTTTCTTCCCTCTAATTGGTATAATTAGTATGTATTTTCAGAGCAGGTGTGATAAAAAGTCACTTTTCGTGCTGGTATATGTGATCGCGTTGATCTTTTAAACTACACAACGGATTTTGATGCGGTTTTTATCATCTTTTAGAAAATTTATGGTATGATATGATTTAGAAATTTTATACCGGAAGGTCTACGTGCATGACACAATAAAAGTTAACTTACAGATCTACACTAATAATATAGCTGAAGAGTTTGTTTCATCGCGCTTTTCTCTGGAACTACCAGTCGGATTAAAAAAAAATATGTTTATATTAGATAGCCCAATCCTTGAGGAAGGCTACAGGCTATTTAACATCACGCTAGGGCCGTTAGGAGCCGAGCAAAAATAAAAAAAAGCCAGAAAAACGCTAAGCGAAAAATAAATTATAGCGCGGGCAGGCGATACGATGCGACGGTGGATCAGGGAACAAGAAATTTCACGCGGACGAAGTCGCGGGAAGAAACAGTGCGAAACAGGAGCGAGTCAGTAGCTACCTGTTTACCTTCTCCTTGGGGTTTATATCTCATTACTTTTAATTTTCATGAGTTTGCATAATAGTCGTTTAAAATTGAATAAGTACTGAAATAAGTGCGTATCAAACATCTACAGGCAATAAACGCCAGTGAAACGTCAGTGTGTGACATTATTGCGTTATTATGTGATTTACGAGCTTTTGCCAGATTAAAGTTAACGTTAACGCGCGCGTTATGTCGTGTTCATGCATGTAAAGTTACATTTGAATAGCTTTTTTATGTTAATAGTTTTTTCAACACATTTGCTCGAAAAATGCATTTACAAAGCCTGTATACATTGTTCGAAAGTTAAAAATTACGCACCATACAACGGAACGTGCGGTAAAATAGGTACTCTCACCTAAGTACCTATTTTACCGCACGTTCCGTTGTATAGCACCGTGCGTTTTCTTTACGGTTTTTTTTTAATTTCCATAAAAAAAATATAAGAATTCCACCAAAGAGTTTTACATTATGAGAATAAACAACCTGACTGATCGAACCTCCTTGGAAGCGCTTTTGCTCAATACGTTGTCTCACTTTAATACTAAAGAGTAAATGAGACGAAAGATGTAGTTCTAATTTTCACCACGTGCATGTGGCGCCATTTGCAAATTCGCGCCATTTTCATATTAGAAACTTAAAAAATTGTTGCGACTTTCCCACTGTTAAATAAACAAAATAATAATAGTTCAACATACTAAGTGTGAAATTAATAATGTCAGTCAGTCAGTTAAGCGTCCAAAGCAGCAAATTTCACTGAATTTCAATAATTGTTAAAATTTTACTATTAATTTCCTAACCTAACCTATCTGTTTATTTTCTTATTTGCTATTAAAAATAGTCAAATGAAAAAGTTTGTTTAATTACATACTGTACTGTTTTCTCGCAAATGTGTTGAAAAACATTGTATGACACACGTGCAGAAATTGGTATTTACAAACTCGTGACTATGGTAAGCCCTCGACTTCGTCTCGGGCTTACATTCGTCTACTCGTTTGTAAAAACCAACTTACCGCACTAGTATCATAAATAACTATTGCAGATAGCTTTCATACTGAATACAGAATGATATCAGTCAGTCAGTTATAACAATGCTTAGGTGACAAAGTAAGACATATTTATAACAACAGCTATCTCCTGGGCTTCGCGGCAATTGGGTAAAAATATAAATAAAAGTAGGTTAGTAAGATTACTTCTTGAAAAAAATTTACGTACAATAGAAATAATTTATTTGCTTACTAGCTTTTGCCCGCGGGTTAGCCCGCGTGGACGTCGGAAAATATCATCCAGGTTATAACTATCTTTGTGCCAAATTTCATCTAAATCCGTTCAGACATTTTTGCGCCAATCCGGAACATACATCCAGACAAACAGACAAATGCACAGAAATTCTAAAAACTGTATTTTCGGCAGCAAACTTGTTCCCACACCTCGTAATAATTACTTTTTTCTCTAAATATTCAATGTACAGTTTTGACTTTGTTACTATTTTGTTATATGTAAGTATATAAATTGAATTGTAAAGTACAAAAGTGCCAAACAAACACAAGAACGAAGTGTATTCGCCTTAAAGGCTCCTGCAAATAGGCGCGACGTGCGACGCGAATCGCGCGCGACACAAAGGCACCGCTCGTCGCGCGACTTGCGGTGCCTTTGTGTCGCGTGTCGCGTCGCGCCTGTGTGTACGAGCCTTAAGGCTCCTGAAACAGGCGCGACGCGCGACGCGACAGACTGACAGATGGCAGCCGGAACCAACGGCTTAACGTGCTTTCCGAGGTACGGAGGGGACACGGTATGTAAAGATGGTCACCCATCCATAGACCAACCGCGACAAGCGTAGCTTAACCTGATCGATAGACCTGTGCGGCTGTTATTATTTAGCCTCGGGCCCCGTAATAATAGGTACATAGAATATAAATATACAAGAGTAAATTAAACAAAAAAAATAAGTAGATTAAACCATAAGCGGAGGATCATAGCCATACCTCAATATAACGATTCCAAAGTGATTGTAATTGGAGGAAGACCTACAATATTTTCTTTTTTAACAAAGTCTATAAAATAAAATACATTCTTTTAAATGAAATCACAGTATTGTTAAATAGAGGACGTTTTTTTTCTAGTAAAAAGAAACTCTCTGCAAAAGTAATATATTTATTCGCAACAAAAATAAAGCTAGTAATAAAGGGAGCGACACGTCGCCAGACAACCGCACTCTTCCATTTGGACGGCAAATTGCGGTTTTACGTGACCTACGACAAACTGAACGCGTGATGTACGCGCATTGGCGTACTAGATGGGGGGGTTTTATTACCGTAAATATGTACTGGCTAGCCGCTGATGTATGTTGCGCAAATGTTGAACCGGGAATCCTTATTTATGTACTAGGCATACAAAGGCTTGAAGAGGCTTCAAGAAAATAGGAGCTTCCTCTATTTTTGCGTGCGTACAATTTATTAACATGGCTTCGGTTTTAGATATGAAGGAAAAGCAGGTAGGTCACGATGTTGCTAGAGTTTCGTGTGATTCTTTTAATAAAAGTTGTTTAATATTGTCTTGCCATTGCGTATCTTCATCGTCATCGTTACCATCATCAGTCAGCCAAAATAATAAATGATTTTATTTCTGTAAGTATTTTGAGGTCGGCGTTTCCTATCTGACTAATCTGAGAAGAAAGATCGAAACAAACTCAGAGGTCTCTTTTAAAGTCCAGCCATAATCTTGGTCAGATTATGTGAAGGCCATGTAGATTGGTGTCTGAAATGTTTTTTGAGGGAAGAACCACACAGATTGAGTGGACACTGGTCAGGTACACTCAATTTGTGTGGTTCTCCACGCATCCACGCATTTGTCAACTCTCATGCAGCTCAACTCAAAACATGAGACAAACAGAGACCTCTACTGCAGCACTGGCATCCAGTGGATTTTCGCCACCTTCACCAGGCCATCGGTATCGGTGCACCTTATGGAGGAACTACCCACACTGCGCCCACGCGGGTTGCGGTTTTCACTTCAGAACCTTTCTGACCATTACCATCCAGTGCCTTAGTTTTCCATAAGTTCACTTGTCAAATAAGAAACTCATGGCAAAAATTTGCATCTTGAGAACGTGTCGACAGGTCCATATAAAATGCAATACTTACGGACTGGACAGAACATAAAATTCATACCACGTTCCGATGTAAACAAATTGCAATAAACTTATACAAAAATATTTTCGCACGTACTTGAAATAAAGTCCACGTCCAGTCCAGTGGCAAATAGCAACGTTCGTAGTTGACACTCGGAACAAGTTCCAAGTTGTCGAGACCATGCTATCAAGTATTTAATAAGTTTCCCTGAAAGAATAGTCAACAGGTGCCCCTCGGGGAGCGCGCAACTAGGAAATATTAACAATAGCTGCACCTACTACTTTGTTGTTATGGGCGCCTAGTACATTGCATTTTAAATAGTTGTTTATCAGTTGCTGGAGATGTTTGCTTAGGTAGTCCATCTACATTATATTCCCTAAAAACTAGCAGGGGATCGAGGAGGGGCGGGGGTAGAGGGGGAGTTCAGGGGATCAGACCGGAATAAATCCAATTTTTGATTAGTGAATGTCACAATGACATGCAAGCTACTTGCATACTTTGTGCAAGTTCTTCTAGCACATAATACACATGCCTATGTATGTGTAGGTAATACCTGCTTGAAGGAACAATCTAAGCATCACAACATAATAGAATGCATGCAAGATAAAAACTTCAAAGTGTGTTTATATACTCTTGCAATACAGTCGTGGCATTTATCCTGTAACCCGCCCGGGCTAAGCTGTTGTCGTACGCAATATAATCGACACTGTCATTGAATATTAATTCCTCGTAATATTTTGATGTATCTCTTGAATATTAACGACGGGAATCTTGTTACGATTTGGAAAAGATTGGCTGCTCAAAGTTGGTAATTGAACTGACTGTCCCAGATTTCCACATTCGTAGAGCCTTTTATAAAACTTGACGTTATAAACACAAAAAGGATATACCTATTAAAAGTTTTTCCATACAGTTCTGAATCTTCAAATCTTGATACCTGAAATAATATCAAACTAACCTGTAAATCAGAACAGTCGTAAGTCACAGACGTAGTACCTACCCGCCCACACAGGTTTATACGAGAGATTTTAGTGTCGGCGCGTATATAATAAAGCCTTGAACACATTCAAAAAGTTTCCTCGCAGCACTTACCTTAACTTTGAACGCATGATACGCGTTAAGTAGTAAGTAACTCATTGGCTTGTTCATAAGGATGGCTGTCACACCGCGCCGAACAGCAGAATCAGTCTATAATGTTCCCACTGCTGGCATACAAGCCTCCTCTCTTCGAAAGGGTGTGAGCTGTAGTCTCAGTCACCGTTTTGAGAGCAGTGGTGATGAAATTATTTACACGAAGTAAAGCGCCTGCCTGGGTTTGAAACCACGACCTTAATGGTTTATCAGTAAGTAAGTCGGGGTAAGTAAGTACTCGTAAGTCGGGGCCGTTACCGCTGGGTCACCACTACCCAGTCGGCTGCTCAGTCGGGGCCGTTACCGCTGGGTCACCACTGCTCACTCAGGGCCGTAACCGCTGGGCCTCCACTGCTCAGTCAAAGCCGTCACCGCTGGGCCTCCACTGCTCAGTCGAAGCCGTTACCGCTGGGCCTTCACTGCTCAGTCGAAGCCGTTACCGCTGGGCCTCCACTGCTCAGTCGAAGCCGTTACCGCTGGGCCTCCACTGCTCAGTAGAAGCCGTTACCGCTGGGCCTCCACTGCTCAGTCGAAGCCGTTACCGCTGGGCCTCCACTGCTCAGTCGAAGCCGTTACCGCTGGGCCTCCACTGCTCAGTCGAAGCCGTTACCGCTGGACCTCCACTGCTCAGTCGAAGCCGTTACCTCTGGGCCTCCACTGCTCAGTCGAAGCCGTTACCGGTGGGCCTCCACTGCTCAGCTCACCGAGCCAAATGATGAAAGTGAAAGAACAGAGACTGTGTAGTGTTTCAGTCTTCGTTTTTTTGCGTTTTATGATGGTATCGTGTAGGGCTTCTATGCGCAATGTTGACAGTTATGGTTATGATTCTGAAATCTACTTCAATGTGACGCCGTAAACAGCCTTTTATGGCGTCATATTGAAGTCACAATACGGTCTGGGAGGGGTCCGTTGCTAAGTAATAACAGCCGCACGGGTCAACAGACCAGGTCAAGATATACTTACCGTTGTTTGTTTGTGGATGGATCACCATCTTTACATACCGAGGCACGGAGAGGCCGTGCCTCGGAAAGCACGTTTCGCCGTTGGTCTTAGCTGTCATACGTGGACAGTCGCTACGGGTCGTCAGAAGTCCGAAAGTGAAAACCAATCTTACCAAGGGGTATCGTATTATAGCGGTATCTACAACGCCACATGCAAAACAACGCGTCATACTGACGTCACGCAAATCCTGCATCGCACAAGCAGAGTTTACCGCGCAACTAGCATAGATACAACGGCCCGACATGAATCAACGGGCAGTTGCCCGCCAGACACAACACCCGTCTGGTCGGAGGATCCTCCCTTTTCTATGGAGGTTGAGTGAACTTTACACCCTGTTCCTCATACCTCTATAGTATTATCCAGTAATTGAATTCTGGAGGTCCGACAGGCAGTCGCTAAAAAAATACTGGCATTCAGCTGCATCCGGTTAGACTGGAAGCTGACCCTAGTTTAGTTGGGAAAAGGTCACAGGACTCCTTTCTGCAAGAAAGATGTTTACTACATGATTGTTATCAATAGCATACAGAAAAATTTACCTAAACTTGCTGAATAACTTATCTTTTCACCGCGGTATAAACCATTCTCGTATAGCTATAGATAAATAGTACCTAAACGAGAGAGGAAAGAGATCCTTTTTTTTTCTTCATAAGTTTTTGCTAATCTTAAATCGATCAATACATCATAATCTTACACTCTGGTGTAACACACCCCCCGCATTTACCTAACTCGTACAGTGCGCGAGCCGTGACGTCGCATACATTAGCGCCCCCCGACGCCAGTTGTGCGCAACTCGGATTAAATATTAACCCCCGCTTAACTTTAATAAGCCGACGAACAACATGGATACCATTTGATAATTTGCCCTAGTTATTATAATTATGTGCTTTTTCGTAGATGCTTTTTTGTTTTATTGCTTTCTTGGAATAGCTCGAACTTGCACGAGAGGTGAACTGTCCCAGATGAACAAAAGACTTGACACCTTAAAGGTCGCAGGTAGTTTTTAGTTTCAAGCGGCCTAGAACTAATCCTTGAGGAAATCTAGTAGACAATTGATTAGCGGCGGATGATTTTTAGTGATTTAATAATGACGGTCCGAAATTCTTGTTGGACAAATTAAATGGTTAGGAAAAGACGAATCTGTATGTATTTATTTATTTTATAATTTATGTACACACAGTAAAATACATAGGGATATGACATGATTATAATTTGAGTACAAAGGTACTGCTTAATTCTTTTTAAGCGCTGTACTACGCTGGGACATTGTTTTGGAAGGTTTACGATCGGCAATAGACCAGTATGGAGCATTCGCAAAGATTGACAACGATTTAGAATCTTTTAAAAACAGAAAATATGCATATATTTATTTAACAAGCCAAAAATCCAAGAAACTTTGTAGTTAAAAATACAAATTCCGGATCAAAGAAGTACACCTAAAGCACTACTTTTACAGTAGTATGCTTCCCTAGTACGTTACAGAAATACTTTAGTCCTCAAAGTTGTGGTCATTGGCGAACGGAACGGGTGCAGGTTCTTTCCGTTTACTGTAATACGTTTTAAAGTTTTTCCATTTTTAAACGGAACTTTTAACTATTGTATGTGTTACTTTACTGGACTTCCTCTTAAAGACTGTTTGGGTTGTCGCTTTGACGTTATTATGAGCAAAGAGGTGGAATAAAGTTGTTGAATGCCAATTTGATGTGGATGAAATCATTGAGGTGACTGCGGAGTTGAGCCATTTCTGAGTAGTATTAGAAATGTTTATTTTATAGTAAAATGTCATAGTTTCGTAGGTATACTTAATCATACATACATACATAATCGGCCTATAACCTTCCCACGGCTGGGACACAGGCCTCCTCTCTGTGAGATGGAGTGGGCCGTAATCCACCACGCGGGCCCAGTGCGGGTTAGTAGATGTCACATGTCTTCGAATTTTTGGTTCTAGGACATGCCGGTTTCCTCACGATGTTTTCCTTCACCGTTTTGAGAGCAGTGGTGATGGAATAATTTACACTAAGTAAAGCGCCCGTCTGAGTTCGAACCTACGACCTACAACTCGTAAGTCGCGGCTGTTACCATACTTACTCATTTCATCATTTCAGTTGAAAGTCGTGCTGGTCATTGGTCTCCCCCAAGCACCGCCCCTTCAACCAGTTTTGTGCGCATCCAGCGGATTTCTGCGGCCTTCACAAGGTCATCGGTCCACCCTGTAGGTATACTTATTATCTCTACTTAATTTAGACCGAGAAGGTTTTAAGATAAAGCTCTTCGAACCTTACTTTCAAACTTGAACAGTAAATAAAACTGTGTCCTCATCAATGTTATTCCTCTTAATCACACTAATAATTATAAAGGCGTAAGTTTGTAAGTGTGTGTGTGTGTGTGTTTATATGTTTGTTACTTCTTCACGCTCAAACGGCTGGACCAATTTTCATAAAACTTTGTATGGAGGTAGCTGACACCCTGGATTAGCATATAGGCTACTTTTTATCCCGATATTACCACGGGATCGACATTTACGCGGGTGAAACCGCGGAGCGCAGCTAGTAATTTATAAAAGCCGCTTTCCACGACTCTACTCTACCGCCCCCCCATCCACTCCTCCCCCTGTTCACTTGCAATCACACAAAACGTCAACACACGTCTTTTTACGTCTCTGTACAATAAAGGACTTTCCTCTTGTTATTGTGTTTTGGAGTTGACAGACAATCAATGGCTCGCCCACGAAATATGGGTGAGTCGAGATGAAAAAAATACTTTGTTTTATTGCTGTGAAGAGGCCGTAGTACATAGGGAACAGTAGCGTAACTGCGAAGGTTGCGGACGTCACTCAAACATGGGTAAAAGTGCGTATGTCGAACTCAAGTCATTACTAAGG
Source organism: Luperina testacea (assembly GCA_927399505.1). Classification (NCBI taxonomy): domain Eukaryota; kingdom Metazoa; phylum Arthropoda; class Insecta; order Lepidoptera; family Noctuidae; genus Luperina; species Luperina testacea. The sequence continues at coordinate 3,116,656 of OV656771.1, forward strand.
GCCAGAGTTCTTGAACAACCAATAACTAGTACCTAAGATTATTTTGAAAACCATTCTCTACTAAAATTTCTACAAAATAAAAACTCATTTATTCAAACTAGGCTGAGAATTTATTTATTTATATACTTTATTGTACACCAGAAAATACATAACAAAAAATACGATTATGAATACAAAACATACAATGGGCGGCCTTATCGCTTTCTGCGATCTCTTCCAGGCAACCTTGGAATGGACAGTGATTGCGTGGATATAAAAAAATGGGGTTGTCAATGGTGCAACATAATATACTATAATAGATACACAGATATATAAAATGCTGTATAATAGATACATAAATAAATACATACTAAATATACAAAAAACAACGAAAATAAATGATGACTATAGATTATTGCAGCTACGAAAACAAAATCACAACAATAAGTAATGTGCCTTCACGAGTCTCTTAAATACCTACAGCTAACGATTGCGGGCGTTTTATTTGAGAATCAGCACTTTTTGAACGTCAAAATAACATAAAACAGTCCCCCAAAACGCCCACTCTTCATCAATTCCTAGTTTTTAGTTGGTAAGAAGAAGTGGCGCAACAAATTCCCCAGTAACTTCAGCAGTCCCCTACACTTTTGGTAAAGCGACAATGACAGCATGGAACAAACTGTAACTTTCTATTCTAGCTTTGCTGATTTAATCATCTTGCATATTCGGTCAAGAGATTCAGCTACTGTGCAAATCGGCTGTAACTTCATCTGTCACTCAATTCCACAATGGAATACACTCCTTCGTTGCTCTATCTATGATTACTAAATATATACCTGCAGATGCACTTCAATACAGTGCATACTTTGATACATCTATCAGCCAACGAAGAATACTTCAAGAGACCATTTCAGACACCAATCTACCTGATCTTCACGTGATCTGACCAGGTTATAAAAAAAATAAAAATAAAAATCGTTTATTATCAGGCGTCGTCGGCCCATAGCGTGTTAGTATTACAAAAACTTAAAAACTATGTTAGTAGACTACTTAGGCACAGATGAGTACAATAACAAAAAGAAAAAGAAAAACACAGCCACCATTTAGAGGAAGATTTACCACGTCCCATGTCGGACATGTAACTTGATAAACCTATCCATTGTTGGCCCTTCCAACCTATCTGAAAAAACCTTCAGAATGCTGTTGCTGCTTCCCCTCACCCTTCCGTTATTCTAGGCTTTAAAAGAGACTGACCTCTGAGTTTGTTTCGGCCTTTCTTCTCAAAGTAGTCAGACAGAAAACGTGAACCTCATCTAGATTTTAAAATATGATTGACGTGTAAAAGTGTTTGTATAGAAATAAAATCATTTATCATTTATTACAACCTAGTTACGTTACTGTTTATACTGTGGTCTCTTTGACGTATTCGCTTGCAGCGATCAACGAATGTGAAAAACAAGTTAGTAAGGGTATGTCAGGGCGGTTTGTATATGTATTAGATATTTTGATTGTGAGCCGCGTAGTTTGTCATGAGTTCGAAAGTTGGGTCAAAGTAAGGGTAAGGGTTATCAGCGGGAAAAGGAACTTACGCAAACTATGAATGAGAATTTGTTGTTGGTCAAAAACATTCGATAAATAGGAAAGTTTTTATAGTTTCAAAGAAATATTGGGTTGAGTTTTGAAACAATCACAGTGTACAAGTTTAGCGAGCAAGTTATTTTAACAAGTCAACATGATTTGTTGTGTATTTAATTAAAATGTTAGATTTATTCGTATTTGTTTACCTAACGCTAACTAACACCACTTTCAGCATAATTATTTAGGATTTATTTGAACTTCATATACGTACAATAGTAATACTTAAGCGGATTTAATGCCACAGGGCATTCCCTACCAGTCCACCTTACCTAATTACAGGTACAGTCCACACACATAGCAGTAGCGTCTTTCACGTAGTCTTTTGCCACTACTTTCTTCAAAAAAGCAATCCCAAAAAACCCATTGTGTTGGAGACTTATAAGTGCGCCAGCAGGGCGAAGCAGTGACTCGGATTCAGAGGCGTTGAAATAAAAGGATGCTCACGATTCTACTGTTTTTTAATGAGTGTTTTTGATAACAATCTTCACGTATATATATTGTACATTTCTTAGAGAAGTGGTGCCATCTAACCGCAGAGACACGAGCTAATCAGACTGTCGCCTAACTGTTACAATGTATTTGTCTAAATCAGCGATCGAACATCTTCGTTGTTGTCTGCAGTAGTGTCGTTCGGTGGTCACAGATGGCGCTGCTTTAACATACTGGCCCCCTTTGAGAGCCATAGCTCTCAACCTTGGCTGCCTTGTCTTCCTTTTCTGGCGACGATGATGAGACCGGAAGAGGGCAGATCTTCGAAAACGCCCTCTCGACGACGCCAGCTGCTGTCTTGATGCGAGCAACTCTGGCAACATTGTCTCGTCCCGGATATGTCAGCAGGATTCGCCCTAACCGCCATTTGAGGGGCGGTAAATTGTCCTCTTTGATGAGCACCAAGGAACCGGGAGTGAGTGCACCCTGGTTTTCCTTCCATTTGATACGTCTCTGGAGCTCGGAGATGTAGTCCTTGGCCCAGCGCTTCCAAAAGTGCTGCCTGAGCTGCTCGACACGTAGGTAGCGTGATAAAGCGTGTGAAGGCTTCGCCGTGATGTCTGCGCCTGCAGGAGCCGTCAGAGGCCGGCCGATGAGGAAGTGACCTGGCGTCAGGGGCGCAAGGTCGTCAGGATCTACGGACATTGGGTGCAGAGGACGGGAGTTCAGGACGGCCTCTATTTGTACTAAAACCGTGTTGAACTCTTCATATGTTAAATGAGCCTTCCCTATCACGCGTGTTATATGGTGCTTACAGGATTTGACTCCTGCTTCCCACAAACCGCCAAAGTGAGGTGCGTAGGGAGGTATAAATTTAAATTCTATTTGATTATTTGAAGTGTAATCAGTAATACTTTGACAGCTGTTTTGTAAAAAATCAGAAAATTCCTTTGCTGCACCTACAAAGTTTCTACCATTATCAGAATAAATTAGGGTAGGTTTCCCTCTACGGGAAATAAATCTTTTTAAAGCTAGGATATAACTTTCAGATGACAGTGACGTCACAAGTTCCAAGTGTAATGCTCGGGTTGATAAACAAACAAACAAACATAGGTAGCATTTCTCTAACCTAGAACCTCTGCCCTTTTTGTTCAAAACATACATAGGCCCTGCGTAATCAACACCACATTTAATAAATGGAAAACCTGATTCGAAACGTTCACTGGGTAGATTACCCATTATAGGTTGAATGGACTTTGCCCTCATTCGACAACATCTGACACACTGATGTACAACCTTCTTAGCTAGATTCCTACCACCTATTATCCACCACATTTGTCTTATATGTGATAACAAAAGCTGTGGACCGGCATGCAGCATATCATGATGGTTATGACTAAATAAAAGTATAGTGAACGGATGTTTACTACACAACAGAATAGGATGTTTTTGATCGAAAGGTAAGTCTGAATTGCATAACCTGCCCCCCACTCTCATTAAACTATTTTCATCCAAGAAAATATTTAATGAACATAGTTTACTAGATGATTTAATTTTATGTTTATTAATTAAGGCACTATATTCACTTGGAAAGGCTTCTAGTTGCGCAATTCTAGATAAAAACATAAGTGACTTATTTAATTCCGCGACTGACAACGCGCCCGTGCTACGTTCCGAATTATGTTTTGCACATAGATTGTTTACAAATCGGAACACGTATGCATAGACACGTTGTATTTTTATAAATGAAGAATATCGATTGAAATTAATTATACTGTTATTAGGATTATTATTAAGCATACAAACAGTATTTGATTTAATTTCTGGCAAGTTATCACAAAGTGGAACATCACATTGTTGATCCCAGTTGGCAACCGCATTCAATAAAAAATCTGGTCCGTGCCACCACAGATTTGAACTACTGAGTTCAGCCAGAGAAATACCACGTGATAACAAGTCCGCAGGATTGGACTTGCCATCAACATGACACCAAATTCCTTTACCGGCCATCAGGTCATTTATTTCTATTATTCGGTTTTGGACGAAAACCTTTAAGGAATGCGGTGACATCTTTAACCAACCTAAGACTATGGTGGAATCAGTCCACATTATGATCCTGTCAAAATTAATGTGCATAGATTTTACTATTTTAGATTGTAATCTAGCACCTATTAGCGCACCACACAATTCCAAACGTGGAATTGTAACCGGTTTGAGTGGAGCGACGCGAGTCTTAGAACATAACAGCCTGACTGTTACGTCATCATTACTATTCACCGAACGTATGAATGCGCATGCACCGTAGGCCGTTTGACTAGCGTCAGTGAATACGTGTAATTCAATACGATCTGGGGAATTTCCTATCACGTGACGAGGAATCCGAAGTTTATGTAAATCGATTAATGAATGAACAAATTTATGCCAGCATAACAAAACATCTGGTGGTAATGAGTCATCCCAACCTGTTTTGCATAGCCAGAGTTTTTGCAATAGCGCCTTTGCTACTATTACAATAGGGCTTAATAAACCTAATGGGTCGTAAATTTGAGACACTACTGATAAGATAAAACGTTTAGTTATTTTAGATGTCTCAGATTTAATTTTTGTAGTGAAATGAAGTTGATCACTATAGTTTAACCAGCCTAATCCTAACGTTTTATTAGATTGGTTCTCGTCTAACATTAATTCTTTAGAACTTTCACTCTGTATGGAATCTGATGCCACTTCTGGTGAATTAAAAACCCACTTACGCAGCGGAAAACAACCAGAGTCGAACTCATCAGAAACCTGTTTACAAAGGTGAGATAAATGCGATTTATTGTCGTCGCCCATTAATAAATCGTCGACGTACATGTTTTCTAATATTATTCTTGAGATTTCAGGATCATTACAATCTAGTGCCAGCTGACGGACACAACGTATACTTAAGTAGGGGGCGGAGGCCGTTCCGTAGGTAACGGTGTTAAGGCGATACACACCGAGCGGATCTGAATTATTCTCTCGCCACAAGACTAACTGTAAGTTACGTTGATCGTCATGTATGGAAATCTGCCGAAACATTTTCTCTATATCGGCACATGCAACATACCGATATTGCCTGAATCTCATAAGAATAACCATCAAATCATTTTGAAGAGGTGGACCTGTCCATTGGATATCATTGAGAGATTTACCGGACGACGTTTTTTGGCTCGCATTGAAGACCACCCTTAATTTGGTCGTAGTGCTGTGCTCACGGAAAACTCCATGATGAGGCAGAAAGTAACACGGCATGGGGTAATCCTCAATACGAGTCATATGTCCAAGTCTCTCGTACTCTCGCATAAAATCAACATACATTGACCTATAATGCGGTTGACGTTGTAATTTACTTTCCAAGGACATAAATCTATTTTTAGCTACATGGTAGCTATCACCAAGAGTATTTGGTGACTCCTTAAGCGGTATTCTAACCGAGAAACGACCGTTGTCGTCTCGCTTAGTAGTATCATTGAATAATTGTTCACATAAACGATCTTCAGAACAAAGCGATTTTACAACTGGCGAAATTTCTTCAATTTCCCAAAACCTTTTTAACTGATCGTTTACTTCTAATTCGGAAGTTTGGCCGAAATTACACTGCACCTGATTTATGCGCAAGCTCTCAGTGTGTACCGGACCTGAAACTATCCATCCTAGCTTCGTATTATTCAAATACGGACCACTAGGTAAACGAATTTTACCTTCAAGTAAAAGATCCCAAAAATAGTTTGCACCAATTAAAATATCTATTTGAGAAGGTGTGCAAAACAAAGGATCAGCGAGATCAATATTTTCGGGTATATTTAACTTACTCACTAATCTAGAAGCGGGTAGTGTGGAAGTTATTTGCGGTATGGCCAAACAATGCATGCGTATTGTATGATTATTTTTTAAAGAACGTAATTTTATATAACAAGTTTCGTTTGTTTTTGTAACTGTTTGACCTATACCACTGATTTTATAAGTGGACTGTAATGTTTTGGCGCGAAGTTTTTTACAAAATGAACTTGATATGAGGCAGTGCTGGCTACCGCTGTCCAGTAAAGCACGAGCTCTGATATACTGTGTATTATCATCTGCAGCAATTTCTACCACAGCGGTAGACAGCAAAACCGGTTCTAAAGTGGTGTGTAGTATACTAGAGTGCAAGCTAGCTGAAGAATTATGATCTGCGGGTTGCGACTGAGGATCAGAGGCAGCATGAGATACGGCGGAGACTGTGTCTCCATTGTTGAGAACCTCATGCAACAACGAGTTGTGTTTTTCATTACACTGCCTACAAGGTCCGAAAAAACAGTCTTTACTAGAATGACCCAGCCGTAAACAGTTTAAGCACAGATTTTTACACTCGACTAGGTTTAGTTTATCTTGCGGGGGTAAACTTAAGAACTGACTGCAAGCATAAACGGGATGCCTACCCTCACACTTAACACATACACGCTTAGATCTATTCTTGTTATTATTATTCAAAGACTGATTACTTTGAGTAGACACAAAAGTTTGAATCTTTGGTGTCTGTTTTCTATTGTTATCTTGAGATACCTTGCCATTTGAATTATTGGAATGATTTGCTTTGACCAAGTCTAAGACTTCAGCTTTTTCCTTTAGAAAGGTAATCAATGTGTCAAATGTTATCGATTCGTTAGTAGTTTTAATAAAATTAATCTTGTATTGCTGCCAGTCCTTATCTATGGCTGCATCAAACTTAGACACAATGATATAGATTAGCAAAGTATCCCAATACTCAATAGGTTCCCCCAACGTTTTTAAAGCGCTTAGATTTCTAAAAATCGTATCAACCATTTTACGAATATAAGGTGCTGATTCTTTTGTAAGGGGTTGTACAGAAAAAATAGATCTAACATGATTATGTACTAGCAAATTTTTATTATCATACCTACCCTCGATCAGATCCCAAGCTATTTTGTAATTACTGGCAGAAAATTCTAGAGATTTAATTACCTGAAGGGCATTACCGGTAAGTGCAGATCTTAAATAATGAAATCTCTGTATATCATCTAGCTCTTCAGAGTTGTGAATCATTGACAAGTATGTATCTCTGAATTCTAGCCAGTTTTCATAAGATCCATCGAATGAGGGCAACGATATAGTGGGCAATTTAACCAGTAACTTGTTTCTGCAGTTATGAGAATTATCACTACTAGTATAACTAACTTTTTGATTTTCTAACAGACACTCAACAGTAGACATGGCACTGTAATATGAATTTTCAAACATTTCACGTTCTAACAACTGTTTATCATATTCCTTTTCATCCACTAATTCCTCAATAGCATATTGAACAGTATTAAAGTTTTGTAATAAGTTAGCTGCCGACAGCTGACGTAGCTTTAACTCGTTTATTTGTTTGGCAGTTAACTTTGAATCGGAATTTGAAAGGGAATCTACACTTTTTACAAACAGCGTCAAACTACCCTTAACAGGACCCCGTTTTTTCACTAACTCCTTAAACGCCTCACTCATATTGACGATTTATGGGAAGAAAGAGTACTCACGGTTATCCTGCAACCACTGTGGTGAATAATGCGCACCACACCCGCTGTTCCTATAAGATATAAGGCGATTTTAGTACAAATAGGACAGAAGGGGGTATGTGGGGTAAGGATTTGGAAAGGTCTTACGCCCCTGAGTCAAGCCGATCTTCCTCGCCGGCCGCTAGTGGACGTCTTCTTGTTGGCACGTCCTTGGTCGCTGGTGATCGCTTTAGATGTGGCTCGTAGGACCAAATGTTGGAGACTTATAAGTGCGCCAGCAGGGCGAAGCAGTGACTCGGATTCAGAGGCGTTGAAATAAAAGGATGCTCACGATTCTACTGTTTTTTAATGAGTGTTTTTGATAACAATCTTCACGTATATATATTGTACATTTCTTAGAGAAGTGGTGCCATCTAACCGCAGAGACACGAGCTAATCAGACTGTCGCCTAACTGTTACAATGTATTTGTCTAAATCAGCGATCGAACATCTTCGTTGTTGTCTGCAGTAGTGTCGTTCGGTGGTCACAGATGGCGCTGCTTTAACACATTGAAAAACCCTGTGACGTAGACCTTTCAGTCCCTTAATTTGCATGTGAAAAGCCTAAAAGGCACATTTCGCCAAAATTATTAGCAGTTACGTACCAGGTAACCATAAACCTGACATACTAAATGAAAAAATATCACCAATAAAGACGGAGCTCTCCAATAACGTTACAATTGTAACATGGTATTTTAAAACCCTAATCGGAACTTACTAGAGCCATTTATTACTTTTACTTTAATCGAAGAGGACTCTTTTACGAACCTCGTTACACAGGCTTTATTACTGGTTGGCACATAAAGGACAGAACCAAGTGAAATTAAACTTTATCACGTGAAGCATAAAGTTTAGAATGTGTTATCAGTTATCAAGGTGTTCAAGTTAGTAAATTTGACGTTTATTATGTAAGACATCTTGATTAGATCGTCTCTAGATTGTTATTTCGTTGGATATTTAATAAATTGATTGAGTGGCCCCTATGTTCATAGGGTTTATGTCTGTGTATTTTCAATGTTCAACTTAATTGCCCCCTTTTATTGTAAGGGTAATTAATACTTAAGAGTTAATAGGCCATATAACTTACTATTACTTAAAACAACTAATACGAACTAATATGCGCGCGTAAAAACAATTTGGTGACGTTAATAATTATTATTAATTGAATTTTTGTCAACCTATGATATCCGCTAACGTGAGATTTAAAAATATTTCGACATATTGGGAACTTCCTCCTTTTTTAGAAATCGGTTAAAAGCAGACAACATTCAGAATTCTCGTTTAGAGAAACCAGGTAACAAATAAATAAAGAATACTTGTCAAATATATAATGATCAAAAGATTTGGGTAATTGCATAATAAGTATGTTACGCAATTACCCCAATCTTTTGTCAATGCCTTTAATTTTGTCAATTAAACAAAATTCATTGCGTTGTCTACGTTGCCAAGAAGACGAATTTTTCAAATATTTAAAGCAATGGTTTAGCAATTTCCTTCAAAATCTTTCAGATTGTAATTGAAAGTCGCTTACACAAATGGCGTGCAGGTACCAAGATTTGTCAAACTCAAACTCAACTCAAACCTCAAAGTATTTATTTAAAACTAGTAGCTTTCCGCGGTTTCACCCGCGTAGGTTTCAATCCCGTGGGAATATTGGGATAAAAACTATCCTTTGTCCTTCCCCGGGATGCAATCTATCTCTGCCTAATTTTATCGAAATCCGTTCAGTGGTTTAGGCGTGAAAGGTAACATACAGACAGACAGAGTTACTTTCGAATTTATAATATTAGTATGGATAAACCAATTGCAGACACTTTTGAATTATTAAGGAATCGGTCAGTCAGAAAGATAAAGCTAGTCAATTAAATTCATCAAAATAGGTCCATCATCGTATCTATGTAGGTTCATAATCTCCTGGTAAAAACCCATAGCAAGTCGCCCTTTCATAACTGAACTAAACTCAATCTATGTTCCCAACTTTGATCAATTTATTTTCTATGAGAAGACTTAATGAGAAAAATATGTGTGTTTGACAGAGCGTGTTATGAAAAACCCCTGTTACAATGCGTGCTACGAAAGATGAGACTTGACCCCGCTTCCCCCGCTCTTTCCGCCGCCCCTATGACGTCCGGTCCCGTCCCGCACTCAGACCTCATACCGCTAAAGATACCTAAAATCGTGTACTGCGCATGTCAAACCACGTGGTGTGTCAAGTCTCATCTTTCGTGGCACGCATTGTACTGCATTAGTCTTCATAAGTTTGATTAATTAAAAGTAAGGGAATTGAGTTGGTTCCATTGTTTTTTTAAGGATTTTAATGGTGAATTAAGTGTGGGTGAATTTATGCAGTTTTCATGAGGTTTACTGCTATAACTAGCTTTGCTTGCGACTTCGTCCGCGTGAAATTTCTTGCTTTCCCACCCCATTGCATCGCATCATTCGCATCACCTGCCCACGCTATTACTTTGTTTTGCCTTAGCGTTCTTTCTGACTTGTTTTTGCGCGGCTCCTAAGGGTCGTAGCGTGATGTAAAGTAGTCTACAGCCTTCCGCAAGAATTAGGCTATCAAATGCTAAAATATTTTTTCAAATCTGACAGGTAGTTTCAGAGATTATCGCGTTGAAACTAAGAAAAAAAAAATTATTATGTTTATAGTTTATTATGTTTATTATGTTTATAGATATTTGATGGTCGATAAGGTTTACAATATTAGAGCTAGCAATGATTTAGTTTTCTAAAAATAGGGATAAAATTGCTAAGGTATATTCTGAGAGCGTTTTGTGTCTTTAGGTATCATTTATTTTGTGTGTATGTGCCGTGAATGCCGTACATGGACGTCCTGATCTCGATTTTAAAGTCTCAGTTACTTTAAACTGGCTATGTAGTGAATCCTGCGGTTAACTAAAACTATTAACAAACTAAAATATGGCATCGAATAATTTATCTGCGTCGCTGTCGACTGGTAATATCCCCAAAAGACTGGCGTCATTGCCACGGCAATTATATGGCAATGCTTAGCCTCTGGCCAAGGTAAAACGCCAGCCCTTGGGTCACAGTAAGTGTCAACCAGCCGTTTGGAAATTTCATTGAATAAATCATAAGCGTTCGGACCAATCATTAGAAACATCTGCGGGGTAATTGCATAACACACTATCAGTAGCGCTGGTTTTCATTTTGACAATACAACAACATTCATTGCGCTGTTTACGTTGTTGAGCAGACAATTTTTTAGAACATAACAAGCAATGGATTATTAATATCATTCAAAATGATTCAGATTGTGATCGATTGTGTGTTACGTGATTAAGATGCAGGTTGCTTTACCATGCTTGGGCAGCTTAGAATACACCGAAGTGCAATAATCATATTCACATGATTTCTACAAAAAATATGAAAACCTTCCAAAATCCTTTCAGACTCGGATACTTAAAAAAATGACGGTAGACCCTTCTTACATGAATAAACATGTTCTGTAAGGTAGAAAAAAATGTTTGGCTCAAAGCGGGGTACCATGTGTAATAGCAATGTTTATGTGTCCCGGCTTCGCTCGCCCTCTGTAATTTATGAGTTGCCATAAAAGCGAGTTTTAGGTCGCTTTACTTGCCATGATTTGCATTTTTTTCTTTGGAACACGTGTTGATGGTCGTATTTGCATATCAGAAAACTTTTTTATGTATTTTTCTGTTTTTTCGTTAGCATAATATTAACATGTCGGATAGCTGCATGGCGGCTTCCTCTTGTTTATTTGCGAGGTCTTTTTATTTGCTTTTGAAGTTCCTAAATTAATGTAAGTGGTCGCAGTTCACTGAAAGAAATAAGCAGTAAATAAAAATGAAAAACATTGATCTGAACCGCTTTAAGCAGTTCCATATGAGCCTAACGTTCAAAACAGATTTTTTTACTGATCCGAAAACAGTTAAAGCTTGAGGCAAAATGATACCGTCATGACAATAAACTTTAATGTTTTAATTAGCTAAAAGGTCACTAAATTAACTGTTTTATTCATTTGGTGATATCGTTAAAATCATTGAAATTTACTTGCTACTCAGTAATGGTGGTTTTCCTTTTTTTTGTTTTTTTTTTTCAGTAAATAGTATGTTCAATCATTAAAAGTTACTGTTTTGTCTTTTACTGTTTTACAAACATTTCTTCATAACGTATAAAGTCAGTAAGTCATAATGAAATCGTTTTAATGTGCTGTAGTAAGAAATTATTTTTTTCAGTGTTGTGTGCTTTCTCTTTCAGACTTTCCGCAGATGAACAAACTCTTTTATTTTATCCTTTTACCACATGCTTGCAGCATATTAATATAAAAGAAAACTATTCAAAGATTAAGTTCTATAGAGGTATTCTATAAATTTCACGTGTTTGTTGTGGTTGTGATTTTGGTTTCATATCTTTTATCTATCTGCTATCTTTTTCTATATAAATAAAACAAAGTCGCGTTAGTTACACCATTTACCTACAACTCAAGAACGGCTGGACCGATTTTTAAGATCTTTGATTTGTTGGGTTTGTCTCCACCCCGAATAGCAGAATAACTATTAAAACATGGGAAAAATTCACGAAAACAAAAATTCTAAGGCGGTACGAACTTCGCCGGGTTAGCTAGTCCCATATATTTGACACATGTTTGACAGCACAAAATATCATGGTTTAACAATAGGAATGTAGACCTTTTTCAGTCACGTCACTACGAATATCTAATATATGTATATTTAAGAATTAAAATGAACGGTACATAATTATATAACAACTTATACCTAATAATACCTTACCATCCCTGCCTAGTTGCTATTCCACCAATTCACACTAAGCGTTTTCAAATGTCCTTTATAATGCGCACAGCAAAAGAGTGGAACTCTCTACCTGCGTTTGTGTTTCCGAGTGCATACAACACGAATCTCTTCAAAGTAAGAGTGAACAGGCTTCTTCTGGGTAAGCTCACTCCATCGTAGACTTTGTCTCTGTCACCTCTGACCTAGACTAGAGTCAAGAGCAAACCCATTTCAAATAAAAAAAAAATAATCAAATACAAATACATAACCTATATAACATACTCGTATATCCTAAATTAACTAAAACTATTAACAAACTAAAATATGGCGTCGAATAATTCATCTGCATCGCTGTCGACTGATAATGTACCCAAATAACTGGCGGCATTGCCACGGCAATTATATGGTAATGCTGAGCCTCTGGCCAAGATAAAACGCCAGCCCTTGGGTCACGGGAAGTGTCAACCAGCCGTTTGAATAAGAAATTTCATTGAATAGACCATAAGCATTCGGACAATCATAGAAACATCTGCGGGGTAATTGCATAACACACTATCAGTACAGATATTCTATTCCACGAAGTCCGTTCGGCTTTGATTGTAGTAGTGATGTATCCCGAGAAGCGCGCTCCCACAGCGGCTGCCCCTTGCTGCCGTCGCATGAGGCTATTTCCGCGAATGTGTACCGTTTTACTTCACCCATTGTTGAGTCTCTGTTGATCACAATGTGCATGTGCACGCTTGACAACATTCATAGCCAAACGGACTTCGTGACATAGAACATCTGTAGCAGTGGGTTCCATTTTGACAGTTCAACAATATTCATTGCGTTATTGACGTTATTGAGCAGACACATTTTTGGAACATATGAAGCAATGGTTTAGCAATATCTTTTACTTGTAAAATGACACAGATAGAGATTAATAGTGTGTTACGTAGTTAGGGTACTACATAACCAGTTAATGAGATAGGTATCAATGAGGCTCCACAAGTCACGTCCTAGTGTGGAGCTCAGTTAGGAACGTGTTCCACTTCGTCATTCATTGTGAGTCGCTAGTGGCGCGGTGCTATTAAACATGAAAATCATGCATCTGTTAAGTGCTGGGCTGAATTGAATACACCTGTATTTATTGAATAAAATTTGTAAGCGAATGATGAATGAGGAAATAATAGTAAAAAAAAGGTTCAATAATAACAAATACTTTGCAATGTAAAAAGGATAGAGGTATGTTGTCTTTCCTTTAGTTTTTCTTAATTTTGTATATTTTTATAAATTGTGCAAGTGTATTTTTGTACTTTCTTTTCGTTCAAGATCTTTTGTGTTTGACAAAACAATCTCAATCTCATATTTCGGCGGCCGTTACATGTTTTTTGGGATTTTACCACGGAGCTAAACAGTACAATGTACAATATTTCATTAAGGGTCTTACAGGACCAAAACACAAAAAACTGAAGTTTTAGAAACAATAAAAGTATGTGATCGACCACAGTAAACAAAATCAGAAAAATATATGATATTCTTCAGGATATATGCTAGGTAGATAGTGTGTCGAAAACATAGGTACTACAACTAATTTGATATGATAGAAAAAAAAATCATGAAGATACCTCTAAAAACTTTCTTTTTACAATAAAATACATACAATCTTTCAGATTTTTTGTCAGATTATTTTACAAGCAACATACTAAAGAAATAGTGTTTTAATTTTTTAGTCCAAACAACAGATTTTTTGTAAATAGATAATTGCTTCATATTTTGCAATAATTATCAGGGTTGTGTCATTGCGCTTCTCTTTTTTCTATGCAGTCCGACAGTGACCGCGCCTTAGGTCATGTAGTCGCCTTAACAAGAAAACCTAGTTACTCTATAAATGACCCCATAAACTTCTGACCAAACCATATCAATAAACCATTGTCGCTTGATGTGGCATTGGGATGCCACATCTAGCGACGGTGACGACTAGCCGTGACGTAACGTTAAGGGTGGGTACTCATTTATTATTCTTTTTTTATTGCGCATAAATTCCACCGCGCGCTGTAATCGGACCTTGTCTTTCACAGATCTGCATATTTTTTACGTGGTTCCCATTGGATTTCTGTGTGTTATGAGGAAAAGTGAGAACTTTGGTAAAGAACAAAGGAGACTTTTCGTTTGTGTAAAGTAATTGCCCTAGTTTTGTTTGAGAATTCTTTTGAAAATAAAATGAATTTATTATTGAAATTCTTTGAGTTACGAGTATTACAGTATTCATTTATGATGTAAAAGACACAACACACAAATGTTGACAAAAATTTTCCCAATACACACAACATCTGCCTACTTTTTCCCAGCTATGTTGAGGTTGGTTTCCAGTCTAACCGGATGCAGCTGAATACCAGTATTTTACATGGAGCGACTGCCTATCTGACCTCCACAACCCAGTTACTGGGTAATACGATACCCCTTGGTAAGACTGGTTGTCAGACTTTCGGGCTCCTGACTACCCGTAACGACTGTCAAAGATCCACGAATGACAGCCGGGACCCACAGTTTGACGTGCTTTCCGAGGCACGGAGGGGTCTTGCTAAGTAAACATCGTCACCCATCCACGGACTAACCGCGGCAAGCGTAGCTTAACCTGATCGAATCGATCGACCCGTATGGCTCTTATTACTTACACACTGTTTCACTGCCACAAGCCCCACTTTTTCAGACAAGAAGTATGCATTTTTATTGATAGTCATTTGACTATATTTTTCTTTGTAACTCTACTGTATCCTCCCATTTTCCCTCTTGATCAATGCCCTGTCTATATTCTTTTATTTCTATATCAAATTGAAATGCCAGTGGCTTAGCAGCGCAGAGAACAGTCGATTACATCGTGCAGAGTGTAATGTCTGTCTGCTGTGTGAGAAACTACCGCCGCTGTACGGCTGGTAGACAAATCGCTCCCTCAAATGGAAGATTACTGTAAAGCCTGGGTGATGTTACACAGGAGTGTATTGGTCTTGGTTGAATTTTGTTTTAACGGTGTGACGATCGACTGGTCTGAGTTGACCTGTGTTCTACAACTATGTTTGAGGTATTGCACTCAGATTACTGATTTCAACAACACTTGACCGAACCGCACCTGAGCACTTCCACTAACCGTATTGAAACAATATTATGATAAGTGTTAGGGACCTAAACTAAGGAGTTGAACTCAAAATGCAGTGGACTGTAATTTAAAGTAATATAATCCAGAATAGGTACAATAATCGAAGATGGTAAACGTATGGAGTGCGCGCGTGTGCCGTCGCCCGAGATAGGTAATCAAGTGGCGGTAGTGAAGTGGAAATTTTACAAAAATTTTCACTGTTACGTTTCAATTTTATGATTAGCAGTTGATATTGCAAGCCTGTACAGTGTATACTTTACTAGCAGCGCCCCGCGGTTTTACCCGCAGTGTCGATCCCGTGAGAATATTGGGATAAAAACTATCCTATGTCCTTACCGGGACTCAAACTATCTCTATGCCAAATTTCATCTAAATCGGTTCAGCGCGGCGGTTTAAGCGTGAAGAGGTAACACACAGACAGACACACTTTCGCAAATATTAGTATGGATTTTATTTACTCACGGCAGTTTTAAATGAACATAAACTGGAGAACTCGTGGAAGCCAAGCTTCACAGCTTGACTCATCGCCGCAAGGTTGCCTGCTTGTCGGTCTTCTACAGATTGTACTTCGGTGAGTGTGCCCAAGTACTCCACGACCTCATTCCACCGGCCCCCGTCTACCTTCGGACATCCAAACGCACTGCAAGTTACCATCCCTGCCTAGTTGCTATTTCACCAATTCGCACTAAGCGTTTTCAAATGTCCTTCATAATGCGTACCTACAGCAAAACAGTGGAACTCTCTACCTGCGTCTGTGTTTCCGAGCGCATACAACCCGAATCTCTTCAAAGTAAGAGTGAACAGGCTTCTTCTGGGTAAGGTCTCTCCATCGTAGACTTTGTCTCTGTGACCTCTGACCTAGACTAGAGTCAAAAGCAAAACAAATAAAAAACATGTTACACTCCAATTCAAAAAAATATTCAATTACGCTCGTCCCGTCACAGCGGTGTGATAGTCAGCCCAGTTAAGCCTACGTCCTTAGATATCCTACCGCGCAGAGTGAGGCTAGTTTTACTGTTTGTACTGCTCGTTTTATGAGCAATTCATGAGCAATTTACTTGGCAGTGCCGACGAAATAAGGTGCCGAACAGCTAATGGATGGTGCCAAGTTTAAAGTCTTTTTGAGGAGTTTAAATTTTACTTGAGCACTTTGACTTTGCGATTTCATTCAGGATAGGACCTGAATTAATGTTTTTCTGGTGCTTGAGGTAAGAAAGTGAAATGGTTTTGGTTAGTTTGTAAATATTTTTACTTTGAAAATCTGCACGAGTAAAACAGAGGTACAAAATATACAACGTAGGTGCAAGCGCTTTTGTAATTTCTAACGTGACGTTTTAATCTCGTGGAAATACATGCACGCTATAACGTTATCGTGTACGGAGTTTTGAAAGCGTCTTTTTAAATTTCCCCACATTTCATTTTCCCGTGTTATCGTGTTGTTGGACGTGACGTGGACAGCCACGACAATATCGTCCCGTTAGATATTATAAAAGCGTACAATGGCTAATCTTTTTACAACGTGATATTTACGTACCGTAATTGGTGTAAATTAAGATTCTTGTAGACCAAAACCACCACAACCACCATCATCCACCTTCTTTGACTTTGACTTTGACCAATAATGAAGCAAATACCTCATAGCTTCGCATAGTATTAGATCCTCCCATAAGTAAGTAGCTAAGAAGTAATATTAGCTTACGAATCTGTATTTATATGCCCAGTTTGACAGTAAAAAATTCTACCATTGGTAAACAAAACTATTCGTCTTTAGGGTTTCGTGCCTCAAAAGGAAAAACGGACTCCTTATAGGATCACTTTGTTGCCCGTCCGTCCGTGTGTCTGTCAAGACCCTTTATCTCAGGAACGCGTGGAGGTATCGAGTTGAAATTAAAATCATATACTCAGGTCTACAGTTCTTTGAAACTGTGAAAAAAAATCATAAACCTAAATTAACGTAAATAAAAATACGGCCGTTTATGCCGCAAAAAACATATATTTTGACACTCTCAAGGGAGTCATTTATAGGGTACTTCCCGTTGACCTAGAATCATAAAATTTGGCAAGAAGCAAGATCATGTAGCTCAAGTCAAGAAAAAAATCCGAAAACTGTAAAATTAGGTACGTAAAAAAAATCCGTGATAAACTATTTACATACCTACAAAGTACGGAACACTCGGTACACGAGTTCGAATCGCACATGAACGGTTTTTGTTAATAAAAACCGAGCAAAATCGCAAACAAAAAAAAAAGGTTTTTTCTCACCATTAAAAAGTTACAATTATACAGATAGGTACAGACGCCAGCGCATCAAGCTACTACGATCTGTCAAATTTCTTTAATAGATTTCCAACTTTATCGCTAAAGCATAAGGTTCAAGATTGATTGGGAAAATTTGACAGTTTTGGGTAGCTTGATGTGCTGGCGTCTGTACATGACAAGTTTAGTATTTCTACATTTAGGTGCACAGAGTATTGACCCTAGCCTGAACTAGGCGGGAAACTGTATCTCAGTGTATAGTGTTCAGCTGTTGACATTCCAATATTTATCTTAGGACTTACATATGTGTGTCACTACTATACAGGGTGTTATTGACAGCCCTCCGCAAACTGATAGGGTGGCTTCAGTACATCATATTAAGATAACCGGTACATGAAATTCTTTCAGGAACATTAAGGGAATCCAAAAAACTAGATTTGTTTTACTACCGTGCACGCAATGTATCGTTACCGTGGCAAAACGCACGTAGCGGACGGCAGCGCAGCGAGCTTGAGCAAGGCTGCCCCCGCCCCCCGCGCGCTCCCCGGCGCAACATCCATTGCTGTTTTTTTGAATTCAGCTGTTTTATTTGCATAAATAGAGTGTTGCGTACAGAGAATGTAATTTTACATTGAAATAAAAGAATATCAGCAGAAAAAAAAAAAAATAATAAAATAATAATAATAATATAAAAAATTTTTTTTTTTTTCCTGAGAAAATTTCCAGTGGGATATGATTCAGAATAAGGAGCTGAATCACTCCTGTGTTTTTGTGGAGGGCTGTCAAAAACACCCGGTATATTATAATTCGTTTTAGTAAATACCATTAGAGAGTGCTAGGGCAAGAAAAGGAAGAGTTAAGATCATAGCACACGTATCAAATCGGAAAGGGATCGGCACCGTATCGCCTTTCGCCTCGCCGCGCCGTCAAACAGACGTCAACCTAACGCAAGCACGTAACCAAAGCGAATCAGAAGCTCCGAAACGTCGACTCGGCTACAGCTAGGCGACGCCGCGCTTACGGCTCGCCGACCGTTGCTTGATAGTGCAGCAGGCAGGCTGGAGGGATGACAGGGGCAAGGATGGACGAAGAGACAGAAGCTTGGGTACGGAGAGACGTAAGCGCGGGGACGACGAGCCGTAACGCACCGCACCGCGGTTCGTGAGCTTGTCCCGAGGCGAGGCGATTACGTTACGATTCCGATTAGTGTGCGTTACAGTAGGGAGTTTCATACAAAGAATACTGCATGGCTCGAGTTGATACGGTGCCGATGCCTTTCCGGTTTGATACGTGTGCTATGACCTAACAGTCCTATGCACAAAAACAATTGAACAGCTAAGGCACTATAGGCCAAACAACCGACTCGATCCAGTCCAGATACATGGACACTCTGGAGTAGATCCCAGGCAGGTTGGGCAGCGCGCAGCCGATGCCGAATGACGTCACGCCGACGACGTAGTACATGTTGCCCTCCGTAGTGACCGGGAGAGGAATCTGTACTTGGAGAGGTCCGCCGGAGTCACCCTTTAAAGGAAATTGATTAGCGTTAAGCTAGTTACAAGTGAGACATAACACATCTGGGTTGGTAAAATGAGATGAAAATAATTATTCTGTAAATGGGATAGCGGAATCACTTTACACGCCACATATAAAAAACAAGCCAGATGGAGTCGACATTTACTATTTGACTACCTTGAGAAGAAATGAAACGATGAAGAAAACAAACTCAAGGGTCAAACTCTCTTTTAAAGTCCAGACATAACTTGGTCAAATCACGTGAGGACCATGTGTCTGAAATTGAGAATAGAATCACGCAGATTGGAGAGGACCTGTCTAGTCAGTGTAAGCATATATCAGTAATTGTGTAACTCAATTCAGAACTTAAGGAGCTCAATAAATGACACTATGTAGTCACCACCAGAGTGCAAAGGAGAGCATTGGTGGCCCAGAGGTGACGGCCCCGACTTACGAGATGTAGGTCGTGGATTCGAACCCAGCTAGGTGCTTTACTTTGTGTAAATGATTTCATCACCGCTGCTCAACACGTGAAGGAAAACATTGGGAGGAAACGGTGATGTCATAGAACCAAAAATTCGAAGACATGTGCCATCTACCAACCCGCACTGGGCCCGCGTGGTGGATTACAACCCGCTCCCTCTCTAGAGGGGACGCCTGTTTCCCATCAATGGGAGCCTTACGGCCTGATTATGTTATAGTTACTAGCCTAGTCTGGAATCTAAATAGACATAATCTGTGTGACAAAAAGTTACATCGCCTAACTTTTCGTTCTAAACTTTGAAGCTGCGTATTTATATGAATATTCAAAAAGTTACAGTGTCTGCGTAGTTTGAAGTACTTTTAACTTTCATAGACTATTATTGCTATTCAACCCGTTATCCCTTTATATAATTGACCCTTAGAGTTAAACGCGTTAGAATTATTCTAATATTGCCACAGATAACTTATCATCATCATCATCATCAGCCTTCAGCAATCCAATGCTAGACATAGGCCTCTCCTATAATTGCACGCCATTAAACTCAACACAATTTTCGGAAACTCTCAACCAGCTACAGATATTCTTTTTCACAAAGTCCGTTCGGCTTTGATTGTAGTAGTGACGTATCCCGACAAGCGCGCTCCCACAGCGGCTGCCCCTTGCTGCCGTCGCATGAGGCTATTTTCGCGAATGTGTACCGTTTTACTTCACCCATTGTTTAGTTTCTGTTGATCACAATGTGCATGTGCACGATTGACAACATTCATAGTCAAACGGACTTCGGGACATAGAACATCTGTACTACCAGCCATCCTGCGAAGTGTTACAGTTACCTGACAAGCATCTACTCCTCCCGCCAGCTTGCCAGCACAGATCTGGTTATCTCTGACACCGCACCAGTTCCTGTTACAGGATGGCCTCAGCAGCTTGTCGCAGACTGTGGTGTTTATAAAGTCTACCACTGCTGCTTGCAGTTCGGGGGAGGTTGTCCGGCCAACTGTAACATAGAGACTTACTTATAATCATTAAAGCAGTTGATGTAGAACTGAAATTATCCTAATATCTATACTAATATCAAAAAGCTGAAGAGGATGTTCGTTTAAACACGTTAATCTTCGAAACTCCCAGTCTGATTTATATCACGGTCACAAATGATACTTGTATGAGAATAAAAGCGAGATAAATGAAATAATACAATCTTTCCACTTCTTCATAGTTGCATGTATTTATTATTTTTAGAGCGTTTACGCCGTACGGCATTTCATACAAACTTTCAAGCCCTTGTTTTTCGAAATGAATGAACCGATTTTAATAAAAATACGTGTAAGCAGGGTACAAAGGTCTAAAAAGTTATATAAGAACATTTTCGAAATGTCTTATTTAAAAAAAAGATAACTGGCAAACTCTGTTTCTATAGAAAATTTAAAATCGGTCTAATTTGGCTGTAACACTATTTTTCGAAAATGTTCTGTAAATAACTTTTGGACCTTTGTATCCTGCTTATGCGTATGAAGTTTCATTAAAATCGGTTAATTAATTTCGAAAAATAAGGGCTTGAAAGTTTGTATGAAATGCCGTACGTCGTAAACGCTCTTATAGACTATCTATCACTACGCTACGACCCTTAGGAGACGAGCAAAAAGAAAAAAAAAGTCGGAAAGAACGCTAAGTGAATACGAAGTAACATGGCGGGCGGGCAATGCGATGCGACTCGGTGGGTCGGGGAACAAGAAATTTCACGCTGACAAAGTCGTGGACGGAACCTAGTTAACCATAAATACTCTTGAAACTTATAGTATTAGCCTCCATAAATTACAATTGGGTCATCAGCCATGTCCTTACCACCCTATATGTATTTTAGTTAATTAGACCACACAAGAGACAAACATATTTATTGCCTTTTGGGCCTCTATGTAAAAGTAAGTACGAAATATTATCGTCACGAATATTTGAAAGTTTATCCAATCAATTGGAAATGGTTATTATTTAAATAAAATAAAATATATTCTAATGATCTTGCTAATGCATAAAATCGATCTAACTTAATGATCACTAAATGAAGTTAAACACATTGTAACGAGGCAATTGGTAGGAAAAACAGTATCAATTGCTATGTTATTAGACACACACGATTACTATCATTAGACTTCCATGCAAATTGCAAAACTGGAGCAAAGAAATCAATTTTCCACAGAACGCATGATGACTGCTAACTTACTTTAGCCTTCTGTATCACCAATCTCCTGTCTTTATCCCAATTTATGAGGTATGAGGAACAGGGTGTAAAATTCACTCATATTCTAAAGGGAGGATCCACCGTCCAAAGGGGTGTTGTGTCTAGCGGGCAACTGCCCAATGATTCATTTTGGGCCATTGTATATGTGCTAGTTTCGCGGTAAACTCTGCTTGCGCGATGCAGGATTTTGCGTGACGTCAGTATAACGCGTTGTTCGCAGGTGGCGTTGTGGATACCGCTACATAATTATCTTTTTCTTCCATACTTTACTATTCGTCATCTTGGTAGTCATCCTCTTTCAAAAGCAGAAAGTTTAAAAGGCGGCTTATGTCCTTACCCAGGTTATGGTCTATCTGTGTGCCAATCCATTCAGCCATTTTAGCGATAAAGCGTAAGAAACTTACAAACAAAAGTAAGGATAGTTAGGATATACGGCCGAGTACCAGTACTTCAGAGATTATACTAGTACAAAATAAACCAAACCACTTCTTACTAGTTTCCACTACGCCCCAACCAGTGAGGATAGCCTCAGTCCCCAGATAGCTGGTATTGAACCTGGTCCACAAACACGCTGGCTGGACGTATTTGCTGAACACCACATGGTCTTCCAGCTCCATCAGAGCTATATCGTAGTATTTCTTCGGAGGATAGTACTTTGGGTGCACTATTATGTTGATGATCTTGGCGTCTGTAGGTAGGACGCCGTTTGTGTACTACAACAGAAAAATAACGACTTATGTCTCTGGGAAAGCATACCTATATGTGAAATGAAAGGTACCCTGATCAAAGAGAATAGATACTAGGTATATCACAGAAGAAAGATCTGCTTCGCTACAGAAAAGACTTAAAAACGTTACTGAAATAAAATAATGCCAGATTATCTCAAAAGTCAAGTGGAGATGGTACGATAGATCAGTATAAAAATATGGATGGAAGGATGGTTTATAATATTCATGCAACTAACCACATCAATAATATTCTTGTCCCCCAACCTGATGATCTTCGGCACTGGATCGGCAATAGTCGTGTCTCTGTCAGAAGCACGAGAGCAATGACCCGCCGTCAGCACAAACTTGGAGCTGATGAGGGAGCTGCCGCATTTAAACAACCATGTGCCGGTTGACGCCTGCCAACCTATGGCTCCCTGAGCGGCAATACGGTAATTTTAAGAACGTTAAAGTCTGATCTGAGTATTCTATTCTATCTCAGTCTCAATTTGTCAAAAATACGTCTAATTTCCCTACATTTTCTTACTTTATTTTTCTGTTTTATTTTAATTTGATTTTTTGTTTTTGTTTCTCAATTGCATACCTCTTATCATGATAAGTGGAAGAGCGGAGTTCACCTAACAGAAGCATCTTTTTACTTAAAAGGTGATCTCCAACTCATGTGTGTTTTCATTGTATGTAATTGCAATAAACATTTTTATTTTTATTTCATATTTGATAAGTTTTTGACGGTGACTTGAATTTGAACGTTTTTTAAAGTAAAACAATTGGCTTTCTGGTATTTTGATTTAAAACATTGAGTAAGTAAGAACAAAAAGATAAAAGGTCACCAGCACGCGTAGCACGACCACCATAGAAACGGGTTTTGTCGAAGGAAGAATAGAGAATGTTACAGATTGTAGAAAGATTTTTACCGTCTTAGCATGGCGATGAAGAGACGAAATATTTCTATTCTTCAGTCAACAAAAATCTTCAATGTCAAGCATGACGACCAATTTAATTTTTCTTTACTTTTGACACCTGGGTTACTTTTAATAATTTCCTTTCAACAATAGTGTCAAATAGTCTACACCGCATCTGATTTTTCAATTGACACATAACTTTTATTCGTGGAATAAAATTGACGTCTGGCAGTTTTTGTATGGAACAACTGTCAAAAATTCAAAATTAATCCTCCGATAAATTACCAGGCGTTGGAAAAAGGAGCCCGACAACTATGTATGTATATTTTTAATTATTTTATTTTTACAATGATTGCAAGGTAAAAAAAAACAAAATTAAATTCTAACTTAACTAAAACTATACATAAACTAAAAATAGCGTCGAAAAATTCATCTGCATCGCTGTCGACTGGTAATGTACCCAAGAGACTGGCGGAATTACCACGTTGTATGGCGATGCTTAGCCTCTGGCCAAGGTAAAAGCCAGCCCTTGGGTCACGGGAAGTGTCAATGTGTGTAATATGTATATTGATTTTAAAATTTGCTCCAAGTTGATATGGAAAGAAATTGTCTTTGTCTTCATAGAAACTCGAGTCTACGGGTCGCCCCGTGCTCGGACAGAAGAGATGTAGAGTTGGAAAAAAACACTGTGTCTATTCTTAATAGAATAGAGAGTGAATTGATCAGGTATTTTATTAATTGTAGTGCCAAACAAAGTCACCGATATGAATATAAGATACTTACCATGTGTGGAAACTCGCCTGGTTCAGCTTCCCGCCCTCCAATAGCGCCAAAAACGATAAATTGTGTGTTTTTTTCCAGTGCTAAACCACCTGCCAAAAAAGAGGTGTACAACATTATTAAACAAACCCGCAAAACACCGTGTGTCCGATGGGATTTCTCATCGGCAAAAATGGCGAACTTTCTTACCTTATTTTTAACCAAATAGGGTAAGAAAATTCGTCATTTTTGTTTGTTTTGTTTTTGTTTAAGTGGTTATTTAAGGGTCATACAATCAGTCTAAAGTGTTCCCTCTGATGGAACACAGGCCTCCTCTCTGTGAGAGGGAGTAGGCAGTAATCCTCCACACGGACCCAGTGCGGCTTGGTAGAGGTCACATGTCTTCGAATTTTGGGTTCAAGGACATGCCATTCCTCACGATGTTTTCCTTCACCGTTTTGAGAACAGTGACGATAAATTCATTTACACAAGGTACCACTGGGTCACCATTGCTCTCAAACTCTAGACACAGGTTCCGGCGCGGTGAACGAGACACAATAGAAGTTTTATTGTTATGACGGCTATAGCCGTATAGTGCCCTTGAAAGTGTTAGGGGTTCTTCGAAAATTCTTCCTTAGTCCTCACTTCAAAGAACCCTTGTCCAAAATTCCTTGCTTCTAGACTCAGCGGTTTGTCAGAGAATGAATATGAGATTTCAGATTACTAAGTACGGACGCCAGCACATCAAGGTACTACAATCTGTCAAATTTCTTTAATAGAATTTCAACTTTATCGCTAAAGCATAAGGTTAAAAAGCTTCAAAAATTTGATAGTTTTGGACAGCTTGGTGTGCTGGCGTCTGTACATATATCAAAATAAAACAAATGCATGTATAAGTTTCACAAATGTATAAGTTACTTCACACTTACATTCTTGTGATCTCAGATGCCTCTCATGTCTAGTTTTTAATTCCCAAACGTATTCGTAGCATTCTGAAAGTTTAAATGCGGATTGAAGTAATTCATTACGGGTAAATGATGATGTAATAGAGGTATGTGGAATAGGGTTTTAAGTTCTTAATCCTCTATTGATAAGGGAGTATCCTCCAGATGCGTGTTGCGTCTACTGGCTACTGTCTAAGTGTCTACTCTCAGGTACTGCCCGATGATTGAGGTCGGGACGTTGTATGATAGTCGCGCGTCGAACTTTGCTTGCGCGATGCAGGATTTTGAGTGACGTCAGTGTGATGCATAGTTGGCATTTGGCGTTGTAGATGCCGCCACAACGTATTCCTGTTTTTAAATAGGGATTGAGAACTGTCTTACTTCTTTCACTGATCCGTCGTCCCGTAACACTAAAGTTAGGCTTTGGTGGGTTGTAGGGTGAGCAGAGTTCTTGAATTCTTTCTTTTGTGACTGTAGGGTTCGTTGTAGGGACTGGAACAGTCTGGAAGTTTTTTATATGAAATGGAATGATGCCAGAAAGTTATAAACGAAGCTTAATTTGACATGTTGCATATTAGTAATATTATAAACGGTTACTTACAGTTGGCTCGGGAACTTCATATCCCCAAATCCATTCTTCACTCTGCTGAAGAAAATACAGTACATAAACACTCGATATTTTTTGTAACGTCCTTCGTTAAGTTTCTTATATGATTAGTCATCATATCATGTATAGTACAGTGAACTAGCTTCAGCCCGCGACTTTGTCCGCGTGAAATTTCATCCTCCCCCATTCACCCTTAGGGGTGGAATTTCGAAAAACCCTTTCTTAGTAGATCTAGATACCTACTTTTCACAAAAACACACCCTCCAAGGACCAGTGGTTTAGGCTGTGCGTTGATAATTATATCAGTAAGTCAGAACTTAGAATTTTATTAAATGTATATACGGTTCACTAAAATAATATTTTATAATTAATATTTTAAAGGATTGGCCCAAAATTGCCGAAAACCAGGAAGTGGAAAGAGGGAAGGAAAGCCTTTGTCCTGCATTGGAACAGTACAGGCTCATAATAAATAGTAATTAAACTTACAATTCTATTCTCAGGATTTATATATCCCCAAACCCATTCATCGTTTTCCTGAAAAAAAAAACATAATAAAAGTGAGTAATGAGGTTTTCTGCAATGACGTTCGCTAGGTGGCAGCACTGACACGTCAGGTCCAGGCATCTGTCAAAGAGTCTATATTTTCTTTAGTCATGACTGAATGATGAACGAATGAATGAATCGAATGATGAACGTCTTCAAATATTTTATATTGGAAGACCTCTTGTCAAAGTGGTGCCAACTGGTGTCGTAAATTTTCACGAAAACCCCTATTGCCCAATGCTCATATGACGTAAGTCAGTCAGTCCACTCAACTTAAGGTGATACTCGTATATTGAAAAAAATCTGTTTTTTCTATTTCGTGTAAATTTTACATACATTTCCATTTAAAAAAGTTAGCCGGTATGTAATGTACAGACGGCAGCACATCAAGATACCCGAAACTGTAAATTTTCCCAATCAACCTTGAACCTAATGCTTTAGCGATAAAGTTGAAAGCTTGATCTGCTGGCGTCTGTACAAGAACTACCCATACTTAAATGCAGAACGTCTTATATACATTTGCATTTGCCAAGACAGTTTCAAGAATACAGACGTCATTTATACAATGCAGTACCTACAAGATGCTAGGGTTAGGGCAAACCCCTTGTCAGGTATACAGTCCGGAATGACTCAGTCCATTCACAATATGTACAGCCGGTCGATTCTGTAAAAATCTCACCGTGAAAACTTAGGTGAAGTGAGTTTGTTTTTGCTAGGAATTGACACTATTGACAGCTCACTCTACGCTCACTTTACCTAAGTTTTCACGGTGAGATTTTTACAGAATAGCACCGCAGTAATGAACGTTACGGTGTTTTCATACTTGCGACAAATGTCAAAAACATTTTTATAATGATCAGAGGGGCGATTCTCATAATTTCAAGAACATTCACAGTCTGATATGTCTCAATCTGTCAAAAATACCTATATTTCCCTAAATTTTTTTAAAAATTTTTGACATAGATTGTTGCTGTGATAAGATTGCGACTAGTTTTGAACGTGTTTAGTTACAGGAATTGGCCTTCTGAAATGGTGTTTCCTCATTTCGAACTATGTCGACACTGTTTAAGAACTTGTAGACTGCTAATAGGTGTTTTATGGTTTACTATAAAATGTCAGAACTTACGTTTAATTCAGCGGCGTTGTTAATGTAATTTCGAAACTGAAGTTGGGCCGAAGCTACTGTAATATCAAATTAGTTTACACACACCACAAATCACGGTCACAAATGATATGAGAGTCAAAGCGATCAGATAAATGAAAGAACACAATCTTTCCACTTCTTCATAGTTGCATGTATTTATATGTACGGCATTTCATACAAACTTTCAAGCCCTTGTTTTTCGAAATGAATGAACCGATTTTAATGAAACTTCATACGCATAAGCAGGATACAAAGGTCTAAAAAGTTACTTAAGAAAAATGTATTTTGTATTGTTGCTTATAACTTATCTGTGTGCCAAATTTCATCCAAATCAGTGCAGCCATTTGTGCGTGAAGAAGTAACAAACATACAAATGCACTCATAAACATTCGGCTTCATAATAATTAAGTGTGATTAGTAAATTGTTTTTCGATTTTGTTTTCCCTTCTACTCTTACACACGTTGTCTACATCTCTTTATATACTTTACTATTGTAGGTATACTGGAAGATATTTCTTTAGAAATAAGCATCACCTTTGTACGTACATTTTTGTTTTAAATTTGTAGCGGTATCTACAACGCCACAGGCAAACAACGCGTCATACTGACGTCACGCAAATCCTGCATCGCGCAAGCAGAGTTTACCGCGCAATTAGCATAGATACAACGGCCCGACATGAATCATTGGGGCAGTTGCCCGCCAGACATAACACCCGTCTGGTCGGAGGATCCTCCCTTTTCTATGGAGGTTGAGTGAACTTTACACCCTGTTCTTCATACCTCTATAAATTCTTCTTGTCTGTTTTGTACAACGTGACAGGGAAATTGACGCACAACCTGTTATCTTGAATTCAGTACATGATTCTGAACTCCAACGCATTGAAATTTATCGTCGGTTGTAAAAAAAAATATTAGCAGTTCCATACATTTTGACCGCGTAGGTATTGCACTGTTCTATGAAATAGCAAGTTTTTTTTTTTGATGACTTAAGACAATATTCTACGCTAAGTCTAGAATCATATTCTGAATTCATGGTTTCATTTTGCGCGTTGAAACCCTGCCACCCTGTATGTGTGCATAAAAGGTTTAATTATATAAATAAAACCCTCTGGAGCAAGTCGCTCACTTTCCTATCTCGACCACTTATTTCTAACTTTCATTTTCCCAACTGATCCACTTTGAATATGTCATGGACTGTACATGTTCTGTCCAGTTGCTAATCTGTCCTGCTGCGAAACTGTCCAGCTGAGAATCTGTCCAGTTGCGAATCTGTCCAGTTGATCCGGAGGGAAATAAAATACATAACTATATAAGTAAGTAATAACTTGCGTAGTAATTGAAGGAAATTAATTGAATTGAAAGTTAATCAAACTGTAATTTAATAAACACAATTACCTGTAATGAATAAACATAATATCACAATGTAGCACTTGATACCTTTATCACTTTCACTCATGTTGAATAATAACAACTATTTACACTTTCTGATAAAAATTATAATAATGGTATTATAATGATAAGTTTACATATTGGGGCCAAAACACACATGCTACTTTTAACATCGGCGATCAGCGATTTAGCCGGTTTTTAGAATCTAAATGCATCGATACAGTCGCAAAATCACCGATCGCCGATGCTAAAAATAGCGTGTGAGCTTTGGCCCTTAGAATCACGTCAACAAAACGAACTCGCCGTTTTGATTTAATTTAAAAATAAATATATAAAAAATAAATCTAAAATCGCGGGTATACGTTTGTATCACACGAACAACCCTTTAAGAATACGTACACTACGTCATGACAGGTGTTTTAATGCTAAGTTGACCGATGATGTCGGGTAACTCGCCACAAATGTCACCACAAAATAATAGAGCGTATAGTTATCTCAATAAAGAGGGGCTAGTGGCTACTTAATAACAGTCGCACGGTCGATCGATCAGGTTAAGCTACGCTTGCCGCGTGGATGGGTACCAAAGGGTTTCATATTACAGTACCCGGCGATAAATGTTGCACATCGACCTTTTTACACAAAACCATTTTATACAAAGAATAAAAATAATTATCAAAAGAAGCGAGTCATAATTGTTTTAACAGCTCCTAATAGATACCGGACTGTTTGTATTTCGTGCGACAGAGATAACGCTCTACGAAGCTGAAATTAGCCGATTGTCTCTTTCCAAAGGTCGATGTGCAATATTTATCGCCGGGTACTGTATCCAGTAACTCTGTTGTGGAGGTCAGATAGGCAGCCACATAATCAGCCTATAATGTTCCCACTGCTGGGACACAGGCCTCCTCTCAGTGAGAGGGAATGGGCCGTAATCCATCACGCGGGCCCAGTGCGGGTTGGTAGATCTCACATGTCTTCGAATTTTTGGTTCTAGGACATGCCGGTTTCCTCAGGATGTTTTCCTTCGCCGTTTTTGAGAGCAGTGGTGATGAAATAATTTACGCAAAGTAAAGCACCTGTTTGGGTCCGAACCTACGACCTACAACTCCACCACTGGGCCACCACAGCTTTCAGATAGGCAGTCGCTCCATGTAAAATACTGGAATTCAGCTGCATCCGGTTAGACTGGAAGCCGACCCCAATATAGCTGGGAAAAGGCTAGGCAGATGATGAGTTATCTCAATAAAAACTCTTTCGCTTGAATTTGTTTTTATATCACTATCACTACATAGTATAAAACAAAGTCGCTTTCTCTGTCCCTATGTCCCTTTGTATGCTTAAATCTTTGAAACTACGCAACGGATTTTGATGCGGTTTTTTTTAATAGATGATTCAAGAGGAAGGTTTATATGTATAATAACATCCATTAAATAGTGGAGAAGTACTGTTATTTTTGAGGTTTCTAATGTGATGTCGTAAATAATTACATTTTTTCCGCTTACATTGCAAACGCAGGCTGAACCCTACGAGTTTTATCAAAATAATGTACTAAGTATTGTACACATTGAAAAGGTCTACAGAAAAGTCCGTGATGGTATATGTCTATCTCTTATGGATAACCCACAATAACTTTTTTTTTGTCATTTACTTTTTACGACAAATAATGGCTAATTTTCGAAGCGATTTTAACCAATACAGCATTAATCCTTAACCAATTAAATACCTTGAATACATTGTTCATTTAATATAGATCTATATGGCCCTTTACACCGTATGATTTAAGTGAATATTTTCGAAGATATTACAGATTTAAAAATTGCGGGACATAGCGTTTGCGCGTCTGAGGCCGCGGTTTTCCCTATAGCACTTTGAATTTAGCAGCGATCGGACGCGTTTATTATAAAAAACGTGCTTTTCAGCGCGACAACGTATCAACGTTGCAGGCTTAGATTTGAGCGTTGACTGTTTTTCACATGGACAGCTGTATGTCGCTCTTTCAAGAGTGACCTCCAGAGAAAACATGTTTGTATTGTCTAATGACAAGAAAGCTGTGAACGTTGTTTATAAAGACATTCTGTAATATGTTGTAAAAATAAAATAAATAGTTAAAAATGTAAAAAGTAAATAAGTAAAAATGTAGTGTATGAATTTAGATATTCCAAAGATAGCAGGAAATCTTCATGGTATAGGGTAAGGGGGATTGTTTTACTCCAAATTTAACGCGTGCGGGCCACGGGCAGTAATGAATAAATCAAAACTACTGAATCGATTTTAATCACATAGGCTATATATTTTATACCCCTGCGAAGCCGGAGCGGGCCGCTATGTTTTTATATACAACGTTCACAGTTTTTCTGTAGTGTATTTAGTATCAGCATTGCACCCGTGCGAAGCCGGGGCGGGTCGCTAGTATATGTATAATTGTATATTCAAATTGAATACCTATGTACTAGGGTGTCCCAAAAAAAAAAAAGTTGTTTTTTTATAACGCATACCCTCTTATTTTGTTCGAATAATGTCAAAACTACCGTATATAAAATTTCATGTCATTTGAAACACGGCAACCCGTGCCGACTTATATCGAAACATGTGGGTACTTGTTTACTAGGCGCGCGGCAGCGATCGTACCGATATTCATGTTATTACTTGTTTGTTTAATCAGTGAACGCATTATTTTCGTACAATCAAGATGTCGGTCGAGTTACGCAGTTCAAAAAAGGATATTTTTTTAATAGGGAACGTAAAACACCAAATTACTGGTTCAAAACTTCCCTCAAATGGACAAATACTCGCAGTTCTATTCTACAATATTCGTGAAGTAAATTTAAGTGTAAGTGAAAGTGCGAATCTGGCTATTCGCGAGTGCATTATTTATTGGGAAAAGGCACGAATTCCAACTAAATCTTTTCCTAACTGCGTTAAGAAACTAGTGAATTTGTACCAAGTTTGGAGGGATTTGCAAAAGAATGCTAATAAGACGCAAAATGTATTTCAGCAGCGTTGACAGGAGTTTGTTACAAATTTAGACAACTTATTTGATATTGCACATGCCGATGCGCTGCCATTAATTAAGATTGACGAAGATAGGATCTTCTTACAACGACAGAGAGAACCAGGTCGGCCTGGTCACTTAGCTGGAGTAGACAAAAAACTGGCTGAAAAGGAAGAAAAGGCGCGCGTTAGAAGCATCGAAGAGCAAAAACGGCGTGCTAAACACTATTCAATTCTGGCGCCTTCAACTTCATCTTATATTCCTCAAGAAGATTCATCATCCACTCTCACTCGCTCACGATCCGAGTCTAATATTTCTGTAAGGAAAAGTTTTATAACTCCAAAACTGGTTGCTGCATTAGATCGGTGTCAGATAAGTATGAGGAATTCTGTTTACATTATAGAAGCAACTATTGAAGCTCTTGGGCATAACATTGACGAATTTCCAATTAGTAAGTCGACCATTCAAAGAATTCGTACGGAAAAGCGAACGGAGCGCGCAGAAGCAATTAAAGCTGATTTCCAGAACAAAGTACCAGATACTGTAACTGTTCATTGGGACGGAAAGCCTTTACCCGCTTTAGATTCACGAAAATGTAAAGAAGAACGACTTCCAATACTTATTTCATATGATGATAAAGAACAACTTCTTGCTGTGCCTAATGGACAACTCTTCAGGTCGTGAACAAGCAGAAGCGGTTTGGAATGCTCTGTTGGACTGGAATCTTGAGGACAAAGTGCAGATGCTCTGTTGTGATACTACTGCTTCAAACACAGGTCGAATTAATGGCGCCTGTGTGCTCCTGGAACAGAAATTAAACAGAGAAATGCTCATATTTGCTTGTCGGCATCATGTTTATGAATTAGTATTGAAAGGCGTATTTGAAGCTAAAATCAACCAAGTTACGACGAGCCCTGACATCCCATTGTTCAAAAAATTCCGAGAAAACTGGAAAAACATAAATTCTGAGAGAATAGAGAGTCACAAAGAAAAGCTATCATGCCTGAGTGATGCAAAGATCAAGGAACTGTTAGAGTTTTACCGGAGAGAATTAACTAAAGATATTGTTAGAGATGACTATCGCGAATTAATAGAGCTTTCAATAAAATTTCTTGACGGTGATACAGAAAATAAATTTAAAATCCGGCCTCCAGGCGCTATGCACCAAGCTAGGTGGATAGCAAGAGCTATTTACTCTCTCAAAATATCATTTCTAAGCTCGCAATGCAGAATAGCAAAAAAGGAAAAAGAAGCCCTCCTCGACGTCTGTCTATTCATCGTCACATCTTATGTCAAACCTTGGTTGCAATGTATTTTGGCAGTGAAAGCTCCTTACCAAGACCTCTGCTTTTTAAAAGCCATGAAGGCCTACGAAGCAGTTGACAAAAGCATCTCAAAGGCAGCTTTACAGAAGTTCTGTCAGCACCTGTGGTATTTGACCGATGAGGTGACTATTTTGTCTCTTTTTGATGATGATGTAGACCAAGAAACTAAAACTAAAATGGTTGCTAACTTATCCAACACAATTCCATCAGCTCATGGTAAGCGCTACATGCCATCAAAACAAGAACTCTGTGGCCCACTTTACGAGAAAAGCCTCGAAGACTTTATTTCTGTCAAGAGCAAATCTTTGTTTATTCGCCTAAAACTTGATGACAGCTTTCTTAACGAGTCTCCCTCTTTGTGGTCAAATAATTCTTCGTTTCAACAGGCTAAAATGAAAGTACAGACCTTAAGAGCAGTAAACGATACCGCCGAAAGAGCAGTCAAGTTAATGCAAGACTTTCATGGCTTGGTCACTGTCGAAGAGGAACAAAAGCAATTTCTACTACGTTGCGTACAAGAACACAGGCAAATGTATCCGGACTGTAAAAAGCAAACATTGAAAAGAAAATATGAAAAATAAAGCCCTTTTTATGTTTATTATGAGAATAATACAAGTTACTGATAAAAATTTGTTTTATTAACTGAATTAAAATTAAGTTCTTAAATTCTCCTATATTTCTCCATACTAACTTTCAGGTTCAAACTTTGGTGCTAAGTCGGCACGGGTTATCATCATCCGATTGCAATAATATTTCATATTTAAGCCTTAAGGGTCAAATCGAAAAAATATAGCGGGTATGCGTACCCAAATTCACAAAAAAAAATTTCGCCCTTATAGCTTGGGACACCCTACTATGTACATTGATGTAGGTATATATTATAGTCAATATGTGTATTATAAGTTTATAATATACTATCTTCCGCCCGCGGCCCGCGAGGTACCTATGTCGATAAAAACTATCCTATGTCCTTCCCCGGGATGCAATTTATCTCTCTGCCAAATTTTATCGAAATCCGTTCAGTTGTTTAGGCGTGAAAAGGTAACATACATACAGACAGAGTTACTTTCGAATTTATAATATTAGTATGGATGTATGTTCTTGTGTACCTATTTTATTTATAAGTCACTATGTTATCTTGTATTATAATAATAATTTATTCATTCACTTTGTATCAGGTGGGCGAGCCATCGGATGGTTTTCCATCCAAAAACATAAAAAAATAACAACAAAAAAAAAAACACTGGCACTCCGGTAGTGCCGACAGAAGTGAAAACTTGAACAATTACGAGTGTATTTTGTGAATCGTCTTATAAACAAAACACGCGTGTTAAGGTGTGTTCCTTATTTTATAGGGTTTTTTGCAAATCAGGTATGATGACCAAAGTGACTGGTTTATTCTTCTCGTGAAAGGAATTTATTCAGATTTACAAATAAGCACACAGGATAGACTTCAGTTCGTGGTGTTGGTCGCGGCAGTGCTTCGTTAATCATTTCTAAAGTGGTAACTAGATAAACTAATAAGGAGCCTGTATGAAATTTTACACAATGTTACCTTTGTTCGATTACCATAATGTTTGCAGAGGCGTATTAGAAGAGGACGTAGATGGTACGATTGATATTAGTTACATTTTTACATACTATTGGCCTTGTACATAAAATGTATTTGAGCTCGTCGTCAGTTATATATCCGTGGTTCAGCGCCATCTCGTCGTTGTTGGATGAACTACGTAGTTAGTACGCGAGGCCCTCGTAGTTCTTCCCGATGTGCATAGATGGCGCTGTCTTACGTTTTACGTCTTACGAATTTTCGATCAGGGTCACGTGACCTGACGCGAGTTTAGAAGTTTTTACCCATTCCAAAAAAAGTACACAGCGCCGCTAAAGAAGTTTTCACCTCAATAATTTGGGTTTTTTTTTACTAATTTATTATAAACGAATATAAACAACTGCTGAACTAGCTAGCTATACAAAATAATATAATAAAAAAAAATTTAGTAACACACAAATTGTTACACTCGGATGTTTTCACATCTTTACTATAGCTTGAAGTCGGAAGCGACAATCTTTTAATCACACAAAAGTCATTATCGCCAAACAATCGACTCGATCCAGTCCAGATACATGGACACTCTGGAGTAGATCCCGGGCAGGTTGGGCAGCGCGCAGCCGATGCCGAATGACGTCACGCCGACGATGTAGTGCATGTTGCCTTCCGTAGTGACCGGGAGAGGAATTTTTACTTGGAGAGGTCCACCGGAGTCACCCTGAATAAGAAAGTAATCAGGTAAGTGTCTATTTAAATTTCAGTCGCTAACTTGCTAGTCCAATCACTGTACAATGAATTTTGGCTTCGGTATCCGGACAAAAGTCTAAAATGATGGCAGTTACTTTGTTAAAAAAAGGTAATTGGTATTTTTGAATTTTAATTAGTTTGACTAACATAGTTTTTAAGTTCCATAATACTAACCTCTTATGGACATGCAAAAATAGTCTGAATGAAATGAATTTTATTTTATTTTTTAATCATAGAGACAAGTCAAATATTAGATTATTAGGCATGTTTAAATCATTTCAGCGTTATCAGGAAGGAGCTGGAATGACTTCATACTAATTATTTCATACCAAATATACCTATTACTTTTTTCCTTAACAATTTAGAACTTTTGGGAAATAAGTATTGCCAACATAATGTCGTGACAATATTAATTCCCGATGGTTAGACTGTTAAAATTGTTAACTATCACAACGCGGAGAATACCATTGAATATCAGATAAAAGTTTTAATGCATGCCGATAATCTACCTGACAAGCATCGACTCCTCCCGCCAGCTTGCCAGCACAGATCTGGTTATCTCGAACGCCGCACCAGTTCCTGTTACAGGATGGCTTCAGCAGCTGGTCGCAGACTGTGGTATCTATCAAGTCCACTACTGCGGCTTGCAGCTCAGGGGAGGTTGTTCGGCCAACTGTAACAATCTGGGTTTGTAATAACCTGGTCAAATTTAGAAAAAAAAAAAAACATAAAAATTGCTTGTACGAATGTTGAGGTCAAAATAGTCAGTCTGTAATATTTTGAACACAGGGAAGAAAAAAATAATGTTTATGCCCGTAGTAGTGTATACAGGCAGGCAATTTAATCAAATGCATACGCCAGGGGGATGATTCTATCCGTCATTTTAAACAACTTTCGCTAGGTAACTCTTACACGATTCGTGAAAAAAAAAACAAATTCTTAAATAATAGTAGACAGACTATTTCGATGCATATATAATTTTTATGTTCTTTTTTCTTTTTACAATGCAGGTCATTGTACTGCCCATATAACAGGCAAATTATAAATAACAACACATCACAAATTTGCTAAAAAGTAAGAATATCTGAAGAATAAACTCATATTATGATATTGTTAATGCATAAAATCTCAATCTAAATTAAGGAGTAAGAAATAATGATGAACATATTGCAACACGTCAATTGAGGAAAAAACCGGTCAAGTGCGAGTCGGACGTGCACACGAAGGGTTCCGTATCACAAGGCAAATGCCGAATAAAACACGTTTCTTGTAGAGACCCCGTTTAATTTTTAGTTTCAATTTATTGGTTGTTATAGCGGCAATAGAAATACACATTATGTGAAAATTTCAACTGTCTACCTATTACAGTTTATGAGATACAGCCTGCTGACAGACAGACGGACGTACAGTACCCGGCGATAAATATTGCACATCGACCTTTATTTTTTTTTGTATTTTATACAAAGAATAAAAATAATTATCAAAAGAAGCAAATCATAATTGTTTTAACAGCTCCTAATAGATACCGGACTGTTTGTATTTCGTGCGACAGAGATAACGCTCTATGAAGCCGAAATTAGCCGATTGTCTCTTTCCAAAGGTCGATGTGCAATATTTATCGCCGGGTTCTGTACTCAGACTGATAGACGGACGGACGGAAAACGTAGGTTTAGTAATATGGTCACGTTGGCATACTTCGGGTACGGAACCCTATAAACAGCATCATTAGTTAGGTTATTATACACACATGGTTATCGTTAGACTTTCACACAAATTGCAAAACTGGAGCAAGTCAATCCATTATAAACGGATCCTAGGGTGACTGCAAAAAAACTAGTAATTTCAATATGTGTCTTAAATTAGTGGATAGTACAAAACAAACAGGATATATGAAAAGGACATAAGGAATCTGGATGTGAACATGACAGAGCCTTAAAAAAAGTCATCCACACAGGTATGAATACCAATATAGTCCTCCGGGCCGTATATCAGCCATGGCGGCCAATCTCAACAGACTAGCCTTCGGCGCGTGAGATATTATAGTGCCCAATTATGTGCGCAGACACGGATGTACAGTATCCGGCGATAAATATTGCACGTTGACCACTTCAAATTGGTGTATTTTATACAAAGAATAAAAATAATTATCAAAAGAAGCAAATCATAATTGTTTTAACAGCTCCTAATACATAGATAATAGAGATATATAGATACCGGACTGTTTGTATTTCGTGCGACAGAGATAACGCTCTACGAAGCCGAAATTAGCCGATTGTCTCTTTCCAAAGGTCGATGTGCAATATTTATCGCCGGGGACTGTACTCTCTTCCCTCACTCTATTCCGAAGAGACGGCAAACCGACCGGAGAAAGATCAGGGGCAGGATCAACGGCTTAACGTGCTTCCCGAAGCGCGGGTGTATCACACCGCCAACTTCCAAACTCGGCGCTGTTACAGACAAATTCCTAGTGGAAAAACCTAATGACACTTTTTGTCCGACCTGGAAATTTAAACCAGGACCCCATACTTAGAAAAAAAATATTAAATAAAAAAAAAAACCCCCATAAATTATTATATTATTATTATTAGCAGTAGCACTTGTGACCATGAGACCAAAGGGACACTATATACAAAGTAAAAGAAGCAAATTCTTACTAGTTTCCACAACGCCCCACCCAGTTAGGGTAGCCTCCGTGCCCAGGCTGCTGGTGTCGAACCTGGTCCACAAACACGCTGGCTGGATGTATTTGTTGAACCCCACATGGTTTTCTAACTCCATCAGAGCTATATCGTAGTATTTCTTCGGAGGATGGTACTCTGGGTGCACTATTATGTTGATGATCTTGGCGTCTGTAGGTAGGACTCCGTTTGTGTACTACAACAGGAATGAATATAATAGCATCATCATCATTTCAGCCGAAAGACGTCCACTGCTGGACATAGACCTCCCCCAAGCACCTCCACTTCGACCGGTTCTGTGCTTCTCGCATCCAACGGGTTGCTGCGGCCTTCACAAGGGGACCCTCTTGTGGGAGGCCTTCCAACGTTACGTCTTCCGGTACGCGGTCGTCACTCTGGAGTGGCGACCGCGTACCGGAAGACGTAGCATTCTGGATGGGGCCGAAAGGTTCTGGAACCTTTTGGTCCCATCGGCCATCTATAATAGCATAATCAGTCTTTAATGTTTCCACTGCCGGGACACACGCATCCTCACTTCGAGAGGAATTGGGCTGTAATCTACCACGCGGGCCCAGTGGACGCCATATGTCACATGTCTTCGAATTTTTAGGTCTAGGACATGCCGTGCATGTCCTCACGATGTTTTCCTTCACCGTTTTGAGAGCAGCGGTGGTGAAATTATTTACACAAATTAAGCGCCCTACATCTCGTGACTCGAGGCTGTTACCTCTGGGCCAATGCACATAATTTTCTCGTGAAAATATATACATGATTAGATGATTTGTTTTTTGATACATAAAGTTCAAAATTCAGACCAAAAGAAGTCGGCAGGCATTTTTTATGCTTCAGAAAAGATATCTTAATGAAAGCATACAAAATAAAGTATACAGAAAAACTAAATGGAGATGGTAGGACGAAATTCTATCTGGGTATGTATGTAGGGCTGATTCGATAAGGCATAAAACTGACCACGTCAATAATATTCTTGTCTCCCAACCTGACGATCTTTGGCACAGGATCGGCAATAGTCGTGTCTCTGTCAGATGCGCGCGAGCAATGACCCGCCGTCAGCACAAACTTGGAGCTGATGAGAGAGCTGCCGCATTTGAACACCCATTTGCCTGCTGACGCCTGCCATCCTATGGCTCCCTGGTATTTTGGTTAAAACACGTAATAAGTTATAACACCAGAAAATTATGAGAATAAAATGAATGAAAATGAGAACTGCTCTGTTATTATTACACCTGCTATTTTATGGCACCCTGGTATTTAGTTAAAAAGTAGGTACATAAATTGCAAATTATTATTTCTATCTTATCGTACCTTACTTTGCTTGAGTCAATAAAAAGTTCGTGCTAATTCATTTGTCAAGTTAACAACCAAATGATTCTTTCCACGTAAAAAATTCAGGGAAAATACGGGTCAGGCAGTAGATGAGGTAAGGAGCTAAAAAGACACTCACCATGTGTGGAAACTCGCCAGGCTCAGTTATTCGTCCTCCTATTGCGCTTAACGGTGGTGAGAAGTTTGGATCCGTATTTTCCCATTTTTTCATACCTGCAAACATAATTACAATCGCTCGTCAGGGGTCCCTACTATAATACACTTATTCAGGTTGATTTGGCACAGCTAGGTCGCAAAATCGAATGTTCACGATTGAATCAGAAATGACGTTGCAGAACCAAGGTAACCGACATAGCCCGAAGAATTGCAAAACTTAAGGCGAAAGCGCCAGGGTAGCCCGCGAAATTCAATTTTTTTTAGGTTATTTGGAATTTGCTGGTCAGTATTAAGTTGTACGTTGAATAATATATGAATCGCGGCCGTAAGAAATATGTGTTTACAGAATTATAATCATTAAAGTCATCGACACAGCTCTCTAAGACCACGTAAGTCCAAAGAATAACTGTTTCATGAAATCATCATTCTTTGGACTTACGTGGTCTTAGAGAGTTGTGTTGATGACTTTAATGATTATAATTCTGTAAACACATATTTCTTACGGCCGCGATTCGTATATTAATCAACGTACAACTTAATACTAACCAGCAAATTGCAAAAAACGTAAGAAAATTTGAATTTCGCGGGCTACCTTAGCGCTTCCCCCTTAAGTGGTAGGGGCAGGGCACATTGTTCGCAGAACAGATTTTTTTGGGGATGATGATTTGTTTTGGGGTAGGTAGGTACAACTGAAAAGTGAAAAATAAAAACTTTTTTACAAAAGAAAAAGCAATGGACTTCAAAAAAAAAAAACACTACAAAGTCAAAAATAACTTTAATTTCGAAAGTCGGTGGCAAAAAACGAAAATACGGAACCAACGACACCGACTTCCGAAATTAAAGTTATTTTTCACTTTGCAGTGTTTTTTTGGAAGTCGATTGTTTTTTTAATATAGTGAGCGTCAGTTAAAAAAAAAATAGTTCAAGTTTAAAAAAAAATAGTTTTCACTTACATTCTTCTAATCTTAGAGTTCTTTCGTGTCTAGTGTTTAGTTCCCAAATGTATTCGTAGCATTCTGGAACAAGACCGAAAAAAATTATAAAACGAATCAATTTAGAAATTTCATTAAACACTAGCTTCTGCCCGCGGCTTTGCCCACGTGGCTGTCAGAAATTATCCCACGGGATTGTGCTACCGGGATAAAAAGTAGCCTATTTTCTTCCCCAAGATTCCATCTATCTCTATACTAAATTTCATCTAAATTGGTTCAGCAGTTGCCTATTGTTCGCAACGCACGTACTGAGTAATGACAAAGCGCCCCCGCCCCTCTGTTTCACCGCTCACATACCTAAGGCGCGGCCAACTAGTTCCGCGCGGACAATGTCTTACATACAATTTATCCACATTGCTTAGAATGTCTTGTTTGAAAATATTAACTCACTTATATCACAGATGCGTCGTCCAGGTGCACTGAAGTTAGGTTTCGGTGGGTCGTAAGGCGGGCAGGGGTCCGTGATTTTATCATCTGTCCTGTCTGGATTAGCTGGAACATCCTGGAAAAGTGTTTTTAGATTTATCTAAGTACTTTTAAGTTTTTGGTTAGTATTGTTTAAATGAGATATAGGTACCCACTTATTTTGTGTATCATCCATCCGTTATTTTGACGACGGTTTTGTACTCGTAATAAAGAAGGAGACACTGCTATTGTTTTGTGGGACGAATTATACTATTATATACTCACTGGTTTACTTGCTGAATCAGTAACTACTGCATATCCCCAAACCCATTCATCGGCCTGCTGACAATATAACAATAATTATTAACGAAAACTTGAAACGGTACATTAAACATACAAATTGGGTTTTAGAATATAGGTACAAGCTGACAATAAAATATAGATTATATATTATGTACAGACGCCAGCATAATATCATTCTACTACAATTTATCAAATTTCTTTAATAGATTTTTAACTTTATCGCTACAGCTTAAAGTTCAAAGTTGATTGGGAAAATTTGACAGTTTCGGGTAGCTTGATGTGCTGGCGTCTGTACAAGTCATCATCTGCCTAGCCTTTTCCCAACTATGTTGTATGTACCAGTATTTTACATGGAGCGACTGTCTATCAAACCTCCACAACCCAGTTACTGAGTAATACGATACCCCTTGGTAAGACTGGTTGTCAGACTTTCGGGCTTCTGAAAACCCGTAACGACTGTTAAAGTTCCACGAATGACAGCCGGGACCAACGGTTTAACCTGCTTTCCGAGGCACGGTCTTGGTAGCTATGTGAAGATGGTCACCCATCCACGGACCAACCGCGGCAAGCGTAGCTTAACCTGATCGATCGACGTGCGGCTGTTATTACACACAGCCACAAGCCCCTCATATTATGTACAGACGCCAGCACATCAAGCTACACGAAACTGTCAAATTTTGCCAATCAACTTTGAACCTTATGCTTTAGCGATAAAGTTGAAAATCTATTAAAGAAATTTGACAGATTGTAGTAGCTTGATGTGCTGGCGTCTGTACAAGTGTATAATAAAAAATAAAAGAAAAAGGGAGGAGTTTATTGGGCATCACAAAAATCGTCCGCATCGCTGTCAATGGAATAAATGCCCAAAACGCTGGCAGCATTACCACGTTGGATGGCAATGCTGATTCTTCGGGCTAAAAAAGGCCAGCCCTAAACCCCCAGCCCCCATGTTGAAGTCAAAATAGGGTTAGTTAATTTTAATATTACCTCCATCGTTTCATATTTATCTAGTTATTTTCATCTATGTACGTTACTTCTTGATAAGATCATCAATGGTTACAATAACGTCATTATAATAGTAGTCGTGCTGTGGAATTAAGGCTCTTGCAAACAGGAGCGACGCGCGACGCGAATCGCGCGCGACACAAAGGCACCGCTCGTTGCGCGACTTGCGGTGCCTTTGTGTCGCGTGTCGCGTCGCGCCTGTGTGTACGAGCCTTTATAAGGAAATTATTTCAACGACACACGTGCTGCCATTAAATGTCTATATCATTCCCGAACTATGACGTCAGAGTGTAGTACTCGGTACAAGGACTAGGGGCAAGCCCCGTCTCAGGTGAATCCGGTTTGATTCAATTTATTTACCTACACAATAGTTATTATGATAACCTTCACCATAATTAATTAAGAAAATTCCTACAGTTTTCCACAGTTATTTTTCCCTTGACCTGAGAGTAATACAAGCAGTAACGCAAAAGTAACCTTATTACAACGACAATATAGATCACTGTAATCTTGAGAGCGATGAAAAGTCTGCACTAACGCCACGTTCGTGCAGACTTTATTTAAATTATTCTATCATATATTTGTGACGTCAAACGTCGTGAGTGACCAGAATAGGTATTGTTTTTAATATTGTACGGAATTATTAAGAAACGTTATTCTCACGAGTGCCACTGTGTTATTTGTAATTGTTGCATTTCATACTGAGATCTAAGACTATTAATTAAAGTTTAGTTTGCAGTGACATTGGACGTAAATCTTTATGTATTTGTTGGTCATGATTCTCCAATGTGTTTGTAAAACTAATACAGGTGTCTTGTTTAATGCACATAAGTGATTTGAGATATTCAAGGTAATTCTGAGGAAAATATCGATAAATCAATGTCATACGGACTTGAAATTTTAATTCCCAATGGGAATACCTTGGAAGCTCTAAAAATACGTGCTCAAACGGGAATACTCCCACGTTGCTATGGATTCAGTACATAATTCTAAACCCCGTGCGTTGTAATTTTCTGTTGGTTACCTAAAACAAAATCAGCTGTTCTATACAGTGTTCTATACGGTTTAACCGCGTTGCACTTTTCTATGAAACAGATGATTTTTCTAAGCTGAGAGCTGATTTCCTGATTGGTATATAAACAATCGTTACACTATTCAACCAAATGAACACAAGGAAAAATACAAGACAAGTGCACAATATTAAGCGATAGACACAAATTTCATCCCAAATCGTTTAGCCGTTTTTGCGTTATTGAGTAACAAACATCTAAACACAAACTTTCGAATTTGTAATATTATGGTTTAGTAAGATAACTACATATTTTATTTTTGACATTTGAATATTCAGTAGGTACAAGTGACGGAGTCAAGGCTCCTACAAACAGGTGCGACACGCTATATAAAGGCATCGCTCGTTGCGCGACTTGCGATGCCTTTGTGTCGCGCGCGATTTTATCGCGTGTCGCGCCGGTTTGAGGGAGCTTTTAGTATTGTATGTTATTAAAACAACTTACGTTATTATTGTTATAATCATCTTGAGACCGATGTTGGGCCGAAGATACTGTAACAACACATAAAATTTGCTATTTTTCTGTACAGGGTCAATTAAATTAGCTAACGAAACTCTACAGACGTGATTGGTGATATGTGAACACGATAAATTAAATATTTGATGTTTTTTTTGGGGGTCAACGACCGCTGGGACTGTTGTTACTTGATGTATGAATTAAGAAAATCTGTTCTCATTTGTTTTATCAAATCAAAGTCATTTATTCAAATTAGGCTGAGAATCAGTGCGTCAAAATTACATATGACAGTCTTCCAAAACACCCGTCCTTCACCAGTTCCTTCCTATCATGTTTAGATATGTATCTATTTATTTATAAGGTATACTAACAGCTTCTGAAATAATATCGGAAAACCTGAGACTAGAGATGCCGATGCATTCCACCAGTTTTTATGACAAATCTTTTACTGTTCAAGCAGTACGGTTATGGAATGACTTGCCCGTGTCGGTAAGGCGTGCTCAATCTTTGTCCACGTTTAAAATTATGGTAAAAAAGCACTTCCTCTCTCCTTAAACATCATTATTATAATTTCTCTGCTCCTGTTTCATGTTTATTATTATATGGATATATTTATATGTATGTGTATATATTTATTTA
This sequence comes from Luperina testacea, assembly GCA_927399505.1. Lineage (NCBI taxonomy): Eukaryota > Metazoa > Arthropoda > Insecta > Lepidoptera > Noctuidae > Luperina > Luperina testacea. The sequence continues at coordinate 3,161,339 of OV656771.1, forward strand.
GATTAGTATAATGTACTATATGTATGTATTTGTTGTATTATGTAAATGCTACACCGCGGACTACCTACAGTATTTGTCTGTCCTTCCCCTTTTTAAATCCATCCTAAGGTTGTCTTTAAAAGATCGCTTTTAGCGATAAGACCGCCCATTGTGTCACCCTTTGTACAGTTTCTATATTTATGTCTGTAATTTATATGGTGTACATAATAAAGAGTATTCTATTCTATTCTATTCTATTCTTCTATGTAGTAGGGATAATATATCTTAAGTACTATCACGATCACAATAGTCTTGCTCTTACACAGTCGCCAATTATAGGTTAACCAGTAATCTCAGAAATAAGTGATTACACTTAATAATAACAAAACTAAAGACTGGAACTTAAAAATTAAGGCAAAATACTTCTTAAACTTAAGATTAATAACAAAAAATAAAATAAAAAAGACGAATAACATTGCAAAAAAAATTATTTATAACTGACTAGCTGCGCCCCGCGGTCTCACCCGCATAGGTGTCGATCCCGTGAGAATATCGGGATAAGAACTATCTTATGTCCTTGCTCAGGATGCAATCTATCTCTCTGCCAAATTTCATCGAAATCCGTTCAGTGGTTTAGGCGTGAAAAGGTGACATACAAACAGAGTTATTTTCGAATTTATAATATTAGTATGGAGTAGTATGGATATTTCAAGTGACTACACTAAACTGCGGTCGATGACCTCACAAAAACAGTCATCAAATTAATTTCCTTTTTAGTTTATCATGTTTAGATATTGATACCTACCTATCTCGTCTGCAAAGTATCGCATGCTAATTAAATTTGACCCGTGGTTTATATACAGTATGTTAACTAACAGAGGGCGTTCCCGTTAACCCGCAATAGTATAGCATCCATACATGCTAAAAAAAATATTACCATTCGAAAATAAAATGTTTTTATTTTTTTTATATTAAAATATTCACTAAAATCGTAAATTGATACGTTAAAGAAACACTCTGTACACGCGTACTTGAAGGACAGCAATGTCGGAATTTATTTAATTAAATAAATTAGAATTAATTAAATAAATAGAGTATCAATTTACGATTTTTAGTGAATATTTTAATATAAAAAAAAAATAAAAACATTTTATTTTCGAATGGTAATATTTTTTTAGCATGTATGGATGCTATACTATTGCGGGTTAACGGGAACGCCCTCTGTTAGTTAACATACTGTATGTTAAAAACACAAACCGACCTTCTGGTACATAAATTGTTTAAAAACAAAGCAACATGAATTGATTTAATTTAAGACAACTGATATTTAAGACAACATCAGCAGGTCTTTACAGCACACCGTGTACTGGATGTTATCCAACATAAATAAACAAAATACCTGTAATTAATGAACTTAAAATCACTAAATAGCACTTGATGATAACTTTTTTACTGTCACTCATTTTTCCTGTTAACACATTTCATAACTTTTAATATCACGATATAATAACTATTAAATAGTTAGTAAACAGACTCCTTAGCACTAAAAATACGTTTGATTCACACGAAAAACCTATAAGAATACGTATATTACGTCATGGTAGGGGATTTTATGCAAACTTGACCTATGATGACCGGTTACTTGGTTCCCCATCAAGGTTACAGGTGCAGAAGTTCAACTTTAAACAACTCAACTTTTTATTTATTTATTTATATTATTTATTTATATATACTTTATTGTACACCAGAAAACAACTCAACTTTTACTTACTTTACTTTACTTACTTCTTCTTCTTACTTTACTTTTTCAACTTTTTAAAAGTGACTTTTGTAGTGACAGAATTTTAAATGGGCTATGTCATTGTTTTTGTATTGTACGTACAGAATTATCATCAATAGAATCAACAATATAGCTTTCTAGGTTCAGGTTACTTGAATTGAATGATTATTTCATCAAAATATCATGACATTTGAGGCACAATTCTTATTTAGGCAGTTGTGTGCATCTAACTACTATATTCCTGAAATTACATATTTTTTACGGTCGCGAGTCACATTTTGATTACCATACGACCTAATATTGAGTCAGTATAAGGTTGTATATATCTTAATTTAGGAAAATTTGAATGTCGTGGGCACCTCTGGCGCTTCGGCCTTCATCATCGCCATGTCAGCCGAAAGACGTCCACTGGACTTAGGCCTCCTCCAAGCATCGCCTCTATAACTGATAGATAATAAACTTTTAATATAATACCGACCGATTTCGATCACGGTGGCCAATCTCAACAGAGATTCGCAGATTCGAGAGGTTCGCAGGAGATATTATAGTGCACAAGTGTGTGCGCAATCTATTAGCAATCTTTACGTAAAATTATATTAACTTCAACTGAAGTATCTGAGATTTATTTGCCACTTGTTACTTTAAAATTGAAATATAAAATCGTAAGAAACATTGCTACCGTCATATTAATTATAACTTTATCATCTATTGTAATGCTAACTTAATTAACATTTGTTTTGTTTATTCAAAAACCACAACTCATAACTTATGCTCGGAAACCTGCTTTAGAAACATTTTGTTTGCAAAGTAGTCTTTTACGTCACAATAAAAACCAAACCATTTACATAAATTAAAAAGCGAACAGTTATTTACATGTATATAAAAAGGAAGGGAAATAATAAAGGTCATCAAAAAATAATAATGAAATAATTATCTGAATTGTATGACAATTAATAGAATCATACAGATTAGTACAGACGCCAGCACATCAATAAAAACCAAACGATTTACATAAATTAAAAAGCGAACAGTCTTTAAATAATATTTACATGTATATAAAAAGGAAGGGAAATAATAAAGGTCATCAAAAAATAATAATGAAATAATTACCTGAATTGTATGACAATTAATAGAATCATACAGATTAGTACAGACGCCAGCACATCAAGCTACTACAATCTGTCAAATTTCTTTAATAGATTTTAAACTTTATCGCTAAAGCATAAGGTTCAAAGTTGATTGAGAAAATTAGACAGTTTTGGGTAGCTAGATGTGCTGGCGCCTGTACATAAATACATAGTAGATTGTTATACAATTTTGTATGTTCGCAAAAACTTAGGACTTTTCAAAATATGAAGCGATATCCATAATATAAATAGGTATATGTAGTAAAAATGAAATTGTGATACTTAAATTTAGATTAACTAAAACTAGCAAGTCATTTTTGTAAACAGCATCCGTTTTTATAACAAGTTGCCAAAGCCGGTTACAGAAAGTTCAAAACCCTCATCAAACGTGTCCTTATCAAATAAGTATATTATAAGATTAAAGACTACGTTGAAGACAAGGTAGTTTGGCAATAATTCCTTCTCCACATGTAGCTTCCCTGGCAACAGATTAACGCCATAATTATGTAAATGTCTATTAACTGCTCTCAAATTACGATGTTAATTTTTAAATCATCGTTTACATACTTCTTTGACGTAATCTTTTTATTATTTGGCATTATATACAGACAATTCTAATTGTTCACCTCTTTATTAGTGGTTGTAATGGCTGGATAGATTCTTATTTTGTTAATGTGAGGACTTTTTAGGCCTTGTAGACTTTAGATCTGTAGACCATTTTTTATTTTATCAAGTACCTGGTACTTGTTGACAGGCCTATGCTGTCCTCCCGTACCTACTATAATTTGAAAACATTTTAAAAGCCGATTATTTTAAAAAAAGAGTAACCGTGGAGTTTCTTGCCGGCTCTTCTCCATAGGAAACGACCAATAGGAACCGTACACCTAGCTTTTGACGTTTCATAATTGCCCATTTATGTGAAATAATTTTTTTTTCTTAACTAATTAGGTAGTTGCTGAAAAAAGAAAATGACAGGGACGTGTTTACAGTAAACCTTGATTTTATGAAAAAAAAAATTGCGCTAGACGCATTATTCAGGAAGAACAAAGAGGAATTGGAGAATCGCACGCTCTGTTCCCTCTTGACCTTCTGACTTTCCCTCGTTATGTCAGTAAGTCTCGCGGGACCTGAGCCGGCCTTATTTGCGGTGTAGTTATCTCGCGATATGTCTCATTTCACACCTTAATGTCTACCTTTGCTTTTCGTAAGTAATTTTTTATGGGGTCATAAATTCCGAGTAGAGGCAACTTGGGAAACTTTTTTGGGGAAAAATGGGTGGTTATCTGTTAACATAGATCATGGCGATTTGCGCTTACAGTATTGTTGCGGGTTGTTGGCTTGGGAAGTTTAATATTGTATTTGAAATTGTTTTTTTAAGGTTAGGCTTTGTGATTGATACATAATAACTAATGGCTGATTATTATAATTTACGGAACGTAAAAATGGTTAAAATTAAGACTTTTTTAAAATTGGTTCGTTCTTGACTCTAGTATAGGTCAGCGGTGACAGAGACAAAGTCGACGACGGAGTGAACTTACCCCCAGAAGAAGCCTGTTCACTCTTACTTTGAAGAGATTCGGGTTGTATGCGTTCGGAAACATAGACGCAGGAAGAGAGTTCCACTCTTTTGCTGTGCGCATAAAGGCTCCTACAAACAGGCGCGACAAGCGATATAATCGCTAGCGACACAAAGGCACTTCTCGTAGCGCGACTTGCCGTGTCTTTGAGTCGCGCACGATTTTATCGCGTGTCGCGCCTGTTTGTAGGAGCCTTTATAAAGGACATTTGAAAACGCTTAGTGCAAATTGGTGGAATAGCAACTAGGCAGGGATGGTAACTTGCAGTGCATCTGGATGAGACTTTTGTATCTTTACAAATAATGAAGCAAAGGGCACTAGACCCTCTCATATGGAAGTAGTTATCACAGGTAAGATTAGCTTACGCATCTATTATTATCAAGTTCGGCAGTAAAAAAAAGCTACCATTGGTAAGCAAAACGATTCGTTTTTGTTTATAGAAACCGTGCATTAGCAGAAATGAGAGAGACGACGAGACAGTTTTTTTAATAACTAGACACTTTAACTGCGCTATTCTTATACACCCGTGACATCTGCCAACCCGCACTGGGCCCGCGTGGTGGATTACGGCCAACTCCCTCTCACCGAGAGGAGGCTTGTGTGTCAGCAGTGTGAACATTATAGGTTGATTAGGTATTCTTATGGATGTCGTTATAGGAATAACATTAAACTCCCTGAGATAAGAATAAACCATTTCTTTTTCAATTGAAACATTTGCAAAAATGAAGAAAAAGAACACAATATCAAATTACATGAAACAGATCACATACTCTGAATGCAAGGCATTTGTTGAGTATTGCAATGGGCGATACAAATTGCCCTATCGAAGGCAGATTAGCACAAATCCCCTTCACAGTAAATGGAATACCGAAGCTCGACGAAGCTCTCCGAAGGACATCGAAGTGTGCCGAAAAGAAAGAAAAAAAATACGTTTATTACCGAAGTAATACGAATTGAGCCGAAGCCACGCTATCCACTTAACCAACGTCCTCAACGATTTTTTTTTATTTAGATATCGGTTTTAAGCTTTTTCGCTTCATGAGTGTTAGGAAAAATGAGGACTTTGTACGGTTACGGGAAACGGTTTTTGAATTGATTTTTCTGAAAGCTTCTATTGAATTTGAATAGAGGTGTTTTCGTATAACGCTGCCCGTATTTTCTATGGGAGGCATTATAAGAGCATTTACGAGTGATGATACTTTAGAAAAAATACATATTAGGCAAACCAAGTGGTTTATATTTATTTAGATCATGATGATGTTGTTTTACCCATGGGTATCTTGTTACCCAGTAACTGGGTTATGGAGGTCAGATATAGCAGTAGCTCTATGATAAATACTGATATGCTGTATCTGGTAAGACTGGAAGCCGACCCCGGCATAGTTGGAAAAGGCTTGACAGACGATGATAAAGTTCTTTTACTAAAAAGGTTTTGTTCGTTAATCTAGGTATAGTTTGAGGGGCCCGTGGCCAAATAATAACAGCCGCATAGGTCGATCGATCAGGTTAAGCTACGCTTGCCGAGGTTGGTCTGTGGATGGGTGACCATCTTTACATACCGTGACCCCTCCGTGCCTCGAAAAGCACGTTAAGCCGTTGTTCCCGGCTGTCATTCGTGGATCTTTGACAGTCCCTACGGGTAGTCAGAAGCCCGACAGTCTGACAACAAGTCTTACCAAGGGGTATCGTATTACCCAATAACTGGTTTATGGAGGTCAGATAGGCAGTCGCTCCATGTAAAATACTGGTATTCAGCTGCATCCAGTTAGATTGGAAGCCGACCCCAACATAGTTGGGAAAAAGGCTAGGCAGATGATGATGTAGGTAGGTATACTAGTTTCAAGAGTAGACTAGCTGTGAAAGGAAGGCAGAGTGTGAGTGGCACAAGTACGAACGCAGTTACAGTACCCGGCAATAAATATTGCACATCGACCTTTACCTTTTTTTGTATTTTATACAAAGAATAAAAATAATTATCAAAAGAAGCAAATCATAATTGTTTTAACAGCTCCTAATAGATACCGGACTGTTTGTATTTCGTGCGACAGAGATAACGCTCTACGAAGCCGAAATTAGCCGATTGTCTCTTTCCAAAGGTCGATGTGCAATATTTATCGCCGGGTACTGTAGGTAGTCTTGATAGATCTGTGGCACGCGGCGTTAGCGCCGCGTGCCACTTAGGAACTTAGGTTCTCCTTGGAAAACAGCAGCACTATGTAAGCGTCGCAACTAGCGTTAGAACTTTTTGCTATAGACTTTTTTATAGAATGTCAAATACTTTTCTTTTTTTAGCCGTCAAATTGATGTACACTTTTTTCTTCTAGTCTTTCATCGTCGTTGAAAACCCATTGTGTTATATTTTTCTGTTATTTTTGTTATTAAAGTTTGCTCATTCGTTTTTGCTATAAATCCGTCATTTTCTTTCACTTCGACCATTACAAATTGCTACGAATTGTTGCAGAATGTTACAGAATTTACGCCAAGCACCTAAGGGACTGATGACCAGCCAAATAATATGGATTAGTCCTGCACCCTAATTGCGAAACACACTTTTAGCCAGAATCCGAGAGTTTTTAAGGATATAGCTAATCCATTGCTTCATTGGTTTGAAAAATTCGTCTGCTTAACAACATAAATAACGCAATGAACGTGGTTTTTTTTTTCAGGTTGGGAAATCATTAAATGACCCCTCCCGCTCTGGGTAGAGCGGAAGGGAGTGTCAGACTCTTACTGACTAAAACCCACCCGTGTTCCTTCCTTAGCCCTTTATGTTCCGGGCCAACGGTAACCCTTTCGGACAATCCCGCTGAAATGAACGTGGGTGGACTGTTAAAATGAAACCCATTACGAACAATTGCTATTTTATGTGTATTACACAATTACCCCGCTGTTACTGCTTTTCATTCACCAATCAAAATGGATGAATACTTATTCATCCTCTATTTATAACCTCAAATTGATCGCGTCAGTATTTTAACAAAATAATATACACTACCCGTGATAAACGCCACATCAAAACATCACATAATAGATCCACTCGGGCCGGGTAAGCTGGGCAATTTGTCCGGGTAGCGACTGAACAATTTTGTTCGATATCCTATCAAGTCCCCGGCTATATACGGATATAGCTGTAACAAAGAGAGATTACTTACAATTTCTAGTAAGAGCCGGTAACGTTGCGTGATTAAATTGATCCAAAGGGTTCCTTTTGTGAGTTCTTCTAGAAGGTTTTTAGCTGTCGGTTAGTTTTGAATGAGGGTTTTCTGAAATGACGATCGCCAGGTGGCAGCACTGACACATCAGGTCCAGACATCTGTCAAAGAGCCTATATTTTCTTTAGTCATGACTGAATGATGAACGAATGAATGAATCGAATGATGAACGTCATCATATATTTTATATTGGAAGACCTCTTGTCACAGTGGTGCCAACTGGTGTCGTAAATTTTCACGAAAACCCTCATTCACTCTGCTCAACTAAGCCTGCTTTTGACAACATTAAATCGAGATTGTAAGGCCCCTTGTCGTTTGTTTGGTCGATTACAATACATCCATTCATATTTTAATTTTTTAAATTCGAAAGTAACTCTATCTGTATGTTACCTTCTCACGCCTAAACTAGTGAACGGATTTGGATAAAATTTGCCAAGGAGACCGATGGCATCCTGGGGAAGTTTGAGTCCTGGTTGCACGTTCCCGTGGTATTCCACGGGAACGTGCAACCGTGCGTGTACTTTTTCTTTCAGCTAGTCTTTAATATGGACATCCTGTATCTTTAGTTTCGGAAACAATTTCGATGAATATTGCAATAAAAATTCGCTTATAAAATGATGACGTGAACTATGAAGTGCTTATAACAGTATATATTATTATGAAGAAGGTATCTTTAATATTTAAAGCTGCAAATTTATGCTCTGCATTTCAAGGTTTCCAATAAAAAAAATGCAAAATTTGATACTGGTAACAAGGACTACTTAATAAAAAATAAAACAACAGAACAATACAACGAAGTACTAGAGACACATAACAACAGCAGAGCAGGTGTGTTCAATTATGGAAAGCACTTGTTGCGCGCCCATGAAACTGAGTGGACCGAGTTAAGTGTGGAACTTGGCTTGTAAAGCCTTCATAATGCAGGCAAGAGTTAGTTCTTTGGGAACCTGACGCCCTGGTACCTACGATTTAATCAATGCATTAGAAATGTTAGAAATCTAAGTTTCGAAGTGATCGAATTTTAAAATGAACCTGTGTGTGGTAACTGTGTAATTTTTAATTACTTTATAAACGCATAAATACCTTGATTCCCGAATGTAATCATAGTAATTAGTTATGTTGGACATATTAATTTGTTGTGTTCAAGTGATAAATAAACAGATTCCGAAATTCTTTCAATAATTAATTTATGTGACCAATTCTGGGAAATAAATGATTAAGTTACGAGTATATTAAAAATAAAAATAATCGCTATTGGCAATTGGGCCCTGCAGTAAAACAAATATTATTGTTAAAATATCTTTTCAAATATTTTGGATTAAACTTGAACACAATCATGTTCAAACCATTAAGAAAAAAAAACCGATTAGAAACTTTATGTTTGATGCAACATAAAGTTCACTCTTGTACAGATCAAAAGCGCGGGCAGGATCTTCCACACTTAATAAATCAACATAATGCATATAATATTATGTTATTCACACACGGACTGCGAAGTAATGAGCTCTCCAATTATGACCAATCATTTATCGGAAACTCGTCGAAACCGTATTTCAAGTGGGCAACGGGGATTCAGCTGTCGCGGGATTTAAAACCCCCGGGATAATCCTACCGCGAGTGGACGGGGAATGCCCACCCCGCTTATTCCGCATCACTTTATCCCCGGGTTTCATTCACAACGATGTTTATTTCGTGATATCAACAAGGCTCTGAAAGACAATTATTGGAGTCTTTCCGAAACTGATTGGCGTATTCATTGTGCCTAAATGAATGGTACTATATTTCCATATTTTTATAATTTTCTAGACGAAAGTGTTTCTAATACCATTACGACTAGTTATCTCCAATTTGTGTTGCTAAGTGTCTGTCTAACTTGTGTTTTAACCTACATTTCTAGTCTTCGAGTTAGGATGTAACTTTCACTGAAGATACTCTTGAACCTTAATGGCTCTTGAAATCGAAAGGTTCAGTAATGCCAGTCATAGTAAGGCGCCTGTCTCAACGCCGGCGATTAACGAGTTACTCGCTGATACGCACGAGTCTCTTAGCGAGTGTTATACTATATATCGCTGCAACAAACAAGTGCTATTAACACTTTGCAGGATACTAAACGTCTAGGGGAGACGTAATAACAATAAAAGTTAATTGTGTCTCGTTCGGTTTCCTTCAATGGTTTAGTTAATATATGTATCTCTTGTACTTACACTGGATCCATTAGCTTTTGTACGTTTCTTGAGCGACAATATCGTTGATAAAAAAAAAAAACAAATCAAAAGTCATTTATTCAAATCGGACTGAGAATCTGCACTTATCTGACGTCAAAATTACATAAGGAAGTTCCCCAAGATACCCGGAATTTATATGGTGTACATAATAAAGAGTATTCTATTCTATTCTTTCGCTGGTAAGAAGGAGTGGCGCAACAGACTCTCAGCAGCACAGTTCAGTTAGAAAAATTTGTTTCTATACAATAAGTTTTTTTTTTTTAAAGCATGTTTTCTTTTTGTTACTTTTTTATATAACTTGGATTTTTATTTTACTCTGTGTTCAGTTCAGTTTGTGATCTTCCCGTACAAGTCGCAATAAATACTTTTTCTTTCTTTCTTTCTTTCTTTAGTAGGCATGAAAAGTAATTAACATTACGAGACACAGAACATCAAATTAAATTATTTGCCATATGATAGCTCGTCGCTTCCACGTCGACAGTGGGGCAGGTGTCTAAAAAAGGCAACCTGACGAAGGTCGAAGGAATTCGTTAGGTATATGTGGGAAGCGCTGGACCAATCACCATGGCGATACTTAGGGGAGGTCTATGGCCAGCAGTAAATGTCTATCAGCTGTGTTAAGGCGAAAACAATGAAGAATGATGATTCTAGAAGCTTTAGGTCGAAAAGTAGAACATCTTCGAAGCCAGCGTGGCCTTAATTTTCATATTCGCGTTCGGCTAAAATATCAACAATCAATCATAAAAATTGACATAAGGTTCGACGGCTGATTTGTATTGATTAGTTTTCCAGAAACCGGGGTACGAAAGGTCATACACTTATTAATAACACAGGCCGACAAAATTTGACGAACACTCTTACCCAGAAACCAGACTATTTTCCAATCGACTGTATGTGTATGAATTCTCAAATGTAGAACAATCCACGTGCACGAAAATTTCAAAATGCGATATCTCAGCTAAAAAAAAAAAGATATTTGAGTAAACTAAAACTTTGAGTAAAACGTCATTTTAAAGAGGAAGACTAGTCCTTTGCAATGCTATTAATAATTTTTGAAAGAAAATAGGATCGGCCGTACTACATAACCTCAAAAATGAGAAAAACCGGTATTTTTTGCACTTTTAGGTTAGGATATCTCGAAACCCTGACGTGATAGAGCAATTTGAATTCAGCGCGACAAAATCCTTCGGAAAAGTATAGTCTGGTTTCTGGGTAAAAATTTTGTCGGCCTGTGATTTATCCGTAAGTATAATAAATAGTTTTCCAATCATATCAGATTTTATATTAACAAACAATACACGTTACACGGTTTCCACGAAAGGATGGTGAAATTCGATTTAGAAGCTCTTTGTTTTGGATATTGTAACATCATCATCAAATTTTAATTTCGAGCATTCTGACAAGTTCGAAACAGCGTTAAAATTGGTTCGTAAATTGGCTTGTTTATATCTTTCTTTTGTTTTAATTGAATCGTTGATCTCTTTGACTTGCTATGATTGTAGCATTATCTCTTTTGCATCAGTGGGTCTGTCACACCGCGTGCTATGTGATAATAGGGTTATGTACAGACACCAACACATCAAGCTACTACAATCTGTCAAATTTATTTAATACATTTTCAACTTTATCGCTAAAGCATAAGGTTCAAAGTTGATTGGAAAAATTTGACAGTTTCGGGTAGCTTGATGTACTGGCGTCTGTACTAATGTTATAAGGAGGTAAAAGCGAGTTGTATATAGGGGGTAATCTTCGGAACTACTGATTTGATTCCGAAAATTCTTTCACTAATGAGCTTTCATAAAGATTGGTCCTTGGCAACTCAGAGAGTGGTGGTGGAGGTGGTGTTGGTGGTGGTGGTGGTGTGGTGGTGGTGGTGGAGGTGGTGGTGGGTGGTGGTGGGTGGTGGTGGGTGGTGGTGGGTGGTGGTGGTGGAGGTGGCCTTTGTCCAGCAGTGGTATAATAACAGCTTTTTTTTATGTCAAAATAAGAAATTTCATTATCATATAATATCATATTCTATGGATCTTCTTTAGAGCCCGTCGTATGCTGAGACACAATGGTTTTTTAATTGCTACTGTAATTACGGCATTCAACCGGATAAAGGTCAGTGCTGTTGGACATTGGCCTCTCAAATCGTGCGCCATTTAACTTGATTATCGGCTATAAATAAATCTACGTTTAAATGAGGGTTTTCTGAAATGAGGTTCGCTTAGGTGGCAGCACTGACATGTCAGGTCCAGGCATCTGTCAAAGAGCCTATATTTTCTTTAGTCATGACTGAATGATGAACGAATGAATGAATCGAATGATGAACGTCATCATATATTTTATATTGGAAGACCTCTTGTCACAGTGGTGCCAACTGGTGTCGTAAATTTTCACGAAAACCCTCATTACTATTTATCTTATATTGTATTTTTTACATAACTTTTACATTATTTAACAAACTATATAGACACACAATTTAGTAAAATTTGATCATTAAATTTAAGTAAACTGTGTAAATTGTCTGTGTAAATAGTTATGTTAAAAACCTTTTTGTTTTGTATTTATTTGTATAGTTAGGCATTACGAACTATACAAATAAATAACAAAAACAAATGGACACTTAGGCCCCAAAATACCCGTTCGTATCGCTCTCATCCGGAAACGTACCCAGAAGACTGGCAGCATTGCCACGCTGAATGGCTAATTCTTTGGCCAAAGAACGTACCAGCATTCTGGTCACGTGAAGTGTCGACCAGTCGGCGAGAAATGTTTATCTTAGTTAAGAATGCTTTTTGTTTGACTGACAACGCGGCTACCGGACCTTTTTCATAATATCAACTTGTGCATATTCATAAGCGAATATGCACAAGTTAATGATATATCCGATTAAAATGAATCGCTCGCTTGAATCGTTATGAATTGGGTTCTGTAATGCCAATAGTGCGTCGAAAATGTAGGATTTTTATTACAGTTTATCTCATTTGCATACTTATGTAACGAAGCGATTTAATAATATTAAAATTTCAATGGATTTGTTTTAATAAGCTCGTGTGAAATTCGGGATTAACATGAAATATGGTGTTGTTTACATGTTCCGTGTGAACTTTTCTGGAGTGTTTAAATATACACTACCTTTTATTTCATTACAAACGATGTATGAACGTAAACGAAGCAAAAGTATATATGAGTATGTGGTGGCGTTCTGTTTACCCCCATGGGGAGAGGGCGGGAGTTTATGTATGTATTTTTGATTACGTTTTCGACTTATGTTTGTCCGTTTTCTAACAACTATTTGGGGTTAAATTACAACATGTTGAATACATAATGGTATGGTGTGTTGTGTGTCTTTTAGTCTGTGCTACATAAATGTATTTTCTTTCTTTTTTTCTTAATTATTAGAGGTAGGTACCTACCTAAAGAGGTAGTTGAGAATTGAGTTAAATGTCACGCCAGCACATCAAGCTATCCGAAACTGTCAAATTTTCCAAATCAACTTTGAACCTAATGCTTTAGCGATAAGGTTGAAAATCTATTAAAGAAATTTGACATATTGTAGTAGCTTGATGTGCTTGCATCTGTACCTTCTGTCATTCGCATTCACCTAATCTCATTAAACAATAGATGAATAACATGATATTGTACGTCAACCAAGAATAATTGCCAAACTTAAGAGGCAGTGGGCAGGGCACATTGCTCGCAGAACAGATGGCTGATGGGACCAAAAGGTTCTGGAGTGGCGACCGCGTACCGGAAGCCGTAGCGTTGGAAGGCCTCCCACAGGGGGATCCCCTTGTGAAGGCCGCAGGAACCCGTTGGATTCGAGAAGCACAGAACCGGTCGAAGTGGAGGTGCTTGGGGGAGGCCTATGTCCAGCAGTGGACGTCTTTCGGCTGAAATGAGTGTGATGAGTACGTCAACCGACCTATTTGAGCTTCTAAAGCTCGAATAACGTGAGCTTTTAAAACTCGAATAGGTACTTCAAGCAGAGGTTAGCAAAAACATTTTCTTCACTTCAAAATCATACTTAAAATACCTTAAAAACATCCCTTCATTATCATCATCATCTGCCTAACATTTTCCCAACTATATTGGCGTCGGCTTCCAGTCTAAAAACTACCCTTATTTGGAAAAATCTTGCCAATGTATCACATATAATTATTATCTTTATCCGTTGTTTAGGCGCGGAAGTGGAAGCCTAACTCGTGCCTAATAGAGCCGGCTGAACAAAAACTAACATCACAATGCGGCGTGAGATAGCTGCGAAACTATGGCAACACTGTATTGTACAAGATGCGGGTAGTATTGGATCAGGCAAGCTACTAATGCTTGCCTAGTACAGACGCCAGCACATCAAGCTACCCGAAACTGTCAAATTTTCCCAGTCAACTTTGAACCTTATGCTTTGACGATAAAGTTGAATATCTACTAAATAAATCTGACAGATTGTAGTAGCTTGATGTGCTGGCGTCTGTACAATAACACTGGATTAGCAAAATATTTGAAGCTTTTGAGTCAACGAAAGTGAAAATGAATGTTTTTTTTACAACTTCTTGCATCTTACGGAAATCTGCACACTTTCAATCACAATTAGAAGGGTTTTCAAGAAAATTGCTAATCCCATGCATAATATATAATTCTTCTGCTCAACAACATAAAAGACCCTATTAGTAATAGTATTGATAGAAAGGCATTGTTTTGTAAGCGTGTTATGTAGTTACTCCGCAGGGCGCGCTTAGATTGATATAATATTATTATGCTACTGTAAAATGACCTTTGGATGCATAAAACGCGGTCAGCAAAATAACATTGTTGCGAGTTAGAAATACATAAATAATAGTTCTGGTTTCTTCGTACCAACGTCGAACTTATAAATATGTACAGACGCCAGCACATCAAGCTACCCGAAACTGTCAAATTTTCCCAATCAACTTTGCACCTTATAATTTTGCGATAAAGTTGAAAATCTATTAAAGAAATTTGACAGATTGTAGTAGGTTGATGTGTCTGTACACTATGAGTATCTAATTTGGTTATTATTTTAATAGTTATCCATTTTTTTTCGTACATCTACGTGTAATTGTACGTTAAGTTTCGGATATTATAACGACCAAATTCGCGGCGGCGATTAAAAGTTAGACGTCAAGCAGCCCGACTTGTTGGCACCAACTATTCCAATACTAGAATGTCGTGTTTGTGAGTAATTAAGATAACCACTCGGCAAGTATAACCATACAAATGTTTGGCTATACTTGCCGAGTGGTTATCTAAAAGCTTTCGTTAATCAGTTCGATAAAGGGTTGAAAGAAATGCCATTTCTTTATTATATATGTCGCATCATAGGTGACCCGTAAAAAGACCCGATGAATCGTAATAACTTGATTCATCGGGTCTTCTAAATCCATTTCATACAACGGTCAAAAATTGACAGTTGTGATTAGAATTTACGGGCAATAAAAGTAGGTGGTCAATTTGGTAAAAAAAAAAATTGCCTGACTTTAATTGTGCTAAATATTTGAAACCACAGAAGAACCGAATGAAAACTTTTGAAATGTTGAATGGTAAATTTGACCGCCATGATGCGTCAGTGACGTAATACACACTTGTCGTAAAGACAGCTCGACGTCTATAAAACTGACAACAACATGTATGTCATGTCACAATATTTTATTTGGTTTTGTATGAGCTGCACCCTAATTGCGTGACACATTATCAAACACAATCTGAATCATTTTGAAGGATATCGACAATCCATTGCTTCTTATGTACGAAAAATATGTCTACTCAACAACCTAAATACCGCAATGAATGTTTTTGAACTGTCATAATGAAACCCATTCCTACTAATAGTGTGTACGTAATTACTCCGATGTTCTATATTTTTTTTAATAATAATAATCATTTTATTATCAGGCAACTAAGGCACAAATTGTACATAAATCATAAAATAAATTATTTATCTTAATTTATTTTATGATTTATGTACAATTTGTGTTTGTTGTTGTTTATTGTTTTTGTATAATTTATGTTTGTGTGTGTGTAATGTGTGTATGTGTATTTATATTTTATCTTATTTTATAACGGATAGGTACACACTTCCCCATGTGTTTGTTATTCCAGCGTATGGCACTCGTGGGTTGCAACTGAAAATCAGCGTCAGGTGTTACCTTGTGTTGTCATCTGAAATTATGCTGACCTGAGGACCTTTTGGTATTATAGAAAGAAAGAAAATACATTTATTTCATATTTCATTATTATAATCTTTGTTTTCTGTTTCTATAGTTTTAAGGTGTATTTATTTTGCTGTAATGCCAATAAACGCATTTTTTGTTTATTTCTTTTAAGGCTCCTTCAAACAGGCGCGACACGCGATAAAATCGCGCGCGACACAAAGGCACCGAAAGTCGCGCAACGAGCGGTGCCTTTGTGTCGCGTGCGATTATATCGTGTGTCGCGCCTGTTTGTAGGAGCCTTAAACAAGAAACGAGTTCTATGTGCCAAAGTCGGAACGGATCAACGTTCCCGTAAGATGTACCTACTTCTTTTAACTGCACCTACTTATATTGATACAGAGTGATAATATTTTCAATATTCTTGGAACAGTTCGAGGCAGCAGTTGGCAGTTGGCACGACTGTTGCGTCCCGACGCCGCAGGCGTTTGCTCTGCACACGATTGAAACAAGTGCTATGTTGACTGGAAATGTGGCGATAGTCACATGATATTACTAGGATAGAAAGTAGATATCAGAAATTTAAAGAAGTTTTAGAATTTGTTACTGAGAGTGACATCATGGCTCTTTGCTTCTGTTTACTTCTTTATATTCCAAAGTAGTCGTCGCATTTTCTTAGTTTAATTTTATTAAAAAAGCACAGCCACATCACATACATTACGCTTATGCTAAAAACAGTTGTAAGTAACTAGCTGCGCCCTGCGGTTTCATCCGCATGAATTTCAATTCTGTAGGAATATCGGGATAAAAAGTAGCATGTATATTAATCTAGGGTGTCAGCTACCTCCATACAAAATTTTATCAAAATTAGTTCAGGCGTTTGAGCGTGAAGCAGCAGCAAACATATAAACACACACTTACAAACTTTCGCCTATATAATACTCGTATTATAGTGTGATTAAAATTAATAAGTAAAGGACTAAAACACATGACAGTTAAAGCCTACCTACATAACGTTTACCACAATATATTGCTGCCCAGAAAGCCGACTTTCTTTATATAACATAAGAAACATTGTTGCAGCTGTAGGTACATACTACTGAACTATCCACAGCCTAGAATCTAATTCATAATCCTATTTATTTAGCCTATTTCATGACCATAACTGTTATTCTTTTACTGGTGAATTAAAGGCACTGGAGATATTTAACTTTATCTCTCTAAGCTAAACACGCATCCCCAAAAACATCTAGGTATCAGACAGGACGACGGCTTGGACCCAATTTAATATAACTGACAATGAGACATAGTTGTCTTGAAATGATAGAATAGACACTCTTTCACGACAGTTGCTGGTTAATAAAGTAGAAAATGTATAAAATAATCTTGTAAGATTCTCGAATTCTCGGGTTGTCGCCTGTCATGATCAGGCTATAATTTTCCCAAAGCTGGGACTCAGGCCTCCTCTCAGTGAGTGGGAGTGGGCCATAATAAACCACGCGGACCCAGTACGGGTTGGTAGATGTCACATGTCTTTGAATGCCGCCTGTTAACTGTCGGTTTTATTAAATAGGCCCCTGGTTTTAAACCTATATCAAAAAATCCCTCTCAACATCACAAAAGCAACATTAAAACAATAAAATATTGTACCATAAACATGTACTCAAAACGTCCAACATTGTTTATTCCCTTGTTTATGCAGGCAACATTCTGTTACATTAGGATTCTGACCACCGACCCTATTCAGATGGAGCGGCGTTATTGGCAATGGTGGCTGATTTCACCATTGTGCTGATATACAATGACCACGGATTTCGAATATTAACGTTCCAAATACGTTGTAATTTTGCAATTAAGAATGTAAATTTTTGGGTTCAACGTGTGTTTTGTATTTGTGAATTTAGTTTACGTGTGTTGTTTAGAATTTATGAGAGTTTTGTTAGGTTGTTTCGTATCAGCAGTGGTGGCCCAGTGGTAAAAGTTGTAGATAGTAGGTTCGAACCCTGACAGGTGCTTTACTTTGTGTAAATTATTTCATTACCACTACTCTCAAAACGGTGAAGGAAAACATTGTGAGGAAACCGGCATGTCCTAGTAGAACCAAAAATTCGACGATAATTGTGACATCTACCAAGCCGCACTGGGCCCGCGTGGATTACAGCCCACTCCCTCTCACCAAGGTGAGATCTGTGTCCCAGCGGTGGGAAAATTATAGGCTGATTACCTATGCTTTATAATCTGATTTAATAAAATCAGGAACCATCATCTAAAAGTGTAAGGTTTAATGTGGTTACACTTACAGTACCCGGCGATAAATATTGCACATCAACCTTTTTTACACAAAACCATTTTATACAAAGAATAAAAATAATTATCAAAAGAAGCAAATCATAATTGTTTTAACAGCTCCTGATAGATACCGGACTGTTTGTATTTCGTGCGACAGAGATAACGCTCTACGAAGCCGAAATTAGCAGATTGTCTCTTTCCAAAGGTCGATGTGCAATATTTATCGCCGGGTACTGTAGCTGCATTTTATCTCGTGGTACTAAGGGTCAATAGCTAGTTTTTTTGCGATAAAACTCAAAGCGCAGCATCACAAAATAGTTTAGCTCACCACAAAATATTTACCTCATAATTAACATTAAACTTATCACTCGCAAAGAGGGCAGATAAACCATTACCACAAAGTCAACACGCGATTTTGAAGAAAAAGGGCCATCCAAAATTGATATCCCGAATAAAAAGCGAGGTAATCTACAGAAACGGCATTGTGGGCTTTCCGTGGAAAGCAAAGAAAACGAATTTATAACCAACACAAAGGACGTAGATAAGCCGCGAGCGAAAACAATTCGAGATGTAGGAGAGATAACGCCGCTACGGGTTTTTGTTGAGATTTTCAAGTTTCGCACAAAGTGGAAATCTCTATAATCGCCTCGGATTGTGACGGCCGACGACGAACCGATGCAACTACGCTGATGGATTTTCGCTTTTATTGTGATTAATTTTGCAAAAAAGGCGATGTTGTCTTGAAAACCGATATGCAAGTGTGAGATTTATTTTAGTTGGTTCGTTTTCAAGGCTTTGTTAGATAGATTCGTGTTGATTTTATTTTGGTTTGGACAAGCATGCTGCTTTTTTGAAAGAATGAGGGTGGCTAAGTAATAACAACCACACAGGTCGATCGATCAGGTTAAGCTACACTTGCCGCGGTCGGTCCGTAGATGGGTGATCATCTTTACATACCCAGAACCCTCTGTGCCTCGCCTCAGAAAGAACGTTAAGCTGTGACTTCCGGTTGTCATTCTTGGACCTTTGACAGTCGATACGGGTCGTCAGAAGCCCCCGAAAATCTGACAACCAATCTATACAGGTTATTGGAAAAACACCAACAACCTCTTAAGAGGACCAAACCTGAAATCGCGAAAAAAATCAGATGCTCCTTACATTTATGTTCTTATAACTCGAAAAGGTGATTTCAGGTTTTGACCCATCGTAAAAGTGGTTCATAATGATGAGTACAATGTCCTCTTAAGAGGTTGTTAGTTTTTTTTTCAAAAACCCTGTATATTATAGAGTATCGTGTAAAAAAAAAACTTTTTGGCTATTCTCTAGCTTTTCATTCATCATATTCATGGTCTTTCTTCTGATTCCATAGAGCACTTCTAGAGTAGGTAATGATAACTTACACCAAGTGGAACAAATTACTCTTAAACTTCCAGCAGACAAAGTATAAATTACCAATTTCATTAATACAATAAGGGAACAACTTTGTTTACTGACCTTTCCAAAGTTATCGTAACCTTGCGCAGTTTTAATTTTTATATTAAAACTTTTTACTTTACTTCAAGTACAGGGTGTTCTGTGGCAAAATTCAAAGTTCGAATAAAAAAAAAAACACATTTCTAATACAAATAATCTTTATTGTAATTTATAAACAACTAGCTGAACTTCGTAGTGTCGCCGATTTTTTTTACTGTTTTTTCCCATGTTTTAATAATTATTCTGCTATTCGGGGCGAAAACAAATCCAACAAATAAAATATCATAAAAATTGGTCAAGCCGTTCTTGAGTTATAAATGGTGTAACTAACCCGATTTTGTTTTATATTATTGTATATTGCGGATTTAATTTTTTGAAAACCACGTTCTCTAAATGGTAACAACCATCGAGCCTAGTAGGTCCGTCTTTTTGTCTGTCACCAGGCTGTATTTCATGAACCGTCATAGCTAGAATGTTGAAATTTTTTTCGCAACCTGTAATTCCCAATATCGATGAACGTGCACGAAGTGAGAAACGGAGATTTTCAGTCACAGAAACCATAACACGTTGAACATTATCGTCCATGGCGTATACTGGTATAGGTCCTGGTCTGGGTCTATTGAATGTTGATCCTGTAGCTCTAGACTTTGTTACCCAAGACTTAATGAGGTTGATCGTTGGTCCATCACGTAATCGACATAATTATATCGTAACATTATTAAATCGACGACGTGCTTCAGTAAGCGAAAATCTACTTGAAATGTATGCCTCGATGGCAAAAGTGCGGTGGACCCATCACCACCGCTCCATGGCTGCAAAAAAATCCGCAGAGTTAGCGTTGTTAACGACGCCCCCCGCACCCCTCTAACAAATTTACGAAAATTATATTACGAAAAAATGTTTGTTCAAATTTTAAAATCTGCCACTGGACATCCTGTATGTAAAATCTCCATTATCACTTTTCAGAGGTACCAGGGAACCATGATAAGGCGGAGGTCCTGTTAAAAGTCCACTCTGGCAATCGTCGGGCTTTAACAAGAAAAGTTTCGAGTTCATTGGACTTGGCAAAGATATAACGAACAACAAGTAGGTAAGTACTTAGTATGAGATGTAAACACGGACTAAAGGCCAAGTATTTATCATTATTTAAGTAGAATTTAATCGACTGTTAGAAATGTGGATATATTGACTCAAATAGCGTAACCTGGAGAAGAAACAGAATTTTATAATGGTGCGTATCATTATCGACTTCTGTTTCGTCTTCTTGTATTGATGATTCAAATTTTGTCCGACAAGCACCCTGATTGCGTAACACATTTACAATGCCTTTCATTTAGAGTTCAACAACAATCATTGCGTTATACAGGGTGGGCAAAAAATTGTGGGACAAACGAAACAGGGCGATGGTTCGGGTTATTTGCAGTAAAAAATATATTTGTGGTGAGCAGTGCTAAACGGGAGCAAATCTTGACTAAGGGCTGCTACTAAAAAAATCCAAATTAAACAACCAAAAATACTTTGACCAATCTGGTTATCGAACCCAGGACCGCTCAGCAGTATCGTTTGCCAACAAGACCAATAAGCCAGTCTAAATAAAAAACCACTTCTATTCATAAACCCCCGTTGCTACCTAATAACAGTTCGGTTTCGGTTTAAAGAAACTTTATTCCCAATAAAGACATAAGTCACTTATTTGAGAACAATAATAAAAATATATAGATTACAATATGTTCGTCATCAGTATTACAATTTAATAGTTACCCATCCAATGCATTCATTTCTCCAGAAGTGATCGATCCGCAATTAAGTGCTGGCTATGTTGAGTTTTGAATGCATTGTAAGAGTGCACATTTCTTATACAGGACGGTAATTTGTTATGAAGCTGTGCTCCTTCAAAAGTTAGCATTTTTTTGCCATAGTTAGTTCTTGTTTTTAGTAAAACTAACAAGCTTGCTCGCCGTGTACTGCGTTGACTAACTTGTTTATATTGAACAGTATTTATATTGACAGTTTATAATAGCGCCTTAGTATTTATATTGCCAGTTTATAATAGCACCTTTATATATTTATAGTACAAAAGAAAAATGCAGAGCGAGCGTCCGCCATTTGTCAGGTAGGAAAAGTTTGAAGACTTGTTCACACGGCAGGAGTAAGTGAGATAAGTTTCAAGCGTTCCTGATGTCAACTTATTTGCATTCGTGTTTCACTTGACGCGTGTGGACAAGTTCTAAGTGTTACTTAGTATTAGTGTAACTTTGAATTGTCAGTCGGAAATTGTAGTTAGAGATTTGGTTGTGATTTTCGAGAATGATAGTAGTTGAAGTGGAGTAGATTTAGTAGTAATTGAAATAAGACTAAAACTTTTTATAGTTCTGCTAATAGTGTAATTCGGGTCGACGAAGACGTTTTGTGGTATTTAAAAG
This sequence comes from Luperina testacea, assembly GCA_927399505.1. Taxonomy (NCBI): domain Eukaryota; kingdom Metazoa; phylum Arthropoda; class Insecta; order Lepidoptera; family Noctuidae; genus Luperina; species Luperina testacea. Next base: position 3,183,579 of record OV656771.1, read on the forward strand.
CTCAGACCAAATAAAAAGTCAAGACATAGCGCTGCGAACAATACAGTGAAGCATGCAAAAACTACACCTCTGCTCTGTGTATACACGCACCCATTTACAACCATTTACAATCAAACTATACACCTCACTATGTGCACACATGTTCACGAAACCGGCCTCACTTTACTGTTAACAGCCGTCTGTCTTGGTTTTTTATTTGGTCTGAGTTTAAAAGTAATATTTTAGGGGACATTATTTTGATTTAAATAAAGCTGTAACTTCTTCAGGCTTTCAGATATTTTGGAGAGGTAGGTACGGTCAGCATCAAAAGTCGATTAACACTTCAGTTTTTTTAATCTCAGTTATTGAGTAAAATATTTGTTCGAAATTGCAGCAGAAGTATAATGCGATTTTGAACAAATATTTTGCTCAATAACTGAGATTTAAAAAACTGAAGGGTTAATATTTTGCTCAAAAACCGAGATTAAAAAAACTTAAGTGTTAATCGACTTTTGATGCTGACTGTACCTACCTGAAATTGCTTGTTTTATCATTTCGAATCTTGCCTTCTTGGGTTAAACTATTGTTTTAGTGACAACTTATTTATTAGTAATTAGAAATATTTTTGGAGAGTTTTTTTTAAATTTTTTTTTTTTTCTTCAGAAATATCTAGGTAAATGATGTACACTTTGCGCTTGCAGTTGCCATTTACAAGCTTCCACATATTAAAAACCTAAAGTAAAAATATTGATCTGCAATGGAGCAACCATCGATCATGTGTACATTAAATACAATAAAAAAGTTGATAATTTGTGAACATCTATAAATATATCCTCAATGTCACCACGAGCCAACGCACTTATAAAATATATATTTTAACGTTGCGATCTCTTACACTAAGACTGAGGCTACAGTAGGCAGCGATTTGCGATGCGACTGGAAGAGCGAAACGAGAAAAACATGGTATGGCTACATTACAAGCGAAAAAAAAAAGCAATTTTCTAATAAATTCGCTTCAATTTGGCTCATGTTGATGTAGCCGATGCCGTGATTTCAGTAATGTTGTTCCTATCGCATAAAGAAATCAAAGATCGCTAGTAATATTTGATGTACGGTGTAGCAGGTCGCGTCGCGGCCTAATGTAGCCTCAGCCTTATACCCAAGACCCATAATTATTCTAATTATAACGAATGAAAAGTACTGGAAACGACTTTACTTTTCAAATTGAGCTCTTCACTCATCGTTTATATTTCCTATAGTTTCAGTGTTCACCATTGTATTCCCTTGTCCAAAACTGACCCTGTTTATGTGTATGTAGACTTTGTTTTAGAAGTAGCTTCTCGTAGTAGTGCGTGAGTAAACATTAATCTTAAGCACTTGTTAGGCTAGCCAGGGTCCGGCAGCCGGCAGCAGGCAGCCGGGTTAACGTGCCGAACTTAGCGAGTCATTAGGGCACCGTGCCGAACTGAAATCACTATAAGTAATAGTTGAGATTATCTTGAAGTAATACAGAAGTGCCACTTCCCACTTTAACCCGTGCAAAAAAAGAAACGAATTGAGAATGGCGACGCTAACCATGCCTTGTCACTTGCCCGCTATATTGTGTGTCTGAAAGGGCATGATAGGCTCCTTTTTTGCCGCATTTTTATTTCGTTGAGCAGTGTAGACCATACGAAGTCAAATGAAGCAGCGATTACTTTTACAGCCAAGTTGTCTACCGGTCGTACGATTCTAAAGGTCCAAATCTAATGGTCCCTGGTTTGCGCACCAATATGTGTAGGGTTTACTATACAAATCAAAATTAAAACGAATATTGTTTTAGGAGCACTTGTCTCAGGGTTTATTGACCATAATGGAAGGGGCGGTGTTGCTGTTTTTACAAAGCTTATTAATACGTTTCGTTTTACGAACAGACGTCATTGATTGAGTTGGCACTTGACTGAAACTTTGAAGGTGTGTGTAGGAGATGGTTTGATTGCTCAGTTTCTTTTAATAAATCAACAAAATCGGGGAGAGATAAGGCTATTGTTGGATGGTAGTCTAAAAACAAACGTACATTAAATACATAGTCTAAAATTTTCTAAAATTTCTTCTTCATAATTCCGAATTTATATCGACAAATGTTTTTTTATGTGATGTATACATATGGAGTTTGACAGCTTTTGTAGAGAAAAATATGTCTAGCTCTCTATTGAACATTTCTATAACACTGACTATTGAAACGTCAGTAATCTTGTGATTGTAATATTGCCTATCATTTTGTATAGTTTAACATTACAAGTACACTAGTGGAACTTCTGCAATGCCTGTTAGATGATGAAGGGAGCTTAATTGACTATACTATTAGCGAGCCTACCAGTCCCCAGTATTGTTAACTTAACAAATTAATCTTAGATCTGAAAAGCTTTTGTGTTGTTTGACAGTTGAGGTGCAATTAAGATGTCTGCCAGGGTATCAGATTTGTTTAGAGGTCAGTGGACAATAGGTTTGAGAAATAGAGTAGCAACAATAATAATTATTAAGAGTTGTTGCTAGGAGCATTGTTCTATACTTTAGGAGTAAAAGTAAAAGAGTTATTTAAGGGCTGATTTGACTGAGATCAGATATCTTTTTTCCGTGGAATAAAATTGACGTCTGACAGTTCTAGTATGGAAAAACTGTCAAAAATTCAAAATTTATTCTCAGGAATAAAATTTGACTAATTCTAGGTATTAAAGTTTGGTGACATTCGCACTTCTCAATTTAGCCTCCTTACTATCCCACAGCTGGTAAGAATTTCTAATTAAAATGCAAAATGAAAAAAAAAAAACATTCGGCCACAACAACGGCCTCAAGCTCGGTGCTCCTCAAGCAGTAACGCTTGCGATCACTAGACTAACTAGGCAGTCCGTCAGTCAGATGGTAGTAAACAATTTCTCCGTTGATTTACAACGATGATGAAAATAAATGTCTTAAATGATATGATCTACAATAAACTATCATTGTCAAAGAAGGCCAAAAAGTCATACAAAACCCCAACACGTTCATCCATCTCCTAAACTAATAGTGCGATTATTGTAAGTTATGACGTTACTCACATCTCGATGCGTCATACCAAGAGTGCCGGACAAATCCTGCTATCAATTTTATGAGCGACCATCAGCCTCTAGTCTGGTTCGAGCCTACTACGGAATGGTGGAAAGTTTAACCGGAATAAGAAAGTTTATAGTGGATAAGACAGAGATTAAAACAGAAGACGAACAGGCAGGGGATCGAGGAGGGGTGGGGGGGGGGGGGCTTAATTCTTTAAAAGATTTATACGGTGAGAGGAAAAGAGTCGAATCAGTTTTGTTCAAAATATGTTAGGGTACAGACGCCAGCACATAAAGCTGCCCGAAACTGTCAAATTTTCCCAATCAACTTTGAACCTTATGCTTTAGCCATAAAGTTAAAAATCTATTAAAGAAATTTGACAGATTGTAGAAGCTTGATGTACTGGCGTCTGTACATCAAGCCAAGCTACTCGTAGCATGATTATTGTGTGACAGGCTAAAAACCCTGTTCTTTTTGAAAAACATTCATCGTTTTCTATTGCTTAAACTGTTCTTGACATGGGTTTTCGTGATGGAAAAACGTATCATTTTATTCGATGTTCGATTCATTTTAAATATTATTATAGAATAATAGGAGACTAACGGATAATGTCAAGAGTTTGCGTAGATACTTTAGTCATCAATTAATGCCTTCCTACAGCATTTGCAATACGACTAATAATATGATATGCGAATAATAAACAGCTCAAAAATTGTTCCGATAGTAAGAAAAAGTAGGAGGTGTTCGCAAAACGATCGAGTTACCATAGTATACCAAAACCGTTAGAAAATCTATGCCGCATTATTCATCTTTGGCGTGTCGAATTGAGTCTAGATTTATGTCTTTATCTAAGCAACAACCCCTGAGTCAGTGATTAATTGTAACATCTTTATTTTACGACGATATGTCGGTAGTATGTGGTTTTACAGCCTTTGTAATATTCAATGTCAGTCTTCTGTAATACTCATTTTATTGGATCGCTTTAGAAAGATTTTACTAGGCCTCAGCTGTCTTGATTTGTTAGTTAGCTTTTCGTTGCATTTTTTTTGATGTTTTAGTAATTCACTACTTTAAGAGGATATGCGGTCGGAGAGATTTTTTAAAAATCCTAAGTAAAAAGTCGTAATTCGACGTTTGGCTCTCGCCTCCTTCCTCCTCCAAAATTAGACCAATTTAAAAGATATTTCATAAACTGAATAAGAAGGATATATACTGTGTTTTGTGTCCCTGTGTTTCTCTTTTTTCATTAATAGTTGTCAAATTCGTACACTAGGCCTCTGTTGACAGCGGTTTAAATCGGCATTTTTGAGGGTGCTAGTGCTTATTAATATAAAAAAGAAATATATAGGGATATAATATAAGTACTTAATATTTATTATTCTAAAAAAAGTCATTGCTTTATGGTCATTAACCAGAAAGAAAACAGGCGAGAGCGTTTCAATGGAGAAGTGACCATCCGCATTTCCTCCCGGTCAAGATCGTTGTTTGAATCATATGTGATAGAAAATCAATTGTGTCTCATTAGCGGAGCGAAGAAAATCAATTGTGTCTCTTAGCGGAGCGAAGATAATTAATTGTGTCTCATTAGCGGAGCGAAGAAAATCAATTGTGTATCATTAGCGGAGCTTGGGGTTATATTTTATTATTATCAGATGCACAAGAGAATTCCACCCTTTTTATGAAATCATATTGGGGAGATTGTATTTTATTAGAGGTTGGCCATCATCATTTGCAGGCCTTTTTCCAACTACAATGTTGGAGTCGCTTTGATAAATGATTTTATTTTTGTAAGTAGGTTTGCACAAACACTTTTACACGTCAATCATATATTTTTTAAATTTCCATTCTTACCAAGCGTAACTGAATACCAGTATTTTATATGGAGCGACTGCCTATCCGACCTTTACAACCCAGTTACTGGATAACACAAAACCCCTTGGTAAGACTGGCTGTCAGGCTTACATGGAGGAACTCAACGGAGCGGTTTTCTCCAGAAATCGAAATAATACGTGGCAAATATCGGTATACCTACCTACTACGCGACTTCTACTTTATTGTTATGATTGCCAAATATTAATAAGATTTGTAGTGGTGTTCAATACTAAATATAAAATTTAAGATATGTAAAGGTTTGCCTCAAATGATTTTTCTATCAGTGTAGTCATGAGACGTCATGGGACAGACTGGATGCGGAAGGCGGAGGACAGGGTTTTGTGGCGCACCATGGGAGATGCCTATGCTTAGCATGGGAAAGGAGACACACACACATGACTCACACACACACGAGGACTCATGAGGTTTAAAAGTATCACGTTTGACAGTAACCGCAAGAGTAGTGGGGGCCTAAAAACGCCACTTTGGCAGAATCATAAAAGGATAACATTATGAATCATAATATGGCGAAGACAGTCCGTGTTTTCTTTTTTTCACTGCACTACTTAGGTATAATCAAAGAGATTAGGATTGGATTTGGATTGGTATTTTAGCACAGACAAAAAAAAAAAATACTCACAAATCCTGCAGCAATGGGATTTGATACGATTAACTTAACAGTTAATTATGATTCATAATGTTATCCTTTTATGATTCTGCCACAGTGGCCTTTTTAGGCCCCCTGGTTTTAAACGGAACGGAATGGAGAACATGATATTTGGAGCATTGTCTAGTTTCGAAGTGAGTTCTCTTCAAGCTTCAAAACCAAAATATTGTCTTTAAGAAGTCTATATTGAAATTATATTGCTCCTACCCAATTATACATATAGTTAGTTAAATATTGCTATATACCGAGTTTGAATGTGTGCAAGAATATAAATACAGAAATGTTTATATTGGAAAAGGTGTATTCATTTCAATATTTTTCCCGAACACAAATAGGACTCTTCCCTCCAGTTCCGTAACGCAACTGATACCTTATTCTTTATACATTGAGTTCATTAGTCGTTCTTGATAAAGCAGCTAGACGTCATTGCAGGGTATAGCCCCCGGCTGATTAGGGGCGGATTTTCTCCGCTGAAATAAGTATATTATGCTGTAACGTGAAGGTTACTCTGTGGGTAGTATGTTTGCCTGGTAACTGTGTTGTTTGTAGGTGGACCGATGTTCTTAAGTTTCAGTTGTAAATTGAAGGTGTGTTGATGATAAATAATATTAGTCAGTGGGGGTAGGGGAGGGAAACATGAATTTAATATTACGTTGTTATTATAATATTTCATTGAACCCATCAACACACTGTTGACTGGATAACGCTTACCAGCAATTCAAAATGTTCTTGTTTGTCATGAGAAAAGAAGATTATAAAAAGTTATGTGCTATTTTCAAAATTCCAATGGTGCAATGATTAATCACGAGAAAAAGAACGAATGGCTGTCATAACATAAGTATATTTTTTTATAAACAAAAAAAATATTACTGCCCTAATAATCGAAACAAAACAACAATATATAACACTAAAACAATAACGTCATAGGCGTACACAAAACCGGTAAAAGGCGGTAAAAACCGGTAAACGAAGCGTAATAACTGAACGCTTGTGGCACAAAGGGAGACGCCGCTACATGCCCTTTATGAAACCGCTCTAGGCGAACTGTTAATAATGAAGAAAATATAAATTGTCGGATTATAACTAGAATGCGACTTCTGAAGTCATTTCCAATCGGAGTTTACGTAAATATACGGTTTAGGGAAATTTAGGGCGTCATATTATTGGTGGGTGTATAGTCGACCTCGTTAATGCTTTACCACTTCAAGCCAAGCCAAGCCAAGCCAAGCCAAGCCAAGCCAAGCCAAGCCAAACCAAGCCAAGCCAAGCCAAGCCAAGCCAAGTCAAGCCAAGCCAAGCCAAGCCATGACAACCAAGTACGACACAGCAGCCACAGCAAAGAGAAAGTCAATTGACTAGCACGTCACTTCCCCACTACGTGAGCCTTGCCCCGCCAAATTTCGAGCCGGGGGAGGTGAAGTAGCCGCCAGCCAGCCAGTATTATAAAAGCCCTAAGCGATAGTTTTGGGGACTTCACTCCATGCTAATAATATTGTAAGGGGAAATTGTACCCGAATAAACAAGTAAATCAATTACTGTGTGCATAATTTTACCACTGCCTTTATAAGTAAGTGAAACTTTACTAATCTTGACACTATCTGGATGTAACTGATCGCGACTGACACATCTAAACCGCTTTCAAGAGTTATCAGTGTCAATATTTCACAACTATAGTGACACTAACATCTTTTGAATACTGCTTGTGCTGATCCCGTTCAGTTTTTTTTTTGTTAAATTGGCCCTAACTGTCACATTGGTCTTAAGGCAGACAGGCGCGACGCGACGGCGCAATGCGACTCTAGTAGAACAATCGCAATGAAAAATTTATGGAAATTGTTCAAAGTCAAAACGTTTATTGTGAACTAAGTGTACGTACAATATGCGAATTTAAAACCAACTTTTCTACCTTCTGTAAAAATCATAAAGTTATCCATAGAAATGAGAATGTCAAACCGGCCCAAGAGACCCATTCAAACCATGTGTTTCGATTGTGTCCAAAAAGGAATTTTACGTGTGCTTAATATGAAAGAGGCAGTGAATCGATTTCATAATCGAAGGACTCTGTCGTCATTTCAGGCGGAGCCGGTATGAATACGAATATCTTGTGATTACGTCACGTTGGCGCTGATAGAGAATGTGTGTACCTCCGTGGGTTTTATGGAGTCCTGGTACCGTATCGCGTACGTGATGTTTGTGTCGGATTTAGCAGTCGCTCCATGTAAAATACTGGTATTCAGCTGCATCCGGTTAGACTGTAAGCCGACCTAGACCTCGTTGACATAAGGTTATTCAGATTGATTGGAACTTTGACTTTGTCTCTGTCACCTCTGACCTATACTAGAGTCAAGAGCAACCAAATAAAAAAAAAGATAGGATACATAATTTACTCTGGGTCTTCTACTACCCCCCTGAAAGTCTCAAACGCCCACGACGGCGTTATCGTCCACGTTGAGAAACAATTATCTAATCTGTAAAACTTGGAAACATTTCAATCTTTTTAGATCTGTCTTACAAACAATTTGTGGTACCTGACCTTACCTTTACACACCTTTCAGAAATTACATTAGCAAGTCCTAAAAGGCTGTTTACACGGCAAGGGATAATTGCCCCACACATGATAATCATAAAAGATAAAGGACTAAATACACATGCGTCACTTACCTTTAGTAAAACGGAGTAGTAGGCAGGAGGGACATACAACAATAGGTCTTGCTTGCCGGTCGTGTGTCTGTGAATAAGGAAAAAAGGAGACTAGCAAAAACTATTTACGAACAGGGGGCCGCATTACGAAGTATTAATGCCGTCATCATTCCAGCGCTAAAAAGGGATGGTGCTATCGGTCATGTATAGCTCCGTCTATGTCTTACACTGGAAACATGATGGCATTAAACCGTCATAATACTGCACCTGTTTGTCTTAACGAACCCATCGGTAGGACAAAAAATTCGTAGATAGTTCCAAGTACGCGTAATGGTACCAGGACTGCATAAAATCCAAGGAGGTACACACATTCTCTATCAGCGCCAACGTGACGTAATTACAAGATATTTGTATTCATACCGGCTCCGCCTGAAATGACGACAGAGTCCTTCGATTAGGAAACCGATTCACTGCCTCTTTCATATTAAGCACACGTAAAATTCCTTATTATAAGGGTACAATCGAAACACATGGCTTGAATGGGTCTCTCGGGCAGGTCTGACATTCTCATTTCTATGGATAACTTTATGATTTTTAAAGGTGGAAAAATTGGTTTTAAAATTCACTTTTAAGGAATCTATCTAGGAATCAGACATAGTTTTAATTGAGGCTCCTTTTACCTAAGGCCTGTATTATAAAGTTAGTAAAAATTATTCTACGAACGAACCTAACGGATTGTGTGTTTTACGTGTTTTATGAATTTTCCTGTGAATATTGTTCACTATGTTATACGCTTCCGTAATCCAATTGAACTGAAATGTCGCACACCCGTGTTGTTTTGATGACAGTGCAAATTAATATAGTGTTATTTATTTGATCTAGTAATGTAGTTATACGAAAACTGTTCCATTGGGTCTAAAACTTCGATGAGAGAAAAACATTCATCTGCCTAAACTTTTCCCAATTATATTTGGGGTCGGCTTCCAGTCTAACAGGATGTAGCTAAATACCAGTATTTTACGTGGAGTGTCTGCCCATTTGACCTCCTCAACCCAGTTACTGGGTAACATTATACCCCTTGGTAAGACAGGTTGTCAGACGTTCGGGCTTCGGACGACCCGTAACGAGTGTTAAAGATTCGCGAATGACAGCTGAGACCAATTAGCTAAGCGTGCTTTACGAGGCACGGAGGGGTCTCGGTTTGTAAAGATGGTCATCCATACTGGGACCGACCACGTCAAGCGTAGCTTCATCTGATCGATCACGTAGCCACGAGCCCCTTATGAGAAAAAACATTACTTTCTTTATTATTGCCATATTTAGCACTATTGTATTAATTTTGAATTCAAATCTATTCCGAGCTAGCGACTGAATCACACCGACACTCCCGATTAGTCTGGCTTTGTCCTCCTAAGTCGAATAGACAGATCAATCGCCGGGGTGCACACACGAATGATTTCCAGTTCACTATTCACAATACAAGGGGATCCTCGTCTGCACTAGTTGTGAACTATTGACACGACTGAGCATTGCTAACGAATCGACTAAGCTGTCGATCAAGGCGCGACTGTCGTTTCATGGTCTTCGTGTCATGTTCGGAACGACCAGTGGATAGCACGAACGTATGTTACGTAAGCTCGAACAATTTATAAATTGTAAACACTCTTATTTCTCATAATATTTACTTAGTTTTTAAACTTTATTCATTTATAAGGGTGATATCTATTAATTGTGATTGTTGCGCTGATCACTGGAACTAGCAGTAGGATTTGAAAAATTCGTTTTTGAATTTGGTAGCTTATTTCTTGAGAAACGCTACGACCTTTAGAAGCAAAAGCAAAAGAAGTCAGAAAGAACGCTAGGGTGCGTGATTCACGTGGACGAAGCCGCGGGCAGAAGCTAGTTTAAAATAAAATAGTTGTATTTTCTATTAAAAAATCGTTGGAATTTACGCTCACGTCGCGCGGGATATATGGCCTAAGGACATATAAGAAAATGGTTGCGTTTTGTAGTTGTCTAGTCTTTCTTGATAGTGAGAGTGATAAGTAATTGGTGAGAGTATATTTGACAGATTTGTAGCCATTCACCACCCACCATGTATCAGTGAAAAACATTTTCACTGATAAATAATGCTTAGTACTTTGTGAACGCTGAAAGCGTACTGCGATGCGATTTTATAAATCAAAATAAAATAAAATCGCGAACGGTAATATAATTTTTCAAACGATTATTTACTGCAATGCACGGACTCTAGTACAGGCGCCAGCACGTCAAGCTACTACAATCTGTCAAATTTCTTATATAGATTTTCAACTTTATCGCTAAAGCATAAGGTTCAAAATTTATTGGGAAAATTTGACAGTTTCGGGTAACTTGATGTGCTGGCGTCTGTACATGGGTATTTTTCAAAGATTGGCGATTATTTTCTGCAAAGATTAAATTTTGTGGTGAGCGCTTAGCCTAAAGAAAAAGAATCAAATTCGATAATTGGTCATGCACCATGTACGCACTGTAGTGGCTGGGTTAATTTTAGTGGAAAACATAAGATTCTTTACACAAAAAAAAAGTTTATTTTAGAATATTACGAAGGTCTTTAGCAAAACAACATTTACACAACTTATTGTTATGACATCAAATATTATAAAGAGAGAAGATTTGATTTTTAAAATGTTTGTGTTTTGTGTTTGATACGCTTTCACGCTATAACAGCTGAACAGATTTAGATGAAATTTGGCACACGGGTAGACATGACCTGGATTACTTAGTACATAGGATACTTTTATCCCGATATTCCTACGGAATCGAGACTTAGGTGAATCCGCGGGGAGCAGCTAGTATTTTATATTTGCCGGGGGCAAGCGAAAGTCAAGCGAAGACATGTGACATCTACCAGTATTGGGCCTGCGTGGTACATTACGGCCCACTCCGTCTCAAAGAGAGGAGGCCAGCAATTGGAACATTATAGGAAGATTATGCTAAACGAGAGTCGCGGGAGGAATGAAAACATGCTTTGGGAGGATTATCTTGACGTAAACTAATATCATGGCCATCCTTGCTTATAGCGTTCTAAACCACGCCAAGACGATAATAGTAGTTAAAGCAACTATTCCAACATAATTCGCTCTAAAATTCAGGGTATTCTGAAAATTCGTGGTGCGTTCACAACAAAGAAATAGTCGAGGAGCTCGCAACTTTGCCTGTTTGATATATTGTTGTCGGGCGACATTTTCGGGCACGGCTCCACAATGAATATTTTGTTAAGTACATAACATTATTGTTTAAAAATGTTGTTGATACAGGGTTTATACAAGAAGCTGTATTTCCTTAGGTTGTCGCTAACTCAAGACAGCTACAATGAATATAATGATGATGCGAAAACACACGACACAAACATTCATAGTTGTCTAGAACCTAAATAAAATTATTCTGACTGAAGACAAACAGCTTCTTGATTATGACGTTTTAATGTCATAAAGATGTCAGATGAATTCTTCATAATATGAAGTAGGTAAGTATGATCCAACCGCCTAACAAGAGCCTCAAGAGATGTTGATCGAGGCTTTCGGCCATCAGGGCATTGGCCGATACGACAATCGGTACGATGACAGCCAAACTCACATTCCACATGTCAGTAACCTCGAGATAATATTTGTTGTCCCTCTTTCTCATCATGTGGAATCGTAACATCGACAATTGCGCGGCGCGCTAATCAGTTTATCACTACTACATATTATATCAGACTTATTGAACTTATGTAGGTATATATTCTTTCCTGTCCTGTATATAACAGAATGTTTTGACTCTGCTGTGCATTTGGACCGTTTTCTTTTTCGACATTCTTTGGGGACAGTGAAAAAAAAACCTGTACAGTCGTTTCCATTTTCAATGGACCTCAAAAAACCTACAATATCCGAACCAAATTCAGTACAGTATTTTCTACATCGAATAGATCCGTCTAATCCAAAGTTTTGTATTTTTATTCCGGTTCGAAATAGCCGCACGGATTTCGACCATTCTGTTTATTTGGAAAGATAGGCTTGTGTTTAAAAATGTTTTACGTTTTGACTCGTAGCACAGTTTAATGCACAATATAAAACATTACCAAGACTAGATCATTATCAACAAATATGAAATTCAGTGTTGGACACGTATAGATAAGGAAAGGACTCTAAAATTCTACCTTTCCTGGACCACGTTCGAGCCATTCTGTGAAAACCTTTGCTTCCAATTATCATAATAAGTTTTCAATATAGAAATCTCGATGTTTCGTCAAGTTAATTAACTAAATATCTATCTAGAATACTAGGACTTCATCCCCAAATAAGAGTAAGTACAAAAAAGTTACCTACAGAAAAAAAATTGAACAAATAAAAGTCCACGAACTTGAAGATGAAAATGAAAGATATTCGTCAAGTGCATCAGCTGTTTGTAATCGCCATCTTCCAAGTTGTAAAATTTTACCGACGGCTGACAGTTCATACATGGTTTCCGTAGTCGGTAGAGAGGTGCATGATGAAAGAAAATGCAGATATCCATGATAAATGTGCTATTTAAAATGCAAATGCGGAAGAATGATAAATGTAAATATTCAAATAGCTCGCTCCAGGCAAATTCTTAGTGGTATTTTTGATATTAAAAAACAAAAAAGGAGTAAAATGATGTTGAAGATATCAGATTCTGATGTCTTCTACATCATTTTACTCTAATGATTAGAGTACCTAACTTGATATGGCTTCTGACAAAGGGATTTGGCCATGACTTACACATTTAATTAAACAAAGTACTCTTGCGACAACAGTTCGAAAGTAAACTATCCGGCGTTCGTTTATACAGGACGCCGCATTGTCTTCTATTGAAAATCAAATTCATCCCGTCCGGACCCCGAACAAAATTAAACGCGAAACGCATAAATTAAGAGGAGTTAAGACAAACTTTCCCCTCACAAGTTTCGTTGAAAGAGGTGAGCTCTTTTGAGGGATTGTTCCTATTCAACTCAGAAATAACCTTGGCAAATTCTGTATTGCTGGAAAAATACTAGGAGCTCAAGAGTTCAAAAGAGATAAGGCGCGATTTTCCAAAGCAGTTGAGTTTAGCAAGGTCAAAGTTGTTCGGGTTGTATGCTAATGCACAGCTCCCATCGGAAAGATTTTGTAGTCGGCCGAATTGGATGGCAAATCATTGGCATATTTATTAGGCTTGGGATTTGATCCTGGTTTCTGAAGCACTTGGGTTTGTTATTGTGGTATCAAAAGATCTTGTAAACATATCCCGTATCGGGGTCTTCGTTTTGACGTTTAGCGTTAATTAATAATCTTTTAGGACACCTTATTGGATTATACTGACTAGAATACCTATATGCAGTTATTTAGTTGTAAATACTTAGCTCATATTTATATGCCAGGCAGGCTAGGTCTACCTACAACTTTTAGCTTTTGTTATTGAATAAAAATCAGCAAAAATATTGTTTAGTTATGATAAAGAAGTATTAAACAACTAATCTTCAACAAATAATACTTTATACCAGTTTATAGAGTCGAACACTCCAACCGGGTAAGGAACTATCACAAAATAAATACACAATTCTGAACCGAACCGAGGAATTTATGCATAAATAAATCTGTCGTCTAATATGGTTTATGGGCAGTTTATAACAGCTGGCAAATAATTCAATGTTGCCACTACAAAGCTAGAAGCAATTTAACTTGGAATTTAATTGAATTGCAGATGTGGTTGCCATGTTTGCGACGCCACCGGCCCCTAGTTAATACGTTATAATTTTTGCCCTTCGCTGTTTGAACATAGAAACTATACGGCTAATTGAAGTGGTAGTCTGTAGGCTCCTGGGATTTATGTTCGCCTGGTACTTGGACCTTATGTGTTGTTACAGCTCATCATATAACCACTATACTGTTGTATAGTGGTTATATGATGAGAAGAAACTCAGTCTTACATAAGACCATGATCCCGTACTCAAAGATCGATTAACCTTAATGAACCACCTTAGTGCACATATACCTACCGTGTTTGAGGTCTTCTTAGACAAATGTGTGGTTTGGTAGAGGCCTGCCGCATCGTACATCGATAGTAGACTAATTGCTTAGTCTTGAACATTTATAGAGAGGCTGATGTTGGATGCTCTGCAAGGTATGTAGTAAGAGGGACTCTTAGGCCTTAGTGTGACGTCTTTGTAATAAAGAGAAAATAGTCATGAAAGTGAGTAGTGGTGAATAAATATAGGACGAGATTATTAAATAATTATAGGAAGATATTATTAGAAGCGTAAATACTTAAATTTTCTTATACCAAGTAGGTACCTACTTATTCACAGGGACACATTAATCTTTTCAGATAACTGATTACTGTGATTTCTCACAGTAATATTTCATGCAATAGCAACAATTGTAGAGTTTTATCAGTTGCTTTTGACAATTTACGGCGTCTATACGTCATAACCGAGTCTATGGTTGGCGATGAACTAAAACTTAGGAGATTATTCTCGGCCGTGTCTGTCACTTGAGCAAGTTTGCGAAGCGGGCGCTCGAGTTATTCACACTTTATCGCTAACTTAGCGATAGTGGGTTGGAGACCAGCCGTTGTCGTTTATGTACTTCTAGTAGTTTTATAACGATGATATTTTGCTGTCGTCAATATTTTGTTTTGGGTGTTGACTTTTTTAATCGGTTTTTCGTAACCATAACTGAGTAAACTGATGATCGCAAACGTTTAGTATAAATTACTCTTTTGTGTGACTTGTGATCATACCGTCTAGACAGAAGATATAGAAGGATATTAATTAACCAAATTAGAGCAAGAGCAAGTCCAGAATGAAAATAAGCAACAAGCTTTTAAAAGCAGCAGACGGTGTAGCAATCTAAACTAGGTACTACACTCTCTGATTCTGATATTATTTACGATGTATTTCTTGCCAATTTTGCTAACAATGTAAGAGAAATATGATCTTGATTGTATACACGACTTGTAAACTTACACAATAGCCCCCTTACTAATAAATGTATTATTATATCAGATGAATAATTTAAACACCGTTTCTCTCTTTCAGTCGTCAGTAATTTGAATTTCGAATGAAGAAGTAACTAACACAGACTATCACACACTAACTAACAGATACAAAACTAACAAAAACGTAACGTACGTGTAACTATACAGACGCTATACAACGTTTATTAGTAAAGGGGTTCGTATACAGTTTACATAAAAAGTCAATAAAGTTTACATTACTCTACACCTTTCGTAACTAAAATTAATGAACAAAATTAAATACAAAACAAAATGCATTAATCACGCCATACAGAAGCCGCGTCAGTAACATATCCGTACTGCTCTTTGTTATCATTCCAACGCGTTCAGTCATGGTCACCGAATCACAGAAACAAGACAGCAAAAACTTTCAACCCACAACTTTGAGCTCTGTAAATTTGTAACTAAACTTTCAAGGGAACTTTACTAAGCGAATATATTATTCAGAACTGATATTACACATAGATTTGTCAAATTACATTTACGCCAAACTCGCGCTGGTCTTCCGAAGTTCTCGCATTGCAAAGATAAAACTTTCAAGATGATCGTACTCTAGAAACTAGTGGAAAATTGCCACCGGCGCAAGTAGACCTGCTTCGTCTCCTCCCAATCCTTGAATTTTAAAGGAGTTAGCGGATTAATGGCAAGGACTGGGGCTCAGAGCTTGCTGGTAACTCCGCAATGTTTATTAACGTCAAGTGGCCTGGCAGCTAATTCGCGGTTGGACTGACAAATTTAATAACACGTAATGAAGTAAATAGAATCGAACCTCGCCTGCTAGCGTGCTATGATCCTTTGGGAGCTCTAGTTCAGTCAGATTAAAGAAATATATATCCGGCATCGGTTGAGATTAGATTTTGATTAACCATTAAAATTGAGGAAGAGTTTATTTTATGTTCATAGTTTTACTATCATGAATTTAGGATAAAAAGGGTGAAGGAAAAACCGAACTACATTAATACGAGCATTGATTCTCTTGAAAATCATGTAATTTTCATCACTTAATTTATTTCTTGGTGACTCCCCGCTACATAAAGCATCATTTACCTGCATCCCCAAGACATTTTCTCCCCATTGATGTTTAAAAATCCATAACAAATGCGTTACGTGATTCCTGTACAATCTCTTTCGACAATTGTACATTTAAAAATACTTAGATCCCAACTTACGATTCAGCACACGTTCCGAGGAGATATTAATGGAGTCTCAGTGTTTGCACTAGACGCAGCCCGCGGCACGATGGGCCGCCATTTTAAAAATCCTACTACCACGCAGACACTAAAATGGTTGCTGGGGTGCAAATTCTCGCTCCATTTGCTTTTATAATTAGAGTTATTATTTTTCCGATCTGATAGCAATTTGCAAGAGAAAGGGTTATTAAATAAATAAGGAATCAATACTGATTAGTTGTAATTTTGAAGAAGGCGGAACAAAAAATGACTGGCTCTGCAAACAAAAAAAGATAAAGATTACGTATTTATATGAAAAATCACTACTACAAGGAAAAATATTCCAAAAAAATTTAACTAAACATCTTTAGTTAAACATACCATTTTCCTGTCTTTGATAAGTATATTCGAGAATCCTCTCTCAAATTTTCCTTTTTCCTTCCAAATCTGATAAGGAGCCCATTTCCATCTGACAAGATTACGTGAACCGTTAACAAAGCTATTAGAATTAAAGTCCTATGAGTGGAATGTACAAAAACCATGGAACAGTCGGTGTCAGTTTGGAACGCAGCCAGTCTCATGTACCAGGGGCAGATAGCCGGGCGCCGTGTTTTTAATCACCACTGCCACTGACGGGTTGACATTGAAAAATATTTCTGTTTAGATTTCGTACGTACGCTGCGAGGGTTCGGGATTGTAAATAATTAGGATTTTTTTTAGGAGAGGCTAAAAAGTATTTGAGTTTTTTACCTGATACAGGAAAGTCGTTGTGGTGTTTTTGGTACACTAGAGCCACTTCATAAGTTCCCCTCAACAAACTAGAGACCTTAGTAGAACTCGCAATGTAAACGGAACGTAAATTGGAACGATTTTTTAACTGAAATTACAGCTATCCTATAGTATTTTGCACCTATAGATATAAATAAAGTCCTAAAACTAATAAATTTTTCGTACCTGTGAAACGAGAATTTTCAATTTTAAAATCATTCGGATTTACGTAACGCTAACTCCGCGCGTTTATGCTAGGCTCACAGGAAGTTACGAATATACTTAACGGCAAATATACAAAGAGGGTGACTACCTATTCTGGAACGTAAAGTTAAGGTACATGAAGAAAGAAAAGAAAGAAGAAAAAACGTTTATTTGCGGTAAACATGATGCAGAAAAAAAAAACAAAAAAAAAATTGGCTGTAAAAACAAAAATAACATGTTAGGATCATTTGGCTAACTACACACGTTCAGAAAGAAAGAAAGAAAATATTCATTGTTCAGGTACTATTGTATAGTAAGCAGGTTCACAGTTTAGATAGCTTAAAATATTACCTGACCTACTGCTCTATACTTTGAGTTAATCTAAACTTTCGAAGTTTTCAACAAAGTATTTTGTGAAAGCTTTATTTCTTTCAAAGTAACGGGAGAAAGATATTACACTTTTATAATTTACCTAACTGTATTTTTCTCGCCTCAGTGACTAAGCCCAATTGGCTATCTGTTAAAAGGACTTTAACAGATTATTCTGTCTTAGACAAAGCCACAATCCCATTGCGAACTCATTTGTATGAATTTCTTTGCAGGTTGATTACCACGATTTTAGCAGAAAAGCGTATTAAGAATTCAATCCACTCTCTGAGATGGAACCGGCAAAACAAAACTCGGAAGACTGTATTAAATAAAATTTATATTGTTTTAATTAATAATATTAATACGACCGTTGCCATTGGAATTTGCACAACGTGGAGATTTCGCTAGCCTCACCAGTTCTCTTTTTATTATGGAACAATTCCATATTTACGGAAAGCTAAGTTCCAGATTTAATTTCGTCGTTATGGGAACATGCACTCAGGTTGATCAAATGTAATTTTAGATTATTACAATGAAAGTTGGAACTGTCATTATTGAACTTAATTTTATTTTGTTGAAAGTTTTCAGTAGCTTCCTTTGTACAAAGAAACAGTATAGCAGGTTTCACTTAAATTAGGCTATATTATTTGGGTTAATACTTGGTCGAGGACGTTGCTGCAGTTTTAAATTAAATATATCAATTACTATATACAATAGGGTTTAAACAAATTCACTTTGTAAAAACCTGCATGAAAATATATTAGGTATGTGGCAGGCAAAACTACCCACCTAAGACAATGATGCTCCACTAACGAAGCGACACTTTAAATCGTGTTTTGCGTGCCCTGATGCGTGGACGCTACACAAATTGATGGACGCTACTGATGACGCTAAACTCGAAGCTGAGTTCTAGCTTCTGTGTCAACTCAATATAGATTGACATGGACACGCTAAGACAAAGAACTGGTGCAGTATTAATAAGCTGGGCGAAACTGTTAGGCCGAAATACAAAATAAGCCTTAAAGTGCTTTTCATTTCTTTTAGACAAGTAACAACCATTACACTATTTCCCGCCACCCCATCGCCTTTACACCCTATCTTAAATGTTAATTTTACGAGCAGATAAACGCGACTGAGTCTCACAACACTTCAAAAGCTGTAATTCCAGAGACTTTTATAAAAGTCGTGGCTAATTGAATTGCTAAATTACTTATTGGGAAGTCGAAGCGAGCCTGAATCGAACGGTGATCGGTCAGCGCCTATGAATAATTCAGCAAAGAGTAAATAGCTACCAAACCAGGGGGCTAATGTCTGTGGAGTGGAAGACGTCGTTGAAATTTTGTGGTTTGAAAAACGAAGCAGAATTTGCTAGTATTTTTAGGTTCGTATGTCTATATGGGAGCGGGAATACCTAAATATAAATAGGATATGGGTGCAGCAGTGGTGGCCAAGTGGTAACGGCCGCGACTTACGAGTTGTAGGTCGTAGGTTCGAACCCAGACAGGCGCTTTACTTAGTGTAAATTATTTTTAAATTTTAATTTCATCACCACTGCTCTCAAAACGGTGAAGGAAAACATCGTGAGGAAACCGGCATGTCCTAGAACCAAAAATTCGAAGACATGTGACATCTGCCAAGGCCCGCGTTTTGGATTATGGCCCACTCCCTCTCACCGAGAGGAGCTCTGTGTCCCAGCAGTGGGAAAATTATAGACTGATGATGTTATATGTTATGTATGGGTTGAAGAAGGCATCGATTTGTTTGTAATTGCAACTTGCAGTAGATTTCATGTAATCTGGAATAAGTGTGAAAACATAAACGCTTGATCACAGAACATGGAGAATGTTCGGCGGCCGTTACACTCTATTCGCATGTATTTTACCTCTGACAGCAGCAATCCAACCGAAGCCCTATTTTGACATTTTTTGGACACTCGTTCCCTGTAGCGGTGTCAGCTGGATGATTTGGTTCAGCATTTTATACTACACTGTAATATCATGCAATATTTGGGAAGACGGTATTCTTACTCTGTCGAAGCAGAGTATTCAATAATATTAGGTATAAACTCATTTGAGTGTCCCCCTCCACGGAAATCTTTAGTGAGAGGCGAAAGATTTATGCGTTTTGAAAGGAAACCAGAGATAAAAATGTATGGGTCCATCGCGCGATTCAGAAATGACCACGAACGTAAATAAAAGAAAGGGTGACCGTTGCCCCGGCACATAAAGGGTTAAGGAAGGAACACGGGTGGGTTTTAGTCAGTAAGAGTCTGACTCTCCCTTCCGCTCCACCCAGACCGGGAGGGGTCATAATTTGATGATTTCCCATCCTGAAAAAAAAAGCCCTATTGTGACGAGAATAAAGATAACAGTGATTTTGACAGACCTGTCAGTGGCAGCAACCCCACAGCAACGTTATTGAAATCGGAATAAAGGTCACAGTGATTTTGACAGTGATGCAACATTAGAGGTAAAATACTGTGAAAGAACTGTACTAGAGACGGTTCTGTCAACACTTTCCATACAAATTATTATTGTTATTATTTATTTATTCATTCAAGTTACAAAGACTCATAGACAATATACAAAATTCAATACAATACAATACAAACCAAGCGTGTTACCGTTTACTCGCACTACGACACAAATTACGTATTTGAAGACGGTCCGTGACAGAAATTGTGCGTTCAACGGCCTGTCGGCGCCAGAAATTGTGTTAGTACGTACCTGATCTATTCTGTAAAAACTCACCGTGAAAACGTAGGTGAGGTGAGCTTGAAGTGAACAGTCACTGGCCTAGCATCAGTATCATGGTGATAGTATAATTAGAGTGTACGCATAATAAGCATGTGCTCGGCCGAAATCGGAAATGTGCTATGTTCTGAGTTTTCCAAAGTAAATAATTGCCATCATTACGCCCAAAGTGATTAAAAGCGGTAGCAGGGATATTATAATCTTGAAGTTAAACGTCGCGCGCAGACTTATCTTGCGCGGACTCTAAGTTCACTTCAAGCTCACTTCACCTAAGTTTTCATGGTGAGATTTATACAGAATAGCACTGCTGCTGTCTCTAAAGGCTACGTGCCATGATGACCGTTGAGAAATTGAAGATGTATGAGTGCCAACGGTCGGTATAGATTGGAACTTCTTTTGGGCAATCTTGATCCACAACGTTACTAAAAGCAAGTATATCTGTGTTCGTTTTTACGTATTGGTAGTTAGGTACAGTCTGACATCTGTTTAATCTAATCTTAAATTTATTCAGTCACTAACAGACAACGCACAGCCTAAACTGCTGGATCTACAAGTATGAAATTTTGCAATGACAAATAAATTATCGTGATCAAGTTCGTTATTTTTGGTGATAGGAAATTCCATCAAGAACACGGTTTGTTACTTTACAATTATGCTTTAGAAAAGCTCCTACTTCTCACCTATTATGATAAAAATAACGAAACTGAACTGCATGTAATATCATGCCGAGCCACGTCGAACCAAAGCATCGATAGGTTTCGCGTCCGCCTCGCTTTCAGGATGATCTATTGCTGTTATTAGCATACATCGAATACCAAACTGTTTGAGAATTTCGTTATTTTCTGGACATAGAGCTACAAAGCCAGAAATTGTAGTTAATTTTTTTTTTAATATTTTTTAAATTGAAATTAAATTCTTTATTCTGTAAATGGGATATCTGCATCACTTTTAAAGTGATATATAAAAGCTTTTCTTGAAATAGGTATATGATTTGACTTTGCCTTTCACCGTTTTAGGTGTTTCTGAATGTAAACAGAGAATGTATAATGACTGAAACAAAGCTGTAAACGATTCAGAAATTACGACCTTTGTTCTCAAATAAACATCAATTAATATTGGTGAAGGAAGACGGAAGACGTAGCGTTGGAAGGCCTCCCACAAGGTGGTCCGGCGACCTTGTGAAGGCCGCAGGAACCTGTTGGATGCGAGAAGCACAGAACCGCTCGAAGTGGAGGTGTTTGGGGGAGGTCTATGTCCAGCAGTGGACGTCTTTCGGCTGAAATGATGATGATGATGATGATTGGTAAAGTGCCGAGAAAAGTAATTAAAACAAATAAAAACATACTTCGCCAATTTATTAAGTCAAAGTTTACATTATAAACACGGGTTTAACGCTAATAGCTACAAAGTCCGTTTAACTAAACTTACATGAGCTTAAGACTAATTTCACTAGGTTGTTGATTTTGGCAAACTGGTGATAGTCCCAATTTGATATTACACAATTAATTACTGTTTGATAAGGGAAAGTGATTAAAATTTTTAATTAACTACAACCCACTCTGCTTGGGCTTGGAATTAACTTTATTGATTTTGTTTGTTTTTAAGAAATTGCTTGTAGAATAAATTTAAAGTTTTTGCTATTCGAGAGCCCCATCAAAGTTGGGTAATCTAGATTTTGAATCGGTAAGCTTCATCATCATCTTTGACTGTCTTGTTCCACTTATTGCTGAGTATAACTCAGGTTACTCCCTTTTGTGCTATGCTTCCCTGGTACAGGTAAACTTTACACGAGAAAATAACATCTATTTTGTAATATCAAATATAGGATTTACATGTTGTTCAAATAATTTATAAGGCTATTACGGCATTCTACAACAATATGATAGTTTAGTACATTCTTATTACAAGATATTGATTATGTGTAGGTATTTTTGAGTACACGCAGACATTTTAATAGACGATTTTGATAGAAAAACGTTAAATAGATACGTATACGATAAAATTACGAGTTAGCATAATAATGAATACATAATAAATATAGAAAAGGAGAAAATAAGAATTCAAGCGCGAGTCACTAACATTGAAAAAAATCAATTGAGTACATTAAAAATAGAGGAAAATATATTTGAATTAAGAATTTGAGATCATTTTCAAGTTATGAAACAACATACTGAGTATCATAATTAGCAAAGTTCAAATACTGGAACCTTTTTGTTAGAAATGGTAACTCAAAAATCGACTAATAGTCCAGTCACTTTAGGGTTTCACCTCGGAATTTGAGATAATAAGCTGGAAACTCGTATACAGCTTTATTTTGGCGTTCTAAAAGTTGTCTCAAAAGTCACATATTATCTCGTGTCTGCGTCGTAAGTTATTCGAGGTCAAAGGTCACGAAAATCGGTTTTTTGCAATTATCTCCGTTTCTATTGCTCCAATGATGTTAGCATCCATTATCAAAATTGTAGAGCATAAAATTTGCGACAAATTTTGTTCTAAACATTTTTTCATAGAGTCAACCGTTTTTGAGATAGAGAGCGGAGAGCACCCAGCGCTCAGGCATATATACTGTAATACAAGGTCAACCGTGAATCTCGGTGAATAATACCTTGTATATAGTTACTAAATCATTACAATATTATCAACAATAAATAATTAGTATTATTTATTAGTTAATACATTGTATTGAATGATGTTTTATATATATATAGATATATATATATATATATATATATATATATATAATAAATTCATTTAATTTTATTCGATAATAGATCGTAAATAAATAGATTGATAGATAGATAGTAAATAGAAATAAATCAAGTAAATATAATTTAAGTTAATTTTTATTTAGTAGCTGTACTTCTGTTACAATTAAAATTAAAATTAAATGTACATTTAAATTTTTCAAAAATCTGAAGTTAAAAAATATCAATTTTCTTCTTCTTCATCATCATCATCTCCAGGGAAATTTAAAATTTCAATTTCGTCTTCATCACCTTCATTTACCTGCATGATTGTCTCCAAATCTTCTAAAATTTCTGGATCAAATGCAGTTTCTTCCTCGGGATCGTCTTGCAATACAACAGCATTGAGACAAGCTTGCCCATTGCATTGTCCACAAGCTAAATTGCATTGCAAGCCCGATTTTCTGCATCCGCAGCGTAATCCACAACCATTCTTACAATTACAAAATATTGTACTTACTAATATTGTGACCATCATTTCTTTCGATACTTGCAGTTTTTAAAGTTTTCAAGCCACGCACTACATTCACAGAATCACCTTCAGTTAGAGACTTCCCACAAATAAAACACAAGTCAGCCATAATTATCAAAATTGTACGTCCGTCGTTGCTGAGATCTTCAACTAAAGAATTCAGTCAATAGAAACTAGTCCGTTGAAAAAGAAATCAGTCTCCACATAACAACTGAAAATCTGCCACATGAACTATGGAGGGGTCCGCATTCGCAGGTATAGACATTATAGAAAAAGGTCGTCTTATAGAGGTCCGTCTTCCCAGTTATAATCTCAATAGAAAAATAAGATTATACATTTTAAACTTTAAAATCTGTAAATATTAAAATCTTTAAAATATATATAAAACATCATTCAATACAATGTATTAACTAATAAATAATACTAATTATTTATTGTTGATAATATTGTAATGATTTAGTAACTATATACAAGGTATTATTCACCGAGATTCACGGTTGACCTTGTATTACAGTATATATGCCTGAGCGCTGGGTGCTCTCCGCTCTCTATCTCAAAAACGGTTGACTCTATGAAAAAATGTTTAGAACAAAATTTGTCGCAAATTTTATGCTCTACAATTTTGATAATGGATGCTAACATCATTGGAGCAATAGAAACGGAGATAATTGCAAAAAACCGATTTTTGTGACCTTTGACCTCGAATAACTTACGACGCAGACACGAGATAATATGTGACTTTTGAGACAACTTTTAGAACGCCAAAATAAAGCTGTATACGAGTTTCCAGCTTATTATCTCAAATTCCGAGGTTGACCCCTTTTTTTGCCTAAAGTGACTGGACTATAATAATACATTCCACTAAGGGCTGATTTTTCAATCGACCCATAATTTTTAATCGTGAAATAAAATTGATGTCTGATAGTTTTTGTATGGAAGAACTTATTCCTCTTTATAGTTAACCGGCGTTGGAAATATCAGCCCTAAAGTAGATACCTAACTGATTAACTGCGATGGAATGTAAATTATCTGAGATTATAAACACTGCTATTGATGAAACCATAAGCTTATTTTGAGTGAAATACCTCTAAATTACAAACTCCAATTTGCAAGACACTCAAACATATTACAACAATAATAATCCTACAATATACCGGATGATTTTTTTTACCGGGATCAAATTTTTACAGGGTGTTCTACCCATGAATATGAACAACTTTCACTATGGGACCAACTCTGAAATCACAAAACAAAAATCAGCTGTTTAATACAAAAGTTCAATACCTATTTGACTGAAATATATGAAACAGCAGATTTTTTTTTCGTGATTTCGGATTTGGTCCCATAGTGAAAGTTGTTCATATTCATGGTACAACAACTGTAAAAATTTGGAACCGGTAAAAAAATCAACCTTTATAAAAGAAACGCAATATCCATTATTATATAATCTACTAACCTTAAAAACACATAACATCACGCCTGTAATCCCCGAAAGGTGAGGCAGAGGGATACCTATAGTACACCCATATTTCGCTAGTTATGATAACCCTAACAACGATGAGCATAATGATTCCTCATTACTACAAATATTAATTCTAACACAGCCATGTTTTGTCAAAGAAAATGTTTACTTCCAAAACATTTTGGTAACGTTCCTCCCATTTCACCCTCTTTGGCAACGAAAACTATTATCACAATACGTAGGTTACTTTACTAAAGTCTTTTTAGGAAATTCTCTAGCGGTGTCCCCAAGGGCGCTGTTTTGGGACCATTAGAACAAAGTTTGGTACTTTCAAATGAATTATTCGTTTTGCATTAAACTGGCATTTGCCTATTAAATCTTCACTAATTGAGGAAACATTAAATTATAACTACGTGTGGAGATCGGACAATATCCGACGGGAACGTACTAACTTGATATAAAGTATCCTATGTCCTTACCCGTTGACATAAGTTCAGCATTTGAGTCGTAAAAGGTAACAAACATACATAGTTACTTTCGCATTCATAATATTAGTACGATTAGAAGAAAGGAGAATGCCATGGGACCGTACCAACTTGCGAGGAAGCGGGTCACAATCAAATGTAGTTCATAAAATTACTACTATTTTTTAAATTAGATTTACCTTTTTGTTATGAAAAAGATTCTCGATTTCGGACAAAAATATTATTTAGCAATACATTTTAAGCACAGGAACAATAAAAACGTTTTTTTTGTAACGTATTGCATTTGTTCTGTTACGCCGTCACGGATGACGTTACTTTCAATATTGATTTCATCTGAACTATTTAAATATAATTAAAATCTTTATTAACGAAAACGTTCAGGTACTTTTCCGTGACTTAGTCTTTGTGTGATTATCCTTAGCGATGCCTCCATCATTCATCGTCATCGTTCATTCGTCATCATTCTTGAACGTAACGTCAAAATATTAAGTAGATAAATGGCAAATAATTACGAATTGCGAGAAAATGTAAAAATAGTTGTCAATATAGGAAGGGCATTGAGTTCTCCTCCAAATACACCAGCTTTAGTTGTGACAGTGGACTTTTCGTTTGGTACAGGGCGCCCTATATTTGATGGCATTCTCCTTTTTCGTTGTTGAAAATCAATAATATAATTTCCGCTTTGAATAATTCAGCGTCACCTCTCTCATCTATCAATTCAACATCTTCTCCAATTATAAATTATCGTTCCTTTCTCTTTTAAAATGTTATCTAAAAGCGAGAAAAATAAGATAAGAATTTATTAGTGTACTGTATCAAACTGAGGGAAAGAACAATTTATTACCCTCCTTCTACTTCCAACTTAAACACTAAGTTTTTACTTGAAACCTTAAGTTACTTATATTATAATGTTACGATACAATTCACAGCCTATTTTGGCTTCACAACGTCTAATTAGGATAATGAATATTTTAGAGGAAAAGTTATTACTAAGATATTTTAGACATTGTCGACAAAGCTGTCACTGTAATTTAAGGAGTTTTAGTACAGACTTAAGTTTCAATTTCTTTTTGGTAGTACCGTTTGATTTTTAATTTTGAAAATAAGCTTAGCACTAAAGTAAATAACAGCAAAGTTAATTCGAATTATTATGAAAGACAAAGATTCGATAATTTTTTTGAAATATACATTAAAAATCTCAGAAGGCAGACATAGTACTGCTGTATCAAGTCAATTCTACTAAAATTACCAACAATTTATGAGAAATTCTATCAAAGCAACCATTGATTAAACCGCTCCAACTCATATACCACTTGAGTTTCTATCATCTCACGCATCTTTACACAAACCTTCTTCATTCTGATGAAAACCTTCACCAGGTTTCCTGATGAAAACCTTAGCCAGCCATTTATACCTTCACCTAGGGATCTCCACTGTCAACAGGCAAGAATTGCTGCTGGGCGACTGAAGACAACATCATGTCAATGGGTTTGGTGTCATCATAGAGCGATGGTGCTTCACAAAGGATGGCAAAGGTACCGACGATAGAGGCGATGGTGAAGATCCAGAGGAACAAACGGTCGAGCACCATGGCCACAAAGCCCCAGTCTTGATCTTCCTATTAGAGTAAATAAAAGAAAAAGCTATGAAATTGGACTCAATCTAAGATGTATGCAGTGATCGTTTCTGTGTTGAGATTTGACCTGTTTTATAATGGGTCCTGGTACGGTTTGAGTATTTTAGACAACTGGTGAAAACCCTGTTTTAATATGATGCTTCTAAGATTCATCACTTTAGTTATAGTTACATATACTCACAGCATTGAACTCATCCTGTCTCTGCATGTGATGCTGTATAAACATGACGTTATGAATCGCCTTTTCCAGTTCAAATGGGTACTTCTTGCGAGGAGCTACATCACTGAGAGAGTCATCGAGTCCTGACATCACTGATGGCAGACCGTTGTAGCCAGCACCAAGGCTGCCTAAAGCACCAACAAGGCCGCTGAACCTATTAAAACGTATTAAAATATTTGTCATCAAATCTCCATGTGTTCAATGATAATCGAACTGGCTGGTATGTAATAATCTCGTTTAATTAAGACCACGGATCAAATAATGTTAATGAAGGCATTCAAGTTATTAAGGTGGCAGCGTTATTTAAAACGGATTTCAATACTAATGATTTCTAATATTCTACTGTTTTTACTAACCTATTTGTTGCTGTAGTTGAATGTAACCCATTACATCCTCCAGGCAAATGATGACGTAATGAATCAGGGCTAGATGCATTCGAATTCGTTTGTTCAGCGGCTGCCAAAGCATCTTTAAACTTATTCTTATTTTTCATACTTCTTCCAGCTATCTTCTGTGCTGCCAAGTCCCTTAACAAGTCTTTTGGCACTCTCATCAGTAACAGCTTCGGAAGTTTCGTTATGAAGAATTTCCGAACCCAAGGCGCCATCTTGTGCGTACTAGGCTTGCGATAGTGAACGTTCAGTATTATTATAGTGATTACTACTGACAATCCTACCAGTAACATAGTAAATAGTAGGTACTTTCCCAGCAATGGTAAAGCAAGTGAGGTAGAAGGTATAATTTCAGATATCAGTAAGAAGAACATGGTTTGGGATAGTAATATGGAAATGCTTAAAGCAATCTTCTCTCCTGAATCAGCTGGTAAGTAGAATACTAGAACTGAGAGGTATGAAATCCCAACACAGGGGACGATTAGGTTGACCGTGTAAAACAGGGTTTTTCTTCTGAGCGTGATGTTGAAGAAGATATCTGAAACAAATCGCGTTGTTAAGTATTTCAAGTGTAACAAAAGAGGACAAAACAAGAAAAAACCCTGTTAAAACCTGAAGCAGTTGAATAAGAAAACAAGAAAACACTATTTGAACCAAACTTAATATATTGTGATCTTGAGTTCAAGGAGAAATAAAATGTAAGATTTGATAACGTAGAAAAATAATTAAAAAAGAACACCAATTCTTAAGCTATAAATGTGACAAACTGGAATATATGCACATTCTTTTGTCTTAAATTCAAATAGGATTGCGTAACGGTCAAGAGTCGCGATATTTGGAAGTAAATAGCCCTTATTCTAACATATTTCAAGTATATGGTGTCTTTATATCCATTTGGCTGCCATCGACTACTTACGAGAAAAGAATACCATAAAAAATCCTTCTATCATTGTGCTTTTTAACGACATAATCACCACCGGTATAAATTTTTGTATATATTATATACAAAAATTTATACCGGTGGTGATTTAGTGAAATTATCGGTACTGAAAAATGTGATGATCATGGACGATTAATGTTGTGTTCTAGTACTCTTGTAATTTTTAGCTTTAATAAATGCTAATTAGTGTTTAACAGTCAAATTAATGAATGAGGTGTAATTATGTACAAAACAACGTAGGAAACCATCCTCTGAAGAAAAGGAAAACGAAATGGAAGTAAAGGAGAATCAAAACAATGCATCAAATGAAATATTCAAAGTAAGGAGTGGAATTCAGGGACGTGTACCAAAAATATTTCAAAACAAACCTTAAGATTTACAACAACAAAATGTCTTAATAAAAACTTCTATTTGTAAAGTCCAGAAGACATAGAAACGGACAAAGGATTTAATTTGTCTTTGTGAAGAATCTTATTGTCTAGACTTGTACACGTTACGGTCCGTTACTGTACTGAATGAGGTTTTCTCTAAGAATATCCAGTGTTACAGAACGATAAACTCCTCCAGCTGACCGATTTGTTTGTTCAAATTCTCTAAGTTTCACAGGATTCCGGATTTATCTTTAATGCTAAGCTTAATAGATTAAGGGCCGATTTTTCAATCGACAAATAATTTTTATACGTGGAATTAAATAAAATTGACGTCTGACAGTTTTTGTATGGAAGAACTGTCAAGAATTCAAAATCAATTGTTGTCAGCTATCGATTTATATAGACGTCAAGGGTAGCCGCCATTTTGAAAAAAAAAAAAACAAAATAGCGGACAAGTTAGGTATGCTACGGACCTTCAAAGCCCTTGAGCATGTTTATCATCAGCCTAATTTTCTTTCATGTCATCAACGGTGTTGAGTTTTATCTATGTCAATAATAAAAGTGAAATTGTGTTCATTGGTAAGCGCATCACTTGAGAACCGGCTAGACCGATTTAGTTATATCCTGTTTTAAAATGTTCCTAATAATCCGACTTACGTTACTATAGTAAGAAAAAATTAACAAAAATCCCGAAAATTTTTAAAATTCGGAAAAGGCAGACCGTCCTTTTTTCTATAGGGATTTGTATAGTTTAATCAGCCTATAATGTTCCCACTCTTGGGACACATCCTCCTCTTTTCGAGAGGGATTTTTGTAAGAACTATTGGCACTTGGATAGGACAAAGTCTGTCGAGTCAGCAAGTTTTTAGACTCAGTTGGACACACCCGTCAAGGGGGTTGGATGATTCGTTGAAATCAAAATGGCGCCACATTAGGTATGCCAGGCTCCATATAAATCTTCAATTCCCTTTGCAACAGTGTTCACGTATTTTATAGAATTAAAAATGAAAATATTATAATAATAGGTACTATATTCATATTTATATATACTCTTGCACTCTTGCTCTTGCATCTCTTGCTCTTGCTCTTTACTCTTGCTCTTCACTCTTGCTCTTCACTCTTGCTCTTGCTCTCTTGCTATTGCTCTCTCTCTCTTCTGTTTCTTTTTTGGTATTCCATTTTCATTACTAGAAATAAGCATATCACACAAAGACAAATTTTCTTAAAGTCCTCTAAGCTCTCTGTCTAACGCTTATCTAGCTACATACATCAGTTTCCCAGTAAAACACCAACAATTATCATGAAAGAATCGAAAGGGGATTTCTAAATTGACGGCAGTAAGTCTTCCGAAGAGCCGGCAGTAATTACAGACTACTCCGAGCAAATTGCTTAGATTTAACTAGTCATTGAAGATGTTACAATTAACTTGGAAATTGGTGGGTCTTAATATTCTATGATTACATTTGTAATTCTAGATGGTTTTGATGGTATTCTCCTGGTTGGTATCACTTGTTAATGTTTTAATAAAATCTTCTACTTTTACAATGTTTGTAAAGGAGATGGACAAAATGTGCCCCAAAGTGTACACAAATAAATGTATTGTAATTCATTTAAATAAAAAAAATCAAGAATTTTGAATAACTATTTATGGCTTAAAGCAGCAGATAATAATAAATCATAATTAAAAGTTCTTTTCTGTTTTATTTGACGTAAAGTACCCTTAATGTTGCCATACAAAATCAAAACAGGGAAAAACATTAACTATTACGCATAGCGGACCTAAAATGAAAAATATTTAAAACCCAAACTGTAATCAACTATTATTTTTTTATGTTTTTCTATCTATAAATAGTACCATCTATTATTGAATTAACACTACAAAAATCTAAGTGCAATTATTATGGAAAGGATTATTTCGCTTTTGTGCTGGCAGCACTCAAGTTACCCCATCAAATGTCAAAACACGTTCTACCCTCTTCGAGTCTTTGATGTCCGTTGCGCGCGCGCAAATTCTCGGCATTTGTTTTCTTTTGGTTTTGTGTTTTTACTTGACAAGTGTACGTTTATATTTTAAAGTGTCGTAGTCCCACGCGAGTGCTCCTCTAATTGTTGTTGTAAGTCCAGAGCTAGAGTTTTCGGAAGAACTTGTAATGCACATAGAAGGTAATCACCCTGTTCTATTAAGAGGTCGCATTAAATCGAGACATACATCTCGACGTGAGTATTACACTAATATTTTATATGACACATATAAAATATATACATTAATATACATAAAACAGATTTAGTCATATACTGAAAAAACTTTGAAAAAATCACTTTTTGAAACATTAATAACTTCTGTTCCCTACTGCTGAGCAATATGCACCTTTTTATTTATTTTTATAGAAGATCTGTACTATGAGATGACAACATTTTATTTATGTACTTTCTGGGGTATAGGTCCATACAATTTTTGGCCATGTCCTTTGTGTGAGCACCTTGTATCTATCACATAAATAACCTGTCATGGCTTTATTTTTAATTCTTTTACCTATGGTATAGTAATTTTGTTCTAGGTGCATCGTCTTTACATATAATTATTATAATTAATGACTACAAAATATTGTAAAACATTTTAAAAGAGTAACGGTAGAGCTTCTTGCCCTTTCTTCTCCAAACGAAAACTACCATTTGGAAGAGGCGACTAGAATCAATTCTATTTTATTGTAAATTTTGACGTTCAAAAGTGCCTTTTAAGTGCCTACTTGAAATAAATGCTTTCGACTTTGACTTTGTTATTTATTTTAAGAGAATGGAAGAATGATATCGTTGTTATAAAATATAACACAGGTTGTATACGATTGTATCGAAAACAAATTAAAAAAGCCTCTTCTGCTTATTAATAGCAATCCGTTAAAACTTGAACATAACCATTACTCTTCAAAATTAAAACCATTTGACCTCATAATGAAAAAATTAATCAAACAAGCCGCGAAAGGTGTGGACCGTAAAAATGTATCAACGAGAAAAGGTTAAAAATCTCCAGAGGGCCGTTAAGCTGAAATGAAAGTGGTGTCATTATGAACTTCCAAATGTGTTTATCTAAACGTGAAATATACGGTTGTTAAATGGCGAGCTTCGTAAGGGAAATTACGTATGCTGTATAAGGACGGGCGTGTCATCATCCGACAGATGGGCATCTGTCACACGTGAATAACAATGACTGGACCCAGAGAATATGGGCTGTTAAATCGTTGAGATGTACGAGGACTGCGAAAGTAGAGGAGAAAAATATGTTGGGACTCTTTGGGTATAAACTCGTCTTTGTAATTTGGAGACATCTGTCAGTTAAAGATATGAGTCTCATTTTGTTTGGGGTTTGGAGCGACCCACGGTTGGTGTATGCATATTTTCCATGCGTCATGTTCGTGAATGGGCGCCATCAGTAGGGACTGGTCATCTCTTAGCCGCCATGGCTTAATTTATTTTCATTGCTGAATTGTTTTTTTTTTCTGTTTTTATCTTTTTTATTACAGAAGCTTTTAACGTTCACGTCTTTCTACATCGTTCTCACATGTATAATTTCAACATGAATGATGTAACCAATATTTTATGATTTAACAGAGTGTCCGTGGAGTTTCTTGCCGTTCTTCTCCATAGGTAACTACTACGCTTTGGAATGGGCAACGAGCTTCATCTTTCTTCTCTGACTGACCGACCCTTAACATTTCAAAAGTACCTGTAATTGGTTTATTTGAAATAAATGCTTTGAGTTTTGTGCCAAGTTATCTTTGGCTGTTTACGTTTTCCTCTGAAGAGTATAATTTCAAACAGAAAATGAGATGTTCAGTATCAGTCAATTTAGTAATTATAAGTGATTTGTTTGTCTAACTTCATCATTTGTATACCTACTTGCTTAAAATATTAAACCAAAGGTGTCGATAAAATCTTCCATAAAAATATCATATAACTCATGAAGAAATTCATCGAAGTTTATTTCCTTTACACCAAAGAATAAGTAAGAATAAAAACATTTACTTTAAGCAAAGTTTTCCTCGTTGAAGTGTCGGTGTATTTTGTTCAAATAAGTGGCTCGTGGCTTGGTAAACTGCTTGATTCTCTAACAATTGACTATAAGTGCATAAAGACGGGTTTCTATAGGCATCAAGTGGTCCTCTCGAAAGCCCTTTGTACATACAAGCTCCTTTATATCTCTCGCGATTCTGACACTTGTGGCTTTTTTTTTTACTGAGTTTGTTTATCTTGTTAGATGTAAGATTTTATTAAAGTTAAATCGTGTATAGCGTTTTGAGTTTTGATTTCATTTTAGGTTTAATTTCTTGAGAATTGGATTTTGATCAAAGCGAAAACTAAGTCTCTAAGCATGGTCATTATCAGATTTGATTTCTACCTCCTCTTCCTACTTTTGATTTTTACTATAGCCTTTACCCGCCTGTAGGCTCCTGAAAACAGGCGCGATTTTATCGCGTGTCGCGCCTGTTGAAGGAGCCTTTTAGTGGGGTCGACTTCCAGTCGAACGGGATGCAGCTGAATATTTATAGAGAGCAACTGCTAGCTGTCAGGATTAGTTAAGATTTATTTTATTTTATTATGCAGGTAATTTATTCAGTATCATGTTTGTACTGCTAAGTGGCCGTCTCCATGAGCGAGAGAATCGCGGCGATAAAATCGTCGTGCCACGTATTTCCATACACTCTCTTAGAACGTGTCTCCATAGGCGATATCATCGGGCGATTTGATGGCACGGCGAGACATTGCCGCGATTCTCTCGCTCGTGGAGACGGCCCCTAAGCTTATCACTTGCACTATCTCTGAAGTATTATCTTTAATACATTATCAATCTCCCTTCTCCCAAAACACAATAAATAAACAGCGATACCACTTAACATGATAAATTAGAGACATCAAACGCTGATCTACATTCAGTGCCCGTATTCGAGGAGACATTACCAAAACAACCGTTTAACCTGGTTCAAGGCGACATAGCGGCAGTAAAACTCACTAATTTTGCATAGATAAGAGTTTTCGCCGTTTTACGGTAATTTACAACGTACCCAGATTAGCGTCGTGCGACGTCTCTGGGAAATAAAAGGATTGTCTGAAAAGATGGCGGTTTTAGTTAAGATTTTGTGGGTTTGGATGCCAAGATCTTGATTGTGGTTGATAAGGATGTCTTAGTTTTTATTGCTTTTATGTTCTTTGATTGTAAGGGCTTTTGTTTTGGAACAGACCTGCTAACTTGTTCAACCACTGCAACTTCAGTCAGTTAGAATCTGCAGTACCGACCATCCAGAAATTGCCAAGTCATTAAGTCCCAGAATGTAAGTGTATCTGACTCTTGCACCGAGAGAGATAAAGAACTTGTTAGTAAAAATACAAATTTTTGATAAGAGCTCCACTAATTCTAATTATAAGTCAAAAAGCTTAATTAATTCATACAGTGACATTTCAGTCTTCATTATCTAATATACAACACACATGTTCTCCATTGACTGAGTATAGATAGTAAACATTATAAACTAGTTCAGGCCACACAGAATCTCATATATCAACAAAGATTAACTCTACAAGATTTAATACAAATATTTGTTATATTTTCTCAAGAAGTTTCTATTCATAGGAGAAATAACACTTTACTGAAGTTGGTAACCCATATTTGCGAGTTTGTAAGCATATTATCCAATCAAACTTGAAAACAAGTAATTTGTTTAGTTTGTAACTTTGATTAGATTTATATTGAAGCTTCGTTGTGTTAAATCTTTTTAAATTTTTGTTTTAGGTTAATTTTTATGGAGCTTTGTAGCAACAGGTTTTGGGAAAGTTTGGTATGGCAGTTAGTGGTGTCATACATAATATTTTCTGGGTTATACGATACGATACGCTATGATACTATTTTATTTATATACTCAATATCTTTATTGCTTTACCATTATGTGTACTTAGGTGGTAACTATATAATTTAGATCATTGTGGACCCTGTAGGGCACAGTAAAAGGGAATATATATGTATACATATATACATTATTTAAAAAAAAATATTTTAATATATCTATATACTTTTGGGTCATCCCACCATGGTACTGAATTGGTATATGACATTAACATGCTATAGCAAAATAATGTGTAGATACCTAAATACTCAAGATCAGTGTAATTAAAATTCTCACAAAGCTGTTTGACATTTGACCGATGAATAAGTAAAATTTCAAGATACACAATTTCTTTCAAAACTTGGAGTTTCAAGACTTTATTTTAGAGTTTTTGCTTATTGTACACATTTTCCTAAATATGAAGACACATAGTTTTTTAAATTAATATTTCAGTTAAAGATAATTACACAGAAGCGGTCTTCAACTTACCAGGATACGGTTCTTGGCAGCAAGGGTAGTACCGCTCATGTCTCTCTGCTGGTACCCCAAGGATGTCCCACTCTACTGAAGGATAGTACTCTCGAAGATCGATGCCGACGTCTACCATGTCACCCTTCTTTTGGTTGATGTGCTTCAAGTCAATCTGTAGGAAAAAATTTAGTTGTCAATATGGGATTACTAGGCGCATCCAAGTGAAGGACCTAGGTCTGTACGGGGCAGTGTCAAAATTGTTATCATTGGCGTGTTTCGAAAAAGGAAGGTGCTAGCTGTTCTGTGTAGTTCTGTTAGTTCACGGGAACAATGGTGGTTTTTTTTTCAGGATGGGAAATCATCAAATGACCCCTTCCGCTCTAGGTGGAGCGGAAGAGAGTGTCAGACTCTTACTGACTAAAACCCACCCGTGTTCCTTGCTTAGCCCTTTATGTTCCGGGCCAGCAGTAGCCCTTTCGGACAATCCCGCTGACCCGGGAAAAGACACTTTGCGTGCGATTGAGAAACGAACCCGCATCACCAGGCGTCAGCCGATTATCTAGACCGTGCCTTATACCACTAGGCTATTGGCTCAATTGGAACAATGGTGGTGACTTTGACACTTTTGTATACGGCATAAGCAAATTCCCACTCCTGGGATACAGGCCTCTTTTCTGCGAGATTTTGCTGTAATCCACCACGCGGACCCAGTGCGGGTTGGTAGCTGTCACATGTCTTTGAATTTTTGATTCTAGGACATGCTGGTTCCCTCACGATGTTTTCCTTCACCTCTTTGAGAGCAGTAGTGATGAAATAATTTTCACAAATCTACAACCTGCAACTTGTAATTCGCGACCGTTACCACTGAGCCATCGCTGCTCTGTCTATACGGCCCTAGGACTAATAAGACAAAAATATAGACTAAATAAAAATATAGGTAACAGACGGTTTAAAAAAATGGCAGCAATATAGACTTTATAGAATTCAGTGTAGATCAGCACACAAATGAAGACTTAAAAGATGAAAAGTACAGACGCTAGCACATCAAGCTACCCGAAACTGTCAAATTTTCCCAATCAACTTTGAACCTTATTATTTTGAGATAAAGTTGAAAATCTATTGAAGAAATTTGATTGTAGTAACTTGATGTGCTAGCGTCTGTACAATATTTTAAGGCGTGACCAAAATTCTCTTTTCACAACTTAATGATTCCTACAGTAAAAGAATTCTTAAATGTAAAAGGAACCTCCATTAAATTTCCTTGATCTGACATAAATTATGAATGATCCCAATTAGCTAATTGCGTTAGGATAATTTACATTAGGACGCTTATAATATCTTTTATAGACGCTAAAACGATCGAAATGATTTCCTTATGATTTTGACCTTTTTTGACCTTCACAATTTTGCGCAACTGATTTATAGAATTGTTTCTTTTTAGTAATTTGATTAATTAATCACCGTTGACATATTTTAAACAAAAGCCTAGAATTACTTCATTCTTAAAAAAAAAAGTTATACGTTAATCTCCCACAGCTGGGCAAAGGCCTCCTTACTCTCTTTCCACCTCTCTCTGTCCAGAGCTTCCAAGGACCACTCATTATTAAAGGATTCCAGCTCATCCCGAAATCTCTGTCTGGGTCTACCGCCTTGTCGCTTGCCATTAAGGGGAAGCGGTTTTTTTTTCCAGGATGGGAAATCATCATATGACTCCTCCCGCTCTGGGTGGAGCGGAATGGAGTGTCAGACTCTTACTGACTAAAACCCACCCGTGTTCCTTCCTTAGCCCTTTATGTTCCGGGCCAGCGGTAACCGTTTAGGACAATCCCGCTGGCTTGTATTAAGGGGGAAGCGCTAAGGTAGCCCGCGAAATTCAAATTTTCTTACGTTTCTGCAATTTGCTGGTCAGTATTAAGTTATAAGTCGATTAAAATATGATTCGCGGCCGTAACAAATATGTATTTACAAAATCATAATCATTAGAATCAGTAATACAACTTGTTAGGTTCGTATAATCACAAAATGTCAAGATTTCATGAAATAGTCATTCTGTCGGATTACTTGGTCTTAGACAGTTGTGTTGATGTCTTTAATGATTATAATTCAGTAAATACATATTTGTTACGGCCGCAAATCATATTTTAATCAACGTACAACTTATCACTGACCAGAAAATTGCAAAAAACGTCAAAAAAAATTGAATTTCGTGGGCCACCCTGGCGCTTTTGCCTTAAGCGGGATACACTAGGTCGTAATTTTGGCCCATTCATCGACATGCGGCAGATGTGTCCAGCCCAATTCCATTTAAGCGAGGCAGCGTGGCAGCATCGTTTTGATTGCTTGCCAATTACGTCCTATCCCACCATCTTACCTGATCACCATCATAGCTCCAAGATCCAAACTTCAAGAAGCAAGTCTGTTGGTCGAACGGGAAGTATCTCACGTCGATCTCACACGAAGACTTGAAGATGGCTGGAGGAGTCCAAAGCACCTTCCCGGTGTGATGCAGGACTGCCTTTGTCATCGTTGTCACCACGTATTCGCCGTCAGCACTGGTGGAACAGAATAATTATTAGTTTACCGACATTTAGATTAATAATAAAGCTGAAAGGTCTGTTTGTTTGTTTGAACGCGCTAATATCTGGAACTACCGGTCGGGTTTGAAAAAATATTTTTGCATTTGATAGCCCTATCTCTGGGGAAAGCTTTAGGCTATCTTATATTATATAGCATCATGCTAGGACCCTTGTGCCGAGCAAAAAGAAAAAAGTTAGTAAGAACGCTTAGCGAAATCAAAGGAATACCTCAGGCAGGCGATACGATGCGACAAGTAAAATACTGGTATTCAGCTGCATCCGGCTAGACTGTAAGCCAACACCAAAATAGTTGGGAAAAGACTTGGTAGATGATGACTTATCGGCTTCTACAAATGGCGAACAAACATTGATTATACAAAAACATTGATTATACAAAAAAAGAGATAATATACAAAAAATAAGTACCTATACGAAAGATGTTTTTGAAATTTCATAAAAATACCAATATAACAGCAACCGAGTAAACAAAACACCCATCTATCCACAGTACATACTCTGCAACGTTCACATATTCATATAATATGGCACATTATACTCCAGTGTACTGCGTTGCCCAATTTATGACAGCCACCATAAACCTATCAAAAGGCAGCTGATACGTGAAGGGACGGTACGGTCCGAAGAAGATAAGGTACAAGGCATGGGAAACTAGAGGGGTTTGATACGTAACAATAATCTTGCCTAGAGAGCAGTGGAGGCCCAGTTGTAACGGCCGCGACTTACGAGTGGTAGATCGTAGATTCGAACCCAGCCAGGCGCTTTTCTTTGTGTAAATCTTCTCATCACCACTGCTCTCAAAACGGTGAAGGAAAACATCGTGAGGAAACCGGCTTGTCCTAGAACCAAAAATTCTAAGACGTGACATCTGGACTGGGCCCGCGAGGTGGATTACGGCCCAGTTCCTTCCCTCCTTCTCACTGAGAGGAGATCTGGGTCCCAGCAGTGAATATTATAGGTTGGTTATGTAATAATCAGACAGCAACTTACCAAGTCATTCATGAAATCAAACTAGAAACAGCAGTGCGATTCTGTAACCATCTCACTGTGAGAAATTAGGTGAACTGAGCGTGGAGTGACCTGTCAATAGTGACAATTCCTAGCAAAACCAAACACACATCACCTAAGTTTTCACGGTGAAATTTTTACAGAATCGACCGGCTAACCAAATTTTACTAGGGAAGCAAAACTATGTTAGCTGCTTTGTTGATGCTGTTATAAAATGTAGGTACCACAGTAGATTTACTTTCACAACTTTGAAACTTGCCCCAAAATAACAATGTTTTCATAATATAAAACACTAATTATTAAAAGAATAGACAAAGAAGAAGATATTCTTGTTTTATCCTTAATCATTCAGGTCACCATTCCTCGTCACTTTGTAGAATGTATCAATCAGCTAAGTTTGTTAATTAAACACACCGATCCTCTGTTGACCAGTGACCTACCAGTGACACTTTTTATGGGAACAATACATCGGTCATCCACATCCAAAGATGTGTTAGCTTATCTACCGTAAGTATATCCTCCAATCTCTCAAAACTTAAGCCGCTTACACAGGGTCGACACAGCGTAAGATTAGTCGCACGTGCGTCTCTCATTCCCTGGCCATGATTAATCGTTCGCCGGCCTGTTTTGACACACCATGATGTATCATTCGCGAACGCTTTCTTGTCGATATTTCGTGCAATCAATTAGGTTAAGGATACATTGCCTATTTTGTTCGAAGTCGCGACTTGTGAACACAAACTTTATTGTTTACTTTTGTGGGCCGTTCTTGTTTCTTTTGGCTGTCAAATTTTGTTTAGGAGATGTTTGAAACCATA
The DNA here is from genome assembly GCA_927399505.1 of Luperina testacea. Lineage (NCBI taxonomy): Eukaryota > Metazoa > Arthropoda > Insecta > Lepidoptera > Noctuidae > Luperina > Luperina testacea. The sequence goes on from OV656771.1 coordinate 3,223,596, forward strand.
GATAGACGGTGCATTATCTACGCTTTTAGAACTTTATCATTATTTCGTCATCCTAACTATCCCAATCCTATTCTAACTAATATTATAATTAATGCGAAAGTAAGTTTTTTTGTTACCTTTTCACGCCTAAACCACTGAACCGATATTCCTGAAATTTGCATATACGATGTCAGGTGTACAGAAACGTACATAGGGTACCTTTCACCCTGAAAAAAAGTGCTGTTCCAAGGAAAACCACAATAACGTTAGTGTGGTAATAGATGGCGCCACGTGTCTTTCGAACGGGATCGACACTCTTGTGGGTGAAACCGCGGGGCGCTGCTAGTATTTTAATATTAATAACAATTCAAAATTCACTTCCTTTCAGACTACAAATAACTTCAAACACAACGCCAAATCACCCTTTCACGATTACATTTTTGGCACACCCATCGCAAAGCAAACGCTATAGCAAGAAGCTATCAAGATCCCTGTATCTAAGTGGAATGCATGAACCGCATGATTTATGGGCTCCCGGTACCGAGGCGACGGAACACCATGCATCATGGGATGGGAATGTACTATCCATAACAACTGACTCGTTAAATCTTGGCGTTTCCTCGACTTGAGAGGTTTGCTTCGCTGATTTTATGGGGCCCCATAGTTTTTGTTGCATTAAGATTGGTAAGATGTTTTGTGACTTGAGGATTTACTGCATATTCAACACACAGCATAGTTTCAAAAGTAGGTACTGCATTTATACGCATATCTTGAGAAATATTCCCGATCAAGACTTTGACCTAAACTAAACTATGCGAAACAACATATTATATGCTATGTGAACTATGCCTGATAATCTACCTATGTCTAGCGAAGTTATAAATTAATCGAACCAAAATATATAATACATAAAATTTAGTTTTGTTTGTCTGTGGATTGAGGAATTTACAGGGCTCACGACAGTAAATGCTGTACAATATATAATTCCAAATCAAAATCAACACGACAAAAACATCCCTTCAAATTATAACTCGTACATAACTCCTGAATTACAACAAAGCGAAATATTTTAATTAGCGAGCACGAGCATAAAGCCTTTGCAATTATGGCATCTACAGACAAGTTCGCTGGTAGAACAATGCAATTTGGTGCAAGCTAATGTCCGAATGTTGGACGTGCAAGTTCGGCGCTGTGAAATTAATTTGCTAAACGTATTCGAACGAGGCGTATCGGATGTCGCTTGTTGTGTAGTTACCAATGAGTTCTGTAATGCGGGTTTCGAGTGTTGTTGTTGATGAATGTTGTTTTATATTTGAAGTGGAATTTAAATTGAGTCTAAATGGTGTGCGTTCTCGCAGTTTACCTACTACTGCTGATGTAGTTAGACTCAAGATTGTATCTGCTCTGTCAGTTACCTGTATCAATTAATGTTCAACTCAGATTTCTATGGATTTACCCATGACTACCCATCACGTTCCAATACGGTGGTCAATCAATTTCAAAGAATTTACCTAAAAGAGACTACAGAGGGATTTTATTGATTGAAATGTGTAACTTCATCTTTCTGACTGACCGACCCTTTGACAATTCAAGAGTGCTCAGCTTGTAAGTGGTTTATTTAAAATAATTGCTTTCAGTTTGAGTTTGTATGTTATTTTATTTACTTACTTGTTATAAAGCACGATGTCAGGTAACCAGATGTGTTCTGATGGCACATACAACTCCTTCACTCCACCATATTCCAAGGGGTCCCATTTGAACTTGTGGTCTTCCCATTCCTGAAAATACAGCTCTGGTAAATGTGCTAATAATATTATCTTTTGGCATATATTGTCCAAAACTTTTTTTTTGTTTTTTGCAATGTAAAATACTGTTTAGTTGTAATTTTCACTTCGGTCCTTAGGAAGACTAGAGGTAATTAACTGAGGTGTTACTTTTAAGGTCGTTAGATAAAACCTACTTAGAATAACTATTGATTAAACAAAGTCACTTATAAAATAGTTGAAGCGAACTTCTTTCTCTCAAAACCGCAATGTGTAAAGATATCGCACTAGTGGCAATACTCAAAAACAATAAAACTCCAGAGTTAAGAACACCTCAGAAACCGGACACTAGTGTACTATACTACATTACAGCAATTCCATTTCTGAAAACAGGCCTCTCGCAAATTATGTCACTTCGTTAGGTCTGCAGCGTGGCGCATGCAGTCCGTCAAGAATTTGCATGCATCTAAATAATTTAATACAAAGTTACTCACGTGCTCCAGCCACACGTTGGTCGTTAGAATCTGGTCTTTAAGGTTCTGTAACAAGGAGAAAAGCAAAGTTTTGAACTCAGTAAGTCCGCCTTTATACAGTTATTTTTACTTGTACAAAACGCTGTTTTAAAAAAATACATATTGCGCTTTATTATAACCACTGAATATAATCTGCACAGCTAAAACTATTTTGTTTATCCTCCATAAAAAACGCCACTACTAAAATGCACCAGGAGCCCATAAACACGCCGTAGCCACGCAAAAACTAAATCAAACAGTATAAATAGATTTTTGATCCTTTGTACAAGTTATGTAAATCGATTGTCGTAAGTTGGCTCTCTGCCAACGCGTGGCCATCAAACTGAATAGCTCACGGTGCTACATAGGAATACCAACTTTGCACCGTTTAGCTCCTGATTCATGAGTATGTGATACAGGCTATTTTGTTGGGGTTAGAATTTTTTGTGTGGCCGTTTGTGGGTGAATGTCATTAAAGTTTGAAACTGTTTTGAAATTGGGTTGGTTGTTTCAGGTGTCGGTTAAACTGTGTTTGTGTTGTTCGGGTGTGGATGTGCGTTTACGGCTTGAAAAGATAGTAAAGATTGGGTTAGATCTAAAATATGTATGAGATTGTTTTTTACTCAAATGTTTATTGTAAGACATGCATGTCTTAAAGTGCTATATTACTCGTAGAAATACATTTAGCAACTGCCGGAATATACACGGTTGAAAATATATGTAAGGGTGCATGTTACAATAGCTTGCTTTATCGTCCAAGTTGACGCTCAAGCCAAACTATTCGAACATGACACGTGTGTCAATACCACGAATATTAATTTGTGGACACAACTGTAGATCAGTCAAGTGGGTGCTTGGTAATGTTGTATTTTAGAACCATGTACGTTAAATCCTGTGTTAGAAAATCAGTGGCTCGAACATTGGAACTCACCAAAACCTGATAACCATGTGAAAATTTTTGAGCTCAATGATTAATGGCACTTAGTTTTAAAATATTGAATAAAAATGGTGTAAATATGGTGTACAATAAAGTATATATAAATAAATAAATATTGACTAAAAATTTACGTTAGTGTCTCAAAAGAGCTACTTAAGACATTTTATTTTACTTTTTTGGATTTTTATAATCAACGGAGCAACGATTATTAAACTCTCAACATGATAGATAAGAGAGGGCGATGAGTGTATTACACAATAGGGCAGCTGACAGAAGATCGTAGAATGTTTGTAGTATACTGCTGCCCATCTTCTAAAAATTTTCACCAGTCTCCACACATGACAGTGAAAATGTACAGACGCCAGCACATCAAGCTACCACAATCTGTCAAATTTCTTTAATACATTTCAACTTTATCGCTAGAGCATAAGGTTCAAAGTTGATTGGAAAAATTTTACAGTTTCGGGTAGCTTGATGTGCTGGCGTCTGTACAAGCCTGTGTTTTTGCCGCAAATAATACTGCAAACGAAATAAATCTAATTAAAAACGACACACATTTAAAAATTCAAGCCTGCAATATGTCTTCAGCGTCTTCTATTTTAAACTCAATTCTGCTCATAATGACTAAGGATATACCTGGAAATTCGCACTTCTTCCAGAATCCCTTGGACCGAATTTAGCTAATATTTCAAGATCTAAATCTCGGCGTAGCGTCCTAAAGCCGTGCGCACATATCCTGCTTTAGCTAATCGTTATGAATGTTATTCTACTAAGGGACCCGATGTTAGGGCTTAAGGAATGAGACAAGGTAAGATTTGTGTGAAGGCACCTTAGTGTCAGGGGGTGGAATGATCTTTGCTTTTATGAGGTCAAAGCAAAAGTAAAAATAAACGGCCTTATTTAATTTAGTTTTTATTGTAAAAATAATGTTTTTAGAGGTATCTTCATAATTTTTTTAAGGTATCCAATTGGTTGTATTATGTTTTCAGCACACTATCTACCTAGCATAATATATCCTGAAGAATATCATATATTTTTCTGATTTTGTTTACTGTCTATATAAAAACAGCATAATTAGCTTATAAAATTTCCACTGATAGGACACAACATACAAACCTATACAAAAAAATAATCATTTGCAATTATTTAACAATTCATAAATGTGGCGACAATAAAAATTTGAAACAAAATGTGTATTGGCTTCGAAATTATTGATATCGATTCACGATTCGTTTGCTTTTGTTTGGAATACAACGTTATTTATTTTGTTAACAATTATTGTATTTATTTCTTTTACATAATAAACACATTATGAAACAAGAAATGTACAAATATTGACTGTTTCTGCGATGTAGAGAAATTAAGTGAGAAAATATGAACAAAAATATGAGTATTTAAGAGAAGGGATGATGTAGACGTCGATATACAATGTATTGGAATCAGTCAGCTAATTTCTGTGAGGAAACCGGCACGTCTAAAAACCAAAAATTCGATGACAAGTGACTTACATCAACCCGCACTGGGCCCCCGTGGCGGATTATGACCCACTCCCTCTCACAGAGAGGAGGCCTGTGTCGCAACAGTGGGCACGTATAGGCTGATTATGCGGCTCTTAAAATTCTGCCCTCAGGCACTACCTACATTAATATTACTTAATAAATTCAGAAACTCAATCAAGCATCTCATAACCCAGGCAATATTACCCCGAATATTGCTCATTACACCGAAGTCAATCCTTACACAACGTCTCCACCAGTTAAATTGCTCAATGAATATTCCACAGCACCCCAAACTAAGGAGATGACACACAGATCATGCGCGGAATCATGCATGAAGTAGAAAGGACAAGACGCAATGTAAGTTGAGTAAACTTGCTGGTTAATAATGAACTTTATCATCAAGAGACAAGGTTAGGTTTACGGTGTTGCTTAGAGAGGAAAGTTGGGTAACATTTGGGTAATTTTATTGTACGTATTTGTCACTTGAGTGTTACCCAGTGTGTGGTAAATGTATTTGTTTGTTGTGTGATGGATCTGGGAATAAAATAATGATTTGATGAGAGAGTGTGACCTAATTTGAGATTTACATGCTCGTAAATCGATTTTGAAAGATAAAATTGAAGGCAGCAAACGAAAACCTAGAAGAAAAGTAGAAGTGTTTAAAAGAACCATGGACGACCACGACTTTGGTACAAAATAAAAAAAAAAATTGAAAAACTTGACTTGGCCAAGAATATGACTTGAACCGGCACTTGTGTTACAGAATATCTCTTGCGAAGAGAAACAGTTTCAGTAAATAAAATAAAAGAAGGCACAAAAAACGAGAAAAGCTACCTATTTAAGCTATTTCCACCTACAAAGACAACGTTGCCAACCATAGACCAACACAAGGTCTAAGACTTAATTAAAGGAAACGTACCTCTGTAGTGTATGTATGCAATGAGCTGTTGGCTTGTTACCGCACCGGTAATTAACATCTCACTTGTAATCACCGGTAGCTGAGCCGCTACCGCTACTATCGTCACTATCGCTGCTATCAACTGTCATAGACAGGTCTGGGTGTAATTGCGTGCTGTCATATATCCTGAGTTCAAGGTATTGTACCGTTTATTAGACGGTATTGCAATTTCTGGGTGGAAGATTTTGATTTAGATTATTGGCATATATTCCCGTAGTGTGTTTAGTCTGTGAGAATGGTAATAATATAATGTTTGTTTATTTATTTATTAAAACTTTATGCACAAGTAAAAAAATACTGTACAAAGGCGGACTTAATGCATGAGGCATTTTCTACCAGTCAACCTTAGGGTGATGCAGAGACAAAACATGGCAGGTGCAACATACGAAATAAATACCTAGGAAATGAATGTAAAATACAAGAATAAATACTAATATATAGATAGATACATATAAACAAAATGAACTGTCAGGAGAAAAAAAAAATTGGTATAGGGGAAAAAGAATCCAGCAAATCAGCGCTGGGAAATGACGGCCAACTTCTGACGGATATGTTCACGTGCCTTCACTTTAAATAACCGACTGGTTGCCATCCTGATGTTTAGAGGGAGCGTATTCCAAAGATAGACCGCCTGGACAAAGAAAGGAAAGTGAATGAAGCCAGAACGATTATGATGATGATGATGATACTAACCAAGGCGCAGAAAAAGAACGGTATATGATGAATTGAGGATAGATCAAGTCTCACAAGTTTATTATGCGATTAGCTACGCATGCAGCTGTTTGAAAGAAAAGAAGAAGTTTGAAAGATATACTCAACTCAAACTTAAAGCATTCAAGTAAACCAATTACAGGCACTTTTGAATTGTCAAGGGGTCAGTCAGTCAGAGAGCTGAAGGTATTAAATCTCAAAAAAATAAACTACCCGAACAACATAGGTATTAGGAGATAGTATTTGGAGACAATAGAAATATATCACAAGCAAAGGCAACAATGGTGAGCACACTACAACTGCAAGCTTGAAATCCGCATTAGGTACTGCTGATCGTTTGTAGCACCAACGTTAAAAGCATTTTGTTCAAGTTTCCTTCCTAATAAAAGTGAACGAGAATACTGTTTTATGTTGACCTAATGTTTCATTTTAAAATAAGCATGTTGTATACAAGTTCGAAAATGTAGCTCCGTGTTTTGAAGAAGTTTCGGCTACTGGTCAGTCCCCTCGGGAAATAACGGAGCTAGAAGCTGTCCCGATTTATTTCTCGATTTCTAAAATCACACAAAATGCAATAATGCTGCTTACAGCATTGGTCGTATGTTTTCAAAAGGGAATGTAATTTACGACTGGCTTTTGGGTTTTATGTACAAGATGTATATCGTACGTTAGAGATAATTGAGCTTCGAATGCATTTGGATTGCGAAAATTTCTCAGGCTATTTATGGGAACAGATGAAAAGCTGAGAGCCTTTTTGGCCTCATACAGGATTTTTTTGTCAAGTAAAAAAATATGTTAATTTTGTTTTTTTTTAATTTTCTTTGTTAACTGTTTGTATTTCATGTGCGTGTTCCAAATAAAACATTTTTCTTTCTTTTCTTTCAAAAGTTCATTAGTAAAGAGAAATCTTAGCATTGAGCAGAACCAGGCTACAGAAGAATATGATGATGAGCAGGATATATCCAACAACCAGAGTAAAAGTAAGCAAATTAACACAGGAAAATTTAAACGTAGTCAAATCAACACTGAGCGCTTCTGAGGATTTCGCAATGAACCTAAAGTTATTAACCTATAACTAATAATATCACCAAAGTAAGACCCAATGTAAAATGAGTCATTAAAAAATCAGAACCTTACCATATCATATGGATGGTTGAAGAAACTGTTTCTGCAGTCACTAATGAGCTTTGCCTTTAAGCTAAGCACTCTGGCAGTGAGCCAGAGGATACTGCCGAAGAAAAAATATTTTCAGTACTTATTTTGATCAGTTTGGAAGTGACTTTACTTGGGGAACATTACAGTATTGGAGGAACTGTTGCTTTCAAAAAGTGTAATGTAATTTAAAATTGATGATACGAAAGGATAATTTCAAGAATGCTGATTTAATAAAAATGATGCTAAATAGATATATGAATGCAGTGGTATATATAAGTTGGAAATCAATGAAATATAATTTATACATTTTTAAAATTTTAATTTTACATTTATATCTTAAATCCTTACCATACCTTGGACCTTATCCATATGGTTCCATACGGTGAACGACGTATGGCACACCACACCATACACCGTACACCGGAATATTCCATTTTATATAATTATTCATGCTAAATTTCCATTTTTGAGTTTAGTACCTACCTATTCTATTTAAATAGAGTTACCTAATTGAATGTAATATAATTGCCTTTCTCACTGGGGCTAATGTGAGTCGCAATGTTCTTCTCAAAGTTTCTCTTCTCATAAGTTCATCATTATCATTGGCAGTCTACCCACTGCCGAGTGTACTGCCTCTTCCCTTTTGTGCCATGCTTCCCTGGTTAACGCGAGTCTCATCCAGGTCTTCCCGACAATCTTCTGTAGGTCATCCACCCACCTGGCTCTTCTCCTAAGTTACCGACTGTCAATTCGACCAAATCAATCGTGATCAGTGTGAACGACCCGTAAGTCTCCGAGGTGATTTGTCTGTAACTAGGTATTTTACAACACGACATCCAGACATCGCTTAACGTTTTACTGTTGTCATTTCTGTAAAACGTGTTTCGCTTACACAAAATTGAACAAGACTTTTGTATTGTCAGCAATTTCGTCTGTTTTGTATGGCGACGACGAAAATACGATAGCTGTGACGTCAGCGAGGATATCAAGTTGTGGATGGAGAGTGCTTATTATAGTATCGTTTTTTATTGTGAGCATAGTATCAAGTGTACGTTCGCCTTTTTTGAGCTTTGTTGGGTCACCTTTTTGAGGTTTAATGTATTTGGGTTATTTTTATTGCTTGTGTTATGAATTATTCATGCACTTTCATGTACTTATTGATTGATATATTTTGCCATTTATCAAAAACTACAACATTTCTATGTTCGGCATATTCTTTTAGTAAGTCTTAAAGTTTTTCTTTGTCAAGGCAAGTTGATTTGTTATTTTAGTTTACGTTTAGTGTGCCTGCCTACTTTACGATTCTCTCGAAAAACGAAACTAGAAATATAAAACCAGAAAGAACGCCTCTACACAGAATAAACAAGTACTACCGCATTCGGTTTATTCGCTACTTTTAAAACCCACAACATCCCCAGCAGCGTTTATCCACGTTATTCCATCCAGTACACAACATTCTCGCACGTATTAAACTTTCACGAAAACCAAAAATACTCCGAACGAGGAGATCAAACCAATTTCGAAAACATTTCAGGCACGCAAACTCCGGCTCTGAATGGCTGAGTCATAAAAACGACATAAAACCGGCTCAAACCGGCCACGAGCCGAGAAGACCCGAAAGCTGCCGAGGATTGCCGAGGACCATGCAGACCGATCGAGAACAGCTTACGTGGCCGACTGCATAGCAATTAAGACTCCCCCGCGCAGACTGTAAACGTCAATTTTATTTCAATTAAGGACCCTTTACAACTGAAGTCGTTAGAAAATTTTATTTGCGCATAACCTAGTCATTATGCGCAAATAAAATTTTCTTTGCACCAGCTCGCTGTTTGTAGTTCCGTATTGGAAAAGATTTATATAGATACATGCATTTTTTGCAATCTGTTTTGGTGCCAAATAGTTCAGTTTTATTTAACCGAATACCGTCTGGATTTCCACATTGTAAAGCTTTTGGGCGATGACTCATTTCTGCAATAATAATGAAGTGAAGAGACCTGTATTGGCATATTATAATTGACGAAACCAAAACTACCGTACTGCCTACAGTAACCATGTTGCAATAATGCACGAATAATTTTGGATTGATTTATTGATTACGAGCAGGTTGAAATTATCTTCACAAGATGTGACTGAATATCAATATTATACATAGAATGACTATTCATTTACTCAACAATAAACTAATAGTAATCTTTAGGACACTCTTTTGCAAAATGGCGGAGGGGTTGCCTATTCGATAAGAAATGAAGACCGAAAATGTATCATCAAGGATTCCAAACCTAAAATTGTTTAAACAAAGACAACATACGACACATTTTCAAGCACTAAAAATACACAATTCATCGTGAGAGACTCTCTTTGTACCCATAGTTAACATTCCACCAACGAAGGAACTGTTAAGGCCACGCTAGGAATTCGCCCGCTCACTAACTTTCTACGTAGTTTAAATGATAATAGTTTGGTCCTTACCTTTTTATCCTGTTATACCTTCATTCTTTGGAACAAATTTTTAATGAGACGTTTAAATGTTTTTTTAATTGTAACTAGAGTTTAGCAAGTTTTTTTTTTAACTATAACGAGCGATGTTGGAGCGTCGGGTGTGGGTCGATCGTAATATTTACTGTTTAACTAGCTGCTCCTCACGGTTTCACTCGCGTAAGATTCGATTCTGTGGGGTTTTTCGGGATAAAAACTATCCTATGTCCTTTTCCGGGACTCAAACTATCTCTATACCAAATTTCATCTAAATCTGTTCAATGGTTTACGCGTGATTGAGTAACAAACATCCAAACATCTTCACAAACTTTCACATTTATAACATTACTAGCAGCGCCCCGCGGTTTCACCCGCATAAGTGTCAATCCTGTTCGAAAGACACGTGGCGTCATCTATTATCATAAAAACGTTATTGTTGTTTTCCTCGGTATGAAAGGTACCCTATGACTGTTTCTGTACACCTGACAACGTATATGCAAAATTTCATGAAGATCGGTTCAGTGGTTTAGGCGTGAAATGGTAACATACAAACTTATTAAAATTAAAAATTAGTTATGATAGTAGGATTATATTACTTTTGTATTTGTATTGTTTATTTTATTTTATTCCTCTAGTTGGATTTATTTAGTGTCCGTAGGTGTGTTAGTGGCATCAAGCGGACCCTAACAGAATTACAGCGCTGCGGTTTTTGTTTTTTTTTCAAATATCGCAGCATCATGCTGAGATACGAACCTTTTTGGCCTCGCAAATGTCTTTCTTTCATTTCTAATTGTTTTAATGATTTTTTTACATGTATTGTTCTTTTTTATGGTTCGTATTTCCTGTGCGTGACCCAAATAAAATATTTTCTGTGTTTCTAACTTCATAGAAATATTTTTTCCTTTAGAAACGGTTGAATGAAACAAATGATTAAATTAAATTAAATGTAATTAATTTAATTCACTTAAAGGATGATTTATTCCAAGTTTAATACACGCGTATGATCTGAGGTGCATACTGTTTCTCATAAAAAAATTATACACACACACACACACATTTTATTATTTCTTTACTCTTTTCTATTCTGCCCATTCCATTTCCGATACAACTTAAACACCCCTATAAAGGTCAAACTATGTTTGATGAAGAAATTTTCATTCAATACACAGTAGATAAGTTATCACAACATACACAAGTACTCAAGACAAGACAAGACAAGACATACATGACAAGTAGAGACAAGACAGAGTAAGACAAGACAAGACAAGACAAGTCAAGACAAGACAAGACAAGACAAGACAAGACAAGACAAGACATTCATAGTCACGATAGCATCTGCATACTCTGCTTATAATGTACCAATTGCTGGGACTCAGACCTCTGAGTGAGGGACATTCGCCGTATCCACCGCAGGCACAGTGCGGTTTCATAGATGTCACATGTCTTCGAATATTTGGTACTTGGACATCTTGGTTTCCTCACGATGTTTTCCGAGCAGTGGTGATAAAATAATTTACATAAAGTACAGGGCCTGGCTGACTACCTATTTTTCCATTAGGCCACCATCATCTGCCTAGCCTTTGCCCAACTATTTTTGGGTCAGCTTCCAGTCTAACCGGATGCAGCTGAATACCAGTATTTTACATGGAGCGACTGCCTGTCTGACCTCCACAACCCAGCTACTGGGTAATTCGATACCTCTCTTGGTAAGAATGGTTGTCAGATTTTAGGGCTTCTGACGACCCGTAACGACTGTCAAAGATCCACGAATGACAGCCGGGACCAACGGCTTAATGTGCTTTCCAAGGCACGGAAGAGTCTTGTTATGTAAAAACGGTTACCCATCCACGGACCAACCGCGGCAAGCGTAGCTTAACCTGGTCAATCGACCCGTGCGGCTGTTATTGCTTGCCACAAGCCCCTCCATTAGGCCACCAATGCTCTCAAATCTCATCAGACAAAAAACGCACATTAAAAAGGAAAGAAAATCTTTAACACACAACATACTGGCTGAACAGAATAGAAAAAAAAACAGGTAAGTGAGCAAGGAGGCTGTAACTCTCTGTGCTCGTTCATTACACACTGGTAATTAAACTACCCTTAGAGCGCTTTCACATTTAGGCGACTTTAGCAGCGCGACAGTCGCGCGATTGACGCGCGACTGTCGCGCTGTCAGAATTTCATAGTTTAAACAGAAGCGCGGCGGTCGAGCGCTGCCGCCGCGGCCGCCGCGTGCGCTCAGTCGGTGATGAGCCAGTGTTGCAAACGTACGTAATTATTATAGACTACACAATGAGCGAGTTTGATACCGAACGATTTATTATTGAAATTCAAATGCGTCCTGTTTTGTGGGATTCAAGAAGCAACAATTTGCAACAACAGGACCCTAAAAAAGAATAACTGGTAAGAATTATGTGCATTGTTTATTACTGATTTCGAAAATAAAAGTGGGTTCGAAAAAAGTGCAGCAGGTAGTTTTATTATTTTATTTAGGTACCTAATTAGATCATTTTATTCTGCCACGGTACTTCTCCTTCGGGTGGTCAAGGTTGTTTCACCGTCGAAATCCATTTTAGAAATGAAGTGCGCCACACTGAACTTAACTGCGGCGCGGTAGCGGCGCTGCTAACGCGCGGCTGTTCTTATAATGTGAAGGAATGCGCTTCTGCCGCGCTACTGTCGCGCTGCTAACGTCCTAATGTGAAAGCGGCCTTACTTGTTTGACCTGCTAACGAAGTGACACTGAATACTTGTGAATATACACGGCACTGCGTTACTGGGAAAATTGATTATGAAGAGGTTAATTATAATGTGGGTGATATTTTCCATACAGTATGATAATAATTTAATACAGTATTTGATAACAACGTCAAGATTTAAATGGTGAAATCATGTGATAGAAAGGATGACGTGCCTTTGAAATTTCAAAACGGGTTTAGAGATAATTACGTTTGTTAATATATTTGGCAGGGTTACCAGCCATAAGTAATTCCGGAAGCTCAGAACCGGTCGAAGTACCTACGGTGGTGAGGTGCTTGTGGAAGGCCTAGGTCCAGCAGTGGACGTCTTTCAGCTAAAATGATGATAATGATACGTCATTGAAAACCACAATATAAATAGTCGCATCGGTTGTCAGGTTCTCGTCAGTTTATTAATGTCGTACCGAAATTGTTTTTGTTGACAAATTAAACAAATCAAGTCATGATCAGAAGGAGGATTAATACTAATGTTATTTTGATACTGGTATTCATCTGCATCCGGTTAGATTGGAAGCCGATCCCAAAATAGTTGGAAAAAGGTTAGGCAGTTTGATTTTGGTCAGAACGGACTAATACAAAGTAATATTAGTAACTATTTCGAAGTCTTCAGACTTATATAGTTATGAAAAAATCGTGAGATGTTTTGGTAAACCAAAACATCTCATGATTTATTCACGTCACGGAATAGACTTCATGACACGTATAAAATAAAGTCTTTTTACAAGTAAAAGATTAACTATTCATCTCTCAGTAGTTTTTAACTTAGAGACTAAGCTAATGTAACCAGTGACCCCAACAGACTGGGAATGCGGTGTAATCTTCAAGATCAGGTTGGAACTTCCACAATTTATTACTGTAATAAATATTCACGAACTCAACTTGAGAACTAGACAATGGATGCGTTTTGGCTTGGCTTGCATTTCTGTGTCTAAAGGGTGCCAAAATGAGTGGCTTTTTCAATTACCTTATCTAACTACGAAGTGTGGTTTAAGTTTACGCGGAGTACAGCAAAATGGAGCGTTTGTTTTTTTTTTGTTTGAACGCTCAGATTTTTGGAACTCCCAGTCGAATTTTAAAATATTTCTTTGTATTTAGTAGCCCAATTCTTGAGGAAGATTATAGAATATTTAATATCACGCTACGACGACCCTTAGGAGACGAACAAAAAGAAAACGTCAGAATAAACGCTAAGCGTAAACGAAATCAGATCGGACGGGCGATGCGATGGTAATGATAGTCATTCTCCGTCATCATTCGCTCTACAGTAATTAAAGGTGTCTAGAAGTTTATGAAGGAAAATAAAGAAAAGCATCCAGCCATGTTTCTGAAATCAACCGAGTCGTAAAGCGCAGTGGGTGCTTTAATTGGAAACTGTTTAAAATTGGGTCGTTAGTCATTACCCACTAAGCTGTTGCGATACTACCCACAAAGAGTATTTTTTCAAAAATATAGAGGGAAAGGTTACTTCTAAAATTCCAACGGTACAGTTCGTGCCACGTAAGAAGAGACGTGACCCCGCCTTCCCGCCTCTTTCCGCCGCCCGATGACGCCCGGTCCCCGTCCCGCACCGGGCGTCATTGGGGCGGCGGAAAGAGGCGGGGGTGGCGGGGTCAAGTCTCTTCTTACGTGGCACGAACTGTACGCGTTCTTAACGCGCAAGTGATGCGCTCTGCTGAATTCTCAACGCTGGGCTCAACGTCGAGAGTTGAAAATTCGAAGCGTGGTTAATATAATCGCCGCATTTAATAAGTTTGGTTTAAATGTCAGGACCAGAGATATCATAAAGGCACGAAGTCTTGAACCCTTTTCCTTATCAACCTTAAATTACCGTCAAATATCTGAAGACATATTATTTTCCTTTACTACTACATACCACCATTCATTGCTTGCCAATAAGTCGGTTTTTAGAAAGCTTTCTATTTTGTGTGGCATGAATTTCTAATCTATCGATTTGCAACGCCAAGGACGAAATAATCGTTGACATTTCTTTCAAACGATACCATTAAATACAATAGGTAAAACAATAGGTAAAACTTCGCAATGCACGAAAATATTTTCTTAATTCTGAACCGGATTGAACCGGTTAAATCCCAAACAAACAAGATTCTTAAAGTCGTCTGTTTGTGCGGTTGATCCCTTTTCAAATGTTTAATTAGGCCCGTGAGGGTTATTCATATACGTAGCACCTGTAGGACGGTTGCCATGGATACCAGCTATCATGCTGAGTTGTTTGCAAAGGTAAAATTTTGAATTAATTGATTGATGATACTGTAAACTGAATTTATGGTTTTAATCTAATCAAAAATCGCAGACCTGACGCAATTACTTAATAAGTTTGGTTTCATAATGCCAATACAATTTATTTCCAATGTCTTCCTTTTGTATGAGGATGAAATATACAATTATAGGAATTTAGAATACAATAAAATAGAATACTTTTTATAATATATAATTTTATAATATACACCATGTTCGGGATCTTTATGAAAACCACCTTTTGCACTTGATTATTTATTTAGAACACTGTTTTACACTTATAACGGCAGTGGTAAAATTATGCACACAGTAATTGATTTACTTGTTTATTCGGGCAGAGTTTCCCCTTACAATTATTAGCATGGAGTGAAGTACACAAAACCATCGCTTAGCGCTTTTATAATACTGGCTGGCTGGCGGCTACTTCACCTCCCCCGGCTCGGAATTTGGCGGGGCCAGGCTCACGTAGTGGGGAAGTGACGTGCTAGTCAATTGACTTCCTCTTTGCTGTGGCTGCTGTGTCGTACTTGGTTGTCATGGCTTGGCTTGACTTGGCTTGGCTTGGCTTGGCTTGGCTTGGCTTTGGCTGAGGCTGTGGCTGTGGCTTTGGCTGCACCCAGACGACACGGCATGGCATGGCCTTGGCATGGCTGGGCGTCGCGGGCTTGACAGCCGGCTTAACGGCTGGCTAACGACATCTAGCGTTACACACTATTTAATTTCACTCAATTATGTAACAGAACTAAGAGGCGTGTGCACTCTGTTCATCGTGGAGTTAGAAGGACCGAGTCAACCATCCGTCAAGCCTATATTTATTTTGACATCTATGACAAATGACGTTGACATTACTAAACACACCATATAGGTTACAGATATAAATGTAGAAATTTTATAAAGGATGACACAGTGGGCGGTCTTATCGCTAAAACGATCTTTTAAGGCTCCTACAAACAGGCGTGACACGGGTTAAAATCACAGCAAAGGCACCGTAAGTCACGCAACGAGCAGTGCCTTTGTGTCGCGCGCGATTTTAATGCGTGTCGCGCCTGTTTGTAGGAGCCTTTAAAGATAACCTTTAGATGACTACCTCAGGCCGTACGTTCTAATAATATTAGCCAATCAGCAAGGCATTAACCTGGCTGTTCCCATTTTTTATGCACCTCAATGTCATCTTGTTGTTGTCATTTTCTCTACCACAAACAGATTTAGGGCGGATTTCACAAATGAAACACATCAGCACATCTAAACTGCGTTGAAGAGCTGTCAGGGTCATTATTGTTGTGTAATATCGACACTGAT
Source organism: Luperina testacea (assembly GCA_927399505.1). Taxonomy (NCBI): domain Eukaryota; kingdom Metazoa; phylum Arthropoda; class Insecta; order Lepidoptera; family Noctuidae; genus Luperina; species Luperina testacea. The sequence continues at coordinate 3,239,899 of OV656771.1, forward strand.
AGCTCTTGAACGCAGTTTAGACGTGCTGATCGCGTTCAGTTTCATTGGTGAAATTGGCACTTAGCAACCGCAAATATAAACGCACTAATGTACGTGGATATTTTTGCCCATTCTTGTTCATAGGTACCTACCACTCTTGGGAATGGGCAACTAGCTTCATCTTTCTAACTGACCGACCCCTTGACAATTAATTCAAAAGTGCCTGTAATTGGTTTATCTTCTATATAAATAAAACAAAGTCGGGTTAGTTACACCATTTATAACTCAATAACGGCTGGACCGATTTTTATGATCTTTGATTTGTTGGATATGTCTCCGCCACGAATAGCAGAATAGCTATTAAAACATGGGAAAAATTCACGAAACAATAATAATGAAGATATTTCATTTTCTCATATATGTTCTATGGAATGCCTTTTTTTATTCTGAGGCGGTATGAAAGAAAGAAAGAAAATACGTTTATTTGCGGTAAACATGACGCAAAAAAGAACAACACAAATAAAAACAATAAAAAAAAGGTTGACATGCGTCACATCCACGCAAAACGGCTATCGCTCAGCATTATGCTGCGACCCTATGCAAGACAGAGCCCCAGCGCTGGTTTTCAGCGACAGCCGGCGCCGACGTGATGACGTCGCACGGTGCAGCAAACAGTAATTCATCAAAAAGTATTAAAAAAAAAACATACAAACAAAAGGAAATATACATGCTAAGAGAATATCATCCTCTATAAACGTTTTTCGCTTTATGTAGTGGCAACATTCAGAAACGTCATAATTGACGTACGCGCACCCAACTTGCACCAAAAAATTATGATGTCAGATGTATTATGTAAGGAATTACAAAATGGCCAATGATGTAATGTGTTATGCAAAGGTTATAATGTACCTATCAGTGCTTTATGCGTTTGTGAGTGAAATTTAAAAGTAAAATATGAGATGGACCCGATAAAAAAGGCAAAACCTTAGATACTGGAGGGTGACCCGACATGTCACACACTATACAAAGAGCTTTGGAGGAAAACAGGAAGGCATGAAAAATATGGAAGTCAGCGTCACGAAAGGTAACAAAATAGAACAACACTACGTATGAAGTTCTCTGGGTCAACTAGTTTGAAATAAATGCTTTAGGTTTGAGAATTAATATAGTATTTGACAAACCAGAGATAGTCTCGCTCACATTTTTCAATTCGCTTCAAATACCTAATAGTGTCGAATAAGGATTCGAAGAAGCGCGTTTCGTCTTATTACATTCTACCCGTAACTAAGAGACAAAGTTGAGAAGTTTCATTGACAAGTAACTTCAGAAACTGCTGTCTGTGTCCTTCAAACTGGAACAAACAACAACACGTATCGCTCGTGTATTTGATGGTACTCACACTACTCACGGCTTTAGGCCTCTGCCTCGAATTTTGCGGGCAGCGGGGCGGCGGCGGCGGCGGCGCGGGAGCGGCAGGATCTTATGCGTAAAATCAAATGGACCGGTTCTCGAAAACAGCGGCGTGGCAGCGGCGCGGGGGCGGGCAACGAGCGGTGCACTCCAGTCAAGCGCTGACCGCCCGCGCCGCCGCCGCCGCCGCCACGCTGCCCGCAAAATTCGAGGCAGAGGCCTTACGGTGCTCAAAAACACAAGCGGCATGGTGTCGACGGCAGCTGCCGACGCGTCAACAGCTGCCACCGACACGCGTTGTCGGCCATCGGCGAAACGCATCGATGGTTGCAGTTGCCTCTGTCCTCGACGCAAGTGTGTATGTACACTTAGATGCTCAGATCACGTTGAGTTTGATTCGTGAAATTGGCACTTAGCAACCGAATAATTCGTCTGTGAGGTACCGGACGTAAAGAATAGCACCACCCCATATTTCCCATGGGTGTCGTAAAAGGCGACTAAAGGTCGTAGCGCAGGATCGCAGCAGCGTTCTCTATGCATTCCACCACTATACCATACTGCGATCGCCAACCCGCCTGCCAAGCGTGGCGATTATGGCAACCCCCCCCCCCCCCAAGAATGTTGGGGGAGGCCTATGTCCAGCAGTGGACGTCTTTCGGCTGAAATGATGATGAGCCGATTAATATAGGTAGTAATTGACAAACCGGGGATAGTCTCGCTCACATCGTTCAATTTACTTCGAGTAATAGTATCGAATATTGATAACAGTTTAAAGAAGCGCCTTTAATGTTTAGTTTCTAATTAAATTCCACCCGTAACCAAGACACAGAGTTGAGAAGTTTCATTGACAAGTAACTTCAGACGCACCTGTATCCTTCAAACTGGAATACATAACATTCATTGGCAACAGAAATAAGTACGGTGGTTGAACTTCGTCGAAATCTCTCACAAGGAACTTCAACGCTAACTGGTATAACTGTAATTAGGGTGTCGCCTCAAAATATGGAAAATTAATTCCAACGTTCATAAGCTCAAGAGGTTTCAGATATAGCCCATATTCGAAGACATTGTTGTAGTATTCAGGGCCGATTTTTCTCTTGTCAGATTTCTTTTATGGCTAATTATTTTCCAGGCGACTAACAAATTAAAGGGTGACTAGCTATTTGCTAATAAAAAAACAACTTGGCAGCGATTAAATATTTTAACATTTTTTTTTAAATCATAGAAAAAATAATTAATCAAAATCAATCAATAACAAAAAAAAAACATTTATCCTGTTATTATTGATTTTCAAAATGAATAAATTTTTTATGAATTAAAGTTTTAAGGTCCTGATTATAAAAATAAAAAATAAAAAAATTATTGAAATAATAAATTTACAAAAAGTGTACATATGGCAGTAGTTTATATTAATCTAGGCCCATAATAGGGTTATAATAATCTGGATATAGACTATGGTATGAGAAATAAGAGATTACAGTCAAAAATAGAACTCAGAAGGTAGTGCAGTAGTGCATTGCCTTTTTTTTTTTTTTTTTTTTTTTTTTTTTTTTTTTGTTTTTTTTTTTTTTTTTTTTTTTGTTTTTTTTTTTTTTTTTTGTCGCTGAGAAATGACGTTACGCATCTCCGCTCGTCGGGGGACGACACGGAGTATGTGGGACTCCCTGCCAAGGTGGCAGTATACCCACTAAAACTCAGCGGTGTTCCCTCGTCGCCTTGATGGAGGGGTCATGGGAATCCGGCTCAGCCTTTGCGTCCACAACCCCCCCGGCGCATGCCCGCCTAACTGGCGAGCCCCGCATATCCCCCCGGCTGGGGGGCTACGGGAATGGCCGGGAACACCTGGCCATTCCCGTCCGGCACTGGTGGAAGCCTGTGCAATACAGGCGAGGGTGCCCCCGCACCCGTCGCCTGCTGGCTTCCACCTGGGAGGAGTCGGAGGTGACTGTCATACTGACGTCGTCTTCGACCCCTCCTCCGCCTTCGGAGCGGCGCCGCGAGAGGGTCTTCCTCCCGCGCGCGCTCCGCCGCCTCCTTCTGGGACATGACGTGTTCGCAGAAGGAGGCGACTGCCGCCCAGGACCCCTCGTCCCTCAGCATGGCGTTGACCAGGCCGGGGAGCGAGAGGTCCGTTCCGATCGCCGCGGTGAGACTGCGGCGCGGCTCGGACCACGACGGGCACACCTCAAGAGTGTGCTGCGCCGTGTCCTCCGCCGCGCCACAGCCGTGACACGACGGCGTCTCCTCCCGCCCGATACGGTGCAGGTACGATCCAAAGCAACCGTGCCCGGACAGCACCTGCACCAGACGGAAGGAGAGGAACCCGTGCGACCGCTCGAGCCAGTCTCGCAGGACCGGCCCAATCGCGTCTAGGGTTCGGCGGCCGAAGGCTGCGGCGGCGAGGTCCCGCGTCCAGTGGACGACTATGGCGTCCTTCGCCTCCCGCCGGACGGCCTCCCGCTCTTCGGGGGCGGGGCGTTCTCCTCTCGCCCTCCGCCCCGCCGTCCATTCATACACTCTGGCGAGCACCCACGCCTCGAGTTCCCAGATCTAGGTTTATTTAAACCTGTGTTTCAGGCCATCTCCTTGCGAAAGTATTTGTTAAATAGGACACGAATTATATTAGATGAGCTTCAAAATGCAAGGAATTATAAAAACTAAATAATGGCTGCAACTTTAAGGTAGCGAACGTATTAAATAGGGCCAATTGAAATCATAGGCGAGGTAATATAAATAATGACTTGCGACTAACATTAGCAGTGGGATAACAAACATTGTATTATAGACAACTATAGGCATCTCTGAAGACTCATTCCCAGAAACACACAAGATTGAATTCGAGAATTTAGGATGCAAGAGCGAGCGAAGCGAGCTCGGGACTTAGGGCACCCCGAGTCGGAGAGGTCAGGTTCAAAGCAAAGCGAGCGAACGAGTCCCCGACATCTCCTTCGTGTTAGGTTCCTTTAAACCCTGAAGACAGAAATAGGGGCTACGTCGACTATGTCTTTTTATTATTATAGACAATTAGTTAACTTCAAATACAACCTCATTGTATAATTTTAAGTATGCCCATTTTCTACTTTTTATCCGACATCAAGTGTTCGCCTAACAATAAATTCAGTTACCAAAACAAAAACTCGATGCCAGTTTAAATTAAAACAAAGTTAACAATTGATTAATATGCTGCTACTTTCTACTTAAAGTTATCCTTCGCTGTAGCTGCCAACCTATTATTTTTGCTACCGGTTTTAATTATTTTTTAATCCCAAATTCAGATTAACTAATCGCCGCGTTAAATACATGGCTTCTTTTAGGTATTTGAAGAATACGTAGGTCCGGGAATTTGACATATTTTCTAGACAACAGCATTATCTATCTATCTTTATCTATACTAGTAACAAAGCTGAAGAGTTTTTGTGTTTTTAGTGAGTTTGTTTGTTTGAACGCCCTAATCTCTGGAACTACCTACCAGTCGCATTAGATTTTTTTTTGCATTTGATAGCTCAATTCGCAAAATAATAGCGCGGGCAGGTGACGCGATGTAACGGGGAGGGTCGGGGATCATGAAATTTCACGCGGACGATGTCGCGCGCAGAAACTAGTATGTACGATAAAAGCGATGTGACAATTAAAAAATCAATCATTATTTTTCGACTGTCGAGCAATCAGTCAGTTTATCAGAGAATATTAGTCATGGAATTGCTAATCGTTGAGCTCCTTAAGTCTTGAGTTGAGCTGCACGATTTCTGACAAATGCGTGCACTGACTGGACAGGTCCTCTCAATCTGTGTGGTTCTTTCCTCAAAAGACCATCTCAGACATCGACCTACATGGTCTTCATATAACCTGACCAAGATTATGTCTGGACTTTAAAAGAGACTATGACCTCTGAGTTTGTTTCGGCCTTTCTTCTCAGAGTAGTCAGATAGGAAACGCCGACCTCATCTAGTTTAAAAAATATGATTGACGTGTAAAAGTGTTTGTACAAACATACTTACAAAATAAAATCATTTATCATTTTCGTTGATAATACAGTAAATTAACAGATTTCTTACATTTTTCTCAACCCAAATTAATTAAAATATACAAGCTAATCTAAACATCTAAACAAGAGCAATTTTCCATACCCATACATTATTATTTAAAGATGTGTACTAAATATTTGATTAGGCCCATGAGGGCAGTCCACATCGCACCTGTGGAACCCTCCGGTTGTTATGGCAACCGCAGCCGCGCAGGTAAGGTTGTTTCCGGTAATCAATACACCATAGACATTCGCGCCATTTTTTCTGTTATGGATGTATAGATCTTTGTACGATGTGAAGAGAATTAGGTGTTGGGAGATTGTGTGGTTTCTTTTCATTACAAATTAAGTAACAGAGTATGATAATGTGCGCCTTTTGAGCAACAATGTTGTCACGCCATATATGATGGACAGAATTCCTAAATTATTTATTTAAGCAGGCCCAGACGGAGATGCGATAAGCTGGACTCCTTCAATGAAAATGGTTCTTAGCAGCTATAAACAAAGAGAAGTGGAAAGAGCGTAGGGAGGCCTTTGTTCTGCATTTACACTACAGGATTGACATTACAGGATTTTAATAATAAATCCTAATTCTCATTTATTTCTTACTTAGATCGTTCTTATGTCTAGATTTTAGTCCTCACACTAGAATTGCCTTTGTGTAGTCTCTTTTCAAGTCCAGGAAAATTGTGAAATTCTAGTTCACCTAAGGCTCCTGTATAATGTGTTACTATTTTTTTTAAATATTGTACCGTGTTTTCTAAACCAAATAAAGATTTTGTATTAAAAAAAATAAATAAATGTGTTGTTCATGCCTTGGCGTAAGTAAAAGAGTCATATGAAGTGACGATATGGAAGTACGTCAGACTCATCGTGTGCATTCAGCCCTGCTGCAAATCTTGCTGATTAGCGAATCAACCTACTAAAGGAGCTAAATTTCTTTAATTCAATAGCGTCTTACGCAGCTTAAAATTCGTCCTTATGGTGAATGGGTAGTTGAGACCGCGAAATCCAAATTTTCTTACGTTTTTTGCAATTTGCAGGTCAGTGTCAGGTTGTATCTTGATCAAAATATGATTCGCGACAATAGCAGGTACATATTTAGAGAAGTATAATCATTAGAATCAATAATAATACATCTTTCTAAGTTAGATTTCTACCACTAACACTTTTCCATAAGAGATTGGTGGTTGGTGGTAGAAATCTAACTTAGAAAGATATATTAATGATTCTAATGATTATAATTCCCTAAATATGTACCTGTTAATCCTGTTATTGTCGCGAATCATATTTTGATCAAGATACAATCCGACACTGACCTGCAAATTGCAAAAAACGTAAGAAAATTTGTATTTCGCGGTCTACCACTATCCATTCACCTTATTCAACATGCAGTATAGTTGCAAGTACAATGACTAACCACGAGCCATGTAGCTGTCACTGATCCTTATAAACTTCGTAATCATGATTAGGTCAGTATACGTTACAGTTAAGTATAGTTAGCACCTCACTGTGTATAAAAATGTAGGTGATAACAACTTCAGGGGTCACAGGATGTTGTGTCGCTCCCTCTCACCCCATAAACTTTTCATTAGTACGAGTAGGTACCACATAGTGGTCAGTTGTGTACCTACGAGTATATGTAACGAGGTTTGTAGTAAAACCTTGTGCTAGTGTAAAATTTAATAGGTGTGTCCTTTTTAGCATTCATCTAATCATTATAATGAATGAGGTATTCTGTGCAGGTTATTGTTTGTCATGCGTGATTTGAAAAAGTGCGGTGGAGTGAGCGTGGAGTAAGCTGTCAATAGTGTCAATTCCTAGCAAAAAACAAATTCACTTCACCTAAGTTTTCACGGTGAGATTTTTACAGAATCGACCGGCTGATGTAGATAAATCGTCTCCTCTCTTTTTGTCTTCAGGGTCTACTAGTTTCCATCTAAGTATATCGATATTTATAATAGTGCGAAAGATAATTTATGCTTGTGATAAAAATATAAGAATATATCAAAGGGTTTTAAATAATATACTTTTATGTATTGTATTTATCTAAGTGCAATCGTAGTCGCAAGTATTAGTAATATTTTAGATAATAATAATTGCTTAACATTTTATATTATTAATTTTGATAAAGCACATGCACCTGTTGGTCTAATCCAAAACTAAAATGATGGGTTACACAAGCTAAATACACACGCTTTAGGTTTCAGGATACAGAAATTATGAGCCAAACAATACCTGCATTCATCTCATCTTCCAAAAGGTAATTCATCATCCTTGTACATATAACAATAAATTAATTTACGAGTAACAGAATTAGATAAGTACCCCAAACTTTGTCACGAGGTTTGTTTTTCTTCGATATTTCAAAGAATTGAGGTTTATACAAAAAATAACTTGAAGTACTTACCAGATCGATCAGCTGGGACAGCCTCAGCCCAAGTTTCACCAACACAGTATTATTGTTTTTATCAACAGGACGTATCAACCTATTGTAGTTACTCAGAAGATCGTCGTAAAGGCGTTTCGCATCAGGATTACAATAACAAACGCCGAAAATAAACAGAAAGATAAGAAGAAATGTCCGGGACATTTCGCAATAACACTCAAAATTATTGTCACCATATACCACCGACGCTGACCGAACCTAAATAGGTTAGGTTTTAAACGACCTAAGAATCCTGAATACAATATTTAGAACTCAAACTTGATCATTGTTATTCAGTTATTTCGATTATTACGATTGGTTATCGCCAATAAGTGAAAGAAAAGCGATTTATTCGTAAACGTAATTTTGACAGCTACGCCCGAGAGGCTGTAGCGATTGTGGCGCCTCTACTGGCGGAAAACGATGTAAACATGACGTCACTGCGCCGACTCCGAATAAAATCTTATTGGGGGAATGAAATATTCGGTATCGCCGAAAAGGCGGCTCATCGACGCTTAATAATAACATTTTCTTTATCTGTTTCAAAGTTCGAATTTCTCTGTTTTTATACGTTCCATTGTTAAGGAATTCCACTTTAATTATTATCTCCTAGCTATATTATATTTTATTCGAGAACTTTTAAAGGATTTAATTTGGAATTTCATGAACTAAACTGGATTTGAGAAATATTACATGACCCACAAATTTTTTGTCGCGGAATAGATTATTTACAAAGTTGGTATCCCGGATCGATGCGTAGTACGCATGCGTGCTGGTCCATTCATACCTTGTACATGTTTAGTGCCTCGCTATAGATGGCGCTGCGACCAATTAAATTTCAAATGTTACGGCGGCCTGCGTGTTTAGATAGGCCGGGTTGACGGAAGTTACGCAGCTGTAATAAATGTAGGCCTTTCAGGGGGAAAGTACTTATGTGGCGTTGAATGACTTAGTAGAGCTCTTGACACGAATATACGAACATTGCCAACGTATTCATGAATGTACTTGGAAGCGGGGTAAGTCCAGGTTAGTTTATAATTTCTGGCTAGATATTAAATCAAAATCGTTGAATAATAACAAAGCTTGATGGTTTAAACGAAGCGCTAACCAAACAAGTCATCTAGTAGGTAATTACTTCACTTCAAATATTGGGTATGTCTACTAGGCTGGCTGGATTGAAGAGGCGAACTAAAAACGAACCAGTCGCCCTCAAAATTAGAAATTTTATAGTTCTACCGTATAAAATACATTGAGATTGCCTGAAGTACATACTGGGTTTCGAGCAGCAAAAAGGTTTGTAGGTAATGTGAACATAAAACGCGGGAGTTTCCAAACTTAAACGAAAAAGTTTTCGCATTTTTCAAATGTAGAATTGTCGTTAGGTTTTTGTCGCGTCGAAATTGAATCGACAGTGTCGACTTTATAGACTTGTGGGGTTTAGTGTGTTTTCGAATTTCGAGATTATGTTTTGATTGCGTAGTAAAATATAGGATTTATTTTTATTTGTTGTGGAGACCGGGATTGAGGCAAAGGCGCGGCCCTTCGAGCCTTTATTTTGTATTCGACAGTTTATACCCATAAATCTAGAAAAAATATGATTATAAGTAATATTTATTGTGTTTTGTTTTTGAAACGCTGACCCAATTGTCACTTTATAAACATAAAACCTACCAAAGATACGAAATCTAAGTTTTTCTACAATTAAATTGAATCAGTTGAACACGAAAACTAAATGAAACTCAAAATATTGTGCTAAAAGACTAGAGTCCAAGTAGTATACAAAAAATCTATACCTAATAAAAACATTAAAAAAAATACGACACATTAAATTATTACATTTTCCACCAAATAATTTTACCCACTCTTAAAATAATTCATAAAAACATCTTTTCCTTCATAAAATGTACTCCAAGCTACAATCAATTACCACAATGGTCTCCGTGGGTAACCGAGTAGGCAGCATTATACTTAAGTTTGAGGGTAGGTGCTGCATTGCGGTACCGGTGTCTGTTCTGTTCCTTCGTACATTTTGAATTATGTTTATCAAGAATATCCTATTTCTGTGAGCCAGAAATTGTGACAGTTACAGTTATTTGAATTTGGTACCTACTTACGAACTTTGGGACGATCGGGTGTTGTTTCTTTGATGTTCTTCTTCCCTGGTAGTTTAGTGATGATAGATCGTACCGTGGCGAGAAAATAAGCCAGTTAGGGAGGCGAGAGACTAATTAATACTAATACTCTTTATTTAATCAAATTACAATGACGTCTACAGTGTTAGTAACAAAATAACTTAGCATTAGTAGGTACTTAATAACCAAAGCTTAGTTTCTGGCTAAGTAACAACAGCTCAGGTTAAGCTATGCTAGCCGCGGTTGGTCCGTGGATGGGTGAGCATCTTTACATACCAAGACCCCACCGTGGCTCGGAAAGCATGTTATGCCGTTGGTCCCGGCTGTCATTGGTGGATCTTTGACAGTCGTTACGGGTTGTCAGGCAGGGCCCGATCTAGCTATTTTGCCGCTCCGGGCAAAAAATACATTCGCCGCCCTTTACACTAACTCTATATCTCAATTAAAAAATCATTACATAGCCACAGAATAACTAATATGATATAGCGAAAAAGTTTGTTCCTTCTTTTAGGAAAAAAAATCATAAAACAGCTTATCGAAAAAAATTGAAAAATGTCCCCGAAGAATTTCGCCAAAAATAAAAATTAAATAAGTATTCATATCTCTTATACTATCAAAAATTGAGGATCATACACGGGAAGAAAGCCTGTGTCCTAGAAGTGGGACCATTATAGGCTAATTATGCTTATGAGAAATCACTCATGCAAGCAGTTTTAAAACACAGGCCGTTTAGTGTTTTGTATTCACCTTATGACCGCTACAATCATGTAGGTATCACAAACCAAAATGTGGCCAGCACGCCACGGTTCGACTACATGATAAACTGACGCCGCGGGCACGTTTTTGATTTTTGACGTGTAGCGGTCAAAAGGTTAAAGTCGAAGTTAATGTTTTATTTTCTTTACTTAGGTAGAAATTGAAGTGACAAGATGAATGTTATTTGTTGTAAATCATTTTGTGATTTAATTAATTTAATTTTAATTTTAGAACCCATCGGCTTGGCACGCGACGATGGGAAGAGACCAGATGGAATGACAATAATGCCTTGGAAGGTTGGTAGGCCTTTGGTGTGGGATGCAACGTGTGTCGACACCCTTGCGCCATCCCATCTTCCAAGCACGGCGAGCTGTGCTGGGGCGGCTGCTGCAGGTGCGGAAAACCTCAAACGGCGTAAATACTCCAATCTCTTTGGATCCTATATATTTGAGCCGTTTGGGGTTGAAACTCTAGGGCCATGGGGCCCGAGTGCCCACTTAGTATTTCGAGACATCGCCAAGCGATTGGTCGACTCTTCACGTGACCAGAGGGCTGGCTTATTTTTGGGCCAAAGAATCAGCATTGCCATACAACGTGGCAATGCTGCCAGTCTTTTGGGCACGTTTCCTGTTGACAGCGATGCGGATGAATTTTTTGATGCCCTTTGATTATTTTCCCTCCTTTCTTTTTTTTACCTTGTACATATTATTACTATTATTAATATTGTATTTTATGTTTTGTGATTTTGAACCTGTTTTAAGTTTTCCTGAAAACCGTTATTGTAAGAGCGGTCTTCAATTGCTTCAAACGTCTTCAACGGTTTGATGAGACTTAAATATAGATATTAATAGGCACCTAGGTAATAGGTTATACGGGCTGGTGTCCGCAACTCCACGTCAATTATATAGAAACTAACAATCTAATAATAAAGCCGAAGAGTTTGTTTGTTTGTTTGAACGCGCTAATCTCTGGAACAGTAGTGCCAAAAAAAAGAAAAGAATTAAAAAAAAAATTGCATTTGATAGTCCAATTCTAGAGGAAGGCTATTGGCTACTTCACGCTAGGGCCTTTAGGAGCCGAGTAAAAACAAAAAGAAAAAACGCTGAGCTAAAACGAAGTAATAGCGTGGGCAGGCAATGCGATGCTATGAGGTCGAACGAGAAATTCATGCGGACGAAGTCACGGGCTAGTCCTTTAAAACTTCATTTCAAACATGTCCATTCTTACGTCACAGCCTTGCTTGACAACAAGGGGTCTCACAAAAGTTTATTTCGTAAATGTAAATAGTTTAGGAAATGAGCAGTGTTGCGACATTTCGTGTTGGGTCCCTTAGGGAACCTTGGGGTCCAAAACTCCAGACTCTGCTTGTTAATGAGCGGAATGTATTTAAAGCAATGTGATTTGGTTGGCTTTGGCTAAGAATAGGCAAATAAGGAACTTTTTGTTTGGAATTCTTTGAAGATTTCTATGTTTTTTATTGGAACGAAGTTCTTTAACGGAGCTTGCAGTAGAAGTAACCTTGGAGAAATTGTCACGTAACGAAAGAGCTCATTGCGATTTTTTTGTTACATAATAATAGAGAGAGTCAGAGGGAGAAAGAGATAGTTTTCATGGTTTTCGAGGGTGCTGGAGCCCATAGTGAAATCAAAATGAAAATCCGAAATGGCGGTTGCAAAAATTTTTAAAATTTTGCATAAAATTTAAATTTTTTGCAGTCTCCCTCATCAATTTTCATTTTGAACTTCGTTCCTACTGGGGGTCCTGCGACCCCACGCATTATTATACAGGGTTTGGGTATTTAAACAGAGTGGCAGGGACGTCGACGGGCAAACTGTAATCATACATTCAGAACATGATTCTAGACGTAGAAATGTTTCGTCCGTTATCTAAAATAAAAATCTGCTGTTACATACAACAGCGCAATACCTATGCCGTCAAAATGTAAGGAACACCATGATTAAAAAAAAAATCGGCGAAATTCTTAACGCAGGCCTGAATTATGTTCTGAATTCATGGTAACAGAGGGGCAATTCTCGTAACTTTAAGAACGGTCACAGTCTGATCTCAGTCTCAATCTGTCAAAAATACCTAGTTTCCTCACATTTTTGACAAGTTTTTGACGTTGATTGTCGGTGGAATGAGATTGCGAAAAGACTGAACGTTTTTAACAACGAGAATTTGCCTTCAGGTTGCGCTTCGATGGGCCTGCCAGCCTGTATATGTTTCTAAACGCTAGATGCCTTCTGAAGTAAAACTAGCCTTAAGCAACCAGTCAACTTTGGTTTTCGGAACGATTCGTTCTCTCACATAGTAACTGTGCGCAGTAGGTAAGCGATTACACATTGATAGCAAACCTGTGTATTATTCCGGTCAGTCCCAACCTTACATACCTTAATCATTGAACAGGATCCTACCTAAAAGCATCAAAGTACAAAAATAAAGCACATTTTTATTACTATCCGTCTCCCTGACCTTAGGCACAGAATATGAAACCGTACAGAAGCGACAATTCATGTACCTGCTTTCCTTGTATACCTACAAATGACAGATACTGTTAAAATCATCACGTAACGCTCCTTACCCACTCCTTACACTTCTGCTCAATCCTTGTCAGTTTTTTTCCAAAACAAGTTACACGTTATCAATTTGGCCGATGATTGAGAAAGGAGCAAGGGGTATCGAACGGTTGTGGAGGTCAGATAGGCAGTCGCTCCATGTAAAACACTGGTATTGAGATGTGTTCGTTTAGACTGGAAGTATTACTGATCGTAGCTCTATAATTGAAACGCGCTGGTTAAAGTAGCCACAGTTTATTTTTCAACCTAATGACAAAAAGTGAAAAAGACAAGGAAAAAACCAAAAAGGACCCGTCAAACCTGACAGTACTTAATGCTAGAATTTAGAATTCAATGTTCCAAAAAGGTGTTATGATCAACGAGTTCGATTCGTAACAGGAAGTATTAACAAATCCTGCATGATATTTGTTTGTCATCAATTCTTCTTGAAGTTGACATTCAAATTCATTTTTAATACATGGCCTAACCAGAAAATTCTATCTGTTATTTTTAAATTGTGAATCGTTTATACGTCAGATGGAATTTTTTTCATGGTAGCATTTCTCACTTGAAAAATACCCTGTGACAAGATGTATACATGGTATTTTTTGGAACGAACGCTTAAATTAATAAATTATTATTATGTGATGTGAAAGTAATATGAAATAATCATATAGTTTCTTTGGGTTGTTTTGTGTTGATTCGAGGTACCTCGCTACGAAATGTGGTTCACTCATTAAGTTCACTGCCGATGGAGAATTAAGAGATTATTCGTCTTTTTTTTGGTTAAGGCCCGAACTTTCTGCAAGCCGATTCATTCGGCTCCACCCTACCCAGACTCCTGCCAATTTATATACGAGCAATTTTCCAGAGGACCAGCCGATCCGAGCCGATCAGAGCCGAGCCGAGCTGATCCGGATTTGCCGGCCGTAAACCATTTAACGCCACGGATGAAGACGAAGACCACCCTGTCGCGAACAGATATTTATTTTTCCTATAAGTACTTTTGATAGATTGTTGTAGATCAGTTTTTTTAAGAAACCACGGTTATTTAACCTCGAATGCGGTGGGTGTGATACCTGCTTTTTTATGCGGTCCGTTTTATCCACGCGCACGAAAGTTCCTGAATGCAATCACGATTAAATTCGACTAAATTCAGCTTTAATTTTTTGGTACAAACCTAAAGTATCCTCTGATTCATAAAATTCTTATTAATAACTTTTATAATCACAAGTTTTCATCAAGTGTTTCTCATCGTTTTTCTTGTTAAATTTTTACATTTTTTGATAATTCTAATATTCCAAATTTTTTTTTAAAAGGAAAATTATACGTATTTTATTAGCGAAGTGTTTCGTTTCATTTATTTTGCTACAGTATGTACTTACGTTCAGGGATCCTTTCCCTAAACGGGATAGTGTTATAAGAGAAAGGGAGGAAGGAAACTTATTAAAAAAACAAATCACCTAAATATCGGACCCTAAATATTGTTTTAGAGAGCCCGAGACATGGCCGGTTACCCAGGCCGATCAAGTCCGATCGAATAGACGGAGAAGCACCTTTACAAGACGAAACTGTGGACATTTAGAATGTGTTCTTATCTTCGCGTCTTCCCATTCTTATTCTATGTCCAGGGTTTAATATTTCAGAGCGATTCGGCCCCCTGTGTGAGTATCGTGTTGTAACTTGTCCCTACACTTGTTGGATACACGATACTATCAACGAGATCGTCTTCTGATATTTTAAGTAGTACATTTTTGAATTTAGAGGTTGAGAATTTTTGGAATATAATTTTGGTGGTGTTACAACAGCTCAGTTTAAAGGTGTATTGTAAGAGCCGAATGATGATAATGCTAATACGTATTAATGTCGTGTCCTCTGAACATGGTATAGAAAACTCAGCTAAATTAAATCTATCTTTGTGCACTCAAAATTAATTTTATTTCATTGATTTATATTAGTTGCTAGCTGTTGCCCGCGACTTCGTCTGCGATTCGGGTTGAAAGTAGCCTATATCAGTTATGCAGATGATATGGTACTGCTGAGTCCATCGATTGGGGGTTTACGTAAGCTGATACGGATTTGTGAGTCCTATGCGGAGGCCCATGGGCTCAGATACAACACAAAGAAAAGTGAACTCCTAGTATTTAAGGGGCGGGGCAAAAATTATGTGACTGTGCCTACAGTCACCTTAGCTGGTACAGTCAGCATCAAAAGTCGATTAACACTTAAGTTTTTTTAATCTCGGTTATTGAGCAAAATATTAACCCTTCAGTTTTTTAAATCTCAGTTATTGAGCAAAATATTTGTTCAAAATCGCATTATACTTCTGCTGCAATTTCGAACAAATATTTTGCTCAATAACTGAGATTAAAAAAACTGAAGTGTTAATCGACTTTTGATGCTGACCGTACCCCCTTAAACAGAGTCGCTCAGTTCAAGTATCTGGGCCACTGGGTTTCCGAGGACCTGAAAGATAACGCGGATGTGGAAAGGGCACGTAGGGCGTTGGCTGTCCGGTGCAATATGTTGGCCCGCAGGTTCGCGCGTAGCAGTAATGAAGTGAAAGTCACTCTTTTTAAGTCTTACTGCCAAACACTTTACACGTGCAGCCTGTGGGTTAATTACACACTTGGCTCATACAGCGCCCTGCGTGTTCAATACAACAACGCGTTTAGGGTGCTGCTGGGGCTGCCACGATTCTGCAGTGCTTCGACTATGTTCGCAGAAGCGCGCACTGATGGGTTTCATGCTCTTATAAGGAAGCAGTGTGCGTCGCTGCTGAGTCGTGTTAGGTCCAGTAGCAACAGTATGATAGGCGTGTTCGTGGACAGGTGGGACTCTCCACTGCTGCGCCACTGGATACGTTTGCATACTGCACTGTGAGCAGTGGACAGTTTCCTCCTGGTCTTAATGTGTGTAACTGTCTTATTGTTTTTTGTTTTGTGTTTTTTATCTGCTTTTATTTTTGTGTGTGTTGTTTTATTTTGATCTTATATGTGTGTGTTACAATATGGATATTAATCTGAAATAAATGTTTATTATTATTATTATGTCCTTTTCTAGGTCATGTGACATCCATATTTTTTTAACTTGCTTACATCTTGTTGCGTATATGTTTGAAATAATCACTCAAAATATATGCAAGTTCAAAAACATATGGATGTCAAAATAAAAAATCCAATCTTTTCCTGTTATAATATTAGTTTAGCTTATTGTAAAGAAAGAAAGTTTAACATTTCATTCGTATAATATTCGCTAATCATCCATTACATAATATATTGTGGCAACCGAGCTATACTATATACCTACTCTTCGTTATTTTTACCCATTCAAGTTCTTTAAAAACCTATTTCCACATTTTTACAACTCCAACGTTATCAGTGTCAACACTGTGTCTGACTGGCACCAAATAAAACTGCACTGGAATGCTTAAAATGGAAAACGAAATTGCGTGTTCCGGACTGACATGACTGCCACTGAAGATTCTGGAAATAGAAGCAATAATGGAGTCGTGAAAAACGAAATATATTATGGATGGCGGTAAATTTTTAAACGAGCTGCAGATGCATTATTAATTAAAGTTAACCAGATTTAGTCTTAAATTCCGTTTTTAATGGTATCGATTTTAATAAGAATTAAAGAAAGAAAGAAAGAAAGAAAATACATTTATTTAGCACAGACTAAGAGACACAATACACCAGATAGTTAGATATTAGTCGTACATCAGATAAAAAATAAGATAAAAATAAAAAGTGCAAAGTCCGATGTAAGAAATTAGCAGGAAAGTGTGCCTCACGGCTGCGCCAAAAAGGCCCAGTTCAGCAAAAATGCCAGACAACTGGTGCCTGACGCTGGTTTTCAACTGGACCTGGTGTGTGAGAGAATTATGTGGTAAAGAGTTGTATGTTTGCTGTGCTAGTATTTATCTCACCAAGATGAATATGTTAGAACTTGGTCTGGAATCATAACATTTGTATCAGACTTTGGTACCTTTGCTAATCCTACTATATAAATATCATAAATGAGACGCAAGGATACGCGGGCTCGCGAAAGATGGAAGGATTGGAAGGAGGACTTTGTCTAGGAGTGGGACAGCGAAGGGTAACTAAATAAAAAACAGTGGCACTCCGGGAGTGAAAACAAAACACAAACATAATATTTTGCCATCACTCACTGACATATCGTAAATACATTAAAACCGAGTACATCCCGAGGACAACTGAACACATCCGAAGGGATGTCGGTGACGGTAACAGTGGCGCGAGTTCAATAGGCTTTTTCCCATCTCAAAAAATGCCCAACGCTAAACACGCTAAAAGAAGTTTTCATTTAAAGTGAAAGTTTTTATATTTGGATATTGTAATGGAAATTTGTTACTCAATCACGCAAAAACGGCTGAACCCGTAACGTAAAATACCTTTTATAATAATAATTAATTGTCTATCTTCTTTTTCATTCCTATCAATCTCAGACATATACTAAAATATCTTACCCATTGCCAACAAAATATTCAAAACCAATCTTTCCACCTGATACTCTGCTTATCCCTCCCATCAAAATCCAATATCTTGTAGAGATGACAGCACGTCAATATTTTTATTTATGTCCTCCTCAGATTCATTCACGAACGTTTCGCGATATATTATTCAACTTTTAATCTGCACCCACGATAGTTTCTCTGCGAACGTGGGTTGGTCTGAGAAGAACGAATATTGTAATAAGTTTGGCTTGAATTTATTTTGAGAAGAAACTTTTAATATTGGCGCTTGGGGAATTAAAGAAGTGGCTTTCCTCTTCCATTTAGTTTTTCTTATTAAAAGGTTTTAAAGGAAACTCGCTGTTTGTTTGTGTAGCTATTGTTTTAGCAGTCCTTTTCATTAAGTTTAAGGGATGTTTGTTGCATCCATTTTGTTTTCTCTCTCTATAAGTAGCCGGGATTTTTCCGTATGATGCTATTTAATTAACTCATTAGTAGCTGGTACCTTTTGAGGAAGGAAAGTAAGGTTCGAAGTGTAGATGCCTACCTACAGTAAAATGTACGTTGCTGATAGTGCTCAGCAGAATACATTTCGTTTAGTTTCTTTTAGTTGCGCACGTTTTATGACTATTATCTTAAGTTTGCTATCTTTTTTGATTGTTTATCCTCTGTGATGACATATTTAATTTAATAATTTCTCTAATTTTAGTGATCAACTTCCATCAACAACATCGTCATTCTAAATAGTTATCGTAGGTTTATTCTTTAAGAGTTTATTCAAAATACCTCACATTCTACCGTATCCAATGCGCACGATTCGCATAACATATTTCGCTTCAAGCCCCTGACGAGGGTTCTCTATTTATCATAATATCAGGCGGGGTTGTCAAGGTGCCTACTACTCTTATTAGTTTTTGGCTACTGTTTTATGCATGAAAGTGTTGTAATAAACGCGATACTTGTATCGATATATTTACATTATGTTGAAAGAAACCTTTTCGAGCATTTGGTATTAAAATGATTTTGAGCGATTTTGCAGATTGGGTTGTTTCTGCAATGTTTATTTAATGGTTGTTTGATTTTTGGGAATTTAACACGCGAAGCAGGCGCAATAGTGAAACAATCACCGTACACTACAATGTTTTTATCTCACGAAGCGACGCGCGCATTCCTTGTGGTAACCAAGTGTAAAAACACGCTGTGAATATGAGCGTGAAGACGAATAGCGTCAGCACATAACACACACACTTCCGACTTCGCCATTTACTCGATCGGTACCGAGAGTTCCTGCGCTTACACACATATTCACGGCGTGTTTGTACAGACGCCAGCACATCAAGCTACCCGAAGCTGTCAAATTTATCTAATCAACTTTGAACCTTATGCTTTAGCGATAAAGTTGAAAATCTATAAAAGAAATTTGACAGATTGTAGTAGCTTGATGTGCTCGCGTCTGTACACTGGATAAACACAACTAAAAGCGCGTGTCTTTTGTGAGATAAAAATACTATACAATGTGAGGAACTGGACTGCATAGTAAAAACGTGTAAAAACATCACACATGCGCGTGCTCGACCACGGGCATTTCATTGTTTCTTTAATAACTTAATATTGTAAATTATGGTATTACACCTATTTTTATACTTTATACTTTACATTATATTTCTTTTGTATTATAAAGTCCCGATTGAGCAAGATAATCATCAACCTTTTGCTCCAATCTTAACTAGTTTGAATTTGGCGAAGCCATAATAGGTCTACTTATATCTCTTTCTGTCGCCAGCCTACTCACCCTTTCTGATTATAATATAATCTTTTACGCCATTGTTTCTTTTGTCTACATCTCTCATAGCATCAACATTCATGGCCAAAACTTTCTTCACGACATGTCCCTCATTCCCTCGCAACACAGTGCCCCGTGTTAGATACTAAAAGCAAAAACATTTACCTATTTCAAAACATCTCCATGACCGCAACAAAAAGACTTCAACCAAAAACTTCAAACTAGCGAATACAAACACGAAATTATAATGAATCCAAAACATATACTAAACAAAATATACGCTCATTTAAATACGGCGAAATTTCACTCGCGAGCAGGCTTAAAGTAAAATTATACATACAAAAAGTGTAGCATAGAAGGCACCTGGCTCATGAATAACACACGACTTTGTTAAGAAGCTAAGGACTTGTTCATACGTGGTGGGTGAAGAATGGAATGCGTTTGAATGGCTGGTGATGGTTCGTCGGTTTTGCAATTGCTGTGGATTGCATGTGGATGGCGGTAAGCCGGGAGTTTTGCCAAATTTGTTGCTGGTTTAATGGTTTTTAAGGTTATTGGGATTTTCTGACCCGTGAATAGTGGCATCCATGCTTTCGGTCGCACTATACTGTAGACTAACTACCATGTCTTCCGGGAAAATCTCAGATATAGGTGACGATAGTGTTTTGAAGTTATAATACTTTTCTTTGGTTTCCTATTAGGTTACTTCCACGTTCAAGTAAATGATAAGATGATATCGCAAATTTCGGATATTGACCATTTCTTCCTATATACATGAACTACTCCGAGAAACCTTTGATTCCTGTTCAAATGCTACCACAAGCAGCGTTAAATGTATTTCATGAGTAATTAATTCGATATACAAGCAAGCCTGTAATTCCAAGTTCCCCGTTGCAGTAAAGTTTGATACTCAAATAGCGTCAAACGCTGTGTTTGTATCAGTCTTTAGCGTTTGCCTAATTACGGCTAAGGAGAGGTTCGATCTTCGGCTTGTAGAATCGAGTTTCGCAAAATTCCCGAGTTGGTAATTGGCCAAAACTTTTGCACGCCAGTGTATTTAAGGATGTTTGCTGAGTTCACTTCGTGTGTTACCGTTTTATTGGCAGTTTGTGCATGTATTTGGGTGAGTGATGTAGCGCTCTATCGTCAAGTAGTTTCTTTTAGTTTTAACAGCGCTGATCAGAACTTTGGTGAGTTCGCACTTATGGTTTTGTGGTAAATTGAGACATAAAGTGAATACCTAATGGACCTGCATAAAATAAACAAACTGACTAGTCGCAATATGCTTGTCAGGGGGACTTATAGTCAGGGGCTGATTTTACCGCTTTAAGGCGACAATAAGTGACAGCGACCTTGAGCGAGTGGGAGGAGCGAGAGCGTCACGCCCCGCGACCCCGCAACTGCATGCACGTAATTTCGTAGGGTAACCATACGTTTCAGATGGTGAGGATAATCCAATCCTGCCTGATTTTTAACCATCATCCATTTTTATTTCAATATAGTGTTAATAAAAATAAGGTAATGCGTACGGCCGGGGCCGAGTCACGGGATTTATACGGAATTTACAAACACCACTTTCAAAATGCCTACCCCTATAAAACGTGTAAAACGTCGTGAAGTCAGATAGCGGTGTCTTTTGATGTGCAAAGATCAACAAATTACAAAGGAGAAAATCTTTTTTATAATATAATTATTAATTTAGTCAATCACGGCTATAGTCGCGATCTTTTATTTTATCTAGTGCATTATCGATTATCGACTTACATACAAAACTTTTATTAAATGCACGACACAGTGCATCAATTTAAAACTGTTGACGCCTCTGTAATATTTCGTCTTATTTATTTTGGCGGCGCTTTACAAAGGATGCCCAAGGTCGCCGCCGCGCCGTGCATAGCCGTGGACTCCTCTCTCTAACTAGGTGACCCGGCCCGGGTTCAAACCTCGGCCTATACCAATGAGTTTTGTGATCATTTACCTTGATTATCAGAATTCGTACGAAGGTTATTATTACTTACTTAACGTGTTGTACCAGCTGTCTGCACTCACGTGCTCAAGCACGTGAGTGCAGACAGCTGGTACAATACGGTCACAATTATCTCTGTACCTCGGGCGATGCCCATCTCGCCTTCCCCTTCACCTCCCCATGTACGTGTCAGTCGTCGCGTGGACTTGGGGTTGTCAGCCGCGCGGCTGTCGGCGAGCGCGCGTGCACTTTGAACTCGAGGTCATGCGCAAGCGTCAGATGATATTTATTTACGAATACATTGCTTGTTAGTTGTAAAGAAAAAAAATGTGTTTAATCGCGAATAATGGTTTTTTTATTTAACTGTTCACAGCATAGTGTACGAAAAATGCTAAAAAAAAAAGAGAAAATTATTCATTATTTTTTCCAATTTTTTGATGGATCTTCTGTTCTTATTTTAAGTTGGTATGTCTATATTTCATTAGTATTTCCTATTTATATTCGGACACATTTATTTGGTAAGTACTTACGTAAATATACAGGGTGTAAGGGAAACGCTTCCGATAACGAAGACAGGTGATAGGGCTAGTGATTCTCGATATATCGTATCCAGAATCACTAGCCCTATCACCTGTCTACATAGACATACCAACTTAAAATAAGAACAGAAGATGACAAAAATATAAAACAAAGATGTGTGATGATTTGTGTGCGTGTATGACCAGATATGTATATGAACGTAAACGAAATAAATAGAATCGGCTTGTAAGCATCGTATCAATTGGCGTCCATGGGAAAAAGGCGTGAGTTTTATATGTGTATGTTTGTTTATGTTGTACTTACAAAGATTTAAAATGATCAAATTAAACAAAAATATGTGAATTATTTAATTTTATTTTAAATTTTATTTAATATTCCTCAAAATTTAGTGTTTTCACTGAATCATTTATACGTGTGTTTGTATTACAAAGTGTCTCTTGGTCGTTTGTATTGTCTTGGCTATTGTCTTCCACCACCATTGCTCGTTTTTTGTTTTGCTTTTTTTTTAGTCTCTTTATCCTCTTCCGATTTTCTTTTGCGTCCCTGTATAGCAGTAACTATGTAAGAGGGGTACATCTTGTATGTCTTGGACCGACCAGTTCAGGAAGCATGCAAATGTTCCAATCACTTCAGAACTGAAACATTATAATTATAATGATAAATAAAACGAAAAAACCTAGAAGTGATTTTTTATATTATCCGTTGCAAAAACAACATAACAGATAAACGCAATAAACTTTACATTATTACGTTAATAAGTGTAAAGTGAAAGGAATTTGTGCGACTCCCTTTGCGCGACTAGACACGCGCGACTGACATTTCCGCGAAAGACATTTGCGCGACTACACTTCCGCGCTTTCGCGGAAGTGCGGAAGCATCTTTATGCTTGCGCGACATTTATTTTGGATATTGCACAAAATCCGAGAAATTAAATCCCATACAGACGTAAGATTACGCCTTTATTCTCTAAAGAGTAGGGCAGAGGTGTATACTAAGTTTGTAAAGTACACCCATTTATTATTTTATCGAGATAACGTTCATAATACATTTAAATTGTAGAAAGTTATATTATGCGGTTACATACGTTCGTCCCGAGAGCAGGGGAGATCGAAATCAAAATCGCGGCTGCAAAATTTTACAAAATAAGCGTCATCCATCTTGGATTTTAAACTAGACCTCATTTACAGCATCAGGACCCTGAAAACTATGGACAACACACCCATGACGTATATTTTGTAAAATTTTGCAGCCGCCATATTGGATTTTGACTTTGACCTCATTTTCGTCATCAGCACCCCCGAAAACCATGGAAACGACACCCATGACGCATATTTTGTAAAATTTTGCAGCCGCCATCTTGGATTTTGACTTTGACCTCATTTTCGCCATCAGCGCCCCCGAAAACCATGGAAACGACACCCATGACGCATATTTTGTAAAATTTTGCAGCCGCCATATTGGATTTTGACTTTGACCTCATTTTCGTCATCAGAGCCCCCAAAAACCATGGAAACGACACCCATGACGGATATTTTGTAAAATTTCGCAGCCGCCATCTTGGATTTTGACTTTGACCTCATTTTCGCCATCAGCGCCCCCGAAAACCATGGAAACGACACCCATGACGCATATTTTGTAAAATTTTACAGCCGCCGTATTGGATTTTGACTTTGACCTCATTTTCGTCATCAGCGCCCCCGAAAACCATGGAAACGACACCCATGACGCATATTTTGTAAAATTTTGCAGCCGCCATCTTGGATTTTGACTTTGACCTCATTTTCGCCATCAGCGCCCCCGAAAACCATGGAAACGACACCCATGACGCATATTTTGTAAAATTTTGCAGCCGCCATATTGGATTTTGACTTTGACCTCATTTTCGTCATCAGAGCCCCCAAAAACCATGGAAACGACACCCATGACGGATATTTTGTAAAATTTCGCAGCCGTCATCTTGGATTTTGACTTTGACCTCATTTTCGCCATCAGCGCCCCCGAAAACCATGGAAACGACACCCATGACGCATATTTTGTAAAATTTTGCAGCCGCAGTATTGGATTTTGACTTTGACCTCATTTTCGTCATCAGCGCCCCCGAAAACCATGGAAACGACACCCATGACGCATATTTTGTAAAATTTTGCAGCCGCCGTATTGGATTTTGACTTTGACCTCATTTTCGTCATCAGCGCCCCCGAAAACCATGGAAACGACACCCATGACGCATATTTTGTAAAATTTCGCAGTCACCATCTTGGATTTTGATTTCGATCCCCGCCCTCGGGAGAAGAAACGTGTGGGACCGCATAATATAACTTTTAACAATTTAAACTAGCTATTACGTATGTTAACTAGATAAAGTAATAAATGGGTGTACTACACGAACTTAGTATACACCTCTGCCCTACCCTTCGGAGAATACAGGCGGGATGTTACGTCTGTATGGGATCTCATTTTTCGGATTTTTGCCCAATATCCTTTACGAATATAAATGTCTCCCAAGCATCCTTTCGCGTAAGTGTACAGTTCGTGCCACGTAAGAAGAGACTTGACCCCGCCACCCCCGCCTCTTTCCGCCGCCCGAGGCCGCCCCGATGACGCCCGGTGCGGGACGGGGACCGGGCGTCATCGGGGCGGCGGAAAGAGGCGGGGAGGCGGGGTCAAGTCTCTTCTTACGTGGCACGAACTGTACTCGCGCAAATGTCTTTCGCGGAAATGTCAGTCATGTAACAGTCTAGTCGTGGAAACGTCCAGTCGCGCAAAAGGAGCGCAAATGTACCAGATCCCCTGTATGTGAGCTACTGTGAAAATAATAATAATAAATTGGGTATATATATGCATTTACTTGTCAGCAATAATATCCTCATTTTCAATATGCGGAGTTGCCTTTTTCTCGTGTTCTATACAGCCAGAGCTACAAAATAAATGGATTTTTAGGCATCGGCATGGAAGTATAGGCATGTGAGAAATTAGGAAGATAGTTGTGCACGACATAAGTACTGTAAGTCTAAAACAGACGCAAAAGTTACATCTCCGCAGACGAAGTCGTACTAAAGTCACTTATTTATTTATTTATTTGCTATGGATGACTTACAGCTAAAACAAACAGAATAAAAACTAGCATTATCAAGAATAATTACCCCACAACTATGTCAATAATAGCATTCAAGTATTTTTTGAAACTCTGATCCGGACTGTCCCTACAAGGATGCGGTATGGATATACTACATTACAATAATTACCTCGTATCTGCATTTACATTTTATTTAATTTTATTTCAATTAAAATACTTTACTTACCTCAATAATCTATTTTTTGCCAGTATAAGGCGTTTCTTTTTTAGTAATTTGGATTTACCAGGCATTTTCAGCACGAAACTCAACAGCGAATAAAATTATGTTCTGATTTCTCCGAGCGTTAGCGTCTACTCGTGACAGTGGTCAGCGATGCACTGCCGCCCGTCGCCCGCAAGAGTCCCCGCTTCCACGCGCACCAAGATTATTCGAAAAAAGAACCCACGTTGATTTATCAAACACAAAACAAATAAAAACCGTATATTAAAATTTGGGAAATTAATAGTAGATTTTACAACAAGTGCACAAAACAAACCATTTTTATACGAGACTTTTAGCAGCCCGAGCCGAAGGCGAGGGCTGATAGTAATGTCGAGGATAAAAATGGTTTTGTGGACGAGTTATAAACTCTGCTTTTCACTTCGATTGCGAGGAAATAAAACAGTAGTAGGTATAACATAACATTTCTTTAATTAAAATTCAAAGTAAAATTAGAACAGTTTTGAATACTGAAGGAAATTGTTTTTATTAACGGTATTTTTCTGAATTTGTGAAGACGACATATTGTGAGAAGATGGCATATTATGAGAAGATGGCTCTGACGACTTCAACAAAGATGTAAGCTTCGAATAATTTTGTATATTAACATTGTCCTTCATTTGTAATGTTGCTTTCAGCATGGAATATATACTCCACAGTGTAGACGGCTGAAGTTTTTTGGATAATTCATCAAAATAACTCAAAAGATCACTTTCCGAGAACGTAGTTACTAGTTTTTCTTTTCTCCAATTTACAAAATTATCGTAAACTTTGAGATATTTTTCCCGAGACTTTGGCGGTAATATCTGTTGCACAACTCTGTGCATTCATTTCCATAAGCGTATTAGGAGAGACTGTTAAATCCTCTTCTTCACTGGATATTTTTAACAATTTTAGCAAATTGAAGAAATATATAAATGCACGAAAAAAGAACAAGAGCGGTTTCCCGCCGCTTTATTTTTTTTTAAATCTTCCGACATTGATATTAGGCTGCAGACCTATACAGCCTACTATTAAATTAATTTTGTAATAATAATTTTCTTAAATCAACTAACCTACCGTACTTGAATTAAAATGTTAATATCTATTATATCTTAAAAAACACATAAGACAAATAAATTAAAGTAAATATTATATAATAATAAATTCTATCTATGAACTTCTTATTGCATTTGGCTGTATGGCTCATTTTCTTTGCCTTAATATAATACATTTATGAGTAGATACGTTAATGCCCTTGTGCACAAAATTCGATTTTGTGCAGCCTATACCCTGCACAAAGAAGCACTTTCAGAGCATGAGAAGTGAAAATTATCTTTTCGTACCACTTGCTCAAAAAAGTGACATTCTAGGCCACAAAAAGCGAACATAACAATAGTCATTTTTAATCTGTTAAAAACAGGGAAAGAAAATTGTACTGAATTTCATTCATCCTCTAGGGGGAGAATGTGATTTAAATTTGGAATACTTACCGAAATTTATACTGAACTACATCTGTGTTTACACCATTGAAATTGTATCTAAAGCATTATATGTACATCTTTTTGAAAAAGGAATACGCATTTATTATGCAGTTATGATTATTAAATAAAATTACGAAAACCGACGAGGCCGTATGAGCTTGATGCCTTTGCTTTTCCGACAAAAAAATATTAGTCTAGGAATTTGCCGCGTTGTGGTTTTCTTCAAATACATAAACGTTAGGTTTATTTTAATTTATTTTTATAAATAAGTTAATGTTCTAAAAATACGTTACGATCTTAAATCAAAGCGACAGTGACAGTGAATTGTCGGATTCCATCAGTGCAAATACTGCCGCAATTATAAATAATTTGCTTCCAACAAAATCCAAGGAAAATTATTTAAAAACTTATGAAGAATTTTCAACGTGGAGAAGTGCGTGCGAAAGGCCTATCAATTTCAGAATCAGTAGGTACTTCTTGTCTTTTACTTTTAATTGTCATTATTTTTAATAAATGCTTATCTCATATTATTATTGTGTTAATTTTTTCGCAAATGGTACGAAAAGTAGAGTATTTTCCTCGGTGATAAAGCTGTCTTAGTCTTGGGTGAACTTAAATCCCTCGCTACACTCAGGACTCGTCTTAAATCCCTCGCTTCGCTCGTGATTTAAGTTTTTAACACCCTCGCTACGCTCGGGAGTAAACCTCGAGTCCTTCGTTACGCTCGCGATTTAAATCGTCACCCGCGACAGAAGACACTGCTTTATCCCCTTGGTTAATAATCTACTATTTATATGGTGAAAGTTTTATGAAAATACACCCGATAGTGTCTGCGTGATTATCGTTTTTTTGTCCGCGGTAGACATTACTTTGCAAATTAATTACACTATGTTTAAAACATATAATTGCAAATATTCACATATCAAATTACGGAGAAAATTGTCTAGTATAACATATTTTATTTTCAAAGAAATCAGGCCAGTCGTTTAGACGTGATGATGAATTTAAAATCATTGAAAATCGTATATCTGCGCCTTAAGAGATTCGGAGCGGTAAGAATGAAAGGTTATGGATATAATATATCTCAGTGAGATACTCGTAGTTCACAAATCCATATCATAGAAGGAAAACGCTGCGTTGGATTACTAAGTGGCTAAAATCAGTACAACGGAAAGAAACCACTGCGTTGGATTGCTAAATAATATCTAGCACCATGTTGTGTTCATAGCACCTAGTAATTACTAAATTGGCCAATTGGCGAATTGGCCAAAACACAAAAAATCGTCGTGCTTTCTTCAAATCGTGAAGAAAGAACGATGAAACAGAACTTAAGACCCAGAGACCTATACAGGACACCAAAACTATCAACAAAAACAGGTAACTTCCCACAGGACTAATCAGACAATAACATCCAGCTAATATAATTGACAGGATTCACCGTATATTAAGTAATTACATATCGCATTAGGCGACCTGTCAACTAGATAAATTTGCTCGACCCGCTGAAACGTACATCAATTATTAATTGCGACAAAGATAATTAGTTATTTAACAAATAACATATGTCTGTAGTGGTGTAGAGGTAATTAATGTAATTGATTGTTTAGGTGATTCGGCTTAGCTAGTAATGCAGTTAATGGATGCTAGAAGGACACGGCAATTGCAGCTATTGACGAAAAGTATAGAATTATGTCCTTTTAAGGCGAAAGCGTTAGGGTAATGAAATTCAAATTTTCTTACGTTTTTTTTTGCAATTTGCAGGGCAGTGTCATGTTGTTTCATCATCATATCAGCCGAAAGACGTCCACTGCTGGACATAGGCCTCCCCCAAGCACCTCCACTTCGACCGGTTCTGTGCTTCTCGCATCCAACGGGTTCCTGCGGCCTTCACAAGATTGTCAGTCCACCTTGTGGGAGGCCTTCCAACGCTACGTTTTCCGGTACGCGATCGCCACTCCAGAACCTTTCGGCCTCATCGGCCATCTGGGGGCCTAAAAAGGCCACTTTGGCTGAATCATAAAAGGATAACTTGGATAATTTGGCAGTCGTTACGGATCGTCAGAAGCCCGAATGTGTGACAACTAGTCTTACCAAGGGGTATAGTATTACCCAGTAACTGGGTTGTGGAGGTCAGATAGGCAGTCGCTCCATGTAAAATACTGGTACTCAAATACATCCTGTTAGACTGGAAGCCGACCCCAAAACAGTAGAGAAAAAGCTAGGCAGATGATGATTATCGAATGCACATAATGAAAACGGCTGTCCCATTTCAAAACCTAGTAAGGGACACTTTTTACAAAAATCGTTTTATTGCATAATCTTGCTAACCTAGAAGGTCTCTACCAAATACAAAAACACCAGCGTTTTAAACGTACATAAAAGGAGATATATTTAAGCATCGATACCTAGTAAGTGCACCTTTCACTCCCTAGTAACCATTTTAAAACCTAGTAAGTCACTTTAATCAATTCAAAATATATATTCCATAGGCTAAACAATATTACGTTTATGCGCTCTCTTGTAAAATTTCATTTTAAGCCCTTACTAGGTTTTGAAATGGGGCAGCCGAAAAGTTCTCAAAGGCAAAAAGCATTAATTATTTTAAAAACTGCTGACTGTCTGAAGTTAGTTTTAGTCAAGTACCTATAACAATATCCACATAGCATAGAGATAAAAAAGATGCGTTTAAAACCCCTATGATAGCAGTTCCTCGCATTAAAAATCCTGTGCATTTCTTGGCAACGAATGTTTTATAAGCTGAATAAATCACATATATTCTATCAAACCCATCAACGAATCCTGTGGTTAATTTTAATACGATACGAGCTTGGATGTTGCCGCTAGAAAATGAAATTAAAAAGCAGAGGGCTGTGGTGAATAATTTCAAAATGCTGTTTAAAAGTTTTTGTTACGTAATGTTGCGATGTGCTGCGAACTTTATAAGTGAATCAATGTAGTCGTTTTGCAAATTAGTTTCTTCGTTTCTCGTTAGTGTTGAGTAATTTAGGATTTTGTAAAGGTTATGAGCAACAGCATCTATCTGTCCTCCAACTTCTATGATCATGTCTTATATTGCGTCTGTAATCACTATCCTTCAGTGTATCAAAAATCACCATCTGCGTAGATTTTTCCCAACTGGATCTGGATCTCGCTTAATAACACTTAGTATTTTACATGAATCGCCTTGACTAATCTGAATAAAAAATGACTGAATGAATACTTCCATACTAATATTTAAATGCGAAAGTGTGTCTGTCTGTCTGTTACCTCTTCACGCTTAAACCGCTGAACTTAACTGAAAGTAATTATGTTGTCATACCGTGTGGTGGGACCCTGGTGATCTGCTATACAGGTATTCCTAGTGCAGGCACCAGTCTCTCACAAACTAGTTTCTAAGCTTGTCAAAATTTTTATGATAGCATTGTTTGTGAAGAGATTAAGAAGAAGACTATTTTAATTTGAACCGATTTAGATAAAATTTGGTATAGATATACTTTGAGGCCCGCGAAAGGACATAGGATGGTTTTTATTCCGATAATCTCACGGGCTAAAAACTTACGCGGATGAAACCGCGAGGCGCTGCTAGTATAAGATATTTTCGAAAAGCTAGAAACGTTAAGAGGTCGATATGCTACACTTGCGTTTAAAAAAATTGGCCCACCCTGTGCTATCCATTTGAGAGACGACAACTGAAAAATCTTAATGAATATAATTTATTATTTTATATTGTGTGAAGGTAGGTAAGATACAGTTTATTTGTACATACACTATATTTTTATAAAAGCAATATTCTCGACAAGATTGACTAGATTCTTTAGATGTCCTAATCACTCACTTTTGCCCGGAAAAAGTGCGTAACTCGTTTGTCAATGAAATTGACAAAAGTTTTGTTTATTTTGTTTATTTCTGATCGTTTAATGAAAATTTAACTGAATTTTTAACGGACTTAAAAAAAGAGGTTCTTTTTTCGAACCCCACGTTTGGAAGTTCGCGATTTTCTCAAAAACGAATGAATCAGTTTTGATAATTTTTTCGCTATCGCAATCTACATCTTTCAGGAAGGTTTTAGTATACAATACATTAGGTTATTGTTAGTAAAACTTGTTTCAAATCGAAGATCACGGGGTGGGTCGATTTATGCATGCAAGTGTATTTTGAAACCGACGAATGGAGCGTTACAATACTTAAAAAAATCTTTTGGTTTTTTAGTCTAATCTTTGTTCTGCAAGTTCCACCTTCTTTGCTGTCCATTCTTCCCCCGCGTATGTCACAGCAGTTAGTTGCATTATCTTGATGATAATATATATGCAGTGTTACTACTGACACGTTATGTTTGCAATTTAAGCCGTGAGACCGCAATGCGGGTCTGCCGTACTTAAAACTCGCTATGCGAGATGTTTTCGCTGATTTATGTTTGGTACACGGATTTTTTACTATTTATACTGGCTGGTTGGTTTGTTTTGTCGTGGTTGTGGGGTGCCGTATTAGGTTGGTGAAGGAGACTGAAACTGTTTCTGGTTTTCATAGTATAGAGTGTTGTTAGATTTGTTCGAGGAAAAAGATTGCGGAGTGCTGGTTTGTTGTCTGTGGTAATGTTGTTGAAAGAAAGAAAAGAAACAAGAAAGAAAGAAGAAAAGAAAGAAAGAAGGAAAAGAAAGAAAGAAAGAAGAAAAGAAAGAAAGAAGGAAAAGAAAGAAAGAAAGAAGAAAAGAAAGAAAGAAAGAAAATACAATGCGGCAAACATGACGCACAAAAATAAAACAAACAAAACAAAAGTTGGGGTCACATGCGTCACATCCATGCAAAACGGCCATCGCTCAGCATAATGCTAAGACCCTATACGAGACAGAGCCCCAGCGCTGGTTTTGATTGTCTTCTGTCTGATGACATTGTGACTAGATTTTAAACGTTTTTAATTACGGGAATTAGTCTTCTGGTTATGATAAATGATAAATGATTTTATTTTTGTAAGTAGGTTTGCACAAACACTTTTACACGTCAATCATAAATTTTTTAAACTAGATGAGGTCGGCGTTTCCTATCTGACTACTCTGAGAAGAAAGGCCGAAACAAACTCAGAGGTCACAGTCTCTTTTAAAGTCCAGACATAATCTTGGTCAGGTTATATGAAGACCATGTAGGTCGATGTCTGAGATGGTCTTTTGAGGAATGAACCACACAGATTGAGAGGACCTGTCCAGTCAGTGCACGCATTTGTCAGAAATCGTGCAGCTTAACTCAAGACTTAAGGAGCTCAACGATTCGACGAACAATACCAAAGAAAGGACATTTGGGTAGGCCACATAAATTACTCAAACTGCCAGACCATGGAGAGAATTATAAAAAAAATATAAAATGAATAAAATAAATGACCCACATCGGTTGTTGCACCGCTAGAATTTTAGCAATTCGATTTCCAAAAGTTATCACTACTAATCAATACTTTTAATTGGAAACAGACGTCACTAATAACATAGAACCTTCTCCACCAAACTGTAACACCTACCCTTTCCCGTGTTCCACTCTCAAACATGTATGTAACCTAAGTTCTACACCCCAAACATAGTTGAGATCCCTTTCTTAACAAACTTCCCGACGGATAAGCAGCTGACAATGTTTATCAACTGTTCACGAAGTTCAGAACTTTCTAGCATAATTATATCTCATTAATTTGAAAATCAGAGTATACAACATTTTATCATTATTATTATTAAAGTTTGTTCTTGTAAATATGTGCTTATAAGAAACATAATGTGAAATGTTATGAAATATTCGCTGTAAATATAATTAACCGCGAGTCGAATTCGCACACGAAGGGCTCCGTACCATAAAGCAAAAAACACCGAAATTTTCTATCAAGGTTAGGTATTTCTTGCAGATATACTGTTAGTAGCAACTTTTAGTCACCTAGGAAATGTAAGCCAGAATCGGGTGCTAATTATTATCTGCCTAATTAGCAATTAGGGTGTCATACACGCACACCGGTTGCAAGTCCCTACTACGCATCTGACCGCCCTTTTGCACCTTCCTTTTTTCCCTAAATATGCATTATTTACCTCACAATACAGACGTCCCTTATAACCAGCCTGATATATTTATTTATTTATTTATTTGATATAGGCACACCAACAACTTATTTAAAAATAAGACATGTACTCACATTTACGATGGGATTCTGTGTAAAAAAGTTACTTATAGGCATGCACATCATTCACTAAAAAAAACTGTGTGGCACTCCGGGAGTGCCGACAGAAGTGAAAACTTAAAAAATTGCGTGTGTATTTTGTGAATCGTCTTAAAAACAAAACACGCGCGGTACCGGCTACGGCCATCCGTCTTACGAATTTTCGATCAGGTCACGTGTCCTGACGCGAGCTTAGCATTTTTTACCCATCACAAAAAAAGTGTACAACGCCGCTAAAGAAGTTTTCACTTCAAAAAGACGAATCTGAATTACAATTGAAATAATTATCAAAAATAAAGAACGTAAAGAAAAATTAAATTAAAAATAGAAACATAAATTAATGACAATGATATTATACATTAAATAAAAAATAAATATAAGTACTAAGAAAGATATTACAAAAAATAAAAATTAAAAAAAGTGTAAGAACAAAACAAAAACGACCTCCTCGGGTGACGCGTATCGGGTGTCATATATAATTTATCTACAGCTTCTTCCGTCGAATGATATATGGAAGTAGTACGAGGGGAATATGGTATTTATGAACCATAGCAAAGTCAACGAGACTTCCCCTTACGGATATTAGTAAAGACGTTAATGACTTTGTTCTCCATTAAACTGATTGGTTTGTTCTAATGTCATTTGTTCCTGTTTCTTGCAATTTAGAAGAGGTATTACTAGCAAGACATGTGACATTACCAACCCGCACTGTGCCTGAGTGGTGGATTAAAATATGAATAATAATTACATTACGAGTAGAATCATTCACAATTAAAATTTTACTTTACCACCCCAACTATGATGAATAATACTATATTAATAATAATCAGCCTGAATTGTCCCACTGCGGGAGAAAGACCACCTTTTCCATTCTCCACTCGACTCGACCCCCCGACCCTGAGTCAATATGGCCCCATTCCACCAATAAGTGCAATTTTTTTACTAATAGTTCTGTTATTGTATTTAACATCTTCATTATAGCCGTTATCGCCTGAATTTAGGCATTCTCATTTTTGTTAAGGTTCCGTACCCAAAGGTTAAAAACTGAACCTTATTGCTAAGACTCCACTGTCCGTCTGTCTGTCTGTATGTCACCAGGCTGTATCTCATGAACCGTGGTAGCTAAACAGTTGAAATTTTTACAGATGATGTACAGACGCCAGCACATCAAGCTACTACAATCTGTCAAATTTCTATAATAGATTTTCAACTTTATCGCTAAAATATAAGGTTCAAAGTTGATTGGGAAAAATTGACAGTTTCGGGTAGCTTGATGTGCTGGCGTCTGTACCTATTTCTGTTGCCGCTATAATAACAAATACAAAAACAGAATAAATAAATATTTAAGAGGAGCTCCCATACAACAAACGTGTTTTTTCGGCGTTTTGCCTTGTGTTACGGAACCCTTCGTGTGCAAATCCGACTCGCACTTGGCCAGTTTTTATAACTACTGACATAAAGACTACGTAATCACCATATTATCCGTGCCGGACGGCGCGTACGTGTTTCACGCGCGCCTCAAAGAGATGTCAGCATCAACCGAAGGGGCCCGTCAGGGCCG
This sequence comes from Luperina testacea, assembly GCA_927399505.1. Lineage (NCBI taxonomy): Eukaryota > Metazoa > Arthropoda > Insecta > Lepidoptera > Noctuidae > Luperina > Luperina testacea. The sequence continues at coordinate 3,274,492 of OV656771.1, forward strand.
AAGCCTGCCGGGTCAGCGGGATTGTCCGAAAGGGTTACCGCTGGCCCGGATCATAAAGGGCTAAGGAAGGAACACGGGTGGGTTTTAGTCAGTAAGAGTCTGACACTCCCTTTCGCTCCACCCAGAGCGGGAGGGGTCATTTGATGATTTCCCATCCCGAAAAAAAATATCACCATATTATTATGTAGCAAAAGTTTTAGTGATTTTAGTGGGATTCCATAGGCCCATATTTAAAAGAATGCCAAAATACCTCATTCATTTATGTGCGATAACCATGGCAAGAAGGGAAATACCAGTTTCACTGTTTCAACCCTTTACTCTACAAAAAAATATAATTCTCTCAAATAAAACGTTACTATTCAAACAGAAAAATCATAGCAACAAATATCGAGGGACATCTTGGATTGAAAGTAATTCAATTTGTTAAGGATAGGAGTCGCTGGGTCGCGTAATGACACTTCCGAGGCAGGCGGGCTGCACCTGCATCCTGCACCCGCAGGTACGAGAAATAACTGAAATATTTACAAACTTGACAGATTTTTATTTAGTTTTGTAATGGGTGATTTTTTTTTTTGTCTTGTATTTATTTATTTGCTTACATCTACTATTATTATTCCAATGGCAAATAGCATTATATATCACAGTTCTCGAAAATAATGTATAATCAATTTACACCGGTCGAAGAAGGCAGCTATTATATTTTACACACGACTCTGAGGCTGTCAAAGCCAGCAGAAGTAGTTTACAAATTAAAAGATGAAGTGTGATAAGTGTTACCTTTTAAAGAGTTACCTACGTAAGTCTCATATTATTATCATAACAGCATTAAAGTTAATAATTTTTGAACTATTAGTTGCATTAAACTATAATAATAACTTATGATTACATTATGATCAATGTTATGTTATTGTTATGTATACAAATATATATATATAACCTAATAACAATATTAGGTTATGATCGTATTTCTCAGTATTACCGTTAGACGAAGTATAATTATTACTGCCACTGTAATCTACAGATTCTAAGGAACAAATCAACATGCGTTTCATTAATAGACACCACAATTTTTGGTGGGCCTAACTGCCGAACAAAAACAACTATCTCCTTTCAATAGCATACTTAAATATAGTTAGACCTTCAGCGGATAAACAGGTATTATCGTCGCCAGAACTGTGTGTGTAGCCTACGTTTAGGGAACCACATTAGCCAAAAACTACAGCACCTAAAACATCAACTTAATCCCCATTTATCACACTTAACTGCAACAATTAGACACTAGCTAAACACAGACGACACATTACGAGAAAATGCAGAAGGACAGACGTCCTTCATACATACATACATTTATAAAAATGTGCGTACAAATATCTCTTGTTACGTCTGCTCGCCTAGTACCATGTTTCACAAAATGTTTGGTATGTATGATTTTTTTCTAATTACAAGCACTTCTGGCGTTGAGTATACTTTTAGGCAGAACGGCTGTAACGCGACCACAGTATAAATAAAGACATACAGTATTGTGTCTCGGCCGTAACCTTGATGTAAATGCCTACAGCCGCGCGGTACGTAAACATGCGATAGGGCTGCCCGCCTCCAGTATTTTAATTACATTTGCCTACTTTGGGTTTCCATTTAGTTTTGTTATTGTATTTTACTGTGTGTACATAAATAATAAAATAAATAAATTAATATACCTACTTCTTTTTATATAAACAAATAAAATACTTTGTGAATTGAATAGGAAGTGTGTGTTGTTTTGATCGCCGCCGCACGACTCCAGCTAGTGAGCAGCGCGCTGTTGCTATTCAAATTTCGAACTAATCGCCGCGCGGCGCCAGTCAGTAGGCAGCGCTAGCGCGCTGTTAAAATGGCGGGAAAGCAAGTGTGCAATCACAGATTGATTTTATTTAAAATTAAAAAAAAAACAGTTTATTCGGTAATTTAAAAACTTGGCTGCATGCTCTAGTGTCTTTGCCAACATTTTCACGCAGCCACGGCAGAAAATAATCCTCGCGCCATTTTTCTCAAATTTTCTTTTCTTTGTACTTGTATTGTGAAATGTTTTTTTTTTTCTGTTTCCTCGCAAATGTGTTAAAAAACGTCGTACGATATACGTGCGTATTGGTTATAACATCTTAACGCACTAATATCGTAATGTACTATTACAGAATTATAATCATTAAAGTCATCAACACAACTCTCTAAGACCATGTAAGTCCAAAGAATGATGATTTCATGAAACAGTTATTCTTATTACAGTAACAGTTATTCAATAAAAAGAATAAATTTTATTCATAAAAGTATGCAATCATTTCATTAATGTTTTGTTATGATGTTGTCACGTTAAACTATGTAACGTCGTACGTTACATTTTGCACAATAAAACACATTATAACTAATTTAACAACAAAATCACAGCAACATTCCAATGTTTGTCAATGAGCCGCAGACGTCAAAATATGACAACCACAGATTATTACAAATAGAGTGGTTGTAAATAGTAATGACTAAAGGCACAATATGTTCAGCTATCGGCGCGCGAGTGAGAATTTGTCTATGGGCACGCGCATTTCCGATCTCTATCCAACGCGTCTATCGTTTGACATTATATAGTGGTAGGGCCAATAGTAACGGCTCGCCCCGGGGAGGTACCACGCTCATTCCTATTTCTTCCGGCAAGCAGCTCTGCTGTGTGCCGGATGAAGGGATTGGGTTGCCGGGTTAACAATTACTGGCTAATTTAGACAATAACAACCTTGTCTACTGGTGACACAAACAGCGATCATATCAAGTATCACTCATATGTGTCAACATTTTTTTATTATAACTTAGTCATTTTTTATTCAAAACCTTGTAATAACTTAACTTAAATTAACAATTATAAAATAAAGCATTAGAACTTAAAACAAAAAATATTATCACACAACTTGTATCAACAAACTTGTTTATTGGAATTATAGCCTAAATATCAATACATATTGTACTTGTTTACATTTGACCTAGATCACTAATGTTCCATACAGTGAACGTTTTTATTGTTGACAACTCAAAAGTACAGTACTATTTCATTGATTTACCAGCTGTTTCCAACAAGTGTTGCAACCACAATTTCCACCTACCTCCTTTTTTAATTATTAAATTTTCCTACTAAATTGTTGTTTCTGAGTACAGTCAACAGCAAAAATATGTCATTGGATGTTAATAGTGACTAATATTTTAATTTTCAAAATTATTATTGTCACATTTTCAGAATTCAATACCATAAGCGTACACATTAGTTGCACCGATTATTTTTAATATGTTTACAATTAGTTTACAAACTGCAAACGTTAAATTTAAAAAAAAAAAAATTTTTTTTTTTTTCCTTTTTACATTTCATAACGTAGTTCCTTCACTTTACACGGACAACAACCAAGACGTTAATTTCAGTTTGTTTTGTGACAGTCGGAGTAATTGACGCTCATCATACCATGCGGATTGCTACCCAACACTTACCAGTCTTACGATAACTTAATATTCATACATCTAAAATCAATTTGAAATAACAACATATTTTTCTTGTTTTAACTTCATTTTTTTTTTAACTTATTTTATTTAAGCCACTGCATAACACAGTGCATAACTTCAACCTCAGACGGAGACACGCTCACTAGATGTCATCATCAGTGTCTTCACACGTGTCCTAATCCGTCAATTTTTTCGGCCTCCTTATTCAGCCCCGATGGAGAACCACGCTCACTTGATTCTATCATGTGCCTTACCCGTGGTCTCTCCTCATTTTATCGGAACCTCTGGATTGGTTGTGGCCAAACTCGGTACGTTTTACATACCGGGAGTTAATATTTCTGAGCGGTTGCAACTCATTAAATAAGCCTATGCAGGAGCGGGTGGATACTCCTTAAATAAGCCTTCGTCCAGTTTTTAATTTCCAAATACTTTAACTTATCTGAGCGGTTTGCAACTCATTAATTAAGCCTTTGCAGGAGCGGGTGGATACTCCTTAAATAAGCCTAAATTCCTTTTCAATAGTATAAACCCAGTAAATTCTTTGCTTCTTTAAGCCGAATGTACGTCTGTTTTGCGCGAGTAACAAGTCAACTATGGACATGTAACTCTCACATAGCTGCTAGGACGCGGACTCACCTCTTGTTAAGGTAGTCTGCCAGTATGCAAAGATTACGAATATGAGATATGATGGATGAACGATGAAGAATACAAGGGGTCGTAATTCAGATGGAGGTATAACAGGAGTAAAGGATTTTTACTGAGGTAAAAACCCTCACCAAGCGGCGGGGTACTGTAACGTCGTACGTTACATTTTGCACAATAAAACACATTATAACTAATTTAACAACAAAATCACAGCAACATTCCAATGTTTACATACATTCAACTGTCAATGAGCCGCAGACGTCAAAATATGACAACCACAGATTATTACAAATAGAGTGGTTGTAAATAGTAATGGCTAAAGGCACAATATGTTCAGCTATCGGCGCGCGAGTGAGAATTTGTCTATGGGCACGCGCATTTCCGATCTCTATCCAACGCGTCTATCGTTTGACAACTATCGTCCGTAAATCGACTTTACAGACAACCAATTTTTTTCTAGTATTATTCATACACACAGTACAATAAACAACTATTATTAATAATAAAAACCACGTCTTTACTTTGAATTATACAAACTAACAAAACACACATGCCCCGAGGTTTTAACACAAGCGTACCTACCGTTTAATGATTCATGAACCGCCTATAACTACCTACCTCACTCGTGTTTATCACTTTCCTTTACTCTATTCACTTCATTTATTAATCCAGACATCTTTTTTTCGGGAGATAAAATGAAATACTTATCCATTAAAAATACACACATTATGTACCTACCTACAAGTAAGTAAAATTATTTTATAGTCTTACCTTTCAGAGTTTCCAGGTAATCTAAAAAAAGTTATCTCTGGATGCGTTATTGACGAATTCGTGCAACCAAAAACAGCACAATATAGCCTACTCGTCATATTAAATATGTACTTGAACTTATTTTTAGTGAAAAAATCGCGCGGTTATTGTTAAAAAAAACAACACACCGTCCGTTCGTCACTGCGACACAGTCGCGACTGTCTGCATGCTGAGCGCATGCCGTGGTCGAGGCGCGTAGGTATAGCTCGCGTTTCGTCCGTTTGTATGAAGACGACGTACTGTATGTCTTATTTATACTGTGACGCGACTGATCCGAGAAAAAATCACCTTCAAGAATACAATAGGGCCATTAACGGACGTTACGCGTAACGGACATACGCGACGTCGTCGTATTGAAGCGTGGTTGAGACTCATACAGAATTAACACAGATTTCTTGGATTTCTTAGGGGAAATATTTAATAATTATTTCCATTGGAATAAAAATAGGTTTTGAGTTAACCGAATTACATGTATAAATTACTCTATTCATTTTATAAAGAATCGCCTGTAGACGAATGATTTTTTCGGACACACAATTTACTTGAATAATATGTAGTTGCTAAAAAGTCATTGAAATAAAGATAAAAATGATTTTTTTAGATCACAAAATGCTCAGTTAATTATTCAATTAACGTGTCGATTAGTAACTTTGGGAAATCAAAATAGGAATGATTGTATAATTGAATTATTTAAAATGAGATTTGTCGTGTCGTACTACGATGACATAGTTTCATAGGTGAGAAAGTGGTCCTTTTTGTTTGTGTGATCTCTAGCTTTCAGTTTTTATGCTGTGGACCTTTTGCAGTATCCCTACTATACCACACTATAGTTTAATTTTATGCTAATCTGCTGCTATCTATTACATTTGCGAGCGCCAGCACAGCGTAGGGGTTGTAATCAATTAGTAACCGTTGATTTTGTGTATTTTCTCACAAATTGCATTTTAATTGGTCATTACAATTGATTTCGTGTTATCGGGAATTTGGAATAGATTGAAGTTACACAGATTTTTAGCTAGTTTTGTAGTTTTTGGTAGCGGTCACGCGGTCGGTCACCTACGCGTTGGACAGAACTTATCAAAGCGTCAACACAAACCTCTGTAGTTCAGAATTTCCGAGATACTTAAGACCGGAATAAGTGGAGGAGCACCGCGGTGTCTGCTTTGGCCAAAGAAAATGCAGTCATCAACCACGACCACTTTGTCAAGAGTGAACGACTAAGGAGGAGGAATTTTTGGTAGTTCATTGTGTGATGTGACATCCACACCGACGCGCACTGGTCTCTCTGGTCCCTCTCATAGAAGCAGTCCCAGCACCACTGCGGCCTATAATGTAATGGTCACCATCACAACAAACTATAAACTTTAATTATGAATAAAGGAACCGTTCGTGTATTAAATTTTTTTACACCACTTTCCATCATGCAAGCCTGAGCTTCTCAGATTTACACATATAAATCATATAAGTATACATATTATGTAAAACATACTGTTATTTACGACGCCACTAAGTTTTCTAGTCATCGTCGGTCGGCCTGAACCTAAGCTATAAAAATATCCCGTACTTAGCGATTCGCTCAAGTCTTCAAAATGAGGATTTATGCTAACCGTCTCCGATACACACGAGGAATTTTAAATCAAGCCAAGTCATGCTTATCTAGGAGTGGGAGTAATATAAAGAATAAGTAGGCTTTCCGTAAATTGTGGCAGGCTATTTATGGAAATGATAACCCGAGTAAAAATATAGCGGAATAACGTTTATGATATTGATAGTCGATAGTAATTGATATAGATCGGTTATAAACCTTTAGTTCGTGGTCAATACTGAATGACTACAAAGCTGTTGTACATAGGATCTGTTACCCTTGCGTGAAAGAACTTTTCAAGAAAGACACTTGTGCGAAAAGTAATTTCAAATGTCTTTTGCGGAAATGTCTTTCGAGCAAGTGACCTGCTACCCTGTAGGTAGGTAGATATAAGCCAGAAAGATTTTTTCTTTAGAATGAAATGCAATCCTGCACGATTGTAACATCAAGTTACAATGTCTAATTTTACCAATGAACTTTATCAAACCTGCCATCCAGTAAACGTCAACAGTAGAATATAGGATACACGATATTATTTATACCTATTTAACGTCTGGACTTTAAAAGAGACTTTGACACCTGAGGCGGCTTACGCGTAAAAGTGATGCTGTTATCCCATTCACTGAACAAACCATTTCATTACTACTTAGCGAAATCCACGGAGGAGATTGCTAAAGTTAAGGCTCCTTCAAACAGGCGCGACACGCAATAAAATCGCGCGCGACACAAAGGCACCGCAAGTCGCGCAACGAGCGGTGCCTTTGTGTCGCGCGCGATTATATCGCGTGTCGCGCCTGTTTGTAGGAGTCTTTACTCTGTGCACACCATGAAAATGTTTATCTTTACATATTATATAAAACAAAGTCGCTCCCGCAGACTGTAAGCTTAGATTTTTTAAACTCCGCAACGGATTTTAATGCAATTTCAGCAGTAGATAGAGTGATTCAAGAGGAAGGTTTATAATGTATAATACATGCATATTATAGTAGAGAAAAGCCGAGAAATTCAAAGATTTGTAATGTGATGTCGTTACAAAAATTTTTTGTGTGTTTACATTGGAATCGCTGGCTAAACCTTACGAGATAGATCAAATTAATGTTCTACGAAATTGTAAATCTAGAAAAGATCGATAAAAAAGTCCGTATATGTTTATCTCCTAAGGATAACCCACAGTAACCATATTATCTTTTACATAATTACAAAAAAATATGGGTTATTTACTAAGCTATTTTAAATACTACAGATTATTCCTTATCCAATTGAATACATTAGATACGTTGTGCATTTCATTTAGATTAAAATTGCCCCTTACAACATATCATTAAAATTAATATCTTAGAATATATCAGAGATTTAAAAAGCAGGGGGCAGAGCGGCTGGCGGGTCGGCACGAAGTTCGCCGGGTCAGCTAGTTACAGATATAAATGTAGAAATCTTACATAGGGTAACACAGTGGGCGGTCTTATCACTGTGATATTTAAAAGACAAGCTGAGAGAAGCAGAGAGGGATCGAATCCAAAACCCCACGATTCATAGAAAAATTACGTACTGCTGGAAGCTCAAAGGAGGATACTGCTGAAGCCTCGTTTTTCCTTAATCTATTAGGCACTCTAATTTCTATTATACATGTACCCAAATCCCATAAAAAAGCCCCATGACCAATACCGAAAAACCTACCATTTCTACCAAATGTAATAAATATTGTGCTCACTCCCGGAGTAGGTTAAATCGTCCTTAAGGATAATTTATCTCTCAGACAGAGCCCTACGACCCTGAAGCCATGGTCCCATTGCTTCAGGCTGTGTTTGCGACGACATAATCTGGGATCTTGAGAAATTCGCGTAATTTCTTCCCATTTTACGTATGCGTTGTAAAGCTGCAATTGGTCTGTGAAGATATATGGTGTGTATTTTGTCTGTGTATCTATCTATATCTTGCTTGTTTGGTAACCTAAGGATTTTAATTTTCGTATGTCATGGCTAGGTATAATTAAAGTATTTGTAGCGTGATTACAAATAAATATTATGATTAATTATATTATGATTTCCTTTATTTCATTATATACATATGAATTATATCTTTAAATATTAGGATATAAAAAAAAAACATTTAAAATATATGTATAATATATTATGATTATTATTTTTCCACAAGTGTTAAAGCCCAAAAAGTGTCCTCGTGCAGTATGCATGATTCAAAATACGTAAAATACGCGCATTAACGTGGAGTTGCGGACACTAGCCCGTATGGTAATAAAATAATTAATAAAATATAATAATATAATTTCGTTTATTTGATGTGCTGGCGTCTGTACATCTAAGTTCAATAGTAGATTGTTACTCATTGGGGGTGAATTTTATCAGGCCGCGAATATAACTTCCCGGAAAAACATAAGAACATCATGCTTATTTCCCCCAAGAAATAAGCAGAGGTGAATCCACAGAGCCTGAAAAAACTCATTCACTTATTACCTACAGTACCCGGCGATAAATATTGCACATCGACCTTTACCTTTTTTGTATTTTATACAAAGAATAAAAATAATTATCAAAAGAAGCAAATCATAATTGTTTTAACAGCTCCTAATAGATACCGGACTGTTTGAATTTCGTGCGACAGAGATAACGCTCTACGAAGCCGAAATTAGCCGATTGTCTCTTTCCAAAGGTCGATGTGTAATATTTATCGCCGGGTACTGTACTTTGTTTACCTCCACCTCTCAAAAAACTACGTCACACCACAGCCTATATATAATGTATGCCAACGGTCCGTTAGGAAGGTGCTGTTTATCATAATTTCTAGCAATACAGCGCTTCTGTCAAACAATACACGATATTATTGGGTTCGTAGCGTCGCATGTATTATGTATGAAGATTCGGAACGCACTTCTGGGGATGTGCCTCTAGCTGGGTCTCGTGTAACTATGATGAAAGGTTTTTGAGGGACTGATATTTTTTGGGGCTTGTATAGAATAGAATATCTATCTATATTAATAATAAACCTGAAAGGTTTGCTTGTTTGAACGCGCTTATCTCTGGAACTGCCAGTTGGATTTAAATTTTTTTTTTTGCATTTGATAGCCCAATTCTTGAGGTTATTTTTACATCACGCGGAGTCTAGAAAGAAAAAGTAATGGCGTGGGCAGACGATGCGATGCGACGGGGTGGGTCAGAGAACAGGACGAAATTACAGTGCAGAAGCTGGTATAAAATATGTACAGACGCCAGCACATCAAGCTACCCGAAACTGTCAAATTTTCCCAATCAACTTTGAAGCTAATGCTTTAGCGATAAAGTTGAAAATCTATTAAAGAAAAATTTGACAGACGGTAGTAGCTTAATGTGCTGGTGTCTGTACATAAAAATGGTCTTAAATATAATTTTGACCATTAGCTTCCTTGAATTTATTTAAAGTAGGTACAGGTACCAGAATACCAGGGCATAAGAGAATATTGCCGGATTAAAGGTCAATTTTCCTGACACTGATTAGACTTGACATTTGCCTGAATGATTACGAAATTGCGGGTGTAGGTACCTAAGAAGCCTGTAACCCTGAAACTATATCCCTGTACCCTTTCGTGAAGAGGGTACATTGAGGAACACTTATTAGTTATGCGGGGTATTACGGTAGAACCCAATCTTATTACGCTGAAATCTGAGAAAATTGTCGATGAAGCTGTAAACGTTTTTAAACCTTGTTGATTAATATTAAATTACTATAAGGGTCCAACAAAAGGGGCAAACCCTTGTAGTAATTTGTATTGTGCTATAATAATGTAGTATCTCATAGTTTTGAATCTATAAATTGATGGTTTGAAATGTAGACTATTAAATTAACTGATAATGCAAAACTGCAGCAGCTAAGATTTGGGATGACACAATTTAGAAGAAGAAAGAGGATAACCTACGGTATGGTATTTAATAATTAAATAATTAGAAATAGAAGGAATTATATTTAATGTACAGACGCTGCATATCGACCTACTACAATCTGTCAAATTTCTTTAATAGACTTTAATTTTATCTCAAAAGCATTAGGTTCAAAGTTGATTGGGAAAATTTAACAGTTTCTGGTAGCTTGATATGTTGGCGTCTGTACAATACAATAATTCTGATGTTAGATAATTGTTTTTCATCCCATCTATTCGAAAAGGACGACTTGGTTCGCCTTTAAGTGCACCCAAAGGTAGTGTTTTCTATAAGAAACTTTTCACACCACCTGCTCGAAAATGTCAAATTATATGTCAAGAAACCTTAACCTAAAGTGAGTCATTAGTGGCCGGGGGGCATAGCCGGTCAATAATGTTGTACTAGATTTCATTATGACCCGCTGGTCAATAATGTGATTTGAATTTGGAATCTCACATGCTCAGCTAATTTGGCAGTATAGTACTAACAAAAACCCTTTGGTGCCAGAAAGAGGAAAGCTATTCTCGATACCCGTACTACGCGTGGATGATATTCTTGATTTCCTACAAAATCATAACTACTGCTTCTTCATATCGTTGCCATGTTTTCGAAGACATAATATTGTAAGAATAATTAGATAACTAAGAACCATTTTTTAAAAGGAATGGAAGTGCATATAACTAACTATTTCTATATATGTTATTCTTACTGTTTGTTTATTTAATACTTTGTTTTTCGTACAATGGCTATTATTTTCTCACAGTAGGTGTAAAAAGTAGAGTATCCTCCTCTGGGCTAAAGGTGTCTTTGCCTTGGGCTAGCTTGAATCCCTCGCTGCATTCAGGATTCTTGTATTAACTCCCTCGCTTCGCTCGTGAGTTAAACTCTTAATACCCTCGCTGCGCTCGGGAGTTAAATCCCGAATCCTTCATTGCTCTCGAGATTCAATATTTCGCCCGTGACATAAGACACAACTTTAGCCCCTCGGTGCATAATCTACTATTTAGCGGGCAGTAATGAGTTTTTAATTCTCTTTATAAGTGCGCCGCAATTATCTTTGCCGCGCACTTTTTAAATTTGGAACATCATAGTGTTCAGCGCCAAAGAAATCGAACGTAATGTTTGAATAAAGACTGGCTGGTACGACGGCTCATAGTCGATCCGCGCGCCGGCTGAATACAAAAAAAAAGAAATCAAATTAAAAACGCGCAAACTATAAGCCCGCGTTTTCGTCAATTTTCACGGATTGTTAGAAATTCATGGTTTTGTTTTGAAAAATGAGTTCCTCAAGTGACAGTGAAAGTATAGAATTAACTCCTGAAAGTATTAGAACTGACGCAAGAAATGTGATGGATAATCTACTAGGTACCTGCAAAATCCCGGGAGAAATATATGCCTATGGTCATTTTATTGAATGGAGAAATGCAAGAGGCGCCAAGAATTTTTCAGTTTCAATTTAGTTGTTACTCTATGTTTTATCAAATAATAATATTACAATAAAATATAAGGCGCATTTTATTTTCTCATAGTGGGTCATGAAACGTAGAGTGTATCACTCGGGCACAAAATATATTTTGGCTCGGGCGACGTACTTTGAATCCCGCGCTACGTTCAGGATTCTATTAAAGAATCCCTCGCTACGCTCTGGATTCAAAAAAGCGCCCTCGCCGTAAAAATATTATTTTGCTCCCTTATGATACAATCTACTATTAACCATGCAACGATTCAGTTTCATTATAACAGCTTTAGCTTTTATCCGCAGCGTCGCCCATGTGGAGGACGATAATTATCCCACGTTACCGTACTACCTGGATAAAAATCATGGTGATGGGCTCCCCGTGAGCCAAATTTCATCGAAAATTGTTCAGCCACTAAGGCGAATAAAGACAGCAGACAGGCAGAGATATTTTTGTATTTGTAATATTACTAGAACAGATCGAATACTTGAAATGTTGAGGTTTACGAAAGTATTATCGCAAACCTCCGTTCTATCCATCACGATCAATTCTAATATTAGTTTACCTAAAATTATGGACTGAACTGTAGCCAAACTGAACATGTTACATACGTCATGGCGATAGGTAGGTAGTGTTGGCACTGGCTTCGGGCCGGTCATTAGGTACATTTCGGTTTTAGTTCATATATCTTGAGACTGGTTTCAAACGCCTACGCCTTAGGTATTGGGTCTAGCTGTTACTAGTGTGTTTACAAATTGCTTTTCAAGTTGAATTTTGTAACAGGAATAGTTTTTAAATAGTTATTTACTACTGGAGTTTTGATCCTCTGTATCTGCATAAACAACTCCACACAGCGCTCCAAAATACAGATTACTTGATGTTGCTCAAAAAGCCGCTAAGATGAAGTGGGACTGAGCTGGTCGACTGCCGTATGCCCAATGAGCTGTGGGTCAAAATAACCACTACTTAAAACAATTATGATTTGCTTCTTTTGATAATTATTTTTATTCTTTGTATAAAATACAAAAAAGGTAAAGGTCGATGTGCAATATTTATCGCCGGGTACTGTACTGTAGTTTATTAAGAGGGGCTTATGGCTAAGTTATAACAGCCACACGGGTCGACTGATCAGGTTAGTCTTTGGATGGGTGAGTATCTTTATATATCTACCAAAGACTCCCGCGTGCCTCGGAAAGAACGTTAAGCCGTTGGTCCCGGCTGTCATTCGTGGATCTTTGACAGTCGTTACGGGTCGTCAGAAGCCCGAAAATCTGACAACCGGTCTTACCAAGGGATATCGTATCTATAACCCAGTAACTGGCTTGTGAAGGTTAGATAGGCAGTCGCTCCATGTAAAATACTGGTATTCAGCTGCATCCGGTTAGACTGGAAGCCGACCCCAACATAGTTGGAAAAAAGTCTAGGCAGATGATGACTGTAGTTTATTAAGTTAGCCAAAAAAATCAACATATCCCGTGAATACATAAGACAAAATAATAAATTAATTTATTTGTTGTTTTAATTAACTTAACCGAAACTGTCTCAATAAATCTTAGCATTTTAATTTAAATAACTTTTCAGCTTTAGCCGATACTTGAAATGTAGCACGATTTTGCTCCTTCATTAGTGTTTTCTCTTAAAACTAGTCAAAGACGTCTACTAAGAGAAACCAGACTCCAGTTATGTTTAATTAGAACCAACTGCCGGAAACTGTATTTACTGAGACGTTCCAGAATTTGTGGATATATTTTTAAAATGTTGACGTGGGAAATATTAAAAGTTACTTATTTTTTTTAGCTATAATGTTTATGGTAAAAGACGCTGAATGTTAAAAGGTGTGTTGCGGTATGTTTATATTGAGCATTCATGCAATGCTTAACATAAACATTGATTAATTGATAACCTACTAACAAAAAGTCAGGAAGCGTAACTATGAACAAAATCAACGAAAAAATCGGCTCCAAACTTCACTACATTCACAAAATACTTGGAGTATTCGAACAATAAAACACACATGCAAATAAACCAATCAGCTGCGCTTGCGTAAAGCGTTGTATTCCGGCAAGCGCCGTGATTGGTCTGATGCGCGGTGGCCTTTTCGGCAACGCCCACCGCGGTAAACATTTGCGTGGTGCCATTTTTGAGCTTGAGTTACATTTATTGACTTTTAGTATTCGTAGTTGATAACACACGCAAGGAATTCAACCCGTGTTATAACAAATTAGGCCAGGCGTTAGTAATAAAAACCTATTATTAAAAGCATGCAAAAACTACACCCCGCTCTGTGCGTACACGCTCACACGCACACATTTACAAACATTTACAATCAAACTACACCTCACTATGTGCACACGTTTACGAAACCGGCTTCACTTTGCTGTTGACAGCACTTTGTTTTGGTTTTATTTTTTCCCCATCCCACAAAACTGTCACTTTACCTATCCTGAGGACGTCCTTCACTGTGTTATTCAGTCAAACAGACAGCTTAGCTATAAACCCTCTTCATAAGACACCCACACATGCAAAGATGGCATTGGTATTCCAACTAAGATTCTATTAATATCACAAAAAGGTGGTCACCTCACATACTCCTCGTTACGTCTCCAGAGTTCTATGCTCATAGAATCGAAGCTTTCGTATAAACTTGGCGATTTCGCGAGGATCCCGCCTCGGAGAGTTTTAACGGGATCACCCCGCGAAAGTTGTTGAATATCATATTTATCTCTACACGAGGTATTAGAATGATTATGGATTTGTTTATCCGAATGTTTAGAAGTTTTGGGTACGTTTCTAATTTGAATTTAATTATGATATGGGCCTGTGATTCTTGGAGTGAAGCATAGGTCTCTCTCATACAGACGACAAAGTTTTTAATAATTTCATAAGTTAGTGAGAAATAAAGTCAAAGTCAAATCATTTATTTCAAAAAGGTACAGAAGTACAGAACAAACACTTTTGAACGTCAAAAAACAAAAGAGTTGATTCTAGTCGCCCCTTCCAAAAAGTAGTTTAGTATGGAGAAGAATGGTCAAGAAAATCCACCGTTACTCTTTTAAAAATGTTTTACAACATTTTGTATACATTAATTATATATATATATATATATATTTCAAGACGATTCACCAAGAATACAGTTACTATACTACAATAGGTAAAAATAATTAAATTTAAAGCAATGACAGGTAAACTAGTCATGTGATAGATACAGGGTGCCCACATATTGACATATATTGTAAAAGTAGATGATTTTCCAAAAAATTAACACAATATAGTATAATAATTTAGTGTGTGAGTCAAAGTAATCGCAGAATGTAAAATCGATGTCACAAAAAAAAAAGAATTTTGCAAATCGGCTTATAAATAACGGAGTTCTGAGGTAACAAACATAAAAAAAATTCAACCGAATTGATAACCTCCTCCTTTTTTGAAGTCGGTTAAAAATAAATCATTATTCAATTAAATTAGCAACTAGTTTGATTTGTCCTAGTAGATTGTCCTTTGAAGCAGGACCAGCATGTTTCCAAGCGTTCTTATCTTGGATAATCCTCTAATTTGCAATATGCTTGTTTACAACAAGCTGGCAGCTTTTATTTTCTACAGCAGAGCCAAGACTAAATAAAAACACTATATGTTAAAAACCCGTGGGGCGGGGCCCGTGGCTAAATATTAACAGCCGCACAGGTCGATCGATCAGGTTAAGCTACGCTTGCCGCGGTTGATCTGTGGATGGGTACCATCTTTACATACCGAGACCCCTCCGTGCCTCGGAAAGCACGCTAAGCCGTTGGTCCCGGCTGTCATTCGTGGAGCTTTGACAGTCGTTACGGGTAGTCAGAAGCCCGAAAGTATGACAACCAGTATTACCAAGGGGTATCATATTACCCAGTAACTGGGTTGTGGAGGTCAGATAGGCAGTCGTTCCATGTAAAATACTGGTATTCAGCTGTATCCGGTTAGATTGGAAGCCGATCCCAACATAGGTGGGAAAAGGCGGGCAGATGATATATGTTAAAAACTAAACCGTCTGAAAATGCCCTATTTCGGTAATGGACATCGGATAGACATTCATTGACGGGCACAAGCGTCGTGTCAGCATTATCGGTAAATCCATTGCCTAGCCTTCCATCTTTATTTAGGTCATGACACTGAAAGTCAACAAATAAATAATACAGACGTTGCATAAATAAGCAATTTTCAATCTGTATAGCCTTTTTCCAACTATGTTGGGTTCGGCTTCCAGTCTAACCAGATGAAGCTGAATACCAGTACTTTACATAAAGCGACTGCCTATCTGACCTCCGTAACCCAGTTACTGGGTTACACCATACCCCTTGGTAAGACTGGCTGTCAGACTTTCGAGCATCTGACGACCAATAAGGACTGTCAAAGATCCAAGAACAACAGCTGGGACCAACGGCTTAATGTACTTTCCGAAACACGGAGGGGTCCTCGGTATGTAAAGATGGTCATCCATCTACGGACTGACCGCGGTAAGCGTGGCTTAACCTGGTTCATCGACCCGCGCAGCTGTTATCACTTAAACATAAGCAATAAACAAATGATGCTCAAATACGTTGCCTTATTTCTCACAAAATGTGACAAGAAAGTCCCATAATCCTACACGAAGCACAGGCAGAAGTTTCTCGAACGCCGCCATCTTGAATTAGGTAATGCGAGCGCAAGTAACAGTATTTTAATTAGATTTATTACTAAATTAAAAACAAAAATATCTCCCCTAAATGTAAAACTTTGAAACCATCCGAGCCTCTTGAAGCTGTAAGAACTCTTGGAACATTCATCTGTAGTTAAATAAAAAAAAAAGTTTTTCCTCCCGTATTAATCTGCAGGCAAATCAGATTCATACCCGAGAGGCTGAGCCACATCTGGCCAGTTAAAAGTTGCCAGTAAACTGGTATGAATACACCGCGTAACTTTGTTAACAATGTAGTGTAGGTCATAGGAGGCAACGGGTAAGCGAGGTTAGTTATTGATAGTGCTTAACCTCTTAATTCAAATTCATAATCTTTAGTTCGAGCGAAAACTCTTATAGAGAAGGGTAACTGCTTCATCACAACAATTTCCTGTAAATTGAAAACTTCACTAAGGTCGAAATTTTATAACCGTCACATAGACGATTAGGCCCTGTTATTTTAAAACGTGCAAGCAACATTCTATGATTACGATGTCGACTTTACTTAAATTCTTGCATCACTACACTACTGTGGCACGTGTAGTGGACGTCCTGTGTAATGTATTAAAAACTAGGATGCAAATTCACCAGAGTACTGTTTCGTCTATACGTTCAGTCTCATGATTAAACAGACATTTATTGTTACCTGAATCAAGTTAAAACAGTTAAAAAATAACGTTACGCTGAACAAGACATGGTTCTTAAGGGTTGTTATGATAGCCTAGATTATATGAATATGGTTATTGACTGATTTTAAAGGCACGAGAATAAGTTAAATAATTATATAACCTCATCAAATCGCTGTCGCTTATCACTTAGGCCACATCCCAAGTGTATCCAAGTCCGAGACTTCATACTTTGTAACCGTGGCATCATTTCGCGTTGTTAGTACGGGGAAGTATGAAAATATCATGTTATTATAAAGTTAGTTTGCTTATATTTAACCGTGAATTACAGTTGACGTGAGGCGTTTAATTATTTACTTTACTACCATAGTTTTGAGAATTTTCATTTTTAAGGAAAATTGCTTTGTTTTGTTGTTAGTGATTAAGTAATCTTGTAGCTTAGCAATAGCATCCTGAGTAGATTTGTTGTCTGATATTTACACAAACTGAACGCTAGATAATCCTTTATTATCCTAAAATACTTTGAGAAATTAGGTAGAAAAGAAAGGGGAAATGCGAGTATGGTGGTCTACTTTACCTAGCCTAACTAAATGTAAACAATTTCTAACATTGCCCTAAACATTTCTCTTCTCTTCAAGGAATTTCTCAGATTCATCAACCATAATACCAGGAATACAGACCCTCAAAAGACCCACAACATTAACTTCAAACAAATTGCTTCAAAATCAACGGAAGTACTCGTATTTACAAATCAACAGATTTGATCCACACAAGAACTTCAGAACATGAAGTCATTCTTATGTACATATCTTTGAGTTATTCCAAGTTTTAAACCAGGCGTATTATCTCATTAATTCTGATATCTAAAGCGTGTAATTCCTTTTGTAAAGTGTCTTATAAGTGTATGAGTAGATATGTGACAGAGACCGACCTTGTGATCTCGCTGCGAAAGGTACACTAGTGCATGCCACGGGTATGTTTGTGTGTAACAACACAACAACATGCCCGTATTTCCCCCAAAAGGGTAGGCAAATGTTTATAATTAGTATGCTGAGAGGGAGGTGTGGTGTTACACGAACGAATAGAAATGAGTATATAAGAGGAAGTCTGAAAATGGCACCGGTGACGGAAAAGTTGTGTGGAAATCGGTTGTCATGGTGTGGGCGTGTGATGCGGAAGAATGAGGAAATTGTTGTGAGGGAAAGTTTTGCGTATAAATATGGATGGCTATAAGAGTAAGGGAAGATCAATGAAATGATTGAAGGACTGTGTTAAAAATGATATTATGGCTAGAAAGGGTTTTTTTTTTCAGGATGGGAAATCATCAAATGACAACTCCCGCTCTGGGTGGAGCGGAAGGTAGTGTCAGACTCTCTTACTGACTAAAACCCACCCGTGTTTCTTCCTTAGCCTTTTATGTTCCGGGGCAGCGGTAACCCTTTCGGACAATCCCGCTGACCCGGCAGGCTTCGGCCCCAACGGGCCCCTTTATTTTATGTTGACATCTCTCTTAGGCGCGCGTGGAACACGTACGCGCCGTCCGGCACGGGCCTGGTCCTGATCGGACGGTGAGCTACCCATTACTCTCCGCCCGCAGGCCCGCGCCTACGGTGGCCGGGAGTCGTCACGCGGCTCCCGAGCGACGCCCGGAACGTCTCACGCGGCGGCTGGGACGGGAGGAGGAGAAAGGATGTGACTACCAAAATAACGAGTAACAGAGAAGTATGGAAGAAAAACGCATGGCGTGCCGACCCCAAATAATTAATTAGGATAAAGGTAAAGTCATGATTATGATGACCAATATTAGCCAGGTATGTTAAAGTTCCATGTAGGTACTCGGGCGAGCCTTATTATTATGAAGCGGGTATGAATGCAGACCAGGGCTGCTACTCAAAAATTCTTGACGGAAAACCCTAATGACAATGCTCTAGCTGGGAATCAAACACTGGCCTCACACGCTAAGCTTGCGACCAATAGTAGCAGTCAAAGTTGCATAAAGTTAAGGCTCTGTCAGCTATCTCCCCATGTGACATTAGTAAGAGCAAATACTGCAGACTGTGATATTTTATATCTAAACTTATTCATGACAGCTTAAAATGATGGAGGCGTACTTTGGCTTCATTTGTCAAAGCTAGGCTTGTTACATTTTGAGTGCGAGTTTAAATAAATATTTTTGGATATGTTCGTAATTACATCGTAATACTTTCGCATATTTTCAGTCGTTTGTTTTAATTATGTGCCTTGGCTTTATTGGCCACGATTACTCCACGTACCTATTAATACCGTGGAGTTCCTTGACCATTCTTCTCCATAGGAACCTAAAATGCTTTGGAATGGGCAACTAGCTTCAACTTTCTGACTGACCGACTCATTGACAATTCAAAAGTACCTATAATTGGTTTATTTGAAAGTAGCAGCGCCACGCAGTTTCACCCGCATAAGTGTCGTTCCGGACGAAATATCGAGATAAAAGGTAGTATAAATGTTAATCCAGGGTATCAGCGACCTCCATACAACATTTGATCAAAATTGGTCCAGCCGTTTGAGCGTGACTCACAAACTTTAGCCTTTATAATATTGGTGTGACGGGTGCAATTTTTTTTCTCGAATTTCTGAAATTTTCTTTCATACAAACCTTGTACTGGAAATACCGAACACAACAACAATTATTATCTAATTTGGTGCAGTCATTCGGAAGTTTTGCGCGTCCAGACATTTTGGCGACTTTGTTTTATACTATGTAACGTGGCCTCAGCGGGGTTAAGCGACAATTATTCTAGATGTGCCACTGTTCCCGGCATTTAAATAGTAAAAAGTTTCCATAAATAACTTTACTTAATGTACAAGGCGCCATTTTCCAGATCGATACTATTTAAAATCGTGGGCACCGCCATTGATTGAGATTGTTTCAAAAGTTCGTATCTTTGCGCTGACAGTTTCATTTAATTCACATACATAACATCCAAGAAGGGTGGAGGCACCTGTTATTGACTGTTGGAGTATATTCATTTAAAGGTAGGGTATATTCATTTAAAGGTAGGGTATATTTGACGTTTGCACTTTATATTCGAGATCGACAACCAAACAGGCGTTTTGGAGGAAAATGTCTTATGTAATTTTGACGTACAAAAAGTGCTGATTTTCAACCTAATTTAAATAAATGACTTTAATTTTTTTTTTAAATTTTACTCTTTATAATGTTTTAATTTAATAAATGACTTTAATAGATGATTTTGACATGGAAACAATGGCATCATAAAGTAACACTTCAGCGTCTCGTTTTTATCTAAAACTTTTAATACACAAAATCAACACAGCATAAATAGTTGTGTCTATATTTTGAGTCGACGTCGAGACTACGAGGAAACTGTTCGTCCTAGAAAATATATTGTACCCATGAGATAATGGAAAAGCCAAGTTTCGCGAGCACAAAATCGTAAGGCCTTGGTAGTATAGGTACTTATTTATTTTTAGAGTCTTTTACTTAAAAAGTTAAGCATAACACTGAGGTATTGGTACTAGGACTGTCTTGCAGAGGTCAAACCAAGAATCTTCGAAAAATATCAAAATTTTCCAATGTAAGCTTTGCTTTTATAGCTAAGAATGAACGAAATCTCATTTACAAGACATGTTTATTTTTCGAATAATTAATTCCTCAAGGATCATACCTACACAGATGAAAGGAACGTCGGTTTCCTAATTTAAAATGACACCTAAATAAGTTGGAACCTTGAAGTTGCTTTGGGGTCCGAGTGTTCATCAAGTATTTCGGGTCATCGGGTTGGTTGACTCTTCACGTGATTTGAGGGCTGGCCTATTTTTAGTCTAAAGAATCAGCATTGCCATCCAACGTGGTAATGTTGATCCTTTTGGGCACTTAACTCATTGACAGCGATGCGGACGTATTTTTTGATGCCCAATGAGCTTCTCCCTCATAATTATTACGACCACTATAATCTAGATTATAAATAGACGCTACAATTTTTGATGGGACCAATCAATGAAAAATAAACTATTTTTTGTTGGATTTGATTATAGGTTGTATGACTATGTTATTTGCTTATACGGCAGGTGATTTTATTTTATTTTTTGTAAAGGCGAAGGTGGCGTGACGATCTAATAAATACGGCCTCCAGGCCGTATTCCAGCTATGGCAACTATGGCAGCTATGGCAACTATTACTATTATAATACTTGCTTTTTTTAGCAAGTAGAGCGGAAGGGAGTGTCAGACTCTTACTGACTAAAACTCACCCGTGTTCCTTCCTTAGCCCTTTATGTTCGGGCCAGCAGTAACCCTTTCGGATAATCCCGCTGACCCGGCAGGCAGGCCCGCGTCTATGGTGGCACGTGGTGACAGTCGTCACGCGTTTCCCGACACCTGGAGCGTCTCCCGCGGCGGCTGGGACGCGAGGCTCTTTCCCTCAGCCATCTCGCCACCTCCTTCACTAGCATGACTGTTTCGCAGAAGGAGGTGACTGCCTCTCACAGGGAGTGAGAGGCAGTCGTTCAAGACCATGGTTTGAACCAGGGACGGACGCGAGAGGTCGCTGCCGCTGCCGATCACCTCTACGAGAACACGGCGGTGCTCCGCCCAAGCGCGGCAGACCTACACCGTATGCTCCACCGTGTCCTCTGGGCGATCCTCGCAGTGGTGACACCCGGGCGTTTCCTCCCGCCTGATGATGTGCAGGAACCATTCGAAATATCCGTGTCCGGTGAGGATATAATACTAGTTGACCCGGAGAACTCCATACCGCCTCAGAATTAAATAATGTGACCAAGTTCAATTTTAAATACATTAAACTACAAAAAATGGTTATTGGTAGTCAGTACTTTCACAAAGTCACAAAGGAAAGAAATGACATAACTTTTTGTTTGTTGTCAAATATTTATAGTGCGTTCAGAAATTTATTTTGTGATTAAACATAGAAATATATATATTATCAAGCTACATAAAAAAATGTCTGTCTTGATAATAAACTAAAATAGAAATAAAATAATAAAGGACAGACCAAACAATTGAATAAATCGAACTAAGTATACAATCTTATTACCTCAGTATTATTTAATTTCTGAAATCACTCTGTTTGACAGGTACGAACAGTTTGTATGGGATAATAAAATAGTTGCTTTTACTATTTTTTTTACAACTTCTTTAAATTTCCTCACCTTTGAAATCTTCTTTGGACTTCTATAAATATTTCAAAACCAAAATTAGCCAAATCGGTCCAGCCGTTCTCAAGTTTTAATGTGACTAAAAACGTCATTTAATTTTTATATTTACAGATCTCAGCCTATTTAAATGAGACAAAATAGGTAAATGCCGTTCAATCACACATTAACAGACGCCCCCACCACAGCTGCTGTTAACTCCACAGAAGTACTTATATCCTTGAAACTTCACAACTCATCAAAGACGGGCTTTGTGCGTGAGTTATATTCGCATTTTATGCTAAGCAGGTAAATAGGCAGGATTTGCCATTAAATACGTAGAAGTATAATGAGGTCTTTAAAGATTCAATATAAGCAACTGGGTTTTGTATGGAATTAAATTGGCGTAAATTATGATTTTTTGATATTTTCTGTATTAAAGTTACAAGTTGTTTATGATAGAATGTTCAGCTAGCCTATTTTTATCTGCAAAATAAAGATAAAAATAGTACTATTTAGTACCAAATAAATATTAAAAAGTACCGGATCATAGGTAGTCCCATTTTGTCAAAATTAACGATACCATAAATCACTTTAAAAAACATTGAATCGGGAGCATTCAACGTTACAATTGGGGCCACAAAAAACTACACACACAAGTTTTCGCGACATGACACGCGTTAGCCCGAAAAAAACGAAACATATCGCTTGTCGTATTTTTCAAATGTGAATACGCAACGCCCGAGATTAACAAATGGATCGCGTGAAAAAGTTTCAGCAATAAATTTAGGTAAAGTCACAAAACTCGGCAACGACACGTTAAATTTTATTACTGCCTCGAGCCTGTGGAACGTTGCTATTAAACTTGGGATATTATTGAAATGATCTCAGACAAAGGTTGTTATTGCACGAAAATATATGCGAACTTGTGAGTGAGAAGTTTAAGCGCCCGATCAGTACTTCCTTCAGTAATGCCCTCAGAAGTTAGTGCGTGAAAATTGAATTATTGCTCTCTGTATTGGCCCGCAGTGTATTAAAACGGTAACGTTCGAAGTTAGAAAAATTGTTTATATTATTTTTATTGGAGTTGTAAAACCGTGTCGCTTTGAGTTTAGAAACGGTTGCCGGCTCGCTTCCAGGGGAGTGGCGTCAGAGATGATGTTGTAAAATATAACAGATCAGGAGCACTTGCTGCATTATTGTCTCGTAAAAATGTTGTACAGTAACTGGTTTTAAAGAAGTAGGTCTACAGATAGCCTTTGAAACGGCCTTATATATTGCACGAAATGTCTACATTTGTTACTGCAAATAGACATCAATCAACAATCGTGCAGCGTCTTCACATATAATTAATGTACCTATGCAAAAATTTGGTAAACCATTTTTAAAAGAGTAACGGGACAATAGTGCCTTTTATGTGTATGTATATTTATTTGAAATAATTGATTTGACTGACTTTGACAATCCGTGTAAAATAGTATTCTTCCTTTGGTCACTCTTTGACACCGTAATTATTAACTAGTATGTGTAAAAATTTACTTTATCACCACTATATCTGTGACATTCGATGGTAACACCTTATTCATGATTAGTAATAAATAAATAGTTAACAAACCACTTAAACCCACAAGATACTAAACTGACCATAAGATTTAATGGTAATAAATAAATTTGTTAATTATAATTACATAGTCCCAATCAAACATTCTCCTTAATTTATTAACCCGATAAGAAGAATCATCCAATGAATTTACACCGTAAAGGTACCTCTTTCAGATAATATTTCGGCTATTTAATGCTTTAAAACGTTGTAAGAAAGGAGTTTATTGCCCGGAGTTGTCCGTAAATTTATATATTATGGGAACGGCGGGATACGGAAGGTAACAAGGGTTACTAGGCCTCCGATTGTTTTATCTTTCTATAAAGAGTTTAAAATTAATTTAAGCTGAAGTTTTCTCCAATGCATGT
Organism: Luperina testacea; assembly: GCA_927399505.1. Lineage (NCBI taxonomy): Eukaryota > Metazoa > Arthropoda > Insecta > Lepidoptera > Noctuidae > Luperina > Luperina testacea. Next base: position 3,298,844 of record OV656771.1, read on the forward strand.
TGCTGAAATACATGATAAAAAATTATTATGTGCATTAGTTATTATCAATTATTCTATTAACCAAAAGTTAGAAAACAGGAACGTTTTATTTATTTATAAGCTGTGTCAATTATTTGTCACACAAGTGTACACTATGATGCATACAAATAATTATGTTCGAAGAAAAATCGACTCGACTCGTAGCGGATCTTTAACCTTTCGTAGCCTTAGCTACGTCGTAGCAGCGTAGTCTCGCAGCGTAGGCGTACATGACGTCATGTTGTAACAATTTTACCCGCACCACTTTGTTCGCAAGAACTGAATGGTCTTTTCTGCAACCAATCAGATATGCAAGCTAAAAATTATTTAGCAACCGGAGCCTAGTAATATTGGCTCTCAAAACATAAACATATAATAATAGCCCACTCCCGGGAGACGAAACCGCAACACTACCAAGTTACCTCAAAAAGCTTTGTATAAATTCTCAACAAAATACTCTTGGAAATTTACTTTTATATATTTACAATCAAGTGGAAGTTGTTCAACTATTTCGTGTTCCGTTTGAGAAAAACAAAGAGAAAATTAACGATGAAGAATTCCATTTTATTCGATGCATTGTTGCTTTGCGGTGAGACTTACTGTTTGTGTTTGTGTTTGTAGTTTTATATTTATACAGTTCTTTCAAGTTTATGAGAGCCTGGTAACATGCGCTCTGGGTCTTGGTAAGAAAAGATTAGTCAGAATGTTTTGCATATAGTGTAAAAAAATATGTATTGTTACTTTTGCAAAAAGGGTTTTTTACTAGCTGCACCACACGGTTTTACCCGCATTAGTTTCTATCCCGTGGGAACATCGGGATAAGAAGAATCCTATGTTTTAATCCATGTCATGGTCTACCCACCGTGTACTGAATTTTATCCAAACCGTGTAGTCATTTTAGCGAGAAAGCGTAATAAACAAAAATAAAAACATACGAACGATCAAATATAAACAAAAATAAAAACATACGAACGATCAAATCATTTCTCTTTATAATATTAGTTTAGACTCTCGCCTCCTGTTTCGCACGGGTGCAGTATACTGATGTGGCGACATGTCAAAACATCAAGATTTCTATGTTTAATGATGGTGTAACCTTAACGCCAATTTCCGTAATTAAAAACGTTAAAAATCTAGTCACAATCTCATCTCAGCGATAATTTATGTCAAAAACTTGTCAAAAATGTGTAAAAATTGTCGGTATTTTTGACTGATTGAGACAGATTTTTAGTACCTAGTATAAATAGATAGTTATTTATTTTATTTTTTATTTACTTAAAACTTTATGCACAAGTAAAAAACTGTACAAATGCGGACTTAATGCCTTGGGCATTTTCTACCAGTCTACCTTGAATCTATGAAAAGATTAGAATGTGAACGTTATAAATACGGGAACTGCCCCACTCGTCAAAATACATTGTGTAGTTTAAAAGAACTCAGTACACAGAAAGATACCAGAAAAGGTTCCTAATGTCGTGATTACGTCAATATTGCTATTGTTCTTGAGGCCTTGTGAACTATATTTATAATTGCTCGAATAAAAGAAAACCTATTAGGAGAAACGCTGCCTTTCTTTCCGCACTTTTTTGACAGCCAACCAGGACTACTAGGAGTACATCATAAATAAAGAGTAAATTTCAAAACTACAATGTTACGTGGTTGTGTTCCGGTGTAAGCTGCTTGTGAACATTCCTCCGCTGCGCTAGGCTGAACCGCATGTAATCAGATTTATTTTCTGTGCTATTTTCAGAATTGTGTGTTTGTTATATGAATGAACTGTAGTGTTATTCTCTAAAAGTCGCTTCAAAGATAGTTTTGAGGTGTAAATCCGCGAGGATTTACTAAGAAAAAGTCACCCAAAGGGCAATGGAGAGGGCTATGCTTGGAGTTTTCCTTCGTCATCGAATCAGAAATGAAGGGATTCGCAGGGAAACTAAGGTAACCGACATTGCCCAAAGAATTACCAGACTTAAGTGGCAGTGGGACATTGCTCGCATAACAGATGGCCGATGGAGCGGAAAGGTTCTGGAGTGGCGACCGCGTACCAGAAGACGTAGCGTTAGAAGGCTCTCCAAGGTGGTCCGCTGACCTTGTGAAGGCTGAGAGAATCTGCTAGTTGCGGGAAGCACAGAACCGGTCGAAGTGGCGGTGCTTGGGGGATGCCTATGTCGAGCAGTGGATATTTTTCGGCTGAAATAATGATGATGATGAGGATATCAATCCTTTCGTGATATACCATGTTATTATACTATTAAAGTCATTGTTAAAACTGATATCGAGACATCTTTGATGCCTTTTACTTATGGTGAAGGAAAACATTGTAAAGAAAACTGGACTTAACGGTCTGAAACCTCCAATGTGAACCGAACAAACGTGAAAGATAATCCTCCTCGGTATAAGTCATTCTCGGGACAATATGCACGATATCCATGATTTTACGATAAATTGTGATACCCCCAAAATGCACGAACGTAAACACAGCCATGAAAACTGCATCTCTAAAACCATTTTCCAAACACAGAATCGACGGCGCAGTAATTTCAAAAATGTACGTATGTATTCCTTACTCTGAAAATTGGAGGTGGATAAAGCAAAAATACACGAGGGATAAGTTTGAGAAGGGACGTTACGCTTGTAACATTTGCTATTACATAATTTGGTGTTCAGGTTTAGGTATCGATTGTATTTAGTGAAACACATAATTTTCATGTAGTTTGAATGATGCTCTTTTTAAATAATTATGACGACTTAAGCAGTTGATGAGTAAGTAATCATTTTGAGCTACGTCTGGCAGTCGAGAGAATACGTTCTTGACACCTGTCAGTGTGACAATTCTAGTAGCTAATAAAGATCAAAATCGCAAAACACGTATTCGTTTCTATGACAGGAGTCAGGACCGCATTACCTCCATTCCGCAGTCAGACTGTAGTGATCTAACTGTCGTCTGATGTCATTAAGGCACGCTGTACGACATTTTGAAAACTTGATTGCAACACTTTAAGATTTTTTCGTTTAGTGATTAATTATATCTTGAGAATAAATAATAAATCCTATGACCAAATCATTATTTACAGCATCCAACTAAGCCTGTAGTAACCAACACTACTTAATATCGCAATGTCCCCGTTCACAACTCTTACTCCGATATTCCAGGTTACTCCGAAAATTGTCGTCGTAATTCTCAAAAATTCAATTTAAAATCGCTCTGAGTTGGGTCAGTCTGGAATATTCCGCGGAGGCCGGCCGCACGAGTAATTGGTACAGTCGTGCACACGATGCATTAAAAAATCGTTCGAGACGACTAGTTTGTATTTGCTGTACACTGTGGAGGAATTTTGGTGAACCTTTTAGTTTTTGAAGAGTTTGAGCGAGGAATTCTTTGAGGATATTGAGTAAAACTGGCGTCGGTTCAATAACAGTCTAATACTGAGCAGAGGCAAACATTTACCTACAGAAGCTTTAAGCTACAAAGTGAAGCCATACAAAGTATAGAATCCAATGGAAAAAAAAAACGGATAAGAAACTCCTTGGTCACGGTTTATACAATTCCTCTGGTTATTAGGTCAGTCCTGTGGAAACTACAATGTAGTGCAATCGCTTATACAGAAGCCAGCATATCAATATATTACAATCTGTCAAATTTCTTTAATAGATTTTCAACTTTATCGCTAAAGCATAAGGTTCAAAGTTGATTGGGAAAATTTGGCAGTTTCGGGTAGGTTGATGTGCTGGCGTCCGTACTACCGAACATTTTCATTACTTCTCAAGCTTCGTATTTATCCATTCACTACAAAAAAAAACAGTGGCATTCCGGGAGTGCCGACAGAAGTGAAAACTTGAACAATTACGTGTGTATTTTGTGAATCGTCTTATAAACAAAACACGCGCGGTACCGGCTACGGCCATGTCGGCCATCCGTCTTGCGAATTTTCGATCAGAAGGCCAATTCTCGTAATTTAAAACGTTCAAAATCTAGTCGCAGTCTCATCTCAGCGACAAAGAAATGTCAAAAACTTGTCAAAATGTAGGGAAATTTGAAGTATTTTTTGACAGATTGAGACTGAGATCAGACTGTGAACGTTGTTAAAATTAGTAGAATTGCCCCTCTGGTCACGTGTGTAGGGAAATTAGAGATATTTTTGACAGATTGAGACAGATAGAAAGAAAGAAAGAAAAAGTATTTATTGCGACTCGTACAGCAAAACAAAAAACCAAGTATTTATAAAAAACAGTAACAAAAGGAAAATGAAACAGAAAGTCCTATACGTTATATAGTTTGTATTTTATTATTATTTTTTTTTATTCATGTTTTTAAAATTGTAAGCTTTAATTAATTAATTAATTTTTTCATACGTGTGATTTTACCTGATAAATGAATTTAGTTTTATTTTGTTTAATACTAACATTAGTTTTAAGTACCATTGTTACTAACAAAATATGGACCTGGTCTGAATTAAATGTTTTTTATTTATTTATACGAGGCCAAAAGGCTCCTATCTCAGCATGATGCTACGACGTTTAAAGGATAAATGTTGCAGCGCTGGTATTCTGATAGGGCCCGCTGTGATGTCACGGGCAGTTACAGAAATAAATAAATAGTATGTAAATAATAGCAAATAATAAAAGATCAGACCAGAAAAGATCAGACTGTAAACGTTCTTGAAATTACGACAATTGCCCCTCTGATAACTTAATCCTCAATTTAAATAATTCATGACATCCACACCTAACCCCTACATTTCACTCCTCATTTTTCCAATAATCCTTACAATTCCGCATTACCTACTCAATGCATAAAGCTTGGTTCACAGCCGGATGGGCGCCATCCATGGGCTACATCACAATCAATGGGGCCAACCTTTGCGTTAACGGGTCCGTACGGTGTAAACCAGGGGTGAATGAGGGCCCCCTGTAATAGATATTGCAAATTAAGGGGCAGCTGGCTACTGAAAATATCTAATGTCGAGTGCAAATAATCAGGTTTTGTTTTTATTTACATTTAAAACAGGATTTTGTCGGCGACTCCGTCCGCGCATTTTAACACAAAACATATTCTATGGCGAAAGAAAAACGGTGACGGAAATCATCGTGAGGAAACCGGCATGACCTAGAACCAAATATTTAAAGACATGTGACATCTACTATAGTCTGCGCGGAACACAGAGTACTTTTTGATAGAGCGGAACTAGTTGGCCGCGCCTTGGGTGGGGACGAGGGCAAGGCGGCGGGGTTGCCTATTGTTCGCAACGCACGTACTGAGTAGTGACAAAGCGCCCCCGCCCCTCCGTCCCACCGCTCACACACCTAAGGCGCGGCCAACTAGTTCCGCGCGGACTATAACGCCCACTGGGACCGCGTGATTGATTACAGCCCACTCACTCACTCACTCACTCTCACTGATAAGAGGCTTCTGTGAACACTATAGGCTCATTATACTTATGCATAATTATATCCTACTAGCAGCGCCCCGCGGTTTCACCCGCATAAGTGTCGATCCCGTGGGAATATCGGGATAAAAACTATCCTATTTCCTTCCCCGGGATGCAATCTATCTCTCTGCCAAATTTTATCGAAATCCGTTCAGTGGCTTAGGCGTGAAAAGGTAACATACAGACAGACAGAAAGAGTTACTTTCGAATTTATAATATTAGTATTAGTATGGATGGCACTTGGTAACAGCTTAGTTTTCTACCAGTGAAAGAATTTTTGAAACAGGATGAGTGGTTTCGGAGATTATCTGCAACATACTAACTAACTTTACTTCTATATAATACCTACATAAACTAGGTGTGAGTTTATTTCTCGGTGTGTATATATTATTCCTATGGAAGTAGGTAGAAACGCCCCCTGCTGCGATCCTCACGTATCATAGTTTTTTTTTAATCTTCAAATTTCGTCCACCCTTCAACACAAATTTTGTATCGGAGTTTTTTCCAGAACTCTTTTAAGAGACATGGTTAGGTACTGAGTTAGTTAGTTCTCTCTCGCCCGAGTGCTCTAAGTGCTTGCTCTTTTGCTGTAAAAGCGAACTAGCCAACAGGAATTCCCTTGAAAAAGACCTAATAATTTACTGGTGTCTTTTTATTTAACTTGTTACTCTTTGTAAACTCGGAGACGCTTTTTTCTCAAAGGATGGATGTTTGATACATACTAAACCGTTTTAAGATGGTCGTTTTCGTATATCTATTGCCTCGTTGCTACTGAGCGTGAGGTTCTGGGTTCAGTTCTCGTGTCCGGTAAAGTGCTATTGGGTTTTTCAATCTGGAATTTCTCAGTACTGGCCTGGAATTTGGATTCGTGCTCAGTTGAAATCAATAGACTCCCCTCATGTTACATGGGACTTGAGCATAACTGGTTAAATGTGGGAGTACTATAATTACACCTCTGTCAAACCCTTTGCGAAATACAGGCGTGATGTTATGGTATGTTATACTATATCTATACTTATCGTCACTGGAAAGGAGAAAATGCTAAAGCGCCATGTGGGCCAAAATGAGTTATACTAATATAATATATCGTTGGATTACATTTTTTTTCTGCGTCGATCTGTTTAGGTTTCAAGACAATCTGAGCCAATTTTTATGGGCTCAGATTGTTTGTTGTTGTGAATACAAAGATATAGAATATAACTAATTTTCGCCCAAATGGCGCTTTAGAATTTTCTCCTTTCCAGTGACCGATATTATAAATTAAAGTCGCGTTTCGTTTTTGTCTGTGGCGTCCATTGCACAACGGATTTTGTTGCAGTTTTCACCATTATTTAGAGAATTTATTCTTGAAGGTTTATGTGTATTATACATTCATATTAAGCTTATTAGTTTTGCCCGCGACATCGCCCCCTTTAAATTTCTTGTTCCCCCGGCCCACCCCGTCGCATCGCATCGACCGCCCGTGCTTATACATCGTTTTCCTTTAGCGTTCTTTCTGAATATTTTTCTTTTTGCTCAACTCCTTAGGGTCATAGCGTGATATTATAGCCAGCTTCCACAGGAACTGGGCTATCAAATACAAAAAGATTTTTTTATCACATCTATTCAAAAAGAGCTAGTGCATTCTTCGTAAACAGAGACTAAAATAGCTCTTTAATCTTTAAGCAATTTAATTAAGAGTGATTTGAATTTGGAATGTGGATATTGTTAAGTAGTAAAAGTTCCAGTCACCAAAGAGATCAATCACGAACATTGTATGAACAAGTAACAGGCTGTATGATAAAGAAAAACGGGCGAGACAAATTAAAAAAAAAGTTTGTGAAAAAATAAAAAACACGCGAAAAGCAATCTGTCTTCGTTTATAATTGTTTACTCAAATTAGGATTTTACTTAGTTTTATAAAAAAATTAGTATGTCTTCCTCAAGTAATTGTATGTAAATAAATAAATGTACAATTTTTTATCATACGTTGCATTTACTTATTTTTTCATAGAGGGTGAAAAAAAGTAGAGTGTTCACCTCGGGAGCAACACTATTTTAAGCTCGAGTGACGTACTTTCAAAACGTACTTACGAAACACTCTCGCCTTCAAAATAGTTGTTTGCTCCCTTGGCAAACAATCTACTATTTCCAATCCGACTGGTAGTTTTAGAGATTAGCGTGTTCAAAGAAAAACTCTTCAGCTTTATTTTTAGTATATAGATAGATAAAGATGTCTCGATATTATGTCAAGTCGTAAAAAACGTGGCGGATCGCTAGTGTATAATAAAGTCCATTTTGTAAAAAAGCTACCCCTTAACGCAACTCCTTTCCACCTCTGTAGATGGACAAGTTTAATATCTGGATATATGTTCAACACATACGCACCAGTACGTTTATAGTTGCCAGTGTAAACGTTTTTTGTTTTGGCGTTATACGTACTCTACATACATACATAAATAGGTTATTAGTTACATTAATAGTGCATACGTTTACATTTTCATCAATACTGGGTTTACGTAAAACCCAAAAATTACGTAACATGGATTTTCTAAATTTTTTTAAAACTATTTATGTAAACACATATGAACAAACAAGAAGAAATGAAACAGAAAAGTACGCGCAAAGGTGATGCTTATTTCTAATATCTTCCAGTATATCTTTTGTTTTATTATTTTTTTTAGATACGTTGCCCCACACTAGGAATTACTCCTGTATCGTGGGTGCGTTTACAAACATTTAAATTCACATACACAAACAGCCAGACCCGGAACAACTACCTGTAGGCAATACAAATATTTGTTCCGTGCGGGAATCGAACCCGCGACACGCAGCGCAGCAGTCGATCGCTCAGCCACTGCGCCAACCATGTCATCTGGAGGGTAGATAAAAAGAGATGTAAGACATCGTGTGTAAGAGCAGAAGGGAAAACAAACTACGAAACGTTATTTCTCGTAATTTTGGCTTTTACATCAGAAAAATATACAGCATTACTGCAGACAGACACCTAACTATCTAGCCACTGCCACTGTCGGTTCTAGCAAAACAAGATTCTTTAAAGGTGTTTCACCTTGTTACAATATGCATAGTGCAATTCTCTGGAGTATATCGAGACGCCATTTTCTATTCCTAGACAAGTATATCATACAATAAACTTACGTAAGAGAAAATTGAATTACTTGGACATTGCTACTGTTTTCGAACAGTTGCTTATTAGCATTAATTTAGATAATAATGCTCGGAGATAGGTATACTAGCTTACCATTTCAGCACTGAAAATCAGTGCTGTGTTGTGGATCTCCCATAACACAGCATCATGCTAAATGGAAGCCTTCTTGTCACTCATGACGTGCAGATGCCGACTAATTCTGTTTTATGCTCGTGATTATAGATCTATTACATTTTTCATTATTATTAGAGTTAATTATCTTTTTGTATGCACGTGCTTCTGTGACAAATAAATATATTTTCCTTTCATTTATTTTGTTCTGACAAATGAAATATTTGAAGACAAGTTCAAATACATGTGATGTGAAAGAGTATACGGTATTAACTAATTTCACACAATACTTCTGCCAAGTACCATTGCTGTGTTGAGTTTTGAAGATATTTAATGAGAGCAAGGGTTAACAAGCGTAATGAAACTTTTTTGACACAGTAAGATGGTAATCCCCTCAAAAAGCTATGTAATCTTTAACTTGGTGTCTAACACACAATAGTTTTAGTTTATATCGTAACATTTCAGTCTACTTATATAGCTGTCCATCTCTGGTAATCTGGTTCCCCACAATTGTGAAGGAGTTTCCTTTAAAACTCCTCATGAAGACTTGAGATTATTAAGAACACTGAGAATTTACTGAGCATTTAGAACTAGGTACCTATTATATTATTTTGATACCAGCTGTGCCCCGCGGTTTCGCCCGCATAAGTTTCGATTCTGTGGGAATATCATAAAAAGTAGCCTATATGTTAATCCAGGGTGTCAGCTACCTCCATACAAAATTTTCTCAAAATTGGTCCAGCCGTTTGAGCGTGAAGAAGTAACAAACATAATTATATAAAAACATACACACACACGCTCACAAACTTTCGCCTATATAATATTAGTGTGAAGTGTGATTATCTTCTCGTATACTGCACCGATTGACGTCATCACGTCAACGTCAGCTGTAGCTGAAAACCAGCCCTGGGGCTCTATCACGCATAAGTTCTTGGCATTTTGCGGTGCGATGACTGTTTAGCATGTATGTGATGCATATTTTCCCCAAACTTGTTCTTTTCTTGTTTGTGTTCTTTGTTTGCGTCATGTATACCGCAATAAACGTATTTTCTTTCTTTTTTATATATCAAAGTTTTCTCTCTCTCTCCGTCCTCGAAGCCATTACTTTTATTTACCCACCTAGCTAACATATTGACTCCACATATTACGTTTGTCTGTAATTCAACCCAAAGCTACTACTTGTGGATCAAATCAAATTTTTGAACGCATTATTGATCTCTTGAACATAGGGCGTTGTAATTCGAATAAGCCTTCACAAAATTAACTTTACCATTCGCACATAGCAAAACGTACTTTATTTTTTACCTCCTAAGGTTTATAGATGTATTATTGTTAACATGGAATTCACGCTAGGGAGTTGTATTTTGTCAACAAGAGCGCGACAAGGCTGACATACCTATTTTAATAAAGTATGAGTAGAGATCTGAGCTCCTTTTTATTTATTTCGCGTGACGTACATGAACGATTACAGGGATTTGTAAATAAGTTATACTTTAGATTTGCTTAAGGGTGTTTAGAGAGATGTTTAAGAAAATTAAGTAACAATAGCTCAACTGTTCAGTAAATCTACTGGTCGTACGTTTGAACCCCACTCGTTACACTCAATCGACTATCACAGTCCACTGTTGGACTTAGGTGTCTCCCAGGCTGCGCTACAACTCCTTGTCTCACACCTTCTGCATCTAGTCTGTCCCAGCTACCTTCTTAAGGCGAAAGCGCCAGGGTAGCCCGCTAAATTCAATTTTATTTTGGTTTTTTGCAATTTGCTGGTCAGTATTAAGTTGTATGTTGATTAATATGTGATTCGCGGCCGTAACAAATATGTATTTACAGAATTATAATCATTAAAGTCATCAACACAACTCTCTAAGACCACGTAAGTCCAAAGAATAACTGTTTCATGAAATCATCATTCTTTGGACTTACGTGGTCTTAGAGAGTTGTGTTAATTACTTTAATGATTATAATTCTGTAAATACATATTTGTTACGGCCGCGAATCATATTTTGATCGACGTACAACTTAATATTGACCAGCAAATTGCAAAAAACGTAAGAAAATTTTAATTTCGCGGGCTACCTTAGCGCTTCCCCCTTAAGGTCGTCCGCCCATCTAGCTGGGGAGCGTCCCACACTACGCTTACCGATATGCAGTCTACAATCTAGGATTCCTCTTCTTCACCAAATATCGGTCCTTCGACGAACATGGTCAGCCCGCTGCCGCTTCAGCTTGCTTACTCTGCAAGCTATGTCGGTTACTCCGGTTATTTACCCGATAACTTCATTTCTAATTTTATTCATCAAAGAAACTTTGAGCATAGCCCGCTGTCGGTGTCCGTTGTTCGTTGTCCTATTGATGTGAAACTATCCCTTGCTCATTTTGGAGGACAGTTCTTTAAACGCTTTACCAAATCTAAATAGCATACGACTTTGTTGTAAATGTTACTTTGTTGTATGTTAACTTTGTTGCATGGTTATTGGAAAAGTTATTTAAACTAAAAGATGTTTTGCAGTAGAAATATTGCTTACATTTACCAAACAATCTGCGGGCGATACAATAAAGACCGACCTCGATGATTGTTTGTAAGAAGTTTATTAGTTAAAAGTTACAAATTATATGTGTCGCGACAAGTATGGCGGTGCGCGCTAAGTCGTGAAGTGAAATGACGTTCGTCCGGTTCGTCCGCGTGAAGCTTGTCGCGAGCGCCGTTGACATTAGACGCGTTCGTATCTTCGTTAATATTAAAGGGCTGCGTTCAGGCGTAGACACAATCCGTAAATATAATATATTTTAATTCACACTAGCTGTGCGTTAATAAAGCGTTTTAATAACTGGTTGCTTTAAAAATATAAATAATTTGTCGTAATAATTTTTGATGAATAATAATTGTTTGCTGCACCGTGCGACGTCATCACGTCGGCGCCGGCTGTCGCTGAAAACCAGCGCTGGGGCTCTGTCTTGCATAGGGTCGCAGCATAATGCTGAGCGATAGCCTATTTGCGTGGATGTGACGCATGTCAACCTTTTCTTATTGTTTTTTTTTTCTGTTTTGTTCTTTTTTGCGTCATGTTTACCGCAAATAAACGTATTTTCTTTCTTTCTGTGCTCTGCGGTTTCCTCACATAATTCTCGATCGCGAGAAAATATCCAGATGAAAGTATTTTATGTCGTGATCCAGGTCATATTCTACCCATTTGCCAAGTTGCATCCAAATGCGTTCAGCCGTTTTAGCGTAAAAGCGTAACAAACAAACATACAGTTTAAAAAAAACCTACATGGGTACTTATGGAACGTCAGAATCTAGGTGGACGATCCCTATTGGTCGTTTCCTATGAGGAGGGGCTGGCAACAACCAAGATTACATTTTTAAAAACTTTTTTCGGTGTCGCTGGTTCTGTATTTTCGTTTCTTGACACCGACTTTCGAAATTGAAGTTATTTTTCACTTTGTAGTGTTTTTTTTTGGAAGTCGGTTGTTTTTTTTTGTTAAAAAAGTTTTTATTTTTCACTTTTTAGTTGTACCTACCTATCCCAAACAAATTCATATATCACTACTTGCTATGTGAATATCAGTGACAGAAAGCTATTGAACACATCTGCCTAACCCTTTAAATGGTACAGGCGTGATGTTATGTTGTGTGATTGCGTAAACAATGCGTACATATGCTGGCTGGGCTGGATTTGCTGGCATTTATTGAAGAGTTCCCTCGTCTGTCTCCGAAACTCATCATCAGATCTTTACGAAATTTTTAATGGGACCATTTCGAAATAAAGCACTTTTAAAAAAAAAAAATTTGCAGATCCGTCTGGATGGAGTTGGAGGACGATGGAGTTATGCCCGAACATACATAAAAAAATAGAAACATCCGAATTGAGAACCTCCTCCTTTTTAGAAGTCGGTAAAACATATTATTGACTTGACCGTTCAGTAGAACTCCTATATTCGGTTAGTTTAGATATTAGTTATTAGTTAAACTATATGAGATGATAAAGAATAAGTTCGCCAAACTTGGCAATTACCTACTTGTCATAAAGATATTAACGATTACCCTCAACGTGCAACACTTGAATTTAACAAGGTTTCACGAAGATGATAACCCAATAAACTGCAAAAAATAAACCCGGAGCACTTAGCAGTGAAAATTTTCCGGCACTTCGTGTTGAAATGCATTTACAGCATGCGCCATGTCATGTCAATAGACCGAGGCTTGCTTTTTGGCCAAAATTGTATTTTAAACCGGCAGCTATTAAAGATACTGTTTTCAGAGCGATCTTTTGTCGGCGAATTTTTTGCGGTGAGGCGGATTTTGGAGGCGAAAAAGGTTCTCTGTGACATTTTTATGCTGCTTTTGCTAGTAAACCGAAAGGTTTTACGTTCAAGTTTTTTTGTGGAAGTAATAGGTACCTCTATACCTGAGCTACAGTGAAGTATTCTTGTTTGATAGGTATGGTATCATAAGCCACTTGGGATTTTTTGTACTATATATTTCATATCGGTTGAGCTACCCGTGGCTAAATAATAACAGCCGCACAGGTCGATCGATCAGGTTAAGCTACGCTTGCCGCGGTTGGTCCGTGGATGGGTGACCATCTTTTCATACCGAGACCCCTCCGTGCCTCGGAAAGCACGTTAAGCCGTTGGTCCCGGCTGTCATTCGTGGATCTTTGACAGTCGTTACGGGTAGTCAGAAGCCCGAAAGTCTGACAACCAAGGGGTATCGTATTACTCAGTAACTGGGTTGTGGAGGTCAGATAGGCAGTCGTTCCATGCAAAATACGGGTATTCAGCTGCATCCGGTTAGACTGGAAGCCGACCCCAACATATTTGGAAATAGGCTAGGCAGATGATGCTCTTTTATATCTGTTATGTACTGTGAATATGCCCCTGGTGTTGCTCGTAAGCAGTGGTAAATATCCGCTTTTCATTTGTTTGCCATCTGATTGCAATTTCCGAATTTTTGAGAACGGTCGTATTCTAATCGCAGTCTTAATCTGTCAAAAATACCTCTAATTTTTAATAAATTGTTGCCGAGATCAGTAGTGCGATTTTGTAACTATCTCACCGTGAAAACTTAGGTGAAGTGAGCGTGGAGTGAGCTGTCAATAGTGTCAATTCCTAGCAAAAACAAACTCTTTTCACCTAAGTTTTCACGGTGAGATTTTTACAGAATCGACCGGCTGAAGGCCAATTATGAACGTCAAAATCTAGTCGCAATCTTATCTCACCGACAATGTCAAAAACTTGTGAAAAATGTAGGGAAATTAGAGGTATTTTTTGACAGATTGAAACTGAGTTCAGACTGTGAACGTTCTTAAAATTACGAGAATTGCCACTCTGATTGCGACTATATTTCCAAAGTTTTTATTACCGAAACTGGCCTTCTGATATTCAATTTGTAAGAACTAAAAAATTGAACCATCTCCCAATTACGTAACCCTCATTCTACACTTTCCTACCTCACGAAGCTGTAACTCGTGAAAATTTTCGACGTTCCCAAGCTGTTGGCCTAAGATACGCCGCTAACACAATTTACTGGGAACGTCTCAGCTATGTCGCTAAACAGTTTATACTCAACTTTGGGCCACAACGCAAGAAAGCATGCAACTCTGTTGTCTCGAAGCTGATAAATACTTTTACATAATCAGTCTTTGATGTTCCCACTGCTGGTGAGAGGGAGTGGGCCGTAATCTACCACCCGGGCCCAGTGCGGGTTGGTAGATATCACACGTCTTCGAATCATGGGTTCTAGGACATGCCGGTTTTCTGAAGTTGTTTTCCTTCACCGTTTTGAGAGCAGTGGTGATGAAATAATTTACACAACGTAAAGCGCCTGTCATAATATCCGGAAAAGAACCGGAGTTACCGACATAGCTTGCAGAGTAAGCAAACTGAAGTGGCAGTGGGCTGGCCATGTTTATCGAAGGACCAATGGCCGATGGAGCAGAAGAGTTCTGGAGTAGAGACCACGTATCGGCAAGCGTAGTGTGGGACGACCCCCAGCTAGATGGACGGACGACCTAAAGAAGGTGGCTGGGATGGACTGAATGCGGAAGGTGGAGGATAGGGTGTTGTGGCGCAGCCTGGGAGTGGCCTATGTCTACCAGTAGACTGCAATAGGCAGAGTTGAAAGCGCCTGTCTGGGTTCGAACCTACCACCTGTACTGTAGACTGATTATGTGGCTGCCTATCTGACCTCCACAACCGAGTTACTGGATACAGTACCCGGCGATAAATATTGCACATCGACCTGTGGAAAGAGACAATCGGCTAATTTCGGCTTCGTAGAGCGTTATCTCTGTCGCACGAAATACAAACAGTCCGGTATCTATTAGGAGCTGTTGAAACAATTATGATTTGCTTCTTTGATAATTATTTTTATTCTTTGTATGAAATCGATAGGATCGAATAGGTCGATGTGCAATATTTATCGCCGGGTACTGTACATTGGTAAGTCGCGCTCGCGGCTTTTATCACTTGGCCACCACTGTTCAATAATATGCTCTGATAAATACTTACTCAGACTATTTCATACCATTTTGTTTACACTTTGAATAAACTACGTCCTAGGAGAGAAGCCATATTTCTTAGATGTCAAAAACTGTTTCCAAGATGGAATTTTCAAGTGGCAAGTTTTAAGAGATGGGGGCGTTTTATCTTTGGGAGTAATCGGTCATTATTTTCCCTAGAGATTTGAAAACTATCTGTCTTTCTGGTTTCGTCCTTGGGGTAGTAATAGTGTCAGCCTCCAATTGTTTCACTGCAGGTATTTTCTAAGCAGGGCGAGTAGTGGTGGCCCAGTGGTGACGGACGCGACTTACGAGGCCGTAGGTTCAAACCCAGACAAGCGCGTTTGTGTAAATTATTCATCACCTGTGCTCTCAAAACGGTAAAGGAAAACATAGTGAGGAAACGGCATGTCCTAGAACCAAAAAACCGAAGACATGTGACACCTACCAACCCGTACTGGGCCCGCGTGGTGGATTACGGCCCACTCCCTCTCACAGAGAGGAGGCCTGTGTCCCGGCAGAGGAAACATTACAAGCTGATTATGCTATGTTCTAAACTAGAAAAGCATTGATTCGTTATTACAGTACCCGGCGATAAATATTGCACATCGACCTTTGGAAAGAGACAATCGGCTAATTTCGGCTTCGTAGAGCGTTATCTCTGTCGCACGAAATACAAACAGTCCGGTATCTATTAGGAGCTGTTAAAACAATAATGATTTGCTTCTTTCGATAATTATTTTTATTCTTTGTTTAAAATACAAAAAAAGGTAAAGGTCGATGTGCAATATTTATCGCCGAGTACTCTAACACCGTTTGCTAACAATGTCACTAATTCACTTCACCTAAGTTTTCACGGTGAGATTTTTACAGAATCGACCGGCAGGATTATGGTTCAAGCCTTTCAAGAAATTTTCTTAACAATTATATAAGCTGTAAATGTGCTCGTCGTCACTACACTTATAAGCCCGTATTATGGCCACACATTTGAAGAACTACTAAAATGACAACTAATATAAATTTCATATATTAGAGGAAAATGCCCATTGGAAAGAACCCCATGGAAGACTTTCGAGCTTCTTACTACGCAACGACTGTCAAAGATCTACAAATGACATCTCGGAAAGTACGTTAAGCCGTAGGTCCCGCCGACCTACAGCTTAACGTGCTTTCCAAGGCACGGAGGTGTAAAGACGGTCACCCATCCACGGACCAACCGCGGCAAGAGTAGCTTATCCTGATCGATCGACCCGTGCGGCTGTTATTACTTGACCACAAGCCCCATAAATAAATTCAAATATCAGAGCCATATGTTAAGTAAATATAACCCAATATTTCCTATATCTTAACAGCTGCTTTACAATTTTAATGGCCCACCTTTCAGTAATGGTGGGGCGGTCGATTCTAGCTCATACATTATGAACGCTGCCCGTATATCGGTGAAGTTAAAATATCGTCCCCGTAGTTGGAAAACTAAATAAATCCGATTTTCTAGTTTTGAGATAAACGCGATTTAGTGTTTTTTTTTTCAATTAATGTTCATTTGTTAAAAAAATTGAGACAATTTTACTGTCGGTAATTTTATATTTTGTGGACCTGATTATCTTTAACATTATGCTTAAACAAACTGGACTCTATCTTCAACAATAACTAAATAAAATATATAAAACCAAGTTGTTTAATTTTGCCACAACTACTTTTTGTAACGTAACTGCAATTAGTTATTTATTTCGGCTATTTATTTAGTTTTCCTACAACCTAGATCCATCTGGTAGAGTAAAAGAAGGTGAAATAAATGCAGTTATTGAATTTATCAAACTTGAAATATGTTTAAATGTAAAAGTTGAACGTTTATTACTTTGATATGTAGACATCTGATTGCTATGTTGATAGCATATAATATTAACGAGGTTATAGCTAATAACGAATTCTAGTATTAGTGACGAGTCTGTGTTGCCTAGTTATACTAACAACATAGTGATTAATTATGAATCGTCATGTACGAAGGAGGATCCACCTATAATACCATCATCTTTGGAGACCACTACCAGTCAGATAGGGTATTCTCCTTCTGCTGGAACTTATTCGGGCAATCTAAACTCTCCAGTTGTAGTTGTGGAGGTCACTCCGATAATTTTTTAAACTAGTCGGGAAGACAACAGAAGTTACCCCTTTAAATAACCAATTATTATTACAGAATAATAAAAAGGTATCTTCTGGCAATATAATTAATAATACTAAAAATCAAAGGGAGTGCAACATAATTTAAAATTATTTAATCAAAATATCCAAGGTTGCACTTCCAAATTACTGGAATTAGAATTGTTTTTGGAAAACACCAAGTTTGATGTCATTTGTTTAACAGAGCATTGGTTGAAAGATCATCAAGTAATGTCAATTAATTATGAAAATTATTGTGTAGTTAGCCATTTCAGCCGGAAACGTATGATACATGGCGGGTCATTAATACTACTTAAACATTCTATTAAATCTAAAGAACGAAAAGACATAATTGGGCTGTCTGTTGAACACACCATTGAATTGTCCTGTGTTGAGCTTGATAAGCATGTTATAGTATGCGTATACAGACCTCCAAGTTACCAGAATCTAACTGTGTTTGATTCTGTAATGGAAGATGTGTTAAAGAAACTTAGTACAAGTAGTAAATCGATAATCGTATGTGGAGATTTTAATATTAATTTATTGGAAAATAACTCGAATACTGTCAGATTGTTAAGTCTTTTTAGGTCATTTGATTTGTCAAATGTTTTTATTGAACCAACCCGAGTGACAGCTTCTTCTGCCACTTGTATTGATAATGTTTTTTGTAATTGTGATTACTTACACAAAGGAATTGTAAATAAGTTGCCATCTGATCACAGTGGACAAACAATAACATTTGGCTCCTACATGCCTTTAAAAAAAACTCAAATAAGGTTTAGGACAATAACATGTAAAAAGGTAGAGAAATTAAATAATTCTTTGGCCAGTAAATTATGTGATCAGAATTTTAATAATATAGGTGACCCAAATGAGTTCTACGCCGAGTTCTTTTCAATACTAAATGCGCAGTTTAATGAAACTTTTCCACTGAAAACTAAAAGTATTTACACAAAGTTTTTATTTAGTGACTGAGCAACTCCAGGTATTCGTAAAAGCAGGGAAAATCTTTTTGAACTCTATGGCTTAAAGCAACATATGAATAATACAAACTTTCATCAGTATGTTGCAAAATATTCAAAAACTTTTAAATGTGTGTGCCAAATAGCTAAGGCACTTTATATTAGCAATAAAATAAAATCAGCTGATGATAAAATAAAAACTACCTGGCAAATAATAAATAATGAAACAGGTAGGAAAAAACAGCGTAATACTGAATTTAATTTAGAGACTGCACATGGCCCCATCAACTCAGATGTAGAAATAGCTCAGGAATTTGAAAACTTTTTTGCTAATATTCCCTTTAAAACTACTGAAGCTTTAAATTCACCCCCCACGCTCTCTGCTGCCTTACTTAAAAAGAATGTAAAGGCATGCCCTTTGGAGTTTAGGTTTCAGCATACAAACCCCCAGGCTGCCATAAAAGTTTTTAAAGATCTTAACATTAAATCAACAGAAGATCTCTGGGGAATGTCTGTAAAAGTATGTAGATCTTTCATCGAAACCATTGCGCCCTATTTAGCTTTCATATTTAACACAAGTGTTGACCAAGGAGTCTTTCCGGATCTTATGAAACATAGTAAAGTAGTACCTTTGTTCAAATCCGGTGATAGTAAAGAACCCAACAATTATAGACCTGTGTCAATTCTACCAGTTCTCAGTAAAGTGTTTGAAAAGTTGATGCTCAATCAAATATTACGTCACTTTAATAAAAATTCCATCTTTCATGAACACCAGTACGGTTTCACTAAAGGGCGTTGCACTACTGACGCCGGTGTTACCTTAATAAAGAACATTTTTAACGCCTGGGAAGAAGCACAAGATGCCATTGGAATCTTTTGCGACCTCTCTAAGGCGTTCGATTGTCTAAACCAAGAGACACTTCTGATGAAACTGGAGCACTATGGAATTAGAAAAACAGCACTTGATTTGCTAAGATCATACCTGAAAGATAGAAAGGTGAAAGTTCAAGTAAACGGCGTAAACTCATTGGGGTCTGAAATGACAATGGGCGTTCCTCAGGGTTCGATATTGGGTCCATTCCTCTTTTTAGCTTACATTAATGATTTACCCCAATTACTTCAAAATCAACCGAAGATGGTGTTATTTGCAGATGACACATCATTGATCTTTAAAATAGACCGACGGTCACAAAATCTTGACGTCGTGAATAACTCTATTCTTCAGGTCCAAGATTGGTTTACGGTAAATAATTTAGTACTTAATAAAAAAAAACCAAATGCATTCGGTTTACATTACCGAATGTATGTAAAGTAGCTACATACCTCAGATGAATTATCTTCTTCTTGGCACATTTTCACCATAAATCTACCCCGCGAATTCATTATAGTGTGAAACTTTCACTCTGGTCACTGACGTCAACGCAATTGAAGGTTACGCATTACACTAAAAATTAAATGCTTGTGACGCGACCGCGAGCGATGCATCAGTCACACGCGCTGACACCCGCGCTTCCCCCCGCGCACTTCCTTGTTCCGATTCATTGAATAGACACTACAATATTTCGCGTGGCAATTATAAATAACTTAATCTATTTGATTTTATTTGCCTATCATCTTGTAATTAATAATTATCTAGTTGTAGAAGAAATAGATAACATCAAGTGTTTATAAAGTAATGTACGTTTTGACAGAATTCTGGGTAGCAAAATTAATTAAGTAGAGTTATTTAGTTTTCCTAGAACTTTGTTAGTTTTATGATAGAATTTGTAAATTGAAGAAAAAATCAACAACTTATTTTATGTAATTTATTAAAAATTTAACTAATCATTGACCACAGTTATTGATTTATTTATTGAGTTGTTTATTTTTCCTTCAAAAAATTAGAATTAGTTTGAAGATATGCATTATTCCATCTGAACGACAAAAATGGCTATATTTTTGGAACGGAATAAGATAAGTAAATTCCTGTAAGACTCAAACATGCGTCATGTTTTGGATTATTAAAAAATAGGGAAAAGACAAAATCGCCAAAAACGAAGTTATTTAGTTTTCCAAATACGGGGACGATATAAGTTGGGTCAACCCTATCTGTTACTGTGGTGTGGACGGCTGTCCCATTCCAAAACCTAGTAAGGGACACTTTTTACAAAAATCGTTTTATTGCATAATCTTGCTAATCTAGGTCTACTCTACCAAATACAAAAACACCAACCAGCGTTTTAAACTTACATAAAAGGAGATATATATTGAAGCATCGATACTTAGTACTAAGTGCACCATTCACTCCGCAGTGACCATTTTAAAACATAGTAAGTCACTTTATCCAATTCAAAACCTCTTTTACAACCATTAGCATTTTTTTACTTAACATAAATACTTTCCAAAGGCTGACCAATATTACGTTTATGCGCTCTCTTGGAAAATTTCATTTTAAGTCCTTACTAGGTTTTGAAATGGGGCAGCCGTGGATACCAGTTGCAAATCTTGTGCTATGATGATGGTAGGGCTGTGCTGAAGTATATCTTTGAGGTTTTTAACATACCTATGTGTAATGGTACACTTACGTGTATGTTCCACGTAATACGCAATAGGCCCCATGGCCAATCAATCAATCAATCAACTGAGTCTATTGCAGTCCACTTCTGGACATAGGCCTCTAGGCCTCTCCCAGCCTGCGCCACAACACCCTGTCCTTCGCCTTCCGCATCTAGTCTACCCCAGCCACCTTCTTTAGGTCGTCCGTCCATCTAGCTGGGGGGCGTCCCACACTACGCTTGCCGATACGCGGTCTCCACTCCAGGACTCGTCTGTTCATTGGCCATCGGTCCTTCGGCAGACATGGGCAGCCCACTGCCACTTCAGTTCGCTTGCTCTGCAAGCTATTACCAATAACTGGGCACAAATCTTTACACCAGGTTGCTACTGTGCATTTCCTGATGAACGAAAGTTCTGCTGTCATGCTTACAACCACTACACTAACTAGGTAGGAAACACCGTTTTTAAATATCTGTATTAATGTCGTTTTTATTGATGGTATCACACATAAGATGCCAATGCGCCAATGGTGCCAGTGGTGCTCCAAATGTATGCGTCAAAACACACAGACAGCACAGACACTGACGTGATGAAACTAATTCTTTAAAACCACCAAAGCCACACCCTTCCAGAAGGGAGTGCCCTTCTCACTTACCAATCAAACGAAACTGTTTAAAAACTCAGTACTTTATCCTCTGGTCTGTAACTACAGCGCTACCCGCATTACCGTGCAGAGAACCGGCTTGGCAGCCCAACCTCCTGCCATTGGCTCTCGGCCAGTGAAATCTGTTCGCGGTTCATGCTACCCTGGTACATTTTTATACATTTCCATATTAAAAATAAATTTTATTACTTAAATATGTATGTTGTGGTTTAAAGTAGGTTATTTAAAATTTAGTGGTTGTATTTTCACCTAAAATAGATATGGTAATATTAATAAACTATATCTAGATATAGTAAACTAAATGTTTTTCAATAACTTTCTGTTTAGCCAATTAACGTTAATTACAAAAACATTCTCATTGGTGATTTGTACCTTTTGTTTTCGGGGGAAACCTTCAAAAAGCGCCCCGGCTTTGCACCCAAACCAATTTTATTGTAGACTTGTAACTAAACGTTACGTAAACTATCACAAAATGCCCCAAATACATTCACTAAATCATCATAAAGATGAAACCTACAAAATTAAAATACAAGATCCAACATTGTTTCTATTCTAAAGTTACGTAAGTTTCTTCCACAGAATCTTAACGGAAAAGCAACAAAACCATCAGTACGTCTTAATTCTCTCCCCGATATTACCGCCCGGAGGCCACTTTTCTAAAAACCAATAAATATAATAGCATCGGATATCCTAAGAAATAAAAAGCAATCGGTTGAGTTCCATTTCATCTAATATTTCGTATTGGACTTAAATTTTCTGGCGACGAACTTCGATTTATTTGAGACCAGAGGCCGATTTGGTTTTGGCTGAGCGATTTCGGGTTAGTTAACTAGTTTTAGTTTTTCTTATTATGGCTCAAAAGATAGTGGAGGAAATAAAAGGAATATCTAACTGTGTGAAAGCTTATACGCGTTAAAGTGGTTAGTAAAATGACATCTAATGAATATAGAAAAGTGGAAAGGGCCTTGAAAAACATAATGTAAAGCTAAATATTGCGAAAGCGAAATTGTAAAAGTGAACGATGACAAACTGTTAAACTAATCATTTTTAAGACGTCACGAAAGTCACGACTATTAAATCTCACTAATTAGAGGTTTCCTGTTTTATAATCATTTCTCTAATAACACTAGTTTCCCAAAGTATGTAAAACAAGCCTACTTGTTCACATTTGAACATCCTTTAAATTTAAAAAACAAGCTATGTTTGCCAAAATTCGGGATGGAACTTAAGAACTTAAAAAAAAAATTAAAGTCAGGCTATGTTGGTCAAAACTGATGCGACTTTAGGACGTTCAGTCCACCAAAATTGAAACAGTTCACTAGGACGGTTATACGCCAGACCTCACGTGCCCCTGACGTGGATGTATCGCATGCCATGCCTTCATCACAATAACTGACCTCTTAGTCTCCGGGGAACGGAGGCGTGAGGAGTAAACATGTATTCATTTCTTTTTCTTTTTGGCAGCACTGTTCAGTTACCTAGTTTTGCGGAGATCAACATGAAGCTCAGTTTTTACGCTTAGGCCGAAACAATAAACGTTACTTAGCACGTACTTTAGCGTTATTATTTTCACTGTTTCACCTTTCAAATTACAAGTGCAAGATTTAGCACACCGATGACATTGTAGATCTCGACCTTAGTATCAGTAGCATTTGACAAAATTAGAAGAAAGAGAAAAGAAGGAAAGTTTGTTTATTCTGCACAAACAAAAACGCACATTGCAAATAAAAATTAAAAAATCATTAAAAAAAGACATAAAATACACACACAACGTAGTCAAAAGCCATTTTGTCCATTGCTTGATGTCAGGGCTAGGCACCAAAGACAACACACATTATTAATTGACATTGTCAATACAAAACAATCCGTGATGCGCCCGCGACACTGCTTAAATATGACAACAAAACGTGAAAACAACACTCTCACTCACTCGACAGTGGCGAGCTCGCCACTGTAGGAGGGGGGATCAGTTAGTCCAAATCGTAGGGCCCAGTTACTTGAAATCAATTTAGAGTCATTTAATATTTTAAACCATAGAGTCCAGTCATTAATAGGAACAATGATTAATGACCACAATATTTTTATATCTTTTTGTAACATTAGATGTTTCACATCACACAAAACAGCCAGGTTTGTAGCTCCAGCTATACAAAACAGACCACTTTGAAAGTAGACAAATACTCTAAGAGACAGGCTTTTTAAAACTTGAAACACTTGTCCACCATTACTGACAAATGCAAGAAGCTTCTAAATTAAGTTACTGCATCCGAAGCGTATGACCGGTGTAGGATTACTATGTCAGTTTCTACACTAATGCTTTGCTTTTACTTTGGAGGAGAAAACTAGCAATGGAAGGTGGCGACATTTGTCGGCTAGTTACATGTCGGGTTAAAATTTTAAGAGACTATTTTTAGAAAAAAAATCCGGGTCTGGTTGAGTGGGGTTTTGACAGGGTTTTTGAACTATTTCTGTACAAGGTAATGGTATTGCTCTTACTGCGTTTTAACTTCAATTTGTTTAAGTGACAGAGAAGAGGAAACTATTATTAAGGGTACTCTAGCTTTTACGTCCAAATCTGCCATGTACTAATGTTTTAATGGCAAAATGGAGATCTATTTTTGTTCCTTTTTAAGTTCATTGATTGAGGAGGAAAAGAAGGATAAAGGTGAAGGTGCCTGGATTTATTGTTCTAGAGTAATCGACTCGCACTCTGTATGCGTTTTGATCAACGGTCCTTGATTCGTAATGGGACAAAACTTTTGGCCAGTAATATCCATCAATTAGCCTAGCCTTTTTCCAACTATGTTAGTGGCAGCTTCCAGTCTAACCGGATGCAGCTGACTACCAGTGTTTTACATGGAGCGACTTCCTATCTGATCTCCACAACCTAGTGACTGGTTAATACATTACATCTTGGTAAAGACAGGTTGTCAGACTTTCGGGCCTCTGAGGACCCGTAACGTCTGTCCAAGATCCACGAATGACAGCCGGGACCAATGGCATGACGTGCTTTCCGAGGCACGGAGGGGTCTTGGTATGTAAAGATGCTCGCCCCATCCACGGACCCACCACGGCAAGTGTACCTTTTGTTCAGCAATGAGAAAATAAAAATAAAAAACACTTTCGTGTGATGAGTGACGTAATAACTGCACAATGTAAGTTACATTGTGCAGTTATTACGTCACTACGTAACTAAATAAAAGTACCTAACTCTTGTACCGATATCGACATGGTAGCACTACCCAACCTGGAAAATTCGAAATTTTTGTTTCCTGAATTTTGTAGTTTACAAAGTTTACTGATATTAACTGAAACTCCAGGTGAAATTGGAAACACAAAATTGTGTTAAGTCAGGTAAGTAAGTTGATTAGCCTTTTTATTGTCTTGAACTTAGGTAGGTACTCCAATACCCCCTTGCGTCCGCGCAAGCGGACGTGTTTTTGTGTGCTCCGGTATTTTTAATCTAAAATAATAATAAATAGTGCAATGTCAATTGTTTTATGTTATTGAAACTAATAACATATTTTTTCTTAATTTTTAACACTAAGCAATTGATTTCTCCATTCTAGAGGGATACGGCACTGTTTCTCTTTACTACAGGCTATTATGTAGCCTATCTAAGAGGACAGTACCCCAACCATTTTTGTTGTATACCAGTGTTTAATTGTAGTGCAACTGTTTTAAATGTATTTACTGCAACACCTTTTATGCAATAAAGTTTTATTATTATTATTTATACTCGACCAATTTATTTTATTCAAGGTGTTACATATGAGATTTTGTCCCTCTAGTGGTAAGGAACAAAAGCCCAGATGCAAGGTGGGTTGATAGGGTAAGACAAAGAAACAACAAACTATCTCAACAATATAAGTATATTCAATAGAATGTAACAATCATGCATAAACTAAAATTCAAGTTAATGTAATGCCAGCCAGCGTAAAGTACGGTCGGTTATGAACAATGGTCGTGGGGGGTTGAAGATAAAGCCAGTACTGTTTTCAATAGTTAAGATTAAATTAAATAAAATAAAATATCAAGGTTCAACCTTCCAGTTTTATAAATGTAAATAAATTATAAATGGGCGCCAGGAACTTGAAGAGTTCCGGATCCCGGAGACGACGAAGATGTCCAATATTCTTCCAGTTAGGTGAAGGTGTCGAACCCGGGGTCCTTTAATTAAGGTTAGTTGCAGACCGGCTTCCAAGGTTGAAGACCGGGCAGTTGATAGACAGGTTTACATATGAACCCGTAGAAATGAAGTAAAAGAGGGTAAATTATAAATAAAAAAAAACCGTCCCGCCTGCGCTACAACGCTAGGCGGACCCTGCCACCGCACAGTCGTCCCCACAGGAGGCTGAGTAGGCTCGAGGAACGGGTCTCGCGTCCAGGCCCCAGAGGCTCCGTTAGGTCCTGGCGGCGAGACGAATCACTCGAGCTGCCTCACCTAGAATCGACAATACGGGGACCCTATTATATGAGAGAACACTAAGACACTTTCCGGGAGGAGGAAAAGAGGCGAAGAGCTATGAAATCTAAAGGCTAAATCATTGGCCGGTTACATGGCTTTATGCTAATTGAATTGAAGGAGCCACGTGTTCAGTTTGCCTAACCCTGTGTAGTGGGGCAACAAGAAATAGAGAATAAACACCCACGGGGCGTGTAATACTCACAGTTGTCTACGGGAAAAATCACTTGGACTGCAAGATGCGGCCGGCACAAGGTCCACCCTCCACAGTTGCGAATCCTTCTAACGCATGGAGTCCTGTAATAAATATCTAGGGGTCACCACAATATCCTTTCAACGACCGGGGAAGGACTCAGAGATCACTTCCAAACACTGATTCACCAGAATCCTTACCTTTTAAAAAATTGGACAAAGTTTGGTCCGAAGGTCAAGCGAGTTCAATCGCAAAAGCACGGCCGTGAACTCCCCAAGGTCCTGTCATGTCCTCCGAACCGGAATTAGACGGACCACCTAGAAAATCTCCCCTGTTTCAGGTAAAAACCTATCAGAGCACGGATGACTGATGAATCACTACACCAAGATATTTAATTCTTCAAAATCCCTGACAACTGTCCAACACGACGTTTATTCTCCGAAACAACAACAATTTACAAGGTCCAAGCTAACAAACTCATTATTTCCTGTTTCTAACCCTAAAGTTTGTCAGCTTTACCCCCAGAGTCACACGGCGAATTGAGAATGTTTAACCTGGCCACACTAAAACGTTTACAAAGCACAGATTAAATATGCATTGTGAGCTATCGATGCTTCTAGAAAAAATGTCTATAATAAAAAAACAATTTCACTTCCGTTTACGGTCAAAAGAGAAATATGTATTTAAAGAAAAAGATGAAATTGATTAAGGATTGGCTGTACGATTTCAGTTCGTTGGTTTCCAATCCACATGCTAAAATTTATCGATCAAAACTACAACTGTGAATCTGCAACCGCTAGGTGTCGCCTCCAACTGTCACTGTCACAAACTGACGTTTGACTGAATGACATTAGAAATGTAAACAAACCACCTTGATTACGATATGAGAGATCTAATTTATTATGGAAACCCGTTTAATAGGGTTTTGAAAAGTGATTTATCGTCAGAAAGTGTTACTAAAGGGTCCAGTGACGAAGTACAGATGAAGGGATGACTCCTTCCATAAATCGCAGTCTAAAGTCACTGTCGCAGACAACAATGAACATTTCAGTTGGAAAACCATTGAGATCAATATTGGAAACCTCACAATTTACAACGCATGCTCACAGGTAAATGTTAGGTACAAAAAAAACAACGTAACAGTACCTCCCCAACCACCAGAGATTTGACCCGATAGGGCAAATCTCGACGCTGGCCCTCCAGCGTCAAAGCATACACAAAAGAGCCAAGCACGCACAGCACAATCCTCCACGCTCATCCCTGAAAACAGGAACTGAGGAAGGAAAAAAAAATTAACCGTAGAAACCGGTGCACGACTAGGTAGTTAAGATACATACAGCAACAATACAACAGAAATATTTTAGATAGTGTTACTTCTGGAACGAGTCTAATCCATTTACAAACATGTAAAAGACAAGCTTCAAAAAGGGTAGAAATGTGTAAGTATCTGCTGAAGTACTAATATCCTAGTCTGACCTACTATAATTATATAGGACAGACCATTTCACCCAATCGCGCACGAACACCAGGTCAGGTAGGATTCACATGCAATAATCACTACTCAACCTGAAAATCATAACTTTAAGGCTTATTTTAGGAGTTGTAATCCGCTCGCATCTGCAACAACTAATAAGATGAAAATATAAAGATTTAACAAAGGCTTTTTTTTTTAAAGGAGTTGTCATCCGCTCCAATCAACTTTTAGAGTTGAAAGTCAACAAGGGCTTATTTTTTATGGAGTTGTCAACCGCTCCAATCAACTTTTAGAGTTGATATGGTTCTAACACCGTGGCGTATACAGCCACTAATGCTACAAGTAAATCAGTGATCCCAAGGCATATACAGCCCTCAAAGGTCACTGCGACAAACAATAACTTACAAACAAGAAAAAGTTAATCCTCGCCACATGGTGATTTAAAATCCTTGATATGCCATGTGCCAAGGTTTTTACCGGAACTACAGCCTTCTAATTCATACACTAAGGGTGAAAGTTTTTTCCTAATTATACATTTCTCATATTTAGGGGCTAATTTGGCCATAAAGAATTTTGAGGCGTCACTCTGAGGATATGTTTTCTTCCAAACAGTGTCGCCTACCTCAAACTCAGCATGTCTCCTACTACTATTATAATAACGAGCACTACGTTTATGTGACTTGACGAGCGCGTCCTTTACTTTATGGAAGATATCGCCCAAATCCCCTAACTGATTGGCATAAGAACTGCGGGAAGCGCAAGCTAGAGTGGGCTGTGCAACGGTATCATTGCCGAAGACATCTCCACTACTAACTGCCTCTCTGCCATGTACTAGGAAGAACGGGGTAAAACGGGTAACCTCGTTTGTGGAGGTGTTCATAGCGAACTGGATCTTTGAGATGTTAACATCCCAAGATCGATGATCATCCTCCACGAGAATTGATACCGCGGTCATAATGGTACGGTTATAGCGTTCAACGGTGTTCACGCTTGGGCAGTAACGAGGTGTGAAGTGAATTTGAGGTATTTTGTACCTCCCCAATAGTGAACGTAACTCATTACCCGTGAATTGCGTCCCGTTGTCTGCTATAACCGTACGGGGTATACCATGTACCAGGAAAACGCCGTCTTCAAGTTTCTGGGCTATAGCCTTACCAACAGCTCTACGTAAAGGAAATAGTAAACAATATTTCGTAAAACAGCACACGACAACTAGGAGATAAGTGAATCCCGCTCTGGACCGTGGTAACGGACCCACCAAGTCCATGCTTATGGTTTCAAACGGCTTGGAACACTCTTTCGCATCACCCAAGAGTCCGGGCGGAGGTAATTGTGAGTGTTTATATGCGGCGCACTTATCACATTTAGCAACGTAGCTGCTCACGTCCTTATACATGTTAGGCCAGTAGTATCGGAGTGCAAGTCTTTTGTAGGTTTTAAATACTCCGAAATGTGGAGATAATTCGCCACTATGGTGACTCTTTAACAATTCAAGTCGATTGCCTTCCGGTACCACCTGCTTCCAGTCATAGTCACTAGCCACACCGAATTTATTTTTAGAGTAACGGTAAAGTTTATCCTCCTTAATAATATAGTTAGGGCATGACCTAGGCGTACTGACACATTTATCCCACAACGCTTTAAACCATGTGTCATTAACGGGCACTTTAATTTCCAACACCGGAACACCACGAGATAGGGCATCCGGAACCACATTGTCCCTGCCTTTGCGGTGTTCAATGGTGAAGTTGTAAGGTGATAACCGACAACCCCAACGGGCTAATCGACCAGAGGGATTGGTTAAGTTAAAGAACCATTTTAAGCTTGAGTGGTCGGTTATCACTTTAAATGTCGGACCGCCTTCTACGTAGGGACGAAAGTGTTCGACGGCGAAGACTACAGCGAGGGCCTCACGCTCCGTTGCGGAATAGTTGCGCTCCGCCGGATTGAGTGAACGACTGCAATAGGCTATTGGATGCTCCTCCCCATTTATAACCTGAGTCAGAGTGCCCGCTATCCCAAAACTAGATGCGTCACAATGAATCTCAAAAGGTTGAGAGAAATCTGGGCAAGCCAATACCGGAGCAGACACCAACGCCGCTTTCAAGGTTGAGAACGCGGTTTCAGTCTCAACCGTCCACTGAAAAGGCGGCGCTTTTTTGCTCGTACTCGTTAGTGCGTTTAAAGGGGCCGCTATCGTGCTAAAGTTTTTAATAAAACGTCTGTAATATGAGGCCGTTCCAAGAAACATTTTAACTTCCTTACGGGTCGTAGGGGTTGGAAAGTCAACAATTGACTGAACTTTCGACGGATCAGTGTGTAAGCCATGCTCGTCCACCCTGTAACCCAGATATTTTAATTCCCGTCGAAAGAAACAGGACTTTGGTAAATTAATTGTCAGATTAGCCTGCCTTATTTTGTCTAAAACCCGTTTAAGAAGCGAAATGTGTTCTTCGAAGGTTGATGAGCAAATAATAATATCATCCAAATACACGAACACCTTATTTCCAAACTCCGGGCCGAAAAGTCTGTCCATTAATCGCTGTTGGGTTGCGGGGGCTCCCGTCAACCCAAAGCACATAACATTAAAATGGAACAAACCTCGCCCCGGAACCGTGAACGCGGTTTTTTCTTTGGAAGAAACGGAGTCCAATTCGATTTGCCAAAATGCTGATTTCAAATCAATCGACGAAAGGTATCGCGCGTCCCGCAACTGGTCTAAGATGTGAGAGACGTAGGGTAGTGGATACGCATCTTGCTTGCTGACCGCGTTTAGCTTTCGGCTGTCCAGGCAAAATCGCCATTCCCCATTCGGTTTTGGAGTCAGTAGAACCGGGTTATTCCACGCGCTATTGCTGGGTTCCACCACTCCCATCTCTAACATCTCATCCAGCTGACGGTTAAGTTCCTTGAGGCGTTCAGGTGACAAAGGATAATAACGCTGTTTAATAGGAGGAACATCCCCTGTGTCTATTTTATGCCGCAACAGATCGGTACGACCTAATCCCTTAGCCTCAAAGGAAACGTTTTCGAAATCCTTAATCAATAACTCCGCTTTATTCTTTTGATCAGGTGTTAATTCGTCAAAAGGTTGTAGGTGCCTAACCTCCGAGACGCATGTATGGCCTCTATTGTTTTTTAAATATTGAAAAGGTAAATTATTAAAAATTTTTGGTGCCAAATTAAAGGTCTTCCAAAAATCAACACCAAAAATCAACGGTGTGGTAATGTCCGGAATAACATAAAACTTAATAACCTTAGTTACTCCCATGAGAGCCACGGGTAAAAATAAATAACCCTCCACGGGTGCCCGCGAATCATTGGCAGTAACGATGTTGCCCAACTGCGTATCGGCGTGTAAAGTCGCACCAGCGCTTACGAATTGTTGGCCAACATCGCCACCCAACACCGAGATGCAGGAACCCGAGTCGAGTAAACCATAATAATACTCATCGTATATGGAAACTGTTAAATGTGGACGACTATCATCCGTAGTTTTATATCTCACTGTATCTACCCTTAGTGTACAAAAAAATAATTTTAAAGAATTAAGATAACCATCCCAATCTGCCTTATCGAAATTTTGGCTGTAGTTCCGCAAATTTAGTTTTTTGAATTACAGGTTGGGCAGGACTGAGCCTCCTTCTTCTTCTTACTACAAGTAGGGCACGACGGTGCACGTACGCCCTTCTTGCCGCAACGGTAACACACAATTTCCTTGGATTTACAATGTGACAATGAATGCCCTTTAACCCTACAACGAACACAGAACAACGAACCAGAATCAGTTTGCACGGTTTCAACTCTGGGGGAACCTTTTGGTGGTTGGTATGCTAAGTCTGCTGCAACAAAAGAAGACGTTGGTTTGGGTGGTTCATGGAACTGAGCCCTGCTATGGAAACCTAGCTCCAGTTGCCGACACTTCTCTTTTAAATCGTCCAGCGTGTTGACAGTCATTATTGACAACCCCGTCGTATATTCCGGTCTCATGTTAAACTTAATCCGCGCCAAACGGTCGCGTTCTGGAACTTTATAAGATAACCTGTTGTACAGATTCTCCATGACTGCTATATATATACAAGACAGCTCAGTTGTCCCTTGCGTTCTGTTTGTTATTTCTGAAATGAGACGCATATCGTAGTCAGGTGGAGCGAAAGCTGTGAGTAACTGCTCCTTTAGATCCGCCCAACCATTAACCGACGCTTTAATTCCACGGTACCACAATAAGGCTCCGTCCTTGAAAAGATCCAACGCAGACGTATGTAAGGTGGTTTCGCTAATGTCTCTGGCCTCGCAAAGCTCCTCAAGGCGCTCAATAAACGCTTTCACGCAACCTGTACCGTCGAATGTAATACCGAGGGATTTTACCGTTTCTTTCTTGCAGGAAATGATCAAGTCTCTTGGCTGCAATTCTGAAGTTTCTTTCGGTGTCTCCTCGGCGGAAGTAAATGATTTACGGAAGCTTGCGTTAACCGAATCAATTCTAGACAAATAACCGCCAAGCTGTTTGTCAATGGATGCATAGTCGGTACTAAGATCAGTTGGAGGGGTAATCCTACTCAAGCGATGATACAGGTGGTAACCTAAAGCCTTAACGCGGTTAAATTTTTTAAAACTGGAAGGATATTTCTCTAGTACTTCACTAATTTCCGGAAGTTTGGCCTTGATTGTTTGTAATTCGCTTTTCGGATCTATGTTTGTCTCCACAATTTCGTCTGAACATACTAATCGACTAATTTCCCTAATTTGAACACGTAGTTCTTCTACGGTTGAAGCGGGTTTCGCGTCTCGAACCAGAACTTCATATATGAGCTCATCCTTGCGAAGCAGGTTAAATGAAATGGGACGTTCCATTTTGTTATTTAAAAAAAAAAATGAAGTGGACTGAACTAAAAACTGGCTGTCACAAAGTACAATCGTAAACAATGTGTAAATATTATCTACAGTAAAGGTAGTTACACACTTAGCAGTCTTAATTAGTTAGTTTGGTTCAATAATAGTAAATTTAAAAAAATTAAGTGAACCAAACCAAAAACCGGCTGTCACAAAGTACAATCCTAAACAATGTGTAGATTTATTATCTACAGTAAAGGTAGTTACACACTTAGCAGTCTTAATAAGTTTGGTAAAATAAAAGTAAACAAAAGTGTATAAAACAGTACAAACACATAGACAACAACACGTTAACAAAGGATTCCGACGTGACGGTTTTTTCTTTTCAAATTAAAATAACTGGAAGGTTCAAGAAACAGTACTCTGGCTTGTAAGGTACAGCAATAGACGTAACCTCTATCTCCAACCAATACACACGTTGGGCGCCACTGTTACATATGTGATTTTGTCCCTCTAGTGGTAAGGAACAAAAGCCCAGATGCAAGGTGGGTTGATAGGGTAAGACAAAGAAACAACAAACTATCTCAACAATATAAGTATATTCAATAGAATGTAACAATCATGCATAAACTAAAATTCAAGTTAATGTAATGCCAGCCAGCGTAAAGTACGGTCGGTTATGAACAATGGTCGTGGGGGGTTGAAGATAAAGCCAGTACTGTTTTCAATAGTTAAGATTAAATTAAATAAAATAAAATATCAAGGTTCAACCTTCCAGTTTTATAAATGTAAATAAATTATAAATGGGCGCCAGGAACTTGAAGAGTTCCGGATCCCGGAGACGACGAAGATGTCCAATATTCTTCCAGTTAGGTGAAGGTGTCGAACCCGGGGTCCTTTAATTAAGGTTAGTTGCAGACCGGCTTCCAAGGTTGAAGACCGGGCAGTTGATAGACAGGTTTACATATGAACCCGTAGAAATGAAGTAAAAGAGGGTAAATTATAAATAAAAAAAAACCGTCCCGCCTGCGCTACAACGCTAGGCGGACCCTGCCACCGCACAGTCGTCCCCACAGGAGGCTGAGTAGGCTCGAGGAACGGGTCTCGCGTCCAGGCCCCAGAGGCTCCGTTAGGTCCTGGCGGCGAGACGAATCACTCGAGCTGCCTCACCTAGAATCGACAATACGGGGACCCTATTATATGAGAGAACACTAAGACACTTTCCGGGAGGAGGAAAAGAGGCGAAGAGCTATGAAATCTAAAGGCTAAATCATTGGCCGGTTACATGGCTTTATGCTAATTGAATTGAAGGAGCCACGTGTTCAGTTTGCCTAACCCTGTGTAGTGGGGCAACAAGAAATAGAGAATAAACACCCACGGGGCGTGTAATACTCACAGTTGTCTACGGGAAAAATCACTTGGACTGCAAGATGCGGCCGGCACAAGGTCCACCCTCCACAGTTGCGAATCCTTCTAACGCATGGAGTCCTGTAATAAATATCTAGGGGTCACCACAATATCCTTTCAACGACCGGGGAAGGACTCAGAGATCACTTCCAAACACTGATTCACCAGAATCCTTACCTTTTAAAAAATTGGACAAAGTTTGGTCCGAAGGTCAAGCGAGTTCAATCGCAAAAGCACGGCCGTGAACTCCCCAAGGTCCTGTCATGTCCTCCGAACCGGAATTAGACGGACCACCTAGAAAATCTCCCCTGTTTCAGGTAAAAACCTATCAGAGCACGGATGACTGATGAATCACTACACCAAGATATTTAATTCTTCAAAATCCCTGACAACTGTCCAACACGACGTTTATTCTCCGAAACAACAACAATTTACAAGGTCCAAGCTAACAAACTCATTATTTCCTGTTTCTAACCCTAAAGTTTGTCAGCTTTACCCCCAGAGTCACACGGCGAATTGAGAATGTTTAACCTGGCCACACTAAAACGTTTACAAAGCACAGATTAAATATGCATTGTGAGCTATCGATGCTTCTAGAAAAAATGTCTATAATAAAAAAACAATTTCACTTCCGTTTACGGTCAAAAGAGAAATATGTATTTAAAGAAAAAGATGAAATTGATTAAGGATTGGCTGTACGATTTCAGTTCGTTGGTTTCCAATCCACATGCTAAAATTTATCGATCAAAACTACAACTGTGAATCTGCAACCGCTAGGTGTCGCCTCCAACTGTCACTGTCACAAACTGACGTTTGACTGAATGACATTAGAAATGTAAACAAACCACCTTGATTACGATATGAGAGATCTAATTTATTATGGAAACCCGTTTAATAGGGTTTTGAAAAGTGATTTATCGTCAGAAAGTGTTACTAAAGGGTCCAGTGACGAAGTACAGATGAAGGGATGACTCCTTCCATAAATCGCAGTCTAAAGTCACTGTCGCAGACAACAATGAACATTTCAGTTGGAAAACCATTGAGATCAATATTGGAAACCTCACAATTTACAACGCATGCTCACAGGTAAATGTTAGGTACAAAAAAAACAACGTAACAAAGGGATGTAATTCAAAACTCAAACTATTTAATTAGTTTATTTGAAATATGTACATGCATTTAGCATGTATTTCAAATAAACTAATTACAGGCACTTTTGAATTGTCAAGGGGTCAGCTAGTCGGAAAGATGACGCTAGTTGGGTTAGCTTTGTTAAATAAAAATTTAGAAATCAACAGAACATAAAATATAAAAGAAAAAAAAACAAGAGTCCATGTTTATGTGAAATAAAATAATTTGAATTGAATTTAAAAGCATTCTAATCATCAAAAACTTCTTCGTTACTCAAAAACACAGTTACACTTGTAAGCCGCTACAAACTCCACTTGTTAACGAAAGAATTTTTCATCGCTCGCCAGGACACTATAAAAACGGTAATGGAAGTATCGAGTTACCGCGTGCAATGGAGACGAATTGATTTCACAAATCGAATAACTGCCGCGCAGCCTTCGACCTGACTCTTTTGTAAGAAACGGTATTTTCACGACTGTTTTGTTTAGGAACTGGGCAGAGATAAGTGGATCATACATAATTTGGTTAAGTTTCTTGCTTACCACCGTATTTAAAAATAAAAGCTCCTTCAAAATAGTACTTATAATACCATTATCTTTAATGATAAATGATAAATGATTTTATTTTTGTAAGTAGGTTTGCACAAACACTTTTACACGTCAATCATATTATTTTAAACTAGATGAGGTCGGCGTTTCCTGTCTGACTACTCTGAGAAGAAAGGCCGAAACAAACTCAGAGGTCATAGTCTCTTTTAAAGTCCAGACATAATCTTGGTCAGGTTATATGAAGACCATGTAGGTCGATGTCTGAGATGGTCTTTTGAGGAAAGAACCACACAGATTGAGAGGACCTGTCCAGTCAGTGCACGCATTTGTCAGAAATCGTGCAGCTCAACTCAAGACTTTATCTTACTTTAAGGAGCTCAACTTTATCATTGGCAGCCACGTTTTCCTATTTATTTCATCCTTCTCCTTATATTTCAAAGATGCTCGTCTACCTAGCCTTTTTCCAACTATGTTGGGGTTGTTTACCACATCTGCCAAGCCTTTTCCTATGTTGGGGTCGGCTTCCAGTTTAACCGGATGCAGCTGAATACCAGTATTTTACATAGAGTGACTGCCTATCTGACCTCCACAAACCAGTTATTGGGTAATACGATACCTATCCCTTGGTAAGACTAACGACTGTCCAAATTCCATGAATGACAGCCGAGACCAGCGGCTTAGCGTGCTTTTCGAGGCACGGAAGGGTCTTGGTATGTAAAGATGGTCACCCATCCACGGACCAACCGCGGCAAGCGTAGCTTAACCTGATCGATTGAACCGTGCCATATTCCAATATTCTATATTAAAATAGATTATTCTATATTCGATTTGGTATTCTTATATTTAAAAGGTGTTATCTATATACTAGCAAAGCTGAAGCGTATGTTTCTTTGATCGCTCTAATCTCTGGAAGTACTAGACCAGTCGTAATTGAGAAGAAAAAAAATTCATTTGTTTGCGTTTGTTAGGATTATCTTTGTGATTAGCGATTTCTTTTTTTTTTCGAATTTTGAACACTTAACGCGACTATATGACGCGCGGTCTTTGTCGGACTGCATATAAAAGAAAGAGAAGCGCCATGACACAACGATAGTAATTTTTGCAAAATATGAAGCAATTATCTATTTACATAAAATCTATTGTTTGGACTAAAAAATTAAAACACTAGTGCTTTAGTATGTTGCTTGTAGAATAATCTGACAAAAAATCATAATGATTGTATGTATATTACTATGGTTTTTATTGTAAAAAGAAAGTTTTTAGGGGTATCTTCATGATTTTTTCTAACGTATCAAATTAGTTGTATTATGTTTTAAACACACTATCTATCTGGCATATATTCTAAAGAATATAACATATTTTTTTTATTTTGTTTACTGTAGTCGATCTTATACTTTTATTGTTTCTAAAACTTGCGTTTTTTTGTGTTTACGTCTTGTAAGCCCCTTAACAGAAATCCTAATTGTTTAGGACACTGCAATGCGTGGGATAAAATGCTAAAGTTCTTTCATTATTTGTTGTTAATAAGTTCCAAAAAAATTTCTGATTTTGTTTATATTTTCTAACTTATATTGAACAAAACACTAACGTTCTGTTGTTCTACTTTAAGAATGTCACATCACATTTCATATTCAATATTTCAATATTGTGTGCTTCGCTAAACCATCAGCGTCTTCTCAGTTCGAACTGACGCTTCTCCAGAGACTGCCAATGCCAATATCAATAATAATAAACTATTGAATAATAACACGTTACGAGACATTTTATAGTTTTAACGTTCCGAGACAAGATGCTTAGCTAAAAGTGTTGGTTGACGGAATTCAATTTGTAAGTACGCCAGTTAAGAGTATGGTGGCAATGAATTTGAAAACCATCATGGTTATGTAATTTTGTATAGGTAGATAAGCTTTAAGGTGATCATTGTAGATTTGTTTTGTTTTAGGCACTTAAGTATTATATTCGAGTTAATTTATCTTTTTTTGGGCGGGTATTTTGTGGCAATAAAACAATTTTTCATTTTTTCATTCATACTGGACTTTGAAACTAAAGTAGCGAGGGATTAATATTGTCTAATGAATGGATGAACTAACACAACATCCATCTGCTAAGCGTGGTAATGGATTAATGTTGTAAGAATGTATATTATCATTAGTATATTTTTAGTTAGTGGTCAGAAAATGATTTCTAAACAACAAAATGTTGATATTTAATGATATTTACTGAGCTTCTTAAGTTCTGAGTTAAGCTGCATGGTTACTGACAAATTTGTACACTGATTGGACAGGTCCACTCAATCTGTGTGATTCTTTCCTCAAAAAGACATTTCAGATCCCAATCTACATGATCTTTACACGATCTGACCAGGATTATATCTAGACTTTAAAAGAGACTGGGACCTCTGAGTTTGTTTCGGCCTTTTTTCTCAGAGTAGTCATATAGGAAACGCCGACTTGGTCTATTTTTGAAAATATGATTTACGTGTAAAAGTGTTTGTACAAACCTACTTACAGAAATAAAATCATATATCATTTATTTATTTAACACTTGAATGTTTTACGAAAGATCCTTCGTTTTACATGCCTTTATCAAATATGTTGATTTGCTTGAACGATGTTGGTTTATAAATCTCCGATTGTATAATATACTGTCCTTAACTGTAGTTTAACAAACCAAGACTGAGTTTTGAACCCGATACAACAAAATCATGGTCCCTCTACAAAGTAACCGGCTAATGTTTGACAGTGTATCGGTGACGTTAACGAGCTCTGAATACGTCTGCAAAGTAATGGAATATAAGCTTTATGGAGTCGCAATAAGAAATAATCTCATTCACAGGTAATGGTGTTTTGTTGGAAAATATCAGAGTAGGTATGTGTTGAAGAATTTTGAATAGGAAAATGAGATGCTTTACCTTGATACTGACGCTGACATGTCGTTTGTCTTGGTTCCTTTATCCAATTTTACCAAGTTATTTTTTACCACATCTGCCAAGCCTTTTCCTATGTTGGGGTCGGCTTTCAGTCTAACCGGATGCAGCTGAATACCAGTATTTTACATGCAGCGGCTGCTTATCTCACCTCCATAACCCAGTTACTGGGTAATATACGATACACCTTGGTAAGACTGGCTGTCAGACTTTCGGGCTTCTGATTAGAGTTATTCCGGTCTGCAATTCTATAAGATCTTCAAATGACAGCCGGGACCAATGGTTCAACATGCTTTCCTAAGCATGGAGAGGTCTCGGTATATAAAGATGGTCACCCATCCACGGATCAACCGCGGCAAGCGTAGTCGATCGACATGTGCGGCTATTATTTAGAAGCTGCGGGCCTTTCAGTTTTTTTTACCTATGGTGATGAATATTAAGGCTATTAAACGATAAGTAGGTAACTTGTACGGTCAGCAACAAAAATAGATTTACACTGCTACTTTTACATACCATCTAATTGGGGCAAAAGGGTTCGATAATCTGTTTTGTAGTGTTTTGTATAATCCTAACATAATATTATAAATGCGAAAGTAAGATTGTTTGTTTGTTACCATTTCACGCCAAAACACTGAACCGATCATCCTGAAATTTTGCATATACGTTGTCAGGTGAACAGAAACGGACATAGGGTACCTTTCATTGCGAAAAAAGTGCTGTTCCTGAGGGTAACAGCAATAACGTTATTATGATAATAATTAGATGCCGACACGTGTCTTTCGAACGGGATCGACACTTATGCGGATAAAACCGCGGGCCGCTGCTAGTAATTTATATTCTTTAAATTATACTTCAGTTAGGCCAATATACCAACAAAAAAAAACGGAGAAGAAATAGACGCCTTATTGCTTTGAAAATGGCATTGAGCGAAGTGGAAGGAGGATCTTGAATAGACTTCTTGCTAAACCTGGGCTTAGCCAAGCTAGTTGGAAACAAAAGGAAATAGTCACTTAAATATATAATATAACAGTGCTCGCGTGAAAGAAATGTTTGTCTATAATGTTTCATTCATTAAACGTAAATTGTGCCAGAAAGCCTTTTATACCGTTAAAGATTATATTGAGGACAAAAAGCCGTGGGATTGAGCTGCTTCCAATTTCTGCATTTTGAATGTTTTTTTTTAATATACATTTTGACATTAATGCATTTTTTATAAACAATGACATTTGCTTACTTTGTAAAGTATTATATTATTTTATTTGACGACGTGGGTCATTTTATTAATTCAACACAAACAAAAACAAAACAAAACAAACGAAACAAGTCCGTGAATCAAAAATACGAAGACATGTGACTTCCACCAACCCGCACTGGGCACCTTTACCTTTTAATTTTGTCTGGAAATCCCGCTTCCGCGAAACAAATTTACTTATTTCTCCGAAGAAATAACGATATATCTCAAGTGGTTGTTTCCCAATGAGAAATTGATTCACGATTAAGTTTAAATTTATTGAGAATAATTGAACAACAAGACTCTTCAGTCAAATTAATATTTCTTAACGGTATTATAGAACATTTTGTGAAGTTATTTAAAATTAATTTTCTTTTGGTGAAAAAGAGATGGATTTTAAGTGCTATTTGAGGGTGACTTATTTATTTATCACAACAGAGACCCTGGGCCATGAACCCCGGTACAGTTTTGCTGAATGGCAAATCTTTTTAGCACGCCATTATACATAAAGTGGGCCACTTGTTTGTTTCTCACCCAATGTTTTATTTATAAACAAAACTAATTCTACTTTTATTAATATATAAGTATTTAAAATCATTTCTCACATGATCAGTTCCAGTGTATATGTAGGCAATTCACTCGATTCATTTGTATTTAGTTAGATTTAAGGTTCAAACAACACGCGAGACAAAATGTCAACACAGAAGTCAGTCGAATTTACTCATTTAGTGCCCTTGAAACACCAGTGTGAGTGGGAGTGTACCAAATCGCTCAGGGCTGCCTGCCAAAATCGGTTTTCTGTAGTCCAGGATTACGTTTATAGTTACGTTAGTTTATATTGTGTTCTAAATGTTTTGTTGTGGAAATTGATATACCTATTTACGCTAAGGCTAAGCTCAATTCGATCCTGATGCTAGCACGCGGACATACCGCCAGTGAACCACGAACAGGCGTGCCCGGCTGAAGACCTAGCAGTAGCTCGAGAACGCGTGCGGACGCACGCACCGTACACCGCAGCCGGCGTTAACGCACCTTCGATCCGACCCCGCGATAGCGTCACCACCCTCGGCGCCGCCGCCGCAGCTTATAAGATTATGCATCTAACCGACGAAGTTGTTAAATAATTACGCACATG
Organism: Luperina testacea; assembly: GCA_927399505.1. Taxonomy (NCBI): domain Eukaryota; kingdom Metazoa; phylum Arthropoda; class Insecta; order Lepidoptera; family Noctuidae; genus Luperina; species Luperina testacea. The sequence goes on from OV656771.1 coordinate 3,339,720, forward strand.
ACGAAACAGCCAAAACAAAATTACTTTTAGTTTAATGTATTTATTGTTAGTGCACGCGGCCATGTGATTGATAAGGATTTTTTTCTTGTAGGGTGACTGCATTAATACGCGGACCATACTATCGATAACTTAGACTTATCCACCCAAAGTTACCCTTACTTACTTACCCCCCAGAGTTTTAGTTATGAATATACATTGACGAGACTTAGTTTTCAAATTTTATATTATGTACAAGAGATCTGAAATCAGGTGTGACTTCTATTTTAGAATGAATCGTATTGGCACTGTTCTAAGTTTTTTAGTTGTTCTGTGTTTAGCAATAAGTGAGCACTCCCCCACACATTCAATTTACTGTAGCGAGTTCGTTCCGTTAGCAAACATTTTGAAGTGGATGAATGTGCAATCACATACAGAGATACTCGAATGTTACTTCGGGAGCTTCTTTTCTGCTTCAGGAGTTAAATTGTTTACCAAGGCAAAGACCGAATAATTTTTAACCAACTGTAACGAAAAATAAAATAATTTTCTAAGAGCTGATTTCACCAAAGTCAGATAACTTTTGTTACAGGAATAAAATTTACGTTTGACAGTTCTAGTATGGAAAACGTCAAAAATTCAAAATTTATTCTCAGTATAAGACTTATTCTAGGTATTAAAGCTCGGTGGAATTTACCCTAAGGCTTTCAAGAGTAAACATTCGATCAGAATTTTGAGAAAATCACAAAAAATGGTGACATTTTCTCAAGTCTTAGGACTTCTCTCAGTTCAGCCATAATACTATGAATGTAATTATTTTGAGCAAATAAAGTAAAGGCTGACAGGAGTGTTCCACGCGCGCCTGAAAGAGATTTCAGCAGCAATAGAAGGGGCCCGTTAGGGCCGAAGCCTGCCTTAAATCAGGCAGTAGAAACGAAAAAAACATCAAACTATTTCTAAAAACAATCCCGTCAATCTAATGTGAAATCTGAAAACATTGGAGCATGCGAAAATATCAATTAATTGAGCCATTTTTTTTTAAATAATTATTCATTTCATCCATTATGAGGAATCCTATTGAAAATGGCTCTTTTATTCAAAGTAGTTTTAAATAGTTATCATGAATAAAAAACTAACTAATATGATATCTGATATCTATGGGTTTTTATAAGATCAAATGAGCATTATGAGTCGGTCACTTTTGGATTTACTAAAATTTTCGCTGTTTTCAGAACGAAAAGACAAAACTGTTGCTTAAAACTGCAAAACGATCTTTAAAACTACTATTATTAATCTTCGTTTCCTGTTAGAGCGGAGCTTGTCGTCAAGTGCGATCTGTTATTGATGCACCGTTACATTTAAAATAGTCTTTCACTGATGCGTTTTCAATCCCAAAGGCAAACGGTACATTGTGATCGTACGGCTCCACTCCTTTTAAAAACGTTTTACAAGAATTAAATGGATGCATAGAAGCGCTCCTCCGAAGCGGTATTTCGATAAACTTTTTTATGTTGTTGTGGGAATTGAAGAATAACGTGTTTAGTATAAACTTGGCTGCATAAACTTTTTTTTTCTATAAGGTAAACCTGTCGAAAACTTTTGAATTTTTGAAGTGAAAACTTCTTTAGCGGCGCTGTGTACTTTTTTTGGAATGGGTAAAAACTTCTAAATTCGCGTCAGGTCACGTGACCCTGATCGAAAATTCGTAAGACGTAAAACGTCAGACGTAAAACGTAAGACGCGCGTTGTTGAGGACAGCGCCATCTATGCACATCGGGAAGAACTACGAGGGCCTCGCGTACTAACGTCAGACGTAAAACTTAAGACGCGCGTTGTTGAGGACAGCGCCATCTATGCACATCGGGAAGAACTACGAGGGCCTCGCGTACTAACTACGTAGTTCATCCAACAACGACGAGATGGCGCTGAACCACGGATATATAACTGTGTGCTTATTTGTAAATCTGAATAAATTCCTTTCACGAGAAGAATAAACCACTCACTTTGGTCATCATACCTGATTTGCAAAAAACCCTATAAAATAAGGAACACACCTTAACACGCGTGTTTTGTTTATAAGACGATTCACAAAATACACTCGTAATTGTTCAAGTTTTCACTTCTGTCGGCACTACCGGAGTTCCAGTGTTTTTTTTTAATGCTCTTTCTACCGTGCCATTTTTTTAGTCATAGGATTGGTAAAGGAGCGATAAAATTCAAACAAAATATCGATGCATAAGCTATATATAAGATTTGATTTGAGTGTTAATGTAATAATGTACAATCACTCACAATAGGCCTTATAAGAAGGCTAAAAGTCACCCAAAGGGCAATGGAGAGGGCTATGCTTGGAGTTTCCCTGCGTGATCGAATCAGGAATCAGGAAATCCACAGGAGAACCAAGGTAACCGACATAGCCCGAAGAACTGCCAAACTTAAGTGTTAGTGGGCAGGGCACATTGCTCGCAGTACAGATGGCCGATGGAGCCGAAAGGTTCTGGACTGGCGACCGCGTACCGGAAGACGTAGCGTTGGAAAGCCTCCCACAAGGTGGTCCGACGACATTGTGAATGCCGCAGGAACCCGTTGGATGCGAGAAGCACAGAACCGGTCGAAGTGGAGGTGCATGGGGGAGGCCTATGTCCAGCAGTGGACGTCTTTCGGCTGAAATGATGATGATGATTATGTAATAATGTTCACAAAGTAAAGCGCCTGCCTGGGGTCGAACTCACGACCTACAACTCGTAAGTCGGGGTCGTTATCACGGGGTCATCACTACTCTAAAATTAAAGACTGTAAAACACAGAATCGATAGTGCAACATGTTTTACAACATACACGTGCAAAACTTCCAATAACCGTTGAAAACGTTGACAATTTTCGTCGCCGTTCTTAATCCAAGCAATTGTTATGGCTCAAATCGGGCCGATATCCCATTAAATTCATGGATTAGCGTAGGAATTAAAGAGCAATTTAAGCCCCATACGTTTTAAGGCATGACGGTTCATGCCTTTGAGTTGCTTCTTTGATGTTGTGAGCCCTTTTGAAGCTTCTTGCGGTTATAATTTACAACTAAAAATCCTTAAACTGTTTTTATAACTTGTTTTCGTTCTTAAAAACTTCCTAATTAATTTTATTCACTGACAGACAACACAGCGCTGAGTCTAGAACCATGAAATTTTAAACGAGAATTCCTTAAACAGCGAACGATTTTTGAAAATTCACCCCCTAAAGGGGTTAAGTAGACGATGAAAGTTTGTCATTTTTGCCGATAGGAAATCTCTTTCAAAGCTTGTCACCAAAAATTTACATCATAAATTACCTGTATTCTTCAAATATATATCTTGTATGAAGAAGAAACAAAACACATCGCCCTTAAAGATAAGCCATTATCTCCTACACGCTCCTGTAATCCTGGTACTCGCACATTATATTAAACAAAGTCTTTGATTCTATTGTTAGCCTCACCGTGCTTCTTTCTACACATTGTTGAAGTAAAATTAAACTTTTCATTACTTTAGTTAGAACGTAAATAGATTGCGTTAGAGAAAAATTCTTTGGAGTGTTGTGATCTTATGGTTTCCTAGTAGTTTAGTTATATTGAGGATACTTTATTCTGCAGAAATAATAGCGTGTCGTCATCTGCCTAGCCTTTTCCTAACTATGTTGGGGTCGTCTTCCAGTCCAACCGTATACAGTGGAATACCGACTTTTTCATGGAACGACTGCTTATCTGTTCTCCACAACCCAGTAACTGGGTAACATGATACCCCTTAGAAAGACTGGTTGTCAGACTTTTTGAGCTTCTGAGTGCCCATAACGACTATTAAAGATGACTATTAAGAATGACAGCCGGGACCAACGTCTTAACGTGCTTTCCGAGGCACGGAGGGGTCTCAATATGTAATGGATGGTCACCCAAACACGAACCGACTGAGGCAAGTATGGGTTAACCTTTGATCGAACCGTGTGGCTGTTAGTATTTCAGCCACGAGCCCCTCTAAACAGTAAATATCCATACTATTATCATAAATTCGAAAGTAACTCCGTCTGTCAGTCTGTCTGTATGTTACCTTTTCACGCCTAAACCACTGAACGGATTTCGATAAAATTTGGCAGAGAGATAGATTGCATTCCGGGAAAGGACATATAATAGTTTTTATCTCGATATTCCCATGGGATCGACACTTATGCGGGTGAAACCGCGAGGCGCTGCTAGTATAAACTTACGTATTCAATTTCATATTCAAATTAAAATTCTTTATTTCTTTAACTCTCTGCCAAAATATTACTAACCTAATAAAAACTAAAACTAATGACGCTATTGTTCCGCAGAAATCAACTCCAAAAAAAAGAGTTTTCTTGTAAAATCTTTCATAATCTTATTCTGATTCAGTGGACGCCTTCGCTTAGGCCTAAAAGCCCGTCTGAGACAAGTAAGTTTAGATATACAATATTTTATAACAATTCTACGAGGATAAAGATGGTCTTAAAATACCTGACGAGAATCTCATGTAATTCTTTCAGTATCATCAGTTATTTTGGATTTGTACTTCAAGTTTCCATATAGATAAAATTGAGCTTTATAAACATGAAAAAAGTAGACTGGTAGTGAGTTTTTCTACCCTTCAAAGTGAGCTAATTTGTTTGGCTTAGGAAGTCCAAGCTAAAAATGCTTACGAAATTGATTTATAATGTAAAAATAGTTGTAAGTGAGGATATATATATATATAAATAATAATGATTACGCAACCCTACTATCCTACAAATATTATAAATGTGAAAGTTTGTGAAGATGGTTGGATGTTTGTTACTCAATCACGCGTAAACCGTTGAACAGATTTGGATGAAAATTAGCACATAGATAGACCATTTCCTGGATTAACACATAGGATACTTTTATCCCGATATTCCCACGGGAGCGACACTGACGCGGGTAAAACGAATAGAAATATTTTGTAAAACGTGTCTATCCCACTAAAGTACACTCTCCTTCAAGATACAGGATACAGGATATTCCTAACTTGAAGGCAGGGTCTTACTAATCTGTAATAGCCATACCCATCACATATTGGAACAACCCCTGATGTTACCTAGGCTAAGTAATTTGTTAAATAAATGATTACTTAATTACTATTGTAGTCGTCTTAACTACTAATGTCGTCCTTCGAAAGGAAAGGGTGTGTCTTTTAAAAACACACTAGTGTTTTTTTTTAAAAGACACCCCATTTCCTTTCGTTGCCAGGAATAACAATAGTTTTTGAGAAAACAATACGCCAGTAATTTTCACGCCTTTTTCTTCAGCTGCAGCTTCTAGATCTGTTTAGAAACTACTACCTTTAGCAATAACTTCCTTTCCAAACTCAGCTTTGAAGAAGAAATCTACGTCGATTCAAGATGGCTGATTGAACTTTCCATAAAACAAAGAACAAATTGTGCAGCTCAATTAAAATGAACTTATTATAACTTCACAACCAGTTTGAACACGTTTTGCGCAGCGCAGTTTGTACTGTTATTATTTAAATTGAAAAGAAAAATATTATTTTTTGAGCACAGATCAGAATAGTTATGAGTGTTGGAAGAATCTTAGATTGTGTAGGTAAGTAAGAAATTCACTCACCAAAAAAAAAAAACAACAGCAATTCCCGTATTTTTATGAACGGTCGCATTCTCATCTGTCAAAGATAACTCTAATTCACCTACATTTTTGACAAGTTTTGTTTACAACTGAAGGCTATTTCTCTATTTCAGAAGGGGCCTATCTTGTGTCTACATACCATACATGTTTGATACAAGAAGAGATTTTGATTGCAGTTTCTTGTTATTCAACTTCTTATTTGTAATTTGTTTCTCACTTTTCACCAAATCTACCAGGAACGGCGGTGCTATTCTGTAAAAATCTCACCGTGAAAACTTAGGTGTACTCACTTCACCTAAGTTTTCACGGTGAGATTTTTACAGAATCGACCGGCTGGTACGGAGTCTGTATTTTTTAACAGATTTCACAATCCGGTCGTATCTATTTAAAACACCAGATTAGTAATACTACTGACTAACTGAAATAAACTACGCTTAGCCTCGAATTAAAACAGAATCAGGCGATCAGCCCGCCTATTCTGTAAAATCTCACGTGAACTCTCACTCTCACTATTCCTTAAGGGGACTACATGACCTAAAGCGCGGTTACTGTCTAACTGCATAGAAAAGAAAGAGAAGCGCAATGACACAACGCTGGTAATTTATTGAAAAATATGAAGCAATTATCTATTTACAAAAAATCTATTGTTTGGACTAAAAAATTAAAACACTAGTGCTTTAGTATGTTGCTTGTAGAATAATCTGACCAAAAATCAAAATGATATTATGTATATTAGTATGGTTTTTATTGTAAAAAGATGGTTTTTATAGGTATGTTCATGATTTTTTTCCGTCGTATCAAATTACATACATGTAGTTGTATTATGTTTTTGATACACTATCTGACTAGCATATATCCTAAAGAGTATCATATATTTTTCTGGTTTTGTTTACTTTAGTCGATCATATACTTTTAGGCATTATAAACTTGCGTTTTTTTTGTGTTTAGGTCTTGTAGTCCCTTTAAATGATTTGTCATTTCACCTCATGCTAGGGATTGGAACTAATGACAGCTCACTTCAGTTAAGTTTTCACGGTGATATTTTTAAAGAATACACCGGCTGTATAATCATTTAAGGAAAACAACAATAACCTCACAATTCTACTTCTCCGAAAAGTTCAGATTATTCTGAAATTCTGAACCAGATTACATCGGAACGCAGGGCAAAAATCCGTATGCAATCGTTTCTATCCGTTTTATATGGACTGTCGCACAGTTGACTTTGCGACTCGTCCGATCCATCATCGGTGAATTGCTGGTTTACAGTTGTATTCTCATAGCATTGCCGACTCGAAATGTAGCGTGCTGGTTATGGGGATTGAACATTGTTTTATTTGTCGAAACTGAAATCTGTTATAGATACCTACGTTGATGTTAGGAAATATTTAGATAGGTACTTACTAGCTTTTGTCCGCAGATTTCCCCACGTGGAGTTGGGAAATTATCCAACGGGAACGTATAACCGGGATAAAAGTATCTTATGTCCTAACCCAGGACATGGTATATACGTATATGTGTACCAAACATCGAAATCTGTTTAGCCGTTATGGCGTGAAAAGTTAACATACAGAGTTACTTTCGCATTTATAATAATTATGTATTACTTAAGTCTATTGATGGCCAGTTACAATATATCTCGATAAGTTACTGTTACTTTAACTGGTAGAAACATAGCCCATCGGAACATAATGTACCTAATGGGCTTTTAATATATAATTTTAAGTGGAGATAAGCAAAATTTACTTTTTTTTTATTTAATCTATCTTTCATCCATATCATAACAATCCTTTTATCCGTATTAATCTACACTAATAATAACGCTGAAGAGTTTGTTTTTTTGAACACGGTAATCTCTGGAACTACCAGTTGGATATAAAAATATAATTTTGCATTTAATAGCCCAATCATTGAGGAAGGAAAATGGAAAATCACGCTACTGTGATTTCCCATTTTTCCTTTTTTTAAATTTTCTTTTTTTTTTCCTTTGTTTTATTTCTTTGTTTTTTCTTTGTTTGAGCCGAGCAAAAACAAAGAAATTCAGATAGAATACAGCTATAACGCGGGCAGGCGATGCGATACGAGGGGTGGATCGGGGGAACAAGAAATTTCACGCGGACGAAGTCGCATCGTCTACTGCATTATAAATAGAACTTGTTGTACCATTATTCTGCCTTTATTTGATTTTTCATGTTATCAACCACTTATAATGTCGAGAAAAAATAAACCAATATAATTATTCTGCACATAGGTCTGTGCTAACTTATAAATAATAACTGCAAAACTTAACCTTGCCGACAATCTTTAAAAACCAAAATAAGTATTTTGGTCCTTTCATCCAGACAAACAACAAAAAATAAATCAATAAAATCACAAGCAAAAACACAGATAAAAATTATTCCAACAATAAAAAACCAAAAACTCTAATAAAAACTGAAAGAAAATTATTACTGCTTAAAAGGATTGGAACTAATGACAGCTCACTTCAGTTAAGTTTTCACGGTGATATTTTTAAAGAATACACCGGCTGTATAATCATTTAAGGAAAACAACAATAACCTCACAATTCTACTTCTCCGAAAAGTTCAGATTATTCTGAAATTCTGAACCAGATTACATCGGAACGCAGGGCAAAAATCCGTATGCAATCGTTTCTATCCGTTTTATATGGACTGTCGCACAGTTGACTTTGCGACTCGTCCGATCCATCATCGGTGAATTGCTGGTTTACAGTTGTATTCTCATAGCATTGCCGACTCGAAATGTAGCGTGCTGGTTATGGGGATTGAACATTGTTTTATTTGTCGAAACTGAAATCTGTTATAGATACCTACGTTGATGTTAGGAAATATTTAGATAGGTACTTACTAGCTTTTGTCCGCAGATTTCCCCACGTGGAGTTGGGAAATTATCCAACGGGAACGTATAACCGGGATAAAAGTATCTTATGTCCTAACCCAGGACATGGTATATACGTATATGTGTACCAAACATCGAAATCTGTTTAGCCGTTATGGCGTGAAAAGTTAACATACAGAGTTACTTTCGCATTTATAATAATTATGTATTACTTAAGTCTATTGATGGCCAGTTACAATATATCTCGATAAGTTACTGTTACTTTAACTGGTAGAAACATAGCCCATCGGAACATAATGTACCTAATGGGCTTTTAATATATAATTTTAAGTGGAGATAAGCAAAATTTACTTTTTTTTTATTTAATCTATCTTTCATCCATATCATAACAATCCTTTTATCCGTATTAATCTACACTAATAATAACGCTGAAGAGTTTGTTTTTTTGAACACGGTAATCTCTGGAACTACCAGTTGGATATAAAAATATAATTTTGCATTTAATAGCCCAATCATTGAGGAAGGAAAATGGAAAATCACGCTACTGTGATTTCCCATTTTTCCTTTTTTTAAATTTTCTTTTTTTTTCCTTTGTTTTATTTCTTTGTTTTTTCTTTGTTTGAGCCGAGCAAAAACAAAGAAATTCAGATAGAATACAGCTATAACGCGGGCAGGCGATGCGATACGAGGGGTGGATCGGGGGAACAAGAAATTTCACGCGGACGAAGTCGCATCGTCTACTGCATTATAAATAGAACTTGTTGTACCATTATTCTGCCTTTATTTGATTTTTCATGTTATCAACCACTTATAATGTCGAGAAAAAATAAACCAATATAATTATTCTGCACATAGGTCTGTGCTAACTTATAAATAATAACTGCAAAACTTAACCTTGCCGACAATCTTTAAAAACCAAAATAAGTATTTTGGTCCTTTCATCCAGACAAACAACAAAAAATAAATCAATAAAATCACAAGCAAAAACACAGATAAAAATTATTCCAACAATAAAAAACCAAAAACTCTAATAAAAACTGAAAGAAAAACCATAAAGCACCAATTAAATGTCATTACAACACCTATCTTTCACGAACCAATAATAAAAACGCGTCAATACGAATAAAAACGCAAAAGAAACGAATAATAAAACGCATTTCATGTAAATAAAGCAACGAGTTTCACAACATACGCGTGTCTAATGGAGACGACTCATCACACAATACTGCACTAAGGACTCGACTCGGGCACTGCACAGGTGGGCTGACCGACCTCCGACTACCCGACAATAATAAATAATAAACAACCTATAGCGTGCGGCAGAGCGTAAATGTTCACTGGCAACTCAAAGTGGTTACCCGGCCGCCCGTAAGAGGGCGCCCGCGGAGAATGCTAGAAAGATCAGAGAGTTGTCAGTTAGTTAGTTGAGTCGAAGCCACCCGCGAATGTGTGCGCGCGAGTTAGTTTTTGTTAAGTTGTGTGTGACTTGTGTAATTGGACATTAAACTAGCAGTTCATAGCACCTGCGTTTTACTACACCCGTTCCCCGGCTATAAGTGGCTGCCCAACGTGTAAATAAAACAAAATGCCGAAGCTTCGATCGGAAGATGTCGCAGAAGACGCCGGTGCCGCCAATATAACAATGTCACAAGAAACTCTCGCGAGTTTTATCGCATCGATACAGCAAACCCAAAGTGAATTTTGTCAACAACTCATACGAGAAGTACGATCATCAACACCTCACGCTAACGTGTCTGAAGCCCAGCAGGGATCGGGCTTTGCATTTGGCGCGAACGGAAATTTCGCAAAATGCTCGACGCGTTATGGTGGACGTGCCGACGAATCGTTGGAAAACTTTATAGACGCGATTGTTACCTACAAGGATTGCGTGAATATTTCCGATGAAAATGCTCTCCGTGGTTTCTCAATGTTGTTGGAGGGGCCTGCTGCAGTGTGGTGGCAAGGTGTAAAAAGGTCGACGAGCACATGGTCGGAGGCCCTTACTAGAATTAAAGGGGCTTTTGACGAGCATGACCCACCACACCGACTCTACAGGAAATTGTTCAGCTTAAATCAAGAAGACGAACACACGGACTTGTTTATCGCTAAGGTACGTGCTCTGTTAGCTAAATTCCCAGAAGACGACCTCTCGGAAAAAGTCCAGTTAGACATGGCATACGGTTTACTTAGTCCGCGCATAAGAAAACGCGTGACCAGAGAATGCGTAAATAGTTTCGACGTGCTACTTCATAAGTGTCGCCTTGTAGAAGATTCTCTAAAGGAAACCAGAAAAGAGCAGGCGGTTTTATCTAAGTCGCACGCGCAATCGAACAAGCGCGCCGTATCGTCGTCACAGCGGGAAGTACCTACAGTTGCCGATGCGCCTAGTACCAGCCGCGCCGAGCGTAACGTCGAGCCCGCCGAGTCCGGCGCCGCCGCAGCTAAGGAAAAGAAGCCGTTCTGCGCGTACTGCAAGCGACTCGGTCACCGCAAGGAAATGTGCGAAAAGCTTAAGCGTAGTGATAAGTCCGATAAGTGCGATAACAGCGACAATAGTAAAGTAAAATCGGAAAGTGAAATAAAGTGTTACGGTTGTGGTGCCGCGAACGTAATCAAATCTAAGTGCAAAAACTGTTCGCCGGGTGGTCAGCCGTCGGCGTTTTATTCCATCAACTTCACGAAACATGATGGACTCGTAAATAATAACGACAAGGCCGCATCGCTGCGAAATTCGAGCGCGGCAGGATTCGCGCGCTCGCGCAAGTTTCAGCGCAGCCCGGCCGGCTCGGCCCCCGCTGCCGCCCCGCCCCCGCCGCCACCCCCGCCGCCGTCGGTAAGCCCGACAAAGCAAATGTCGGCCCCAGGTAACTCTACACGTGTCGTAGAGGATCTTAGTAACTCTTTTGTTTATGATAATAATGTTGATACTGTAAATAATTGTTCCGAGGACTCAAATATCAATAATTGTTTAGTTTTAAAGTTGAACCATCCTGTTCGTAATGAAAACATGTGCGTGCCTTTTCTAAGGATAAATGTTTTAATTATGATAATGTTTTTAATGTAAATACGTCTGTGTCTAGTTGTTATGATTGTAATTCTTGTAATAGTCGTGAGTATTCTGAAAATACAAACGATAGTGCATCTTTTCGTCGCCCTGTGTTAGACATAAGCGTCTTAGGCTATTGCGGTACGGCTTTAGTAGACTCTGCAGCAAAAAGCTGTATCGCCGGTCACACGCTCTACGCTCTCCTTCGCAGTTTAGGACATCAGTTAGTGCCGTCAACGCAAGTTGTTAGGTTGGCGGATGGTGTTAGTAGGGAAATAAATGTACTAACCACAGAGGTACAGGTGACACTTAAACACAAGACTAAGATCATTAAGTTTTTAATTTTTCCCGAAGCGGACAGTAATGAAAGCTTGTTAGGCATAGATTTTCTTACGATATTCAATCTCGTTTTCAATTTCGGTGAGAACAGCTGGCACTTTGCCGAAAATAGTGATCAAAAGTTTGATACTCAGTTTGAGAGGATGTTGCGGTCACCTGTATCTTCGTGTGCCGCTGTAGAGGTACTGCGAGATGACGAGGCGAGTTCGCTTAGTGATAGTCAGCGTGAAGTACTTGCGCAGCTCATCGTAGAGCATCAAGACATCTTTAAGCCAGGGGGAGAACCGACCCCTTTCGCCGAGCATATTATTGATACTGGCGATCACCTCCCTATTGCTGTTCCACCGTATAGGTTGACGCCTGCAAAGAAAGAAGTCATGCGGATAGAATTAGATAAGATGTTGGCAGACGATATCGTTGAGGAGTGCGAGTCCGCGTGGGGTTCTCCGGCGCTTCTCATTCCTAAGAAAAATGGACAAGTGCGTTTTTGTGTCGACTATAGAAAACTCAATGCGGTAACTAAGACCGATGTCTATCCGATGCCGTTGATAGACGAGCTTGTCCAGTCAACAAAAAAACATGCTTTTATGAGTACCATTGACATGCGTAGTGGATTTTGGCAAGTTAGTTTACGCGAGCAGGACAGAGATAAAACAGCGTTTTTGACACCCTTTGGCTCTTTTCGCTTCAAGCGTATGCCGTTTGGTTTGAAGAACGCTCCTTCAACCTTCCAGCGTCTAATAGATAGGCTGCGTACAGGCACGTCGCTGAAGGACGTAACCCTTCTCGCTTACCAAGACGATTTGTTAGTTATATCCGAAGGCAGTTTTGAAAAGCATATTTCCGATTTGCGTAAGGTGTTCGAAAGATTACGCCTATTCAAGCTACACGCGAACAGAGATAAATGCGTGTTTGCACGAGACAAGGTTAGGTATTTGGGTCATGTCATCACCCAAGATGGTGTGTCACCGGATGATGACAAGGTACGTGCAGTTTTAGATATGAGGGCACCGTCGTCGTTACGCCATTTAAGAACATTTTTACAGACGTGTTCGTGGTTTAGGAAGTTTATTCCAAACTTTTCGGCTGTAGCTGAGCCCTTGACACGCCTGCTTAAAAAGAATCAGCCCTGGTCTTGGGGTACAAGCCAGGCTAGTGCGTTCGAGGAGCTTAAAAAGCGCCTATCGTCGGCACCGATTCTCATCCAAGCGGATTATAGTAAGCCTTTTGTGTTAAGGACGGACGCTAGCAACTACGCTCTTGGAGCTGTATTACTACAGGGTGAGGGTAAGGATGAACGCCCTATAGAGTATGCTAGCCGTCTTCTTATTCCAGCAGAAAGAAATTACAGCACAACAGAGCGTGAGGCTCTTGCCGTTGTTTGGGCTGTCGATCGATTCAGAGGCTACATCGAAGGCCACGAGGTCATCATAGGTAGCGATCATCAGCCATTAAAGTGGCTCCTTACTTTAAAGTCACCATCGGGTAGGCTTGTTCGATGGGCGTTAAAGCTTCAATGTTTTAACATTCAGTTTCAGTATACACCTGGAAAGGCTAATGTCATTGCCGATACGCTCAGTCGGCCAACCTGCAAAGAAGAAACAAAAGATCAGTGCGGAGTTTGCTCCGTTGTTGTAGACTTACCTGCTAGGAGTGCTTCCGACCTTCGGCGCGCGCAGTTGGATGACCTGGAACTAAAAAAAATCGTTAGTGAGTTAGAGGATACATCTGATCCGGAATCTATAGGTCAAAAGCGTTGGTCCGAAAGAGGTTATTTCCTACAACAAGGTGTTTTGTATAGATACAGTCCTGACGTGGACAGTGAAGAACCACAGCTGGTAGTTCCGTCTTCTTTACGCCTCGAAATTATGAAGGAATGTCATGACTCTGATTTAGCGGGTCATCATGGAGTAGACAGAACATACAATAGAATCTCCCAAGGTTTTTATTTCCCAGGCATGCGCAGGGCCATAACAGAGTATATCAAGACTTGCGCCACCTGTCAACGTTATAAGTCTTCAAACAAAAAGCCGTCAGGTCTGTTACAGACACCGGTTTTGAATCAAAGGGGAGAAGTGTTAGCCATTGATCTATTCGGTCCTCTTCCTGCGGGAGATAATGGGGAACGCTGGATATTGTTGGTAGAAGACACCGCTTCTCGGTGGACTGAGCTGTACGCTTTAAAGGAGGCAACTTCAGAGGCGTGTGCTCGGATATTGATTGAGGAGTTCTTCCTGCGTTACGGACTACCTCGACGCATTGTGTCAGACAATGGCGTTCAATTTGTGTCCGCTGTCATGCAGCAGTGTATGTTTGTTTTAGGTATAAGTCAAGATTTGTTACCTTTGTATCATCCCTCAGCTAATCCAGCTGAGCGCAAAAATAGGGATTTAAAATTCCAGTTGTCACGTTTAGTTGAAACAAACCATTCTTCATGGCCGCAGTACTTACCTGCGATAAGGTTCACAATGAATTCCGCAGTTTGTCAAACTACGGGTGTGTCTCCAGCGTACTTAACGTTCGCCAGAGAGCTACGCTCACCCCTCAACGTACAACACGACATTCGGTCGATTCTTAACAAAGATAATTTTGTACCGCAAATCACGCCTTATTTGAAAAACTTTGTTAACACGTTCATTGCTGTTAGGGAAAGGGTTGAAGCACAACAAGACCGACGTAAGGAATGTGCTGACAAGTCTTTCGTACCCGCCGAAGTCTTTGAGGTCGGAGACCAAGTACTGTTGAAGTCACATGTTCTTAGCAATGCAGCAAAGAATATAACAGCTAAGTTCGTTCCTAAGAAAGACGGGCCGTACGTCATTGCAAAAAGGGTGAGTCCCACGACATATTTCATAGCAAACATAGAAAGCCCTGAAAGTATGTTAGGAAAGTATCATGTATCAGATCTCACTCGGTTTCATAACCGGGACAGTTCTCCTCCTCGTCCCGTAGTTCCAAAACGTCAGAGAGGGCGTCCACGCAAACATGTTTGTCCAGTCTGTTCAGCTTCCTTTGAGCGAGTTCATGAGCGAGGACGTTCTCTAGAACTCGAGGGGGAGTGTATAGCGTGCGGCAGAGCGTAAATGTTCACTGGCAACTCAAAGTGGTTACCCGGCCGCCCGTAAGAGGGCGCCCGCGGAGAATGCTAGAAAGATCAGAGAGTTGTCAGTTAGTTAGTTGAGTCGAAGCCACCCGCGAATGTGTGCGCGCGAGTTAGTTTTTGTTAAGTTGTGTGTGACTTGTGTAATTGGACATTAAACTAGCAGTTCATAGCACCTGCGTTTTACTACACCCGTTCCCCGGCTATAAACCAGAATTTATTTTGCTAGAACATAATTATTT
Organism: Luperina testacea; assembly: GCA_927399505.1. NCBI lineage: Eukaryota > Metazoa > Arthropoda > Insecta > Lepidoptera > Noctuidae > Luperina > Luperina testacea. The sequence continues at coordinate 3,354,916 of OV656771.1, forward strand.
CAAAAACGTTTGTGGTGTAGAATATTTTCTGTATTTCTTCGAGTTCTCCCGACAATTAGTAATTATTATAGTGAGAATTTTATTACTAACCTATTAATTATTAGTACTACGGCACACGTGCGCGATAACCTAAACGACTACGTATAAAATAATTATGCTCTATCAAGTGTGAAATCTGGATGCTAACGCTGCAGCGATATGCTTATTATACAAAATAGTCTAGTTAACCTTAATTAAATGTAATTATTATAGGTTAGTGTCTTTGTTCGGCGAGTGGAGACGGCCTTATTGACTGGGCGGCGCCGGTCGCGCGCGTTCGGCCGCGCTCGAGCCTGCCGGTCGGACGAACTCGGCAAACTTCGCGCGCGCTCGTGACGTTTCACTAGAAATTTAAGGGCTGCGTTAGGGGTATTCCGACAGGCGCGCTGCCACTGCGGGACGGCCATGGCAGCCGCACGGCGTTACATAACGCGCCGACCCCGATACATGACTGAAAACAATTCAAATATTATTCACCCGCTCCGAAACTAAATAAAATAGCTTCTCTTATACAATAAGCGTCTCGCTCTGGACCTCCGGTCAAAGAGAAAGCGCCGCCTAAAGCAGGGCCAATTGTCGTCACGACAAAAAGACGATAGTAGCAATTTCCCTTTGCCGACAACCCTTTGCGAGGCGAGAGGCTGAGCGCGCTCCGGGCACATGGCGGGCGGGGTGGCGCGGGGGGCGGCCGCGGGGGGATGGCAGGGCGCGGGGAGGCTTTCCCGGGCCGCCCCGCCTCAGTGGCGGCCTGCAGTGGCAACGACGCGCGTGTCGCCTCCGACACTTCCGCCCCGCGCACCTAATCCGCTCATTTAGCTAGCAAACGCCGCATACGGTGTGGTGGCGTGGCAGCCCTGCGGCGCCGAGCCCCGGGGCCCATGCTCTGACGAGCCGGGGTCTCGCCCGGGCTCCTTCGATCCGAGGCCCACCGGCATGTGATATCGCGCCGCGCCACTCGACAAAATGATTGTGTGTTCAATTGTTTACGTTAACGGTAGTTGATAACCGGGAGGCCGACGCTGGCATGCTAATGTGAGTATACACAAACCCGATCAATTTTAACGGCCGCAGACACCACGTCGCGTCCACGCGAGCACGCAATTTTCCCCGTGAATAAATAAGCTAGCATGTAAAGTCGTACAAGAAGACAAAGCGTAGTTAATGTCTCGGAGCGTTTTGGAGCGGTTTTTCTGCAATGCGACAATGTTGGGTTACGAAAAAGTTTTCATACATTATTAACGTGCGAGTGTGATGTACAGTCGACGCGGCGGCTGGTGGCGGCGGTGTAGCTGTCTGAGCATAGTGACGATGTTGTGAATTGTCGGCAGTCGGACTGTTGGTGGGGAGTCGTGGACTGGTTGTCGTGGTCGCGCGGGCGTTGGACGCGCGGTTTTGTCGCGCGCGGGCAGCTCATCGCGCGGTTCTGGCGTGCCGGCGCCATGCGGTAGCGCGGCGGCGCGGCCGAGCGGCGGGCGAGCACTCGTGCGCTCTCGGCTATGTGCCCCCCTTGCGCTACACTGTAAGTACCATTACAAATGCATTTTCATAGAAAAAATACACCACTATCACAAAAATACATTTTTCAAAAAAATTGCCATAATCACCGCATTTGGCAGGTGGACTGGTGATTTTACTACGCGCGAGTTATGCGCTAAAACATTCATGGTCCGTCTCATACACACGACTGATAGCTGATTAGTCGGCTCTGATTAGAATAAGCATAATCATTTTCACTAACCACGACCAATATTGATATTACTCGTACATCCACATAATCTGCTAAAACCGTCGCGACAACCACACGAAGTGGTGCTCACATACACATAGTACTTTAGGCCTGCTAAAAATAATCCCTGTTCCGCTACTAACGTGGCTCACACCAGCAACTAGCCATTCTCTCAAAACGACACATAACTTTATTCCCCATTGCCGTACGTACTCCTGGCGTATATTTACGATTACGTTGCGACGTAACTTGTACAGACGTCGTACATAAATTTTGTGCGTACGGTTGTTGCAATTTGCCGTCTCAAACCAAAAGTAGGTTAAGTCAAATATTGCGAATTTCTCTAAAATTGGACTGGATGCTCGTTCTAAGTTATGGTGATGAGATTTTCTGTGGGAAATGTCTGAGATCTGCGTGAAAATACATTTGCGACTGCATGATAACCACGTTTTCAGTACCTAATTAAATTTATTAAAATGTGAAAGATAAGAAGAAATATATTTTTTAAATAATGTTAATTGCCGCATTCCTTCTGTCATATTTATAAAACAGTCCCAATTTTTTAATTTCCAGTAAGTAATTATATTATAGTATAAAAAAACTTCCAAACTCAATAAAATACTATGTTCTACGTATAAACTAAGTTCAGCCAATCAGAGTCGTGATTGAAATTCAATTCCGCGGATTGGAGAGCACTTACTCTATGTCGTTGAGGACCTGAACCGCGCAAAGCTTTAGCCCTCTTTTTATTATGGGAATCCAGTGCTAAGAGTTCTCGCAGCTTGCTTGAAATATTTTCAGCTTACTGCATTACAACCGTAGAAAATTATACGCAATGCCACGAACTCGGATTTTTACGTACAAGTATTTTGGTCTTTTGGTACAAGTTCTTGTATAAAAATACCAGCAATAATCATAGAAGGACCAAAGTCTAAGTTAAGGTCGTTTGATCAGTTTCTATACATTAAAAATAGACTCCCACACGCTCAATGCTTTTATAATTGCATATGAAACGACTGGCTAGTTAATTACATTTTATAAATACAAAAACCTCAATTACAAAGTATCAATTTTACTTAAATAAATCAGCAATTTGTGTAATATTAATTGGTATTAAATTTAGTACAAATTAATTTAATTGCAACATAAAATGTTGTTACTATAAATCAGCTGTGCATGTTAAAGTTAGTCCCAAAAATTAAAAGTAGGAAAGTTACAGGGTATATCAATGTATCCGCTTATTTACAGATACATTTTGATACATACTTGTAAAAGTTTTAGTCATGAATAGAACGCGGGCCCCTTATTTGTGCTACCCCATTTACCTCTGCTGCCGCAAATAAGTGTTGTGACGAAAAATATCGTGGTTTTACATCAGAAGGGGCGGAAATAAATAATTTGAGGAAAAGGAGTAAATGGAGAAAATGTTGTTTACAGAAAACTGTCCGTTATTTGTGATATGTGGAATACACAGATCAATATGAACCGGTAATACGTTTAACACTCACATTATTATATTTTCTTGGGTTATCAAAATTTTCCCGTCTTAAGTTTTTTTTTAATAGGAAGAGCTACCATGAGCTTAGCTGAAAGTGTAGAAAAATCTCACTTAAAAACGATACATTTTAAGTTAAAAATCTATCAGAATAAGTTTAAAACTGTTGATAAGCACGCTGTTATAACCACATAATTTAAACGCAAGAATAAAAAATGCTATAAAAATGTTACCTAATGAATAAAATGGCAATTCCGACGATCCGAGGGTCATTTTTTGGTCACATTAAGAGATAAGAATAATGGCAAATGGTATGTGAGTCAACAAGATCAATATTTACAGGGAGATTAGTACTTTTTAGTACTGTCGGGACAGGTTAACTTGAAGCTGCAAAGGCTCTTCCGGACATGGTCCTGCATTGTTAGACTCACATTAAATTATAATGTTTGTACAGACGCCAGCACATCAAGCTCTACAATCTGTCAAATTTCTTTAATAGATTTTCAACTTTATCGCTAAAGCATAAGGTTCAAAGTTAATTGGGAAAATTTGGCAGTTTCGGGTAGGTTGATGTGCTGGCGTCTGAACTTTAAAAGACACCATGACCTCTACGTTTGTTTTGGGATTTCTTCTCAGGGATCAGTCAGCTGAGAATTGCCATTGACATCTAGTTTAAAAAAAAATTAAGTGTAAAAGTTTCTTAAAGATCTACATACAGAAATAAACATTTTATTTTCAAACTAGCAGCGTCCCGCGGTTTTACCCGCATAAGTGTCGATCCCGTGGAAATATCGGGATAAAAACTATCCTATGTCTTTTCACGGGACTTAAACTATTTGTATACCAAATTTCATCTAAATCGGTTCAGCGGTTTAAGCGTGAAGAGGTAACAGACAGACACACTTTCGCATTTATAATATTACTAGCTACATCCCGCGGTTTCACCCGCGTAAGTTTCGATCCCGTGAGAATATTGGGATAAAAAGTAGCCTATATAATAATCCAGGGTATCAACTACCTCCATACAAAATTTTATCAAAATTGGTCCAGCCGTTTGAGCGTGAAGAAGTAACAAAAATAATTATAAACACACACACACTCACAAACTTTCGCCTTTATAATATTAGTGTGATAGTATGGATGCAAATAACTAGTAATCTCGTACGTAAAATACGCGCTTTGACGTGGAGTTCCGAATACCAGGCCATATTACCTAACCCACGTATTATATCTGAAATTCAGGAGGCATCACGGAAGGCATAGACACAGAGAGAGTTCTGTAGTACCCTCTCATGATTTCTAAAAAATAAATCTGAATTTCTATTTTCAAATTGATCATTCCTAACCAAAACTGAATGCCATTGATTTCAATTTTGTTCATGTAACGACGTTCTGCATCGTTCTCACATGCATAATTTTTAACATGAATGATGTAACCTTGTAACCATATTATTTTGATGTAAAAAGTGTCCATGGAGTGTCCATGCCCGTTCTTCTCCATAGGTACAGACGGCAGCACATCAAGCTACTACAATCTGTCAAATATATTTAATAGATTTGCAACTTTATCGCAAAAGCATAAGGTTCAAAGTTGATTGGGAAAATTTGACAGTTTCTGGTACTTGTAATTGTCATGTACTTTAGTCCTATTAAGATTATTTCTAGCATAAGTTTAATGTATTTTAATGTTGGTGTGCTTTTTTTAAATAAACAATATTATAAGTTATTTATTGAAATAATTCAATTTTATTTAAAGATAAATAAAATATTGGGCACATGACAAACACTGAAAACCTTACCAGTTCTGTAAATTCAGAATAATCTTGATTTCCCAAAGGTAATGGCAACGAATCGGTAGCTACTTTGGCATTGATGCGACAATACTCTGACTGACCCAGTAATTGATAAAATGGTAGACATAAATAAGTCAAATAATCAGCCTCTAATAATCCCACTGCTGGGATATGGAATACTTTGTTTTTTTTTTTATTTTCACCAGAATGACAAACTCTAAAGACGTTTTAAAAATATTCAAAAACCGTATTGTTAACGATGTCTGAAAATTCGTAAAATTGTATCACTCTCCATTATTCATAAATATTTTCGGTGCGACGTAACCTTATCTCAAAAATGCTGAAACCCATCATTCCGAAGGACTGTTTGGCTGAGAACCTTCTCGACGAAATTATTGTTTAGGCGAAAGATGATGTCAATGGCTTATTAAGTACCAAAGAGAGGAAAAAAATCATACGGTATCCCAGGAATGGTATAAAATTTGTTGCTAGAGTTGAAGAAAATTAGGAAATTGAGTTGGGTGACTGTTTGTATCCTCATCTGTTTTAGTTGATCTCGTCTCTTGAATTTATACTCATTCGATACGACGACGCAATACTCAAGATACACTGCCCTAAAATGCTAGAGTTTCGTATTTGAAAAGCAGAAAAGTACCAACTTAAACCGTAAATATTATGAATAGTTATCGCATTTTTGAAGTGAAAACTTCTTGAGGCGCGTAGGGAATTTTTTAAATGGGAAAAACCATTGAACTCGCGACACTGTTACCGACACTGCGCTACATTCGGATGTGTTCGGTTGTCCTCGAGATGTACTCGGTTTTAAATCCGATATGTCAGTGAGTGATGGCAAAGTATTCTGTTTGTGTTTTGTTTTCACTTCTGTCAGCACTCCCTGAGTGCCACTGTTTTTTTGTAATAATTTTGGACTTTCGATTAAAATTACAATAAGATTTCAATCAGTTGTGGTTGTGTTGTTGTGGTTGTTGTGTTGTGTTGTTTGTGCCATTATACAGGTCTTGATTAATCAAGAATCAAACTCAAATAATTTATTTCAAGGGCTGTCTCGAGGTGGCGCGGGAAAAGAGTTACTGCCTAATTTTTGTATATTTTTTTCCAAATTTCTCCTATTGAACAGGTTTTTCTATATTTAGGAATATTAAACTAGTAGCTTTAACAACAATTTTTTTGATCATCTAATCAAAAGTTATTGTTAGTTCAATTTTGTCCACCCCAAAAACACCTAATTTGTTTGGCGTATTTGTGCAGTCTTGCATAATGCCATCATGTTACGTGAGCGTGAAGAAGTAACAAACACACAAACACTCACAAACTTTTGCCTTTATAATATTAGTGTAATTATAAAAAAAACGCCACATAGAAATTAGAAAATTTCAGACGAAATCTGATATTGACCCACTTGTATAAAAAACGCAGCTTCTGAAATCATCTTTATATGTATAATCAGCTTTGGTTTATTAACACTACCTTCTAGAACCCGAGACAGCACGAGACAAAGTATAAAGTTAAAACCGACACTGAATCTAAAAGCTACACGCTAAACCAACATCCTTGCATCACAATTTAAAATCAGTTAAGCGGAAGCTTATCGCGTTATCGTTAAGAGGCAGTTATTGCGTCGCCGACGCCAGAGTATCAAATATGAAGTTTTTTCAAGGGTTTTTATCTCCGGGATATTGTTTAGTCAGCGGTTAACGCCTATTGTCCAGGCGGCTATACAGTATGCATACTTGTGAAGACTTGATGTAGGAATATCCATAAGGTTGGTGAAATTTCTCGTGTTTTTTTGTTCACCGTTTTGTGTTGGTATTCGCTTGTTTTTGGAGAAAAAGCAGGGTTTTCTTTTTAAAATGAATGTGATGTATTGGGTAAATGAAATACTCAGCTTTATTAAATCCATGTTGTTCAATTGTGACGTCAAAGTGAAATCTCATCACAAAAAACGTTTTTGGAGATATTTTAAAAACCCAATTTTTTATACTTTTTTTATATTAAAATTATGTTCGACTAACCAATCAGTGTTACCAACAAAAAACCTTTCAAGTAACTCAACCCTCTACTAACGCCAATCAATACATATACTATATTTTTATTTTGTTTACTTGAAAGCCAAAGTTACGTAAAAAAATAATGAACGGCCGATTTTTAGTTACAAAACCTTTCGACAAGCGTTAGAAAATCGGCCTTATTACTATTCAATTACGTTGTATTTTCGCCTGTTCGCCGTTCACCGCAGATCGACACATAATACAGAGTTCAGGGCTTGCGTCCGTCGTTGGAGCCCAATGGACCTCTTCCTTTATTTGAATATTTATTAAATCATCCCCCCTTTACCCCAAACGATCAGAATCCCCCCCTTAGTGTTGTGACAACGAGTTTTTCCTTCGCGTTTCATTTGGCTTATCGAGAGAATGTTTGTGTTGAAACGTTGTTTTTCGACTTGGGAGGTTCTAATTTGGGACCGTAATATTTTATAAATTGCCTTATTAGTTTTGTAGTAAAATATTTTCATATACCTGTTTTTTATATTATAAAACCATCGCATGCAGAACTAGCCTATAATGGCAGGATCTACAGAAATAATTGATTAACCTTTTTCTAAACATAAAACTTACCTATTTTTTTTTTTCACTAAAATCTGCGAATGTTTGAATAATAATAATAATACTGTGTAATAGTAATACTACGTGTAATAGTAATATAATAATAATAATACTGTGTGTGAAAAATAGAGTGCCATGAAAATGTCCTTCAATCATCCTTTTAGAAAAAGCACTAATGTTATTTTCTTATTTGCCAGTAACATTATCAAAATAAAAGTTTCAAAATTACAAAACACACACACTGAATTCATTGCTGTCATTCATGGAACTTTGAAAGTCGTTATGAGTCGTCAGAAGCCCGAAAATCTGCCAACCCTTTAGTAGTAGTACTAACTAACCTAGTAGTAGTAGTACTAACCACCACTGGGTAACCAGTAACTGGGTAGTGGAGGTCAGATAAGCAGTAGCTCTAAGTAAAATACTGGTAGTCAGCTGCATCCGGTTAAACTGGAAGCCGACTCCAACATAGGAAAACGCTAGGCAGATGATGTTCATAATGCAGATAATGTTTACACTGCATTATCTACACCTGCAGTGCTAATCGGCAGGTTGTAACACCTACTAAGTAGCTTATCGACCAGTCACTGGTTTCCACTGAAACTTCACGCTAGGCTTCTTCGTGGTATAGATAGACAAGTATAGTTAGATAATTCAGTATCAGACTCAGTCAGACTTACTTTAAGGTTGATTTTTCAATAGTCGCAAAACTTTTGTCTGAGGAATAAAATTTGCGGTTTGACGGTTTTTGTATAGAATATAAATGTTAAACCACAAATATTTAGCCTTCAGATAAAAGTTAATCGACGATTGTAAAATAGGCCTTTAGTCGGTATGAATAAAAAACAGTTATTATAAGTATTATAATATTTTATTAATATATTATTTTTTAATATTAATATATATTATTATAATTAATATTATCAATGTGAGAGATATGTATAGATTCTTGACCATTTATCTTTATAGAAAGTCTTAAATTTAGGTTTTTGTTCTATTACTTAACGATTTTCAGTAGTCATTCAGAATGTTGATCATTTATTACTCAATTTTTAACATGCTTTTATATAATCCGTCTCAGTGTTAAACGAAGTAACAATTACGGATAACATTTTGCAGTAAGTAGGTAAGGAAGGAATAAAAAATATCTGTATTTCCCGTAATTTAATATAAAATTTATTATGAGAAAATAAACAGCTACAATATAAAATGTTTATAAATAATAGTGTGGCAGCACACACGTCTTGCGCGCGCGCCGCTCGGCATGACACTGGCGCTCCGCTGTGTGCGACCTATATTTATAACTTCGGTCCGTTTAACCAGTAGCAGCGCGCATGAACTACACCGATATGTTTTAGAATAATTTATACTTGATCGCTATTGGTCAATATTTATTGAAGATTGTTTGTATCGGGCAACTACTTCCACCTATCTAATTTTGTACATAGTTAGGCTTAGTATTTAATAAATCAACTATCATTACATCTCAATCTGGTTTTAATTCCTCTACTGCCTAAACGCCAAAATAGAATCTCATAAGTAGTATTAACAATATTAATAAAGACATGTGTGCTTAGCGAGTAGTTATTATTACAATTAATTGGAATCGGACACAGTCATTTATTTGCACCACAAATAATATCCTTTTCTCCATGACAGACTTGGCTAGTCTATTCTGAAAAACCTGGGTGCGTCTCATAACGTATAAACTCATTTGGTCTAATTCCATTTTATTATTGTTCATAAGATATAATCAACGTGAAATATACCAACTGTTGATATAATTTCTTTACATATAACATTTATTTATTCTAAAACTTAATTTGTATAACGTTGTTTGATATAACGTTTATATAATCGAAAATCATTTGATCTAACGTTTAATATGTATATTGTTTATTATGTCAAATGATGTTATGTTTAATGTATGTTATGCTTATAAAAATTCGTTATTTTAAAATTATATCAATCGTTCATTATATTAAGTAAAATTATAGGTTCCGTTGTTACTCGTATATGTTGTTAATATTAGAGATTTATTTGTTATATCATTTATTACTTACCCGAAAAACCTCATCGTGAAAAGAGCCATTAGGTGAGACGAGTTGTAAGATTGGCACTACTGACAGCTCCCTTCAAGCTCACTTCACCTTACACACAGTTATTTTATTTCTAACAGCAGCAAAATCAACACCCACCTTTTTGTAATGAGATTAAAGATCACAATGATTTTGACAGATCTGTCAGTGGCCAACCCAACAACCCAACAAAGACTTTATTAGAACGACAATAAAGATCATTGTGACGTTGACAGTGTTGCGAAATCAAAAGTAAAATAATTGCGAAAGGACTGTACTGTGTGAAATTTTTACAGAAAAGATCGCCAGGTTTTAGTGTAATTTTTAACAGTTTTCGTAGAATTTTAAAACATGGGAGTGAGTGTTTTAAAATTCTCCCATACAGGCAACCTCCATCAATGATTAGGTCTCAGAATCCAAATCATCGTCCAAACTAGAGATGTTACGGAAGTCGTTTTACCGGAACCGGAACCGGAATCGGAGGTTTTAAATTTGATTCATCGGAATCGGAACCGGATTCGGAACCGGAATCGGAGCCGGAACCGGGGTGGAAGTAGAAGAAAGATGTGTTAAGGGGCCTTTCCTTAAAACATCTTTCTTCTACTTTCTTCTAACATCCACAAACAAAACAATAAACTGAGACTTCGAGCGCGAGCGTGTATAAAATAAATAAACATTACCCTGGCGACACGTGAAAACTTGTTTGTAGGCGCTCCAGTCACGTGTATCGCTGCGTTTCGAACTCCGGTCTAACTCCGATTCAAAATTATCGGAACCGAAATCGGAATCGGAGGTGTAAAATTAATCGGAAGTTCCGACTTTTCGGAATCGGAACCGAAGCTCCGTAACATCCCTAGTCCAAACATACGACTAAAATCACGCCTAGTAGGTAAGCAAACAAAAATACATTTCACATTTCCATGTGTAAATTCTGCACTAAAATAAGCCCAGATTCAGTTACAGACTGTCAGCTGCTAATCAATTTTCATTTACCTACTTGGTTGAGCTACTTCGCTGCTCCAGTGCTGAATATAGACGTTTCTGTGCTAAACAGTTTTAGTTTATAAAAGCGACGCGGATCGATATGGTTTAAATGTAGGCTTTTGTATCGTTACAGTGTGCTACGTATCATATACTAAGAGTATGAAGTGGAATTTCTTAATGGAGTCTTATGGTTCCTGATAGCTGTACCAAGATATCGAGGTTAAAGATTATTTCTAGGCCACCTTGCCCCATAGTAGACCGCATCAGGATTTCTTTACACATTACACACCCCTAACATGGTAAATAGGGAGAGGGTGAAATTACACGCAGATGAAGTCGCGAGCTAGTATTATCTAAATGATATGACTTTTCTCTACAGTTGGATAAAAAATATTCTTAACTTTGACTGGTGATCGGTGTACATTATGCCAAAAATATAATTCTTACGTTTCATAGATTTTGAGAAACAAATCTGTGACAGATGGACACAAAATAATCTTTAATACAAGTTTATTCTTACCTATAACACTAATACGAATCCTAAAAAGTATGTGAATTAGAAGGAGAACGTATTTTATTGATTTAGTTATTATATTGATGTAAATCTGTTACAGATGTCTGGTAATTGCCTTTGTAGTGAATCATTATGACTAATTATACTCGTATCTATCACTGATAATTGCAGCACATAATTATGATACTGCCCGTATGCTAATTATCGACACATTCATGTATCAGTGTCATCAATCAATATAGTATTTGTAAAATGTTCTGCTGATTATTTTTAGACAGAAACATAAAATTTGTATAATTATAAGCAAACGTAACAGTTATCTTAATATGAAATCAATAAAAATGCTGACTGACTAATGTTCGAGCAATTTCATTCTTTGCAATGCCATAACAATTTTATTTTTATTACAGAATTTACGGGAATAATATAGGACAGTTCCTTTAGAATTTATCTGTAATATTGCCGTATATTGCTAAGATTCCCCCATTAATATTACAAAGTCACCTCAAAGCGTCATTTACGACATACATAAATGTAAATGCAATTTTTGTTGCAACCGCGGTAACGAGTGGCTACGAGCTACGAGTGTCGTAGCACTTCTACGGAATTGCTACGCGCTACGGAGAATGCTACGTATAGTCGACGCCGTAGACACGCGTCTGTGTAAATTATAAATTGACAGTGAAATGTTATTTGTATTAATTTTGTATGTAAAAATATAAATGATTTATGTGCTTTTTATTCAAAACGTGCATATTTTCTCTGAAGTATGTCAGCAAAGCTCCTTCTTTTCTGAATGGTGTGATTCATGTTTACATGTGTCATCACTTATTCTGAATTTAAAAACTGCATAATTCACACTTGTAGCAAACTCCGGTAGGAGGGTGGTCGCAGACTAGGCAGGCGTTAGCTCTACCGCCACAAGGAAAGAATTGGCCAGTCAAATAAGGTGTTGTGTATGACTGTCCAGGATGCGCCGAGCGCTCGGTTCAGTTGACTACTGGTGGAACAAACTGCACTACACGAAGAGGTTTCTTCATGCATCCAAAAATTCTTTATCCTACTACTCGATTAGCATCATAAACCCATCATACTAGTCTAGTCTTCGCAGGAATACTCGGATTTTATGTCTCCTCTTTAACATCTTACACAAGCCGTCTTATCCTTCCTACTTGCGTGAGCGTTTTTCTTACGCTCGCCCTAGCGATGCACCATGTAGATCCCACCTAAGATCCCTCCTCAAATCTCGTCCTCATAAAACAAGCTACTATTCTTATTCCTTCTCTGTCCATGCTGTAAGATTGTGGAACTCTCTTCCGCCTAACATTCGTGATTTAAAAACTATTTCTCTATTTAAATGTCGATTGAAAGAGCATTACCTTTCCTCTATACTGTGAGTATTTATATACATATATGTTTATATATTTTAGCATTACGTATTTATTTAAGTATATTTATGTTAATTTTTTTTTTTGCTTTATATTGTGTAGGTTTATTTAATATTCTAGTTTTAGACTTCACACATTCATATTTTTCTCTTCTTGTTCTCACACACTATTGTCTACATTTCCTTTTTACTTCTCCTTTCGCAGGTCTGCTGGAAGAAATTTCGTAAAAAATAAGCAATACCTTTGTACTCAAATTATAATCACGTCATATCCCTATGTATTTTACTGTGTGCACATAAATTATAAAATAAATAAATAAATACTAAAATCACACAAATAACTATAAATGAACGGTTCAAAATAGTCGAGACGGATTCACGGCGAAAGTGAAGAGGCTATGAGAGGCGAGTTCGGCGAATCTAACGTACAGATGAAGGGTGCCGAGCGAATTGAAAATTGCTCAGTGTTCCAACCTCTAGTGTTCTTGATTATTTGTGAACGTCCGGGGATTTTCTGGTGCATATTTTGGTAGGAATCGAGGATTAATGGAGTGTAGCGTTTGGCTTATTAGACAAACAGAGGAAATGCGGGTGGTCGTTTCTGCATAGAAACGCTCTCGCCTGTTTTCTTTCTGGTTAATGACCATAAAGCAATGATTTTTTACAGAATAATAATTAATAACTACCTACTTGTATGTCCCTGTGTTTTATTTTTTGATGATACATTATTTTTATATGCACTAGAACCCTCAAAAAATGTCGATTTAAACCGCTGTCAACAGAGGCCTCGTGTACAAATTTGACAACTATTCATGAAATAAGAAAAAAAGAGGGACACGTAGCTTATCGTAAAAAGAATCACATATTTTGAACGAAAAAAAGAATTGGTGGCACTCCGGGAGTGCCGACAGAAGTAAAAACTTGAACAATTACGTGTGTATTTTGTGAATCGTCTTATAAACAATACACGCGCAGTACCGGCTACGGCCATCCGTTTTACGAATTTCCGATCAGGTCACGTGTCCTGACGCGAGTTTAACATTTTTTAACCATTACAAAAAAAGTGTACAACGCCACTAAAGAAGTCTTAACTTCAAAAAGCTTATTTTATAAAATATTTTGCATAGAAAGCAAATACGAACGTGCAATATTACTTTCGAGAAGGTACCGGGCTGGTACCTGAATGTCAAAAACCTAAAGGTTGCTACATAAAAAAGTCCTCCAGATCGAAATTTGGTCATGGTGACCAATCACAGTAAAGACCAGCCTTCGACGCGGGAGATTGACTTGTGACCTGTAATGGTCAGAAGTCACGTCAGTCCTATGATTTAACCCACAAAATCATCATACACACGCTCAAATGCTTGCTCAGAATGATTATACTCTGTTCCAAAAGTATTGCATGTAACGTAAACAAATGGGGTCATAAAACGTACCTGTAGATGCTAATTAAAATATAAATTGAGAGTTTTGGTTTGATTATTTCAATACTTAAATCTGTTTTTTTTTTTTAATCACCTAGAAGTTTTTCGTTTGACAATAATAATAGAGGTAAGTTTTACAACCTCATTTTGGTCCTTAATTTTTCACGTTATTCAAACAATAATTGTTGGAAAAAAAATGGTGAAATATAAAGATGAAACGTTCTAAATACAGCAGAATATGTTACTAATTCTCTTTAGTGACTAATTTCGAAAGAATTTAACGTAAACAGAGTTTGTTTACACTTTCATTAAACAGTTTTGGAATAGATTGTTGGTACTCAAGCAGGCTTGTCAATCTTGAAGTAATTTGTGTAGCCACCATAATCGTTATGCTTGCATAATGCATATTTGCTGTTACCTTTATCGTTAGTAGATAGTTCCTAGATTATCTTTGAAAGTACCTTCTTGATCATTATGACACCGCAAAAGTCTGAAAGCGTCTCGTCGTACCGTCTCGTCATCATTGTCTCTGTTAAATTAAAAACTGAAGGCCAATTCCCGTAATTAAAAACTTTCAAAATCTAGTGCAATCTCATCTACAGTACCCGGCGATAAATATTGCACATCGACCTAAATGAAAAAAAAATAATTATACAAAGAATAAAAATAATTATCAAAAGAAGCAAATCATAATTTTTTTAACAGCTCCTAATTGATACAGGGCTGTTTGTATTTCGTGCGACAGAGATAACGCTCTACGAAGCCAAAATTAGCCGATTGTCTCTTTCGAAAGGTCGATGTGCAATATTTATCGCCGGGTACTGTAAGCGATTGTCAATGTCAAAAACTTGTCAAAAATTTAGAGCAATTTTTTACAGATTGAGAATGAGATCAGACTGTGAACGTTCTTATAATTACGAGAATTGCCCCTCTGAACTATAAACTGAAGATTTTAATCCTTGTGCAAAATGGTCAACATCAGTTTTTCTTTATCTGCTGAACCTTTTATTCAATAACCTCTAAGTGTTGTTTTTATACCAAAATTTTACACAAAAACCCTTAAAAAATACTCACTCTTTACTCAACAGAGCCACCGAACTAGATCAATACCTGTAGCATTCATTATTAAGTGTAGTAAATTGACACGCCAGACATGTGTCGGCGTTAATACCATTAGTCTAACGCTAGTTGTTACCCATCGAATAGTTACCGATGTGTGGATCCTATTAGATTATCTGCAATGTTGTGAATTTACAGGTCATTATTTAAGTGGGCTGTCTGTGAATTGGTAGGTTTGGGACAGTTGTGTTATTATCGTGTAAATTTGTGCTACCTGATACCGTACATGGTCGAGAAGTTCGCTCGAGACACTTGTTTGCAACTACTTTTTGTAGAACCAACACAGGCGTACGCTCACCACTGCATCGATTAGTTCACACCTACAATAGGCAGTTAGGCTCACCTGATATTATGTTTCTCAGCAAAGCTATATTTAGAAAAGAAATTGTAACTATTTTACGTGATCAGAACCCGTGGGGCCCGTGGCTAAATAATAACAGCCGCACAGGTCGATTGATCAGGTTAAGCTACGCTTGCCGCGGTTGATCTGTGGATGGGTGACCATCTCTACATACCGAGACCCCTCCGTGTGTCGGAAAGCACGTTAAGCTGTTTGGTCCCGGCTGTCATTCGTGGATATTTGACAGTCGTCACGGGTAGTCAGAAACCCGAAAGTCTGACAACCAGTCTTATCAAGGGGTATCGTATTACCCAGTAACTGGGTTATGGAGGTCATATAGGCAGTCGCTCCATGTAAAATACTGGTATTCAGCTGCATCCGGTTAGACTGGAAGCCGACCCCAACATAGTTGGGAGAACATGTTTAATTACGGGAGTTGGCCTTCTGATCTTACAAGTAGGTCATTGATTCGGAGTTTATCTAGAATCCTTTTCTAGTAAAATATGTATCTCTTCTATGGTAAACGTACTCTTTACCTATTTATTTTTTTTACTAGCTTCCGCCCGCGGCTTCGCCCGTGAGGTATGTATGTCGATAAAAACTATCCTATGTCCTTCCCCGGGATGCAATCTATCTCTCTGCGAAATTAGTTCAGTGGTTTAGGCGTGAAAAGGACAGACAGACAGAGTTACTTTCGAATTTATATTATTATAGTATAGATTTCCTAAAATCAATTCGTTTTGTTGATAAGAAAGATTCCTTGAACATTGTGATAATCTTTTTTTTTCACTTGAAGGCATATAATCATTAGTGTAGCTAGCTCTTGTACAGATGCCAGCACATCAAGTTACCCGAAAATGTAAAATTTTCTCAATCAACTTTGAACCTTATGCTTTAGCGATAAAGTTGAAAATCTATTAAATAAATTCGACAGATTGTAGTAGCTTGATGTGTTGGCGTTTGTACAGACGCCAGCACATCAAGTTACCGGAAACTGTAAAATTTTCTCAATCAACTTTGAACCTTATGCTGTAGCGATAAAGTTGAAAATCTATTAAATAAACTCGACAGATTGTAGTAGCTTGATGTGTTGGCGTCTGTCAGTATATGTCTTGATGTCTTGTATATTATGACGGGCCATTCTCGTAATTTTACGAATGTTCACAGTCTTATCTGAGTTACAATCTGTCAAAAATAACTGTAATTTCCCTAAATTTTTAACAAGTATTTGACATAGGTTGTCGCTGAGATGAGATTGCAATTTTGTGTCAATTCCCGTTAAATAAAATATCGCATAAGCATTTTTTCACAATTTTGTGATCTTGTCGCGAAGTTTATAAAGTCACAGGCTGAGTGTTATCGCCACAATCGCAGTAGCTCAACACCCCTAATTGGCGCGAACGAACGAAACTTCCGTTCGACGGTTTACGATTTCCCTTCTCAAATGAACAGCGATACGTCATTTCCTTGCGCACCGATTGGTTTGATCGCGGTAACGACTTATCCGGTATTAATTTGTTCTGACGCAAACTCGTCATTGACGCGTCAATGGTTCCTTTATATGTGGTTCCGTTAGGCTGTGGTTTGTTGCGTGTGTGAGTTCGGATTATAGTTTTGTTTCTGTTTCATTGCTTGCTTTGTTTTTATTGTTTCGTTTTATTTTGTCGGTGTGCGGGCAATGGAAGAGTTGACAGACGAGTTGATAGTTTATTTTTTGAGTGATGGTATTGTTTTTATAGAGTAGCATTTTATGCTAGGGGTGTAGATTGAAATCTTTCAGGCGTTTTTCATGACGCTGTAATATCCGTTGTAAATGTCAGAATGGTTGACATAGTCAATCAAATATTTGCACAGTTCTATGCAGATCTAAAATACGGTATATTATTTTCTCCTTTTAAGTGAACCCTTAGCCGAAGATAGAAATTCTTCAAACCCAACAGCCAAAACGATTATTTTCATTGATAAATTCCACAAACAATACCTACGTTATCAAGCCATAGATAATCTAACACCATCCCTTCAAAACAAAGTAAAATCAATATGCTTTGCATCTTTTCTCCCCTAACACAAACATAACCACGGGATAAGACTATCTTTGTAATACAATAGTTATCTTTTGAACGATCTGTGCAAAGATTCTGTGAAATGAAAACAATTTTATAGAATGAACCAAGACGAAGGGTTTGGTAGATAATGTTATACTATTTCTTTCTATCAGAGATGGAGTAAAAGAGAGAGGTAGCATTAATAAAACTGCGGTTGTCATTGGAATATCTAATGTTTTTGGCCATTATACCTCTATATGTTTATTTGTTTACTGGAGGAAAACCGTTTTTCAACACGACACGTGATATGGTGGCTCCATATCACGTATCAGGTTGAAAAACGGTCAAACTCATTAAATTAGTTCCGGTTATAATGTAAATAAATTGAATAATAAAAATGTAAACATCAAAATTGAGAACCTCCTCCTTTTTTGAAGTCTGTTAAAAAAGGGAACCTTCTGATCTACATACGTACACAAATAATTCTGTATTTGTGTACGTGGGGTTCTGTGATTTCTGCTGCTTGGGAAAAGGTTTCTTTTTCCCAAGCAGAAATCGCACAAACCCACGTGCTATGATTCCCGCAGACACTTACATACCGCTTCTTCCTCTAAACTCACACCGATATTGTCAAATTTTCCCAATACTCACAGGTAAGTAGCCTGACGGCCACCTAAAACCTCCAAAACCTATCCAAATCAGGGTGCCTTTTTTTTTCAGGATGGTAAATCATCAAATAACCCCTCCCGCTCTGGGTGGAGCGGAAGGGAGTGTCAGACTCTTACTGACTGAAACCCACCCGTGTTCCTTCCTTAGCCCTTTATGTTCCGGGCCAGCGGTAACCCTTTCGGACAACACCGCTAACTCGGCTTCTTCCTCTAATCTCACAACGATTATCAAATTTTCCCAATACTCACAGGTAAGTAGCCTGACTGCCACCTGAAACTTCCAAAACCTATCCAAATCAGGGTTCTCATAACAGACTTAGCCCCAATCCCGAGCACGTCGAGATTATCGCACGGGCCTCATGCTGTGTGTACATTAACTACTTTGATGTGCTTATGAAGTCACTTTAGATGCAAAATTCTGTTACGGAACGGCTTTCCGAAGGCTAGTGTGTCGATAGCCTTATGAATTTATGTGTGGCTTCTGCGGAGTTTACTAAATCGTGTATTGATAGCGGTTTTTGGTTGGCTCGCAAGTTTGTTGGTCGTTTATGGAGAGGAGTTTGTGTTGTGCATTATTCTGAAGGCTTTTATATTTAGGCTTCTTATTTGTATAGAAAATTAGATCGTAGCTTTTTTCAAAGTAAATGTGTTGAAACATGTTAATCACGATTACAGTCAGGTAAATTATACCTATGTTTATCGAATTGACACACTACGTCAATTTGCCATTTGTCGTGTTATTGGCGTCAAGACGAACAGCCGGTCGATTCTGTAAAAATCTCACCGTGAAAAATTTGGTGAAGTGAGTTTGTTTTTGCTAGGAATTGAAACTATTGACAGCTCACTTCATCTTAGTTTTCACGGTGAGATGGTTACAGAATCGCACTGCAGTAACAATTATGATTTGAATAACCGGACAATTTAAGTTGGTATTCAAAATAAACAGTTAATTTTCCTAACATTACATGGGTGAAAATTTCGAGCTTATCGCTTTAATCTTTACGATTTTTGTTTTACAATTAATCATAACAACTTCAGTGGATTTCTTAAATGTTCGAATGTCTTTATATATAGCTACATTTCGAGTTACCTACTGTTTGCACTGAATCGCATATTTTCTTATCTATCTTTTACTTATACATACACACATACTTATAATGTGTTTGTAGGTAGGCAGAAACTTTTTTTTTGAGGATGGGAAATCATCTTATGACCCCTCCTGCTTTGGGTTGAGCGGAAGGGAGTGTCAGACTCTTACTGACTTAAACCCACCCTGTTCTTTCCTTAGCCCTTTATGTACCGGGCCAGCGGTAACCCTTTCGGACAATCCCGCTGACCCGGCAGGCTTCGGCCTTGACGGGTCCCTTCACTTGATGCTGACATCTCTTTGAGGCGCGCGTGGAACACGTACGCGCCGTCCGGCACGGGCCTGGTCCTGATCGGATGGTGAGCTACCCATTACTCTCCGCACGCAGGCCCGCGCGTACGGTGGCCGGGAGTCGTCGCGCGGTTACCGACGCCACAATAAGGATGTTGCCTGGGTAAAAATAAATCGATTCGATTTAGTCCCTCAGTAAGATTATTAAAAAATATTGAACACGTATTTTTTGCTTTATCAATTAGATAATAAATTACAAAGATATATCACATCAAAGTTCAGGAGTGGGGGGCTTTGACATAATAACGTGCTAAAATTTGTAGCACGGCGTGACGTCATACGAAATTTCCAAGCGCTGTATCTTCGTAATTTTTTGTTTGCCAGACAAAAGAAAAAATACGTATACAATATTTTTTAGTAATCTAACTGATGGACTAAATATATTTTCTTAGTCAACTACCCTATTGCCGCTCTGCTACTCAGAGCGACATGTGTGGACGGATCCTCCTGACAGAACATTAGCATGTGGATAGCGGTATCCCACTGGGAAATAATCCCAATGGGAAATCGCTGCCCGCACCCCAGGATGCACCGGCCCGAACCCTGGTCTTCCTCTCGAACGTATCCAGGAAGGAACTCCGGTATCCGGCACAAGAGGAGGTTTTCTGCCCAGGCACCCCTGCCCCGATCCTTTAATACTCGTTTTGCTTAATTTTGCGTTCATATATCTGAGGGGCAATTCTCGAAATTTTAAGAAAGTTCACAGTTAGATCTCAATCTGTCAAAAATACCCATAAAATCCCTACATTTATGACAAGTTTTTAACATTTGTTTGTCGCCGAGATGAGACTGCGACAAGATGTTCTATGTTTTAAATTACGAGAATTGGCTTTCTCGTCATCAACACACGCGTTACCAATACTACGCATTTGCTTTTTTTGAAAAACATCACCACCCAGTATAATCTTATTACTTTCTTCTAGTAAAAAATTATGCAAAGAAAATAAGAAAAAAAAATTCAACCAAATTTATAACCTCCTTCTTTTTTTGAAGTCGTTTAAAAAACAGCAGAATATCTCTCAGATGTCCATTATCGTCAATCCCTCCAGTCATCCGAATAATAAGGACCAAATTCAAAACCAATTAATTGAAAACTGGTGTAGGTAAGCATCGTTCGATTACATTTATCCCCCTCAATATTATTCCGAACGAAATTCTCGAACATAAAAAGGCCCATTAATGGACTAAACGTGTTTAAATGAGCGAAACTCACCGCAATATTAATTCATGTTATATTGAATAGGTACATTTATTTTCACTATAATTATTATGTTCATAAGTAACTAAAATTATGTAGGGTTGTTATTGTTGAAATGCAATTTTTAATTGTCATTAAAATGTTAGCTTGTAGGTACTATTATAGAGGCCGGCAGCACATGAGTTGTTGGCCGGAATGTTAGCATTTTATAGGTGTTATGTTTATATAAACACTAGCTGACCCGGCGAACTTCGTACCGCCTAAGAATCAGTAAGCCGTTCCGTACAAAATATATCAGAAAATGAATAATCTTCATAATTTTTATATCGTGAATTTTTTCAAAAGTTTTAATAGCTATTCTGCTATTCGAGACGGAGATAAATCTAACAAATCCATGATCATAAAAATCGGTCCAGCCGTTCTTGAGCTATAAATGGTGTAACTAATAGTACTTTGTTTTATTTATATAGAAGATAGATTAAGAACGAGGTATTGTGTATTTATTTTATTTCTCATTGTGTTATTTGTATCTCTTCGTATTAGTCTACGAAGTACCGGTTGACGTATCAAGGCTCCTACAAACAGGCGCGATACGTGATATAATCGCGCGCGACACAAAGGCACCGCTCGTTGCGCGACATGCGGTGCGTTTGTGTCACGTGTCGTGTCGCGCCTGTTTGAAGGAGCCTTCACGTCAACATCAGCTGTCGCTGAAAACCAACGCTGGGAATCGGTCTCACATACGAGTAGGGTGGAAGCATTATGCTGAGCGATGGCCGTTTTGTGTGGTTGTGACGCATATTTTCCTCAATCTTTTTCTTTTTTGTGTTCTGCGTTATGTTAACTACAAATAAGCGTATTGTCTTTGCTTCTCTTTGTTTTTTTCAACAAGGCAAACGAAATTAGCTGTGAAATATCTAGGCAGGTACAATCTCTTTGTAAAATTAGCATTGATTGCCACGTTTATTGACTGAGGGTTGGCGATTTCTGGCGATTGGGTCCAGGCGCCTTACGATGTTTTCCTTCACCAAAATGTAAATAAGACAGATAAGGCAGTACATTAAAAAAAAAACACGTTCTTGGCGAAACGGTTTTAACTCCGAGAAAAAATTTAACGACAATGACCTCAACCAAAGATTTAAATCTAAAGTTGGTTGAAATCATGACAAAAAAATCACAAAGAATACTGAAGCTTAAATCACTAATTTGGTAACTATACCACTGTTAAAACGAGGCCTAATAGACATATTTAATGTACAAAAACACATATATAAGCAACACAAGACCCTTCTTGTATAACGAGACATTAATACCTACACCGCCTTATACAGCGTGCTCAGGTCATAAACGTCACGACAAGAGTCGTAAAAAAAATCAAGAAATGTCATACATGTATGTAATATCGCCTAGTCAATATCAATAAGTTTTAGTGGGCTTACCAGTGCCCATTACCAGAGACGTTACACCATGAGCGGCTCATAAAATATTCCATAGGTCGCCATAGTAAGTGTTTCGGCTCCTTTAAGGTACCAAAGGACAGCTCGTGTGGAAGAAATTATAATTCCGATTATGGATGATGTATGGGGGGCCGAGGGACGGACCTGCTTGGAAATGGCACATCTATTTTCAACCTGTAGATATTGTAGGCTATCAATTATTATGTGAAGGAGATAGGGTATATCGCAGCTGTTATGCTGCTTTAGAGAAATATAGGACTTCTTTCTGTATTCAATTTATCATAAAACGGGATTTTCATTTTCAGTTTGTCTAAATGAGGCTTGACTTGAAATTGAAATACTTTATTTCACAAAAACTTACTGCCCAAGTAAGTTTATGTGAAATAAAATATATCGATTTTAAGATTTTTCTTATGAAACGTCAGAAGCTAGGTGCATGGTTCCAATTGGTTGTTACCTATACAGAAGAGCCGGCAAGAAATTACACGGTTACTCTTTTAAAAATAGTTGGCTTTTACAATGTTTTGAAATTACATTGTTAATAGGCATGGGAGGACAGTGCAGGCCTATCAACAAGTACCAGGTACTTAATAAAATAGAAAATTACCTGCAAATCTACAGTCTGCAAGGCTTACACGTTCTCACATTCACAAATTAGAAAAGAATCTATCTAAAAGATAAATAAAACATAAAACCTATATACAGAACCCGGCTATAAATATTGCACATCGACCTTTGGAAAGAGACAATCGGCTAATTTCGGCTTCGTAGAGCGTTACCTCTATCGCACGAAATACAAACAGTCCGGTATCTATTAGGAGCTGTTAAAACAATTATGATTTGCTTCTTTTGATAATTATTTTTATTCTTTATATAAAATGGTTTTGTGTAAAAAGTTCGATGTGCAATATTTATCGCCGGGTACTGTAAACAACCAAATGACATGATTGCCATGACTGAAAATGCATGCGTAAAATGTTTGATTAACAAGTATGAATAGCAGTGAGCCTAAAATCTGCAATAATCTCCAGCCTAATTAAAGGGTCGCAACCCATTACATTGGGGCTTGTGGCTAACTAATAACAGCTACACGGGTCGACGGGACGATCGATCAGGTTAAGTTTGCTGCGGTTGGTCTGTAGATCTGTGACCATCTTTACAAATCAAGACCTCTCCGTGCCTCGGAAAGCACGTTAAGTCGTTGATCCGGCTGCCATTCATGGATATTTGGCAGTCGTAACGGGTCATCTGTATATCGGATTACCCAGTTACTTGGTTTTGGAGGTCAGATAGGCAGTCGCTTCATACTGGTATGCAGCTGTATTCGGTTAGAGTTTTAGACTGGAAGCTGATCGCAACACTGTTGGGAAAAGGCTAGGCCGATGATCATGATGATGATAATTATAGATCAAATTACAACATCAAAACTACGGAAGCATCAAACAACACTGACATAGTTTCATTTAATTCGTTACACCAACATTGGTCACTCGAATCCAACACGTTACTGCAATTAATATTTAAATAAAACTGAACGTTTTCAATCAACAACGAGTAAAAGAAATTGTCAATATTTTGCATCGTTAATTATTTTAATTGAATTCCGCCACATCCGAAGCCTTCGAAATGCGCTGAAAATTTTCAGTAACTGTTAATCTCGCCGATAAGCTTCGAGGAAGTACGGTCGAAAGACAAACACGGGATTAATAAATATAAAATTGGAAAATCCATTGAGATTTTTCAATGATTGGTTATGGTTTTTTGTAGGATAAGTACCATAATCTGTACAAAGTTGGGACACAGGCCTCCTCTCTGTGAGAGGGAGTGGACCGTAATTCACCACGCGAACCCAGTGCGGGTTGGCAGATGTCACGTGTCTTCGAATTTTTGGTTCTAGGACATGCCGGTTTCCTCACGGTGTTTTCCTTCACCGTTCTAAGAGCAGTGGTGATGAAAGGGGAATGCCTACTCTCCATAGTGTCCTAGGCCCAAGATGGACATCAGATATTATTATAAAAATGGAGTGTTTTAAAATCATAATAATATTAGATATCTAAAAAATATATTCAAATTGACGCCACTATTTCAGAAAAAAAAAGATTTGAGGTTATTTTCTATATGAAAAAGTGTGGGACTGTGAGATACTTCAAGAATTTTTCTTTTTTCAATGCTTGATTATGATAGGAGGGGTGTTCCTAATATATTTTTATCCAATTGTAGTTATTAGGGTATAAAAAAACATTTGCTATTTTAAATATTTTATGGTTTGTATATTTACCTGCTGTGGCGGAACCCACTGCTGTATCACGCTTATTTCTTCGGGTTCCAAGGTATGATTTTGAATATCGGTCAGGTTAAGACCACAATTCACACAATGTTTTTCAGTCATTATGTAAAACGTTATTGATCGGTATCCAAAATCGAATGCAGCCGTAATCCTTGATTCGAGAGCCAAAGTTGTAGTTGAAGGTGAGAACAAAATCCATAAAACAAAGCCAGTCGTTGGTAAAAATCCGAATCAAGTCCATATAACAAAGCCAGGTCACAGTAAAAGAAATCGAAGAAAAATCAAAACAAATCCACATCGAGCGCGAAAAATCAAAACAAATCCGCAACAAGCGAAGTGTCAGACAGAACTGTCAAATTCAATTCAGTGTTGTCACTATCGTGAAAAAATAACATTATATATCGATTATGGCAGCCCCGTCGATGATGTCGCTATTCCGTTTAACGATATAATACCTGTAATCAAGTCCAAACTTAAAGAAGACTGGCAGAACTCATGGACAGAATCTCTTGCTAGAAAAGGTACTTGGTACGCTCAAATTAATCAAAATATTGGTAAAAGCCCTTGGTTCACCAATTGCCGTTACTTCAGAAGCAGACAATATTATTCTATACTTTGCCGTTTGAGATTTGGACATTGCCGTTTCAACGCTCATCTACATCGCATGCGCATAATTCAGTCGCCCTCTTGCACTTATTGCTCAGCAAATGAAGAACAGACTCTTGATCATATTTTCTTTCAATGCTCAAGTTTTAATATTCAAAGACTGTCTTTAACAGCCAATTTATTGAATTTATATGAAAAACCAGAGAACATACCGCGCTGCATTGAGGACATTTTGAAAAATAAAGACACCTACGTATATATTTACGATTTTATTAAAAACACGATCAAGGACTTATGAAACAAGGACTTTAACAATTAAAGAAATATATATATATATCGGACTCGACCTAGAAATAAATTATAAGGGACATTAATTAACTGGATAAATAATTAACAATTTTGATAAAAGGAAAATGCATCGGATGTAACAATGAAGACTTGGCTCCGGCCTTACAATAACTGGATAAGTAAACAACAATTGGATAAGAAAATGTACTATCGGATATAACATTGAAGACTTGGCTCCGGCCTTACAATAACTGGATAAAAGCTAAATTAATATTACAGACCTGGCTGTATGGGCTTGACCCTTTGCCTGTCCTCAAGGACGAAGACGAAAAAAAAAAAAAATATATATCGATTACTTTTTTAAGTAATCGATACTTGAATTTATTTTTCTTATTCTGTTTTTATACGAGTACACATTAGTTTTTATTTTAATATGTTTTCTTGTAGTTGGTTTTTGATTACAATACCAGTAAAGTCCCGTGGGTACGCCGTTGAGGTTATTGTATTTAATTATATATCGATTCGAATCGATTGATTAATGACAATCTGAAAATATGATTTTGATGCTGGCAATGTTTTGCCAGAGTCAAAATCATTCTCCATTGAAAAATCTTCTTGTTTTTTCAATGGAGTTCCTTTTTTTAACCAATTATTGTAGATTGTAGTGGCGGTTAGTGTTGCCCAAATGCAAGACCAAGACAAGACCTTAGCCAGTCTTGGTCTTGGTCTTGCGTCAATACACCTGGTCTTGGTCTTGGTCTTGGTATTGCGCTCTCAGTCTTGGTCTTGGTCTTGGTCTTGCAGCAAGAGTCTCGCAAGTCTTGCGAGACTCTACTACTTAGACTAGACTACATTCAAATACCTATTAGCCTATTGCTGGGTGGCAGGGACATCGACGCGCTTACCATGGATTCAGTACATGATTCTGGACCCCCATGCGTTGAAATTTTTCGTCGACTTTTTCTTAATTTTTACGTTTTTTTCTGCAATTTTTTTACTGTAAACTGTATAAAATCATTATTTCTATCTGACTTAATGAGATTTTCAATTAAAAAATAATAAATTCACTTGTTTCACTTAAAACAGCAATGTAAATAAAACTCGAAAGGGCTACTTGATCAGCTGTATTGCTAAAGTTCATTTACGAGGTCAACACTATCTTTGTAGTTCGTACCTACGCTATTCGCTTTCAAATGCCGCGACAAAGGGACCGCAGCGCCAAGCGGTCTCCTCGTATTATTAATACACTTGAAAATAAACTTTAAATTATTACAATAAAGTGCATAAATGCTTGAACCTGACATAAAATGCGGAAGATTGCGGAAATCCCCGCGCGGCGGCGGCGTCTTTGTCCGTAAATTATCAAATAAGTAGGTACGTAATACACTGACCGACCAACAGCTTATTCTCGGAACGTCATATTTTGCCAATCAACCATGAACCTTAATGCTTTAGCGATAAAGTTGAAAATCTGTTAAAGAAGTAGTAGCAGATTGTAGTAGTTTGATGTGCTGGCGCCTGTACCATAACATCGGCTGGCTTAAAAACTGCTACTAGTACTAGACCTACTCGACTCGCTGTTAGTTTTAAATTTTGCTGAATAGAAGAATAATATAAACTTTGAAACATAAATACCTACATAACTTTTATCAACCTACTAACGTTAGATCTGCACATTAGACTTATACAAGTATAATATAATACTCTAAGTAGATATACCTACAAGGTATGAAATGAACTTTGCTAGATAGTTATGCTAGGTACATTTTTATCACATATGGGAACAAATTTGTAAGAAACACGCTACCTACCTACTTAATAAATAGTCGAAACATATAATAATCAATACCTTTTAGTGTTATGACGATACGGTTTTGATACTGGGGAACGTCTATCAAAATCGGGATTGAAACCAAATACCTACTATAACGCCCAAATCTCAGTTTGACTTAACTGCGAGACGCAAGAGTCTTGCAGGCTTAGTCTTGTTCTTGCTCAAGTCTTGCAGGGTTCAGTCTTGGTCTTGGTCTTGCTACAATAAGTCGGTCTTGGTCTTGGTCTTGGTCTTGCAAAAATGCAAGAACAAGACCAAGACTGCAAGACCAAGACCGATTTTGGGCAACACTAGTGGCGGTCATTTGGAAGAAAGTAAATACATATTTTTTTATGGAAAAATTAATGCATAAAGTATTTTTTCTCTAGTCTAATGTCCACTGAGGGCCTCAAATGGGCATTTTCCTTTGACACAAACTAAAGTTCCTGTCAGGAGTTCAAACCTACGACGCGTAAGCCGCGGTCGTTTCTACTGAGCCAGCACGGCTCCGTAGGATAAGTAGTTGGTTGCTTTTGCCCAAGGACTGGAAGACTGGACTGGGTCATCGCGTTCAGCGGACGTTAATGCTTGCCACGCGTCGACGCAACGTCAACGTCGCGTCTGCGCGGCGTCGACGCTGCGCAGACGTGACGTTGACGTCAACGCTCTTAAAACGCCAGTGGTGTAGCGGCCTATTTAGAAGAACGGAGAAGAAATCTATGGACACTCTTTTAAATTATATTTTTACAAAAGTATTAGTTACATCACTAATGTTGAATTTATAATTATATTCCATTTAGAAACACAAAAGATAGAATACGTTACATACTGGTAGCTAAAATTATCAAATTATTCTTCCGTCTCATTTTATAGTGTTTACTTTAGCTTGGCCATTTTCCATAGATAAATAAATAAGAAATCAGCATTTTTTTGTTTAAAAAAATATTTTGAAGCACAAAAGTAACGCGTTGTGTAGCATGTGGCACGAAAATTAGCGAATGCAGAGACAACTCAACTTGGGACGGAGAAATAATACATACACACTTGTGTCCTCAGTAATTATACGAATGTACAACATTACACAATGTTTTTGTACAAAAATTATAAGCCTAATGTCTATGAAATTATACAAAAAAATTGTTGGAGTTGGTATGTACAGACGCCAGCACATCAAGCTACCCGAAACTGTCAAACTTTCCCAATCAACCTTGAACCTTATGGTGTAGCGATAAAGTTGAAAATCTAATAAATAAATTGGACAGATTGTAGTAACTTGGTGTGCTGGCGTAAAACACGGTGTATGAACGGTGGTTATGACCAATTAACCATCAAACGGACACCATTTTTCGATTCCACATTTGAGTTCGGGCAGGCTTACATGACGGTCGATTAAGTTGTCTTTTGTTTATTGAAATCAGTCTGAAACTATAAGTGTAGTGTAGTGTATAAGTTTGTAATTATATAAATATAAACACAACATCACGCCTATAATCACCGAAGGAATAAATAGAGGTCAATTAAATGTGGGTGTCCTATAAGTATCTGTACACCCACATTTCGTCAGTGATACGTAAGTCCTATGTAATAGGAGCGAGCTTATTGTCAACAACCGGGCACAGATGCAGAATCCTGAGAAATCCTTGAAAAACCTTATAACACTTTGCCCCATCAGGTAATCGAACCCGGGACCTCATGATCTGCAGTAGCGTTTGCGACCAACAGACTAACGAGGTAGTTGAAATCAGATAATGCTTGCTATTTTTTTGGGTTACCTTTACTTTGAATGCCTTTGATGTATCAATGTAAAACGCGCAAAATCATGCCTATTTCCTATTTGAGTATGAAATTTTTTGAAAATGATTTTCATGATTACGCTGTTATCATAAAATCAGCAGCGGTATTTTTAAAGTTTTTAATTTTTAATTTGAGTTTGCTAAAACATTTTGTTCATTTGTTTTAGCTTATACCAAATTCAAAAACCAATGTATTAGAATTGGGCTGAGAATCAACAATTCAAAATCAAAAATTACAAAAGACAGCCCAACACGCTTAAACATCTACCCTCTTTGTTATTTGAGCTGGAAAAAAGAAGTCGCTATGCTGTTTCTCCTTGCTAGTCTTAATATTATGTGCCAGTTAATATAAACAAAGTTTAAACCTCTTTTACACCGTTCTGACATCGTAACTTTCATGTAAAACGTTTACCGTTTATGATAGTAGATAGTTTTACTCACGTGCATGTACCAGGATCGCATACGAGCTATGGCGGTCAAATTGCGGCACTAAAAATAATCAAATATAGGTGCTGTAAACCGTAGTGATGGATCGTAGTGCCGCGATAGTGATCGGGTTTGTCGCGCTTTGTGGGACTGACAAGCCTAAGATGCATGGGTCGGTTTTTTGTGAAACTAGTGCTGATGTTGCTGAAATAAAATCTATACTAATATTATAAAGCTGAAGAGTTTGTTTGTTTGGTTGAACGCGCTAATCTCTGGAACTACCAGTCGGATTTGAAAAATTCTTTTTGCATTTGATAGCCCAATTCTTGAGGAAGGCTATATAACATCACGCTATGACCTTTAGGAGCCGAGCAAAACGAAAAAAAGTCAGAAAGAACGCTAAGCAAAAACGAAGTAATAGCGCGGGCAGGCGATGCGATGCGACGGGGTGGGTCGGGGAACAAGAAATTTCACGCGGACGAAGTCGCGGGCAGAAGCTAGTAAACAAATAAACGGTTTAAGAATACTGTTAACTGTGCTTTTTACGTTCATGTTGATTGAATGCGAAAACAAGGTACGTAATCTGAATTCGCGATTTATTTGCCAAAAATGTAAACAAATATGAGTTTATGGGATTTTTTTTTATTTTAATTCCTACACAATAAAGTTCAGATTACGCTACGACTTTAAACATTTTTATAACTTTTTCAATAGTACTAGTCACTCTGAAATCAACTTAAGTACCTACCATTAGAATAAAGTTGATATTTGTTTAACTTGAAAGAACATCAATTTGTAACATTAGTTTGAATAGAAGATACATACCTTTAAGTTAATGTTTCACGTACGTATTCCTAATACATACATACCTTACCACCTACCCATAACACACGCTTTCTTCTCATAGGGGTATGTAGAAACTACAGAACGCCATCTGCTACGATCCTTACATACTCAAACATCAGGGGGCCTAAAAAGGCCACTTTGGCAGAATCATAAAAGGATAACATTATGAATCATAATGGACAGTTAACTGTTAAGTTAATCGTATCAAATCCCATTGGTGAAGGATTTTTCAGTTATTTTTTTTTTGTCTGTGCTAAAATACCAATCAATGCAATCCAAATCAAATCCCAATCTCTTTGATTATACCTACGTAGTGTAGCGAAAAAAAGACAAACACGGACTGGCTTCGCCATTAATTATTATGATGTAATTTTAATTAAAAGGTTTTAATTTTTAATGGAATTTATGAATGAGGAGAATGCGTATCCTACAGGATACGCATTCTCCTCATTCATTCAAAACAACAAAATTCAAAAACAATTCATTCATTCAGTCATTAGGGGTATGTTATAAAATGAGAGAAATAGAAATTTCACAAAACTGCCTTCTATATTAACTTTTCAGTTATGTAGACAAGTTACAAGGGGTATCATACAGGAAACGCCGAGCGAAGTCCTGAAAACTCGGAATAGCCGGTGTGAGAAATAAAATGTTTTAGTCTGACCATACGTTAAAGAAGCAGTTGGTATGTGGTTCAAAGTTTTCAAACGAGTACTAACGTGCCCAGTTACTTAGATTAACGTATAGTTTATCCACTGAACAAGAGGGAAGCCTTCAGAGTTTGTTCCATTAAAACTGTGTTAATTCTTGAAGCCAGGAGGTGTCTTAGTGTTAGTTTCACATTTGTTGCACAAGTCAAATTAAATTATTTGTTTAAAAACGTTCTCGTATAGGGTTCTTTTTATATTATTTTGGAATGCATGAAGAAGCCTCCTCGTGTAGCGCAGTTTGTTCCGCCAGCTACTCAACTGAATCAAGCGCTCGGAGCATCCTGGAAAGTCACACCCAACACCTTATTTGGCCAATTCTTCTTTTGTGGTGACTGGTTTTTATGATCTTTGATTTGTTGGATTTGTCTCCACCCCGAATAGCAGAATAACTATTAAAAGATGGAAAAAAATCACGAAAAAAAAATGAAGATAATTCATATATTCTGAGGCGAATGGCGTTCGCGAGGTCAGCTAGTATCAAATAAAAATAAGGGTGTTAGTGAGGATCTGGGATCATACTCGCGCACCTGCGATGCCTCTAGTACCTACAGGAGATATCTATAGTCGGCGCTGACCATCAAGAGGTTAGCTTGCTTATTTGCTATTCAACTTATTCATCGCTCACAGAAAAATGCATCAAAAAGAAAAAAAAAAAGAGGATCAATTCAATTTCCAAATATTTCTTGCACAATCCAAAAAGTATTTTTTCCGTCCACGTGTCAACAGTAATTGTGACAAGTTACCTTCGAATTGTGCCGTCAATTCGCTGACAATGGAAGTATCCCACAATCCCAAACGGGTCCAAATCATCTATTTGTCACGCACCGCTTTGTAAACGAAACCCTTTTGATGCCGATTCGAACAGGTGGCATTTAATAGTTGTGTCTCTTTGTTAACGGGAACTTTGTTAACTGTTTGTCTGTTTGTGTTCTTTGAAAATGGCAGTCGTCGTGGTAAGACTGGGGGTGTTGTGGTCAACTAATACATTTAATGTTATATTTTTTTAATGTTCTGCCGGTCGATTCTGTAAAAATCTCACCGTGAAAACTTAGGTGAAGTGAGTTTGTTTTTGCTAGGAATTGACACTATTGACAGCTCACTCCACGCTCACTTCACCTAAGTTTTCACGGTGAGATGGTTACAGAATCGCACTGCTGTTGTAATTTTGATGTAGGGTTCCTTTGAGTTTGTTTCACCATTTCTTCGCAGGGGTAAAAAAAAACAGGAAATGCCGACTCCATCTAGCTTTTTTTTCTAATATGACGTGTAAACGTGATTTCGATAACCTATTTACAGAACAAACAATTTCATTTAATTTAACGAAGGGTCACCAAACATTATTGTCACGCCTTTGTAATCCCCTACTTAGGTAGAGATGTACAGACGCCAGCACGTCAACCTACCCGAAACTGTCAAAATTTCCCAATCAATTTTGAACCTTATACTTTAGCAATAAAGTTGAAAATTTATTAAAGAAATTAGTCAGATTGTAGTAGGTTGATGTGCTGGCGTCTGTACCTACCCATAGTATACCCACATTTAACCTACGCCAGTTATGTTTTATGTCCCATGTAATAGGGACCGAAGGTATTGCCATAAAAAATATATACCATAGAAACTTAATCCATACTATCCGTACTAATATTATAAATGCAAAAGTGTGTCTGTCTGTCTGTCTGTTACCTCATCACGCTTAAACCGCTGAACCGATTTATATGAAATTTGGTATAGAGATAGTTTGAGTCCCGGAAAAGGCCATGGAATAGTTTTAATCCCGATATTCCCACGGGATTGACACTTATGCGGGTGTAACCGAGAGGCACTGCTAGTATATATATACTCATACTAATATTACATATAAACGCGAAAGTGTGTCTGTCTGTCTGTCCGCTGTCTGTTACGTTTAAACCGCTGAATCGATTTAGATGAAATTTGGTATAGAGATAGTTTGAGTCCCGGGAAAGGACATAGGATAGTTTTTATCCCAATATTCCCACGGCGTCGACACTTATGCGGGTGAAACCGCGTGGCGCTGCTAGTATCAAGTAATTAATTCTAAGCTATTAATTTGTGGTGGTAGTCAGTGGTATCGGCCCCGACTTACGAGTTCTAGGTCGTGAGTTCGAACCCAGACAAGCAATTTTTTTTATCCGGTTGGGAAATCGTCAAATGACCCCTCCCGCTCTGGGTGGAGCGGAAGGGAGTGTCAGACTCTTACTGACTAAAATCTACCCGTGTTCCTTCCTTAGCCCTTTATGTTCCGGGCCAGCGGTAACCCTTTCGGACAATCCCGCTGACCCGTCAGGCTTCGGCCCTGACGGGCCCCTTCACATGATGCTAACATCTCTTTGAGGCGCGCGTGGAACACGTACGCGCCGTCCGGCACGGGCCTGGTCCTGTTCGGACGGTGAGCTACCCATTACATCCGCCCGCAGGCCCGCGCCTACGGTAGCCGGAAGGCGTCACGGGGCTCCCGACGCCCGGAGCGTCTCCCGCGGCCTTTTTTTTATTATCGTGGAGAAATGCATTGTATTTTAATTACATCACCACTACTCTTAAAAAGGTGAAGGAAAACATCGTGAGGAAACCGGCATGTGACAACCACGAATCCACTCTGGCCCGCGTGGAGGATTATAAGCCCACTCCCTCTCAATGGAGGCCTGTGTCCCAGCAGTGGGAACATTAATGGCTAATTATTCTATTAATTTGACCCCTTGGTCCAAGAGGTCAAATTAATCAAAGACAAAATGTGAAGTGCCAATGCACCATTTACGTTAGATAACATTAAGCTCATCTTACGCGTAATTTCAATAATGACGCCATAATCTGACTAAATTATCCAGCTTCACAAGGTGTTTAATCTCATTAGGCCATAACTGTAATATCATTCTAGAGTTTATGGCGCAATAATTACATTACTACCGCAGATAAATTTTATAATTATGAATTATATCTGAAAGTATTCACTTATTGTACCTTTAGCCCAATTTGAAGCTTGAAAATGTTCTTTTAATAGATATCTATACAGAGAATGAATACATTTATGGTCTGTTCTGAAAGTTTCTGATGATATTTGTAACAAACCTTTGTTCAAGTTAAATGCTTAATAAATAATTAACTTTAGTAAGCATTTGGTAAGCACCGAATAAAGTAAAATAAAATTAATAATTATATTTATTTTATGTTGTTCGCTAAACTTACAGCTCACTTATTACAGTGTTCTTAATACATATGAATTTGAAGGTCATTTACAAGTTTCAGCTGACAAACACTAAAATAAAACCGAAAATAGGTTGCCACAAAATACATGTAACATAAATTTAAATATTACACGATCAATAAATACAAACTTATCTTTATACTAATAATAAATCTGTTTGCTTGTTTAAACGAGTTAAGGCTCCTACAAACAGGCGCGACACGCGATATAATCGCACGCGACACAAAGGCACCGCCCGTTGCGCGACTTGAGGTGCCTTTGTGTCGCTCGCGATTTTATCGCGTTTCGCGCCTGTTTGAAGGAGCCTTTATTCTCTGGAACTACCGGATTTGAAAAATTATTTTAATATTTGATAAACCAATTCTTGAGGAAGGCTATACGTAACATTACGCGAGCAAAAAGAAAAAAAGTACGGTATATGGGGTCGTAATAAATTTTGCGGTAAAAATATGAAACACACTCAAGAAACCTTAGCAGAAATCTTCCAAAAGTTATCTGGAAGCTTGAAACTTGGAAGTTCGTCAAATAAAGTAAGTAGATAACAAAGCAGGAGTTGTATGTTGGGATTAGGTACCTACGTTTCGTCGGGAGTTAGAGAACAAAAATAACATGCTTGGAAGAAAGTTGGTAACCAGAAAGTTTTAAATTCTAAAAGAAGGTATACAATTCTTTATGACTGATAGATACACGAGTAAATACGTGTGCCTTTTTATTAAGGTTCCTTCAGACAGGCGCGACACGACACGCGACACAAAGGCACCGCAAGTCGCGCAACGAGTGGTGTCTTTGTGTCGCGTGCGATTCGCGTCGCGCGTCGCGCCTGTTTGCAGGAGCCTTAAGACAACGGTCTTTTTCGCCCATGAGTCATCTTCAAAGTTTGTCTATATGTACAGACGCCAGCACATCAAGCTACTACGATCTGTCAAATTTCTTTATTAAATTTGCAACTTTATCGCTAAAGCTTTAGCTAGCTAAGCTAAAGGTTATAAGTTGATTGGGAAAATTTGACAGTTTCGGGTAACTTGATGTGCTGGCGTCTGTACTTATGTCTTGTTCACTCATAAGCATAGGTCTTTTTTATAAATCACTACTGTGGCATTGGAAACTGTCACGCTAATTGCGTAATATACTTTTAATTACAATCAGAAGGTTTTGAAGGAAATTCCTAATCCATTGGGTCAAAACTCTGAAACTTTCGTCTGCTCAACAACGAAAATAGCGCAATGAGCGTGACTGAATTGTCTAAATTAAAGGCGATCGATTGCCGTTTAATGTTTGTTAAGCAATTACCACGCTGTTTACCACATTGCTTCGTTTCATTCTAGAAACTTCTTTTTTAATCTTTGTACTCATGAAAATTATGTCCGATGTACTATATTAATCAACATACCTATAATTGCTTAAATTAGAGACAATTCTCAAACTACAATAACAGTTTTTTAGATTAGGTATAGAAATCCCTTTGAACTCTGAACCATTGTGAGTTAGTATTCGATGTTGACGCTTCATCCAATACAGGGTCTTTAAAGGTGTCAAAACACATCTAGATCCAACGTTCAGTGGATACAATAGTATCATTTCCTGCATTTCAGTTTCAGTTAATGATCGTTGTGTATATGTGTGTATAACTATTGGTATTTGCGATTTATTTGCCAAAAATGTAAACAAATATGAATTAATGGAAAAATAACTTTAATTCCTGCACAATACAGTTCAGTTTACGCTACACACACAAAGAATAAAACAAATCAGCTGTTCCCTACATTTATGTTCGTATAACTCGTCAAAATGTAGGGAATACCTGATTTTTTTTCGCGATTTCAGGTTTGGTCCCATATTGAAAGTTGTTCATAATGAAAGTGATGAGTACAATGACCTCTTAAGAGGTTGTTAATGTTTCACAAATAACCCTGTATTATAAGCTTTATGTATACCAAGCATTGAACGCTCTATGGCTCTTTACCTCCCTATTTCCTGACCTCCTTTATCTCCCTATTTCGTTTGATCCACGACTTTTTGACCACCCTGTATAATAAAGAAATCTCGATATTTTCCTCGTCGTAAAAACCGTACGAAGCAAGAGCAGACCGCTAGTAATCAATAAATAAATCCACATAAAAATAAAACAAGAATCAGCAAATACTACAAAACAAATACAAATAAAACTGTACCTTCTTTGTCTACTCAGCAATCAAGCGTATTAAGATTCTTATGCCTAATATTGGCATGGCATTGTGACCTCATTCGTCGTTCACCAGTTATATTCCGCCCCATATACAGAGCAGTAACTATGTTAACGGTATAGGTTATGGCTGTACCGCTACTAAATATGATAAACAGTGCGTATTTATACAAATGTTTTACAAACAAAGTAGGATGATATGTGGAGGGGCTTTTCGGGGGCTGACTGTGTAGGCTTCAGTGAACAGCAGTGCTATTCTGTAAAAATCTCACCGTGAAAACTTAGGTGAAGTGAGCGTGGAGTGAGCTGTCAATAGTGTCATTTCCTAGCAAAAACAAACTCACATCACCTTAGTTTTCACGGTGAGATTTTTACAGAATCGACCGGCTGTGAATTGAAATGCGTGATCTCGTTTTGTTTTATTTGTTAGTTTAAATGCTTGTCTCTATTGGATCACAGCTCGCTTTGCTTATCAAGGTAACATTTTGAAAATTCCTAAAAAGATTTTTGAAAATATTGTGAAGATATAATGATGCTGCGGAACGCAATTTAGCCATTTAGCACATCAAGCTACTACAATCTGTCAAATTTCTTTAATAGATTTTCAATTTTATCGCTTAACCATAAAGTTCAAAGTTGATTGGGAAAATTTTACAGTTTCGGATAGCTTGATGTGCTGGCGTCTGTACGTTTTCAGATATTGGTTATTATTTTATATTCATTTATTTCGGATTTGCAAATACATCTATATTTGTTAGGAACACAGATGTGCAAGACACTTAAAGACCTAAATATAAACATAATTATAGTGTAACGTCTATATTTAGGTTTTAAAGAGTCTTGGAAACTATGCAAGTGGCCGTGCTTATGTAAGTAAATGATACCTAGATAACACCTCTCAGTCGTCATGCAAACTGAATTCAGTTCAGCGGCCATTGTTTAACTATTGTCTTTTATATTGTGACCGTTAAAGATTTATTAAACTTAAATGTCACAGATTCTACCGCTAGATGTCGATTAAATTCATCTAGCAATACAATACTGTTCATTATTCCACAGAAGATATTGCAAAATAAATCCTTGAACCTAATTTTAATGTCAAGTTTACAAAACCAGCGGCAACCAAAACTTAAACCGCCACCAAAATTCTCAGTCACCACAGAATTTTTGATCGTCGTATCATTTTTGAAGCGTTGACAATATATAAAATAGGTGTTTAAAAAACGTACCCGCGAAGTGCAGAGGCTGGTAATGCCGAAAATAAACTTTAAGGCTTAAGGTCATATCATAAAAATAAATGGGTTGTAGCCCTCGCGAATATTCTGTTTCGACCCTTTAATATTAGCATAAACAGTACGCCCACTCGAAAGATTACGGTACAGGGTGATGCGTAAGCATAATTACTATCAGGCTCTACCTACAGAGTGAAGTCCTCTTGGAGGGTAAGACGGTCATCTTTTCACGGGTAATCTTGTGAAAGTCGTTGGAGTCGTTTGCTGGTTTGCTTGGTATAAGTTACTATAAATAGCACTGTCCAGGAGGCCTAAAAAGGCAATTTGGCAAAATCATAAAAGGATAATAACATTATGAATCATAATATGGCGAAGACAGTCCGTGTTTTTCTTTTTTTCGCTGCACTACGTAGGTATAATCAAAAAGATTGGAATTGGATTTGGATTGGATTGATTGGTATTTTAGCACAGACAAAAAAAATAACTGAAAAACTCATCACCAATGTGATTTGATACGATTAACTTAAAAAGTGACTGTCCATTATATTGCATAATGTTATCCTTTTATGATTCTGCCAAAGTGGACTTCTTGACAATTCAAAAGTGCCTGTAAATGGTTTAATTGAAATAAATGCTTTGAGTTTGAGTTTAGTTCGTGTTTTTTTTATACACGTGTGCTTAACTCTTGGGAATATTTATTTATTTATTATTATTATTTATTTTATTTTTTTATATGTAGGCGTGTTGTTATGTTATGTGTTAAAGTCGCTTTTCGTGACCGCGTTGTTCTTCTAAACTACGGAACGGATTATGATTCGTTTCTCACCCTCTTTTAGAGAATTTATTCCGGAAGGTTTATGTGTATAACTCATCAATATTATTAAACTACCATAAAATGAAGAAATTTAAATTATATGTCAATTCGGAAAAACTTGCGAAGCAAGGGCTCTAGTTATATTATAAAAAACTACAACAAAATACAACATCCAATTCCAAAATCAAACATCTAAACACAACATAATGTACAAAATGTATAGACAACGTTGCGTTAGCGCTGAGCAGCGACTTTCAGCGCACAGAAGTAAATACGCGAATAAACATTAATAATTTAAGGTTATATCTGATACATCGGGGCTTGGACGATGCTGGCGAACGTTTTCT
Organism: Luperina testacea; assembly: GCA_927399505.1. Classification (NCBI taxonomy): domain Eukaryota; kingdom Metazoa; phylum Arthropoda; class Insecta; order Lepidoptera; family Noctuidae; genus Luperina; species Luperina testacea. The sequence goes on from OV656771.1 coordinate 3,393,806, forward strand.
GTAACTAGGACGTGGTACAAGTAGATGAAATAGTGCGTAAAAGCGTCTAAATCCATGATTTACATAACGTTGTCAAACTTTGGAATTCACTGACTTCTAGCTAGGTAGTTAGAAAGAACCTTTACTATATCTAACATACGATTCAGGGTGCATAGGTAGTCTATATGTCCTTCAACGAAGATATTCAAAGTTCGAAAATACATAGTTCGTTACTATGAAATAAACCATACTCCCGATTTATTAACTTTTTCGGTCGGGAGTAAGGACAACTGTCAAATCGTGTCGTCAATCATTCTTAGTTTGGGCCCCGAATCTTATGTCTGTGGGTGATATGGGGCATCAAACGCCCGTAACTTCGGCCAGAACTACGGTGTTCGTGCTAAGAGATCCAGCTGCATCTGGTTAGACTGGGAGATGATCCCAGCATAGTTGGGAAAAGGCTGGGCAAACGATGATGATAATTATATGATTTTGTCATGTTATTTTAAGACGGCCCCATGGTAATGGCCCCGACGTAAGAGTTGAAGGTCGTGGGTTCAAACCCAGCCAGGAGCTTTCCTTTGTGTAAATTATTTCATCTAGAAGAAGTAAGCTGATATTTGTGTGTGTTATAAAATCATTTTAAGCATTAACGGATCAGTAGTACCAAGGACTAATTAACTGGACAGAAAGCGGAAAAATAAAACTGAATAAAAAAAATAACGTGCTTTATACTAATTTTTAAATGTATAAAACAGCAACAGTATAAAACAAACAGGAACAAATATAATATACAGACAGTTCCGATCCTCTAAAATCCTTTTCATGCGAAATATGATCCAAAAGAATTCCGTCTCTTATAACTTGCACCACACTCTCTGTCGGCGTACGGTCACGAACTACAGCCTCCTCCAACACAACAATGGGCGCCAGAAAATGGCTACAATAAACTGATGGGGGGGGGGGGGGGAGGAGTGGATAAATTTTATCTTGCACAGTTTTCGTGAACACTTTTAAGCGCAAAGTTTACTTGCGACGGTTTTATATGATGTTTTTAAGGTTACAGTTCACCTGTGAAATATGTATCGAAATTAGCAACACGTGTATTCCGTTGTAAGCATAGATTAAATATTTATACGAATTTTTCGATGTGTTTAAAATAGGTCGTAGATGCTGTGTCTTATTCAATAGAAGCAAAGATTACATTTAAGATTAAAATATCAAATAAATCGCCAAGCTTAATCGTGGTAACACCATAAAGAAAAAGGATTTCTTTCTTAAAAATAGCAGTAACAACATATTTTCCCGTTATCTTAAACCAACACCTCCTCAGATATTTCCGCCTCATATTTAAAACAAGCTCATCACAGGCTAAACACACAGAACTAACCTACTTTCAGCGTTACAACTAGTCGTAAAACAATTCCATCCGACCCTAACTTCACAGCAATGGGCTCCCACGCCAAGAAAAAATAGAAAAAAAAAAAGAAAACACATTCGCTCATTTATTTACGAGTGTGCCTTTGGCTCGCCTGCCCCAAGCCATTAGCAGGACCACTATATCTGTCTCTTTCTATCTTCAGCAGGCTTATATTAAGCTGTCTCGCCAAGATTTTCCAGCACTATTACTCCACGGGTTAAAACACTTAAACTTTGAACTGCAGAAAATTGTACGTACGTTTTTTTATCAGTGTTCAAGATTTTTATCGCGTGTTCAATTGTTTTTTTTTGGGGATTTAGGTAACGTTGGAGCGGAGGTAACCCCAATATGGGTAATATGGGTACCTGGTTTTTATAAATAGGCTTGCGGCAGAGAAGGTTTAATATTTTCGGTAGGCAACGTATGCGTCGTTTGCAAGTCGTTTAACCGTTATTAAGCGTGATGAATTTTATTTATTTTTGCGCTTGAATATTTCTCGCGTAGGTTGGAATGAACAATTTTATGCAAACTCGCAGATTCATAGTGTTTGTGTTGGTTTTCTTAGTTGTGTTCATTCAAATATTTGAGCATTTTAATGACGTCACCACTGTCTAATAATATTCATTTTACTGTACAGCTTGTCTAGTTCATTCGTAAATGCGTCAAATATTGCAATAGAGGCAGTTTTAATAGAAGCACATCGCAACATAGTGGATATTTTATTTTATTGTTGGCATTAGTAAATATCCACAAACAAATAGCGTTAGATTTTATCCAAAAATATTAATGGTAATCACAGATTTACCACTGCTGAATCGAATATCCGTACCCATACGTATTATTAGAGCAGTGGTGGCAAAGTGGTAACGGCCGTGTCTTGCGAGCTGCAGGCGAAGGGTTGGGTTCAAACCCAATCAGGCACTTCATGTAAATTACTAGTTGACCCGATAGACGTTGTCCTGTTTTTGATTCGAAAGACACGTGACGCCATCTATTATCACAATACCGTTATTGTTGTTTTCCTCGGGAACAGCACTTTTTTTCGGGATAAAAGTTACCCTGGAGGTTTCTGTACACCTGACAACGTATACGCAAAATTTCAGAATGATCGGTTCAGTGGTTTAGGCGTGAGAAGGTAACAAAAAACCTTACTTACTTTCGGATTTATGATATTAGCTAGGATTTAATCCTGCTCTCAAAACGGTAAAGGAAAAGATCGTGAGGAAACCGGCATGTCCAAGATCCAAAAATTTGAAGACATGTGACATCCGCCAACTGGGCCCGCGTGGTGGATTACAGCTGCGCTCCCTCTCACGGAGAGGAGGCCTGTGTCCCAGCAGTGGGAACATTACTAAACCATTTTTTGTGTCTTATCTCTATGACCACGTTGTTCTCCTAAACTACGCAACAGATTTTGTTGCGGTTTTCAGCATCTATGAGAGAATTTATTCCGGAAGATTTGTGTGTTTATAACACTAATAGTAAACTTACGTGCAATAATGAAATCTCGGGGGGACTTGTGGCTAAGAAATAACAGCCGCACAAGTTGATCGATTTGGTTACGCTCCGTCTGTGGATGGGTGACCATCTTTACGTACCAAAACTTCTCCTTGCCTCGGAAAGCACGTTAAGCCGTTGGTCCCGGCTGTCATTCGTGGATCTTTGACAGTCGTTACGGGTAGTCAGAAGCCCGAAAGTCTGACTCATTCCACTAAAATCCCCTAGACCAGTCCCCTAGGAGACTACACAGCACTCAATGTTCCACTACGATCCCCAATGCTGGGGATTCTCTAAGTACTAAGACAACCAGCCTTACCAAGGGGTGTCGTATTACCCAGTAACTCGGTTGTGGAGATCAGATAGGCAGTCGCTTCATATAAAATACTGATATTCAGCTGCATCCGGTTAGACTGGAAGCCGACCCCAACATAGTTGGGAAAAGGCTAGGCAGATGGTGATGATGATAATTATTGAAAACTTGATATATTGTCAAGTCGTAAAAATCGTGGCAAGCAGAACCGGGTCGCTAGAAGAGAATAAAATAGTCATACTTATGGTTCGGTATGAAACTGCATGGCAACAAATCTCCAGGGAAGTTTTAATTATAAATTAACGTCGTATTTCACTGTTTATAATAAACTTTACCTTTTAAAGGCTCGTCGTGGGATTAACCTGACCTCGCCTTATTCAAATATTTGTTTTCCTTTTTTACTTTGTTTCCTTTTCTGCTAATAAGATTTGATGATGAGGAAGAGCAAGATGAAGGTTAACAGTTACTAGGAAAACCTGTTACAGAACGTTTGTCTAGGTCGCACTTCACTTATGGTATTAAAGAGTGTGAGGAAGCAAATATTGAACCTTTTTTTTCTAAAGTAAAAGGTAGAAAAATCCACCAACTGAAATTGTTCGTGTTTTAAGTTCACAACTGTTATTATTTGACAGTTGTTTGAAATTGCTATAATGCTGCAAATTAGCGTAGGTAGTGTGTAAGTTTGAGAAACTTATAATAAATTTTCCTGACTGTACATAAATCTATCAAAACAGGGACTATACTCTTTAAGTCCGCCAACTTAAACAAAATTTGTCGAACGGCCAAAAACACATCATACGTAGTGAACTAGTGACAACTGTGAAATCCTTATGTCATTCAGTATTATTTCGGAAACTGAACTAATCTAACGTTCTTAAGTGATATGTAGTAGGAAACAACGGACTTCTTGCCTCGAGAACAGACCCCCAGTCTCATAGCTAACTGTCCAAACTTACGCGGACGATAAAAATTTTCGAGCTTCATACTTTTTACTTAAACACAGATGTCGCTAGTTGCCTATGCACCCATGTCTTTTACCGACTGTAAATTTCCTACTTTAAGCTTATCGCAGTTATTACACACGGGGAAGCAGTCTGCTTGATACTCCGTCTTACTCTTGCAGTATAATGTTTGTGAAGTGAGAAAAGGAGAGCGTGATGAGGATTGAAATGTTTTGTTTCAAGTTTGTGGTACTAAAGTATTGAGTGTACGAATCATATTAAGGGGGAAGCGCTAAGGTAGCCCGCGAAATTCAAATTTTCTTACGTTTTTTGCAATTTGCTGGTCAGTATTAAGTTGTACGTTGATTAATATATGAATCGCGGCCGTAACTAACATGTATTTACAGAATTATAATCATTAAAGTCATCAACACAACTGTCTAAGACCACGTAAGTCCAAAGAATGATAATTTCATGAAACAGTTATTCTTTGGACTTACGTGGTCTTAGACAGTTGTGTTGATGACTTTAATGGTTATAATTCTGTAAATACATGTTTGTTACGGCCGCGATTCATATATTAATCAACGTACAACTTAATACTGACCAGCAAATTGCAAAAAACCTAAAAAAAAAAATGAATTTCGCGGGCTACCCTGGCGCTTTCGCCTTAACAACAATGGTTCTATGTGGAAAGATAGAACTTACAACAAAATTATAATTCACTAGGATATTATGAATTTTGGAGCTGTGCATTGATAATTCCTTTAAACTTGCGTGTGTTCTTGGTGGAAACTGATTTCCAAAGAAAAGACCCTTGGCTGCATAAATAAAAATACATAAATATATAATTCATTGAATAAAAAGCAGATAAAAAGATATTAGGAAAAAACAAACCCAACTTTTTCTAAATCTGGAAACGTTTCAAAGAACCTTTCCGGATATCCGAATTCGCAGTTATACATTTCTTTTGACCGTCAGCAGGGAATAAACAAAATCAAAGAAAAACTACCGTATAATATTGTTTGGTAACAATAAAATATTCATCTCGTTTATCGTATCCGAAACGCTAACATTTTCAAGCGATCAATATTTCATTACTCTAAAAGTTATATATTAAAAACGGCTCAATACGTGTTAGAGCCAATTTCGCTTTATGAATAACAAGAGTATGTATATTATTAACCTCACCTATTTTCTAATATTGTTAGGGAAATTAATTGTTAAGTTAATTGACACATTACCGTATTTATTACAGTTATTTGCCGGTATAACCATTTCACACAAGTACCTATCAAAGAATGACATTTTGAATACACGAGCAATTTACGAGTAGGTTGGTAGTTACTTTGTTTAACGATTAATTTCTTAATTTCATTGACTTTACATTCATTGAAAGCTTAGGTCAATTTTTTGGGTGTTTTATAACTTTAACGGCTTTATTACAAAACAAGGTTTATCTTAGACCCAGGTTTAAACCATCGAGCCATTTTTTTTTTTCAAAATTTCGAACTACGTATAATCCGACAAAGTTAAAGTTCTTATTACAATAACCCTCCTTCTGGCACAGTCGGGTAAAAACTGACGTTAAACCCGAGTCTAAGTTGTCAATTTTGAATTAGGAACTTTTTTACGTTTAAATAATAAACTTCAAAATACAGTAACTGGCTCAAAGGTTAAGGCTAGTTCTAAAGTTAGAATTCGTTTTGTAATAAGATGGTTAGTGGTCAACGCAAAATAAACCTTTTCAGATAAACTTTTTGGATTTAAGTTAAACAAGAACTAGCTTCATCCTTCTGATTCTGTCTGACAGAACCCTTGACAAATCAAAAGTGCCTGAAATTTGAAACTAGCTGACCCGGCGAACTGCACACCGCCTCAGAATCAATATTTCATTAATAATTAATATTATTCCAATATTCCATACAAAATGTTAGAGAAAATGAATTATTACTCATTATATCTTTTTATGTGAATTTTCCCATGTTTTAATAGTTATTCTGTTATTCGGGGCGGAGATAAAAATGGAATTATAATAATACTCTAATTGTTATTTGAAATTATATTAATTGATTATGATTTGCATGCCCATGTGACGGCAGAACATGGAGATCTAACTTTTATGACAACGTCTACGTACCAATTATTTACCCATGTTTGCAAAGAAATAAATGATTTGATTTGATTAATCCAAAAATCAAAGATCATAAAAATCTTTGTTCTTGAGTTATAAATGGTGTAACTATAACCCGGCTTTGTTTTATTTGTATAGAAGATAAACAAATGCTTTGAGTTTGTTAATACTTATAAGAAAAGATATGGAAGGTAACGTATGCGCCATTTTCATTGAATTACACAATCCAAAAAATAGTCACGCTATAATAAAGTAAACCATTCACATGAAAAAAAATAGCCTTCAAGACAATATAAATATAATATACAAGTCTGAGTGTCCTAAAAGAAGTCTTAGGAACAACAAGATCAAAGGATCTTCTCTTCAAGGGAATATATCAAAGTTTTACCGAGATAAAATGTCGGGGAATCAGTGAAAAGCGTCCAGCCGGTAAATATATATATGAACTTTGAATTGTGTTTTGAGGATAATTTTGGATAAATTGTTTCATATATTAGGTTTGTAGTGTTTTGTACAGTGCGTGCCACGAAAGATGAGACTTGACACACCACGTGGTTTGACATGCGCAGTACACGATTTTAGGTATCTTTAGCGGTATGAGGTCTGAGTGCGGGACGGGACCGGATGTCATAGGGGCGGCGGAAAGAGCGGGGGAGGCGGGGTCAAGTCTCATCTTTCGTGGCACGCATTGTAATTCTGGTGAGATTGATTTGGTTAAACTAAATTTTTTGCAATTCTATTTTGCATATCCATATCGATTCATGACTGTTGGTATCAAAGGTTCCATTTTTGAATGTAGGTATAATGTTTACATTGAAAAATTTTAATGGATGCCGTACGTGTCTTGAGGTTAAATTTATCCACAAATCAAACTGTATGGCGACGGATTTGTCAATACTAAAACCACTTGATCTCATTGATACAAAAACATCCACATCTTAAGCTTCTCCCTAATCCACCCATAAAAACAAAACTAAACAACACTATAAAACAAACCATATTACCGACCAAACAGTTCCTTCCCTGCTAATTTCTCATCGTTTACACCGTAATACCATTTATAAGGCAATTCTTACTTCCTGTTTGTTCAAATTTAGTGACTAGCTGCCCTAAGATGGGATACATGTTGATAACATAAATCTAAACCAATACTCTTCGATATCAGTAATTACGATCCGTAAATACAGAATAATCGTTTTTTTAACTTCTTTTGTTGACTCTCCCAAGGTTTTAGGAGGATATTATAAGTTTAGTTTTGCTGACTGTACAAGATGGCGGCTGTTGTATGATACGGTTATTGTTTTAGAAGTTACGAGTAATTGTGTTTAGTCGAAGTTATTGTCAAATGAATTGTTATTGAGAAAAAGTAGCTTTTTATGAAAAAAGATTTTCATGTGTTTTGTGAGAAGAAATTAAACGTATGCTGGATCGTGCTACTTGATATGATATAGTCAATGTGGTTTTACCAATGTTTTTATTTTTTATTTTTATTTTATTTATTGAGGGAAAATAAACAACTACAACATATACTATACTACATAAGTTTAACAAAAGTATAGGAAGCAGTGTTGCAGTCCACTACATTATCCGCAGATAGGACATATTAAAAGATCACAGGTTGCCACTAGACGAGCATTACCAAAATTAACAAGAAATATTTTAAAACAAATAAATAAGTTACTATAACGCTAGCTATAGTTACAAAACCAAATCAGATTAGAAACAATTTCATTTACTTAAATTATGCAATAAATAAATAATAATACCATGATTACAATTAAGATAACATTTTTATAATAATAGATTTAAATTTATTTTTCAAACATGCAAATATTGATATATTTGCATGTTTGAAAAATAAATTATAATATCATGTATCAAATATATCATAAATCAATGTTGAACGCAAAGGCCTGAATGCTATTAAGAAGATTTCTATAATGACTATGTTTTTTTCTGAATTGGCAAAAATACGAATTTCTATAATATTTTCTTTTGAAGCAATCTGCAGTTAATTCACGTATTCACTTAATTATTTTTGCACGTGCCTAGTGGTACTTTGTGGTCAATGGAAGAAAATCTTTTTTTAGTCGATATTGTGTCCCACTGTTGTGCAAAGCCCTTCCCTTTTTCCTTCCAAACCTCCCTGTCTTGTGTGATCTCTGGCCATGACGACCCTGCAAACCTTATCAGATCGTCACACCACCTACACAGTGGACAGGATTTTTCAACTAATCACTGAATCTGAAGCTGAGATGATAAAGTTAAGAGGAATGTGTGGTTTTACGCGAATGGATATAAAAACTGGCCAAGTGCGAGTCGGACTCGCACATGAAGGGTTCCGTATCACAAGGCAAAAACGCCAAAAAAAACACGTTTGTTGTATGGGAGCCCCCTTAAATATTTATTTTATTCTATTTTTAGTATTTGTTGTTATAGCGGCAATAGAAATACATCATCTGTGAAAATTTCAACTGTCTAGCTATCACGGTTCATGAGACACAGACTGGTGACAGACAGACTGACGGACAGTGGAGTCTTTGTAATAGGGTCCCGTTTTTACCCTTTGGGTACGAAAACCTAAAAATAAGTAGGTACCTATATAAAAGAAAGTCTGATAAGGGCCTCGGTGATTGACAAGTTGTGTGGAAATCGGTTGTCATGGTATGGGCATGTAATGCGGAGGAATGAGGAAAATGTCGTCTAGAAAGCTGTAAGGGTAGGGGAAGACAAAAAAAATTGGTCAAGTGTGAGTCGGAGTCGTGCACCGAGTGTCCCGTACCCTTGTACGGAACCCTCGGCAATACCTTTACTGGGTTAACGATAAGATACAAAGCCACAGCGGTGAACGCTGATTGGTTAACGGTTGTGAAATTTGCTGCACACCACACTAGGTGTAGCTATGTGTTAAATCCTAACTTAACTAAAACTATACACAAACTAAAAATAGCGTCGAAAAATTCATCCGCGTCGCTAGTAGGTATGTACAAATTTACGGTTTTCGGATTTTTTCCTTTACTTGTGCTACATGACATTGCTTCTTGCCAAATTTCATGATTCTAGGTCAACGGGAAGTACCTTATAGGTTTCGTTTCCCTTGCGAGTATAAAACATTGCGGCATAAACGCCCGTATCTTTTGTTTACGTTGACTTAGAAGTTTGAATTTTTCACTATTTCAAGGGATTGTTGCCATGAGTATTTGATATTAATTTCGACTTGATGACTCCACGCGTTCCTGCGAAAAAGGGTTTTGACAGACAGACAGACAACGAAGTGATCTTATAAGGGTTCAATTTTTCCTTTTGAGTTACGGAACCCTAAAAATGATGGATGGACTGTGTGAAAGATGATATTGGTAGAGTGGTGGTGACTACTGAGATGACGACTAAAGGCTCCTTCAAACAGGCACGACACGCGATAAAATCGCGCGCGACACAAAGGCACCGCAAGTCGCGCAACGAGCGGTGCCTTAGTGTCGCGCGCGATTCGCGTCGCGCGTCGCGCCTGTTTGCAGGAGCCTTAATAGAGAAGTATGGAAGTAGATGTCATGCTGCTGCGACCCCAAAAAAAAAATGGGATAAGAGCTAGAGAACGATGATAATTGAATTTGATATCCACAAGATCATTTTATAACAACTTAGGTATCAGACGCAGTAAAGCGGCTGTTTCAGAAAATTCTATTACTTACATATCATATTCATATATGTATTTATATGCATTCCATAATGTTGTAGAGGTGTTACAATGGCTTAAAGCTAAGGTACAGTACCCGGCGATAAATATTGCACATCGACCTTTGGAAAGAGACAATCGGCTAATTTCGGCGTCGTAGCTAGGGCGTTATCTCTGTCGCACGAAATACAAACAGTCCGGTATCTATTAGGAGCTGTTAAAACAATTATGATTTGCTTCTTTTGATAATTATTTTTATTCTTTGTATAAAATACAAAAAAAGGTAAAGGTCAAGCAATTTTGAATATACGCTATTAAAATTAAATAAGTAATATAACTTTTTATTTTATTGAGATCAGCCTATTATATCAATCAATCTGACTAGCTTTTTCTCATCTATGTTTGGGCCGGCTTCCAGTCTAAACGGATGCAGCTGAATACCAGTAGTTTACATGGAGTAACTGCCTATGTGATCTCCACAACCCAGTTACTGGGTACCACGATACCCCTTGGTAAGACGACGTGCATAGTCAGATGCCTAAAAGTCTGAACTTTTGGGCTTCTGACTACCCGCAACGACTGTCAAAGATCTACAAATGATAGCCGGGACTAACGGCTTAACTCCAAGGCACGAAAGGGTCTCGATAACCTCGGTAACCTTCGATCGATCCTTGCGTTGTTATCATGTAGCAACCAGCCCCTCTAATAAAAAATAAATTCTGTCACATAATGCAGGTAGGTACCTACTTAATTAAAAAAACCTTTGTTCAATGAAAGACGCGTAATATAAACCTAACTTATATATTTATTTTTTAATATTATAAATGCGAAAGTAAGTTTGTTTGTTACCTTTTCACGCCTAAACCACTGAACGGATCATCCAGAAATTTCGCATATACATTGTTAGGTGTACTGAAACGGGCATAGGGTACAGTCGCCAGCATATCAGGCTACTACAATCTGTCAAATTTCTTTAATAGATTTTCAACTTTATCGCTAAATAATAAGGTTCTAAGTTGATTGGGAAAATTTGACAAAGATTCAGGTAGCTTGATGTGCTGGCGTTTGTACCTAGTCAGGATTGGGAGCGCCTTAAAGGGCTTTTTAAAAATAAACATAATTACATACTTAATTAATTCTATTTAATTGAGACGTGTTACATAGTTGGATGCAAATCACGAACTAAACTATTAGCTAAGACTTAAACTAAACAAACATTATTTAATTGAGACGTGTTACATATTTGGATGCAAATCACGAACTGAACTACTAGCTAAGACTTACTTAATTACCTAATTCTATTTAATTGAGACGTGTTACATATTTGGATGCAAATCACGAACTGAACTACTAGCTAAGACTTAAACTAAAAAAACATTATTTTTAAAGTGTCAAGCTCAGCGACCTCACAGGTCGTGGGACAAGTGCTTATACACTCAATATAATTATAAGTGCTGGGGTTCCATAACTCCTCCCTCATCAAGTGCGAAATTATCGGTAATATTTGGATTCCGATGATTCCGCATACAAGACAATTTTCTCCAAAGTACTATACTAAGACATACTATCGCTAAAATAACATAGAGTAATATAGTTGCTAAACTAACACTATTTGTTCTCACTGCACTACCACTTTCCACTATTTCACTTTTTAATGTATATGATAGATGTTTTTTAAATCGTCAAAGTCAATTTGTTTAGATTCACTGTTTTGTTCCAATCAATAGATGTTTCCTCTAATTTGGGTAGAACCGCGACTGGAGTTACTCGATATTGTATTTTTCCTGAATGATGTTGCCTTTTGTGTAATTTAATGTCTTTCAGATAGACACTGCAGTTTCCATCAATTTCCAATAAATATGTGCCCTTAATCGGTTTCCTGATAACATCATCGGCACATGTTTCGGTAAGCATTATTTAATTTCTTGTGTAAATTTTCCAGTTGAGGAAGTCAATAGGCTGTACTTTTAGACTTTCCAGGTTATCTGCAAGAGGTTTGCACAAACTAAAGTTTGAGGCAAAGTTCATTAATTGTTCTATACACGTATTTTCAGGATACAATATCACATGGTTTTCCTTGCTCAGGAACTGGTTGGCTCCCACCTCTTCACATGGGCTGGCTAGCGGTATGTACGAGTATGTAGGACCTTTCACCATAAGGTATGGATGTTTAGGGATAATGGTGGTAGTTTTGTTTTCCTTGAAAATTGGTAATGAATAGATTTTTAAATAATTAAATGTTTTTTTATTAATGTGATTTCCATAATGAATGTTATGTGGTTTTCTTTTACATAAGCTTTAACAGATTTGTTCTTTCTAGCATTAATAACGATTTTTCAGTCACAGGGTAAATTAGGCTTTCAGTTTCAGAAATATTGCTTAACAGTGCTAAGAGTTCAGATGGCTCAACAATGGTCGAATGTACAACAGACACTTTTGTAAAGGATAATGCAGTTTCGATTCCATTTAAAATAGTATAAATTGACTTAAAATTACTTATAAACATATCAAACATACTTAAAACATATGTAGAGTAAATAGGTTATCTTCTTTAGTACCTACGTGTATTTTTTATTATTCTTTCTCTATCACAGCGTGTCCTTATTTAATAGGTAATATGCCTGGGTTATTTTTTTATTGTTGCATCATTGACATCGGTCTGAAACCTGGTGGTAGTGGGGGTAAACCAAATTTAAATGTTGATTGCGGTGGAATTGTGCCGAACGCCTGCGGTTTAGTATTATGGTGTGGATTTAACATTTTGCTACGCATCTGATACTGATCATAGAAATTAACTTCTTCTAAAACAACAGATAAGGCCTCTTCTAATGTGCGTGGATTTTTCAGACGCACAATACGTACCATGTTTTCTGGTAAGTTATATGAAAATACTTGAAGGGCTGAGTTGTTATAAATAGTAGTCTTACTTACTCGCAATTTTTAATCACTTATTAGGTTAACCTTTGATAACAAAACTGATTTTAATGTTTGAATTCTTGCTCAAAAATCACTGTAACTCTCATTACTTTTAACCTTTAAAGTTTCTAACTCGATAGACAAAGTGTAACTCAAGCAATTCCTTGAATTCCGCCCACGATTGAATGTCTCCGCGCTCAATGATAAGCGCGGCTGCGTCACCCGTTAAGTGGCTGGACACAACATGCATTAAGTATTCCTGTTGTAATTCTGATAATTTAAACTTATCGATAATATACTCACATTTGCGTAAGAATAAATTCAAATGTCGTTTATTACCATCAAAACTGGGTAGAATTTTGTACAATTCATTTGGAATAAGATTTACTTCTGACATTCTGGTACTTAATCAAAAATTCTATGTAATAATTAACTCTACCTATGAACTCTACCAATTTTACTTATTACAATAATTACTACTAGTATATTAAGTGTTTCTGAACTCAATATGAATTATAGCTACATATATCTAATTAGTGTTTTAAATTAGTTATACAAAACAATCGTATGTTACGTATTCTTACAACACACACACATAACTTAATTATTTAAGAAAACCATCAAACAGTCAAAATGGAAAACTTCCAATTCCAAGTTTAACGAAAGGATGTGGACACGGATATTAAGGAGGTGAAAAGTCGTACTCACCAGCCTGCCACGCCCATCATCAGCTCTCAGGACTCCTCGTCGCCGACGATATTTATTTGGTTCGTTGGATCACCTTGCCGTACACCACGCGTACCGTTTTGAAAATCGAGAAAAGTCTTATCGCGATGAACAATGTAACGCGTGATAGCTTCCTCAGTGATCCTACCGGCTGCGCCAGTCAGGATTGGGAGCGCCTTAAAGGGCTTTTTAAAAATAAACATAATTACATACTTAATTAATTCTATTTAATTGAGACGTGTTACATAGTTGGATGCAAATCACGAACTAAACTATTAGCTAAGACTTAAACTAAACAAACATTATTTAATTGAGACGTGTTACATATTTGGATGCAAATCACGAACTGAACTACTAGCTAAGACTTACTTAATTACCTAATTCTATTTAATTGAGACGTGTTACATATTTGGATGCAAATCACGAACTGAACTACTAGCTAAGACTTAAACTAAAAAAACATTATTTTTAAAGTGTCAAGCTCAGCGACCTCACAGGTCGTGGGACAAGTGCTTATACACTCAATATAATTATAAGTGCTGGGGTTCCATAACTACCTTCATCCCGAAAAAAAAGAGCTGTTACCGAGGAAAACAACAATAACGTTATTATGATAATAGATGGCGCCACGTGTCTTTCGAATCAAAAACAGGACAACGTCTGTCGGGTCAGCTGGTACTTCATAATTCTATGCGCGTACTTTACAAGGTTGGCATAGAGTCCATACGTGTGCCACTTCAAACAAATGATCTGATGATCTTTTTTTGTAAAAATGTCACCGTGTAAACATAGATAATGTTGTTTAGTTGCTGCCACCGGCAAGTCTGTCAAAATCATTGTGATCTTTATTCTCGTCACAATAAGGTTGCTGTTAGAGGTAAATATAAAATAACTATGAAGGACTGTAATACTTGTCTGACAGTCTCCTTCTACAGACCTAAATTTTCATTTTCTATAGTCGTTATTCTCTTGCGTCATAAATCTTCGTATTATAAAGGCGAAAGTTTGTGTGTGTGTGTGTTTATATGTCTCTGTACGCTCAAATGGCTGGACCAATTTTAATAAAATTTGATGTGGAGGTAGCTGACACCCTGGATTAACGTATAGGCTACGTTTTATCCCGATATTCCCACGGAATCAAAACTTATGCTGGTGAAACCGCGGGGCGCAGCTAGTCTTCTATAAACTGTACAAAATAATAAGGCTGAAGAGTTTGTTTGTTTCAACTGCCAGTCAGATTTGAAAAAAATCTTTTTGTGTTTGGTAGCCCAAATCTTGAGAAAAGCCTAGGCTAATAACATCACGCTAGGGACCCTTAGGAACCGAGCAAAAATAAAATTAAAAAAACACTAAGTGAAAACGAAGTAACAAGCTCGGGCAGGCGATGCGATGCTACGGGGTGGGTCAGGGGAACAAGAAATTTCACGCGGACGAAGTCGCGGGCAGAAGTTAGTCAATAATAAACCTATTTCTAAAAGGCCAAATGGCTCTTTCAACCAAAAGCTGCATTTCACATCGGAATTACCTATAATACTTGTCCCCGCAATATAAAGCGTAGTCAGCGCTGTAATATTTATCAAGCGCATTGCGTGTCTCCCCAGGGAAGCTCACGGTGACCGCAATAAGTACGTTCGGGTTTCTTTGCTCAATCCTCTGGAAGTTCGCTGCTTCAGTAATTATAAATGTGCTCGACTGGAATGAATGTTGTATTAGCGTTTTATGGCTAATCAGGCTTGGACTTCATTTGGGGCTGATTATTCCATCGCCAGATAACTTTTATTCGAGGAATAAAATTGACTTTTGACAGTTTTTGTATGAAATAACTGTCAAAATTTCAAAATTATTCCTCGAATGAAGTTATCAGATGATTGAAGAGTCAGCCCTAAGTTATATCGACTGTTTGTTTTGTATAATTTTTTTGTACAGAGCAGATTTTTAGAAGAATTTGTCAGTGGATTAAGAGCGTTTACGCCGTACGGCATTTCAGACAAATTTTCAAGCCCTTGTTTTTCGAAATGAATGAACCGATTTTAATGAAACTTCATACGCATAAGCAAAATACAAAGGTCTAAAATGTAAGTAAAGAACATTTTCAAAAAATAGTGTTACAGCAAAAAGGAAGCATTTTGTGTTGTGATATTCCATTAATTTTATTCATTTTTCATACAGCTTGCATGGTTGTGCACCGATTCCCAAGAAATCCCGACATCCTCCCATTCAATCCTGTCATTCTCTTTCATTGCATGTTTTCTTTTGGCAAATAAACATTAAGCTTGAGCTTATGATGATCTTATCTAAATTATGTTTTTAATTTAATTGAAAGGGAGATTGTCTAGAAAAACATTTGCTAACACGAAATAATTAGGCGCTTTCTATGAAAATTTTAATTTCAAAGTTATGATAAATAAAACCACTGTATAATAATGATATTTTATAACACTTACGCAAAAAAAAATACGCAAATGAATATTGACGTAGTAACCTTGTTTTTTCCTTTTGACATGTATACTTATTTTTTATTTTTGAAAAAATCAATCAATAATTTAAGCGTTTGATATAAGTAATTATGTTATTATGTTTGTGTATAAATGACATCCATTATCAATTTATTAATATCATCATATTTGTACGCCTTCTGGTATAACATAGCGCGCTTGTAATTTTTTCTTATAACAACTATTTATTGTACAGTCAGCAACAAAAGTAGATTAACACTTCAGTTTTTCAATCTCAGTTATTGAGCAAAATATTTGTTCAAAATTGCAGCAGCACTAAAATGCAATTGGAACAAATATTTTGCTCAATAACCGAGCTTCAAAAAACTGAAGTGTTAATCTAATTTTGTTGCTGACTATACCTATGTTAACAAAATGATTAAATGACTTATGACTTACCTATAAATACTATTCGTGCAACAATTTTCATTAAGAACAGTAGCGTTTATCTTTCCTGAGTACATGTTCCTTGTGCCTCTGCTAGAGAGTATGCTCTGCAGCGGAGCCACAATCAATGTCTATTTTATCATTACCTAATACACCTACAGCGATAACGGTCTACGTACATTATCTACGTTTGACGTACATCATTTTAAGGTATAATTGATCGGTTTTTAAAATGGTGGCTCTGCGGCAGAGCATGACACTAATTAACGGCTGTAGCTGTAGAACGAATATAACGAATTTCTGGACACGGAATTGGATTTTCCAATTCAAAATTATATATTTCATTTGATATCATTGAAATAAACATACTTACAATACAAACGGGCACATAACACTACCATAAAAGACCCCATACCTAAGCATATTATTAAGACACACACACAGTCACACACCCCTAAAATCCAAAACGCACACTCACACACCCCCATTCACTCATCCATAACCTATTGAAGCACGAAAAAGAATCCTCAAAGCATTTCTATATTTAGTCGAACAATGCTAAATTTAAACCGTATGGCATTAATTCTGGCCCGGGATGGCAGATACCTGACAAGACTGGCGCCGCACTGGCAATTTTGAATTGGTGCCAACGCCATACAATACGCATGTATTCTGGCTATGGCAGTCTTTGTAATCAATGCTAGGTCTTGCAGTATTACTGAAACTAAAAGTATTATGAATACTGGGAATATTTATGGTTTTAGAGCTATGGTATGTGTATTTGTGTACACACACAAACACACCCCCACGTGTGTGATGTGTGTGTGTGGGCGTGTGAGAGAAAAGAATAGCATTTTGGATGCAATTTGGAATTAATTGGTCGTGTGATAATATATTTTTTTACGTCCAGTGATAATTACATTAATCTTGAGGGACGCTTTGGATTATAATGCTGTTACTGGGCTTAGTTTATTAGGAATTGTCGTACAGATCACTGGATCTGCGGTGCTATTCTGTAAAAATCTCACCGTGAAAACATAGGTGAAGTGAGCTGTCAATAGTGTCAATTCCTAGCAAAAACAAACTCACTTCATCCAAGTTTTCACGGTAAGATTTTCACAGAATCAACCGACAGGACTGGAACGTTTTTCATAATTCTATATCATAATAACAACAGAAATGGAATTACTACAATCTTTGGGGCATAAGAATATGTGCTTAATAAAAAAAATTAAATGTTACATGGTGTTGGAATAAAAGAATAGACATAAAACATCACGCCTTGTTTACCTAAAAGTTCGGGCAGAAATCCCAATATTGGGCTGTTACTAAAAATCATCAAAGTTGTCACACAGTTGGTGTTGTGTTGTTGTGTTGTTGTTGTTGTTGTTTGTATACAAAAAAAATCTAAACATGATAATAGGTGTCTGTAGGTCTACATTGTCATAAACTCGTAATATAAAATACTAAGGTGTACCTAATTAAACATAAATATGACCTCACCTTGCTTCACCTGCATCCACAGTATCGCGGTGAATCAATAAGTATTTCGTTTTATGATTCTGTGCGGAACCCTATAAACGTTATACTCAATTCAACGGAAAACATTTCAGCCCCTAATGTATACACGCTCCCTTTTTTCTCACACTCCAAACGTTCTTATTCGACATTTTTCTTTCCGTTACTTCTGTACTGGCATTTTATTTTTATAGCCGTGTCTTGGAATATATGCCGCTGCCTCACCCCTGTGCGATACCAATGAATTTCCAAATACTTGCCGGTTCGTAACCAATAGTTTAGAAAAAAATAAACGAAAAAAAATGAGGCAAAAATTTATTGGGAAAAGTATGCAATCACGTTAAGGTGGGATGGTTCGCTTCCAAGATACTTGTAAGCACGTTCTTCTCTTGAGAGTAATCCACGCCCTTGATTATGATTTTGAGTTTTTCTCTCAGTTCGTTTGTAAATAAAACGGTTTCGTAGGATATCGACCTCTTCACGCGCAACAGATTAGGTAGAATGCTTTCATTGACCGCATGTTTTCTGGATTTCGCTTGAACTTGCACTGGGAGCCCTTGATTTTCCGTGAACACAGTTAAGCTAGCAGTATATTCTAATAGAGCTCTTACACCGTATATCACCACCACCAAGAACAAAGAGAAACCAGCAGTCATGTAGTTCTTCTCGATGCTGTGCAGAAGAGTCATCTTATCGTGTTCGTGTAGATCATCGGAGAAGATTAATGTGTGGATACTTTGAAGAGGCAGATACATGCCGAGGTATAGAACAGATGTGAAGTAAAATGCAATGAAGAAAAAATACGTTCGTCTGTAGCCCGCTGTTAAGTTATTGATAAACTTTGTCAGCTTCGTGGCATCATAGATAGGGTTCAGCATAATCAATAGCGCGGCCATTTGGATTAGCAACAAGGATGTTAGTACTATGCAGCTGGATGCCACCATCTTGATCTTACTAGAAATGGCTTGGAATGTTCTGTTCTTATGGCATTTTACTTGTTTCTTTTTATTTAACTTTTTCCTGTTTTTCTATAGTACCATGAACGATACGTCTTATGACAAGTGCATGACAACTTGACAAACATTCGTTTTGTGAATTTATTGTTTTACTCTTTTGTGGGTCATGTCTATCTGTCAATCTGATAAAAGACTTTTTCGGCCAAAACTACATGGTACTTATAATGTTCTTTGTTCATAGTATCGAAAAGGCTTGTTGGCAATTGATTAATGAACCCTTTATCTCATTTAATTGAATTATGTGGGTGATATGTTTGAGTATAAACGTCTACTGAATTACTATCACTTAAACTGACATATCTATCAGGAGCTAATACATTTGCCATAACAACTGCAGTGTAAGTGACCTGTGTGGTCTCGTCTTTAGTTAAAACGGCATGTCTGCACATAAGTTCAAACTCTAGCAGCCGAGCAATCCTTATCGAGAAATGTACCAACCATTCAATCAAAAATAAAAGGTACGACTGCATAATGAAACAAGTATAGCATAGTGAAATTTTGGATGAATAAAATTCCAAAGCGAGATTTGTATTCACATCCTGCAGCAGGAGGTGATGGGCGTGACTTTCCGTACAAATTTCAACAACAGTGCTTATGAACGAAAGAGTTACAAGCAACGCAATGATTTTGGGTGGTTGAGGAAATTTTTGTTTAAACTTACACCAGTAATCTCTTAAATAACACGGCTGCTGAAATGGTTTTAAAAGTGCTATTACAGTCACTAGTTCCACGAAGAGGAAGACTCCCAGAAACATTCGACATACACCTATCATTCTAGGATTATTCCTTTTTCTCTCCTTGAATATCAGTTATGTCTGCTGCTTTTTGTGAGCCCCTTATTTCTGGGTGTGTTGGGTCTGGGTCTATGGTACTTTGAGTGTCGATATCTTCGCCTGCTTCAGTCTGCTCAGGAATTATTAACAATGACTCGTGTTGTATCGTAGCATACGCATGAGGTGTTTCTTCTAAAAATTGTTTTAGTAGTAGCGTCTCTTTTGAATTCAAATGAACAACTAAAGGCCAATGGGCAGGATCTTCATCCTCCTCATCACTGTACTCTTCAAGTAGTCCTAGCATGGGTTGGTCAGAATCGTCATCTTCAACTTGTTGAGAAATGGCTATATCGACCAAATTGTAGTGCCCCATCAAATCAGAAAATTCGTGAAGCCTTGCTGAAAATATGATTAATTCAAGTACTCTCCAAATTACTAGAAGAAAGAAAAGGGAGAAACATGCAAGCAAGTAGTTTCTGTTCGCGTTTGTTACTGCTATAATACGTCGTACACTCTCTGTTGGTGTTCCAACTGGTCTGATATGTTTCGGTATTCTAAGTCTAAATAATGTTTGCATTGGACTGTAAATACCAAATATCCCTATTATTAAAAAATACAGAAATGCTAAGGCGAGGCAATAGGGATTTGTAAGATTTGATTTCAGATTTTCGTAGAATTGTTTTATATATTTCGATATGGTAACAATATCAGTAATTGGAAACATCAGACACGCAATTAGCGTCATTTGCGTTATATTAGTTACCAAGAGTAATACCGTGGAACTATCGAATAATGTATGCATTTTTTTCTGTAAAATTTATCCCATGTTTATTTAATTTTTATAACCTAATGTTTTTGTCAGAATGCCACAGTGACAGAAATATTTACAGATTAAACATCAACCATAGATATTAAAGAAAACTCTGTCCTATAATAATTGCGATTTTCCTTTTTGGTGCTATCGAGGGAAACAAAATCCCTTTACGATCGTTTCTTTGAGGCGTATGAACACAAATTGCGTCACCTACTTCCCCGTGATTGAATTCGTTATCAAACGCCGCCTCACAATGGCGTATCGAAATCGAAACTTGTAACAAAAGCCTATTTACGTACGTACGTACCTATGAAACAAAATAACGGGACGGTATGTGGCATTTATTTGGATGTGAAACATATGTTGCGCCAGACTCCTGGCACGGCACGCATAGCTCCCACGCTACCTGTAAGCACACGTATACGTCAGCCATTAGTGTGACCGAGAGAGCGTGTTGGCGTCTCGCTCGCACAGTTTCTGCACGTGGTTCCCCCTTACAGGTGGCACCCACCTTCCTTTATCACGACCATTACCTATGTCGATTCAATTATGCTGAACTGTTGACTTTGCGGACACCGATATTTTCAACAGTTGTGTAACAAGCTCTCGCTGAGGAGTCCAATCTGGTGTCGATAAAATCTTTTAATTAATTACTAACATGGTACGATGAAATAATTTAAGTATTGTACACAGATTAATATTACATTGTTTGTCATGTGATACGGGATCGATTGGTGCTCACTAACTACGCTTGTAATAAATTAGGAGTCCTTCACATAATATTATCTATGAGCAAACGAATGAATATCCGATGATCTAGTGAAGGCCACAGGAATCCGTTGGATGCGAGAAGCACAGAACCGGTCGAAGTGGAGGTGGAGGCCAATGTCCAACAGTGGACGACTTCCAGCTGAAATGATGGTGATAATATTGAATTGATATTCAAATATAGTCAATATTTGAATATCAATTCATTATCATCATACGTCGTATTTTGATCTGGTGGTTTTTTCAGTAAATTTTATGTTTATTCATTAAAAGTTACGGTTTCGTCTTTTCTGTTTTAAAACATTTCTTCTTAATTTACGTATATAAAGTCACCTAAGTCTTAATGAAATCGCTTTGATGTGATCTATTTAAAAATATATTTTTCAGTGCGTAAATACCCAAATAATGGAGGGGTCCGTGGCTAAATAATAACAGCCACATAGGTCGATCGATCAGGTTAAGCTACGTTTGCCGCGGTTGGTCTGTGGATGGGTGACCATCTTTACATACCGAGACCCCTCCGTGCCTCGATCCCGGCTGTCATTCGTGGATCTTTGTCAGTCGTTACGGGTAGTCAGAAGCCCGAAAGTCTGACAACCAGTCTTACCAATGGGTACCGTATTACCCAGTAACTGGATCGTGGAGGTCAGATAGGCAGTCGCTCCATGTAAAACACTGGTATTCAGCTGCATCCGCTTAGACTGAAAGTCGACCCCAACATAATTGGGAAAAGGCTAGGCAGCTGAAGTACCGTAATTAATGTTGTTGAACAGTCGAAATGAAACCCATTGTACTGTTGAGTATTACGCAATTATCCTTATGTTGTAAGCTTGCAGTATTCGGGTGATGCTAATTATATATGCAACAGTTAAGCTGATCGCACATTTGTAAGCACCGTACGCGCCGCACGCGCCGAACGCGCCGCATTTTAGAATTCGTTGTATGCAATTATATGAAACCTCGTATATTTATCCGCACCGTACGCGCCGCATTTCGTAAAATACGGTAGGCATCCGAACTCCGAAGGAACCATTCTGATGACGTCATAAAACGCGGCGCGTACGGCGCGTGCGGCGATTTTTCTTCGAATTTCATTTTCTTCTTCCTCTGCCAATAAGCAGGCTATTACAACAATTTCTTCCATAGCAAAATGTCACCGCACCGTTTCACACCAGAGGCAAGAAAAAACTGCAAAAATTGTTGGCAGCACACAGAAATGCGACGCGTTCGGTGCGTACGGTGCTGACAAATATGCGACCCAATTTTAAAATGCGGCGCGTTCGGCACGTGCGGCGCGTACGGTGCTTACAAATGTGCGATCAGCTTTAGCTGTTATGTACAGACGCCAGCACATCAAGCTACTACAATCTGTCAAATTTCTTTAATAGATTTTCAACTTTATCGCTGAAGCATAAGGTTCAAAGTTGATTGGGAAAATTTGACAGTTTTGGGTAGCTTGATGTGCTGGCGTCTGTACGCTTAAAGCACTATATATTTTCCAATGAATTACCCCAGCAAACGATGTAGGTATTTAGTAAACTCCAGTACTAACTCTCAAAGATTAACAAGCTATTTTAACTGTTATCTCTGTGGACTTGCAATTAACTGAATACTTACTGCACTGGCAGAAAATGTTCTGCAAACGTTTGCATATCGTAGAGCGTTGCTTTTAGGTCACTTAAATATAGCTAAGATGTTCAAAAGGAGTTCGTAATATCCCAGTAGATATTGTTGACTCAGGAATACCAAAATTATTAATGTCATAGTTTTTTATGCTCAGCTTGTTCAAAATGTGATCTTTAATAATGGTCTTACGTACCTACGTCATATTAAAAATCAAACAAACATGATAAACCCACATTATATTAAAAACTAGCCTCTGCCCGCGACTTTGTTTGCGTGGAAGTCAAACCACAATAACCATAATATGAGTTCCTAAATTACCCTATGATGATAAAATGTTCGTTTTTCCTAATTATGTTAGTATTAGTGTTAAGATCGGCTTCCCCTGTGAGAAATGGAACGTGCTCCGGGTAACCCGATCTTTACACTAATACTAACATATAAACTAGGAAAACGAAAATTTCATCAGCCTAAAAACCGGATACCGGCCTAAAGATCGGCTTTGCTCTGATATACTCTTGTATGTATTTATTTTATTATGTATGTAGTACACCACAGACTTCCCACAAAGTCTCTCCTTCCCCTTTTTAATCCATCCAAAGGGTTATATTTAAAAGATCGCTCTTAGCGATAAAAAAGCCCATTGTGTCACCCTTTGTAAAATTTATATATTTATGTCTGTAATTTATATGGTGTACATAATAAAGAGTATTCTATTACACGACTCATAATAAAAGCATTAGAGTGCTTTACGATCGAAAAAATGTTTTGCCTCCTTTCTCCAACTGTTTCTATTGTTACACTCCTGCTAGTACACAGATCCTACTTTATTTATATATCATTGTATATATAATTTAATGGAGATTAAACTAATTAATTAATTTAATTCTGTTAAATTTTCAAAAATAGATTTAATGCAGTAGAAACGTAAGCAACATCAAGATATTTGTAAAAAAAATCCCGTCAATTAAGTGTAAAACCTGAAAACATCGTAGCATGCGAAAAAACCAATTAAGTAATTGAGTAATTTTTTTTTAATAGATTCGTTTCTCTCATAGGAGGAACCCTATTGAAAACGGCTCTTTTAAATTCAAAGTAGTTTAATTTTGTAATCAATAAAAAACTAACTGATAATATCAGTTAGTTTTTTATTGATTACATTTTATTGATCGTATAAAAACCATAGATAAAGATATTATATTATAATATCTTTATCTATGGTTTTTATACGATCAAATTAGCATTATGAGTCGTGAACTTTTGGATTTTCCAAATTTTTTCCATTCTATTCTTTGCTATGGGTTGCTAGTTACGTAATAAATTACACAAATATTAGTAGGTATCATATGTAAACCAGACACAAATACACACACATCTGTTCCGTGCACATAACAAATTCACAAGAATTCAAGATCAAAACTGATGTTATTCACCCTGATCTTGCTACTATTGTACAAGTTAATATTTAACACATAACATACATAACTAAACAGCCTCTTCGTTTGTTTCAGGTAAGTGTGGACCTCCATCAAAACGACCTGTGGACGTACGCCTTTATTTACTGTAATTATTTGCTTAATAGGACCTTTGCAGGGTGTAACCTCCTTAACAACACGTAAAGATATAGACACCTAAAGTCTCTTCAAACTTATGTTTCAAATTAATATTATTTCAACAACTTTATTTTAATGGTAAGTAATTAAGTTGATTTCAGAGTTACTATACTCCATTTACAACAAGATTAGACATTTAAACAAAACTTTTTACAGTCCGTTCAACCGATTTTTACTTCTATTCCGTAGGCATAAGGACGGCATTAAAAGCAAAAACGTGATTATAATACCAACTGTTTATTGCAGCTGCCATTTGTCATGCCACCAACGCAATAGAAGTCAAAATCGGTTGAACGGACTGTAAAAAAGATTTATTTCAATGTCTAATCTTATTGCGAATGGGGTATAGCACTATTGAAAAGCTATAAAAATGTTTGAAGTTGTAGCGTAAACTGAACTTTATTGTGCAAGGTTTAAAGTTGATTTTCTATAAACTCATATTTATTTACATTTATGGCGAATAAATCGCAAATGCAGTTTATACGTATTAGCTACGGTGTGTTGCGTGGAATGTATGTCAAGATCAAACAATAGTAAGTAAGTAACTTATTATAACAGAGGGCCTAAAAGGGCCACTCTGGCAGAACCATAAAAGGATAACATTATGAATCATAATATGGCGAAGACAGTCCTTGTTTTTCTTTTTTTCGCTGCACTACGTAGCTCGTAGGTATAATCAAAGATATTGGGATTGGATTTGGATTGGATCGATTGGTATTTTAGCACAGACAATCTGACGTTCAAAAGTGCCTTTTATGTGCCTATTTGAAATAAATGCTTTGACTTGACTTGACAAAAAAAAATAACTGAAAAATCCTTCACCAATGGGATTTGATACGATTACCTTAACAGTTAACTGTCCATTATGATTCATAATGTTATCCATTTATGATTCTGCCAAAGTGGCTTTTTTGCCCTGAACATAACAATTAAACCATCATCTGATAACCAAAAAAGAAATCTCCTAAGTAATGAAGACATGTCAGCGGGATTGTCCGAAAGGGTTACCGCTGGCCCGGAACATAAAGGGCTAAGGAAGGAACACGGGTGGGTTTTAGTCAGTAAGAGTCTGACACTCCCTACCGCTCCACCCAGAGCGGGAGGGGTCATTAATTGATGATTTCCCATCCTCAAAAAAAAAAAAAAAGTAATGAAGACATAAAAAAAATATACAGCGTGGCGGTACAATGGTGACATTAATTTAACACACATATACGTTTTCACATTTTCGTTTCATGAAGAAATTATGTTTCCATTAAACGTTATTATTTGCGGATTTATTTAAAGTTTTCTAAAATAGCATTTTGGAGCAACCTGTACTTAAAGAACTGTCGCGCAGCGGTCATTTGCCGGGTCACGGATCATAACATCGCATCAATGAAATTAAAATAAATAAACAATACTTTAAAGTAACGTGATATCCCTTTGTCGGCGAGCGGGCGACGCAGGCGACGCGTGCCCTCCCCCCCCCCCCCCGTCGCGTCGCAGCGAAATCCAATTCTTTTTTTTTCATTTCTAGTGCTAGCCTAACTCGTGCCCTTGACACACTTCTTCACAGTAGTGCACATAATTACGTCGACTACATAATTTTGTGAATGTTTCCGCGAAAAAGACGCTTACCTATTGTTTTATTTATTTATTTTTGTGTAATGAACTAATGAGTAATTAGATTATGGTACTGCGATAAAGACGCTTTGTTTTGTTTTCGTTTTCTAATTTAGTAGGTACGTTGACATCTCTTGCGATACGGGCGCTTTTATTTGTGTTATTAGTGCTTGTGTAAACTTGTGATCGTGATGGCAAATATTACACTCCGAACTACACAGCAGCTGAATATGCGGACATGATCCTAATTTACGGAGAATGTCGTCAAAATGCCGCTCTTGCCATAAGGACATATCGCGAGAGATATGGCGGTTCAAGACAATGCCCTACTAATCCTCGCACTATTATAGGAGCTCTTCAGCGCATCCGCGAAAACCGGCCAGTGGATCCTAGGTCTCAACGCCCTGATCGACCACCTACACGACAAAACCCAATCCAGTTAACTGAAAATGTGCTACATATTTCCAAAACCAACCCAAAACTAGCCTCCGCCAGAGCGCTAGGCATTTTCAAGTTCATCACAGTACCGTCCATACGATATTAAAGCGCGAAAAGTGGCAGCGCGTGAAGCGACGCGTTGCCGCTCCGAGTTAACGTAAGCCAGTAGTAAGTAATTTCATGAATGATTTTTTGCAAGGGTGGTCCCAATTTTAGTTACATTTTTATCATTTAGTTTGTTTGAAAAAATTTTTTTTTCAATTTACGAGTTATTTTAACCTACTAAAATTAATATGATTAAAGGGCACTAGCCCTACACGTGTGTTAAATTAATGTCACCATTGTAGCGCCACGCTGTATAAAAAATCATAACCCATTGCGATCGGCATCCTAATTGCGCTATCAATCTCAATCTGAATCATTTTATATTGCCAATCCATTGCTTCATATGTTCGAAAAATGTGTCCGTTCAACAACGTAAACAAAGCAATGAATGTTATTGAGCTGTCAAGAAGAAGCCTTTTGCTCCTAATACAGGCCATGGTCTACCCATGTTCCAAGTTTGATCCAAATGCCTTTAGCCGTTTTAGCTTGAAAGCGTAAAAAACAAACAGAATAAATCAAAAAAGAAAAAAAAAAAAAAAAAAAAGAAAAAAAAAATCAAACCTTTTCTGTTTATAGTTTAGGCAAACATTGAATCAGCAGATTTGCATTCATAAAGTATACTGCTACAGCCAACTATTGTTATAAAAAAATTATGCTTTATGCTTTTGAAATTCATTTCACGAAATTACAACAATTTGCACAAATGCATGCAACTATTAAAATACTGGAAAATGTGATAAAAGCGTCTAATAGCTCGCAATTTTCAAGCCGGTTATGTTTGACCTCCCATTACATTCTAAGGAAAAAATGGCAAAAAACTAAAAGCGATTATTATTATCGACTATTCCCTTCTTTATTTAACACCCAAGGGTTCCACGTTTGAGCTCTTTGCATTTTGATTTTTTGGTTAAAAAGTTGGAAACGGGAAACCGTTTCATTTTGGGCTCTGGGATAATAATATTTGAAGCACCGTTTTTTCACTTAAACTGGGTCAAATAAACTTATTTTCTTTGTTTATTTCTTTAAGAAAAGGTTAAATGATAAAATTAATAGGTTCTGGTAGTTCGATTTAGTTAATGATCAAGAGAGAAGCGCTAGGGTAACCCGCAAAATTCCAATTCTCTTACGTTTTTGCAATTTGCAGGTCCTTTTAAATTTGTATTGCAAGAAAAAATCGTTTTGTCTGTATTTTTAAAGTATTTAAAATGGTATAAGGTATAATAGTAGTCTAGTTGTCTCAAATTTTGCTGATGCATGTTTATAAATCCTAACAATGCGCAGATTCATAACAATTATTAAGTAGTTAGATTTTTAATATGAAAAAAATCTATTGTTTTCCTAGAAATCTTGTATTATACAGACGCCAGCACATCAAGCTACCCGAAACTGTCAAATTTTACCAATCAACCTTGAACCTAATGCTTTAGCGATAAAGTTGAAAATCTATTAATATCTAATCTATTCTATTAGCGATAAAGTTGAAAATCTATTAATATTTAATATATTATCTAATCTAGTTGAAATTTGAAAGATTGTAGCAGCTTTTGTCAACACGGTTGGCGCAGTGGCTGAGCGATCGACTGCTGCGCTGCGTATCGTGGGTTCGATTCCCGCACGGAACAAATATTTGTATTGCCTACAGGTAGTTGTTCCGGGTCTGGCTGTTTGTGTATGTGAATTTAAATGTTTGTAACGCACCCACAATACAGGAGTAATTCCTACAGTGGGGCAACGTTTTTTAAAAAAAAAAAAAAAAAAGCTTGATGTGCTGGTGTCTGTACCTTATCTAAAATATTTTGACAGGGTACTTACAATAATGCGTATTCCATCAATCTATCCGTAAAATTATTCAGATTATCGGTCAATTTTCGGAAAGCTAAGAAAATTACTGATACTTATAGTAGCATAATTTATAGCAAAGTCAGCCTAATCAATCTAATGTTCCCCACTCCTGGGATAGAAAGAGGGAGTGGGCCGTAATGGCATTGTAATGTGTGGGCCCAGCACGGGTTGGTAAATGTACATCTCTTTGAATTATTGGCTCTAGGACATGCCGGTTTCCTCACGATTTTTCCCTTCACCATTTTGAGAGCTGTGGTGATGAAATAATTTACACAAAGTAAAGCGCCTGTTGGGTAAAAACCTACTCGTAAGTCGGGTCCGTTACAACGGGGCCACCCCTGCTCCAGATATTCACAGTATTCACGAGTAATTCGTTAAAAAAAACCCATTCCACGCAATGTAAACTCGACATAGTCACCTAAATAATAACGACCAGTTTGTCGTGACAGAAGCTTCACTAGTGTGTTTGTAACTAATTTAGCAGCTCATTTATATTAGTTGATAATTAATTGGCGGCATGCGGGCTCTATCAGAGGGAAGCTAGTGTAAACGCATGATCAATTGGATTAGCCCTTTGTAATTGGGGAATTGATATTGTTCATACGTATTGGAGTATGTCAACTGGAAAGATAGTGATGTGATAATTCTCGTCTTGAGGGTTTTAGGGGGCTAGGTATCTTTTGTGCTTGAGGGGCTAGTGGCTAAGTAATAACAGCCGCACGGTTCGAACGATCAGGTTAAGCTACGCTTGCCATGGTTGGTCCGTGGATGGGTGACCATTTTCACATACCAAGACCCCTCCGTGCCTCGGAAAGCACGTTAAGCCGTTGCTCCCGGCTTTCATTCGTGGATCTTTGACAGTCGTTACGGGTCGTCAGAAGCCCGGAAGTCTGACAGCCAGTCTTACCAAGGGGTATCGTATTATCCAGTAACTAGGTTGTGGAAGTCAGATTAGCAGTCGCTCCATATAAAATACTGGTATTCAGCTGCATGCAACTGGAAGCCCACCCCAACATAGTTGGTAAAAGGCTAATCAGATGAGATATCTTTTGTGTTAAGATTTTGTATAAGTTTTTGGGTACTGGCTACTTGTATCGCACTGTTTTCAGCTTTTAAACGTCATGGTTTATTTTTGTTATTGATGCGTTCCACATTTTTAAATAAAAATTATGCAAGTACCTATTTCTATATTTTTTTAAATAAATGTTTATAAGTTTACATTGTTACTAACAAATATGGAAGTGATTCTGAAATTAAATGTTTTTGTTTTTTTTTTTGTGCAGTAGCAACAGTATAATAAGCGTGTTCGCGGACAGGTGGGACTCTCCCCTGCTGCGCCACTGGATACGTTTGCATACTGCACTGTGAGCAGTGGACAGTTCCGCCCGGTCCTAATGTCTTTAACTGTTTTGTTTTGTGTTTTTAACGATTTTTATTTTGTGTGTGTTGTTTTTATTCCGTTTGTTTTATTTTGATGTGAATTAGTTTTTTTTTAAATGTGTGTGATAAAATATGGATATTTTATTGCAATAAACGTTTATTATTATTATAAGCCTATTCAATTATTTATAGCTTATGCTGTAGTGATAAGGATTTAGGCAGACTACAAAACTGATACTTAGGTACATAACCAAGTTCAGAATGGAGTATTTAGTTTACTATACATTTTATTCCTTCATAGCTTGACAATTGAAGTAAAATAACACGACAACAATTTGCATCTTCCATTTTCACTCCATAAAAAACTCCACTAAAAATAATGTCACCCGTGCTACCCTTACACAAGTACAAGGTCCATTGTTAGTACCTTCACACATGTAACAAGCATCTTAAAGGACCATAAGAGGCCCAACCATTTACACATCTGTAAAACACGGGTCCAAAGGTCAAAAACAATCACCAAAGAAAAATAACCATAATCGGTACCTCCTAATTTTTCTCCAAGAACCTTTTACCGAAGGCTATTGAAAGTCATTTCGTAGGTACTAAAGGATAATAAAATTAACCTAAATGAGTCACCATTACGGGTGCCCTTACCTTAGTATCCCTAACCAATGTCGTGATCGGGTTACTCTTTTTACTTACTTGTGTACCTCGATATGGTCACTACGTACACTATTTAGGGACCTAATGTAGGGTTTTATTATATCATTCGAGAGTGGAGAAATGGGGAAGAATGTGTCTTTGGTATATTATAAATGCGAAAGTGTGTCTGTCTGTCAGTTACCTCTTCACGCTTAAGCCGCTGATTAAATGGAATTTGGTATAAAGATAGTTTGAGTCCCAGGAAAGGACATAGGATAGTTTTTATCCCGATATTCCCACGGGAACGACACTTATGCGAGTGAAACCACGGAGCGCTGCTAGTATGCTATATTTCACTATAATTATGTAGTGTTTGATTTACAATCTAATGAAACATAATTTAAGTTGTGATGAACATCGTCCACTTCCATTGTAATTTACTAATTACAGAAATGTTTGATGAGACAACAAAAAGCAAACAAAAGCATTTCAGCGCAAAAATATGTACGCAAAAAAGTATTCCATAATTGTTAAATATCAGTATCTTCAAAAGCGAAAGATGAAAAATTTAATTAAAAAATAACACTGGCCCTGCGGCGCGGCGCTATCAATTTTATTTTAAAAAGTTTTCGCTCGCAAATTCATCTGATTGCGACCTCCTTAGGTTTACAAGAGTTTTTAAACGCTTTAGGCTGCGTTCGTCTTGATGAGTTCAGTGTTGCCAATATAAAAAAAAAATGACGAATTTCAAAGGATTCGTTACCTTGGGTCGACGCTGTACAGGAATTTGAAATTGGAATATAAGTTCCTCGACAGCATCACGATATTGATTTGGTTTTATTCGAAAAGTTTGCAGTTTCTGATTACTTATTTGAATTTGTAATACTCTTTTTGTAGGGCGATTTGGTCGCGGCGGCGTAATTCGCAATGATAGCGCTTGACTAAACTGAGACTAAACTGAGGGGCTCATGGTTAAGTAATAACAACCACACGGGTCGATGGATCAGGTTAAGCTAGGCTTGCCGAGGTTACACTTCACTCCCCCCCTCACCAGACGAGGCCCGCAGTGGCGGGCCGGTACCAGTCGGGGGTTGCGGAAGGATCGTACGTTCCCGCGATCCCCGGCGTAGGTGTGAGATGGAACACCGGGGTGGTTTTTTGTCAGTAAGACAGACTCCGCCGCCCGTCCCAGGGCGGCGGACATCCATGAGGATATTCCACCCCGGAACAAAAAAAAAAAGGCTTGCCACGGCTATCCGTGGTTGGGTGACCATTTTTACATACCAAGCCTCATCCATTCATTCCTTCATGCCTCGGTAAGTACGTTGAGCCGTTGGTCCCGGCTGTCATTCGTTGATCTTTGACAGTCGTTCGGGGTCGTCAGAAGCTCAAAAGTCCGACAGCTGGTCTTACCAAGGGGTATCGTATAAACCAGTAACTGGGTTGTAGAGGTCAGATAGCCAGTCGCATCATGTAAAATACTGGATCAGCTGCATTCGGTCGGACTGGAAACATGATAATGAAGGATCGAAGACTCAACTAAGTTGAAGATTTTGTTATATTCACCAAATTGCCTAAAAGGATTTTTTCTCGGACACGATAAAAGAAGCGTTATTATTTTCGTTGCTTAGTTCGAGTGGGCTTTGTGATTTAGAAATACGTATGGGAACCCCTCCTTTTGTTGTGGTTATTACTCTTGGGGATCAAGTATCGGCAGTTATCAGTTATTACGTCCTGAACCATGAATTATTATAAAAAGGGTATGCTACTGATTTGAACAACAATGGCTTTTTGTGAATATAATTGATAGCATTTTTTATATAAAAGAGTTTAATCAAAAACTGTTTGCAATATTCTTTTTTAGAGCGCAAAATTGAGTCAAAGCTGTGTTTGAAAAAAAAGCGTAGCTCAAAAATACCTTATACTACGCAAAAGTTTTATTTACTGCAAAAATAAAGCCACTATAACAGCTAAACTGTAGGCTCATAAATTCCGCCGACAAAGCCTTTGGAATCAACATATTTCACGTACTTACTTTACAAATTTTATGTATGTCACGTTCAGACCGAATGCCAGCGCCGAGTTTACAGTGCCTACCAGGCGAATTCAGTTTCTGCTGCTTCCCTATGCCCACTTCAATTCACTTCGTGCATTCGCTTTTCAGGAACATCTTTGAAATTATGTTTAATGTTGGCCGTTTGGCTCAATGTTTGGACCAATTTGCCGGATTTAGTAATGTGTGTTACGGAATTGGATCTAATTCCGTTAAATTGTACAAATAAATGGGTTGATTTGGGAATTGGTTGTGTTTCTGTTCCCGACCTTCTAGGTAACAAGGTTAAATAAATTATGGTAGTATCGAATTTGAGATGAAATAAATAAATTACTGTGTCAGGAATTTTTCATTATATATTTTTGTAGTGTGATTAATCGGTTGAAGGATACTCAAATGTCCTTTCTTTGGTATTATTCGTCGAATCGTTGAGCTCCTTAAGTCTTGAGTTGAGCTGCACGATTTCTGACAAATGCGTGCACTGACTGGACAGGTCCCCTCCATCTGTGTGGTTCTTTCCTCAAAAGAACATCTCAGACATCGATCTACATGGTCTTCATATAACCTGACCAAGATTATGTCTGGACTTTAAAAGAGACTGTGACCTCTGAGTTTGTTTCGGCGTTTCTTCTCAAAGTAGTCAGATAGGAAACGCCGACCTCATATAGTTTAAAAAAATCTATGATTGACGTGTAAAAGTGTTTGTGCAAACCTACTTACAAAAATAAAATCATTTATCACTGAACGAGACATAGGAGTTTTATTGAAATTACGTTTATGGACGTTTACTCCTCCTCAAAGTGTTAATTACATGTTATCCGACACTAAGGTCTTGAATAATTTCAAAAACTCCACATTATTCTTTACCTAATACCTATAAATTATGTATTAAAAAAACAAACTTTTCAATAAAAGAGCATACCACATTTTTTAACTCAATTATGAAAATCATTGCACCTCTGACAGATTGAACTCCTTATGCTCTTCCCAATCCAATATAAAACACGCCACGATTTTCACCAAAAGTATCTAACTACCACACGAATCTTTCCCGATCCAGGGTTGACCTCTGTGCAAAGTTTTGTTGACCTTATCCTTTCTGGTTTCAAAGTTTAAGTTTATTTTTGGTAACTTCGGTTAGCGGCCCTCGAAATCCCGAAGGTACATGTATATCGGTTTCGCTTTCAACCCTCAAGGGGTAAACCGAGCCTTTTGCCACCTTTGAAGACCCATTTATCAAAACCGGAGGCAAATTCCGTAATAATTTGCATATTTTTTTATAAAAAACGTGGTTGTGTTTAGCTTAAATATATCATATATGTTGTGGATTCGTTTAGCTAAAAAATAGTAGGTACATTATGATACATGTGTGCTATGTGGATCATTGTAGTCGAGGCTACGGCTCGCGCGATAAGGAAGCCGAGTATGTAATGATCTATGCACACGCGTTTCATAGGACGTTTTTCAACATACTTGTGTGGAAAAAGACAGACTTGTATTGTTATTAACTTTTGTGGAAAATGGCGCGCGGAACGCTGGGTTTTTTTTTTCCGCGCGCCGCGCTAGCGATGCGCACGCATGTGTAACTAAAGGCACTGGCAAAAGCGCTAAACAGATCATGATCAGCAGTGCGATTCTGTAACCATCTCACCGAGAAAACTTAGGTGAAGTGAGCGTGGAGTGAGCTGTCAATAGTGTCAATGTCTAGCAAAAACAAACTCACTTCACCTAAGTTTTCACGGTGAGATTTTTACAGAATCGACCGGCTGGTAATGGTCTACCCGTGAGCTAAATTTCGTCCATATCCGTTCAGCCGTTTTAACGTGAAAGCGTAACAAACAAACATTCAAACAGAAAAAATCTAATATTTTCTCTTTATAATATTAGTTCAGATAAAGGAGCTTCTTAATAAAATAGTTATATAATGACATTCGTTCGCCATCCCAGAAAGGGTAATTGCATTTACCAAAGCAAACAACATTTGCTCAGCGACTTTTGCCAAGATCGAACTTTTTTTCGAGTCGGTGTGTGGAAAGACAAAAAAACTATGCTGGGCCAAAAGTCTTTTACGGAAATTGATTTTGATGTGACGATAACCTTTTATCGGTTGCGGGGCGATGTTTCATCATATGGGTTATAATTCATCATCATTAGCCTCTATTTCAGCCCACTGCTAGACATAGGCCTTTTTTTTCAGGATGGGAATTCATCAAATGACCCGTCCCGCTCTGGATGGAGCGGAAGAGAGTGTCAGACTCACTGACTAAAACCCACCCGTGTTCCTTCCTTAGCCCTTTATGTTCCGAGCCAGCGGTAACCCTTTCGGACAATCCCGCTGACCCGGCAGGCTTCGGCCCTGACGGGCCCCTTCTGATGATGCTGACATATCTTTGAGGCGCGCGTGGAACACGTACGCGCCGTCCGGCACGGGCCTGGGTGCTTACTCTTCAATTTAATTCCGATAGATCGACATTGGAATTGTGACGTTTCGTACCCTTGAGTTCGATGCTAGCGCCAAATGATTTTTAGATTGGGTGTTCATTTTGGAGAACTAATTGGAATTGGGTTCGGGCTGGCGTGGGGTAATAGTTGACAATATTGTTTTCAAGAGTACCGAATCACGTGACTGTAAAATTAACATTGGAATCTCAAGTTTTTCTTGCCGTGAAAAATTACAGTTTATTCGCCGAGTGTAGGAATGGTCGTCATTGTTGTATGGATCACTATGCAAGCTCGCTAACGGATACGTGTTTTCTACAACACGGTTTATGCACCGTACCATAATGAAACCGTGCTGTGGTACAAAGGTGGTACCAATGGCCTTAGGCCGTTTCCAAGCCATTTATCTGAGTCTTTTCAATAAACTCAATAAACACCAAAACTTTCTTCTAACATCACCAATTTTCCTGATTGTCTATTTTCTTCTCAATATCCAACTAACATAGATAATCCAATCTAACACGAATCAACGTAAAACCAATTCATTAATATCGTTATATTTAATAGCCTAGGGATCCTCGACATCTAGTTATTTAAAAGTAAATAAAAAGCTATTCTTAGCTTAATTAACCTAGAAAACTGTTTACCTGGAAATAATCAAGGGCTCGAGGAGGGTCTTAAACTCAGTAAATGTAGATAAGTTTTAGGGTTGTGTACGTGCGTTTACGCGATGCAAATTGGACCGTCGCGAAAGGGTTACAAACTTGTACTGACTCGCTTTTAAGGTGTTTTGTAAATAAAATGTTACATGTAGTCTTGCAGTGTTTGGAACGATTTGGCTGGAGAAGGAAGGATTAGAGAGACTTGCTCTGTTGATAATGATTAAAATGTGGAAATCCTCACCTGTCAAGCCTTTCCCTAAATATTATTGGGGTTTGGATTCCAGTCTAACCGGATGCAGCTGAATACCAGTACTTTACGTGAAGCGACTACCTATCCAACTACCAAAGCTGTCCACGAATGACAGCCGGGACCAAAAGGCACCGTTGAGTTTCGGTATGTGAAGATGGTCACTTGTCCGAGGACCGCCCCTGGTAAGCGTAACTTAACCTGATCGATCAACAAATAAGTTAAGAAGCATTTTTCTAGAAAAGTCATTTGTTATAACATGTAAGTACAACACACAAATCGAGCAAAAAGGTTGCATCTGCAACACCCTTTCAAATAAATCGAATCACTGAGTAGCTTTTAGCTCTTTACCGTCCACTTGGTGTCGCTCCAACAGACAACCATTTACTCGCTGTTACCAACATGACACTATTCTTCTCTCTCTACAAATCCTTGTACCTCCTCCCGCTGGAGGAGCCCTGGTATATCTATAGGTACCAGGGCTACATTTAAATGCTAGAAACGGCTCCACCACAATAATTAATTCCATCTTTGTACCGTCGGGTCACGGGCACCGCTTACTCCAACAGACATCCACGGATCAAGAATTCACTTTACAACTTTTGCTTCCAAAATATCTTAACTCGCGAAAACGTTTAGAATACAGTAATGAAGAGGAAAGTTGTCTTCTGTATCACATTGATATTCTAACAATACAAGAACTTTGGCTGGATAGACAGGAAAGTTACTTTTATTCGTGTTTTTTCTGGGTTTTTTGTTGGTGAGGTCAATACGGGCTAACAAAGTGTTCTTCAGTATACTTTCTGGTAAATAAGTGGATTTGGTAAATAGAGGTCGATAGTAAATAAATTGTGGTGAATTTGCTAAAATGTTAGTACATTGAGATAAGTATTTTATCATCTTCTTAGAGTGTTTTTCTTGAGGTCTAGTTTTGTTACTATCAGGTTCAAATGCAAACGCTTTAGAAAATTCTGGTACTATGATTTTTTATCCACTCGATTCTGTAACTTAAAGGATACTTGTCACTTACGTTATATCTAATTATGTTATATCCAAAATGTTTAGAAAAAATGTGCAAAAAAATCAATCTGCAACACTTAAAAAACAAAAATACTTGTACAAAGCCGCACTCATAATGCCACAAAAAGCAGCTTTGTGTAAAAAATAACGCAAAAAAAAAAACGTTCGCAAAAACCGTACACCGACGAAAATGTCCAAGCCAATGTATCCTATTCCGCCCCACTAGTTATATTCTGATAAATGATTGTGGGTGATATACTATTTTGTGGAAATTGTGCCTTTTTTGTTTCAAGCTTTTTTATTTTGTATGACTACGCGTTTCGGTCGGGTTATACTGGTTGACTAGTGATTTTAGTGGGGTCGACTACGTGGCGTTGAAAATAATTTTGGTACCTATTATCTAATCTCACTTTTTGTTTTGTGGTTGAACTCAATGGAGTGGTTTAATTTTATAACTGTTTACACTGCGTGTTTCATCTTCGTGCTATTTTATTTTTATTGAAAGTTACCGCTGCATTATCTTTTACACAATAGTTTTTCTATGGGGACAAGATCGAACTTCAAACGGAAATAATACTTCCCCACATCCCAGGAGATTCGGGGTAAAAGAAACCTCTTGTCGTCTTCGTGACGTAAGCTGCCGCTGAAAGTTTTGGCGTATTCTTCCGTAGAATGACGAAAAGGAACGCATTGCATTTATTCCAGTATGTTTATGGAATTTAACAATAGCAAACATTATCACCTGCCTAGCCTTTTCCCAACTATGTTGTGGTCGGCTTCTAGTCTAACCAGATGCAGCTGAATACGAGTATTTAACTTCGAGCGACTAGGCAGTCGCTGTCAGTATGGAGGTCAGATAGGCATCTGACCTCCATAACCCAGTTACTGGGTAATACGATACCAAGGTAAGACTGGTTGTCAGATTTTCGGGCTTATGACTACCCTAAAGTAGTACCCGACTGTCAAAGACCCATGAATGTCAGCTTTAACAATAGCAAACATGGTCATCAAATTACGTCTCTAAAAGTAATTTAAGGTTACACTTAAAAGATTTTACTACCCTTGGGCTCTTCTTACCACATTACCTCCCTAATGTTTTTCGCCACACATAAGGAAGTATAAAATCCCTGCTTTGCCCTAATAGCTGTTTAACAACTTATATAATATGACGAGACCATTTTAACCTTGTCACTTCCCTCATTAATCCGGTCTTTAAAACGCACATTAACCTGTAACCACATCGTAAATATTAACTAGAACTTTTAATTCAGTGCCATAAATTCGTCCAACATAATTTGTTACAACGACCCTATAAAACTTGCGAATATACGTCCAATCTATTGAAACTACTTCCTTCGTTATACGCAGTCTTAGCGTAGTTTAAATCGTTCGTATAACTTTAATAGATTCTTGAGTTAGAGTTAAAACGAGCAAGAAAGAAAGTATGCGAGGAGTAAGGACTCGTTCAGACAAGACTTACTGTTGGACCCCACGAAGCTACCACGTTATTGTGGTCTATAAGTAACGAACATAATAAATTGTTTGTGGTTCGCGTCTAAAACACCTTCAACTGGCGCAAGATGTCAATTGGTATTGACTAAAAGCTACAAGAATACGAACAGTAGAAGTGACACTGTAATCGAGATTATTTATAGCAGGTGTATCAGTACTTCAGTAGTAACAATTTAGGCATTATAGTGGATTCTGGTAGCGCTAAAAACTCGTATGCGTATGCATTGAAGCTTTTAGACAACCAATGGCATTGCATTTACTATAAAATCCGTTAAATTCACATGCCATCTTTCATCGTTATCAATATCAGTTTACCACTATACACTTCAACATTTGAGATGTACCAGAGTTTTGTGGTCCATAAGAGTTGTATCTATTCACAATTTTGTGGTCCAAAAGAGGTTGTGTCTAAACACGTCTTTAGACTTTGTATGCAAGCACGAGCACGAGCGTCTAACTTTGCTTACACTCGGCAAAATTCAATTTCCTATTTACACTGCATCGGAAAAAGTGTATAACTTGAATAATGTAACGAATGTTCCAGAAGTATGTGACAAAGTTGTATCTTCGACAGCTTGAAAATGTTCACGGAGTTCTTTGAAGTAAATTTAATATGAACAGCGTATGTTTTGATGTAATTTTTTCGATTGAAAATTGAATAAATGGAACTAATTGGCGTAAATACGTTTTGGGGTGGTTCGTGTAGTACTCGTATTTCTGTGGTTTGAATTCTGGTTCGATTGATTGCTACATTTGTCAGTCGAGTTGGCTCATAATCAACGAAATAAAATATTCCAAAAGGGACTTCTTTTTATAGTAGTATAAAGTTTATGAAAATATTGCGACAAAATAAAGGTATGAGTATTTATTTCTTTTTAGAAAAAGATTAAAATTAACGAAATATGTATCTCACCTGAGGGGCAATTTTCGTAATTTTAAGAATATTCACAGTCTGATCTCAGTCCTAATCTGTCAAAAATACCTCTAATATCCCTACATTTTTGACAAGTTTATGACATTGATTGTCAATGAGATGAGATCGCGACTAAATTTTGAACTTCGAATTTTGTTTCGGGAGTTGGTATTTTTTTTTTGATCTCTAAATAAAGTTTACATGTGAAAAAACGCCAACAAAATTGTGATTCTAATACAAAGTCAAGCTACAAATGTTCGCCATTCAGCCACTGTTCAACATAATTCCAAGTTACGCACTATTGGTCCATGCAACACAACAGACAGCACCCGATGTATCCGACAGTCCATTCTTTCCATCCATCTGTCAGACACATCTGCTTTTGACTTTGACTTTGCCATCAATTAACGGCCCAGCGATTTGT
Organism: Luperina testacea; assembly: GCA_927399505.1. Lineage (NCBI taxonomy): Eukaryota > Metazoa > Arthropoda > Insecta > Lepidoptera > Noctuidae > Luperina > Luperina testacea. The sequence continues at coordinate 3,433,697 of OV656771.1, forward strand.
CAATTAATTCCCGTCAAGACGACAAAGAAGGCTATTGTAATTGCAAGATGTATGGAGCGCCCTTATATTAATGGATCTAGAGGGACGGACGCTGATGGATAATTGCTTAGGCTGGTATGTGGTGATATAATTAGAGTAGGTAAGTGTAGGATTTGAGGTCTCGAGACCTATTTCAGACTGAGAGGATCTGTGGACGCTAGATTTGGATATGTGGTTTCTTGTGATTTACTGAAAGACTTGGAAAGTGGGGCATACAGTTTTGTTTGCTAAAGAACTACAATTTTGTTCTGAGTCAAAACAGTTTTATCGGCAAATCTTTGAAAAGTTTTACAATGAGACTGTTTTGCTGTCAGTGTCCGCATTATTGTCTCTTCACAGTTATTTTTACTCTGACAGCAAGCTACCCATATCAACCTTATTGTAACAAAAAATAAAGATCACTGTAATTTTGACAGACTTGTCAATGGCAACAATCAAATAGCAACCTTAACGAAACGAGAATAAAGATGACTGATTTTGACAGTGATGCAATATCATAGTTAAATGAAATAAACATGAAAGAACTGTATCGTTGTTAACAGAGCCTGTCTTAAGACTGACAGTCTTGAAGAGTTCTGCCTACAGCCTTATAGATTTAAGGCTCCTTCAAACAGGCGCGACACGCGATAAAATCGTGCGCGACACAAAGGCACCGCCCGTTGCGCGACTTGCGGTGCCTTTGTGTCGCGCGCGATTATATCGCGTGTCGCGCCTGTTTGTAGGAGCCTTTAGTTATGTTTCCCTTTATTCATTAAATTGCTTAAAGTTATGTAGTTTTAGCGACTGTTTAACCATACATTTTTGACGTTTAGACGTCACTTAATTTTAGTCATCGTTTATAAATAAACCCCTACATTTTTAAATGTATGTTGCACTTCATAATACATTGATATTTACAGGAAGAAGCAGTTAGTAGAAATTAATAATTAGTAGATCCGATTTTCGCGATAACACCGACTTAATGGTGAGGGAGGTACTATTATTTCTCAGTACAAGCCGCTCTGGGCGTCGGCAGCCGCGTGACTACTCCCGGCCACTGTAGGCACGGGCCTCCGGGCGGAGAGTAATGGGTAGCTTACCATCCGATCAGGACCAGCCTCGTGCCGGACGGCGCGTACGTGTTCCACGCGCGCCTCAAAGAGATGTCAGCATCAAATTAAAGGGGCCCGTTAGGGCCGAAGCCTGCCGGGTCAGCGGGATTGTCCGAAAGGGTTCCCTCTGGCCCGGAACATAAAGGGCTAAGGAAGGAACACGGGTGGGTTTAAGTCAATAAGAGTCTGACACTCCCTTCCGCTCCACCCAGAGCGGGAGGGGTCATATTTTGATGATTTCCCATCCTGAAAAAAAAAAAGCCCTTGTTTCAAGTCTACAGGACTCTTTACTCGAATCTTTGCATTAGCTCCTTTATTTTTGCTCCCTTCATGCATGAACTAAGGCGGAGTCTTCACATCCCGTATTCACTGTGAACACTTCCTATTTGATTACTGAAAGTTATTTTTACTTTTCAGTTTGACCTCCTTTTTCTTTCCTTTTGCATCGTGACTATTTTACGTGAGTTTTTCTTGCAATGAATAACGTGCAAAGTGGAAATGGTGGTGAAATAGGAAAGCGATTGAAACTCAAACACAAAGCATGAGGGTTTTCTGAAATGACGTTCGCTAGGTGGCAGCACTGGCACGTCAGGTCCAGGCATCTGTCAAAGAGCCTATATTTTCTTTAGTCATGACGGAATGATGAACGAATGAATGAATCGAATGAAGAACGTCATCATATATTTTGTATTGGAAGACCTCTTGTCACAGTGATGCCAACTGGTGTCGTAAATTTTCACGAAAACCCTCATTAAACCTTGTACAGGCACTTTTGAATTGTCACAAATTAAATAGTCTGTCAGTTAGTCAGAAAGTTGAAACTAGTTGCCCATTCTAAAACGTAGATCTCTATGGAGAAGAACGGGCAAGAAACTCCATGGATACTCTTTTAAATCAAGATATTACAAAATCCTGGATAACTCGATAGAACGCTAGAAACATAAATGAGTTGAAAATTATAAACGTGCAACTAATGAAAGACTTAATAAAACAATCCCTGCGGGGTAATGAGAGTTTTCTGAAATGACGTGACTAGGTGGCAGCACTGACACGTCAGGTCCAGGCATCTGTCAAAGAGCCTATATTTTCTTTAGTCATGACTGAATGATGATCGAGTGAATGAATCGAATGATGAACGTCATAATATATTTTATATTCATTGTCAAAATGGAAGACCTCTTGTCAAAGTGGTGCCAACTGGTGTCGTAAATTTTCACGAAAACCCACACTGTATAACACTATCATTAGCGATGGCATTAATTTTGACAGTTCGACAACATTCATTGCGTTATTTACGTTGTCGAGCAGATTCTTTTTTTAAATATATGAAGCAATGGATTAGCAAAATTCTTCAAAATCATTCAGATTAAAATGAATAATGTGTTACGCAGTTAGGGTACTGATTATCAAGAACAATGCCATACTAATAAGACATCAATCAAAGGTTTTGAGAAAAATACACTACGGTGTGGCACTATGAAACTGGAAAGACGACACGGTTGGCGCAGTGGCTGAGCGATTGACTGCTGCGCTAAGTGTCGCGGGTTCGATTCCCGCACGGAACAAATATTTGTATTACCTACAGGTCGTTGTTCCGGGTCTGGCTGTTTGTGTATGTGAATTTATATGTTTGTAAACGCACCCACGATACAGGAGTAATTCCTAGTGTGGGGCAACGTTTTTTTTTTAAAAAAAAAAGATCTATAAGAAAACACTTGCAGTTTCTATACTTTTTTTCGTGGAACCAATCAAATAATTAACAACAGATATAAATATAAGGCCCAAAACACCATAAACTGTCATTAAAACCATAAAACTCCATAAAATCCTCCCATCCCCTTAGAATATTCCTATTCATTGGAGTATGTGAGGATTTTCTAAAACACGTTCTGGGTCAGTGATCAGTGACACCCGTGACTTGTGACTCGTAAGATTGGATTCAAGATTGAGGCCAATCTTTTGACAAGTCTCGCGAGCAAACCCATTCAGCCGTACCATGGGGTAAAGGTTGCGAACAAATAAAATGTCTTCGACTACGAATGTATAAATATGACTCGAATATGAGGGAATCTGAAACAAAGGTAGGCGAGCGTGAAGACGAAGAATTTGTTTTTGAGATTGATGTATGGATGAGTGACGCACGGAACTGAGAAGTATGGCAGAAAAAAAGGGGAGGCATGTACAGACGCCAGCACATCAAGTTACTATAATCTGTCAAATTTCTTTAATAGATTTTCAACTTTATCGCTAAAGCATAAGGTTCAAAGTTGATTGGGAAAAATTGGCAGTTTCGGGTAGCTTGATGTGCTGGCGTACCCAGCAGTGGCGAAGGTTCCATACAAGTCGATTCCTACCGGCTTCCCTTTGAAAAATGGCACAGTCAGTATTCTATAGACAAATAATATAATCATATTAAAGATATCTACAGTATCCGCCGATAAATATTGCACATCGACCTTTGGAAAGAGACAATCGGCTAATTTCGGCTTCGTAGAGCGTTATCTCTGTCGCACGAAATACAAACAGTCCGGTATCTATTAGGAGCTGTTAAAACAATTATGATTTGCTTCTTTTGATAATTATTTTTATTCTTTGTATAAAATGGTTTTGTGTAAAAAGGTCGATATGCAATATTTATCGCCGGGTACCTCTGGCTTACCTCTTACAAAAATTGACCCTTCGCTACTGGTATCCAGAAGAAGTGATTCCAAGATGAAATAGTGGTGATGGAAATGATGTTTGGAAATGAATAGTATATTTCATTACAAGTGCGGAAAGGTTGTCATTGCAAAGAGTTCCGACAAATGTCTACCCGAGCCGAGGCGCAGCCGAAGGCGAGGGTTGACAGTCGGAACAAGTTGCAATGACGGTTTCGCACGTGTACTGAACGACTATTTTTAATACAGTTGCGAAAAAATGAAGCAATTTAATAAAATAATAAAAACATAATAAAGAAAAACTCAACTAATGGCGCCAACCGTAAAACATAAGCAGAGATTTTTTTCTTCACCCATTCTGGTAGGCAAAGGGAACTATGTCTAGTCTTCTAGTCTTCAGTAGATTTTTTTTATTGATATGAAATGAAAATGAAATTTAATGAGATGTAATGAAATGAAACCTAACCTAACTCATTCAATCAAATCATTTATTTTAATCTGATATTGAAACAAATTAGTAGCTTCTTTTTAGAAATATACGTATTTGCATGAATCATAAAAACTTCTAAGAATTTTTTTAGTAAAAACTTCATGGTTGGTTTTTCTTTTTAATAGACATTATTTTGACAGTTGGGAAAGAGAACGCACGAGTTCGGGAAAGGTAAAAAAGCACGAGTATGTAATAGCCCACATCCCGAACGCTATATGTCCCTGCAATACGCCACTTTTTGAGCAACTGTATTAAAAAGTATTTTCTGTTCTTAGGTAGAAACTACAGAAAGCCATCTGCCACGATCTTTACATCCTCCTTTTGCCTCGTATACACATACATTTAACCAAAAAAATATACATGCAATAATGTTGTTTAAAATCTCAAAAAAAAGACAAAACATTTGTTTTATATCAATACTAGCCGCGCCCCGCGGTTTTACCCGCGTAGGTTGCGATCCCGTGGGAATATCTGGTTAAAAAGTATCCTATGTGTTAATCCAGGAAATGGTCTATCTATGTGCCAATTTTCATCTAAATCTGTTCAACGGTTTACGCGTGATTGAGTAACAAACATCCATACATCTTCACAAACTTTCACATTTATAATATTAGTAGAATATAGGGCATGAGTCTTCATTATAACGTTATATATGAAACCAAACCAATTCTGACATTTGAAATGTTTTAAGCAAATATTTTCCAAGCATCATTTCTCATTGAAATTCTCACTTAGATAAATACAATACAACAAAATACTTTCAAAAGCCCCAAAACAAATGTTTCCAGTAGCAATAGCTAACGAATTCATTTGACTACAAAACGACTGGCTCTTACTTAACATTAAATCCCTTTCAGTCCGATATCGAGAAACACGAATTCATCATGATTTCACAAAGACTTGTCTTGTTAGCGGACGAGGTAACTAGTTGTGGTGCAAGTTATGAGGTACTTCTAATTTCTCTTATTAAATTGATAAACTTCTAATACTAAATAAACTAACAAATTATTAAAATAAAAATATAACGTGCTAACGTAACTAAAAGGACAATGCCAAGGTTTCCTACAAGACTCGGCCAGAACCGACAAAGATGATATATATTTCATAAAAAAGGAAAATTATTATACAATTTGACAGTATAATTAGTTTTCTATTAGAAGTACACCAAAAAAAGTTATAGCTCTTTAAAGTTGACCACTTAATACTTCTGATTTGAACAATAACATGAAATAAACTGATGATTAATTAAATTAATGACTTTTAGCACATTATCCTCTCATCATATAATATATGATGAGAGGATAATGTGCTAAAAGTATATATAATTATGTATGTTAGGTCAAGCAACGCCATCTAGCGGAAATATCGGAAATCTATGGCGGGCGAGATAACAAAAAGGGTCCGCCCGCGGCGCGGGTGGGTATTCCAACCGCAGGACGGTACTACCGACTAGTGCGTCTCATAATTAATAACGTTTATTGTAAAAACCACTATTTTTGTAATTCTCAACTTGGAGCGTTATTGAAGAAGCCCTGCCTGCCCCCTGTCTTCATTGCCAAAACAATGTATATCATATATATATATATATGTCGCATCTTTGACTATTTATTGGTTTAGACACTCAATTGATTTTTGCACCTAATACCAATGAACGCAGTGACGTCACATGTCACGTGAACGGAATCGGTTGGAGGGGTGTCGATTTTAAACAAAGAGATTTTAAAGTTAGAAAAGCGCGAGTCGCAAGAGAACTTGGCTCAGAACGATACTTCAGATCGGACCTCCAATCGGGATCGTTGGTTCACAGGTACCTTATTAATTACTATTGTCTCTACCTATTATAACCGTTATTATTTAAACTAGCAATAAACAAAACAAAACTCGAAAAAACACTGAAACACTTCGCGGGAGAAGTGTGAAGTCAAACTTTTTGACAATGACAAATACAAGTTAAAGTTTTCCGTTAAGTGTTGCCAGTACTATAATAACATTATTAGGAATAAACTATTCTAAACGGTATCGATAATCGAATTGCATTATTTTTAATTATTACACTAGTTACATTACTATAAAATATTTATTCAAAAATATAAATAAACGCTATTTATTATTATAAGAATTACGAGGTACGACTTATGTAAATAATAAATTCACTTACGTAGCTTCATATTGATATTACTGTAATCGATTTGCAAGTGTATTTTCGTATCGATATTATTCTATTTTGGCATTGGCAACATTTTTAATTGAAATTATAGCTATGAAATGTGTTGATAAATTGAATAACTATTTAAAATTACTTTTCAACGGTGTACTTCTACAGATTTTATTTATATTGTATAATTCTTACTGTTTTATAGCATGAATTATCATTGTTATAGAATGTCTGTCGGACGCTACCACGATTCGAGCCGAAAATTGGCATTGTCCTTTGTTGTCAAAATATTCCTCCGCATCGCTGTTGACTGGTACCCAAGAGACCGGCGGCATTGCCACATTGTATACCAATACTTATCTTCTGGCCAAGGTAAAAGTCAGCGCTTGTGTCACGAGAAGTGTGAAACAGCCGTTTGGAGATTTCATTGAACAAGTCAATAAGCACACGAACCCCACGGCCCGAGGATTTCAACCCCGTTAAAACGAATCAAAAATATAATAAGGATGGATATATATGAGGTATTCTGCAGCCACAACAGCAACACCATGGGGTATTAGAGATTCAGAATTTTGGTTCTATAATTGCCGTAGACGGTTGATCATCTTTACATACCAAGAGCCCTCCATGTCTCGGAAAGCACGTTAAGCCGTTGGTCCCGGCTGTCATTCGTAGATCTTTGACAGTCGTCACAGGTCGTCAGAAGCCCGAAAGTTTGACAACCAGTCTTACCAAGGTGTGTCGTATTACCCAATAAGTGGGTTGTTGAGGTCAGATAGGTAGGCGCTCCATGTAAAATACTGGTATTCAGCTGCATCTGGTTAGATTGGAAGCCGACCCCAACATAGTTGGGAAAAGGGTAGGCAGATGATGTGTGGAAACGAGTCTGATGCCGAAAATTTTGTTAATAGAGTTTTTGTTTGTTTGTCTGTTTAAAACACAGATAGGCACACAGATAGTTTATAACCAGGATTAACACATAGGGCACACTTTTAATCTCGGTAGTATATTCTCGGGGGATATTTTCCCGACATCCACGCGGGCGAAACTGCGAGCAAAAGCTACTAAATAAATAAATAACTACAAATTACAAATACCTAACTTCTCTCAAAGCGCATCACAAGCCCAACGTCTATCACCAACATTAACAATCACCCGCTGATTACTTGAACCGATTCCTATACTATCGAACACTGAGCAACTCAGGCTTTCAAGGAAACTTGTCGGTTGCTAACTGGACGCATTATCTACACAGTGAACTTATCCCACGAGATTCAGTGAATCAGCTGGAAGTTAAATGTTTCAGTTACATCTTGACAAGGATTAAATGGAAACACAGTTGACGCCTCTGGTGTTAAACAGCCAGTTAGTTTTTTTGTGAGTAGATGTGGCTTAAAGTGGGAGATGATTTTCTTTGAAAGGGTAGGGAAAAAATACATTATACTCGTAAAGGCTAGCTTCACGGAAATAGTTCTTATACCTGGGTCTGGGATTGTTTTGAAACTTTTAACTTTATTTTTTTAACTAAAAACTGGAAGCAGTTAAGTGATGTAGCGTTCACGAAGAAAGTTATATATTTTCTAGCAAATAAAGCTTATTATAATTCAAATGAGTTCTTAGATGAGAGATTTTGATTATTTTTTAGAAATAATATATTATCATAATATTTTTAAATAATTTGACTCGCAGTATCGAGATAAAATGTATCCTAAGCCCTTTTCCGGGACTCAAACTATCTCTACACCAAATTTCATCTAAATCAGTTCAGCGGTTTAAGCGTGAAGAGGTAACAGACAGACACACTTTCGCATTTATAATATTATAGTATAGTATGGATTAGTTAATACTTTTGCAAAACTTGTAGATGATGTTTCACGTTGTTTATTTTTGAACTGTGTCAGAATGGCGGAAACAATTGGCTAATTCAGAATTTACATTGGGCGCTTTAATTCTTCGTAGATTGTATTTCCACCTCCCATTTCTAGGGAAGTGGATATGCATCCATCAAATCAATGTTGACAGAACTGAGTGAATAACAACAGAACCGATTTATGCCACTTTTGGTCTTTCTAAAAACGATAACAGTGTAAATAGTAACACAACATCAACGATAAACCTTGATTCAAACACAATATCACTTGACACTGACGTCAACGCATATCTTTAGCCTTGGGAAGCCACTAACGTGTTTAAATCGAGGGCTGCCCACTAGAACACGTTCGTCGGCAAAAGTTATAGAACGCTTGTATGATCTTCAGTATAGTTTCTGTTTGGTTAAGTATTTTTAATATATTCGGTAGTTTCTAGTTTTGAATTGTTTTATATGATTTATTATCATTGTTATTGCTATCGTTATCATTATCCTTACGTGCCATCAACGCAACGTCTCTTTGGTAATTATATTTTCCAGCCATTAGGGCCATTAGGGCCATTTCATGCCTTGTTCAATGAAATCTTCAAACGGCTGGTTGACACTTCCCGTGACCCAAGGGCTGGCTTTTACTTTGGAGAGAGGCTAAGTATTGCCATACAACGTGGCAATGCCGCCCGTCTCTTTGGTATATTACCCGTTGACAGCGATGCGGAGGAATTTTCCGACCACATATTTTAGTTTGTTAATAATTTTAGTTAGGTTAGGATATTATATTTTATTAGTTTGTTAAGTATTAGAAGTTTAGCTAGTGTATATATTTTTATCTTCCTAAATATATTTCCATCTGATAAAAAGATAAATGTCGAGGACAACTTACCTATCCCATTTACATGATTTTTATTTTAACTGCTTTGAATAATATATTTCAAATAATCTACAGTAGGTAGCTAAGTCGGTGGCATGGTTTGTGATCAATAATTTATTGCTGTTATAACATGTCATGAAACCTTATTTATAAGACCTGAAAATGATAAATAGATTTTATATTTACTTAATTTTAGCACCGGTTACACATTGGTCCAACAAAATAAGCAACTTCAGCAATAATTACATATAACCCATCCATAACACTGATATCTATCACAAAAATAAATTCATGCCTTCTACATATACGACCAAAAATCAATTATACTCTCTCGCAACGTGCTGACCACAACTGGCCACAGTTGTGTGGTACCACACACGATCAGGGCACGGTCCGGTCATCGATACGGTGTGGGACCGCAACGGGAATGAAACGTTGTGATAACGTGAGCACATGTTGACAGGACACGGTATTGTTTTGAAAGGAGCGAGGTTGTATATTTGAAAAAAATGGAGGAGACGGTGCTTCTTTCACTTTAACAGAACCATTATTGATTGGAGTGATGAGACCTTTTTAAGGTCGCGCGCGACAGAAAGGCACCGCTTGTTACGCGAATTGCGGTGCCCTTGTGTCGCGCGCGATTTTACCGCGTGTAGCGCCTGTTTGAAGGAGCCTTTAAGAAACAATGAATTATTTGTCTTGTGAAGTGTTAACACCAGCAAATAGCTCACGTACACACAAAAGCAAAAATAAGAGTAGCAAGTCCAATCAAAACTTCACTAATAAGTACTAGCAAAACTGATACAATATCCCCCTAGCTGGAGGCTTTGAGTTCACTCAAGGCAGCCACAGGATAGTCCGGTTAAGTAGTCACGACCTCTCAAGGTCAACTACGATACGCCATTTAAAAAAAAAAGATACAATATAGGAAATAAATAGAAAAGCCAGAAATAAGTACCTATACAGTGCATAACGTTGGTAGATAAGAAAATCTGTCAACTCTTAAACAATATATACAATCTGATATTATTTAAAAAAACTATAGGTAACTACTCTTACTTTTTGACTGCGTTAGCGATCTTGCAACTGATATACAACAGTGTTAAACTAAAAAGGGTTTGCCGGGACGTTAAAAAAACTATCGACCAAAACTTATCGCGGCTGAGAGGCCGTTAGATAAGTGTTACTTGAACGACCGAGAAAGGAAAACGAGTAGGGATACCACTCCAACTAAAATTGTGGTAAATCGAAAAATAAAACTTGCATAATCTCATGTGTTCACCTATGATCCCAATATTGATTTAATCTACAGACTTGCCATTCAAATTGATGACCAGGTTCACCATTTCTTTACAGATGAATCATCATCATCATCATTTTAGCCGAAAGACGTCCACTGCTGGACATAGGCCACCCCCAAGCACCTCCACTTCGACCGGTTCTGTGCTTCTCGCATCCAACGGGTTCCTGCGGCCTTCACAAGGTCGTCGGACTACCTTGTGGGAGGCTTACAGATGAATAAAAAAGAGTAATAAAATTGTTCTAGTTGAATCAAAATTTTCACAGTAACATCATACGTCAATGGAAAGGCAAAATTACTTAATCGCTAAATTAGGCTTTGGTGGTTAAGTAATATTACCTTTCCAGTGACGATTATAATACTCAGCGGAATCAGCTTCAACTTTAATCTAATAGTTTAGGCCCTTTAGGCACGACGTATAAACTGCGCCGTAGAAAAAACGTGTCCAACACGTGTCTACACGCGGTGAATAAACCGTAGTTTTTCACGGCAAGAAAAACGTGTGTATAAGGCCTTTTACACATTGACAGTTATAAGCTATTGAAGTCCTTAACATAGCCGAGATCATAATTACTACAGAAAACATTAGTTCAGCGGGATTGTCCGAAAGGGTTACCGCTGGCTCGGCACATAAAGGGCTAAGGAAGGAACACGGGTGGGTTTTAGTCAGCAAGAGTCTGACACTCCCTTCCGCTCCACCCAGAGCCCCCTCCCGCTCACATTTGATCCTGAAAAAAAAAAAGACAACATTAGTCAATTGTTTTCAGAACCAAAGTCATATATGAGAAAATGCGGGTGGTCTTTTCTCCATAGAAACGCTCTCGTCTGTTTTCTTTCTGGTTAATGATCTTAGAGCAATTTTTTTTTGACAGAATAATAAATATTAACTACATGTTTATTTAGCACTAGAACCCTCAAAAAATGCTCAAAATTACCGCTGTCAACAGAGGCCTAGTGTATAAATTTGACAACTAGTGAAAGAAAAACATAAGGACACAGTATATATCCTTCTTATTCAGTTTACGAAATATCTTTTAAATTGGTTCAATATTGAAGGAGGACTTTTTACTAAGGCTTTTTCAAAAGTCTCTCCGACCGCATTTCCTCTTAAAAGGAATTCATACAAAGTAAAATCACAAAGAATTTTATTACTAAAATATTGAAAATCGGAAATACAGCAATTTCCTACAAAATACCGCCGTAAAAGCCAATAATAACGTCACTGTGGTCAACTAAAATACAATAAAACAGTTATTAATTTCATACTTCACGGAATTGCGAATCGTATGCAGTAATCATGCGAATGTTATTATAATTACTACCGTAATGAATGTGTATTTAAATTCTCTCCGCGAAGCATTTCATCATTGTGTATGTTTCTTTGAAAGTGTTTGTACATTCAGTTTGCTGGTCGCTACGTTTTCAAATGAATTCCAAATAGACAGAACTTTATTTCAGGTTCAGTTAATATAAAGATTAAAAAATTTTGTTTTGCGTTTTAGTATAAACTTATTCAAGATCGGCTCAGAGAATAGAATAGACATTTATTTTGTAATTATGGGTATTACATAATAGGTGTTAAAACACATTAAAGCTCAGTCATATTTCACCATTTGGCATGCAACATTTATATTATTAACATTCATTTATGTTTAACCAAACGCCAGGAGGCCAGATCCATCAATCCAGAGCAATTCAGGCAATTATTTTATCTGATAAGAACTTAGTCACACTGTAGTACGTTTTATCTATCAGACGTATTCTACTCTTAAACAGTATTGTTGTCAAGTCTTTCCAACCACTTGGTAATAATTGAGGCCATACAGTAAACACTTCTGCGCGCCAAAGTGGTTTGACACGTTAATTGACATAACTTACTATTGTCACACATATTTCTTGAAAATGTATCTGCTAGACGTTCAAAACGACTTGGATACATAAATTACCTACTTTTCTTCTTTATTTTTAGCAATGAAACAAAGTCACAATAGCAATGCACGCACGCTAATTTAATCAAATTGTTGATACCAAATATTTAAGACCGTGTTTAAGACGAGCGCTAATCCTGCCGACAAACTGTCACGCAGTTTGTCAGTTTTGTGACATCCGTACAGATGCCAGCACATCAAGCTACTACAATCTGTCAAATTTCTTTAACAGATTTTCAACTTAAACGCTACAGTACAAGGTTCAAAGTTGATTGGGAAAATTTTACAGTTTCGGGTAGTATTTGGTCCAAAATAAATATTTTTTTATTTTTTTTATGAGACATTTCTCATCCCGATTTGCTCAATATTTTATATTATTTGTCTTTTAGTCATTTTTGTGAGCAGTGGTGACCCAGACAGGCGCTTTATCGTGTGTAAATAATTTCATCATCACTTCTCTCAAAACGCTGAAGGAAAACATCGTGGGAAAACCAGCATGTCCTAGAACCAAAAATTTCACGTGACACCTACCAACCCGCACTGGACCTGCGTGGTGAATTACGGCCCACTCCGTCTCACAGAGAGGAGGTCTGTGTCCCAACAGTGGAAACATTATAGGCTGATTTTGCATGTATTTTTGTGAACGTATTCAGGATTACCAGTGCTTAATCGTTTAAATAAAGCGTTTTCTGTGTATAAACCAGACATGATCAGGCATTATTTAATACCAGTTTTCGAAACACTGCCGAGCTAACAACCACGCTTCGTCAACTACCCGCAACAGAATTTAATGCCACGTCACTAAACAGGCCGTTTTAGATTTCAATAACGCCACAAGCGGGCCAGGGCCGTGTTTCACTGATCCCACACTCACTCCACGCTATACACAGTTATTTTTATTAAGCTACCCCGTGTGAACTCATGTATAATGCGTCCAGGCTGTTATATAGTTATTAGTCATAACACTATCTTTAAAAACTTGTGATATTAAAGTTCCGTGGACGTATCGGATTACGTAAAGTCTGATTCAGTCGCTGCCTAGTCATGTGTAAGTATGCCTGGTTTGAGCGGCTTGAAATCTGATACAAGGACGGTATGATAGAAGTATTGAAAGAGCTTATTTTTAGGAGAGATTTTATTCAGGAAATCCGGAGAGATTTCTGCTGCGAAATGTTTCTAAGCTAACACAAGTCCGATTGAATGGTGGAATACTATGAGGCGGTGTTTTAACAAATTTGAGTTCCTTAAATTTTTCGAGGTCTACAGGGTGTTACATAACCTGTTACCAAGGATTCAGTACCCCGCCTGCGTTGAAATTTTTCGTCTGTTATTAGAAAAATAAATAACTGTTCAGTTGATCGCGTAGGTATTGACTAACGGTCAAACCCAATTACCTATCTATCACCAGTTTTGGCATACTGGAGGTAGAAAAACTCTGGTGTTAACGTCCCAATAATGGCAGATGACCTGTCAAGTTCCGCTAATGAGACACAATTGATTTTCTATTGTATCGTACTCAAAGAGAATTCTCTAGTCTTTGATTGTACTACATAGGGCAGTCGCGGGGCACGACGGGTATGATCATATTGGCTACAATAGGTTATTTTGTTTGGCTGTTAGGACTTTTCTATAAAACAGTAGATTTTCTTATTGATCATCATCATCAGCCTATAATGTTCCCACTGCTGGGACACAGGCCTCCTCTCTGTGAGAGGGAGTGGGCCGTAATCCACCACGCGGGTCCAGTGCGGGTTGGTAGATGTCACATGTCTTCGAATTTTTGGTTCTAGGACATGCCGGTTTCCTCACGATGTTTTCCTTCACCGTTTTGAGAGCAGTGGTGGCCAAGTGGTAACGGCCGCGACTTACGAGTTGTAGGTCGTAGGTTCGAACCCAGACAGGCGCTTTACTTTGTGTAAATTTTCTTATTGATAACCGACGAAAATTTTCTAGGAGGTTAAGAATCATGTGCTGAATTACAGTTTGCACGTTGATGTTCCTGTTACCCTGGTATAAGAAAACAGGGACAGGTGGTTATTGAAAATCCCTGGGTTTTGATTCGTATAACGTAATAAAGGAACACAAGGGAATCATAAACATAAAGGTTTTAGCAAGAATATTACCAACCCACATAATATTATGTACTATAAGCTCCAGTGTTCCTTAAAAGAAAATGCCACACAATGGCACACAGTAGCAACAGTACAACCATTAGTTGAAATTCAAACACGTAATGATTCCTACCTGAAACGGTCTACGCCCGAATGGTACGATAAAATTCAACATAAAAATTCTAAGCGTTCACCAAACTTAAAACACCATAAACAGCAGGGACAGAATCGTTTTCATTCACCTCACAATAAAAATATCATAGGACCGCTGGAATGGTCCACGTATATAAAATAAACAATGTCTATACAGAAGTAAAAAGGTATGAGGAGATATTTAGGTTTCACGTCGAAAGTTTATGGGGTAATATCGTTATTTCTCATGATTGCCAGTGAAATTGCCTTTTCGGGAACGGTTAGTTTCTGTCCGCGTTTTTTTTCTTTCATTCTTTCTTTTTTCCCCAATTATTTTTGGGCCACGGTAAGGAGTTATTTCATAGAAATAATTCAGGGGCTCATGAAGGCTCCCGGGAGTTACGGACAATTCTATCAAGAAAGGGACACGGACTCAAAATGATTTTTGTGGAAACTAGTCGGTTATCGTTTTACTTTATCGCTGGCCTGTTACGTGGCTCTCACAAGTTTCTGTTCGCCTGGTACTTTATATTGAACTTGCCTTACTGCTTAAAATATAATTCTCTCGATTGAATTTCGCTATTTCGATTGGAATACCTATCGATGACCTAGTTGGCTTGGTCTAAAACAATTTCAGCAACATATTTCGTTTTGCTTTTATCTGAAAAGCGATTTTTGTAATCCTAGTTTATATTTATCCAGTTAGCTTCTCAGATTACCTACTATATCATGATTTATTTGGAATATGAACAAGCAGTATTTTTTTCATGAATAATGTGCTTCAGGGCAGACTGTATGGCCGGTATGCCGAAACCTTCCGCGGCATTCCGCAGTATTCTGCAGCATCCCACGGTATGCTTAAATCCCCTTGCGACAATATCAACAAAATATACGTGAAAATAAGGTTCATAATCGATTCCGCTTATGAAAACCCGTTGCCATGGCATGCCGCGCCGTGCCGCCTGGTGAACCACCTCCCTTTAGTATCTAGATTAGGGTCTTATTAATGGATACCAGAACTAATCAAATTTGTCGTTGCTGGCAATGGAAAATTAATACATTGTACTGACCATTGTACTACATGTTTCAATAGCTCCATATAAATACGTAGATAATGATATTAAACTCAATAAATCCACACGCGATCGTCGATGAAACCGCTTGTAAAACGAGATATTATATCTAACTATTCAACAATAATTACTAATGGAATGTGGTTTGTGGCCGACACTCGACTGTGGTACAACTGTCGTTAATTATACACGAAATAAATTCGTCACTATCAATTGCTAGCTTTGAAATGTCAATCAGTGAGTTATGAAATTACAAGTATGTCTGTACCTTGATGGATTATTTTGGGTAGTTGCTGCGAAATTGGTGTTTAGAAATCAGTTTTGCATATTTTAGAGCAGATTATAATTCAGAATTGATTTTATACATACCTAGATGACATGATAAAATTGCCTGAATAGCTATTTTATAAAGAAAACGTTTTGGATTGATTGATCGTGAGGAAACTAACATGTCATAGAAACAAAAATTCGAAGACATGTGTCATCTATCAACTTGCACTGAGCCCGCGTGATGTACAGACGCCAGCACATCAAGCTACTACAATCTGTCAAATTTCTTTTATAGATTTTAAACTTTATCGCAAAGGCATAAGGTTCAAAGTTGATCGGGAAAATTTGACAGTATCGGGTAGCTTGATGTGCTGGCGTCTGTACCTATTTACTGCCCACTCCCTCTCATTGAGAGGAGGCCTGTACCCCAGCAGTGGGAAGATTATAAGCTTATTATGTTTAATATAATATGTTTGGATTGATTTAATTTATCTTTATTATTTTTTTATAATTGTTTTGTCATGTTTTCTGTTACTAAAAGAAGTCACCTTTAAGCCTAGCTTTTTTGCAACACAGCACAATCAATGCAAACGTTAAAAAAAGCTTGTAACTAAAAATTAAATTGAAATTTTCATGTAACAATATCGTCCAAATTATTTCACGAAAGTATCATTATCAATTCGCTCTACCATTCCCTTCAAACTTTAAACATTAGATCCTAATTTTCCATATACTTTTCTTTTATGTCAAAAAAGAATCAGAACTTGCGAACCATCAAGTTTGCCTCAAGTAACTTTGCCTCAAAGTCTTGCCTCTGTGCCTCATGATCGATGGACTGTCAATCAAGGGCGGTACTGTGACAAATATTATGCGATACTAAACTTAGGTACAGACGCCAGCACATCAAGCTACTCGAAACTGTCAAATCAACTTTGAACCTTATGCTTTAGCGATAAAGTTGAAAATCTATTGAAGAAATCTGACAGATTGTGGTAGGTTGATGTGCTGGCGTCCGTACTTACGCTTTAAAAAATCTGGTCTGCTCCATTGTGATACAGATGTGCTGATATTTTGTTTATTAATGTTTTTCAGCAGATTTTTCGGGTTAATGGTGCAGAAATATTCGGACAGTGTGCTTTTTGGTGTAATTAGTGTTGTTTACTTTGATTTTTAAGGTTCCGTACCCAATGGGTGCCAATGGAACCCTATTACTAAGCCTCCGCTGTCCTTCCGTCCGTCTGTCTGTCAGCGGGTTTTATCTCATGAACCATAATAGGTAGACAGATGAAATTTTACAGAATGTGTATTTCTTTTGTGTGCGATTCAGACTCGCACTTGGCCGGTTTAAAAAAAAACTCATATTACAAAATAATATGAGTTTTCTAATATTTCAACAAACGTCTGCTGTAGGAAGCCAAGTCGGTTTACTAATATCACGTAATTATTTTTATTTGGCCACAAGCATAGTCCCACTGCTAAATAAAGGCCATTTTCCACTTGACTGTGTCTACCGCCATTAACACTATATGATATTCATACATTTTTAATAGGTAGGTAGGTACTCTAGTGCTTTCAAAATATTCAGCATTCTGTTCTGATTCTTACTCTATGCACATTAATGTTCTTCGCAACATTGTGTGATGTTATAACATTATTAAAATTGATATTAAGTCTAAGACTATAGATCTGTATGCCACCAAATACTCAGGGCTGCAATTCCTTGAAGAAGAGAAATAATAAAACTTATAATCAACGCAATCAAATGATACCGGCGTTTATGTTCCGAAATCAAAACCTATAGGGTACTTCCCGTTGACCTAGAATCATGAAAAATGTCACGTAGCACACAAGTAAAGGAAAAAATTCGAAAATTGTAAATTTGTTGCATTCCAAATAAAATATTTCTCCCGTGATAAACTATTTACATACTTACAAACCCTTACCGCCAAAATACAGGTCCAGCCGGTCGATTCTGTAAAAATTTCACCGTGAAAACTTAGGTGAAGTGAGTTTGTTTTTGCTAGGAATTGACACTATTGACAGCTCACTCCACGCTCACTTCACCTAAGTTTTCACGGTGAGATGGTTACAGAATCGCACTGCAGGCCTAGTTTACAATACATTCGTGTTTATTTTATGATGACTGGTTTGTAACATGTAATTCTTAGTGTCAAATAAATATTGACGACACGCGCTTGGCCGGTTTTTCTGATTAAAATATGTTATTTAATAATGATTTTTCTGGTTACTTGCAGGTAAGTCTCGATCTGTCGATGGCGCAACCAAGGAGGACCCATGTCTTACTGGTAGGCCTCACATATTATAATATTATTGTTGTCTGTATACACGCCACATTCATACGAACAGTGGTGTGTATAACTATGTTTCTTTCTGGTCATGTTTCATGTTGTGTGTTGTCATGTACTTACTGTAGAAACACTTACCTCTTGAAATATTTTCTCAAGGCCTTTTTTTTTAAACTATATCTGTATTATATTAACTATCATATAACTAAGCGTATTGCTAAAAATACGTGTACATTCTACACCAAAACATGTTCTAATTTGTTTTAAAAAATGTATAATCCTTTCACGTAAAAGAAAAAATTCTTGCAGTTTCTGAAACAATATCTTCTGAATAATTTCAACTCAATTCAAAGAACAAACATAATACTAAGAAAATATAATTAAAATTATAAACCCAGTACATACTTTTAGGGCGTCGTTCTCATAAAAGTTTTCAACACCAATTCTAAATTAACAACTTTTAAGCTGTATTGTGATAATTAATTCACGTAAAACTTTGCCAACTGGTTGTACCACTTAGGGAGTCATGGTTCCCATAGGCACGTGTTCATCTTTCGAGGTACGAGCTAATTATAAGCTAGCTTTCCTGTGAGCCTTAAATAAGTAATACAACGCTACTACGCCCCCGGTTTTTAGAGCCGCTACTCACACCGCAGTGGTATGATTCTTTGGTCTTCTTGAAAAAAAAAATCTCGAAACGGCTGGTTGACACTTTTCGTGATCCTGCTGGCTTTTACCTTGGTCAGACGCTGAGCATTGCCATTAAACGTGGTAATGCCGCCAGTCTCTTGGCTACATTACCAGTCGACAACGATGCAAATTAATTTTTAGACGCTATATTTTAGTTTGTGAATAGTTTTAGTTAAGTTAAGATGTACTTTTGTCTATGTATGTTGTTTAATTTTTGTAGTAACAACTAAAAGCAACTTGACTATTCATTAAATCTATGGATAAAGTTCTAAAGAGATATTGTCATAGGAAGATACGATGAACAAACCGCACTGCTCATTTGGGAACATATTAGAAAACTGTAACATTTATAACGTACTATGCCAACATTTTATAAAAAATTCAAAGCAACCACAGATCCTACATCTATTATAAAAATCGTTTACCATTACACGTATTCCGTTTAGTCCATAAGAACCTTTTTAGCTAAACGACCTACAAGACATGTTCGAACGTGACCTACATTCTAGTACCAATAAATAAATTCCCACGTTCGGTACGGTGTGACACAGGATTAACTTTAATATGAATCGAGCCTAAACAACGGGCTTTTAATAAAACAGCAACACAACGATAGCTTGGCTCATGAAATTTATATTAACACCCGAGATTGTCCCGCAATGTTGCCAGTACAAGCGTTATTTTTTTTGCTTTTAAGGCGATCTGGAACAAAAAGAATGCTTAGTAAGTAAAATTAAATTCTGCAATGTCTCTCTTTTGATTTATGTAAGCCTGGTAGCTGTTGTTGACCAGGAAATGGTGATCGCTGATCGGTTTTTCCATAACATGAATTTTACAAGTGAAGGTTTGAACTACAAATATAGTATAGTAATCATGGATTTTTCTATGGAAATAAATATAATTTCTATTGGTCTTACTTGTGGAAAACTTTTGTCTATTCAAAACAACGTGACTTTGTATTGTGATTTAGGTGCAACACGGCTTTTTAAAAACGTGTGGAAAATAGTATTTTAAGAATTAGAATAGAATAGAATAGAATACTCTTTATTATGTACACCATAATCTACGAATTCTACGAGGTATAACGTTTAATACCAAAAATCGATTTAATTAAAGGTCACTCCTCACTATTTTCGTCCAAACAATCACTATAACAGATTGAATTAAAACCATGTAATCGCTCTTTTTGATTTATGGAATCCTGGTACCGTCAGTTAGTTGCGTTGATCAGCGTCACTTGACAATATTGATTGATGAACAACCCGTACTCGTAAAATTTCAGACTTCGCGTCAACAATCTTGAGAAAAATAACAATGAGGTTTTGTTATTCTTACATATTGGTGTATTATTTGTTGAATACTTTAGTTCTATTCTACTATAATCTGATGCTCAGTAAGTTCTTGATGAAAATCGCGTTGTAATAGGAATAATATTCAAATCATTTCCTAGGAACGCTTAAAATTACACAGAAAAGCAAAGAGAAGACTTGTATCCATTTTACGATTAATGAATATTCGTCTAGGCTTCAGAAACCCGAAGCCACTTTATGACTCAGCAAAATGATTCCAACAAAACGACTATTCGTCGACATACTAATCTCAGAACAATACTTAGGAAACGTCAATAATTTTGACTGATGCCAAAACTTTCGACCATCCACAAAAACAAATCCAATTGTCTTCACGCCATTGCACACACAAGATAATAATAGGAACGACGTAAAAACTTTTGTAAAACACCAATAGCCGGTATCGAACTCTCCTAGTACTTCGCCCAAGTTCCTAACTAACTTCTTTCGTTATATTTTGCTTCGTTCGTGCCATCGTTACTGGCGATCGTGACTGCGCTGATTAATTCATTCCTAGAGAGAAGGGGGCTATTGTTTTTCCCTCTTTTTAGGTTATTTGGCTTTGATAAATGAATGGGAATTTGTCTATTGTGGTGTAGACGGGAGATAAATTGTAAGGTTTTTAGTAGCAGTCTATATTTGTGTCCAGCTAAGACAGTTTTGTTGTCCGTACTTATTTGAGAGTAACTTGATATTGATGATCCGTTTTGTATGGTTGAACACTCAATTTGGGGTTTATCTTTGATTCTTTCCTTTTTTGGGCTTTTGAAATAGGCTATGGGATTATTTCTTTTTAGAGGCTGGTCTCTATCAGACCGGAATAAATCCTATTTTGGTATGGCGGACTCTGTCTAATCAAACATTAATTTAAGTCCTCATATTTTTAAAGAACAAAAAACAAATTGGTCTGGACATTTTTAGTCTATTAGTAAGCAAGTTTTTTCAATTCATAATTTCATGAAAGATCTCTAAGTTCGTTACGATTTAACAAAGATCTAACAGTGTGAGTCCATACCTCAACAGCGGTACCTATATATACGATTACATAATTTAGTTTGCTACTCATATCGACACAACCTTTTGTCAAGAACCCAAAATTTTCCGAGCTAGGTACATCTAGCCTCCCACTAAACAGTGTAGTTTATGTTACACAGCACTGAATACAATACCAAGTTAGATTTTCTTTGGATATAGGTACTAGGAGAACAGATCCCTATTGAGATCTTCCGCGTTTTCTCACATTTGTATTCAAATATTCTATACCCTTTGGGAATATCTGTCCAATGATTGTAAGTTTTGAATTCTGTGAAGTTGAAGATCTTTAATATGATTAGCTGCTGTATAATAATAGTGTCACTTGTTATTTGAACAGATATTATCTTTGCTGCAGAGTTTTATGCTTTGTTTGCTGCAAAACATTGACATGAAATTTTATTAAGAAAGAGTTATAGCTTTGGGAAAAGAGTCAACAACTTAACTACATAAAATTGAACTTTACGATACACGTTTCGGTTGAATAATTTCCAGATATTGCAGTTTATGGAACTACTTGTAAATAAATCTATGCTAATTGGAAGCGAACGTCGTAACATAATCTTCTACACAAATAAAAATTAAATGCTGCTCGTTGGTAAGCTCATCACTTGAGAAAGGGATGACCGATTTGTCTATTTTAAATTTTAAAATGTTTGTAATAGTCCAAATAAGGCTTTTAGGGAAGGCGAAATTGGATACGTTTCCCGGAAAATTTGAAAATGGAATAAACTGGAAGTCCTTTTTCCAAAGGTATGATTTTTGGATTAACTATTTATAAGCTAATAAAATTATAAAAAAATATTAAGGTACAAAAATAAATGATTAATACCTCTAATCCATCGGCCAAAAACGCTGTCCAAATAATTGTATACAACATGACATAATCCCACAATATGCTGAGTCATATTTTACAGCTCAATAAAAACATCGACGACACGAAATAAATGGTTTCCAACAAAGTCCATTGTTCCGTCATTGTCTAACAAACATACTGAAAATGTTTCACTGAAAAACAATATCCGTCAACGAAGGCCTATTAAATCTTGGTTCTAAGTGCAAATATCAGCCATGGACGGTTAGGCCATAAAAACGCCATGCAGCATGACGTATGGTGGCTATGTATGACCAGTATCATATTATGACGTATAACAGCGGCAATGTAAACGGCGCGACATTTAAAAATCGTTTGTGTTTCTTTTTTGTTTTTTTGTGGCCTAATATTTGGAGGCGGAGGCAGTGTTTTTTAAATATTTTATTGGTTTAGATTTTAATGGGATTACACAAAATAATATTGTTGTTTGACATTCGCTACGGGTAGTCAGAAGCCCAACTCTGACAACCAGTCAACCAAGGGGTATCCCCCAGTAACTGGATTGTAGACAGCAGATAGACAGCTGCATCCGGTTAGACTGGAAACCGACCCCAACATAGTTGCAACACCTAATTCTTCCCTTGCGGTGGTGGGGCTAACGCTCGCCTGGTTTTCAACCACCCTCCCACTGGAGTCCGGCGTCACGCAGCGTTTCGTCGATGCGTGGGAGTTCCAGTACCTTCGGCATCTTTTGGTCACGCTCGTTCCATCATAGACCTCGTCCATCGCTTTCCATTAGGCGTCATCGAGGTCAAAAGCAGCAATAAAAAAAAACATGTCTTTCATTTTTATAAAAAAAATATCTGATTAAACTGACAATCTGTTTATTTTATACTTCAATCTAATTGGTTTATTCTGTTCACACAGATCACACAGGTAGGCTGTTCTTGGTTTGTGAGTTTGTGTATGCATAGTTGAATCGAATCTCATTACATTTTAAATGCTCTGTGTTTTATCAAACACCTTCGCTGTCAAAACACTGTATCTATTATTATTATTCCACCATTAAAAAAATCCATCTTTAAAAAAAAAAACACAAATTTTCTAAAAACGCAAGTTCACAGAAAATCGAATCAGCATGTCGATTCTGTAAAAATCTCACCGTGAATACTTGCGTGGAGTGAGCTGTCAGTGTCATCCTACTGATGCTAGGGATTGACCAAGCAAACATTTACAATCATGATCGATTTTAACAATATTTTTTAATGCTAATCCTATTGATATTGTTATATAATTCAAAGCTAGTATTTAAGTGGTCAAAACATTAATATTTTGTGGGGTTTTACTTACAATAAAATTGCAAAACAGAAGCGCAGTCAGAATCTCAACCTTGTTTTTTTTTTCTTTTTTCCCTAGACTAGTAAGTCCTTATATAGCCAGACAGCACCAGCGCCTAACGCGCTTGCGCGGCGTGAAATATGGCTCATTCCGAATTAAGTCATCATCGCACACAGCGCTCACATAAATAATTTGCGAAAACGTATTCTCTATGACACAATGACCGAAACCGGTTTGAACTGTCAAAATACCACGCTTGACAACCGTACGGCGTGGTAAGATTATGCGGGGAATAATAGATAAATACCATACAGCAGAATAAATTGGGGTCAAGGTGTAAGCACGCTGTAGTCGATTACAGTGCAATTCGGAATGTACCATATATCACTCCACTCGAATCTCGTAACCATGGCAACACCACCTCGGCGTCAACAACACCTCCACCAGCCGCGTTTTGATTGACGAATACCTCGTCTTTTTCTACTTTAGAGTTACACATTTTGAAAATCGCTCAACGAAAACTTTGCTTAATCTGCCCCTTGGCAAACTCTAAGGCAGGGTCGCCATGGTGTATTATATTAATTATTAATATTATTACCATAATTTCCTAATGTTCTTATACATGACGCCTTACAAGTTAAATATGTAAAAACAAATCTCTAATGTGATGAGTGACTAACGCGCAAGCGCGGCGTGATCTTATCACTTCACCTTCACTCCACCCGATTCACGACATTAAATGTCGTGAATCGGGTGAAGGGAAGGTGAAGTGATCACGCAATCTGCAATGTGATAACGACAGTGATTAACGCGCAAGCGCGGCGTGATCTTATCACTTCACCTTCACTTCACCCGATTTACGACAATTAGTGTCGTGAATCGGGTGAAGTGATCACGCCACACAAACTACGTGGGATTACATTCTATGGTCCGTCAACTAGGCATCCGTTAGCACTCGATGACTTGACACACTCGGTTATCTCTTCTAATTCAATAGTTTTGGGTTAATAACAACGCTGAACATCGTCGCAGTCTTTACTAGACTCGATCTGCAATTGCTCATTGACGCACATTCGTGTAATTTACATGCGGGGCCGCAGTCTGTGCGACATGCACTAAGTAAAACCCCACAAAATATTAATGTTTTGACCACTAAAATACTAGCTTTGAATTATATAAAAATATATATATATATATAGCTTTGAATATTATTAAAATCTCTTTTATGATTGTAAATGTATGCTTGGTCAATCCCTAGTATCTGGTAAGATGACACTGACAGTTCACTCCACGCTCACTTCACCTAAGTTTTCACGGTGAGATGGTTACAGAATCGCACTGCAGATGATTTGATACGTTCTGTACCTGAAAAAAATCTTAAACAGTCGACTTTAGTATAACCTTTATCAAAGTAACTCTGTCAACGGTTTGACTCTAACTGAGGCTCGGCGACATCCATTATTTCATTTCACTCGTATGTATTTGTTGTATAAACCTCTGTGTAGTGATGTACAAGTTCGATTAGTCGATATTTTAGTCGACGTCTCGGATTTTTGTATGCTTGCTGGTTTTAATGTTTGATGTGGCAATTTAGCAAGGATGTTCATATTTTAATTAGATAGCCCAGACATCGAAAACAAATGAATAGAACGAAAGTCTAGACTACTCTGTTGACTAAATAGAAAACTTTGCGAAACAATCTACCTATCCAAGTAAATGTTATGAGAATTATATAGAAAACATTATTTAAAATTTCTATCTCTGAGCTTACAAGACCAATGTAGGTAAACTCAATGGCAGAAAGAAGACAATATAAAATCAACAAACGTACTTAAAAGTTATGATATTATCCTTCAGAAACACATACGAAATAGATATACTTCGACGTTAGTAGCACATTCCCTGAAGAGAGGTCTTTTAAGGATACTTTGTGGGACACCTCGACGACCAGGACCGGAGGTGGTGCGAGATTTAAAAGTCTATTGCCATTAATGTTAATGTCCATTGTAACTGAATAGCGTGGTGGTACCGTATTTGTTTCATACACAGAAATTACTACGAATAATTTAAAATGTTAAACCTTTGTGAAGAGACTAGAAACGGGTCTTACTGCTGGTAACTTTACACTTTACAAAAACCCTTACCTACCGGTTTTATGTAAACGAAGGAAATTAAAAAAAAAACTGTTTTTCAACAAGAAGTATGTGTAAGTACTGCTACAAATGTGGCAAATGAACTCGAACTCTTTTTATCACATTCCATTTCTTATCCTGACCTCTTGAACTCCAAACAATTACTACCAGTCAGACCAATCAAATGGCAATCAGCATCAATTGACTGACTAAAACCTACCCGTGTTCCTTCAGTTGCCTGTGCCAGGAGCCACGGTATCTCTTTCGAACAACCCGCGACCCTGGCAGGCTTTGGCCCTGGCAGGCCCCGTCAGTTAGTGCTGACATCTCTTTGAAGCGCGCGTGGAACACAACGCGCCGTCGACCCGGGCCTCGTCCTTACCAGACGGCGAGTTGCCCATTGCTCGCTGTCCGCAAGGCCGCGCCTACGGTGGCCGGGAATCGACTATCGGCATCAATTACGAGTTCCTTCACACCGGTATCTAATGCAACACTCTCAAGTCCGGTCCTGCGCCTCTTTATAAGTTAAAAGACTAGATCATACTTATATCGAGGCTCGATTTTTATCTAAAAGTTCCCGACTGAAGGTGTTTCTTACTTTTAAAGTGTTTAGAGTGTATAAAAGCAGTTTTATTGTAGACAGCACGGAGTGCAACGTCAATAATGGTTTATTCGTTTATTTTTATAGCTTTGCGCGGAGCTTGGCATTATATTTTGTGACGCTGTGATTTTTACATTGTTTGGTACAAGAAAAATATCGTTTATCGCCTTTTTTTTCTTTAATTCATCTGAATTTCATCATCGTTGGTTCATCATCATGGCCAATGCCTCTCTTGTGCCAAGCCTCACGCTCGTCTGCCAGACTCATCCAGGTTTTACCCCCGCTGGCAACAACGTCTTCTGCCCATCTGGTCGCTGGTCGACCGACATTTCGTCGTCTTCATGGTTGGATAATTACTATGAAACATTATAAACGTCACCGTTTATAATGTTTCATAGTAATTCAAAAAAATCTATACCGTTTTTTAATATGGGAAAAGTGGGCTTAATGACTTAGGCATTATGAACCATTTTCATAGCCACTAGTAACGATGGTAGTCTGATAAAACAAAAAGAAGATAAAAATCTTTAGATTCAAGAACTTTAAATTTCAAACTATAACGACAGACAATGAGAGAGAAAGTTCCAGATTAAACTAGAAAATTCAACGTAACAGAAACTTAATTATTCCATCGGCCAATTCAGCAAAAACATTCCTTCTATAATTTATTCGCTCCGATAACTCTGCGACGAACCAAATTTGGTGCAAGCGTACACCACTTTTGACAGTGTGCCAACTTTGGAAACCGGTTCAGACCGGTTAAATTCGGATATAACCAGACCAATCCAATGTAACAATGCAAAACTTTGTGGATATAAAAACTATAAAAAAGGTTTATTTAACTTTGGAGTCGGTTCAAATTAATTTCTGGTAGTTTTTGGCAATATAGTGAATTTATTGTTCGTATTTATAGTATTGGGGATAGGTGGAAAATACATTTCAAGTGGCATTTGGCTATCGCGATCAAATAGACAAATTATTGTATTCACTTGTTTTATTCCGTTTTTCTAGTTCCTATATTTTCGGCCTTTTTAGTTATATTCTCATAAAGAGCACATTCATCAACTTGCTTTCAGTTATTTTTTACCCAACTACCAAGAAGGGTTATCTTTTTTGCGCATATCATCTATCTCTTTTTATCTATCTTTTATCTCTTTGATAGTAATACGCATGCGTGACCACATCTAACCACAAGCAATACAAATTACCATTAACATCCCTTCGTGTGACACTACCCCTATTTCACTTAACCTAACCTAACTTCCCACACACACCAACATATTTATTTCAAGTAACATTTAGTAAGAAAGTAAACAACCAGAAAGTGTCTAAGAACCCGATAAATCCAACTTAAGTTTACATTGACGATTTTATATGAGCACGGCCTAAAGAGGGCTAATGAAACTCCAGAGAACTGGGATGGAACTTTGTTACGGGCCATACTTCATGATTAGTCGGAAGTCTCGGGAGCGAACTGGATCAAGACTGTCACAATATAGATAAGATTTCATCAATTGGCCTTCTAAGAGATTATCCTGAGTTTATACAAAAGAATTTTGGTCTTGGATATTTTTTTAGGTTATTATAATATTATTTGGCTGTATCATTTGGCACAAATCTTTTGTAATTGTAGTTTTAGTTGAAACCTACATTTAAATTATCGATGTATAAATAAACTCTCCATCATATTATTTTGCTAGAAAACACCGTGAATAACACCAAAGCCTTTTCTCACAGAAAAAGTATCGGTTATGCTCAAGCAATATTAGCAACATCAGAGCGAATTTTATGACAAGTTGGGAGAATTATGACAGGTCTTCTTAAAAAAAAAGTACCTACTTAAAAATTAAATCTGTCTTATTTAAAGTACCTATACAAACAATCTTTCAGAATTATTCCTGTAAGGGCTAATTTTTCAAACATCTGATATTTTTATTCGAGGAATAATTTTTATTTCATACAAAAACTGTCAAACCCCAATTTCATTCCTCGAATCTGGCGATGGAAAAAACACTCCTTAATAATGTTGAAAACCCTATCAAAATTCGTTGAATTTGGAAGAATAACGCGGTTCATAGAGAGACACGAAAAGCGACTAAGATATAAATGACACAAAGAGCATTCATAAATATAATATGTCTGAAAAATTTATAAGGCGACACATACATTTAACGACATCGTGGCAGGACCAGACGTAGGAGGCGGAATGAGCTGGACTCCTTCAACATGAACTGGTCCTTATCAGCTTTGAACAGAGAGAAGTGGAAAGAGATTAGGGAGGCATTTGTCCTGCAGTGGGACATCACAGGCTAATACTAATAATTGCTAACGGAGAATATTTGCATAGACACAACCAACTTGCTCTGCAATATAACCTTGTGGAATCGGAGGTGCCGTACTACAGGTATGCACACACACGACCCAGTTCTCGAAAATGGCCATATCACACTGTACTGGGATCAATCCATCATCACTGACAGGACTATTATAGCTAATAAGTCTGATATAGTGGTGGTGGATCGATCAGAGCGGCGCGCAATGATTGTTGACATAACCGTTCCGCATCACGAGAACCTCGTGAAAGCCGAGAAAGCTTGATTTGCTTACGCGAGGTTGTCGACATGTGGGATGTGGACTCAGCGATCATTGTGCCGATAGTCGTAACAGCCAATGGCTTAATTGCCAAAAGCCTCGACCAACACCTGAGGAGGCTCTCGTTAGGCAGCTGGATCAAGTGCTTGATACAGAGAGCGGTACTCCTGGACACGGCTCGTATTGTTAGGAGGTTCCTCTCTCTGGAGCCCTGACCGCTGGCCGGTAACTTGGACCCTGTTCCCGAAACCGGTGGGCTACAACTTTTTATATTTTCAAATGTTTTTTTATTGTTTTTTTGTAAAGAATATTTAAAAATGTAATAAGTTTGTTACAAAATAAATAAAGAGATAATAATAATAACATACATTTTAAGAGGTGTTTTTAATACACTTGAAAGATGAGGAAAGAGCCTGTCACATTTTCATCGTCTTTGATGAATAGAACATGTTTTCTGAAGATATTATTTACGTTTGTAAATTCATGCCGAGCAACGCGTTTTAAAAGGAAAATTGTATTTCTCAGTATCTTTCTATATGATGTAAAGTATACAAGGCCTTTTTTCTTTTTTGTAGGTAGTTATCAAAGCCATTTATGTTTTTAAGAAGATGTACTAATTGGATTTCCTTTCACAAGCAAAAAATCAGATGTCGTTAAAAGCGTCGTCAAAACTTGTGAAGGCCAAACGTTGTTGTGGCAAAAGTTATTCCTGCAGATTTCCGGAAAATAAAACAGCATTACTGTAAACCTCCGAATATGGGTAGGTACGTAATTACGTCATCGGGTCGCCATAGCCGAAAGCCAGCGATGCGTGAACACCATTGGACAGCAATTGTATCCATCGGACGGACGAATGGCCGGATTTTATTCCTGCTACGTGTTAAGAATGTTTTTTTTCCTACTTTTTTGTCTCAAGCCATGTCGGATAATATTAAGGATTTTTATTGAAAAAGGTTATTGTTCTCTGGCGTGAGACGGCACTTCGCTTTTTGATACGAAAGGTGTTTTAGGAGTCATAACTCGGGCTGGAGGCTTGCGACGTGTTTCTTATTATGATCGCTGATATTTCATAGAAAAATTAATTCTAGAAATTAATAATAAAATGTTCATCATGTTTTTTTATTGTTTCTATGTGGCAAAGTATATAAGATAACACTTTACGCGATCGAGAAAACTGTTCTTTTTTAGAACACAATTTTTTTCGATATTCGTAGCCATTTCAGCTACGGACATCACATAACAAATATTACCCACTATAACATAAAAGGCATAAGGCCTTTGCAAAGCAATTCCTTTACCTCTTAGGGCACATTCCACTAAACTTTTATACCTAGATTAAGTTTTATCCTAAGAATAATTTTTTAATTTTTGACAGTTTTTCCATATTCAAACTCAAACTCAAAGCATTTATTTCAATTAAACCATTTACAGACACTTTTGAATTGTCAAAAAGACGGTCAGTCAGAAAATATGAAGCTAGTTGCCCATTCCAAAGCGTAGGTGCCTATGGAGAACAACAGGCAAGAAACTCCATGGACACTCTTTTAAATTATATTTTTACAAAAATATTAGTTACATTATTAATGTGAATTTATAATTATATGTGAGAACGATGTAAAAAAGACGCACGCGTCAAAAGCGTCCAGAGTACAGCAAATAGTAAGAAAACAACAATTCAAAATTAAAATAATTACAAATAAGCCGAGGCAGCTATGTGATGACCAGCCCCAACTGACGGCGCCCGTTCACGAACATGACGCATAGATCAGCACCATTCAGCTCAACCATTTTGAAGGGAGCTAAATAATCCAATACACACGCTACCGTCAGCGAGACATTTGTGTGAGCATGACATACTATCAGCCGCCAGGGCACATTCAAGTCAATGAAAGACACATTACCCGGTAAATGGTACATAGGGTATAGTATATACATAGAACTCACATCTGTGCTATGCAATTATACAATACAAAGGAAATTGAGTTCCTAAACTCCATACTAGAACTGTCAGACGTCAATTTTATTCCACGAATAAAAGATATCTGACATTGGTAAAATCAGCCCTTAATCACGCATTCTTGTCCTCATCAACGACATAATTAGTTCCAAATGTCAGAACACAGACGATCCATCTCCACTCATTTTTCTTCCGTCGCCATTTTCAATGTTCCTTACCCCGGTCTGTCAAAGCTATTTATTAAGATGTATAGGCCCAAGTGATGATCCACCAAGACTTATAGTTTATCGTACATTTGTGTGAAAATGGGCTTTTTTACGTCAATCCAAATCTATTTGGGTTTGTAAATGTGTTTTGTACGCCTTCTATTTTTTTCGTTTCTTTCTTTTTTCAAGTTTGTTGCATGTCGAGTTGGGTCGGAGATTGTTTTGTATGGTTTCTATTTGGGGTGACTGAACTTTGGAGAGCATAACGTGTGTGCTTTTCGATGGGGAATCGAGTATTATTTCCTAATGTATGTCGAACGGGAAATACAAAGGAATCGAACACACCTGCGCACTTTGGGTCTGATTTCTAAGGCAAGAAATTTCTTACCTATAATATTTCTATTGTAATTATGGGATGTTAAAATGTCAATTAATAAACCTATAGGACTTAAGTCCACCTCCACTATTTCCGCATCCCAAAATACTGTGTCGGAAAATAATAAATTCCTATCGAATTCTTAGCGATTCTTTTTATGTAGTGACATTTCCTCTCAGACGCATTCGTGACTTATTTATACCGGCGACGGATTTTTCCAATCTGTTTTCCGGGAATTTCTCTTTCAGTTTTCCTATCCTTTTGTCCAGAAATGAAAATATCCCATGGGAATGTACAGACGCCAGCACATCAAGCTACTACAATGTGTCAAATTTCTTTAATAGATTTTCAACTTTATCGCTAAAGCGTAAGGCTCATAGTTGATTGGGAAAATTTGACAGTTTCGGGTAGCTTGATATGCTGGTGTCTGTACTACCGAGATTAAAAGTACCCTATCGGTTAATCGAGCTTATAAACAAACTGTTTACTAAATTTTATCCAAATCCGTTTTTGCTCAAATCCGGAACATGCCTCCAGATAAACGGACAGTAATTGTAAAAACTATATTTTCGGCATCATACTCGTTCCGACACTTCGTAACAATTACTTTTTTTAAATACAGAATTGACCTCGTTACTAAATTATTCTATATTATTTAGATGTATACATTAATGCTTGAAGTTGCTAGTGTAATTCCTAAACCGACATTCTAGTCAGCATTTTTAGAAATGCATGAACGAACATTGTCGAATGGAAGGCAAAAATATTTATGTATACGGAAAATCGAAGGCAACAGATAAGAATAAATCATAATTATATCCAAGGAAAGAATTCAACAATCTACAACCCCAAAACATAAATACTCTCGCATGCGTTGGTTTTTTCTCCTATCCACCAATCTGGAACGGTCCAGTCAAGTGTAACATAGAAAAATATAGCTTCCTAGGAACGCCTAACTAAAAATCAGTTGTGTTGAGCACCCCTGATGTACAAAGTCACGTTGGACAAACAATGGGCACCCCAGCTGTGGATTTTTATACACCTGCTGGGGTCGTTGCTCTGGCTGCTGAATAAGAATGCCTATGATACACAGGGTGGGGAAAGTTGGATGATTTTAGTTATATTTGGACGTTGCTCGATGATCTTTTAATAACATTTGTACGTCGTATGCTTGTAACGTGGCTGTAGCATATTTTTACTATTAAAGTCTTGGCGATAACGATATTTTTATCTTAGCTTTTTGTTTTTAGCTCACTTGATCAGAATAGACTACTTCACTTCTTTTATTTAATCGATTCAGTTTGACCAGAAAGCACGATTTTAAATAACGAATCCTGTGCGAGATGCGGAACGAAATTTTCTCGCGTCTGTCATTTTGATTGTGTCAACTAACTCCTACAAAACCGTCAACCTGGCGTGGATAGTCAGGAGACTTCCTCATCATAAAAAAACAATCGACACATGCAGTCTCGTCACGTGATTCACCTCCAAGTCATGAATAAATAAAGCCTTACTTACCTTTGTAACTTTTGAAACTTCATACATTTGAGTTCTCCAATATAGCCATAACAAAGAGAGAAAATCTTACTTCTATAGATAATTAAATCGATACCGCAAATAAATTCATTCTCATTTTAGCAATTAACCTTTACCGGATTAGCTTACCAGCCGTGTGTCCCAGTCCTTTGAACGGCGAGACGTACGAAAATAGAATGCGATGCAAACACGTCTGCCGTAGTGCACTGAACTCCGCAGATATCTATTTAAGATCTTAGTTTCGGTTTTAAAAAGACCTGTTTTTAGTTCGGCTTGAGGTTTTTGACGACGATTTCTTTAGAATTTGTATAATTATTAATTATACATCTAATGTACATCATTATACTGTTTGTATAATATCTTAATGTTGAATGAAAAGGTACCTACTAAATTTTGTACTAGGTCATGACAAACAGTTTTTTTCTTAAATCGTCCTCAAAAGGAAGTAAGTGTTCTTGAGGCGAAAATCCTGAAATAACAAGAAAATTTCTGTTTTGTGATAAACTGTCACTCAGCTGCTGCAAAGTTAGTGTGGAGTATTGATCAGTCCAACTTTTGCCGGTATCAATGCGGACTGTCTCTTATTCAAACACTATGCTACATGGCGTAGCGCACCGCTACGCAGATTCGTAGCACTATTGCTACGACGTAGCAACAATATTAACGTTCTACGGTCAAATGTATCTCTATTTTATTTATTTATTTACTTCAAAGTAATAAATAAACTGTTTATAAATCTCTTTATCAGTAAATAAATACTCCCTAAAGCATTAAAATGCCCTATTTAAAGAAGGCTTCTAATTTCATTACTCATTGAATTTGCGCGAAGTCAACCCTTTTCATTGGTATTCCGATAATGAACAGACGCCATTAATTAGGTGTTAGATCCTTATCAGATGGTGAATAAGACTTTTTGTAAATACCTCCGGCCTTATTGAATAACTGGATGATGAGGGAAATTTTGTTTATCGGGAGAATAAATTTTCTTTTTGAGAAAACTGGTTTTCCACAACGGTTTTCTGGAAAGCTACTTTTAGTTAAAAAAAAGTCTTCAATTATTACGGTTTTATTATTTAAGTGGATGAACAGAAAAAATATACATAATAATATTTTTAAAGAGAGCAGCAAATAAGCATTTCTAGATCCAAACTTTAAACTTATTAAAACATGCAGCAATGTTGTAAAAGAACAAAATTAAGATCAAGATACACAATAATATGGGCCCGTGGCTAAATAATAACAGCCGCACAGGTCGATAGATCAGGTTAAGCTACGCTTGCCGCGGTTGGTCTGTGGATGGGTGACCAATGACCATCTTTACATACCGTGACCCCTCCGTGCCTCGGAAAACACGTAAAGCCGTTGGTCCCGGCCGTTATTCGTGGATCTTTGACAGTCGTTACGGGTAGTCAGAAGCCCGAAAGTCTGACAACCAGTCTTATCAAGGGTATCGTATTACCCAGTAATTGGGTTGTGAAGGTCAGATAGGCAGTTGCTCCATGTAAAATTCTGGTATTCAGCTGCATCCGATTAGACTGGAAGTCGACCCCAATATAGTTGGGAAAAGGCTAGGTAGATGATACACAATAATAACTAAACAAAAGTACTATTGAGAAAAACGCAAAATACACAATAATTAACGTTTGGTGACACGATGCAGAAACAAAAACCTACGTATTTAGTGGTATCAAGTAACACAAACAAGACATGACATAGCTATTAACACTTCAAAAGAAACTTGTAAGTACCAAAGAATTTACTTTTTTTTAAAAGAATCGACATTTTTATATACATAACCCCTTAAGGTTTATTTCCTCAGAAAGCGGTGAACGGTCACACAATAATGGTGCTGAGAAAAGATATTTAAATTATTATTTTATGTAGAGGATAAGTTATGGTCATGTTTTTGTTTATTTTTCATTTCATTTTGATTTAATTTTAAGTTAATTTTGATTTTTTTTTTAAACTTTGCCGCTATTTAAAAATTTCTTTAATAGATTTTCAACTTTATCGCTAAAGCATAAGGTTCAAAGTTGATTGGGAAAATTTGACAGTTTCGGGTAGCTTGATATGATGGCGTCTGTACAAGGAATATGGTTTCTAGAACAACCTGAATCAAACTTTATGACGGCCCGGAGCATGAGGCGAGTCAATGCGCAGTAACGAATTCATGGGTTAGTGGGGGTGAGGGGTGGGTTACTGCGCTGTGAGTAGCACACTTCAGAGCCGCCATAAAATTTGACCCAAACTATAGCAATGTTGAAAGGGAAAAACACGATATTCTGAAGGAAAATTGTTAAAAGCGACGAAAATAGTTTTTACTACAGTACCTGGCTATAAATATTGCACATCGACCTTTTTACACAAAACCAGTTTATACAAAGAATAAAAATAATTATCAAAAGAAGCAAATCATAATTGTTTTACTAATAGATACCGGACTGTTTGTATTTCGTGCGACAGAGATAACGCTCTACGAAGCCGAAATTAGCCGATTGTCTCTTTCCAAAGGTCGATGTGCAATATTTATCGCCGGATACTGTAACTTTTTTTAGGGTTGGACAAAGTATTATTATTGGATTTCTTGAAGTAGTTCTAAGTAAAATCGTTTCTAAAAATATATTTTAGGTGCCTATGCATTTAGGTATGTAGTTGATATATTATGTGACTGGACTAAGTAATTTGAAGTAAATGGTAGTTTTTTTTACTTTTGTTAAGTGTCAAACGTTTTTCTATCTTTCTTGTTATTGTGCTGACGTAAAATTTTGAGGGCAATTTCTAATTTCTAAAGTCTGTAAAAGAGTTTGCATGACATGCAAAAATTGGTAATTTTAATAAAATATGTTTCTTCAGCTCGACAAACTGAAGGGTAGGTACAGACGCCAGCACATCAAGCTACTACAATCTATCAAATTTCTTTAATTTATCGCTAAAGCATAAGGTTCAAAGTTGATTGGGAATTTGACAGTTTCGGGTGGGTAGCTTGATGTACTGGCGTACATAGTCATCCCAACATTTTTAACATACCTCCAAATGATAAGTACTCGATGTTATTTCCTTGCCACTGCAATTTACTACCGGTCTAATATAAAATTTATGAGCCGTAAACCTTAGAACGGGTGTAACGTAAGAAACGCCCATAAGATTGATTTGAAAAAATGGCTCACAATCAATTAAATTGGTTTTACGATTCCATAACATCATAAATGTTATGGAACCGTAAAACCAATTCACATAATGAAAGTCGTAGAAGACTTTATTAATTCACTTCGTAAGAATAATATATAATGGTAATTTTCTTCAAGAAAATGGGCAAATTGTTTGGAAGACTCAGCGGGTTCTCGTTGTAAATTTTAAGCGTCAGAATACCGTACTAATTAATGTCAGGCGATTGGAGCCCAAAAGCAAGATACACTACATCAAAGCAATTATCGGCCCCAAACCATATTTCAAAACGTACCGCAATAAAACCTATAGCTTTAGAAGGAATGAGAAAATTCAAAGTCGAAGAACACCGTCATTACTTAAACTTTAATGTTACAACGTGGACTCCGCCTGTGAAACATTGCCACTTAGAAAGGGGCTGAGAATTTCAATTTTAGGTCAGACCGCCCTCGAAAGGGATTAGACAGGCTCCTCCGAGGCGCTATTACTACTACCCTTCACAAACAACGGATTCGTCCTTTTCTCCTATAAAAGTAAAATATGAGACGACTGCGTGACCTACTCGACGTTTCTGATCTCCTGGTGTTTTAGTCGTCTTAATGGCTGGTGATTTAGAAGCTTGGTGTTCTACATTTTTAGCTTATTGGTTGTTTCTTAAATTAATAGTGTTTTGCAAATTAGTTATAACATCGCAGTTGTATGATTCTAATGATTTTAAATGCAGAATTCATAAGGATTTAGAAATAAAAACTGTGCTGCTATCACAATATACTCCACCAGATTAAACGTCCATCCAATTCAATCGGCAAGGAGACTAATGACAAACCCAGTTACCTTCACAAGACAAGAGAAGGGCAGCCCAAGACCTATTTACAACTAGCATGAAGGAGCTGTAGTATCAATCGGATGAGAGGCTTCATACCGTGCAAGATCGGAAACCACCACCTAATTATTGCTGAATGTCTCAGGACAGATAGCATTAAAAAGCAGTTAAAAAAAATGCAAAAGTTATTGTAAATATTTACTTTTGTTATAAATAGAAGCGTTGACTGTAATTATTAATTAATAATTTGTTATTATCACTTATAAATTAATTATTATTAATTTGCAACTTCAGACAAACTTTGTCAATGTTTCAAACACCGAACGCTTCTTCAGTAAACATTCAGGTTTAAATATTTTAGCAACATATTTTTTCTTATTCAAGCAAACAAAATCGTAACTCGCCATAAATACGAGCATCTTATTTCCGCTCCAAATGTAACTAAGCTCTTGACTGCCAAACTGTGAGGCGAAACACGTCGGAATATTGTCAGCACTTGCGACTGTCCCAAGCAATGCTCAAGCGGATATTTTAAAAATGTCTAGAGCAAACTGAAAATTCAATTTCCACTACCATCGCTTTCATAAGCTCAGATACTAATAGACATTGGAAAGGACGCTAAGTCGTAAAGTCGCAACGTTGGGTGTACGCGACAAATGTCAACTTTTGGCTTATTTTTTGGAAATGCATTTACATCGTGTTGGAAGCTTTTAGTGCGCGATGGTTTTGAAAATAAGTGTATTTGACCATGTGTTAATTGGATATGCGCTATTTTTGGGTATTTCGTTTCATGCTCGAATTTATGCTATTGTTTTTGTGAAATAACATGGGAAAATGTACGTAATGTGAGGTACAGTAAGATTGGTATTCAGCTGCATCTGGTTAGACTGGAAACCGACCCCAAAAATAGTTGGGAAAAGGCTAGGCTGGATGTACTCGTAGGTACAGTCACGTTTCTTTTTTAGTTGCGTACAAATATACAATACAACTAGCTGACCCGGCCACGCGTTGCTGTGGCTAACGTTTTTGTGCAATAAAATAATATTGCGATTATAAATGGAGATGTGAGCTATCCTATCTTTCAAGTTGGATCAAACTGCACACGGTGTACAAATTTGATTAAAATCGGTTAAGTAGTTTAGGCGTCCATCGCGGACAAACATCGTGACACGTAATTTATATATATTAAGATAAGATATACACAATATACGATCAACTCAGAAATAATATCGGATTTCATGATTCATTCATTAGTATCTGTCGTCAAGATGACGTCAAATATATGTGATCATTAGTGAAATGCATATATGTATGTATATTCAAGTGGCAGCACAAATATGTGACTTCGAAGGAACACCAAAACTATCTGATGAGACAAATGACGCCAAAATTAAGGTGCTGCATTATCAGCCTATAATGCTCCCACTGCTGGGACACAAGCCACCTCTCTATGAGAGGGAGTGGGCCATCTACCACGCGGGCCTAGTCCGGATTGTAGATGTCACATGTCTTTGAATTTTTAGTTCTAGGACATGGCAGTTACCTCGCGATGTTTTCCGTCTCTGTTTTGAGAGAAGCAGTGAATAAATTATCTACACAAAATAAAGCACCTGCCTTGGTTTGATCCCACGACCTACAACTCGTAAGTCGAGGCCGTTACGACTGGGCCACCACTGCTTATGATGCTGCATCGGCTTCAAAAACATGTGTATTTAAAACTCATCTTCTTATACTACCTACATTCAAGATTTTATGAATGATTTTTCTTAACCTTTTGATCGCCATACGTCAAAAAATAAAAAAACGTGCCCTCGGCGTCAAAGTCTGTCATGTAGTCGAACCGTGGCGTGCTGGGTACATTTTGGTTTGTCATCTATACATGACTATGGTCAAAAGGTTAAAGTTGTAAGTTCAGTATACCTACATTATTAACTTTTTAATTTTCTCTTCCACGAACACACTTCCGATGCAATAAAGGTAACGCCAGGAGTTTAAGACCGTCCCGTCCAAACATTTAATCAAAAACCGTAGGCGTAAACAAGGTAGAATATTTATAGAGGCCACCTTCCTACGCTTGCGCCTACGCCTAGGCTAACTTAAACATAGTAATTGGCCTCAGTCCAACTGTGGGTCTTAAATATAAACTTCAGTTTTTGTTAGGTTAGCTCTGTTAACTTGCAGGAGAAGGAATACTGCAGTATAATTCCTATTGCAGTTCCGGTGTACTTCGTTTGTATGTCTAATTTAGAGAGTCTCCTGGGATTTACGAATATAATTAGTAGCCTAGAGAGATAATATGTTTCGCCAGCTGGTGACAACAATTTTAGAATACAGCACTATCGTATGAATTACTAACTATTAATTAATTAAATAGGCACATTAAAGGCACTTTTGAACGTCAAAACTTACAGAAAAATTGAATTGATTCTAGTCGCCCCTTCCAAAAGGTAGTTCGTATGGAGAAGAATGGGCAAGAAACTCCACCGTTACTCTTTTAAAATGTTTTACAAGGTTTTGTATACACAGTATAATTATATGTGAAGACGATGCACCTAGAATAAAATTAGTTCACCACAAAAAGTAAAAAGAATTAAAAATGAAACAATGACAGTTAAATCAATTTTGTGATAATATTATGGTGCTTACATATTTGCAAATTATTTACAAATATTGTAAAAGTAGATGATTTCATCATCTGCCTAGCCTTTTTCCAACTATGTTGGGGTCGGCTTTTAGTCTAACTGGGAGCAGCTGAATACCAGTATTTTACATGAAACGTCTGCCTATCTGATATCCACAACCCACTTTGGTACTGGATTATAATACCCTTGGTAAGACTGGTTGTCATGCACTCCAATATTTACTGTTAATGGTTTGATATTTTATGTCGTTCAAAAGTTACCACTGCTGTATATAGGATTCTCCTAGACATCGCCATAAGGGCCAGCTTCCCATATCCATCCATTCTTTGGCCTTACCAACTTAAGGCTCCTACAAATAAGCGCGACATGACACGCGACACAAAGGCACCGCAAGTCGCGCAACGAGCGGTGCCTTTGTGTCGCGCGCGATTATATCGCGTGTCGCGCCTGTTTGTAGGAACCTCTGCTTACATTGAAAATGGCTATCCCATAAAAAAAACCCTGATATGCACCAATTCAATTCAATCTAAATTTTATTTATTCAAGTAACCATGACTCATTTGTTAGTACTGTCCGAAGCTTCACCAATCCACTAAAACATTAGAAAAAAAAAACTATTTTTAAACTTTCAACTCTAACACAGCCTTCTGAAATTCCAATACAAATGTTAAAATAGTACTGAAATGAGTCACTATTAGTCATTTCTTAAAAATGACTTCTAAATCCCAACTTAACGATATATGTGCTGAAATACTTGAAGCCAGCGAAGCGTTGTAATAAGGACTTGTGGATGTGAATAATCTTTATTGCAAGACGATAAAAATGTGTTTGAATAGTACATATCGAATTGGCTGGTGACGTCACATAAGCAATGATATTTGGGTGTTGTTACTATGTAAGTGGAGAGCGGAGGAGAGCAGTGGTTGGTCCAGTAATAAAAGCCCTGACTTACGAGTAGGTCGTGGGTTCAAACTCGAGTAGGTGCTTTCCTTTGTGTAAATTATTTCATCACCACCAAAACGGTGAAGCAAATACAACGTTAGACGACCGGCATGTCCTAGAACCATAAATTCGAAGACATGAAACATCTACCAACCTGCAGTGGCCGCGTGGTAGATTACAGCCCACTCCCTCTCGAAGAGACGAGGCCTGTGTCCCAGCAGTGGGAATAATATAGGCTGATAAAGTTGCTATGTAGGTATGATTATGTATTTTTGGACGATTAACATACTTCTTCATAAAGAAAATATACCCTGCAAGACTTTATGTTAAACAAGCTATTGTACGTAGGAATAGTTGCTATTCCACCAATTCGCACTAAGCGTTTTCAAATGTCCTTATAATGCGCACAGCAAAAGAGTGGAACTCTCTACCTGCGTTTGTGTTTCCGAGTGCATACAACCCGAATCTCTTCAAAGTAAGAGTGAACAGGCTTCTTCTGGGTAAGCTCACTCCATCGTAGACTTTGTCTCTGTCATCTCTGACCTAGATTAGAGTCAAGAGCAAACCCATTTCAAATAAAAAAATAAATAAAAAGAACGTAGAATTACTAGACAAAAGAAATAACCAAGTTTTAATGTCGCTTTTACACAGCTTATAAAAAAATAAGTGGCCTATTTCACGATGTCGTCTGTGTGGGTTCCCATTAGTTTATCCGACAGGTAATTTTACTGAAATTCTGTTCTATTTTTGATCCATTAACTGTGGACTGATTTTATCAAACTCAGATAACCGGCGATTAAAATTGACGTCTGACAGTAATTATAGTATGGAAAAATTTACAGAAATTCAAATTTTATTCTCAGGATAAGACTTATTCAAAGTATAAACGTTTGGTGAAATTCGCCCTTAATAGTACTAAAATCTTGAAATTTGTTTTTATATTTACCATTACCATATTTATCCAACAAATAGTGAGTTATAGTCATATCCCTGTTTTGCAAAAGCATTATCGAGTAGTATACGCGTCACGACGGAGTCAACAGCCCCATAAACTGCTTCTAATCTGCCAATAAAGGACCGATTTTATCCAGAGACGGATTTACGATGTCAAGCAACTTCATATGAAGAAAAATAAATCAAAATACTGGCCTAGAAAAATAGAAAGAGCTGAGTGGAAATTCTAGAAGGTTACTTATTGGGATCGATACGATAAAACCTATTCACCTAGAAAGAGAAAACAAGGTTAATAAAGGAAAGGCACCTTCAATAATTCGTCACCGGTTTCGTGGGACGCAAAATGCTGACGTCGCCAACACATGCGGTGGTCGTAAACTGAGCCAGGGGCTCACGATTGCCCTCCGATCGAACAATGTTAGGGTTGCAAGATTCAGGCAAATTTATTGGAACACTTTCGATATTAAAATGGAGTTAATCCCATTAAAGTCTAAATGATAACAGTTAACTTTGTTTTGATCTATAAAGTTTAGGGTTACCCATTCTTTTGTCATTTCGTAGCAATTTAGGGTAGTATGGCAACATTAAGGCAAGCAGTGGTGGCCGAGTGGTATAGGCCCCGACTTACTAGTTATAAGGTCGTATGTTTGAAACCAGGCAGGCACTTTACTTTTTGTATTCAATTTCAACACTTCAATGCTCTCAAAAACGGTGAGGGAACCAATATGTC
Source organism: Luperina testacea (assembly GCA_927399505.1). NCBI lineage: Eukaryota > Metazoa > Arthropoda > Insecta > Lepidoptera > Noctuidae > Luperina > Luperina testacea. Next base: position 3,475,866 of record OV656771.1, read on the forward strand.
CTAGGATCAAATTTTCGAAGACATGTGGCATCCACAAACTCGCACTGGGCCTGTGTGGTGGATTATGGCCCACTCCCTCTCATAGAGAGGAGGCCTGTGTCCCAGCAGTGGGACCATTATATGCGTATTGTGTACTGCTGTTCTTAAAGAAGTTAGGTTTTTGACACACTCCTAATGTCATCAACTATGTTGAAATAAACATTATAAAAAAGCATGTTTTTATCAACGGCAAATTAGACCTATTTATACCAATCCTTCAGTAAAGTTTACAATGTCTTCTTTAATTTCTTGAAAAATATGGTATTACTCTGAACGCCCCAGAAATTCTAGAAGCTGCCCCAAAATTTTACCCCAACTAGCAGCCCTGGGGTAAAGGCTTTGGTCACGGCTTCCCTCAGTAATTTATTGCTTTTATTAACCGTTAGCGCTGTTAACTACGACCCTGGAGTTCTTTCAAACGTTTTCTTAGAGTATTAACTTGTTCTAATTTAGTGGTCGAGTTTTTACGTGAATAGGATGTGTAATAAAACATATCGGCTGTTGCCAACTTTTAGAGAAGGTCGGTACTATGTAGGGAAACTTTTTGAACTTCTTAAAGTTGTCGAATTGTCCTACTATATGCTGATCGAACGATAACTCATCGATCAGTGGGCCTAGCACAAACGCGCGACGTAAACGTAACAGATTCGAAGGATTTTAGGATTAAAAATACTTTTATTTTTATCTGATACATCTGCTGCCGTATTGGTTTAGTGGTCATAAGCTACTGCAAAGTACTAGGTTCTGGGTTCAATTCCTGGGTCAGGCAAAGTGTTATTGGGTTTTCCCATCTCGAATTTCTTAGCCCGGAGTCTCTATTGATGACAATAGGCCCTACCCCTTTTATTTTATTTTCAGGATGGGAAATCATCAAGATTTCCCATCCTGAAAAAATGACTCCTCCCGCTCTGGGTGGAGCGGAAGGGAGTGTCAGACTCTTACTGACTAAAACCCACCCGTGTTCCTTCCTTAGCCCTTTATATTCCGGGCCAGCGGTAACCCTTTCGGACAATCCCGCTGACCCGGCAGGCTTCGGCCCTGACGGGCCCCTTCCCTTGATGCTGACATCTCTTTGAGGCGCGCGTGGAACACGTACGCGCCGTCCGGCACGGGCCCGGTCCTGATCGGACGGTGAGTTACCCATTACTCTTCGCCCGCAGGCCCGCGCCTACGGTGGCCGGGAGTCGTCGCGCGGCTCCCGACGCCCGGAGCGTCTCCCGCGGCGGCTGGGACGGGAGGCTCTCTCCCTCAGCCGTCCCGCCACCTCCTTTGCTAGCATGACTGCTTCGTAGAAGGAGGCGACTGCCCCCCACTCCCTCTCGCCCCGGACCATGGCTTGAACCAGGGCCGGACGCGAGAGGTCGTCGCCGCTGCCGATCGCCTCTACGAGGACACGGCGGTGCTCCGCCCAAGCAGGGCGGACCTGGTTGTTTTAATGGTGGCAATTTACTAACTGTTTCAGAAACTTTTATAGAGGATTTATAGCATGGGTGTAGATAAAATTGTTTACATCGCACGTTCGTGCTTGGGGCCCATCTGCTGATAAAAAGAATAAAGAAAAGTCTATGGCTTATTTCATCACCTCCGAATGTGTTAATGTTAACTTTTCTAGTCGTTAATTTCACTTTGTAGTAATTCCTGTACAGGCTTAGACAGGGAAGGGAATTGGCCTATGGAATGATAACGATTTGTGTTGTTTGTTATTTCGAAGTGTTTTGTAATATTATCAAGTTATCATAAACATTGTTGTTTGAAACTCTACCTCAACGGACATTGATGCTACGGCTAATATTATGGCCGGTCCCTTACCTTTTTATAATGCCTGATATTTTTAAGCCACCTACTTGAAGTGTTCTGTACTATGTAGTATCACGGTAACTAGCTCATCATATTTTGAAACTAAAATTGTTTAGAACATAATATTTTATAGTCAAGTTTGCGACCTTTTCATGTTTCGCAACAAAATTGCTACATCTTCAAGTAACTAACGGAAACCTTATTTTTATCTGCACTTAACTGTATACTGCATATTCCGTTAACTTCATTCAAAACTTCGACAAAGTAACACCTTTTCTCAGTAAACTGCACAGTGTGTCATCAAATTTAACTTGCCACTCTAGGGTCATAAACTCTCTTTTATCACCCCTTACGTGCATCGAAAATAGCACACTGTGCGTCCTAAACTGTTAAGTTATTCTGACTTTTAAGTGAGATATTTGTTAAAGTTTTACTTTGAAACAAGATAGTTACGGTACCCTAGGTGTCGAATGGGGTATCACACCGCCAATTTCCAAACTCGGGAAGTACGTTAAGCCATTGGTCATGCGCCTGATCTCTCTTCAGTCGTGGCTGATTGCTGTTCCATCGAAATATGAGAGTGAGAGAAGAGAGAGTGCACTTGTGTCGCGCACACACTGGTGCTCTATAATACCTCCCGCACCGAAGGCTAGTGCTTCCATTGAGATTGGCCGCCATAGCTGAAATACAGTCCAGAGGACTATTATTGTCGAATTTTATTGCAATTCTTTAAAAAAAAATTGTGTTTGGTAAAATGTTTGGCAAAATCGCCCAATCGATTGATTTGTTCATAACTATTCTTATTTAATCGTTTATGATTTCGAATATAAAGTAATAACATTCAGCATGAGGATGTGTGCAAAGTAAACAAGCTCGTCTGTCTATAAATCAACATGCAAGATCAAAGAGTCAAACCCTCAGCTACCAGGTTACCATAAACTTCAAGAACAACATCAGTCCAAATCGAATCGCCATCAAACTTTATCTCGCTTTGATACCGGAAGATTTAGGGCCTGAACAAATATTTTGCAGATACCTACGTATAGATACCGGGATTTATCACATTGCCAACATGTGTTAGACTCATAAGCCGTGGAAAGTAGCGTACTGCCGGCTTGGAGCCTATAAGTCGGGACGGTCAACGTCCCTACTATTTATTGTTGCTCTGTAATAGTTTATTGCAGATCGCCTTTTATCGTAATATATTGCTTACTTTGTTAGTTCCGAAACGAAAGTTTTAATGTCCGGATGTATTGGGGTAACCTTTGTGTGCTACAGGCCTTATACTTAGACTGTCAAACGTACAAAATCGAACTATTTTCTTAGAAGTGAAAGTACATGTTCTCGAATTGATATTTTAATTAATAGTTTTCCGTAGTGGTATTCATAGTGTTTAAAACAATGGAAATATACAAATCGCATAATCTAAGTAGAGCTGTGAATAACACTGCATTTATTGCACAGGTTAGGTACTAACTTAGCTAAGTAAGTGAGCTTATTCGAGACAGTTAGATCGTCCCCAGACTATTCCCAGCGTTTTAGAGTAATCCTTTTACTCGAAAGAACATTGTTATACCTGAGGCAGAGATCAGGGATCCAATTGTAGTTAGAGGAAATCCCTGAATGCGTCTTGTCGGTGCAATAAGCAACGAGAGTAAGATTGCTTTGTAGGAGACGGGTAACAAAGCTTCTACCTTGGCTGTTGTCTTTTTTGCTTTAGGAAGAGATAAAGTACTTAATTTTGTTATATAACGGAGGGTGGTTTCAATATGCAAGGGTTTTTTTTTTCTTTAATGTAGCGTTCCGGTTTTCCAGTCTCCATGTATTTTTAGAATCTAATATATTATGAACAGTTCCATTTATACGAACAGAATCGTTTTCCAACTTAGACTACAGACCGTATCCTTTTGTAGCCGCCTCAAAGATAGTCCAATTATCCATTTACACAAAAAAGGTCAGAAATTCACAAAAGGATCTTATCTAAGTAACGTTTTAGGAGTACAAAAGGAACGACGCATTTTAAATCTATTGCTAAAAATTATATATGGAATTATTCATTTAAAAAGGCCGGACGGATGAAATGCTCAATTTTTTTCGGTCCCAAGGGTAGTTGCTTTTCATCTTTCCTTCTTATCTTTTAAATAATTAAAATTTGAGCGGCCGTGTCTGTGTATTGGTGTTATAGGATTCAAGGCGTAATCACTTGCTTTTACGTGTATTTGAATGTGAATGGAAAATCATGTGTAGGAGGTATCTTATTGTGACCTTTTTTTCTGAAAGGTCACTCGACTGAGTGACGCCTTTTAAAGGCACGTATTATTTTAATATTTTTAGCGATTCATGAAAAATAATGTTAAAGGCCATCTAGCCTGTATAAAATCTAAAGCAGCACACTATTCTTACAGAAACTACCAACGATTACCCAAAAAACTTCAAACAGCCCAATTACAACTCCACACAAAAAAGCATTTGACATAAGCGAAACTTATTCGCAAAACATCACACGGTTCAAACGAGCTGTGAAAAAACGGGTCGTGTTTGAAGCACCCGCGAAGTAAAGGGGGGGGGGGGCGGCTCATCACATAACTTTGTAAGATTTCGCGAAAGCACTTTTTGTAAGTAGCTGCTTTTGTCATCCGCCGTCGCGTAGTTCCGAACTATCGTTGAGCACGAATACACTTGTTTTTTCTTATATACACGTTAAGAAATCTTTTGTTAGTGTCGATAAATCAGCCTTCGTTGGTATTTAGTTTGTAATTACGCGTCCGTGGCTTAAAACTTTTTCGAATTTTTCGTCGCAAATTATTATTGTATTTATATTGTATTGTAGTCTATATTATGGGCTATGATCTGATGTTATTGTAGAAGGTAAGACTAAGCTTAGATGAGGTTAAAATAGTCTTGTGAGGTAAACTAAACCGCTTAGTGTTCGGACATGAATGGATCCCACACCTATTCATCCCAGGCACTCCTAGATTCAAACAGTTTGCTTGTAATTCCGTATTCATTCTATTCAGTATGAATACTTCGGGATCAATATGGATTCGCATTGTGTTTACGAAAATAAACTTGTTTGTCTGATACCAGTTTCAAAGGTCTTATAAGATCTTGCTCTTCTCTTTTTACTATATTATTTTCTTAGCAGCTTATTTAACCTTTAAACCTATTCATAATTTCATCGTTCACTGCTTCTTCGTCATCTCTAATATCTTCACTTTCTTCAACAATAACTGTAATGGAAAGTACAGCATCAATTACAATCACACTAACATTACTTTTCGTAGCTGACACTTTACATGCAAAATTATATTCTGGTTGTGCAGTGGACAATCTAGCTAATTTCATGTTGGCTACTAAAACACGTGTTAATATTTTATGCCACCGCATCCTGTCAGCTTTTAAATGGCGGCGTGAGCTGATGGAAATGAGTGGATCCTAGCTTATAATGATTCTCTTTAATAATATTTTGGAACAGATATATTCAGATATAGTCGACGAATGGTTTCGTTGTTTATTATTGTTGTTTGTAAAACTATAAGTACTCAATACATATTGAACACTGAATTTTACAGAACGTTGATTAGAAAAAAATAATAATTTTGTTGTATCGCTTTTACAATGGCTGAATAAATATATTCTCCGAAACTTTGAACTGGATTTGTAGTATGTTGAAACACAGTATTGTGTTAAGAATTTATTTAATGTACGCGGTGTTTCTAGTAAAACCACATGAGCTAAATCTATTCCAGTGTGTGTATCTGATTATGACACTCACTTACCCCTTGTGCCCAGCCCTCAATACAAGCTTTTAGCCTCAGTTCAAAGCAAAATATAATGTGTTACTTTATTCATAGGCTTCATTTTCCAATACCAGCTAGCCTGCCTCGAAATATTCATACAAATATAGATAATAAAATGCAGCAATCTCGTCAATGGATTAGCTTTAAATAATAACTAATTTTGAAATGGAATACATAATTTGATATCAGTATCTAACTGATTTGTTAGTGTGAAAATTAATTACGAACCGTTGGCTTTTGGTGTCAAATCTGACGATACTGTTACGACTAGATAACAGTTCATAATATCAATTTTAATTAGTAGATATGTAGCTAGTAGACCTTAGTGACATAAATTTTATTTAAATTAACTCTCTTATTTATGGCAAGATTTGCTTTTATCTATTAAAATTATTATGAGTAATAGAATATGGGGTATGCAGTTGCGCGAGTGTACCTAGAATATATAAAACTAATACAACCAACTAACAAAAAATAACGCTCTAAAAACCAAAACTCTTGAACCTACATACACAGCAAAAGATTGGAACTCTCTACCTGCGTCTGTGTTTCTGAGCGCTTACCTACAACCCGAATATCTTCAAAGTAAGAGTGAACAGGCTTCTTCTGGGTAAAAAACCTAAATGTCATATTCGAGTTTACTTAAAATTTTCTGATACAGTAACCGCTGATCACTTAGTTGTGCACAACATAAAGGATGAAGATCGTAAAAATAAATTCCTTCTTATCCATCCAGAAGTTTATTACTATCATCATCCCGTATTTTATGTGCTGCCATCTAGCCTCCGAATTCCCGAACCTCTCGTTACGTCATAGGGAATTTTGCGAAGTTTTCTTTGTACAAGGATTAAGGAAGGATATTAATCCTCCCAAGTTTGAAAGCGGATTGTGAGATGCAACGGGAGCTTTAACATTTTGCCTGTAAGATATTTCTTTACAGGATGTAGTTTGGTGGGGGAGCTGAGAATCAGAAGGGATTTAAGCAATATATTATTTATTTCTGTAATCAATCATGGTTTTAATTGTTGACGATTTATGACGACCGAATATCGAATAATCTACATTATACTCTATATGCTAAGCATACTAGTATATTTTGCTATCTAGTCATTTCTTTGTGCATATAGATTATGTCCAAACAAGCTACATCTGGCAAACCAAAATCCCGCTAATATATTCGAGTAATCCCTGTATTGACCTATCGTGATACGAAACCCAATACATCAAGATTGGTTGGATGGAACCCACCATAACTAGACCTCTTCAACCCCATTTCATTAGCAAGTACGTTCCACCAGATTCAGGGATCCCCATATTTAAGAGAGATCATGTTTCCTGGCCAATTTAAAAAAAGCCAGATTAAATAGACCCATTTGACCATGCATGATGTTGGTACTTACAGGTCTTACGGCTGGTCGTTTACAAAAACTGGGCAGTGTAATATATAGGTCAAATATATTTCCTGTTATAAGTCAGTAGAGCGTTTTGCTGAATCGCTTCACTAAGCTTGGGGCTGATTTATGTTGGGCATTGGCAGACAATAGCTATATGGATTTCTATTCATCTTTACTTTGTAGATCTGTATCTAATTACATTTCGAGCTCAGCAGTAATTTTTCATAACATAGTATTATCTATTTTTATTCATTTGAAGTAATTGTTGTATAATTTTTCTTTCTTGTTAATGGTAATGTATATTTCTAGATATGTATTTTCCTAATTCACATGTTAATGTTATTTCACCATGTTCCAAGCCTAAAATGTTTGGTAAAATCATGACCATTTAACTGCGTTCGATCACAAAGCAGGTGCTAATTTACATTTGTCCCCATGGCTTCTCTTATATCTGCATGGTCCCCAAGCGATAGTTGGCATTCAAATATCCTGCCATATATTAATGGTAATGATCCATAATAATGTAATGAACGGTACATGTTAGCGCGGGATTGGCCCGATACACCCAATGCGCTGAATTATACTAACATTTGGCAATTTTGTACCGTTAATTATTTGGTATTAAATTTTCGAAATTCGCATGCAATTTCTGACTGTAATACTCAAGTTATTAGGTTTGAAATTGAGTGTGGAATGCCGTAGGAGTTATATAACAATAACAGCTTGACTGCATTTTGTTGTAGTATAATTTGTAGAACGACGCTATTATTGCGTTCTCTGATAATGTATTAGGTGTTTGTTTATAGTTCAGAAGTATTTGGGATTACGTATTAATCTAATAAAAGACGGTAATTGACTATTTGTATCGATTTACTTTCACCGTCGTTATTTGCTTTAGGCGTTATTGCATCATCTTCTATATCCCTAGTAACTGTAACAACTTCTCTAAAAGGCTCATTGCGAGGTCCTTAGTGGTAGGTAGATTAGTTATTGTTAATTTTATTAGTACGCAGGTGGAAGTTGTTGGCCATCTTCCTAATGTCTAAAATCCCTTAGTCGCTCCTAACGACACTCATGGGGAGTAATGGAGTGGTCTTTGTAACCCTGGGCTATTACCCTTTAATAGTCGTGTGCTCTTGCTCTAATTTAATGGATATAATTAACCATGGGATAAATAGTTTGGAGGCATTAGGAATGTGTTCGGTCAGTTAAATGATTGTATATCTAAAAGGACAAGAAATTCTATAGACGATTTTGTTGTTAGTTGTCCTTAAACCAGTGGCACTTTATGGCACCTGTGACACCAGCTTACAAAATAATTATAAAAATACAGCTTACACTCGTACATTCGATAAATTATAGTTCCAGTGGTAGTAGATATGTTATAATTGACGACTCGTACAACAATGTAGTAAAGCATTTGTTTCCTCGCATTTAGTACCTACGGAGATTTGTAAAAACTTGCAAACGTCAAACGCCTTCATAAAGTGCCACCATTATAATAGAATATTTTTGTGTTTTTTTTTTAAGATTTCGTACCCAAAGAGTGACAACGTGACCCTATTACTAAGTCTCCGCTGTCTGTCCGTCTGTCATAGGGCTGTAACTATAGTATCAAAGTAGTCGTATTATGTTTCAATACACTATCTAACTAGCTTACATCCTGAATATCATATATTTTGCTGATTTTTGTACTGTAGTCGATCATATACTTTTAGGCATTATAAAAGTTGCGTTTTTTGCGTTTAGATCCTGTAGGCTCCTTAAACTAGTTTTGTCATCACTGATGTGCCTCCTACCCTACAAAACTCATTACAATCGTGGAGTCTATTTTAGTTAGTAAATAAAATGAACGAATACAAAATCATAATCTATCATCCTAAAACAAATTTTTTAGTAATTAACAAGTATAATTCGATTGTATACTACCCTATGATGGACGTGTAGCCCAAGTATATAGTTTATAGGGGCCAAAAATGGCACAATATATTAGTTTTATATGTGTTTCATTCCCCAACGGGTCGTACTTACGCGATATCACAGGAAAATGGGCCTCAATGAGATTGTGTCCACTGCTTTCAAACGATATAAGGTTATTTATTACTATATTTATGCGTGCTTCTATGATATTTTTAATTTAGTAGAGTGACTTATCTCTGTTGTTTCAATTTCGATTAGGTATTGTTATGAGGGGCGATACCCGAATTTTTGAGAACGTCCGCAGTCTAATGTTAGTGTCAAATATCTCTAATTTACTTACAATATTGATAAGTTTTTGACATGAATAAGTGGTTAAGATGAGAAAAATTAAAAGAAAAGTACAGACGCCAGCAAATCAAGCTACTACAATCTGTCAAAGGAGGAGGCAATTTCTGGGCCCAGCTGTTAACTAGTTGAAATGTGTATTAAAAAAAACGTTATATTTTTCTAAAGTAAAACACTAAATATCGTACCAGGTTTCTATCTAGGAAACGAGAAAAGTTAAATTAAGCCATGAAACTAAATAATCGATTAAACAAAACTGAATTCTTAATAATCGATATTGAATAAATCGCAAAAATCACAGAATATGTATGAAAATCGAGTGACAAATGTTTATAAATCATTTCGTGGAATCGATTCATGGCGAATCGAGTTCCTTTACTTTTTCTTCAGCTAGCAACACTGGTCACCGACTGACAGTGACAGGATAAAACCGGCACTCGTTCGTTTTGTTTCGTTCTGAGTGCGCACGTATTTTCCATGTTTTATTGTTTAACCCCACGACCCCGATTTTGCATATCATACAGGACTATTCGACGGATGCACTCCATGCATAAAACCATTACACAACCGAAGCCATTCTAAAATATTTCGCAAATAACATCATCACATCACAAAAAAGTATAATGTTATAATATAACCTCACTTTTACTACAGTTCATATAACTTGATTCCTGGATAGCCAAATTTCACCAAATTTTCAGTGAGGCCTTGCTATTATATCCTCTTACAAATAAGGCTAGTTTGATTGAGTTAACACCTGGGCCCAGAAAACTATGGAGCCCTTCCTTTCTCCTTTCTTTAATAGATTTTCAACTTTATCGCTAAAGCATAAGGTTCAAAGTTGATTGGGAAAATTTGACAGTTTCGGGTAGCTTGATGTGCTGGCGTCTGTACATTTGTTTAGTAAGCTGTGTTATATCAATAAATATGTCGCCTTAAGATTAATATTATTAATCTCAATGGAAGCAAGCAAAATATTTAAAGACTAACCAGTTTTTAATACACCATGAATATTATAAACTTGACTAACACGGTACATTTACTTCAAATGCTATACCTAACACCATCTAGCGGCATTAAGCGCAACATAGACATATTCCTTACCTTTTAATTAATTTCAACGCGCCCGTTGTCATCATCTAAGTAAAATAAAGCCTTCCAAAATGAAAAGACGTTTCACATAAACTGAGCGATATTTCCTTACAGTTTGCTTAGTAGGTACTGTGAAAATTTTCAATTTTCTCAAACAATGTAACCGCTTAGAGTTCTGTGTTTACAATTTTGTGTGGTGACATGGCGACAACGCGACATGGTTCTGTTGTTGTGTCAAATAAATTCTTTTACGAATGAGTGTTTCGGAAGTAGTATGTTTTCTGTGTTAGTTCAGTTGTTGAAGTTATTTTTCATGGGGAATTTATGTTTTGGTGTTAGTGCAGTTTGGTTTACGCTAATGTTCTAAAAATGGTGGGATTTGCAGTAATATGCATGTTAGCTTAATTGTGTAGTAGATTAGTACTTCATCCTCTGCAATTTCTATTTTCTGACTTGTTAGCGTTATCAGGATTCGATTTTAGACTTGGCTTTGCATTTTTTCACATTGCAAAGCCAAGTTTGAAAGCGAATGTGCATGTGATGTGATGTGAGCTTTGCAGGCATTATTAGCTAATTATAAAATTAAATTATAAATTTTTAATAATTAATTATTATGAAATTGTCAACCAATCTTGCGCTAGCAAAACCTATTCAATTAGTAACTTTGTATAATGTTTGGGTCACCAAGATACAGGCAGTGCCTAGTTTAGGACCCACTGTTAAATCGATCTAAGTTTTCTCTTGGTTAGAACTACATGCTAATACTCGTATGTTTGCGAACATAAAAAAAAATCGTAAATTCTATTAACGAATCTATACATGCTTTTGTAATATATTTTTTTATATTTAGCGGTTCCTAACAAGTTTTCTTTATAGTCTATCTTCAATTTTGTTGCTACTGGTCTCACAGTGTTTATTATCCACATAAAAGCCTTCTTATTCTTTAATTTCTCATCCTTAGGTGTACCTACTACTTTGTTGACGTCAGATATAACACAAAATGTTACCGTCATTATCATGCACAGCCTTTTTATTAACACGCGGCATTAGGATAATCAACAGCTTATCTAATTATCTGATTGGTTAAAGTTAATTTTACTGTACTGACCACATGATGAATTACTCCTAAATAGGGTATATTATAATTTTGAGAATTTTAATTACATCCAACACGTGCAAATGAGGAATTAGAAACTTTATTTAATATAACTTTTGTTGCAGCCACAAGCACTCAAAGTGCTTCGTCATTCATTTATAGTGCTTAGAGGACAATTTTCGTAATAGGAAAAGTTTAGGTGGAGTGAAATTGGTTTAAAAATTTATCTCATTTGTCTCTTGATGGTGAAAGAAAGAGTGAGTAAATGGTAAGTTTTTAATAGCTAAACAGTTATGATCGTACAAGCCACAGTTTAATTAAGCATCAGCTAAAAGTAATCAAGAAAGTATTGTTTTCTTTAAAGAATGAATTAATACTCTTTGTAAACAAAATGTAACATGAAAAGAAAAATTATAAAAGAATCTCCATATTACAAAATTAAATGTTGACCAAAAATGAATAAGCAAGTGTCGAGGAAAATTTTAATAGAAAAGATGAGAGAAAATGTCCTGTAAATATCCTTAAGAATGTTTCGCTGGAGATAACCAACGAATATCTTTATTGCGACGCGGGAATACTTTCATTTGCACTTAAAAATAAAGACTTGAGACGTTATTGTAGAATTTAATGGAATTTTAAGTTCGTTTATTATGAAAAATAGTGGAGTTTTTTTTAACTGTTGTCTTTTTCTTCAAAATGATTTTGGTTACAAATTGATGTGCCTGTAGCGGTATCTACAACGCCACATGCGAATAACGCGTTGCGCAAAATCCTGCATCTCGCAAGCAGAGTTTGCCGCACAACTAGCATACATACAACGTCCCGACATGAATTATTGGGCAGCTGCCCGCCAGACGCAACACCCGTCTTGTCGGAGGATCCTCCCTTTTCTATAGAGTATGAGTGAACTTTACACCTGTTTCTCATACCTCTTTTAGCCTTTTAAATTAAATAAAGTAAGGTATGATCATTCGCACTGCAGTATTATATCTTTGTATATGCTGTTCAGTAATCGAAAAAAAGCTTCAAATAATGACAGCATAAGTAGTTCTAAAGACGTTATACATATAACGTCTAGAAGATTAAAAAACACCAAAAGAAGGTTATAATAAAACCATGTATCACTAAAACATCAAACACAATCCAAACGTTGAACAAATATTAAAAAATCTGCACAAAAATCTCAGAATAGACCATCCACGGAAACTAAATCCAGCGTTTCGTGGAATGAAGTAATAACGTGTCTACTAGTAAGTACAAGAACAGAAAAATTTCTCAGCGCAGTGTCGGGAAAATTCCCAGGGAATAGGCGAACGAGAAATTCCGAGGGAGGAATGTTCCCCATTAACGCTAACTGCACCAGAACTGCCCAGTTCGGGGAGTTACTTAATTTCGCGTAAGCTCTAAGGTGTTTCTGAAGTGCTGGTACTGGTTTTAAGGGATTCGTAAAGTGTTTACGTATTACTTGTAGGGTTCAGATCGATGGAGGGTTTTTTTAGCTTTTTGGAGATAGTTAAATGTTCCCTAAATAAATGTAGGTAGTTATTTGTTTTTAAAGGACTGACGAAATACTTTTGACTGTTTTATTATTGATGTAGTTTTTCTTTTTAAATAGACTGTATTATAATGGTTTTCTGTAAATATTCCATTCAAAAATTTTTAGATTTATTTTATTTCCATTTTATATTAATCAAACCAGTAAATTGATTACAAAAAATCTACATTTTTATTTAGTATGGTAAGAAATCTTCTTAATTACTTACCAATTCATCTGTATCTTTACTCTAAATACTTACCAACAGCCCTCAAAATTAACCACACAATTGCTTTACCTCAAACCCATTACAGCAGTATGATATAAATAATTAAATATACATTTTTAATTATATTCTCAATTCGTAAAGCCCGCATTAAGCAAATCTTACATTTCTTCATGTATCCCTGGTATATATTACCGCAAAAACTTACATAATTACGGAAACCTCAGACCGTCTAATATGGTAGAACGAACGTGTTATAAACCCTTTTGGATGGAACGACGAAATAAGTCCTTATATTTCTCAAACAGGATGTAAACTTTGATAATATTGCAACTGTTTTGCATTATAGATTTATGCTAAATAGTTTATCAATAACCCAGTAATGTTGATGAACTTTTTCTTTAGATTTTCGTATCTCTAAGCCTGTGTAGCGCCACTTTCTTTGCTTGGCAATTCCCTTTAGGTTTTACATAAGTTTTGATTTCCTGTCGTTGTCTATTTATCAAATACTGGTATTCAGCTGCATCCGGCTAGACTGGAAGCCGACCCCAACATAGTTGAAAAAAAAAAAAAAAAAATGATGCTGACGAATATTTATCAAATATTTGGCAAATAAATGATGCTGACGAATATTTATCAAATATTTGGCACTAAGCTTTCACATTGTGGTTTTACCTAGTAGTGTCATAAGAAAAGTTGCTCTGCTTCGTTAACTGTCAGATAAATTGTATCTTAGCCGCAAATTCTAAGTTAGCTTCACACTTCTGTGTCCAATTTTTAAATTCATTGAGCTGAAAACTGACAAAGGAAAAATGAAATGTTCCTTCTTCTGCAATGAGTAGAGCAAATTAAGTACATAAAAGCCAAAATGGGGTCGAGGACTCTGTCAATGGTCGCGGTCGCTTGGAAGTTGATTCAAATTTGATTGTGGGTAATTTTTTACCCGACTGCTAAAAGATTGGTAATGTAACTTATGAAATAAATGGAGAGAGGAGAGTAATTAATTTGTCAACCAATTGATAATGAATATTTTTTTTTATTAAAGAGTTTTTGGAAAGTTTATACATATATTAGGATCTTTTAGTTATGGACGTTAATTGAATTCGTTCTACTTCTCCAGGAGATATTGTTCCATTATCAGGAACATTTTAAATTTTCTGTAACATTGTTTCAATCATTAGAGAGGCTCGTGGCTAAATAATAACAGTCGTACGGGTCGATCAAAGGTTAAGCTACGATTGCCGCGGTCGTTTCATGGATGGGTGACCATCCATTACATATCGAGACGAAAGCACGTTAAGCCTTCGACCCCGGCTGTCATTCGTAGATCTGTGACATTTGTTACGGGTAGTCAGGCAGAAGCCCAAAAAAGTCTGACAACCAGTCTTACGAAAGGTTATCGTGTAACCCAATAAGTGGCTTGTGGAGTTCAAATAGGCAGTCGCTCCATGTAAAATAGTTAGACTGGAAGCCAACCCCAACAAAGTTGGGAAAAGGCTAGGCAGATCGTTTCAATTATATAAGGACGTTATTGCTGATAATACCGACATTGTAATACTTGGCTAAATTAAATTAGCCACAGAATGGTCGTCGAAAGAATGCATTCCTGACACCTGTCAGAGCGACAATTCTAATAGCTAATAAAGATCAAATTTGCAAGACACGTTTTCGTTTGTATGAAACTGAGAGGTGTCAAGAACGTATTCTTTTGTCGGCCGCACTGTATCGAAATTCCAAACACGTAGTATCGATATCTTAACATACAATTTTTTTTCTTTTATTTGTCATGTTTAGCTATCAAAACCCATGACGTCTGCGGAGTTTCGCTAATTTAAAAAAAAAACAACATGTGTGCAATTCACACGTGGTAGAAGTGAAACCTTCAAAAACACTGTATAATACTTCCTATCTCATTTTCTCCCACGTTGAATCTTATGAATTTACATGTCTCTTTTTACTGTCGCTTTTTCGTTTCATAAACTTCGAATTTCAAATCACAACGATGCTAAAGAAGTTTTCACTTCAAAAAAAAAACATATGTTCCACTAACAATTTCACAAAAACAACAAAATCAAATTGAAATCGAAAAATTTCAAACACACACGTCGAAACAATTTATCCACTTTTCAAAATCCGTACTTTTTCAAGCTCATTCGAAAGCTTGTGACAAGAACATACTCGGTTCTCGCTCTATTGGGACTCAAACTACCCGCTTTTAAGAGCCAGAGGTATAAATCAAGAGGTTTGGCTGCACATTACCGATTGCTCGCTACGATTTGTATTGGTTCTAGAGTTTATTGTTTGAAATTGTATTTATTTGCTGTTATGTGTTATATTTTTGTTTAGTAAGATTTGATGTGGTTCTATAGGTAAAGGTAAAAATTATCACTGATAATTTATTTTTCTTTATTTTCAACAGTGATAATTAAGCTTATGGTAGGTAGGTACTTAAATTTTTTTGCATGCAGACCTATATTAATTTTAAATTTTATCACAAACTAGCTTTTGATCGCGACTTCATACAGCGAAACGAGCGCTCGATTCAGTTGAGTAACTGGCGGAACAAACTGCGCTACACGAGGAGGCTTCTTCATGCATCCCAAAAAAATATTTATTGTATGTAAGACAAGTTTTTATTGGCATTAACAAGCTACCATAATCATACATGGTCAAAGCTAGATAGTGAAAATCTGCAGACATTATGGCTATCGATACCACAAACTTGCCCTCACTTAGACTAAATTCGGACTACACATACAAAATTACACGAAAATTTTTGCCAAAACATAGTCAGCATATATCCGTCCTTCTAAGGTTCCCCCAAACTTCTGAGATAACAAACAGCGTTGACATTGTTACAAGACAGATTCCGCTCAAGAATTTTGTGCCAACTCAGTGGAACCGTAAACAGATACATTATTTTTCCCGACTTCTAAAAAGGAGATTCTCAATTCGGATGTTTAATTTTTTTTATATTACGAAACGTCACGCGCTTTACTTATGGTTATCAAGTGTATATACTCGCTGTGAGTGTGTTTGTAAGCGCAGGAGTTTACGGTACCGTCCGAGATAATGGCAAAGTCGGAAATGCGTGTGTGTGTGCGTGTGTTTGTTATGTGCGGACGCTACTCGTCTTTATGCACCATTCAAAGCGTGTTTAAAAATACTCTAAGTACCTACCTATATATATATGTAAATATACCCAGACGTTACATAAGGCACTTCAAGTTTTGTAAAAAAAAACCGATAAAAGATTTTTACTAAAATTAGAGAAGTCTAGAGCGTCGTCCCTGTCACTCATACATATTTGATAGGCTCTTTTTAATACTCGATGTGCTATATAATCTTGGTTACTGGAGTGACTGGTATGATGGCAGTACTGAGTGACGTCACAATGACTTGCTGTTTCTTTAAATATTGTAGACATTGTTTTGTTTTTTGTGGTTTCTTTTGTTTATTTGAGAGTGGTGACGTGGCTTTTAATTCGTTGTTTTGGTGAGCTAAATTGAAGTTGATCTTGAAGTATTTTCTTGGTAGTTTTATAGTATTTTTCAGTGTGTGACGTCAATTCGAAACTGTATGACAAACTTGTTGTTTGTTCAGACGCCAGCACATCAAGCTACTACAATCTGTTAAATTTCTTTTTTAACACCCTTGCTCGTAAAGCTGATGTAATTCCACCGGTTTTAAATATGTAAAGAGGGTCATAAAAAACGCGTGTGTTACCAAAGCAAATAGTTAAGTTATAGTCCATACAAATTCCATAACAGCATTATTTGCCATTTCAAATTTGGAACTGATCGCCGCCGCACGACTCCAGCTGTGACTCCAGCTAGTGAGCAGCGCGCTGTTGCTATTCAAATTTCGAACTAATCGCCGCGCGGCGCCAGTCAGTAGGCAGCGCTAGCGCGCTGTTAAAATGGCGGGAAAGCAACAGTGTGCATTCACAGATTGAGTTTATTTAAAATTAAAAAAAAACAGTTTATTCGGTAATTTAAAGATTCCATCCAAAACAAAGCAAAATAAGTGCCAAAATAACCCAGACAATAAATTTGGAGCCACAAACGAAGAAGTTTTGCCCTGAGCCGCGCCCCTCTTCTACTGATGATACTTTTTTATTTACAAACTGACGAATTACAATGCTCTTCTGCCGCCTTTCAAGAAGTTTCGTCGTCTCCAACATTTACCCTAACACAAAACAATGACATTATGAATAGTAATAATAAAAACATAATTAAAAAACCAACTACAACTACGTATCATTTTAACAATTGTAATTTCACTAACTGTTTCAATAATTAAAAATGAACAAAATATAAAATGTTTTTTTTTCTGTTTCCTCGCAAATGTGTTAAAAAACGTCGTACGATATACGTGCGTATGGTTATAACATGCTCGGCTCAATTACGCCCTCGCCTTCGGCTCGGGCTGAAATTCCGCCTCGCATGTTATAACCATCTTTACGCACTAATATCGTAATGTACTATAATAGATTTTCAACTTTATCGCCAAAGCATAAGGTTCGAAATTGATTGGGAAAATTTGTCAGTTTCGGGTAGGTTGATGTACTGGCATCCGTACTTGAAATTTTACTTGCAAGAAACTGTAACAGCTTCTTATTTGTGTGTTTAAATGGTGTATGCTTCCAGTATTTTATTTAAAAACGTCATAAAAATTTATATTTGGATATTTTACATCAGTCTGTATCCAGAAGAACTCCGGCACTTAAATTTATTATTAATAACTAATGTTAATTGGCAAAATATGGGTGTAGGTACATGGTGCACCTCTCTCTGCCTAATCCTTTTTGAAATACAGGCGTCGTGTTGTGTTAATGTTTATCAGATTTTAATTGGATTATACGAAATTGCATAGCAAGCAATTAACAACATTTATATTTATCCATTCAAATCAACAAAAACATTCTACCACGATTTTATACAAATATTTACTTGTACAAGAGCTCAAAATCAATGTTCACGGCACATATAATGGACAACTCGGTCCATTTTCTTCAATTCAATACTTGTACTGTCCTCCGTACGAACAAATCATGGTCACTTTACAGAAATGAAATGTCCCACACAAAGCTTGGACAGTGCTCGGGACATTTTGTCTTAGTTTATGAAACTACGTATTTTTCTAGCTTCAACTTTGTATTCACCGCGTTAAGTACGTCTTTTGTGTTCTGAAGTAACATAGGGGTTTCGAAGTTGTGTTCTTCTTTCATTTATTTATTGTAGGTAAGCAGTACACTCACTGCCCTAAGTGTTACTGCTTACTGAAAACGCCCAAATGAAACTATTGAACATGATTTTTTAATAGTTTCGTTCGTCCGTTTTCTACAGTAAACCTACAACATTACATTGAAATTATAGTCATAAAGAAGATTACTCAAGCCACCTAAATTCTAATAATAATGACCAATTTTAGTTTTCAACTAAAATTACTTACCTACTTATTTATTTTTATAAAGCCTCCCCATATCCCATGGGATTTCCTATCGGTAAAAATAACAAACTTTAATTCTCTTTTTAAAGGATGGGATTTAGGGGATGAATTTTCACACTACAGTACTCATTATTATGTTAATTGGGGATTTTATTAAATAAAAAATGGACAAAATTTTAAAACTCAATCTAAATTGCCATTAGGTATATTCTTAATTGCACAGTAAATATTACTTTAGTTTAAGCTCAAATGTTCCTGAGTACGGATTATCGGTACCAGGGCAACATGGCTCCATAATAACCAAGCTGTAGGCTAACGTGTTAATCGACTATCAAAACGGTGCAGCTCTCAATTCTTGTTGTGCGCCTAGTCCTCTGACTTAGTTAAATGGCTTAACAGGAGGTTATCGATAGTATTGTTCGTAAGTAATTTAATATGTAGGAGTTAAGCACTAAATATGAGTGTGGCTGTGGGTTGACCTTATACAGTGAAAACTTTTCACAAAGTAGCTTCAGTCCTTTCACAGTTATTTTAGCTCTAATTTTGCATCGCTGGCCAAATCACAGTGATCTTTATTCTCAATCTAATAAGGTTGCTGTTTGGTTGCTGTCACTGACAAGTTTGTCAAAATCATTGTGGACTTTATTCTCGTTAAAATAAGGTTGCTTTTATAGGTTTTTGCTGTCAGAGGTAAAATAACTGTGAATGAACTGTATGTAGGTGTATCGAAGTATATCAAAGCGACTGTTGTGATCGCTTTTAATTTTCCCTTATTTCATTAAAACATAAGAAAATAAATCAGAATGAATACTTTTTATTTATATTTCACTCAAACGAGATTGGTATGTCATCTTATTCCCAAATTATACTCATAAAAAATACAGCGCACAATGCCAGACATCCTTCAATAAAATTCACGCCGTGCATTTTCCGAAAGGCCTGTATCCACCGCACCGGTTTCAGCTAACCGAAACTAAATTTAGCCCGGGGTTGCAGCTAGGAACTGTCCCGATATAATTAATGTAAGCCGACATCTCACGTCACCGCCGTTGGCACCATCTGGACGGAGCTAAACTGATGTCAAAGAGAATACAGAGAAAGGACTATTTTGAGGCGTGCATGCGGGCACTACAGCGATGACTAACTGTACACGATTTCTGAAATGGTTTAATTGGTAAAGGGACTGTGTTAATGTTTAGTGTATCACTATAGGTAATTCTTTTTACCTTGAGTGTGTTACGTAATGATGAGGCAGATGTCTCTTTGCGACAATTATTAAACGCTTGATTTAAATCTTTATGTTATAGAATAAAACGATAACTTGATCAAATGATCAAGTTATCGAATTATTCTATAACTACATAATTATGTAGTTGAGAGATTTACTAAAGAAAACAACGTAAAATAGTATCGAAACGTAACCAGTTAACACATAGAAAAATATCTATATAAATAAAATAAAGTCTAGTTAACTCAAGAACGGCTGGACCGTTTTTATGATCTTTGATTAACTATTTAATTAGAATTGAATACTTAACTATAAAAAAATCGGAAAAGATCACGAAAAAACAATGTAGATAATCCATGTTTTCTTGCATTTTGTGTGGAACGGCGTCTTCGAAGATATCTCGTGAACGGATTTAGCAATTTCGATATTTTTTTTTAATTCATATATTAGGTTAACACAACATTTATTAATCCTGCGGCGGTGCGAAGCTCGCCGGGTCAGTAATGAAAACGTTGCTGTAAAAGAAAATATAAATGCAAATATACACGAGAAAATAAACCACCCTACACAATATTTAATATACGATAGTGTCTAGAACACATATTTACAAGAATTCCGATGAAAATATGAAATAATTAATTGTAACATTGTAAGTCCTGACCTACTTGTTACTTCATCCCGGGGGAGCTCGAGATAGCTGACATGAAACCAAATAACGTGAAATACGAAACAGATGAGCTTCGTAGGTACTTTAAAATTAAACAACGATTCTTAGTACCTAACGGTTTGTTATAATAATATAATTTGCTCATTGAAGTTCTCTTTTGAAATGTAGAATATGATTTTCAGAGAAAAGATGAAAATGGTTCGTCGAATCGATGCAAATGACCATTAAATTTTTCGTCGATTGTAAAAAAAAAAATCTGTTCCATGACTTTTGGACGGAGTCGCATTACGTCCGCTACGCGTAAAGTTCGTTTATAGCCCTGTTGTATTTTTAAAGGTGATTTTTTTCGGATCGGTCGCTTTATTGCCTTTCTACAAAAAAGTACACTCAACGATGTAAGAGCTTGTTATTAGAAAAATAACACAGACCAAATTAACATTTTGTGAAGCATGGTACCAGGCGAGCAGACTTATCAGGGGATACTTTTTGACATTTCTACACACGAACATTTTTATAGGTATGTAGCGGACATAATGCGACTCCCTCGACTTTTGACCGCGCAGGCAGACACTTTTCTATGAAACGGCTGTATTTTTTTTTATAACCGACAAAACATTTCTGCTCTAGGGGTATCTAGCATCATGTACTGAGTTCATGATTTCGGATTGCGCGTCGATGTCCCCACCACCCTGTATACTAGAATTATTTTTACTTCCTAAATCTAATTCATCTCATTTACGAAGAAGGCAAAGATTACAAGTAAACCTGAGGGTAATTGCGTACCCTATCAGTAGCAATGGGTTTAATTTTGATAGTTCAATAACATTCATTGCGTTATTTACGTTGTTGAGCAGACACGTTTTTTGAATATATAAAGCAATGGATTAGCAATATCCTTCAAAATTATCCAGATTGAGATCGATCGTGTGTTACGCAGATAAGAGTGCTGGATTGGATATTGTGTTCTACGTCGTTCTATTTTTCTCACTCTTCCTACAGTTGTATCATTTTGATTTAGATAAACCAAAATGTAGATTGCTCAAAGAATTAGCAAGCTGAAGTGGCAGTGGGCCGGCCATATCTCGCGAAGAACCAACAACCGCTGGGGTAAACGAGTTCTTGAGTGGAGACCGCGCCTCGGCAAACGTAGTGTAGGACGCCCTCCGGCCAGGTGGGATGACGATCTGCGAAAGACTGCAGGCAGATGCTGGATGCGTCAAGCTGAAGACAGGGCGCTATGGCGCTCATTGGGGGAGGCCTATGTCCAGCAGTGGACTGCTATAGGCTGATGATGATGATGATGATGAAAATGTAGATTTGAAACCAGACGCTTTGAGTACAATATTATTATGTTCCCGAGGTTTAGTGTGTGTGAGGCAGACTTGCATGAGGGTAGTACTCATAAAGTTAACCTGAATACTGTAACGGTACTCGTTGGTACTGAATCTGTTAAGTTTTGAGATGCAGATGTATGTAGAGTGCCAATACAGACTGATACAAACTTTCAAATACAAAGTTAGAGTTCATCAAAGATAAAGAAACACAATTCCACAGCAAACTCATTTGATAAACGATGGTTAAGTTTTACTTAAAGACACTAAAACACTTGAAATCCCTTCCTTCTTTTCTGCAGTGTACATTTCGAAAGAACCGAGATACAGAAACAAAATTACGTTCAAAATCTTCGCAGTAGCAGACAAAAATAAAAGAGCATCTACTGGTGCTGCAACTTCTAAATTTTGTACAGTCGATGCAGTTGCGCCCTCACTAACGCCATGTGTCGCTATAAAGTACGTCCTGCCACCGTTTTGGCACTAAGCCGATAGTACATCGAGTATTCTGTGGTGGTTTTACTTAAGAACATGTCGATACCGCAAACATCGAGATTTCCTCCCCCAGATTTATATGTTTGCTTATTCTTATGATACGTTTTCGAGACTTGCATTTGGGTTTACTGCTTTCTTGAATGTAGAATTCTGAATTCCTGAATGTATTACTTGGAACGCTTTGTGAATATTATTTGAATAGTTCAAGCCCATGTGCGACTCTAAAGCAGTTTCTTATACGCATTTCATACGGAAGAGGTACCTACAAAATATAGAATTTTAAATTCATCTTGGCTTTCGCGTTGGCAAGGAATACTGCAGTGCTACATAATATCGACTACCATGTTTTTAGTTATTACATTTAAAGTTTCTATATAGTCTGACTAAAATCACAATGGTAATCATCAGTCACCACAAAATTAATGAAACGAATCGTATTATTAGAAACTAATTTGTTATGCACGAAGAAATTATAAAAGCTGTAATAAATGACAATGGAATATATCTTTATACAAGTCAAGAACATAAAATGAATAAATTACTAATTAAGTTTCTTAATTGGTGATTTGTCCCAATTACAGGAGGAGGAAAATTAATGATTAAACGAACTTACCTGTAAGTGAAGTTCTATCATAATTATGCGAAGGCTTCGTCCGAAGGGATTAGCAAATAATACTTGTAGTACCGCGTAGTGGTCGCCATTCACGCACTTTATTTTAGAGATATATAAACCATATTTATATGTAAAAAAAAAAAAAAAAATATACTAAAAGTATCTCGGATGTAGGTAGGAGGCTCGCTTATTCGTGTCATTTAGTTTAGAGTGTCGCAAATATTTCACGGAATTTGGGTGAACTTGTTTACAGGGAGGGAGGGTTGCTAATCCCTTCGGACGAAGCCTTCGCATAATTATGATAGAACTTCACTTACAGGTAAGTTCGTTTAATCATTAATTATACTCAGGCTTCGTCCTCGGGATTAGCAAATAATACTTGTAGTGATTTAGAGATTTTAGTGAAATATTAAGTTTTAATAAGAATTTTATAATCATATCAATTCTAATTAGGTACATATTGAACTTATTTAAATAAATGATTTTAATTTTGGTTACAATTTTCATTGACAACTGCTCGTGCAAAAGAATCATTATCGTCATTATGACTGGTAACATTACTTATGGTTCTGTTATAGAACCGATAGAATGTATTGGAAGAATCGCTCCATCCAGCCGTTCTTCTGATTTGATCCAAACTGATACCTGAGTTATGTGCTGCAGATGTAGCTGCGTGTCGCGTACTATGCGCAGTAAATATGTTGACATCTATCCCACTATCTTTTAAAGTGTCTTTAATCCATCTGCTCAATGACTGAGAACCTACGGCCTTATACGGCCTTACAATACTTATGAAGAGAGAGTCAATATTTTTTCTTAAGGAACTAGTTTTTTCTAAATAGGACAACAACAGTTGTCCGGGGCATATTTCAGGTCTTTGTTCAAAAAAGGGTAATACCAATACAGGTTGATTGCAACCTCTACGAGTTGTTTTAAGAAAATCTGGAATTTTAATTATTACCTTAGAAGGAAAAGTTTCAATATTCTTAATGTTAATTTTTGACAGGGTTTGTACTCGATGTGCAGTTAATAATGCTAAGAGAGTTATAAGTTTCTTAGAAATTTGATTTAGGTTAAGTGATTCATTAGGATATAACCGGCCAATATGGTCAAGTACTATAGAAGTATCCCATGTGACGGAATATTTCGGCAAAGGGGGCCGAAGACGGAATATCCCCTTAAAAAATCTTTTAATCCTGTCGTCTTCTCCTAGATTATTGCCCATCAATAGGGCTAGCGCAGACCTACAAGAGTTTAAAGTTCCATATTGGAATCCCTCCTCATAGAGTTTATTAAGGAAATAAATAATTTGTGGGATTGATGCATTATATAAATTAAAATTATGTTGGTTACAAAAATGGAACCAGCGTTTTAAGTAAACATCATATTGTTTAAATGAACTGTCAGATAGAGAAGCTGTCATAACAGTAATCGCAGATGGGGGTACGCTTCTCCTTAACCACGCCGTCCGCATAAGAGCCCTGCCACCAGGGTAATCTTGGTGTGTATGTTGTGATTGCTAGAATGGAAAGAAATAATCGGGTTTCTATTTGCTTTAAAAGTTATAACGTCGGATAACAAAAGGGTTTTGAACAAGGGATACCACGGCTGTGTAGGCCACATAGGCACAATAACTATACCTTTAGCCTTATCGGTAACAATTTTTCGCAACATTTTTAAAATGATGGAAAATGGAGGAAACGCATAAAAATAATAATTGGCCCAGGAGACTGTAAACGCATTGATGGTCATAGCATCTGGGTCTTTGTGCCAGGAAATATAATTGTTACATTTTTTATTTATTCGACTAGCGAATAAATCTATTTGAGGGGTGCCAAATGATGTCACTATTTCCTGATAAGCCCAATCGGCTAACTCCCATTCTATATCCGGATGTATGCGCCTGGATTCTGCATCTGCCGTTTTGTTATCCAACGATCTAATATAAGACGCTACAACATACAATCCATTACATTCACACCATTGCCACAACTGCTTGGTTATAGCAGTAAGGTGAGGGAACTGAATACCACCCATTCGGTTAATATAAGAGATGGCCGTCGTGTTGTCAACACGAAGTAAGATCTGACAATTTCTTAAGTTTTTTGCAAAAACCTTTAAACCAAAAAAGGCAGCTTGAATTTCGAGGTAGTTAATGTGTTGGGTTCGCTCCTGAATACTCCACAACCCGCTGGCCTTCTCTTCCCCACATGCAGCCCCCCACCCCGTAGTTGAGGCGTCAGTGAAAATCTCCAGGTCATGTAAATCTTCTTTGATCTTACTGAAAGGTTTCTCAATTGTGGTATACCACCATTTTAAATCAGATTGTAACGTTACTGGCAAATTCATAATTTTGTCATAGTTATTGTCAGATTTTAGATTTAAGTATTTTATACGTTCAAAAAGCTTTGTGTACAACCAGCCGTATTCTACAGCTGGACAAATTGACACTAGTAAACCAATAAAATGAGCAAAATCACGAATTTTGCATCTATTGATAGTCGAATACTTTCGAATTTCTAATTTAACACGATCAATTTTTTCAGATGGTAACGTAACCTGGAAGTTTTCTGAATTTAGTATAAAACCTAAAAATGTACATGTTTTGTTTGGTACCATGGAACTTTTTTCCTCATTTATTAGAAAACCAAGGGAGGTAATTAATTTTTTAGTTTGTGTTGTGTTATATAAACACTCATTATAAGACCGTCCCATTAACCAATAATCATCTAAGTAATTAGTTGATATTAGTCCGGCAGAGCGTAGCAAACGGACTATAGGTTTCATCACTTTAGTGAATATGTATGGTGCTGTACTCAAGCCAAATGGTAATACGTTAAATTCATATAAGTTTTGCTCAAACTGGAATCTTAAATATTTTCTAGAGTTTTCATGAATTTTTATTAAATAATAAGCATCCTTTAAATCAATTTTTGTCATAAAGCAATCTTTAGTTATTAATTTTAATACTGTACGTAAATCTTCCATTTTAAAATGTTCGGTTTTAATGAACTTATTTAAATTCTTCAAGTTCAAAATAAAACGATATTTACCATTTGGCTTTTTTATCAGAAAGACATTTGATAAAAACTGGCCTTCTGTGGGTAGACATTTCGATATGGCACCAATTGTTATTAAATTATCTATAGCTTCATAATATAAAAATCTTTCTGTATTAGAATATGATTTTATAATGGGAGGGGTTAGTTGTACAACTGGACCAATAAATGGTATTTCATAACCTCTGATACAAGATAGTACTAAGAAGTTATTGGTGAGTACTGACCATTGTTTATAAAATAAAGGCAATCTGCCTGTGTATTTTACCCCATCTAGCGGCGTCCGCGCGTCGTTGGCTGATAGCGCAATTGCTTCGATGAGCTCGACGGCCGATTGTTCGGTGGGGGCCCCTTCGCCTTCGGATGACTCGGTGGTTTCCGAGCAGCGTTGGGGCCTTTCCAGTTTAAATTCTTGAACGTGTTAGTTGACGCAGATGGTTTCTTATTACCAGGCTGTGGTTTAGTTGTGGGTGTTTTTAAATCAGCACCAGATTTGCTAATCGCTTTTGCTGTTTTAATGGTCTCCGATAAGTTTTGACCAAATAACCAGTTATCGGGTTTAGTACTTTGGAGTTGATCTCTCATATCTTTCTTTAAGGAAGATAGAATGAAATTCCTTCTGATAACCGAATCATTGTACTGTAAGTCACATAAAATTCGTTCTGAATCCATTAACATCTTTGTTAGTTCCGGGTCTGCATTATTAGAGGAAATAATTTTATTAATTCCTTGACTTATACAGGAGATGGCTGTGGACATCTGCTTTTGTCTTAGTTCGATATTTTTATCTCGTCTAATGGTCATATCGGTCATAGCCGCTTTTATTTCTGCATTCAATGCCGGGGCACTGATAAGTCTGCAGTTATCGGGTATCAAATACTTTTCAAGCAACTCCTTACGAAGTTCCTTAGCCATGCCATTAGTTGTACAGTGTTCTAACCTCACTGCTAAGTCCTTGTGGATTTCAGCTCCATATGCATTAGAAATAGTAGGATCTTCTCCTAATACTTCTAGTATCATGCTGTCCGGAATCGCCTCAACGAGTTCCGGCTCGACAGAAGGTATCTCAATAACTGCAGCGCTGGTGGATGGTTCCGCACTTGTAGTGGCTACGGCAGCGGTGGGGACGTCGGCATCGACGCATTCGACAGTGACATCTGCGGTGGCGTGCTCAACGCATGTACCTATATCCAGCTCAGTGCCTGCATCGAGCAGTTCGGCCACGTTATTGTCAGCTGTTTCGTATTCCTCACTATAAGCCGTACGTTCTCGTTCTGAAATCGACCGATTTCAGGTTAGACCAGAGTAGGTTCTGATCACATAACAAGAATTTACTGGGTGCTACAGGTCCTTAGGGAAGTACTCCCGCAAATCAAGTTAGGTGAAAACGAAAAAACAGTGCATTCTTTACTTTAAATAAGCACATTATTATAGGTTAGAGAGATTTATCTGCTTTTTTGTTAGGAAACAGTCCTAGAATACTGTTCGCAAAGCTAATTAAATGGGTAGTGACAACTCCGATGAGAAGCACGCAAACCCAGCAGATACAAAAAAGCAATATAAAATATTATTTATGTAACCCAGTATGTCTGCTCATTAGTTAAGAAACAGTCCTAGCATACTGTTCGCAAAACTAATAAATGGGTAGTAACATCTCCGATGAGAAGCACGCAAACCCAGCAGATACAAAAAAGCAATATAAAATATTATTTATGTAACCCAGTATGTCTGCTCATTAGTTAAGAAACAGTCCTAGCATACTGTTCGCAAAACTAATAAATGGGTAGTAACATCTCCAATGAGAAGCACGCAAACCCAGCTGATGTAATTAAACATTATAAAATGTATGAGAGGGTAGACACCTGATAAACATTACATCTGTAATCCTTGAACTTAAGAAGAAAGCATTCTCGTATATTGCACCATAAAGTTGACAACTAAAAAACTGATCGAGATGCAAAAAATATATAGATTTTTACTAACCTTGCGAACGATCACCTGATGATCTGGAAGAACCACTCAAAGACCGGCTTCGATGTCGGCGACGTAACCGTTTCTCTAATTTTTTTATCTTTTTAAATAATTTCTCATAATTATCGTCACTTTTACGTTTAGGCATTTTATATTTAGGCACTATAGGAATAAAAATAAATGAGTTTAAATACACTTCAACGGTGGGAAGACACGACGTGCGTTCGTGGCGAGCACTAAAAAGCGAATGACACGAATAAGCGAGCCTCCTACCTACATCCGAGATACTTTTAGTATATTTTTTTTTTTTTTTTTACATATAAATATGGTTTATATATCTCTAAAATAAAGTGCGTGAATGGCGACCACTACGCGGTACTACAAGTATTATTTGCTAATCCCGAGGACGAAGCCTGAGTATAATTGAGTTTTTGACGGCGACCAAAGGACCACATTTTTAAGAGGCAAAAAGAATGGCTACCGTTATATGCTAATTACGCAATCATAAATTTGAAATCTCTCACTGATTTTCTTTTTTTCTCTCCCTTTGAATTTATATCATCTAATTCAATTTTAAATTCTACCGAGCATAAAAATGTCCACCATCCTGATTTTACACATAATTCATGTAGAATTGTATGTGGATTGCAAAATATATTTCCATATTGGAAAGTGAATTGAATGAAAAGGGAATACGATTGATTAAGTTAACTGACTTTCACTCTATATACATATCGTGGTGATGACATTTTCAGAGAAATGTTCAACCTCTGTGCAAATAAATGTGCTAGAATTTTATGAACCAAAAGGTTATTCTGATATTCATGTTTTTAATTTCATTTCAACATTGCGCTCAACACAGCTAATGGCCTGACGAAGCTTAAAACTTTGCGTGAATTTCAAAAAACAAGAGAATGATGAAGACCATGAAAAACAGTATCTAACTCGAAATCGCGGAGGGTTCAAAACTCTTGACAAAAACGGCTCTTATCTTTAACTTCTCAGGGTTAGAATACAGAATGATCGACCATCGTCACTCAGTTTTAACGGTCATGGAATTGATTAAACTTCGCAGCACCCAACCTCGTTAAGTCCAAACTAAGTTGAGTTTTTATTGTGAAATAAAATGGTGGAAAGTTTTACTTAGGGCGAACTTTCCGCTATTCTATAAAGTTAACGAAGAATCGTTAATTCCGTCCTTCGGTTATATTTATTGTTATTTTTTTCGTTCTTGTTGTTACCGTTTTTAAAATAATTAGTTTTTTCCTTTTCTCTTCTACATGTTTTTGTTTGATTTTGAATTGTTTTTCACCATCATGTTCTGTAGCATTTACATAGGTCTTTACATTCTTAAACTTGAAACATTCTTAATACTTAGTTTCTAGAACTCATTATTTAGCACACACAGGCAGGGCACATTGCTCGCAGAACAGATGGCCGAAAGGTTTTGGAGTGGCTACCGCGTACTGGAAGACGTATCGTTGGAAGGCCTCGGAACAAGGTGGTCCGACGACCTTGTGAAGGCCGCAGGAACCCATTGAATGCGAGAGGTACAAAACCGGTCGAAGTGGTGGTGCTTATGGGAGGCCTATGTCCAGCAGTGGACATCTTTCTGCTGAAATGATGATGAATGATGACTTAGTAGGTATTTATATCTGCTTTTTGATTTCCAATGCATAAAACTAGAAGTATCATTTCAGAATACTGTATTCAGATTTTCTGTCATCGTTGTTGACATCTCCTTAATATCGTAAATGTAATTTTCGCTTTCTACAAAGTCACAATATAATAATACAATTTTCAGCCATACCTGCCGATGGCATTAGATGTTATTATGGCCACATTATAGTGCCACGTTGCGCAGACGTACCCACATCATAGGGCAACGTTGCACAAGCGTCAATGTTATTTTGTAAAGTGCAGTAGACCTGAGTTTATGTCGTCTGCTATATGTGGATGATCGTAAATTTAACATTGTACAACTTAGAGGTTTTGGCTTCGATGTGAGGAACGATAAATAAAGCGAGTTTCGAGTGGAGAATACGGATTTTGACGTTTTATGAAGTGAAACATACTCAGCTCAGGATTGACGTATTGCATAGTATTCAATATTTAAGAAATGATGGTCTTATCAGACAGTTCAACAGGAATATGATTATTCAAGAGCAGATTTCGGAATAAATACAAGAACGTCCTCTAAAGTAATACAAACATATATATAAAGTAAGATACACTTTCCAACAGCATAAGCACTAAGCAACATATACGTTGACACTTCAAAAGTCGCCTAACAGAGTAACAGCACAACAAAAACTGTTGGAGTCCCTTTACTAAATATTCTAAAAATGAAACGTTAGCGAAGTGCTAAAAGTTTTCGTTGGGACAGGCCTCTTTTAGACATGTCTGCCACTGTCCCAGTGTTGCGAGTTCACGGGACATGTCCGATACCCATTCTGTCGGATGTTTCATAAATGTGTATTCATTCGCTGGCTGCTATTTTAACGTATTTCGTGAATTTCAACTGTGGTAAATATTTTTGATATTATAGAGATAGAATAAAAATAAACTGTATAAATGTTACTGAATGTTCTGCTATTGCATTACCAAGCAACAATACTTTAATCGTTCAAAATTCACTTACACGCAAAATAAACAGTAATAAAGGTAATACTAAAAGCTTATTTAGAACGAAAATTGATTAAGCTGTTCTGACCATGAAAACATGAACGAGTGAAACAAAAAACAATTCTCTTAGCATTAAAATCGATACACAATACAAATTGTACCTTACCATAAAATATAATATGGAAAGGACTCAGTCGTTCAAATATTCTATTATTATGTAAAACCGAGTAGCCACCGTCCTCTGCAAATATAATAAAATCATTAAGTGATGTTAATTCGCTTAGTGACCACAGTAAATATGATGAAAATATGCAAATGTCCAAAGTTGCGAGGTTGCTTTAGTTAAAATAAATTGCGACTGGCCTGGCTGTTGGGGATTTGAAGAAGACAAAACCTAAAATTTATGGCTGTACACTTGTTTTTGGGGTGTGGGCAGGAGGGTCCCTCATGTATTTTGATCCACTTTGAAATCAAGATTTTTAATGATAATTGTTTTGTTGTCTCTAACGATACAAACACTACTAACAATTATAATGTCAATTATTTAACATCCTCCACTTCATTAAAATCCCCATCAAAAGACTACCCAAAATTAATTGTATTACAATCGTACCAAAAGGCATATCAGTTTTTCATTTATTATAATGAATAAATCAGCCATGTTTGTGATTAATTGGTGCAGATGGTAGACGGCATTCATTACTTAACGAGATACATTTACGAAATTAAAGATTTTAATTTCAGTAACACGGTGAACGATGGCTACCTACTGCCAATTACGTCACTCCAAATTTGATGAGGCAATTCCGAAATTAATCTGATTATCAGAACCAATCTGATTGTTTTTTGAATTTACTTGTTTTGTGTGTACGTTAATTTTCCAAAGGCAAATTATTTCAATTGTATTTAAAGTGTTATGATTTTATTTTCTTTTAGTTCATATCTTTTCCTACATATATCCGTTTTTTTTATGCCACTCTCTATCCTCTATGTTATCTTTCTCTTCGTATTCCTTCTTAGTTGTCGTTAGCTTTGGTCTCTTTAGAATTTAACACGAAGAATTTTGTTACTAGGCACTTTTTAATATGAAAAAATTGGTAGGGAATCTACCAAATTTTTCATATTAAAAAGTGCATAGTAAGAAAATTCTTCTTTTCAAACTATATATTCTATGTCTTATCGTCACATTATCGTAGAAAGGCCTTAGAACTGCTATTAGCAAACACATTACTCACAATATGAATTCAATATGTCCCAATGAATATATCTTATAACATAACTCGCGACCACGACTTTATTAAACAAGTTATTGCTGTTAAATTTTCCCTATTCGACATAAAAGGAGACTTATTTCCCTAATACATCGCTCCAGCGGACGTAACACTTAAATATAATGTCATAAGACTCCATATTTATGGTATGCGAGATGTGACAATATTTAACGTTTAAGGCACAATAATGTTTATGCTCTTCGTCGAAATTGGTTTTTGAAAATGTTTCAAAGTCACCCAAGTGTCAATAAATGTTTAAAGACCAAAGTAGATAAGGAACATCTTTTAATCTCTGTATATAAGAGTTTATGTAAGAGCAAAGTTATTCTCGACGCAATTAAAAACAAAATCTTCTACGGTCATTATTGGCCGGGTCAGGAAAAAAGTGTCCAAAAAACTGACCCGTCCCTTTCAGCCGTTTTCGAATAAAAATGCAAATCTACCTTTGCGTCGTCCTACGGGGTTGTAATTGCAAAAAAAAAACTTCACCAAAAGGTTTGGTAATACTATGTTGGACCATGGTAGAACAGGTGCTTATATAGAACCCAGTTTTGCATCACAAACGTGTTGACATCCAATTTATTTTAACTAAGGTCTGAACTAGCGCAACCAACTTTTTCGTACACAGTTTTTGTTGATTTGCATATTTTCACTTTAATGAAAGTTGGGAGTTCTATAACGTATGTAAATATATTAATATTTATAGTTGATTACAATATAGAACCTCTGGGACAGTCACACGGAGGGTTCCTTTGAAACGATTTGGGTTTGTAATTAAGTTAGGATTTGATTATTTGCATACGAGTGGTCTACTTAATTTATACAGGTTCAAAGGAACACTTATTTTTAGTACTGTATAATATTATAAGCGTGGTGGCCAAAATACATACCATGAGTAAGTTTGAAATTCACTGATAAGAATTCATATAATAAACGGGACCAGCAAAGAATATTGGAAGCTTTACATCGAGCGAAAGTTGTAAAATACGATTCTGATCAAAGCTTTCGAAGAATAATATTCACCGTTTTAAAAATCCAGCGTAGGTAGGCTTAAGCGATACAACGAAACAAACAAAACAAATTCATTTAATTCTAAATGTCCAAAAAGTTTGTTACATTTTCTGAAAACTCCTCTTTTACCCTTAACGTTTATTGAAATTTCCGGGGATTACGTCATTGCGTAGTGTTTTAAAGAAGTCAACCGAAATCTGGGACAACGCTGATAAAATGTTTAAAACGTTTTGTTAAAAAGAATTAAAACTCTTCCTAAAATACTCCTATTGTGACCACGTCATAATACCTATTATTGTTCAACTGCAGGGGCAAAGCATCTTCTTTTAAGGAAAAGGCATGCACATTGATAATCACGCTTGTTCAAAGCGGATTAGCGATTTTTTATATTAATTATAAATGTATGTACCACACATGAGAGGTCCGTGGCTAAATAATAACAGCCGCATAGGTCGATCGATCAGGTTAAGCTACGCTTGCCGCGGTTAGTCTGTGGAGGGGTGATCATCTTTACATACCGAGACCCCTTCGTGCCTCGGAAAGCAAGTTAAGCCGTCGGTCCCAGCTGTAATTCGTGGATCTTTGACAGTCGTTACGGGTAGTCAGAAGCCCGAAAGTCTGACAATCGGTCCTACCAAGGGGTATCGTATTACCCAGTAACTGGGTTGTGGAGGTCAGATAGGCAGTCGCTCCATGTAAAAAACTGGTTTTCAGCTGCATCCGGTTAGACTGGAAGCCGACCCCAACATATTTGGGAAAAGGCTTGGCAGATAATTTAATGAAATTGCGTTAACTAGTATCTCATTAGCATTACGTTGAGTAAAGTTCACAAAAATGTGATGGTAAAATAATTTTGGCATAATTTATTTGCATATGCAAGCTCTCCATCTGAAGTAGCTCTTAACATTTCCATCACGCTTCCCGTGGCTCTTAAAATATTCAAATTTACCTTGCTTGTCTAGTAACATCATCAAAATTAGCAATAACTCAAAAGACATCATCTTCAGAAAGTATCAGAAAAAAGTAGGCAAATTTAGTCCCTTTTCCTCGTCAAAATTTTCATTTCATTTAAAGCCGAGTGGATCCCGCAAATTACTGAGGATTTCTTTTTTGTGGCTTTTTGTAAAATTGCCTACGTCCACTTTAAGATATTAAAGGAGGAGACAAAGAAGCAAATGTAAGTTAATCGTGAGAGGTACCCGTTTCTATTTACTTGTGTTGCTTAACTTTGCTAACGGATCCGTGATCCGTATTCTTTTGACGTGACAACGTCTAATAAATCGAGGAAGCTGGCTGCACTCACGAAAAAAACATGACTCATGTAGCGTTACCTCGCGGCCTTGCTCTGTAGCATTCCATGGTGGCTTGAAGTGCAAGCGAATATTGACAAATGCAATGCAACTATTCCATCAGTATTTTCTTATGACGTTGTCACGTTCAACTATCGTCAGTAAACCGACTTTACAGACAACCGATTTTTATGTCCCGTTTAAATTTCACCTCGTTAAGCATCTCTTGATTATGATAGCTCGTTATTGCTACAAAGATATAAATCAATAACAACGACTTGCCTTTTCAATTTGCAAAAACAATCGTAACATTGGAAATCAGCCAATGCAAATTTTGAATTAGTCCGAACAGCTCAAGGGTGGACAAAATAAGAAAAATGTAATAACTTTTTCAGTGATATATGCAGTTTTCTGTTTGACCGCACCTGAATGGCAAGCTTTATTAGAAATGTCTGCTTGTACAAACATATTGGAGCGTACCTAATATTTTGCCAATTTTGTTATGAATGTCTTCTTAACATTTTCACTGTCCACAAAGTAGACACAATAATTATTAAACAATCAAATTAAATTAAAAAATGGGTTAATTTTGAAGAAGACTTCCATCCTAAAATAGGTCATTTTTTTTAATAGATTTTCAACTTTATCGATAAATTATAAGGTTTAAAGTTGATTGGGAAAATCTGACAGTTTCGGGGCAACTTGATGTGCTGGCGTCTGCACAAACAGTTTTACATGTCAATCATATTTTAAAAACTAGATGAGGTCGGCGTTTCCTATTTGTCTACTATGAGGAGAAAGGTCGAAACAAACTCAGAGGTCACAGTCTCTTTTAAAGTCCAGACATGACCTTGGTCAGATCATGTGAAGACAATGTAGATTGATGGTTTAAATGGTATTTTGAGAGGAAAGTTCCGCATGCAGATTAAGAGGACCTGTCCACTCAGTGCACGCATTTCTCAGTAATCGTGCAGAACAGATGGCCGAGGGGCCGAAATGTTCTGGAGTGGCGACCGCGTACCGGAAGATTTAGCGTTGGAAGGCGTCCCACAAGGTAGACCGACGCCCATGCGAAGGCCGCAGGAACCCGTTGGATGCGAGAAGCACAGAACCGGTCGAAGTGGAGGTGCTTGAGGGAGGCCTATGTCCAGCAGTGGCCATCTTTCGGCTGAAATGATGATGTTGATGTGCAGCTCAACTCAAGTTCAAGTCATATGTAAGAGGATGCGAGCCTGTCGCCGCTGACCAGGCATACTGCTGCAGTGGTTCTAACGGAAAAACCTTTTAACACTTGTTAATACCCCGGGATCGAACCAAAGAATCTATGCAATAGTATTTTATTTTTTTTTTTATTTTTATTCAAATGGAACAGCAAACAGCTACAATATAAAACATAAACATCATATAAATATACAAGACTTATTGACAATATTGCAGCCCACAACGCTGTTCACAGATTAATTAAAAAAATACATAAAGTGAAAATAATAATCATCGCTACGGTAACAACAACTTAGTACAAATAGTGTATAAATGTAATGTTCACGAAAGTTCGTTTAGTATTAGACTTTTAAATTTATGGGGAGTACATGTAAAAATATCGATGTGTTCAAAAGTGCTGTTGTAGGAATCGACCATTCTGCGAACAGGCGAACGCAAGCCAGAGTTGGATTTACAAATACCAACTGAAAATAATTTGCCAGCGCGGACCTTTCGCTTGTGGATCGTCCTAGGAACCGCATAACATATCATATTCGACAGTTCCATGCAGTCAAATGTATTTTTTACAATATTATATAGATTTACAGCTTCTAAATACCTACGTCTACTTTCAAGTGTTGCGAGCTTATACTTCACAAGTAAATCTCGGTATGGTAAATAGTGTCCGCAGCATCTATAATGCATAGTGCGCAAGAATTTGTACTGGACACACTCAATCATCTCAACGTACTTTTTGTAGTAGGGACTCCAGACGGACACGGCATATTCCAGTTGAGAGCGTACGAGCGACTTATACAAGCAGATATAGGAAGATGGCTTTTTAAAATCAACTGTTGAACGCATAACAAATCCGTATAGTTGGTAGGTACGCTTTATTGACAATTTTTCCTATGTGTAAGTCTAAGCAAAGCTTCGAATCAAGGATAACACCGAGGTCTCGAATAGAGTCCACTTTAAGTAGGGGGGCATTGCACAACGTGTATGTGTAGTTTATTATACTTTTATTTTTTGTAAAGCTTAAGAAGTTACATTTGGGTAAACTTAATTGCAATTTATTTTCCTGACAATAACAGGATAGTCGATCCAAATCTTGTTGCAGCAGAAGGCTATCACTTGATTGCCGTATGGTTCTATATACCTTAAGGTCGTCGGCATATAATAAAAATTTGGTATTTCTAAAGCATTTGCCGATGTCATTTATATATAAAATAAACAAAAGGGGACCAAGTATAGAGCCTTGAGGTACACCAGAGGTAACCTGCGCGATATTAGATTTGTGACCATTGATGACAACCATCTGACTGCGGTTGGTAATGTAAGACATGAACCACCTCAGAAGATTACCACGAATTCCGTTGAACGCTATTTTATTTAGTAGTATTTCATGGTCTACCTTGTCGAAAGCCTTACAGAAGTCCGTATACACTGCATCCACCTGAACACGGCTGTCAACACAATCAAATAAATAGCTTGAAAATAATAATAAATTTGTATTCGTAGACCGACGTTTAACAAAACCATGCTGTTGTTGAATTATGATGTTGTGGAGTACAGGATAAATTACGTTATGAACTAACCTTTCAAAGAGTTTCGACAATGTAGACAAGATGGAAATGGGACGATAGTGTTCCACGCTGCGTTTGGATCCACCCTTGTGAACGGGCACAACATACGCATGCTTCCACAATTTAGGTACAACTCCTTCAGTTATGCATTTATTATAAAGAATAAAAAGAGGTTTACAGATGGAAGTCGCAGTATTCCTAAGGAAGTAAGGTGAGAGTCCATCAGGACCTGGACCCTTCGCTGGGTCCAGGGTTTTAAGTTCCTTTAATATGATCTCTTCACTGAAAGAAAGGTCGCAGATAGAGACATCGTGCAGTGCGTTATTGTCCTGCGGAGGCTTCCATTGTGGCAGTGAAGGAGATGTTGGTTCATATACCGAGTAAAAAAAGTCCGAAAACATATTACACACCATGTTAGGATCACTGGTTTCAGCGTCTTTATATTGAAGCTTAGATGGGATTCCTGGCCTATCTTTTCGATTGGAAACATATGTCCAGAAGTGTTAAGTGTTTCTGCTTAGATTGTCCTCCACAGAACTGATGTACGAACGGAAACACTTGAGGCATCTATCACTAAACTGTTTTCTATAGTTCGAAAACAATTCATAATCAGAAATGTTATTATATTTCTTCCACTTGATCCACGCCTTTTGCTTCTTTTTAGCAATAGATATGAGAGAACGGGAGAACCATATGGGATAGCTAACAGATCTAGGTCGGGCCAATGGAGTATCTAGTTTAATAATTTTATCCATCTCAGTGTAGAACTTATCCAAAGCCTCTTCAGATTTCATAGGGCATAGCATTTCAGGCCAGTTCAGTTGCTGTATGTTACTGTTAATATTGTCAAAGTTGGCCTTATGAAAGCAATATTTGTGAAGAGGAGTTTTAGTCAAAGGGGTGATTTTGACGTTTAGACAGGTCTCACACGTCAGTACAGGATGGTATGGGTCAATCGGAAGTAATGTCATTGGGACATGAGAAACATTACAAGTGTTATTGGAAATTACAAGATCAAGAATTTTACCTTTGTCATTCACTACATTGTTAAATTGAGAAGCACCCAAGAGGGAAATCAAGATATGTAGATTTGCACAGGCAGAAGGTCCACCAGAATGTAGTGTAGCAGTTCCCGCAGTAACTGTTGTAGAGGATACAAGCCAATTGGCTTCAGGGAGATTATAGTCTCCTATAATGTAGAAAGTATCAACACTAGAGTGGCTTAACACTTCTTGTAGCAAATCAAAGTGCCTGTCATACACTAAATTAGGAGCCTTAGGTGGTATGTAGGCAGCACTCACAATGTGTCTTTTATTGTTGACCGAACTGGGCAACTCAACCATAATGTGTTCAATATGAGTGTGCGACAAATCACGATACTGTGTTGATAAAATACTTAATTCAGAAGACTTCAAAGTGCGCAGAACCGCAATCAGTACACCCCCACCGTCTCGTTTATTAGTAGCCGCGCGATCACGATCACAACGGTACACAATATAACGCTGGTCCATGAATTCGCTATCATAAATATCAGGTGTTAGCCAGGTTTCGGTTAAGATAATTATATCGTATGTATTCATGAGGATATTCGTGTGTAACTGCTGTAATTTTGTGCGAATGCCTCTGCAATTTTGGTAGTAAATGGTGATATTTTTATTTGACATTGTTCAAATTAAAGTATAAATGTGTATTAATGATGAGAGAGTATTCAAGCAACAAGCATATTATGGATCTTATTAACAAGATTGCAGAAATTGATTTAAAATTCGAGGTAAACGGTTGAAGCAGGAAGCAGTATAGATCGCAACACTTGAAAACAACGACAGCAACATATTTCATAGCAATAGTACAAATAACTTTGAAGATTATAAACAAATAGGTTGAATTCAAAAGATATGGGATTTGAGCTTTATAATATATAACAAGGTAAAGAACGGTAGACAAATTACGGGAACAAAGAAACAAACACACTACAGACAAAAGTCTGAACAGAAGACTACCGACAATTAACACTATAAAGTAGTCATTACAATTAACGAGCGAGCAAGTACACATGCTACAATTACTGATTATTGGCATCAATAATGACATTATTACAGTTAATATTAATTTTAGCGATATCTGCTTCTGATCTAATGGCAAAAGCAGCGTCGCCATCTTTCTTACGGACAAGAATTGTGCAATTCTTAATCCAGACGTAATTAAACTGGTAAAGCTTTGCCGCTTCCTTACATTTACGAAACAACATTTTGTTTTTTAAAGTTAAGTGTTCATTAATATAAATATTTGTAGAAGAGCCACTTATACCTATTTGATCCGTTTTCAGTGACTTAGCCCGCCTGAATGCGCTATGGACATTATCGCGCAATATGCGTGTGGTGAATTTCACAATAATATTCTTTGGCCTATTTGTTACTTGGTGGGCGTGCGGTACTCTATGAATGGCCAATATGTCCTTTTGAGGTATGGGAAAGCCAATGGCGTCTCCAATCGCCCCCAAGATCTGCAGGAGGTTTTCACCACGCTTGTCCGGTACATTGCATATCTCCAGATTGCATTGTCTAGCCTGCTGTTCGAGCGCATCAATTTTCGATTCCAGGTAGGTTGTTGAAGTGGCTGATTGTTCCACCTGCAGACGTGCAATGTCTTCGACTCTTCGCTTGAGGTCAATGTGTTCGTCTGCGTGGAACTGTACCGAATCCTTGAGACCGGCCACATCAGCGTTCAGTTCTTTCATCTCCACCTTGAGGTCAGCTTGGGCAGCGCAGACTGAGCCCAGTTCCAGCTTCATGTCGGCCAAACTGTTTTTAACACTTTCGTGATAACTGAGCATGCTGGCCTCCATCTCACCACGCCAATCCTTTAAAGTGCTTTTGATGTCCTCTTTAAACAAAGCCATAGTACGATCGATGTCAGATCGCCATCCCTGTAGTGTTTTGTTTAGTTCTAGGGTAAAAGACTGAATTTGGTTGTCAATGAGCATCGATGTGGAGTTATTGTCAGCTCTTGTAGAAAGTGACGTGTACATGCATGGCGGGGTGCGAGGCGAGGATGGACGTTGTTCCACTAAATCGCAAGACATATTCATGGAATCATCCACATATGCTGGAACCTGCGTGCTGGAACGAACAGGTGTGTCTAAATTAGGACGGGTGCGACGAGTAATAGTGTAGCACGGAGGACATTTCCAGCCAGTCTTGAATTCATGCGTTAATGCCGTAAATTGTTGCAGAGAAAAGTTTAAACACTCATGATGATAACCACCATTGCACAGATTACACTTCAGGTAACCAGCATCAGATGCCAACACATTGTTACATCCGTTGCAGTTCATCTCGAGTAGTTCAGCAACTTGTTAATAGCTTATTTTGCACGGATGGTAATAGTGGCGCCACCTGACGCTAAGATCAGAAAACTTATTGATCGATCGTTCGCTCTAATCAAAACAGTGAGTACAGCCTGGTTAACGATACACGCAGCGCCACCTATCTTATTGATGAAAATGCTCGAAGAAGATAAAACAATCAATCATTCGATCGAAAGTGCGGGATACGAAGTGTTATAGCGTTGCACAGCAAACTAGATAGATGGCGTTGATTTAAAGTTTATTGCATTAGCATGATAAGCAAAATTTGAAAGCAATCAGCTGGCATAAAAATCAGTATATAAAGTCACTGTGTACACAAAATTGACCCAAAACCAAGGGTTTACACTGTAGTACGCACAAGCACAGTTCTCGTCCAGTAATTCCGACACTTTAACACTAGTGTAATATTTGCAACTAGTGTAAACACCAGATATTTTATTCCCACAACAACACTGATTTTAGGAATTAGATCGCAACGTCTTCAATTGACAGTGATTATTAGAACATATTCTCACTACTAACACACAATTTACTGAACTTTGAGTACTTTCAAAATTATTAGAAAATTTTATAACACCGAGAGCAAAGTTAGCTAATTAGCACATACAGCGCCACCTAGCGAAAAAAGATAGTAGTAGTAGTAATAGTAATTGTTTGTCTTTTTATGGTAGGTAATAGGTAATACGGGCTGGTGTCCGCAACGCCACGTCAATGCGCATATTTTGCGTACGGTTTACGGTAATGTGCGTTTTGTTCGTGCAGAATAAACAATTTTCCTTTCTTTCCAACAACACTACTAGCGCTCGTTAACCCCAAAATAAATCTTCATCAATACTTTTTTTTTTCTTAAATAGGTCAAATAAAACTGCAATACATTGACATCACTCTGGTTCAGATTAAATTTTCCGCCCCGTAGATTAACGGTAAACAATAATTTTGATGCTTCAACCAATTTCAGTATATGTATCGTGGATAAATTTTCAATAACAGCAGATATGGGTAATGAATGCCGTGACAAAATTGTGTCAATATTAAAATTAAATCACATTGGACACAAACAGGATTATATTGGATATCAGCTGTCGTAATATACGTTTTTGGTGAATTTACTTTATGATGTGTGTAAATAAATAACTTGGTTATGTAAGTTTTACTCTTATGAAAATTTTATATAATATAAATAATCGAACAAAACGTAGAAAAACAACTCCCACAAAACCGAAGTAACGAGAGAAAAGTAAAAAAAAAATGTAGTGTAAACTAGAACCCAACGTAGTCAGGCGAATGTAAACATTTAGCAGAAACCGCGTTAGCAAATAAAATTGCACTCATTTATTCGAATAATACTTTAAAATATCTGAAAACACTAGTTTTAATAAAATTTCGAAAAAGTATGTAACTTTACCAGCAAACTAAAAAAAAAGAAAAACCAAGAAAGCAGTAGGAGTTACACCTTAATTTATAAGGTGCCATAACCACTGCTTTTAAAAACTTATCCACTTACTTTCAGATGCATTAGAATCCAAAGTTATGGAATCACTAAAGACTTTGATTATAAGTAAGTACTTTTCGTTAGTACCTATCGTTTGTCTTTACTCATTATAATGTAAACTACCGGTCGATTCTGTAAAAATCTCACCGTGAAAACTTAGGTGAAGTGAGTTTGTTTTTGCTAGGAATTGACACTATTGACAGCTCACTCCACGCTCACTTCATCTAAATTTTCACGGTGAGATTTTTACAGAATAGCACCGCTGATTTGAAATAAAAAATCCTGTTATCAAATTACTTCTAGCACGATCTGTTTTTGCAATTCTCTTTTCCTGCCATGTAAGTACCTCCTTTATTGCATAAAACTTTACTAAAAGAGTTTATTCGCTTTTTTTGTTTGTTTTTAATAATGCTGTCGATACATTACCAACCCCTCGCTAATTATAATCTTTGTATAGGTATGTATAGTTCCACAACGCTTTGTCTTCTTCTTTCGAAAGTCAAATTACTGACGACTCAAAGAAAGAAATCGGCGTGTAAGTATTCATCTGATATAATACGTTTATTAGAAAAGGGGTTAGTAGATTAAACACTTTAAAGGAGAGTTTTGCAAAAAGCGACTTTCTTGTATATTGATATTTAGCTAGGACCGAGACCGGTGTTAATCAGTTTTACAAATTGGTGTAACTTTTAGCCCGTTCGTCCAGCATGAAACTCTAAAGTAACTTGTTGTCAAACTCAAATCACCAAAGATTAGCTAGGATGTCACAGCCTAGTGTTGTGACATTCTGGCTACTCTTTTTCTTTTATATAACGTACATGGCGATTCGTACACGACGCAACCAATCACAAATCACACTAATATTACAAAGGCGAAAGTTTGTGAGTGTGTGTGTGTTTATATGTTTGTTACTTCTTAACGCTCAAACGGCTGGACAAATTTAGCTAAAATTTTGTATGGATACTTTTATTCCGATATTCCCGCGGAATCGACACTTACGCGGGTAAAACCGCGGGCGGGTCAATCTCCAAAACGGGCGTGTTCGTGTGATCGCTCTGGTGCTTTTCAGATATTGATATTTAATGGTAATTATGTATCTCATTGAAGAAATGATATTCAAATAGTTTGAATATCATTATTTTTAATGAGATACATAATTACCATAGATCGGAGTAGGTAGATTGAACTGGGGTCATTAATCCGAAACGTATATATTACTATGGACATTCCTCCGGAATTGGTGGTAGTCAGAATTTCATTAGTTAGCCGAAATTTATATCTATCTATAAAAGATCTAGCCATAAAAGGCTAAAAATAAAAAATAAATATTAAAGCTTCGATCGGAATTCGATTGTTTTTATTATTCAACAGATAAATAATGAATTAATTTAGTTTTGATACCTTCCTTTAAATTTTGAATTGAGTAGTAATAATATCACTACCAACATTCACAATATTTAATTGAATCCGGAAATACCGGAATTACTTTCCGGAAAAATAGCTTATCCATGTTATTCTTTCTGTGTGCATTTATGATACAAGTACCAACAATCAATCTACCTACTCCGACCACTGATAATTACCATTAAATATCAATATCTGGATGGGACCAGAGCGATCACACGAGTGCGCCCGTTTTGGAGATTGACCCGGGCGCAGCTATCAGCCTAAAGGCTCCTACAAACAGGCCTGACACGCGACATAATCGCGCGCTACACAAAGGCACCGCTCGTTGCTCGTCTTGCTGTGCCCTTGTATCGCGCGCGATTTTATCGCGTGTCTTATCTGTTTGAAGGAGCCTTTAAGCTGCTCTATAATTTAAATTATTATTTTTGCTTTTTAATATTCGAATCTTAATGTGCCATTTTCAATTCACAACTATTAGTCTCATATTGTCCAAAAGTAATTGTTATAGTAACTACACTTTACTATAATCCTATTCTCAACTAAATTTGAATATGAACTCGATTTAAGGCTTTCAATGGAGTTCAGCAGCTGACGAGAGGACCGGATGCGGGAGTGCAAACGTTCATTACACGTGATGTGACGTCATTGACACGGTGCGATTGACAACTAACCGGAATTAGGTGCAGCGAGAATTCGAACCGATATTTGGGATCTAGCCCGTTTCATGTGTTATTGATAAATAGTGGGAAATATGATGCACTAGGTTAGATAATTATACTAAATAGTAACATAACGTCGTTGCGCATGCAAAAGTCGCTATGTGTTTTTAGTGAACGTATTTGAGCTATATGAAATATAACATTTAGCGTGTTTATATGGAACTTTCGATGTATGAATATCACATAGCTACATTCCTTAACTCTTTAAATATTGCACTTATCACATTGCTGTTTATACAGTATGTGTGTATTGAAATAACGATTAAAACTGCATAAAAAACCGAAAATAACTAAATAACACATATCGGCTTTTGCATGCGCAACGACGATAAACAAAAAATAAAAACTGTCTAATTAAACAAATTATTTCTCAAATCTCGTATGTACAGTCCGTGCACAGTTTATTTTACCTCTGACAACAGCAACCTAACAGAAAGCGTATTGTAATGATAAGAATAAATCCAACATCAACCTTATTAGAATGACAATAAAGATCACTGTGATTTGGACAGTTATGCAAAATCAGAATACGATAAATACGAAAGAACGCAGATCAATACAGGCAATATAAATAAATGATAACAATAAAATGTGATATAATAT
Organism: Luperina testacea; assembly: GCA_927399505.1. Taxonomy (NCBI): domain Eukaryota; kingdom Metazoa; phylum Arthropoda; class Insecta; order Lepidoptera; family Noctuidae; genus Luperina; species Luperina testacea. The sequence continues at coordinate 3,520,494 of OV656771.1, forward strand.
CAGTTACAAATATCACAAAAACATATTTAAGTGCACCGTTTGAATTTGCAAACCGATATTGAATTACACTCCTTTTTTTGGGCAGTCGTGTAAAAAGAGCTGAATTGAAAAAGGTGTGAAATACAAATGGAATTTTAATACCGGCCGGATTTACAGAATATCATCAGAGTATCATCGGAATTCGGAACGGTTCCGCATATGTCGAAACATCCAAACCAAATGTGGACAGTGTAAATGTTCATTATAGTGTGGGAATGTCATTCGGACCATGCATTCGACGCCGTTCGGATTTATCTAGGTGAAAGGATCAATTTGGTTAATTTAATGCCATTTACCACAAATTAAATACGATTTAAAAACAGTGTTTTGTGTGAATATTATGTTGTAAAAATTGGTGATCAATGCTCCTTTTCTGAATGTGATATTTATTCTCTTTTTACCTTATTATAACAAAGTCGTTCTATTAATGTGTATTTTAATTCTTGCATTTTTTAAATGAATGTGGGCAGATGTGGGTGATGTGGTGGTGTGTGTGTGGGCGATGTAGGTGTGGGTGTGGGTGGTGTGTGTTTGGGTGGATGTGGGTTTCATATTCAAGTGTGAAGACAAAGATCTAGCTCAAAATCTTCTGTCAATCGTTTTGCTTATCATATTTTTAACAATTTTCGCCTATTTAATCTCAGTTCAATCTGTCAAAATACTTCTAATTATACTTCAAACTACAGTCCGGTAGTCGAGACTGACAATGATAACAATCAATTTCTAAAAATTGACAAAAATGTAGGTAACGTTTTTGTAAATTTTTTAACACAGATTGTTTTTTATTTATTTATTTAAATGCCCTTTATTCTGAATTTCTTTTTTCTCTTCTGTTTAGTTGTTACAAAATGTCCCTTAATTCAGTGTGCCTTTTGGCAAAGGCCTCCTCTAGCTCCTTCCATTCTTTTCTGTCACGAGCCACTCTCCTCCAATTAGGGCCCGCTGCTTGTTTCAGTTCATCTTCCCATCTCCTTATCTGTTTCCCCTTGCTGCGCTTACTTTCCCTTGGATACCAGTCAGTTATTATTTTACTCCATTTCTCTGTATCTGCTCTCATCATGTGGCCAGTCCATCTCCATTTTTGTTGGTCAATCCTAGTTAAGATGTCTGGTAGTTTAGTTCTTGCTCTAAATTGTTCATTTCTTACATGATCTGCTTTGCGTATATTTGTCATGCTCCGTTCCATGGCTCTTACTGAGATGATAATAATATGTTGCCAAGATTTTGAACGTTTATAGATACGAGAATTGGCATCCAGGTATTACTTATCCACCAATCGAAATAACTGTCAAAATAATCTCAAGACAGCTCCCCAGCCCCAACCCCGGCTAACCAATTAAAACTGTGCACTGAAACGGACATGACGTCACAGAGTACTGTCCAATCAAACAAGGGAGTTCATTTAGCATTGTTCGCCATATTTGCGTTTCATGTCACAGGATTTTGATTTATGCTATCTGTCAGTGATTCAGCGATTGTTGTGACTTGTATTTATGGTACTTGATGGTACATACATTTTCGGTGCGACCTATTAGTAATAATTACCAGATCGAGCAATAGTTTTTTTTTTTAGGAATTTCTTAGTAACAGCCTGGAGGTTGTAAGTCGGCGGTTTGATACCGTGCCTCGGAAAGCACGTTAAGCCGTTGGTCCTACGCCTAATCTAGAGAGATCGGCTTGGAGGACTATCATGTAGGCGCGTCCAGCAGTGCGGGGCAGATGCTTCAAATGGAAAGCCACACCTGTGACGTATGCCTTAGGCTGAGGCATCTGATATTTAAAATAAATCCAAACACGATGTAGCGGCTGTAATCTGTCGAGGATCTTCCGACGTCTGTCGTCTCTATCACCATATGAACTCCAGGTCTCTATTTTGTTGAAGTGTCATTAGATCGTATTTGTGCCAAGTTTCTACAGAATCGGTTCACAAGTGAAAATTCAGTTGGTGAAACATCAATTAACCCTTATTTTTCTACCCTTATTTCGTATTTTAAATGGGACCAAATTCGAGGAATAAAAAAGAGTCATCAAAATCGGACTACTCTGTATTAAAAAAAATGCATATTGCAGGTTACAAGCTTCGCCCTACTGGACACACCTCTGCACGTCAAGTCTATCTTCTGGAGTGTGATTACATTGCAATGAACTTGTTGGAAGAATTTAAATTAGATGTTTGATTGCTAGATGCTAAGCTCGAAAAATTATTATGGATTATTATTTTTCCAAGCTTAATATTAACTTTTTGGATTAGCCCAGTCATTTCGACATCAAAAAAATATTTGATAATTTGGTTGTTATCACTACAAAAGCCCATTCTTCTATCTTTCCTCTGATTGATTTATCAAATAGATTCTCCTCACACACTGTCACAAGATTGCAGACATTTCTATATTGGCTATCACTCACAACGAAGCCCAGACGGGCTAAACATCACAGGGCTTCCTAATCAAATACCAACATTGGTATCGTCAAGGTGTGTTTGTGTTCCATATAGTGGCTATTGACTTCGGCCCCATCGCCCATCTGTTCTGCGAGAAATGTGCCCTGCCCACTGCCACTTAAGTTTGGCAATTCTTCGGGCTATGTCGGTTACCTTGGTTCTCCTGCGGATCTCCTCATTCCTGATTCGACCACGCAGGGAAATTCCAAGCATAGCCTCTCTCCATTGCCCTTTGGGTGACTTCTGGGGGAAGGTTCTGGAGTGGCAACTGCGTACCTGAAGACGTAGCATTGGAAGACCTCCCAAAAGGTGGTCCGACGACTTTGTGAAGGCCGCAGGAACCCGTTGATGCGAGAAGCACAGAACCGGTCGAAGTGGAGGTTCTTGGGGGAGGCCTATGTCCAGCAGTGGACGTCTTTCGGCTGAAATGATGATGATGATGATGACACATCAAGCTACCCTAACTGTATATTTATTCCAATCAACCTTGAACCTAATGCTTTAGCGATAAAGTTGAAAATCGATTAAAGGAATTTGACAGATTGTAGTAGCTTGATGTGCTGGCGTCTGTATTAAATTAAATAACTAACTGTACAAATAAATACAAAAACAAAAGGACAGTTAGGCATCGAAGTACTCGTCCGCATCGCTGTCGCGTTTTCGCGTTTCCAGATGAAACGTGTCTAGAAGAATTAACTTTGCCACGTCGAATGGCAATGCTGGTTTTCTGGCCAAAGTAAATGAAACATTTTATACATAAAGATTACAGATACAATTCTATTCAAGCAATATTTCACCTAGTCCAAAATATCTAATTTCAGAATAGATTGGCACAGACAGATTAATTGACTCGAAGGCCTTTTGGGAACAGAACGAATTTATTAAAATCTGTGTCTACATTATCTTTCTGGCTGAAAACAATACGTCAAAAATATAGTCGAAAATTACAACGACGGCTTTGTCTTGCTTTTTATTGTCTATTTTTTGATACGTGGCTGTCTTTTTTCACTGTCCGTCATTATAATATTTCTTCGAATGACTGTGTTTTTCTGGTAGAATATTAAGAAATCCAATCTGCAGCCTAAGCAGTCGGTAATAGTTCTTCTGTTATCTTTTATCAACAAGAAGGAAATAGTTTTGTATATGTTGAAATATGTTGTGATTGAAAGTGTTAAGCAATTATGTAAGTTGATACCTAGATAATTATTATTGCTTAACAGTTTCAATCACAATCAGACAGTATTTAAAAGGAAATTGCTTATTCATTGCGTAAAAGTGATAGGCATTGCCATTATTAGTCTGTTACACAATTACTTCGCAGGATAAATTGATTGCCAATTCTTACCTGCATTTTGCAATTTATGTAGTAATAACGTTACACAACCTTAATACATTGTCCGCCATCTTTGAGTCCAAGCCTGTATTTACCGCCGCTAAACCTTAATCCCATAGCAAATTGCCTGATAAATATTCATAATTTATAAAAGAGCGAGCATGGCTATGAAATATTAAATTTATTAAGACGTTAACTAATTTAAATCGATTTGTATCGCTTGCAAAATTGAAATTTTGCTTGTGCAGATAATTAAATGAATATTTAATTTGGTGTGACTGTTTAAATTGTAAGGGTGGATTGTCGGGTTATAATCCGGCCGCTAGGCACTAGGATTTTTATTGATTGAAACTGCGAGTAAACCCTTCAAGTGGAATTAATTATCTACCCACTCATAAACAAACGATTTACAGGCACTTTTGAATTTTCAAGGAGTCGATCAGTCAGAAATATGAAGCTACTTGCCCATTCCAAAGCGTAGTAGGTACCTATGGAGAAGAATGGGCAAGAAACTCCATCCGTTCCGATCCGATGCGATGCGAGCCGTTTGGTGGAAAACATCCTTTAAAGTTTCTCTCCGTGTCTAATATCAACCAAAATCCGTAAATATGCTGCTACACATTCTGAGCGCAATTAATATTTAGGTACCAGGGCACCATATCTATACACTGCATTGCCGTTCCACCCTCTGAGACTTATTTATACTAAGCCATTTAATCGCTCTATGCACACACTAGGCCATTCCTGGATTGGATTTGCAAAACGTTGTCCAAAGTTGGTTACTGCATGTTATGTTATGATAGCATAAATCTATATCAGTGATGTATGTGTTTTATGGTCTCAGCTTCCTACCGTATGAGTTTTCTATGGCTGTGGTATATTGACCGTTCTGTCAGTTTATGGGTTTGCAGTCTATATCGATCCGTCGATATATCAATGTGCTGGATTGGTTTGCGTTTCATTTGAGAGCAATAGTAATATTTAAAACAAAAGCGGGGATTGAATTTGTGGATAGGAATAACATCAATTACTAGAAGCCCGCCCCATCTTCGCACGGGTGCAACTTTTTTTTAAGTGATAACTTTAGTTTGTTGTTTTGTTTTGTTTATGTTGTGTTCGGTATTGCCGGAACAAGGTTTATATGAAAGAAAATGTCGGAAATTCTAAATACAAGAAACAGTGGCATTCCGGGAGTGCCGGCAGAAGAGAAAAAAAAATACAAACAGAATACTTTGCCATCACTCACTGACATATCGGATATGCATTAAAACCTAGTACCTATATTCCGAGGACAGCCGAACACATCCGAAACGGGTATTTTTTTAATCGTCTTAAAAACCACACACGCGCGGTGTCGCTTACGTTAACAGTGGTGCGAGTTCAATGGTTTTTTCCCCATCTCAAAAATGCCCAACGCGCCTGAAGAAGTATTCACTTCAAAATAAATTATCCGATTTAGTGCAGTCGTTCGGAAGTTATGGCTCCTAGAAACAGGCGCGACACGCGATATAATCGCGCGCGACACAAAGGCACCGCTCGTTGCGCGACTTGCGGTGCCTTTGTGTCGCGTGTCGTGTCGCGCCTGTTTGAAGGAGCCTTTATGCGCGTACATACATGTCGGCGATTCATTTTTATTTATACAGAGATATAGATAGATTATGAGTGTTTATGGTTAGACTGCATTTTAATGGAACCATAACTTTACTCTTATGGAGGAAAGACTATGTAGCTTTTTGACGTGACAACGTCTAATAAATCGATGAAGCTGGCTGCACACACGAAAAAACATGACTCATGTAGCGATACCTCGCGGCCTTGCTCTTTAGCGTTGTAGCGTTCCATGGCGGCTTGAAGTGCAAGCGAGAGCGCGGAACGAGCGATGAGAGACAGATGATGTCGAACGCTGCCGAATCGGCCTCCGCGTTCGGCAATTTCATTGATGTTTTGTTATGACGTTGTCACGTTAAACTATCGTCCGTAAACCGACTTTACAGACAACCGATTTTTTTCGTCTCTAAATGCCTCGTTAGTCAAGTGGTCGCCAGCTCAACCGCTGAGCATGAGATCCTGGGTTCAATCCCAGGTTGGGCAGTGTTTTTGGGTTTTTCCATAAGGAAATGCTCAGTAGTAGGCCTGACTCTGGATTTGTGCCCGGTTGATTGGAATAGGCTCACTTTGACTTAAATATAACTTGCTAAATGTACAGACGCCAGCACATCAAGCTACTACAATCTGTCAAATTTCTTTAATAGATTTTCAATTTTATCCCTGAAGTATAAGGTTCAAAATTGATTGGGAAAATTTGACAGTTTCGGGTAGCTTGATGTGCTGGCGTCTGTACTACAGATACACCTCTGCCTAAGCCATAGGCGTCTGCAGGCGTGATGTTATGTTATATGTTTTATTTTATTCAAACCTAAAAAAGCTTCTTTTTAGAAACGATTTCAAAACAAATCAGTATTATATAACAAGTTAAATTCTCATCCAAAGCAACCATATAGCTCACTAGCAGCGCCCCGCAGTTTCACTCACATAAATGTCGATCCCGTAGGAATATCGGGATAAAAACACTATCCTATGTCCTTTCCCGGCACTCAAAATATCTCTATACCAAATTTCATCTAAATCGGTTCAGCGGTTTAAGCGTGAAGAGGTAACAGACAGACACACTTTAGCATTTATAATATTAGTATGGATATCAAGAACGTTTCTCTTAAATCACAAAGAAAATTTTAAAAACCCTCTATTTCCCGTATAAGCGGTAGAAGCCGTGTTGAACAAAAATTAAGGCAACCCCTTAATGCGACATCCAAGTCTTATGTTATTAAAAGGAGTTCCTTTCTCCGCTTTTACAAGCTTTGTGTCGTGACAAATTCTTTCGCCGTGTTTCAAAGTTAATTCGTTTTTTCCAACAAGATTATTAGGTCATTACAATCTATTTTGTGAATCATGATTATGCGAAAGTCGAAGCCATTTATGTCGATCTTACAATGAGGTGATGGATGACGGGAACTCTTTCATTTAGCTGTTCGTGGACAAGCTAATTATAAAGACCTGTTTTTATTTTGGGTGTTAAGAGCGTTTACGACGAACGGCATTTCATACAAACTTTCTAGCCCTTGTTTTTTGAAATTAATGAACCGATTTTAATGAAACTTCAAACGCATAAGTAGGATACAAAGGTCTAAAAAGTTAGTTAAGAACATTGTCGAAAAATAGTGTTACAGCCAAATTAGACCGATTTAAAATTTTCCATAGAAACAGATTTCCAGTTATCTTTTTTAGAGTTCAGTAAGTAGCAAATAGTGAAAAACGGAACCCTTATGGATTCGTCATGTCTGTCTGTCTGTCTGTCCGTCCGTCCGTCGAAGTTTCATTAAAATCTGTTCATTCATTTCGAAAAACAAGGGTTTGAAAGTTTGTATGAAATGCCGTACGTCGTAAACGCTCTTACTGAGTTTTGTGTTGTAACTTTTGAGGTAGGTATTTAGAATATTGTAATATAATTTTATAAATAATAGTGTGTGTATTTACAGTGTGTTGAAGCCTTTTTGCACGTTATTTTACTATTTTTTTACCGTGGTTACGATGGTAAAAAATATCGCATTTATTGATTACTTGTATTTTGGTGTGCTGTTTATGTAAAAAATATAAATATATTTTAATGTGCCTCTCTTTTCTTTCCAGGTAAGTATTCGAACACAAAACGCAAAAATACAAAAATCTTTAAAATAGTATATTATGTAAGTAACTACGAAGATTTTTTTAATTTTTCTAAGCAATGTGATACTTATAAGTTGTTTTAAACGAAAAAGTATCATGTTAAAATGTGAGTTAAAAAAAGCATGACATTCCTCTCATAAATCCTGCAATCAACTTTTATTAGATTCCGCCCAACCGTGAAAATAATACAATTTTCATAACGACATTTTTACGTACACACATTTTAAACTCTTGCAGTTCCAATTTTAAAGATGTACCCTTTATGGCACTAACAAGATTAAGATCTCTTCACAAAATTTGCAGTGTATTATGGTAATATTTTTTTGTTGACTTAGGTAGTACTTTTAAACCTGTTACTTTTTTATGAAGGTTCACTGCTGAGAATAATGAGTGATGTGCTTGCCAACGAACAGCATTTCATTTTTATTTATATATACAGTTTACTGCTATTCTGCGAGATATTGTCATCTTCGAGGATCTCTTCTACGTTTCTATTAATCTTTACCAACTCCAATTTCAAAACAAAACGGGAACGTCATAAAGTTTTGTTGCGAACGTGAACGCTATCATTGATTTCAAAGAACAGATAGCATGTTTGAAGACAGTCTTTATTCCTATTTGCCATCCATCTCAATTTCGTCATTTGTTTCATGCCTGTCTTCTTAATTAAGAACCTTCTATACATTTTTTATTTTAAACGGCTCTTAAATTGTATTTACAACAAAACTTGCAACTTTTCTAGCTTCAACCTCCTTAATTTGTTCATTTGTTTCATGCCTATATTCGTCAGCACCCTCAACATTATTTTTATGTAAACTCCAATCTCTTTTATTTTCAAACTCTTTTCCATCGTCGTTAATTGTTTACCCTGAAAAACATGGATCGTCAGTATCATAATACGTAAATATTTTACGACGTACAGTAACGTCGGCTAAACTTTATAGACAGGCCGTCGGTTCAAAATTTACTGTGTGGGCCCAAACCGCATCACTTATAAACTATACTTGATGCCGCTACTTGTTTTTGATGGCTGCTTCACAGGAATTTTAGTGCGGTACTGTTGATTAATTTTCTTGATAATAACTCGCTTATAATGTATTTTAGTATCGTATACATTTTGAAGTATTGGATACTTGTTTACTTTTAATATGTCGTATTTTACTTTGCTAAGGGAGGTTGGGGTTTAATATGTTTCTAAATTAGTAAGATGAAAGTAATTTGTGATTGTTAAGGAACCGTTTACGAACTACCGAGTAAAGTTATTATATTCATAAACACAAAATTAAAAAAAAAAGAATTATTGGTTTTATGTCATCTGCTATGTTAAAACATTACAATGATCATCATCGCTAACCATAGCTCGACATCGCCCACTGCTGGGCAAATGCCTCTTTTTTCTGCCTTTAAAACATTACAAGCTTGGCCAAAATGCCAGACTTTTAAAACGAGTAATGCTCGCACATTCACAATAATATTTTCTTTCTACTCTCGCTAACGGCATCAAGTCACGTTTGGTTTTTTGCTGAAACGTGTATTATTCTAAATAATGTTAGCTCTTCAGTCACCTACTTCACATCATCGTATTTTCTAAAAATAAAATCGTCACCCAAACAGAATTTTTATACTTCTCACGCCTCATGTCTTATTCAGTGCTCGTTTAAAACTCCATAGAATGTTTAAGACAAGCTGCGTCATCTACAATTCTTTGGCTCGTACTTCTTAATATAATAATCTTTTGAATTTTCTGATACTGGGAGCCGTTGAGGAACTGAGGTACCTCAGTACACTCCATTATGGTACTTGTCACAACCCCGTTCCGTTATAATGGAATATTAGATTCTCCATAAACCCAGTCATAACGACGTGGCCGATAAAAGTTGATCTTTAAAATTCATAGTCTCACTCCCGTCTACTTCTGTTCGCCAAAGATTAGAAAGAAACGAGGTAGGTCATCTTAAACTGGTGGTGTTAAGCAACGTGTTTACTGACGTAAACACCGTTGTTGAAGAGAAATTGCCGAAAGATGTTTGCTTCCACCAAAGTGTTGTTGAGACTCGAGGGGCGCAAATAATTGGAAAATTCAATCTAAATTCGTTCAGATTTTGTTACCAATCAAACATAGGAGGCAAGGAGTTTATTCGATAGGATCAGATGCTTCAGTAATAGGAATCAGGGAAAAGGAAAGTAGTGTCAATTAGATTACCGGTGCTGACTCCGAGGATCTATCCTCCGTTCCAGCTCCGGCTGGAGGAAGCTATTTACGTTCGAGTTTATATCCCAAGTAACATTTTAGGTTCTAGAAAGGTTTTGAAAAGGTTCTAGAACCTTCCAAAACCTTTTCAAAACCTTTCTAGAACTTAAAATGTTACTTGGGATACCACGACGCGATTTCCTTTTTGATATTTAACTTGGACAATAATTCTTGCTAATGTAAACCGACGTGGAGGAAAGGGAAATAAATCTTTTGTCGTAAAAACAGGAATGGTCGTTGTTTTTTATATGCCACGTTTTCCGTGGTTCTTTTTGTGTTTCTATAGTTTTATGTTCGTTTTTGTATTAAAATGTAGTTTTAAGGGCACTAAAGAAACGATTATGACTATAACTTGCACTTCTTGTTTGTAGTTAACAGTTATATCTAGTACTTGTCATCATTTTTACGTCACGTTTTTGGAGCTTTTCAGCTTCATATAGTTGTGTGTGTAATTTATAGGCAATAAAGAAAACATTATCACTATAATTTAACAAAATTTTGGTACCTACTCAGTTTTCCCGAGAAGTAAGTACCTAGTTGTTTTGACAAGTTTTTTTTTTTCATTTCTAATATCAATATAGAGCTGACGAATGGACATTGTCATGACTGTGATTTTATCATAAAATAGCTGACTCGTCAAACTTTGCACTGCCTCAAAATCAATAATCACGAAAGTATGAGAAAATGAATTAAATTCTTTGTTTTTCGTGAAATTTTTCCATGTTTTGATAGTTATTCTGCTATTCGGGGCGGAGAAAAATCCTACAAATCAAAGATTCAGAAAAGTCGGTTCAGCCGTTTTTGAGTTACTAACCCGACTTTGTTTTATTTATATATACACGTTTAAAAAGGATAAGGCATGTCGTAAATATGCTAAAGAAACGCTGAACAAAAAAAAATAGCAAAACAAATTGACTTCCCAAATCGTTTAAACATCAGATTCATTTACCGCATTTTTCTTTATTTCCGCGAAAACAAAGAAAGCATTATTAAAGAAAATATGCTCATATGACGAAAGCAACCCTTATATACTTTCTCGTGTAAATCTCTTAAGCCGATGCCTATATGCGCATATTTTTTTCATAATATATGATGGAATGTGTTCGCGTTGCTCTTGAGTAATCTTATACATTCTAGGACATGCCGTAACTTAGAACAGTGTTATTTATGTACTTGTCATAACGTGTGTGTGTGTGTGAGTTATCTAAGGGTTTTTGTAATTTCAGTTTTTTCTTTCCTGAGTCGTTACTGGTTGTAAGTGTGTTTTGTGAAGAGCTGTTGTAGGGTACTTACCGGTTTTCTTGTTACTGGGTTTTTGCTAACTTTCTTTGTAATCTTAACTTTACTACAAAGTCTCCTATCTATCTATCGTTAAGTAGATTTGGGATTTAAAAGTATAATATGACTTTTTTATACAGTTCATTTCCTATACATATATTTCCATCTCAATGGATTTTATGAAACATTTTCTATAAAATGCGTGTAAACATTTTACATTTTGTGTAGTCTTTTAGTTTTTTATCCTCGCTTGATTCTCTTATTCCAAAGGGGGGAGGTTTTTAATTTGTTTTTTTTTTATTTTTTTTATTTCAATGTCAATATCATTCCATTCAGTATTTGACTTACAATTTCTATTTCATTCCCTAAAACAGTTCCAACCACGAACTTACAAAAAATATCCAAAAAAGCGCCCAATATTCACAACAACAATGACCTACTTTCGACCCCCGGGAAGTAGCAGCTGTATCATTATTGTCGTTGAATTCCCATGTTACGGACAAAACCATGAGTAAATTACAAGTTCAACAACCGTACACAATGTTGCCTAAGATAACATGGGAGGAGGTAGGTCATTGTCAACCGCTCTCCTAGTCATGGAATATTATATGTCTGTTAACTAGCCTTCTTGGTTTAACCGATTCTGTCGTAGTGTTTGATCTCATGAGTTAGTACTACATTTAACGTTAACACAGTCAGGAAAATTTATTGTTATGAGAATTTATACTATCAATTTGTGTTTTATAAGCCATTTCATACAACTGACAAGAATGACAGCTCCGATTTAAATGTAAGGACAGTTCAAGTTGGTATAGCAGTGTTCATAATCTCAGATAATTCATATTTCATCGCCACTTAATCAGTTATCTACGTTAATTAAATGTATTGTAAGTTGATTTTTGAGTGACAATTTGTAACAAAAAGGTCCTAATAAGTTTTTGGTTGCGATGGAATTTGAACTTTGTGAAGTATTACATTCAGTTTGTTGTTCCCTAACTTGAAAATTATCTCTATAAATTATATTATTATCTTATAATTAAATGTAGTCAATTTGCACTTTGCATTCTGGAGTCATTTTCATTATGTGTATTTCTCCGAACACCTTTCTTTTCAAGTTTCGTCTCCCTCGATAAATTCTAGGTAGCGTCTGAATTTCGTGAAATAGGTACTGTGTTTTATAAACATGATGTTCTGTAATGCTTTATGATGGTCCGTATCTAGATGATGCTTATATAATTATACTAGCAGCGCCCCGCGGTTGCACCTGCATAGATCCCGCTGGAATATCGGGATAAAAACTATCCTATGTCCTTTCCCGGGAACCACGACCCACTGAACCTATACCAAATTTCATCTAAATTGTTTCAACGGGGTAATAGTATGGACTACACTGATTAAAGGAGTCATGCAGATCTTTACAGCTTCAAATAACGACAAAAGAATCAAATTAATGATCTGAAAATAGCCAATTATGGACGTGTAAAAGTGTTTGTACAAACCTACTTACAGAAATAAAATCATTTATCATCTACCAATCTCATTCAAAGTTTCTGCGAAAAAACACCCATTAAAATCAGAGTGACGTGTCGATCATGGGTAATATCGTAAGCCATAAAATCCATTAATAAACCTCTATAGATCCTAACCACATATACCGTCAATATCATTACCACAAAACACAAACAGAAAACGCAACTATAAAAACGTATTACGGCTCATAAAGTCATTTTATTCGATTCTTACTCATTTATGACATGTCTAAGAACCTACATACATAAATTAGTTTATCTGCTTTTATTACATATACTTTATTTTACCACTCTAAGATATTATGGTGGGAATGACCGCTCGGCGGAGGGAGGGTCCACTTACATTGGCTTTAATGGTCATATTTGGAATAACCATCATAAGTTGGACCCCCGGCAATTGCGATTGTGTATTATTTTCTCCAGTTCGCGTTTTAGTTATTAATATTGTTTGTGATTCCGAAGTCAGAGTTTCGGTTGTTTAATATTTGAATATTGTTAAAGTTAGACAGTAAAATTATTTGAAGTGCAGCCATTGCCGTTAGTGTTGCCATCTTAAAATGGCGGTACTAGCAGTTCGGAATGCTCACTTCCTTCCGAATGTTTTAATATACTTTGCAGAAGTAGTTTGGGTATTTTAAGTAAATTACATGGACCGTGCAATGGTCGATTGTTAAGCATTTTATTAATTGATTGCAGCATTTCGTTATGATTTAACATTCACGCTACCACAGATTATTTATTGTCGTTTTCGCAATAGTCAGGCTTTTCCACACACTTTCCATAGTTTCCTTTCAACTTGTTCCTTCAAAGGAAACCACAAAAAGTCCCGAAAACAAAGAATGCGAATTACTGCTGCCAGCACCAATTCCCCAATCGCACAATAAAAAAAAAAGAAAATCATAAAAAGGAAAAAATCCCGCCCTTTTTTTTCCGCGTTCCGTTTCACAGTTAGTTTTTCACAAAGATTAACGTTCCTGGCATCAGCATGGCTGTTTGTCGTTCACCTTTGCCACTATTTACATGTCACCACTTATTTGAGCTATTTCATGAAATAAGAACGTGTAAAACAAGAAAGTATTTGCAAGAGGCTGTTCATTTTAGTGTATTTTTTTTGTGTCTGGAAAAGATCTAAATTATTTATTATATAATGATTTACACGCACCTATGCAATATAAATAAGGTGTTGATGCAAAATATCGTGTTTTTAATTAGCGAATGAGATGAAAAAAAAAAGTATAAAAAAATAAAATATGAGTCAGCTTTTTAGCACAAAAAATGTTATATTTTCCATCCATTCGACTAATCAACTAAATAGTAAATTGGTAGTTTAAAAGTTAATTGGGCAGGGCCAAAAGCTCACTGAAAAATCACGCTACAAAATATACAGACGCCAACACATCAAGTTACTATAATCTGCCAAATTTCTTTAATAGATTTTCAACTTTATCGCCACAGCTTAAGGTGCAAGGTTGATTAGGAAAATTTTACAGTTTCGGATAGCTTGATGTGCTGGCGTCTGTACAAACATGACAAATTCAACCGCTAACTCAGTATTTGGCACTTTAATAAATGGCACTAAATTAAGACTTCCATCTGACTGAACATCATAATCAAACGTCGAAATGCTTTCCACACGAAGGGAGATTTTAACAAATAACCACCAATTAGTTAGATATCTTCCTATCTGTACAGTATTTATTACCTACAAACATTACCATCGGAATTAGAATCTGCGAGACCAAGTCACATCGAAACCACGCGTAACATTACCCTTTCATACAAAAGTCAACCCTAATTCAATCACTCTTCAGTCCAATTCGCCATGTCACCTTTTCACAGGACTCTTCAGGCTAAAGTGACACGTCAAATCTTGAGAATAAGGTAGGAAATTGTGTGTTTTTGTGGATAAAGGAGTTTTGCTTCGCAGTGACATTCGTAATGAATTCGTCGCCGTTGATACAGGGCCGCAATCAGTTAATAAGATGTGGGAATGCAAAATGTTAATAAGATATGGTAGGTAAGTTTAATTAGATTTGAATTGATCATGTCTGACTTTGATAGCAGTTCGGCAAGGAATGGGGTTGCCTTGAATTATTGAGTAGCGAATGTCTGTATGTAACCTTATGAAATATGAGAAATGTGCTTTTTGATCGTAAAAATATATAAAATATTTTATAAGAAGTGACTGATTTTAAGATAAACGATATTTTTTAAGTAATCGCAAGCATGCTATGTAAACAATAAAATGAAACGCCAAGTTTCTGAAACACACTACTTGATATTAATTGAATTTCAGGTCTAACTAAGAACAAATCGAGCAATCCGAGTGAAGAGCAGAACCACCCAATACAAGCATTACTACATGCTTCCTGGGAAGTTTTAGCCACAGAATAATATTGTACAAGAAAGTTACAGAAATAAACTATTTTAATATAATATTTTTTAATTTTTAAATGCGAACACAATTTCGATTAGCAAAAACACCTATCTGAATCTCAAAATCAATGAAACGTTTATTCTTAGGGGATAAAACTCGAACAACTACAACCAATACCTCTTCACTCTAAATGCCTCCCTGGTAGCGTCATGCTGCGTTCATTTAAAGACACCTCAGCATCAAGTACTTTGCGCGTTGAAGTAATAATTACTCCTGATTCACTGCTGGATAGAGACGAGCGGGCAACGGTTTGTTACGTGGTTTCATAATAATTGTTCTGGTTTTGCTAGAAAAGGTGTAGTTGGTGGTTAAGCGAATTGGTGCTCTTGATTACTTCTTTTTCTCTCATGTTAGCCTAGTATGTTGCTATGCTTTCGCTGGCGTTCAGCAGTTCTTCCTGAGTGCCAGGTCTTAGGATAGGCAGCGGTTACTACAGCCCTTTTACAGATACTTCACCTTTAAGAACAGCAACCTAACAGAACTTATTGTAACGTGAAAAAATATCCCTGTGATTTGGACAGACTTGTGATTCTGGCAGCAAGCCAACAGCTACCTTATTGTAACGAAGATAAGGGTCACTATGATTTTGACATTGATGAAAAATCAGAAGACATTAAGCAACTTTTCATGAACTCAAAAGTGGTGGGGACTGTAAAAGCAACCATCTTGTCAAAGAGGTGTACATTAACTTGATACAAACACTAAACAACAACAATACAGAAACAACAACACAGAAAACACAACACAGAAAAGTTAATTTACCTGATACAAATATCAGGTAAATTAACTTTTGGTTAATGATTAAACTCAGCTGGGCTTAACCATTCTATTTTCATAGCATCATCAGAAATCGCTCTCCCCATCTCATCAAATATTTCCTCGCGCTAAACCACATAATTTACACCATTCACACAAGCACAGAACATACCGAAGTTTCAAAATGGCGCCTCTCAATCAAACACAGCGCAAGTTTCATGATTATCGTCAACTTATCTGGAACTAAGTTTCTCTCGCCATTAAACCTATTTCCTCGTCCGAGTTGGAGGCAAATAGGCTGATCAATATCATTATTTGATGTTGACCCTTATATTCTAGTTATTTATGATACATGGTTGTAATTATATTTGGGGCTCGTGGCTAAGTACAGCCGCACGGGTCGGCCGATCAGGTTAAGCTACGCTTGCCGCGGTTGGCCCGTGGATGGGTGACCATTTTTACATATCAAGACCCAGCTACGCTTACCTCGGAAAGCATGTTAAGCCGTTGGTCCCGGCTGTAATTTTTGGATCTTTGAGAGTTGTTACGGGTCGTCAGAAGCCCGAATGTCTAACAACTAGTCTTACCAAGGGGTTTCGTATTTCCCAGTAACTGGGTTGTGGAGTTCAGATAGGCAGTCGCTCCATGTAAAATACTAGTACTCGGCTGCATCCGGTTAGACTGGAAGCCGACCCCAACATAGTTGGGAAAGGCTAGGCAGATAATGGTTGTAATTATGTTCAGCCAGTCAATTCCGTAAAAATCTTACCGTGATAATTAGGTGAGATAAGCTTGGCGTGAGCAGAGGATCTATTCTGTAAGTCTCACCGTAAAAACTTAGGTGAAGTGAGCTTAAAGTGAGCTGTAATTCCACCTGATACTAGGGATTGACACCATTAACATCTCCGTTCACCTAAGTTCTCATGGTGAGATGTTTTTCACACCATGCAGGGAACTTTTGACAGCTCACTTCAGACTCACTCCACCTAAGTTTTCATGGTGAGAATTTTACAGAACAGGGGGGGGGGGGGCTAAAAAGGCCACTTTGGCAGAATAATAAAAGGATAACATTATGAATCATAATGGACAGTTAACTGTTCAGTTAATCGTATTAAATCCCATTGGTGAAGAATTTTCAGTTTTTTTTTTGTCTGTGCTAAAATACCAATCAATTAAATCCAAATCCAATCCCAATCTCTTTGATTATACCTACGTGCAGCGAAAAAAAGAAATACACGGACTGTCTTCGCCATATTATGTTTCATAATATTATTATTTTATGATTCTACCAAAGTGGCCTTTTTAGGCCCCCAGATCGGCTGTAATGTTGGTGTGAAAAGAGCAATGTTTGAAGAAGCAGTGGACTTGAGGGTTTTGTCTTAAGTGGTGTACAAAAAATACATGTTGTGCATATCAAAATTGTGTCTGTTTGCCTTTCGCGATGTCTTTATTTCGTTGCTGTAAAGGGTGATTTTGGCAGTACAGCTGAAGATAGCTCGTGCAATTGACCGTACCAAAATTTATTGTTGAAATTTTACACACCATCAATTACAATACAATTGCTTTACAATTTAAGTAACGTAGATTTTCGTGGAAACAATTTCAACCAGTTCTGATTGAAAGTAATAAAAAGAAATATAGAAAAATATACAAGTTGGGGGAGAATATGTGTCACAACCACGCAAGACGGCCATCACTCAGCATAATGCTAAGGGCCCATTCACACGTGTAACAACCACGTCACACCGCAGCGACAAAATGTGGTCAAGCTGTCAACGTGTGAGTAGTGTCGCTGAGGCTTCTTGCGGTTGCGTTGTGGTCCCTACAAAATGTTGTGTTTGCGATGTGACCGGCCGCTAGTTCGCGGTGTCGCTCGTGGTTGCGTTGTGGTTGCGACGTGGCTGCGGTGTGACCGGTACCACTCACGCGGTCGATAATAACGGCAAAATGTGGGCCGTGTGAATTTAACTAAGAATTTTAATACAAATTAGCGCCCGCCCACGTGTTGTATGGTTGTACGTGTGAAATAAGCCTAAGACCCTCGGGTCTTAGGCTTGTTACACACGTACAACCACCAGCCACCAGCCTCGGCTGGTGGTGTTTTTCAGGCAACCAGAATATAAGACAAAAATAGTAATAATGCTGTTTTCACCCCCAAAGAAAATAATTAACTTCATCGTTTTGCATAAAATTGATTATGTAAAAGGTTGACCCAATACTTTGATTTGATGCTCCTCGCCTCTTGAATATTCTTTTGAGTAAGCTTTCTGGGAAAACACACTAAAATGGATATTTTATCAAATAAAACGAATTTTCGGTGACTGATGTCAAATAAACATCAAGTATACGGCGTAATTTGTTTATTTAATCAAAAAGTACTCGGATTTTGTGAAGATAATTTTGTTATTACAGATTCCGGTGGTGTTATTGCTTGTTGTATGAAGAATTACTTTATTCTAATAAAATGTAAGAATATAAAAGAAAAAAAAACTGGTATTTACCAGCTCAAAATCGATTTCTGGGCAATTTTTATTGTTAATTCAGGTGACTTTAACTTTTAATCAGAGTTTTATTGCTGGTTGTTTATACCTTTTTAGATAAAAATTACACTTATTTAAGCAAACATAAATCATCCACAAGTTCAACAATCTTAAAATCCAACACATATTGTTGTCATTTTTCAACCACCTCTGTTACTTACAACTCGTGTTCATGAAAAAGCGAGTCCCGACAAGAATAATAGGCGTGAAAATCACACCGACACGAATCATCCATCATAAAAACAAACAACATCAAATTACTTTGTTTCTTTCGAGAGCAAAAACTTTTCAATTCGTCCCATCCGCGACATTTCTAAAGACAGACGAAAAATAGGGACGGTGACAACATTTTTGCTCTCACCGCCCCTACTTTAAACATCCCTATTTGAAATACAAATAAGCGGAATTAACTGCATGTCGGCATTCGACCGACAATTATTCTCTGTCTGGCATTTACATGTCGTTATTTTTCCCGACTGTAATTTCGACGTCTGCTGTTTGCATTCACCGTACGTATTGCGAAGTTCTGATAATTTATTGCACCGTATCCACATTTATTGATAAACGACAGCCCGAATCGTGACGCGTTCGTGCAATAACGATTTAAAGCTGTAGCCTTTTGTTCGTAGTGAATTTATTGTATTGTGAACTGTACGGATTTCGTTCGATTCTAAAAATTTTTGGTCCTGAAGCTGAAGTATGGTAGTTGAGTTCTATTGTTTATTGGGTTTGAAGTTAACATCTGTTTTTGCTGAGAGTGGAGTTGCAAGAGGCTGTAAGTTTTTAGGTTGTTGAAAGTAGCATGAACATTGACCAGCAATTCAAATAGGGACGTTAAAGTGAAAAGCGTAAAACTGACACGCAATGCACTAAAATTTATTTTATAGCGCTGTGTGACCTAAACCGGCACTTAAGTCACGCTTTTCTGTGACTTAAGTAGGCCATTTTTACACAGAAATGCGTGACTTATATGAACTATAAAATAGTATACCATGATAAAAAAATAAAAATAAAATAAAATAGTATATCATAATTTCCTTCCTTTTTTTTAATTGCCCATTTATCTCGTTACATAGTTAAAATCATTAGGTATATGACACACGTATAGAACGAAACCTTATCAAACTCATAACCTGAAGTCCATTTAGATCTAGAAGATTACACGTCAAAAGCTGACACGGCAATCAAACGGTACCTTTTGAAATTCCACACAGCCGCTACCAAATTCGAAATATGAAATTGACAATCGCACACGCCGCATCGTGCTTAAGTCGGGGATAGGATCGATGGATCGTGGAACCGCAAATCTGGTCAGTGTGCTGTATGGAGTAGAGAGCTGTCTAATGCATACCCCGGTTTCGGCCAAGAACATTGGGCTTATCCGTTCGCTCCATTTAACGTTCCGGTATTCTACCACCAATGTCATTGGTCTTTGACGATCATTCACACGTTTATTGGAGCTAAATCTGACACCAACGTTTATTACGATTGGTTCTTGTTACAAATGATCGTAGTTTTAATTGAGTTTGCAACTGAAGGAGCGTGTGTGCTTGATTGTGAACAATTTGTGATGAACGAATGGCGACTTGTGACATAGTTTGCGTTTATGAGATCGGCTATTTGACTTTGATTGGAGTAATGAGTAGGAAAATTGAGTTTCAATATTAATGTAGGTGTTTAATTGGCTAGCTTTGTGATTTTCTCTTGGCAGGGCGTTTGTGATGGTCAAAGAGATAGTTTTACCTTTCTTAGATATTTAAAAATACATATATAGGGTGGCAGGTACATCGACGCTAAAACTGAAACCATTAATTCAGCACATGATTCTAGACCTCCTAGCGTAGAAATTTTTCGTCGGTGATAAAAAAATCTGCTGTTTCAAAGAAAATAATATCTACGCGGTCAAATTGTATGGAACAACAAATTTTTTTTATAACCTACCAAAAATTTCAACACATGGATACGATCGTCAATGTTCCTGACACCTTGTATTATCGAAAGTTTTCCTGTTTATATAATTACTAGCAGTGCCCCACTGTTTAACTCGCATAAGTGTCGATTCCATGGGAATATCGGGATAAAAGTATCCTATGTTTTAATCCTAGTTATAAACTATCTGTGTGCCAAATTTCATCCAAATCCGTTCAGCCGTTTGTGCGTGAAGAAGTAACAAATATACACACACAAACTTTCACCTTCATATTATTACTGTGAAAGTCATCATCGTTTTTCAAACAGGATAGGCTAAACAAAAAAGATATTTATTATTCCAAAAAAAATTTATTCCGATACACAAGGCAAAAAATATAAAGGTAAATAGCACAAAGTATTTAACAGACAACTCACTCACTGCCTTCACAAAAACTTCGCATACCTACTCAAAAAAAAATAATATCTTTAAGAAGATTTTTCTCTTTATTAACAGACACCAACAGGTGTTGCTACCCTAAATCCATCACAGCTTTGACAATGACGAGTAAATATTGAGTTATCATTTTGATACGAAAAAATATCAAGGTACCGCTGCTATTCAATATCTGTGATATTTTTTATTTATGACTTTCTTTATAGCAACATTGCATATCGGAAGACACGTGTCTCTGGAGTATAAGAATATGGAAATCTGGTTGCGATGAGATGATAAAGCATGCATGGTAATTTCTATGCAAAATTTAGAGCCAAAACGATCCAAAGAGAGCCAGCAATACCCTATTATACTAAGGCTCCGCTATCGCAGGGCTGTATCTTCTGAAACGAAATAGGTAGACACTTGAAATGTTCACAGAGTGACTACTATGGGATAGCGGGTTTGGCCGAAAGGGTTACCACTGCCCCGGATCATAAAAGGCTAAGGAAGGAAGACGGGTGGGTTTTAGTCAGTAAGGGTCTGACACTCCCTTCCGCTCCACCCAGAGCGGCAAGGGTTAATTTGATGAGTTCCCACCCATATAAAAAAGTATGAACTACTATGGCTGTTATAATAACAAATAATTAAAATAAACTTAAAAATTAAAAACGTGTTTTTTCCGGCAATCTTAAGAGGAAACGCAGTCGGAGACTTTTGAAAAATCCTAAGTAAAATGACGTAATTCGAGGTGTGAGAGTGGTGACCGCGTACCAGAAGATATAGCGTTGGAAGGCCTCCCACAAGGTGGACCGACTTGCGAAGGCCGCAGGAACCCGTTGGATGCGAGAAGCACAAAACCGGTCAAAGTGGAGGTGCTTGGGGAGTCCTAAGTCCAGCTGAGGACGTCTCTCGACTAAAATGATGATGATGAGAAACATAAACTCACGCCATCTTCCCATGGGGGTAAGTATAAACTACAAAACGCCTCCCGCTACGATCCATACATACCCCTTTTGCCGATACAACCAATGACAAGTAAACCCTCTTTATAATATTTGTTTATATAAAAGGAACCTCTACAAATAAAATGTTTACTCTTTACCTACTCGTACACTCAAACGTCAAAAATCTCAAGAATCCAATACCTCAAACCCGCATTCCTCCTCCGTTTACGTCTATTTCCCTGCGAATATTGAACGAAAAACTATTTCCTTAGTAAAATTATCCCGCCGCGGTCCTAAAGCTCACGTAGGACTTAGTGTAGAGGGCTCTGTAAATAACGGTTTAATGGATATTCTGGCTCGGCGCGGGTACAGGGCCGTATTCCGAACGAAAGTGGTGCTAAATTCTCATAATATCCGGCTACTTGCGCGTGGTATGAAAGATGTGTTTCGGGATTAGATAGGTAGTTGTGTTTTGTTTCGTTTTTTTTTCTTATGTATGCTATTTGTTTTGTTTATGTTATAGATGGATGTTATTCTTTCGTATAACATATTTAACGAATAGAGTATAGGCATCTTCTGGGCTTGCTCGTTCCACCATAGACCTTATCCATCGCTTTCCACGAAGCGAGATCTAGGTTAAGAGCTAGCCCATTTAGTAATGAGAAAAAGAAATAAAAAAAACAGAACGTATTTTCACAAAAAAGCAACATAATTGCGACCGAAAAAAAATAGACAGACCGACCGACCTTTAAAATAGACGGAAATAGATAGGTACGGTATTGTAATAACATAAAACTGAGAGCAATGGTACGATAAAGTTACAAAGAAAAGATTCTCATAAATAGCCAGGTTTTATATTAAAGTGACAAACATAAAACATCGTGATTAATTAAAAACCAATACACCCACAAAAACGAAAACCCATTTACAGAAGCACCCCGATGGGTGCATTTATATCCGTCCGTCCCTGTATCCGTATAAATATCCGTATCCGCACCGACTGAGCTACGTGACACGACGCAACACGTCTCCAAATTCGTATTGGGAAAATACGAATGGGTATTTCAATTGGTTTTGCGTATTAACGTCACTTGTCTTCCCAACACTAGTACATATGTTTATTAAATTAAGTACCAAGGATTCAGATTCGATCGATCTTGTACCTATTATTCAGAGAGGGGCAAAGGGAGGGTATAATCTTTGCTTTGATAGTATTATGGTATAATCTATCGATGTTATATATTATTTACGGGATGTATTGCTAAGTACTGGTCGGATAATAGGCTGATATTATTATCTATATAAATAAAAAGTAATGGAATTATATCACTACAATGCGGCCGACGAGAGAATGGGTTCTTGACACCTGTCAGTTTCATACAAACGTATACGTGTTTTGCGAATTTGATCTTTATTAGCTAATAGAATTGTCACACTGACAGGTGTCAGGGCCGCATTCTCCTGACGGTGAGACTCTAATTAAGTTAGAGTTAGTTGGTTAGAGTAGAACAATTAATATGTAAAGCATCTTTTATGATGACGTTTGTAGTAGTCGTGTCATGACTATTGTGGTCAATCTACAAGGTCTTCACATGATGTGACCAAGATTATGTCTGGACTTTAAAAGAGTCTGTGACCTCTGAGTTTGTTTTGAGCTTTCTTCTCAGAGTAGTCAGATAAGAAACGCCGACCTCATCTAACTTATTTATTTTTATAAAATGACTTGTAGAAGTCATTCCGATTACCATTTCAATCTCTGAATCTTCGACCTCATTGCAGTATTATAGACACATTATTGTGCTGATCCATCATCATAATTTCAGCCGAAACACGTCCACTGCTGGATATAGTCTCCCAAGCATTGGCACTTCGTGTTCTGATTAGCAAACTTAGTTAGAAGTAAACAAACACATCAAAGTCTGTTTTCAAAAGCCGACTGAAAAACCTTATTTCGAAAATAATGTGGCATCCAATAAATAAGATGGAATGCAGAAAAGTTTTAATGCAAAAAATCTAACATAATGCAACTTGCACTCGGCGACAGTCGTTACGCTGTTGAATAAAACATACGAATGTATTTCATTTCACTATTTTATCAGCGCTCGCTATAAGGGGTGAAGGAACTGATTCAAGGCTGCTGGCTTCTATTTAGAGTTTTTCGCCGTTTTTAGAAAGGTTCTGATTAGAAAAGTTAAAAGACACAGCTAGTGGCATTTGATGATAATCCTCGACTCGAAATTGTTTTTTAGATTTTTTATGCGGAAAACTTGACTAACATTTGGGTAACTACATATTTTTTTCAAATGACTTTTCATTCATCATTCATTTCATTTCACTATTTTATCAGCGCTCGCTATAAGGGGTGAAGGAACTGATTCATGGCTGCTGGCTTCTATTTATTTAGAGTTTTTCGCCGTTTTTAGAAAGGTTCTGATTAGAAAAGTTAAAAGACACAGCTAGTGGCATTTGATGATATCCTCGACTCGAAATTGTTTTTTAGATTTTTTATGCGGAAAACTTGACTAACATTTGGGTAACTACATATTTTTTTCAAATGACTTTTCATTCATCATTCATTTCATTTCACTATTTTATCAGCGCTCGCTATAAGGGGTGAAGGAACTGATTCAAGGCTGCTGGCTTCTATTTAGAGTTTTTCGCCGTTTTTAGAAAGGTTCTGATTAGAAAAGTTAAAAGACACAGCTAGTGGCATTTGATGATATCCTCGACTCGAAATTGTTTTTTAGATTTTTCATGCTGAAAACTTGACTAACATTTGGGTAAATATTTTTTTCAAATGACTTTTTAATGAATTTAGTACTGGTTTCGAAAAGAGTGTAATTTTAATTTCTTTTCAATATCATGTTTTAACAACAAAATCCTGTCTAGATGTATACCTACAATTCAGACTTCAAAACCAAAATAAGAATTTGGTAGGTACGTTTAGTTCGAAATATTCATAATTTTGTATAGCCTGGGAGCGTCAAAAGAAACCTCCGCCGGGACTTACATATTTATCAGCGTACTTCGCGGGCCGCGGGCAAACTCCGGGAATTCAATTTGGCGCGAGAGGGTGACGCACGTTCTTTTACCAATTTAAATTTTTGAGACACCCCTCTCTGTGTCTCATCGTGGTCACCTCAGTGCATGACCTGAGTTCTAAATCTATGCTGCAAAATGTTTTCAGCTTCGAAGAAATATGTATGAATTTTATGTTGGATGAATGTTAGAACAGTTTATTTATTTATTTATGTATTACTTTATTGTACACCAGAAAATACATAACAAAAAAAATACGATTATGAATACAAAACATACAATGGGCGGCCTTATCGCGCGGTGGGCTTATGTGGAGCACTTTGAGAATATGGGACGGAATGTATCCTTATTTTAAAGTACCTGCACAATGTTTTATTGTGTTTATAGTCATATAAAATTATGAGATTTTTAATTTCACATACGAAGCCAATTATAAGCAAATAGTCAGTTTGATAATATCCTTTATTGTATGTATAGATAACTGACTATTTACACTAGGCATTACATTAAATGTCTGAGTAACGAACTATACAAATAAATATAAAAACAAAAGGACACTTAGGCGTCGAAGTACTCGTCCACATTGCTGTCATTCGGCAACGTGCCCAGAAGACTGGCTGCATTGCCACGTTGAATAGCAATGCTAATTCTTTGGCTAAAGAACGCCCCATCCCTATGGTTGATAATATTAGTTTCACAATCCAAAATTTCGCACTAAAGGCTCCTTCAAACAGGCGCGACCCGACACGCGACACAAAGGCACCGCAAGTCGCGCAACGAGCGGTGCCTTTGTGTCGCGCGCGATTATATCGCGTGTCGCGCCTGTTTGTAGGAGCCTTAACATAATATACCTAACACTAATCCCTACTAGAGCAACAAGTTTAAACCGATCCTTTATTTTACAAACAGAAACCCTAAAGCGCTTAACGTTAATATATTATGACATAGGGTATAAAACACGCATATTGAGCTTCAAAACAATTGGAAGAATTCCGGCGATAACCAACAAAAACAATTTTGTTATTCAAGGAATACACTCTAAAGTTCTTTTTCAGTTTAAGGCTGTGTAAAGTTTTTCAATTAAGAGAAAAACGATCGCATTAGACAGAAAAAAGGAGATTTCAAAGACATTATTTAGGTTTAAGTGGAAGTCATGCGACAATTTTTAGTTATTGAATTAACAATATACAACCCTTGGGATTTTTATACTTTACTAGGAGTACTATCACACTAATATTATAAAGGCGAAAGTTTGTGAGTGTGTGTGTTTATATGTTTGTTACTTCTACACGCTCAAACGGCTGGACCAATTTTGATAAAATTTTGTTTGAAGATAGCTGACACGCTGGATTAACATATAGGCTACTTTTTATCCCGAAATTCCCACGGGATCGAAACCGCGGAGCGCAGCTAGTTAACAATATAACGATTGTACAAAACTTGTAAAACACAAAATACACGTAGACGAAGTAACGAGCTAGTTTGGTTACAATTTCATTCGCATTCCTGACTATGAATACAATGTGCTCATTGTTCTACTACTGGAATGATGTGAAAGAAATGAGTAGGTAACATTCTTCACTAGTACAAGTTACTTTCAGGACAATGATAAATTGTTACATATGAATTTAGAGTTGTTTTGATGATTTTAATGATTATAATTATTTAAATACATTCTTGTTACGGTCGCGAATCATATTTTGTTTAACATACTACCTGACCAAGGGGGCCCGTGGCTAAACAATGACAGCCGCACAGGTCCATCGATCAGGTTAAGCTACGCTTGCTGCGGTTGGTCTGTGGATGGGTGACCATCTTTATATACCGTGACTCCTCCGTGCCTCGGAAAGCACGTTAAGCCGTTGGTCCCAGCTGTCATCCGTGGATCTTTGACAGTCGTTACGGTTAGTCAGACGCCCGAAAGTCTAACAACCAGTCTTACCAAGAGGTATCGTATTACCCAGTAACTGGGTTGTGGAGGTCAGATAGGCAGTCGCTCCATGTAAAATATTGGCATTCAGCTGCATCCGGTTAGACTGGAAGCCGACCCCAACATGGTTGGGAAAAGGCTAGGCAGATGGTGATACTACCTGACCAACTGACCTGCAAATTACAAAAAACGCAAGAAAATTTTAATTTCACGGGCTACCTTGGTGAATCCCTGTTAGTGAGACGTAAGCGTATGCACAAATACATATAGGTACTTGGATAAACTTTATCCAAGTGGACCAACTCATTTTATAATCAACAGAAAGCCTCTTCAGTTAATTACGCGATGGGGTCATGCACAAAACTTTACGCTAGCCACCCTTATTTCATTAACATGTATGGTGCTACCCCTTAACATCCTTGAAGTTTCAAAAGCAGACTAATTAAATTATGGGTTGCACCAACAAGATGGCTGCATCTTGACGTCAATGATCAATGACGTCATATTTCTCCTTTAATGTATAAACAGCATATACTTCAATAAATTATCTTCCTTCTTGTTTGACTTGTTGGCAAAGAAACTTTTATGTTTTTTTTTGTTATTCAGTTGGGTTTTCTCATAAAAATATATTTTATCCCATAAAACAAGTTCTGAATAAGATAGGCACCCTTCTAACACCATTAAAAGTACTGAACCATGTCTTAATTTTCTCACAAAAAAAAATCGTTAACTCGATGAATATTAAATTTCTAAAAGTAAAAAGTTTACAAAGTCCCCTACTGCTTGCCTATAACATGATTGGGTCCGGTATTACGATTAAATTTCCGGTGATTTAATTAAGCCTAAAAACTTGTTAAATTTTCGATTTTCCGCTCAAAGTTTTTTCATGGTAATCTTTAAATCCTTGTTAGGCTGAGAAAAATGATTGTATTAATAAACATGACAATATAAATTTGATTTATCGAGCTCATTCACGCCCATCCGTCGTTCGTACACAACGATACTCAAAAATAACGTGTTAAAAACTCAAATCATGCACTTCTTGGTGATTTGATAAAAAAAAAAAACGAAAAAGGAAGAAAAATGTTAATTCTGCATAAAAAAAACGAACAGTACAATAAAAAACATAAAATACACATACAAAGTAGCCAAAAGCCACATATTCGAGCACAGCATAAAGACTAGTAGGTATTTTAATGGCGTTTCGTCCGTATACGCTGCAACCAATCACAAACTAATTACAACTAATAACGCCTCAATAAACATCTCTAGAATTTGACGGTCTAGAAGCATACATGAATATTGGCAAAAAAATATACACCTAAGAACCTACTACAAAACCTTGTCTTCATAATATTGTCATTATCATGGTACTACATACCCTAATGGATTAAAATAAAAACATGTTTAACACCAGCAAAACATTGGGGAATGTATCTAGGGATTTGCTCTGAAAAGTAAGGATAATCTAGTAATAATATGTATATGAAAAGGGGAGAGGATCTTTTGATGCCCTGTGATCTTTCACAGGGCATCAAAAAATTCGTCAACAGGAAAAGTGTCCAAAAGGCTTTTAGCATTCAAAATCAAAATACATATCTTATTTCACATAAGCCTACATGGGCACTTATGAAACGCAGCATTGCCACGTTGTAAGGCGGTGCTAATTTTATTAGTTTAAATTGGTAGGCATGTCTTCTAAATATTTTCTACTTCCTCTTTGTTTTTAATAAATGAACATAAGTATTCAACCGTTCACTGTACTTTCAAAGAATATAAACTAGATGCCCGATGGGAATTCCCATCGTTTAAAATGACAAAATTTTATATTTTAATTTCGTTATTTCAGTAACTCTTGTGCAAAATTTCGTGTTTCTAAACCCAGCGGTTTAGGCTGTGCATTGTGTGTTCGTGAATAAATGAATTCAAGAATTTTATAACTTAGATATTATTATATTTATTTAAATAAAATCAGCTATGTACGTACTACTCTAGTCATAAAAAATGGAGCCTAAATTGAATCCCTAACAATAACCCCCCCCCCCCCTATATCGTGTAACGGATTAAGCTCAATACCTCAGACACCCCAATTAGATTATAAAATTATAAGTCTAAAACAACACCCGTAATTAAATAAATTTAAACCAAACCTGGTCGTTTTTTATAAAATAGTTATCCTTACTAAACGCAAAACGTATGTGCAGCAACATGCCTACACACACACTCATGCAATATTAGCAGCCGACGCGACACGATGTGCGTTAGTTCAATGAACGAATTTTACTTACATCAGGTGAGATAGTGGTCAAACGCGCGCCTATCAATAGTAAAAAAAAAAACCTAAAATGTCACAGACTGATATTATGAATTAATAACTTTTGATACTTACTTAATAATTTTCTAGCAAGTGAAATTATCAACATGAATCTAAGAGTTTACGCTTAGTAACGGGGATGCATTTAAAACTGCGACTTTTTACCCGAAATTCGAAACTAATGAAGGGCGAAGCGCCCGGACTCCGTGCGGGGCACACGCGGGTAAAAAATATTAATCTCAGATGCGTAACTTTCGCGATATTATTAGCTACCTCTGATAAGCGTGTTTTCTGCTAATTACCTACGTGAAACAAAAATCAGTGCTTACAAGATTTTAATCACAAACAGTAAAAAATACCTACTTTGAAGATGGCCGGCCGGCAGCCCGGAGGAAGCGCGCGCGCGCGGTCTCAAAAGGTCGCCGGTTTTGTGCATCTCGCTCTTTCACATTATTCTTACGGTACATTTGCAAAGGACATAGCTCATAGGAACCAGAAAATTGTCTACTACCTATTTCGACATTTCTCAACAAATCAATTAGTGAGACATGCGGAATACAAATCGGTCGTGCATTTCAATAAGCCTTATTATTAAATTCTCTTACATCAACTGTTTTATTAAACGCGCTAAAATGCTTTGATATTATTCATGTGCACGTGTGTATCATGGACCTAAAAATTAGGTTGTTTGTTCAATTTTAGCGGCGCGCGCGCCAACGGTGAGTGCCTAGTTCTAATGTAGGCAATAAATACCTACCAATGGCCGTATGAACGATCATTAAATTACCGAACATTAGCTAGATGTGATATTGATAAGCGATATCACCGTGTAAAATTATTTTTTTTCTATCGAACTTTCACAGGCTTTGAATTTAGTCTCTACGCACCGCGCCGCGCGCCGCTGCTTGCAGTTTTTATCTACCTACCTATCTTTCGAGATTGCACCCCCGCGAATCCCGCGATCCCTCTGATAAGTTCGTTGTGTTTAGGTAGGTCCAGTTTATTGTTTGTACTACAAAAATATGCAAAGACGGTGTGTTTAAAAGATTATAATAACAATTTTTACAGTGATTAGAATACAATCGTATTGATAGGAAGAAGTAGGTACTTACAGAACTGGACTATTTACACTTAACACTTAGGTTATTAATTTGCACTATTTCTGCGATCCACTTTCATTAAAGTTTCAAAATGACCGCCGTCTTGAACTATGCACTTATTATCAATTTTGTAAGCACTTCAGTATCACTTTTCACCGTCACAAATGCTTGTTGAATTTTTGTTTTTAGCTCCTCGACACTTGTAGATTGACTGACATACACGAGCGATTTTATGCGACCCCACAAAAAAAAAGTCTAGCGGTGTAAGTCTGGCGATCTGGGAGGCCACGGCACAGGTCCTCCGCGACCTATCCAGCGACTGCCATACTCCGCATCCAGATGCCATCGAACGGTCCACGTGAAATGCGCGGGAGCACCGTCTTCGGCGTTAGGTCTTGACACCGTCGAAGATGATATGGGTGTTCACCATCAGCACGCAACTTTCGCCACACGTACATGTGGCTGCAGTCGAACTGGGGTGCTGTTTCTCTCGAGCTGTCCTCTGGATGTTCATCGAAATGGTCGAGAATACGCTCTTGCAGACGAGTAGTCCGCACATTCGTCCTTCTGTCCAAAGCCGTATTAGGAAGGAACGTCCCAGAGTCCCTCAGTCGCTGAGTTGCAGCCAGCATCGTCCTGGCGCTCACACTGCAGTCAAAACGGTCATTGAACTCCCGACAAGCTAACGCGACATTATCAAGACAGCGAGCCAGCGTTCTCACCATCTCCGTGTATTGTATGTTGGTGTACCGGAAAGCCATCAAGCACGGAATCAAAAATGTCACGGAAGTAAACTGAAGAACAACTACACTAGGTAGTCAGGATTGGGAGCGCCTTAAAGGGCTTTTTAAAAATAAACATAATTACTTAATTAATTCTATTTAATTGAGACGTGTTACATAGTTGGATGCAAATCACGAACTAAACTATTAACTAAGACTTAAACTAAACAAACATTATTTAATTGAGACGTGTTACATATTTGGATGCAAATCACGAACTAAAC
Organism: Luperina testacea; assembly: GCA_927399505.1. Classification (NCBI taxonomy): domain Eukaryota; kingdom Metazoa; phylum Arthropoda; class Insecta; order Lepidoptera; family Noctuidae; genus Luperina; species Luperina testacea. The sequence goes on from OV656771.1 coordinate 3,551,500, forward strand.
TACTAGCTAAGACTTAAACTAAAAAAAACATTATTTTTAAAGTGTCAAGCTCAGCGACCTCACAGGTCGTGGGACAAGTGCTTATACACTCAATATAATTATAAGTGCTGGGGTTCCATAACTCCTCCCTCATCAAGTGCGAAATTATCGGTAATATTTGGATTCCGATGATTCCGCATACAAGACAATTTTCTCCAAAGTACTATACTAAGACATACTATCGCTAAAATAACATAGAGTAATATAGTTGCTAAACCAACACTATTTGTTCTCACTGCACTACCACTTTCCACTATTTCACTTTTTAATGTATATGATAGATGTTTTTTAAATCGTCAAAGTCAATTTGTTTAGATTCACTGTTTTGTTCCAATCAATAGATGTTTCCTCTAATTTGGGTAGAACCGCGACTGGAGTTACTCGTTATTGTATTTTTCCTGAATGATGTTGCCTTTTGTGTAATTTAATGTCTTTCAGATAGACACTGCAGTTTCCATCAATTTCCAATAAATATGTGCCCTTAATCGGTTTCCTGATAACATCATCGGCACATGTTTCGGTAAGCATTATTTAATTTCTTGTGTAAATTTTCCAGTTGAGGAAGTCAATAGGCTGTACTTTTAGACTTTCCAGGTTATCTGCAAGAGGTTTGCACAAACTAAAGTTTGAGGCAAAGTTCATTAATTGTTCTATACACGTATTTTCAGGATACAATATCACATGGTTTTCCTTGTTCAGGAACTGGTTGGCTCCCACCTCTTCACATGGGCTGGCTAGCGGTATGTACGAGTATGTAGGACCTTTCACCATAAGGTATGGATGTTTAGGGATAATGGTGGTAGTTTTGTTTTCCTTGAAAATTGGTAATGAATAGATTTTTAAATAAATAAATGTTTTCTTTAATTTTTTTATTAAAGTGATTTCCATAATGAATGTTATGTGGTTTTCTTTTACATAAGCTTTAACAGATATTGTTCTTTCTAGCATTAATAACGATTTTTCAGTCACAGGGTAAATTCTAAGAGTTCAGATGGCCAACAATGGTCGAATGTACAACAGACACTTTTGTAAAGGATAATGCAGTTTCGATTCCATTTAAAATAGTATAATAAATTGACTTAAAATTACTTATAAACATATCAAACATACTTAAAACATATGTAGAGTAAATAGGTTATCTTCTTTAGTACCTACGTGTATTTTTTTTTAACTAACTTGTAACTCTCATTACTTTTAACCTTTAAAGTTTCTAACTCGATAGCCAAACACTCTTCGCTTCGCGGATCGCCAAAGTGCAACTCAAGCAATTCTTTGAATTCCGCCCACGATTGAATGTCTCCGCGCTCACTGATAAGCGCGGCTGCGTCACCCGTTAAGTGGCTGGACACAACATGCATTAAGTATTCCTGTTGTAATTCTGATAATTTAAACTTATCGATAATATACTCACATTTGCGTAAGAATAAATTCAAATGTCGTTTATTACCTTCAAAACTGGGTAGAATTTTGTACAATTCGTTTGGAATAAGATTTATTTCTGACATTCTGGTACTTAATCAAAAATTCTATGTAATAATTAACTCTATGAACTCTACTAATTTTACTTATTACCTACATAAATTACTACTAGTATATTTATTAAGTGTTTCTGAACTCAATATGAATTATAGCTATCTCTAATTAGTGTTTTAAAATTAGTTATACAAAACAATCGTATGTTACGTATTCTTACAACACACACACATAACTTAATTATTTGAGAAAACCATCAAACAGTCAAAATGGAAAACTTCCAATTCCAAGTTTAACGAAAGGATGTGGACACGGATATTAAGGAGGTGAAAAGTCGTACTCACCAGCCTGCCACGCCCATCATCAGCTCTCAGGACTCCTCGTCGCCGACGATATTTATTTGGTTCGTTGGATCACCTTGCCGTACACCACGCGTACCGTTTTGAAAATCGAGAAAAGTCTTATCGCGATGAACAATGTAACGCGTGATAGCTTCCTCAGTGATCCTACCGGCTGCGCCAGTCAGGATTGGGAGCGCCTTAAAGGGCTTTTTAAAAATAAACATAATTACTTAATTAATTCTATTTAATTGAGACGTGTTACATAGTTGGATGCAAATCACGAACTAAACTATTAACTAAGACTTAAACTAAACAAACATTATTTAATTGAGACGTGTTACATATTTGGATGCAAATCACGAACTAAACTACTAGCTAAGACTTAAACTAAAAAAAACATTATTTTTAAAGTGTCAAGCTCAGCGACCTCACAGGTCGTGGGACAAGTGCTTATACACTCAATATAATTATAAGTGCTGGGGTTCCATAACTAGGTCGCTACCGGCGGATGACTAGCTTTTAATAATTTTAATGTTAGAGGAGTGGGCGATACAAATCGTATATAGATACAATATCTATATATCGGTACAATATCCAATACGTATATATCGGACGGCACTGTATCTATATATCAGGTATCCGCGTACCTAGAACGAGACACTATAACGATATCGTATCACATGATCTATGATATTCGGTTCAAACTGATTCCGGTACAGTAGTAGTTATACGGTTGTAGGTACCGTATCCTTGCGATGCGTGCGGGCGGGAGTGATGTAGCTAGAGATGAACGAGCGAGAAAGCGCGTTAAGCTAACGTCTAATACTAATTTTAAACATTATTTACAGGAGCATAGAGTTTAATACCGAATACATTATTTTGTAAACACAACGTCAAAGGGTTTTAAATCGTACCTATGGCATTCTCAACAAAAATTGTTTTAAAATCATTTTACCTACGTGACCCTTGACCTTGATTGCACTTTGCTGTTTTCGTAGATACTTTTCGTGTTCTATTAAATACGCCTTTAAATACGCCTGCATTACCTTTATTGATTAACAGTAAACTTTATTTGTTTCAGTTATTAGTAATGCGGTCAGTCTTCAGTTATTAGGAAAGTTCAATTCACTCATGACTGATGAATAGGTACTTGACCTATTTAAATAATTGATAAAAAAAAAGTGAGCCGTCACGGGACGCCTGGCAGATGTGAAACATCGACATTATTTTGTAAGAGTAATATGATTGAAAAGAACAGATTGCGATATAAACAAAATATGGCATAATGATAAAATAAAATATTACGATTTCGCGATTTTTTTTTGAATCGCAGTCGATTGCGTATGGCGACGCGTCGCCACACAGTACCTACACAAGACTGTGACTGTATATAATTATACACCATCATATAGCGTGGCGACGCGTCGCCACGGCATGCGTCGCCACGCCAGAAATTTGTTTTACGCGCGGCTATAGATGTTTCACATCAAAAATATAAATCTAGAAAACCGAAACGGCTGTACTAGTTTCATTTCAGAGTGCCATATTATCAACAATACATTCACTGATTTCGAATATACAGTTACAAATAAAATACAATGATGTACATGAATCGAACAAAACCGAAACCTAAATATCACAGTACCAATTTCGATTTCGAGTTCCACACTGATTCAGCCAATATATAGATATTGAAATATATAGATACGATATCCGATATTCTAAACCGAAACATAGATACGATTTGATATAGTGTAAAAGCGATATTACCCATGCCTTTAGGTACTCATGTTATTCGGCGGTAGCGGCGGCGGCGTGTTTGTCGGCATTTCGTATAAAACGTCAAAGAGGTTGCCGACAAATGCTTTATTTCTTTGCAATAAGGTTCAAATTTCTTCAAATTCAATAATTAAAATTTGTTTGTGTGTGTGTAGGGCTACTCTGATGACCGCACTAAGTTTGGTCATGCATTCAAACAAGCCTTACATATTGGAGATAAAGTTGAAATTCCTTTAAATTACCTATTTAATTTGACGCACACTACTTTTATTGTAAAATGCATTGATATTATTTACGTGTGTGTATTACGACCTGTGAGCAAAATACAAATAATGTCGTGCGTTTAAGTAACCTTTATTGCACTGAGTTAAGGTTTTAATTTCCTTGAGTTAAGGATTGTATTAATTTGTCATGATACTGTGTTTCTAATTTAAGTAATTTAAAAGATTTTTCCGTCAAAATTTAACACCTATTTTTGATGACGGAAATGGATTCAGAAGCCGATTCTGAACAAACTACTTTCAGGAATTGCGTTTATTCTGTTACACGTTGTATATATATGTATAAACTGCCGAATATTAAGTTTTTCATAATAAAATTTGGCAACAATTTTGCATTCACGCCAGAAGCTTTTATTGGCATCATAGTTAATGATTCTGAACGAAATAATTAACAAACGGACATTAATTAAATTGAATTCTGCATCTATATTTGTGATGGTCGTAACGAGAATGTTAATTTGGTACAGGCAGCAACGAAAGGCGACGAAAACTACTTTTTTAAGTCAACAAAAAAATCAGGCCACCAAGAAATAAATCCAAAATAATTCGTTGTTTGTGTCAATTTGTGTACACGTATAAGGCCTTTTGTACACGCACGCATTGTTCTTGCCGTGAAAAATTACGGTTGTCTCGACGTGCCCTAATCGTCAGTGTTGTAAAGATCACTATGGAACCTTGTTGACACATTTTTCCTACGGTGCGGTTTATACGCCGCGGGCCGTACCGTAAAGAAATCGTGTCGTGTATTGGTCTTAGTGTTAATAAAACTATCGTTGCTGACCAAGTAGGGACATCACTGTTATCAAACATCATATTATATCCACCGAAGTTAAATCGTAAATCGGATTCATTCATCCACACAATAATTATCTTTACCCGGATAAGGAAATAATGTATTTCATCTAGTTGAGACGATAACGAAAGAAAGAAAAATATTTTTTCTGCACAAACAAAACGCACATTACAAAAAAAAGTACTTCACATACACACATGAAAGGTAGCCAAAAGCCTTGTATTCAAGCAATACAAGTTTGTCAATTTTGTCTATTGCTTGATGTCAGGTCCATGGACCAAAGACAATAAATACACATTAGGGTGTCCCGAAAATTTTTTTTTTCGCTTTTCGCTACTCAAGCCCCCTCAAAAGTTGCATTATTAGTTTTAGATTACCGTAAAAATAATAAAAAAAACATAAAAAAATATCTTGAGGGTTCTACCGGCATTTTTTTTTTTTGGATTCAAGGATCTGAATCAGGATCTGAATCTGAATCTGAATCAGGATCAGAAACAGGTTCAGAATCAGAATCTGAATCAGGATCAGGATCAGAATCCGAATCAGGATCTGAATCAGGATCCGAATCAGGATCAGAATCAGGATCAGAATCGGGATCAGGATCAGAATCAGGATCAGAATCTGGATCTCAATCTGGATCTGAATCTGGATCTCAATCTGGATCTGAATCTGGATCTCAATCTGGATCTGAATCTGGATCTGAATCTGGATCTGAATCAAGATCTGTATCAGGATCTGAATCAGGATCTGAATCAGGATCTGAATCAGGATCAGAAACAGGATCAGAATCTGGATCTGAATCAGGATCTGAATCAGGATCTGAATCTGGATCTGAATCAAGATCTGTATCAGGATCTGAATCAGGATCTGAATCTGGATCTGAATCTAGATCTGAATTTGGATCTGTATCAGGATCTGAATCAGGATCTGAATCAGGATCTGAATCAAGATCTGAATCAGGATCTGAATCAGGATCAGAAACAGGATCAGAATCTGGATCTGAATCAGGATCTGAATCGGGATCTGAATCAGGATCTGAATCAGGATCTGAATCAGGATCTGAATCAGGATCAGAATCAGGATCGGAATCAGGATCTGAATCAGGATCTGAATCAGGATCTGAATCTGAATCAGGATCAGAAACAGGATCAGAATCTGGATCAGAATTTTTTTCGCTTTTCGCTACTCAAGCCCCCTCAAAAGTTGCATTATTAGTTTTAGATTACCGTAAAAATAATAAAAAAAACATAAAAAAATATCTTGAGGGTTCTACCGGCATTTTTTTTTTTTGTATTCAAGGATCTGAATCAGGATCTGAATCTGAATCTGAATCAGGATCAGAAACAGGTTCAGAATCAGAATCTGAATCAGGATCAGGATCAGAATCCGAATCAGGATCTGAATCAGGATCCGAATCAGGATCAGAATCAGGATCAGAATCGGGATCAGGATCAGAATCAGGATCAGAATCTGGATCTCAATCTGGATCTGAATCTGGATCTCAATCTGGATCTGAATCTGGATCTCAATCTGGATCTGAATCTGGATCTGAATCTGGATCTGAATCAAGATCTGTATCAGGATCTGAATCAGGATCTGAATCAGGATCTGAATCAGGATCAGAAACAGGATCAGAATCTGGATCTGAATCAGGATCTGAATCAGGATCTGAATCTGGATCTGAATCAAGATCTGTATCAGGATCTGAATCAGGATCTGAATCTGGATCTGAATCTAGATCTGAATTTGGATCTGTATCAGGATCTGAATCAGGATCTGAATCAGGATCTGAATCAAGATCTGAATCAGGATCTGAATCAGGATCAGAAACAGGATCAGAATCTGGATCTGAATCAGGATCTGAATCGGGATCTGAATCAGGATCTCAATCTGGATCTGAATCTGGATCTCAATCTGGATCTGAATCTGGATCTCAATCTGGATCTGAATCTGGATCTGAATCTGGATCTGAATCAAGATCTGTATCAGGATCTGAATCAGGATCTGAATCAGGATCTGAATCAGGATCAGAAACAGGATCAGAATCTGGATCTGAATCAGGATCTGAATCAGGATCTGAATCTGGATCTGAATCAAGATCTGTATCAGGATCTGAATCAGGATCTGAATCTGGATCTGAATCTAGATCTGAATTTGGATCTGTATCAGGATCTGAATCAGGATCTGAATCAGGATCTGAATCAAGATCTGAATCAGGATCTGAATCAGGATCAGAAACAGGATCAGAATCTGGATCTGAATCAGGATCTGAATCGGGATCTGAATCAGGATCTGAATCAGGATCTGAATCAGGATCTGAATCAGGATCAGAATCAGGATCGGAATCAGGATCTGAATCAGGATCTGAATCAGGATCTGAATCTGAATCAGGATCAGAAACAGGATCAGAATCTGGATCAGAATTTTTTTCGCTTTTCGCTACTCAAGCCCCCTCAAAAGTTGCATTATTAGTTTTAGATTACCGTAAAAATAATAAAAAAAACATAAAAAAATATCTTGAGGGTTCTACCGGCATTTTTTTTTTTTGGATTCAAGGATCTGAATCAGGATCTGAATCTGAATCTGAATCAGGATCAGAAACAGGTTCAGAATCAGAATCTGAATCAGGATCAGGATCAGAATCCGAATCAGGATCTGAATCAGGATCCGAATCAGGATCAGAATCAGGATCAGAATCGGGATCAGGATCAGAATCAGGATCAGAATCTGGATCTCAATCTGGATCTGAATCTGGATCTCAATCTGGATCTGAATCTGGATCTCAATCTGGATCTGAATCTGGATCTGAATCTGGATCTGAATCAAGATCTGTATCAGGATCTGAATCAGGATCTGAATCAGGATCTGAATCAGGATCAGAAACAGGATCAGAATCTGGATCTGAATCAGGATCTGAATCAGGATCTGAATCTGGATCTGAATCAAGATCTGTATCAGGATCTGAATCAGGATCTGAATCTGGATCTGAATCTAGATCTGAATTTGGATCTGTATCAGGATCTGAATCAGGATCTGAATCAGGATCTGAATCAAGATCTGAATCAGGATCTGAATCAGGATCAGAAACAGGATCAGAATCTGGATCTGAATCAGGATCTGAATCGGGATCTGAATCAGGATCTGAATCAGGATCTGAATCAGGATCTGAATCAGGATCAGAATCAGGATCGGAATCAGGATCTGAATCAGGATCTGAATCAGGATCTGAATCTGAATCAGGATCAGAAACAGGATCAGAATCTGGATCAGAATCTGGATCTGAATGTGGATCTGGATCTGAATCTGAATCAGAATCAGGTTCAGAATCAGAATCTGAATCAGGATCAGAATCAGGATTCTGAATCAGGATCTGAATCAGGATCGGAATCAGGATCAGGATCAGAATCAGGATCAGAATCTGGATCAGAATCTGGATCTCAATCTGGATCTCAATCAGGATCTGAATCAGGATCTGAATCAAGATCTGTATCAGGATCTGAATCAGGATCTGAATCAGGATCTGAATCTGGATCTGAATCTGGATCTGAATCTGGATCTGAATCTGGATCTGTATCAGGATCTGAATCAGGATCTGAATCAGGATCTGAATCAGGATCTGAATCGGGATCTGAATCTGGATCTGAATCAGGATCTGAATCAGGATCTGAATCAGGATCTGAATCAGGATCTGAATCAGGATCAGAATCAGGATCGGAATCAGGATCTGAAACAGGATCTGAATCAGGATCTGAATCTGAATCTGAATCTGAATCAGGATCAGAAACAGGATCAGAATCTGGATCAGAATCCTGATCTGAATGTGGATCTGGATCTGAATCTGAATCAGAATCAGGTTCAGAATCTGAATCTGAATCAGGATCAGAATCAGGATTCCGAATCAGGATCTGAATCAGGATCAGAATCAGGATCAGAATCAGGATCAGAATCAGGATCAGAATCTGGATCAGAATCTGGATCTCAATCTGGATCTCAATCTGGATCTCAATCTGGATCTCAATCTGGATCTGTATCTGGATCTGAATCTGGATCTGAATCGGGATCTGAATCTGGATCTGAATCTGGATCTGAATCAGGATCTGAATCAGGATCGGAATCAGGATCTGAATCAGGATCTGAATCTGGATCAGAATCAGGATCAGAATCAGGATCTGAATCAGGATCAGTATCAGGATCAGAATCAGGATCTGAATCAAGATCCCTATATGTACCCTATAGCTACCATTTACCGGGTAATAATATGTCTTTCATTGACTCGAATGTGCCCTGGCAGCTGATAGTATGTCATGCTCACTCAAATGTCTCGCTGACGGTGGCGTGTGTGTGTTAGATCGTTTAGCTCCCTTCAAAATGGTTGAGCTAAATGGTGCTGATTTATGCGTCATGTTCGTGAACGGGCGCCGTCAGTTGGGGCTGGTAATTTTTTTACGTCGTTCTCACATTATATAATTTTAAAATCAAAAGTAATGATGTAACTAATATTTTTGTAAAATATCATTTAAAAAGAGTGTCCATGGAGTTTCTTGCCCGTTCTTCTCCATAGGTACCTACGCTTTGGAATGGGCAACTAGCTTCAAATTTTCTGACTGACCGACTTCTTGACAATTCAAAAGTGCCTGTAAATGGTTTAATTGAAATAAATGCTTTGAGTTTGAGTTTGAGTTTGATCAGAAACAGGATCTGAATCAGGATCTGAATCAGGTTCTGAATCAGGATCTGAATCAGGATCAGAAACAGGATCAGAATCTGGATCTGAATCAGGATCAGAATTAGGATCAGAATCAGGACCGGTCGATTCTGTAAAAATCTCACCGTGAAAACTTAGGTGATGTGAGTTTGTTTTTGCTAGGAATTGACACTATTGACAGCTCACTCCACGCTCACTTCACCCAAGTTTTCACGGTGAGATGGTTACAGAATCGCACTGCTGAATCAGGATCTGTATCAGGATCTGAATCAGGATCAGAATCAGGATCGGAATCAGGATCTGAATCAGGATCTGAATCAGGATCTGAATCTTAATCTGAATCAGAATCTAAACCTGAATCTCAATCTGGATCTGAATCTGGATCTGAATCAGAATCAGAATCTGGATCAGAATCTGGATCAGAATCATCAGGATGTTCTTTAGCATCGTTGTGATTTGAAAGTTTAAGACACGAAAAAGCGACAGTTTTTAAACGGTTTTTTTACATGTTGTTTTGTTGTTTTTTTAGAGACATGTAAATTCATAAGATTTAACATGGGAGAAAATGAGATAGGAAGCATTATACAGTGTTTTTGAAGGTTTCACTTCTACCACGTGTGAATTGCACACATGCTGTTTTTTTTTGTCTGTGTAAAATACCAATCAATCCAATCCAAATCCAATGCCAATCTCTTTGATTATACCTACGTAGTGCAATGAAAAAAAGAAAAACGCGGACTGACACAGTCAGTGGAAAGATGTGTAAAACTAGTGACGGAGGCTTCTCAAAGCGTCACGGACGCTACAGCTCGGGATGGTTTTATTAGGAACAGATTAAAATCTCGCTCAGAAATGCCTAATTTTGGTCACAAAAACCAGTTCCGTTTTTAAAGTTGCCATTGATTATTTTGTCTTTCAACTATTTTAAGCCTTGCTTTAACTCATTGTTGTACCCTTAAATTTAATAAAAACCATTTAAATGTTATTTTTGTATGATTTATAGTTTATATTAGGAACCCCTAAAAATAGCAAATTTGAAAAACTTCAAGGACTGGTAGAGGCTTCAAGATATCTAATTAAATTTTATATTTTTTATTTTTTTTTATTTATTTATTATTACATACACATAGATCTGTGGTGGATCTGTGTTGCGACACTGGCAACCTGGCAACAAACAATCGCTTATGAACCTCTTACAATAGCTGTAAATACCTAGACATAAAAGCTCTAATAGGTCACAGACTAATCACGATTCTTTTTCCTCAATAATAAAATATTAGCAAACTGCAATTTTATTGTTACGCCGTTCTTACTCTGTGAAGTGCCAATCCTCTGTTACCTTTGCTACGGGGATATTGCCAGTTGAGTTTTATTATTGTTAGGTCTTTCTTATATCTCAGAATTTTTTCTTCCTTTCATCTTTATCATTCATTTCTACTTTGTGGCTAAGTGATGTTCTTTATGTTAGTCACCTTAATGTTTAAGAGCGCTATCACAAGTTTTTCTTGTTTAGAGCGTTTGACTCGAGTTTTGATTTGTGATTATGGTTTAACTAAAGTCACAATAGTAAAAAAAATACATGCCCGAGAAAGTTTAATTCCTTCTTTTGGGAGCGCATTCAATAAATATTTCAGTTTGTTTACATAAATCAGTAAAAAACTTGTTCCTGCAAAGGCTGTTTCATAAAAATTTAATTTCGGGCATCTCGCGATGCTCTGTTACATCGAAGATATAATAGTTTAATAATTTATAAAAATGTCCACGGTACAACTGTATCTTCTACTTTGGAATGCATATATCAATTTATTATGTTTAATACAGTAATAAACCAAAAATAATTCCGTAAAACAGAGAGTTAATGATATTTTTTCAGCCGAAATGATATTTTTTATCTCTGTTTATTTAATAGAAATTCAAACAAAAAGTGTTTAATAACTAAGGTTACTTTGTCACCTTGCTTGAAAAAAAAAAATACTCTATTTTAAAGTAAAATAATATTTTTAAGGAATTGTTTTATGTAATGCTTTTTTATCAATATAAATCTCGGGATGCACGGTCTTAGCTTTAGTCCGCGCCGAGCGCTTTCAGAGGGAGGACGTAGCGCTCACTCGCTGCTGCCGTCACGTGATCTCGTTCGACAATTCGCCACGAATAAAAAGCGACCAACACTTCTTGATACAAGTGAGTTTTTTTTTTTAATTAGTTATGTTCTGATTGTAATGTATATAATATAATTATTTTCCTATGATGTTCCAACGCGAATATAATTATAGAAAAAAAACATACGTAAATATAGTTGTTGTTTTTAATTTTTCTGACTTTTTTATTTATCTCCAACATGAATTTAATTAATTATTTTCAGACAATAGTTCACAATAATGGGCAAAATAGAACTTTTGGTGCTGTCAAAATAAAAAAAAAGGTTTTGGCCGATAATTTGAAACGCGCAAGAGAAGCTCAGCGGTAAGAATTTTATGAGGAGTGCGTGCTTCCTGAAATCATAGATTCGAGGAAAGCACGGTCTATGCCGCTTCGGAGAATATTATTTTAATTATTTTACAATTATTATACTGGTTTTTTATGGTTCCGTACCTTAAGGGTGCCAACGGGACCCTATTACTAAGGCTCCGATGTCCGACCGTCCGTCTGTCTGCTAGTGTCTCATGAACCGTTACAAGTTCACAGTTGTAATTTTTAATTTTAATAAAACGACTTTTGATTTGTCTTTTTTATTCTCTTTTGACTTTTTTGACGTGACAACGTCTAATAAATCGATGAAGCTGGCTGCACACACGAAAAAAACATGACTCATGTAGCGTTACCTCGCGGCCTTGCTCTGCTGTAGCGTTGTACGCCATGGCGGCTTGAAGTGCAAGCGAGAGCGCGGAACGAGCGATGAGAGACAGATGATGTCGAACGCTGCCGAATCGGCCTCCGCGTTCGGCAATTTCATTAATGTTTTGTTATGACGTTGTCACGTTAAACTATCGTCCGTAAACCGACTTTACAGACAACCGATTTTTATCCAAACTGTAGAAACAACATCACATTGCATTTATTTCTATAAATAAGTACTAAAATGTCTTCCTACCTGCTAAATAAATTACATAATATATTAAACTTCGTAAAAAAAGTAGGTACAAAAAGTATTTATAAAAGTAGCACAAAAGTATTTGTAAGTAATGTTAGAGGCTGGCAACGCGCAAGTAATGCAGCTTCTGGCAATGCAAGCGTCTTTAGGCCAGCGTTGCCAGTATGTTACTTTTGTAACATTTTACGTTACTTTTGACCCTCTCATGTTACCTCCATGTTACACGCCTCAAAATGTTACTTTTAAGACTTAATAAAAAATATTTCACAGAAAACAAAAAATAAACATGAAACGGAACGCATACAAGAAAGGTTTCGTTCGTCATGTTGGCGCACTTGATTGTCTTGATTTTGTGACCAAATTCTGACGCGACGACAGCGCGAAAATTTTTCACTTCGTTTGTCGTATCGCATATTCACTCACTCGCGTGAATTTCTAAATGACCCATCCCGCTTACTTAGGCGAGTGAGCGACAGCCTAGTAGTGGCATCCGTGTTGGTTCAGTTCAGTTTGTTATTACGATTCTTTCGAAGCCAGCTTTTTTTTATGTAATAAAGTGCCATGTTATTATTAGTCGTTTTCCACAAAAAATAAGGTAATGTTACTTTTCTCGTGAAAATGTTACTTTTTGAGCTCTCTCATGTTACATTTGACTATCTGTCACTGGCAACACTGCTTTAGGCTGCGGTAACTACACACCATCAAGCGGGCCGTATGCTAGTTTGTCACTTTAGTGGTATAAAATAAAAATTAAAAGTGAAGTAAATTTGTATGACCCTATTGTAACTCAAACCGTTGTAGGTAACACTCATCGGTACAAATAATATTTCATGAACTATAATAACAGTAATTTAATTTATTTTGAAAACGAAGGCTCTTGTTGGTTTGATCCTGGCGTCCGACGCATAGCGGTTTGTATGTGTGCATAGCGTTCTTCCCTAGACGCACACGTGCGCATCTGCTGCCGCGCGCCGTCGAATTTACCTAAAACTGAGCACTTCGGTTTTGTAATAACGCTCTTAACCCTTTGATTGACTAATGAGCAGACACAATAGAAGTTAATTGTTCTTAAGGCCAGGACTCTCGGAAATCTCGGAATCGACCTATTTTTGATTCAACATTAAACAATCAAATATTCTTTGTTTTAATCTGAAAAAAATATATGGCATAGTTTAACTAACATTCTTGATTATTCTATGGTTCAAAACACGATATTTACAACTTCACTCGATCATAAAAAATCGCAAACAAATCGAAAACAGCGAAGTTTTTAATCGTTTTTCAAGTCGCATTTGAAGTAGACTTAACTTTTACTCGCAAAAAATATATGAAAAAATAGGCAATGATGTATAGTAGAACATTCTACGGTTAATTTTTCTCAAAACTGATTTTTATTGTCTTAACAAGATATAATCTAAAAAGGCGGCCTGCGCGCTTCACTTCAGTAGCCCGCCGGGCGTTACCGAGGTAGGACCTGTGTCGCTTTTGCTGGCTCGCCGCGTTCCCGCTAATCGATCGAAATATACGTTATAATATTGTTAGTTAATTTCCGTGTTTGTGTATTAGTTTCAAAATTCAGTCTGTAAATATTGTTTAGGTTCTAGTATTAATAATTAAACTAAATAGGTATTAGTTTGTTATAATATAGTTGTAATATAGTGATAATTAAGATTAAATTATGGGGAATAAAAACAGAAGAAAGAAAAAAAACGTTCAGCATTGAACTGCAAAGCTTAAAAAAAAATAAGGTAATTTTGATTATTATTTTTCTACGTATTTATAACTACCCACTTATAAGACGACGCGACAGAATAATATTGTAGTTGTATAGGTTCTCTTGCTTTCGTCACAGTACTAGCAGTAGCAGGTCGGTACCATAAATTTACAATTATCGTAATATCTGTAATAGATTTTCAACTTTACTACAACGGAATAAGGTTTATATTCAATTGCAAAATTTGAGTTTTTGAGTTTGTGTTTCTAGTTTTGTGATTGTTTTTTCAGATAGGTTGGAAGGGCCAACAATGGATAGGTTTATCAAGCTACATGTCAGACATGGGACGTGATAGATCTTCCTCGAAATGGTGGCGGTGTTTTTCTTTTTGTTGTTGTACTCTAGTTGTAGTCTACTAACATAGTTTTTTAAGTTTTGGTAAAACTAACACGCTATGGGCCGATGACGCCTGACAATAAACGATTTTTATTTTTTTTTTATTTTTATTTTTTATTTTTATTGTATAGGTAAAATATTATATTTTTTCGAAGTGAAAACTTCTTTAGCATTATTGTGATTTGAAAATTTTATGAAACGAAAAAGCTACAGTAGAAAAAGCTACAGTAAAAAGAGATAAGATTTAACGTGGGAGAAAATGAGACAGGAAGCATTATACAGTGTTTTAGTTTTTTATTATTACAAATGACATCACATTTAATCCTATGCTACTAATTTGTGATGATGATGGTGATGGTGTTGGCGATGGCGATGACGATGGTGATGGCGATGGTGATGGTGATGGCGATGATGATGGCGATGGTGATGGCGATGGTGATGGCGATGGTGATGGTGATGGCGATGGTGGTGGCGATGGTGATGGTGATAGCGATGGTGATGGCGATGATGATGATGGCGATGGCGATGGTTATGGTAATGGTGATTGCGATGGTGATGGCGATGGCGATGATGGTGATGGCGATGGTGATGGCGATGGCGATGGTTATGGCGATGGTGATGGCGATGGCGATGATGATGATGGTGATGGAGATGGCGATGGTGATGGCGATGGCGATGGTGATAGCGATGGCGATGGCGATGGCGATGGTGATGGTGATGGATGGATGGATGGATGGATGGATGTTCTTTAGCATCGTTGTGATTTGAAAGTTTATGAAACGAAAAAGCGACAGTAAAAAGAGACATGTAAATTCATAAGATTTAACGTGGGAGAAAATGAGATAGGAAGTTATAGTTATACAGTGTTTTTGAAGGTTTCACTTCTACCACGTGTGAATTGCACACTTGCTGTTTTTTTATTTAAAAATATGAAATTCGTTGTGAATGAAATAGGAAGAGTTCAATAAAAATACGTATTGTGGTGTTTTTGATTAGTAGATTTAATTAAAAAAAGTTATTGACGAATTCAAGCAACCAAAAAAAGTGTTTTACAAAAAAAACAACCGACTCAAAAAAAAAAACACTACAACGTGAAGAATATATTTTCATTTTTTGACACCGACTTTCGAAACTAAAGTTATTTTTCACTTTGTAGTGTTTTTTTTTTTTGGAAGTCGGTATTTTTTGTAAAAAAGTTTTTATTTTTCACTTTTTAGTTGTACTTACCTACCCCAAACAAATTCATATGTCACTACTTGCTATGTGAATATCAGTAACAAAGCTATTGAACACATCTGCTTTACCCTTTGAAGGGTACAGGCGTGATGTTATGTTGTGTGATTGCGATTACATATGCTATAGCAGCAATCGCGGTTGATTTGCTGGCATTTATTGAAGAGTTCCGTTGTTTGTCTCTGAAAGTCCTCATCAGATCTTTACAAAAATAAAAAAACAGCATGTGTGCAATTCACACGTGGTAGAAATGAAACCTTCAAAAACACTGTATAATGCTTCCTATCTCATTTTCTCCCACGTTAAATCTTATGAATCCATGTCTCTTTTTACTGTCGCTTTTTCGTTTCATAAACTTTCAAATCACAACGATGCTAAAGAACATCCATCAATCCATCCATCCATCCATCCATCCATCCATCCATCCATCCATCCATCCTTCACCATCACCATCACCATCGCCATCACCATCACCATCGCCATCACCATCGCCATCGCCATCGCCATCACCATCGCCATCATCAACATCACCATCATCATCGTCATCACCATCGCCATCACCATCGCCATCAACATCGCATCACCATCGCCATCATCGCCATCATCATCATCGCCATCACCATCGCCATCACCATCGCCATCGCCATCACCATCATCCTCATCATCATCATCACCACAAATTAGTAGCATAGGATTAAATGTGATGTCATTTGTAATAATAAAAAACAAAAACACTGTATAATGCTTCCTATCTCATTTTCTCCCGCGTTAAATCTCATGTCTCTTTTTACTGTTGCTTTTTCGTTTCATAAAATTTTCAAATCACATCACAACGATGCTAAAGAAGTTTTCACTTCAAAAAAAAAATTGCAGATCTCTATTACTACGGTCTATTTACGATGGAGTTATGCCCCCCCTAACATACATAAAAAAAAAATAGAAATATCCGAATTGAGAACCTCCGCCTTTTTTGAAGTCGGTTAAAAATATAATATTTACAATCACAAAACTAGAAAGAAACTAAAGTAGGATGATGAAATTAAAATACTGTAGACGAGCAGCCCTATATTTCAAGAATAGGGCCGATTCACAATACTATTACTTATAAAAATAACCGTGACAGGGGTCAGCGAGTTCATTCGAACTGCGCTTTCGCGGCATTTGCCACGCGAGGACGGAGGTAACGCTAAATGCCTACTACGCTCGAAGATCCTGGCCTTAAGTTGCACTGTGTAACATAAGACATTCGAGAGGTTAAAGTGACTTACAGAGACGACACGGTAGGCGCAGTGGCTGAGCGATTGACTGCTGTGCTGCGTGTCGCGGGTTCGATTCCCGCACGGAACAAATATTTGTATTGCCTACAGGTAGTTGTTCCGGGTCTGGCTGTTTGTGTATGTGAATTTAAATGTTTGTAAACGCACCCACGACACAGGAGTAATTCCTAGTGTGGGGCAACGTTTTTATAAAAAAAAAAACAATCTGCCTGCCCTCTTCCCAACTGTGTTGGGGTTGGCTTCCAGTCTAACCAGTTGCCGCTGAAAACCGTATCTATCTATACTTATATAGTAAAGCTAAAGAGTTTGTTTGTTTGCTACTACTAATTAGATTTTAAAATTATTTTTGTTCTATTGATTGCTTAATTCTTGAGGAGGGTCACAAGCTATTATATTAACATGTTACGATCCTCCTTCTTCTTAGAGTATCGATAGCAATCTAAATCGACTCGGCCCAGAATTCGGCTACTTGTTTGGCGCCATCACCAGCGTCCATCAGTTCCTGTAACGTGCAGCTGACAGGACACACAGGACACGATATTAAGTGTCCCATCGTTTCTGGAACGGCACCACATTTACACTCCAAGGCGGAGTCGTCTATGAATCTCCACCTGAACAGGTTTTCCTTGCTTCGGCCAACCTGGGTCCGAAGTCTGTTTAAAGACTTCCAGGATACCCAAGGGAACTCATGTCCAGATGGCCTACGAGATGAAATGGCATACGGCCCTTAATAGAAAAAAAAAACTCAGAAAGAACGCTAAACAAAAACGAAGCAATAGCGCGGGCGGGCGATACGATGCGACGCGTTGGGTCAGGGGAATTAAACATTTCATGCGAACGAAGTCACAGGCAGAAGCTAGTTATACTCAAAATGACTGCCTATATGACCTCCACAGTTCAGTTACTGGGTACATGGATACTAAAAATATTCTACTACACAATGTAATATAAAATTTTGTGATTCCGTATTATATTAACCCAATTTCGTGTTTAAATCCAAGTAAAAAATCGTACAGACTAAAAAATAACATTGTACATAGCAAAAGTTTATAAAAATAAGCCTCCTCCAAAAACATTTATTACAATCTCTTTTTATTTTTCATTTAGCGAGCTACAACCGTTTTTGTGGGTGTGAATATACAGATGGAGGTTTGACCCCTCCCTTCACCTCGTTTCAACCCCATCGATACAGATAAAGACCACTTTGACCCGTAAAGATTTGTGGGGGATTATCTCTTTTATCACATTCAGTTCGGAAAAAAACAATTTTCCTCAAAATAAACCTATTTGAACTCGATTGTTGAAACCTTCATGGACTGTGTTTATTGAATGCTTAGTGATTTTGAAGAGAATTTTTTGGGCAGATTCTTTTGGGTTGCTGTATTGAAAGTTATGATTAATTTTTGTTTCATGATGTAAATAGACAGTTTTACTGTTAATTTCCATTTTATTATACGGATTTTTTTTTCGGTAGCCTATATTTTCCACTGCTGTGCAACGACCTCCCCGTTTTCCATCCAAACCTACGTCTTGAGCGATCTCTGTATAATTTGTACATATTACTGTGAATGTTTTACAATGGAGCAAATCGGTTTCAACATTTTAATAGTATGGTTCTCGTCTAACATAATACACGGAAGGTCTTTAAAGTAAAAGTGAAGTAAAAGGTCTCCAAGTTGAAGACTTTAACTATCATACTCTTTAAACGATGATACCACAAACTTCAACGTAAACCTAGTACGGGCAACCCGCAACACTATAATTTCTCACAACCACGACTTCACCCCCACCCAACCACCACTGTCTCCTGTTTTGGCGCTATTTTTGTACAATAAATACAGAATAATCTAGTGCGTGAATAAAACAGTAAAAAAAAACCATTTGCGACGGCTATTATCCTCGGCCAGCATGCTGACGTAAGCTCGAATTAACTGCCCTACCCTAGTCAACAAGCGTATAGAAAACTGGGCGAATAAAATGTCGCTCGCTGTACATTTTTACCCGGTTCACCCCTAATGGGGCAGATTGGATGTATTTTATTAATGACGCTTTTTAATTTGATTTTCGTGTTGGTAGTTGTTTTAACTTTATGTTTTTGGAGCTTAATATGCTGCATGCTGTTCACACGACATGTGTGGCGCTATCCGATGGCTATTTTTGTAAAATTCCAGTCTGATTTTAAACCTATCCTGTCCAGACTCTGTTGGAATTTTTGTTTGTACAGACGCCAGCACATCAAGCTACCCGAAACTGTGAAATTGTCCCAATCAACATTGAACCTTATGCTTTAGCGATAAAGTTGAAAATCTATTAAAGAAATTTGATAGATTGTAGTAGCTTGATGTGCTGGCGTCTGTACCTATTTATAGTCTTGCCCCGTACATTCCAATTTGACTATGTGTCTGTCAGTAGGTATTAATTTACCTTTTGCTTAGGAAAAAGTCCAATAGAAACGAAAAAAAAAACAGCCCTTTACTAAAACTAGTATATAAAGATAAACATGAAATAATACAGCGTCAGAAATATTATTAACACAACTCATTTGTATAGTGTGAGCAGATTTATCATCACTGTAACTCCCTTTTGTGACCGTTATATAGCCTCGTACTATTTTATGGAGTTCCTGCAAACAGTTTTATGTATACTAATCCAGTTAAGTGACTGCTAGTTGGCGATTTATGGCTGTACACAAGAAGTATTTGAATGTTATGCTAGAAAAAGCAGCTGTTTTTTTTTTGAATATATGGATTATCTAGCAAAAGTGTATTTTATTAGAAATGTTATAGATATTATTCAACGGTTCTTGTCGATTTTATTAGAATTTCTGCTGCATCTGAAAATAATGCATTGAAAAGTATATAATTCCCAAAAAATACTTTGCGAGTACCTGCAAGTTAATTACTTTCGGGTATCTATCAACTCTACTCACCTCATCAACATAATGAACGAACTTGAACTCATTATTCACTAGCTAGCTTAAAACCCTATTAAAATCAGGAGGAAAGAATACCCCTCCAATTTTTCTCCTAATTTAAACGAGTGGCCGTCTCCATCTAAAATAAATTGGCAACATTTTAACGGCCCTCGGGGTTCAAACTCGATAAATTCTAAATGAACCCGTAAATTATCTTGTTTAAACTCAAAAAAGGTAAAAGTAAATTAATTTCCAAACCGACCACACATTGCGAAGGTATGTTAAGGGTAATTGAGCAATTCTTTGCAATGCTCCTGTTTTTTTAGAGATTACTGTAACAGATTTTATGTTGTCTACTGTAAAAACAGGTAAAAAAAACAAACAGTTTCATTTCGTGATAACTCAACTCAAAGCATTTATTTCAATTAAACCTTATACAAGCACTTTTGAATTGTCAAAATTTAAATAGTCCGTCAGGTAGTCAGAAAGTTGAAGCTAGTTGCCCATTCCAAAACGTAGATCTCTATGGAGAAGAACGGGCAAAAACTCCATGGACACTCTTTTAAATCAAGATAATTATTACAAATCCTGGGTACATTATTATTATTGCTTCTATATGTGAGAACAATGAAAAAAAAACACAAATGATGAAACATTTCAAAATATAAGATTAAAAATAAGCCTTGGCAGTTAAGAGATAACCAGAGTCTCAACCGACGGCGCCTGTTCACAAACATGACGCGTGGATCAGCACCATCTAGCTCACCAATTTTGCAGGGAACCGAATGATCTAACACACGCGCCACCATCGATGAGTCATTTAAGTGAGCATGACATGTTCTCAACTGCCATGCTCTTTCAAGTCAACATCAAGAAAATCATAATAAACGGAAACATGGTTTACAAAATTTTCAAAATGCTTCTACATTATACAACACTATAGTTTGTAATTTATTTAAGAGATTAATAGAATTTTACTACCAAATAGGAAGAGATATTATTTAATAATGAAGTATTCAACAACTAAAATTTGATTGATTAAAACAAAAAATAAATTATGTTCGTAATGTCAGAAACACTAAAAAAAAGAAAAAGGAAAGCACTTCTTCCAATTATTGAAATTTTAACTAGTGAGCTCAAGTAGATAGTTTATCATTCTGATTACATAACATACGAGTAAATACATAATCAGCCTATAATGTTCCCACTGCTAGATCCAGGCCCCCTTTCTTCGAGAGGGAGTGGGCTGCCATCTACCACGCGGGCCCAGTGCGTGTTGGTAGATGTCACATGTCTACGAATTTTTGGTTCTAGGACATGCCGGTTTCCTCACGAATGTTTCCCTTCACCGTTTTAAGAGCAGTGGCGATGAAATAATTTACACAAAGTAAAGCGCCTGTCTGGATTCGAATTCGAAAAAAAGACTCGTAAGTCGCGGCTATTACCACAGGGCCACCACTGCTCATTCTAATTACATGAAGGCATTACGATATCCTAAGATAAATCGCAAGAAAAATCAATCCAATATATCTTACGGTGTCCAAATAGCCCTTATACAGCGTGTGGTCCGGAAGGTCTAGGGCGAAGTTTATTGGATGTTTTGTAATGGAACACACATAAAAACATCTTATCCGATTGGTATAAATCTTTAACCACCGAATAGCCGGTACCCAGATTGTCCTAGGATATTTACGATGGTCATCCAATTAAATGGCTTTGTTCACGCTTCAACGAGGCGAAAACCTCTCTTATGACGATTTATTATGTTAGATGATGAGCAATATTTCTTTGCCTTAAGGGAGGGAATGACTCGTCTACATTAATCAAACATAATTACAGGGTCTGGCTGTCATGTCAGCGAAACTCATAACCGAAAAACTCACACTGCTTGGATTCTGGTATCTCACTTGTATTCAATAGATATCCAAGCTTATTGTCTATGTTATTTCGTTAGAATTCTAAGAGCCGAGGTTATTTGAAGTGTTGAATGTCGAAGCCTGCCGGGTCAGCGGGATTGTCCAAAAGGGTTACCGCTGGCCCGGAACATAAAGGGCTAAGGAAGGAACGCGAGTGGGTTTTAGTCATTAAGAGTCTGACACTCCCTTCCGCTCCACCCAGAGCGGGAGGGGTAATTTGACGATTTCCAATCCGCAAAAAAAAAGCGCCGAGGTTATTTGAAGTGCTAAATATATAGTATAGTGTTGAGTATATGTGTGTGAAATAGCGGTTTGACAGCACTTGTATAGAAAATAAGTCAAATCGCCAGATTAGTTATTCAGATAAAAGTTGTCTGACGATTGAAAAATCGGCCCTAAGTGTCGCAAACCTCATTCTCTGTATACCTCATCCGAGAACGATGTTCCACCACGAGTCTAGATTTTAGTACAGAATTATATGATATCACATTCACATAAAAAATCAAGTATTATTTATTATACCCTCCCCTGCTTTTCCCTTCAGGAAAAGGTTAAATTCAAACATTTCTGATAGATTCGTGCATTCAAACGATCCTCCTGTCCGGTCCTGCCAGTTTCAATTTGCACAGAGGTTTCAAATCGTAGCGATCTGCCTGAGGCACGTCCCCACATCGCTTGGACAATTTTTGATTGATTTTTATTCCTATCTCGGTAACGATTCGCTTGTTTACTTTTAACTGGTGTTTGTCTTATAAAAGTACTGGGGAATTGATTTGAATGTTTTTGTGAACTTTTTTGTTTGCCTGCAAGAGTAGTTTTTGATGAAAGGATTTTGGAATCGACTGTGGTCTATTCGGAAATTGTGGATAAGAAGCAGGTGATTGAAGAAGCAGTTTACGACGGGCAAAACTATTAGATTCACCCTTCTGAAAGGGTGAATCTAAGTAGTTTTGCCCGTCGTAAACTGCTTCTGAAGGCCAAAACTCGTACTTAAATATCGTTCAAAGTCGCAATCTCATTCCACCGAAAATCAATGTCAAAAAGTTGTCAAAAATTGTATTTTCGACAGATTTTGACTGAGATTAGAATGCGAACGTTTTTGAAAGTTACGAGAATTGTGACAAACAATTTTCTTGGTCAGGAAACATTTGATATTTTGTCTTTAAAACAACTGCATGCTGGTTAATCCTCTTGCAGGCACTAGGTTTAAATCGAATTTTAATATACCCGTAGGAAGCAGATGGGGTTGTTCTTTAAGAGGCTTACAGGACATAAATGGCAAAAAACGCAAGTTTTAGACACTATAAAAGTATATGATCGACTACAATAAACAAAATCAGATAAATATATGATATTCTTCAGGATATATGCTAGGTTGATAGTGTATTGAAAACATAATACAACTACTTTAATACGATACAAAAAAATCATGAAGATACCTCTAAAAACTTTATTTTTACAATTAAAACCATACTAATATACATACAATCATTTTGATTTTTTGTCAGGTTATTCTAAAAGCAACATATTAAAACACTAGTGTTTTAATTTTTTAGTCCAAACAATAGATTTTTTGTAATTAAATAATTGCTTCATATTTTGCAATAAATTACCAGCGTTGTGTCATCGCGCTTCTCTTTAATTTCTATGCAGTCCGACAGTGACCGCGCTTTAGGTCATGTAAGCCCCTCAAGTACTTTATTGTAACATTATCCATTGACTATTCTAAGTTCATTTCACTATTTTATTCTTATTGACGTAAACAAGATTATTGTGTTAGCTTGATAACACAAAAAAAAGACGACTGATGTTTTTACTATAACATTTTTCCTTGTCTTGCGTGCACTGACCTCACAGCGAAAAAAAAAATCATATCATCAACTTTTCTTTTCGTATAAGCTCCATAGATTAATTGAGGAAAATGACATAATATCGTGAAAAAAAACAGTAACTATATCTCCGTGAATGTATGATCCGTGGATCATTACTGGAGTATATAATATCACTCTATATCTCTCCTTAAATGTCATATTTATGTTCTTTGCACTTGTTTTTATGATTATTATTGTATATATATTTATTTATATTGATAAGTATATGTTTTGGGTAAGTATGTATTTATTATATATACATATATAAATGGTACACCACAGACTACCAGCAGTATTGTCTCTTCTGTCGCACTTAATCCATCCGAATGTTGCCTTTTAAAGGTCGCTTTTAGCAATAAGAAAGATCGTTGTGTCACCCCTTGTAAAATGTTTACATATATATTTGTAATATTTATGGTGTACATAATAATTAGTCATCATCATCGTATTGCGTACATTTAACAATAGGGGGTATATTTATAAATGTTGCTTGTCCGAAAGGGTTACCGCTGGCCCAGAACATAAAGGGCTAAGGCTTTTTTAATAGATTTTCAACTTATCGCTAAAGCATATGTGCTAATTTTTTTTCAGGGTGGGAAATCATCAAATGACCCCTCCCGTTCTGGGTGGAACGGAAGGGAGTGTTCTGACACACCCTTCAAAGAGGGGTTATTTGATGATTTCCCATCCTGAAGAAAAAAAAGAGGCGCCCTCGTCATTTGTTTGGTTATTTCTTTTATTTTAGAATGAAAATTCAGAAAATAAGCATGTTAAGTTGTGCTCCACAAGATTATACGTTAATATTATTAAACGGAAAATAGTGGCCACTATTATCCGTTTTAGTGATTATAATAAAACTGAACAATGTAAAACTACCGTTTATAATAATATTAACGTATAATCTTGTGGAGCACAACTTAACGTGCTTATTTTCTGCCATTTCATTCTAAAATAAAAGAAATAACCAAACAAACGATGACGGCGCCACTGCGCCGTGGCGTTTGGTCGGCGCACTCTTAAAGTTAATGTAGTTGAGTAACTAATACGCGCTGTTACATTTTCAATTTTCGGCATTGATCCGAGCGTTGAAAATACAACAGTTTTAAGTGATTAAAAGTTAGTTAATGTGCTTTTTTTTTCAGGATAGGAAATCATCAAATACCCATCCCGCTCTGGGTGGAGCGGAAGGGAGTGTCAGACTCTTACTGACTAAAACCCACCCGTGTTCCTTCCTTAGCCCTTTATGTTCCGGGCCAGCGGTAACCCTTTCGGACAATCCCGCTATCCCATACCATGTGCTTTGTGTAATGATGGACGTTCGTAACCGAAGATTTTTCGACGTTCAAACGTCTCTTAAGTTTAAGCAATGTGTATAAACAAAGGCGTAAATATTGATTTGCACGAAAATCTAGAGTTATCGTAAGGACTTAACCTTCAGACGGTATTCGACAGAGGTACGAGGAAGGAGGGAAGGGAGG
The DNA here is from genome assembly GCA_927399505.1 of Luperina testacea. Classification (NCBI taxonomy): domain Eukaryota; kingdom Metazoa; phylum Arthropoda; class Insecta; order Lepidoptera; family Noctuidae; genus Luperina; species Luperina testacea. Next base: position 3,576,801 of record OV656771.1, read on the forward strand.
TCTTTGCGCTACCGCTAAAATGATAATAATAATGTACATACTCTTCCAATAAAGCTATTTTATCCGGTTTCACAAAAAGAAAGTATCAAAGCTGAACACTACTTCTATAAAACGTGCTCAGACGATGCAACCTTTCAAAGGAGACTGCAACCCTTCCAACAAAATCTTATATTTTTAGGAGATACAGGACGACAAAGTAATAAAATATTCATTCTTTGCCACAACGTCGCTTGCACATCGTAAAAACTTAGCGGCGGCATTTAATTTTCAACCAATTTAAATATATAACTTAACTTGCAAACTTGATATGTTTTTTACATACGTGAATAATTTATCTATTTGCTTAGATTGAGGTTTTCTCAATCTTTACGACCTGTTTGTGTATGCGTCTGTCGTATATTTTGATCTCAAAAAGTCATATTTTCACACGATCTCGGAGTGTGAAAAGAATATTTTCATAATAATATGCTCAATGTCACAGGTGGATAAAATTCAGGATTTTGTTTTTCTTTAAACACTGTTCAATTAAAAATCTATTGTTACTAAGAATCCGTGTTCAAATCATACTAATAATAAAACTAACTATAAAGCTACTAACAACTAACTTCGCCACTTGCAAGAGGAAAAGAGGACCCCACTCATAAATCCAACTTTTTGACAATGGTAAACTCTTTGGCGAAAAACATGGTTTTCTTTCACCCCAAAAGTCCTCAGACACAGAATGTTGACAATGATTTACAGTTCATGCTTACATATTTAGCAGTTTGCTTATTTATGATGAGCGACCCGGAGTAGCGGGTATTATTTTGTAATTACTTATTCATGTAATGGGCTTGTGTTGTTTTCATAGACTGCGTCGTATTTACAAAAATGTTATTAAAAAAGCTAACTAATTAATAAGGATTTTTCGTTTATGATGTACACGAAATAATTGTTACTTGGCGTCAGCCTTCCTAATTTCGTTGTTCGATAAATTGGTTTACTGTCCTAGATTTAAACCACAAAACTTAGCATGACGCATATTCTAAAAGATTAGAAGAAACTCTATACCCATACCTAATGGATATTCTTCTCTACCAGTGTTAAAGGATTAAAAGCCAAAAAAGAAAATAAAAAGGCTTAGAGGACAAAATTTTTTCTTCCCGTTTATTTTATCTAGCTATAAACCCAACAAAGTAACAAAGTTACAAGCTGTTTATTCGTGTGAAACCCGATAAACAAATTTTAAATCTAGCTCCACAGCTTAGCGCGCCATCAAAATGTAATGACATAAAACTTTATTGTTTAGTGGAATAAAAAGTGGCGAAGTACCACGCGACATTATGGTGGATGGTACAGCCACCCAAACGATTACATTGTATGGTAATCTCCAAGTACTAGGGGTAAATGAAACAGACTAGCAGATGGTTATGAAAATGACGCAAATAGGGGACAAGAAAGATGGTAGAAGAAAGATTTTATGTTCTTGTAAACGATTTGTGTTAAGGTATTGGAAACGTGTGCTTTGAATAAATCTCTCCATCTTTATGCTTTTTGAAATCGAGTAAACAGTTCGATTCGAGATATTCTTTTAAGCGATACTTCAATAACAAAAGATATAAGATATTGATTACGTTTTGATTCCGTTTTGATGTTTGTAAACGGACTTTTAACAAGAGGTCTCTAGCTTTTGTAATACAATTCATATTACGGAATTAATAAGAATGGCTTTTCCCTGACAAACTTTTATTTTAATTTTATTGATAGCTTCGGCGGTGGCCTACCAAATGTTGTATTCAAATTTCCAAAAAAAAAAACTGGTGCCTTTAATTGTTCATTCCGGAGCGATGTCCCCAACGCGGTAACTATGTGTTTTTAATTAAATTTCGCGCCCGAAATCTTTTCCATTTCTTTTGTTACGGTCTTCACCGTAACAATAATTAATTGCTTTTGCAATATGCGACAAACAAGTGGTATTATTGCGTGAATATATTGGTTCTATTTGTGATTCTGACAAATTTTTATTTCTATTCTATTTGTGAACAGAAATAAGTACTTTGTTTTCATTCAATATTTATGGTTAACTTTTGCCAATCGTGAAATAAATAGGCCTCTCGTTGCCAACAGAAGTATGAGTTGTCGGAAATAATTACGACAACCTCTTTGACTAAATTTGCATGCTGTTCCTGTTTGAACTGCCAAGAACACTATTACGGCCTTATTACAAGACATGGTCTACGTTGAGGCCCAGATTTAAACCATCGAGTCATTTTTAAATTTGGAACTTCATTCCGACAAAGCTATAAAGTTCCAATTACAAAAAAAAAAATCGTTTAAACTGAGTCTAAGTTGTTACTTATGTATTAAGAACCTTGCCTTGCTCGGAACAAAGTTCAAAATATAATAACAGGCTCTATGGTTTAAGCTTGGACTAAAATCAGAAGTCGTTTTGTAATAACTTAAGACACTTAGTGAGTATGTATCTTAGCAGAGTTTTAATTAAAAGTAGTTTACAGCAGTCCACCAAAATATTTACACCTCAACCCGAGAACTAGATCTGATAAGGATAGCCATCTAACTAATAACACTGGCAACAAAAAATCTAGCTTCACTTTTCCGCTTCACCGCTTAGCAAGCCATGAAAGCGCTGTTTAGTAAAATAAAAAGTACCATGTTACCGTAACAGCGGCCAGCCCGGCAGATTACATTGTACCTACTATTACCAGAGATATATAGTAGATTGATGACAGAAATGGGATGTAAATTACGTTACGGTTTCTTCTTTTTTCAGAAAATGGGAATTTAACGTTATTAGAACGCTGATTGAACTTTATAGTAGATTGGGAGTGGACTGAAATTGTGTGAAGTGAAGTGAAAGGAAACTCCTACTGCAGGCCGATATTTTTCTAGCACATTTATTATCTACTAAAGTATTACTGCCTTGGTTGGAAAAGAAGTAGATATATTCATAGGACAATCATTTAAAAATACCCTCTTTTCCGAATAGAAATCATGTTTCAGAGAATGGTTTCAGATTTCACAGCTCATTAAAAATTCACACACTGCTGTAAATTGACATACATTTTTGGACAGCTTGTTGATGCGTTAAGTTATTCATGTCCCTTGTTACAATTCCATTCCAGTTTACCCCTGAAATACATAAAAATTGGAGGAAAGTCGCCTATTTATGGTTATGACAGGCTAAATCTCGATTGCTCATGTATTATCCAATAAAGGACATTTATTATCAAATTTCTTTACAATGTTTGCATGCCTCATTTAGATTAGCTTATATAGGTATTACAAAGTTTTGTAAACACCTTCATTTTATGTACCTACTTTCTAACCAAATAAACGATTATAATTACGACTGAGTTTTCGTAAAAAGATGATTTTTTTATTAAAACAGGAAAAACCTCATACATATATGTTTAAACATGTAACAGCAAAATGAAGCTGTAACAATTTTACGTCGATAGTTTAAACAACGCTCGACGCGCTCAAACGTTAACAAGTTTGAGGGATGTGCAGGCAACGTTGCATTGCACATTTTATGAGGCGTAAACGCGCAACAAGCGATCCTTGTCTGACAGTCTAAAGTAAATGGTATATTGTCATGTAGGTTTATAAAGTTTTTACGTCCCCATGTTATTTAATGAGCTGGTCATCGACTAGGGTGCCATCCGTAACTATTTTCTTTACAATAGAACTTCAGTTCATAATTTTAACATCTTTTGAGGCCTATTTTTTAAATCGTCAACTTTTGCTACTAGGGTTGGAGCAGTAGCGAAGTGGTTCTGCGTTCTACTTTTCAAGGATACATAGTAATCTTAATATCGACCGATGTTCATAAATCCACAAATTGCCTATTAAAAACACCTGTCCCTAGAAAAATCTTCCTACACCCAAAAAACACCCAGCAATTTTTCATTAAAGCCAATGAAAAATTCAGTCTCAACGATGAAATTATCAGGCTCACATACAGGCGAAGCGATCAAAACTCAAACACGAGCGAGCTCAGTATGAAATAGTAGAAATGAACTGAATAATCTTATGATCCCTAGATTGAAATCGCCCGATGTCCGTGCCCTCACATAGTCCTCGAGGGAAATAAGTGAATAGTTTCCTGTTTAATTTACTACAGACGGGAGTTCACAGTACGCCGACTTTGCTATATTAGTGGACCACATTCACCACGTATCTCTAAATATGGTTCATGATAACGGCAAGGTCTTTTGTTGAGATATAATAACATTGGTGGACTGGTGGTTATATAATATATGGACGTTTTTGTTCACCGGGGTTAATATTAGATGCGTATAGATGAAGAAGATACAGAAAATATACACCATATTGGTGTTATTTGTTATTTGCCATTTGAAAGCTTACAAAGATCGTGATTTGTGGAATAATTACTATACCAAGTGACAAAAATAGTGACAAAATATTATATGTCGTCATATTATAATGTTTGGTAAGTTTATTAGAATTAAAATAATAGGTATATTACTCACTCTCTTATCAAGCGTTAAGGTTTAAGCGTGAAGAGGTAACAGACAGACAGACCGACACACTTTCGCATTTATACTATTAGTATGGATATAGTGTGGATTCGGATGTTGGTCCCACCCAGATGTTCAGTTTGATGGGGTATACCGCACTTAAATATAACCACGTAATTCTGATATACACTCTATATGCGTCTTGTGTTACAAGACACGTGGCATCCACCACATAGGTACATCCATTTCCTCGGAAGTTTGTGGCACTAAACTAATCCTATGTCTCCACGAGGTATCTAACAGGGGCTAATATTATGCCGACGATCTTGTAACAAAGTTCAAAATTCTTTCAAGAGACAACTACCCACCCACCACAAAAGATCGACTGCCAGCTTCGAGGAAGTACCATGACATTTATTTACTTCAGTCACAATACTCGTAACGATGCGGGGTGCGGATGCGACATACATTAGCGGTTATAAATGACGTAAGTTGAGAATTTATTTGGAAACCATGCAATGGAGAGCGCGGAGAACGGACTGCATTAAAGTGTCAAAGACAAAGTCGAGACAACCTCAGGGCATAAATTCATTTCCTTGTTGCGAAGGATCTCATGAGCTGTGACACTAAGGCCGCTTTCACATTAGGACGTTAGCAGCTCGACAGTAGCGCGGCAGAAGCGCATTCCTTCACATTATAAGAACAGCCGCGCGTTAGCAGCGCCGCTGCCGCGCCGCAGTTAAGTTCAGTGTGGCGCACTTCATTTCTAAAATGGATTTCGACGGTGAAACAACCTTGACCACCCGAAGGAGAAGTACCGTGGCAGAATAAAATGATATAATTAGGTACCTAAATAAAATAATAAAACTACCTGCTGCACTTTTTTCGAACCCACTTTTATTTTCGAAATCAGTAATAAACAATGCACATAATTCTTACCAGTTATTCTTTTTTAGGGTCCTGTTGTTGCAATTGTTGCTTCTTGAATCCCACAAAACAGGACGCATTTGAATTTCAATAATAAATCGTTCGGTATCAAACTCGCTCATTGTGTAGTCTATAATAATTACGTACGTTTGCAACACTGTCTCATCACCGACTGAGCGCACGCGGCGGCAGCGCGCGACCGCCGCGCTTCTGTTTAAACTATGAAATTCTGACAGCGCGACAGTCGCGCGTCAGCCGCGCGACTGTCGCGCTGCTAAAGTCGCCTAAATGTGAAAGCGCTCTAACAGTGTTATCTGCGATTATTGCCAGTTTCTAGTTTAGGTCTTGGCTTTAAATAAAAAGTAATAATTAATAATAATAAAAGTTTATTGCATAAAAGGTGTTGCAGTAAATACACTAAAAACAGTTGCACTACAATTGAACACTGGTATACAACAAAAATGGTTGGTTGGTTGGTTGTTGTTGGTTGGTTGATTGGTTGGTTGTTGGTTGGTTGGTTGGGGTTGGGGGGTTGGTTGGTAGTGACACAATCAACCTATAATTTTCCCAATGCTGGGAAACAGGCTTCTCTCTGTGAGAAGGAGTGGGCCTTAATTCCACCACGCTGGCCCAATGTGAGTTGGTAAATGTCACATGCCTTTGAATTTTTGGTTCTAGGATATGCCAGTTTCCTCAAGATGTTTTCCTTCACCGCTTTGAGAGCAGTGGTGATGAAATTATATACAAAATAAAACGACTCGAGCTCGTAAGTCGCGGTTATTACCACTGGGCCACCACTGCCCGAGTTAAACATAATCCCCCTTGTTTATAAACGTAGTTTAAATATAAGAACTTTTTAACCAAACGTTATTGACGTATAAAACGTTTCTTAAATTTAAAGAACGTTTATAAATACGTATATACCACAATACTGGACCCGCAGGAGATTGATATGTAATACCTAAATAAATATTTTACACCTATTAATAAATTGCGGTGCACATTGGCAAGTCAGTGATTAATTTGCAGCGATAATGAGTTTAAATCCATATGGTAATGAACGATAAAAGTCGCGTGGTGAATAATAATGTGGATGGATGTTAAAACATAGGTTCTCAACCTTGTTTTGCCCACCAGGCGGTGAGAATATTTTTTTTTTCTAGAACCCCCCATTTTTTTTTTATTTACCATCTTTCGCGAATCTGAAACAGCTATTGCCACGATTATATTTAAACGTGTAATATTATATAGTCGTACTGCCCCCTGAAAGTCTTAAACGCTCACGAGGGGGCGGTATCGCCCACGTTGAAAATCTATGCATACAAAGCACCATGTTTTTTTTATTAATTGAAATTTGTCTATAATACCTAAATAATTATTATTTAAAATAAAATTATCAAGATATAATATTAGATATGTGTATCACTGTAATCTCTGGAAGATCTGATCTGTAATCTCTGGATCCGATTACAACAAAACCTTTTAATGGTAGAAAATTACACTATTTCCGAATGCGTAGGTTATGTTTATTCCACGCGGAGGAAGTCGCGGGCTAAACTAGTTTATAGGTAATATAACAAATGTAATCAATTGCGATAGATCTGTTGCTACCAATCTTCTTTTATTCCTTTTTTATATCGCAAAACAATAAAAGTTTTTAGAATTTTGACGGAGTGCAAACATTGGTGCTTGCATTGGCATAGATAAGTTTGTTGGGTACCACACGGATCGGAGTGGCATTTCAATGGGATTTCGTGAAACATATCTCGCATAGATTGGGTTTTCTAGTAACCTACACGAACTTTACAATTTTTTTTTGTTGTGAGTGGGTAACGAGGGTACTTTGCTCTGCTATCATATAAATGATAATGAAAATTGGTTTATCATTTTCACCTTAACTACCAGTGATTGGAGCCTTCTTTTGGCTCTTTAGTCAACTGAGGCCACTTGAACTTATCCCGCAGGATGAGTTGACCTAATTAATGTTTTGAATCGGGCAACTGATCCCATCGATACATTCTTTGATTTGTGAAGACACGAAAAAAGTGTTAGACATTAGATATTAATTTCTTTAAGCAAATAAATAATACGAGATATCGCTCTTCGTTTGTTTTTCTTTCGTTTTTTTTTAATCCCCTAGTGGGATTTTTTGATGTCCATAGGTGTGTCCGTGGCATCACAGCGAGCGCTATCTAAATGCCAGCGCTGTGGTATTCGTTTTTTAAATCTCGCAGCATCATGCTGAGATAGAAGCCTTTTTGGAATCGCACAGCTTTTGTTTTCTTGTTTATTTTTTTGGTTGTTTTTAATGTTAATTTTGTTAGTTTATGCTTTTTTCTACTGTATGTCCTGTGCGTGTCCTAAATAAAATGTTTTTCTTCCTTTCTCTTACAATATCCTAAATACATACTTATAAGTAAGTTACTTGTTTTTTTTTTAGTTTGTATAGATCTACATCCATTTGTATTCACCTTTGGTATCTATACAAAAGGTGAATATTACTGACGAAGATTGAAGGTGATTGTTATTGTCACATATTTTGCTCCCAATTACTTACACATATGTATACTGTCTATATAGAAGTTGATTTAAAATAAGCTGAAACCTTCTGCTATTACGGCTGTTACCTACTTCGTTCAAGTCAAAAGTTCAACGGAGAAATTATAAACTCAGAGCCATACGATCAGCACATCTAAACTGAGTTCAAGAGCTGTCAGTGTCATTATTGTTGTGGAATTTTGACACTGACATCTCTTGAACGGAGTTTAAATGTGTCGATCGCGTTCAGTTTTATTGGTGAAATTCAATCGGTGTTCTTCACAACCAATTGGTAGATATGATTTAATCTATACGTAGATCTAAACTGATTGTTAATTGCCAACAAGTAACCTAACATACAATTTCTAGCTACAACTTCTATTATCTTAGCAAAACTAATTATTCGTCAATAGTGTGCTCTACTCTCTACATAGAGCGTCTCTACGGAGGTAGAGCATTGTTATGCGTTCATGTGCAACGTTGTAGAGTTCAATGCACACATTAACGTTGATTGTATGCGTTTGTGATGCTCTACATGCCGATGAGGAGTTAGAGCACCTGTTCAAAAGAAAGAAAGAAAACTATTTTATTTGGGACGCACACAGGAAGGAAAGAGAGGTTAGAGGTTAGAAGGAGGCTTAGTAATAGGGTTCCGTTGGCACCCCTTGGGTACAGAACCCTAAGAAAACAACACACGTATCTTTAAACTTTAATTTACCAGCAGCCCAGCAGGCCAGCAGTAACCCTTTCGGACAATCCCGCTGACCCAGCAGGCTTCGGCCCTTGCGGGCCCCTTCGTTTGATGCTGACATCTCTTTGAGGCGCGCGTGGAACACGTAAGCGCCGTCCGGCACGGGCCTGGTCCTGATCGGACGGTGAGCTACCCATTACTCTCCGCCCGCAGGCCCGCGCCTACGGTGGCCGGGAGTCGTCGCGCGGCTCCCGACGCCCGGAGCGTCTCCCGCGGCGGCTGGGACGGGAGGCTCTCTCCCTCAGCCGTCCCGCCACCTCCTTCGCTAGCATGACTGCTTCGCAGAAGGAGGCGACTGCCCCCCACTCCCCTCTCGTCCCGGACCATGGCTTGAACCAGGCCCGGACGCGAGAGGTCACCACCACTGCCGATCGCCTCTACGAGGGCACGGCGGTGCTCCGCCCAAGCGGGGCAGACCTCCACCCTGTGCTCCACCGTGTCCTCTGGGCGATCCTGGCAATGGTGACACCCGGCGTTTCCTCCCGCCTGATTATGTGCAGGAACCTCCCGAAACTTCCGTGTCCGGTGAGGACCTGCGTCAGGCGGTAGGTGAGGGCGCCGTGACGCCTCTCTAGCCACTCCTCAAAGAGGGGTCTTATCGCCGCTATCGTGGCGTGCCCTGCGCTGGGTTGCGACAGTCGCTCTTTCCATGCCGCCATGAGATCGCGCCGGAGGTCCGTCCGCTCCGCCGCAATTTGCTGCGGAAGCGGAGTTTCCCCCCGGCGTAGTGCCTCCGCGCGCCACTCATACAGGCGCGCGAGGACTATCGCCTCTAGATCCCATGGTGGCAGTCCGGCAAGGAGGCTTGCCGCCTCGCCCGAGAACATAAAGGGCTAAGGAAGGAACACGGTTGGGTTTTAGACAGTAAGAGTCTGATGACACTCCCTTCCCCGCTCCACCCAGAGCGGGAGGGGTCATTTGATGATTTCCAATCCTGAAAAAAAAAGTTTCAATCAGTCAAAAATATCTCGAATTTCCCTACATTTTTAACAAGTTTTTGACTGATTGTCGCTGAGATGTCATTGCAACTAGATTTTGAACTTTTTTAGTTACGGGAATAGCCTTCAGTTTTCACGAGACCGTAAGTAAAGATAATTTAAATTCCAAGCACATTTGCCTAGAAACCTTTGGCCTTTTGAATCATGGGCCAAAGATAATGGTCTGTATTCTATCTCACGTCAGCTTAAAGGCTTGTACGGGCTGAAATCAGTTAGCACAAACCTACGAATAAGCTTCAAAATGGCTGCCATTAAAAATATTTTTAAAGACCTCTGTCAGAGTCCAGATTAAGTCACGGGTGAGTTATTTGTCAGATAATGGTGCAAAACGGGTAACCTTTTTGGAAATATTTCATCTGCTTTCATAAAAGGCGGTAAAATGATTATGAAACAACTGAAATGAAAAACTCTCGGAGGATTTAACTCTTTTTGTTTTAATTTTTTATCTTGCGTAATTTTATTAAATTATTTTTAAAATATTGTAGTCGGAAATCTATTAAATTTTTGACAAGAAGAATGTCACTTTTTTATTCCTTTAAGTTAAAATTAATTTTAATACCATCATCATCATCATCAAGCCTTTTCCCTAAAAATGTTTTGATTAGCTGAAGGTCAATTCTCGTAATTTAAAACGTACAAAATCTAGACGCAGTCTCACCTCGGTGTCAAACTAATGTCAAAAACTTGTCATAAATGTTGGGAAATTAGAGGTATTTTTGACAGACTGAGACTGATACCAGACTGTGAACGTTCTTTAAATTACGAGATTTGCCCCTCTGACATCTGCCTTCCAATCTAACGTTCCATTTCTCTTGTTACAGGTAAGCATCACAAATCGACCTGTCACCTACAAAACACGATTCGGTATAGGTCGCAACGTGTCGCAACGCCGTCACAGTAGGTTGATAATCCATAAGCGAATTCTGGAACGTTGACCAGAAACTCATTTTCACATTTTGTTTGCAAATAGTTACACACATACCGCTACACAAATTACATTTGAAAATCGAACACAAGCTCTCGTTCGGCACGTTCGAGTAGAATTTCAATTCGGCATGTTTCGCCTTTGCTCGGCTGTTGCCACGTACGGCCACGAGTTAAGGATGAATTTTAAATTAGAATTCCGAAATTCAAAAAGCGAGCGCTTAGTTTTAGAAGTGAATCAATTAGTTTTGCCTTTTTAAAGACGGTTGTGGCATTTTCGTTTTCCGAATTCGTAAGATTGATGACACGAAATGTATGGAAGCTGGTAAGTCCGCTCCAATAGGATTAAATGATAAATATCATTACAAGATTTAATACTAGAATTCATGACCCTTGTCTTGATTCATTGTACGATTTGAGTAATACACGATGGAAATTGAGACGAGACACACTAAGGGAAGCTACATTAACCATTTCCTAATGATTTTCAAAAGAGTGGTGAATTGTGAAATATAAAAAAAAACGTAGTTTGTATTATTAAAACTGACATGTTTGCTACAGAATATCTCTGAAAGGTCCTAGGATTTGGAGTAAGGTGCCACAGTAACTTCTATTCAGTTTAAAAGAGCTATCAAACGGTGTACACATGATTATTAAAGGGGGTACCAAAATAAGCATCATCCTTTTTGAAGAACAATTTCACAAATTCTGGGGACCTAAAAAGACCACTTTGGCAGAATCATAAAAGGATAACATTATGAATCAAAATGGACAGCTAACTGTTAAGTTAATCGTATCAAATCCTATTGGTGAAGGATTTTTCAGTTATATTTTTTTTGTCTGTGCTAAAATACCAATCAGTCCAATCCCAATCTCTTTGATTATACCTTCGTAGTGCAGCGAAAAAAAGAAAAACACGGACTGTCTCCGCCCTATTATAATTCATAACGTTATCCTTTTATGATTCTGCTAAAGTGGCCATTTTAGGCACCCAGATTGAATTTGTTCGTCTATTCATACTAATATCAAAGACTAGAGTTTTTAGTTTTAAATATATTGGCTGGCGTGCAATAGAGATCTTCAATTGAACCAGCAATTTGAATATTTCAGCGGCAGGGCAGCAGTATTTTACGACGACATTGGTAGCATGGAAAACGATTTTGGAACTAGATTTATTTTATTCAGTCAGACCGGCTGGTTTTTATATCTGACGGAAGATTCGATTTGAAAGTCTACTTATATCTTGATTAGGTATTTCTGAGCTTCTGATCTTGTGAGTTTTATATTTATGACTCAATTTGATTGATTCGCATAAGAAATTGCGGAATTTCGGAATTTTCTTGTTATTTTTTCCTGTGGTTAATTATATGGGTCGGTTGTCAATCAAAGTTGATTGAGTTTTCCTGTTAGGATATAATCGATTGTTATTAGTCCCAAGTTGATATTACCTGAAATATTTTGATGAATTTGCTATTATATTGAGAATATTCAGCAAGTTATGTTGTGTAACTTTGCCAAAAGTTGCAAATGAGATGTTGCTTAATCCATACTATATACCTACTATTATAAATGCGAAAGTGTGTCAGTCTGTCTGTTACCTCTTCACGTTTAAACCGTTGAACCAATTTAAATGAAATTTGATACAGAGATAGTTTGAGTCCCGGAAAAGGACATAGGATAGTTTTTATCCCGATATTCCCACGGGATCGACACTTATGCAGGTGAACCGCAGGACGCTGCTAGTATTATGATATTTTAGTCATGGCGGCCAATCTCAACGGAGGCTAGCCTTTGGTGCGAGAGATATTATAGTGCACAATTGTACAGACGCCAGCACACCAAGCTACCCGAAACTGTCAAATTTTCCCAATCAAGTTTGAAACTTATGCTTTAGCGATAAAGTTGAAAATTTATTAAAAAAAATTGACAGATTGTAGTAGCTTGATGTGCTGGCTGGCCAACTGTCAAAAAAATCATGTCTATTTTTAATCGTCTCATAAACAAAACACGCGCGGTGTCGGTTACGGTAACAGTGGCGCGAGTTCAATGGTTTTTTCCCCATCTCAAAAAATACCCAACGCGCCTTAAGAAGTTTTCACAAAAAAAAAAGTAAGCGAGCCCAATTGTCAAAAAAATGTATCCTTAGATTGTATCATAATTTCACCAATCTTATTTTACACCATTCACCTTAACGTCAGAAGAGCCGCTACTAAAAATCCAATTAAACCAGGCTCAGAATTAAACTCACGTATAATAACATCGATGCGGCTCACCGACAGAAGATTAAAGCGAAGTAATCCTTCAATCCTTACCGTAATGGAACCACTATGCCGCGTTGTTGGAATACTAGGAGTGTAACACAAGCTGGATACAATACAATACCTACACAACACAAACAATATTCAACAACGACACAGACACAGACACACCTTCACACACATTCATCATATTCAACAAAGCATTTATACGAGTATCTGTAATTCACATAGTGTACAGACGCCAGCACATCAAGCTACTACAATCTGTCAATTTTTTAAAATAGATTTTCAGCTTTATCGCCAAAGCATAAGGTTCAAAGTTGATTAGAAAAATTTTACAGTTTTGGGTAGCTTGATGTGCTGGCGTCTGTACATGACACAGAGTATTTTATTCTACACTAGACTTAAGGCAATATCTACATGGTTCAAACAAATCGTTCTACTTTGATTTAGTCACAGAAATGAATGCTACGAGAGTATGGTCTGTTCCAAAAGTATCTGGCGAAAGTGTAAACAAACCCTGTTCAGGTTAAATTCTTACGCAAACACTCTCTAAACGAAATTAGTAACACATTCATCTGTTTTTAAAAAGGTTTCATCTTTATGTCTCACTACTTTTTCTGATAAATTATTGTTTGAATATTATTAATTGTAATTGAAAAATCATAGACAAACATTGAGGATATAAAGTTTACCTCGATTTTCGAATGAAAAACAATTAAAGTTGATTTATAAAAAACTAGCTTCTGCCCGCGACTTCGTCCGCGCGAAATTTCTTGTTACTCCGACCCACCCCGTCGCATCGCATCGCCTGCCCGCGCTATTACTTCGTTTTTGCTTAACGTTCTTTCTGACTGTTTTTCTTTTTACTCAGCTCCTAAAGGTCATAGCGTGATGTTAAATAGCTTTATAGCCTTCGTCAAGAATTGGGCTATCAAATACCGACTGGTAGTTCCAGAGATTAGCGCGTTCAACCAAACAAACAAACAAACAAACTCTTCAGCTTTATAATATTAGTACAGCTTTATAATATTAGTATAGATAAAATTTTGTATACACACACAATCACAATCCATTGCTTCGTTGGATATGTTCGAAAAATGCAATTGCTCAACAATGTAAAAAACGCAATGAATGTTGTTGTACTGTCAAAATAAAAGCCGTTGCTACTTATCAGTGGCTTTTATTTGTGTGTTATAAAATTATCTCGCGGGTATTAAAGATAAAGATGCATTTATTTGTATAAACATGTGTGACATGATACATAGATATGCACATATGGATGGAAAACGAGTTTGGAAGATTGCTGGTTCAACATGTTCGACATTCAAATGAACGAAGCGCTCACATTGTAATTGACACTACAAATTGGCATCCACAGATACAATGTTATCCATTTGTTTACACACTATCATGTAAAATTAGCTCACTAGCTACACTTGCCGCGGTTGTTCCGTGGATGGGTGACCATCTTTATATATCAAGACCCCTGCGTACCTCGAAAAGCACGTTAAACAGTTGGACCCGGCTGTCAATCGTGGATCGTTGGCAGTCGTTACGGGTCGTCAGAAGCCCGAAAGTCTGACAACCAGTCTTACCAAGGGGTATCGTATTACCTAGCAACTCGGTTGTGATGGTCAGATAGGCAATCGCTCAGTGTAAAATACTGGTAGTCAGCTGCATATGGTTAGGCTGGAAGCCGACCCCAACATAGTTGGGAAAAATCTAGGCAGATGATGATATAAAACTAGCTCAATTTGCATCACTCAAAGTGAGTAACCAAAATTACGTTGAATTCGATTTCATAATTATATTATTGCGGCAAACCAACACTGGACGTAAAAGCTCTGCTCAATTTATAAAATCATGAATTCGATGCAAATTACTCCGTAACAACATTATTCATAAAGCCGCTTTTCCTATAAAAAAACATTAACAATGTTTACATTGCGCCAGACAGCAGAGACAATATCATCGATCCAATTAAATCCAGAAACTATCACTTACTGATATAAAAGGACACGAATACACTCGGCAATGAAAGTCAGTTGACACTTTTTTAACATTTTTGTGTTACACTAGTATTTTATAGATATCTTGTCTATTCCTTACAATCATATTAAATGCATCTATACTTACTAATATTATAAAGCTGAAGAGTTTGTTTGTTTGTTTGGTTGAACGCGCTAATCTCTGGAACTTCCAGTCGGATTTAAAAAATTATTTTTGCATTTGATAGCCCAATTCTTGAGGAAGGCTATAGGCTATTTAATATCACGCTATGACCTTTAGGAGCCGAGCAAAAAGAAAAAAAGGTAGAAAGAACGCTAAGCAAAAACGAAGTAATAGCGCGGGCAGGCGATGCGATGCGACGGGGTGGGTCGGAATAACAAGAAATTTCACGCGGACGAAGTCGCGGGCAGAAGCTATTTTTAAATATGTTTATAAAAAACATTTAAAAATAGAAAAAAATCGTAGTCCGCCGGTATCAGGAGCAGGGCCCAAACTACCGGTGGATAGGGCTCCAGAGACAGGAACCTCCTCACGATGCGAGCCGTGTCGAGGAGTACTGCCTTCTGAATCACGGGCCTAAAAAGGCCACTTTGGCAGAATCATAAAAGGATAACATGATGAATCATAATATGGAGAAGACAGCTCGTAATTTTCTTTTTTCGCTGCACTACATAGGTATAATCAAAGAGATTGGGATTGGATTTGGATTGGATTGTTTGGTTTGGATTGTTGGATTCATGCGTAGTTGTGTAAAAACTCTTAATTATGACATGACATTTTGTGTCAATTTAGATAACAGTTATATATACCTTAAAATTAAGAGTGTCAATCGAATTTAGTTGCTGACCATACAACAGCGCCAATTTCCATTGTCACGTCACAACAAATCGTTAGAATTCTAGGAATATTCCAACCAATTCCTGGAATTTTGTCGGAAATGCACAGTGTGTGCATGAATTCCGGGAAATTACGTATCTGTCCGGCGTAAAATGGAACTCAGGGTCATGATCTATTTTACGGTTGTAGGTTGTAGTATGGACGTAGTAATTATGAAATAGTCAATACTGAGGTCGAGCGCGTGCAATATGTTTTGATACTTGAACGCACTTGATCTTTCATTTATACTTTTTCCGCCTTTTCCGCCGTAACTTTGAGCCTTTTTGAGTTTCGTACCTCAAAAGGAAAAAACGAAACTTTATAGGATCACTTTGTTGTCCGTCTGTCTGTCTGTCTGTCTGTCGAAACCGTTTATCTCAGGAACGCGTGGATGTATCGAGTTGAAGTTAAAACGATATATATATACCTACTCAGATCTACAGTCCCTTGAAGCTGTGAAAAATCAAACTTCTAAGTTAACGTAAAAAAAAGATGACACTCGACACTTTCAAGGGAATCAAAATTTTTAGGGTACTTCCCGTTGACCTACAATCACGAAATTTGGTAAGAAGCAAGGTCATGTAGCATAAGTAAAGAAAAAAATAAAAAAAACCGTAGATTTGTAGTTACATCACAAAAAAATTGTATTTCTTTCCCGTGATAAATTATTTACATACCTACAAATTTTTACGGAACCTCGCGCACTTGACCAGTTTTTTTTTTATTTTTATTTGTGATTAATTTTGAAAGAAATAAAGACTTTCAGATTATTAATATAAAAAAATAATACAATTTATTTTATTAAAATTAAACCAACCAATAAACCATTACTCTCTATTCTGGTATATATACCTATACAGATAGGTACATCGTCCTATCAGAAATACCTCTTCTTTGAATTTATCGTACCCCTTGATATTAATTCAAGCCCCCAGCATATACCTAGAAATTCATCAAATAATATGTAAAATGTGACCTGAATCATAATAACCAAAATTCGACAGCATCAATTTCTGAGAAGTACGTATTGGAAGGTAAAATAACTTTGCTCAGCACCTGGATTGGTAACTATTGACCGAGAAAATCTAAAACTATTAATTAACCCAACTTCACGAATCAAAATAAGCTGCCAAAAAGACTAAAATCCCGATTCTCTCTCACCCGACTCCAATTTACAAACTTCATTCCAAAAGATTAACATAACCAACATTCGAACGAAATTCGCGAGCACCGAAGCGTTCTGAAATCTATTCTAAATTTCAAACCATTCTAGAATTGGAATCCATTCTGGAACAAATACTCATATTTGGGAATCCACTCCCTGACTCCACTATGTAGTGGTACAAATGCCGCCGATGGTACCGAGTCGTAACAGATATACAGGG
The DNA here is from genome assembly GCA_927399505.1 of Luperina testacea. NCBI lineage: Eukaryota > Metazoa > Arthropoda > Insecta > Lepidoptera > Noctuidae > Luperina > Luperina testacea. The sequence continues at coordinate 3,593,952 of OV656771.1, forward strand.
CGGAAAATCGGCATTTCCTTATCTGGGATTGGAAGTGAGAAGCGGTGAGCGATGCTTCGGCGCGCTTGGTAACTTTAAGCGTCAAGGTATTTGATAATGTTTTGAATAGGGCTGTTTTGAATGTTGTTCCTGGTTACATTCATATCTCTTGATAGTTTAGTCACAAAGGCAATAGACTTAAAGAACGACAGTAAAAAAGAAAAAGGTTCAATAAAACTAAAGGTAGCCTACATAATCTAAATATGCACGCCGATAGACGTTTGTTTTGACATAAAAACAGAGCACTTGAAGTTGTTCTGAACAAAAATAGACGGCGTCCAAAAAATACTTTTTGTTCATTGACAATTGGCTTTATTCCAATAGTAAGTTGGCTTGTTGACATATCGCTTGTATCGTAGAACTTTTAGGACTTGTAGATGATAAGGAGCGACATTTATGCTCTATTTACCTTTTGGAGCTTGCCAAATTTTTTTGACTCCTGGCTTGTCATATTTTAGTTTTGAATTAGTCGTCTTTGAGCTAAGTAATTAATTTAAATAGAAACAGAAGTAAAATTGAATGAATCTCTCTTAGCAATTATAATTATGAAATGCTGATATACAATGTATTGTATTTTGTGTCAATTTAATTAATGGGTAAAAGTTTCAACCGTACAATATAATTTTTTTTCATCGGTGTCAAACTCAAACTCAAAGCATTTATTTCATATAAACCAATTACAGGCACTTTTAAATTGTCCAGGTGTCGGTCGGTCAGAAAGATGAAGCTTGTTGTTTGTGTTTGTTCTTTGTCAAATCAATTCTTATGACATTATGAATTACTTTTTCAAAAATAGTGGTTCCTGCCTGTTTTCTCGTTTCATTTACTTCTCTTCCCCAATTTCGACTTATATGAATACCATCGTCTTCTTAATGAAACTCACCTTCTTTTCACTTATACCATACTCCAACAATGCCTATGGTTGTATGTAATTTGAAACTTGATCAATGTTCAGCCCGACAGTCGGCGATAACTCCCCTGCGTAAATCCCTTTTAGTTGACTATTAGTAACATACGTAGTATTGTCTATATTGGCTGCTACTTTGTATTAAACAGGAATGTCGTTAAATGACTAATTAGGTAATCAATTTCTCTCCTGTACAATGCGTGCCACGAAAGATGAGACTTGACCCCGCCTCCCCCGCTCTTTCCGCCGCCCCTATGACGTCCGGTCCCGTCCCGCACTCAGACCTCATACCGCTAAAGATACCTAAAATCGTGTACTGCGCATGTCAAACCACGTGGTGTGTCAAGTCTCATCTTTCGTGGCACGCATTGTACATACGTGTAAAAAGAACCCGCGGGGCAACATTGCGTAACACATTATCAATCGGAATCGATTTCATTTTCACGGTTCAACAACATTCATTGCGTTATTTACGTGTTGAGCAGAACTTTTTTTCGAACTTATGAAGCAATGGATTAGCAATTTGCTTCAAAATGATTCAGATTCTGATTGATAGTGTGTCACGCAATTAGGGTGCTAAACTCCGGAACGTACAGCAAACTGTCGATCCTAGTTCGGAAAAGCATTCGACTGACAAACACTGTTTACTCGCCAATGTAACGAGAATCTAGATGATTAATAGACCCGTATTTGCTGTATTTCATCAAGCCTAGAAGTTAGGCAGCGTAATTACGTGTAACGGATCGACCAGTCAAAGACGAGCGTTTGAAATGTGTGTGTTTGTACGTACTCGGTTGTATCTATGTGTGGGTGTGTTCCTACACGCCACGAGCAGGCGCGCTGTGTTCCGAAATTGAAATTTGAACAGCTATAAATTGCAAGGTGTATTTTTTTTAATCAAATAAATGTGTTTTAAGGATTTATTTAAAAATGAAGTCTCTTTGCTTTCACTTCACTCGAAGAATCTTTACTTCACTTTTGACTTTCACAAAAATAATAACTATGATATTTTTGTTACGAAGAAAACACAAGTTTGGATAACGAACTCAATTAACATTTTTTGCAGAAAACCTTCAAGTACCTCCGAGGCTTGGTTTGGATTTATTAATACGACTAGACCAACTGGTAACACAAAAAAACAATAAATGCGTTCCACACTAATCATATTTAAAATAATTCGGTCTCTGACATCTTCAAACTATAGAAAGAAACAGAACGATGCGATGTTTTGAATCATTCTGTCCCTGACATTTTCAAATGATTGACAGAAACATAGCAATGCGATGTTTTGAACACGTTTAGCGCTAAACGTATTTAAAACATCATTCTGTCTCTGACATCTTCAAATGATTGACAGAAACAGAACGGTGCGATGTTTTGAACACGTTTAGCGCTAAACGTATTTAGTCATTTGTGGTGCAAGCGGGCCTTACTTATATTATGCATAAATCTAACTGATTTAAAAAAAAATGGCAGAAAGTTCGATTAATAAACTTATGCTACTAAAAATATGTGTAGTCTTCCGTCTTCAAGCAGTAACTGCCATGTCACCGCAGACATCACCTGCCTATCCTCTTCCCAACTATGTTGGGGTCGGCTTCCAGTCTAACCGGATGCAGCTGAGTATTTTATATGGAGCAACTGCCTATTTGATCTCCACAACCCAGTTATTACCGTACCTTTGGTAAGACTTTGGGCTTCTGACTACCCGTAACGACTGTCAAAGATCTACAGACAACTGCCGGATCCAACAGCTTAACGTGCTTTCTGAGGCATGGAAGGGTCTCGATATGTAATGAATGGTCACCCATCCACGAACTAACCTCAGCAAGTGTAGCTTAACCATCCATCGACCGATAAATACTTCTTGTACTTCTTGTGTACTTTTTGGGCTTGTGGATAAATATATAATAATATATTTACCCACAAGCCCCTCACGCCAACACAGACACTATCCAAAATATAATCAACTAAAATACTCATCGAGCAATCACATTATAGCATGCAATCATTCATGCTACCGTTACAAATTGGATTCCAGCACAAAATAGTAATCCGATTACTACCCTGCATTTCACGCTTTACGTAATTCCAAGTCAAGGAGAAACTTTTGCTACGATATGTGTTATGTTAACGAATTCACGTTTATTTCTGTTTCTCTTGAAATTTTCACAATTTCCTTTAAGTTTATTGAAGGGTGCACAGTCATGGGATCGATTCTATCGATTTTTATCGAGACTTTAGTACCCCTCCGTACTAAACTTTCTTTGGTAAATTCCTATTAGGCAATTTGGATTTATAGGTCTGTGTGCCATTTTTGGTAACTGGAAAAATATTATTAGTTTTATTTATTGAAACTTTTCGCACACAAAAAGGTAAAAATGCGGACTTAATGCCTTCTCAAATGATTAACAAAAAATACTTTGTTTGAAAACACTGCAACCTGAATGCGTAGCCCAAGTGCGTCACTGCGTTTTGTTGTCACTACGGGTTATTATGGATTTGTCAAAGTTAAAGCTATTGCAATGACGTGTGTGTTACGCAATTTTAATGTTGGTTATGCTTAATTAATAAACCGTTTGAAAAGTTCCTTCATCAATGGAATGTTCCTTCATAAGAACTTTCTGTTTTTAATCAAACCGCATACCATTATAATTAGTTCTGTACATATAATTAACACGCTTTTCATTGACGGTTTCACATAACACGTAAGTTTAACTCGGAATTATGTTGGAATTTTAATGCTATCGACCCAAGAGTGTTAATTGAAAAAGTTTCGCTCCTCCACTGTAGAATGTGCTGGCGATGTGTTGAATTAATAAACAGCTCTGTCAAACATTCCGATTGAATAATTGACGCGTGACGTGAGTTCGGGGCGAGTTTTAAATGAGTTTTCTTAGTGCGGCCCTGTATTTCATGATTATTTAAGTAAGGAATGTCACCGTTCGTGTTGAGATGTCGTTAATCATAATTAAGTTTGATGGAGGACTAATATGCTTCTAGAGAGCTGTTAGTATTTACATGAAGTACTTCATTACTGATGAAAATTGTGACGACAGATATTTAGTTGAATCGAGTTATGAGAAATTTAAGATAATTAGTAAGGGCTTAAGTATTTCCAATACGCGTTTTTTTTTTGCCTTTTTTATCAATACAGACAATCTACACTGGCCTGCATAACTAAGTACAACCTTTTTATAATTAATTTTTTTTCTAAACTTTAGAAGTTAGAGATTAATAATAAAAACCGGGCAAGAACAAGTTGGACTCGCGCACGTAGGGTTCCGTACCATCATATGTTTTTAAATTTTCATCGGCGAGGCCTATATTCGTCAGAGAATTTTTTCAGCGCCATCTCTTGACCGATAATGGAACTAATGTAACTTTTGTTGATGATTTCTGAAAAAGTGTGCTATTTAGAGACTTCGTTTTATTATTCCTGTAATATTCACATAAACTTCTATTACAAAGCATAATTTCAGATTTTTCTGCAAAATTCGGAGATAAGGGGGAACGATATTTTTTTTATATTATTCACCAAAAGTCGAAAACTATGCGGACTAAAAAAAAAATAAAAAAAAGCAATAAAATGAATAGTAAAATTGTAATTCAAAAAGGATTATTTTTGTATTAGCTAGTATCAATATATTGGGATTTGGTTTAGTTATTGTTGTTATTGTTTTTTTTTTATATTTTTATATCTGTAATTTTTAGGCGAACATAATAAAGAGTATCCCATATATCTATCGAGTTGTAACTTTTACATATCGGGCTGGTTAAAATAAACATTTACTTGTTTATTTTTTTCGTGTTGCCATTTACACAATAATAAACGTAAACGCTGCAGCGCTGAAATGAAAAAGTAAATAACACTTCGCGCACAGTGTTTCAAAAAACAAATTTCGTAGTCAAAATATTGGTGACGAGGAAACAATAAAAATTAACTTTTATCATCGAATTTTCCCGGACATCCGTTAAAATGTAGCGGCTGCTGAAAATGTTTCATCCCGGGAATTTGACAAATCACTCCTGTGATTAATTAAGTCCATTTGTTGAATAACACGACGTCCATGCTTTTGCGAACTAAACATTTTTTGTGTTGCTAAGGAATAATTGAATATAATGGAACTGTGTTAGCTGTTAAATATTCATTTTCACGTTAATATAATAGCTATAACATTATAACAATAGAAATGAAACACAAAACAGCTCCAATAAAACTCAATCTATATAAATACAGATAAGTACATCATAACCCTCCAATACCGTACGCAAAATACGCGCTTTGACGTGGAGTTGCGCATACCAGCCCCTATTACGTATTACCTACATAACCTTCCTATAATTTATGATAGCCTAGTACTTTAATAACGTCTCACAACATATTCCTTAACTAAAATATCCGTTCAAGTATGTTATATCGCCAAAATAATATTGGAACTAATAATTCATACTGGCCACTACAGACAGAATAAATCAAAATAGTTTTTAATAAAACTATGCCATACTTCATGAGGCAGCATACATAAAAGTGTTGGCAACTTCGTGGAACGAGCGCCACCTGTTATTGGCGAGCGGAACTACAAGCACCACCTGGTTAGCTGTGACGTCAACATCGGACCACCGCTGTTCGTGGTAGGGAGAAGGGCGGCTCGCTCGGCGCGGCGGCGCGCCCGGGCTCTCTTCTTTTGGGACCGCACGACGGAACACTCATTCTTTAGCTCTATTTTGGGAGTAGACTATTATTATTTATTTGTTTAATTTAACTGCTGATTTAACTATATTAATTCTTCCCGTTCGTTCAATTTACTTTAAAAGGGGTTTTGTTTTACCGTAATTGTTTGCTTAAAGTTAAGCTAATAGTTTGATTTAAGTATTTGCTCAATAATAGTTAAAAGTGTACATTTTAAAATACCTTCATCTACGCATTAATAAACTGATATTTGTGTGTTAATATTGTATTATTTTTGATATCAGAAGTGGAACCCACGCGTCATGGGCAAACGCAGGCGCTATCGCAAGCGAGCACAATCGTCGTCAAGTAGCAGTAGCACGACGAGTACAAGCTCCAGAACGCCGTCACCTCTGCCCAGAAGGAAGTCTAAGGTATCACGTCATAAAGATACCAAAACTGTGAGTACCTTAAACAATATAATACCGGAGTTTGACCCCTTAAATGATGATATAAATGCATGGCTTAATATTATACAATCCTATGCGGCAACGTTTGATTGGACCGACGAAACCATACGTTATCAAGCTCTTAATAAGTTGAAAGGCTCTGCCAAAGTCTGGTATGATTCGTTGTTGCGTACTGATAGTCAGTGGCCTACATGGAAATGGAGTGATTGGAATCGACGTCTGGCTAATAGTTTTCAAACACGTCGTAATATGTTTGAGTTATTAAAAGAAATTATTAATAAAAAACCGGTAGAAAACCAATCACTATACGAATTTTATTTTGATATTAAATGTAAAGTTGACCGATTATCTTTAAACTTTACTGAGCAAGATATTATATCTATAATTGTCGGGAGCATAGGCGATAGCAATATAGGAGCATCTATTGAGGCGAGTAATTTTAAATCTTGCCACGATTTAGCTAGTTACCTCCATGGTCGTACCTACAAAGGCAAAAACTCAAAACAAACCAGTTCGGGTAGTACACGTGAAAACCAACATAAAACAGTGGATCAAACGAATAATTCTAGCCGACCGTCCACGAACATTACTTCTTCAAATAATAACGCCAATTCTAGTAGTGCGCATGAAAGTAATCAAACCGGTTCAACACATATTCAGAAACCTATTAAATGTTACACTTGCGGTGGAAATCATAAAAGAAATCAGTGTGATCTGATTAAATGTAATTTTTGTAAAAAAAAAGGCCATGTTGAGGCTGTGTGTCGTAGTAAGAAAAGTACAGGATTAATTAAACCAGAAACCGAGGAAACCAAATTGATCCTTACCCCTGATCCGCGAAATAAATTTGTAAAAACTGTTAACATCGATCACTTTGTCCACGAGGCATTTATTGATACGGGAAGCAGTTGTTCCCTGATATCCGAATCAGTGGTGGAAAAATATTTGCTTCAAACTAGTGCACTACCCTCGCCAGTGTTGTTACAAGGTTTTTCTAGGCATAATTCTAAACCGGTCACTCGAAAAGTCACTATAGATTTAAAAATTGACTGCGTGTCTTTAACTGGTGTGAACTTTTACGTTATTGATGAATTAGTAGGTTGTGATATACTTATTGGCCGTAACATAACGGAGCGAAATGATTTGATATATTCACGTGTAGGTAATTCATTCAAGTTTGACTATGCGCAAGCACTTAATGAATTTTGTGACGCTATACATGAGACTAAGATTGATAGTGACACTCACTTAAATGAATTGATTTATTTATTTAGACAATATAAACAGTGTATCGCATCAGACATTTAAAGAGTTAGGGAAGGTGAATAACCACGAGATGGTTATTACACTGACAGACCCACGACCGGTGCAGTGCAGACCTTTTCGAGCCTCTCATACAGATAGAAAGATTATTCGAGATATGGTGCAGGAATTAGTGGACAATAAAATAATTCAAGAAAGTAACTCCCCTTACGCGAGTCCCGCTCTGCTGGTGAACAAAAAGAATGGTGAGAAAAGACTCTGCATTGATTACCGCGCATTGAATAAAATAACAGTAAAGGACAAGTACCCAATGCCCCGAATCGAAGATCTGATAGATAGACTACAGGGTTATAAATATTTTACAAGTCTTGATTTGAAAAGTGGATATTACCAAATTATTATGAGCTCCCAGTCCATAGAGAAAACGGCATTCATTACAGAAGATGGCCACTATGAATTTCTACGGCTCCCATTTGGTTTAGCTAATGCACCATCTTGTTTCCAACAGATGATGAATAAAGTCTTAGGTAATTTAAGGTTTGAGAACGTCATTGTATATTTAGATGACGTTTATCTAATTACACAAACTATTGAGGAAAATTTACAGCTCTTGGAAAACATTTTACAAATATTTAAACATAATGGTTTAACTTTAAATTTAAAAAAATGTCATTTCCTTAAAACTGAAATAGAGTTTCTCGGATACAGAATAAAACAAAATTGTGTAATGCCAAATGAAACCAAAGTGGAAGCCGTTAAGAAATTTCCCTTACCGAAAACTGTGCATCAGTTAAGACAGTTTCTGGGGCTAATTAATTATTTTCGCAAATTTATCAAAAACTGCGCTATAATTTCTGCCCCTCTTACTAAACTATTAAAAAAAGATGCATCTTGGTCTTGGAGTTCTGTGCATGATCAAGCGTTTCAAATTTTAAAAGCTAAGCTGACATCAGATAGTGTACTATCTATTTTTGATCCAAATAAAGAAACTGTTTTGTATACGGACGCTAGTCGAGACGGCGTTGCGGGTATTCTTGTCCAAGTTGCTGATGAGGGTGAAAAACCTGTTTATTACTATAGCCGTCAGACAACTGAGGACGAAAAGAAATACCATTCATTTGAGCTAGAACTCCTAGCAATCGTAAGTTCACTCCAAAAATTTCGACTTTATTTAATTGGTTCACCTTTCACCATTATCACAGATTGTAACGCGGTCAGGTATGCGTTGACTAAAAAGAATATTATTCCCCGGATCGCACGATGGGTTCTTTCGACTCAAGAGTTCATGTACGAAATAAGGCATAGAGAAGGTACACGTATGCAACATGTGGATGCCTTGAGTCGAAATCCCGTTCCTTCAGGTGAGAGGTCGGAAAGGGAAATAATATTATCAATAACCGAAGGAGACTGGTTACTCTCTGTACAGATGCAAGACCCTGACATTGTAAAAATTAAAACTCTTTTAGAATCAGGTGAAATAGATGAAAATAAAATAATTTTTGACACTTATGAACTGTTAGGCGGAAAAGTCTACAGAAGAACAGCCCAAGGGCGACGATGGGTCGTACCAAAGAGGTGTATATGGCAAATAATAAGATACAACCATGATGACTTGGGCCATTTTTCTGTCGATAAAACAGTTGAGAGAATAGGGCACAAATATTGGTTTTCTCGTATGCGTCACATAATAAAAAAATACATTAAAAACTGTTTGAATTGTATTTATTATAAAAATAAGGGTGGTGCCAAGGAAGGAGAGTTATACCCGTTGCCAAAATACGCGCAGCCTTTTCACACTTTGCACGCGGACCACTTAGGTCCGTTCGTTAAAACAGGAAACGGAAATATGTACTTACTAGTTTTAGTAGATGCATTCACTAAGTTTGTGTTTATCTGCGCAGTAAAGTCTACAAAGACATCCGATCTTATAAACGAATTAGATAATATAACTAAAACTTTCGGTAATCCGAAACGAATTATTTCCGATTCAGGGTCATGCTTTACTTCCAACATGTACAAAGAATACTGTAAAAGCAAAAATATTCGCGCGCATATTGTGGCAACGGGTATGCCTCGCTCAAATGGACAGGTAGAGAGATTTAATAAAACAATACTAGAATCATTAAAAACTATTGGGGCAGATACTACTGAAGATAGGTGGGATCAATATGTTAAAATAGTACAGCAAGGTTTAAACAGTACAATCCATAGAACTATTAATGCCGTTCCTAGTGAGGTTTTATTAGGATATCGTTTGCGCGTTGACAATGACAATGTAGAGCCAGAGCTTGATGATGAATCGCTAGTCGACGTAACGGAGTTGCGAGCAAAGGTAGATAAAAATATTAAAGCCAGTGCAATATCACAAAAACAAAGGTTTGATAAAACTCGGTCAAAAGCTAAGATTTACGAAGAAGGAGATTTAGTATTGATCAGAATACAGAGTCAGAGCAACGATGGTCGAAGCAAAAAACTCCTGCCCATCTTCAAAGGACCGTTTCGAGTAAAAAGGGTTCTGGGTAATGACAGATATGAGGTAACAGACTTAAGAGGTTCTGAAAGGAGCAGTAAACCATACAATGGCGTGGCAGCTGCTGAAAATATGAAACATTGGATACAAATCGATGACTGGAAATTGGAGTAGGTTATTAACAATAAGGTCCGTGTTGGCAAGTCTTAGTTTTAATGGTATGTATTGCACTTCTCTGACTACAATAAATGCAGCTACACAGTCTCACTTTTATAGTATTGCTTATATTTTACTTGCGAGACTAGATAAAACACTTGTACCACAATCCTCGCCAAGTAAGAAACACCAGCAAATGTGAATAAAGCTTGGAAAACAACTTGGTACATTTAAGTGTAGCGAAAAGCTCTTTAAATGCAAGTGATTCCAAGTGGTAAGCTCTAGGAAAACCAGGACTCTTAAGTGTGGCATAGTCCCTTTAAGTACGGTTGACCTAGCAGTAATAGAGTAAGCATTTGCTGATGGTTCAAAAGCGTATTATGGGTTGTGGTTCACAATTGCGGATGTATAAAACTAGTGCTGATGTTGATTTTGTTTCAGTGTTTTACCTAGACTCGTGGGGCGCCTGGGACATGCGCCTTGCAGAATGGCCGTGTTGGCAACTTCGTGGAACGAGCGCCACCTGTTATTGGCGAGCGGAACTACAAGCACCACCTGGTTAGCTGTGACGTCAACATCGGACCACCGCTGTTCGTGGTAGGGAGAAGGGCGGCTCGCTCGGCGCGGCGGCGCGCCCGGGCTCTCTTCTTTTGGGACCGCACGACGGAACACTCATTCTTTAGCTCTATTTTGGGAGTAGACTATTATTATTTATTTGTTTAATTTAACTGCTGATTTAACTATATTAATTCTTCCCGTTCGTTCAATTTACTTTAAAAGGGGTTTTGTTTTACCGTAATTGTTTGCTTAAAGTTAAGCTAATAGTTTGATTTAAGTATTTGCTCAATAATAGTTAAAAGTGTACATTTTAAAATACCTTCATCTACGCATTAATAAACTGATATTTGTGTGTTAATATTGTATTATTTTTGATAAAAGTTACTATGAAATGGTCTATCTGACGTTTATATAGGTAACTTTGCCGTACTTCAACACTTTATATTATCTGTACAAAAATTACATTTGATTTACTGTAGTTATGTTAACGGAGTTTGTTTTATGTTTTATGCACCGTTATTTTTGTTTAAATTTTAACGCTAGCATTTATTTGAGTTAGATGTGTTGTTTATAAGTTTATTGTACAATGTGGTGTATGTTGTGTTCTGTAACTGGTGTTCGTACTGGCAACTTTAACTGCATTAGTGGAATGGAATTAGGTACGTCTAGACTAGCATTTATTCGCTCAAAATAACAGAAATTAACTTGTGTTACAAGATGAAATTGTAGTTGTTGTGATGATAAAATAATGTTGACTGCAGACACAATAACACTAATGAAGTATATTACAGTGTAAACAATAAATATCAGCTTACTATTTAACATGGAGCTCGCAGCTGTGACGAAAAAAATAATAAACAAATGCTACTATACTATTGAGGAATTTCTTGCTGACAAAATGGACTTAGAGGGTTGACCCCCTAAACACAAATGAAAATACAAAAAATAAACCATTTAATATGGTAATAAAAAAATTAGGTACAGTCAGCAACAAAAGTCGATTAACACTTCAGTTTTTTAATCTCTGTTATTGAGCAAAATATTAACACTTCAGCTTTTTTTAATTACAGTTATTAAGCAAAATATTTGTTCAAAATTGCATTGTACTTCTACTGCAATTTTGAACAAATATGTTGCTCAATAACCGAGATTAAAAAAACTGAAGTGTTAATCGACTTTTATTGCTGACCGTACCTACCATCATTCAAATTAAAAACTAAAAAAAAAGTTTATTTTTTTCTAACTCTCAAAAAAGACCACTGGGGACAGAGGATTCATAGCGAATGTAAAACAAGAAATATTCGCGCCAACTTCCCTCGTCTGATTAATTAGGCAAACTTTAATTAGCGAGCACCCCATAACTCACGACGTCACGCGCTCAACGTGACGTACCATTGAGATATTATATTTTATATAGATTTAATTAATTAAGAGTCAGTTTTTGCCTGCTCTTGCCAATTTTAGAGTAAAATTTTTGGTTAATTTAAAAATTGCGGATTGTTGGACGAAGTTATGATTAATTTGTAATTGAAACTAGGTAATACCTACAAAGAATAAAGAGCTTATTTTGATGCGAGCGACTAAAGAATTTGCTATAGATAATTTGCTTTCCCAAAGATAGAGAAAATAAGCTAACACATCTTTACACTCTCCATAACACGGAAGACTAATAATCATTAACTTTTTGCTTATTATTTTACCAAAAGAACCTTTTTTAAACCTTACTTCTATTTTTAATATAGCTAGGTAACTATGTTGAGATCAATATACTCGTACTGTTAGTTATTTAATAAATTCTGTAATTTTGGCTCCATTTTCATCAAATAAGAAAAAAAAAAATGTATAATGTCTATGGGTGTCTGTCATAAAAGCGCGGGCCTGGTGCGTCTGTGGTCGACTAGCTGTCAGATGGATGTGAGGCAGTTTGTATTTTTAATAATTTTTAATGTAACGTATCTATGAATAAACTTTGTATCTACTGGTCTTCGTGAGTCTAATTTACAACGGGAACCCTGAAAATACATAAAGGTAATACTTCAGAAGTGGTAAAACCGTTGGAGAAAATCTGCTGGTATGTAACCTTTTTATTATACTCGTAATGTAAATCACTACATAATCGGTTCGTATACTACCTACAAAGATGTTATTTACATTATTTTTACAATATTAGTTTTTCGGGTAATTCCCGTCACTTGCCAGGGCGACGAGCAATGGTGATACTCACATTACAGCAAGTAGGTATCTGCCTTGCTATAAACAAACGTAATCACCTCTAGAAATAAACATAATAGGTGCCTGATTTAGTTGGTGTCAGGCCGTTTCATCGCACTGGAATAATAAGCCCACTTATTATTTTACAAACATATTTACAGTGGATGTGGTAATTAAGTAGTTTTATAGTGCATCTGAGGGTGTACTACACATGCAAACTATATTGGGTAGGTTATCTATCTTCGAATAAAAGTTGCAAGTAGGTAAATTATGGTCGTCGCAGAGCAAACCACCTACCCACACCCACAGCCGTTGGAAGTAGGGTACCGGTCTCGTATCGGTTTCTTTTGCTTCCTATGGTTATGATAACAAAGACTACACACATGATAGCACGTCTGGTGGCGTGCGTGTGTAAGAGAGCCTGGGTTTGATCCCTGGCCGAGAGCACTAGAAGAATTATTAACTATTGAATACATGACTGAGTTCTGGGCTTTATTTGTATACATTATTGCATATGTCTATGACCGCAGCTGACGTTGCTTAAATTCCATTACTTACAATAATCATGTTCTACGCATCTTAAAAAAAAAAAAAAAAAATGTACAGTACAGATACAACTTAATAGACTAATTTAAAATTAATAATTTAAGAATAATAGGGTGTTAACGTTCAGTTACACGTACCTACCTATTCATAATAATAAATGTTATTGTTTTCTTCTCTTCCTCTCTCCTTCATTTACCCCTTTACTTTCTTCCTTTTCCTTCACACACACACACACATTCACTCACTCATTTATTTTATTTATATACACCTGTTATCTTGTTTTGCTACTTTGTGGACGTATACATAGTCTCCACCCATACTAGATTTCCGAGGTATATCTTGAACATGTCTTCCACGGAAACGTCAGGCTATACGCCACCACCCCGGCGTCTCTCACTCAATCGTGAGCGAACTAGAGAGTGTCGTAGCAAAACTCGGGACGACCAGCCCATTCGGAGACGTCGGTCCGTGACAAGCTCGCGTGATAAACGCCGTCATAAATGACAAACTGACCGTGGCAGATCTCGAAGGCGATGCTCGTCCAGTAGCACGAATAGTGGCAGACATGCACGTAGACCACGTTCCTCTTACCAACGCCCTCGCCGCTCTGCTACCAGTACGTCTGAAAGCTCTGATGATTTATACTATATTAAAAATCGACACGCAAAGAGTAGGAAACGACGGCGTCGTTCCCAATCTAACACATCATCATCTGATAATTCGCTTTCATCGACTACATCCGAAAGATCATCGCGCCCAAAACAACGGTTAAGCAGATCCTACTGAAAAACGAAAATGACATAAAGGACATATTTCAAAATTATGCAATCCGAGATGACAAGATTTATAGAAAGGTGGGCAACAAAATGAGATGGGTAGAGCCTAATACAGCACGTTGGAAAATATGCCAAACCCAACTAGCATTTTGGTAATAAGAATTGGTGATAAAAGAGTTATTTAAAAGTGAATTTGGCAAGCAAGAGTTATACAATGGTTTTAGCAATTGGTGTTAGAGCACGCTCTAACCCCTTACAAACTCTCAATTGGGCCCACTTCTTATAGCGCTATAAGTAATATAATAATTTTAACGCTCACTCTTTCAACGTTTAACGCATTACTAAATGAACAATTCTTTAACACTGACATCCAAACTGAAGTATCGCACTGCAAACAAACGCGCTCCGTATCACAAAAAAAAAACTAGTGACAACTTATGCTAAAAACACGTACGGACAACGAACCACTACATATTTAATTCCTCGACTGCTAAATAAAATGAATCCTATGCTTAGAAACAGTATAACGAAATCCAATATAAAATCAAAATTAAAATCATACTGTATAACGAAGTTAAAGGACGACAACGCCAATATTGTAACTGGTTATTAGCAAACCATAGATGTGTGCCGTACCCAGTTAAGCATGTTGTATCTATCTATTACTGTTTGTAGTACTAGTGCGACCAACATATCTATGCAGACAGATAAATTCGAAACCAACTCTAATGAACATTATGCTTACTTACTGACGACAGAGCCGCGCCGATATGAACTGCATGGATTGGTTGGTAACACGATGTGCATACCGATTAATCGCTTAAAAATATTGTACCTATTCTATTTTTATGACCTACTAGTTGAATCAACGTTCCTAAACCTCTGTGGTTTTCTGGAACGTATATTTTATCAATTGTAATGTAAATAAGTTTCTTGATAATACCAATAAAAAAAAAAAAAAAAAAAAAAAAAAAAACACTGAGAGTTACATAATAGTTATAGGGTGGCGTTAGTGGCAAACAATTTCTTGTATCTATAATGGTGGTATAATATAAATCTAGGCAATCTAGCCACCTCAAGCCTAAGCCTCTTGTTATACCAGAATAGGGTTTTAAAGATAATAAGAGTACAAGTTTAAGAGGTTTGATTCTATAATGGTTCGACTTAGATGCAAAAGTAGTGGTATTTTAGGGTTACGTTTTTCAATCGATAAAACCCTTCCATCAAAAAAAGGGAATAATGATGTAAAATTGAGATTAAATGCTAGATAGTTTTTAATTAAAAAAAAAAAAATCCAATAATCAATATTTATGTCATTTTCTGTTTTAATAATTTAAATGTTTTTTTTGATTAATTGATGTATTTTCATAATTATTAATATTGTGATACATTGCAAATCAAATTGCTGAAATAAAATTATTCAGCTTTAAAATAACATGGTACAATATGAATGTTTTTAACTGTTATAGATTTCAAGAAGAGAATTATAATGAAAAGATAAATTGTCCAAATTCAACTATGAAAGGAAATTATTTTTTTAAGATTTCGAGTGAAAATAAAGAGTTACAATGTTTAAATTCCGTGTTATTATGGCTTAGAATAACATAAAAGTAAATTTGAACCCCACTGTAACGATTAGGGCTCTAAAAATAACTCCATAATACCAATTGCTATCATAAATAGGGGTTTCTGATTACTGAATTAAGTAGCTGTAAATAAGTTGCAATTAATACTCTTATAGCAACGTAGGTGGTAAAAATATTTTGCTAACTATTTTCAAGAGCTCTTGTCGGTAGAAAGAGTTATAAGAAACTATAATATTACTTTTAGTCATTTCTGTTACTTGAATTTATAAAAGCAGGTGCTATGATAGTTGCGATTGTACCGTTTATACCTCCTTAAGTAATAATACGTTTCCTAGGCAAGATAGGTGGCATAAAACATTTACTTAGCACTCTTTAAGAACACTTGAAAATAGTGAGACTTATTAGAAATCCAACTATTACCTTAGGTACTTATTGTTACTTGAAGTTACTATACCAAGTGTTACTGTGGTTCAGCTTTTATCTTTTGTACCTACCTTAGTCATATTATGTCTTCTTGTTACTGTTACTCATCTTGATGAGTTATTTAGTTATAGTCATGACCATTGAATAAATAAAAGTTTTATTGGGCGCTTTTATACACCCGTTAAACCAATACAAACGATAACGGAGGTGGAAATTAGCGTCAAAATGTTGGTTGGGAATGAATCATGATGAAGCGGGTCACTTAGAAAATCGCATCTGATTACTGGTTCCCAAAAATGAACCGCTTCGTCAAGAAATATGTGAAAGCATGCATTAATTGCGCCTATAATAAGGAAATTTCGGGCAAGAAAAGTGGTGAATTACATCCCATTCCAAAGATTAGCGCTATTTTCCACACCATCCACATGGACCATCTTGGCCCATTTGTCAAAAGCAAAAGAGGGAACTGTTACATTCTTGGAATGGGCATTGTTCATATTTTTTAAATGTTGTAATTGAAAAACCATTTCGAGGAATAGCGTTATTGATCATTGTTTAAACGGACTAATTAATTATGAAAAATAGTCATGTTTTATTGATATTTTTGATAAAATACGATTGACCTTCTTTGCCCTTCAAATTACATCGGCTTGGCTGTACAGTTTTGTATCGTTACCTCAGAAAAAAAAAAAAGTAAGATTGTCTACAATCTGTCAAATGTCAAATTATTATAAATATGTCAAAAATAAAAACAATGTTGTTTATATTACATTACATACATTATTTCAACACTCGACAATATTTAATATACTGGAAGAGTTATGGAATACAGGAAGTGCTTTGTTCCAACTTGCAGCGATAATAGTAATAATGTCGCCGCGTGCGCTTATTCTATTTCTAAGTCACCGCGTCGATTGTTCTAGTGACGATAGAGAGTAGTATATTCCTTGGAGGACACTTACACATAAAAAAAAACCATTTGTAAATAAATACGCTAACATAGGATTCGATTATTTAAGACGTCTATTCGGCCTATTGACACTTTGACAGATGTGACAGTACTCTTTGGATTGATGACGTTGTGTTGACAGATTAAAATTTTTAATTTTGTACTAGTCGGGCAACGGCACTTAATCTTTATGCCACTGATGACATCACCTACCTTAAAAACTTAAAATAATTCAATATTTTTTTATAAAATAACTATTGAGCCAATCATCAAAATATTCAAATTAGTTTCTCAAAATACTCTAAATTTTCAAAAAAATAAAATAAAATCTAATGGTTAGAAATTTTGGACAATCCCCATTATAGATGCCTTCAGCAAGTTTATCTTTATTAAAGGCGTACGAAATACTAAAACTAAAACAACTATTAAGGTTTTAGAAGAAATCTCGGTATTTGGTCACCCTAAAGTGATTATATCTGATCAAGGTTCCTCCTTCACTTCCAGTGAATTCAAGGCTTTTACTGGCTCGATTGGTACCAAACATGTGTATAACGCAGTGGCGACACCGCGCGCTAATGGGCAGATCGAGCGGTATAATAGGACCATCTTGAATTCACTGGCAGCAATGAATCATGGCCTTGATGAAAAAGATTGGGACCTTAATTTAGGAAGGCCACAATGGAGCTTAAATAACACTGTTAATAAAGGCACAGGAAAGTGTCCTGCTGAGATAGTTTTCGGACAAAGAACGATAGGCCGTTCAGAAGGAATTATTAAAGGCGCTTTGCAAGATACAGAGCAAATGACAAGTACAGAAAGAGAAGAACTAAGACTGACTGTTCAAGAGAATATAGAAGATAATCAACTAAAAATGAAAAATAATTATGACAAAAACAAAGCACCCACTAAAGTATTTCAGCAAGGTGATCTTATTATGATTCCCAATCATAAAACAGAAAAAGGCAAAAGTAAGAAGTTAGTCCCAAAGTTTCGGGGACCCTTTAAGATAACACGCATCCTAGATAATGACAGGTATGAAGTATCTAGCATTCGCGGACACGCTGGTCGTGCATACCGCAATATTTTCCCCGCAGACCATTTAAAACCGTGGATAACGATGGGGGCACCTTCTGTTACTGACGAAATAAGCCCCACAACTGACGATTCTATTTCAGAGTAATTTAAAGCATCTATTATCTGAGTAAATATCTTTACTAATTAACCGACTTACATCTTATACACTTACCACTATTTTCCCTATTATGACCCTTACAGAATAGCTAACGAAGGACCCCAAGTGTGGTACTAAAGTTCCCAAGTGTGAACACTATGATGATTACCCAAGATCAATGAAAATCCCCAAGTGTGGTTGATAGCCCCTAGTGTGGCCAATACAAATAGATAACAATGGACCCCAAGTGTGGTACCTAATGAAGTTCCCAAGTGTGAACACTAATGATGATTACCCAAGATCAATGAAAATCCCCAAGTGTGGTTGATAGCCCCTAGTGTGGCCAATACAAATAGATAACAATGGACCCCAAGTGTGGTACCTAATGAAGTTCCCAAGTGTGAACACTAATGATGATTGTCCACTGAAGTGAACGAGAATCCCCAAGTGTGGTTGCAGTTAATCAAATCTACCCCCAGTGTGGTACTTAGGTTATAATTTGTGTGCCCCTAGTGTGGCTCTAGGGTTTGAACTAATTTATTTGCATTTCATAATTATAAGCTATGAATGATAATAATTATAAGTTTTATTAAGTTTATGAATAAGTTATTGGAGTTATTACTAGCAGTTCTCTTGAAGTCGGAAAAATATAAATCATTATCTGTTCTTAGATTTGTGTTATACTAGAATGAGATAAATAAGTAAAGTTAAAAATGGAATTTCAAATAAGTAGAAATTATTTATATATTTAAATATCAGAGTTATTTGTTGTCCGATCCATTAATAAAAAAAAAAAAATATGATAACTAATTATTTTCAACATATTTCAATTTATTGTTTATAACAAATCAAGGTATGTCAAGGTATGAGGTCATACCTAACAGTGAATGGCCGAGCTCAGTTGGGGATGGGGTCATCCCCACGGCAGAATGGCCGTCTGTTAGTTATTTAATAAATTCTGTAATTTTGGCTCCATTTTCATCAAATAAGAAAAAAAAAAATGTATAATGTCTATGGGTGTCTGTCATAAAAGCGCGGGCCTGGTGCGTCTGTGGTCGACTAGCTGTCAGATGGATGTGAGGCAGTTTGTATTTTTAATAATTTTTAATGTAACGTATCTATGAATAAACTTTGTATCTACTGGTCTTCGTGAGTCTAATTTACAACGGGAACCCTGAAAATACATAAAGGTAATAGTACATCTGATAGGTGTATTCAATAGAAATAAAGGTTCATTTCTACACATTATCTAAATCTAAAACCTTATCCAATCAAATGAGGTCTGTGCTCAAAGTAACTTAATTAATCCATCTTATGCTTTAACAAAATTAAGGCCCGCTTGCACTATAAATCACTAAATACATATAAAGCTAAACTAATTTAAAAGATCGTGCTATTTCATTCATTCGTTTGAAGTTAACAGAGACAGAATTATGTTATAGATACGTTTAGCGCTAAACGTATTTAGGGATTTGTGGTGCAAGCGGGCCTTAATCTTCCATAATAAGAAAATGGATCCATAACTCCGATTCAAAATTCGAACGTTTGCTTGCTATAAACTGCAGGTCTCCCGTCTCACTGGAGGGTATACCCAATTTACTATGGAATATTCAGCTAGTCCCCAGCGTGTAGTCGCTTCAAAGATTCAAACCTGACCCGTTAAACTAGAACTTGGAATTTAACTGGAAGGTTATCTGAATA
Organism: Luperina testacea; assembly: GCA_927399505.1. Classification (NCBI taxonomy): domain Eukaryota; kingdom Metazoa; phylum Arthropoda; class Insecta; order Lepidoptera; family Noctuidae; genus Luperina; species Luperina testacea. Next base: position 3,613,850 of record OV656771.1, read on the forward strand.
CGTTTTTGGAATAACTTTGTAGGATTTTATACGATTTTGAAATTGTATTTGTATAATTAGGTAGGTATAATTTAAAATCATTCATAATTTTGCAAAAGGTCTTGCCAGCACTGAAGTAGTACCTAATAGAGCTTGTTTAATGTTTTTTTTTCAACACAAAATCAAAGTGGGTGATTTTATAAAAACCTAATCTATAACGATCGCGTGACCTATGGCCGATTCCTATAACATACGGACTGTTAAAGGTTAAAATTAAGACTATTTTATCTTTACCAATAATGAAGCAAAGACCTCAGAGCTTTGCATAGTAGACCCTAGTAGACCCAAAACTATGGAAGCAGTTATCACAGGTACAATTAGCTTACGGATCTATTTATATTCCCAGTTTGGCAACAAGAAAATGCTACTATTGGTAAGCAAAACCATCGTTTTTGTTTATAGGAACCGAGCACTAGGCGATTCGATTAACTCATATTTTAAAATCAATTACCAGCCATTAACATGGGCCATAACGAGGGTATAAAAATCCCACATTCAAATATGTGGGTATAGATATGTGTGAAAAAGATAACCCTGTATTTGCTGTCTCAAAGGTGGGTAATAAGTACCTAATTAGACAATTGTGAGGGGAAATTGTTTAAAATTTTATTGAGAAAGTATATATTTTGTAGATTCAATGAAAATGAAAAATACTCGAAATCATTGTCATTAACAACTTGTTTAGAAGTCTGCCAAGGCATTCTCTTTGTTGAATCCACACAGTTTTAACTTAACCACATATTCATAGATAAGATTATGTTTCTAATCAATCTGCTTAGCGTTTTCCCATCTAATTTGGGGTCAGCGTCCAGTCTAACCGGATGCAGCTACCACCACCAGACCAGTATTTTACATGGAGCGACTGCCTATCTGACTTCCACAATCCAGTTATGTACTGGATAACACGATACCTCTTGGTAACACAGGTTGTCATACTTTTGGGCTTCTGACGGCCCGTAACGACTGTCAAAGATCCACGAATGACAGCCAGGATGAACAGCGTAACGTTTTTTACGAGTCATGGAGCGGTCTCGATATGAATGGTCACGTATCGAAGAACTAACCGCGGCCAAATTTAGGTGTACAGCCGGTCGATTCTGTAAAAATCTCACCGTGAAAACTTAGGTGAAGTGAGTTTGTTTTTGCTAGGAATTGTCACTATTGACAGCTCACTCCACGCTCACTTCACCTAAGTTTTCACGGTGAGATTTTTACAGAATAGCACCGCTGTTCTATAATATATTCTAGAGATAGTCAACGAATGATAATATAATAATCTACGAAGATTATGAATCTAATTTATGTAGGTACCTATCTATATTGTAGTTACTTCACCTACAACGATGTTACTCACATAATACCGTTCAATGGAGCGGTGACTCGATTGTGTTATGATGTGCAGCGTGACCCGTCGTCGCGTGAATAGACGGTTTATAAGTCTTTGCTAAGCATGGTAGGACATTTTACTAGCAGGTTAAATTATCTAAGGCTATTAGAGACGGTCGGCGGGATTGTCCGTAAGGGTTACCGCTGGCCCGGAACATAAAGGACTAAGGAAGGAACAAGAGTGGGTTTTAGTCAGTAAGAGTCTGACACTCCCTTCCGCTCCATCCAGAGCGGGAGGGGTCATTTAATGATTTCCCATCCTAAAAAAAAAAAGGCTATTAGAGACGTCAATTTACTTATGGTCTGAAATTTACACAATAAATCGCAGTATTCCATTCAGTATTCCACCTATTACAAACAATTAATATGCAAGATCACAACACAATTTAACGGGTATGTATAGTACTCTCCAATACAGTTATTGGAGAGTACTATACATACCCGTTAAATTATTGGGTTATGGAGGTCAGATAGGCAGTAGCTCCATGTGAAATATTGGTACTCAGCTGCATCCGGTTAGACTGGAAGCCGACCCCAACGTAGTTGGGAAAAGGTTAGGCAGGTGATGATGAAAACACAATGCAACACATTTTTTCATATACATTCTTATTATTATTTTAAGTCCTGTATACCTATATAGTCCTATATGTGTTTGTTTTATGTCCTAGGCTTATATTATGTAAATATTATTTTGATGAATAAAAATAAATGTCAAAATGGTGCATGAAGCGGAAGAAAAAAAATTATATCAATATTAAATTGAATTCACTTTATTAAATGGACTCACTAAGAGCCTGCATCCACTGGCCTTTTCAATTTTATTTTTCATACTATTATGTTATACTAGCAGCGTCCCGCGGTTTCACCCGCATACGTGTCGAACTAGTAGGAATATCGGGATAAAAACTATCCTATGTCCTTCCCCGGGATGAAATCTATCTCTCTGCAAAATTTTATCGAAATCCATTCAGAGGTTCAGGCGTAAAAAGGTAACATACAGACAGAGTTACTTTCGAATTTATAATATTAGTATGGACATAGTGTAAAGTATAGTATGGATTCATACTATGAATAAGAACTCTTCCTGTATTTCCTTTTCGCAATTTCGCTGTTTCAAAGGACCCTGATAATTTCGTCATGTCCGTCCCGTTCAGTCCATACGCTCGCGTTTCCGCCGGACCGTTCGTTTGTACGCCAGAACTTAGTAGATTATCATGACGTCTCATCATGTTAGGAAAAGCTTTCAGAATGGAAAACGTAATAAAGATAGAAAGGTCACTTAAGGTGATATATTGAAAAAAAAATGTGGTTTTTGTATTTCGTGTAACTTGTTAGATATGTGGAATCGGGATGTAACATTTTGGTATATGTTTTTTGACTCTTTGGTCTAGTATCATGTAAAAGGAATACACGATTCAATGATTTTATCTCGATACAAAAAATTGCATATTTACATCAATTTTTTTTTTTTTGACCTCACGGCGTAACGCTTACGAGTATGGAATTAATTTAAATCAGAGAATTATCGTATCAAAGTTTACTCAAAGAGTTTTAAATTGAATTCATTTATTTTGTTAAAAAAGGAGTAAATTCGTTTTGGCACATACGTCGTTTTATTCCGAGCGCACGCACACTATAGCCATCACTCTTCATTTGCGTTTCAAAGGTAATTGTATCACTTTCGCTCGCTTAGTAGGTTTTCGAGGATTTTAGATTTTCGAGGTAGCGTTATAGCTTGCGTTTTTTGTGTTTAGGTCCTGTACCTTGATTGTTGACCTAAACGCAAAAAACGCAAGTTTTATAATGCCTATAAGTATATGATTGACTACAGTAAACAAAATCAGAAAAATATATGATATTCTTCAAGATATATGCTACGAGTAGTTAGATAGTGCGTTGTAAACATAATACAACTAATTTGATACCATAGAAAAATATCATGAAGATACCTCTAAAAACTTTCTTTTCACAATAAAAACTATACTAATATACATACAATCATTTTGATTTTTTGCCAGATTATTCTCTAAGCAACATACTAAAATACTAGTGTTTTAATTTATTAGATTTTTTGTAAGTAATTAGATAATTGCTTCATAGTTTGCAATAAATTACCAGCGTTGTGTCATCGCGCTTCTCTTTCTTTTCTAATCCAACAGTAACCGCGTTTTAGGTCATGTAGTCCTCTTAATTCCAATGTCGTTTACCCACTCATAAGGGCATTAAAGTTCTAAAACCAGACCAGAGAACATCCTACTAATATTATAAGGGATGAAACTTTCCAGTAATATAGCTTATATATCAGAATAACACATAGGATACTTTTTATCCCGATATTTCCACGGGATCGACACTTAGGGCCTGTGCACACCACGTTTTTTAAACCGTTGACGCGCGTTTTAAAAACGTGCGTCGACGGCGCGCTTTTATCCTACAGAAGGTCTACAGGCTGCGTTTGACTCGCGTGCGTATCGCGTCTGTATCGCTACAAACGCGCGTCGACGGCGCGTTTATAAAACGTGGTGTGCACAGGCCCTTATGCGTGTGAAACCGCGGGGCGCTGATAGTACACTATCTTTTGATTAAAAGAAAAATCACGTACATAGTGCATGGGTTAAAATATGTTTTTTATGCGCAATAATATACGACTTCACTTCTTTTTTTTGAAAGCAGACAGATACGATGTTTTTTGTAGTTTGATGTTTCTCATGTTCATTTTATTTTCTTTAGATACAAAATCACTTTATTCTCACTCGAAGGCGCAACTGTTCAAAGATAAGATCTTCTTCCAAATCAACCATAGACTAACGTCAAAAGAACAAAAAGTATTTGCATGCAGTTCATTGGTCTATCAATCACTCACCCTGCGCTCGACAGTATTTATCAGAGACGAAAGAGTTAAGGCTCGTACACACAGGCGCGACGCGACACGCGACACAAAGGCACCGCAAGTCGCGCAACGAGCGGTGCCTTTGTGTCGCGCGCGATTCGCGTCGCGTGTCGCGTCTGTTTGCAGGAGCCTTTAGTCGAAAAGTATACCTATACGAAGATAGATCCAAATTGACTGCAGCGGATGGAAAAAGTTAATTGTGTTAAAAGTTTCAATCGAATTTTGCCAACTGTCAAAATGGTCGTACAATTTTGTCTGTGATATTGTTGCAAAAATGTAATAATAATAATAGTACTATCAGAAATCTTATTTCGTTGGTAATGAATTTACTGAAAACTCCGTTTTGTAAACTGAATTTAAGATAATGCGATTTTAATAATGATAATTAAACACGGATTTTCACGTACAAAAACCCAACTAACGTTTAAAATTCCATCCGCTACATTTTTCATTTCATCGAAAAAAAAACAAAATCGATTCAAATAGAGAACAAATGCGCATTTAACGGGAACGTTATGCAAATGAACGAACGCCCCTACCGACGTATCGAACGATTTGAAATTTAAAAAAGTATTCATTGAATTTTATACGTCGTTAAATCTTGCATCGTATTTCATAACTGAAATTCCATAGTTCCAAATGGAATTTTTGAATTTACGCATTCTGGTGGAGGCGCGCGTGTCGATTGGACGTATTTTGACATTGAATTAATTGGAAAACTTTACTGTCAGGACTTCAGGAGTTATCTTGTTGGGCGTGCCGTTCGTGAATTTTTAATTTGAATGCTTAAGTTTGGCTCCGTTTGATCTATGTAGTAGGTTTGCGGGTGTGTTCGGGACTTGTTGCGATTATGTTTTGGGGTGTCATGATATAGCGAGTTTGGAATTGATCAAATCGCTATGAAATATAGATGTTTGAAGTTGGACCTGCTACTGTTGTTGTTGATTTAGTACCTTTATCATCTTAGCCATTCATAAATACACAAATAATATACATATATGCTTTTGATTTGTTTTTCTCTTGTGATATTTTGAAAAATTGATATCTAAACCAAACCCAGACGGCTAAGGGAAAGAGCCTCCCGTCCCAGCCGCCGCGGGAGACGCTCCGGGCGTCGGGAGCCGCACGACGACTCCCGACCACCTTAGACGCGGGCCTGCGGGCGGAGAGTAATGGGTAGCTCACCGTCCGATCAGGACCAGGCCCGTGCCGGACGGCGCGTACGTGTTCCACGCGCGCGTCAAAGAGATGTCAGCATCAACCGAAGGGGCCCGTCAGGGCCGAAGCCTGCCGGGTCAGCGGGATTGTCCGAAAGGGTTACCGCTGGCCCGGAACATAAAGGGTTAAGGAAGGAACACGGGTGGGTTTTAGAAAGTAAGAGTCTGACACACTCCCTTCCGCTCCACCCAGAGCGGGAGGGGTCATTTGATGATTGCCCACCCTGAAAAAAAAAAGAAAAAAAAAAGCCCCGACTTGTGCCCGGTTGATGGCAATGGACTATAAACATGGGACTTAAACATAACTGGCAAAATGAAAGTGTCCTATAGGTACACCTTTGTCAAACCTTTCGGGGATTACAGGCTTGATGTTATGTACTGCGATATCTAGACCCACTAATTATTATATTCCAGCTACTAGAGCACCAATCAACATAATTAAAATCACGAACAGGTCAAACCCGAAAAATAATTATTCAGCCAACAATAGGGAAGTACTCCGCCAAAATATAGGCAAACATAGGCGAGGGGTTAATTCGCGTTACGTGGACTAAAATGACATTTAATTAAAATCAGAAGTGGCCCAAGAGCTTGACAAATTGCCCTCGACGTCGCCAGCAGCTGAGTTTAAAACAGAACGCGTTTTAAGACTAACTAGCGTTGATTTGGTTTAGGATGTACTTAAATGAATTATTTTGTTGGTAATTCGTTTCCTTTTGTACAATTTGATTTTGGGTTTGAGTAAGAAACAGGAATGATGTAGTTTCGAGTTTTGGGAGAGCTTGATTGCAGTGTTTTTTAATTATTTCCTGCACCATAGACTAACATAGGCCATTTCTTGTCGTGAAATTGGAGATATCTTTGAAGTAATAAGATACTTCGTATACAACAAAAATATACTTACGTAGAAAACAAAAAAAAATATTAATAAAACATCTACGTTTGTCAAAAGTTATCAGGGGTTAAGATTTTTATTGCCTTCTTGTTTTTATTAACACAGTAATAGCTTTCAACGAAATACTGTGTAGTTGTGACATTTGCAAATATTCTAATAAATTCCAAACCTAAACATTACTACTTCCACTAAAACCTCCTACATTAAAACTTGTTCAAACAAAACAATTAATTCCATCGTTCTTTAAACTAAGCCCCAAGTTGAACTAAAAACTGTCAAGCGTTTGAGAATTTTCGCGAAATTCAAAGCCAAATTTTAATTATGCTTTCCAACCGTTTGCGGTATTTCTTTGACAACACGTCATGGCACGAAGAAAGTCATTATTTCGTACTGAGATATGTTCAAGGTAGAAACGTAGGTACGAATGTAAGTAATAATTAAATTACTGCTGGAATATGTACGGAATGCGAGACTGATGGAAATGGTGTTGATGATGATGTAACACGACATTCGGAAGCAATGTCATTAGTTTGTGAAGAAGGGGCTTTTATGGTTTATGTCTTCGTGAATGGAATGCAAGACACATATAGTTCTATAACGTTATGAGTAGGTACTGGTCTAAGACTCAAGTTTCATGATAAAATATGATGTGTTTAATCAATTCCTTTTGCTGCAAACTACTTTATTGATAACGCAATAGAACAAGAAGAAGATACCAATTGAAATAAACACACAGCCACAGCAATTGACACAAAATCTGTACCTACAGTTGACGCTATAAATCTTATCAATAATAAAATAAGTATACAAGAAACTCGTAACTTTAAAACAATCTCAACAATAATTCTCTTGCCTGCAGAAAGTGAAACGTCAACTGAGTTAAATATTCAGAATGGTACATACCTCGTCCAGTCTTTGAGATCTCCTGAATGCGAGCATTTGGTAAATTTATAGCTTGAAGCAAAAAGAGGTGTCTGCCAGGAGTTGAAGTTGTTATATTTATGCTTGTGCTTGGTAGAGGAGTAAGGTTTTGCACATTCAGTGTTCCAGTATCTCTTAGAGTCTATATTTCTTTATCACGCAAAGCTGGTATAACAATAGACAAGAAAATAACAATTATAAAATCTAATTTGTAGTCCATGGATACACAAGTTAATACTTTACTAATATCTTGATGGATCAGTGTGGATTAACGAAAATAATTGTTTTATGGTAGACTTAACTTTGGAACGTCATAATTTTATACATTTAGCGTATGTTCGTTTGTGAACAGTGAACGTTTTTCTGTTAAAATGAAGATGATGATAATACATTTAATAATAAAAAAACAAAATTACAGCACTTTCAAGCTGGCATTATAATACATTAAATTTTAATATCTGCAATACCAAATGTTTCCATAAAAATAAATAAATATTAAACGAGCATTCCACTGATAGAAATAATTGAATTAAAAATTCAACATCGTCCAGTCTACATTCTCGAAGCGGCACGAACGAATCTCGTGAATGCTGCAGCATTTGCCAAATTTATGGTTCTCAGACCAGACGACTTGTAGCTGGGTTAAAATTTAGTTGTTTTTGAGAATATAATACTTGAATATAACCTTTTAGAAGAGCTAGAAAAGAATATAAAGGCGCTTTTGCTCATACATATTAACACTGTGTCTGACAATGTTTACGGGGTGCACCAAAATTGAGAAAATTAGATTATGAAAAAGGCCTGCCTCGCAGAATAGGGTAGAAATGACCAACAACTATATTAATGAATTTATAATAAATCTATACTCAATTATCTATAAACATGTAAAGATTAAAGTAGGTAACATAATCTATATGATTCACATCTATTGCGCAGATCTGTTTATCCTAAAGAGGATGAAGGGGAGATAGAAATCGGAACTGTGGAACTAATATCGGAATTACACCTCTCCATTTAATTCCGGTAAAGATGATTAGGAAATCAATGCAATTTAGAAATTGATGTTCAGATTTAGATGTATCAGTTTCCATTGAATTCCATTCACTGCTTTATTAGTGTTAAATTTCTCACTGATATAGTACTGAATCATTCAGGTAGATTATTACGTAGGTATATTCCAAGTGATATTAAAATGTAAAGAAAGAATGATGAGCGTTTTGGCCGGTATGTCCAATAAAAACCACATATACTTACAACAAATGAAATTTTATATCATAGGCATCAATTTTCATTATGAGCAGAAGCCTGTGAAATACTGGGTCAAAGAGATATCAGACCTGCAAGTACCATGTAAACGTATTAGTTTATGACGCTGATCCCTCCAGTTCTCAATAATATGATTTATTGACTCATAACATTGAGGGGCGTGTGGCTAAGTGACAACAGTGGCATGGGCCGATCGATCAGGTTAAGCTGCGCTTGCCGTGGTTGGTCCCCGGGATGGGTGACCATTTTACATACCAAGACCTCTCCGTGGCTCGAAAAGCACGTTAAGCTGTTGGTCCCGGCTGTCATTCGTGGATCTTTGACAGTCGTTACTCTCTAACTCTATTGGTCATCAGGCCAGGCTCCATACAAAAATGCCCATCATTCTTTGATGGTCATCAGCACTTTATCACACAACAGCTTTCAAATGAGAAAAACTTTCGCAAAAATTAAATATAAAAAACATTCAGCAATGTTTTTTTATATTTTGCGAAAGTTTTTCTAGATAGATACCTATATAAAGATAGTACCAGCGTACTATCTTTATATATCTTTATAAATTAATAATCCTGGCCTGAATTCCGAGGCTAGGATTATTCATTTATTCATCTTCAGCCCTCCATTTACAAATTAAAAGTACAGATATTAGACAGATGTATAAATTAGTTTCTTTGTCTAGATGTTTTGAGACTGAAAAAATAACTGGCAGCTTATGAATTTCGTTTCATCTTATTTTAACGTTTGTAACTTTATTCATTATGCAAAGATTCGTGTTCTGTATGTCTTCGTTCGTTTCTCGAATTAAACTTGCATTAGCCTGGTCCACGAAAATCAAAAATATTTGATGTCGCAGTATTTCTACGTAAACTTTTTGAATATCCATCATTATGGTATATTAGTGTATTTGTGCTGGTCTATAATTTGCCATCTCACAGCTAGTCTCTACACTCCCAGACTCCCTAAATCATTCCACCGTGTAAGGTAGGTATAATAAAGACCTAAAACCATGAAAATAATGATGTCAAAGAAAAAGTTTTGATGCATTTTTGAAGCTGGCATACTGGGCATCATTGTTGCGAATTTAAATTTAAATAGTCATGGACCATGGTACAAAAAAATACAAAATGGCTTGATTTAAGAGCCCTTTCACTTTATTCGTTACAGGCGTTCTTTTAGTCAAAATGAAATTATAAACAACGCATTCAGATGAATTTTAAAGTACCTAGTTAAAATTTATCTCTAAATTGAACCACTTATCAAACCCATTTGGTGCAACCTTAAGACCCACACCGCATTTTGTATGTTCGTTATTTCAATATTTTAAAGTGTGTCATACATAACTAATAGCGTCATCACAAAATGTCTTTTTTTTCTTTTCTTCGATTTGTATATTGGCACCTTGTAACTATTTCCTAACATTCACGTAATTAGCTATGACCTCATCGTGCTTTTGTATGTTATGTCTTTTGTGCGCACCAAATAAACGATTTATCTATCTACATTACCTATCTATTAACCAATCAAAGTCATTCCATCCCAACAACACAAAAATCCACCACATGATAGCTTCATTTTATACAATCGGGCTCTATTCAACCAAACAATTCGACCATAAAATCCTAAATCTCGTGTTTCCTTGATTGGTTCATACAGTGTAATTCCGCGCAGACTCGCTCGTTGCCCGCCCGTAAGATAACCGCCGCCGCCGGTTGCATAAAGTTCGTCTGTGTTGGTTTTAACAAAGATTTATACTACGATGTCGTCCGCCGTAAATTTCTATATGTATATTTTAAAGTTTGAATGTGCTTTACACTGTTCCTTTGTGGATTATTCCAGATATTCGTATTAACGTGCTGTTTTTGTGGAGTGAAGAGATAATGGAAATATCTTATTTTTTTTAGTTTTTTGTGTTTTCTGTGACAATGTAATTGTTGTCTGCCGGTCTATTCTGTAAAAATCTTACCGTGAAAACATAGAAGTGAACTTGAAGTGAGCTATAATTTCACCTGAGGGGCAATTCCCATTTTTAAGAACGTTTAATCTTGAAGTGAAGTATAATTTCACTTGAGTGGCAATTCCCGTAAAAACGTTCGCATTCCAATCCGAGTCCCAATCTGTCAAAAATACCTCTACTATATTTAGTTTATGTCAATTTTTTGACAATGATCGTCGCTTAGGTGAGATTGCGCTAGATTTTAAACGTTTTTAATAACGGTAAATTAGCCCTCAGATGCTAGAGATTGACACTATTGACAACTCACTTTAGGCTCATTTCTCCTTAGTTTTTACGGTAATATTTAGATCTCCCAGATGGTGAAGGGGGAGGTGGGTATATTTTTACAGATTCGTATAGAAGTAACTCTCACGAGTATGGGAAAAATCCCAAACCTCCCCTTTTCCACCCCACTCTCCCCCCTCCCTATCGTATCTCGGAAACTAAGAGTCCCGTGTTTTGTTGTTTTACGGATTCGTATAGAGGAGGCTCGGAAAAGTAAAATCCATTTTTCAAAGTTGCCCCCTTGCCCCCCTTCTCCCCCCCCCTCTAGGTAGATCTCGGAAATTAAGAGACTGTAAACATTTTTTTTTTCAGATTCATATCAAGGGGCCCCGAGTTGGTCAAAATCATTTTTCAAAACTCCCCCCTCTCCCCCCCTTCACCCCTCCTCCCATCGTATCTCGGAAATTAAGAAACCTGGGTTTTGTTTTTTTACGGATTCGTATAGAGGAGGCTCGGAAAAGTAAAAACCATTTTTCAAAGTTGCCCCCCTTGACCCCCTTCTCCCCCCCCCTCTAGGTAGATCTCGGAAGTTGAGAGACTTGGAACATTTTTTTTTTCAGATTCATATCAAGGGGCCCAGAGTTGGTCAAAATCATTTTTCAAAACTCGCCCCTCTCCCCCCCTTCACACCTCCCCCCATCGTATCTCGGAAATTAAGAAACCTGGGTTTTGTTTTTTTACGGATTCGTATAGAGGAGGCTCGGAAAAGTAAAATCCATTTTTCAAAGTTGCCCCCCTTGCCCCCCTTCTCCCCCTCTCTAGAGGTAGATCTCGGAAGTTAAGACTTGGTACATTATTATTATACTATATAAAGCTCGATTACCACTCACTGACTGACTGACTCACTCACTGACATAATTGTTCTCCCAGATGGTGAAGGGGGAGGTGGGTATATTTTTACAGATTCGTATAGAAGTAACTCTCACGAGTATGGGAAAAATCCCAAACCTCCCCTTTTCCACCCCACTCTCCCCCCTCCCTATCGTATCTCGGAAACTAAGAGTCCCGTGTTTTGTTGTTTTACGGATTCGTATAGAGGAGGCTCGGAAAAGTAAAATCCATTTTTCAAAGTTGCTCCCTTGCCCCCCTTCTCCCCCCCTCTCTAGGTAGATCTCGGAAGTTAAGAGACTTGGGACATTTTTTTTTTCAGATTCATATCAAGGGGCCCAGAGTTGGTCAAAATCATTTTTCAAAACTCCCCCCTCTCCCCCCCTTCACCCCTCCCCCCATCGTATCTCGGAAATTAAGAAACCTGCGTTTTGTTTTTTTACGGATTCGTATAGAGGAGGCTCGGAAAAGTAAAATCCATTTTTCAAAGTTGCCCCCCTTGCCCCCCTTCTCCCCCCTCTAGAGGTAGATCTCGGAAGTTAAGAGACTTGGGACATTTTTTTTTTCAGATTCATATCAAGGGGCCCAGAGTTGGTCAAAATCATTTTTCAAAACTCCCCCCTCTCCCCCCCTTCACCCCTCCCCCCATCGTATCTCGGAAATTAAGAAACCTGCGTTTTGTTTTTTTACGGATTCGTATAGAGGAGGCTCGGAAAAGTAAAAACCATTTTTCAAAATTCCCCCCATTCTCTCCCCCTTCTCCCCCCTTTAGGCGGATCTCGGAAGTTAAGACTTGGAACATTATCTTATTATTATTATATTATATAAAGCTCGATTACCACTCACTGACATAATTGTTCTCCCAGATGGTGAAGGGGGAGGTGGGTATATTTTTACAGATTCGTATAGAAGTAACTCTCACGAGTATGGGAAAAATCCCAAACCTCCCCTTTTCCACCCCACTCTCCCCCCTCCCTATCGTATCTCGGAAACTAAGAGACCCGTGTTTTGTTGTTTTACGGATTCGTATAGAGGAGGCTCGGAAAAGTAAAATCCATTTTTCAAAGTTGCCCCCTTGCCCCCCTTCTCCCCCCCCCTCTAGGTAGATCTCGGAAGTTAAGAGACTGTGAACATTTTTTTTTTCAGATTCATATCAAGGGGCCCAGAGTTGGTCAAAATCATTTTTCAAAACTCCCCCCTCTCCCCCCCTTCCCCCATCGTATCTCGGAAATTAAGAAACCTGGGTTTTGTTTTTTTACGGATTCGTATAGAGGAGGCTCGGAAAAGTAAAAACCATTTTTCAAAATTCCCCCCATTCTCTCCCCCTTCTCCCCCCTTTAGGCGGATCTCGGAAGTTAAGACTTGGTACATTATTATATTATATAAAGCTCGATTACCACTCACTGACATAATTGTTCTCCCAGATGGTGAAGGGGGAGGTGGGTATATTTTTACAGATTCGTATAGAAGTAACTCTCACGAGTATGGGAAAAATCCCAAACCTCCCCTTTTCCACCCCACTCTCCCCCTCCCTATCGTATCTCGGAAACTAAGAGTCCCGTGTTTTGTTGTTTTACGGATTCGTATAGAGGAGGCTCGGAAAAGTAAAATCCATTTTTCAAAGTTGCCCCCTTGCCCCCCTTCTCCCCCCCCCTCTAGGTAGATCTCGGAAGTTAAGAGACTTGGAACATTTTTTTTTTCAGATTCATATCAAGGGGCCTAGAGTTGGTCAAAATCATTTTTCAAAACTCCCCCCTCTCCCCCCCTTCACCCCTCCCCCCATCGTATCTCGGAAACTAAGAGTCCCGTGTTTTGTTGTTTTACGGATTCGTATAGAGGAGGCTCGGAAAAGTAAAATCCATTTTTCAAAATTCAAACCTCCCTTTTCCATTCCACCCCACTCTCCCCCATCCCTATCGTATCTCGGAAACTAAGAGTCCCGTGTTTTGTTGTTTTACGATTCGTATAGAGGAGGCTCGGAAAAATAAAATCCATTTTTCAAAGTTGCCCCCCTTGCCCCCCTTCTCCCCCCCTCTAGAGGTAGATCTCGGAAGTTAAGAGACTTGGAACATTTTTTTTTTCAGATTCATATCAAGGGGCCCAGAGTTGGTCAAAATCATTTTTCAAAACTCCCCCCTCTCCCCCCCTTCACCCCTCCCCCAATCGTATCTCGGAAATTAAGAAACCTGGGTTTTGTTTCTTTACGGATTCGTATAGAGGAGGCTCGGAAAAGTAAAAACCATTTTTCAAAATTCAAACCTCCCCTTTTCCATTCCACCCCACTCTCCCCCATCCCTATCGTATCTCGGAAACTAAGAGTCCCGTGTTTTGTTGTTTTACGGATTCGTATAGAGGAGGCTCGGAAAGGTAAAATCCATTTTACAAAGTTGCCCCCTTGCCCCCCTTCTCCCCCCCCCCCCCTCTAGGTAGATCTCGGAGGTTAAGAGACTTGGAACATTTTTTTTTCAGATTCATATCAAGGGGCCCAGAGTTGGTCAAAATCATTTTTCAAAACTCCCCCCTCTCCCCCCCTTCACCCCTCCCCCCATCGTACCTCGGAAATTAAGAAACCTGCGTTTTGTTTTTTTACGGATTCGTATAGAGGAGGCTCGGAAAAGTAAAAACCATTTTTCAAAATTCCCCCCATTCTCTCCCCCTTCTCCCCCCTTTAGGCGGACCTCGGAAGTTAAGACTTGGAACATTATTATTATTATACTATATAAAGCTCGATTACCACTCACTGACTGACTCACTGACATAATTGTTCTCCCAGATGGTGAAGGGGGAGGTGGGTATATTTTTACAGATTCGTATAGAAGTAACTCTCACGAGTATGGGAAAAATCCCAAACCTCCCCTTTTCCACCCCACTCTCCCCCCTCCCTATCGTATCTCGGAAACTAAGAGTCCCGTGTTTTGTTGTTTTACGGATTCGTATAGAGGAGGCTCGGAAAAGTAAAATCCATTTTTCAAAGTTGCCCCCTTGCCCCCCTTCTCCCCCCCCCCTCTAGGTAGATCTCGGAAGTTAAGAGACTTGGAAAAATTTTTTTTTCAGATTCATATCAAGGGGCCCAGAGTTGGTCAAAATCATTTTTCAAAACTCCCCCCTCTCCCCCCCTCCCTCCATCGTAAGAAATACTCCTCATAAACACGACCCCGCGAGCTGCTTGCAGCTCGCGCAACGCCCAAATACTTTTTACAAGGGTAAGAAATATTCCTCAAAAACACGACCCCGCGAGCTGCTTGCAGCTCGCGCAACGCCCAAATACTAGTTATATTATATAAAGCTCGATTACCACTCACTGACATAATTGTTCTCCCAGATGGTGAAGGGGGAGGTGGGTATATTTTTACAGATTCGTATAGAAGTAACTCTCACGAGTATGGGAAAAATCCCAAACCTCCCCTTTTCCACCCCACTCTCCCCCCTCCCTATCGTATCTCGGAAACTAAGAGTCCCGTGTTTTGTTGATTTACGGATTCGTATAGAGAAGGCTCGGAAAAGTAAAAACCATTTTTCAAAATTCAAACCTCCCCTTTTCCATTCCACCCCACTCTCCCCCATCCCTCTCGTATCTCGGAAACTAAGAGTCCCGTGTTTTGTTGTTTTACGGATTCGTATAGAGGAGGCTCGGAAAAGTAAAATCCATTTTTCAAAGTTGCCCCCTTGCCCCCCTTCTCCCCCCCTCTAGAGGTAGATCTCGGAAGTTAAGAGACTTGGGACATTTTTTTTTTCAGATTCATATCAAGGGGCCCAGAGTTGGTCAAAATCATTTTTCAAAACTCCCCCCTCTCCCCCGCTTCACCCCTCCCCCCATCGTATCTCGGAAATTAAGAAACCTGCGTTTTGTTTTTTTACGGATTCGTATAGAGGAGGCTCGGAAAAGTAAAAACCATTTTTCAAAATTCCCCCCATTCTCTCCCCCTTCTCCCCCCTTTAGGCGGATCTCGGAAGTTAAGACTTGGAACATTATCTTATTATTATT
The DNA here is from genome assembly GCA_927399505.1 of Luperina testacea. Taxonomy (NCBI): domain Eukaryota; kingdom Metazoa; phylum Arthropoda; class Insecta; order Lepidoptera; family Noctuidae; genus Luperina; species Luperina testacea. The sequence continues at coordinate 3,629,555 of OV656771.1, forward strand.
ATATTATATAAAGCTCGATTACCACTCACTGACATAATTGTTCTCCCAGATGGTGAAGGGGGAGGTGGGTATATTTTTACAGATTCGTATACAAGTAACTCTCACGAGTATGGGAAAAATCCCAAACCTCCCCTTTTCCACCCCACTCTCCCCCCTCCCTATCGTATCTCGGAAACTAAGAGTCCCGTGTTTTGTTGTTTTACGGATTCGTATAGAGGAGGCTCGGAAAAGTAAAATCCATTTTTCAAAGTTGCCCCCTTGCCCCCCTTCTCCCCCCCCCCTCTAGGTAGATCTCGGAAGTTAAGAGACTGTGAACATTTTTTTTTTCAGATTCATATCCAGGGGCCCAGAGTTGGTCAAAATCATTTTTCAAAACTCCCCCCTCTCCCCCCCTTTACCCCTCCCCCCATCGTATCTCGGAAACTAAGAGTCCCGTGTTTTGTTGTTTTACGGATTCGTATAGAGGAGGCTCGGAAAAGTAAAATCCATTTTTCAAAGTTGCCCCCTTGCCCCCCTTCTCCTCCCCTTCACCCCTCCCCCCATCGCATCTCGGAAATTAAGAAACCTGGGTTTTGTTTTTTTACGGATTCGTATAGAGGAGGCTCGGAAAAGTAAAAACCATTTTTCAAAATTCAAACCTCCCCTTTTCCATTCCACCCCACTCTCCCCCATCCCTATCGTATCTCGGAAACTAAGAGTCCCGTGTTTTGTCGTTTTACGGATTCGTATAGAGGAGGCTCGGAAAAGTAAAATCCATTTTTCAAAGTTGCCCCCTTGCCCCCCTTCTCCCCCCCCCTCTAGGTAGATCTCGGAAATTAAGAGACTGTAAACATTTTTTTTTTCAGATTCATATCAAGGGGCCCCGAGTTGGTCAAAATCATTTTTCAAAACTCCCCCCTCTCCCCCCCTTCACCCCTCCTCCCATCGTATCTCGGAAATTAAGAAACCTGGGTTTTGTTTTTTTACGGATTCGTATAGAGGAGGCTCGGAAAAGTAAAAACCATTTTTCAAAGTTGCCCCCCTTGACCCCCTTCTCCCCCCCCCTCTAGGTAGATCTCGGAAGTTGAGAGACTTGGAACATTTTTTTTTTCAGATTCATATCAAGGGGCCCAGAGTTGGTCAAAATCATTTTTCAAAACTCGCCCCTCTCCCCCCCTTCACACCTCCCCCCATCGTATCTCGGAAATTAAGAAACCTGGGTTTTGTTTTTTTACGGATTCGTATAGAGGAGGCTCGGAAAAGTAAAATCCATTTTTCAAAGTTGCCCCCCTTGCCCCCCTTCTCCCCCTCTCTAGAGGTAGATCTCGGAAGTTAAGACTTGGTACATTATTATTATACTATATAAAGCTCGATTACCACTCACTGACTGACTGACTCACTCACTGACATAATTGTTCTCCCAGATGGTGAAGGGGGAGGTGGGTATATTTTTACAGATTCGTATAGAAGTAACTCTCACGAGTATGGGAAAAATCCCAAACCTCCCCTTTTCCACCCCACTCTCCCCCCTCCCTATCGTATCTCGGAAACTAAGAGTCCCGTGTTTTGTTGTTTTACGGATTCGTATAGAGGAGGCTCGGAAAAGTAAAATCCATTTTTCAAAGTTGCTCCCTTGCCCCCCTTCTCCCCCCCTCTCTAGGTAGATCTCGGAAGTTAAGAGACTTGGGACATTTTTTTTTTCAGATTCATATCAAGGGGCCCAGAGTTGGTCAAAATCATTTTTCAAAACTCCCCCCTCTCCCCCCCTTCACCCCTCCCCCCATCGTATCTCGGAAATTAAGAAACCTGCGTTTTGTTTTTTTACGGATTCGTATAGAGGAGGCTCGGAAAAGTAAAATCCATTTTTCAAAGTTGCCCCCCTTGCCCCCCCTCTAGAGGTAGATCTCGGAAGTTAAGAGACTTGGGACATTTTTTTTTTCAGATTCATATCAAGGGGCCCAGAGTTGGTCAAAATCATTTTTCAAAACTCCCCCCTCTCCCCCCCTTCACCCCTCCCCCCATCGTATCTCGGAAATTAAGAAACCTGCGTTTTGTTTTTTTACGGATTCGTATAGAGGAGGCTCGGAAAAGTAAAATCCATTTTTCAAAGTTGCCCCCCTTGCCCCCCTTCTCCCCCCTCTAGAGGTAGATCTCGGAAGTTAAGAGACTTGGGACATTTTTTTTTTCAGATTCATATCAAGGGGCCCAGAGTTGGTCAAAATCATTTTTCAAAACTCCCCCCTCTCCCCCCCTTCACCCCTCCCCCCATCGTATCTCGGAAATTAAGAAACCTGCGTTTTGTTTTTTTACGGATTCGTATAGAGGAGGCTCGGAAAAGTAAAAACCATTTTTCAAAATTCCCCCCATTCTCTCCCCCTTCTCCCCCCTTTAGGCGGATCTCGGAAGTTAAGACTTGGAACATTATCTTATTATTATTATATTATATAAAGCTCGATTACCACTCACTGACATAATTGTTCTCCCAGATGGTGAAGGGGGAGGTGGGTATATTTTTACAGATTCGTATAGAAGTAACTCTCACGAGTATGGGAAAAATCCCAAACCTCCCCTTTTCCACCCCACTCTCCCCCCTCCCTATCGTATCTCGGAAACTAAGAGACCCGTGTTTTGTTGTTTTACGGATTCGTATAGAGGAGGCTCGGAAAAGTAAAATCCATTTTTCAAAGTTGCCCCCTTGCCCCCCTTCTCCCCCACCCTCTAGGTAGATCTCGGAAGTTAAGAGACTGTGAACATTTTTTTTTTCAGATTCATATCAAGGGGCCCAGAGTTGGTCAAAATCATTTTTCAAAACTCCCCCCTCTCCCCCCCTTCCCCCATCGTATCTCGGAAATTAAGAAACCTGGGTTTTGTTTTTTTACGGATTCGTATAGAGGAGGCTCGGAAAAGTAAAAACCATTTTTCAAAATTCCCCCCATTCTCTCCCCCTTCTCCCCCCTTTAGGCGGATCTCGGAAGTTAAGACTTGGTACATTATTATATTATATAAAGCTCGATTACCACTCACTGACATAATTGTTCTCCCAGATGGTGAAGGGGGAGGTGGGTATATTTTTACAGATTCGTATAGAAGTAACTCTCACGAGTATGGGAAAAATCCCAAACCTCCCCTTTTCCACCCCACTCTCCCCCCTCCCTATCGTATCTCGGAAACTAAGAGTCCCGTGTTTTGTTGTTTTACGGATTCGTATAGAGGAGGCTCGGAAAAGTAAAATCCATTTTTCAAAGTTGCCCCCTTGCCCCCCTTCTCCCCCCCCTCCAGGTAGATCTCGGAAGTTAAGAGACTTGGAACATTTTTTTTGTCAGATTCATATCAAGGGGCCCAGAGTTGGTCAAAATCATTTTTCAAAACTCCCCCCTCCCCCCCTTCACCTCTCCCCCCATCGTATCTCGGAAATTAAGAAACCTGGGTTTTGTTGTTTTACGGATTCGTATAGAGGAGGCTCGGAAAAGTAAAATCCATTTTTCAAAGTTGCCCCCTTGCCCCCCTTCTCCCCCCCCCTCTAGGTAGATCTCGGAAGTTAAGAGACTTGGAACATTTTTTTTTTCAGATTCATATCAAGGGGCCTAGAGTTGGTCAAAATCATTTTTCAAAACTCCCCCCTCTCCCCCCCTTCACCCCTCCCCCCATCGTATCTCGGAAACTAAGAGTCCCGTGTTTTGTTGTTTTACGGATTCGTATAGAGGAGGCTCGGAAAAGTAAAATCCATTTTTCAAAATTCAAACCTCCCTTTTCCATTCCACCCCACTCTCCCCCATCCCTATCGTATCTCGGAAACTAAGAGTCCCGTGTTTTGTTGTTTTACGATTCGTATAGAGGAGGCTCGGAAAAATAAAATCCATTTTTCAAAGTTGCCCCCCTTGCCCCCTTCTCCCCCCCTCTAGAGGTAGATCTCGGAAGTTAAGAGACTTGGAACATTTTTTTTTTCAGATTCATATCAAGGGGCCCAGAGTTGGTCAAAATCATTTTTCAAAACTCCCCCCTCTCCCCCCCTTCACCCCTCCCCCAATCGTATCTCGGAAATTAAGAAACCTGGGTTTTGTTTCTTTACGGATTCGTATAGAGGAGGCTCGGAAAAGTAAAAACCATTTTTCAAAATTCAAACCTCCCCTTTTCCATTCCACCCCACTCTCCCCCATCCCTATCGTATCTCGGAAACTAAGAGTCCCGTGTTTTGTTGTTTTACGGATTCGTATAGAGGAGGCTCGGAAAGGTAAAATCCATTTAACAAAGTTGCCCCCTTGCCCCCCTTCTCCCCCCCCCCCCCTCTAGGTAGATCTCGGAGGTTAAGAGACTTGGAACATTTTTTTTTCAGATTCATATCAAGGGGCCCAGAGTTGGTCAAAATCATTTTTCAAAACTCCCCCCTCTCCCCCCCTTCACCCCTCCCCCCATCGTACCTCGGAAATTAAGAAACCTGCGTTTTGTTTTTTTACGGATTCGTATAGAGGAGGCTCGGAAAAGTAAAAACCATTTTTCAAAATTCCCCCCATTCTCTCCCCCTTCTCCCCCCTTTAGGCGGACCTCGGAAGTTAAGACTTGGAACATTATTATTATTATACTATATAAAGCTCGATTACCACTCACTGACTGACTCACTGACATAATTGTTCTCCCAGATGGTGAAGGGGGAGGTGGGTATATTTTTACAGATTCGTATAGAAGTAACTCTCACGAGTATGGGAAAAATCCCAAACCTCCCCTTTTCCACCCCACTCTCCCCCCCTCCCTATCGTATCTCGGAAACTAAGAGTCCCGTGTTTTGTTGTTTTACGGATTCGTATAGAGGAGGCTCGGAAAAGTAAAATCCATTTTTCAAAGTTGCCCCCTTGCCCCCCTTCTCCCCCCCCCCCTCTAGGTAGATCTCGGAAGTTAAGAGACTTGGAAAAATTTTTTTTTCAGATTCATATCAAGGGGCCCAGAGTTGGTCAAAATCATTTTTCAAAACTCCCCCCTCTCCCCCCCTCCCTCCATCGTAAGAAATACTCCTCATAAACACGACCCCCGCGAGCTGCTTGCAGCTCGCGCAACGCCCAAATACTTTTTACAAGGGTAAGAAATATTCCTCAAAAACACGACCCCGCGAGCTGCTTGCAGCTCGCGCAACGCCCAAATACTAGTTATATTATATAAAGCTCGATTACCACTCACTGACATAATTGTTCTCCCAGATGGTGAAGGGGGAGGTGGGTATATTTTTACAGATTCGTATAGAAGTAACTCTCACGAGTATGGGAAAAATCCCAAACCTCCCCTTTTCCACCCCACTCTCCCCCCTCCCTATCGTATCTCGGAAACTAAGAGTCCCGTGTTTTGTTGATTTACGGATTCGTATAGAGAAGGCTCGGAAAAGTAAAAACCATTTTTCAAAATTCAAACCTCCCCTTTTCCATTCCACCCCACTCTCCCCCATCCCTCTCGTATCTCGGAAACTAAGAGTCCCGTGTTTTGTTGTTTTACGGATTCGTATAGAGGAGGCTCGGAAAAGTAAAATCCATTTTTCAAAGTTGCCCCCTTGCCCCCCTTCTCCCCCCCTCTAGAGGTAGATCTCGGAAGTTAAGAGACTTGGGACATTTTTTTTTTCAGATTCATATCAAGGGGCCCAGAGTTGGTCAAAATCATTTTTCAAAACTCCCCCCTCTCCCCCCCTTCACCCCTCCCCCCATCGTATCTCGGAAATTAAGAAACCTGCGTTTTGTTTTTTTACGGATTCGTATAGAGGAGGCTCGGAAAAGTAAAATCCATTTTTCAAAGTTGCCCCCCTTGCCCCCTTCTCCCCCCTCTAGAGGTAGATCTCGGAAGTTAAGAGACTTGGGACATTTTTTTTTTCAGATTCATATCAAGGGGCCCAGAGTTGGTCAAAATCATTTTTCAAAACTCCCCCCTCTCCCCCCCTTCACCCCTCCCCCCATCGTATCTCGGAAATTAAGAAACCTGCGTTTTGTTTTTTTACGGATTCGTATAGAGGAGGCTCGGAAAAGTAAAAACCATTTTTCAAAATTCCCCCCATTCTCTCCCCCTTCTCCCCCCTTTAGGCGGATCTCGGAAGTTAAGACTTGGAACATTATCTTATTATTATTATTATACTATATAAAGCTCGATTACCACTCACTCACTGACTCACTGACTGACTGACATAATTGTTCTCCCAGATGGTGAAGGGGGAGGTGGGTATATTTTTACAGATTCGTATACAAGTAACTCTCACGAGTATGGGAAAAATCCCAAACCTCCCCTTTTCCACCCCACTCTCCCCCCTCCCTATCGTATCTCGGAAGTTAAGAAACTTGGGTTTTGTTTTTTTACGGATTCGTATAGAGGAGGCTCGGAAAAGTAAAATCCATTTTTCAAAGTTGCCCCCTTGCCCCCCTTCTCCCCCCCCCCCTCTAGGTAGATCTCGGAAGTTAAGAGACTTGGAACATTTTCTTTTTCAGATTCATATCAAGGGGCCCAGAGTTGGTCAAAATCATTTTTCAAAACTCCCCCCTCTCCCCCCCTTCACCCCTCCCCCCATCGTATCTCGGAAATTAAGAAACCTGGGTTTTGTTTTTTTACGGATTCGTATAGAGGAGGCTCGGAAAAGTAAAATCCATTTTTCAAAGTTGCCCCCTTGCCCCCCTTCTCCCCCCCCCCTCTAGGTAGATCTCGGAAGTTAAGAGACTTGGAACATTTTTTTTTTCAAATTCATATCAAGGGGCCCAGAGTTGGTCAAAATCATTTTTCAAAACTCCTCCCTCTCCCCCCATTCACCCCTCCCCCCATCGTATCTCGGAAACTAGGTAGCGGTAAAGCGAAGCGTTGTTCTCCGAGATGGTGAAGGGGGAGATGGGTATATTTTTACAGATTCGTATAGAAGTAACTCTCACAAGTATGGGAAAAATCCCAAAGCTCCCCTTTTCCACCGCACTCTCCCCCCTCCCTCTCGTATCTCGGAAACTAAGAGTCCCGTGTTTTGTTGTTTTACGGATTCGTGTAGAGGAGGCTCGGAAAAGTAAAATCCATTTTTCAAAGTTGCCCCCCTTGCCCCCCTTCTCCCCTCTAGAGGTAGATCTCGGAAGTTGAGAGACTTGGAACATTTTTCTTTTCAGATTCGTATCAAGGGGCCCAGAGTTGGTCAAAATCATTTTTCAAAATTCCCCCCTCTCCCCCCCTTCACCCCTCCCCCCATCGTATCTCGGAAACTAGGTAGCGGTAAAGCGAAGCGTTGTTCTCCCAGATGGTGAAGGGGGAGGTGGGTATATTTTTACAGATTCGTATAGAAGTAACTCTCACGAGTATGGGAAAAATCCCAAACCTCCCCTTTTCCACCCCACTCTCCCCCCTCCCTATCGTATCTCGGAAACAAAGAATCCCGTGTTTTGTTGTTTTACGGATTCGTATAGAGGAGGCTCGGAAAAGTAAAATCCATTTTTCAAAGTTGCCCCCTTGCCCCCCTTCTCCTTCCCCTCTAGGTAGATCTCGGAAGTTAAGAGACTTGGAACATTTTTTTTTTCAGATTCATATCAAGGGGCCCAGAGTTAGTCAAAATCATTTTTCAAAACTCCCCCCTCTCCCCCCTTCACCCCTCTCCCTATCGTATCTCGGAAATTAGGAAACCTGGGTTTTGTTTTTTTACGGATTCGTATAGAGGAGGCTCGGAAAAGTAAAAACCATTTTTCAAAATTCAAACCTCCCCTTTTCCATTCCACCCCACTCTCCCCCATCCCTATCGTATCTCGGAAACTAAGAGTCCCGTGTTTTGTTGTTTTACGGATTCGTATAGAGGAGGCTCGGAAAAGTAAAATCCATCTTTCAAAGTTGCCCCCCTTGCCCCCCTTCTCCCCCCCTCTAGAGGTAGATCTCGGAAGTTAAGAGACTTGGAACATTTTTTTTTTCAGATTCATATCAAGGGGCCCAGAGTTGGTCAAAATCATTTTTCAAAACTCCCCCCTCTCCCCCCCTTCACCCCTCCCCCCATCGTATCTCGGAAATTAAGAAACCTGCGTTTTGTTTTTTTACGGATTCGTATAGAGGAGGCTCGGAAAAGTAAAAACCATTTTTCAAAATTCCCCCATTCTCTCCCCCTTCTCCCCCCTTTAGGCGGATCTCGGAAGTTAAGACTTGGAACATTATTATTATTATATTATATAAAGCTCGATTACCACTCACTGACATAATTGTTCTCCCAGATGGTGAAGGGGGAGGTGGGTATATTTTTACAGATTCGTATAGAAGTAACTCTCACGAGTATGGGAAAAATCCCAAACCTCCCCTTTTCCACCCCACTCTCCCCCCTCCCTATCGTATCTCGGAAACTAAGAGTCCCGTGTTTTGTTGTTTTACGGATTCGTATAGAGGAGGCTCGGAAAAGTAAAATCCATTTTTCAAAGTTGCCCCCTTGCCCCCCTTCTCCCCCCCCCTCTAGGTAGATCTCGGAAATTAAGAGACTTGGAACATTTTTTTTTTCAGATTCATATCAAGGGGCCCAGAGTTGTTCAAAATCATTTTTCAAAACTCCCCCCTCTCCCCCCCTTCACCCCCCCTCCCATCGTATCTCGGAAATTAAGAAACCTGGGTTTTGTTTTTTTACGGATTCGTATAGAGGAGGCTCGGAAAAGTAAAAACCATTTTTCAAAGTTGCCCCCTTGCCCCCCTTCTCCCCCCCCCCTCTAGGTAGATCTCTGAAGTTAAGAGACTTGGAACATTTTTTTTTTCAGATTCATATCAAGGGGTCCAGAGTTGGTCAAAATAATTTTTCAAAACTCCCCCCTCTCCCCCCATCGTAAGAAATACTCCTCAAAAACACGACCCCGCGAGCTGCTTGCAGCTCGCGCAACGCCTAAATACTTTTTACAAGGGTAAGAAATACTCCTCAAAAACACGACCCCGCGAGCTGCTTGCAGCTCGCGCAACGCCCAAATACTAGTTATACTATATAAAGCTCGATTACCACTGACTGACTCACTGACATAATTGTTCTCCCAGATGGTGAAGGGGGAGGTGGGTATATTTTTACAGATTCGTATACAAGTAACTCTCACGAGTATGGGAAAAATCCCAAACCTCCCCTTTTCCACCCCACTCTCCCCCCCTCCCTATCGTATCTCGGAAACTAAGAGTCCCATGTTTTGTTGTTTTACGGATTCGTATAGAGGATGCTCGGAAAAGTAAAATCCATTTTTCAAAGTTGCCCCCTTGCCCCCCTTCTCCCCCCCCTCTAGGTAGATCTCGGAAGTTAAGAGACTTGGAACATTTTTTTTTCAGATTCATATCAAGGGGCCCAGAGTTGGTCAAAATCATTTTTCAAAACTCCCCCCTCTCCCCCCCTTCACCCCTCCCCCCATCGTATCTCGGAAATTAAGAAACCTGGGTTTTGTTTTTTTATGGATTCGTATAGACGAGGCTCGGAAAAGTAAAAACCATTTTTCAAAGTTGCCCCCCTTGCCCCCCTTCTCCCCCCTTCACCCCTCCCCCCATCGTATCTCGGAAATTAAGAAACCTGGGTTTTGTTTTTTTACGGATTCGTATAGAGGAGGCTCGGAAAAGTAAAAACCATTTTTCAAAATTCAATCCTCCCCTTTTCCATTCCACCCCACTCTCCCCCATCCCTATCGTATCTCGGAAACTAAGAGTCCCGTGTTTTGTTGTTTTACGGATTCGTATAGAGGAGGCTCGGAAAAGTAAAATCCATTTTTCAAAGTTGTCCCCCTTGCCCCCCTTCTCCCCCCCCCTCTAGGTAGATCTCGGAAGTTAAGAGACTTGGAAAATTTTTTTTTTCAGATTCATATCAAGGGGCCCAGAGTTGGTCAAAATCATTTTTCAAAACTCCCCCCTCTCCCCCCTTCACCCCTCCCCCCATCGTAAGAAATACTCCTCAAAAACACGACCCCGCGAGCTGCTTGCAGCTCGCGCAACGCCCAAATACTTTTTACAAGGGTAAGAAATACTCCTCAAAAATACGACCCCGCGAGCTGCTTGCAGCTCGCGCAAAGCCCAAATACTAGTTATTATACTATATAAAGCTCGATTACCACTCACTCACTCACTGACTGACATAATTGTTCTCCCAGATGGTGAAGGGGGAGGTGGGTATATTTTTACAGATTCGTATACAAGTAACTCTCACGAGTATGGGAAAAATCCCAAACCTCCCCTTTTCCACCCCACTCTCCCCCCTCCCTATCGTATCTCGGAAACTAAGAGTCCCGTGTTTTGTTGTTTTACGGATTCGTATAGAGGATGCTCGGAAAAGTAAAATCCATTTTTCAAAGTTGCCCCATTGCCCCCCTTCTCCCCCCCCCCCTCTAGGTAGATCTCGGAAGTTAAGAGACTTGGAACATTTTTTTTTTCAGATTCATATCAAGGGGCCCAGAGTTGGTCAAAATCATTTTTCAAAACTCCCCCCTCTCCCCCCTTCACCCCTCCCCCCATCGTATCTCGGAAATTAAGAAACCTGGGTTTTGTTTTTTTACGGATTCGTATAGAGGAGGCTCGGAAAAGTAAAAACCATTTTTCAAAATTCAAACCTCCCCTTTTCCATTCCACCCCACTCTCCCCCATCCTATCGTATCTCGGAAACTAAGAGTCCCGTGTTTTGTTGTTTTACGGATTCGTATAGAGGAGGCTCGGAAAAGTAAAATCCATTTTTCAAAGTTGCCCCCCTTCTCCCCCCCTCTAGAGGTAGATCTCGGAAGTTAAGAGACTTGGAACATTTTTTTTTTCGGATTCATATCAAGGGGCCCAGAGTTGGTCAAAATCATTTTTTAAAACTCCCCCCTCTCCCCCCCTTCACCCCTCCCCCCATCGTATCTCGGAAATTAAGAAACCTGGGTTTTGTTTTTTTACGGATTCGTATAGAGGAGGCTCGGAAAAGTAAAAACCATTTTTCACAATTCAAACCTCCCCTTTTCCATTTCACCCCACTCTCCCCCATCCCTATCGTATCTCGGAAACTAAGAGTCCCGTGTTTTGTTGTTTTACGGATTCGTATAGAGGAGGCTCGGAAAAGTAAAATCCATTTTTCAAAGTTGCCCCCCTTGCCCCCCTTCTCCCCCCCCCTCTAGGTAAATCTCGGAAGTTAAGAGACTTGGAACATTTTTTTTTCAGATTCATATCAAGAAGCCCAGAGTTGGTCAAAATCATTTTTCAAAACTCCCCCTCTCCCCCCCTTCACCCCTCCCCCCATCGTATCTCGGAAATTAAGAAACCTGGGTTTTGTTTTTTTACGGATTCGTATAGAGGAGGCTCGGAAAAGTAAAAACCATTTTTTAAAATTCAAACCTCCCCTTTTCCATTCCACCCCACTCTCCCCCATCCCTATCGTATCTCGGAAACTAAGAATCCCGTGTTTTGTTGTTTTACGGATTCGTATAGAGGAGGCTCGGAAAAGTAAAATCCATTTTTCAAAGTTGCCCCCCTTGCCCCGCTTCTCCCCCCCTTCACCCCTCCCCTCATCGTATCTCGTAAATTAAGAATCCTGGGTTTTGTTTTTTTACGGATTCGTAAAGAGGAGGCTCGGAAAAGTAAAAACCATTTTTCAAAATTCAAACCTCCCCTTTTCCATTCCACCCCACTCTCCCCCATCCCTATCGTATCTCGGAAACTAAGAGTCCCGTGTTTTGTTGTTTTACGGATTCGTATAGAGGAGGCTCGGAAAAGTAAAATCCATTTTTCAAAGTTGCCCCCCTTGCCCCCCTTCTCCCCCCCCTCTAGGTAGATCTCGGATGTTGAGAGACTTGGAACATTTTTTTTTTCAGATTCATGTCAAGGGGCCCAGAGTTGGTCAAAATCATTTTTCAAAACTCCCTCTCTCCCTCCCTTCACACCTCCCCCCATCGTATCTCGAAAATTAAGAAACCTGGGTTTTGTTTTCTTACGGATTCGTATAGAGGAGGCTCGGAAAAGTAAAAACCATTTTTCAAAATTCAAACCTCCCCTTTTCCATTCCACCCCACTCTTCCCCATCCCTATCGTATCTCGGAAACTAAGAGTCCCGTGTTTTGTTGTTTTACGGATTCGTATAGAGGAGGCTCGGAAAAGTAAAATCCATTTTTCAAAGTTGCCCCCGTTGCCCCCCTTCTCCCCCCCTCTAGGTAGATCTCGGAAGTTGAGAGACTTGGAACATTTTTTTTTTTCAGATTCATATCAAGGGGCCTAGAGTTGGTCAAAATCATTTTTCAAAAGTCCCTCCTCTCCCCCCCTTCACCCCTCCCCCCATCGTATCTCGGAAATTGAGAAACCTGGGTTTTGTTTTTTTACGGATTCGTATAGAGGAGGCTCGGAAAAGTAAAAACCATTTTTCAAAATTCAAACCTCCCCTATTCCATTCCACCCCACTCTCCCCCATCCCTATCGTATCTCGGAAACTAAGAGTCACATGTTTTGTTGTTTTACGGATTCGTATAGAGGAGGCTCGGAAAAGTAAAATCCATTTTTCAAAGTTGCCCCCCTTGCCCCCCTTCTCCCCCCCTTCACCCCTCCCCTCATCGTATCTCGGAAATTAAGAATCCTGGGTTTTGTTTTTTTACGGATTCGTAAAGAGGAGGCTCGGAAAAGTAAAAACCATTTTTCAAAATTCAAACCTCCCCTTTTCCATTCCACCCCACTCTCCCCCATCCCTATCGTATCTCGGAAACTAAGAGTCCCGTGTTATGTTGTTTTACGGATTCGTATAGAGGAGGCTCGGAAAAGTAAAATCCATTTTTCAAAGTTGCCCCCCTTGACCCCTTCTCCCCCCCTCCCCTCTAGGTAGATCTCGGAAGTTAAGAGACTTGGAACATTTTTTTTTTTCAGATTCATACCAAGGGGCCCAGAGTTGGTCAAAATCATTTTTCAAAACTCCCCTCTCCCCCCCTTCACACCTCCCTCCATCGTATCTCGAAAATTAAGAAACCTGGGTTTTGTTTTCTTACGGATTCGTATAGAGGAGGCTCGGAAAAGTAAAAACCATTTTTCAAAATTCAAACCTCCCCTTTTCCATTACACCCCACTCTCCCCCATCCCTATCGTATCTCAGAAACTAAGAGTCCCGTGTTTTGTTGTTTTACGGATTCGTATAGAGGAGGCTCGGAAAAGTAAAATCCATTTTTCAAAGTTGCCCCCGTTGCCCCCCTTCTCCCCCCCTCTAGGTAGATCTCGGAAGTTGAGAGACTTGGAACATTTTTTTTTTTCAGATTCATATCAAGGGGCCTAGAGTTGGTCAAAATCATTTTTCAAAAGTCCCTCCTCTCCCCCCCTTCACCCCTCCCCCCATCGTATCTCGGAAATTGAGAAACCTGGGTTTTGTTTTTTTACGGATTCGTATAGAAGAGGCTCGGTAAAGTAAAAACCATTTTTCAAAATTCAAACCTCCCCTATTCCATTCCACCCCACTCTCCCCCATCCCTATCGTATCTCGGAAACTAAGAGTCACGTGTTTTGTTGTTTTACGGATTCGTATAGAGGAGGCTCGGAAAAGTAAAATCCATTTTTCAAAGTTGCCCCTCTTGCCCCCCTTCTCCCCCCCTAGCTAGGTAGATCTCGGAAGTTAAGAGACTTGGAACATTTTAAACGGTTTTATTTTTTTGAATAGCATGTTGACATTGCTATTCAATGAGCGTTTTTTATTTAATTTGTTTTAGCTTTTTTAAATTAAGTAATGTAATATCATCATTCACATTATATATTGTTGGCATATATTATATTATTTACATTACACTAACTGTGAAAAATAAATATTTTATAACCTGTGTTTGAAGCAGATGTACATTGAGCGTTATGTCGAATAATAACTCTGGTCTAAGCTGTTTATAATTATAAATAAATTAACGGATCAAAGAGGTTAGTTTTTGATGATATGCGTCTCAGTGTGAGATCCGTTGAACCATGTTGGTCTGTAGGGAATCTTTCCGATTGTAGATCGGAAGCGGGTAATTGGCCGGTTAATTGTCCGATCTGTAAGTAGTTGGTTTTGGATTCTGATCAGAGTCGGCTTACTGCCGAGAACATGCTCCGTTTGGTGATGAAGTCAATAGAACGGAGTGATTGCGAATTCGTCGTTGAGGTGAGTTTTCGTACCGGTGATGGGGGGTCAGTAAAGTGTGGTCGGTGTCGGTTGATTGCTAGGATGTCTTGCATTGTTTGTGGCGCGAAAGTCAGGATGAGATTCGATGTCAAGTTGTGGATGCTATCTGACTTGTGGTGGATCGGTCGGGACGGATAATGTCCGTTAAAATGGGTAAAAGTTGGATTACTGTCCAATTCTCAAAATTTTACAAGGGTAAGAAATACTGCTCAAAAACACGACCCCGCGAGCTGCTTGCAGCTCGCGCAGCGCCCAAATACTTTTTACAAGGGTAAGAAATACTCCTCAAAAACACGACCCCGCGAGCTGCTTGCAGCTCGCGCAACGCCCAAATACTAGTTTATATATAATATGGGAAGACTAAAGAAATGAATGGATGGAATGTGTGAATGATGATATGGTTAGAAAGGGTGTGATTACCGAATGACGACTGATAGAGAAGTATGGAAGAAAACGCCATGTTGCGCTGACCTCAAATAAATTGGGATAAGGGCAGGAGAGGAGAATGATGATGATCTTTATTGTACACCAGAATATACATAACAAAAAAAAACAGTGGCACTCCGGGAGTGCCGACAGAAGTGAAAACTTGAACAATTACAATGCGTGCCACGAAAGATGAGACTTGACACACCACGTGGTTTGACTTGCGCAGTACACGATTTTAGGTATCTTTAGCGGTATGAGGTCTGAGTGCGGGACGGGACCGGACGTCATAGGGGCGGTGAAAAGAGCGGGGGAGGCGGGGTCAAGTCTCATCTTTCGTGGCGCGCATTGTACGTGTGTATTTTGTGAATCGTCTTATAAACAAAACACGCGCGGTACCGGCTACGGCCATCCGTCTTACGAATTTTCGATCAGGTCACGTGTCCTGAAGCGAGTTTGATATTTTTAACCCATTACAAAAAAAGTGTACAAAGCCGCTAAAGAAGTTTTCACTTCAAAAAACCATTATCACTACAAAACATAAAATGGGCGGCCATATCGCTTTCTGCGATCTCTTCCAGGCAACCTTCAGGCATTTAGTCTTAACGATATTGCAAAAGGACTATTTCGTAAGTATAGATTTTTATCATTCTGAACCACTACTTTTTACTTCTCTCATTACCTCACTTCGTTTGCGGCTGGCTCTCTTGATTTCTCTTGAGCTGTTGCCCGCTACTCCGTCTTGGAGGATGAAAAGAAACCTATGTCCTTCTTCAGGTCATGGCCTATCCATGCGCCAAATTTCATCCAAATCCGTTTAGTCGTTTTAGCGTGAAAGTGTAACAAACAAACTTGTTTTCGCATTTATAATATTACTAGCAGCGCCTCGCGGTTTCATACGCATAAGTGTCGATCCCTTTCGAAAGACACGTGGCGCCATCTATTATCATAATAACGTTATTGTTGTTTTATTCGGGAACAGCACTTTTTTCGGGATGAAAGGTACCCTATGTCCGTTTCTGTACACCTGACAACGTATATGCAAAATTTCAGGATGATCGATTCAGTTGTTTAGGCGTGAAAAGGTAACAAACAAACAAACTTACTTTCGCATTTATAATATTAGTTAGGTTTAGGATTAGGATTTAGGAAGTTAGGATTCTACAATATTATACCGATCATAAAACAGCTGCAACCTATAGAATAAACACCCTTAAAAGCGCAATGTTTTCAGTTATTTCAACTGTTAATATCATTATTTTAGTTGGCTCAGAAATTACTTAAATTAATGGCTTAATATCGAATTCTCTTAGATATTATATTATCTCTTAGATATCTCTTAGATATACACATACACCATAATATATCCTTTACAGTTTAAAAAAATACCTGGTGACATTTGGATCGCTCCGTCTCTATATACCATATTCTCAAAATATCATAAATTACGTCTCAATATTTAGAAGAACCGAAAATTTTGGAAACCTACACCCAATTTGGAAAATTCCCTTTTCCCTTCAATCAGTCTTTTCAATTCAGTTCACGTAATCAAATAACGTCTCATACAAATTCCTGTTGTGTTAATATCAGAAACAGGCTTACATTATACATATTATATGTCATCTGACTGGCCATATATTTCTGTTATCATACTTGGCATAGTGCCATTTCGGTGGAATTCTTTCAAATGTTAAGACAAGCTAGGGAGATACGCTGGTTTCCCGGGTGGATCGAAATTAAGAATTATTGGAGATTAGTGAAAGCTGACTGTGGAAGTCATAGAAATGGCTTGAAGTTTAGTCGAATATATTCTTACTGTACCTTCTAATATTGAGATATAAAAGTGTTTCTTGACCAAGATTATCTTTGAGAGTATAACATTCTCATGCTTAGGTAGGTATCTTGGGAAAGCACGGAGGAGAAACGGTAACGTAAAAACTTTTTTAAATTAAAACAATACATAGTTTGCATCTTTTTAGCACATCATATTTTTTTAAATTTGCTGACTTTATTCATATCTTTGGCCGATTTGTATTTTGCTAGCCGTATAAATTTAAGCCAAAATGAGGTCAGTTGTATATTCGAGTCAAAAATCGATCGAATTTACGTAACGCTTACTTCGTGCATTCGTGCTAGGGCCTCTGTTTAACATATTTGATAACCATTTCCAGAAGATAACTAGCAATGCTAACTGACAATTTTTCTTCCAAAAATGTAGTCAAACACACTTTATGTATAAGTACTTGGCCAGATTGTAAGCGCGGGCGCGGGGCGGGCGCGGCGCAGCCTAGATAAACATAAGAACTTCATTTGAGTGTCCATAGTGGGCACGCGTGTGTGGTGAGTGTCAGCTACCTCCATACCAAATTTTATCAAAATTGCTTCAGCCGTTTGAGCGTGAAGAATTAACATACATATAAACACACACACACACACACACACACTCACAAACTTTCGCCTTTATATTATTAGTATTATTAGCAAAGCACCGAATCTTCAAAAACAGTTATTAATCCTAAACCGTCTGCAAAAAGGCAAATAGAGCGAAATAGTTTTGACCTACATCCACATAGCCTGGTTTATTAACAAAAACACGTTGCAACCGATAGGTCATAAAGCCTATATCAGAAAGGGAAGACAAATTCTCATAGGGTTAAATGGTTCTCTCGACCTGTGACATTCAACCTTCCCCTTCGATTGGATTGCTATTGAACAAATATGGATATTTTTTTCCTTCGCTTTTCCAATAAAGTATTGCTCTTTACGATGCCTTTGAATAAAAAGAGATCTTGAAATTATGAATATTTTTTCTCAAAGAATTTGGAAATGAGAGTCTTTGATATGTTTTCATATAATTTTGGTTTATTGCTTTTTATGTAGGATAATTTTGAGAATTACAAAATACCTTTATAGAAGCGGTTTTGAAATAATATGATGTCGTTTAACTATAGCTCAAGCTTTCTCTTTTACAGTTCAATAATGTCATAGTAGAAATTCTAGGAAATCCTGTGAAATAAAAAGTTTCATCGCCAATATAATACGCGTAGGGACGTTCACGTAAAACTCATTCAATTCTATTTATAGAAAACTGTTTAAAAGGACACTATCATTATTCTATAGTGTATTGTGTCCAAAACCTACGCTACATTACATTCGTAAACCTACAGCGACAAAAGAAGAAATATAATAACTCCGTTCAATTCGCTACCCCAACGCCATCTAGTTACACCCGGCGCAAATACCTATTTACAAAGTCCGCTGTTTACAAACTACACCCTCGCTCAACGCAAATAAAGACATGTATGTATGTATGAGTCACATTATATTTCCAACATCAGTGAGTCTCGAGGACCGATACCGGAAATCAAATGAACCGGTCCATGTCGTACGGATCTCGCAGATGATGTCATTGGCAGACTTCCTGAGAACTATGCGGCGGCGACGTCTTGAATACGGATAGGATTACGTTTTGTTATTCATACTCGTGTATGTATGTTTGAAGTAGGGATGTTACGGAGCTTCGGTTCCGATTCCGAAAAGTCGGAACTTCCGATTAATTTTACACCTCCGATTCCGATTTCGGTTCCGATAATTTTGAATCGGAGTTAGACCGAAGTTCGAAACGCAGCGATACACGTGACTAGAGCGCCTACAAAAAAGTTTTAACTTGTCACCAGGGTAATGTTTGTTTATTTTATACACGCTCGCGCTCACAAAGTCTCAGTTTATTGTTTTGTTTGTGGATGTTAGAAGAAATAGAAGAAAGATGTTTTAAGGGGAGGCCCCTTAACACATCTTTCTTCTACTCCGCCCGGTTCCGGTTCCGATTCCGGTTCCGATTCCAGTTCCGATTCCGGTTCCGATTCCGATCAATCAAATTTAAAACCTCCGATTCCGGTTCCGGTTCCGGTAAAACGACATCCGTAACATCTCTAGTTTGAAGTGCAGTTCTGCTTGTTTTGTACCGTTTCTGGTACAGTCGGGACAAATGCGGCACGAAAAGATGAGGAAAGAATACAAATGAAGATGTTTTGACGAATGTTTGAAAAATATATCTATGGAAACCATGGCGTAAATATTTTCGGTAGAAAAAGTATGACTGAATATAAAATTGAAGCTCCAATAATTCTAGACACTGCGACATCTGTTGTACAGGCGGAAGATATAAGAAAGTTGAAACAACTTAAGCTAAAAACCGGCCAAGTACGTATCGGACCACGAACAATGAAGGGTTCTGTAGTCGGAATGAATTTATCCCAAGAACAAACTTAGCATTGTGGTAGAAAATCACGTTTTCCCATACATTTCAACTGAAAATTTAAGTTGATCGACTATTACTCGTAAACTTGTAAATCTCACTTAGCTGTGATAGTTTTCCTTTTAATTTCGTTATATACATATCTAGCTCGCAAGGGGGGAGGACTTGACTCTAACAAAAATAAGCACTTAAAGCTTAATATTTCACAAACGGATCGCTGAATCGAAAAATGATTTTCACAAACAAATATTTTTGAAAGACCTATCCAATGATACCCACATGACATCATAGGGTAAACGACAAAAACGTATTACTGTTAGGTGTGGTTATAGTGTGGTTATAGGAAGCTTTGTTGAGGAAAAGTGTTTTTGATATGGTAACGGCTATTTTTAACCACATTTTCTTAATTCAATGATCGTTCATTCATCGGAACCAGTTGCAACTTTCAATAAGAAAATAACTGTACTTCTATTAAATAAATGTTACTACTCCGTATCGGATTTTCTAGCTGATAAATTTTGGTTGTGTATCAATGTTTGTATGTTTGATGGTGGACTGCATTAATGTTTGTATGCCAAAATGGTAGAATGTACAGACGCCAGCACATCAAGCTACTACAATCTGTCAATTTTTTAAATAGATTTTCAACCTTATCGCTACAGCATAAGGTTCAAGGTTGATTGGAAAAATTCGGCAGTTTCGGGTCGCTTGATGTGCTGGCGTCTGTACAAGGATTCTTTAACATTAATGTAACCACCTAATTGTAAATATCTATATTCTGAGCAAATAAATGAATATTCTATTCTAGTCAAAATACATTATTTTAGAAATCAATCAATCTGCCTTGCCTTTTCCCAACTACATATATTAGAGTCAGCTCCCAGTCTAACCGGAACAGCTGCATACCAGCATTTTACATAGAGCGACTGCCTATCTGACCTCTAAAAACCAGTTATGTACTGGGTATTACGACACCCTGTGGTAAGACTGGTTGCCAGACTTTCGGGCTTCTGACCACCGCAACTACAGCTGTCTAAAATGGTTTAGAAATATAATATTCAAAATATAAGCAACCTCACATCACCATTTTGCATCAATGAACAAACACTAACGGATTATCATAAATGAGTTATCCGTGATAGACAAACACAATTCCATTGCGGAATTCATTAGCAAATAACAGCGGCTAACTGCTTTAGCTATCAACGAAATTGATTGTGATTCAAAACTGACCGGAACAGCGATCAGATTATAAAACGTTGTACACTGGTGTTATGAAAGAAATAAACTATAATTCTATTTAGTTTCAAACAGTATTAATTTATATTATTTTTTTTTGCTTAAATATTTTATTTGAGTTTCAAATTAAGTTTACATGATTATTCACGAACACAAAACTTATTTTATTACAAACTATTTACACTAGATACTAAATTAAATGACTAACTTACTTACTATACAAATAAAAACAAAAATAAAAGACAAATCAGGCGTCGAAGTACTCGTCCGCATCGCTGTCATCCGGAAACGTGCCCAGAAGACTGGCAGCATTGCCACGTTGAATGGCAATGCTAATTCTTTGGCCAAAGAACGATCCAGCCCTCTGGTCACGTGAACCGTCGACCAGTCGGCGAGAAATTTCCTTAAAAAGGAGACGCGCACTCGGGCCCTATGACCCGAGCGTTTCGACCCCAAACGGCTCAAAGCTGTAATTGCCCAAGAGGTTACAGTATTTGCGCCGCTTGAGTGTCTCAGCAGCCGCAGCAGCGGCGCCAGCACAGCCCGCCGTGCTAGGAACATGAGATGGCGCAAGGGTATCGACACACGTTGCGTCCCACACCAGAGGCCTACCCATATTTATAATGATATTGTTCTGTTTTTTATTTGGACAAACTGAACAACACAGTTTGGATGTTTTCAATATAAGGCAGCAGAGATTTAACTGTGTTAATAAACTTTTCTGTTTTAGGAGTTAAAGAGGGCCCGTGGCTAAATAATAACAGTCGCATAAGCCGATCGATCAAGTTAAGCTACGCTTGCCGCGGTTGGTCTGTGGATGGGTGACCATCTTTACATACCGAGAGTCCTCCGTGCCTCCGAAAGCATGTTAAGCCGTTAGTCCCGGCTGTCATTCGTGGATCTTTGACAGTCGTTACGGGTCGTCAGTAGCTCAAAAGTCTGATAACCAGTCTTACCAACGCATATCGTATTACCCAGTCAGTAGGCATAGGCAGTCGCTCCATGTACACTACTTACTGGTATTCAGCTGCATCCGGACAGACTGGAAGCCGACCCCAACATACTTGGGAAAAGGCTAGGCAGATGATGATAACTGTAGTAGTAAGCATTTTCAAAAATATCTGCTTGGTGATACTTCACCAGGCAGATATTTTTTTAAATGCTTGTAAATTCTAAGTAGGTATAGAATTTAGATAGTTAAATTACTTATCATTTGAAATTAAATTGTTTATTCTGTAAATACTATATTGGAATCCCTTTTACAAGTCATATTAAGAAAAAAAAAATAAGCGGGCGGGAGTCGACATTTCCTATCAGAGTAGGTACCCCTGTGAAAAAACCTTTTATACTCCAGACATAATCTTGGTCAGATCATGTGAGGACAATGTAGATTAATGCCTGAATTGATCTTTTGAGTAAAGAGCCACACAGGTTTGAGTAGACCAGTCCAGACAGTGCAAGCAATTTTTTTTTTTTTCTGTTTGGTCCCACACTTGACCTCGATCACTCCTGATGGAAAGCGATGGATGGCTTACGATTTGTCAGTCATTTGCTGTTAATACGATGTACGGCTTTTCGAATATTTTCAATTTTGGTATTATCATCTCTGTGTTGTTCTGAAGGCCAATTCCCGTATCCCGTAAATCTAGTAGCATTTTCATTTCAGCGACAATCAATGTTAAAAATGTATGGAAATTGTAGGTAGTTTTGGCAGATTGAGGCTGAGATAAGAAAAAAGAAAGAAAGTACGTTTATTTGCGGCAAACATGACGCATAAAAATAAAAACACAAACAACAGAAAAGCAAAAATAACAATTTGGGAGAAAGTATGCGTCACATCTACGCAAAACGGCCAACGCTCAGCATAATGCTAAGACCCTATACGAGACAGAGCCCCAGCGCTGGTTTTCAGCGACAGCCGGTGATTGACGTGATGACGTCATAAATAAAAACAACAATCAAAATAAGAAATAAAAATGTACATTACAAAAAGTGGTATGAACATGAAATATATCAAATGGTAACATTCCGGGCAACGACTCGCGCCGCCGGTTATTCGCGAGCGCAACTGTCACAAATTCAAAAAAAAAAAAAAACAAAAAGCGCTATGTCACAAATTCGCAAGGCGAACAGACTGACTGTGTGTGTGAGGGAGATCAGACTAAGAACGTTCTTAAAACTACGAGAAAGATCCCTCTGGTTTTATCCCATTCAGAAAGCGTATTTTGCATTCTATCATAAAATAAAATAGTCACATTACAACCGCAGCCTTTAAATTTTTCAATTTTTGTCGTGAAAACCTTATTGTCATTCGATAAAGGGTTCCCTTGAATGTGTAACAAATTCGTGATTCCTTTGTGCAGCATTCGAGGCGTATGAATCCAATATAAATCGGTGGGCAGTCCCCTTGCGCCGTCCATACACATCAGTAACACAATTTTATATAAAAAATTATTTTGAAGCAGATAAAATTTGATATTGGACAGTCAAGAAAAGCGACTTTAATTTATAATATGTACTAGCTTCCGCCCGCGGCTTCACCCGCGAGGTATTTCGATAAAAACTATCCTTTGTCCTTCGCCGGGATGCAATCTATCGCTCTGCCAAATTTTATCGAAATCTGTTCAATGGTTTAGGCGTGAGAAGGTAACATACAGACAGTCAGACAGACAGCCAGAGTTACTTTCGATTTTTTAATAATTATAATAGTATGGATTAGTATGGATAGATACGTCTATACGTATTATAAACTAGCCGTGACTTCTTCCGCGTGAAATTTCTTGTTCCCCGACCCACCCCGTCGCGTTGCATCATATGCCCGCGCTAATACTTCGTTTTTGCTTAGCGTTTTTTCGGACATTTTGTTCTTTATGCTTGGTTTCAAACAAACAAACTCTTTAGTTTTATTATTAGTATAAATAAATATAAATAAATAAATATACAGGTTGTGGCGTAAACAGCTATCGTTAAGGCTTCAATATACCAGATACTATGACATATTACAATTTTAACTATTTTTACCCAAGGGTTCCAAAAATATACCTATATATTTTGTTTTTTATTAAGGAAATTTCTACCTTTTATTACAAATTTGGTTGTAGTTTCAACAAAAACCATATTTTTTTCATTTTGGTTTCTGTTAATTACTGCTAAGTACTAGAGCTATTGTGTAAATTTATAGCTTTTTATGTAAATTTAGAGGTTTTGAAGAAAAAGTTAGTTCTTCTCTATTTTGACCCTAATTTTTAACATATCGTGCAAATTCAAGAGCGATTTTTGGCAAAAAATGAACACTTAAATGGCTAAAATTGTAATAATTATGTTATAGTAAATTATCTGGTATATGGAATCTTTAACGGTGGACCACTATTTATGGCACACACTGTAGATTAAAGTCTCTTTTCTTGTCTGGCTGTGTGTGTGTGTGTGTTTGGACGCGTTCTTCTTCTAAACTACACAACGGATATTGATGCTGTTTTCACTATCATTTAGAGAAGAATTTTGCCAAAAGGTTCAGGGTTGAGGGTGATTATTACATTAATATTAAACTTCCATTAAAAAAATCTAGCTGTTTTTTGATGTTGTAAAAACCGTAGGTTGCTTGTTTTTTACATAAAATCCTCCTTTTTATTAGTCACATTATTTATTTATTTAATACTTCAAGCACATAAATGTACAGAGGCGTACTTAATTCCATAGGCATTACGCTTACATTCGGCTCCGTTTGTGTTTTCGGTGAAAACGTTTACTGCCGAGTCCCCTGTAGATATAGGACAATGATAACATTTTATTTGAATAAGGATTACAGTTGAGTTTTCGGGATGTAAGCTAATAAACTTTGATTAAGGGTTTTGAGGGCTGTTTGTAACATTTCCGTAGAATCGTGACAGTGTTTTTGAAAGATTTTTTTTTGTTACTAAGGGCAGATTTTGCCATCGCCAGAGTTATCTGGCAACAACAACAAACAACAACAAAACAACAACAACAAACAACAACAACAACAACAATTTTATTCCTCGAATAAAAGTTATTTTATTCGAGGAATAAAATTGTTTGACAGTTTTTGTATGAAACAACTGTCAAAATTTCAAAATTATTCCTCGAATAAAGTTATCAGATGATTGAAATATCAGCCGTAAGTAAAATACATATTATATAACGTTATAATTCGTCTTCTAACATTAACGTGACCTTTTCTTCCACGTGGGGCTTGCAGTCATAATTTCTTTTGTGAAAATATTAATTTCAGAATAAATAGCAATACAAACAAACAGAATGATTCCAACCGTACCAATTTCAAGATGTCCCGTTATTTATGCTAACCAATTAAATAAAAGGTCCATTCAAATTTGTTGGTTAACTTGAAAATGTGCGTCAAAACAAGCCGCCTTAATTATACAAAGAGGGTGGAAATTCAAACGTTGCTTTATATAAATTATCTTGTTTAATATTTGGCCGGCATCGCTTACGATACTGAAGTGCTAGTCAGCAAAAATAGTTCGAAATTATCTTCTTCTTCGCGTATAGAAGGCAAAAAGATCAACATCTTTGGCTCAAAATTAAGCTGCTGCTGGGGTTGTGTGTCTACATTCATCATCATCATCATCATTTCAGCTGAAAGACGTCCACTGCTGGACACAAGCCTCCCCCAAACACCTCCACTTCGACCGGTTCTGTGCTTCTCGCATCCAACGGGTTCCTGCGGCCTTCACAAGGTCGTCGGACCACATTGTGGGAGGCCTTCCAACGCTACGTCTTCCGGTACGCGGTCGCCACTGTGCGGCGGTCCTGGAGTGGCTCGCAAAACAGATGTGTTCTGCGAGCAATGTGCCCTGCCCACTGCCACTTAAGTTTGACAATTCTTCGGGCTATGTCGGTTACTGGTCAAAGACTTTTGTCTTGAGACACTGCGGTATGTGTGACGAGAAGATATTGCGTAGCTTCCCGAACGCCCAGCCGAGTCGGATCTGACGATTGACCTCTTTCTCGAAGTAAGACCTACCTAACTGAACAGTTTGTCCTAGGTAAACATACTTGTCCACGACTTCAAGTGTCTACATTGCTACATGCAAACTAATCATCACACTGACGTCACGGAACTTAATACACGCAAAATACGTAAGAAAATTTGAATTTCACGGGCTTCTCTGGTGATTACCTCTTAGTGAGACGTAGGCGTATGCACAACTACATATGTATATGTACTGTAGCGGTATCTACAACGCCACATGGAACAACGCGTCATACTGACGTCACGCAAATCCTGCATCTCGCAGGCAGAGTTCACCGCGCAACTAGCATAGATACAACGGCCCGACATGAACCGTCGGGCAGTTGCCCGCCAGACACAACACCCGTCTGGTCAGAGGATCCTCCCTTTTCTATAGAGTATTAGTGTACTTTACACTCTGTTCCTGTTCATCTCTGTCATCTAACGACATCATCATTTCAGCCAAAAGACGTACATTGAAGTACATAGACCTCCTCCAATCACTGCCACTTCGATTACTGTGCATTCGTGATTTATTTGCCAATAATGTAAACAATTAGGAATTAATGGAAAAATATCTTTAATTCCTACACAGTAAAGTTCAGTTTACGCTATAACTCCAAACATTTTTATAACTTTGTCACTCTGAAATCAACTTAAATGTCATTGAATCAAAGTTGATATTTGTTTAACTTGAAATAGGGTAGGGGTATGCAGCACTACGCACTTTTACTTTAGTTCTGTGCTTCCCGCATCCAGCGGATTCTTGTGCCCTTTACAAGGTCAACGGTCCACCCGACACGACAACGCTGACGATGACAACGAAATCAATTAACATAAATTCTTTCCAAATTCCTCTAACTTTTCAGATACTCTTACTAAAAAAACAACATTGATTCCACACATCGTCTCTAACGACAAGATCAATTGATCTAATATGTAAATAAACAAATTAGAATACTCGAGTAAAGCACAAAGTTACAAGCACCATTGCACGATAGATTTTCAAACGATAGAAATTCAATTTACGGGCTATAAATTATTGTCATGTCCTTAGGAAAGCTATTACAATGAAATATAGGAGCGCTTGGGAACTGTGAAGATTCTGACAGTGATAAGACGATACAGAGATAAAGAAGTACTCGATTACATGTTGGTACCTTTGATGTTCTATCGCGATGTTACGGAAAATCATGGTTGAATGATGGTGATTACTCGTATCTGAGAGATAAGTTATGTTAGATAGAAAATAGCCATAAGATTAGATCTTTTCTGTTCTTTTGTCGTGTGAAGAAACCACAGATATAGATAAACCTAGATAAAGCATGTATCACGATCTATATGAAAACCAAGCTTGCTATTTTTCGACTACCTATAGTATAACGTCACAAGCACTATTTAGTGATGGGAAAATCAAAATATCGATTCAAACACGCCGCCGCGTGCGGCACCCGTCTCGCCCCACCTCCGGGGCTTAGCGCCAGCGTCTCACGCTTACCCAGCCAGCAGTATACAGGACTGAGCGCTAAAGTGGCGGCTTATGATTTTTTTACGTAAGCTGGGCACGCGAAGTAGTCGCTCTTGCGTTATCTATGTGTATCTAAATCTGTGGAAGAAACATTTTCCTTCTATTGCTTTGTTTTTCTTTTTTGTTAGCTTATAGTTTCCACTGCTGGTCAAAGTCCCCCCTCAAATCCTTCCAGAAACCCTTATCCGGCACCACCTCGAACCAGCCTTCGCGGTACGCGTCCAGGTCATCTTGCCATCTGGGCCGGCCTCGGCGACGGCGTCCATCTTCAGGCACCCATTGTGTGGAGATTTTTGCCCAGCGGTCATTGTGCATGAGGCTGATGTTTTTGATTAATAATAGTATATCTTAGTAGCTAAGCAGATGATGATGGATATCATATATCTTAGTACAGACGCCAGCACATCAAGCTACTACAATCTGTCAAATTTCTTTAATAGACTTTCAACTTTATCGCTAAAGCATTAGGTGCAAAGTTGATTGGGAAAGTTTTACAGTTTCGGGTAGCTTGATGTGCTGGCGTCTGTACCAGCCTGTTATTGTTCCACTGGTCATTCCATTGTGTACTGTGCCACTGCACGGCTTTTTCTCAGACAGAGAAGGCGAGCATTGATTACCAAATTTGCCCACTGTTAGTTGGCGTTTTCAGACTTAAATTAACAAGACATAAGTCCTGGTTTCCTCACAATATTCTCTTTTAGCGATGTCAGTAATGTCTAAGGTAAACGTATCATGATTTGCCTAGCCTTTTCCCAACTATGTTGGGGTCGGCTTCCAGTCTAACCAGATGCAGCTAAATACCAGTATTTTACATGGAGCGACTGCCTATCTGACCTCCACAACCCAGTTACTGGGTAATACGATACCCCTTGGTAAGACTGGTTATCAGACTTTCGGGCTACTGCCGACCCGTAACTACTGTCAAAGATCCACAAATGACATCCGGGACCAACGGCTTAACGTGCTTTCCGAGACACGGAGAGTTCTTGGTATATGAAGAAGGTCACCCATCCCCGGACCAACCACGGCAAGCGTAGCTTAACCTGATCGATCGACCCGTGCGGTTGTTATTACTTAGCCACACGCCCCTGTCTAAAGTAAACTTATAATATTTAGAATAAAAAAATATATTTTATCATTAATTTCACCATATCTACCTAAACAAAATAATTAATGGTAATCGTTGAATTACTGAACGAGTTTCTGAGTTTCTGTGCTCAAGGGCAAAATAACAAATAGATATAGAAGATGTTTTTGGAGGAGGCGGCGGGACGGCTGAGGGAGAGAGCCTCCCGTCCCAGCCGCCGCGGGAGACGCTCCGGGCGTCGGGAGCCGCGCGACGACTCCCGGCCACCGTAGGCGCGGGCCTGCGGGCGGTGAGTAATGGGTAGCTCACGGTCGTATCAGGACAAGGCCCGTGCCGGACGAAACGAATTCAGCATCAAGGGAAGGGCTGAAGCCATCCTGGCCAGCGAGATTGTCCGAATGGGTTACCGCTGGCCCGGAACATAAAGGGCTAAGGAAGGATCACGGGTGGGTTTTAGTTTGACACTCCCTTTTGCTCCACCCACAGCGGGTGTTTATTTTATGATTTCCAATCGCCAAAAAAAAAGATGTTTTCGGGAAAACCTCCTTTTAAAATAAAGTGATCCTTGAAACATGTCCAAAATGAAGAGGCACAAAATCACATTTGCTGAAATGAGATCAAACAAATAACTTCAAATAAAAATTATATCCATCTTTACATGACACCGTATTCACCGTATCGATATTCCAAAAATCAAAATCAAATAAAATACATTCACCGAAGATTTCCGAGCGACATTAAATGGAATCCGAATCTTTTTACGACCATTTAAGCTTCCATACAAAAAGTTCGTATATAATTTTATTAAAACTCGTAATTAACACGTATTGTCGAGGTCCCCCCCCCCTCACCCCTCCCACAGGAAATTTTCATTCTAAACGAGGGATTATATGGTCTGAAGTCGATTCGGGTCTTGTTTCTGACGTATTCAGTACCCTGGCTTAAGTCAGGAGCTTTCGCGGTCAATAATTATACTTTATGGTATTTTTGTCGGCAATTGTTGTTAATTGGGTGCTTTTACTTGTAATTAGCGGCTTAAGATTGTTGAGATGGTATTAGAAGATGGTATTTATGATGTCTTTTAATTTAGTGAAAAGCTTTGGGTGGAAATATCTTCAACTAGGATTCAATTTTGATGAAAAAACATTAGGATCAACTCTCATTTGAAAATGTCTAATAGGTTTCTTTTACGTATCTATACTAATATTATATACAGGTATGTTTGTAAGTTTCTATTAGGCGGTAATCTCTGGAACTACCCGTTGGAATTGAAAAAAATATTTTTGCATAAGGTAGCTCAATTCTTGAGGAAAGCTGCTATTGGCTTATTATTTAACATAACGCTATGACCCTTAGGAGCTGAACAAAAAGAAAAAAACGCTAAGCTAAAACGAAGTGATAGCGCGGGCAGGCGATGCGATGCGACGCGGTGGGTCAGGGGAACAAGAAATTTCATGCCGAAGAAGTGGCGGGCAGAAGCTAATATTTTATAACTTCTTTTTCATTTTCTGCTACTGAAGTATCCATTAGATCCAGCTCAAGTTCTTAAGTCTCCTTTGTACCTACGCATAATCTATTCTGTAACACTCGAGTGCAAATGTAAATTTAAATTTTGTTTCTCACCTGAATAAAGGCTCGTGTATCCTTTCATTTGTACCACGCATCATTCAAGCAAAAGATACGTAAATACATAGTCATACGACCTTAATCTTCAAATATCACATTGCTCTGATTCCACTAATCTTCCCGCCGTGTCTTTTCAACCAGGGCGACGCCCAAAGCCACCGAACGCAAATTCATATTTAATCTTTAGTAAGCAGATTTTCATTTTAGTAATCCCCGAATACCAACGATTGTACTTGCTAACCTAACAAGAGCAGTAATTAACAATAATTTATAAGGGTAAGTGAACTTATTTTGAGGTCTGATCTTTCAACTTAAGCGCTCGAACATGAGACCCTTGGAATTGAGCCCGGGGTTAGTAAATTATTCTGCACTGATTAATCGTAGTTTTGATGGGAGCTACCTGGATAGCAAAGGTTCTAGTACCCATTTTGTGGTGATTTATTCGGGCACGTAAGTATTGGAGCGTTCATAACATGTCAAAACCTCCTCGTAGTCCATCAGTCCTGGTAGCTATACGAATTACTATTGGTGGGTACCTATTTAGTAGCCCGAAAGTATGACGAAGCTGTTTGAGGATATTAATATTCCTCATTGTTTGTTTACGAAGGTCAAATGGCAATTAATTATGTGTAAAATACCAAATCCATATCTATCTTTAATGCCAGCCTAGCTAGCCACTGTAAAAAACCCGTGTGTTAAATTTAACCTCATTGCTGCTACCACGAAAAAGTTTGCATTTACAGAATCTTTTCCATAACCTATTTCGTTCACTTGTTACACTGAAAGAAATAAGCAGTAAATACAAACGAAAAAACATTAATCTGAACTGCTGTAAACAGTTCCATATGAGCCTAACGTTCGAAACAGATGTTTTACTGATCCGAAAATAGTTAAAGCTTGAGGCAAAATGTTACCGTCATGACAGTAAACTTTAACGTTTTAAGTAGCTAAAATGTCACAAAATTAACTGTTTTATTCATTTGGTGATATCGTTCAAACCATTGAAAATTACAGTAATGGTGGTTTTCCTTTTTTTGTTGTTTTTTTTTTTTTAAGTAAATAGTATGTTTAATCATTAAAAGTTACCGTTTTGTCTTTTACTGTTTTACAAACATTTCTTCTTACTGTATCATCATCATCATCATCATCAGCGTATAGCAGTCCACTGCTGGACATAGGCCTCCCCCAATGAGCGCCATAGCGCCCTGTCTTCAGCTTGACGCATCCAGCATCTGCCTGCAGTCTTTCGCAGATCGTCATCCCACCTGGCCGGAGGGCGTCCTACACTACGTTTGCCGAGGCGCGGTCTCCACTCAAGAACTCGTTTACCCCAGCGGTTGTCGGTTCTTCGCGAGATATGGCCGGCCCACTGCCACTTCAGCTTGCTAATTCTTTGAGCTATGTCTTACTGTATAAAGTCAGTAAATCTTAATTAAATTGCTTTAATGTGCACTGTGAAGAAATTATTTTTTCCCTATAAGGTTCTTTTTTAGGGTTCCGTAGTCAACTAGGAACCCTTATAGTTTCGCCATGTCTGTCTGTCCGTCTGTCCGTCCTCGCTTAATCTCTGTGACCGTTAGCACTAGAAAGCTGAAATTTAGTACCAATATGTATATCAATCACGCCGTCAAAGTGAAACATAAAAATTGGAAAAACATGTTTTATTAGGGTAGCCCCCCTATATGTAAAGTGGGAAGTGATTTTTTTTTTAATTTCAACCCTAACGTGTGATATATTGTTGGAAAGGTATTTAAAAATGAATAGGGGTTTACTAAAATCATTTTTTGATAATGTCAATAATTTTGGAAATAATCGCTCCAAAAGTAAAAAACAATGTGTCCCCCCCTCTAACTTTTGAACCATACGTTTAGAAAATATGAAAAAAATCTGAAAAGTAGAACTTTATAAGGACTTTCTAGGAAAATTATTTTGAACTTGATGGAAACAACAGTTTTTGTACAAAAAAGACAAAAGTTGTATAAAATAATTTCTGGACTAAGTTTGTAGTATAATCGTATATGCAAGCATTTTTTTAACTTCGTTTACATATTTTATTATCCTGAACGTATCTTTTTTCAAACAAAAACAAAAAAAGAATTATTAATATCGAATCCCAATATTTTAAGATCGACTAAGATTATTACGCGAACATAATGGATACCCACTTTTAAACTCATAAGTGGGAACACTTATTGTGACGGACGGGAAACTACGGAACCCTACACTGAGCGTGGCCCGACACGCTCTTGGCCGGTTTTTATTTAAAATAAGTAACTACGGGTCACTAGTTAAAAATAATCCCTAAATGCTACCGAACCAGGAAACATTAAAGGAAGTGGAATTACTCTTGATTAAATGAAAATATTTTTCCGACCACTTTGGGACTAAAAGCAAAAGGAAAGACAACGAAGACCGACTTCCAAATAGAATTTTGGTTTTAGTTCGTCTCGTAAAAATAAATCAAACGACTTTAAAATCAGGATTCCACGTAATCTCTCTTTCTATTACCCCGAAGAGTACCCCGGTCCATTCGAAAATAAACCTTGAATTTATGACGCTAAGAATCAAAACGGCTCTACATGACACCAATTCAATTTAACTTGAAGTAAAATGCTTAATCGCAAACAAGACCCTATTTTATAGACGATAAAGTTTAACTTTGAATATTTTGGTTTATAGTGTATCATTTTATGAGTAAATATTTTTCTTGAATTACCTCATCTTTTATGCAGTCAATATATATTAATTTTCCTTGTGTGTATTAAATACGTATAAACTTTAAGTATATAATTTAGGACAAGTTAAGCTTATAAGATGATATTTTTTACCAAATTAATCGCCGAAGAACATCGTATTATTCAGAAAAATTAAAGAAAGTAGTACTCTTTTTAGACGCCTTTGTAAAAAATAAATAAAATTAAATAGTGATTTTATTTTATTTATTTTTTACAAAGGCGTTCTTGTCTTAGTACAATATATAATATTTAATTCTATTTTCACATATTCCTTTTTAAATTGCAATATCACGACACATTACTCTGACGCAGAACGAAGTAAATGCAAAATAAAAAATAAGCTCCTTACAAGAAATACGTCCTAGGATCCCTAAGTTATATATGGTGCTTAGTAATGTTTTTGGCATAGGAAACCGTTAAGTGAAAAAAAAGAAGGTATAAAAAGAGTTTATTTGTGAGAGATACAGGGTGTTACTCTGTTATAACGGGTTGGTGCGGTCGTTAGTAAGATCCCACCGCGCGATATGTTTTTCCGTCGGTTAATAAAATTACTTAGTCATAGCAGAACTTGGTTTAGTACTGTTTTTATATAATATGTTGGTAGAGAACATGATTATGGTGTGTGAAATATATTGTATGTAGGTACAGATCTTGTTTTTAGAATATTTACGAAGTGCTAAGCCGCTCTTTTTTTTGTCTGAAGAATGTTGGAATGCACAATTTTTTTTTGTACTTAGATAAGTTTTAGTGTCAAAAACAAGTCATTTATTTAAACTAGGCTGAGAATCAGCACTTTTAAACGTCAAAATTATATTGAGACGAGGTTTTGGGGGACTCTCCAAAACCTCGCCCTTCACGTGTCCTATAAATAAAATAAAGTACCTAAATCTTTTGTACAATATTCTACTCAATTATGAAATAATTAAATAAACAAATTAAAATTAAATTTCGTTTCATTTAATTAAATTAAACGAAACTAACAATATCTAGTACATATATACGTACAATATGCCAGCGCAGTAGATATGTCATGTTCTTTCAAATATCGTTTTTACCAGTATCGCTTTTGGCATTATGATCACTTTTGTTTTTTTTATAATTTTAAGGTGCATTTATTTTTCTGTAATGCCAATAAACACAGTTTTCTTTCTTTCTTTCTATTCACCACCTTTCTAACCATATTACCTTTCACAAGCAACCCTCCATTTTTTGGCCTTCCTTTTCTGTTATTACTGTATAAGTCCTCTATAATCTTCCTCAAAGCACCCCAAGCCACAAAACACGGGCCTACCAGAATACAGCCCAATTTTCCTCATCCATACTAAAAACAAAACACTATCCGAGCTCTTTTATCTAAGTTCTACTTGATTGATTTATAGAGGTACGTTTTATTGTGGCTTATCCTTCTTTATCCCGTAATTAAGTCCGACTCTGACCGTAATCTGGGTACTACGTAGTCAACCTGTCTCTTAATTACAATTTCAATGTCATTGAAAACGGGAAAACAAAGAATGACCCTTGAAATGGTGGAATTAGTTCGTATATGACGCGTGAAAGTTCTAGAATTGCAAAACAAAATTCCTAGTATTTGTTTATTTTTTTTATTTTCGCTTCAACGAACCTAATTATTTCTAGAAGTAGAGGAAACGAAATGGTGTTTAGGTAAACATTTGATGGTGAAACTTCATAATCGGTGATTTAATAATTGGACAAGAATTGATAGTGAAACTTTCGAGGATGCGTCACGTTTCGGCACATTTCGTTACATGAGAGAGATGAAAGATATAACTCTCTCTGTCTCTCACACTAAATCTATCTTATTCTTTTTTTAGTTTCATTCTATCGCGCATACGTGTATCAAGAAAAAAGTGTAATTTTTTCTTGTTCTTCAATAAATAAAATATGCTTAGCTTAAACATATTTATACGGATATACGGAGCACAAATCGCGTCTCAATATTTATATATATTTTTATAGAGCTTGCAACAACAACCCAAAAACAAAACAACAACACAAAACCAGCAACAAACAACCTCAGTTTTACGTTAAAGTCATAAACTGAACTAGTACAAATTATGAAGTACTTCCATCAACATTTATTCAATACAATTTTGATCATATCTTAATTTGAAGTTTGTTCATTTTAATGATTTCCAAATCGGAAATACCTGTTAATTAAAGGGACAAAACTCAATGGTTTCGTCTTGAAAATTAACAATGAAATAATAAGTTGAAAAGGATGGTAAAAGCTGCCTAATAAATTTGTTTATTTTAAATAAATTGGTTGACCTGAAGCAATTTGTTGTTACCTATGTTAAGGCTCCTACAAACAGGCGCGACGCGCGACGCGAATCGCGCGCGACACAAAGGCACCGCTCGATGCGTGACTTGCGGTACCTTTGTGTCGTGCGCGATTTTATCGCATTTCGCGCTTATTTGAAGGAGTCTTTAAAGTATATTATTATATATTTTGATACTCTGTTAAGAGTGTAGTATCGGAATTAGATAGTTGAAAGCCAGTTTATGACGTAATTGAAAGATCTATATTATTTTAGCTCCCAACTTTGCCTTCTTCTTTAGTGAATCCTATTGAATTCATTAGCATTAGTTGTCTGACAATTATGCTGAAGTGGCTATTTGGCGCAGACATGAGGCACACAAGACTATTTTAAGTTTTTGTTGTTTTTGTGTGAATATTGTATGCCTTACTTAACCTGGGTCAAATAAACTTATTTTGTTTCTTTTCTTTGAAATCATCATAGATTGTTGTGATAGGACTCTCACGTCCCCCTTATCGTCATCAAATTGCCGAAATTTCGCCGGTGTAATGTTGGGCGAGGTCGAAATTGGTAGAACAACAAAACGGTTGCAGCCAACGGTGGGAGCTTCGACCTCTGAGCAAAAAGTAAGCGAAAGCCCAAATCACCATTTGAAAAATATTTTTCGATAGGCTAGGTGGTATGTGCAACATTCCTCGTGTAAACAGTTCTAAATTGTAAGAATATGTGAACTTAGGAGATGATTCTGTTAATTGGAGATTTAATAAAGTTGAAAACATAATTTGCGGTTGTGTGTTTTCAATAGAAAATAATAGGTATATTTAATGCAAAGAATATACTGACAGCAGTTGTTAGAGTTGTGAGGAATACATGTACCTACAGTCAACAAAAGAGATAAGTATGCAGGATCTTCGGATATAGTTGAAGTTTAGTAAGAAACCGCTGGATGTTCTCGAATAAAATTTTATTTTATTAGTAGAAAACAAACAGCTCATTTATCAAATTAAATTTCAGTCGACAACATCCATCCATCTTATTAAACTTCAACTATATCCGACGATCCTGCATACTTGTCTCTTTTGTTGACTGTACCTACATTCTACCTAATTTAGCATGCATGTACATTTTTGAACAAACCCCAAAGGAGACTGCATTGCAACTGCATTTTTGTTTAATATGCATAAACGTGCAATATTAGTAACACACGCGAACAAGAACTTCCAACCAAATATTCAAAACGCAAACGTTCTAAAATCGCACTGCTTCCAAGTCCCCAAAGACACATGCAAGCAAAACTACAATAACGATATTTCCTAGACACAGCACTACCTGTACCCCCTGTACTTAAACTGTATGTGACTTCTGCATACGACTTCATTCAGTATTGAATCTGCTAAAAGCTCTGCTCATGAGGGAACTCAGGCGTGAAAGGCGAGTAGGTATATCCTACGCAACGATGTCAATGTGCTTACGTATACTTGATAGTGAACAAAAGGTGTTCTTGCTTATTTCATGGGGTTAGGGTGCATTAGTATTTTGAAGTATTTGTAATTATTGTAAAACATTTTGTTGTCTAAAGTGCGAGTTCTATTGTTATCGAAGACATTCTTTATTCAACTGTGAATGATTGAATTTTTGGTAACGCAGATTATTATACCTTTAAGGCTATGCCAACCGTATGCTAGTGGCGCCCTTATCTTTTGTTTGGTTATTTATTTTCTTATAGAATGGAAATGCAGAAAATAAGCACGTTAAGTTGTGCTCCACAAGATTATGCGTTAATATTATTGTAAACGGTAGTTTTACATTAATTAGTTTTATTATAATCACTAAAACGGATAATAGTGGCCACTATTTTCAGTATTAGTGATTTGTGATTTCCTGCATTTTATTTCTAAAATAAAAGTCCTTGGATGCTGCTTCGTGGTTTTGTTATTGGGTTTTTCCGTGTAATTGAGAAATTATCCGTAGGAGCCGAGGGTCTAGATTTGTACCTACTATCCGGTTTTAGCCTACAATGTGCCTCTATGACAATGGAATTAGAATACAGTTGAAATGGATTCTAAACACGTCTCCCAAGTGCTCTTTAGAGGAATACAGGCGTGATTCTATGATTATTTTTAAACAGGCATACAATAAGCCTCTGATCCCTCTAACATAGACATAACTAAGTGAAATTGGAAACCTCCTAAATCGCTTCAAAAGTGACGCAATTTTTTTTCTACTTTATTTTTCTAAAGCGATCTCTCTGCTTGTTCCAGGGGTGGTGTTAGCCTAAGATGGTGTTGGCGTTGGTGGTCGGAGTGCTGTGCGTGTGGGGCCGCCTGAGCGACGCAAACCCTGAAGCGAAGCGGCTATATGACGATCTGCTTTCAAACTACAACCGTCTGATCCGGCCCGTTGGCAACAACTCTGATCGACTCACGGTCAAGATGGGACTAAGGCTTAGTCAGCTTATCGACGTTGTAAGTACCTTTTTCTATAACTTATTTATTATTTATATATACTTTATTGTACACCAGAAAATACATAACAAAAAAAAAACGATTATGAATACAAAACATACAAAGGGCGGCCTTATCGCTTTCTGCGATCTCTTCCAGGCAACCTTGGAATGGACAGTGATTGCGTCGATATAAAAAAATGGGGCTGTCAGTGATACTAAATAATATACTATAATAGATACATATATAAATACATACTAAATATACATATAAACAACGAAAATAAATGATGCCTATAGATTATTGCAGCTACGAAAACAAGATCACAACAACAAGTCCTTTCTTTCACGAGTCTCTTAAATACAAGTAACGATTGCGCTTACTATACTAAAACCGTTAATATCTGATACTAATCATCATCTGCCTAGCCTTTTCCCAACTATGTTGGAGTCAGCTTCCAGTCTAACCGGATGCAGCTGAATACCAGTATTTTACATGGAGCGACTGCTTATCAGACCTCCACAACCCAGTTGCTGGGTAATACGATACCCCTTGGTTAGACTGGTTGTCAGACTTTCGGCTTTCTGACTACCCGTAACAACTGTCAAAGATCCACAAATGACAGCCGGGACCAACGGCTTAACGTGCTTTCAAAGGCACGTTTATATCTGATACTATACAATATATTCCTTAGCTTACATAACTTTTGGTCCCGCTATAGTGGTGACATTTTTCGGTTCGAGCATGGCAAATCCACGCGAGTGATCGGGACTATAGGAGCACTTGGATGTGGTGCAATAGTCATTTCACAAAACCTTGGGCGATTATTATGAGTACAAGTATACTGGAGGACACAACGAGGACTCGGGTAATGCTTGTAATCTACAACCGCAATTAACCTTTTTGGAAAACGTCGAATATACACATTGTTTAAATGGTCATAAAAAATCCACTCAAAATAGAGCGAACTCTTTTGTGGAAGTAACACAAGTATTATATTACATATATTTTCCTTTATATTATTATTATTATATGCTTATATTATATTAATCTTATTATATGCTCCTGGCCGATTTCGGTCACGGTGGACAATCTCAACGGAGATTAGCCGGACCCACGCAGGAGATATTATTGTGCGCAAGTGTGTACGTAAACACATGTGCACTCTCCGTTCCTTAACTCACTAAGGGCGTTTGTGAACTACAAAGAATTTTACTGTCCGGCAGTCCGATTTTTTTTTGAAGTGAAAACTTCTTTAGCGGCGTTGTACACTTTTTTTGTAATGGGTAAAAAATGTTAAACTCGCGTCAGGACACGTGACCTGATCGAAAATTCGTAAGACGGATGGCCGTAGCCGGTACCGCGCGAGTTTTGTTTATAAGACGATTCACTAAATACACACTTAATGGTTCAAGTTTTCACTTCTGTCGGCACTCCCGGAGTGCCACTGTTTTTTTTTTTTAATATAGCTTTCCAATATGGGACCGTAAAAAATCGGACTGCCGGACAGTAAAATTCCTTGTAGTGCACAAACGCCCATAGTCCGATGGGACGGCAATCCGACACGACCAGGGAGAGATCTGGCGCAGGACCAACGGCTTTACGTGCTATCCGAGGCACGGGGGTATCACACCGCCAACTTCCAAACTCCGAGCTGTTACTAAGACATTCCTAATGGAAAAACCCAATAACACTTGTTCCGACCTGGGAATTGAACCCAGGACCCTACGCTCAACAGTTGCGCTTGCGACCACGAGACCAGCACGGCTGCCCCATTTCAAAACCTAGTAAGGACTTAAAATGAAATTTTACAGGAGAGCGCATAAAAGTAATATTGATCAGCCTATGGAATGTATTTTTGAATTAGTTAAAGTGACTTACTAGGTTTTAAATGGTCACTAGGGAGTGAAAGGTGCACTTACTAGGTATCGATGCTTAAATATATTTCCTTTTATGTAAGTTTAAAACGCTGGTGTTTTTGTATTTGGTAGAGACCTTCTAGGTTAGCAAGATTATGCAATAAAACGATTTTTGTAAAAAGTGTCCCTTACTAGGTTTTGAAATGGGACAGCCGAGCGGGGCAGTAACACAAGTATCAAACAATTGAACTAACTAGGTAGACAATCACTTGAATGTAAACATACTAAATTCCGTGTAACATCACATTTGATTTAGGTACTAAAGTTAACTTAGTCCATCCCAATGAACCAACTTCAATTATCCTCAATCCTTAAATAATTTAATTTATAATTCGTTCACGTTTCCAGCTAAATTATTTCGGAATGAGATGGCGGGATTATCCGGACGTGTACGTCAAATCCTTTCATTTAAAACGGGCTTAGCTACACTATCGTGTTTGGTTTCAATCCTATTGCGTTTTGTATGTTATCTAAAAGGAAATACTGGGTTACTGTTACTGTGTATCTAGAAATACTGGGTTACTGTTTTTGTTGTATTGGTATTGAAAAAGAGTATCCGTGAATTTTTCTCCATAGAAACCATTAACATTTTGGGCAAGTAGCTTCATCTTTCAGACTGACCGACTCCTTGATAATTTAAAAATGGTTTAACTGAAATAAGTAATTTGAGTTTTTTTTTATATAAAAATTTACTCCTGGTGACAATATTTAAAATAATTTTTGCAATATTGAGGTGATGTCCAAGGCTAGACTTGCGTTCTCTGTAAACCCAAACTATTTAGTCTTAGAATAATAAGCACAAATAAAGAATAAAAAATGTTATATTGCCTATTTATCATTCCATGCAACGTATTTCTGGATAGACCACACACTTGGAGCCAAAAACCAGACTGAATTCAATTTTTATAAGTGAGACAAGACTTTTTTCTTTTTAAACTCCTTACCTATTAACTTTAAAGATCTTCCTACTCTTAAGCTAAGCAAAATATTTTCACTTCTAACAGAACTGAATATTGCAACCACACGATTTCATGATTCCAGTTCTTTCCACATCATGTATCGGGAAAATGTTTGGCGACAAATTTTCATTTAGCTCCGTAACTTTTGTCCGCTGAAAGTTGTAAC
Source organism: Luperina testacea (assembly GCA_927399505.1). NCBI lineage: Eukaryota > Metazoa > Arthropoda > Insecta > Lepidoptera > Noctuidae > Luperina > Luperina testacea. The sequence goes on from OV656771.1 coordinate 3,669,249, forward strand.
GTTTGAGGAAACTAGTTCAACGAAATTCTGTTTATTTTTGAGTTTTCAGTTAGTTAGTTTTCAGGTATTAACTTTTCGTGGTTAGGAAATTCCAACTTGACAGTTCTTCTTTTTCATAAACCGACGCTCGTTGATACAGGATTTTTTTCGGGCCGGCGTTTCTCACAGGCTGGACTTTTCAAATATTTTTTGCTACTTTTACAACGCGAGAATTTGTATGTATGTGTCAGCGTATATAAATACCAATTCTTTGTCTTTCTTTGATTTCTCATGCACAGAAAACTGTCATATTACAACGGATGTCAGGAAAATCTGTCACTTTCACAAGTCTTTGACATTAAGTTTTCAAAGAACGCTCTGTTTTTGAACAGCCGTTATAAAGTGACCGTTGTTCGTTTTTTTTAATAAAATAAGCTTTAGATAAAAATGAGAAACTCAAACTCAAAGCATTTATTTCAATTAAACCATTTACAGGCCCTTTTGAATTGTCAAGAAGTCGGTCAGTCAGAAAATATGAAGCTAGTTGCCCATTCCAAAGCTTAAGTACCTATGTAGAAGAACGGGCAAAAACTCCATGGACACTCTTTTAAATATATTTTACAAAAATTTTAGTTACATCATTAATATTGAATTTATAATTATATGTGAGAACGATGTAAAAAAGACGTACGAGAAACATTCAGAGCCACAGAAATCAAAATTTTATGAACACTAAACTAACGTTTCCAATCACAGAAAATCAACACACGATATAATCAATCTAAACCATTCTAATCCATAAAATCCAGAACAACATAATTCCATTACAACAATGTTCGATTCTACCAGCCAGATTCTATTTAACTTGGCTGTTGACACATGGACAGAACTCATTTAACTAAGCCACAGCAATTTAAATTGAACATGGCTATCGTTGCATTTATTGATAAATAAATGGAAAACCCAGAACTAGTGCACGAACGTGTATTGTTTCAGTTTTGATAAGTTGGCTCTGTAATTTTGAGAGGTAGTGTATGTTGTCTGTTGTCTGTTTTGGCGCACGTGTTTTGTCCGCGCGGAACTAGTTGGCCGCGCCTTAGGTATGTGAGCGACGGGCGGGGCGTGACGGAGGGGCGGGGGCGCTTTGTCATTACTCAGTACGTGCGTTGCGAACAATAGGCAACCCTGCTGCCCTCACCCCCGTGCCCACCCAAGGCGCGGCCAACTAGTTCAGTGCAGACTATAGTAGTGTGATGTGGTGGTTTTTGCGGGAATCACCCAATCAATCCGCCTAGTCTTTACCCAACTATGTTGAGGTCAGCTTCCAGTCTAACCGGATGCAGCTGAATACCAGTATTTTACTCGGAGCGACTGCCTATCTCTTCTCTTCTTACGACAACCCAGTTCCTGGGTAGCACGATATCCCTTGGTAAGACTGGTTGTCCGACTTCTGGCCGCGGTTGATTCGTGGAATGGGTGACCATCTTCACATACCAAGACCCCTCCGTGCCTCGGAAAGCACGTTAAGCCGTTGGTCCTGGCTGCCATTCGTGCATCTTTGACAGTCGTTACGGTTCGTCAGAAGCCTGAAAGTCTGAAGTCATAGTTGGGAAAAGGCTAGGCAGATGATGATATAACATGTACTCGTAAACATGGCGCTCTTGAACAACACAAACAAAATACAGTACCCGCCGATAAATATTGCACATCGACCTTTGGAAAGAGACAATCGGCTAATTTCGGCTTCGTAGAGCGTTATCTCTGTCGCACGAAATACAAACAGTCCGGTAACTATTAGGAGCTGTTAAAACAATTATGATTGGCTTCTTTTGATAATTATTTTTATTCTTTGTATGAAATACAAAAAAAGTAAAGGTCGATGTGCAATATTTATTGCCGGGTACTGTACAAGTGTACATACATACTATGAAGAGTATTATTATAGCGAAAAACAAAAGAATAACTGATTGCGAGGAGTTGAGGAGTTCTTGAAGGCCTAAGTGCGGAAACTAAACCTTCTGACATAGAACATAGAAGCGATTGAGAGTTAATTCATTCCAATAATCGTATAAATCTTCCGAAGTGGGTACTTTAAAAAAATATTATTGTTTTTTTTCTCAATAGACCTTCGCTCAAGTTTCCTTTGAGAAAAGTTCGGAATCAAATAAAAACAAACCTCTTTTACTTGGAGTAGTATCGTGTGAAATTACATGGATAAGAAGTATAAGTATGTGTTTGAATGGGTAAGACAATATTTTTCAGAAAAAATATGCTTCTTTGAAACTATTTGTTGCCGCGACACTAAAATAACAGCCACATTTTTTATGAATAGCATTGCCTCTTCGCGATTTTACTTCGTTATTACTTGGCGTTCTTTCAGACCTTGTTTCTTGGATCCAAAGGGACGTAGCGTCATGTTAAAGAGCCTTTAACCTTCCTCAAGAAATATGCTATCAAATGGAAAAAAAACATTTTTCATATCCCGCTGGTTTATAGAGATTAGCACGTTCAAAAAAAAACAAACTCTTCTGCTTTATTATTAGTAAGATATGACGGAGAATGTACAAATGCCAGCATATCAAGCTACCCGAAACTGTCAAATTTTCCCAATCAATTTTGAACCTTATGCCTTAGCGATAAAGTTGAAAATCTATTAAAGAAATTTGACAGGTTGTAGTAACTTGATGTGCTGGCGTGTGTACGTCTGTCTCATTATCATCAGCCATATTTTAACTGCTGTGGGCGAACTATGGGTAGTTTGCGCAATAGAAAAACCGTTCGCAGTTCAAATCAAATTATAATTTACGAACGAATTAATCACACTAGAGAATCACACACTGTAGGTACACGACACAACTAGATACGGAACGTGAGACAATTTTTGAGCACAGCGGTGCTATTCTGTAAAAATCTCACCGTGAAAATGTAGGTGAAGTGAGTTTGTTTTTGCTAGGAATTGACACTATTGACAGCTCACTCCACGCTCACCTATGTTTTCACGGTGAGATGGTTACAGAATCGCACTGCTGTTTATCCGTACGATGTCCAAGGGTCAAAGAGCTCCACACCGCTCTGTAACGCTGTCGTCGACTACCACGAACTCAGGCTAGACTCTGTAAAGCACCGCTGGAAGGCGCTGGCATCCTGAATAGTCAAACGAACTGTCGTATTTCCGACAAGTATATTATAAAGATATAGACAAGCAATTTTATTTCTGAAAAATAACTGTAGTCCTTACAGGCGAATGCAAGATTAGGCGGATTTTTAATGATACCAATCTGTATAATTATTATACACATCACTATATTCAATTTGGTATTTGCTTACTTCTCAAGACTGCAGTCAGCAAAAAACTAAAAAGAACTTCTTCCAAACCGTGAAAAACAAGAAAATGAAAGAGACTTTATTTGTTAAAAAAAAAACACTCCACAGCACCTTTGCTCTTTGGACAGATTGCATTCCTTTTTCGAACAAGCCTTTACACTGATTGGGCCTGTCTTTCAAAGGTATCGGTCTGATTGGTTGGTTATTTTTTATACATCTAACGTTCTTGAATCTAGTTTGAATGTTTGAACGTTTAACGGAATTTTATGATTACGTAAAGGAATTCGTTTGAGTTCTTTGTAAATAAAAGTGCTCCCTATTCCGTCTGCTTCTAAGAAATTGTGTTTATAAATTATTAAATAAAAATGTCTTGGGATGTTTCTGTGAAGTTTAAGCAAGAAATATCGATAACCATGTTACTTTTACGGTTACGTATTGTAATAGCTACAGTTATTCTATTTTCGATACAACTACGGTTGATTCACGTATGTTCATAACACATATTGGTCGACTGAACTACTGGTTTACTTACTTCATTTTGATTAAACTAAAATTAATTGCAGTAACGATCGATTAATCTAATGGTTGTTTAAGATATTGGGTATTTCAACTATGTATGAAATACCTAATGAACGACTCGTATATCTATTTGCAGGGTTCAAAGGCACCTAACTAAACCGAACCTCGGGGTGCCCCTGACGTCGACCGTCTTCTTCTGGTTCAAAAGCACAAAATCAGGTTCTTGTTCAAAAACCAATAGTAGGTGAATCGCCCGTTAGTTCAATCAATCTTAGGTCTTTTAATTGTAGCTATTAACCGTAGGTGAATTCCCCTTTATGTATTTTCGTTCATTATTTATTACAAAAATCTGTGAAACGATCTTTAGGTATTTTAAACAGTAGGTCTTTTGACCGTAGTTATCTCGAAAAAAGTTAGAATAACTACCTATATATATATTATAATACGTAACCACTTTTACTACATTAGAAGTTAAAAATAATATCGTAAAAGGATTGTTTAACCTATTACTTACGTAGTAGGTACAGACGGCAGCACATCAACCTACTACAATCTGTCAAATTTCTTTAACAGATTTTCAACTTTATCGCTAAATCATAATGCTTAAAGTTGATTGGAAAAGTTTGACAGTTTCGTGTAGCTTGATGTGCTGGCGTCTGTACAAAAAATAACTGAAATTGGCGTATTTTTGTTTTTCATCCATCCATGCCATCAACCAAATCTTGTTTTTCTAGTACAGAACAGTGTAATAAACGAAACTCATTCCGAAATTAGTTATTAAGAAGTGTCATTTTACTGCAGCTAATTAAAAGTCGGACTATAATCGAAATTACCTTTTTCTGGCTACTATGAACGGATCGACTCTGATTCGTCAATTTGAATATCGATAAAACGAAGCTACGATATTCCAATTTTAAAATTCATCACGTTTCCCCCCTTTCTTGTCATCCTCGGGGGCGCAGTCTTTGTCTTTTTTAGTTTTTGATGTAAAGTGACGGTTATTATTGCCCTGCATAATTTATTTGAAAAAGATACCTACAGCGTTAGCACTCGATAGTTTCTTTTCAATACATTTTTTGAGGCGATTGTTTTTTTGCAATCTTTATTTTTAGTGTTAATGTCGATCCACTTGGCATTCTTTAACGAACATAGAACATATTCCATGACATGAACATTCTTACCGTGAAAACTTAGGTGAAGTGAACTGTCACTTCACCTGATGCAGTTGAAGACCCTTATATTATTAAAAGACAATTATTATTAACTAGTGTTTATTCATCTTATTTTATTATTAACCCTTTTATTTATAAATATTAAAATAATATTATTGTTAGAAACATTCAATTTTTTTTAAACAATGCAATTATCTAATCTAATTAGCATGTATTGTCTCACTGCTGGGCAAAGACTTCCCTATCCCAAAAGGGAGAGAGGGAGAGAGGGGAGGGCGAGGGGGAGGGGGGAGGGAGGGGGTTTGTAAAAACACACAATTCTGTTACACATATAGGTATCCTACATGGAAGCATAAAGCCACCATAAATACACCACAAATACAACATAAATATGTAAATAAGTTACGCTAGTTACAAAGCTAACTGAAATAAAAACAAAAGGCGTAACTTACGAGATTTTCTTAACAAAGGGGAGGGCGATTTAGTTTTAAGCACTGCACCAATTATATTTTACTACAGCTAGCCAGACATGGGGCTACGAGATAAGCGTTTTTAGATTTTTTAAGCGTAAAAACCTTGTAGAAAATACGTAAAATTAGAAAAAATATCTGTTTTTTTAAATGTTGGACTCTTATTACCCGACTGCCCAGAAGGAGGGTAATGTTTTTCGAGAGTATGTATGTATGTCTATTTCTTTGGCACGCTCTCTTTAGGCTAAAGTTCAATAATAATATAATTTTTATTTAAAACTGAATTCCTAGAAATGAGATCAATGATAATTATGATATAAAGTAAGCGAGAGCTAGGATGATTATTCATTTAGAGTATAATTTAAATGAAGTAATGGTTATATTATGTCAGTGCTATAAAACTAAATTAGCTTAACTTAGCTACCAGTTTATTGTCAGATTTCGTAAATAGCCCACTTAAAACACTAAAATATGTATAACGGCGAATGTATTGACTCGTCCAGATATAAAAGTTTCTCTCTTCGCTACTTAATCGCTACCCGCTACATCCTCCGCTAATTTCGTGGCGCACAGTTGTCGTACACTAACCCCACATTTTCCCGTGGATGCTGAAAGCGGGACATTTGTGTAATTACACCCGAATGCGCTGAATTTAAGCTGGCTGTAAAACTGACCGGACGCAGGTTTACTGCACTTATTATATTCATACTCAAATCGTTAAAAGATGGGTAGTTTCGCATTTCATCAATATTTATGAAGTTTCTTTTTTGTTGACTACTTTAATCTGCATTCGCGATTTATTTGCCAAAAATGTAAACAAATAAAGTTCATAGAAAAATAACATTAATTCCTACACAATAAAGTCACGGTAATAATCATCTTTATACTGTGATAAAGTTCAGTTTTCGCTACAACTTCAAACATTTTTATAACTTTTTCAATAGTGCTATTCACTCTGAAATCAACTTAATTACTATTAAAATAAAATTGATACTTTTTTAAGTTGTAATAACATCAATTTGAAACATTAGTTTGAATAGACTTTACATACCTTAACTTACGTCTTCTTCCCATGGAGGTAGGCAGAAATTACAGAACGCCATCTGCTACGATCACAATCGTATCGATCCTTTTGCCTCGTTTACGTTCATTCATCTGGTCATACACGCAAACCGGTTGCGAGTAACACGCGCCTGACTTTTAACAGACTTAAAACTTCTACGGGGTTTATTTTTATTTTATTGAGGTTTTATTTCTATGGGGTCTAGAATCATGAGCTGAATTCATGCTCATGATTCTTCCAGCCTGCCACCTTGTATTTCATTCCTTAGATAAAAGTTATCCGACTATTAAAAACTAAGCCCGACATACTTAAACCCATTTAACTCTAAACCCTTTCAAAGAAAAGCCCATTCTTTCCTCTAACTTCTTCCATAAAATGTAGCACCTCAATAGAAGGGGTGCATCGTAAACCAGCTTCGAGTAGCACCTGAATAAGAGATTGCTATAAGCAAAGTGCATGCATTACTATTCAGGGAACTTAAGGTGCAATGAGTGGAAAATGCTGGCCGCGTCGATCGAATGGCGGATTTTATTTTTGAATCTTTGTGTTTATCTATAATATTTGTGGCGTTAATTTTTATCGACAGCTCTTGCGTTTTTAACCAGAAAATCTATTAACCAAGAACTTACTTTTGAAATACTAAATCTACCAATCTTGCTTCACATACCACTTCCATAATAACCTTTTTATCTCACAAACAAAGAAAGAACGAGAAACAATTACTGATACTTTTACTAGCTACCCACAAGACAAGATATGATTACGTCACATAACATCGTCGGGAAGACTTGAAACCCATTACGAAGCCTCTACCACTCTTCCTTCCCTCACACGAATAGAATAATCCAATAAAACGGAAGCTATAAGAAAGATTTTTTCTTTTAGAAAAGTTCCTCCATTATTTTGTTTGTGGTACACGGTAAAGTAAATACCTAATAAAAAGAAACTATTGTATTTTTCTTGACGGGTTTTTATTTTCTGATAAAACAAAACCATAGTGACCATAGGCAGCTTTAACATTCTTAATCTTTGATGAATCAACAGAGGTATTCCACTCAGAGCAATGATTTTAACCGCACTTGGACGAACCACACCTCACACGCAATATTGTATTTTTTAATTACCTACCTGTATTCATCACCTGCTTTTTATCATCCTTTTCCCAACTATGTTGGGGTCGGCTTCTAGTCTAACTGGATGTAGCTGAATACCAGTATTTTACATGGAGCGACTGCCTATCTGACCTCCACAACTCAGTAGCTAGGTAACACGATACCCCTTGATAAGACTGGTTGTCAGACTTGGTCTTCTGACTGCCCGTAACGACTGTCAAATATCTAGTCACCTACTTATATTAGGCGTTCATAAACCGCCTAGATATTAATTATAGTGCTATAGAGCTTTTGGCCTTCGCACTGTAGTGGATTATTTTCAACCTTTACTGGATGCGCCAAGCACAAGACCGATAGATGTGACAGCGTTTGGAAAAGGTCTATGACCAGCAGTAGCCTTCTTTCTGCTGAAATAATAGCTGAAAGATGATGACTAAAGGATAATTTCCACCAAACGGCTCGTATCACATCGGATGCGGCGTCAGCCATACGCGTCCGGCAGGATGTCGACACATACGATCGGCTCCGTACAGTCGCGCGCCTAGTCAAATAGTTTCATTCTTACCAAGTTGACGTGGTCTACACGCGACGACAGCCGAAAGGATTCGATCGGATACGACGACAGGCGAACGGAGCCGATCGCATGTCGCAGCATACTTTCGGCTACGATCGCGTGTCGCGGAAGACGTCCGCGGTCAAGCTGCTGTGCGCGGCTTTGTAATATAGACTTTAAACACTGTGTACACGATTTAATATTGCTTGATGATTGTAAAATCCGTACCTATCCGATGCGTTGCGAGCCGTTTGGTGGAAATCATACTTATGACTGCGCTACTTCAGCATGCCATCCTCTTCGATCTTCACTCCAGTTCTGTGCAAGTTACACTCAAGTGTTTTTTTTTTAATAAAATCAACGTCTTAAAACAATTGATGCTACAATTTTCCACTACTTCTGGAAACTACTGAAGAAAAAAGATAAGAAAAATACTCAAACCTAAAATATATATGTAGGTACTTATCGTTCAATGGAACTCTGGTCTCCTTTGATCTTTACTAAAACAATGTCCGTTTAGCATTGACATTTAAATTACTTGCCGTTTGGAAATTATTTTTGTGTCTTGTGTCTATTATAGGGGAATACTATTTAGCTTTACACATAATAATTGTTTTAGTAAATTAGTGCAGTTATTTGGTTAAATATATATTTTTACCTCACAACCCAGTTACTGGGTAACACCCCCTTAGTAAGACTGACTGTCAGACTTTTAAGCTTTTGACTACCCTTAACGACTATTAAAGATCTACGAATGAGCAACAGCTGAACATGCATTCCGAGGCACGGAGGTGTCTACACATGTAATGCATAGTCACCCATCCACGGACCCACCGCAGCAAGTGTAGCTTACCCTTTGTTCGACCCGTATGACTAATTTTATTTAGTCACGATTCTAATTTATTGTTTAGAAAATCCTATTTTTTTTTGTTTGATTCTAGGACACGCCGTTTCCTCACGATGTTTTCCTTTACCGTGTTGAGAGCAGTGGTGTTGAAAATATTTAAACAAAGTCACCTGAGTTCAAAGTCGGGACCATTGCCACTAGGCTCCCACTGCTCTATACCAAAGAAATAACTCCATAACACACTAACAATTCTTTTATAAAACCACAACATTATCCTCAACGACAATTCAAAGCTAAAATATATAATACAATGGACCGATTCCATTCCGTCCACATTTCACCAGCAGCTAACGAAAACCTTTCTTCAGCGCGCGTGACTGCGAATAGCAATGTACTATTTGCTGCTCTGTGGCTAGGAAACCCGCTAATTTGTGGCGTAGATTCTAGTATACATATTAAAGGAGCTATGTAAATTTGTTGTAGTGTTACACAGTGGAGAATTAAAATGGTTTCTGAGGTGGTTGGTTAGGGACTATTCGTTTTATTTTATAAACTGCCAGAGTCGTGCTTGAGAAATAGGGCATGAATATAATATTATGATATTTTACAAATCTCGGGACCATGGGGCCCCGCCCTTTGGAAGGCGTATGAGGGGCCGAAGCCAACTTGCAGAGGCCCCTTAGGAAATTTTAATGAAATGCAGCACCGACCGACGATTATCCCTGTATGCACTATGCAAGTGCACCCAAGGAATATAATATATATTATGATTATTATTATTTCATTTATTTATTTATTTGCTTATCATATACATTTATAACTAAATCTTAAAATATACAACATAAGTATAAAAACATTTAAAAAATTTAAAAATCTTGTTCCGCTGGTGTCGGGAGGAGTTTCCAAGCAACCGGTGGTTAAGACTCCAGAGACATGAACCTCCTCACATCTCTCGTTTTTAATTAAATGAGGCATCAACCGACGATTATCCCTGTTCACACTATCCAAGTGCACCCAAGGACACACGCCTACTTATTATACTTATCGTTTCTGAATTGCTAGTTTGGAATATTTGTGACTGAGAAATCAATTTATTATAACGGTCCTAGTGATGTTCTTTCAATGATTGACTTATCATTCGAATAACATTAAATTTACTTGAAACTGTATAATAATATGCTATTGAATAGCTGCGCTGTAATGCCACATCATTTCCAAACTGCTTCTCCATTTTTTGACGCAAGCAACTTGCAAAATGTACAGGCTGACAGGAATAACGACGAGCAAACTGAAACCATGGATTCAGAACATGATTCTAGCCACGTGGTTGGCATGGTTCTAACGTTGTATCTATCAGATAATTAATTTATATGTCATGGTTTCATTTTTAATTCTTTTACCGATTGTGGTATAGTAATTTTATTTTAGGTGCATCGTCTTCACATATTATTATTATATAATTAATGTATACAAAATATTGTAAAACATTTTAAAAGAGTAACGGTGGAGTTTCGTGCCCATTCTTCTCCATACGAAAACTACCTTTTGGAATGGGCGACTATACTCGGAATTTTAATTCGATTCTAGATTTGACAATTTCAGTGTTGCAACGTTATGACAAGTACTAAATAGTGACGTTGCGAAATTATTCGATATGGAAATGGAATATTTCCGGATCGATTCTTCTCGTTTATAATTTTACTCTCGTAAACTAAGTATATCAGGAAATTAAATATTTCTGGACCGATAATTTAGTTTTGACGATTAATTAACGATCTGAGACTTTTCTTTTATAATTGTGTGTGAAATAAATAAAAAAATGTGATCATGAAGGAACATGACAAATAAAACAGATAGATGTATTATGGTAATAATTTATTTTATATATTGTCGCCGTCATCGCTATCGCTATCGCTGTCACTTTCTGTAACATTTATTATAAATGTGTCTGTGATATTGTTTTCGATTCGATCGATTTTTGTGTTCATCACTACACTATTATATGTGGTAACATTATTTCACAAAATGACAGTAGCTAATGTCAAATCTGGAATCGAATTAAAATTCCGACTATAGAATCAATTCTATTTGATGTAATTTCTGACGTTCAAAAGTGCCTTTTATGTGCCTATTTGAAATAAATGCTTTGACTTTGTTGATTTATTTCGTAGGTTATAAAAAAAAAAAAAACAGCTGTTTCATGGAAAAGTGCAACACCTTTGCGGCCAAAATGTATGGAACAGTATTTTTTTTTTAAATAACTGATTCAAAATTTCGTTGCAGGGGGGGGGGTTTAGAAATATGTACTGAATCCCATGGTAACAGGTTTCGCGACGCTGTGCCTGCACCTTGCCAACCTGTATTATGCAATCCATTAAAAAATCGGTTGTCTGTAAAGTCGGTTTACTGACGATAGTTGAACGTGACAACGTCATAAGAAAATACTGATGGAATAGTTGCATTGCATTTGTTAATATTCGCTTGCACTTCAAGCCGCCATGGAACGCCTCCACGCTACAGAGCGAGGCCGCGAGGTAACGCTACATGAGTCATGTTTTTTCGTGAGTGCAGCCAGCTTCATCGATTTATTAGACGTTGTCACGTCAAAAAACAATTCTTGTTGCACAAAAATTCCCAGCACGTGCACAAAATATCGCCAACATAAAACTAACAAACAAATCGCCCGTTTCCTAGCCACACAAATTCACATGCATTTCCTTATCGGGATTCGTGCGAGTTTCGCGTGAAAAACTACCGTTAGTTAACTGAGTAATGGCGCTGTACATAATGTGGCGTATGTTCTTGCTAGATAGATGAGCAGCTTTGAAAAGTCGAGAGAATTCGCCGAAGATAGACTGGTCATTTTATTTTGTTTGAGAAGCAGATGGTGCGTTCGTGAGGTTATTTAATCAGTCGAGGTACGTACGTATGTATGTCGCGAAGTGTCTATGCGATAAAAGAAGCAAAGTTATGATTCTACTTGAGAGGTAAACGAACTTATCTGATACCATCATGAAAAGATTAGCAGCACTTTACTTTGTGTAATTTATTTCATTACCGATGCTTTCAAAACGGTGAAGGAAAAGATCGTGAGAGAAACACATGATCAAAAATTCGAAGACATGTGACATTTACCAACCTGCACTGGGCCCGCGTGGTAGATTACGGCCCACTCTCTCTCACTGAGAGGAAACCCGTTTCCCAGCAGTGGGAACACTATAGGCTGATTATGAAGCGAGGTAGGGGTTACAGTTTGCTGTGTGGTCGAAGTTCTAATAATGCTCTTCCAGCCCCGTAATTTGCCGGGTCAGCGGGATTGTCCGAAAGGGTTACCGCTGGCCCGGAACATAAAGGGCGAAGGAAGGATCACGGGTGGGTTTTAGTCGGTAAGAGTCTGATACTCCCTTCCGCTGCACCCAGAGCGGGAGGGGTCATTTAATGACTTCCCCATCCTCAAAAAAAAATAAGCCCCCAAAGTTATGATTAATGGGCAAAATTTTAAAACAACCATTTATGTCATAAAAAAAGAGTTACGAAAAATGAAATATTTTAATCTAAGCAATCAGATAAAGAAATCCCATTAATTTTAAATATGTGTGTGAATAGTAGCAAACTTATTGTGCATCAATATTATACGAGTAATATTTTAACTTCCACGTACAAAAAACGATAACAAACGATAGCGTACTAAATATTACTGATTTTATTTTTCTGTTTGAAAAGATTTCAGGTTTAAGAATAAAGCTAACAAAATGTTACAGCTGCCTTCGAAGCATCGTTGTAAAATTTAAAGGTTATGGCAACACTCTATTTGATGCATGTTATCAGTATTTATACCCCGATTTAGGTATACCTATCCACCCAAGGCACTTTACTGCACTAGTATCTAACATTTGACACGACATTATCTAAATTTAGTACCTTCAGATTTTACCTCCAGAAATCGTGTATTTTCCCTCATGATCCATTCTCGCCTTGTATGTTAACAAAAACAAAAATAACGTATTTATCCAATATGTTATGATTATGTAAATCGGTTCCGTTTGCGATAATAACAACAGTAATAATATATAGAATTTAATACGAAACTGTATCGGATGCCAGATGGTACCACTTACAGATATATATTTATATATGACTGTAGGAGAAATAGGGAAGTCTGTGCTAAAACACGCTGTAGTAAGGAAACTCTGGCATGTGTTGCGTACGTTTCCGCTGTAGATATTGATATTTGAAAGGATATATATTGCGATATATTTGTAGGTGCTGCTAAGTTAGGAAGTGCGTGCTTGCGAGTTTTGTTGGGTCATGTCCGTTTCTTTTTGTTTGTCTTCCGAAAGTACTTAATTATTATAGTAACTATAAATGATAAATGATATTTATTTCAGTAAATTGGTTCACACTTTTACACGTAAAAACTACTAAATAAGAGGTCACGATCTCTTTTAAAGTGTCAACGAGTTAGTAAATACAATGCAATAAAAAAATGTTTTCCAAAAAATTTTTTCCAAAAAATATTAGTCTTACATTTGCATTGTGTGTGCCCATTTAAATGAAATGAGCCATTCCTATAACTATAGCATGTCAAATATCATTGGATGGAACACCATTACCGTCATTCAAAGAGGCTTATTAAATCCAACCTAATACAAAAACAATATTTACATCTGCTTTATTACTGCCAGTCTGTGGGTCAGGTATACGCTGAGGGCATACAACGCCCTGCGTGTCCAGTATAACAATGTATTCAGAATGCTATTGGGTCTACCACGATTTTGTAGCGCTTCCGGAATGTTCACCGAGACCATAGATGATGTTTTTCATGCCATTATACGGAAGCGGTGCGCTTCTACTCTCGGTAGAATGTGAGCTAGCTCCCACAGCATTCTGAGTGTGTTGTGTGATAGGTGGGACAGCCCCATGCTGGCTCACTGGATTCGGCTGCACACTTAGGTGTCAGTCGCTTCAATTTTGTGTTTTTACCAACATTAGGTTAAGATTTTTTTTACTGACACAATATTATATTAGTTTTATTGTTGTTGTTATGGATTTTTAATCTGAAATAAATTTATTATTATTTATAGCGATTAATTCCAAGTGTATTTACACCGGAAGATCTCAGCCTTCAATCCATATTTTCTAAACTGCTTTGCATCATAAAGAACACATTCTAGAAAGTTGTAAAGGCAGTACATATAATAGTATTAAATAACAACGGAGCATAAGCGAAGGCCTTGCTTCCAAATATTCAGAGGCAACGTTATGCAAAAAGCAGGAACTCTACACTTATTTCAGTAGCGACGTGAATAGCTATTGAATTTACCATTGAAAGCACTTAAGATACTACTTCTATTGAATCTGAATAAGGAACTTTTATATTCAAATATTTTCTGAGTGAAGCTCAAAATATCGGGTCTTCTCTATTTACTGGAAGCTTCCTTTAAAGTTCACTTTAATTTAATTATAGTTTCAGGTTCTGTTCGAAGAATCTTTGCTGTTGTCTCAAACAATTTGGTTCGTTTATTTTGTCCATATTTGTTTTTGTACATTGTCAGATTGGGAATTATTTCCTTTTGTAGACCTTCCTCCGTAATCATTTGTTGGCCTGGTTTCTTTTGTGCTTTTGCAAGTACTTTTTTGTTATTGTTTTTAATTGTAGTAGTGTTCTTGCTATTAAAACAGTTTATTCTTCATACTAGGGCATTTAAAAGAATACTAGGCACTTACGCGGATCGCTTCCGTCGAGGGACACTCACAAACTCGACACGGAACTTGAGACATTTTAGCATTTCGTAGTACAGCTTCAAGTGAGAGTGGTGAATATGACATGACACAATTTCGCAAAAGAGCACCGAGTGAATGTCTGGCCAATGGTATCTCGTATGGTAATCTTTTGAGAACACTTTCCGGATGGGCTCGCAAAATTGAGCGGAGAAGATTCGTAAGGAAATTCGATTGCGAAATAAAAATGCAGTTTTGTTTTTGAAATGGATCCAATACATGGAAAAGTAGATGAAGAGACTTAGAATAACAAAAGCAAATAAAATTAAACGACGACAAAGATTCTTTCCAGGTCTTGTAGCACGAGTAATACCTACCGACTTCTATATCCAAGTCAAAAAATTTAGTGATCATTTGTCCGAGTCATTGCGAGTGAAATATGGCTTCTCCTGTCTTCAAAAGCAATTTCGAGTTACATGAAAAATACAGTGTAGTACTTTGCCGGTTGGTATCACCGGTGTCATGTACGAAGCCATTACTTAGTGAAATGCAGCTGTTACCCCACTTGCAAGAGCAGAAGATACACGTTCTGAAATTTCTGTACCTAGTATACTACGTGTAAGAAGTTGCAAATATGTTAACAGGTACATCGATCTTCTAGTTGGCTGTCTAGGGAATTGCTCGGTTGGAATTTATTAGGGCCTTGTTCTCTAGCGTTGTTTGTGTGTCGTGTTTAATAAGTTGTAGATGGATATCAAAGTTTTCGTTGTAATTAGTTCTGGTTTTTTGTGTTCGTGAAAGGATAGTGTTGCATTTTTGAAATGAAAATTTCTTTAGGCGCGTTGGGCATTTTTTGAGATGGGAAAAAACCATTGAACTCGCGACACTATTACCGTAACGACACCTCTGTTTTAGTTTTGGCCATTATAAAGACGTCAACGCGCGGTACATTTTACTTTGAGAAGAGTGACCTTCAAGCATATTTATAAAATTACTATGCTTTTTCAAGTTTTCACTTCTGTCGGCACTCCTGGAGTGCCACTGTTCTTTTTAAGGCATTTTTATTCGCCAAATTGTGCTATTTAAAGGTGATTCACGTAACACTAATTTAATTATATAAATAATATTATTTATTTTTTAACCGACAATAAAAAAAGAAGGAAGTTCTCAATTCTGATGTTTAATTTTTTTTTTTAAGTTGGATAAACTAAACTTTCACAAATTCCACAATAATTTTGCGCAATTTCAGAATCATTATGGATTTACACTAACGAAGTAAAAAAAAAAAAACTGGCACTCCGGTAGTGCCGACAGAAGTGAAAACTTGAACAATTACGAGTGTATTTTGTGAATCGTCTTATAAACAAAACACGCGTGTTAAGGTGTGTTCCTTATTTTATAGGGTTTTTTGCAAATCAGGTATGATGACCAAAGTGACTGGTTTATTCTTCTCGTGAAAGGAATTTATTCAGATTTACAAATAAGCACACAGGATAGACTTCAGTTCGTGGTGTTGGTCGCGGCAGTGGTAAGAGAAGCAAGCCCATGGAGCTCGTCGTCAGTTATATATCCGTGGTTCAGCGCCATCTCGTCGTTGTTGGATGAACTACGTAGTTAGTACGCGAAAGGCCCTCTTAGTTCTTCCCGATGTGCATAGATGGCGCTGTCCTCAACAACGCGCGTCTTTCGTTTTACGTCTTACGAATCTTACGATCAGGGTCAAGGTCGATGTGGATGAATGCAAACCTTGATTTTGGTAATTGAAAGGCTCCGACTGGAGCGAAGACGTGTCGCGTGGTTTTCGAGCGCTGGCAAGCCAGGCAAGAGCGCACCCATTCTCGACAGTCTTTCCTGATGCCAGGCCACACATATCGGTCAGCAACCAATCTTGCGGACGCCTTGGTGCCTGGGTGACTCAAGGCGTGCAGGCTAAGGAAAATTGTCCTGCGCAACTCCTTGGGCACGAAAGGTCTTGGTGTATGGGTGCTGACGTCGCAGTATAGCTGTGTCCGCGATCCTGGTACGCTAACTTGTTGCAGACGTAACGAGTTATCCCCAGTAAGCAGTTGCTTTAGCTCCTGGTCCTCCAGTTGTGCTGCAGCGATCCTTTCAGCGGGCACAGGTTGAGTAATTTCCTCAACTCGGGAAAGGGTATCCGCCACGACATTATTTTTCCCAGATATATGCCGGATGTCTGTCGTGAATTGGGCTATGAGATCCAGGTGACGGAACTGTCGTGGGGAACAATTCTCTTTACGAGAGTGAAAGGCGAAAGTGAGTGGCTTGTGGTCTGTGTAAATCACAAAGTCGCGAGCCTCCAGCATGTGCCGAAAATACTTCACACTCTCGTAAATGGCGAGCAGTTCGCGGTCGTAAGGTGAGTACTTAACCTGCGCCGAGCTCAGCTTCCGCGAAAAGAAGGCAAGGGGCTCCCAAGCTCCTGCGTTTAGTTGCTGCAAGACCGCGCCCATGGCTTTATCTGACGCATCCGTGACCAACGCCAACTTAGCGTTGCAATCAGGATGGGCCAACAGTGCTGCCTGACAAAGGCTATTCTTGCAGTTCTGGAATGCCTCGTCCTCCTCGGGTGTCAAGTTGACTGGATGTGAACCCTTAACCGATCCAGTTAGCAGGGCGTTCAGGGGTGCCTGGAAGCTAGCTGCACCTGGGATAAACCTCCTGTAAAAATTCAGCATCCCAAGGAATCTGCGCAGCTCTCTCACGGTCTTAGGCGCTGGGAAATTCTGCACGGCTTCGACTTTGGAAGGCAATGGCCTTGTGCCCTTGATTGAGATGTGGTAGCCCAAAAAGTGTACCTCAGACACTCCAAAGACGCACTTAGAGCTGTTGATGACCATCCCGTAGTCTTGGAGCCTGGAAAAAAGCTGGCGCAAGTGGTGCTCGTGAGTCTTCTGGTCTTTTGAGAAGACCAAGAAATCGTCCAAATATGCGTATGTAAAGTCCAGACCCCTGAGCATTTCATCCACGAAGCGCTGAAACGTCTGTCCGGCATTTCGTAGACCGAACGTCATGTACGGGAATTCGAAAAGACCGAACGGCGTTGTGATCGCAGTCTTCGGGATGTCATCTGGATGGACAGGAATCTGGTTATACGCTTTTACTAGGTCAATTTTTGAAAACACAGCACAGCCAGACAGGCTATGAGCGAAGTCCTGGATGTGCCGGATGGGGTATTGGTCAGGGACGGTTCGTGCGTTCAGCATCCTGTAATCGCCACAGGGGCGCCAACCATCGTCTTTTTTAGGTGCTAGATGGAGAGGCGACGACCACGGTGACTCTGACAAGCGACAGGTGCCACACTGCAACATTGCTTCGAATTCCTCCCTGGCGATTTTTAATTTGTCGGGGGCTAATCTGCGAGGTGTACACGATACTGGCGGCCCCGGTGTAGTGCGGATGTGATGTACTGTAGTGTGTTTCGGTGTACGGTGTATACCATGTGGGCGGGTGATGTCGGGAAATTCCCGTAGTATGTGAATGTATGCGGAATCACCAAGACTTACTTTCACCGAAGAGACGGCATCAGAACGACGGACAGGCGAGGCCGGGGTGTGGAGAGTTGTATGATTGTCGATGAGGCGTTGGTTCCTGCAATCAACAACCAAATTATAAAAAGATAAGAAATCCACACCTATTATCGCCTTTGTTATGTCGGCGACAATAAATCGCCAAGCGAAGTCGCGGCGCAACCCTAGGTTCAAAGTTACATTTATAAACCCATACGTGGTAATCGATGTCCCGTTAGCCGCACACAGCTGGTAATTTGTTTTTTCTAGTCGTCTTGTTACTGCCGATCGGGGGTAGACGCAGAGATCGCTACCGGTGTCAACCAAAAACTGCATCTTCGATTTCTGGTCGGTAACAAACAAGCGACCGGCACTCGGGCAATCGGCGGCCGCCATTACTGATTGCCCTTTGCGTTTTCCGAACTGTTGTAATCACATGGCTTGACACACCTCTTCGCCTTGTTACCGAACTTTTGGTGGTACCAACACTGCGGGAATCGACGGTAGCTTGACTGCGATCTGTTGGAGCTGGAACGACGATGAGTGCGATCTCTGGATCGGTCTCGGGGTCGAGACATCCTCTCGACTTGTTTTGCCAGTTTTTCTACTTGCCGGGTGAGCGCGGCTATCTCCGAGTTTGGGCCGTGACCGGTTGACGTTGTAGGCGCCGCGGTAGTTATAGCAGACGTTGATGCCTGTGTTCCAACGACGTCATGTATCCTGTCCGCCAAATCAGCTAACTCGTCCATGCCGGTCCTAGTCTGCGAGGCGATAATGGCCTGCGTGCCGCTGGGCAGACGACTCGTCCAAATTGTACGCAGGAACTCATCTGGAACTCCCGGACCGGCTAAATTTAATAGGTGACGGTAAAATTGTGAGGGTTTTCTGTCACCCAGTTCCTCGTGCATCAGCAGCTGTTTTACTTTTTTCTCTCGTGATGCTGAAAGCCTTTTGACAAGCTCGAATTTGAGCTTTTCGTATTTGTTTTCGTCGGGAGGGTTAGTTATTATATCTTCAACCTCGTTCGCATATTGTGGGTCCAGATTTCCAGTGACGTAGTAGTATTTTGTTTCGTCCGATTTGATGTTGGAAAGGACGAACTGTGCTTCCATTTGAGAGAACCATAACGCTGGCTTCTCTGGATAAAATGGTGGTATTCGCACGCCAACGCGAAAACTTTCGGTCGTTTTGCCGACGCCATCTTGCTCGAGCATGCCACCGCATTGTCCTTTGTTCTGTTCCATTCTCGTGTCCAAGTAGGGGTCACCAATGTAGAAGTAGTAGGTAGGTGTGTAAAGAAGTGAGATGTACGAAGGGAAGAAAGAAAGTCCGAAGTACACCAGAAGAAGTAAGAAAGTTTATTACACAGACACAGGTTATAGTCACACACACAAGAGTTCCACTAAGAAGAAGGAGTGGTAGAAATAAGATAGACAGCACGAAGTTAAACAAAATACAGTCAAAAATTATTCGCGGCGAAGCTATGCTTTTAAATAACAACGGTCGTTATTAGTGTTGGTGAACGTACTGGCGGGCGAGCGAGGCGGCTCGCACATTCGGACCGCGCATGCGCGTGCGCAACGCAACGATAGATCCGTCCCGCTCACGCAACCGGTCCGCGTGACGTAGCCGGCTCGCTGGCCGCTAGAACAATAGACGCGTCATAGCTACGCACGCCAGCTGATAAGTAATTTATCTACTAATACGAAATATGTGTTTGTATGTTGAATATTAGTTAAGTATTTAAATTCTTATAAATATATTATTTTGATTTTATATAATACTAGTTGTGATGTTACTTTGTAAATATGTATGTAGATATATAAATTATTATTGTTTATAATTTTGAGCAAATGCATAATTTATATTTAATTTTAATATTTTACATGAGTAGGTCACTACAGTATCGATCGAGCCTGTACCTGTTGGGTTTAAGTTTAATCAAGATAAGTGTTTTGTACTTACTGAAAATGGACGTTGGGACTGGTTATGTATCGGCTGCAAATGTAGGTTATTTTGTGAATTGGTTTTAGAATAGACGATTTAAAAAATTTATAAAAAAATATATAATTAAATTTAAAAAATATCTTTCGCATCATCAGTTTCTTGCATTAATTTAATTTGTTGCAAAAATAATAATTCGGCTCTGTCACAGATCATCATCATCATTTCAGCCGAACGAATTCCACAAGGACATAGGCCTCCCCCAAGCACTTTCACTTTGCCCGGTTCTGTGCTTCTCGCATCCAACGGGTTCCTGCGGCCTTCGCAAGGTCGTCGGTCCACCTTGTGGGAGGCCTTCCAACGCAAAGTTTACCGGTACACAGTCGCCTCTCCAGAACTTTTCGGCCCCATCGGCCATCTGTTCTGCGAGTTTTGCGCGGAACCCTAAGTCAATTTCTAAAATAAAAGTAGTAAGTTACTCCTTATAACATCAGCTATCAGCTTGTAAAAGTCCCGTCAAAATCGGTCCAGTCGTTTTATTTATTTCTATAGACGAGAAAATACTATACGCTTTAAAACGAGCAACCACTTTTCTTCCTGATTTCCTGCCTAACAGATTAATGAATTCTGCTTGATCTTGTGGGAATTCGTGACCGTGGTTGGGCGAGTAATTTACACAGAAGTAAGTTGTAAATAAGTAGCGATTAATTTATTACGATATCAAGTAACTAAAGCTAGCAGTTACACTTGACACGAAAAAGGTAAAATTAAATAATGTTACATGAAGGGTAAAACTACTAGAAACACGAAGCTCGCCGTAAACTATTACGGCGAGCTTCGGCGTATTACTCGCCCAACCACGGTCACGAATTCCCACAGTGGTGACCCCGACGTGATCGCTCGCCATTTTAACGCGTACTTTGATTTAGCACTCGCGAAACTCTTTACGCACTGTCACGAATTCCCACAATCTAATTGAAATAAATGCTTTGACTTTACACTGAATAGGCTTATTTCAAGCCAACATTTGCAATCACAAAACATTCGAAAAGGTCACAAACCAAAATATATTAGTATATTTTAAGTCATAGAATTAATAGTATTAGTATGTTTTAAGTCATAGAAATAAAATTAAAAGATTCGGCTTTACTCCGCGACTGTACTCATGATGAAATTGGGCAGTGGGTCAAATCGACCTATTCAAAATGTGATTAGGTTGAGTGATCCCGTGGGTCCAGTTCGAGTGGGTCCAGTTGACCAAAGACCGAAAGGCCAATATCCAATGACCAGCTCAGAGTCATCTGCCTAGCCTTTTCCCAACTATGTTAGGGTCGGCTTCCAGTCTAACCGGATGCAGCTGAATACCAGTATTTTACATGAAGCGACTGCCTATCTGACCTCCACAACCCAGTTACTGGGTAATACGATACCCCTTGGTAAGACTGGTTGTCAGACTTTCGGGCTTCTGACAACCCGTAACGACTGCCAAAGATCTCCGAATGACAGCCGGGATCGACGGCTTAGCGTGCTTTCCGAGGTACGGTATGTGAAGTTGTTCACCCATCCACGGATCAACCCCTCTCGAATGACCCGCTCAGAGTAACGGTTAGGAATTAATTGAGAAATTAGTTCAAAGGCCATTAAGAGCACATTATTATAAACTATATATCACATCCGGATGTTAGGGACAAGATTAATGATGTGTCCCGTGGCTCCTCAGATTTTGTTGACTAACAAACAGCGCTTTATGTACAGAGGCCAGCACATCAAACTACCCCAATCTGTCAAATTTTCCCGATTGAATATGAACCTTATTGCTTTCTAGTAAAGTTGAAAATCTATCAAAGAAATTTGACAGATTGGGGTAGCTTAATGTGTTGGCCTGTGTATCTACAGGATAATAATGGATATGAGGAACTTGCTGGTTAAACAGGAATTAATATTGTCTGGTTAATGTAAAGGGAATATGATGCAAAGTTGCAGGATGTCGTTTTTTAACGTCTAGTTGGAGTGCACTGAAAGTCTCATTTCTACTTCTTACAGCTGTATTAGATATTTCTATGATATTTGTAGATCTTTGTCAGTCGATACGGATGGCTACTCGTAACGACTGAGAAAGATCAAGATTCAGATACAAGTCGAAGAAGTCTGACCACCCAGTTCTAAGTTGAAAGTGGTACCTACCGTGTTACCCAGAAACTGGGTTGGTGAGGTCAGATAGGCAGTCGGTCCATGTAAAGTACCTACTAGTGTTCAGCTGCATCCAGTTAGACTGGAAGCTGACTGGGTACACTAAAAAAAATAAGCAGTCAATAAAAATGAAAAAAACATTGATCTGAACTGCTTTAAACAGTTCCATATGAGCCTAACGTTCAAAACAGTATTTTTTACTGATCCGAAAACAGTTTAAGCTTGAGGCAAAATGTTACCGTCATGACAGTAA
This sequence comes from Luperina testacea, assembly GCA_927399505.1. Lineage (NCBI taxonomy): Eukaryota > Metazoa > Arthropoda > Insecta > Lepidoptera > Noctuidae > Luperina > Luperina testacea. Next base: position 3,691,923 of record OV656771.1, read on the forward strand.
ACTTTAACGTTTTAAGTAGCTAAAAGGTCACAAAATTAACTGTTTTATTCATTTGGTGATATCGTTCAAACCATTGAAATTTGTTTACATTACAGTAATGGTGGTTTTCCTTTTTTTTTTTTGTTGTATTTTTCAGTAAATAGTATGTTCAATTATTAAAAGTTACCGTTTTGTTATGTCTTTTACTGTTTTAAGTACAAACATTTCTTCTTACTGTATAAAGTCAGTAAGTCTTAATGAAATCGCTTTAATGTCTTGTAGTAAGAAATCATTTTTTCAGTGTAAAGGCTAGGCAGATCTGTCGGGTCAGCGGGATTGTCCGAAAGGGTTACCGCTGGCCCGGAACATAAAGGGCTAAGGAAGGAACACGTGTGGGTTTTAGTCAGTAAGAGTCTGACACTCTCTTCCGCTCCACCCAGAGCGGGAGGGGTCATTTGATGATTTCCCATCCTGAAAAAAAAAAGGTTAGGCAGATTGATATGAGGTTCTTGCATGCAGTTTCTGATATTATTATGATAGATGAAGACAGTGGAGAATTTCAAGCATAAACTGACAAATGATTAATGTCTTTAGTTCATAAATTAACTAATCTGGTTATGTTAATATTCCCCTGCACTTACCAAACAATTTCAATTGCTTATTAGTTTGTATCTAATTAACAGTTAAACAACGTCTCCCATCTAAACTATCATTAACTTTAAACGTTAAATTGCTTCCATGTAACTAAACGTTTAAGTTTATGTAAGTTCGGCAGATAATGCTATCTGTTCTATTGGGTATAAACTATTTCATACACGAATACATTTGCAGTGTCAATTTATTGCAATAATCCTACTAATAATCACATCACACTAATATTACAAAGGCGAAAGTTTGTGAGTGTGTATGTTTATATGTTTGTTACTTCTTCACGCACAAACTATTGAACGGATTTAGATGAAATTTGGCACACAGATAGTTTATAACTAGGATTAATACATAAGATAATTTTTATTCCGATATTCTTATGGAATCGATACTTATGCAGGTCAACCGCGGGTCACAGCTTATAATATTATAAATGTGAAAGTTTGTGAAGATGTTTGGAGGTTTGTTACTCAATCACGCGTAAACCGTTGAACAGATTTGGATGAATATTGGCATTTAGATAAACCATTTCCTGGATTAACACATAGGATACTTTTATCCTGATATTCCCACGGTATCGAAACTTACACGGCCGAAATCGCGGGGCGCTGTTAGTGTTGTTATAATAATTGTTTGTCACACATTTTTTTATTTTCCAATTACAGATGTTTGTTTGGTAATAATAATAGATATTATCAGCCTATTTTATTGGCCTACAGTACTGCAACTGCCTCTTCTCATAGAGAGAAGGCCAGAATTGATAACCACTCTTGCTCAAGGCGGATTGGCGATTTCAGTCATAAAGCGCGCTAAGGGCTTTAAAACCAATCTGGGTCATTTTTCCATCATTAACAAAATGCAGATTCAATTTTTTCGCCTGTCACGCTCACCCAGCGTAGATATTGATATGTCTTAATCTTTACATAAATTCAAGGCTGCCTTGTATATAACTTTATCTTAAGAGTGAAAAATGAATAGTGTGGTTTCTTTTGTTTTCTCGTTTACTTAAATCTATATAATCTGTATAAATAAGTTAAATATGTTTTGTAACTACATTTCCTACTCCTAATGCATGCCGTGGCAGCCTATTTAATTAAGGCTACACTATGAAATGTTATAATAACATGTGGATTTTAACATGTATTTTTGGCCTATGCTTTGTTGGTTGTCCTTAAATAAATAAATATTAACTACAGCTGTTGCCTGCGATCCAGGATGAAAAGAAGCCTATGTCCCTCTCCAGGTTATGTTCTACTCATGTGCAATATTTCATCCAAATCCGTTCAGCCGTTTTAGCATGGAAGCGTACGACAAACATACGAAATTAGCCTCTTTATAATATTAGTTTTGATAAGTTGAGGTTTCTTCAGGATGTTTTTCTTTACAGATGTCAGTGATTTGCAATATAAATTTAGAAAGCACATATGAATTAAAAAAATCACTTGCCCGGAGTAGAACTCATAGCGTGCGTCATAGCGTGGACTATCACGAAATCACATTCGTTAAACATATTCTTTGGTAACTCAGGTGCCAAAGAGGTACGATAGTCTCTGTCAAAAAAATCTCCTAGAGATCGGTAACAATAGAAAAAGTAATTGTGTCTCATTAGTGATAGTTGAGGTAATAGAGAAGTTTAGTTTTTTTTTTTACCAAAACACGACCGATGCTACAATGGTTGTAACGATAATCTAAATAATATGTCAAGTTATCTCATCGAAAAATGACTACTAAATTATAAAATGAGTGTCCTATTCATTTGTATTTAATTCGTAAATCACAAAAGACATTACATTTATCAGTACGAGTTTGTTATCGGCGGCTATTCCCATTTCGACAATACCGTTAATTTTAATCGCATTGTTAAAACCTGTCAGTGACCATTAAAAATTTACGACAACAGCTAACGAAACCACGCAGCTATTTAGTCAAAACAACCGACGCGCGACGCGGAACACAACTAAATGCGGCAAGCACTTTAAATATTAAAACTAAATTTAGAAACTTTGCCTTTAGGTGTGTGTACATGTTTAATGGTACGTAACTAAATTTAGATTAATAATTTGCTTGGCAGAGTGAAACGCAACTGTTTTTGTATTACGCATATAAATAATAATCGTCTAGTGATCGTAAGCGGTACTGCCGAGCATGAGGTCCTGGGTTTGATTGGCCAGGCAAATTGTTATTGGGTTCTGGATGTTTGCCCGGTTGATGGCCCGTTTGATGTGAGAAGCACAGAACCGGTCGAACTGGAGGTGCTTGGGGGAGGCCTATGTCCAGCAGTGGACGTCTTTCAGCTGAAATGATGATGATGATGATGGCCCCCTATTATATGGGACTTCATCATAACTGGCAAAACATAGATGTACAGACGCCAGCACATCAAGCTACCCGAAACTGTCAAATTTTCCCAATCAACTTTGAACCTTATGTTTTAGCGATAAAGTTGAAAATCTATTAAAGAAATTTGACAGATTGTAGTAGCTTGACGTGCTGGCGTGTGTATTATAGATATGTACGCCTCTGTCTAACCCGTGTTGTTATATGTATTCTGTGCAATTAATTTATCTCAACAAGTTTATTTTGTACGGATCCGCAAGTAAACGTAGTCGACAAATATTAGATGAGTAGGTAAATACTCAAACAATTACCTATATAAATATTACAGGAGAAAGCAAAACGCAAGCTTGTAATTATTCCACTACTTAATTAAATTTAATAATATCAATTAAACAATTAATTAGCTTTAGTTTCATTTTCCAACCCGTTTATTTATACTGAAGGGTTATGGAACAATGTGTTCTTTCATCTAAAATGGTTTTAATAACCTTTGACCTAAATATGGAGACAAAAGTTTCTGCCTTTGATTGTAGACAAACATTGTTTAACAAAATTAAAGTATCTAAAACATTAATTTTGCCCATCCGCATTTATTTCGGTGCCCAAAATATCTCTTTGATCTGTTACTTGACGCTAAATAAAAAATGTTAACGATTTTAATAACTTTACTGCTCAGATATATCTGTGTTTCTATCTGAGCTTTACTGAGTAATTTCGAGTCAAATTAAAAAAGTACTTACCTACTTTGAAAATGGAATATAAAGTGATATTTATATTAAAGTTATCCTCAGTATTTGACAATCACCAAGATACATATGTACATAATTTTTAAAAGCTATATTATATAAATAAAAGTATTTGACATTTTACTAAAAAGTGTCTAACAAGTTCTTAGGCGAGTTACGTCGCTTACACTAACTGGTTTAATTTAATAACGGTGCCAAATGTTTGCAGAAACATCTACCAGGAGAGCAGAAAACTGACGGCGGTCGATCGATACCGCCAACACTTAAAGCCATCATAACGTACAAGCTCCAGTCAATTTCGATAGTTAACGTATTCCCAAGGAGGACATGTTCGTCGTCGTTAACAACGTCTGCGATGTCCCATGAGACATGTTTGGCAACAGCATGTTTGACATACGCCATTCATAGACTGGCTTTAGTCTTGTGCAATACTAGGACAACAGATAAGAGGATGTTTACTTTTGTGAGGATCGATAGCCTCAAAGTTTCTTATAATAGTAATAGTGTGTTTAGCACGTTCAAGGCATTTACTTTTATATCGCTGCTTCTGCTTGAAATAATTACTATTAAGGACTTTTCTAGAACAATTTACATTATAAATTGTAAGATGTCATTATTAAATTTCTTTGGTATTGTTCGTCGAATCGTTAAGCTCCTTATGTTCTGAGTTGAGCTGCACGATTACTGACAAATGCTGACTGACTGGACAGGTCCACTCAATCTGTGCGGTTCTTTCCTCAAAAGACCATTTCAGACACCAATCTATAAAGTCTCCACATGATCTGACCAAGATTATGTATGTCTGAATTTTAAAAGAGACTGTGACCTCTGAGTTTGTTTCGGTCTTTCTTCTCAGAGTAGTCAGATAGGAAACACCGATCTCATCTAATTTTAAAAAACATGGTTGACGTGTTATGGTGTTTATACAAACCTACTTTCAGAAATAAAATCATTTATCATTTATCTAGTTTTCAATCGATATCTTGCTAGTGTATCGCTAGAGAAATTACAACGGAAGTCTATATCGCTAGAACCTTATAAAATCGATACCGTATCGTGTATGAGGTGCTGTAACAGATAACTTTGAAAATCCACTCGATCTAAACACCAACATCAGGCAATGTTAAGATTCGAGCTACTGTCTCCGAATAGTTTACCCAACGCCAATATCGGGCGACCGCGGCGCAATTTACTATGTATGAGCGCGCGTTCAAATGTGTACAGTCACTTGAAAGTAGAAACTTTTAAACTTCTCTGAGGGTACCTCGGATGGGATTTTTATTACCTTTTATATATTATCAGCATTGATATACCTCGGGAAAAGTTTGATACAGTTGTAACTGCCGTTGTATGTACAAGTTTTTCGAACAAGGATATTGTTGTTTCTTCGGGTACGTGCTGCGTTTCTTCAATGATGTTATCTTTCCTCAAATAAGACATGATAATGCAAAGGGATTGTAACTCTATTGTGTTTTGTTCCTAATTATCTTATTTGTTTTGTCTTCCTTTTATTATTCGAGTCACGAATATGTGATATGTTTCCATTATGGGTACTTTTCTCATTGCTGCCAGATGCTAGTCGTTTTATAGGAATATCTTCAATGTTTAAGGATTTGTCACACTGGATGCGTTCTGCGGTCTGTGGTCAGGTCAAAGTGAACACAGCTCGCATCATGTATGAACAACACTTTACTTTGACCTGACCGCAGACCGCAGAACGCTTCCAGTGTGATAAACCCTTTAGTGTTATTTTACTTTTATTGTCGAATGAATGTTATGGCTTCTGTTTCCAGTAAAATGGGAATTATTTTGGATTGAACTACCTATAAAAAAGTCACAAGGCTTTTAACCATGATTGAGAGTCTGGTCTGCTATTCAAATGACAATGGCAACAATTTTATTTACGTTTACTTAGAAGTTGTTAAATACAGACGCCAGCACATCAAGCTACAACAATGTGTCAAATTTCTTCAATAGATTTTCAACTTTATCGCTAAAATATAAAGTTCAAAATTGATTGGGAAAATTTGACAGTTTCGGGTAGCTTGATGTGCTGTCGTCTGTACCTTCATTCCACTGATAAAATTACTACCCAGACATTGTAACTAACTCATAAACATTAACTCATAATAATACATTAGGTACACAAGTCAAATACCATCTCAAAGAGCATACAGTCTAAAAAAGATCCCAGTATTATATGTAAAAAGATCTTTGTCCTAACTAAATAAATCACATTTACCCACTTAATTAGGAACTTACGTGCGCTTTGAGACGTTCCTGTACAACTAATCAAAACAAACATTTTCCTTATGCTTTATTGCACAGACGCCAGCACATCTAGCTACCCGAAACTGTCAAATTTTCCCAATCAACTTTGAACCTTATGCATCAGCGATAAAGTTGAAAATCTATTAAAGAAATTTGACAAATTGTAGTAGCTTGATGTACTGGCGTCTATACAGTTTGTGTGTCTGTATGCGCATTGTTTACTGTCGTTCATGTTGTATTCCTTACTTATTTATAGAATTACTAGCATCGCCCCACGGTTTTACCCACATAAGTGTCGATCCCATCGGAACATCGGGATAAAAACTATCCTATGTCCTTTCCCGGGATGCAATCTATCTCTCTGCCAAATTTTATCGAAATCCGTTCAGTGGTTTAGGCGTGAAAGGTAACATATAGACAGACATACTGAGTTACTTTCGAATTTATATATTTGCCTATTAATGTTTTAAACATTCCGAAAAATTATCTAAATGATGGTGTCATGCCCAATTGCCCATATCATACAAAACACAAACCGCATGAATATCTAGTAGTTTAGAAGTTCTAAGCGGTCACGCAGATAGACACAAAAAAACGAATTTTTTTTTATGCTATGTGTTGATAATTTCCATGAAATATATGTAAAGTATTGGATATTTGGAGGAACAGTAATGACAACATGATTATCCCTGATACCCTGCTTACGTTTTCCCAGCATACATTCTTCTTAGAATACATTCTTGCGCATTCACATGCCACGTATTTGGTAGCAAATAGCAGCGCGCTACGCAAAGTTTGTCCGTAGCTCGTAGCGGATTTGAAAATTCTCATAAAACTATCATGTTTAGAGATTCTCTCAAACAACATCTACATGTTCATAGTTTTTTATTGGCTCATAGGTTTTAGATAGATCAAATACCTACCATTGAAAATCAATTACCTTGAGGCTAGATCCAATAATATAGAGGTGAGCATTTGGCAGTCTGATTCTGACATACTTAAACTACCAGAAAGCCAATTCCCGAAATTTAAAACGTTTAAAGTCTAGATGCAATCTCATCTAGGCGACAATAAATGTCAAAAAAAATCGGTTGTCTGTAAAGTCGGTTTACGGACGATAGTTTAACGTGACAACGTCATAACAAAACATAATGAAATTGCCGAACGCGGAGGCCGATTCGGCAGCGTTCGACATCATCTGTCTCTCATCGCTCGTTCCGCGCTCTCGCTTGCACTTCAAGCCGCCATGGAACGCTACAACGCTACAGAGCAAGGCCGCGAGGTAACGCTACATGAGTCATGTTTTTTCGTGTGTGCAGCCAGCTTCATCGATTTATTAGACGATGTCACGTCAAAATACATGGAAATTATAGGTATTTTTGACAGACTGAGACAGATCAGACTGTAAAAGTTCTTAAAATTACGAGAATTGCCCCCCCTTTTCTTTTTTCAGGATGGGAAATCATCAAATGACCCCTCCCGCTCTGGGTGGAGCGGAAGGGAGTGTCAGACTCTTACTGAATAAAACCCACCCGTGTTCCTTCCTTAGCCCTTTATGTTCCGGGCCAGCGGTAACCCTTTCGGACAATCCCGCTGACCTGGCAGGCTTCGGCCCTGACGGGCCCCTTCATTTGATGCTGACATCTCTTTGAGGCGCGCGTGGAACACGTACGCACCGTCCGGCACGGGCCTGGTCCTGATCGGATGGTGAGCTAAGAATTGTGCCCCTCTGATTCTAACTTCCACTATCACATAGTAATTTCCAAGACACGTGCCAACAAGCCACAATCTACACTAGATGCTCTTTTCATACTTTATAATAGTAGTAGTATTACTTTTTATTATCTCCAGTTCACTTGTTGGAGGCAAACATTTTGCGGCGCGAGTGTCCTCACCTGACGCCTTAGTAATTAAGAAATGAAACTTTAAAACAACTACTAAAAATTGTTGTGCAGTCTTAGAATGATAGTCTTTTGTATTTTTTGGGAAAGGCTTTCGTTTGTTTTGTTAATCGTTCTTTTATTTCTTTAATTATTTTATGATCTTGTTCTGTGTTAAAGTACATTTTGCTTTCTGATTTAATTTTAAAGGGTATCTTTCTCTCAAAACATTTAAGACAACTAGGAGCACTTTGGAGCAATTCTACACTTTGTTATCTATAGTATCTAATATTAGCCAGTAATTCAATCTTCTCGTTAATTCTAACGAGAATTTTATAACTTTTTTTTTGTATGTTTTATAACATAGGCGTAATCGCGGCTTCATAATAGGTAGTTGGTACTTCTGTAATCAATCGGTGGTCAGAGGCAGTCGCGTCATGTAAAATACTGTTAATCAGTTATATCTGGTGAGACTGGAAGCCAACGTATTATATACACATTAATTTTCCAGAATAAATTCTCTAAATGAAGCTGAAAACCGCATCGGAATCCATCGTCTAGTTTGCAAGAACTAAGCGATCTTACAGACATACACGAAAAGTGGCTTTATTTAATACTATTTATAGATAACCATGATAGAACCAAGGAATTCTTCCACTATCTAGCCAGTATTCTTGTCACTATAACTCCTCGTGATAAAAAGCTACGCAACACTTACTTGCCTTAGTTTTTGAAGTTAATGAGAAAATGTACGTCGCGGAAACTTTACCATCCGACTGTTTTATAGTTTTAAACGACTTAGCCGACTCCGTAATTATGACTAAACAAGCATCCTTCGCAGCTTTGTTTACATTAGTGTTAGAATTTAAATTTGCAACTTCGTGGAAACATTTTTAAAAGGTTGATGTAGCTTTACGAGATTTATGGTGTTGATAATGTATGTGGAAGCCCGAAAGTCTGACAACCGGTCTTACCAAGGGTATCGTTTTACCCATTAACGGGGTTGTAGAGGTCAGATAGGCAGTCGCTCCATGTAAAGTATTGGTACTCATCTGCATCTGGTTAGATTGAAAGCCGACCCCAACATAGTTAGGAAAAGGCTAGGCAGATGTGAAAAAGATGATGTGAATGTTTAATGGGTTAATGTTTTGGAATTTGGAATAGATTAGCTGTATCGAGTATACTAAAGACTTTTTTCTTTATCTTTTAAATACTATTGTTAATCTCGCACTGATCGCGAATGAAGAATAAATGCTAGGATTTTTTTAACATAACCTGCTTGTTATATTTTTGTACTTAAGATACGGCCATTCCATGTTTTACATGTTCAAAATAAGTACCCAATATAAGCGTTAGCAACACTATAAAATCAGAACGCCCAAAACTTAAAGAATTTATCCAGCCAACATTGCATAACCATAATATCATGGCCGAGAGAACTAGCCGTTTGCTCGCTTAAAGCATTCCACATCCAACCTCCAAGTTTGAATTATGTCTTAACATACACTAAGACATAATTCACAAGTTAGAGGAAATATATTACTTAGACAACTCTCAAGTTATTCGAAACGTCTCTTGTCGTGAAAATAATTTACAGCAGCCATCTTACTTGGAGTCTGTGGATATAATAACATGGAGATATTAGTGTTGGTTGACATTGTGTGCATTCTGAGTATTTGCTGAGGAGAAACATACGGAGTACGATGCCTTTGAATTTGCATAGTGATTTTGAAGATGCTTTGATGTATGATTTTCGAGTTTGGGAATGCCATTGATGTCTGTGTAGACAATTCTGTGTGTAGTATTATTATTAGATAAGTCTGATTTAGATATTTTGAGACATAATTTTCTCACTTGCTGCTTTAGGACTTTGCTGAGTTTTCTGAATACTGAATTGTAGGTACATGGGTATTTCTCGTAACGGCTCCTTCAAACAGGCGCGACACGACACGCGACACAAAGGCACCGCAAGTCGCGCAACGAGCGGTGCCTTTTTGTCGCGCCTATTTGTAGGAGTCTTAAAGGTACTATTTGGAACCGAACGGCCAACTGCAACTGTCGCACGTGCAGCGACTGTAGATACTTGCGCGTCGACTATAGTCGACTATAGTCATCGCAAGCCGATTGCATGCAGTCGCTCCACGTGTCGGTTGTTGCAGTTGGCAGCTCGGTTCCAAGTAGTGCCTTAAATTTAGGCAAATTATTCAAAATTTTGCGTAAAAATTCTCAAAACATAAATATGCTACCTAAACCCGCTACTCCTAAATCTATACACTTAGTTTTAATACACAACAGCAAATATTTGCCGTCAACAAAATAATTGGTGCTCATATCACACACCGTGACGGCGCCGTCTACAAAATATAGCCGTATATTCCACACATTTGCATCCCTTGGGCCATATTCTATACAACAAACATTGTATATGAGATGCATTCCTCATTCTCTTGTTGATTCAATGGAAATTAGGATCTCTGCTGGTTTTAATAAAGACGCTTTCGCATTATGCAAGTGTTTATTAATAGTGACGACATTTGCATCCCTGAAATGAGGTTCTGGTGTTTGCCACCCTTTTTTATGGAAATCGGCTTCGAATAAATTTATTTTAGAGAGGTTTAATTAAGAAGGGATCTGGAGATTCTGTAGAAACTCTTCTGACATTACGGTTTTATGTCGCACTGCAAATTTCAATTGACATCTATCTGTAGAAACGAAAGAAGACGTGTTGTTAATTATTTTCATTATATAGGTAAATCATCATCATTTCAGATGAAAGACGTCCACTGCTGGTCACTTGCCTCTCCCAAGCATCGACACTTCGACATGTTTTGTGCTTCTCTCAACCAGTGGATTCCTGCGGCCTTCACCAGGTCATCGGCTCACCTTGTTGGCATTATATAAATGTTTATTATGCAGAAATTTCTTAACCCACAATGAAAACAATATTACCTACAACTGTTCATTTTCAAAACCACTTTTTTACCCAGCTTCTTCACAGAATATACAGCCATTTTTACAAAAAGATACGTCCACAATGAGAAAAATCTTCCCGAGTCGTTATTTTTACTTATCACTGGATGCAAGCTGCTTATCTTATCTTGAAACAGCTTCTTCCTCTTCCACTTAATTCGCACTTTCTACAAAGGGCTCAATGTTAAATTGGATTAATTCTACCACATAAATCCTTGCTAAGGTCAAAGACGGATGGACGCTGAAGTAAAAGATATGACAAACCACTTTATCTTGACCTGCCGCTATGATTTGGGTTATGTGGACACTTCTTTAATTAACTCGACGATATTTGCTACTCATGGTCGGTTTGGTTCAACATTTAACAATAGTTACTTTTAATATTGAAGAAACTTTGTAATATTTACACCAAGTTTTACGTGAGAATAGGTACAATCATGGTTATTTCACCACAGCTTTACTTTGTAGCGACTGGTACCTAATCTAATATGCAATATATCTAATAAGCAAAATATTTACTATGAGAAATGGAAAACCCTGTTTTTTTTTTGTTATTATCAAGTTTACGTTCTTCTTCTACTTTCGGTTGCATCCAATTAATTTTGCGACCAACACCGTAATAATTTACCCTCAGTCATAAAAAAACTAGGATATGAAAAACCGTAATAAACCGCAGATGTACGAGGATCCCTTCTGAAACACCCTTAACCACAATGGCCCGGAAATCAATGGGACGATATGCCTCGGTCCGCTGACGTCGATCCCGTGTGACAGCACCCTAATTAAGCCCGATGGCCTCGCTTTCTATTTCAACAATTGTAATTGTTTTACTGAGTAATATTTCGTTTTAATGTACCTCTTGTGTTCTGACCCGAGGTAATTAGGTCTCTGATGGTGGAGTAGGGCTGCGATAGTGGAAAATTTAATTTGCTTAAAATGTATAGGTATATATCTATACTAATATTATAAATTCGATAGTAACTTTGTCTGTCTGTCTGTCTGTTTGTATGTTACCTTTTCACGCCTTAGCCACTAAACGGATTTCGATAAAATTTGGCAGAGAGATAGGTTGCATCCCAGGGAAAGACATAGGATAGTTTTTATCGACATACCTTGCGGGCGAAGCCGCGGGCGGAAGCTAGTATCTGATATATCTTCTGCTCCAGCGCTCGTTTCTGCTTCTATCTGCCTGACGTGTTTAATAATCCATACTTAATGTTATAAATATGAAAGTACGTCTGTCTGTCTGTCACCTCTTCACACTTAACCGCTGAACCGATTTAGATGGAATTTGGTATAGAGATAGTTTGAGTCCCGGGAAAGGACATAGAATAGTTTCTATCCCGATATTCCAACGGAATCGACATTTATGCGGGTGAAACCGCGGCGCGCTGCTAGTGATTAATAAATTCCTGATAAAATACCGACCCGCCGCAGTTTTTAGGGCTTGATAAAACGGTGGAAACCGCATCAAAATTCGTTGCGTAGTTTAGAGAACAACGCGGTCACAAAGTCAGACCAGAATTGAAATGAATGAATGAATGAATTCACCATCTTCATTCTTCTGACCTTATTCCAATGTATTTGGGGTTGGATGAAGATAGATTGTACAATTATATTATATCTTTAATCAATAAGCAGAGAGTACGTATTAGTACGGTGGGTACTGGGTTGTTGGCAACATTTTTTATAAAATGACTAACTCCTGCCTGCGACTACGACCGCGTGAAATTTCACAAAGATCCTACTCTTCACAAAGAACACACCGTCCAAATTTCATGTCTCTAGGACCAGCGGTGTAGCTGTTCGTTGATATATCAGTCAGTCAGGACTTTGAATTTTATATATATAGACTGTTTAGTTTTTTTGTGTGTCTGTTGAATTTCAATAGAATAAGAAAAATACGCTCTTTCTCTGAAGCTGCCTATTGATCATCCATCTTATCAGTAGCATTTATTGCCTTATTTATTGCCACGGGTGCTCGTGAAAATAAAGTCAAACAGATCTTCAACTTTGTATTTTAAGAGACAATGCATGGAAAATAATAGCACTGTTAAACAGATTTCTGACAGGGACTTATTTATTACATATAACCATCAGGGGACAATCCGACAATCTGAGATCTTTGTAAGATTTTTCATAGATCTTTGCTATATTCAACAGGACCATATGTCATGAAAATATTACAACTATGTAATTTTTTTACAAATATTATATCGCATTGTCAGTTTACTTAAGAGCTCAACTGTCACTAACATCTACCTAGCCTTTTCCAAACTATGTTGGGGTCGGCTTCCAGTCTAACCGGATGAAGCTGAATACCAGTATTTTACATGGAGCGACTGCCTATCTCACCTTCACTGCCCAGTTCCTGGGTAATACGATACCCCTTGGTAATACTGGCTGTCAGACTTTCGGGCTACTGACTACCCGTAACGACTGCCAAAGATCCCCGAATGACAGCCGGGACCAACGGCTTAACGTGCTTTCCGAGGCACGGAGGGGTCTTGGTATGTGAAGTTGTTCACCCATCCACGGATCAACCTCTCTCGAATGACCCGCTCAGAGTAACGGTCTTGGTAGGTGAAGATGGTCACCCATCCACGGACCAACAGCGACAAGCGTAGCTTAACCTGATCGATCGACCCGTGCGGCTGTTATTACTTAACTTGAAGCCCCTCCTCAACTGTCACTGACACAATTAATTGTTAACTTAATAAGCTTGTCCAACAGACAAGGGGATAACACATAGGGCCCAAATTGATCGTCGCTATCATTTTCCTGAAATCACACGAACAATCACTATAAAATAAGTTAGCTATAAAAATTATACAAAACCAAGTTTTAAAGCAGTGTTAAAAGCAGAACACCTCAGAGCAGTTTATAACTAAACCGTGTTCAATATCAGTTACTTAACCAGCGCTCAAGATGCAAGCGTAGTTAATTCATAGTTTACAAACTAACTTAGCTCAGTTAACGACGAGCTGTAAAGGGATTGCTTTAATGTTTAACTTTTAATACTAATGAAGTGGGGTTAAATCGTGATATTATTCATTATATCGTCTTACTTAATTTAAATGTTTATTGTTTTGTAAATGTTCCTTGGTGAAAATGTGATTTATTCTTCGTTTGACCCACTGAATTTTGTCCTACTTAAAAAAATCCTGGTTCGTCCCAAACAATATGCTTCCTTTGTCCCAAAATATTTTTTTTTATTTCATTCCCGATTCGTCCTATTTTATATTCCTTCTACGGCCCATATTTTTGTATAAGCAAAACTCACTAATTTTTCTCAATTTTAATTTCTAACCTGACGATATTATTGTGAACTTCCATCATGATAACTCAGGGAAATAAAATTCATGGAAATAATTATGAAGACGCTTTTAAATTTCCGTCCACGATAACGTATTAGCGTGCACATGTTTTCATAAATTTTATGGACGTGGACGTTCACCCTAATTCCCAATGGAAAATCCACACATTCACCCATTCTGGGAATTGACAATAACAAGCTACATCAGTGGTACCCCTAAAATGATTATTTATCAACATAAAAAAAAACTAGGTAGAGAAAATTCGTAACCAAACTAAGGGAGGCAAATCAGCTTGTTCCCCGCAGGCGAACAAGGTCTGTATTGTTATTTCTTTTTGGATATTTTAATCAACTCTATCCACAAGAAAAAATATATTTTAGAAATGGCTGATAAGCCAAATAATAATGTGTTTTTTTGATGAGAGGATGTTGTTCAATCTGGGTTTTGATCGATAGACTCGGATAAGCTTTTTTACAGGCAAAATATTCATGAATTTGGATAAGTTTTTCCTGTTTTCTTCCTAATATAGAAAGAAAAAGAAAGAAAGAAAGAAAATTAGTTTATTCTGCACAAACAAAAACGCACATTACAAATAAAAATTTAAAAAAATATTAAAAAAGAACATAAAATACACACACATAACGTAGTCAAAAGCCTCGTACTCAATCTTAGAAAATATTGACAATTTTGTCCATTGTTTGATGTCAGGGCCAGGCACCAAAAACAACACACATTATTATTTGACAACTGACATTGACAATGACAATACAAATCACAACAAAACGTGAAAACAACGACAATCAAACAAAAACAAAAATGCCAATTTCAGAGTGGAATAATAACTACTTTCGTAACAAACAACATTAATAAGGAATATCAACCTTGATATTAGAAAACCTAATGTCTTTCTGGCTGTCTCTTAGAGTACCATTTTCTGAAAAACGATTTTTTGTTAATTCTTATCGACATGTAGGTACAGACGCCAGCATATCAAGCTACTACAATCTGTCAAATTTCTTTAATATATTTTCAACTTTATCGCTAAAGCATAAGGTTCAAAGTTGATTGGGAAAATTTGACAGTTTCGGGCAGCTTGATGTGCTGGCGTCTGTACGTAAGAGGGGCTTGTGGTTAAGTAATAACAGCCGCACGGGTCGATCCATCAGGTTAAGCTACGCTTGCCGCGGTTGGTCCGTGGATGGGTGACCATTTTCACATACCAAGACCCGTGCCTCAGAAAGCACATTAAGCCCTTGGTCCCGCCTGTCGTTCGTGGATCTTTGGCAGTAGTTACGGGTCGTCATAAGCCCGTAAGTCTTATAACCACTCTTATCAAGGGGTATCGTATTACCCAGTATCTGGGTTGTGGAGGTCAGATAGGCAGTCGTTTCATGTAAAATATTGGTATTCAGCTGCATCCGGTGAGACTAGAAGCCGACCCCAACATAGTTGGTAAAAGGCTTTATTGGTTGATGTAAGTACTTATGTAGTTGTAATATGTAAGCAGGTGGCGTTCTGTGGCTTCGGCCTACTCCAATGGGAAAAAAGCGTATGCGTGAATACTTTGGCTAGGTTTTTTGCTTTATCCAATATTAGGCAAAGACTATTTAAACTTACGTTTCAAATTAATATTATTTCAAGTTAAACAAATATCAACTCTATTTTAATAGCAATTAAGTAGATTTCAGACTAGCACTGACTTGCACTATTGAAAACGTTATAAAAATGTCTGAAGTTGTAGCTTTAACTGAACTTTATTGTGTAGGATTTAAAGTTATTTTTCCATAAACTCATATTTGTTTACATTTTTGGCAAATAAATCGCGAATACAGATTAGACTGCTTTCATTGTTATTTTTGCCTGCTTTAAAATTCCCTCTTTACGGTCAACTGCTAAACATTAGAATTCGGAAAGCCTCCTAATGGCCTCTACAACGAAAGGACACCAACAACAGTAGACGAATTGGTGACCGCAGTTAATTGTTATTAGCAGACAGGAGCTGAACCCCCCCCCCCCCCCCCCGCCCCTCTGTAATCCCTTCGTCGCTTTTACGACACCCAGGGGCGGCTGGGGGCCTATTCTACGCGGAACAATAAGAATCAATTTAAAACCCTCAAACTAGGCTAACACAAAATTACTACTACATAGCGAAGAGACCTTACAAAATAAAGGTAGCATATTAAAGGTGTGGTTACACTGTAGTAGGTTGTAAAAGACATCGAGGCGCAAATAATGAGGGTTTTCTGAAATGACGTTCGCTAGGTGGCAGCACTGACACGTCAGGTCCAGACATCTGTCAAAGAGCTTATATTTTCTTCAGTCATGACTGAGTGATGAACGAATGAAAGAATCAAATGATGAACGTCATCATATATTTTATATTCATTGTCGAAATGGAAAAAAAAAAAACTCTTGTCAAAGTGGTGCAAACTGGTGTCGTATATTTTCACGAAAACCCCCATTATTATATAATCATATGGGTACTGAATCTTAAAGGTAGGTCCTGCTCCATAGGACAATCTAGAGTCTAGACAAAATCAAACTGGTTGGTAATTTAATTGTAATTTTTTTTTTAACGTTATTTACATTCTGTCATTATTTTACTAACACCCTGAATTATTACTTGTTATTTTTCTTTAATGAAAATCGTCTTCTTTCACAATGTTTGTTAATATGTGAGCACCATGTATCTATCACATAATTAATTTATATGTCATGGTTTCATTAATCCATTTTAATTATGTTGTTATAGTAATTTTATTTTAGGTACATCATATAGTCTTCACATATTATTATATTCTTCTCCATACGTTAATTTCAATTTTATTGTAATTTTTGACGTTAAAAATTGCGTTTTATGCGCTTATTTGAAATAAGTGACTTGATTCTAAAACACAGGCGCTAAAAAAGTTTTCAGTTATTAAAAAAACCGGTCAAGTGCGAATCGCAATCGCGCACCGAGGATTCCGTACAAATTAGTAGGTATGTAAATATTTTGTCACGGGGTTTTTTTTAATGTACCTACTTAACTACAAATTTACGGCTTTTGGATTTTTCCTTTATTTGTGCTACATAAAATTGCTTCTTGCCAAATTTCATGATTCTAGGTTAATGGGAAGTACCCTGTAGGTTTTGATGCTGGAATATAAACTTAAACAACTTAGAAGTTTGATTTTTTCACTGCTTCAAGGGATTGCAACCCTGAGATTTAATATTAATTTCAACCTGATAACTCCACGCGTTCCTGAGAAAATGGGTTTTGACCGACGGACAAGCAGAAGGACGATAAAGCGATATTATAAGTGTTCCGTTTTTCATTTTGAGATACGGAACCCTAAAAGACAGCTGTTCCTCATATTTTGACCGAGTAGATATTGCACTTTTGTGTATGAAACAGCAGATTTTTCGAAAAATTTGTACTCTAGGAGTCAAAAATCAAGTGCTGAATTTTTTGTAACAGTTTGCGCGTCGATTCGTCCCTTACACCGTAGGGATACACCGTAGGGAATATATTGAGCGTTCGGTAACGAGCATTTGACTGTGCGTTGAACCAAGCGTTATAATACTCGCACACTTGCATGTGACAACAAAATTTCTTTGTAAAGGATTTTTTAATAAGCACTGCCCTTTTCAACCGACGTCAAAAAAGGAGTTCTGTATTATTCGACCCGTATATATGTTTGTAGGTCCGCAATTTTCTGAAAAACTAATGAACCAATTTTGATGTTTCTTTTATTAACGTGATCTATATACTTTCAGGAAGGTTTAAGTAGGTATTAATATATTAGCTAATTATTCTTATGTACGAAGTTTTATATGCATAAATAAAAAAAATAAAAAAAAATGTACTGCATCTCCGGCATTTCTATACAAATTTTGATGATTTTTCAAGTCAATGTCTTCAATTCTTCAATGCACCTTAGCTTGGCACCGCTTGTCTGCAATTGTATATCTAGATATGTATTATTTTTAATGGATAAGGTATGCATCAGGGGTGGTCCCATATGATTTTTTAACTTTGCTTGGGTTGTTTTTAAGTCAGCTTCAATAATACGATTTTATTCCACTTAGTTTATATTGATGATGTCTTTGATACTATAATTAATTCAATAACAAATGATGACTCGCAATTTGTTTTTAAAAGCATATTGTTGCTGCTTTTGAATGACCTACTTTCCACGTCCGTTAACGAACGCTCGCGAAAAATGTTCGCGCATTGTAATCGCGGTGTGGTCGCACCTTAAAACAAGTTTCTATCTCATAATCCCTAGAGGAAAACATACAACCCTTTCATGTGCGGCTAATAGGTGTAGGTAAGTAACTTTTACCCGACTTAACAGAAAATATTGACGTCTCTGGGCACTCGTAAATTCTTGCAGGATTCTCAAATAAAATAAGTGGGATATATTCTGGACATTGGTAGGTATAATAATGTCCAGAATATATCACACTTATTTTTATATGTTGAAAGAAAGAAAGAAAGAAAAAGTATTTATTGCGACTCGTACAGGAAGATCACAAACTAAACTAAACACAGTAAAATAAAAATCCAATTTATATTTTTTTTAAAGTAACAAAAGGAAAATGAAACAGAAAGTCCTGTACGAGGCCAAAGATCGTACGTCGGAAAGCACGTTAAGCCGTTGGTTGCGGCTGTCATTCGTGGATCTTTGACAGTCGTTACGGGTACTCAGAAGCCCGAAAGTCTGACAACCAGTCTTACCAATGAGTATCGTATTACCCAGTACCTGAGTTGTGAAGGTCAGATAGGCAGTCGCTCCATGTAAAATGCTGATATTCAGCTGCATCTGGGTTAGACTGGAAGCCGACCCCAACATAGTATGGAAAAGGTTAGACAAATGATGAGAGGTAGGTATAATATGTGCTAGTGGTACCTATTTAGAGCGTCTTTTGTTTTTAGTAAATTCGATGTCCAACACTTTATTTGACTGGCCAAATCTTCCCTTGCGGTGGTAGAGCTAACGCCCGCCTGGTTTGCAACCATCCTCCCACCGGAGTCCGGCGGCAAGCAGCTTGTTGTGTTTCGTCGATGCGTGGGAGTTCCAGTGCCTTAGGCATCTTCTGGGCACGCTCGTTCCATTATAGACCTCATCCATCGCTTTCCGTAGGCATGTTCAGCAATAAAAAATATAAAAATAAGAGTAGACAAGTATTTATTTCGAGCTCCATATTTGTAGGGAAAGTGTTTTTTTTTTGTTATTTTGTTCACTATTCTTCAAAAAGTATACGCAAAATCCCAAAACATTGAGAAAATTGCATTCGTCTAGCAGCAGAAGAAGATTCCTACATAAATCACAACGTTTATTTCTCAACATTGGCAACTATGAGTCGCAACTGGTCGCAACAACATAAAACAAAGAATTCCCTTTGAATCTCGTCCACCGTACCTACATTTTCTTCACGATCGAATCCTAAAAAGTAGGGGAAACATTCCTTTGCCATTCAAAGAATCGAAATCACAGTACCGCGGCATACCAGGATACCAAGAATTCTTGAGTCTGTATTCTGCATGCATATTCAATATTAGAGGACAAAATAGTAAAAAGGGGGAATAAAAATTTCCTTTCAAACAAATCGTTCCCGTTCGCATAATGGGAGATCGTACAATGGTGCAATTCTGGCACGACACTGCCACTGGTGGCCTGTTTGACGTACTTATTCAAGAATCTGTTACGAAGTATTTTTCTGGTTGTCTTTTTTTGTTTATTGTGTAGTTACTGTTATGATTCAATCTTGGTTTCTGTTTGGATCTTTGTGGGTAGGTGAGAAGGGTGTATAGTATAATGCGTTTTATATAAAGCTGCTTACGTGTCTATGTGTGTCGTTTAAATATGCAACTGAAGGAGTCAGTAGTGCACAATTCACATAATGTATCTTTTTTTTTTAATATTAATAAAAATAATATTATTTAAACCATTCAAAATTTATTTTTTTCTAAAACTAAAAGGAATTATAAAAATTGATATAATTATTTTATCATTAATCTTCAAATTATAATTTATATAATAAATTAAATAAACACCTGTTTGTCATTATAAGAATATGACCTAGCAAAAGCGAAATAGATATGACAATTTCCAGGACTTTAACTCTTTGAATTACATTAATTAAATACTTTGCCTCCAGCATGTGCACGCTTAATGTTCTGCAGAGCTTTATTTTTTTAAAGTATCAACTAAGCTTTATATTTGTAAAAATACCTATTAGTATATTATTTTCTTTACGCATCATCTCCCGTAGGCTGTCGTGTCAAACGATACGGATTATTATACGAAAGAATAAATCGGTAAAGCCGCAGAAAACAAAGTCAAAGTAAAATCATTTATTTCAAATAGGCACATTAAAGGCACTTTTGAACGTCAAAACTTACAGTACAATTGAATTGATTTTAGTCGCCCCTTCCAAAAGGTAGTGTTCGTATGGAGAAGAATGGGCAAGAAACTCCACCGTTACTCTTTTAAAATGTTTTACAAGGTTTTGTATACATAATATTATTTATTATATGTGAAGACAATGCACCTAGAATAAAATTAGTCTACCACAAAAAGTAAAAAGAAGTAAAAATAAAGCCAAGACAGGTAAATCAATTATGTGATAGATACATGGTGCTCACATACACTACATAATACACACATAACACTACATAAGTATCTGTTGACAGCCAATTCTCAATCTTGTCACCCCTTCAAGTAGATAGCTCTGAAAGCCAATGTCGATTGGTTATACCTATCACCAATTCACAACCCTAAGGTAAAACGACCTCACTAAGATACAAGTTTCAATTTCCCATCCCCTTCGAGTACAAGCCATAAATAATATTCAGAAAAAAAGTTATTTAACACATCCTCAATAACTCGGAGTTGGTGAGCAGTATACGTTGCCAATTCTCCGGCTTGCCTATGAGGAATGAAGCTGGAATAAAGCCAGCCTATTCTATGTACAATGAAAAATCTCTTTATAGCAAGCTTCGTGTACACTCGTATGGATTCAGTTATACGAAGCGTTATGTGGCACAGTTCTATATGGGCCCATCTTTTTGAGGTTAACTGACCTGTATAAATACAGGAAGTTTTTGGGTGGGTTTCAAAAATGTAGGCGGTATTGCATGTCCATTAGCTTACTTTTTGAGAAGACTTGGGGCCAGCTGTTGACTAACATTTTGGATTGTAATATAATGAGGTTAGAGGTAGTTCCGTTAAAGACCAGTCGTTGAACTTTGGCAACGAATCGCTGTAATTATAAGTAGCAAAAAGTTAAAAGTTAAACATTTATATTTATTACCAAAGGATAAATATCAAGCAGTTCCATGATTTCTACGGAAATTACGATTTTAGCGTCAACGGTCTATTAATATTTTGTACGTTGACACTAAAATCATGACAAACAAAATAAATCGATACAATGACATATCTATAACGTGTTTTGAATGTCGTCAACGTACTTATAATGAAAATATAACCAATTGAAAACGTAGTTCACATCGCATCTTTACAATCAATCATGACATGCGCTGACATCGCTAAAACACCTTTGTGATTCAAAACAATTGACAGCTTCGAAAATTCAAACGTTATACCGAGAACCAAACCAAATGTTACATCACAAATTCCCAGTCCATTCTTTTCCAAAACAATAGGAAAGCGATTGCTTGTATCGACTGAGGCATTACACCTCGTTCATGCAATATCTAAAGTCAGGTATACAAATGCCAGTAACCTTGAACAAATGTGTGCATGTAGCTTGCACAGCGTTGTGACTACCACTCAATCATGATCATTTTCGGGTGACCACTGGAAATCAGCACTGTGCTGGTGGTCCCCTTACAGCATCATGCTGAGTGGAAGCCTTCTTGTCACAGTCAAGACGCAGCTGTCTACGTGTAATTACAGATTTGTTTTGCTTTAGATACTTAGTGTCATTTACAGATATTCTGTTTCACGAAGTCTGTTCGGCTTTGATTGTAGTAGTGACGTATCCCGACAAGCGCGCTCCCACAGCGGCTGCCCCTTGCTGCCGTCGCATGAGGCTATTTCCGCGAATGTGTACCGTTTTACTTCACCCATTGTTGAGTCTCTGTTGATCACAATGTGCATGTGCACGCTTGACAACATTCATAGCCAAACGGACTTCGTGACATAGAACATCTATACAAATATTTTTTATATGCACGTGTTTCTGTGACAACATTATTTATTTATTTTCAAAACACTTAGTCTATTTTAAAATGAGTTTCAGACTCAGCGAAAAGCGAAGCGAAGAAGCGGGTAGTTTTTTAATCGTCTTATAAACAAAACACGCGCGGTGTCGCTTACAGTAACAGTGGCGCGAGTTCAATGGTTTTTTCCGTCTCAAAAAATGCTCAACGAGCCTAAAGATTTAAAGAAGTTTTTACTTCAAAAATTATAGGCCGACCGCTTAACTGAGACATTGCCTGAGGTAGAAGCGCTGTGCGGGATGGGTGCGGTGACGTGTTGCGAGAGCTCAGTGATTCGTCATCCTGTGATAACTATTACCCCTCCCGCACCGAGCACCTACCTCAGACAACGCCTCGATTAAGAGGTCGCCTATAGCTGTCTCATACATTTTGATCCCGTAGGTATTGCACTTTTGTATGAAACAACTGAGTTTTTTTTTTATAACTGACAAAAATTTTCAACGTTAGTACGGGGTCCATAATTATGTGCCGAATTCATGGTTTCAGTTCAGGCATAGATGTTCTTTACTATCCGATATTATCCTAACTAATACTAAAAATGCGAAAGTATGTTTGTTTGTTACCTTTTCACGACTAAACCACTGAACCGATCATCCTGAAATTTAGCATATCGCTCCCCCCACCGAATAACATGGTAATGTGGTACTACGACAGTTTTCGTTTTATTGCATATTCGGTGTCTAAAGCATTAATATTATCTTGTAATTTTTTTTTGTATTTTTTCTATGTATATTTATAAAAGTACAATAATTTCAATGGTACCGTAATGAACATAACAACATTATTCCCTTAAAATCTAAACACACTTTTTGCACGAATAATACCATAACATGTTATTACAGATCATGCAATCGTTAACTTTTTCGGTAAGCGACGATTACCATTATATTCGCGTAAGAAATGCATGCCTTTTTCCACGTAAAGTATAAAACAATTACATTTGTGTATTATTTTTGTTTACAATATAATAGAAACGGCTTATTCGATTTAGATGCGGTTTTCACTAATATATTGTAGTAAGCTTCACTTAACATTTAGTGTTTATTTCATGTCAATCGGTTCATAAATAAAAAAGTTATGTCAATTTAAAGAATCACGGCGGACATTTTTAAGGTATACTATCAGAGTACGTACATGGACGCGCACTCTCGAGGCTAACTGATGAACAGCGTTTGATATTTGATCTGGTGAGCGTTGATAGTACTTTGGAAGAAATGCTATTTGTAGATGCACCCGGTGGAACGGGTAAAACATTTCTTACGAAAGTTATTTTGGCGAAGGTACGAAGCCAAGGTAAAATCGCGCTTGCTGTCGCTTCATCAGGCATAGCAGCCACATTGTTGCCAGGTGGGAAACTGCTCATACAATGTTCAAAATTCCGATCGATTTAGACCGCACAGAAAGCCCTGTTTGTAATATTTCAAGAAACAGCGATAAAGCTAAGGTTCTTCGTGATTGTAGCCTTATTATATGGGATGAGTCCACAATGGCCAATCGAAAAGCAATAAAAACAGTAGACAGAACGTTGCGTGATGTCAAGCAAAATGATCAACCCATGGATGGCATTACTATGCTTTTTTGTGGCGATTTTCGTCAGACTCTCCCTGTAATACCACGTGGAACAAGGGCTGTTGAAGTTAGAGCCTGCCTAAAGAGTTCTCGACTGTGGCATTACATTATACTTTTGCATTTGACATTAAATATGCGTGCGCAAATTAGAGGCAACGAAAATGCTCAAGAATTTTCAGATTTGCTACTTGAGATTGGTAACGGTGTGTTACCGCAGGAACAAGGAAAATTTGTTCTTAATGAAAACCTATGCAACATAGTTTCATCAATGCGAGACCTCATATCATCTGTGTATGGAAACGCAACGCAAATACCAACTTGCGAAAATTTCTGGCTTTGCGAAAGAGCTATTTTGACGCCACGAAACGACCAAGTAGCAACAATAAACGCTGAAATTTTGAGCTATGTTCCGGGGGATTATGTTGAGTATATCTCCATTAACAGAGTCATGGAAGAAGGAAAATCTACAAGCTACCCAGTAGAATTTTTAGAATCCCTCAATCCTGGACTACCAGCACATAAAATAAAATTAAAAGTAGGCGTACCGATAATGCTTCTTAGAAATTTAAGCCCCCCAAAACTTAGCAATGGCACCAGGTTAAAAGTGACCAATTTACAAAGAAATCTGATAGAAGCAGAGATTTTAACAAGGTGTGGAAAAGGTAAAAGTGTTTTCATTCCTCGGATTCCTCTCATTCCAAACAATTTTCCATTTAGTTTTAAACGAGTCCAGTTTCCAGTCAGCCTATGTTTTGCGATGACAATTAATAAAGCCCAAGGTCAGACGCTGAAAGTTGTAGGTGTAGATCTAAGTATCAGCTGTTTCTCGCACGCTCAGTTGTATGTGGCTCTGTCACGGGTTAGCAATCCTAGGTGCCTGTATGCTTTCATCCCCGATGGCCATACGTCAAATATCGTATGCAGAGAAGCATTACTGTAAAGTAAATTTTTAGCTACCCAAACGGCGGTATATGTAATTCAAAATATGCTGCCCGAAAAGTCACTATTCCACGCTGACGAAGTCGCGGGCACAGCTAGTTAATAAATAAAAGGACTGATTATGATAAATAATAAAACCTTTGTTTTATTTAATAAATTTTAATAAAACGCTATTATAAATTATCTAGTATTAATATCAACTTCCTCTATTATTGTTATTTTTCTGCCAAATCAAATAATAAGTACTGGATTATTTAATAAAACATGTATTTGCAACATTATATTACTGTTAATCTTTTGACACCACACATCGACGAATATTACTGTAATGTAATATTACATTATACACTATCGCTTGGATTTCACACGAATAATATCGTAATATCATATTGCCGTTAGGTTCTTTGACACTGTATTACAACGAATAATACTATAATGCATTAATATTGACTACGATATTGTTGCGTTTACACGCGAATAATATGGTAATGATGCGTTGCATACTATACTTTTGCCATTTAATTTCAGTAACATTATTTTTGTGAATAACTTAATTTTATTAAAGTATTACAAAAAAATCATAATATGAATTAGATTGTAAAAAAATTAGCTTTGTTTTGACGTTTAAATGTCTACCTTACGATCTACCCGTGCCGAGATATACGCATAAAACAGTTTTTTATTTTTCCTGTAAAATTTTGATTTATCGATTACCATATTATTCGGTGGGGGGAGCGATATACGTTTTCAAGTGTACAAAAACGCACATAGGGTACCTTTCATCCCGAAAAAAAGTGCTGTTCCCGAGGAAAATAACAATAACGTTATTATGATAATAGATGGCGCCACGTGTCTTTCGAATCAAAAACAGGACAACGTCTGTCGGCCCACTTTGGCAGAATCGTAAAAGGATAACGTTATGAATCAAAATATGGCGAAGACAGTCCGTGTTTTTCTTTTTTTCGCTGCTATAAGTAGGTATAATCAAAGAGATAGGCATTGGATTTGGATAGGATTGATTAGTATTTTAGCACAGACAAAAAACATAACTGAAAAATCCTTCATCAATGGGATATTTTTCATTACGATTCAGTCCATTACGATTCATAATGTTATCCTTTTATGATTCTGCCAAAGTGGCCTTTTTGGTCCCCTGCAATCATAAGCGGCGTTTAGCCACACACAATACGACAGTACCCGTTCGGTTCGGCTCGGCCTATGATCGGATTATGCTGCGGTGGCTTACATAATGTACTAGGGTTGAGGTAGGGGGTTAATTGATTCTATTGAGACACAATAGCCTCGCTTTCTATCACATTTAACCTAACATCGTCATTGATGAATTTTGGATGGCGATACCCACTGAAAATTTTCGGCTATCGCTGGTGGATTGAATATCGTTTTAAGTTTCATTAAGTCAGGTTTAAACGAGTTTTTATGGTGTAATTGAAAACTTCTTAAGAGGTCATTGTCCTCATCTGTATATACAACTGTCACTATAGGACCAACCGTGGAAAAGTGAAAATAAAATCAACCGACAAGCAGGTCGATTCTGTAAAAATCTCACCGTGAAAACTTAGGTGAAGTGAGTTTGTTTTTGCTAGGAATTGACACTATTGACAGCTCACTCCACGCTCACTTGAGCTAAGTTTTCACGGTGAGATTTTTACAGAATAGCACCGCTATTCTGTTAGAATGTCACCGTGAAAACTTAGCTGAAGTGAGCTGTGCTGTGCTGGCAATTATATCATTTGGTTTTAATATGTTATTTTATATTTATCGTTTTCATAGATTCTTTTATATTTTGTAAAAGTGAGGACTTTGTAGGCCTTGTAGACTTTAGATCTGTAGACCATTTTTCATTTTATTAAGTACCTGCTAATTGTTGATAGGCCTACGCTGTCCTCCCATACCTACTTGAAATTTGAACACATTGTAAAAGCCAATTATTTTTAAAAGAGTAACCGTGGAGTTTCTTGCCGGCTCTTCTCCATAGGAAACGACCAATTGGAACCGTGCACCTAGCTTCTGACGTTTCGTAAGTGCCCATGTAGGTTTATGTGAAATAAAATACTTTGATTTGATTTGATCAGTTATTCCACCTAGTGCTATTCTGTAAAAGTCTCATCTGAAAATTTAGGCAAAGTGAGCTGTCATCAGTGGAATGACAACTCACTTCAGTATTATATTATCTGTGACATAAGTTGTCATGGTGGGATTTTTTTAGAATAGACCAGCTGTTCAATTTGTCGAGTTCTACGAACAGAAAATAAATGGAGCAGTAGATTTTTTATTTATATTTGATCCCATTATAAAAACTTGTTCACTATGATGAGTGAAATCATCTCAGAAATTTTCAGTTATTTCAATTCCATTATGAGGAAAATTCTACTCTTAGAAAGACCACCTTGTTAAAACCACACCCGAGTATTGTGTTTTGTCATTTAGACCCGAAATACTAAAAAAGGCCGAGTCTTTTGTCGCAGCCCTTTTTACGTCCAACATGAGAAGACCCCTACTGTAAACCTATTAAAAGGGATTTGGGGGTCTTGTTAATCTGGCGGTTGTAAACTACTGTCGGTCACGTGTGCAACAAAGGAAACTATGATGGAGGTCTCGTTTTTATTAAAACGTCCAGTCCTCTTAAGCCGATTTTATTTATACCCACCCTTACAAAGTTACTTGGGAAAAGTTTGCAAAATATATGAAGGGATATAATGTCCCTACCCATTTTGGGGACAATTGAAAAGTATTCGTTTCTATATTTTTGTTCTGGGTAACAAGGAAAAGAAAGTAATGTCTCGTCCGCAAGTTTTCTCAGCGAGAAACAACACGCAGGAGTCTCGGTTAGGAATAACAAGAGATGCAAAAATGATTGGACTTTCTAAGCGTTTTTATATTTAGTTATGGTATCAGGGAAGCCTTTCTGTTTATCCATTCTTGTCATGATCGACTGCGTAGCCTTTTTCGCGGAAAAATATTTTGGGGTCGGCTTCCAGTCTAACCGGATGCAGCTGAATACCAGTATTTTTACATGGAGCGACTGCCTATGTGATCTCCCCAACCCAGTTACTGGGTAGTACGATACCCTTTGAATGACAGCCGGGACCAACGGCTTAACGTGCTTTCCGAGGCACGGAGGGGTCTCTGTATATAAAGATGGTCACCCATCCACAGCCCAACCGCTTAACCTGATCAATCAATCTATGCGACTGATATTATTTAGCCCCGGGCTCCTTATATGTACATATCTTTTTTAAACGTGCCGATTTAATCCCAGGTTATAAATTCGTTTACTGATGATTAATTGCACATTCAAGGAAACAAAGTATTGTTTTATCTACTTTTCTGCAAAAAATATTGTCAACACCAACAACCATTTTTTTTTTTTTATTTGATAAGCAATATGCAAAAGACCACCGTGATATTTATGTTCTCTTATTTTCATTATCCTGTGATCCAACGCTATTCTCCTCTCTTTTGACTAACCAATTTCAAGATGTTGTTTGTTTCGCAAACAACATCTAAGAAAATATTAATCCTTACAAGTTTCACTATTAATCCCACCTAAACTATAACACGACAACGCCTACCAACATTAAAGGTAGCATGCCAACATAAGACGCAGCATGTACCAACATTAGACGTAGCGTACCAACATAATCTCGGAATCCGGAATGCTAAACAGAGATTTGTTTGTTGTCCTCAATCTAGCGTTGTGTAACTAAATAATGTTATATAATAATATACAGGATTCTGCGTTATTCCATTAAGTCTGGCTGGAATTGTGAGTTATATTTCAAGATAAGAGGGTAGATAGTTCAAGACTTGGGATCAACGTCAAATTTTGTTTTGAAATTGAGTTTCTGTTTATGCTATCAAACGATGTTTTTTAATCTCTGTACCTATTTAATTTAGTAGCACGGCAGTGACATCGACAAACTGTTACTATTAATGCAGTACATGATTCTAGATTAGAGCCTCCACCGTTACACTGTATCGTGTATAACTTGTGTCAATAAAAAAATTGTGACATTAATTACAATTTGTGCCTACTTTTCTGAAAATTCAGTATACGCCGTAATTATGTAAACACAAGTGGAAAGATTGTGTTCTTTCACTCTTCTTCTTTGGGTTGCAGCTGATAATCAGCGTCTGGTGGTACACCTTGTGTTGTCATCTGACATTATGCTGAGCTGTGGCCCTTTTGACAATATAATCTTTGTTTTCTGTCTTTATAGTTTTAAGGTCTATTTATTTTGCTATAATGCCAATAAACGCATTTTACTTTATTTCTTCTTTAATGTTCTTTTGTGTTCTTTCCTTCTTTCATAACTTATGATAGACAATTATTCGACTTCACTTCTATCTATTTCAACTTCCATATGTAAGGTATTTTTCTATGTATGTATTTTGAATACAGTATCCGCTCCGCAACAGGCGGATGTAAGCAGAAAACACGAGAATAGTTCATTCACAACAATACAGCAATCAAACGCTTCAAAAGCAAATAAAGCCATGTTGTAACTGAAATCATAAAATACAGCGAAATTATTGCCTTTATCGAATAACAATAACTTGTTAGTTCCTTTTAAGATTTCAAGTTTATTACTACTGAAATTACTAACTATAGGCTTTCGATAATCCGTATTTGATGGATTATTGGTATTAAACCTGTTTATTAATGCTGTGTGGGTATTATGTAAAGGAGATTAATTGGTAAATCTTACCAGATTTTGTAAGGCGGATTAATTTCCATTTAAGGTGTACTGACTTTTGTTATTGGTCCATATATTAAGCCTCACTTTGACTAGCTTTAAACAAACAAATATTCTGATTGAATAGTAGATATACTCAGTAATTTATGTCAGTCATCTAGCAACGAGAAACGGTAATTTAATGATTTCTGCATATGATCGAGTATACTAGCGCTTAACGATACAATATGCCTGCCTTTAACTAATCTATACAATCACTTCAGCCACATGATCACGTATACCATCAATATAATTATATATCTTGACTAAGTATCGCTTAACGATAAAATATCTACGTAGCAATTAACTCGATGCCTTTAGAACGGTGTTATCCACAATAACCACGACCTGTACCTCGTTGTTTCACTATGCCACGATAGCATCCTCGCTCGTCAGTATTTAGGCCACAATAATCTGGCTATTATGCCGAAAACAATGGGATTTAATACAACCTATCTGGCTATCTATGGGACGGGATCTTGGATTTGTAATATTATGTACCAGCTGACTAACAATGTACGTTGTTCTGAATAACAAATTCAATTAATACAGTTTGAGTAGAACTTAGTTGTAAAGTTGGGTTGGAGAATTAATTAGTTATATTTATACGCTCCGTAGGTGTGTTTAAAACTTGTGTAACAATACATGCGGCTTAGCCCTTGTGGAAGTTTGAAATTATTCCACAGGAACGTACTATCGGGATAAAAATGTCCTAACCCATAGTCATAGTCCATCCATGTGCTAAATTTCAGCCAAATATGTTTAGCCGTTAAGGCATTAAAGGGACAGACAGACAGAGTTACTTTCGCATTTATAATATTAGTATGGTTTTCTTTATTTTTTCATTTATCACTGTAGTCGTCAAGTCTGAAGTAATCTACCGATGCAACTAGTAGGCTCATATCTAACTATAGCATTATACGCAGATAGCATGTCAACAAAACTGGCATTAAATAGAATACAATACAAGAGAAGATTTTTCATATCTTAAAAATACCTTCCTTCACAATTCAAAATTCTAATATCCTAATCACCTGCTCAAGCCTGGATGACAAAGACGCGAGGCGGCTCAAACCGGCGGCGGCGGCGATACAGATCCAGCGCCTATTTGCGATAACAAACCCTACAAAAGGTGACTTGGCCGAGCCATTGTTATTAAAAATTATGTCAACTTTACTGGCTCCGTTGATTTATGATATGCTTTTGTGGCACACAATAATGGGATCGTGTTATGTAACGGCTAAGAGCTCATTATGCCCAAGTAATAATAAATAACGTTGGAAATTGGTCGAAACACAGAAGTTTCGGGACTAGCCGCCGGAGCCGACGGTTTTATGCTCGTTTTAAATGGCTAATTGCTGACTTTACCAAGGCTGTATGTGAATATTTCACGTTATCAACATCAGAGATATTTCTGCAGTCTATTCGGATAATTTCGTTGGATCTGTGCTGTTTCTGTTTGACAAATATGAGTCGGAAGCGCGGTCGCTACTAAGACTTAATTAGCACTTTTAATAGAAACTGCTAAAGCACACACCTATTGGAAGACTGTACTGTTTCAATTTGCATGTGTTTCTTTTCGTTTTATTTTGGAGTAAGTAAAAAGGAATGAGCTTTACCATTAATTTGTTAATTTGTTTATCGTACGTACACCAGTGAATTTTACCGTTTTTTAATTTAGGTACTATAAATTCATCGCTACTTCTAGGAATTGAACAATAAATAAGACTGTTGCTTGTTTCAATTGAGGTTTTCGACAATTTATGAGCCCTTCCTATAGACCAGCGGTTCCCGAATGGTGGTCCGCGGAACCCTGGGGTTCCGTGGTAAGACCGCAAGGGTTCCGTAAAAAATATTATCACACGTTTTGTGACCAACGTTACTCGCGCGCACCGACTTGTTTACGCACGAGAGAGGGGCAGGGCGTGCGGGCGGAGTAGTACAGCGCGCACAGCCCTCCCCACCCCGCGCGCCCGCGTTGCAGCGCCGTCGGCTACGGCGAGCGGGGCGGATTATAACGGTCTAGACCGCGAAAAGAGCACACTTATTTAATTATTATTTAATTAGTAGTGAATACCCAGAAATTGTTAATAGAGCCATCACATTACTGTTACCGTTTGTGACGACTTACCGATGCGGGACTGGTTTTTCCGCATATGCTTACACCAAAAGCAAGTACAGAAATAGACTGGATGCAGCTCCAGATCTTCGCATTCAACTGTCGGACATTAAGCCTAATTTTAATGCTATTTTAAGAAAATATGTAAAAAAATTTCATTCATCACATTAATTTCACAAACGTGTTTTTATGTTTTTTTTTTTATTTTTTATGTACCTACTTACATATTCACAGTAATTGTATAAAAATAATTTCATGAAAACTTTATTGTTTTTCATTTATACCTCTTTTAAGGTAGGTAAATTTCCAGTTATCAAAGTAGGGTTCCGCTAGGAAAAGTATAATCAATTAGGGTTCCTTGGCCAAAAAAAATTGGGAACCCCTGCTATAGACAATACAATTCCATGACTTGCGTAAAAGAGTTTTACAAACCATATGATCAAATTCACCGGTAGCCTCATAAGCATAAAGTTCTACAACAAATGTCCAGCTTTTTAGCTCAAAAGCAAGAACTTTATCATTGGCTGAAGCACAACTTTTAAACCAATTCCAAAAGTTACCATTTTGTTCATTTGCAACTTTATTCTGAACCTTAATCGTCTTGCTAATCTAAAATATTTTTCACACCAATCTCTGTGGTGATTACTCGCCAAAATAGCGAAATGACTTTAGTGGTAAGTCAGAGTTGGGCGGTGTCGTCCAAACCAAT
Source organism: Luperina testacea (assembly GCA_927399505.1). Classification (NCBI taxonomy): domain Eukaryota; kingdom Metazoa; phylum Arthropoda; class Insecta; order Lepidoptera; family Noctuidae; genus Luperina; species Luperina testacea. Next base: position 3,724,400 of record OV656771.1, read on the forward strand.
TATAAAGTTTAATTACTCATCGCTCCGCGGACTAGTTTACTGCAAACAACAGATGTCGCTAGTCACGACTTATAGCTTGTATACGTGGGTGAGGACGTAGTAACGTTGTCCATAGTTGATGTATATTATAATGAAAACTGGTGAGTTGTTGATAATATTCATTATAATTGAATTTCGTCTTTCACTGACTGCATTGATAGGTTTTACACTACGTTGAAGTCGTTTGACTAGTAACTTTTTTAACCAGTAAGATTTTAATATTCTTCTTTTACTCTTTTTTCACAATATTCGAAATCTTCAGCGAGTTAGATTTTTTTTTGTTCAAGTTAAACATAGTAAACATACAATCATTTGCTTTATCAATATCATTTTTCTATATATGTATATTATTTTATACAATTACCGTAACGCCATCTCAAACCATTTCGATTTCAGTAACACTACCAATACTTACTCTCCCATCTTCAATATCACTCATTTCCATAATCCCACCTTTCAATTTACCGCCCACACAATTTTTATTTGGTCTCAAAACATCTAAAACTTCCTCTCATGACGCACCAAACTAAAATTCGCATCCAGTTATTCGCTGAAGGATTTTATGAGGTCATATATAACCACGACCTAAATCTCCTTGATCTCGATGGAAGAATTGAGTAGGGTATGTGACAGTTCGGATTATGGGAAGCCGTCAATGTATAGTATAGTTGACGGTGGGGTGGCGCGATTCAGGAATTCATTATGCAGCTCGCACTATGGTTGTTAAAAATGATAAAATGAGATATTTTGCCTTGCCCTGCAAAGAAGTATTAAGTACATACGTAATGTAAAATGAATGACAAATAAAACTTACTTAAACATTTTTCTTTTATGCTTTTAATTAATACAATAACGAAGGGTATAAAATTGTACGATTATAATTTTCTAATAGCTTTTATAATCCATATCTCCATGGTTGCGGAAATCCGACTGTCCACACTAAAACTTGACTTGTTGATAACCGTTTTACCGAATTAGACACAGTCATCTAATACTAGTTCAAAAAGATCTACCTTACTCGTTTTAAAAGGTAATTAAGTAAATACTCCCGTTGTATCTGCCTACTTTATCACATTGTCATGAGCAGTTCGCGTTTCACTTACGACCTTCACCTTTTAAATATTAAACAGACCTTCAGAAACATTATCATGAATACATGCGATATATCTAATTACAAAACCTAATTTCCATCCCACGGCACATCTGTACGACGAAATTGTGATAGCTCAGTAGCAGCGCCAAGTATTTTCTAGTTCGTCGCCTCTACTTCGCTTCGAAGCCAATTATAAAGTTTAATGAAGCGTCAGGTTGTCCCTTTTACACTTGCACAGTTACTTTACATTATACGAATAGTTAAGGTTACGAAATTAATGGAAACTGGCTTATGTAACAATGGAAATTAGTTGATGTTTACACGTTCGTGACTATAAAGGAGCAGGTAGCTGTTTGCTTTTTGTGAAAATAAAATGAACGAACTAGAAAGAGCTGATTGGAAAATGAAGTGTTGAATAATCATTAGAATACTTGAATCTACTATAGGTAAACCTCTGCCTAACCCGGTGGGAAAATACAAGGGTAACGTTAAAAAAAAATCATCTAGGACAACAATTCAAATAAAAATGCAACACCTAGCGACATCTAGTGGCTCACCATCTTCCAAGCTATCATTGACTTTAGAGTTAAGTTTCAGTCCTTGATTCGTCTCAATATCTGCCTTCAGCGACATCTAGTCGATCTATACGTAAACCATGACGTAAACACTTTCATTAACCTGTTGGGCTGAATTCAGATGAGCAACATTGATACTGCAACTGTCAACACTATATTTAATATTTCCATACCTACTGTAATATAAACAAATGAATTAAAACTGGTAAACGTTAAATTTAATTTTGACAGCTGCCAACCTACAGAATGCATGCTCCTAACAAACTGCCGGTTCGGGGCAAATTCTGTGTAAAGTAAAGTAGTAATAATAGTAATCTATTCAGAAATATTGGGAATTGATATTACAACCATTTTTGTTTCCATTACATTCTCTGCATTACCATCTGGTAAACAAAATAACCTAAGGACACTAGTTAAACATTCAAAATAATTCGTTTCCAAACGCTTTTACGTCACCAGAACAAGACACAACAATTTTATGAATCATTCTCAGTTAACGACACTCTGACGAACCCTGTAACGATCACTCCTATCAAACAGTTAAGGGCGACCTATATCGGTGAATTGGTAATAAAAATGATACGGTAATTTAATTGGAGTACCTTATATTGTGTTTTGACGGCAGTGGTAATTGGCTAAGTGTTGATGTCAATACCGAAGTACCTACTGTGATGAAATAGTTAGATATGTATTTAATTAATAAGTGATGCTTCATTAATTGGGGAAATAACTTCCCAGTTTATTTGGAACTAAATGCGTATATAGCAAAATGGTGACATTTAAATAAAGTGAATTAAAAAGAAGGGTCATAAGAAAAGGGGCACATCTAAATGACAGTCACAAATATATTCGTGCATATTGTCCCAAAATGATTATGTTCTAAGTGTCAATGCGATATATGCGTGATACCCATTGGATAAGATGCATTTATTTTGCACTGTACTCCATTTATTATAGCATTAAACAAATAACGGCAAAATAACGACAGTTATAATATTATTGAAATTATTGCGCTTTATAGTTATTTTTAATGTAAATGTTAAATAGATTACATTACTTTGTATTTATCGTGAAATAACGGACATCAATATGCGTTTAAATAACGAAAGGGTGACAATCGTTAGTTATCTATAAATAAAGATAAGTCATGTTAAATGAAGCTGTCAGATGTCTCCTGAGGGCATAGGAATCTCGACTTTGTAGTCCTCAAAGCTGATTCGCGATGAAACTCAGATATAACCAATATAGAATATACCCGCACAAACTCAAACACTCCACAGACTTTAGAAGCACTGATATTTCTAGCTCTGCAGTCGTAACTCACGTTTGTTTGTAGTTCCACATGTGCGGGTGGAGTTATTAGAATTGCTTGCACCAAGTACACCAATAGCAGAGAAGATATTAGAATCTGTAGTCGTAATAACGAATGGCTTCCCTTCGGTTACGTAGATCATGTGAACTTTATTTTGGTCTGTTAAATCGGGAATATTACGGGGATAGGCGTCAAGTGCGCCTATTAAGTTATTATAATAATTATTATTATTTATATTGTATTCGGCCTTTATGATTTTTTATTAGAATGAGAAAATATATATATGCTCCTTCCTATAAATTAATGAAACTGATAAAGATAATTTTTAATTTCTTTATAAGTTTGATTAATTCCTTTGTTTGTTGATTTTTTTTTCTTCTGCAATTGACTGCAGAAAATAATGAAAGCAAATTCAGAATAGCGGTAGCGCTTTTCAGTGAATTGTGGTGCAAACGGGCTAAGTGTAAAACTTTTATAAATCAAGCAGTAAGGCAGCATTAAAACGATCCTTTAAATTCAACCTAAAGTAGAGAAAACACAGATAGGAAACGTAAAATCACGTGCAATCCAAACAAGAACTACAAACGAATGAGCAAACATAATTCGGATTCCTCAGCCCGCGTTGAACGTTCGACTTTAAAGGAATGCAATTTTATCTGATGCCGTCCGTGAACTAAGGGCAATTAAAGTTAAAAGGAATGCGAAAGTTTACGGAGTGCAGCGAACAATGGAACTTGTAGTTGAACTCGCGTTTCGCACCAACTCTGTATACTTTGAAAAGTAAGTACACTTAGTAGCACCTTCCAATTTACATTGGAATTTCCGGCCGAAATAAGATGATAATTTTTGAAATTTTTTTTGATGAAATTAATCTTATAAAATTGACTTTCAATATTGAACGCGAAGACACGTTGCAATATGGATTTTGGCTTTGGTCCAAACTATACAAAAGAAAGAGTTACATTTTGAAATCGTTATACTGTTAACCGCTGAAGGATTGTAAATGTTAGCTTTGAAAACTATTTAATACATATGCTCTTGACATGTTTTTATATATTTTGTGACCATTGTATTACTTATTTGTTCACACATGATTGTTTAAATTTCGTGCTTTATTTTTTTTTTTTATATTACAGTATTCATTGCTCTAATTAAATTATTTAACTATATTCGATTATAAACCATAATAATGCTAAAGGTCAGTACGGAATATCAAAATAGGTTATATGTCAAAACTTACTGCAATCCCAGAGAGCAAATACACGGAAACAATCCATTCGAAACTACAAATAATGCTAAATCCAGGTGCAACGTCGAACTTTGTTTGGTTATTGTTAGAGCATAGTCAAGTGTGCTTAACCTCACACATTTGACGGTATTGTTGAGTTTTGGTGCTTTTATTTGGCGATCTGCGTCGAGTCATTGACCCCCTACAGTGTTGAGCTTTGCGATAATAGTATAGCTCAACACTATATTAATATATAAACTGACATGATTACTTTGTAAAGTATTAAATTACTTTAATTATTGTGAATGTGTTGTTAATGTGGATCTTTTTTTTTCTCTGTTGGTTTTAACGATGGTCTGGCAGTTTTGAGTACTTTATGTGGCCTACCTAAATGCCCTTGCTTTGGTATTGTTCGTCGACTCGTTGCGTTTCTAAAGTTCTGAGTTGAGCTACACGATTACTGATAAATGCTTGCGCTGGCTGGATAGTTCCACTCAAATGTTCGTGGTTCTTTTCTTAAAAGACCATTTCAGGCACTAACCGAAATGGTCTTCACAAAATTATGTCTCGACTTTAAAAGAGACTTTAACTACCCCTGCGAAGTAATGGCGAAACAAAGGCTTCGCCATTTCTGCTCATAAGAAATGAAGAAATATCGACTCCGACTAGTTTTTATTTTACTTTTGTTTAATATGACGTGTAAAAGTTATTCCGATAGCCTATTTACAAAATAAACGAAATAATTTAAATTTCTGTGACTCCGTAATAATTACTGACTCATGCGTGTCAACTGCCAGACAGGTCTAATTAAATATGTGTGTCTCTCCCAAAAAGACTACTTCAGACACTACTTCTCACTTAATCTGATCTTTATTAGAAATCCGAGTTTGACTGCTTCTACTCAGTGGTAGTAGGATAGGTGCTGTCTAGCTTTAAAAAAATATTAGAAACCAGCTTTTGCTCATTGTTTGAGGTCGGAAATTATCCCACGGGATCGCAATACCGGGATAAAAAGTATCTTATCGCCTAACCCAAGTCATGGTCTAACTGTGTACCAAATTTCATCCAAATCAGCCTTTAAGGCGTGAAAAGGTAACAGACAGACAGATAGAGTTACTTTCACATTTATGGCCGATTCTTAAAATTTACGGACTGGTATTGGTTAAAATTAAGACTTTTGTATCTCCACCAATTATATATCTTTATAATATATTTTTTAAATATAGTTATTAATATATTTTTTTAAGTAGGTATAGTTGGATTTTAAAACTTACTATTAAATACTATCTATGTGGATTCAAAACAATATATTTCGCTGTCGTTAAGAGATACTTTAAGCTCAGCTTGGATTTATGTATCTCAAATTTTGGCTCGTATATGTTCAATTAATTCCCGTCTTGCATGCATATCTTCATGTTAGGTGGGTTGGCTCAGTATGATGAATTTGCATTCATACATACGGGAAACATATCTCAGGACTTTGTAGATTTCGTACCCAGTTTACATAGTCAATTGGAGTGCTTTTGAAGGTAGTGTGTTTACATAATTAATTATGATTTTATAAATTATATATATTAAAAAGAAATAAATATTAAAATGAAAGAAATTATAAAAATAATACAACTATTAATTTTTAATATCTTTAAATTATATTTAATTGTTATAATTGAAATATTTTAATAGTATATATAATTACTTATTAATAATTAAATTAATGCACAAGTAAAAAAATACTGTACAAAGGTGGACTTAATGCCTGAGGCCTATTAGTTTATAAACCAACTAGTACGAGTTTGCCTATTAATTATATTAACCATCTCACTTGATGCTACTTTTTCAAAGTCTATCATCGCTTAAAACTTCATAATCAAAATAATTAATCTTATAATTAAAATTACTCCGTCTTAATATTGTTGTTTGAAAACAAGTAAGGTACACACAAATAGTTGAAAGTTTCCTAATAATAATACGTTATTAATATATAAACTTTACTTAATTTAAAAGTTTCAGCCTATTGATAAGTTTGACGAACTTATACAGGCTTCAGTATGTGTAGCAACTTGTCTAAGTACCTACGTATTGTGTGTGTGTCAAATATTATGATATACACTGAACTTGGATAATAGAGGAATGAATATCGGAAAACAGTTGAATAGCGATGTAACAATTCTAAAACAAACGCGTGAAGTAACATACATAAAAAATCGAAAGATTTTGAATCGAAGATACAACTATCCTACAACAATAATTGTTTTAAAATTTTGTGACAAACACAATTTATATCATCTATAAAGTCTAAAGTCAAATAATTTATTTTAAGTAGACCTTTCAAACGCACTTTTAAACGTAAAAAAGTCTCAAAACTAAGTAAAAATAGAGAATATTAGAGTATTTTCAACTTTAAAATCGTTCGAATTTACGTTATGTTTAGTCCGCACGTTCGTGCTAGACCCACAGGATGTAATGCCGATCTAGAGAAGCTTTAAAAATTTGTTCTAGTACAGACGCCAGCACATCGAGGTACTACATTCTGTCAAATTTCGTTAATAGATTTTCAACTTTATTGCTAAAGCATAAGGTTCAAAGCTGATTGGGAAAATTTGTCAGTTTCGGGTAGCTTGATGTGCTGGTGTCTGTACTGAAATATTGATTTCGTTTACTCTTAAATCGGAACCAGAAACTCAGGATAACAGCAGCAAGGCTACAACTGGCATCAAGTAAAACCTGCCTAAATGTTTATCAATAAAGTAAAATAGCATTGATAAACCCTAACAGACTAAGGACTTCAAAACACCAGAAAAACAACATAGCATTTAGCCAATAATGTTCCGACTGCTGGGTCACAGCCCTCCTCTCTTCGAGAAGGAGTGGGCTAAATCAACCACGTAGGCAGAAGCGGATTGAAAAAACATAGCGGAATATAAAAAAGTAACAATTAAAAACGGTGTATATCCAAGTCTACCTAAACATGGTAAACCGACACAAAGCTCAACCAGTCTGTAGTCTGAGGCCGGTAATCCCTAAGGTGATAGTGAGAGCAACGCTGCGTTTTTCCACCGACCCGCTCCGGGGCGCTATCATGTTTGAAGTGTTCGAAAAAAGTCGGACATTGAAAAACAACCGACAAGCTTCCTACCCGCCTTCCGTGATACCCGAGCTATAATGTAATAGAGGGTATAAAAGCATAGTTTTTGCACTAAGCTACATAGTTAATGGTAACTTTTAACGTGCAATGCTATGACTTGAACTAATAGGTAAAAAGGTAATACGGGCTGGTATCCGCAACTCCACCAGCCCATATTAACTAACATAACTGTGATTATGTGTGTGCTTTATTTATTACTATCTGTTGCTCACACCTTTGTCTGCGTGTATTTTTCATTTTCTTTATACAAATATCGAAGATTACAGTGACTACTGAGATGACGACTAATAGAGAAGTATGGAAGAAAATGCATTTTGCACCGAACCCAATAAATTGGAATAAGGAAAAGAAATAAGAAGAAGAAGAAGAAAAAAAGAAAAAGAAGAAGAATGATGATCATGATCCAGAATTAAAATTAGCAGTCCTTCTCCAGGTCCCAAGCTACCTATCTGCAAAATTTCATACGATTCAATTTAGGGTTGAAAGGCGTGAAAAGGTAAAAGACTAAATAGAGTTACTTTCGCATTTATAATATTATAGAGGTATGAGGAACAGGGCGTAAAGTTCACTCATACTCTATAGAAAAGGGAGGGTTTTCCTACCAGATGTGTGTTGTGTCTGGCGGGCAACTGCCCGATGATTCATGTCGGACCGTTGTATATACATAATTATGTTAGTTGCGCGGTAAACTTTGCTTGCGAGATGCAGGATTTTGCGTGACGTCAGTATGACGCGTTGTTCGCATGTGGCGTTGTAGATACCGATACAATATTAATATTATTGCCTTTTATTTTACGTCATCTTCAAACCTTTCTTCTTGCTGATTTTACTTACCCTCCATGTCGTCCAAAGTGACGAAGATGAAATGTTCTGTCAGCGAAATGTCCGTAGCTGAAAGACTCTGTAGGGGAAACGGAAATAAATGAATGATCCAATGGTCCAATGGCGAATCGGTCTTAGAACGGTTGCGGAATCATAGTGAACTCTCGCACAAAATTTTCAACAGTTTCATCTAAACCAAGCAGATTAAGTACAAACTAACTCTAACTAATTCGAGATGTTATCCTAATCTACATCTTACGTACATATACTGTGGATCATGTCGACCTAGTTTAAATTCTACGTTTGCTTGATTCTTCTACAAAATTCACTGAGTAGATCTAGCCCTGGTGCTGAATGTATCGATGGGAGGGATAATTATCTTGTCAACATCGTGAGGTATTTTTTATTTTTAATCAACGTTAAATTACAAATCATCATGTATCATCAGTTTAGTTTCCAAATATGTAAACAAATGTATGTATTTATAAAAATGAGATACAGGTTGCGCTGCAACTTCAACAAATGTTACGTTATTTTTCAATAATAGTACAAACCATTCTAAAATTATTAATAATTTTTAAGCATAAAATTGATATTTATTTGAGTGAAAATAATATCAACTGGAAACAAGAATTTGAATAGACTCCATCTTGCATGTGTCATTTTGTAATGCGACTTTTTATTGTTGTGTATTTGCACAATATATTAAAAATACATAATAAAAAAATGTTATTAAATGAATTACTTAAACTATAATAAATAATAATATTATTCAAAATAATATATGTATACAGCGTGGCGCTACAATGGTGACATTAATTTAACACACGTGTAGGGCTAGTGCCCTTTAATCATATTAATTTTAGTAGGTTAAAATAACTCGTAAATTGAAAAAAAAAATTTTTCAAACAAACTAAATGATAAAAATGTAACTAAAATTGGGATCACCCTTGCAAAAAATCATTCATGAAATTACCTACGTTACGCTGGCTTACGTTAACTCGGAGCGGCAACGCGTCGCTTCACGCGCTGCCACTTTTCGCGCTTTAATATCGTATGGACGGTACTGTGATGAACTTGAAAATGCCTAGCGCTCTGGCGGAGGCTAGTTTTGGGTTGGTTTTGGAAATATTGTAGCACATTTTCAGTTAACTGGATTGGGTTTTGTCGTGTAGGTGGTCGATCAGGGCGTTGAGACCTAGGATCCACTGGCCGGTTTTCGCGGATGCACTGAAGAGCTCCTACAATAGTGCGAGGATTAGTAGGGCATTGTCTTGAACCGCCATATCTCTCGCGATATGTCCTTATGGCAAGAGCGGCATTTTCACGACATTCTCCGTAAATTAGGATCATGTCCGCATATTCAGCTGCTGTGTAGTTCGGATGTGTATTTGCCATCACGATCACAAGTTTACACAAGCACTAATAACACAAATAAAAGCGCCCGTATCGCAAGAGATGTCAACGTACCTACTAAATTAGAAAACGAAAACAAAACAAAGCGTCTTTATCGCAGTACCATAATCTAATTACTCATTAGTTCATTACACAAAAATAAATAAATAAAACAATAGGTAAGCGTCCTTTTCGCGGAAACATTCACAAAATTAGTCGACGTAATTATGTGCACTACTGTGAAGAAGTGTGTCAAGGGCACGAGTTAGGCTAGCACTAGAAATGCAAAAAAAAGAATTGGATTTCGCTGCGACGCGACGGGGCGGGGCGGGGGGGGGGGAGGCACGCGTCGCCTGCGCCGCCCGCTCGCCGACAAAGGGATATCACGTTACTTTAAAGTATTGTTTATTTATTTTAATTTCATTGATGCGATGTTATGATCCGTGACCCGGCAAATGACCGCTGCGCGACAGTTCTTTAAGTACAGGTTGCTCCAAAATGCTATTTTAGAAAACTTTAAATAAATCCGCAAATAATAAAGTTTAATGGAAACATAATTTCTTCATGAAACGAAAATGTGAAAACGTATATGTGTGTTAAATTAATGTCACCATTGTACCGCCACGCTGTATAAAAAAGAAGGAAAAGAATCACAAGGGTATCAAAAAATTTGTCCGCATCGTTGTCAACTGGATAAGAACCCAAAAAGCTGGCAGCATTGCCACGTTTTATGTACAGACGCCAGCACATCAAGCTACCCGAAACTGTCAAATTTTCCCAATCAACTTTGAACCTTATGCTTTAGCGATAAAGTTGAAAATCTATAAAAGAAATCTGACAGATTGTGATAGGTTGATGTGCTGGCGTCTGTACATAGTCTCTAATTGTATCATTTAAATTCAAATACCTTCTGAACATTATCATGTTCAGCTTCTCGTCAAAATAATATTTAATACCTACAATGTAATTTAGACCAACACAATTTATATTAACTTCAAACATTCGTCCCACTTCCCAAACATGACATCAATATAACTTTACTTTATAGTTTGCTTAGTTTAGTTAAGTACCTACCTAAGTTTCTAGAAAATTCTACCCCGTCACTTCCTATTGGCGCGCGGTGTCGTCAAAGGCAATTAGCGGAGTAAACAAATTTAGGTTAAAGTTCCCTGAAACTTGGGATCCTCTTAAACAAACTATTGAAGTGTTAAATTTTAAAGAGGTTTATCTTTGAAGACTATAAGTAGTTTGTGTCCACCTCAGTGGGTTATGGAACCTTTTCATAAAATTATACACACGCCTGAGGGGCTCATGGCTAAATAATAACAGCCGCACGGGTCGATATTCAAGGTTAAGCAACGCTTCCTGAGGCCGGTCCGTGGATGGGTGACCATCCATTACGTACCGAGATTCCTCCATGCCCCGGAAAGCACTTTAAGTAGTTGGTCCCGGATGTCATTCGTTGATCTTTGACAGTCGTTACGGGTAGTCTGAAGCCTAAAAGTCTGACAAGGAGTCTTACCAAAGGGGTATTGTGTTACCCAGTAAATGGATTGTGGAGTTCAGATAGGCAGTCGTTTCATGTAAATTCTGGTATTTAGCTGCATTCGGTTGGACTGGAAGCTGATTAACATAGCTGGCTAAGCAGATTTTTTTTGCTGTTTATCTATGCGGACATTTTGCGTGATGCTTTTTTTTGACGCACGTAATGTATTTTAAGTTACTGTCATATTTGATAACATATTCCAATAACTGTAATGACTGATGTAATATCTGCAAAACGGAAATGAATTACCTAATTCTACTTCAAAGATATATTAAGTGTGCTTACGTGCGTGTTTTGTGTAACTGGAATTAATTAATACGAGTATTGAAATAAATTTAATTCAATTCGTGGTACCTATGTGAAGCACTTTACAATTAACTGAAATATAGCAATAATACAATGTATTGAATAATGAGATCCTGCGGGGTAAGTGCGTAATAAACTTACAATGGTAATGCCGTTAATTTTGACAGTTCAACAATTCATTGCGTTATTAACGTTGTTGAGCAGACGAATTTTTGTAACATATGAGGCAATGGATTTGCAATTTCCTTCATATATAAAGATTTTGGTTGAAATAAAAAAAAAACCCTCTTTTTTGATTACACGCGGACAAAGTCGCGGGCAGAAGCTAGTTTATTATATAGTTCTGTGTTTCTGGACCAAAAAGACAGTTTTTTATGACACCATGTTTTGTGAGAACATGCTTTAATAGTATTCTCTCTTTTGTTTCAGAATCTTAAGAATCAAATCATGACAACGAACGTGTGGGTAGAACAGGTGAGTTATAAATATTAACTTTATAATTTACACAGGTTGATAAGAACATCCGACGCACAAAAGGTAATTATGAAAACAGCACACGATCCTCGACGTACGGTAGAAATTTCTCGTCGGTTATCAAAAAGAAAATCTGCTGTTTCATAAAAAATATACGCGTTCAAAATGTATGGAACAGTATTTTTTTTTTAAATAACGAACAGAAATCTTCAACGTAGTGGGGCTTGAAGCAACTGAACCCATTGTACAAAAAAAACTAGGAAACTATGCAAATCGTCATCATCTGCCCAGCCTTTTCCCAAATCTGTTGGGGTCGGCTTCCAGTCCAACGGGATGCAGCTAAAAGCTGCCTATCTGACCTCCACAACCCAGTTACTGGGTAATACGAAACTCCTTGGTAAGACTGGTTGTCAGACTTTCGGGCTTCTGACTACCCATAACGACTGTCAAAGATCCACTAATGACAACCGGGACCAACGGCCTGACGTGCTTTCCGAGGCACGGAGGGGTCTCGGTATGTAAAGATGGCGTAACTTAACCTGATCGATCGACCTGTGCGGCTGTTATAAATTAGTCATGGGCACGGTGCTAATGATCATTTGTTTATTTATTTATTAAAATCTCCTTTACAACTATCATTACAGGTATATGTACCCAATGCGGCAGTGCGGTCATTTAACAAATCTTTAAGTACTAACTTATTATTAACAATTTAAATATAACACTTATAGAAGTAAGACTAATAATCTAAAAAGTAATAGGAACTTTAACACAATAATATGCTACCTATACCTACTATAATAATTATAGTCTTACTAATATTATAAACGCAAAAGTTTTTGAGGACGGATGGATGTATGAAAAAATAAAGGAAAAAAAAAGAAAGAAAAAGTATTTATTGTGACTCGTACAGGAAAGTCACAAACTAAACTAAACACAGTACCTAAAATAAAAATCCAAGACATTATAATTATATTAACACATTATTACACACATAACATTTTTTTTTTATTTGAATAATCATTTGTTACTCTTTCACGCAAAAACTACTGAACGTATTTTGATGAAAATTACAGTAATATAGCTTATACATAAGAATAACACCTAGTATACTTTTTATCCCAATATTCCCACGGGATCGACACTTATGCGGGTGAAACCGCGAGGCGCAGCTAGTATGATATAAAATACTCGTAAATAACAATGCCCTAGCGATTTATGCTAATGACGAAAAATACTTTTTCATTTGACAAAGCTAACAGAACTGTGAAGTCAAACTTTTAACATAGGTACACTTTTTCAGTCACGATGAAACTTAGACCAATTGACTGCTATGGTTTCCATGAAGACAGATAGGCGCCACACAGCGTCTGCAATTTACCGGCGAATGACGTCACTAAAACGTTTTTATGAAATTAGATGTTCGTAGAGAGGGTTTTTTTTTTTGACACCGTAATGTCAAACCCTGCTATCACAATTATCATCTCAGCCTGCAGCCGTTATGAACGGCTTAAGACATTTATTTCTCAAAAAGAATACAATACACTTAGCATGAGAAATACAAGCTAATCATATACACGAACTTATGAAGAATGGTAGGTACTCGTAAATAAAATAGTAAGTAGTAGATGCGTAAATATTTTTCTTACAATATACAAGAAAAACTTAGCGAACCATTACGTATCGTTTCTTGATAGCAAGTCAATAGCAAATTACACATTGTTGATAGTAGCAAGCTGACAATATTTTTAAGTTGTTAATGTTTTAAATACAGTTTAGTGCCTAAATGTTTTTTATGTATTTAAATCACACTAATATTTTAAAGGCGAATGTTTGTGAGTGTGTGTGTTTATATGTTTGTTACTTCTTCACGTTCAAACTGGCTGAACCAATTTTGATAAAATTTTGTATCGAGGTAGCTGACACCCTGAATTAACATATAGGCTACTTTTTATCCTGATATTCCCACGGGATCGACATTTACGCTGGTGAAACTACGTAGCTAGTAAGTAATATTTTCGCTATTTTACATTTACATGGCGGCCATTGCTCTTCTAGAAAACTTTAGCTATAGCTAAAGAAATATTTAGGCTCGTAAGAGCCTGTTTCCTGAGGTTAATCAGTACTTGAAAATGAACAAAATAAATAAAAATCTTCCTAACCTACGGAATATAAAACAAAATACCAAAACGACCATAAACAACCAACATAGATCACGATATAAGTCAAAATGCTACAAACAGGACATGTCTCATTTCCCCCACACCATACCATTGACAAATGGCTACCCGGAAGGGACATCGGCGTGTCACTTCGAGGACAAGTAGGGATTGTCATTCTTTCAACGGACACGGACACCCGCCCGTCAATTCCAAAGTGATTAATGTAAAGAGATGTAAAGGCATTCAAAGTCTCCAGAATTGAAAGAAGAAAAAGTCCTCTTTCAAAGAAATGAGAATGTGTTTTGTTTTTCGTTTAAATGATTGTGGATTTTGGAGGGATAATGTAAATTAAATGTTTTCGTTTGAGGAAAAGGATTTTGTGTTTATCCTTTGGTATGTGGAGTTTTCTTGGCTGTAGGTATCATTACTTTATATACAGTTTTATTAAATAAATCAGCCTTAGTAAGGTTGAAGTGTTGCTGAATCCTGTTATTTTATTTTTACTTTGTCATACACTTAGAATTTCTTCTGTAATATTATTAACGCAAATTAATTAAATTTAGAAATAACTAAATGCGAAATAATGATTATACTGACTAAGCAAGTTTTTAAGTTAATAACCATAATAGTTAAGGTATTTTATTACCTTCTAGCTGACCCGACAGACGTTGCCCTGTCCAAATTTCAATAATTTATACAAAAACTCCGTAAAAAAGTACTTCAGTTTTTCCCGTATTTGACTTTTTTCCGGGAAACTTTTCCAATTTTTCTTTCTATCAAAATCTATTTCTGAGTCTTATAAACTTTTTAATGAAAAAATAGCCAAATCGGTCAAGCCTTGTGATGCGCTTACCATTGAACAGCATTTCATTTATTTTTAAGATATAATTATATGAGTGAGGGGCTCGTGGCTAACTAATAACAGCCGATCGATCAGGATAAGCTACGCTTGCCACGGTTGGTCTGTGGAAGCACCTTAAACCGTTGGACCCGGCTATCATTCGTGGTTCTTTGACAGTCGTTACGGGTAGTCAGAAGCCCGAAAGTCTGACAACCAGTCTTACCAAACTTACTTATCGTATTATCCAGTAACTGGGTTGTGGAGGTCACATAGGCAGTCGCTCCATGTAAAATAATGATATTCAGCTGCATCCAGTTAGACTGGAAGCCGACCCCAACGTAGTTGGGAAAAGGCTAGGCAGATGATAACATATATACTAGTATATACCGGCTGACTTTTTTAATCATTTGGACAAAAACAGGATTTAAAAGGTAAAAGGGAGTAGAAGCAAAAAATTAAATACAAAATATAAATGTCGCTACGAATTCATTGATAATTTCCGCGCATAGAGAAGGGTGCCTGTAAGTTGAATTTTGTTGACTTATTCGTTTCTTTTTTTGTGAAAAAAAAGAAATATCTGTACCATTGGCTTCTACTTTGTTCGCATTTTATAACCTGTTTATCCAGATGGTAAAAAAAGTCAAGCGGTATAGATATTCTTTCATTTCATTCAGTTATGCAACTGGCTCTTTTGGAATATTCTAGGTCACTTTTGTAATGAACAGCTAGTTACTATTATGAACCGATTCCACCTTTATGGTCTAATGGAATAATTTCAAAATACGCCATTACCTTCCCTACTATTTCTATAACTACGCAATTATCTCGTTAAATGACCGTTTTTGGGGCTTACATAATTTGGGATAGTATTGGGAACCGATTTAATTAACATTTCCATTTGAGACTGAAATTCAAACCGATTACGATAACCGAAAGCTGCGGTAGATTTATAATATCCGCTTATTTATTTATTGAAAGAGTGAGTTTTTTTTTTTCGTGACCCAAAGGCTGGCTTTTACCTTGGCCAGAGGCTAAGCATCGCGATACAACGTGGTGATGCCGCCAGTCTCTTGGGTACATTACCAGTCGACAGCGATGCGGATGAATTTTTGGACGCTATTTTTTAATAGTCTGTATAGTTTTAATTAAGTTAGAATTTAATTTTGTTATTTTTTTGAAAGAGTTGTAGTTTTCATCATCATCTGCCTAGCCTTTTCCCAACTATGTTGGGGTCGGCTTCCAGTCTAACCGGATGCAGCTGAATACCAGTATTTTACATGGAGCGACTGCCTATCTGACCTCCACAACCCACTTTTTGGATATTACGATACCCCTAGGTAAGACTGGTTGTCAGACTTTCGGGCTTCTGACGACCCGTAAAGAATGACGAAGATTTACGAATGACAGCCGGCATTTAGAGGCATCTTCATGATTTTTTCTATCGTATCAAATTAATTGAACTCGTATTATGTTTTCAACACACTATCAACCTAGCATATATCCTGAAGAATATCATATATTTTTCTGATTTTGTTTACTGTAGTCGATCATATACTTTTATTGTTTCTAAAACTTGCGTTTTTTTGCGTTTAGGTCCTGTAAGCCCCTTAACTCAACGATAAAGGGATCTATCATTTCTCATCCCACAATAACAAAACTGTTGTATATTTAAGTAAAACTACATAACTTATACCTACAGCTATATGATATGTGTTTGTATAAATTGGTACAAGCTACACGAAACATAAGCAACGAGGAAGCACGCTTATAAATATTATTTTCTACTTCATTGAGCACAACAAAAACAAAGCAGATTTATTTACTAGGACCTGTGGAAACTTTTGGTTTATTATTCACATAATATATAATAGTAAAGATACCCTAAACACTGGTGCTAGGATATCTTCTCTTTCTTCTTTAGTTTTTTATTTCTTACTTTGCTTGTTGTTTTTAGGGTTCCGTAATCAAAAGGAAAAAACGGAACCCTTATAAGATCACTTTGTTGTCTGTCTGTCTGTCAAGACTCTTTATCTCGGGAACGCGTGGAGGTATCGAGTTGAAATTAAAACCATATACTCAGGTCTACGGTGCCTTGAAGCTGTAAAAATCAAACTTCTGAGTTAACGTAAAAAAAAGATACGACCGTTTAAGCCGCAAAAAACGTATATTTCGACACTCTCAAGTGAATCAAAATGTATAGGGTACTTTCCGTTTACCTAGAATCATGAAATTTGGCAAGAAGCAAGATCATATTATAGCACAAGTAAAAAAACCGTATATGGAATAGGTATATGGTTTTTCCCGAGATAAAGGGACTGACAGACAGACAGACAGACGGACAACTAAGTGATCCTATAAGGGTTCCGTTTTTCCTTTTGAGATACGGAACCCTAAAAACAACTTATTTTGTTTCAGGAACAAAAGTTACACGATACTCGCACGCACATACATACACACACTCGTATATAAATAGAAAGAGACAGGGAGAGAGTGATAAAGTCCCACGCAGGATAAAGGCTCCTGCAAACAGGCGCGACGCGCGACGCGCGACGCAAATCGCGCGCCGCCACAAAGGCACCGCTTGTTGCGCGGCTTGCGGTGCCTTTGTGTCGCGCGCGATTTTATCGCGTGTCGCGCCTGTTTGAAGAATCCTTAACGCTTTTACCGTACGTGACGTATACCAGTCAACTCCTAACACAAACAGTGTAATAGTAGATTTTACAACAAGTGCACAAAACAAACTATTTTTATCCGAGACTTTTAGCAGCCCGAGCTGAAGGCGAGGGCTGATAGTAATGTCGAGGATAAAAATGGTTTTGTGGACGAGTTATAAACTCTGCTTTTCAGTTCGATTGCGAGGAAATAAAACAGTAGTATAACATAACATTTCTTTAATTAAAATTCAAAGTAAAATTAGAACAGTTTTGAATACTGAAGGAAATTGTTTTTCCCGGCATATTAACGGTATTTTTCTGAATTTGTGAAGACGACATATTGTGAGAAGATGGCTCTGACGACAACAAGGAATCTCTGGATGTAGAAGGGACGGGCTCGCTTGGGATTAAATTAATGGCTTCTATTTTACGGTCGGTAATCTTGCTTTTGTTCTGTACGGATTCTTCAATGTATCCCTCAGCAACCTGATCAGACTTCCACCCGCCATGTCTTTTCAGCATTGTTAAGTTTGCTCCCGAATCTGCTAGAAGGGTGGCTGAGGTCCGGCGGAAGCAATGACCCGTGTAATTTTTGGGATTTTCTAATTTTAGAAAAGTTGCGATCTGTTTGGGAAAGGCTGCAAATTTATTGCGTCCTATAACTTGCTTAGTGCACTTCCCATTTTGATAATTGAGGAAAAATTTATTAGTCGACACGTTGTGAGGACGCAGAGCTTGGTAATTTTTAACTATTTTTAGGTAATCTCCTTTGACAACAAATGTTCGCTCCCGTTTGTTTTTTGTGTCGGGTACTTACCCGACACAAAAAAGACGTAAAGACGGACACGCTTTTGCAAGCAATAAACTTTTATTGCTTGCAAAAGCGTGTCCGTCTTTACGTCATTTACGGTAATGTTCGCAAGTTCAATGCCTCGGCACGCACCGCTTATACCAAATATAAGTGCCACCTAAAACAAAATTAATAACTTTTATACACTTTAGAACAAAAGAGCAATAGGTATATGAGCAATAAAATATGAAAGGAACGTGTATTACGTACTTTTGTGGCCAAATATGTTTCATCTGGAGCGGTATTTAAGAAGGTTTCCATTTGATTAGCTGAAAGGACCTTGCTTTTCTTGCTTTTGTGCCCACTTGAAAGCCTCTTCAACAAAGATGTAAGCTTCGAATAATTTTGTATATTAACATTGTCCTTCATTTGTAATGTTGCTTTCAGCATGGAATATATACTCCACAGTGTAGACGGCTGAAGTTTTTTGGATAATTCAGCAAAATAACTCAAAAGAACACTTTCCGAGAACGTAGTTACTAGTTTTTCTTTTCTCCAATTTACAAAATTATCGTAAACTTTGAGATATTTTTCCCGAGACTTTGGCGGTAATATCTGTTGCACAACTCTCTGTGCATTCATTTCCATAAGCGTATTAGGAGAGACTGTTAAATCCTCTTCTTCACTGGACATTTTTAACAATTTTAGCAAATTGAAGAAATTAATAAATGCACGAAAAAAGAACAAGAGCTGTTTCCCACCGCTTTATTTTTTTTTAAATCTTACGACATTGATGTTAGGCTGCAAACCTATACAGCCTACTATTAAATTAATTTTGAAATAATAATTTTCTTAAATCAACTAACCTACCGTACTTGAATTAAAATTTTAATGTCTATTATATCTTAAAAAACACATAAGGCAAATAAATTAAAGTAAATATTATATAATAACAAATTCTATCTATGAACTTCTTATTGCATTTGGCTGTATGGCTCATTTTCTTTGCCTTAATATAATACATTTATGAGTAGATACGTTAACGCCCTTGTGCACAAAATTCGATTTTGTGCAGCCTATACCCTGCACAAAGAAGCACTTTCAGAGCATGAGAAGTGAAAAGGAACTTTGTTCTAAACAAAAAAAAATAAGAGCAATCCGAGACACACCTTTGTCAGAATTTTATTACTTTTCAGAAACACTAGGGTTGACCAATGGCCGTACGCTCACTATAAATATAAATGTTTGGCAAATATATAGACATTTATAGTGTAGTTACTATAAGCCTCTTGTGCCATATTTTTTCATAAAGCGATTGTCTGTAATATATATTTTTCAGGGTATGATGCTCACTTGCTCAGCCTGCGTATAGTCAACAAAAGAGATAAGTATGCAAGATCGTCGGATATAGTTGAAGTTTAGTAAGAAACTGATGGATGTCGTCAACTAAAATGTTATTTGATAAATGAGCTGTTTGTTTTCTATTCATAAAATTAAATTTTATTCGAGAACATCCATCGGTTTCTCACTAAACTTCAACTAAATCCGACGATCATGCATACTTATCTCTTTTGTTGACTGTACCCAATTCTCTAAAACGAACGCTTTAAGAGACAGACGTCTCTTTTAACCTTGAAGTTCGAAACCCACTTACTCGAAAATGTTCACATAATTTACAACACAAATTACTCTAACCTCGTATCGAAAACTAGGACGAATCCTTGAAAACTTACAAATTTGTCATCCCTTAACAAAATATATACGGTTTCCCGAACTATCAGCATTCCAACATACAAATCGTAAACTTTCTTGTGCGATCATAACATTTTTATTATCGCGGGACCAACTTGTTTGGCAGGAAAAAACTTTGGATCGCTAGAAAGAGACGGCGGGTATTTTCCCCTATGAAAAAGAGAGATAAAAGTTGTTGAAGGAACCAAATAGAGCAATCGATAGTATTTTATAGGGTAATAATACACAAATAATGATGTAATCTACATTCGCGATTTATTTGCCAAAAATCTAAACAAATATGAGTTTATGGAAAATTAACTATAAATCCTACGCAATAAAGTTCAGTCTACGCTACAACTTCAAAGATTTTTATAACTTATTAAATAGTGCTAGTCATTCTGAAATCAACTTAATGACCATTAAAATAAAGTTGATATAAATTGTTTAACTTGAAATAATATTAATTTGAAACACAAGTTTGAATAGCCTTTAGATTAGTTGCTCAGAATTATTCTTGACCTTTAGAGCGAGTTGGAAGACTACTTAAGGGGGAAGCGCTAAGGTAGCCCGCGAAATTCAAATTTTCTTACGTTTTTTGCAATTTGCTGGTCAGTATTAAGTTGTACGTCCATCAAAATATGATTCGCAGCCGTAACAAATATGTATTTACAGAATCATAATCATTAGAATCAGTAATACAACTTTTTAGGTTAGTATAATCCCAAAATGTCAAGATTTCATGAAATAGTAATTCTTTGGGGTTACTTGGTCTTAGAGAGTTGTGTTGATGACTTTAATGATTATAATTCTGTAAACACATATTTGTTACGGCCGCGAATAAAGAAAGATAAAAAGAAAATACATACACATACTAAAAGACACACAATACATCAGATACATACATACATCAGAGAGAAGATCAAATGCTTGATACGTGATCGTAAACAAATCCTCTTCCAAGCCAATAACCCACAAACTACCCGAACCGATAGAATCGTTATAGTAAAACTTCAAACCTTTTTCCACTTCCATTATATTTGAAACGTTACGACGAGCAGCAAGAAATGATTCCGATGGAATTATATCTATCCAGCCATCCATACTACTTAATATTATTTATATTCAAAAGTAACTGTCTGTCGTTCTGTCTGTTACTGTTTCACGTTTTAACGGCTGAACGGATTTCAAATAAAAATACATTGGCACATAGCATGACCATGACCTGTATTAAGACATAGGATACTTTTTATCCCGGTATAACGCTCCTGTGGGATGATTTCCGACGACGCGGGCGAAGCCGCGGGAAAAACCGGTTTTGTATATAAAAACAAGTTTTAGATTTGTATCGAAACAGACCGCTATAACGAAGAGTTTTTTCCGACCGTCCCTTGCAGGGTATCATAAATCATTCCCGCTTGGCTCACATACCAGTTAACACGTTTTTGAACTACCCCCAGGATTATACCCTTTTACGTATTATGTATTTTATATGTGGCTCATATTCGTTATTGTGCTCATGATGATGGTGGTTGCAATGATTAGGTATACAACCCGCAAGAGTTAACTTGAGACCCGAGTGCCCCCCAACCCCCGCGCTGTTGCCGCTATCGCCATCAACGCCTCAGTTAGGCGTTTACGTCATCCGAGCGAAGTCTCAAGTTAACTCTTGCGGACTGCAAGTAAGTCGTCTAGAAGTGACAGGTATTTTTCTGCACGTAGGTAGGTAGTTGGAAAACTTAGGGCTCACATAATTATGGATAAGATTGTGGTTGATGTAATTATTATCATGAATTTTTGATTTGCTAGTTACCTAAGCTTTACGAGTATAAAGATTTGGTTAATGTATGGTCTGCCTATTGTGTGACACAGAATATTGCCTACATATGTATATAATTATATACGTGTCAATATTCCAAAATAGAAATCAAATCCCAAAATATATTCGCATAATGAATCATTGTGGAATCACTTTGATGTCGGTCTAAACCATTAAATAGAATCCAACTGGCCAGTCAAAGCTTGCAGCCCACTTTAAGGTGAAATTGGCTTCAAGAGATTTTCTATAATTAAGAGTTCTTCAAAAATTTTCTCGCCATCATATCGCATTGTGTTTGCCATCTTTGTACTTTTGTGTTCCTAAATGAATTTCCTCATATAGAACTTAACATTTTGAAAAAAAATACAAAAATAACGGCTCATTTTTATTTCAAAGTTCACGAATATACGACTAAATGTAAATTAGGAAATTTTAAATTTCCGTAGACACAGCGTAGCCTTTGAAGACTTGCCAAAATTTCCCGAACGAAATCCCCTATTATAAATCAGGTTCTCGTTAAAATTTATTAAATAACATTTTAAAAACATCGCATCCAAACGCATACTTGTGTTGAATTCTTGCTGAGTTGCTGGCGAGCGCTCTAACAACTTTCCGACATTTTTGTTAGCAACAATCTCTCGTATTATCGTTTGTTTTTTGCTTTGTTGATGATATTTTGGCTTATTCGTATTGGAAGTTATTTCATTACTTCGTTATTCATCGTCCGAATTGTTTGCGTAAACAGCAAAACAACACTTGGCGTGAACTTTTTCATTTATCCCATTCTGTTTCTGTTGTGTTAGTTTGAAAATTCTCGTCAATAAATACATTTAGATCCTCGCGTTGTGTTAATTTTGCTTCAAACTATGTCCAATACCAGTCGAAACTATCTAAAATTCACCAGTTATCCTTTTTTCTTCTCAATTTCCATTATCGTGTAATGTTATAGGAAACGTGTGTATCTTCCAATTCGTTCTGATCTTCCATATAAAAAGCCTCTTCAGCAGAAATTCCGCCACCTCCTAAACATTAACAAAAAGATCACGCGCGACATTTACCAACAACATTGAGGCGAACCTCGAAAATAAACTGTGGCTTCCCACCTCCCATTACAAAAGTGGCCACAGCCCAAAAGATCCGATGAAAAAAACTCCGACCACCAGGAAATGGCGGGCGCAGTCAATTGAAACTCGTGACAATTTGCTCGCCCCGAGGGTGTGTTAAAACCTCCAAATTTTTAATATTGGACTTCATTTTTTCTGTCAGGAAAATACAAAGCTTTAAGTATTTGACTGGTTTTGATAATTTTGTGACGAAATGTGTATTCAGTGAACCGTCTGTTTTTATGAATTTGTTTGCGAAGCAAAATCAAATAATAATATCACTCAAAATATTTTACGACGAAAATTAATAATGCCGTCGGTGTCCAAAGATTTCATAACTGAAATAACGATATTACCTCACACTCATAGCTTTCACAAAATCTTAGCACCAGTATATCCGTAATATGCGTAATTTAAATTTTGTTTTAATGAATCATAAACCTAAGGTATTTTGGTTGAATCTCGTAAAGAAAACATAGACCTTTATGTTAACATTGAATAGGGCTGTTCAAAGTTGAGAACATAGGCAGTCCTATAATAATATGATACAGAACAACGCAAGAATTTATACTGATTATTTGTACAGTGCTTTGTTTAATAATAATGTGAGCAAGGACGAATGAGATAACGATAAAGCAAAATGAGAAAGATGATAAGAAAAGGGTTTGTATAATTTCTAGCAAGAATTTTCCTTATGATTATTCAATTGTTTTCTAATATTCATCAGGCTGTGAAAAGCTCAAAACGGGAATAAATCTAAACACGGTGGATGAGACTCGTTAAAAGAAATGTAAACGAAGCTAACGAAGAAGATTGTGATAATCTTGATGCTAGTCTAATAACTATAGATATTGAGCATACCCCAAATATCATAAGTATCGGATATCGGAAGCGGGTTACTTAATAAGGGACCCAGTGGCGGACTAAGCCCGTCAGAGGCCCGGGGCGGCAAAGCTGAATGAGGCCCCCCAGCTTTAAAAAAAATGTAGTTTTACAAGCTTTTTATTCAGTTCACATTTGTATGTATAAATAAGTGTTTATGTTTAATTCGTTAATTTTGTCGGCAACGCCACTTTTCTTCTCTTCAGGATTCGAAAAGTAATTGGATAAAGATTCAGCAAGCGATTTTGCCTCTTCAGTCTTCGTTTTTTTAGGTTCCTTTTCTGAGAACCAGATGGTTGAATCCTTTTCAATAAAAATAATGAGATAAATAAGAAACTTTTATAAAAGATAGCTAAACTAAGCCTCATTATTGATTTGACGATATAGATATACAACAAGACTAAAAATGTGCTTAGGCACATTTTTAAAGTCTTGTTTAGGATTTTATCAGGGGAACGCGGAGGCATTTGGGGGCCCCCCAAGACCGGAGGCCCTGGGCGGGCCGCCCCTTCCGCCCCCCTGTTAGTCCGCCACTGAAGGGACCTGGTATTAAGCTAACAATCTGTTACTAATTGCATGCTATTGCAATACCAGAATCCGGTATATCTTGGTACTAATTGATTCATACGATACTAATCGTGAATTATAATATCAATTTGCATACATTCCATACCTAATTGATCAACAAAAAACACTTACACACAATAAGAAATATTAATTTTCCTTGACTTCTTTCTCAGAGAATATATCGAAAAAGTTTAAAAGCTTGACCGCAAATTGCTCAAATGGAACTTTCAAACAACTTTCGTAATATGAATAGAATTTAAACTAAAACAGACATTACACGTGTAGAAAATGTGGAACTCAGCTTCCTATTAAAGATTATAGCCAAGGAAACGACGGAAAATCTCGTGTCACACGCATATCCCATTATGAGATTCAATTAAATATACAGCTTTGGATTGGGGCTGTGAAACTGGCAGAAGCTTGAACTCATTTTGAGTACGTTGAGTATGTTCAATCCATTCTGTATTATGAAGACAGCCGAATTCAGAATACTACTTATCACATTTTATAAAAAACTGGCCAAGTGCAAGTCAGACTCACACACTAAGCCGTACCACAACGCAAAAACGCCGAAAAAACACGTTTGTTGTATGGGAGCCCCCTTTAATCTTTAATATTTTATTCTATTTTTAGTATTTGTTGTTATAGCGGCACCAGAAATACATCATCTGTAAAAATTTCAACTGTCTAGCTGTCACGGTTCATGAGATACAGCCTGGTAACAGACAGACAGTCGGACAGTGGAGTCTTAATAATACGGTCCCGTTTTTACCCATTGGGTACGGAACCCTAAAAACTGACAGTAACTAGATAAACACCTAGTAAGACAGAGCCGATAACGAAGAAGACGTTAAAAAAAATTCAACATAATTATATAATTATGAATAAAAACCATTCCGAAAATCTCCAACGGCATACAACCATTAACCCCACTAGGTAAGTAGGTCTAAGCCGATATCATACTTGCCAGGAAATACATTATGCGCCATTGATTGTTCAGGAGATTTGCCAGTTACGACGCTATAGCAGTCCCGGGCGTCACACCGTGAGAGCCTATATAATTTCCTTACGTATTATTACATGAGTACATATCTTCTTCGATCCTCTGAGTGACTGTAATTATAGCGTGTGCATAAATTTTGGATGAATACGAAGCAGACTTTGGGTTTAGTGTACCTATTAGCGTTGTTAGAATGTATTTTCCTCATTCAGCAATATGTATTTGAAAATATTTGTCAATTGTTCACTTGGATGCTAATCATGGATACACTCAGTTCACCTTAAAATATTTTATTTGGCAATGTTTTGTTGAGATATAAAACATAGAATCTATGCTTTACTTAGGGTATTATTTGACATGTATTCCTTAAGCAGCACTGTTTAATTTTAATAATCAAATGAAATTGTCATTATTGTTTACATGGATGATGAAGTGATCTCTTGATTGCGTGACATTTTCCTTTCTATTTTATTAAAAACGAATCATTTACCAGAAAATTGTGTCAGACATTCCAAGGCATTTTATTACACCATTCAAATTGACATAAAAAGTGAAATAATATTCTTGAAACAATTGAGATTTCGAATCTCTTCTTTAAAACGTCTTCGTCGCTTCAATTCCGCTCATCACGTTGACGTTTTCGTCGCCCAAAACGGATATATATGCGCAAAGACGATTTCAAATTAAGTATGTGTAGGCAAATTTAAATTGAGTTTAACAACAGTAATTCGGCCTAACGGAGACTACATGGCCCGCCAAAATAATAATTGGGTTCCGTATAGTACTCAACGATTCGTTCCCTGTGCCAAACTTTTGAGGTTATAAGTTCTGTCGCCAAATATTTTGGGCACAATAAATTATTTACATCCTTGAATTTGTTTTGTTTTGTAAATGTAAGTTTGTCGTGTCGTGATGTTTTGTGTTGTCAAAAAGTTGGGAATTATGAGTATTGGTTTCACGTGTTCTCCTCTTGTATTTTGATAAGTTAGTACAAAAGGCATTTTTTTCTCATGAATGATTTATTTATTTTGTAAGAGAAGGATCAAAGTTTTTTAACATTGTTATTTTTTTAAAGAGGTTTCTTGAATAGTACGTTAATTTTATATGTGAATTCAATAAATTAATCTTAGTAAGTTTTTATGTTTCACTACACGTGTTCAAAAGAACATTTATTTGCATTTTTTTTAAATAATCTTATATACAACGAAGCATCACGCCTTGTTACTCCGACGGGTTAGGTAGAGGTGAACCTTAATAAAACTCTAACTTCTAAACAAAACCATCTTATCGTCTTGTATATCTATTTTTATATACTTGTTTATGTGATACTCTCCTAATTCAATTTATCTATAGGAAAATATCATAGACAAGTTTGTAGGTAGTACTAAGTCCCCAAAGAATAGAAAAGGTCTACCATCTGTCAGTGTGGGATAATAAAATGGCGACTAAAGTAACAAACTACATATACGTTTATTTACTATATTTGGTCTGCACGAAAATGTTCCTACAGACTCGGAAACATTGCATTATCTAATTTATTTTCAAAGAAAGCTGAAATTTAGGTAATGCAGTGAAACAGTAAAGTCCACCTATTTTATTACCACGTTTTCCTCGAGCCAGGAGTTAAAATTAAAGCTATAACTCATATGGATACATATACCGCATTTGTTGCAGAAAAATCTAATAGCGTTGTTATTGGCGCCCGACTTGGGACACAAAATACTTCAATGCTCACAAATGAAGCCCTCGCGAAGCCCTGGAACTCCAACGAAAGCACAAACAAACCTCCTTCGGGAAATCAGATCTATATTCACTCAGTTACTTTATAACATAACTTAAAAAAATTATATGAACCTACATAGAAAATTTCATTACGCCCCCCGAGACAACTGGGATTATCATTTAGGCAATCTTTTAAGACGTCATGTTAATTGTACTTACTTACTGAAAGGTAGGAATATGGGATAAACAAAATGAATGAGGACACAAACGATACACTAGTTTTTTAAAAAAACTAATAAGAATTCTTCAGTTTATTACGCTTTTCGTTGTGTTTAAATTCTAGATTCTGCCAAATTATTTAAAAAAAAGGGATTTAGCAAACTGTGGTAAAGCAAGTAATTCAAAGAGGAACCCGTATTTGCTCGACTGGACACTAAGTGAGAAGTGGCCAAGTCGATTTTCGCTCACAGCACCAGATTTTCAATAGACCCTCCCCGCGACCGGAACCTAATAAGCCACCGCAATTTCCGACGTTCAGCAACCGGTCTCAGTAAACAACACTTTTTTATGCCGCCTCCAACGAAAGTACTTTCGGGAATGTCTTCGAGCGGACTTTAGTTTGAGAAAAAACTTCTTAAGAAGATAAAAAGGCTAATAGTCATTTTGGTCTGGTCAGTTTCGGCCCCAATTTATGTGGCGAGGAAGTTTAATAAAGTTAAGAAATACGAAAGTCGACTAAATTCTTTCAAAGCGACGTGACTTTTTCAGCTTAATCTTAAAACTAGTTACGCGATGCTAAGCGAAGACTTTGTTGACTAGAATTTTGAAAATACAAGATCTATTTCACACGTATAAATGACAGAACCCGTTGCCACTTCCTAATATTAGAATAAAAATGTGTGTGTGTTAATCTATATAAGAGCTAGGAATTTGAGATAATTTTCAAGTTATGGAACAACAAACTGAATGTCATACTTTGGTTCAAATTCCATAGCAACCAAAAGCTTATTAGGACCTTATTGTTAAAAATGGTCACTCAAAAATCAACTTAGAATACATTACACTAAAGTAGATAACTGATTAAGTGGCGATGGAATGTATATTATCTGAGATTATGAACACTGCTATATTTTTTGTTTGTTTTTTTATGTGGTATCCGTCTTTATATGATTAGCCTGTGCGTCGGCCATAAAAACTGCTTCATATGTTGGCAAATATGGCACATAACATGAAGTAGGACTTGCACCACATCTCTCATAACAACAGAAGCCTTAGAAAGAGTTTTATATAAAATATAATAAATTGGTTTATTTTGTTGCAGGAATGGAATGACTACAAATTGAAGTGGAACCCCGATGACTACGGTGGTGTGGAGACTCTGCATGTACCTTCTGAACACATATGGCTGCCCGATATCGTATTGTACAATAAGTGAGTTCAATATCACATATTTTATTCTTATTCTATTCCAGATTTTATGTATTACATAGAATTTTATGAGCACTTCAACAGAGAATACTCCACAACCATAAAAATTGCCATGTTTTGTGTTTTTATGTTTATTAATATGGAAATCGTGAGCCAAATTCTCAATTATTTTGACCAAATTAAATTTGGAATTTGGTATCTAAATTTTGGGAATAATTAAAACGTAATCAATCTTCAAGGATTATGAAAACGGCTTCCTCATAACAAATACATTTTTCATTGTTACGCAAATAATTAGCTGAAAAACAATTCTCATTACAGTTTCCCAAGTTTAATAATTTGCCAAATCACTCAGTCTTTGAAACTATTCGTCAAAGTTCTTGAAATTAATAGAATGTTCAACAAAGTCTTTTATTGACTGTTTAAAGTGGCAAAGTAACAACATGAATCTTGAGAAATATTGTTTCTAACTTGAAATCCATTATTCTTCTTGCAACACGACAATAAAACGAATACACTTAAGTTCTTATAAATGCCAACGAAAAACATTAATCTCACTACGGAGCCATTTACTGGGGAATCAATTTAAGAAACTTGGAACGAACCTGTGTCCACAAGTTTGACACTATCTCCATTCCTTCCAATGAAAGTTAACTTTACTTTCTTTTCTTTTGTTATAAACTCTTCTTATAAGGGCCTTATCTCTTCATTTCCGGTTTGCGGACAAAAATCCCATTACTTTACATTATCAAGACATCTTGACGAGACTCCTCGGTAAAGTCAGATGTTGAGACAAAAGTATGTAACTAATCTTAACTTGTGCGTCACTGAAAGCGTATATTTTGCTGTTAATGATTTCTCTTTGTTTATTTATTCTTTGTTTTTGTTCTCAAGCCGCACAAAAGATAAACTCTACAAAAAGAGGAAATATTGAAAACTTACCTAAAAGCTTTTAAGCCGGATTATTTCCATCCTACACTTCCATGCAAATACTAAAAATAGATATAATATTTTATGTTTTAGAAAATGTGCCTTCATTTCCATATAGGAATAGTAATGCATTTCGGACCGCTTCCGATAGTGAGCGATGAAGTATTGAGATTCTTTTAGCATAATTGAAAACTGCAATCGTGGAAACTTACCAAACACGCAATCAATAACCACACTTGGCAGACACTCAAGACACCAAATCGATCCAGTCGCCCTCCAATCGCAAAGCGGTACCGCCTTAAAAATCCTTATACTTGCAACGCTAACCATTATCAGTGGCAGTTCACCGCATTTATATGCATTAACGCCACGTAAGCTCTCCACTTCGCAGGATTCAAGAGCTTATCTTCTTTGAAATAAAGCTGAAATTTGAATGGGGAGCTGGTATCTAGGTGAGGCAGAGAATGCGCCCGAAGTTGGCCAGGCGGAAGGCACGATAAGTGCGGGCTTTAATCTAAATAGCATCAAGGTAGCGTATCGAACTAAACACGCCACGGTAAGCATTCATTATTAACAAACGTTAGACATTGAAGTCTCTTTGATGCAGTTTAGTCTCAATTTATATCAAAGGAAACGGATTCCTAAATGAAATTGAATGAAAGCTTTAAAGCAAATAGACAGTTTCATTAATGGAAGTATATCATCAATTTACGGTGTTTCTAGTTTACACAAAACAGATTGGAAATACTTTCAATAAACGTTTTCTGCTTTCCGTCGCTTTGTTTTTCATCTAAATTGGATTGTAAACAAAAGAATATATCAGCTGCGTAGCCTCCCACGCAAATCCACGAGCTACTTAGGGCAAATTGATTGTTCTTATTTGTGAAGAACAAATTAGCTCGCTTTTGATTTCAAACATTGAATACCACTTGCGACTCTTTTGTTGGTGGGATCGGAACAAAATAGTCCGTATTCATTGTTTTAATCCTTGCTATTTTTATCATTATTTAACAAACGATTTGATCGAATGTCTTTAAATTCCTCCACTTCTTCCGTACATTCTCCATTCTTCTTAAAAATTTCGTTTATTATTCGGCCTGGTATTTCAATTCACATTTCATCCGTCAACATTAATAAAGTGCTTTTACTTGATGTCTATAATAATTATATCTACAAAGCTCATTCTCATTGTCATTTAAATATTCTACTACAGAACGGTTGCCCTAATTTCTAAATTGACTGTCGTGGTGGATTGCTTAATTCTATCTATTTTATTCAGCATTTCATTTTCGTCGCGTCACAGCAACGGTTTTTGAGTAACAGCTTCTCTCCTCGTTATTCTTATTAGATATACTATAATTCTGTATCGTACTAACGTTCACTCATGATATATTTTTGACCTAGTAAACATTTTTCTTTTTGCACAAATACCTACTTCGTTGCTTTCATTTCGGGCTTGCTTTTATCCATACTAATATTATTATAAATACGAAAATTTGTCGACAGTTATGCGGGCGAAACCGCGGGGCGCTGCTAGCAATGTATAAAATCATAAATATTATTAACATTTTCCGTAGTACCTATCATTCAATATTTCACTAACTTTGTCACGCTATCAATCAAATGATTTCCTGGAATCTTGTCGCGTTTGAAAAAGTTTTATAATAAGCATTCAAATTACGAGAATTGGGTTCAATTCCCGCTCGACACAAGTTTGCGATTGGATTAATTTTGGATTATCTAAGTTTGATACCAGGAACTGTTAAACTACGGTGCCAAGTTATTTTAACTTTGTAGTTTACTGCAAATGGTTTTGGTTTTGATTCCTCCGGTTGGATCCATAAATAATCGTTATGACTTGGCTGTGGTTATCTGCACCAGGTGCCAATAGGATTTGCTAATTAGATGCAACCAATATATTTTGACCACTTACAATCATTGTTATTGCCACAGGGTTTAACGATAACTATCTATCTTCCAAAACGAATGTCCTAACTTTCGTTTTGTTTGTCACAGATAAGTCCGCAGAAATGTTACCAATATCGAAAAAATCTAATCTAGTTGGAAATCGAGTATAGTTTACTAACTAATAACTAGTTTTAGTACCCACATTTATATTCTTCCTACACCTCTACTTACTTCATTGCGGCAAATTTTATATCAAATAAAATAGTACATTCTCCTTGCCCTACTCATATATAAATGTTGTTAGAAGCTCTCGGTTGACGTGACTGTAATATTTTTAAATTTAACCAAATAGAGGTAACACTTTAATGCACCTGTGACTTCCCCTAAAAGCCCCACTCCACGAATATTCAGTGTTAACTTTATTTTTAATGGTACAGCGTTAGCTTAATGGAAGACAAGGCGACCTATTTTACGGGACAATTTTCATGAATGCGCAAAAGTTGGTTATGACAAAGCTTTTAGAGGTTTCGACGTCAATTTTGCACCGACAACGAATGGCAGGATCAAAAGGACGGGTGATGATTTTCATGTACAGATTTTGGTAGACATTTTCGGTTTTAATTAAGGAGTCGATTTGATTGAGTGGTTTTTTAAGTCAATTTATCACGTTGTAATTCTTATTTTATTACGGCATTACATTATGTATGCGATAGAATTTTAAGGGGTTAATGCGGTTTTGGCCGAGAGCAGTGGTGGCCCAGTGGTAACGACCGTGACTTACGAGTTGTAGGTCGGGGGTTCGAACCCATGCAGGCGCTTTACTTTGTGTAAATTATTTCATCACCACTGTTCTCGGTGAAGGAAAACATCGTGAGGAAACAGGCATGTCCTAGAACCAAAAATTCGAAGACATGTGATATCTAAAACCCCCACTCCACTCCCTCTCACCGAGATGAGGCCTGTATCCCAGCATTGGGAACATTGTAGGCTGATTATGCTAATGGAATTTTAGGAAAAAAGGGTAAAAAATACACTTACTGAAAAGCAAATCGCGAGAAAAAAATCACCTGCTTCCTACATTTTGAAGAGTTATGCGAACATAAATGTAGGGAACAGCTGATTTTTTTTCGCGATTTCATGCTTGGTCCCGTAGTAAAAGTTGTTCAAAGTCAAAGCATTTATTTTAAATAGGCACATAAAAGGCACTTTTGAACGTCAAAAATTAAAGCAAAATAGAATTAATTCTAGTCGCCCTCCAAAAGGTAGTTTTCGTATGGAGAAGAATGGGCAAGAAACTCCACCGTTACTCTTAAAATGTTTTACAATATTTGCATGCATTAATTATATAATAATAATATGTGAAGACGATGCACTTAAAATAAAATTACTATACCACAATAGGTAAAAGAATTAAAAATGAAACCATGACATATATTAATTATCTGATAGATACATGGTGCTCACATATTTACAAACATGGTAACCTAAAAGTAAACGATTTTCATTTAAATAAAAAAAATTACAAGTAATAAGACAGGGTGTGAGTTAAAGTAGACACAGAACGTAAATCAATGTCAAAAACAAAAAGAATAAATTTACAATTAAATTAGCAACCAGTTTGATTTTGTCTAGACTCTAGATTGTCCTATGGAGCAGGGAGGTTCATAATGATAAGTACAATGACCCCTTAAGAGGTCATCCATTAATTACGGGACACCCTGTATACTAAAGAACCCATATCACATTACGTACAGACTGTAACATCCCTAATGTAGTAAAGACAGACAATCAGATTACATTCGCTGTGTAATTAACTGTGAGGTTGTAAATCAGCCACTTTAGTTTGACACGTACAAGGATCAAGTTGATGTACTGACGCAGCAGACTACACTGTACAAGCGATCACATAAACAAGTGACCTGACTTATGGAGTAGTTTTGTTAACTGTATTGGACTTTGATATGTTTGAGAACTCTGTACCTATAGGATTTTTTTTAACTAGTGTGCAAACTGTAACCATTAGTTTAGTAGATGATTCTGAAATGACTAAAAATTTTCTCTGCCATACATTTTTACCACGTATGTATCGCACCTTTCTATGAAACAGATGATTTTTTTTTTGGATTACTGACGAAATATTTATACGGTAGGGGTCTAGGATCCATGTGTTGCAACCATAGTTACAGTTTAAGCATCTGTTAAAAAAATTCTATATAAACTTTTCTTCATGCGCATCAACACATAGCAAAAGAATGATTGGTAGTCTTAAGAACATAGTATTTTTCTTTTTTATTCTTCTCATCAGCTTATGTAATTCATCTTTCTTAATTAGTTTTGCTGTTATTGTACCAGAGTCAAATAAACCTGCTACAATATTCAGAGTAAATTACGTTTATTCGAATACTTTCTCTTTACTTCTTAAAAAAAAGTAATATAAACAAAATCCTAAGAAATATGAACATGAGTATGGATTTAAATTTCTATTAGGCGTCGTTACCTGCGCGAAGTAAAAAGCTTAAAATGATTTTCGACGCAGTATATTTTCCTCTCCTATACCGTTAACCTACATTTTTCTTCACAATTTACAATTTAGAGGCACTGAAACAATATTATTTTGTACAAAATATATGGTTGACACAGTTTAAATCTATGTAATATTTTAAATATGTATGGTACAATGCAAGGAACACGATGGTAACATACCTACTGTAATTGTAACAACCGATTAATATAATATTTACATAATATAATAATAATTATAAGTATATAAAAAAGGGGGGCAAAGAATAACAGGGTATCAAAAAATTTATCCGCATCGATGTCAACAGGAAAAGTGCCCAAAAGGCTGAAAGAATTGCCACGTTCTATGGTAGTGCTGATGTTTTGGCCAAAAAATATTTCAGCCCTCTGGTTACGTGAAGAGTCAACCAATCACATGGAAATGTCTCGAAAAACCAAGTAAGCACTCAGACCCCGTGTCCGTAGTGCTTCAAGCCCAAACGGCTCGAACATATATAACTCCCGCCAAGGTTGAAATATTTTCGCCGTTTGAGGTTTTAACAACCACTTGAAGAATAAGAATCAGGCAGGAAACTATGATTTGGTTTACATCTAAAACTAAATAAAAAAGAAACACTTTTTCTCCGTTGGCTTCTATGACAATAATCAAATTTGCGCCATTCCTACTTATGGCAGCCTTTGCTCTTTAAATAGTAACATTACTCCCAAAATTAATCATCCTATCCTTATTGCCATAAAAGATTCTAAATTCTAACCAGATGATATTGTTTCCAGCGCCGACGGCAACTACGAAGTGACAATCATGACGAAAGCGATCCTTCACCACGACGGCAAAGTGGTGTGGAAACCACCCGCCATCTACAAGTCCTTCTGTGAGATTGACGTAGAGTACTTCCCTTTTGACGAGCAGACCTGCTTCATGAAGTTCGGATCTTGGAGTTACGATGGCTACATGGTGAGTCAAAGAGTTTTTTTTTATTATATTCCGTTGTCTCATTTATGTGTCTTGCATCATTGAGGAATGGAGGTTTACAAAGCCTCTTGATGTAGATTGCCAGTTTAAACCTTGGAATGCTTCATTTTCATTTTATTATTAATTAATATTTTAGGAATTTGCATGACATGACTGTCTGAAATCATCAACGCTTAGAGCCGATTGTTTCAAACGGTTTGTTAACGTGACATACGTAAGAGTACGTCACATAATAACAATTACGTATGCGTTACTATTTGATGTACAGTAAGGCTATAATTTTGTAGAAACAACGGTTTTATTGATTTGACGATATTTAGCGCCATTTTTGACGTATACGCGTGCGTCATGTGGACGTGAAACTACCCGCCCTTAGTGAGTAAACATAGTGGTCAATGGTTGTTTCTTCTATATAAAAGGAACATTGAATCGTAGCCTTTTCTTGCTGTATGACAGGTTGAGTTACAGTAAAATTTTGTATATTACACATAGGGACTTCTTTCTAATCTTCACAACCAGCTATCTAATTTAAAAAGCGATCTTTAGCGAGACCCGATGTGTTGTGTTGTGACCGATCTTCTCTCTTTCCATCAGCTCCAAAATCTTCAAAAACCGATGTAATGGCTTCTGTTCCTAATAGCCTACCTTGGCACTTGCCTCTTGCTAAATTACTAACTGCACCGATAAATACCTCATACACGGATGCAGCCATGGATGTTGAAAATGTGCCAAAGTGAGCAATTCGGTTCAGGAGCCATAAGAGTTAACTGAGCGAAATAGTTTAGAGGCGAGTGGGTTTACAGTATGTAGCGTAACGTGTGATTGAGGTACAGGCCGTAATGTCTATGATTGGCTCTCTTTTTTTAAAAAGCATTTCAATATACCATATTATCAAATATCTACGAGGCTTACTAGTAAAAGCGATTAGTTTAAAATAAGCTCCAAATTCATCCTTCTCTGATTTGGTATTTATTTTTATTATCTATCCTACATTATGTTCCAGTGCTTGGCAAGGGCATTCTCTATCTGCTTCCTAACCTCTCTTTCATCTTGAGTGTATTTTGGAATTGTGATATTTAAATCATAGTCAGTTAAATATGCACTCAAAATGTATAAAGTGGCTTCAGTAAAAAAAAATACAATACGGGT
Source organism: Luperina testacea (assembly GCA_927399505.1). Classification (NCBI taxonomy): domain Eukaryota; kingdom Metazoa; phylum Arthropoda; class Insecta; order Lepidoptera; family Noctuidae; genus Luperina; species Luperina testacea. The sequence goes on from OV656771.1 coordinate 3,760,514, forward strand.
AACAAAATAAATCGTGAAGCAATAACACTCCCATAAAAAACAACATATATGATGTCACGTTATGCCCGTTTGTCCATTCAAATTGACGTTCATGGGAAACTGACGAGGGAATGATTGAATCAAATTGTAATTTATGGATTTCCGACAATATCATATGTTTGTACTCATAATGTGTTCTTATAATAGTTAAATTATATTTTTTTATGTTTTTGGATGAATTTTTGTCTCATAAAATATCGATGAATAGATTATTTTTTCTGGATTTTTTTATTTGGCTGTCATTCTTGGATCTTTGACACTCATTACGGGTCGTCAGAAGCCCGAGAGTCTGACAACCAATCTTACCAAGGGGTTTCGTATTACCTAAAAACTGGGTTGTGGAGGTCAGATAGGTAGTCGCTCCATGTAAAATTACAGGTATTCAGCTGCATCCGGTTAGACTGGAAGTCGACCCCAACATAGTTGGGAAAAGGCTAGGCAGATGAGATGAGGTAAAAATATTTTTATGTTAGAATTAGAACAGAATATCAGCAAGAAAAGTATTACTACTTCTTATTGTTCAACAACATAATTTACTGTTAAAATATGTATTTTGCTGGAACGCTGACGGTCCATCAAGAACCTCATAAAAATAAAAATGGAAAACGAAAACCTCTTAAAAACTTAGTACCTGAAAAATCTGTCAACGAAAGTTTATTTTCGCTTAAGAATCAAATTTTTTTCACGAAAGTCCTCGACCCCTAATAAAATTGTATGAAACAAAAAAATGGTGCCTTAAACGAATTTCGTAACGAAACGCTTAGAGGATGTAATCGAATTCTTTGGAAAAGGCTTTTTGCAAAAAGCCTTTTCCAATACTTAGTGTCAAGTGAAATATTTATATCGCCCTGTACGATTATTACTCAAGTGATTTACAATATGATACTATACTTCTTTGAGAAGTATTCAGATGATCGAATACAATAGATGCTGGGGCAAACAACACATTTATAACCTAGTTTATCAAAGAATTCTCTTTTATGTATAGTAAGTAACTGTATTCAAAGGCAAATTTTTCATGCTAACGTTTATAGCTACCAGAAAGATAACTAAATGCCAACGCCTGAATAGTATATCATGGCATTATTAAAAATATTATGAGCTGCAGTTGTAGAACTTCTTACTTTGTTTCCAAGTATGATTTTCACTTTCTCAAAGTGTAGATAATTTTTGCTATTTGCCTTAACTAATATAAATATTAAATCGGATTGTGATGATTTTGCTATGAATGTATCTGACGCAGTAAGACGGTTGAAGTCTTACCGATGGTTAATACCGTAATAAAGTTATATGAAAGCGGTTCATACCTGTCTTACTAGGAATATAACACTGATACGAGCTCGATCTAATAATATTGCTATCTTACTAGACTAATCTAGTGCAACAATTAATTATAAATATATATTTTCTTTCATTTTCACAACTGGTTACTCATTTTGAGTTCAATTCAATTCAATTTATTCAGGAACAATTCACATTGTGTTTGAACTCATAAAAATTATAAAACTAACACATTCATAATATATACATAAATAAAACGGTCCATCATAAATTTTTTTAAAGAACTGTTGTTGAAATGAAAGAAGAGTCCTTAAAGCTATATCCCTGGGGATATAGCTTTAAGGAAGGCGACATATCCATGAAAGAGTGGCTCACTGGAGTGTAGCCACTCTTTCATACACAGAAGAATTTATAAACAAAATACATACATTCAAAATACACTACAACTATAAACTTGAACTATCCGAGTATATCATAATATCTATAAGAACAGCCCTCTTTCCAAACAGGGTCACGTAGACAAGCAATTTATGGGCCTCTGTTGCGAAAACTTTGGCCTTCTAATACCAGGAAAATACATACTCGAATGAAAAACGTGAAGCTATAAAGTGTTTCAAAGACTTTGTAACTGTAGGCTCAAAGCAGACGCATTCATCTATCGCACTAAGGAGCCTAATAAATCTGTGGTCACCTACTTTCACATAAATATAGACTCGGCTTACGTCTGCGCCTTATATCGCCGTGTTAAGGTTCACAGGGGAATTCAGGTGTGCTCCATCCCTGTCTTCCTTTAGATGGTTGTATGAGATAGCAAATTAGCTATTTGTAAAGCTTCGGGTGAATGGTTTGATTCCTTAATAACGGATTGCCTTACTTCGGGTGTTTTGTTATGCTTCGTTTTCAAACTGGGACTCACTCGTTTAGGAACTCTTGATGTCTTTATTTTGGTATTGAAAAGGATGATATTATTAACTCTTAGTTATTTGTTTACATTATTGGGTTCTGATTTTTCATTTTTGATATACTCATATACTTACCTAAGTACTACTTATGAAATACATACAGGAGTTTGATAAAAAATACCTAAAATGTCTTAAATTGACAGTCGAGCTTTCTACTTTAACAATATTTTCTGAATGTGCTTTTTTTTCAGGTGGACTTGAGGCATTTGAAACAGACACCAGACTCGGATCGCATTGGAATGGGCATCGACCTGTCAGAGTACTACATCTCAGTTGAGTGGGACATCATGCGGGTCCCCGCCACGAGGAACGAGAAATTCTACTCCTGCTGCGAAGAACCGTACCCTGACATCATCTTTAACATCACTCTCAGAAGAAAAACCCTCTTCTACACGGTCAATCTCATCATCCCTTGCGTTGGGATCTCATTTCTCTCAGTCCTAGTATTCTACCTACCCTCAGATTCCGGAGAGAAAATCTCGCTCTGTATTTCAATTCTTCTATCGTTGACCGTATTCTTCTTGCTGTTAGCCGAAATTATTCCTCCGACATCGCTAACGGTCCCCTTATTAGGCAAATATTTGTTATTCACTATGATGCTAGTTACATTATCAGTAGTTGTCACTATCGTGGTGCTAAACATAAATTTTAGGTCGCCAGTCACCCACCACATGGCCCCGTGGGTGCGGAAAGTCTTTATAGATTTTTTACCCAAGATATTGTGTATACAGAGGCCAGAGAAACCGCCCGATGACGACGACGATAACGATAAACCAAGCGAGGTAAGAAATATTGATTCTGCAATAAATCACCAACATCACGAAATAAGAACTGAGCCGGAACACATCCCTCGGTAAATCATTAATCATCCGCAAGGCATCGGTTTATCTTACACCAAGACAGGAATAAACCTCACAGCTTCGTAGCGTTTTAATTAAATTTGTAACATAGAAGCTTTCACAAATGAACTTCTTCAGAGGGAATCTCTTTCAGTATGAAAAAACAACACGGCGCCTTTTCTCATTGAGTTTCCTCCATTCAAAACATTTTCCATCGGAACGGATTCAATACAAACAGAACGCGTTTACAGCGGAGTTGAAGCCGCCCTCAACAATAACCATTTTAATTGTCCTCAGCCGTGGGACTCTTCTGGGAAAAGCTCCTTTCAACGATATTCTAAATCCATTGTGCTCTGTGTGTATCGCGAAAATATCGCTTCCAGCCCAATTTCATTCCATTTCGATTTTCCTTTATTACTCAACGCCGGGCGGGCTTAACGAGCGCGCGCGGCCTCCGTTATTTATGTTCCCCTAGTGGCTGCGGACGGATCGCGCGATATATACGACGCCAGCAGGCCCGAACCGAAACCTCCACTCCGGCCTAATTGTGTGCCGGCTTAAGCTGCGTCGATACACTGGCCCTCGCGGAACGCGGACCGACGTTTTAATCTCCTGGCATTTCATCCGACGCCCATTATTGCACTGAAACGACGTTTAACTCTACTCTCAATTCCTTTGATTGACTTACATTGTTTCTGTGACTGTTCTCAAAATGAATGTTTTTTTCAGATACTCACGGATGTCTTCGGCCCGGATGACATGGACGGAAAGTTCAAGGAGTGGGGTTGTGAGGAGTATGAACTGCCAGGCATGCCTCCCTCCCCGCCGCCTCCACCAGGAGGTGACGACGAACTGTTCTCTCCACCTCCTGGGTCCCCGTGCCGATTAGACTTAGATGATGGTAGCCCATCTCTAGAAAAACCTTACGTGAGAGAGATGGAAAAGACAATAGAAGGTTCTAGGTTTATTGCGCAGCATGTCAAAAATAAGGATAAGTTTGAAAGTGTAAGTATTCCATTACCACTTTTTTCTCGTGTTTGGATACGTACTCTCCTTATGCATGATATTATTTCTAGGTGGAGGATGACTGGAAGTATGTAGCGATGGTGTTGGATAGAATCTTCCTGTTCCTGTTCACGATAGCCTGCGTGCTGGGGACGGCGCTCATCATCTTCAGGGCACCGACCTTCTACGACAACACGAAGCCGATCGACATTCTGTACTCGAAGATCGCCAAGAAGAAATTGGAGCTACTAAAGATGGGCTCCGAAGGTGACCCGGGTCTCTGAAATTCGTCTTACGTCTTCGGCCACTCGCCGCCGAAGACGTTCTGGGAGCTGATCGTCATGTGGTGGCACGGATGATCTATTTAAAACTCCCAGTTGGGAACTGTGAGGCGAGAACTATGTGTTTTTGTGCTGTGTGTGGTGCCAAGCGCCCGGTGCGCCCATGGACGTGTACACGCCATAAGCGTATCCCAAGCCGTCTTTTTATATAGAATCATTAACTCGATGTCGAGACTGTCCGTCGATGTTCGATTGTCGCAGCGACCTCAAGCAACGGCCGTTTTGTGTTGACGCCGGATCTGCCATAACTATTTTTATATTAGAATCGCTGTATTGAACGTTTATACTTTTAGCGGAACGTATTCATTTACAATTATTCAACGGAACGATTCTTTTTCGAGTAATAATTTGATATGAGCGCACAAACATTGTACAGATTATCTTTAGGTGGTTGTATTAATTTCTTGCGATAGTCGTATTCATTTTCGGGGTGGTAACAGACATAATAATGTAATAGAGTACTAACTTAAGATTTACTTCGAATAAATCGAGCTCAAATTCGTAATATGTAAGTATTGTAAAGTGGTAATATTCAATCAAACGTCGATTAGAATCAGACATTTATAATAATAGTTACGTGCAAACGTCCTCGATGAGAGCCGGACTATGTAGATTATGTACTAAATTATTACGGAATAAATTTGAATTATACATTATAATATTTGATAAACTGCGTACTCGCGTAAAAATCATAAGGACAATATCGATACTGACGAAATGTAATAATTTCCCTTTAGTAGTATTTCATAAGGGATTGTAGATACAGTTAGGTTAAAAGCCTAGTCATCAGTATAGTAAGAACACTTAACATAATGCCACTTAGTTAGTCACATCGCGATCGTGATAATTCTATGATTAGATGTATTTGTGTAAAACAATTGACTGCCAATTGTAAAGTTATTGAAAACATTTTTATAAAGATCGGGTATTCATAGGTAGTTCGATAACTTGTTTTATTAGATTTTTTAAAACGGAGTGCCAAACCCATCTGCGAGACTTTATAGATCAGAATGTTTGCAAGTCGATGATGTTGTTTTTCTATGTGCGCTAACTTGATTGCCGTTAGAAGTATCTTTTTGGATTCGCTTAATATATTCTGATATATTTATAAGTAAAACGAATGCTTGCCCATAATGTAATGACTGATCAATTCTCATTCTTAATGCTTCAGTTTGGACGCGCCCGCTTGTCTGCGGTAGAGAGAGGGCGCGAGGACACACTTCTTCCGTAATGTTAATGTTAACAGTATTTTCACTATAAAACCTAGAGTACAGGGTAAATTTAGTACACGAATGTCTCCTGATTTATATTTCTCACAAATTTTCACCGAATGTAAAGTCTTTACTCACTTATCGGCACTTTACCACTTACACTATTAGATTATAAATCATTGTTGAGGTTTGTGACTTTAGTATGTAACTTAGGTAACCTTATATTAATTTGTACCTAGACTAGACTCGTATTAGATGTTATCTTTCGTTCTTGAAGTCATGACTCACATTCCTTTGAAAGTAATTATTATTTCTGCCGGACGCATAGGCGTTCTTACCTCACTTCAACCCATTGTGTAGGATATTTGTAGCAGTCTAAAGTAATAAAAAAAATATTTCGAGCCGCGTATTTAATATGTCAAAGTAAATCATGATAATGTTTATTAGGTAATTACTTAGATAAAATTCAGAGTTATTGATATTAATGATGAATAAAATCCACAGCGAGCAGTTAGGAAAACAGGGATGGATAATGTAAAATAAATAAAAAAAATCAAATTGTTTTGTGTGGTTCGTCTTCGTAATTATAAGTGTTATTGAATGTGTATAGCTGTTCGTGTCGAGGGTAACGCATAAAAATGGCTAGTCTAGACTTAGATGATACGTAAATAAAACTAGAAAACGGTCTAACTTACTAGACGTTGTGGAAAGCTCGCTAAAGGTTGAAAGATGTTTAATATTAGCAGAAGTTTATACGATAAAGTGCTGTACCCACAAACGAACTGGCTCTAAAGGAATTATTGGATGGAATTGCAACGCGTCCTCAGAACTATGATATTAATTTTTCTAATTGAAACATTCACGTGGGTTAATAAAAAGTAGGATCGTGCTATTGCACCACCGAAATACACCAATTTAGTGTTATAATAACTATTTATCAATAAATTATTAGTTAAGTCCACAGGCTTGGCACACTGTTCCGTATGCATCCGAACTTTAATTGTAGATATTTGCTAGATAAAACGGTCTGTTGTTATTTTTATATGACTGCAAATTAAAAATAGTTAGATTTTCTATAATACCATAGGGTATAATGTGTTTAGGATCGAGTGACGTTCAGTCTGGGATGTTAGAAGATAAGAAAAACATTGTACATACTTACATCGAGCGTGAACCGTGGAGCTAAGTGTAGTTTGATTGGATCGGGTTTTATATTGCAACGACACAGGATAAAAGAATCATAGAAATTATCTTGGTGTACTGCACATTTTCAGTCGTGTACTGTTGAAATTGCTATGTCGATACAACGATAAATGGCTAAGTACGTATGCACACACGTACGCATATATTTTAATTTGGCTAGTTTGGCTAATCCTTGCGGACTCTGATATCTTGGAGGATCATTAGAAAAAAAACACATGACTATAATAAAAAAATAATGCTCAAACCAAGACTTGGTAAACGACATTTTAGTAAAACATATTAGAACAAGATTTTCTCAAATTGGCTAACTCGTTTTTAAGTAGATATCCTATGTCCTTCCCCGGAATGCAATCTATCTCTCTGCCAAATTTGATTGAAATCCGTTCAGTGGTTTAGGCGTGAAAAGTTACCTAACATACAGACAGACAGACAGAGTTATTATCGAATTTATAATATTAATATGGATTATTGGAATAAAATCATGTTGCTACAAAAATCAGAGTCTGTCAACATTTTTGCTGCTCAATTAATTACCAATTTAGATCTTCCAAAACGTTACCAAAACTAGAGCCTTGCTCAAAGTAAAAGCATTTAGCTCAATATTATGATAACCTACCAGCATCGTTAATAATATGATCTCAGATCTCATTTTGTTACTCCTCGTCTATAAGACCTGTTTCGTTACCATTCGTGTCATGTATTGTCTTTCGGAAACTTGTTAGTCACAGGCTCCTCGTCTGTTTAATATTATAATATTTCGGGTGATAAACGGGTAACTGAACGTATAGGATTTTGTCATATAATTGACACTAGATAGGTAATAAAAACAATAAACACAATGCTAGATCACTCGTCAATAAGATTAAAGATAAATAAACTAACATATTAATGTTAAGGTGGTATTTAACTAAAATAAATGATTAGCTTCTCAGTGTTTTTAGAGTTAGTCGACGAATGAGTCAACTTGGCGACGCGGTGTCAGATAAATTTGTTATTTATTGTCAACATTGTGTTTCGTTACTTTAGAATTTTTAACGAAAAAGGTTGGGACTGTGCCAAATATTTGTTATTCTTAGGATCGTAGGAGATTAGAATAAACTTATTGTTATGTTTGTCTATTGTGTTTGTCAGTTTAATGCTAAGCTATAATTTGTCAACAAGTTTGTCTACATCGGGTGACAGAGTTGTAAACTCATAGTCAGCTATCACATGGCTGTCAATAATTTTAAGAATCAACTTAACCGAAATGTTGACGTGTAAATATAGCAGCTCAACATAGAAATTTAAATAATATTTATAATTGACAAGTTATTTTTCTACCTTCCTTTCACGTTACCCTTAGAGCTAACGTAGAGGTAGTGGACAACGCCCTAGTGTTACGACTTTTGCTTTGTCAGTAAATGTTGATACAGCAATAAGGTCTTCAATACTTTAGTTAGATTTTATTATAAAGCATTTAATTTGACTTACAAATGTAAATTTAATATGTTTTGGAAGGAAGTCAGTAATAATCCGTAACGCTTTATAATTAGGTTCAACGAAATCTAGAATTTCGATAGTCATTTCTTCTACGACACTTTTTGGATATGCTTTATTGCACGTTACCTTTCGTTTGCTTTTGGAATTGTTTGTCTTAATCTTTACATTAAAACGTACTCTTTATCTATAAATATTGGTAAGTTAGGCGTATTTGCGTGTTTAATCGAACGTCTTCCAAAGTGACGTAAGGTATTGTTGTGTTTCTCTTCTATTTGTTGCTTTATATGTTTTTTTTTATTATTAACTTCATAAATAATTCAGTTTTCTTCGTCTAAACTTGTAGTTTTATATGTAACCTAATCGCTATTGTTACTTTTACTGAGTTTGCAGTGGTTCAATAGTTAACTAAATCACTTCAGATATATCAAATAACTTTTCTCATGGCATATGGTATATGACAAGTTCAAGGGACAAAATATTATAACAAAAATTAATAAAAAGGTTAATAATTAACACAATTTACTTGTCTCACTGGGGCTTAATGTTCAGTTTCAGCAAATAATTACCTATTTTTGGACGTCATCCCATAATTTTAACCTTTGCATTGAAAATAACTCTTCTCAAATCTTCTTCTTCCTTTTGAGTCGATGGTTAATGTAAATCTGATAACATTGAAATAATAATCAATAATTTTAATATTTTTTAATATATACATTATATTATATTATATTGTATTTGTTTTATTATATTATTAATATAATTATTAAAAAAAAAAAATTCCATTCAAGGATAAAAGATCTTTATTCAGCTACTTATTGTATTAAATTCACATAAAACTGGCTGCACACATTCCGAATCAACAATAACGCTCGAAAAGCGTACAATTGGACCACTGCAAGCAAATATTTCAGGCTGTGGCTTCATAGGACTTCGATTAGTAAATTAATTTACCTAATGCTTGCCTAATAACGTTCTTATTTAAGCGGATTTGGATTTGAAGCGGATGAATTCGGCACACATATTTTTTAACATGTATTAACACAAAGGGTACTTTTAATCCCAGTAGTACGATTCCGTGGGATATTTTCCGACATCCGCAGCCGCGGGCGAAAGCTAGTTTAACATAAAATGCTCGCCAAAGAATATTTGATAAAATTCATACACTCATCTTACAGAACATGAACGTCTTACATTAGTCCGCGACACGTCACAGTCAAGTTTAGCATCCAAGAGAGCATTGAGCACGGAAAGAGTGCAAGGGACACCACTAGGCTCGCGAGACGGTTTTTTTTATATAGCATCTCGCAGGTCAACCTAGAAGGTTTTCGACTGCTTAACCGGGCTTTTCTGTGGCTAATAAAATAAAGCCACCAGCTAGGGCTTAAAAAACTTTAAAACTAAGCGACTACACGCAAAGTGTAGTTACAGACCTCGGCTTAGGGCGTCGTCGCGCGACTTTGTGACTCGCATAGTGTGTACAGCGAAGCATTTTATGTTGACCAGAAATTCAAACGACAACTTGGGACAACCCTCATAATATCATAATCTGAAGAAAAGTGTAGTGCACGCTCCACTCTTGAATGGTGGCAGCCTTATTTGCTATTTGTAAGTCATATCCTGCCACAGCCTAATTCAATAGCTTACTTCAAGCTGTTATTTCCTTTCCATCTTTCCTACTTTTTGTACTACCTTGATAGTTTACTGATAAAATAAAAATAGATATTAAAAGTGTAATTAATAGGTAGATGAAACCACACGAAATTTGCGTTGAGCTTCCAACACGATTAGATGTAAATACAGAAATAAATAAACCACTATTCACAGTTATAGACACTTCCTTCTTATGAAACAAATGAATGTATTATTAATATAGCCGTTTAGAGATGCTGATTATCAAGTACAATAAAATAGACCTAATAACTCTTATTTTCTTAGAGAAAATAACCCTTGATTTCTGATTGAGATTTAATTCTGAAGAGATTTAATTCTTGAAAAATAAGGATAATATTAAGACAAACAAATATTAAGACAATGAACAATATCTCAAAGAAAATATTTTTTTAAACACGAGTAGGTATTTGTAAATTTTTAAGGTACGGACACACTACACCACGACGACACAACTCACAAATATCTATCTAAATTAATATTAACGCACACTATAAATTGAATGCAGGCACTGCCATAAGTTAAAACACGAAGTTCACTTGAGTTGTGTCGTCGTGTTTTGGTAAGTACATCGTTTTTCAAGTATCTAACAATATTTTATTTTTTTCTATCATCTTTGGTGATAGTCAGCATTTGTTCTCGGCTTCCTTTGCAATAACTAATACATTGTATTTTAAGTTGTGTGTGCCTTATTTTATTAGTTTTTATTGGTATCATGCTTTTATCGTGGGAAAGATTAGAAAACAGATTCGAATTGAGCGTAAAAAACAATCAGAATAAAAAAAATATATAGCGAGCAGGAATTTATGAACTTTACACACGAAGTAAACAATTTTATTACGCCAAAGTAATAAAAAGTCAGTATCATTAAATATCGAAGTAAGGATTCCATCAAAATTGACGCCAATTTCCCTAGTCATAATTTTCCCTTCCTACTCAAGTGTCAAATAATAATATGAATAGATAACTTGTAAATTTACACAAAAACAAGACAATATATGACTCTCTAAACAAAAATAAAGTTACCAAATCCAAATCTTACATCACAAACCCAGTAAAGGTACTTGCACATTATACCGGTCCACAATGTCGCAGTGCAGCGCGAAAATCTATGCGAATATTTCCCATACATTTATTACGGTCTCTGCGATGGCAGACTGCAGCAGTTCTCAATATCACGCAGGGGATCACCAAGCATTGTATGCAGCACGTGGGCGCACGTTGAAACATGCTCAATGTTCATTTATACTGTAACAGACAATTTTCCGTTGCGCTGCGGCCCGACACGCATTACTGTGCCAAGTTTAGGTTTCGACGCTGCAATGCGCTTTCCGGGAGTTGACATAATATGCACTTACCTATATGCAGTGATGTGTGACCTAGTACTTGTTGACAGGCCTACACTGTCCACCCATACCTATTAACACTGTAATTTCAAAATCTTGTAAAATTTAAAAACATTTCTAAAAGAGTAACCGTGGAGTTTCTTGCCGCCTCTTCTCCACAGGAAACGACAAATTGAAACCGTGCATCTAGCTTCTGACGTTTCATAAGTACCCATGTAGCATGAGAAATAAAATAATTAGAATTTGATGTTTATAGAAAGTGTTAGTGACACAGCTGCATAGGTCAACTTGAAAAATAATGTTATAATCTTTACCACGGTAACACGCTACTAAAATGTTAGAAAATTTTGTATCATGATACAAAAGTTTAATTATGATTAAACCCTTTGTGTGCTTCAAATAGAATTAGTTACCTTAGTTAACTAACCAAAGTTAGTTGAAATAATTTTATCGATGTCTTGACGGACTTGTATTTAAGGAATAATTATGTATATCTTTAATTTAAACGAAAGCAATCGTACTCATATTAAATTTGTGTAAGTTAAAGATTTTATATTGTCGGATCATTGTAATAATTTGGTGTCGCAACGACGTGTAGATTAAGTGTATGTTCGGAGATTTTCGTCTTAATATTATTAAGTGTAATTAATGTCCTCGACTAGTTATTAATTATGATAATTTTTTGTTTGTTATTGAATTGTTTTTCACCTTTCTCGTCACGAGTAACGGTGTTTGTTGTATGGGAATTGAAGATAAGTCAACTTTAATTTTTTTTTTTCATAATACTTAGCAACAGTCAACAGTAGAGACTACTTAACTGTTAACTTTTGCTTAACCGTTCTTGGTAAACATTTTTCTAAAAGTAGACGTTTTACTAACAAAAAAAAATCTAATAGTGTACTAATGACTTCAACAATGTGCTTTTCATCCGTTATTCTCAGTATAAGAAGAACTTCAGAAAAATAATGAACTGGTTTGTATCTACCTGGCATGTAAAGGTCTACAATCTCAATCAATACTTTGAACAATCACGAATGAAGCATTCTGAAATATCAGTATTTATTCTAGATTATTAGTACTTATTAAAACCTAATAATTAACCAAAGACTGCAAAGACTGAGGCTTTGCCTCTCATTAATTTTGAAAACTGTTTACAATTCCCACAAAACAAACTGACCAGTGAAAATGGCATTACGCAAACGAACACCACACTAATGATACAAATATAGATGATAGATAGATACATGAGAGGAAATTCCTAAATTATTTTAATATGTAAGGTATTTTAATGTGTAATATTATGTCATACAATAATAGACTTCTATGGGAATCTTGTCCTCAATAGTAATAGTGTTAGGAAAATAGTCGACTAGAGGCGCGGTTAAACTGACGTGGCGATCGTGCGAACGTGCGCCTCGATTTGTTAATCACTGTGACAGCTGACTGTAGCGCCCGAAATGGAACGATTAGAAAATTAATAAATAAATATAACACTTTGGACGAAGGAGAATTTTTAAATGTATTTGTAGGTTAAGTTCAGAATTTTCGCGCTTACAGTCAACTTTGCTTGTACTTATAGTGTGATTCGTGCCGCGTCAGGTCGCGGGTCGCGAGCCGCGTTAGTGTGACCGCACCTTAACTGTTCAGTCACTTGTATCACGAAATCATTGCCACTTACTACATTTAAGATTTATGCACTATGCTATAATATACATATATTATAATATATAAATATAATAATATTCGTATTGTACGTTGTAAGTCATAATAGCTCAATAATTTATGAAATCCGTAATTAAATAATTGTAATAAATAGTTAATAAGCAATTATTATAAAACTAGGTGGAATGCAAAGTTAGGGTAAGGCGAAATAATATACATAATAAAAAAATAAATAATTTAAGTGGTAAGGTTAATCGTCTAAGTCCCATTTTGTAATGTTAATTAAAAATAAAAAATCAAGCACTACCATTACCATTATGAATACACTCATGACTTCTTACTGCTAACATTGAAATGTATTATAAATATGAACTATAAATATTAAATGTTATGCGTTAATAATAAACTCATGCGTTTTATTCATAACGATTTCTTCAACAAATTCCTTTACTACACCACATAAAGTAATACTCACACTACACTTTCACCATAAGCTCAGGTTCGCACGGGTGCGTTATACCTGCGGTGATTTTTTTTCACGCACTTGATTTTCAACGCATTGCTTAGCGCCGCGAGTTGAAAATCGAACACTGTGTTTTTGGATTGTCAACCCTCGGTTCAACACCGAGAGTTGGAAATCGAGTGCGCGATAAAATCCCGCCACAATACTTTCACATCTGTGCGAACGTGGGCTTACACACGAAAAATTTATTAGGTTGACCATTTAGAAGCAAGTAGATGAGAAATGACTATGATGTTGATGACTCCAACTCCTGATGACTTCAATAAGTGTGACCTAGATTGTGAAACTGTATTAGTTTGCCATAACACAAAACGAACTAGTTCGGTCATGTCTTGTGAATTTTATAATGGCTGTAGGTGTGTATTGGTCATCCGAAAATATAACAATGCCAACGGAGTAATTGCGTAACACTTACAATGGCAATGCCTTTAATTTTGACAGTTCAACATCATTCATTGCGTTATTTACGTTGTCCACCAGACAAATTTTTCAAACTTATGAAGCAATGGAATAGGAATTTCTTTCAACATTGGATTGCGATTGAAAATATATTACGCAATTATTATGCTTGTTGACCACACATGAAATAAATGAATCAAAAACGCATTTTTCGAATAATTTATTCCTACCCAAAGCTACTGCTAAACAAAGCCCAGGGGTTCAAACCAATATCCAGCTTAGGAGATGGCGCATTATAGTACCCTTGAACCAAATCAACAAGAGATACAGGGCATGTAAACTGGTCACAATTCGATAGGATATGGCCGAGGCGGTGAGCAGCGTCGTAGGCTGCATGCTCCATTGGTTCTGATGCAAGGATTTTCGTCATTGGTAACCTGGGAAGAAGAAGTGAAAAGAGAGGTAAAATAAGTATCAATAAAGGGAGAAATTATAGGACTAAGTTCGTTAAGGCTATGCTGCAACAATGGACAGTAATAGCGTAAGTGACTTAATATGCCTAAAGACTCCTTGGACTGAATTGTCCGCATTTAGACTCCCATACGAAAAGTTATGCGTTGGAAACAGGAATCGACAAAAAGGTAAATAGGCCGTAAGAACCGCAAAGCAAACAGAATGATGATTTACAATTTCTTTATAACAAAACCTGCTCGCATTTTTATAATCATAATTGTTTTAGCTAGACTATTCAATACTATGATCATAAAATTAGAATTTATAACAATATAAAAAACTATACTTACGTGAACAATGTCCTAAACATCTCTTCTACCATGTTCTCTCCATGAGGAACAAGCCTTTGCGTGGTCTCACACAACGTTTTGAGGATACACTGCCTTCCGTTGTAACCCATGCTGAAATAAAGAACAAATAATTTAGCCACATAGCAAATATTTATGATAGAATAGTTTTTCTCTTGAAACGAATATTTATAGAAGACAATTTTTGGATGTTTGAGCTCGCTCAATCATGCTGCGGCTGAACGATGTTGATAGATTTTTACAAAAGTGAAACATGCCTTAGAATCACACTAATATTATAAAGGCGAAAGTTTGAAAGTGTGTGAATGTGTGTTTATTTATGTTTGTTACTTCTTCACGATCAAACGGCTAGATCAATTTTGATAAAATTTTGTATGGAAGTAGCTGACATCCTGGATTAACATATAGGCTAATTTTCATCCCGATATTCCCACGGGATCGACATATACGTGGGTGAAACCGCGGGGTTCAGCAAGTAATAAATAAGACACTCTATCATGCTCTAAAAGTTTCATAAGAAATCCTTAAGTCATGAGCAAGAGAATCTTCTACTTTAGCGATTTCAAGTTCAGCATCAGAACTCGACGACCCCGGCAATAGAGCGATACGTCTCAACTAGAGTTGGGCCCGACACCTTGGCTAGAAACCTAGATGGCTGCTGGAGTAAGGTGTCGACTGAATGATGGCCAAGGTTAGACCTTAGCACCCAAGGTCGTCTAAAAGCCCGTTGGGTCGACGATATCACTAATGTTGCGGGAATCGCCTGAATCAGGAATGCACTGAACCGGGAAGTATGACAGGAAGGAAAGAAGACCCATATCCAGCAGTTTGTAATTCCAGGCTGATACTAAGATGATGATGATAAAGAACTTACTTCTCCATAATTTTCTCCAACTTTCCATACAGCTCTCGTCTACTCCTTCTCTGCTCCATTGGCTTGGTCAGTCTGTTATATCTGCGGTAGAACCTGGCGGTCTCTGTGGCGTTGGGCAGCTCGTATGCTATGCCCCAGTTCATGCCCCACGTGAAGGTACCAGGGACTGAGGTCGGGGCAGGCTGGCCGATCACACCGACTGTCATGCAGCCAGCACACTGGAATATACAGATGATGACACTTGTTATTTATTAGAATCTAAGGACCAGGTGGCCTACCACCATCATGACATACTTATAGCTGCATTTAGAAAGAAAGAAGAAAAATAGTTTTTTTTTCTTTCCAACACTCAAACTCATATTATTAAAATAATACTGCTATATAGGACTCCGTATCTAAATGATAACAGCTGCACAGGTCGATCAATCAGTCTGTGGATGGGTGACCATCTTTACATACCGAGACCCCTCCTTAGACCCGGTTGTCGTTCGTGGATCTTTGACAGTCATTACGGGTAGTCAGAAGCCCGCAAGTTTGACAACGAGTCTTACCAAGGGGTATCGTAACCAGTAACTGGGTTGTGGAGGCCAGATAGGCAGTCACTCCATGTAAAATACTGGTATCCAGCTGCATCTGGTTAGACTGGAAGCCGAGCCCAACATAGTTGGGAAAAGGCTAGGCAGATGATGATAATATAGGGGTAGGTGGTAGGCTCCCCCGTTTCAGATTCTGGATAAGCATTATTTTTATACTCTTTTCAACAGATGATTAAAACGATGAAACAGAGTTTTTCCTGTTGGTAAAGTTAACCGGAACTTATCTGGTGATTGTGAAACAGGGGGCCTAAAAAGGCCACTTCAGCGGATTCATAAAAGGATAACATTATGAATCATAATGGACAGTTAACTGTTAAGTTTATCGTATCAAATCCCATTGCCCAACCTAAGTTGTATGTAAAGAAACATGTCAACATCCATGGTGAAGCTTCTTGATTTTGTCCATACAAGTCTTGGAAGTATGAAATTGCCGATGAAACAGAATTTCGTATCTACTTAAAGTGTTTTAATATTCCATTGAGCTTTTAGTAAGAAATAATCTCATACTAAATACGTTCAGCGTCAAACAAAATGGCGTCATACAGTCGTCTACATAGCAATTAATCTTACTAAGATATTCAGCTCTCATAGCCATCAAATAGACCTCCAGTGGAAATTATGTACATGTCTCATAAAAGTAAGCTAGCCACCTTATTCATAACACTCTTGCGTTGGCAAGCCGTCAGCGAGCATCACGAGAATTTTGAATGACCTCCATGTGGCAAAGAACATCAACTTGAAAATAATTTATTCCAGTATCACCATGGAAATATATGTGAAGGAAAAACGACGCCCATAAATCGTTGATAAGACATAAAAAAACTCTCTTAAAATTTAAGACAGATAAAATTCCAAAAAGTACGTAATCAACCAAGTTTTATGTGTCTGGATGATACGTTTTAAGGCTCTGCATCTAATCTAAGAGCTACTCTAATACATACGAGTTTCTCCCCAATTTTGTCGGGTTCTGTTTCAAATTAAAACTTTTATCATTACATTTTATGCCCATCTGTTTATTGCTATTAAAAAAGGCATAGTTCACTTTGGTGCGCTGTTTAACTTACTTAAACAAATCTTACTTCATAACTAGTCTTATTAAATAAACAAAATGCAAACTTACCGAAAAACTGGAGCCTTCTGGAAAAGCAACATATCTCTTTCTTCTCGACAATATCTTGGAACCAGCTTTGGCAGCACACAATTCACCATAACAACAGGCCAGTATTAAAAGAACAAAACCTTTTGATTTTAGAACCATTTTCAGAGAATATCGTGTTCAACCTTTCATAGATGAATATAGCAATGGTATGAGCATCTGTTAAACCGTGTCAAAATAACGGTTCCAGTAATTTTCATGTTATCATTGCTAACTGTGGCCACACGAAGTGAATGACACACTGAACTAATTAGTAATGTCAATCATGCTTAGTTGTCGATGATTACATTTGAAATTCTATAATTACATTCGTGTAAATTAATGTAGGTGAAAGCCAGAATTGATTTGTACCCATTTGTATTGAATTTATGAGGATCAGAACTTTATTTATAATTAATGTTCTAGTAATGTACATACATACATTCATACATACGCCTTTTCATGGGGGTAGGCAGAAACTACAGAACGCCACCTGAGACGATCCTTGGAAACTCGATTTTGTTCATACATATGGTCATACACGCACGCCGAGTACAACACACCTGACCATTCCAATAATCTCTGTTATTATGACGTAAAATCATGCTTAAACATTGAAAAAACAACAATCTCATTTAATTGCAATTTAAATCAAAAGTTATGGTTTTACGAAAAATTCATCAAAAAATATAAAAACTGCCAATAACTTTTTAATCTTATAAATTAAATTGTAAAAATTAATTCTCATACACACATACACCGAAAAAAAATACCATGCCGTGCTGCTGGTAAAGTGGGTTCAACAATTCCGTCAAGACAGCCGTCAAAATTTTAAAAGTTGATTAATTAACCTTGGAACACACTGGAAACCTTTCACAACGGTTTATTGAAGGTCGATTCATTTGCCTGTTAACGCGGGTTCCGTCAAAATTGGGAATCAATTATACCCAAAAGTTATCACAGAGTAAATGCTTTTAACCCTTCATATCTTTTTTGGTCCATTGTCGGATAATATTTTGAGATGGATCGTGAAAAAGATGTTTTAATTTGGATCAAAAATCTAGATTTATAAAAAGTAAAATTGGTTGGAATGAAGTGGGAAATGCCAAAGTCTATATAAATGGGCTTAAAATTTTTATTTGGCAAAAAGACTATTAACTTTCATATAATAGACACTTGGGTACCGATATACTTAATAATTTATTTTATACCTATAGTAGATTATATGTTGGCACTTCTGTTCTTATAATATTTAAGTCATAAGAAAAGAAACGCAGAATATTGTAAAACATTGTGTAAAATCTTATATTAATAACATAAAATTAAGGTGGTGTGACGATCTAATAACGTTTGCAGGGCTATAGAAGTATGAGAAACAGGGTGTAAAGTTCACACATACTCTATAGAAAAGGGAGGATCCTCCGACTAGACGGGTGTGTCGGGCGGGCAACTGCCCGATGATTCATGTCGGTCCGTTGTATCTATGTTAGTTGCGCGGTAAACTCTGCTTGCGCGATGTAGGATTTTGCGTGACGTCAGTATGATGCGTAGTTCGCATGTGGCGTTGTTGATACCGCTACAGGGCCAACATAGCCAGAGACCACACAAGACAGAGAGGTTTGGAAAGAAAAAGGGGACTTAATGCCTAGTAGTGGGACACAACATAGCCTAAAAAAAACCTTTCGCCCGTATTCCCAGAAGGGTAAAAGGCCACAATTCGTCAGTTAAAATTACCTAATATAAAATTCTATTTGTATTTGTGAATAAAGTTTTAATTAACCAAAATTACTACTAAATAACGCCCAAGGGCTCCTTCCAACATCAACTTTCGGCGCTGGCGCGTTATAATACCCTTTGATTAAGTCCACCATTGAGATTGGACATCTATATTCGGCACACGAGTCAACAAGGCGGCCGAGACGATGTGCTGCATCGTAGATGGCATGTTCCAGAGGTTCTGTCGGAAGTACTTTAGTTGGTGGCATCCTGTGAAAGAAATCCGAGTTTGGTTTTTATCATCACATCTGTATAATCAGCCCATAATGTTTCCACTGCTAGAACACAACCCTCCTCTCTTCGAAAGGGAATCAGCTGTAATCTACCGCGCGGGCCTAGTGCGGATTGGTAGATGTCACATGTCTACGAATTTTTGGTTCTAGGACATGCCGGTTTCCTCACGATGTTTTCCTTCACCGTTTTGTGAGTAGTGGTGATAGAATAATTTACACAATGTAAAGCGCCTGGCTGGGTTCTAACCCACGACCCCAAACGAACGCTAGAACGGACTCGCGTTACCACTGTGCCACCACTGCTTCTCTCTAGTATCTCGTCACATCTGTAGGCGAGATCGCTAATGAGGGCGTTATAGATCCGTATCAACTAGAGCAAATACTTAATTGTGTCCAACCAGCCATAAAATATTATCTTTCACTTGTTCAGCCGTCAAACTAATTATCTTTCTTTTGATCAGACAGTTAGATCAACTTTTAAAGGTAGAAAAGGTAATAAAACAATAGAGAAGAAAATAATTGAGTTGACGAAAAAGAAAAAGGTGGTAATTGCCCGTGTTTCATAGAATTGTTTGTAAACTAAAATAATACTCACGAGAACAAAGTTCTAAACATTTCTTCGACGATGTTCTCTCCGTGTGGTACAAGTCTTTGAGTAGTCTCGCATAGAGTCTTCAGTATGCATTCTCTGCCGCTGTAGCCCATACTGAAATGTATAAATGAGTCTATCTTACAAAAACAAAACGTTGGGAGCCTTCCAATGTAAACAATGGCGCACATTCGCATCGAAAAAGTTACTATAACTTTGTATCAAACCAAAAGTGCTCTTGTGTAGGGATTCTTTTAGGTTGGTGTAGAATTTGCCTACTGGAATATAACTTTTGAGCCCGTTAAGGCGAAAGTGCCAGGGTAGCCCGCGAATTTTTTTTTTTTTTATCTTTTTGCAATTTGCTGGTCAGTATTAAGTTGTACGTTGATTAATATATGATTCGCGACCGTAAATATCTATTTACAGAATTATAATCATTAAAGTCATCAACATAACTCTCTAAGACCAAGTAATCCCACAGAATAACTATTTCATGTAATCTTGACATTTTGGGATTATAGATACTAACCTAACAAGCTGTATTACTGATTCTAATGATTATGATTCTGTAAATACATATTTGTTACGACTTCGAATCATATTTTGATCGACGTACAGACGCCAGCACATCAAGTTACTACAATTTGTCAAATTTCTTTAATAGATGTTCAACTTTATCGCTAAATCATAAGGTTCAAAGTAGATTGGGAAAATTTAACAGTTTCGGGTAGCTTGATGTGCTGGGGTCTGTACAACTTAATACTGACCAGCAAATTGCAAAAAAAGTAAGAAAATTTGAATTTAACGGGCTACCTTAGCGCTTCCCCCTTGAGGAAATCATAGGTTCAGATACCTAAGCTTGGTATGATGATACGTAAAATCTTAGCTAACATTAAACTCTTTTTTCGAGACATCACCAAGCGGTTGGTCGACTCTGCACGTGACCAGAAAGCTGGCTGGTTTTTTGGCCAAAGAAGCAGCATCGCCATACAACTTGTCAATGCTCAGCCTTTTGAGCCTTTTTCCTGTTAAAAGCGATGCGGACGAATTTTTTGATGCCCTATAATTATTTTCCCTCTTTTTTTATATACTTGTACAAACTACAAATATACTAATAATAAAGCTGAAAAGTTTGTTTATTTGCTTGTGGACGGGCCCGTGGGTAAAAAATAACTGCCGCTCAGGTCGATCGATCAGGTTAAGCTGCGCTTGCCGCGGTTGGTCTGTGGATGGGTGACCATCTTTACATACCGAGACCCTTCCATTCCTCGGAAAACACGCTAAGCCGTTGGTCTCGGCTGTCATTCGCGGACCTTTGACAGTCGTTACGGGTCGTCAGAAGCCCGAAAGTCTGACAACCAGTCTTACCAAGGGGTATCGTATTACCCAGTAACTGGGTTGTGGAGGTCAGATAGGCAGTCGCTCCTTGTAAAATACTGGTATAACCTAACCTAACATCACGCAATAGCCCTTAGGAGCCGAGCAAAAACAAGAAAAGTCAGAAAAAGATAAGGGAATACGCAGTAATGGAGCGGGCAGGCAATTTGGTAGGGGAACAAGTCGCAGGCAGAAGCTAGTTATTAATATTACACTAAAGATATTGTTTTATGACCTGACACACTTACTTATCCAAAATAGTCTCCAGCTTTCCATACAGCTCTCGCCTATTGATCCTCTTCTGTAGATGCTGTTTATACTTCTTCTGTCGGAAATAAATGGCTGTTTCTGTGACGTTGGGCAACTCATAGGCTATAGCCCAATTAAGACTGAAGGTAAACGTGCCCGGACTTGAGCTAGGGGCAGGCTGCCCAATCACACCTACTGTCATACAACCGGCACACTGGAATAATAAATATTATAATGGAATAATAACATAATAACATGGATATTTGTTACTAACATCTTTTTATGTTTTTTTTTTTTTTTTCAGTATGGATCTATTGTTGTCCGTAAATTAAATAAATTATTATTATTATTATAATGGCATGCCAACATGTAGGAAGATAATTGTATAGGTACAGACACCAGCACATCAAGCTACTACAATCTGTCAAATTTCTTTAATAGATTTTCAACTTTATCGCTACACTATAAGGTTCAAAGTTGATTGGGAAAATTTGACAGTTTCGTGTAGCTTAATGTGGTGGCGTCTGTACCTAATTGTGCCATCTGTAGGTGGATTAGGAGAGATCTTAAGCAGATGAACCAAAACTCACTTATCGGGTAGATACTAGTAATATCAGACCAGTGATTTTGTCCTTCACAGTAAAGCTACCTTTCCACCAGAGACGAGCGAGGATGCGTAGCGGAGATTTATGTGAAACCAACCAATAACATCGCTTCATTTTTATAGCTTGAACTAAGTTAGCGTTAGTATTGGTTAGTTTTACACACATCCCTCGCTACGCATCCTCGCTTATCTCTGGTGTAAAGGCAGCCTAAGTCATTGGTGTTCAAGATAAACTCAGAATGCAAACAAATACAGGATAGCATTTACGCGCAAACTGAAATCATAAATTTAGCACATGATTCTAGACAGTGCAGAAATTTTCGTTTTTTATAAAATAAAATCTGCTGTTCCATAGAAACGTGCAATAATATAACTTAAAAATACTATAAATACATACAACATTATACATAATTTAAAAAAAAAACACCTGCGCGGTCGAAATGTACGGAACAGCTATTTTTTTTTTTACAACTGACGAAAATTTACAACGCATGGGCTTCGGAATCATTTATTGAATTCGTGGTAACAGGTTGCGCATCGTCATTACCACATGAGTGAGTCATTTTTTGTTAAACTATGCAAAGAACACAACACAACATAAAACTTACGGAAAAACTGGATCCTTCCGGGAATGCGACGTATCTTTTTCTTCTGGACAAAATCTTTGACTGGGAAACATCGCTTGTATTCGACAACGCACTTAACTGAATACCACTTAAAAATATTACGACAAAAGAAATTATATTGAAATACATTGTATGAAAAGAAAACAAAAAAAAGCTATCTCAAAATCAAAAGGGAACTAGAGAGGACCAATCAAAAATATAATACCACCATTTTTAATAAACTTTTATAAAATCGCGTAAAAAATATACCTGTCTGTATGGATGTAAAATAGTGGAATGACGTTCAATTACGACTAACGGAAAGCTCATTCACCTCTATTGTTAAAATTTTATAACTGTATTGTTTAATATTGACGCTAAAAGACACCGATCGAAGTGTCAGATTCATAGGAAAGTGCCCCTATTTGACAAATTAGTATCAATATAGAATGTTTGCATTGTTTCTTGAATCTACGATGTGTGTCTGTCTAAAATGTCTTATTTATTTAACTATTCATTTACAGATATATAAACAGACAAGAAGAAAGGATCAGAAAAATACGTACAAAGGTGATACTTATTTCTAAGGTAATCACTCTTTCAGAATACCTGGGATAGGATAGTATATAATAGTACATTATGATACATGTGTTCTATGTTGATCAATATACATACTCGAGGCGGTATTATTCGATACGGAAGCCGAGCGTATAATGATCAATGCATACGCGTTTCATACGACGTCTTTCAACACACTTGCGAGGATAAAAACAGACTTGTATTGTTAAATATTAACTTATATGGAAAATGGCGCGTTGGTTTTGTTTTCCGCAAGTGTAAATAAAATGACTGACAAAACCTCTAAACAGCCTACAGAAAAATATAATAAACACAAAATAATGCTTACACCACTGACCTCTATTATATAAATACGCTGGACTAACGATACTCTACGAAATGACAGTTGTTTTTTGTGCCGATTCAAAGCGTGTCGATTTTAGTTCCTGGGGGCTTCGAGTCCCCGCTCGAAG
Organism: Luperina testacea; assembly: GCA_927399505.1. Lineage (NCBI taxonomy): Eukaryota > Metazoa > Arthropoda > Insecta > Lepidoptera > Noctuidae > Luperina > Luperina testacea. The sequence continues at coordinate 3,784,362 of OV656771.1, forward strand.
CCCCCAGGAACCAAAATCAACACGTTCTTTCAAATGGACGTTGAGTTGTTTTGTTCGTCTCTGATGATTTAGGTCTAAATCATGGAAAACTACTTTTTTTTGTGTACCTACTATTTATTACTACGTGATATTTAGAACATTTTTATTATGAAAGCGAGTTTTACAAAATGTGCATACATTTTGTAAAACTCGCTACCAAAAAGGCAGCGGAATAACCTTTCACAAGTAAGTGTAATTCCTATGTTTCGATTGCTTGTGTGAGCATTTTTAATACTATATTATATTTAGAATGAATGTTTTTATTAATATCTCAACATATTTAAGTGTAATTAGGGCTCAGTTTTCACATATATTGAATACAATAATTTGAATAGGGTTGTAAATGTTCCATGTCGATAATGTGTCGATAATTTTCTTCAGACAGTTAATAATTTTAAATTTACGTCTTTCAAATAGAAATTTACTGTCGCCTGAAATTTCTGCAATTTGATTAGCTAAAACAAATTAGAAAGTAACTCTGTCTGTCTGTCTGTCTGTATGTTACCTTTTGACGCCTAAACCACTGAACGGATTTCGATTTTGCAGAGAGATAGATTGCATCCCGGGGAAGGACATAGGATAGTTTTTATCGACATACTTTGCAGGCGAAGCCGCGGACGGAAGCTAGTATTATATGTAATGTGTTCTTGTTTCCGAAGTAAATTCCTAACATCGAAATAAAACTTGCCATCTCCAATACTAAATACTTAATTTCAGATTTCCTACCAATTCAACTAAGCAGGGCTGAAAAACATGAAAATGGGAAATTGGAGTCCCAAATCTAATTATCATCTTTGTAGTAAACATTCCACTGCAGACTGTTTCGTTAAACACTGTACATTTAGCGTACGTGTAGAGTGTTTAACGAAACAGTAATATTTATATCTGGGAGCACGGAAGTGTAATTATGTATATTATAGTTCAAATAATAATAGAATACAGTGTAATTATGTATATTTATTATTCAAATGCTGTGGTGGCCCAGTGGTATCGGCCGCGACTTACGAATTGTAGGTCGTCGGTTCGAACCCCGACAGACGCTTTACTTTGTGTAAATTATTTCATCACCACTGCTCTCAAAACGGTGAAGGAAAACATCGTGAGGAAACCGGCATGTCCTAGAACCAAAAATTCGAAGACATGTGACATCTACCAACCCGCACTGGGCCTGCGTGGTGGATTACGGCCCACTCCCTCTCACAGAGAGGAGGCCTGTGTCCCAGCAGTGGGAACATTACAGGATGATTATGATTATTCAAATAATAAATACACATGCAATTATTACAAACTGGAAAGATATCTGTAGTTTTCTTGCACTGTTCTTTGTGGACACTATCTTATAATCATCATCACCTGCCTAGCCTTTTCCCAACTATATTGGGGTCGGCTTCCAGTCTAACCGGATGCAGCTGAATACAAGTATTTTACATGGAGCGACTGAATATCTGACCTCCACAATCCAGTTACTGGGTAAACGATACCCCTTGGTTTAGACTTGTTGTCAGACTTTCGGGCTTCTGACTACCCGTAACGACTATCAAAGATCCACGAATGACAGCCGGGACCAACTGCTTAACGTGCTTTCCGACGCACGGAGGGATCACATACGAACACACAACACTACAATACTCCCAACACTGTCTTATCTCCACTTATTTTGTATGTCTTTAGAATGAGAAAGTTAAAAGAACTAAATCTGCCGAATTTTAATTTAAGATATAAGAAGATATAAGACATAAGAATGCTATTCTGAATGCTATTCTGAAGAATGCTATTTAAGACATAAGACATAAGAATGCAATTTTTTTGTTTAGCCTATGATATACTATCCCACTGCTGGGAAAAGGCCTCCCCAAGTTCTTCCAGGAACTCTTTTCCCACGCGACCTCAAAACAGCCCTCGCGGTACGCATCTAGGACATATTGCCCGCTTTCCAGGCCGACTTCAGCGGCGCCGTCCATCTTCAATCACCCATTGTGTGGCGATTTTTGCCCAGCAGTTATCCTGCATGCCGCCGATGTGATCTGCCCAATCCCATTTGAACCTGGCAGCATTCTTGCCTACGTCTATTAATGATACCCGTTTTGGAACTCAGCGTGGTGTTCCGAATTTTGTCCAGTATTTTTACACCCAGAATGCAGTGTTCCATCTCTCTTTGGCAAACTCTAAGGTGGAAAGCATTAATCATGAAAAACTAAGCTATTAAGATTCTTCATTCCTCAATGCCATTAGTGGTTAACCGCAGGTATCATGAAACGGGCATTCATTAATAAGATGCTACATAAACTGCCACAATACAATTAACTAAAACAAATGCAAGCTTTACACGTCTTCTTAAAACCAGTAGTCTAGCCAGTAGTAAACAACCATTAACAACACCCAATAATTCTCACAACATTATCCAACTTAAACAACATCAAACATTACTTCAAAAATAATCATGTACTTACATACTTTACCCTTCATAAAAGTAAGCTTAGGGTAAAAAGAGGCCCAGTTAGCATATTGTTGGGGTAAAAACCTGAACACGATGACGGATAGCAGACATTCCATTAGGCGTGTAACGCGACAGAGGCCGGGATATGGTGGTGCCATTACCCCAAATCCGTTAGTATACAAATCATGTCTCTATTGCGATTGTGGACGAAATCGATGAGATCTTTACGGTTTTCGATGGGTTTAGCTATGGGGATATTGCGGGGACATTTTATTATATAGAATAGCCTCAACACACATGCACAGTTTAGACTCGTTTTCAGTGCAACTTATATGATGAACTTTCTTTTTTAACACGTTTTTATTATAGTTTTTTTATCTCACGAAGCGACGCGCGCTTTACTTGTGGTAATCAAGTGTACAAGCACGTTGTGAATGTGTGTAAGCGCAAGAGCTCTTGGTAGCGTTCGAGAAAATGCTGGTAACCACAAGTAAAGCGCGCGTCGTTTGGTAAGATGAAAATATTGTAGCTACACTTGTAACTAACAATGTAATAAAATCTAAAATATTTTTTTTTCTTGTCGAAATATAATATTCCTTAAGGGGCTGATTTTTCCAACGCCAGATATCCGAGAGATAATTTAGAATGCTCGACAGTTTTCCCATACAAAATATGACAGACGTCAGTTTTATTCCACAGATAAAATTTGTCTGAAGTATGTAGAAAAAATAAGCCCTAAAAGTATGATATTGAATCATGAGATAGATGTTTACGAATATTGCACGAAATCAACATAGTAATTTGATTTTGAATAAAGTTAGAAATCAATGCAGCTAGTGTAGCTTTCCAATATAGGATTCGACAGGGCCAGTTAAAATTGCAAACAATCACCATCGTGATTCTATCTACATAATAAAAACCTTAAATTCATTCACTGACAGACAACGCCCATCCTAAACCGCAGCCGCAAAATTGCATTAAAGTTCCTTTCATAACGAAAGGATTTTTGAAAACTCATGCATTAAAGTGGTAATACAAAAAGAAGAGAACGATTGTATGGAAGTTTATCATTTGTGCCAATGATAAATCATCTTCATCTGCCAAGCCTTTTCTCAACTATGTTTGGGTCGGCTATAAGATTTTTTTTCTTTATATTTCTATGGTTCCTATGGAAGTCCCACAGGGCCCATGGATTGTCCCATATAAAAAAGGAGTAGATATACCTTGTTCATAATCAATCATTTAACAGACTACTTTTGGGAAGCTCACTCCATTGTCGACTTTGTCTCTGTCACCTCTGACCTAGACTAGAGTCAAGAGCAAACCCATTTCAAATAAATAAATAAAAAAACCGGCCAAGAGCGTGTCGGGCCACGCTCAGTGTAGGGTTCCGTAGTTTCCCGTCCGTCACAATAAGTGTTCCCACTTATGAGTTTAAAAGTGGGTATCCATTATGTTCGCGTAATAATCGTAGTCGATCATAGATCTTAAAATATTGGGATTCGATTTTAATAATTCTTTTTTTGTATTTATTTGAAAAAAGATACGTTCAGGATAATAAAATATCTAAACGAAGTTAAAAAAATGCTTGCATATGCGATTATACTACAAACTTAGTCCAGAAATTATTTTGTATAACTTTTTGTCTTTTTTGTACAAAAACTGTTGTTTCCATCAAGTTCAAAATAATTTTCCTAGAAAGTCCTTATAAAGTTCTACTTTTCAGATTTTTTTCATATTTTCTAAACTTATGGTTCAAAAGTTAGAGGGGGGGGGACACATTGTTTTTTACTTTTGGAGCGATTATTTCCGAAATTATTGACATTATCAAAAAATGATTTTAGTAAACCCCTATTCATTTTTGAATACCTTTCCAACAATATATCACACGTTAGGGTTGAAATTAAAAAAAAAATCACTTCCCACTTTACATATAGAGGGGCTACCCTAATAAAACATTTTTTTCCAATTTTTATTTTACCACTTTGTCGGCGTGATTGATATACATATTGGTACCAAATTTCAGCTTTCTAGTGCTGACGGTCACAGAGATTAAGCGAGGACGGACAGACGGACAGACAGACATGGCGAAACTATAAGGGTTCCTAGTTGACTACGGAACCCTAAAAATTGAGAGGGCAACACACACCCAGACTTACATAATCGCCGCTTCTGATTTCAAAATCCTGCGGCTGACAACTTATACGATTATCCCGATTTATATATATCACAAACTGTGTGACATTACAGCCTCTGTGGCAGCCCCTATAATCCCTTTTCTCTCGCTCTTATGCTACTTGAAATTCAAGTCAAGATTGAAAGCAATAAAATTTAACGATTTTATTCCCCCGTGCAGTGAAGGTTGATAACTACTGTGCTCTGAATGTCAGCGGAATCTGTGAGACTGAGTAAAATTGTAATGGCACATAGTCAAGCTAAAGTATGGTAGGTCATACATTATCAACCTATTCTGTTCTCACTTCTACACACTGGCCTCCTCTCCTCGAGAGGGCTGTAATCTTCCACGCGGGCCCAGTGCGGGTTGGTAGATTTCAAATGTCTTCGAATTTAGGTTTTAGTGGTAGTTCCACCATCATCATCATCATTTCAGCCGAAAGACGTCTGATGCTGGACATAGGCCTCCCCCAAGCACCTCCACTTCGACCGGTTCTGTGCTTCTCCCATCCAACGGGTTCCTGCGGCCTTCACAAGGTCGTCCGACCACCTTGTGGGAGGCCTTCCAACGCTACGTCTTCCGGTACGCGGTCGCGGTCGGTATGTCATACGGTTCACAATAATAGCTAGCTTTGTCAGAGTTATTGATGATATTAGCAGGATAGTAGATTAAGTAGATATTAGGGCAAATTTCACTAATGATAATAACTGAACGCGATCAGCACAATTAAACCGCGTTACAGTAGCAATGCAGTTTGCAAGCCAAAAGCAAAAATTACCTTGCTATATTTATGCGATTGCAGTAAAAAATCCGATCACTCTATTTATAACTCTAACAAAGCCATCCTGTGATCTCCAATCTGAGGACCATGCTCTAAAACTAATTTCAAAATCAGGGCTGAAGTTTACAGGACCCTAATATCTACCTACAATCCAAAAACCAGTATTTAGCAGATCTCCGAAACTAAAGTATTTACCCTTATCCCTACGGTCTCAGCGTTCAAAAGATTTATGAAAACATACATCACCGTGGCGACTTGACCTCCCCTACTAATGGCTGACGAACGATACTTATGGCTATCGTTATTATTTGAGGACAAAGGCCCGATGGCTTCGACAAAAACTTGACAAATTCTATTTGTGTTGGGTGAATGAGGTCATTGGTTGTTTTTCTGAATTTCTAGTTCAGTTACTTGTTCGGGGTTTGCAGATGGATCGGGTTGGTCTCCCATGTTTTTACCCGCGTGTTCCAGAAAAAGGTTAATGTTTTTATATCCGTTACGCCTTTCAATTTCATACAGGGGCCTGACACTCAATAGGTATCAGAGGATAATGTAGGTATCAGAGGATAAATTGGATCAAATCATTTTTAGGGCTTTCACAGCACGCCTAAACTGCGTTCATTTTCATTGGTGACCTTCGCCCTTAGTTAATCTCGTCTTTGAGTAAATTGAAGGTCGAAAAGCCGAGTCATCATCTGCCTAGCCTTTTCCCAACTATGTTGGGGTCGGCTTCCAGTCTAACCGGATGCAGCGGAATACCAGTATTTTACATGGAGCGACTGCCTATCTGACCTCCACAACCCTGTTACGGGATCAACGACTTAACGTGCTTTCCGAGGGACGGAGGGGTCACGGTACCTAAAGATAGCAAGCGGCAAGCGTAGCTTAACCTGATCGATAGACCTGTGCGGCTGTTATTATTTAGCCAATGGCCCCGAGTGTTTTGCCAAAAAATATTTGCAAGGTTCCGCAAAATGAACCTTTAAATTACTTATTACCAATCTCTACAAAGTCATTCTATTAGACAATGTTAACATAACACGATACCATGAAATAAAGTTTAAACACAAATGGTAGGGCACATAAAAGCCACCGGTGTGTAAGGCGATAACCGTTTTCGGGATCCAGCACTAAAAAGCATTTGCCAATCGGTAAGAACGTGTTTTGAGCTAAACTTAAGCTCAGCTTGTGTTCTGCTGACTTTGGTAGCTGGTTTTCTGTATTGGATGGTGTCTTTGCATTTAGAACTAAGTATTGGGTATTTTTTTTAATTTCTTATCTATATCATTGTAAGCTGCACCAATCGACGTCATCATGTCAACGCCCAATGCTGGGGCTCTGTCCCGCCTAGGGTCGCAGCATTATGCTGAAAGATGGCCGATTTGCGTGGATGTGACGCATATTTTCCCCCAACTTGTTCTTTTTAGGGTTCCGTACCAAAATGGTAAAACGGAACCCTTATGGTGGGACTAAGTCTGTCTGTCTGTCTTAGCTGGATATCTCAAGAACTACTAATGCTATCAACTTGAAATTTGAAATAGTTTTAGATGACGTTGGCCCAACTATTTTGCAAATAAGAAAGAAATAAAAATATTTGTATATTTTTTGCAACAGGGACTGAAAGGGGGTCTGAAAATTTCGAAGTGGGGCTTCTAGGGCATGTGAAGTATCATATAAAAGAGCGCAGTTTGCACATTTTCAAATATTTTTTTTCTTTTTTTTAAGCCGCATAGTTTTCGACTTTTGATGAAAAATGTAAAAAAAATACCGTTCTCCCCCTTATCTCCGAAGTTTGCAAAGAGAAAAATCTGAAATTATTCTATGTGATAGAAGTTTATGTAAAAATTACAGGAAAAATAAAACGAAGTCACTAAATAGCACACTTTTTCAGAAATCATCAACAAAATTTACATTTGTTCCACTATCAGTCAAGTGGCGCTGACATAAGACTGTAAAATTCTACACCACAGTGCACAGTGTTAAAATTCTGTGATGGATATAGACCTCGCCGATTAAAAACATGATGGTACGGAACCCTCGGTGCACGAGTCAGACTCGCTCTTGACTGGTTTTTGTTTTTGTGTTCTTTGTTTGCGTCATGTTTACCTACCGGAAATAAACTTATTTTATTTCTTATTTTCTTTCTTCTTGCTAATACTAGTTAGGTATACCTACTTAAATAAGAATACATATATTTTTCGGGATCTGTGTCAAGACGAGAAGATATTGAATCTAGGTTAATCTAAGTGTCTTCCATAAATTATATAAATTATTAGCCCACGCATTCGACTGCGTGTTTTTTTAAACAAAAATCCAGGAGGTAGCCGGACCTTCTCCAGGTCCGAGGCCAAGTATCTGTGAAATTTCATCAGGAACGGTTCAGCAGTTTAGGCGTGAGAAGATCAGACAGACAAACAGACAGAGTTACTTTCGTATTTATAATATAGATGATGATGTTATTATAGTATAGGTTGTAGCTAAAATTTGCACCGTGTCAAGTATCCTCACTTCTTCCTCTTCTTAAGTTTTTGGTGTTCACATCAAGCTACCCGAAACTGTCAAATTTTCCCAATCGACTTTGAACTTTATGCTTTAGTAATAAAGTTGAAAATCTATTAAAGAAATGACATCTATTAACGACAGATTCATACACGTCTGTACAATACCTAAACATAATATTCTCTTTGTCCGTCTTCTCTCTTTTTTGCCTTTTATTTTACTTCCTCTTTCCTTTTTTCTTAATTTCATCAGGCTCTTAACCAGAAGACATTGTTACAAAGACACTTATACGAACAAGAACCGCCTATTCGAAAAGTTACATCATCGTTACAGTCTGTAGGTATGAAAAAGTCAAACTCAAACTCAAAGCATTTATTTCAATTAAACCATTTACAGCGGCGCTTTTGAATTGTCAAAAAGTCGGTCAGTCAGAAAATATGAAGCTAGTTGCCCATTCCAAAGCGTAGGTACCTATGGAGAAGAACGGGCAAGAAACTCCATGGACGCTCTTTTAAATTAGTAATATAGTACCAAAGCGTATGTTATCCATATAATCTAATAGCAATTTTCTAATATATACACTGAATAATAAAGAGCTAATTATAATATAGAACGTGCCAATGATCGATATCTGATGCAAATGCGTGTTGCTTGTTATGGAATATGATCGATCCTAATGGATGCCCCGATCCGAAGGGCTGCAACCCTTTGCTGTGTGGTCCAAGTTCAAGGGGTTGATTTTAATAAGAGCTTATCGTCGTTGAACTTTAACACCACGGAAGTAAAAAAAAATAGCAACTTCAGGAGAGAGAAAGAACTGCATAATGTTTTATAGATATTATAATAATACAAATTTACTATTTGTGTATACTTAATTATAGTTCTATTTAATGTAGAAACAGTAACTATTTATTGTCTATATATCTATGTCTATTATTGTAGAAACAGTAACTATTTAATGTCAAAACCGCCAAAAATTACTTACGTGGTGTTAAAAGTTCAACGACGTTATGTAACAATTGTTTCTAAACTGAGAATAACATAATCAGCCTATGACTTTCCCAATGCTGGGACACAGGCTTCCTCTTTGTGAGAGGGAGTAGGCTATGGCCCATTGAGGCCAGGCCTAGTGCGGGATGTTGGATGAACATGAGAATGGGTAGGTAAAATCGATCTGCAAGGCTAAGCTACGCTTGCCGCGGTAAGTTTGTGAATGGTGTGACCATTTTTTTTTTTTTTTTCAGTATGGGAAATCATCAAATGACTCCTGCCGCTCTGGGTAGAGTGGAAGTGAGTGTCAGACTCTTACTGACTAAAACCCACCCGTATTCCTTCCTTAGCCCTTTATGTTCCGGGCCAGCGGTAACCCTTTCGGACAATCCCGCTGACCATGGGGTGACCATCCATTACACATCGAGACCCCCACATACCTAGGTACGTCGAAAAACATATTAAGCCGTTGGTCCCGGCTGTCATTCGTTGATCTATGACAGTCGTTATGGGTAGCCAGAGGTCCGTATCTCTGACAATCAGTCTTACCAAGGGTTATCGTGTTACCCAGTAACTGGATTTTGGAGGTCAGATAAGCGGGCGCTCCATGTAAAATATTATTCAGTTGCATCCGGTTAGACTGGAAGCCGACCCTAACATAGTTGGGAAAAGGCTGGTCAGATTGGTTGATTTTGATTTTGTACTACATCTTAAATGAGACACGATATGGGTAATTTCGTGTATTGCCGAAAATTATACACCTAATTGTCAGTCATGATTTTGGTTATCACAATTTGCCTATGACAGTGCCTCATCAGTTTATAATTTAAACCAGACACGATAACCGACTTTATATCCTTTATAATGGAATAACGACGTTATGCTCTTATTAGGTTGATAATCGCTTAAATTCACATTGAGTTACACCGATTTATATTTTTATGCACATTGCTCTCAGAACAGACGGCCGATGAGGCCGAAAAGTTCAGGAGTGGCGACCGCGTACCGGAAGACGTAGCGTTGGGAGGCCTCCCACAAGGTGGTGCGACGACCTTGTGAAGTCCGCAGGAACCCATTGAATGCGAGAAGCACAGATCCGGTCGAAGTGGAGGTGCTTGGGGAGGCCTATGCCCAGCAGTGGACATCTTTCGGCTGATGAAATGATGATGATATTTTTATGACTTTACCCAATTGTTTTAGTATAACCTACCCCGTGATAATGATTTAGTTAGTAAAAAAGGCTTGATGGATAAATCTTTCCTAGATAAATTTAAAATCAAACGTAATTTATAAAAATAGGCTGAGAATCGGCAGTTTTTTTTCAAGTGCTTTTAGCTGGCAAAAAGAGGATAATAAACTCCACTGGAGTTTGTTGTTGAAATACCTTATGTGCCTGTAATAACAACTACATCCGTGTTCCACGCTTCAGGCACAACACAGTAACGCTGCGTGGTAGCAGAAATAAGAAATACAATAACAATAAAACAAATAATAAAATTTATTAACACACCGCTATCTCATTTTATTTAAATCCAATAAAAAGCCTAGTACATACAGTAGACAATCGTTCTTTCTCGCAAAAGTCTGGTTCCTATAATTCACTGTATGTCAGGCCCATTTCTTTGACAAACTCTTGTTCGTGCAAAGGCGCGCCCTGAAATAAAAATAATTTATGAAAGCTTGATTTAGGGAATAGTCGAGATTCATCTTAGAGCAGTTTCTGGGGTAAAATGTTGGCGGTTAGATGCACCTGTTAAAATTTCAGGGCACATGGAGCTTTTGAAATTGTTTAGATTAACGTTCATGAAATTTTATTAACGGAAATTGGAACGAATTTAAAATTTAATATACTTGTTTCGCTTATAATAGTACGTAATGAGGAGGGTTTTCTGAAATGACGTTCGCTAGGTGGCAGCACTGACACGTCAGATCCAGGCATCTGTCAAAGAGCCTATATTTTCTTTAGTCATGACTGAATGATGAACGAATGAATGAATCGAATGATGAACGTCATCGTATATTTTATATTGGAAGACCTCTTGTCACAGTGGTGCCAACTGGTGTCGTAAATTTTCACGAAAACCCTCAGTTATACGGGTAGTTGTATTTTCGGGGCATTCCTCGAAATGCACCAACTTTGAAACTCACCAAAAGTATTCCTCGAAAAAATAAAATAAAAAATAAAAATATTAGGTACAATTTTATTCTTCGAAATGCATCAACGATAAAACATAGAGTATTGAAGTATTCGTAAAAAACGATATCGATAGACGTTCCATTTTGTGCGTTTCAAAAATCGAACTTACGTTACATTTACTCCGTGCCTCAATTCTTATCATTGTGCTAGTTATATATTTCAGTTGCCCTTTGGTTAAAAGGCTTTTCCTTTTCTGAGTGACAATGCAGTGACTTTATATTTTGCCAATCATTAATAGAACATCCGCTGTGACTAAAAATTGGACGCATTTTTAATTTTTTTTTTTTAATTTTAAGTTAAATACGTTTATTTTGAATTATTAATTTTTTTTTTGCATAATAAAAGCCAGCAAACGGCCGACTGTAGACAAGAAGCCATACAAGAAGCATCACAGTTGGGTTACCATCCCGAAGACAAAGCAGTATCTACATTAAAATAAAAGACAACACGTGGAAGCTCCCCCAGGATACATTTAGTAATTCAAACAATTTCTGTCCTCATAGCATCGGCTAGTATCACCAGCTGTTTCTACATACGAGCTATGAATAGTTTATATCCGATTATTCTATCGTAACCAGCTGGAATGTGGAGAAACACAGCTGCGAGTCACCCAGTCTAGAACAGTCATGTTTGAATTTTATGCTTTCGACATTTTTAGAACTGGTTCTGCTTAATATTTATAAGATATTCAGTGGAAGTGTTGAGGGTTCCGTGGCTTAATAACAGCCGCACAGGTCGATCGATCAGGTTAAGCTACGCTTGCCGCGGTTGTCTGTGGATGGGTGACCATCTTTACATATCGAGACCCCTCCGTGTCTCGGAAAGCACGTTAAGCCGTTGGTCTAGGCTGTCATTCGTGGATCTTTGACAGTCGTTACGGGTAGTCAGAAGCCCGAAAGTCTGACAACCAGTCCTACCAAGGGGTATCGTATTACCCAGTAACTGGGCTCTGGAGGTCAGATAGGCAGTCGCTCCATGTAAAATATTGGTATTCAGCTGAATCCAGTTAGACTGGAAGCTGACCCCAACACACACACATTTATAATATAAGTATGGATTAGTAAGTTTAATATTAATGTATCATACACATAAACCTTTCGAAATAGTCTAAATGATAGTGAAAACTGCATCAAAATCTGTCGCGATGTTTAGAAGAACAACGTGGTCTCACACACGAAAAGCGGCTTTAATATATAATATTACGAATCACACGTAGGACAAAAAGCCAAATCCCAAAACAATTCGGAATCTAAAACCCAAAATAAGACATCTAAAATACTGATCTACAATTCGACAAATACTCAAGTGTGATTCCTATATCGCACGTACATAATCCGATAAATTCCGTGCGTAGCGGGAGGTAGCGCCTCCTAGTACAAGAGGTGTTCTTATGATGCATTGCTAACTACTACTACTTCAATGATACATCGTTTTATTAGTTTCTTAAAGCTGTTTTCTAGAAGTTTTAATTTATTATAAAAATTGGGACAAAAGTTGTAACTTCTAGCGCAACTGGTTTTAATTAGGTTTAATTTTGTCGGTTGCAAAATCTATAAAAATATCTTGTGTAATTCATTTAATTCAAATCCAAAATGTATCAAAACTTTTCAACTACTGATACTTCTTCAATTAGTAAACATAAAAATTTTCACCTTCAAAAACCCATTACTTTTAATAATAATAATAATAGCCTATTATCGGCATGAGCCACGCCAAAACCCATTAAACATGACGCCAAAATCCACTCTTCTAATTATGTTAATCACTTCTTAAGGGGCCGACGGAGCATGCGTACCTATTTCACACAAACGTTATACCAAAATAATTCGTAAATCAAACATATATGAGAGATATGAGGAATTTCAAGTTTCTTTAGAAAACTTATTTTTCTCATAACTCATCTATAAATCAGTGTCCATTCAAAATATCGGAATAAATACACACTATCTAAAGAATATGTTTTATTTACAAATTATTTTGGTATCACGTTTGTATGAACTACGCATGCTCCGCCGGGGCCCCGAAGCAGTTGACAAAACTCATTTCTTCCCTACCTCCTCACGACTCCCAAGGCAATCTTTCAAACAAGGTCCCACTTACATTATTACGACCACATGATGTCAATCCCTAATTTCCCTTCACAATACCACTTATGAAAGTTTAAAGGGAATTTTAACAATGAGAACAGCCTACGCGAGTTTTCGCGAACCCAAAATCTACCCGACTATTGATGGTACTACATCATCCATTGCGCGCTTTTAAAGACACTAAATAAACTCCATTCAAACTAAAGCAGCGATGGAAATTAGGTTACAGTGAACTCACGCATATTGAGCGTCGGTAATTCTGGTCCCCTGCTCCATAGCACATAATATGATGACGTAATCCCACGACGTATAAACGTCACGTATTCGGATTATAAGGCAATTAGCGAGATACGAACATTCAGCAATGAGCCGGTTATCTTACACCAGTTATTATCTACGGTTTGAATAATGTATACATATATTTAAAGGTTTAGCTTTACATAATTTTGTTATGATAGAGCAGGGATTATGTATTGGAACTATCTACATAATATGTAGGTTTCAAAACGATTGAACTGTAATACGTCGGTTACTTTGCATAATTAGAAGTTCGGTATTTTTTGCTTAAGACGAGGGTCTCAATTCGGTAATACGTCTAAGTTAGCTGGATAAACCGTCTTGGTCTATTTGGTGATTTGAAATTTATCAGTTGTGTTCCGAGGTTCTTGATATACAAGTAATTAAAGCTTATCCAGCCCATTCCGTCTCTCAGAAAGCAGGCCTGATGTCCCAGTAATGGGAATATTATAGCCTGATTATACGCATGACGTAGCCATGGCTGAGACTATGGAGGACCTCAGTACAATGCTCGATGGCCTCAGTAGAGCCTCCGAAAGAGTGGGTCTTGAAATGAACAACGAAGGTCATGTCAAATGCCCATATAACACCCACTTTCATGAAGATCGGAGACGCTACACTCGAAGTCGTGGACAAGTTTTTTTACCTAGGACAAACTGTCCAGTTAGGTAGGTCTAACTTCGAGAAAGAGGTCAATCGTTGAATTCGACTCGGCTGGGCAGCGTCCGGAAAGCTACGCAATATCTTCTCGTCCCACATACCGCAGTGTCTCAAGACGAAAGTGTTTGACCAGTGCGTGTTGCCAGTGATGACTCATAAGTCATCACTGGCAACACGCACTGGCGCAGACCACGCTTCAGTGCTATAGCACTGAAACCTGGTCGCTCACAATGGGCCTTATAAGAAGGCTAAAAGTCACCCAAAGGGCAATGGAGAAGACTATGTTTGGAGTTTCCCTGTGTGATCGAATCAGGAATGAGGAAATCCGCAGGAGAACCAAGGTAACCGACATAGCCCGAAGAATTGCCAAACTAAATGGCAGTGGGCAGGGCACATTGCTCGCAGAATAGATGGCCGATGAGGCCGAAAGGTTCTGGAGTGGCGATCGCGTAATGGAAGACGTAACGTTGGAAGTCCTCCCACAAGGTGGTCCAACGACTTTGTGAAGGCCGCAGGAACCCGTTGGATGCGAGAAGCACAGAACCGGTCGACGTGTTGAAGGTTGGGGTAGTCCTATGTCCAGCATTGGACGTTTATCGTCGAAATGATGATGATGATGTTTCGCAAGTTTCCTGTTGACAACGATGCGGATGAATTTTTGATGCCCTTTGATTATTTCCCCTCCTTTTTATATATGTACTTGTACATATTATTATTTTAATACTGTTAGCTTTTAAAGATATTATTATGTTTCCACGAATAAAATTTGCTACACTTATGACTTATCATAAAAATTAATCAAGTAATACCTCAGGATAACCTGATTATTTTAAATTATCCTTATCACAGCTGATGTTGTTGTCTTATACCTGCACTCAAAAGGGAAACTTATAGTAGAGTGGTCTTGCCTGAATTTTGCAATACCATCGGTCAGCCCTAATAAGCTTACCTATCTACATCTACTAAATCAAACTGTCTTTCCTGTTTTGTCCCAACTGTTATTCTCTAAAGGACTTGATGAAGGCTTCAGTCAGGGGCATTTTAGTGACCACTTGATGCTCAAACATGTTAGGTTAACTTTCAAAGAAGAATAAGCAAAGTAAAAAATAAATATGCACTCACTGCTCTATATAAGACTTTCTTAAGAGTTTCCCAGATCTCTTTCTTCTGTCGATGATGTAGCTTCTTCGTATCATGAGCGGCCACGACCTTCGGATCTGGCAGCATGTACACGACTTCGGCTTCGACCACCACGAGCCAGCCTGATGGTACGTGGGTTATGAAGGTTTCTACTACTGATGTAGTCACCTAAAATCATTACATGAGCCCAGTTAGATTTACTATTAACTGTAAATCATCAATATAGTGAGTATATGGAACTGCCATGTAGAAGGTGGCTGATTTAATAATAATAATTCATTTATTTCATTATATTTTTCTTTTTTTTTTCATTGAACCAGTGTTTCGAAGACATGTGACATCTACCAACCAGCACTGGGCCCGCGTGGTGGATTATGGCCCACACCTTCTCACCGAGAGGAGGCCTGTGTCCCAGAAGTGGGATTATAGGCTGATTATATGCTGAAGGAGTATTTCGATTTAGCACTAGAATCCAATGACAATGACACTGACCACTGACTGACGGACGACGGACGACGGATGACGGACAAACTGTAAACGGTTTTGGACCAGTGCCGTAGCCGAACCAGCGTCACTGAATTCCAGAATCCCTCTGGAATTCAGTGACGCTGGTTCGGCTACGAAAGATTGATAAGTTTTTTTTGCCTAGTTTGGTCGAAACTGTGCTAATTACTAAATCAATCTAAATCAGCTATTACTAATATTTTGGCAGTATCTACTAAAACTAAAGGACGACGATAACGTATGTAGTTAAGAAAAGATGAGGCAGTTCTTCATATAAAAAACGTTTTTTTTTTCATACATTAAAATGGATAGAAAATCAAGGTGAGCGTCAAGATGACGGGATCAAGTCCCCAATTTAAAATGTATCACATTAAAGTGTTTGTACTACATATGTACTACTTGTACCCTATACAAGACATTAGTACCTCTAAATGTAAAGAAAGTATGTCAAGACGTCCCTG
The DNA here is from genome assembly GCA_927399505.1 of Luperina testacea. Taxonomy (NCBI): domain Eukaryota; kingdom Metazoa; phylum Arthropoda; class Insecta; order Lepidoptera; family Noctuidae; genus Luperina; species Luperina testacea. The sequence goes on from OV656771.1 coordinate 3,800,630, forward strand.
GTCCCGCCGCTTTGACGTCAAAGTGGCGGGACCTTCTGGAAGCGTCATCCCGTCATCTTGACGCTCACAAAACCAAGCTAGACTTGTTATTACAGCAAATAAATTGTCAAATACCTTCCTACAAAGTCAACAAAATGATACGTACCTAAGGTAACGTACAAAGAAAGTAAGGACTGTTTAGTTAAAACTCGAAGCACCGCAGTTGTTTGAATGTTTTCCTAATAACATAAAAATGTGCCTATACAGATACTGTCTTACAAAAACCTATACATTATTCACCTATATCTAAAGAGAATGGCAGTCTTGAATGAGTTTGCCTGCTAAAAGCAAATTGTCAAAACAACGTTACGGTGCCCAAAAGCTAAGTTTTGCGCCGAAATGAACTTTGAACGTAAGTACATGATGCTTCGTTAGTCTTAAAGATTTGTTCAGACTGTGTTTGTTGCGGAGCAAGTTGTAGTTATTAAATCTTTTAGCTGGTGTATTTTAGGGGGTGAGCAGAGCTCTAGCCCTTTGTTATAAAGTCACTGCATTATGCTGATCTTTGTCAATTTAGTCCATAATTATTTTAGCACAGACAAAAACAAACTGAAAAATCCTTCACCAATGGGATTAGATACGATTAACTTAACAGTTAACTGTCCATTATGATTAATAATGTTATCCTTTTATGATTCTGCCAAAGTGGCCTTTTTAGGCCCCCTGATGAGTGTACATAAACGAAGCAAAATGAGTATGTAAGTACCAACTACTACGAAGTAGTTGGTGTTATTGCAATTTCTGCTCACCAACGTGGGAAAAATGCATGAGTATAATGTATCATGTATTATGATAGTATTTTTCCGGAAACGCTTTGTAAGATTAAGCTGATATTTATTAGCTGAATTCTTAACTGCACGTCTGCCAATTCCATCTCTACGTATCCAGATTCAAATTATTATAGCTATTTATTCAAAATGGCTCCACAAACACAGCCATACAAATCGCCTCCGACATGCACCGTTGCAATCCCGCTACGTTATACCCACACGTGGCTTCATGCATAAACACATTGCTGTATTGCTCCGAGTGCTCATACCATTTGTAAAATGGCCGAATAGTACATTACGCTTTGACTGATAAAGAAAAAGGTGAAACAGGTTTAGGCAGATAAAATCAATGGCTGGAAACGGGAATTGTTAACATACATGAATGATTTTAGTCACATCTAACATAGTGCCAGTTATTTTGTATTACGAATAATTCGATCAAAAGAACAATAACTATAGACGCACTATATTAATAATAGGTACGCATTGCAATTTTTTTTGAAATACTGCATATTATTATTGAACCCAAAGAATACAAATCTTAACCAAACCATATAAATAAACTTGTTATTATTATTGCCTTTTTCAAACTACATACGTTAAGATTGTCTCCCATAGTATTATGTATCGAAGGAAGCAAAATAATAGTTGTTAATACTTATCGAAGCAGCAGATCCTGGTGGAAAAGCAAGATGGCGCCTCTTCCTCACAGAAACTAACGAAGTTTTTACATTTGGACATGTTCCATAAAACTTACTTGAAACGTTACTCACTAAAATAAATGCTATCAGCAAATATAATTTATCAATTAGTAAACAGAGAAAATAATATAAATTTCGTTTAAAAGATAACTGTCTTGTCTGTGTACCGGAGTAATCTGGCCGAAGCGTCTAGCTGATTCATTTGTATGGATATGTATTGGCGTAAAAATAGATAAGATTTCCATTATTGTATTCAATAGGTCTGTACAAACTTTTATATTTCTTATTATTTTATGAAGTTGCCACTTTAAAATTGTGCTGGAAAATTATACTCATGTCTCATAAAAAGTTACAAATGAGACTTAACTCATAATGATTGACAAAGGTATTTTCAATGTGTTCATAAAAATGTCCGGGTATATACTTGTGTGTAGGTATTAGCTATTACCTACTGTCTGTTTTCCAACTCTTCCAATCGCTAGTAGAATGTAAAAAAAATGCTGAACCATTATAAATAATTAAAATATAAACGTTTGTGAGTGTGTGTGTGTATGTTTATATATTTGTTACTTCTTCACGCTCAAACGGCTGGACCAATTTTGATAAAATTTTGTATCGAGATAGCAGACACCCTGGATTAACATATAGGCTACTTTTTATCCCGATATTCCTACGGGATCAAAACTTACGCGGGTGAGACCACGGGGCATAGCTAGTAAAAAATATAATAAAATAATCTTTATTTCGGATAAGCAGCATCCATATGGGGTTAGTAAACAAAAAGATAACTTATAGGTACCTATGTTAGTAAACTTAAATTATCTATTTGGAAACAAGGCTGTTGTTCATTTTCGAACTACATCACCTAATAAAGGAAACTCGCATCTCCCCACTATGGTCTTCAGGATGGAGTTGGAGCTCTCCCGCACTCTGCAGAGCAAAGAAGCAGATTTCTGTCTGATGATGGCGTGGAAGCCATCGACGTGTGCTTGTACAACAAACCTGATGCGCTGCAGAAACGGGGCAGCCCCATCAAAATCCTGAACCCGTTATTATATTGAACCCGTAGGGCGCTGATAGCCTAAGTATAGTTGGTCCACAGACTGCACGTGTAAAACACTTGGCAATAAGCTCTAAAAAGCGTTATTTTTTTTTTTATTTGAAATGGGTTTGCTCTTGACTCTAGTCTAGGTCAGAGATGACAGAGACAATGTCTACGATGGAGTGATGAGTGATGGAGTGTTATTTTGACTGTCCTGTCACAGCGTGCAAAGCTACGAGCCAACATGTTATATCGGACTGCCAGCGCCCTACGTTACCTCTCAATATCCACTTGGTCATTAAGGTCGTTGGTCACATAATGCCCCAAGTACTTGAACTGGTACACTCATAATACGTCATTCCCATTTAATTTAATCGGGGGCACATACTCAGGACATTTAGCATCGCCAGCCTTAAAGACCAGAAACTCGCATTTCTTAATATTATAAACTGTAACTGAAAAGCAGTCTTCAATCTACTCTAACCAATTTATAGAATTCCATACATAAGAACCGTTTAAAAACCTACCCTAATTACTAAGCCTTTTACCAAAAATAAAAAAAGGAATTGCATGCAAACCTTATCTACACAAAGATATCGTAAAATGTGATTCGTCCGCGTTCCCAGCGTGTTCACTGACCCGGGATGTTGGATCAAAGAATTAGAGTCTCGCCTACCCTCATTAGCTCAGTCACGAGTCACACCTCCTTGGAATCTGATTGCTTTGCTGGAGCAAATTGAACCCTAAACTTTCAAGGTTTTGGTGGACTAGCAAATTTCTTTTGCTCCGTCATCGACCACGAAATTACGAGTGAATCGAAATAGTATTTAAAGTTCGAGTAATGGACAATCTTTCATATCGTTCACATAATATTACTGTGAGGCAGGTATAATGTTATACTGTACGACATAGATAACTTAATTCTGTGACAATTTCATTTTATTATTGTTTGCGTCATCTTTGATAGCGTCCTTCTCATGATTTGTAATAATTTATTAGTCATTTACTTTCTTTATTAGTTTAAAGCTCTACATAAATTTATACAGTAACTACCATATATTATCCACATCTCACAATAGGTAGGTTTACAAGTACCTATACTATTCGGTATACTAACGAAAAATAAAACCAAAACCGTTTCGCTATATGTAGCTATTTTTATTCAGACCTAATATAACTTCCAGTATCGAAATGGGGCAATCGTGGATTCTTTCGCAGATGTTTGGTTCCAATAACTCGTAATAAGTTTCATTAACTTCCTCCTTAAATCCTTTCTCGTGAACTGGGGCGCTTGAACAAAACGAACAATTTCTATTACTAGCCAGGCTAACTTTAAATAAGGCTATATGAAATTTTCATCGATATATCAGAGAATATAAAGTTATGATTAATGGAGCGACGATCTTTGCAAGGTGGCTAGTAGCTGGATAAAAGTAACCGGGGATCGATTTAAATGGCGTCCAATAGGAGGGACAGTGGGTTTCTATAGCCTAATGATGATGATGTAAGTTATGGTATGGATACTCGAAGAGCAACTGATATCTTGTAGAGTGTAATGAGATCAGAACAGATATTTGAATCAGCCTAGTTGATTAGTAATTCTGGTCAAAGTTTATTTAAATTATTGAAATTATCAGCACTATGAAGAAGATAATAATAATAAAAAATGCCAATAAAACAAACAAGAAACTTTATAAATATTGTCATATTTAATCAACACGACATAAATATTCGTCATGCGATGTGGTTGATATAAGCAGAGGTTGAAACTGTATTTGCGTAGGTATTCGATAGTGTCGAGTTAACCAGCATATCTCCGATTTTCATACGGTTCCTGATGCAGATAATATTATAGTTCATGAAAAAATAAGCCGTATCGAGAGTATGCATACAAGTTATATTATTTATCTATTGAGAAACTCATATTGGTTAATCTATTAGAATTTAACAGACACGATTTAAAAGAGGAATAATGATCACAATGTTATTATATAGAAAATCTACCGAAACGTTAAAACTAATCCTCTCAATAAAGTTAACTAAGGACAGAAACATCAAAACTAAGATGAAAAAGAAACTTACGTAAATATTGCCCTTAAAATGTCATGCACCAAGGAGTTCCCCGGTGGAGCCAAGTGTGTTCTCGCTTCACATATGCTTCGATAAATACACGAGCGACCGTTCAAGTTGTAACTGAAAACAAAATGATTTACTGAACACTTGTTACAGGAAACTTAGTCTCATGGAACGATTTTGTAACAAATATGTGTAATGGTTTAATGCTTACATAGTTCTATTAGAGAAGAAATGTAAACAAATATTGGATTAAAAGAAATGGAATTTGGTTAAAAAATTACTTGGACTGATCGTGAAAAAAATTATCATTTGATGAGTAGGTAGGTACAGTAGAAAGTCATAGAGGAATGGAGAGGAGCACGATGAGTTTGAGACTGCTAAACAAAATTAAATGGAAAGCCACGAAAATTCATCACCAACGTGGTAGACATAAGAGAAAAAACAAGAACACTTAAATAGAAATGGACAGGTCTTATGATGACAGCTAAAATGGAAGAATGTACCAAAAGGTTACAAAATAATACCTAAGGAATGGAAAAAGACGTAGAGGAAGTCAAATGAAAAGGTTCCCGAGGATGATCTCTTAAAAGATTGATTGTAGAACAGCTCTGGCCTGTAATAAGGGAAAGGAAATAGAGTAAGCCTATGTCGCAAGACAGCCTGACCTGGTAGCTGATAATAGCTAATTTGGTAATATAGGGTTAACAAGCAGAATTCATAATATGGTATTATTGGTTTATAAGAACATAAAAGGTCACAGAAAATAAAGGCAATTTTTATTTTATGTAGGTTTAGTAGGAATACACGATAGTGGGTACAAAGTGAGCACATTACCCATGCTGAAAGCTGTCAACGTCGCAAATAGCTGTCAAATATTTCGCTGTTTTGTTTAATTTACCAATAACACTAAAATAACTCAAATTAAATTATGAAATATTTCTCTGCAGTACATTAAAATACTGATTATGAATTGTAATAACTTATGTCGTAACATTGAATATTATTTTGTTTTAGGCGTTTGTGTTACACTTAAAACGGTTACATGTAACAATAAAATTGTAACAATTACATTTAGTGCCAAGTTAGTAATATTGATAGATTAATCAAAACAACGAAATATTTGACTGCTACTTGCAACGTTACCAACTTTCGGAACACACCCTCTTAAATCATTTTTAATTTAGTCTTTTTAAAAATAGAACCAAATGGTGTAGCCATTGCCTTCAGAATTACCTTTATCTTCACTAAAAAAAAAGAAAAAAAAACATCTTTATCTAAGGTAGGCAGCATACTTACTGCTCAAGAGCCCTTTCCATCCTTTCCCAAAACTCCCTCTTTTGTCGATGATGGAGCTTCCTCCTGTAAAAAGCATTGGTCATCGCTGGGCTAAGTAGAGGATAGAGCACGTCTACCTCAGCAGCTACATTCCAGCCTGATGGAGCGTGGACCATCACAGTTTTCAGCACCGACATTGTCAGCTGGAATCCAGAGAAATTAGCCATTAATGATAGGGCAACTCATCAACCGTTAACTCTTAATATTTATATTGCAAGTATAATGTTGGGTGACATTGAATTATTTTTTACTAGCTATGCCCCGCGATTTCACCTGCACAAGTCTCGATTCCGTAAGAAAATTAAGATAAAAAGTATTTTATGTTCCAATCCAAGTCATGGTCTACCCATGTGCTGAATTTCATCCAAATCTGTTCAGCCGTTTTAGCGTAAAAGCTTAACAAACAAACCTTTTCATAAAAATAGTCAAATCTTTTCTCTTTATAATATTTACGAGTATTAGTTTAGTTAAGTATGGGCAGGATTATTTTCAGGGAGGTGTACCTTCAGCTTCACGAAACGAGCTCGCTTTAGCACCCTGTTCCGAATAGGGTTGGTTTTCTTTTGTCCATTGAAACAAACAAGACTAACTGTGTCGATTTATGAAGGAAAATGTACCTGCTTGGTCCTGCTCCCGACGCCCATGATAATAAACCGGTACAGACGTTTACACACAATCGTTCATCTGCAGCCTGCTGCTCTTAAATGTTGTTAAAAGCTTATGCAAAAAAGATGGTCAGTAAATACTTGTACCATTCGAAAGCCCCATCTTGAATGTAACTTAAGGAAACTAATGCAACAATCAAGTGTAATTTGCGTCCAAACGAGTAACTATATCTTTTATTCATACGTTATAAAGACCAGAATGCAGGTAGCGTTTCCATCATAACATTAAAGTTTAAAATCTTAGTCATTATACATTATAACGAAGATTCAGGAAGCCGTTTTCCATAAAAACTTCGGAATCCGTGCTTTTATATGGGGAAGTTATTTAAAGTTAGTATTTAAGTTAATTCCGCTTAAATGAAGTAAACTTTTAAAACCACAACGGTTTATGTTCTGCTGTAGTATTTATATAAAGAAAACTAAAACTGAGTAACTTATTTGACTGAGTTAAATATCTATCTATCTATAATGATAACATCGATCCAAGAAAACCTCACAATGAATGATTGAAATTAACGTTTTTGAGATGTTTGTAAATTAAAAAGATAATTATTAATCAAATTAGTTAATGTTTCAATTTAAACCAGTTCATTGCAAATTAATCTTGCTTAAAAATAGATAACATAGATTAAATGGGGTTTTAAAACGATGATTAAAGTTAAGTGACAATCAAACGTCAAAAATGTATGGTTAAACAATCTCTATTCTCTACTTAACTATAAGCAAAGTTTATGAATAAAGGGGAATATCTTTAGCTTTTAACCAGGGATGTTAGGGAGCTCCGTAACCGTAACCGAAACTATCGGATATCCGATATAAAAAATTATCCGTAACCGTAACCGAATCCGAAATAAAAGTTTCGGATAATATCGGATAGGGGCGGAGCCTAATTGAGACACAAGATAAAGATAGCTATGATTGTTATGTTAAACTTAAATCATTTCTAAATAAATATGTGCAATGTGCATTCTAAATTTAAATCTAATTTTAATATTTTCTTTGAATACGAAATTACTAAATAAGTACATATAAGTAATAATTTTATTATTACATTTTCATTTTAGGTAGATTAGATAACACTCAACATTTATTTATAATCATTTTTAATTTAAATAGCTGTAATAACTCTCAGACTGATTGTAATTCCTACCAAATAGTTACATATAAATAAAACTATTTTATTAACTACTAGCGACCCGCCCCGGCTTCGCACGGGTGCAATGCTGATGCGGGCGGCCGGCCGGTACCGCCGCAAACGCTACGTCCCGCAATTTTTAATTCTGTAATATCTTCGAAAATAATCACTTAAATCATACGGTGTAAAGGGCCATATAGATCTATATTAAATGAACAATGTATTCAAGGTATTTAATTGGTTAAGGATTAATGCTGTATTGGTTAAAATCGCTTCGAAAATTAGCCATTATTTGTCGTAAAAAGTAAATGACAAAAAAAGTTATTGTGGGTTATCCATAAGAGATAGACATATACCATCACGGACTTTTCTGTAGACCTTTTCAATGTGTACAATACTTAGTACATTATTTTGATAAAACTCGTAGGGTTCAGCCTGCGTTTGCAATGTAAGCGGAAAAAATGTAATTATTTACGACATCACATTAGAAACCTCAAAAATAACAGTACTTCTCCACTATTTAATGGATGTTATTATACATAATAAACCTTCCTCTTGAATCACTCTATCTATTAAAAAAAACCGCATCAAAATCCGTTGCGTAGTTTCAAAGATTTAAGCATACAAAGGGACATAGGGACAGAAAAAGCGACTTTGTTTTATACTATGTAGTGATTTGTATTGTACTTTTGAAATTCCTAAAAAAATTAATAACCGTAACCGAAATTATCCGAAACTAACGGATAATCCGAAATAATTTCATATCCGTATCCGTATCCGTATCCGGTATAATAATCATTCCTATATCCGTAATTAATCCGTATCCGAAATTTCATATCCATAACATCCCTACTTTTAACAATCAATTTGATAGTACCTAATTAATATTGTTATAACTGCATATTAATCAATAATGTACTTACAACCATAGAGGTTCCTTCAGGAAACGTCAAATGCCTCCTCTTCCTCAGCACATTCAAAGAAATCTTCACATTGTCACAGCGGTCCTTCCCTTCAGCATTCACAATAAAAACATTAACAATCACTACAAAAACTATTACCAGAAAATATAGCACATTCATATTCCTCTTTCAAACGAACTAAAAAGTTGACATTGGCTCGACCATCCATGTGACTTGAGAATTCAAAGATGGCGTCGTATGGACTATTCATTTGTATTTCACACGTCTTTAGTCATTTTCGTTTTTCTTCATAAATTCTACTGTTGCTTCAGGTATGGTTGCAAACAAAATAAATATTGCTGCTGTTTACTATTGTAAGACACATGACTGTTTAAGTTCGATGACCGTTTATGGTTTTAACCGTTCCTGTTGTTGTATTTAGCACATTGTTCATGAATGACGACTTTCAAGTGACAAACAGACTTAGAATTTTAAATACAAACAAGTTTTAGCTAGAGTAAATTATACGATATGCGTAGCGAAAAAAATAGAATTACAATATTTTTGATTAGCAAAATTTAAAAGGCGACCAATCTCAACCAAATCTAGCCTTCGGCGTGGCAGATATTATAGTACACGAATGTGTGCGCAGACAGAGGTGCACTCCCTCTTCCCTCACTTGCATAGTCTCATCAGACGGCACGCAATCCAATACGTAAGGAGAGAGAACAAGCGCAGGACCAATGGCTTAATGTGCTTTTCAAGGCACGGGGGTATCACACCACCAACTTCCAAACTGCGGGCTGTGGTTGTGATTCCTTATGGAAAAACCCATATTGAAATAGGTACTTCCAATCAACTGATTATTTTTAATAGAATGGTAGCTGAAGAAACTCTTATGATATAGCGGTTAAAATCTTCTGCTAAATAAAAATATTTAAGCTATTCACTGACAGACAATGCACAGCCTAAGCCGGTGGGTCCAAAAGTATTACATATACACGCTGTCAGGGTACTCGACGCGCTATATTTGTTACCGGATTCAGTACATGATTCTGAACCGACCGATAAAAAATAACCGACGAATAATTTCAACGCAGGGGGCGTTGAAATTATTCGTCGGTTATTTTTTTTTAAATGACCGCGTAGGAATTGCACTTTTCAATGAATCAGCTGTTTTTTTTTTGTAACGGAGTAAATATTTCTTCGCTAAGGGGTCTACAATCAATGCTGAATTTATGGTAACAGTTTAGGCGTCGACGTCCCTGCCACTTTGTATAACTAAGGTGAGTACTGAGGAAGAACTTCAAAAAATTCATCCCCTAAATGGGTTAAATAGGCCATGAAGGTTTATGGAGAAGTTCCTCATTTTTGCCGATGGGATGGGAAATTCCGCGGCAAAAAGGAGGAACACGGGCGGCAACTCACGGCTTTTATCTAATACTGGAAAGCTTGTTCTAGTACCTACCAAAATGAAAAGGCGACGGATGAAGTTGGAATTGAAGTTCTTTGAGATAACGATCCCTTAACCCTTCGTATGTCGGAATGTGGATCCACGTGAGACACAGTAGCTTTTTAATTGTTTCTGTAATCATGGCATTCAACCGGTTAATCCACCATGCAGATCAAAATCATCAAACCGACAATATTAAAGTTGCTAAATTCACAAACTCCACCTCTTCCACACTAAACCAATGTTCTAGTGCAATGCTTTGAACGTCGTTAATGTTTGATCAAGTAATTAGAGTACGTCTGTCGTCTGCACTTTTGAACGTCAGAGTCTACCCACCACACATTCGCAGTTATGCAATGTAATTAGGAGTATTGTTGCTTCAATTGAATGTTGGAGTCCTGCTGGGCTGTATCTGGGAACTTAGACTGTTTAAGAAGTAGAAGGCCTGTTAGCGTTGGTTGTTTTATTTTAAATTGAATGTTTATTGGTTTGCTATTTGCATGATTTGAGAAAAGTAAGTTGACAGTTTCGTTATGGAAATAGTTTAGCCTATGTTGTCATGGATAGTCTTCCCATAAAGATATTTCCTATCAACATCCTTTTTCTCCCCTTTATAGCACTGCACAGCGCTATAATACAAGCTAAATAGTACAGTATAGGGTGTTGGCAGATACGTCTATCTGCCAACACCCTATACCTACTACTATTTAATGAAATCCGATATAGGTTCCCTTCGTAGTCCGTCGACTACGAAGGGAACCTAGATTTCATTTTTAAGGTTCCGTATTCAAAGGGTGCCGGGTCCGTCCGTCCGTCCGTCTGTCAGTCAGTGGACTGTATCTCATGAACCGTAATAGGTAGACAGTTGAAACTTTCACAGTAGGTATTAATATTGCTGCTAAAATTAAATTAAAAATTAAAAGGGGGTTCTCCATACAAGAAACGTTTTTTATCGGCGTTTTTTGCCTTTTGGTGCGGAACCCTTCGTGTGCAAGTCCCACTTAGCCGCTTTTATTTTTTCGACACACAGAACTCTTAATTTTAGGAAAATCATCCATAATGCATTTTTACCAGCTTTAGAGACAACAACCTGGAGTATTGTTGGTGTAACAGCCACAAATTTTCAAATAATCTATCTTTTTCAGGAGTTAGAACTGCAATACTTAGGATTTAGCGTGAAAGACTGTATAGCCTACTATACAGTCTTTCACGCTAACCTACCCGCGGACGCTACGCGGACCTATCCTATTCTGGATTTATTACTGCATACTATTGATTCGATTTCAATAAAAACAATAACCAATAAAACCATTCAAAAGAAAAATAAATTGCGCTTCCATTAATTTTATTGCCAATACAAAATATGCAATAAAAATACAATGACATGTTACAATACAGACAAGTCTTTACAATTCGGGTACAGTTCTGCACAGTCTCCATTGGCCCCACGGGCGTCGTCATACTGCTTATGAAGTTCGGACACCGAGTCTGGGACTGCTGGTAATCTGAAATTATGTTACAAGTTTAGGTATACAAGGAAACGTCGCGTGTATTGTCTGGTACCCATTCGGAGAATAGTTGTATCAATTGTGTTGTATTGCATCTGACTGTAGATGCGTTACTTCTTGAAGTTGAGAAAAAGATTAGTAAAGTGCAACAGTATTCTTTCATCTTTACTTTCATTTAGACGTTGCGCGTCACTCAATTCATAAGAAAATTAATAGATGGTCCATGCGTCATGTTCGTGAACGGATGCCGTCAGAAGGGACCGGTCATCTCTTTGCTGACATGGCTTATTTTAATTTAATTTAATATTTGAATTGTTTTTTTTTTCATCTTTTCATTACGGACGCTTTTGACGTTCTGCATCGTTCTCACATGCATAATTTTTAACATGAATGATGTAACCAAGACTTTGTAACCATATTATTTTGATTTAAAAGAGTGTCCATGGAGTTTCTTGCCCGTTCTTCTCCATAGGTACCTACTACGCTTTGAAATGGGCAACTAGCTTCATCTTTCTGACTGACCGATCCCTTGACAATTCAAAAGTGCCTGTAATTGGTTTATTTGAAATAAATGCTTTGAGTTTGAGTTTGATCTAAAGGCATTCATATCTCATGAGTTTCCTTTAGTTAGAACATCAGCATAATTTTCCTCCCCTTATCCCATGTTACTACAGTCGAGGCAACACGTGAATGGATTATTAAATAGATAAAGTTTATATAGATAAACATGAATAGTTTTGTGCCCACCAAAAACATGACAAAACTTGTATATATTATTCTGTAACTTCTTATATGGCTTTGTAAACAAACCATGAATTATAACTATTTTTTTATTGTTGTTCTCAACCGATAAAGTCAGCCTTTCATAGACCTCTTCTAGACAAAAAATTCTCCCAAGTTGCCCCGCAACACTCGTTATACCATGTTTTCCGTCTAATCTACCCACCACCTCTTCTAGCCGTCATCCATTTACTAATTATTCCTTACGTAAACACAGCCCGTAGAATCTCTCCTACAAACGATTCTTGTTTGGTTTGTCCTTTGCCTGTCACACACAGCATTTTCAGGATGCACTCTTTACCGTTCCAACCTAGCCTGCTCAAACAAGGAAATATTATGGGATTTAATTTGACAAAAATATAAAAATTTAAAAATATACCTATAAATACTTCGATTCCCAAGTCAAGTAAAGTGGTATTGAGTTTTTCCATTGCGAATTCCTCAATACCAGCCGTAACCTGGATTGTTGCCCTGTTGATACAAATAGACTCGCTCCCTATTACATGGGACCTAAACATGAATTGGGTGAATTGGGGTCTGTCCAACCCCTTTGGGGAATACAGGCAGGATATTAAGCATGTAACTATACTTCAAACAAGTAAAATGAAGTAGATAGTTTCAAATATTTAAAAGTTCTTTGCAAATAAATCGGATTTTATATTTATGAATGCCACTTACGTGTGCAAAAACTTTTCCAGTTTAACATAAAGTTTCTGACTCTCTTTTCTATGGCGTTCAAGTCTGGTTGTATCTAAATCTTGGAAGGGGATTTTATTTTTGTGCGAGTTATGCATTTCCTCTTTATTGATCTTCGTCATGTTTCTTACATTGGCTTCAGCTGCATTAACGCTTCTTTTGGCAAACGCTGGATTTATTGGGATTTTTCTGTAAAAAGTTTCTGATTTAGTTTTGCTACCAAGAATTAGAAAATCGCTAGGATTTGAAAGGCACCACGATAAACGCTTAGGTGCCATCTCCACGGGCGAGAAAATTGCGGCGATAGTCATGCGGTGCCATCAAATTATCATCGCGATGATATCGCCGTGTGGAGATTCATTCATAGAGTTTCTATTGACTTTGATGGCACGACGATTACATCGCCGCGATTCTCTCGATCGCGATTCTAGTGGAGACGGCCCCTTAGAATTGACTTCTAAGTCTTATTCTCCACATTACCTCTTATACTCAATTTTGTCAACAACTTTTCCATTTTCATCCACATAGTACAAGACATCGCTTCTTCTCTTTCCATCAAACACTTTGTATTGATCCCTAAACATGTCAAAGTCTCCAGGATCAGTAGGCAGTTCCCAGGCTAAAGCTGCAGTGGTGCCAAACCAAACGATGTTGCCGATTTGGAGGTACCCGTGGCTTTGGGTGCAGAAGACTGAAATAAACAAATGAGCACTCAGTTATTGAAATCTCTGTTTTCAGTTACTTTCGTGATTTAAATATCCATAACTGCATGGATTTTTTAAGTTTACGATTAGGGGAACAAGTCTATTAATTTACAAACGTTACAATTATCTATCCATTGGTATAGTTTGACAAACTGAATGGCAAATCCGTCAAAAATTATTTTGTAGATTTAACTGATTAGTAGATTTAGGCCCTCGAAACGTTCATATAAAAAATCCTTGCGTATTCCGAAATTTAATGGCAGGAGTACCAACGGTCCGTTGGCTGACGACAATCAAATTATAATTATTATGTTCAAATGGAATGGGGCGGAATAAGGTCATTAGGCCAGCCTAATGATGACCATCCAGATGCGAGAAACACAAAACTGGTCGAAGTGGCAATGTTTGGGGAAAGCAGTGGACGTCTTTTGGAGGAAGTGATGATGATGAAGGTCATTAGGTGTTAATTATTTATATGCATTAGGTACCTATTTGAAAAGAACTGCCGTCAGGAAATATCAGGAACCTCTTTCTTCTAGACAACACTCTAAGCCCAGTTCCATCCGCCTTACTTTGGAATTGTGTTGCTACTGTTGTTACATTTACATCCGATGTGGTTTTATCAACAAATATAACTGTTGTAATTACGATGATGTAAATGGAAATTAACATTTTATGCTGAAAAGAAAAAAATATACACACAGAGACATCACGATGATTTTGACAGACTTGTCAGTGGTAGCAATCTTATTAGAATGAGAATAAAGACCAATGTGATATGACAGTGAAGCAAAATTAGAGGCAGACTAACTGAGATAATGTATGAATTGTAGTGTAACATTTTTTTTTAAAACCTCACAGTATTATCGTAGAATTTATAGGATAGTATCATAATAACAGAATCAGCTTTTAAAAGACAAATCGTGTTCTACTAATTATTTTAAACAAACTTATTAACATTATATTCTTACTTTTTATATAGCTCTCCAAAGAACCCTGTTGCCCTTTTCGAATTCCTAGTATAGACTGGCATGCAGTACAAAACAATAACCCCACGTATTTAGCATATTTGCATAAAATTACAAGCCCTTTGCAAATAACGACAATTGTTTTTGAGAAACATGCTAATGAAAACACAACGGACTAATCTGACCCTTTTTTTAATACATCTTTGTCGGTCTGTTTGTATTTTCAGAATACGTAACAATAAAAATAGAGGAAGAGGAAAAATCAGGAAGACCGAAGTGAAAGTACATAGGACTGCCTGAAGACAAAAGGAAGTGAATGTACTTTTAGAGCAGCCCATATTATTGAATAACATTGGAAAATAAAGGTAGAGTTTCTTGCCCATTCTTCTCCATACGAGCACTGCCTTTTGGAAGGGGTGACTGGAAGTAATTCTATTTTATTGTAAATTTTGACGTTCAAAAGAGCTTTTTATGTGCCTATTTGAAATAAAAGATTTTACTTTGACTTTGAATAGAGTAGGATAAAAAAATCTGCACTGATAAGTGCCCAGCATATGTTCGGAGTTTTTCTACGGGTAAAATCAGAAACGAAGATATCCGACGGACCAAGGTAACCGATATAGCCCGAAGAATTGCCAAACTTAAGTGGCAGTGAGCAGAGCACTTTACTCGCAGAACAGATGGCCGGTGTGACCAGAAGGTTCTGGAGTGGCCGTCCATCATATACCGAAAGACGTAACGATGAAAGGTGTACCGGTGTCCCACAAGGTGTACCGGTGACCTTGTGAAGGCTGCAGAAATCCGCCGGGAGCAAGGAGCACAGAACAGATCGAAGTGGCTATACTTGGGGGCTGTGGGGCTTGCGGGCGGTAATGGACGTCTTTCCGCTGAAATGATGATGATACCCAGCACTTAGGTGTTGTGTGGTAGCAACAGTGAAGATTATGGGATGATTATAGTTATAGATAAAAAGCCACATCGCATGTCGGTCAGTTCCATGGCCACATAATGATAGTGATGTAGTGGTATCTACAACGCCACAGGCGAACAACTCGTCATACTGACGTCACGCAAAATCCTGCATCTCGCAAGCAGAGTATACCGCGCAACTAACATAGATACAACGGACCGACATGAATCATCGGGCAGTTGCCCGCCAGACACAACACCCGTCTAGTCGGAGGATCCTCCCTTTTCTATAGAGTATGAGTGAAATTTACACCCTGTTCCCATACCTCTATACTGGTGAGTATGAACGTCAGCGCAGCCTTCCCGACTTCTTTGCCAGTTCTTTATTTCACCCAATACATGGGAAAGTAACTCTTACTCATATTAAGAAGCACCTATTTATTATGTGTGATTGGCAATGATAACATCATACTGTTGATAACTAATATAAGATTTATTTATAGTTAATTAAAACAGTACAACACCAATTACAATCAAGATAACATTAAAACCCACGTTCTTTTCTCATGTATTTTTCGTATTAACGCGAACCGATAATCTCACTATCATGTATTTTTTTGTCGCAATGGTCCACATACTACCTAAATACAAAAAATAAAGCTCCTTATGAAAAAATCTAAACACTCATTCTATCCCAAAGAAACGAGCTCAGATTTACAAGTAGAAAATGAAAAAGATATTAAAAAAATTCTAGCTACTACACAGAAAGGAATTTCAAATAGAAAAAATAAATTCTAAGTTAGACGAGAACTCAAACAGCCTTTGCTGTTCTTAATAGTTTAAAAAATCGTTTATCTTTACTGTATACCAGTTTCTTAAGCCACGTTCTTGAGAACGTAGATAATAATTCAACAACCATACTGGAAAGTGCAATGAATTAAATTATTTTTATCACATCTATTCAAAAAGAGCTAGTGTATTCTTCGTAAACAGAGACGAAAATAGCGCTTTAAAAAAAATCAAATTTTAGTCCCTAGGGGAACCTAGGGACTAAAATTTGATTTTTAATTTGGAATGTGAATATTGTTAGTAAAAGTTCCAATCACTAAAGAGATCAATCACGAACATTGTATGAACAAGTAACATGCTATATGATAAAGAAAAACGCGCGCGAGCAAAATAAAAAACGCGCGAGAAGCATTCTGCCTTCGTTCGTAATTGTTTACGTACTCAAAATTGTATGTAAATAAATAAACGTAGGTACTATTCTTATTCATAAGTTACACTTACTTATGTTTTCATAGAGGGTGATAAAAAGTAGAGTATCCATCTCGGGAGCAACACTATTTTAAGCTTGAAAGACGTACTTTGAATCCATCGCTGCGCTCAGCATTCTACTTTAGAACCCTTAGCTGCGCTCGGCATTCTACTCTAGAATCCTTCGCTCCGCTCTGGATTCAAAGAAACACTCTCGCTTTCAAAATAGTTGTTTGCTCCCTTGGCAAATAATCTACTTTTTGTCACCTTTTGATGGCGTACATATAGAATAGAATAGACATTTATTTATTTTTCAAATATGGGTAATACATAATAGGTTATGTCATTCTCCTGTCCTTATCCCAATGTTTTTGGGGTCGGCGCACCATGTCTTTTTCTTCCATACTTCGCTAATAGTCGTCTTCTTGGTAATCACCCTCCTTCTAACCATATCATCATTCACACAGTCCATCCATCGTTTACATAATAGGTGATATGATACATTTAAGCTCAGACATATTTCACTATTCGGATGCAAACATTTATATTAACATTCGTTCAAGTTTAACAAAAAGCCAGATCCAACAATCCAGAGCAATTCAGGCAATTCTTTTCTGTGACAAAAACTCAGTCACACTGTTATGTGTTATTAAATGCATTAAAAATTTACGTAATCCACTCTTAAACATCAGTGTTGTCAATTCGTGGTTGGAAAGACTTCTTCGATCTCGAAGAAGTAGAATCAATGTTTTCCTATTCGAAGTAAGGAATTAGGCTGGCAGGCGCAACAAGAGTATCCCAAGGCGGACTGAAGACCAGGAAAAGCTCACGGGAATCTTCTAGATGAGAGAAACCGGTGGTCGTTGATGTATGTTTGGGAAAGGGCTATGTCCTCCAGTGGATGTCTGTTGGCGGAATGATGAAAATGAAGAGCAGTATTTGATCTTTTTTTTTTCAGGATGGGAAATCATCAAATTAATGACCCCTCCCGCTCTGGGTGGAGCGGAAGGGAGTGTCAGATTCTTCCTAACTAAAACTCACCCGTGTTCCTTCCTTAGCCCTTTATGTTCCGAGCCAGCGGTAACCCTTTCGGACAATCCCGCTGACCCGGCAGGCTTCGGCCCTGTCGGGCCCAGTATTTGATCATTGATGAACATGTTATAAAAACTCGATTTGTTTTACTTGAAAAAACATAACAATGACAGAACATGACGATTGTAAGGTTGGGTAGAGAGAACCTTGAGCAGACCCACATTTTGACAGTTTGGTGGCGAGCTTATTGCCATCGGTCAGGCACAAGTCCAAACTCAGGGATGCTACTGATAAAGTCCTGGTAGAGAAACCCAATTACACTTTACCCTACCAAGGATACGAACTCAGGACCACATGCTCAGCTGTAACACTTGCGACCTCAACGAGGCAGTCAACTTGAACAATATCATATCCAAAAATAATCAGGAATTCATAACATTTTACATTACTCCACTTCATCATTTTTTTTTTTTTTGTGATTGATTCAAAAACTATAATGTAATTGTTATTTATATTTAATTTGTGTACCTACTAACATAGATCTTAAGTTCCTGTTGTACTAACCATTATGGATCATTTGTAATCTGACATATATAAATAAATTAAATTAAATTATTAAATATTAGCCATTAACCAAACCGCGGCGCTAACTACATTTATTAATTAACCGTTAAAATATGATTGCAATTATTTTGTCTCTGATTGCTTACATAAACGGGACTGCGTAAAGAGATAGTTTGTTAAATAATGTTTATTGCACATCGACCTTTGGAAAGAGACAATCGGCTAATTTCGGCTTCGTAGAGCGTTATCTCTGTCGCACGAAATACAAACAGTCCGGTATCTATTAGGAGCTGTTAAAACAATTATGATTTGCTTCTTTTGATAATTATTTTTATTCTTTGTATAAAATGGTTTTGTGTAAAAAGGCCGATGTGCAATATTTATCGCCGGGTACTGTATATAAAATAATGCAATATGACCTTGTTTGCAGCATAGCTATGGCAGACAATGTTCAACTAAGCCTGTCGTTGTCCACTGCTGGACATAGGCCTCTCAGTGGCCAGGGCCAGTCTGTCCCATCCATCTTTTTAAAGTCGTCGGTCTATCTAACTGGGGCTACCACTTCAGCTTGCTTACTCTGCAAGCTGCATCGGTACCTCCGGTTTTAAGGCTCCTGCAAACAGGCGCGACGCGCGACGCGAATAGCGCGCGATACAAAGGCACCGCTCGTTGCGCGACTTGCGGTGCCTTTGTGTCGCGTGTCGCGTCGCGCCTGTGTGTGCCTTTGATGTAATTTTGATTATAATAAATTATGCTGCAAGATATTTGATAAGAAATAAATTATTATAAATTAGAATTAGACATTATTTTTTTCTGAAACCTTTCCTAAGCCGAAAGCCAGTTTTTTTAGAGAATATTACAGAAATGCTTTAATTAAGTTTTGATCGATAAACTGTAGCCACTTCAAACCATTACGTGCCTTTTATATCCTACAAAAAACTAGTAAATATAACTGATGTAAACTTACATAAAAATTCAGTCGTATTAAATTAAACTCCTTCTTTGAGCCATGTGCTTCAAAGTAATAAGTAAAATTAAATTAAAAGCAGATGAAACCACGGGAGAAAGTAGTAGCACCTAGCGTTTTGCAACTAGATCATTTAGCGGCAGCCACAGCGGTCGGTCTAAACTGTACCCCAGCCTCAAACGGAATACATGAACAGTCCAATGATATGGACAGATTCTATGACACAAAATAGTATTAGAAAATACTTATTACTTTAAAAAAGTTTAATAATATGCACCAAATATAAAAAAATAATAACATATTAGGCATTTAAAAAAATAATATTATGAATAATAGAAAAATATCAAAATAAATAATAATTAACTGATAGTTTTTATTGTAACATCTTGCATGACATGTGTATATACTCATGTTTTGGACAAATAAATAATCTTCATATTTAAAAAAAAAATATTTCATATTATACCAGTCTAAAAAATTACAAAAATACTGAAAATGCAAAGGTACTGTGGCGGCATCTACTTCGCCACGTGCGAACTACGCATCACACTGACGTCACGCAAGATCCTGCATTACAGAGTTTACCCCTATTTAACTAATTTAATTCTTGAATTTGATATGAAATTGAAAGTAGACTTAGGGCTTTCTGAGGCACACTTTGGGCACAAAACCTTAAAAAATACTTCATAGTGCACCATCGATACTGCTGAATAGATATAGTACCTAATTGATGCCAAATGTTTTGACACAATATTACAGGGCCCACTGCCAAAACATAACTTTAGGATTACTAATTAGTTAAGTTACCAATAGATCATTTTTATAACAGAATTAAGTCTTAACATAATTTATTCCTACTCAAGCTCCTCTTTGAAAACCTGCACAAGAATCATTATTTGTTTTATTTCGGAAACCATAATATTGAAATTAAGGATAACAGTACTAACCGTACTGTTATCCTTAATTTCAATATTATTAAATTTGAAACAAATGGTGACCACAACACCCGGTCATAAAATCGTGATAATTTGTTTTGTTTAAAATTATTGTTTTAGTTAATCATATTATTCGCTGAAAACATAATTTCAAAAGCAAATTAATTACGGGACTAATAATTGCGGCATTATATAATGCTGTACCTTTTTTGTTGTGTATTTCTGTGGTGTTAAATAAAGTATATATAAATAAATAAAAGGATAGATTATTTTAGATAATAACTAATGATTTGAGAAGAACCTATTTGGTTGCCTATAAGGAATCGCTGAGCAAAAACAAAGCTAAGGGGATAATAACCTATGTTCAAGAAGGCGATTTGCTGATCTATTCTCCCTCTTCTTAAAGCATAAATAAACTACGTGAAGTAACAAAGATTATAATACTTACTCTCTGAAATGACTGATTAATCGATGTAAATACGTCCTGCTATAAGGACGTATTTACATCGATTAATCAGTCATTTCCTTATAGCAGCCATACTTAACCAATTTTGAGCCTTTATTGTAAAATTTCGGCAGCGTGTTACTTGAACGAGGCGTGCTTTAACACCATCGTCAGCCAGTATTATAAAGCTGTTTCAATAAACGTTCATTTGGGGAAAATTGCCAAAATTCGTACTACTTGAGTATAATTAACAGAAAAGCATTAAGTTATGATGTTGATCTTCCTCTTGATCTTCTTGCAATATATGTATGTACCTTCAAAGTCCTCAACCATATAGTAAAAATATTGGTTAAATACTATTTTAATTTTCTAATGCAACATATTAGATTAGTAATATCTTATGCAATGCCATTGTAAATTAAATTAAAGCTAACGTATTGGTTGGTTTCGATCACACCTGAGGGAGAAAACGTTACCACCACAAAATGCTAACGTCTTCCTAAATGTATGAACAATTTCATAAATATTACAGGACCTGGTTTAGAATCAGATCAGATCATGATTTATTTATTTAATTTATTTATCCATTTATTTTAGGCATCAAAGCCCCTATAAACACATTCAATACAATATTAATATAACTAAAAAATACTAAAAATACATACAACATTATAATTACCCTAAAACTAACAACCAAAAACTAACGCACACGATGTGTCTGCGTCGTGTTTCGCTGACTGGTGTCATGTAGCCATCCACGAAACCGGCGGTACACAACACCCTTCGACCAGAACTCTTCCTTGAGGAACTTCTCGAACAACTTGAAGTTCGTGTTGTGACGAGACTCCAACTTCTCGACCCTCAAAGTCCAGTTGGTCTTCACACGCATGTACTCCACGGTCTCCTCAACCTTCGTGGAGTGGTGGTGGTTTAGGGGTATTGTCTGCATTTGGAGCTGATTCACTACGAACTATGATTGACAATAATACACTAATATTTATTATTGTCAATGACTTGTATTAAACTGCATGCATGTTCATGCATTGTCGAAAGGAAAGCAAAAGAAAGTTTTACATTACATCATTGAATTATATACATTACATTGTTTTTTTTTATTTATTTCATTTGTGTCAATTTTGGATCACACGACATTTTGGTTGGCGACGAAAACAGCACCAGCATTATTTCAGCACTTTGACAAAGTGAGAGCAGATGAGTTATTTAAATTGTATTGATAATTAAAATAATGTTGACTCGTGTAATTCATCGCATCCGGGGTACTTTACTGAACAGTCGTCAGTTTCAACATGAGCCTTGTCGTATTCCTTATGTTGATCGTGTTGGAACACTTCGCCTTTCGGCAACCTGCATAGAAAATTTAAGAAAAATGTTTCTAAGAATAAGATTTAGGGAGAGTTACCAATCATCAAAAAAGTTAAAGTAGAATGTCTAAAATCAAGACACGGCCAGACTTTGACACGTTGTTGTAACTACAAAACATTATAATTATACACCATGATGACCACAAAACTAAATAAAATATGCAACGTGTTTTTTTTTATATCCCATAACTACACTAAAAATTATGCTTTATATGCAAAAATAATATAAAAAGTCCTAGAATATGTGGGCCAACAATGCATAGTTTCGAAGATATCATGTATATAAGTTTAATTGATAAATACGAGTAATTAATTTTCATTCAAACTAATCATTCATATTTAAAGCTAAAAAAAATGTGACGTTGTCATATTTCACGTAAGGGTGTTTTACATTAATAATCTTGACTTAGTCGAATTATTTTGTAAGAAAAATTAAAACAAAAAAAAGATAAATGAAAAATAATTCAGAGCTAGCTAGCTATTTAGCTAAAGTTATGGGATATAAAAAAACACCTTGTATAGAAAAGTCTAAATCCTAATCCGATCTGAAACTTTTCTTACATAAAGCCGCGTTAAAATACATAACATTCTTCCACCAGCATCAGTTTAAGAGAGAAAAATTCCCTGCAATACCACTCACGAACACAACAATACAACACAAGTGCGAAAATCGATACTTACGTGAACACAGCTCTAAGGAATTCCTGCAGGAATGTCCCCTGCCTGTGAGCCCGTTGCGCCGCCTCACATAGTTTGTAAAGAACGCACTGACGCCCGTTTCTACCCATCCTGTACAGATTACGTTAAGCTGTTTAGAAAATGCTTTATTGTGGCGTACATTACGCTCAGTATCCAACCTCCATGTTTTGTTAAACTTTTACCATTGTTAAGTATTAAATGAGTGGTATAGTGATTTTGTTTTTGGTTGAGGGGGCATTGTTTCACATCGAGGCCTGCGTGGTGCGGAAAAGCTAAGCAGTCAGTATAGGTAGGTCTCATAACCCAATATAAACTTACTGAAGTCAAATTAAATAATCAAAACTCTATTTAGCAAGGCTGAGCACATGATAAAAAATTAGACAAAAAGCAGACAACCTATAAAATGAAAACATTACATCTAAATCAATAGAAGAGAAAATGATATGACGTTAGGAAATCGCATATTTCAATATGCAGCCTGTTCTGGCCGTATGTCGGTACATCAATATAGATTAGTGCCCAATTTGATTGCTCTACTGTAACATAAATGTTTTCCTCTTCTACGGTCATACTTACGCAGACAATAGCTTCTCAATTTTCTGATATAGTTCCGCTCGTTTACTTCTATGGAACTGCACACTGTCCTTGTCTAAATGCTGAGTTTTAAAATAGTCTGTCTTTAAATGTTTATCATGCAACTTTCTCCGATCAATTTTCTCTTTGTTTGTATTCAAATTGTCTGATATACTTCTTTTGCCAAAGGCTGGATTCACTATTAGTCTCCTGAAAGAAAAGGCATAAGTATATCAAAATAAATTATGGTCTTCCAAATTGCTAAACGTTACGTCATTTTTATCTCAGGAGTTGCTATAAATGTGAACTTCTCCTATGTAGTTTGAGGTAGAGAGTCTCGACAGCTTGTAAGTTATTTATTGACAAAACTGCCAAAACTTCGACTATTCCTTGTAAAAGAAAACATCGTGAGGAAACCGGCATGTCCTAGAACCAAAAATTAGAAGACATGTGACATCAACTAACCTGCACTGGCATTATAACCCACTCCATCTCGAAGTGAGGAGGCCTGTGTCCCAGCAGTGGGAACATTATAAGATGATTATGCCTAAGTGACTATTCCTTGAGAGATCCGTGTTTCACAATTATGCTCAAAAATACTAAGTACTTACCTTCTTTCGCTCGGTGTTCGACAAACCGTTAAAGATATAATGTTGTTGTCATCCATTAGATAATCATTTAGGATTTCCCACTCACTTTTCTTCCGGATGACAAAAAATTTAAAAACAGTCACAAAATTAAAATGTGTTTTCAATTACAGACATACCTTTTATAAGGAACTTTAGCAATGAGCCTCCCATCTTCATCCAAGTAATTTATAGTCTTGACCACGTCACTTCTTTGCAGAGGTTTCTCGAACTCCTTCAACGCATAGAATACCTTCGGGTCCGCAGGCAATGACCAAGCCAGACCCGCGGTAGTAGCAAATAGGAAGATGTCACCAATAGGAATCAGTGCTGCGGTTTGTAAGACAAACACTGAAAATTAAGGAAAATATAATAGACTAAATGTGTATAAAATGTATATAAGATACTAAAATTTCCTGGAGTTATTGGTCCTCTTTCACAGATTGCTTCAAAGATTTACGAGCTAAATAGAGATGATTACAAATCTGCACAATGCAAAATTAATTATGTTGATTGAACGACTTTAATCTTAAACTTACCAAGTTGGAAAGAGCTTCCGTCTGGAAATATTACGAATCTTTTTCGTCTCGACAACACACTTGTCCCTACACTATCCTTGTAGGATCCAGTATCTATACTAGTTCTATTGTCTATTACATTTTCACAATTTAATATTTGTATTACTAAAAATGTTATGAATAATAAACTGTTCATATTTAAAACAATAAATAAAATTATTTCTTAAAAAGTACGAGCAAGCTATATCTTGCAGATTTTATTTTGGACTGGCTAGACTGAAATAAAACCCAAGATTATAGCTTCCAACTTGAAAACTAGATTTTTGACTAGCTTGTTCAATTAACACTGTGTTAATTGAAATACTGTTAGCTTTGAGTGGCAATTTAAGATGTTAAAAGCAAAAAAATGTTGGCTTATAAGAAACAAAAGAGGCAAATTAGGTCTTATTAGTGTGTCTGTGTTTTACCAGTCTAATCTGCAATAGAATGTGAGGAGTCTTTCATCCTGTTAGCAGAGACGTAACATCTGTGTATCGTCTGCCTTAATGAGAACTCAGATTCGAGCGATGTTAGGTGGCGAACCTCAAGGTGGCATTCTCCCTTAAGTGCATTTATTTTGCGGCCAGTGTAATATTCATATTCATTCTAATCTTTTCAATTATTTTTTGTATTTCATTGCATTCTAATATTTAATATTTTGTATTTCATCCAGGGTTCTAACGTTAACCGTTCTCACCGTTGCGCGTGTGTTAAAACCAAATCACGCAAACATTGTGATTGGATCTATTTTGTGATCTGCCTAGCTAGCTACTATTTAAAAGTCAGGTGCCAAGCAGTCTAAAACTTTATTAGAGCCAGATAGGGTACAGGGGAGTCCCTAGGAATATATTTATTTTTAAATCCACATACGTGCGTTTGCCGTGCCGTGCCAAATTACGAGCTATGCTATATTTCCTATGTTACAAACGGCAAGCTTAAAGAACTTTAGCGCATTCATGCGCAAAGGTAACACGCGAAATTTAAATTTTCTAACGTGTTTTGCTATTTGCAGGTCAATTTCAGGTTGCATGTTGATAAGAATATGTTTCACGACCGCAACAAATATTTTTCAAAATTATAATCATTAAAATCAGCAATACAACTCCTTGAGTTCCAATTAGCCTCAAGTTACATCTTTCATGATACAGTCATTCAACAAAGTAATATGAACTTAGAGAGTTGATGATTGATGATTTTTATGATTATAATTTTGTAAACAAATATTTTTTTATATTTAGATCACCTACTCCACGCTGAATTACAGTATCATTCTGTGGGAAGAAAGTACTGACTTTTTGGACCTCTTCATTTAGCAAGAGAAATGTATCAGAATATTAATGAACATAATATCAACGGGAGAGTTGTAAGCCACACTTTATTAAACAACAAATTCTTACACTAACAGCAATATAATTACTACATAGGTTTATATTCGTTAGTAAACATAGGCACCTCTTCAAATCAAATATCGAGCTAAATGAAAACCATAACCGACGGAACAAGAATAAATTAATACTATCCATCACAAACTTAAAAGTTATCGCGAAAAGCCTCTAGGCATAGCTAATATATTTAATAAACTATCGGAAAGTTTCAAATTCCTATCAGATGACTCAATTTTCTACTGTTAAAATCTTTGCTAATAAAGGCTACTATTCCGTTGGAGAATTTCAAACTGACAAATTGTGAATAGATCGACCTTGTAATAATATGCTTGACATAAATGGGAAATAATAAATGAATATACTAAAATACCTAGACTTAAATGAATGAAACAATTGATAATATTGATTAATTTTGAAATAAAATGTAATACATTTTTTATTAATGTTTAGAATAATGTATAATGTAAATTGTAATAATTAGAATCAATATTATTATATTATTTTTTTCAAAATTGACCAAATTATTCGTAGCACTTTAACATCCATTCTAAATGTGGTCTTGGACGACCGAGCATGGCTGCAAGCCACACTACCCATCCGTTTTGGTGGCCTCGGCGTCCGCAAAATTTCCAGTATTAGCTTACCGGCGTTCCTGTCCTCTGTCCACAGCACCGAAAAGTTGACAGGGAAGATTTTAGCCCCCTCCCTGGTTGACTCTAAAGTGCCGTGCTTGACCGACGCGGTGAACGCCTGGAAAATGGCTTGCCCGGATACAGATCGGCCCGCGAACCCATCTTCCCAGAGGCAGTGGGATGAGCCGCTCTGCAGGTTGGTACGGAATAATCTTATTAATACGTCCACCAATACTGCTGAGCGTGCCCGCCTATTGGCTGTGGGTGAGTGGGAGTCGGGCCTTTGGCTTCAAGCGCTACCGTCACCCAACATAGGCACTTTGCTGGGTGACTCCACCTTCCGGCTCGCTACTTGTCTGCGTCTGGGCGCCCCTTGCGTGGCTCCACATCGCTGCCAATGCGGTGAAGGTGTCGACTGCCTCGGGCACCATGGCTTATCCTGCAGTAAAAGCGCAGGCCGGATAGCACGGCATGCCAGCATCAATGACATCATCCGTCGTGCTCTTGTCACCGCCGGGGTGCCAGCTGTTTTAGAACCCATCGGCTTGGCACGCGACGATGGGAAGAGACCAGATGGAATGACAATAATGCCTTGGAAGGTTGGTAGGCCTTTGGTGTGGGATGCAACGTGTGTCGACACCCTTGCGCCATCCCATCTTCCAAGCACGGCGAGCTGTGCTGGGGCGGCTGCTGCAGGTGCGGAAAACCTCAAACGGCGTAAATACTCCAATCTCTTTGGATCCTATATATTTGAGCCGTTTGGGGTTGAAACTCTAGGGCCATGGGGCCCGAGTGCCCACTTAGTATTTCAAGACATCGCCAAGCGATTGGTCGACTCTTCACGTGACCAGAGGGCTGGCTTATTTTTGGGCCAAAGAATCAGCATTGCCATACAACGTGGCAATGCTGCCAGTCTTTTGGGCACGTTTCCTGTTGACAGCGATGCGGATGAATTTTTTGATGCCCTTTGATTATTTTCCCTCCTTTCTTTTTTTTACCTTGTACATATTATTACTATTATTAATATTGTATTTTATGTTTTAATAAATAGACGTTTAATATTATAATATTATGCAATTTGATATATAAAATTTGCAGTACCCGTACATGTCTGGTACTGGTACTGTGTTGTGAAATTTGAACGAAGGCCTACTAAGCAGTGTTTTACATGTTAGCTAATAACTTTATGAACATACAACCGTACATTGCAAAAAAACGTAAGAAAATTTAAATTACGTGGGCTGTCCTGACGCTTTCGCCTAAAAGGGATTAAAGAAGCAATTATAATAAAATCATGTTCTTTTTTACGTATTTAATTTTAATTATATGACGATCGATTCATCTATTGTGACACATCCAGGGAACCGCACCGAACAGTCATCAGTTTCAACATGTGCCGAGTCGTAGTCTTTATGTTCGTCGTATAAAAACTCTTCGCCTTTCGGTAACCTGTAATTGAGATTAAGGTATTTAAAGTACATCACCCACGAAAAATGATTAAATAGTAAACAATAATTGCATCACCCTAAGGTAGGACTGGTAAAAACGCCTAAGGTATATTCCGCCTTTGTACAGACGCCAGCACATCAAGTTACCCGAAACTGTCACATTTTCCTAATCAAATTTGAACTTTATGCTTTAGCGATAAAGTTGAAAATCTATTAAAGAAATTTGACAATTTTAGTAACTTGATGTGCCGGCTAAATTTTATTCACAAATAAAAATAAATGTACAGACGTACATTTATTTTTATTTGTGAATAAAATTTAAATAAATAAATTTGTTATCATTTTATGTCCGTCACTGATAGGAAAGTTTTCAGTATTCATTTAGATGGCTTTACGAGTAAGAGAATAAATACTAAAGAAACCATGGATGGTTTTTGTGAAAAATAATGCGATTTTGATGGGGGATGAATGCTGAACGGCTAATCAAAATACAGGGTGGCAGGGACGTTGACGTGCAACCAATTAGTCGGTTCGGAGTCATAGAAATTTGTAGTCGGTTAATAATAAAAAAATCTGTTGTTTCACAGAAAAGAGCCTACGTGAGCAAAATCTATGGAACAGCTCATTTCTTTTTTTAATTCACCGACGAATTATTTCAATGCTGGGGCGTTTGGAATCATCATCTGAATCCATGGTAATAGCATGAGGAAAAGGCCTCAGACTATTTTCAATACCGGACGTCATTTGCACGACGATGATGACGAAGCCTGAAAGTGACGCTGGTGATAGATAAGTTGTATAGAAGTCTTTTGGCACGGAATAGGCATGTGACGGGGAGAAACATGGAAAATGAGCTTAGAAATGTTTGAGTATGATTAGTGCAAAAATCTATACTTACGTGAACACAGCTCTTAGAAATTCCTGCAAGAATGTCCCCTGGTTAGGAGTCCGCTGCGCCGCCTCGCATAGTTTGTAAAGAACGCACTGCCGCCCGTCTCGACCCATCCTGCACAGATTACGTTACGCTTACTATAGATTGCACCACACAAATGGTTGATACTATCCAACAGACGAACATCATTCTGTCTCTGTCGTATTTAATTTTAAAAAAATTGGTGCACACAGGCATACAATTTAATAATCTGATATATTGTTTCGGTAATTGTTCCAGCGAAATCTTTACCTTTAGTAGGTATGTAATCTTAATACTTACGCTGATAACAGTACTTCAATCTTTCCATACAGATCCACTCTATTGCTTCTGTGGAACTCTATACTGTCCTTGTCCAAATGCTGCGCCTTCAGATA
This sequence comes from Luperina testacea, assembly GCA_927399505.1. Lineage (NCBI taxonomy): Eukaryota > Metazoa > Arthropoda > Insecta > Lepidoptera > Noctuidae > Luperina > Luperina testacea. Next base: position 3,830,123 of record OV656771.1, read on the forward strand.
GTTGCTTTTCAAATGTTTTTCATGCATCTTTTTCCGATCTATCTTCAGTTTCAACTTCTCTTTGAACGAAAGGGTTTCTTCTTCTATACTTCTTTTAGCGAAGGCTGGATTCACTATTAGTCTCCTGTAAAATCAAATTGGTATGTTATGTGAATAAAATGTTATTTAATTTTACAATTTGTTCAAATCAGCATTGAGCTATTTCATTATTCATCATTCTCTTGTCCTTATCCTAATTTATTTTGGGTCGGCGCAATAATTGTCTTTTCCTTCCATATTTCTCTATTAGTCATCATAACAGTAGTTACCGCCTTTCTACCATATCATCAGTCACACAGTCCATTTATCGTTTCTTTGGTCTTCCTCTACTCTTATAGCCATCGACATTCATACTCAAAATTTTCCTCACGACATTTAGCTTTTTCGTTATTATAAACATGATAATAATATGTATTATGCACGAAGTCGTGATACAAATCAATTGGTGCTGTTGATGAGTTGCAAGAGCAGCAGATACCAGCGCGTTCTCTGCTTGCAAATAATATCTAACATAAGACTGATTTTGCGATATGTCCGTTGCGCCCAATCATCGGGATTCCCATGTCATGGGCAAAAGTGGATGTCCCTTTTTTGTTTAATATAGGTATGCGTTCGTCTGTTTGATTATCTCTGATATCTTATTTGTAAAACAAAGATCTGAGGGCATAATCAGACTATAATGTTCCCACTTCTGGATAGACAGGCCTCCTCTTAGTGAGAGGAAATGGACCGTAATCCACCACGCGGGCCCAGTTTGGGTTGGTAGATGTCACATGTTTATTAATTTTTGGTTCTAGGACATACCGGTTTGCTCCTTCTTTACCGTTTTGGGAGTAGTGGTGATGAAATAATTCACTCAAAGAAAAGCGCCTGTTGAAGTTTGAAACTACGACAAACAACTCCTTGGTCGCGGCCATTACCACTGGGCAACCATACAACTGGTCACTGGGCCACCTCTGCTTGATAATCTGAGGGGCAATTCCCATATTTTAAAGAACAGTCACAATCTATCTAAAATATCACACCTACTTTTTTGACAAGTTTTGACATTCATTGTCGCTAAGATGAGAATGAGACTAGATTTTTAACGTTTCTTTAACCAGGAATTGGCATCATAACATAACTGGGAATTGTAAATTCATTATAAACATACCTTTTATACGGAACTTTAGCAATAATTCTTCCCCTATCATCCAAGTAGTTGATAGTCCTGACATCATCGCTTCTCCGCAGGGTTTTTTCGTGGTCCTTAAACATTTGGAATATCTTGGGGTCTGTTGGCAGAGTCCAAGCAAGACCAGCAGTGTTGCCGAAGAGGAAGATGTCACCAATTGGGATCAACGCCGCCGTTTGACAGCAGAATACTGAAAATACAGAAGTTAAGAACATTAGTGATGATTCAACCGCATAGTCTTCCAATTGTCCTTCTCTCTCCTACTATTTTGCTGTGACCGATAGGGTCCACAATGCTCTAATAAAATATAACTAAGAAGAAAATTGTTTTCTTTTCTTAGCCAATTGTTACCAATTGTTTTTTATTTATGATTTAATATTGGTGTTAATTGTTGCTTTTTTATTTTTTTAGATTATTTAACTTTGTATATTTTTTTTTTTTTTTATGAAATCTTATGGTCTTCCGACCTAATTTGTACACCAGCCATGGTCAAACATGTTGTGCCAAAGAATATCATATAACACCTTTAATAAACATTATACCATGTATATTATCTACACATGTTTTTGCAAATAAATAAATCTTTATCTTATCTTTATCTTAGCCTTTTGTATTTCAACCTCTAGCTAGACTAACCTTTTGTGACTTAACTAAGATCAAAAAAAAACCGTAATTAAAAAAACCAGTAATTAAAAACTTTCAAAATCTAGTGCAATCTCATCTAAGCGATTGTCAATGTCAAAAACTTGTCAAAAATGTTGGAAAATTAGAGGTATTTTTGACAGATTGAAACTAAGATCGGACAGTGAACGTTATTAAAATTATGAGAATTGCCCCTCTAGTAAACGATGACTTTGTCTACTGATACATTGAATGCCTACGCAATTTGAATGAGAGACCGACCCAATTCAATACTCTGAAAGAGTAAAACCCGAATCTGGGGGCTTCCTCTCCAAACTAATTTTAATTCCAATGAGATGCCAATATGATTCCAATGTTAATTTTACAATCACGTGATTCGGTACTCTTGAAAACAATACTGTCAACAATTACCTTCCACTTAGTTCTTCAAAATGGACACCCAATCTAAAATTATTTGGCGCTAGCATCGAATTCAAGAGTACGAAACGTCACAATTCCAATGTCGATCTATCGGAATTAAATTGAATAGTAAGCACCCTGTTATTTCTAACTCCAATAATAAAAGTTTTAACACAGATAATAAAGTTTATAATTTACTACTGAAAATCTCGCCCCGAGTACCTATTACATGCAATAAGTGTCGAGATTTGCATGCTGATGTAAACAAGCTCTAACTAAGCGCTACTTCTCCGACCAGATTAGTTACGAATTAGCTGGTTTACCTAGGGTTTCAGACTAATTTCAATATGAGACATTAAACTAATGAAATTCAAACTAGCAGGAATACATAAAAGTTAATAAAAGATCTAAAACAATTAACAATGTAAACAATATCACTAACAGACACGTTTCAATTAAGAATAATTAACAGTCTGCATATTTGGTTCACGGACAAGAATGTCAAATAATTTCCTAACATGTATTCATTGGCACTAACCTCAATGCACGTTAAAATTCACCAAATAAGGAATTCCAACTGTTGAAATATAAAAAGGAACGCTGAAAAATATTATCTCATTACGGATCAAATGCTTAGCACACATAAGTATTCACCCACCAAGTTGCAGAGAGCTTCCATCTGGAAATATTACGAATCTCTTTCGCCTCGACAACGCTCTTGAACCTTCATTTTCCTCGTGAATTTCATTTACCGTATTATTTCCATTGTCCCTCACATTTTCACTAATTACCGTCTGTAAAACTAGGAACGTTACGAAATGTAAAAATATACTATTCATATTTGGAACAATACTGAACAGTTATTCAAAAACTTTTTTTTTAATAGCAATGCAACCTGTTCCTAACAGATTTTATTTAGAACTGGCCACACGAATGTTGTCAAACTCAAAGTTTCTAAATATGTTATTCAAAACGCGATTCAGAGTTGCCCGTTGTGAACTTGTGAATGATAAAATGGACTGTCCCGTTCTTGAACTATTGAAACCATAATGTTACAAATGAAACTGTCAATTAACACTATGTAAATTGATTTACTGTTAACTTCGTGCGACAATTCAGAATGTTAAAAATGTAAATTGTTTGCTTAGAAACAAAGAAAGCAATGTAGGTAGGCCTTATTAGATCGGCAGTGTTTTCCGGTATTAAATTCCGTTCTAATGAAGGTATATTATGAAATAATAATAAATAAAACAAAACACTGGTCAATAGTTTATTCATTAACATAATAAATATTAACATTTGAAGCATAATAAAAATAGCGTTACCTTAGATTTTTAATGATCTTAAAAGGAACAACACAACAATTTAATCTTACTGTAATGAGGTAAGACATGAGGTCAACAAGCATACATAAAACCCCTATTTATTAAATTACATTACATTACTTAATAAAATAAAATAATCTGTATCTAAATAATAAAGCTGAAGGGTTTGATTGTGCAGCGGGTTTGTCCGAAAGGGTTACCGCGGGCCCGGAACATAAAGGGCTAAGGAAGGAACACGGGCGGGTTTTAGTCAGTAAGAGTCTGACACTCCCTTCCGCTCCACCCAGAGCGGGAGGGGTCATTAGATGATTTCCCATCTAGAAAAAAAAAAAGGGTTTGATTGTTTTTTGAACGCGCTACTAATCTCTGGAACTACAAGTCGAATTTGAAAATTTATTTTTGCCTTTTAATAGTCAATGGTTAATGGTTAATTTAGTATACGTTAATAATATCGCTATATACGACCTTATCAAATACACATTATAATGGCTTGAATAACACGATTAATACCCCCGTTGGGTCATATGCTTCTAATAGTTTTAATACACCTACTACACATATAGGTTTAATACACATTAATGTCAAATTCAAATCAAATTTTTGAGGAAGGCTATTTAATATCACGCTAGGAGACGAGCAAAAGGAAAAAAGTCAGAAAGAACGCTAAGTGAAAATTAAATAATAGCGCGCTGCGCGGGCAGGCAATGGGACGCGACGGGAGAGTCGGGGGAACAATAAATTACACGCAAACGAAGTCGCGGGTAGAAACTAGTCTAAAAATAAAATGCAAGCCAATCGCCAATGATCTTTTGGCAAAGACTTGCCAGATTAAATCTTCTACATTCTAATACATTTAACCTTTTGACCGCCACACGTCAAAAAATCAAAAACATGCCCTCGGCATCAAAGTCTGTCATGTAGTCGAACCGTGGCGTGCTGGGCACATTTTGATTTGTCATCTAGACTGTGGCGGTCAAACTCAAACTCAAAGCATTTATTTCAATTAAACCATTTACAGGCACTTTTGAATTGTCAAGAAGTCGGTCAGTCAGAAAATATGAAATACGATACCCCTTGGTAAGACTGGTTGTCAGACTTTCAGGCTTCTGAGTACCCGTAACGACTGTCAAAGATCCACGAATGACAGCCGGGACCAACGGCTTAACGTGCTGGTCGAGGCGCGGAGGGGTCACGGTATGTAAAAATGGTCACCCATCCACAGACCGACCGCGGCAAGCGTAGCTTAACCTGATCGATCGACCTGCGCGGCTGTTATTATTTAGCCATGAGCCCCAGCATACGAGCCTCCAACTGTTATTCATTTTATTGTTACCAAGTTTACTCTCAGTTAATTCGACTATAAATGGGCAAAGTAAACCATTAGCCTGTAAAAATGAAAACACAAGATTCCACTTTATATAGGAACTGCAAACAGTAATCGGCCAATGTTACTTGAGCTCACAAACGCAGGAGCTGGTTAAACTAAGTAGGTTACAGACTGGCGACAATTGTGGCCTATTTTTTTTTATTAGCTTTAAGTTTACTTTGTTAGTTTTTAGTTTAATTTGTTAGCTTTTAGTTTACTTTGTTAGTTTTTAGTTTACTTTGTTAGTTTTTAGTTTCACATCGTGAGGAAACCAAAAATTTGAAGACATGTTACATCGGCCAACCCGCACTGGGCCCACGTGGTGGATTACGGTCCAGTCCCTCTCACTGAGAAGAGGAATATGCACCAGCACGCACAGGTCTCCTCTCAGTGGGTATATTACAGTACAATGGGAATATTATAGACTGATTATGTATGTATGTTCAGTTTACTATATTGTGTGAGTGTAACGGTGTAATAGAGATGAAGCAAATGGTAAAATGCAAGAAAGAACCAAAAAATCTACTACAAATACGCCGCGCCGCGCGTCTACATGGACGCTCACCAATACCTTGCATGTCTGATTAGCCAGTTTATGTAAACGCATGTTTGACAAATAAATTATCTTTATCTTTAATAAATAAAATTGAAGTGTCTGTTTGTAATGTCAAAATAACAGCTTTTTACTAAATGCTATTAAGAAATACTAATAACAAAAACCTTTTTATTTGTCAGCCTCTCTGTTTCGACTGATTTTTAATAAAATTTTGTATGGGAATACTTCGAACTATTTATCGACATACGACGCGTGCGAAGCCGCGTGCGAAGCCGCGTGCGGAAGCTAGTCAACACCAAATAAATTGAGCGCTAAACGTATTAAAACAATCAATTCGTCTTTGTCAACTTGAATCAATTGACGGAAATAGTACTATGTTTTTGTTTAACGCTAACTGTTTGAAGAGTTTTTTATTTTGGTATTTCTTTTGTTTTTTTTTTTCAAGTAGGCCAAGGACTTTGTTAATTATAGGAATTGATTTTTTGTCTGTGATCCTCTTGTCCTGTGTGACAAAGAATCACTGCGATTGTAAGGATAGGGGGTAGGGGGGGGGGGTTGGGTATTAGGTCAGTTCAATCTCAGTTGTTCTTTTTTTCGAAAAGAGATTTAAAGATTTTCATACATACTGTCGCGCCATTTTAAAAAAGAAACAAAATGGCGGATAGGTACATATGCCACGGACCTTCAAAGCCCTTGCAATAATGTATTCCTAACAAGCAAATTTCGAATGTCACTAAATGCTTCTCAATGTCGTGTTCTGGCTATCTTCGCCCAAAAAATATTGCCAGAAGTCTCCCGTCTGCAACCCCTAGTAAGCAAATCTCGCCGCGTCTGGTTCGAGCAGAGGCTCCTCACATTCTGGATACAGTTCATCACAGGAGCCCGTGGCTGACAGGGCTTCGTCGTATTCACCGTGTTTGTCTTCTACACCCACTGAGTTTTTTGGTAAACTGAAAATAGATATAAACTCGAATTAGGTTTTTTTTTTTAGTCTGATACTTAAGCGATATATGTAATAGAATTATTGTTGTATCCATGTGTTACGAGTTAAGGCGCTACCTCGAAAATAAATCGTGGCGACTGATCTACCAAGGAGCGAAAGTGATGCAATGACTTTTGAAACGTAAAAGAAGAGAGATGGCTATAATGTGCGTGCGCTCGGAATAAAACGACGTATGTGCCAAAACGAATTTACTCCGTTTTTAACTAAACAAATGATTTAAATTTAAAACTACTTTGAGTAAACTTTGATATGATAATTCTCAATGTTTTAAAGTTCCATTGAATTAGGTACTCTTAAGCGTTACGCCCCGTGATGTCGAAAAAAGTAAAAAAATAGATATAACTTTACAATGTTTTTGTATCGAGAAAAATTCATGGAATCGTGTATTCCTTTTTACATGATACTAGACCAAAGAGTCAAAAACCATATACCAAAATGTTAAGTTCCTATTCCACATACTTAACAAGTTACACGAAATAGAAAAACCCCTTTTTTTCAATATAATAGCTATGTCGATATTTCATTTAAAGTAAATAATAATAATAATAATAATAATAATAATAATCTTTATTTTCCAGTTTAACAATTTACATTACCACTTGACTTATCATAACCTTATAGTCTTATAAATTGTAGGTTTATACAGAGTTATAAAACTCTGACACCCAAGCTAAGATTGAACTTGTGTTATGGGTGTCAGGGCTCTCAAATTAATACCAGGAAGACAAATATAAGTTCGGAGATTCATAGTGAGGGATCTATAGACCGAAAAATAAAAATATACTTAATATAATTTAAACTTTCTTATACAAAAACAAAATAACTAAACATGGAGAAAAGAGAAAAAAACCATCTGTATAGGGTTATTAAATGTATTGTGTCGTAATAGTGTTGTGTTGAGTAGTGTTGTGTTGAATTGAGTTGTGTAGTGTAGTGTTATGATGTGTTGGAAAGGTGTATTTGATGATTTGTCGGACGGTGTATTGTTTGGGTGAAAGTAGGTGTGCGGCAAAGCTACGCATTGAGGATCTTTTCAACCTCATCATAGCTCAGGGTTATGATCCATTCACAGACCTTTGCTTTACAATCAAATTTATTTAATGTATAGATGTTACATTGTTTGTTAACAAAGTTGTATATACGACTACCAAGGATTCTAAAATGTCTTTCTGCAAGTTTCGTTCTGTGCCTCTCTATTGGACATACATCTGTAGTCCTACGTTTTTTTAAGCGATTTAGATCCAGCTGTATGGAAGTATGTCTACGCAACGTGCAGTTTAGCACAAAGAGCTGCCTCACGGTCAAGACCTGACAATCTTTGTACAATTGAGCTGTACTGTACCGATAGTGTTTAAAAGTCATGACCTTGAGGACAGCTCTCTGAGCCCTTTCAAGCTTTATCATACTTGTCTTCGATGCACCGCCCCAGACCGTTATGCCAAAAGTTAAAATTGACTGACAAAGAGAGAAATAAACCATACGTAAGGTATCTACGTCAGCACTGTACCGCAGGCTTTTAAACACGGTAATTAGTTTTCTAACTCTGCCAGACAATACACTAATTTGAAGATTCCATGATATGAGGTTGTCTATTAGTACACCGAGATATTTGACACTAGTTTTTCTTGTCAGGGGAAAACAGGAGCATTGGCCCGGGTAAGCATTGCAATTAATGTGAGCTTTAACTGAAAAAGTGAGGTCAGGCTGCGAAGTCGATTTGAGGGAGAAAGTGATAAAGTTGGTTTTATCCACGTTTAGAGTAAGGCTATTTGCTGACAGCCAAGACATGACAATGCCAAGAACAGATTCTGCTCTCTCTCGAGCTTCGTCCCAACTCTCAGCATGTACTAGAAGGGCTGTGTCATCCGCATATGTGTAGATGGAACAATGTGGGAGTGCTAAATCACATAAACTATTCACATAAACCAGAAAAAGTGTAGGCCCCAGAATGGAACCTTGAGGCACTCCAAAAGACAGTCCACACTCATCACTAACATACGTGGTGACTTTAACACACTGTGTTCGCTCAGACAGGTAGCTCGCAAAAATAGCGAGTGCAGGGCCTCTAACTCCAATTCTCTCCAATTTCTTTAGTAGGATGGGGACAGAGACAGTATCAAACGCCTTAGACAGATCTAAGAATAAACCCAGGCACTTAGATTTCTTATCTAGTGTCTCGATAACATCGTCAATCAGGGCTGAGAAAGCGTCTTCACATGACTTACCCCTACGAAAGCCAAACTGATTATTGGAAAGGATCCTGTGACTTTCCAAGAAAGACATAAGCCGATTATTCAGGACCCTTTCAAGAACCTTTGACAATGCCGGAAGAACTGATATTGGTCTGTAGTCTGTAGGAAATTAAAATCAGCTAAGAAGTAAGTCAGCCCATCTTCGTATATTTTGTAATACTGCCTAATTAATGCTAAATTAATTATTTGGAAAAATGGAGAGTTATTTGCTACTCCTATTTAAATCTGACCATAATCTTACAGAATATAATATAAGGTACAACATATTTTGTTTGATAATTCCAAGTTTTCAAATAAAGAGTACCTATATCAAATATCTTCCTTTAAAATCCGCCCACTTGTGGCTTGTAACTAAATCTCCGTAATTATATTCTTAATTATTCAATTTCGAGACTCCTAATTAATTATTCGAATGTAATTATAATATTCGAGCTTAATCTTGTCATATTTAATCATGAATAATTTGACTTTTGGTATTTTAGTGTCCGTAATGCCCTTTATTAGTTTTTCAGTAATATTACATTATTAAGAGATAAAAAGATTAGGTATTACTAACTGCGCCCCGCGGTATCACCCGCGTAAATGTCGATCTCGTGGGAATATCGAGATAAAAAGTAACCTTTATGTTAATCCAGGGTGTCAGCTACCTCCATTATAAAATTTTATCAAAATTAGTCAAGCCGTTTGAGCGTGAAGAAGTAACAAATATAAACACACACACACTCCACACTCACAAACTTTCGCCTTTATAATATTAGTGTGATTAGGGGTATCTTATTACCCAGTAACTGGGTTGTGGAGGTCATATAGGCAGTCGCTCCATATAAAATACTGATATTCAGCTGCATCCGGTTAGACTGGAGGCCAACCCCAACATAGTTGGGAAAAGGCAGATTACTGTCGGTAGGCCTTTAACTTTACTAAGAGCATAAGTCGAGATTATACTAGGACACTAACCTGGATCTGTTTATGGGCTTTAAACGAGATAACCGGTCTCCAATACATACAGAGTGACAGGGACATGGACACACAATCTGTCACTATGAATTCAGCACATGACTCTAGCGTAAAAAAAATTCATCATCTATCAAAAATAAAAAAATTGCTGTTACATAGAAAAAAGCAATACTTACGCGCTCAAAATGTATGAAATAGATTTTTTTTTAATAACCGACAATTATTTCAGGGCGCGTGGAATTTAGAATTATGTACTGAATCCAAGGAAATTGGGTTGCACGTCGATGTGTCTACTACCCTGTATGGAAAGTTTGTGTTTCTCAAATCTATCTATGTTATGGTCAATATTTTATCAAAATGTTAGGAGGTTCATGTTCCATCCACCTTAACCATCTCTTATAAAACACAGAATGGTCCTACTTACGTGAAAACGGCCCTCATGAGTTCTTGGAAAAACTCGCCTTGAGGATGGTCCTGCGTTTGACCGACCAGGCATAATGTTTTTAGTACACAGTTCTTGCCATTCACACCGAGCCTGAAAAATAAACTTGAACATGACATTCCTTAAAACAAACTGGTAAGCATAGTGACACTGAAACGATTGTGGAATTAAGCAAAGCTTTTGACACAGTCAACGACACAATACGTTTTGTTAAAGAACTCTTATTTTTTCCGAAATTTATGACTATAGCATAAAAAGATGGCGCGAAAAATCAGAATATTCAAAAATCAAAACCATAAAAAACAATCAATACCTCAAATCGTTTCACACCACGAATAACTACGCTACATAATACTGACCCGTGAAGCATCGTCTCTATTTTCTGGTACAGCGAGACGCGGCTACTCCTGTGATATTCGACGTTCCGCTGCACCATACGTCCGTTCAAATATTCCCGTTTGTTTTCCGAAGCATGCATCTGTTTCCTGTCTATTTTGAATTTCTCTAAAGTTCGTTTTTTGTCCGGCCAGTCCACACTGCGTTTCGCGAAAGCGGGATTTACTATGGGTTTTCTGAAAGTTGTTCATGGATAGTTAATTCGGCATAGTTTGTAGTCTGTCTGCTAGAATTTGTAATTTAGCCGGCAGTTTTTGAGTTTCTATTTGTATTTTCATATCAGCGTTTTATTAAAATGGTGTGTTACAGGATATTGGCTCTTCTGTTATAGAAGTAAAAGTTTAAAATGGTATAAATGGGTCAATAACTACTTAAAATTCAATTAGGAACTTCCATCAAAGATCTGGTCACATAATTCTCAGACAGCAAGTTCCTAGTGCACCGCTCTCCCTACCGCTTTCTGATGGCGGACGCGGTAGGGCCGCAGGGGAGGAGGAGTGTTAGTATGAAGTTGGCCGCTCTCCTTATCCTCTGCGGCCGAAAATCGGCAGGCGGCGGGGCCAATGACCTGACCCATCGCAGGGTGACCAAGGGTGCCCAGACACGGAGTCGTCTGGCGCCCATGTGCTGGTTTGCTCCCTGGGGTGGTCACAACGTGCTATGTGTTCTGTTGCGCCGGTAATGAGGAGTACTCCCCAGCGGAGGGTCCGGTGACGGACAGCCGCAGCGGGTTCACGGTTGAGTGCTACGCATGCCCGTGTTCCCGCCGTAAGCGGCAGAGGAAGACACCGTGGAGTTTTAGTGGGTTAGAGGCCCACATAACTGCACTATTTCCCCGTGGTAGTACAGAAAGCATGAGCATTTTACCACGTTAAAAAAAAAGTTTAGACTGAGATAAGTTAGCCCGTGTGTTACAAATCTGTTCAGAATTAATTTTAAAGACTAGGTTCAGACCATTTACTGGTTCATTTCTACCGTTAATTCCATGTATGTATTCTACGAAGCTGGATTACTTGTAGAGGATTGATGAAGGGATCAATAAAAGCTTTATTCAAGGAATTTAATCGAAAGGTTAAGATAAATCAAGATTCTCTGGTTCTTGCGTCTATAATTATTAATAAAGTGTGTTATATACAACACTAGAATGAATAGTATGACATTGAACAAATACAACTAAAATATTCTACTAATTATCCTTTATTACCTGTGAAACGGCTTCTTATCAATAACTCTTCCATATTCATCAGTATAGTATATCGTTTTGGTGTCTACCCTCCGATGGAGAGGGTCAGCATGGTGATTGAATGGCGAGTAGGGGTCTTGAGGCAACTCCCATGCCAAAGCTGCAGTCGATCCGTATAAGAAGATATCTCCGATCTTGAAGATCATGGCATATGTGGTACAAAATACTGGGAAAGAAATGTTAGGTATTTATGAACTGTTGAAATATAATACAACTCGCTAACTGAGTGATATTTAAGCGATATCCGCGCTGCAAGCCCGCGATGCACTCGATAGACGAAAATAACCATGATTAACACACTTGATTGGTGCACTAACAGTATAGATGCTGTTATGTTAAAGCGTTCCCTATTAGATAGTTAATTAGATGCAAAACCATTAGCAAATTATAATAATATTAAGAACGCGAAAGTTTGTAAGGATGGATGAATGGATGGATGTTTGTTACTCTTTGACGCAAAAACTACTGAACGGATTTTGATGAATCTTTACAGTAATAATAGCTTATACATCAGAATAACACATAGGATACTTTTCATCCCAATATTCCCACGGGATCAACATGTGGGTGAAACCGCAGGGCGCAGCTAGTGTATTATATTCAAAACACAATATCCTTTCAGAAAAAATAGCGAATTGATTCCTAGTCGTACAAACATGAACGTTCCTAGTACAAGATTCCACAGTACTCCAACATTTCCTAATTTAGACGAGGATTTACTTTATAAATGATACGGCAGAATCTGGTATAACAACGTTCTCATGTTTTGAGGAGCACATTACGTCACAGGCCCATTTGTTAGGAGCTCAGTGCAATTGCCCGGTCGTAATGTTGGACCGCACAGCATCCAATATGCCGTTTAGATGTTTGTGGCTCTTTAAACTTAAACGAACGAGTGGCGAATTAAAAATGGCTGAGCTGGTGTTAAGTGCTTCTGAATTTGGGGATATGTTTTGATACTGCTAATACCTACTGATAGTGTTTATTATGTTGTTTTAGTACGGTTTTATGATATAACCAGTGTGCAAAAAGATGGTTTTAACAATTTATTGATTAAATGCGGCGATAAATTCTGTAAATTGACGTTACTTGTATAACTTATGATGTACAGCAATAGTAACATTTATGAAACATATTAAAATATACTCAAAACATTGATTATTTTAATTTCAGACTTACCCAATTGAAGAGAGCTGCCTTCAGGAAAGATGATGAATCTTTTCCTCCTTGATAAGATTTCACTTTTCTTGTGTACTTCAATTTCATCACAAGTATCATTAACTTGTACTTGGGCATGAACTCCCAACACTGTTAATAGCAACGCTGAATTTATTATTAAATTCATATTAATTATCATTTTCTTGCTTTCTAATTAAGTGATTTCAGTCGTCACTTTATGTTCACAATATTTAATCGATTTTCATCTTTTACTTTTACATCAACATTATTTTTTAAATCTTCTTTTTATTTTTCTATTTCTTCATGTGTAAAGCAAAGTATCGCATTCGGGTCTAACTTGACAGTGTCAAGATTATCCGCGGCTAACGTACCGTTGATCACGACTAACAAATAATGGCTAACCGTTAACTGTTTTTCTACAGAATGATTATTTTCTTGCATGACTAGTCAAACTGTTTCCAAAAAATACTCCGTCACTCTACTAAATTCATAAAGAGTAAAATTATGTTATAAGTCTGTTAAAGTTGACAAAGTGGCTGAAAATTTCCGCCTAAAGTTATTAATATAAAATAATTGTTGATAGCATGAAATTATAAATTTTACCAGTTTCTGTACTTTTCGCCACTAAGCATAAATAGATAATGCAACATGGATTTTAAGCGACCAAGCTTAAAATCCATGTTGCATTATCTATTTACGCTAAGAGGCTTTTAAATTTTATAACACCATGTATAAGTACCACGATAAAATACCAAAAATTGTAGGTCAGGTCATAGAATAAATAGCCTTAAAGAGGGTTAAATTAAATTAGCTAGCGAAACTCCTTAGACGTGATGGATATCGAAAACTTAGAAACTATCTTTTCAAATTAACTATTCTAAGTATTAGTTAATTTGGAAAAATATTTTCAATGCATTTTTATAAGTGAAAATGCATTGAAAATATTTTTTAGACTTGGATTCTAACTTTTAAAATGAAAGCCTTATAAACCAGCATACCCATTAGCGGAACAGAACTTGCCCAGACAAAATATGAATACAGTGTAGTTGCATTCATTCTAATCTATGTAGGCGAGACTAATGATACAAAGACGGTGCTGGAGAGGAACAGGCGGTTCTTATCCTTCTTGAATATGACGCGGTTCTGTGTGATAATGTGAGTACCAAGATTAAGTTATCTTATTAGGTAAATGCATGCATGAGGGGCTTGTGGTTAAGTAATAACAGCTGCACGGTTCGATCGATCAGGTTAAGCTACGCTTGCCGCGGTTGGTCTGTGGATGGGTGACCATCTTTACATACAAAGAAGGGTCTTTGTATGTAAAGATGGTCACCACATGCCTCGGAAAGCACTTTAAGCCGTTGGTTCCGGCTGTCATTCGTGGATGACAGTCATAACGGGTGGTCAGGAGCCTGAAAACTCTAATAACCAGTCCTACCAAGGGGTATCGTATTACCCAGTCACTGAGCTGTGGAGGTCAGAAAGGCATTTGCTCCATGTAAAATATTGGTATTCAGCTGCATCCGATTAGACTGGAAGCTGACACAAACATAGTTGGGAAAAGGGCTAGGCAGATGATGAGGTAAATGCATGTACATTTGAAATCAGTAAAAAATAATAAATGCATGTTCATTTGAAATCAGTAAAAAATTATTACTTCTGGATAACTAAAGTTCATAGAAAAGACATAAGAAACAAATATGAAAAGACATTTAAGATGAGAACATAATATATAAGTATATGGACTTTTTAAATATCATCATCATTTCAGCCGAAAGACGTCCTCTGCTGGACATAGACCTCCCCCAAGCACCTCCACTTGGACCAGTTCTCAGGAATCAGGAATGAGGAGATCCGCAGGAGAACCAAGGTAACCGACACAGCCCGAAGAATTGCCAAACTTAAGTGGCAGTGGGGAGGGCACATTGCTCGCAGAACAGATGGTCGATGGGGCCGAAAGGTTCTGGAGTGGCGACCGCGTACCGGAAGACGTAGCGTTTTTAAATATACTACTAATTAATTACCCTTTAGAATCCTAGTTAGATAAAATTATTTGCTTTGAATACCTACTGCACTCCGAAAGAGCAACATTGATACAATATATCTTCACTTTATGGTTCATTTCTTGTTGTTCTTCAATCTTTGTAGAAGAACCAAGAAAAGATAAAAGGAGGTAGAATAATTAAACAAATTAATAAATATCTCGTTATTCATTGTCCTTTTTACTCGACTGCCAAGAAGGGTTATATTTTTACACCTTCAGTAGACAAAAGCATTCACCAATTAAAATTCAAATAATTGGCAGATTCAAACCATTTCCAATAACATTCTTAAAATTTTCAGCTAAAGTTCAACTTCAAAGCGAACATAATTCCTTGGAACCAGCTGTTCGCCCAAGCTATAGGGTTTGGCATAAATTGGGACGAACCTTTGACTAATTTTCGTACCTTCCACCAAATTCACCGCAGGGATATTTATGATTACGTGGAAACGCTGCTGATTAGTAAGGACTTTTAAAATGTTTTGCAGTAATAATATCTTTATAAAACTTAGAAGGATTAAAACTCCATTCAAATAGCATTATATCCATCCATATAAGGCCATCATTTCTTTCTTCAACTTCAGTTTATATCTAGCAGTGGGTGAAATAATCTATTTCAATAAATAAAATGTATTTTTTTTTAATTACAGTCCCATTTACACGGTACAAGTTTCTGGAACATTCAAAAGCAATAATCGCATACCATAAAGCACGTTCAATTCTTGCCATTCAAGAATTGCATGCAATTTTTTGCACGCTGTGATTTCCATAAAATGGCATATAATAATTGAATGCAAGTCTTGAATGAGAATGCACGTCCTTATACAATTGATTTAAGTGTTGTCTGTGTTTGTGCTGCCAAATATTTCATTTAATTTAATTGAGCGTCTTCTAAAGGTTTTTTTTAACTTGTTTCGTTCGCTCATACCTATTTGAATGATATTTTTTTAATACCAGAATTGAATGCAATTTTATTGTACAGACGCCAGCACATCAAGTTACTACAATCTGTCAAATTTCTTTAATAGATTTTCAACTTTATCGCTAAATCATAAGGTTCAAATTTGATTGGGAAAATTTGACAGTTTCGGGTAGCTTGATGTGCTGGCGTCTGTACATGCTGTTTACACCTACACACGTTTAGAACAGCAACTAAATAAACAACACGTACAATCACAATTGTACGTGTTGTTTAGATGGTGACAATCAAATTGTTGCTTCAATTTTATGGTATGCCACAGGCAATAAACTTGCACCGTGTACATGGAGCTTTCCTCTGAAATAACAAGAAAATAAGCATAATAGCATAATTAGCTCATAGTGTGCCCACTTCTGGGACACAGGCCTCCTCTCTGTGAGAGGAAAGAACCGGACTGGTAAAAAATCAGTGACTTGCATTTTGTCCACGGTTAAGAAAACTAAACCGTTAATAAAATTTAGATCTAAAAATAACTCTCAAAAACCAAATAAAAGCCTGAATTGAAACTACTTAAATACTCCTTCCTTTTTCAGGAACGGACTAGACCACTTCTATTGCGTGCGACGTGCCATCTGCGAGATGCAAATTATCTCGGAACCCAACGTTATATACCACAGACTTTTAAAAATGGTTTAGGTAACAAATTTATTTCATATGCACGTAGTATGCTAATTCTGTAATAGGATTTATTTATATGGTAATCGAGAAATAAAGATGTATGTAAATGCATAGAGGACCGAGTGATCCCAGATTAGAGTAATTTGTTCTTTCTGCATGTAGTGGTGACTAGGTTTGTAATAAGTAGATACTGATACCGTATAAATAAGCTGGAATCGTTACTTGATACCTAGTGGAGAAGAAGACTGTAAGTGGTAGCAGAAAATTCATGTAAAAATTGGTTGTCATAGCATGGGTATGTGATGCCGAGGAATGAGGATAATGCCGTAAGGAAATATTTTGAGTAGGTATGAATGTGGCTCGCTATACCACGTTCATACTCAAAACATTTCCTTATACGCTATACGAATAGGGGAAGACCAAAAAAACTATGGATAGAATGTGTGAAAAAGCCATATCATCTTTCACACCGCCACCCATACATTTATATTCATACATTACTCTTTTGTTTCCTTTTTTTTATTCATTTTTAAAGCAAGAGAATGATAAAATAAACCTGGTAGGCTACTGTTTATTTAGATATTAGATTACAAAAACAAAAGACAACAAAAACTCTTTGAAATTCAGGACATTTTTACAGCACAATTGCACATGTGAACTTTTAATTTATAGGAGCTGTTTGAACAACATTATTTTCTTCTTTTTAGCAGCCCCTTCTCGTATGTCTTTATATCGTGTTTCAGAAGAATATCATCAACAACCGAACGATGGCACAATACAACTTCAGAAGATTGTAATGCTTGATTGTCTGCCTGTCCCTTATCACTATTACAAGTTGCTCCTTACACGGATATTGTTAAATTTTAAGTTTTTAAATCTATTGTAAATAGTTCGAATAAAATAACTACAGTATTATGTTCTATTTAATTCAGTTTATGCCTTTTTATGACGACTCCTAAAACACTAACGTCTCGAAAGTATGAAATACATACACTTACACACGATGGTAACCGAAAAATTAAAATGCCTACGGCATTAAGTCCACCTCTATACATGTATGTGATTGAGGTATTAAAAAAAATGAGCAGTAGAGTGAAATGGTAGAGTAGTAGAGAGTGAAAAGTAGTAGAGTAAGTAGTAGAGTGAAATGAGTCATTTATTGTACAATATTCGAAAATAATAAAGATCTAAAACCTATAATTGTGAATAGGTGTAATAAAATATTAACAAAAATATTATTTTTTTAGTTATTATCAAAATAAGGCAGACATTTTTTAGTTACAAAAATTGTTTGCAGTACCGTCTGCAAAAGCATCATGGAATATTTTCAGTATATCACACAATTTCCCAAATATGATGAATGTTTGAGATGCTGAAAATATTCCAAGATTCTTAAAGTACTCGTATGACAAGACCCCTTACCTTTTTACAATTCACGCTTTCTTTAATATAGTCTAAAACAGAGGCAGACTCAACCCACATCCAATAAACTAGTTTACGTTGTCCAAATACAATAATTTGTTGATAAATAATACATCAAATATGACCTCCTTTGACTGTGAAGGCTCATATTCGTTCGAATATTGTCGCTTTTATTATTTCTATGTTACACCTCATCTTTACAGTGTGCTGTATACAAAAATTTGTGTTTAAAAATCTAAATTTAAGAAGAAAATGTGACATGTTAAAACCAACGATAATTTTAAAAATATTAGGCGAGACATTATGTGTATTAAGTTAATAAATTCTGTACAGGATAGAATCAGTATGTAGGTATATTGATAAAAGTGGAATACATTTTAATAATTTGGATTGCATTGCTCATTGAAATCAATAAAGGCATAAGTGAGAAAGTGAACACGATTTGCACCAAATACCCAGACAGGTCAAAATTATTAGCATACATTTTTGAAATTGTGGGTTTGTAAAACAATATAGGTTCATAAATGATAACGATGAAGTAAATTGTACTGTATCTGCCTGCTTAATTGAAGCGGGTTACAAGCTATTACTTCTAAATATAAAATCCTGTTTTTGCTTACAATTTGTGTCCAGTATAATTTTGGCAACAAAATGTACAAGTACATTCATGTGTGTGTGGTGTGCTATATTTGTTTTGTAGTGTTTATATTTATCGATTTTGGTAAGGCAAATGAGTCTCCCAATCACCGCCAAAGAAGATACATTAGCTTCAAAAATATGACACATTTCTTCGTAAGTATTTGTATCATATTTTTTTATATCATTATGTCTTGTGCTTCTTCTTTTTAACCGACTTCAAAAAACAAGCTTCAAAATTTAAAACAAAATTTAAAATAAAAAATATAAACATCCGAATTGAGAACCTCCTCCGGTTCTCAATTCGGATGTTTATATTTTTTCTTATGTATGTTCGGGCATAACTCCCTCATCCATCAAGTTTATTCCGAAATGGTCCCATTTAAATTTCGTAAAAAACTGATGATGAGTTTCGGAGACAGACAACGGAACTCTTCAATAAATGCCAGCAAATCAACCGCAATTGCTGTTATAGCATATGTATGCATTGTTTACGCAATCACACACCATAACATCACGCCTGTACCCTTTAAAGGGGTAGGCAGATGTGTTCAATAGCTTCCTGTCACTGATATTCACATAGCATGTGGTGTTATATGAATTTGTTTGGGGTATGTAGGTACCTACAACTAAAAGTGAAAAATAAAAACTTTTTTACAAAAAAAACCGACTTCCAAAAAAAACACTACAAAGTGAAAAATAACTTTCATTTCGAAAGTCGGTGTCAAAAAACGAAAATACAGAACCAACGACATCGACTTTCGAAATTAAAGTTATTTTTCACTTTGTAGTGTTTTTTTTTTGGAAGTCGGTATTTTTTTTTGTAAAAAAGTTTTTTACTGTCCGTGAAAGTTTTTACTTTTTCATATCTACACTAAGAGCACTTTGCTTATGATGATAACTGATGCATGGAGTGATAACGATCAAACCAAACTTATCCGCATAGTATAGATCCAATCCAGTTATATTATAATCACTCTATAATTATTTATTTATTTAAACATCTCGCACAAAAAGGTACAAAGGCGGACGTAATGCCTTAGGCATTCTCTACCAGTCAACCAAGGGTGGTGAAGAGATTGGATGGCAGGAGCTTTGATTGAGAGGAACAATGATAAAAAAAAGTCTAATATTCCCACTGCTGGGACACAGGCCTCCTCTCTTCGAGAGGGAGTACGCTGTCGTCTTCCACGCGGGCCCAGTGCGGGCTGGTAGATGTCACATGTCTTCGAATGTTGGTTCTAGGACATGCCGCTTTCCTCACAATTTTTTCCTTCGACATTTTGAGAGCAGTCCAATCCAATGAGACAACGGAAAACCACAACTTCTAGAACGCTGGATCTCCAATCAATAGTAAACCTATTATACTTCCGAGCATGATCTAGCCCTGCAGACTTGATTCTCTTGATAATACTACCATTACTACTTGATACCTTGTATTCATAATAACGATGTCTAACTTATATGGCTTTGACTGATTTCAGCTCCGCTTCAACTGCAAAATCAACATGGTGCCCTGGAACCAAATCTTCGCTCAAGCGCTCGGGTTCCGCATGAACTGGGATGTTCCACCGGACACCTTCCATCCTTATAGAAACCATTTTATTCATAGAAGAACTATTTATAGTCATACAGAGACTCTTTTAGACAAGTAAGTAAATCTATTTGGTCTTCATTAACCAAACCTTACCTCTGCCGTGAATTACTGTAATGTTTTTGAAGTGAAAACTTCTTAACGTTAACGTAAGCAACACCGCGCGTGTTTTGTTTATAAGACGATTAAAAAGCCGCTTCGGATGCATTCGGCTGTCCTCGGGATGTGCTCGGTTTTAATGTATATCCGATATGTCAGTGAGTGATGGCAAAGTATGCTGTTTGTGTTTTGTTTTCACTTCTGTTGGCACTCCCGGAGTGCCACTCTTTTTTTACTGATATTACGCTATGGAACCTTCATAAATAATACCTCCTTACTCTGATGAGTGTCCACTCATTGGTAAGTCGGGCAGTTACCACTGGACCTGGTGGTCCCACCAGGTCCAGTGGTAACTGCCCGACTTACCAGTTGTAGGTAGTGGGTTCGATTTTCTTTTTGTTAGCCTATACTGTCCCACTGTCCCACTGCTGGGAAACGGCACCCTAAATCCTTCCAGGAACTCTTTTCCCGCGCCACGTCGAACCTCCCCTTGTGGTACGCGTCCAGGTCATCACGCCACCTCTTTCTGGGCCTGCCTCGGCGGCACTATCCATCATCAGACGCAGGCAGGCGCTTTAATTTGTGGAAATAATTTCATCAGCACTGCTCTCAAAACGATGAAGAAAAATATCGTGAGGAAACCCGCATAGTCCTAGAAACAAAAATTCGAAGACATGTGACTCGGATCTGCCAATCCACACTGGGCCCGCGTGGTAGATTACAGTCCACTCCCTCTCATTGAAAAGAGGCCTGTGTGCCAGCAGTGGGAACGTAATTATTTAATGAGAGTATAACATCACACAGATATAGCGTTCTATATCACAATCTTTCATATTTCGTTTCTTATTTTCATCTCTTGGTTGTATTGCTTGCGTATATGTCTGATGTTTTATGAAAAGAAGTACAGTACCCGGCGATTATATTGCGCATCGACCTTTGGAAACAGACAATCGGCTAATTTCGGCTTCGTAGAGCGTTATCTCTGTCGCACGAAATACAAACAGTCCGGTATCTATTAGGAGCTGTTAAAACAATTATGATTTGTTTCTTTTGATAATTATTTTTATTCTTTGTATAAAATGTTTTTGTGTAAAAAGTTCGATGTGCAATATTTATCGCCGGGTACTGTATGCGAGGGCGTCCTCTATTATATGTTAGTGTTTGAAATATTTTTGTATACCATACCTGTTCAAATCTCTATATTAATTAGATAATGTATTTGGTGTTACCGTTTTAATTAACAATAAACAATAACCTGTAACCTGTTCACTTTTCACCTTCTCCTCACTGTTAAGGATCTTTTGTGGTCTCGGACTTACCTCTTTTTTTCCATAAAGAATAGATGTTACAGTTACTTAAGTATTTGAGACCACTGACCTCATTCTTCCAATAAATATCTGTTTACTCTTGTGTTAATACCGCACCCAAAAGACTATGCTAACTAGATGCTAACTATCGTTGCCTGAGGTAGCTGCGCCGTGCGGGAGGGGTGATAGTTGTCACAAGTTGACGAATCACTGAGCTCTCGCATCACGTCACCACACCCCTCCCGCACCGCGCTGCTACCTCAGGCAACGTCTCAGTTAAGCGGTCGGCCTATATACTTGTAATACAAATAGCATAAACCAATAGATAACTTTCTCTTACAGGAAAAATATTTCTTTCTGTACGCTCTTCTTTTTTCGCTCTCTCTTTCTTTTTGCTCGGCTCCTAATGGTTCTAGCGTGATGATAACTTATTAACCTATAGCCTTGCTCAAGAACTAGGCTATCAAAGACAAAAATTATTTTTTAAATCCGACTAGTAGTTCCTGAGATTAGCGCGTTCAACCAAACAAACTCTTCAGCTTTATAATATTAGTATAGATATACTTCATCTGCATACTAATGTATCAATATTCCTGTGTAACTTTAAAAGTCGATCCAAGTTTTACCAGCATACAGCCTAATAATAACCTTGTTCACAGAACTCCCACTTCAACCCACATTCACAAACATGTCAATATAAATACATAAATTCATAAAATACCATAAACATTCACCAAAAACCAATTGATTGCCCTAGGAACGGCCTCAATGGGTTCCAGTGCGTCCGGCGAGCCATTTGCGAAATGGAAACGATCCCTGAACCACGAAAAATATACCACAAACTTTTAAAAATTATTTTCAGGTAATATGAAATGACATTTTTAATCAAATTATGGTCTTAAGTGACGCCCGTTGAAACGTTCAAATGAAATTACGAGCTACGCTAAAATGGACATTCACGTTCGGAAATTACAACGTGGGTCTGGTTGAAACAAAAGTTTAAGGTTCAGTTAAAACATTATTTCTGGAAATTAGATTTTAAATCAGAAGTTATTGTTATTGGAAAACTAAAGTACGAAATTTATCTCCTGAGAATCCATAACTGTTATACGTATTTTCTTTTACTTATGTTTTCAAAAACAAAAAACTGGAAAACACTAAACAAAAAAGATTTGTAATACTTAATTAAACACGCAAAGGGTGTTATTAAAATAAAGTATTAAAATACTTAAAAATTTATAGGAGCATATACTTTTTAACAACATAGATTTTCATTATTCTAAAAGCGATCTTATTTTGTTTTCAGACAACAGTCATCGGCCACAGACAAATGGCACAACAAAACAGCTGAAGACTGTGCAGTCTCTGTGTCGTCATGCCCATTTTCATTTCTAGACGTATCTCTTTATACCGATGTTTAACTTTATAACCAAAGTCAAAAAGTCAAAGTTTGTGGGTAAAATAAGCGGTACCTATGTGCCCTTTTATGTTTAAGTATTTTTCTTTCGCGAAATGTGGGACACGCCCCTAGCTAGAAAGACCGACGGCCTTAAAATGCTAGCTGGAATAGACTAGATAAGATAAGGTATTCTGGCGCAGCCTGGGAGAGGCCTAGGTACAGTACCCGGCGATAAATATTGCACATCGACCTTTACCTTTTTTTGTATTTTATACAAAGAATAAAAATAATTATCAAAAGAAGCAAATCATAATTGTTTTAACAGCTCCTAATAGATACCGGACTGTTTGTATTTCGTGCGACAGAGAACGCTCTACGAAGCCGAAATTAGCCGATTGTCTCTTTCCAAAGGTCGATGTGCGATATTTATCGCCGGGTACTGTATGTCCAGTAGTGGACTGCGATAGTCTGAGATAATTGATTGATTTTTCTATTACATTTTCTGTGTGTAAGTGAATAAATAAATAAATATTTAGCACGCAGACTATTTACATCCTGTTCCGTATCTGATCTGGGGGCCTAAAAAGGCCACTTTGACAGAATCATATAAAGATAACTTTATGAATGATAATATGGCGAATACAGTCCGTGTTTATCTTTTTTTAGCTGCACTACGTAGGTGTAATCAAAGAGATTGGGATTGGATTGATTGGAATTGGAATAAAAAACATTGACAATAAAAAATTACTGAAAAATCCAATCCAATGGGATTTGATACGATTAACTTAACAGTTAACTGTCTATTATGATTCATAATGTTATCCTTTTATGATTCTGCAAAAGTGGCCTTTTTAGCCCCTGGTTCTTTAAACTGTTGGCACCTTCAAACCGATGCACAAAAAAACTCCTCAAAATATACAAGTCGGTGCAAAATAACTGACACCCGACCAAGAATGAGCGAGACTTGTCCTACCCACCTAATGACGTCATATAATAACGTGCCACTAACAAGCTGTTCCCGGATGCCCGCTCGACGAGTACAGCCATTTTTAATTAAATCATTTGCTACGGAATTCTAGTTTACTCTCACTAGCGGTTTTATGTAAAATATTCTTATTATAGTTACATTGTTGGTATAAAATATTAAGTT
Source organism: Luperina testacea (assembly GCA_927399505.1). Classification (NCBI taxonomy): domain Eukaryota; kingdom Metazoa; phylum Arthropoda; class Insecta; order Lepidoptera; family Noctuidae; genus Luperina; species Luperina testacea. The sequence goes on from OV656771.1 coordinate 3,854,341, forward strand.
AATGTACAGTATACAGCCCAGGTGAGTAGCAACTTGGTAGCAGGAGTATATTACATGAGACTTCTCTGCTTACCCGTCGAAAAAAGGCGTGATACTATAAACATTAAGTATTTTCCCTATTTTTAATAACTCATGAGTCATGACACAGTGAAAATTGCTAATTCTCTAAAATACAAATTAATAACTTGGTCTCGAACATTTCACACCTAATTATTTCCAAAAATGATTAGTTAAAATCGATGCCAATAGAAAATAGTCTTCTTTGGAAACCTCATCTGCCCAGCCTTTTCCCAACTATGTTGGGGTCGGCTTCCAGTCTAACCAGATACAGCTGAATACCAGTATTTTACATGGAGCGACTGCCTACCTGACCTCCAAAACCCAGTTACTGGGTAATACGATACCCCTTGGTAAGACTGGTTGTCAGACTTTCGGGCTTCTGACTACCCGTAACGACTGTCAAAGATCCACGAATGACAGACGGGACCAACGGCTTAACGTGCTTTCCGAGGCACGGAGGGGTCTCGGTATGTAAAAATGGTCACCCATCCACAGACCAACGGCGGCAAGCGTAGCTTAACCTGATCGATGGACCTGTGCGGCTGTTATTATTTAGCCATGGGCACCTCACGAAACCATGAATATCAGCATATAAAAAAGACCAAAGTGGTTAACTAAATAAACTGATTTTGGAGAACATATCAAAATTCCCAGCTAGATTTATAACAACCCGGACTGTGCAAGTTAATAAGTACCGTGTCAAAATTAAATCAATTTTATTTACTATATAGCTTATCCTGTAGAATTCATAGTCTTCCGTGGGTGTATGTAATGGTTAACGGTCAGATTTGCAATAACGGGTACGTATTGCAATATCTAAAATTAAAAGAACTAACGTAAAATAACCTACGTTCAAAATCCCTAAAATCTAAATACCTGTAATATATGTTATAATAATAAATGTTTGTTTCACTTATATTCAAAATACCGAAAGTTTAAAATGTCAAATGGATATGTTACTGAAATTCATAAAGCTAAAACTTGAAATTCCTTTGTACAAAGTTCCTTAAATTGGTTTGCCTCACCCTAATTAACCAAAATGAAAAATACCGATCTAATTACCTATGTAAAGTTCAAAATTCAAATAAAATCACAATTTAATTTTAGATATTGCAATACTTACCCTGTGTAGGGTACGTATTTGCAATTGGTTTTTGAAGAAAAAACTGATTTTGTCTGTTTTTGTGTTTTTGAACCAGAAGAAGACGGTCGACATCAGGGGCACCTCGAGTTTCGGTTTGGTTAGGTTCCTTTAAAACCTGCAAACAGAAATAAAGACCCGCGTAGCGCGGCTCCGTCTTCCTGACTTCGTTAGAAATAAAACGAGCGCTCAGTATTAATAAGCTGTAGGCGAGTCGTCCATTAGGTATTTCATACTTAGTTGGAATATCCAATATCTTAAAAAACCATTAGATTAATCGTTCGTTAGTGCAATTGACTTCGTTAGAAATAAAACGAGCGCTCAGTATTAATAAGCTGTAGGCGAGTAGTCCATTAGGAATTTCATACTTAGTTGGAATATCCAATATCTTAAAAAACCATTAGATTAATCGTTCGTTAGTGCAATTAATTTAAGTTTAATCAAAATTAAGTAAGCAAACCTGTAGTTCAGTCGACCAATATGTGTTATGAACATATTTGAATTAACCGTAGCTGTATCGAAAATAGTTAGAATAACTGTAGTTATTATAATACGTAACCCTTGCAAGTGATGCATCATTTTAGGTATTTTAACCATTTGGTATTTCAAATGTTGGTGTATTAAACTTAGGTGTAATAACTGTAGATATTTTAATCAAACTTAGGAATTCGTAGGCAGGTGTTAGTTGCTTAGGTGCTTATAAACATTAGGTATTTAGATTTTAGGGATTTTGAACGTTGGTTATTTTACGTTAGTTCTTTTAATTTTAGATATTGCAATACGTACCCGCAATAACACCCACCATAATAGCAGTGTAGTACTGTGATCACAAATCCACCTAAAAGCGTACAATTACGACAATACCCACGTTTGTGGCTGTCCATATTTAATATGCAATGCTATGCAACTGGTGCCGAACATTATGGTAAGTATGTTATGAGATAATTATGGGAGCTATTTTCGCCAAAACACATAATATGTCGAATTCTCGGTAGTAGATTAGCGAGCGATAAAACTATACTATCATATAGGTACTTAAGGGGCTTACAGGACCTAAACACAAAAAACGCAAGTTTTATACACAATAAAAGTATATGATCGACTACAGTAAACAAAATGAGAAAAATATATGATAATCTTCAGGATATACGCTAGGTAGATAGTGTGTTGAAAACATATTACAACTAATTTGATACGATAGAAAAAAATCATGAGAAAGAAAGTTTTTAGAGGTATCCCTCTAAAAACTTTCTTTTTACAATAAAAACCATACTAATATACATACAATCATTCTGATTTTTTGTCAAATTATTCTACAAACAATATACTAAAATACTGGTGTTTTAATTTTTTAACCCAAATAATATATTTTTTGTAATTAAATAATTGCTTCATATTTTGCAATAAATTACCAGCATTGTGTCATCGCGCTTCTCTTTATTTTCTATGCAGTCCGACAGTGACCGCGCTTTAGGTCATGTAAGCCCCTTAACAGGAAATAAAGAAAGATCAAATAAGTAATATAAGTCATGGCGAAAATTATGATCATTGACATGAAGATAAATATTGGCCCCTAAGAGTAGCAAAATAAGGAAGCAAGGAAAAGCAGGATAAAATCATTACTACATGCAAATAAACCCATCCTCTTCTCTCTCACACCACAACAATCATCCTATTTCCATCTCTATCTACGCCGTGGACTGGACTAATGAAAGCTCCGTGCGTGGTAAGCACAAAATAAATCCGGTTAGGTACCATTGGACCACTCAATAAATTCCCGAGGCGTCTAAATCGGCTACTATTTAACTGATTGCCCAATGGGGCCTGTGGGAGTCGTCTATTTTTAGTCGGATAAAATACTGCTATTTTTCATTTCCTCGAGAAGGCAATGCATGCAAGGGCTGAGATATGTACAATGCGTGGTATTATTAGAAAAATATTAATATGGAGTTTGATAGTTAAGGAAAAATATTACCACGCTATGCTAAAGCCTCATGAAATATTTTTATCATCATCAGCATCGTTTCAAACCATCACAACGGATAACTCTTTGACATGAATCAAGGAACTTGCTGCAAGGACACCCCTATGCAACTTCTTTTTATATTCAATAACGACAAAGTGTAACGACGTCTGTACTTTAGTACGCTACAATCCGTCAAATTTCTTTACTTTAGCGATAAAGTAAAGAAATTTGACAGATTGTAGTAGCTTGATGTGCTGGCGTCTGTACGTATAGAAACGGCTTTGAATGGTTGGTGGAGACCACAGAAGTTCAGCGCTCAACGCACTTTCGGCACCAAAATTTTATAAGAAATGCCATCTCTAGACGCTGCCGGCGCGGCGATTCCATGCTCTGTAATATAATTCCTAATCAACCATTCATTACTATCATCGGTTTAAGTTAGATACTGCTTGGGTTCTGTTCACCTATGATTGAAATACTCATTCTTAGTTAGAACACTAAGCGCGCTTTGGTTGCTTCATGTGTGACTTAACTTTATTTCTATCACTAGACTGTCTGGTTGTAGTAGCGTTATGTCTAAAGATGGTTAAAACCCACTGATCAATTTTACTCTTTCATGGTAACCTAACAACTGTTAAGTGCGGCCGTTACCACTGGGCCAACTATTGCTCATTTTTCAGTGAGGTTTTCATTAAAACTTACAATTAACAGTGTGGATGCAATAATTCCTTTCAGAATATAAAAGCAATCACCACCTGCACAAAACCAGTTGAAGTATGCAGTCTGAATTCGTCCTAGTTCGATTTTGAGATCAGAATTTTTTACGGTTTACAAACGTTTGTAGAAGTTAAATAAACGTCAAAAAACAAATCGAAGCTTAATCAAACAGTGCCAAAATCCTAACACAATCAATTTAAAACCAAATGCGATCGAGAACCGATAGTTGACAAGCCACTAAGTCAATGTAAATATTGTAAGGAGAAGATCGCCTGTACGTGACCAGCTTCACATATGAGATTTACTTAATTTGTCGCAAGAAGCGGTTCGGGCAAACAGCCGGGCTTTGCTCTGGACACTTTATAACCGCCACTGCGCAGGATTACTGCTCCTCCGGACGTTTCTTTTGAACCACATTTTTAGTCAGGATCTCGGAGATATGTTGCTGGTGTAAACGTTGTTATTTGTTTTGGGTTTTTAAGATTTGAGGTTTTGATACGAGCGCTTGATGGTTTGTCTTTTTCATTTCTATAAAACTTGTTCAGATAGTAGACATGTTACAGTACCCGGCGATAAATATTGCACATCGACCCATTCGATCCTATCGATTTTATACAAAGAATAAAAATAATTATCAAAAGAAACAAATCATAATTGTTTTAACAGCTCCTATTAGATACCGGACTGTTTGTATTTCGTGCGACAGAGATAACGCTCTACGAAGCCGAAATTAGCCGATTGTCTCTTTCCAAAGGTAAAATAAAGCAATATTAACAACAAGCAATAACAAAAAAAAGCAAACAATAACAATATCAAGACAACAACAATACAACAACAATACAAACAATACAATACAATACACAAATACACAATATCAATACAATACAATAGCAATATTTATCGCCGGGGACTGTACTGTGTATATTTCAATAGGTTTCAAAATAATGACCACGATAGCATGAGTAGTGATAACTTAGTGGTAAAGGCCGTGACTTACGAATTGTAGGTCGTAGGTTCGAACCCAGACAGGTGCTTTATTTTGTGTAAATTATTTCATCATCACTGCTCTCACAATGGTGAAGGAAAATATTGTGAGAAAACCGGCATGTGCTGAATACAAAAAAAAAAATCGAAGACAATATGTAATTTACCAACTATATACATCTACCAACTTACACTGGGCTCGCGTGGTGGATTTCGGCCCAATACCTCTCACCGAGAGGAGGCTTGTCTCAGTGGGAACATTATGGGCTGATCATGATGATAACTTGAATGTAAAACCATTTAAAGAAAAACAAAAATGTAACAAAATACATTCACCTCAACATTTTATTTTTATCGTACAATTTTTTCCAGACATATCCATAGACTGGAACAGAGTATTTACAAACCGAATATCTATTTCAAAGCCACCTTCACCCAGTAGATAGAAAGTAAATAAATTCAAGTTCTCTTCATTCATCTCTCAGTATACTGAACATTTCCATCAGCCCCTGACCCTCAGGGCATCCGGAGTAAATAGACGCACAGTTGAACATCTGCCGTCCAGCTATGGCTGCATCATTGTATGCTCCCATCAAGTCTTCCCAATCTTCGTATTTTTCGTCAAATGGCGTCCTTCCGTAGTCTGGCCTGAAATGTGCGAAATAGGTTCATAAAATGGGGTGACATGAGAAAGAGAGAAGTGCTAAGACTAAACATGACATCTAAACTGATTTTGAGCTAAGTTGCGGTGCTATTCTGTAAAATTCTCACCGTGAAAACTTAGTTAAAGTGAGCGTGGAGTGAGCTGTCAATAGTGTCAATTCCTAGCAAAAACAAACTCACTTCACCTAAGTTTTCACGCTGAGATTTTTACAGAGTCGACCGGCTGTAGTAAACCCACTAGCTTTAATTAGTCGAGTGTCAAACAGTTGACTGTTAAAACCACGAAGTTAAAACACGCTTATTAATGTCCTCCATTATTTCCTAACTGACGCCATATTTTCACATCATTTATACTTAATTAAGTGTAAAATATTCATAACGGAGAGCGATCATTAACCCGAATGGAGACAGACAGCCAAATAATCAGATAATTTAAAAGTTCATCATTTAACTCGTTGAAGAATTCTATATTATCTGAAGGGAATAATTACGAAGTCGACTTTACTTCTACGAACCAAAGTAGTAGAGAAATGTTTAGATGCATGCTACGACAACAACTAGGATTCAGATTTTTCTTAACTTTACTAATAACTAAACTGATCTTTCACCAAATAATTGTGCAAATCATCTTAGCTGACTATGACGACAATACTTACGTCAGCAGTATGTGTAATATCTCTCCCACCAGCCCTTCTTCGTCGAGAGGATACTGCGCAGATTCACAAATCGCTCGATAAACACACTCCTCGCCGTTTATGCCTTTTCTGGAAAGTACAACGATTATTTTTAAGTATTGTAGCTATAAAGGTGACCATGAATACTGGTCTTAATTTACACAATATATAATTAAGCCAATTGATTTTAAGTGTTTCTAATCGTATAAAGTACTAGCTTCTGCCCGCGACTTCGTCCGCGTGAAATTTCACCCTCCCCCCATTCACCCTCTTAGGGGTGGAATTTCGAAAAACTCTTTCCTAGTGGAGAACTACTCTTCACAAAGAACACACCCTCCAAATTTCTCTAGGACCAGCGGTTGAATCTTTGCGTTGATATATGTATCAGTCAGTCAATCAAGACTTTGAATTTTATATTTATATACATATCAAATATTAATAGGACATCAAGTTTGTAGGTTGGATCCTCATTTTAGAACAACGACCCATCCGTTCTCAAATATAGCAAAGTAATCTGGCATCAAAAGACTGAGTCAGAGTTATTAGAAAAAGCGCCGCTATTGGAAATAGCTAATGTACTCACGTCTTCAACATATCAGCGACGGCATTATAAAACGTCAGTCTCTCATCCTTCCGAGCGGCCACTTCAGCATCCCTCTGTTCCCTGGACACTGTCTTGATAAAGTAGTACTTCGACAGCTGGGTTATGTTAATGAACTGCACGTACTGGTACTGGAAGTTGGCTGCGAAGGCCAGGCTGATGTAGTCCTCGGCATGAATTGGTGTTGTGAAGCCTACGATGAGCTGGAGGTTGGAGAAGACGGAACTTCAGTAAAAATAAAGGTTTTTAATAAGCAGGCTTGTTATTGTGATACTCTGTCAGTAACGAATTTTTCTTGTTCTTCCAAGACTCCCTAACTAACCGTTACTGTATTAAAGATACTATATACTGTCTTTTCTACTTCCAGATATGACCGATCTGAGGAAATCTGTATCATAATTACAGCCTTCAGATCGGCGATGACTGGAAGCAAATCTTTGAAACTAAAAATAATCTGACCGATCATCATCATCCGCGGGGTAATTGCGTAACAGACTATCAGTAGCAATGGGTATCATTTTGACAGTTTAATAACATTCATTGCGTTATTGACGTTGTTGAGCTGACACATTTTTCGTACATATAAAGCAATGGATTAGCAATATCTTTCAAAATTATTCAAATTGAGACTGATAGTGTTTTACGCAATTAGGGTGCAGATCAGGCTAATCAGAATCAGATTTATTTATATATTAAACATTTTGTAGACTTAACAGGTCAACCCAAGGCGTCTACAAACAAGTTACATTTAGTAATATACGCGTACAGCTATTTGTTGTTAACATAAGTAATATTATTGTTAAATACTAATGCTTAACTACTAACTTATAGTGATGACAGCATTTACAGCTTAGCCTAGATACTTAAAGTTCAGTTTGAAATCCATATGGTATGCTATCGTGTACTAGTATGACAGTGTGTGAGGTGGACATTTGCCGCGGATATAATTTTGTTCAATTTGTCAGTGAACAGGTCCACATATTCAGTTAATAAGATCGAGTTGAGGATTTGTCTGTTCTGATGATTGATCTCTACACGACACTAGTTATTCTTCTGCCCTTATACCAATTAATTAGTGGTCGGGGCGGCATGTCTTCTTCATACATGCATCTGTATACCAAGATCTCTCTATGTATCGTAGCCATTGATCAGATCCACTTTTGGTCACTAGTTTAGATAAGTCTGTAGCGACGACAAGGCAGCCTACCGCGTAAGATGAAACCGCCACTCCCCGCGTGCGGGGTAAATAAGCCACATCCATCAAACTACTATTTATTTTCAAGGTAGGGTGAACAAACTACAAAAAGTATTATTCGTCATACCTTATAAGTTCCTCCTTGTGGATATACTAGTGGAACACTGTTAATCTGACGTTTCATCACCATTGCTTTGTGTTTTTCTTCATCGTTATTCGCTACACTTGCTGCGATAACTAGCAGAGCAGGAATAATCCAACTGAAACTGTTTTTTTTTTACTGTTACTAAAATGACGTATAAAATGGTCAACAAAATTCTCACAATATTTATAATTTCAAGCATGATTGAGTTTAGAAAACAATGACGCTGCACTTTTATAATAAAAACATAACGATCGATGACTAAATTATGATTTCTATAATTAATCCAACATTATTTATTCTATTTTATTTGAATGCTAGGAATTTATTATGTTTTCTATTTTATTTGAATGATGGGGAGTCTAGGACGTTTTATTGATTTAATATGTTTTGTTTTGAATCTATTAATGTAATTGTTTTTTTTAATGCAATCAATTTTATTCAATCTATTTATTTTTTAATTGAGAAGTGATTATTGTTTATTATATGTATGTTCACGTGAGCGATATGTGCCTGTACTTTTTTTTTTTTAATCATTATTTAATTTTATTTCTTTGTTTATAATTGATTAGGTATATAATAATGATTTCTTCGCTTTTTGCATGCCGTAAGGTAGAGTGTGTTGAAACTTTTTTTTAAAATGCTAACATCTTATTTTGTACACATATTCTTTGCAAAATAAATAATTTCATTTCATTTCATTTCATTTCATTTCATTTCATTTCATTTCATTTCATTTCATTTCATTTCATTTCATTTCATTTCATTAACATAATAACCCTTAACCCTTTGTACAGTTTCTATATTTATGTCTGTAATTTATATGGTGTACATAATAAAGAGTATTCTATTCTATTCTATAATCATCCAATCTCTTCACCACCCTTGGTTGACTGGTAGAGAATGCCTAAGGCATTAAGTCCGCCTCTGTACCTTTTTGTGCGAAAAGTTTAAATAAATAAATAATCATAATCATTTATTTCTCCAGAGATATGGTACAATTGGTGTTACAATAAAGTAGTGCTTTACACATCTCATCTATAGCAGGCATGCGAAAATTTACTATTAGTTATAGTAAAAATAAAATACAAATTACAAAAGTTCACAGATACAACAGGTCAATACATAGTTTATAGGGATTAATTCTTAAAGTTAAAAAAATCACCTAAGGTATAAAAACAACTAATCATACTAGTGTCCAACTAATCTATAGCAAGTTTACACTATCGGATTTAGATCGTTATAATGTACACATACTGTTTCGTAGATATTTGTATTTATGAAGTTCAAGAATCAAAAATACCTATTCTTTTAAAAACTGTTCTATGTGCTGATAGCATTAAAAATTTAAACACTCAATATATGTACAGACGCCAGCACATCAAGCCACTACAATTTGTCAAATTTCTTTAATAGATTAAGGTGCAAAGTTGATTGGGAAAATTTTACAGTTTCGGGTAGCTTGATGTGCTGGCGTCTGTACCTAGATCTACAAAGATTTAAATTCATAATTCTAATAAAACTGTTCAAAAATTGTAAAAAGAACTTTGTGATTATAGGTACCTTACCCCATTTTTCCAGATTAACTTTTGATCATGAACAACCAATCTGAGAGCAGCTGGTAGGAAGTCACATTTTCGACGTGTGTCGGCTTCACGTATCAGAATAGAGTTGTTAGAAAAGGTGTCAATGCACCCGGTTCGTCTGTAGCCGGCATTATAAGGCTGTGTTCATACTGTGAAGTAGATTTGAGTATTTCCAGATTTTGGCGGTTGGAATTACACTTTTTTTTTACGAAAATGAAAAAGGAAATAGAAAAAAATACTTTTAGTTGCGGTAATTGAAACAGAGAAGACATACAAGAAATAACAAGTTGGGGAAAAATATGCGTCACATCCACGCAACACGGCCAGCATAATGCTACGAGCCTATGCGAGACAGAGCCCCATGGCAGCGTTGGTTTTAATATACTTTTTTTTTGCCTACTCTGATAAAATAAGTAAAGCAAAGAGTGATTTTTTATATAAGTATGCACCTTCCAAATCCAAAATTAAATTGACTTTTTGGTATCTTTCTTTTTCTTTTAATTTAGTTAATAATTTAAAAAAATCAGAATTATACTAACTCATTTTATCTATATTTTTAAGTGTTGTTTGTTGTTTTTTTTTTTGTTCACCTTCATTGTTTTCATGAAACACAAACCTTAGAAGAAACAGATTTACAGATAAATCTGTTTCTTTACTTTACTTCACTTAATGTGCGGCTGTCGACAGAATACGTTCCTGACTCCTGTCAGTACGAATTCCAGTAGCTAATAAAGATCAAATTCGCATAACACGTATTCGTTTGAATGAAACTGACAGGTGTCAAGAACCACTCTGTCGACGCGACGGCCGGAATGTGGTAACGGTAAGCACTATGCAGAACCGAACTTGATTAAGATAAGTTCGTAACTACGATGAACACAGTCTAAAGTTTAAATCTCGAAGTCACATGACTCCGCCCACTGGCACACTAATATGTTTATCCAACAACAAACGGTCACGAGACAATACCTTAAAATTGACGTATTACGTGTGCTAGTAGGAATCACTTGCTATCCGGATTCACCTAGTTTTCTATCAAAAATATACTGCGCACAAAATATCTTACAACACAAGTTTATTTTTGAGTTTGAGAATTGTTGATATCTAATAATAAAGACTATGTAATATAATAATAATAATTATGTGTTTTTTATTCTGTCTGTCCCATCTTAAACTAGCAATCAATACTTGTATGAGTCGTGGTTAACTTTTCTCATTAGATTTATCTTTATAATTGCAAAAATTGGAGCAAGGTCCATCAAAAATTTATAAATTCTGCGAATTCACGAATCAAAGAGACACTTTTTTTTTTGTTTGTATTCTTTTTTTTTATGCGTCCCGTTTGCCGCAAATAAACGTATTTTCTTTCTTTCTTTCTTAAACTATTCAGAGAAATAGATTAACTTAATAAAAGGTACCTATAATCCATGAAGGTAGTAAAAAAAGCTAAAATTATTTAGCTTTTTTAGATATTAGATTTTTGCAAAATAAGTATTAACTTATTTTGCAAAAATCTAATATCTTTCTCATTTCGTAGACTTTATAACGGTCACCTTCGATTGCCTTTGCGTAACGTAACTTGGAACGTTTGAACGTCATCGTCTTTAGTGCCCCACTCCATTGTAATACGTTACAGACGCACCATGCTAGCTTTAGCAAATATTTTGACATTTACAGTATTAAATTCACTATGTTTTGTTATAAATGCCGAAGAAATGGGACCCAGTGACATAGTGCACAGAGAAAGGAGACAGCTACAATTGTTGTATGTTAATAGCTCGGTTTTACAGGTATGTTTAACAATCTAATACTTAAATATCTTTATTTACAGTTTATTTTCCTAACCTGTCTTAGGGAGGGCGGCCACGAGCAACTTTTGTCTCAGCAACTAATTTGTCTCTCACAACAAGTCTACGGATTTATATGTATATGTGCGCCCATGTAGCGACGCGACAAAGACAGCACTTTAATGCGTTTGATGTGAGAGACAAAAGATAGACACACTAGCTTCTGCCTCAGACTTCGTCCGTGTGAAATTTCTTGTTCCCCCGACCCACCCCGTCGCATCGCATCGCCTGCCCGCGCTATTAGGTACTTCGTTTTCGCTTATCGTTCTTATAAGGGTCCTAGGGTGATGTTAAATAGTCTATAGCCTTCCTCAAGAATTGGGCTATCAAATGCAAAAGACTGTTAGTTCCCGAGATGAGCGCGTTCAGACAAACAAATAAACAAACTCTTCTTCTATTAAAAAAGATAAGACATTCCAGCAAATGGGTCATGTTCTGCTACTTAATATAAAGAGAAAAGATTAAATTGTTTGTATGTTTGTTTATTATGCTTTCACGTTAAAACGGCTGCACGGATTTAGATGAAATTTGGCACATGGGTAGACAATGACCTAGATTAAATCATAGGATAACTTTTATCCCGATATTACCATGGGATGGAGACTTATGCGGATGAAACCGCGAGGCGTAGCTAGTAATTTATATTTCCAGTGTCCATACACCAAAACTTTTGAGGATCTAATGAACGGTCACTGACGCTGCTATTAACATGGCCACCAACTGAGCACAACTAACTAAAAACATTAAAAGAAAAAGAAATATTTTTAGGTATTAGTTAATCCTAAAAATTAATTAATACCTACAAATGTTTCTTATTTTTTTTAAGCGTTAATAATTCTATGAGATACAAAGAAATATTTTTGTATTCTTATTGTATTTTGCATGTTTTCTCAGTCTATTACGTTGTTGTCTTTATGGTGAATGCTGCGTATACCTGTAATGATGCATACATACCAGCACTTTTATTTTTATTGATGTTTACTATGAATGGTTCTGTATGTACACTGTTTGCGTACCAAATCATCATCATGATCTGCTTAGCCTTTTTTCCAACTATTTTGGGGTTGGTTTCCATTCTAACCGGATGCAGCTGATTATCAGTATTTTAAATGCAGCGACTGTATATCTAACCTCCACAACCTCCTCCTCCTCTCTACTGGGTAATAGGTTACCCCTTGGTAAAACTGGTTGTCAGACGGTGGCGTTGGTAGTGGTTCGTTGGTTCTTACTAATTCTTTGGTTCTAACTTGGTTAATTTTCCCAATTTAGCTTCTTTGTCTTTTGCACTAAGCCTTCAGTTACCTAAAATAATTATCATTTCTAATCTCTTGCTATTATTGTGATCGTAACAATTCTGCTTATATTACTTTCCAATTTAAAGTGTATTATGCCGAAAAGCTTGGAAAAGCCCTATCAACACAACCAGCTAAGTACTTAAAAACTTTTATGATCTAAACCCGCTAGTATTAATGCACGGCGTGTAATAATAAAATAATGATGATGTAATAATGGACTACATAAGTCACATGTATCATAATGTACCTACTAGTGATGTAACGGATATTCGCATTCGCATTCGCGAATATCCGCATATTTTTCAATATTCGCATTCGCATTCGCATTCGCATTCGCAAAAATTATGCGAATATTTAGCGAATGTTTTTAATAATCAAAAAGGAAATTATTATATGCATGCATGTGAAATAATAATACAATAGATAACACTTAGATATTTTTATTAAATCATACTTCTACATTCTAAATTAAAGTCTCATTTATGAAAAAATAACTTCAGAGATCTGATCAAATCTAACATTAATCAGCCTTGTTACAACTATGTAAGGTTTGCATTTATTTAGTAGTATATTATTACTTTACTACCATTTTTGACGTGACAACGTCTGATAAATCGATGAAGCTGGCTGCACACACGAAAAAACATGACTCATGTAGCGTTACCTCGCGGCCTTGCTCTGTAGCGTTGTAGTGTTCCATGGCGGCTTGAAGTGCAAGCGAGAGCGCGGAACGAGCGATGAGAGACAGATGATGTCGAACGCTGCCGGATCGGCCTCCGCGTTCGGCAATTTCATTAATGTTTTGTTATGACGTTGTCACGTTAAACTATCGTCCGTAAACCGACTTTACAGACAACCGATTTTAAATAAAGTTTACAGTTTCTATTTACTAAAAAACTAAACAATTAGGTACTTGAAACAAAATTATTAAACTTTAAATATCTTAATACATTAGATATTTAAAGTTTAATAATTTTGTTTATAACCTTTGGCTTTAAATGTATATTTTTTCATTCCACTTTATATATCTGAGGAATTAAATATATTTATAATGAATTAGTGATGTATCGGATATTCGCATTCGCATTCGCATTCGCGAATGTTGAAGATAAATATTCGCATTCGCATTCGCATTCGCGTTCGCGAATGTGAAAAATCCAACATTCGTTACATCACTAGTAGGTACCTACTAGTATTTTGTATTTCTACTCAGTTTAAATACTTACTGTGGTGCCTTCGCTCACACAAGATATGAATCAGTAATAATAGTAACAACCCATCTATTTTCGTCCTTATCATAAACACGTGTAAAAATCTTCGGGTACCTTAAGGCTATTTGTACACGGCCGAGCTTATTTACGGTACGGCGTGTAAACCGCGCTGTAGAAAACACGTGTCGGTCAACAAGCTTCCTTAATGATTCATACAACACTGACGACTGTGCCTTCACATGGGGAATAAACCGTAGTTTTTCACGGCAAGAAAAACGTGTGTGTATATACCAAGGGCCCGTCGTATTTTCCTTATGGCAAGTATCCATACTAATATTATAAATTCGAAAGTAACTCTGTAGGTATATCTGTATGTTACCTTTTCACGCCACAACTGAACGGATTTCGATAAAATTTGCCAAAGAGATAGATTGTATCCCGAGGAAGGACATAGGATAGTTTTTATCCCGATATTCCCACGGAATCGACACTTATGCGGGCGAAACCGCGGGGCGCTGCTAGTTGTATAATAGTATAATAATTTGGTATTCAATGCCGCGTGATTATTTATTGGAAAATTGCTCTGCGAATATTTCCGGTAGATAAGTCCGTTGCTTGCGGGTATTCGCATTAAATTATAAATATTTGAGTGTACTGTGTAATTGATTTTGTCGCAGTTTTAAATGCAAGATTACCACGATGGGTGCTACGTACGGGAAAATTGGTTCTTGGGCGTAAACGGTCCAGCACGCGTACCAGTATAGAAAAGGGTTTTGTCGACGGAAAAATAGACAAAATGACAGATAGCTATTTTTTTTTTTAATCTGTCTACGATTTCTCGTTGTGTATATTCTTCCAACGAAGAACCCGTTTCTATGGTGGTCATGCTGCGCGTGCACATGTTGAAAATCGTCTAATGTATGATAAGGTATTTTGTAGGGCAAAATGATTTAATTTTAACCAGTCTTGCAAAAGGACTTAATCTAAAAAACGATTTGATTTGGTGGAGTGACCAGTATAATAATAAATTATAATATAGTACCCGGCGATAAATATTGCACACCAACCTTTGGAAAGAGACAATCGGCTAATTTCGGCTTCCTAGAGCGTTATCTCTGTCGCACGAAATACAAACAGTCCGGTATCTATTAGGAGCTGATAAAACAATTATGATTTGCTTCTTTTGATAATTATTTTTATTCTTTGTATGAAATACAAAAAAGGTAAAGGTCGATGTGCAATATTTATCGCCGGGTACTGTACCAGCCTTGACTGCCCCGTTGGTCTCGGTGGTCGCAAGCGTGACTGCTGTGCTTGGGTACCTGGGTTCGAACACAGGTTGTGCAAATTGTTATTGGGTTTTTTCCATTAGGAATTTCTCAGTAGCATCCTGGAGTTTGGAAGTTGGTGGTGTGACCATGTGCCTTGGAAAGCACGTAAAGAGCTGTTAGTCCTTCGCCTGATCTCTTCCCCGTCGTATCGGATTGCCGTCCCATCTGACTATAAGAGTAAAGCAACAGAGTGCACCTGTGTGTGCGCACACACTTGTGCACTATTCCTATGGACCACTGGTCCTATTTGGCGCAGCCGTGAGATGCACACACTCATTATTTTTTTTTCAGTTTAGTTTTTTTAGTTTCTTTTACAATTTTTATTGTTTGTTGTGTGCACTTGTGGCTTTGTGCTAAATAAACATGTTTTCTTTCTTTTTCTTTCACTATAATACCTATCTCCTGCGAACCTGGCTAATCTTCGTTGAGATTGGCCACCGTGACCGAAATCGGTCTAGGGATTATTATTATTCTCATACGAAAAATTTAGAAAACAAAAATACACTAAAATAAATACATTGGCGTAGCTGTAATTAGCTTTTCTGTATTGCGCAAGTGTAAGAGATTTACACAATGAAATTATTGTTCTCATGTTCTGCATGTAGGTATACAAATTCGTCAGAGGCCATACAACATTTGTAAAAAGTAGTGCTAGACGCTATGGTGACCTAACACTTCTATCTCGGATATGGTTTATATGGTAGAAGTTAAAGTCTCGAATCGTAAGGGAAATAGCTGTATATTTAATCACTACAACACTTAGTTACAAGACAATGGTAATGGTAAGGGAAATAGCTATAAAATACATATAAATCACTATAACACTTAATTACAAGACGAATGGTAGGTAATGGTTTTGAGCTCGTGGTGTCTCTAGTGAGATCTGAACGCGAACTGGCCCACATTTCGGCGGACGAGCGAATGTGCATACTTGCGTTCGATGCAATTATGCATTTTCGCTTAGTGTTCGATTAAAACTCGAACATCTTCTTAAAAATGACACAGCCATTCACCCAACATATGTATGATAACTTAAATACGTTATGTTCGGGTAAATGCTGGCTGTTTTAGCTTTTAATATACTGATGGAGGAAAGAGGCCTTTTATCTCAAAAGGGGGTGACAAGATAACTGAGTTAGGGGTTCCCTTTGCAACGAAATATAGCAGTATAATCCGATCATGTGGTTGCCGGCAAAAAAAAACCCCCGATAGACCCCGTCGCGGTGGTAGCGAAGTGAGGAATTAATCGCATTTATCGAATGGATGATCGGCCGCATAAGCTGTGAGCATACCGCACAAGTGAAAAATAGGGTAAAGATTGAATTTTAAAACGTTGAAAAACCATCTTTGGTCCATTTGTTTTGCAAACTATTGTTTTTTGACCGACCGCGCGGATCAATCCTTACGTGGAAATGATCATAAAATATTTATTTATGAGGATAAAATATATAGGTACACAGGATAAACTTCTGATACTAAATAAACTATTAAAATTTAAAAAAATATGAAAATTACCTACCATAAAATTATCAAAGACCAACAAGAACTAAACACAGGTAGAAGTGATGTGTGAGTGAGGTGTGAATGAGTTTACTTATTGAAAATATTAAAAACATAGTAAGCTACAATAAACTAGGTTGATACGATTTTTACAAACCGCTCTGGGCCTGCATGGAACGTCTAACTTCCTTTAACAGAAAGAGACCTGCAGTGCGATTCTGTAACCATCTCACCGTGAAAACTTAGGTGAAGTGAGCGTGGAGTGAGCTGTCAATAGTGTCAATTCTTAGCAAAAACAAACTCACTTCACCTAAGTTTTCACGGTGAGATTTTTACAGAATCGACCGGCAGAGTCGCAACAATAGGAACACTGCAGGTATATCGTATTTTGTGTCATATTTTTTTTATTAAATACAAGTTCTTCTTTCCAGTTAAATGCTGGCTTTGGCTTTCCAAGCGCGGTCAAAATGATCAACGTGAACTACGTATTCCAAGCCAATTTCCAACTGCCGTGGAACAGAACCCAGATACCCGTAGACATTTTAGGAGCCAACACTGGGTACATTGGCACTGCGAGAAAGAAGAGGGAAGCAGGGATTAAAGAAGACAAGAATGGGGATTACCAAGATGATGCTAAGCTGCACCACTTTTATAAACATATTGAAGATGTTTTAGATGGGTGAGTAAATAAATATTTCTGTCATTAATCTATAATATGTCAGTCTGTCATCAACTTTATTTTAATGGCAATTAAGTTGATTTCAGAGTGACTAGCACTATTTAAAAAGTTATAAAAATGTTTGAAGTTGTAGAGTAAACTGAACTTTATTGTGTAGGAATTAAAGTTTATTTTTCCATAAACTCATATTTGTACATACACAAACACGCCCTCTTCCCATACAAGTAGATAGAAACAAAAGAACGCCCGCGCCATCTGCTAAGATCCTTACATACTCCTTTTGGTTCGTTTAAGTTCATACATCATCCGGTCGATTCTGTTAAAATCTCACAGTGAAAACTTAGGTGAAGTGAGTTTCTTTTTGCTAGGAATTGACACTATTGACAGCTCACTCCACGCTCACTTCACCTAAGTTTTCCA
This sequence comes from Luperina testacea, assembly GCA_927399505.1. Lineage (NCBI taxonomy): Eukaryota > Metazoa > Arthropoda > Insecta > Lepidoptera > Noctuidae > Luperina > Luperina testacea. The sequence continues at coordinate 3,872,353 of OV656771.1, forward strand.
CGGTGAGATTTTTACAAAATAGCACCGCTGTATTGCTATTAAGAACATCACCTATAAGGTTACCACATAGATATCCTCCTAGGAGTCCTAGGGCAAGCCCTCCCGGCGTTTACATAATCTACATTTACATTACATTTATTTATTTATTTAATACTTTAAGCACACACATGTACTGAGACGTACTTAATGCCATATATACACCACGTCTGCGTTGTAAACCTTTTGTTAGTCGCCCTTTATTCACCCAAAAACCAAAAAAGGGGGGCAAGTAATAAAAGAATTCCGACTCTCAAACTACCTAACATAATTGGAACTGTATTGTCCCCGAATTTAATATAGGTAGACCTGTGCAGCAATGGAATACACATTGCCACAGACAATATGTTGCACATTACGAACACTCCCGTTAACCTCTGTCTGTGCTAAATTATGTTTGCACAAGGATCGGGTTAACCGCGGTAGTACTATCTATTAAACCTACCTATTTGAACTCACTAGAGACCGTTAGTGTTGATTTTGATAACAATATACATAACATAATGTTACGAGCTTTGGGTTCGTGACAATTAAAAACTGCCGATTTAATAACCAAAATATGACACTTAAATCACAACACAATTTCAATACTGATCTTATTCATACTACTGGGTGCTTACTCTTCAATTTAATTCCGATAGATCGACATTGGAATTGTGACATTTCGTACTCTTGAGTTCGATGCTAGCGCCAAATGATTTTTAGATTGGGTGTCCATTTTGGAGAACTAAGTGGAATTGGGTTCGGGCTTGGCGTGGGGTAATTGTTGACAATATTGTTTTCAAGAGTACCGAATCACGTGACTGTAAAATTAACATTGGAATCATATTGGCATCTCATTGGAATTAAAATTAGTTTGGAGAGTAAGCCCCCTGATCTGATTCATACTCGCTTGTATCGCTTATTTAAAACTATATGTCTCGCGGCTCACACCGGCCTTATATAGTGCCACAGAGCTACTAAATAAACATCTAGAACGTTCGAGTACGTACCGGTCCCGACTGACTCGATGTCGATAGTTCTCGGAATTTCTAGGACCTTGACCCTACTAGTTCTGCTACCCGATACTAGATGGCGCTAGTGGTAACGAATGTCACCATGTACCAGGCATCAATTGTGGCGTGCCACAATAACAAAACATCTCGCCTGTATTTCCCGAGTGTTAAGCAGAAGTGTACATATAGTACACCCAGATTTCGCCAGCTATGAAGTTCCACGTCATAGGGGGCGAGTCTGTTGCCATCCTTCAGGCTATTACTTATTGAGTAATTCCTGGTGGAAAAACCCAACAACATTTTGCTCGAGCTGGGAATCAAACCCAAGGCCTCATGTTCAGCAGTAACGCTTGCTACCAGTGGACCCACCAGGCGGTGGTAATAATAATTTAGTAGATGATAATTTGTTGAATAAATAGAAAGAAAGAATGAAAATACGTTTATTTGCGGCAAACATAACGCATAAAAATACACAAACAACAGAAAAACAAAAATAACAATTTGGGAGAAAATATGCAAGAGTTGTGGAGGTGGTGGTTGTGGTGGCGTGGTGTAGTTGTGGAGTTGTGGTGTGTGTTGTGTTGTTGTGGTTGTGGAGTTGTGTTGTGGTTGTGTGTGTTGTGTGTGTGTTGTGTTGTTGTGGAGTTGTGTGTGTGTTGTGGTTGTGGTTGTGTGGTGTTGTGTTGTGGGAGTTGTGTGTGGCATTTTACCATTTGAAAAGCCCTCTCTTTAAAATCTTCTCCAAAGTTTTATCTTTGTTGTTGTGGGTTCAAAAGCTGTAATTATTTCAAAAGTACTATTCCAAAGAGTGTAACTCACAGTCTCACAGATAAGGATAATATTGTGAGAAAACCTGAACTAAATTGTCCAATATTACCTACACGCAGAAAGCATGAGTGGTGAACAATGTCCGTTCTGTATTGACAAAAAAGCGCCCTTACTGCTGCAGTGGAACAATGTTAGAGATTTAATCGCATTTACGGAGACTGGAGTAGATTGCGTATAGGGACAGGTAAAGTGGAGTCATTTTAATAGGTAACATTTGACAATTCATCAAATATTCAACAACGTAACCTTGTAACGGCGGGCATAAAATAACATATTTTTTCGTTTTGTTAGAACTGCACAATTGCTTACCTTTTTTCAATTACGATTACATATTTATTGTAATAATGACCGATACGAGTAATTTTACGATTTGCTTTCATTAATAAACCATTCTAAACATAATAAACAATTTCTGATCTAAAGAACTGAACGTCGTTACAAGGTTACGTCAGTTAACCATTTTTCTTTTTAAACACTAGGGATGTTACTCTAAAAATCGAAAGCTGATAAGTAGAATCGAATGCAATGATGACTTGTGAAGAAATATCACCATAAATTAATAACCACGTTGTGATTATAATAAAAAAATTATTTATTATTCTTTTAACTAACTAGGTATAAAAATACAAAAAATAATGAAATAGAAAAACTGCCTCCTCGCATTCGCCTCTAAAACTACAAGTGATTACCATGAGGAAATAAACTTTGAGGTTTTTAAAGAGTGGTTTGAGAAGCTGCTAGTCAGCTTAGAAAACCCATCGAAAATTATAATGGACAATGCACCGTATCATTCTGTACAAGTTGATAAACCACCAACTCAAGCAAATAAAAAGCAAGAAATTGTCTCGTGGCTGGTAAGAAATGGTGTGGATGCAAGTCCAACTTTATTAAAAGTTGAGTTGTTAAATCTAGTAAAAGCAACTAAGCCGTCCAAGCTCCGCTATGTAATCGATGAACTAGCCCTAGAGCATGGACACGAAGTTATTCGATTGCCTCCCTACCATTGCCAGTATAACGCCATCGAGCTTATTTGGGCACAAATAAAGGGTTATGCAGCGCGGAACAATACTGAACCACCCTTCAGTACTGCTAAAATGATGTCTCTGCTACAAACTGCGTGTGCAGAAGTCACTACAGAAGACTGGAAAAAAGTCGTAGAGAAAACAAAGAAAATAATTTTACAAGATTTTGAACGAGATGTGAGAATAGACAATATTATTGAAAATGAATTAATAATATCTCTGAGTGCTGACAGCAGTGATGAAGATGACAATACTTTTAACAGTTCTGATAGTTCAACTGAATAAATGCAATTTTTTTGTTAAATTGTGTACTTGTCTTATTTTGCTCCTTAAATTTACGAAAAAAATAATAATAATGGGACAGGGATTCGCCTGATGATTTTTAAAATTCGCATATGTTTCAAGTCCGTATCGATTCATTCACTTTAATCGATGTTTATAAGCAGGTCACCTCACTATGAGGACAAAACTGACAGACGTCAAATGTTACCTATTAAAATGACTCCACAGTAGACGCCCAAAACTCGCCAGCACTACGACATTTGGGTCATCTTATCTCACTCGAGGATGCATTTCATTATTTATTTAAACTTCTTGCACACTAAGGTACAAAGGCAGAGTTAATGCCTTAGGCATTTTCTACCAGTCAACTAAGAGTGGTGTAGAGATAAGGCGGCAAGTGCTCTGTTTAACAGGAGTTAATAATAAAAAAAAGATTAAAAAATATTGAACATAATTCATTATTTGATCTTTGAACCTTTCACGATGAATACACCCGTAATCTAATATTAAAAGATAACATAACGACATTACTTGTTGTATTATATATATATATATATATATATATATACATATATAATTATCTATGTAACTATTATAGGTAGTACCTATATTATTTTGCACCACTGACAACCCCATTTTTATATCCACGCAATCACTGTCCATTCCAAGGCTGCCTGGAAGAGATCGCAGAAAGCGATAAGGCCGCCCATTGTGTTTTGTATTAATAATCGTATTTTTTGTTATGTATTTTCTGGTGTAGGTACAATAAAGTATATAAATAAATAAATAACAAGTTATGTTCTATCTTGAGATTCATTCATATTCTAAATATTCGAAACCTTCACAATGAATACATTTATAATCTCATGTTCCAAGTTTCAAGTCCCTAACATAACTTCCAGTTCAATCACGCTTTGTAAGAATGCAAAATGGCGGTCAAACCATAATCCAGTTATCGCCCAATCACGGATCTCGTAAGTGATTTCAATACTGAAGTGAGTGAATGTTAATTCGTTTGCCGCGTTGCTAATCATGCTTATTAGTTAGGGAATTATCACTTCTGTGAGTTACTGTACCCTGATCCGTACCTACTGATGATTTCTGACGTCATCAGGTCAGAAGCTGGTATTGGTATTTATATATTTCAAAAAATAACAACAAGATATTTTAAGGCGCTTGTCACGTCACAGTTTGTCTGCGTATTTGTTTATCCACGGATAACCGATTGGTAGGGCAAGGTATCAAAATCATGATTTATTTCACTCCGACACTTTGGTTCCTTTCGGAAGCAATTTTCACGTAAATTGCTTTCGTCAATACCAATTTTGTGAATGTCAAAACACGTTATTTATCACTGTTTACTGGTGCGGGGCTATTTTTATAAACATCGGGTATATTTATATTGGCCAAGAGAAGGATCCAGCTAGGCTGGGCAGCGTTTGGGAAACTACGTCGAGTCTTCTCGTCATCTATACCGCAGTGCTTGAAAACGAAAGTTTTCAATCAGTGCGTCCTACCCGTCATGACCTACGGGGCTGAAACGTGGACACTCACGATAGGGCTGGTCTACCAGTTCAAAGTCGCTCAGCGAGCTATGGAAAGAGCTATGCTCGGAATCTCTCTGAAAGATAGGATCCGTAACGAATGCATCCGACAGAGAACGAAAGTTATCGACATAGCTCAAAGAATTAGCAACCTGAAGTGGCAGTGGGCCGGCCATATTTCGCGAAGAACCGACAACCGCTGGGGTAAACGAGTTCTTGAGTGGAGACCGCGACTCGGCAGACGTAGTGTAGGACGCCCTCCGGCCAGGTGGGATGACGATCTGCGAAAGACTGCAGGCAGATGCTGGATGCGTCAAGCTGAAGAGAGGGCGCTATGGCGCTCATTAGGGGAGGCCTATGTCCAGCAGTGGACTGCTATAGGCTGATGATGATGATGATATTTATATTGGTGGTGTGAATATTTTAGTACGTCACTTTTGGCTCGTGGATGAACACCTCTTTTTAAAGAAAGAAAGAAAGAAAATACATTTATTTCTTTCTTTCCTTTTTAGATAATATTCATAGGTATCATTAAGAGATAGAAAGTCTATGGAAATTCCAGAAACATGAGATTTTGAAGTATATTAGAAGGCTTGTGGCCAAGTAATAACAGCCGCACTGGTCGATCGACCAGGTTAAGCTACGCTTGCCGCGGTTGGTCCGTGGATGGGTGATCTTTATTAATCAAGAACTCTCCGTGACTTGGAAAGACAGAAAGTTACGGGTCGTCAGAAGCCCGATTGTCTGACAACCAGTCTTACCAAGGGGCATCGTATTACTTAGTAACTGGGTTGTGGAGGTCAGATAGGCAGTCGTTCCATGTAAAATACTGTTACTCAGCTGCATCCGATTAGACTGGAAGCCGACCCCAACATAGTTGGGAAAAGGCTAGGCAGATGATGGTTAATATCGTTACCAGATATATACCCAACGTCTGGGGTATTTGCAGGAATATGAGAGTATTTTGAACACCTGCTGAAGACGGAGACCACAAGTTTTAAGTGGTCTTTGGCTAGCAGTAAGATTATACATCATCATAATATTTTCTTCGCTCCTGTTTCATGTTTATTATTATATATTGTGTTGTTTATTATTTTTATTGTATTTTTTAGATTAGTATAATATACTTTATGTATGTATTTATTGTATTATGTAAATGGTACACCACAGACTACCTACAGTATTTGTCTGTCCTTCCCCTTTTTATTCCATACAAAGGTTGTCTTTATAAAAAAAAAACAATCAAATTGAGAACCTCCTTTTTTTAAAGCCGGTTAAAAAGATCGCTCTTAGCGATAAGACCGCCCATTGTGTCACCCTTTGGACAGTTTCTATATTTATAATAAAGAGATAATAAAGACATAATAAAGAGTATTCTATTCTATTCTATTCTATTCTATACAGGACGATTGTTTTCTATTCTTTCAGATACGGCCACAATGGCAAGTCGTGCGTTCTGCAGACCCTGTGCCAGCTTGGAGCCGAGCCGTTACATTCTGATGATGAAGAAGATCTCTTGCACGAAATGGCAATGTTTGTGTTGAAGTAAGTATAACATTATCATATCAGACAGTAATTAAAAGCATAAATTTATCTACAGCTAAATATTAGACTTCCACGTTCAGGAAGAGACAAAAAATCTGAATTTCCAGTTTCGAAGATACTAGTTATTTTAAAAAAGGAATAGTTTGCTCTATAATACCACGATCAGGGAATCCCGTGCAAAAATTAAGGAAACAAATCAAAATTAAAATTTTCAAAAATCAAAAGTATTTTTTTTTCAAATTAGAGACTCGACATTTATGTTCGTATAACTCGAAAAAATGTAGGGAACAGTTGATTTTTTTCGCAATTTCAGGTTGGGTCCCATAGTAAAAATTGTTCATAATGATGAGTACAAATACCTCTTAAGAGGTTGTTAATGTTTTACCAATAACCCTGTATAATTGTAAAACAAATTGACTACTAATTTAATTTATCCGTATATTTAAAGCACAAATTGTCATTCATTGACAGTTGTACGAAATGGTTATAATAATAATAAAACCTTTATTTTCAGGCTACTTTGGCCCATACCTTACAGACTAAAATATATATTGTAATAGTACAATGTGTGTTAGTATATAAACTTAAAACACACTTCACTCGAGCACTGTCTTTGTGCGATCGTGTGGTATTATAACAGATGGAATAAAGGCTCCTGCAAACAGGCGCAACGTGCGACACAAAGGCACGTTGCGCGACTTACGGTGCCTTTGTGTCGCGCGCGATTTTATCGCGTGTCGCGCCTGTTTGAAGGAGCCTTAAAATAGGCTTTACGTGTGGCAATTTCAACGTACCCCGTGCTGTATTTAGTTTAGTTTGTGATCTTCCTGTGCGAGTCGCAATAAACAGTTTGTCTTTCTTTCTTTCTTTTATAGTCAGCCTACTATCTGGTGGACTGGCCTATATTTTTACCACAACAAATGCGATTTCTGTTTAGTTCGTAGGTACTATTTAAGTAAGTTCATAAGTTCAATGACCACTCCAGAGTACCACATACCCTACAGAGTTACATCACGCGGTTCAACTCAAACAGTTCCAATCATTAGCAGTTTGAACTTGACAATTTGATTAGTACATACTTGATGTGGCACGTAGGCTCTTTGCACTACAATTTAGTAATAATGGTGACTGAGTGATGGTCGTGATTTGAGTGTGTGGGTAGTAAAATCTGGATGAAACACAGGACAGGTACATAAATTCTAGCTTTTTTCCCGTGAGAGAGGTCGAAAGAACTGTCAGGGAAATTAATTGTCAAACAAAGAGACACCCTTCGTCAATTGGCCGTGTTACAGCCACTTCATACAACTTTCTAAGAATGTTTAAGTTGAATGTACGGACAATTAAAGTTGGTAGTCAATTTTCTTTCCCTGCGTGATTGAATCAGGAATGAGAAGATCACCAGGAGAACCAAGGTAACCGACATAGCCCGAAGAATTGCCAAACTTAAGTGGCAGTGGACAGAGCACATTGCTCGCAGAACAGATGGCCGATGGGGCCGAAAGGTTCTTTAGTGGCGACCGCGTACTGGTAGACGTAGCGTTGGAAGACCTCCCACAAAGTGGTCCGACGACCTTGTGAAGGCCGCAGGAACCTAACTAATCTTATTACTTGATATAAAGTGAAATAGACATTTTATTACAATTTCGCAGGCTAAACTGTCTATGCCTTTGCGTAGACAGTTTGTTGAATATATGCCTCCAATTTCATCAGTAGGGATTAGACGGCTATAACCGGCCTATTGATTAAAGGCATGCGGACGGTATTTAGATAGTCTGCTGAATTTGGGACTCCTGGACACCCCTACAATGTAGATACATAAATTCGACACCACGCAAGCGGGCTGACAATCGCATTTAAGGCTCCTGCAGGCAGGCACGACACGACAGTTTCCATAAAGTTTTCATATAAAATTTTCTAGTAGCATCGCGTCGCGCCTGTCTGCGGCAGCCTTTAAATTGTGATCAACCTAGAAATAAAACGGCAATGATGTTCATCTTCTGAGCATACTTAATTCTATTCGGTTTTTTACGACTTCCAGAAGTCGTTATACACATGGTTGATGGACATAGCTAACTTCCTTTTTTTTCTTTTTTTAATTCGATTGCAAATCTATATTTACCAATAATAAGAGAAAATAATTAATCTCACTCGTAGTGTGCATACACACCAGCGTCGTCGTCAACGGTCGAAAATCGACGGGTGTCGCCGGCTGCAGTTAAAGACAGAAAGAAAGAAATAATTTATTTGCCCATCATCATCATTTTTTTTTCCGCTGTCGTTGACGCGAGTCGCTCGTGTCTATGATCACTTACTGGATTCCTAATGTGAAGCGAAATTCCCCTATGAATTTTATTGAATAACCATAGCTTGAAATGATTTGTTTCTTTTCATTCCAGTCCGAAGAACGACGGTACCAACAACCTAATAGAAAGCGACGGTACCTACCCTTACATCAAAGCGTACACTGACGGTGAACACCATCAGGACTGCAGCCAGTTATACCAAGGATGCTCGCTATCCTTTATTGATGTGTTCACTAGGCTACATGATCTAGCGTGATTTGTAAATAACTGCTTGTATGGAAATGATGTGTAAAAGGCGTGCTAATCACATGTTCGGGTTCGGCTTGATTTATCACTATTCGGCACAGCCGGCGGGCAATATTTTCATACGATTCTGAGAGTCTATTCCCTAAGCACAATATCTGTAGTTTCCTACTCCGTATCACTTACGGACATAATATTAGTTCGGGAACCGAACTAATAGTGAATGACAACACGATTTTTTAATCACTCATCGAGCTAAAACTAAATAGGTTAGATGTAGGCTTAATATAGTCAATTTTATCTTTACCATGTTCAGAGACCACTAAAAAATTGTGTGAGTTAATGTCAGTACCTGTTGAGTGATTCACTCTCTTTGAACTATTAGTACTAATAATAATCCTGTGGGGACTATAATAAAATTCGATGTATGTAGATGTATCGTAAAAGGGTATAATGGGGTTGGCACATCCATAAGATAAAAATCCCTAAATAAAAACAGAATTAAAAAAAAACACGATTGAACAAATGCCCCACTCCCAACGTGTTTTTGCCCGTTAGAAAAATTTAATTTGATACTTATTTTGCCGGACCGAACTGCTTTTGGACTGGCTTATATCTTCGTTGACGGACATATAGAGGCCCCTGTGCCGAATCATAACGACCCGAACATATGCCTAGCCTCATATTTGATAATAACTGAATGGGGAAGGTGGAGCTTGTAAATAAAACTTTTTTACTTTTGAATTGTATTTTATTGTAAGAACAGAATCTATTATAAGAACACAAGAGTAGCGGTCTTATAATTGTTTCTATTATCCCATACCTAGGTGTATCAACATTTATTTCATCACCAAGTTTATAATAAGGATCTTATCTTTCATAGATGAAACTGCATGATCTGCGTGATTTTCAATGAGGACTGCTTTTTTGGAAATGCTGTGTAATGTTTGATAATGACTGAAAGGAGAAGGTTGGGATTGTATACTTAATAGATAAAAACTTTTTATAGTATATTATTTGTATAGATAACACCACATTTTCCTAGTTATAGATTCGCTTGAGAGCTTCAGAGCCTCTTAGCTGCGGTTTTAATATCACTGTCAAGTACCTATGAGAAAATCAGTGGTCAATTACTCCTCATTAGCTCTTGTACGGTGACTTACGAAAACCTTAAACTGGAACATACCGAGAATCTTGTAATAGTATACGATGCAATTGGCGTCATCAAAAATGTGACGTACCTGCCTATTGCATCAATTCAGAAGTAACGAGTTTAATGTGACAAATGCCAAAACTAATCAACTGCGATTGACTTTTCAGATTGGTTAACCAAGCCACTAATTTCAGTAAGTCCAGTATCACAATTTTTTTGTCAATGTAAATCTTTCTATAATTCAAACTCAAAGCATTTATTTCATTTAAACTTAATATTATTTGATAATAATTTTAATTAAAGATATAAATACATCCCATATACGTAGTTTATAATAAGGTTGCGTGAAAATATTTCGTAGGGCGATATACCTAGAAGAGGCAAAAAAAAATTTAAACCATTTACAGGCACTAGAAATTGTCGGTCAATGAGAAAATATGAAGTTAGTTGTCCATTCCAAATCGTAGTAGGTAGGTACCTTTCTTAACTATTCTTTCATTTTAACTTTCATAAACTATTCTTTAATTTTTATATCAATCAAGCGATACCTACTGAAATAGGTATAGTTACTGATCTTTCATATCAGTTAAGATATTCTGAAATTGCCAAAGTTAACACTCAAATGCAATTTTTTAATAATACGAGCCTTAATCTGGATGCACAGGATAAAAATCATACCTCATTCATTTTCATAACAGAGGACCGCTATATACAGCGTGTAGGTTTTCATTTTCATGCTATTTTCGGAAACAGCACATGAATCAGCTGCAAAATAGAGTGCATTACCCGTTTTTCGTCCCACGCTATTCAGAAAGTCAACTGCGAGTGGGTTATTATAGGGTGCAAGTATCTTTTTACTATTTTTACTCTATTGTTATCTTATGTGGGAAAAATGAAAAGAGATTACGGGTTTTAGAGATGGAAACTATGTAGGTAAGTTTGCTTACAAAATAATCGGTTACGCTAAATGTAACTAGACTAAGATATAATTAAAATATTATGATTATAATACAGGATCAAAGGATTGTTGGCCCGTGCCCACCTTAGAATGGTATAGCGTTGGTACCTTTTTAGTTACTATTAATAATTACTCTGTGGTTGATGGTCATCTGTTGTGTCAGTTGGTTTTTGCATGTCAATGGAAAATATATTTTGTTTTACGTAATTAATTCGCATCAACATACCTTGTACAGACTTTCGCCTCCCTTTATTAATTTTATACGTGTCTTTTATGTATTTGGACTTAATCATTAGGTATAAGTAATTATCCAACTATCATCTATCATCTATCATTTTTATCACATACCTATATTTCACTTCAATGGTTTGGTGCCCACCCTAGGATGTTTAGGAACCTATTCGAAATTCTAAGCTGGATACTTACATAATATAACATCACACAAAAGCAATCAATTAAATAATCTACCACCAAGACCTACACAAACTTATTATTTATTTTATTACCTACATAATACATTCCATTTAATTACTTTTTGAAATAACAAAAATAATTGAATCTACTAATACGCAACGTACAATGCGTGCCACGAAAGATGAGACTTGACACACCACGTGGTTTGACTTGCGCAGTACACGATTTTAGGAATCTTTAGCGGTATGAGGTCTGAGTGCGGGACGGGACCGGACGTCATGGGGGAAGCGGGGTCAAGTCTCATCTTTCGTGGCGCGCATTGTAATAAGCTAGAGTAGGTATGTACTCGTACATCTAAAGTTCGTGTCACAGCCCACAATGCACAGTGACAAGCAGGCGCAGGTTGGAACACCGCGCCGTTTCTCGCGCTTCGATCGATGCATTTTTTAATTTAGATCTCGAAAGTGGAAAGCATTTTGTGGGGTATAAAGGGTATTCTCCAAATTGACGAAACTCTTTTAGGAGCAGAATATTTAATATTGAAAAACATGCTAAAAGAAAAGGATCGGTCGTAGGATCGCCCGCACTTGGGGATGGGGCCCGCTAGGCATGGCGGGCTGATATCGGTCGAGGGTGCGGCGAATGTAAAAGTATCTCTCGGGACTTTCGGGCCCCCGACTTATGGTAGTAGAAGGAACAGTGGGGTTTTAGTCGGTAGGAGTCCGACATAACCGTCCGTTCATCCCAGACGGAGGGCTTCCGTGAGGATTTCCCAACGAAAAAAAAAAGGTGCCAGGCCGCTGGAAAAAAGCCCTAGATACGCCAATGATTTTTTTTTTGAAGATGGGATATCATCAAATGACCCCTCCCGCTCTGGGTGGAGCGGAAGGGAGTGTCAGACTCTTACTGACTAAAACCCACCCGTGTTCCTTCCTTAGCCATTTATGTTCCGGGCCAGCGGTAACCCTTTCGGACAACCCCGCTGACCCAGCAGGCTTCGGCCCTGACGGACCCCTCTGAATGATGCTGACATCTCTTTGAGGCGCGCTTAGAACACGTACGTGCCCTCCGGCACGTACGCCAATGATTTGACCCTGTTTTCCATTTGCAACGTATATTTTTGAATACACCTAGTTTTACTCAATGAAGATTTAAATGAGTCGTGATGAAAAAGAGAGATCAAGATTATCTTCACAAGTATGGAATTCATATAGCCATCTATGTAGTACATAAAGCGGAGAATAACCAAATAAAACACTTTATTTTCAACATTTTATTTGGAAAATAAATGACTAATACACTACATGATATTCCAACCGTCAAGCATCATTAGGTCGACATTTGGAAGTACCTTATCAATCATAGCATATTGATATTATGTTAACACATTACCTTACTTATGAAACGCTATAATAAATAATAAAATTTACTTTTTCATAGTATTATACCTACTTGATAATTATTTGTAACAGAAACTTCAACTCTTTTATTTGCCAAAAATGTAAACAAATATGAATTAATGGAAAAATAACTTTAATTTCTTCAGAATAAAGTTCAGTTTAAGCTACAACTTCAAACATTTTTATAACTTTGTCAATAGTGCTAGTCACTCTGAAATCAACTTAATTATCATTTAAATAAAGTTGATATTTGTTTAACTTGAAATAGGGTAAGGGTGTGCAGCAATGCGCACTTTTTTTTCCAACACAATTCAGATTAAACTTCTGTTCTATACACTACACTTATACTTATACACTATATAACAGAACATAATATCTAGTATAATTCCCAAAGATAGAATTATATGCGGTGCTATATTGACAGAGGTGTATAAATATTATCTACGCTTGCATTTCGACCGTTATGTTATAAGTCTTATTAATGATAATAATCAATCCAATGATTTAACAGACTGAGTCCCAAACATCGAGATCCGCAGACGTACAATGCGTGCCACGAAAGATGAGACTTGACACACCACGTGGTTTGACTTGCGCAGTACACGATTTTAGGTATCTTTAGCGGTATGAGGTCTGAGTGCGGGACGGGACCGGACGTCATAGAGGCGGCGGAAAGAGCGGAGGAGGCGGGGTCAAGTCTCATCTTTCGTGGCGCGCATTGTACGGAGGTTTGCGATATCAAAAAACTCAAATGGAGTTGAGCAGGACACCTGGTAAGGCGCAGTGATGACAGGTGGAGTAATCCAGTGGCGTCCAAAGGCTGGAAGACTAAGTGTCGGTCGTCCGGTGGCGAGATGGGTGGACGACATTGTTATGCAGATAGGACTTGGATGAGGCTAGCACAGGTGTATGAAGATTGGTACAGACGCCAGCACATCAAGCTACCCGAAACTGTCAAATTTTCCCAATCAACATTGAACCTTATGCTTCAGCGATAAAGTTGAAAATCTATTAAAGAAATTTGACAGATTGTAGTAACTTGATGTGCTGGCGTCTGTACATGAAAAGAGAGGTCTATGCTTGGCAGTGAGTGAAGTCGGGCACAGATCATCATCCACAGATGATGATGATGATGATGACGCAATTGTTTTTGGGTTTCTCAGTCAGTACAATACCACTGTCACATTATTAAGATACTTAGAAACTTTGCTTTTCATTAGCGAAAATTACAGACTCAACTGTGTACCAAACAATGACAATAACATTAAAAACTAAAATAAGTGCCTCTGTAACACCTTTTCCTTTACAATATACATCATCTACAAGAACCCAAACTTATGCAGCGTCTCCTCCCCAATCTGAGTGAAGGTGCTGAGGACTGAGCCCTCACATTCCGGGAACAGGTTTTCACAGCTCACCCCTACCTCTCTGCCGAGCCTCTCTGCTGCGTGGTACTCGTTGTCCGTGTGGTGGGATAGCGAGTCTTTCGTTGTTGATGGCCTGAGGAGATTAAAGGAACATGTAGTGTTAAAATGTAAGGTACTGTAGAGGGTTTAACCTGGATGGTTTTTCATGCAACCTCCACGAATATTTTAGAAGTAAATGGCATAATTTGGAGATAAACTTTATTTTTTATATGTAGAATAGGAAAAAAGAGGAGACAGTCAGCTTAGAGGGGGCAATTCCCGTATTTTTTAAAACGTTCGCATTCCAATTCCAGTCTAAATATGTAAATAAAAACTTCTTACATTTTGACAAGTTTTTGACATAATTGTCGCTGAGATGAAATTGAAACTTGAATTTGAACATTTTTGGTTTAAAAGTCGTCTTGATCTAAATTATCCTATCTTAACTAATATGTGTTTCTTTTTAGTAGCTTAGAACAATACGATCCCAAAGAGACTCCGGTAGTCTCTTACAGTACCTACCTAGAGCATCTACTGTAAGAAATGAAAAAATACGCTTATGGATTAAAAACAGAATAAATAACAGTTAGGAGTCACCTCCCGTTAGGATTTTGATAACTCGTAACAAATCTTTCAGGAGTAATGAACTCATTAGGGAGTGCAATCATTGTTAGATCCTCTCTGCATTTGAATTGCACGTTTTGCGTCCCATCATTATCATTAATAGATTTGTATTATATTCTCTCAAGTTATTTTGTATTATTATATTGTATGAGAACATCGATGATTTATTCGCTTATAATAAAAACCTCCACCAAAAACTATCAGAGAATGAAAAAATGGAAATGAAAAGAAATTCGAAGCTAATCCAGTGAACACAGAAATCTCAATAAAGAGGTAGAAAATAAATTAAGCATTAAAAATGAAAGCGCCGAGTTCACACAGCGCTACCTCATTTGCACACCCTTCAAATAAAAATTCCCGAACACAACATACAACGCCAGATTAAACGATTTTCCTTAACCAAAATTCTCCAATGTTAGCCCGTCAACTCCACCCGAATGAATGATATATCATTCATAAATAAAGCAGTACCGAAATCCTTTCATAACGTTAGTGACTTACGTGAATAGTATATGTCCAATTTCGCCGAGCAAGCCGTTTTCGTGGGTGAATGGTACCTCGGCAGCCTCGCAGATTGTTCGAAGCAGGCACGGCCGACCTGAATACCCGTACCTGAAGTTTCAATGGCCAACCTTAATAAAATATTATAACTTCATAGCGATTCTTGTTAACTCTTTATAAAAGACTCGGACTAAATGATGTTTTGATTTAAGTTTTATTTTCCGGATTACTTTTTGCTTCTTTCCGTTTATTTGTTCAAGCTAAGCGCTGGTAGCTTTGGCGTTTTATTTTTGCTCGTTCTGTTTGAAGCATAAACTTCATGCTTTGATTCTTTGTTATTCTTTGAAGTTTTTATAGCTATGTATTTTAACCCAGCAAGAGTGATTTTGCACTCGTATATTTTTGAAGTAAAGAATGGTTCAACATTAAAATGTTAATACATATTAAAACTTTAAAATTGATATAAAAATCTAGACTTTTTACGAGAATAAAGCAAAATAAACATACAATATTACCTTTCAACCATACGCTCAATAACTTTATAGAAGTCCCATCTGTTCATTCTTTGTGGTTCCTCTTCCTCTTCCAAAGCATTCTGGTCGATCTTTTCTTGTTCTTTAATTGCTTCATCCAAAGACATATCATTCTTAACTGTAGTACTGTCCGTAATTAGAACACCGCCTTCAGAATAAACTAGAGACCTCTTCCGTCTGTCATCAAAAGTCAAATCAACTAATGTATCGTTGTCTCCCTCAGGTTCATCTGTTACTATATCTTCTGTCTCACTCACTTGTCTTGAATAATTTGAGTCTACTTCATTTGAAACGTCTTGTATTGGATTGTCTTCGTCCATGTCTCTGGAGATTGTGTTGGTGAATCCGTAGATCCTGCTAGTATACTCCGTACTGTTTGTAGGCAAATCATACTGGAATTTTATTACAGTACCAACGGTAACTGATTGCTCTTTCAGGTCAACTGGAACACCGAGACCGAGGATGAACTGAAAAGTTTGAGAAAGTTGGTTGTAGTTAGAATCAATTTAGATTAATGTTGGCCAGGTCAGTAAATCGGCTCAGTTTGATAAATCTATTTTTGTGAACATTATACACTGTTAAGTGATGAATTCAGAATGATATTGATATAAAACTACATCCAAACCTAATTTAAAACCTATCAGTGCGCTATCATAAAAATAACTCCTAAATAAGTAATATTGTATCTTACACTAAGTAAAGAGTGCTTTTGAAAATAACGATGTGAAATGCTAATAAAATTAGGGTAATGATTGAGAGAACACAAAATTATAGTAAACTGTAATTTAAGTAAATGATCACAATAACATTCTCATTCAAATAATAAAAATTACATTTGGTAAGCTCATTACAATTTTCAGCCCAAAATTTGCCAGTAGTAGGTAACAAAACACAGTGTTGAACCCATGCAAATGTATAGGTACATAGAAGACTAGAGACAAAACATGTCCGTTTAAAACAGAAATAAATTAAAAACAAAATCTCTCATGACACGCTTCAAAAGGTAGACAGAAGCTTAATTGCATTTAAATTCACGAACAAAAAAGACACTGCTTCGTTAAGCCCCATCCTTTGTGTAAAGAAAACATCATTTGCTTAAGTTAAATCAGGTACGCTATGTAAATTTACATGGATTTGTTCTAATAAGACAGGGGGAACGTACCTGTGCTCTGGCTGGTCCACCGTCTGGGTACACGAGGTACCGCCTCTGTCTACCCGCGTCCGCTCCAAACAGGGAAAGCAAATTGAACAAAATTAAAGCAAGCAACATCGTTCTATTTCGTTTCTACGTCGATTCTGAGCGTACCGGCACCGTCGGCGTGTAAATACTGTATAAGATAAAATGTTAGAATGTTTACACAGAGCCTACGGCACTGTCTGACTAATGAACCGTTATGTTTTCCCAGTGATTTGGCTGTACCGAACGGCCCAGTATGCTTGCTAACGTGGAGTCGAGGTAAAACTTACCTACATCTCCGCTTAACAAAATATTACACATAACGACCCCATTCTACGAGTGTAGGCTGTATTTTGATACCGAAATGAGGGTTTATATTTTTAAAGTACTAGTAAATTTATCTAAAGAAAACACATCATGGCAATTAAACAAATATTGATTAAATATTTGTCTACAAAAACAAAGGCCTATCAGTAACTCGATTAATGCATTTATTTGCTAATGTAATGTAGACACAACTAATTGAATAAACATAGAATTTAAATCAGATTAGAATCAATTACAAACAATTTTATAAGGCAAAACTTTACAAATTCAAGTACGACTTCAAAAATAATGACAGAAACACATTATGATAATTAGGATTGAATTGAACTAATTAATTATGATTAATCCAGATTACATGAACATCAGGAATAAGCTGAAATGAAAGGCTATACGTCACCAAGAAACCAAACTTAAACTTCCGATAAATAGAAAGAAACAAGTTACAAAACTAATTTCTTCACCAACAAAAAACTTCCAAGCGAACTTGTGCGTCCAACTCAAATTGACTAGACAAAAATAACTCAACACCACAACACAGTATAGTAACGAAATTTTCTACCCGACTTTCAACATTAGAATTTTCTCTTCATTTTTATAACTTGCCACTACCGCGAGCATTTCTCCGGCAAACATTTGCCCACACTATGTGCGGAGTTCTACAGGGTTCAGCCGTTCTCTACCGCATCAAAGTTAAGTCCCCTCTACACTACGCTGGCCAATTTATTGAAATGAAGGGTTAAAATGGGATTCTGCGGTTGTACACCACCGCTGCAATATGTTGAACAGATATTTCTCCTACTTTGCACGTATCGTATTTTGTTATGAAAGAGGTTGCGTTAATGCGAAATCATGGTTTTCAATTTCTGCGTTCTGTTCCTGTTTAATTGGTTTTGAATGATTAATTGTATGGTAGTAATATTGGTTTCTGAATCGGGAAAATTATTTTATAATTTTTATATTAGGGCTTAACGGTGGGCCATACCGAAAGTTTCATATTCATTTTTTTATTTATTACTTCTAATTATTTTCCTTCTAGTAGGTACGTGCCCAGTGATTGTTTGCATACGTTTACGAGTTTCATTGATGAAGCTACTATCATTAATACAACCAATTTCTGTACCTATTTTTTCCGTACCATTCTTGTCTATTATACAACACTTTCTATGTCTCTCTATTGTATACTACTACGAACAACAGTTAATCTAATAACTACCCTCAAATCTGTACATGAATATACCTACTTATCTACATTCAGTTCTGACCATCTAATTTCCCTCCCAAATTATTATACACCTCAGTCCAATTTGACTTTCATGAGTTATGTTCGCAGTAATTAAATTCCTCTTGATTTTTCTCGTCGTTCAAGTTAAACAAGCAGATTGTAAATCTTTTTAATTAGGACATCTTTGGTAATCTAATTTGGGGTTTTTAAGTGGCACTTTATTGTTTGATTCCTTTCATGTTTCTGTTAGATATCTTTGAAGATTTTTTTTCAGCGGGGTAAACGCCTTCCTACTCTCTTTCCACCTCTCTCTTTTTAATCTCAGTTAAATGATTTTATTTCTGCAAGTAGGTTTATACAAACATTTTTACACGTCAATCGTATTTTAAAATCTAGATGAGGTCGGCATTTTCTATCTGACCACTCTGAGAAGAAAGGCCGAAACAAACTCAGAGGTCAGTCTCATTTGAAGTCCAGACATAATCTTGGTCAGATCATCTGAAGACAGATTTGAGTAATGAGTGGAATTATTATTTTGTCCTATTTTTTGAAGGAATGGTAGACCAAATAAAAGATGGATGGATTGTGTGAGGAATGATAAGGAATGATTATGAAATATAAGAGAGTAAATGATAGCGTTACGGTTGATAGGGAAAAATGGAAAAAGAAAACATTTTGAGCCGACCCCAAGTAACAATGATCACATTCTGTAAAACCTACCACCTAAGTTCACATGTGGAAGCAATAAATATAGAGTACTAGCTACTACTACTACTAGAGTACTAGCTTCTGCCCGCGACTTTGTACGTGTGAAATTTCACCCTCCCCCATTCACCCACTTAGGGGTGGAATTTCGAAAAACCCTTTCTTAGTGGATACCTATAGATCATACCCTCCAAACTTCATGTCTCTAGGAGCAGCGGTTTAGGCTGCGCGTTGATATATCATTCAGTCAGGAAGGACTTTGAATTTTATATAAACATTTACAACCTCTTTTTTTTTTGAGGATGGGAAATCATCAAAAGAAAAAAAAAAGAGGTTGTAAATGTTTTACCGTTTTAACGTGGGACTAGGACAGAAGGATGATGGTGGTAGACAATGGCTCAATTGACACTAAAAATCTAGATCGAAGAAGAAGCCTGAAATGTGATAAGGAAATATTAAGAAGATGATCAAGAAAACATATACTAAGTACAAAAAAATTAAAGAATTGTAAGAAATATCGATTAAAAGAAGTGAACGCTAAGATGACGGCTAGTAGAGATCTTTGCAAGAAAAAGACTTGCTGTTCCGATTCTAAATAAATTGGGTTAAGCAAGTGAAATCTTAAATCTAAATAACATCAAACAAACCTACCTGCAATTACTGCAAACAAAACATTCCTTTTAAAACGATATTTATCAAAATAAAGACCTAAAGTCGCATCCCTATAAGAGTAACACGAAACATTTGAACAGTGGTTCCCAAACTTGTAGAAACTCTCCGATAACTATCACTCTAACTACTCATGTAACCGGTGAATTATTGAACAAGATCCGTCAACGGCTTGTATCACAAGACTCTGCACTTAATTAATCCAAAGGATTACGTGTAGTTACAGGAAGAAACATCAAGTTTTATTTAAGGGAGAGGCATCCCTCAATTTCCATCTTTGGGATTTGGAATTTGAAACTCGATTTGCCAAATGTGGTTTAAAGTATTTTAATATTAATAGCTCGTTTTGTTAAACAAGACGTATGATAACTGAATTTAAATAATGACCTACATTTATAGTTGAAATCTTATTTTATTTGTTCGTTACCCTGTACTATCTCACAGCTCGGCAAAGGCCTCCCCCAAATTCTTCCAGAAACCCTTTTCCCACGCCACCTCGAACCAGCTCTCGCGGTACGTGTCCAGGTCATCTTGCCATGTCCTTTCTGGGTTTCTTTCTTATATTATTATGATGATTTATTCCGGTCAGGGTGCTTACTCTTCAATTTAATTCCGATAGATCGACATTGGAATTGTGACTTTTCGTACTCTTGAGTTCGATGCTAGCGCCAAATGATTTTTAGATTGGGTGTCCATTTCGGAGAACTAAGTGGAATTGGGTTCGGGCTTGGCGTGGTGTAATTGTTAACAATATTGTTTTCAAGAGTACCGAATCACGTGACTGTAAAATTAACATGGGAATCATATTGGCATCTCATTGGAATTAAAATTAGTTTGGAGAGTAAGCCCCCTGATCCCCTATAAAATCGTTTCACTATTGATTTGATATAGGTCCTAGAAGTGTTTTTTTAACGACCTTTCCATATTTATCATGAAGTCATGAAAGTAATAAGATTTTACGAAGAAGGTGATGTCATGAAGATAAACATAGTCTTTTAATTACCAAAATTTACAATACAATATATAAATTCGGTGCCAAAGTGAGGGAACTATTATGGAATTAAAATCAAACGCTTTCGAACAAATCCTATTCCCTTCAGTTCTTATGTATTGTTTTAAAAGGTGACCAACACTACGTATAGTCAACCTTTTACCGTATATGTACAGACATTAACGACATTTGACAAATTACTTCGGTCAATATCAAACATCAGGTAGTCAGGCGTTCGTTTAGCCGGGACCATGCGACAGTGTTTGTGTTACTTTAAGACTTCAAAATATAGTCTGTTTTGTTGAAAAATAGTATATATATTTTATGGTACAATGTTGATCAGTGGTTATTTGATTGTGTAAGTATATATTTTCAAGAGATTTTTGTGGTAAATCTGTAAAATGTGTTGTGTTAGTCAAATAATGTATTGAAGTCGATTTGCTTATTTTTTGTTTTTTTGGTTGTGTTTAATTGGTATTTTGGAGGTTAATTTTCACCTTTATTTATAAATCATTAAGGTTAGGTACCTTAATTTTGTGCAACGTTAATAATAGACATAATATATAGTCCGTTCATAGTTATTTTACCTCTGATTTTGCTCATAGTGATCTTTATTGGTGTGGCTATAAGGTTCATAATTAGTTGCTGATTTCTGAGTTCGTCCCACAGTGAAAGTTGTTCATATTCATGGGTAGAACACCCTGTAAAAATGTGCGCACTGCTTAAAAAAATATCCTGTATTATTATTATACAGGATATTTTTCGCCATGGCCGAAATTTGGTCAAAAAAAAAAATAATAAAAAAAAATTAAAAAAAAAAACAAAAAAAAACAAAAAAAATCAAAAAAAAAAAAAAAACGGACGGACGGTCAAAATTTCGGCCATGGCGGCTAATCGAAGACTAGCTATCGCCGCAGGAACCAAAATCCAAAGGGGATATATACTACCCATTCATTAAATCCAAAATAACTCAACCGGTATGATATTTTTATCCAATGATGGGAAGTAGATATTTATTCGCAGGAACAAAAACAAGCAAATAAATAATGTTTACACGTGTTTTTTCAGAGGCATGATGTTATTATGTGTAATTTGTGAACCAACCGTCACGAAGAAAAGATCGAGACGATATTTATTGTTTACACCGGCCACACAGTGGGGCGTGAGTATTTATTATTAGATTTGATTCTTTTGACAAAAATAAGAAGAAATATTTGTATGTAATTACATAGAGATCTTCCTAACAATAATATAATTAAGAGTAAACAATTTGTTCTCTTTCTGCTTACTCTTCGAAAATAATTATGATCTTCCTTTTCTATTTACTTCCTTATGATACATATATCATAAAATTTCGGCTTAGACAGATAAAGTTGAGGTTAGGTACCCACATTTCACCACCGTTTAAGAGGAAATGCGATCGGAGCAAATTTTTGAAAAAGCCTTTAAAAAAGTCATATTGGAGGTTTGGCTCTCGCCTATTTACTCCTCCAATATTGGACCAATTTACAAGATATTTCATAAACTAAATAAGAAGGATATCGTACTGAATCCCTATGTTTATTTTTTTCATTAATAGTTGTCAAAGTACACTAGGCCTCTGTTGACAGCGGTTTGAATCGACTTTTTTTGAGGGTTCTAGTGCTTGTAAAAATAATTGTATCATCAAAAAGGAAAACATAGGTACATACAAGTAGTTAATATTTATTATTTTGTAAAAAATAATTACTTTATGGTCATTGACCAGAAAGAAAACAAACGAGAAATTTCTATGGAGAAAAGACCACCCGCATTTCCTCAGGGCTGCTACTGAGAACTTTCAGTCCAAAACCAAAATTTAAATTCGATGCTACCCACATGCAGTAATTGAGTACGAATGCGCTGCACAATCTGTTATTATTATTTGGTTAGACACACTAGCAGCTAATTAGCTGATGCGTGTGTATGAAATAGCTACGAGATATTTAATCTCTCCAGTCGAATGTACTCAGGATTTTGTAATATCTTGATTTAAAAGAGTGTCCTTAGAATTTCTTGCCCATTCTTCTCCATAGAGATCTACGTTTTGGAATTGGCAACTAGCTTTAACTTTTTCACTAACTGACTGACTATTTAATTTTGACAATTCAAAAGTGCCTGTACATGGTTAAATTGAAATAAATTCTTTGAGTTTGAGTTTGATTCTTGAAGCAGTTCAGTGTTGTAAGAAAGACATAGAGAACTTATCTCAAGCATCGATGGACGGACAACCTAAAGAAGGTGGCTGGGGTAGACTAGATGTGGAAGGTGGAGGACATGGTGTTATGACGTAGCCTGGGAGAGGCCTATATCCAGCAGTGGACTGCGATCTAGCTGGGGGCGTTTCACACTACGCTAAATTTTGTAACATTACCTTGAAATGGCAAATTCAAATTACTTTATTAGTGACACATAGATGGACAGCAAGATTTTATGCAATTACAGCACCTGCTATAGATATTCAATAGCTCCTTTTACTAATAACCTCTTAGGATACAACACACTTTCTTCTTCCACAGGTATTCGCAACAGTATCAATTCCTCTCCATCCAGAAACATACGTGAGTGTGGCGTGGTTCTTCGAAGCCAACTATTACAACGTAGACAATGCTACCTACTTCGAGCCTTTACTAGGAGATATCGAAACTGTTAGTATCCTTTTAGATTTGAAGTTTTCATTTAGACGTTGCCGTTTTAAAACTGTTGTGGGAAGAAGTCTGCACTCGGAGTAAAATGCTTCATTCATAAACTTTACACAGACAGCACAACTTTGACAGGTTGTGCAAGGAAGTGATTTATTTGAAATATCAATACACATACAGTCGACAGCCAAACGACCCAACCGCCGATCTTAAGCAATATTGTCATAATCAGCACACTTGTGTCATAAATTCTATAATTGGTCAGTTGATTTTGTTCTAGGTATCAAGAGACAGGGGGGATCGTAGTATTCAAGTTCCAAAGGAAGTGATGACCCGAAGCAGTATCTACACTTTAATTGAGTCTATGCTGGAAAAGTAAGTCGTCTTTGTTTTCTTTATTATCAACTAAGTATTATTGCATTCCTTAGGTATCACTTAGCTACCTAGATTTTTTCTGAACTGCATAATATAAGGCGGCTTTTATCCCAAGTATGTTGGGTGGGCTTCAACTTATTAACGATGTCGCTAAATTTATAGGAACAAACACTTTCTGACAGACAACAGACAGCTTATGATCCTAAAAAATACTAGGAGTTGGTCAGTGCGCAGGTTGTTTGACCTAAGCAATGAACAATACCAATATCCCTAAGTTATTAGACCTTCGAAAGTCTATATTATACGGTCAAAGGAACAACGTGCATCTCTCATCTACGAAAAGACCGCAGGGACGACAATAAAACCTGTCATACAAGTACAAAATAAATAACACTGCAAAACTGCACAGCACTGACAGAAAGTCTTTCCAAAATTCCATGTAAGCAACACTAAACAAATTCTAAAGTACCAGGGGCCCATAAAACACAAGAGAACTAAATGCTGCTGTAGCATGGACTTTATTCGGTCAAACGGCCGTAGTTACTAACCAGTGAACAGCGGTACACCTACTAATTCTGTTGCCAAACTAGTCTCGAATACATTGTGCTTGCTATTGAAGTATTAGTAGAGCTTACATTGTTTGGAGTTCAAACTAAAAGTCATCCCTCATTGCTTTAAAAGCTTAACTTAAGCAATCTGGTGGTTTCAGCCAAATAGGTCATCCCCTATCCCCTTGCTTGCGGATATCGTTATACTAACTTAACTAATTTATCTTCCAACATAGCAAAAATAAGGACTTGCTCCTTTCATTACAATATGTTTTTAACACTTTGAGGGACATTAAACGCCCCAGACGTAATAACAATAAAACTTCTAGGTATTGGTCAATGTCCGATTAACGAATAACAATACCAAGGAAAAGGACATTGTATTTTGACATTTTAATGGTATTTTAAAATTGGAATTGTATTTTGACGTTTATATTGTATTTTGACATTTTAATTGTATTTTGACATTTTAATTGTATTTTACTAACATGTACTATGTTGTTGTTATTCATCGGATTTGACTGAATTGGCAGTCTTACCAAGTGGTATCATATTATCCAGTCACTGATTTGTGGAGGTCAGATAAGCAGTCGCTCCATGTAAAATACGATAGGTATTCAGCTGCATCCGGTTAAACTGGAAGCCGACCCCAACATAGTTGACAGCTGTATTCATCTTAGGTACTTTCATCCCCATCCCATGATCCAACGTGCCGTTTACCAACAACATACATTTCATATTAACTGAAGAACTGGGGCCCAAAAAGGCCACTTTGGCAGAATCATAAAAGGATAACATTATGAATCATAATATGGCGAAGACAGTCCGTGTTTTTCTATTTTTCGGTGCACTACGTAGGTATAATCAAAGAGATTGGATTTGGCCAATCCACTGCTTCTTATGTTCGAAAAATTCGTCTGCTCAACAACGTGAATAACGCAATGAATGTTGTTGAACTGTCACAATTAAAGCCATTGATACTGTTAGTGTGTTACAATGCGTGCCACGAAAGATGAGACTTGACACACCACGTGGTTTGACATGCGCAGTACACGATTTTAGGTATCTTTAGCGGTATGAGGTCTGAGTGCGGGACGGGACCGGACGTCATAGGGGCGGCGGAAAGAGCGGGGGAGACGGGGTTAAGTCTCATCTTTCGTGGCACGCATTGTACGCTTTTACCCCGCTGAATTATAGCGTAGAAAATGTATGTCAGTTATCATAAAAAATCAGCTGTTACTTACAAAAGTGCAATTAGAACATTTGTGTCAGTTGTCATAAAAAAAACTGGCCAAGTGCGAGTCGGACTCGCCCACGAAGGGTTCCGTATCACAAGGAAACGCTGAAAAAAACACGTTTGTTGTATGGGAGCCTCCCTTAAATATTTATTTTATTCTGTTTTAAGTATTTGTGTTATAACGGCAACAGAAATACATCATCTGTGAAAATATCAACTGTCTAGTTAAATACATCATCTTTGAAAATTTCAATTATCACGGTTCATGAGATACAGCCGAGTGACAGACAGACAGATGGACAGTGGAGTCTTAGAGTACTAGGGTCCCTTTTTACCCTTTGGGTACATTGATTTTCAATAACCGACGAAACCTTTTAACTTAGGGGGTTAGAATTCGTCAATTATTATAATAACTTATGCAAGGAGTTTGCGCGTGGATGTCGCTGCCATCCTGTAATTTTTTTCCATCCTCTAATTCCATCAAAGAATTTCTTCAGTAATCATTGATTACAAATTAATATTTTCTGTTTCAGACACGGGTATCCAGGGAAGCCATGCTTGCTAAGAATCATCTGCGAGAATGCACACGCTCATTTCTTGCACAATGGACTGATGGGAGACCTGTTGTACCTAGTTCTTACGTAAGTATCTGATTACTACTTAATGATTTTACGACTTTTAAAAGCCTGATCGAGCCAGCTTCAGTAAATCTGTATGAAAGCCATGTCAGTCATGATTGGTTGGCCATAGAACACGACGATTATGTGTGATTATTTGGACTTGTCATTCTTGCGGGGGGGTTTGCCATAATCGCCACGCTTGGCAGGTGGGTTGGCAATCGCAGTATGGTATGGTGGTGGAATGCATAGAGAACGCTACTGCCCATCCACCGGTATGACCTTTTTTATCGTGTAGAAATGCTCATGCATACTGCACTACCACGGGCAGATAGTGCAGTTATGTGGGACTCTAACCCAATAAAACTCCACGATGTCCTCCTCTGCCGCTTACGGCGGGAACACGGGCACGCGTTAGCACTCATCCGTGAACCCGCCGCGGCTGTCCGTCACCGGACCCTCCTCTGGGGAGTACTCCCCATCACCAGCGCACCAGAACACATAGCACGCCGAGACCACCCCAGGGACCAAACCAGCACATGGGCGCTAGACGACTCCGTGTCTGGGCACCCTTGGTCCCCCTGCACCGGTGGGTTGGTGCACCCTTAGTCGCCTTTTACGACACCCACAGAAAGTATGGGGTGGTGCTATTCTTTAAGTCCGGCACCACACAGACCACACACAAACACAATCAGCACAGAACCGGTCGAAGTGGAGGTGCTTGGAGGAGGCCTATGTCCAGCAGTGGACGTCTTTCGGCTGAAATGATGATGATGATGATGATGATTTGGACTTGCTTGCCATGCCATGCATTTCAGACTACTTTGGACCCAGGGTGCTTTGCAGACAGAACTCAATTAGTCCTTTAACATTGTCAGGGAATACAGGACCTAAACACAAAAAACGCAAGTTTTATTATGCCTAAAAGTATATCATCGACTAGAGTGAATAAAATCAGAAAAATATATGATATTCTTCAGGATATATTATGTTTGATATATAGTGTGTTGAAAACATAATACAACTGATTTGATACGATAAAAAGAAATCGTGAAGATACCTCTAAAAACTTTTTTTTCACTATAAAAACCATACTAATATACATACAATCATTTTGATTTTTTGTCAGATTATCCTACAAGCAACATACTAAAGCACTAGTGCTTTAATTTTTAAATCCAAACAATAGATTTTTTGTAAATAGATAAATTGCTTCATATTTTGCAATACATTACTAGCTTTGTGTCATCGCGCTTCTCTTTCTTTTCTATGCAGTCCGACAATGACCGTGCTTTAGGTCATGTAGGATCCTTAACCCGACATCTAGAAACTAGGACCTTCATAGGGAAATTATTTTTAATGGTAAACATATAATAACCAATTAATTGTTTCTTTACAGACCCTCAGCTTCAATGTCAGAAGATGATATAGCAGACAGTTTTTACGAAGCAGAGTACTATGGTTTGGATAAGAAGTGTAGAAGATACACTAAAGAATGTCCTTCGAATCTTTTGGAAACCATTTCTTTGTATGCTGACAATGTGGTGGTTTAAATAAAAACAATCGACAAACGTATATTTTTCCTTTGCAGAGTTCTCGTTCTTTGTTGTAGTGACCAGCACCCCGTGAAACGCTATCAATCGGAATTTGAACCATTTTGAAGCCAATTGCTAAACCATTGCTTCATAAGTTCGAAAATTTTGTCTGCTCAACACGTAAATAACGCAATGAATGTTGTTGAACTGTCAAAATGAAACCGATTCCGATTGATAATGTGTTACGCAATTGCCCGGCTGTTGTACCCAACCTATGCTGCAAACTGTTTTTTATTTTCCACTAACCATCGATCGTCCATTATGGCATTATGTAAAAGTTTACATAGTACTTTTAAATAGCCGTAAACTGAAGAAATACCGAAACATAAGAGGACTTTTTTTTATTTTGAAGATGGGGAATCATCAAATGACCCCTCCCGCTCTGGGTGGAGCGGAAAAGGGAGTGTCAGACTCTTACTGACTAAAACCCACCCGTGTTCCTTCCTTAGCCCTTTATGTTCCGAGCCAGCGGTATCCCTTTCGAACAATCCCGCTGACCCGGCAGGACATAAGAGGACCTCACTTATCGTTTTCGAAGTTTTTGTTACAAGAAACATAGCTTGTGACAACTGAATAACTTGGACGACGGCACATCGTTTTATTCATCATCAAATTCGTCACATGAGCTCTGTGCCAATAAAAACATACGTTCCAGAGACAAGTAAAAAAAGAAAACACTACACTGCGGTGCAATCTGTTTTCAATCAAAATATCGTTATTGGGCCCCACCGTGTCGTTGTCACTGACGTCACATATGTTAATATTTGCGCGCCACAAAATTGGCTACGCTCACTGGACAATGTCGTACCTGCCCGTGGTACAGCTTTGTATGGCGTTTCCAATGACGATTTTTGATTCGCGAGGTGTGAATTGAAAAACGTTTAGAATTTTCTAAAAATGGACATGACGTGAATGTTCAAAACAACCAAAGTAGTACTGAAATAGTTTAAAACGTTTCTTCTTTTTAGCCTTAAAATCTGATCAAATTGTTGTTGTTAAATATATCTTAAACTGCTGAGTAACTATATAATTCAGAAATCGTCGAATAACGTCTTACTTGCTAACTTTATGTTAAAGGGAAGACACTTGATTCACGTGTTCTTTATTATAGTCAGCACTTGCTCTACACTAAACTACAGTGGAGTCATTTTAATAGGTAACATTTGACGTCTGTCAGTTTTATCCTCATAGTGAGGTGACCTGCTTATAAACATCGATTAAAGTGAATGAATCGATACGGACTTGAAACATATGCGAATTTAAAAATCATCAGGCGAATCCCTGTCCCATTATTATTATTTTTTTCGTAAATTTAAGGAGCAAAATAAGACAAGTACACAATTTAACAAAAAAATTGCATTTATTCAGTTGAACTATCAGAACTGTTAAAAGTATTGTCATCTTCATCACTGCTGTCAGCACTCAGAGATATTATTAATTATTAATTTATGGTGATATTTCTTCACAAGTCATCATTGCATTCGATTCTACTTATCAGCTTTCGATTTTTAGAGTAACATCCCTAGTGTTTAAAAAGAAAAATGGTTAACTGACGTAACCTTGTAACGACGTTCAGTTCTTTAGATCAGAAATTGTTTATTATGTTTAGAATGGTTTATTAATGAAAGCAAATCGTAAAATTACTCGTATCGGTCATTATTACAATAAATATGTAATCGTAATTGAAAAAAGGTAAGCAATTGTGCAGTTCTAACAAAACGAAAAAATATGTTATTTTATGCCCGCCGTTACAAGGTTACGTTGTTGAATATTTGATGAATTGTCAAATGTTACCTATTAAAATGACTCCACTTTAACTCAAAAGGTGATCAAGAATGAACCGAAGTTTGTCAGTTATAGCAGCTACCTCCATTTGTAATCTGAACACGTTGTATACTTCAATTTTAACATCACGTTTAGGGCTGCAGTCGTTACTAAATTGGCTCTCAAAGACAAACTTTACAAAATCCACTACAATTTTACTGCCCACTCAGTTCCCTATCTATCTTCTATAGGCTATCTGATTTCAGCGAGTTATCGTATAAACAAAGAGTGCTGAGGCTCGCGGCAACCTGTTTGTAGTTTCTGTTTGGACAGCTTCTACCGAGCATTGAGCTGCAATGCTGACTGGCAAGCCATGTTGGCGTTTTCATTTTCTTATTTATCCTACTTTCTACTATCCTACTAATATTATAAATGCGGAAGTTTGTGAGGAGGGATGGATGTTAATTACTCTTTCACGTAAAAACTACTGATGAAACTTTACAGTAATATAGCACACAATGAATAACACATAGGATAATTTTTAACCCGATATTCCCACGAACTCAAACTCAAACTCAAAGCATTTATTTCAATTAAACCATTTACAGGCACTTTTGAATTGTCAAGAAGTCGGTCAGTCAGAAAATATGAAGCTAGTTGCCCATTCCCAAACATCGAGATCCGCAGACGTACGAAGGTTTTTGCGTTCATGTTTTAACAATTTTTCGATACCTACCCATCTTACCATTTACAATGCGTGCCACGAAAGATGAGACTTGACACACCCCGTGGTTTGATATGCGCAGGACACGATTTTAGGTATCTTTAGCGGTATGAGGTCTGAGTGCGGGACGGGACCGGACGACAGAGGGGCGGCGGAAAGAGCGGGGGAGGCGGGGTCAAGTCTCATCTTTCGTGGCACGCATTGTAACTCCGCGCATCTGCTTGTTGGATTTTGTGTTCGATTTTTCGCCAACTTTCTGTAGCTAGGCCTATGGAGCAAAAATTTTCGAAACTATAGTCTTGGCAATACCATACAATGACGTCATTTAGCTGATCTGATGATAATAAAAACAATAGTCAAAATAATAGACTTAAAAATTTAATCTACTGAAAAAGTATTAAAGTATGTCGCAAGAACTTTAAAATGGGGCTTGTTTTTTTTTTTGTTTCGTCTTTTCTTTATTCTACGCCGAGAACCCAAAATCCTCACCTTTACCAAACCTCTGACAAAACATGAAAGAAAATCAATATTAAAACCTCAACACTTGAAAGAAAAAAAAGCCAAAATAATGAGCAATTATTCGTCAGGACCGAAACTAGAATTGTCGATGTTCTGCATAAAAATATATAGAAAAAGGAAATAAAGGAAAATCTTATAAAAGTATTGACGTCACGAGTGGTTTTGACATTTGAAGGAAAACGCCACTTTATTATGTAGATTCTATTGAGGAGCTTTCATATCGGGACCGGGGAAGATATTGTTGTGAAAACTTGTGTCCACAAAGAACTTCAAAATTTTCATCTCCTGCGAATATGGAAGTAGTTCGCTTTGCAGTAAGAAAAGCATAGCTTGGGCACTGGTGAAAACCTGCAGATACATTATAAAGTAGAGGTTCCCTAGGGAATATCGGGATAAAAACTATCCTATGTCCTTCCCAGGGATGCAATCTATCTCTCTGTCAAATTTTATCGTAATCCGTTCAGTGGTTTAGGTGTGAAAAGGTAAAATACAGACGGACAAGAGTTACGTTCGAATTTATATTATTAGTATGGATGTCTGCAGTCAATTTTGAAACGAATTTCCTCGGTTATTGAATTATGCTACAAGTAAAATAAACTTCCGGGCCGTCGACTTTGCACTTTGTGGTAGGTCTTCAGGTTCTGTTAGTCGCTTACACAAAGAACACAAACACAGGGAATAGTCTCGATCAAGTTTCACACAGAGGTTCACTAGAAATCGAATGAATTCGTAATACTAACAAAAGCACGTGTTTAGCCTTCACCACTACCAAAGAAAGTCGAAAAAAAGAAACTATTAATTTCGATGTAAGAATTTATTTGATAGTTTCAAAATACTATTGCATTAGTATTGCCAGTGTTTAAATTTATTGTCGTATTACCGTCCCCACATTGTACAGACACCAGCACATCAACCTACCCGAAACTGTCAGATTTCCCCAATCAACTTTGAACCTTATGCTTTAGTGATAAAGTTGTAAATTTATTAAAGAAATTTGACAGATTGTAGTAACTTGATGTGCTGGCGTCTGTACAAACTTTATTATACGCAAAGATAAACCATCGTCCGCATACCGCACCCCATTTGCGTAACACACTTTCTATCACAATCCGAAGGATTTTGTAGGTAATTCGTAATCCATTGCTTTATATGTTTCTAAAAATCGTCTTTTTTACGACGTAAATAGCGCTATGAATATTGTTGAATGGCATTGAGACTGTGAGTGTGTTACGCAATTACCGCTCCGGTCTCTCTCACCACAAAAATACACCCAATTCTTATCAAACTCATGACGTAATTTAAAATCCAGAATCCTTTAAGAGACGTCACCTTCATGACTAATGCCTCTATTACAGCTAAACGCGTGTAAACAGCCCTCAATAATGCCTGCTGAGGGGCTTTTGTCACGTAAACTCCGCGATTACATCTGTCAAGTCGACGTGAAGCTAATTTGTGACTCACAGGTTGAGATAAATTTTACTCGCCGTTTGAATATTTGGACCAACGTTGGCGATGTTAGAGATATGAATGAAATTGATGTACAGCTGTTAACCTTTTTACAAGTTTTTTGGAAACAACTTTGCTTCGAGGAAAGGTTATATTCTTAATTTGTGCCGTTTAATGGTTATACGGGTTGTAAGAATAAACGAGGGATACAAATAATTGAAGGCGCCACCTACTATGTAATAGGTACACACGACGACATATCAAGGTTTTCCAGTTTTAGCTGACCTCGCATTGTATAATAGGCTTTTCGTACATTAAGTAGTCAGCTTATATTGGAAATTTACAGCTTGATATGTCGTCGTGGGTACTCATAAAAATAAATGACTTTAACCATGGGACCAAATCTAAAATAGGTATGCAACAAATAAATCAGTTGATCCCTACATTCTGATCGCGTATTACATTTTTTAGGCGTGTCCTTCATTTAACCTAAATCTAAAATTTCATATAAGGGCGTTTCCGTCATATTTATAACGGACGTCATGAAAATCTGTCATTTTCAACAGTATATGACATTCAGGTGTCATAAACTCTCTGTATTGCACGACTAGAAACGAAAAAAACATCAAAATATATTTTTTTTTTTATTAAAAATTGTAAAAAAAAATCCCGTTTATTAGGTGTGAAACCTAAAAACATTGTAGCTTGCGAAAAAATCAAATTAATTGAGTAATTTTTTTTAAAAGATTCGTTTCATCCATAAGAGCAACCCCACTGAAACGGGCTCTTTTATTCAAAGTAGTTTAATTACAATTATTCAAAAACTGGCTAAGTCGATTCTTGAGAGTCAGTCGGACTTAGCCAGTGTAGAAGGGTTCCGTATCACAAGGCAAAAACGCCGAAAAAAACACGTTCACCTCCCTTAAATATTTATTTTATTCAGTTTTCAGTATTTGTTGTTAGCAGTATAGTGGCAACAAAAATACATCATCTGTGAAAATTTCAACTGTCTAGCTATCACGGTTCATGAGATACAACCTGGTGATAGACGGACAGACGGACAGTGGAGTGTTGAAAGTCAAAGTCAAATCATTTATTTCAAATAGGTACATTAAAGGCACTTTTGAACGTCAAAACTTACAGTAAAATTGAATTGATTCTAGTCGCCCCTTCCAAAAGGTAGTGTTAGTATAAAGAAGAATGGGCAAGAAAGTCCACCTTTACTGTTTTAAAATGTTTTACAAGGTTTTGTATACATAATATAATATATGTGAAGACGATGCACTTAAAATAAAATTAGTAATAGGGTCCCGTTTTTACCCTTTGGGTACGGAACCCTAAAAACTAACTAATATAATATCTATATCTATGGTTTTTAATACGATCAAATGAGCATTATG
The DNA here is from genome assembly GCA_927399505.1 of Luperina testacea. NCBI lineage: Eukaryota > Metazoa > Arthropoda > Insecta > Lepidoptera > Noctuidae > Luperina > Luperina testacea. The sequence continues at coordinate 3,906,116 of OV656771.1, forward strand.
AGACGCGCACTTTTAAATTTTCCAAATTTTTGGACATTACGGCCGCATGTGGCGGTTAGCATTCTCTAGGAAACCATAGCTTTTGAAAATATCGGTTACGTCAAGGTGACAGTGAAGTATGGTTGCTACAGAAAAGGTACAGACGCCAGCACATCAAGCTACCCGAAATTGACAAATTTTCTCAATCAACTTTGAACCTTATTCTTTAGCGATAAAGTTAAAAATCTATTAAAGAAATTTGACAGATTGTAGTAGCTTGATGTGCTGGCGTCTGTACCTAAAATAAACTGCATTTAGCCGTGTTTTCATATCTTACTGAATGCCTTCTTTATTAACTGTAGCGTTGGTCTAAATAGGTACAGAAGCCAGCACATCAAGCTATCCGAAACTGTCAAATTTTCCAAATCAACCTTGAACCTTATGCTTTAGCGATAAAGTTGAATATCTATTAAAGAAATTTGACAGATTGTAGTAGCTTGATGTGCTGGCGTCTGTACAATAACCCGATCTCATTCGAAAGTTTTTTGAAGTTCGAACGTTTTTTGAAGTAATAAAGATTTCTAAAAGTCAGTTTGATAAAAAAAGTTGTCAAAATCCACCAATTGATGCATTCGTGATTTCCTTGTCACTGGAAGTCAAAGAAAGCGCGCGTGTTTCGTCAGTCTTGCTGCTTCTTGACAACTTATTAAGAGCTACACATTCTGGGTCACTTTCCTTATGATCTAGGTCAATTAGGACCTTTGCATGGTCACCTTCCTTCTGACTAAACTATTGTCACATAACGGGAATGATACTACAGTAGATTCAACTGTTTATATTGCACTGTTGTTATAGAAGATCTGGTATTCAGCTATCTTCAGTTTGATATCAAATCATTTCTTATTGATGTGACGTGTTTATTTTAAACACAAGGGCGATAAACACTGAATACTGAATTTGAAATAGGTGGCAAGACACTGAAGACCACAATTTATTGAGTGACTTCATATTATTAAATTCTTATTATTTCGATTTTAAAGTTTAAGCAAACAGGTTAAGATTAATATAAGAAATACCTACTTATATAATGAAACTTGAGTAAACAATTCATGGAAAGTATCGCACTCTAATTTAGCGAGCACCCGATAATTAAGTAAAATGTGGAACAGTTAGAGTCGCCTGCGCATCTAAAAAATATTAGTTCCAGTGTATACGTAGCCGTGTTTGTGTGTACATACTACATATATTTTGTGTTATATGATATGGCATTATTCAAAATGAAGTACTACAAGATTTTCTTTACATTGTAAGTACTTTACATTGTTTTTTTTTTAATTGACATGTTATTAATTTTTTTTCTTGCATTCTTTTTTAACGTGCAGTGAAAACTTATCAATTGTTTTCTCAAATTTTATTTCTGAAGTTAATAAGTTATCAAAAGTTACTAATGGTTATAAAAAATAACTACCTATAGCAATTAAACAACGTTCTCGTCTGCTTTAAAAATATTCGACTTAATCTTTCAGGTACCTTATAGTTACCACCACTTCAGCGAAGTCGGAGCACAAAAGATCGCTCATATTTCCTCCAACCAGTCTTTACGGGGTAAGATATCTTCTCAATTATTTTTCTTTGGTTCATTTCCATATCGTTCAACTTGAACGCCAATTTCCGTAATTAAAAACGTTCCTTAGAATCCAGTCTTAACGTGTATTAGTCTCACAATCTCATCTCAGCGAAAATCAAAAATTTTGGGAAGTTAGAGGTTTCCTAAGGTATATATATTTATTTGTATGTGTATATATTTATTTAGATTAGTATAATATACTTTATGTGTGTATTTATTGTATTATGTAAATGGTACACCACGGACTACCTACAGTAGATATTTGTCTGTCCTTCCCCTTTTCAAATCCATCCTAAGGTTGTCTTTAAAAGATTTCTCTTAGCGATAAGAACGCCCATTGTATCACCCTTTGTACAGTTTCTATATTTATGTCTGTAATGTATATGGTGTGCATAATAAAGAGTGTTCTATTCTATTCTGTTCTATTTTTTGACGGATTGAGACTAAGATCAGCTGGTCGATTCTGTAAAAATCTCACCGTGAAAACTTAGGTGAAGTGAGTTTGTTTTTGCTAGGAATTGACACTATTGACAGCTCACTCCACGCTCACTTCACCTAAGTTTTTACGGTGAGAAAGTTACAGAATCGCACTGCAGAAGGCCTATTCTTGTATTTAAAAATGTTCCAAATCTAGCCGCAGTATCAACTCGGCGACAAACAAATGTCAAAAACTTGTCAAAATGTAGGGACCAAAGGTATTTTTGACAGATTCAGACCGAGATCAGACTGCGAATGTTCTTAAAATTACTAAAACTACCCCTCTGATGATCAACGCCACAAGCCTCGCTGGTGCGTTGCCGTCCCAAGGACAAACCTGACCGTAATCACACCAGATCTTATACCCTTAAATGATAAAATGAATGATAAATGATTTTATTTTTGTAAGTAGGTTTGCACAAAACACTTTTACACGTCAATCATATTTTTTAAACTAGATGAGGTCGGCGTTGCCTATCTGACTACTCTGAGAATAAAGGCCGAAACAAACTCAGAGGTCATAGTCTCTTTTAAAGTCCAGACATAATCTTGGTCAGGTTATATGAAGACCATGTAGGTCGATGTCTGAGATGGTCTTTTGAGGAAAGAACCACACAGATTGAGAGGACCTGTCCAGTCAGTGCACGCATTTGTCAGAAATCGTGCAGCTCAACTCAATCTTCAAACCAGAACACAAGAAATCAGTACGACTTCCCAGGACGACCTCCTTTACACAGTACCTACTGGGTTTACTACTACTAATTTAGGAAATATTGTTCATAAAACATTAGACAGATATTTAATAGTCACTTTTTCTATTTACAGACTTTCCTGGCCATAGCTGTGCCGATAGACATACCGAACAAGAACGTCTTCGTGTCCTACAACTTTGAATCTAACTACAGCACCCTGAACAATATCACGGAGATCGATGAAGCGCTGTTCCCTAATCTTCCTGTAAGTAGAATTAATAAGCCTGATTATTAAATAGAACTAGAATATGGTACGAGGAACAGAGTGTAAAGTTCACTCATACTCTATAGAAAAGGGAGGATCCTCCGACCAGACGGGTGTTGTGTCCGGCGGGCAACTGCCCGATGTTTCATGTCGGGCCGTTGTATCTATGCTAGTTGTATCGATGCAGGATTTTGCGTGACGTCAGTGTGATGCGTTGTTTGCTTGTGGCGTTGTAGATACTGCTACAGAACCAAACTGACTGTGTGAGTAGTTGGGCCCAGTGGGCCGTGACTAACGAGTTAGAGGTCGTAGGTTCGAACCCAGACAGACGCTTTACTTAGTGTAAATTATTTCATCACCGCTGTTTGGCTTTCTCAAGATATTTTCTTCGTCGTTTTTTAAAACGGTCACAACACACACATACACACAACATCGGAAAATTCTGAGGAAACCGTCACTGGGCCCGCGTGGTGGAATACGGCCCACTTCCTCTCACCGAGAACTGTGTCCCAGCAGTGTGGACGTTACAATCTGGTTATACATATGATTAAACTGGCTGACTAGCATCAGTTATTCTGGTTATTAAGTTATTCTAGACACAGTCACACTGTATGCGAAAGGCGGAGACCCTGGTGGTGAGACGCCACTTGGGAGAGGCCTACATTGAGCAGTGGACTGCGATAGACTGAATTGAAACGAGTGGAGAGATATCCCAGATAGTCAGCAAACGTCACTCTAGATCTGTATATTTTGTAAACAGGCATAGGTACATAAAGTTGATCCGAGTGTACTAACAATTATTTTATCAATTCCAGGTTGTAACCTCAAGACAAAGTCGTAGTATATCAAGGGAATTAACTTACACAGTGTTGGAGAATCGATTTCAAGAGTGAGTATTTTATTCCGTTAGATACATACTTTCCAGTATTCTCACATAGTCCATAGTCTTCCGTAAAGTACCAGCAGCCTTACTGATGAAAACAGGGCAGGATTGAGTCGGACTCGCGCACCGAGGGTTCCGCACCACCATATGTTTTTAAATTTTCATCGGCGAGGCCTATATTCGTCAGAGAATTTTAACACTGCACGCTGCGGTGTAGAATATTGTAGTTTTAGGTCAGCATCATCTCTTGGCCGATAGTGGAACTAATGTAACTTTTGTTGATGTTTTCTGAAAAAGTGTGCTATTTAGAGATTTCGTTTTATTTTTCCTGTAATCTTTACATAAACTTCTATCACATAGAAAAATTTCAGATGTTTATCCAAAACTTCGGAGATAAGGGGGGGAACGGTATTTTTTTTACATTTTTCAACAAAAGTCGAAACTATGCGGCCTAAAAAATAAAAAATCTTTCATATGATACCCCACATGCCCTAGTAGCCCCACTTCGAATTTTTCAGACCCTTTCAGTCCCTGTTGCAAAACAAATATATATTTTTTATTTTTTTTCTTTCTTAATAGCAAAATAGTTGAGCAAACGTCATCTAAAACTATTCTAAAGTTCACCTGTGTTTGCGCAACCACTTGTTCACTATAATCGCACCTGCGTCGATGGTTAGTCTCCGCTAAGATTGGTCGCCATGACCGAAATTTGGTCAGGATGACTATTATTGTAATTTGCTACATAACTTTGCACTTCAACTTCTAGATATGGCATGAAGGGCAGAGAATGCATGCTGCGTAACATTTGTGAGGCAGCTGAGACTCCGCTACACCACAACGGTATTCTTGGACACATCATGCACATCATATTCACGTAAGTTAAGCACTTACCTTTATCTCAAGTCAATATGGTATTGAAACAGAGGAAAAAAAATAAATAAACGACGGACGATTCTGTAAAAATCTCGCCGTGAAAACTTAGGTGATGTGAGTTTGTTTTTGCTAGGAATTGACACTATTGACAGCCCACTCCACGCTCACTTCACTTAAGTTTTCACGGTGAGATGGTTACAGAATCGCACTACAGTTCCCGTATACTTACCGATCGGCACTAGTTTTTTGTCAATCTAAGCATACAGAGTCCTGTCATTGTTTAGAAGCCTGTACAGCTAAAATTACTGACAAAAGACCGTTAAAATACATTATATTTTGATGTTAACAATAATAATCTAAACTAATGTTATATAGAGAAAAATATTTGATTTTTTGTATGTTTGTTTGTGACGCTTTCACGCTGAAATGGCTGTACGGATTTGGATGATATTTGGCATATGGGTACACCATGACCTGGAGAAGGACAAAGGCTACTTTTAATCCTGGATCACAGACGAAGTAGCGGGCAATAGCTAGTTACGAGTAAATCATCAGTGAACACAAACACGTAATTCTGAACTAAAGGTCCTGTTTACTTTAAAAAATATAAGAAAAAAAAAACAGTGGCACTCCGAGAGCGCCGACAGAAGTGAAAACTTGAACAATTACGTGTGTATTTTGTGAATCGTCTTATAAACAAAACACGCGCGGTACCGGCTACGGCCATCCGTCTTACGAATTTTCGATCAGGTCACGTGTCCTGACGCGAGTTTAACATTTTTTACCCATTACAAAAAAGTGTATAACGCCGCTAAAGAAGTTTTGCACTTCAAAAGAAAATAAGTGTATTGGTGGTAAACATGACCCAGAGAAAGGTCACAAACACAAAACAATATCAAGTAGGGAAGAATATCAAAATATGCGTAATATCCACGCAAAACGTCCGTCACTCAGCATAATGCTGCGACCCGAGATATGTCTCGGGTCGCAGCATTATGCTGAGTGTCCTGCGCTGGTTTTCAGCCATAGCCGGCGATGACGTGATGACGTCAACCGGTGCCGCATACGATAAGATAAAATTGACAAAATAAGAAATAAAATACATATAAGACAAAAGTAACTCCAGCGTAATATTAGCACATTCTGTTCATACAAATATACCTAAGTGTTAGCTCAGGAGCGGAGGTGCTCAGGAGTTATGTAATTTGAACAAATCAAAGTACACGGTTCGAGTAAATACGACGTTCTTTTCCGTTTCTATTAACCCAATCATGAGGAAACTGAACATGATGTCTGGAAGTATAACTGTGACATGTGTGTGTGTGTGTGTGTGTATAACTCACTTACGAACCAGAAACATTCACCTTTTTCTTCATTTATTAATAGAATAGAATAGAATTTTGAAGTGAGAACTTCTTTAGCGGCGTTGTACACTTTTTTTGTAATGGGTAAAAAATGTTAAACTCGCGTCAGGACACGTGACCTGATCGAAAATTCGTAAGACGGATGGCCGTAGCCGGTACCGCGCGTGTTTTGTTTAGAAGACGATTCACAAAATACACACGTAATTGTTCAAGTTTTCACTTCTGTCGGCACTCCCGGAGTGCCACTGATTTTTTTCTTTATTAAAGCACAAACACTATACAAAAACACAAGAAATAACGGTTGGTCACCGTTGCGACATCCCATGAGAGACGGCACAACAGTGAACCACGTAAATACAGTCAAGGCGACTCGCAACCATGTTTAAGACACTGTTGGAACCGCCCCACACCCTTCACACCTTATACGCATTGTTGCGTAAAAGCAATTTACATGCGCATCTGCGAACATCCCTGACGCACTACAGAAACAGGGCAGCCCCACCAGTATTCTAAACGCATTGTTATATAGAACGCGAAGAGCGCTGTACGATCTTCTCGTATATCTAGCCCACAGGCTGCACGTGTAAAAAGCAGTACAGTAGGCTCGAAAGAGTGTAATTTTAACTGGAAGTGAGCATCGTGCAAACCTGCGTGCCACCATGTTGGCTCTCACCGACAACGCTCTCCGCTCCCGTTCAATACAAATACAACCACTATTGGAACAACAGTTGGCAATTTTTATGTCGTTCAAGCCACTTAACATTAGACTGGATCTGCACTGGATTCTTTTCACTTTTTCCCTCGATTTTTACATTTAGGTAGATTCATTACATTCATCTAATAGATTATTAAGGGACACCCAGATCCCAGAAAACATTACGTCAACACTACAGTCTAAGGTTAACGATAGCGGACAGTTATAGTACCTCCACTTTCAATGAGTGTGACTTCTGAATATTCTTATAATCTTCCTTCTAAGTGCAAACACGAGCAAGTTATACACTTTAGCGACACGCATCAACCGCCGGGGTAACTGCAGCCGTTGACAACATGCCGCTCGTGTTTTGAGCACCGTACTCAAAAACCAGCCACCGTACTCAAGTAACAAAACCAGCGGCACGTTGTCGACGCGTCGACAGCAGGCGTCGACAGTTTTCGGCGGCTGCAGTTACCTCTGCCGTTGATGATTGTCGCTCGTGTGTTTAGACACTAATTTCATCATCATCATTCAAGTTCCTGAAAAAAAATATGTGACCTCATTCCAGACCCTCATCATCCAAGGAAGAAGGTCTAGAAGACGAGTACTACGAAGCGGAGGCGGACGGTCATCGCGGCGACTGTGACAAGTACATCGACCTCTGTCCTACCAGCCTGTTTGATTACATCACCAGGCTTGTACAACTACCACACTCTCAATAAAGGAAATTAGCAGAACAAATAGTTTTTCTTTATTATTATTAGTATTAGCTAATAATTTGACAAATGCGTGCACTGACTAGACAGGTCTACTCAATCTGTGTGGTCTTTTCCTCAAAAGACCATTTCAGACACCAATCTACATGATCTTCGCATGATCTGACCAAGATTTTGTCTACTGCGACCTCTGAGTTGTTTCGGCCTTTCTTCTCAGAATCGTCACGCCGAGCTCATCTAGTTTAAGTCAAGAGCGGACCCACTCAGCAATAAAAAATATGTATGTACAGTAGCCGGCGATAAATATTGCACATCGACCTTTACCTTTATTTTTCATTTTATACAAAGATTAAAAATAATTATCAAAAGAAGCAAATCATAGTTGTTTTAACAGCTCTAAATAGATACCGGACTGTTTGTATTTCGTGCGACAGAGATAACGCTCTACGAAGCCGATTGTCTCTTTCCAAAGGTCGATGTGCAATATTTATCGCCGGGTACTTCGGAGCTGTCATCTCGTTTTTGGTGACTTCCCGGTGACGGTGGCGGTGGGCAAACGCCTTAAGCTCTTAAAGCAAAAGAAAACAATCCTAATTTATTTCAGATAATTGTCGCGAAAAGAAAGGTGATTAGTAAAACAACTGAATATTATCATAATAAGTATTTATTAGGCTCTAAATTTTATGTCAATAACAATGTACATTACAGTACACATTATTTATATTAATTTGTTAAACTTGTCAGTTTATAAAATTTAAAACTTATCATTCACAGCCGTTACATTAAAATACATTTTATTTTATTAATACTTAGGTATTATTATTAGTCACTTAATATTATTAAAATTCCTTATGGTTTACTCAGGAAGTCGTTTTTAAATAATCATTTCCATTTTTGTTTAAACATGCGACACTGGCCGCTTGTTGTAATAACAGGCTTTAAAGAATTGGTTTTCACTATTTTTAATTTAAATTAAACTATAATTATAACAGAAAATAATTTTCTATATAAACATCAGCATACCTGTCGGGTCTATTCGGTGCAAATTTAACCGTGAAAACTAGGGTGAAGTGAGCTTCAAGTGAGCTGTCATTCCACCTGATACTACAGATTGACACTACTGACAGCTCAGTTCACCTAAGTTTTCATGGTTAGATTTTACAGAAATGTCTGCTGTTCACAATCTGCCACACGTAACAATTAATTTAATAAAAACTTAGTTTAATATTCCTTTATCCACCAATATTTTATCTTATCATTGATTTTATTATCTATGTTACTATATTTTCTTATTATGTAAGTATTTTGCGAGATTTCAATAATAATATACATGTTTTTCTTTTATACCTACATAATATATTATCTAATGTAAGGTATCTATTTATTTTTGTATATACGTAACTTTACATGCTCACCAAAGTAAAGGTAAAAGTATTAAATTCACACTCCGGTCCCAACATACCCCTGGCAATACCCCTGGGGGTAGGGTGGGACTGAACTGAACCATACCACCATAGAGATGTGCCACCCTAGTTCCATTACGTATATTGATTTATACTTTTATAGGAATACAACTACTACGAATAACACGTAAGTAATAAACCTCACACAATGAATGCAATTTTGAAAGTCTTTCCAAATTGCACTATATAGGGATGCTATTACCACTGGGCACGCAATGTTCGGAAGAATGCTAAATCTCAGAAGTTCCACATAACTCAAAGAAGACCTGAAAGGAGAATCGTGGCAATTAAGTAGTGCCGCCTTACCGCTTCTGCCTGCTGATAAAATATTACTAGGACTAGGTAATATAAAAACAGAAACCGAGAGCTTGAAGCGAATGGACAAGTTCATATAAGCTACATTGAATTTTTTTGGCTAAAAATACATACTCCTGACGTATTCAGGGTTTACGAACAAAGACATCAGACAACCAATGTTTTAGAGTCGTTTCATTCAAAATTATTTATTAGAGAAGTCCTAATGCAATTATTGCAAAATGAAAGCACCATAGGATATTCATTAGTCAAATTAAGAACATAGGTTTATTATATATGGATTTTTTTTAGTTTAAGTTAAATAATAACAAATTTGTATTTAGACTGATATTGTTTTACAATTTTTCAAATCCCAACACTAGTATGGTGGTATGGTTCAGTCCCACCCTACCCCCAGAGGTAAGGCCAGGGAGGGGTATGGTGGGTCCGGAGTGTAAATTCAGATGGTTTTTTTTTGCGAATAATTTGACCATGAAGTTATAAAATTAGTGTCAAAACATTTTTTTTCAATTAATTACGTGCTACCCAAAATAGTAGTTTACTAAATAGTTGCAGTTACATTTTTTATTTTTTTGATACCTACCTATTACAATTTTTGGCAGTTCTTCCATACAAAAACTGTCAGACGTCAATTTAATTCCATAAATAAAAGTGATCGGTCGATTGAAAAATCAGCCCTTAATGACGTAGTTATTAAAAAGCATTGCATTATTTTTTAAATGGAATTCAATAATTGTGCTACTTAAACATAACATTTATATATTTTTCTATAAAGTGTGCTACTAAAAATTCTATTTTGAATAAAACATTATTAGAGTTTAACAGATATGTGAAATGAGCAAGATAATTAAATTATAGGACATTGTAGATGTCTCAGCATTGTTAAAATATAGGCAGTGCATTTTTCCTCACAAGTCCTATTAAATGAGATACGTCTCAAGTCTGTTGGATTTCAATTTTGAAGACGCTAACGCCAATCATCCAGGCATAAACAAATATTATAATATTTATAATATTATTATTAATATTTTTTATAATATTATTATATTTTTTTAACCTACGTGACAAGTAATGAAAAATACACTTTACCTATCACTTCATTATTGTAGTGCAAAGAATACACCCGTAACCCTGGGAAGTGAGCGATAACTTGCTTGTGTAATATTATTTTTGACTTCTTTATGTAACGCATTAGCAATATCTATAACAAATTGTTACATACATAATTATCAACCTAACCTTTAACTTAATAAAATTGCCCTTTCACCTTAAGAAAGTTAACGTAACATGAGTATAAGCAAACACGTATCATGTTCCGATGTATTTTCCCATTCTGAGAATATTTCGGTTTAAAAAAAATCTAGAATAGGTAATTTCAATGGAAGCTGAACAGGAATTATTCCTAGAAATATGATTATCTAATATCAACAAGCTTATTAATCCAAAATTTAAGCTATAGGAAATCTGGAATATCTCAACAAATGACAATGATACTCGTTGTTACATAAGACAGGGTACCTACTTACCTAAATAAAAAATACCCAGTTTATGGTATATTTCGTCACATACGAATGGAATAAATGAAACAGAATTTATACAAAAATATCTGCTAAATAATTTATCTGGTGATGATGACTTACCCCTTTACAAAATAACATAAACTATGAAAACAGAAACCAATACAATCTCAAAAATAAATAATCTAGCTTATAATACCAATAGTCTCAATATCCTTCGGATAGAAGAAGTTGTTCTTCTTCATAGGAATGGAAGAGATCTGCTGGTCCACTGGTACCCTGGTATCGTAGAGCGAAGGCGACTGGAAGATGATGCCGAACGTACCTACGAAGCAGGCGATGGTGAACAGCCAGAGGAAGAAGCGATCCAAGACCATGGACATGAACTTCCAGTCTTCCACGACCTGTGAACAATAGTAAAGAACATAAGTATAGTCGTAGGTAGGCATTTCGTCCATTCCGGTACAACAAGAGAACAGGAGAGCATTAATTCAGGAACCCAGCTCAATTGTAGCAGATGTAATTCTGATTATCACAAAATATCTTATACAAAGGCATTTGCGATAAGGTTAAAGGCAGCAAAGAGAATGTATCTGCATACCTACATGCTCAGTCACATCACTTTTAACTCGCCTGACGCGAACGTAATTTCTTTAAAGCACATTTTATGCAAAAATAAAGCAAGCCATTATAATAGTAATAAATAAATTGTTTATATAATGACATAATAAATGTGTACAAACAAAGTGACGCACTGACTTCAGCGCTAGGCAACAACACCAGTAGGAGTCAGTGTCGTCTCCCAATCAGTAGATTCTGAATTTTATGCATTTATTTATGCATTGTTCAAAGTCAAAGTCAAATTATTTATTTCAAATAGGTACATTAATGGCACTTTTGAACGTCAAAAATTACAATAAAATAGAATTGATTCTAGTCGCCCGTTCCAAAAGGTAGTGTTTCATATGGAGAAGAATGGGCAAGAAACTCCACCGTTACTCTTTTAAAATGTTTTACAAGGTTTTGTACACATTCATTATATAATTATATGTGAAGAAGATGCACCTAGAATAAAATTAGTCTACAAGAAAAGGTTAAAAGAATTAAAATTGAAGCAATGACAAATTTACAAATACTGTAAAAGTAAATGATTTTCCTAGAATTTTAACAAGTGTGTGAGTTTTGGTACACTCACGTGTTTATTTTACCTGTGAAAGGTACATGATGTACCTACTACATAAAATTAACATTACTTGAACAGTAACTATCATAAGACATAACTAATAACATTTGATTAATTAAAGTAATCAGACTGAAAGATGAACATCAGTTTTTCAAATTAAAACTAGAAATCTTATCGTATTATGAATGAAATAAACTCAAATCCAAAAGTTATTCCAATTAATTTCGACCCTATTAATCAGAATCATGAATGTCAACTAAAATGGCACTCGATTTAAATTCTTCAAGTTTTAACTTAATCTTTGATTCCCTATTCCTCTATAATTTAAAAGTTTCCCCAAAGAGAACGGCGGCCAATTATTCTAAAGAGGCAGTTTGATGTGGACAAGCGTTGTTTACTTGTTCTCAAAAGAGCGCATTTAATTGAACCCCTTTGTAGGACGCGCTCAAACGAGGTAACTGGTCAGCAACTATGCATTTACAATGATTTAATGCAATAAAAACTTTATACTAGATTTAATGAAGAAAATATCTTTGTTGTATTTATATTTTGAAAGATAAAATAAGAAAGAAAGAAAATACGTTTATATATAATAAACATGACGCAAAAAAGAATACAAACACAAAAAATAACAAATTGGAGGAAAATATACGTCAATAAAAAACAAACAAACACAAACAAACGCAAACAAACAAAAAATATTAACAGCCTGTTTCTTTGTCAACATAATAAACTTAAACGTTCCCACAGCTGGGACACTGGCCTCCTTTCTGTGACAGCGAGTGGGCCGTATCTCACTACAACACACACACATGTCTTCGAATTTTTTATTCTACGACATGCCAGTTACCTTACGATGTTTTTCTTCACCGTTTCTTTGTCATCCCGCCATATTAAGAAAAACGAATCTACTGTAATATCCTATATCTAAAAAACCAACAGAACTGCTTTGTGAAACATTATTAATCTTTATAAAATAAGTATTTTTTCCGACCACACCGTAACTGAAGCCCATTCCACTCAAAGGGCTCTAAATGAAACTTTCCACCATTTAACCACTAAAAAACTGAACCAGGTTTGACAAAACGTTAGGTTCTTAACAAAGGAGTCCCTATCTACCAAACTCTCCGCATATTAATCATTGCAACTAGAACAATTCATCCTTTTCCATTTATCTCACGAATTCATAACGTCCTTCACTGTTGTTTGCAACAAAAAGTGGCTATCAGCCGCCATTATTAGGAAAGTCGCCACGTCTGAGCACACCTTATCATCCAAATGGAGTTTCCTTGCCTTTTTTCATTATTTCCTCTCGTAACAGGCCTCTTGAGTCTTGAATAAGGGGAAGCGTATCAAGGGACAATTTCCCCTTTGGGATTAACCGTGCCTAAGCGATTATGTATACAATACGACACGTTTGTACTTTTGTAGATAAACACTTTGTACTCAAAGAAATCAGGTAACCTGATTAGGAAGATAATATCTCAATTTGTGTAGCTGTCCGCTGGCCTTTATTGCGGTCTAGGAAATTTGCTGTGACATTTTACGTAACAATTTGCCTTTGCGTGCAATTTTATTACAAACTTGTACTAAACATTTTTTACGAGTTTTATCTTTTTTATACCGTGTCAGGTGATTTATTAGAACTCACAGCTGACTTAAACTGTTTATGAATTGACAAATTCATATAACAGTGTCATAAAAAACCGTGATGATGGTGCGGTAAATATCCTTGTTTCCAAAGACCACTAAAATGGGCAAAAAGGGGAAACCGCTATGATTATGATCGGCAGACGGATTGGTGCTCAATAGACATTCACCAAGGAGATGTCTACCCAGATAACCACCTTTTACGACAACCTCAAACTCAAAGCATTTGTTTCTATTAAATCATTTACTGAACTTTTTAATTTTCAAGGAGTCGGTTAGTCAGAAAGAATGAAGCTAGTTGCCCATCGCAAATCGTAATATGTTCTTATGGAGAAGAACCTGCAAGACCGCAAGAAACTTCATGATGCATAATCAAACTATAATTTCTCCACTGCAGGGACACAGGCCTTCTCTTTCAGCGAGAGGGAGTGGGCCATAATCCACCACGCGGGCCTAGAGCGGGTAAGTGGATGTCTTCAAATTTTGACTTTTTCGTTTACCGTCCTTGGTGAGCAAAGTCCTATTATTATATAATTTTCCTAGAAAATACACGGAACGTAGCACTTATTAAAAATTAATTCACCTTTCGTTCGTGACGTTGCCTTTTACAGCAAATAAATATTAATATTTCTGACTTAATTAAAGACCAATGAAATATAACTGAGTGCTTTATTAAATGCATGCATTTAATTAAGCACTTTGGAGAAGATCGCTCAACAATTCATAGACATTTGTTACTATTTATTTATTTTACTGGACACGTATAATTGTAATATAAAACGTAAAACACACTTTGTTATATTATTTACTCAGATATTTCCATTTCATTTTTAAAGTTATTAAAATCCTTTTTTTTTTCTTGATATACATAGTTCTAGGTACCAGATAGATAAACCTGATCTAATTTCCTTTATTTTATTATTGATTGCGATAATTATGAATAAATTAGTTCCTACATTTTGATCCTCGACATTTCTTAGGAATCCAAAGTGAACTTTCAAACAAAAGATACCAAGAAAAAATCTACATTTTAAAGAAGTAATTCTGTGCATCCTAAAACAGAACACCAGTGCCAAAACAAGTGCAATAAGCCAAGCCCATAAGTAGTAAAAAACCGGCCAAGAGCGTGTCGGGCCACGCTCAGTGTAGGGTTCCGTAGTTTCCCGACCGTCACAATAAGTGTTCCCACTTATGAGTTTAAAAGTGGGTATCCATTATGTTCGCGTAATAATCGTAGTTGATCATAGATCTTAAAATATTGGGATTCGATTTTAATAATTCTTTTTTTGTTTTTGTTTGAAAAAAGATACGTTCAGGATAATAAAATATGTAAACGAAGTTAAAAAAATGCTAAAATGCTTGCATATACTATTATACTACAAACTTAGTCCAGAAATTATTTTGTACAACTTTTTGTCTTTTTTGTACAAAAACTGTTGTTTCCATCAGCTTCAAAATAATTTTCCTAGAAAGTCCTTATAAAGTTCTACTTTTCAGATTTTCTTCATATTTTCTAAACTTATGGTTCAAGAGTTAGAGGGGGGGACACACAGGACACACATTGTTTTTTACTTTTGGAGCGATTATTTCCGAAATTATTGACATTATCAAAAAATGATTTTAGTAAACCCCTATTCATTTTTAAATACCTTTCCAACAATATATCACACGTTAGGGTTGAAATTAAAAAAAAAATCACTTCCCACTTTACATATAGGGGGGCTTCCCTAATAAAACATTTTTTTCCAATTTTTATTTTACCACTTTGTCGGCGTGATTGATATACATATTGGTACCAAATTTCAGCTTTCTAGTGCTAACGATCACAGAGATTAAGCGAGGACGGACAGACGGACAGACAGACATGGCGAAACTATAAGGGTTCCTAGTTGACTACGGAACCCTAAAAACGCCATTCCACCACTGAAAATGTATTTTTAAATACCTAGTACATCGTACATCCCCGAACATTAAAGTACATAGTCTACTTGATACAAGTACATAGAATCGACCCACAGCGGCTGTCCGGAAACCTATTTATTTTAACCACACTTTTTCACTGAAAATTTTTCATACATTCCCTCGTAGATAGCGTGGTTAGATAGTGCAAGTAGTGGGGGGTGTACCGTGTAGCGTAATGGATTATGCAATGGTATTAAAGCGTTAAAACTGAGATGGGAGGATAGGTTTTCTTGTGTATAATTTATATAATAATATCCAATTAGCGGTATGCGTTTTTTGCAACAGGGCAATCTGGTTTCAAACTGATTTTTTGCAGTCTAATGGGACTCCTCAATCTGTTTTACTACAGAACACATGAAACACTTTAGCGTATTTCGTGCTACAAAACTACTTTTCTATAGAAAACCTTTTTTCATGCTGTAACCAACAAAGTATTTTATTGAACGCCGCTGTGATAATACATTCTCAATTCAATGCACTTTATATTTTCAGCAATCCTTATCTAAACACAGTGCACTAACACAGTAAAATTAAAATCTGGGGTCGGCTTCCAGTCTAACTGGGTGTAGCTGAATACCAGTATGTTATATGGAACGACTGCCTACAAAACCTCCACAACCCAGTTGCTGGGTAGCATGATACCCCTTGGTAAAACGGGAGACTTTTGAGGTTCTAACTAATAACGACTGTCAAAGATCTACGAATGACAGCCGCGGCCAACGGCTTAAAGCTTATCGCGCTTTCCGAGATATGGAGGGGTTTCGATATGTAAAGGATGGTCAGACATCCACAAACTGACGGCGGCGAGCATAGCATAAACATCGATCGACCCGTGCGGCTGTTATTATTTAAACACGAGCCCCTCCCGTGTCAGCGGGATTGTCCGAAAGTCAGCGGGATTGTCCGAAAGGGTTACCGCTGGCCCGGAACATAAAGGTCTAAGGAAGGAACACGGGTGGGTTTTAGTCACTAAGAGTCTGACACTCCCTTCCGCTGCACCCAGAGCGGGAGGAGTCATTTGATGACTTCCCATCCTCCCGTGCCGCTGTTATTATTTAACCACGAGCACCAACACAGTAAAATCTAGAACAAAAAATCACACACTAAAACACAGTGATCTAGCAGGAAACCCTGCAGATATGACCCCGCCGTGTCCCCAGGGAACCGTGCACTCTCAGCAATTCGGTATACGGTTGTTGGTTCATTTGACGTACTTTGACCTCTAATACGGAACTTCGTATCAAAATGGATGTTCAGTAAGGTTTTGATGGCAAACGTGAAAGCTTTTATACAGCTCCGTGAGCTACTTTATGTATCAAACTACAATGCGACTTTATTGTGTAGTAATTATAATTTTCGTGGATAATTTCGTTTTGTATGGTTTTTCATGAATTATGATATAATAAAATTATGGGGAGAAAGGTAGAAACAATTTTTATGACAAGCACAACACTATGGAGTTTGGCGATTTATTGCCATGACATGCTTGTAATTCACCCAGTCAGCTTTATTGTGAATGAGCAAGGTAACAGTGATGCGTTTGGTATTGCAGATATTCAAAGATGGTTACGGCTATTTATAATTAGAGAAAAGCGGCCATTGGCTGCTTATTCGCCGCCAAAAAACATGTTTTTCGGTAACTACCATTGTATATGATTGAGCCAAAAAGTATTTTCTTTTCTTTCAATACTTGCCACACATGAGGGTCCCGTGGCTAAATAATAACAGCCGCACCGTTCGATCGATCAGGTTAAGCTGCGCTTGCCGCGGTTGGTCTGTGGATGGGTAACCATCTTTACATACCCAGACCCCTGACGTGCCTCGGAAAGCACGTTAGGCCGTTGGTTCCGGCCGTCATTCGTGGATCTTTGACAGTCGTTACGGGTAGTCAGAAGCCCGAAAGTCTGACAACCAGTCTTACCAAGGGGTATCGTATTACCCAGTAACTGGGTTGTGGAGGTCAGATAGGCAGTCGCTTCACGCAAAATACTGGTATTCAGCTGCATCCTGTTAGACTGGAAGGCGACCCCAACATACTTGGGAAAAGGCTAGACAGATGATAATTTGGCTACACGTGTCCCAAAAGGAAACTTAGCCATTATATCAAAAACTCACAAGCTAAATACATAACCTGTTAGGGTTTATGGTTGGATACCAAAGGAAAGACCGTTCTAAGGATTTCAATAATACGTTTATTAATCCTTTTATTTATATATTGGAAGGTATGTCTACTCTATTAGCCTTGTGGGGATCACACGTCTCACGTAATATTAGTAAACACACCTTCCAATATATAGGTAAATAAAAGGATTAATAAACGTATTATTGAAATCCTTAGAACGGTCTTTCCTTTGGTGTCCAACCATAAACCTCGTAAGTAATTCCAGAAAACAAGCAATTTCTCAAAGAACGCTTATTATCCTTCGTTCCAATAGAAAATGAATCAATCTGGAGTAAATTGCGTTTTAACTTCAATCAGACAGCATTCAACGTTGGTGGCTAGACCAGCAAAATAAGACCATATTTTAATGGATTCAGAAGAATTACGGCCAATTTGTTTACATAGGTAATTTATTGAATTTCTTGAAACTTGATTTGATGTTTTTTATATTCCATAGAATTTACTATGAAAGCAGACTTTAATGTGTTGAATTGAAAACTGAAGTCAATAAAGTTGTTATGAATTCACTGAAATTCTAAATTATATGAATGGAAAGCAAGGAAGAAAAACAGTTCATTCTGCACAAATAAAGGCTCCTTCAAACAGGCGCGACACGAGATATAATCGCGTCCACACAAAGGCACCGCTCGTTGCGCGACTTGCGATGACTTTGTGTCGCGTGTCGTGTCTCACGACGAACACACATTATAAAAATTGTACATGGTAATACTGAAATCAAACGTATTCGAAACGTAACAATAAAGGTAACAGTAATGTTTTTGTTTCTTTGCCACGGGAAAGTATAATTCAGTCGTCCAACACTCGTCTTTTCACTACCTCTACTGATAGTACCTAACACGTATAACATGATCAGCTCCACTGCTGTTCCCACTGCCAGGCCTCCTCTATTCGAGAGGGAATGGGCTATAATCTACCACAGGGGCCCAGTGCGGGTTGGTAGATGTCACGTGAATTCGAATTTTTTGTTCTAGGCCATACCGGTTTCCTCACGATATTTTCCATCACCGTTTTGAGAGCAGTGGTGATGAAATTATTTACACAAAGTAAAGCGCCTGTCAAGCTTCGAACTCACGTTTTACGAGTGCAAGAGCAGTGGTGCTCTCACTGAACCTACCGAATACACATGACTTTAAAAGTGTGCAGATACGTAAATAAAAATCCAATATTCACTGGCATAGCTTCCGCAAATCACATGCAAGCCGCATTGTTCGCGGCGACACACAATTTTTGGATACGGGTGACCTGTATATATGGAACAATAATTGATATGGTTCACAATTCAATTTGAAAGTTAGATTGATAGTTGATTGATTAGTTAACAGTCGGTAGGTAAATATATACCACACACGTACCCACGCGTGTTGGAGTGGTTATGAATTCAAATCATTCGGTCGACCGACCGTTACACTGCATCATTCCATTTCAATCAATCTCCCTAACCCTTTTTCAAATATGTTGGGGTCGGCCTGCCAGTCTAACCGAATGCAGCTGAATTTCAGTATTTATTTATTTATTTAAACTTTTCGCACAAAAAGGTACAAAGGCGGACTTTATGCCTTAGGCATTCTCTACCAGTCAACCAAGGGTGGTGAAGAGATTGGATGGCAGGTGCTTCGTTTGAGAGGAACAATGATAAAAAAAATCTATTAAAACTAGGTACACAAATACATAAATAGGTGATATACATTTACATACTATTTACTATAATATATACTTAAAATATAAATATTAATAATAATAATATTAATAATAATAATAATCGTTTATTTCTTAATTCAAAATTACAATATGGAGGTAGTGTTGTTTATATAAAATACACAAATTCAAGGGAGAGAGGTGATGAGATGACTCTACGCTATTTATTTTGAAAATAACTCTGCAATTTCCGCTTAAATGCATACCGACTGGTGGCCGTCCTGATATCAAGAGGAAGTGCATCCCAAAGAAGAATGGACTGAATATGAAAGGAAGAATGAACAAAGTCAGAAGTATGAGAAGGACAGAGTAGGAGAAGATTGTTAGAAGAACGCAGATTCTTAGCGTGAGAAGAACAAAGATATTGGAAGTGAGACACGAGATAAGAAGGAGTGGGAGAGTTGAGAAGGGAGAAAAGCGTGTCGACAAGTCGACACATGGTCATATTTCTTGAGGTTGAATATGAACCGGATACCATTGTTGAGCAATCTGTCGAGCTTATCCAGCAAAACCGCGTTCAAGTCAAAGTAGCACACGTCGCCATATTCGATTATAGGGAAAATTAAAGTCTGCACAAGCATGGTTTTCGTCTTAATGAATTTCAGTATTTTTCATGGGTAACACAATACCCCTGGTAAGATTGATTGTCAGATGTTTGTGCCATGCGGCTGTTATTATTTAGCCACGAGCATCATTCCGATTATGGATCCAAATCTAACATCACACTTACAAACCCATGGCGATTGTCTATTACTAACTTCAGAAAGTAACATGTAAAGATGACGTAGACTTGTAATTGCGCCAGATATAAACATTGTTTGAAGCTGTAAGTATTTAGGAACCAGCTCATTCTTCTTTCAAAGCAAACGACATGGAGAGAAAAATTTGCCCGACATCAATCTACGTAACGAAAAGGTCAATGGTAAAAAAAACTAGCTACGTCCCCGTAAAAGGTGGCCTTTAATAGCAATTGTGGATTTACTACTGCTGCTCACCGGCTGGCAGGTCCTGGGTTCCAGAACGAGCAAAAATGTTATTGGGTTTTTCCATATGACATTTCGGAGTAGCAGCCTGTTACATGGGACTTAAAAAAAACTGGCGAAAAGTGGGTGTACCATAGGTTAATATCTGCCTAACCATTCGTGAACACAAGGCGTGATGTTATGTTCACGTCAAATAAACTTATTATCTTTCTTTCTTTTTTCTTACCTTCTATCTTTCCTTCTTTCTTTCTTTCTTTCTTTATGTTACTACCGACTTTTCAAGCAGAACATTATTTACTAGTAAGAGTAAAACTGGCGAAAAGTGGTTGTACCATAGGTTAATATCTGCCTAACCATTCGTGAACACAAGGCGTGATTTTATGTTCACGTCAAATAAACTTATTATCTTTCTTTCTTTTTCCTTACTTGCTATCTTTCCTTCTTTCTTTCTTTCTTTCTTTATGTTACCAAC
The DNA here is from genome assembly GCA_927399505.1 of Luperina testacea. Lineage (NCBI taxonomy): Eukaryota > Metazoa > Arthropoda > Insecta > Lepidoptera > Noctuidae > Luperina > Luperina testacea. Next base: position 3,927,111 of record OV656771.1, read on the forward strand.
GACTTTTCAAGCAGAACATTATTTACTAGTAAGAATATTATTAATACAAACCTCATGTAAATTGATGTAATTTATCTGTATTTTAACAACATCAAACGCAAATGTAATTCAAATCTAGGATTGAAGATACCGAGATCTTCAAAGAGTACAGCTCACTCAAACCTCTCCTATACCTCATTAAAAAAACAAACGTGCCCCAAAATTTAAAATTCACCACACAAGCTGACATTTTCGTCTGTATTACATAGCTTGCTTACTTATCTCCGTTGGTCGGAGCTCACGTAACAACATAAACTGCAGTGTGTATGTTACAGAGCGAAATCCCGCGAAGAGGATCGTAGGATTTCAGGATACGATCCGTGTTTACATTGGTATACAGCCTCTTGGGATGGGTAAGCTTTTAAAGCAAATATGCAACCGCACTTGCAACTGCTTGCAGTTTTTCCCGGAAATATAAACATTAAACATATTGGAAATATTTAAACGTAGATTTGTGTTAAAGTAGGTAGCATGTGACTAGGATTCTTGTTGGAACTGTAACGTTTTTCTTCTATTAAATCTTGTTTTCCCTTCTTATATTTTATAACTAGCAGCGCCCCGCGGTTTCACCCGCGTAAGTTTCGATCCCGTGGGAATATCGGAATAAAAAGTATCCTATGCATTAATCCAGGAAATGGTCTATCTAGGTGCCAATTTTCATCCAAATCTGTTCAACGATTTACGCGTGATTGAGTAACAAACATCTTCACAAACTTTCACATTTATAAAATTAGTAGGATTATTTATTAAGTTAAAACCTATGCTAGGAAAAAACTCACGGCCGCGCATCTAACCGCTGCTGGTCAGACCAAGTAACCGCCTTCACTAGACATAGACTTCCCTATTACGACCGACCTCAGAGAATCCGAGAATCAAAAGAAGTGGAAGAACATCGTTCTACATGAAGCCACGAAAGCTTTTTAGGAACACGGCGTTCAATAATGCAGTAGGTAGTCGACCAAAAAGAAGAAATGAAAACAATATTTTTATCATTATCATGAAAACTTTGGATTTCCCGTATTTTGCAGATGTGTCTTCTTTAAAAGGATAATTAGATACGGTCAGCAACAAAGGTAGATTAACACAGCTCCTTTTACACATCATGTAAATTGATACAATGTGATTTGATTAATCTCCTTTTTAGCATTTCTTATAATACCTAAGAAGTAACATTGTATAAACTTTACTTCTGTTCCGATGTTAATTAAATGTCTTGCGCAATAATTAAGATTTAGAAAACTGAAATGTGAATGGACCTTTGTTGCTGACTATACCTAATAACTTTATTAAATGCAGACTACATCTAATCACCGGACTGCGAATATACAAAAAATTGCTATAGCGTCATTGAAAACACACACATTCAAACGCGTAAGCCTCAAAGTAACGCTCGGAAGCTTTTTTTAAATATCCATTTCACAACATTTTTTCACTCAAAAAACACGAAACGAACAAACCGAACAACAAATAAACAAGCAGTATCCCAAACATTCGGCATTTCAACGCTCAGGCCGAAAAAACACCGCAGAAACACTTCAATATTACATATTTCATCCTATTTCGAATTCAGACCCTGTCGGTGCCGTAGAGATAAGAGCAACTACCATTAATATAAGGGTACAGATGGCAAACAAAGTGAATAGACGAATAGACAATTTTTCGGCGTTCGCCTCATCGAGATCGCCGAATAATGACGAGACGCTGACAGACGCTGAAAGTCGAAAAAAGTAGAGTTATTAGGTCAATACTCATAGGGAAGCGTAAAAATGATTGTTGAGTTGTCAAAAGTGAAATGTAAGGGTGCATCGGATACGGAACCTTTTGGGATTATAAGGAATTGGTGCGAGTTATCTGTTTGATGGTTACGGGTCTAACAATAGAAGGATCTATTCTGAGTGAAAAGTATTTCTTTACTCAGTTTATGTAAAGAAAATTCATACGAGAATTCTTTCTTTTCAATAGGCAACTACTTTTTTTTTTCAATAGTTTCCGCCTATTAGATTGCTGTGCATTCCTTCCTTAACGGTAACCCTTTCGGACAATCCCGCTGAGTCGTATAGCAAGCTGAAGTGACAATCGGCCGGCCTTATTATCCGTAGAACCGATGACCGTTGGGGTAGACGTATTCTTGAGTGGAGACCGCGAATCGGTAAACGTAGGTTGGACGCCATCAGGCTAGGTGCAGCGACGATCTTCGCAGGATGGCTGGTAGCAGCTGGATGAGAGTTGCCCAGAATCGTCCTTATGCCTATGCCCAGCAGTGGACAGCTGTAGGCTGATGATAACCAGAATCATGAATACATAACATAAACTTAAATGCTTATTGCTTCTAAAACCGTAAAAGATATTACGCACCGCGAATAAAGATAATCATATTCAGCTCCGACGACTTATATCTACAGCAGCTATAAATTTTATAATAGGTCATAAATTTATCATAAATCAGTCGGAGTTGCAATTTTAAAACAACTCGATAGCGTTTTTCGTGGACTTCTTTAAGTAAGTGGACTAGAAAATAGACTTTTCTAATGAACTCATAACTGCCAACACAGAATAAACAGAATGAATTCCTACTTTTCCTGATACAATGAATAAAATGGGTCCCTAAAAATAACAATGCCAGTCCAATGAACCACAAACCTCGAAACAAAACCGCAACAAAATATCAATAGCTACACGAATATCTATTTCCAGACAAAAAAAAACCGATATTAATTCGCGAAAAAAATGGATCGCCCGGGTAATCCGGCGAGATGCTTTTTAAAATTTATTCGGCCTCCGGGTGCTATTTATATCGCCGTTTCAAAAATGAAGTGCGGTTATCTCAGAGACGTAAAAACGTGTTCGGAATAACAATTCGGTTTTCGGCAATAGCTGTGTTGGCACTCGGCCTAACCGAGGAGCTTGCGTCTCACTAATTTACTTATGCTACGTGACGTAAGTAGTGTTGCTAATTTTATTGTCTTACTTTCAAGTGTTTATGTTTATTTATGTTGACGTAAATAACATTTTTTACGTTGTACGTTTGGGAGCGCAAATAAGACAAGATCTTTATTTTGTGGAGGGCAAATACCACGAAGTTGGATATAGGATTTGTTTAAGTTAATTCGCGATGAACAAGCTAAAATAGAGTTTTGTTCGTCATCAAGAATACTGTGCAATACTATAGAAACGTTTTATTAGTATTTGTATAACTTGCAGTCGATGTAAAAAAAAATATCTTTAACGTTTAAACGTCAAAAATGTACCTATGGTCAAACAGTGGCTAATCATTACTTAACTTTAAGTAACGTTTATAAATAAAGGGGTTTATGGTTAACCATTGCGTAACATCTTTTAAATATTTCTTGAAAACCTAAATACGACAGGCTAAAGGCACAAAATGAAGATAACGGGCTCTTAGCCGCATCCACGGCGACCTCAATTAAGCCTCCTTCAAACTGGCGCGACACGCGATAAAATCGCGCGCGACATAAAGGCGCCGCAAGTCGCGCAACGAGCGGTGCCTTTGTGTCGCGCGCGATTCGCGTCGCGCCTCGTGCCTGTTTGATGTCAATATCAGAATCTAAAGGCTCCCGGCCTTTAGATTCTGATATTGACATCACAAAAATACAACTTCTTACTCCAAAAAGGACACCCTCCCAAGTCCTCCCAAGTGACTACTAAGTTTCTGTTGCCGACGAACTGGGTCAAATTAACTTCTCACTGAATATGGACAATCAACGTTGATCAACACCCTAATAGCGTAGTTCATTGATTCACATGTTCGAAAAAAATCTCTGCTCAACAACGTAAATTACGCAATGAATATTGTTGAACTGTCAAAGTGAAGCCGCCCATTTCTACTGTCAGTGTGTGTGTGTTTTTTTTTTCAGAATGGGAAATCATCAAATGACCCCTCCCGCTCTGGGTGGAGCGGAAGGGAGTGTCAGACTCTTACTGACTAAAACCCACCCGTGTTCCTTCCTTAGCCCTTTATGTTCCGGGCCAGCGGTAACCCTTTCGGACAATCCCGCTGATCTACTGTCAGTGTGTTACGCAATTACCCCTCTGGTTATATAACCTCATAACCAGCCTCTTTTCTTGAACCAACACTTATAGTCCCTACAAAGCTGCTTAACCAACAATGTAAACACAAACAAACACCTTTTTAACAAAAAAAAAAACTTCAAAACGCAATCTAGAAAACAGTTGCGAGCAAAAAACATGGCCACTTCTCCCACTAAATCGTTTGAAATTCATCTCGGCACATTCGTAGTATCTACTCCTCCGAGGAGACGAAGCCAGTATAGCTCCTTAGGGAGAAAAGGATCGATAGCAATTTAAATGTGCTGATTTCTTCCATCGTAACCAGTAATGAGAGATCGTAATTAGATTTAGTCCCTATTCGATTCTCGTCTCGATGATAATACGGCGGCATTACTAAAACGCTGCGTTTTGAATTCGCTAATTGTGTTTTACTTCGGATTTATGTTATGTGGGGAGAGCAGTTTATTGTAACTGACATTGGCGCCTTTTACAAACATGCATTTGTTGAAAAAATTTTTTTTTTCCTATTTGGCATCTCATAGTTGACCTTGAGAGGTCGTGACCTTTTTGACCGGATGTGTACCTACCTACATAATGAAGAAAACTACATAGTGGATTGGGCAAAAAACTGATTTTAATAATTATATGTGGGTAGTTTAACAGCCACATTGGTAGATCAAAGGTTAAGCTAAGCTTGCCACTGTCAGTTCATGGATGGGTGACCATCCATTATTTACATATTGAGACTCGGAAAGCACGTTAAGCCGTTGGTCCCGGCTGTCATTCGTTGATCTTTGACAGTCGTTACTGATATTTAGAAGCTCAAAAGTCTGACAAGCAGTTTTCCAAGGGGTAGGTAAGGGGTCAGTCAGATAGGCAGTCGATCCATGTTAAATACTGGTATTCAGCTGCATTCGGTTAGACTGGAAGCCGACCCCAACATAGTTGGAAAAGACTAGGCAGATTGATTGAGTTTCTCTTTTTATAAGGTGGCAGTAATTATTTATCCTACATTGACTTGAAGCTTTAGTTCGAGAGCTGAGAGAATGATTAATAAAAATACGTCTGTAAAACATTCCAAGTCAAAGCATTTATTCCAAAGAAGCACCTTTGAACGTCAAAATTTACAACAAAATAGAATTGATTCTAGTCCCTTCCAAAAGGTAGTTTTCGTATGGAGAAGAATGGGCAAGAAACTCCTCTAGATGTCTATTTGCGAAAACCACGTACAGTACCCGGCGATAAATATTGCACATCGACCTTTGGAAAAAAGAGACAATCGGCTAATTTCGGCTTCGTAGAGCGTTGTCTCTGTCGCACGAAATACAAACAGTCCAGTATCTATTAGGAACTGTTAAAACAATTATGATTTGCTTCTTTTGATAATTATTTTTACTCTTTGTATAAAATACAAAAAAGGGTAAAGGTCGATGTGCAATATTTATCGCCGGGTACTGTAAAAATGTTGTTATTGAAACAACAGTAATTGGTAATGACACCTACTTATACAAGGTCGTCCATTAATCGATCCTTTCGGTATTTTTAAAGTACTTAAAAAGCTACAATTTCTATATTTTGTCCTCGAATCCTTATTATCGCCACTTTAAAGTGAGCACTCAAAGATCTACTCAGATATCCCAGCGGACCATTCCTTCGACAAGTACCTCAAGCACAGGAACTTGATATTTTCACACAAAATAATAATTTTATTTCATAATGTACACTTTTAGTAAGATTTTTTTTGTCCTGTGAGCTTGTGCTAGTTGATTAACCGAAAAAATAAAGTATCCTTAGATATATTAAAGAGTTCTAAACTCTTTTTCTTCTTTTTTTTCTCTTTTTCTTTTTTTCTCTTTTTCTTCTTTTTCTTTCTTTTTTTCTTTTTTTTCTTTTTTTCTCTTTTTTTTTTCTTTTTTTTTTTTTTTTTAATTTTTGAGATGGGGAATAACCATTGAACTTGCGACACTGTTACGTTAACTGACACCTCTGTTTTAAGTTTTCGCCATTATAAAGACATCAACGCGCGGTACATTTTCTTTGGGAAGAATGACCTTCAAACATATTTATAAAATTACTATGCTTTTTCAAGTTTTCACTTCTGTTGGCACTCCTGGAGTGCCACTGTTTTTTTTTTTAAAGTAGGAATTAAGGTTTAAATCGCACAGACCAGAGAAGTATGGCACAAAAGGGGAGGCCTATAATCAGCAGTGGGTAGAACAAGGCTATCAATGATGACGATGATGATGAGGGATCCAATCAAAATGGAAGAATATCAAGCGTTTGACATAAACACACCTGCATAAAGATGAATGGAGTAGGTACCTATATTAAAGGGATATTATAATATTTTCCTTGTGCGAGTCATTACGGCCACGATGGCATTAAGACCACTCACAATGGTCCCGGAGGAGCCATTCGGGGTACAAGACCAAACGCCATTAACTTTATTAATCTGGTTGGTTTATCAGAGATAGAAGTGTTTTTGTGGTATTTTTATAAGGCTGTAAAAATACCACAAAAAGTACTCAAAAATACATAAAAACGTACTATTTAGAAGTTAGTTTATTTTAGAGTTTAGAGGTCCTCATCACCTAGCGAGCAAAACGGGGAGTTCAAGGTCGTGGTCAAACTAAATCGCGGGCTACAGCCTACAGCTAATGTAAACAATATGTAAGGTGTTTTTGATGCTACCAAAACAAAGAAAAAGTCAACACCGGTATTTTGCAAGAACCACCATATATAAAGATTATTTGGCAAAGCATCATTCTGCACCTTCATAGGTATAAAATATATTTTTCTTCAAGAAACTGTTCTTCCCTGCCGTAATAAAACCTCATTAATACAGGTAGAAGTAATAACGTCACATATGCTCCAACTACATCGTCTTAGGATAAGAAACGGAACATTATCTTATACTTTTTGTCCGCATTAGAGGAAATTAACGCCACAAGGAATAGCAGAAAAAGTTCACACGGTAAGCTGTTGAGTGTGGTCGTTGCTTGATAATAGATTAATACGGGATTTTATCTGTGTGGCAGGAATTAGGCTCCGATATTGAATTTTGTTACATAATCAAAAACGATTTTATATCCTGTTGAAAATCGTTGTAGAAATACGGAACGCTTAGAACCAATTGTCACTTACCAACCAAGTGCCAATCGCTCCTCTTTTCTTTCTTTTACGGGGAAATGCGGGTTGTCTTTTCTCCGTGGAAATGCTCTCGCCTGTTTTCTGTCTAGTTAATGACCATAAAGCAAAAGTTGTTTTACAGAATAATAAATATTAACTACATACTTGTATGTCCCTATGTTTTCCTTCTTGATGATACATTATTTTTATAAGCACTAGAACCCCTTAAAAAATGTCGATTTAAACCGCTGTCAACAGAGGCCTAGTGTACAAAGACAACTATTAATGAAAACAGAAAACACAGCCTACCTAAATTAAACTCCATTCAGTATGTCAACGCTAGCGTTTCCACAAAGCTATCACGCGGATTACAGGGGGAAATGAGCGGAACTTATGTCACATGACACTTGACGTGACATTCAAGCGGGCTGCGCATTCTGAATTTAAATGCAGTAGATTGTTTGACGTTTAATATCGTTTTAATTTATTATTTCTATGGAGGCACTCGCAGAGTGCAATATAAAAGTTACCTTGACTGGCGTGAGTATTTCTTAAAGTTGTGAGTATGGCCATTTTTTTTTTGATTATCTGAGAATTTTTGTTGATTAGCATTTATTCGAGTTAACACAGGTATATAGGTATCCATAAATGGGAAACTAACGTCAAAGACTCATATCAATCGACCTAGCCTTTTCCCAACTATGTTAGCCAACTATTTTACCCAACAAAAATGAGAGCGTATCTCCTAAATCAATTTCATTCATATATTTTACACTAGCTTCCGCCCGCAGCTTCGCCCGCGAGGTATGTCGATAAGAAGTATCCTATGTCCTTCCTCAGCTTGCAATCTATCTATCTGCCAAATTTTATCAAAATCCGTTCAGTGGTTTAGACGTGAAAAGGTAACATACAGACAGACAGAGTTACTTTCGAATTTATAATATTATTAATTAGTAATTAGTATAAATTGTTCCATCACTATACCAAAACAAGTTTCCGTAATTCGTTTATTCCCCTATTTCCTTATTTCGTCACCGCAACCTCCAGGACGCAGGTAATAAAACATTCATTCGTTCATCACTCCCGGTCCCTCAAGACCATTCGTTCACATTCACTCGAAGGGATCCACAATATTAGCTCAGTAAATGTGTTATAGTGGCAGCAAATTAATTGCTATTATTAAGTGATCTATTTGTTTGTGGAGCAATTTGGCAAATTGTGGAGCTTTCGAGATTATATTAACGGTATTGTAAAGGTTTTGAGCTGTCATAACTTTGGAATGATTATTTACGTGGATTGTTATGTTTGTTTTAAACGGATTATTCGAGTACCGATTACATCATAACATCAAAATCAGGTTATATTATACTGAATATTTACCTAGCATTCTATTGCGGAAAAAAAATACATTTCGCTTGGCAAGAAGGATAAGCAAAAAAAAAACAATTTTGAGATAAGTATACATCATCGTATACCGTAAATTAAATATATTTCCCCTGTTGTTATACGATTGTAAAAAAACAATAATCAAATGGTTGATATCCCTAACGTATGACGAAACAGAAAATATTATGACCAGGATTAGCTGAAAAAAAAAATTATAATAAATAAATATTGGGTACACTCACACCCTCAACACTTACACACTTACATACACAAACACACACTGAGAGCTGCTAAATTAATGTTTTATTTTATTTTTACTTTTATCTCTTTTTTGTTTTTTTTCTCTTTTAAAAACCTTTTACGCCTCATCATTGTTAAGTTACCACTTATGGGAAGAGCGAGGCAGCTCCGACACAAGTAATTTTGTAACTTACTGGGGCTGTCTTAATTTATGTATGACACAATGTTTAAGTTAAAATAAATATTTTTGTATTTTTTTTTGTATCATACCAAAAAGTTGCAAGTTTTGGGTCGTATGGCAAATGAACGATTTCATCAATTGTTGGTATGGAGACTGTGGCGCTACAGTTAACGTGATCTTTAACCAACTAGATGTAGACACCATTTATAAATAAAGCAAACAAATCGACCGATCGCCTATCCCAAAATAAGATTAAACAAAACCACAACATCTTAACCAGGCATACAGAATTACCCGACATCGATTTAAGGGATGTTCAACAAACGAACGACGAAATTTGAATGCTTCATCCAATACCTATTGAATATTTAAATTGGAATTAACGATCAGAGACGTTTTGTCGATTGAGCTTTAATACGTTCGTGGAACCAGCAAAGCGAGGCAAGAAACCAATGAACTCGATCAGCTGGAAGGAGGTATGAAAATTGGACGATTTTTTGACTGATTGCCGCTTCATTGTGCGGCCCGTTTACTTTATGTCCCCTGGTAATTTGGATTAGACATATTTAGATATGGAAAGTAGAAGAATACATAAAGCGCTACAAGGTCATTGCAGTGAATGACAGAAAATCGGAACTAACGCCACCAAATAGTTTTATCAATAAAATTTAGCAAAAAAAAAACACTTTTTAGGGTTCCGTTGTCAACTAGGAACCCTTATAGTTTCGCCATGTCTGTCTGTCCGTCTGTCCGTCCTCGCTTAATCTCTGTGACTGTTAGCACTATAAAGCTGAAATTTGGTACCAATATGTATATTAATCACGCCGACAAAGTGCTAAAATAAAAATTGGAAAAAAATGTTTTATTAGGGTAGCCCCCCTATATGTAAAGTGGGAAGTGATTTTTTTTTTAATGTCAACCCTTACGTGTGATATATTGTTGGAAAGGTATTTAAAAATGAATAGGGATTTACTAAAATCATTTTTTGATAATGTCAATAATTTCGGAAATAATCGCTCCAAAAGTAAAAAACAATGTGTCCCCCCCCCTCTAACTTTTGAACCATAAGTTTAGAAAATATGAAAAAAATCTGAAAAGTAGAACTTTATAAGGACTTTCTAGGAAAATTATTTTGAACTTGATGAAAACAACAGTTTTTGTACAAAAAAGACAAAAAGTTGTACAAAATAATTTCTGGACTGTTTGTAGTATAATCGTACCTATACGATGGATGGATACCCACTTTTAAACTCGTAAGTGGGAAAACTTATTGTGACGGACGGGAAACTACGGAACCCTACACTGAGCGTGGCCCGACACGCTCTTGGCCGGTTTTTTTTACTTATAACGCCCCGTGTAAATTTTGTTTAAGCACCTACAGATCCTTGTTGCAGTATACTTATCTATGGTAGAGTTATACTCGAGTAGTAGAAAAACAGTATTATAGGCTGAATCTGGCTCAAAAATGAAGCTCAAGAGAACGTAACTATAATCAAAGCGCAAATGTATCGAGAGCAAACCAATTTCGCCAGTATACCTAGAGACACAAAAAAAGTCCAGCACGAGATGAGAATCTATTGCAAGCTGCACGCTACCTAATAACCAGCCAACACGTACGATTTATCCGCCATTTGCGAAGACTATACAACTCAGCGCAAACACACGGCTACAATTTCTCAATTCTTTTATTACACCCCAGTATTTTTGTTGCATGTTTACGATTTTTGGTGCACGACAGTGTACAGTGCACGCGAGCTTGCAATGAACCACGAACTTATGAGTAATTAGGTTTTATAACACCACAGATGCAATGCACGGATGTGTACCTATACAAATGGGCGAGTATAATGTAAACTGGGTGGCAATAGTTATTTTCGTGCACGGCAGGATTGATCCATGCTTGACCAAAGTACCTAGAGTCTATTCAAACTTATGTTCCAGATTAAATTATTTCAAGTTAAAGAAATATCAACTTTATTTTAATGGTTATTAAGTTGATTTGAGAGTGACTAGCGCTATTGAAAAAGATATAAAAATGTTTGAAGTTGTGGCGTAAACTGAACTTTATTATTTAGGATTTAAAGTAATTTTTTCCATAAACTCATATTTCTTTACATTTTTGGCAAATAATGTTTCTCTGTTTCTATGGAAAATTTAAAATCGGTCAAATTGGGCTGTAACACGATTTTTGAAAATGTTCTTATGGGACCCTATTACTAAGAAGTAATAGGTTCCCGTTTTTAGCCTTTGGGTAAGGAACCCTAAAAATAGTCTACAGATTTAAAGTCTACAAGGCCTATTATTACGCAGAGGTGTTACCTAGAACTATATAATATTAATAGAACACAAACATTTTGCCAGTTTTGTTTAATTCCCATTTAACAGTTGGCGAGCTTATTACCATCAGCCTGGTACAAATCCACACTCCGGGGTGCTACTGTGAAATTCCAGATAGTAAAACCCAACTTATATAGTAAAACTTTGCTCGATCCGGAAACCTCAGACTTGTTTCACACGTACCACAACCACAACACGTAGGCGGGCGCTAATTTATATGAAAACTTATAGTTAAATTCACACGGAACACATTTTGCCGTCATTATCGACCGCGTGTGTGATACCGACCGCATCGCAGCCACGTCGAAACCACAACGCAACCACTAGCGTCACCGCGAACTAGCGGCCGGCCATATCGCAAACACAAAGTTTTGTAGATACCACGACGCAACCGCAAGAAGCCGCAACGACACTATTCACAGCTTGACCACGTTTTGTCGCTGCGATGTGGTGTGGTTGTGATACGTATGAATGGATCCTCACGCTCAGCAGTAACTGTAGCGCTTGCAACAACTAGAGCAACGAGGATGTCGTGCAAATCTACTTCAAAATCAAACTCACAAAACACCTCAGAACATTGATGAATGCCGTGACGTAATTATAACAAGAGAAACACCGGTAGCTGTCAGTACTGCGACCTCGACACAACCGTCATTACTCTTTCTGTTCCCGAACCATTACGACTCCGACAGTACATGAATATTTAAATGTCCTCCTGAATATACAAGCAAAATGTATTTTTGTCCCTCCTTTATTACTATCCGATGATAATTAAGACTCCCCTGTATTTTTATTATAAATTCATGTCGTAGACTGTTTTTGTTTAGCTGCGGATTTTTTGCGACGTCGGAAAAGAAGTTTGTGGTTTTCATAAGATCTTTGAGTGAGACGGAAGTTTTTCAAAGTTTTCTTTTCATGGCTGTCCAGCGAGAATCCTTTGAGTGAAACCTTGTAAAGGTTTGTAAAGGTCAGTAGTTTTTTAATGAAACGCTGAAAAGTATCGTGTACTAATTTTGCAAATTGTAGGTCTGAATGTAATATTTGTACGCCAAAAATGACAAAACGTTACGTTTTGTCATTTTTGGCATACAAATATCGTACCTAACTTGGATTGCTCTGCTCACTCCTATTTTCCAAGAGAAAATAAAAAGCAGTTTTTTTCTCAATCGGTTAAGAACGTTCATCTCGCGCGGGCTGGCAGCGTCGCATTTCTAGTGGCTTTTCCCAGCTATGTTAGGGTTCGAGTTCCAGTCACACCGGATGCAGCTGAATACCAATATTTTACATGAAGCGACTGCCTAGCTGACTTCCACAATCCAGTTACTGGGTAATAATAACAAGTACTATTTTTTTTACAGCCAAGCAATAGATCGTTGGTATTTTTTTTAACATTTACACGTAAATAAATGTTTATTTACGTTTAAATATGTATTTAATGGACATAAATAACAATATTATATGTACTGCCAATAGAAAATAATTGACAATATGTAAATTTTTATGAGTAAATACCAAAATAACGGTACAAAAATAGCGTACAAACTTATAAATACCCACGATCTTCAATGACGTACTTGGCTGTAAAAAAATAGTACTTTGGTTCAAATTTAATAAAAATAATTAAGTAAAAACTCTAGAAATGCGACGTTGCCAGCCCGCGCGGGATGAACGCTCTAAAACAGATTCAGATTACACTTAATACAGATTTATGGTAATATTCTTCATCCAAAATATAAAATAAATTAATTTCGGAGCGACAAGCACGGCTGACAAAAACGAAGTTATCACAGAGGTCACTAACCTCATTATCCTTATCAGCGTCCTTGATATGCTGGGCTATGAACCTGACACTCTTCAACGCAGCAGCCACTTCAGGAGATAGGTGGCGTGGCAGCATATTCTCTGATTCAGTCACTATAGAAAGGAATGAGAAATAATGTTATATAAGCTGATTTAAAGTCAAGCTTATGGTGAAAGGGGATTGAAGAATTTTAAATGGAGCCTGGCATACCTACCTATCCGCCATTTTGTTTCTTTTTTTTCAAAATGGTAGCCACGAGTTTTTTTTTTATTTGAAACATTCAGAGTAATTATTTCAAACAGATCATAGATTATGCCTACAAAGACACAAAATCACAGTGCTTAGCAGACAGATTGGTGCCCAAACCATTTCATCAAAGGAGAGCATCTTACCTGAAGGTCTCTGGTGAGCTCCACCAGCAGACAGCATGTCATCTTCAGGAGCTGGTGATTTACGATAATCACCGTTGTCTTTATCACCAAACGCGTCCGTTAAGCTGTCCCTGCTAAAAAAAATACCATAAGTTAAAATCTAAATTCATCAAAAAAACTAAGTACCTATCTTGTTCTTCAGAACCTAGATTTTTCACCAAAACTTTTCGAATAAGACAACTTGAAAAGTCTGTAAATCTTTCCAAAGAACTTCGTCATATAATTCCATGGAAGATACAATTAACGAGGAAAACAGAAAGCGTTTTTTGGAAGGAAACATCGAAAAATGAGTTTCGGACGCCATCGCCAAAAAAGGCAGTGCAATGCAAAAAAAAACATTGCGGAATAACACGAAATGGTAAATAAATAAACGCCACGTTGTTAGTATTTTTCTAACAGCTAATTATTTTGCACCCTTATTTCTTTACTGGGTATGTGGTTAAGTATTTCTGTTTCCCCTCGAGGGGGAGCCGGGGTCCAACTCATGACTTGTCGCTTGCATGCATTAAAGTTGCAGCGTCACTAATTGAATATTTAGCGATGCATCGCAAAATAGAAAACTTTTGGTTCGAGTTTAACAAATTTTTTGTAAGTTTTGCTCAGCTGTTTTAAACTATTTTGCTGATTGTACATATTTTCTTGGTTTCCTTTTTGAAAGACCTTATTTTAATTTTAAATTTACACTGAATTTGTAAATTTATGAATTCAGTGGAATCGACGTGCTTGTATGCATAAACAGCTTATAATGTTCCAACCGCTGGGAAACAAGCCTCCTCTTAGAAGGAGTGGGATATAATATACCCCACGGGCCCAGTATGGGTTGGTGGATATCACATGTCATCGATATTTTGCTTTTATGACTTCCTATTCAATTCTTAGTTACCATGGGATTTCAAAACCGCAAACCAAAGGTATGTGCGTAGTAATAAATAACTACTCTACAATATTGGTTCCGGAAATGCAAAACAAAAGTGTCAGGTACTCAAATGGCAGAATGTGAACCTATCTTTCTCTGAATATCTCTTTTTTTTTCTTTATCTTCTTCTTTCTTTTTTCTTTAATATGTTATAATCATTTCCATCTAATCGAGAAAATCGTAAATACATAGTGAAGTGACACTTCATCTCAGATATGGCGACAAAATGCAAAGAACATTTTAATTTAACAATTTTAAATAAAACCGAACAATTCCATCGAACGAGCGATTTCAACGCACGGGAATGTGCGTCAATTAGTCGATGCAACGCGTCGACTAATTAATAGGCTCAATGGGTGTGTGTACATTAAGTACTTGCTTTTGTTCGGGGTCTGAGTCCTGTGTGTTAGTGATAATAATTAGCCTGGTCGTGGGGGATACCAGTAAAGTCGTCTATCCACTGCTATGCAGGATGTTCGAAGAGGTTTGCAACGTTAGCTGCGCAGTTCATTTGTTTGCCAGGCACGCGTTCGTGCGTAGCGTGACCGTGGGTCGCTGTGGACATTCCTACATTTTCATACATGTAAAGCGAAGCTAAGAACACGTGCGTAGCTTAGCCGTGTGCTGCTGTGGATCGACACCTTAATATTGGTGGTTAGAATTTGAGTTTTCTATTAGAAAAAGTACAGTACACAAGGAAGTTCCGTAGTCATATGGTTGAATACACACATACGGAGAGGTAGGGAAAATTTATGAAAATTAACTTTAGAATTGGAAGCAAGCTGGCAGTTTTCACGTTTACATGCATGCATGGATGCACAAACACTGTTTCAGGTAGTTTTTACCTTGAAGTACTACTTAGTAGTATTTGCAGCCGTTCGTCGGAAGGGCTTGAAATTTAAAAAATATTAGTTGTGAATAGTTTTATTTTACCAATTGATAAAACTGAAGACGTCCACATAGACAGGGTCAATTTAAATTCACTGGCGAAACTTCACAGAAATTATAGGAGTCGATATCTTATCATGATAAAACAAACAAAAAGATGTGAGTGAAGTTGAGTTACAATGAGGTGAGCAGGAGCCCTATCCTATCATTATCATAATATTTTTTTTTTGTTTCATCAAGATTAGACGTAGGTACGAGTAGGTATACCGATCGGTGCCCTATTTATCATTAATGACAATGCGACATTTTGTCATAAAATAACATAAGTAATTGTCACGTTTTCACGACAGGTGAGAACGAAATAAATAAAATAATAAATAAATTTATTTATTAATAAATAAATATGTATTTATTTATTAATAAATATATTAATAAATAAATAATTGATCCGTTTAATAAAGCAAAAAAACTATGAAAACAAACTTACAAAATTGTAGAATTGTCAGCTGTCATCTGATGGTTTTATTATAGGTATAGGTATGTAGGTATCTATGAAGCTTAACCAGTTAATTTATTTTGACCCAGAATCATAAAAAATAATCTCGTTATTTCGCTAAGAATCTTACCTCATCTCCAGTTCATTGGTGTATCCATTAGACACGAAGGTGTCGTCGTAGTCTGGCAGAGAATACTTGGTCCTCCTCATCATGAGGAGCTTGGGCATCAGCTGGAGGAACAGCTTCTTCATCCAGGGTGACATTGTATGGGTCGATGGTGACCTATTGTAGAATTTGAGGATATGAAGTTGGGATAGAAATAATGTGGTAGGATCTAAACTATTTTTTTCTTCTTTCTATCTAAGTCTTTTACCTTTTTTATCAATTACTTTTAATTTCAATAGGTTATTTTAATTAAATGGCACTGAAAGCGAGATTTCGTGTTTTTACAATTCCGTACCCAAAGGGTAAAAACGGGACCCTATTACTAAGACTGCACTGTCCGTCTGTCTGTCACCAGGCTGTATCTCATGAACCGTGATAGCTACAGTTAAAATTTTCACAGATAATGTATTTCTGTTGCCACTATAACAACAAATAATAAATATAAAATAAAGTTAAAATTTAAAGGGGTGTAAAAGAAACGTTTTTTTCGGCGTCTTTTGCCTTGTGGTACGGAACCTTTCGTGTGCGACGTGTCCGGCTCGCACTTGGCCGGTGTTTTATTGTTGGCATTAGGTATTACGTGACATTAAAAAGCTAAGAATGTATTATAGGTAACTATGTGTTTGTACCTTGATTTTATTTTACGCATTAGTTAAACATCTTAGTGGGATCCATTTAACTTTGGAGTTAACTAAGTAAGCAGGTACTAAAAGTCATCATCTTGCAGATAACAAAAGGGTTTTTGCCTAAAGGGACGCTAATGAGTTAATTTAAACTTTAAAGATCATAGAAGATTACCTGAATCGTACTCTCAACACGTATTAAAACAAGATAACAAACGCTATTACCACGTCATTAAGTAGCGATAACTTCCCAATCCATCGCATTAAGCGCTGAAAGATCCAACTCAAATTGCCTCGTTAATTACCGTATGAAATACCGCTTTATTTTATACAGCTGCACAAATTATTCAAAGCTCTAATAGCTTATCGTGCTATCTTGCACGCCATATATCACACACACAATGTTCTATTACAATAATGACAAAATAACAATGAAAACGGAAGATTTATTCGAAGCACTGGAATAGGGATGTACCGTTCGAATAATTCCAATAACTATTGTAATATAGAAAGTTGGTTATTCGGAAATTGTTTGCAATTTTATTAAACTTTTTTAAACGCTACATATAAATAATATTGAGTCCCACAGGACGTCATGGCGGCACTTTCCATTTTCCGGCTTACAGCGTCTTAATAAAGTGGATTGCTCCGTCCTAAAAATGATTT
The DNA here is from genome assembly GCA_927399505.1 of Luperina testacea. NCBI lineage: Eukaryota > Metazoa > Arthropoda > Insecta > Lepidoptera > Noctuidae > Luperina > Luperina testacea. Next base: position 3,944,439 of record OV656771.1, read on the forward strand.
TAAACAGATGACTTAATTTCTCTGAATAAGGAAAACAAAAAGATATTATGTTCACTTTTTAGTTGTACCTACCCCAAACAAATTCATATAACACTACTTGCTATGTGAATATCAGTGACAGGAAGCTATTGAACACATCTGCCCTTTAAAGGGTACAGGCGTGATGTTATGTTCTGTGATTGCGTAAACAATGCATACATATGCTATAGCAGCAATCGCGGTTGATTTGGTGGCATTTATTGAAAAATTCCGTTGTCTGTCTCCGAAACTCATCATCAGATCTTTACGAAATTAAAATGGGACTATTTCTTTCGACAAAAAAGAAATTATCTATATATGAAGGAGTTATGCCCGAACATACATAAAACAAAAATATATACAAACATCCGAATTGAGAACCTTTTCCTTTTTTGAAGTCGGTTAAAAATACCTCTAATATCCCTATATTTTTAACCAGTTTTTTACATTGATTGTCGCTGAGATGAAATTGCGACTAGATTTCGTTTTACATTCCGAGAATTGGAATTCTGATTCATGAGTTTCACATTCGTACACAACCCGTACAGTTAACAAAACGTTCTGTTCCAAGTACTCCAAACAGTCGACTTCGAATCCCATTCCATTCGAATAGCCGGCAATAGTTGGCACGTCACTACGCACAACGGTTGAAACCATTTGTAGGAGCGCGATTACAGCAACGCAGTCGGTTAATTTTTATTGTAACGAGTATGAGAGGGTAGTTTCACTTGCATTCGATGTTTGTATAGCTTTGGGACACACCTTTGTTCGGAAGTTTAATTGTGATAGCTTGAAATTTTGGTGTTGCTGGCCCAGTTCGATGCGTAAAGGCGAATTGTGAGTCACAGTAGACCAGAGGGGTGATTCTCGTAATTTTTAAAACATTGACAGTCTGATCTGTCTCAATCTGTCAAAAATTGCTCTAATTTCCCTACATTTTTGACCAGTTTTTGACATTTGTTTGTCGCCGAGATGACTGCGATTAGATTTTTAGAACGGTTTTTTACTCGTAAATTACGAGAATTGAATTGTATTGCCTAGTCATATCTAGGCTATTTTCGTTTCAGAAAGAATTAGGTGCGTGGGTAGAAAGATACCTTTTTTTTTTTTTTCAGGATGGGAAATCATCAAATGATTCCTCCCGCTCTGGGTGGAGCGGAAGGGAGTGTCAGACTCTTACTGACTAAAACCCACCCGTGTTCCTTCCTTCGCCCTTTATGTTCCTGGCCAGCGGTAACCCTTTCGGACAATCCCGCTGATAGAAAGATACCTTGGCTATAGTTTATGGATGTCAAAGACGTCATCTTCTTAAGCTTCGGTATCCAAAGCAGCGGTGAAAGGTCACACAATAACGCCTGTTCAAATATAGAGCGCTATTGACACCTTAATGTGAAATTCTGGTGAAAATTACTCTTACATCTTACTTAGCTCAATGTCTGTTTACTGTGAAGTGGAAAACTCCCTCAAAATATAAGTAGGTACATATGTGTGGAAAGTTACCTTCTAAACATTTTATGTTGTGACCATAGATATCTGACTTGTGATAAAACTAATTTATTCGTAACTACTTCGCCTCAGAATCATTATCGAAATCAGTCAATTCGTTCTCGGGATATTATCAAAAAGCCGTTCCATCCAACAATATAATTTATGAGAAAATGAATCATTTTTTTTTCGTATTTTACCCATGTTTTAATAATTATTCTGCTATTCGGGGCGAAGATAAATCCAACGAATCAAAGGTCATATAAATCGGCAACTAACCCAATTTCGTTTTATTTATATAGATAGATAAATATGCCCAAAATGCACCTTCCAAATATATCCAGTCTTTATTAAACTTTTAGAAACTCCACCGCTACAAAACCATAAAAACACATCTCATATCTCGACACCGAAATTTTCATTACGTCCTTCATATGCATTCAATGAAGAGCATTCTCTAAACTAGAGTGTAACCATACCATATTTCACGCCATATTGTCCCACTATCGAACTGACGTTATTAAAATGAACCTTTAGATTTATGCGTCCCCCTTTATTCAGCGGACGCCGTTTACCGGAATATTTTTATCAGGTTTTTTGTGGTTTTTTGTTAGTTTATGATTCCATAAACTAACAAAAAACCACAAAAACCTGATATAAAATAAAATATTCATTTTAGTAAAGCTATCGATAGTTGAATAGAAAATTGTGTAAGTACCTATATATACGAAAAATCTAGAGAAAACTGCGCTTTTGTAATATCAAACAATTGACAGTTTTTCTGTGGTAAGAATATTTAATTTAAAATGGAGGCACTGTGCTTGGACTTTTTATATTTTCGCTATTTTTTATAGCGAAAATATGAAGGGTTTTAGGAGATGGCCCTTTGTTTTTTATTCGTAACGAATGCTCTCTTTTCAGGCAAGTTCGCGAATTACAAACCACTTCGCCGAATACCAGTTCGATATTAGTGTTATTAGGTACTATTTAAATGGTAGGAAGTCTGCCTGCATAGTGTTTCCCCAACAGTGTTGAAGTCGGCTCCCAGTAACAGATTGCAGCTGAATACCAGTATTTTACATGGAGCGGCTGCCTATCTAACCTCCACAATCGAATTATTGGGTGGGTATCACGATACCCCGTAGTAAAACTGATTGTCAGACTTTCGGACTTCGACTAACCGTAAGAGCTGTTCTGCACTACATCTAATACGAATCCGAGAAATGCCGGTACGAAGTGACCATAGTTCTATTTGTATGAGGGGTTGCGCACTAGATCCGAACTATCCGTCCGAATTTAGAACATTCCAATTCGGATTGAAGTCGGATCTTTAATTCGGATTCGGATCGGATGTAATGCAGAACCGCTCTAATGACTGTCAAAGATCTATAAATGACAGCCGGGATCAACGGCTTAAAGTACATCTTGAAATCTTCAGTCATTATTGGCCAATTTCTCTCTTACCGTAAACCTAGAAAAGCACCTACTAAAGATAGCTAATGATGGTAGTGTTTAGTAGTTGTTGAAACAAACATATAGCCGCCTCGTTCATACTGTGATAGGCACCATTCTCAACCTCGGGCGATGCTATTTGCGACGCGACTTGCGACGCGACTGTGACGCGATTTGTGATGCGACTTGCGACATGACTTGGGACGCGATTTGCTTCGAGCTACTCGCGCGCGTGTCATCTTTCCCATCCGTCGCTCTGTAAGTCACGCCACTTGCGGCGGTGACTAGTGATATACTCTAGACAACTTGCGTCATTTGTTTTCTCCGCAGTCGCAGGCTATCGCAAGACGTTTTTTGCTATAGCGTATAGCTCGTAGCCACGGGGATATGCTTCTATGGATGGGTAAGAATTATATGTGTAATTACAAATAAATATGGCGGCATCTACATTGCCACATGCGACATACGCATCACACACGGATGATGTCACGCAAAAATCCGACATCGCGCAAGCAGTTTACCGAGCGACAAGCATATACAGGGTCCCATTAAAATAGATGGACAAATTTTAACAAAGCGCTCAGTTTGTCTAACCAAAGATATCCAAGGAAAAACAACACTGATTAAAGTGATTTTATTTTGACCTAAAATAATAAATTCGCCGGCGCATTAGTGAATTTTCGTTAGCTGATTAGTTTTCTTGTAAGTATCTCTGCGTTTTTCTTATATATATTTTTTACCATCATCCTTATTTTGGTGATCTGAATGATTTCTAAAAGTTTGTCCATCTATTTTAATGGCACCTTATATACAACATCCCGATATCAATCGTCGGTTAATCCGATCCAGCCTGTCCCTTGCTGCCCTCCCCCAGCGACGCCCTAACCTGAGGTCCCTACCCCATAGGAGGTGCCCTTGCACGTGTAGTCGCTTAGTTTTTCAGAACTTGCTGGAGGCCTTATTTATTGAAGCACCCACCCACAGGCAAGCCAGGTTAAACATCCGACAATCTCCAAGGTCGACCTGCCAGATGCCATTTACGCCCACCAGACACAACAACCGTCTGGTCGGAGGATCCTCTATTTTCTATAGTGGATGAACTTCATACCTCTACACTATATATTTTCTTGAAGCTGCTTTTTTTTAATAAAGACGGCGACTGTTCCGTATGTGTAAGGGGTTATTCTAGGATGTTTAAAAATCTTATGATCTAGTAGTTATTTCAAATGTGCATATAAAAATACACGCAACTGTGGGGTGTACTGTGTATGCTTGTTCCAAACCATGGGTCGTGACGATCTTGTGAATTGTTTTACCATTAGCGTTTACTCTCAATTTAACAACATCTTATAGGTATTCTAAGGGTAGGGATATTTTAGGGTCTGCCCTTAATTATACTTTATTTATTATACAACTAGCATTATGTGCGTATCTGTATCTACTATTACAAGCATTATACTTTGCAAGACCATAAGCTAAGGTAAGGTTGGGTGAAAAATTCATGTATAGCTTGCAGATTGTATTTAGGTACTAGTCTTGACCGGTTTTCCACCAATCAGGCATAAATTAAGGCACATAATACTTAAATTAGTTGTAAAAGCTTCACAATTATTTAGCAACTATCAAAGCTGAGTTAGGGCTTAAAATATTTTACCATCATCTTCATTTATTAGGTTTTATGCACTGCCACTAGATTTTTATGATATTATTTAAACCTTGATATTATTAATAAGATTTATATAATAAAAAACAACTACTAAGCGACAGTATAGCCAGAGATATAATCGAGGAAGTGGGAACAGTGAGAAAGGAAGCTAACTACCTTTCTTTACTCACCTAAAATGAACGTTGAGAACGCAAACGGTCATCCAAACACTCAGAGACACCAGAACCATGGTGAACAGCAAATACTTCCCTAATAAAGGTATAGCGAGCGACGTGGGCGGGATTATTTCAGCCAGCAACAGGAAGAATACAGTCAGCGACACCAAAATCGAGATGCTTAACGATATCTACGAGAAAAGAAAAAAAGAATATTTACCTGAAATGCACGTTAAGTATGCAAACAGTCACCCAAACGCTGAGCGAGACGAGTATCATCGTGAATAGTAGATATTTCCCAAGCAAGGGGATTGCCAGGGATGTTGGCGGAATTATCTCAGCCAGACCAAGGAAGAACACAGTGAGGGACACCAGGATGGAGATGCAGAGCGATATCTAAGGAAGAGAAGTCTCTTTTGAGTTATTTTATTAAATTCTTTGGTTTTTTGCACACTAAATGTGGAATTAGCTTGTGATCTTAAGGTTCCTTGACACCCTACTGTGGTTGGTGATGATGTGTGTTTAGACGACCATTCTTCTCAATGAAAGGCATATACAGATAATTGACTTGATTTAATTTTACTGTTAACGATACAATTTTTTACTGGAGGCAATATGACTACCAAGTCAAAAGCCTTTGTTAAAACTGTTACTAGTACTGCAGTCAACCGTCTGTATACGCCCAAAATATCCAAAATTGCAGTCCAATTCACTGTCGGCAGATTAATCGGTATAGTTCACTCACATTGTTATGCTTACCATTTCACTTTTCTCCTGGTGGGGTTTTCAACGAACCTTAGTCAGAAATTAATTCCACCTGTATATAAATCAGTGCACGAAAATCCATACTATAGCTATCACATTACAATTGAATAATTATAAATTGTCTTTCCACTAACATTTACTTAAAAAAGAGAAAGGTACAAATCATGGAATGTGTTGTACAACCAATGAGTGATATATTTGGGATCATGCAATGATAATGATTACTTTAGAAATAATTGAAAAAAAAATATCGTTGGGATCTCGGAGTAATTTAGAAAGATTTAACTGTTTTGGGAAGGTTAAATTTCGGAATTGAGGGAATTAAACTCCTACTTTAGTTTCCAATGGGAAATAATTTATTAATAAAGATTATAATCACTCTTACTCACTACTCATACGGTATCTTAAAAGTAAAAAAGGAGTTAAGGCTTTATAAGTTATAAATTTCAGGAGTAATGTTTAAGAAAATGGGCAGAGTATTGGAAACAAGAAGAAGATAGATAGGGACGAGAGGGATAGAGAAGGGAAGATAGATAGGGACGAATTTGAAATCAAGAGGGGAAAAGACTAAAGAGGAGCCTTGATTTTAGCACAAGGCAGTCCGAATCAATTAATTATAATTATTTACTTTTCCTATAACATAGGGTTCTTGGCAAAAGCTTTAGACTTAATCAACCAAGGTAATAGGAGAACATTCATATAAAGGAAAAAGGACAACAATATCCAATATAATCAAAAGCACACAGAGGAGATATATTTTTAGGGACCAGCAAACGAGGTACACTTAAATTCACAAAAATTTCGGGGTGTGGAAAGACAATAGCAAACATAAACAATATCCAGATGACACTAACACACGCACACGACTAGCTAGTGATTCAAAAAAGACCATTACCAATAGATGAGGGGCATGAAGGATGGTATTGCGGACTGAAGGCTAGTATGAACATGCCCTGAAACATCCCATTCACATTTACATAGAAAGCTATTTTGTACCGACATTCTATTGCAATTCTGTAATAATCTTGACTTTGGGGTTAATGCATATTGAAAATCTGTAACATTATCTTGATCCTCCCACTAAAATCGATGTACTATCGCACAAGTGTTTGCCGTACTAAATATAACAAAGGACTCTCTCTTATATTTTTGAATATATATACATGTATGATGCATATCATAATTACATATTATGTTATTATAGTTTCGAAAAATCAGAGCGCCAGCATCACACAATAGCTGCAATGTGCAACGCAAATGTAGAGGCTATTTTATTCATTGCATACTTTGACTAATTCACGAAAAAAACTTGTGTAATAGCCCTTTCAATATCGTTAACACCCCATAAAAAGATAAATTAAAAATAGAAAGCACAGAAAAAAAACTAGTATGAACTACACAAATAAACAAATGTTAGTTTGCGAAATAGAAGAAAATGTTTAATTTAAATACTAAATATTGACACTCTTTTAGCGACAGGTTAAATTAAACTAAGTAAGTAGATAATGTTAAGTATCGAAAACAGTTCTCAAAAAGAGTAAGTAAAATAAAAGGAAATTAGAAAGTAGCATCCCCAATTTCAAATAGAATGTCGTTACGTCTACCACACACAATACAAAGAATATCACACTATAATTACCTTTTCTCCGGAATCCGACGGTAGATAGAAGACCAGTACAGTTAGGAAGGTCAGTCCAACGCAAGGTATGATCAGGTTCACCGTGTAAAACAATGTCTTTCGCCGCATCGTCAGCTTGAACGTGATATCTGAAAATGGAATAAAGATTAGCAAATTTTTAAACATCGATAGCACTGTCTGATTAGATTTGTTTTGATTTTAGTACAACATCAAAATTTCCAGCCACAATAAGATCGTGTACTACGTCTCGGAAAATTTGATTCCGAAATGTAATTTACATTAACGTCCTCTCTTTGATATTGTTCGTCAAGTCGTTGTGCTCCTTAAGTTCTGAGTAGAGCTACACGATTACTGACAAATGCGGGCACTGATTAGACAGGTTCAATCAAATCTGTGTGGTTTGTTCCTCAAAAAATCATCTCAGACACTAATCGGTATGGACCTCATATAACCTGACCAAGATTATGTCTGGACTTTAAAAGAGACTGTGACCTCTAAATTTGTTCCGATGATTTTTCTCAGAGTAGTCGGATAGGAAACACCAACCTCATCTGGTTTTAAAACATTATTTATTTTGACATGTAAAAGTGTTTTAAAAACCAACATAATGATTCCCAATTGCTGTGAGTTCGTGTGATCTGACGTCTAGAAGATTCGACACCGCAATGTGATTAATTTAATGTTTTGATAAAATTTTGTATATTGGTAGCTGACACCTTGGATTAACATATAGGCTACTTTTTATCCCGATACTCCCACGGCATCGACATTTACGCTGGTGAAACCGCGGGGCGCAGCTAGTTTTATAAAAAATCAACGCTTCAAAGGGGACTTTTAATCACAAGAGACATTTTAATTAATACTTTACCTGAAAACGGTTCTGGACAGCAAGGATAGTACTCCTCATTCCTCGTAGCTGGTACTTCCAGTATGTCCCATTCCACTGACAGGTAGAATTCACTCAAATCTATGCCAACATGGACTAAACTGCTGCCCGATGCCTGATCCATGTGCTTTAGGTCTACCTGGAATACCATAGTAGATACGAATAAGTCTATCTTCTGTAAACCGACTCTAAAATGTGCCATTTTATTGTACCTTATTAAATTTATTCCAAACTAGCTTCTGCCCGCGACTACGTTCGCGTAAATTTCGGCCCACGACCCACCGCGTCGGATCGCATCGTGAGCTCGCGCCTTTACCATTTTTTACATAGCGTGCTTTCTGTTTTATTTATATCTTATCTCCTAAGGATCCTAGCGTGATATTGAATAAGTAACCTTCCTTAAGTTTTCAAATCCGACTGGTAGGTTAAGAGATTAGCGCGTTCAAACAGACAAACATATAAACTCTTCAGCTTTATTACTAGTATAGATAAAACTTATCAAGGCTCCTAAAAACAGGCGCGACACGACACGCGACACAAAGGCACCGCAAGTCCCGCAACGAGCGGTGCCTTTGTGTCGCGCACATTTATATCGCGTGTCGCGCCTGTTTGCCTTCAATGATTTCAAGAAGAATAAATGCATACGATTATAAGCTTGCGGGTTTTGTAACGGCTATCTGTTTCTGAATCTAGTTTAACCTGGAGCTAACATATTTAGGTCACTGGCTCATCTCAGCACATTACTTTGATTGCACTTTGTTTTGATGCTCAAAAAACTTCACTTACCAAATCCTAATATCCAAACTAATATTATAAATGCGAAAGTAAGTTTGTTATCTTTTCACGCCTAAACCACTGAACAGGGGGCCTAAAAAGGTCACTTTAGCAGAATCATAAAAGGATAACATTATGAATCATAATGGACAGTTAACTGTTAAGTTAATCGTAAGAAATCCCATTGGTGATGGTGAAGGATTTTTCAGTAATTTTTTTTTAGTCTGTGCTAAAATACCAATCAATCCAATCCAAATCCAATCCCAATCTCATCCCAATCTCTTTGATTATACTCGTACGTACGTGGTGCAGCGATAAAAAGAGGCCTGTCTTCGCCTTATTAGGATTCATAATGTTATCCTTTTATGATTCTGTCAAAGTGGCCTTTGTAGGCCCCCCGATCATCCTGAAATTTTGCATATAATTATGTACGTTGTCAGGTGTCAGGTGTACAGAAACGGGCATAGGGTGGGGACCCTATGCCCCTTTTTTTCCGGTTTTCTTTTCATCCGGAAAAAAAGTGCTGTTGCCGAGGAAAACAACAATCATGGTATTATGATAATAGATGGCGCCACGTGTCTTTCGAATCAAAAAGGATGACATCCGTCTAGTCAGCTAGTTATTTATAATTGAGTAAAAAGTCAGGGAAATATTGGGTTTTTTACCTGGGCACCATTGTAAGTCCAGGATCCGAATTTCATAAAGCAGGTTTGCTCGTCGAAGGGGAAGTATTCTACGTTGATCTCGCATGAGGACTTGTAGATTGCGGGTGGCTTCCAGTTCACCTCGCCGGTGTACTTCAGGGTGGCTTTTGTCATTAGGGTCACCTAGAATTCAAAGGATTGGTCGTGTTGATCTTTGGCGGTTTTAAAGCAATAGGTATTTAATAACTACTGGTGTTACTACCAACGTAACGACTAAAAAGTAGGCACAGTTTCTTAAAATCGACAGCATCTCTACCAGGCAACCTGGTATACACCCGTTGTGAACTATGGCAGGATATCTTTCGCCCACCAACTCACTATCTACTACCAGTGGCGTGCCTAGGGGTCAAAATTAGGGCAAGCCCACAGATTTTCAACGTACAAAAAAAACGCCCAACTGAGGGATTGGCTGATTTTCAGTTATTAATATTTGTGTTCGAGTTCATTGATTGGTATTTTTTTAATATATTTCTTTATTGATAGGTTTAAGTAAGTTTGTTGTTGTGAATTATGATTTTATTAGGGCAAGCCGGGCTTTTCGGCTTCTATGAAGGTACCGCCCCTGTCTACTACAATGCGTGCCACGAAAGATGAGACTTGACACACCACGTGGTTTGACATGCGCAGTACACGATTTTAGGTATCTTTAGCGGTATGAGGTCTGAGTGCGGGACGGGACCGGACGTCATAGGGGCGGCGGAAAGAGCGGGGGAGGCGGGTTCAAATCTCATCTTTCGTGGCACGCATTGTACCTAATGAGCATCTTCCTGCAGGGTGTAACCTTCCGTGGCCCGCTTGGGAGTCTCTGAGCCGTTTCTGAACCTAAATGGGAAGATGTAAGTCGAACCTCGTAAAGTGCCTACTCAACGAAACTGCAGCAGGGCGTGGATGTGGAGCGGTGTCACAAACTATTCTCCACCCCTATCCTGCCCTTTGTGCCTCAAAAAATGAAACCTAAGTGACCTCTGCAAAAAAAAAAGAGAATAAAGAGAATAAAAAGAGAGAAAAAAGTAAAGAGAAAAAATAAAGAAGAGAAAATAAAGAGAAATAATAAAGAGTATTCTATTCTATTCTATTCTATTCTCTGCACTGCCACCGATAACGCCGTGGAAGTGGCGAAGTTTTGAGCCAACAAAATTTAAATCCCTGTCGTGCCAGCGACACGAACAAGAAGAGTACCCCCTTAATAATAAACGTTGTATAGCGTCGGCTGCTCGTGTATTATGATGACTTGGAACCATAGGTACTCACTTCATAATTTCCATCCCAGTTGTTATAAAGAACGATGTCAGGCAACCAGATATGTTCAGATGGCACGTACAGCATCTCAACGCCACCATACTCTTCCGGGTTCCACTGCAGCTTGTAGTCAGACCATTTCTGAAACACGCCGTGGTATCTTCAAAACCGTGCCATTTCTACACTCAAACTATTTCATTATCATAATTAGTTATACGCAAGACTACAAACAGTAAGCCGAGTTATCTCCCTTGATTGTCAAAAACTACGGGTTATTTGATGTGGACCTCAGTTTCACCTCAAGAAATTGCATTTATTCTATAGTGACCTGCGACACGATCAATCACAATCTGAATGATTTTGAAGGATTTTGCTAATCCATTGATTCATGTGTTCTAAAAATGTGTCTGCTCAGCACCGTAAAGAACGCAATGAATTTTGTTGCACTGTCAAAATGCTTTCATTATAACAGTGCAACAAAGTTCATTGCTGCTGATATTGTGTATTGTGGTATTGTGTTACGCAATTACCCCGCTGGATTCCGTGGTGTAGCAACTAAACTTAAGTTAGACTGCTAACTTTTACTCGCAACTAAGTCAAGAAAGAGACGCAAGATAATAAGACTTCATGAAGTTTAACCACAGACAATTTACGGCTAAAATAACTCTGAAGTATAAACTCATTTAAAACTAGTTCGACCGCTCGAAACCTTCGCAGTCTCTTTCCCGCTCTGCATGTTAGGAAGAGATCGCAATAGTTCACGAAGAGAATCAACGCCAAGTATCTACATCAGTATCCATTAAAATTCAAACAGTGTGCAAATAATAAAACTCACCTGTTCTACCCAAAGATTGGTGGTCATGACCTGGTTTTTAAGGTTGACCTCCATGAGCTGCGACAACTTCAGTCCCAGTCTGACTGTCAGTATGTCACTGACATTCGTCACCGGTCGTATAAGACGGTTGTAGTTACTAAGTAAATCATCATACAATCGTTTCACATCTGGATTTGCTTCGAGCAGCTTCACACCTGGAAATAGAACATAGAACAATTTACCTCAGGCTTCTGTTTGGCTAATTCAAATCTGCTGTCAGATCTTAAAAGCGGTTGTAATTGTTTGACCTAAATATCAACGAACAATCATAAATATTCAAATTCACTTAACATGTAAATTGTAATTGGGCACTCGTCTATCTGTCTAGCATTTATAGATACGCTGCTTTCAAGAAATAATACTCTCTTTAACTACTGAAAAGATAATCTCATTTATCTAAATGAACTGTTCTTCTCACATAGGAATGAGTCTTATACATAGGTACAGACGCCAGCATACCAAGCTACTACAATCTATAAAATTTCTGTAATAGATTTTCAACTTTATCGCTAAAGCATGAGGCTCAAAGTTGATTGAGAAAATTTGACAGTTTCCGGTAGCTTGATGTGCTGGGGTCTGTACATTAAGGCGCTACCTCGAAAATAAATAGTAGCGACTTATCTACTAAGCGAGCGAAAGTGATGCAATTACTTTTGAAGCGAGATGGCTACAATGTGCGTGCGCTCGGAAAAAAACGACGTATGTGCTTAAACGAATTTACTCCTTTTTTAACAAAATAAATGAATTAAATTTAAAACTACTTTGAGTAAACTTTTATATGATAATTCTCTATTCTCTAGATATTTTTTTTTTTTTATCGAGGAAAATTCTCTCAATCGTGTATTCCTTTTACATGATACTAGACCAAAGAGTCAAAAAACATATACCAAAATCTTAAATCCCTATTCCAGATACTTAACAAGTTACACGAAATAGAAAAAACCACATTTTTTTCAACATATCACCTTAACATACTCATAATAAAACATCTATCTCGTTTAACACTGGAAATCCAATATTAATACAAAGTGGCCTCCAAAAATTAATTCAGATTTTTCCACTTCAGCTGAGACGCACCACAGTATGATTTAAATTTCTAGTGATCCAAATGTTTGAACTGCTATAACGTTTTAATTGACTAATTCAAACTTCTTTGACTTATCATAAAAAATAATCCCTTACTGTTTTTTTTTTTATTTTATGAAGATTACAGAGTTTGCCAAGACAGTGCGAAAATCGACACACAATTCCGCAAGCGACTGTACTTACTACCCATTATTCAATTTGACTATAAAATAACTAGATAAATCAACACTTTACTTACCAAAACAGCTTCTGGCATAACTTAACAACATAAACACGAATCCCAGCTTCATTTTGGTAGATATTTGTGATGTTTTTCGTATATTTTTAAAGGAACATGTTTACAATTCGCGAGATGCTGCTCGATAGCCGAGATGAAGGTAGTAGCGCGCATGCGTAATCAATAGTAGACTTATGCCTTTATTCTTTTGTGAGCTGCGAATTTGCAACGTTGTGGTTTGTTTGCGAGGACATAGATGGCGCTACTGTTATGCTGATGTTGCGAATATTTGAAGAAAGCTTGGTGATTAATTTTTCCACTTCAAGAATTTACCTAAAGTTCTTCGTCTTTCTTGTGTTCTTGGCATAGGCAGATACACACAACGAGATATCGAGCTGTACATTTCTAGTTTTAGCTGAGCTCACATTGTATAGGCTTTTGGTACAATGAGAAGTCAGCTTATACTGGAAATGTATAGCTTGATTTGTTGTCGTGCGAACCTGTGCTCGAACTGAAAAAAGTGTAGGTATGCCAAACAAAAAACAGAAATTAATTGATCATAACTTTAAAGCAATAATAATAATTTAATAAACACCTGCGAAACACCAAGGGGACTTGGAGTATAAAACAAACAAAACAATATTTAAAAATAATTTATTAAATTAAAATAATCACAACTAACACAATTAATACATATATGTAATTAATAAAATAATCTATCGTAAATAACCTATCCTATTTATTTACATGAATACGTATTTACTGGCTTAGGTATGTTTCCGTTTATTATTCGTAATTATAAACAAATAGTGCATAGCACTGTGTATGAAACAAATTATTTATTCTGGCCTTTCTCCGTAGCGTATTCGTAGCATTTCGCCGTAGCGTAACTTTTCTTCGTAGCACGACGTAGCAGGCGTAGTCCCATGCCTAACATTCGCAGTTAAATTGGCTTCGCATCGGAATAATTTATTTGGTAGTAAGGTACAGACGCCAGCACATCAAGCTACCCGACACTGTCAAATTTTCACAATCAACTTTGAGCCTTATGCTTTAGCGATAAAGTTGAAAATCTATTAAAGAAATTTGACAGATTATAGTAGCTTGATTTGCTGACGCCTGTACAATCAATACTATTGGTAACTAAAACAACTCGTTACATAAATATAGGAACGAAGCATCGTTCAACTATCTTTCGTTTTGTCTCTTAATACTATAACTTCTTCTGTAAGGAAACGACTCGTGGGAATCTTCATTATCTGTGGAAGTTAAAAAAAACGTACGTTACAAAATACACAATCATCATCATCTGCCTAGCCTTTTCCCAACTATGTTGGGGTCGGCTTCCAGTCTAACCGCATGCAGCTGAATACCAGTATGTTACAAATACACAATGTTCTCAAGAATCTTATTTGCCACCTGAGTGGCAGTTCCTTTATTTTTAACAACGTTCGCATGCTAATCTCTGTCAATCTGTCTCAACTCAAATACCTCTAATTTACATATACATTTTTGACATAGATTACCGCTAAGATGAGATTGCGACTAAATTTCAAACCTTTTTAATAACGAGAACTGGCCTTCAGAGAAAAAAAAACACTCACCTCTAACTTGATATTTCGGTAAGGGCCATAAACTGAACGGATAGAAGTAAGCGTTCGGCAACCTTCGCACCACTATCGTTTCTTCTTGCACCATTTTCGATCCTGAAACAAGTTCTTGTAAATAAGTTAAAATTAAAATTACTTAGTAAGTGCTTTTTTTTTTATTTGAAATGGGTTTGCTCTTGACTCTAATCTAGGTCAGAGATGACACAGACAAAGTCTACGATGGCGTGAGCTTACCCAGAAGAAACCTGTTCACTCTTAATTTGAAGAGATTCGGGTTCTATGCACTCGGAAACACATACGCAGGTAGAGAGTTCCACTCTTTTGCTGTGCGCATTATAAAGGACATTTGAAAACGCTTAGTGCGAATTGGTGGAATATCAACTAGGCAGGGATGGTAACTTGCAGTGCGCCTGGATGTCCGAAGGTAGAAGGGGCCGGTGGAATGAGGTCGTGGAGTTCTTAGTAAGTAAGTGCTACTTTCAATGCGTTGAGAATTTGTCTATCAGCGCTTTATATGTGCGAATTTGTCTGCTCAACAACGTAAATAACGCAATGAATGTTTTTAATGAAAGACATTGCTACTATAGACAATTACCCTGTTCGGGTAATTTTTTGAGTCTCCGAAGCCTGCACGAAAATTAAAACCAAATATTCAAAACCTTCAAGTCTTCAAATTTCGTAAAAGGTTCACTGATTGTATTCGGTTCTAAACACAAATCTAACATAAATAATATTGATGCGAATGTCGTTAATAATAATCTTTATAACGATGTGATATACGTTAAAACCCGTTCATAGATGAACTCAGTATCTCTGCCAACTGCTGGACCGCAAAGACGCAACACCAGGTTCTCCGAATTCCTTATTTCAATTCATTCCCAATATCTACGATTGCCGATACATTGTCCAACGTAGTTAGCACAATGAATAATAAGCGCCCCGAAAAAAAAAAAAAATACCCCGACAACATAATCCCTACCATTAAATCCATGCTGGTTACTCGAACGCGGAAGCGGTAGGGCCGTAATAAATAATCCCCGGTGACAAACTAGGAAGACAGCGCATTCAATGTCACAGGCATTAGGATATTATTAAAATATTGTGTAGGAATCTTCCTGCATATCATGACGCTGGTGGCCTGTTTCCATCCTTCCTGAATATAATAATCTGGCCGATATATCCAACTGAACTATGTTTTAGCGAAGGTGGCGCAAGGGAATCGGATAAGGAATCCAGATTCCAGATCAAAGAATAGGCTGCCAGTTTATTGAAGACTTATCTAGGCCAAATGAGCCGTGATCGTTTAATGTAGTTTACCTACATTATTGCCCGACTCATAATGCGAAGCATCAGAGAGTGCTTTACGACCGAAAAAAATTTTTTGCCTCCTTTCTGCTACTGTTTCTATTGTTATACTCCTGCTAGTACACAGAACCTACTTAATTTATATACCATTGTAAAGATAATTTAATGGAGATTAATTCTGTACTTTTCAAAAATTAATTGTATGCAGTAGAAACGATTAAAACATCAAAATATTTCTAAAAAAAATCCCAAAAATCAAGTGTGAAACCTAAAAACATGGTAGCTTGCCAAAAGATCAATTAATTGAGTCATTTTTTTTATAGATTCGTTTTACTCGTTGCAGGAAACCTATTGCTCTTTCATTCAAAGTAGTTTAATTATAATTTAAAAAAAACTAATATAATATCTATGGTTTTTATACGATCAAATGAGCATTATGAGTCGTGCACATTTGGATTTTCAAAATGTTTGTACATATTTAAATGTACAAATAACTGTTTCTACTAAATCAGTCATTAAGTCCACTACTTCAGACTTAATATAATTCCTAACCCAGTAGAGAATGCTCCTATCCATATTTCTGACAACCCTTTTCCGAGTAAATAAACTTAATGCCCTTTTTTGCAGGCTATCGACTACCCAAAAAGCTTTTGCATCTTTTGGTGCATTCGGTCATTAATTCCGAAAAGCAGTCTTCCATGCGCTTCAGAGCTACAAATTCCATAAAGAGAACATTCATAATCCAATGTTGACAATTGACCTATATGTACCAGCTACTTCCCGGTTGTGTGTGTTAGCAACCACCATTTATCACTTAAGGCGATGTGCATAAAAATGAACGCCACAGATTTATGGATATTGGACATAATTGATATTGCATAATGCTTTTAACAATGTTTGCGTCAGAGAAAAACATAAGAAAGCCTATCTTATCCCTCCTTTTCATTCCTTAATTGGATAGTTCTCGAAAGCAAACAACATTCCGTACGCAAGGAGCTACAGATTCATGACCCGTGTGTCCTTGGGTGTGGAAAAGAAACTAAAAATCCTTTAAAGTAAAAGCACGATCCCTGACACAACAACAAGAGAAAATGGTTGGTCCTCACATTCTCACGAAATTGTCAATCAAAAGTATGATGTCGTGAGTTCAAGCAGGAGCTTGCAACCTTTAGGTTAATTTAATTCTACATATCGATACCTCTGGGCTCAAAGTTCCACTCGTTCGAAGAAGTAAAAAGAAAGGGCTTGATGCGACGAAAAAGTACAGCGTTTTGTCGCTTTCCAAAAATGAAGCATTGTTGCCTTCTGTCATACATAATGACAGTCTAAAACTTCCATCCGCTCAACTGTTGAAAAATTAAAATTTTATATAAAACAATAGAAATTCAATTGCGTCTCATTAGCTACAGTTAAGCTAGCGATCCATATTTATACAAGCCTAATAGGCGCGTTAGGATGCGGATGAGAAAGCAGTTTTCAAAGAATAATCAGCTTGACTCGGCTTGTGTTAACTTTTAGGAGAATGCATCAGGATTTGTTTCTGATTTTCTTATCCAAAGGCACAAAATCAAATGTCTCATCTCGATTGGAAAGAAGGTGTGTCCTAGATGCTTAAGTATAAATAAAATACCCCGTAAACGTAAACGTTATGAAGTGCGACGTGTTTGAGAAGCAGATGGATGCAAACGTGACTAACACTTGAATCGTGGTGAGACATTATGCGATAAAGTGGTTGAACAGCTAACAGGAACAAAGGGCTTGTTTGTAAACACCTCGACACAAAAAAATCTTCTCATTTCTTTCATTTGAAATCTGCGAGCTTGACTTGACATCCCAAAGTCGTTAGATGCCACCATCTCCGATTTTCTAGTTCTGGTTCCTTAAATTCACAATCAGGGTAGCCTTCAAGATACAGTTAGCTGTAGCTACTTTTATAAATAGCATTCCATTCATGTCACAGATTCAACAAAGATCTAGACTAGAGCGGAAGAGGAAGGTACGAAGACAACATAGAGTGTAAACAATAAACGTCATAGTAAATCTGGGTGGCTTCAAACGTGACTCGTTACGAGACGTAGTAGGAACCTTTATGACTGTAGGTGTGAAGTACTTTAGTTATTAACAGACTATAAAATCTTTCCTTCGCCGATTGCAGAATTGTAAGCAGCTGGAACAATTTGTATTCTTTTATATGACATGAGAACTTCCTGCATTCATCGTATCAATTTTGCAGAAATTCGTGTTTTCCTGAAGGGACTGACTTGTCTATCTGCCTTCATAGCAGTGATTTTGTCAATCTATGATTCTATAACCTAATGCAATTACTAGGTACTTCCCCTTTTTGGTAATTATTCCGAAATAATACGCCTGTAAATTATATTTGTGTAAGGAAAGTAAGGACTGATGATGAGGATGTTTTATTAACATCGTTTGAATACGACACAGACGACAGTCGACAGAAACTGACTCCGACAAATCCTAAAAAATCAAAATTAAGGCCATACAGTGACATCAGTTAGAATATGATCCTGATGTAATTTCATGTTTTTAGACAAAAACAACGAATTTAGCCTCCAAATAGTTTGCGAAATACAACCAAGTGTTGGTAACCTACGCACAATTTGCGATGGACGTTAAGGAAATGGAACATCATAAGTGGGCCTCGGGAGGACGAAATTCGCGCAGTGTGTCATGACAGTGACCTGTATACAAATAAGATTTGTAATGGTATAAAGTGGTATCATTTTCATAACTATTATAGCTTCTGGAGAGTTTGTGATGATGGTTGGATTTCAAGACAAAACCATAACTAGACCACTATGGCTAAAAGCACTATGGCCCTTAGTGTCATAATGAACAGCCAGGGCAGCCTGCTCAGTTTTCTTGATACAAGCAATACTTATATTCTAGCCTGCCGCCCTATTACGTCAATATCTTTTCGGAATAGACAAAAAAAGTAACCTGTCTGAGATGGAGTGCTAAAATTTTCGAGCTCGCTTCGTTCGCCCTTTTTTTTTCAGGATGGGAAATCATCAAATGACCCCTCCGGCTCTGGGTGGAGCGAAGGGAATGTCAGACTCTTACTGACTAAAACCCACCCGTGTTCCTTCCTTAGCCCTTTATGTTCCGGGCCAGCGGTAACCCTTTCGGACAATCCCGCTGATCCGGCAGGCTTCGGCCCTGATGCTGACATCTCTTTGAGGCGCGCGTGGAACACGTACGCGCCGTTCGGCACGGGCCTGGTCCTGCTCGGACGGTGAGTCACCCATTACTCTCCGCCCGCAGGCCCGCGCCTACGGTGGCCGGGAATCGTCGCGCGGCTCCCGACGCCCGGAGCGTCTCCCGCGGCGGCTGGGACGGGAGGCTCTCTCCCTCAGCCGTCCCACCGCCTCCTTCGCTAGCATGACTGCTTCGCAGAAGGAGGCGACTGCCCCCCACTCCCTCTTGCCCCGGACCATGGCTTGAACCAGGGCCGGACGCGAGAGGTCGCCGCCGCTGCCGATCGCCTCTACGAGGACACGGCGGTGCTCCGCCCAAGCGCCGCAGACCTCCACCGTATGCTCCACCGTGTCCTCTGGGCGATCCTGGCAATGGTGACACCCGGGCGTTTCCTCCCGCCTGATGAGCTTCACTCGCCCTTGATTCGTATTTCTTCAACCTTCTGAAGGTTTTATGCATAGATCATGAATAGTAAAAATAAAATGTATCCGAGGTGGGGTACTAAAATTTACGAGCTCGCTTCCCTCGTTCTCGCATATTATTGTTTTTTTTTTTATGAAAAATTACAACCACTGCCATGGGAACGAATATTGGTCTTGTCTTATTTCTTTTTTAATTACAGGTCGGCAAACCTTATTGGCCCGGGGCGCCAAATCTTAAAATACCACTCTCTATAACGAGACTTAGGTATACCTATTTGAAGGTTTCGGTTAAGATCTAGATCTACACTCTAAGTTTCGATTTAGATGGCATTAAGACCACATTTAGCTCATTGATGAATTTCTAGCAAAAGTATTACCTACGACTCGAGGTCGATCAGATTTAATAGGTTAGGAAGTATAAAGCCTTTTTTTTCCAGGATGGGAAATCATCAAATGACCCCTCCCGCTCTGGGTGGAGCAGAAGGGAGTTTCAGACTCGTACTGACTAAAACCCACCCGTGTTCCTTCCTTAGCACTTTATGTTCCGGGCCAGCGGTAACCCTTTCGGATAATCCCGCTGAGGTATAAAGCCTTAAGTACAGTTGTCTCATCAGGAACGGGTTTCTGTGGTTCCAATTCTGTCCGAATTTAAACCAAATTTATAAGACGAAGTTATGTATCTTATTCTTTTATTCAAACAATGGCACGAGAAACAATCGTAAATAGGTCAAAATCACATCACACTTGTAACGATTTACAAACGTTTACCGACGTCCGGTGTGTCGGTAAGTGCACTACTAATATGGGTCAAGCGATCAAAGACGCCGCAAGGATCGTTGACATGCTCCTGAGTTCACTTGGATACAGTTTTGGTGTCAATGATCTAAATGGAGCTACGATCACAGGTCTTAAAATACTCGGAGTGCGTTTTGTGATTTATAAGACGTTTGATTGATCGTTTTATGCGTGTGGGCACGCGGATTGCGTGCTTAGAGTCATAAAGATTGATGTGTTATGCTGGTTGCAGAATTTGTTGTGTGACTATTATGGCGAAATCTGTCTTTATCCTGGTGAAGAACCGTGCCGTCATCACTGAATGAAACTTTGAAATGATGTGTAGGTATTAAAAATATATGAATATTTATTAGGTTCTCACAAAATACATATGGGCACAAAGGGGGTAGGTATATTCAAACCTCCATGAAACCCAGAGATTTCTTAAGACTCAAGTTTCTCTATCCCTTAGGATTGATTGTGAACATTGTAGGATTTAGGAAGAATAATTAGCCTATAATGTGCCCACTGCTGCGACACATAGTCCATCACGCAGGCCGATTTCGGGTTAGCGGATGTCACGTCTTTGGATTTTTAGGGTTCCGTACCAAAATGGTAAAACGGAACCCTTATGGTTAGACTCAGTCTGTCTGTCTGTCCGTCACAGCTGGATATCTCAAGAACTACTAATGCTATCAACTTGAAATTTGGAATAGTTTTAGGTGAAGTTTGCCCAACAATTTTGCAAAAAAGAAAGAAATAAAAACATATGTGTATTTTTTGCAACAGGGACTGAAAAGAGGTCTGAAAATTTCGAAGTGGGGCTACTAGGGCATGTGGGGTATCGTATGAAAGAGCGCAGTTTGCACATTCTCAAACATTTTTCTTTTTTTTTAGGCCGCATGGTTTTCGACTTTTGATGAAAAATGTAAAAAAAAATACCGTTCCCCCCCAAGTAACACAAAATCGATATAATGGAAAAAGTGATGACCAGAAAATTTCTTCTAGCTTCGTTATAGAATTTGAAGGGTTTTAGCAATGTCTTGCTTCTGTATAACAGCATTTTATTAACTTTATAGTTCCTAAAGCTATATAATCCTCTTTTTCAATCTTTTGTGCAGCTAAAGGTTTTATTTTAGACATAATTTATGTCTCTATACAGCTTCTAATACAGCTGTAAGCATTATACAAAAGTGTAGGCCGTATGTAAGCATTAATTACGGCTTAGGCTATTAAAAAGCATTTTAAAATTCTTTAAAACTGCTCTATGTTTTATAACGACCTTTCGCATGGGTCACAACTGTTTAACGGTGTACATTGGTGCTGTTTTAATGCCAGCTTTTTAAAAGCATTTCATCATAATATTATATAGCCTTTATCTATACAAACGTATAATGACAAGAATTTTAACAAGCAATAAGTCGTATGCAGGCATCCGCATGCCTGAAGTTTTTAATTATGCTTACGCCATTTTGCTTTTTGTATCGATAATATTTAAAATTTAATTTTATGGTAAATAGTCCTTTAGAAAGGACTTCAACCTATGGTATTGACCGGCCGGTACAATACAGGTATCATAATGACTAAAACTAAAGATTTCCTCGTAAGAGCATAATTTTTTTTACAATTCCACATATTTTTATAATATTTTTGTAATAAATAGCTCTTTAATTTGAAGGCGCATGAAATATTTGATTCAAATATATACATACTTTCACAGTAAACTGATACTCGCAACCTTAATTCACTCATAGAGAACAAAAACAAGAGTTTAATTACTTGCCTTGTAGCACTTATATTTTTTTGTTGAAAGTATCCATGTTCTTTTTACACAAGATTTATTAATAATAACAGAAATTAAAAATAATATTTGAAAATGTTTTTATTTTGCCTTTGTAATGGTACAAGCTGTATAAGAGCCGCATTTAACATATGCGCACTGCTTTAACCTGTTTTCACAGCCCATTATAATGCGTTTATCATTCCGGTAGACAACCAATATAATGCTGCTAAAATGCCATTCTTACACTTAAGGCTGTATAATTTGGGGCCCAAATTAGCATTACAAGAGCTGTATAGTGGTTTATAATGCCTATATTTAGACTTCTTATAAAGCTATAATAATATGCTAATTCTGTTATCCATCGATTATAAAGCTATTTTGTGCTACTTGGGCCCCTTATCTCCGAAATTTGCAAAGAAAAAATCTGAAACTATTCTATGTGATAGAAGTTTATGTAAAAATTACAGGAAAAATAAAACGAAGTCTCTAAATAGCACACTTTTTCAGAAATCATCAACAAAAGTTATATTAGTTCCACTGTCGGTCAAGAGATGGCGCTGACATAAAATTGCAATATCCTACACCACAGTGCAGTGTTAAAATTCTCTGATGAATATAGGCCTCGCCGATGAAAAATTAAAAACATGATGGTACGGAACCCTCGGGTTTTTTTTTATTTTATTTTATCTAGGACATGCTTGTTTCAACACGATGTTTTCCTTCACCGTTTTGAGAGCAGTGACGAAAAAATTTACACAAAGTACAGTGTCTGCTTGGGTTAGAACCCACGACCTACAACTCGTAAGTCGCGACCACTGGGCCACCACTGCCCATTCACTGCTCACCATTCATTTGAGAAGCGTTCAATAATCCATACTAATATTATAAATGCGAAAGTGTGTCTGTCTGTTACCTCTTCACGCTTAAACCGCTGAACCGATTTAAATGAAATTTGGTATAGAGATACATAGTTTGAGTCCCGGGAAAGGACATAGGATAGTTTTCATCCCGATATTCCCACGGGATCGACACTTATGCGGGTGACACCGCGGGGCGCTGCTAGTAGGTACTTATATTCTTAAGTTATGCAACCGTTTTTGATTGCATCGTGAACTGTCAGGAACGTGATCTGCCGGTCGATTCTGTAAAAATCTCACCGTGAAGACTTGGTGAAGTGAGTTTGTTTTTGCTCTGAAATGACACTACTGACAGCTCACTCCACGCTCACTTCACCTAAGTTTTCACGGTGAGATTTTTACAGAATAGCACTGCTGTCAGGAATTTCTCAGTAGCAGTCCAGTCTGGATTTGTGCCCGGTTGATGGCCCCTATTTAAATGTTATTTCTGAAGCAATGTCAAGTAAAAAACAAGAGGCGATTGATCTGAGAAATAACAGGCTCCTTGTATGACCTCAATCGATGCCCTCATTATTTTGATGGGCTGGACAATGCAAATGATGCCCCCCAATGGGACAATTTTGCAGCCACAAAATAACCTAGGTAGGTTTTTTTTTTAAATGCGAAGTGCCGCCGATGCCTCTAGAACACACCAGGATAATTTTACCATAGCTAGAGCTGGAGTTACGTAGGTACCTACCTATAAACAACAAAATATAACACTATAAAATATTGGAATCATTTGCTACCTACAAAAGTTTTACGAGTAAGTTTGATGTTGACTTTGCCAAAGCGAAATTTTTCATGAATTTTTATCGGCGAAGGTGGTGTGACGATTTAATGTCATATGCAGTGCCAACATGACCAGAGATAGCACAAGACAGGGAGGCTTCGAAGGAAAAAGGGTAGGGCTTTCCCCAGAAGTGGGACAAAATATAGGCTAACAAAAAAAACATGAATAGATCTACAAATTCTACACTATTACCAATATTGTATACCTAAACATAACATAACTTCACGCCTGTTCTTCTGTGACGGGTTAGGTAGAAGTGATGCTATAGCACATCGACTTTTCGTCAATTATGTTCTAGCAAGTAATAAAGTTAATATCCAATATTTTATATTAACAAATAATAATAAAACATTTACCTTTATTGTCGGACCTAGCAGGCAGCGCAGGCGCAGCGTTGACCGCGTTCACGGCAAGCGCGCATGCGTAGAACAAAGCAGTGCGCGCGTACGACATGCGTGCAGCGGCAGTCACGACTGAAGGACTGGTGGCAACTCAGCGGCAATTCTCAACGTTCATGTTTAATTGTGCACACAATTGGAGCTACGGTGTAGGGCTGCGAGTAAGAATCAATTCAAGGCTGGGACTATACGAAGTCCTATGTAATTTTCAATCAGAGTAATCGAAATAAAGGTTTTTTTTCCTTGATATCTGCCCACCCCAAAGTTGTGCCCGTCAAAACAGAAATTGGACATCCTTAGGTCATCATCCTTCTGCCCCTATCCCAATGTACAGACGCCAGCACATCAAGCTACTACAGTCTGTCAAAATTCTTTAATAGATTTTCAACTTTATCGCTAAAGCATAAGGTTCAAAGTTGATTGGGAAAATTTGACAGTTTCGGGTAGCTTGATGTGCTGGCGTCTGTACTTGGTGGGCTTGGGTTGGCATCGGCCCAGCATGTCTTCTCTGACATCCTTGTTAGCCGCCGTCTCGCTAGCCACCCCTTTCTACTCATACTTATCGTCTTTCACAAAATCCATTCACCGTTCCTTAGAAGTACCTTAGGAACGGTGAATGGATTACCTTACCTAATCTTAAGTATACCATACATACAGAAAACTTTACTCCCATTTTCCTCGGCATGCCCATAGCATGAAAACCGACCTTCACTGTTCATACGACTTCTTGGGTGGTCAGAAACGAGCCAGGGGGCGCTTCCCTGCTCCAGAACTAGATCGCCGAAATCCCAAAATATGTAGGTACGGTCAGCAACAAAGTCGATTAACATTTCAGTTTTTTTAATCTCAGTTATTGAGCAAAATATTTGTTCAAAATTACAGCAGAAGTACAATGCAATTTTGAACAAATATTTTGCTTGTACGTTCTGTTTTGGTTCTGCTGATTTTCTTCTGCTTCCATTTTTATAATCTGCTCTGTCTAGGAGATTAGCCAGTTGCGTCAACTCGACAGCTTCCAATGGAAAATATATAATGAACTTCTTTCTTTAACTTTTAACTGTTTGATGATTTAAAAAATTTGGTTACATCGAAATTTCTTAAATTATTATTTACCCAATGGAATAGCAATAAAGGCTATTTAAGACTATAGAGAAAATTTATATTTAGCGACGAATTCTGGCAAATATCTCTATTTTTTTTTAAATCTTGTATTGAAAAATGGTAAACAATCAACTAGTTCAAACATAAAAATTTTCTTCAAAATAAAAATAGTTTTACGTAAAATATTCATATTTTTTTATATTTTTCAGCGCACTTTTTTTTCCCCGCACCCGATCCCCTCGCGACCGTCTGCTACCATGCCTACCATACCACTGTGAACTGTAACTAAGTGGATAATGTTTGAATTTTGTGACTAAAATCTCCGAACTTTTATATAAAATATCAGGCTTTTTGTCAGGACTTTTCAAATTTCTAAATGATTACCCTACTCCCGATGCTATTTTATTTCTTTTGTAAAACAAATACCTAATACCCTCCTTTCCAAGTTAGGTTCGCTTCAGTCGGACATAAAAGCTTTTTCAGCTAAGTAGGTACGTTACTGGCCTGGGATAGTGTTGCAAAACAGTCACCATAAGCTGATAACAAAATGGTAACTGAAGCTAATCTAGAACCTGCCGGGTCAGCGGGATTGTCCGAAAGGGTTACCGCTGGCCCGGAACATAAAGGGCGAAGGAAGGAACACGGGTGGGTTTTAGTCAATAAGAGTCTGACACTCCCTTCCGCTCCACCCAGAGCGGGAGGAATCATTTGATGATTTCCCATCCTCAAAAAAAAAAAGCTAATCTAGAATTTTCGAATTTACTATAATGGGAACTCGTGGAACAATTTTTGGACTTGGTTTCTGGCCCCTAAACCGATTTCTCTATATTAAAAAAACACCTCCATAAAATCTCATTTCTTGTTCTATTGAGGCGTGCAAAAAGTATCTACATATTTTAAACCTCTTTGAACAGATTTTATGGTTGCGTATGGCAAAATTTAGTCTGTACTGAATAAAAAAAAAAAAATAGAAATCCAAACCTATCACATGCCTATATCATTATAGGTAAATCAAACTCCAAATTTCCAAGTGTAATGTGTTTTTAAATTATGAAACTGCAAAAACCACTTCATTCAGTAAGAAGGAAAACTAGTGATCCACATGGCACAATAAAAAAGGTCACGGAAGAAAACCAGAGTCTTCGAGAACAGCTACTCGAAGCCACTGATAAGCAGCATCAGGAGATGTCTAGAGCTATAGACCTCAAGGAAAAAAATGCGTATCTAAAGATCAGGATACATAACGTGAAACAAGAAGCCTGTAAACTTCGGGATAACAATAGCAGATAAGTTGCAACAATGCGTGGAATCGTTGACATGAGACTGATTTCTCTTCAAGCCGAGAATGAAGCATTGAAAAAGCTCATCGTTCAAGCAAAAAAGTTGAGAATGGAAGCGTCCAAACACGCTGAGAAGTTAGCTGAAGCTAACTATTATTTAGAAAACTGTCTTGCTGAAGCGTATGTTGAATTATATCGTTTGAGACATGGAAACTAAGCTTGCGTAGGTACAAGAATTTCGCCAATAAAAAAGAATCAAAATATAATTGATCCACATGTGTAGTCACTATGATCCGTCGTTACAATAGTATAATCGTGTACCTTTTCGTTACTGAAAGTTTAATAATAAATAAAAAATTTAAACTACGTTACTTTTTTTAAAAATGTAAAGGCCATGGACCCAGATGATATACCAGTAGAAGTATGGAAGTGTTTAAAATAAGATAAATTGTGGCTAATTATATTCTTCAATAAGTTATTGTACGGCGGCGGAGCGATCCCACAAGAATGGTGTAATAGGTAGATCACTAGTGCCATCTTCAAGAATAAAGGTAATGTACAGAACTGCAACAACTATCGAAGAATAAAGCTCATGTCGCATACTAAGAAGGTATGGGAGAAAGTAAAATAGAGAAAACATTGTCAGAGAAAAGTTAAGACTACCCCGAACTAGTTTCGGTTTATGCCAGCTCGAGAAACAATGGACGCCACTTTTGCACTCCACCAATTGTACGAGAAGTACAGACGTGCACAAAGAACTTTCATATGGTGTTCATTGATCTGGAGAAAGCATATGATACCCCGGGATGTGTTGTGGTTGGCCTTGAAAGAGCTGTGCATTCAATCTCGTTCCTACGTCGGGTTCAGTGTGGCTGTACTGTAGACTTGCACCAAGGGTTGGCTATAGATCCTTATATCTTCCTGTTGATTAATTATGGACGCTCTTACGTCGGATATACAGGAAGGGACACCTTGGTGCATGCTGATTGCCGACGACGTAATTCTTGTCGATGATGACCCGAGATCTGGAACAGTATAGCTATTCACAACCATCCGACAGGCTATCGTATCGAAAATGACACATTTGGATAACCTGATTTGCCTTGCCCCCGACAGCAAACAACTGTCAGAAGGCTAGCGGCCGTCTATTTAAATGATAAATGATTTTATTTTGTAAGTAGGTTTGTACAAACACTTTTACACGTCAATAATATTTTTTAAACTAGATGAGGTCGGCGTTTCCTATCTGACTACTCTGAGAAGAAAGGCCGAAACAAACTCAGAGTCATAGTCTCTTTTAAAGTCCAGACATAATCTTGGTCAGGTTATATGAAGACCATGTAGGTCGATGTCTGAGATGGTCTTTTGAGGAAAGAACCACACAGATTGAGAGGACCTGTCCAGTCAGTGCACGCATTTGTCAGAAATCGTGCAGCTCAACTCAAGACTTAAGGAGCTCAACGATCCGACGAACTATACCAAAGAAAGGACATTTGGGTAGGCCACAAAAATTACTCAAACTGCCAGACCATGGAGAGAATAGTAAAAAATATAAAATGAATAAAATAAATGACCCACATCGTCTTCATATTCACAAAAATTAAAATAATGTAATACTTTACAAAGTAAGCAAATGTCAGTTTAAAAAAAAAAAATATTAATGTCAATGTGTATATTATATAAAAAATAAACAACAAAAGAACAACAAAAACACTCAAAATGCATAAATTGGAAGCAGCTCAATCCCAAGCCTTTGATCCAAACTAACAAAATTTTCAGATTTTGGACTTGTTAACAGCGTTTTGAAGACTCCAACGATAACATTGATTGATGTTCGATGCGGTACGAAAGCGTATCAAATGGTTGTGAATAGCTATGCAAATTGGAGAAATGGCAAACGAAGCTGGAGAATAGTTTGAAAATCAGCAGAATCAAAACTCTAGTTCTGAAACCATAGCGCTTAATGGCGCGCTTCTCCCGATCTGCTCCGGATTTCGGAATCTTGGTTTACTTGAGCAAAGCGATTGCGAAGTAGATCGGACTGTTAAGCAAAGAATTAACACTGGATGGATGAAATGGCGGCAGTTCACGGGAACAAACTGCGACTCCCGTTATTCCCTTTAAACTCAAGGTAAACAAAACAACAAAAAAAAAAAAACAAAAATTAACCCGAAAACAAAACCCGATTCCGATTTAGAAAACAATAATTTAACCCGCTTTAGGGTCAGACAGAATATTGGGCCACAAAAGGGATGAATGATGATGTGTGGTGTTATGCGAATAGATAGAATAAGAAAAGAGTACCTATAAAGACGAAGTCTGAAAGCGACTGAAAATTGTGTGGAAATCGGCTGACATGGGCATGTGATGCGGAGGTATGGGGAAAATGTCGTCAGGAATGTTTTGAGTATGAATGTGGATGGGGTAAGGAAGACCAAAGAAACGATGGATGCAGTCCGTGTGAAAGATGTTATAACAAGAAAGCATCCTGACTATCGAGACGACTAATAGAAAAGTATAGAAGAAAAATACACGTTGCGTCGACCCCAAACAACAGGAAAATGACGACTTTTCAAATACCTCTGGGCAGTAGACCCCACAGTAAATTACGGTATGATTTGCGATTTACACCCACATCAAACAACAGCTTAGTTGACCAAAAATACTGTAAGGACGCTCAAGTTAGCAGGTGTATAGGTGCCTCCACACCTACTTTTTGTACAGCAACATTTTGCAACATGATAACATTATAAAACTGTCTATGACTTTAGTAAGTTTACTAGATACCTTATGTTATCCATTGCGACAAGCGTCGACGAGAGGCAACTGCCGCCTACGACAACATGCCGCTCGGGCATTTGAGCACCGCACTCAAACACGCGCAACTGCAGCCACCGACACGCGTCGACGGGTACAGTTGCCCCTGTCGTCGACGAGTGTCGCTCGTGTGTATGCACACTTGCAAACGTTACTTCAGAAAAAGTAAATTCGGTGTGGATGCACCTTTATAAAGGTACAGCTAAACCTATTCAAATTAAACAAGAACATTGACTGTAAAATCATTTATTAACCCTTAAACACCTATTCCCTCATCATCTTTTCCTTCTGGCGAGCCAACTTCTTCTTTGACAGCTTCTTCTTCGCGGGTGCGTCGTCAGCTGGCGCGGCGCGTGCTACGGCGTCCTCTCGCTCGCTCAGGCAGACCTCGATGTGGCAGGGCGACGACATGTAAGGGTTGATACGACCGTGCGCACGGTATGTGCGTCTGCGCAGGCAGGGAGCGCGGTTAACCTGCAGATAGATAAAGTCGGGTTAAAAATTGGTACATCCAATTATCGTCATGGTTATTTTAGGCTGGAAGTGTCAGTAATTGAGAAAAGAAATTTCCATAGGAAAAAATTTCTTTATGTTAACCACTTCTTGATGTATGCCTTCCGAAAACAGCGATTACGAGAAACTAGTAACACTGACAAGCAAGAAGGCAATATTTATCAACTAAGCTTAAGAAATCATCATCTCTTGCCCAATTTGTTTGGGATCGACGCAAGATGTCTTTTTATTCCATACTTCTCTATAAGTCGTAAATCTTCACTTGTAATAATTAACTATTAGAAATTAATTTCAAGTACATCCACCATTCACAAAAAGTATCAAAATACTTAAAATGGTGAACTTGCACAAAAGACGGGATAGTGAAATAATTCTTGCATGGTACTGCAAACTCCATACTAATATTATAAATTCGAAAGTAACTCTTGTCTGTCTGTCTGTATGTTACCTTTGCATGCCTAAACCACTGAACGGATTTCGATAAAATTTGGCAGAGAGATAGATTGCATCCTGGGGAAGGACATCCGCGGGCGGAAGCTAGTGTTATAAATATGTAATTCTAATTGAATTAGGAAAAACATTCATGAAACACTACAATTTACATTTGAATCAACAAAAGTATTGATTTGTACCTGAAAGCCATCAAAATAAGCACATTGTAAGGGAGTTTGTTGTTAATATTGTTGCAAGTGACTGATTAAATAACACATTGAAGGACACTGAATAAGACATAATAGAAGTTTTATTGTTATTATGTTGAGGGACGTTAAGTTGTTCCACAGTGTTAAAGGCCATAAAAGATTTTCTTTGAATACATCTACAGGCATTTCTATGAACAGCGTTTTTAAGAAATAGATGCTTGGTTTCACAACAAAATGCCACTATACTCAGGCCATTTCAAACACAAAATTAAAGTCACACATTTTTGTGGGACCTCTCACTCGCACTTACAACCCTTATGGAGTAGCGTTGTGAGGAAATGTGGTATTGTTTTTGGCATAATAATGTTATAACTCTAACTTTGCATTTGTAATGGCCCTAGAGTAGTGTCGATCACTAGTAAATGCAATAGAAGCAAAAAAACAAGAGGAAAATCAGCGCTAAAGAATGGCCATACTATGAATCTCATCAAAACAAATTATACCAACTAAGCTCCTTAGGCAGCACAAAAGGATCCTTGAAGAAATTACATTTGCCAAGAATAAATTGCAGTTCGAGCCCACATTAGCACGGACATAAAAATATCACGGCAGGATTTTATTGTGACAGAGCGCATCCCATCAGGTCAAAAAAACACACTTTGTGTTTTCAACTCGGCGCTAAGCAGTGCGTTAAACAATCAGTACGCGAAAAAAAAAATCGCCACAGGAAAAACGCGCCTGTGCGTACCTGCAGTCATGTTGTACAGAAACATTCAGACCATATTCCAAGGCAATATGCCTTTCAACTGGTCTGAATGTTTCAGTTCTGCAGTTGATAATGCTGAAGTTACTCTAACTAATGATTTTATAAAAAATCCCATTCAATAAACTGTAAGTGGATTGCCAACAGAAATTTCATGTAAACAAACTTGTTTACATGAAATTTCTACACCAACCTTAACTTTAACACCTGTAACTACAGGTGTCATGTTACACCACATTGTAACAAGTCGTTTTTTGTTGATAAATTCACTTCTATACACCATTAATAAAAACTGGAATTAAAATGCAACATACAGCATAAAATGGCCTGACTAATTCTAAAATTCAGGCCTTACTGATGTTGCAAAGAAACTTTCTCAAAATTCAATACCATAAAATTAAATAGACTATAGTTCCAGAATAGAATATTCACCTGAATGTGATCAATGACAAGCCTGTCAACGTCCAAGCCTTTGTAGTCAGCGTTGGATTCAGCATTTCTCAGCAGCTGAAGTAGGAACTCAGCAGACTTCTTGGGCCAACGACCCTGTGTGGTGCCAAACTGCTTGGCTTGTGCACAACGACCAACACCACCGTTGAAACGGCGGAACGGAATGCATTCCTTCTTCTCTGTAACATTCTTCAGGTAACGTACAGCACGGCGCAGAGGCAGTTTCCTGATCGCCATGGCTGTCTCATATGTGTTCTGCAACATGGAGGTAAAGGAAGACATTAGTTTTTGTGATACTAGACAAACTTTGATTTGCCCATTTCCAGCAGTAGATTGACTGAAACTAAATTAATTGTAGTTATTCATAGATTACTTGTTTGGCGATTACTTTAACGGCAACATGTGGCAGATTTCATAAATACATGAAAAGATATTTTCGATATTTGACATGGGAATGCAATTTCTTCTTTCTCACAGTATTCCTTAGACATAGGCAGCTGTTTTTGAGGTTATCACCCTCAACGTTGAAGGGAAACTGTAAATATCCAAGAGAACAACAAAAATTTCATCAGATCCAAAGACAGTAACAGTAAATAAAACACTGCTTGATAGTGCTTGTTTCTTGATGACAAACTAACCTAAGATAACATTATCGCATAAGTTTGTTTTTCTACCCCAAACACTCATGTTAAATCAGTGATTTAGTGAGTTTTAAAGTTTCTAAACTACATACATGTAAGAAACATTAGAGTGTAGGAGTGTCAGTCCATGTGGAATCGATAACTTGTATACAAATAACAGTTTTGACTTTTACCTTGAAGTGAACACGGAGGTTGGAGCCACGCGCTTTGCATGACTTCGCTGGGTTATCAGGCTCCTTCGAATAACGCCCCATGTTTAGTTTCTGAAACACAGAGCGGCTTATGTCTCAAACGCTTTCGAACTTAGGTTATCATTTTATAACATTCCGGTTTTTCACATATTTAATAAAATAAACACATGAGCAACAAGAATACACTGTCCTTAAATACACCATAACTGGATTTAATTCAAAACAAAGTAGTTTTCACGATTAAATTAGATTTTAACAAACACGAAACCAACCTCTCAGGGGAAATTTTAACAGGAAAAGGAATAGACAAGACGTTTTGACAACTAGAGTTTTGACATTGACAACTGTTACAAAACACTGCCAGCTCAAATAAATATTTTTTGTTTAAAAATTGTCTATGCTGATGTAGTGTGCCCAAGATGGCTTGTGGCTTAATAATAACAGCCGCACAGGTACACATCAAGATCCCTCCGTGCTTCGAAACGCAGTTAGCAGTCGGTCCCAGCTGTCATTTGGTAGATCTTAGACAGTCGTCACGGGTGGTCAGAAGCCTGAAAGCCTGACAACCAATCTTACTAAGATCAATCAGATAAGTAGTCGCTCTATGTAAAATACTGGTATTCAGCTGTAGCCGGTTACACTTGAAGCTGACGCCAACTTACTTAGGAAAAAAAGTATTGACACGGTCTTTACGAGGTGAACCAGCGTACACATGAGTCAATTAAGGTGGCAAGATTTCACTTATTTCAAGAAACCAGCAATGTATCTAATGTAATGATCTATATTATTATCATCATCATTTCAGTCGAAAGACGTCCACTGCTGGAGAAAGGTTAGGCCAGAAATGAAATGAAATTACATGAAATCATTTATGTTCTCATAACTCGTCAAAATGTATGAAACGGCTAATTCTTTTTTCGTGACTTCTCCAGTCAAAGCTAATATTGTTGATGGCGTAAGTAAGTAATTAAGTAAATATTACATTTGGGTAAAAAGATAATTAATGAATTATTATTCATTTGACAAAGCATGGCTCTAATCATTGACTTACTATGACCATAACTTTATTGATACAAAGAAATGCCTCTTAGACAAAATAGATGGCGCTGCTAAATAGTCTCGCTCTCATTTTGTTGTTATTCCTTGGGATCACTGACCTCTATCATACGAGTATAATACAGGTCAGTGTGCTTCTCTTAGACAAAATAGATGGCGCTACAAGTCTCGCTCTCATTTTCTTGTTATTCCTTGGGATCACTGACCTCTATCATACAAGTATAATACAGGTCAGTGTGCTTGGGATACCTAGAAAGTTTTTTTTTTCATCCAATCGACCGTAAAACAAGAATTAAAATGGAGAAGGAAAACAGGTAGTGAAAACTTTTTTTGCATAGGTACATACTTTATTATTTGTGCTGCTAATATTACCACTACATTTTGATACTGTAATTACACTAAATATTAGTAAATTGTGATATGCAATCAAAAGTAATTTATTACAAAATGTATTTTTAACAACCCTGATTTCGAGCTAAATTACTGTTGTTTAGCATTTCATGTAAATAATGTGTACAGAATTTTTAATTTTCTAATACTACAAATCGTTATCATAATTAATTTTGTATTAGCTATTTACAATAAAATCGTTTATCCTTTACGTGTGCGATCTACTTTTTTTTAACCACGTAGAGTCGTTGACAAGGTTACATTCTTAAAACTAGGGTCTATTAATCAATGAATTAAATTCATTACAATTGCTTTTTTTATGTTATACTACGAAGTATTTTTTCTAATTAACTAAACTACTTATACAGGACTAGATTATATTTATTAATCGTGCTTGTGTGACTCGATCATAGAGTAAAGTAATATATCGGACTCGATCCAATGCTTTTTATCATCATGCAGTTCACCTGGGAAACCTTTTTGCATATGTGGTTTATTGACTGATTTTACCATATAGCAACACTAGGCTTAACTGTCAAATAGTTAAAATATGAATCAGCGCCCTCTAGCGGTTGACGTTTTACTTTGTTACAAAATAATAAAATTCATTGTCGACGGCCAGTTGTTTACTATAATTTAAACTTAAATTATTACATGCAAATAAATAAATTTACTTCTGAAATTTATTAAAGGTGAGATTATAATATTATTAAACCGTCATTTTGGCAAATTGGGACAGCTCAGGGACCAAACTCACGGTGTATCTGTTTTTCGTGCCCGCTTGTGGGTAGATTGCGGAAATGTAGGAAAAGCGGCTCCCACCAGAGGGGTTGTAGTCCAACTGAATGCGGGCACGGCTATCAAAAAGTTTCTCAAACGAAAATTATCGCAAAATTAATGTGACAAATTGTCAAGCGCGCGTAAACTGCGGCGTTTGGTTGAATGATTTATCAATAGCCAATCACATCGCTTGACTTGTATTTAATTTTGACGCGTCGGTAATTTTTGTTCCAGAAACTGTTTGAAAGAATCACACCGTGAAATCTTGGTCTTAGTGTATTCATTTACAATTAATTAAGACTAGAGATATGTATTTCTTGTAGGAAGTATTGGCTAATGCGGCGTCGGTGCAGGCGGCGGCAGCAGGGGTAAAGGCGCGACGCAGGCAACGCAGTCTCTATCTGGAAAAGAAGAATATAAAGTCAGGTAAGGATTTGAACTATTTTTGCTACGGCTACGTTGTAGCGATAACGCGAACTAGACTTCACGCGCTCTCTGTTGTACATACCTACAGCGAGAGGATTGATTCGTGGACTGGCGAGCAAAAGTTCGTAAAAAAATAAGTACGAATACCGTTGCTCTGACACATCTTACTACCTACACCCTCTTTAGCAGAAGCCTATTGTGAGTAGTTTGAGGGGATACCAGAGTTCGATATCCGGAGATGATGCTGAGTTCATAGTTTAGTATAGTTGCAACTGGACCGCACCTTCGTCTATTTTCAACTAAACTTAAACTAACTAAGTATCTCTAAGTCGCAGTAAGATGGTTGAAGCCGTGATATACTTATATAGAGTTGTGAGGAACAGGGTGTAAAGTTCACTCATACTCTATAGAAAAGGGAGGATCCTCCGACCAGACGGGTGTTGCGTCTGGCGGGCAACTGCCCGTTGATTCATGTCGGGCCGTTGTATCTATGCTAGTTGCGCGGTAAACTCTACTTGCGCGATGCAGGATTTGCGTGACGTCAGTATGACGTGTTGTTTGCATGTGGCGTTGTAGATACCGCTACACTTATACTAGGTACAGTAATGTAATATATACTTATACTAAATACCGTCATATAGTTAAATGAAACCAGTTCATAACTGTCTTAGTAGGAATATAACTATGACTCGAGCATGTTCTAGTACCTAATATAATCTTACTAGACTAATCTTAACCATCTTACTGCGACATTATATAATACAATGATGATTCTACCTACCAATTACCTTCTTTTACATTACATACTTATAACATTAGATGATCAAAATAATACCACCCTATTCCAACAAAAATCAAATCAAACACAATGGACCTAACTAATGAATACCTAACATTAAACAAAAAAAAAACCGCGGAAATAAAAGATAAGTAAGTAGGTAGGTATTGTAAGGTGGGGATAGTCCTGCACCACGAGTTGCAAATGAACCGTTCCGTTCCGCGACTTCACAAATATGTGAAATGGACGAGAATATCGATCCTTGTCTCGCGGCACCGGTAACATAATCCGAATATAATTGCGGCTCCCGGTACTGCCAATTAGAGCTTCTACACCAGTAAATACGGACGATTGATATGAATAACTTCATTGAATGGAATGGAAATGTTGGGAATTTGGGCACGCTGTTTAATTTGACGGAAAGGTCATTTGGTATTTTTGCCAGAATAGAATAGAGTACTTAAACATTTTGCAAATATGGGTAATACATAATAGGCTTTATGATAGATACATGTAAGGAAGGGTATTGCCGGTCACTTAAGCAAAAAGAACTATAATTCAGTGAAAAATCAACATTTATTTTAGAAACTCTTATGCAATGTAACTTAAGGTATTGTTCTAACATAATCACAACCATTGGGATCAATATTAATTAAAAAAAAAGATATAATCAACTCTTTAAAAAAAATGGCTTTGACCGGTATTGCCCGACATGGCAGACAATACCGGTCGGCAGGTTGGCAAAACCGGGTCAAACTTTAAACGGCACAAGTCACACACGTAGCCTACGGGAGACTCATAACCTGAGCACTCAGCATGAGCCCAATATCATTTCGACCTATAGCTGGTAATTCACTATTCTTGTTTTTCAGTCTTTCTTGTAGGGTTGAGAATGGGATGCCATAAGACCGAGCTGCCTCTCTTATCGGTGTTCCTTCTTCGACAAGTTTGAATGCCCTACTCAAATCATTTTGGATCCATTTCACCTTCAATCCTTTGTTCCTACTTCGAGTCCCCGACATCCTAAAAAGGAAAATAATATAAATTTTAACGGAATAAAAGGTCGAAAATATGATCTACATACTTACAAACATAACTTGCGGTTAATACCGGTCAGCATGACCGGCGTTAGCCACCCGTATATTTTTCTGGTTAATAATAATTTTAACAAAAACCTGTAGCAAAGTGCTTAAAATCTATGATAACATGAGTAGATAGATAACTACACGACAATAAATAACACTGACAATGAATGCAACATGAAAATTAAGACACTCACCTCTTATGTTCCGAGGCCAAAAAATTACTAAAAAGTGGCGCGAAACAAATTGACGTGCGGTTCTCCCTGATGCGTGCTCGGAACTGAGCGGGGGCCGGTGCATCGGCGCGGGGAACACTTACGCCACCCTCAATCAATGTGTGTGTGCGCAAAACGCTGTAATTTGGAAGATAGTGCGGTGACCGGCATTGTCGCCTGACCGCGGATACCCTCCTTTACCCTACAGCTCGGCCATATTTCATCATTCGGCATGCAAAGAGCCAGCCTAGTTTTAAGTATCTACCTACATTTAAAAAACTATAAATAAAGGGTCTCCGAAAAGATCAATTGCAAGTGTCAATGTTTTTACACAATCGCTGCATTTTGTAGACGATCAATTTGCGCATCAATGTGTAAGTAGGAAGGTATCTGTCACAGTATATGGTTAAAGCCGTGATATAGTTAATGTCTTACTAGGAATAGGTATAACTATAATACGAGCACGATCAAGTAATATAACTATCTTTTACTAGACTAACCTAAGACCATTGAAATGATTGTAATGAAAAGCGGGGTGCTGAGTGCGAGCCGCGGAAAAATATTTAAAAAAAAAACAGATTGTTTTTATTAATGTGAATTATTTGAATTACTATTTATAACATTGTTTGTTACGGTTGTTACGATTGAGTAATATAAAAAAGTTAAATAAATTTATCGAATCATGGACCGCTACCGTTTAAAAAAAAAAGTAACCAATTGTGCAAATCAAAGAAAATATAATACCTTTAACCACTCTTAATTTATTTCACTAGATTAATCTAATAAATGGTTATATTACTAGATTGTGATCGTATTATTATTATATTCCTAGTACCTGCTTAAGACAATGAACCGCTTTCATATAACTGCGAGATCACGGCTTCTCACCATCTTATTGCGACAGATACCTACCTACACATTGATGCGCAAATTCATTGTCTACAATAAATTGTTCCACCGAGCCGCACGTTACAAAATTTTGTTTCAGTGCGGTTAGTAGAACTGCTCAGGTGCTGTTCACCCAAGTGCGGTTGAAATCAGTGCTCTGAGTGGAATACCTCAAAATGCAACTGCAACGATTGTGGAAAAAACATTGACACTTACAATTGTTTTTTCGGGGACCCTTAATAGATGCAATCATCCAACTCAGTAGACATGACTTCGAGAACGAAGCCGTCGGAAGGGTACAGTTAGCTTGGGCAGCATTTAGGAAACTACGCCAAGTCTTCTTGTCACCTATATCAAAATGTTTGAAGACTTCTTGAACCAGTGCTTCCGGTCGATTATGATGTATGGTGAAAAAAAAGACGTACATCGCGGAAAAGTTCTCGGTTTCTTTGAAACTTAGTAGACCATGCGGTCTGACCCGGCCCCGGTAAAAGCTAGTAGGTAATTTATAAAAATTGGCATTTTTATTTATTTTTACATTATTATTTTTAAATGATTGAGAATGAGTCACTGTAGTCTAAATTAAATGCATAAAATGTAATGTCAAGTATGAAACAGTTTAGGCTGGCTTTAATAACATCATAGGTATACTGACGCGTAGTGGCAGGTCTAGAAAAAAGTTCGATAACTTACACTTACCACGATCATGCATATAATGCAGCGAGGGTCGCAGATTGGGCAGCCTCCACGGCTCGACCCTGGACTCCTCATCCCTCTCCACCTTGGGCACCAGGCCGCTCCAGCAGTTCTCATCAGGTCGAGGAGTCGGCACACTGCTGATTGGCCAGGTGCATGCCTGAGGGGGGAAAAATCACTGTAGATCGAGAAAGCCCAGCTAGATAGGTCCGTAGAGGTTTAGTTTTTTGCATGGCTTTGCCGACCAACCTCCACGAAGGTTTTAAGTTCGATGCTTGTTGGAAATACAGGTAGCAATAATGCTAACAATGCTAAATGCAATGTTTCGCGCATACAGCGTAGCCGGCAGTCGTCTTTCCAGCGCAACAACTTGTGTTCTGAATAGATTATTAAGTAAGAAACGTCACTGAATTTTTAGGATGCTTAAAGAAGCCTCCTTGTGTAGTGCAGTTTGTTCCGTCAGTTACGCAACTGAACCGAGCGTTCTGCGCATCCTGGATAGTCACACACAACACCTTATTTGACTGGCCAATTCTTTTCTTGCGGTGGTAGGGCTAACGCCCGCCTGGTTTGCGAACAGCCTGCCACCGGAGTCCGGCGTCAAACAGCCTGCTGTCTTTCGTCGATGCGTGGGAGTTCCAGTGCTTTAGGCATCTTCTGGGCATTCCATCATAGACCTCATCCATCGCTTTCCATCAGGCGTGATCGAGGTCAAGAGCGGGCCTAATCAGCAATAGAAAAAAAAAAGTATCGTCAATGGACTTTATACCAAAGACACGTGTATTTTATTGACGACCTTCTCCAAACGCGACCGTTTCTACTGAGCCACCACTGCTTCATAAAGTACATACCTACATTCTTTTTTTCATAGAAATCAGTGTTGTAGTAGATATATTTAGGAAATGTTAATAAATAGACGGAGTTAAACACTTTTCATCGAAAGTGGTCACTTCCTGCTATTTATACCGTCCTAAAGTTAGCAGCGAACCAATGGGTTTGCCAATAGTTTGTCATCTGGTAAAAATATGAATGGAAACTAAATTCATCCATTCATCAATTCATTTGAAACTAAATTTTCTCTATATACACAAGCTTCTGCCCGCGACTTCGTCGGCGTGACATTTCTTGTTCCTCCGACCCACCCCGTCGCATCGCATCGTCTGCCCGCGCTATTATTTCGTTTTCGATTAACGTTGTTAATGACCTTTTTCTTCTTGCTTGTCTACTTAGGACCCTAGCGGGGCCTAGCGTTATGTTAGCCTAACTAAAGCCCTCCTCAAGACTTGGGCATCCAAATGCAAAAAAAAAATATATATTCCGGTTCCAGAGATTAGCGCGTTTAAACAAACAAAAACTTTAGCTTTATTATTATAGATTTAAAAGAGCCGATAACTTATTGGCATTGGTTTTTCACAAAGTTTATAAGGATAACATGGAAAATTCTTATCTAAAATCACGCATGCAGTGCATTCATAAAAGTCAGTATACAATAATCGGCATACTCCACACGATTCGTGACGAAAACGCGCGTTTTCGATTACAGTCACGAGAGCCTATCTATCTGATGGGGCACGGCACTTGAAGCTACCCCTTCGTTACTATCACTTAACTAATAACTACCGTTATGCTATTACAGCGATTTTTATTGTTTGTCAAAGTTTATTGTGAGATAGCGTATGACACTCGTTGCAGCTGAAAATCAGTGTCAGGTGATACATCTTAGGGGCAATTCCTGTATTTTTAAGAACGTTATTATTCTAATCTCAGTCGAAATCTATCATAATACAATCAACTTACCTACATTTTTGATAAGTTTGAGATTTTGTTATGCAGAATTCTAATTAGAACATTCGGTACTTAAGTAACAACCACAAGATAGAAAACCACGCACTCTTAAAAGCTCCTAGACGAGAAAAACTACGGTACCGTGAATTTCGAGGACGCAATTTAAAATGCAATTTAACTATCCCCAAAAAAACACTTTAATTAACATTCATGCATCGTACTTTTTGTTATAATAAGTAGAAAAAGAACGACACATCGATTTTCGAGAAAGCAATTTCAAATGTAATTTAAATATCGACAAAAACACTTAAAACTTTCATAACCATTTAAACAGTTGCGGTAGTATCAGCGTTTTATTGACACTTGTCAAACTAAAAAGGTTGAGCACCGCTGTCCAGTTTGCGGGCGAACAGATAGTGTCATTACGAACAAAGCTCACAGTAATTATTGTTGTTTGATTTAAAAGCCAATGCACTGGCGACAAAATGTTGACCATAGAAGGTTTTAGAACTGACTTGATTGAAATTGATTCTTCGTACATTAGCATAAAGGACACATCATTCAGAGGGGCAATTCTCGTAATTTTAAGAATGTTCACAGTCTGATGTCAGTCTCAATCTGTCAAAAATACCTCTTAATTTCCCTACATTTTGACCAGCCGGTTGATTCTGTAAAAATTTCACCGTGAAGACTTAGGTGAAGTGAGTTGTTTTTGCTAGGAATTGACACTATTGACAGCTCACTCCACACTCACTTCACTTATGTTTTCACGGTGAGATTTTTACAGAATAGCACCGCTGTTTTTGACATTGATTGTCGCTGAGTTGAGATTTTGAAAGTTTTTAATTACGGGAATTGGCCTCCAGGTGTCGAACATTTTATTTTATACCAAAAAATGTACTGTTGTCTTATGGGAATAACATCTTAAGCATTTATTATATTACAACGAAATTTTACAATTATCCCTGGCTGTTATTCGAGTTTCATCATATAGAATAATAATGGCTAATAATATAGCCTATAATGTTCGCATCTGCTGCGACATAGACCTTCTCTCTGTGAGAGGGAGTGGGTCATAATCCACCACGCAGGCCCAGTGCGGGTTGGTAGTTGTCACATGTGTTCGAATTTTTAGTTCTAGGACATGCCGGTTTCCTCACGATGTTTTCTTTCACCGTTTTGAGAGTGATGTAATAATTTACAAAAAGTAAAGCGCCTGTCAGGGTTCGAACCTGCGACCCACAACACGTAAGTCGCGGTCGTTACCACTGGACTACCACTGCTCTCACGCTCTCCCTATTTGAGTTTGAAAATTACAAAAATCATATTCTTATTTCAAATGTTTTAAGCATAGATAATTATTTGAAAAACAACGGACTTTTCATTGAATGAAACATCCTGAACGTGTTTTAACAATTATAACATAGGTCGAAAATTAACCCGCCTGGCTGCTATTTGAGTTTAAATGTACCAAAACCATATGTTTGCCAACGATATTATGGACATTCGTTTAATGACGCAAATGCTAAAAATAGTAAAAAATGCTCAAAAACAGCTTTTTTTTTTTGGCCGGCCCTTTACTTTTTGAGTACGAACCGAATGATTTCCTTTTTGTAAGGAAACTAAGTAAATATTGCAAAATTATTAAGTGTATGAAAATACTTTCTGTAGCATCGAATTCTGGCATGAGCATAAGAATTTACACTTTCCGACGGGAGCCGACAGGCTTTTGATAATTCCGAAGGATACACTGGCGAAGCGTGATGGCGTAACATAGCATTTATTATTAACTTTAGTATTCATTAACATGTATAAAATATGTATTTCTGTTATTTAATATGTCTTTAAAATTTCCATGTACAGACGCCAGCACATCAACCTACCCAAAACTGTCAGATTTTCCCAATCAATTTTGAACCTTATGCTTTAGTGATACAGTTGTAAATCTATTAAAGAAATTTGACAGATTGTAGTAACTTGATGTGCTGGCGTCTGTACATTTATAACCACAATTCTACTTATAATATCCTGGTGTATAAATACCTAGCGTAGGTAATCAAGACAAGATAAATAAATTCTCCTCAGTATATAGCTGAAATTTGCCTTCCTGTGAAATTTCACTTGCTACGTAGCTACGCCGTAGCACCTTGCTACGAGGGCCTACGAACATCTTCAAAATCACACACAACGTTCTCCTGAACTTCTCTATACACTGACAACTCTACGTCTGTCCTACTAAACTATTCATCGCCGGTTCCATATAATTATTACCGTTACGTGGCGTCGAGTCACGTAATACGTTAAATAATATATCGTAGTTCGATTAACATACTTCCATTTGTCGCGTGCCAATGAGTACTTCAAATTAAACCTTCTATTTGTTAGTTACGACTTCAAAAGGTATTCGTTCTAGATATGGGTAATTATTGGCTTAGATTTGTTGAATGTTTAGATTATTATTGGTAAATTAGGTTTTATTGCCTAAGTGTCGACAGTAGATGTAATTGTTTTAACTGTATTTTTTGTTTTATACAAATTTCTCTTGTTATTACGATGCAAATGCTATTGTTATCATTATAAACCAGTAAATCATCGTTCGATGTTAGCAAACTCTCAAGTCTGTAAGTGATAATTTTGCAACTGAAAATTACACAAGTAGAAAGGGCAAAAATGCTTGTTGCTAAAACATAAAACAAAGTTTAAGTATTTGTTTTAAAAGCATTTTCTAAGTTATTTTTTTTTATCCGAACAATAAAAGTTTCGTGTATTTGTTCCGCCAAAAAGCAAACTAACAAAACCAACAACAAATCAAATCAACAAGAAAAAAAACAAACAGAAAAAAAAACGATTTACGCAAAAGTAATGACGTCACGACTAACAAAAGACTAGGGGCATACATTTTCGCGGCCCACAAGCGAACAACAAAATTAATGTTCCGCACACGGCGCTACCAATAAAAACGGGCGGGCCAAAATGCCAAATGCCAAATGAGGTAAATAAAAAAAATATCGAAATGTCACAACGACATTTAAATAACGTCACAGACCGAATCTAGTGGGTTTTTGTTGTATTTTTAGGGAATAGAAACGAGTAACTGAATTAACGTAGTAGGTTTTTTTTTATTAAATACAGCGGTTCATTATGATTTCGTATTCATTTTGATTGCATTTTCTTCTGTCAGCTTCCATTGCCATGTTTCCATTTTACAGTCTAATATCGCCTATTAAACCGAAATCAAACTATTTAGTTCTAGCACGGATATAGAAGTTCTAGCCTATATCTTTGAGCCAAAATTTGTATTTCGAACTTTATCTTGATTTAGGCAAAGTTCTTAATACTAAAATGGCAACTTGCACTGAACTAAGCTGTCCTTTTTGTATGCAACTGCATTTCTATAACAGTCAGATTCTTATTCATTCAATAACTGGCTCGGTGGTTTTAACCGATCTTAAGAAAAACCTTGTTTTGTAATAAGGCGGTATGAATTCTAGTCTACCTACTCTAAATATAAAGTCATTATGTCAACCAATCACAACGGCTAACATCAGACATGACGACATTTTGAACTTAGATTTTAAAGCCGCTTTGGTTCCAAACGATTTTCGATACCCATGAAAATAAAACACTAACAAAGGAACTGCCCAACTTTTAATATTATTCCGATAAAGATCACTTCCTCACTAATGTATGGACACAAATAATTTGATTGTAACTGCCATGCGTTGGAATATCATTGAATTATTGATGTCCTCGAACTATTGTTGAATAAAAGAAATGTAATGATGATAAAACAGAGTAATTTGTTCTAAGTGTCACTTGTTTACCGAAAAAATTTGTCAT
Source organism: Luperina testacea (assembly GCA_927399505.1). Classification (NCBI taxonomy): domain Eukaryota; kingdom Metazoa; phylum Arthropoda; class Insecta; order Lepidoptera; family Noctuidae; genus Luperina; species Luperina testacea. The sequence goes on from OV656771.1 coordinate 3,988,932, forward strand.
ATTAGATCGTGTAATGAGACACGTATAAGTAGGTGGTTTTAAAAAGGATGTTTAATAAAATAACTCTACTTCCTAGTGGAGTTATTCCTGTATTATTTGAAATTTTATTGATGCTTCTCGAGATGCAGACCTTTATAATACTTTACGGGGAATCGCCCACTTATAGCAAGAGAACTTATACTTATGTATTTTAATTTTATTAGAAACAAAGTTTTTTTTTCAAAGAAGATCGATAAGTATTTCCAATGTCGATGCAGGAACCTTGTAGTTTTCGTATTGAAAGGCTATATATAAATATTACACAATACCCGCATCCGAATAGCAGTCGAATCTAGCATGCAAAGCTCAAGCTGTTGTAATATTTAAACAGTCACCAAAAAATTAAAACGTTGAGCCATCTGGCATTCGCTGGCAAACTAACACACCCAAGCTGTATCCCCGTTGTATAGCCAGAAAGGCCATTAAGGTCACAACCCACAGCCTAGTTTTTAGACCAGCAGCTAAAATAAACATCTGTTTCTATTTCAATGGAGATATCTGTACACACGACAGACAATGTAAAAATTTTATTAGGTTACAACCAACATCGAATCGAAGTTCAAACACAATTAATACAAAACGACGTCATTGTCGTGACGTCAGCGTGTGAAGCGTGTAATTAACTGCGATACGTCAGTCTCCCCCGGGACCCGGGACCCGGGACGCGGGACGTAGGCCATCCCGGGGGGCGACACTGTTGCATTGCGTACAATCAATTGTTTAATCTAATTCAATTACGAGGTACGGTATTGCCTTGGGCTATAATAGCGCATACAATGCATTGAAATATGAATAAATGAAAGATGGGCGATCATACTTTTTCCAGTTTGTTATGATTCTAATCTAACAATGCAAACGGTTTGGTCCTTCGAATCGGAACAAGACCAATATAAATTGACGATGAAATACTTTATGAAAAGTTAATAAAGTGAAAAAAAATCACACTAAATTCTGAAAAAAAGCTTTTAAATAAAAACAGACAACTTCAAAAATCAACTAACTGAACCTCTGCGAGCTACCAGCTGATATTCGGCTAAAGTATCCCGAAAACGCAATCCGCCTTAATTTTCAACAAAAACCAAATCCAAAATGAAGGAAAGGCGAAAACAGAAAACTCACACAACAAATCCCACGTATACTTGTAACGCATCACGAAACCCAAACATAATCTCTACGTGCCTAAAACAAAGTGGCACGGTACAACGAGTGATTTATACCAACATCAAGTACTACAATTGAATCGTTTGGTACAATCCGCCTGAAGTATCTATTAGAGACGTGAGCCGGTTACCGAACTCGCGCTAACGGTACAAAAGTATTTATGTGTTTGTACGAAAACGGATTTTTTTCTTGTTCTTTAATGTTCGCCCCGAGGATTACATCCATTCGTCTTTTTGAAGAGATAGGGACGTTTTTGGGTTGGTTACTATGTGTTTTGGTGGTTACCAGTACCTACCAGTGTCGTGGTGTTAGGATAGTGATTCTTTCTTCGTCGGAATCGTCTTTCTTTACAGTACCCGGCGATAAATATTACACATCGACCTTTTTACACAAAACCATTTTATACAAAGAATAAAAATAATTATCAAAAGAAGCAAATAATAATTGTTTTAACAGCTCCTAATAGATACCGGACTGTTTGTATTTCGTGCGACAGAGATAACGCTCTACGAAGCCGAAATTAGCCGATTGTCTCTTTCCAAAGGTCGATGTGCAATATTTATCGCCGGGTACCTGTACTCTATTTCTAAGTATTTAATATTGACTTTTGCTTGGGTTTCCTTTAGGTACTTCTTGGCCGAATCGGCATCATAATTGCGACAAACAAATACGCAACAAATGTTAGGGCGACAGTACGACATAACCATCAGTGGAGCGACAGCACATCAGCTCGATCTACGTTAGTGCGTCTGATTGTTTTATCGACAAACAACAGGATGACAGAACTTTTGATTGACGAACGACAGCGCTACACAAACTATCGCTCGACAAAACTTAAGCGTGAAAAACTTTTCTGCACTATATTATGTTGTACAAATTATTTGGATTCGTATATTTTGTTTGTCGCAATTATGATGAGGAATCGTTGCAAATGCCATTGTTAATCATAATACACCTATTTAACCTGAAGATAAACTTAGTATGAACTATAGATTTACTTTAACGTGTAAAGCAATTCGTTTTTAAACAGACGCTTTCATATAAGTCGATTCTAAATAAATACAAAACAAGACCATCTCTCAAATGTCCATTAATAATTAATTAAACAGAGGGAGCTACCGCTTAAATTCAATAACTTGTCGACCGAGGCCTTAAAGTATTGGAGCTTATGATAGAGTGTCGAGAGCCTGTTTGTGAACGCGCCCTAATTTGAACAGCGCGCGTGCCAGGGCTGCCTCTAGCGATTTTAATCACATTTATTTGGAGATATTTTAATAGTAGGTAAACGCTTAAGGTGTAGTGGTTAATTTCATCGCTGAATTAAATATGAAGATAAAAATGTAAATAAGCTCAAAAGTTATGTGAAAATAATATGCTTGGTGAATGCTTATTTAGTTTAAGTTTATTTATTTATTAATCACAAAATTCACAGTTCTTTGAAATTTTATCCTAAGATATATAAGCTAGTCTTACAGTCAATTACGGATTTACAATTTAATAACTATACAATACCTCCAACAATATTATAATAAATATAAAATTCATAAATTAATAAATTCAATATTCATTATTTCCTTAAAACAGCATGTATCCGTAATAATAATTTCGTATAATAATAAATCGTTGAACAACAACATTCTTTGGTAATTTGAGTCCTTTTACAACACCAATACTGCCAACATTTCCATTATCAGAAGTCTATATTCCGAAGACGTGGGCTGAAGCTAAAAAAATGCTTGTCGTCAGCGTAATTTTTTTTTTCTTTCCCGACCATCCCCATCGCCTTCCTCAAGAACTAGTCTATCAAATGCACAAATAATTTTTGAAATCTGATTGGTAGCTCCTGATATTAGAGCGTTCAAACAAACAAACAAACTCTTCAGTTTTATTATAAGTATATGGATAGATACAAATAAGTGCACCTCTACACGATCAATCATTTTAAATTCAATCCACAATACCGTTACACCTGCCTGTACAATACTTAACCCAACATCCATCCAATATGGACAAAGAGCCCTTATGTCCGGACAATGGATCGATCCAATAAGCGGAGAGCCCCGGGCGTGAACACTAAGCCGATTCCATCTAGACTAGTGTGCCGGTTCTGGATCCGATTTGGCGATTACATTTTAATCCCAGTTCTGATTTGGCAATCTATATTAATTGTTTTGTTATAACTATGACGTCATAGGTATGTAGGGTCGATGATGACGAATTTGGCCTGAGGCTCCTTCGGCTGTTAGATTGATGAAGTCAACGGATTTGTGATGCGTTTTTTCTTTAAGCTTAATTTATTATGAAGTTTGTTGTCTATGTGTCGTCATGTTCACGATTATTATTTCTACATCGCTTGATTGATTTAACAGCTGACCTAGGATGTTTAAAATGAGATAACAAACGTTTGCGTTGGTGATAATATTAAATTAATTTTAAAAAATTATATGCTCTTGTGGCTATTACCTACATACAAAGTTTCAAATCAATCAAGGACGGACGGATACGCTGTAATAGACAATTGATTAAAAATAAATTAATGTGTAACTTATTGCGAATTATCTGAGGACTTCAATCTGCAAAGAAGCAAAACTATTTCTTCTGTCTATTTGATAATGACAACAGCAAACTCAAAATGTTTTTATCAAAAAGCGGTTCAGTAAAGATCAAATAACATTTACTCCTACATAAACAACAACAGTGGTGGCCTAGTAAACGGCCGCGACTTACGACGGTCGTGGGTTCGAACCCAGACTGGTGCTTCACTTTGTATAAATTATTTCATCACTACTGTACTCAAAACGGCGAAGGAAAACATCGTGAGGAAACCGGCATGTCCAAGAACTAAAAATTCGGAGACATGTGACAGCTACCAACCCGAACTGGGCCCGCGTGGTAGATTACGGCCCACTCCCTCTCACCGAGAGGAGGCCTGTGTCCCAGCAGTGGGAACATTATAGGCTGATCACGCTTATGCTATATAAACAAAAAAATTGTTGTCTGTAGGTTCCCAATCAATATTAAACTTTATGCTTTAGCGATAAAGTTGAAAATCTATTAAAGAATTTTGACAGATTGTAATAGCTTGATGTGCTGGCGTCTGTACGTTACAGCACAGGATCTGATGAAGGCTACTGAAGGTGCCAATTAAATTGTAGGCCAACTCTATTTAGTTAGGAATCGCACACGCTAAAGAAGATCAAAATTGAACATTATTTCCGACCAAATCTTTAACTCGTCAGTTTTAGTTACTCCGAAACAAAATAACTTTCTACCAACACAAACAAATTTTCTCTGTAGCAACCCTAACATGTCCTTTGAAGGGATTAACCGTAGGGTTCTCGAGGCGCGTTAATTACTAACGTTTACGTCAATCATTAGAGGCAACAGCCTTTTATTTACAAGCTAATACCCATTCAACACTGGTAAATAACTTATTTACGATCAGAGCCTACAGAATTTACTTAGAACTGTGTTATTAATGTTGTTTTGAGTGTTTAATAAATATTGTGACGTGATTCAAGGTTGGGTTGCGTAGGACTTAATCATAACTGACGAAATATGGATGTACACACGCCAGCACATCAACCTACCCGAAACTGTCAAATTTTCCCAATCAATTTTGAACCTTATGCTATAGCAATAAAATTGAAAATTTATTTAAGAAAATTGACAGATTGTAGTAGGTTGATGTGCCCTATCCACTTCTGCTTCCCTTTCAGGACTACATGCGTGATGTTATGCTATATTCACTATTTAGTTACGTTTTTCGGTTAGTCGTTATAAAAAACCTTAAAATTAAAAACTTTTTACAAAAAAAAATTGTTAAAATAAGTTTTCCTAGTAAGAAGCATAAATTGCTTAGCAACCACATTAAAGTACCTAATCGAATCGCAACCCGTAAAATACTTATTATTGAGTAGTTCCGATGGCCATCTGTGGTCTTCATCGTCAGTTCCACTTCACCAAATGGTGCGTGAGCAAATGCACGAGAGCAAATGCACGAGTTACTATAAAAATTCCCAAATCGCTATATGGTGCGCCTATAAAATTTGACAGTAAAAAACGTGACAGTAAGTCATATTGGATTAAGAAAATCCAGAAGGAGAAAAATAAATTGAAAAGTTTGAGAACAGTTTTCTTGCGGTTTGTTAAAAGCCTCAAATAATTAATAAGTAGGTAAAGTAGATGTTTCCAAAGGTATCGAATAATATAATGCCCGTCCTGTGAAGACGAAATTCAAGCACAGTCACTAATTACAGTCCGTAAAAGCCAAAGCGCCAAAGCTTACTCAATGCTCAATATAAAAAAAGAAAACTCCGAAAACTCGTACCTTGCGGACACTAAAACGTAAATCCGCAATTAATTGGGTCCACGAAGCCGATCGCTACTAAATTAAACATTTTCCCTTATTTAAAACCGAAATGAAGTTCATTTGAATTCGTCCCGCCAGTAATTACAGAGTTTACGACGTGCAAAAGCCTCGAATGGCTGCCATTTTGTAAAATGGCGGCCAGTGTACTCCTCTGGGAGGATGACGGACACCGCTTGAAATTAAATGGCTAATCTTTAGGCGAATAAAATTAATCATAGCATTAATTACACAACTTTTCTTTTGTTTTAGAGTGTATTTATTTGTAGACTGGGTGGTTAATTACTGAAAAAACATAGAACCGAATTTCAAGAATTTGACTAGTGAAGATGATTCAAAGACCGTCTCTTTTATTTGATGAGAAAACTGTTTTAGGTTCAACTTACAAACAGCAGTGCGATTCTATTACCATCTCACCGTGAAGACTTAGGTGAAGTGAGCGTGGAGTGAGCTGTCAATAGTGTCAATTCCTAGCAAAAACAATCTCACTTCACCTAAGTTTTCACGGTGAGAGAATCGACCGGCAGTGCTTTGCCGTAGCATCGCCTTTGAATCTATCTACATAACATAATGAATTAATGATCCTATAATGTTCCCACTGCTGGGACACAGGCCTCCTCTCTGTGAGAGGGAGTGGGCCGTAATCCACCACGCGGGCCCAGTGCGGTTTGATAGATGTCACACGTCTTCGAATTTTTTAATATGGGACATGCCGGTTTCCTCACGATGTTTGCCTTCATCGTTTTGAGAGCAGTGATAATGAAATTATTTACACAAATTAAAGCACCTGTCTGGGTGAATCTATCTGATTTATACCTTTAAATAAAAATGAAATGCTGTTCGTTAATAAGCGCATCACTTGAGAATAGTCTAAATTATGTTTTTATGGAAAGAAAAACTGAACATCCTTTTTTCTATGTGATTTTCAACAAATTTATTGAAATTTGGACAGGACAATGTCTGTCAGTTCAGCTTGTTTATAATATAACATCTGTCTTTACTAATGTGATGATTAATGGGAAAATTATAATTTTAATTTTTGATCTTAATTTTAATTGTGATGTTGATTTTAATTGTGTTGTTGATTTAAATTGTACACTATGATCCTAAGTTGATTGAAATAAATAAATAATAATAAAGCTAAAGAGTTTGTTTGTATGCTTAAACGCGCTAATCTCTGGAACTACCAGTTGGATTTGAAAAAATCATTTGGTATTGATATCACAATTCTTGAAGAAGGCTATTTTTAACATTACGTTATGACACTTAGGAGCCTAAAGATATAGTGCGGGCAGTCGATGCGATGCGATGCAATGCGATGGCGTCGGGGAGCAAGAAATTTCACGCGAAACAAGTCACGGGCAGAACCTAGTACTTTATATACTTAAATTGCCGTTTTCATTCAATCACCTGTAAAAAACGAAACTTGTTGGAAGGTATATTTTCGACGAATATTAAAAGTTTCCCAAATCTAAAAGCTTTTTTAGTGACAGGCTTTTTTCACTGTTGTGGTTTTCACCTTGGTTAAATATAACGTGAAGGAAACACACTGGAATAGAAACCGTTGTCATTCGAAACTCCAACATGTATTAATTATAATCAGCCGAAAGACGTCCACTGCTGGACATAGGCCTCCCCCAAGCACCTCCACTTCGACCGGTTCTGTGCTTCTCGCATCCAACGGGTTCCTGCGGCCTTCACAAAATCGTAATTATAATATTATTCTTAAATAGCTATTAGCAACAAGATGCGAAATTTCTACATTTATATCTGTAATTTTAATAGTTGGTATAGGTACAGTCGCCAGCACATCAAGCCACTACAATCTGTCAAATTTCTTTAATAGATTTTCAACTTTATTGCTAAAGCATAAGGTTCAAAGTTGAATGGGAAAATTTGACAGTTTCGGGTAGCTTGATGTGCTGGCGTCTGTACATATTAAAGATTAAGTATTCTATATCTATCTGTTTTGAACAGCACCCTAATTGCGTAACACTATCAATCACAATCTGAATAATTTTGAAGGATATTGCTAAACCATTGCATCATATGTTTGAAAAATATTTCTGCTCAAAAACGTGAATAACGCAACGAATGTTGTTGAACTGTCAAAATGTCAAAAAGCCAGTGCTACTGTTATGTTAGTGTGTTACACAATCACCCCGCAGTAATATGTTGTACGGTAACACTTTTCAATTCTATTCTAAACGTTATATTATCCGTTTTTATCCCATTTTTCATTACATCACAAATCCCTCCTCTAGAAAATCCAGCAGAGCACCTTGAAGTCTAAATAGGTGAACAAAAAAACTAATCGCAACGATTACCGAGTTACAGACAAGGTGATTGGAAAAATTTTCCTCTTCCAACTTTTTAAATTGGATCTAACTCTCCGTTCGCTCGAGCTCAGAAAAATCCAACTCGAGTGGATAATACGATTCACTCAATACTATTAAATTGCATCTTTGAGAAACGTTTACGTAAGTTATAAAAGGATTGGACTTATTTTTACTGACTTATTCGCGAGTATTTAGTAGTCTTTCCGTGGTACTTAGTTGTTTTTGTATATTATCGGAGATGAATAAAAAGGATCTATAGCAAAATTTAAATTGCCACTTGGTATTTGTACTTCTACAATAATAAATTCATCGTCTCTATTAAAGTAACTCACCACGTCTCTCGGCTGGTCTTCCTCCGTCGTTTCTATGTCGACACTCTCATCACTGTCTCGGTCACTCTTGGGTGATCTCGCTGGTGATGACGGCGGCGGTGATCGCAGCGGTGATCTAGTGTGTGATGACCGACGCGGCGATGATGACATCGGTGACCTAGATGATATGCTAGATTAAAAAAACAAAACTAATTTGTTTTAATCGTGGTAGGAAACGGCACATTTTGTTCGCAAAAAACACGACTTTTAATAATGATATTTCACAGTTGATAAATGTTCATTCATTGCTGTATTAGAGTGGTTTGGTTCTTCCCGGCAAACTGTTTGAACCTTCTTTCCAGTTTTGTCCAAAACTTTAACAAAATTCAAATACATTTTTTTATCTACGTAGAATAGCTAACTCAAGTTATTATTAATTAGAGTCAATGCTTACTCTGTAAGTTTCATGGCATGGATTCTCAACTTACCTAGTTGGCGACCGCGGTGGAGACATGACAGGTGACAGCTGCGGGGACTCCAGTCTGTGTCCCCTCACCGGACGGAAGGCGCGCGGCTCCTCTATTGAGTTCACGCTGCTCAATGCTGTTAATGCACCTGGATAGATGAAGGTTCTGGTAAAAGACGCTATTTTCATCTTATAACAAGACCTTAATACTATTTTAACGGCGTTCTATAGGTATAACTACAACTCCAATAATGAATAAAGGTTTAAATAACATTAGTAACAACCATATTAAGTATCACTTACGTTTATACACTTACGTTTATGCGTGCGTCAAGTGGACGTGAAACATACAATAGTTGTATCTTAAGGGCAGATGCCCTTAGGCTACAACTATTGTTTCGTAGGTTTCCGTTAAAAGATATTGTGAAGTGTATTATACTCATAAACCTACGCAACGTGTTTCCACAGTTATTTGTAAGAACTTCTTACGGTATCATAGAGTGATATTGTTTCTTTTCTTACCAGGTGTCCACAATGTAGGCTTCAACCAAGGTATAGCATACGGCAGAGGCAGCCTGGCCCCCCACACATAGTCAGCCAGGCGAGGCACCGGTGCATGGGCGCTGGGAGGACTGGCCGCTGGTCTCTTGGCTTCTGTGCTGCCTTCCGGCTCTGGTCTGCGAAGAGGCACTCTTCTGAAGCACAATTTAAGGCTGAACTATTGCAATCGATTGTTGTGAACAGTTCCAGACGGATTATGGCTAGAGAGAGTAAAAAAGTCGGTGTAAGATCAAGCATCAAAATTATGTTTCACTGATAACAATGAAATATTAAATTAATATCCGGCCTTCAGCAAATTAACAATTTAAAACCAAACCCTTTCACCCACCCTACATTCAAAACTGAACAACCAAACACATATCTTTCTCGCTCTCACCTAGCAGCCGACAGCATCCTCTTTCTCGTTCCCCCATTGAACATAGCCTTCACATCTTCCCAAGCATGCACCACTTCCTCGGGAGGGGTCCCACTGAGCTTCATGTGCCGTCTCCAAGAGTTGAAGTTGGCTGCATCAGGCTGTATGTACTTGTCTCCAGGACCCACTCGGTGGGAATGGAATATGAACTTGTTTGGGGAAAAGAATAATCCGCAGTAAGCACATTTGATGCATTTGGCTCGTGAAGAGTTGTACCTAAGAAAAAAGTATTTCTGTTATTAGGTCAAGATAAAAGATGATACTTACTTCGAAACGTATAGAATTTTTCAAAAGATTTGTAAAATTTGAACTAGAACGATCTACAAACACAAGATAACGGCGACTCTTGTAAAATTCTTAATGAATCTTTTCATAATTTTGTTATGTCACGTCGTATTACAACGATTGTTTATGCCTATTACTGGATAAAGGCCTCCCTCCATCCCCCTTCTTTCCACTCATCACACCTGCTTTCTATGTGGTTCATTCTCTCATAAACTAGTCTTGCTCCCACTATCATCGCCAGAGCCTATCTCAGTAACACATAGGCCCTACATTTACTATATGATTTCCACCATTTCTGTTTATACCTGGCCGGTAAGAACGCTCCACGGCATCCCCAAGCGCACTCATGATGGACAGCAAACGCGAAGTCGTCTGGTAATCTCGGAGGAGCATTGTCTCCTAGAAACGACTTGCAGAGACGCTCTGCTTCTCGCCTTGTTATCATACCTGGGTGATAACGTTGTTTTAGATAAAAGGTGTTTTGTTATTTGAAGTTTTTTATTCAGACATGACATTGAGGCGATAAAACAGTATAGGTAGGTACATTTCGTATGATTATAAACGAAAGGTAAATTATAATTATTCAAACTCTTACTAAAGTTTAAATAACCCAATTATGCCGAAAATACTCGTAAGAGCTAGATTCGGTTTTCCTGCTTGAGGTTCAAGTAAATAATAATCTGCCTAGCCTTTTCCCAACTATGTTGGGGCGACTTCCAGTCTAACCAAATGCAGCTGAATACCAGTATTTTATAGGAGCGACTGCCTATTTGACCATCACAACCCAGTTACTGGGTAACACGCAATACCCCTGGTAAGACCGGAATTGGACTTGGTACTTTGTTGTAGGTGCCTACTAGTCTACTACAACCCTTCCGATGAGGAATTACGTTTCTGACACCTTACAAATTATCTACAGTCCTTTATTTTAACGATAATAAATGTAATAATATGATGTGATGGTGTGCTGTGATGTAAAATCGGAGGCAAAATAACTGAAAGGACTGGAAACACTCATTACAAAAAATACGTGTTTTACGAATTTGAACTTTATTATTTCCTTATCGTGTCCAACTGACAGGTCGCTCAGTGTTTGGATATAGATGCCATATTGAGTGTTATTACCACATCGTCGTGACGACACAGGCATGGCACCAGCTCTCCTCAGTATCTCCAGCTGCACCGGAGTGCATTGCACGCACGTGATACCCAGGGCCACCCGACGGTTGTGTATCTCGTTGTACGAGAACTGTTTCAGCAGGGTATTGGAGATCTGGGCCAGGCAGAGGCGCTCGTTACCTTCGATGACCAGGGAGACTATTGGTACGCCATATAGAAGGACGGTGCCGACCTGTGGGGGAAAATAATTTTAGAATCACGTTAAGAAAGCTGCAATAGGCTAATACAGTACCCGGCGATAAATATTGCACATCGACCTTTACCTTTTTTGTAATTTATACAAAAAATAAAAATAATTATCAAAAGAAGCAAATCATAATTGTTTTAACAGCTCCTAATAGATACCGGACTGTTTGTATTTCGTGCGACAGAGATAACGCTCTACGAAGCCGAAATTAGCCGATTGTCTCTTTCCAAAGGTCGATGTGCAATATTTATCGCCGGGTACTGTAAGTGGTTGGACTTCCTCCTCACTCAACTTTTAATTAATTAAGCTTAGTTGCAAGATTTATATACAATTTCTTTTCTCAAAAATTAAATAGTTTTTAGACATTACTACTCATATTTGCAAAGCAGCCCTACATTTTTGAACACTGAAAAAACGTACCCTTAGAATAGATAGATTTTGTTTGCGTGGATTAGAACTATATACCGGTTGACTTTTTTACCGTCTGGACAAAAACAGGGTATAAAAGGTTAACGAAATAGGTAGAAGCCATGGCACAGAAATATTTTTTTTTTTACAAAAAAAAACAGTCTCTTTTTTTTTGTTTACTTTCAATCTTTTGATTGAAGCCGGCCCATTGCTTCAATCAAAAGATTGAATGTCACTATGATTGCAATGATAATTTCTGCACGTAGAGTAGGGTGCTTATAAGCTGAATTTTTATAATAATGTATTTGTCGATTTATTTGTTTTTTTTTGTTTCAGTATGAAAAGTTTATTTCAAATAAGTAACAGAATTTATTGATAGGATAATTTAACGTTTATAATAACGTTTTGAATTTTAGAAAAAAAAAAGAGATTTCTGTAATATATGGATTCTACTCCGTTCACCTTTTATACTCTGTTTTTGTCCATACGGTAAAAAAGGCAACCGGTATAATAAAAAACTCTAGTCAGCAGTTTATTTAATAAGTAGGTTTCTCTTTCTATAAATAGGCCTTCTATAAATAGGCATTCTATGATACTCGTAAGACTATTTACTTCAAAATTTCTGTCTAATTTCGACTTAGTTGATGGATTTTTAGAACTAATTAAAAGTAATTAACTCTTATTTATTTATTTATTGACACACCAACGACTTATTTACTAAATTTTTACATTAATATATCTTGTCTATTTAACATTTGTGCGGTGAATTCGTCACTTATAGGTATGCACAGCACTTGTATAAATTCTTACCTGATTCGGTTTGCCACTTAATTGCAAAGCCTTGTGTTCTGCTCTAGGTTTGAGAGTCTCTCGCGGCGACAGTGCTAAGTTAGTAGCTTCCATCCTTTAACAAAATAAAAAGAATTAATGTGGACCTGTGGAACCATTATTATAGGATCAAATAAACAATGGCAAAAAGGCGATGAAATTAATAAACTAGTGAACTGTGCTATTAGCTCTTTTTCAAATACTTAAGTCATTTTAATAATAATAAATCGCTTATTAATCAAATAGTTCTTAAGTTTCCTTACTCTGAACTGTGGCAAAATCAAAATTTGATTTATATAACAATAGAAAAAGTAATTGTGTCTCATTAGTCACAGTTGAGGTCATAACTAATGTACAGACGACAGCACATCAAGCTAACCGAAACTGTCAAATTTTCCTAATCAACTTTGAACCTTATGCTTTAGCGATAAAGTTGAAAATCTATTAAAGAAATTTGACAGATTGTAGTAGCAGAGTTTACCGCGCAACTAGCATAGATACAACGGCCCGACATGAATCAACGGGCCGTTGTATCTATGCTAGTTGCGCGGTAAACTCTGCTTGCGCGATGCAGGATTTGCGTGACGTCAGTATGACGTGTTGTTTGCATGTGGCGTTGTAGATACCGCTACAGCTTGATGTGCTGGCGTCTGTACAAATAAACTACTCCTAAAATTATTGTTACAAGGAAAACATAATAGTGTGGAGTCTTGTGGACTCCACACTAACTAGACCGAGCCAGTCTCGCGGAGTCCTTGAGAGTTTTTAACAATTTGAAATATTTTCTATCCATCTCTAATAAAACCATCCGTTATTACCATCTCTTACACTTTTTTTGGTAATTAAACGCCATAATAAACCAAAAATCATTACCGAATGCCATTAAGTCCCATTAATGTAACAAATAACCAATAAAATGACTTCATTTACTTTTGCCGCACAATAAAACTGCACAGTGTGATATATTCGAATAAATTTGGGACAAAAATGATCATTTTGTATACAAATAGGCAGTTTGCGTGTGAATTTAGTGTATCGAATATCAATTGGGCATATTGAGGGGAGCGATAATATATGGAGTACCGCCCCTTTGAGGGACCCTCATTTTACTACTTTTTTCGTAGATCATGTTCGTGTTTAGCTTTTATAAGTTGTGTTACGAATTTCTTAGAAATTTTATTGCAGCAAAAACTTTATACATGTAATAGCAATTTTTGTACAGACAGATATCATAACTTTAAAGTTGTAAACGTTATCCCTTGTTAATTTAGAATAAACAAATTTAAACGCCTTCGTTTCATTAAAAGGAAATAATAAATGAATGAAAAAGTTATTAATGGGACTCGCATAGGAAGAAAATAACACAAACTTATTATTATGACACAAATAGTAATAAACAAAACAACAGTACGAAAAACAAACATTTCGTTTTACTAATACAGATCTAAAAGAAGGGTTTAGAAGATTTCCAAACAAAACTGACCTATATTCACCCTTGAAAACATTATAAAACACTGTAACGAAACATGTCACCACTTTAAAATGATATATCACCACTTAAAACTGGCCTAAAATCAGGAATCAAAGTAGGGTTGGTGAGGACGGAACGCTTTGACATACCGGCAGGATCATTATACGGTGTGATTAGTCAATTTGTGTCACCCCTGCACAGTGGGCTGAAAAGTAGGCCCGCCAAAATAATTGATTAAGTTAAACGACGTTACGTTAATGTAATGATCACATATGTTCGTTTTGTAGGGGACATTCAATTGTTTCTGTGGTATTTTTGTGAATAGAATAGTTGTTATTACTTTTGGCTGTGACGAAATGGATATTGGAACACTTTGGAACATTAATGATCGCTTTTAGTCACATACGGATTTCCTGTTTTAATCATCGTCTTCAAAATTGACAAGGCTTTCTTTATACCTATTAAAAAAAAGTTGACCAAACATTTTTTTTTTCTGTGTTGATACTTAAATTTTTTATATATTTTCTAACTACAGTGTTACGCCCGCCGTCGCTACGTTATTTTTAATAAATAGTAAAGTAAATAAAAAATAAATACCCTTAGACGCACATCTTTCGCTCACTGTATGCAGATTATGTACACCATGTTAATCATTTTTTACATTTCACGGTTCAGCTGACAACAATTCCTGTTGATTCGCGGACAATACATTTAATAAAATACACTTGTAATTATAAATCCCTTATGGGGCCATATGGTGTTGATATCGGTGATACATGGGGTCATCCCCCATGGGATGGCATGGGGATGAGCACATGTGTACACTTGTAACGGAACTAATCGTTTTTGGAAGAAATCTGTTCTTTTAGTATGGTTGTCGGCATTAGTTTAATACCTTCACGGTTTTTATTTTCTCTCAATTCATTATTTGGTTGTGTATAACAGGTGCCAATCAATTTTTCCGACAATATTTTGATTGTGATGCTTGAAATTTCCATTTCGTTCTATTTTGTTTTTTTTTTTTATAGAAATCATTATACATAGGAAATGTTAAAAGCAAGATTGTGTTATAAAATGCCTAACTAGTAATAAACCAAGTACCTAACTAGTAATTTTCGACTAAAGTACCTAGTAACGTTTATGAAAAGCTAAAATTGCCAAAAACCCCATTCCTGTTACAGATTGTTTTTATATCAGAACGAGAGACCCCTACAATTTACTTACAAAACCTCAAAAAAAATTAAACCTAGTTCTCGGTATAATCATGTAGGTATTTTCTACGACAAATAGTGGCTCTAAAACAGCTATCATCGGATGTCCAAATAAACGTGTGACGCACAAATCGCACAATACCGGCGTGTGCCCACAACGCCGCATTGACAACATGTTGTGCACTTTCCCGGATAATCCGTAACTAAAGGGGACACTCGAATCTCTGTGTCAAGTGCAGGGGACTGTAGGGTGACCGTGAAATTATGTTTTTGATAGTAATATGGGAAGGTCAATAAATGTTTTACTCATCATCATCATCTGCCTAGCCTTTTTCCAACTATGTTGGGGTCAGCTTCTAGTCTAACCGGATGCAGCTGAATACCAATATTTTACATGGAGCGAATTACTAGGTATTACTAGGAATTACTAGGTAATACGACACCCCTTAGTAAGACTGGTTGTCAGACTTTGGGGCTTCAGCCGTAACGACTGTCGAAGATTTACGAATGACAGCCAGGACCAACGGCTTAACGTGCTTTCCGAGGCACGGAGGTCTTGATGTGTAAAGATGGTCACCCATCCACGGACCAACCGCGGCAAGCGTAGCTTAACCTGATCAATCGACCCGTGCGGCTGTTATTACTTAGCCACAAGCCACAAATTCTTTATTTAAAATATATTTTAACAGAAATCACATTCTTGTAGACTAAACTTCGCGAGGTTGAAATAAATATCAGCCAGAAGCTGAACGATTCATAAATTAAAAAAATATATATTGTCAAGTGAAAAGATTACGTACTTTCAACATTAGGAAATTATTACTTAACACAAATATTTAGGTTCTATTAGATTGATTTAAATAAAAAATTATTATATTTTCGTCTTAAAGCATGAACCTTTCCCCTAACTTGTTAGTTTTTTAGGGTTCCGTACCCAAAGGGTAAAAACGGGACCCTATTACTAAGACTCCACTGTCCGTCTGTCCGTCTGTCACCAGGCTGTGTCTCATGAACCGTGATAGCTAGACAGTTGAAATATTATAGCCGCTATAACAACAAATAATAAAAACATAATAAAATTAATATTTAAGGGGGGGCACCCACACAACAACGGGTTTTTTTCGGCGTTTTTGTCTTGTGGTACGGAACCCTTCATGTGTCCGACTCGCACTTGAGTTTTTTTGCTTTGCATTATGTTTTGCGCAAATAAATGTAATGTCTTTATTTCTCACCTAATTGTTAAATGATTTTATACCTACAAAAAATACGACCATAAATAAAAAATATGTGGCTTTAGCAAAGGCTTGGGTTAATTTTGAACAGACACAGTTTTCTTGCTATTTACATATCTAAAACCTCAAATCCTATATTCAAAACGCAACAACCTAGTCACCCTACCAAAATCCGAACAACGAATGGTTCGAACTTGTTCCTTTGAGATCCCATTTTGTATAGCGCAATACTATTTAATCTTTATAAAGACAGCCGTCGGCGTTGCCCGTCGGTCCCGTCCGCGTCCGCCATTGTTACGGTCCGATGTTCGTTACGTAGTCAGTTGTCGAGGGGCCTCCATTCGCTATTTTTATGATACGTGACGAAACGGACCGTTTTATAAAAGTCAAAATAATACGACATGGTACTTCAATGTTTTGTGATTATTTTCGGTGTTTTTATGATCTTGATTTTTTGTTTTTTAATTTTTGGGAACAAAGTTCTTTCACATATTACTAATGAGAGCTAGACTGAAAAAAGCATAACATTTTGACCGTTTATGTGTTTTTTTTTCATTTAGTTACTCTTAAACATTGTTAATTTATTTAATTGTGCCCGCTATCTATACTAAAGCTGGAGAGTTTGTTTGTTTATTTGAACGCGCCAATTAAACTTAAAAGTTTCATTAAAATTAAACTACCAGTCGCATTTGAACAATTATTTTTGCATTTCATTAGCCTAATTCTTGAGTGAGGTTATAGGCATTATATAATATCACGCTACGACTCGCCAAAAGAAAAAAAAAGTCAGAAGGACACTAAGCGGAAACGAAGTAACGGAGCATAGCTATACAGTATGTTAACTAACAGAGGGCGTTCCCGTTAACCCGCAATAGTATAGCATCCATACATGCTAAAAAAAATATTACCATTCGAAAATAAAATGTTTTTATTTTTTTTTATATTAAAATATTCACTAAAAATCGTAAATTGATACGTTAAAGAAACACTCTGTACACGCGTACTTGAAGGACAGCAATGTCGGAATTTATTTAATTAAATAAATTAGAATTAATTAAATAAATAGAGTATCAATTTACGATTTTTAGTGAATATTTTAATATAAAAAAAATAAAAACATTTTATTTTCGAATGGTAATATTTTTTTAGCATGTATGGATGCTATACCATTGCGGGTTAACGGGAACGCCCTCTGTTAGTTAACATACTGTATAGGATATTATATTTCACGTTAAAACAAGAATTTTCACGCGGATGAAGACGAGGGTGGAAGATATTTATTATATAATATACAGCTAAACTTTACAACTAAGCTTTGGGGGAGGCCTATGTCCAGCAGTGGACATCTATCGGCTGAAATTATGATGATAATGATGATACAGCTAAAGGCATAATTTTTACTTGTCATCGTCAATCGTTACTTGTAGGAGAAGTGTGGGTAGACAGCCGATGAGTTAACCACCAACTGCAATAAGGGTTCGTATTTCCTTCTAACTGGAATGCGTACCTACACAATTAGTACTAGTACTGATTTATATCAGACTAGCTGCGCCCCGCGGTTTCACGCGCATAAGGGTTGATCCCGTGGGAATATCGGGATAAAAAGTAGCCTATATGTTAATCCAGCGTGTCAGCTACCTCCATACAAAATTTTATCAAAATTGGTCCAGTCGTTTGAGCGTGAAGAAGTAACAAACATATCTACGTTTTGCGTAGATGTGACGCATACTTTATCCCAAATTGTTATTTTGTTTTATGTGTCATGTTTGCCGCAAATAAACGTATTTACTTTCTTTCTTTCTTTCTTTCTAAACACACATACACACACACACTCACAAACGTTCGCCTTTATAATATTTGTGTGTTAATCTAGCAACAAAATCACGAGAGACTAAACCCCATTGACATTATCTTAATCCGTAACTCCGCACATCCTTCGCACAATAGACACATAGTTTAAACAAGCCGCTTCAAATTCAAAAGGTTACGTACAAAATTAATTCGCCGTTATTTACTTTGCTACTTTGTTCGCTTAATTGAGTCGTCGGCCAAAGACATGAAGTTAATTCGTCGATTCATATTTAATCAGCGCTTTGGGTTTTAGTCTCGGAGCCAGGGAGCTTTTGTCAACGTTAACTGGTGGGTAAATGTTTTAATGTTTGCTTAGATTTTAGATGGCTTTGGTTTATTAGTGAGGCTTAAAACTCTTCATCTGCTTGTGTTACTTATTCATAAACGCCAATTAGAGGGAAATTTGGGTAGTTTTTTAATTTTATTTAACTGTTCAAAAAATGCTTTCAGCACACTGAAAAAAAACATCTACCTAAACAGTTTAGGTGCAAGAAATTAAGGTACCATCGCCTAAACTTCAGTTAAATATTACAAAAGCATGACAGTTGCAAATCCCATTGTAGTTTAGTAAAATGTGCTTTAGCAAGAATGGCTAAAGTTTATGTATTTCGCACTGAAGGATTATCTACCTAAACATAATAATCGATTTAGCTAATTATCCTAAATTACCAGCCTAATACTTTACTTAACCTATTTAGTAGGTGTACCTAAGTTTTATAATTAATAGTTGACCCGGCGAACTTCGTAGGTAAGTAGGTACCAATGCAATCGATATAAACTAGTAGGTACCGCCTGAAATTAACTATGAAGTTTGTTTCCATGCATAGAATATAACATGGTTTATTTACAACATAATGTAGGTATGGGAAAAATAATTTTCTTCCTTATTTATGTAAAGATTTATTATATTATTTTCTTTCTGATACATAGGTAGTTATTAAGTATGTTAAATGGGGGCGTAGAACATAGATCATAGATCACTAATTAGTGATCGATGGCAGAGAAGAATACTTACTAATCTATGAAGAATACCTTAAGAAAATCGGTCTATCCGATCTCGATTTTTATGTACATACCTACCTCGGTAGGTAGGTAGGTAATATAGATTCCTAGTCTTTATCTTTTGAGTAATAAACGTCTACTTTGGTTAAATAGGTAGGTACCTATTTAGTTAAATCATAGTCAAGTTTGGTTGAATTCCCTACTAATTTCCATAACCTTTGGTTATATTACACCATTTTTGATGAACTATTTATATAAACTTTCATCAACCGAACTTTAGTTACGGCCACGGAAACTTCGCGAACATTCGAACAATCCTGCCCCTTTCCCCACCCACCCTACCTCAGTTCGGCCGCCGCCGCGCTGCCGGCGCCACTGGGGCGCGGCCAGTGTTACCAGATGCACGGTATTTACCGGAGATGCACGGTATTTTTTTACCAAAATACGGTCTACGGTAACTATCTATAAAAAATGTACAACGAAACATTATAATATTATAGGCAAACATCAGCAGCACCGTTCGTCACTGTAGGGGAAATCCCCAAACATTTAATTGCTTTTAGATCCTCTATTGTAGCAAAATGAAAATGTTTTTCTGGTAAAGAACAAATTCTTTTGCATAACTTATATTAAAAATTTTGATCGCTTGACAGACGAGTGGATAATAAAATACTGTATGAATGGAATGTCATTGCATTACTCGAAAAAGTTTATTGCTATTTATCAGGTGCCTAAAATATTATTTTTCTTCAGAAAATCGTATAATAGGAGCTCATGATGGACAGCTAAAAACTTATGGGAAACATTATAAATTATGAAAATCACAAAACCTTCAAATCATTCCAGCGGATAACTCGACGATCTATTCACCGATATAAAAATGGTGTTGGTTGATTTATACCATCGAAAGATATGATTAAACAAAGACATCGTAAATTTGAATGTCCAATAAATGGAAAATTTGGAAGAATAATTTCTTTCTAATAAAAAATTGGTTGTCTGTATAGACGGTTTACTGACGATAGTTGAACGTGACAACGTCTTAGGAGTCGAACGCTGCCGAACGCGGAGGCCGATTGTGCCTATTTGTCGCTCGTTCCGCGCTCTCGCTTGCACTTCAAGCATTAAATGGAACGCCTCAGAGCGAGGTGACGCCGCAAGTCATGTTTTTTCGTTCGTGCAGCCTGCTCCATCGAATTATAAGACGTTGTCACGTCAAAAAATATATATTAAAAAAGTTACACGGGAATATACACACTGTAATTAAAAAATAAATCTAAGGTAATTAGACTTAAAACACGATAATTTTTGTCAGGAGACACGGTAACGGTAGTTTGCAATTTTCAGCTAGTAACACTGTTCGCCGCGCTAGCTATGCGCGGCCGCCGGCCGGCCCGCGGCCGCCATGGCGCCAATTTCATTCCTTTCCCGCGCATCGCACCACATCGTCGCACGTATGAAACGCGTTGTACGCACATTGTATGCCACATTATATTATATTTTTTAAGTCAAGTATAATAGTGAGTGTTTGGTTGCGTAAAAGTGTACATTGGAAATTTGGAAGTTCCGAAGGCCAGGTTTTCCAACAATGGCAGACAAAACGGTTGAAGACTATCTTTCATCTTGGGGATTAGAATCTTACATTGAAAAGTTCAAAGGTAGGTAAGATCTTTCTTTGCTAACTTGGTAGACCATGTAGGTATACATAGGTATCTAGTCAGTGCGTAACCTTTAGGGATGATTCATAATGGTACTTACACCGTGTCGCGACCGGGCCGGGCCCTGGCTCAGCTCCGGCCGGGACACGGTCAAAAATCTTAGTAGGTATAAGCACTTTTTGTATGAAGTAATTCATGCTTGACTGTGGTCGAAATGTCGGTTGGTCTTGTTTCCCGGCTCCGGCTCGACCAGGCCCCGACACGTTGTAACATGAACGTGTACGCCGGGGGCGCCCGCCGCAAAGCAGTCTACGACAAATCTTTGAGGTGTGAGCAGCTCAACAGCTATCACAGACACGGCCGTGTAAATAATACACGCAAACAGCCCGGTGTAGCATGAATGACTGTCTCGGCCGGCGCACGGTGGACGTGCCCCGGGTGGAGCCCGGCCCGGTCGCGACACGGTGTAAGGTGTAACGTGAATCATCCGCGTCATCCACACTCATCCGGATCAGGGCCCTTCAGGGTCCGAGTCGTCCGTGTCCGAGTTCCCGTCAGAGCCTGGGTTCACACATTTTTCCTCCGTCCCGGATGTGTTCCGTCAGGGCCGGGAACCCGGATGTGTGTGGATGGCGCCTCAACCTTAAGTCTCTAACCTAAAGTCCACGTGGATGTGGTCTAATTTAATTTGAGGATGTCATCAATTAATGTTGTTTAATTGTCATAGTACTCTGCACTCTGTTACCATCCTGCTTCTTTGATTTATTTCTATTCTTAATTATTTCAGAGCAAGCTGTAGATTTTAGTTCACTCCTTCTCCTATCCCAGGAAGACATCAAAGAATTGATTCCAGTTATTGGTCACAGGGCTCTGTTTACAGCTCAAATTAAGACTTTAAAAAATGTAACGAATGAACCTGTTATTATTCCTGTAAGTTTTTTTATATGTACTAACAGTACCAATTTGTACAGTGAGTTAGCGCAATTAGCTGACCCACCTTTGCATAAATGGATCAGAATTTTTAAAATAGGACTCAATAGAATTTTATAATTCTTTTATATTTTATTTACTTTGCTCAAATAAATAAATATAAAAGAGTTATAAAATTATATTGATTCATATTCTAAAAAATCTCAACCATATAAGCAAATGTGGGTCAGCTAATTGTGGTAACTCATTGTACTAACCTGATATTTTTTATTTTTAGTTAGATGATTAGTAGTAAGTATTTAGCTTTGTTTCAGATTGAGGATACACAGATAATACAATCTGAAACTTCTCAATCAAGTACTTCGACTCATGGAGATGAAAACGACCTTTCTGTGTTAGGTGGTCTAATAAATGATTTACCTTTGGTGATTCAAGAAACTTATCAGGAGGACAATAATTGTAATGTAAGTTCTTAGGATGTTATCCATAATTTAATACATTTCAGAGGCTACTTACTGAGTAAAGATGACACATGTAGCAGTGAGATCTGCTACTGTGGATTTTGTGACAATGTGTATTTTTCCCGACTGCGCCAGAAGGAGGGTTATGTTTTTCGAGAGTATGTATGTAAAATCCGTGCGCGATAAGTTGAGACCTGAATGCGGTGAAGAAACAGTAAAAACAAGATCACAATAAGAAAACAGCATTCAATACAATTTAGAATAAATAATTAGCAATCTAATTATTGTAAAAAAACTAGTTCTATTTACTCAATGTTATGTTATTAGCATAAAAAATAACTTTTTGTAGTCTATGCAGGTCTCAACTTATCGCGCACGGGTTGTATGTATGTATGTATAATTGTTTGGCACGCTCTGCAGCCTGAACGGCTCGATGGATTTTAGCTTGAGAGGTGTCGTTAGATTCGTATTTACTGTGAGAGTGACACTGGGTATATAAAAAAAAAAAATGGCGGATTTTTGGCGCCAAATTCAAATGTTTAGCACGCTCTGCGGTCTGAACGGCTCGATGGATTTTAGTTTGCGAGGTGTCGTTAGATTCGTATTTACTGTGAGAGTGACACTGGGTATAACTAAATAAAAAAAAAAAAAAATGGCGAATTTTTGGCGCCAAATTCAAATGTTTGGCACGCTCTGCGGCCTGAACGGTTTGATGGATTTTAGTTTGAGAGGTGTCGTTAGATTCGTAATTACTGTGAAAGTCATATCGTAATAAAATTACTAAAACTCATATAAAACTAAAAAATAAAAAATGGTAATTTTAAAAACTAAATAACCCCACTGCGGTAAAAAAACTAAAGGTAAAAAAAAAACACTGAAAAGCTATGAACAAGCACATTTTAAATTTAAAAAAGTTGGATGCAGGCGGGATCCATTCCGTTTTTATGTTTTCAAACTCAGATGGGTCCCGCCTGCTTCCAACTTTTTTAAATTTAAAATGTGCTTGTTCATAGCTTTTCAGTGTTTTTTTTAACTTTAGTTTTTTTACCGCAGTCGGGTTTTTTAGTTTTTTAAATTACCGTTTTTTATTATTTATGAATATAAATAGTTAAATTGTAAATAATATATGTTAGTAGGTACTTACCAGCTTGTTACTCAATCTTGGGACAGATTTAGATATAGTTAGAATAACCTTTTTTGCACACCAAAATTATTACTCAGCTATTTAAATACCAATGTTTTTAATACTTTGGTATTAAAAACATTATTATATTTGTATACATACAGTTAGTACACCATTACCTGAGTTAGATGTTTTAACTGGAATTGTTTATTTTCTAGGAGTTACGGAAACTGCTCCAATCAGTAAATGATGGACAAGCACTTTTAGTGCAGTATGAGTCAAAAGGTCTGCTGGATAATACTGCCAGGCGTCGCCTTTGTAATATTATCATAAACAAAGAACTGCAGGGCAATCCCGATAAGGTTGTAACAAGCAAACGCTTTTACGAGTTGGCTTTTCATATAACCAAATTATTTACTAAAGAAAGTGCAGCAGTTTACTTCACCCCTTATTTGTGTTTTGGACCTACACAAAAAAGTGCTGCCAAAGGAAAACTCCTTGACACTTATAGACAGAAACGCAAAGAGTTTTCCAAATGTGGTCTTATCACTAGAAAAAGAAAATTTTCAAGCAGCTCATCATGCAGCGCACCTGCCTCTCCATCAGCAACTTTAAGCAGAATTGATGAGTATGTTGAAAAACTACCAGATGAACCTAACACCAACATTGAAGAGTACATGCTGTGGCTGAAAAATTCATGTGACCCATGGATGACTGTGCAGTTATATTGGGATTTAACAAGAAAAGCTCGCTTCCAGAAGTATGCCAATGTTGGCATGAGCATTGCTGATTACTTCAATGACTATCGAGCACTGGGGCAATCAGGCGGGCTATACCTGGTATGTAATGTAATGTTCTGATCACTAGAGTTTTGTCCTCTTTCTTCCTAGCATTCAAATTCCCATTGGGAATTTATAATTGGTAATTATTTTGAACTTGATTGATTTCATGTAACTATTTATTTGTTACAGTTGCTTGATGACTTCAACACTATATATCCAGACTGCAGAAATGCACTATTTGAGAATTGGCCTCTACACCGTACCAAAATAATTGAACTTGCAAGGAAGCGGACAGATCCTATGTTAAAAAAGATACTATCAACTTGTGAAGGTATGTGTATGAATGTGATGTGTTTAGTGCTAGATAAAACTTAAGCACGGAGTTGTGGTATTCTTTGCAGACATCTATTCTCCCAAATTCATACAACCAAGGTGACCAGAGTGCAAAGCGCTAACCTATTAGTTTATTTAAATAAGGCACCTTTATTGTACCATCATAATTATCAGCTTATATATAGGGTCTTATTAAACGCATCAAGCTGACATAATTTGTTTGGAGAAAACACACTGATTTCGTTTCTGGGTCCCACACCTAAAGTTCCTTTTTCTAATATTTGCAGATACCACTGATGAGGATGTCCTGAACACAGTTGCCTTCATTAGTTTGCCGTATTTGATGAATACAAGCACTCTTCGCAAGCCAAAGTCACAGAAACAGTGGAGACCTTCGAAGATAGAATCTCAACAGGGATTTATAATGCATGTTAATACCGCAGCGGATTTGGAAGCTTCGATAACTCTTCGCAAAGAAAAGATGAGTAATTTGGGATTCACAGTCCAACCGTTCATTATTATCATTGGACCTTCTTTAAGCGAGATACATACAAGATACATTGTAGTAAACAATGTAAAATACTCACCTACAACAGATATTCGGTATAATTCAACATCTATTATAAATGCTGTTGATGGTTGCTTTAAAATTTTATTTGCCTTAAATGCAGAATACCCAGCAGAAAGTGCATATGTTTGGACTTTTATTCAAAAAGCTATGTACAAAGTGACCACAAAATATGATAAAGTTTTTACTACTGTTAATGCATTTATAAGTGACTTGGGCATCAGTTGCTAAGATGCCGACGTGTTTCCTTTGTACCACAGTTACGACTACAGTGACAGGCTTATTGAAACATTTTGATTACTTCCATAGTAATAACGAATTTTCGGTTTACCGTTGTGTCGATGAAGGTTGCTTCCGATCATTTCATTTGTTTAAGTCATTTCGAAAACATTTTAATCAACATCATCGTAGCAGTAATGAAAATAACCTCGGACCAAGTATCACAGAAAGTAACAGTTCTTTAAATAATGATTCTGACATTTCACATCTGACAACTGAAACTCAATCAACTGTGCCATCACAATCCATCGTACATCCACAACAATTATTACCTTATTCTTCTTTAACCTCTCAGACAAATTCACTTTCACAAGCACCTTCAAATTCATTGTCTATTTTTATATCATCTCTGTATGCAAATCCCTTGCTGCCAAGAAATGCAGTTCAGTTTGTTGTTGATGGATTGAGTAACTATATGAAGGAGGGCCTAAGTCACGACATTGTAAACATCTTCGATGAAATGATGACATCTGTGAAAAATGGTCAAGATGTAACTTCATTTAAAAATAAATTACTGTTAGCTGTGCAATCACCATTAGATAGCTTGAAAACTGAACACTTACGATTACAATATTTATCTGCGAATGGTACATACATAGCACCTAAACAAATAACAATAGGTCAAAAAATGATAACTGTCAGAAAGCAAGACACAGTTACTGTTCAACCATGTGAATGTACAGAACAACTGATTCCCCTTAGAAAAGTTTTACAAAAGTTTTTTTCACTTCAAGGTGTGATGACAGAAACATTAAATTACATAAATTTCCTATCTCTTATGACAGAAAAGGGTCTCATAGAAAACTTTATTCAAGCTAACTTTTGGACTGACCGTAGGAAAAAGCATGGTGATAAAGTGGTTTTGCCATTATTTATGTTTTTTGATGATTATGAGAGCGGGAATGTGTTAGGCAGCCATTCAGGCATTCATAAACTTGGAGCTGTATATGTTTCAGTTGCATGTATGCCACCACACAGAGCTTCTTCTTTGACAAACATATTCCTTGCACTGCTTTTTCATTCTTCTGACCGAAATAAATTTGGAAATGGTGTAATATTTCAACCTCTCATTGAAGAGTTTAATTTTTTATTAGAACATGGTGTTGAAATAGATACAGTATCTTACAAAGGTAAACTTTATTTTGAGCTTGCACTTATTTTAGGTGATAATCTCGGCATACATTCAATCATTGGTTTTAATGAGTCCTTTTCTTCAAATTTTCCATGTCGTATATGTAATGTTTACAAAGAAGATATGATAAAGCAGTGTTATGAGGACAAAAACCTTTACCGTAATGCAGATCTGTATGAAACACAGTTGGCTGAAAATAACTGCTCTGCCACTGGTATTAAAGAGAAGTGTGTATGGCTAGATGTGAAAGGATTCAGTATGTTCGAACAAGTTGGAGTTGATGTCATGCATGACATTCTCGAAGGAACTGCTAAGTATATTATGAGTTTTTTGATATCAAAATATGTAACTGATTTAAAGTATTTTTCAATCCAAATACTAAATGACAGAATATCAAGCTTTGATTATGGCCCAGATACCAGTAGTAAGCCTTGTACTTTGAATATGGCCCATATTTCTAATGGTAACGTCAGACTTTCAGCGTCAGAAATGTTAACTTTCATTCGATATTTTAGCTTAATAATTGGAGACTTTGTGCCGTATCAAGACCCATATTGGAGTTTGTATATAGGTTTAAGAAAATTAATTGATTTAGTGACATGTCAAAAAGTTACGAAATATACCCCTGATTTGTTACAATGCTTAGCTGGAGAACTTAATGAGCTCTATTTGGAATTCTCTAACGAAACTCTTAAACCCAAATTTCACTTTCTCATTCACTATCATGCATTTATGAAAAACTTTGGGCCTCTATCTAATATATGGGGGATGAGGTTTGAAGCAAAACATAGGACGTCAAAAATTTCAGCACGAGCTTCTTTTAATAGACGTAATATTACGTTAACGCTCGCAATTAAACATCAGCTGCAACTAAATGGCGTATTTTCGACAGGACACTTAACTGAACCACTCAGTATGGGCCCTGTGAAAAAAATATCAAGTTCTAAGAGTATGGAAGTAAGAACTACTTTACATTTGAGTTCTCAAGAACCGTTGATTCGCGTTTCCTGGGCTAAAATTAAGAGTACTCTTTATAAAAGTAAAACTGTACTTTTCGAGGATATAAATGACTTAGGAGAAATAAGTTTTATGTGTATTAATGACATTTTTGTGTATGGCACCGGTATAGTTATCTTTGAGTGTACAAAGTTTGCAACCTTAGATTTTGATGAACATTTTCATAGTTATAATGTTGATACCACAAAACAAGCTAATTCTATATTTGTATTTTACACCTCATTATTATGTCATGTACCTAATCATTTAACTTTATCTTCAAATGGAAATAAATATATAACATTAAGATCTCAGTTATAATAACAGTAAATTAATAGATATTGTATTAAGTATTATTAATTTAAAAAATATTTAATAATAAGTTAAATTTTGTATTATAATAATAATAAGTTGAATATTATTGTGATGATGATAGCCTTTATTTCCGAACTTGTTACAAATTACAATGCTTCACAGAATGTCTCTAGAGTAGGTGTGCTCCAGTGTACGAATTATAATATACGGTAGTAAATATTATTGTACTATTGTTTAATTAATAAATGTGCTTTTCTGTTCATACAAAACATGCTTTTCTTTTTCAGGCTTTGCAGGAAGCTGAAAACAATGTTTTAAGAGATGATTCTTACAAAACAAAATATTTGTTTAATCTCTCAGAGTTGAAATAAACTACCAACAACTCAGGGTATTTTACCTATGTTTCTGGATCATGGCATGATCCCTCGAGCTGATCGTAGTTTAATTATTATAAGTACTCTGTTTTGCTTTCAGCTTAACTGTTAAGCTGCACTACCTATCAAATAATAGTTGAGCTAAACTGAACTGAAGCCTAGCAGCTGTAGTACCTAAACCTAGGGAACTAAACTACCTAAATTCTAGCAGCTATAGTACCCCAAATATAAACCTAGACAGCTGCAGTACCTAAACCTAGGGAACTAAACTACCTGAATCCTAGCAGCTGTAGTACCCAAATATAAACCTAGACAGCTGCAGTACCTAAACCTAGGGAACTAAACTACCTGAATCCTAGCAGCTGTAGTACCCAAATATAAACCTAGACAGCTGCAGTACCTAAACCTAGGGAACTAAACTACCTGAATCCTAGCAGCTGTAGTACCCAAATATAAACCTAGACAGCTGCAGTACCTAAACCTAGGGAACTAAACTACCTGAATCCTAGCAGCTGTAGTACCCAAATATAAACCTAGGCAGCTGCAGTACCTAAACCTAGGGAACTAAAATACCTGAAGCTTAGCAGCTGTAGTACCTAAATCATAACCTGTAAAGAGCTACAGTACTTAACGTTGTAGAGTTAAAAAACCCAATAGTAAGAGCTATTGCAACTAAAGTGTTTAGTAAAATATTACCAACGTTCTTCATTTACTTTAACCAAACTAGTTTAGCTTAAATACATGTATCGCTAAGCTGCCTCAGATAAACCGTTGTTTAGTAGCATAAGCTTAAAGTTTAGCGGGCGCTATAGCAACTAAAGCGTTATGTGGAAAGTTACTGAATATTTAGGAACTGGTCACAAAACATTTTTTTCAGTGCATTTTTCTGCCATACCTACGCTTTCCTCACTTTCTGTGCTCAAAATCTGTTTGTTTTACTCATTATTAAGCGCTTATTTGACAGGTATTTAAGTCGAATATTGAAATTATAAACTGTAAAAAAAATACTTTTAGCATTTTTTCGCCATATGCTTTCCTCAACTTACTTTTGTTCGTAAATCAGGGCGTGTTCATTCCATAAGTTCCACTGATTTGTTTCTAACGTTACAAAACATTTTTGACGATACTAATCCTTAATTTAATAAGCATTACCACCAAAACCTAAATTAAAAATAAAACCTACTTTTTTTTCAGTGGTGCTATCTCCTGGCACACCATAAAGTTCTAAACTGGGCGCGTTCGTTTCATCACCCGAACGCTCAGAGCACAATGAGGTCTGTTGACACTCGGGCCGCACAGCCGCGCTTCTCTACGCTGATTTTTCACACAATTGAATTCGTAACTAATCCGATCCATTGTTAATTTGATAAATTAATTTGTTGAAAATTAAACAGTTGTTGGATTTAAATTTTTGATTTGGTTTCGGTCTTTCTTAATGTTAAGTTTAAAAAGGTAGATGATTTACTTTGCAGCTTGGTAAGAAAAAGATACTTAGGTATTTCTCGAATGTATTATTAAAAATTAAAGTAAATTGACTAAAGATTTATTGAGCAAGTGAATTAAAAAACTACGTAATATTATTAACTCAACAAAAAAAAAAGCCCTTTAAATAAACAAAAATAAAATATGAAGGCATTGAGATATTAATATTTCGAAGAAATGGATTTTTTCTAAACATTTTTTTTTCTCAAAATATATTTTATTATAATACTTGCATCATAGAGAACAGTAGTGACCCAATGGCAACGGCCCCGACTTACGACCCAGTTATACAAGCGCTTTAGTTTGTGTGAATAATTTCACAAACTAAAGCGCTTACATAACTGGGTATTAGTAGTTATGCAAGCGCTTTAGTTTGTGTGAATAATTTCACAACCACTGCTCTCAAAAACGGTGAAGAAAAACATCGTTAGGAAACCAGCATATCCTAGAACCAAAAATTCGAACACATGTGACATGTACCAACCCCCCACTCCATTTGAATTTTGAATATCAATTTTACTGTTTTACTGTTTATTTTTTTTATTTTAATCTTAATTTTTTAATTTTAATTCTGATTCTAATGATAATTTTGATTTCAATTATTATTCTAATATTGATTATGATTTTGTTTTTACTTAATGTTTTGTTCTTTGTTTCTAATTAATTTTTCTATTCTCACTACGAGTAAAAAATCTTGTTAAAAATATATATTTAAGAAGCTATTTTTTTATGTAAATTCTGTGTACGCCTGTAAGTGACTAATTCACCATAACACAACGGATTATGTTATTTATTATTATGTCAATATTTCTAGTGGATAAGTCGTTGGGGTACCTTTAAAAAAAAACCCGCACTTGGCCCGCGTGGCCCACTCCCTGTCGAAGAGAGGACGCCTGTGTCCCAGCAGTGGGAATATTATAGGCTAATTATTTTCCTACTTGCATCAAGGTACAGTACCCGGCGATAATATTGCACATCGACCTTTAGAAAGAGAATCGGCTAATTTCGGCTTCGTAGAGCGTTATCTCTGTCGCACGAAAAACAAAGAGTCCGGTATCTATTAGGAGCTGTTAAAACAATTATGATTTGCTTCTTTTGATAATTATTTTTATTCTTTGTATAAAATGGTTTTTTGTAAAAAGGTCGATGTGCAATATTTATCGCCGGGTACTGTAGGTACAGTAAATCCTACTCAAAGATGTTCTATAAAACATGACACAAAAATAAAATCTGAATAATTTGTCATTCTAAAATCAAGTTATCGTAAGGTAACGAGAAAGTTTAAACAAACATCCCTTCTTGTTCGTGAACGAGAGGCATCAACATGTAAATTGTCTCCGAATTTATTTATACAAGTAATTGAATCGCCCGCGCCGGCGAAATGACATCTGTAGACTTGATTTGATGAAAATTACCTACTTGGTAGAAGATGCCCACTTTTTATTAACTTTCCCCCCTCCATTAAGTTTATTATGCAGATATGCGGAGACTTATGCATAAATAATACGGTTTGTTTTTTCTTTCTTTTTCTTTAATAATGTCTTGTGTTCAGTTACTTTGTTTAATATGTTGTGTTAAGAAACCGACAAAATCGGGGGCTATTTCGTTGCAACTACATACATAATCAGTCTAAAATGTTCCCAATGCTGGGACGCACGCCGTCTCTGTGAGAGAGAGTGGGCCATAATCCACCACGCAGGCCCAGTGCGGGTTGGCTGCCGTCACATGTCCTTAAATTTTTGGTTCTAGGACATGACGGTTTCCTCACGATGTTTTCCTTCACCGTTTTGAAAGAAATAATTTACACAAAGTAAAGTGCATCTGCTCGGATTCGAACCCACGACCCACAATTCGTAAGTCGCAGCCGTTACCACTGGGCCACCACTGCTCAACTAAGATTTTATAAAAACCGACTGCGACATATCGACAACCCTTTTGCTTAAAACGACCTGATTAAGCAAAACGGCCATTTGCTTTCGCTTAATTCTTCAGATACTTATCCACATTAATATGGAAAAAAAGCTCTAAACACTCGGTACATTTTCAATTAGTAGCTGTCCAATCGCTGTTACTTGGATAAATCGCTGTTAAATGTCTTTGCTTCACACAAACAAATCTATTGTATTGACAAACCAATAATCTAGTTCACGATAACAGCTAAACAAACGAATTGACAATGAAATAGCATTATAAACACAATTTACGAAACACTCCTCGACGAAACTCATAAAAGAAAGTTAGATGAAGAATTGAAGACGGCGCCATTTTAAAAGTTAAACGTCAAAATGACAACTGATTTGTATTTGGCGCGAACGCCTGGGAAATTGGAATTGGCGAAATGATGAGAATTTACGTTCTATAAAAAGTGTTTGTATTTTTAAACTTTTATTGTACTCTCATCCTTACCCAAATATTATAAAGGTGGGTAGTCAGAGAAGAAATCTGACAGTCGGGCTCGCCCACAAAACAAAAGTAGGTATGGTACCATACTATATCCATGAAGCTTATTTCAAGATGACTGTGATGAACATCACAACATCCGTCTTTTAGGGTTCCGTATTCAAACTAAGGCTCCGCTGTCCGTCCGCCCGTCTGTCACAGGGCTGTATCTACTGAACCATAAAAAGTAGACACTTGAAATATTCACAGAGTGTGTACTACTATGGCCGCTATAACAACAAATAATAAAATGAAGTTAAAGGATACAAGTTACCTACGTGTTTTTTTTTCGGTGATTTTTTTTAAGTTTTTATAAAAATATTTAGTGTTAAATATTATACGGAGGTTCGGAACCTTTCATGTGCGACTCTGACTCGCACTTAGCCGCTTTTTTATCGCTATTTACAAGCCAATATAAACGGTTTTCTTTTAACTCTGTGTATGGAAAACGGCACGTTATAACAAAAAATAAAAGAGTGTGTACTGACAACATTCATACATTAGATCAACAGAATTAGCAGAAACAAACTAATCCCTCCTAAACTCCTAACCATTACAACCATGGAACAAATTCCTTCAATGATTATCTTAGAAACATAATCCGTATGACGTCAACCCGAAGCGGTATCAACTTAATGTAGAAATAATGAATTCGTCGCGAATCGTCCGTCCCCTGTTTGTCTTTCAATTATAGGCTCCCAGGGGCCCTTCGCCTCCCCTGTTTAAACAATGTAACACTCCCATGTATATTTAAGGAGAACAAAAATTAAATCTTCCGCTTATCTGTCTCGTTCAAAATGTAATCTACGGAAGCAATGACTTCTTACGGAGATGTCGCTTTTTATTTCTATGATTTGTTTTGATTTTTGGGTCAGGGGGACGGAAAAGGAAATGCAATCTTCATCGGTACATTCGACTTTTTATACTTACCTATAAAAATACAATTTTGTAGTTACTTTTCCGACAGGCAACAAAATCACCACTGTCTTTGTTAAGACAAACACATGATTAGCCAACACAGTTCAAACTGAAACGGCCGTCTAAAAGCATCCAGAACCCTAATGAGGGTTTTCGTGAAAATTTACGACACCAGTTGGCACCACTGTGACAAGAGGTCTCCCAATACAAAATATATGATGACGTTCACCATTCAATTCATTCATTCGCTCATCATTCATTCATGACTAAAGAAAATATAGACTTTTTGACAGATGCCTGGACCTGACGTGTCAGTGCTGCCACCTAGCGAACGTCATTTCAGAAAACCCTAATTGCGTGACACTATCAAACTCAATCTGAATAATTTTGAAGGATATTGCGAATCCATTGCTTCATACGTTCGAAAAATGTGTCTGCTCAACAACGTAAATAACGCAATGAATATTGTTGCACTATCAAAATGAAAGCCATTGCTATTGACAGTGCGTTACGTAATTACCCCGCTGGTTGACTGCTCTTGGGTTTTTTTTGCTTGTTCAAAGTCAAAGTCAAATCATTTATTTCAAATAGGAACATTAAAGGCACTTTTGAACGTCAAAACTTACAGTAAAATTGAAAATGTTGATTGCTTCAAGACAAAACTATCGGGAATTTTAAGCAAGCGTTATGCCTAATTCAAGCTGAGTGAGTAAATACACAATTCTCAATAATAGGACATAAAAGATTTTTTTTCTTACTGGAAGAATTACTCAACGCGCTGTAAAGAGGTGTAATATATATGGCTGACGGACTTTTCAAACTCTTTATTTAAACAAATTTCTGTCTTTATCAACTTGAAATGATAGACAGAATAGGGAATAATATTCAACAGTAGATAATTGCATTTACTCTTAATTTTAAAGATGACAAACGTTGTTACAGTGTATAGAATAAATTCAAGATAGAGAACTTTTTTGATAAATGCTTTATCAATGCTGGAGATAGATAAGGCACATCCTGACGCCTTGCATCTTAAGCAAGAGAAAGCATAGCATTTGGACCAGGAGCCTGTAAGGCGTAGATTAAAGAAAAACAATAAGACCTTCCACACCCTTCAAAACATGTAATGAGTAATGTTTTCAAATTCAATTTTGGTTTTAAAGAAAGCTGGATTAGTTCTTTTCGTTAAGTTTTTGACAAGTGACTTTAGAAGTTTGTTTTTCGTTATATTCCAGTCATTACAGTAAAATCGACCATTTTGGTCCTTGAGCAACGGTTAAAACTACTCTAACTACCAAACTAGCGACGCAACACACGAACACGGAAATATATACCAATAATGGACATATTTAAAACACAATAAGGCACATATTACATTTATACAGACACTCATTAAACTACAATTTATTTTTTATTCTAATCATTATAAAAAAACAGCTGATTGGCCTACACTGCAATGCCGTATATATGTATTTATTTATTCAATACTTCAAGCACACAAATGTACAGAGGCGGACTTATTGCCATAGGTATTTTTTACCAGTCAACCTTTGGGTAATGCAGATAAAAACAATGGTAGGTGAAAATATTTAAATATAAATATAATATGTATATATTTTTCTTTTAAAAATGTGTCGCTTAATATTCCACGTTTTTGGAACAGTCCGATATTAACAAGAACGCGCTCCTCCATAATATACATAGGTGCTGTGAATGGTGTCAAAAGAACTAAAAATACGTAAATAAATCAAAAGAAAAACAAAGCAATATTTATTTGACAATTTGCTACGACGGTGCATGTTTAAATAAAAAATAAAAAAAGATTGTAGAAGTTGTAGCGTATAAGTTCCGTAGCCGTCGCGCTACGGTGCTACGCGCGCTACGAAAGATCGTAGCTTGCTACAAAAGTTTTGCTCGTTTATTATAGTAAAAACTCTCACTTAGTTACATGTGGGGGGGGGGGTTATTATTTTAGAAAATACTTTTTGAAAAAGTTACATTTTATTTTCGTTGTAAAAAAATACTGACTGATTATGTCTCATCATTTATTTTAATGTCAAATTGAAAACAATTTTTTTTTATGAAATCCTGATACAAAAAATTATCATACCTGAATTCGGCAGCTGTCACAAATCATAACATTACTCGAGCGCGAAGCACACCGCGCACCGCCGCGCTAGTTACGAGACTGTCCTCTCTCAGCCCCGACCAATCGCACCACGCCCCGGTCAGCCCCCGCCCACCAGCGCTCCAACCAATCAGCCCCCGCCCAAAACGTTATTTACCTCAAACGCCCGCCCGCCCAGCCTGCCTCAACTTATCGATTGGACGGCCCCAGCACTTATTTAAGGCGGGCGACGACAGAATTAATTTTGTGATTGAAATTACAAGTATAAACGTATAATTCGTTCGCGCCCGGCTCGTTCGATTAAAATAGAGATTATTACGATTGCTGGTTTCTGATGTGTTCGATTCGTTGCGTCGGGATTTTTGTTTCAGTTTTTGATTTATTATCTAGTTTGTTTTATGGTATCGAACATTTATTTTCTGTTTTAAAATTCAGTTATTATTATGGTTCAGTTACTTAAACATTTTATAGTTTTCGTAATTATTTTCGCCATTTTTTTTTTTCGAAATTCATACTTAGTGACATAAAGATTTTACTTTAATTAAAAAAAAATGTTCTTTGGTCAGAACTTAATTGTAATTTTATTACAATACCTTTGAAATTCAAGTTTCCAAAACATAACAAAAGTAAGCTAAGTAGTTATAAACACTTCTATACTATGCCGAGGAGTCAGGTAAGTACCTACCCTCGCATTCTACAAGCCGTGGGTGTATAAGCTTCCTCCTTACTTATACTTACCTCTCTACCGTTCACTATAATATACCTGAATAGGGACCTGTAAGTAGTACAACTGGAGTCTGTAGTACTATGAGTGGAATAATAGAGGTGTTTGATAACGGTATTCTTAGTATTGATTTTGTGGGGATTAGCGGTATACTTGTAAGGATAAATACTGGTATTAATTAATTGAGAATTGAGAGGATATATTATAAATCTTAACATTTATAAAAAATAAGGAAACATTTTCGGTAAAGGAAACTTTTCCATAAACGAGAAAAAAGGTTGTTTTCTCATAACTCTCTGTTATCTGATGCTAGGAACCATTAAATACTCAGATATTCAACCACCCATGACCCATATCCCCATTAATGTAGCAGATTACTCAAAAAATGTTTTAAGTAAAGCCAGGTATATTATCAAATTGACTACCAACTGAAATGGTCCGTGAATTCAAATCACCACTATCATAATATATTATGAAATGGCTATAATATCGTCAAATTAGTATAGTGTCAATTTGATGAGCAATCAATTTCCCTGACCGTACATTTCCTGGAATAAGATTTTTCGTACCTAGGTACTGATATTACAGAGAGCCATGGAGCGTTCCATGAGTGGCATCAGGCTAATAGACCGAGTTCCAAACGTCGAGATATGAAGACCTACGAAGCTCTTCGATATCAGAAAGCGTATATACGAGTGGAGTTGGGGTGGGTTACCTGGCAAGGCACAGTGATGACAGGTGGAGTTAGGCTGCGACAGAGGGGGCGACCGAGGACTGGGAGACGAGATGTCGTTCGTCCGGCGGCGAGATGTGTGGACGACATTGTTGCCATTGCATCGCGGGCAAGACCTGGATGAGGCTGGCACAGGAGCATGGAGATTGGCACAAGAAATGGGAGGCAGTGGGTGAGCCTGTGGAAGGTGATGATGGTGAGGTACTTTTTTTTATTTATTTTTTGTTGTTGAATGGGCCCGCTCTTGACCTCAATCGCACCTGATGGAAAGCGATGGATGAGGTCTATGATGGAACTTGCGTTGGTTGGTTGCTTGACGCCGGACTCAGTGGGAGGCCAATCGCAAACCAGGCGGGCGTTAGCCCTACCACCGCAAGGGAAGAATTGGCCAGTCAAATAAGATGTTGGGTGTGACTGTCCAGGATGCGCCGAGCGCTCGGTTCTGTTAAATATCTGGCGGAACAAACTGTGCTACACGCGGAGGCTTCTTCATGCATCAAAAAAACTGTACTGTTATTTACGTCCGGCTGTTAGGTATTTAGGTTGAGTCCTTCGGCAAGTCATTGACAATTTCATTGATGGCGCCAATCCATAGAAGCCAAAGCGTCCGTCGGGTTGGCTAGTCGACAAAAATTCATTAAACCCGTAAAACAAATATACAATTTCTTGATTTTCTATACTGAGTTCGAATAATAATGTATTTATTGACACCATATAAATATTAACATGACAACAACCATATTGCATTTTACTGCTTATATAGTTTTGGCTTTCAGTCTAACCGGATGCAGCTGAATACCAGTACTGCTTAAATCGGAGTAAAATAATAAAAACTGAAAAAAGAAGGATGTAGTCACTGAAACTGCATTTAGACTCCTGTACTTACAGGCACCGCTCGGCACCTGTACTTACCTATCAAAAAGAGTAAACCTAGATAAAGTTGATAAGACAGAAATTAAAACAGAAGACGAACTAGCACGGGATCGAGGAGGGGGTGGAGGGGGGTGCAGGCGATCAAACCGGAATAAATCGTAATAAGGCATAATTATGTAATCAGATTGACTAACGGTAATATACTGTTTCATAAAATTTGGCGTTTACGTATGATTAGAATAGAACGAAAATCAACGATCATTTTTTTTTATTTGTAACAAACAATACGTGACTTATATTAAGATGTGATTTCATTAAATATGAACATTATTTTATGAATCTTGAAAGTAACAAAACTACACGTAGACCATATACTTAATAAAATTCTTAAATTAACTAACACAACGCACAGCCTTAAACCGCTGAGTCTACAAGCATACAATTTTGCACAAAAGAGTTCCTTATATACCGAAAGTGAGCAATGACGAAGGGTTTTTGAAAATCTATCACCTAAAGGGGTTACATACGAGAAGAAAGTTTGTATGGCGGTTCGTCATATTTCATCATCTGTCTAGCTTTTTCTTTATGTTGGGGTCGGCTTCCAGTCTAACCGAATGCAGATGAATACCAGTATTTTACATGAAGCGACTGCCTATCTGATCTCCACAACCCAGTTACTGGGTAATACGATACTCCTTGGAAGTTCGTCATATTTGCCGATGTAAAATCCCATCGAACGCCCGGCTTGTCAAAGCCAATCTTTCCTCTTAAAAAATATCACATATTTTTATGACACAATTCTCAAAATGCCATCAAGATAGGGTTCCCTGCCGGCTGTAGCGTGAACGATTAAGTACTAAGATATAAACATGGTGTGATAATGAGGAATCCCGACTGCCAGAGATTTAACCCTCAATTATAGAATTAAGCCGCGATGAAGGGTTGTGCACCCCTGTTGCGACGGCAATTGATGGAATAGTGATGGGAAATTCTTGTATCGATGTTTACTCGATAATTATTTTAGGATGTCGATTCGATAGTGCAGTTTTCTAACGTTTTTGATTTTTGAAGTATGTTACAATATCAAACTAAAAAAGCCCGAATAAATAAAATTGTAGATATTTACTATTCCTAACATAGTTAACAGCGACACTAATCCTGACATATCTTCTGCTTTAATATTTTTTTATCGTATCATTCCTTATTTGATTTTAATTAAAGAACACTGTGTATGTTATTCCATGCAATTCAAACGTCAAATCAATATTTTTTCTAAATCAAATTATATTCTTTCCATAAACAATAAAATATAAGTTTCTAAATTTTATTTAAGTAAATCTACTTCCCACTTTACAAGTATTTTTTAATAATTTCAGACAATAAGTAAATTTCCCATAAGTGCAATGAAGTTCATCGATAGTAATGTCTCGACTTTTAATCCCCTCTCTACCAGCGATGTTCAATACCGATATAATGAAGTGTCGTCACGCCGCGAATGTTTGCCATTGTCGAGTGTGTACCAGCCCTTACGTTGTTATCATTGTGCACCCCGCTTTATTGTCTGATGTTTTCATTGATAAACGATAAAATGTACAACAATTAATGAACGCTATGTATTAATTTTTAACGCACTTTTTGACTTATGGTTACCTAATAGTTACCTAAATTGTACCCTATTTTATTATTTGTGTTTCTTTGGGTTTTCTGCCAACTTGACTTTTGCCTTCTAAACTTAGTATTAAATTACATATTACCAAAAGTTCAAAATTAATTCAATTTTATTCAAAACATATAAGTACAATTACACCATTTACACCAGTCACTCTCTTGTTTATTGTCAACTCTTACTGGATATAGGTAATAATATAGAGATACTTCGCAGATTATTGAAATGGTTTACCCGGCCGTGCTATGGTTTAAAATTGTGTCGGGGTTGGTGAGGATTATAATTAATTCTACTTTAAATCTCAGGTAAGACATCACATTGAATCACAAACCACATTTTTATTTGGATAAATATTTACAATGAAAGGATTATCAGCACGCGACCACAACAATAACCGCCAAAACTTTTGACACATTGACATTCACAAGTTCACGCTAAAATACACTTTACTGAATGGTGATAAGGTTGGAATTCTAACACCTATTTATAAAGTTACTCCATTTTGAATATGTCTTGATAATTGGAATTCTTTTTTCAAATCGTCAACAATGAGCTCGCCTTGTCCGTGGACGTACAAAACGCCCCAACCTCGGCGCGTCTCGGTGCGTCGGCACCAATTAATAGCGGATTTTGTCCGTGTATTTAGATTTCAAAGATTGCTATTGATATTTTGAATACACGTGCGAGATTCCTCTAATTGGGTGCTTAAAGACTTACTGGCAATTCATGTTTACGGTAAATAAATGACGTTGGAAGTACTTGAGAATTCATGTTGTCTCTGAGTCCTATTCCATTAACCGACATTGCGACATATTTGTAAAAAAAATACAAAATTGCTACATTTTCTCGGCAGTTGCTCTTTAATAAAGCAGAAATATATATGAAAGAAATTTCTTACGAAGTATTTTTACTATTAGTCAGTACAGTACGTACTATGTGCATTCAGGAAAAACAGTTAATTACAAACCTTCTTGTAGCATTAAACTGAATTAATTGCGTTATTACAGTTAAGTACCCGTAGCAGCGGCGTAGGCGAAGCGTAGGTTTTGTAGTGCTACGGTTTTCACCGCGTAGCTCTCGTAGCAACCTCGTTGTTACCTGTCTGACCCATCTATTTTTTTTTTTTGTTCACCGAATGCTAACTGTAGTCTTCCACTTTAATTTATAATCAGAGGGCCAATTGCCGTAATTTTAAGAACGTTCACACTGTCTGATCTCAGTCTCAATCTGTCAAAAATTATTAATTATTAATATTAATTATTATATTATTTTAATTTTCTGTTATCATTGGTGTTAATTAAACTATCAAGAAATAATAACTTTTGTGTAATTTTTTCACTTCATTTAGGTACTCTCTAAAAAAACTATTTGCTTCATTTCTTTAGATCATTCATAATCTGTAAGTAGATCCATATTATGAATGATCCAAAAATCATCCAACAGACATTTTGAATTCCAGAGATAAATCAGCTCAACACAAAATGCAGATATAAGCTAACCATTCCGAACTTATGTACACCACCATTTTGCAAGCATACTTGTTGTCTGTTACGTAACAATTCTGATATTACTTAACAATAACTTAAAAGGTAAACGGCACTTGCATCAATAAAAACAAAATACGCGGTGACATGGGTAAACTGTGGCTGCTAGGTAATGCCAATAGATTAACTAATGAAGGGCCTTACCCACAGCCGACGGTTGGTTCGGGTTACGGACAAACAAAGGACACAAAGTGATTAAGCTCTTTTTATATTAAATAACTTGATAAATATTACTTAGCATTATCGATAAGGGAGAATGCGATAATAGTTTATTGAGCAAACATTGCAGTTACACCTTTTTGCAAATTCTGGAATGAAAATATGATTGATCGCAAGGCTGTGATTTTTCGACGATAGTCGTCAGAAGCCCGAAAGTCTTACAACCAGTCTTACAAAGGGGTTTCCTATTACCCAGTAACTGGATTGTGGAGGTCAGATAGGCAGTCGCTCCATGTAAAATACTGGTACTCAGCTGCATCCGGTTAGACTGGAAGCCGACCCCAACATAGGAAAAGGCTAGGCAGATGATGATTCGAGTCGTCTGTGAACTTCGTATAAGCACATTATTTTCTTCTCTTCTCGATTGATTGTTGTATCACATCTCGTTGATATTACTGACAGATTAGAAGAAGTATCATTTACTTACCCGAACCCTGTAGGTAAAATCATGACGGTAACTAGAGAAACGGTGTTTTTTTTTTTGCATTTCGGAGAGTTTTATAATTGAATTCCTCCGAGCCCTTTCCATCATGGGGCAACCAGATTTTCGGCGATGCGCCACACAGGTATGATGCACATCTAACAATACGAGTGATTCCGGTCTAACGCACCAAACAATTTGGAAATACAAAAAAAAAATAAGCGTTCCGACTCCTTGCCGGAATCTGTGTTTACCGATAACAACAATATGGGATTGTTCAAATCTTTAGTAAGAAAGGAAATAAAAGACAGAAAAATTGGTTTATTAATTACAGAAACACGTTCATACAAAAAGATAATTAACTCAAATAATAAAACCGGCCAAGTGCGAGTCGGACTCGCGCACCGAGGGTTCCGTACAAACCTGCAAGGTTTACAAAGTTCGTTCATTACGACAATCGAGTCATAACTATGTGAAAATTTCAAGTACAGACGCCAGCACATCAACATACTACAATATGCCAAATTTCTTTAATAGATTTTCAACTTTATCGCCAACGCATAAGGTTCAAAGTTGATTGGGAATTTAAGGTTTTCGGAATTTTTCCTTTATGTGTGCTATAAAACGTTGCTTCATGCCAAATTTCAAGATTCTAGGTCGACTGGAAGTACCCTTTAGGTTTTGATTCCCTTGCGAGTACTTGCGAGTTTCAAAATATGCAGCTTAAATTGCTGTTTCTTTTGATTGCGTTGACATAGAAGTTTGATTTTGTTACAGCTTAAAGGTATTATAGACCTGAGTATTTGGTATGAATTTCAATTTAATACCTCTACGCGTTTATGAGGAAATGGGTAGTAAGTTTAAAATTATTAAAAAAAAATATATTATGTGATGTAACTAAAAATTTATGGTTTTCGTAATTTTTCCTTTATCTATGCTATAAGACGTTGCTTCGTACCAAATTTCAAGATTCTGAGTTCACGGGAAGCACCCTGTAGGTTTTGATTCCCTTGCAAGTGTCGAAAATTTGCGGCATAAACGGCTGTATCTTTTGATTGCGTTAGCTTAGAAGTTTGATTTTTTCACAGCTTCAAGGGACAGTAGACCTGAGTAATTGATATAAATTTCAGCTTCATACCTCCACGCGTTCCTGAGAAAAAGGGTCTTGACAGACGGACGGACAGACGGACAACAAAGTGATCCTATAAGGGTTCCGTTTTTTCCTTTTGAGGTACGGAACCCTAAAAACAAGATACATTATACATATTATGGTCAAATAGTAGTCAAACCCAAGCATAACTCAAAATTAATCAGAAATTAATTGGTTTTCATAAGCTAAAACGAGGCAATTGTACCTAAATAATGAGGAAACATGTAATCTTTATTATAACAGACATATTTAAAAACGATAACAACGCTGCTCTTAATTGAATTGTGTAAAATTTTCGCGTTGGAGGGAAGCAGGGGGTGAGTAGGAGGGGTGGGGGAGGCGGGCCTCGTTTTAACTTTCCGGACTGCTGCTCTCATGATGCTACTACTGGTCCACGATAACTCCAGAAGTTAGTTTTTTTTTATATGGTAATAGATATTTTCATGGTCGAGGGGCCCGTGGCTAAATAATAACAGCCGCACAGGTAGTACGATCAGGTTAAGCTACGCTTTCCGCGGTTGGTCTGTGGATGGGTGACCATCTTTACATACCTGTTGGTCCCGGCTGTCAATCGTGGATCTTTGACAGTCGTTACGGGTAGTCAGAAGCCCGAAAGTCTAACAACCAGTCTTACCAAAACCAGTATTACTCAGTAACTGGGTTGTGGGTCTGATAGGCAGCATGATGCTGCGACATTTAAAAAATAAATGTCGCAGCATCATGCTGAGATAGGAGCCTTTTGGCCTCTTATAGGACTTTCTGTTTCATTTTTCTTTTTGTTACTTTTTTAGGGTTCCGTACCTCAAAAGGAAAAAACGGAACCCTTATAGGATCACTTTGTTGTCCGTCTGTCCGTCCGTCTGTCAAGACCCTTTTTCTCAGGAACGCGTGGAGGTATGAAGCTGAAATTTATATCAATTACTCAGGTCTACTGTCCCTTGAAGCTGTGAAAAAATCAAACTTCTAAGCCAACGCAATCAAAAGATACAGCCGTTTATGCCGCAAATTTTCGACACTTGCAAGGGAATCAAAACCTACAGGGTGCTTCCCGTGAACTCAGAATCTTGAAATTTGGTACGAAGCAACGTCTTATAGCATAGATAAAGGAAAAATTACGAAAACCATAAATTTTTAGTTACATCACATAATATATTTTTTTTTAATAATTTTAAACTTACTACCCATTTCCTCATAAACGCGTAGAGGTATTAAATTGAAATTCATACCAAATACTCAGGTCTATAATACCTTTAAGCTGTAACAAAATCAAACTTCTATGTCAACGCAATCAAAAGAAACAGCAATTTAAGCTGCATATTTTGAAACTCGCAAGTACTCGCAAGGGAATCAAAACCTAAAGGGTACTTCCAGTCGACCTAGAATCTTGAAATTTGGCATGAAGCAACGTTTTATAGCACACATAAAGGAAAAATTCCGAAAACCTTAAATTCCCAATCAACT
Organism: Luperina testacea; assembly: GCA_927399505.1. Taxonomy (NCBI): domain Eukaryota; kingdom Metazoa; phylum Arthropoda; class Insecta; order Lepidoptera; family Noctuidae; genus Luperina; species Luperina testacea. Next base: position 4,032,956 of record OV656771.1, read on the forward strand.
TTGAACCTTATGCGTTGGCGATAAAGTTGAAAATCTATTAAAGAAATTTGGCATATTGTAGTATGTTGATGTGCTGGCGTCTGTACTTGAAATTTTCACATAGTTATGACTCGATTGTCGTAATGAACGAACTTTGTAAACCTTGTTTTTATATAATTTGGTTTTTTATTTTTGACTGTGTTTATTGTGATCTTCCTGTGCAAGTCTCAATAAATACTTTCATTTATTTCTTTCTTGGTTGTATATTCTTCTTCTTCTTAGTGTGTCGATGGCAATCTAAATGGACTCTGCGCAGAATTCGGCTACTTTTTTGACGCCATCACTAGCGTCTATCAATTCCTGTAACGTGCAGCTGACAGGACACGTAGGACATGATAATAACTGTCATATCGTTTTTGGAACAACACCACATTTGTCTATTGATAAAGCGATAAAGTGAGTCTTCACTATTCCAGTTACAGTAGTAGTGGCTAGTATTCAATTAACTGGAGCCTCGTCGTGGAGCGCCTTCACACTTTTAGTTATGTCTGCCAGAGTTAGCGGGAACAGGGGACAGCCTTATTTCTTATTTAAACTAAGTAATTATGTAAGCACATTTATAATATCAAATTAATTTCTGTCGCATTTAGAATGGCAAGTTACGCAAGTCGGGATAATGGGATAAAAGCACCAACTGATATGGCACCTAGAAATCTCTTGACCGACTGAGAAGCCAGGTGGTCCGCTGCAAGCACAACTTCGTCAGGTAGTGGTACTCCGATGAGCGGCAGTGCGTCTGTGGAGCCACATCACATACTATGCCCTACCTCTTTCTCGTGTTCTCTGTGCACTAACACCTGCACGATAGAAGACCTGTAAGTAAAACCAATCACCTTGCTTAACATTCTCCTCTTTGCCCAAAATTAATAAACATTTTCTTGTGTCTTAAACAATATCTTTTTACATTATTGTGTAGTAGTAAGTACGTTAATATAAAGCCGCCATAACAATCACTGCAGCACTTACTTCTGCACGACGTAAGGGCGCGTCCACTGTACCGACAAATAGCATTGGTTATACTAAACCGATTACGTTAAATGAGAACCGATACCCGCCGCCTGCCAACCGTGAACACTTGTAAATATATCAGATTGTTTACTTCAAGGACGGAAATATGATACAAATACATAATTTCTTATTCTTCTTGCCATTTTTGTCTAAAAAACCCTTTTTATCAACTTAAATATGAACTACAAAAAAACGATACAACATAAAACATTGCTCCAAGTTTGACAGATTATAATTAAATTAACCCCCTTACTAATAAACGTTGTATAACGTATGTATAGTTACACAATGCTTTGTCTTCTTCTTTCGAAAGTCAGATTACTGATGACCAAAAGAGAGAAATCGGTGTTCTATTCATTTGATATAATACGTTTATTAGTAAGGGGGTTAGTAAATAGGTCTGATAACCTTACCATATAGACCTAACCTACCAATTAAAGATAATTGATACAATATACGTTATACGATAAATACAATTTCTCATAATTCGTGACATCATTAACCCTCCAAAACTCTTGTAAAAATTTAACATCAGCACATGGACCACGTTAATATAATATGCGTGTAACAGCTGACAATGCTATTAGACGTCGATTTAATAGCATTTGCCAGAGATTTGGCAAAATTTTCATGTTGGCTTTTAATATAATTGTGTTCAGTTTATCTGTTGGCAGATTATACGCAAGGATTACGGACCGGAGCCGGCAGTGCGGGCGCGGGCGGAGAGCTCAAATTGAATTGTAATATGCTGCCGTTATTAATAACAGAGAATGGAGACACATTAGGGTTGCCTGATGGGAGATTCTGACGTTTTGTTTCTGTTATTGTGTAAGAGCTAGTCATAAGTTTAAGCTCTTACACAATAACAGAAATGATGATATATGGGTTCTGATCAGAATCCATAAACCCTAAGATACAAAAAGTAGTTTACAAATAACGGTTTACTTGCGAGAATGACTCAAAACATCCAGACTGACTGTGATATTGGGAACTAGGAATTCAATTCGGACTCGTTTGGATCATACAATAAAAGACTTTATCAATAAACTTACATCTATAACGGCCTACCTTAATTTATTAGATACGTTTACAAAAACCATATAAACAGTATCATCCATAACGAACTATTGTTAGAGCTAACCACAAACATTTAACCCCAAAATACAAACGGCTCTGAGTATCAACCCTATCAGGCACAATCGGCCGTATCTACCCGAGCGCGCCATTTTTTCCCGCAAATTTTAAGCGTCTCCCTACGAATTCCGCGAATCAGCCGTATTTGTACAATAACTGCCCACACGGGATCGTTTCGGGCACAATAGCCTCTTTGTTTAACGACGTCTTTCTATTGCGACATGGCGCGTGCCTAGTTTTTTCAATGGGTCCGTTTGTCCCACGTGCCTGAATGTTACGTATGTTGTACGTATACAATCGCAATTTAGGGTTGAGCTGTCATGTATTGTATTATAAATTGGTTGTAATGGTTTTGGATCGTAAATATTTGTGTAATCTGGTTGTTTTAATTCTGTTATAAGTTACAACTGTCTATGGAGGCTTAAACCTGCCTTACGGTACCAGGCTTTCTTTTAAATGAATGAATCGTTTCTCTACTTTCTGGTTATTCATCAATCCAGTTTGCATGGCCAAGGCACTGATATGTACCTATGTTTTAAGACACAGATGTTGAGGACTTTTCTTCAGCATTAATATCTTACAAACCCTTAAGACACTGTTCAGAATAGATCGTAATGTGGGTAGATTTTGATTTCACTTAAACGAAATTATTTGATCATTTGGACGGCCGAGCTATGTGCATCGTCTCGTCGAACGCTGATTTTAGCAACATGGTAAAGGATTTTCCGGTTAACTAATTGGTTATTACGCTCACTATCACTATGTGACATCTAAATAAATGCCTAAATAAAAGCGCGCTGTTGGATGTTCAACCTTCGGCGCTGAGCAGAGTGTTGATCTGACGAGAATCGTACAGTTACACGTGGTCTATGCTGGGCTGAAGCTCGATAACACAACTTCGAACCAAAGTCTCATTTCCGTAGTTTAGTGAAAGAATTGGGGTAGGTAGCCCCTTATCCCATACTTATCTACTTTGACTTGACTTTCTAAAATATATACCTGAGGCAGATTTATTTTTTGACTCTCATAAATATAAAATAAATCTCATAAATATAATATAAATAATTGTTTAGTTTCTAATTTTATGTATAAGGTTGTCTTGTTTTCAAATTTTATGTTACTCCGTTTTTTGTATTTCAGTTTTAATTAAAATTTTAATGTAATTTTGTAGAATTTGCATAGATATAAGCGATTTGGTGTAAACTGTTAGCTTATATTTGATAAATAAATGAATATGAATCTAGACAGACTGTATGTAGGTAACTTGTAACTCCTCTCATCAAAATTCGACTTTTCCCTACCTATAAGCTCTCTACTGTCTCCACAAACACGAAAAACACCACTCTAAACATCTGCCAATCCATTTCCCGTTTCTCCAGCAAATATAAGATAATATTTGCAACAAAACCCCCAGTTGCTCGCTCGCCTATAACTATTTTGTAAGTATAACGAAACACGTTCATTTGTCACAATTACCGGTGACGCGGAATAACTAGCGATGTGGCGAGTTGCGGGGGCGAGGGGCGAGTGGCGTGGCGAGTGGCGATAAACCTTCTCTTGTTAGCTGCGCATCTTGTGCCGCTCATACATTTTTATGAGCCTTTTATTTTTATCCACCCATGTTTTGAAGGTTCTCCGTCTATGCTAAGTTAAGGGTGGAAACGGTGTGTCGTTGTTATATTGTTCAATTAATCATGGTTAGTTTGGGTTTGATACTCGTTTATATGTATTTGCTGTTTGGTGTATGTACCTACAGGTATAAATATATTGATGTGAAAAAAATGGAATGTCAAGGTAGAATTTCTTCTGGGCGTGCTCATTCCATCGACCTCATCCATCGCTTTCCACGCGGCGAGATTGAGTTCAAGAGCTAGCCCATTTGCAATAAAATAAAAAACCTTTATAAGAAGACTAAAAGTCACCCAAAGGGCAATGGAGAGGGCTATGCTTGGAGTTTCCCTGCGTGATTGAATCAGGAATTAGGAGATCCACAGGAGAACCAAGGTAACCGACATAGCCCGAAGAATTGCCAAACTTAAGTGGCAGTGAGCAAGGCACATTGCTCGCAGAACAGATGGCCGAGGGGGCCGAAAGGTTCTGGAGTGGCGACCGCGTACCGCAAGACGTTGCGTTGGAAGGCCTCCCACAAGGTGGTCCGACGACCTTGTGAAGGCCGCAGGAACCCGTTGGATGCGAGAAGCACAGAACCGGTCGAAGTGGAGTTGATTGGGTGAGGCCTATGTCCAGCAGTAGACGTCTTTCGGCTAAAATGATGATGAAAAACCTATCAAGTGCAGGTCGGACCACGCACAGTGAAGGGTTCTGCAGTTGAGATGAATATTTACATGTTACACATGCACCTATTGTATTGCCGATTGCAAAAATAAGTTTATAGTATTTTTCGGAAAATCTATAAAGTCTATTAATAAGTATACTTTATCGTACACCAGAAAATACATAACAAAAAACACGATTATTACTACAAAACATACAATGAGCGGCCTTATCGCTTTCTGCGATAGAGATCGCAGAAAGCGATAAGGCCACCACACACTCACACACTGATCACCGGGAATCACTGTCCATTCCAAGGTTGCCTGGAAGAGTCCAGGCAACTTTGGAATGGACAGTGATTGCATTATAAGAAGTCTATAAAGTTATTTCTGCGAGACTATATCTCAATAACAATAACAACCGCAAGGTGTACATGAACAATCTCAGAGAGTATTTCCTAAATGCTGAGTTATGCACCGTAATTTTGCCGCAGTGGACAAGGGGCTCACCCCGCTCTCCATGGCTAAAGAGAACTGGCGCAAACCTGTACAAGTAGTAGGTACTTATTATACTGCCGATGACTGCAAGGAGGTAAGTAAGGAGCATCACGGGCGCTTCTATTTCTATATCGGGTTCTTCATTAACCCGGTATAGACTTCTTAGTGTCCGTATCCTGGCTACGTGTCGGAGACCTTTTCGGAGAAACTGAAGGTTTTGTCTGTGAGAAAAACGATTTTACTGTCTTTAATTTTTAGAGTGATTGCTAACTATATTCACAGATTTTGGAAAAATGGTAGGTACAGACGCCAGCACATCAAGCTACTACAATCTTTCAAATTTATTTAATAGATTTTTAACTTTATCGTAATGCATAATGTTCAATGTTGAATGGGAAAATTTGACAGTTTCGGGTAACTTGATGAGCTGGCCTCTGTACAATCAGCTAGTAAAACGTCAATTCTCGCGTTTTATTTTTATGATGCCAATCGATGCAGTTTTACGAGGGTAAGATGAAATGTTCACGGCCTGACAAAGAAAACAACCGACAACGCCGTGGAAGTGGCAATGTTTTGGGAAAAACAAGATTTAAAATACAGTCGTGCCGGCGCCACGAAGAAGAAGAAGAAGAATGAAAGTCTGCGATTTTCAGTTCAAATATGATGTTACATATTTCTCTACATAATCTTCCTCGACCTCAACGCACTTGGTCCTGCGCTTCTCCAACATCAGTATTCCTTCCTTGAAATGTGAGTCTGGAAGGCTGTGAAAATATTCACGGGCTCACTCACGGCTATCTCAATTTCTTCATTGGATGCGACGCGATTCCCAGAAACAAATTTCTTCAAGTTTGGGAACAGATAGAATTCTGAAGGTGCCAAATCATGAAAATACGGGTGGCCGAGCAAATCGTACCCCAAATCCTGCAGTTTTCTCATCGCCAACGCACAAAGGGTGCGTTGTCCTGGTGAAGGACACTCAGCAAATGCGGCTCCCATCTTGAGCATAGCTTTCGCATCCCTAATTCTGTGTGCAAGATGTTTCGCACCCTTTCTTCTGATATCCCCACAGCCTCAGCTGTCTCACTCACCTTCACTCGCCTAGCGTCCAACACGATATTATTCACTTTTTCGATGGTTTCCGTTGTGGTTGCAGTTTTTGGCCGTTCTTAAAGTAGGTCACTCATATTTTGTCTTGTTTGAAAAAAGTACATATTTTGTCCTTTTCGGGGTACCTAAATAAAGTAAGTAGTACTTCATTATTTTATAGACAGTGTAGCAGTGGCCAGGGCCGAATTAACCATCTCGGGGCCCCTAGGCACAGCTCGTTTCGGGCCCACTTTTTCATACCACAACAACGCAATTTGGAAATTTTTACTGTCTACATTACGAAATAGAATGAAGGTACCATCATCATCAACAAAAGAATTCAGTCATCACATTGCAAAGGTATACGCCTTCCTTCAAGTGAAAACACAGTCCCCTTTTCTTTTTCTTTTGTGCTGGGCCCCTGGTCATAGTGGGCCCCTAGGCACTGGCCTAAAGTGCCTTATGGATAATACGGCACTGGCAGTGGCGAAGGTTCCATACAACTCGATTCCTACCGGCTTCCCTTTGAAAGATGGCACAGTCAGTATTCTATAGACAAATAATATATATATATATCATATTAAAGATATCTACTCCGGTTTACCCGTTAAAAAAATTGTGCCTTCGCAGTGTAGGCCTAGGCACCTTTCCGCGGATCTTTGCCAAGGACCTCCCGTATTCCGTAGGACCATCCAAAGTATTTGAACAGGAAGTTAGAATTTAGGACACAATGGACACCTAACGGATAAGGGGCTTTAGCTGAATAACAACAGCCTCACTGTTCAATCTTCAAGGTTAAGCAATGCTTGTCGAGGTCGGTCCGTGGATGGGTGCCCATTCATAACACAACGAGCGTTCGAGACCCCTCCATGCCTCGGAAAATTCGTTAAGCTGTTGGTCTCTGCTGTCATTTACGTCTTTGACAGTCGATACGGATAGTCAGAAGCCCAAAAGTCAAAAAATTGTCACCAAGGCTAAGGCAGTGGCGAACTAAGCCTGTCGGGGGCCCGAGGCGGTAAAACAAAATAAGGTCCCACCCGATCTGCTCAGTTTATGGTGGGTACTTGTATTTCTAGTAACATTTTGCAAAAAATAAATAATGCCAAAAAAAAAAAGTTTAACGTGCGTAGTAATTATACTCTACCTATATGATGGGCGTCACAAGCAGCAGATTACCTATTTATTTTCAGGGAGGTGCATATTCATCTCCTCATTATGTTATTCAAGAAAATCAAGCAAGGATGCGAGAGCGAGCGACAAGAGCTCGAAAATCGAAATAAGTACCTATTTTACACCTTACTGGTTTCTTTTGAACATTCGTATTCGTACGAAAATAGGAGTTGCTTTGTCGACTTAATATTATGAATAAGACTTGCTTTGTTTGTACATATATATGTATTTATGTCAAAAGTCTTATAAGAAAGCGGCCGAAGCGAGCTCAAAAATTTTTAGCACCCGAAATTTATGTTTTACATAGTTATGTACAGGGCCTCCAAATCGAACTACTGCTTACTGAATATTTATACATTGTTTGGGATTGATTAAAAGTACTTCTTAAGATTTGGGGCCCCTACTGGACCAGGGGCCCGGAGCGGGCCGCCCCTTCCGCCCCCGTAGACCGCCAGTGGGTCGTATAGACAGGCAGTCGCTCCATACAAAATACAGGTTCAGCTACATCCGATTAAGACACCTAGCGGGTATTTTCAGAACATTGCTTCACTCACAAGCAAAAAGGAGGGTCACGGGCACCACTGCAATCCAAAGGCACAATCGAGTTTGTTAGATTGATAAGAGATGGCGCTGTTTAAAGTACCCACACTATAAACCACCATAAATGTAATAATAATATTCTCTCTATTATCAGAGGGTCATTCATTATAGTGATGACTACCTATTAATAGTCGTTATTTTTAACTAATTAAATTAACTAATGATGAAATTGAATGATCTTCATTACATTAAGTAATGCGAAAACTTAAATTGTTTGTTTATCTATGAAGACACCAAAGAAGGTAGAATATTATACGTATTCTTTAGCAGTCAACTATTAGGATAAGCAGAAAATAATGATGTAGGATAATAATTATTTAAAATTTAATGTTATGGAATAAAACAATGGGTTGTAAATAAAAATATATAAGTAGGTACCTATTTGAAAGATAAATAAATATGATTTATTGCCTGTGCCAGTTTTCTATGTACAGACGCCAGCACATTAAGCTACTACAATCTGTCAACTTTCTTCAATAGATTTTCAACTTCTGAGTTGCGCTGTAATCGATTTTAGCGTGCTTATTGCGGTTCCGAATTAGCGTGAGCGCGATAACGAGCACCCGTGAATCGTCAAAGGTGACGTCATGACATGCGCCAACTTGCGACAGCGCCGACCATGCCATAAAATAATATCACCATGAGCGCTGTCTAAAATGACAGCTGTTGTGCTGTTTTGTTTTGAGTTACATCATATTATCTTTATACTAACGTGGCATATTCGAAATTGTGCTTCTGGCTACAGTAACCACCTAACCAAAGAAAAAGAAGAAATTTATAGACATACAAAGAAATACTGTAATCCAAACATGTGGGCGTTATAATTATTAGCGTTCCGAATTATTGACAGCTCTAAGCTGTCATAATTGTTATATCTAAATCGGAACGTAAATTAATAGTGAGAGCGCTGTGAGCGATTATGGCATAATTCGGAATGCAGCCCTAGTCTCGGTTCTGCTGCCCAACAGGGAAAGACCAACCATAGACAATATAGCGAACCATAACGCGGTCTTATTTAGTCGATTTATCATATCATACTTACTACGCGAGAAACAAACTAATTATAAATTTCTTTAAGAACCAAATATATACTTTTCTAAAAATACACCCAACTTGAAATTCATGATTAATTAATTATAATCAAAAGAATGACTTGTTTGGATAAAATGATATTTCTGTACATTTGTCGTATTAAGGGACGTTAAACTTTGCATTAGTCAGAAAACTGGCCTAAAACTAATAAATGCAGCGAAAATTTTAATTATTTGACTGTGTTTATCGATACCTACTAAAGTTTTGATCAATCGATCATAAGTCGATTCATGGCGTACTTTCGAGTTCCTACTCGCTTAGCTTAATTACTTTGGTCATCCATTAGTGATTGATTAGTCGTTCCTTATAAACCAAGGAATATACTACTTTCTAACGAGAGTTATAAATACTTATAATAATTATAAACAGTTATGTAGGCTACATTCTATTCTAATTCAGTATATGACGGACGTTGTTCTAATAGTTTTTTTGTTGTTGTGAACGTTGTTCTAATAGTTTGTTTTTGTGTCTCCTGAAACAAAGTAAGTTTATTATTGCGCTACATTAGTCTATAGCTTACAAAGGATAAACTCAAGTCTATGTTAGAAGTTTATCCTTTGTAAACTTTGTTTTTTTGATTATTTTATTTAAAGATCAATTTAGTTATCAGCTGTTAAGTACCCACTTAGCTAGTGTTGGTACATGATATCATTATCATTTCGGTAAGTACCTACATATTGTGCTTGCTTTGTACTCGGTAACTTTACAAGTCTTTGTTCTGTGTTTATTATTTTTTTGCTTTTATTTTTTTTGTTAGGTAGATACCTAATTAAATCAATGTGTTATCATCATTAACATGTATGCCTAACATCAAGCCATAAGATGTCGAGTACAGAATATTTTTTGACAACTTGAATAATATTTTTATCATAATTATTGATTTATTAAGGCGAAAGCGCCAGGGTAGCCCGCGAAATTCAAATTTTGTTACGTTTTTTGCAATTTGCTGGTCAGTATTAAGTTGTATGTTGATTAATATATTTGAAAAAAATTGAATTTCGCGGGCTACCCTAAGGCGAAAGCGCAACGGTAGCCCGCGAAATTCAATTTTTTTTAGGTTTTTTGGAATTTGCTGGTCAGTATTAAGTTGTACGTTGATTAATATATGAATCGCGGCCGTAAGAAATATGTGTTTACAGAATTATAATCATTAAAGGCATCAACACAACTCTCTAAGACCACGAAGTCCAAAGAATAACTGTTTCATGAAATCATCATTCTTTGGTGGTCTTGAGAGTTGTGTTGAAGACTTTAATGATTATAATTCTGTCAACACATATTTCTTACGGCCGCGATTCATAAATTAATCAACGTACAACTTAATACTGACCACGAAATTGCAAAAACGTAAGAAAATTTTAATTTCGACGGCTACCTTGGCGCTTCCCCCTTAATTTAAAGACTCTATTAATTAGCGTAGGTATGTATTTGTAGCGGTATCTACAACGCGTCATACTGACGTCACGCAAAATCCTGCATGTCGCAAGCAGAGTTTACCGCGCAGGCGCGCAACTAGCATAGATAATAATGGCCCGACATGAATCAACGGGCAGTTGCCCGCCAAACACAACACCGTCAACACCCGTCTGGTCGGAGGATCCTCCCTTTTCTATAGAGTATGAGTGAACTTTAAACCCTGTTCCTCATACCTCTATATATTATACAAACGAAAATATATTTGTGTAAAATACGAGGTTTTGATTTTGCTATGAGTCTATGAGATTCATGTCATTCATGGAGAAAAGTGGTCAAATCCTCAAATCAGTTTTTTTTTTCTATTGAGATTGAGACCCTCCATATTTTCACTCATATACTGGTACTTACGTTGTACAGAGTAGGTAAATATAAAACAGTCAAATGCATTTGTTCGATGTTTTCGTCGAACAATTGCATTGATACTAGAAATTATGATTGATGACTATGACAACTAGCTGATTAGATTTTGTTATTATCAGATTGATAAATAAGGAATCGGCTTGCGACGGGAGGACATAAATAGAATAGGTACCACAACATAGGTACACTCACCTGCAAAATTGCATGGATACCCTAATGTCTATAGACATTTGAACTCAAAACGGTCACAGGAAAACTCCTGTGAACGTTTTGAGTTCAAGTTTTCGAAAATAAACTAGATGGCGTTGCACGTTGGTTTCTTCACAACTATGACTAATTTACGAAACGTAAGTAAGGAGTTGGGAATAGGAGTGACACAGCTAATACATTTATCTAATTATTACATTAACCAGCTTACGTAGCTTAAATGTTAAAAATAATAAAAGAAACCGATAGGAATAATACGAAAATTCCCAGAACATTTTCATTTCTAGAGATATTTTAATGATTCTTCCACATTTTTGTTTCAGTTTACTAAAAATTTGATAATAAATCCATTAAAAATTCACATGCACACCAATGAATTTATACGTACTTAGCGAATACGAGCCGTGTCGTCCAGGTCAAATGACGTCACACATTGGAGCGCCGCATGTAGCGAAATTATTCTTGCAAGCGAAAAGTCCCAGAACTTGTTCATTTCTAGAGATATTTTAATGATTCTTTCACAATTTTGTTTAATTTTATTTAACTTTAATAATAAAAACATTTAAAAAAAAATATTTCTACATTCAGCAGCTTTGCAAGTGCTATCCTACTTATGACGTCATAATACGATAGGCAAGCTAGTTAAGCACTGCCCGTTGTCGCTCTTCAGAGCGGCCATGGACCAGACTATAATAGCCAGATAGGTAACTACCATAGTACCTTTAACTGACTTTTTTCTGTTCAGCAACCGTCATGGAAAACTTCGAATTTTCGTCTGAGTCTAAGCCCGCCGCCACAACCACCTTCAATGGTCCGAATTTCTACAACGTGTACATGGATGCGGAATTCCTGAGAATAGATGCCAACGTTGAGAAACTCCTGGCGCGGGGGTACGAGCTGAGAAAGAAGCTCAGCACTGTGGAACCTGGCAAGACCATCGTCATTGAAGGAATGAATCTTGAACGCAAGTAAGTTTCTAAATTATCAGTTGACTGCAAATTCGGCTGCAGCAACAGTAGTCGGAATGATGTGTTGCGATACCTGATCCGTGAAATACATATTTTCTATTTATACAAATTGCAGCTTTGTAGGTATTACGTAGTATTTTGATCGTTTTGACCTACTAGAGGTGAATTTAGAGCACGTAAATTGGTGCTTACAATTTTATTTCGCTAAGACATTATCATCTAAAAACAAAAATAACTCTAAATATCATTATGTTGTAATTAAAAAAGCTTTTATTTGTTGACTAGACTACAAAGACAATCATAATGACTCAGCGGGATTGTCCGAAAGGGTTACCGCTGGCCCGGAACATAAAGGGCTAAGGATGGAACACGGGTGGGTTTTAGTCAGTAAGAGTCTGACACTCCCTTCTGCTCCACCCAGAGCGGGAGGGGTCATGATGATCCCATCCTGAAAAAAAAAGACCATCATAATGATCCTTTAAGTTTCCTATACTTACTAAACAAATTTGTTTTAAGTATGTATATTTATGTTTCCAGTACTCCACTGCTGATAAAGAAGACGGCAAAGAACATAAAAGTGCAAGATTACGAGTTCACTTACAACCGTCTGGTTGGTCTCGCCGCCGGGTTTGCTTACGAGAATCGCAAGAGATTCCCGAACATACAATCCAGTGAGGCAAAGGCCCTGGGCCTAGAGTGGAATCATAACAACGACGACAAATGCAAGCTGTACCTATCAGCCGTAAGTGGCACTGAGCATTTCATCGACCAGTTCTCATTCTGGCCTCTATTGTGTGGAATGCGCAAGTACCAGCTGAAGAAGCTACCCGTCGAACTAGTAGTGAAGATGGGCAACATAAAGAATGCTGATGGAGAGACTATGGCGAAGGTTCTGAAGACCAACCTGGTGACAGCTAAACGTATCTGGTTGATGTTCGCGGGCACTTCATTGAATGAAATGCTGACCCTGGTCGATGACTCACCGCAACTTAAAAAGCTGTTCCAGGGTTGATGTTTCTTATGTTGCTTTTTTGGGACAAACTTGACCGGCAGATTCAACAATGTTTAATAATAATCTGCCACCATTTTATATTTTATCAAAGTTTTACATTATTTTGTATTATGCATGATTGTTCAAATATTATAATCTTTTCTTGTTTCTCATTAAACGGAAATACCACTTGACTAAGCTATTGTTTTTGTTATCTTAGAGGTATGACCTTTGTAACAAGTCCTTTCGTTCATGAGCTACATAGTTGAAAGTTACATACGGGTACATAATCAACACAACAATGTTGTCGAGTATTTATGTTGTGCCCCCGATTTAGAACCTTACGGTAACTCGTATGTTATTCGATTCGCTTATGCATATTTTGTATTTTATAAAAAAAATACGTACCTACCTACTTAGAGTCTAACAGAAGGTTCGGTTTCAGTTTCGACCAGAAATTTAGGTTTCGGCCGCCAGGAAGAAAGTGGCCGAATTATCGGCCCGACCGAAACTGGCATGTGTAACCTAAAATTACCAAAACCAATTTTGTTGTTTTATTATGTGAATGAGGGTTTTCGGGTTTTCTGAAATGACGTTCGCTAGGTGGCAGCACTGGCACGTCTGGTCCAGGCATCTGTCAAAAGAGCCTATATCTTCATATTTTCTTTAGTCATGACGGAATGATGAACGAATGAATGAATCGAATGATGAACGTCATCATTTTTATATTGGAAGACCTCTTGTCACAGTGGTGCCAACTGGTGTCGTAAATTTTCACGAAAACCCTCATTGTTTGTTTTGTCTGCTTTACTCTTTCACATGATGTCTACATCTCTCTATCTATTGTCTATCGCAGGTATGCTGGAAGAGATTTCTTATTCTTATTTCTTCATCACTTTTGTATCCATTTTTCTGTTTTGTTGTTTTTTCTTGTCTGTTTATACAATATGTAACAAAAACCCTGTTGTTCCTTTTAGGGACGTATACATTAACCTACAAACACAACATTGAAGAAATTATAATTTAAAAAAAGTAAGCATTGGCTAGCCCAGAGGTCAAAACCAAATAACATATACCTACTAAATTAAATTAACCTACTCCCAACGGGAAGAAGGCGTGAGTATAAGAATGTATTTTTCTACCATGACAATGGGTTGAAATTAAAAAAAAGTATTTTAAAGCATTTTATTAATTTCAAAAATAACTAGCATATAATCACGCAATATTACTAAATTTATAATATACTATGAGGAAATACACACAAAGTAGCGAAGGATGCCGTTGTTACAAACATAATCAACATCTTCATTATAATTCAGTACTAATAGTTTACTTTGTCGTTACCCATTCTGCTAATATACAATACCAATTTATACGTATCTCCATTAATTTCTAATATGCCTACTTATTTCTAATTTGTTTTTACATTGATATATGCGTCAAGCGATAATCACTGACATATGGAGTAAGATTGTGTGTGTTTATAAAGTAATCCAGGATGTAATAAAGTAATACAGGACTAGAGTGGTGTAAGTGTAAACACTCGAACTATTGACTCTAGTCTAGGCCGCGACTACGCGGGCGTCTAGCGTTACGATAATAGTCAAATATTAAAAGCGAATATCACTTGGTGGCGATGCCAACGATTATACACAGATGAAGACATATTATAGTTTACCCTCCAGAAACACTTATTAAAACTAACTATGGCTGTGTAGTGTTAAGAACAAGTCTTATAATTCAGTACAAAGAAAACAGTAAGTACACGCAGTGCCATTTCACTATATTTGAACGCACTTCATCTATCTATAATCATTGTCAAGTGTAACATATTCTACCTTTCGGATGACAAAGTATTTTAATGATTTAACAATATACATGCAGGTTACCACGCAAACAGTTTTCAAAATAACAATGATTTTTATTTTGAGCTCTAAAACAATTCAAAAGATTAAACTATAATATTTGTGACATTAAAATGATCTATTGTAAAACAGTAGCCACACTAAATAGCATTAAAACTCCCATGTACCCCCCAGACGTATCGCAGTAATTTACAGATGCATAAATATTATATTAAAACATCAATTTTACTAATTCCAATGTACATAATTACATCTATTTCAAATCACGTACGGCACAGCACTGAAATTTAATTTCTCTATACCTTTTACTACAAATTATAAGGACGTTACTTGTTTTACTTTTGACACATACAAAAATAATATATTACTTCAAATGTACGATCACTGGAAAAACAATTATGAAATAATATGTAATAAATCAATATAATATGTAATATATTATAGATTTGAAATAATTATAAACTATGAGAAGAAATTATAAAGAAAAACTAAGTATAAAACATAAATTCACAGAATTATGAAGTTTATACTGCTAAATATAATGATACAATACATAATAATATATTATATAAATTCTGCTTTGAGCTGAGCTACCGATTTTTAAATACTGTGATAAAATAGACATCAGAGTAACACCAAGTACATGCTAAAACTGATATTTCAATGATTACACTACACAGCACTCTGGTGTTCTTCGCATGTTTGACTACCTACATCAATCTAACGTTCTCAATTTTAGTATAAACCCGAAATCATACCTTTGCCTCATTAGTCTATTGTATGGCAGTTAAGTAAAGGTATTAAATCCGGTGGTATTACAACGAATTAAAAGAATAATAATGTAGCCTCAAAAGATCCTAAAATATACACTGATCATTCCAATCTAAAATGCTAAAATAACATTTCAAACAAAACTACAAGTCTCAAAATCTATAATGCCAGCATGACACGTGTCACTGATGTATCGAACGTCATCAATACAACATCAATGGAAACATACGCACGGGAGATGGTTTCGAACCAATCAGAGATTGAAGATCGTGCTATGGGTTTATTGTAATAGTTTGAACGGTAAGCGTGTACGCTGTCTGGTTTAGGTGTCGAGGTCGATACTGCTTAGCGTTATGTTGAATCACAGCGCGGTGTCGCACGCGGCACGTTTATGTCTCGCTCAATGAGTGATGACGGTGGAATACAGACACAGTGGTAGCACGTGTCTGTATGGGAGTCGGTAGTTCTTAACTGTGCGTGCGGCGAGGCATTTGAGTGACGTGTACCGCAGAGGGTTGACGATGGCACTGAGGCTCTGTTGCGTCGACTTGAGGATCTCTTCGGGCGTCTCGCCCTCGTAGTTGACTGTGTCGATGTGAGCTCCGTGTGAGAGTAACTCGCGGACCACTTCAGCGGGACATGGGTTCAGCTGGAAATGTTAAAGATAGTTATTGTAGTTTTAAAAACATATGAGCGAACTTAGGTTTTGTAAAAAAAATTGTATAAAAGTTTGGTCGAATTCATCTTAAATATGAGGTATTCGCAGTAAAGAATATGTTGGTTTTAGAAAATCTGAAAGCTACAATTTTTCTGTTATTATAGGACATTGAATTCGTATATGGTTGTCTTTATTAGCGTTTACACACCCTTGTTTAAACACGATGGTTTGGCAAACTCTACAATTAAGTTAAACTGATGTGTTGCATCTATGTAATCTTTCCAATATTATTACAAATGATGAGGGTGTCCTTCTTTCACGCAGCAACAGGGCGACGGGACGACGCCAGTTTTAATGGAGAGATAATTTCCGGGATGAAGAGATACATAGGAGAGACTGGAGAGAGATGTAGAGACATCGGCAAGCGAGGTAGCTGAGAGCGAGCAGTAGTGTACCTTGCAGACTAAATGCAGCGGCGTGTTCCCGTCGGCGTCCCGTGCGTCGGGCGGCGCGCCCAGGCGCAGCATGAGCTGCACCAGCGCGGCGGCGCACGGCGCGTGCTCGCCCGGCGCCGGCAGCCACGCGCGCGCGCCGCGCCCGCGCGCGCCCTCCGCCGAGCACGCCACGTGCAGCGCCGAGCGGCCCTGACGCACCTGCGGGGGGTTACAAAGTCAAATCATTTATTTCAAATAGGCACATTAAAGGCACTTTTGAACGTCAAAACTTACAGTAAAATTGAATTGATTCTAGTCGCCCCTTCCAAAAGGTAATTTTCGTATGGAGAAGAATGGGCAAGAAACTCCACCGTTACTCTTTTAAAATGTTTTACAAGGTTTTGTATACATAATATAATTATATGTGAAGACAATGCACAAAAAATAAAATAATGTGTGTGTGTGTGTGTGTGTGTGTAAATAATGTGTGTGTGTGTAATTGTATGTGATTATGTGTGGCGTCTGTACATGGTTCATAATTTCAAAATCGCTTGAAACTTCACTTTTTTTTATTGTCAAATGAGATAGAAAGTAGTTACAGAAGCACAAGGTACTGCTCATTTTTAATTAAATAAGCAGTGCCGTTGTGCTCTTTCGTCCTTATGTATTTTTCTCTGTTCAGTGTTTTTTTTTGTATAATACAGACGCCAGCACATCAAGCTACCTAAAACTGTCAAACTTTCCCAATCAACTTTGAACCTAATGCTTTAGAGATAAAGTTGAAAATCTATTAAAGCAATTTGACAGATTGTAGTAGCTTGATGTGCTGGCGTCGGTACATAAATAAATACATTATGATAAAGTTTATTAAACATTCTCCCACTCACCGTAATATCTAGCTTAACGAGCGAGTAAACAGCTTTATGTATCTTCCTGGAGACCTCCTCAGTACACTCCGGTTCCTCAAGTAACCGCGCCATTAACGCCGCCAGGTGTAAAGAGATGACCAGCACCCTTTGTAAAGTGCTCAGAGTCTGTTCTCGGTCAATGCTGAGTTTTGACTCCAGGAGCTCCATACCCCGGTGTATCTCAGATAATGCCTTCCTGAATACGGGTTCAATGTCTTCGAAGGTCACGGGGGGGACTATGCGACCTGTGGGAAAGGAATTGTGTGGTTATAATAATTTTTCTATGAAAGTAGCTGTATTAGTCAGCGCAGACCGAACATTTTTATTGTTCTATTGAAAATTAACTTTAATCTCAACTCTCTCTCAAATCTCAACTTGAATAGTTGAAAATAGCGGCAGTCGCTGTCATAGTGTGTACAACACTGTGAGACTGACGCTTGGTACCAGGGGCGGATCTACTTAAAGGCTTTTTGGGCTGCAGCCCAGGGCCCCGTGGCTACAGAGGGCCCCCAACCGAACTGAAAACAATAGACGATATTGTCAATAATAAAAATTATGTAGAATTAAAAAAAATCCGATCATAATAAAATGGCAATTGGCTGAGTAATTAGGTAGGGCCCCTAAGCAGTATTAGCCCAGGGCCCCACAAATTCAAGATCCGCCCCTGCTTGGTACAAATGGATACCAGCGAGTACTTCTACTCACTTGTCGTCAATCGCGGCGGTGAGAGGTGCTTCAGACTCAGGGTTGTTGCTGATGCATATTTTTTCACATCAGCGAAAGCTGATGCTGATGTTTTATCGTTGACATCAGCGGATGTTGATGCTGATTTTAATTATTTTCTTAAAAAAGCAGTGACTATTATGAATTTATAAGTACCTAAAAGTTGCACAGTTTTCCTTATTGTATTGAAATAAAAGGTTGGTTCAATAATTGTGACTTTTAATAAAAACGTAATGAGACAAAGTTTGCGTTTGTTTACAATCGCAATATTCGCAACAACCGCAGTCGACCTCTGGATTGGTCGAAACTCGCAACCGAAAACAACACGTGCTATAAGCCCCGCCCCCTCTGCGGTCATGTTATGTCACTCGAACTTCTCACCAGTCGGTCGATTCTGTAAAAATCTCACCGTGAAAACTTAGGTGAAGTGAGTTTGTTTTTGCTAGGAATTGACACTATTGACAGCTCACTCCACGCTCACTACACCCAAGTTTTCACGGTGAGATGGTTACAGAATCTCACTGCAGCATCGATCAATGCGGATGCTGATGTTGAAAATGATGCTGAAGTTCCGCTATGCTGACGTTCACAACAACCCTGCTTGAGATAGTTACAGATACTACGACATACCTCTGAGCGGCGGGCGCGCGCGCTCGGCCAGCATGTAGGAGAAGAGCTCGGCGAAGCTGTAGAGCGAGGACTGCGTGAGCGGCGACAGCGGCGGCAGCACCGCGCGCTGCATGTCCAGCGCGTGGTGCCACAGCTGCCGGCAGCGCGCGAAGCGGCCCGCGTCCGCGTACACGGCGCCGCGGTAGCGCACGTAGTACGACGTGTCGGGGTGCGCCGGGCCTGGGGGGGGACATTTATTTATATATACTTTAATGTACACCAGAAAATACACAACAAAAAAAAAATACAATTATGAATACCAAACATACAATGGGCGGCCTTATCGCTTTCTGCGATCTCTTCTACGCAACCTTGGAATGACATTCAACATGGCCAACATGACAAAAGGTTGATGGGACTTTTTCTCCATCATTTGGTAGGTTTTAATATTGCATAATAATTGTTTTTATTTTCTGTGCGTGTCCCAAATAATAGTACATTACTTCATAGGGAAGAAAGTGACAGTTCCATACCGAGATTATGGCATTTGCGCCACGAGCTTGCGAGGGGCGCAAACCATTTGAGGTATGGAACTGTACTTTATCCTGAGGGATGTATAGTGCTTTTTATTACACCTACGAGGAAAATTATGGACATATAAGTATTGTTGTATCTGCATTTAGATTTTTCCGGCAACAGATTATCAACAACTTCTTGGGCCGTCTCTAATAGTTCTGGCGGTGTGTTAGGGATAACATCATCACTGTCGCTCGAAGTATCCATATTTTACAAAAAACACAAAGATAAATGTGTTTTTGCGAAAATGCGCGGGCTTTTCCATTTTTTATTCGCCCGTTTCTGGAGTAGGCTAAGATCATAAGGTCATGCAGCCACTTCTTCCGTGATTCCACGCGTTTTATATACAAAAATAATTTCGTTTTTAATTTTCTGTATGCACCAAGGAGGTTGGTAACTGGTAAAAAAAAACTGTATGTGGCCAGTAACAATTTACTTGAAATTTAATTAGTAGACAGTTAAAATCTCTTGGCAGTATGACTGCTGACAAATTAAAAAAAAAAGAAAAACCGGGTATGTAATGGAATTTCATAAATTTTTCCCACCCTTGGGTCGAAAGGATTTTCATACAAACTTCCATACCTTGGGATAAAAGGATTTGAAGGGCGGGATAAAGGCGTTTCTTCCCTCTAATTGGTATAATTAGTATGTATTTTCAGAGCAGGTGTGATAAAAAATATGTTTATTTCTTCCCCATTTATCGCCATGCTCATTTTTGTGGGTTCTGTCTGATGGCTAACAATAAGAATTGAATGAAAATCACATTTTCTTGGATTTTGACACTTTTTGGGGCTTTAATTAAAAAACAATGTCATCGAATCTGAATTTCAAGATGTAAAACTGCGATAGATTTTCATAGCTATCATTTGAATACTAAAACACTTCCTACTCTACAGTTTTACTGAACTCACCGAGAATCCTCTCTCTGATGACCAAGGCCTGCATGCGCATGCCGTCGGGATCGGCGAGAATCTCCTCCAGCTGCTGCGAGTTGCTCGGCTCCACCGCGTAGTCGTAGGCTTCTATGCGCGGGATGTCTTTAGGCTTAGGAATGGGCTCACTTTCATCCGCAGGGAATCTGGAAAATGAAAGTGATAATGTAAAGGGTTTTGTGACAAGTAGCTGATGTTTTTCAATTGTTAAGGCATTTCGTCTTTTCTGGTATCAGCACAAACAAAATAAAAGTAGCTCAGACTTCGTTAAAAATATAACCCAGTAAGCAAGGTGGTAATTAAACTGACTCTTGAGGTATGAGGAACAGGGTGTAAAGTTGACTCATTCTCTACAGAGAAGGGAGGATCCTCCGACTAGACGGGTGTCGTGTCCGGCGGGCAACTGCTCGATGACTCATGTCGGGTCGTTGTATATATGCTAGTTGCGCGGTACACTCTGCTTGCGAGATGCAGGATTTTGCGTGACGTCAGTATGACGCGTTTTTCGTGTGGCGTTGTTGTAGATACCGCTACATGACATGTTTCGCTTAGAACTCGATGTAATCCAATTTACGTATTCCTTTTTTGAAGTCGGTTATATTATGTAATCTGGCAACGTATTACTATAGTTACGTTAATTAGCAGCTGTTAATATCTTACCTGTCATCCATAGCTCGTTTCCAGAGCGCGAGTGCACCGACCATGTCGCGTCTCTTGTCCACGTAGGTCGCACCGAGTAGTTCCAATGCGTCGATGCGTTGCTGTCTCGTCACTAGGCCGTATTCCGCGTTTATTAGGTGCTCGACTATGTGCGTGTGGCCCGTCACTGAGGCTGCTAGGAGTGGCGTCATACCTGCAATATATTATGTACTATGAAGGTTATTATAGGGCTTGAGGCTAATTAATAACAGCCGCACGGGTCGATCGATCAGGTTAAGCTACGCTTGCCGCGGTTGGTCTGTGGATGGGTGACCATCTTTACATACCAAGAGCCCTCCTTGCCTCGGAAAGCACGTTAAGCCGTTGGTCCCGGCTGTCATTCGTGGTTATTTGACAGTCGTTATGGGTCGCCAGAAGTCCGAAAGTCTAACAACCAGTCTTTACCAAGGGGTTTCGTATTACCCAGTAACTGGGTTGTTGAGGTCAGATAGGCAATCGCTCCATGTAAAATACTAGTATTCAGCGTTAGACTGGAAGCCGACCTCAACGGTATCCATGAAAACAGCCGGAATATTCTGAGTTAATGAACGATGAATGTTACATTGAATGGCTCGTCATCTACTGTCTGTTATATTACAATACAACAACACTATTATTGTCTCACCATTAATGGTGTTTTGACTGGCAACAAGACCATTCAATGTAAATTAAAAGGACCAACTTCTGTTCTGTCTCCAGCAACTTTTAAACAGTTCCTTACCGTACGAATCAACGTCCATAGTAGCTCCATGCCCCAACAGCATCTTGAGTATGTTCAGAGACCCGCTCTCAGCACAGTCGTGTAGCGCCGTGTTGCCTTTCACGCTCTTTCTGTTCACGTCCGCGTTTAGTGACAGTAAGTACTTGGCGATTCTAATGTGGCCCTTGTAGCAAGCGATCATTAAACATGTGTGGCCGTGACGGTTTGCTATTTCTATGTCTGGAAATGAAACGATGGTTTTTTAGAATTAAAACAATCAAGGAGTTATAATTTCTACAGACATCTAAGTCAATGAAAGTGGAAAGCTATGTACAGACGCCAGCACATCAAGCTACCCGAAACTGTCAAATTTTCCCAATCAACTTTGAACCTTATGTATGAGCAATAAAGTTGAAAATCTATTAAAGAAATCTGACAGATTGTAGTAGCTTGATGTGCTGGCGTCTGTACCTAATAAACTCAAAGCCGACTCAGATATTCCGAGGGCTGCAGAACTGCGAAGCTATGCTTGTGTTAACCAAAACAATAGATCCCTTCGTCAGTTTATTTTTACAATCGGCACCCTAATCACGTAACACATTATAAATCACAATCTGAATCATTTTAAATGATATTACTAATACATTCCTTCATATTATGTTCGAAAAGGTTGTCTGCACAATAGTGTAAATAATGCAATGACTGTTGTTGAACTGTCAAAATGAATGTTAGTGTGTTTCGCAATTAGCCTGCTGGAACTTTTTTCGAGTTTATTATAGTGTAGTGTGCGTGTGTGTGTGTGTGTGTGTGTGTGTGTAGTATGTGTGTGTGTAGTGTGTGTGTGTAGTGTATTTATTATAGTGTGTGTGTGTGTGTAGTGTGTGTGGGGGTGTGTGTGTGTGTAGATTTGAAATGCACTCTTCTATCAATTTTAAAACACCTTTAGCTTAGTTGTAGATTTAACAAGAACAATATTTCTAATGCTAAAAACCTCATTTGTAATAAGCGGTGCTATTCTGTAAAAATCGCACCGTGAAAACTTAGGTGAAGTGGGCGTGAAGTGAGCGTGGAGTGAGCTGTCAAGTCAATAGTGTTAATTCCTAGCTAAACCAAACTCACTTCACCTAAGTTTTCACGGTGAGATTTTCACAGAATCGACCGGCTGT
The DNA here is from genome assembly GCA_927399505.1 of Luperina testacea. NCBI lineage: Eukaryota > Metazoa > Arthropoda > Insecta > Lepidoptera > Noctuidae > Luperina > Luperina testacea. The sequence goes on from OV656771.1 coordinate 4,055,902, forward strand.
TCGTGTAACTCACCGGCGCCATTTTCGACTAGGAACTTAACGATATCAGAGTGGCCGTCAAAGCAGGCGGCCCTGAGCGGGGTGCTGTGCGTTCGTGTGGTGGAGTTGACATTGGCTCCGGCGCGGACCAGCAGCTTCACCAGTGGCAAGTGACCCGCGGCCGCGGCGCACCATAGCGGGGGCGCGCCCTCTATCGTCTCACCGTCGAATGTCACTGGAAATAACGAAATAGGTCATACTACTGTTTTACATGCCTCGTTGGTGTAATGTTCTCAAGCGATACTGTTGAGCAGCAGTGCGATTCTGTAACCATCTCACCGTGAAAACTTAGGTGAAGTGAGCGTGGACTGAGCTGTCAATAGTGTCAATTCCTAGCAAAAGCAAACTCACATCACCTAAGTTTTCACGGTGAGATTTTTACCGAATCGACCGGCAGGTGTGCAAAAACTGGACCATACATTATTATGCACTAGCAGCGCTTGGGGTTTCACCCGCATAAGTGTACGATTACGTTCTCGGAATAAAAACTATCCTATGTCCTTTCCCGGGACTCAAACTATCTCTATAGCAAATTTCATCTAAATCGGTTCAGCGGTTTAAGCGTGAAGAGGTAACAGACAGACAGACACACTTTCGCATTTATAATAAGTATTAGTATGGATTTGAAAATTGGTTGGTTAGTCTTTAGATTAAGGCCAAGGTCATGTAAACATTGGGACTATTAGTAATCGATTTGTACGTGTTTGTACCACTTTTAAAGGTTAAGTTAACAAAAGGCACATGGTGTTATGAAGTCCAAGTTTACAAAAAGAGCATTATGTTATAGTTAACAAAATTTATAATTATGCATTTTATCCCCTACAAACCTTCCAAAACATTCTTCTCTTTTAACCAAATTGCAGGAGCAGGTTATGCATTAGATTTTTTTTTGTTGTTTAACGTTCATATTAATTCACATAACACAAATAAATTATTCAAAATCAATTCTGATACCAATGATTTATTAAAAGAAAGTAAAATACTTTTGGCGAAAAATTGTAGCTGAGATTAATCAAAGTTCTGAACATTTTCTCCGAATCCTGAGAGAACTTGAAGGTCACATGAAAGCTTAAAAGAATACGTTGTTTGTGGATATTTGAAAAGTTTCGTGACCCGACTCCTACGCCACCCATCGGGATAATATATAAGATACACCCATCGGGAATATTGTGGAAACTTCTTAAAGTAAACATGACTATGATTTTTGGATAATATCGAGATCTTCTTAATTGGATGTACTGAATTAGATGTACTGATCTAGAAAGTTTCGGCAGTTTGTATAACATCAATGTAACTAAGTATTGCTGAAAGATACTCAATAGGCTTATTTCTTCTGAAAGTATATCCTACTGTTACACAGACACATGACTTTTTGTGATTGCGTTAACTTTATGTTAAAATTAAGCATACGATTATTTATCAAATGTAAATTACTGTTGTGTTTTTTACGTTTCTCTAAGCCCACAAAGGTCAGCTACAGAGGTAATCTTTAGAAAGTTGGTAGGCTCGGTAGTAGATGTCATATTAAATTTTTAAAAGAAAAACTAAATCATTTTTAATTATTATAATTTTTTTTTTTTTTAATTTTGCATAATAAAATCCATCTCCAAGCAGACGTAGTGCAAGAAAGTTGAGTCCTTTAAATAAACAGTAGGTACCTAAGCATCTACTTCTATTTTAATGAAGTTCACGCAACAAAATAAACCCATACAAGCATTCAAGACAAGTTTATTGTCCATGTTGCTATTCAAATTAAACACAAAAGATATTATTTAAGCCACTACAGTTTCAGCTGAACAATTTGTAGTAAAATGGCTTCTGGCCAAACTATTGACGCAATTGGAAAGCCGTTACGACGACGCGTGACAATTCGCCCATAAAGCAGATAAACAATTGTATTTACACGACAAATGAGTGATTAATTAAGGTCCTGATTGACCGACACGTTTCGCCGACTGGGAATGTCGGCGAAACACTTTGCCGCATCATCCAATCCAATCATTCATGCCAATCATTTTCTAGAAACCTAGGCCCAAGTTGAAAGTAATATTCTTGTGATAAACCTTAGTATAAGGAATCTAATTGTACCAGACAGTGGTTCTACTTCGAACAAGAAAAATTAAAAAATAAATAAAAACGGGAAAATTCGTCTAGAATTGTTTCATAAATTCGCAATTTAAACAAAACTCAATCACATCCAGTTTTTATTGTACGAATTATTTTCGGTATTTTGACCTTCAAGGTAACGAAAAATTTTAGATTTTTTCAAAAATAGTGTATACAAACTTGGCACCTGGGAGTTCTACTCGTGCATTTTTAGTGAACTATTGAGTAGAAATTTTCAATAAAAAGCTGATGTCACTTTTTTGGGGCAATAAAAACACTGTTGACCACCTGACTGACTGTATTGACCACCTGACCTGATGCCAACACCGACACAATGGAATAGTGTTATTGAGAAACAATGTACGCACTTAGTTTCAAGTTTTCAACGTCAAAAACTCCAGGGTGACCTCACCTATTGAGCTGTCGTAATTTTTTTACCCTTTTCAAAATAAAACTGCAACTTTGATCTTTTTTAACGTACTGTACTAATAGTAGATTGTTTGCCAAGGGATCAAACAACTATTTTGAAGGCGAAGAGTGTTTCTTTGAATCCAGAGCGGAGCAAGGGGTTCTAAAGGAGAATCCTGAGCGCAGCGAGGGATTCAAAGTACGTCACTCGAGCTTCTACTCTCTACTTTTTATCACCCTCTATGAAAAAATAAGTAAGTGGAATTTATTAATAAGAAAAGTACCTACGTTTATTTATTTACATAAAATATTGAGTAAACAATTAAAGAAAGAAAGAAAGAATAAAGTATATTTGGACACAGTTCGTGAAACACAAAATACTAACAAAGGCAGAATGCTTTTCGCGCTTTTTTTATTTTTCATAAACTTTTTTTTTATTTGTCTCGCGCAGTTTACTTTGTCATACAGCCTGTTACTTGTTCATTCAATGTTCGTGATAGATCTCTTTGGTGATTGGAACTTTTAATAAAAATATCCACATTTCAAATTCAAATCACTTTTAGTCCCTAGGGATTAAAGTCCCTGTTTACGAAGAATACACTAGCTCTTTTTCAATAGATGTGATAAATATTATTATTTATTTAAGTACCTAGTCATGCATAGCATAGTCAATTTAGAGATGCATCCGATACCGATACCGATATATCGGCGATACTTCAGGTTTGCCGATATATCGGTATCGGCGATATTTTTATGGCCGATTCAACGATACTTTTCAAATTTCGCGCTTTAAAAATGTAATGTAAACGCGCGTGTTTGTCCCGTCTATTTCGTTGCAAACGAGGCACGAATTAAGTTTGCTCGGGGAAACCCCGCGCTTTATTCAGTGTTTTGTTTCGCCCGCCCGCTTTGGCCTCGCACTCGCACATCTATCCCATTTCGTTAGGTTGAATGTTGTTGCGCATAGTATTTTTCCATGCAAATAAGATTAAGAATTACATATCGTAATTGTTTGTGTATTGTATGTCATTTATAACTAGTCGTTTGAGTCAAATAAAATAAATAGTAGTCATATCAACTTCAAAACACAAAAGTGCTAGGTATATGGAATCACTTTGAAATTTCGACAATTGATAATTCCATAAAAATCTTATAAATGTTAATTTTGATTACTAAAACTATTGATTAATTGTGTTTTATTTAATCTACCTTCCTTTTTGAATTCAGTAAGCGTATCGGTATCGGTATCGGTATCGCCGATATTTTTATAAGAGTATCGGTATCGGTATCGTATCGGCAAAAAGGCGTATCGCGGCATCCCTAGTCAATATCATCATGCGAACATTCTGTCTGTTCTAACACTCTGTGCATGTTAAAAATTATGTAAAACATCAAAGAACGAGTTATTTTTATTGCATAATTAAAATACGGTGACCCCAATTTTAACACTTAATGATTTTAAAGGCACAATGACCGTGCATATTAATGAGAAGAAAATTTAATTTTAATATCGCTAATTTATTATCAATATATGTAATTCACTTAATGTACACAAAAGAACAAACACACAACTCCATTGTTCTTATATTATTCTTTTTTTCACCTGGCTGACGACGTTGTACGGATAGTTGACCTTGTAATTCTTTAACCACTTTTTACACAATGGCAAAAACGTGAATTTTGAAACTCAACCACACCGGGAGACTAACATTACTTTCATAGCATTATTATTTTAATTTTATTTTAGTTTGAGAAAGAGATACAGGACATATACCCCTTTCTCAAAGATTCTTGAAAATACAGGAGGTAAAGAAATGACTTTAAAATAAGTAAGAGACCTTACCTGAACCAGGTTGTTCGATGTCCGCTTTGCACCTCTCGATGAGGTATTCGGCAACGTCGTAATGTCCATTTCTGCAAGCGATGACCAGTGGAGTCGCGCCGCCGACCTTTGCACCCACTAACATGTTCAGCTCGTCCGCAGAGCGCCAACTGTGTAGGTACGCCTGGAAATAAAGAAATTAAACAAGGTTAGAATAGAGCATAATAATTATTTTGAATGTATTCCCAGACGTCTAAAGGCGCGTTGGGCTTGCAACTTTGCGAGATCGTCTATTCTGGATGAGGGACTCGGGAAACCGTGAAGTATAGGGCAGAAAAGTAAGAAAGAGCCCAACCTATAATGATTCGTGGCTGAAATGAATTAATATTTGAAATAGGCGGACGAAATTGTTGCCATTGACCGTGGAGATATTGGCACAATTTGTGCCATCTCCAGATACGTAGAACGTAGGTGAAGTCGGAAATAAATAGAAGCTGAAGAGTGAAATCTTTTGCTTAATGGGTACAATACTTAGTACGAGGGTGACACTGAAAGTTTTTAGAACTTGCCACTTGTAAACAATATAATAAAAAATGAGTTCAAATTTTGAAAATGGAACTCATATTGTATTTTATTCATTTGTCATTTGTTTACGATTTGGCGGCAAATTGAAAATTGTCTGTCACGTCAGCATGCATTTAACGCTAGAAAATTTTCGTACAATGATTTTTTTTAAAATTTCGATGTCATTAAAGTCTACAAGAAAAGACTTCGATTGGCCTTTCACGATGAAGCCCCATCTTGTGCCACTGTTTACAACAGGTTTAATGAGTTTAAACGTGGTCACACTAATCTCACCGATGATCTGCGTGAGGGATGGCTTTCTACGGCGACGACTGCAGATAACATCAGTGTTGTGCGGCGTATGGTAGAGACTGACAAAAGAGGGACTTATCAGCAGATTCGGAGAAGCTTAGGCACCATTATTTGATATTGTACGCGGCTGATAAATGATTCATAACTTCGTTAACAACCTTCGATCAATAATATTGATCGAAGCTAACAACGGATAGTTAAGTGAAGCGCTTATTACTACATTTACCGATATAATAATGTTCTGTTTCTTTGAACCACCATGTTGTAATGGTCTTTTTTTAATGTTTTTTAATGTATAGACCGTTAAACACAAGACAAACAGTCAAAGTCAAACAAATGGTAACGAAGATAATGTGTATGAATTCAAGTCACATCAAATATTTGTCTAAATGATTATGAAGGAACCGGAATTCTCTATAATGATATACTCATAAAAACTAGCTAAATCTGCAAGCAGGATGGCTGTTTTTATTTTATTTACTTTGATGAATATCAACGAACGCGTATTCACTATGTAGAAATCTGAATGGACATTGATAAACAACCTGAAACTAATTAAATAAATAACGCTGTTTAATGGCATTAGTTTAATTTTGTAGCCATATTTACGAGTCATAAAAGCCTAAAAGATATTCTTATATTCCAAGCATGTCTTCGAAGTAAACACGCATACTGAATATATTTTCCTGCACACGTCTTGCGCATCTCAATTTCATAAGCCACTAAGATATAGTACAAACGAATCTTAAAAAGCAATCGCAATGGTGTCATCTGCTGGTATTTGGTATTAAGATTCGCAAAAGTGAAATCCCCAGATACATAATAACAACGAAGTTTGGCAAGCGCCCGCGCCGATACGTGGCGCAACGCTGCCCGGCTTGCAAAACATACACCGGTAAATACACCTGTAGAACGATATATTTTTAGAACTGTTTAAGATTATATTTAGCATTTAAAACTATCCCTACAGTTTTATATTTAGTAAGAGAATGCATTTCAAATGGCAATGAGAGGATTTACTTGTGAAAAATTACAAGCACGTCGTCGTCAGTATAAATTACAAACTTTACCAATGTACCAATACAAAATTTTGTCAAAATTGGTACAGCCGTTTGAGCGTGAAGAAGTAACAAACATATAAACACACACACACACACACTCTCTCTCACAAACTTTCGTCTTTATAATATTAGTGTGATAATATCTAATAATTTATAAACATTATAATTTTCTAATTTCCACTTACACAAAATCATAACATTTACATAATATAAGCTAACATTTAAAATAATATTATGTACATGAATATGAAAAAATAAGCAAAATAATCATAGCGCATCAAAAATTCGAATTTACAAATATTTTATTAAATATAATAATTAAGTATGTATGTCCTTTTTTCCACTTTTCATTATTCATCTAAAGGCTGATTTTTCCAACGCCAGATAATTTTATCCGGGGAATAATTTTGAATTTTTGACAGTACTTCCATACCAAAGCTGTCAGACATCAATTTTATTCCACGATTAAAAATTATCTGTTGATCGAAAAATCAGCTCTAAATTAATTACTGAGGCACGAGTTACATTTTCGTTAATCCGACTTTCATCCCTAGATCTCATTGCACGGATACCCAAGAATCCCTGAAGGATTTAGAGCTCCGGGTGAAATTTATTGCTAACCTAACCTTGGCCGGGACGACCTTTGTGAAGTAAGAAGCCAAGTAAATGAAGGTTATCGCTTAATACAGGAGACGCAAGTCAATGCTCCAACCAATATTGCAATATGGGTTGCTAGGCCGCTACCGATAAATTCACCACTGGCAATAAGCGAAGGGTAAAAAATTTAAGCTTCAATGAAGCAAGTAGAATTAATAAAACCTTTACGGTTTCTTTTTTATTTTATGGTTTTTGTAAACCCAAAAATCTTTGATGTCTACTTGGTATGTTGTCATCATCATCACCATCATTAACATTGTATTTATCATCAAAACTTCGGGTGAGATGGTGCGAACAAACATGTCTGTTTGTTTGCTTCTTGCGACGAAGCGTTGAGGTTATAGGCCACATAAAGATACGATACACAAACATACTCTATTGGAACAGTTTAAGAGTATCATCAACATAAATGTTCACCTTGTGGCACAAGTAGTGTGCAGGCTAAATCGAAATAGGTCAACGATGCTCTTAGTGGTAAACTAGCGGTGTTGTATGCGCTTGCAGCTCTTATTGTGCCAGTATATCTAAGCAGGCAGTGAATTGTAGAACTTAATTTGAAAGTAAGTACTGGATGATATGCATAAGAACATTCAATGATCAATCTGAAAAACTGCTAATTTCGTTTGCTATTTCATGAGTAGATTCATGTTTCAATAACGACATATAAGTACATATCTGAATTCGTGACAAGTGTTTGTAAACACGATAATAAAAATTAAGATGTTTAGCTACTCCACGAAGATATTTTATCAACCTATTAACAGCATGAAAACTACGTAGCAAATATCTCAATATTTATCGAAAATGACATCAGTTCTGAGATTAAAGAAGTATAATCAAAAACACAAACTTATCAATATCATACACAAATATTTAGGAACTGAAGACACTCTTTTTAATCAAACGTGTCCAAAGGATGAAGATAAGATGTCTTTCCTTACAAAACAAGGTGAAAATCTTGCGAATGAATTCTTATAAGTAAATTAGATATGAGATAATTAAAACATATGACTTACAAGATGTGTCTACAATGGTTCACAACAGCGATTAGTAAAACAATGGACTATTTGAAGCACCATAACAAATTCTGAAGATGTTAATGTGAGCACTGATCAGGCACGATACTGGCTCATCAATAAGACATCGGAGCTAATTAAACAGTGCAAAGACAATGAACAAATGAAAATAAAGTAGCAAGAGATTTCACAATTTGGTATTGTACTAGCGGCCGTGACTGTTGCGCGAACAGATCAACAATGACTAACACTGAAGATGGGCACTTCATTTTTAGGGTTCTGTATCCAACAAAGGTAAAAACGGGACCCTATTACTAAGACTCCACTGTCCGTCTGTCTGTCTGTCTGTCACCAGGCTGTATCTCATGAACCGTGATAGCTAGACAGTTGAAATTTTCACAGATGATGTATTCCTGTTGTCGCTATAACAACAAATGCTAAAAACCGATCAAAATAAATATTTAAGGGGCCCCATACAACAAACGTGTTTTTTTTCGACGTTTTTGCCTTGTGGTACGGAACCCTTCGTGTGCGAGTCCGACTCGCACTTGACCAGTTTTTTTAATGTTGCACTTTCACCTTTAATACCATTGTAGTTTAATAACTTTTTAAAATATGTAAATGCTACAAGATGTTATAATTAATGTTGCACTTTCACCTTTAATACCATTGTAGTTTAATAACTTTTTAAAATATGTAAATGCTACAAGATGTTATAATTAAATAAAAATTCAGTTTTCATGAAGTGAAAATAAAAAGACAATACAAGTCAATGTCTTGAAGAGCGTTTACGCCGTACGCCATATCATGCAAACGTTCAAGCCCATGTTTTTCGAAATGAAAGAACCGATTTTAATGAAACTTCATACGCATATAAGCAGGATACAAAGGTCTAAAAAGTTGCTTAATATAATAGATCTAATATCAGCAATGGTGTCTCATAGACCTATAAAAGCAAACTTTGCCGTGACATCCTGAGAAAATCTGATCAGAAATTCAGAACACATTTACCATGGACATTAGTAAACGATGCAGTAAGTACAAAGCGTCGCTCACGTTTAACTTTCATATTTAATGGGGTAAATAGAACTAGGCAATAACAGCAAGATCTAACTACAACAGCTGTCGAGTCACGTTCAACGGTGATCGAATTTTAATATAAGCCAGTCTGCACGTAACTAGTTCTCTATTTGTGAAAGTAAAACCGGAGCAATTTCTTCATAAGCGCTTACAACCTTTTCAGTAATCCTGCGCTTGCACTTGAATACTTTATTATACGAATAAATAAAAAAATATTATTTTATGGCAAATGAATGAATAAAAATAGTGTTACAGCCAAATTAGACCGATTTTAAATTTTCCATAGAAACAGATTTCCAGTTATCTTTTTTAAATAAGGACATTTCGAAAATGTTCTTAAGGAAAAAAGTGCCAGTGCTTGCATCGATCAAAATCAACAGCAATGCTACATGCTACCTAGACTGTTTCGTTCTTTGAGTACATCAAGCAAATCCAGTTGATCCATTATCTGAAGCATACCTTCTTCAACCTCCTGAGCAGTCGCCTCTGCCTCCGCAACAGCGTTTTGCCGCAGTGCCGCAGCGTCTCGATCCACCGACACCTCGACGGCATCAGATCCCACACACCAGCAGACATTGTATTAACACATCACAATAGTCTCTTAAATGTTTTTATATCACGACACACTTCGTCCACATCATTCACATTCTAGTATTCTTTGAAATATTTGAAGACTAAGCACTGTAAATATTTATAAGATGTTAATAGTTAAATATTGATTTTTTTTATCTTTTTTTTTAGATTTTACTTAATGGTCACACTTTGTTACGAGTTTTCAAAATATCATATATTTATTATTTTAGAACACGTTTGTGCTCGAGTTATTATTTGATCTTGAGGCCTAATTGAGACAATATCGTGCCAACGAACGTCTTGACAATTTGTCTATAAATGACACCGTCAACTGCCCACAAATTAATATATATGGTGAGTAAATCGCAGAAAGACGTGGTACGTGGGTTTTTTGAGTAAACTGTGCATTTTCTGATAAATCTGTATAAACAGATTACAGATTATGCGGGGTTTCTCCATGGAAAGATACGTGATAGTGCCGACCCTGAAGGGATTCGGGTGTGATTATTACTGTAATGTATGCAGATGCTGTAAATGGAAGAGTTTTAAAACTAACATTATCTATGTTATGTATTTTTAACTATTTTATGTACACATAACATGTTTTTGTAGACTAAAATCTTTATAGACTCTAGTCTATACAGATACAGATATGAGATACTACCCAAGGGAAGATTAAAGGAAACTGGAATACTTATATGGCTTCACAGGACTAAAAGAAGCTTCGTTCTGCCGAACAAAGAAATTGCGATGAAGAGATTATAATATACTATACAGCAGCTAAGATAAGGAAAAATACTAGTAGTCATGAAATATTAATTAATATCTTATGACTGTGTCAGTGAGTGGAGTCCGCGCAGCTGAATTTTGGGCCAAAAAATTTTAAACTATCTTGCAATCGATACGCTAAGAAAAAGAATATCAGCTTCACGTGTTGATGATGTACTATTTGTGGCAATTTCGCAACGAGCAATTAAAGTTTATGATACAGACGTCAAACATCGCTATTAAACCTCTCGCTTCCAGAAAAGCAGGGAAATAAGTTATATTGACACTAATGCCGTTCTATATTGACATTTTTTATTAGTATTACAGCGACAAGTTTCTAGTATTTACACTGTGAGACCCAAGACATATAGCAAACTGACGTAAAACAAATATTTTGAGATGCGGTGTCATATCTACTCTAGTTATAATATTACGCTCTTAAATAAATAACGGGATGACATTCAACACTGTTCTACAAAACAGGAAAGGTGACACGATAATCACATATAATGGGGTATCAAGGAAAACAATAAGAGACAAATGACTGATTTTGGGGTTTTTTGCCACTGGGCGAGTAATCTTCTTTTTCTACACACATGCATTTAGTTTTGTTACTGTTCTTATATGTATACCTTGACATTAATTTTGCAACCTCAAGGAACCCTAAAAAGTATTTTATATTATAACCAATCAGAGAATGGACTAGAAATGTTTTGTTATCTTTTTCAATCAATATAGCTGCTGATCATCAAAACAAAATAAGAGGAGGCAATAAAACGCGTTTGATTGTTCAATTGAATGAGATCGGTGGAATATAACTCACGTTTTAACAATAATATTCACACGTGCCTGTTACATACATTTTTGTTGCGTAATTTCTATAGAAATCAAAGGAGGCTAGTGTGACGCATCAGGTTTGCACGTACGATTGCAGACAGAAGAGAAATTCAAAATGTGTAAACAGAATGATCTTTTATTGGTTACCTCATCAATTGATGCTTGAAGCGTTGAACATTGATTACTGTCGTCAGGTCTCAGGTCATTTACACCTGCCTTCAAGGGAAGGATGAATTTTAAACATAATTGAGCATCTGATCTTTCTCATAATTATGCATTTTTAAAAGCCTCTGTACATTTATGAGGAAATGCGTCTTCCACATCCCTGTATGGCGTCTGTATACCAGTTTAATTTTTACTTCCGTATAAACGTCTTAATTATTTTAAAGTTTTGTCAGCATACTGTTTTGGTATTTATCGAATATTGCATCTTGAATCTTTTAGTTTTTATCTCTTGCTTAATTATTGCTTTTTTTTTAATTTTTTTTTCTGGCAACAACTGCCGGGGTTTGTAGAAAGGAGCACAAATATAATTCTACAATAACTTATTGTACAAGATAACCCTTCACTTCTTTTAACTTATTCAGCCCTTTGTGTGTGATACTGAAAATATATTCTAGAACCCTTCTAGATTTTTCATTAAAACTATAATATGCGATATACGAGTATTTACTTGATACGTAAATGCCTTTATAATCCATTGTATTTAATTAAACCATATCTATGACTTTTTGACGACAGCTGATTCTGATCGACAAAAACTTCCATTAATTTAGACAAAATACTAGAATAGTTTGCGTTCCAATTAGTTACATAAATAAGGCATTGATTCGAATATTAATTCACTATTAAACGCGATTGTTGCGAGGCTAATGAGAAACTAAAGGATTACGCAGTTCTAATTACTCATGCCATCGACATTTCTCAAGCTAATCGATTAATAAAATATGCGTCTTATTCCCAAACATCATCATCTGCCTAGACTCTTCCCAACTATGTTGGAGTCGGCTTCCAGTCTAACCGGATGCAGCTGAATACCAGTATTTTACATGGAGCGACTGCCTATACCTCCACAACCCAGTTACTGGGTAATACGATACCCCTTGGTAAGATAGGTTGTCAGACTTTCAGGCTTCTGACTACCCGTAACGACTGTCAAAGATCCACGAATGATAGCCGGCACCAACGCCTTAACGTGCTTTCCGAGGCACAGAGGGGTCTCGAGATAGTCAACCATCCACAGACCAACCGCGGCAAGCGTAGATTAACCTGATCGAACGACCTGTGCGGCTATTATTATTAATAAATTATTTAATTTATTTATAAATTAAAATTAAATTATTTATTAATTATTGTTTGCTTATTTCCTATTGTGATATAATAATTTAAGGATTATTATTCGATCGATTGTGTTAGTGTTTTGAAAATGTGTCAGTCGCAAAAATGCTACTATGTGGCCATGATTGCAATGAGTATGAATGAATCACGCGTCCGGGTCAATAGACCACAACCTACTTTTTCTCTAGACAATAAATAACTACTACTACTATATTTTACTTGATAATAAATTGAATAAAAAATATGAAGCTTAAATAATAACGATTGATTTTCATTGAATAGCACCTAGGTAACAGCACTTTCGCTGCTAATAGACGCTTATTTTTGTATTGTTTGGGTGCAAACCTGATAAAAAAAGGTCTGTTTTATTACACCCTGTACAGCTAATGTAATAGTCATTTATTAATTAATCTATTTTCCGTAAAGAGTTCATGTGAATTTTCATAAATAATCCAGCAGATTGTTAAGAAATAATAATCTACTGGCTAAGTATTTATTAATTCGCAGAGGCCATTGGCAGCGGTAATTGCTTCGTATTACAGTTTAAGTTCTAAACCAAACGAACGGCTTCACCTTCAGGCAATATAAGGAAACAGTTCAAGACAAACTCGACCTTATTGTACTTAAAACAGAGGCCACGTTAATACAAACATTATAGATGTGAGGGCCGGGTTGGTAAACATTTTGCACCAAACAAAAATAGCCCATAATGATCGTTACACAAGGGATTGTTTACGCCGAATCTTGTTTATTTCTAATCTACATAGTAGTGTAAAGCCGCGTGTGTTTTGTTTATTATGTAAACATAGTAAGTAAACAGCGGATGTTTGTAGGGATCGCAGACGATGATGGCGGCCCCGGCTAACAAGAAATACGTCGTTATCAATGAGGATGTCAGCATTGTTCATAAGTAGACATTTTTATAATGTTTGATTCAAGGGTAGCTATAACTTATGCAGTATGTACTTAGTATACCTACAAGAGTGCTTAATCTTTTGTAGTGTGCTATGAGAAATCAATTGCATCACGAATGTCACATACATGTGGCGCAATTCCTGTGTTAGTTTCAACTAGCCGAGATAAGTGACTAGAAAAAATGTTTACCTAAGACTTGACTTGAGAATAAGGCTATTTTTTAACAACTCTGAGAGCATTGCAAAGACATCTCAATTAGGTATTATTTACACTGTTATAAATAGATCTGTTTCCACAGATATGCAAAATGTTTGGTATCTCTGGCTCTATGACATTCATTTATCTGGGGGCACTGCAGTGCCCCCGCCAAGTCGAGCAAAAAGTGGCACGGCCGTACCATCCTTTTCTCGAAACAGTTCAGGCCATTTTTGACCCACCTATAACTTCGTTGTGGATAAAACTAGAAGCCTGAATTTTCAGTAACAAAGCAGGCATTGTATAAACACGGTATATTTAAAATTTCATTCAATTTGAATCAGTAGTTTAAGAATTATAACTAGTCAGTTTTTTTAATGTTGTCAGTCACTCAAAGACTAAGTGACCGATCGTCAAAACTCTAAGGCCCTTCTAGCAGACATAGAAGCTTCAAATTTAGAATACAATTAGTGTTTAGTGTATAAATCAAGGAAAAACTAAAATATTTTGCAATTTCGTTCCAGTTTTCTAGATACGCCAACTGCATAAATAACTTTGTAATCATAATAAATAAATATAAAGGATTACAAAGTTACATTTGCTTCGAATGAATCAGTGTACCTGTATATTTTGTATAATATTATGGAAAATAGGTGTAGATAGGTATTAAAAATCTTTTATATTTTAAATAAATAGATTGACTTGGCAATCGCACTAAACAATCTAATTTAATATAATATGTGTTACTTGTGAGATACATTATGTTTTCATCGCATGAAAGTCAATGTATTTATTTAAAACATAAACGATTTTTAATATTGATATGATCACTATAAGATGTTGTTAGGTTAGCTAATTTAATTACGTAATAACTTAGACAGAAGGTCCCTCAAGTAGGGACTGAATAAATTAACCGACTTGATATTACATGGATTTCACAACTTTTTACGGTAGAAGAACTGAGTTGCGAGACTTGACTTTTTTTACAAGTTATGTTTTTGATGGCATTTACATTTTCCGGGAATTTTTTTTCAGCAAAACAGTCCAATAGAGCACACGCAAAATGTTTAGTATCTCTGGCTCTATGACATTAATTTATTTATATTTTTCGGTGCTTTTCTCAGCAAAACAGACAAATAGAGCAAACTTTTAATTAAATAGTTGAAACCAAAGTAGCATGAACTGAGTAGACATACTCATGTACCCCGTAGGTATTATGGTGAGAAACTGAGCATAGAAAGGAAACAAGTTAAGTAAGGTGCAGACTGCACCATGTACTCATAAAATGGTACGATAACTACAGTCACCGTCCCGTTAGTTAGTTACTCACTGCCTCGGCCTTAGCCGCTTCATGCTTTCTAATTTACTTCACCGTTACAGCAAGCTTACTTAACTAACTATAGCTATAAAACGTTGTTTATTACGAAACTGCTATATTTATCGTTGTTAATCATAACCATGAAGGATGTTCGTAAGATCTTGTTATTTAGACGTCTTGCCTAATAGACAAATATTAGATCGTCTGATGTTCTCTTTACGAAAGTATTTTCACAAACTGCAGTGACCTATGTGCACCTAAAATTTTGCAGACATGTTTTATGCAATCGTTTGCTACATTGAATATATCGCAACACGAGATCGGGTTGCAAATATTAACTCTACAAAATTGACCGATTTCACATCATGTGATAATAATCACAACTCTGTCATTTTAGACACTCCGCCTCATATAAATTACTATTATAGAAAACTCTGACATTTGAAAACTATAAACTATTTATACAGTGTGTAACAAAAATAAAATCTAAACAAAAAATAAAAACAATCAAACGTCATACATAAAATCATTCGCACACACAAACAACACATCCATATAGACGGGTTGCACGACCGTATTAAACTTTAGTTTGATCAGCGATTACTCGTTTACACTCGGGACGAAGTTCGCGGTGCGAATGGACGCAGAGTCGTCCGCCCGTTGTCATGCCGTATGCACTACTGCAGCAGTTAGTGGTGGGACCACTTCTTTCACCGAACGCTTACACAATAACAGGTTGCGTAACAAACTTTTGCCTTTCCAATGCTGCAACGACGTGTGTAGCAATTGCTTTTTCGGATGATCGGAGCGTTAAATCAATATGCAAATCAGACGCGTAGCTCATTGTAAGAATATATTAAACTAGGTAACCGGTTTAGCAGAAGACGGTAATCAGTTCAAGTTTGGAAATGTTAAGTTGTCAGTGTATTGTTGCCTAATGATTATGTCTGTATTACGTTTTTGATAATAGAGGATATTGATCACTCACTATCCTACGAACCATAATATACCTTTAATGATGCATGTTATCAGAAACAATGAAATAAAACTAAATTGGCCCTGCGAATCCAGTTCATTTATTTTGTTTCTGACGTCAGAAGGTTATTCATAATCTAAACTGCATCAGGTAATTATCGGATACTATGCAAATGCAAGAATTGCAAGACTTGAAGATCCCAGGGAAGACTATAAACTGAGCTATGTGACGCAGGAAGCTACAATAATAAACCATGAATCGGTCAACCGGTCACCGACAACTCGGACAGAGTTGATACACGGTCACTGACACACTTAAACGCAGTTTTCCGTTCATTGCTTTTATTTTCTCGAGCACTGCCAATTAAAGAACCAGCTGCACTTGTCCATTTCTAATAAGAAAGGAACTTGAACCCAACCCGTGTAGACGAGTGATACTTCCGGATTCCCCCATCTATTCACGTCCAAGTTTCTGGGCCAGAGGTAGTTTCTATCGATAACACGATGTTGTTGTGGTTTCAAAAGAAAAATGTAGTTTCGCTTGAGTAGATTTATGTGTGTGACGTTGCATATGTGACTGCCAAAGTATCTCAGCGATTCCTAGTTCCGATAATCGAGATTGCGCACATCTAAGGTTTCTTGCTGTCGTCATGAATATAGGTAATACGGGCTGGTGTCCGCAACTCCACGTCAATGCGCGTATTTTGCGTGTCATGAATATAAATCCGATGGTTATTTGCCAAGTTCTGCCGGCTCCGCCATCTTGTACGCTTAGGACGGTTACGGATATTCTGTAGTCCATAATTTTCAGCTGATTTACTTAGGTAAAACTTCTATGAAATTTTTTTAATTTTAGCTCATTGCAGTTTAAAGTAGGAAAACATCGTATCAGATCGAAGTCAACTGTCTGGTAATTACATATTGTAAGGTCTTGTAACAGTCTAGTTGTCTATTGTGTCGGATCGTGTTGTCTTCGAGGTCTTGTCTCCTTTTTCTTCCCAGTACCTACACTCATTGTAAACTATTATTCTGCTAGAGCTTCATGTAGGCTTCGTGTAGAGGCTTCATGTATTAAACTGACTAATTATATTATTAACTAATTATGGATTGACTAATTATGGATATGGGCAACACTAGGAGCGATTTCTAGTCCTTTATCAACACTTTTGAAAACGCAACTGAAATCTGAAGACCGTATGGTTGTATGATTTACTGTAAAATGCTAAATAAAACTGATGATCTATATTTACACAAACATTAATTATTGCCTTACTGCTTACTTACATGGTTATTTTTTTTATGATCTTCAAAAGCCAGTCTGAGTGAGATAGCATTTAACCCTCTCACTTTCAGGACCAAAACGTGAAGATAATGAACGCTAACGAAATTTTGCACTCGACCTAAATTATTACCGAAATGGCAAACAAGACAATTTTACTATCTATTGCAAAGAAATTCTCGACAAGATATCCGCTCCGATGTCGCGAAATCTCCTAAAGGTCGATAACAATAGAAAAAGTAATTGTGCCTCATTCATTAGTGACAGTTGAGCTCCTACACGAAAGATATGTTTAATATTATAATAGCCTGAAATGAAAGGAGTATTAATATGATGAAAACATAGCGGTATGCAATTTTAATCGTGCAAATTTTACAATATAACGTTTTCAGAGAAACAGTACTCTTGCATTAATTAATTAGGTTTAGCTCAGATTTCTTTTTCTAAGAGAAAATATGTAGACAATCGACCAGCCAAGCACCATTCACTTAGTTCAATCTGTTAAGTCGTTCCTGACATGTTTAAGTCTTTAACAAATTTCAATTGAGTTTTATTTTCAGCAAGGGTTACTGGGCGTTACATTACCGTACTGGTTTTTAGGAGCGTTCTACAAATTTCCAGACCAGCAACAAATGTAAACACCTTATTACCGAACAGCCCAATGAAACGGATAAACCGAAAAACTTGACTGGATTATATCGGCAGTTGGCACTAACAAACACATCCAATATATTACTTAAAATTCGACATTAACACGTAATGGTGTGTCAACATTTCATGCTGCCTTATGTAATGCACAGAGTTTTTTATGCACCATGTGACCTCTTATGATCACCTCTAATACCTATACCTCTTAATCATCCGCTCCAGGTGCAACTCCGAAGCTGACCACGATCCTCAGACATGAGGGACCGACTACAGAGAGAGAGAGACCCCTTATGAAAACGGGAACCTTGATAGCTGGCAACATACAACACACGTACACGTACACTCCGGACCGACGAGACCGACGAGAAGATCACCGAACTCGAGGTAGAATTGAGCAGGTTACGATGGAGTATAGTGGGGTTATCTGAAGTCCGAAGAGAGCGGGAGGACTTGATAATCCTCAAATCCGGAAACTTGCTCTATTTCCGGGAGGGCAACCAGCAGAGCCTCAGGGTGGTGTCCGGTTTATCGTCCATAAGTCCCTTGGGAGCAACGTGGTGAAGATCGAGTGTGTCGACCAGGGTAGCGTACCTTATACTCAGAATATCCGAAAGGTATTCGCTGAAGGTCGTACAGGTTTACGCCCCGACGATGAGGTAGAGACCATGTATGAGGATATTTCCAGAGCCATGCATTGCTCTAAAACTCACTTTACCGTTATCATGGGGGATCAGGGAATCATTTTCCATCGTTAACCAGGTCCCTTTGATATAATTATATAAGAGTCTAGTTTTATCCTTGTAATGGATTCGTATAATTCTAAAAACGTCATCATAAAGCTGCGGCTTCGAAGGCAATCTTATTAAGTTTGGATAATTGGCCGTGGATTCCTAAGTCAGGGCCAAGGCTATATTCACTAGTTAGTGAGGAAGTTTAGAAATGGTTTCAGGGTCAGGGAAACAACATTAGAGTTCAAGGAAATACGAAACACAGTTCTATTCATGAGCAGAATAATACTGATGGCATTTACTAGGTGATCAAAGAAATTCGATGTATATGTTTTTGGCAGGCGAAACATTCAAAGGAAGATTAATTTAACTTAAACGTAGTTCAATATCATGTTTCTTTTATTGATAGTTGTATTTCTTATATTTTATTTATTTTATTGTGTTTGGGTGGCTTACAGCTTACAGCTATCAAATACAGAAGTAGTAGTGAGGTAATTGACGACAAGCTATTTACAAGCCTCCACAGTTAGCAATATATCAGCTAGTGTGTTAGTTATATGTTATTAGTTATTAGTAAGTCTATTGCTTAACAAACAATATGTAATAAATTTAAACGAAAACAAACTTACAAAACAATCCAAGTAATTAAATTACTCAACGATTTTCTTAATTTTTTTGAAATTTATCATTCATCATAAAATATGTGATGTTATCTTTACTGATAATTAATTAATTGTCTAAAACCATGGTTATATGAAATAATAAGTACTGTACACGTACTGTACCGAAAGACCAGAAATGTTCCTATAAGGACCCATCAATTACTTTTTAAATGATACTAATGAAAATGGATGTCAGTGTTTGGCTTGTCATAAATAAGACGCAGTGCATCAGCATAAAACAAAAGAATAACTGGTTGAACCACGGGTTAACTCACACTGTGACGTCAATTACTGTAACAATGCTGAGGTCTCCTTTCAATCTGTCTCACTTGTACAGTTGGATTTTTCCACAGCGGCTTTAACTCCAGCACTCTTGTCATCCCATGTAAATATTATGCAGTCACCGGTAATCAAACACCGTAGCAGTTTTCTGCGGTAGTTTTTATGGTAACATGTGGACACAGCACTTCTCTCCTCCCTCTCTCCTTTTTTTTTCCCGTATGGGAAATCATCAAATGACCCCTCCCGCTCTGGGTGGACCGGAAGGGAGTGTCAGACTTACTGGACTTACTTAATAAAGGCTCTACCTTACCAGACTTACTTAATAAAGGCTCTACCTACACAAAGAGTTGTGTAAATACTTACGAAATGAGCCACAGATTCAAAAGATCTCGCTCTTATGTCATTCCCTTTAGATGTCAACCTTTAAATGTTACTAATGAAGTTGATGATATTCTCGTGAAGCAGGTTCATTATCATTAAGTATTCGTAAAATGTTGTAGCAACTTCAAAGGGCAGTAATGAGAATGAGCCGCCGTGTTTTTACTTCACAGGGGAAAATTATTCAACAGATTTCGTGTTTCATCTTTCTACAATCATGTTTTTCATTTACAATACCCTTGTATTCTAAGAATATTAATATAATTATATCTAAATATACGTTGTTTCTAAGAATATTCTTAGAAACCTCAATGGTTTTTACCTTTCCAAAATCAAGAGCGCTGCTGAAATTACTTAGTTATGATTTATGTTTCGAAAACTAAACAAAAACAATTCCCAAATTGCAAAAACTTCGCACAAAAAATATCAGCCTAATTTTGGCGTTACGTACAGACAGTTAAGAAACGGGCTAATGATTCTTATAGTGCCTATTTATAGTGGTCATTAGATCAATTTGCAGTCCTACTTTCACGTGCGAATTGGGCCCACGCCTCGCAACGTGGGAAGACTTACTAAAAACTAGACTAGTATTGGTCATACTTAACACTGGCACTAAGTTCGTAAAAAATTCTCAGTGCATTCTGTACCTATGCTTTCACATTGTTACATTAAAAAAAAGTAAGAAAATGTGTTAAAACAGATCATACATTTTTCATTAACCGTGAGAGCGAATCTTTGCTCGCTCAGAATATCAAGTGAAGACGAGGCTTTTAAAACAAACATTTCATTAGGGTCTAGGCAAGTGTTATCTGTCGGATGCCACACCTTTTTCAGGTTATTTATAAATTGTAACGCTTTTATAAAAGACTGCATAACTTTAACAAAACAATCGAATTCATGAATATTATTGTCGCTTTATGTCAACAGAAACGCCTGAACCTTTAGTTACTCACGTCAAGAAACGCCTTCACGTTAATAACTATGTTTAAATGACTAGGCGCTTGGAACTTAATAACTTAGCATATCAACCTTATCGTACTCTGATAGCTGAGAAAATGTTTGTTTTTAAACAAAACTCTTGGCTTTAGTAACAACACCATTTTGAAAAACCCTTTTCCTCGTAAAATGGGGCAGCCAGGTAGTAAAGTCAATATGGAAACGATATTATTCAAAGGAAGGAGATTGATTGAATAATAAATTCAATGCAAATTACAATAGAGTATATTTTTACGAATTTTTTCATAGGAATTCATGCCTATTATTCTTAACAGGCATGAAGTTCCAGCCATAAAAGCCTGGTCTATAAAAAGAACATGAAGTTCCATAAAACAAGTCGGTAACACAGATGTGTAATTACTAGGTTGTGTTAATGCACTCTACGGCAGCAAATAAGTAAATTAATGTTGGTTGGAAAAGCTTGTTCCACTAACAAGGTTCAGACGATGTGGGAATGTATGTAATTGGGTAAAGTGGATGAAATTGCGTATCGGCGTCGGCGAAAATAGGATGTAGAGATAAATCTGGGTTGTGTTGTGGAAAGCTTTGCGTGTTTATTAAAAGGTCGGTGGAGAAAAATCTTGGTCCTTATAGACCTTTATTCTAACACTTATAGTGCATCAATGTCAGACTCGCTCAGACAGGGAAGCATGGGACAAAAGAGAGGGTCTGTACTCAACAATTGGTGGAACAAGGCTGCCAATGAAGATGATGATGACTCAGATTGGAGCGCAAACGAGAAACCCTATAACTCTTTCAAACTTCAGAAATATCTTTTGCCTCTAATAGTCCACGTCAAATTTGGGAAACCCATAACCATCTACTATTTTTAACCGAATTCAAAAAAGGAGCCAGGTTCTCAATTCGGGCGTTTATATATATGTATATTTTTTTTATTGTATGTTCGGGCATAAAGGCTCCTATAAACAGGCGCGACACGCAATATAATCGCGCGCGACACAAAGGCGCCGCTCGTTGCGCGACTTGCGGTGCGTGTCGTGTCGCGCCTGTTTGAAGGAGCCTTTTGCTTGCATTTATTGAAGAGTTCCGTTGTCTGTCACAACTAATTATCGCACACGTTTCGAACTTCGCACAGTCAACTAGACTGACCTGAAGTAAATAATGTGGATAGTTTGATTAGAAGAATTGAATAATTCTGTATCAGGTCGTGTACTTTTCAATCCACCCTCGTACAAACAGAATACTTTGCCATCACTCATCGACATATCGGATATACATTAAAACCGAGGACAGCCGAACAGATCCGAAGCGGGTATTTTTTTAATCGTCTTATAAACAAAACGCGCGGTGTCGCCTACGGTAACAGTAGCGCGAGTTCAATGGGTTTTTCCCATCTCAAAAAATGCCCAACGCGCCTAAAGAAGTTGTCACTTCAAAAAACCTTACCATTTAATGTCTAAAAGCGTTGTAAAATCTTAATAAGATAAAAGATAAGCGATAATAAAATAACAATATAGTGATAATTTATTAAAATTTGCTAATATCAAAGGCTCGAGGCTGAAGGAAACCTTTTTAATGGAAGCTGACAATAAATTGTGCGTGGGCGTTGCCAGCCTAATATCTCATACATTATGTATTTATTATATCGTCATAATATTTGACGAAATGGAATAGTCAATATATAGGGTTATTGGTAAAAGATTAACAACCTCTTAAGAGGTCATTGTATTCATCATTATGAACAACTTTTACTATGGGACCAAACCTGAAATCGCGGAAAAAAAAACTCAGCTGTTCCCGACATTTTGACGAGTTATACGAACATAAATGTAGGGAACAGCTGATTTTTTTTCGCGATTTCACGTTTGGTCCCATAGTATAAGTTGTTCATAATGATGAGTACAATGACCTCTTAAGAGGTTGTTAATCTTTTACCAATAACCCTGTACCTATAATATAATGGAAGCAAACAAATATTGTCTTATTATGAACAAGATTGTAGAATATGCTTCTGATAACATTAGTAAATAATAATGTAACAAGTAACATAATTATTGATTTACATGTCTGCGGTGAAAATATGTCTGTTTAGACAATTTATCAAAACAACGACCCTATTTTCAGAAAGGATAGGACAGACGGTCCCAGTGGGTTAATTGCGTAACACAATAGCGTAGTAAAATGAGTGCCACGAAAGATGAAACTTGACACACCACGTGGTTTGACATGCGCAGTACACGATTTTAGGTATCTTTAGCGGTATGAGGTCTGAGTGCGGGACGGGACCGGACGTCACAGGGGCGGCGGAAAGAGCGGGGGAGGCGGGGTCAAGTCTCATCTTTCGTGGCACGCATTGTAATCGCTTTCATTTTGACAGTTCAGCAACATTCATTGCGTTATTACGTTGTTGAGTAGACAAATTTTTCGAACATTATGAAGCAATGGATAACAATATCCTTCAAAATTATTCAGATTGTTATTGAAAGTGTGTTACGCAATCAAGGTGCTGATAACATCATCCGTAAAAGATGTTGTGTACAAAACATTGGCCCAAACGAGCATGACAGAAATAATTCAGAGTTGATTGCGAAGGTCCGATGCGATTATATATCATTAAATATCGATTACATCTAGTTCGTGACCATGTCGTGGCTTGCAAAACGAAAATAGAGTACCTACACTGCAGTACGTAACACTTGATTAATATGCCACAAAATGAATGCCTTATTAAAAATAGTTGGCGATATCACAATGTGATTACAACGAGTGGAGTACAGTGTGCAGTGGTACCAGCCACGTGGCGGTGCAAGATACAAGCTGTAGCGTTTTAACAATTTTGAACGATCATCATTAATAGCAAAATATTATGCTATCCTCGGAGTAAACGTAAGACTTTCTCCGCCATGCTTATATCCAGACGTGTCTCTAGAAGGCACTTATTGTTGAAAGATGTCAATGATAAATGTTAAATAAAAATGCCTGCATAATAATTAGGTACAGACGCCAGCACATCAACCTACCACAATTTGTCAGATTTTCCCAATCAACTTTGAACCTTACGCTTTAGCGATAAAGTTGAAAATCTATTAAAGAAAATCTGACAGATTGTGGTAGGTTGATGTGCTGGCGTCCGTACATCATCATTATACTTAACCAATTACACTAGTTATTATTTTCTTCTAAAAAACTAAATACTTATTGAACAAGAGAAGACACGTGGAAAAAGGAAAATACAATTAAAAAAAAACAGGATGCTTAAACTGTAATACAGTGAATTATTAGTAAACGGTCTTCCGGCAGCATTAATCGCTTAAGTGGGTTCTAACAACTTAAATGAATAGTTAAGTAGATGATTATCTTCCAGTCTTAGAATGAGGAAATTACTCGTCGTAATGCATGCATACGCTTCATCATCTAACATTATGAAACCACAAATACCGTAACTTTGTGACAGAACTTTCCAGAATCGCTTGCCAAACAGTATAAGCTGTCTACTGCTAGACATAGGCCTCTCCAATTGCACGCCATTCAGCTCGATTCTCGGCAAATCTCATCCAGCTGCTACCAGCTACCCTGCGAAGATCGTCGCTCCACCCAACCTGAGGACGTCCTACCTTTTTTTGTGGTGGGTGATTATCAAATAACGTTCATCATGTCAGACTTTTACTGACTAAAACCCATCAGTGTTCCTTCAGTTCCCTGTGCCAGGGGCCACGGTAACTCTTTCGAACAACCCGCGACCCTGGCAGAGGACGTCTTACCTTACGTTTGCCGATTCACAATGTCCACTCAAGAACACGTCTATTTCAACGCTCATCGGTTCTACGCGCGGCTAATATGGCCGGCCCATTGCCACTTCAGCTTGCTTATCCGCTTGCCGCTTCCTCCTTAAATATGATACAATTCGGATGGCACAAATAATCGTAATTCGTTTAGGCAACCGAAATTGCGGCAATATACCGATACTCGTACAGCGATGAAATAATCGTGTCGTGGTTTCGAATCGCATCAATCAGGCCACGATGCAAAACACATGCAATTAAACTAATTATGCGGACATCTTTAGGAAACGAATTATTATTTTGCTTAATTGTCGTAATTTGATGTGGAGTGTTATAATAAGTTACGAGTAATCGTCAGGAGAACTTTTTAATTTTTCAGCGTTTTTAAATGAGTTCATTTATTTGCTGGAAGCCCGAATTAGATGCATGCAATCGAGAATTTCAAATAGTGTTTATCATTCACAACACCCAAACAATTAGTGCCAAAGCGTACTACGATTGGCACGGTTTAGATGCTTTGGCTGTAAATATATGTGTAATAAATTATGTATATTTTTCAGGCTAATCATACAATTATCACCTTGTGAGACAATACTACAAGTCATTTATTACTTTTTCTTCGAGTCGACTTTTACTGAATTATTAAATTAATTAATTTTAAGTGACAATCGCATACACCTAAAACAGTAATGCCAAACACGAGCCCGCTTAGTACAGTTTCGTTATTAATTAAACGACTATTGGAGCGGATGTAGCGCAAGCGCAACGAAACCGACAAGTGCTGCGGAACATTATTCATTTGATAAGAAATTACGCTCGAGTTCATTTGTAGAACCACTAGAGAAATCAACATTAACAATTTCTCTAAAAGTTTTCTTACATCATTCATTTAGTTTCAAACTTTCAACCCTTGCATTTCATGTTTCTTTCCAAAAGGCGAGTATACACTAGCTAGAGCATTTTCTCGAGCATTTACATGTATGTAATGTATAACGTTCTTACGAATGGTACAATACAGGCAAAACCTCAGTTTCCAAAAACATTTCCATGTAATGTATAACTTTTCTGCGAATTCTCGACGCTGCGTTCGACGTAATGCTCACGGGCGGCGATTGAGCATTTTCCTGTAACATTTCTTTTTACCTTGCATTCATTGTTGAAATGTCAAACCTACAGGTGCCGCTCGTGTGTTTGCACTATAAAATGTTACACACGCTCGTTGGTTTTTAAAATCAGGTTATAACAAAACATCGAGGTTCGTGTTCGAAAGCGGTTTGATAAAATTTAAAAACGGCGAATGCTCGGTGTTCTGTTACGATTACGAGTAAATGCTCTGGTCTATACTCACCTTAAGAGGAACTAGTCCATGTAGCTAAAGATCTATGTTGTTCATGAACAAACAAATGCTGCTATTGATTGGTAGAATAAGACAATTAAAAGAATACTATTGAATCGCATGCAACATTAATAAAGATATCGCTAGATATATCTAACCACCACCTGGTATGAAACAAAGTGCACTCTTGCGAAGAATTTGTTTTACATACACGGAATAGTACTTAATTAATCGCTGCTCAAACGATTATTTAAGATTTACAAATCCGTTTTGCTTCAAGTGTTAATCCGCATTAAAAATGTAAATCACTCGACATACGTCAGCCAGCAGCTGAGAGTCGATCAATAATACGGCGAGGAAGGCGTAATCTCTGGTATTTTACATAACCCGACACGTTTTCGTTTTAACAAAGAGTCTAGTGTTCCCTCTTAAGCATGCATTACGGTTTCATGATGTACCGCTACCCGTCCTATATCGAGCAAGAGACGTCAATCTACCTCCTCAAAATAAACTATGTATTCACTATTTTCATAACATGAGCAATATCGTTGCGGAGTAAATATTTCTCTGAGCTTTTAGATAAGTGCTATTTAAAGTAGGACAAACATTTGAGTGTTTCAGAAAAACCAATAGTATAAAAAAACCGGCCAAGTTCGAGTCGGACACAAAGGGTTCCGTATCACAAGACAAAAAATGTCATTGAAAATTTCAACTGTTACGTTCATGAGATACAGCTCGCTTACAGACAGACGGACGACGAACAGCGGAGGCATAGAAATACGGTCCCCTAGGCACCCTTTGGGTACAGAACCCTAACATGGTAAGTACTTCTATTTATGTGTTTTTAAAGGACTAAACTGTATCGCAAAGCTTTCCACATTTCTATGACCAAACGTTTACAGCGGAATGTATAACTAACTGCGTAAGTGAAATATCAATATCTGCCGAGCACTAAAATATGCAAATCCACATCCTTTCACATTATGAATCGATTCTAAAAAACGATGACTCATTCACTACCGAGCGCCGCGCCGTGTAAACGAGTGATTTAAATAAATAAATCTTTTTATAATAACCTGTATGGTATACGGCCGTTTAATTGGGTAATCGGTCCATGCACACCCAGATTGCCCAGTGGCCCGGTTATCAACTTCCGCGCGCTACTTTCCATCTGTGTTGCTGAACCTACCATTTTTTTTGGTAATTCTACCAAAATGGAACACGATCTGACAACATATGTATTTCTAGATATGTCAAAATCTCGACTATGAAGTTTTTATAAATACAAAATTGAACTCTTTCGAATACTTTTTATTTCGAAAGTATATTTTGTGTAATACCTAATAATCATAAATGTGTTATGTATGTCTGTTGTTGTTTTGTCTTTTATTAGGTTAGTTAGGTTTAATAAGGTTTTTATTTTATTTATTAAACACAATAAGCCTGTGTGATTACATAAACACCAAGTTATTACGTACATGATTTTACCCACAAGCAACAATTTTATTTACGTTTCCAAACACACAATACAGCAGATTTTGCAGATTGAGGTTCGACAATACCTCTTCCACTAAATCTCTCACAATCCCGATGGCATTAGGCAAGAATGAAAATGTAGAAATAAAATTAACTACCAAAACAACGTTATACAATTGTCGAACTGTACCGTGACTTTTATGTGTTTTGTATTAACATCACAGTGTCGTCAATGGAAAGTGGCACTCAATACACCTAATATATATGCGGGCTGTCTGCTTTAGTAGACAAACACAGATAAGTACACAAATATAATCTTTTGTGATATTTTGCTTGCAGTTTATGAAAAGTATAGCAAGGAGTATTATTTAGGGTTCCGTACCCAAAGGGTAAAAACGGGACCCTATTGCTAAGACTCCACAGTCAGTCTGTCTGTCACCAGACAGTCAATCTCATGAACTGTGATAGCTAGACAGTTGAATTTTTTACAGATGATGTATTTCTGTTGACGCTTTAACAACAAATATTAAAAGCAGAATAAAATAAATATATAAGGGGGGCTCCCATACGACAAACGTGTTTTTTTCGGTGTTTCCGCCTTGTGGTACGGAACCCTTCGTGTGCGAATCCAACTCGCAATTGGCCAGTTTTTTAAACATCCTGCTATATTTGTACATCTAATTTTACATATGTATCGCTGAACCATCGCTGGAAATCATAGATAGATTGTATCACAGATCTGTCAAAATAAACTTTTCGACCGCACAACGTCACTTGTAAGTAGACAAAGTATTGTAGTAGGTACTTGCATCTTACTGCAGTAGAAATATTTAGGTTCCTAAATATCTCAGTTTAATTATATTTCAGCTTGCGTTTACATAAAAATATCCAAGTCAAACGTATCAAATTAAATTACAGCACAGCAATTTAACGACATTACCAATGGACCAACCCAATCGTTACAAATTATGCAATTAATCGATGTTACGACTCAGATAGTCAGAAGTACTAATAGTAC
Source organism: Luperina testacea (assembly GCA_927399505.1). Classification (NCBI taxonomy): domain Eukaryota; kingdom Metazoa; phylum Arthropoda; class Insecta; order Lepidoptera; family Noctuidae; genus Luperina; species Luperina testacea. The sequence goes on from OV656771.1 coordinate 4,084,432, forward strand.
TAACACCTAATTAATGATCAGTAATTTATTGCTGGAAGTCAATTAGTCAATCAGAGCAAATTAATCTCTACTCACAATTTTTTTTTCTTTATGCGTGCTGATTTCATTTTCAATGTAGGTAGTAAGAAATATTCTTTATTGAAAACGTGTCTTGGAAATTGACGTGAAAACAAGGATCAAATCAAAGTTAGCTGTAGAAAGTATTAGAAACATTAACAAGATCTTAATAATCGATGAACAAACACGGGCAAGAGAGAAGGGTCTAATAAACCAGACGTTAGAGGTAAAGTTAATAGAATAAATTGGAATCTCCTCAATGCGACTAAAAATAAGGAAAATAATGAAGAACAACAACTCTTATGAAACTGCTTTTTACGTTTCATCATCTTTCCTAAGAAGCAGACATTGCTATTTTCTTAATCTTAATTACTTTCTAGTTGTTAACCTTATCTAAATTACAGGAGGTTAGTACTAACCCAGAAATGTTGCTGGCGCATGTTGTGACAGTGCCAGATATTAGATCTAGCCAGTTGTAGTTCCTGCTTAGGAACAGAGCCGGTTGCGTAAACGCTTTCGCCGTGATTTCACCTCGGCTGCAGTTTGTCACGGCGCACAGTGGGGTATTTTGGTAATCTGGGCGGTCATAAGTCAAATTCGTAAAACTGAACGCATGTAGAAACAAGAGGTAGCTCAGTACAGATAATTCATAAGAAAACAAAAATACTAAAATTCTTTCCGGTTCCGCCCAATAAATGCCCTGCAACGGCCAGTCGAAACTGTTCGTTGTAACTAGTGCTCATGGCCATTGTTCGGCGACCTATGAGAAATCACATTTTTCCATTGTTTTATTATTACTAAAAATTGTTGTTTAGAGCAAAGTGCAATGGATTTTAACAAACCAGGTAAGCATTTATAGTTTAATGGTATTTAAGTTTAAACTAGATGTAATATAAATACGGTATAAAAAGATAAAATTAATTCGAATAATTTTTATTTTCTTTTGCTGTTTCTAACAAATCCGAAAGAAATTGTTATACTTCCCAAAGTTTCCCGCCAATTTTTTTTTCTGTATCGAGTGCCTTGATTTTGTTGCTACACGATTTTGTTGAAACTAGCCACAGAATCACTTGGTTTTGAGAAAAACGAGTGGCAAAACGTTTTCGTTGCTTTAATTTTTTATATGGTATTATATGATTACACTACACCTTATAACAATTAAAAATTGCGTCTTATTCTGTCTGTACTATTATAAAACTTATAGAAAATCATGTACTCATTTTAAAAGCTACTCCAAACCACACACGTGTTATGCTATAGGGAGTCTTTGAACGCAGTCGAATATTTTTTGGATATTTTTATGACTGCTGATTTATTCCAAGATCACGCAAAAACTACTGAGGCGATTTTGGTGCGGCTTTCACGATTCAACATCTTACAGTTTAGATTAAATGGTGCAACTTTTTTTATATTCAAATTCTTCCCTGAGCGGGGTGGTATAAATAAACTGACACATTAAGAGTTAAAATTGCGGGCAATCCGAGTTTGACGCAAATGGATTCACGGGCAAAAGCTAGTGCATATCACCAATTACACAACACAGGTGCCTTTCCACTGATTAAACTGGAAAAATATTTTGGCCGCCCAAATCTGTCAAATACCCCACTGTGCGGCGGCGGTAAGGGCTGTGTTACGTGACGTAACTGTGATTTGTAGCAGTTATATTATTGGAATAGTAATTCTGGTAAGTATATATTGTGCTTGGTGTGTTATCTCATCGTTTAAGGAAGCTATATGTTATACAATGGACGAACATTGTACACTCGCCATATTCTATTGCTTGATTTTGCCACTAGACCACAGAAGAAAATCGACGTTCGAAATCTACGACATCTGAGTGTCATTTATCTTAAATTATTTCATCACATAATGTAATATGCAAATGTAGGACAAGACCGTATTGCAAATCTTACATAATGATTAAAGCAATCATTTTCAAGAACATAAAACTGAATGAAGTTCCACTGACATCACTTACTATAATTTGCAGAAAGATTACAGCTATGAGCTAGTGAGAATGTAACTACCCAGACATGAGCAGTCAACTGGAGAAGAAAGTAAACAACATATTTCCGGAATCGTTACATGGCAATATAACAACGCGTAACATGGTGTAAGCCCTTTAAATAACAATAACGTATTACCAGTTCCCTTGTTATAAAGAACCGTAAAATGATATTATCACGTACTTAACACCTAAAGGCATTATCGGTTCAAGTGTTGAACGTCCAGTTTTTTTGTCAAACAGTCGTGCCTAGTGTTCATAACTACAAAAAATCTGTATCTAATCGTGATTCAGCAGTATTAGAAGACGATGGCCACGTGTCACCGGCCGGTAACGTAGTTCTTTGTCAGATCGTTGAAAGTCAAGTTAAAGACTTGAAAATGATTCCATTTGAGGGCAAAAAAAAACTAGTTAGCCAACTAAAAGTTCGACGACTGAATTTGGAGAAAAGCAATCATAAAGACGACATCAGATATTCAAGAACTAGAGGACTAACTTCAAATTAAAATGGAGTTAATACAAAAAGAGTAGGTACTACCCACCTCAAGTTATTTACTTATTAATAATATTATATTTTATTAATAATGTTATATTTTATAATAATATTATATTTTCGATCGAATGTGTTATAGATGTGAATATAGAGGTCATACAAAGTTAATTTCCAAGTATCGCCTACAACAGGGGAAGAGCGCTGATGACTGAAATACAGATATTTTATATCTAGTACAGACACGGTTGTTCAATATCTGATCATAGAATAAAGTGTATCACCATATTATGTATTTAAATGTCTGCATAGTTTTGAACAAATAAATTATTCATATTCTATTATTTTATTAATAATGTTAATATTGCAGTCAGTCCAGTTGATTGGATTTTATTTGGTGCTTAGTCACTGCGATAAAAAGTGTTTTATTTTATTTTATTTATTTGGGACAAAAAACAGTTATACATTACAGCATTTACAAAAAGTAGTTATATTACAGTAAAAAAAAAAACGTATAACCCACACTATTGTCCACGACGTGACATCTGAGTATGATAACGAACGCATGTTAAATGAGAGAGAAAAAAAAAGAGTACATATGTATTCAGTAGAAGATCACTGTATACCGACAAATCGGAGGAAGCGGATGACAAGAGCATCCGTCCTATGGGCGACTTGCAAGAAATTGTGAAACCAATCTTTTAAATTTAGATTGCGACAGCGCGAAAATATCAAAATCAATGAATTGTGAGTTATAGGTTTCTAAGAGTCGGCGGAGAGGAGCTCGCACCCCGGCCTTCGTTCTACATCGCGTAGTGTAGAATAGTCGAGGTGCGCGCACCTCCCGCCGAATAACAGTCCTAGGTACTACGTAACACAATCCATTCGAGAGCTCAGTACAATTAAATTTGTTATTGCATATGCCGTGCAGCATCACAACCATGATCAGTGAACGTCTTGAATCCAAGCTCAATATCTTATAATGCTTTAGCAAATCTGCATAGGGAATCCTAGTACGGAAGCACTTATAGTGCATGGCACGGAGAAATTTTTTCTGAACCATTTCTATTGCTTGTTTATATTTATCATAGTACGGGCACCAGATGGGTACTGCGTATTCCAACTGTGAACGGACTAGGGTTTTGTATAAGAAGAGAAAAGTAGAAGGCTTTTTGAAGTCTTTACAAGACCGCATGACAAAACCATACATCTGAAAGGCTTTGTTAATTATGCTATCGATATGGGTGTCTAAATGTAATTTGCAATCAAGCAGTACGCCAAGATCACGCAAACACTCAGATTTTTTCAATTGTATGTTGTTCAAGGTATATGGGAAGTTAATGGTATTTTTGTTTTTAGTAAAAGAAATGAAGTGACATTTTGGAAGACTAAGATGAAGTTTATTGACCAGACAGTATTGTGAAAGCCTGCATAAGTCCTCTTGTAGTCGCAAACAATCTTGAGAGTTCGCACACGCCTTATAGATTTTAATGTCATCGGCGTACATTAGGAATTTAGAGTTTACTATGCAGGATTTTATGTCGTTTATGAACAAGATAAAAAGCATTGGGCCCAGGACAGATCCTTGAGGCACACCTGATTCAACGACCACATAATCAGACTCGAATCCATTGATAACGACTTTTTGAGTCCTGTGAAATATATATGAAGCAAACCATCTGAGTAAATTGCCCTTTATGCCATTAAAAGCGATCTTATCGAGAAGCAATTTGTGGTCCACCTTGTCAAAAGCCTTTCGAAAATCAGTGTACACAGCATCAACTTGCGAGCGCTTGTCCATGTTTTCAAACAAAAATTGTGTAAAAATGATTAAGTTTGTGTAAGTGGATTTGGATTTAACAAAGCCATGTTGCTCGGGTATAATAAGGTGACTTAACTGTGGAAATAAGTGGCCGTGTACTAGACCCTCAAAAAGTTTAGACAAGGTGGACAAGATAGATATGGGTCGATAATTCTCAACGTTTCCCTTATCACCACTTTTGTGAATGGGCGTGATGAAAGCCCTCTTCCAAATACAAGGAAAAATCCCTTCCCTGAGACATTTATTAAATATTGTGTGTAATGGGACACAGATGGTTTGTGCAGTGTTCGTAAAGAAAGAAGGGGGCAGGCCATCTGGGCCAGCTCCTTTAGCCAAATCTAATGAAGTAAGTGCCTTAAGTATGACACTCTTTTCGAGGTAAATATCCGGAATGCATACAGAATTCTCGTCAAGAGTTTCTGGGGGTGTCCAGGTGTTAGGATCAAAAGTTGAGGGCTCGTATACCGAGTTGAAGAAGGTAGAAAATAGTGAACATATCTCGGCGGGGCAGTTAGATGATTTATTTTTGTATTGCATGTTAGCTGGGATTCCGGAACTTTTCTTTCGGTTAGAGATGTACGTCCAGAAGTGCTTGACATTAAAAGGTATGCTTTCTTCAACTGTTTGCATGTACTTATTGTAACATTGTTCACAAAGTAGTTTGAAACGTTTACGCTGAATAGAGAACTTTTCATAATCAGATAAGTTACGCAGTTTTTTCCATCTTATCCACGCTCGTTCTTTATTTTTGAATGTTTTAATTAGGGAAGCGCTAAACCAAATGGGAAAGGTAGTTGATTTTTGACGTGTCAGTGGAACATATAATCTGACAATTCCATATATATGGTCGTAAAAAGCATCTACGGCCTGTTCACTGGAGAGATTACGAAACAGTTCATCCCAGTTCGACTTGTTTAGTTCTACATTAATTTCTTGGTAATTAGCTTTAAAGAAATTTAATTTTATTGTTGAGTGACGCTTCATGGGTGTGAATGGTGTCTCCAGAGAGGTTAAAACAGAAAATGGAGGGTGGTGATTGTCGGGCTGCAGCAGTGAAATGTCGGACTGTATCTGACATTCAGTATTGCTAATGAATAAGTCCAAAACACGACCCAAATTATTTTTAATTGTATTGTATTGAGAAGCATTCGTAATAGCCATTAAATTCAATAAAGATCTACCTACTTTATTTTGTGACTGAGTACTCACATGACTAGTACTGCCTGACCACTCAATTTCGGGCAGATTGTAATCACCGGCTATATAAAATGATTCAATACAGGCAGCCGTAAGAATATTTTCTAATGTAGACAGATGTGACAAGTAAACATCGTCCTGTGTACGTGGTGGTATATAGGCAGCGCTAATGACATGGTGAGTGTTGGAGCGCGACGCGGGCACTTGGATCATAACATGCTCGATGCCAGTGGGAGAGGGACACGTTAATATCTTAACAGGCCGAAGCCCGCGCAGCACGGCGATCAGAACACCCCCACCCTCGCGCTTGTTTGTAGCAATGCGGTCACGATCGTCTCTAAAAACTAAGTAGCGGTCATCAATGAATTCTTTGTCCATTATATTAGGTGTTAGCCATGTCTCAGATAATATGATCACGTCGAACGACAAGGAAAGAATGTTGGTGTAAAGTGTGTGCAATTTAGTGCGGATCCCTCTGCAGTTCTGATAAAAGAATGATAAATCATTATTCAAATTTTTGTTACTAAGCATTGCGTATAATTAGGTAAAAAAGGAGTAAACAAAAAGAAAAAAAAAGTTAAACATATATTTTTAAATTCAGGTATATATAAAAACTTGGATTCAGTTCGTAGTGGGTAGCAGTATAAAGTTGAGTTACATACGAGTACATGGTTATGAGTAATAACAACAACTAATGAGCGAGTTTTAAAGAACAAGATCTGTAGACAAATTACTGATACGTGCGGCATATAGTCAACGACACTATCGTTTACGTACTTATAAGAACAACAAAGGCAAGAAACATTACAAGACAATGATTTAAGACCGATTATAACAATTAGGACACAGTGAAGGCATGCGATATGAGTTTTAGATAATTTTTTAAAGTAAATCTGTGCAAGCGTTTGTTTAAGATCGATATCTATATAAACATAACAATAAACTAAGCTATTCATTCTGAAGATTACACTGCGCAATCTTGTTAACATCCTTTTGACAGCGTACAACAAAAGTTTTAGAGCTATCGGTAGCTTTAACGAGTACAGTAGCATTCCTAACCCAGACATACTTAACGTTATGTTTCCTAGCCATTTCACGACAGGTACGAAATAAGTTTTTATTATAAAGAGTGAGATGCTCGTTAATATACATTTTACAAGGGGTACCTGACATACCGATTAGGTCGGACGTAACATTCTTGGACAAACGAAAGGCACTTAAGACATTATCGCGAAGGATGCGTGAGGCTAATTTCACGATTATATTTTTAGGTTTGTTACTTTCCTGTGTACGTGCATGGGGGACTCGGTGAATGGCTAGTACATCTTGACGGGGAATTGAGCACTTGATGGTTGCACCGATCTTTTCAACGAGCCCAAGAAGGTCTTCATCGCGTTTCTCAGGCAGGTTGCAGATCTCAATGTTATTGAGTCGGGCTTGCTGTTCCAGGGTCTCGATTTTTAGTTCCAGTTCGGAGTGTTTATCATTCATGTCGTTATCCGATGAACGAGACGACAGCTGTAGATCTTCGACTTTTCTCTCGAGATTGGTAACGCAATTTTTATAGGCTTGGTTTTCCTTCTTCAAGTTATCGATTTGCTGTCTCATCTCCTCAAACTTGCTGTTCATGAAGTCCACTGAATCCCGAATCTCCTGGTTAATGGTCTGTATTGTGGAATTTTGTGTTTTCAGAACCTTAATCTCAACAACAAGTGTTTCCAGCGCCGAAGTTTGTTGCTCCACCAGTTTTTGCACATGCTCCTCCTGCTCCTGCTTCCAGGTTTTAAGCATGGCTTTTATCTCCAGATTGTGCTCCACAAGCACCTTATTGGGTGAAAAGTCACAGCGAGGTCGTTTACGGCGTGACTGGGTATTTGCGTTGTCGTCACTGCATACAGCTTTTGGTATGTCCGAATCAGACATTGATAAGTCACTCGTCAGGCTATTGTTCTTAGCTCCCGTTGCTGGACGTGTACTTTTCATTGCGATGCAGACGAGTATTTATATTTGAGATGATAATTATGTGTTATTGACAGGCACACCGCGGTTTCCACACATGCACACTCGCAGTTGTATCGGTGAGGTGACAAGAACCGGTGAGTCACGAACACGATATGGAGATAAGAGCAGGATAGCAATTATGTCGATTGTACTGTTTACGCGGAGGTGAAGGCGGGCTCGCGGTCACTCACGCGCGCACTTGGTGACTCGCGGGGCTCAAGCCGATGCAAAGAGAAATTATGCAAACACTTTGAGCTTTGACTGACTATAAGGATTAAAGTTCCGGGTACATTATTTATTTTTAGACGATAAAAATTTGAAAACTTTAACACACGTCCACTCTCGAACATGGCACGGAGCCGAAAAAAGGTGTTGACACGATAAAAGCTTGTAATTTATCCGGTAATCCGGTTAAATGTATGCAAATTGCAAAAAAAAAATCTTTTTAAATATATGTATTTAGGTTCGAATGAGCTACCATTTAATTTATGGTTAAGTTTTATTGATTGCTTATTCTCTGAAATGTGACAGTTCATTCTTGACAATATCAATAAATATAACTTTCAACATAATAAAAAAACCGGGCAAGAGCGAGTCGCGCACCGCGGGTTCCGTACCACCATGTTTTTAAATTTTCATCGTCGAGGCCTATATTCATCAGAGAATTTTTTCAGCGCCATCTCTTGACCGATAATGGAACTAATGTAACTTTTGTTGACCATTTCTGAAAAAGTGTGCTATTTAGAGACTTCGTTTTATTTTCCCCATAATCTTTACATAAACTTCTATCAAATAGAATAATTTCAGATTTTTCTCTTTGCAAACTTCGGAGATAAGGGGGACGGTAATTTATTTTTAAATTTTTCATCAAAAATTATGCGGCTTAAAAAAAGAAAAAAAGTGAGCCGTCACGGGACGCCTGGCAGATGTGAAACATTGCGCATGGCGACGCGTCGCCACAGTCAGTACACAAGACTGTGACTGTATATATACACCATCATATAGCGTGGCGACGCGTCGCCACGGCATGAGTCGCCACGCCAGAAATTTGTTTTACGTGCGGCTATAGATGTTTCACATCAAAAGTGTTTGAGAATGTGCAAACTGCGCTCTTTCATATGATACCCCACATGCCCTAGTAGCCCCACTTCGAATTTTTCAGACCCCCTTTCAGTCCCTATTGCAAAAAATATACATATATTTTTATTTCTTTCTTATTCGCAAAATAGTTGGGCCAACGTCATCTAAAACTATTCCAAATTTCAAGTTGATAGCATTAGTAGTTCTTGAGATATCCAGACAGACAGACGGACAGACTTGAGTCTCACCATAAGGGTTCCATTTTACCATTTTGGTACGGAACCCTAATCACAAAGTTTAGAAATTGCTTCAGCATTATTTATAGCAATATTTTTAGGACAGCTCACTTTCTTTGCATGAGTGAGGTCAAGACCGAAACCAATAACCCTGTTACAAATTAGACAGACAACGACCGAAATGATGATACCTCCAATGATGATTCATGTAGGTACTCTCATCGTCTGGCTAAACGGTTTATGTAAGGTAGTATGTAGCTAAACTACCAAACTCTGCTGCAGTTGCTCATCAATTTAACATGTGTTGTGTATAATCTTAAACGCGTTTTTTATATTGATTCACACAGTTTCTAATTATATTGGCTTACCTAATGTGTATTTAAGTACCAACAAAGAATAATTAAGTTAAATGCAACACGATGCATTTTCGCACTGTTCTAGACGCGGCTTAAAATTTATAGAGGTCATGTCAGACTGGCACACAGCACAGCCCACTCGGAAGAACTTAGCCTATTGTAATACGATTTCACTCAGAGTTATTCATAGTGAAAGTGCTAAATGTTTTCCGAACAATACCGGTGTAATTAACCGTCTACCTTGAATAACTTAAGTTTATTAGAGGATAAATATAGTTAGATGAAAGTGGAAAAACTGCGAGCGATATGAAAACGATACTGTTGTTAAAAGATACGTCTGAAAAGATTCAGTTGTTATAAAACTTTAAACAAGAGTTTTTTACTGTTTTGTTCCAAACTTCTAACTAAACAAAGGTATTCTAGATTAATCATTCATTAAAACCTTAGAACAAGTTTTCGTATCATATTTAACGATAGAATATTTTTCTGTTTTTATTATAATATCAAACAAGAACAACGCAAAAAAGAAAATGAAGGCTTTGTGACTAAACTAGGTTAATTTTATCAGGATTCTAGAAAACGTAATTAAACTGTCAAATTATATCAGAGGCGAGATTTTCTTCTCTTGTCTCATTAAGCAAGTAGAACTTACTACCTTCATGTACCTTCTGACTACTCTAGAATTGTCGATTATCCGTCAGAGGCTCGAAAGGGGGGGGAGGGGTCCATTGAAATCACGAAATATTACAAGAGGGGAGGGGGGGTGTAGTAATATGTATATCACGTGTATTTAATTTTTCGGCAAACGCGCGATACTGAACCGAAAAGCGGTGTTACGTGTATTTTATTTTTTCTTCAATCGTGTACAAAATCGAAAGCGGCTTGTAGTGTGACCTTGTGTACTAAAAAAATACACGTTATCTAGGGGGGGGGGGGGGGGGGGTTTAGTCATAAACCTCACCATGAATCACCAAGGGGTTAAAAAATGCCCAATAACAACATCACGTGATTAATGAACGGCCCCTTATTGACCGCGGAGATGGCGGGAAGCTAATAAATTTGGTGCACATTTTAGCCCTGGGCCGAAATAACTGGACAGAATGTGGGGGGCCTTTGGCCAGTAGTGGGATGATGCAGGCTGACAGTAACCAAACCAGTAACTTTCATTGCACCTGTTTGTGCAAATACTTACTGTGAGGTTGAAATAGACAGATGGCCCTTAATAAATGATTTGCTATTTAAACGTAGAGTGAACCTCGTCTAGAATTTTCTCTGTATATCCTTTTATTTTTTTCAGGATGGGAAATCATCAAATGACCCCTCCCGCTCTGGGTGGAGCGGAAGGGAGTGTCAGACTCTTACTGACTAAAACCCACCCGTGTTCCTTCCTTAGCCCTTTATGTTCCGGGCCAGCGCTAACCCTTTCTAAGAGTCTTCGTGCAAGTTATATCTTACAATGGATTATTTTATAGGTAAAGAGCTAAAGCTGCACGTTGTTGCACGTTTGCATGGTGCACGTTTTCATATTTCTTTATTGAATATGTATTATTGGAAGAGACATTTTATTGATACATGGAGCTGGCGACTGGCGTTGTAGCTAGCTACAGCTTATTTTGCGTGCTTATTAATTATCACCATGTCATTTATAGAAGTATTTTTACTATCGTCAGGTTCACCCCCGTTTTAGTATAGCTTCAGTTTTCATTGAACTGAGTCATTATCTGTGACGAATAGGTACACTACCGCTTGAAGGTAGATTAAAATTATCAGTATCGATAGCAATTTTACGTAGGTAGGTAGATTTCGGGTGATACATGAGTGTGACTCAATATTGTAATCGAAATCAATAACTACTAGATACAATGAGTCAAAAGTGTTTTCTACATACTCACAAATAACAAAAATACATACTATCAACAAGGAGATAGAAGAGAGAATCTGGACTCGGGCGACGGTTGTGGATGTGGACTTTATGTACCCTATACGATGCGACAAACTGGCCCAATTTTTCCACGTAAGAGAATTCGCGGACGCTGTATATTTTTATCTGCCATTTAACCTAATTTTCAAGTCCAAAGCATTGGACTGCCATTTTCGCGTACCTTCCGTCCACACACGTGGGAGCCGACATTGACCTCCATTCAATTATCTTTTGACGAGCGAATCGTGTGCTACAGTGCACACGGCATTGTTTTGATTCATTTTGTAATGGGTTCGAATTCACACGTTAATGTGAGACCGGTGACCAAGAAAAATACATTAAGAGAGGTACGTCACGTGAACTGGAACATCTTGTGAACTGAAAAAACCGTGGCACTTGAAAATGTCTACCAGAGACCAGACTCACTTGGTACTATAAAGTTACAATCGTGCTTAAGCAATACAACCTATATTGGCTTGGCCATAGATGCAAGTAAACACAATTTAAATTAATTTCCGTCAATTCATACAAATTGCTGAACTTGCACAGAATTTTAAGCAGTTGCTACGTTAGGTCTAGATTTAAATAGAAAGACTAGATAACAAAAGCCTTACGATTAATACAAAGACTGCTTGTCTACATCAGCCCAGTGATAAAACGGACTTGGCACAGTGTTTAAAGGTCGCTTATATGTATACCGGTACATAAGACGATACAGATAATGTTATAGTAAGTAGATTGTATGTTACTGGTTCAATATTTGCACAGTCATTTAACACTACTGCGAGACACTTGATAATGTGCTACCGTGCACCGTAAGAGAACGGTGAATACATAAGTATTTATGTACAGACGCCAGCACATCAAGCTACCCGAAACTGTCAAATTTTCCCAATCAACTTTGAACCTTATGCTTTGGCGATAAAGTTGAAAATCGATTAAAGAAATTTGACAGATTGTAGCAGCTTGATGTGCTGGCGTCTGTACATATACATACATATAAACAGATCAACAAATCTGAATAGCACATAGACTGTGACAATAATAGCAAGGTTTACATTGCTCTTACTGAAAGCAGATTACGAGAGGCATTCAATTTATTCTCGGTATCAGGGTGATTTACTAATGATGTGGGTAATTTGACAAATTAATTAATTAATGACGTCATTATCTAAGGGTGTAAAGGTAAAAGTTCATATAGGTGTGATAATTAGCTTGCTAGTTATCCTTAGTCAACGACAATTGGAATTGCTAACGTGACGTTACGTTTTTTTTCATGCCGATACCGAGAATACATTGAACGCTCCTCGTATGTCAAGTGTTGTATAGGTACAGGATAATTTTTTCACCAGTGCGCACACCTGTAACCATGGCATGAATTTAGCCTATCAGCTATAAAAAAAACGTTACGTCGGTTTAAAAAAAAAATCTGTTGTTTATAGAAAAGTGCAATACTTATGCGGTCAAAATGTATGGATCAACAAATTTTTTTTTTTAACTATTAGGGGGAATAGAATATGCTGAATACATGGGACCGACGATAAATTTCTACGCTAGGGGGAAGTGGGGGAACAGAATATGCTGAATACATGGGGGCCATTCAACTATTACGTAAGCACTACAGGGAGGCGGGGCGGTCTTTGCTTTGCTTATTTTTGATGACATGGGGGGATCTGGATGGTGATTACGTCAGCAGTATTTATTTTTATACTCTTTCAGGTTTTTTACAAAATTTTGTCGATTTTGGTTTGAACACATGTCTACCCTAAATGTCAATGCTTGAAAACGAAACGCATTTTCAGGGATTCTACTGGGACTTATAACTGCTGCTCATGAATCAATAAAGAAACCAGAACTCATTAAAAAATGCATGTACCAATGTTTACGTAAACATAAAAGAGGGGGGGGGGGGTAAGAGCTTTGCTTACTTTTGCTGACGAGGGGGAGGGTTAATAATTGCAAAACTCGGCTTACGTAATACTTGAACGGCCCCATGGTTCAAGTTTGCGTACCTACTGATTAAAAAATATGATGTAAGTATATCTAAAAACCTGGAAAAATGCGAAAACCACGCAGATTTCTTCGCAGACACAACTACCTAGCACGATAAGTTAAAATGGTTTGAAACCCTGGAGTGTTTCAAACTACGTTGAAAGGTTGAAACCCTGGAGTGTTTCAAACTACGTTGAAACCAGAAAAGTTCAGTCATAAATTACAGTTCCTAACTGCAATTTAAACTCACACCCTGATAAACTTAAATTATTTTCAAAATAAAGATGGAGAGACGATTGTTTCAACAATCTAACGGAACAAGATGTCAAATAATAAATATTATAAACTCTTTTTACACCTGTTATAAATCAACTACTTTAGAACGGATATTAGATAATACAAAATGGATTTATACGAAGGAAATGGCACAACCATTTCCAATCGCATGATCGTAACGACTTCCAACTGTCTCGAGCAAATGTCATCAAAGTCCTTTGACTCATGCTTACGAACATATGAATTATGAATTGCATGTTTCCGAGGACTACAATCGATTCCTTTGAAGTTTCACACAACCATAACTTACTGCACAAAATCAAAGAATTTAAAACAACAATCTAATATCAAACGCCATCATAGTTGACTCGACACGATACTTGTACAATAAAACGGGTAGGTACGATACCTCAGATCAAGATTATTCATTCATTCCTGTTTCTCATTAAGTAGGTACCAATTATGAATATGATGTAATTCAAAACAAATATTGCAAATACTCTTTATCTTCTTAAGCCAATAAAAAAATCGATTAGTCGTTCAGTGCATGGAATATTCAAATCAATTAATCGATTCACAATGGACTGACAAATGCCTTGAAGATATCAAATAGTTCTATAAACGAGGACAATGGTAGTGATAATAGACTATTTTAAAGCATTACTTGGTGAACAGAGGTAGGAAGCCTATGAACAAGATATTAAATTTGAAAACGATGGTTGAGTATAAAGAACAAATGGATTGAAAACTTGACTCGAGTCACAATTAAACAACTTTCCAGAAAATTATTCTGAAGGATGGTGGTTGCATGATCAATAAGCCATTTGAATTTGACAACTGCTTATTACAGAAGTCAGCTGATTTATTTTTATCACTTTTATCAGGCATAAATCAAGTTTTTACAGAGCAGGTTGTAATTTTCATAGTTCAAGGAGCTAATAAAACATATTTCGACCACGTATCCATACAAGTCAAACAATCAAATGTTTTTTACAGGTAGGTAGTAAAACTGAAAAGCGAAGCTTTGCAGGTATGTTACACGCCCATAGTAACCAAAAGTCTAACGGCTCCTTCAAACAGGTGCGACACGCGATAAAATCGCGCACGACACAAAGGCACCGAAAGTGCGCAACGAGCGGTGCCTGTGTCGCGCGCGATTCGCGTCTGTTTGCAGGAGCCTTAATTGTTCAAATGTAACACTTCTGGTTTAGAACTCATAAATATTTATATTACTATACTCCGAACTCCAAAGATTTTATTTTAGCAGGCAAAGCAGCAAATGAGCCGGGTGGCAAAAAATACACTTTGCCGCGGAACTCATAAGCAAATATGTCGTGACTAACATAATCGAAAATATGATGACATTAGCGACTTAAAAACATTCAGCACGAATAACTGCTAATACTATTAGGATTTGACGCATCTACGAGTATCTCATCAGAACCAAGACCTACCGCAAAAAAAAGTTCATTAATCAGTCTCGAGATCGCAATCATTTGGAACAGCGTGTAACGTCTCAAAAACACCACAAAAATACATATCCCACGCATCCTAAGAATCCTAACTACTATTGTTTATTGATAACCGACACCATTCGACATGTTTTAGATTTTACTAACTACACCCCGCGGTTTCACCCGCGTAAGTGTCGATTTCATGGGAATATCGGGATAAAAAGTAGCCTATATGTTAATCCAGGGTGTCAGCTACCTCCATACAAAATTTTATCAAATTTGGTCCAGCCGTTTGAGCGTGAAGAAGTAACAAACTTAAAAACGCGCGCGCGCGCCCACACAGACACACACACAAACTTTCGCCTTTATAATATTAGTGTGATTTCTGTTGTTAAATATTTGCGGTAAGCTATGTGTATATGGCATGTATTATTCAGAAAGTAATGTGTTTTCAACGAACGTAAAAAGTTATTCCTTTTTCAAGTTAGTCCATTTTCAAATGCATTAACCTTCTAAGGGCTGAGTTTTCCAACGCTACATAAATTTTATCCGAGGAATAATTTTGAATTTTTGACAGATCTTCCATACAAAATTTGTCAGACGTCAATTTTATTCCACGAATAATAATTATCAATCAGCCCTTCAAAATCCTCCCAAATCAGCCCTTAGATTTAGATTTCAAAATAAAACATCAGTCATCGTAAAATTAAGGATAATGTTTTTGCGTGTCGTTTAATTTGTAGACAGTGATTGGCAACGGTAAATGTCGAGTCGAGCCAAATATAGACACAATATAGGTTTTTGTGCTTTGAGAGAAATTAGGTCAATTCCAAAAGCCAGTCGGTACGGAGGAACTTTATTAAGGCGAAATGGTATCGTAGTCACGCAGGTTTTGAGGGGGTGAAGCAGACGTGGACGGGTAAGAGGCGCGCGGGGCCCCGCGCTCTGCCGCACTCGGCCGGCAAGCTATAGTCCGACCGCTGTAAGCGCGACCCTCTCTCGTGAACCAAAATACTGGCCTTCTTATAATAAAATAACTACTTATGAGTTCCTATAACAATCCCAATTAAATTTTCGCAATTCGCTGTTTGGGGTGCTGAAATATTGGAAATATTTGTAACAGTACAAGATAAACATAAATGTTACGGTATACCGTGAAATTTACCTATTCACATCAACACCAACACAACAACACACACAAAACAACTAACTTTGTAGTTGTGGTGCGTTTCCGCTACATCTTGGGTAACTTGTAACCTACCTATCGGTTTTCAGTCCTATTCATGACCTCTAACATACAAATTACCTATGCAACGTGTTTTTTTGATATCGCATAACTATAGGGGTCATTGTACTCATCATTATGAACAACTTTTACTACCATAGGTCCGAACCCGAAATCGCAAAAAAAATCTAATGTTCCCTACATTTTGAAGAGTTATGCGAATATAAAATATAACAGCTGATTTTTTTTCGCGATTTTAGGTTTGGGCCCATAGGAAAAGTTGTTCATAATGATGAGTACAATGACCCCGTAGAGTTATGGGATATAAAGAAAGAAAGAAAGAAAATACGTTTATTTGCGGCAAACATGACGCATAAAAATAAAAAAACACAAACAACAGAAAAACAAAGTAACAATTTGGGAGAGAGTATGCGTCACATCTACGCAAAACGGCCAACGCTCAGCATAATGCTAAGACCCTATACGAGACAGAGCCCCAGCGCTGGTTTTCAGCGACAGCCGGTGATTGACGTGATGACTTCAGCCAGTGCAGCATACGATTAGATATAAATAAAAACAAAAAACACTATGATATAAAAAAACACTTTGTATTTTCAAAGGCTTTTTCTAGTACACAGAGTCAAATTAAATTAGCTAGCGAAACTCCGCAGACGTGACGGTTATAATAATAGTAGATAAGTAAGCGAGCTTACTCAAAAAACTTGGGTGATACTGATTGAAGTTGTACTAGTCATCTAGCTGTAGCGGCGCCGCTGCATCAGTCACTCTTGGATTTGTATGAACCTCACAGGCGCCGCGCGGCGGCGGCGGCGAGTTTTGATAAGACCTATCAAAACTCGCCGCCGCTACCGCGGCGCCGTGTGTCGGGGTCCTTACACTCCCAAGGGAAACCAATACAGAGGCACTGCGGCACTGCCGCAACCACGGCATATTGTGTAAAGGGACTTTCAAAACGAAAGTTGTGTGCTTATACAATAAATACGAGCTAGTACGTCAATGTCAAATTTCAACATTTGTATTTTTTGGGATAATAAATAATAAAATTTATCTATTCAGGTTCATCAATTTCTGCTTCTTGAGCTGAATATATATTACTTTTATTCACCATTTTTATGACTAAGGTATAACTTTACATTTCAAACGGGCGCAATAAAGTTGTACACGGGTGCTCTCATAGACGCGCTGCGGCCGACTGACGGACGGGACAGCGGGAGCGGTGGGATGTCCGAACTGCGCGCCCGCTTTTTATAAATATTTCTTTTTAAAATCCTATTTGCTCTGTTATATTAAAATAAAACCATAATCCCCTAAAGTCTTTAATGGTGAATGTATAGACGAAATTTCATTGAAATTGCTTTATTTACAAACGAATAAAACCGTTTTTTCTCATAAAAAATGCTAATTTTGAGGAAACTTTGCGATTTTTTTGTATCGAGCCAAATTCTGTCAATCGTGTTTTGGTCCTCATAATTCACTAAAGAATATCTTCAATTTTAATAATCATGAAAAAATATACGGCAAATTTGTAGTTTTTGAGGACAAAAATTGATTTTGCGTGAAGCCGAAATGCGTCAAAACATCTTCTCTGGGACACATTTCGCCTTAATATTATATTCCATTACAGTATAAAAATAATTGAAATAAAATATGCCATGTTTTATAAAGTTTTCCTTCCTTGTTTGAAACTGGAAATACATATAAACAAGAAGTCAACAATTATTAAGGTTTTGGGAATTTTACAGTAAAGGCTCCTTCAAACAGACGCGACGCGCGATTATATCACGTGTCGCGCCTGTTTGTAGGAGCCGTAAAGGCTCGTACACACAGGCGCGACGCGACACGCGACACAAAGGCACCGCGTCCGCAAGTCGCGCAACGAGCGGTGCCTTTGTGTCGCGCGCGATTCGCGTCGCGCCTGTTTGCAGGAGCCTTAACTCGGTTTGTGTGGCTGTTGTAGTGTTGTGGAAACAGTAAACTTCGAACTAAAGTCATGACGAATGATCGCATTGAATTATCTAAGTTATTTACACAGATTTAGTGGAATGCAGGCGCCACTTGAAGCCTAGTCCACAATACATGATAAGTCACGCTTTTGTTTTAATTGCACTGCACATACACTTATTACTAGTTATTACGAACAAAGCCATTATTTATGTCATTGTGGAAAACAAGAACGAGGAAAACTTCACAAGATGTATAAGATGCATTACGTTCATCATTGTTTTGTGTGTTAAGTAATTTATTTTTCAAACATTATGCCATATCAATGACGTTGTTGTTGCATAGAACAGGAGCAGATGCACCTTAAAATGAATACGATACGGTTGACTTTTAACTACACGTCTCAATTTACGTGAGTGCACTCATCCTCGCAAAAACGGCACCGGTAGAATTTTTATTTGCGGTTCCCACGACACGTACTTCTGTAGTTGTGGTATGCGCTCTCAATAACAGTAAGTATAAACTTAGATATATATATATATTATATGTATTAAGAACAACTTAATACATATTATGTAGATCGAAGCTTGCCATACTTTGAAGGGCTGTTAACAATTAGACCAGGGTGCTTACTCTTCAATTTAATTCCGATAGATCGACATTGGAATTGTGACGTTTCGTACTTTTGAGTTCGATGCTAGCGCCAAATGATTATTAGATTGGGTGTCCATTTTGGAAAACTAAGTGGAAATGGGTTCGGGCTTGGCGTGGGGTAGTTGTTGACAATATTGTTTTCAAGAGTACCGAATCACGTGACTGTAAAATTAACATTGGAATCATATTGGCATCCCATTGGAATTAAAATTAGTTTGGAGAGTAAGCCCCCTGAAGGGCAATTCCCGTTTTTTTTAATAACTAATATCACAGTCAGCAGTCTACATCTGAAAAAAATCCTCTAAATTACCGACATGTTTGGCACTAGAAGGTCGCTGTGGTGAGATTGACGACTCGATTTTGATTTTGAACGTTTTTAATTATGGGAATTAGACAAGGCTATTTTTTGTGATCAAAAACGTTTAAAATGCTGGCTAAAGAGGACGTTCTTGACCAAACACTCTTTTTAGCGAAAGAGCGACATACCTTAGATGAACCCATGTCCATATTATTGCCACTTGCCAGGTGTTCTAAGTGTGAGTTGTTCACGCTATATCACGTACTGCATAATGTGTTCCGTCTCGTATTTGTTGATATGTTAATAGGTGCCTGTTTGGCTCTCCTATATAAAAGTAGGGTTACTGCCTACTGGCTCTACCTGTTTCTTAATTACAGCATTCTTGAGGCACGTCACAAAGGAAATGTAGGCAAACCGCTTACGTACTTTTCCGCCGTAAGTGAAGAGCAGGTTTTAACGTGCAGGTTTTAATTTTTTAAGTCCTATATCCCGAGCCACTTCAAAGTGTATTATGTCTTAAAAGGTGGTGAGCTCTGTTTGATTGGCAATTATCTAAAATGTATTAACACATCTTGACTCTGGGTACAAATTTGTTTTGGTACGAACGAGTACTTGTTAACCGTGAAAATAATCCAATATCCTAGTTGCCAGTTCAGTAGGTCATACAAGGCGCGGAGCTGTGTCGTTTCGTTTGGCCTTCAAAAATAGGTCATCATGCACCCTGCACCCTACCCCCCCTGGCGCCCAGAACTTGGTGCATCGGGGTTAGGTCAAGGTCGAAGTCAAAGTGAATACTGTTTGCGGTAAATATTATTATAGTATGTTAAAAGTGAAATAACCCTGTCCTTATAGGTATCAAGTCACTTCCAAATCTCACCTTATTTCAGCTTACTTAAACATGGTTCTTTATTATTCTTAGAGTGTTAAGGCTCCTACAAACAGGCGCGACACGCGATACAAAGGCATCGCTCTTTGCGCGACTTGCGGTGCCTTTGTGTCGCGTGTCTTGTCGCGCCTGTTTGAAGGAGCCTTTAATATCAGTCTATCTTACGGTTACATCAACAAGTCAAAATAATGTGTAATTTTTTTGTGTCCAGTCTAGTTTAACGACAGTAATGTCTTTCCATACATATTACTCAACCAATATGCTTGTTGATATTTAGAAGAGTCTTTAAAAGATACCTTGTTAAGTTTCCACAGAGCTCGTACAAACTGATCATTAATTCCGATTACGACAAGGCTAAGGTTTCCAGTCTAGAATCTGTCTGTAGACATGTTAAGCAATACTTGTACAATGGCTAATATTTTCGACATTTTGAAGCAAAAACTATTGCTTAAATCTTTTACAGGACAATACCTGATCATTGTAAAAAAATCTTACTTGTCTGAAAAAGCTGAAACTCAGTCAGTTGCAATAACATGTCCGGTCAAAGACATTAATATTTTAGCTGACGTTGCGGATTTTGGGGTTTCCAATATTCAGTCACAATGATTTGCATATCTCATCATGAACACAAGGTGTAGATAATTTGCATGTGTATATTCAGCTGTATGGAAACCGTAAACTATCGTCGTAATTAAATAGGTATTTGGCACGTTTAGTGACATTTAAAAACTACACAAGGCCTCTCGTTAAGGCTCCTACAAAAAGGCGCGACGCGCGACGCGAATCGCGCCTGTTTGAAGGAGCCTTTACACGTGCCTTTTAAAACAATGTTCCCATCGTTTTGTTTGGAGAACTTGCAAAACATCACTTCTCAATATAAAAAACAACTGTAAGAATATTATTCTCGTGGAAATATCAAAATAATACTGTAATCATTGGCATTAATTAATTACAAACAAGATTTTAATTGAGGTGTGTATTTATCATGAGTGATTTCGTTTATTATTTTCCACGGCAATGAAAACACTTATTCAACAGCTTATCTACAAATAAAGCAATTTAATTCTATAATTGTTTCGCTGAATCAACAATTAACATAAATAATTAATAGCACCTAGGAATTCAAATTAAATGAACTAGTTTTTTCACGTGACTTCGCCCATACAAACGTATTGCACCAGTGCAGCAGTGCATCCTTCATCTTCTACGGAACGAAGCCTCCAAATTACCCTGTTTATTTCTATCTTTGGTGAGAGAGAGAGCCTGTGGGTCGCCTGTCAATCAAGCAGTCATTGAATCATAAAATTGGTTAGTATAACAATTTCATTCGCTTCTTTCCATCTGGTACCCATATACTTTTTACCATCACAAATCTTCAATCGATACCGAAAACTAATCACCGTGTCTAAAGCACAGATTACAAAAAAGGTGCAACAAAAAAGGCCCAAAATATCTTCAGGAAAGTCGTCTGTTACAAAGTCGTGTCCAATTACTTTAATTATCATTTCGCGTGGTCAAGTGTTCTCTGCGGCCATTAACCAATGTTACACGTACAAGACATCATTCACGTGTTTCGATATAATTAGTAGTAAGTGTCTAAACACACTATGCCGAAGGTACGCGACCGAAGTTCGGCATGATTACGCCTGCAGTGCTATTTGAATTTCTGCCGTGTAAGTTCGGCATTTATGGTGTGTCATATCAGCCGAATACGTCGGAACGTAAAATTAGCCGCAGAACTTCGGTCGCGGCCCTTCGGCATAGTGTGTTTGGACACTGAGGGGCGATGATTTCAGCCAATTACTATAAGATTCTATCGTACGAGTCTCTATAATGTCGGAACTCTTAATTACTATCAATGTTTTGGTGTCAGTTCCTCGATGAATTAAGGTTATTTTTATTATAAGTTAAGTTTTGGCGATCACCATCACCAGTAAAACGCGCGTTTTCAGCGTTCACAACAGAAAGCACGTGAAACATAGAGAACTTGAGGTGCATGTCTGTTGCGCTATCTATGGTGTAAAAATAATGAGCGGTCAAAGTAATAATGAAACCAAGTCGAGTGATCGTCTAACCCGGCTCAAAGTTACCCAGGCGAAGATACAGCTGGTGGGCGATGGGGCGTGTAATAGATACCTTTTTGTATAAGGTCAGTGACCGAGGCGCCCGGAATGACACAACGAAAAGTTATTTAAAATTGGGTTCGTTTAATGAGAATCGAGCATACTGTGATAGTCTTTTGGAAGCGGGATGTTCAAAATCACTCGTAAAATATTGAATACTAACAGCACCCCGCGGTTTCACCCGCGTAAGTTTCGATTCTGTGGTAATATCGGGATAAAAACTATCCTATGTCCTTTCCCGGGACTCAAACTAACTCTATACCAAATTTAATCTAAATCGGTTCAACGGTTTAAGCGTGAAGAGGTAACAGATAGACAGACAGACACACTTTCGCATTTATAATATTAGTATAGATGTTTTTCTTTACAAATCGGTAAATACATTATGATTATGACTGCCAAGTACCAATTTGACTGTCCGTCTGAAATTCTCTGAGCAAGCAGCGAGCAAGCAAGCTGTAGCGAAGTAGAAACTAAAATAAGAAGTATTTATTTTCAGTAGAATTTGTAAGAATAAACTGGAACAGAATATGGCCTACTGTATACATTAAACAAAGTTACATAACACACGCACTAATAGGAAACAATTTTTATCCAAACAATGTTACGTACTTGCGTAGTTTGTTATTGTAACAACAAAATAAACTAGGTACATACTGTATTTTTATTGGCAATAATACATTATTAATCAATCTCTTGTCTAGATCAATACCGATATGTTAACACCAAAGCCTCGTCTGCAATCGCGCCACACCTTGAGTCAAAACCTTGCGAATAAGAAATATTATTTTTTACTAGCAGCGCCCCGCGGTTTCACCCGCATAATTGTCGATCCTGTGTGATTACCGGGATAAAAACTATCCTATGTCCTTTCCCGGGACTCAAACTATCTCTATACCTAATTTCATCTAAATCGGTTCAGCGGTCGTGAGGAGGTAACACTAACATACAGACACACTTTCGCATTTATAATATTAGTATACCGGAATAAAAACTAGGTATCCCATGTCCTTTCCCGGGACTCAAACTATCTCTATACCTAATTTCATCTAAATCGGTTCAGCGGTCGTGAAGAGGTAACACTAACATACAGACACACTCTCGAATTTATAATATTAGTATGGATTTTATACCTAAATATTTATAGAGATAATCTGAATAAACTCGCAAATAGTAGGTTAAACATTGTCCACTTTCACGTGGGCAATAAATATCGTAGTTTCCTATCTTACCTACCCACGACATAAACCGCTTTCTAGGCGCCACAAGCATACTGCGCGGGCGCTTTATAGGAGATACTCGTGAGCTTTCATCAGCGGCCTAGCGACAAGAGCTGTTAGGCTAATTTGTGTATTCATGGAAATCACAGCTAGTGGTATTTATCCAGTAAAAGTCCAAGGGCCTAAGAGAAATTAACGTTGACGTCAAACGTCATAGAACGATGCTGAAGACAAGGTACATGGCGTTTTTGAGCAATTAGTATCCACTCCAATCCATCTGTAGATGACTTTTCGACTTTTTTAAATATAGCGTTATTTACTGTGGATGCGATGCTGGAGAGAAGGCCTGGGCGTTAACCCAGGAAAAGCCAAGACAGAAGAAGTTTGAATCATATTCAGCCGAGCTTTTAAGAATATGCATTTTTAAGGAGTAATCAGGTAACCGTCCAAACTCCGAAAGCACCTATTAGCAACTACATATATATGAAAGCATTAAATGAACAAAGCTACCAATTAAGAATCTCACGTGGAACCCGGATAATGCCGGCTGATGCTGATGGCCACATCGACCCCCGGAGTTCACAAAACGTGTTTTCACCATACCTGGTTTGCGGAAGATCGTTAACTGGCGACCTTTAGCTTTGTGATTCATAATGAACATTAATCCGCACGGCTTTTGTTGAGGAGCCATTCATTATTGAACATAACTTTCGTTTTGCAGGGAATTAGAAGCTGATTGATAGAATAAGGAGTAATTAACTCTCGTTAGTGAATAGGGGACCCCTTTTTTACATCCAGTCATGATTTAAAAGCGTTTCAGAAACAGTTAAAAACCTGATAATTATGAACCTCACACAAAGAAACTAAAAAAAAAAAACTTTCGCAGTTCTGCTGGAAGAAATTTCTTAAGAAATAAGCAGTACCTTTCTACTCAATACTATAAATATGTCGTATCTGTATCCAGTTTACTGTGTGAATATAAATAATAAAATAAACTTTTTTTATGGAAATCAACAAAACACAAAAGATAAATGAGTCACTCAGAAAGCCATGTGCACTAAACATGGCTTTCTGAGTGACTCATTTATCTGTTGATTTAATTCAAGGATGTATCCGAAGGGATAATGTGTGAACTTTGAGATTATACAGGGTTATTGGTAAAACATTAACAACCTCTTAAGAGGCCATTGTACTCATCATTATGAACAACTTTTACTATAGGACCAAACATGAAATCGCGAAAGAAAAAAATCAGCTGTTCCCTACATTGTGACGAGTACAGCTGATTAACAGCTGATTTTGTTTTCGCGATATCAGGTTTGGTCCCATAGTAAAAGCTGTTTATAATGATGAGTAGGTACAATGACCTCTTAAGAGGTTGTTAATGTTTTACTAATAACCCAGTATAATCAACATAAATATGTATGTGAAATTTTATAATAGGTCGAATTCATATTAAGTACAACTACTTAATATTAATTCGACCTATTATAAAATTAAATAATGACATACTAAAATCATAGACAACTATTTCGCAGAGAATCTATCGGTGGAGAAATTCATCTTCACCTAAAAGAAAATAGACACTAAAATTTAAAACTTCCTTTAAATATATTACTTCTTAAATTTTTTGCGTTATCACTTCTGTGTTTTTGAAAACTTGTCGAATGATTGTAAGAACTCATAAATGTGAGAAAAACAAAACACAGTAGGAAGTATTTAGGACTTTATGTAAATTACTTATCGGTCAAATATATTTTTATCTTGTCCTAACTGGTATGTAGTGACGTCAAAAATAACAAATTATTATTAGAACTAGAAAAACAAAACTTAATCAAGAATATTCCGTGACGCATAGATCAGCGATATTACGAGTATCTCCGTGTGATTGCGAACACGATAATCTGATTTATAGAACGGGTATAAATTTATAATCCCAATGTCAATTACTTGAAACTGCTTCAAGAATTCAATGCAGCTACTGTGTAATTAGAGTACTATTTTTATGGTTGCTAATAGGCGCCGTTTGTTGACTAGGTAACTGCAAGAACTGCTGTAAAAACTTAAGATTGGACTAGAATAAATAGATCTGAAAGTAAATTGAACGCGTTGTATCTTGATTAAGTACCTACTTTTTGCAATCTCCATTTCCATTGCATGTTGACTGAAAAACTTGCAACGTCAGCAGCCGGCAAAGTTTTAAGTCACAGCTCTTTTAATTAAGTTCCATAACATACAAGAAACATCGCTAACTCTTGTCACAGACTCACAGCTCTAAGTGGTGAAGCCAAAGAAATACAGCTATCCATACTGATGTATACCAGTTAGTAGTTATCCTGAAATCTGTTAGCAACAAATCCGACGATATCTGTTGCATTTATATTGGTTCGTTTCCATTACGTTTCTATCTCTTCAATGCGCAGAAGAAACTTAGCTATTAATACTGATTGATATTAATTATCTTATCATATTTTCCTTAATTAACTCCTCTAGATTCTTGATCTTAGCTTCTTAGGTTTCCATAATTACATTCTGTTTATCAGTTAAGTTGATCGTTATACACCTCGGTTCTATTTGCGACTGCACGATTATAAGCTTTAAGACAGTTTGAATAGAACCAGCCCAATGACGAATCCTGATGAATTGAACCCATCGATTGAAAGGTTAATCGTTCAGGAGATTAAAGCTCTATTGATTTCAATTTTGCTGTTTAATAGACCAAGGCCGATGGAGCAGGCTCAAACATAACACTTGACATCATACTAAATGAACTTCACGTGAAGATTCGTGTGAAGAAGGTCGATATTCTGAATGTGTTCGAGAAGCCGTTCAACGAACGGATGTTTTAGTCATTATGAAGTCAATTTTTAGAATTATACAAAATAAATACTTAATATTTATATCTTTTCATGTAAATGCTTGTTCACCTTTACTACATAGATGGACGATTTCGTTGCATTATGTTACCAACTTTGTAAAGTTCAAATCTGTTCAAGACCTTCGTTAAGGACATTGTGTCTAAAATGTACAAATACAAAAGAAGTTAAAGGGCAATACAATTACTTTTTATTTGTTTTAAGCGCTCGATTCATCAACTCGTCTTACACGCATACGGTCCATTTAGGACGACTTGCAGAAAACCAAAATAAATTATAGGATTTTAATGGCTATATTTGGTGTTTGGACTAGGTATTCAAAATCTTACATGCGTCATTAATTTTCAGGATCAGAACCAATTACAAAGTTTTACATTATATTTATGAGTGTCAAAGACTATCTTCATCTGCCCTGTCACCTTACTGATTTTTCTTTAATAGAATTAATATTTCATTCCAATGCAGCAAAGACGATTAGTAATATTAGATTAGAAACTCTGAACATTTTCTAATTTTCAAAGCCATTCCGAGCCGTTCTATTTCGGTACTATTGAAAGCAGAGTTGCAGGCTCGTAGCTCACCTAATCATATCGTTCTAGACCACTTTCACCTATCGAGAACTGCGGAAGCGTTGGAGCCGCGTCAAATCGATTCACTCAGTATTCGTTCAAGTTTCATTTCACGTCTCGATGATTCTATTTTAACCTTAGTCAATTTACCGATAAACTTTTCAATAAAACCGTTAGTTCGGTACTTAATGTTGGATCAAAGAAGCTAGAGACGACCTTTTTGTGCGAGGTTTATGAAAAGAATCAGTCGGAACTCGGAAGTGTAACGATGGAAGGTGGACTAGAACTCCGTATAATAAAATAACCCATAGAATGGAAGTGATAAAAACGAGACAACAGTTTCAGTAGCATGAGTAGGAAAGGTTTACAAAAAATAACTAGATGCTTTTTGGTGACACAGTTTTGTAACCTTTATCTTGAATTCTTGATTGTTGCTATATTTAAAGCACTCAACTGGCACAACGCAAAGCGCCCTACTTGCAGCTCTGCTCTTCTGGTAACGGCAGACAATCGTGACGCGGTACCTCCATACTTATCATAAAAGTAAACGACCAACCATTCTCGAGCACTGTACGATCAAAGCAATTTATCTCATACAGCAGAACAAATCGGACTGAATGAAGTTTCTCAATATTATGTACCAGAGTATGTTTTTAATATGACAGCCAATAATAATCTTCATTTAGGATAAATGGACTGCGAGAAATAATGTAGTTAAAATAAAGGACTATATTACATTAATAAAGGTGTTAAACAAAAAAAAAAGTGAATTGCTAATTGACTTCTTCAAAACATAATACGATAATTACTGACATGAATGAATGTAAATACATACCTAAATTGGCAACATGCTTGATACAGTTGGCTGTCAAAGCAGTGACAGGCAGTAATTAGTTAATGAAACGATGGATGGTTTGTGTGAAAGATGATGATTTTGCTAGAAAGTGGATGAATACTTCTGAAACGACGACGGCTAATAGAAATGTATGGAAAACGAGACATACTGCGCCGACCCTAAATACATTGTTATCTAGAGCAGAAGAGTGATCATAACAAGTGAAAGAAGTGCGGAGTCTCCTAACACAGGCGTCATCATGCTTAAAAGGAGGCTCCAATCATAAACTAATGTAAACTAGTTGGTACAGAAATAAACATTTTGTATTTGTATAAGTAATTCGTTGATGCAAAACTTTAAAGCCTACTCGAACTATAACATTAATTAATATTCTATTAACTTAATAGAATGTGTCATTCGATTATGCTAATTTTAATTTTAACATTCGCAAAGAACTAATTTTAGTGACAAAAATAAATAAACAAAATTAATGACGCATTTAGAACCAATTAATGATTGTGCAAAAACAAACATTAGTGGGGCCACTCATGAACACAACAATGCGTGAATAAAAGAAAAACAAAGAGTCGTATCAGCTGCTTATCATCGTGACAAAGTTGTAGAAGCTACGTGGTTTCCTTCGTAGATTATTTAACCAATTAATAGCTATTAAAACTAAATCATAGAACCATTTTGGAATCGGGGCCCTGCTGCGTTAGATAATAAATAATAATTAATGATAAACTCGAAGAAATGAAAGAAAACAACAAAGACTTATGTTTTATGAGACCATAATTATAATCAAGCAACCTAATCCGTACCATAGGCACACGCAGTAACTATTAGGACGCATGAGCATTAATCAAAGTTGTCAAGGTCCAATCAATAAATAAACTCTTCCGCGATGATGTTCTCGGTCTCCCTTACGCTTCATACATTATTACACGTGCAAGTGAAAGGACAATAGTATGTGAGAACTTTAGAAAACTAGATATGTATAATGTATTATTAGTACTCCTTTAAAGGGAAATGTAATTACTGTCCTACCATTCATGTGTATGTAACGCGCGGCATTCGACTAGGAAACGAGTTTGTACGTCTAACGGTTTGTTGTGACTTGTGAGGCAACAGATTCACCTGTACTATGCCGACTTCTTTCACAGAGACGTGTTTAGAAATTGGTTACTGCCTTACCACTTTGGTTCATTAAAAATTCTTATGGTTGTGGGAGGAAAATTTTAATTTTTATTCGGTTTGTTTCTCTACGAGATACAACTGATACAACACTAAAATAAAAACTACTAGATCTAAGCCTGTGTTAGATTGTTCACATTTATAGGAAAGTAACTGTTGTTAAAACAATAATCACCTGTAAAACATAAACTGGTAAACAGAATGCATAAATAACAATGACAATGTCAGCTGTCGCAAGACAGGTGACGTTGACATAAGGGAACTGTCCATCTCTTATTTATTCATTCTACCCTCACCGTAAATTAATATTTTGTGAAACAAGTTTCGATTTAAAGTAAATGTAATTATCACTTCCTGGATTTATATTTCAAAGACAGAATAATTATCTTAATAGTTAAAAGAAGTAGTCTTATAAGGCAGAATAAGAAACATTATGAATTAAAAGACTAGAGTCCAAACCAATGTTTTGATTTGCAGTTTGTGTAATCAAAACTAATGTTTATTTTTGTTAATGTTTTAAATTGATAACGTAATGACTAATGGTATGATACTTTAATATTTCTTAGATTTTACATTGCAATTTCGATGTACCAAATTGTTACTAAACGATTTTAAACCAAAAAACTGTAATGGCGAGCTGCAATTGGTAGATACTAAAAACTTGTTAGATATTACTTAGAGATTATAAATATTCAATGACTATATTGCTAAACTATCCCATTAAGTTTTAAAATAGTTATATTACATAAGTTTTGTTTATTAATAGCTATTATAATAGATATATTAACCAAAACTTGAGACGCTCCGTGATTGGTTAAAAAAGGTGGGAACCTTTGGGATTTCAAAGACTATAAAAAGGCATGTAACCAACAGATCGGGGGATTCTTTGTGCTAGCTGTTGAACGGAAAGACCCTCTGGTGTCTGCCGTAATTATTAAGCTGCCAAAGAGATCCTCGCCACAAGGAGACAGTACACTGACGTGGAAACTCTGACTGGCAAAACCAAAAAGTGAGCTAGTACGCCGTACCGCGGAAGCTCCGGCCCAAATTATCCTGGACTGGCTGTGCTAACTGTCCGACGCGCAACGGTTCAGATCCTAACCCCAGGGTCTTATGTTCGTCATATTAAGTTGCCTGAAGTTTCCCACGGATATCACACCTAAAAACGCTACGTGACTTGTGAAGCAGAGGTTCTGCACAAAATCTATAAAGATGAGTATTTACTTTTTCTAAAAATATGTTTTTCTTAGCCATTCTATGTACCTTCTGTGTAAAATATAACTAAAGGGTATTACTCTTGTTATTAGGTATTGACCTAAAATCTAAGTATAAGATGTGTATTCTGTCCCGTCTAAATGTGTACCAAACTATGCAACTCATGTGATTTTGTTGTTTATACAAATATAATAATATAGTTAAAATGCTATCAGGTTTTATTTGCTTTCTTACAAAATGTACCCTGTTACTAGTTTCCGTTAGATTAGCTAGAAATGGGTTCAATTCCCATTTCTAGTATTGATTTACTATGAATTTGTGAGATTCAATTTATTATAAAGTTCCTTTTTCTTTTATCAGAAGTGGGATCGCCCAAGAAAAAAAAAATTATTAAATCTAATTAATTGTTTGTGTTATAGATATCCAACTTTAAAATGGACAAAGATCTGCTGGAGGGTCTACTTGGCGCTATTCGTGATGCTGTGTCCACGAAGTATCGGCACGATGACGTCGCGCTTCCGTTGTTTGATCCTGACAAGTCTCAAAATGGAGCAGAGTCATGGTGCAAAAGTATCGAGGCTATCAGCAAGGAATTTGATTGGAGCTGTATCCAGGCGGCAGCAAAAGCTGGTAAGGCCTTAAGAGGCTCTGCATTAAGTTGGTTCGAGTCATGGGAGCCGGAAAATGGTCGTAGTTGAATAAATTTCAAGACTGATATCACTGCTTTGTACCCGGAAAGAAAGAACCTTTCTGAAAAGTTAACAAAAGCTGTTCTTTATACGTCTGACTCGGCTGGTAGTTATTGTGAATACGCTAGAAAAAAACTTAGGTTATTGAATAACACTAAAATAAGTTTTACGACTACCTACACAATTAATCGAGCTTGTTTGCGGCGGTATTAGCGATTTCAATATTAAAACTGCATCGTTGAATAGTAATGCAACTTCTACCTCTGAATTAATTATTTCTCTATCATCTTGGACTAAAAATCGTAAAAGACCCTATTGATAGGTCGTCTTCAAGTACTTAGTGACAATATATCGGGTTCAAATGAAACTAAACGTATTAAGTCTGATGAAGTAATTGATAAAACTAATTTTAATAACAAAGAGAAACGTTGCCATATTTGTAACAAGTTAGGACATTTAATAAATAAAAAAAAAAAAAAAAAAAACAATAAGTCTACCAATGATAAAGACTCTGAGGTATGTTCCTATTGTAAAAAAAAAAGGGGGTCATGTAATAGAAAATTGTTGGCACAAACAATACATAAACAAAAAAAAAAATGCTAACGTAAATAAGTACCGTAAATTACGTCTCTAGTTAGTCCGAAATTACATACCAGAGTTCGCGTCGCGTACTGCTTGTATAACAAAAACAAAAAAAAATGATCAAAAATGGGAATGGGGACCTGACCAGAATACTGCACGTCAGTACGTTATAAACCATCTCGCTTCCAAACTTTTGCTAACAATATTTGACCCTACATTAGAAACTGAATTACATACTTATTGATGCCAACGCGATTGGTTGCGGTGCTATTTTGATACAAAAAGTCAATAATACGACTAGAGTTGTTGCTTATTTTAGCTGTAGAACTACACCTGCTGAATCGAACTACCATTCTTACGAACTAGATTGTGTATGTTATGTGTTGTTGTGTTAGAAAGTAAATCACATTCAGGTCCAAAACAAGGTTTTTTGCATCCCATAATTAAAACACCCATACCATTCCATACAGTTCATTTAGATTGCACAGGTCCATTCTCGACATCAGCCGAAGGATTTAAACACATTTTGATCATAGTTGATGGATTCACTAAGTATTGTATTCTATAAGCATTAAAAACTAAATGGTTCCGAAATGACTGACATTGTTCGCGATACATTGAGTATGTTCGGAACTCCGTCCTTAGTTGTGACAGATCGAGGCACTGACTTTAACACTAACCAAGTTAGGTCTTTGTTTAATGAATGCCAAGTTAATCATCAAATGATAGCTACAGGTACCCCTAGAAGTAACGGTCAAGTAGAGAGATATGTCATGACTATAATAAATATGCTTACTATGGAATGTCACAATAAGTCAGACTGGCCGAAAGGTCTATGGAAAGTCCAACAATCTGTCAATTCCACTATACAAAAATCAACTGGTTTTGCTCCTTTGAGATTACTGATAGTTCGTGATACAAACTTACCATGTGTACAGGCTCGATTAAATGACGTTACTAATCCAAATAATGTGGGACACGCTATTGATGTTCAGGCAGTACGTAATTTGGCTATGCAGAAACTTAATCTAGTAGCTGAAACTTTCAAGAAACGTTTTGATTCGCCTAGGCGTGATACTATAGCTTATAATATTGGAGACATGGTATACGTTAACCAAGATCATAGACGCCATGATAAACTAAGTGCCAAATTTAAAGGGCCCTATGAGAATGTTGACATCCTTGAAAAGGAACTTTACGAGATATAACCATTGCGAAAGAAAAGCTAAGAAAATGGACAGGCGCGTGGGTTGATCAGAACGTTTCCGTTGAAAGTAATTTAGAACGAAGTGATTAATACAATTAATTTTTCCTCTTTTTTCTCTTCATTATAACATGTATCGTATTGTTTTGTTTTAATGATTGATTTGATTGGCCAAAACTTTTTTTTTACAGCCGTGTTAGATTAGTAAATTTTAAATAATAGTTAAAATATCTCATTTAATGTAAAAAAAAAAAATGTTTTGACTCACTACTTGATTTAAGTACTCAGTTATGGGGTAAACTCTTGTTTGTAAATTGCAAGTATTCACATAGATGGAATTTGGAAATAAGTATTCACATAGATGAAACTTATTATATTGTTAGATTTAAGCACATAAAATAATTGTATGTAAGTGTTCACATAGAGGAAACTGCATCAATTATGCAAGATTCTGGTGCTCACATATGGATGAGGCTGAGAATAAAACACTGTTCACAAAAAATAATTGGATGTAAGTGTTCACATAGAGGAAACTGCATCAATTATGCAAGATTCTGGTGCTCACATATGGATGAGGCTGAGAATAAAACACTGTTCACAAAGATGAAACTTATTATATTGTTAGATTTAAGTACATGAAAACTAAGTTTTAAGACTGTTTTAAACTAAGTTTTAAGTACTTTGAGAGCAAAGTACCAATCAGTATGGCCGTGTTAGATTGTTCACATTTATAGGAAAGTAACTGTTGTTAAAACAATAATCACCTGTAAAACATAAACTGGTAAACAGAATGCATAAATAACAATGACAATGTCAGCTGTCGCAAGACAGGTGACGTTGACATAAGGGAACTGTCCATCTCTTATTTATTCATTCTACCCTCACCGTAAATTAATATTTTGTGAAACAAGTTTCGATTTAAAGTAAATGTAATTATCACTTCCTGGATTTATATTTCAAAGACAGAATAATTATCTTAATAGTTAAAAGAAGTAGTCTTATAAGGCAGAATAAGAAACATTATGAATTAAAAGACTAGAGTCCAAACCAATGTTTTGATTTGCAGTTTGTGTAATCAAAACTAATGTTTATTTTTGTTAATGTTTTAAATTGATAACGTAATGACTAATGGTATGATACTTTAATATTTCTTAGATTTTACATTGCAATTTCGATGTACCAAATTGTTACTAAACGATTTTAAACCAAAAAACTGTAATGGCGAGCTGCAATTGGTAGATACTAAAAACTTGTTAGATATTACTTAGAGATTATAAATATTCAATGACTATATTGCTAAACTATCCCATTAAGTTTTAAAATAGTTATATTACATAAGTTTTGTTTATTAATAGCTATTATAATAGATATATTAACCAAAACTTGAGACGCTCCGTGATTGGTTAAAAAAGGTGGGAACCTTTGGGATTTCAAAGACTATAAAAAGGCATGTAACCAACAGATCGGGGGATTCTTTGTGCTAGCTGTTGAACGGAAAGACCCTCTGGTGTCTGCCGTAATTATTAAGCTGCCAAAGAGATCCTCGCCACAAGGAGACAGTACACTGACGTGGAAACTCTGACTGGCAAAACCAAAAAGTGAGCTAGTACGCCGTACCGCGGAAGCTCCGGCCCAAATTATCCTGGACTGGCTGTGCTAACTGTCCGACGCGCAACGGTTCAGATCCTAACCCCAGGGTCTTATGTTCGTCATATTAAGTTGCCTGAAGTTTCCCACGGATATCACACCTAAAAACGCTACGTGACTTGTGAAGCAGAGGTTCTGCACAAAATCTATAAAGATGAGTATTTACTTTTTCTAAAAATATGTTTTTCTTAGCCATTCTATGTACCTTCTGTGTAAAATATAACTAAAGGGTATTACTCTTGTTATTAGGTATTGACCTAAAATCTAAGTATAAGATGTGTATTCTGTCCCGTCTAAATGTGTACCAAACTATGCAACTCATGTGATTTTGTTGTTTATACAAATATAATAATATAGTTAAAATGCTATCAGGTTTTATTTGCTTTCTTACAAAATGTACCCTGTTACTAGTTTCCGTTAGATTAGCTAGAAATGGGTTCAATTCCCATTTCTAGTATTGATTTACTATGAATTTGTGAGATTCAATTTATTATAAAGTTCCTTTTTCTTTTACCTGCGTCACGCCCGCTTGTTACATTATGTGTAACTCGATCTCCAAGCTCTGCTTGGTTATTGATTTTATTTATCTGATTCCAAGAAGGTTACCAAACGATATCGTTCGATATACACATCGAGTTCGTGTCCATGTCAAGAGTGGAGTCTCCCATTTCGGTCATGGCACGCGCTCGCAGGTGCTTCCGCGGCCCACACATAGCTCGGTGACCTCCGTGACCGAGCAGGTTTATTTCCCACTGTGCATTGATACGAGTATTTTAATGGCTGACTACTTTTTTGTTTGACTTGATACAAGAGTAGAACAAAAACATCACAGTAGTTGGTAATGACTCAGATTGACTTTAGTGATAAATTTAGTTGGATGATAAATAATATTGTAAAGGATAAAATATGAATGGAACCCTATCTTAATAAAACAAAGTCGTGTTAGTTACACCATTTATAACTCCAGAACGGCTGGACCGATTTTAATTATCTTTGATTTTTTTGGTTTTGTCTCCGCCCCGATTCCCCGAATAGCAGAATAACTACATATTAAAACATGGTAAAAATTCACGAAAAAAATAGTTCAGTTTTATTATAAAGTTATTTTACTAAGTGTAAAATTACGTAATCTATTACTTAATAAATAATAATTAAGTTTGTTCGAGAAGTTTGTCGAAAATTAGAAACCCAAACCTAATTATAATTTCGTGCTATTTTTTGACGTTATACAAAACAGCGGTGCTATTCTGTAAAAATCTCACCGTGAAAACTTGGTGAAGTGAGCATGGAGTGAGCTGTCAATAGTGTCAATTCCTAGCAAAAACAAACTCACTTCACCTAAGTTTTCACGGTGAGATTTTTATAGAATCGACCGGCAGGTTACAATTTTGCAGTGCATAGGTGGATTAGTAACCCGTCATTACCTAAGCTTGTATATGTAAGCTTGCTTGTATGTTCGTGTAAGTAACGTAATTAGGATCATTGACTCTCTGTGATTACATATTATGTACTTACCAAGATTACCAACTATTATGTACATGTCTACTTGAAACTTCATTATAATTATAGTAAACAACGTGTATTTTATCTGTCCTATATTTACCACCAAAATATTGTGACAGGAATCCGCCGCGTGCTGTTTTGGTTAAAATTATCAGTGTTGAAAACAAAATATTCAGTTCTGATAAATAACCAGATTTTTGTATTAAGTAGGTACTTACATAAATTATACAGAGTTATTTCAATATTCTTTCCGAAGAAAATAATAGAATGCTATACTACTTATACTATACCTGACGAAATATAAACGGACATGGCCGGTCTCAACTTACCTGCAACAAGAGGAATGCACAAATTAAACTTCAACGTAAAAAATATGTAAGCAACAATTACAGTTTTATTGAAAATATAAATAACATTTTGACCTAAACATCAAAGTCGGGTCAGCGGGATTGTCCGAAAGGGTTACCGCTGGCTCGGAACATAAAGGGCTAAGGAAGGAACACGGGTGGGTTTTAGTCAGTAAGAGTCTGACACTACCTTCCGCTCCACCCAGAGCGGGAGGGGGTCATTTGATGATTTCCCACCATCAAAAAAAAAAGTTCCTTTAGGAAAATATGGCACGGCAGGCAGATACATGATCCTAGAATACAGATTTCGACAATTAAGAAAGCTTGTTTCAACCTTTTTGTAATCTAGATAAAAATTGATTTTTATTTCATCTTAATCAACAACTAAATGTTGCTTAATTAAGGGCTGATTTTTCAATCAACAGATAATTTTTATTAGTGGAATAAAATTGACGTCTGACAGATTTTGTATGGAGGATCTGTCAAAAATTCAAAATTATTCATCGGATAAAATTATCTGGCGTTGGAAAAATCAGCTCTAAATCAAATTGGCCCAGTAAGTCATCAGACGAGAATACGAGATCGATCGAAGCAGTGTGCTAACCAACCAATATTTTTAAGGTTACCAGCGAAGTTCTATTAACCAGATCACACTAAATATCTAGTAGATACTTTGATTGGTTTATAAAATACTAGCAGCGCCCCGCGGTTTTACCCGCATAAGTGTCGATCCCGTGGGAATATCGGGATAAAACTATCCTATGTCCTTCCCCAGGATGCAATCTATCTCTCTGCCAAATTTAATCGACATCCGTTCAGTGGTTTAGGCGTGAAAAGGTAACACACAGACAGATAGACAGAGTTACTTTCGAATTTATAACATTAGTATGGATTAAACGTTTTAACCCAGAAAAAACTTCTTCTCTGTAAAGGAACCGGTCTTGGCATCCTGTTGTTTCATCGCTAAAAGTTTAGAAATAAGATAATTAACAAATATTAAGAATAATTTCTATTTATACTGTACTCACGTATAGTTAATCTTGTCCAGGGGAGGTAACCCAATTCGGTAAATTTCGCTCAATTTTCAACGAAGGTCGACCTTTCCTGCCACCTTATTCATGACATTTGCGGTAAATGTATATTTGAGTTGGAGTTAGAGGTCGCTAGAGACGGGATCGACGTACAGTTTTAGACGAAAATTCTGAACATATTGGATGATGATATCAAAGGTTCTCAGAATGTAAAGCACATGAAATATTCGATTTCCCTAAGCGGAAATCCATACTAATATTATAAATGCGAAAGTGTGTCTGTCTGTTACCTCTTCACGCTTAATCCACTGAACCGATTTAGATGAAATTTGGTATAGAGATAGTTTGAGTCTTGGAGTCTTGTAGCCTCAGACTACATAGTCATGCGGCGCCTCTTGGAGTCTTGTAGCCTCAGACTACATCGTCATGCGGCACCTCTTGGAGTCTTGTAGCCTCCGACTAGATCCGTCATGCTGCGCCTCTTGGAGTCTTGGCCCATTTTCAGCGATGCACATATTATATGTATACGGTCTAGTGGTGATGAATAGTGCTTCATTGTTAGCACAAAGCACTCATCACTCAGTCTTACTTCCCTGATGATACGGAAACAATGCTGCTGAACATTAAGGCTACTTCAAACAGACGCGACACGACACGCGACACAAAAGGCACCACAAGTCGCGCAACGAGCGGTGCCTTTGTGTCGCGCGCGATTATATCGCGTGTCGCGCCTGTTTGTAGGAGCCTTTACTCTCAACATATTTTTATGCTCGCTCTTCTTTTCTTAGTAATTGATCTCATAAACTTATTGGTTTCTCTGTAACAAGGTCAAATTGTGTTGTAACATAACATGTGTTAAGTTTCTTTTGGCGAATCGTCAGAAAAAAACTACAGGAATCTTCGCCTGAAAATTGTGAAAAAATGTTTGCGTCGTCGGCACGTCACGCGATGTTCACGAGGTAGGAGGTAGGTACATAGGCGCTTATGTACATTTTATGTCGATCGATACGAGTCCTTGGCATTGAAAACACGTTTGACCTTTTCCATTGTCTCGAAGACTCAGTTTATTCTTGTAAGAAAGATCTTGAGAGATATATTTTATAGATTTAGCGCCAGTGTGTCATTTTGGAGTGGTGGAAACCGTGCTTTCCACATATAACTGGCGAAGTTATTGTCTTTACATGAATTGAATTATTTCTTACTCAATAGCCTCAAGAGATAGTGTAGGTGGTACATGGACATTTACATCGTATCTTTGACAGCGTATTGATGTAAACAACCTAGCATGTTAAGGGGCTACATCGAAAATCTAAAATCCTCGAAAACCTACTAAGCGAGAGAAAATGATGCAATCACTTCTGAAACGCAAAAGAAGAATGATGGCTACAGTGTGCGTGCGCTCGGAATAAAATGACGTATGTGCCAAAATAAATAAACTCCTTTTGTAACAAAATAAATCAATTAAATTTAAAACTACTTTGAGTAAACTTTGATATGATAATTCTCTATGTTTTAAAGTAAATTCCATTGAATAACTCTTAAGCGTTCGCCATGATGTCGCAAAAAGTAAAAAAATAGACATAACTTTGCAATTTTTTCGTATCGAGAAAAATTCATTGAATCGTGTATTACAATGGTAATCAAAATCCAATCAATGCGCCGAAAATCTCTAATTTTAAAACATAATTATCGGCATTATTAATTTTCTAATAGACTTTTTATGTGCCCTTAACAAAGTCGAGAATAGGGCAATGCATCCGATTGAGCAAGTAGCATTTAAAGGTCAGAACTGTAATTACGTTAGGTACCATAAAATACTCCATCAAGCATAACACGCTCTTCGTGCTTTACCATAAGGGCTACATTCGTGCTAAGTTAATTTTAAAGATGGCATTTAAGTCCTAAATTATGGACTATCAAGATCCTGTATCTTAAAGCAATGTCCACGTTTGCCGTCTCTTTCGCTCCCCATTACAAGAAGCAAGACATGAGCATAATATTGACACCAGCGGGTGTTATCTGTGCGATTATAATTATTTTATATGGATACCCATTTCGACGCTTTAATGTAATCTTCTTACTTCAGTATTCATAAATTCGCAAAATAACATTAGTCATGTTAAATAGATATAAAATAATATGAAAGTAAATAACAATTATTAATACCTAATTAATTAATAAAAATAACAAAATTATATCCTAACTTAATATTCTATTCAAAAACTAAAATATAGCGCCAAAAATTCCTCCGCATCGCTGTCGACTGGTAGAGATATCGCGTAACAATTTGAGAACCTCCTCCTTTTTGAAGTCGGTTAAAAAGCAGTATACCCCATATGCTAGTCCTACAGCTACCACATGGTAAAAAAAAATATACAAATATATATATCAAAGTCAGCATGCCTTACAGTATATGTATACTCGTACAAGTACATTAGTTTGAAAATATAATAAATATAATATCGACAGCAAATAAAAAACTTTATAAAATATTTTAAACAAAAATGCCAATGCATTTTTGTTTTTGTTTGATTGTTGTTGTTTTCACGTTTTGTTGTCATATAGTATAAGTAAGCCAGTGTCGCGGGCGCACCACGGGTTTGATTTGTATTGTCAATTAATAATGTGTGTTGTCTTTGGTGCCTGGCCCTGACCAAGCAATGGACAAAATTGTCAACATTTTCTAAGCTTGAGTACAAGGCTTTTGACTACGTTGTGTGTATATTTTAAATCTTTTTTAATTTTTATTTACAATGTGCGTTTTTGTTTGTGCAGAATAAACAATTTTTCTTTTTTTCTTATGGTTCTTATAAAAAGAATATAAAGATTTTGCTCTTTAACCAAATACATATTTTGTCTGAAGATATTTTGTTTGTCATTCAGTTCTCCTTCGGGCTTGCTATATTGAAATATAAATTCATAAAGCGTAGAGTAATATTTTATATCAAATTATCGATTTGCCCGCGATAGCTCGTCTATTTCGGCTCGTCTCTTCCAGTTTTTTTTAATTTCAGGAGCCAATCTGTCCTTGTCCTGACTGCGCAAATATTTCGAACAGATAACATCTGGCCGCGAAACTAGCAATTTTTTGTGAATTGCCATTATCCCTTACCGTAATGATTGGACCGAAAATGAAGAACGGAGACAGCTTATCAGGAATAATATAATGGTATAAAATTATAGAGATAATTTATAGACTGTCTTAGAAATGTATACTGACGTGGTCGTATCGCAAACGCTGTTATTGGCTAGTCAGAGGGTTATCAGTGTTTTCCATTTTATCAATGTATAACATTGACGCGATAAAGCGAATGGAAAGTTATGGCTCATTCCATGTAACGGGTGTTACAGGTCGTACACTTCTACTTGACGATTAATTAATGATGCAAGAAGAAAACATTTACATTTTATTAGCTTAACACCCTCCACCTAGGATTATTTTTCGTCATCTGTATTGAAATTAACAGTTACAGGCAGCAGTAAAGAAATTAAGAGCAAGATATGTGCGTAACGGGCGTTACAAGATTTTGTCTCATACTTCCGGCTTAATCGCAACAAAAGCAAAAGTCTGCGAAATGTTTTACTTTACATTGGTAAAAAAAATGTGAACACAAAGCTAAATAGATTCTGAATTTCATAGACTACTCATATTAAAACAAAAATACAAACAGGATTTTTCGTAGAAATATAAAACTGTAACGGGTGTTACAGCTGAATGTAACGGGTGTTACGAGTACAAAATTAAACCAATTTTTGTAGTAATAAATGTTTATTTAATCAAATTTTTGGCATTTAAACAATAAAGGAACTTCTATTATGCCTACTGCTCACTAACATCAATACCCGGAGCCTGCCGACTTAAATAATATCGTCCCTGTAGTAGAAATCCCGTACAGCTTTTTCAGCGCTCTCGTCTTTTGTTTTCTCTTTCTTTTGATGTTTACCTAAATCACAAGCCAGTATTTCTGATGCAAGTTTTTTCACAACAGCTACTTTTTTGAGTGGAGAGTCTGGAAGATTCTTTTTTAATTTTCTAACAGCTTTCCCAAAAGTGCAAACATTTATAACTGCCCATAGAAGAAGACGAAATCGAATCTATACTTTTTGCAGCTTTCAGTTTCTCTCTGAAAGCTCTAACACGGTCTCTAGTTTTTTGTCTAGTTATAGCTTTTAAGTTTGGATCTTGTGCAATTTTTTCTTTATCAGCTTCTCTTCTTTTTCTGTCCCTCTCCTTTTCTTTTTGCAGGTGTTCCGCATGTCTTTCGGGATTTTCTTTCAGTCTTTGTCTATATTTCTTCATTCTATCTTTCGCTGAAGGCATCGTTAATCTAAAACAATAGCAAACACAACCTAAGCAAACCGTACCGCATTAAGCGCCAGATATTTTTAGGGGCCCGCTAATAAATCACGTAATTATGTTAAATTTTCGACGTTTTTGCTGAAATGTAACAGAGCCTGTTAAGCCATGTTAGAGACCTGTCGGGTTCTCAGAGGCTGCTTGAACAACTCTGACACTAGAGGTAGCCAGTTAGGTACTTACACAATAAGAAGTAAGAATAACATACAAATATTTTATTCAACCCAGTTCATAGCAAAATGAAAAATGTTAATGATGTGCGCGAAAAGACACCCAAAACCGTGTCAATGTAATTTATGGAGAACTCCTAAATGTTAAAACCTTCAAAAGCTTCACCAAACTAGCAAATTAACTTTTCGTTAGTTTTTAACAAGCCATATCAAAATTTAGTAACACCCGTTACGTAACGGGTGTTACACACCATTACTCGCCAATATTTCACAAGCAAATAAGTCAATCATCAAATAAATAGCAAATATTAGTAGTTCTCAATCATAACCTTACTTTCTCAAATGCATTTTATAATGCGTGCATTAACTTAGTCGCT
Source organism: Luperina testacea (assembly GCA_927399505.1). Lineage (NCBI taxonomy): Eukaryota > Metazoa > Arthropoda > Insecta > Lepidoptera > Noctuidae > Luperina > Luperina testacea. The sequence goes on from OV656771.1 coordinate 4,126,283, forward strand.
AAATAAACGAATACACTTTTTTTGTAACGGGTGTTACAGGGATGAGGCATCATTTAAAAGTTAAATAAATCGAAAGAATTATTAAACTTACCAAATAATATTTCACACACCAGCTGTTAGAAACCTTTTCTTTTCTAATGGCGGGACGCGTAATATCAATCTGACGGTAGTTTTCTTTTTTTCGGTGTTGTCAGTTATGATTAAAATAAACCACCATCAATCATACATAGCAACCTAACTTTAACATGTAAAAAAATAATAAAATCAAAAACTAATTAAAAACTTTATGATGTTTTATTAAAATATGGGGTTTTAAGATTATCCTCAGATACATTTTAATTTAAAAACAGCATTTTAAAAAAATATGTTGCGGTAGCGTTTTCCATGGAATTACCCTTATATAAATCGTTGATCACAAAGTATTGATTAACTTCTAATATGCAATTTTTAATAAAACCATAAATAGGAAACTAAACTTTCTGCGTTGTAGGGTTTCTTTTTTATTTGTACCAAAACGTGTTTGAGAACAGGTCTTGAATATTCAGTCCAGCGTATACGATGAGTTTCATGCCAACATCCCAGATTTGCAGAATTCGCAGAATTCGACGTACACAAAGCTTCGCAAAGTAATTATGAATCACGAATATAATGTAAAGAAAAAAAGGAAGGATGGAAGGAAATAATTGGCGGAGTCTTTAAGCTAAAGTCGTCATAAGAATTATATAAATACTCTTACAAAATATAACATTGCTTTACATTTTCGACACGGTTCGCGCAATAAGTAAGACGCAATCGATCAAGTTTTGCTACAGCAAAAATATGAGCACACTTCTAACTTTTTTTGTTTTATCTTCTCATAATATTGAATAACATAGCAGCATATTTGCGTAATCTGTTGTAGGTATTTCCCAATATTATTGAGAACTTATCAAGTTTGTTTTCGTTTTACAGTGGTAAGATTTAAGGCTCCTACAAAGAGGCGCGACACGCGATATAATCGCGCGCGTCACAAAGGCACCGCTCGTTGGGCGACTTGCGATGCCTTTGTGTCGCACGCAATATTATCGCGTGTCGCGCCTGTTTGAAGGAGCCTTTAAGTTCTCGAATTCGCCAAGATTTGTCTAAACTTTTCTGTCCTTAAACCCCCTGCAGCTCTACGCTCAATCGATAGTCCTGCGGAATACTATGTAGCTCTAGCGCTACACTAGCTACGAGAAAATTTATCGCCCGATCGTACAAAATAACTGCCACTCGACGCTATTTTTAAACTTCACTGAAACTGCATAAAAATATCTAATATCTTATCAAATTACTATCATATCTACTGCTAATCATTATCAATTTACAAAGACCTTCTGAAATAATATTCCTATATTTTTTATTAAAAGCTAGCTCTTCATTGTTGAGATCCTGTTAAAGGTAACATAAACTATAATAATTATCCTACATTAAAACAGGCTATTATTTAGTCAACGAACTCAATATTTACGCAATAAGTATGTAAACAGGAAAACACCAACTTCACCGCATCGTTTGACTCACATAACAAAAGTATAATTTCAAATAGTGATTATGGCAATACGCCCGATCGTTTAACTGTCTGTGAAAGAGACCCAACAGCACCTCATAAACGTCCACAATTGAACAATAGAGGGAGTTGACAGCCTGACTGGAGCAGTATGGCAACGACAAGTCGAAAGGTAAAGGTAAAATGTTGGATCTGATTTCGTCAAGTTAAGCGTACTTCGGCATACATAGCTTAATAAATAAATAAATACCTAACTTTTTATCATTACCCTGAACTTTGGGCAAAGGCCTCCCCCATTAGTTCAACTTTTCTCGATCCTTATTAAGAATATTATTACTACCCCTACTCTCTTTCCACTTCCCTCTGTTTAAAGCTTCTGAGGATCACTTCTTGTTGAAGGAGTCCAGCTCATACCGCTATCTCCGTCTGGGCCTGCCGCGATCTCGCTTGCCATTAAAAGGGAGCCATTGGGTAGTAAGTTTGGCCCATTGGTCATCTAAAATGCGGCAGATTTGTGTCCAGACCAATTCCATTTTAGCGTGGCAGCTTTCCAAGTGACATCAGTTATCTTTGTGATGGAACGGATCGTCGTATTCCTAACCCGGTCTGTTAGTTTGGTATAAGAACAACAACCGTAAAAATCATTATTTAAAAACCAAAATTACTGTGTAATTTTGGCAGCATTTGTTTAGCTGTAAACAATTCAATATTATGTAGTACAAAATAATGCTTTTTCAGGCTTATTATGACGGAGTATAACCTAACTCGTAAGCAATTCCTCAGTGAGTTGATTCCGTAAAAGGTGCAACTGTAGAGTGTGCCTCATGTTCTTTATCTTGTCACATTATGATGTATCACTCGTAGGCGAGCACTTGAAGCCACAAGTCGTAGTTACTGCGTACACTGGCTATAAAACATCGACCCATTTTCCTCACTGCACCGCCACCACAAAGCGCTTAGGTATAATTTTATCAACTCTATTTTCAAAAATAAATTCTTTATGTAGAGCATTCTGTGTAAATGGAATTTTCCGCCTTCATCAACAACGACGGTCAGATTTACATAAATTATCGTCACTCACATCCCTATAATGTGTCAATAGTTGAATTGTGTTGATGTTGTTACACAACAGTAAGCCTAATTCATTAAAATTAAAACATTGAATAATGCGTAAACAGTTTTATTTATAGCCGAATGTGATACAAAGGGGTCTTAGGCTCTTTCAAACAGGCGCGACGCGCGACGCAAATCGCACACGACACAAAGGCACCGCTCGTTGTGCGACTTGCGGTGCCTTTGGGTCGCGCGCGATTTTATCGCGTGTCGCGCCTGTTTGAAGGAGCCTTAAATATTCTGTTCTACGTATGTTTCAATACAATAGATGCTATAACAGCGCATATTTGGTAACTTTATCGATTAATTAATGAGTCAACCAACATTTAACCTGAGCTTTCGGTCCACAATCAGCCATATCAGTTGAATTCAAAGTTCCTATGACATTAATGACATAGTCATCATTACAATAAACAATACAACTTTAGTTTAAACATAATTTCTTTGCTGTGCTTATCCAATCAGTTAACACGAGAGAGCCAGTAGTTCGCCATCAAATCGTAATCTCCTACGGTGATTTAGATTTCCAAACTAAACGAATGTTACCTAACCCTAATTGCAGTGAAATATACAAATGGCATTAGCGACGCGAAGATTACTAATTGTGTTGCCATTTCAGTCGACTGAGATTTATGCAGACAAGAATACAAATGGATTTATTTTCTCCACCCATTTAAATTTCTGCATCAGGAGGATTGTACAAAGCGTTGGTAGGAAAATGGGTTAAAAGAAAATCATGGGTATGAACAAATAAGTAAATGTGAATTTTCATCATACTTGGCAACTACAATTAAACAAATTACAGGCGCTATGGATACACACTGTGCCAAACTATTAAGATAAACAATATTCAAACCATTATACAAATTTACAACGAAATTGTACTCTTGTTTTATATATACAAATGTAAGTAAGTACATCATTATTAACGGAATTCAGCCCAGAGCTAAATTGCAACACGAAGCTGCAATACCGCTCAACATAGAATAAAACTAACGGTATGGTTTTGTAACGGAATTTTAATAGAGCCACATACAAAATGATCTCGCTATTCGTGATTCTTTGTTACTTTAACAATTGAACGTACATATTGCGTTGGATCATTTTTTATTAGACAACTGACCTAAAATTAGCCACTCCTATCCTAAGCGCATCAAAACATCATTTGAAATTCTAAGCATGAAGTTAATTTAAAATTCCAATTGCCTAAACACTAGATATATAAAGAGGAAAGCTGCAAACAATACGATTCAAAGAAACAAATTGCGACGGTTTTTAAACCTTGAGGAAGAGGATGAGGATTTCTTGAAGATGGTGAAGCTACAGACAGTTTTTATTAGAACATTTGTGAGTCACGTTCTCGTTTCTTGTTGGCCAAGAAAGCTTTCTGACAATGGTTTCGAGTTAAAGTATACGTGTTCAATACAATGCTAGTGTAGCAGCTTCCGAGTAACCAGATCTACTAACGGAAAGCCGTACTTTTTTAGTCAAACTTGGCTTGACTTGCCCTAGCGAAAACGCAGCGTTTCCGTCATTCGACCCTTATCGAACGAAGCATGCTTTTCTAAGCAGTATGTACTGAAAAAGCATACGGGTTAATTATAGGAGAAAATACCCGTTATATGCTAAAGAAAGTGATGAATAGAATGCAGCAAACACCAATGATATACCATTGTCTACATTTCTTTTTTTATTTCTCCTTTCGCAGGTCTGCTGGAAGAAATTTCTTAAGAAATAAGCAGTACCTTTGTACTCAAATTATAATCATGTCATATCCCTATGTATTTTACTGTGTGTACATAAATTATAAAATAAATGATAATGAAGCGAGCGTTTCCGTCGTATTTTCTCGAATAGGAGCACATTAATGTCGCGCATAGAACAACGTCAACACATATTGAAAACGTTTGCAGAAAGAATTTTATTATCATAAATAAATGCCACGTACTAAAAAAAAAGTGTTTAACCTAATAAACTGATTTGAGACGGAATTATTTGGAACTGTCCATGTCTTTGTGAAGTGTTTTGGCAGTGGGCCAAATAAAGTGCACACAAAAAACATTCTTAAGGTTTGAGATCAACAAAGGCCTATTAGGAAACATATTGAGGAGCTACAAAAACTTTGTTCTTCCTTATTCCATCTTCCGTGGTAAAGAGGAGGTTGAGTGCCAGTGACCGAGTGAGTCACATCGGCACAAAGAACCGGCAATGACCGACGACAAAACGAAATAGAGGAAAAGCTGTGAATACGCGTGTGGTCTAATTATAACCTAAAACATTTCTATTTTACATGAATAAAATAACATGATGATAATAACATTTTTTTAAAACGTCGTATATCCCGGAACCGAGTAGTCTGAATCATTGTTGGAAATTTTATCATTGTCTACATTTCCCGAAATAAGCATAATGTATGGGGTGGCACACAAGTGATGAATGACCCTGTCAGAAGATGCTTTTATTTTAGCAAATGACGTTATTTGATATGTAAACAGGCGTTTTATACATCCGGCAAACCATGTTCTCAGAAGATGTAGCGCTATACTGAAGTATTGCGCTGATGCGCTCCATCATCTGAGAACACGTTGTGTAGTCTCAGACAGTACCCGTTCTTTTTGATATAGATTTTTTTCTACAGTATTTGAAGCGTCTATCTCGACTCAAACACGCTAAAGATCTTAGCAGGCCTAAAAAAGGACAAAGAAGTGTCGAATCATCACCAGGTGACCAGAAATATGGACGTAGAAGAAGTCAAAAGGATTATGTTAGGATCATAGTGGCATTCTGTATTTTCAACCTATCCCCATGGGAAAAAAGCGCGAGTTTAAGTATGTATATGTATACCTATTGAGAAAAGTGCTTTGTTCCTCTACGTCTTAGTTCGGAGAATACTTAAGGAGGCTCGATAAGCTTTTCAGCCAGAATAATCTAAACTTTTATAATTACTTCATTTAATTTTTATAACTCGCCTTTTAACCTCAATTTAGAATTTGAAGAAAGAAATTAAATCTTTGCATTGTTGCGAACTTGAGCCAAACTCATCAAGATTAATTGGTCTCCATAACTTGGGTCATTAATCGCTTGGCCGTTTCAATTGGACCATTATCCACTAACTGTGGTTTAATTTTAACGCGTCGCTTTGTGAGTAAACCAAGACGGTTGCAAGTTGCATTCGCGCATGCGGGATGAGTAAGCAACGCTTTAAATCCGTTCGCGATACTTATTTTAAATCTCGTATAGGGAACACGTGGTGGGATGCGTATCGAGCCACCAGATGCGGTGGAGAAATGTCTTATTCTACAAGAGTATATGGACGAATCTTATAGCGAAAACCGTCCACGAATATCATACAATCCGAGAGTAAATATTGACAAACAATCAGCTCCCACTAAGGTCGATGCTCCTTCAGAATACTTTTGTATAAATATTGAGCACAAGGATGTCAAACAAAATTAACCATCAAATTGCTTCTTTGATGAAACATTTGCCCGAAAATTGTGTTAGATGATTTCTAAACGAGGCGAGATTAACTTTTATGCCTCCACTACAGAAATTGATTTGCGTTAATGAGGTCGTCCGAGTGACTTATTCAAAGCAGTGCGGTATTACTTCTTTCCATATTGGAGTTGATTCTTTTCTCGGCATTTGAACTATACAATTTTTAGGTATTAAATATATCAACACATTTACATCCGTAGCAGTATGAACTGTTATTAATAGAGCGTCAGTCATCGTCGAGTTCTACCACGTTGATTGAGGTTTGGCACTCGACGAAACCAAAATCCGCAAGTAGTTCATGTCCAACACAACAGCTGATACTGTTCTATAATCGTGCCACGTTTTCTTGATATAAATCAGAACACAATAACACACGAGCAACGAAAGTTTACATACACGTTTTAAAGAGCTCTGGCCTCTGAGTGAGCTCCTTCGTGCAATCCGCTAAAAAAAGTAACATCGCTTCAAGCTACTCAATCATCCGAAAATAGAAACTTGGGAGCAAACAAATCTGTGATTTCTCTTGCGCCATTCACTTTTGGAATATTCTAAGACTGAATTTTCTTGGTCGATCATGAATTCTGAGTAGGTACGTACGCCCACAGTGGTGCCTGTGTGTAAACACAACTCGAATGGGGTCAACGCTTTGCCTACCTACTTTCCCTACAGAGAATTATTATTGTCCATCAGACAGTGGAATAATCAGCGCACATAGTTATTAAAGTGGAGTCATTTTAATAGGTAACATTTGACAATTCATAAAATATTCAACAACGTAACCTTGTAACGGCGGGCATAAAATAACATATTTTTTCGTTTTGTTAGAACTGCACAATTGCTTACCTTTTTTCAATTACGATTACATATTTATTGTAATAATGACCGATACGAGTAATTTTACGATTTGCTTTCATTAATAAACCATTCTAAACATAATAAACAATTAATTCTGATCTAAAGAACTGAACGTCGTTACAAGGTTACGTCAGTTAACCATTTTTCTTTTTAAACACTAGGGATGTTACTCTAAAAATCGAAAGCTGATAAGTAGAATCGAATGCAATGATGACTTGTGAAGAAATATCACCATAAATTAATAACCACGTTGTGATTATAATAAAAAAATTATTTATTATTCTTTTAACTAACTAGTTATAAAAATACAAAAAATAATGAAATAGAAAAACTGCCTCCTCGCATTCGCCTCTAAAACTACAAGTGATTACCATGAGGAAATAAACTTTGAGGTTTTTAAAGAGTGATTTGAGAAGCTGCTAGTCAGCTTAGAAAACCCATCGAAAATTGTAATGGACAATGCACCGTATCATTCTGTACAAGTTGATAAACCACCAACTCAAGCATATAAAAAGCAAGAAATTGTCTCGTGGCTGGTAAGAAATGGTGTGGATGGCAAGTCCATCTTTATTAAAAGTTGAGTTGTTAAATCTAGTAAAAGCAACTAAGCCGTCCAAGCTCCGCTATGTAATCGATGAACTAGCCCTAGAGCATGGACACGAAGTTATTCGATTGCCTCCCTACCATTGCCAGTATAACGCCATCGAGCTTATTTGGGCACAAATAAACGGTTATGCAGCGCGGAACAATACTGAACCACCCTTCAGTACTGCTAAAATGATGTCTCTGCTACAAACTGCGTGTGCAGAAGTCACTACAGAAGACTGGAAAAAAGTCGTAGAGAAAACAAAGAAAATAATTTTACAAGATTTTGAACGAGATGTGAGAATAGACAATATTATTGAAAATGAATTAATAATATCTCTGAGTGCTGACAGCAGTGATGAAGATGACAATACTTTTAACAGTTCTGATAGTTCAACTGAATAAATGCAATTTTTTTGTTAAATTGTGTACTTGTCTTATTTTGCTCCTTAAATTTACGAAAAAAATAATAATAATGGGACAGGGATTCGCCTGATGATTTTTTAAATTCGCATATGTTTCAAGTCCGTATCGATTCATTCACTTTAATCGATGTTCATAAGCAGGTCACCTCACTATGAGGATAAAACTGACAGACGTCAAATGTTACCTATTAAAATGACTCCACTGTAGATAAGCATATCGCGCGGCTGGTTCAAGGCAATTACGAAGTCGCAGACGACGACGCTGTGCTCATGTTTTATAATAAAACGTAGCATTGATATTTCACAATGGTTCTAGTCATGGCGAACAAAGTCAAAGAAGACGCAATATTTTTTTTAAGAACATGCGCATAAATCTCCTTAGGAGCATTGTTGCAACAGTAAAATATTCCGAATGACTTGATTGTGTCCACCTTGACAATATTTAAGTCAAACAAGTTATTAGACTATACCAACAGCAAGGATGTTCCGTAAAAAGTCCTATATGTACAGACGCCAGCACATCAAGCTACTACAATCTGTCAATTTTTTAAATAGATTTTCAGCTTTATCGCTAAAGCATAAGGTTCAAAGTTGATTGGAAAAAATGACAGTTTCTGGTAGCTTGATGACGTGCTGGCGTCTGTACATGGACTCAATGTAACTAGTCCTTCTTCCTAGCCTTTTCCCAACTTAGTTGGCATCCGCTTCCAGTCTTACCAGATGCAGTTGAATACCAATATTTAACATGAAGGGACGGCCTATCTGACCTCCATAGCCCAGTCACTGGGTAACACGATTCTCCTTGGTAAGACCCCTTTGTAATGTAACTAGTAATTACATGTAAAAAATAATTATATCACAAAATTATTGCAAGCTAAATAATATTTATATGCGAAATGATGGAAGGTGCACTGTGTGAAAAGAGTGGAAAGTCTCCTTTACTTTCGTTGCACAAAGGAAGTGGTTTCACTTCCTTGTCGTTTAGATAATATAGGAAGTTGTGAGTGACACCGACTCATTACGGGTAACAAATGATTTCACGAATGAAATATGAATACATTAATTGCCAGCATTCCCTCTGAAAGATCATTCATTTTGAGGTAGTTATTTGAATTTCTTAACAGTTTTTCGGAGTAACATGCCGTGGTAGACAAGACTGAAGCCGCCTGGAAGATGATTGAAAACCCTTGGCAATAAAATGATTTTGCACTTACAAAATATGCCAAAATTAAAAAGCTTGGTTGTACTACCTCTTATATTGTTAATTGGTCAGCTGTTGCATCGTGCACGATTAATTGAAGACTCGAGAACATTCAACTAGCCAGAGAGTAAGTAGGTAACTAAGTTCTGACTTGAGACTTGGGAAGTCTACAAAGTTACGAACAAATAATTAGTCTAATATTCTAGAGCACTTTTGTACATCTTCATTGTACATTAATTTAATTCAGTGTTACGACATTTATTAAGTGGTACAGGCAGAGGGAGATCAGGAAAAAATGTGTTTGCAATATTTTGTGTTATATTTCATCATTCATTTTGTATCACAGCATTAAGTGATATATGCTTACGAAATCATTGGGTCAATGAATCTGCATAGCCTTTTCCCAACGATGTTGGAGTCGGGTTCTAGAGGTGATGCAGGTGAATACCAGCATTTTACATGGAGCGACTGCCTAGTTAACCTCCACAACCCAGTTACTGAGTAATACCATATCACGACCACCACGACGAGTAGGTACCACGACTGTCAAAGATCAACAAATGACAGCCGGGACCAACGACTTAACGTGCTTTCTGAGGCGAGAAGGGCTGGTATGTAAAGATGGTCACCCATCCTCGGATCAACCGCGGCAAGTGTAGCTTAACCTTCAATCGACGCTGCGGGTGTTATTATTTAACCACGAGCTCCTCGAAATCATTGGTTATGTCACCCTATTGAACACCTTATTTGACATTTCAACATAAAAAGTGTAAGTAGTGGAATATTGTAAAGAACATTACCTACTGTGGGATGGACATTGTTAGATAACACAAAATACAATAGAAGAGATTGCCTTGCAGTTATTATATAGGGAAACTTGACATAAAATATTATCTAAATATTCTAGCTCATAGGGGAAAGTACGCCTTGCATTACTGTCAGTGAATGCTAGGTTAGTTAAAAATTACCTCTACGAATCATCATCAATTCAGCTTTTCGCAGTCAACAGCTGGACATAGGCCTCTCCCAGGCAGTGCTACAACACCTTGTCCTCCAACTCATGAGTACCAATACTTGAATGATGTTTGATATACCTAGCACAGACAGCCCCGCTACTGCCGCTACTGCGGCAGATATTTTAACTATGACATGCAACAAGCTATTCTCATTATGTTCATGCTGGTACAGTAGAAAAAAATGCAGTACAGCCAGAAGAAGGATATTCAACATTATTAGTGGCTGTTATGTAATTCACACTGGCTTAGTGCTCTGGGCCCATAACCTGTTAGGGTTAAATCACACTCTGGCTTAGCGCTCTGGGCCCATAACCTTTTAGGGTTAAATCACACTCTGGCTTAGCGCTCTGGGCCCATAACCTGTTAAGGTTAATTCACACTCTGGTTTAGCGCTCTGGGCCCATAACCTGTTAGGGTTAATTCACACTCTGGCTTAGCGCTCTGGGCCCATAACCTGTTAGGGTTAAATCACACTCTGGCTTAGCGCTCTGGGCCCATAACCTGTTAGGGTTAATTCCCACTCTGGCTTAGCTCTCTGGGCTCATAACCTGTTAGGGTTTACGGATGTATAAAAGTGTTTATTTAATGTTACAACATGCTTTTAAATATTTTACTGGAGAGATTTTTTCAGTATTTTTTAACTGGGGCAGTAGTAATCCAAATCCATAAGAGGTACGAGGAAAGTGTTACAGGAAGCATTAGCTCTTTTTATGTAAAAAAAAAAGCCATTCAAGTGTGAGTTGTCGTGAAAATGACTTATTTAAGCCAATTTTTTTTTTAATGCTGCTACATTCTGCTTTCCATGAACAATGAAACGGAATAGAACCACATAAAAAAGATCAATTTTAGTAATTGGACGAACACACTTGAGCATAAAATTTACTATGCCAATTTTTTATAAATAAAATAAAAGCTACTGTTTTCTTAGACAGCTTCCCCGTATGTCATAGGGATTTGGACTTCCCCCACTGTCACAGCAAAAAAAAACACTGTAGAATGAACTATCAATCATCATTGATGCTGAAATGACAACATAAAAAGATGATAACTGAATGATATCTCATTGCATGTTGTTTTCTATCTTTGTTATTAAAATGCCACTTGGTAGCAGATAAGTTGACCCATGCTTATCTTTTCCTATGTGAACTTTACTCTAAAAAAATAACTTTAATTACTGATGTTGGTGTACTTGGGTTCGCATTTTCCACTTTGTAGTGTCTTTTTTAGAAGTCATTTTTTTTGTAATTATTTTTTTATTTTTCACTTATCAGTTGTACTTACCCCACACAAATTCGTATAACACTACTTGCTATGTAATATCAGTGACAGAAAATATTATAACATCATCCATAAAACTAAATGGCAAAAATACGTAATATTGAAGCTAACTCGGACACTATCCAAGAAAAGTTAATACAATTTATATGGGACCACCCCTGATGCCACCCTACCCATTAAAAAAATTGTTTTGAAATCGACTTACAATTGCCGGAGATACAAAAAAAAACAGTTGAATTGAGAACCTCCTCCTTTTTTTAAAGTTGGTTAAAAAGGCATGTTATGCATGTTATGATTATTCAATTTTACACAAACAATATTAAATTAATTTTATTGACAATAATATGATATGAAGTCATCAAACAGAGTTCTGACATTTGATATGATGTCAATGACATTAAACAAACACATTTTTCTATGTACTTACGTAAATAATTTTGATATTACAGTAATATTTTTAAGTTATGAACTTATTACTTATTTTCTATGTATGTACAAATCAGTAAATGTTGAAAAAGGACACAGCGATTAAAAGTAGTGGAAAACAAGTAAATGCAGAAGGTGGTGGACTAAAAGTGGAATAAGTTAGGGGAGACTTATGTTCAATCAGATGTCAATGTTGGTCAGCTTATTTATGTTATTTGACTTAGATGCTAAACTAAACATAAAACAGGATTGAGGTGGCGCATTTTCAATCTTTTTTTCTTTCATTGATGAGAGGAATCAAAAGGGAGTGGTTTATTTATTTAAATTATTAATTGTTATGAAGTCCCCTGAAGACGTAGACGACGCGTGTTTGTACTTCACTAATCTTTTACAAGTGGCAGCGTGGATCAACACCCCTGAATTAAAACATTCTGCGCATAGTACACCTACCCCGATCGAAGTCCGAAGAAAAATCGCAGAGAAGAGACGATTTCGTAGAATCTGGCAGTCATCACATAATGAACGGGACAAAACCCGCCTTAACCGCGCCATTAAGGAACTGAAAGACCTTCTTGCGAAATCTACCAATGATGCCCTACAACACAGGCTAGAGAGAATAACCCCTGAAGCTAAAGGAACTCACTCCCTTTGGAAAGCAACTAAGAACTTGGCACAACCTCAGCAAAGCTTCCCCCCTATCAGATCAGAAAACTCATGGGCCCGTACAGATCAAGAAAAATCAGAAGCTTTCGCCACTCACCTTGCCAATGTCTTCAAGCCAAACGAATCTGCAGTTCCTGATGATCCTGAAATTGATGCCATTCTCAACCAGGACTTGCAACTTTGTGCCCCACTGCGACCAACATCCCCACGGGAACTGTCTAGATTGATATCTACGATGAACTCCAAAAAGGCACCCGGATTCGATCTTGTTACTCCGAAAATTCTTAAGGAGCTGCCAAGAAAGGGAGTAGTTTTTCTCACTATCCTCATTAATGCCTCTCTCAGATCCTCTTACGTCCCTGCTCTCTGGAAAATATCACAAATCGTAATGATCCATAAGCCTGGAAAGCCGGAAAATGAAGTTTCATCTTACCGCCCTATTAGCCTTACTCCAGTACTATCGAAGGTATGGGAAAGGGTCGTCCTGAACAGGCTGAAACCTCACCTACAAGAAAACCAAGTTGTACCTGATCACCAATTCGGATTTCGTGAGCAACATTCCACCGTGGAACAGGTACACCGAGTCTACCGCACCATAAGACAATGCATGGAAAAGAAGGAGTATTGCTCGGCAGCATTCCTCGACGTCCAACAAGCCTTTGACCGAGTGTGGCATAAAGGACTGTTATGCAAGATAAAGTTGCTCCTGCCCCATTCATTCTACTTGCTAATGAAATCATACCTTGGTGATAGACAATTTCAAGTAAAGCTACGAGACGCTAGATCCCCTCTCGCCAGATGCCTAGCAGGGGTACCCCAGGGCTCCGTCCTGGGTCCAGTTTTATATAATATATTTACTAGCGACCTCCCTCAATGCCCTGACGTATTTGTAGCAACCTATGCTGATGATGCCGCATTCCTGGCCTGCGACCAGGATGCCAACATGGCGAGCAGCATGCTGCAAAATCAACTTGACAGGACCCATGACTGGCTAAACAAATGGCGTATAAAGGCAAGTGCGCCCAAATCGCATCACATCACCTTTGCACTCAAACATGGAAATTGCGCCCCGGTCAAATTGGGTCGGGACACTCTACCACAATCATCAAGTGTGAAGTACCTGGGATTCTACTTGGATCGTAGGTTGACATGGAAGGATCACCTGAAGAAAAAAAGAACTGAAATAAACTACCGATTCAAGAACTTGCTCTGGCTACTTGGCAGACAGTCTTCACTCACCCTTAGTAACAAACTTAGAGTTTATTGTTCTATCATAAAACCAATATGGACCTATGGGATTCAATTATGGTCTTCCGCAAGCAAATCAAACATCATGTGCATTCAAAGAAGTCAAAACAGCATCCTGAGGGTCCTGGCAGCGGCACCCTGGTACGCTCGCAACTCAGAAATCCATGAGCACCTGGAAATTCCAACGATCCTAGAAGAAGCGAAGTGCTACCTAGAGAAATACAAAGAACGATTAACCAACCACCCAAATCCTCTCTCACATTCACTATTGATGCCAAATCATACCAAGAGGCTCAAGAAAGCTGATATTGTGCTGCCTGATTAAAGTGGAATTTGGACATTGGTCCTGATTCCATAAAAATGTGATGTATCTTTCCACACATCTGATCATAGTCAGGGATGACTGATAGCAGATAAGAACAAAAAAAAAAAAAAAATTAATTGTTAAAACATAAAATATAATATTAATAATAGTAATAATATGTACAAGGTAAAAAAAGAAAGGAGGGAAAATAATCAAAGGGCATCAAAAAATTCATCCGCATCGCTGTCAACAGGAAACGTGCCCAAAAGACTGGCAGAGAAAATTATTATTATTTTATTATTAATCACCAATCAATAACAAGACAAACAAACTATCCAGTAATTTTCTGGTGACTACAGAAATAAACTTGCTTTCACACAGAGAACAAGAGTGGAGAAAACACACATAGTGTTCAAAATCAACTTTTTTTCTCTACTGAACCAGTAAAGTGGCAATTAAGTCAATTGATGCACATTATTGAAGCGATAGTGGGTGATGTGGTCCTAAAGAGTGTAATGTCAGAAAAACATACATTTGTTACATAAAATATTGCAATATATGCATTATCATAATACAGACTATATCATTCATCCATTACAAGTATGGCATTCTCCTAAATATTGAAAGTTCTTATGCTGAAGAGAAATATGGATTTTAACATGGATAATGAGTTGAGTTTGTTTCACCATTTCTTTTCAGTTGTTGTAAAAGAAAATGTCAACTACCTCAATTTTTTTTTTGTTTTGTAAGGTGATTCTGATATCCCATTTACAGAATAAACAATTTTATTTCATTAATGAATGTTGCAACATATACATAACATGGGTACTTTCTATTATTGCAAGTAGGGAAACAAGTATGGAAAAATATCTGTGAAATGGCAACCTGCCAGATTTAAAGAACAGTACATTAAGTACAGGAAAGTAGGTATCAGTGGAGTGGTATAAGTAATACTGTTTATTTTTTTTATATTCTATAATTCAGTATAGTATATTATATGGTCTCTAGATTAGGCTTTGTATGCTCCATTAAAAAAATAAAGAAAGAAAATTTGTTTTATTCAATAAATGCTTCCCTGCTCGTGAGTGCCTTTGTGAATAAACCTTTAGAATAATATGCTTCCATTTCAAATTGTAAGCTTAAGTTAACAAAACAGACACTGAAACTGACTGTCAGAACAAAATAGGAGGAAAATGACATAATAGAGCCAAATATTTTAAAAGCGCACAACTTGGTTTGATGTAATCACTTGTACTAAGTACATGGTAGCCAGTAAGCCTGTTAGTCACTGACCATGAAAAAGATAGCCAATAACCCTGCTGTACTGTGTTCAGTTTGTGATCTTCCTGCATGAGTCGCAATAAATACTTTTTCTTTTCTTTTAGTACATCTGAATATAGTTGTCAGACGAAAATAATTCCAGCTCATAGCGGTCTATATTCCAAGACCAAGTCTGAGAATAAATACTTTTGCTAACAGCTTTCAAAGCAATACAAATTGTTAACAGCACTTCACATAATGTACGTTTAGAAAATTACACACACAATACAGGCAACTATAACATATTGCTTAAATAAATGTAGGGTAAACAATAAAATTACCCCTCTAAGTACCGATTAATTCCCCCCTAAGACGACCCACTGACCAATATTTTCATATCAATGTCATTTTAGGGGCTTCAGCCGTTTGTCGTACAAATTGAGCATTCCCAAAATAGTGACTCGAAAACTTCGCTACCTACATCCTACATTACGCCAGCACCTATTACGTAGATATTTTTTATCCTAATGCGTAACGGCGATAGGTTATAATTAGGAATATCACGTAAATAGTTAATGTCACGATTGTC
This sequence comes from Luperina testacea, assembly GCA_927399505.1. Taxonomy (NCBI): domain Eukaryota; kingdom Metazoa; phylum Arthropoda; class Insecta; order Lepidoptera; family Noctuidae; genus Luperina; species Luperina testacea. The sequence continues at coordinate 4,142,272 of OV656771.1, forward strand.
CTGATATTCCATCTGTAACCACGCTGCAACAAATTGGCAATTATAAACGTGGAGCTGAGTAGGTAACTGTTATTTCTAGTTAGAAACAGAAAAAAACTGTTAGTCCACCAATTATAATACCTACACCAGCTAAGAATATAATATTCCTTTATCTTTTGAGTAGATAGATACCCAGAAAATATAATTATAAAATACTTACTTTCAGTCGCGTAAGATTTCCATCTCGTGCAGCGTTGAAAACGACTGTTTTGAAATCCATGACGGTTCTCTTTGCTTCGTAAAAAAACTCACAAAAACAGAATATCACTTCAAGAACAGCACTTTCTTCTGAATATAATCATTGAAAATACACTGTATCACGATAAAACAAAGCAACCAGTCAGTTTATTTCAAAACACTTCGACACTGCAAACTCAGTCGCTCAACAAACAGCTGCAGCGCGACGACGATCTGCCAATTCTGCCACAATCACAAATTAGTGTCAAATGTCTAGATTATTTAAAAAATAACCAAAGACAAAATAATTTCACACTTTTCTTTTTAAGTGGATGAGCAAGATTGGAACACAAGTCTTTTTAACTAACTTCTTCGAAAAGGAAGTTCTCAATAATTCGTCTGTTTACAGGGTGACACGTTTATAGTGGTCCAAAACAATCTTTAAGCTTCTCTCCAAGAGCGTTCTGCAACGCCTCGGGCTATTGTAAGCGTCGTACGGTTAGCGGTTACTCATAGATTAACCGGTAAAGTTCCACGCGTGACCGATCGGTCACGAAACAATAGAAAATCGATTGTGGTTGTTATTGCCTGAATAGGGATGTTTGCTGGAAGCTTCGCTTCGTGAGAACGCTGATTGCTTGTCAATAAAGTTAAGCAACCTGTGTAACCAGTCGACGCAATATACATCATCTGCCTACTAGCCTTTTCCCAACTATGTTGAGGTCGGCTTCCAGTCTAACCAGATACAGCTGAGTACCAGTGTTTTACATGGAACGACTGCCTAACTGACCTCCACAACCCAGTTATTGGGTAATACGAAACCCCTTGGTAAGACTGGTTGTCAGACTTTCGGGCTTCTGACAATCCGTAACAATCCGTATTATATCTGACTTTACTTTGCCTTAGGCGTTACTCGACCTTTATATTGAGTAATGTTTATGTTTTTACCCATTCTGTAATAGGTCGATACATTCAATTTTTAATTGTTTATTACATTCCATAGTGCACCCAAGCAAGCCATAGCCACACGTTATCGTTACGGTGGTTTTTAGCAAGCGTGTAGTTCTGGCATAAACTCAATAGGATTGCTCTACGGATGTCGAATCCAACCAACATCAATTGATATTCTTTTTTCAGCTCACTGTTGACATTGGCAGAATAGTCGACATCGGCTTTGCTTGCCATTTAATAAAAATAGAATAGAACTGATATTCTCGATTTATTGGAAGGGGCCAAAAAGTCTATGACTTACAAACCAGCAATGTACAGCGTTCAAATATGACGATGTATAACAATTTCGAGAATGCCATTCTTGTGATGAATGATGATGGATGACATGACAGCCGAACAAAAATTACGGCGTGGATTTATGGTTAAAAAATTTGCGGAAGTCTGTTGACTGTTTCTCGAAATACATGTTAAATTACAATTAACCGCGTTATTTGCATGGTGATTGATAATTGTACATAAAAGTTGTAAATGTCAATATAATGACCGATAATTCAAAAGTTACGAGGCAAAGTTTGTGCATATCATTGTCGTTAGCGCGTAAGTCGGGCTCTCCGGTGTTTGGTGTGTTATAGCAGTGGTGGACGGTGTTATAGGAGATGGTGCCGATGGTGTTAGCAAACGGATCAAAAGAGAACTATATTTGATTGTGTATACTGGAGATATTGCAATAGATTTTTGTTAAGATGTATCCAACAGCTACGCGGCACCCGGCGGCCGCGGTAAGGGTTTGTGTTGTTTTTCTATCTATCACTGGCTTTCAACTTCACGTACTTAATTCTGTTATAGCAGAAGTTTAACTCTTCAAAGTTGCTTGTTGAAGTAGATTCTGCTTAGACCCTATTATTGTTTGTCACTGTTTGTGCAGGGACCTCAGCCGCCAGCAGGACCTATCAAATTTACAATAGCTGACACCCTAGAGCGTATAAAAGAGGAATTCAACTTTCTACAAGCACAATACCATACGTAAGTACATGTTGAGTTCTTATTTACTTACATGCTAACCTATTCTAATTTGATGTTTTATCCTTAATCATTATCTCATCTTGAGATTAAGTTACAATTCATTGTTTACAGTTTGAAATTGGAATGTGAGAAACTGGCCAGTGAGAAGACGGAAATGCAGAGGCATTATGTTATGGTAATTAAACTTTTATGTAGCCGAAGATAAAGTAAGTTTATTTGTGAACAAATATCACTGTTAAGTCACAAATAAATAAGGATAGGCGAGAAACTAAGATAATCATTGTTCAAATATTGAATGTTTGGGCTAGATAACAATGTAAGCTAAGCTTAGTTATTCTCAAACAGTTATTATTGCACATGTTGTGAAATTAAGTCACTATAGAAACTTTATCACTGATAAGCAGTATTAATTTATTGTTATAACCTATGTTATTAATGATATCTTGATAATTTTTAGATATTTGAATTTATGGTGACTGAGTAACCTTATTTTAACTGCAATACATGAGAAACAAACTTTCCAATATGTTAAATGGTTGCTACATTATTTAGCACATAAGTGTAAAGATTTTAGTCACACAGCCTTAAAAAAAATACATTTCTTTTATTGCTTGTTACTTAGTGGGTGATTTAGATTCTTAACCATAAACAATAACTATTTAAAATAAAGAATATGTAGGTCATTTTTATAAGGAAAATTAAGATTATTTATAATAGTAACTAATAATGGTGATAATTATTTGTCCATTGTTGTGCAATAATGAAGCCAATTAATCTATACTTATAATCAGTTTGATGAAATTATAGGGACATTAGTCTTGAATGTTATCAGACACCTTAATAGATGTGACCCCTGGGGTACCTCATAAGCAATCTACCAGTTCTATAACTCATGTAAAACATAATGTAAATAATTATTTATATTTCTCTTACAGTATTATGAAATGTCTTATGGGCTCAATGTGGAGATGCACAAACAGGTAAATAACAATCTCAAATCCAAAAACATAAACAAAAGGACCCTTGCATGTCAAAGTACTCATCCGCATTGCTGTCATCTGGAAACGTGCCCGGAAGACTGGCAGCATTGCCTCGTTAAATGGTAATGCTAATTCTTTGGCCAAAGAACATCCCAGCCCTCGGGTAACTTCAACACCTAAGTGTCCTTTTGTTTTTGTAATTATTTTTTATAGTTAGTCATTACTTTAGAGTTATCTATGGATACAATAAAAAGCTTAAACTTTATTCTATATACATATAACATTTTTCTACAACACATTTTTTTTTGCATTTACAGACAGAAATAGCAAAGAGATTAAGTGCTATAATAGGGCAGGTGCTCCCGTTCCTAGCACAGGAGCATCAGCAACAGGTGGCATCTGCAGTGGAAAGAGCAAAACAAGTCACCATGTCTGAACTTAATGCCATCATTGGGGTAAGCTACCATACATGCCACAGTAGATAACTTACCTAAACTATAAAAAAACTGCAACTAATTATAAAAATATTTATTCATCTTAAAGGCTTGTATAGTGTTATGAATAATATCATTAATTTAGCCCATTAATTATTTTGCTTATTTATTTTATTTAGTTTTTGTAAAACTAGGATAATTTGTTATCCACACATAAAAATGTATGTATCAATCTAAATAAATGCTATGAATTAAAATTTTATATTCTATGTGAATTATTTCAACAATATTATTTCTTTATAGGCAATTTGCCAAGATTTTGGTTTACTTATAAATTTTAATGATATTTTGATGGAATTCTTTAGAAGAGACCATATACCACTGCATCTGCTGCTGGTAAAAATTACTTTACGAAAAAAAAATTCCCTCCAACCTGGGGCAATCAAGTTGTACTATTCAACTTAACAACATTTATGGCTCTAGAATGAGAAACCACAGACTAAATCCCCTATTATCAAATTCAGTTAAAGCAATGACCTGCAATCAGCTGCCAGCAAACTGAAAAGTGCAATTAGCATTTAGTGAAGTTACCTGCGTTTTTACTACAATATAATTGCACTGCTCAGTAGTAGTTGTCATGCAGATTGTAATACTCAGTTACTGTTTTACTGAATTAACATCAAAGGGTGATGCCTCAACATTCTACTTATTAAAAAACACATTATTGCTGTCCAAAGTTAGGAGCAGTTGTACTATCCATTAATGAGTGAGCGACAGCATAGAAAATAATATACTAAGTGTGTTATAGTGTCTATTTAATGAATATTCTACGTAGTAACGAAGAAGCATAGTGATACATTCACAAGGCAGTTACGTTAGTGAGAGTAGGTTATTAACAACAGCATATATATTGTTAACGTTGTCCGCAGCAACAACAACAGCAGGGGCTGCAGCAACTGCTTGTAAGTCAAGATATACAGTGCTTGGTACATTGATATATGTTGTGATTAACATTTTGCATTATTTTATGTTGCCACTTTGATTTCTTTTCAAATTACATCACAAAATTTCTCATGTTAACTTCTGCATTCTCATCTCACTATGAATTTGTACTTTAGTATTCATTATATTATACTATGAGGCTATAAAGAGCAAAAAAAACCATAATAAAGAGTATTCTATTCTATAAATAAACATCCAGTATTTTTTATAAGGAATTTTGAGGAACGGAATGGATATTAATATTTTTCATAATTTAATCATTTTCACTGCGTCTGAAATGCTCAGTGGTTCAGGTGAAAGTATATTCTAAAAGGGCCAGAAGATATCTCTTCAAGTATTTCAATGAAACAATTTAGCCTTGTTGTTTTATTTTACATCAATTATACCGATACTTTCATTATCACTAATATTGTACACAGGCATGGTTGATTAACGTGGTCTTCGGAATGGGTCATGTATGAAAATATTAAATTGTCTCGATTTTTTTTCTGCACTTATGAACAAGCTAATACTATCTACAAAAAAAGTATCAGATTTATCTGATTAGTATTTCCAGAGAAATAAATTAAATTCTGTTAGAGGCGGCCATCGACAGTAACCCACGGATTTTTATTCAATTTCCTTAGCCTACTCAATTAAAAAGTAAAAACTGTAGATAATCATAACTTGTCAATTTGTCATAACATAACCTCACTTTTCACCTCTTGCTTTGTGTTTGTTTGCGATTTTATGGATAATATATCTTTACGACGACCCTCACGCTTTGAATACTGGATTAGATTTCGACTGCCTTCGCGACGACCCCCACGCTTTGGACACTGGATTAGATTTTGAGAGACCTTTGTTATGATGGATGAATGTCAGACGGTACAGATTATCTACAGTTTTTACTTTTTAATTGAGTAGGCTAAGGAAATTGAATAAAAATCCGTGGGTTACTGTCGATGGCCGCCTCTAACAGAATTTAATTTATTTCTCTGGAAATACTAATCAGATAAATCTGATACTTTTTTTGTAGATAGTATTAGCTTATTCATAAGTGCAGAAAAAAAATCGAGACAATTTAATATTTTCATACATGACCCATTGGGGATATCATCTATCTCATATTTTAAAAAATGGGACTGGCTCTTCATAATTTTATTCTTCATAGGTACAAACTGTTATTAATAGTTAAGAATACTCTCAACAATCATGGCTTCAACAGCTGAACATACAACTATAATCATTTTAGTCGTCATACACCTTGATTGCTTAATGCCATCAAAAGCAAAAATTGATCGCAATAAAGCGGTACCAATCAAGAGAATGCACAAGCTAACATAATCACAAGCGGACGTTTAACATAAGTTATGTCACAGTAATTGGAAAAACTAATTGGACTTCAATGTTTTATAATCACACCTCCTAACTTCACGTTTTCATTGTATGCAAGCACACAAGTCGCGCGTAGATGTTGCATCCAACATGCAATAATTAGTGCTTTATGATGTAAACGCCATGTTTATATTACACATTTGTTTTTTTTTTAATTTCTCATTATTATGACGAATGAGATTTACGCATCGTTGCTAGTAAATCAGTTTGTTTAGTGGTTTTGCTATCAACATGATCGAATCAATACCTATGTGTTCAACATGGTGGTAACAAAGCATGTATGCGAAAATTATAACATCGTGTTTTAATGCTATGTTAATGTATCTAATTTATAATTCTCATACCTAAATTTTGAATATAAAATTATACCCTTAAAAGAGTTTGTAAATGAAAATTAGCATATTTAAGTGTAATTAATTTGTAATAAATTAATCAATTAGCTAGCCTTCATTATTTTATTAGTAGTTTTTGCTGAGATTTTAATTAGTTTCATGCGCACGCTTGTAATATTAATTGGAAATATACTTCCTGTGTCTAAAACAAAAGTATAAATAGTGTATTCTAATAGATTCTTGCTTCATCTTTGTGTTAACACATCTAATTTATTACTCTATATTTATAATTATGGTTATTATTTCACAGCCATTTGTGTTCATAGATAATAGACGTAGATGCAAATAAGAAAATGTACAATGCGAGCCACGAAAGATGAGACTTGACACACCACGTGGTTTGACTTGCGCAGAACACGATTTTAGGTATCTTTAGCGGTATGAGGTCTGAGTGCGGGACGGGACCGGACGTCATAGGGGTGGCGGAAAGAGCGGGGGAGGCGGGGTCAAGTCTCATCTTTCGTGGCACGCATTGTATGTGTACAGATCGTACATAGTATCCCATTCTAATTCAGTTTAGCTAAGGTATGGTAAGGTAAGGAATGATGAACGAATGACTTTAATAAACCATACATTTAAGCTGGACTGTTGAGTCCAATTCATATAAAATATAGTTATCAGTATCACCATCACATCTTGGACTTGGACCGATCTTGGAGATAGTGAATGGGAGAAGCGTCATGTCTGTCCATTAATCGCATCCGTTCGTACTAAATGGACATGCATGATATATCTTGGGGACTATTGTTATTGATACTAAGCACTTGGAACTATTTGACTTTAATCAGTTTAATAACAGTCTGGGATAAACATAAACGTAAATTTGATTCATACCACTGATCCCACCATAAATCAATCAAACTATTAGCAACCACGACATGCGGGAACTTATCATAAATCCCCACTGATTTCTGAAACCTTCATTGGTCCCCATTCTAACCCTTAACAGCAAATCTATTTTGAAATCTCAAGTTAATTGTTATGATTGGTTGATTTAACAGCCAATAAAATCACTCCATGAGATTTGACAACCAAATCAATTAATTAGACACGTCCACATAATTTGAAGTCATCCCTAATACCGATTAGGGATGACTTCAAATTATGTGGACGTGTCGTATTAAAGTCACGAGCATAAAAAACCTTACACTTACGCACATTCAAAACCGATTTTATTGTGGAATAACTTTTAGAAAACTCCTATTTCATAATATAATGTTTCGGATATGCTATATTTTTGTAACAACATACAATTTCTATTAATTTAATACTTTAGGAGGACATCGCTTTTGAATCTTGCGTAAATGTCAGGTATTTGCGCTTATGACTGTACATACATACATAAAAAATAATCTTGGGCATCAACCCACCTTACTAATACTCCGCAGAATACCCTTACTTCTTACAATATAAATGTTTTTTGTAGCAGCAAATCCATGCGAGTGCAGGCCTGTCGCACGGCGTGGGGGGCGGGGGCCTGCTGGGCGCGGGCGGGCTGCTGTTCGCGCCCGGCGCCGGGCCCCCGCCCCCGCCGCACCTGCCGCCGCCCGCGCATAAGGTGAGCCCTAGTTCAATATTTCGATTGTGCAAAAGACATGCTGTAACGATATTGATTTCTCGTTCTCGCATGATGGAAATCCGTGAAAACCGATAAAGTTAAATAAATCAGATAACTTGGCACATGTTATTCTGGCGCCAAACAGACGTGGTGTGTGGTAAGAACACACTTTGCCATCACGTCTTGTAAAGTCTTCAAACAAGGTGTTCTAATGTTGAAGCTATGTCTGGTGCCAGTTATAAGGCCATTGAATTTTGCACGTACTACTTCTAACTATATTTTTATCCATCAGGTGGAGCTCCCTCCGCCCGCAGACATAAAGCCGCCCGTCCTACCGGGCGGGCCCGCGCCTCCCCCACTGCTCCCCGGCCAGCCTCCGCCGAGAGACGATGACCGGCTTGGCTCTAGGGGATTACAACAGGTAGGTCATATTCATTTACTATCTTCAATTATCATATATGTTGGTGTGCCTAAGCGCCTTTTTCCAGTCACGTGTGTTTGCATCCGCGTGCGAGCCTCACCCGCATGCGTGAGCTAAGCGCGTCTGATGCAATTACATATATAATATGTCTTTGTATTTTATTGTGTTTACGTAGATATTATGTACTAAAATAAATAAACAAATAAATAATTTCTGCTCCTAATAAAGCAAAGGCGCTCAGTATCCCCTCACGAGCGTGAACAGAAGTACCGGCCGCGTTCGCCAGTGGAACCTGAAGCCCTCGACGTAAAGCGACGGAAGGAGGAGAAGGTACTCGGCCATGTGAGTCTATGTAGTGTATGTGTCGGCTTCCAAAACATTCATGTTGCTTTTTGTGTTCTTTTTTCACTCCTCGTGTTTGATTTAGACGGTTGTTGCTCGGTTTAGTTGATGCTACCTTTAGCCCGCGGCTTCGCCCGCATGGAGGACGAAAATTATCCTACGGCAACGTACTACCGGGATAAAAAGTATCTATGTCCTAACCTGGATCACAGACTATCCGTGTGCCAACTTTCATCCAAATCCATTTAGCCGACTGACCGCGGTCCTTTCCAGGCAGAGAAGCAGTAAAAAACAGTGCTTGTACAGACGCCAGCACATCAGCAATCTACTACAATCTGTCAAATTTCTTTGATAGATTTTCAACTTTATCGCTAAAGCATAAGGTTCAAAGTTGATTGGCAAAATTTGACAGTTTCGGGTAGCTTGATGTGCTGGCGTCTGTACAAATGCACCTTCTATTTCGGAGTTAATACTCCGACTAATTTTTTAAAAGATCAACAAAAATCCCACTCTTGCATTGCGTCATCTCTAAAACGTGATTTTCATTGTTTTGCTAAATTAATAATCCGAAGATTTTATTATAAGGGAGTTCTAAAACAAGTTTATTCATTATCATAATCCATGCTAATATTATAAATTCGAAAGTATGTCTGTCTGTATGTTACCTTTTTACGCCTAAACCACTGAACGGAATTCGATAAAATTTGGCAGAGAGATAGATTGCATCCCGGGGAAGGACATAGGATAGTTTTTATCCCGATATTCCCACGGAATCAAAACGTGGGTGAAACCGCGGGGAGCTGCTAGTGTATTAATGTTAAAAAAAAATACAAATGATCCCAATTCAGCAAAAACCGTCTGTTCCGACTGCTTATTTATACAGATGCTTTATAAATATGTTGCTGATAACGATGGCTGTAACAATACTTGTCAATTAATATTATTGCTGGTTTTCTAAAGAAATACTGTTATCAATGCGTTTATTAATGGTATAATTACATTTCTAGGACAGCGATGCTGAAAAAAGTGACCAAGATCTTGTTGTTGATGTGGCTAACGAGGTAAGATGGTAACGATTGTGTGTTCTGTAGTGTGCAAAGGATTTCAAGGCTGTGAATTGTATGACTTTGAGATATTTTACCTGTTTTAGCTTGCAGTGCATTGTGTCTAAGTGGTCATTATTTTAATAAAGTGCACTTTTTGTAAAGGTGAGTATAGACTAGAGCATTTACAGTACCCGGCGATAAATATTGCACATCGACCTTTGGAAAGAGACAATCGGCTAATTTCGGCTTCGTAGAGCGTTATCTCTGTCGCACGAAATACAAACAGTCCGGTATCTATTAGGAGCTGTTAAAACAATTATGATGTGCTTCTTTTGATAATTATTTTTATTCTTTGTATAAAATTTAAAAAAAATGTAAAGGTCGATGTGCAATATTTATCGCCGGGTACTGTACTTGTGTTTGATTAGAGCATTTACTTCTTAACAGAACATCGAGCATTCGCCGTTTTTTAAATTTTATTGAACCGCACTTCGAAAGCGTTGCTCGTTGTTTTGTTACAACCTGATTTTAAAAACCAACGAGCGTATTTGTGTAACATTTTATCGAGCAAAGGCACGAGCGGTACCTGTATGTCCGACATTTCAACAATGAACGCAACGTAGACAGAAATGTTACAGGCAAATGCTCACTCGCCGTGAGCATTTTGTCGAACGCAGCGTCGAGCATTCGCAGAAACGTTACATGGAAATGCTCGAGAAAATGCTCTAGTGTATATTCATCTTTAGATTATGGCTTGCATTCTATGCAGAGTATGTCTATAGAAATGATAATTAGTTTCATCAGGACTGCCCTCGTAGACAAATCAACTATTTAAAAAGTTTTTGTTCAATAAAAGCGACGATCTTCAGGCATTTAAAGCAAATAAAGTTGCATGTTTGTTTAGATGCATTTGCAGTGCTTGCTTATGACATAAGATTTAACAGGGTTCACCAAGTTTTTATATAATTCGTTCCAGCAACTTATTTATTACATGTAAAGGTAAACATAACTTTGCCAAAAACTTACCTAGTGTTTAAAACAATAAAAATGAATTACAATATAGCACACTAGTTTATTTTGATAGGTGGCCAAAATCGGAACTACTAATGCCGCCAAATTGTTTTTTTTTAATACGTTTCAAGAGACATTTAAAAAATCTTTTGCACAAATAATTACCACCAGCGCCCCCATATATCAACGTCACTCAAGTGCCAAAAGATTATTGTAGCAGTGTATGCATTATTACATGCTACAATTCGATCATTGTAGGAGGAGCGAGGGTCACCCAGCGTGCGCACGGACGGCGGCGAGCGAACAGAGAACGGTCCGCGACCTCCTTCCAGATCTGGCTCCTCCTCCAGTCGCTCCACGCCCAAGAGTTCCAAAGACGTGAGTTGGTTACTTTCGGATCTTTTTCACAATTTATTAGAGCTAGTTCTTTGAGGAAATATCAAGTTGGGTTTATTATGAATTAATCTTCCAAGTATATTCAGTTGAAAGTTTGACAAGATTACTGTGTATTATCCATTGTCTGTCATAATTATAACACATTCTAAATTGAAATGCTGAATTAATATGTCTCACAGTAACAGTCATCAAATTCGTGGTGTGTCCAAATGTTGATTTTTGTTAGTTAAACAACCGTAACAAAAAAAAAAAAAAAAACAATGTCAGTTGCTTTTGGGCGTAAACACCTTGGATGCTGTGCTAAATCGACGAAATTTTGACTTCATTTGTTGCAAGAATATTTCCTTCTAATTTAACGTCCTTTTTTCTCCCTTTAATCGAACTTTCCAAACTCTTTATACTCCAATACTTAACGTGTTATCCCGTCAGGAGAAGCCGGGCACCCCGGGCGGCAAGCTGCCCCGCGCGCCCACGCCCACGGGCGGCGCGGGCGGCGCGGGCGCGGGGGGCGCGGGGGGCGCGCGCGGCGCCTACTTCCCCGCCTACGCCGCCTACCGCGCCGCCGCGCCCGCGCCGCACCCCATGCACTACGACCAGCATCACAGGACCAACGGGATCGCGCCCGCTAAGCCGTCAGTATATTTTGAATCAAGTATTTTTGAATTTAAAAAAAGAAGAAGTGACAAATATGTACAGACGCCAGCACATCAAGCTACCCGAAACTGTCAAATTTTCCCAATCAACTTTGAACCTTATACTTTAGCGATAAAGTTGAAAATCTATTAAAGAAATCTGACAGATTGTAGTAGCTTGATGTGCTGGCGTCTGTACAAGAGTATGCTTAGTTATTCTGATCATATTGAGAGGACGAATGAGAGGCGACTAACATAATGGTATTTATTTGTGTGTGATATGGTAATGAGGGTTTTCTGAAATGACGTTCGCTAGGTGGCAGCACTGACACATCAGGTCCAGGCATCTGTCTAAAGAGCCTATATTTTCTTTAGTCATGACTGAATGATGAACGAATGAATGAATCGTATGATGAACGTCATCATATATTTTATATTGGAAGACCTCTTGTCACAGTGGTGCCAATTGGTGTCGTAAATTTTCACGAAAACCCTCATTGTGAATGGTAATCTGCCGAACAGACATTGGCCTCGATATTAAAATTTTACTTTTTTTCATCAGTCAACTACAACATGTTCCAACCGACAGGGCCTACTCGTACCATTCGTGCGGTGGGCCCCTCCAGCCCGTGGGCTTCCCGGCGGACGCACTGGGCGGGGCCGGGGTCCCGCGCGGGGCCCGGGCCGTGGCCGCGCTACCTCACGGCGAAGTAGTCTGTGCAGTGGCGTTGTCACTGTCTGGGAGCTCGAGACACGCGTATACAGGAGGGAAAGGGTGTGTTAAATTATGGGATATTAGCAACCCGGGGTCGCCGGCTGCGTTGGAGCCGTTGTCGCAGCTTGATTGTTTGGTGAGTTTATACTTCCGATTTTATGTTTCCAAAATTTTTAGTTGTGATATTGTTCACTCAGATTTTATTGAATGACGAACAACAAAAAGAGAATCTTTTCAAAATCCCAGATAATTGAAAAGTAGTACAGAACATTCAAAAAACACCATGCACAACCTGTATATTGAAAAACGCAAGACTGCTTAGAATAAAATGCCCTACCGTTTTATACCTCGAAATCCTTAGCGTGCCTTATGCGCCTGCCACACACTCGACGAGTGGCATGGGAAGTAACGAGGAAAGGAGGCAGAGACATAGTGTGGCAACATTACTCGTCATGCCACACGTCATGCTCCTCGTCCTACCCACTGCTCCCTATTTTGTCGGTTTTTGCGCGCGAGTCAAAGGACCGGCAATACGAGTGCGAGTGGCCGGCCACATAATCGCGCGGTCGCAGTCTGCATAGAGCGCTCGCGCAAGACGCACGCGTATGCAAAATTGGAAATTATGTCGTCGCCAAGCGTGGAATGGTCAAATGAAAAGGTGTTAATAATCCACCATCTCCGTTGGCGAGGACGACAACGACGATGTATATTTCTTTTTACTACATTAATATAATTAGCTATACTAAAAATGCATAGCGCGCACGCTGCCACCGTTTCAACGTCCATTGTCTCACCAAGGCAAATGACAAGTGAGGAGCGTCGCGATTAATTGCGCGAGTAGAGCAGTGTGTGGGCAGAGAGGGCAACATCGCGGCAAATCACGGCAGCGCGAGGAGCATAGCGATGAGCAGCGCAAGGAGCATAGTCTGGCAGGCGCATTACACCTAGAAAGACTAATCAACAGAAATGTTAGCTGACAGATGGTCAAACTAAAGTCTGTGATAGACTGACTGAAATAACAACAGCAAATAATTTCATTTATTTTTTTATCTATGAAAACGTTGCCCCACACTAGGAATTACTCCTGTATCGTGGGTGCGTTTACAAACATTTAAATTCACATACATAAACAGCCAGACCCGGAACAACTACCTGTAGGCAATACAAATATTTGTTTCGTGCGGGAATCGAACCCGCGACACGCAGCGCAGCAGTCGATCGCTCAGCCACTGCGCCAACCATGTCGTCCAAAGACAATTTGACATTAGTCTAGAGTAAGGCCTTTCAGCTAATTTTTGCAAGCCTTTCAGACACAAGGATAACAAGCGAGTACATATGAATAATGTATAAATGTTACAAGCATAACTAAACCTGAAAATTCTTAATTCCAGCAAAGAGATAACTACATTCGCTCAGTGAAGCTGCTGCCGGACGGGCGCACGCTGATCGTGGGCGGCGAGGCCTCCAACCTGTCCATCTGGGACCTCGCGTCGCCCACGCCGCGCATGCGCGCTGAGCTCACGTCCTCCGCGCCGGCGTGCTACGCGCTCGCTATCAGTCCTGACTCCAAGGTACCAAAAAACTAAAACTATCATATAGTTAAGGTTGGTTTAATCAGATTTCATTTGACTTACATATAGAATATTTTTTATTTTGTAAACGTGAGAACATTGTAAGCCTTAGAGACTCAGGTGTGCGATATGTTGATATTTTTTTTTTTTTTTTTAAGTAACTCTTGTTGTCAAACCCACACTGACCTCCCATAAATATTAACACAGTAATTTGAAATCATTGTAATAACTAATAACCAATTATTTTTCAAAGAACAACCATGAAGTTTCTTGCTGGCTCTTCTCCATAGGTAGCAGTTGGAACCATGCACCAAGCTTCTGTTGTTTCAAAATGTTTAATATTCATAGGGCTTAGGTGAAATAAAATATTTTGATTTGAATGTGACTGTTTAAGAATAATGAATAATCCAGAAATAATCAAACATGCTTATTAATATGTTGTTTTGTTTAAAAATATATATTGTTCAACAGGTGTGCTTCAGCTGTTGTTCAGACGGCAACATAGCGGTATGGGATCTCCAAAACCAAACATTAGTTAGACAATTCCAAGGTACGTGTAAAGCATTTAAATCCAATTTTGTTTGGTAATCTTAGAACGAAAATATTAAGGGTTATTTTAGAAAAGTAAGACAGTAGCCCATATACTGACTTGATTAGCACTTCTAAAACCATACAAAATTTTTTTTTACCTTCATCAACCATTTTGTTTTTTTGAAGTGAAAACTTCTTTAGCATCGTTGTGATTTGAAATTTTATGAAACGAAAAAGCAACAGTAAAAAGAGACATATAAGATTTAACGTGGGAGAAAACGAGATAGGAAGCATTATACAGTGTTTTTGAAGGTTTCACTTCTACCACGTGTGAATGAGGGTTTTCTGAAATGACGTTCGCTAGGTGGCAGCACTGGCACGTCAGGTCCAGGCATCTGTCAAAAGAGCCTATATTTTCTTTAGTCATGACGGAATGATGAACGAATGAATGAATCGAATGATGAACGTCATCATATATTTTGTATTGGGAGACCTCTTGTCACAGTGGTGCCAACTGGTGTCGTAAATTTTCACGAAAACCCTCATTGCACACATGCTGTTTTTTTTCTTATTTTTGGTATCAGCACTCCCAAAAACCCTAAAACGATGTGTATGTCCAGGTCACACGGACGGCGCGTCGTGCATAGACATCAGCGGCGACGGCACGCGGCTGTGGACGGGCGGGCTTGACAACACGGTGCGCTCGTGGGACTTGCGCGAGGGCAGACAACTGCATCAGCACGACTTCTCCAGCCAGATCTTCTCGCTCGGATACTGTCCTACCGGTCAGTTACATTATATGATTATACCATCTCCTAAATAGCAAACCTGGTAAAAAGACGGTAGCTTTAGGGCAGGGAACGTGATTGGGTAGACCACTGCTTAAGCTCCCACTTCAGTAGTGGTCTACCAAACCACGTGGTCACTGTGGTGACCCTAGTAATAATGAATTTATAGCGACCCCGGGAAAATATCACCGACACGAGTCCACGATCACGAGTCCTGGCGCCAGAAAATGTTTAATTTTCCCCAATCTAAAGAATCATCACTGAACACCACTGAATAACTGTTTCATGAAATCATCATTATTTGGACTTACGTGGTCGTAGAGAGTTGTGTTGATGACTTTAATGATTATAATTCTGTAAATACATATTTGTTACGGCCGCGAATCATATTTTGATCGACGTACAACTTAAAACTGACCAGCAAATTGCAAGAAAACGTAAGAAAATTTGAATTTCGCGGGCTACCTTAGCGCTTCCCCATAACGTAATTTTTTATATCTTTCTTCTCTCCTATAGGTTCGTGGCTAGCAGTAGGCATGGAGAACTCCCATGTAGAAGTTCTCCACGCGGGCAAGCCGGACCGCTATCAGCTACTATTGCACGAGTCGTGTGTACTGTCCCTTAAGTTCGCGGCTGCCGGCAAGTGGTTCGTGTCTACGGGGAAGGATAACTTACTTAATGCGTGGCGCACGCCTTATGGAGCTAGTATATTCCAGGTACGTAATTAATTTTTTAGAGGTTGGTTGATTATTTATTATTTTGTAAGTTTAATTTTAAGATCCATAGTTGCACAGCAATAAAAATATAGGTACCTAAGTAAATTGTCATATACAATGATAAATTAATTTGTCTTTAGTTTGTTCATCAATTATATTAGTAGGTACTTAACTATGTAATAAAATTCAAGATTTAAATTCAATAACTTTATTTAAATAGCTTTATGCAGGCCGCAGCATGTTGGCAACACCAACATCAACATTTTTAATGACATGTAAATTTTGACGTTTATATTATCTGTGGAGCACTGTGTTTCGCTCTCTTCCAACCACGAACTGTGCAATAAATGACGTGTCTGTAACTCCAGAGTTTTACTTCACCAAATACTGAAGCCCTCCTGCCCTACCAGCACAACAACACGGTAGAAAAAGAGTAACCGTGGAGTCCCTTGCCAGCTCTTCGCCATGGGAAACGATCAATTGCAACCGCCCAATTTTTGACCTGTCATAAATGCCCATGTGAAATAATATATTTTAAATTGGATTTTGACAACAAGAGCTGCTGTATTTGTTTGAGATAAATCACCTAAAAATATGCCGAATGTTAAGACATTTACCTCAGATTGTATACAGGTTATCAAGTATACAGACCATCAAACTGAAGAAATTTTTCATGATTACGATGTTGTTCCCATGGAGAAAGTGGTTCAGTTTGATGGTCTGTGATGTTTAAAGGACTCTTAATTTTGACTACACCTTTCTGGTACATTCGGTTTATTAGTGGGTGCATATCAGTATAGCGCTATTGACAGAGAATTTAAACCCAAAAAGTTAGTTATGTTGCGATATTCTCCAATATGTATAAAGTCTCCATTTTCCACACCATGTGGCGTTCAACTTCTTCATATAAAACTTCTCATAATTTCCAAAGTTTATGCTTAAACTGCAAATTGATAAAAATGTCTTTTTATTTGCAGTCCAAGGAGTCGTCGTCGGTGCTCAGTTGTGATATATCAGCAGACGATAAGTTCATAGTGACGGGTTCTGGTGACAAGAAGGCCACTGTCTACGAAGTGATGTACTGAAGTGTCAGTGTCAGTAATCTCATAAGTCATAGGCAATAAATGAACGTTGATCGAGGTCCAGTGCGAAGAGAGCGGTTTTATATCGAGGTTTAGTTGGCTGTATACATTGATACTGTTTTTATTAAGGAGAAATTAAAATTATTGTCCGACTATGTCGGCGGGAGAAGTGGCTAATATGGGGAAAGATAGCCATTATCAAGAGGTTTATAGACAAAGTAGGCCTGTTATTGCAGGATGCAATCCTCAGCAATGTACAGGACAGTATGTACTAAACTGAAAGTCAAAGAAGGTTCTCTCAATCTCTTGTGAACAACTTTCTTAGAGCTTAATTTAGAAGGAGAAATATTGACAGCAGTGTGAGAGGACTTATGTCTAGGACATTTTTTTTTCTTTAGTAAGATATTGTATGACTTCTTTGGCTGTATACTTCTTGGTCAAAATATCAAAACAAACAGTCTCTCTTTATTATAATGTTAGGTTAGAGTAGTGACCTTTGGGCAGGGTGCCTGAGTGTTGTGCCTGTGACGATCTGGACAATATAACCGGTCCAGTAGTGACGTTTCATATCAATCAGACTGGTGTCGTGAGTTCCTTGCTAAATAAATGTTCCTCTATAAAACATGGCTATAAAATTAGATGCCCCGCAATAAATTATCTATAGTTTCCCTTTTAGTGGAATTTTTAAGAAAATACACCAAGTGTTGTTGTTTTCAATAAATCGATCTTTTAACCAACTTCATAAAAGGAGGTTCTATAAGCTAACACAAAAGAATCTAGGTTATTACAATATTCTGGCATTTATATAGACTTATTTTTCGATTATAACAAATATAATTTGGCCCAGGACAGCCATGACGATCTCAAAATTTTCTTGTATTATAATTTAGTGTTGCAAAGTTATTAATTAGTATTAAATTCAGCAATAACAAGACTTCCAAGCATTTTATTGTGTTATAGTAATTAACAATGTGTGCAGCCAACTAAAGGTGGTTGAATTAAATGTAATTTTAATGTAACAAATAGATCAATGTTGCACCGTTAAACATGGATATTTTTAGTGTTATTATATATTTTTATAATGAAATAAGAAAATCATTTTTATTAATTTTCCAAGTTGAATCTTGTTTCGTGAATGGTCCATTTATTACGAGTATTTATTATTCTGATTTATAAGTTCTTTCAGACTGATAATCTGAGTAGTATGACGATTCGATCATTACGCGTATTGTCAATTTTCGTCCTTATTATTAATTTGATGATGAAGCGTCAAAATACGCACACTGGCTTTGCATTTTGTCTCTATGCGGGGGCCAATGTCGGCCCCACTCATGTTCCTAATGTATCATAGTTAAGGGCGCCAACTCGTTTTGAGTAACGAGCAATGTACAAATACTGAAGGCCCTACATTGGCTCCAAAATGGAGTGTTTGTGTATAAATAAAAAAGATAGTGCCTGTTCAACATTTCATATTGAGTAGAAAATCGTGCTTTACAATAGGTGAACATGTTTTTAATTATCAAAACAAATGTAGTTTCTTTAATAAATTGTTGACAATTTTAAGAACTGGTGGGATATATGAGTGGTATTCGGAAGTATTTTTTAATGTGTCTCCGGTAAAGTGAGTTGGACGAAGTTAAGGATATTTCCTTATTTATTTGTAGTTTCTCTGTGAACGCGGACTGGGAAATAGGGGAATATTTGTTAAAAATTCAGAGTTCAGACTGTTTTATAGAAAAATATAACGACAATTTATTTCCATTTAAATTCTTGCAATAATGTACAGACGTCAGCATATCAAGCTACTACAATCTGTCAAATTCCTTTAATAGATTTTCAACTAAATCGCTAAAGAACAAGGTTCAAAGTTAATTGAGAAAATTTGTCAGTTTGGGTAGCTTGATGTGCTGGCGCCTGTACTAAAAATTTTGTTTTCTATCCGACTGAAATTTTTATATCGAAGTATATTTTTATTGTACTTAACGTTTATACAAATCGAATCTTTAATATGAATTTCATTATGGTAATGATCTGCAAATTGTGATATTATTTCTTCAATGACATCTAAGTATACCGAGTATGTGACACCGGATTGACTACAAACATCTATTGTTATTTTACTGCAAAATTGAATCGTATTATGTACTTTGATTATATTTATTATTTCGATAAAACTTGCTAGTTTTATTTCTTATCTTATTCCTCATGTTTAATTATCTATCCCAGAACTATTTTAACAAACTACAAGCCACAAAAGTGGGCCTAAATAATCGCCCTGACAACCAAGAGTCGCGGCAGGCCACATAGAAGCTGGTAGGACGAAATGGCTGAACAAAACCAACAAGCAATGTTTATCTATAAAAGAATAACGACTAGAGTTGCGTCTAGTAATATGACTGGATGTCGACTCTAATGTACCTAATGGTTGAGTGATTGGGTCGAAGGCTAGGTTAGTTAGATAAACTAGCTAAATAAAGAAATTTTTAACCGCATAATCTGTATCATCTGCATGGGTACCAAATACAGGTAAAACCAAGTAGTACTTCTTGGTAAAATTTTTATTGATGTTTACAATTTCAGAACGGCTCTTTTCATGTCAAATAACCCTGCGTTCCGAGTTGGGAAATAATCGATTTGAGCGTGCTTAAACCCGTACCGAATTAGCGTGAGATGCGCCATCTTGCGATAACGCCGACCATGCCTTAGAATAATATCATCGTGAGCGCTATTAAAAAATACAGGGACGATGTGTCAGTTTCTGTTTTTTTTTGAGTTGCATCATCTTTAAATTAAACTAACGTGGCCTTTTTGAAATTGTGCTTCTGGCTGACAGACACCTAACCAAAGAAAAAGACATATTGTGTTTATACAAAGAAATATTGTAATAATATAGTTTTTACATTGAGTAAACACTGTGAGCGCGTTCACGAGCGTTCCGAATTGTTGACAGTTCTCAGCTGTCATAATTGTAATATCTTAATCGGAACGCATGTGAGATGATGTGAGCGCTGTGAGCGATTATCGCTAATTCGGAAAACGGCTGGCGGATGATGTGACACTGACAGCAGAAATACTTATTTTGACAGCCGATGTGTTGGCAATCATTGATTTGTTTACATTTTACGTGGTGGTTTTTCCGCAAAAGCCATTAAACGAAGAGAAGAAGAAGAAAAATTGATTTTGCAGGAACGGCTTTAATACTGTCGCTATGTACATAAGTGCATTAAGTTCTATGTTAGTGAAATAGAGCTTGAATCAAACAAAAATGTCTCAACCTAACCTATTGGACATAGTTCCTGATCAATTGTTTCAAGCCCATTACATTAGTGATATAGATCAAGTACAAAAGAAATTGCAATATGAAATTGAAAGGAAAAGGGAGGAATTGCGGGCTATGGTCGGGTAAGTCTGTTTAAAAATCTCTGGATAAAATTAAAAACATCAAACAAATGTAAACTGAGATTATCATCACATAGTTTTGTTACCACTAATTATCTATCTTGCTTCTATTTCATCAAATGTAGCTTATTATTGTCTGCTACCTGTGACAGGCTATGCAATTGGTTATGTACTTACTTTTATTTAAATCATGCATTTCCTGCTTATCGTAGGTAGGTATCCAAATTTTATATATTTATCATTTGAAAGGAACATTAACTCCTAGTAGGTGCAAACATTAACACAAAACCAATCGAACAATTTCAGTGAGAGATATAGAGACCTGATCCATGCTGCAGACACTATTGAAGAGATGAAAGAGACCACTGGCAGTACTCTGAATCACATTGCTGATATGATGGCTGCTTGCAAAAACTTACACAACACTCATTTGGTGGGTTTCAAGATTGATGACAAACCTACTAAAGCTCAGAGGTACTTGTTAATCTTAACTTATTAACTACACACCAACATAAGAGTGAGCTTGAGTTTAAGACCAAACTCAAACTAGATCCAAACCTCTCTTTTTGGTGTGAACCGAAAAAAAGGGTTTGGACAAACCCTGTGATGTCAAACTCAATATCAAACTTGAGCTTGCGCAGACTAGCTCACAATCAAGAGAAGACAGAAATAAAGAGAGGCCATTGCTCTTCAAAAGGGTAACTCAACTATAACTAATAATATTATCATACAACTTATAAGGAAAATGAAAGAAATATGTTTACATTTTGTTTTACTTTTACTGCAAACATTCATATCATTTGTTATGTTTTAGTTTTCAGTTCAACACAAACCCAGTACACAGTTTGTCAGTCCAAGTAAAGCTGTTGATGGAAATACCTGAAAAAATATGGACCAGCATCGAGACAGAGGACTATGTGAAAGCCACACAGTTGTTCATTATGGCCAGACATGTTAATACTGGTAAGTTTAAAATAGACATAAAATTTTAGTAGTTTCTAAAACATACAAACATATGGGTCTTTCAAAGTGGAAATTGTTTTACCATACCTCTTATTGAGGCTCCTAAAATGTGTGCAAAGGCTCACTTGACGCAATTTATGTTTTGAGAAAAGGCCTCCCACAATTCATTTCAGGCATCCTTTTCTAGAGCCACCTCGAACCAAACCTTATGGTACGGGCTGGAATCATATAGCTTAATTAACCTAAATTAGTAATGCATTGTTTGTGCTGTAGATTTGCTGCCTGTATGAATTATAGTTACTATGTAGAGTATGAGCACACTGTTACTTAACAATTTGTAGATTGCAAACTTAAGTCTAAGTGCCCCATTACTTAAAGGAAAGCATGGCATACACTATATAAAGTGCAGATAATAACACAATTAATTAAAACAGTTTGAGTGCAACTATAAACTAAATTGCAATAAAATAAATAGTTATTTAATTATTTCACAGGTTTGCAACTCCAAATAGGAGGAAAGAATGTGAAGCCAGGTATGCAGTCCCTACAGAGACTGGTGCAACAGCAGTGGAACTCTGTAGCTAATTTCAACCAGACCATCATTGATGTGTGCCGACAGAAGCTGCAGGATGTCGAGATTAGTGTTGAGGTATGATATACTTACCATAACATCACGCCTGTGATTCCAACAGGGTTAGGCGGATTTGTACCATTTAGCATTTACATAGTTTCATTAACAGCTTTTTCCAAATCAATTTGAGCTAATGTCAATGTTTTACATAAAGCAAAAAAATTCTTGCAAAAATTCTAAGTTTTGACTGCTTGTCAGACTTTTGGGTTTCTAACTACAATGAAATAACAGCCATCAAAATTATTCTTGCGATAAATTGGATTAATCATAGGATCTAGATTGTAGAGCACGCCTTGATCTTTATATAAAAAAAAGCTCCAATGTTTTTGATTCTAGGTAGTATATCTGGATAGTATCTTTACTCTATAGTAAAACTATTCATGCCTATTTCAGGTGGCCTGTTCCTGTCTCGTCAGTTTATACCTCCTGGACTCCCAGTCTATGGTAGAACTACTCAACACGTTGATAGGTCTCCACAGCAATGGTAGTCTCAAGTCCACGCTACAGTTTGACTTGGCGCAGATCTTGGAAGGAGATATCAAAGCACAGATTAAAGATAAAATCGTAAATGGAGTTAAAATTGTTTTGAAAACTGTTGTGTTGGTGTACTCATGTTTTGTTGGTAAGTTAAATGCAACATCATCATCTGCCTAGCCTTTTCCCAACTATGTTGGGGTCGGCTTCCAGTCTAACCGGATTCAGCTGAATACCAGTATTTTACATGGAGCGACTGCCTATCTGACCTCCACAACCCAGTTAGTGGGTAATACGATACCCCTTGGTAAGACTGGTTGTCAGACTTCCGAGCTTCTGACTACCCGTAATGACTGTCAAAGATCCACAAGTGACAGCCCGGACCAATGGCATAACGTGCTTTCCGAGGCACGGAGGGGTCTCGGTATGTAAAGATGGTCACCCATCCACGATATTGATCGACCTGTGCGTCTGTTTAGCTCATATCGATAATAAAGTCGGCTCCTTGGCATTTATGTTATATAGGTTATTCCTTTGTTTATTTGTGGCATGTTAATTATGACCCTGAATCAATATACTGTATACAGGGTCTGTATCAATGTACAGGGTAATTTAATCATTATATATCAATAAATAATGATTAAATTACCATGAAAGACGTGCTCCTGAAATGCAACAACTAAATCTCACTCTACAGTATTATTATTATTTATTTATTAACCAAAGATGGTAAGTATACTTATAAAACTAGTACACTTACTACGTACGCACGCACGTACGCACGTACTAGTATACTTTGAAAACTATTCTCACGTAAGAATAGTTGTTGCATTTTAGGAGCGGTTTACGAGCTTTAGTTCTTCTTAGCACCTAAAGTCCTTTATTTAAAACAACAATCTACAAACTTTTTTCTTCTACAGATAATGATGGTGGCGCTGTTCTAGCGAAGTTACAAGACTTATTCAAAAGAGATTCGCAGCCTTTAATTGAACTAGTAAAGTTCAGTGACCCTTCCTCTCTGAAACTACTGCCTCCTGCCATCTGTAACTACCGGTATGGTTGCACATAATATTTTATTTCCATGTTTTTCTTTTAATTGTTATATTATCTCTAATACTTAGCCAAAATTCTTTGAAAATAAATAAACATTTACAAAGAAAATATACAAACCAATACATATTTTGCACCTTATCTTGACGGATATAAAGTCGATACTCCTTTTGCAGTGATCTGTGCTGCTCTTACCCAGTCCAGCTCCGGCCATAACCCTGCAATAGAAATATTTTCTATGATCGTCGCCTTCTTGTCTTAAGAATGAAAACCTTTGTTGTACAGTACCCGGCGATAAATATTGCACATCGACCTTTGGAAAGAGACAATCCGGCTAATTTCGGCTTCGTAGAGCGTTATCTCTGTCGCACGAAATACAAACAGTCCGGTATCTATTAGGAGCTGTTAAAACAATTATGATTTGCTTCTTTTGATAATTATTTTTATTCTTTGTATAAAATAGTTTTCTGTAAAAAGGTCGATGTGCAATATTTATCGCCGGGTACTGTAACTCTCCTGTATACCTTACTTGTATACTCAGACAAATTTCAATGTTTACCAAAATAACCTTAACCATTTCTTTTTCAAACTACCAGGCTATCATCAAATAAAGAAGTGCAGCCACTAGCCAAAGCGGAGATAACGAAAGGAGTTCAGGACTGGAACGTGTGGGTGAAGTCCTTTATAGACACCAATGTGCAGATCTTGTTACAGAACATTACCAGGGTCAAAGTACTGCACGAGATTCGGGAAGAGGCTTTTAAGATTGGTATGTATGGTTATTTTGAACTGTTTTTTAGGGATACTGAATTGTATAAAAAAAATAAAACAGTGCGGAGAAACGATTTCCTCATAGCCATTATTTTATTACTTTATCTGTGTTGCCTGTTCATATTCTGTAGATACAAACAATATTATTAAGATTTATATTTATGGATCTGTATTCTACATGTTCTAACCTAAAACCTAAAAAATAACCTAGAAGTGGCGCAATCCAGTGCACGTTAAACAATGCGTGAAGCGTCGCAGCCATCATTGCTACGTTGCGAAAAAAAGGGATGGAGCTATTATTTCTGTATAGCTCCATCTCTTTCTCGCACTAGAATAAAGATGCCTTTGACACTTGACGATACGCCGGATTAATGGCAACTAAATTCTCCACGATTTTATCCATGATATCTTATTACAGAAACACCCGAAAACTGGTCAACAATATGCACCTCTTTAGACATACCAGAAGTCCATGTATGGTGCCACTACTACCAACCTTTACTAACCTCTCGCGTCCAAGCGATCATAGACGGACGATGGGTCAAAGTCTACGACGCGTTCAAGACGCAACTCCTCATAGACCTGACGAAGGTATCCTCAGACAGCGAGGTGGAAAAGGAGGCGGATATCAACTGGTTTGTGTGGAAAGACCTTATTGGAGAGATGGTGATTGAGTCCAGGGGTGATGTTATTAAAGTCATGAATTCTTTGATGAAAGGTAAGTTATTGCACCTTCTTTAGATTACAAGTGCTTTTAATTTGAGCGTTAGATTTTATTACAGATCTATAATAAAATGATAACGTTATTTTTGCCCGCATTGGGAATAATTTAGTTTAAAAAAAAATGTAGACTAAAAGAAAAATAAATAAAAATAGGATAGAATATTATTTAATCAATAAAGACAGCAACACTGGCAGTATCATTTTATTCGTTCTAAAGTCAAAATCCACTACACATACACACAACCACTACACAGACATATTTTGATACTGGTAAATAAATCAAAACCTGAAGTGCTACGCCAGACTGGCAGCGCGGGGCGGGGAGTGGCCGCGGGTGCGGGAACGCGCGCGATCGGCCTGTCCGCAGTCGAGCGCGGCTTCGATCTGAATGTTGTCGTGTCCAGTGTTTGTCAAAATGTAATATGGATGAAGAAGACTTATTTTTACTAGAAAAAAGCTCGAACTAGTTTGAAAACCCCGGTCCCCGCGCGGGCCGCCCGCACTCTCACTGCGGCCACTTTATGAACGAGCTATGGCGTGAGATTCCCGCGCGCCCCCGCGCCGAGCAGCCCGCGCCGCTCACCGTGCCCGCGTGCCCACTACGGACGCTCAAATAAAGTTCTTTTTTTAGAGTACGCCGCGCCGCGACCCACGCCCGCGTATGCAGTCTGGCCAAGCACTCAGGGCGATGCCACACGGGCGTAGCCAATGCGTTGCGTTGGCGCTGAAACGCCTTAGCGGCGTTATCACAGCGCTCGTGTAGCACTCATTGTGTCGAAATCACTGCGCTGCCACGACGTAACGCATTGGCAACGCCCGTGCGGCACCGCTCATAGAGGTCCCGTTGACCTAGAATCATGAACTTAGGCAGGAAAAGAAAAGACACAAGTAAAAGAAAAAGACCAAAATCGTTAATTTGTAGTTTTATAACATTTTTTTTGCGTGTTTAAACTTACATTTACAGTTGGAGAATTGACCGTGATGTAATATCGATGTATAGGAGAACATTTTTCAAAGTTAATTTTGTTCTTGGGATAAGTTCATCCCAACTACAGAACCCGGAACCCTTCATTGTGCGTGGTCCGACACGCGTTTGGTCAGTTTTTAGTTATAGGTCTGTATGTCATAGAGAGTAGTGGTGACCCAGTGGTAACGGCTGCGAATTACGATTTGTAGTTCGTAGGTTCGAACCCAAACAGGCACTAGTGTAAATTATTTCATCACCACTGCTCTCAAAACGGTGAAGGAAAACATCGTGAGGAAACCGGCATGTCCTAGAACCAAATTTTCGAAGACATGTGACATCACGGTTGACGACACGGTTGGCGCAGCGGCTGACCGATCGACTGCTGCACTGCGTGTCGCGGGTTCGATTCCCGTACGGAACAAATATTTGTATTGCCTACAGGTAGTTGTTCCGGGTCTGGCTGTTTGTGTATGTGAATTTAAATGTTTGTAAACGCACCCACGATACAGGAGTAATTCCTAGTGTGGGGCAACGTGTTTTTTTTTAATAAAATAAAAAAATACATGTACCAACCCGCACTGGGCCCTCGTTGTGGATTATGGCCCACTCCCTCTCAGAGAGAAGAGGCCTGTGTCCTAGCAGTAGGAACATTCTTTAAGTCATATGTCAATATTAGTATTTAATGCAATTAACGAATAATCTTGTATCTGGATAGGCTATTTATAATTAAGATTTGATGTTTATTGTTGTTATTTCGATAGAGATTGTGGCGATAGAATGCAATTCGTTTCAATTACGCATCAATACATGTTTTTCATAATTGATCATACTTATCAAAGTCAAATAATTTATTTCAAATAGGCACATAAAAGGCACTTTTGAGTGTCAATATTATTAAATATAGATTTTTGGTAATGACAGATTAATTAAACTTTTTAGTGTCATTTTCATAGATTGGGAACCTCGAGAGAGGCAGGCGAAAAATTTGATTTTTATGCTCGAAGTTATATCATATCAAAAACCATAGATACAGTACTCTGTAAAAGCTATCAGTTAATTTTATTTACCTACATGCAGTTAAAGAATGTCCGCTGAACAAATATGTGATAACCCACAGCCATTTCTCAGTATTGATAAGTTCAGTGCCGCAAGCTGTGCATGCGACACTGATCGATTATGACATTATAACTTTATCTTGTCTATGATACGGGTAACACAGTAGTTTAGTAATTGTTTGTCAAAAATTATCGAATATTGTTCTACATATTTAAAGGAGTCACATTTTGATTATGGGCATGATTTCTTTGAAATGGAATTATCGATAGTTTTGTTTGTTGTTTGAATGATATACTTACATAGTTTTGGTTATCATGTCCGGTGTCCGGCAATCGAGGTCGAGAAGTATCAGTGGTTGGTGTCGTACTTACAAGGCGGTTTAATATGTCGCTGCCTGATTCGAAAAATCATTTGATTTTGTGTGTATTGGTACAATTTTTGGGGCATACCTACCTATAATAGTAGGTTCTGCGCCTAGAATCTTAGAAACGCGCGTATTGATACGCTGAAAATTGGTCCTTCCTGGGCACGATCTGAAGTGGGTGATAGATGCATGAGCGAATACGCTTACTCATGACTCGTCGATGTTTTTAGCCCATGTGTCACCCAGTGTTATGCGAACGTCTCCCTCAGAATCATGACTGCTAAAAGTGACGGTATTTCCAGTAATCCTCAAAAAACCCTCAAACCAAACTATGGAACAGCGATCATAATCAGTGATTATGATAATCAATTACTGTGACTATCAGTGATTAGATAGCTGTGTCACCATTCTGATGTAAACCTGATGATATTATATTCAAGATTGTATCTCTCACGTATCAGTGTTGTCTAATCGTCATCAATGAATACG
Organism: Luperina testacea; assembly: GCA_927399505.1. Classification (NCBI taxonomy): domain Eukaryota; kingdom Metazoa; phylum Arthropoda; class Insecta; order Lepidoptera; family Noctuidae; genus Luperina; species Luperina testacea. Next base: position 4,170,343 of record OV656771.1, read on the forward strand.
CTGAGCGCCATTGATCATGACAAAGATCTCTGATCGGCGCCATCTTTATAGCTTATGCGCTATCTTTCATCTTTGAAGATATACTTGGTTATGCAAGAATGTTTTCAATGAATGATTAGCCCATTGCTACTACACTGAGTTGATATGCAATTATTGATTGCATAACATGATAATATGATTGAATAATAAGGTCCCGATTTTTGGAATTTGGTGTTGGCAAGGGTGTATGTATACAGAACCCTGTAAATTAAATTTGGCTGGTGTTTGAAGACTAACCAGTGTTCAAACACTTTTAAGGGTGTGGTACAGACCATCAAACTGAATAACTTTCTCCATGGGGTCAACATCGTGATCGCGAATAAAAATTCAGCCGTCCCATACGTTTAAGTCGAGTACAGTGCGTGCCACGTAAGAAGAGACTTGACACACCACGTGGTCTGACATGCGCAGAACACGATTTTAGGTATCTTTAGCGGTATGAGGTCTGAGTGCGGGACGGGACCGAACGTCATAGGGGCGGCGGAAAGAGGCGGGGGAGGCGGGGTCAAGTCTCTTCTTACGTGGCACGCACTGTAAGTATTGAAGTTTTCTATGGGACAGTTGATAAATCTTTCACGATTACGATATTGGCCCCATGGAGAAAGTTGTTTAGTTTGATGATCTGTACTACATCCTTAAATTTTGTTGGTCTTTGAAAATAAACCCTGTATAAGTATTGCGGGTGTGGGTGGCTTCTGCCTATAAATAGTAAAGGGGCTAGTTAGTTAGAAATATACAGCGACATACACCCCGTAGTTTGGCAGAGCCGTTAGCTAATGCAGTCTCTAAAGTAGGTTGATAAGTAAAGCTATTGACGCCCAAGTAACTACTAACAGTCAACGAGCTTGGTTATTTAACCAGTATCTGTACTATCCATAAATCCCTTCCTCTTTCTTGTAGGCATGGCTCGTCAAGACTGCGGCTACACACCGACTTTAGAAAAACTTTGCCAAAGCTTAGATGACGAACTACAGAAACTTCTGGACGACTTGAGGGTGTACCTGTACAAAGATAAGAAAAGTTTGGCTAGCAAAGATAAGCTTCTGTTTGCGTACGAAGACGAGGACGATATCGATCAGATTTACAGCGATAAGCATCTGATCGAGTTGTATTTGAGAGATGTCTCTGATAGCAATATAGAGAGGTATGTTATTTTTTTCGCATGTGTAATTAATAATTATTAGGTGTGATTAGATGACGTAAATCTTAAGGCGGAGTTATTTGGTTTAGGATGTGTAAGTATGTCGATTATGTAAAGGAATGTTTTAAGCCAGAAATGTAACTGATGTGTCATATTAGTTCACCCAAGTCACGATAAAGAATTTTTTGTTGTTGGCTAAGCCAACCACTCTCATTTCTTGTAAGTCATTTAATGTTATCTGGTCTAGAAAGACTTTTTACAATATTTTTCTTCACAGCATGCTACAATACATCAAGGCATGCTTCGAAGAACCCACCTTACAATCCACGGAACTACAAAAGAAAACAACTGCCATATACACCGCGCGTTTCACCCAAGCGATATCCACCCTTATGCCACATTTACGCAAGTGTTATATTCCTGAAGAGCGCGACAGCTTAGGAGTCGTCAAAATAGACGATAATGCCTTGAAGAGGTGGAATGATTTGTGTGTGGTGTTGAAGGTAAACTGTCAGTTCTGTTGGGGCAAGTGGGTGGATATTGTTGTGGCCAAGGTTGAAGATTTGACCAAAGGTTTGCCGCAAGCGTTTACTTTGGAAGCGAATATTGATTATTTGATGATGGTAAGTTCTCTACAACCTTCTGGCTTAGGGTTTATAGACGTAACCTCTAACACCTGTTTTTTTTCTGTAGCAATGGGACGTCATCAAAATCACAGAAAAAGACGAAGAAGGGAATCCAGTAGAGTCTACAATAAAGGTGCCAGCAGGACCTTCTCTCAAACTGCAAGAGTACCTATACGCCACAAGCCGAATCCTGGACGAAGTGGCCCCACACACCTTACCAATAGACACACACACGCTATTCATCGAAAGAGTTACAGCCATCACCTTCGCACACTATGAAAATGTCATAAGTGAGAACGAGACAGATATAAATCAGAGGTGTGCGCTTCAATTACTGATGGATGTTCGGCATTTGACGTTATTGTTAGTTCCTAGAGAGAACAAGATATTTACGGAACAGTCAATAAAGATTTGTGAGTTTTTGAGACAGAAGATCGATCCGTTTGATTATGATGTGTTCTATAAATATATACAGACCAGTTTGAAGAGATCAGTGCAAAGAGTTCAGGTAAGAAACTACATATTTATAAAAAGTTCAGATAGGAATATTTGTCCCTCATAAACTTTTTAGTTCTTATTTCTCTAGTCGGGTTTAAGTGTTTTATGATTTTTATTTAGTACTTTTTAGTGTAAATGAATGAAATTAGTGCAGGTTGTAAATTATTTAAATGCTCAATTTACTTCAATCGATCATGGATTAATTATTGTACCTCATCAAGTAACTAGATGGCGCTAGTAGTATGAAATTATTATCAGTCCGTTCACTATTCATTCGGTAAAACAACATCACTTCGAATGCATTTTTTGCAAAACTGAATATGAGTACTTTAAAAGTCAGTTCAGGTTTTTAGAAGATGTTACTACCATTCGTGATTTGTGCTTCATGAGTCACAAGAATGAAGAATAGACTCCCACATCTCCCAGCACCCTAATTTCGTAACACATTAGCAATCACAATCTGAATTATTTTGAAGGATATTGCTAATCCATTGCTTCTTATGTTCAAAAAATTTGTCTGCTCAACAGTGCAAATAACGCAATGAATGTTATTGAACTGTCAAAATAAAAATCATTGCTACTGATAGTATGTTAGGCAGTTACCCTGCAGGTCGTATATTCAATATTTCCCCACAGACTCTCCTAGGCAGCTTGGTCCTCCACCACGGCCAACTGACTGCCTTGATCGGTACCAAACCGGTGCTATCAGGAGGTGCAGGAGACAAGGCATCTGCACTCCTGGCTTCTGGAGACTCTCACTGGTTCTCTTTACTACCAGTTGCAGCTCCACCCAGTCATCTTAAGAAGCAAGATAAGCCTGTAAGTACTTTTGATAAGAAACTTGTGAATGTTTATTTTGGTACTTTTATGAGTGGGTAGTTTTGTTGAAGAAATACTGGGGTGCATTGAAACAGCCTCTGGCAGCGGGCGATACTTAGATATACGTCAGGCGCATATAAGGCAATCGCCACGTTACAATCATATTGATAAAATGTGGTGACATTTTGAACAAAAGTTTGCAACAATAACAACTTTAAAATTTACTGAAATTAATTAAGAATCACATTGAAATAATACTTGTACACCATAATATGTAAAAGTAAAGTAAAAGCAAAATCATTGAACACTTCAGTAACCCTACCTACTTGGGAGTCACCCTTGACAGGACGCTGACATTTAAGAGGGCGCAGACCAAACGCCGACTGCGCAGTCATAAACGATGAGGGAGCCACTAGGCGGTCGGCGTAGCCTTAAGTATAATGGGGGTTTTCGTGAAAATTTACGACACCAGTTGACAGCACTTTGACAAGAGGTCTTCCAATATAAAATATATGATGACGTTCATCATTCGATTCATTCATTCGTTCATCATTCAGTCATGACTAAAGAAAATATAGGCTCTTTGACAGTTGCCTGGACCTGACGTGTCAGTGCTGCCACCTAGCGAACGTCATTTCAGAAAACCCTCATTGCCGTTCGCAAACCATGCTCCACCTCCTATCCTGCCCTCTGTGTCCCAAAACATGCAGTCAAAGTGTGCTCTGCGCTGCCACCGACAACGCCATGGATATGGCAAAGTTTTGGGCCCACCAGAGGGGCAATTCTCGTAATTTTAAGAACGTTCACAGTCTGATCTGTCTCAATCTGGCAAAAATACCTCTAATTTCCCTACATTTTAAAAAGTTTTTGACATTCGTTTGTCGCCGAAATGAGACTGCGACTTTTGAACGTTTTAATTTACGAGAATTGGGCTTAAGATCTAAAATACAGTCGTGCGAGCGACACGAAGTAGAAGAAGTACAGACGCCAGCACATCAAGCTACCCGCAACTGTCAAATTTTCCCAATCAACTTTGAACCTTTTATGTTTTAGCGTTAAAGTTGAAAATCTATTAAATAAATTTGACAGATTGTAGTAGCTTGATGTGCTGGCGTCTGTACAAATCGTTTATTAATCGACATTCAAATTACAATATGGAGGTAGCGTTGGTCCCAAATTAGGCACCGTCACTATCTAAAGCACCATAAACAGGCTGTGTGCTGTGGTAAAATTAACAGAACTTATAAAACTGATAACATCATACTATGTAAAACTAGATTCTTACAAATAAATAAATTCTGATTCTGATTAGTAGATTAGGAACATGAAACAATATGTGGGAATTAGTTGTATTGTACTGAACTACGTAAGTACCTACTATAGGTTGGGAGATAGGATGGGTTTTTGAAGTAAAAACTTCTGTAGGCGCGTTGGGCATTTTTTGAGATGTCACTGTTACCATAACGCCACCTCTGTTTTATGTTTTGGCCATTATAAAGACATCAACGCGCGGTACATTTTCTTTGGGAAGAATGACCTTCAAACATATTTATAAAATTACTATGCTTTTTCAAGTTTTCACTTCTATCGGCACTCCTGGAGTGCCACTGTTATTTTTTTTAAAGAACGCGCATTTTTGTATTGTTTGTATGTGTATTTACTTTAAATATTGAACTTGCATAATTTATTGTTCAGAATGAAGATTTCTTCATATTGTGAGCTGGTATGAGTGATTTAAGTTTATTTACACTTATTATTCTAATTTTAGTTACTAGTCCGTTAATTGTTGTTTTTTCGCTTGTGAATTGCGTACTAATAGCATTCAATCAGTTTTTGTTTATACTAATAGTCAGAATGTTATTGCATACCGGTTTTCTTCGTTAATGTGTTAATATCTAATGAATGTGTTATAAACATGGTGGTATGCAAACATTTAAAACATAACAATTTCTCATAAAATGTCATCTAGAGTAATGTAGTGTTTGTTTGTTTGTTATAAAACTGATTCTTGAAAACTTTTTTTATGAATAGTCCCGAGTTTTGTTGTATTGTATCATAATATAACAAATAAGTAACTGTGTCAAACATACCTTTTTTAATTATGTTATTATTTAATTTTTGAATATAATAATACATATTTTAAAATCCCGCTCTAGAACAAGTAAAATTTAGAATGCGGGCTTCAAAACAAAATACTGTTTCAGATATTAAAGACGACACCGACCGCGCAGTGGCGCCCTCATCGTTTGTTTGGTTATTTCTTTTATTTTAGAATGAAAATGCAGAAAATAAGCATGCTACGCTGCCGTGGCATAACTAAAATGCCGCTATCCGACATCGTGCCGATTTTTAACTTTTAATGATATTATAAAGATAAAATAAAATCTATGGATCTGTTTCCGAATTTTCAATAGCTTGAATAGCAACGTATTTAAAATTCGGAAACAGATCCATAGATTTTTTTTCTCTTTATAATAGCATTAAAAGTTAAAAATCGACCAGATGTCGGATAACGGCATTTTAGTTATGCCACGGCAGTACGTTGTGCTCCACAAGTTCATACGTTATTATTGAATTTTCATTCTTAAATGAAAGAAATAACTAAACAAACGATGAGGGCGCCACTGCGCGGTCGGTGTCGTCTTTAATACGAGCATTTATAATTGCTCACAAATATTACCTAACCGTTATGCGGTTTATTTATAAACGCTGATTAAAGTTAAGTGACGTTTAAACGTCAAAATGTACGGTTAAACAGTCGCTAATCACTACTTAACTTTAAGCAATGTTTATGAATAAAGGGGTATATCACAGTTACTTTGAACTGTGATCAAATAAAGAAAAAGTTCTTTTTGATGTGAAACATCTATAGCCGCACGTAAAACAAATTTCTGGCGTGGCGACGCATGTCGTGGCGACGCATGTCGTGGCGACGCGTCGCCACGCTATATGATGGTGTATATATACAGTCACAGTCTTGTGTACTGTGTGGCGACGCGTCGCCATGCGCAATGTTTCACATCTGCCAGGCGTCCCGTGACGGCTCACTTTTTTTCCTAACTCAATTGTCCTTTTCCAGGTAAAAAAGAAGCCTGTATCATCGAGCCCCAACAAGTCGAGGTCTGACATATCAGATTTGATGACGAGCTCCTTGCCTATTAACTTCGCTACCGCACGCTCCGGCGCAGCTTCGTTCTTCAACTCTATCTCCTCTGATTGGTTCAGCGGATCGTAATGTAGTTATTATTGTTATTTATGAATATTATTATAATAGTGGTCAAATGGCTTGGAGTAGTGGCTAGGTGAGGTGCCTCTTTATCAACTTTTAAACTAAATGTAGTTTAAGAGTTGATAAAGAGGCACCGCTAGTTCGTCTAGCGAGGAAATGTATTTAAACACATATTCGAAGATTAGAATAAAGTTTTCTAATGATTAGTAACGAAGAGGTACTACTTACAAGAAGAAGTATAGATAATATAATTCACGAGCGCGCATGTATCTCTTATTTCATTCTAATAAGGTGTAAATTAGAATGGTTGACGCACGTTTCTAAAATGCAGCATGTGTCCAGGTTATTCTTAGGTAGCATAGCTATTATTGGTTAGATTCGGTAAGTCAAAGACACAGCTTTTTTTCATAAGTGGCGGAAGAGTACCTACCATAGACAATCAATTTGAGAACTGAATAATAAGCATTATTTAATCATATAATGAGTACCTAGGATAGCCGTTTGCTGCTACCCAAGTCATATTTGACCAATACGTTATTAAAATATGAAAAGTATTTAAATGATTCAATGTAATATAATCAAGTAAGTTATTCATGCCGTCGTTTTATTTTTTACCAGAATGAACCATTGTGATTCAAAGTCATTGAAGTAGGCTCAGCGATGCGAATCGCCGAACTGGTTTATAATTCAATAATGCAACGAGTAATGTATACTTACTCGATTCATATCGGGTAAAAAGGTGGTGTGGAATTTTAAACAGGTGTCTGGAGACGAATATACACCTCCCTTTGTTTAAAAAAAGACGATTTTATGATCCACAGGCTTGTTCACAAATCACTTGAAACTGGTGGGTTTGTATAGTTTGTTGCGCCAGTTCTTCCCAGCTAAAGCACTAGGAAGTGGTGAGGGGCGGACTTTTTGAGGGACTGTATCATGTAATTTTGACATTAAATAAGTGCTGAACTGCTGATTCTCAGCCTAGTTTGAATAAATGACTTTGATTTTGAAGGTATGTAAACTACTCAAAATAAAATAGGGCCCACCCTATTGGCTCTAAAATCGCGCGCGACACAAAGGCACCGCAAGTCGCGCAACGAGCGGTGCCTTTGTGTCTCGCGCGATTATATCGCGTGTCGCGCCTGTTTGTAGGAGCCTTTTTTTTTTTTTTGAGGATGGGAAATCATCAAATGACCCGCTCTGGGTGGAGCGGAAGGGAGTGTCAGACTCTTACTGACTAAAACCCACCCGTGTTCCTTCCTTAGCCCTTTATGTTCCGAGCCAGCGGTAACCCTTTCGGACAATCCCGCTGACCGTTTGTAGGAGCCTTAAGTTTATTTAAAATATTGTCTAAGAATAAATAATTAGGTACCTAAGCATTTGTGAAGTCATGTTTATGAGTCCATCAATGTTTCGAGCGTCAATTTTAGAGTTGAATTCGAGTGGGTAGACAGAAATGGTGAAGTGCTTGAAAAAATACTTGTTGTTCGAATTCTTTCACCTGTGTTCTCAGTCCGATCAAGTCCGATTCAAAGCGTTGAGGTTACGTACCCGTCGCGTTCTGTCAGAGATTTTTGACGTGACAACGTCTAATAAATCGATGAAGCTGGCTGCACTCACGAAAAACATGAATCATGTAGCGTTACCTCGCGGCCTTGCTCTGTAGCGTTCCATGGCGGCTTGAAGTGCAAGCGAATATTAACAAATGCAATGCAACTATTCCATCAGTATTTTCTTATGACGGTGTCACGTTCAACTATCGTCAGTAAACAGACTTTACAGACAACCGATTTTTTGTTTCGGTGTTAATCTTGATTACTATGCCTGGTTTTCGTCGTCATAATTATATGGACATTGAAAGCGCAGCAAGAGCTGTTGATATGCTTCAAGAGGGCTCTCAGGGATCTGTAGCAATACGTCTCGGTGTGTCGCGACCAGCTATCCGAAACGTGTGGGTATGCTTTCAGGAGACCGAGAGTCTAGCTAGGAAGCCTGGATCAGAAAGAATTAGAGCCACAACTTCCCAGGAAGACCGGTACATCAGGTTAACTGCAGGAAGCGAGGGTACCGTAACCGCCCGGGCCTTACAAAACCTGCTGCGGCAATCTACTCAACTGGTGCAAGAGTCCTTGATCAAACCATTTGTAATCGTCTCCACAAAGATGGTCAACGTTCCCGAGTGCATGTTGTTCGACTTCTCACGCACAGAAACACCGTTCTGAACTGGGAGGCGCGTAAAAAAATTCGAAAAGTGCTTCGGAAAATCGAGTTTTATGAAAAAACCGCTCCATAAATCAATTACAAATAGAGTTTATTGAACTCTGCGATAACTGAGCTTTGTCGGTACGGACTTGGTTTTGAAGATTTTACAGCTCTTTTATTACTTATTTACACCCAAAGTTACGTTAAAAACAGTAAGAAAAACGAATCTTTGTTGGCTCATAACTTTTTAATGGCTTTTTATTTTACTATTCTGTTTCCGTACAGACAAAATTAATAATAAGTCAAAACGATATCATGTTGTAACTTTGGATGCACAATGTCAAACAGTGGAGTAATACTCTCCCGAAATTTGTATGGAAAAAATGTCGACTAGTGGCACCTTAAGGCACGCTCGCGAGTATTTGAACTAGGCTATGGATAAGTGGAGGGTTGTACTCTTTACAGACGACTGTAGGGTCAAGTTTTACAGTGATGATAAACGAGTCCGCGTGTGGAGATAACAAGGTGAACGTTTAACAGAACCAAGCATCCATGGAACACACCATTTTTGGGGGTCCAAGTGTTATGGTATAGACGGGAATAAGCTTGGTAGGTAATACTGGATGAGGGTACTGTAACCGCCGCCTGTTACGTTGAGCGGGTAATCCAAACTCTTGTCCACAGAGCACGCTCTTGTCATCCCATTTTCGCAAAGAGTGGGTGCCGGGCGGCGTTGTTTTAATGCATGACAATGCTCGCATACATACGGCCCGTACGCCACACAGAGCACTTTCTGAGGTTAATATATATACAGTTTTGCCATGGCCAGCTATGAGTCCCGATTTCAACCCCATCGAGCATTTATGGGATCAATTGAAAAGAAGCCTTCAAGTGAACTACAACCATGTTTACCGTCAACAGGAGCTCGTAAACGCGCTAAAACTCTGTTGGAAACGAATTCCGGAACAAAATGTTACCCATCTTATTGAAAGTGTACTTACCAGATAGGCTTAGCGAGTGTAATATAGATGATATAGAGCAGAGGAGGCTCCATTCGCTGCTAACCATAACATTTATCATCAAACGGTTACAGGAAATGGGCGCTAGACTAAGTTTATTTTTCAAATTTATTTGGGTTTATTTCCCTGACAAGTGTTTTTTTTTGTATAAATCGATCAAAATAAACAAATTTTACATTTTTTTTCGTTAGCCTGTACTGTCCCACTGCTGGGCAAAGGCCTCCCCCATATTGTTCCACATTTCCTTAATTTTACCATTGATTATATTTAAACAATGCCTCGTTGCGCGTGCAAAAGTCGCTATGTGTTTTTAGTGGACTTATTTGAGGTATATTAAATTATAACACTTAGCCTGTTTATATGGAACTTTCGATGTATGAATATCACATAGCTACATTCCGTAACTCTTTAAATATTGCACTTATCACATACCCTTTTTTTACCGTATGTGTGTATTGAAATAACGATTAAAACAGCATAAAGAACCGAAAATAACTAAATAACACATAGCGCCTTTGCACGCGCAACAACGCAATGTTTAAATCCCTACTACAAACATACTGTTCATAAACATTACTTAACAATTAAGTAATATTTTAAATAACAGCCTAAAACTGGGTAGGCTTTATTTTCTTTTTGAGTAGTTTATTGTAAATTGGGTAATATCTACACAGCTATGGAAAGTACTAATAATGCTGCAGGTGTTTTATTTTACTCTTGAAATGGTAATATTCTTACAAGAGGTACAGATGTTTATAATCGGTAGGTTTTCGTAAGTAAAGACCAAATTCAACTATAAATAATTTTATTAATAAAGAATCAGTGCAACAATCAAATCAGATCTTAATTTGTATTAGTTCTAATATACTTAAATAACTACGACTTTTCATCACTCTCCTTGATTTCGCCGGCTTTTCTGCCTAGGTACCTGCTGACATTGTCACTGTACCTATAACCATCCTCCAAAGCTACGGGGTAGCTGCCAGTATGGTAGTTATAAGGTGATGAACCAGTCCGGTCCACAAAAGGCTTGTATTGGTTCCGGCCTGGGAAGCCGAGTTCCGGGAAACCAGGACGGTCGTAGTAAAATCCTGGCTTGTAGGGGTTGGGGCGGTAACCTGATAGACAAAAATGTGATGAAAAATTAGTTTCGTTCTTAGTAAGTTGTGGATTAACATGGACCGTTTATTTTGCACCACCTATAACAACTAACTTAGACATCGTTTTTTTCCGTCCTAAATTAGTATTCGATCGATGTAGCACGTCAAAGGTATCCGATATCAAAAGCCACTGTAATTGGTACTAGGTACGGTAAATTTGAAAGGTGACGGGTCTATAATGAGCGGTGCAATATAAGCTGGTCATCAAATTCATGGAATCATTCGCATTTCGCAAGCAAATTCATGGAATCATTTGTCTGTACCTACCATGTTGTTGAAGTAGATATATTATTTATGAATAATATCAATAATAATGAAACTAGATGATGGTTGGTTGTAAGTTCTGCCTAACATTTAATAATGACAAAGGTGTATTTTTTCTCACCAATTATAAAAAAAATCAATTTATTTGAATTATATCTACTTAATTATTTGCTTAAAAAACTTTTAAATTATTTGAACTAGCTGGACTTAACTACTACAATCAAAGTACAGCTATTTATGTTATTATCTATCTATTGAAGTCGACAAAATAAAATGATTCTGATTCTCACAATTTCTGTAAAAATCTGAATCACTTCTAACGTAAAACCGCTATGATTTAGTTAGCGTGCAAATAATTTACTTTTTACAAAACTATAGGTACAGACGCCAGCACATCAAGCTACTACAATCTGTCAAATTTCTTTAATAGATTTTCAACTTTATCGCTAAAGTATAGGGTTCAAAGTTGATTGGGAGAATTTGACAGTTTCGGGTAGCTTGATGTGCTGGCGTCTGTACATCGTGTAACTTATAAAGAGCGTTGGCCGTACTGGCCATTGACTCCATAAGTACGTGATCGTTTTCCACGAATACACCTCATCTTTTGTCAGAGAATCAATGTGATAGGAATGTTAGTGTTTCAACAATACGAGTACCTATGTAGGTATTAATAAAACTTTTAAAAATGTAGTCGTTCGATACTGAATGTAAAAACCAGCCTTTAGGTTCGATCAATCAACATCATCATCTGCCTAGCCTTTTCCCAACTATGTTGGGGTCGGTTTCCAGTCTAACCGGATGCAGCTGAATACCCGTATTTTACATGGAGCGACTGCCTATCTAGCTTCCACAACCCAGTTACCATTAGGTTCGATAAATATTAAAAAAAAAATTTGAGGTAGGTAGGTACCTAACAAAGTAGATTTTTGTGACACTTTCGCAAGTCAATTTTTCGGTCAATATTTTAGAACTAGGTACTTAGATGGCGCCAGCATTTGCTAGCTGTCCGATCCCTGAGAAGACATGCCGGAACAAACTCTATAATAACTTGAAAAGGTAAGTAGGTCTGTACGCATTTCTATAAAATAATCTACTGTAAACTGGCTAGGTATTATATCCAGTAAACCGTGCTTACCGCTACTGCTGCCGCCGCCATATCCCGGATATCCTTGTCCGAATCCGCTTGGGTAGCCACCGGCACCGCCGCCATAGCCTCCTGTGCCTATAAAGATTATATTCGTGATTAATTGGTTTAGGACTAATTCATTAGGATTATTAGCGTTGTTCTGATTCGATAAGAGATTAATAATGATGATTTTCAGTAGGCAGCAAAGAAATATCAATACATATATATGTATGTATATGGTGGGTGGCACAATATGGACAGATTTTGTAGTAGACTAGCTGCGGCCCGCTGTTTTACCCGCGTAAATGTCGATCCCTTGGGAATATCGGGATAAAAAGCAGCCTATATGTTAATCCAGGGTGTCAGCTACTTCCATACAAAATTTTATCAAAATTGGTCCAGCCGTTTGAGCGTGAACAAGTAACAAACATTTAAACACACACACACAAACTTTCGCCTTTTTAATATTAGTGTGATTCTTTATTACTCTAATGAAGTAATGACTAAGTAACAGAGATTTTTCATTGAAGTTATTGTAGAAACTATAGATGGATTGTGTGAAAGATAATATAGCTGGCCTAGATTTCGGTTAATAGAGATGTATGGAAGAAAACACGTTGCGCCGATCCCAAATAAATTGGGATAGATGCAAGAGGATTATGGTGAGGTATTGAAGGTTGGCCTGCAATGGCTGTCAATATGCTAACCTCCGAATCCACTCTGGTAACCACCGTGTCCTGCTCCCGGATATCCCCCAAATCCGGATACACCTCCGCCGTATCCTTGATTACCACCGTAGCCTTGATAACCACCGTATCCTTGCCCAAAGCCTCCTGGTCCACCTCCGTAGCCACCATTATATCCATTGTAACCCTGGTTATAGCCGCCCTGGTTATAGCCGCCTTGGTTATAACCACCCTGGTTATAACCACCCTGGTTATACCCGCCTTGGTTATACCCGCCCTGGCCATAACCACCCTGCAAACTGGGTCTTAGCAGCCCATAGCCTCCAGCATTCCGCCTCTGTCCATCTATAATGTCATTGCTTGTGTCCCCCACTTTCAGAGCGACGGTCACGGCCACAGCACATGACAGGAAAATTATGTTCTAAAAAAAAGAGGAAAAATAAATTATAATTAATTCTCGCTGCATTTAATAACCTTGATTTAGTCAGTTTTATTTATAAGTAAAACGATGGAGATGATAATATTAATTGGGATTATTGATACGTGAACATTTATTTTGAAGAAAGAAATCATCATAATGGACTGCGTAAAATTAGTCAGAATATAATCACTCGTATCTCTCTACTCATATACAACTATTACTCAGGTAGGTATCTAGGTAATTACCTATGTTTCAGTTTATACCTGCCTATAGGTAAATGAAGCCCTTAGTCAGCTTATAAAGGGGACAGTATCTCATCTAGCATGCTCCTAATTTTAATACCTAAAACTTAGGTAACTACCTATTTCACGGCGTTGTTAAGTTAGGTTAGTCAAAATAACTGCTGAATTAATTAGCTTGATGGTAGGCATTTCAAAATAAGATTTTTATTTTGATTCCCTCCATTTTTCATCTGCAATATCGTTACCCAAAACACATTGCTCCAACAGTTGATTCATTTGTAACTGAGAACAAAGGCACATTGCTCAATGTACCGAGCAATTTAAACTAAACAACAATGCATGTCTCTCACTCCTCTTCCTTAAGTTTTCGTGTAGGTACCAAACCGAGGCTAACTTCGTTTACAGAGATATTCTTTGTTTCTTGTCTTACATAATTTTCTGTCTTCGTATGGTTCCAGATTAAAAAAAAAACAGTGGCACTCCGGGAGTGCCGGCAGAAGTGAAAACAAAACACAAACTAATACTTTGCCATCACTCACTGACATACTGGATGTACGTAGTAAGTACATTAAAATCGAGTTCATCCCGAGGACAGCCGAACACGATTCAGGAGATAAGAACACCTACACCTACTTACCTAGTATATTACTTACCACTTACAGTTTACACTATTTTATACCAAAAATAAGTTATAAGTACCAAGGTATCGTGTGTCACCTTCATTCATTATGAAACTCGAGGAACAAAAGACGACGATGCAAATCTTATTTTTGTACCTTAACAAAGTAACCTTAACTTATAGTTATCCTATCTTCGGGTGATGACACAGTAGTACTGCCTTTAGGCTGCCTTTCCACCAGAGATGGGCGAGCATGCGTAGCGAGGGATGTGCGTAAAACTATCTTATCCCAAAGCTAACATAGTTCAAGCTATAAAAATGAAGCGATGTTATTGGTTGTTTTCACACACATCCCTCGCTACGCATCCTCGCTCATTTCTGGTGGAAAGGCAGTCTTAGGGCTCTCGCAGACAGGCGCGACGCGACTCTAGTAGAACGCTTTCCGTGAAATTTTCACAGAAATAATTCTACTAGAGTCGCGTCGCGCCTGTTTGCTGCTGTGAATTGTTTAATCTGTAAAGGGCGGGGGACACTTTACAGATTAAACAAATTAATTTCATTTCTGTACTTAGGAAGGTGATTATTAGGTCCTTTACATTTGTAAAATACCTATCACTCCTATCTAAAAGTTTTATTTTTCTCAGTGGGTACTTAATCGTTTCTGCATGCATTGGCGACACAACTTATTAACATGTTAGTAACAGGTGGTTTGTTTATAAATAATGCAGTATAAGACCAATAAGATAAAACGTGTGTGAGAACTGAGAAGAAAGACTAATTAGACGTGATAATATTGCAATAGTTATGCCTCTACAGGGTTATTGGTAAAACATTAACAACCTCTTAAGAGGTCATTGTACCTACTTATCATTATGAACAACTTTTACTATGGGGCCAAACCTGAAATCGCGAAAAAAAAAATCAGCCTACCCTAGCCCTACATTTATGTTCGTATGACTCGTCAAAATGTAGGGAACAGCTGATTTTTTTTTCGCGATTTCCGTTTTGTTCCCCTAGTAAAAGTTGTTCATAATGATGAGTACAATGACCTCTTAAGAGGTTGTTAATGTTTTACCAATAACCGTGTATAAGAGACTAATTAATCTGATGATGGGTAGGTCTAGGTACCTGTTTTGGTCCTTCCTGTGGTCTTTAGTCCTACCTATGTTCGTTTTTTAATGCCATCCATATTAATATTATAAAATCGAAAGTAACTCTGTCTGTATGTTACCTTTTCACGCCTAAACAACTGAACGGATTTCGATAAAATTTGGCAGAGAGATAGATTGTATCCCGGGGAAGGGCATAAGGCTAATTTTTATCCTGATATTCCTACGGGATCGACACTTATGCGGGTGAAACCGCGGGGCGCTGCTAGTATGTTATAAGTAATTAGGTTCCAAAGCAATTTGGTATCTATACGGGTAGTCAAGCACCTAGGAGTATATTTTTAAAAAATTCGAAGTACTTGCAATATAATTTGAACCTACCATTATTTATTCCATCCCTACCACGTAATTTCTTTTTGCTCTCGCTCTAACTTGCTTTTGTTGCGAGATTAGCAGTTGGTGAAATGCTAATCTAGCAGGTAACGCCTATGATGAGTGTCAATCATTAAACTAAGCGCCTTATCTACTTAATATAATCTAATCTAACTACCCTGTATTGTCCCACTGCGTGACAAAAGCCTCCCTCTACTGTTTCCACATAATTCTGTCTTTTGAGAGAGCCGGCCATTCATTTCGGTAGGAGTTAACCTCGTCCAGCCATCTTCGTCTTAACCTATCGGTGTTTTTTTTAGGGTTCCGTACCCAAAGGGTAAAAACGGGACCCTATTACTAAGACTCCACTGTCCGTCTGTCTGTCTGTCACCAGGCTGTATCTCATGAACCGTGGTAGTTAGACAGTTGAAATGTTCGCAGACTCGCACTTGGCCGGTTTTTTAGCCCAATTCTCATCTTCAAGCTACTTAAACCGTGTATTATATTTTTTGTTGTATCGTGTATTATATGTTTTGTTGTTTTTTGTTGTTGTATCACTGGACTTGATCGTTTGAAGATAACTTATCTACTTAGTGTAGTTAAACTAATAATAGAAAGATACAGTCAAACATAGCTTTTCTATTAAAATTTGGATAATGGCCACTTATCATAGAATCTGTATGAACAGGTTTGGCGCCCAAGAGATAGCTAGGCGCCATACATAAGTAATGATAAGTTTACACGGGCTCAGAAATATCTAGTTATCAGGACAACATAAATACTATTCTACTATTTCGATAGAATGCCTACCACAGCGTCTACCTACAGTGACGTTTGTCATACATTAGGTAGGACTGAATGACTACGTGTGGTTTGTTACGTAAAGAAAACAACTGCCGGCGGAATGATCACAGTTATATGCCATAATGTATTACAATCTAATTACTAAGTATTCAAAAAAGATTATCATATCAAGATTGAATACCCAATTCGGAAACATCTTAACAATCCATAAGATGGAAGAGATAGGAGATAGGTTAATCTAAAATCTAATCTTTATGATACATCAATTAATAAACTAAAATAGAAACCGCTCTAATTATCTTAGATTTTAGATTGTAGGTTTTTTATTCAAAAATTGTTTGTTTTAGGTAGTATATTTACAGTTTTAAAAATAAAATAACATATCACTTATTTTTTGAAGTGAAAACTTCTTTAGCGGCGTTGTACACTTTTTTTGTAATGGGTAAAAAATGTTAAACTCGCGTCAGGACACGTGACCTGATCGAAAATTCGTAAGACGGTTGGCCGTAGCCGGTACCGCGCGTGTTTTGTTTATAAGACGATTCACAAAATACACACGTAATTGTACAAGTTTTCACTTCTGTCGGCACTCCCGGAGTGCCACTGTTTTTTTTAAATGAAAATCCTAAGCGCTAACGTGCGAACCTAATTACGAGTTTTTTTAAATAATATCTATACCTACCCATAGAAATATTTATGTCCCTGAATATACCTTAATTTGTGTGTATTTATTTATTTGTAATTTAGTTTTCATTGTTTTTCTATTTTACAATGTGCCAGGTTGTTATCTGCTTCTATAGGCCCCTCAGACTGCCAGCAGAGATACCTTTGCCGATAGCTGACATGCAGAGCTAACTTGTTTTTTTTTAATTTGCTCATGTTATAAATCGTAGACACTGGCCGAAAATAAAAAAAAGTTAAAATGCTACTTAAAGAAACTCTTTCCACTTGTTACACGAAACTATAAACTATATTTATGTACTTTGTATTTTCTGGAGGACTCAATTCATAAAAAAATGAGAACTATATTCACTGCACTATTTTAAATAAAAAAAAACGCTCACCAATGTATTCATGATCACTGCGATCCGCACTACACTGTGATCTGTTTAACAATGATCATGATCTGTTGATCTCTGTATTTATATTCTCACTTCTCTGTGGTTTTTTGTCTTATACGAAGACGGATAGTCAGTTTTAATTAATGCGGTTGTAATAATGTTTGTATACATTGTTTGGGTTTGATCCAGCGGATGTTATGTGCAAAAATGACGGATTAATGGCGCGTCTACATAGAATACGATGTCTTTAATCTGAATAAGGATTAAAAATGTTTTTTGTAGGAACCTACTTGAAAAGCAAACGATTCGAATTAATATCACCATCATTCTCCTGGCGTTATCCCAATTTATTTGGGGCCGGCGCAACATATATTTTTCTTTCATAGGTACAGACGCCAGCACATCAAGCTACTACAATCTTTATCTTTATCGCTAAAGCATAAGGTTCAAAGTTGATTGGGAAAATTGACAGTTTCGGGTAGCTTGATGTGCTGGTGTCTGTCCCTACTTCTCTATTAGTCGTCATTTCGGTAGTCATCCCCCTTTCTTCTAACCATTATGGCTAGAAAGGGGATGATTCTTTCACACAGTCAATCCATCGTTTCTTTGGTCTTCCCCTACTCTTATATAATGTATTGCCATATAAAACTGATGACCGTTAAAATGAACTTTTAACGTTTAGTATCTAAGTAATAATAAAAGGTATTTCTCAATTTAATCGCATTAGCGATAAGACCAAATAACGGTAATAACTATATCAAGACTTATTCGACTAAATTATATCATTTTTCACTGGAATCAGAATTCCTTGACCCACACAAATTCTGTGAAAGAGACTGCAATAAACAATCACCTTATTTAATTTATAGGAATTTTAGAATTAATTGCTGATAAAAATAACTACGGGTTTATAAGTATTTACCTACTTACTTTGTATAATGATATTGTTACTGCCTAATAATTATCTATTTATTGATTTGTATCTGGAATGATAATAAACCAAGATAATAAATACCTACGGTTCATATTTGAACGGGATCTTTGTCACTTTCGTTTTTCCTGCGTGTTTGTTGACGATGCCTTACACTAGAAATCATTATCGAAGAACGAATGGAGGAAATAAATAGAAAAGTTAGGAAGTGATTTGTTAATTATCTTAGGAAGTTATTTTCTTGTTTCGTTACTGGTATTAGAAATTAGTTGTGAGCGAGTTGGTTTGTTTATCCAGTTATTATTTTCAAGAACAGATAAGATTTTGATTATGATTGCCATATAATTTGATAGTTAGTTAAATAAGAGATTAAATAGTAAGGTAGTTATCGTCATGTGATTTTACAGTGATTTCCTTGTGTGAAAACCTATAGGTATTATTATTTACTCATTAGATAATTATTTTATTGGAACAAATGCGTTCTTTAAAAAAAACTGCAATGGCAACTCATATAACTTGTCATAAACACCTTAAAAAAAATAAAAATTGGAACGTGATTCAAATTTTTGACAGATGGCGATAATTAGCGCGGCGGTGCACTAAGTATGTATTTTGAACGCAAATTCATTTGTTTTTTTTTCTAATTAGATAATCACGTTGATAGTTGTGTGAATTAAATAAAGTTGCTTCGTAAGTGTTGGTTTGATGTTGTGTGGTTCGTACTTCTTTTCACGTTGACTTTTGTGTTGACTTTGTGATTAAAATCTCCGAAGACACTCTGCAATCGCCAGTTCATGCACCAAGCTTGATGATATCTACGGCAATGGATCTCGTCAAAAGGTCCATTTTCATAGTAAGTAGAAGGTTTGCAGACGTTACTGCTATTTATACCTAGATATAAGTACCGAATAGGTAGGTATCTATTGATACCATCGAGTATAATATATTAATCACATAGATTTCCATCATAGGCCTAACGTAGATAATCAAATGACTGCTCAATTAGCCATCATGGGCCATTGTGTAGGTACACGACACTTAATAACCTTAGCTAACAAATTATTCGTAGGTATTGGAATTGCGACTTACATGGAGAAGAGAAAGTTCTGAGTCGTAACTCATAAGCCTCGAGGAATACTAACGATGTACCAGTTATTAAGTATCATCAAGACCAAATTCCTTCGGGGATAGCAGAATTATTAGGTAAGTGAGTTTATTATTGTGGTGGATTCCCGGATAGTTTTCATACAAACCGTGAGTTTTAGCAATGCCTTATTTTATTTGCTTGCCTTGCTTTGCATGGTTTTGAAGACAATTTCGTCAGATTAAAGTACGGCGGACGTCGTGTTTCTAAAGATTTACAGAAATTCTTATGCTTAAAAATTACGCAGACTATGCTTTACGCTTATTAAGAACGATACGAGTTTGAATAACCTATTATTATAATCACGCACAACGATCATCGATAGCAGTAATTAGTTCCGTAATCAAGATAACAGATGTCGCTACGCACCACGAATGTACTATCAAATAATATCAGCATCTACGTTAGTTAGCCCGAAGAGATACCTAATGTGTTTGTAGTAGAGGTATACTAAAATGGCGTACAATGGTGATTATTGCGATGGACATAATGTCACTTTTATTTTTTTTAAGCGTGTTACTGATTAGTGGTATGATATATTAGTAATAATCACCATCTTTCTTGCTTGACACGCCGTCGGGTAACCCACCACCACCTGCACATCACACACACATCACCTGCGACCCTTTTCCCAACTATGTATGTTGGGGTCGGCTTCTTGTGTAAGCGGATGTAGCTAGATACCTGCCAGTATTTTACATGGAGCGACTGCCTATCTAACCTCCACAACCCAGTTACTCAGTTACTGGGTACCTAATACGATACCCATTGGTAAGACTGGTTCAACTGGTTGTCAGACTTTCGGGCTACTGACGACTCGTCACAACTGTCAAAAATCCACGAATGACAGCCGGGACCATCGGCGGCAAGCGAAGCTTAACCTGATCGATAGACCCGTGCGGCCTTTACGAGTATAACTTAGCGACAATCGGCTAATAGGAACCTATCCTTTTAAAATCCAGTCTCCTTCCACGACGACCATGGAGACAGTAATGGCCAGATAACTTTTGTACTTTTCACTACTTTACGTAATGAACCTTTGGTACATTAGGTCACAAATCATTGGAAAAAAACCGAGCACAAGCTGGCGTCGTACTCTATTGAAACTCCGAGGCCAGCCCAATTTCAAAGTGTTACCAGCGAGGCCGACATCGTTCGGATGTAGGTACCTACTTAACACGAGTCCGCGTTCAGACTATACACATTAGCCCAGTTGGGATTCCCTACAAGACTACTATACCACAAACGTGCGCAATATTATTAACTCATTATGATAATGCGTTCATGCAATGACAATAATAAAAATATGAATATCTTATTCGATACTTGCTCCACCAATTATCCTTGGACGTTATGGCCACAATACTCTAGACAGCTATTTATTCTGCCTTAAACGTTATAGTATTGTTGAGTCATATTTATTATGTCCTAACGTTAGCTTCCGGATCATTCATTTGTATACGTAGTAATTAAAAGTGACTACAAGAGGCAAGGAACTATGTATTTTGGTTAGAATATACACTCGGTAGAATGCGTCTATACATATGTTGAGTTTCAGTCGATACTGATATAGGCTTATTGTTAAGTACATAATGGTACATAGGTATTATTTATGGTAAGTGACAGTAATGCCTACAGATTCCCTTGCTATGGCTACAGATTGTGGGAAGCCTTGTAGAGAACCAAGGTTTTCCTTTTAGTTAGTGTATAATTTTATTTCGAGCGGCCCCAAAACTATGGACATAATGATATCTGAACATGTTCAAAGGAGACGCTTTACCCTACCATTATAAAAACAATAAAAAAACATAAAAGTTTGTATTGTGTTGTTGTATGCATGTGTGTGCACGCAATGAAATATTTATACTACCTAATTACTAAATTGTGGTAGACATAATATTTTTTTAAAGTAGAGCTTCCATACCCACGTTGTTTCGTTTGCAATTTAAAAGAATTATAGCACTTGTTCATTGAGCAAATAGATTATTATTGTTTTATTTATTTACATACCTACTTTATTTGGTACGCAAACAAAGCAACGGTATAACAAAGGGTGATTTATTAATACGTATGACATAACAGGCGTTGATACCAAAATGTGCCTGTACAGAATGATATTCAATTAATAAGCAATATGATATACAATATAATTCATGAATATAAGTGAAAAGATACATAAATAATATTGTTTTTAAAACCCATAACAGCTAGTCACCTCCACCATGCTGGATAAAAATAATGATTTATGATCGTATATTATAGATAATTTGTATCAAACTCGATTAAAAACTTGTTATAAAGCATATCAGATTTTACGTAGTGGAAAAATGTACAAAACTATATAGCATAGCCTTTATTCGTTCGTTCGGTTATTCTTGAAAACCTAAATATAAAAAAGTATACCTTCTTAAGTGAAACCACTCTGATGCTTGGACTCTTTGGTAGTACTTAGGTACAGACGCCAGCACATCAAGCTACCCGAAACTGTCAAATTTTCCCAATCAACTTTGAACCTTATGCTATAGCGATAAAGTTGAAAATCTATTAAAGAAATTTGACAGATTGTAGTAGCTCGATGTGCTGGCGTCTGTACATAGGCAAGTAAAAATGCCTTCATAAATATTATGTTGCTAATCTTAAAGTAGATATTCGACATCATCATAAAGTTGGACTTACCTACACGTGATCAGATTTAGGTAAGTATTATAATCGTGCAGGTTGTTTTTCTTTACTATTTGCAGATATCGATAGGCTTGTGATTCGTATCTAGGTACCTCATTATGAATAAAGAGATTGGAATTCGACTAACAATTAAATAAATAATTGTGAAGAGTTCGGAAGACTAATAAATTCATTTCACCTCGCTGGCAATTTGAAGATAGGTAAAAAACTCGGCCAATTCATACTAAGGAATGCTTACTTTTATTTGAACCTTTAATCTAAACAGTTGCTAATCGCTTCATTCGTTTCTATATCATCATAATAATTCATGACAGTTACAGGTGACCTCGAGGGTAAACCCTTTACCAAGAAAAACGATAACACACTATCTAACACAGATCTGGTCAATACCAATTTTTAATTTTAGACGTGGATTCTAGTTAATTCTTTTCTTTTATTATTAGGAGGTGGCTTTATATACGTTTCTGCCCATCCCCATGCGAAGAAGGTAAGTATGTGTTTATGTAAAATGTACCTATGTTTTATTCATTGTTTCGATAATAATTTGTAAATTTCTTCAAAATATAACTTACCTACTTACGTTTTGTTTTACTACAAAGTATATTCTAACCTACAGCTGGCGAAAAAGTCGTGATTTCCTCTGAATTTCTACGTTATTGTGAAGCAATCTTTCATAAAGGATTTTTCCTGGCGGTTCGATCTCCGCGAAGGCTTCACGACGTAATTTCTATTTTATGACATCCATTCCAATGCTATTTTGGCGTAACGATCGTCTGACATTCTCTGATTGACTTGAGCAGTACTTTTAATCTCTATTTCCGCTTTCGGATCAATAGCAGATGCTCTTTTTGATGTTTTTTTGTGAAGGTGTAATTCAATTTACTTACCTTGCTCCATGATCATAATTACGGTGTCTAAAATATGTGCGTAGGTCAAACATTAAAATTAATTATAGACTTACTTTTATTTTTCTTTGACTTTCCTTAATATTATCAGTTTACACCTAATTCAGAACTTAGGTAAGTTCTGAATTAGGCGTAAACTTGTAGGTAAATATTTTGTAGGTACAAATAAGATGTTTCTAAAATACATAAAACATCCGCATATCACAGAAAACAAAAGAGGTGATTAACTAAAAGCAGATAATGGACCGGACAGCCAATCCGACAGATCGTGACGTATTGTAGTCGCGTGTGATTGGCTGATGCAGCAGGGCTCCGGCCACTGGATTAGCTAGCGCAATTAGCAGCTTAGTTCTTATCTGGTAAAGTGTACCTATTCAATATTCATAGAGTTATTACAACCACCATGTTTACTTAATTGCTAAATGTTGCGTAACAACTTACTAAAGATGCTAGAAGGTATATTTCCCTTTTACTAGGTACTACATTTTTAAGTCTTATTGATATTAATGACTATGGATCTCTTTTGAAAATAAAGAAAATTCATTCAATTGAGTCATTCTTAATGTCCATTGCAGTTTAGGGACCTGCGCTATAGTTTTTGATTTAGCAATTTTACCAGGTGTACCTATGAAATATAAGGCTTTGATAAAGCTAACTATGGCAGTCCGCAGTGTAGCTTTTAGTTTCACCAGAAAGCAATCGGTATTTAGGTTATTAACTATGATGTTTCCAAAGGAAAATCAAGTAGATATTCGTGTTTATGACACCATGTAAAAATATACTTTGTAATAGCTTTTCCAGCATGTGAGGAACCCATTTTATTGTTAGTGCAACCTCCCCCCATTGTGCTTGTAAATCACTCGTTTCCTGTTGCTACTCTAAAATAACATATTTTATTGCTTTTACCCTTACCCTTTACATTTGCTCAGGGAATTTTCTTTCTTCTTTAGAAGCGGAAAATGTTTCTTATGTTTTATACCAATATTCAACATGAAACTATTCAAAGAAAGTTTTATAACTATTCTTTGGCACATACGCTGTTTGTATATTGTAGGTATATTGATTATCAACAGAAAATCCATTTCATTTGCATTATTATTTTTCAGCAAGAATAGACTTAAATTATTTAAAAGTTTTTTTTACGTTATGTCAATAATATGCGTGTGAAACATAAACTGAAACTGCTAATTTTTTGAGATGTATTTTATGAAAATAAAGAATTTTACGGTTTCTTCATGGTTACGGATCTCTAATACGCTGGGCCATCATTAAATAACAATAATATCAAAAAACACGTTCGTATTTACAACGTTAAGTTGGATTATTCGCATTAACTCTCTGTTTCTAGGAATCATCAATAAGCTGTAATGTATATCGCGATTACAATTACCTATCAATGATAACATTGGGCACAGGACCGTAAAATGTAGTCGTGTACATGTACACTCAAAATACCAATTTTACAAGCATATTATAAAATAAAGATATTAAAAATACTTGTTCCGATACCGGTCTCATTTGAAAACTTTACGCATTGCTTCCTTATAAATTACTTAGATTTAGATGTCATTACCCGCATTACCTATATCCTTTAAGGTTAAGGTCTAATATGAGATAAGTAATGTTTGTAATGTTATGATTTCTTAGAATTTTGATAATTTTTTTATAATACGTTATAGGTATTATAATTTGGTCACGGCTGTCATTCGTGGATCTTTGACAGTCGTTACGGGTAGGTAGTCACAAGCCTGAAAGTCTGACAACCAGTCTTACCAAGGGGTATCGCATTACCCAGTAACTGGGTTGTGGAGGTCAGATAGGCAGTCGCTCCATGTAAAATACTGGTATTCAGCTGCATCCGGTTAGACTGGAAGCCGACCCCAACATAGTTGGCTAGGCAGATGATGATGATATTATAATTTGCAAGGTCGTGTGATAGACAAATTAATTAATTTGTCCAACAGACGACCTGAGTGTGTTGTCTGTTGCGTATGTTTTGATACTTATGATAAACTAATTCTAACACATACCGATTCGCGGTCTCCACTCAAGAACACGTTACATCTACCCCAACGGTCATCGATTCTACGGTTATTATGACCGGCGCATTGCCACTTCAGCTTGCTTATTCTTTGAGCATTGGTTCTCTGCCGGATCACCTCGTTGCGGATTCGATCCTTCAGAGGAGCTTGCTTGGAGTCTCCAAGCATAGCCCGTGGTGGTCCGACACGTGGGTTTTCACGTCGTTCAGCCATAAGCTCCAGAGTTTCATCCGAAAATTTGGACTTCTTGCCCGTACGCCGCATTTTGCAAAATCGAGTACCTCCCTGAGGATGTCCACCAATTTGGTCAAGCTCCTGGTCAATGTCATTTGTGGTTTCCACGACAGCGAATCGGTTCTCCAGGTCTGACTGGAACGCTTCAGATCCTAGCACAGTTTGGAACATATTTGGACAGAGCTTTATTCAGAGAGCCTCGAACAAGTCTGTGATCATTACCTGTTAATCATCGAGACATCTCTGAATATATGCTTTTTATCCGTTATGATGAAGTCTATCTCATTTTTCGTCATAGGGTCGGGACTTCGCCACGTCCACTTCCTTTGGGGCTGTTTCTTTAAAAGGAATTCATCAAGAAAAGCCCCTCCTTCTCAAGGAAGTTCACAAGCATTTGCCCCCTATGATTTCTATTACCAAACCCGTAGGATCCTACTACCGATTCGCTGCAATTCTGTACTCCCACTTTAGCGTTAAAATCTCCCATGAGAACGTTGTAGTGGGTCTTAGTGGTGGAATTCAGGAGTAGTTTCATTTATTTTCCAAATAATCTATAATCCATAGGTACTTATATGAATAATTAACGTAATTCCGTTTTATCATTAGGTATTGCGGTATTGCTTACAAATCTAGTAATCGCGCAATCATGATTCGTACAGGTGACTCAAGATATATAGGTAGGTACTTTTCTGGTTCACCTTTATTAACCTATTTGATACTACCAAATCCGTCTAAAGGCCAATCACTACGTGTAGTTACAAACATGGCAGATTATATTTGCAAACCAATTTACTAAAAAGTTAAATAATCATTTGCGTTATAAAAAGGTTGTAAAGTACTATTTATGTTTCTTGAACATTATTAGGTACTTAATCAATTATTTATCTAATTCCGCAACTTATTGAGTATTGTGTTTGTTTCGAACGTGGTCGGCGGAAAAATAATCCGTAAAATATTTAATAATTATTATTGAAAGTAAATTAATGCGAAGAAGTAATATATAACGACAGGTTAGGTTCACATTATTGAAATTGAAATTATTGAATTATGAAAGAAAGGACCCGATAAAATTTAAATGTTTATCATGGCCCTGTAAGTAATGAAGGCTGGTTGCGCGTGCGCCACCTACCACAGACTGCTTGTATTGAAAAGTACGTGACATTAGCTATTATTACCTATGAATGGTTAAAACGTGTCATAGTGGGCATTATTATTGAATATAACCGGTAGCAAGGTCTTAAAAACCGTACTAGAAAATAATCTTTCCAAGATCCCTTACGAACGATTATGGCTACGAAAAGAGATGACACCTCAGCAACCTCTCTTATGTGTAAAATATCTTCACATGATGGATTTTATACCTAATGCTGATTATCTTGCCTGGTAAACGGTCTTTTAAATAATATATATGTAGCCACATCAATATTTAAATGACAACAATATCGTAATTACGAGTAGATACGCTTAGATACTGACGTACAAACATAACGAAAATTCCTGGAAAATTGGATTAGGTAGATTTTGTAGGAGGACATGTTTTTGTTTGGGCCAGCCAATCTCCCATGTTATCAATGAATTAAAACCTCATTATAAATAGTTTTGCTATCGTACATTCCAAATAAAATAATTATGTTAATGTTTAATTAGGGTTGAATTAGCGATTGATTCCTTAAAATTGTGTTAGTGCTGGTTAAGGAGGTCCTCAGTAGCTGTGTAATTTAGCTTTAGTAGCCATGATTTTCATTTTATTTTTGACTCCATTTTTCTTAAGGGGTACAGTTTTAGAATTTTGTTAATTTTATTGTACAGGAAACAGCTAATAACTTTGTAATGCCATTTAGCCATTGTCGTTCTGTGTGTGGGAGCAGACTATATCCAACCGACGTTTGCATTTATAAAATAAGGGTTATAAGTTAGTGTTGTGTGTTTCCTAATTATTGTTTGCTGTATAAAGAGCTGTCTTACGGTTAGAGTAGCTGCGTGTCACTATAGAGTTTGGCGGTTGCGTATCGATACGTCTTTTTAGTCATAGCCTTGAGAACAGCTCTTTGTGCCCTTTCCAAAAGTAAGAGTATAGTCTTTGCTGCCCCAAACCAAGTCGTGATGCAGTAAGATAGTGTTGATTAACATAGCGCAAGGTAGGTCAACATAAGGGTTTCCGAATCAGTGGCATTATGGAGCAATTTGAAAACGTAGATTAGCTTTCTTACACGTGAGATCAGGGCATCAATATGACATTACCATTTAAAAAAATGGTCAATATTAATTCCAAGGTATTTTATAGTGGTGGCTCGGGATATTGCTACACGATCACAGTTAGAAGGCAGCTCACGACAAAATAAAGAAAGCATTTAGAGGTGGGAGAGTAGAGGTTTTTAATACGAAAGTTATGTAGTTCGTTTTATTCATGTCGAGCGTTAGTAGGTTATGTGACAACCACCACATGGCATTTCTCAAAGAAGTTTCTGCATCAGCTTTCATATCAATCCATAAGGGACCGTGAATAAAAAGTGCAGTGTCATCTGCGTAAGTAAATACTTGGCAATTGGGAGATTTTAACTCATAAAGGTCGTTTATATATGATTGTAAACAACGGAGGCCCCAAAATGCTCCCCTGAGGTACACCAAACTGCAAACCTTCGTCCCTACTGATGCAACCTCCAATCTTCACCGCTTGTGTCCTGTTAGTCAGGTAGTCCTTAAATAATTTGAGAGCCATTCCTCTACGCCAATTCTCTCCAACTTAGCGATAAGAACCGGAATGAATTTATGGTTCCTAAATCATTATCTTTTCATTAGATCATTATCTTTTCGTTATGAATTTGTTTCATCAGATCCGGGAAAATAAAGACGATTTATCTATCTAATTTTATATCAGTTTATTGTTGTCGTTGAGATAGAGAGATTAGGAAAAAAAAAGTCTAGTTTCTGTCACGATGATTCATGAGTATAATACCTAGTAAGTACGTTCACCAACAATAAAGATTTATTTGTTTGTGGCTATTAATTTCTTACGTGGTCTATGTAAGCTGTACCAGTAGGTATAGCTTACATTGGCTAAATACTCACATATTTCAAATATTCCACACATGGTATTGCTCAATTGCAAGTCATTTTTGGAGCTTCTAAAAGCCTTAATAAAGTGGTATAACAGCATTGAGGTAATAAAATGCCGTAATCGGCTCTACGAGACCATAATGCAGAATGGTAAAGTGTAGGTGGCGCTGCGGTCCTTCGGGTATCCAGACCTTAGCAGATATCTTTATTGGTGTTCTTTGATAATGTACTGTAAAGGTTGTCCACTAAAGTCAACCTTATGTAGTGCAGGTTTGCTATAATTTAGCGCGGGTTCCATCCGAACATTCAAGCAAGTTTATATTTTATTAGGTTTTTTTGTTTAGGAAAAGACAGTGCTAGTTAAGTCAGCAAAATGTCAGTCAATATAAAAATAAAGAAATTGTATCGTTGTTTGATTTCTTTGAAGGGCTCATCCGCCCTACTAATTTATACGTTTACTAGCTGTTACCCGCGACTTCGTCCGCGTGGAATTTAACAAAAAAGTTATTGCTCAGTTCGCAGAGTTTACAATAACTTATTAATTCTGTATTCCGCGTAAAGACATACCTATGCTAATTTTAATGAAATTATTCTATTTTATGAATCGATATTTTGTTTTAAACACCTTAAATTGTTCAGTCTTATTTTAACTTAATATCCATCATTACTATTTTATGCTTCCAACCAAGTTCCACAAAATTACGCATCATTGTACGAAACTAATTTAAAATTGAACGATGGTGAAACGGGCGGTGAAAGAAATGAAAATGTCGCTGTAATAGATACCTAAGCATATTAAAGACCCTTGTTCAAAATACGTTTTATGTATCCAAAGAATAAGAATAAGAATTATATCAAATAATCTACACATGACAGAGTCCACATAGCTATGACGTTGACTTGCGCAATTTGCATGTAGGTAAAACAACAGTTTTGATAGTAGATCGTTATCATCTAAGATAATTTGGATTAAATCGATTTTTGATCGATGATATTGATAACCAATTTACTGATTTAATATGTAGATACTAACACTATTGCCTCAATAAACTACATCTAACACGCCGTTTAATACAGAACAATAAAGTAATTGGTATTATGAGTAAAGAAAATTCCCTATTCAGAGGCCATTTCTGTGGGAAGTTTTAGACAAATATAAATGTTGGATGGTTGTTCAATCTGTGCATTAGTCATGGGAGTAACTCAATTTATCAATTTCTAACGACTAGACCTTCAGTTAGCAACCAGCTCACAAAACACTGAAATACACATGCTATTAAAAAATAAAAGCAGACTTTTTCGCTACTAGGGTGGAATGACAAACGATGATTTGCCTTCAAACTTACCTACTAGAATGGCGAACCTCTATATCTCTACGTGCCATTTTTTTCCAAATAAATATTTAATGTGGCCATGACGTGCAAACAAACAATCTTGACGTCTTGAATACTGGAAAAATAACGCAATAGTTTCAGAATAATAGTCCTTATTTGCAAACAGAAATAGACCTTAATTATTCTTTACCATTTTATATTTATTTGAATGAAAGAAAAAATTAGGGCGACTTCTGCTGATACAAACTAGATGCCAAACAATTTATACCAGGTACACATTATCCCTTGCATTTACGCGGCAACGATATCCGATAACGAAAAATTGATGGGGTGCCTAAATTATCTTGTCGCGTGCCACCAGCGGCACGCGTGCCATTGGTTCGCCATCCCTGTAGGTACTAGGTGAAGCATGCACGCACGGTAACCTACGGCAATCGGAACAATACATTCACCCAACAATTACATTTAGGTACTACAGCTGGTCGATTCTGTAAAAATCTCACCGTGAAAACTTAGGAGAAGTGAGCTTGTTTTTGCTAGGAATTGACACTATTGACAGCTCACTCCACGTTCACTTCACCTAAGTTTTCACGGTGTGATTTTTACAGAATAGCACCGCTGATTTTCCTTAGGAACAGGTAACAAAGTTGAACGAATCGGTGAATACGTAGGTAGATATTATTATAGAAACGGAACTATTACCTGAATAGAATCCACTTAATTAGTTCCCGCGGAGGAAATGCGCCATCTACGAGCCCATTGTTCTTTTGCTCCCGTGATTTTTGCCCGGGACACTCCATGGTAGGGTTAACAAAAACCTTGTTGATATTTTAAGGGACAGGTAACGTTTTTCATTTTGTATTAGCTGACCCGACAGGCGTCGTCATGTCCAAATTTCAATAATTCATACAAAACCCACAGCAAACTAAATTTTCAGGTTTTCCGAATTTTCCGGGCAACTTTTCGAAATTGTCTTTTCCTAAAAACCTTATTCGTAATATACATATAACGAACATTTAAAAGAGAAACGGCCCAACAGTTCTCAAATTATGCGCTTACCAACGAACAGTATTTAATTTTTATTTGCATATAAATCATAAGGCTCCTACAAATAGGCGTGACACGCGATATAATCGCGCGTCGCTCCTGTTTGTAGGAGCCTTTATGATAAAAAATAAAAGTGCTGTTTTATGTCCCAGGACATAATGCAGTGCTGCACTGTGTGTACCGATAGCTGTTTTTTTTAACGATCCTGTTATAATTTAAATGAAATATTAGAAGCAATTGCTTAAATTGTTTATTTGTTTCCAACTCTCTACTAGAATAGTATGTATAAACTAAATATAAATACAGAAAAATGTACTTACATTGCATATTTACCCATAAGTTGCAGTACACTATAATATCAAACTAGTGTTACTATAAGTGTACGACAATGATGTTGAAAGAGCGGAGCCTTCTAATACCTGGCATTGTTTGCCTAAATGGGGGCTCCAAACACATTAACATGTAATGTAATATCTAATTGACACAATAAACTATTTTGTATTTTTGTATTTGTATTTTTGTAACTCGTAAGAAATATAGGTAGGTACCAGTAACACCTGATATCCAAATAGTGATAATTATGTTCGATTAAATTATCATTATTCAAATCATGAAACTGTACCTACATAATTTTCCGGGACTTTTCCTAAACCACATTTTACATGGCCACTCTCTTGCCAGTCTAGGTCCGGGTAGACAAAAGACACATTTAGGTTCATCCGGGCGCTCCCGGATAAGTAAAGCAAAAAACCCGGTAATTCTGTACGTTATTACGTAGTATCCTGTTTTATGAGCTAATAGTTCTTTGAAGCAAGCTTTAAAACTTGTGTTGGTTATGTTGTTCTGTTCTGTACAAAATAAATAAAAATAAGTTTCCAAAATTAATAGTTAGGTATAGAAAAACGACGTAACAGGTGATTTCTTCAATATTATTTTAACTAGATCTAGAACCGTTCGCGTTTGCAACAGTATGTAATAATCCTACAAACAATGAGAATACAGAATCGTAGTCATTCTAAAAATAGGATTGTTCAAACCTATCTACATAGATCACGTTTTACGAGCTCATGTATTAGGTTTTTGCTAACCAAAACATACTGAGCATATTGCCCTAGAGCCCACATATCAATAATAACTTAATTACTGTGAAAGTTCTAAATAAATACTTAGGTACTGGTAATTCTACCTTAAAGTGTTTCGCGAAAAATCCCCATGTATTTGCGAAATATTATACGGACCAAAAAAATACGGCAATAAATTACATATAGTGCGAATATCTATTTCAATTGTTAGTAGGTAAGCTAGAAACTGATTAATTAGGTAAACTCCTCTAAACTGGTATCCCCACGCATTCCGGAGAAAAAGGGTGAGACAGATAAACAACGAAGTCATCCTATAAGGGTTTCGATTTTTCCTTTTCAGGTACGGAACCCTAAAAAACTTACTCCTGATCATGAATCATGATGAAAACAAACTTATTTTTTTTTAACGACATAAAGGTCAATATAATCGCTTCACTTTCCTTACGTTTTTTACTTTAAGCTAATGAAATTAAGCATTATAGAATGACGACGTCATACTGGGCATATTAAGGACGCACATGATATATACTGCAGAGTGATCAGCAACCCTATTTATCGTACCTAATGGTTTCTCAAATCACAATATTTAAACGGAATATGATCTTTCAATCTTTGGCATTCTCTTTATTTTCAATGAAATTCTTCAGGACGTAAAAACATCTGTTTATTTAGCAAATACTTACTATACCTACCCTTCAGAAGTTTGAATTCAGAATCTAAGAATCATATCTTAGTTATGTTTTGGAACTACTCGTAGAAACTCAATGTTGGCTTAACAAAGTTCAAATTCCAATATAACCAAATTTTATTTAGAACCTTGTACATGTTGGACGTCACGATATCTTGGTGGAAAATAGTCTTATCCAGTAAAAAATTATAATATGTAGTAGGTAGGTATATCGTAAATTTTGCATTGCAGGATCGTCCAAGTCAATAAAATAGCAACGGTGATACCCAAGTAAAAATAATATTAGTATGGTAGATTTTGCACTGTATTATGCAAAGTCAAATGGCATGTGTTATGAAACCCTTTCCAGAGCGAAGTGCGAGTAGGAAAAAATCCCTGCCGAAAACATTTGTAGAAAAAGAGGCCAAGTTCGGTACAAAAGAAGTATAGGAGTGTCGGATTTAGCGATAAAAAATTTGGCAATTATGTGTAAATGGGTGCCAGAGTAAGTCGAAAGTTTATTAGGTTCCTCTTTTGTACCGAAGAACGTCGTAAGTGCCATAAGCTTATCGTCGTAATAAAAGGAATAAAAAAAAAAGCTCCCACAATTTTTGTCGCCTTGTGTTATTACATTAATCATCAAATTTTTATTCTAGTAGTCATAAGCATATTAGGTACAAATCGAAAAGTCGTGAAATTTGGAGGTAACTTCGTGATGTATTTTTATCTATAAAATTTTAATTTTTTGTGTTTCTGCTGCATAGTAAGTGTGGAAGTATCATGTAGTTACTCACGTTCTTTTTATTTTATACCTAAGTCTTATCAATTTCATGAAAAATCATATTGAAGTTAGGTTATTTTGGTTACTTCCGCCAGCTTTGAGTTTGAGTGCAGGTGTTTTGGAACGAAGCATCTTACACACGTTATACTCTGCACACAGGAATGAGAGCTAGACCGAAAAATTTTGAGCGTCATGACACTTTTGTTTTTTCATTTACTTACTTTCAAATGTTGTTAATTTATTTCATTGTGCCTATTATTTAATAAATCGAAAGGAACTTCGTCCCACGCACGAAACATCTCGTCTTTTTTTACCCATTTTTAAGTTAAATAAAGCACGTGATATAATTTCAGCGTGCTTATTATTCTTATCAATCAGGATTAGTTGTCATGAGGTATAAAAGATTTATCGTTTTCTTAGTAAAAAGTTGCAATAATCGTCTTATCCTCAGATTTGCAAACAGGTGCATATTTGAATATTTGGATTATCCGGATATAAACTTATCACATTAACAGAAAATGGCCATGAAACCCATAATGCACTCATTTTAGTGTTAGAATGATAGTATGATACTAAATGTAATTTGTCTCAATATCCTCTCTCTGTGTATTTATTTTCTATCTCTGTGTATTTACTTTGTGATTTTTACCATGTTTATGAAATACATCGTGTCATTCAATTGAGCCGTTTGGACTTAGAGTTGTGTTGATTATTTTAATGGTTAAGGATTTGGTACATACGGCTACACATCAAGCTATACATTTCCAGTTTTAGCTGACCTCGCGGTATATAATTTACAGGTTACCGGTTTTTCTTACAATCAGAAGTCAGCTTATACTGGTTATGTATATCTTTATGTGCGTACACTGTGATATATTTTGGTAAATACATACATATTTGTTACTGTTAGGTTTGTTATTGTTAGGTACCAATACCATACAACTTGATACTGAGCTGCTAAGAATTTATTCCGCAAGGTTTATTTGTATAATTTAATATATTCTTTTTTTAGGAGATCAAAAAAAGGTTACTATGTTGACCTTCAACAATGATCCTCATATTCTTAATACACAATTACACATGTTAAAAAAGTTTAAAAAAAAAATTTAAATCTTATTGATATTGAGCAATGGTGGCCCAGTGGTATCTGCCCTGAGTTACGAGGCCTTGAGTTCGAACCCAGTCAGGCACTTTACTTTGTGTATTTAATTTCATCACCACTGCTCTCAAAATGGTGAAGGAAAACATCGTGAAAACATCGTCTTGGAACCAAAAATTCTAAGACATGTGGCATCCCGTACTGGACCCGCGGGGTGGATTATGGCCCACTCCCTCTCACAGAGAGGAGGCCTGTGGGAACATTATAGGCTGATTATGATATATTGATTTAAATCAACCAAACTTGTAATTCAGGAACTAAATAGCTAAGTATATAAGTCTTTGATTGTAGACAGTATCTACACAGAAAATTGCAACAGCATATTGTTAGGTTCAGATGGTTACTAGCACTGACATAACTAAAAATGAATAAAAACCAAATGCCTATACATTATAACTGTATAGAATTTCTTACACCCAAGAGCACAGGACTTTATAAGCCAGTAAGGGCCCGCCTCCACGAGCGAGAGATTCGCGGCGATAATTATTATCGTCGTGCCACGTATTTCTATACACTTCCTTAGGGGCCATCTCCACGAGCGAGAGAATCACGGCGATATTATCGTAGTGCCACGTATTTCTATACACTCTCTTAGAACATGTCCACACGGTGATACCATCGCGGCGAAAATTTGATGGCACAGCGTGACTATCGCCGCGATTCTCTCGCTCGTGGAGGCGGCCCTAAGAGCCTGTTTAATAAGTATCCGCGTTTAATGGCGGCCACTGTCAAAAGTTTTAAGTAGCGTTAATTCTTTTGAGACGTTAGATTAATGCGTCGCCTAATTAAATATTTAAAAGAAAGATATTAGGCACTCAAACTCAAAGCATTTATTTCAATTAAACCATTTACAGGCAATTTTGAATTGTCAAGTAGTCGGTCAGTTAGTCAGAAAGTTGAAGCTAGTTGCCCATTCTAAAACGAAGATCTCTATGGAGAAGAACGGGCCAGAAACTCCAAGGACACTCTTTTAAATCAACATATTGTTACGAAATCCTGGGTACATTATTCTTGCTGCTTATATAACAGGCCACTCAGAAAGTATTGCGAAAAAAGTTTTTATGTATGAGAGACTGGCCAGTTATAATCAATTTTGATAATATGATTATTTGTAAGTAAAAATAGGTACCTACGTTCTAATTTAAAAATTTTACTCCACACTGTTTGCGAGCTAATTTAAATTATCGTGTCTCATAAAAAAATGGGTCTGCGCCGGGAAAATTTTGGCCCTATGATTTTTTACGATTTCATGTGTCGACTGAAACCGGACGAATCGTACGATAGACTTCAAATCACATTCATGGATGAAGTCCTTTTTAAGGCAACCGTGTATTTTTGGTATAATGAATTCAAGCGCGGTCGACTAACTTTGGGGGATGAAGAAAGAAGTGGTCGCTCTTTGACGGCTGTTACGGAAGAAAACGTGCTAGCAGTAAAAAAATGAATCCAAGAAAATAGGCGCAACAAGCGACCCAACACAGGGCTCCGCGGGCTACTGCTCCACCACTACAACGCGCCTTCGCACACCGCGCTCAAAACGAGGGACTTCCTGGACAGCACGCCGGTCACCCTCCTTACAGCCCTGACATGTGACTTCTTTTTATTCCCGAAAATAAAAGATCAGCTCAACGGGATACAATTTTCGTCACCGGAAGATGCGCTGTCAGCGTTCGAGCAGGCTTTAAACGAGGTGTCTGCGGCGGACTAGAAAAAGGTTTTCGAAAACTGGTCCAGACTCATGAAAATTTGTATAGAGGCTAGTGGAGAGTAGGTACTTTAAAAAGATTTAATAAAAAATATTTACCTATAGAATTTTTTTTATATTTTCGCAAAACTTTCCGAGTATAGTTGTTTTACAAACTTTACGAGTCAGAGAACAATGTAAAAAAAAATCAAATTAAAAAACAATAAAAAATAAGCCCTGACAGTTAGAGATCACCAATTTCAACCGACGGCACCTGTTCACGAACATGACTTACGAATCCATGGTTCTTAACATTTACAAAATTGAAATGCTTCTAAATTATACAAAACTATAGTTTGCAATTTATTTAAGAGATGAATGAAATTTTTACTACCATACAGGAAGAGATATTTAATATTGAAGTATTCAACAATTAAAACTTGATATAATAATTTAGATTGAATAAAAAAAGGGCAGTATCTCTCAAAAACAATATAGGGAAGCATCTCTTCCAAATATTCAAATTTTAACAAAAAACTGCCTTTGGGAGACAGTTTTTTCTGAATAGAAATGTCCTAATTTATTTTAGAGTACCTAGTCATGCAGCCCCACTGTTACATAAAAAATACTTTTGATGTCTCAGCCTGGATTTCTTTTGTTTGGTATAAATGGGTGTTGTAATGAAGCAGTAGTCATTTGTGTAGTGTTTGCAGGTCATAATTCTTCCATTTCGATCAATCATATACCGCTGAGTAGCAGGAGCCCAATGTTGTTGAGGTAACTAGTCCTGTACTTTTTTCGTAGAGACCTAAACTACCGTTTCTTTATTGGGACTAAATAACTTCTCTCAAAAAAGTGATCTACATGAATCATGTTCCTATGTTGATTGAGTTACGAGTATATCATTTAATCATCTAATTAAATATGGTTTTAATCAGTGTCTATCTAACGCATTTTTATGGCTTACTGTTACTTAATACTAGCTTTGAGGATTATTTTATTAACAGTCGGTTTCGGAGTACTGACTTTTCCAGAGACTGACCTTACTGTTTATAGATAAGATACGACTGTCAATGGATTTTTCTACCCTCGAGAGAAAACTTAACGAGGATACCATTTCATTGTATATAGAAACAAAACCTTTGTCACTCACCACCCTCTAAATATATTAAGCTGAAACGCATCCCCAATTCTGTATAACAAACAAAGCGTCCTAAGTGGGTGCTTAATTAAGAAATGCTGAAGTGTTTTGATGGTGGCACATTAATTTTATCTTGTTTTTCTGCTTTCGCGACCAATTATCTTGGCGAGTTCGTGGGGAGTCTACGTTGGGAGTTTTAATTTTATTCGCTTGCCCCAATTATATTTCGCTCTGCGATCAACATTCATAACTACTATGTATTCAAGAACTCGATCTGATCCTACGTATTGTTTCTGTGAAATTCTCAATGTCGTGTTTCTCAACTGTTTTGTTTGTGATTTTATTTCTTGCTTCATTATGAAATGAATTATTCGTGTAATGGGTTCGAGTCGACAGCCTGAAGTGGTTTCGTTAAACATAAACAGTGTTAATGTATTGGATAACATGACTTATCGCTTCGCCTTCGGCGTCCTCTGCACAACATGGGGTTTGCACATAAAGTATAACATAGAAAATGAGTTTATGGGAATAATGCTAAGTATAAACCTTACATATAGGAATCGAAATTAAAATTGTTTTGGTCGGACGGATCCAGATTTCCATTAAGACCGGAACCATTAACTTTTTTTGAATATGATTTAACATAAGGGGCTATCAAGGTATTCTAGTTCCTTTTAAGTCGTTAAACTTAAATTCGAGCAGTTCTGTATTAGTCGCTTCAAATGAACGGATATTTCGCATTAGTCAGATTTTTGACCGTGAACCTTGGCGATACCCAAAAAAGTAAGTATACGCAGATTTTACAATGAACCTCTATATGCTCATAAATTACTTTTAGAAGGTTCTTTTCGCGTCAAGTTGATATGACAGCTTACTTAGGTATTTATAAGACCACAATAATAACAGTTTTAGAATAGTTGAAACATATCAAGGCCTAACCTTCAAATCCATACCACTGTTATTGTATATTCACTATAATACTGTTCCACTAGACAGCCGTATTGTAAAATGTATTTATTTATTTTCGCCGGAGGTTCAGCGCGTGCGACCCTTTGCTTGTTACACTAATGTCACGCAGTGCCTCTGACACAGACAAGATATGAGGTTACGTCTGGCGCTGAAGCGCGGATTAAATGGATATTTTATTTGCTAATATTTTACATATATTTTATTATTTATTTATTTCTGCAACAGCCCGCGACATCTCTGCGGGCCCTATCAGAATACCAGCGCTGCGACATTTCAAATATAAATATCGCAGCATCATGCTGAGATAGGAGCCATTTGGCCTCGTATAGGACTTTGTTTTTTTTTTCTTTTAAGTACTTTCTTTTTGTATAATTTTGTTTTTTATTTTTATTTAAGTATGATTCTGCTTTGTTTATTTTGTGATCTTCCTGTACGAGTCACAATAAATACTTTTTCTTTCTTTTTTAAGTAATTTTTTTCTATAATAAATAACTCACTATATCCAAGTCCAATGGTAGAATCTCTTCGCTTATTTTGTGGTCGGACTCTTCGCTTTGTTCCCCAATGCTCCTAATTTCCCTTTGTCCCAAGTTACGTTTACCGTAAAAAAAACCTTTGCGGAAGAAATTTTCTTAATACTTGACGTTCTAAGCGTTAATTAAGTGACGAAGAAATATGAAAAAAGCCTGTGATACTTTTTAATATTTTTGCGTCAATGGCCATTTACTTTGTCAACATTTAATTTCGTTTTGGGCCGTTTTACTATAAAAAAACAAAATTATTTGCATTGAAAAATATCCGCAAATTAAATTAGTGAAAGTCGTCACCGGTTTAAAAGGGTAGTCCATAAATCGTAAATGATGCATATAACATAATTATGTAGGTATGGAACTTCATATCGTGCCAACCCTAAATATTTTTTTTATAAGGACGAGGAGTATTATACCATATTAAGGAGTCTTACTTTTTCGGATTGTTGGGACATCCCTATGAGTGGCCAAGAATCGGATTACAGACATGCGATTGAGGAAAAGTATGTCCAGCACCACTGCTGTTGAATTTATAATTATATGTGAGAACGATTTAAAAAAGATGTACCTACGTGTTAAAAGCGTCCAGAGTACAGCAAATAGTAAGAAAACAACAATCCAAAAATAAAATAATTAAAAATAACCCGAGGCAGCTAAGTGATGACCAGCCCCAACTGACGGCGCCCGTTCACGAACATGA
Organism: Luperina testacea; assembly: GCA_927399505.1. NCBI lineage: Eukaryota > Metazoa > Arthropoda > Insecta > Lepidoptera > Noctuidae > Luperina > Luperina testacea. Next base: position 4,209,866 of record OV656771.1, read on the forward strand.
TGAATAGATCAGCAATATTCAGCTCAACCATTTTGAAGGGAGCTAAATGATCCAACTCACACGCCACCCGTCAGCGAGACATTTGTGTGAGCATGACATATTATCAGCTGCCAGGGCACATTCGAGTCAATGAAAGACATAATTATATTTACCCGGTAAATGGTAGCTATATAGGGTACATAGAGCTCACATCTGTGCTATGCAATTATACAATACAAAGGAAATTGATTTTATAAAATGCAAAGATAGTCTTACAATCTTCAGCAGCTCCAACAGTATTTTCATGTGTTAATCAATTAGCTGTGGTTGTGGAGCAGGACCAGCATTGAGCCAGGCATTTTTATCAGCGATGTAATCCCCTAATTTATAATATGCCTGACTGCATAGTGTACGTTTTATACAAGATTTGAATTTTGTCTCATTCAGTTGAAGAATGTGAAGAGGTATTTTATTATCTGGACACATTCCATGCAAAAAATTTGCTTTCATGATGAAAAAAATCGCTTCACCCAATTGTGACGATTGTGGAGTTGTCGAAGACCTACATCATTTATTGATGGAATGTGTCCAATATGAGTCCAGTAGACATAATTTAGTAAGGCCCCTGAATTTGAACAATACTGATGTAGGCATGTTCTAAAACTATTCGGACTAGGAATGTGAAATTTTACACACGGCTTCCTTTTATAATGTAGGGGAGCACTAAGAAGAGGTTTTTGGGAATTCAATCTTTAAGGCGGTGAAAAGGGGTGATTTTGTTTGTACGAAAAATCTTATTCCTTGAGTTAATAAACTTGAAACTCAGTATCAATTCAAACTCAGTATTCGAAAAGTCAGATCCCTTTGATCTATAAAGTTAAAAATCGGCCCGAATACTTATTTTTCTAAATAAATGATAAAGATCATAAACATACATTTTCAAAATTTTTAGAGGAAAGTACGAAATAATCGCGGCCTAAGTCGCGGGCAAAAGCTGGAGTTATTATAAAAATTAAATTTACGTTTTATAATAAACACTTCTGTCACCATTCCAAGGTTTTTTTTTTGGTTCATTTTCATAATAGCTCCCTACTACCACATAGGTTTGTTTATAAATATAATTGCTTTACCTACTAACATCGTCCACAAAGGCTACCTACCCCTGGCAATTCTTTTCATCTGTCGGACCCAACGACGTCATGGCCCATTGTAAATTCATACGAGAGCCTTGTCTTGTCAGCTATTACGTCTTATTATGCCTTACGAATATTTGTGTCAAGAACACAGGGCATTGGGTTTTTCTGTCTCCGCTGTAATGGCCATCAAATCGTCATAAACTCGGTCATCTAGACTGTTGGTTTATATATGGTTATTATGACGCATTGGGTTCATGGTTCTTGCATGATCTGCGATTGCTAATTGGATTTTACGTTAAATGTGTGTGTTATTAATAGCATGGTTTGTTGTTACGTTTGTAAAAGAAGGCGTGGTGACCGTTTTATGTTAAAATCAGCATCATTCGACTTATTAGGTAAGACAACAGATAGATGTTTACAATACGTAGGTCCTACATATTGTAAACATTTTATTTGTGACCGGTAAATTACAAGAATTACAAACAGAGTGTGTAGTTTCTATTAAATTTCTTCTTTTTTGGAGTTTTTTTGGGTATCGAATGTGCAGTCGCTTGTTTACAAGGCAGATGGTGTTTAAATCAGGTTAAGATTATAGTAAACCGTTAGTGCGCTCATGAAAACGTATGACACTTCATTTTTCGTCTCTGGCCTGCTGCATAGTATAATGTGATATCTAATGGTTGTTTACAGTATAGCGTAGCATGTTCCTCATAATGTGAACTTTGAACATAATATTATCTATGTTTTTCTTCCTGCTCCAAGCTCCTTATACACTGTACATTATGTAAGGAAAAATAATATTAGCCCGATGGAAAGCAACATTAAAATATCGCGTTTCCTTCTACTATGATTGTCAAGGTCTATGTCGATGACCCCGTTATGGTTGCTAATATTATATACAGGCAATGTTATGTATATGTAAGCATGAATACGTATTTTTTACTAGTTTTGGAATAAATGTGTGGGTGGGAACCACGACCTTACCTTGCGAATTTCCCCATAAAGTTAACCTTATAATTTTACTAGTTTGCCTATTTAAAGCTACTTCAAGTTTGTTATGCTATAAATTATCTTTTTGCAAGGCTACTTAGGGTTGGACGCGAATGAGGGAAATACCGAAAGTATATTTGAATCAAGGTCTGACTGTGAACTCTTCACCCACGCTTTTTTTTGCACAACACAAATAAATAAATAGTAAGAAAACTTGGATTCCTAATCAAAATAAAACCCTGTATTATTTTTGTGCGATGGCAGAGATAATACTGTTTGCGAAGAAAGTATGTAAGTTATAAAATGGGGAATATTTATTAAACTTCTAATAAGATTTTGATCTTCTAATGATGATCGCCTTTATATTTAAAAGACTGCAATGATTAGTAATATTATTATTATGAGGCAGTGATCGGTAATAGTTTAGTTTCAAAATGCCAAAGAAGTCGTGGACATTTGCCATTTCACAGTACCTATACCTACAGGAAAAAAAGTGCGCAAACTGAAACAATGAATTCAGCATGACTCTAGATAGCGTAGAAATTTTTCGTTAGACCCCGTCTAGAATAATAATTATGCTGAAACAAAACAACAATACACAAAATAACAATTTTATCTTGTATGTTGTGACTATTATAATACTATAATAGTGCTAGGAAAAAGATTTACTGGCATATTTTTTGTAGGTACGTAACAAAAAGTTTCGCTTCGAGGCCAATAACTGAGTCAAAGCAGAGGTCATTGTTGTTTTGGTCTAGTTCATTAAAGGCCATTATTGACGCACTATGAGTGTATTGCTTTTTAATCCAAAACTCATGTCATCATCTGCCTAGCCTTTTTCCAACTAACGTTTTGGGCTTCTGCATTGGGTAATAGGTTCTTTATCTTTTTTACTGCATTAATATCTAATTGATATTCTTATCAATGAGGGTTTTCGTGAAAATTTACGACACCAGTTGGCACCACTGTGACAAGAGGTCTTCCAATATAAAATATATGATGACGTTCATCATTCGATTCATTCATTCGTTCATCATTCAGTCATGACTAAAGAAAATATAGGCTCTTTGACAGAAGCCTGGACCTGACGTGTCAGTGCTGCCACCTAGCGAACGTCATTTCAGAAAACCCTCATTGTCGACTGCATATCTTATTAGAATATCCCGATATCTTTGTACCTTTTTGTGCGAAAAGTTTAAATAAATATCTGACATTTAAAGAAGTAGAAACCAATTCGCGAGTAGATACACTTTTATTTGATCGTCCTCATGATTGTACGTGCTTGTGCTTCATATTTTTTGTATATATGTCAAAAAAATATACGATACGAGTAGGTATTTCGAGTCACGTAACAAATTAGATTGTGTATAATGACAAGGATATGTGATACTGAGGCTACGAGTATATAAAAAAAATGTGTCGGAAGTTTGTAATTTCGTCTCGTTTTTTTATTGGTTGTTCATTGTGTAGGCATACCTACCGACATATCCATTTGTAATTCAAAATCTCATTTGAATGTGTTATGAAAAATTTATTATTTTTGAGTAAAGTAGGTACACAGGATTCGTTTGATACTGTGGTGGGATAGGCAGGACCGGAATCAAGAGGTCAAGAGGTTTTATAAATGATAGGTTATTGTTTTCAAAACTCTCTGGACTGATACTGACGTCGAAAAATAGTGTCCATAATATGGAAACTATTTTTCGACGTCAGTGTGTGCTTTAAGACATAGTGTTGAGACCGCTCGCGCTCCATTCAACATCGCCGCGCGCTGGCGGCAGTGAACGAGGGTTGCGGGTAGTCAGCCGGCCGACGACGACGGCCGAGCGCGGGTTCCCGCGCCACACCGCCATGACAGCTGTTGCTCTCTTTCGTGCTCGGCTGTGCTTACGCGTCTTAACATCACTTTCTTGTTTACATTATTTAACCGACCGTTGTAATTTAAGTTCTTTTACTCTTACTACTTACTTAACCTGATATTTCGATGCCGCTCAAACCCCTGGCAAACCCAAACCTAAACCTGCGTGGTCGCACGCATTACTACTGAGCATGAAGACCTGCGGTGTTATTCCGTAAAATTCTCACCGTGAAAACTTACGTGAAGTGAGCTGTCATTAGTGTCAATCCCTAGCATCGGGTCGAATGACAGCTCACTTCACCTAGTGACATTTTTTCAGAATAGGCCGGCTGTTTCGGGTTTGATTTCCAGCTCGGGCGGCTCGGGCTTATTTTATCTATGAAACACTTTGCCCAGTTGAACGCAATAGACTCGCTGCCCCCTATTTTATTGGGACTTAAACATAACTGCCAAATTGTGAGTGTGTTTTAGGTTGGTACCGACATCTCTGCCTAATCCTTTGGGAAAGCAGGCGTGAGGTTATGTATTAAAAAAAAGATGCTACCATATTATGTTCACAGCATTCTCACTAGATGACGCTTAATTCAACTCTTGAGAAAAAATTAAAAGTTCTAAATATAAAAGTAATTTGCTTATATTTACAAATAAGTATTTAGTAATATTTACAAAAAGATAGTATTCGAGTACATGATGGTTTAATATAATTCAGTAATAATTTATAACATGAGTGACATAGTACTTATATCTACAATAATGGTTAGTTACATTGTGTTTTACATAGCGATAATTCCTCTCGCAAATTTAGGGCAGTTTTTTAAGTATAATTTCCAGCTTTGAGTATAATATAATTAAATTAAGACTTAATTAAAACACTACCTACTAACCTCTTACAATATTTTGGGATTTTACTGCCCCTGTAAAAACATTAACTTATTGTTACGAATTGAACACATTGCTTTGTTTTCTATTGTATAATTAAGATCTCTATTGTGATCTCACCACACCTTGGTATAGTACACACAACACACTTTGGTGTAGCCTCCGCTTAGCTACTTAAGATTCCTAGTGGGTAGGTACAGACGCCAGCACATGAAGCTACTACAATCTGTCAAATTTCTTTAATAAAGTTTTAACTTTATCGCTAAAGCGTAAGGTTCAAAGTTGATTGGGAAAATTTGACAGTTTCGGGTAGCTTGATGTACTGGCGTCTGTACAGTAGCGGCCATAAGTGCACTCCTACTCCTTCTTGAGTTAATATTGTTGGCCTAGGGCTGCACTACTATGAACGCGACTGCACATACCAGCGGTGCTATTCTGTAAAAATCTCACCGTGAAGACTTAGGTGAAGTGAGCGTGGAGTGAGCTGTCAATTGTGTCAATACCTAGCAAAAACAAACTCACTTCACCTTAGTTTTCACGGTGAGATTTTTACAGAATCGACCGGCTGTACCCTAATTGCATAACACGCTTTCAATTAAAATCCATCAGGCTTTGAAGGAAATAGCTAATCGATTGCATCATATGATTGAAAAATTCGTCTGCTTGACAACGTTAATAACGCATTGAATGCTGTTGAATTGTCAAAATAAAAGGCATTGGCATTCTAAGTGTGTTACGCAATTACCCTGCAGGCAACTTGAAATCAATATTATACCTTAAGGCGCGTTTCCATTATGCAAGTGTTTGCATACATTATGACGTCAGACTTGTGTGCAAGTGATTTGAATTGGAAACACGATTTTGTTCAACTTGCAGCTTGCATACAAAATTTTAGTGGTATACAAGTTAGTTCTAGTTGTACAGTGTCATTAAAAGTCTTTTTTACAAAGTAATAAAGTCATAAACAAAGTAATCCTCTATGCACGACCGCAAGCGCTTACTTGCGTGCAAATGTGCCGACTTGATTATTGTGCGTACAAGTTTAAACCTAATTGCATACAAGTTGCAACTTGTTTGCAAGTTGTTGTTTCCACTATACAATTTGCATGCAACTTGCAACTAGTATGCAAATCACTTGCATAATGGAAACGCGCCTTTATTCGCAAGCTCACACAATATTGCTCCCTTAAGATTAACGACGGATGACAATGATTTTTAGAATTACTTATTCAATGGTAAACTTATATTATTGTCCGTTACTAAAAATAAATACGTTATACAGGGTGAATTTTTTAAGTGGGCGTGGGTGGATAGCTAAATCCAAAACTATAAAGAATAGCGAAAAGTACTTAAAGGAGTCTCGGGCTCGATTTTTGATAAAAACTAAAAATGCAAAAAATTTACTGTATGTCGTTACTTCCCAAAATTTGATCCTTATTAGACACATTCGAACACACACAATCGAACGGTGTAATAATACAGTGCCTGTGTTTTTTTTGACGTGACAAAGTCTAATAAATCGATGAAGCTGGCTGCACTCACGAAAAAAACATGACTCATGTAGCGTTACCTCGCGGCCTTGCTCTGTAGCGTTCCATGGCGGCTTGAAGTGCAAGCGAATATTAACAAATGCAATGCAACTATTCCATCAGTATTTTCTTATGACGTTGTCACGTTCAACTATCGTCAGTAAACCGACTTTATTATCAAAATCAACGGGTTCGATTCCTAGCTAGAAATATTGTTTTTGAAAAATCCTATGATGCAGTTTTAGTTTTCATCAAAATCCTTTGATTACTTTTTGCTATTCCTCATACTTTCGTCTTTGGTCATTCACGCCCACTTGAAAAATTCACCTGTAGTATATAAGTTAGTTAAAGGATAAATACTAAATATGTGAGTGCGAAAAAAAATACATCAAACGTTTTGCGATAGTTGTAAAGTAGATTCTTTGTGACTAAATAAATAAATGATGTCTTAATTTTATCCGAAACAGTTGATTGCGCAGGCTTCGGTTACCAACTATTTCTTCTTGCGTATGGATTACTTTTGGCATTAGGGTATACAGTTTTTATTCTCGGTACTTTAAAAGTGCTTGGAAGGCTTTCAAAATCGAAATTATCGGCAGCTGCCGCAATATTAGCCCTTCTGCGTCCAATCTCATAAAATAGTAGACATACTAGAGCTAAAATTATGAGGTATAGAAGAACCAACATTGTGATAGTAAGTGGGGTCCAAAAACCTTTGGTATCTTTACTATCCGGTGTTGGACATGGATACGGTGTCGACGCACTTGTATTATCTGAATCAGGGTCAGTTGGTGTAGGGGTAGTGATTGGTTCTGGGTCGGGGGTAGTTGTGATTGGTTCTGGGTCAGGGGTAGTAGTGATTGGTTCTGGGTCAAGGGTAGTAGTGATTGGTTCTGGGTCAGAGGTAGTAGTGATTGGTTCTGGGTCAGGAGTAGTAGTGATTGGTTCTGGGTCAGGCGTAGTAGTGATTGGTTCTGGTTCAGGGGTAGTAGTGATTGGTTCTGGGTCAGGAGTAGTAGTGATTGGTTCTGGGTCAGGCGTAGTAGTGATTGGTTCTGGATCAGGGGTAGTAGTGATTGGTTCTGGGTCAGGGGTAGTAGTGATTGGTTCTGGTTCAGGGGTAGTAGTGATTGGTTCTGGTTCAGGGGTAGCAGTGATTGGTTCTGGGTCAGGGGTAGTGATTGGTTCTGGTTCAGGGGTAGTAGTGATTGGTTCTGGTTCAGGGGTAGCAGTGATTGGTTCTGGGTCAGGGGTAGTGATTGGTTCTGGGTCAGGGGTAGTAGTGATTGGTTCTGGGTCAGGGGTAGTAGTGATTGGTTCTGGGTCAAGGGTAGTAGTGATTGGTTCTGGGTCAGGGGTAGTAGTGATTGGTTCTGGGTCAGGGGTAGTAGTGATTGGTTCTGGGTCAGGGGTAGTAGTGATTGGTTCTGAGTCAAGGGTAGTAGTGATTGTTTCTGGGTCAAGGGTAGTAGTGATTGGTTCTGGGTCAGGCGTAGTAGTGATTGGTTCTGGGTCAGGGGTAGTGATTGGTTCTGGGTCAGGGGTAGTAGTGATTGGTTCTGGGTCAGGGGTAGTAGTGATTGGTTCTGGGTCAGGCGTAGTAGTGATTGGTTCTGGGTCAGGGGTAGTAGTGATTGGTTCTGGGTCAGGGGTAGTGATTGGTTCTGGGTCAGGGGTAGTAGTGATTGGTTCTGGGTCAGGGGTAGTGATTGGTTCTGGGTCAGGGGTAGTAGTGATTGGTTCTGGGTCAGGGGTAGTAGTGATTGGTTCTGGGTCAGGGGTAGTAGTGATTGGTTCTGGGTCAGGGGTAGTGATTGGTTCTGGGTCAGGGGTAGTAGTGATTGGTTCTGGGTCAGGGGTAGTAGTGATTGGTTCTGGGTCAGGCGTAGTAGTGATTGGTTCTGGGTCAGGGGTAGTAGTGATTGGTTCTGGGTCAGGGGTAGTGATTGGTTCTGGGTCAGGGGTAGTAGTGATTGGTTCTGGATCAGGGGTAGTGATTGGTTCTGGGTCAGGGGTAGTAGTGATTGGTTCTGGGTCAGGGGTAGTAGTGATAGGTTCTGGGTCAAGGGTAGTAGTGATTGGATCTGGGGTAGTAATTTCTCCGTATAGTTGACATTCACTTTCATCTATACCAGGCGGTATGTAACGGAATGAATCGACCAACACAATAGATTCTGGAGCCGCCATCCCCATGATGGATATCTGAAACAAAGAAAGTGAGGATTAACGCAGAGTGAAACGCACAGTTGAACAGACAGGTTTGTACACGTCATGTGGTGGTGGAAAGCTCGGAAGGAAGGAAGTTGATGCCAAGTTTTTTATAATTCAACTGGCTTCTGTTGGCGACTTCGCATGTTTTTTTTTTTGTTTTAACATAAAATATGTCATAATTATATTAATCGGCGATATTTTACCTTCTGATTAGTGAATTTTGGATATCGGATCACGAGTTCCGTAGAGTACCTCCTATGTACACATACAAACTTACACTTTTTGCCTCTTTATAATTTTGATATGGATAATTATAGTATCTATTTATGTTACGTCTTTGATTTTGGCGGCATATAATTATATTTATTTAACACACATCTTAGGCTTCTGTAACGTACCTATATAGACTTTTAATCAGGTTAGCATCAGGGGACAGTGAGGGCCAGTCTAAGAACCTCGATGAGTTCCCGGCCAAGAAATTTCTGGTGTTTTTAATGTGTCTCGGTAAGAAACGTTTTCTTGATGATACTTCCATATTTGAGTTCAGCTTCCACTAACCGTTTCCTGATAGTATCTTTAACACATTTGCATCTATAGTTCCTGGACACAACGATAACAGTGGCTTCTGTTTTAAAGTTGTAGGTTGCTTTTTCTTCGGCGCCGGCGGGACACCTACTCAATTTACCGCAGTCTGAAGACCAATTCCCGTAATTTAAAACGTTAAAAATGTAATCGCAATCTCATTTTAGCGACAATCAAAGACAAAAACTTGACTTATCAAAAATGTAGTGATTTTAGAGGTGTTTTGGTCACGATTTTGTCGTATGTTATACACTTTACATGTTGTCAAGTTCTTTTAAAACTTTAAATTGTAATACCAAGTGGGTCTATTTTAATTAAATAAAAAGATACGGACTGGGGCTATATTTCCAATTCCTTAAATAAGAAAAAAAAATTAAACAACATTTCAATATTAGATCTGAATTATAAAATCGTCCCCTATTTTATCTCATTGGGGGACAATTTCACAAAACTGAAACACGTAACTTTTTATTTCTTTTCAAAAGCATAAGTTTAAATTTTCATACAAAATACTTAAGAAAATTTAGGTTTCCCATACAAACTTTGATCGCCCCTTCTAGAATTATTTTTACTAGTCAAAAAGTATGTCCTTTTCGTTCAGTGGTTTAGGCTTGAAATGTTAACAGACAGACAGACAGAGTTATTTTCGAATTTATAATATTAGTGTGGATTGAATCTACGTCTCCCACTTCCTAAACTGTTTCATACGTAAGATTTTTTTATATATTTTTGAAGAAAGTTATACCCTTTTTTAAAGTTTATTCTTAATATTTAGTTCAAGGGCTGATTTTTCCAATAAAAGATAATATTACCCGAGGAATATTTTTGAAATTTTGACAGTTCTTCCATACAAAATATGTCAGACATCAAATAAATTCCACGAATAAAAATTTTCTTTCGATTAAAAAATCAGCAAATACATGAATGAATGTAATACATGAATGATCAGTAAAAATGTTGGAATGGGCAGATAGTGGAACTCTCTACCTGCGTCTGTGTTTCCGAGCGCATACAACCCGAATCTCTTCTATGTAAGAGTGAACAGGCTTCTTCTGGGTAAGCTCACTCCATTGTAGACTTTCTCTCTGTCACCTCTGACCTAGACTAGAGTCAAGAGCAAATCAATTTCAAATAAAAATAAAAAAGTTAGATAAATAGGTCGGCAGTTCGTAGGTTAGGTTGAAACTGTGATCAACCATGCGCGAGCCGAATTGGTCGCAGTAAGTAACAACCTGGCCTGGCTTGGACCAGGCCACCCTGACCAAATGAGTTAGGTTAGGTGAGAAATGTGACCAAACGCGCGCGAGCCGAGCGAGCACTACTTCCAAGTTAGATTTCTTACCGACTATTTCCGATTTGTTAACTGCTGCCCACACGTAACTGCCCGTAAGTCATTTTGCTGCTAAAAATTATTTGTTTACGTATTTAAATATTTGTTATGACTCATTTTTCTTTAGTTTACAGCTCAGTTTTTACTGCTGAACTTGTTAATAAACATACAATAAACAACCTGTCGCTTTACGCTCTTTTTTTATTATTACGTTCAGTATGTCAAAACGTAAACTCTTAGTTTTGTAACAGCTGCGCGCGCGCACAAATTATATTAATACCCGGCGGCGCGTGAGTCGTTGCCCAGAATGTTACCAATTCATATATTTCATGTTTATATCATATTTTTGTAATGTACAGACGCCAGCATATCAAGCGACTACAATCTGTCAAATTTCTTTAATAGATTTTCAACTTTATCGCTAAATCATAAGGTTCAAAGTTGATTGGGTAAATTTGACAGTTTCAGGTAGCTTGATGTGCTGGCGTCTGTACCTATATTTATTTTATTTCTTATTTTGATTGTTGTTTTTTATTTATATCTAATCGGATGCTGCACTGGTTGACGTCATCACGTCAACGCCGGCTGTCGCTAAAAACCAGCGCTGGCTCTGTCTCGTGTGTCTTAGCATTTATTGATACTGAGCGATGGCCGTTTTGCGTGTATGTGTCGCATGTTTCCTCCAACTTGTATTTTTTTGTATTTATGTTCTTTTTTATGCGTCATGTTTGCCGCAAATCAACGTATTTTCTTTCTTTCTTTTCTTTCTTTAAGTCAAACACTAATCAATCAATTGCCAATTTATATATCTGGGGGCTTACTCTCCAAACTAATTTTAATTCCAATGAGATGCCAATATGATTCCAATGTTAAATTTACAGTCACGTGATTCGGTACTCTTGAAAACAATATTGTCAACAATTACCCCACGCCAAGCCCGAACCCAATTCCACTTAGTTCTCCAAAATGGACACCCAATCTAAGAATCATTTGGCGCTAGCATCGACCTCAAGAGTACGAAACGTCACAATTCCAATGTCGATCTATCGGAATTAAATTGAAGAGTAAGCACCCTGGGCTAGGCAAGTAGTTAAACGTTAGCGATCCAAGTCATTTGCCTAGCTGTTTGATTGAATGGCTGAATATCATTCAGGCCGCTGTTTAAACGGTGCCGTTTAGTATAAAGGCTAGGCGGTTAACTGAAAGGCTGATTAAGCTATTTGGCTGGGATATGTACATTATACAGAATGTACGACAGGAGCGTGACTGGCATAATTTAAATTATCGAAAAATTTTAATACATATTGTAGCAAGTATAGGGAGAGAACAGAGATCGTTATTACGCTAGATTTTTTAAAAGGCTCTTCTCCCACCATGTTTGTCGCGTACGCGGCGCGCTACGAGCAAAAGTCCCTATAATTGCGCCCAAGAGGCCCTAAAATGTCGCGTGATTAAGTTGCTAAGTATTTGAAGAAGTCTATGGCAAAGTAGATAAAACGATATATAACTCTAAAAACAACGCTAACCGTCTAGACCGCGGTAAATTGAGTAAGGTGTGTCCCGCCGAAGATCAACACACAAATTTTTTCACGGTTCTCTATTTGTTATGGCCAGGAACAATTGAAGAAAATGGGTCCTAATAGGCCTCTAGATATTATAAGGGAACGGTTAGTGGAAGTAGATCTCAAATAGAAAAAGCAGTGGAAAACAGCTGCAAAGCTGGCAGACAATGGAGGAGTCTGGACGAGTCTGGACACCGTGCACCGTATTGATAATAAAGCATGCAAATGTGAATTCTATTAAACCACTATTATTATCATTTTCAAATGCCTAAGTATTTATTTTTGGTGCTTCCTTAAAATTACACAATTTTAACAAACACCATTCCAATTGTTTTATATACAAATAACACTTAGGTACTATTTTCACTAAGTACCAATTTTTTTTATTAGTTGTGCTTGACAAGCTCTTGTCGTAAATAGTGTTTATTAATATTTCTGTATATCTATACTAATACTAATAATAAAGCTGAAGAGTTTTTTGTTTTTTGTTTGAACGCGCGAATCTCTAGAACTTCCTGTTTTGAAAATTTGTTTTTGCATTGGATAGCCTAATTCTTAAGGAAGGCTTTTTAACATCGTTCATAATCGTTAGCACCCTCAGGAGCCGAGCAAAAATAAAAAAAGGAACAGCGCGGATAGGCAATTAATTGTATGCGACTAAGTGGATTAGGAACAAGCACGCGGCTGTAGTCGCGGGCCGAAGCTACTCGTAGTAATAAAATAAAAAATAACACATTGGGTGTTCGGAATGAGTGAAATCGATAGTAATCGATTCTGATCTGAATAATACATTCAGTGATTCAGGGCCTTCTTTTTATTTTGTTACACTTTGTTTAATGTTGGGCCGGTATTTAATTTAAAATGCGTTTGCGGTTGCATGTGATTACACACTTACAGAAAGGCGCGACTTTCGTTTTGATGAACACCTACTAAAAAATCACAAATAATAATAATAATTATTTCTTTATTTGTATAGAATGCAGGTGTTACAATAATGGTGTTAGTTTCAGATATATTCTCAGTACATTCTTCCTGTTGGCATACAAAAATATAGTGGTTAACTTACAGATAATTTAGAAACTAGGCACTTAAATTCAAAATGAGATCATGGATCAGCTAAGTCTAAAATTATTTACATAATAAATGAGATAAAGTGAAGCAAATATTACAATTCATCATTTATAAAATTGGTAACAGAGTAATAACATTTCTCTATCAGCAACGACGACAGGAGTTTCTTGAATTTTATTAAGGAATGATCCTTAATACAATTTGGCAATTTGTTAAATATAATAGTTGCCATATCAATAATGTTTGTTTTTAAGCAAAGCAGTGTTATATCTACCAGTACACAATAGACTCTGATATTTTGATCTCATGGCAGTAGATCGCATCCTCGTATCATTTAACGCAGGAAATAGATGCTTGTTAGTTTTACCGAATATAGCTACTTCGAGAATGTATATACTAGGAAAAGTTAGTATTTTGTGTTTCTTGAAAAAAGGAATGCAACAATCTGTAACCTTGAGATTGAAAATAGATCTTATGCACCGTTTTTGGGCTTTAAATATAGACTCCCTTTCGGAAAAATTACCCCAGAATACTACACCAAACCTTAGAACAGAGACCACCAAACCGTGATATGCAACCATTAATATATCAACGTTAACTTTCTTGGACAGATTGTACAAAATACTTACGTAGCCATCGTAAGTATCTGAGCCGGTTAAAGTCATCGTCAGAGTGTGCCATCCTCTCACAAAGCTTGGATCCGAGGCCAAATGCGTTTCCATCCCTGTTACCCGGTCACCAGTAACGTCTAACAGGTTGGCTAATACAGTGACTTGGTCAGAAGGATCCGTTGCTTCTATATAAATGTTCACTTCTATCGTACCACCAATATTCATAGAAAAAATGAATGATGACACACAACTCAATTCTGGTTGAGGTGTAAAAAATAGTAGATACATTTGCCTTCACGCTACGTTTATATTATCAACAGAACGACTACCTTACTAAGTAAAACAATGTAAAAACTTACATAGCCGTCATACGTTTCTGAGCCGGTTAAGGTCATCGTCAGAGTGTGCCATCCTGGCTCAAAGTTTGTATTCGAGGCCGAATGCGTTTCCACTCCTGTTACCCTGTCACCACCAGTGATATCTAACAGGTTGGCTAGTACAACGACTTGGTCGGTAGAATCCGTTGCTTCCATATAAATGTTCACTTCTAACTTTCCACCGATGTTCATAGAAAAAATGAATGATGACACACAACTCAATTCTGGTTGAGGTGTAATAAATGAAGTACTGAGTTCATTTTGACCAGTCAAGTCCAAATCGCTGTACTTGCCAACAATCCAAAATGGCATGATGACACAAGCCCCCCCCACTCAGTTATCAACCATTCATCGAAATTTTGCTCAAACGTGTACAATGTGTACATCTCACAATAGTCACTGACAGCGTGAGTCACCAAAATCAAAAATATAAGCACTCTGCGAATCATTTTTTTCGAGACATCTAATAGTTACAACTAATAGACACAAAGTATCTACTTATAACATTTATTTTGTTCGAACATATATCTTATTTATTCATAATTATTGATAAGAACGATAATAAACGATAATTTTTGTAGGTAGCCATTTTGTGCTTGTTTTATTGACCTTGATTAACGCTGCGGTTTTGTTTGTATGTAAAATCGTGAAGTCAGGAGAAAACACCTTATGTTAGATTTATTTACGCTACCTATAAGTCTTGCTTTGCTTTTTAATAATTAACATCTCTTGTTAAATCTCGTAATTTCTAGGTATATGAGATCAGCGACGGATATAATCCTAAAAGTTCTAGACTCGTCTGGTGTGCACTTTCATAAATTCATGTACAGAATTATGTCGCTCTCTTATTATTAACAAAGATGATGATTATAATTTCTAGGATGGCTTATTCATAAGCCAAGGCTAAACGCTCCGTCTTGCCTGCGTTGCTGCTCCGTCTTGCCTGTAGGTACCCAACAGCCATACTGCGAAGGTAAGACGGAGTGTGTAGCCGGAACATTACATATATGCTCGTTAATATTTATACAATCTTTTAGTAAATATGCTGATTAAAACAACATAAACTTCTAATGCAAATAGGTACACTGATAAAAAAACAATTGCATTAATACTCTAAAAACTGGTTTTGATAGATTTTTGGATGTAAAGAAAAACCTTAAATTATGTTATACTAGCTGCGCTCCGCGGTTTCAGACGCGTAAATGTCAATCCCATGGGAATATCGGGATAAAAAGTAGCCTATATCTTTGTAATATCGTTGTTAGTACATTGTTTGTTATTAAGGTATATAAGCGCTTATTCTTGACAGTGGGTTTGTCTTGACGTCAGAGTATACATTTCTTACTCTTGGCACTCTGAAAGCGCTTGGAAGGTCATCGAAATCAACAATATCAACAGCCGCTGCAGCCGCTTTAGCTTTTCTCCGCCCAAGCTCGTAAAATAGCAGACAAATTAAAGCTAATACTATAAGTGATAGAAGAACCACCATTGTGATGGTAAGTGGGGTCCAAAAACCTTTAAGGGTAGTTGGCTCTGGCGTTGTTAGGTCAGGCGTTGTCACTTCTGTCGGAGTTGGGTCAAGCGTTGTCACTTCTGTCGGAGTAGGGTCAAGCGTTGTATCCCCCGGCGTGGTTGGGTCAAGCGTTGTATCCTCCGGCGTGGTTGGGTCAGACACTGTATCCTCTGGCGTGCTTGTGTCAAGCGTTGTATCCTCTGGCGTAGTTGAATCAAGCGTTGTATCCTCTGGCGTGAGTGGATCGAGCGTTGTATCCCCCGGCGTAGTTGCATCGAGCGTTGTATCCCCTGGCGTGGTTGGGTCGAGCGTTGTATCCTCTGGCGTAGTTGGGTCAAGCGTTGTATTCCCCGGCGTGGTTGGATCGAGCGTCGTATCCTCTGGCTTGGTTGGGTCGAGCGTTGTATCCTCTGGCGTAGTTGGGTCGTGCGTTGTATCCCCCGGCGTGGTTGGATCGAGCGTTGTATCCTCTGGCGTGGTTGGGTCGAGCGTTGTATCCTCTGGCGTGGTTGGGTCGAGCGTTGTATCCTCTGGCGTAGTTGGGTCAAGCGTTGTGTCCCCCGGCGTGGGGTCAAGCGTTGTATCCTCTGGCGTAGTTGAATCGAGCGTTGTATCCTCTGGCATGGTTGGATCGAGCGTTGTATCCTCTGGCGTGGTTGGGTCGAGCGTTGTATCCTCTGGCGTGGTTGGATCGAGCGTTGTATCCTCTGGCGTGATTGGGTCAAGCGTTGTATCTCCCGGCGTAGTTGGGTCAAGCGTTGTATCCCCCGGCGTGGTTGGATCGAGCGTTGTATCCCCCGGCGTGGTTGGATCGAGCGTTGTATCCCCGGGCGTAGTTGGATCAAGCGTTGTATCCCCCGGCGTGGTTGGATCGAGCGTCGTATCCTCTGGCGTGGTTGGGTCGAGCGTTGTATCCCCCGGCGTTGTTGGGTCGAGCGTTGTATCCTCTGGCGTAGTTGGGTCAAGCGTTGTATCTCCCGGCGTAGTTGGATCAAGCGTTGTGTCCCCCTGCGTGGGTTCAAGAGTTGTGTCCCCCGGCGTGGTTGGATCGAGCGTTGTATCCTCTGGCGTGGTTGGATCGAGCGTTGTATCCTCTGGCGTGGTTGGGTCGTACGTTGTATCTCCCGGCGTAGTTGGGTCAAGCGTTGTGTCCCCCGGCGTGGGGTCAAGCGTTGTATCCTCTGGCGTAGTTGGGTCGAGCGTTGTATCCTCTGACGTGGTTGGATCGAGCGTTGTATCCTCTGGCGTGGTTGGATCGAGCGTTGTATCCCCTGACGTGGTTGGGTCGAGCGTTGTATCTCCCGGCGTAGTTGGGTCAAGCGTTGTGTCCCCCGGCGTGGGGTCAAGCGTTGTATCCTCTGGCGTAGTTGGGTCGAGCGTTGTATCCTCTGACGTGGTTGGATCGACCGTTGTATCCTCTGGCGTGGTTGGATCGAGCGTTGTATCCTCTGGCGTGGTTGGATCGAGCGTTGTATCCTCTGGCGTGGTTGGGTCGAGCGTTGTATCCTCTGGCGTAGTTGGGTCAAGCGTTGTGTCCCCCGGCGTGGGGTCAAGCGTTGTATCTCCCGGCGTGGTTGGATCGAGCGTTGTATCCCCGGGCGTACTTGGGTCAAGCGTTGTATCCCCTGGCGTGGTTGGATCGAGCGTTGTATCCTCTGGCGTGGTTGGGTCGAGCGTTGTATCTCCCGGCGTAGTTGGGTCAAGCGTTGTGTCCCCCGGCGTGGGGTCAGGCGTTGTATCTCCCGGCGTGGTTGGATCGAGCGTTGTATCCCCGGGCGTAGTTGGGTCAAGCGTTGTATCCCCCGGCGTGCTTGGATCGACCGTTGTATCCCCTGGCGTGGTTGGATCGAGCGTTGTATCCTGTGGCGTGGTTGGATTGAGCGTTGTATCCCCCGACGTGGTTGGGTCGAGCGTTGTATCTCCCGGCGTAGTTGGGTCAAGCGTTGTGTCCCCCGGCGTGGGGTCAAGCGTTGTATCCTCTGGCGTAGTTGGGTCGAGCGTTGTATCCTCTGACGTGGTTGGATCGACCGTTGTATCCTCTGGCGTGGTTGGATCGAGCGTTGTATCCTCTGGCGTGGTTGGGTCGAGCGTTGTATCTCCCGGCGTAGTTGGGTCAAGCGTTGTGTCCCCCGGCGTGGGGTCAAGCGTTGTATCTCCCGGCGTGGTTGGATCGAGCGTTGTATCCCCGGGCGTAGTTGGGTCAAGCGTTGTATCCCCTGGCGTGGTTGGATCGAGAGTTGTATCTTCTGGCGTGGTTGGATCGAGCGTTGTATCCCCCGACGTGGTTGGGTCAAGCGTTGTATCCCCCGGCGTAGTTGGGTCAAGCGTTGTGTCCCCCGGCGTGGTGTCAAGGGTTGTATCCCCCGGCGTGGTTGGATCGAGCGTTGTATCCTCTGGCATGGTTGGGTCGAGCGTTGTATCCTCTAGCGTAGTTGGGTCGAGGGTTGTATCCTCTGGCGTGGTTGGATCGAGCGTTGTATCCTCTGGCGTGATTGGGTCAAGCGTTGTATCTCCCGGCGTAGTTGGGTCAAGCGTTGTATCCCCCGGCGTGGTTGGATCGAGCGTTGCATCCCCCGGCGTGGTTGGATCGAGCGTTGTAACCTCTGGCGTGGTTGGGTCGAGCGTTGTATCCTCTGGCGTAGTTGGGTCGAGCGTTGTATCCTCTGGCGTGGTTGGATCGAGCGTTGTATCCCCCGGCATGGTTGGATCGAGCGTTGTTTCCTCTGGCGTGGTTGGATCGAGCGTTGTATCCTCTGACGTACTTGGGTCAAGCGTTGTATCCCCCGGCGTGGGGTCAAGGGTTGTATCCCCCGGAGTGGTAATTACAGGGGTAGGAGTAGTGATTGGATCAGGAGTAGCAACAGTTGTTGGATCTGGGGTAGTAATTTCTTCGTATAGTCGACATTCACTTTCATCCATACCAGGCGGTATGTAACGAAATGAGTCGACTAAAACAATAGAGTTTGGAGACGCCATGCCCATGATGGATATCTGAAACAAAGAAAGTGAGGTTTTTGGTATTTGTGTGACCTAAACTGAGGTTCAAGGAGGTATGGGTGCAAAAGAGACGACCGACAGGCAGAGAACGACAAGACCTCTACAACCCACGTTAGACGCACGATGTACAGCATACGATATCCTCCCGCTGCAGCTAGCATTTAGTAACGCCATGCTACAATGCAAAATGCATGCCTGCTTTAAGCACACTGCATTTACAATACAGACAACTACATATGTATAGGCAAACCGCTTAATTGAGTCCTTGCCTGCGGGGCAAAGGGGCGGGGATAGGACGAGAACGTGGTCCGGGAGAGGTGCAGGCGGCAAGTGCATTATTGTCAAAAACTCAAAACTCACTTCGCTCGCTACGCGGTTAGCGATCGCACGTGTTGACAGTTGCGGATGCTTTGTGAGAGTTATACATGAAATTACATTATCAAGATGAGTCGAAAAATCTTCGGAAATAAAATTAATAGTCAGTGCAAGAAAATAGCTTTTAACGTACATAATATATGAATATTTTAGAAAAAAAACTGGATCCAATTTCTGCTGAATATCAACAAGATATACTTTTAAACAAAACCGTAGCAAAAGTTATTGGACTATCGGAAAAGTCTGTATTTAGAATTGTACAACAAGGAAAATTATTAAAAGATAACCAAAGATTTAAATCACCGAGAAAACCAAAACACTATTATTACATGAATATTTAAGACTATTATTACATGAAATAGGTTTTAAATTTAAGAAATGCGTATCTAAAAGGAAACTCCTTATCGAACAGCCAAATACAACATCACATGGAGGTGGAAATACCTAAATACTATTAAAAAATATCGGAATATATCACTGGAACTTGATTCTTCACTTTCGAAGAATCAAGTTCCAGTGATATTGATATGGACTGGACATAGGTATGGGGATATGGCATATAATTTTGATAAATCTTGCATAAAATAAATATTACATAATGCAGTATTAACAAATCCTTCATGATATTTGTTTGTCATCAATCCTTTTTGAAGTTGATATTCAACCTCATTTTTAATACATGGCTTAACCAGTAAATTTATATCTGTTATTTTTAAATTATGAATCGTTTATACGTCAGATGGAATTTTTTAACATGGTAGCATTTCTCACTTGAAAAATCCTTGTGACAAGATACGTGATATTTTTTGGAACGAATGCCTAAATTAATAAATGATTTTATGTGATGCGAACGTAATATGAAATAATGATATAGTTTGTTTGGGTTGCTTTGTGTTGATTCGAGGTTCTTCTCTACAAAATGTGGTTCACTCAATAAGTTCACTGTTGATGGAGAATTAAGGGATTATTCGTCTTTTTTTTGGTTAAGGCCCGAACTTTCTGCAAGCCGATTCATTCGGTTCCACCCTACCCTGACTCCTGCCAATTTATATACGAGCAATTTGCCAGAGGAGCAGCCGATCCGAGCTGATCAGAGCCGAGCCGAGCTGATCCGGATTTGCCGGCCGTAAACGATTTAACGCCACGGATGAAGACGAAGACCCTGTCGCGAACAGATATTCATTTTTCCTATAAGTACTTTAAATAGATTGTTGTAGATTATTTTTTTTAATAAACCTCGTTTATTTAACCTCGAATACGGCGGGTGTGATACCTTCTTTTTTTATGCGGTTCGTTTTATCCACGCGCACAAAAGATCCCGATTGTAATCACGGCTAAAAAACGCGTCGCGTGACTAAATTCAGCTTTATTTTTTTTTTTGTAATAACCTAAGGTATTCTCCGATTCATAAAATTCTCATTAATAACTTTTATAGTCACTAGTTTTCATCAAGTGTTTCTCATCGTTTTTCTTCTTAAATTTTTACATATTTTTTTTGATAATTCAAATATTCGGATTTTTTAAAAAGGGTAATTAATGTATTTTATTAGCGAAGAGTTTCGTTTCATTTATTTCGATACTATAAGTTTATTACCTAATATTTTATTTTGTTACCTACACATAGTTGTTTCACATAATTTTGTAAAGTCATCAATTAATTTTCTAATAAAAAATCACCACCTGTTCACCGTTAACCGCTGTGATGTCATATATCTTAAGAACTGTTCAGTGCACATTTCGCCTCTTGTGTATCACGCTACGAGCATCCGCTGTCCGCACCTCTCCCGTTCCCCGTTCTCGTCCTACCCGCGCGTCCCTATTACCCTGTAGGTGAGGACTCAATTAAGCGGTTTGCCTAAGGTGTATCAAATCACCTAGGTATCTCGCAAATGGATTGTGGAATCCGCTGTTTAACATAACTGCTAGCCGTTTTACAAAACAGCTCCGTTATGAACAGCTCAAAGTCAAAGTCAAATCATTTATTTCAAATAGGCACATTAAAGGCACTTTTGAACGTCAAAACTTACAATAAAATTGAATTGATTCTAGTCGCCCCTTCCAAAAGGTAGTTTTCGTATGGAGAAGAATGGGCAAGAAACTCCACCGTTACTCTTTTAAAATGTTTTACAAGGTTTTGTATACATAATATAATTATATGAGAAGACGATGCACCTAGAATAAAAGAAGTCTACCCCAAAAAAAATAAAAAGAATTAAAAATGAAGCAATTACAGATAAATCAATTATGTGATATGTACATGGTGCTCACATATTTACAAATTATTTACAAATATTGGAAAAGTAGATGATTTTTCTAGAATTTTAACAAGTGTGTAAGTCACTGTAATCACAGATTGTAAAAATCAATCTCATCAAAATTTAAAAAAATATAAATTAAATTAGGAACTGGTTTGATTTTGTCTAGACACTAGATTGTCCTATGGAGCAGGACCAGCATGTTTCCAAGCATTCTTATCTTGGATATAATCCTCTAATTTGTAATATCCTTGTTTACATAGTGTACTTTTAATAAGAGTTTTAAATTTTCTTTCATTTAATTGCAATAATATGTCACAAGGTATTTTTGTTGTAGCATTTAACACAGTACCCCATAAAAGATGTATGTACTTTAGATAATCTGAAAAAGGTTGATCTAATTTATCTTTATTTCTATTATTAAAATTATGTCTATCACTTACTTTATTAATTGAACTGAATGACGTTTAGCGATTTTCCATAATTACTGAACTTTAACAAGCAGAATAGCATTAGCGTTTTGTAGTTCTTAATAGCGGAAATAATCAAAATAGCCTAACTTCAATATGGTTTTTCATAATATTGATAAAACTTAGATATAAAATAAAAATAATATGAGTAAAAACTACATCATATTATTTTCACACTTATTTAATTGTGCAACAGCAACACAATAGTAGATTGTTGCATCGAGCGCAAAGTGAGTTATTAATGCACGAGGGTTATAGAAGTGTAGTAACACGAGTGCATTAATTACTCACTTTAGCAAGGTGCGTAATCTACTTTTCTTTTAACTACCAATCTACCTACCGTGATAAAATATACTCAAAGTAAAAACTCAAGTTAATGAAAACAAAAGTTTTCCTAAGCTTTTAATATTTATCCCGCGACTTTTGCGCCAAAAGGTTATTAACGATTTCATTTGCAGATGTTTTTATACTTTCTGGAGTTGCATTCATACCGCTATCCTTATTTCCATTTTTATAATCTTTTCTTTCTAAATATAAAGCATCAAAGTTTTACAATGGTACAAAATACGCGCCATTTTTTTTTTCACCAAGACGGTTTTTTTTATCGGATTTTTATTTTCAGCCAGGATCTTTTGATCTAATGCATACATTTTACATTAAACTTAATAGGAGACATTAAACTTCTGTGGTAAATTTATAACTAAACAAAAAAGAAAAAAAAGTGCATTAATAGAAAACTGTGCATTTGTGCAACCATGAGATTTCATACAACATTTCTGCACTGTTTTGGTTCTAAGCAAAAAATACGTCCTTTGTGATCGGTTGTGTAGTGATTAATGATAATGTTACTAAGTAGTTGAAAGAAAAATATTAAAATTTTCTCGATAAATTAACATCACGAAGTTACCTTCAATTTTCACGTCTTTCACATGCTCATAACTAATAGGATAAAAATGTAATGAAGCGGGTCAACGATGAATTTTGATTCGGCATTAGAAGCCAAAAGCTTATTGTGACTGCAGATAAGCCATTATGCTTTACCTACTTCTAAACATGGGTAGAAGTTTTGTTAAATGTAACGCAATGACAATCCAGCTGAACGTTGTTTAGCGGTTTTACCTAACGGAGCTATTTTGTTTATCGGGCGAACTGTTATGTAAGATAATGGATTCGACAATCCATCTACGGCAACATGTATACGGCGATCGAATCATCAGTTGAATTTTAATGGTTTTTACACAATGTCCAGGCGTTATACATTATGCCTTAGGCATTATATTTTAACGGCGACAATATGCAAACGGACAGCGCATAGGTACAGGACACATAGAATGGATTCGACATATACAGGATGTAGACCCATCACAAAGCCATCATCTAGGCATTCTATACATCAAACCAAGTGTCATTGAACAAAAATAATTGCTGGCAAACATAAATTTTTGGTGTGAAAAGTCGCTGTTTACGGTAGCGCGCAATATGTAACGCAAGGGAAATTTTATGCTTATGGGGATGCATTCAAAGTACAGTGGCCGTTGGGGTATTAAAAGTTAATTTTAAAATTTAAAACTTGTTATCGTCAAAAGTACACACATCTTTAATATTACCGTAACTAGAACATTCCCAGGTATGGTCCAGTACAACAAAAATATCACAACGACGGGAAGAGCAAGTTACTCTCGGCTGTGTTAAGCGAGTTTATACGCCGCTCATGTTGATTTAAAAGGCTGGAGATGTGGAAATTTTTATTTTCTGGTGTGAGGATCTTTTTTTAACTTATTACTTACTTATTTTAACATAGAATTTAGGGCGACTATGTAGGATGTACCTAATATACAATCCCTTGTAACAATAGAATGTCCCGGAATTTGATTGTTGAGCAGATTGAAGCATAACGTCAATTTGCCGCGTTACAGCCAATTCAAACAAATGACTAAGAATGAGAGTTGTTACTTGAATTCACGGTCGATTTAAGTAGATAGATTGATAATTTGCTTATCAATCAAGGTCTCTGACTACACATAATAATCGGTATATTAAAACAACATACTGCACTGATATCCAAATTCTCAAGTAGATTATTTGCCTAAATAATTATAGCTGATTATGTATCATCGAAATATGGGTGTATTATAGCTACACCACTGCCTAACCCTTCAGGGGATACAAGCGTGATATTATGGTATGTATGATGAGTATGCTCGTGCACACGAATTGTGTAACACACTATCAATCTCAATTTGAATCATTTTGAAGCATATTGTTAATCCATTGCTTCATATGTTCGAAAAAATTGTCTGCTCAACAACGTGAATAACGCAATGAATGTTGTTGAACTGTCAAAATGAAACCGATTGCTACTGATATAGTGTGTTACGCAATTACCCCGCGGATCCTAAAGCTATAATGTTACTTGTCTTTGTCTTACATTACACTGGTTGAGTGGAAGTTGAAAAGTATGTAGGTATGTCCGAACTGCAATGTTTAGTAGGTATTGCTTTTAATTTCACAGTATTGCAATGATATATTATATTCCTATATATTAAGTTAATGGTGTTAAAGATACTGTAATTTTATAGCCGTAGATTAACAAATCGTTTAACATGCATAACAAACTCCTACTAAAACATTGTTAATTTATACTCACAAATCCGTCATCAACGTATGCTTCGTTTAAGGGTAAGGTTATCTTCAGAGTGTGCCATCCAGCCACGAAGTTTGGTTCCCAAGCCCTATTCCAAACTTGTCCTAAGAATCTGTCAAATCCAGCTCTGGCCACAATCCAGATCTGTTCTTGCAAATCAAACGTTTCTATATAAGTGTTTACTTCAATCGTACCGCCGGGCCTCATAGCAAACTTGAATGACGGAACACAGCTAAGTACAGGCATGGGCGTAATAAAAGTAGTACTTTGATCACTTTCATGACTCAAGTCACTCAAGTCACTGTACTTGCCAACAACCCAAAATTCCATGGCGTCACAAGATCCCCACTCATGTGTCAACCATTCATTGAAATTTTCCTCAAACGTGTACCTTTCACAAATATCACTGACAACGTAAGGTACCAATATTATTAATAGTAATACTTTGCGACTCATTTCGTCTCGCCACATACAACAATTACTGCGAATAGACACAAAATATCTTATACAATCATTTGAGTTTTGTATTTTTTCGAATATCTAGCTTAATATTTTAATGTTCAGAATGGATACGGATAAGATAGCATGCTTTATAAATGATTATTTAGCACGTAGCATTGAATGTTTATCTATGCATTCCTGTATTTATTGACACCGAATATTCATACAGCGGTTTTGTTTGTACCTATATAACTATTTTGATGTCGGGACAAATTATTGTATTAGTCCATCATAAAATTGCTTTACCACCCTAAGGCTGAGTGTTACTTGCACGTCATAAAACGACAAGGTCTATTTTTTGCTTACAAGATGAATGTGACTGTTTGATACTTTTGTTATAACTGTATGACTGTAGTGACGTAATTTCGTTTTTACAGATTTCACCTAAGAATACGGTTAAATGTTTCAACCTAAGTCAAAATTTACTATACTCTGGAAGTAGGTTAGCAATTCCATGGTCGAATATACATATTATATATATATATATAAATGAGACGAAAATAGAATTTGCATGGGAATTGTACAGTAAAAAGTTACTGGTGTACAAGGTGTGTGTAAAATACGTACCTAATTCGATAGCTAACGAAAAGTTGCCATTCATTAAAATATCAAAGGGTCACAAACAAACTGCAATACTAATTTCTTTATTACTTTATTTTTTTAATCCTTAACAAAAGATAATGGATACCTATTTATTTGATTACACATAATCTAAACTAATATTATGAAGAGACGTGATTTGATTTTTTGTATGTTTGTTTGAAATGAATAAACTAAAAAAATACTTAACCGATGTTTTAATTTCTTTCACCTATTGAAAGCTACATTATCAGCGACTAACATGTGGTTTTATTTTTCAAAAAAATTAGGTATCCTTACGAAAATTGGAATAATGTAACTCAATGTACTTATCGAATCGAAACATGATGACATTCTTATCATGATATTTATCCTTATCCAACTAAGTTTCATAATCAAGGTTGATTGTGTACATGTAAATTTCTCTTTAAACTATTCGAATTGGACCTTTCGTTTAAAAGTTACGTTAAAATTTGTTTGTTTTTTTAAACGCGCTAATATCCTATCAGTCGTATTTGAAAAATTCTTCTTGCATTTGAAAGTCCATTTTTTGAGGAAGGTTATTGGCTACATAACATCACGCTACATCCCTTAGGAGACAAGTAAAAAGAACAAAAGCCAGGAAGAACGCTATGCGAAAACGAAGGAATAGAGTAGGCGGGAAATGTGACTGTTATTATACCCCCTTACTAATAAACGAATAGTTACACACCGATTTCTCTCTTTTAGTCGTCAGTAAATTGACTATCGAAAGAAGTCAGTTTACTGATGACTTAAACGTTGTGTAATAAAACGTTTATTAGTTAGGAGTTAGTATGTTGTGTTTTACAACTTCTATGCGAACGAAGTCCCAGGCAGAAGCTAGTATTGAATATGAAGATCAATGTAGGCATGTACAGACGCCAGCACATCGAGCTACCACAATCTGACAAATTTCTTTAATAGATTTTCAACTTTATCGCTATAGCATAAGGTTCAAAGTTGATTGGGAAAATTTGACAGTTTCGGGTAGCTTGATGTGCTGGCGTCTGTACCTATATGCTGTAATTTACAATATTGTAAAATAGGAACTAGAATTTACAATCGGTTCCTGACACCATGGTGATACTAAGAAATATAAGTCTTAAAATGATAGAGGCAGCATATTTATAGACTAACTAGCAGCGCCTCGCGGTTTCACCCGCATAAGTGTCGATCCCGTTCGAAAGACACGTGGCGCCATCTATTAACATAATAACGTTTTTATTGTTTTCCCCGGGAACAGCACTTTTTTTCGGTATGAAAGGTTATGTCCGTTTCTGTACACCTGACAATGTATATGCAATATTTATAGCCAGGAATCAACCTGTTAATTTTGAAAAAAAAAACCCTGTATTATTACGCCTTTAGTTTGCTGTACTCGTATGTCCTTACTTCTCAGAATTTGATCCTTATTAGGGAAACTATCGAATGGTGTAATAATACAGTGTTTTTTTTTTAATCAAAATCAACGGGTTCGATTCCTGGCTAGAAATATTGATTTTTTAAAAATCCAATGATGCAGTTTTAGTTTTCATCAAAATCTAGCATGAGACTCCTTTGGGTACTTTTCGCTATTCCTCATAGTTTCGAATTTGGCTATACAAGCCCACTTGAAAAATTCACCCTGTATATTAGTATACTAAAACAGTGATATTAACAATGTGTGATAATGTTAACACTAGAAATATGGACAAACTACGTGTTTCCTTTTACCGGCTTCATATGGTTGTGTGGATGTGGATGTGGGTGTGGGTGTGGTTGTGGGTGTGAGTGTGGGTGTGGGTGTGGGTGTGGGTGTGGGTGTAGGTGTGGGTGTGGGTGTGGGTGTGGGTGTGGGTGTGGGTGTGGGTGTGGGTGTGGGTGTGGGTGTGGGTGTGGGTGTGGGTGTGATTTGAAAGTTTATGAGACGAAAAAGCGACAGTAAAAAGAGACATGTAAATTCATAAGATTTAACGTGGGAGAAAAAGAGATAGGAAGCACTATACAGTGTTTTTGAAGGTTTCACTTCTACCACGTGTGAATTGCACACATGCTGTTTTTTTTTATTTGACTGTTTATGTCAATTCAGTTTAATATTATTTTTGTTTATTATTGACATAATCTGCTCATTAAAATTTTTTTTAATGAGTTAATCGCAATATGTGGTTAGCTAGCGACCTCGACGATTAATCATATTATTCTTGCCTAAGCAACCGGCAGCAAGTTCGTTATGCTCCCTTAGATTTCACTGCTTGCGGTAGCGTCGGGGGTCTGATTGCCTCCTTTCCTCAAATATGGCGAGGGGGTAATGGCTGATCTTTGCGTGTTACATGCTCTGTGATCTTTGCGTTACGCGTTCGTCTTGTTGACGATGGTTTTATTTTTGTTATTAGTAATAACTTGTTTATTTATTTTACTTTGATGGTCCTAGATTATCATTTGTTTAATACATTAATATACCATTTTGGATTCCATAGGCATCAAGGAACTCTTATAATTCGCCATGTCCGTCCGTCTGTCTGTCTATCTGTCCGCGGCTTAGCTCAGAGACTCTTTGTACTATAAAGTTGTAATTTTATTTAAACAATTGGCATGGATATGGATATACTTATTTATTACGCCAATAAAGTAGCAAAATAAAATGGTGAAAAAAATATTAAGTACCTACTTCTCCTGAACGTAAGGTAAGCATGTTTTTATTTTTCTCGGTCATGGGTAGGCCGTTCAAAAATATCGCGGGCGTGCTAAGCATTTTCGATTCAGGGATCCGTTTGCGAACTATTAAGCTTTAAGTGCTAATTTTCGATAGAGTCAAGTCTCCCTGCCAGATAAATGATTGTTTTTGGACATGTGAAAAAATTCACGGATAAATAGGTCGTGGCCAGATCTTAGAATTGATAATTTCATGAAATGGTTGTGTTTCAGGAAATGGCCAGCTAAAATTGACCCTATCGTTTAAACGTCAACGTTTAATGTTATGTCAGTCGATGTTTGGCCAATGTAGGGTGCAGTAGCAAGGGGTAAATTTTTGTATGAGGTAAGCCGGAGTAGATATCTTTAATATGATTATTTGTCTATAGAATACTGACTGTGCCCTTTTTCAAAGGGAAGCCGGTAGGAATCGAGTTGTATTGAACCTTCGCCACTGGAAGGGTACCTATAGATAGTTAGTCTGATTGAGGGCCAACCAGTCAGGAGTCAGGGCTGACTCCTGACTGGTTGGTCCCGGCTATCATTCGTGGATCTTTGACAGTCGTTACGGGTGGTACAAGCCCGAAAGTCTGACAACCAGTCTTACCATGGGGTATCGTATTACCCAGTAACTGGGTTGGGGTGGTCAGATAGGCAGTCGCTCCATGTAAAATACTGGGATTCAGTTGCATCCGGTTAGACTGGAAGCCGACCCCAACACAGTTAGGAAAAGGCTAGGCAGATGATTCTCTACAACCGTTAGGAGTTATTTATTAGGGTTTTTTATGTTTATTCCAAAGAACATTATGTGTAAATATCATTATGCGTTTATAATAATATGCTTTATAAAATTATGCTTCATTATTATTATGCCAACAGTATTTATGGCAATAAACATTATGGCAAATCATTTATGCCTAATGATATTATGCATAGTGATTATTATGCTGAATTTCGTTATGCCAATGTTAATTATGACAATATATTTTATGCTTATCACTAATAAACCATTATACAGTATGTTAACTAACAGAGGGCGTTCCCGTTAACCCGCAATAGTATCTAGCATCCATACATGCTAAAAAAAATATTACCATTCGAAAATAAAATGTTTTTATTTTTTTTATATTAAAATATTCACAAAAAATGGTAAATTGATACGTTAAAGAAACACTCTGTACACGCGTACTTGAAGGACAGCAATGTCGGAATTCATTTATGAATGACGGGCCGCGTGTGCGGCGATCTAATTGATTGCTATACTATTGCGGGTTAACGGGAACGCCCTCTGTTAGTTAACATACTGTATAAGTATGTTCACGCACGTCAGTCACAAATTAATTGATAAAATTTTATAAGATTGTGAATGCAAGCTAAGGTCGTCATAATACAAACTGTGTTGGTCTAGCGGTCGCAAGCGATACTGCTGCGCAGGAGATCCTGGGTTCGATTCTCAGGTGAGAGAGAGAGAGTGTTATTGGGTTTTTACATCATCAATTTCTCAGTAGCAACCCGGATTCAGAATTTGTACCCGGTTGAGGGGAGAAGGCTTTTTGTTTTTTTTTTTTTTCAGGATGGGAAATCATCAAATGACCGCTCTAGGTGGTGGAGTGGAAGGGAGTGTCAGACTCTTACTGACTAAAACCCACCCGTGTTCCTTCCTTAGCCGTTTATGTTGCGGGCCAGCGGTAACCCTTGTATGAGGACGCGAGGGCAGTAGGCTCGCGTCCTCATACAAGGGTATATGCGTGTAATTGAGGGTGGCTAATTTTTATTTTCTTGACATATTTAATTTTTTTTTAATATACAGCATTTCAATCCCTACCTATCTCCCACGTGGGACTAACGTAGAACTGGCGAAATGTGGGTATTAAATACGTACAACTCTGCCTTACCCTTCGAGAAAATACAGGCGTGATGTTATGTAGTGCGTGTGTTTGGGCGTAAAAAGTATCTCCTGATAAGTCTGCTCGCCTAGTACACTACTTGACAAAATGTTAATTTGATCTGTGTGATTTTTTTCTGCTCACAAGCACATTTGGCGTTGAGTGTACTTTTAGGTAGGACGGCTGTACTGTAACGCGACTGATCCGAGAAAAAATCACCTTCAAGAATACAATAGGACCATAAACGGACGTTACGCGTAGCGGACGTATCGCAATTCCGTCGTTGTGATGTGTAACGCTAGATGTCGTTAGCCAGCC
This sequence comes from Luperina testacea, assembly GCA_927399505.1. Classification (NCBI taxonomy): domain Eukaryota; kingdom Metazoa; phylum Arthropoda; class Insecta; order Lepidoptera; family Noctuidae; genus Luperina; species Luperina testacea. The sequence goes on from OV656771.1 coordinate 4,240,210, forward strand.
GTTAAGCCGGCTGTCAAGCCCGCCACGCCCAGCCATGCCAAAGCCATGCCATGCCGTGTCGTCTGGGTGCAGCCAAAGCCACAGCCACAGCCTCAGCCAAAGCCAAGCCAAGCCAAGCCAAGCCAAGCCAAGCCAAGTCAAGCCAAGCCATGACAACCAAGTACGACACAGCAGCCACAGCAAAGAGGAAGTCAATTGACTAGCACGTCACTTCCCCACTACGTGAGCCTTGCCCCGCCAAATTCCGAGCCGGGGGAGGTGAAGCCGCCAGCCAGCCAGTATTATAAAAGCGCTAAGCGATGGTTTTGTGTATTTCACTCCATGCTAATAATTGTAAGGGGAAACTCTGCCCGAATAAACAAGTAAATCAATTACTGTGTGCATAATTTTACCACTGCCGTTATAGATGATTAAATATTTTGTTACAAATTATAATTTTTTTATTTCCACACTAACACTTTTGTTACTGATTGTACCTTTTCTCATTTTGATAGTAACGTGGGACGACTTGCAGAATGAAAATAAAATTTATTTTGATTTTCGTCAACTCGTTCCAAATGGGCCGTTGGCATGAAGGACGAGTTGATGAATCACTATCCAAATCCAATCCCAATCTCTTTGATTACCTATACCTACGTAGTGCAGCGAAAAAAAGAAAAACACGGACTGTCTTCGTCGTATTATGATTCATAATGTTATCCTTTTATGATTCTGCCAAAGTGACCTTTTTAGGCTTTTTAGGCTTTTTAGGCAGTGACCTTTTGTTCTGTTTTTCCCTTTAGAAGAACTAGTTCGTCTTAGCCAAATTATTTTGTCCCAGAATAAGTTTTGGCCGGTAACATAATAGGTACCTATGTAGTTATGTTTAAAATAATGTTAGTTGGTTTGTCACGCTGCAGACTAGAATACCATTCGATAAAATGGGAATAAAGGTAATATTTCCAAAATTAATCAATACGCAGAAAGCTGAAATACCACTGAGTGCCATTAATGCGGGATGTAGTGTGGGAATCCTCTAAAAATCTAACTTCGGAATATCAATTACTGGATTATTCCCGCGGTTTCGCACGCGTGGAGGTCGGAAATTACTCCACGGGAACGTACTCCCGGGATAAAAACCCAAATGCCAAATGTCAACTATATCCGTTCGGTCGTTTTTGCGTGATTAGTGATTATGAATGAACATACCTACTTGAACTTTTGTAATAATAGTAGGATTATTCGAATATATATACGGCTCGCAATCATCCAATAATGTAAACGTGGCCTAAGCATTTCCGTGAAAAATCAGCTTGCCCTTAAATGTCAGGTAAAAATAAAAAAATTGGAAATACCAAGAGTGCACGACTCATAAATGCTCCTTCAAACAGGCGCGACACGCGATAAAATCGCGCTCGACACAAAGGCATCGCTCGTTGCGCGACTTGCGGTGCCTTTGTTTCGCGCGCGATTTTATCGCGTGCGCGCCTGTTTGAAGGAGCCTTAATGCTCATTTGAGCGTATAAAAAACCATAGATATTATATTAGTTCGTTTTTTATTAATTATAATTAAACTACGTTGAATAAAAGAGCCATTTTCAATAGGATTCCACCTACGGGTGAAAAAATCTATTAAAAAGAAAAGACTCAATTAATTGATTTTTTCGCAAGCTACAATGTTTTCAGTATTCACACTTGACTGACGGGAATTTATTTAGAAATATTTTGATGTTCTTTTTCGTTTAAAAAAAAAAATCGATCGTAAAGGACTCTCTCATGCTTCGCATTATGAGTCGTGCAATTATGTAGGTAACTATTGGAACTTACTATTTGCATTGGAATTATTGATAGATAAAAAATAGTAGATACATTTGTCTTCACGCTACGTTTATATTATCAACAGAACGACTATTTTACTAAGTAAAACAATGTAAAAACTTACATAGCCTTCATACGTTTCTGAGCCGGTTAAGGTCATCGTCAGAGTGTGCCATCCTGGCACAAAGTTTGGATTCGAGGCCGAATGCGTTTCCACTCCTGTTACCCTGTCACCACCAGTGATATCTAACAGGTTGGCTAGTACATTGACTTGGTCGGTATTATCCGTTGCTTCCATATAAATGTTCACTTCTAACTTTCCACCGATGTTCATAGAAAAAATGAATGATGACACACAACTCAATTCTGGTTGAGGTCTAATAAATGAAGTACTGCGTTCATTTTGACCAGTCAAGTCCAAATCGCTGTACTTGCCAACAACCCAAAATGGCATGAAGACACAAGCCCCCCCCCACTCAGTTATCAACCATTCATCGAAATCCTCCTCAAACGTGTGCCTCACACAAGAATCACTGACTACGTAAGACACAAACGTAAATAATATTAATACTTTGCGAATCATTTCGTTTCGCCACATGCAGTAGTTACTGCTTTAGATACAAAATCTTTTTAATTTATATTCCAAATAATATATTAATCGTACACGTATCTTAATTGTTCATAATGGATTTTGATAAGATAAAATCTTTAGGATTGTATAAAATGAAGTCACCCGGGTGCGTTTGTCTTTCTGTGCAGTAATTGTTAAACTACTTGGTTTTTAATGCGGGTTCCATTATAAAATTATAAATCAATTCATTTTTATTTGTAATAAGTAGTACAAAAAAGGTCTTAAAATATTAATTTTATCTGGTCTGTATCTATAAAACTATAGTCGGACTTTTAATTAGCTGCAATACAATTACAGCTTGTGTTACCACTTTTTAACGAAATTTAAATAGTGATGTGACAAAAGAATCGATTCATTCAATTAACATTCAGTTCAAAATTGCTCAATGTTAAATTGATTTTATAAAAATAGTAGTATGTTTAATAAAGTCCTTACATATGAAATTGGCGTTTCATAATGAAAAAAGCAGAACGTTTTTTTTAATGAAATGATATATATCAATCAAAGTATCTGTGTACAACATACCATTGTTATCTATGCACTAAAATTGTAGGATCGTGAATCAATAAAACATTTGGGCGGTTTTGACTGCCCATCATCATCGGAATTGATTTTTTTTCTTGCATGAAGTTATCCAAATTCCGGAAAAACTGGTAATCTTTAGTGGAATGTCTCCGACAGACAGACATTCCAATCGCAGGATTTTTAGAGTAAAAACTGAAGTATAAATATATTTTCTTGTTTCAATCTTTCTAGAGTGGTAAGGCACTCCTTATCTACTTAATACTGCGTTCCGCTTGAGTTTAGGTAGACTTCCAGCGAACCACTCCTCAAAACTCTTCTTCGTATATTTCTACATGATTTTTGGGAGTAAAAGTTTGACAAGTTACGACTAGATAAACGATCAAAGTCTTCGTATTTTTTTATGATCGGGTAAAGTTGTAAATATGTACCATGTTTTAAACTATAAATATTCTAAACTGTGAATGAAACTATAAAATTTGTTTTTAGCCGATCAATACAAAGAATATTTTGATTGTTTACAGTTAAAATCAAAACAAATTTTTTAATATCTCCTTATTGATGATTTTACAGAATTTACACACTAACTCTATAATAGAAATAAAAATATTTACAAGTATCAAAAAGAGTTACAGGGCGTCGAAAAATTCGTCCACATCGCTGTCAACAGGAAAAGTGCCCAGAAGGCTGGCAGCATTGCCACGTTGGATAGCAATGCTGATTCTTTGGCCAAAAAATAGGCCCGCCCTTTGGTCACGTGAAGAGTCGACCAACCGTTTGGCGATTTCCCGATTTGATTTTTCGATTTTTTCGAAATCAAAATGGGTAAATTTCGAAGATCCTGGCCTAAAACGATGTTTCATAGCGTTTTAATCACATCACAAGTAGAGATAATGTGGTATAATTTTTTTTTACGAAATGACTGTATGAAATGTAATTTTACTGCAGCTAATTAAAAGTCTCGCCATATGTATGAAAGATGCATTAGAAAAAATAAAAATTTTCTTGCAAACTACAAAAAGCAGTTAGTATCTACGTTCTTAAAATGGTAAAGGAAAACATGAGAGGAAACCGGAACGTCCTAGCCAAAAAAAAAAATAATCGAAGACACGTGACATCTATCAACCCGCACTGGGCCCGCGTGGTGCATTATGGCCCACTGCCTCTCACCGGGAGTAGGCCTGTGTCCAAGCAGTGGGAACATTAAAGGTTGATTATGAGGGAAAAAAAACCTTTTTAATTATTGTGTGAAATGTCGTAATGCAGTCTGTATGCATCTAATTTAGCAATGAGTTCTGTACCTAATGGGAAGTTAAATCGACAATTTTAAGTTATCAATAAAGAAAAAACAATATTAGCTTATTATTGTGACAAACAAACAATACAGCATTAGTTCAATTATATATTATGTTTTATCGTTTAATTCTGAAAAAAAAAGATATGAATCATTAATCGATTCCACTAATTGAATATGGTAGATACTTATAGAAAAAGTAGGTAGATATACGTTTAATGGTGGGGTTTAATAATAGGTATAGTAATTTATAATTAGAATTCCTTAAAAACCTTTTTCACTTACTTTGGCAATATTTTACAAAATATATTTTTTGGCGATGTTTTTTAGAAGCAGTCATGTTATGCTAACATGATTATTAACAAAAAATATATATTTTATGTTTTTTATGACTTACTAGGTATTATCAATTGCCATAAAGTATTTTACAAGTTAATAGCACATTAGATCATTATTTTCATTGGAACTGTATATAAAGTAGATACTGCGTGTTATCGATTAGCATTAAATGATACTTTCATTGTGTCATAAGTAAGTATAGATGTAAAATTGCCAGCGACCTAGGAGTGGTGACGGCATCTTCTCGGCCTACAGTCAGCATATTACCTAGTCTAGGTCACCGGGCTCGCACTACGTACTGTACAGTGACGAGCATCAATATGTATGTAGGAACACTTTCCAAAATTCAAAAGCGATTTTCTTGTTAAGTACCGATTGCCCCTTTATAAGAAGACCTATTTTATTACAATTATAATTATAAATGCTCATGGTATGGGTTCGAAAAATCACAATACATTTATTCAATCAATCGTTTAGGAATTTATTGCTTTTAAGTTTCGCCAAGTATAGGTACCTATTTTTCCTCGTGGCTGGTACATTCTAGATTATTCGCAAAGCAATCATTTCTTATGAAGATATTGCGCGATCGAATTTTTTGTAGGACTGGGCTTTTAACTAAAAATCTGTTTACTTTCATCACCTGCAACATCTTTCTTTCTTTCTTACTTATGCGACCACTACTTTCTTTTATTCTGCACGTATCATGACATTATTTATGTGAATTTTAACCTAATAAATAAACATTAATTAACATTGCCTATTATGTTTATTGTTGGTACACTGCTTAGGTTTTTAGTTATTTCATTTACACCTTGTATTTATACACTTGCGCAATTACGTGATGGGTTTCAACTTATAATATGTGTACAATTGCTGAGACTGTTGGCAAGTAGCTGTACTTACCAACAACCCAAAATGGCATGAAGACACACGCCCCCGCCCCCTCACTCATTTTTCAACCATTCATTGAAATTTTCTTCAATCGAGTACCTCGCACAATTATCACCGATTACGAAAGACAATAATATAAATAATATAACTATATTGCGAACTATATCGTTTCGCATGAGGCAACAAGTCACTGCTTACTAAACCGTTATCTCCTAACTGTTAGTTTTATAATTTAATCGAACACGTATCTTCATTATTCATAATGTTATGAATACGGAAAAGATAGTATCTCCAACTGTATTAAAATAAAACGAAGTGCACTTGATGGTATAGTCGACCTCGTAATTGCTTTACCACCCAGAGGTTAAATGTCATTTACTATACAAGATCTTTTGACTATTTTATTTATAGCATTTACCAACACATGTTGGTAAAAGCTATGAACATACTAAAAACTGAAACAAGGAAAGTAAACATAGAAAATAAAATAATAAATTCCAATACCAAGAGACAACAGCTACTACAGGAAAGAAATACAAAGACAACCGCTTTAGAATATTAGAAATAAGTAAAAAGATGAATCAAAGAAAAAATAAATAACAGGAAAAATACATTGAAAAAGCATATTGAAAAAACCGGTGGAATAAATAAAGCTTTAAAAGAACTAAACACTAAAAAGACTGGATGCCAAATGTGAAAACTAAAGATGTGAACCACACAAGCAAAATACCTGAAATACTTACAAGACAACTATCGAAACCTATACTAAACCCAAAAGTAGTTACAAATAAATGTAACATTAAAGCTTCGGAATCAATACCGAGAATATTGAAGAAAGAAACAATAAGAGAAATTAACACAAAAAGATCGGACAAAATGACTGGATCTGATCAAATAAATACTAAAACCGATCATACCAGTGATTGCTCCTATATCGACAGACATGTTTAACGAAATTATAGAGATCGAAAATATTCCTACTGACTGGACTACATAATAATAATAGTCTGGAACTATCGACCCATTATTTTAATGTCTAATGTATAAGTTAGTTACGTTGTCTAATAAAGTACCTCCCCACACTCTTCAACTAAATGAGACAAAATTCAAGTCTTCTATAAAACGCACACTATGCAGTCAGGCATATTATAAGTTAGGGGATTACATCGCTGATAAAAATGGTCCTGCTCCACAACCACAACTAATTTATTACCACTTGAAAATTCTGTTGGAGCTGCTGAAGATTGTAAGACTATCTTTGGGTTGTATAAACTCAATTTCCTTTGTATTGTATAATTACATAGCACAGATGTGAGTTCTATGTACATAATATACTTACCCTATGTACCATTTACCGGGTATGAAAATGAAATGGGAATGAAAATGGACTCAACATAAACGGCGAAAACATAAACTGTCTACGCTTTGCAGACGATATAATTCGGTTTTCAGAGTGCCCACAAAAGCTAGAGCAAATGCTACAGCAATTATCAGATCAAAGTGCGAAAGCAGGGCTATATTGATTGACAGCCCTGCTTTCGCACTTTTCACAATTTTCACTTTCACAATTTGATATGACCAATTCCTCACAGACTAGCATCACAGTAAATATCTCAATAGAAGAACCAGTAGTAGTCTAATAGTAATCGTAGTTTCTACAACTGATACTATGCGTAAAGAAATTGATAGAAGGATAGCTATCATTTGGAGATTTTGGTCGCTTTGCGAAGTGATAAAGAACAGCAGTGCGATTCTGTAACCATCTCACCGTGAAAGCTTAGGTGAAGTGAGCGTGGAGTGAGCTGTCAATAGTGTCAATTCCTAGCAAAAACAAACTCACTTCACCTAAATATTCACGGTGAGATTGTTACAGAATCGACCAGCAGAACGTAAAATGTAGGGAAATTAGAGGTATTTTTAACCGACTTCAAAAAAAGGAGGAGGTTCTCAATTCGGTTGTATTTTTTTTATTTGTTTACATAAAAAAAATACCTTTTATACCTCATTTATAAACCGATTTGGAAAATTTGATTTTGTTTTAAAGGATATACTTCCAGATTTGTCCCATTTTTACCAAATCCAGTTCTGATGATGGGATCCATAAGGAATTGAGGGAACTCCTCAAATATTATAGGCACATCTATAGCGATTTGGATATTTTTTTAAAGTAACTCGTGCATTTGCTCTCGGAAACCACAATTTGGTGAAGTGGAACTGATGGAGAAGACCACAAATGGCCACCAGAACTACTCAATAATAAGTATTTCACGGGTTGCGATTCGATTACTTTAATATGCTTGCTAAGCAATTTATGCTCGTCACAATGCGAATGGTGAAATACTAAGAGATGATGGTGGAATACTAAGAGAACTCCTCAACAATTAACGTTCCTGCATCGGAAAAAGCAATATTTTGTAAAAGGCGATGGGCAAGTTGACATTAGGCTATTGTAACTTAGATACTTTACAAACACAAATCCACTAAAAAGCGAGACATAAAAACTTTTTAACAAAAAAAAAATGACCTCCAAAAAAACACTAAAAAGTAAAAAATAACTTTAAATTCGGAAGTCGGTGGCAAAAACTAAAATCCAGATCTAAAGATACCGACTTCCGAAATTAAAGTTATTTTTTACTTTGTAGTGTTTTTTGGAAGTCGGTTTTTTTTTTGATGAAGATTGAGTTAGAGATCAGACTGTAAAAGTTCTTAAAATTACGAGAATTGCCCCTCAGATATATGTCAATCTATCTATATAAATAAAACGAAGTCGGAATATTTACACCATTTATTACTAAGAGCGGCTGGACCGATTTTTATGATCTTTGATTTGTTGGATATGTCTCCGTCCCAAATAGTAGAATAACTATTAAAACATGGAAAAAAATTACGAAAAAAATAAAAAGGAAGATAATTAATTTTTTCATACATTTTGTATGAAACGGTTTTTTTACCGTTATCTGGACAACAGATTGACCGATTTCAATTCTGAGACGATACAAAGTTCGCCCGGTTCAGACAGTTAAAGATTTTTTTTTTTTTTTTAATCTGTTTTTTTAAGGGATTTTTGTACGCTTATGCGACGATGTCAATCCCATCGTGCTTTTACAAATAACAACTTACTAACTAAACTAAACAAACTAACCTTAGTAATACAAAATTTAACTTAATCTAATTTATTACCTAATAAAAAGTATACAATATTTTTGCTGCTTTAGAAGTAGGCTTGGCTGCATCATGAAACATTCCAATATCCATTTTCGACAATTTCAAAGATTTGAGAAGTGCGTTTCTTTTGTCAGTATATCGGACACATTCCACCAACACATGCTGTGCATCCTCTACTGTACCACACATCTCACAGTTAGGAGAGTCAGATTTCCGCATGAGAACAGTTAAAGATAAAAGGAAAAATTACAACATGTGTATTCTGCCCTGGTCGACTTATGGTTGCCAAACAAAACGATTTAGTCAGAAAATAAATGTCTGTCAAAATCTTCTTTCTATACTATTGTATAGAAAAAAGTGTAGTTACGAGAGAAGACACAAAGTGAGATTAAAAGAAGTAAAAGTATAACCAAGATTAAAGTCCCACTAAAAGTATGTAAAACACAAAAACACACAGACACGGTGGTTAGAGAGAAAATAAGAGAAGAATAAGAATAATATTTTAAAAAAAAGATGGTAAAAATACAAAATAAATGAAGTCCTGAATTAATAACAGAGAGAAACGTTGGGCCCGTGGCTAAATAATAACAGCCGCACAGGTCGATCGATCAGGTTAAGCTACGCTTGCCGCGGTTGGTCTGTGGATGGGTGACCATCTTTACATACCGTGACCCCTCCGTACCTCGGAAAGCACGTTCAGGGGCTTACATGACCTAAAGCTCGGTCACTGTCGGACTACATAGAAAAGAAAGAGAAGCGCGATGACACAACCCTGGTAATTTATTGCAAAATATGAAGCAATTATTTAATTCCAAAAATCTATTGTTCGGACGAAAATATTAAAACACTAGTATTTTAGTATGTTGCTTGTAAATAATCTGACAAAAAATCAGAATGATTGTACATATGTATATTAGTATGGTTTTTATTGTAAAAAGGAAGTTTTTGGAGGTATCTTCATGATTTTTTTCAATCATACCAAATTAGTTGTCTTATGTTTTCAACACACTATCTAGTATCTACCTAGCATTTATCCTGAAGAATATCATATACACACATCAAAAGTGTCAAGGGATCAAGCATTTTTATGCGGATTTCTTGAGATTGAGATGTGGCTTTGTAATAAATTTATGATTTTATAAATTTATATGGATCCTTTTTGGTGCATTTCATAATTTGAAACAGGAACTGTTAATCAAATTCGAGTAAAAGATGAAAATCAGCTGTCAATATTTTCCCTATAAAAACATACAACGCATTGAAGACATTATTAGTGCTACTGTTTCCCTACTACTGATTAAAACCAACGTTATTATGGAGCGGCGACGTCATTTAAGCAGGGAAGAAATGCTCAGAGCCGTGGGAATGATAGAAGCTGGTTCCCGGCAACGTACTGTGCTTTAGCTCTGAATACAAGTCAGAGTGTTATCAGTCGACTTTGGACACGTTACCGAAGCACTGGTACCGTGGCTGAGCGCCATGGAGGACGGTATCGCTGCACCACACGGAGACAAGACCGATACATTCAAATCTTAACTCGAAGAGCTCCAACAATAACCGCCATGATTTTAGCCGTGAGGCTTCATCACTCTTCAGGGAACTTAATTAGCGACCAAACAGTCAGAAACCGCTTGCATGAAGTGAACCTTCATTCCCGAAGACGGCTACGGGTACCACCTATAGCAATGCACAATCGTAGGATTCGATATCAATGGGCTCTTGAACACAGAAATTGGGCAGAAGAACAATGGCGTTTCGTGTGCTTTTCTGATGAGTCTCGTTTTGGTATGAGACCGGATACAAGACGTATACGACACTGGAGAACCCCTGGACGCCAACAGCGATTAAAATCCTGCCAGGAAGTCCATCCTTATAGTGGTGGAACCATCATGGTATGGGCGGGTATTTGGATCGGCGGAAGAACTGAGTTGATTTGGATCAGAGGCAACCTCAACGCTCAAATTTATGCTGAGACGATTGTATCTGACGTTATCGTTCCTCTACAAGTGCAAATCGGTCCCTTATTTCAGTTAATGCATGATAATGCACGACCGCACACCGCAAGAGTTATAAGACAGACTCTCGCCGCAGCTAACATCAATGTCCTGCTCTGGCCTGCTCAGTCGCCAGACTTGAACCCGATTGAGCATGCATGGGATATGCTACAGAGAAGAGCTCTGCCGAATATGGAGGGTATCCAGTCGCAAGAAGACCTTTTTTTGTTGTTGCAACGAACATGGGCGGCCATTCCACAGCGTGATTTGGATGAACTCATTTTGAGTATGCCAAACCGATGTTCTTGTGTTGTTAGTGTTCGCGGTAGAAACACGGATTATTAATTGTTTAAGTTACCCAATAAAAATTTAAAGAAAACTGTTATTTCAGTCTTTTTTTCGAACTTTAATGTTAGTGGTTCAAATGTCAAAAATCCCTTTATTAGGAAAATGGCAAATTTCTTTATTAATGCAAAGGTGACTTGGTTTATCGTTACTGTGACAAACGAAAACACTTTATTTGATGAATCCTTAAAGAAAATTTTAATTAATATCAATCAGGAGAAAAGTTATTGCAAAAATATATGTTGATCCCTAGACACTTTTGATGTGTGTATTTATCTGATTTAGTTTACTAGAACTAAAAAACCGAATTTGAACCGGAAAGTTCAAAACAAAAATTAAATTAAAACTGTATTAGCAGCTTGCTAATGTTTATAGTTCGGTTTTTCAAAGGTAAAGAACATGTAAAATAAAAAACCGAAACTAAACCGGTAAAATTCAAAACCGGTTAACTTAAGTGGTTGTAACAGCTCTATGTTATGTCTCGCTGCAAACTTTAGGTATTTTCACACACCCAATTCCGATCTCTGATGATGACACACAACTCCGGTAGAGGCGTAATCAATGAGGTACTGCGTTCATTTAAACCAGTCAAGTTCAAATCGCTGTAATTGCCAACAACCTAAGATGGCTCGGAGACACAAACCTCCCCCCACTCAATTGCCAACCATTCATAAAAATTTTCTTCAAATTTGTATCTCACACAGGATTCACTGACTGCGTAATACTCAAATACTAATACCATTAAAACTTTGCGAATAATTATTTTCGTTTCGCATGTGACAACAGGGGGCCTAAAAGGCCACTTTGGCGAATCATAAGAGGATAACATTATGAATCATAATGGACAGTTAACTGTTAAGTTAATCGTGTCAAATCCCATTGGTGAAGGATTTTAAAGTTATTTTTTTTTGTCTGTGCTAAAATACCAATCAATCCAATCCAAATCCAAACCCAATCTCTTTGAATATACGAGTATCTACGTAGTGCAGCGAAAAAGAAAAAGACGGACTGTCATCGCCATATTATGGTTCATCATGTTATCCTTTTATGATTCTGCCAAAGTGGCCTTGTTAGGCCCTCAGGTCACTGCTTAATAAACTTAAAATCTCGTTACTGTAAGTTTTATAATTTAATCGAACATGTAATTTAATTATAATAATTATGTACTGAATAAGGATAAGATAACAACTCTTAATGGATTAATATTCTGTTTATGTATTCAAATAAGGCTTTGAAACTACTTGATGGGTATAAAATATGCAAAATCAATACAATCAGCGTATCCTTTTCCCAACTATGTTGGGGTCGACTTCCAGTGTAATCGGAGGCTGCTGAATATCAGATTTTACACGGAACGACTGCCTGTCTGACCTCCGCAACCCAGTTACTGGGTAATCACGATATACCCCTTGGTAAGACTGGTAGTCAGACTTTTGGGGATTCTGACTATCCGTAACGACTGTCAAAGATTTACGAATGAGGGCCGGGACCAATTGCTTAACGTGATTTCATAATATAATAATGCGGCTGTTTTCGTGTTGTGTGTGTGTGTCTGTGTCCCATCCTCGTCTCACAACCCTTCTGTTTAGCCTGCACCTAAGATGACGAAAAGGTTTTTTCATGCTTTACAAATCAGTACTCTGGTTATAATATTTTTTATTTTTATTTATTTATGTTTTTTTTTAACTAATAATTTTATATAATAATTTAAAAAATAATAATATTAGGTATGTATTAGGTAATATGTCATTGTCTACACAAAACTAGGTGCCCGTATGGATTGAGGAGCTGATTAATTTCCGAAAAACAGCACGATGAATTTATGTTTTTTTCAATGAATATTTGTAGCCATCTCAAATTTAGCCGTACAAAACCCATTTTTGTACAGATTACGCATAAAAACACTACTTACTAACTCGAAATTACTAATACTAAATTTCAAAAATAATTTTCGGCTAGTTTTCGAATTCTAAGGTGAGTCAGTGGGTCTTCTTAGGGTGGCTCCTCAATTCATTTGTCTGGATTGAGGAGTCACCTTAAACATCCTGTATCTAACTTTTTAAGGGTTTTACTACAAATTCAAGAATAGGGTCTATAAAATCGCCTAATCGTCCAATCATATCATACATACGGACACAAAATAAAAGGAATTAGATACATAGTTCCTTTTATTCCGTGGTAATCATCATCATGATCAGTAGGTATGTAAAGAACCTGTTAAACACATTAATTTATGTTTTATAGATTATAATCAATCACTCTCGAATCAAAATGAGACAAGCAATTTCACTTATAATATCATTTTGAATTGCATGTATGGAAGTTTTGTTTTGGTGTTATGAGGATCTTTGTGTTTAAATACCTATCGAATTAAAATGGAAAACAAATCTTAATATACCATTTATCGATTTCGACAAAAAGGCTCATACGAAAAATAGGCATGTTAGAATGTACATTAGTTACCTATTTCAAATTAATTTATCAATAAACATCATCTAACAGCTCGACACCGGCGGGATAATGGCGGATGACACTTACAATGGCAATGCCTTTCATTTTCACAGGTCAACAACCTTGGGTTATTTATGTTATTGAGCAGAAGAACTTTTCAAGCATATGTGGCAAAGGATGAGCATTTTCCATTAAAATCTTCCGGATTGTGAAATTAGAGTGCATCAGCTCGTCTTGCGGTAGGCGTCAACCCAACGTAACCTAACCGCGGAGCCGTTGAAAGACGTATTGATGGCCGTCCTCTATTAAACTACATATTTCCTTATTGATAAGCATATTTTTTCAACATCACACGGTGCCGTCATTTTCACGACGATAGGCATTTTGTCGTTTATATAACTTCCACAACTGTCTTAGAAAACCAAAGGATTTGAGGTATATAACCTGTTTTTTATGTTATTTATAAAAATAATATGTATTTCATTTCCTGAAGTGGACGTCACTCGTCTTTTAAATACCGAAAGTGTTCGTTTTAAACCTTTATCTGAGTATCGTTTAAAACTTATGTTAAAATTAATTAATAGATAAATATCGCCTGATTAGTTTACCTAATCTCGATCAATGCATTAAACTTGTATCATGTTCATCTTAAGTATAAATCTAATAAAATTATAATTAGGACAACAACATGGTATCGACTATCGTAGTTTCAGGAGATAACTATAAACGTAGTCCTACTAATAACGTGCATTAATTTTATAGCTGTGCTTTTATCATAAGGAAAAGTTGTGTAATTAAATTAATTATTAAGCAGTAAACTGGCTTGACGGGCAATTATGTGTGGGCAGTTTAACAAGTTGGAATTAGTAGCTAAGAAATCTAACTTGGAAGTAGCTCTTGCCGCACCGCTTACTTCGCTCGCTCGGCTCGCGCGTGGTTTGGTACAGTTCTAACCTAAAATGGGTTAGATTAAGTTAGAACTGTGGGCGGGATGCCCTGGCTTAGTTACTGCGACCAATTCGGCTCGCCCGTGTTCACAGTTCCAACCGAACCTGTGAACTGCCGAAGTATTTGCTTAACTGCCCATTCCAACATTTTACTAGTCATTCATTTATTAGGCTACTTGAGTATTTTTTGGTACTTACATTGTAGGAGGAAATTACCGATCAATATTATTAAATTTTATTACTTATAACGTTTTACTGTCACACTAATTTAAGAAATGCCGAAAAATAAAATTACTGTTCGTTGTTTCTTTCAACTGATCATGATAACCTCCCTAATGTTTAAATAACAGTTGTAAAAATGATCACCCTTTATTTATTAGCAGAGTCCGCCGAACGCCAGTTTGCATGGACACTTGAGCGTGTTTTATGAGTCCACGGCTTTTTTAATGATCCCGTTTGAGATTCGTAATTAATTCGTTGTTTAATTGTTTATAGTAAACGTCCATAAAATTATTTATTTCTAGCGGCACGCACATGTTTTCATCTTTATTTTCGGAAACACTTTCACTACTCGACGCCACTTTTGTTGTTTTGTTTAGGCATTATGTATACGGCTGTCGAAACCTCAATTGCGTTTAGGGACTTTAAACAATGCCTAGGCGTTATACATTTTGCCTTAGAAATTATACATAACGGCGACAGTAAGCAAACGTTCTGCGCCGCGACGCGAATTAAAATCTATCATTGTATTTAGTTTTTTGTCAACTTGTAGAGGACTGCGCTGCCACCGGCGATGCCGTGGAAATGGCGAAGTTTTGGGCCAACTGAATCTAATACCTAAACTGTCGTGCCACCGACTCGAAGAAGAAGAAGACCAACAAGTAAATAGGAGGAGGTTAGGCATACGATGTTTTTTACCTTATATGCTATCGGTGTATTGCGCGGATGACATGTTTTCTAAACAGTGCGGGGGTTAATAATTTATTAAGTTCCTCATCATGGACCAAATACCCTGATATGTACTCGTAGAAACCCAGTTTGGTCCGATGGTTGATTCATGCGGAAAATAGTAGTAATAGTATAGTATCAGTTTTGGGAACTGGTTGACGGAAATGTATCAAAATCACAGGCGATTAACCTATCAGACATTTTCATATTTTTGGAGGGTGCCCCTAGTCGCCGCAGGAGACGGCCTGGGCGTCGGGAATCGATAGCCGTTTCCCGGCCACCATAGGCGCGGGCGTGCGGACGGCCAGCAATGGGCAGCTCGCCGTCCGGTAAGGACCAAGCCCGGGTCGACGGCGCGTTGTGATCCACGCGCGCCTCAAAAAAATGTCAGCACTAACTGACGGGGCCAGCTAGGGCCGACGCCTGCCAGGGTCGCGGGTTGTTCGAAAGAGATACCGTGGCCCTGGCACAGGCAACTGAAGGAACACGGGTGGGTTTTAGTTAGTAAAAGTCTGACACCTAAAAGTCTGTCTCCGCCCAGAGCGGGAGAAGTTATTTGACAATTTCCCGCCCAAAAAAAAGGGGTGAAAATCAAAAATCTATTTGAAGGTTAACGCAGAAAATATGTCTAAAACCAGATCTTGTGTTTATTTCGCCTAAGTGTATACATATATAGTTCATCAAGCATGGATGCAGTATGCAGAGGCTGCCCTCCCGCCCATATATCTATAGGTTTATGTTTTGTGTACTCATCATAGATTTCCGCAAACAAATACCGGTAGGTGCTAAGCAGACGATGGACAATTTGTCCGTGACGATAGAACTTGAGAAAATCTATGCAATAAGGCACACGAAGGACAAATAAGCTGCTGGGATTTCCAAACGTTCTATCGTCGCGGATAAATTGTCCATCGTCTGCTTAGTGCCAAATCCTACTAATATTATAAACGCGAAAGTTTGTGAGGATGGATGGATAGATGGATGGAAGGATGTTTGTTACTCTTTCAAACAAAAAATACTGGACGGATTTGGATGAAATTTGGCACACAGATAGTTTATAATCATGATTAACACTTAGGATACTTTTTATCCCGATATTCCCACGGGATCGACACTTGTTTAACATAAGTAATAAAAGCTTAAAGACTCCGTAGTCTGTAGAATTTCTTTTTACAAGCTTTTATTTAGCTTGCAGTGTTCGTAAGTTGTCCGTCAAAATTAGCAAACCATTTTTCGACCATTTATTGATATCCGATTGAGCTGAAATTTTGCATACACCTTTAGTTCTGGTAACAATACAATGTGTAATACTCAATATTATAATAATTTCAATATGGCCTCCGCTCCAAGATTACATATTTTTTCTCAACCCCCTTAATATGGGTCTCAAATGAAAGCGCTTGAAGAGTAGAAAACGATAAAGTTAATAACATCACACTGAACTCAATATGGCCGCCGCTTCAAGATGGCCGATTATACATTTTTTCAATCCCTTTAATATGGGTATCAAATGAAAGGGATTGAAGAGTAGAAAACGATAAAGTTAGTAAAATTACACTACATTCAATATGGCCGCTCCAAGATGGCGGATTACATTTTTTTCAATCCCCTTAATATGGGTATCAACTCGTGAAAATATAGGGAAGAGCTCTAATTTTTTTTTGCGATTACAGTTTTGTCCCTTGGTAAAAGTTGTTCATAATGATAAAAACAATCTCCCATTTCGGTTTGTCCCATGTTTTCAATTTCAACCTGTTTAAATAGGAACTAAATAACATCAGTGGTATAAATAATCTAAATGGTGTAATTCAATAAAATAGTGTAAATAATAAAAAAAGGTTAATAATAAATCTTTAAGACTAAAAAGTGAAAAATAAAATGAAAATAAAAAAAGTTTTTGAAAACAAGCTTTTATTTAAATAAAATCGTAACCTAAAAAAGAAAGAATAACGCGAACTAAAAAGAAAAAATAAATTTAAGTGACACTGTCATTTTAAAATATAGGTATATAAATTTTAAAAGCTTGAGGTGGAAAATCATAACCTAAAAAAGAAAGAATAACGCGAACTAAAAAGAAAAAAATAAATTTAAGTGACACTGTCATTTTAAAATGTATATAAATTTTAAAAGTTTGAGGCACTGATGTACGGTAGGTATCCGTTATTCAGGTGTGTAGGTACACACCTGTATAACGGATACCTACTACACAATAACAGTGCCTCAAGCGTTAAAAATTTTAAAATGACAGTGTCACTTAAATTTATTTTTTTCTTTTTAGTTCGCGTTATTCTTTCTTTTTTAAGTTACGATTTTATTTAAATAAAAGCTTGTTTTTAAAAACTTTTTTTAATTTTCATTTTTAACTCATCGAACCTTCTGTTGATTCACACCTGGTAATACGAACAGCGTTCTATGACATCCGACGAAATGGCAACACAAAAATCGAATCACTCAGCAAATCTTTATATTATAAATTAATTGTAGTTTATCTGTGTTAAAGATTTAACTACTACTCAACTTCCTCCTGATTGCCAATGATGAACTAATAAAACATGGAGTAAAATTAAAATTATGTGTGTTCTGTGAGAGAAAGTAGGTATGCGAGGGTGAGCAGGTACTGTCATGTTAGTTTTTATTGAATAATACGAAATCAGCCGTGTGCCCAATGAGATTTTCCATCAGCAACGTATCAAGAATCAACAATTTTTTCTATTTTTATAGCTGAACGGGCTCTTGAGTTCGATCATATTTAAAGTTTCTAACATCCATACAAAGTTTTATGCCTCTTAGGGAATGAATTTTCCTCCTTCGTTAATGCTACGTTTTTTAAGGAACTCCTCTACATAATTTCATGCTTCTAAATAATTAATTTACAAATAAATATTATATACAACACACGCAATGTGCGCGTGTGCAGTTAGTTTTCTGAGTAGCAGGAAATAATAATTATAATTAATTGTCTAAAATTGTTATGGAATTCTGAGTCTTCTACTTTTCACTTATCGACATACACTGCATACTGCTACTATGGTGGTTAAATTATAGTCATTCAGTAAGTCGGTAGATGGGCTGGCTGCACCAGTGTGCGCAAAACGGTATGCTAATGTCATTTAAGTCTCCCTATTCTTTATTACTATTTTTATGAGCGTATTAAGCTTAAATTGTTTAAAAATTACCGATTGTTTTGAACTTCCTTTTTATACAGCTTTAATCTGACGAAGGTGGTTAAAGATGATTTTGATTTAGGTTTATGCTTTTTTAAATATTTTTTTATGTTTATTCTTACGTTAAAAGTGGTGATAATTATTATAGTAAATTATAATACAAGAAAAAAAAAAACTTACATAGCACAAAGACGTTCCCTGGCTGAGCAAGTTCACTACCAATGTATGCCATCCGTCTGCGTAATTTGGGAGACGGGGTGAGAGACCAGCGGTTCCTAGAGTGGTGTCATCACCATTTGCCACATACTGGTTCGCCAATACGGTTACTTGGTCGTCTTGGAAGTTTGCCTCCATATAAACAAGCACTTCAAGTTTTCCTCCAGTAGTCATTGGAAACAAGAACGATGACACACAACTTAAAACTTCTAAAGGCCTAATAAATGTACTACTGCGTTCATTATGACCGGTCACATCAATGCTATCGTAAGTCCCGACTTCCCAGAAGTTGAAGCCGCTACAGATCCCCAGATTAGTAAACCGGTCATAGAAGTCATCTTCAAATGTATAGGTTTCACAAAATTCACTAAACGCATGCGACACTAAAAGTGTTGATAAAAAAAGTTCTCGTAACATATCGTTTGTCAACACCAGTTCAAACATGTATGTTTGCCAATAGGCACAAAATTTACTATGATTATTAAGCTTGCGTTATAATCAACTATCATAATTATTCACATATTAATCGAGGATAAGATAACGTTCTATGTAAACGAGATAAATCAATTGATAATGGTTTTCGTTGGTGATATTAAAAACTTAGACTCACTCTTGTCTTTCTTAGTGAAACATGTGTTATGCGGCGGATTTGGCTGCCATTAAACTAAATATTAATATTATTTGTAATATTAATGGTATGCTATAATTTTAAAACGTAGCTTTAGTTTCACATACAAAATAATTGCTGGGTGATGATGAACATTTTTTCACGCTGAAATACTATTAATCTAGATTTAAACACTCCTGAATCCTCAAACGTCACTGAACATGAAACACTTGAAGTAAAGTGTGTTATTTTAATTAAAGTTAAATAGTTTAATAAGGTACGATGGGGTTGGCATATCCGTGTGGATAAAAACTCCTTTTGATAATAAAGGGAAAAAAAGTGACAAAGATATAATAATGCGTTTTTTTTCCAGTCTTAACCGAGTCTAGGTTTCGGCACCACTTTCATTGTGATATGTAAGTCGATAAGGTACTTATTTCGGATGTTCTTACTCAGTTTAGTCCGTGGTTTAGTTATTTCCTGTGGTAGTTTTCATGTGGTATGAGATAATATAACCACTTCTTGGAAATTCATTTAATCATAGTGCGTTTGTCACCACTGAAAAACCAAGGCAGGCCTCACAAGATATGTACATTAATAGGCAATCAGAAAGTAGTAGGTATGAATAATATCAATAATTGTTAAGGGCTTCTAAAGATATCGACTTTCTTCTCTCCGTGGGGCCAATGCTCAGGTTTCCACAAAAGGAACTATTGCGGCTATAGTTAGCGCATTACTTCTCTAAACTGCACTTGAGATCTGAGCCGTCCATGAACTTGTAGCGGAATGTACTCGTACAACGCCACATGTGAACTACACAACACACTGACGTCACGCAAAAATTCTTTGCATCGCGCATGCATCGTTTACAGCGCAACTGTGCATCGCGCATGCATAGTTTACAGCGCAACTTTGCATCGCGCATGCATAGTTTACAGCGCAACTTTGTATTGCGCATGCCTAGTTTACAGCGCAACTTTGCATCGCGCATGCATAGTTTACAGCGCAACTTTGTATTGCGCATGCCTAGTTTACAGCGCAACTTTGCATCGCGCATGCATAGTTTACAACGCCCCAACATCAATCGTCGGGCAGTAGCCCACCAGACACAACACCCGTCTATTCTGGTTGTATGTAGGATGAGTGAACTTTCCACAACGTTCTATAAACCCTTTGCGGAGATGACCTTTGCTCCTGCTGACTTGGGTTCGAAGTTTGTTTAGAGATTTCCAAGTCGGTTTTAAAGTGGTATCGCGTGCCCAGGTGTAAGGCTCTCAGATGGCTTGATAATATTGTCAGGTCGTTTAATGTTATTGGCTAGACTAGCAGGAACAACGCACTCAAGAAAGTTTCCACTGCTTTTTAATCTCTGGGGCACCGTGACGTAGTTGTGCATTGATCACCTAATGCGCGTTTGCTTAAAATAAACCTATTCTTCACTCGAGACTTGAAGACTATCTGGAAACAGACTCCGGCAAAGACTTTTATTTTTTAGCGGTAATGACTATGTCTCTAGTGATGGTTCAAGATACCTTCTACTTACGTTTTTTTTAGTTAGTTGAGACTGTCCTACTGCTGGACAGACATTTTATTTACTTACTGTTTTCTTAAACAATATACATTCAATTTAACTTACTTACATAATACATATTTTTTTCATAATGGGTATTATTGTTAGAACCGATTGGATATGCTTTTGCCAAAAGCTGTGCTTTCTTTCCATCTGTATCACCCAGGTGATCTAGGCAAGTGTTTTTATTTATAGTAGTTTATTTCTACAAAGATATATCTAACTACCGACCTATAAGCCTGTTACCAACTATATACAAACTATTCTCTTCAGTCATAGAAAAGAGAATTGGTCAAATACTGGACAGTAAACAACCAATAGAACAAGCAGGCTTCAGAAAAGGTTACAGTACTACAGACCATATACACACATTAGAACAGGTCATTGAGAAATATCAAGAATTCCAGAGACCGCTCTACATTGCTTTCATTGATTACCAAAAAGCGTTTGATACAATTTCACACTCAGCAATTTGGCAAACTCTACACACTCAAAATGTCAACCTAAAATATATAAACATACTTAAAGATCTTTATGAGAAGAGCCAAAGTAGAGTACAATTGGATAACGTAGGGCCACCAATAAAGATAGGAAGAGGGGTCAGGCAGGGCGATCCCCTCTCTCCTCGTCTATTCATAGCAGTGTTGGAGTCGGTCATAAGCAATCTGGACTGGAAGAATTTGGGTATCAATGTCAACGGAAATTATCTTTCACATCTAAGGTTTGCCGACGATATTGTACTTTTAAGTGATAATCATAAAGACTTACAACATATGATATCCACCTTGCATAGAGCTAGCAAAGAAGTCGGCTTGGAAATAAATCTGAGTAAAACGAAAGCAATGACCAACAACAGCCACGAAACCATACAACTTGAAGATGTCCACCTAGAATATGTGAGTAACTATATATATTTAGGAAAACAAATATCATTCAGCGCGCTAAATAATCAACAGGAAGTAGACAGAAGAGTTCAAAAGACCTGGAACAAGTTTTGGAGTTATAAGGAAGTGCTGAAAGGTAACTTTCCCATTGCACTAAAGAGAAAAATAATGAACTCATGCCTCTTACCCTCCTTGACATATGCATGTCAAACATGGAAGTTTACTCATAAAATAAAAAACAAGATAAAAACAAGTCAAAGAAGTATGGAAAGGAGCATGCTGAAGATAAGTTTATTGCAAAAAATACCACATAGCACAATCCGTAAAGAGATAGATATTATTGATGCCTTAAGTTACGCACAGAAATTAAAAATGAGATGGGCGGGCCATGTAGCCAGAATGGCCGACGATAGATGGACCATACGAACCACGGTGTGGCCAGGACCAGCAGGCTACAGAAAGAGAGGCAGGCCGCAAACACGATGGGCAGACGACATAATACACATAGCTGGCCGGGACTGGACAAGAGTAGCAAGCAACAGGGACACATGGCAAGCTCTGGAGGAGGCCTTCACCTAGGAGGGGTTCTTGCCCAAAATGTTAATCCTAATGACATAGGTAGAAATTGAATAATTATAATAAAATTGAACTATGCTGATTCATTACTAATTGAAAAATCTATTTAATTTATTGTGAATTAATTTTGTCTATTCTAATTTTTAATCTTCAAATTTTATATTTCAATTTCATTTATATTTTATTTTTGATTTATTTAAAAAAAAAATTGTCTATTATATATTTCAATGTTAAATTTTTTTTACCTTTTCAATGTTTATTATTTCTATCTATTATTCTAATCATTGGCAAGAAATAAAAGGCTTTTTTATTTTATTTATTTTATTTATTTCTACAAAACGTCACGGCCGCACGGGAGTACATACTTCGAAGATACAAACATCAGAGGCTTCGACGCGAGACACCATGCTTGTCGAATTTGCGAATGAATCATGAATCATACAATTACTTAAAGTAAGACAGATTATATTCTGTCTGGACATGTAACATGACCGAGATTCAGAAGCACATCAAGAAGCGTAGGTATATAGAGAAAATAAATATTACAATAAGTAGGAATGTCAAGGAGTACAGAACTATTTTTACTTTTGTGAAGTGACTCACACTAGGCAATATAAAATAAAGTGTAGGTTACAAGACGCATGTCAAGTCAAAGTCAAGTCATTTATTTCAAATAGGCACATTAAAGGCACTTTTGAACGTCAAAACTTACAGTAAAATTGAATTGATACTAGTCTTGAAGAGCGACTTCGTATACAGCAGTGCGATTCTGTAACTATCTCACCGTGAAAACTTAGGTGAAGTTAGCGTGGAGTGAGCTGTGTGAGTGTCAATTCCTAGCAAAAACAAACTCACTTCACCTAAGTTTTCACGGTGAGATTTTTACAGAATCGACCGGCTGTTTATAGATTAGGTACAATAATAAAAACTGCCTTAGTGTGTAACAAACAAACAATATAATTTTTTAGGCTGTAATTTTTTGATTGTGTTATTGTTTGCACATGATTAGTTTAACCAATATGATATCTGTTATTCGAGGCGAGTGAGTCTGCTAGGACATCTTTGTGATTTCTCACTTCTCATCATCCTCTTAATCACACAAATGCGATATGTTCGCATTCTAAATACTTGTACTTGAACTAGGTCTGAATGACTGAATGGAAAGAGGCTAGTTTAGAGTTGTAGGGATAGTGCTTAGATTTAATGTTGTCGCGGGCAGACCAACAGTCTTGCCTACCAGCTCGTTTTCTCAGCCCCTAATGAAACTTTACCACATTGACAATTGGTAGGTACTTCTTTAAACGTATCTTTTAAACTAGGATCCGTTACTTTTGACGTGACAACGTCTAATAAATCAATGAAGCTGGCTGCACACACGAAAAAACATGACTCATGTAGCGTTACCTCGCGGCCTTGCTCTGTAGCGTTGTGGCGTTCCATGGCGGCTTGAAGTGCAAGCGAGAGCGCGGAACGAGCGATGAGAGACAGATGATGTCGAACGCTGCCGAATCGGCCTCCGCGTTCGGCAATTTCATTAATGTTTTGTTATGACGTTGTCACGTTAAACTATCGTTCGTAAACCGACTTTACAGACAACCAATTTTTTAATTAATGAAAGTCATTTCATGGTCATCCTAAGATTGTGAAAATGCTAATGACCTGATAATAGCACGTGCTGCATTAGCTATCGCTTTAAATTTAAGTTTTATTTTTATCCATTTAATCGCATTGATATTTACGGATTTGGTTACACAACTAACCCTAATAATTCAAATAAATTAATAATTAACGTGTGAATTAGCGTGTAATCAGACAGTATTTGAGATGAAGAACAATGAATATATCAGGACTTCAGAAGGCACTTGATTTATTTGTACAAGTAAGTTTGGCCTTCTTTTAACCATGTAGAGACATTAAGGTTTTCATAACTTATTTTCTGTATAAAAATAATTCTAAGATGGGACCTTCGGACAGTCAATTTAGTGCGTACTGGGAAGTAATGATGGTTTCACTTTTTCAGGGCTAAAGCTTTTCTATGTAGGTACTAACATAATAAAGTTTTATATCTAATATAGATTTCAAAGCATCAAAATAATGTCAGTTATCTTGGCTCTAGATTGTATTCAAACTTCGTATCTATTTACATCGTGATAAAGTCTGAAAATGATTAAATGATTGTAGACCGGAATAACTCCTTGTAACATATACCATTCTGTGTTCAAAATAAAATTTGTGTTTATTAGGCAATCAAGCCGAATCTATATTATATTCTATGCAATAAACGTGTTAATTCGTTACTTCGGGCAATAGCGCACCATCAGTTCTCGGAATTGGGTTAATATAAAAATTATATGGCCTATGTCTGTAGTTTCGCTGAAATGTTATAAATTAGTATTATCTATTATAAAGTTGTACAAAAAAACCGCCTATAAATACTGGTATTGAAAAGGCTGCATAATAATGATGAACTAGGCCAATGCACGTGTAGTCTTATTGCTGAGCATATTATTATGTAGGTCTCCATCTCTCCATAGGTGGCCATATTATCTTTCACAGCACAGTCTAAAGAATGTGTTTCAAACCAGCGGGGCCCCGCGAGCTAGGCTCATAAAACAAGCGAATATCTACTACTATTTACTATTATCATAATTTTGTATCAAAACTTGGTAAGTCGTGAAGAACTTTGAGGTACATTGGTAATACATAAAAATCATATGCTTTTTCCGTTCATATTCATTCTAATTACAAAGGGCCCTGCTGGAAAGACAAATCTTTTATGCTGAATTTCTCCTGTTCTATCAAAAAATCCTTGAATTTAACACATGAATCGAGAGGTACGTTAGGAGTAGATGCGATAAATTTTTTTTTAATGTACTATGAGCGTGATACAGCCGAGGGCCCCGTTGGATAGATGAGGCGATTTATCGTGATTTCTATCAAAACGATCGAGGTGCATTGGCCCTTGTTGATAAATTCATGAGGTACATTGAACAAAAAATTGCCACTAGTTTTATGATCCTAGCTCACGGGGCCCCGTTGGATAGCAACACATATCTAAAGATGGGACCCTGTTTATTCTATGGGTCCATACCCATAGCTCGATTTTCAAGAAGCAGACATGTCCAGCCCAACCTAAACCATTCAAGCAGGGCAGCCTTTTTAGCCACATCTATACATATGTATATGTACAAAATTCAAAGTCCTGATTGACTGATATAATTATGAACGTACAGCCTAAGCCGCTGGTCTTAGAGACATGAAATTTGGAGGGTGTGTTCTTTGTGAAGAGTAAGTATCCACTAAGAAAGGGTTTTTCGAAATTCCACCCCTAGGAGGGTGAATGAGGGGAGGGTGATATTTCACGCGGGCGAAGTCGCGGGCAGAAGCTAGTCGGTACATATTTAGTAATAGATAAATTATCCTGTTTTCTGTAGATTATTTATAGTCAAATTATTGCCCAAATAGGTAAAACAGTGAATTATTGAAACAAATAATACAAATGAAATCACTTTACATAGTTGGTGTGGTTTTTTTAATCTGAAATAAAAATACATTATCAATGTATTTCATTGCATTAATATTGCTGTTATAAAATACTTAGGCGCGAATATTTTCGTGGCATTATTCAATTTTTTTATTTTAGAGTAGATAGGATTTTTTGTCGTGTGTAAGTAAACACAACAGAACAGGATGAGGAGATTACAGAAGTTATTGCTGTACAGTAACAATACAGTAATGTAATTTGTAATCTTCAAAATGTACTTATCTGGAAATCGGAATTATGATTTAAACATGATTTTGTAATATTATAATAGCAATGTAATAGTAAATGTGCGCCTTTTTTAACGACATTCAACACATATGGCAGTTAGCTTTGTTTACTTAATCCAGACAATGGTGCCGATTCTGTTGTTCACAAACTAAACTAAATTTAAGATCAGTGCATCTTTTTCTTTCCGTTTCATTAAGAAAAGGGCAGAAGATAAATTTTAGTTTAGACCTGTCAAATTAATCAGCGCCTGACGTAAATTGACGTAACTTTAAGAGGCAAGTTTTTAATCACGTCTAAACTTATATGGAGTAGTGTCAGGCGCTGATTAATTTGATAGGACTAAACTAAAATTTATTTTCTGTCCTTTTCTTAATGAAATAGAAAGAAAAAAAATGCACTCAACTTAAATTTAGTTTAGTTTGTGAACAAGGGAATCGGCATCATTGTCACTTTTTGGCCCATTTGAGCTTTGTGTAAATTATTGAACCACTACCGTTGTCAAAATGGTGAAGGAACATATCGTGAGGAAACCCGCATGTCTTAGAACTAAAAATTCGAAGATATGTAACATCTACCAACCCGCACTGGGCCCGCTCGTCATGCTCTTGCTCATGCTCATCGTCATCACCGTCATGCGTCATGCTCTGTGCCCGCGTGGTGGATAACACGCACAAATACACTAGCACCAGTGACGGTTAGTATTATTTTACAATTTTATTTTCTTGTCGTATACAGGATTGTATAATCCAGCGAGGCAATTGCGTAACACATTATCAATCGGAATCGGTTGCATTTTGACAGTTCAACAACATTCATTGCGTTATTTACGTGTTGATCAGACAAATTTTTCGAACTTATGAAGCAATGAATTAGCAATTTGCTTCAAAATGATTCAAATTCCGATTGATTGTGTTTTACGCAATTAGGGTGCTGGTTTAATTTGAATCCAATGATGCATATAATTATGTTAGTAGTATAGCTGCAATCACCTTAAGCCAATACGTAGATATCTTTCCAAAATTATCAATAGGCGCCATGTAAATAGCGCTTAAAGGCTCCTGCAAACAGGCGCGACGCGCGACGCGAATCGCGCGCGACACAAAGGCACCGCTCGTTGCGCGACTTGCGGTGCCTTTGTGTCGCGTGTCGCGTCGCGCCTGTGTGTACGAGCCTTAAAATATCTTCGCTTGCCTGATAAGCTAAGGAGCGTCTTTGAGTGGTAATAAAAGACTACTAGCTAGCTTCAACTTTCTGACTAACTGACAGACTATTTAATTTTCACAATTCAAAAGTGTCCGTACAAGGTTTAATTGAAAATAAAGCTTTGAGTTTGAGTTTCGACTACGTCTACTAGCCATGGACGTTGCAATAATATATTATGCATTTTATGCTGGTATCTGTACTGTCATCGGGAGAGGGGCCCGTGGCTAAATAATCAGATTAGCTTGTTGCGGTTTGTCCGAATGGGTGACCATCTTTACATACCAAGACCCTTCCATGCCCCGGAAAGGAGGGGACTATATGACCTAAAGTGCGGTCACTGTCTGACTGCATAGAAAAGAAAGAGAAGCGGGATGAGACAACGCTGGTAATTTATTACAAAATATGAAGTAATTATCTTTTTACAATAATCTATTGTTTGGACTCAAAAATTAAAACACTAGTGCTTTAGTATGTTGCTTGTAGAATAATCTGACAAAAAATCAGCATGATTGTTATTAGTATAGTTTTTATAGTGAAAAGAAAGTTTTTAGGGGTATCTTCATGCTTTTTTTCTATAATATCAAATTAGTTGTATTATGTTTTCAACACATTATCTAACTGGCATATATATCCTGAAGAATATCATATATTTTTCTGATTTTGTTTACTGTAGTCGATCATATTATGCATTATAAAACTTGCGTTTTTTCCGTTTAGGTCCCGGCTGTCAATTGTTGATCTTTGACAGTCTTTACTGTTTGTCAGAAGTCTGAAAGTCTTACCAAGGGGTATCGTATTATAGATAGTGCCATCCATGAAGACGCGCCCCACTTTTCTTACTAAGCGCTAGTGGTTATCGCTAGTTAATTCCGCTAGTGTTTTAGTTTTTTGATACACACTAATTACCCACTAATATACTGTGTATCGACAAAACTAAAACACTAGCGGAATGTTGCACACTTGTACTGTACACTGCGTGCCACGAAAGATGAGACTTGACCCCGCCTCCCCCGCTCTTTCCGCTGCCCCTATGACGTCCGGTCCCGTCCCGCACTCAGACCTCATACCGCTAAAGATACCTAAAATCGTGTACTGCGCATGTCAAACCACGTGGTGTGTCAAGTCTCATCTTTCGTGGCACGCATTGTACGCGATTTGGAAGAAGAGTGGGGCGCGTCTTCGTGGATGGCGCTATACGTACCTAGCAACTGGATTATGAAGGTTAAATAGGCAGTCACTCCATGTAAAATACGGGTTAGACTGAAAGCCGACCTTGGAATCGTAGTTGGGAACCGGCTAGACAGGTGATGAGAAGTTGGATTTCCTAAATGTTGTTAACCCTAGAAGCCTAATCTATTTCAGAAGTACACAAAGCCTTAACATACGTCTCAGAGGCGTACACATATAATTCAATTTTTTAATGTAAAAATAGCCTTATTTTGTTTTTTTTTTGTAGTGGAAATTTAAATTTGGTATATAAGCTAAAAATAAAACAACACTGTTATGAATAATTACTATAATCACAGTTATTTATTACAAAAATAAAACTAGGTGAATAAATTGGAACAAAAAAATCAACTTCTTCAAAATCAACAGAAACATATTATTTTTTCATGGAAAATTTTCTTTTTTTATCGCTAATTAGTTATTCTTAGAGCAAATATTAAAACTAATCACACTTCAAAAGACTAGGTAAACTTTAAGAGCAGTCTACACAAATATCAACCTAGTGCTCGCCACACACAAATGTTTTACATTTATAACAAACCAATTTGGACATTCTCCTTTTTTTATAGGAACGAAAAGCGCAGTATTTACGTTTTTTATAGGCTCAGGTTCTTCTTCTTCATTTTCTTTATTAAAATCTGTAGGTTTTACGAGAATTTGGTTTATACTTTCTCGCAAAGATCTTTTCAACGTCGGAGCTTCTAGTCTCTTCTCCATCCAAGGCATGACTCGTTTAGGATTGCTAAAATATCGTCTCCGTCTAATCTCGAAGATTAGACGTGATCACGTGACATATTTTATATTATCTGAAACAACGCCGAAAATAGACATACAATATACGAAAAACGAACAAAAGTAAAATCACATAAACCTAGTTAAAAGTTACGCACAGCCTAAACATACGTCTCGCAGGCGTGCAATACTTCGATAAATCAAAAATGGTGGGACTTACCATAACGATATGGGCACCATACGCTAGCTCTTGGCGGTCACTGAGTTGGCAAAAGAGCACGACGCGCTAGCTTCAACCGTTCGAAAGAGACAAACGATATTCGGTTTCGTGTACGCCTCGCAGACGTAGATTAGGCTTCTAGGGTTAATTATGTTGCAACGATTTGCTGCAATTCTCGTGGTGTCTCGTAGCTTGTAGGTGATATAAGTTCTCCTCGACGTTTTCATCTACTAACACCTAGCTTAATCTATCTGGGGAAAATAATAACGTATTATCATGGCACTGGTCACGTTCAGTCATTCTGAACTTATTTTCGTTCAAAATGAGTTCATAAATACAATCAACAATATTATATATACGCAGCCATGAGTATTCATGGCTGCGATATGGCGTCATGCTATGGGGAGTAGTGTTAACGTAGATGAACTATTATTTATAATGCAAAAGAAGTGTATAAGAATTCTAGCCCAAATAGATAATACGGAGAGCTGCAAACCATCCTAACTAATATTATAAATGCGAAAGTAAGTTTGTTTGTTTGTTTGTTACCTTTTCAAGCCTAAACCACTGAATCGTTCATCCTGAAATTTTGCATATACATTGTCAGGTGTACAGAAACGGACATAGGGTACCTTTCATCCTGTGCTCTGATGTCCCGAGGAAAACAACAATAACGTTATTATGATAATAGATGGCGCCACGTGTCTTTCGAACGGTATCGACACTTATGCGGGTGAAACCGCGGGGCGCTGCTAGTACTTATGAAATATCAGATTCTAACTCTGCCGTCAATATACATACTTGATATTTGCGTATTTGTTTTTAAAAATATCGACAAGTTCACTAAAGTAGAAGATACGCACAACGTTAACACTCGCCATAAAAAGAGGTGCGCTCCATCCTCAAGAATTAAAATGTGAAGTGATAGCCCATATTATATGGCAATAAAATACATACATAATAAGTTGTCCAACATGTTTAAAACTGAAAAATCAATAACAATATTTTTAACAAGGCTAAAACTTCTCCTAGTTCAAAATGTTTGTACTCAGTAAAAGAAATGTCTAGCTTAAAATAACGGTTTTTTCTCATGTACCTACAGCCACCAGCACATCAAGCTTCTACAATCTGTCTAATTTCTTTATTAGATTTTCAATTTTATCGCTAAAACATTAGGGTCAAGGATGATTGGGAAAATTTGACAGTTTCGGGTAACTTGATGTGCTGGCGTCTGTACAAAAGTGGCGATCTGTTATAGAAAAACAATAAGATTTAGTCTATCCTACTTAACTTTATATAAAATTACAATTATAATTTGTACTAGGTACTTACCTGAAAAGGATGACATTAATATTGCTGAATAATTGTGTTAAATTCAATATTAATGACATTTAATTTTGACATAACTTCCATAGATATAAAAGTACTCTGTGGACATAACTATTATTTCTCAATTTAATTATATCTTCTAATATAAAAGAAAATAATTAAGTAATAATGATGTTTAATGTATGCTAATTTAGGATGATAGGAGGAGGCGAATGATAATTGGAATGCTTATAAAAATTGCAATAATTGCAATACTGTATGGTTGTGCTGAATGGTGCTGATCTTATGCGTCATGTTCGTGGACGGGTGCGGTCAGTTGGGGCTGGTTATCACATACTCGTAGCTACCTCGGCTTTTTTTTTTATTATTTTATTATTGGATTGTTATTTTGTTACTATTTGCTGTGCTTCGGACGATTTTAACGATCGTTCTCACGTATAAATAAATTCAACATTAATGATGTACTTAACGAATATTTTTGTAAAAATATAATTTAAAAGAGTGTCCATGGAGTTTCTTGCACGTTCTTCTCCATATCGTTGCCTTAGAGTGAAAACCTCGGGAATGCAATACTTCGTAAGTAGCATTTTATGCATTTCGGACAATCTTATAGTATCGAACAGCTTTGGGTATAAAAGCGGATTAAATAAAATTAATAAGAATACAGAACCTCCTTTTTTGAAGTCGGTTAAAAAAACATAAAAGGTGGTTCTGTAACGTATTCTTATTAATTAATATGGAAATTTAACCCGCTTTTTTATCCAGAACTGTTCGATACTATAAGATTGTCCGAAAGCATAAAATGCTACTTACGAGGAATTGCATTCCCGAGGTTTTCACTCTAAGGCGACGATATGTACCTATGCTTTGGAATGGGCAACCAGCTTCATATTTTCTGACTGACCGACTTCTTGACAATTCAAAAGTGCCTGTAAATAAATGGTTTAATTGAAATAAAAGCTTTGAGTTTGAGTTTGTAAAGGGCTGCTAAGCTAAGTCATAAGTACTAACATAACATAACACCAACATTGTACACACTTAGTTCGCAATAATCGTTTTGACTTTGACTTAATTATTTATTCAAACGCTTGCGTTTGAATGAATAATTGGTATCGGGGAAAACGAAAAAACTCGTCTCAAGTGGCAAAGGCAAGGCAAAGGTCCATGTGAATATCGAAAAGTAAAATCAGTGCAAAACCAATGTATAATATGGAAACTCTTCAAGTTATCTAAACTAATATTATTTATTAAAGAGATTGGTATTGATATGAGAGATTTTTTGTACATTCGTATATTACGCTTTCACGCGAAAATGAAGATATTTTTATCCCCATAATCCCACGGGATCGACACTAATGCAGGTGAAACTGCGGGGCGCAGCTAGTTTGTTAATAGTTAAACTCTTTTAAACAAAGAAATTGTTAAGTAAAAAAAATTAAGACAAAATCAAGCCAATTATATTTTACACAGACATATTTTTAGGAATATTTTCGTGCAACCTGCCTAACTAGCGGAAAACCGGGTAAACAGTTTGCAATCTAATATTATAAAATTAAAATTACAATATTTACAGTAAACAAATTACATAACTACCTTACAAATACACGTATTCATCGTTTTTTAACTTATATGTATATTAAGTAAATATTCAGTATTCCAGTAATTATTAAAAAACAAATTTACTTAAAAAATAATGTACAGATTGTATTATAATAAATTAATTAAAAGCATAAATAACAACTAAACATTATCTACTAAAGTAGGTTAAAATCCTCAATCAATAATTCTTGATCGCAGGATAAAATTATCCTACATGGAGTTTAAAATATTCGTTTTAAAATAATTAATGACCTATGTGACCCTTATGACCTTCATAACAGAAATTTTTAAATTCTTCATAGAATAACAATAATAATGTCATGTTAATAAACCAAGTACACCACTTCGATATAAAAAATACAAATAGGTAAACTTTTTCACCATAGCTGGTGCACGCTGGTGTTCACTTAACGTGATCACTATAACCATATTTCAACAGAGCAGTTATGGTATCTCACTAGTACCACCTAAATTATATGAAGAGGTGCTACACAGTAGACCTGTTTTAAAGCAAGCGAAGAACCAGATAGTAAATCCAACCCCAGCTACTACAGCAACAGAACTCAAAGTTATGACTGAAATAACAAAAGCGCTTAATCCTGCGATGTCTTCAGTGTCAGGGCTTTCAGATGAGTCAACCGTTGTTGATTCTATGGTTGTGGGACCAGTCGACGTGGTTGATTCTATTGTAGTAGGATCAGTCAATGTGGTCGATTCTATTGTAGTAGGATCAGTCACCGTGGTTGGTTCTATCGTAGTAGGATCTGTCACCGTGGTTGATTCTATCGTAGTAGGATTTGTCACCGTGGTTGATTCTATCGTAGTGGGGTCAGCCACAGTGGTTGATTCTATTGTAGTGGGATCAGTCAATGTGGTTGATTCTATTGTAGTAAGATCAGTCAACGTGGTTGATTCTATTGTAGTAGGATCAGTCACCGTGGTTGGTTCTATCGTAGTAGGATCAGTCATTGTGGTTGATTCTATCGTAGTGGGGTCAGTCACAGTGGTTGATTCTGTCGTTGTGGGATCAGTCAACATGGTTGATTCTATTGTAGTAGGATCTGTCACCGTGGTTGATTCTATCGTAGTGGGATCAGACAACGTGGTCGATTCTATTGTAGTAGGATCAGTCATCGTGGTTGGTTCTATCGTAGTAAGATCTGTCACCGTGGTTGGTTCTATCGTAGTAGGATCTGTCACCGTGGTTGATTCTATCGTAGTAGGATCTGTCACCGTGGTTGATTCTATCGTAGCGGGGTCAGTCACAGTAGTTGATTCTATTGTAGTGGGATCAGTCACCGTTGGAAATACAATAGTTGGTAAAGTAATTCCAGGCGGGGCGGTGGTTGATTCTATAGTAGTAGGATCAGTCACTGTGGTTGATTCTATCGTAGTAAGATCTGTCACCGTGGTTGGTTCTATCGTAGTAGGATCTGTCACCGTGGTTGATTCTATCGTAGTAGGATCAGTCACCGTTGTTGGTTCTATCGTAGTAGGATCTGTCACTGTGGTTGATTCTATCGTAGTGGGGACAGTCAACATGGTTGATTCTATTGTAGTAGGATCTGTCACCGTGGTTGATTCTATCGTAGTGGGATCAGTCACCGTGGTTGATTCTATCGTAGCGGGATCAGTCAACGTGGTTGATTCTATTGTAGTAGGATCAGTCAATGTGGTTAGTTCTATCGTAGTAGGATCTGTCACAGTGGTTGATTCTATTGTAGTGTGGACAGTCACAGTGGTGGATTCTATTGTAGAAGGGTCAGTCACCGTGGTTGATTCCATCGTAGTGGTGTCAGTCACCGTTGTTAATTCTATCGTTGTGGGGTCAGTCACAGTGCTTGATTCTATTGTAGCAGGATCAGTCACTGTGGTTGATTCTATCGTAGTGGGGTCAGTCACAGTGCTTGATTCTATTGTAGTGGGATCAGTCACTGTGGTTGATTCTATTGTAGTGGGGTCAGTCACAGTAGTTGATTCTATTGTAGTGGGATCAGTCACCGTTGGAAATACAATAGTTGGTAAAGTAATTCCAGGCGGGGCGGTGGTTGATTCTGTAGTAGTAGGATCAGTCACTGTGGTTGATTCTATCGTAGTAAGATCTGTCACCGTGGTTGGTTCTATCGTAGTAGGATCTGTCACCGTGGTTGATTCTATCGTAGCGGGGTCAGTCACAGTGGTTGATTCTATTATATTGGGATCTGTCACCGTGGTTGGTTCTATCGTAGTAGGATCTGTCACCGTGGTTGATTCTATCGTAGTAGGATCAGTCACCGTTGTTGGTTCTATCGTAGTAGGATCTGTCACTGTGGTTGATTCTATCGTAGTGGGGACAGTCACAGTGGTTGATTCTATCGTTGTGGGATCAGTCAACGTGGTTGGTTCTATCGTAGTAGGATCTGTCACCGTGGTTGATTCTATCGTAGTGGGATCAGTCAACGTGGTTGATTCTATTGTAGTAGAATCAGTCAACGTGGTCGATTCTATTGTAGTAAGATCAGTCACCGTGGTTGGTTCTATCGTAGTAGGATCTGTCACTGTGGTTGATTCTATCGTAGTAGGATCTGTCACCGTGGTTGATTCTATCGTAGCGGGGTCAGTCACAGTAGTTGATTCTATTGTAGTGGGATCAGTCACCGTTGGAAATACAATAGTTGGTAAAGTAATTCCAGGCGGGGCGGTGGTTGATTCTATAGTAGTAGGATCAGTCACTGTGGTTGATTCTATCGTAGTAAGATCTGTCACCGTGGTTGGTTCTATCGTAGTAGGATCTGTCACCGTGGTTGATTCTATCGTAGTAGGATCAGTCACCGTTGTTGGTTCTATCGTAGTAGGATCTGTCACTGTGGTTGATTCTATCGTAGTGGGGACAGTCAACATGGTTGATTCTATTGTAGTAGGATCTGTCACCGTGGTTGATTCTATCGTAGTGGGATCAGTCACCGTGGTTGATTCTATCGTAGCGGGATCAGTCAACGTGGTTGATTCTATTGTAGTAGGATCAGTCAATGTGGTTAGTTCTATCGTAGTAGGATCTGTCACAGTGGTTGATTCTATTGTAGTGTGGACAGTCACAGTGGTGGATTCTATTGTAGAAGGGTCAGTCACCGTGGTTGATTCCATCGTAGTGGTGTCAGTCACCGTTGTTAATTCTATCGTTGTGGGGTCAGTCACAGTGCTTGATTCTATTGTAGCAGGATCAGTCACTGTGGTTGATTCTATCGTAGTGGGGTCAGTCACAGTGCTTGATTCTATTGTAGTGGGATCAGTCACTGTGGTTGATTCTATTGTAGTGGGGTCAGTCACAGTAGTTGATTCTATTGTAGTGGGATCAGTCACCGTTGGAAATACAATAGTTGGTAAAGTAATTCCAGGCGGGGCGGTGGTTGATTCTGTAGTAGTAGGATCAGTCACTGTGGTTGATTCTATCGTAGTAAGATCTGTCACCGTGGTTGGTTCTATCGTAGTAGGATCTGTCACCGTGGTTGATTCTATCGTAGCGGGGTCAGTCACAGTGGTTGATTCTATTATATTGGGATCTGTCACCGTGGTTGGTTCTATCGTAGTAGGATCTGTCACCGTGGTTGATTCTATCGTAGTAGGATCAGTCACCGTTGTTGGTTCTATCGTAGTAGGATCTGTCACTGTGGCTGATTCTATCGTAGTGGGGACAGTCACAGTGGTTGATTCTATCGTTGTGGGATCAGTCAACGTGGTTGGTTCTATCGTAGTAGGATCTGTCACCGTGGTTGATTCTATCGTAGTGGGATCAGTCAACGTGGTTGATTCTATTGTAGTAGAATCAGTCAACGTGGTCGATTCTATTGTAGTAAGATCAGTCACCGTGGTTGGTTCTATCGTAGTAGGATCTGTCACTGTGGTTGATTCTATCGTAGTGGGGACAGTCACAGTGGTTGATTCTATCGTTGTGGGATCAGTCAACGTGGTTGATTCTATCGCATTGGGATCAGTCACTGTGGTTGATTCTATCGTAGTGGGGTCAGTCAAAGTGGTTGATTCTATAGTAGTGGGGTCAGTCACAGTGCTTAATTCTATTGTAGCAGGATCAGTCACTGTGGTTGATTCTATCGTAGTGGGGTCAGTAACAGTGCTTGATTCTGTTGTAGCGGGATCAGTCATTGTGGTTGATTCTATCGTATTGGGGTCAGTCACAGTGCTTGATTCTATGGTAGCGGGATCAGTCACTGTGGTTGATTCTATCGTAGTGGGGTCAGTCACTGTGGTTGATTCTATCGTAGTGGGGTCAGTCACAGTAGTTGATTCTATTGTAGTGGGATCAGTCACCGTTGGAAATACAATAGTTGGTAAAGTAATTCCAGGCGGGGCGGTGGTTGATTCTATAGTAGTAGGATCAGTCACTGTGGTTGATTCTATCGTAGTAGGGTCAGTCACTGTGGTTGATTCTATCGCATTGGGATCAGTCACTGTGGTTGATTCTATCGTAATGGGGTCAGTCAAAGTGGTTGATTCTATAGTAGTGAGGTCAGTCACAGTGCTTGATTCTATTGTAGCAGGATCAGTCACTGTGGTTGATTCTATCGTAGTGGGGTCAGCCACAGTGCTTGATTCTGTTGTAGCGGGATCAGTCATTGTGGTTGATTCTATTATAGTGGGATCAGTCACTGTAGCTGATTCTATCGTAGTGGGGTCACTCACAGTGCTTGATTCTATTGTAGCAGGATCAGTCACTGTGGTTGATTCTATCGTAGTGGGGTCAGTCACAGTGCTTGATTCTATTGTAGTGGGATCAGTCACTGTGGTTGATTCTATCGTAGTGGGGTCAGTCACAGTGCTTGATTCTATTGTAGTGGGATCAGTCACTGTGGTTGATTCTATCGTAGTGGGGTCAGTCACAGTAGTTGATTCTATTGTAGTGGGATCAGTCACCGTTGGAAATATTATAGTTGGTAAAGTAATTCCAGGCGGGGATACAAAAGGCTGCATTGAGGAATATAAACTATTAATTCTATTATACATGAAATCTTTTAATAAAAGATTCGGTCTATAATAAACGGATCGGACGATGATGCTAGACGCTTTAGAAGCACGACCCAGGAGGACAACCTGAAATTGATAAAATTGTAATTGTTAAAGCCCGACAAGCTTCAGTTTGTTAGTTTCTATTTTCTCTATTTAGTTAGGGGAAGCATTAGGAGCCTAATATTTTGATTGCAGTTGTTCAACTTGCGGTTGATCACAATATCTCATCACCCTTGTATATCTATACCCCAAAGGAGTAGGCAGATATAATAATTAGTACGTAGACATATTTGAGGCCCATAGCGATCTCATTAGTAGAGCAAAACGGGAAATAAAAGCGTAAGAAGGAATCTTCTTTTTTAGGGGTACAATGTTGAAAAAGGCTGTAAATGACGAATGAATGCCTAAACAGTAGATTTCGCTCTATGTTATGTGATCAACATAATTTGAACCTACTTAATAACGACCTTTAAGAACAAATAAGTAGGTAGGTACTTGAAATATTTTTGAGTGAAATTATTTTATATGATAACCAAACGATAATACTTACAAATCCATTACTCTTCTCGACAGGAACTTTAAGTGTATGAGATCCATTGTAAACATTTCTTTCAGTTGCAAATATGTCGTCTCTTCCTACCAGTTTGTCATTTCCGTCCAAAGCTTCATACACCAATATAGACACAATATCATTCTTAGAAGCTAATTGAACAAAAATTTGGGCTTCTAACACTCCAGCAGGTATTTGACTGACTTCAGATGCC
The DNA here is from genome assembly GCA_927399505.1 of Luperina testacea. Classification (NCBI taxonomy): domain Eukaryota; kingdom Metazoa; phylum Arthropoda; class Insecta; order Lepidoptera; family Noctuidae; genus Luperina; species Luperina testacea. Next base: position 4,278,398 of record OV656771.1, read on the forward strand.
ATACAGCTTAAGTTTTCATTTGGAGTCAAAACACTTGCATTAACTTTGTCATGAGCAAAATACTCGGATCCTTGTATCCAACCAGAAGTATTAACACAACCGCCAACTTTTTTATTTGAATTGAAGATCAAATATTGTTTAATTTGGTGCCCAACACAGCAATGATATGCACATAAAAGTATAAACAGAGGCCACATAAGCATTTTGCTCGTTCACGTTAAATAAAATAATGCCATCATATTTTTTTCTATCTTAAAATCACTGATATTATTTTCGGTATCTTAATTGAAGTTTGATAAGTAATAAAATTGATAATTGTTATTAATACAATAGGCGGCGGAACTCTGTGTCAAAAGAATAAATAGCAATATCCGGCTGAATCGAAAGTAAAGCGGTATTGACAAGTGCGAAGAATTTATATTGAGATCATTTCATTGTAAAACCTTGTGAGATATTATATTTTTTTTATTTACACGTATGTCAACTTTTTCCGAGTGTCAGAGAGATAATAAAGTGTATCCACATTTTGCACAAGTTTCAATATATTATCGACGACATACGGATCCACAGGACTTCACATTATACTTATATTGTCTGCAAAGCATTAAAAATCATATTGTCATAAACAGGTTATTTTTATTAGGCAGCTCAGAAACATTTTAAACCTGTGTGTTCACATTATCAAGTAAACTGTTAGGTGGGGTGGATATTTGTCTCTGACCACTAACCGAACGTACAGAGTACCTACTTACTGTATGTACCGCCATTGTATACACATATGTAGTACGTACAAATGTACACACCCTAGTAGAATACGTGACGCGCAACGAGGTAAAAAATCACTATCTTAATGTTAGCTACCGCTGAACCATTGAAGATATCTTTGATAATAACCATCCAGATGTTATCGTTATAAAAATAATATTTCCAGAATTAATCATGTAGTTAATTAGGATATTTTTTGGTGTTTTTTTACTAATGGATTAGGGTTGTATCTTGTTAGAAATAATGGAAGCGTGTGCAACAGATTTATAATTTATTCATTAAGATTTAACTTAGGTTATTAAACACTTGATCATTATGACCGACTATCACTCATTAATAAAACCGCAAGCTAGTGTGAACGTGGATTTAGTGCTGTGGCAACGCTGTTTATTAAATGAATGTCATAGTGGTTTTTAAGATGTGGTAAAGTAAAAAAAAAATTGGGGTGACATGAAAAATAATTGATGTTCAAAGTGGGCGGCAGATGAAATAAGTTTGCGAACCTCTACTCTAGAATCTTATATTATACTGTTAACAATTGTATTGCTTACCTGTTTTAGGGTTAGACTTAAGTTTTGACTTGTCGTTTATTCGTAAATCAAAATTCACGTCAATCAAGTCATTTTAGAAAGTAATTTGTTTGTAAAATGCGATAGCCCTAAAAAATCGCATGTTTTTCTTTTAAAAAAATATGAATGTATGTAGGTACTAAATTATGATATTTATCAGTTTTGCTTGCTCTGCACGATAGCGTAAAAGATATCATAGCGTAATTCTGCATGATGCACATTGTCGTACTTTTTGGATTTTCATGTCACAAATAACTCGTTCTAATGTGACTCCATTATGTTTTGATTTTTATCCTCAGGTAAATAGCATACGAATAATCAGCATTTTGTACCCGTCTGCACCCACACTGAACATATGACAGTCCTATCAAATCTTGTGAAAGATCTTACACTAGGTAGAACTATCACGTATATTTTTTTCTGACGTAAGCAGGCACTTTCCTACTCGGTAAATCTGAGGATCTATTGGTCTGGTTCTTTCCGACTCTCTAGTCTCTACACATAAAATAAAAGTTTCCAAGTATAAAATAAAAGGAAATGGCAATATATTCAAATATCATCGAATGCTTTCACAGCAAAACGGTGAATACGACACTCCGGGGACACGTCACAACTTTTTAAATAAATATAGGCGAATAAATAATACCGGTGTGGGCGATGCTTGGGGAGTTGAAGGGAATATTTCATATCTGTTTCATTTAAATAATACCGCAAAATGTCCACCACAGAAATAAGAAGAAATAGTGATATCTATACAATAAAAAAATTCGATGTTGATATAAAAAGTTAAATGTAACTTTTTATATCAACATCGAATTTTTTTAATGTTGTGTAATGACACAGGCGGGATGGCTGAGGGAGAGAGCCTACCGTCCCAGCCGCCACGGGAGACGCTCCGGGCGTCGGGAGGCGCGTGACGACTCCCGGCCACCGTAGGCGCGGGCCTGCGGACAGAGAGTAATGGGTAGCTCACTGTCCGCTCAGGACCAGGCCCGTGCCGGACGGCGCGTACGTGTTCCACACGCGCCTCAAAGAGATGTCAGCATCATATGAAGGGGCCCGTTAGGGCCGAAGCCTGCCGGGTCAGCGGGATTGTCCGAAAGGCTTACCGCTGGCCCAGAACATGAAGTGCTAAGGAAGGAACACGGGTGGGTTTTAGTCAGTAAGAGTCTGACACTCCCTTCCGCTCCACCCAGAGCGGCAGGGTTTTGATTGCGGGAGGGATTTGATGATTTCCCATCCTAAAAAAAAAGAATATCACGTTCCGCTGTGCTGTAACCGTTAGTGAGTGGACAGTTATCTTTTTGTAACTTAACTTATTTGTTTATGTTATCTACCGTCATAGAATTAGGTAACAGCAGTATTATTACAGTCAAGGTATATAGATAGATTGTTTGATGATTACGATCAGCCGGAGATAGGTCATAGATCTAATATTGATAACGCTATATCAAGTCAATATAAATAATAGTATCAATTGCCACAAATTCCATAAGAATGACATCATCAGTATGGAAAATATTGTAATGATTTACAATAGTTTTATGTGTTAAGAGTAACTTCGATGTAAGTACCGATTCGCTAAGTCCGGTTATTCTATAATTATTACTATTGAAATCTTCTCTCTAAGAAATAAAAAGCTTTTTATTAATTTATTGAATTCTTGGTATGTCTAAACGTTTTTTTGTTGGCTTAGAATTACATGGTTAATGTGGTTTAGGGAAAGGTGAATACATTACATCTACATACAGTTTATCATGTTATAAAGCAATGGGTTCCACTCTGTTTAAACACCAGCACATATGAAGCTTCATAATTTTATAGCGTATACACTTTTGCAAAATTTCAAACTGCGCAAACACCTAGTTTTTGAGAAAAAAAATCTAAAAGTTTCAGAAAATTCAACATATAAAAAAAATTCATTTTACCACAGATAATGTACGAATTTCAAGTGATAGCAAATTTTAATGGTTTTTAGTACAAATACCACAATGGACTCAATTATTAAGCAAGTAATTTATTAAAAATAAAAATAATAAAATTTTATTTGTACTCTTAAAATATTGTTGGTAACGAAACGTAATCAAGTGTAAGTGACGCTAACGTTTGACTGACAGTACAGTTGTCATTGTTATTAGCTACTCATCGTAATTCATGGTATGTACTCATTGTCGAGTGTCTATCGTAATCCTGTTTGCAACGATTAATTGACACCATGGCGTCCCAAAAGTCCCCGAACCTATTGCACTACCCTCCAAGCCAACATACTCGTAATATACAAAAATAACGGGTGCGCCAAAGTTCAACTAAATTTTCAACTCCGATAATTGGAAATCCGAAATGCTCTTCCTAACATTTTTCATCCTAACAATCACAATTCCTAACTACTCTGTCTCTAATGTTCATAATTCCGAAGCATTCAACTTCATAATGTCAGTAGCAATAAACATCTATTATACTTTTATTTGTTTTCCTATATTTTACTCCTTTTACACTATTATGCAAAGTCATATCTTTTTTGTTTAGATTTCTTTTTATCCATAATAATCAGTATTATATCTAAGGCTAAAAGTGTCTTGGTGTTTTTTGTCTCCGACTAACCGTTTGTCGTAAAAACGATGTGGAAGGGATCCATAGGTTAGGTTAGAACTGTGACCAACTACGCGCGAGCCGAGCGAGCGAAGCGAGCGGTGCCGCGGCAGCGGCCGGCGAGCGCTACCTCGAAATTGGTCGCGAAATTTTTCTAAGTATTTTTTCATAGTGCCCCCAAGACGACACTCTGACCTGAATTTCATTCATTTAAGACAAAAATCACTTGGTAAATGTTTCTTTCTGAGTATGATTGAAAATATTATGATAATTATGTTTAGGGATAAAAGCGTTATGATAAAAAACAGTAGGAGTTAAAATATATTTACAGTAATGATATTATTAATTACAATTTTCGGAAACATGAGTGTTATGAACATCGCCGGTAGCACCACAAATAGTATAAATGAAAACTTTAGGTTGAAAAATTTTAGGAAGAGTGATCATTCGGATTACAAATCATTAGGAAGAACAATTTCGGGTAAAGAACTTTAGGTGAGCCAATATGGACCCAAAAATAACACATCTCGTCTTAGTAAAATGGCAATGTTACTAGGGAACTTAGGATGCAAGAGCGAGTTCAAGACTTGCTGCACCTCGACTCGGGTAGGTTAGGTTCGAAGGAGATGGCGGGCGATCGAGCGAACAAAGATTGCCATTCACTTGGTGGTTATTTTTTATTAAACCAATCAGAATTAGGAGATCCGCTCCGTCGACTACGACTTATTATTGTTGCTTATGGAAGCAAATTTAGATCCCCGCGTGATCTTCCCCACCCTTAATAGTCCCAATAAAAACATTTTTTCTCGGCACCTATGGTTTTGCGCACTTTAGGATTCTATTCTACCCAAAAAATAGCTACTATAAAAAAGCGGCGGGTGTTACAGTACAGTGGTTCCGTAGTTTACCTCGGCTACAATAACGACACCTCTAACTCGCATCTCGGACAACTGATTTTGCCTGGTTTGTAACGGAGATCCAACCGGGGCATAGCGAATGAATCATTTATGATACAGTCGTTAGATTTGAGTGAAATGCAATCTGTTGGAAGACAGTGGATTACTCCGTGACCGACAGGTATGAAATATTTTTTTTTGACAGGTTTGTAGTCATCAGATTTGGGAAGGGTTTTATGGCCCTTCGCCAAGTTTTACGACGAACAAAAATATACAGGGTTTTGAAACACTATTATTGTTTCATAATACATTTTGTTTTATTTGTGGCCATATCTGGGTCAAGCTTGTATGGGACAAAAATCCATCTCCTTTATCTGTGGTGACCATATGACACACCACACCAAATTAGTTAACAATTATCACAAATTTTCTATTTGTGATTATGATTATTAACTCGGCTCAGCCTGTCTAAATATTGTTTCACTTATGTACTTCGTTAGATAGCTGATTAAATGAAGATGTCTTCCCCGTTTGTACGCTTAATGTCATTGTAAAATGAGATAACTGGTGCCAAAGTTCGTATAACATATTATAATATATAGGGTAATGGTCACCTGCAGAATCGATACTATATGTAAACCTCTCCCTAACCATTCGGGTATTACAGGCGAGATGTTATGTAATGAAAAAAAATCAGCTGTATATGAAATCGCAAAGAAAAAGTCAGCTGTTCTCTACATTTATGTTCGTATAACTCGTCAAAGTGTAGGGAACTCCTGATTTTTTTTTCGCGATTTTAGGTTTGGTCCCATAGTAAAAGTTGCTCATAATGATGAGTACAATGACCTCAGAGTTTCTTCATGTTTACTCGTAAGATCTGAATTTTTGATACGATTTATTATTTTAGTTTTATTATTTGTTTTTTCAATAATATTATCGGAGATCATTTTTGAAAATGGTTAAGTATACCTACTTCTTCTTTTATTCAACTTTTAACTGTTGATATATTAGAAACTTTGGTCACATCGAAAGATTTGCTAAAGTATTAGGTACCGAATGCAATATCAATGAAGGCTATTCAATATGAGAGTTTAGAGAAAAGTGATATTTAGTGACGAATTTTGGGAAATTTTCAAAAAAAACATATAAATTGGGTTTTCTCTAATCTCATTTTCGCCTAGGCTTTATGGGTGCTTAATAGTTGCAATTGGGTTACACTGTCATGTTCTGGAAGGAATACGTCAAATTACAACTTATCTTGTATCTCTTTCTTGCCCATTCTTCTCCAACCGAAACTATGAAAAAAAAAAAAAAACTATTTTCTTGTAAATTTTATCGTTCAAAAATACCTTTTAATTGCCCCTTGAAATAAATTAAGTATTTGATTTTGAATATGACTTAGCTCGATCCGGGGATTACTTGTGACCACTAGACCAAAACACCTGTGCCAAAGAGGCTGTAGATAAGCACCTGTCATTAAAAGAAAACTGTCATTGACGAATATGTACAAATTAACAATTGAAATATTTTATCAGGCGTCTATATGGTTAATGAAGTAAATTTTTCGATTGCTGTAATGAAATTGGCAGGCGTAAATTATTTATATTGTATTAATAACTTCCGCCCGCGGCTTCGCCTGTGAGGTATGTCGATAAAAGCTGTCCTATGTAAGGTCATAGGATAGTTTTTGATATTCATCATCATCATCATCATTTCAGCCGAAAGACGTCCACTGCTGGACATAGGCCTCCCCCAAGCACCTCCACTTTGACCGGTTCTGTGCTTCTCACATCCAACGGGTTCCTGCGGCCTTCACAAGGTCGTCGGACCACGTCAAAGACTTTCGTTTAGAGACACTGCGGTATGTGGGACGAGAAGATATTGCGTAGCTTCCCGAACGCTACCCAGCCGAGTCGGATTCGACGATTGACCTCTTTCTCGAACTCCTCCTCTCAACTGTCCAGTTAAGTAGGTGTAACCTACTTAACTGGACAGTTGGTACATACTCGTCCACGACTTCGAGTGTAGCGTTTCCATATGAGAGTGGGTGTTACATGGGCATTTGACATGACCTTCGTTTTGTCCGTGTTCATTTTAAGACCCACTCTTTCGGAGGCTCTACTGAAGTCATCGAGCATTGTACTGAGGTCCTCCATAGTTTCAGCCATGACTACGATATCGTCGGCAAGCCGAAGGTGAGTTATGTACTCGCCATTGATGTTAATGCCTGTCATAGACTAAATACGTGTTGCCTAGTTACCAAGAATATTATGTCTGTCATTAAAATATTTGGTATGCTTTACATGCTTTAATTCATATCTAATATTTGGCGACGATGCCGTTCGATATAAAGAAAGCAAAACGTTCGCGAGCCATCCTACGCGGCTTGTTAACAAAAACTAATAACGTATTTCAAGAAGAACAGGATTTATATACTCAAGAAGAAATAGAAACACGATTACTGACACTTCAAAATACTTACCAAGGTCTGCAAAACATACAAGCAGTCGGTGGCAGAGTGCAAGCTCGCAACTACTCTGTATCAGGAAGGAAGTGGGAGTTTGGTACAGTGACCCGTCGACTGGGAAACCTCCACTACGAAATAGAGACCGACAGTGGACGCATATGGATGCGCCACCTCGACCAGCTACTCCCGGCGCCTCTGATTCCTGGGATTCACGGCGGAGGCGTGTCATAGACTAAATACGTGTTGCCTAGTTACCAAGAATATTATGTCTGTCATTAAAATATTTGGTATGCTTTACATGCTTTAATTCATATCTAATAATGCCCTTTCTTTCTTTTTGATATTAAATAAATATAATAATAATAATATAAAATTTGGCCGAGAGATATATTGCATCTCGGGGCCTTCCCCGAGATGCAATCTATCTCTCTGCTACATTTTATCAAAATCCGTTCTTTGGTTTAGGCGTGAAAAAGTAATATACAGACAGACAAACAGAGTCACTTTCGAATTTATAATATTAGTATGGATTAACTAGTCTGTATTGTCCCACTGCAGGAATTCGGTCTTTTACGAGTACTGGCCAATCCTTTCGGTGGAGTCAAGCTCGTCTTTATCGTCGTTTATATTAAAGTTCTATTTAAATTGTATAAAACCGTAAATGTACGTCGGTATTTTAATTTCAACACTGTATCGTAGTGAAAAAACAAACATAGGTAGTCCAGGGACAAGTGTAGCGCATAAACAACTTTAGTGAGTGTCTCGCTAAAACTTCATTACAAACCAAATTCTATATTGCTGTCGTCTTCGATTTTTGATCAGGATACCCTTATAGCAGTTCTGGTTTCGAAGTTACTACTTTCGGACGGTCGGTATCGTCAGTTTCATAATCAAACACTCAGTTTTCAGATCGTTCTGCGATTACGTTTTTTTCGTCGCCGTTTTAGTTACTTCCTCACCTGCTACGTTTTGTGCAATTACTGATGGCAATCAATTTAATCGAAATATGATTATGCACGTCTGATTTTAATGCATTAGTTAGGTAGGTATACAGTATGGTACATAGTATGGTAGGTATATAAATTTAATGATATCTATTATCTTGACGTTATACGGATTATTTCAATCCGAAATATTGCATTGATCTGACGTCACTAAACGGTCACTGGATTATCATCCGAAATAAATTTTCCACAATAACACTTGTCGACTCTGGTTTTTTTTACAGTTTCCCCAAAAAGTATCACTGTGTCGTTTTGAATGAAAAGTAGGTATGGGTATAAGTAAAATAACATGCACATGAGGTGTCTATAAACGGTGGTAACCACTTTCCATCTGGTGGATCGACACCGTCGCGCGTCGGCTTTTTGCTACCCCAGCCTAATAAAATATTTTGGAATATGGAATAACATTCTAAAAAAAAACAAAAAATATCTCAAATTAAACATGATATTGAAGTTATTCGAATAGGCGGATTTGCGTTGTAAGTCACCACAAGTTCATTTAATTTCATGTCATGGGAGCCATCAACAAATAGGTAGGTACTTTTGGGCTATCGCAAGCTTATCAGTTGGTATCGAACACTTTCTTCGAATGTGTGTCTAATCGAGTGTTATCGGCTTGCTTCTAATGAGCTTATGAGTGGCAGCCGGCATGACGACGCGTTATGAACTTCATGACAATCGATCGTATCATAAATCATTGATAAGCATTTTCTGTACCTAAACCTGTAAGACAATAATATATGTATCTCAGAATAATTAATATTAGGTGGGTGTTTCTTATGTTGAGTTAGAATAAATCTATTCATGTTTTTTGTCGCTGAAAAAAAGACAGGCACAGGCAATGACACTCTTGAATCATAAATATCATTGGTTAATTTAGTCCTTTGTCGACCCGGCCCGGTCTTCAAGCATTAGCTAACAAGTGTATCTGTCTGCACAACCAACGTACAGGGGTTAAACAAATGTTATCTGCGCAGTTTAACGATGTAGACGAGAAAGTATCGTTATCGTTGATCGTAAATCGCACGGAACGATCGTCCGATACGTAACGATCGCGTTCGGAATGGATTCCGTTTTGCATTGATCGCCCCAGTACACTGCATATTGTTACGCCTTTTTATATACAAACTGTGTGGGCGTAAACTACGCAATATGTGATGCGCGATACTTTTCTGTAAAAGTTTTTTTTTGCGTGCGTTATAAGTTCTTAACATATACACATTAAAACAAATAATTTGAAAGTTCAGTCAACAAGGCACATTTTGGTTCAAGAAAATTATAGGTACCTTGATGACTTATGAAAATCGATCCGGTAAAGTGCTGGGTGACTAGGTAGGTACTTGTATACAATGGCACCCACAGTCAATCTCTACGGTCGTAGAGACATCAATGATCACGATTTTCAATCACGGATCGCGATCGAGATTGACTGGATCCTTTAAACGAAACAAAAATTCAAATACTAAAAATAAGCCTCTGCGAAGTGATGACGTTTACCCTAAAATGCAACATCACAGTAGAAGAAGATTGTCCAGTGTTTTTATATTTTTATCGTATTAATAAATTCTCTATGAAATAGCACAGTGGAATGATTGCGCAACATTGGTTGCCCCATGTACTCGCCACTCTTAGTTGTAAATAGGAATTGGTCTGGCTGATTGGTATTGGAAAAATGGGAGTTGCATTTAAATGAGAGAACTTTACAGTTCATTGGCAAAATAATTTGCATTCGTATTTTTTAGATTTGTAACGAATTCAACTAATTAAAGAAAAATTTTGCAATCATCATATTTTTAAATATTTAAAAGAAGAAAGAAAGAAAAATTGTTTATTCTGCACAAACAAAACGCCCAAATATAAATGATTTAATTGGAAATCTGCGTACCGGAAGACATGGCGTTGGTAGGCCTTCCACAAGGTAGATTGATGACTTGGTGAAGACCGCATGAATCCGCAGAGAGCGAGAAACTCAGAACCGGCCGAAGTGGCGGTACTTGGGGGAGGTCTATGTTCAGCAGTGAACGTATTTCGGCTGAAATGATGATGAAATTGGGAATTCATTTTTAATTCATGGTTCATTTAGTTAAGGCTACGCCGACCGCCTAGTGGCGCCCTCATCGTTTGTTTGGTTATTTCTTTTATTTTAGAATGAACATGCAGAAAATCAGCACGTTAATAGTGGCCACTATTTTCCGTTTTAGTGATTATAATAAAACTAAACAATATACAACTAGCGTTTATAATAATATTAATGTATTATCTCATCACAACTTAAAGTGCTTATTTTTATACCGAGTATTTATTTATACCGAGATTATAATTTTCATAGAATTCATATTTCAGGAGGTGAATAAATGCAATTTAAAACTTTATCCACGAATCAATATACCTACTAATATTGTAAATGTGTGAGAAGATCATTATTTTTTTTTAATTTTTCGTGAAATTGCTATTATTCTTCCCGTGGTTACCATAATATTTGTCGAGTGATCGATTTCAATAAAAATTTCGTCATCTGCAAATGACAGCAGATCCTAACCAAACAGTCTGATCGATCGGCGGCTTAGGCCCTTAAACGAATCGATAGATATCTTATTTGTCAAATCAATCTATTTTACAGGACATAATAGTAGCTACTACTTATATCCAACCTGGTTTTAATGCGTTCGCTTGTTACTTACTAGATAATCGTAATCTATAGGGTTGGTACACCTACAAATATACCTACTAAAGGCCAGCGCACATCGGCGGACGACGGGGCAGGATATTTTAAATTTACCAACATAAATTCATACGTATTTAACGGTAACAAGATATAGATTCCAAAGCTCAGGGACCGACCACGAAGCATCAAAGGTGATTTGTCTCTGCGGTATTTAAGAATGCGCTGGCGGATACCACGACGGGACGCGACGACATCTGACGGGACACCATTACATGCAGCGTGAGGTAACTGCAGGTTGCGAGGGTATGCGCCGGAGTCCGCTAGCGTTCGATCTCTCTCTGCATTTCCCCGTGGCACACTGCGGGATGCTGCGAGATGCTGTCGGCATGTCGCAGCCTCCAGTTATACGCCGGTGGCAGCCGCTGGCAGCATCGCAAATCATCCGTGTGGCAAATCCTCCTCGATACCGTCCTCCGCCGTCAACCGGTGTGCGCTGGCCTTAACTTTTACTATCGTTTCTATTAATCATGAAATTGTTGAAGAAACTTGTGTTGTACCTGTTTAGGAGCTGGTTAAAATTAACAAGAAAAGTGAAGTAAACAAAGAAGGCTGATTTTTCCAACGCTAGTCAATTTTATCTCAGGAAAAATTTTGAATTTTTGACAGTTCTTCCACACAAAATCTGTCAGACTTCAATTTTATTTCACGAATAAAAAATATCTGTGGATTGAAAAATCAGCCCTAAGACAAGTGAAGCTGGCCAACAACCGGGAGTGTCGAAAGAAGTAAAAAACAAAACACAAACAGAATACTTTCCCATCACTCACCTGTTGTCCTAGGTGAGCGACGGGACGAGACACGCATCGACGCGATACGTAGCGACGCGACGCGAGACGTAGCGACGCGACGCGACGCGACGTAATGCGACCAATTCACGCGACGTGTGTCCTATTTTGTATTCGTGAGCGACAAACGCTGCAATCTCAGTTCATTATTGTTCTGCGTTGTTACTCGAAAATTCATATTTTAAATACTTAGCCCTACAAAAACGTCGTAAACAAAGAAGGAAGACAACAAATACCATATATTTAGAAATAAATAAGTTTGGAGAGTTTCATCATTTATATCCGAAACTAAGAAATAATCCACGTTTGTTTAAAGAGTATTGTGGCTTATTAGTAAGCACTTCATAACCTGTACTGCACTTTATTCAACTATCAATATCTAATTTTCAAGAACCTAGTTCTTTTGCGGAGAGGTTGTTAGTGACTTTAAGGTAAGAAAAACAGGGAACAGGGCTTCATTAACAGGTAAAGCTCTGCGCGTGACCGATGGGTCGCGAAACAATAGAAAATCAATGGTGTCTCATTAGCGGAGCTGGGGTTAAAATTGATTAAAAATTTGCTCCTGATCTATTTTTTTAACTTAGGATAAGGATGTTTGGAGTCCTGCATTTCTTTTAAAAACAATAAAAAATTGTTATGTACCGCAAAAAGTGCCAAAATACATTTTTAAAAATTGAATAAATAGTTCTCTTTTATTATTAATCTGTAGATACTCTTTATTTACCCTCTCTGAAATCAGATATACTCTAATGCTTCTAGAAAAAGTTGGCAACTCTACTTTACACTGCGTCGCGTCTCGTCGCGCAAAAAACAAGTCCGCAATTCATCGCGTTTCGTCATACACTGATTAAGACGACAACATAGGCCACAAGTACATACAACGGCTATTTGATGTTTTCGTGTCGCGTCGCGTCGCGTCACGTCGCATTACCGCGTTTGTCGTTCACCTAGGATAACGGGTCACTGACATATCGGATATAAATTAAAACAGAGTACATCCCTAGGACATCCGAACACATCCGAATGTAGTGCGGTGTTGGTTACGGTAACAGTGTCTCGAGTTCAATGGTTTTTCCATCTCAAAAAATGCCCAACTCGCCTAAAGAAGTTTTCAGTTCAACAAACATCTGTCCTTTAGAACAAACTACATTACGACCGGCTAGTATTTGTGGTAACACCAAACCAATATAAACTGTAACAGTTAGGTGCAAACTAAAGTGTAACACCTGACGTGGAAGTTCAGCCGACGTTGACGCCCAACCCTCGTCGAATTAGAATTAGAATAGAGCTTGATTGGCGGTGCTGAGCTCCCAGACAAACTTCCCTGCATTTCGAAGTTCATGGATTGATTATATAGACGGGTATAGATTATATAGATATGTAGATAGTTTCGTGGTGCTTGTCTTGCAAGTGCCAAGAATAACTGACAAGTTATTCTACACTGAAGCTTAGTCCTTGTGAAAAAAGGTTCAATACTTTATGCAGTCCCAGTAACTCTGAAATAGCTTAAGGCGACTACATGATCTAAAGCACGGTCTTTGTCGGACTGCATAGAAAAGAAAGAGAAGCGCGAGGATACAACGCTGGTAATTTACTGCAAAATATGAAGCAATTATCTATTACAAAAAATCTATTATTTGGATTAAACAATTAAAACACTAGTGCTTTATTTAGTATGTTGCTTGTAGAATAATCTGATAAAAAGTAATAATGTTTGTATGTACATATATTAGCATGGTTTTTATTGTAAAAAGAAAGTTTTAGAGGTATTTTCATGATTTTATTCTATCGTATCATTAATTAGTTGTAATATGTTTTCAACACACTTAGCAATATGTTTTCAACACACTTAGCATATATCCTGAAGAATATCAAATATTTTTCTGATTTTGTTTACTGTAGTCGATCATATACTTTTATTGTTTAGGTCCTGTAAGCCCCTTAAAAAACCAGGCTGCGTCCTTTAAATAATTTTAATCATAATAAATTGTGATTTCAGCTCGCCTATACGAATAATTTAACAGAAATACTTGTCTTAATACTAATACACGGTGTTACGGTTTCAAGTCAAGTCAAAGACGTTGGATTGTATTAAATTTTATTGTATTTCCGCATTGCGGTGTACTATGTCCCCTAAACAGTAACACAAAGGCTGTCACACTGTTTTCTTTGTGTCTCAACGAAAGAATTGGACTTTCCGCCTGAAAGCAGCTGAAAGCCATGCAATATTAAAGTGTCGTTTAACATCACAGATTTATTAGTTACTGTTTTCTTTTCTTTTCTTTTAAGCCTTTTTGCTGAACAAATTACAACAAGATTTGATTTCATTTAGTTATAATCCGCGTCGCCATATTTTCAGTCTACAAACGTCATGACATGCTTTAACTTAATTGACTCTTTTTTGACAGTGCATTTTTTTAAATATACCATTTATTTAAAACAAACACATGGCAATATCGCTTTATATCAGTCAAAATATTTTTATAGTTAGGTATATATAAATAAAATGCATGTAAATCATTAGACAACCATCTAAATTTCGATCAAGTAGTAGAATGGAGGTAGGTATATACTCTGTAGATTATTGGTTTTCTTAATAGGTATGCACCATTTATTTAAATCCACGTTCATTTCTACTACGAAGTAGTCATAAAAAAATAAAAATAAATTCTAAGCCCAGTAGTTTGCTGTTTTAATTCTTTAGCTTTAGCACAGGCTTTACAAACAAACGAAGAGACTCTTTGCACATAACAATAATCGTAACTAAACTGATGTCCCCACTTGATTTCAATACTAATAAAATGAAATTTTGGCTAATATCACACGATTTTGCCATGACATCAACGAACAATATTGACTACTTATCTGATAAGAACCTATCAAAGTAATGCCTGAAATATATTATCTACAGGGATTAACTATTTCTTAGATTTTCATTATCGAATCGCAATTTAGACCTAATAGGTAGGAATGGTTTAATAGTAGATTAGGAATAGGCATTGGGTATACTTTATTTAGGTGTGTTTCAATTATAAAAATAACATATCTGTGTGTAGCCACAGTCCATTTTTAATAAAAAATGTTTGCTTGTTCAACAATATTGTACTGAATTGCATTATAACCCATCATCATTTCAGCCGAGAGACGTCCACTGCTGGACATAGGCCTCCCACCTCCACTTCAACCGGTTCTGCGCTTCTCGCATCCGACGAGTTCCTGCGGCCACCTTTACAAGGTTGTCGGACCACCTTGGGAGGCCTTCCAACGCTACGTCTTCGGGTACGCGGTCGCCACTCCAGAACCTTTCGGCCCCATCGGCCATCTGTTCTGCGAGCAATGTGGCCTGCCCACTGCCACTTAAGTTTGGCAATTCTTCGGACTATGTCGGTTACGTTGGTTCTCCTGCGGATCTCCTCATTCCTGATTCGATCACGCAGGGAAACTCCAAGCTTGGCATAGCCCTTTCCATTGCTCTTTGGGTGACTTTTAGCTTTCTTATAAGACCTATTGTGAGCGATCCACGTTTCAGTGCGAAAAGTCATCACTGGCAACACGCACTGGTTAAAGACTTTCGTCGTGAGACACTGCGGTATGTGGGACGAGAAGATACTGCGTAGCTTCACGAACGCTGCCCAGCCGAGTCGGATTCGACGATTGACCTCTTTCTCGAAATTAGACCTACCTAATTGGACAGTTTGTCCTAAGTAAACACACTCGTCCACGGCTTCGAGTGTAGCGTCTCCGATCTTTATGAAAGTGGGTGTTACATGGGTATTTGACATGACCTTCGTTTTGTCCATGTTAATTTTAAGACCCACTCTTTCGGAGGCTCTACTGAGGTCATCGAGCATTATACTGAGGTCCTCCATGGTCTCAGCCATGACTACGATATCGTCGGCAAACGAAGTTGAGTTATGTACTCGCCATTGATGTTAATGCCAGCCTCTTTCCAGTCCAGAACCTCGAAGACGTCCTCCAGTGCAGAGGTGAACAGTTTCGGAGAGATAACGTCTCCCTTGTTATAACCCGCTGGTGAATAATACAATTTGCAATAACTTATTTGATAATCGAATTGCATTTTATTATATCACAGTAGGGCGAGCTTGAATCCCTAGCTACACTCAGGATTCTAGTGATAACTCTCTCGCTTGGCTCAAGAGTTAACTTTGATCTCCCTCGCTGCGCTCGGGAGCACTAGAATCCCATATCCGCTTAGAATTCAATTAGTTCAATATAGCGCCCGTGATATAAGACACTGCTTTATCACCTTAGTGAATAATCTACTATTATTTTGAAGTACCTACCTACCTAAGTCGTTTAATCGACAGACGTGCGAAAACGTGAAATTTAGAAAACAAGGGGATGGGACTATTACTCTAATCTAATCGTAATAGATTACGGCAACCAATCACAAAAGTGTAGGTAGTAGCAGTACCGACTTAGGAGTTATATCTTTGTTTATGTCATTGTTTCTATCTTTGTCAACTCGATCAGGAAGTAAGCACATACATAAATTTGTAGCTTTTGAAGATTGTAATGTTTGGTCTGCTGTTGATTTATGTAAAATTAGGATTTTATTTATTCGGCAATTGACGTACGAAAATAACTGTGACAATACTTGCCCGGACGAAACTTTTGCCACGGAACTCGTAATATCGTTTTTGTTATTTTCTATCAACATTATTTATCCAAAATTAAATCCTAATTTATTAATTTTATTAACAAATTATAACCTCCTATTATAGTGTCCTACCTAATCCGAATAGTAGACAAAGGACCTCTTCTTCTTTCCGATTCTGGTCCCATCTAAGTCGTCTCGTCATTTCCGTCAAGGTCTGCAAACACGTCCTACCTCAGTCATTTCAGCTGTGTGCCTTTTGGGACGTCTGCTAAAGGTTAAAAAATTATCAGATAATTTAACAACTGTGCCTAACTGGTCTTCATAGAATTTCATGTACCTAGCATAAGTCGGGATTATACCTGTGCTAATAATCATCAAAGTAACGCACGTGTTAAACCAATCGATCAAAAAATTGCAAGATACCGTTGCCTTATCCGTTTTAAAGACAACCTCTTACGTGACGTCACTATTGCGTAAATCAAGCTAAGGTGACAGGTTATTGCCTGCGCGCAGTTAACGCTTGCGTCCCCCAAATCCGTATGAATTTATAGCTCTCCCCAGTGCAAAAGTTGGCAGGGCTAACTTGTTTGTACGGACATCATTGCCTTGCTGTTTTCGTGACAAGAAACAAATATGATGATGTCAAATGAATCTGGTGTAATGATGTAAGAGCACCATAATGTACTGCATTATGGTGCTATTACATTAGGTAGACTAAAAATTAGGGTCAGTTTTAACAGATAGTTACGATATTTTTTAACATTTACGTATATGTCTGTTCCGGGCTTACCAAAGTACTTTTCAGTACTTAGGTTACTTAATGTAAAGATGGCCTCTTATTTTGCATTGCAGGGCTGGGCTATAGCTTCTTTCGTTCCACTTCTCCTTTTTAATGTTTTAATTATTTTCATATGTATGGGACTTCAATTATAAATGAACAAACGACATTGCTTCCATTCCCCATATTTTGGTTAAAAACCGCAACCAACAAGTTTATCTAATTGCCTAGACCTAGATAGAAAGAACCTAACTAAAGACTCAAGCATTACTTAAAACTATTTAGTTTCAACCAATGAAATTGCTTTAAATTAGCTTTAAGTAATGCTTGAGTCTTGAGCGAGGTTCTACGGGCCTAAGAGTCAGTCATTACTATCCTTAATAGTAAGGTGAAAAACCACAACAATAAATTATCATTTACACACAAATAAAATGTAACACAGTAGAAAGAAATCCCAAAACCAACGTAATATGTATAACGTAATCGAGCTAAATTCACCACTCTCAATGAATCCCATTGTAATACAACTGATATAATATACGAAAATAAATGCCAAAGTTTAGCCCCCAGAACGCATCTTTTATCTTTTCACGCTTCATATGAGTCGTTCAATAAGAGCCACTTTCATCATTTTGCAGCCCTATGTTAGTAGGCAGAGGGAAATTGCACTTTATGTGTGAGAGTATCAGGTTATTCTTAAAAAGATATTTGAATTAATAGATTCATAGGAGCACCTTTAAAATTATTGACTACATTTTGCACGGTAATATTTGTACATGTTAAGTATTATTGTTTTTGAAATGATGCTAGTAGTATTTCAATTAAACATAATTATATCACCTAGGCATAATGTGAACATTATTTTTGTTAGTGACCACTATACTAACCGATCTATGTCTATCACATGACACTGTTTCAATAAAATCAATAGAACATTTTTATTGATGTATTTTTTATTAAAAACAATAATTTAAATCTTGGTCACTCCGCTCTGTGTTACAGATGCAAATAATAGGTATAGAAAACATTGCAAATTACTATCGCTATATCAAAATACTTGAGAAATTATTATCGATTGAACTAATCAGATTGATGTGTAGTTGGATCAGGTTCGTCAAATCTTACGTCCTATTGTTGAAAGTAAAGTCTAGTATATTAAAAAAATATTTTTATTATATTGAGTTTGTACAAAAATTAAGTAGATATTAATAAATAGCTTCTTTTTCCTATTTCTACATAGTTATTCTCGTCGATTGTTGTTTATCGTGGTGGGAGTCAAGCTCCTTCCACCATATTTATTTCGGCTTACCGCTATAACGTTTTTTTTTATCCCTGAGTGGGTCTTATTTTTGTTAACAATATTATTTTAATTAATTAGCGAAGGAGCTTACGGCTCTCTCATCTTAAAAAAATAATTTTAGAAGTAATCTCGTTACAAATTAAATCCAAAGTCGATGAAATACATACTTCTAACTTAAACTTATATACATATTTGTAATCTACAGTGGAGACAGCCTTACTTTCAACAATATGACGGCAGATAATACTTTAGCCGAAACTTCGTCTTCAATAGATTTCACAGGTGTCTGCGGAGTTAGGTGGAGTGTAGCTGAACGAATCAATCAGAACTATGGACTCTTCTGCAGTCGAACCGAGTAGGGTAATCTGAAAATAAAAGAAAACAATATTTTAGTAATAATTATGCCTCGTTTACGATAGACGAAATGCAGTATTACTTAATTAATAAAAACAGTGTTCATTATGGAAATGTCCATTGACATTTTTACGATGTCTGTAGATCCATGTGAATTTTACAAAACATCAAACTATTATGAAAATATAAATGAAAGTCATCGTGTAAAATGGTTGTTAAATTGTAATACGAATAGATGCCATAACAATATAAAAATTATAAGATTATCATTATTATTTTACTGAAATAACTGTCTTAAATCTGTTTAAAAATCGTATCATTCGTGACAGGAAGCAGGAAGTAGTCGTTATGTTTTAATATTACAATTATCGATCTTTAGAACGAATTAAATTACAAAAAACGTGATCGTCTTCGATCACTTATTCGCTAAAATTCTGAAACACGTGTTTCAAAATTTCGACTTCATTTTTATTTTGACTACTTCTATTTTTCTTTACTCAACCTAGCCCTGTGAATATTATGAATATAACGTCTTTACGAAATGTGGAAGTGAGTAAGGTAGTGACAACGGGCGTAATAGTTACATTAAATAGTCATAGGTACTTACATAGCCGTCGAAAATTGAAAAGTCTGTTACAGTCACTTTTAACACGTTCCATCCTTCAACGAAATTAGCGTTAGAGGCGTAATATAACTGGAATCCAGCCACGGTGTCTTTTCTAGAAGGTACGCGCTTCTTAGCCAAAACTATTATGTAATCCAGAGCTGAAGCTGATTTCATAAAAGTGTTCACTTCTATAACACCTCCTGGCATCATCCGGAAAACGAACGAAGATATGCAGCTCGATGTTTCGTTAGGGGCAATGAAAGTCCTGCTGTCAGGATCAATGGTGTCAATAGCCAGAGAATGGTAATCTCCCAGATGCCAGGAAGAATATCCATTGCATAGTAAATTATCAGTATCAAATGAATTGTCGAAGTTGGTTTCGAAATTATAAGTGACGCAGTCTTGGCCCGTGCCTATTGGAGCAACAGTTGTGACCGGAACTGGTGTTGTAGTTTCTTCATCTTCATAAATTTTGCACTCCTCGTTTGCAAATGCTGGTGGAATATATCTGAAGGAATCAATGAGGACAATAGATTCTGCCGATGCTGAACCCAGGAAGGATATCTGAAAAAACATTTAAAAAAATATATATATTTGTTTTAGAAAACGTGACATTTACATTTTAAAGACTTTCTAGCTGATAATATTTATATAAAAATATTTATAAAATATTGCACTAAATATGAAAGATTAATACATTGAATAAGTTCTCATGATAATAAAATCAATGTTATCAGGTGTAAAACAGATTTAATCTACGTTGATACTGATAGACGAAACCAAATATTTAGTACTTCAAACAATAACTAGGATACAATAATAGAACTTACGTATCCATCAAATGTGCCGCTTCCTGATAGAACAACTTTTAAGACATGCCATCCGTCAGAATAGCTTGGAACCAAAGGTGAAAGTCCTGCGCTTCCAATCACCACATCACTGGCTTCATTAGCAATTTTATTTACAAGTACAGTAATTTGATCAGTGATATCTGCTGACTCCATATATACGTTAACTTCCAGTACACCGCCATTACTAGCTTCAAATGGAAATGAGGAAACGCAACTGATGAAATCTTGTGGAGAAATGAATTGAAGGCTCTCTGAGCTTGGGTGATCAACTGCCAAAGAAGTGTATTGGTCTAATTTCCAGCGTGTGAAGCCGGTGCACAACCCCCTGTCGCTGTCGAATAGGGCACCGAAGTCTGTTTCGAAATTGTAAGCGACGCATTCCTCAGATAGCACTGGGCTTGAGGTTACAAATTCTCCATCGTAGACGTGACAATCATCATCGTATAGTGGCGGAATGTATCGGAAGGAATCGATTATTACTTTAGAACCCGGTGATGCTACTCCGAGGAATGACACCTGAAATAGGAAAAAAAAAATTATATATCGCGGCTTCTAAAATATTGTAAAAATTACTGTTCTGGGACTCAACTCAGGTTATAATCGGACTTTAATAGGAATGAATGAATTTAGAAAATTAAGCATAACGTAATAATAGTGGTTTTGGTAGGACTAGGCTTTGTTTATTTTTCTATTTTTATGACGTCGATAGTATTATCACTGTTGGTAATCTACGGATCTGTTCATAGGTATAAAATATTTATTATTATAATGCTTGATAAGTGTGGCGTGTCATAGCCATTTGAGATAGGTGGCAATTTTACTGTGCCTAAAATTTTCATGAATAACAGAAAATTCTGCAGACCTTTCACATAGGTATATCTATATCTTGTGATGCAATATGAACCCATAATGATTCCTTTTATGAATTTAGGCGGTTCACCAAGCTTTTGCAGGTGATTCTCAGCCTCTGTTGAAGGCGCACACTATAGATTTCTTACAAATTAATAGTGATAAGCACCATATTGTTTATTCATACTCAAACGTATGTACAATAATGGTACACAAGACACGGTTATGTGGAATTTTCTACTTGTTCATGACCTATTTATTATCAAAAGAGATCGTCTTTGTCGATTTAAAAAGTTTATGATAATTCTTAGACCTTTGTTGTTCCACTATTAAAATAATACCAGTACCTACATATCCTTAAAAGATTATTTCCAAAGATAACATTTCCATTTAACTACTAAATAGGTAAGATAAAATTATTAAGCGGTTATTACGTTTTTATAGACTCGGCAAAAATTTGTAACACATTTTAAATCTTTTAATCTATCTAAAAACCTACTCTATCACTACGACATTGCGATGCGAGGAAAATAGTGTAACAATAAAATTAGCACAAATATCAGATCAGATGACTGCCGTTTCCTATGAAGCTTTCATTCAGTTTTCATTCACTGTACTTACCGCGTTACTGTGTAACAACACTTATGGTATCGTCTGTAATCTTTTAATCCACGAGATATTAAAATATCAAATTAATAAAAGGGCTTGAATTGAATTACCATTTATCGAATGTAAATGTAAAAAACAATAATAAAACTTACGTATCCACTAAAAATCCCAGTGCCGAACAAGTTTATTCTCAGAACGTGCCATCCATTAAAGTAATTGGTGCTGAGGGGCGTCAGCATAGCCGTTCCTGTGACGACATTGTTCCCACTGCTCGAGACCTCGTTAGCAAGCACAACGATCTGATCCCGCGGCGATGTTGAATCCATGTAAACGTAAACCTCCACAATTCCCCTCGACCTCATCTCGAAGCCGTACGACGACACGCAACTCAGGACCTCATCAGGAGTTATAAACAAATCCGTTTCTTCATTAGGACTGAGTACGTCAAGATTACTATAGTTCCCCAATTTCCAGGTTGCCATACCAGCACACAAAGAGTTGCCATTATTGAAGTTATCATAAAAATTTAATCCAAAATCGTAAGTAACGCAATTTTCACATTTTATTGCCGAAATCGCTAGCAGCAAAGTCAATAAACATTTTATATATTCCACCATATTCAGACACACAACTGATACTTCGAACTGTCGAGTAAGTGTAGTAATTATAGGAATATTAAAGTTATCGTGGATAAGATTATATTATTATATACGTATCCGGCATATTGATAAAGTGCAATTGTTTTCTTTTTATCTTCGAGTAGCCGTTTGCTTGGCGGCTTCGTTTGCATTCTATGTTTATTTATACAAGTATTATATTATTTTTGTAGTTTATTGACAAAAAGAAACTATTAGCAAATACATATCATGGTATTTTTTGTGGGTAATGTTTATTTTTATTAGGATTCTTAAAATCTAGGCTGGAAGAACTTTTATAGATCTTATCTACCCGTCATGACAAAAAAGTGGAAAAATTGCATGTGCCTATTTTTAGAAGCTTTTTTATTGATTTGACCGAGAAAATACCTTGTATTAGGTACTTTACACTTTATCAAGCTCTTCACAAGAAATTATAGGTAGGTACGTACTTACTTACCTACTTAGTTACTTATCTTTTACTTTTAACACCCAAACTGACAGACGCCGTGATATTATTATAGTTCCTTTAGCACAAGTAATAAGCAAATAAATATTTTTTGTTCTTTGTCTTGGAACAACATACATAGATAACATAAAATGTGGCAGAAAGCGACCACCTGATTTAAATCTGTGAATTCTGGGTAAACAGTCGAGGAAGTCAACAATGATTTTATTACGATAGTCGGTGATTGATTTCTAGAAAGAGGTCTTTAGGTTTACCTATTATTTTGTTTTAAGGAAATCTAGACGGGAAAATTTAAGGAAATTTTGAAAGGAATTGTAGTAGTTATAATTACGTTATGATGGGTAGATAATATGCTTAGGTGCTTCTAGCAAGTATTCAAAAACTTATTTCTATTTCTGATCTATTTATTTACTGGAATGTTTGGTTATTATTTAATAAAATAACTCTCCTTCAATCTTTCTTCTTAGTTGCCAAACTTGGTGTAGACGTTTTTCTAATTATTCCAGGAACGTATAATATAAGAAGTCTGAAAGTAGCACCGGTAACTGAAAAGAAAAGCTGTGTGGAAATCAGTTGTCATGGTATGGGCATGTGCATGTGATGCGGAAGAATGAAGAAAATGTAGTGAGGAAAGTGTCTTTTAAAGTAGAAGAAGAGCAAAGAAACGATGGATGGACTATGTGAAAGATGAAATGGCTAGAAAGGGAGTGTTTACCGAGATGATATCTAGGTTGGAGTGTAGCGTTAGTGGCATTATGGTGCGAGGATTTAGTCAAATTTTGGGAGATTTTTTTTATAGTTTTGGGCCATTTTTATTGCAGCATCTTATTAACCTTATCCATAAAAACCATTTAGGTTCTAAAACACATGATCCTACGACGCACTGTTTCCGAATTACGGGCCTCCGAATTTAATTTTATATAAAACGCTCTATATTTCCATAATGGTGGGTCGGATGAAAAACTTCTCTGGAAAAAAATTGTTGCTCTAGACGAAAACCATGAGGTGTTGGTTATTTTTTCCCTAAGACGCACCGTTTTCGAGATATTTGAATATTTTTTTTTTTTTTAGTTTTAAACTGTTTTAAATAAAATAAAATAAAATTAAGAGGCCCATAATTCAAAAACTGTGCGTCGTAAGACCATGTGTCTCAGAACCTAAACTGTTTCTATGGTCAAGGTTAACCTGAAACTGCAATAAAACGACCCACTGCCCGATATCTATATAATAGAGAAGTATGGAAGAAAAACACATGTTGGTTCGACCCCAAATAAATTGGGATAAGGGCAAGAGAATGATGACATCACTAGCATCGCTCCTATTTGTGCCTTCCGACTACAAAATACGTCCTGAGACAGTTCTTTAAAGTCCTTTCACAGCTATGCTACATCTGACAGCAACATTTTAACTACGACAATAAAGATCATTGTGATGCTAAATCAGATTTAAAATAACTGTGAAAAGATTGTAAACGCTGAGTATACAGAATAATACGTGTTTTACGAAATTTTAACTTTACCAGTTCCTAATCGTGTCCAACTGACAGGTGTCAGGAACGCGTTCTCTCGGTGGCCGAAATATCTAAACATGTTGTTTTGTTTACAATTTTCTAAAAATAACAAGCTGGATTTTTGTATCCTGCTTCTGGGGTTTTCTGATTTAAATATTTGATAAATCATTCTGATTTAGATCAATGATTTGGATCATTGATTTTAATCTCAATTATTATAATCTAGCAACCCTGGTATAAACATTCCAATTCATTATGTTATTTCTAAAAATAAATATGTTATCGCAAAAGGAAGGTCTGTATACTGCTGTATGCACTACATTTAATGACAATATTTCTAACAATCCCGTCGGGCGGCGCGGGCGGTAGATCGGAAAACAAATTTCTGAAGGTTAGATTAATTAGGTTAGTTATTTAATTTTATGTGCAATATGCTAAAATGACGTTGAATGCATAATATTAATCTTAAATTAACGTATTAATTTAATTCATTTATTTATTAAGTACTACCACATCCAATATTTACAAACATATATCAAAACAAAAGTAGGTATGCGCTTCGAGAATTATCTATCTTTGGAAATATGAACGCGCGATGAGATCTAATATAGAGCTGTTACGATTGCTATTTTTGATTCCCTTGAGAGTGTTGAAATATACGTTTTTTGGGGCATAAACGGTCATTTCTTTTTGTTACGTTAACTTAGAAGTTTGATTTTTTCACAGCTTCAAGGAACTGTAGACATGAATCTATGGTTTTAATTTCAACTCGATACCTCCACGCATTCTTGAGATAAAGGGTCTTGACAGACGGACAACAAAGTGATCCTATAAGGGTTCCGTTTTTTATCCGTTTTTCCTTTTGAGGTACGAAACCCTAAAAAAAACAAGAAAATAACAAAATTAACAAACTAAGCAAACAACACAACAACAACATTGCTAAGTTTATTATTTACTAGCTGCGCCCCGCGGTTTTACCCGCGTAGATATCGATCCTGTGGGAATATCGGGATAAAAAGTAGCCTATATGTTAATCCAGGGTGTCAGCTACCTCCATACAAAATTTCATAAAAATTGGTCTAGCCGTTTGAGCGTGAAGAAGTAACAAACATATAAACACTACATAACACATAAGACACACAAACTTTCGCCTTTATAATATTATAGTGTGATTAGCGTTTTGTGAAACGTCAAGTCGATTTTCTATTGCCTGACTTAGATCGATAACACCTACATAGTAGTAAAATTTTACACAATAAAACATAAGTGTTATTATTTTATTGTTACTCTACATTTCGGAGAATTTTATGCCAATTTATTTATTTACAGTCTCATTGATCATTTATTTGGTATAGTCGTAGTTAACTTATTTTCTTTGTGCAAATAGTCAATGATAATAAGGTCACAATATCTAGAACCCATTGCTTCGATGTGGTGCTACTATTGCTGGTGAACGGCGCGGTGGAGAAGTAGGTACCACATAACCAGAATGGATGGAATTCAGCAGAGGAACTGAATTATAAATGAAAATTATGATAACACGACCTCCGTTTATTGATACGTAAATATTATATTATGTAATGTGTTCAACGTGTATCAGTTGACGATACGTGTATAGCTTATGTTGTGGCAATGCAAGACAAAGGCTTTCCAATCCCTTTTCCTTACACTTATGTTCTTTGTTAATACGGGTCAGCCTTTTCGGTAAGAGTCAAGCTCAAGTCTTCACTCAGATTATTAAAAGTAAAAAAATGCAATATCAACTCCGAATAAAACTAACTATACCGACCAAACCTTCATAATAATAGGACATGACCGCGTCTGTAATTTTGTACGAAAATCCATAAATCACCGAGGGGTTTGTTTGAGAGGTAATCCGATGAATTCGGAGCGTGTCAGGCGGCCGGATGTAGGTGGCGCCCGCGTGTGACGTCACCAACACTTCCGGTGGCGTGCTGAAGCCTTCGGTATATTTTGTTAGCCTATTTTCAAATAGTTTATCTAGAGAGGATACAGGTCATTTTTAAAGAAACTTTTAATAAGAAGAAAGTAAACTTACGCAAGTGATGTGCTTTGTTCGATTGCGTCGGTTAGTAAACTCAATTTGCGTTATGAGTTTATGACTTTGACATACAAACAACGTTTATAAGTTTAAGCTACTTAGTAAGTAATCATAGGAAGTCATCTGCCTAGCCAACTAAGTTGGGGTCGGCTTCCAGTCTCATCTGATGCAGCTGAAGCTACTGTCTATTTGACCTCCACAACCCAGTTAATGGGTAATACGATACCCCTTGGGTAAACGGGTACTCAAAAGCCCAAAAGTCAGACATCTAGTCTTAACTAGTTGTCTGACTTTTGGGCTTTTGACTACCCGTTTACCCAAGGGGTATCGTATTACCCATTAACTATTATTGTATTGTCAAAATTCTACGAATGATAGCCGGAACCAACGACTTAACGTGCTTTCCGAGACACGGAGGGGTCTTGATATGTGAAGATGGTCACCTATCCACGGACCAACCGTGGCAAGCGTAGCTCAACCTAACCGATCGACCCGTGCGGTAATCATAGGAAGTAATATCAATAAAAAGTTGTTAGGCTGCTCCTACTACTACTAATACCCATAAATTAATTAATTTGTGATAGTTTTAATCACTGATAATGTGAAAATTCAAATATCTAGACTTACATCATACGTATTTTAATATAGCAGTAGGTACCTACCTACCTTCGTTCTATTTAGAGATTACAGCAGTAATGTTAATCAACTTTCGATACAATATAATATAATTCAATTACGGCATGCGGTAATTACCTAGATCTTATCAGTAATTAGGAATATTTTGTATATATTTCGCTTTTAGCCTTTGCGTAACACAACCCAAAAAATAAAATAGCGTACATATAGCTATGTAATGGTTTAGTCTAGGTAATCTAAGACATATCGATTCCAGTGCAATTACATCCACATATATAAAACATTCCGACTTTTTCTGTAAGGTTTCCAAAAAGTCGACGAGCACCGTGATGCTACAGGTACCTACATACCTACTTATAGGCGGATATAGCCTCTTTCTATCAGAGGGCCCATAAGCTTGTTTGTTCATCTATTACTTAAAAAAAAAATTCAATCGAATTATGCCAATAACGTCCAGCAAATTTTAATGTGTTTTTTCATTATTTTTAGGAAAATTATGATCGACAAGTTTTCCATAATACGGACCACGAAGGCGTTGCCTGAGTAGTTTCATATGTAAAACCTCAAAGTTTCTTGATAATCGTTTAAGAATTTCAGATGCATGAATCAAGTAGCTGGTATTAAACTGGTATAAACTAGTTCTACATTTATGTACTCTTGGATGGTCATTTGCAGATTGCTGTAATTATAAGTAGACAGAACTCATAAAGTCAATCTATTGACGTATTCATAATCAATAAAACTCTGCCTAATTATCATAAAATATTGATAGATCTTGATAATTTTTAAAGATTATTCATAGAGCGAATGCTTAAAGTAGCGCAAACAGTAGCAGTCATTGTAACAATCTGGAAGATAACGCTACGTATTTGATGTAAACTATGATTTGATTTGAATCAACACACATTGAGCACCTAGGTACTCAGTTCCTTAACTTCCAAACTTTAAGAATTTTATTTAATTGTTTTGTATTGTATTGTGATGTTTAGGTTGTGATTTTGTTCATTACTTGTATGTTCTTACCTACCTAGTCATTTTTCATATTTTCTTTCACTTCTCATTTATTTTATTTTCTGTCTAAGAGCTAAATAAATATAAAAATGTATATTATATTTGAAAAATCCTTGGTGGACGGCAAGTTTGGCGCAGTGTCTGGGCGATTGGCTTCTGCACTGTGCTGGTCTTGAGTTTAATTCCAAACCGATGATTTGGCAGAGACTCGTTGATCTTTGAAATTCTTACTTCTTTGTTTAATTTTCTTTATATGAATTGACTTTAGGTTCACTTCTAAATTAAATTAAATGCGTCGTTGTTGTTGTCTTTTTTTTTGTTCTTTTTTGGATTAGCGAGTAATAATTAATCAGCTGACACATTGTATGTTTACTCTTTGAAACAAATGCGCAGAAGGGAAGTGATATACCTACCATGAAACGTTATTTAAATATAACGATTAGTCAGTGAGCTTGTTGTAAGTCGATAAGATCCTATTCGATAACCCTATTAGCTCCGAAGATACATTGATAAAACTATATTCCTTGTAATCGACTAAATCTTGAACGAAAAGACGATTTACTTATCATTTTGTTGTTTATAATCGCGATTATCGGTATTATAATGAAACAGTTTTTATTGATTTCATTTATCACTTATCGTCGGAAGACTTGGATTTCACAAGAACATGTCTATGATCAAGGTTTGCAATGACTTTTGACTTTTTGAAGACTTGCAATTTTATACAAAGGACATTTTTGTCAACCCTCTTTATAAGTGGTACCTTCTGCCCTACGAGTCCTTCGACAGCAATATACCTCTTGCGCTGTGATATTGAGGGATACCTCTCTCTTTTATAATGTTCGTGGCAACCAGACGAAACTAAAAAGTTTCAAAAGAAAGTGGCCTCGGTTTTAAACGTTTTCGTCATCTAATATTATATGTATCTAGTATATTTCTCGCTTATTTTATTTTCTAAGAATCCTTTCTCACATCTCCACAGCCTTCCAGGCCTGATAATGACTATGTAAAAATATCAGTTAGCCAGCTCACCGAGGCAGACCCCGAGACGAAAACAACGCAAGTAAGCAATACAAATAAATAGGTTCATGAATAATGCGGTCTCTAAGGTAAGGTGTTTGCCTTGCTGACGACACTCGTTCCATTTGGGCACACTCTCCCCAGACTTAAACTCTCATTGTGGTAATATCACATAGTTTATATAGTGAGTCCGACCGAACGGCGTAATGTCTTATAATATTTCATAGGAATTGCCGTCGGTAAGGTACGCTTTCTCTTTTTGTGATTTCAACGATTTGCAGGTAAGCTAATTTAGTAAAGCGGTCCTTTGGAGCATGATCTCATACAAATATTAGTCTAAAATGTGGTTAATATTCATGAATATTTACTTTATATATCCATGAACTTTTTAAATTTAAATACGGTTAGTTCGAACAAATAAGTTAATGACCACCAAAATGTATAAGCAGTGTCAGTTTTTGGTAGGTAGTTATGTAAAACGATTTAATTTACTTAGGCCTAAAAATAATTCGTATTCCAGAAAAAATAAATAAATTAAATAAATAAATATATTTAAAGAAAGATAATACATTTATTTAGCACAGACTATAAAGATAAAAAAACAAACAAAAAGTGTGAAGTCCGATGTAAGAAATTAGCAAGAAAGTGTGCCTCACGGCTGCGTCAAAAAGTAATTTTATGACTTGCAATTTTGAACCACGGCTAATAACACAATTGCGTGTGGGCACACGCAATCATATCGAGAACCTACACCTATCTATTATAAAATTCAATATTATAAAGCTGAAGAGTAATTCCACCCCTAAGAGGGTGAATGGGTAGACGGCGAAATTTCATGCGGACGAAGTCGCGGGCAGAAGCTAGTGTGTATATATTATTGTGACAATGAAACACATTTCAAAGTGCCACAGCCGCGTGCATTCTGTGTTCAATACCTGATTGATCCTATTAATACGCCCGGACCACAATTATGGACACTTGTCATTGTAGCCGGTCTAATTGAGGTGTTTCCCAGATTATAGTGCTTTCTGAAGATCCTTGGAATAGTTAGTACAATTAGGTCTCTATAGTACCCGCCGCTCACATCTCTCGCCTTTGTTTCGCGCCGTCACCAATTGGCGAGGTACAGCTTTTTTTTTTGGGTGGGAATTTATCAAATACCTTCAGCTCTTAGGTGGAGCGGGAGGGCGTGTCAGACTTTTACCAGGACTAAAACCCACCTGTGTTCCTTCAGTTGCCTATGCCAGGGGCCACTGTAATTCTTTCGAACAACCCGCGACCCAGACATCGGCAGTATAGGACCCCGTCGTCTCCTGCGGCGAGTAGGGGCGTGAGGGCGTAAACATTGCCTCTCCCTCACGATTTCCGCCTCCTCCTTCGCAAGCATTACTGCTTCGCAGAAGGAGGCAACGGCTTCCCATGCACTCTCGCTCCGTACCATGGCTTGGACCAGGGCCGGACGCGAGAGATTGCCCCCGCCGCCGATCACCGCCGTGAGGACGCGGTGGTGCCCAAGTCGGGCAGACCACCGTATGCTCTACCGTTTCCTCCAGGGGATCCACACAATGGTGACATCCGGGCATATCCTCCCGCCTTATACGGAACAGGAACCTCCCGAAGTAACAGTGTCCGTGAGGCCTCTTTAGCCAGTTCTCAAAGAGGGGACTTATCGCCGCAATTGTGGCGAAGTAAAAAAATATTATGAGACATCTCGTCTCCTCTTTGCTCAACCGTATCCACTGATGCTAAGCGGAGACGAGATAATTATGTAGTATGTACATAACGAAATCCTATTGCTTGTTTCTAACATCTCTTCTCCGCTTTCTCCGCTCGTCTCGTCTCCGCTTTGGTCGAGTTAGGGCCATAGTCTTCGCATTGAAAATGAAGTTGGTTGAGAATTTCAATTTGGATTAAATACTGAACTTGAATATTATTATACCTTCTACTTTTATATTTTGTTTAGTCTGATAAGATGAAAGAAATCTACGTTGCACATTGAGCATACCTACAATATTTTATAATACCTAAGCTTAAGCCAGATAAGCTCAGCCATAATATTTTACAAATTGTCATAAAAGTGTCACTTATTATTTACTAGTTAGTGCTTAGTTATTAGTTACTTAAGAACATTTTCGAAATGTCTTATATAAAAAAAGATAACTAGAAATCTATGTTTCTATAGAAAATTTAAAATCGGTCTAATTTGGCTATAACACTATTTTTCGAAAATGTTCTTAAATAACTGTTTTGACCTTTGTATCCTGCTTATGCGTATGAAGTTTCATTAAAATCGGTTTATTCATTTCGAAAAACAAGGACTTTAAAGTTTGTATGAAATGAAACGCTCTTAATACTTCCGCTGTTATTAATATAAAAATAAAAAAACGATTGATGATTTTGTGTACTTACTTATTTTATAAACAGTTTGAAAGTGACCTTATATTTTTTTATTATACCTACATATGTCCGTCTTTGTTCGTCCTGATAAATCCTGCACAGGGCACGGCGCATGTGCCTGACATGGTAGCCGATGAACCACCACGGGGTTTAATGTGATAGATGTCTAACAAAAACTACGACTGTCAAAGATGGCTTCTATCTGGGAAAGCATTCATGGAAATTTTCTCATGGAAAACCCTTCCCTATTAGAAAACTTGTAGAAACACAGTAGTATAACTACTATCTACTGCAACCTTTGTGATTAAATTTGTAGGAATAGTCTCCGACACCAAGGTTTTTCTGCCTACTAATCATGGCTTGTCTGGCCACCAGTGGCCGATTGAAAGAAGTCACTTTTTGCTACTTGGTTTAATGTTGGTATATGACTACATCATACATCATCATCTACATTTATTTCAAATAGGCACATAAAAGGCACTTTTGAACGTCAAAAATTAAAAAAAAAAACCTATCTATATTTCGATTCAAACGTTTCAACCCGGAACAACTGTATCAAGTATGTACCTTTATTCTATCATGATAAACGTTGAAAATCGTTGAAAGTCTACGATGGGACAGCTAATGTCGTAACGTCAATACAATAAATCCGTTTTAACACAGGTGAGCCTCTTGCCATATTAAAATGTAAATCACACGGCTGATTTAATTTCAGGGTTGGAGAAGCTTAATAGGGGCCTTTAAGTTAGAAAAGGTAGCGGAGACGATATGAATAGGTGTAGTAGAGGATTTTTC
The DNA here is from genome assembly GCA_927399505.1 of Luperina testacea. NCBI lineage: Eukaryota > Metazoa > Arthropoda > Insecta > Lepidoptera > Noctuidae > Luperina > Luperina testacea. The sequence continues at coordinate 4,310,702 of OV656771.1, forward strand.
TCGATGATTATTATCAACAGAGTATGCTTCGCCAATTGACTGCATAAGTGCACAAAATCCTCCATGAACATTTAGCGGTCAGGAAGCTTTGTGCCCGGTGGATACCTCATAATTTGACAGAGACCCAAAAACTCCGTCGTGTTGATTGGTGTCGTGAAATGGTTCAAAGATTTAACGGAGGCGACTCAAATGCTGTATTCGACATACTTACGGGTGACGAAAGCTGGATTTATTGTTATGATCCTGAAACTAAGAGACAGTGTGCTGTCTGGTTGTTTCCTTCCGAGGAGTTCCGAAGAGGCGTGGGAAAAAAGAAGGTGGCCTCGTTCTTCGGAAGGACAGGTAATTACGCAACATTTGTTTTTGTTGATCGAAAAACAGTTATTGCAGAGTGGTACACTAACAATTGTTTGCCACTTGTCTTGGAAAAAGTTCGGTAGAAACGACCTCGCAGTAATCCTACTGCGAGGTCGTTTCTACCGAACTTTGTGGTGAAGGAGCATCCGCTCCTTCACCACAATAACGCCTCGTCGCACACCGCCAAGCAAACAGTCGACTACTTGGCGACGTCATACGTGGAATTACTGGGTCACCCGCCCTATAGTCCCGACCTCGCACCTTGCGAAGAAAAACTTCGAGAAAAACGTTTTATGGACGCCGAGGAAGCTGTGGTTGCGTTTCACAATGCTGTCGAAGAGGTTCCTAAGGACGAGCGGGGAAAGTGCTGTTCTCAGTGGTTTCATCGGATGCAGCGATGTATTGATGTAAATGGACAGTATTTTGAAAATATATAATAGGTAAAACTAATAACTTCTAGTTTGTTCAGTTTTATTTTCTAAGAACCTTCAGTGTCACCTTGTAACAATTCAGATTGATTGTGTATGAAGCAGATTGACAGATAATATATTTGATCACAAAATATCTAGATAAGCTATTTAATCAAGATTGCGTCACTGTGCGTCATTTTGCTTTGGGTGTTATACTTATTTCTTCTCATGCAAATATATTTTCAAATCACTTCGTTGTCCGTCTGTCTGTCCGTCAGTCAAGACCCTTTTTCTCAGGAACGCATGGAGTTATCAAGTTGAAATTAATATCAAATTTTCAAGGCTGCAGTCCCTTGAAGCAATGAAATAATCAAACTTCTATGTCAACGCAATCAAAAGATGCGGGCGTTTATGTTCCGAAATCAAAACCTATAGGGTACTTCCCGTTAACCTAGAATCATGAAATTTGGCAAGAAGCAATGTCATGTAGCACAAATAAAGGGAAAAATCTGAAAACGGTAAATTTGTAGTTACATTACAAAAAAAAATATTTTAATACTATTTACATACTTAAAGTTACCGGTTTTCTTTCTGACTCGGGCGACTAAGGACTGTATCTATCTGTAACTTGGTAAAATGTGAATGATGATTGTAAAGTGGTAGGCTCTCTTACAAGCTTTCAGTTTACTTAAACATTTTATTATCTTTACATGAATTATTTCACAAACTATAACAGTTATCGCTGCCACTTACGCCTTGTGCGGCCTGCTACACTAGTTGGCTCATCTTGCCGGGCCCGGGGCGTCGTGAATGCCTCGTCCAAACAAATTGCGTTAACTGCTGACCCAATGAAATATCCTCGTGTAGGTCCGTGTTTATCTTCTGTCTTAACTTTGCCGAGGCGTACGTGCCACGCTAGTGAGTTAGCACAGATTACTTACAAGTTGCTACATTAGTTCCAGTTGAGATGTTCTGCTTGTATTATTTTGTCTGAATTTAGGCTCCTTCAAACATGCGCGACACGACACGCAACACAAAGGCACCGCAAGTCGCGCAACGAGCGGTGCCTTTGTGTCGCGCGTGTCAGAAAGGAGAATGAAAACTAAATGTATAGGTAATAATATCAGCTTAATTAGCAAGCTTTGAGTGTGGTTGATTGATGTTATTTACTGTGTCTGGTGGCTACTAGTTATTTACTGTATGAAGTACCTATGAATATGGTGTGTGGGGAAAGGGTTTTAATGAAGAAAAGCACAGAAAGACAAGACTAGGCATTTATTTCAATTAGGCTTGTCAGTTAATGAGAAATCTAGTTGTTCGTTCCCAAAACTAGGTCATCATGAAGAAGGAAGGACAAGCAAACTTCATGGTAGCTTATTTTATAGTATTGTATTAAAGCATTGTACATTTGCATAAACAATTATTGTTACCATGATATGAATTATGCCTGCAAGAGTCTAATTAAATTGCTGCAAGCTAAGAAACCAAACAACACGATCAAAAGTAAAGTCATAGAAAAAACCTCAGATTAAAAAATTATTACAGCACGTACAAACTGACAAAATTTGTCGTTGCTAAAGGTGCGCCAGTCGTGGCTACACCGTTTGTAATATCGCCCGCGATAAAATGAAAAAAATCGAATTGTCTAAGGTGGGAATCGAACCCATGGTTTGAGATGCGACTCTTAACGCTAGAAAATTTTAATAACCACTTTAATTAATGCCTATTATTTGAGGTTATTGTGAAAATAAATTCAATTTCCGAATTTATAAAGATTATAATTTTCATGGCAGGTAAATGAAAAAGTAAAAAAAAAAATACTTTTCACACCACCTGTTCGAAAATGTCAAATTATATGTCAAGCAATCTTAACCTAAAGTGAGTCATTAGTGGCCGGGGCACAGCCGGTCAATAATGTTGTACTGGATTTCATTATGACCCGCTGGTCAATAATGTGATTTGAATTTGGAATCTCACATGCTCAGCTAAATTGGCAGTATAGTACTGTGATGTGCTACGGTGCTAACACCCTTTGGTGCCAGAATGAGGAAAGCTATTCTCGATACCCTTACTACTCGTGGATGATATTCTCGATTTCCTACAAAATCATAACGACTGCTTCTTCATATCGTTACCATGTTTTCGAAGACATAATATTGTAAGAATAATTAGATAACTACGAACCATTTTTTAAAAGGAATGGAAGTGCATATAACTAACTAGTTCTAAATATGTTATTCTTACTGTTTGTTTATTTAATAAATACTTTGTTTTTCGTACTATGGCTATTATTTTCTCACAGTAGGTGTAAAAAGTGGAGTTCTGGGCTAAAGTTGTCTTTGCCTTGGGCTAGCTTGAATCCCTCGCTGCATTCAGGATTCTTGTATTAACTCCCTCGCTTCGCTCGTGAGTTAAACTCTTAATTCCCTCGCTGCGCTCGGGAGTTAAATCCCGAATCCTTCATTGCGCTCGAGATTCAATATGACGCCCGTGACATAAGACACAACTTTAGCCCCTCGGTGCATAATCTACTATTATAGTATAAATACAATTTCATAATCATTTTATTTTATTTGAATAAATACGTGATTCAGTAAAACCACGTTTTAATTAATCATATTTCGATCGTAATTTTTCAAATAACTAAACAGATAACATGACGTAATGAAAAAAATGTAGTCATTATCGAGTTTTTACACAAAATCTCTGTAAGGTTTGTTTTAAGGTGTTGGGAAAAATACACTCTCTGCCGTCGGTCACGCTTAACTAAAATTACAAAGTAAAATAAATTTTATCAATAATCTCGCAAGTTATATTTAATTTGTTATGATTGTGTTTTGAACTAAGTACTAAATTAGGTATATCGTTTAATTAATCTGCATTATAAGGTACAAGCAGGTCATCCGATTAGGTACACAACATAATTGATTATCAATAAGACTTTCTAGGTACATAAAGAATTGGAACAATCAGTTAAATAATAAAGATACGTATCACAATAAAATCAAACGATCCAAATATTGATGCTCCAATAATGCTAAACGAAGATCGAGGACAGAAGGTGTTTGGCCCGACAGTTTTACAACAGGATAATATTCAGATAGTAAAAATACCAGAACAATACTAGAACAGTCTAGGGCTTCCAATACCGCAACCTATCTTCAATCTCGGTATTTGCGGGGTCCCCCGCAAATACCGAGATTGAAGATAGGTTAATCATATAGAAATTAATCATAATTATTTATATAAGGTAATTAAAACAATGAAATAATCAACATAACTTCACTTTTACTACGAGCAAGAGATCAATCAAGTTGCACTATTAATTTATAGAAATCTAATACAGATAAAATAAAAAAAACAATCTACATACAATAATTGAAATAAGCAAAAACATATTTAACAATTAAAAAAAAAAATGTGTGCGAAGAAAACATAACATGTCAAATGTGTCGTCGGCAAATGGTCGCGTACATGCATCCGTAATCTCGTAAGACACGAAAATGACTCGGGATTCCGGAATACCGGGATTTGCGTTACTGGAAGTTCTAGAACCGACTTATCAAAACATCATTTGGAATAACACGTCACCAAAACTATAATAAAAACATTATCATTTATTAGATAAAACTCATAAACAGAATAGGAAAATCTTCGGCTAAATAGGGCGAAAGTCTAAGACATCATTATTATCAGTGTCTACAAAATTAAGTATGTAGGTACCTCTAATCAGGTACTGGCTGATTAAAATCTAACTAATTCGCATGCTCTACTCGATACTAAATCGATATCAAATCTTCAAAAACTAGAACAAAGCCTAGATTTTATAAAATACCAGGCGGACAGGAAAAGAGCTGCTATTTTACTGTCCTAAGAGACAATGAAAAGATAACGTCGAAACAATGGGCAGACGCGGGGGGGTGTGCTGACGTATGTACTTAGAAAACTGAAACTCGTATCAAAGGACCATTACTATAGTAGTTTCAATAAATGCTGTTAATCTTGAGGTAGAAGTTTAGTTTGTCTTAAATAAATTAGATCCTAATCAAACACTATTCTATTAATCTAAAGTTCTGAACTACTGGCTCTTGTGATACAGGACCTCCTGTACAAGAGCCAGGGCTATACTGATGTTTGTGTCTTGAAGTGAAAATAAATAAATTACTATATTATACTTATAATTCTGAGATGGCCATTTTTTTCTCAGAATACAATTTCAGGAGTTTTCAAATAATCAACAAAAATTATAAGTATTAAGCAGTGTCTGCTTTAAAATCGGTTTTAAAAGAACGTCATTTATAATTAAAGATAAATGAATCTCAACGTAAAGTCTGACTGACAGTCCAAACTGATATCATTCTTCCACGTTAACTGAGAAGCAGTCCAAAAAATTACACCTTAATAATTCATGCTGCCGTCTGTTGTTGTCAATCTTTATTTCGTATCTCGGCAACGGCAAGAGACAGCTGTCATTTGCAGCCGCCCTTATCTCGCTTTGTTTGCATGTTTTCTGTGATGTTAGGGAGGCTGCACACGGCCGGTAATAATTGAAGTGGTTTAGGAACTGGAGATCTAAATTGCTTATTGTGTTTTTTTCCCCCCTTATAATAAGATTTAAATTAAACTGCAACGGGTTCTTACGAGCGCAAAACGCCATCGCACGTTTTATCGACTGATAGTTACCATAGTTGCTTTGCCAATTGATACGAAAATAATAGATATCAGACCGATTAATGTGACGATATTTTTGATAAGATTAATAATATTTAATGCAATGAGACAACAACGAACATGATGATATAACATTTTTGTCAGGCGTAAAGAACCATTTGTTCGTGTTAAGTAGTAATACAAATATTCCAGTTTTATTTTTATACTCAAATTCTTTTACTAACCTTGAAAGTATTAGCACGGACACATCCAAATTTAGAACCCCCTAAAATTAACATATTTGCAGATCCTTCCTTTTTAGATCTAAATCGCGGACAAGGCCGCTAATAGACTTAAATTTTCATTCCCTTTATTTATCCAACTGTTCGTCCGCTCCAGTAGATTCTTGATAAAGTTTCTTCAGTTTCTCTAAGTGACGTCGCATTGAAATTCTGTACGGAGCTTATATTCATTGAACTGACTCCGCAATCTTGTTTCTTTAACATGAGTTTCAAAGAGGTTGGTTCGGACGCTGCGTGGGATACAATGCTTGTTGTTCTATGTCAGTTCAGTTTGTTAGACTAAGAACAAAAGTGGAGATTTTATGTTGTGTTTAAAAAGCTATATTGACGGTGAAATTTTCAACTTTATGCTGATGTGATGACTAAGGTCGTGAATTAAAAAGAATATATTGAACGTACCAAAAATCATTCCAATAACTACTAGGCGAGTCTATTTTGTGTAATAGGCGCAATTTTGAACTCCATTCTTCTACAGAAAACTTTATAGGTACACTTTTCCAGCCTAAGAATTCAGGACCTCACTACGTGAACGACCATAACGCAGCGTAAGTAATTCGTTTATAAGATGACCATTTAGTTAAACGGGTAGCGAGTATCATGTGATCGCTGTACCCTAGGGACACCTGTTGTTACCAGTAATTTCTTAATAGCTTGTTACTGAGGTCAAGGAGAGGTTTTTATTTTTAGCCGACAATGATTACCTACCTTTTGTTTTGCTGAAATCCTGTTGGTCAAATAAAATAAGGGTGTTAGTTATAGAATTATACAAGAAGCAATGGTGTGTAGACAAATGTAACTTTTATATGCTAAATCTGGTATCATTATGTACAATACATAAGTAGATGTCTCTTAGGTATGCTTAAAGCTCTGAGATCCTCAGACTGTTGACCACAACAAAGTAGGAGAGAGCAAGAAGTCTCAATATTTTTTTAACTCTCATAATTATGTTTCGGGTCCCGTTACAAATGGGGCCAGCGGGACCCTATTACTAAGCCTTTGCTGTCCGTCCATTTGTCCATCCGTGTGTCGGTGGGCTGTATCTCATAAACCGTTATGTTTTTTGGTTTGGCCAATGATATGGTTTGGCGCTTTTGCCTTGTGGTACGGAACCCTTCGCGTGCGAGTCCGACTCGACGATTCCAACTTAAATTATACTTGAGGAAACACAAAAACGTCTACCTTACATCTATCTAGATATGTACTTATACTTATATACTCGTAAATTGCTGCTGTAAAATGTAACTCTTTCATTCAGAACATCAACTTTCACACACAAAAGGTTCTGAATATTTTCAAACCAAGAGCGTTTTCTTTCTTTACGGAGCTATTATTTCAGGATTAACTTTTACATTTAAATATATCACTATTTCTCTAATTTCTGGAGGCGACGTATGTCAAAACAGCACACGTGAGATTAGTTGTATCAAACGGGAATATTCTGAGAAAAATATTATTTGAAGGTCTTACTTTATTATTTGCCTAGAGTATTATATTTCTTTTGTTTGTGCAATCTTTTCTGAGAAAAATTTGGACTGACTGATTGAATTGTAATCAAGACGGGGACTTACTACGCGTTGATAAAGTTTTCACGTTGACAATTCACGTGTACGAAATTACAATTGTTTTTAGAGTGTTAAGTTGAACGGTAATATTTCTAAATGAATAAAAAATGAATAATAATTATTAGGAATAATGTAAAATAAATATTGTCAGGACAAAGGTACAGTAAGCCGCTCGTCAATAGTTACAAAACCAGTATAAGCTGGGCTAAGCATACTCTATTGAAACAGCTTAAGGGAACTACATGACTAAAGCGCGGTCACTGTTGGACTGAAAATAAAAGAAAGAGAACCGCAATGACACAACCCTGGTAATTTATTGAAAAATATGAAGCAATATTATCTATTTTTTCGACTAAAACATTAAAACACTAGTGCTTTAGTATGTTGCTTGTAGAATAGACTGACAAAAAATCAGAATGATTGTATGTATATTAGTATGATTTTTATTGTGAAAATAATGTTTTTAGAGGTAACTTCATGATTTTTTTCTATCGTATCAAATTACATACCTTTTTTTTTTTTTTTTTTTTTGTTGTCGGGGGGAAACCTTCAAAAGGCACCCGACCTCCGGGGAGGGAGGTCGGGGAGTGTGGGATTTTTACCTCACTAAAACCGCCCCGGTGATCACCTTCAGCACATAGGGGTGGTCCCGGTTCCTCTTAAACACTATTATATTTTCAACACACTAGCTAACTAGCATATCCTGAAGAATATCATATATTTTTCTGATTTTGCTTACTGTAGTTGATCATATAATACTTTTAGGTAAGTATTATAAAACTTGCGTTTTTTGCGTTTAGGTCCTGTAGTCCCCTTAAGGCCAGAGTGTTACCACCGACGTGCGGTCGACTGTACCTTTTTTGTCAAACTTTTTTACCATAGCATAATCAGCCTATAATGTTCCCACTGCTGGGGCACAGGCCTTCACTTGGTGAGAGGGAGTGGGCCATAATCCACTGCGCGAGCCCAGTGCGGTTTAGTACGAGTAAATGTTACAAATTATTTAGATTTTTTGGCTCTAGGACATGTCGGTTTCCTCACGATGTTTTCCTTCACCATTTTGAGAACTTTTTCACCAAGGGGACAAAATTCTACAACCGTTTCATACTTAGGGTAGATGGGTACATCCACCAATAACAACCCAAGTATATTTTCTCAGAACACATCTTCTAAAAGCCGCTAACATTTATCAAATATTATTGGCTTAGTCCGCAAACATACCATACGTGTTATCTTTGTAACGTCGCAACAAATTTGCGGTGATAATGCGTTTGCCGTGTAAACTGCGCGCAGCCAACATTAGCTGTGTCAGGCTGCTATAACATTTGAACGGGAACCTAGCAATATATCAAATGTATTGACAATCAACTTAGAGTAACTGGCTATTGGTTTCAAGGAAGCTCGCTGATACTTTTGTGGTTTTGCGGGCAAAGTAAAATCATTATTTTATTGTAAGCTTAAAACATATTTTGAATTGGCAAAATTAGAGATATTTTTGTCAAAATACTAGAAATAGAAGCTTTCCCATGTCAGCCTTAAAAATATAAATAATAATAAACATTTTTTAAATTAATTGTAACAACAACTCTTTATTATTATCTGAATTTGTTATTTACATTTCAATGTCAGTGATTCTGTCTAGATTACTAACTTATCCAATCCGATTTAGTACTTATTTTCTGCTTCTATCATGACTTCCATAAATCTAAAAAGTTTGTACCAATGAAATAAACGTTGTTTGACAATAAAAGAAAAATAAAAAACTACGGAAATTCCCCCATTTCGTCTTGAATCAAACTAAATTACCTAAATAAATTGGTTTCTATAAACAACATAAATTGTCCCAAAGTTTACACAACATCTACAAATTACGAAAGGAACCGATAAAAGAAAAAGTAAGGACCAAATCAAATGAACGATTAGGCCCTTTAAAATTCAACTAAACCCCGACGAGTTCCGAAAAAACTCTCAAACGATTGTGAAGCTGTTACAAAGAATCCGAATGTAACCGAAGATTATTTTAAATCGACGTTAAGAAAAGTTGTCGTAATAAAAATCGCTTTATCCCGTTTAATACGTCGGCTAGAGGATTAATGACTGTCCAAGTTTCTCCTTAGACATAAAAAAACGTACAGACAAAACTTTGTCTCCTTAATAATTTATTGTGGGGCCCTAAGCCTTGGCCTTTTTTACTCCCTCCTTCTAATTGTTACATGAAATGGAACGGCGCTCTTTTTTATTTCTTTCCCTGTAGGTGACATTTAAGGTACTGTGGTTGAAAGATTAATGGGAGGACCTTTTGGTGTCAAGGTTTTCCGTTTTAATTGGTTGGTTTCTATGGATTAATCTGAGCTCTGAAGCAGAAAAAATAAATAAAACAGCCCATTTACGATATTTAAATTTGAAACCCAACAGTTCAATTACAGTCTGAAAATAAAGAGTAGGTATTAAGTAATATACCGTGTTACTGAAGCAGATTTAATTAGGAATGGCGGGTACCTCGCTCATCCTGTTGGAAATTACATGGTTGGATGCTTTAAATATCCAATAAAGTTTGAGGAAAAAGGGGCGATATAGTACCTCTGGCTTATTTGAAATGTCAATAACAGTCTCTTTTCAATTTTGGATATATCAAATGAAAGTTATCTCGTGTAATGCCCTTACGTGGCCACTTCTTTTTGCTACCACAATACATGTAAAATAATTGGGCGTGTAAATGAGCGTTACTTTTACTTTTTAATTTTTATCAAGTAAAACAAGGATGCCTCATGCATATAAAACGCATTGTATTAAACAACTTACAAACTCACATCTCCATAATGTGTTCAACAGTATTCCTGACTAACATAATATAATAACAAAAAGTTTGAAACATCGCTGGCATTAGAGCAACACAAAGTTAAATAAAAACTAACACAGCGAGACGCACCCTGTATGTTGTTAACGTTAAGGTGAATATTCACGTTACCAGATTCTTAAAAAAAATTAAAACATCAAAATTCAATACTAATAAAACAAAATAATTATTAGAAATGTATTTAACATAAACTATTATCTTGTACCCATTTGGATCGGCGGTTAAACTGTGTAACTATTATTAACCTTTTTTTAATAACCTCGAATCTCCCCCTTTCATCTCTGATCACTTGGTGGAGGAGCTTAAATAGTTAACTTTGTCGAATGAATTGCTATTGATAGCTAATCTGAGTTGCTCCAAAATCGGACAAAACTTTATTTTTAAACAATTAGCGACCCGCCCATCGCACGGGTGCAATCTGCTGATGTGGAGACATGTCAACACATACCGATTTCTGTGCTACATCTCATCAGTTAAATATTAATGTATTTTACACATAAACCATCCGGAATAAATTCTCTAAACGATGGCGAAAACTTCATCAAAATTCGTGCGTAGTTTAGAAGGACAACGTGGACATACAGACAAAAACGAAAAGTGACTTTAATTTGTAATATGTATAGGTATATAAATATATAGGAAGCCTGCACGTGCTCAACAAAATCCGAAAGAGTATTGTACTTAAAATTATAATTATATTGTAGGTATATGTGTGTATTTTATTGTGTGTACATAAATAAATAAATAAAATTAAAGTAAACACAACATTATTTTGAATGTATCAGGCAGCAACTACCCTTTAAAGCTTTAAACAGACTATTATAAACTAGAAGAAGTTTAGAGAAACAATAGCGAACGAAAATCGTTGGATCTAATATTAAACGTGGCGTGGAAAATATTCTTGTATATTTATTACTGTCAGTTGAGCAAGGTTCAGTGCACTTTATTCGGGATTATGGTGGTGTTTAGGATGGTATTTGGCATCTTTTGGATTTCTTTTGTCACTATAAATACGAAAGTTTCTAATTTTATAAGGAAAGATATGCGATTTATTTATTTTGGCTTCCTAGCTTAACATTTATATACTACCTACTATATTTAAAATAATAAGACTGGGACGTAAAAAAAAATGTTCTCTATTTTGAAGTAGGTCTATACCAACATCAATTGCTGACATATTTCAAAAGATATATCTACCAACATTTTCAGGTATGTATTAACTTGAAAAGGATTCCTCCGTTCCTAATAATATTTAATAGTTATTTCGACGTAACGTAAAAAGTTCTTGCAAAGAAAATGTTGTCTTATCTCATCATCATCATTATTTCAGCCGAAAGACGTCCACTGCTGGACATAGGCCTCCCTCAAGCTCCTCCACTTCTACCGGTTTTATGCTTCTCGCATCCAACGGGTTCCGTTGTCTTATGTAGTATATTTATTATTATTATCTATTGTAGAGTGGGTAGTTGTCTGTTTATATTCAGGCTGTCAAACTTTGAAATATAATGTTCAGGGAACTTGAATCAAACCGAAACGTCATATTTGATCATGTTTGCGATACGTCTCTGTTCTTCATATTCTGTTATTATTTTATGGATAGTAGATATAGGGGCCTGTGGTCATGTGGTGTCTTTTCCGGATAGGATCGGTTGTACCTACGTTATTTACGTTCTCTTTCAATTCTTGTTTTATACTAGCAGCGCCCCGCGTTTCACCCGCCCAAGTGTTGATCCCGTGGTAATATCGGGATAAAAAGTATCCTATGTCCTTTCCCGGGACTCAAACTATCTCTATAACAAATTTCATCTAAATCGGTTCAGCTGTTTAAGCGTGAAGAGGTAACATAGAGACAGATATACACTTTGGCATTTATAATATTAGTATGGATTTCGTGGAAGTTGTGCTGTAGTTTTTTATTCATGAAAACATGCAACGCCTGCATATTAGAAAAAGTAGATAATTTTACGCTTTGCATTATTTCATTTACGATAGATAGCACAGAATAAATATATTATGGCGATGAGGCAAATATAGATTGATATACCAATATTCTTCATCCCGTCATTCGAAATAATTTCAGGCAAAAATTTTAGCTCGGGTCTCCTATTTCACAACACAGCATGGCGGCTACAGTGTAGCGACAAAATTGGGCAACAACATAACAAATCGTCTAATATACAGAGTAACACGCAGCCGCTGAACAATGTATGCTGGCGCCACGGATAAATGACAGATGGAGAGATAATGTCCGTGTGAAATGAAAATTCACAATGAGATAAAATTGACATCTAGTGCAAGCATCATAAATGCTGCACATTAACAGTTCTGGAAAATGAAAGATTACTATTGTTCGTGTGGTCGGCGGGGTTATGTGCTGGTGTGTGGTACTACTCAGCATTCCCGATCGATTCCCTTTTTGTTATAGTGGACTGCAGGTTGGTTTGATTTCCAGAAGATGAGGGATAGGAAGAACGATAAATAACACGCACTTGTTACCTTGAATGCAAATCTGAAGACATCTATTTATTTATTCGCACTTGTCAAAGGAGTGTCACAATACAAGTGACAGATGATCTGTCAAGATGACAGTAGTACAATATTAACTAAAATGTTGCAACTTCCAACCATTTCATTGACTTATATATTACTACTGAAATAATTGCTTCCAACAGCTATTTTGCAGTATGTGGTGGTAGAGGTTTTTTTCTGGTGTATTATTTTAGGGATTTAATTCCTATTGCTATACCATTCAAACAAAGCATAGAAATGGTGCATAGTTATATATAGTATAATTAAGGTGGTGGTATTAAAAAAAACTCACAGATATGGAGCGCTACCTCACTATACCAATAACTCTTGGTTGTTCCATTCTTACTTATCCGTGGCAAACTCCAATGTACATTATTACACAGTACGTTACTCCTCAAAATTGTAGTTTGATGTTGAATAATTGACTCGTGATTGGTATAAATGTTGCACCATATTGCTAAGCCGATTTGCGGTATCTATTACTTTATATTTACTTATTATTCACTACGTGCAATAATCATGTTTAGTCGTTGTGCTTATCTTGTATACGTATTTTATTTATGTATGACACAGAGGAGGAAGTTGTCAATTGTGCTAATACAAATTCGTAGTTGGAAGAAATAATGTTTTATTAGAAAATAGGCGTATACTTGCAAGGGAGTAATACCTACCCCTTGCAAGTATACGCCTGAGTCACAAGAGTCGCCGCAAGACTCGCAGGTTCTATAACCTACGACTCTCACTTCAAAATCAAGTGCTTACACTACGAGAATCAATGTAGTATTGTTTATTCCTGGCATAATTCTCACCATACCTCTCAATTACATTAAGGTTTCACCAAACCACGTAGATCTCTTCATAACCAAGAGACGTGATCCCAAAACACAGTATATACGTTACAATATTCTTAGAAAATGATGCGTGAAAACATGGTTTAATGCACCACAGCCGACATGATGGATGTAATAAAAGTTGGCCACCCTACGTGACTCCATTATGACATAGTAAATAGAAATCTCAGTAGCGTAGTTCACGCAAAAATGATATTTCAGGGCACGCAGACATGGATATGGCGCTCTAAAAAAATACTTGTATTATTTCAGTTTCCCTTTTGCGACGTTTTGGTGTCCATTTACTTAGTGAGCTCTTATATAAGTTTTGCTTAGGGAAGGTTGAAGTATATCTAGTAAATTCGTTGCGCTACTGACTTACGATATTTACTGTGGTTACGGACAAACCGACTATAACGATTTTAAGCTATTTCTCTGAAACAAGGTCTGTCTCTTTTTTGTTATTTTGTTTTGCAATAACTTTTGAGGTGTAGCTACTGGGAATCTGCTTATTTGACGTAAATTCAATATAACTCGATTATCAACAATACTAGCTGCATATTTGTAAAAGGTTTAAAATGATTAGGAGATATTCTCAGCTTTTTAGGACGCTAAAGTTAAGCTCTAAAACTGCCCGGAAAACCATCAGTAATAGGTTTTCAATAGTTAGGTCTGTCACTGGCTTTTATACTATATCAGAAACGTAGATAAAACAATGATTGCAGTATTTAGTTATAGGAAGGTCCCTGTTTAGAAGTAGAAGTTTCTTTAGAAAGATTGACGTACCTTCTTTATGAACTCCATTCCTACAATTTTAGCGAAATAGGGTTGTTGTACAAAAACGACTGCTTTAAACAAAGGCGCTAAATTAAGTGGTTACTTTTTATTTGTGCATGATATACGGTGCAAGTTAGTTAGTTGGTCCTTGTCCAGACTTACGGGAGTTGACGTCAGCGAGTCAGGAAGTTATGCGACTTGCCTCGTCTGATGTTGCCTTAGTGTTATGGGGCGCACGAGTTGTGGAATAGCATGTGATTTAGAATCATCTTTAATATACATTGTATAAAACAAAGCCGCTTATCGTGTCTGTTGGTGTGACCGCTTAGATCTTATAAGTGCTCAAGGAAATTTGATGCGGTTTTCATCATCAGTTAGAGAATTTATTCCGGAAGGTTAATATGTATATACATAATACATTACTATTTCACTCAGATTCACAGTTATCTCAATTTTTTGAAATGTTGTCACATCAGTAAGTTGCTAATATTATTATTGTGGATATATTTGTTCTTGGCAGAAATGATATATTATCTTCACTTGAGCTACGTATAATTTTATGAATTACTTAAGCAATAAAATAAAAGACAATTTGTCAGTTTCAGGCTTTATTATAGCCCTGTTAAGAAACAGGTTTTTGCCAAAATGACTTGATTACTCAACTGAAAGCTTAAAGCTAAAAAGCTTGAAAAGGTATACAGGTGGAACGATTTGTCACTTACTCCAATGCGTGTTTATTAAGTAAAAGACTGAGTCGTCTGAAGACTTAATCGATTACCGACCTCTGAAGAATTTGAAAAGTAACACGATTTTAACACCCTTTGAGCAGCAAGATCAATGGAAGTCTCTATGTGAACAAGAAAATAAATAAAACAAATACTGTAGCATTTCTAATAAATACCAGAGAATATTGGTTCTTAGCTTATTGTGAAGCACTCATTGTACTCAGAGTCTGTATTTAGATGAAAATAGCAGTGGTTGAAGTTGGCAGATCAGTTGGTAGCATCAGTTTTTGCTGCTTGACTTACTTCCTTAACCTATAACTGATATCAAACAGGTGATGCTGATTCCAGCAGAATAAGTGGTAGAGATGATAATAAAAGGCTAGGCTGGTAAATTGAGCATTGGTGGCCCATTGGTAATGGCCGCGACTTACGTGTTGTCGTGTCGTGGGTTCGAACCCAGACAGGCGCTTTACTTTGTGTAAATTATTTCAACACTACTGCTCTCAAAACGGTGAAGGAAAATATCGTGAAGAAACCGGCAAGTCCTAGAACCAAAAATTCGAACACATTTGACATCTACCAACTTTGAGCCTGCGTGGTGGATTGCGCCCCACTATCTCTTACAGAGAGGAGGCTTGTGTCTCAACAGTGGGAACGTTATAGGCTAATTATGTTATGTTATGCTGGTAAATTAAGCTCCATATCGTAATCAAGATGCAGCAGTTCTCAACATTGTCTAGATCAACTATGAAGTTCATGAAATGACGCCATATCCATATATATGGATATGGCGTCATTTCATGAACTTCATAGTTCACACACTTTCGCATTTATAATATTAGTATGGACTAATATTATAAATGCGAAAGTGTGTCTGTCTGTCTGTTACCTCTTCACACTTAAACCGCGGAACCGATTTAGATGAAATTTGGTATAGAAATACTTTGACTCCTGGGAAAGGACATAGGATAGTTTTTATCCCGATATTCCACGGGATCGACTCATATGCGGGTAAAACCGCGGGCGGCTGCTAGTATCTCTATAAAATTACCTGAGTGACTCGATCCCTGTACCATGTAGTACTTGAGCAAAACTTTATTATGTCTTAACTAGAGCTCCAACTCTTATTACATAGTTATGCCTAAAACTTGCTCAGTCTAAACTATGGCTTGTCTTGTTATAATAAATAAATTTTAATTAAAACAATTTTGAGTGTTGCTTCTTTGTTAGGAACACGTAGGGAAATGTAGTCTTAAGGAATGTGGGTAGCTTCATCTTCATTACGGAGTTTTTTTAGTCTAAAACTTGAGTAAGTTTCGCTTTAGTAAGTAGGTTGCGGCCGGGTATACAATAATAAAATTCAAGGTATTTCACAGGTATGTTTTTAGTGGAAGATCAACAATTAGTTACAAGCTCATAAATACCGGTGCATGCTATAAAGGAAAACTCTTAAGAAAGTTCGTAAAAAATTTGAACTTATTCCTTTATCCATACTAATATTATAAATTCGAAAGTAAGTCTGTCTGTCTGTTACCTTTTCACGCCTAAACCACTGAAGGGTTTTTGAAAAAAATTGGCAGAGACATAGATTGCATCCCGGGAAAGGTCATAGGATTGTTTTTATCCCGATATTCCCACGGGTTCGACACTTATGCGGGTGAAACCGCGGGGCGCTGCTAGTCTCTAATATTATAAATGCGAAAGTAAGTTTGTAAACCACTGAACGATCATCCTGAAATTTTGCATATACGTTGTCGGGTTTACAGAAAGGGCATAGGGTACCTTTCATAGCGAAAAAAGTGCTGTTTCCGAGGAAAACAAAAATAACGTTATTATGATAATAGATGGCGCCACGTGTTTTTTGAATCATAATTGAATTTATTTATTTATTAAAACTTTATGCACATAATGTACAAAGGCGGACTTAATGCCTTGGGCATTTTCTACCAGTCTACTAATTATATTAGAGACATAATTTTTATCCCGATATTCCCACGGGATCGAAACTTATGCGGGTGAAACCGCGGGGCGCAGCTATTTATTATAAGCCTGTGTTGTCCCACTGCAAGTCAAAAGCCTCCCTTCCCTTTTTCCACTTTTCCCGGTCTACTGCGATTGTGGGCCAATCCTTTAAGAAAGAGTCCAGCTCAACGTGTCATCTCTTTCTGGGCCTGCCGCGCTGTCGTTTCCTGCCATTGGGGATCCACTGATTGGTGGCTTTTGCATATTTCTGGTCCGACATGCGACAGACATGGCCAGCCCAGTTCCACTTTAGTCCAGCAAATGAGCGGCCAGCGTCTGTTTTGGAACGAAGTATAGAGTTCTCAATGCGGTCTGTGAGTTTAACACCTAGTTTTGTTCCAGCAGACTCCAAGTGCGGACTTTTGACGCTTTTGTAAGAGACCATGTTTGTGCTCCATAAGTGAGGGTGGGAAGAATGCACATGTCCATGAGCTTTCGTCCTATTCCTTAAACAAGGAATATTATTTCTGTATTAGTGACCAACAACTTAATCAACTGAAATTGATGATGCTGCCCCTCCAAGTGTTTTCCCGTAGGTACTAATGGAAAGATGATTAGGCATGCGTTGGTTTAATGTGATTATTTCTTCATAATAACTTTTATTTTTCCTGATAACTAATACATATATATAACACACACAGGCACAGGCATTTTTTGCTTAAAGGGAGGCTCCAAACACTATACCCCTTTTTGTAAACTGAAGCATTAATAAATTTATTATTATTTATATATATTATTATTAATATACATAACATCACGCCTGTAATCCTCGAAGGGTTAGGCAGAAAGGTAGGTACACCCAAATTTCGCCAGCTATGTGTAAGTCCCCTATAGTTTGTTCAATTATTTAACAGAGTTCTAGGACTACAGTCCTAAGTCTAGAACTTTTAAATCCACAACTATTTTCTCATTCCCAGCCATTTTTCTCCCACGATCATAATTTACTCGCAATAAACACCCACTTCTCGCCTCATCTCCAAGTAATACTGCTAAAAATATGATCTAGCACATAGAATATAATTAAAACAGTCGTAACATCCATAATATCTTGTCCCACTTCCTTTATTGGATCGTTAAAGCAAATTTTCAGTAGCCATTAAATATTTTTTATTCGTTCATTGTCTAGTTTAATTAACACCATCGTTATTTTTCGTCGTAATTCAATTCTTAATGATACTGAGTTTGTTTTATTATGTACTTGGAGTTTTTGGTTACCGACACAAATTGAAGTTATGATTTTTGTAAGTATCGTTTTTCTACAATGGATTTAAAAAACTGAGATTATAAAAAATGCCGTGGACGGAAATATAAAGCAATTCTACTTCTTATTGCGTGAAGCAACTCTTGTATGCAAGAACCTATACAGACAAACAAACCCAAAACCGACCGACGAGATCAAGAGGCATAATAATGTACCCATCCTAACTTTCATTTACAGGTTTGACCTTTAGAAGTTTTAGAGTAATTCCCAGAATATTTACAGGTGACTAGTAAATTCATGCAAACTCAAACTCAAAGCATTTATTTCAAATAAAGCATTTACAGGCACTTTTGAATTGTCGAGAAGTCGGTCAGTCAGAAAATATGAAGCTAGTTGCCCATTACAAAGCGTAGGTACCTATGGAGAAGAACGGGCAAGAAACTCCATGGACACTCTTTTTAAATGATATTTTACAATAATATTAGTTACATCATTACTTTTGAATTTAAAATTATATAATGTGAGAACAATGTAAAAAAAAAGACGTTCGCGTTAAAAGCGTCCAGAGTAGTACAACAAATAGTACTTAACAAACAAAAAATAAAATAATTAAAAATAAGCCGAGGCAGCTAAGTGATGACCAGCCCCAACTGACGGCGCCCGTTCACGAACATGACGCATAAAATCAGCACCATTTAGCTCAACCAGTTTGAAGGGAGCTATATGATCCAACACACACGCCACCGTCGGAGAGACATTTGAGTGAGCATGTCATACTATCAGCTGTCAGGGCACATTCAAGTCAATAAAAGACATATTATTACCCGGTAGCTATAGGGTACATAGAACTCACATCTGTGCTATGCAATTGCACATGCAGAGTAATTAGCTACTACCAACCTACAATAAACATTTCGAAGAAAAAAATAATAGAGTACGATAACAGAACTGTTTTCCCTAACGATAGCAAAGGTCAAAAGGAATACGCTTCAAATAACACCAGAAATTCATTATTTTACGGACGAAGTAATCGGAATCAGATATCGAATACAAAAATAAGGAATCGTAATGATGAAGCAAAAGTGATGGCTGAACTATGAGCCGTAGATCGCAAAGACAGTTGAATCTACAAGCATAGAAGAAAATAATATTGATCACGGTAGATGTAATAAAATAATTAGGGAGGATCAGTACCAAGGCAGACAAATTGATGATCATTATAAATTGTTGTAAGTGAGTGGGCAAGAAAAACACGGACCATTTTTCGCAATACTTAGCTTTCCGCCAATCACCTTTGACGACGTCCAAAAAGTGGATATTAAAAAACATCACGAAAAATCCTATATTTCCGAGTATTAGGAAATAGAGGAACTGGCAGGAATGTTTCTTCTACGTATAAAACTTTCCGCTTCGTGTCGTAGTTGCGGAAATCTAAAAACGATATCCGAGCGAAGCCGCCAGCAAAAACTAGTCCGACATAAGCATGTACTTCATAGTTTCCTGCTTTTATTAAGCTGTATATTCACAATACAAATATTAGTCATATGTTGCTTGATATATCTGCATCATTGTTTCTTCATATCATAGACTCGAATCGACTCAACGTAGTATTCTCGTAAACGGGTTGAAATTTTCTAATCATTATCTTGGATAAGCAGATTGTGATGGCTGAGGCTCAATATCTCTTAATAAATCCTGTACCTTTTGTGCTGATTATGTTCATGTCTTTATAAATCGCTTCGCAAATAATACTTAAAGTAATAGCTAAACATGAAGTCGACATAACGACATTCATGATTATGTATACGTTTGTGCCGAAACTAGGAGGATTTTATTCCAAGGCAATCTTTGATGTAAACATACTTTTGTAATATTGCTCAGCTAGTGAATACGTAGCTTAAGTAAGTTTATTTTCTTTACACATCGTATCCGCGGGCCGCAAGTACAAGTTTATCGTTAATACTCAAGATTTTATAGCCGATAATAAATCTAGCGAACTGTTGGAGTTAATTAAATTTCATTAAACTTACCGACCGCCGCGGATTGGCTCGTATAGAATTATGGCTTTAAAGATAAAATGTTAATTAATTACTACAGCTTCTTGAAAGTTATTATGTCGTAAATAGGTAAAAGTGTAGGGTCGTCCTTTACACATTGTCAATGAGATAACAGACCCAATTTCATAGAGGATGATCCTGTGACCATCCACAGGGATTTTTTCTAATTTCAGGTCTACTATTGAATTTTTTTAACAGAACCTAAGCTTTATTCCATACGGGAATCAACTCTGGGATTGAAATATCAGAAACAATGCGACCAGAAAAAATATTGTCAGTTATTGGAATCATGTTTTATTGTGTTCTTAGGCTTATTTATTATTTATTATACTAGCCGAAATACATACCTACACAGTTAGATCACTGGTTCCAGACGTAATTACGCTTATTAATTCATAGATGGATGTTCCTGGCCAGTCTGTATATATGTAATCCCTTAGTTGCCGGTGGCTTCTTAGCGTTCCTGCACACGAGGCCGTCACCGCGCCGTCGCCGCGCCGACGCCGCACAATTACACTGTAGATACGAGTCGCGCGAAGCCCGCCACCGCGCCGCCGCCGCGCCGCCACCGCGCGGCCACCGCGCGCGTTATTACTGTTTCATTCATTCCATTACCGGCCGCGTACGAATGTGCACGCCGCGTAATTTCCCGTGAATGAATCAAACAGATGGGGAGGGGAACGCGCGCGGTGGCGGCGCGGCGGCGGCGCGGTGGCGGACTTCGCGCGACTCGTATCTACAGTGTAATTGTGCGGCGTCGGCGCGGCGACGGCGCGGTGACGGCATCGTGTGCAGGAACGCTTACGATGCCCTAGGGGAGAGACAAACTAGTCTAATCTGTGACCGGTAACTACTTACAAGATGAAGGTAGGCAGTAAAGTTCGCGACACATGTGTTAAACCTGAACTTTGAAATTTTGGTACCAATTTACCTTTTGTTTTGATTCAAAAGTGAACTGAAAAAAGATTATCCGTCTAACAAGCTAAATAAGCTAACACTAAGGCTGCCTTTCCAACAGAGATGAGCGAGGACGCGTAGCGAGGGATATGTGTAAAACTAACCAATACCACCGCTAACTTAGTTCAAGCTATAAAAATGAAGGGATGTTATTGGTTAGTTTCACACAAATCCCTCGCTACGAATTACACATCCTTCTTCATCTTCATCTTTGGTGGAAAGGCAGCCTCACTTGGGTCTTCTTTCTTAGTTTAAATTATTGTTTTAGATTTTAATTTTTCACATTGTAACTAACCCACTGCAGGACAAATGACTCTAATGTACAGAAAAGGAAAGAGCAGTTATCACCACGCATATATACGTATTGCATCAAGATTGAAGTCAAAGTCAAAGCATTTATTTCAAATAGGCACATAAAAGGCACTTTTGAACGTCAAAAATTACAACAAATAGAATTGATTCTAGTCGCCCATTCCAAAAGGTAGTTTTCGTATGGAGAAGAACGGGCAAGAAACTCCACCGTTACTCTTTTAAAATTCTTTCGATATTTTGCATACATTTTATATAATCATAATATGTGAAGACGGATGCACCTATAATAAAATTACTATACCACAATAGGTAAAAGACTTAAAAATGAAACCATGACATAAATTTATTATTGACAACTACGAGTACTCGGTACGGGTCCATATCCATAGATAAACCTACGTGGACCTAAATGACTTTTACTACTAGAGCCACGTGTAACCTTCTACATAGTAACAATAAAAATAAAACAAACGCGACGGGGGTACCAAAAAAGAAATACACCTCGAGGACAACATAACGAATTTAGGTAGAAATAAAACTAACGTCCCAACTTTCCGTACATAAGAAATTTAATGAAACAAAGGATTTTCTTTCGTCCGGTGAATTATTATCGAATAAAATACTAGCGACAGGGAAGAAAAGTTACACCCCGTAAAGGGGCCGAGGGATAGCGTTGCCGACGGACGTCACACGAGATTTTATTCCATGAAATACAAAGGAGACTTGCCGTCACGACATCTTTGTGGCCATATACAAACAAAAAAATTGCTCTAGGTACTAAGAAAAATGTGAGCGACATAAATCGTAATAACGTATTTTTCTTAGTTTGTGAGGGAATACCGGCCAGTCTAACAATCTGGATCGTCCTGTCATGTATGCAATCCAAAACTTACCTATTTAGCGTAAAGGCGAGTGGAGATTGGGTGAATGTAGCTTGCAGGTGACTTTTTAGAATTATTTCACTATTCCCAATCAGGATGAGCAGAAGGTGAAACGGATTTTTTCTATCATTTTGCCAATGTTTGAAAAAGTTTAATTATCAGTGCGTGTTTACACGTTTGGGTTAAAAAGTTCAAATGTCTGACTAGGCTATTGACAATCAATCAATTTTAATACAAAGCATTACAAAACCCCACAAAATTTAGAAAATTCGATTGGAATAATAAAAATCAAAGATGCCTATAATACGATCTTATAAATTAATCCCTGGAATCCCATTTAGATAAGTTCCTTTTTCACTCAATGGTTTTCTTCTTGTGCCAGTTAAAATGGAAATTACGAGTACATCCATTAAATCAAGATTTATGGCACAATGATTACCTTTAAAAGGTACTTTACTATGCACTCTGAGAGAACGCGTGCGTCGAACCATTTCAATAGCACATTTATCTATGCCTTGGGGAAATCTGTTCCACATGTAATACGTCAAAGGAAGGATTTTATGCATTGTTTCTGAAGATGGAGCAGATTGTTAAATTCTAAACGCATTGGGGTTTATGTGAAAGCTTATAATGACCACGTGTACCTATATCGCAATGTCAGTTTTATTAATACTTAGGCCTGAACAACTACGCAGGTTGTTCTTAATGCTATAGGTTTATTTCCTCTTACTGGGTACTTATCCTGTTTTTCAGTAATACCTAGCTAGCTAGGAAATAAAATTATAAATAATTGAATCAACTATATTATGGTAAACCTTATTTGGGGGCCTAAAAAGGTCACTGGCAGAATTATAAGAAGATAACATTATGAATCATAATATGGCGAAGATACTCCGTATTTTCCTTTTTTTCGCTGCACTACGTAGGTATAATCAAAGAGATTGGGATTGGATTTGGATTGGATTGATTGGTATTTTAGCACAGACAAAAAAAACAATAACTGAAAAATCCTTCACCAATGGGATTTGATACGATTAACTTAATAGTTAACTGTCCATTATTATTCATAATGTTATCCTTTTATGATTCGCCAAAGTGGCATTTTTAGGCCCCCTGAAATAAGGTCGCACAATGAATATTTCATTTACCTACCAATGTATCCTACGGTTGAATGCCGTAACAGTTTAAAGTACCGAACAGCCCAGCTTTTCCCGTGGAATCCTAAAGCTAAGCGGTATAAAGTCAGCAGCAGGTTCAGGTGGGTGTCGGAGCCCATTGCACTGACGTAATCTCTTAATTGCCTCTTACGGGAACTAATGGTCAATTGCTAGTCCACATGATGCAGTAGTGTCTCTAATCTTTAAACTGTGCAGTTGGGGCGGTGAAATGTGTTTTTGCAGCTTCAAAGCACAGCATTTGTTTTGTTTGAGATGCAGGTTGTATCATTTTGCAGATTTGTTAAAGTATTGTCTCTGATGGTAGAGGTATAAAATAAGTTCCTGAAAATATTGATTTGCAAAATTACGTAAAACTATAGGTAATACGGGTTTGTGTCCGCAACTCCACTCCTCCTCCAATGCGCGTATTTTGCGTACGGTAATAAAAAAAAAGCCCTCCAGACCGTATTTTGGCCACGGCGGCCAATCTTAACGGAAACCAGCCTTCGGCGCGGGAGATATTATAGTGCACAAGTGTGCGCGCAGACACTGGTGCACTCCCTCTTCGCTCACTCTCATAGTACGATGGGACGGCAATCCGACACGACCGGAGAGAGATCAGGCGCAGGTACCAACGGCTTAACGTGCTTTCTGAGGCACGAGGGTATCACACCGCCAACTTCCAAACTCCAAGCTGTTACTAAGAAATTCCTAATAGAAAAACTCAATAACACTTTGCCTGACCCAGGAATCGAACCTAGGACCCCACGCTCAGCAATCAGCGTACGGTAGGTACTACTAGTAGTACGTACAGTACCCGGCGATAAATATTGCACATCGACCTTTGGAAAGAGACAATCGGCTAATTTCGGCTTCGTAGAGCGTTATCTCTGTCGCATGAAATACAAACAGTCCGGTATCTATTAGGAGCTGTTAAAACAATTATTATTTGCTTCTTTTGATAATTATTTTTATTCTTTGTATAAAATACAAAAAAAGGTAAAGGTCGATGTGCAATATTTATCGCCGGGTACTGTATAACTATAATCTAACTGGGAATAAAAAAATGCTAATCAAACTACACATACTCTCAAATGTAGAAGCAAGTGCAACCCAAATCGAAGCTTGAATAGTTCCAAATATATTTATTTGTTCTTATATAATATCCATAACTTTGAATTTTAAAACATCTTTTAGAAAAAGTCTCCTTAGTTCTAAAAGTTTTCCTCACAGTTATTCAATATCATGCCACGTAACATCTCATAAGAAAAAAGAAAAAAAAAACCATCTACATAGTCCAGTATTTACATGTGAAAGAATGTCAAACTAGTTGGTGCAAATCTTAGAGGCGCCGCGGGACTTTCAGTACTTAGAGCTTAAAGTCTAGTGTGCGCCCGAGCGAGTATTAACACGTTCATGTAACTTGTGCGGACGCACTTATGTACTACAAACTTGGCTTTATTATGAGAGGAAAATAAACATGAGAGAAAGTTCTGGTGACAGAAAGGGACTTATTGTTAGAATTTGTTATAATTCTGATTCTAATAAAAATAAAGTGTGGTTGTCTGACATACTTTATCATCATCATCATTAACAGTTTGGAAAAATTTAATGTCGGGTGTTCGCCTGTCTATTTTCGACTATGCAAATAATATAATGGAAATATATTTTAATAATTTATTTAATTAGATTCACCAACAATTGATTACACTTATACAAACACATAATCTATTTTTAAAGTAAAATAACAGTGCGTCAGTTACTTATAGGCAAACACCACATGCATTAAACAATGAATAAGAGAAATAAGCTAACTTACTTAGTAATATTTCGCTAATATTGAAAAACCGGTCAAGTGCGACTCGGACTCGCGCACCGAGGGTTCCGTACAAATTTGCGGTTTTCGGATTTTATCCTTTACTTGTGCTACATGACATTGCTTCTTGCCAAATTTCATGATTCTATTTTAACGGGAAGTAGGTACCCTATAGGTTTTGATTCCCTTGCGAGTGCCAAAATATGCGGCATAAACGGAACATAAACGCCCGTATCTTTTGATTGCGTTGTCTTAGAAGTTTGAATTTTTCACTATTTCAAGGGATTGCAGCCTTAAGTATTTGATATTAATTTGGACTTGATAGCTCCACACGTTCCTGAGAAAAAGGGTTTTGACAGACGGACAGATAGACAGAAAACGAAGTGATCTTATAAGGGTTCCGTTTTTCCTTTTGAGGTACGGAACCCAAAAAATTGGTAACATAGGTAAAAAGTTACATTTAAGGAATTTATGAAAATCTGATTCTTTGACATTGATAGCATTGGTAAAATTGATAAATGTTAAATAAAACTAAAAATTTTAAAAGTTCATAAAATATGATAAATCTTTTCCCATTACTATTTTTAAAACAGAGCAAAACCTTTTTAAACTGTCAAGCCCCGCGCGTACCACATGTTGCACGATACAATAGAAAATCAATTGTGTCTCATTAGCGTAACTTGAGAGGTCATTATAAGTGTTTCTGGGTTACAATAATTTGAATATCCTCTTTACTACAATTGGCCTCCTTTTGTCTCTTATCTCACATTGAACCTGTTCCTCATTATGTTAAAATTAATTTGGTCAAGGCCTAGCCAGACAACTTTAGAATTAAATTTCCAAACACCTGGTGCAAGCTGGCAGCTTGTTCCTCCCCACCACCATCTAATAATAAGAACAAATAGTTCATCTCATAGTTTCAATTCTATTAGCAAGTCTACAGAAACCTGACTCCAAGTAACGTCTTAGGCAAATTTAATATCAAACTGTCTGTTGAATTAAGGAGTATTCATATTCAAATTATTTGAAGGCATTCCAGTTAAACGTAGGTGTCCGTTACGACGTTGTAAGACGGCTAAGACCCGAGAGAGTGCCGTTGGAAAATGTAGGCAGGTTCACCTGAGTGTTTCGTTTTGGGGAATTATTGAATACTAGCTTCTGCCCGCGACTTCGTCCGCGTGAAATTTCTTGTTTCCGACCCACGCCGTCGCATCGCATTGCATAGCCTGCCCGCGCTGTCACTTCGTTTTCGCTTAGCGATCTTTCTGACTTTTATTCTTTTTGCTCGGCTCCTAAGGGTTATAGCGTGATGTTATATAGCCTTCCTCAAGAATTAGGCTAGCAAATGTAAAAATATTTTTAAAAATCGACTCTGAGAAAAATCCGACCGATTAGCGCGTTCAGACATACAAACTCTTCTGCTTTATTATTAGTATTTACAAATTCATCTTAAGATACGAAAATATGAAATATTATTTATTATCTTCGTCGTGTGTGATAGTCCATTGAATTGTATGGCGAGCGATATTGTATCTTAAGATAAAATATTATAGTATCTTAGCCGTGTGCAGCGCCCCTTAGTGAACTCCACTGCGGGTGACGTAACCTACGACAAACTTATTATTTGCGGTTGGTACAGTAATCAGGTCTAGGGATCGAACCGCAAAATTAAGTTGGTTTTTTGTTGTATATACTTTTCCGGGATAAAAAGTACCCAGTGTGGTGCCCAGGATATTAAAGAATAATTATACCAAGTTTCATCGTAATCTAACCGGTAGTTTTTGCGTGATGCCTGAACAAACAGACAGACAGACAAAAATTTTTTTAATCACATTTTTGGGTTCGGTGTCGGTATAGTAACACCCCCTGCCATTTATTTTTTTGATATTTTCAATGTACAGAATTTTCACTTCTACAGATTTATTATAAGTATAGATGTCATGGCAGTCAATGCTTGCGGAAATGCCATTTATGGCTAATGAAAGGCTTACGTTACCAGCGGGGTAACTGCGTAACACACTAGCAGTAGCAATGGTTTTCATTGTGACAGTTTAACTACATTTATTGCGTTATTTAAGTTGTTGAGCAGACAAACTTTTCGAACATATGAAGCATTTGATTAGCTTTCCTTCAAAATGATTCAGGTTGTGAACGAAATTATGTTACGCAACTAGGATGCTAATATTTTGTATATTAGAGTGTTGCATTTTAGTAACAACAGTCTTGTCACGAATATTGCTACAAATAAATTATAAACTGTTCTAGAACCAAATATTACAAGATATCTGAAATCTATCGACCCACACTGGGCCAGCGTGGTGGATTTACAACCGCTCCCTCTCTCAGATAGAGGCCTATGACCCAGGAGTGGGAATGTTATAGGCTGATTATAAGCCGATTATCTAATTATTTACAAACTTGGTTAATTAAAAATGCATTTTAAAATATTTCCAAAGAAAAATGCTTGAATTTAAGTTGTTATGACTTTAAATTTTGAAAATTGTTCAAGAGTAAAATCTTTGCAAATATTCCAAGTAGGCTTATCAATTGGAATACTTGGAATATAAGTTCAAGCTGAAATTTTAATGACGTCTGCCCGTGAGCATCACAGAGTTATTAATACTAAGAACCGGTGTTTCAACGAATTAAAAAAATGAATTTCATGGTAGTGGGTAGTGGCTAGGATTTGTACCCATTAATTATTACTATGATCTCTTAAGGGTATCTGCTGTCTAGGTTTGTAATATCGCGATCGATAGTCATTATCGAAGAAGGTATACCTTAGACTATAAGTCTACATGTAATATCTAATCAAAGTGATCATGTAAGTTGTAAAAGTTCAATGTAGAAATCATAGTAGTTTGTCCAAGTCCTTTTTTTTTTCATTATCCTGTATTGTCTCACTGCTGGGCAAAGGCCTCCCATCCAATCGGTTTGGAACGAGTCCAAATCGTCACGCAAGCGTTTCTTAGGCTAGGTTTCAGCGGGATTGTCCGAAAGGGTTACCGCTGGCCCGGAACATAAGGGCTAAGCAAGGAACACGGGTGGGTTTTAGTCAGTAAGAATCTGACACTCCCTTCCGCTCCACCCAGAGCGGGAGGGGTCATTTGATGATTTCCCATCTTGAAAATAAAAAGCGTTTCTTAGGCTTGTATCGGTGACTACGCCCGTCTTCAATTTCGGCCAATTCCCATCCTCTGAAATATTAAAGAGAAATAACATAAGCATGACATCGCGCATGTAATCCTTGAAGGTTTAAGTAGATCAATACGTACGGAAAAAATAGCATGCACAAAAAAAAGCATGCAAATGAATGCACTATTGTTTTATAATAACAGAGAAAGTAAAGTTAATTAAATGAACCCTCCTGAATTATTTTGGTTATATAAGTTACCAATCAATTATTTAAATACCCTTTATCTTAGTCTTGCATTATTTTTCAAATCAAAAGCTTATTACGATATGTATGCCAGAATAGTATTCCATTTCATCATTTATGAGATGAACTTCAAGACTTTAGTACCAAACAAAAAACATGTATTAATAATAAAATAATTATTATCCAAGTCAAATCTTCTTATCTCGAATTGAAAATCATTGGTTGCGTTGAATCCTAGTCGATCCTATGCAAGGAGAAACCGGGATCCGATTTTAACTAAATTGAATTTTATAAGATGTCTACCTTAGCCGGAATGGTACCTTATAATATTGGGTCTACATTCTATGATATTGGATATTGTTTTTGGAACGAAGTTGTTTAACGAGCCTTGGGATAGGAATTGACTGGTAAAAATCGTCACGTAGGTAACCAAAAAGCGTTATGCCTCCTCCATGCGACTTTAGAGTGATAGTTTTTATGGTTTTTGAGAGTGTTTAAGCGGAGTGAGGTCAAAATGTTAATCATAAATGTGCTACAATTTTCAAATTTTTCGTCATGGGTGTCGTTTTCAGGGTTTTTGAGATGGCTTTCTATTAAAAACACGAATTAAATTCACACTTTCTCTTTTTTCTATTTAAATGAGTGTTTGTGTGTGAGAGTCTCGCGTGACGGGGGTCCCCTGATTACATATTTTTTTTTAGTAATACGAAGCTTTACTAAACTTGATTTAAAATATAAACTATGCTTTTGATATAATTATAGATTACGTGATCCTAGTAATTACAACTAAGTAGACTACAGTAAAATTCATGCTAAAAAAGATTACAGAGTTTATGTTACCTGACTGTGGTTTTAGAACCGGTAACGTAGCGACTTATTTCCATCGACACGGGCTTTCATGTTTTAAGTAAATTCCTAGTCTCTTGGAATAAAGTAAGGATAGACTCAAGTTGTCAACGGTATTTTCAAAATAATTAGGTACCTCATCATAAAACTTAAGTACCTACCTTTCTCATGAACGATCTTATTATTCGAAGAAGAACAAGCAACACTCTTATCGCTGACATCAAGCAGCATTGCTGTGTTTATTTTGAAAGCCTATATTTATGTCTAAAACTTACTCCCAGACAACTAAATAGTTACCAGTATATGCCTATCATTCAATCTGCACAAGATAATCCTGGCTTAATAAGCTAGCAAATAACGCAAATTACCTACAGGCCAGTATGGCTCGGCAATAATATTAATTGATTTCCATTCGATGCACCTGATGCCTCTGCGCTTAATTACTCTGTGTTCATTGTTAATAGATCTGTTATTATATAAATTGATAGTAATTTGCTACTTGTTTCACACCTGATGATAAAAGACTTAATAACGCAGAACAATCTTGGAACCTGTTTTACGAAGGTTCGCATATACCAAAGTCGAATAGAGATATAAAATGGCTAAAAGCTATAGTTACTGTTGAAACTTCTATCAACGTCCAGAATCAAGATAAAAAGAATTCTAGTTTAGATAGCAGACACTTTGTCGATTCGTTAAAAGGCTTATTTAGTACCAGACCATTCAAAAATTGTTTACCATCTCGACCATGAAAACTTTTAAGTACCTACTTACCTAGTTTTAAAAGTTAACGTTTCAAGCCTTCTACAATTATCATTTAAAAGGGCCATTAGCTACGTCTCTTGTTATTAAAAATAGAACCAATTTCAGGTGTATT
The DNA here is from genome assembly GCA_927399505.1 of Luperina testacea. Classification (NCBI taxonomy): domain Eukaryota; kingdom Metazoa; phylum Arthropoda; class Insecta; order Lepidoptera; family Noctuidae; genus Luperina; species Luperina testacea. Next base: position 4,341,206 of record OV656771.1, read on the forward strand.
TAGTTAAAACTTAAAAGGCCAACTATCAGTGGTTCATCAAACATTCAGTTTTATCTGACGTTAATGGCCGTTTTGTGAGCACATGTAGTTAACTAAGCTTAATTAAGTGAGCCTGCGCCCTAACGGCTCATTGTTGTGGCTCCCATAGCATCCTCGAATAACTACTTAATGAGATATATGTATAGCCCTTATGCTGTACACACTGCTGGATTCAATGATAAATTTATTATGTGATTAATTTTTGACTTTTTCTGAAAATGCTTAACAGAGTTATGTTTATTTTATGTTTAGGATTATTTAATTATGGTGTACAAATTTGACAAAAATAAAATCTTCTTTATTGAAACTTACCTTCTAGGAAGGTATGATAGATGAGAGAAGCCTTATTTGGCAAGACCTAGACCGTCTCGTTCAGTAAAATACAATTATAAAATCATTTCATCCTGATCTTACTCATACATTTATATCATAGGTACCTACGATATTTTTTCATTCACAAGCGAAATTTATACATAAGCTCACGCCGTTTTCAATGGGGGCTGGCAGAAACTATAGAACACCATCTGCTCCGATACTTACATACTCCTAAATATCCATATATATAACTCCTACGAGCAAAATACGCCCAATTGAATGAAAAAAACAAGATAAAAGTCTTCAAGCAACTCCAAAATAGAAAATTGCCAATACATTCCCCAAAATGCCACAACGTATGCAAAATCCTCTCCAAACTTTTACGTATGCAAACGTGTGGCTAAACTCTTGGCTGAGGGGTAAATAAAAACCTAATCGCCAAAGCCAATATTAAGTTTAGTTCCAAAATCTAATTGATTTTATTGCCCGTTCCCTCTGAAAATTTGCTTGAGGGGAATAATATTATGTTTGCGAGCGAATTCTGATAGATGGAATAACGATATCAAAATTAGGGATGTGTGAATAAAATAAATTGAAATATGGTAAGTGTCAATAAGCCTATAAGATTGTAGACTTTATACACAAAAAAGTGTTCGTCGGTTTTTATAGTTAGCTAGGCTGAAAAGCTGACTATTATTCACAGAGACCAAGAAAAAGCAAGTAGGTATATCCTGTGTTCATGAGTGGGTAAACTTTATCCAATAATAATAGTCTAAATCGGTGATAGTTTTTCTTAATTTTATTTGGCGTTTAGTAAACAGTCAATTAAACTATTTTTGTTTATTTACAAAGGTATTTAATGTTGCTCCTAGTCTGAGCGTAAGTGCAAGTGAAATTTTACTCTGTAGACGTAGGTACACGGTGTGATGGTAACAAAGTTGTAAAACCTCCGTGTCCGTGTGTACCACACAGTATCTACTTGTTTTACTGTTATTAAATTTTCGCGATAACGTTGTCGGCTCGCTGGCCTATTAAAGAAGAATTGTTGGCAGTCGGGTGAATTTATTTCCAGGTGTTTATAGACTAAGGATCCCTGAAGATTGCTTTTAATTAAATTTAAATGTAGGCCTATTGTTCCGTAGCTTGATAAGGCAGGTTTTTAGTTGAATTTTGAGGGAAGACCCGGGTCGTAAGTAATACATAAAAATTTGTTCGTGTGTGTTTTCTCTTTGTGTAAGTAGGTGAGTGTGCGCGTTTCGTGGTTTTCTGTTATGTAGTACTTGGTTAGTCGAGTGGTACTAACGGGGAGTTATGGTTAAAGGTGTAAAGTTAATTACTGGTTTATTTATGCTGTTACTTTGGAAATAAACCTCTGAAATATACCTATATATAACGCAGTCTAAGGTGTATGTTTATTAGCATACATAATACACACATGCATGTCTAAAATGGACCATAAGCGCAAATAAATAAAAGGCATTCGTTGGTGTATAAGCTTTCAACTTTATTGATCATTACTTAAAATACATAATTGGGAGCTATTTTCATGCAAAACAGTTTCAGTAACGAGAGATCGCTAAATTAAGAATAATTGTGACTTTATTCAGCTCTGTTTATTATTAAATTTAGCAACACCGCTGGGAAATGAAGTACACAAACTAGGGTGAGGAATAAATTCTAGATAAAATTTGGCTAGACACTGCGACAGGTAAACGCGATTTTAGATTCGACGTGCACTTGAGGGAATTTGCGAGATTGTGATATTTATAGCGAATATACCTGTCAACCATTGCTATGGAAATTAATACTTACTTAGAACATATCTAAGTAAATATTTGTCTAGCTGGAAGATTGAGTAACCATATCAATGGTTAGATACTAATACAGACTTCGAGATTGGCATTTCTGCTTCATCATCATCACTGCTGTGTTGAGCATTTTAACCGACTTCAAAAAAAGGAGAAGGTTATCAATTCGGTTGAATATTTTTTTATTTGTGTTACGGCAGAACTCCGTTCTTTATAAGTCGATTTGAAATAAATATTCTATAGTATTATCAAAATCGGTTCAGTAGTTTGATTTTTAAACCAAAGTTATTGGTAAAAATTCAAGTAAACGACATTTGTTTTTGTATGTGTCAGCCTCATCATTCTACTCGCGATGGTAACAATGTTGTCCGCATATTTCTGCTTACCAACACGAAAATCAAGTGGTATGATGGTCACATACAAGTGATGTATTTTAAATTGAAATATCAATTGAACTCAAAATTCAATTGAACAAAAAAAAACCTATAATACAAAGTTATGTACACATAAACCACATTGTCAAGTAAGTATAAATGGCAGCCAATCAAATTAATAGCTCTCCAAGCGATGTTATTGCATTTCATTTAGCTAAAGCTGGAACGTAACATCTGAGCCGGTTATATTACCACTTAACGTAAACAACAAATGTTATATTAATCTCAGTTGTTTTCATAAGTATTCAAGAATATGACGGAGTTGTTTGAAAGCATTTCGGCTTGATGGGTTTCGTTTGAGATTTTCAAGAGTCATTTATTTAATTGTTTCTGAATTTGTATATCTTTGTTTTAAGAGGTATCGTGAGAAGTACCGTAGCTTGGTAGCTTGTACTTATTGCAAAAAGAGCAAAAGCTCTTGAATTAAAACATTTTTTTCAATATTCTCGCATAACACTACATACATTTTTTTTCCGTTGAATTTATAGGGTTGTGTAGGTTTTCAGCATTTTTAAATCTTTTGCCTGTTTTTCCTTATAAATAAAAAAATCATCGAAATCAAAATATATATATATATATATCATAATACATACCTATATCACATACCTTTTTCTCTCACTTATGAAACGTCAGAAGCTAGGTGCACGGTCCAATTGCTCGTTTCCTATGTAGAAGAGCCGGCAAGGAACTCTGCGGTTACTCTTTTTAAAATTATTGGTTCTTACGATGTTTTCAAATTACAGTGTTAATAGGTATGGGAAGACATTGGAGGCCTCAGAACAATTACCAGGTACTTAAGTAAATAGAAAATGGTCAACACATTTACGGTCTACAAGGCCTACAACGTTCCCACAAAAGAATCTATATAATATACTAGCAGCAACCCGCAGTTCCACCCGCATAAGTGTCGATCACGTGGAAACATCGAAATAAAAACTACCCTAGTCCTTCCCCGGGATGCAATCTATCTCCGTGCCAAATTTTATCGAAATCCGTTCAGTGGTTTAGGTGTGAAAAGGTAACATACAGACAGACAGACAGAGTTACTTTCGAATTTATGATAATAAGTATGGATTATGGATAAAAAAAAAAATAAAATCAAAAAAACAGTTTAAACCAAATGACATGATTGCCATTTGTACTGTAACAAATCTGAACTAATATCCGGTCAACAAAAGCCACTAATTAAGAGTTGAAATTAGAAAAAGTATTTATATAATGTCAAATAAATGAGAAGATTATGTAAAGGAAGTATGTAAAAAGAGCAGTTAATAGACATTTACATAGTTATGCCGTTAACGAGTTACCAGGGAATACACATGTGGAGAAGGAATCATTGCCGAACTTCCTTGTATATTATATTATATGTAACCATCAATAGGTTTTAGATCTCGGGTAATCGTTCTGCAGTCGATCACAATCTTGGTAAGGTTTAAAAAAAAACTTACAGAAAAAAAAATTAAAAAAACATTTCCAGTACTAGAGCGATAAAATATGCATCGTTATTATGATAATATTTAAAACTTAACAGTCAAATATTTGTGGTGCACTGACACATAGTCCACAATCAAATATTTGATTTGATTTTAAGGCTCCTACAAATAGGCGCGACACGCGATATGATCACGCTCGACACAAAGGCACCGCTCGTTGCGCGACTCGCGGTCCCTCTGTGTCGCGTGTCGTGTCGCGCCTGTTTGAATGAGCCTTTTACGTTCGCAAAGCAGTCGGTAATTAATTAATATCATGGATAGCGGAATAGACTTAGATATTTAGTGTGATATTTTGTGACTTAATTAATGATGGCATGCAGAATTGCTCTGTTAAACAAAATGTACATTTGGAAAACAAAATGGTTAAGCAAACATTTTAATGTAGACGATGTAAGTGGTAAACCATGCATTATGAGGTTTGCAACTTACTAGAAGGTTTTCATTCCATAGATTTTATCTTCCCTGCTACTAAGACTACAATGACTCTGTCAGGATTTTAATTAATACAGCTTTACTTTTACTTTAGATAGGTACCTTTCTCATTTCTAAAACCAGAAATGAAAGACTTGAGGTGTCCAAAAAAAATAATGGTGTAGGCCGTAGACGTATCGGCACACTAGAGATACATTGCCGAAGCGGCTATAGCTTCGCCCCGTAGGCATGCAGAACTTGCGCTGTAAGATAAGCGGCTTACTCTGTGATTATAGTTACTAGGTCAACAATATTAACATATTATTATTAATGTTTAACCTACTTTGAACCCTGTATACCCCCGGGAGGGAAAATGCGTGAAACTCATTGTTGATTTTAACTAAGGGTGAGTACACATTGCTGGAGACGCCCCAAATGCCCTCTCAGATAGTACCTATATCGCAAATTTCTTCGACGTCGGTTTGGTTGCATCAATGGTTACATTCGTACGCCAGACAAGCTCTAAAAATGTGCGTTTTCCTATTTTAACGCTCAATCCTGTATTTTGGTCACTGCGCGGCAAACGTACCTACATGTGTTTTTCATCCAGGGAATAACTACTTACTACCTATTATAAAATAGGCTATATATAATATACAATTGCTATTGAAGTATATTGAGTCGTGACTATGCATAGTTCGAGCTCTGTGACCTAATATCACCTAATATACAAGCTGAGAGGTGCTGCCACTCCCTTTATTAATTTAAAATTTAATATTTCAAGCACACAAATGCCGTAGGCATTTTCTACTATTCAATCTTTGGATGATGCAGAGATAAACAGTGGTAGGTGCAAATTTGAAAAATCAATTTAATAATCAATTTTTTCTTTTGTTCTTTCACCTCATCGCTTTTACATACTTACATAGTAGGTACGGACGGAGCAATGAGACTTGCGGCAGTTATACTATATGAGCTTCAGATTGTATGCCACTGACTGCGTCAGACTGCTTGAAAACTGATCATTTTGTTTGTTATTGTTTTTCTGCAGTCGGGGTTTTTTTAGATTGTTAATCGTTTTTTTCCTGTATTCTATTTGTGGAATCGGTTAAAGATTCATATCTTCTTTGATGGATTTGATGATAAAACTTAATAGTATAACAAAAACATATTGTATCGTTCGTTTGTCACAATAATTATGCTAACAAAGGTAAAAATTTCAGTCATCAAAAATTAAAAATTAAACTTCTTGTTAGGTGAAGATTATCGTTTGTTACATTACACCCGAGGGTAACACAACTTTACGTCTATATTCCTCCTAGTGTGATTAAACAGACGTTATTATCTACTTATAGTACATACGTATTTAGTCAGTTATATTTAAATAAAAGGGAGCGAGCCGGATTTAAGTTGCCGTATTGAGTAATTACTGATGGCAAAACCTAATATAACACTTTGCCCGAGACCAGGGAATCAAAGCCAGGACCTCATTCTTAGCAGTAGCGCTAGCGACGACTAGTCCAACGAGGCAGTGTTTGTTTTATTCTAATTTCTATGCATCTTTCGAAAAATTCGTAACAAAAAAACACTGATGTCATCATAATGTCACGTGCTAACACTTTATGAGGGTTGCCTATACATATAGTCATAGAGAGAGATCAGCTAAAATGTGTAATTAAAAACCTTATAATATGTTCTTACCTATGTTCAAAAATAAAGATTGGTTGATTATGTTGTAAGAATTGGAACCCGCATTCAAATCCATCAAGTAGTTATGCGAATACACACATAGCACACATACCAGCCGCGTGATTTCATTTTCTATCATTTAGAAATTTTATCTTATCAGAACAGATAAGATGCGTGTTCGATTAAAATAAAATGATATATAAAGAAAGGGAGGTATTTTCCCTGCAGTAGGACGATACGATACAAATATAAATTAAAGACATTTTGTGGCACTGCATGCAACTAAACGAAATGATTCGCAAAGTTTTAATATTTTTTATATTCGTGAGCTACTCCGTCAGTGACTCATGTGTGAGGTACACGTTTGAAGAAAATTTTAATGAATGGTTTGTAAATGAGTGGGGGGGAGCTTGTATCTCTATGCCATATTTGAGTGTTGGCAAATACAGCAATTTGGACATAACTGGTCCAAATGAACGCAGTACCTCATTTATAACCAGGCTGGCAGTAAGAAGGGACGTCGCGCTGGTCAAGTATGTGGCGAGCGTACTGCTAGGGTTGCTGCACTACCCGGAGGTGCTGGCAGCGCTGCGGCTGCGCGCGCCGGACGGGTGCGTAGGTGCGCGCCGCCGCCGCCCCGCTCTGTTAGACGTGCCAGCGGCTAGGACAAACCTACTCAAGTTTGCCCCTATGTCACGAGCCGCACGTATTATTAACATTATTACAGTATCGGAGGATATATTTGGGCAAAACCTGCCGAGATTCATTCAAAAGGCACAACTAATAATTGAAAAGGGTCTGATATTATGATATAATTAGACATAGTAACTTGTAACATCGCCTTGGACAAGTCTGTAAAGGTGTTATAATTGTGGTTTAAATAAATAAATAAATAAATAAATAACGCCTCTACCAGAATTGAGTTGTGTGTCGTCATTCATATTTTTTATGAAGTTCGGTGGTACCGTAGAAGTGAACATTTATATGGAAGCAACGGATCCCACTGACCAAATCATTGTTTTGAGTTACCTGTTAGACATCAATGGTGACAGGGTTACAGCAATGAATTCAAATTCGGCCATGGCTCCAAACTATGTGAGCGGATGGCATACTCTAACGATGACATTAGTTGGACCAGAGACTTATGAGGGCTACGTAAGTATTGACATTGTTTTATATAAGTAGTAGTTGTTTGTCATGTAAGAATAATTATTTGCTTGTAATATAAATGTCACTTCGCGCCTAGGGTAAAGGCAAAAGCGACTTGAAATCTTAAAACTATCAATTTAGTTTTTAATTAGTCCTATGCACGCAGTAACTAAGATCTATTCATTATAGCCTGCTATTTTTTTTCTTAAGTGTGCATACACGTGAGCGATTCGCGTCGGGGTGGCAGTTGCCTCTGTCGTCAGCGCATGTCGCTCGTGTGTATGCACACTAACATTTACTGATAAATGACCTGGCATGAAAATGTTTAGGCCACGTTTAAATTATATTAGGCGAATATTTCGCCAAATAACTCACCAAATTATTCGTGGACGAATACGACGACGACGACACGACGTTACGTTTACATGTTTGAATGCGAATCATTTTGATTCACGCCAAAAGCTCGCTAAGATTCGTGGCGCACTTGCCGCACCACTTTACTCAGTAACGGGCTGCCTCCTCGAACTTTACCTAACCTTAGATTCCACAACCACCAACAAACTCACTTTCTGTGTTGCAGATATCCATCATGGGCATGGCGTCTCCAAATTCCACGGTTTTAGTCGATTCCTTCCGCTACATACCGCCTGGTATGGATGAAAGTGCATGCCCACTCTACGAAGATGATTAATCAGCCAACCACCCCAGAGCAAAGTACGCCAGAGACAAACATTCCAGATCATAATAACTAAAGATATTTGCTGAAATCTTATTGTATAAAATAGCCGCGATTTGTCTTAATACATTTTAATGCTGAAAGTTGTTGTTCATTCCTGAATTTTATGACGTAAGTCACAACACCCGTCTAGTCAATTTGTCATTTATTCCCAACATAAAAATCGTTCCACCTGCTGAAAACCTCGCACCTGGACATGAGTTGCCTAGGCTTACCTGGAAGTCTTACTTCGGACTAAGGTAGGCCGAAGCAAAGAAAACCTGCTCAGGTGGAGATACACAGACGACTCCACCTTGGAGTGTAAATGTGGTGCTGTCCCACCAACAATGTGTCCAGCGTGTCCTGTTGTCTGCTCGTTCCAGGAGTTAATGGACGCTATTGAAGGTGCCAACCTCTTAGCCAAATTCTGGGCTACTGTAAAGAGGTTGCCATCGACACGCTAAGAGAAACATAAAAAAAAATCTTATTCCCTCGCGTAGGCACGAACTATTTAGAAGATTAGGGCGTAATAACCCACAGCTTAGGCCATAGTTATTTCATGTTTTACCACGTCAGGGTGCTATAAAGAATTGCACAAATTCATATGTATAATCATGATGGAGATTACCTGGAATCTATATTCCAGGTAATCTTCATCATGATCATCATACATGACATATCATGTGTTCACGAATACCTATGTATTCGTGAACACATGATATATATGACTACATAATGCATGCACTCATCGAAGACTGACGGAACCAAGCGAAAGGTTACAGCTAAAGATATTGCAGATGATAATAGTAAGCAGTTTATTAGGTAATAGCCCAGTCCTACAAAATACTACAAAAGCGATTTTCTTTTAAGAAGGTAAGTATTGATTGAAATCGTATGATTTAATTTTTAAACCCTATAAATTGGCTGTTGGCGATTTTTTGGATAGATCCTGGTTTGGTGTTTATCGTATCCATTGGTCAATGGTATCGGAATATTTAAAGGAAATTTAAAAAGTACCTAACGTTTGAACCCTCGATCTAACGAAGATATTAGTTATGTTTAGTGGACTTTACCCACAAAGAGTAATGTATAATTCTAATGATGATGATAATTATGATCTATTGCTGAAATGATTATAAAATGACAGGAACTGTTTTTTTTTTGCAAAACCATAATGGTTTTTAAATAGGGTAACTATTAAAAAAATTAACGATGAATTCTCCGAACGCTCATCGAAATCAATTCTGCAAATCCCAGGACGTCTATAATAAACCGGTTGTTTAAATTAATTGCGTAAATTGCAAACTGACTATTTATTAAAAATAAATTAATGAAACGATACATGAACACACACTGTAATTAATAAAACATCGTTTTTTAAATTTTAAGTACAATATTTATTACTCATTCAGCAATGCAGCATGTAGGTATAAATTACAAATAGGTACAGCCAACCAATCAGTGGTAACACTTACACAACGAAAACCACTCTTACTGCATTGACCCAAAGGTGCTGTCAATGTCAAATTGTTACCACAGACTGTACCTGATGCTGAACTTTAACCTTCTTAGTGGCATGTTTTCAGTAGCTGCGAAGGAATGGGACCAATCCTCACTTTGACATTGGTGACGTCATAGTATTGGTATTCACCAAAATGTGTTCATGTCACGTTGTTGCACATTTGTCACGATCATAGATATCATTTTCTGGACACCTTTTGCAACAATCACTTTTTTCACCTAAAAAGGCGGCTTGTACCTTAAACTGCGATCAATTTCCTCCTACAGAATACAAAATAAGCTCCAAACTGAAGACTTCAAAACCTAAAATATCCAAAACACACTAAACCCCACAAAATCAAACTCTCACCCATAAATCTGAAAACCGATACATGTTCAGTGAAACTGTGGTATAACGCCCGATCTAGGAGACACGTAGAAAACTTGCACCCAAGTAGGGTAATAAAACAGCCTTGTCTCTAATATTGCCCATTACTTGCCGGCGCTTAATTTATGCCGTTGCTAAGTCATAAGGTAGGACAAGGCAGGAGACGGATGTTGAGTTACTGGATGCGGCGAGTAATGACAGCTCAATTTATGTCGTCATCAATCAAGTTTGGCTTGCAGACGTGCCTAGACGTACGTGGAATTGATGCCTGTCTGAGTTGTACGAGATTGGTTTATGTACTCATAGGGAGGCGTTCTGTTATGATGAATATTGGATTAAATAAACTTAATTCTCATGACTTTAAAGTGACTTGGAGTTAGTAGGAGACAAACGATTTCACCTTTTCTCTTTCTTTTTTTTAACGTACAACAAACAAAAAGAGGGCGTTTACATGTCGTGATGTTTTTTGATTCTATAGTGTATGTACTCACAAAGTATTGAATACTTATTTCGATAATTTCAAGTCTGTTTTCTTACGAACACATCATGACTTCACCTTTTCAATGACATAATACCTATATAATACCCAAAAACAGTCGCGTGATTGAAGCCGCGGGCACTGGCAGTACTCACCGCCGTTTGAAGTACAATAATTTCAAAATAATCTGTCCTAAAGCCTGCGGGGTAGAGGTGACTTCTTATATTGAAAACGTCTCCTACTCTCTTTCCTCTTGTCTCGAATTTCATGTCAACTCATATAATTATTACTCCTATAAGATTTCAACCAATCTTTAACAGTAAGGTGGGGCTTAAACTGATTTAGCTTTCAACTGAAGATTCTACAAGAAGCCGTGTTAAACCTCATCTAGTTTAAAAAAATTATGATTGACGTGTAAAAGTGTTTGTGCAAACCTACTTACAGAAATAAAATCATTTATCATTTATAAGCATAAATAAACCCTCAACCTCTTCTAGTCGTTCAACATCATTGCTCCAAGACTTGCCAACGAGAAGGGAAACTTGACGATTTATTATCATACTGCTTTCTAAAAGTTTTATCTTAAACGCTAGGCGGCGTTAGCTAACGCATCTTGTGTTACACAGTTTAGTTTTAATCTCACAACCCTCATGCTCTTGTATTTTTCATTATACATGATCCAGTTTCAGAAGTTTCGAGAAGAAATTTATTTAAGTGTTTCTTATGAGATTTTTTGTTCTTTCATTAAAAATTCTCAGTAAAGAAGTATCAGACATACTTCTTTTATTGAGAAATTTTCTTGATATTGACGGTTAAATTCTTATTGAAGAAGTAAATAAACACTTTCCGTATTGCTAGAGGCTTGCCTTTAAATGACTGACTTTAGTGATCTAACCAAAAGTTTTGATATGCAAACGTAATCAACACCATTTGGCAACACCTAGTAAATTATCACTGCAAAGTAGACTTCTCGACCTTGAACTCCAGTACTAAATAATAACTGACAAACAGACACCCAAGATATGAAGACGCACTTCAAAACTTGGCAAACAGACACTTTAGTTACGTGTAACGTGTTGGCTTCCCTAGGTGAACGCAAACGCAAACTTTGACGTGACAGTTTCATTCACCGTGATTGCCACATTACGCCCCTGCGTATGTAAATTCACAGTTAACAATCACAAATACTTTGAAATGATGTTAGTCATACTCCTTGTACGAGTTTCCAATATGATTTTACTTGGTAAATGAAGAGCTAGCTTCTTATTAGTTATTGTATACCTACTCTGTGTATTATGAATATTTCAATCATGATTTAAATATGTAAACAGAAAACCAAAGCACAAAAGTATGGGTATTTCTATAGAACTCTATCCAGCATATTTGTGATTGAAGATTTGAAACAGAAGAGAAGTAGCTACATTTTGTAAATGTACAAAATTGGTAAATTATATTATTTATTATTATAGTATATTAAAAAAAATATACAAATATGCTATAGCTACCAAAACGACTCGATGAGATTATTTTTTTTGAGAATCAAACGGCAATAAAACAAAAGTCAAATTCCATTCTAGAAACTGATTGTGCTATCGTAGAATAATTTGAAATATTCAAAGGAAATTGAAAAATACCTAATTGATTTGAACCCTCGATCTAACGAAGAAGTTATCTTTAGTGGATTTTACTTACAAAGAGTATTGTATAATTCCAATGATGTTGTTAATTATTATGATCTGTTGCTGAAACAAAAATAACATTAAAATTTTTTTTTGCAAAACAATAATGGTTTTCATGTACGAATTATTAAAAAAAAATGTAATGATGAATTCTCCGAACGCTCATCGAAATTAATTCTACAAATTCCAGGACATCTATAATAAACCGGTTGTTTAAACTAATTGCATAAATTGCAAACGCATAGGCACCTGTCGAAGTGGTGATGCTCGGGGGAGGCCTGTCCAGCAGTGGACGTCTTTAGGCTGAAATGATGTTGAAACCTTTGAGGTAATTTCCAATGTCCATTTAAATATTTTCAAATCCCACTTTAATCGTTAGATCGTGAAAAGTAAACATCGAGATCCGTTGAAATATGCTTAACGGATAAACAAACTCACAAAGAATTCAAAAGATAAAGTTACCGCTTTGGTTATAAAAGAGAGCTAAAAATATAACGATGTCTTTGACTTAGTGTTGCCCTTTGACGCTTGTTACAAGTTTCTCCTTGTTAAGCTAACTGAAGGAAAAAGTTTTGTGACAACTAATACGGCTGAGGATGGGGATTTGATATCCTTTGTGACGTTCTTCACTCGGGCTTAGATTACAGAGGCTTGCTCAGAGTTCTGTAGTTAACGATATCAGTGCAGCCTTTGGAGTCGACTTCTAGTCTAAGCAGATGCAAATGGCTACAGTATCTCCTAGTAAAAGAAATACTGCGGTCACTAATAAATCTTTATTCAGACCATAATGATCCTACTGCACTCACTCAGAGAGGGCATGTATCCCAAGTCCAACATGCCTTCTCAGTGGGAGTGAGTGGGCGGTAATCCACCACGTGGGCTCAGTGCGGGTTGGCAGATATCACATAACTAAGAATTTTTGTTGTTTCCCTTCACCGTTTTGAGAGCAGTGGTGATGAAATAATTTACACAAAGTGAAGCTTTCGACTGGGTTCCAACTTACGGCATACAACACGGTAATTCGCGACTGTTAGCCATAGACCACCAGTCACCACTGAATTTTAATTAATTTATGCCTCTACAATTTTTACCCAATTAGTTTTCTTAATAAATATGATTAGTTTTAATTAAGCAAGTAGTGAAATAGCAATTCAATATAGGCACTTAAGTAAAACGTGGTTCAAGAGTTACTAGCATGAGATGGATAGAAGGTACCTACTGTCCGCCTAGACAGACATAGTTATTAGGAATTGTGGAAAAAAACTCGGGACATAGGCAGGAGAATGATGTTGATGATGTTATTTGTTGTGCAGGCATGAAACTGTAAAATTTTCCCAATCAACTTTGAACCTTATAGTGTAGCGATAAAGTTGAAAATTTATTAAAGAAATTTGACATATTGTAGTAGCTTGATGTGCTGGCGTCTGTACATTATCATACATTTTAAGCTTTCGTGACAACTAATACGTTTGTACGAGTACTGTATTGAATTTGATAGCCTTTGTGACATTCTCTGCATCTGCTTTGTCATAGAAGTCAAGCTCGAAGCCGAGTGGCACTGCTCTTGTTGTGTTTAATCCATACTGCATAATATTATGAATTCGAAAGTTACTCTGTCTGCCGGTCTGAACGGATTCCGATAAAATTAGGAGATAAATGGCATTCTTGGGAAGCACAGAGGCTAATTTTAGTCTCAAAAAATTATAAAGGGGATATTGGGGATGAAAGTATAGAGGTATAAGGAACAGGGTGTAAAGTTCACTCATACTCTATAGAAAAGGGAGGATCCTCCGACCAGACGGGTGTTGTGTCTGGCGGGCAACTGCCCGTTGATTCATGTCGGGCCGTTGTATCTATGCTAGTTGCGCGGTAAACTCTGCTTGCGCGATGCAGGATTTGCGTGACGTCAGTATGGCGCGTTGTTTGCATGTGGCGTTGTAGATACCGCTACAAAAGTTTGTATGGCAAATCCAGAAAATAAAAAATAATCCATAATAAAATCAAATGAATGCCTATGTTTTTGTAAAATAGGGGATAATTTTAAAATTCACATGTAACATGTTTGTGTACCTGCTTTTAAAAGAAATTAAACGGATTGGGAATATAATATAAATAGTCCGTATCTTGAGGTGAGTGAAGTCGTAAAATAACTTGGCTAACATGTAGGTATTACGTAGTCAATAGTGGCGCTAGAGTATTTTTTATTTTAATGGTAAGTTAGACATTTTGAATAATAAAATACTATTTAATTTCATTACCGTCATAATCATTTCAACCGAAAGACGATCTCCACTTCGATCGGTTCTGTGTGCTTCTTGCATCCTACAGGTTCCTACGGCCTTCACAAGGTCGTCGGACCACCTTGTTCCGAGGCCTTCCAACGCTACGTCTTCCGGAAAAATATTTGAATTATATTATCTGTCCGTAGCGTGAAAAGATAACAGATTTTTCACACTTACCGACTGAACGGATTTGGATAGGACATGACCTGAGTTAGGACATTGGATACTTTTGATCCCCGTGGTAGGTTCCCGTGGAATAATTTCTGAACTCCACGCGGACGAAACCGCGAGCAAAAGCTAGCCAAACAGAAATGTTAAAGTAACTCTGTTTGTCTGTCTGTTACCTTTTCATGCCGTAATAGTTGAACGGATTTCGATGATATTTAGCATACAGCTAGACCATGGTCTGGGTTAGGGCATAGTATGCTCTTATCCAGATAGTACAATCACGTTACTGTAGGATAATTATTTTCTAAATTCTTCGCGGGCAAAGTCGCGAGAAAAAGCTAGTATGTGTTATAAACTAACGTTTTATGTTGATGTAATGCTGGCTAATTTAAGTTAATGATTTTTAAGTTACCTACGTCACTGACTACAGCAGTTGAACTATTTCGTTAATAAATAAAAAAACATACCTACCAAGGAGTTTATAGCGGTATGTAAAAAATGGTGGTCGGTCGGAAATATGAGGTAAATAAATAAAATATTTGAACCAGCACCTTTACAGTGAAAAGTCGAGTTTTTATAATCTGATTCCCTTTAATGTGACGGGAAATGTTAATAATATTTACCTTCCATCTCGTTATGTTTGGACGTTAAAGAATAATTTATGAATTAAGTTACTACGTTTTTTTACGTACGAAATGTTTTAACTCCTTGTGCGTGTGTGCGTAAGGTATATTCTATGGCCAGGGTCTCGCTGGCCAAAAGATAGTGGACATTAGGAGACAATGGACGGTATTGCCACGATGCCACCATAGAGTGGTTCCTTACCTTTATACCAGTGGTCCATCCATGTGTATTTTGTAATGTCAGATTCTCAGTAATTTAAGCAAAATAATGGTCATCTTTACCTGGAAATCATAGATCTTCACCTATACTAATAAGGATTCCTGCTTTCCAGGAAAATACAACTCAAAGCTCTTAAATATCTGCCGACTTCCTTATAGTCCACTTAACAAAGCTGTTGTAAAGTGCGTGAGCTAGGCCCTAAGCGATTTCTTCAGAAAGTTTTTCAGGGTGCTTAGGGAGTAAACAGACTAAAAGTCCCCGCGTCTAGGAGGTGAGCCGGAGTGGGGGGGGGGTAAAATTTCCCACTTTGAGTTTTTCGCTAATATCTTTAAAACGGTGCATCGTAGAGAAAAAAAAATATTTTACATTTTTTTTAGAATTCCTACACATTTTTGAACTACATGTTCCGGAAAAGTGAAAATTTTCGAAAAAACGACTTTTATCAAACACTAGCTGTTGCCTGCTACTACGGAATTATTTCAAGATAAAATGGAGTCTATATGTTAATCCAGGTCCTAATCTATCTAGTCCTAGCAGTACTTATTTTGTGTATAATAAAGAAATAATACAAATATTATGCTATAGCTACCAAAACGACTCGGTGAGATTTTTTGTTGAGAATCAATAGGAAATAAAACTAAAGTCAAAGTTAGAATCGAATTTTAATACAACACGAATTATTTATCCGGCTTTAGGTTACCTTGATCGACTAAATATAAATATTCTAGGTCTTCACACGGCCCATAACTGACAATTGTGATCGATTCCAAGCAACTCAAGCAATGCGCGTTGCCGTAGGTCACGCCGGTCGAGCCACACACGGGTCTATAAAGAAATGGACATGGACAATAATTACTTTCCATTTTGACTAGTGGTACGAAAATTGTGAAGCAGAAAAGTATTGCTTTCATTTCGTGTTTAAGATATTCGATGAAAGTCTTTGAAACTTGAAATGATAGTTTGGTTTTAGTTTTCTGGAGGTTCTGTGTCCGTTACAGGCGATGTTTTCATAAAGTCTTCTGATCTTTGCAATTTTATGTTACGTAATTTCTCAATGTTGTTTTGTACTTAGCTACTTTTAAAAACTTCCACCCTTATTCTTTCATTCAATCAACTAAGTATTGCAAGCAGTATTAAGTAGCAGCAGTATTGCAGTTAGTGCAGTATTATTTAGTATTATTAGTTTTTTTTTTAATTTTTTTTCACCTTTTTTAATGTTTTTAATACCTGTATTGTGTCTTTTGTTGCACTAAATAAACGTTTTATCTATCTATCTATCTATTAATTTATAGCCGCATTAAGAAAATTTGTTAGACATTAATTAGAAAATATACATTTCTACAATGTCTACGTAATAACTTTAATTATGTACGATTAGTTATTGTTGTACGAGTATTGCAGCCACCTTTGGGATGGCTCAGCGAAATACCAACTTGCCGCGCTTGACTCGGTGGAACGCAGAGCTAAGAGGCTCATTGGCGACGAAAAACTGGTGGATGCCAAGCTTCACAGCTTGGCTCATCGCCGCAAGGTTGCCTGCTTGTCGGTCTTCTACAGATTGTACTTCGGTGAGTGTGCCCAAGAACTCCACGACCTCATTCCACCGGCCCCCTTCTAGCTTCGGACATCCAGACGCACTGCAAGTTACCATCCCTACCTAGTTGCTATTCCACCAATTCGCACTAAGCGTTTTCAAATGTCCTTTATAATGCGCACAGCAAAAGAGTGGAACTCTCTACCTGCGTTTGTGTTTCCGAGTGCATACAACCCGAATCTCTTCAAAGTAAGAGTGAACAGGCTTCTTCTGGGTGAGCTCACTCCATCGTAGACTTTGTCTCTGTCATCTCTGACCTAGACTAGAGTCAAGAGCAAACCCATTTCAAATAAAAAAAAAAAAAAGATTAGTTTTAGGCAGTCACAATTAGCTGATAAAAATACAATTCGATATGCATTAATTGCATATCGAATTGTATTTTTGCAGTGATTAAAGGATAAAGTCAAGAAGATTGGCAGTGACCTACGCCTGCCTTCTAATCTAGGAACTGATTGTGCTATCAAATAGTGACTATCAAATTGATTTGCGTCAATATACCTATATCTTCCAAGAACATACCGCTTACCTACAGTAATTTTATCTATCTACCTATGTTCATTGTAACTGCCACTAGTATGTTTATTTGTGTACATAATGCTTATTTTTAATTTTTAGCCGGTTCGATTCCCGGTTTAGGTAAGCTTGTCGAGAAATATGTGAATACAGTTTTGTTTCTTTTTAAAAATACAGAAATGTTTCCTTTAAGAGCGTTTACGCCGTACGGCATTTCATACAAACTTTCAAGCCCTTGCTTTTCGAAATGAATGAACCGATTTTAGTGAAACTTCATACACATAAGCAGGATACAATGGTCTAAAAAGTTACTTAAAAACATTTTCGAAACGTCTTATTTAAAAAAAAGATAACTAGAAATCTCTGTTTCTATGGACAATTTAAAATCGGTCTAATTTGGCTGTAACACTATTTTTCGTTGTTCGTTGAAAAATCCTCGCATTACTTCATAATCAGCCTATAATGTTCCCATTGCTGGGATACAGGCCTCCTCTCGGTGAGACGAAGTGGGCCGTAATCCACCACGTGGGCCCAGTGCGGGTTGCCAGATGTCACATGTCTTCGAATTTTCGGTTCTAGGTCATGAGTTCGCATTACTTACCAACAGACAAACAAATACAAAGAATTTAAAAGATAAATTTACCGCTTTGGTTATAAAATATTGTGGTCCTTTTGATACATCATAATTAGCCTGTCATGTTCCCACTGCTGGGACACACCTCTTCTCAGTGATTTATTTTCGTTGGATCCCACTTTTGAATCCGATTTTCTGTGAGAGGGAGTAGGCCGTAATCCACCACGCGGGCTCACTGCGGGTTGGTAGATATCACATTGACATGCCAGTTTCCTCACGATGTTTTCCGTCACTGTTTTGAAAGCATTGGTGACGAAATAATTTACACAAAGTAGTGCTTAACTGGGTTCGACCCTACAAGTGCCTACAACCTACAACTCGGTAAGTCGCGGCCGTTGCCACTGGGCCAACACTGCATTTTATTACATGCCTCTACAATATGCTCGTACTTAAGTAGTTGCCTTCTGATAAGAAGTGGCAATTCGATATAGGCACTTAAGTAAAACGTGGTTTAAGAGTTACTAGCATGAGATGGATAGAAGGTACCTACCGTCCGCCTAGACAGACATAGTTATTGAATCATAAAAAAAAAACATTTTACGTATGGAAACAAAAGACAATCCTGTTGTGCCGATCCCAAATAAATCTGAGAGAGATACTCGTAAGTGGCATCACGAGGAAGTACTTTTTGTCTTAAAAATAATCCGAGGTTATAGGTATTGGGGATGAAAGTTTGTATGGGAAATCCATTCCTGCGTTTTTGTAACATGGGGGATGATTTTAAAATTCACATGTAACATTTTTGTGTATCTTTCATTAAGAGATTTGAGGTAGTGGAAATTTAATATAAATAGTCCGTATGTTGAGTAACAATAAGTCTTTATTTTTTCATTTTCTAATCGGCCTTACTCGGTCCAACGTTGTTACAACGAAATAACGTGACTAACATGTATGTGTTACGTATTTCAAATAAATGGGGAGTTAGACATTTAGAATAATAAAAAAACTATTCTATTGAATAATAAAAATATTACTTAATTGAATATATTTTCTGTCCGTAGCGTGAAAAGGTAACAGAACAGACATATTACTTTTTCAAATTTTTCTTTTTCTCTTCTGTGTTTTATGATTATTTTCTTCTTCTTCTAATGCAATAGCCAACAATACTACGTCAACTTCAATCATTTTCAAAAATTAGAACTCGTCAACACGGTAAGTATGAAACTATTTGACTAGGCGCAGAAACGGATACGTCGCAAGCGACGACGGTACGGAGCCGGATCGTATGCGTCGATATGCTGCCGGACGCGAACGGCTGTCGCCGAACCCGTTCGTATCCTTTTCAATCCGGTGAGTTGCGAGCCGATTGGTGAAAATCATCCTTAACTCTGTTTGTCTGTCTGTTACCTTTTCATGTCGTAATAGTTGAACAGATGTCGATGATATTCGGCATACAGGTAGACCACTATCTGGGTTACGACATCGGATGCTCTTATTCTAGCATTGCATTCACGTTCCTGTGGGATAATTTCCGAACTCCTCGTGGGCAAAGCCGTGAAAAAAAACTTAGGTATTATAAAAATAACGTTTTATATTGACAATAGTAATTATACGTATTATTAATTGCTGGCCAATTTAAGTTATGTATCTGACTACAGCAGTTGGGCTATTTGGTAAATAAATAAAAAAACTTAACTACCAAGGCGTTTATATGTCTAGGTACACATTACATAACATTTACCTTATATTAAATATTTTACTTATTTACCTCATATTTCCTCAGAGAAATATGACCGCACCATAACGGCGAAGAGTCGAGTTTTCATAATCTGATTCCCTTTAATGTGACGGAAATGTTAATAATGTTTACCTTCCATCTCGTTATATTTGGATGTTTAAGAAAAAATTATGAAGTTACTACGATTTTTTAATGTGCAGAAGTCAATGGACGGTATTGCCACAATGCCACCATAGAGAGTTTTCTTACCTTAGTACCAGTGGACTCATCCATGTGTACTTTTGAATGTCGGATTCTCAGTAATTTAAGCAAAATAAAGGTCATCTTTATCTGGAAAATCTTTTTCATTTCTTATATTCGGAAAGTAGTGTTTGTTTCATCCGAATAGCGGGTGGAAGACGCTGCTTCCCACCTTTGGGCGGGCGAGAACGAATTTAAAAAACAGAACTTAATTTGGTTATGTACCTACTCGTAGTCAGCTACGAAATTTCTTACATAATTAAGAAAAATGCTGCGGTCTTGTGAGTGTATAAACAGCCAGAATGAATAAAAAAAATACCTATTAAGCGGGACGGCCCACGTCGCGGGCGCCCGGCGCGGCGCTGACGCGGTGTGTTCCTTTAAAATTTAAAAAAGACTATTAAATAGGTACTATTCAGGTTATTATTATCAATCAATATTTTAGAAAAACTACTATTTTTTACATTCCTTATATTCGAAATGAAAAGTAGTGTTTAACACGGGTGAAAGTCATCAGTTCCTACTCGGACTATAGCCGCCCTCGCTGTGCCCGGGCGTCTAAATATTTCGTATGGGAATTGATTCGTTTCGACCCTTGTATAACAATCTACTACTATATGAGAGAGTTAAGAGTTTTTTATTTGCTTAAACAAATGTGTGTACATACATAGAAAGTGCATACATGATGATAAAGTAAATTAAGTGCAAACATGTTTATCACTACGTGACGTGCAAAATAATAGATTTATACAATAAAAAAAATAACAAAACATTAAAAGTTGTCATACTTATTATTAATGGGTTATTAAAATTATAGATTAAATCAACATTATTATATAAGTAGCTCCAAATGAATTTAATTACTTATGTAAGTCAAGACAAATTCTTTTTCATTAAGAAACTCAGTAACGCTATAATATGCTCTGGCGGTCAAAAAAGAACGAAGTTTATTTTTAAACACAAATTGAGGTAGTGCTCTCCAAGTTTTAGGTAGTTTGTTATAAATGACTGGAGCCATACAGTACACATTTTTGCGCATTAGTATCGTCTTAGCGGATTGGAGACAAAGCCATGCCAATAAGGATCCATGCTTTCCACAAAAATACAACTCAAGTACTCAAACGTCTACCGACTTCCTCAGTGATCGTTATCAAAATAACTTCCTGACTATTCAACCCTGAAAATGTAAATAAACAAATTAGTTTGTACCGTAAATAAGGGCACGTTGATAAATAATCGTGGTGATCCAGAACGGATGTTGTAAATTGTTCCAACGATGGCTGCTTTAGATAAATCAAGTTCCATGTAATCTCAAGGCTGTGGTAATGAAGCGAGCGGTCGGGAAGAATTATTTGGTTGATTTACCTATTATTTATGTCTTAAGAATGGCGTTCACCCGACGTCTTGACTTCGATAAGATAAATTAGCTAAAAGCGTTTGCTACCACAGTTCAGATTTTTTTCAACGATTTAATTTTGACAAGTTAGAAACCTATTACAGTAGTGCTATTCTGTAAAAATCTGGCGTGAAAACTTAAGTTAAGTGAGTTCTCATTCCAGTTGATGCTAGGGAGTGTTATTATTGACGCTTCAGCTCACTTTAAGCTCTCTTTACCTAAGTTTTTACGTTGAGATTTTTACAGAGTAGCACTACTGGAAAGCTGTAGCTGCGATCATGTTATATTGAATTATTTTATAACCAGGAATGTGGATAAATTACAGTTGTGAAATGCTCCACAACCCTCTTTTGTAGGTAGCTACCTATTATAAGCTGAAGTCTAGTCTATAGGCCGACCGCTTAACTGAGACGATTGCCTGAGGTAGCAGCGCGGTGCGGGAGGGGTGACGTGATGCGAGAGCTCAGTGATTCGTCAACATGTGACAACTATCACCCCTCCCGCACCGCGCAGCTACCTCAGGCAACATCTCAGTTAAGGTGAATATGTTGAATAAAATGTGGTTTTTCTATTTCGTGTAACTTGTTAAGTATGATGAATAGGGATTTAACATTTTGGTATATGTTTTTTGACTATTTGGTCTAGTATCATGTTAAAGGAATACACGATTCAATTAATTTTTCTCGATACAAAAAAAATTCAAAGTTATATCTATTTTTTATTTTTCGACATCACGGTACGCCGTGATGTCAAAAAATAAAAAAAAGATATAACTTTGAAATTTTTGAATATAACTTTGAAAAGCAGCCATCGTTGGAACAATTTACAACATCCGTTACCACGCTTAAGTGTTATTTAATGGAATTTAATTATATTAAAACATAGAGAATTATCATATTAAATTTACTCAAAGTAGTTTTAAATCCAATTCATTTAATTAGTTAAAAAAGGAGTAAATTCGTTTTGGCACATACGTTGTTTTATTCCGAGAGCACGCACATTATAGCCATCATTCTTTTTTGAATTTCAAAAGTATAGTAGGTTTTCGAGGATTTTAGATTTTCGAGGTAGCCCCTTAAGCGGTCGGCCTATAGTTACCTACATACATAAAATATCAGGCTGTGCAAGTAATTTAAAAAAAAATCGATATTTCGTTTGGATTCACGTCCGCTGTTCTTAAGGCCGCACTGTAAGTACCTAAGGATGTGTGCGAATCGATTTTTTTGCCCGCTGATCCAGTAGTAAGGGATCAGCTGTATTTTGTTTAACATCCCGACCTTAAGCTGGGATATACCTTTCCCTTTAGTTTTGTATCTATGGGATTTATGTAACGTAAGGCTAACGTATTTTGTGTTAAATCACAGCAAAACTAACTGTGACTTTGCGAGTTATAGTGTATGGTACCAGTTTTCTTAAGTTGATATGTTATTTTGAATTAGTAGACCTCCCCCTGACTTACGATTAACGATAACGTTTTTAACAGGTATTTGTGTTCAATGTTTCACCACGAATGCACGTATTTTTGCATGAAAATAGGCTTGCAGGCAGTAGTTGCCGAGCTGTTATCACAGGACATCTGAAAATAATTTTATGTAAGCTTGTCTGTTATTACTGCAGGTATCTTAAAAAGATACAGCTGTTAATTCAGCAACTAATGTCTTTACTAACTGAGAAGAAAACATTCAGAAATTAACTCTAATCAGTAGCAAACATAAACAGAATAGAATCCAGACATG
This sequence comes from Luperina testacea, assembly GCA_927399505.1. Lineage (NCBI taxonomy): Eukaryota > Metazoa > Arthropoda > Insecta > Lepidoptera > Noctuidae > Luperina > Luperina testacea. Next base: position 4,364,388 of record OV656771.1, read on the forward strand.
ATAAATAGCAAGTTCCCCCAACCAGAAAGCGCATAAAAAAAACACATTTTCCCCCAAAAACCTCGAAGTCATTAATAAAATATAACAGTTCAATCCCCCAACTCATTGGGGCATACATCACACAATAACGCAAACATCTAACGGGTCGGTTGCCATCACTTATTGGCGTTACGGGTATAATCCGGTAAAATATGCAAGGCGCCTCCGGGAGCGTTGTTAGTGCGAGATTTGCATAATGGCCAATCAGTCGACAGGCGACGATTTGCGCCGTGTCGATGGTATTCCCATAAAGTTTTGCGTTATAGACGCCATCTTGTGAGCCGAGTGACGTGTGGGCGACGGGGAATTAGCAGGGGAAAGGATTGTTTTGTTTGTGAAGTGAGTTGCAGTAATGTAATGAGAGGATTTGCGTTGCGATAATAAGGAAAACACTAATTTTACCTATCACCAACAAACCTGAAAACGTAAACGATAAAAAAGCGTAGGTATTTTCAAATCATCATAATCAGCCTATAATTTCACTACAGCCGACAGCCAGCCCACTGCTGGGACACAGGCCTCCTCTCTGTGAGAGGGAGTGGGCTGTAATCCACCACGCGGGCCCAGTGCGGGTTGGTAGATGTCACATGTCTTCGAATTTTTGGTTCTAGGACATGCCGGTTTCCTCACGATGTGTTCCTTCACCATTTTGAGAGCGTAATGGAGCTGTAATAATTTACACAAAGGTATTTTATTTAATTTAAAACACAAACTTATTTCTAGCTCATGAAATAATTTCACATAACTTGGTACAACTTAAATAAACATCAGACTCCATTCTCAAAACGTCAGCCGCGCTCAAGTTTGAGCTATGAATTGCAGATAGTAAACTCATTTCAATTTCCCAACTTCACGGCTTTTAACTCAGTGTACAGTGCTGCCAGCGTTTTGCCGGTAAGATCCCCCATCGATAAATCTAGCCACTTTTGCCTAACTTTGTTACTGAGGTGGGACAAATTCGTAGCAACTTGGCGACCGTCATTTTTCGTTGTTACTTTACAACACGTTGCGTCGCCGTACTTAGTTTTTGTTTCGTCCAATTTTATTGTGGTGATAACTTGGCGCTTTTTCCAAATTTATTGTTTGGAATTTTTGTAATATACTGTTTTTTATTTATAACTGATTGCTTCGCTTCTGAATCTTAAGAAATAAATGTTCTTGAGCAGAGCACCGAACCATCGTATCTTTCGTGCTAAAGATTTTAAAATTGAGAGACTATCTACAGTCTAGTTTAATGTCTTAAGGGTTCTAACAACCTATTAGATCCTTTTGAATTAAGTTTAAGGTAGACTCATAAACTCTAGATAGGTACCCTATTTTATCACTTTTATAGGGTAATGTAAGTAGGTGATATTACATTATCCTAAGACAAGATCTCGGGTACCTACATAATTTGTGGTGCAATAAAAGCGAACATTCTCAGGTTGATTGCACTATGATTAAACTCGAAGATTAAGTACTAAACTGGGATTAACGTTATCGCTGAGCTCTTTGTTTGAACCGAAGTTCGTTTTAATCGTTTGGAATTTAGTTGCATTGGATTATGGTAATAAGAACTTGGGTTTCAATGAGTACCTAGATGAATGATTATTCTGAGTTTTCTTGTTAAATTAAGCTGATTAATATTTAGTCAAATTGAAAGTCGTCTTACTTTTATATACAGGGTCGATATATATATGTACCCATCAGGATATCAATATCTAAACGTGATAGAACAAAAAATAATTAATTTGATGATTTTTGTGGGGTCATCGACCGCAATTAGTGTATTCGCAATAAATATTTTTTAATATATATTTATTAATCAGTTTTTTGAAGTGAAAACTTCTTTAGCGGCGCTGTGTACTTTTATTGGAATGGGTAAAAACTTCTAAATTCGCGTCAGGTCACGTGACCCTGATCGAAAATTCGTAAGACGTAAAACGTAAGACGTAAAACGTAAGACGCGCGTTGTTGAGGACAGCGCCATCTATGCACATCGGGAAGAACTAGGAGGGCCTCACGTACTAACTACGTAGTTCATCCAACAACGACGAGATGGCGCTGAACCACGGATATATAACTGACGACGAGCTCTATGCGAGCGGCTTGCTTCTCTTACCACTGCCGCGACCAACACCACGAACTGAAGTCTATCCTGTGTGCTTATTTGTAAATCTGAATAAATTCCTTTCACGAGAAGAATAAACCAGTCACTTTGGTCATCATACCTGATTTGCAAAAAACCCTATAAAATAAGGAACACACCTTAACACGCGTGTTTTGTTTATAAGACGATTCACAAAATACACTCGTAATTGTTCAAGTTTTCACTTCTGTCGGCACTACCGCAGTGCCAGTGTTTTTTTTTAATGTAAACTTCGCAAACGTGATTGGTGACCATATCTAAGCACAATAAAATATATTTTCTGAACTCATACTTCAGAAACATCACTACCAGCTGTTGTTGACCCCTAAAAAAAACATCAAATCTTTTTTTCTATTTTTTTATCGTGTTTAGAATTTTTAGATAGCTAATTTAATTTGACCCTGTATAAAAAATCTGTAGAAGTTTGTAATAAACCATTACATAAACATTTGCGTCACTGTAAAAAGCTCATTTCGTTTTAAACAAAACATTGTTATACTACTTCCTAAAAGTGGAATATCCAGGCAACAATCTGGATGTTTGTTCAAGAACTACAGTTAAACACCGGTGTAACTGAACGCCAAGTTTACAGGTAACACAATGTTACAGACACATAGCACTATGAAAGAGAATAATTAGATCACTACTGTAATTATGCGTGTTTAATTTACTCTTATAATAATTACCTTCAAAGTCGCGCAACGAGCGGTGCCTTTGTGTCGCGCGCGATTATATCGCGTGTCGCGCCTGTTTGTAGGAGCCTTTACTCAGGATGCTAGTTTTTCAAAGTTAACTTGAAGACAGTATTTAATGAAATTGAAGTTAAAATGGATTCTGTGCATCTTGTAGACTAATAACGTGCTGGGGAAAGCTGGTTTTGATTAACTTCTAGAGATGATATTATGACAGTCTCTGAATAAGCTTCAAACTATGTGCTCTAATATTATTACTGCTTAATGGCTTTTTGACAGATTACATGTCCTTTAATCCTCTTCCTACAACACCCTTATTTTTATATTATTTTTCTAGAGTACTCTCTACTCTAAAAAAATAATATTTAAATATTTGGAGTTAAATCGAATACGTAAAGAAAGAAAATACATTTATTTAGCACAAACTAAAAGACATACAATACACCAGATACATATCATCATCATCTGCCTAGCATTTTCCCAAATATGTTGGGGTCGGCTTCCAGTCTAACCGGATGCAGCTGAATACCAGTATTTTACATGGAGCGACTGCCTATCTGACCTCCACAACCCAATTGCTTGGTAATACGATACCCCTTGGTAAGACTGGTTGACGACTTTCGGGCTTCTGACGACCCGTAACGACTGTCAAAGATCCACGAATGACAGCCGGAACCAACAGCTCAACGTGCTTTCCGAGGCATGGAGAGGTCTTGATATGTAAAGATGGTCACCCATCCACGGACCAATCGCGGCAAGTGTAGCTTAACTTGATCAATCGACTAGTTCGGGCTTTTATTACTTAGCCACAAGCCTCTCCACATCATATCATATATCAGATAAAAACAAATAAAAAATTAAATAAAAAGTGTAAGTCCGATTTACATGTGAAAAAGGTAAAGCAGGAAAGTGTGCCTCACGGCTGCGTCAAAAAGGCCCAGTTCAGCAACAATGCCAGACAACTAGTGCCTGACGCTGGTTTTCAACTGGACCTGGTTTGTGAGGTGATGGATGTAAATCAGTTTTATACTGCAATACGACGTGTGTATGCATACATACATAAATAAATAAGATAAATTTGTGTCAGATAAAAACAGTATATATGTATAAATAGACAAAAAATACTCATAAATAAATAAATGAGATTACGTACGTCACTAGTAATTCGTAGTAAACTACTAACGGTATATCTATACTGTAGTTTTATGTAGGTGGTTTGAAATCTTAACCAATAACATTAAGCCTGGGCCATAAAAGTAGCGGTGAAAGGCAATTAAAGTTAGAGGTCAGAACGCAATAGCTCTTCGTAAATCCCCGCATATATTGGTAGGTACAGGTATTACTAGGTAACGTGTACAGTACCTACACGTTGCCTGGAAATTGACACTACAGTCCGTCTACAGAAATTTTACCTGAGACAGCTGCAACCTAACAGCAACCTTATTTGAATGAGAATAAAGGTCACTGTTATTTGGACAGTGATGCAGAACAGAAGTAAAATAACTGGGAAAGGATAGTAGAGTGCACATATCGTATGATAAGTTGTTCTTATTGTGGGAAATAAGAAAATTACAAAAGCCAACATAACAGTAGATTTACTGATCTAGTACTTAATCGAGCTTTATAAAACTTTCGATAAATTTTGGGAATGGGAACAGGGCTGGATAAAATCACCCTGCCAAAATTTAATATTATTAAAAGACAAACAAAATAGTTATCATCTTTTCATTAAAATCAGTACCTACTAAGCGCTTGCGAGTTTCACGATTTTCGTGCTAACTTTCAAACTCAACCTACTTACTTATAGTACGGTCCAAATATTAAAAAAAAAAAGAACTTTATTTCAGTCACGTGGAACTTTTTATTACCGGCAAGTAAAACGGTCTGGCTACGTATTTTATAGGAAAGGAAGTTACTCATATATTTTCGAAAGTACAGACAATGGCGACAATTCGTGATACCCAGTCACAAAATTGTTTATGGTGAATTTGGAAATAATGTTTTCATCCCATCTATTCGAAAAGGACGACTTGGTTCGCCTTTAAGTGCACCCAAAGGTGGTGTTTTCTATAAGAAACTTTTAGCGGGCAGTAATGAGTTTTTAATCCTCTTTATAAGTGCGCCGCAATTATCTTTGCCGCGCACTTTTTGAATTTGGAACATCATAGTGTTCAGCGCCAAAGAAATCGAACGTAATGTTTGAATAAAGACTGGCTGGTACGACGGCTCATGGTCGATCCGCGCGCCGTCAGAATACAAAAAAAAAGAAATCAAATTAAAAACGCGCGAAGTATAAGCCCGCGTTTTCGTCAATTTTCACGGATTGTTAGAAATTCATGGTTTTGTTTTGAAAAATGAGTTGCTCAAGTGACAGTGAAAGTATAGAATTAACTCCTGAAAGTATTAGAACTGACGCAAGAAATGTGATGGATAATCTACTACCTGCAAAATCCCGGGAGAAATATATGAAAGCCTATGGTCATTTTATTGAATGGAGAAATGCAAGAGGCGCCAAGAATTTTTCAGTTTCAATTTAGTTGTTACTCTATGCTTTATCAAATAATAATATTACAATAAAATATAAGGCGCTTTTTATTTTCTCATAGTGGGTGATGAAAAGTAGAGTGTATCACTCGGGCGCAAAATATATTTTGGCTCGGGCGACGTACTTTGAATCCCTCGCTACGTTCAGGATTCTACTAAAGAATCCCTCGCTACGCTCGGGATTCTACTCTAGAATCCCTCACTTCGCTCTGGATTCAAAAAAGCGCCCTCGCCGTAAAAATATTATTTTGCTCCCTTATGATACAATCTACTATTTCTATTAGTAAATTATAACCATTCCTACGTTAATATGGTGTGTGGTACCCAATATTTTTTGAGCTTAGTGATCAACTCGCATGAAATTAAACTCCCCCGATTCGGACCATTCTAAACTTTTTAATTTTAATAGTTTTTAAGTACCTACCAAGTCTACTTTTGTTAAAAATAGCTTTTTCTGAATTACGTTGTAGGTTATATTAGTCTTCACTGACGTTTCGTGTTTATTCGTTGTTTTTTTTTTCGTTTATTTATTTACAGGAGAATTGTGGTACAGCATAACAAACAAATTATGCTGGTAGGTAGATACTTTTTACACGACTGCCCAAAAAAGAAGTGTTATGTTTTCAGGGCTTATGTATGTTTGTGAGTTTCTTTATTCCACCATAACTTCTAAACGGCGCGCGGCATAACCAATATCAATGCATGTGGTATTGTTAGAAGCGTTGCGTTATCTCGGGTAACAGGCTGGTGAAAATTTAAAATATGTAATGGGGGAGCAATGGTTTATGAAAAAAAAAATTTTTTTTTTGTCATAAAAAAATATCTACGTATACTATCATCGTCTAGAGCTTGCTTAGTACATAACAAAATGTGTAACAGTAGTATTCAACATGCATTCGTTCACTAATAACATAACAAAAGATAAAATAAATATAACAGTGGGTTTTTTCAATGCTAGCTTCCGGCCGCGGCTTCGCCCGCGATGTATGTCGTTAAAACCTATCTTATGTGCCCGGCCGGGATGCAATCTATCTCTCTGCCAAATTTTATCGAAATCCGTTCACTGGTTTAGGCGTGAAAACGTAACATACAGACAGACAGACAGAGTTACTTTCGAATTTATAATATTAAATTTGGATCCCATAGAAAAACTTAGGTTTTCTGTTTTCCACTTTTGGACACAATGGTGGTTTAATTGCACAGTAAATATTATAATCTATTTAGTACTTACCTTGTGCCCATTCAACACTAAAACCAAATTGCTTATTTTTTTTTTTTTTGTAAAAAAAAATTATTCATTTTTTGGCAGGCGTGTTTTTTATTTTTTATAATTATTTATTTTTGTGTAGTAGTGTTTACATCAGGGCTTGCAATATAAATGAATAATTCAATGAATATTCGTCACAAACTATGACACTTTTCTGAAGAAACACATACACATCAAATATGAAAGTTGTGCAGCAATTTTACACAAGAAGTGTCACATTACATAGATATGTGAAAACACTTAAAAATTCAGGGAATAAGAAAGTCCAGTACATATTTCGTCTTCAAGTCGCAGTTCCTCTGGCCCGAGGCATCACTCACGAAAGTTTACGTACCCTCTGAGAGGACGACAAACAAATTCGTGTTCCTGGATATAATAAAAATAATATTTAGTGTCCTAATAATGCTAAAATGTTTGTATTATACGGCTTACTACAATCGTGTTGGATTGAGTTGGACTGAGTGTTTGTCGGGTATTCAAGTGTTTGTTTAGTTACCGTCTTTATGAGGTAGTATTTATATCTTTGGTATACTGTACTGCTTTAGGTAGGACTCTTATATCTGTGGGGACTAATAATTACAGGACAAGGTTTTAAAAACAAGACTTAATTTTGTCGTAGATTGTATAAAATAGCAATCGACAAAACGTTTAAAGTATCTACCAAACTCAGTTCTAATGATTACTAACTCATAGGTTACTAAACGTTATGTTATCTTAACGAAATTGTATGCAAAGTGAAGTAAAATGCCGAGAAGAGAATCATACATTAATAACAAACTTCAAATGTGCATAATGTCTTCAGAACGTTGAAATTAAATGCCGACGGAATGCTTACAACGAGGGAAGAATTTAACATGAGTACTCGTCTAATGTGTCTGCATTATATTTTATGAAATGCCAGTGTTTTATTACTATGTATTTTTTCTTTGTGAAACACAAAGAGAAGCTGACTTTTAATCTAGTATTATGAGTAACAAGTCCACGTGTCTGTTAAAATCTTCATGAAAAAGTCGCTATCATATTTTTCATATATCACTTTGAAAAAGCGAGTTGCTATTCAATGGCTACGGAGTTGTTGCTGTGTGTATAAAGGCTCCTTCAAACAGGCACGACACGCGATAAAATCGCGCGCGACACGAAGACACCGCAAGTCGCGCAACGAGCGGTGCCTTTGTGTCGCGTGCGATTCGCGTCGCGCGTCGCACCTGTTTGCAGGAGCCTTGATGGTTCATAAACATACGCTTTCTTATTCTTAACGCCACATACAGTTTTCGGTCATATTGCCGTAAGTAAATAGTTTTCTAGGTACTAGATACCATTTAGCCAAATCTCAAGTCGAGTCTCTTAATTAACTCCAGATAAGACTATTCAAATTTATTTATTTGTACACTTACTCGTAGATGTCATGTCGTGGTAGGTACATGATGATATAAATTAAAAAATATGTTGTGTTACTATGTGCTGCCTTGTAAGGCGTACAAATATTGTTTGCACAGTAGGTAATGTATGTACAGGCAGGCCTATATAATTATAAAAATACTGCTAAGTAACAGTCTTAAATCTTTACAATAACCTATACAAAGAAAATAGTACAAAACTAAGGTAACAAATATTATAAACTAAACTTATGAACTAAAGTAAGAAATTAGGTAGGTAGTTAATAAATCTGAGAAAATGGTATTACGGATTTTATATTTCTTCTAAATATTCATTTATCGTGTAAAGGCTCCTGCAAACAGGCGCGACGCGCGACGCGAATCACGCGCGACACAAAGGCACCGCTCGTTGCGCGACTTGCGGTGCCTTTGTGTCGCGCGCGATTTTATCGCGTGTCGCGTCTGTTTGAAGGAGCTTTAATATGCTTTCTATATCAGGAACCTATGGAGAGTTTTTTGAAAATGTTTAAGTCTTATCAAGCTTTTATAAATTTTGGTAGTTTTCTAACTTGATATATGGATATCAAGTTTCTAACTTGATATATATATATGGATATCAAGTTAGAAAACTACCTAAATTTAAACGCCAAAACTACGACCATAAAATTCGCAATTTAACTCTCTATACAATAGGAGAAAAGACAAAACTAAATATACCATTAAAAAACCGTCACCAACTGCAGTACATCAGACATCTGAAAGATATTAAAAGTCAACTCGAACCAGGATCAAGTTCTACATTTATATAAAGGTTTCCACCTTTCCAACGGTGTCCAACTTCGCGTTATTTGAATTGTAAAACACGCTCATAGTCGATTTAAATTTGAAACGACTTGGATTGATGTGCTGTTGTGGGCTTTGCCAGTTAAATGACGGGTATTCACCGCTCGGAAATGTTCAAAACATGCTTTTTTTTCATTCTTTTGTTTGTTTTTTGTAACAGATTGAATGGGTTTTTTTTATATTTTGAGATACACAACGCTTTGATACATAACTAACTATGCTAGGTAGCTGATATTCAGTAATCCGGTCTATTTTCCTACCGCAGGTATGCTGGAAGTGTGAAAGAAGTGAGATGCTTGCGGTTAAGTAATAACAGCCGGGTCGGTCGATCAGGTTAAGCTACACTTGCCGCGGTTAGTCTGTGAATGGGTGACCATCTTTACATACCAAGACCCTTCCGTGCCTCTGAAAGCACATTAAGCCGTTGATCCCGGCTGTCATTGGTGGATCTTTGACAGTCGTTACGGGTCGTCAGAAGCCCGAAAATCTGACAACCAGTCTTACCAAGGGGTATCGCATTACCCAGTAACTTGGTTGTGGAGATCAGATAGACAGTCGCTCCATGTAGAATACTGGTAGACAGCTGTATCCGGTTAGACTGGAAGCTGACCCTAACGTAGTTGGGAAAAAGCTAGGCATATGATGAGGTATTCTGGAAGAGATTTCTTTAGAAATAAGCAAGCATCACCTTTCTAGGTACCTATCTTCTGTCTGTTTATTTATATGTATGTGCATAAATGGATAAATAAATAAACAACGATATGGTTCCTGGTCAAGAAGAGTCACTGGTTAGGTACTCTAGAAATAGGCATCAACACACGTCTTTCTACCTACTAATTACAATTCACTGGAAAAAAAAGTTTATACTGGCAGAAAGAGTTATAAGGTGTTTTGCCAAGTACCTAAGCCTTGAAAACAGTGTCACATTATGGTGACCCCTACATAAACGAACATGGGAAAAGTGAACTCTTGAAGAAGTCAGATTAAAGTCCATAATACTCAGAAAGCTAAAATGGCGCATCCTCAATTTCTTAAAACTTGTATTTGTCCTAATTCTCTCGAGTTTGCAGTAATCTACATAAATATTCTAAATATATGTAGGCTAGCTATAGTTCGCTGAATGGGCGCTTTGAATTTTAAACTGATAGCTTAATTGGTTCCCGAACTTTTACCAGAACTCTGTTAATAATCAGGCAGTTTTGCCGGTGTGCTACTGAAAGAAACATACAGTATTAGGTCAGCAATATGTTAGCAGTTTGGGAACGCCGATCCTAACAACTTGTTAGTGGATTTTATGCAAGCGATATTTACTTATGCTTAGAAATAAGTCTAATTCAGACTAGCCCGTTTTAACTGTAAGTTATTAGGAAGGAATAGGAAGGATAATTCGCTTCGGAAAGAATCCATAAATGGTAATCCATCCTTTTCTAGAGTGATCTCGATCCAACCATTGCGGTACGTGTTAGGTGAGACGTCACCAGCTCTTCCTTTTTTTTTTTTTATTTTTTTTTTATCGTGGAGAAATGCTCATGCATACTGCACTACCACGGGGAGATAGTGCAGTTATGTGGGACTCTAACCCACTAAAACTCCACGGTGTCCTCCTCTGCCGCTTACGGCGGGAACACGGGCACGCGTTAGCACTCATCCGTGAACCCGCCGCGGCTGTCCGTTGCCGGACCCTCCTCAGGGGAGTACTCCCCATCACCGGCGCACTAGAACACATAGCACGCCGTGACCACTCCAGGGACCAAACCAGCACATGGGCGCCAGACGACCCCGTGTCTGGGCACCCTTGGTCCCCCTGTGACGGGTCAGAACATTGGCCCCGCCGCCTGCCAAATTTCGGCTGCAGAGGATAGGGAGAGCGGCCAACGCAATACCGACACTCCTCTTCCCCTGCAGCCCCACCGCGTCCGCCATCTTATAGTGGCGACCCCGTTAAGGCCGCGGAAGGTAGGGAGAGCGGCGCACCGTAATACCGGCACTCCTCTCCCGCCGCGGCCCTCAACCCTCAGCCGCGACGCCCCCGTCACGACATCGCGGCCCGCCTCAGTTGCGATGCCGCCCAAGCGGCACCGCAACCTACTTTTGGCCGCTACGTCGTCGGCTTGTCAGCAAAAGCCCTGACGAGCGGCCCCTCCTCGGGTTCCTCTTAGCTTCACCGTGGGGGTCAAAGCCACGGCTACTGAGCCCCCCCGGGGGGTCACCAGCTCTTCCTGGGCCAGCCTTGGCGGCGCCGTCCATCCCCAGGCACCCACCTCTTTTTTTTAAATTGTCAAACGTTTTTTAAACTTTTTTTTCAGCAATGACAGCAGCATGGGTATTATGATAGCAGAATTTGATTGTTTACGAAACCAGTGAAGTCGATGCAATAAGACAACGTGACTGCACACTTTGACAATTTTTCCTAAAATGATCAGTTCTAGAATATTCCTGCTGACATACAGCTATGAACTGTAACGTTGAACTATTAATTATAACATTTAGTGATGACGTGTAACTTAAGCTATACGAGTGTACATGTAGGAGGCACCGAGACCTTACATGAGAACACTGACTTGCCTAAAGTCTGTGCGGTTTGTTTGTTTCGGTCTTATGTTCAAGTACTTTAAAATTAATGATTGTCTAAGTAAGTCTACAATTGTCCTACAATATACTCCATATTATAGGAATACGTTCTCATATTAAACTTTAATTGCAACCATGTTTGAGTAACAAAGAGAGACTTTAATGAAAATATTTAATTTGTTTATTGTCTGGCTTACTATTTTTGTGTAACTTACCAACTAGATGATGAATCTCCAGATCTTTAAATTTTAACGTAAAACTAAGTCATTTTAGAAATCAATTGAAGACATTATATCGCTTCGCGTTCTAACTCTTACCGTTCTAACTCTTACCAGCATTTTATTTTTGCTTTTTTATTCATTGTGAATTTCGTTTTTGTTCTACCCTAAATTAGCTTTGATTAATTATCAAAGATATGTATTTACTAGGTATGTTATTATTAGAAAGAAACTATGCCCCTGAATAATTCTAGATAAAGACAAAGCAAAAACACATAATGGTTTTTTTATATTAAATTTCTTAAAAAAAATTACAAACCTAAGGTTGTCTTTAAAAGATCGCTTTTAGCGATAAGACCTCCCATTGTGTCACCCTTTGTACAGTTTCTATATATTTTTGTCTGTAATTTATATGGTATACATAATAAAAAGTATTCTATTCTATTCTATTCTACAAACCTAAAGTTAATTTTAATACTAACCAAATTCAAAAGAACGTTGTCTTGCAAAATGCAGAAGGAATTGGTTCCAAGCCAATGTAGTAGCGAGCATATTGGTTTACAAAAGGAAAATTAAAATATTAAACTGCATTAGTAATATATGTTGCTATTGGACAAATATTTTACTATGATAAGCACAAAAACACTCAAGTAACAAAAAGCAATCATCATCGTCGTTAGTACTTTCCTGATGACTGATTATACATTCCCGCGCGGTAATTACGTTACACACTAACAATTTCAATGCCTTTCATTTTGAAAATTCAATAACATTAATATTGCGTTATACGTTGCCGAGCAGATGATTTTTTCAAACGTATGAAGCAATGAATTATGAAGTATGTTACGCAATTGGGGTGCGCTGTCGGAAAAATGACGACACCAAAATGATGGACGTCCGCAACAAACCTGCATAATAAATTTTCTATACAGTATGTTAACTAACAGAGGGCGTTCCCGTTAACCCGCAATAGTATAGCATCCATACATGCTAAAAAAAATATTACCATTCGAAAATAAAATGTTTTTATTTTTTTATATTAAAATATTCACTAAAAATCGTAAATTGATACTCTATTTATTTAATTAATTCTAATTTATTTAATTAAATAAATTCCGACATTGCTGTCCTTCAAGTACGCGTGTACAGAGTGTTTCTTTAACGTATCAATTTACGATTTTTAGTGAATATTTTAATATAAAAAAAAATTAAAACATTTTATTTTCGAATGATAATATTTTTTTTAGCATGTATGGATGCTATACTATTGCGGGTTTAACGGGAACGCCCTCTGTTAGTTAACATACTGTATATCTGTGGTTTTTTTAATGTTTTAGGCCTTTAACACTTAACATGGAATGGCACGGTAGCTCGATTTAGGACTCTCATGCAAATTAATTGCCACACACCGGCTGTTTATTTACTAAAAGTTAAATTTACCATGTTTCCCTCATAGTTGACCGTGTCTCAAACATGCTATTTTTCACCTTTGGACGCGGTGACGCTAATATAATTACGTTTCCGACACGCAAATCGCACATAATTTTGATATCTGAACCATGCAGTGTAGCGTGAAGGTTTTATTGCCTTAAAATAATTTCTTTACTAAGTTAATGCCGTAATCTCTATGGAAGCATTTTTACGATAGGTATTAGTTTTATTAGCTATTTGATTTGGGTCATCAGATTGTTCCAGTAAATTAAGTAAAGTACATAAAATTATTGTTACTTCGTGTGAAGAAAATAATGGGTCACATTTAAACGCCGCTGACAAATGCGTCTGAAAGATAATATCAATTGACTCAGCCCATCGCAGTCCTGCTGGACATAGGCCTTTCCTAGGCTGCACCACAAACCCCTATCCTCCGCCTTCCGCAACCAGTCTGTCCCAGCCAACTTCTTTAGGTTGTCCATCCATCTAGCTGCGGGCGTCCCACACTACGCTTGCTGATACTCGGTCTCCACTCTACGACACGTCTGCTCCACCGGCCATCGATTAAAGATAACATCGAAAGTGTGAAAAGCAGAAGTAATAGATTACCTTATGACAGTTGATGGCAGCAGTGATCAGTACTAAATAGATCAGCAGTGAATACTCTCACTATAACCAAGTATGGTCTCACTACTACAAATTGATGTTTAGTTTAGGTACTGCCTATCTTTCGAATTCCGTATTTTATTTACAAAACATTTTCCTGTTTATTCATAAAAGTTACTGAAAGTTAAGTAGGTACTAGTAGTTATTAGCAATTGTTTAACCATACATTTTTGACGTTTGAATCACATAACTATAATCATCGTTTATACGTCTCCATTTATACTAGGTATCACAAGATCCTTATAATCTATTTTTCACCTTTGACGTGGTACGTTAGTAAAAATAGTTTTCCCATTCCCGTGATTCCTATCTCACATCAGTCGGTATTGAGATCTGCCCGGAGCCCAGTTATACCTGATTGGCTTTTACAAGTTACGGGTAGTGCTGTAAAAATTTTACTACCTATTTTTAGATAGAATAAAGGATTTTTAACTGGAATAGTCCACTAGTTGAATATTGGAATGGCACAAGGCTGAATATTGGGTTTCACTGTTTCCGTCACATTTCACTGCGTGGATATATCGGGTTAGGAAGAGGAGTCGACTCGTTAAAATTATTAAAAACTTTTCATGAAAGTGTCTGCATCTGTGATAATGTCAGGTATCTATGCGCTGTGCTTGTGTTTTTTACATTTATTCCATGAAGGAAGGATTTATTTATTCTCCTGTTTGACGCAAATATAATATAATAATATATATATAATATAACACAATTCTACATACAGCAGCATCTATGTAGGATTTATGTATCTATACATTCTGCATAATATATATCCAAAAATCTTTAATCCAAAATAACAACGTACCTTCGTTTCTCTAACGCACACGTCAACTCTAACTCGGATAAAAAACTTAAAAAAATAACTGGCAACCAACGTGCAACGGTTGTGCATTTCTAAAAAAGAAAACATGTTTACCCACAGTGTTGCGAGCGCAAAAAACAAAATAATTGAATCGGGAAGGGGTCGCCCCGGCCGTGGCGTCGCGCGTTGATTGGCCGATATTCAAATTGAGAACTAACGAGATATCGTGCGGCGTGTGCGCCTGATGACGTTTTACGGTGCGGCTAATATATTTCCTATCGCCTTAGGGAAGGTGTTAGGGGTAATGGGCCGAGGAATGGAGGGAGTGACTTAAAAATTGCACGACGATATTGGTTGGCAAGGCTTTAGGTAGCAATAAGATATTAATTTATATTTATTATAATATACGATGTAGAAAAGTCGAAAAGTCTTGCTTAAGCTTTTGCGACGGTCCACGGTTCACAGTGAGGTGAAGGTAGAAAATATTAACAGACAGCTTATACAATTTTATCTTATATTTTTAGTAATTACATTACTTTAATTAGGGAATGAAAATCATGAATACAATAAACAAGCCAACACACGGGTCCGAGTGCTCATGGTCTTTTTAAAGAAATTTCTAAACGGCTGGTTGACACTTCCTGTGACCCAAGGGCTGGCTTTTACTTTGGCCAGAGGCTAAGCATTGCCATACAATGTGGTAATGCCGCCAGTCTCTTGGGTACATTACCAGTCGACAGCAATGCAAATGAATTTTTCGACGCAATTTTTATTACTTAGGGGTATGAATAATAGTTTTTGTCCTATTTTCAGACCTACTGACTATACACACAAAATTTCATAAGAATCGGTCAAGCCGTTTCGGAGGAGCTTTGTTACAAACACTGTGATACGAGAATTTTATATATTAGATGTACAAATAGCTCACTATAAGATTTTAGCACCTGCAGCAGCCGCCCCAGCAGAGTCCGCCGTTCTAGGAAGATACGGTATGAGGGTTTCGGTATAGATTGCAACCCACACCAAAGGCCTACAAGCCATTATGGTCATTCCGTCTGGCTTCTTCCCATCGTCGCGCGCCAAGGCATTAGGTTCTCAAATAGCTGGCATCCTGGCGGGCGGTGACAATAAGAGCCCGACGGATGATGTCATTAATGCTGGCGTGCCGTGCCATCGGAACAGCGCTCTTGCTGCAAGATATGCTATGGTGTTCGAGGTAGTCGACTGCTTCACTGCATTGACGACGATGTGGAGATAATGGCGAAATAACCTTATGCTTGAATGTTTTTATCTGCACTTTAAGACACGCAACTGTCATCTCAATGTTTTGTTGTGGCACAATGAGGGTTTTCTGAAATGACGTTCGCTAGGTGGCAGCACTGACACGTCAGGTTCAGGCATCTGTCAAAGAGCCTATATTTTCTTTAGTCATGACTGAATGCTGAACGAATGAATGAATCGAATGATGAACGTCATCATATATTTTATATTGGAAGACCTCTTGTCACAGTGGTGCCAACTGGTGTCGTAAATTTTCACGAAAACCCTCATTGAAAACTATTCCAGTATGTTTTATTGTTCTAATGTTCATCATAACAACAAAAGCATATAATCCACATAAATACACAATCCGAGCTTACACGTGTCTAATAAACATGGGTTATATATAAAATCACATAATTTATTATACCGAGTGCTTCCGTTGTTGCTTCCATCGTTCACAGTCCACAGATTGAACATGATTTGCGTTTTTCCTTGTTAGGCTCGCGTTCTGAGAATCAACATGTTGTAGATGTGATCGTGAGAAATTACATTATTACGCTAATTCTGACAAGACAGAAAAAAATGCTTGAGATTTATGTTGGATCTATGTTGTCAGACTTGTATTTAGAAGTTGTACTTTCATTTTGTTGCAGTGGAAGAAGGCTTGTCATCTTGCTAGGCTCTATAAAAAAATACAGTGCATTGACTAATATTTTAAACAGACATTCACCACTTAAAAGGGCTCATAATGAGCTCTTTACTTATTCTCGGATTACCATGAAAAAGTTCGGGAAATATTAGTTTTTATATATCCTATAAAACCCATGAATTTCATGACACCATAAACCATTGAATCTCAAGATGGTTGCCTATGAAAAAATGGCGGGTGTTTACTGGAATGTTAACGGTGATATTCATTATTATACATGTTGTAGGTTTATTTTATCATTTATTATATCAAGGGATAAACGTTTTACGTTATTGAATATCTTAAGAGACTGTCCCTACAATTTTATTGGGGATTTTCTATTACGTTCACGTCACATATCACATAACAGTCATTATGTTAGGTCTACCGAAACTAAAAATATTCAATTTCCATAAAATATCGTGTAGGTGTTTTTACAACAAGAAAATATTTTAAAGTAAATTCCGTTGAAGGTTTTCCTGTACTGTATAATAAGTCCTTTTTGAAGTAACAGAAAACTAAATTGTCAAAGAACATAAAAGTCAAAATCCATTACTTTAAGCACACTACTTACCTTTTAGTTCTGATTATTATCTCCAAAGACTTCCTCAGTAAAATCGGATAATAAATAATGTATAACATTGTTGGTTAGGGAATGACAGTGTCAGTTACTTTTCTGGTTAATTTAAAGTCCCCGGCTTTAATGGCGAACTTTATGTACCGGCTTTTATGTGCCAATAAAGTTTCTTTGAAACGAAGCAAGGCCGTTAATCTAGAGAACAAATAAAAGAAAAAAGTTACCGATGACGATGATAGCGTGGTTATTTTTTGACAAAGGAAAATTATTTTTCAGCCTTCGCCTGGACTTGACGGAGGAAACCTCGTAACAGTTCTCAACATTGTGTTGTGGGCTCCTGTATATAAGAGTTTTACTTACAAAAACGAACCTAGATCTATTAGAAAATAGCTTTGTAAATATACCTATGTATGAAGAGAGTGAGAAGTTATAGGTTATCTCAATAGCAAAGGAATTCGACACACCGATTTCTGAGGGCCCCAAGCCAGAGTGCCAATCGTCTCGAATAACTTGTAAAGCAGCTCTGGTTTACCCATTTGGAGATATGCAAACGGGTAAACCAGAGCTAAAGCCTTTAGCGCTAAAGAAAATTTAGTTATTTGGTGTACAAGCGGGAATCCTAGTGGTGAGCTTGGCTTTCACTTTCTACCTTCACACCTCACATAAAACTAGCAATTTCCACATCGAAGTTAACACGAGTATTTTATGACGTAAAATGTGCCTACATAGGAACATACTGTCAGCCCATCACCTACATCAGTCTACATTGACCCTGACAACGTGTAGAATAAATAAGTAGCTTAGGTGTCTACGCTTGGTAACTAACACGCGAAAATATTGTTAAGTCTGTCGTCTATAAGGTACCTTCATATATACGTGCCAAATAAGTTTGGTTTACCCTGAACAAAGGCACTTTGAGTAGTTTATATGAGTATAATTATATTTATAGAGGAATTTGAAATGTGGGTATAAAATGCTCGCCCCACATTACATGGGTTAATTAAAGAAATGTGAGTGTGATATATTTATAGATGTAAGGCCGGTTTCAAACCAATTAAACCAATTCGTTTAAAACCAAAATAAACCATTTTTCGATTTAAAACGGTTGGTGTTGATGACTATGTTTTTCTTAATAAATTATAACTACATTTTCTTGATTTTACCGAGGTAGGGATATGACAGAGTACCTATAAGCTGTGTATAGATTTTTTGAATGTGTGATAAATACTGATATTGATATACTTAGCGGGTTTAGTTCTAGTTGGTCTAGCCGACCAAGCGTAGGTATTACCTACCCAAGTTATAAAAATTGGTAAATAAACATTTTTTCATTGTTTTCAAACGATATAAATAATTAATTTGATTCGGTTTTTTCGTGTAGTAGGTAAAGTAGGTAGGCACTTTCTATTGATTTTCTATAAACTACTTAAAACGAAACATGACGTCAGGTAACCAAAAATTGCCCAAAATAAAGTGTAAAACACAGTTCTTTTATTTTTGTAGGCGAGTTTTCAACCATTTAAAACGATTAATTTGGGGTTTAAAACTGCAACATTTTATTTAAAACGTTTTAAATCGGTTGTTCTACATCTGTAGTGTGCTATGTGTCCGCCTACCTACCCCTTTGGGGAATACAGGTGTGATTATATTTTAAGATGTTATTGATATCAGTTGACCAAATAAACAACAACTAATCATATTAAGATGCGGTTAGATATGAAAAAGGGTCCTAGAAACCAATAGTAAGATGGTATCAGTCAACATATGGTTATGTTGACTGATTTTACCATCTTACTATTGGTTTCTAGGAGCCTTTTTCATAATGTTCCCACTGCTGGGATACAGGCCCCTCTCTGTGAGAGGAAGTGGGCCGTAATCCACCACGCGGGCCCAGTGCGGGTTGGTAGATATCACATGTCTTCAAATTTTTGGTTCTAGGACATGCCGGTTTCCTCACGATGTTTTCCTTCACCGTGATGATGAAATAATTTACACACCGTAAAGCGCCTGTCTGGGTTTGAACCTACGACCTACAACTTGTAAGTCACGGCTGTTACCACTGGGCCACCACTGCTCTCTCAGTCAGTCAAAATCAGTCACATAACCAAAATTAATAGCGAAAATACTATTTTCAGACATTACTAATCGATGTCAAAGATATAAACGGAAGTTGTATCACGATTTACGGCCCCCCATAAAAGTTTCTTCAGTTTGTGAAAGTAGTGAGACATTTCCTAGGACATATAGAAATAATAATGTTACCAAAACATAGAAATGAAATGCCTATTTACAAAAGTGATGTCAATAAATCTAATTCACTTGTTCAGTATTCGACTCTTCAGTTTTCTAACATCTATTGTAAAGTCCACTGCCTCCAATCATACTCGACAACAATTACCAATCTTTTTCAAAAGTTCAATTTCTATACGAATTTCACTATCCATCTGCTCGAGCGCTTCGGCGCTATACTCTTCAATCGCCACTTCCAGCGATTGAAGCAGGCAAACAGTGAACCAAGCGCTTGCAATCCGTCCGCTAATTGAATATTGCCCAAGGGTGATATAACTCTTGACAATATCCGAATCTGTGACGACTATAACCGAACTGGGAGCCAGTTGTTTTGCTTAAACAACAATATATGTACCTCAGGGAATAAAAAATGGTAAAAAAAGAGTTTCGGGTAGTGCTTGTAACATTCGACCGCGGTCACAGGTTTATGTTACTAAAGCGAGAATTTGGTGGTGCGTGTTGACCTTTGGAAATAGGAGAGCTGTGTAGGTATGTGAAGTTATTAGGTACCTAGTATTTTTGTAAACTGTTAATTAGTCTGTCTGTTAATTTTTCCGTTTTCTGTCTATCTTTTAGTTTTTAGCAAAAAATTCATACGTTGGTAAATGCTTAAAAACATACTACATAATACTTTCGTTTAAGATGTTAATACATATTTAGATATCCCGTGCGATGATGCGGGCGTCTGACGAAAATGATCGTGCGGCCGTCGTGCGTTCAAACATACTGATATTTACTGAATGTCCTATTGAAGGTAGCGCGATCATGCTAGGGCAGTAGGACTTTTTGTCTATGAGTGTACAAAGTGTCCCACCATCATTATTTCATACGCTCAAACGATCTCAGAGAAAGCATGCACAAAATAGCCCATAAAATAAATCAGACGACAAAAGAAACCCCATAATGTTCGTTACTCAGAATTTTATTGCGTCTAAATGACGTACAAAAAATACCAACGTTCGGTTAGCGTATATACGCTTTAGTTTTATTGCCGCGTTTAAGGGTTAAGTGCGAAAAGGAATGTAGATATGTACGTCGCAGGGACGTGGAAATACTTTCGTGGGTTATAAGTACCTTACATGACGTTTATGAGGCGTGGATCGTTGTCGGTTCGTCTTTTGTGTCATTTATATTGTTAGATTAAACAATAAATAACCTTTTGTCCTAAAAGGCAATGGAGAGGGCTATGTTTGGAGTTTCCCTGATGATCGAATCAGAAATGAAGAGATCCACAGGAGAACCAAGGTTACCGACATAGCCCGAAGAATTGCCAAACTTAAGTGGCAGTGGGCAGGACACATTGCTCGCAGAACAGATGGCCGATGAGGCCGAAAGGTTCTGTAGTGGTGACCGAGTATCGGAAGACGTAGCTTTGGAAGGCCTCCCACAAGGTGGACCGACGACCTCGTGAAGGCTGCAAGAACTCCTTAGATGCGAGAAGCACAGAACCGGTCGAAGTGGAGGTGCTTGGGGGAGGTCTATGTCCAGCAGTGGACGAAATGATGATGATGACGATTTTGTGTGTCTGTTGGACGTGTGGCTCGATGAAATTAGGTTTCGTATTTCCGGGTTTTCTTTCATTTTCATATAACATTCCGACAGTCTTAAGTTAAACAGCCGATCAATTAGGTATGTAAAAATTTCTAAAGAAAATTAAGGCAAAGTGAGCTTGAAGTGAGATGTCAATAGTGTCAATCTCTAGCATCGGGTCGAATGACGGCTCACTTCAAGCTCAATTCACCTATGTTTTCACAATGAGTTTTTTTACAAAATAGACTTTCAGGTCTGGTTATTATGTATTATTTCACAAGTTTGTTCTGTTAAATAGTATTATTATTTTATTTCTGTTTAATACGCCATGAGCAGTTTGTAATAAAAAACTGCTCATCGCAAATATGCGATGGAGAAAAGTAGAATATCTATCTCATTATTGATTTTTTTCTGTGAATTTTTATTTTATTTCTATTTTGGTGTGAATTCTGAATGAAGTTATATTTATAATATCAAGTAACTGATCAATAAATTATTATGAAGATATAATCAAGCGTTACCACGGATATCATCCCAAATACTGCTTCCATTTCCCCTTACAACTAAATATCATACAAAATAACCATTGTGTCGAAGTGTCGTAGCCCCTCGTAGCAGATCGTAGCACTTCGTAGCACATCGTAGCGACCCGTAGAATACGTTAATGTTTCGTAGGCAATGGTTATTGTAACATGTTCACAGTATTAAGGCTACGGTATATTTGTACGGGTATGTTTGTTAAATGTTTTGGGTATTTTTCATGCCGTTATGTTCCTATTTGGAAAAGCCAACTAAGAGATAAAGACAAAAATAATTAAATTATAGCCACACTAGGTATGTAAGGTCCGGGGTTTCAAACTTTGCCAAAGATGTAAACAACAATGGCCGCTAAAAATTGTCTATGGTTTAGTGATGCATTAATTTTTAGTTTTGGTGCTATCGATGTTACGATTCTTTGAGTGGATTTTTTGGGGTTCATAAATGGAATAACTCACTAGGTACCTCCCTAGCAAAAGACCTGCAAGTGCAAATTCGACAAAGCTAAATAAGAGCTATTTTTATTTTTGCGAAAACATTTTATACCTCACATAGTATTTCGATACGTATTGACACAAGAACATTTTAGTAATGTTTGTTTTCGTCTTGTTAAGATCGGTTTTAAGATCGCTTGAAGTGGATATGATTGGAGTTTAAATTCCCAAAAACGGTTTTTTTTACCATTCGATATTGAATGGCGACGCGACGTTGGGCAATACGTTGGTTCGAATCCACGTCAAGCATTGCTCTTTTCGAAAGTATTCGTAATAATTTGTTACAAATTCAATGTTATAGCAGTATAATATTTTAAAACTTGAGGGGTCCCATATTACCTATAGAGCTACGACATTATTTAATAAGGAAACAAAGACAAGTAGAACGCGGGCTAGCTCCAACAGCATCTTGAAAGTCTTAACCGAGACGCAATTCTTGTCAGTAAGTATAAATGAATACATTGGAACAATGGATTTTTTTCAATAAAGGAGTATTAAATACCTACTCCTTGTAGAAATAATCGATATTTATTATTTCAATCACTTGCATTTCAATGACAAGATAAATTTAGACGAGACAAAAAAGGATGTCGGATTTTGACATTTGTAAAACTTCAAAATCAATCAATCCCAGTTTTCGCTTTTATTGTTACATATAATAGAATATTTAAATTTGATGTTAAAGTGAGAGTGATAATACGTATATACTATTTAGTGCGAATTTAATCAGTGACACACAGATATCATGTTTAATTGCAAATGCAATAACATTGAACATGCCTGGGGCAAGTTCAATGTTATTGCATTTGGCAAGTCACCTCCACATCCCGTTTATGTAATAAATAGTAGCGTGACATAAGATAACGATGCTCAATATTTTGTTTTTATGGTAAAACAATATTTCTGGCATTTACGATATGAACAATACGTTTAAATTAGATTTTGAACATTTCTAAGTACGAGAATTTATTGGCTTTCTGATGAATTGATTCAGCTAGATTTCCAATATCATGATAGAAACATAATCTGATTGACGTCAGAACTAGATTCTGATGCCAATTCCAGTTCTGTTTCTAGTATCTATTGTTCATTATTCCAGCTTTTACGTAGGTATTTCATGAACTTTGTAGTAACCGGCCATACTTCATTAGTCTCTTTCTTTAAACTCCTTGGTCAGATATAATATACATACCTATATTATATACCTATATATCAAGAGTATTTATCAACACGAGAATGAATATAATCTAGACATTAATTTCAAATAAAAGTAAAATTACAAAAGAAAGAAGGAAAACAAGAGAATAATTCAAGTGTAACTTAATTTACCGCTTCGAATAAACCGTAACAGGCAAACTCATTCAGTATAAACTTTGTCATCCTAATCCCAAACCTCGGAATTAAACTGCAACCCAACAATGGCTTACAAAATTTTATTCAAACACAATTCACGAAGTGGATATCTTTCGATAATGACTGCTATTCATGCTAACAATACAGCGAGACCGGATCTATAAAATCTCTCCATTCAAGACGTAGGTGCCTTATTCAACGGGATTTCTTACGAACGAGGCTCTATAACAATTCATTATAAGGCCATTGAGCTATTTCTATTGTTAACTTGGCCCATTATAGTCTCATTTAGCTTAGACCGTATTATAGGGTTAACAATGGCACTTTGTCGGTTCAATTATATCACGGGGATGTTCAAGTAATTCGGGGTTGATGTGTTGATGGGTTACAGTATTTATGAGCTATAGAGCGCACTAACGGGACGTGGATTACACAGGGATTTAGCAGCGTTTCTACTCCAATTTTAGTAGTAAAAT
Organism: Luperina testacea; assembly: GCA_927399505.1. Taxonomy (NCBI): domain Eukaryota; kingdom Metazoa; phylum Arthropoda; class Insecta; order Lepidoptera; family Noctuidae; genus Luperina; species Luperina testacea. Next base: position 4,388,172 of record OV656771.1, read on the forward strand.
GGTCGGACGACCAATTTTAAAATACATACCTTTATGCAGAGCCATGCGAATATTAAACTGCGCCCGGGGCAAAGCCTCATTGTAGCGTTTCTACACAAGATGATTTTTAGACACTGTCTGTACTTACGTTACTAGGTGATTGTGTACGTACACAATCACCAAGGTCTCAAATGCGTATGCTAGTTTATTTATTTTGTAAAAAAAACAATACCCGAAACTGTCAAATTTTCCCAATCAACTTTTAACCTTGTGCTTTAGCGATAAAGTTGAAAATATATTAAAGAAATTTGACAGATTGTAGTATCTTGATGTGCTGGCGTTTGTACTTCAATATTGGTTAATGTGTCAAAGGAGGCGTCACAAAATTGGCCAACATATTTCCCTTTTTGCGTGGTGGTAGGTACTATCTATATATACAGCGCTCTATAGCTTATTATTACTGATTCAGTATTGTATTTCGATTCCTAAGTTTATACTTAGGAATCGAAATACAATACTGACAATAATATCACATAGCATTATTGCTATGTGATATTATTGCCTGCCTTCAGATGGAATGCAATAGTGTATCGTTATTGTGTGGGTCGGGTATAGGTTACAATTTAGCTAGCTATTATTAAAATTATGAAGCAGCCGGCCGATTCTGTATAAATCTCCCCGTGAAAACTTAGGTGAAGTGAGTTTGTTTTTGCTAGGAATTGACACTATTGACAGCTCACTCCACGCTCATTTCACCTAAGTTTTCACGGTGAGATTTTTACAGAATAGCACCGCTTAGATGAAACTATACGCTGGGTTACATGATACTCTTTGCTTTTGACTGACACTTTGTACAGTCGAAAAAGCATAATTATTTGAAATACAGGCAGCATCATCAGCCTATAGTGTTCCCACTATTGGGACAGAGGCCTCCTCTCTATCAGAGGGAGTGGGCCGTATCCACGACGCGGGCCGAGTGCGGGTTGGTGGATGTCACATGTCGTCTTAAACTTATGACTTGTAATTTTTTTTATTTAAATGAAAATCGTTTACTTTAACCATGCTTGTAAATATGTGAGCACCATGTATCTATCAGATAATTAATTTATATGTCATGGTTTCATTTTTAATTCTTTTACCTATTGCGGTAATTAGTAATTTTATTTTAGGTGCATCGTCTTCACATATTATTATGTATTATATAATTAATGTCTACAAAATATTGAAACAAAAAAATAAAAAAAAGTAACGGTGGAGTGTCTTGCCCATTCTTCTCCATACGAAAACTACCTTTTGGAATGGGCGACTAGAATCAATTCTATTTTGTTGTAATTTTTGACTTTCTAAAGTGCCTTTTATGTGCCTATTTTTAATAAATTCTTTGATTTTGACTTTGACGTCGTATTTTTGGTTTTAGGACACGCCGGTCTCGTCACGATGTTTCATCGTTTTGAGAGCCACTGCTCTCATACGGTACATGGTATACTTTCCCACAAAAATAGAGTTTCTAGTAGGTACCTAATTTTATGCATAAATGGGGTAACTGAGTGATCTTGCTGACTAGTAAAATTTTAGAAGCAGGTTTGATAATAGGTAATACCTACATAGTTATTTATTTTCATCATCGAACTGAAGCGTACAAAGGATTAACTCTGTACAAACTTTTTGTTTGATAGACTGGCAGTATGAGTCGAGCACTATTTTCTAATACAAACTCCACACGATCCAACAGACGTATTCCTAAAATTCAGCTGATCCCGCGAAAATAATTGAAAAGCAATACAGCGCAGAGAACAGCGAGCTGGCAACAACTAAACGTGTTTATTCGTTCCCCACTGCCGAGAGAACCTCTGTTCTCTAGTAGTTTCTAGAACAACTTCATACCGCGTACTTTAACTTGGCAAGTTCGTAAAACAAATAAGGTATTTGAATTTCTCTGCCCACTTCCAATTGAATACCCCGACTTGGAGTTTTGAACTCGCCGACGCTTTAAAAGTCATGTTTTGAAAAGACTGCTAAAGTAAACTAAGGAAAACGTTGTGCTAGGTAATAGATGTATCTATTAGGTTTTTTAACGTGTTCCTAAATGGGTCAATCTGTAAGCTGATTTTACCAATGAAACTAATCGCGATCAGAGGGCAATTCTCGTATTTTTAACAATCTTCATAGTCTGATCTCAGTTTTAATCTGTCAAAAATACTTCTAATACAGTTTTACAAGTTTTTGACATTGATTGTCGTTAAGATGATATTGCGACTAGATTTTGACCGTTTTTAATTATAGGAATTGGCGCTCTGCATAATGTTAATTGTGTTCAAGAGCTGTCAGTCTCAATATTCTCGAACAATGATGACACTGACAGCTGTTGAACGCGGGCTAATCGAGTCCAGTTTCATTGGTGAAATTTGCCCTTAGTTAGATTTGAATGAACCGAATAGTCTATTTCAGTGATGAGGTTTTTAGTTTAAATGTTCGAAGTTATATTTTGGACGCTATTGTCATCAACGCGCTTGGCAAATAGCTTTATGCTGACAGTAGGTGCATTACAATGCATAGGTGACTGCAGCCTGTGACAGATATTATGGATGGCCTATGCTTTGCAAATTAGAATAAATCAAGATTAGAAACAGTGTTAAACCCCATTGCATTTTGCAATACTTTGCCACATTTTCATTGTTATGTGTTCTAGTTTATTAGTTTTGGATGACATGTGTATGTATTTAATTTTATTTGTTTTGTATGACAATTTTGTGATGTAAATGTGATGTAAAGGACTTTGTCTAAAATAAAATTAATTATTATTTCGTTTATTTATTCAGTTATCTTATTCTATTACATTTTTAAATATTTCTTAAAATATAAAAATTAGATAAAAACATTTAAAAATATTAAAAAAATCGTTGTCCGCCGGTGTCGGGAGCAGGGTCCAAGCTACCGGTGGTTAGGGCTCCAGAGACAGGAACCTCCTCACAATGCGAGCCGTATCGAGGAGTACTGTCTTCTGAATCAGGCCCTTGATCCAACCGCCTAACGAAAGCCTCGATAGATGTTGATCGAGGCTTTCGGCTCTAAGACCATTAAAAATAAAATTTATTATTATTATTAAGATCTACATCTGTTCCAGAAATCATTCATATCTGCGTGAATGTCTATGTCGTTAACGGTTTCAAACTGGTAGTCAGAAATTCGGGGAAACTCTCTATTGCAATTCATGAATGAACAATGACTCTGCTAGCCATCCCGGGCTTAAAAATGTAGAATGACGGAATAGTACCTAATTTTAAGCATGCTTGCTCTACACAAACTAAATACATTTAGCGCTTAACGAATTTAAAACATTGTTCTATTTTGTGAAGCGTTTGATGTTGACGGAATCAGAATTACGTTCTGATTATGTGACAAGTTCGTTCGGAATCATGCGTTACTTTGCAGAAATCCATTACAATATGCAAATTAAATATTTAACTTCACATACGTCATCTGCCTAGCCTTTTTCCAAATATTTTGGGTTCGGCTTCCAGTCTAACCGGATGCAGCTGAATACCAGTATTTTACATAGAGACTGCCTATCTGACCTCCACAACTCAGTATTACGATACCCGTACCCCTTGGTAAGACTGGTTGTCAGACTTTCGGGCTTCTGACGACCCGTAACAACTGTCAAAAATCCACGAATGACAGCCGGGGTCAGTGACTTAACGTGCTTTCCGAGGCGCGGAGGGGTCTTGGTAGTCTGTAGCTTCTTCTAAGTAAGTAAGTGGTTGAAGGTTAGGTTTTTAATTTTGTAGAAAAGAATTACTTTTTGTCTGTCGGCTTTTTCATAGCACGCGTGTTTAGACCACATTTATGTAGATTCAAATGTTAAGAGTACTGCATTAACGGTCACCAAAGGAAATAAGGATAAGTTCGAGTTTAATAGGAAACCGATTGATGTTTTCGAATGAAATTTAATTTGATAAATGAACTGTTTGTTTTCTATTAATTAAATTAAATTTTATTCAAAAACATCCATCGGTTTCTTATTAAACTTGAACTATATCTGACGACCCTGATTACTTATCTCCTTTGGCGACTGTACCTACTCTCGACGTGTTTTTGGATGGAATTTCAAATAATACTGAGGTTATATTCTTTTTTACTAGAGAATACAATACTGCAGGGTGCAGCATACTCCTGTACATTCACTAAGCGTAGTGATAGTATTATGTCGATAGTAGTTCTTACCGTAGTAACCAGATTATCCAGTCAGCAAGGCAGGCAAGCCAGTTTATACCGCCGTGAAGGCTCTTCTAATGCACTTCTTAAGCCCGTACACACGTTAGCAGAACTCAAGGGTCTTACGTAAGAAGCCTTCTTAAATACAACGTGTTACGGCATAAGTGCCAGTTCGACACCATAATGTTAAGTTAAGCCTATAAAATACAAGATTATTTTTAAAATGAATATCTTGTTCCATATTATTTTTTTCAGTGTGTGCACGTTGTAAACACATAATTATTTCTAGTACCAACACAGAAAATGAACACGTATGTATCTGTCTGAAATTTATTCCAAACAAGCTACTTTCAGAACTTGCGTTTATTCTGTCGCACGATGTAAACCAGAATTGCCGATAAGTCACGAGCGAAGCCGCAGCTTAAACTTAGTCTTATAATTGTTTCCGAGGTCTCCCCACGACATTGTTATTCAAAGTGTGTCGCTCACAAATCGTGGCCCTCTTAATTGCGAGCGAAATTTAATATTTTTCTAAAAGGCCATTATGCGAGCCGACACCCTGCCATCTGTAGGGAGTGTTGGGACACTGATGACGTAATAAGTGCTTTGTGATGATAGAACTATTTACTTATCTAAATGTATGGGATTAAATGCGGGTGAGTAGTTGCTTGTGGGTACTTTATAGCCAGACGGTGTATGACTCACGAATACAATGCTAGCTTTATCACAAGCAAAGTCAAACTCAAGTCAAAGTATTTATTTCAAATAGGCACATTATAGGCACTTTTGAACGTCAAAAATTACAACAAAATAGAATTCATTATAGTCGCCCATTCCATAAGGAAGTTTTCGTATGGAGAAGAACGGGCAAGAAACTCCACCGCTACTCTTATAAAATGTTTTACAATATTTTGCAAACATTAATTATATAATAATTTTATTTTAGGTGCATCCTAAAATAAAATACTATACCACAATAAGTAAAAGAATTAAAATTAAAACCATGACATAAATTGATTATCTGATGATACATGGTGCTCACATATTTACAAACATGGTAAAAGTAAACGATTTTCATTTAAATAATAAAAATTACAATTGAGACACGTAATACTATATTATTTTTATTAGTCTTTTCCGATAATCAGCTCCAATGTAAGAATTTATGAAAAGTTATTTACTCAACGTAGAATCGATTTCTACGTTGAGTAAATAACTTTACCTAGCGCAACAACCGTTAGGTACAACTTTTAGGTAGGTATTAAATTCAACGCGATTAGCACATCGAAACCACATTCAAGAGTTGTCTGTGTCAATATTTCACATCAATGATGACACTGACAGCTCTTGAACGCGGTTTAGATGTGCTGATCGCGTTCAGTTTTATTCTTGAAATGAATGAATGTTACTATTACAGCGAAATTCTACAAATAACCCCCTATTTGACTTGGCTTTGGCTGCTATTTGAGATTGAAAATGCAAAAAAAAATATTGAAAAACAGCTTAAAGATAGAATTGGATAAGTGTTTACTATTACAGTAAGGCACCTACTTACTTATTTATCGACTTCTTATTACTTATTTCAATATTCAATATCAGAACCTATAACTTTTTCAGCCGATAGGTTGTGAACGTTTCAAAGGCTCATAGAACCTTGTTATCCGTCGTAAAGGAGATCAGTTATGACATCACACACTGTTGAACACAATAAGCTATCTTACTGGGACACTTTACCTACGTGCACGTTGTATATCAAATATCGGTGAAACTTAGCAATGGGAAAGACAGTGTGATGGAGTGAATAAAGCGATTGTTTTCTGTGAGAATATCGATATATGATTCCTTTTTTATCATTTTGATAAATTATTAAAGTTTCAAATATAAGGTCAAGTCAAAAAAAAAATTACCAGAAATAAAATATTGAAACTTTGTCATTTTTATTTTATTTTTAGAATGACGAATCCCGTTGCCCTGCTATTTCTGCTGGCAGTGTTACAAGCAGGATAAACAGTCTAACAAAGAGCAACAAGCCTAAGGAAATGTTGCAGCTGTCCAACTTTATAACTACGTACGCAATGCTCATGTCATAATGCCAATTTCCAGGTAATTTTATCACTGGCACTATACTTATGTTTCACTTATACTCATATTGTATTTGTATAAGTTTCCCATCCCACACTGATTTTAGAAAGCCTTGCACTTCGAGACCCCGACAAGTTGGAAGTTGAGCCAAGTCTTGCAGACTCTTGTTACAACTTGCAACAATAATGTTATGGTGCATATCTTGCACAAGTGTTGCAGTATTTTTGCTTGGTAGCGACATTGAGGTTTTATTACTGAAGTATAGGCTTTCTCGTATGGAGCACCTTGTTATATATATTTCGATATCGTATTCATAAAAATTGTACTTATAAGTATGTAAGAGCGGGAGGACTCGGGTCGATCTCAACTGTTAACGATCAGACATCTTGTAAACACTTTTAATCACTCACAACCAATAATGATTAACAACTAAATTTTACAACGAGATGTTCACGGTTCAAAATACAATTCAATAATGTGCGCTCTGCGACAAGAGCGAGCCTATTTATACGTTTAAACAACTGTCAACGTCAGACAGCAACGACTTCCGTCGACACCTGTTTTAAAATATTATTTAGATTGTTATTATTTAATAATGTAATTGTGCACAATATTTGATTTTTATTTAATAACACTTTTTATAATACTTTAAATTGTTAATTTAGTTAGGTAACAATAATTTAACAATAATTTTATTTAAAAGAACTAACCGTAACAATGTTCCAATTTCCTTCTTAGACTTAAATAAGAACATACCTTAAAATTAACATTACTTAATTTAATACGATTGAAAATCACTTATTTATTTATTGCACTGATTCGTGTTTTCGTTACGTCATCAGCCGTTGTGACTTTTGTTTTAGTCCATGGTACCGTTTTTATTTGCCAGCGCTATCAAGTATATCGGTAACCCTTCCAGCCGAACTGAACAAACTTTTTCTAGAAATGCGTTCATGTAAATAGCAATAGATAATCGGTCAGACAGATGATATTGAACTCACGAACTATCCCTCCGAAGGGCGACAGCGCCCTGCGCATTGGGCTAGGACCCAAACCAAAATAATTTTAGTGTACACAATACCAATACATAGAGACATATCTAGTGTTACATGGAGCGAAACTTGAGTTTACTCAGTTTACTATACCACTTCTAAGTTTAATAGTACTTGTAGGTTCTCTCGAAATACCACAACTGTTCTAATACTATGTAATTGTGCAACACTGTTGTCTTATGTCACCACTTCGCTCGCTGTAATTCAGTGCAACATCTGACTTACACTTTATAGCGGGCAGTGATCTTAGATAATAGCGTACTGTTGCTACTTTTAATGAAGCTAACATCAGATTCTAATCTCATCATCAAAGAGTTTGAGATCCAAGCCATTTCGATTTCTAAAGCAAACATGTTAGATATTTAATTAAAATAAGAGATTAGTTTAATCTCACCTCGTTAAAGTACGCACATCGATGCAAACCAATTAGTTATTCAAGACAATTGACGCTACACACAATACGTTCGGGTAGAGTGGACTAAGAAAGGGCGCCAACTTTCGCGCATGCGCCCAGCAAAAACAGACCAAAAGACCTCCAGTCACGCGGAGCCAGTCTTCGTGGAGACGTCGTACAGAACGGACGTCGCTCGAACGAATAAAAATTACATCTCGCGAGTGTTGAGACTTATAATGATTCGGTTGGTGGTTCGGGATTTAGTTAGGTAGTAGCGTGCGATGCGCGGCTTGCGCGATGTTAGCTTACATGATCGTGGTACTGACAGTGTTGGACGTCTGTGTGCCTCTGTACCATCACCAGTTCGCGGTGTTCGTCCCCGGTGGCCCAGAGAGGGCCCACGAACTGGCGCATAGACATGGCTTCATTAATCACGGGGAGGTAAGTGTGGATGGGATGCTGCGGACAAGTGATCTATCTTGCGATGTTTTTCTTTCATTTCTGCGAGGACTAAGAAAAAGCTTCTTGTACGGACGTTATTAATGAACTGTTTGGAGTAGGGATTATGCCTTCATTGCTTATGAAAAGCATTCTTATAGATGGGTTTTAATTTGATAAAATATATTTAGTAGTAGGTAATTGTGAAAACTGAAAAGTCAGCAGAACTTAAGGTAAATTCTAGATCACTTTTTGCCATGTTTTGTAGTACCTTATCAATTATTAACTCCCCTTCGTGTGTATAAACGGTTCAAGCAGAATTTCAGGTAGTTCTAATACTAGACGCGGTAGTACCGTTCAGATTTCAAGTCTAGATAAAATGAAATAGGTTTAGCGCATTGCCTGAAACACGACGGATAAGGAAGTCCTCTCAATGTGCTCGTTTGAAGTAGCGTGATACGATTTCTCTCAATATTGAAGTCTTTTGAGAGGTTTTTTTTCTAAGTTCCATAAGCGTTTTAGCAACAAAAACTAATGATTGACATAATTTATTAAAGCTAGTAACACTTCTTTTAAGGCTCATAATATATTTATGTAATAGCTCATATTTTGCAACATCAAAATATTCATTGAATTTTGTTATGTTTTGGAATATGTGGGCAAAAATTGTTCATTTTATTCATGCACATAAATTACGATGCTAGATCAGACTATGTTCAGTGAATGAAAACAGCAATTTCGGTGAACCATAGTGATGAGGTTGGCCATTATTCATGTTGGGTTGATACCTACTAAGTTACGTATCTACGTACTGCAAAAATATTTAAAGTTCTTATTTTTGATATAGGTGTGTAATATTCTACTTCCTCTACAAATGTTCAGAAATAGGCTTTAACACAATATTTACAAAATTGACTTGGCAATGTTTTAATGGAAAAATGTTTTCTATTCGCGATGTATATTTAGAAGACATAGAAAAGAGTTTTTTTTATGGTTTATGGTAATAACATACTACCTATTTTATTAGGTAGTAAGTATTATTATTAAGTATCACTTGGTCAAAAACCAGTTATTTTGAAAATAAACTCAGAAATTACATTTGTTATTTAAAAACAATTCCATTGATAGGTACATTCATATGAACACGCACGCTGTTTCATAACATTAAAACATTCTGACATTTTAATAATGTGAGGAAAATGTTTCAGACATCGTAATATAATAAATACAAAAGTTTTGTTACATATAAACTTTCAAGGCAACTGAGCGTCCCTTCGAGGGAAACTTTAGTAAATGTGTCGAATAAAAATAGTGAGATTTTGGCCTCATGTGGTTAGTTACAGGCTCAAACATGGCACAAAAGGTTTGCTATAGTTTCGAAAAAGGTTTTCTTCGGGCCAGGATGATAATGCCGTTTTATGTTGAAGTACAATAAATCATGGAAATTACATTATTTATTATAACCATGGTTTATATTATGATTGTGTAGAGTCACGCAGAATAATTTATGACTAAGACTTAAAGTGAAAAAAATTAATAATACATAAAAATACTAGTCAACGTTTTTTGCATTTCAGCAATTCAGTTAAATTATATAAACCACGTTATGAATTGATTAATAGGATTTAGTATGTAGGATTTTAAAGTTTGTTGATTGATTCGTCTACCAGACGAATCAACCAACAAACTCAACCTCTTGCAGTTCACTGCTGGACATACGCCTCTCCCAGGTTGCGCCACAATACCCTGCACAGAGTACTTTGTGATAGACTTACATTGGAATAAAGGCAGGAGAGATGACTACGATTTATTCAAAAATGGTCAAGAATAAAAAATGAGAAACCGACTTACAGTACCCGGCGATAAATATTGCACATCGACCTGTACCTTTTTTTGTATTTTATACAAAGAATAAAAATAATAATTATCAAAAGAAGCAAATCATAATTGTTTTAACAGCTCCTAATAGATACCGGACTGTTTGTATTTCGTACGACAGAGATAACGCTCTACGAAGCCGAAATTAGCTGATTGTCTCTTTCCAAAGGTCGGTGCAATATTTATCGCCAGGTACTGTAAATTTTTGGAAGTCGGTGTCAATGATAGTCCTGGGTTCGATTCCTGAGCTGGAAAAAGTGTTTTTTTGGGTTTTCCATTAAGAATTTAAAAAAAAAAAAAAAATCTAAACACAGCCTTAATAAAAATACACATAACATGTGTTGTTCATATACACAACCTGTCCTCCGCCTTCCGCAACCAGTCCGTTCCAGCCACTTTCTTAAAAGAATATTATTACCTTATTATTGTAAAACTATATAATATTATGTATTGCGTTTTATTTAATTGATTAATAATGAACCATGATGATGAATTTGTAGGTATACACAATCTGTTTCATTAATATTCAGGAAATCTGTTAATCACTTTAATGGAAATTATTAGAATATAAAACTAATCAAATAAAATCGTATACAGACCAAACGGTATGTGCAAAGCCCTTAAAAATAAAACGCACACTAGTATTTAATAGAGAGAGACAAAGAGAGAGAAAGTCGCATGAAGGTCTTCGTAACGCTTTTTTTATAACGTGACGATTTCTATCAATCTACTCGCATACGAACTTCGTTCCAAAAATTTCACATACTTATTAAACGTCTACTGATATCTAATTGTAACTAAATAGTGAATAATTCAAATGTTCGTAGATGGAGTGATCGAGGAGTAAATAATGATCACAGCCATATTGCCGCGTCACGATTAGATAAGCAAAATAAACACCGCGCCGCGGGGAAACGTGGAACATTTTGTTTACGCGGAAAATTATTTCCGAAGATGTTTGAATGTAGAATATTATTTGAATAAAGGAGCTCCAGTAGTACAGTCAGCAACAAAAGTCGATTAACACTTCAGTTTTTTTGATCTCAGTTATTGAGCAAAATATTAACACTTTAGTTTTTTTAATCTCAGGTATTGAGCAAATTATTTATTCAAAATTGCATTGTACTTCTGCTGCAATTTTAAACAAATATTTTGCTCAATAACTGAGATTAAAGAAACTGAAGAGTTAATCGACTTTTGCTGCTGACCGTACTTCGGAGTAGGACAAACAAAGTTCTCTTAGTATTAATATTTCACGAAAAATAAATCTAAGACAACTTACTTACTTCTAAAAGAAAAATATATCTCTTTTTTTAAAACCAGTACTATCTCACTGTTGGGCAAAGGTCTCCCCATAACTTTCCACTGTTCCTCGTGTGTTACTTTCTCCGACAATCTCCTGTAAGCGCATCCAAGTCATCACGCCAGCGATTCCTTAGTTGATAAAGTCATACGGTATCAAGATCATCGTTGTTCAAAAAAGCAGTATATCTTATTTAAAATGGTACAATATCATCTTTGTTATTATTCATCCGGTTAAACGAGTTTTCCGCACGATTTCTCCTTTCGCTTATTACCTTTACTTACCTTGTTTGAGTTTTAAGGAAAACATGAGCGTTTACGACGTACGGCATTTCATACAAACTTTCAAGCCCTTGTTTTTCGGAATGAATGAACCGATTTAAATGAAACTTCATACGCATAAGCAAGATACAAAGGTTTAAAAAGTTACTTAAGAACGTTTGACCTGTTTATGCGTATGAAGTTTCTTTAAAATCGGAACCATTCATTTCGAAAAACAAGGGCTTGAAAGTTTGTATGAAATGGCGTACGTCGTAAACGCCCTTAACACTCGCATTAACTTACAAATGGCGTTGTTTTAAGCAACTGAGGCTCTTCTCTTATTACTAGCCATGGAAATATGTGAACCCACACACGTAGCGCTAAATATTTTAGGCTAATTTTATTCAAACTTTGTTCTGTCGTTTTCGTGCGATTTTGTTAGTTAACCGTCTGTAAATGGAAGCCATAACTCTGATGCTTTTGACTATAAAATGGAATATTTTAGTTACAAATTCACGTAAAGGCTGTATAGTAAATTCTTTTGTTATTGGAACTGTTTAAAGTGATTAGAATTGTTCTCGTCTCTATAATATAGTCGAAAATACAAATTTTCGAAATAAGTTTCGGAATCCGACACCTGTTTGTTCCAGTTTTATTTATCTCGTAATGTGTCTTTATTTTTATTATCAGCCAATTATTTCTATTAGCCATACAGAAACTATTTGCCAAGTTAAGATACTATTGATATACCAGACTTATGTTATCTATTCATGTATTTTCAACGTTCCTATGATATTAAATATAACTTTTATTCTACATATTGTTATCTATTCCCGTAAATCATGTGCAGATAGGTAAACGAGTTCCTAATACGATGGTCCTAACGAATGGGTTAATAAATTGTTAATACTTAGGGCGGTACCTAAACCCGTGTGTATATATGACACATGATTACAACTACGTAATAATTACTATATGGGCTTGTATTGGCGCAATTTTCCATTCACGTGTTTAATATGATACAATGTTATAAAAATAAAAGCCTTAGGAATAATACTTAACTTAATATTAAGTTTTTATTTACTACATGTAAAGCCAGGGAAATCATTAATGAAGAATAGTGACACCCTATGTCAATTTGCCGTGTTCTAGCCATTTTATAACTATCAAAGTATAAAATCGTGATTTACTATGTAAACAAATATATACACATGAACCCTATTTGATGAAGCTTCTGGTTTTCAGTGTCTGGGCAAATTATTATTCCGCCCAGACACTGAAAACCAGAAGCTTCATTTGCAACGAATACCATAATCCGTTCTAATTTCAAGCGCCACTTTAAGCCGGGTCTTAAAAAAAAAAAGAAAACGACGGTAAAAATCTTAAAGACAAATGACGACATTCGTCCAAAAGGGAGAGAGATGATCTTTTCGTGACGTAATCAATTGTTACAGGGGCCTCAAGATAGAGGATTAATGAGAGGATAAATCCCACGATTTATTTTTGGGGTCACCATATTTTTTGTTAAAGAAATGGTTCGCGGCGGTATTTTTAAGTCGCCGGAAATTAATATTTCCGAGAGTCCCAGCTTAATATTACATTTTTTTTAAAAGAAATTAGATTTCTCCGAAAGTATTTGCGTGTTACGTTTTAGTCTAGTGGGTAAGAAGTGACGTGAATTTTAAATGAGGTTTTAAGAAAAGCCCGGGAACCTAATAATATAACCTTTTTTAATTTAACAGTTCTCAGAAAGTGTGGGATGGAAAAAGTTAGATTAGCATTTTAATTATATATTTCTTTAATAATATAAAGTTGATTGCTAATTCAATCAATTTGTTTATTGTGACTTATAGGTTCTGAGGGACAACCTTTTTTTGTAAAAATTGAGAGATTTTCCTTGTGGAAAAGTTTATCCGGGGTAGAACTTTTACTTTCTTTTGCCGCCACGGACAAAAATGCGTTTTGGCTTGAAGGTTAAAAGCACATGCAAGTTTCAACTTTGTATTGGAGCACATTTTCTAAACATGGTTTGCATTTATTTATTATTTATTTATTTATTTAAACTTTTCGCACAAAAAGGTACAAAGGCGGACTGCATTATATTGCAGCTTTACCGTAGAGGTTCTTTATTAACTCAAAACCAAAAGGATGGAACTAAGTATGAAAATACTATTAAGTAACTTTTAGGTACTGTGGGAGAGTAGTCTTCGAAATTGTCGTCTTAGTGAAACACATATTCGGATTATAATTCCAAGCAATAAAACTATTTATTAAATAAAATCCATAAGACGGATACTGTCAGATACCCGAGCTGTGTCTCGAATTTTTTCTTAACTATCTATCTGTAGATATATATATCGATAAATAATAAGTAATAATAAAGTTGAAGAGTTTGTTTATTTGAACACGCTAATCTCTGGAACAATTATTTTTCATTTGGTAGCCCGATTCTTGAGGAAGGCTATTTATAGGCTACTTATCTAGGATCCTTAGGTGCCGAACAAAAACAAAAAAGTTAGAAAAGACGCTAAGCGAAAACTAAGTTGTCGCGCGGGCAGACAATGACGTGACACCCAGTCGCATCACATCGACTGCCCGACCTATAACTTAGTTTACAACAATGAAAAATTGTAACGCGGATGAAGTTGCATTTGACAGCCCAATTCTTAAGGGAAGGCTACTTAACATCACGCTAAGACCTTTAAGAGACGAGTAATAAGTAAGAAAGAACGCTAACTTAAAATGAAGTACATTACCCGGCGATAAATATTGCACATCGACCTTTTTACACAAAACCATTTTATACAAAGAATAAAAATAATTATCAAAAGAAGCAAATCATAATTGTTTTAACAGCTCCTAATAGATACCGGACTGTTTGTATTTCGTGCGACAGAGGTAACGCTCTACGAAGCCGAAATTAGCCGATTGTCTCTTTCCAAAGGTCGATGTGCAATATTTATCGCCGGGTACGCGGGCAAGCGACGCGGTGCGACAGTGTGGGTCGGGGAGGGGGGGGGGGGTGTGGTACAAGAAATATCACACGGACGAAGTCGCGGGCATGAAGTATGAAATAATGCGTATCTCCAAATTATGCCATTATCTTCTAAAATATTCGTGAAGGTTGGACGAAAAAGCCATCCAGCACGCTAATTGCGTAAAACACTTTCAATGATATTCTGAATCATTTTGAAGTATATTGCTAACTCATTGCTTCATGTGTTGGAAAAATTTGTCTGCTCAACAACGTAGATAACGCAATGAATATTTTTGAAACACATTGTCACAATGAACGCGATTGCTACTGTTAGTGTGATATGCAATTACCCCGCAGGTTAGAACCTCTATACTAGCTACTTATAAATAGCATCGGCTCACACAACATACAACCTATTAACAAAGGGCTAATCAAAATATTTGATCAATTTATGTCTCTACCCATGTACCTATTCATAGATACTCACTAAGAATATTATGATCCGTCTATGTATATCTCTCTGATGCCCTTCCCACATAGATTGTTTACATTAAAGAAGGTCTATTGACACAGCAGATGACAATAGTATTACATCATAAGAATGTGAACGTTTTTGTTTCATGGTAAGTATGAACATCTTACTAAGAATTTCTGCTAACAAAGTGCTTTATCTTTCTCACACTTCATTAAACTAGTGCGTGCACGTTATCGGGTGAAGTTAATTCTGAAAATTAGAAGTCTTGTTTTATGACTAACGTGATGTGGATGTTGTTATCTTTATCTTTTAACTAGCTTCCGCCCGTGGATTCAGGATTCAAAGTATTCCCATACCAAATTTCATCGAAATCGGTTAAGCCGTTTAGCCGTGAAAGCGTAACAAACAAATAAACACACATTCGCATTTATAATATTAATAATAGTTAGGATGATCAGTCGCGAATTGCATTATAAAATCTGTAGATTTTCATAAAAAAGCATAAGATTAACAGAATAACACCTACAATTTAGTCAAACGAAATCTTTTGTTTAATCATTCAGAATTCGACCCGCGGGTCCAGTTCGAGTGGGTCCAGTTGACCAAAGACTCCTATGTTGTAAAGGCCCTGGGATACATCCTGAATGCATAATCAGTCTATAATGTCCCTCTGCTGGTACACTGGCCCCCTTTCTGTCAAAGGGAGAAGGCCATATCCAACATGCGTGCCCAGTGCGGGTTGGCGAATGTCACTTGTCTTCGAAGTTTTGATTCTAGGATACGCCGATTTCCTCACGATGTTTTGAGAGTATTGTACAAATAGTCGAACAAAATCTTTTGTGTAATAACCCTGGTTCAATTCTATGTGTTTTAAGGTCCTGGCATAAATCCTGAATACCTTTAAATATTTGATCCAAGTCTGAGGACTCGGGCAAATACAATATTGGGCTTTAATAATGCATGCTTACTAAGCTGGAAATGACGACTCACCAAGTCACTTTGTCTAGACAAGGTTCTCCTGACCGTATTTCGGCCACGGCGGCCAAGCCCAACAGAGACTAGCCTTCGGCGCGAGAGATAGTATACTGCACAAATGTGCGCGCAGACATAGGTGGTCTTCGTCTTCTCTCAGTCTCATAGTTCGATGGGACGGCAATCCGACACGACCGGAGAGGGATCCGACCGCAGGACCATTCCGAAGCACGGGGGTATCACATAGCCGACTTCCAAACTCTAGGCTGTTAGTAAGAAATTCCTAATGGAAAAACTCAATAACACTTCATCATTCGACATTCTATTAGTAGTATATAAATCAGCCTATAATATTCCCACTGCTAGGACATATGCCTCCTCTTGCTGCGAGGGAGCGGGCCCTAATCCAGTACGCGAACCGAAGGCGGGTTGGTAGATATTAGCGGTAACGATGATGTAAAACTCAAAAATGTATGTGACTGATATAAGCTACCGAAAAGACCGAAAAGCTTAAGTCGAAATACGAAACGCTTTAAAAGCGATTACCATTTATCTAGGCTCTCTGGTTTGTTAATGATATTTTACATCATACAAAGTAATTGGTGTCTTTAATCGACTTAAATACGAAATTAAATAGGTACGCCATTGAAAAAGCTACATACCTAAACACAATATTTCAGTAATAATGCTAGCTTATCATGACACATTTACTATGCTAACATAATTGGGGGTGTAATTATTACTTTTAATCCTACAGTCCATTTACGATACATGAACTTTTAATTATAGCTTTAGTATTAATGATTAAATACTTGAAAATAACATCAACTCATCAACTAGAAAAGAACTATAATCTTCAAAGGGCTGAACCAATTTTCATGAATAATAGCTAAAAACACTGTCGATCAAATAACTTTTCAAACAAAAAAGAAATAATCAAAATCTCATTCACCCGTTCGGGAGCTACGATGGTGCAGACAGACACACAGATACACACGTTAAACTTATAACAACTTTCTGTTTTTTTTTTGGGGGTTAATGAGTCTTTTCGTCAGTCGATGTGATGTTCATAGCTATACAGCTAAACTATTAATAAATTTAGTAAAGAGCTTGATATTTCGAGAACATAATAATAGTAGATTGTTTGCCAAGGTTGCAAAAATTATTTTAAAGGCGAGAGTGTTTCTTTGAATCCAGAGCGGAGCGAAGGATTCATTCAATAGAATCAAAGTACGTCACTCGAGCTTACAATAGTCGACACTATTGTAAGCTCGAGTGACGTACTTTGATTCTCCCGAGAGACTTTGATTTGAGACTCCCGAGGTGGACACTACTTTTTATCACCCTCTATGAAAAAATAAGTAAGTATAACTTATGAATAAGAATAGTACGTTATTTATTTACTTATAATTTATAGTAAACAATTACGAACGAAGGCAGAATGCTTTTCGCGTTTTTATTTTTTGATTTATTTTTTTTGCCTGTTACTTGTTCATACAATGTTCGTGATTGATCTTTTTGGTGATTAGAACTATTACTAACAATATCCACAATACAAATTTAAATCACTTTTAGTCCCTAGGGATTAGAGAGCTATTTTAGTCTCTGTTTAAGAAGAATAAACTAACTCTTTTTTGAAAAGATGTGATTAAAAATAAATTTAGTAAAGAGATTGATATTAAGAGAACAAAATAACTTTTCAGAAATGTAATACAGCCGGTCTATTCTGCAAAATTCTCACCGCGACCACTTAGGTGAAGTGAGTTTGAAGTGAGCTGTGAATAGTGTCAAGCAGGTGGAATGACGGCTCACTTCAGTCAAGTTTTCACGGTGACATTTTTACAAATTAGAGCGGTTGGTGGAGCTATGTAACGGTCACGGTTAGCCCAATATGCGCGGCGGGATGTTATCGCGTATTGGCTTTTTAAATCTCGGTGTTGAAGCCGAGCATTAAGAACCCTACAAAACGCATCGCAGTGCGTCAAAAAACACTCCACTGTTGCATTTTCAACTCTCGGCGCTAAGCAGAGCGGTGAAAATACAGTGCATGAAAAAAAAATCGCCGCTGGAAAATCGTGCCCGTGCTAACCTGGGCTTAGATATATAAAATGTAAATTTTCTAGCCTGGGATACGCTAGGGTCAATCTAGACCCGTCAAAGGTATTAGGTACAGCTAGTTACTGGAAGCCTAATGAATTTAAATCCTCATCAAGCTGTGTCTGTTGTGATAGTTAAATTAATTTAGTAGAATTGCTTCTCTTAATTGGGTTGTGGAGGTCAGATAGGCAGTCGCTCCATGTAAAATACTGGTATTCAGCTGCATCCGGTTAGACTGGAAGCCGACCCCAACATAGTTGGGAAAAGGCTAGGCAGATAAAGATGGTTCTCTGAAACCAATAAACTTGGACTCTTAGAACCAGGTCTAGAAATAGCTTGCGTTACGAGAAACTTGATAATATGCCATCATTGCTATCGCCTACGTTCCACGTAGTTATATATGTGGGTGTTTTTAATACCCACATTTTACAAATTACTTTAAAGTCCCACATAATAGACGACTCGCCATCAAACACACACTAGACTGCTACTGAGAATTTCCAAAGAGAAAACCCAGTGACACTTCTGCTGACCAGAGGGCTGAACTCAGAACTTCACGGCAAAAATTCGCACTAGCGACATCTGTACCAAGGCGGAAATAAATACTTTTTTTCATCAGACACATACAAGTCTGGAATGTATTTTATGCCTGTAATTATAAACGGTTCACAGTTATTTCATCTCTAATAGCAGCAACATTTATCAGAAACCTTATTTTAACAATAATAAAGGTCACAAAAAATTTGACATACTTGTCATTGGCAGCAACCCAAAGCAACCTTATTTCAACAAAAATAAAGATCACTGTGATTTACACGGTGTTGCAAAATCAGAGGTAAAATTACTGTGACAGGACTGTAAAACTACTTTATAATTATTACACATTTTATAAAATGCAAATAGGATGTCATAGCCATGATAGTCAAATAAATGAATGCTCTTATAGCACACAATGGACCTTATCAGGCTAAAAGTCACCCAAAGGGCAATGGAGAGGGCTATGCTTGGAGTATCCCAGTGTGATTGAATCAGGAATGAGGACATCCGCAGGAGAACCAAAGTAACCGACATAGCCCGAAGAATTGTCAAAAATAAGTGGCAGTGGGCAGGGCACATTGCTCGCAGAACAGATGGCCGATGGGGCCGAAAGGTTCTGGAGTGGTGACTGCGTACCCGAAGACGTAGCGTTGGAAGGCCTCCCACAAGGTGGTCCGACGAACTTGTGAAGGCCGCAGGTACTCGTTGGATGCGAGAAGCACAGAACCGGTCGAATTAGAGGTGCTTGGGGGAGGCCTATGTCCAGCAGTGGACGCCTTTCGGCTGAAATGATGATGACGATGATAGCATCATTATTAAAGCTAAATTGATTGAAGCAACGAAACTGCTTACACAGTTAGGAACAAGGGTATAATCCAAATTCATATCTAGCGTAATGAGGCACTTTCCAAACTGCTGGTGGCGCTAAACGTGGCCTTCGAGACCTAGATTTTTATTATCCTGTTTTTTTTCTCCTTTAACGTAATATAACAACGATGTTTTTCAAGTTTAGTATGTTTGTTATTAAAAGTTACGTTTTCCCGTCATAACGTTTCTTTTCTAATCTTGGTGAAATTCTTATTTATAAACCGAGTTTGAGACGTGATTTGCAGAGTAGGTTTTTGATTTTTTGCCATTTCATTATTTCCCTAGAGAGCGGTTCAGTAAGAGGGGATTAAAGTAAGTTAGAGATGAAGTCAAAGAACGTGAAAATTGTAGTTTATAATAGAATGACGTTTATTGTCTCGTTTTACACCTAGTAATAGTAAGTACATAGTGTAAGCGTCAACATTATGCTCAGGTCAGGTACTGGGTTGCTAAGCGCTGATTTTTAGCTTAAACCCTTGACTCTTGCTTACAAAAAAAAAATAGTACATTGATGACATTAACACATTACACATACACACACACACTCACACACTTTTTTATATTAATTATTGAATTAGAAGATAAAAAAAGAGTTTTTAACTGATTGTGGACACAGTAAAAACGTTTAGGAGGCTAGGTGGAACGATAATATAATCGTTACATGGTGGCTGATATTAGTTACATAGATAAAACTAGCCGTGGCGTGCGAATGGAGAACTTTATATCCACCTGTGGTTTGCAATGGCTGACGGTGGGAGATAGATTCAAAAACTTATTGTAAAACCACAATCTGTCAAATTTATTTAATAGGTTTTCAACTTTATCGCTAAAGTATAAGGTTCAAAGTTGATTGGGAAAATGTGACAGTTTCAGGTAGCTTGATGTGCTGGCGTCTGTACCTTAAATTATACTAACAGAAACTCAAACGCATGGAGTGGGTACCTCCACCTCAATAAAGTAACAGTTTAGATTCTAACCCACAACTTCTTGCTCGCCAGTTATTCTTAATAAGCTGAACCTCTAACTTATAAACGCATGAACGATTTCTTATAGGATAGTGTACCCTAGCGATAGATCAAACGGTAACGGAGAAGAGAACAGATGTTTGTTCCCAAAGGGAGTTAAACCTTTTAACATAACTCCTGTGATCTCAAAACTATACGAGTACAGTTACATACATAATATAATATGTGTCTTAGAGGCACACCCTTGAGCTCAATCATGGCAGGCTCGCTCAAATGTTGCAAAAAAGTAAAACAAATAAAGAATAAATAATAAAACAAACGGGGTGAGCTAAATAAAACCGTTTAAAAATACCTTTTGTGACAATTATGCAATACCGTGAGATACATAATATAAAATGTATATCTCTATGCAATATGTATCTCATCGTCTTCATTGTCATCAATGTATGTACAGACGCCAGCACATCAAGCTACTCGAAACTGTCAAATTTTCCCAAGCAACTTTGAACCTTATGCGTTGGCAATAAAGTTGAAAATCTAATAAAGAAATTTGACAGATTGTAGTAGCTTGATGTGCTGGCGTCTGGACATGTAAATAGCGATTTAAAATATGTGAACGGAAAAAATACGTCTACACACCACGTTACAGCACACCTTACATTTCCTTTCTTCTTCTTTACATAGTATAAAACAAAGTCGCTCCCGCTTCCTGTTAACTTAGATCTTTTAAGCTACGCAACGGATTTTAATGAAGTTTTCAGTAAGAAGGTTTAGGTGTATAATACATGTATATTACCTATAGTAGAGAAAAGCCGAGAAATTCAAAGATTTGTAATGTGATGTCGTAACAAACATATTTTGTTGTGCGCTTACATTGCAAAGGCTGGCTAAACCTTACGAGATAGATCAAATTATGTACTACGGAATTGTTTATCTTAAAAATATCGATAAAAAGTTCACAATGATATAAGTATGTTTATCTCTTAAGGATAACCCACAGTAACCATTTTTATCTTTTACAAAACAAAAAAAATATGGTTTATTTACCAAACTATTTTAAGCAATACAGTATTATTCCTTATCCAATGAAATACATAAAATACGTTGTGCATTTCATGGAAATCAACATTGCCTTTTACAGCATATATCTTAGAAGATATCAGAGATTTAAAAAGCGGGCGCACAGCGGTTGGCGGGTCGGTACGAAGTTTGCTAGCTAGTTTGCCTATAAATTAGAATAGAAAAATTAAACATTAGCTTCACTAAAGTAGTTCACTATAGGTTTAAACTAGGATTATATATGTCGCAGGTTTTTCATAAAATTAGGTTTTTGATGAAAAACCTAGGTTTTTGATGAAAAACCGGAAGATGACACATTTCAAACTCAATTTCATCATAAACCTCTACCAATCCAGATTTTTGATCAAAAACCTGAACTAGTTTGGGTTTATGATAAAATATAAGCGCTGGTCAAATCAAATCATTTATTTTTTGCCAACATGGGTAGAGGGTAGGGGTATAAATGTTATATATGTTACGGCTAAAGGTAGGTGTGAGCATAAACTTAAGATTAGCCGGTTAAACCTAGGTTTATCTTCGACGAGGTGTTAATGTTAGTTTCTTCTATCTTTTTCCGACTAAACTTAAGTGTAACTGCAGGCCCTTGGCTAAAAATGTAGAAGGAAATCGGTCGACGTCAGGGGCACCCCGAGGTTCGGTTTGGTTAGGTTCCTTTAAACCCTGCAGACAGAAATAGGAGCCCCGCGCAGCGGGGCTCCGTCGACCTGACCTTTTTTATCATAAAACTAATACAGTCTAGGTTTTTGATAAAAAAACTGGATTTTCTCAGGCTTATGATAACATAAAGTAATAATTTTGTCATCTTCCGGTTTTTCATCAAAAACCTAGGTTTTTCATCAAAAACCTAATTTTATGAAAAACCTGCGACATATACATTCACTAATTCTCTTAACTTCATTTACGAAACTTAATCCGTAATTTTCGAAACTCAACTTTGTTACGGGATACGAGAGTCGAATATCGAGTGCAAAATATAATTATGTTTTTACTACTTGAAAATGGGGAAAGTACTATTTTCTTATCTCTTGTTCTGTAAGGTATTGCTAAAGTTTGCAGAAAGCTTTGTTTAAGACAATGTAGGTAACTCGGTTTAGTGTGTAAAACAACATTTTAGTCAAGACATCCGGCCAGGTACCTGGTTCTAAAAAGTATGTTATACTTACAAAGTTTTAACTGAACATGAATAAGTAGCTTTTGCCCGCCGCTTCGTCCGCGGAAATCATCCCACGGGACCTTACTACAGGGATAAAAACGTATCCTATGTCATGGCCTATCGGTGTGCCTTTCATTCAAATCTTTTCAGCCGTTAAGGCGTGAAAAGGTAACAAATAGACAAAGTTACTTTCGCATTTATAATATTAGTATGTTAATCTATGTTTGCGGGCCCAACATGTCCAGAGATCGCAAAAAAATAGAGAGGTATGGAAAGAAATAGGGGAGGCTTTTGTCCAGTAGTGGGAAACAATAACGCTTACTTAAAAAAACCCCGTCAAGTGCGAGTAGGACTCGCCCACAGAGGGCTCCGTATAAATTTGTAGGTATGTAAATAGTTTAATTTATTTATTTATTATTACTACAAATGTACGATTTTCTGATTATTTTTTCCTTTACTTGTGCTACATAATATTGTTTCTTGCCAAATTTCATGTTCTAAGTCAACGGGAAGTACCCTATATTCTGGAACATATAAACGCCTGTATCTTTTGATTGCGTTGATTTAGAAGTTTAAGTTTACCACTGCTTCAAGGGATTCCAAGGATTGTATTTAACCCTTAAATGCATGAATTAATTAATTTTATTGAAAAAAAATGTTTTCAATTCTTTAGAAGCTGTGAAAAACTGGAAAAATAATAAAAAAAATAACTTTTAATATTTTATAGGTTTTTAATCATAAAATCAAGTTGATGCATTTTTGGGACATTATGCAAAATAGACTAAAAAAAATTGCTTAAATATATTAACTGTGGAATAAATTGAAACAATCGTTTCCTTTCTTTGCACAAAGGATTACATTGCACTTTGAGCATTTTACAAAGCTCTGTAGCTTACAGCCAGGTCTCTTGCACCTCATGCGTTGGTCGGTTTTAATTTGGCTATGACCAATATTGTCTAACCGAACGTCAGACGGTGGAAGAACCTGGCACCCTTTCTTTCTTTTTGCATCTGTGGTATCAGTGATGCTGCTGTTGCTAGGACGTCCTCTTGTTGGCTGGGTCGTAACACCATAGGTGCATAAGACATCAGCCAGCTCTGACCTGAATTCTGACAGATTTTTCAGCTTCTTTGGATCTGCTCCTTTTCTTGTCTCTACAGTTTTGTATAGAACCCAAGAGTTTATAATAGTTAGATCTAAAAGGTGGTAAAAAATCCTCATATACCATTTCCTGGTCTTGACTTTTATTCTATATCTGCCCAAAAACGAATCCATGAGATCAACGCCCCCCATATGGGCGTTGTATTCTTTGACTATTTTTGGGCAGTCTATAATAATTTTTTTCTTTTCTGTTTTGTCATACCGTTCGATGGAATGTATTGGTTCAGCTCCTACGTAGGTCGAGAGCAGAACTACTTGCTTGTTGTCTTTCCAGCTAACTGAAGACATGTCGACCCCATCAACATGTGTAATATATTCCACATACGATCCTCTTGGCACTTGTTTTTTCATTACATCCTGCTTTGAGGGTAATTTACATTTTTTACCTAGGCGATTTCTTTGAACAGTTCCTACACATTGTATTCCTTCTTTAGCAAAATAATACATCAAGGGCAATGTGGTATAGAAATTATCATGGTATATTATGTGATTAACATGCCTGGGAATTATTCTAGCAAGTTTTATCACTGTTTGTGACACAACTCCTATATCAGGCTCGTTAGGCAAACGATCGTCTTTTTCTTTTCCAGCGTAAATAATAAAGCGATAAGCAAAGCCTGTCAGTGAACACAACACAAATAATTTAAATCCCCATTTGTGAGGTTTATTAGGCAAATATTGTTTTAAAAAATGGCCCATCTTGGTGGCACACATCTGCTCATCAATGGATAAGCGCTGGCTGATTGGAATGCTAGAGAATTTGGTATTGAGATGTTCAATTATAGGGCGTAGCTTGTGAAGTCGGTCATGCTGGGGATGATCTATTGGTAAGTGACTATTGTTATCATTGAAGTGAAGTACTCTTCTTATTTTTTCAAATTTATTGACAGGCATCGCTTTTATAATTGCCTCGAACCCGTGCTTGTTAGCCCAGTAACCACGTACACTTGGATAGTGGTAGACACTCATATAAATCAAGATTCCCAGATACTTTCGCAGTTCTGCTAATGTTATGATGTCAGGTCTATCAGGTTTCTTTTGTACAGCATAATTATTTGTTTCAGTAACAATTTGTGAAAGAAATTCTTCAGTAAAAAAATAAGAAAAAAATTGAAAAGGTGTCTGAAGGTTCATCAAACTTTCAGGGTATTCTTCAGTTCCATTAAATTTTATGGCATTTTCGTTGAATGGCAGAGGTTGGTTTTTCCATATCAACCTCTGAATGTCTAAATAATGTACCGGTGCATCATTATTATTTGAAGGACCAGCATCCGCTATTACAGTAGGAGGAACGGGTATAGTTTCTTCGTTATTATCATTAGATCTAGCCTCACCATCGTCATCATCATTTTCTAAAACATCTAATAAATTTTGTTGGGTGGGATAATAATCAAGTTCGTCACCGTCCGACTCGAAATCGTCTTCAGAAATGGCGCCATCTTCTAGCTGGCGCAACCAAAACTCGATGTCAGCATCTCTCCTATTATTTTCTGCCATTTCTAGAACAAAATAACCAACCGCATGCATACCTCACCAAAGCAAAATAAATAAAATCACAAAATGTATAATTTCAAATAACAGTAGTAATTTATACCAATAGTGCATGCTGTCCCATTTTTGCATCAAAACAAAAAAGCTTCCTGTTCATATAACAATTATGGGATATTGAAAAAAGTATAAGTTATTGCATAAATAATAGTCATTACCTTTAGAAAACAATTTTTTTTTCTCCAAAATCAGCAAATAACTTCGTAATATATGTTGCCAAAGTGCACTCAACTCAATCCTATTTGAGAAACGCGCGCCAAAAAGTGAAATGTCAATCAGCCACAGATATCAACACAAAATGTCACTAGTTCAGTTATTTTATGGTTAGAGAAGGAGCAAAAGAAACATTTCATACTGCCTAATGTATCAAATACAAATATTGTGAACGGATATTGGTGTTTTAATTTGATGATTCAATTTTGGGACACTATGCGTTTAAGGGTTAATATTGATTTCAACTTGATAACTCCACGCGTTCCTGAGAAAAAGGGTCTTGACTGACGGACAGAGAGACGGACGAAGTGATCTTATAAGTTAGTTAAGTGACAATGCACCCAGAATAAAATTACACAATAGGTAAAAATAATTAAAAATGAAGCAATGACAGATTACATACTATTTATTGACTCTGCGAGTACTTACAGACTAAGCGATATTTTCATTACAAACATTTTCCTTAAACACCGAATACTAACTACTTTCTCGTGCCAACAAATAGTAGATAATTTTATTCTATCCGACGTCTGCAGCATCTTAAAACACGATCTTGATTATGTAGTTTCTTACTGAAGTTTATTCTGCAGGTAGCTCGGATGCACCTGTTTGCATGGAGCCATCGATAGGAATCTATAAGCTGAACTACTTTTCGAGCTGACTTCGGGAACTTGGATTCGTTTTTAATCTTTAACGTTGTTCAGTACGTAGTGTTGAGGAGTGTATTTAATTTCTCGGCACACAGGTGTAATTATAGGTAAAATTTATGTATGTAGGTACCGCGACCGTGGCTGTGTTTTTTCTGTCTATTGATCCTGTTTTCGAGTTATTTTTAACCGACTTCTTTTTGAGGTAGAACCACTTCTGGTACACATACTACTAAAGATAGGGTTTAGGAGCGTTTTTTCGATTTCTAGGTGTACTTTAAAGTGGTCACATAGAAAACCGTTTTGTAAAAAATAAAGAATTTCATCCATTTTAGATTTTCTTAAATCTATAAATTAAGAAAGCAAATATACCCGACTCTTGAAAACTCTCTAGGTAAAAATACCCCACCTTTCCTATTTAAATTCTACTATTCACTTCACTCCCACTAACTCCCTTGAGCCCTGCTTTCTTGGACCCCACAAAAGAATTTAATTATGTAGGTGAAGCGAGGTAAAGTCTTACATCGCAAATAAAACAGAAATTCGGTACATATTTATTAGGTAGGTACGCTACCGTGTTTTATCTCTAAAAAAACGAGGACAGAATACTAATGACTTGTGCTCCAATTGTAATAATTTTTTTGGATTTTAACGGCGAATCCTAAATTAGGTTTGACTTTGTTAAGATTAAAATTAAATTAGGATAAGACATTTTATTCTGGAAGCGATTCTGAATTGTTTTATTTTTTTGGAACGAATTAGGGTTCCTTTTTATTAAAATACGACGTTGCTGCACTATGATTTTTCTGTGTCGCGATTACGTTTTGCACATATATATTATATCAAACAAACTGGCGAGGCAAATCGAAGCGTCACATCATTAATTCAGATTACCGTAACATATAAAACTCTCACGATCAATAGAAAAATACTATATTCTTAGTCATATTTCTCATAACAGGCACTTGCCCTTCTATTTAAAATACCCCATGGAATGTAACACTCACATCCCATCATAAGAAATACATTATTTATGAGTTACACAACGAGCAATTTGAGAATATTCTAAGAGATAAACTTACAAGATCGACTATCACAAAATAACCCTTACGTAATGAAGTCTTATGACACTCCCCCATTCATGATACCCCGGGGAATACCCTCCCCTCCCCGTTCCTCTTTATCAGCCATAAAAATGAACACATTAATATTTTGAGGTCGGTTCATATTTGTGCCCCAAGACACGGTCATCAGTTTAGCAACCCTCCGTTGTTATTTACATGAACGTTTTTGTTACGTGTTAAGGCGTTACGTTAACACGACTTCCATAGTATTCTACGATTAATTTTAGTAGCAGATTTGGATCTGTAGTGTTTATATTATTTTTACGTTGGAGTTAACAAAAGCTTACGCGGTTATTACGGATCTATTAGGGATATTTTAGCTTGTAAATAAACCTTGTTAAAATGAAAAAGGCGTTATAATCCGTGGTCGCTTAATATCCTTGACGAACCACTAAAATTACGGGTTGCTTTAAAACAAAGTTTGGCGACCGAATTGGTGCAGCGGCTTACCGGGGGCCTAAAAAGGTCATTTTGGCAGAATCATAAAAGGAGAACATTAATAGATAATAGGTAATACGGGCTGGTGTCCGCAATTCCACGTCAATGCGTGTATTTTGCGTACAGGATAACATTATTAATCATAATGGACAGTTAACTGTTAACTTAATCGTATCAAATATAGTGGTGAAGGATTTTTCAGTAATATTTTTTTGTCTGTGCTAAAATACCAATCAATCCAATCAAAATCCACTCTTTGATTATAACTAAGTAGTGCAAAGAAAAAAAGAAAAACACTGACTGTCTTCGCCATATTATGATTCATAATGTTATCCTTTTATGATTCTGCCAAAGTGGCCTTTTTAGGCCCCCCTGGTATGGCTTTCAGCGGTGTGGATTGCCGGCTAGATTCTTTTATCTGTAGCTATTATTTTGTGAGTTGCTGCATGTGAGATTTATGTATAAACCCTCCAACATTTACAATACAGAAGGGCGTAATTCTGGTAAATGGTTTAAACAAATCGAATAGATAACAAAACTGTCTGACTAACGTTAGTACTCCTCAGAGAGTTTCTTCTAGAAGTAGTAATTACATTTTTTCTCACCCTATTCACGTAACATACAAATTTATGTGCTTAAAAACTTACTACATTACAAAAAAGTTAAATAGGATTGTGTATAATTAATCAGAACACCAAGGAAAAGCTACAAGAACATGTACTAACGCGACCAAGATTACATCCACACAAAATGTCCGAAATCACGGACTGTCGGGCACAAAAGTTTTTTCTCCATCGCTCCCAACTTTGCGAGTGTCGAAGTACTTTCAGTTACAAAAGTTTTTGCTTCAGACTTTATCCGAACAACTGCTGACGTATAGCTATGAAAGGGATTATTAGGGAGTATTAGGTTTTGAGGGCCACCTGTTTTTCTTGCGAAGCTAGTGTTAAGTAGAAGATCCAACCAAGACTTTGTACCGTAATACTTGAAGTAAACTTAATTTGTCACTTCGCAGTGTGTGCTAGAGACTAGATTAGAAAATCTAAGTGTGGTTCTTTTTGTCAATTCCATAATCAGAAGATGGTATGAATCATTGCAAGTGGCAACATCCCAACGGGTAACGGGATAAAAAAATTATATTTCATTTTATATCGATTTAAATCCATCTTGCAAAACTGCTAAACCCGGATGTTCAAGAACGTGTTCCCTGCGTTAATCTGAGTATTACCGTGCTTATCGACTGTCAATCATCAGAGGAACTGACCAGCTCTGTTTACGTCACATGTGTTATTTGTGCCTGCCGTAGAATACGCCCGAAGCGTAGGATTACATAATACACCACTTTTCGCCCAGTGCTTTACCGGATTAAACGCTGGAGGTACACATTTTGAAGACCTTCGTTCAATGGTGTTTTAGGCGAATGGGAGGGTATAGTATCGTTAAATGCTTTGGTTTCGGATTTTTTTTAGTTACTTGTGACGCCAAATAGTTGTAGTGCATTTATAAAAAGTAGTTTCCTTCTATTATTTTTGAAAATACATGCATAACTTATCCTAATTATTATACTACAACAATCTGCCTAAAAGTTTCCCTCCAATCGCATTTTTACGCCATGAAATAATTCTCTGCAAGAATGACTACAGTTCGAGATTATCAACACCACAACATCAAAACACATCGACAATAACATCACTAAAAACTACGATTTATCAATCACTATCCAATCTCATGTGCCACCATCAAAAAATAGGGAAGCAAGGAAAAAAGAGTTTATCACATAGTAAAGGGAGCGCAAACAAAAGCAAAATAAATTATCCTCGTGACTCGGGTACCGGAGGGATCATGTTGGTATCACAATCCATCAATTAACTGCCTATCAAACGTCGATGGGATACGATGTCCCTATATATATTTTAGTTGTTTATTTGTCAAAGGAAATTCGCAAAACTGTGACGCAAGAAACGATCGAAAATGCCCTGTTATTGAAAAGGATTCCCTTCGTAACGATAGAAATGAAAATTAGAAACGTATTGATGAAAATCAGACACTATTGTGTAATACCGGTTTCATTATCAAACATAACTTCTGTTACCCCAGGGTATTAAATTATGCGCAATGTTTGATTTTACTAAGACCTTACTGTCGTCTGACCTGTACCCAAAAATCTGAAAACCAAATAACGCTCAGCATTTATATTTGGCACCCAACCAAACTACTTATCAAAAAGTAATTACAAAATATCCTGCTCAAAAACATCGCCGGCGGAGTTGCGACGAAATCAAGTCTATATTAAATGAGGTACTTATAAAAAATCGTCATAACATCAGGGAGCACTTCCCAAATTCATTACTGGGTACGCTCATTTGCTCTAAATGTGAAAAGAATGCAAATCGCTAAGGGAAAAATAGCCGACCTCGAAAAGCTTGGAAGTTTCCCCGCATCGAAGTGTAGTTACAATGGTCGGGCAACAGATGGCGTTAGAAGTTGCGAAGTTACTTCTCGAGTGCTGTTTGTTTTCGGTTTGTATTTTAATTTAATTTTTATTGGGATCTTGGCCTTGGAAACAGTTTGTGTAAGTATTTGGTGCTGAGCTGAGTTGTAATGAGTTTTATGGAGAATATTGCAAGACTAACAACTTGTCAGTGACTAACGGTCGAGTTGGTTAGTAAACGCTTTTAATCGTCCTTATGTTTTGATAAAAGTACCTACATCTTTTTTTATAAGTGATTAATTTATGGTTTAGGTCCAGATGTGATGTTTCAGATTTTATTATCTTAATGTAATTAACGTAATAAAATCTATACATCCATACAAATAAATATTTTTTTTTGTAAATAAAAAATATCAGGAAAGTATAAATATCTACGGGACTTTATTTTTGTCTGTCTTTCTGTTTGTTCCAGCTAATCTCCGAAACGGCTGGACTGATTTTGATCAAATTTTATATCAAGATACTTTGAGCCCCCGAGATCCCCGGGGATGGACATATGCTACTTTTTATTGACATGTCAAGCGGGCGAAGCTGCGGGCACAGCTTACAGCACAGTTGCAAATAAACCCAAAAAAAAATGATGGGTTGCTATTTAATCTGGACCAGACTAAAAGCCGATTTGTTGTCAACTATAGTTAAAAGTCATGATAAAATATTAACGAGAAGCTTATTTCAAGATTTATTTCTTAAATGTCAGCCTACCTGGATCCAGCTGATTGAGGTTTTAAGGAAAACCTTCTGGAGTATAAGCAATCCGCCTAAAATTATTTTGGATTTTTAGATAATAATCTAATGAATCAAATGGGTTTGAATTGACATTAAAATATTTTTTTATTGATACAAAAAACGACAATTGGCAAGATATTTTTACTTTCGTTATTAATGTTGTAGGTACATAATTTATTTACGTGTAGGTTTTTGTATTTATAAACACTATTTCAATGTTAAATAAAAAAAGTTGGAACGCAAAGGTGACATTCAAAACTGCAAAAGTTCACACCATAAAAGGCTTAAAATATCACAAGAAACAAACAAAACATAAAGCTGAGCCCACATTTACGCGTGATACGGACACATAAAAGCCTATTCACACTAAACACGTTCCATTACAGTTTCAGTACAGATAACGCTGAAAATCAATTAAACAACAAAAGCGAACTCGCTGGGTACGGAAGGGTACAGTTTCCATTGAAAATTTCTAAAATAGATATTAATTAAAGCCACAAATGAATGAAAAATATTCATTGAATGCGCGAGTGTGATGACAATAGAGCATCGGAGTGACAAGGAACAAAAGCTCTGGATAATTGGAATCTCACTTCAACGCACTCCGCGGAGTCTTTGTAAAGCTACCCCTTCAATGTGGCGCATCGTCATAGGTATATTTAATTACCTTGCGTGTTAATTGCATGCTTTATCATCTTCTTAACTGTTTGCCCAAGCAAGGTGCGGTTGAACACTATACTACAATTAATCATTCGATGGTCGCAGTAAAATCTAATCACAACAGGCATTGGAAATTCCCTCTTTATTAACATCATAAACTTCCTGCCCTTCACTTATTAGCGTGTCGATAGCAATCTAAATGGACTCGGCCCAGAATTTGGCTACTTGATTGGCGCCATCACCAGCGTCCATCAGTTCCTGTAACGTGCAGCTGACAGGACACGCAGAATACGGTATTAAGGCGATTATCACACTACACCACATTACGCAGCGGGACGCAGATAATGTGCCCCCGCGCGTGATTTTTTACATACAAGTTCAATAAAAACGCGCTTCCGTGCGGGGAATTTGGCTCCGTTTCCGTAGATCTCTATGGAGAAGAACGAGCAAGAAACTCCATAGACACTGTTTTAAGTCAAGATATTACAAAATCTAAATGGGTACATTATTCTTGTTGCTTCTATATGTGAGAACAATGTAAAAAAGACACAAATGAAGAAACAATTCAAAGTAAGAGATTAAAAATAAGCAGTTTAGAGATGACCAGTCTCAACCGACGGCGCCGGTTCACGGACATGACGCGTGGATCAGCTCCATCCAGCTCAACCATTTTGTAAGGAATCGAATGATCCAACACACGCGCCACCATCGATGAGACATTTACGAGAGAAAAGAACGACACAGATTTTAAAGGACCTGTCCAGTCAATGCAAGCATTTGTCATCTTCACAGCCTGGCTCATCGGCGTAACATTGCTTGCCTGTCGGTCTTCTACAGGCAGTATTTTGGAGAGTGTGCACAGGAGCTACACGATCATATCTGATCCTACCAAATGGTAGGATCAGGTACCGTCCGGTAGTCCGGTAGTCAACGGGAAATCCCGTTGACTACCGGATTATCAAACGTACGGTACCATCAGTACTTGGTCGATATACCGACTAATCATATTCAGCACTTCTCCACAATTTTATTATAATGCGCACGGCACTATCTGCCAGCCTCTGTGTTCCCTGTACGTATAATCCGTCAGCCTTCAAAGCAAGAGTGAATAGGCATCTTGTGGGCTTGCTCATTCCAACATAGACCTCATCCATCGCCCTAGACCAGGCGAGATCGAGGTCAAGAGCTGGCTAATTTTGTAATTAAAAAATATTCCAAAATTATTCACCCACAAGACTCTTTATCTAATTACAAAGAAAAAAACCTGTTGCGTTTCCACTTCGTCACATAAGATATATAAATGTTGGATTCAAGTGGTTCCTTATCGAGCTCTCCCAGAGGCACAATAACTGGTCACAATTTATGCACTATTGCAATCTTAAAACTCCGCAGTTTATGGTCGTGTGAACTCAGATAGCGCTTAGTAGAATCGCCTTGAGTTTAGTCTACTAAAATCTGGACGGTATTATTCCTTTGTGGGGCGCTAGTGCTAAATCAGTGGTTAGTTTAGTTTAATGCTTGTGAAAAAATCTTTAACGTTTTTATTTGTTATACTTAACGGTCGGTTATGTACAGAAGGTTTGTAAGTCAGAATAAAGGCTCCTTCAAACAGGCGCGACACGCGATAAAATCGCGCGCGACACAAAGGCACCGCAATTCGCCCAACGAGCGGTGTCTTGTCGCGCGCGATTATATCGCGTGTCGCGCCTGTTTGTAGGGGCCTTAACACGGGCAATTCCACAATATGAGTTTCAGGTTCTCAGTTTCATATTATCTAAAGTACATACATCTTTTATGGGGTACTGTGTTAAATGCTACAACAAAATACCTTGTGACATATTGCAATTAAATGAAAGAAAATTTTAAACTTATATTAAAAGTACACTTTCTAAACGAGGATATTACAAATTAGAGGACTATGTCCAAGATAAGAATGCTTGGAAACATGCTGGTTCTGCTCCATAGGACAATCTAGAATCTAGACAAAATCAAATTGGTTGGTAATCAAATTTTTTTTTTTAATTTTTATGACATTGATTTTTACATTCTGTGACTACAGTAGGTAACTCACACACTTTTTAAAATTCTAGGAAAATCATCTTCTTTTACAATATTTCTAAATATGTGAGCACCATGTATCTATCACATAATTGATTTACCTGTCATCATTGCTTTATTTTTAATTCTTTTTATCTTTTGTGGTAGACTAATTTTATTCTAGGTGCATCGTCTTCACATATAATTATATAATGAATATATGCAAAACCTTGTAAAATGGTAGAGTTTCTTGCCCATTCTTCTCCATACGAACACTACCGTTTGGAAGGGGCGACTAGAATCAATTCTATTTTATTGTAATTTTTGACGTTCAAAAGTGCCTTTAATGTGCCTATTTGAAATAAATTATTTGACTTTGACACGCTAGCGCGCACAGCGATGCGATTTTTTTAATCGCATGTTCATGCGAAATAAAATCGTGAACGCTTATATAATTTTTCAAGCGATTTACCGCATTGCGCGGACGATAGTATATTGATATTGTTCGATTATTTTTCGCAACTATTATATTTCGTGGTGCGCGCTTAGCCTTAGTGAATTTTTAGTTTTAACTGGGCAGAAATATTTGAAGTATAAAAAAAATTATCTTGTTATTTCGACATAATGGCTGATTCATTGTAGAAAAAAAGTTAGATTCCTTGTTTCTGATGGTAAACAAAAAGAAGATAAATGAAAAAAAAACCTATCTGAACCAAATGTCATTTGGCTATTGGCTATGTCTTGCTCGTAAAACAGTATAGTTAGTACTTATGCGGATTGACACACATATTCAACTCGTTACGACTCCCCTGGGATTATAAAAAGCCTTGCTGTATGTTAGTAAATAGGTCGCGCAGATTACTGACAATTATCGATCATTAGCTTGATTAATTAGAAATTAATCGTGCATAGAGAAAGGCGTATACTTATGCTATAAGTTTTAAGCTGTCTTTACAACTCTCCTGGTACATATTTGTTGATATTGTGTCAGTAACCAAGACTATAAGAAGTGGTTACCTCCGTTAATAGTCATCTGCAATACAAGAACAGAGGTGGCCGAGTAGTAAAGGCCGCAACTTACGAGTTGTAGGTCGTAGGTTCGAATCCAGTCAGGCATTTTAATTTGTGCAAATTATTTCATCACCACTGCTCTCAAAACGGTGAAGGAAAACATTGTGTGGAAACCGGCCTGTCCTAGAACCAAAAACTCGAAGACATGTGACGTCTACCAACCCGGATTACGACCCACTCCCTCTCACAGAGAGGAGGCCTGTGTCCCAGCAGTGGGAACATTATAGGCTGATTTTGTTATAAGAAAATGGTTTGCCAGTTCGTGGGCCTACCTTAGAGACCAAGTCACAGTAGAGAGTAGTACCTAATAGTTGATTGATATCATTTACCTATAACATCGATATTTGCAAACCGAAATTCTGAAACACTTGGCGGCAGAAAAACCGTTAGCGCCTTGTTGGGCGAGACTTTCCGTAAGAAGCACAATTAACTCCATTAGTGGGAATAATTACCCAAATCATGAGCTGCTATTACCCAATGATCTACCTACATAAGAAAAGATAAACTAAATCAGAATGAAGGAATATATTCCGACTCGGTAGACCGCGACAAAGTCAGGCCCCGAGTATTCCGAATATTCTCTGATGGGACGAGCGTGAATAATTTTGAAATTATATTTTTAAGTCCCATTGGTCCCGCTAAATAATTTGTGTCTGGTTGTTCAATGGTTCGTCCCACTTACAACATAAGTGGGACGAACGGAAATTAATTGAATATTATTTATTAAATTCCCGTTCGTCCCACCAGCGGGACGACGGCAGTGGGTCGAACATTAATACACGCTTCGTCAAGTGAAAACCGGTTTTATAACTTCATGTGCACTGACCCATGACGACAACTGTTACTACCCTCCTTTATCTTCTAAATACCTTATGTAATCACTCCCTTAAATATTCAAATTTACTTTAAAGCCCCGGCAACATTGTACCTGTAACAATTAATAAATTATTTGTTTAATCTGGTACAAACGACTTAGATGTCAGATTCTCGACAAAATAATTGGCAATGTATATCGAAACAAAGGTATTATAAATTAATTAGAACCGCTTGTAACAATGAGAACACACTGAGTATGGATAAACAGCCACAAAGTACTAGACTTTATTTTGCGAACGTTTAAAATGGGCCCATTTACACCGGACAGTAATAAAAACATTAAATATATTTGATACAATATGTTTAAAACGTAAACGTCAACCCTAAAGCCCTGTTGTAGCAGCTACGAGGTTACGAGGTACATTTCCACAGGAAAAAAAGATTCAAAATTAATTGAAACACATCAGACTAGCGTAATGTAACTTCATAACATTATGGGAACTACAGGACCTAAACACAAAAAACGCAAGTTGTAGACGAATTAAAAGTATATGATCGACTACAGTAAACAAAATCAAAAAAATATTTGATATTTTTCAGGATACATGCTAGGTGGATAGTGTGTTGAAAACATAATACAACTAAATTGATACGATAGAAAAAAAACCTGAAGATATCTCTAAAAACTTTCATTTTACAATAAAAACCATACTAATATACATATAATCGTTCTGATTTTTTGTCAGATTATTCTACAAGCAACATACTAAAGCACTAGTGTTTTAATTTTTTTGACCAAACCATCGATTTTTTGTAAATAGATAATTGCTTTATATATTTTGTAATAAATTACCAGCGTTGTGTCATCGCGTTTCACCTTCTTTTCTATACAGTCTGACAGTGACCGCGCTTTAGGTCATGTCTGGATGAAAAGCGAAAAGTTATTGATAGACAAATCCAATTCAGTATTATTTCTTGCAAAAAAAAAGTAATTGTTACTGCCCACAAAGATACAACAATATCATTTACAACAAAACCTCCCTAAGGGCAAAAACCAACGATCTACTAAACTGCATGAGTGTGTACTGTATCAATGACGTCATTCTGGGTACAACAGCCTTATGTTGAATAAAACGACACTCGATCCGATCCTAGCATAACTATTGGCTGTCATTTTTTATGGTCGATAAAAAATGTTTGAGTTCAAACACTTTGAGCCCCTGTGTTGACTTCATTGCTTTTATAATCTATGACATGTCACATGACATCGTAGAAATGGCTTTTGTAATGTAAAAACGATTTTATGTTGTTGTTTTTATTAATAATATATAATTTTTTGTGTGACAGAAATATATACAGAGATACAAATTAATGTATACAACAATAGATTAATGTATATACCATCCATCACGAGAAGTTATACATTTTATAAATAAAGAACTTCTGTTAGGTTACGTAGCGACAATTCAATCAACAACAAATGATTCCAAATTCAATGCGTAATACGAAACTTACTAGCAATTTCACTTGGTCGGATTATATTTTAGCGATCTAAAGCGCTGTCGTCTAATGTTTTGTGGTACTGAAACGCGTCTAACCGACTCATGGAACGTAAACATTTTGGCTGCCATTTTGAAATAAGTTCACGCTGACGCTGTCACTGCTGCAGAATGCAGATGCTCGGAATCGTCTGATGAGAGTAATAAGATGTATGTTAACATAAACATATCCCTATATAAAAATAAAAATCATTATAAATCTGTTTTTTTTTATTTGATCCAAAGGTTGAGAACCCCTGAATGTGTGTTTACATAATTTATAGCTTCTCGTGACGGACACTATAGTTGGATTTTGTTCCACTTCAAATACCACTAATAATTAATATTTGATTAATTATTATATTATCGAGAGATTAATGGTTCTGCCAATCGTGATAAGTGTATTAGTAATATTAATACAAAACAATTATCATACATAATGACAAATTACACCACAACTACGTGTATTATTAACTGTAGTATTGAAGCTATAATCACACTAATATTATAAAGGCGAAAGTTTGTGTGTGTTTATATGTTTGTTAATTCTTCACGCTCAAACGACTGAACCAATTTTAATAAAATTTTGTATGGAGGTAGCTGACACCCTGGATTAACATAGGTTATTTTTATCTCGATATTCCCACGGGATCGACACTTACGCGAGTGAAACCGCGGGGCGCAGCTAGTATTTAAATAAGTACTAATACTCGCTTTTGATGACGAGGGGCTGGTGGCTAAATAATAACAGCCGCATGGGTCGATTGATCAGGTTAGGCGACGCTTGCTGCGGATGGTCCGTGGATGGGTTCTTTGCGTACCAAGATCTCTCCGAGCCACGGACAGCACGTTAAGCCGTTGGTCCTGGCTGTCATTTGTGAATGTTTGAAAGCCGTTACGAGTCGTCAGAAGCCTGACAGTCTGACAACCAGTCTTACTAGGGGTATCGTATTACCCAGGAACTGGTTTGTGGACGTCAAATAGGCAGTCGTTCCGTGTAATGGTTTGACTTGAAGCTGACCCGCCAACATAGTTGGGAAAATGCTTGGTAGATGATCTAGACGATGATTCGCTTTTGATGAAACCAATGGATAAAAAGACAGAAAATGCATGATGTGTTCGTTGAACTTTTTATAGTCTACGACTACTTATTGCTACGAGTTACGGCGTAGCCGCGTAACCTCGTAGCTGCTACGACAGAGCTTTACGCTTGAGCCGACAATTTACTAAAATCTTCGTGTGTCGATGGCGTAAACTATCACTTGGTCGTAAAACAAAGGGTTACCTTTACCTAGTCATTCGTATGTGGAACATAAAGGGATCTACATATATACCACTGTATTGTTCGATAGAATTTAGTTCTACTTGTTCAATTTATTTACCTTTGTTTATAAATAAATGAATTGTTCGACCCGAATTTAATGTGTGGTTTCAGTCTTGAAAGGAATCAATATTTATTTTCTTAATACCGTTTTTTATTAATGATAGAGTTGTATTGAAGAAGCCATTTTCAAAGAAATTCGTTTCTATTAAAACAAACTTCTTTGTAAGTGGCTTTTGAAAGTAATTGAGAACAATAAGGACTATAGGCCGACCGCTTAACTGAGACGTTGCCTGAGGTAGCTGCGCGGTGCGGGAGGGGTGTCCTGTCACGAGTTGACGAATCACTGAGCTCTCCGCATCACGTCACCACACCCCTCCCGCACCGCGCTGCTACCTCAGGCAACATCTCAGTTAAGCGGTCGGCCTATAGTTAAAACCTTAGATACTGATTTATTTAAATAAGACCGTCTATAATATATTTACTCCGCAGTAATCCTAACTAATATTATAAATACGAAAGTAAGCTTGTTTGTTTGTTTGTTACCGTTTCACGCCTAAAACATTGAACCGATTATCCTGAAAGTTTCATACACGTTGTAAGGTGTACAGAAACGGACCTTTCATCCCGAATAAAAGTGCTGTTCTCGAGGAAAACAACAATAATGTTATTATGATAATAGATGGCGCCACGTGTCTTTCGAATCAAAACAGGACAACGACTGTCGGGTCAGCTATAAATAAGGAGTCCTCTGTTCCTGTAGTACTTATTTATTAATTATTATTCGAGAATGTAACTGTTCCCGTTGTTATATTTGTTGGTTTTGTCTTGTGATTGTGATAGGCTTCTATAATTAGAAGAACGTGGGTGTATTACGCCTCTACCAACGATAACACGGAAGACTCGTGATTATTATACATTTACTAGCTGCTGCCCGCGACTTTGTTCGCGTGAAATTTCGGCCCCCAAACCAATGCGTCGTATCCTATCGCCCTCCCGCGCTATTACTTCGGTTTCTGACTTTTTTTCTTATTGTTTAGTTCCTAAAGGTCGTAGCGTGATGTTAGAAAGCCTACCTTCCTGTTTAAGCAAACTCTCCAGCTTTATTATTAGTATATATAGATTACTAGTTCGTGGCTAAATAATAACAGCCACACAGGTCGATCGATCAGGTTAAGCTACGCTTGCCGCGGTTGGTCTGTGGATGGATGACCATCTTTACGTACCGAGACCCCTCCGTGCCCCGGAAAGCACGTTAAGCCGTTGGTCTCGGCTGTCATTCGTGGATCTTTAACAGTCATTACGGGTAGTCAGATGCCCGAAAGTCTGACAACCAGTCTTACCAAGGGGTATCGTATTACCCAGTAACTGGTTTGTGGAGGTCAGATAGGCAGTCGCTCCATGTAAAATACTGGTATTTAGCTATATTCGGTTAGACTGGAAGCCGACCTCAACATAGTTGGGAAAAGGCTAGGCAGATGATGATGGATTACTATAGTTGTCAGTTAATCAGAATTTTTGAACATCTTTCTTTCCCAAAATGTTTTTTCTGTCGTCATTTTAACTCTTAACAACTTTAAGTAAAATCTGTCATTTCTTCACAGTAATATTCGGATTCTCGTTATATCATAATACTAATGTAAGCGGAACTCGGTCGGAAACCCGGGGAATGTTTGGAACTCATACAGAACGAGGGATCGTGTTGCTTACTTCGGCAAAGCAAGTTCGCATTACAAAGTTTCTGGTTGCATGTAACGATTTTAATGAACTTTTTTAATGAAAGCGGAACGGCTGCTCTTTTACCAACGTGATGAGAATATTTTGATAGGCTACGTGTACTCTTTTACATGTGTGGTCTCAGCATTCCTCCTTGATCCGACCTTTTGATTATTTTGACACGTGTATCGTTGGACTAATTCCACCTGCCGGTCGATTCTGTAAAAAATCTCACCGTGAAAACTTGGGTGAAGTGAGTTTGTTTTTGCTAGGAATTGACACTATTGACAGCTCACTCCACGCTCACTTCACCTTAGTTTTCACGGTGAGATTTTTACAGAATAGCACCGCTGCTTTGTACATAAACAAAGCACTGTAAAAATCTCTTTGTATAATATTACGAATTATAATATTACGACTCACTGTATAATATTACGAACCCTTAATTTTAAAAGTAAATTAGTGTGTGAATCTTATGTATTTTTCCTTCTTTACAGATTGGCAACCTGAAGAACTACTTCTTGTTATCACATTCACTTGTCAGTAAGAGATCACCGAATGCCAGCATCGACCATTTTAATAGTCTCAAAAATGACCCACAGGTAAATAGAGTTACTTCTTTATTATAACGTATTAATACTTCTGAAAACATCGACATTTTATGCTTCTTTGTTTGGGACTAACAAACAGTAACTTACATTAGATCGTATGAACTAACTTATAATAAAGTTCCACATCATAAATTATATTACAGTTATGTATATTCTACTAATACCTATTTAGGGTTTGCAAAGAAACTGTGGACAAACATTAAGAAAATCCATACTAATATCATAAATGCGAAAGTCTCTGTCTGTCTGTTACCTCTTCACGCTTAAACCGCTAAACCGATTTAGATGAAATTTGGTACAGAGATAGTTTGAGTCCCGGGAAAGGACATAGGATAATTTTTATCCCGATATTCCCACGGGATCAACACTTCTGCAGGTGAAACCGCGGGACGCTGCTAGTATGTTATACGAGTATATCCATTTTTAAATTGTTTCATGGCAATGAGGATTGGTGTGCCAGGAAAATGTCAGTGCACCAACTCTCAACCAGGTTGGCGGATGACACACTTCTTCGAATTTTTGGTTCTATGATGTCATAGAAGGAAAAAATCGTTAGGTTTCAAGATGTTTTCCTTCATCATTTTAAGAGCAGTGGTGATGAAATAATTTACACATAGTAAGTGCTCGGACTCAAACATACTACCTGTAACTCGTAAGTCACGGCCGTTCCAACTAGGCTACCACAGCTGGTCTCTCTAAAATCCCTCCTTTCCTTATCAATGATTAGAAGATGCCAAGAAAAATGAGATTAAAACAGAATTAGTTGATTATTATTTAGGTACTCGATTTCTAGGATAAAAAGGTAACGATTATTTTGTCATAGAGACCTGAAACTCTTAATTAAAAAGGTTAATTCATTCTAGAATTTCGTAGAGCGGATAAAAATGCTAGCCGTGACGCGTATTTATGTAGGTAAGTAGTAATTAAGTTCGGCGAATTATGTTTTAATCTTGTTCACAAGCCTAGACATTAGTAGTCTCTAATTTGCTTAAATTAGATGTTATCAAGTTCATTAACGTAGAATACTTAGTTGGAGTTAACTATGTTGTGACAACGATATAATGATTCCACGCAATCATTATAATAATATATCAAACGAAATAATTCAAATTTTTATTACTATGTCTTTAGCTTCACTGAAAATGTTTTCAAGCGAGCATTGCGTCTGACAAACTCACATAGTAACCAGATTTTCTTCAATCCAAAACTTACAGACAGCCATTCGATTGTTTACGAATCCACTCAATACGCATTAATTTGATTGACATCATTGACATCGGTCCAACGTCAAATTATTCATTGGGATTATCCTTAAAGTTATCGGCGTGAATATCATGACTTGCTCCGTTTTGAATAATTGATTATATGCTGTATTGACGCAAGGATTCTGTCTCAAGGGATTGGCCAGTTAGTTAATCTTCCAATTTGAATGGGATTTAGCCATCCATGAAGTTTTCCCGTCGACTGGCTGTCTAGAACGGAGGTCCGGTGAAAAGATCGGTTTGGTTGAGTAATTTTGGTGGTTTGTTAAGTTTAGGTAGGGACTAGTTTAGTAGACAGGTAAAAGTTCTGTAAGTAGGTTTGTCTTCAAAATGGAACCACTCGTTTGGAATTAAAAGTAGTCATTTGTTTGTTATCTTATTCGAGAGTGTAGACATAATAAAACAGATTAGGCAATCATAATTTTTCATGAATTTTTGCTTAAGGAAACTTAGTAATTTTTTGTTGATCAAAGTCCACTTATTTACTCATTTTAATGTAAACAGTAAAACATTCATGATTTTTAGATCTTTTCTTTAGCTATCAACTATAATATAGCCTTATAATCAATAAGCTTTCGTGTATTGTACTGATGTCTTACACGGCGCAAGTATTTGACCCCCGAAACCCAATTACTTGGAAACACCAATATCCTAAGTTCAGACATAATAGGTATTAACATTGTTAGCAAGTTCAGTCGTTCTAGACCAGTTGTTGTTAATATGGCGTTGTTTATGACCAGAACGTGATGAATCGCATTTTGTAGCATTACTAACGATCGAGCGTTAATGGGTTTAGATACATGGCGGGTTAAGTAAGTTTGGTAACTTTTGTAGGTCTAATCTCGTATAAGCACTACATATTACTTTTTTTTTTTCAATCCTGAGCAAGGGTTTTCTTTCACTCCTTCCATCTATTCATCCTGTATCATTACTAAACAAACAAAACTTTGGTAAAGTGAGCTTGAAGTGAGCTCTAATTTCGCCAGATGCTAGGGACTGATATTATTGACAGCTCAAGTCAACTTAGTTTTGACGGTGATATTTTAACAGAATAATAGATCGGATGTAGTCTGTTAAAAATATTAAATTACTGGTTGCGCCCCGCGGTTTCGCCCGCATAAGTTTCGATTTCGTGGGAATATCGGGATAAAAAGTAGCCTATATGTTAATCCAGGGTGTCAACTATCTCCATACACATTTATCAAAATTGGTCCAGCCGTTTGAGCGTGAAGAAGTACCAAACATATAAACACACACACACTCACAAATTTTCGCCTTTATAATATTAGTGTGATTACCTGTTAGGAAGGTTGGGTTAGCCTTCGACTATTGGCGCTACGAATATCGATTGACGCAGAAGCAATTGCTTAGATTTTTGCACCAATGGAACTGTTAAATTGAAACCTTGACTTAACTACTTGTTGATCAAAACTACTGCTGGGCAAATAAGGTCCTTATCGGTTAACGAACATACTCATTTTCTTGTACTTAACTAAAAATCGAAGAAAACAAAAATATTTTCCACAAATTCAAAAAAGCCTTCCCGTAAATATTGTCTACGTCTTTCAAAACCTTTTAAATTCCGAGCACTCTTACCCGCCGCCCCGTAACTTATCAAAGGGGATTAAAGACAGTTCATTTGACAGGTGAGATGGGTGATGCAGCAGAGGGAGCTCCGGCGGTCTAAGAGAGACCATCAGTTGAAACCGCGGCATGTTATGCGACAGTCCAGTGCGCCGGCCTTCCCTGACCCACTGTTTAAAGAGCAGTGGTATTTGGTAAGAAATCAATGCGTTATATATTTTTTTTAATCATTAGAAAGAAAAAAAACATTGGTTTGTCACAGAAACGCGTGCATACAAAAAGGGATAATAAGTTAACTCTAATAATAAAAAAGCAAAATATTTAGACATATGATCACGAGCACAGAACAGAAATATAATTAATAATTAGTTATTTATAATTAGTTTGAGTATCTTCTAAGGTTATGTTGGGATAACTCCTCTGTTAGACAAGCTTACTAAGTTTGGTAATAATAGAAAAAGTTATATGTGTCCCCTTAGTGACAGTTGAGATCTTAACAGTGCTATGGATGTGTGGTTACAACTGTCGCTTGTCAGTTCATACCAGTGGCGTGCCTAGGGGTCAAAATTAGGGCAAGCCCACAGATTTTCAACATATAAAAAAACGCCCAACTGAGGGATTGGCTGATTTTCAGTTATTAATGTTTGTGTTCGAGTTCATTGATTGGTATTTTTTTTAATATATTTATTTATTGATAGGTTTAAGTAAGTTTGTTGTTGTGAATTATGATTTTATTAGGGC
Source organism: Luperina testacea (assembly GCA_927399505.1). Taxonomy (NCBI): domain Eukaryota; kingdom Metazoa; phylum Arthropoda; class Insecta; order Lepidoptera; family Noctuidae; genus Luperina; species Luperina testacea. Next base: position 4,432,601 of record OV656771.1, read on the forward strand.
AAGCCGGGCTTTTCGGCTTCTATGAAGGTACCGCCCCTGGTTCATACCTTGATATGGTACATACTTATAATATATAAATTTCTAAGTCAATAATATCAAGGAATATAATAAAAACTTCTCTAATGTTACTGGCATTATCATGTTTCTTAAGTACTTTAGGTGAAATTGGAACCTTCAAAAAGAAGCATAAAAAATACAATAAAACGTAGAAAGACAAAGATTTTTAAACGTTTCGGTACTCCTGATAAAGTACTGGCCATTCGCCTTTTATGAGCGTCCGGCATGCCCTGTATAACAATTAAAAGACACATTAAAAGCAAAATTTTCGTTTGCTCTCATTGTTGTAATGCAAATAATGAAAAAAATAACTTGACTTTCGCTTTCAGACTGGGCTTATAATGTGGAAAATGGAAACAAGCGAATCTTTTATTCTCGTCATCGTTAGGCTCTACGTCCTTAACAAATGATATAACTTTAGCAGGGACTGTAACCACCTCATGCAATAAAATTATGTGTTCTATTTAGACCTGCTACAGATAAGCCGTTTTGCGGACGTACATTTACTGGACGCACGTAAAGCGCCTTATCTGGACATGCACTTATAATCCTGAAACCAGACGTTTGCATGAATAGCAAAGTTTGCGGGTCTTTTTTAAGTGGGTAAGTACTGAACGTAGGTATATTATAATTACATAAAATAAATAGTTTTATTTATTAAAGCAAACATATTAATTCATCAAAATAAAATAACTTATTTATGAAACTAATGAATTTAATATAACTTCATTTTGAAAATATGTGATAATAGTTACAATTCCAATAATGATATTACCTTCGTATAAGAATAATGTACCAACTTACTGCTTAAAATTCAGCCCAAGTAGAAAATATTGCAGAACATTTCAGTGGCAGATGTTAAGCATAATTTAATAGTACGAGTGTACCAAGTCGACGACCTTTAGCAGAACAAAGCAGGACGGTATCATTTGTACGATGTAGTACTAAATTTCACCCGACAAAGAATAGTGTACGGAATAACTAATTCAGTAGTTTAGTCCCCAGATCGAGGCATAAAGCGAATATCTCTTCTTTCGAGCGATATACCTGTGAATCCTGTGACCTTGACGTCCTATTATTTTATAAGGCCACTCGTAATGTTACCTGCTTTAGGACTCCTTCAAACAGGCGCGACACGAGATAAAATCGCGGCCGACACAAATGCACCGCAAGTCGCGCAACGAGCGGTGCCTTTGTGTCGCGCGTGATTCGCGTCGCGCGTCGCGCCTGTTTGCAGGAGCCTTTATTCGGGTAATTTTATTGTACAGAGGTTGACTAAAGTGAGAATGAATTTCGTTGAACAAAATATAGGGAGGTGTGAAACATTCTCACCGGTGTGATGAATTTTGTTCCAGTTTATTTGGTAGTAAGTCTTTAAACACGTTTTACTGGAATACGACTTGTAAGTGCACATCAAATGCGAACTTAGTATTTTATGTCTTCAAGCGAATTTACAGAAATCCTGTTGTAGGTTACCTACGACATAAAATGAAAGTATACTCAGAATTTGAAGTTTCCAGAACCAAAATACATTGTTGGCATCAATATTATTCTTTTATTTTTAGTATTATCTTAATTTAGCTGAAAAATAATTACCACTTTTTGAACAGCTTAATTATGTTTTTATGACTAGTAGGTAATGTAAATAATAACAAATGATCTAATAACTTTTATTTACATTTAATGGTGAATAACATGAATGTTCGTACTTATATGTCAGGTAAACCACCTTCGTGACACGCACGCACGTATCTATTACTTGCACGCGACAAAGTGTACCACAACTAAGTCTACTGACTAAGCACAAAGCGAAGGCGGAAAATATTAGCAATATTTTTTTCAGGCATTTCAAATACACCTAGTTTCGCGGTACAACGTTAATGGCTACAAAAAAAAAATGTTGTGCCAAGATAACCAAATTATTGTTAACATTCTTAAGTTTGTAGCATCGTGTTTCCCGCCTACCGCTCCGCTCCCACTAACGTCACAGCCACATATTTCCCGCTCGCCGCTGCGCTCCCATTCCACGTCAACAACAAACACTTACATTAAGTATTCAATGCGCAAAGCGTAATATCCGTCTACTTGAGTGTATTTCTAGGTTATTTTTAGATATTAACCTTATTTTTTGTTTCAGAACGGCGGTGCAGCAGACGGATTAGACATGAACGTCGGCTACGCTTGGAGAAAAGGATATACAGGGAAAGGAGTCGTTATTACCATCCTGGATGATGGAATTCAACCCAATCATCCAGACTTAGCACAAAATTATGTAAATATGTTTTATATCTCCAAAAAGTTTACTAAAACACACATTAATCAAGACAGCTAAGAACTGTCAAATGAAAACCCAATTTAGAACAAAGCGATTTCTCTTTACCACCCATGTATTACGTAACTGAAGTTTATTGAACGGGAATCCCGATATTGTAGGATCCTGCAGCATCAACGGACATAAATGGGAACGACACGGACCCGACGCCGCAGGACAATGGCGACAATAAACACGGTACCCGGTGCGCGGGCGAGGTGGCTGCGGTCGCCTACAATAGATACTGCGGCGTCGGCATAGCTTACAACGCCAGCATCGGAGGCATCAGGATGCTCGACGGCCTTGTTAACGACGCAGTGGAGGCCCAGGCACTCGGCTTCAACACACATCACATAGACATCTATAGCGCGTCGTGGGGGCCCGAGGACGACGGAAAAACAGTCGACGGCCCCGGCCCTTTGGCGAGAAGGTATTGTCTAATTGCATGCGATTTAGAGAAATGGTTACAGGCGAGCTCATTAAAAAGTGCTTTGTTTCAGGGCGTTTATAAATGGTGTGACGAACGGAAGAGGAGGGAAAGGATCTATTTTTATATGGGCGTCGGGAAACGGTGGCAAGCACACGGACTCCTGCAATTGTGATGGATATGCAAATAGTATATTCACTATTTCTATTTCTAGTGCAACGCAGGGGGGATATAAACCATGGTATTTAGAAGAATGCTCATCAACAATAGCTTCAACTTACAGTTCAGGAACCCCAGGCCGAGACAAAAGCGTAACTACGGTAGATATGGATGTGCAATTAAGGCCTGACCACATTTGCACAGTGGACCACACGGGCACATCAGCCTCGGCGCCATTAGCCGCAGGTATTTGTGCATTAGCCTTAGAAGCAAATGCATTACTAACGTGGCGGGACATGCAACACCTCGTCGTAATGACGTCGAGGTCACAACCACTGGAGAAGGAAGAAGGATGGATCGTAAATGGTGTAAAAAGAAAAGTAAGTCACAAGTTTGGCTACGGACTAATGGACGCCGCTCAGATGGTAACATTAGCCGAACAATGGACGAGCGTACCCCCTCAGCACATTTGTAAGTCACAAGAAATAAACGAGGACAAGTCTATTGAAACATCTTTCGGTTATACGATATCAGTGCACATGGATGTGAATGGGTGCAGCGGGACGATGAACGAGGTCAGATTTTTGGAACACGTTCAATGTAAAATTTCACTGAGCTTTTTCCCTAGAGGAAATTTACGGATATTGCTTACGTCGCCGATGGGGACTACTTCCACCCTTTTATTCGAAAGGACGTATGACGCAACGAGTTCTAACTTCGACGATTGGCCGTTTTTAAGTGTCCATTTTTGGGGAGAAAGTGCCGAAGGGCGTTGGACCCTTCAGATATTAAACGCCGGTAATATCCACGTCACTCAACCGGGCATATTGAAAAAGTGGCAGTTAATATTTTACGGCACGGCGACAAGTCCGATACGGCTACGAAATAAAAGCTATTTCAATTCAAACAATGTTTACCAGGAAGAGAAGGCTTATCATATTAATGACGTTTACGACGCCTCAGAATACTCACAATTCCTCAACGAAATCGAACTCGGCATTTCTGATAGACGTAATTACCCTAAAAATATTCCCTCCGCGCAACGGAAAAATGTTTTGGCAGATGCCAACGATAAACAAGTGCAAAGACTGTGCGATCCGGAATGTGATTCACAAGGTTGTTATGGGAAGGGGCCAACTCAGTGTGTTGCCTGCAAGCATTATCGTTTAGATAATACATGTGTGTCTCGATGTCCTCCAAGAAGTTTCGTTAATCAAGGTGGGGTTTGTTGGCCGTGCCACGAGTCGTGCGAGACCTGCGCCGGGGCCGGCCAGGATTCCTGCCTCACGTGCGCCCCGGCACACTTATTAGTAGTTGATTTAGCTGTTTGCTTACAACAGTGTCCGGACGGATACTATGAAGACCCTGACGCAAATGCCTGTTTTCCATGCGCAGAGCATTGCGACACATGCTCCGAAAAGGCTGATATGTGCTCCTCGTGCGCCCACAATTATGTTCTTTACAATGGTTCTTGTTTAGCTGCTTGCCCTCCGGGAACACATCAAAAAGATGATTTCGGATGCATGCCGTGTCATGAAACATGCGAATCTTGCCGCGGGCCCAGCGAAAATGCCTGTGTTTCATGTCGCATTGGTGATTACGCATTCAAGAATCGCTGCGTACCAAAATGCCCCCCAGGATATTACGCTGACGCCCAAAGAAGAGAATGTTTGCCGTAAGTGTTATTGTTATGATAATTTATCTTTGCATTCCATTTCGTGATGAAACAGAGGTCGTCAATCTTACGAGCGCTCGGAATTTCAAACGCCTCGCTTTGAACTCTACATTGTTCGAGCGTTTAATTGTCGCCTTTATATTTTAATCTTGTTTCAAGAACAAAATGTGAGTAACTATGTTGGTGTTTTAGGTGCCCAATTGGCTGTTCAATTTGCACATGCGCCGTTTGTTCTGTTTGCCAAGAGAAATGGATTCTAACTAAGAGTGGAACCTGTCTCCCCGATGGCAATAACAAATGCGACACGAGTAAGTCCTTAACTACGATTTTTTTTTACTCTTGTATATCAAAGACTTAAAGTGACTTTTTGCAGGTGAGTATCATGAAGCGGGAAGGTGCAAAAATTGCCATTCGACCTGCGAGAAATGTAGCGGATCTAACGAGTGGGACTGTTTGTCTTGTTCGAGTCCCTTGTTGTTACAAGGATCGAGGTAATGGCCCTTTATCCACCTAGACCTTTTCCTGTACGGTTTCAAGTGATCAGTTAACATGAAATATTTATTTTAGGTGCGTTGCTGAGTGTGGACAAGGTTTTTATCAGACGGCAGGAAGATGTTCGCTGTGTCCGCACACTTGTAAGAGTTGTGTGTCAAGATTGAACTGCACGTTGTGTGCTGGTGCCTTACGCTTGCAGTCAGGAACGTGTCGAGCGACCTGTGCTCCTGGCTATTACCCTGACGAGGGGACCTGTTCAAAATGTTACTTGTCCTGTGAGACGTGCACGGGTCCTAGAAGAGACCAGTGTGCATCTTGTCCCCCTGACTGGCGGTTGGCGGCGGGAGAGTGTCGGCCCGAGTGTCCTCAGAACTTCTTCCCGTGGCAGGACAGTTGTCGTCGCTGTCACCACTACTGCCAGGACTGCCACGGCGCTGGTCCTCAGCGGTGCACTTCCTGTCCACCACACTTTTCATTAGAAAACGGTTTATGCGTGGAGTGCCTTAGTTCCCAGTACTATGAGCCTAGAACGAGGACCTGCCGTCCATGCCACGATTCCTGCAGGTCTTGCTCAGGACCTGGGCCTACCAGTTGTGTCACGTGTGCCCATCCACTTCGATTAGATAGGTGAGTTATTAAAATTAATTTAATTAAAAAAAATATTTAATTAAGTTACGTCACAATAACTTTTTCTTCCGACAGAATTGATCTACACTTCTAACCTATAGTTGACCTCGATTAATGAAGCACAAAATGTCATGATTGTTTTACCAATAGAAATGTTAAACAATGAAATTAATTAACTAGTTAAATTAATTAATTTAATTAATTCACGTTGTAATTTCTTTATGAAATGAAATTGTAGGTAGCTAGCTGTATTTGTGTGTTTATTGATTATAACAGAGTATCAGATTTCAGAGTTTCAGTTTCAAGCAGAATTCATAATAGTTATTTGCGATAAAGTACGTAGATTTAGCGTGTTTTCAAAAATGACAAACAAAAAGATGTCACTGTTGATTGACAACTAAAAAGCCTTATTTCCTGGTGCAAAATCAGCTTTTTCAGATCGGGAGAAAATACAGGGTGATTTCTGCCACCCTCTATATCATCATTTATCATAATCTATTTCATAATATTTCAGCATCTAAAATAGGATTTTATAAATAGAAAAATACTTTATCTACAGTGCCCTACCAACACTAAATAAAATCCTACTCTGATTGAGCATAGTTTTGACTACAAATGCAGGTTTAAGCAACCGTCCATCCAAGTCTGCAGCCAGGCTGTCTAGCGCAAATAAAACGGTTATATAAACACATTTTTCATTTGCAGAGTGAACCACAAATGTTTGCCGTGCTGCACAGAGAGCATGGTATCGCTTCTCGTAAATAGCAATCAGACGGATTGCTGTCACTGTGATAAGGATATAGGTAAGTTAGTTTTGTAAAATTTTCGGAACACTCTGCCACACATAAAAGCTATTTTCGAATGATTTTTGCGAAAAATCGGGATAGAACTGGCGTCTATATTGATATTTTTATTGTCCATCAGTTGTCAAGCCAATGTTCTGTTTTTACAAAAAAATTACCATTGGAGTCAGATTAGGCGGAATGTGATTGCTGAAATGATATTACCGGAATATTTAAAATATGAAGGCAGTGCGCTGTAATGATTTTCATGAGTTATTTAAAATCAAACATGTTTATTACATGGGTACAATGTTGATTTTAAAAAAGTTCCATTTACAGACGCCAGTACATCAAGCTACCCGAAACTGTCAAATTTTCTCAATCAACTTTGAACTTTATACTTTAGCGATAATGTTGAAAATCTATTGAAGAAATTTGACAGATTGTAGTAGCTTGATGTGCGGGCGTCTGTAGAAATAAGTAAAAAATATTGGAGTTATTAATATCATTTTAATTTCCGGAGATTTTCAGTCTTATTAGATACCTAAAGCAGTCAGTTTCAAAAATAATCCAAGTTTAAGTTCTGAAGTTCTTCTTAATGAAAATAGAAAATAAATACTTACATAACTTTAGGGTACCTATATCCAAAAGTAAATGGTACCAACTTTTGTGATGAATAAATCTTGAAAGAGCACTTTTTCTTATTTACGAAGTTCTGTTCTAATTTTTGCTAAACACTTTTCTCATGTAAGATTAATTCATCGAAACTTTGAAAAATTGGCTTGTGCCAATAAGCCCATTTATCAATTAGAACGCATTTAGAGACGGGTGCTGAGTATTACCATTATATAGGTATTACATACATAATGGTAACAAAAAATTTGTTTTTGAGCTAAATCTATTTTAAACAAAGTTTTTCGTCTTCAGTATAACAAAAAATTAGGCAGAGCGGTAAGCAAAAAACTTACCTTTACTTATTCAGCTATTTTAAATTACTTGCACATAAACGATGAGTCAATCACTTCCGACTATCTATTTCGTAAATTACAACCACCTACCGCCTTTCTTACATACTAAAAGCAATTATCAAGAACGTGTTCAAAGGAATTACATCCGTAGTTGACCTTACATTCAATCAATGCCCTGTAGTCATAGTAGTTCCAATGTATAGGATTTACTGATAGTTTTCCTTAACAAATATCCTTTGTCCGTACGAAGCTTTGCAAGCTTTGTATGAGAAAGGTAAAGGTTGGGAAACGCGAACATCCAATATATTATGTGGCTACGTTTATTTAGATAAAGTGTTTTTGCCGATTGTAATTACATTGAAAACCAATATTTTTTTGTGTTTAGCAATGTATTTTTGGTAAAATCAGACGATTTTGAACGTCAAACGTACCGTTCTGGGAAGCCTGATTGACATTCAACCTAAATACAAAAAATGCAAGATTTAGAAACAATAAAAGTATCTATATTATGATCGACTACAGTAAACAAAATCAGAAAAATATATGTTATTCTTCAGGATATATGCTAGTTAGATAGTGTGTCGAAAACATAATACAACTAATTTGATACGATAGAAAAAAATCATGAAGATACCTCTAAAAAACTTTCGTTTTACAATAAAAACCATACTAATATACATAAAATCATTCTGATTTTTTGTCAGATCATTCTACAAGCAACATACTAAAACACTAGTGTTTTAATTTTTTAGTCCAAACAATAGATATTTTGTAATTAAATTATTGCTTCATATTTTGCAATAAATTACCAGAGTTGTGTCATCGCGCTTCTCTTTATTTTCTATGCAGTCCGACAGTGACTGCGCTTTAGGTCATGTAAGCCCCATAAAACCTACATTAGTAACTACACAGTAGCACCAGCATCAGCAGCATCAGCAGCATCAGCAGCATCGTACAGCAGAGAACAAAGAAAAATTAAAGTTAAGAAAGAAAATGTATTTATTGCGACTCGTACAGGAAGTTCACAAACTAAACTAAATACAGCAAAATAAAAATCCAAGTTATATAAAAAAAGTAACAAGGAAAATGAAACAGAAAGTCCTATACGAGGCCAAAAGGCTCCTATCTCAGCATGATGCACCGATATTTAAAAAATAAATGTTGCAGCGCTGGTATTCTGATAGGGTACTATCCAGTACTATCTCATGGTGTTGTTGCGGTTGATTGACAAAAATACTGACAACCGATTATATCATGTACCATTAAACGAAGAGAAGAAGAAGATCATGTAACTGACATGTGATTTGACAGCAAATATAATCAGTCGACCGTTTGAACTTTTGATAACGAGGGCTCTACTTACACTAATTAAAAACGTTCTGCGGTCTCTTGTTTGTGTGTTTTGACGTATTTTGTATGACAAATCTATCAAACACAATCAGAAAGAAGTAAACAAGGTCTAATGCGACCCTGTAAGCCTCGAAACTTTTGAAGAAACGTTTCTTTTTTCTAGGAGGCTGTCTAAACGGCTCATCAGCTGGAAAGCGGCGAATAGCCGAGAACATTCGCACGCACATCACAGCATCATTCTTCGTAGAAGACTCTAAGGATGTCTCGAACATTCTAGAACGTAACTCAGTCGCCTTGTGGAGTGTGGGAGCCCTGCTACTAGCTTTTGTTGTCATAGTAATAATTGCTGTTAAGGTAAAGTACCTATTTATAATTTTTGTTAGCAATAAAGCTGTGGGTTGACCAATTTACTTCTTCTTTCATATAAGCTATCAGTTATAGTACCTATCAAAACAAGTTTCTTGTAAAACCCAGTTTAGAGTAAAAGAAAATTGTATTAACAACAGGAAACGACGGAAATAGTTATTAAAGTAAATTTTCCACAACTAAGTTAAATATTTTCTTCCACAGTTAAAGACAAGAAAATATAAATGGCGGACAATATACCCGAAGACAGAATACTCCCAACTGACCACAATAGACGAAGACTTGATAGCCATGACGTCATCGACGACTTTGAAAGCCGTTGATAGTGTACAAATACAAACTAAAAGTGAACTTGAAGAACCAACATAGCAATATGAACGTTCGAGTCGATGTAATTAGAGTATATTTTACACTGCAGACTGATAAGTAGAAGTTTCAATATACGATTCATGTAAATAGTTGGAGTAAATACTATTACCTAACTATCGTGTGGTTATTCTATGGGTTGAAATGAAGTTATACGAGGAACATTTTCTTTTTGTGATAAAAACAAAAGTTATTTTAGTACTTTTCTTACTAGGTCTTACTATTTCTATAAGAAATTATTTATTTTACGTACGGGTACCTTATCATAGATCTCGTCTTGCCTAATTAATCTGGTTTGATGTCTATTTAAAATTATATAATAAAAACAAGTTCTAGTGCAATTACCTACTGCAAATGGACTTTTCGCTTAACAAAACATTTTTTGTCAGTTTGTACCTACCTAATTAAAAAGAAACATGTAATATTTTTCAACTTCTGCTTGATTTATATACAGACCACGAGCGTGTTATTTACATTTCTTGCATAAAAACTTAGCTAAACACTTGTATGCAAATGAATGTAATTCATCTCGCATATGAAGTAGGTAGGTACGTAAATTGTATTTTTCATCAGTTTATGTAGCCATGTTTGATGTCAGAATTTAATTGTGAATGAAGGGTGAAGCATTATTGTTGGTTACCTATATTTTGGTGCAAAATGCATTACAGCCCGATTCAAACTTAATGGCGTCGTTAAAGTGTTACTCGCTGCGCAGTACCTCGCCACTCCCCTCCCCCCGCTGATACGTGAATTTGTTACTGCGCATCGACTCGCCTCACGCTCCGACTTCCGAATTGCCATAAAGTATGAATCGGACTGTAATTTTTTAAAACTACATAATATGTATAATTTTTGGTGTAATTTAAATTAAGTATTTATTAAATTTTCGGGTTTATCTGACTGGTTTTGGAGTAGAACGAAACCGGTCGGGCAATATCTTGCAACTTTTCTAATATACCAATTCCTTAGGTACAGTCAGCAACAAAAGTCGATTAACACTTTGGTTTTTTTAAATCTCAGTTATTGAGCAAAATATTTGTTCACATTTGCATTGTACTTCTGCTGCAATTGTGAACAAATATTTTGCTCAATAACTGAGATTAAAAAAAGTGTTAATCGAGTTTTGTTGCTGACCGTACATGTTTAATACCGAAAATAGCAATATATTGCTTCGCCCTACTTAGTCAGTGCATATTATATTGTAATAGAAAACTTCAGGTATACAATTATAAATGTTCTAGATGTTTCTGCACTGTGTGTATAAGCAAAATTCCATAAGGCCGACATTACTTTCTATTGGAATGCGAATTTAACATAGATTTATGAGAGAGAAATAAAGGAAAAGACGGGAAAGATAAGTGGTTTGGGTTGAAAGAACATTCAATTAGATCAGAAAGAAGCGATGGCGAAACGAATTCGCCTTACTGGTTTGATTCTTGCAATTGTGGCGAATATTTGGCTTATTTTATTACCGATATTGGTTTTCATTGATGAAATTGTTTACACTTAAGTATAATTTATTTAAAAAAACATAGGTTTGTCGATAGATCGATTAGGTAACTAACCGAAATGATTTTAAAGTTTAGATCTATGTTTTAAAGTGTTTTGCTGAACATTGTAGACATTTGTCTACGCCATTGGTCTACTATTTTACTGTATAAAATAGTTATAGCTATTTAAAACGTACTTATTACGTTGGTCACTAGTACGGTCAGCAATAAAAGTCGATTAACACTTCAGTTTTGTTAATCTCAGTCATTGAGCATAATATTTGTTCAAAATTGCAGCAGAAGTATAATGAATTGCATTGTACTTCTGAATACATATTTTGCTCAATAACCAAGATTAAAAAGACTGAAGTGGTAATTGACTTTTGTTGCTGACTGTACCACTTACAATTTCTAAGTTAATAAATAAGGCTAATATCCACTAGGTATCGAAGCAAAAGCGAAATATTTTGTGAATATCATTGTTTGACAACGTTTTCATCAATTTCACATTGTTCCTAACCGATTCCAGTGAATTCTGTATCGGTAAATGTGAATACACGTAAATGAACACAGTGAGTAATTTCCCCTTATCACCCCGTTGAATTTTGTGTCAAGTAACGTTGAGCATGTGTGCGTGCAAAGCATTTAATGTACAGGCGAACCAGCTGTTTGATATAATAGGTAGCTAACTCGCAACTACTTGTAAACGGAGTTGTGAGTGTGTTGCGTAGCCAATTATTTTACATCACGATCTAATTAAACATGCCACAAGCTTATAACGTTATTATCTACACACACAATAAAAATTAATATTGAAAATGTAGTGGAAATATGAGTATTTTTGTAACGAAGTTCTTTAACGTGGCTTGCGGTATTACTTGACTTGTAGAAATCGTCACGTAGCGAATAAGAGTTATGGCCCCTCCATGCGACCCTCTCTTTCTCTTTATGTGTGAATTTAATACGCGTTTTTAATATAGAGCCATCTAGTATAACTTTTTGGCTTAAGCCGATAGCGAGGTCAAAATTAGAATCCAAGATAGCGACAACTTTATAAAAACTTCTAAAAACTTACACTAGATGGCTCGTATTAAAAACGCGTATTAAATTTACACTTTCTCTCTCCATCTCTTTCTATTATACATATACGAGTGTGTGTGCGTGCGAGTATCGCGTAATGAACTTCGTTCCTGACGGCCCCCATGCCACCACACACGTTTTTTTTGCCTGTATACTAAACAGCTTGTTCGACTGTACAGCAGTGCGATTCTGTAACCATCTCACCGTGAAAACTTAGGTGAAGTGAGCGTGGAGTGAACTGTCAGTGTCATCTTACCAGATACTAGGGATTGACCAAGCATACATTTACAATCATGAAAGAGATTTTAATAATATTTTTTAATGCTAATCCTATTGATATTTTTATATAATTCAAAGCTAGTATTTTAGTGGTCAAAACATTAATATTTTGTGGGGTTTTACTTAGTGCATGTCGCACGGACTGCGGCCCCGCATGTAAATTACACGAATGTCCGTCAATGAGCAATTGTAGATCGAGTCTAGTAAAGACTGCGACGATGTTCAGCGTTGTTATTAACCCAAAACTATTGAATTAGAAGAGATAACCGAGTGTGTCAAGTCATCGAGTGCTAACGGATGCCTAGTTGACGGACCATAGAATGTAATCCCACGTAGTTTGTGTGGCGTGATCACTTCACCCGATTCACGACACTAAATGTCGTAAATCGGGTGAAGTGAAGGTGAAGTGATAAGATCACGCCGCGCTTGCGCGTTAATCACTGTCATTATCACATTGCAGATTGCGTGATCACTTCACCTTCCCTTCACCCGATTCACGACATTTAATGTCGTGAATCGGGTGGAGTGAAGGTGAAGTGATACGATCACGCCGCGCTTGCGCGTTAGTCACTCATCACATTAGAGATTTGTTTTTACATATTTAACTTGTAAGGCGTCATGTATAAGAACATTAGGAAATTATGGTAATAATATTAATAATTAATATAATTAATACACCATGGCGACCCTGCCTTAGAGTCTGCCAAGGGGCAGATTAAGCAAAGTTTTCGTTGAGCGATTTTCAAAATGTGTAACTCTAAAGTAGAAAAAGACGAGGTATTCGTCAATCAAAACGCGGCTGGTGGAGGTGTTGTTGACGCCGAGGTGGTGTTGCCATGGTTACGAGATTCGAGTGGAGTGATATATGGTACATTCCGAATTGCACTGTAATTGACTACAGCTTGCTTACACCTTGACCCCAATTATTCTGCTGTATGGTATTTATCTATTATTCCCCGCATAATCTTACCACGCCGTACGGTTGTCAAGCGTGGTATTTTGACAGTGCAAACCGGTTTCGGTCATTGTGTCATAGAGAATACGTTTTCGCAAATTATTTATGTGAGCGCTGTGTGCGATGATGACTTAATTCGGAATGAGCTATATTTCACGCCGCGCAAGCGCGTTAGGCGCTGGCGCTGTCTGGCTATATAAGGACTTACTAGTCTAGGGAAAAAAGAAATAAAAAACAAGGTTGAGATTCTGACTGCGCTTCTGTTTTGCAATTTTATTGTAAGTAAAACCCCACAAAATATTAATGTTTTGACCACATAAATACTAGCTTTGAATTATATAAAAATATCAATAGGATTAGCATTAAAAAATATTATTAAAATCGATTATGATTGTAAATGTTTGCTTGGTCAATCCCTAGCATCAGTAGGATGACAAAGACAGCTCACTCCACGCAAGTATTCACGGTGAGATTTTTACAGAATCGACATGCAGGTATGGAAAGAATCATTCAATGAAAAGTAATGTCGTGCTCAAAACGGACCAGTATATTTTCATGGGACCCAATACACCGCTTGATGTTACGCATTGTTTTCATAGTAACGTTAACATATCTAACGTATTATTTATTTGATGTTATCGTTTCAAAGTAATGTACTGTGTAAATACGGTTCAATTATTACTGTAATAGTATTCGATCATGTAAATATGTAAATAATTAACGGTTGTAAATATATCGATGGTTTTTATGACGGATAATTTACTGGTGCGTTTTATTTTTCTACCCTTAAATAATGTAGTGTGGTTTCTACATAAAAAAACTGTAAATGTTGAGGTGAATGTTAAATATGAAAAAAGATTTGAAAGTCGTTTGTTTTTTTTGTTAAAACATTTTATTTTTCACTTTTTAATTGTGGTATACCCACTCCACAAAAATTCATATCCCATTCATGCTTTGTAAACAACTGCTGAATGGAACTTATAATAATATCATCAACATGCACAAAGTGGATTAAATACGTATTATTGAAGCTAACACAAAAACCACTCATCAGAACTTAACCAAATTTATATGGGACCTAATCAGGACCCTTAAAAACGGAAAGAATTTTCAAAATGGGTCCACAATTGATAAAAAATACCGGTTAAAAATATAAACAACAGTTTTGAATAAGCTTCAAAGATAATTTAAATTTTTAACTCGATACTATGTATTAGCTAATTTTCCGCATTCTCTTCCTGACGACGTTGGCTAGTTGGCAACAGCAAGCGAATTCTATTAACAGGTGAATCTGTGAACAATACGACCTTTGGATAAAAAATAAAACAAAAAAATCTATTCGTATAGAATAGAATAGAATACTCTTTATTATGTACACCATATAAATATTACAGACATAAATATAGAAACTGTACAAAGGGTGACACAATGGGCGGTCTTATCGCTAAGAGCGATCTTTTAAAGACAACCTTAGGATGGATTTAAAAAGGGGAAGGACAGACAAATACTGTAGGTAGTCCGCGGTGTAGCATTTACATAATACAATAAATACATACATATAGTATATTATACTAATCTAAATAAATATATACACATACATATAAATATATCCATATAATAATAAACATGAAACAGGAGCAGAGAAAATATAATAATGATCTATTCCTATTTTCTAAATAGGGAAAAATATTGCGTGGTTTTGAGGTTTCAATGAGTAGGAAAATTTGGTAAGTTTTGACCTCTACTAGGCGTGGCGTACCTACATCTCTAGCTAACCCACAAAGCAATAAAACCGTGATGTTTTTTACCCGTAACCCTTACACACCAAGCAAAACCTGATAAAAATCTACTAAGACATTATCACAAAAATATTGCTCTTTTGAAAACACTTTTAGCGAAAAATCGTTCATCAAAGAACCATTCATAATTCAATAGAAGGGAACAGCTTAAAACACTGTTTTTCATATTTATTTATTATTCAGTTCATCGTTTGGTAAATTTATTTTACTTTTGACTCGGAACTGTTTCGATGGTTCGTTGGTTCGGTCGATTGAATGACTGCGGGTATAAAATCTTGAATTGTGTTTGTGCAGTGTCTGTAGGTGTATCCCAAGCTATTTTACTGGCTTAATACTGCAGCTCGATTTTAAACCTTATCGGCTATTTCCTTAGGGCCGATAACTGAGATAATGTCTCAGTGAAAACATAAAGGGGTTTATTTATAAACGATGATTAGAGTTATGTGACGTTCAAATGTCAAAAATGTACGGTTTAACAGTCGCTAATAAACAACGCAACGTTTATAAATAAAAGGGGAAGAAAGCTAACTGTATCAGGTCATGATAGATCCTGGTTGGATAAATTATAAGATGGTATAATATCATTTCAGTTCCAAAAGAGCCAGCACTGATTTTTTGACTTCCATTAAAAGCAGTTTGTGATTAGTAGATCGGAGGACACTCCTGCCTATCCTCTTGCCGGAATCTCATAATCTCCTTTTATCGGGTCTTTTTTTATAGTGTCGCGGCAAAAACACATGATATTAAATTTATAAACATAAATATTATTAGATAGATAGGTATAATACACATACATTTCAAATATGTAGAAATTTTACAAAGATTGTCTTTTAAAGACAACCTTTGCAATTTTGACATCACCAGCCAATATTGAAAACATACTACGAAATTATATTTATTTCCAAGTTGAAAGTCTCTGTGTAAAGAATAACATGGTTTCAGAGCCAAAATGTCAGTAAATAATAACCTACCCTAGTAGACTATATATCAAAACGTTTGGACCGTAGAGGCCAGACCGATGTTTTGTACTTTGACTTCCAGAAAGCGTTTGATAGGGTCAATAATGATATTTTGCTGGCAAAACTACGTGCCATCTCCATTTTTGCCAGGTTTCTTACGACTCCTCGCTGATTACCTCCGCGATCGTCAGCAGTTTGTCAGACTGGACCTTTAACAATCTCAGCCCTATCATACGCGTTCTGGAATCAGTCAAGGGTCAATCCTGGGACCGCTACTTTTCTTGATAATGATCAACGACCTTCCTTCAGTTATTCATCACGCCAGAAGTCTTTGTATGCAGATACAACACAGCGCGTTGCACGCGGTCTGCACGCGTAGGCAGCGCGATCAGCGCGTCATCAGCTAGTTGAGACGCGGCGCGGCGGCGACACAACTCGACCTGACGACCACTCGTTTTCACGGAATCCACAACAACGGACGATATTCCTCTCTTAAGTTTAAGTTTTTGTTTGTCCGGGAAACTTAATATTGTAAATAGGAACGGCATTAAACCATTGCCTAAAATACAGTCCACTGATTTATTGCTCCCCGCGCTAACGTGAACTTAAAAGCTAGCTATAAAAACCATTTGCAGACTTTCATTCCATCGTGCATTACCCCGAACCACATCTTCACATAAGTATCAACAAGAAGGTAGTATTTGGCCATATTAGGTAGTATTAGAATATAGTAACCTGGACAGGTATGTTACCTGGCTATCATTGAATAACAGCTATACAGCTTTACCAATTCAATTATCTCCAGTTCCTGGCCATATTATGTAAATTGAACTCTCAAAAATTACTTCTAGAATGTTCTTCAGACATCATCTATTAATTTAACGGTTATATCTCTGCAGGTTTTTATAAAAATGACACCATTAGTGGCGCGACAATAAAAACGGATTACCTTCAGTCCTAACGACGATACGTAACCGCGAGACACACAAACGGCCAAGTTATTCAGCCGAATAAGTTAGTGGCGCCCAAAAAGTCTAATGGTAACGTCTTTAGTAGAATTAAACCGTTATGAAAAGCGTTCCATCATTATTATATACCTAGCTATACTTATTTAATAAGTAAAAAAATTATTTTGTGCGACAACTGGTCTTTTTTAAATAATGCATAATTGTATTGTATGTATGAGATGAAGGTAATGCTAATGAATGGATCTTTTCCAAAGAGGTCATTCTGATTTAGAAATGAAACTTTCTAAAACCGTAATTTATGCAAAAACACTTGAGCTAAATTACGCCTAATTATAAATACAAACTTAGAACAGTGCAACAATTCCACAAAAATCTCCATCCTTTACCCCACTGTGTCCCAAAAGCTACTAACTCTCGAGATAAACTGTTTCACATCCGAAATACATCTTCTGGAAGGGAACAAATGCTTTGAGAAAATAAGCCTTTATTTCCATAGCGAGCACAATGTGTTAAACGACTGCTCCAATGTGAATGAGCCACGGATATCTAGAATTAGATTTGGTGCTAGCCTTTTGTAGGAGAATCCTTAAGTTATGTGCGTACTTTTGTTAGAGAGTGGGAAGATTATTGGATGAATAGGTAATAATTGATAGAAGAGAGATGCTCATAATTGCGACTCTTATTTTTTTAATGTCGCAGCATCATGCTGAGACAGGAGCCTTTTGACCTCGTACTGGTCTTTCTGAATTTTTTCACTTGCTTTCTATGTATAAGTATATATTTTTTTATGATTAGTTTAGTATAGTTTGTGAACTTCTTGTACGAGTCACAATGAATACTTTTTCTTTCTTTCATTTCTTATTTTGTAGTTTTATTCACTTACATATTTCAGTTGTGCCAATTTTATATAACAACTTTTCTAGGTTTGGCTTGTGACGTCACCGTGTATCGAAGTCGTGAAAAGGGTTTCAAGGTTTTAATCGAGTTCATAGCTGCATGAATTAAAAACGCACTTGAGAGCCGTATAGGTTTAATAAAAGGTTTTCTCTGTCAAAACATGATAGATTACAGATGTAGACATTATATAAAGGGTGACACAATGGGCGGGTAATATGATGGATACAAAGTAAAGAACCAGAGAGTAAGGAAATACTTGTTTTAAATTCAGCCCTATAAGCGTTTGATAGTCATATTCAACATTGTTTATTTTACATTCCATATAATATCCCAACATTTTTGACCATGCCTAAAATATATCTACACCACATATAGCTTCGAAATACCTTCAAACTGAGGGTCGAACCTTTGTTTTTCTTTCATGTTTTGTACATTATTACTTCGCGAACCATCCGATTTCTTCACACAGACCAAGGAGAATCGGAAGAAAGAAATAAATGAAACCTTACAGAGATTTATTCTAAGCGACCGCTAAATTAACCCCAGAAAATGTTATTCGCTCCCTTTTTATAATTTAACATTCGGACTTTGTTTTTCATGGACAAAGGGCTAGCTGTAAATATGAATAGAATTTGCTTACTCTATACACAAAGCCACAAAGATTTCAGTAAGAACAATGAAAGTGGAATTTTTATTTTTATTGTGGATTGGTTTTAATTTGAGGTTTTAATTAATTGAGTTGCAAGCGAATTCAGCCTTTCGCAAAGGTCGTACCTAATCTTACATTTCATGTTTTCCGATGAAGCTTCATGTCAATATATTGTATTTACCCATCTACAGCAAAGCCAAAGGCGGTTTTTCTTTCAGGATGGGAAATCATCAAATGACCCCTCCCGCTCTGGGTGGATCGGAAGGGAGTGTCAGACTCTTACTGACTAAAACCCACCCGTGTTCCTTCCTTAGCCATTTATGTTCCGGGCCAGTGGTAACCCTTTCGGACAATCCCGCTGACTCGGCAGGCTTCGGCCCTGACGAGCCCCTTCAAATGATGCTGACATCTCCTTGAGACGCGCGTGGAACACGTACGCGCCGTTCGGCACGGGCCTGGTCCTGATCGGACGGTGACCTATTCTAGCCACCTAGGGTTTAAAAATAGTTTAGAAGAACCCCTGTTTTATTGATAACACGATTTACTCACTACCTGTTAAAGATTTATTTTGAATACATAAATAATCATCTTTCACAACATTTCAATCAGAATAACTTATAACTTGAATTCAAAGCAGTTTCTCACGCAGTTTCGCGATCACCGAAGCTTACCTTTTCGTCGGCGCGGCAGGCAGGTAGGTAAAGCAATAAATATCTGTGCGCAACTTTTAAATAATTCACACGAAACACCCGAAGGTCAAACCGTTCCGTTGAACTGTTACAACTTTCCTTGAACTGATGGATATGTGTGTGTAAAGAAAGTGAGTTTTATTTAACCAACATCCATTTCTGAACATAATGTATGTTAATAATTTATTATTCCGGTAGCCTATTGCGATAAGTAGGTAATAGCCTTTTTTATGGCCGCCGCATCGAGGCAAACCATTGCCTGTCAAAACCGCTTAGTAATACCCTGTGTCCTAAATGAAAGCGACTGATTGTTCGTGCGAGTATTTCATATTCATGCGAGTGCGACGATCGCGTCAGCGCGCAATAACCGCGTACTTGCGCGACCATCGCTTTCGGTTAGGATGCTGCCTTACACCAAAACAGCTGAATGGATTTGGTCGTTTTGCATTTAGGTAGAATACACCGCGAAAATACCCATAAAATGATTTTAATCCTCCTAAAAAGGGACTCCAATGTCTAACACACACGACGCAGAGGCAGACGAACACATATGATAGGATTCGCAATTTTACAGGCAAAATTGCCAATATCATCGTATTTTCTGCAAAGAAAACAATAAAAATAAATCAAAGCGAGACAACATTAAGGAATTTACTTATTTAAAGATATTGAATTACCCGGAAAAATCCACCTTCCACTAATTAGGTTCGTTAGATTGTACAGACGCCAGCACATCAAGCTACCCGAAACTGTAAAATTTTCCTATTCAACTTTGAACCTTATTCTTTAGCAATAAAGTTGAAAATCTATTAATGAAATGTGACAGATTGTGGTAGTTTGATGTGCTGCCGTCTGTACCTACCTTCGGCGGTACTCAGAAAGTAACTTTGTTACAAGAAATCAGTATATACCTACGGATTTTGCTTTTTACCGTAAATAAACATTCTTTGAAGTTTTTTTTTTACCTTTGCTTATGTTAAGTACAGTGACTAACATAGATCAGTTACATAGAACAGAATATTATCCCACGCGTATGTACGGACGCCAGCACATCAAGCTACTTGAAACTGATTATCGATTATCGTTTAAAGTTAAGGTTTGCGAGCACATTCGCAAGAAGCTGGCAGTATCATCACAACGGTAATATTTTCTCATTGTATGTCTTATTTCTTTTTATTAAGTTTATTTATGTATATTTATTTGTAATATATTTAAATGTAATAAGGTATATATTATATTCAGTTTAAATAGGTTTATGCGTATGTTTATATTTAAAATATTTATTCCTCAATGGTCATGTTTGCAACTACCACTGTTTGTCTCTGCATCACCCAAAGGTTGACTGGTAGAAAATGCCTATGGCATTAAGTCCGCCTCTGTACATTTATGTGCTTGAAGTATTAAATAAATAAATAATAATAAACTGTCAAATTTTCCCATCAACATTGAACCTATGCTTTAGCGACAAAGTTGAAAATCTATTAAAGAAATTTGACAGATTGTAGTAGCTTGATGTTCTGGCGTCTGTACTACCGGGAAAAAAGTAATAGATGTCTTAGTATCCAGATCACCGTCTTTCTGAGTGCCTATTTCATCCTCCGGGGTGATTGCGCAACCCACTAACAGTAGCAATGGTTTCTTCTTGACAGTTCAACAACATTCATTACGTTTTTTACGTTGCTGTGCAGAATTTTTCATCGAACATATGAAGCAATGAATTAGCAGTATCCTTCAAAATCATTCGGATTGTGATTGATGGTGTGTTGCGGCATTGAGGTGCTGGCCTTTTTTTGTTCGAGGTTTTTTATAGCTAGCAAGGAGCTAGGATATCTTTAAGTATATTACACGGTTGATCACTCTTTTTTTCCCATTTATTTTTCTGGTGTTTGAGGTTGTTTTTAAAGACGGAGTGTATCAGCGTATTAGCTTTGCTTTCCCTGTAGGGTATCAACTGGCTCATTTCGTCTACTTTCAGAACCTTTTTGCTTTAGGTTTTTAATTCCTTGTATTTATAACGTCCAGTTTACAAGACAAAATTCTGCCAACGTGAACCAGTGTCTACTTATTTCTTTATTACAAAAGGGCGAGAAAACACTTACAATTTTACTTAGCGCCTTTATCTCTATAACCTCAAGTTTCTCTATCAAAATTAAAAGCATCTTAGATGGGAAAAATAAAAGGAAATATTTCCAGCGGGCCGCCGGGCGTCCCGATTCTTGAATTATTGATTTGCTTTGTTTGAAAAACGTGTAAAGACCAACGCAGTTGACCCCTCTTACTGTATCACGACCCCCTCTTAAACAATCAATTGTGGAACATTACTAGGGGGCTGGGAGGTCTCGTTAAGTGTTTCTTAGCAACGGTCAATTGTATAAAGGTTTGAAGGATCAAAGACTGACCAGATGATTACTAAGATTCCTGAGGTTTTCTTTGTAAAATTCTGTGAAAGTGTGTCATAGTTATATAGTTTTGGGTTCGAAATTAAGTGTAGAACAATAGTTTGTAGAGGGTTAGATGCTTCATAATAGATATTTACTGACAACATTTCCAAATTTTCTTTTGTTATTAATGACAAAACAACGTTAACGTTGTTTTAATTAAACACGAGGAACTATAAGGTGTTATAAATAGATATCAGCGCAAATAAATAACATCACAGAAAAATAAATGAGAAGGGTGGAAATATTAAAAATGGCGGAAACAAACATTGGACAAATAATTTGTCTTGATGACAAATACCGGGCGAGGGTGTCCAATAAATACGGATTCCTAAGCATTGTTTCCAGATTCTAGTCATTAATCATTTTTATGTCTGTAATTAATATAAAGATCCTGGCGACAATAGAATCTCGAGTTATTATCTTTTTGAGAAAAACTCCCCGCTGGGTAAAGGAGATTATGATATTGAATATCAGTCTTTATTCAATTGCATTAAGGTGGATATTGTTGTGTTGTTTGCTAGATTTGATCGAATTTCGCATGTGGTTGCTGATGTTATAATTTAAATTGATAATGTTAACCATACTTTACTAACCTATTTTTATGTACATTTATAAACTTTTGTGAAGGAGGTCCTGTCGAATATTCAGTGTGATTCCGTTAAAATATATTTGACGAATTTTTTGTCGCACGAGATAATATTCTAGACCCACTGAATGCGACAACATGCCACTAGTGTATTTAAGCACCGTACTCAAATATACGACCAACACGATATCGACGGCAGCCGCCGACACGTCGAAGGCGGGCGTCGACGGGTGTAGATGGTTGCAGTTGCCTCTTTTGTCGACGCGTACCTCTCGTGTGTATGAGCATTTACAACACAAATTATCATATTACTTCTGGTATAGAAATAGCAGAACCTATTAAAGAAGTGTAAAACTTATATTTAGTTTATTCATTAAGATAAATATCACCACAGTGTGTTTAAAAGCCGGCATAAAAACTCCGTATCTAAAATAGCTGTAAAGTATTTTTTGGCTTAGCTAAAAGGTTTAAAAATAAAGTTTTAGGCTCCCAAAAATTGTTTATTTTTGTGGTTGTTTACGTACATTCTGAAACTTCAATCAGCGTCTTCTTCCAAATGTTTTATGTACAGGTATTATTAATAACGCATTTTTTTAGGTTTTAGTTTGAATTTCACGTGCTACTAGTTTTTTTTTAATAACCCTTTATGGTTATAAGCTCTTAGTATCAACAAAATTAACATTATGAGTTTTGAATCTTCATAACAATAGAATGAGACTAAGTCATACCTAACAACATTTTCCCTAGTGGGAATCAAAACCTTATTTCATTATAAATATTAATGTAAGAAATGCGAAGGAAAGGATAACATTATGTTATTTACGAATAATAGTTAATATCATGTTTTCGAAAACAACACAACGACATAAATGGAATTACTATTACACGTGTCGAAATTGTTACGATTATGGTCTTGTCAATCACTCTGGCTAGCCTTATCCCAACTATATTGGGGTCGGCTTCTAGCTTTACCGAATGTAGCTGAATATCAGTATTTTACATGGAGCATCTGCCTATCTGACCTCCACAACCCAGTTACTGGGTGATACGATACCCCTTGTTAAGACTGGCTGTCAGATTTTTGGGCTTCTGATGACCCGTAACGACTGTCAAACATCTATTACTAACCAATGACAGCCGAGACCAACGATTATGTTCTTGTATAATTCATTTTATGTAGGTATGTAGGTATGCGACCCCTGCCAAACATGCGGTGAGCCTACAATGCCGTACAGAGAACAGTTGGTGGCAAGGATGGGGTCGCAAAAGGCCACAAATGTAATAGCTTGGGGATAATATGGATGCATCGTTCGCAAACATAAAAAAAAAAGTAGAAAAGTGGTAGGCTGAAAAGGAAAGAAAATAGAGGTAGTATTTATAAAACCAAAAGGTCTATTTATTTTTCTGACCAATGTAATAGTTAGATAGTTTCAACCTTAGTGAGCTCTGGGAGTTTTTGGCAAAAGTGGAATAGTGGATAAAATTTATTTACTACTAGCTGATCGTAACAAAAATATCACAGCTAGAAATCGAGTACCTACTTCTTACTCAAGAATTGCTCTTGAGTAAGAAATCCAAACTTAAGGTCTGCCAACGAGCAATGGAGCGCAGTATACTAGGCGGTAAATTAGCGGATCGTGTTCGAAACACAATACTGCGCTCCAAAATAAAGATGACTGATGTGGCTCAAAAGGCTGCCCAACTTAAGTGGGACTCAGCAGGACATGTCTGTCGCATGCCGGACTAACTGTGGCCCATATAGCGCAGATTAGTGCCCTGAGACAGTGAGGCGGGGTCGCGGCAGACCACGTAGGAGATGGTGGGACGAGCTAGATAGGTTCCGACAAAACTGGAAGGAGGACGCGTGGGCTCGCGAAAGATGGAAGGAGTGGGGGTGGAATGGGACATCTCAGGGTAGAAAAAAAAACCACCAAAAACAGTTTTAAAATATATCCGAAATGTATAGTCAGGAAAACGATGGCGTGATGAGCAAAACTCCTTCATAAAGGATTGGCAGTAGACCGGGAAAAGTGGAAAGAGGGAAGGGGGGTTTGCAGTGGGACAACACAGGCTTATAATGAATTTCTTCAGTGTAAGTCGGACAACTTGCACCACTACTCCCACTCAAATATAGTTTCGTCTACCATGCAGTCTACTAATAATATTACTCCCACACTTAACCCCATTGCTGGACATTTGGCTTAGGCCCGTGCTATCAGTTCTATCTGACTAGGCCGAGGAAAACAAATATCCTATAAACTAAATAACAATGATAGTCAGATATTGCGAAATAAACTTATTTTATACCGTAGCTATTGAACAGCTGATGAAGTATGACAGTTGTGATTTGAATAAAAGGACAATAATTTTAATTGATAGTGAAGTGAGTTTCCACCTTTTAGTCATGACCCCGAATCACATATAAGGAGAGTTGAGGTCGATAGAGGCTGTAATTCCCAAAGACCAGTGAGTTGAAAAATTGAGAAGTGGATTAGGCAAATCACTTTTCATCCAATCCTATGGCCGACGAAGTTTGCCCTTTTAAATTTTATTATCTCGGAGGCACGCCGCGCCGTCTGTTTGGACCGGTACAGTGAAAGCGGGTAGCGAGACATTAAATTTGAATAATTAATTTTAATTTTTTCTCCTTTTTAGGGTTCTGTAGGTATCTCAAGAGGAAAAAGACACTACAAAAGTAATTTCGGAAGTCCGTGTCTTTGGATTTGTATTTTAGATTTTTGCCACCGACTTCCGAAATTAAAGATATTTTTCACTTTGTAGTGTTTTTTTTTGGAAGTCGGTATTGTTTTGTTAAAAAAAAAATATTTCTCGCTTTAGGTGGTTCTGTTTATAATTTTATCTAAGTTCAAATAACCTAATGTCAACATGATCATCGCCTTTTACAAAATGTTGCTTTTCTCGATGCAGGGACCTTAATTGTTGAGGAGTTCACCTGGTATTTCACCATCAGCACCATTATATCATTCGCATTGTGACGAGCATAAATTTCTTAGCAACCATATTAAACTAATCGAATCACAACCCGCGAAATACTTATTATTGAGTAGTTCCGGTGATCATCTGTGGTCTTCATCATCAGTTTCACTTCACCAAATGGTGCTTACCGAGAGCAAATGCACGAGTTACTATAAAAAATAGCCGAATCGCTATGGGTGTGCCTATAATATTTGAAGAGTTCTTTCGATTTCTCCAGGATCCCATCATCAGATTCTGACCTGATGACAATAGAATTATCTCGAAAGTACTTTTAAACAAAAAAAGACTTTGTCAAATCGGTTTAGGCGACTTCGAGTCATCGGGGAACATATATTAAAAAAAATTATTCCGACGAACTGAGAACCTCCTCCTTTTTTGAAATCGGTTAAAAACTAAACCCTTATAGAATCACTTCGTTGTCGGTCCGTCTGTTTGTCTGTCTGGTAGTCTGTCAAGACCTTTTCAGGAATGTGTGGTGGTATCAAGTTGAAATTAATATCAAATATGTCTAGAATCCTTTGGAGCTCGGAAAAAATCAAGCTTCTAAGTCAAAGCAATATGGCCATTTATGCGACTCATTTTGGTACTCGCAAATAAATCAAAACCTTTAATATGGTACTTCTCGTTGACTTAACTTAACTTTCATTTGCAGTTGAAGAATTGACCGTGACGTTAGTACCTATGGGACAACATATTTTCAACTACAAAGTTGTTTGTTCTTGAGATAAATTCATCCCAACTACGGAACCCTTCATTGTGTATAGTCCGACACGCATTCGGCTGGTTTGTTAAATGATTGCGACAAAGTGGGTGAGCTTTGGAGTGATTGTCAAAAAAAAATGGGGTGATTTTATGGTAGAGCGATATGTAATCACACTAATATTATAAAGGCGAAAGTTTGTGAGTGTGTGTGTGTGTTTATATGTTTGTTATTTCTTCACGCTCAAACGGCTGAACCAATTTTGATAAAATTTTGTATGGAGGTAGCTGACACCCTGGAATAACATATAGGATACTTTTTATCCCGATATTCTTGCGGGATCGAAACTTATGCGGTGTAACCGCGGGGCGCAGCTAGTGAATCATGCATCTGTTTGATAAAATACGTGAGCAATAAGTGATTGAATAAATAAAAAAAGATTAAGAAAAGAAGAAGATATTTAAAGTAAGAAATAGAACAAAAAAATAGGTTTTTAAAGTTATATTAAAAACAAGATGTTACCTCGAGCCACTAATTTCAGTTATAATGTGCGGTACAAAATACTTGTCATTTTAGAAAAAATCAGACTATCGCTCAAACGCTTTTTGCGTTTCCCCAACCGATTTTGAATGAAAATGATTTCCATCGCGATCGAGTGCTCCCCGTCACTTATGGAGCTAAATACAGTTTATTATTCACCAATTTCATAACTTCTATTTCAATGTTTGTTGTTGCAAATTGGTCGGTTCTCGACTTTGTTACGGATTTTCTATGAATTAATTGGGCCTACTTTAAATTATTCCACGAGAACGATATTCTAATTGTACTCATTCCAATATTGCACACGGCAATGTAGATTCTATATCTTCCATTTAAAGCATAAAATAAAGTAGCTTTTCGTATCTGATTGCTTATTTCTTCTAAACTGCACATGGCTTTTGATGGAGTTTATACTATTATTTTCAAATAGTTACCTGTATAATACATTCTTATTTAACTTAGATAAATTTCAAAGTTTTGACATGTCGCCACACTGCACCCGTTTGAAGCAGCAGCGGATCGCTACTGATAAAAAGATTTCTTACCAAAGATGTAAATTAATTTAACGCCTTAACTGGTTAGAGTACCTTATAATATTCGTTGGAGTAGCCCCAGTGGGTTTTAAATCACGTTAACTTAATTAACTTCGGGGCTTCCATGGAAATATTCGACAAATTTCAAAAAGATGTCGAGTGGGGCTATGTTAATTAATTCATTTGTGACCGGCGACCGAGTCTTTACTATTAAAATACTACATTGTCCAAATAATATGATTGCTTATTAATATTACTTCCATAGGGAAGTAATATTAATAAATGTATGTGTGCATAGTAAATGCTTTTTAGTGTATTGTATTCGTATTTACAAATTGAGGATTCCTGCGCTTTAATACTTCCAAAGTCGACATTAATTAGATGTAAGCCGTCCAGACTTGTTACTCTTGTAAGCAGCCCCGGATCTAAGGGGGGGGGGGCAAACCGGGTCACTTGCCCCGGGCGGCAGCTTCATGGGGGCGCCAAATCCTTGAGACAAGAATTCGAAATATCGAACAAATGAATCCTCTTTTCCTACAATCTCATAGGTTTTTAACAAGTAATCGAATCTTAATAATAACAATATAATATGTTTGAAAAACAAACTTTTCTATTTCCATACGCCCCGTTAGTTTTTGAACACATACTAAGTGCATTTATGAACGCATCTTAACAGATCAAGTAAATTTTTGAACGCGTGCGTAGTGTCCGTGATCTTTCTGCCAAGGGGAATCCCCGTCACATATCTATACGAGCCGAGCCGAATAAATTCAAACAGTTGAATGTCAAGTTTATGTGGTTGATTGCGTTTGCGAGTAATCAGCGTTAATAAAATAAGTAATTTATTAGTGAAATCAACGCAATCAATCGTTTAGTATGTTTATTATCGTAGTGGAAATCAACAATTTGCAAGTTTTTCTCAAACACTGAAGGGAGGGGGCGCCACTATCAAGGTTTTGCCCTGGTTCGAAAAAATCGTAGATCCGGGGCTGCTTGTAAGCTTGACTAGATGTGAATACTGCGGAACTGATATCCATCAGCGCATTATTTAGACTTAGGCCCTGACTTTTGTGTATAGTTATAGCTTAGGCTATACAGACATACGGGAAACTGTTCGCGATGAACATAATTAAGCTCTATTAATAATTTCAAATTTAGTTTTGACCGAACCAACTTTAAAGTTAATCCTTATGTAAAATTGTTATCTCTCATTCATTATAAATACTGTCAATGTACCTAACAGAACATTACAACATCAAGCTTAACAGAGGATTAACTTGAAATGATGTAAAGCACTTACTGCCACACTTGAAAATTTTTTAAATTAATAAAATACTTAAACCATGATTATTTTTCTATAGAATTAGATTTATATAAAGATTATTTAAATTTTTATACCCATACTGACTGATACAATTTACGTAAGTTAAATAAAACGTGGTTAGTGTGTAGGTATACGTGCGATATCGCAGTAAGACCCAAAGGTTGCCTGGAAGAAAGTGGCCGCCTTTCTATGACGGACGGGAAGCGTGGAAGCCACGGCGCGGGCAAACCACCTCCGCCGGCCGCGGTTATGATTATTAGTGTTTTTTCTTTCATGGCAATTTCGGGCAAATTAGTCTACTTAATACTTTGCGGGATTTTGGTACAACTTTATAAGACATGTCCCATTTTTGCTTTTTCATTCCGTTGATTGACCATTTTACAAGTTACCTTTGAACATAATTATATTTAGGTACCTATCTACACCTATTATTCCATTATATTAATACATTATACACGTACACTGATTCATTCACTGCAAATGTAACTTTGTAATCTTATATATTTATATGGGATTACAAAGTCATTTATGCAGTTGGTGTATCTGGAAAATGGACTGAAATTGCAAAATATTTTAGTTTTTCCTTGATTTATACACTAAACACTAACTGTATTCTAAATTTAAAGCTTCTATGTCTGCTAGAAGTGCCTTAGAGTTTTGATGATCGCTCAGTCAGTCAGTCAGTCAGTGAGTGAGTGAGTCACAAAATTAAGTAACTTTGACTAGTTATTATTCTTAAACTACTGGTTCAAATCGAATGAAATTTGAAACATACCGTGTTTGTATAATGGCTATTTGGTTACTGAAAATTCAGGCTTCTAGTTTTATTCACAAAGAAGTTATAGGGGGTCGAAAATGGCCTGAAGTGTTAAGGATGGTACGGCCGTGCCGCTTTTTGTTCGGCTTGGCGGGGGCACTACCGTGCCCCCAGATTATGTATTTATGTAACCGTTATTTAGATATAGCATAGAAATCTCGATGTTCTGACAGGTTGCTACAGTATTACATCGCACTAAATTGTCCTTCACCGTTTTGAGAGCAGTGGTGATGAAATTATTTACACAAAGAAAAGCGTCTGTCTGTTCGAACCCAGGATATACAACTCGTAACTCGGGGCCGTTAACACTGGGATACTACTGCTCTCACACAGCAATTACTTCATATTAATCGGTTTGTCAATATAGGCGGAGTCATAATAAACGGATTCCACAGTACAGTGTAGGTACAGTCAACAAAAGAGATAAGTATGCAGGATCGTCGGATATTGTTGAAGTTTAGTAAGAAACCCATTTATGTTCTCGAATAAAATTTGATTTTATTAATAGAAAACAAACAGCTCATTTATCAAATTAAATTTCATTCGACAACATCCATCGGTTTCTTACTAAACTTCAACAATATACGACGATCCTGTATACTTATCCCTTTTGTTGAATGTATACATATTTTTGTATATTTGTATATATAATTCTCGAAAGTCTGATAAAATACAAGAGTGAACAAGATTAAAAGTCCACCTTGAATCCCTTAATTAACATCAATTCCATGACCCCTGATTGCAAATGGACAAATGTAAAATGTTTGTACACAAAATAAATGCTGATGGCATTTAAATCGAAACCTTTGATGTAGCACACTCCACACAGGGGTGAATACATTTATGTTTTTAATTTATGTGTATATATGGGCTTTTGAACAAGGGTGATATTCCGAATCGGGTTTTTGAAAAATGTGTCTGGATTTAGTTTTGTTGTATTATATTTATGTGTAATCATAATGTGGCATCATAGCTGAAGTGGAAAAATGTCAACTAACTTTTGGATAGTATTGTCGTCCGTAACCTATATAAATATAGACGTAGATGTTTACTAAAGAACATAGTCTCTGTTATAGTATGTACTCATAATTACTTTCAAAGGCACCTACCAACATCCTCGAGACAAAACTCGTTACCTTACCTCTTTATTGGGAACAAGAGCAACAATATGGCGTCATATCAAACACATACCCTCCGAGGGTCGAAAAGTAACCGATCCCACAAAAGCATTCCTGAACTAAAAGTGTTGTATACCACATACTCGTAAATACAAAAACGTCACTACTGTACCCTATATGCTATAACAGAGGGAGATCCCATGCAAATTAGGTGGGCACCTATTTATTTTCAAATAACATCGTTCTGAGTAGGTATAGCGGTTTGACATGGGTCGGATATATCATGCGGCAGTTCCATATTTCCACACTTTTTTTTGTTGAGCTGACAGTCGTGGACGCTAGAACGCGACCGCCATATATTACTCCAACACATATCGTTTTGTAATGAAGTGCCCGAAATTGGCAAGGGATGATTTATAATGATATACTTAGGCTCGTTTCGGTTGTGGACCTGGCAGGCTTTCTGCGTTAAACTCCGAAATTCGCAATCCATATAGGTTCGGGAAAATGAAGCTTTATATCGATACCTATACATAGAAAATTCCACTATTTGGGTGACAAGTAAAATAGTATAAGCGTATTCAATTACATACGTTAAAACATCCTTTATGACGTTATTCGAGCACATTAAGCGCACCTACGTAACTGAGCTTGTACACACGAGCGGGACGCGTCAACGGCATACGTCTGCTGCTGCCGTAGACAAGGAGCCGCTCGTGAATTAGGCCTACTTTTACACCACGTCGTAAACTAAGAAAGAAAAAAAGAAAGAAAAGAGAAAGAAAATACGTTTATTTGCGGCAAACATGACGCATAAAAACACAAACACCAGAAAAGCAAAAATAACAATTTGGGAGAAAGTATGCGTCACATCTACGCAAAACGGCCAACGCTCAGCATAATGCTAAGACCCTATACAAGACAGAGCCCCGGCGCTGGTTTTCAGCGACAGCCGGTGATTGACGTGATGACGTCAGCCAGTGCAGCATACGATTAGATATAAATAAAAACAATCAAAATAAGAAATAAAAATATACATTACAAAAAGTGGTATGAACATGAAATATATCGAATGGTAACATTCCGGGCAACGACCCGCGCCGCCGGTTATTAATAATCTGTGCGCGAGCGCAATTGTCACAAATTCGCAAGGCGATTTGACGTTTTGACTTACTGCTGGATGTGCTATAAATTAGCAATTAACATGGTGCATTATAATATAATTAATGTTATGATACGATATGATATGATAGTACATTATACAATACGAACATTAGTCACACTAGTCTCATTTGTGTAGATCGTGCCAACATGAAGCAGCTAATTGTAAGTCAAATAATTAAAAACACTAAGGGCTGATTTTTCCAACGCCAGATTATTTTAACCAAGGAATAATTTTGAATTTTTGACAGTTCGTCCATACAAAAACTGTCAGACGTCAATTTTATTCGACGAATAAAAAATATCTGTAGATTGAAAAATCAGCCCAACTGATTTTAAATTGCTTAATATTGATCTTCCATTGACCTTTGCAACTAATAAGATTAACTTCAGTACATAAATATCTTTATTAGAGCGCATATCGAAGTTGATGTGGTCCTTTAAAATAAGATCATGTTCTGAGCTTCCAACACTCCTGGTTGAGAAGATGCCCGGCCTTTGTCTATGCTGTTAAGAGCTTGTTAAATATATTTAACACTTGCGAGATGAGACTCCAACGGTTATGAGAACCATAATCGTGAGTGCTTAAATTTGTACTTTCGAGTTTAAAGTGCGTCTTTGGGGTTATAGCCAAGAGCGAGACCTTTCAGAAGAAATGGTCACGAATTAAAGTTTTGTATAAAAGAAATGTAAAATTAAAAATGCGGATGGATAATGGCTATTCTTTTAAAGTAAAAGCAACTCAACTGAAGGTTTCAGTTATTTGCTCGAATAAATTATTCAGATCTGTTTTTAACAAATAAATTTAAAGCTCAATAATAACACTTTGTTTATGTAAATAAAAAGAAAACCTTCGTCTAAAAGTATTCTGGGCACAAATAAAAAAAAACTTTTACTAGAAACGAAATAACAAAGTTTTGCTTAGTCTACGGTTTAGTCCATTATTGTCGACAGTCATAATAAAAATAATAAACAAATGAAGCAAACAGAGGCGAATAATAAAGAGGAATCTGCAAATAAAGATGGTTGTCAACTCGGTTCGTCTGCCAATGCTACATTAATAGTTTGGAAGAGCCATAACAATAAATAGTGTTATTAAGATAAAAAAAAAATGGCAAACGACAAACTAAATCGCCAGTATATTACGAAAAGAGAGGCTTGTTGTGTCGTGTTGGGCCACAATAAGCGTGGGCAGGGCTCGTAAACATTTTGTATAGACGCAATAAAGATATTAGTGGCAGCACTTGGGCCAGCGCGAACGGCCATGTATGCTCAAACATTTTTTTTATGTGCGTAATGAAAGAAACATTTTTATTCAAATAAAATTCCGACGAAGGAACGAAACGGAATATAGAAATTGCGTTCGAAAATGTGCTTGCTTTATTTTTATCACGGGAAATAAATTATGAAATGGGCCAAGGGTTATGTGCGTCTGCCATTAAGTTGAGTACATTCGCAGCAAGAGTCACGCTGTTTTTTTGGTTTTCCATGTGCAATACTACGGGTTATAAATGATAAGCATGCGCTACACTACTAAATAATTTTAGCGTGTCAAACGAAACATGCGTATATACCAATTCTGGAAAATGCCGTGAAATATATAACAATTTGAAGTGCCATGTAACACCTAGTTTATCATAAAAACAAGTTACACAGCACTACGCTAATGAAGCAAGTTCGATGCCAAATGAGTACGAATTTATTTCCAGTCATCACATTTTAAGTTACGGAACTTTAAAAGCTGCCTTTTGAGTGAGTGAAATGAATAATCCTTTCCTTTGCGACCCGCACTTTTGCAAAACAATAGACTCCATCAAGTATAATGATGGTTTTAAACAAAACAGGCTATTTCTCGGCGAGGATCCATCTCCCCTCAAGGAATTGTGTGCTGATTTATCTAACGCTTCATATCAAATTAATAACTTGAAGAGTGACTTAGAATAATCTTTTATGATTTGATGAGAGAGATACTATTGTTCTGAGCGGATTGAGTTGCGAAGTATGTAAGATTGTGACTGTAATTAAATGTTTTGTTACAAATTATTTTCGGAACAGAAGTAAGATGTCTTGTTCAGGAATTTTGCCTTTATTATAATTTTCTTGCGTAATGTGTGTCAGTGTCTTGTGGAGTTTCGAGACTCGGTAAAGGGCTTAAAGTTTTAATACGAGACGTGCACCATTAGGAACTTCTAGGAGTCCTGGTAATGATAGAATTGAAGTGGGTTAGTGGACACATAACTAGACAAGAATAAATAAGAACAAAGGAAGTAAGTAAAAAGATAATGCTTATTTCTAAAGAAATCTCTTCCAGCATACCTGCAAAAGGAAAGTAGATATTAAAAAGACATGTAGACAGCGTGCATAAAAGAGAAAAAAAATGCATACCATCAAAAAATAAACATATAATACCATATATAAAACAACAATAACAACATATATATAATAAACTTTAATAGAATAATATGAGAATATACTTACATACATACAAATAAACATACATACTTCTAAAATAAATATCACTATAATGTAAATAATTAAATGTAATTAAAATGCTAAATACGCGTTTGTATTTGCAACTAGCAAAAGTCACACTACCTTCGTCTATATTTTTTTTGATCTATATTAAAATGTATTAATGCTTGTGTAAATGCTCCTGACTTATGTATTCATTCGTAGTGTATGCTAGAGTAGGTCTCTAGCATACACTACGAATGAATACATAAGTCGGTATTTATAAATAGTCCTCGAGACTGAATTCCGGTCCGCCCCGAAGTTTGCTCGAGCCAGCCCGCGCTGCTGAGCCTGTAGTTTTAAATACGTCCTTAAATAATTCCGATCCAGCCTGTCCCTTGCTGCCCTCTTCCAGCGACGCCCCAAGCCAAGGTCCGTACCCCAAATGGGCCCTTGGCGTGTAGTCGCTTAGTTTTTAAGTTTTTTAAGCCCTGCCTCGAGGTATTTATTTATTGAGGCAACCACAGGCAAGTTTGGTTAAGCAGACCGCAACCTCATAGGTTGAACTGCGAGATGCGATCCACAAAAAAAAAACTGAATTTTGGCCATGGCGACCAATCTCAGCGGAGACTATCCTGCGGCGCGGGAGATAATGATAGTGCAGAGGTGTGTGTGCGGACACAGAGTGCACTCTCTCTTACCTTCCTCTCATAGTTCGATGAGAAGGCAATGCGACACAGGATCATGAGATCAGGCGCAGGACCAACGGCTTAACGTAGTTTCCGAGGCACGGGGGTATCACAACTTCCAAACTGTGGGCTGTTAATAAGAAATTCCTAAAGGAAAAACCCAATAACACTTGACCCGGCCTGAGAATCGCAACCAGAACCCTAGGGTCAGCAGTCGCAATTGCGACCGCGAGACCAACGGGCAGTCTATTCATATGACTATATCGGGTATTTATTATTAGTATAACACCTAGGCACCACCTTTTTTTTTAACGTGGAGAAATGCTTATGCATACTACACTACCACGGGGAGATAGTGTAGTTATGTGGGACTCTAACCCACTAAAACTCCACGGTGTCCTCCTCTGCCGCGTACGGCGGGAACACGGGCACGCGTTAGCACTCATCCGTGAACCCGCCGCGGCTGTTCGTTGCCGGACCCTATTCCCCATCACCGGCGCACAAGAACACATAGCACGCCGTGACCACCCCAGGGACCAAACCAGCACATGGGCGCCAGACGACCCCGTGTTTGGGCACCCTTGGTCCCCCTGCGACGGGTCAGGTACCTAGGCACCACCTAGGCTATCTTTACATACCGAGACTCCTCCGTGCCTCGGAAAGCACGTTAAGCCGTTGGTCCCTACTGTCATTCGTGGATCTTTAACAGTCGTTGCGGGTAGTCAGAAGCCCGAAAGCCTGACAACCAGTCTTAGCAAGTGGTATCGTATTACCCTGTAACTGGGTTGTGGAGGTCAGATCGGCAGTCGCTCTATGTAAAATACTGCATGGTATCCAGCGTCATCCGGTTATACTGGAAGACGACCACAACATAGTTGGGAAAAGGCTGGGCAGATGATGATAACACCTAGGCACACAGTCCATCAAAATTATAAATAGTTTTCCTAGTTACACCTGCCCTGAATGTGGTTACCGTATTATAATGAACATATTAATAAACTTCGGTCAATATCGGTTAATGAATATTTGTTTTACCAGAATAAATTAATCAGTTTTATGGTTTTCCCAACCTAATTAATGACACTTTGTGATTAATTTTACATTGTGCGGAACATTTTGAATGCACTGAAAATATTATTTCGTTGTGACCCTTCATGTCAGATCGCTAAAGCCTGTCCAATACACAAGAGAAGCAATTTATAATAAACTTGGTAAAACTTATCAATCACATCTTTCTGCCATGATTTCACCATGACTCGGCACAGAAGGACTGGACAATGCAAGGACGCTGAATTTTTGAGGTCAACCCTCTGACTTCTGACGGAGATTAATGGACCAACGGCTTCAAAGACCCTACCATACAAAACGATACATAACCCTCCCATTCTTCTCCATAATCCATTGCTTTTTTGTGAAAATAAAACTTAAGGGATTTCAAAGAAAAACCGCAATGAACACAATAAAAAGTGATGTTTCAGCTTTGATATTTTCATCCGGTCCCTATGACCCCGAGGGAATCTCGCGTGTTATGCAGGAAATGTGTGGTTTATTGATTGAAAATCGCTGTTACCTATGCGATTGAAAAAGAAAGGTTCACTGTTCGATGGTTACGGGGGTTCTCGAGTGGGAACACTTGATTTTTCACGCATTCCATTCTATTGAAGCGAACGAAATCGACGATTGTGATGATAAAAGATTATTATATTATTGCGGTGCCGCAATTTTTGAGAAATGAGTTAACTTGCGTTGAGAGATCTCATTCCTTTTCTTGTTTTTTTCGTAGGTAGCTTGAAATCTGGAGTTCGTTTTGACTTCAAATAAGGACGAGGTTCTCAATTCGTCTGTACATATATACATATATTTATTTATCCATGTACTTGCATATCATATTAGTTTATGAACTGATTTTAATATTTCTTTTTTGTTGGATAGGGTATATTTTTGAGGGGACCACGGGACCACCCGTATAAATTTTGTCAAGTTCTGATAAGTGGTTTTTGAATAAGTTTCAATAATACATATTTTCTACCTGCATCTGTGTTTTCGAGCGCATACAACCCGAATCTCTTCAAAGTAAGAGTGAACAGGCTTCTTTTGGGTAAGCTCACTCCATCGTAGACTTTGTCTCTGTCACCTCTGACCTAGACTAGAGTCAAGAGCACACCCATTTCAAATAAAAAAAAAAAAAAAATTACTTAGTGTTTGTTAGTGATGATAGAATAACTTCCTGGCTCTGTTATTTACATAGCAAGTAGTGGTATACGAATTTAAGTGGGGTAGGTACCATAACTTAAAAGTGAAAAGTTTTTTTTTTTACTGGATCTATGACCATAATATTGTGTAACGAAACTAGAAGACTAACTCCCTATAATGTTTAATATTTAATCAAATTAATTACCAACAATTCCAAGCTAACATTTCTTAAGCTTCCGTTACTAAGGAAACTTAATCCCAAGAATTATGAGCCATAACTTTATTTAATATAAAACGTATTCACTTATCTCACAACATCGTAGCTATATTAAAACCTTAATACTTTCGAACCTTCTTAAAAAAGCAATTATTTTTTTATTACACACCATTGCCAGTTAATACTGGCATAAAAGGCTGTCAGATTTATTTCCTTTGCCAAAAATTCTTAATTTAAAAAAGAGCCATCGCTTAACTTTTCATTGCCATTCACTTCACTTGCAGCTATAAGTAAATTTATCAGAGGCGGTGAGGGCCCTCGACGTTGGCATAAAAGGCGAAACCCTTTGGCTGGAGTTTGGAACAATGGTGGCTCTAACAATGGTACACAACAGGCTCTTCATTGTACTACAGACATCTTGTGATACAAGGATCTTCTGCAACCAACAAAACCGGTCTTTAATACGATGGTTTCATTAGGGTGCTTAATTGAGTGCAATTTAAATAGCACGTGAGAATGGTGATTACTCTAATTTTGGATAGCACTTGAGAACGGTGATTCAAATTCAAATTCAAATTATTTTATTAGTCACAATTTGTACAGGAATAGAGTAGACTGTGACCCCCAAACTAGGCATTATTTGCCTGTATCTTGGGAGTCAGTGTTGCGACATTTTAAAAGTTATGAGTTTTGCGACATTTTAAAAGTTAGTTGGTACATAGTGATTATTGCATGACAGGAAAAGAAACTAAAATTTAACTAATCTAAAATCATTTAAAATAAAAATAAAATACACTTAGAATATAACATTGCCATTAGCGTGAGATCAAACTAAGCAAAGTAAATCAACAGTGTGAGATCAATTAAATAGCGATTATTGCAAAATAGGAAAACAAAAACTAAAATTTAACTGAACTAAAATCAATTACATTAAAATAATATAATATAAAAACAGAAAAATAAAAATCTTAGAATGTACATTGCCACCATTAGACAGGAAAACAAAAACTAAAATGTAACTAAACTAAAACCAATTACATTAAAATAATATAATATAAAAAAACGGAAAAATAAAAATCTTAGAATATACATTGCCATAAGCGTGAGATCAATTAAATAACGAAATAATAAGTAGTAATAACGAAAATAACAAAATAAAAGTCAAGAAAAAGCTAATCAGTTATTTTATAAAATAAAGTGTAGAGTGTAAGCGTGAGTATGTGTTAGGGTGGAGTATGTGTGTGTGTGTGTGTGTGAGGGGGTGTGTGGGGTGTGTGTGTGTGTGTGTGTGTGTGAGGGGGTGTGTGTGTGTGTTGGTATGTGTGTTGTGGACGTCAGCGAGAACGAAGGAGTACATTTAGTCTGTTTAATGTTGCTTACCTAAGTAGGTATAAATTATATTTTCTGTTTCGTCGTAGGAGAGAGTAAAAAGCCATTTCTTTATTACGTTTTTGCACAGGGATATTTTGAGGTCTTTTATGTTGCAGCACCTTATGGCATTGTTATAAATGCGTGGAAATAGATAGTTCGGGGAACGTCTAGCCATAAGGGAGTTTACTTGGGGAATGGGAATTCTTATTATGCGCTTTGACACTATTTCTTGGTAATCTGTCCTGAATTTTAGTTTTCTATGAATGTGAAGTATTGCGTTGAGGATAAACAGCTGTCGAACACGGAGGACCGGGAAGTCACTGTAGAGTTTGTTGGTTGGGTACAAGAAAGGCTTCTTGAGCATTACTTTAATGACGGCTCTTTGTGCTCTTTCGACTTCGATAAATGCAGTTTTGCCAGCACCACCCCAAACGGAGATTCCGTATTGAAGGACAGACTGGCAGAGACCTAGGTAGATAGTGCGGAGTATGGGGATGGGTGTGCAGTCACGTAGTTTTTTCATTATATGAATAAGTTTCCTTACTCGACCGGAGAGTGTGTGTATATGTTGTTTAAAAGATAAGTTCTCGTCTAAGGTAATTCCTAAATATCTCATGGATTGAATGCGGTCGATTACGGTGCATGAACAGTTTGTGGATTGAGGGTGGAGGCTATTGTTGCAAGTATGAAATTTGAGACTTAGGTGTGTGGGGGGTTCAGATGCTTTGGATTTGTAGAATGTTATTATCTTTGTTTTTTTTACGTTTAAGGTCAGCAGGTTTTTATCTAGAGTCTTAGCTACTATCCGTAGTCCCTTCTCGGCATAGCTGTATACTTGATCCCAAGACCCACCCTGAAATAAGATCGCTGTATCGTCTGCGTAGGCTATTAATTCGGCATTGGTGAGAGAAAGATTTATGATGTCGTTTATGTAGAGTAAGAAAAGAGTTGGGCCGAGTGTGCTACCCTGCGGGATTCCAAAGTCAATGGTGAGGAGGCTGCTAGACAGTTCACCGAGTTTGACAAATTGCCTTCTATTAGATAGGTAGCTTTTGAACCAATCCAGGGGAGTGCCACGTATGCCTGCGGCTTCCAGTTTCTTGAGCAGAAGTTCTATAGAAATCGTGTCGAAGGCTTTTGCCAAATCTAAGAAAACCCCCATGGAATGTTCGCCTTTATCTATAGTTGATGATACAGAGTTAGTTAATAGTCTAGCTGCGTCTTCGGTTGATCTACCCCTCCTAAAGCCGAACTGCTTGTCGGAAATTAAATTATGTTTTTCAAGGAAATTTGTTAGTCTTCTGTTTACAATCTTTTCGAGTAGCTTTGATAATATGGACAGTAGGGCGATTGGTCTATAATTATCGGGAATTTCTGTTGCTCCATTTTTGTATATTGGGCTGACAGCTGCTACTTTCCATCGGTCCGGAAAGATTCCAGTCCCCAAGCTTAGGTTGAATATATGGGTCAGGGGTGCAATGACAGTAGATTTAATTTTTTTAATTAATCTTACATTTAGATTATCGGGCCCAGGAGCACTGTCGTTGTTGAGTTGGGATATAAGGCTATTTATCTCATCTTCATCAGTGGGGTGCAAGAAAAATGTGTGCGGGCAGGTAATATTTGGACTATAATTATCGGCAAGAGACGTTTGGGTTTCATAGGTTCTTGTTAGAATTTGGTCAGCCAGATTTTTGCCTAATGAAGTGAAATAGGTGTTGCATTTGTTGAGTGCTTCTGTGGGGTCATTTGTATTTGTGACTAACTTCGAAGCATCGGTTGATGTTTTTTTGTCGCTATATATAGATTTTATACACTTCCAAAGTCTCTTGGGGTCAGCGCGGTTGGTCTCGATTAAATTACTGTGGTATTCTGTTTTTAATCTATGTAGCAGATTGTTGCAGAAGTTTCTATAACGGGTGTATACGAGTCGCTGCATTTGATCATCAGGGTGGGTACGTGAAGCTAAGTGGAGTTTGTCGCGATGTCGCATGCATTTTATTAAGCCTGGGGTGATCCAGGGCTTGATGTTATATTTGCTTCGGCTTGTTCGAACTTTGTGGGAGTGTTTTTTAATGATATTTGTGATAACTCCAATAAAAGTATTAACGGCAGAGTTTGTACATTCATGGTTAAGGACTTCAGTCCAAGACAGATTATTTATCTCAGCGACAACGGCTTTTTCGTTTATTTTAGTTTTCCATCTGGGTCTGGAGGAGGAAGATTGATTGTGTTTTAGGCAGGTCATCGCCATCGCTATGTCATGATCCGTGATAGAACATTTGCATATTGCTCCCGAAGTTTTATTTATGGACTTTATAAAAATATGATCTAAACAAGTATTTGCTCTAGTCGCCATAGTTATTGCTGGAAGGAGACCGTGTGTAGCCATCATACACAAATAATCCGAGTTTCTGCTGTTAATTTGGGTACATATGTCGATGTTTATATCTCCAGCTACAAATACTGTAGCGTAATCGTGTAACTGATTCAGTGTGGTATCTAAAGAGGTAGTGAAGATATCAGTATTGTGAAAAGATGGCGATCGGTAGATTCCTAGAATAGCAATTTCACTGTTAAGTTTTACTAAAAGGCTGTCTGCGTCTGCTATATTTGGTTCACTAACAGTGAAATGCCATGTACTTTTGGTGTAAATGACGACTCCACCATTTTTGTTTGATTGTGAGTACGTTCTGGAGCCTGTGTAACCTGGCAATAATTCGAGCAACGAACCTTCGCTTAGCCAACACTCTGTTAAAACAATAATATCAAAATCACAATCGAGACGTTGTAGTGCACAATAAAAATTATCAAAATTACGGTGGTAACTCCTGATATTAAATGTAAGTATTTTAAAGTTGTAGTCCGTTTGTAGTAGCTGTTCCCTGCAGCTTTCTAGTAGATCGTAAGAGTGACATTCAATTTGTATATTTTCATCAATATCCTGTATAATATTAAATATAGCCATCTATATAGTGAGAAATATGGATAATTATAGTAAATATCAAGGTTTGGAATGTCACTAACCGACTAACGAAGATTGCTGGCAGGGAATCTAAGGTGTAATTGTGTGTACGTGTGAATGTGTGTGAGTTAATTATTTGTTCATTTAGCGAGAAAAGCAAAAAACTGTTCGCGAATTGTTGATATTGTGAAAATGTCAACGCGAGAATATATGTATGATATGTAGAGTAATATTTGGTCCTGTTAAGGTACGAAAGTATGAGAGTGAGAGACGTGTTATGTGTTTTTTGTGTATAAAGTAATAATAACATTACAAAATTGTTTAAGAAAAAATGAATTATGAATAAAAACATGTAGGAGTCAAAGGAATTAAGTATTACATAAAAAGTGAAATGAGGTTTGTACTGAACTGCGGGTATGTTAGAAGTTGGCGTCCTGTTGCAGAAGTCCAGTTGGTGGTCGGGCTGAGGAGGGCGCTGGAGACGGCGTTTCATCCACGGGATGGGCCGGTACGGATTCCAAGAAGCGAAACAAGTCATTGGTATTTTTGATGTGGATAGACGGGATTCCTTCTTTTTTACGGATGAGGATTGACCCGTTTTTGATCCAGCAAAATTTAAAGCCTTTTTCTTTTGCTGATAATTTCGTTGTACGAAATAACTGCCGGTTTTCCCGAGTGAGGCGTTCGTTGCAGTATAGCTTTCTCGAAGGTCCTTCTATTTCAATGTCAGAGGAGGTGAGATTTCGCCTTGTTCTTGCGGCCTGCAAAAACTCATCACGTTTGTAGCGCCGTACAAATTTGACTACCAGTTGTCTTGGGGAAGTTTCGGTGTTATCTGCAGATTGTGGGCGACGAGGGCCTACCCTTGTCGCATAGTCTAGGTCTTGCTCTTCCAAAGCCACACCAATTGTTTGTGCCATAATACGAATAATATGTTGTGGATTTTCGTTGTTCAGTTCATTGATCCCGGTGATTTCTATCTCGTTTTTTAGAGACGCCTGTTGCTGGTTACTTAGTTGTTCGCGTAATTCGGTAATTGTGTTGTTTAAGCAAATTATCTCTTCTTCACGTTTCTCCAGTATTTTGATTCTAGACTCGTTATCGTCCAGGCGGGCATTGCAGCGGGTAAGGAGTACAGTTAACGATTTAATATGTTCTTTTACCTCTCCCACATCCTCTCTGAGTAATTTAATTTCCGAAGTCAGTGAGTTCAAGGGATCCGAGCCAGTGTGCATATTACTTGGAGAGTTTTGTGTCGAAGAGGTTAATTTTGGGTGTTGTGTAATGTTATGACCATTAGAATTAGAAGTCCCAGAAGTTTGTACAGCAGGCAATATATTTTCCTTCTTAGATTCGTTAGGTTCACAGCATGGGCATATCCAGCCACGTTTTAGTTCATCCGACGGCTTTGAGAGGTTCACACAGATGTAGTGATAGGGGTGCTCACATATAGAACACTTTATATGGGCGGCTTTTACCGGCTTGTTACAGTTAAAACAGTTATTAACCATGTTGTTTTGTAAATATTGACGAAGTGCGTTTGATATTATTAACGCTAACTACCTGCTGCCGGGCGTTCTACGCGCAGGATTACTACATATAATTTTATATAGCACGTGAGAACGGTGATTACTCTAATTTTGTATAGCACGTGAGAACGGTGATTACTCTAATTTTAGATAGCATGTGAGAACGGTGATTACTCTAATTTGAAATGTTTTGTATTTTTTTTTTATTTGGGTATTTATTATTTTTATCATGTAGCGTAACCATTGACGATTAGAGCAATAACTCGTAATCGCGAAATGACAATAAGATTTAAGAGGTGGAGCTGTTGTACAAACTATTGTGCACCGTATCTTGGATGACTTAATAATAATGATGTTGGGACTTCCTCGTTTCTGCAGTGCCTCCGGGATTTTCGTCAGACTCAGACTGACGGTTTTCATGCCGTCATTCGGAAAAAAGTCGTTTCACTTATGAGGAGGGTGCGGGGGAGTCACAACAGCATCTTGAAAACTATAGCTGAGGATGTACGTGCCCCTGTGTTGAGGCATTTCGTTCGTCTGGTGGTCTCTAGGGAGGTATCTCCCTATTGGTTATCTTGACGGGGTGGGATGTCACAGCGCAGGGGTATTCATTTATTCATTATTGTCTACTTAAAGAATTTATGTGATTATCTTTTTGTAAACGCATGAACTAACAATAGTTTTTTTTAAGTTTTTGTATACCTTTGGATTTTGAGTTGTCCTAAAATAAATAAATTTGAATTTGCATTTGAATAATAATAAAACCTTCAGGCTACTTTGGCCCATATATAAATACCTTACAGACTAACATATATATATTAATAGTACAATGTGTGTTAGTGTATAAACTTAAAACTATGTTAGTAAAACTTACTTCACTCGAGCACTGTCTTTGTGCGATCGTGTGGCACTTGTCCGCGGAAGCGACGGAACATTACACCTTGTGGCCAAAAGTCCTCTGGCCTGACGAGGTACAGGTAGGATGTAGGTACTCGCACCACGAACGCCTTGAAGTTGACGAGTTGTTGAGTTGTCGCCTTGATAAATGTTACTGATGCCGCAATCAACGTGGCCACTTAATGGGCTCAAATTATATAAAAAACAACGGGGAAGAGTCGCATCGACACGAGAAGAAGAAAACCATATATCTATCACATTATTAATTAACTGTTATTACTTTATTTTTAATTCTATTTACCTATTGTGGCATAGTGATTTTATTCTATTTTTATTTTATTTTATTTTTCTTCTTCTTGTTTTTATTTTATTCGTCTTCACATAATATAATTTACAGGGTGATTTTTTTACCGGTTCCAAATTTTTACAGAGTGTTCTACCCTTGAATATAAACAACTTTCACTATGGGACAAACTTTGTAATCACGAAAAAAAATTTGCTGTTTCAAACAAAAGTTCAATACCTACTTGACCAAAATGTATGAAACAGCATTTTTTTTTTGTATACTAAGTATTGTAATACATCTTAAAAGAGTACCGGTGAGTTTCTTGCCCACTCTTCTCCAC
Organism: Luperina testacea; assembly: GCA_927399505.1. Taxonomy (NCBI): domain Eukaryota; kingdom Metazoa; phylum Arthropoda; class Insecta; order Lepidoptera; family Noctuidae; genus Luperina; species Luperina testacea. Next base: position 4,477,104 of record OV656771.1, read on the forward strand.
ACGAACGCATTGGAAGGGATAACTAGAATTTTTTTTTTTGTAAATTTTGCCAAGCAAAAGCAACAACAAAAAAAAAATGCAGAAATAGCAACGATTCTTATTAAAACCACTTCTCTTATATAGATCGAGAAACCGGGTTCTTAAAAGCCTTTACAAGTCTTTCTTTTACTATGCACTCAAAATAACAAACCGCTATTGGAACCGCCATTCATTATTGTTAGGTTTTTATTTATTTTTTATTTCGGAAGGAAACCTACAAAAGGCCACCGGGCTTTGACGATAAGAGCGAAGAATGCGGGATTTTTACCTCACTAAAATCACCCTGGTCACCATCTCTGCACATGGAAGGGGCCCCGTTTGCCTCAAAAAAGACCGACCCGACACCCCCTCTGTGTAACGCCTGTTAGGGAACATCCATCATTCTCTGTAACTTACTAAGTCGTTACCACCAACTTCATTATTCAAGTGACCAATTTTACAATTAACAACATCATTAGCGACAATCGTCCCAATTAAAATGATTTTGTAAAATAAAACCGACGAATCAGGTTCGAACACCGATACTTATTAAAAGAATCAACGCTTAAATTTATTCCATTGTAATCGTATTGGAAACAATAACCACTACATATTCTGTGTCAGTTTAAATGAATTACATTAAAATCAGTGACAAGCGATATTCGACCAAAATGTCGCAGTTATTAATAACGTTTAATATTGAGTTTTGTTTTACAAATTAATTTTTCGGTGGTCATTATGTTGTTGATTTTTAGTGTGGTTGAGGTGAGTGGTTGGATTACCTAATGAGGTTTTAGAATTCTCCTCATCATTATTCTTTTATGGTTTTCTGTGATATATTATATATAGTCATCTCAGATCTTTTTGAATATTTGAAGGATTAAAAAGGTTCTGAATGAGGTCTGTGTGAGTTTTTATACCTATCCCGAAACTGAATAAGCGCCGTCTGGTGACGTGACCTGATCGAAAATTCGTAAGACGGATGGCCGTAGCGGGTACCGCGCGTGTTTTGTTTATAAGACGATTCACAAAATACACACGTAATTGTTCAAGTTTTCACTTCTGTCGGCACTCCCGGAGTGCCACTGTTTTTTTGTGATGATTGTATATTGTGTTTCACGAATGCCTGTATAACATTGAATGACAAAGACATTAGTCTTATATCATGCATAAGAAAACAATCCTTGTCCTACAACCAGAATGAACTCCAACAATAGTACTTAAAATATACAAAATAATCTTAACTATACAGACAAAATTCTCAGAAAGCGCAAAAACCAGAACCACAAAGTTACTACAATCAACACAATCGCAGAATATCGTGATTCAAAACCATTCGATTGCACCATTTTAAGAATAACGACTAAACTCGGTTCACGCTTTGGCTCGAGTAAAAGCAGCCATTGCATATTGTTGCGAGTTTTATTCGCTTTGACTAAGTTTCGATTGTACACCGCAATGCGCCGAGACCGCCTTAAAAGTATTAAGAGCAATCACAATAAAGCAGGACTTAACTTCGCACAAACTTTCGACTGTGTAACCGATCCTTTCAGGAAGTTTAACATATTGAACGAAATAGGGAACTTTTTTCATAATGCCAGTATGTGGAGCTTTTAATAACGGTGGAAGTTTTTTAATTAGATTTGGAAAGCATGATATATTTACATTGATGAGATGAGATCGTCAAGTGTCATGTAGTAGGTTTACTTGGGTGGGTATTCTCGAAATAAGTTTGTCGATTTTTTTTTTTAAATATGTATTTACAGAATTAGAATCATTAGAATGAGTAATATAACTTGTTAAGTTATTATAATCCTAAAATGTCAAGATTTCATGAAATAGTCATTCAGTAGTATTATTTGGTCTTAGAGTGTGTTGATGACTTTAATGATTATAATTCTGTAAATACATATTTGTTACGTTCGTGAATCATATTTTAATCAACGTTCAACTTAATACTGACCAGCAACGTAAAAAAAAACATTGAATTTCGCGGGCTACCCTGGCGCTTTCACCTTAATATCAAAGTTTCACAAACTTACCTAAGATTATAATAGGTTTAAGTTTATAATTAGACATACAATATTAATACGCTTGTTCATGTTACAACAACGTGTATATTAGAGCCAGGTTCTTAAGTAGAACAATAACCAGTGCCATTGTTTTAGCAAGATATCTTTGGAGATGATTAATGTTGCTAGGTGAATGTATTCATAATATCTTGTCTTCTCGCTAATCTCATAGAGCGACAGAATTTAGTGATAAGCAAACGATGTTTTGCTGAAATGAGATGTTAGTTAATACTAGGTTTGCCTTTCGGGATCACTTACGTTGGCAATTTTTTTTAGAATTAGCTTCTGCCGCGACTCCGACCCCATCGCATTGCATCGCCTGCCCGTGCAATTACTTCGTTTTGCGCTTAGTGATCTTTCTGACTTTTTTGCTCGGTTCCGAAGAGTCCAGTTTGATGTGAATAGCCTTCCTCAAAGATTTGACTATCAAATGCAAAAATATTTGTTCAAATCAGATCTGTAGTTACAGATATTAACGAGTTCAAACAAAAATAAAATTTGGGGATGCATGAAGAAGCCTCCTCGTGTAGCGCAGTTTGTTCCGCCAGTTACTCAAGTGAACTGAGCGCTCGGCGCATCCTGGACGACTGTCCAGGATGCGCCGAGCGCTCAGTTCACTTGAGTAACTGCCTGCTTGAGTAACTGGCTTGGGTGTGACTACACCCAACACCTTATTTGACTGGCCAATTCTTCCCTTGCCAAAATTCTTCGCCCGCCTGGTTTGCGAGCACCCTCCACCCCCACGTCAAGCAGCCTGCTATGTTTCGTCGATCTTAGGCATCTTCTGGGCACGCTCGTTCCATAATAGACCTCATCCTTGGCTTTCCATCAGGCGAGATCGAGGTCAAGAGCGCGCCCATTCAGCAATAAAAAACAAACTCTTTAGGTTTATTATTAGTATAGACAGATATAGATTAGTATATATATGAAAGGTATTATGTCTTTTTGCTGTTTTCGTGGTAATACTTACATAATCGTGATAAGACTGGTCGCCGAGCAGTCAGAAGTTATCAAATAGACAGACGTGACGTCACATCATCACGCCTGGATTTTCCGAAAGGTTAGGCAGTGTTATACCTATAGTATACCCACATTTCGCCAGTTTTAGTTGAGTCCGATGTATTAAGGAGCAAGCCTTTTGCCATCAGCCGGGCACAAATCATGCGAATCTACTTGCATCTGTGTTTCCGAGTGCATACAACCCGAATCTCTTCAAAGCGAGAGTAAACAGGCTTCTTCTGGGTAAGCTCGCTCCATCTTCGACTTTTTTTTTATACGTTGCCCCACACTAGGAAATACTCCTGTATCGTGGGTGCGTTTACAAACATTTAAATTCACATACACAAACAGCCAGACCCGGAACAACTACCTGTAGGCAATACAAATATTTGTTCCATGCGGGAATCGAACCCACGACACGCAGCCCAGCAGTCGATCGCTCAGGCACACCGTGTCGACCGTGTCGACTTTGTCTCTGTCACCTCTGACCTAGACTAAAGTCAAGAGCAAACTCATTTCAAATAAAAGAAAAATAAAAATCCAGACTTCGGTTTGCTACTGAAAAATTCCAGATGGAAAATCTAATAACACTCCCCAATCCGGGGATCGAACCCTGGACCGTTCAGCAGTAGCGCTTACGAACATTAAATTGTTTAAAAAATAAACCTAGGGTGATGCGTTCAAGAAAACTTTATAACTTAGTTTCGTAAGATATAAAGTAGGAAAGAAAAATCCCGTATCAGGGATTTCCGTCTCCCGTAACGAACTTATCTGTAGGGGCGTGTATGGTAATGAGTTATTAATGATGTTTGTAGAAGAGCAAACAACCTGAGTACTTAGCTACTCAGGCAAGTCGAACAGGAATGAAAAAGAAAAGAGAGAAATAAAATAAAATGTATTTTATTTCTCTCTTTTCTTTTTAAACCACGTTTAAGATACTGCTAAGATATTATACTTGGCTGATGGTCGCGTACGAGGCTTCTGGTGCCTAAGATTTCAGCTTCCATATTTAATGTATTTTGCTATTACCGCAAAATAGGTAGGTATGCTTCTTCCTTGCGTCTTGACCGGTCTAACAGTATAAGGTAATTGTAAAGACGTAAAGTAAAAACTTAATAATTTAAATAAAAATAAGTTTCATTCGCCTTTCACTTATTTTTAATGATTTTAAAACGAATAGTTTTAGAGCTATTTAAGAAAATAGATGAAAATTTACCATTCACCCTATCTCCGAAACTACTAAGCTTAACGTTTTGAAAAAAAATACAAAAGTAGGTCTTTAATTGTAGATTACAGGAAAATCTTTAAGAAGTCTTTGGTCTTAAAATAACATTGTAAGTCTCTCAAAAATATTGTGCGTACAAACTTACATTTGCAGTTGGAATTTGTAGGAGAACATGTTTTGCTATTACAATTTTAAGCCTGTTCATCGAACGGAACCCTCTCCACGCGAGCTCAACTTGTACTTGTCCGGTTTATTGTTATTGTGTATCCTGAACAAAAGATACACCAACTTCTTTGTAAAACAAAAAACCTCGTTGTCTTCTCTGTGCACCTTTTTGTTGATTATGTTCGTTGCAAGTTGCAAGACAGTTTAGTGTTCCCTGGGACACGTTGAGTGTCAGTTTCTGTTATGTTTGTTTCGGTAAATTCTGAAGTAGAAGAGAATACTCCAAGGGCATGGATGAGTAAGGATGAATAATAACTGTATAAAGAGCCTCCACTAGAATAAATGTCTTAGGTTTTATCTTGGGCAGACTGCTCTCACGTAATTCTACCAATGTTTACGCAACAGTATAAGTAGGTACAGTACCCGGCGATAAATATTGCACATCGACGTTTTTTTTTTTTTTTTGTATTTTATACAAAGAATAAAAATAATTATCAAAAGAAGCAAATCATAATTGTTTTAACAGCTCCTAATAGATTCCGGACTGTTTGTATTTCGTGCAACAGAGATAACGCTCTACGAAGCCGAAATTAGCCGATTGTCTCTTTTCAAAGGCCGATGTGCAATATTTATCGCCGGGTACTGTAAAGCTGAAGTGGCAGTGGGCTGGCCATGTTTTTCCAAGTACCGATGACCGGTGGAGCAGAGAGTCCTGTAGTGGAGACCGCGCATCGCCAAGCGTAGTGTGGGACGCCCCCCAGCTAGATGACCTAAAGACCTAAAGATGGTGGCCGGGACAGCTGGATGAGAATGGCGGAGGACAGGGTGTTGTGACGCAGCCTGGGAGAAGCCTATGCCCAGCAGTGGACTGCGATAGGCCGAGTTGATATAAATCAACAACAACAACAACACAACAACAACAAATATCAACTACAACCAATCAATCAACTACTCAAATCAATCAAACCCAATCAATCAATCTACTTATCAATAATGATAAGTAGATTGATTGATAAGTACGAGAGTACTAATCTTTCTAATCTAATCTTCAAATCAAATAATAATCAAATCTTTTTTTCTAATCTAATCTCTGATGAGAATCAGAGATTAGATTAGAAAAGTTGTTAAAGTGTACATATCTTCATTAATGATGCCTTGAATACTATCAATTTCAATAATTCCTATTGTTGTAATAATGTATTGATCGTAATTGACCTAAAACCTGCATACCGCTTTAACAAACCCTTAGTTAAGATTTAAGACCCTAAAATTTTTATAAGAAGATTGAAGGATCAAAATTCGCCTTTAGTTCCCATAGGAATTGGTAACAAGATCGATCACTTCGACGTCAATATTTCCTCTACACAGTCAAAATATCAAGGCACTTCGTTTTCAATTTTTCCTTGTTATTACAATAAAGTCTAGAGTATTCAGAATATGGTTGGCAGTAAAATGAAAACGCTCTGGCATGACGCCAGCAGTGTAATGTGGATAAAGTGATTCTATCCCCAAACACCAAAGAACTTTAACTATAATACGAGTACTGCAAAAGTGACACTAGCTAGGTTTTTCTACAGTGAGGTGCAGAAAAAATGGTGAAAATTGTCAAAAGTTAGATTATGTAAGTTTTCGATTCGACGGTACCTAATACGAAATGGTTTCATTTGGTATTCTTGCCCCTGTTACGTGTGTTTTGGGTTAAGAAATTATAGTTTTGTGTAAGGGTTGGTTGTAGGTAAATTATTTTGTACAAAACTGTAATGTTTTGCTATTGTTGGAAGGTTAGAACTTGCTTTTCTTTAGTCTTCTGAATTCTTAACAAGCTAAGTTGTTGAGAATTTACTTATTGAATATTCTATGAACGAGTACTTAGAATTATAGAGCTATATTTGATGCTAGCGATTTCTATGTTTGTTGTCTAGGCCCGCCTTCTATTATAAAACTTAAACAAATCTGGTGAACAAGAAAATGTGCGTGGATGAATCATGTACTTAATGCTACACCCACATTTCCCTGGATAGGTAGCTAGCGATGTACCTTTACCTACTATTTCGAGGAATAAACAGTGTTTTGTTTATTACGAAAAAAGCACTTTATAAAAAAAAATATAATTAAATACACGATGGCGGTAAATGTTGATGTTCTAAGTTTTGTGTATTAAAATAAGAAGGCATAGTAGTGCCCCCGAGGTAGCAGGGGCACTAACCTGCCTTTTCTTTACGCGTTTCGTCGTATTTTCAAGATGTAAGGGATGTAAGGTTTGTAGGGTTAAGGCTCCTACAAACAGGCGCGACACGCGATATAATCGCGCGCGACACAAAGCAAAAGCACCGCTCGTTGCGCGACTTGCGGTGCTTTTGTGTCGCGCGCGATATTATCGCGTGTCGCGCCTGTTTGAAGGAGCCTTTAGGCGTTGTAGAGTACAGGCTTTTGGCTACATTTAGATCTGATAACTTTTTAAACTTATTTCCGTGCCTCGGAAAGCACGTTAAGCCGTTGGTCCCGGCTGTCATTCGTGGATCTTTGACAGTCGTTACGAGTAGTCAGAAGCCCGAAAGTCTGACAACCAGCCTTACCAAGGAGTATCGTATTACCCAGTAACTAGATTGGGGAGGTCAGATAGGCAGTCGTTCGATGTAAAATACTGGTATTCAGCTGCATCCGGTTAGACTGCAAGCCGACCCCAACATTGTTGGGAAAAGGTTAGGCGGATGATGAACTTTTCAAACTTACTTTACATGAAATGTTTTTGGTGGGAATGCCGAAGAGTTATAATAAATATCAAATTGAAATATAGGCTTTCAATAAAAAAGTGCTTAGAAAATATAAAAACCCAGTAAATTATTTGCACTCATTGAGTTAGTTTTGGAGTGGGTAGTAGCCGCTCAGGAATCCCCCTAATCAATAAAACTCGTCCACTAAACATTGTGCAGTTCCGCAAAAACTACTAATTAACGAAATTACTCACACTCCACTAGATATACGAATGAAAAAGCTAAAACAAAAAGTAACAGGCGCCATTTTTTCCAATTCTGCTCGGTAAACCAGCGGTCAGTCGCTGTACTCAGGGGAAATTTGCTTCTGTTGATTCAATAGAATTTTTTTATACCCCCTTTCACATACTTCGGTAACTTTAAATAACAATATAAATACTACAGTCATAAATAAATACAATATACGAACAAAAAAATTCGATCCGTGAATCGGAAAATGGGTTCTGTATATATTTTTTCAGTCGCAGATCATAGGATTAAAGAAAAACACGGTGTTTCGCAGCTGTGTTTGCGTTTTAATTATTTCATTATCTGCGGGAAATGTTCAGGTGGTTTCAGGCTTGAAGGCTGCTGCATTTTGTTTGGGAATTTATTATTTGAGGCATTTTATTTAAGCTTTGAGTGGTTGCAATTAAACGTTTTTGATTTGGTGAAAAAAAAAAAGTTATGGCAAACAAAAACAAAAAACAACAACCGATTAAAAAAACACAAATTTCACAGGTCGACAAAATTTGCCGAACGCTCTGTTACAGAAACCAGATTATACTTTTCCAAAGGATTTTGACGCGCTGGACTCGAATCTGGCCTCAAAATTGCTCTATCACGTCAGGGTTTCGAGATATCCTAACCTAAAAGTGCAAAAAATACCGTTTTTTCTCATTTTTGAGATTATGTAGCACAGCCGATCCTATTTTCTTTCAAAAATTATTAATAGCATCTCAAAGGACTAGTCTTCCTCTTTAAAATGACGTTGAGTTTACTAAAATATCTTTTTTTTTTCGCTGAGATATCGCATTTTGAAATTTTCGTACGTGTACGTGGTTTGTTCTACGTTTGAGAACACATACAGTCTATTGACGAAAACACGAAAATTTCGATATCTCACGAGAAATGCGATATCTCAGCGAAAAAAAAAGATATTTTAGTAAACTCAACGTCATTTTAAAGAGAAAGACTAGTCCTTTGAGATGCTATTAATAATTTTTGAAAGAAAATAGAATCGGCCGTGCTACATAAGCACAAAAATGAGAAAAAACGGTATTTTTTGCACTTTTAGGTAAGGATATCTCGAAACCCTGACGTGATAGAGCAATTTTGATGCCAGATTTGAATTCAGCGCGTCAAAATCCTTCGGAAAAGTATAGTCTGGTTTCTGTGTAAAAATTTTGTCGACCTGTGTTTAGTTGAACCTACTTCACACAAATTCATATAAAACTACTTGCTATGTAAATATCAGTGACAGGAAGTTATTAAGACATCAATTTAAACTAAGTGGAAAACAATCGTATTATTAAAGCTCCCACAAGGTGGTCCGACGACCTTGTGAAGGCCGCAGGAACCCGTTGGATGCGAGAAGCACAGAATCAGTCGAAGTGGAGGTGCTTGGGGGAGGTTTATGTCCAGCAGAGGACGTCTTTCGGCGGTATATGGGACTGGTTAAGGCATACCTTAGCCATTAAAAAAGAATTTGCAAATTCGTCTATTTATCATGGAGTTATGCCTTTATGCCTGAAATATATTAAAAAAAAACCTCCTCCATTTTTGAAGTCGGTTAAAAATACACCTAACTAAATCTCTTCACTTCTCTTTCTTCTCTTCTCTTCTTCTTTTCTCTTCTCTTTTTTTTTTTTTTTTTTTTATTCATTTATTCACAAGAAATGTGGTTATATAATGGTGGTAAGGTAATTCTAATCCCGTCACATTCTACCATAACAATGGTGCGTAAATATGTCAAAGTTGTACGACATCTCTTGATTTCAAAAATAATATAAATTGATTAGTTAATTAATGTCAAAATGTATGTCATGAATAATTAATTATTGTATTAATTTAAATAATTGTACGAAGAAGCAAAGAACCAAATTTAAAAGTCAAGTGTTGTGTTGCCATGTCAGTGAGATTAAGAAATTTCAACATTAATTAGTTAAGTACATCATTTTCTTTATATGTCATAAAATCCTTCAAAGTATAAAAACATTTTTCTGCAAGCCACGCTGTAAGTTGTTTCCTAAACAGAGTAAGTCTTAATTCTTTGAAATTATCTGGTAACTTATTGTATATATCTATCGCCTGCACATAGACATTCTTCTCATAAATATCCAACCGACACCTAGGTCGGAGAAGTTCAAATTTATATCTATTATGTCTACCCACTTTTTCAGAATATTTACTAAAATATTGTGGATGCAGTTTGACAAAGACACATAGTTCTCTAATGTACATGCAAACCAGTGGTAAAATATGGAACTTTGTAAATAGTGGCCTACAACTGTCTGTAGACCAGGCTCCACATATTGCTCTCACGCATTTCTTTTGTACCCGAAATACTTTTTCAATCTCAACCGAGTTACCCCACATTATTAGACCATAAGAGAGCACCGATGATACGTATCCGTAGTACGCACTAAGTGCCGCCTCCGTTGAAACGGTCTGTCGTAAACGTTTGATAGCATATACGAATCTATCAAGTTTATTGCAAACGTATTCTACATGCTCCTTCCAGTTGAGGTGCTTATCAAGCATCAACCCTAAAAATTTAGCAGTGCTTACCTCTTCTATTTTGTTGTTCTTATAATTTATATTTAAATCAATATGTCGTCTTCTATAATTTTGGAATTGTATCATTTGTGTTTTATTTACATTAATTTTTAAATTATTATTAGTTAACCATTCAATTGTCTTATTAAGCGTCAAATTTATGTCAGTCTCATATGTGTCTTTATTTTCACACCTGATAACAAGTGTCGTGTCATCCGCGAATAAAATTGTTTTGTGGTGAGTAATATTAGGTAGGTCATTAATATACATTATAAATAAAAATGGTCCCAATACGGTCCCTTGAGGCACACCAAATCTATTTAGTTTGAAACTCGATCTGCTTGTATTTTTGGCATTATTTACTATTTTTGCAATTTCGACACACTGATACCTGTCTGTTAAGTAACTCTTTATCCAGTCATTCGCTACTCCTCTAATTCCATATTTTCCTAATTTATAAAGAAGCAATTTATGATCGACATAATCAAATGCCTTACTCATATCTAAGAATAAGGTCGTTACAGGTATCCTGTCATTAATAAATTCAGTAATTATTTTAATCAGATTGAAGCAGGCTAGTGTAGTGCTACTGTTTTTGCGAAAACCGAACTGTTCTTGTTTTAGAATTTTTTGATTTTGTACAAAGTCATGTAGTCTTTTTAACATGGCTTTTTCAAAAATTTTTGAGATGACTGGTATAAGGGTAACAGGACGGTAGTTGTTCATATCTGTTGCATCTCCTTTTTTATACAAGGGCTTAACAATAGATTTTTTTAAGCTTGTAGGAAAAAGGCCTTGTTGAAAAGACATGTTAATTATAAAACACAAGGGTTCACATATGGCCTGTGCACACAGTTTCAGAATCTTTGTATTAATCCCGTCGATACCTACGGAGTTAGTATTATTGAGATTATTAATTAGTGTAAATACCTCCAATGGGTCTGTCGGGCTTAAAAAAATAGAATTGGAATTATCCATGTCCATGGTTTCATTGATGTCACTATTGTTATAATTAAAATCATTCTCATTAGTCAATCTAATATAAAAAGTATTAAATAAATCACATATATTATCTGTAGTTGTGTATAATTGATTATTATATGATATTTTGTCTATTTCTGTATTAGTATTTATGTCTCCAATATTTTGATTTATTATTTCCCATACTGCTTTGCATTTATTCTTTTTCTCATTTATATATTTATTGTTTTGTAACCGTCTCGACTTATGTATACATTGCTTAAGTATTTTAGAATATAATTTGTAAGAACTGATATTTCTCTTTTTATCAGCTCCCACTTGTTTGCCTTTTAAATAGAGAATCCTTTTCTTTATGCAACACTTTTTTAAGCCTTTTGTCAGCCATGTACCTTTGTTTACTTTATTGCATTTTTTTATTTTAAATTTAGGAAAGCATAAGTCAAAAATCAATGAAAACAGACTATGAAATTCCTGGAAAGCTTCATTCAAGTTAGATTTTTCATAGACATTAGAGAAAGATAATGATGAGATGTAACGGCAGAATTTGTCAACATTTTCCTTGCTAAAATCTCGGACCTCCTCGTACCAAGTGCGCTTCTGACGTTTAATATTGGTCTTTATTGTAAGCGTTTGCCCTGTCTCATGATCTGAGAGCCCTAAGTAATGAATATCTGCTCGGGTTTGTTTTACATTGCTCGCAAACAAGTCAATACACGCCTGTTTTCTGGTAGGTAACTTAATGTGTATTTTTATATTAAAGTTTTTTAATAGGTTTATGAGGTCTAAACAATTTTTGCTTGGCTTAAGCATATCCAAATTCCAATCACCACATAAAACAATTCTTTTTGTTCTATTTGAAAGTTTCAAAAGTAGTTTTTCCATTTTTTCCACGAAGGTATAAGGATTACTGGTAGGGGTCCTGTAAACACATATTACTATAATTTTTTGTGTTAGTAGCTCAACGCCACAGTATTCAAAGTGAAAATTACACGCAAAGTCAGTTGTACACGTTAACGATTTGTAGTCAAAGTCATTTTTTATCAAAATACAGGAACCTCCTCTTTTTGAGTTGCGTGAGTGCGATGTGACCAATTTATAACCTGGTATCTTTAGTAAATGTTCCGTACCTTTTTTTATAAATGTCTCAGTAAAACATATTATGTCGATTTCCAAAGATTTTTGTGAAAATTCGTGTAAAGCAAAAATAATGTCCTCGGTTTTATTTATAGCCCCTGCGATATTCTGGTGAAGTATAGTTATTTCCGATTCACCTTTAGTCAAGAAAAAACTCGTTTTTGCTTGTATTTTGTAGTGATTGTTGGTCCAATGATACTATGTCACTAACGTTTACTTGTGCTATGTCCGATGATACTGCCAAATTAGTATATGTCTCATCTAACTTCGGTTGAGTTCGAAAATAGTACGGAATAGTACCCTTTTTTATAGGGTTATGCGCACAATTCCCGCCATCTGGTTTACTTGTATTACATTCAAACAATTTAGGTAAGTAATTAGTGTCGCTCAAAGTGGGCTGTGTTTTTTTAATTTTTATATTACATTCCAAAAATGCAATTTCTACAAGTAACTCAAAGCTTAACTTTCCAATAAACCTTATCGGATTTGATTTCAATATCTCTGTACAGTTTATTTCAATAAATTGGCAATTACAATGATTTTTCAGTAATAATTTTATATTGTTATTCAAGAATTTTTCGTTTAAACAAAGATTATGTTGGACATTTATTACAAATACTTTATGGTGCCTCAATATGTGTAATGAATTACTCAAGGCCGATAACACTTCATAGGGATTTTTATCATTTGAGCCCATTGACAAGATAACTATGTCACCATTATTTAACGACTTACTCAAGTTTTCGCAAGACTTCAACACTTCGCTACTACTTGCCCCCGGCTTGACGACACCACAAAAGTCGTATTTATACTTAAATTTAGTATGATTGCGGTCATAATCATAAGTCAATTGTGAAGCTAAACTACAAGTTTGTTCGTCTCCTATAATATACAGTTTCTTAGTTTGGCTCCGTGTAGCACCATCTGTTGGTTGGAATTCCTCTAGAATTGACGTGCATAATACTGGCGCTGCATTTAATTCTTCCACCCCCACATTTTCCTTTGCGCTTATTCTACCAGTCTCTGTTTGAGGTGTGTTCCAGCTTTGCGGATTCAGGATTCGACGGTTAGGTGATAGTTGTGAATGTCGCTTGGGTGTTTCAGTGGGCCCCACTGTTTTGTAGTCATTTAATGGTGAAAATCGTGATATTCGCATCCTTATATTCGTAAGCTTTTTCAAGGAAGGCGAGGCAGCTTGCCGACTCGGAATCATATCGGCCGGGCTGTTGGAGTTTGAACTACTGGCAACATTTTTAAGAAATCTTATTTGTTGTGTTTTTTTCATTAATTCTTTCCGTAGATTAGAGCATTCCAGGTTGAGATGTGCTATCTCCTCATGAGCGCTGGCATTTTCATTTTTGAGGTCTACAATTTGTTGTCGCAACTGTTGAAGCTCGGCCGGATCCATTTTAGTAGTTTCAGGAACACTTTTTGTTGACAAGTCTAGGCCATCATGCAGAGTAGAACTGAGAAATGTGTCATCCAAACAGAACTCCGACACGTTCATATCGGACTTAGTTCTCCTCCTGTGTCTCCTTAGTGTTATGTTGTCACTTTCCATCGTTTAATTTAAAACTTGTGACAGCGCCCTCTATCTTATGCGTCTCAAAAGTTTCTTATCGGGTAGTGGACGCACGTCACGCTGTTGTAAGGTATGTATGCGCAGGCGCAGATGTTTTGGTGCAATTCTATTAGATGGCAGCACTTTCTATGGAAGTTTTGAACACCAACCGTTCAAATTTTTTTCCATATGACAAGATCTTATTAAATTCACTTCATTGCAACAACAATATCTCAGTCAACTCACTCGTACTATGTTCGATGCTCGTATAATGAATCCCGTCTGTTCTGTTCACTGCACATCAGTTTTAATGTTGAAATGTTTTTGTCAAGTCACTGTGTTATGATTGCGATTTATTTAAAATTAACGCAGCACCGCGACGAGATAACACTTGTGCTGTAAATTTGACTCTTTATCACTTTATTTATGTATGTTTTATTATTCACTTTAACACTTTTACAATATTTTGAAAAAAAATATTAGGAGCACTGTATATAGTATGTTTACTAGATGAGCGCCATCTAGCAGAATCTTCTCTTCTTCTTCTTTCTTTCTCTTCTTCTTTATCTCTTTTGTCTTTTAATTTTTAAGTATGATGGAATGAACAAAATACCTAATATCTATGACTAAAAAGTAGCCGCAAGCGACGGGGTAAGTGCGTAACACATTAACAGTAGCAATGGTTTTCAGTTTGACAATTCAACAGCATTCAGTTCTTTATTTACAAAGAAAAAAAAGAAAAGATTTCTATATCTATTTATATATTTAAATCTTCAAAATACAGTTTGTTTCTAACAAAGAGAACCCTAAATGTAGAGCTCATAAAATATGTATGCATCGAGAATTATCCTTGTCGGTTAATATTTACTACTCTCTTTTCTCTACTCACATAAACTCAATATTTACACGATTCATTGGAAACAGAAGAAAGTAATAACGTACATATATACATATATACAATACACTTACGGACCGAATCCCAGCGGCCAAACTGGCAGCCGAGCAGTCTTAAGTTCGAGCCACGTCCGATGCACTACAAACGTCAAGTTAGAATACGCTACGCTATGCCAACTTCAAAGGAAGCTGCGTCAACGTCAAAGTCACGTCCATCACTAGCTTTATTTGTTTAGAGCTTCAAATTCCTGAATTACTGACATACTATTTAATTTTGACAATTCAAAAGTGCCTGTACAAGGTTTAATTGAAATAAATGCTTTGAGTTTTGAGTTGAGTTTTTTTGGTTAACTGAAATGCTAGCTGTGTTCAGCTCGTACGTGTAGATCGTAAACGTAATCAGTTTCAATGGGTAATATTTCCTCTCGTGATAATCTAGGCATGGTGGCAGAATATTAGCTTATTCCGCAGTTAAAACAAGTCAGTAGGTCGGTAGCGTGGGTGCACCGGAAGTTTGCTTGGTTGGTACTATCACTCGTGGAGCCTCTTTTTAGCAGTTAAGGGGGAAGCGTCAGGGTAGCCTGCGAAATTAAAATTTTCTTACGTTTTTTGCAATTTGCAAAAACAAAACACTAAACACCAATTCTATGTTTCCACCATCACCATCATCTGCCTTTTCCCAACTAATTTGGGGTCGGCTTTCAGTTAACCGGATGCAGCTGAATACCAGTTATACATTTTAATGTTCCCACCATAAAACTGTATAACTTCCTAAATAAAAAGTTATAAATTTATTCGTAGTTAAAATACTCGAATACTTTAAGATTATCTCTAAACATAAATTTAAGATAGTACTGATCTTCTGCTGAGGAATTTACAATTTAATTATAAACTTACACACTCACACCCTACCCACGGACTACACACCCACACCAAAAAAAAAACACAAAAAAACACACAAATCGCAAATCACAAATCACAAATCGTGTGTATAGTGTGTCAGTGTAAGGTACACTGACACACTATACACACGATATGTTAAAATAATTATTCAAAAAAATATATAGAAATAATTCTGGTTTCCGTTAAAATTTTCCAAGCAACGCAAATTGTATGGCTTTGTTACTACGGAGAGTCACTGACTCCTAAGTCACTTGACCTTTGTATTAAGCCTTTTGTATTTTAGTCATAAGGATATTGTTAAAGGATTTTTGGCGAAATAAAGAAAAATTATTTATTTACTAGCAGCGCTCCGCGGTTTCACCCGCGATGTTTCGATCCCGTGGGAATATCGGGATAAAAAATTCTATGTGTTAATCCAGGAAATGGTATGTGCCAATTTTCATCCAAATCTGTTCAACGGTTTACACGTGATTGAGTAACAAACATACAAACATCTTCACAAACTTTCACATTTATAACATTAGTAGGATTAACCTGTGTGTGAACCGACCATAAGATATTAATTTAATAGTACATTCGCTGCGTGGTTCCGAGAATCATCTAATTACATCTCACGGGTGTCGTAAGTCGCAAAGGGATCATGGAAGGTGAAAGGTCTGCACTTAATTACTTGTATTATCTAATCTATCCTTACATTTCCTTTGGTATATTTTCCATTGCCTTAGCCTTTATAGGGTTCCTTACCCCAACGTGGCAACGGGACTCTATTACTAAGGCTCCACTGTCCGTATGTCTGTCTGTCGTCCGTATCTTTTGAACAGTACTAGGTAGACACTTGAAATGTTCACAGAGTTACTATGACCGTTATAACAACAAATAATAAAAATAAAATAATGTTAAACATTAAAAATTGTAGTGTTAAATATTGTACATTGGTACGGAACTCTTCGTGTGTGAATCCGACTCGCACTTGGCCGCTTTTTTAACTATTTCTCGATCTGTGTAACAGTATGTGACGGTTTGGTTCTATTTATTTATTTATTTAATACTTCAAGCACATAAATGTACAGATGCGGACTTCTACGCTGCGTATTACATGTTTTTGATTTCCACGAAGTAAGTTCCACAAATTGTTGCGTTTTTCATATTCGTAATTAAATGCACCTAAGGTAGCAAATCTAAAAATATATCAGTACTAACCACAACTTAATTATCCAACACCGCGAGTGTAGGACTTAATTCTTCACGATACAATTTCTATATATCAACAATGTAAACGAATAAATTCTTGTAACTCACTAAAAGTATCTCTAACCACAAACTATATTTCCTTCACTAATCAAAGCAGGGACTAACCAATCTTAATTACACCACGCACTTGGGTAAATTAAATAAAGGACACGACACACTTGGACGATCTTAAGGGTAGATTCTCACACATTTGTGGAAAAAAAATGTAATCTTACTTAATGTATTAGTGATTAATAATTAATTGATAGTAATTATTTAAATAAATTATTTGATTAAATAAATAAAGAATGGAATAAAGTCACCTAAAAGGATTACCTTTTATAAAACGAAAATGAAAACAAGGAAGGAAGGATATATACCTACTCTGTCCCCATATTTTTCATTTTTATTTAAAAGTTGTCATTTTTGTACATTAGGCTCTGTTGACAGCGGCAATTTTGAGTATTTTTTGAGGGTTCTAGTGCATATAAAAATAATGTACCATCAAAAAGGAAAACATAGGATCACAGTAGGTATATATCCTTCCTATTCTGTTTATGAAATATATTTTAAATTGGTCTAATACTGGAGGAGAAAATAGGCGAGAGCCAACCTGGAATTATGAATTTTTACTTAGGCTTTTTCAAAAAGTCTCTTCGACCGCATTTCTCTTAATGAAATAAATCCTTTAATTACAAGCCGTGTGCTCGATAGGATTTTCCATCGGCAAAATTGACGAACTTCCATACAACCTCTCACCCTTATTGAACCCTTTTAAGGGATTAATTTTCAAATATACTTGCTCAGTTCTCACTTTCGTTATATAAGAGACTCATTTGACTAGCTTTTTCCCACCTATGTTGGAGTCGGCTTCCAGTCTAACTGGATGCAGCTGAATACCAGTATTTTACATGGAGCGACTGCCTATCTGACCTCCACAACCCAATCACTGGGTAATACGATACCCCTTGGTAAGACTGGTTGTCAGATTTTCGGGCTTCTGACTACCCGTAGCGACTATCAAAAATCCACGAATGACAGCCGTGACCAACGGCTTAACGTGCTTTCCGCGGCACGGAGAGGTCTCTGTATGTAAAGATGGTCACCCATCCAAAGACCAACCGCGGTAAGCGTAGCTTTACCTGATCGATCGACCTGAGCGGATGTTATCATTTAGCCACGGGCTCATAGTTATATGAGAGACTATTGAGCAAAATTTCTGGTACTTCTAGAGCCAGCCTATCAGTAAATTTAGGATTAAAAATATTTGGTAAAATCAAATGACTTAGAGTACCTAAGTCATTTTGAATTTTGCCAAATCTGCTTAATCCATACTAATATTATAAATTCGAAAGTAACTCTGTCTGTCGGTATGTTACCTTTTCACGCCTAAACCACTGAACGGATTTCGGTAAAATTTGGCAGAGAGATAGGTTGCATCCCGGGGTAAGACATAAGATAGTTTTTATCCCGATATTCCCACGGGATCGACACTTATGCGAGTAAAACCGCGGGGCGCCGCTAGTCCTAAAAAAAGAAGAAAAAAAAAAGCAAAATCGAACTCCAATACTTTTCAAAGTAAATGATTTCATTCAAACTTAATTTCACTTCATTTTCATCAAATGGTCTTCGATTAATTTTACTGATAGTCGCTTCATTCAATATCAAACTGCCTTTGACATGTAATTACAAGTCGTATCACCCATCATTATTTAACAAATGGCGTGCCTTTGAGTATCGATTGCCAAAATAATTATTGTAATGTTTTACTCTAAAATATTGGCACAGATAGTGAGATTATTCTAAACCTAAATCAGCATATTCCTATGTTTTACTACAGTTTCAAGGAAATAGAAGATAATAAAGAAAGAGAGATAGAGTGAGTCGGAAGATTTTAACAAATAAAAAAATAAATTCATAATCAGACCTTTTAATATTTCCACTGCTGGGACTTCTTCGAATTTTCGGTTCTAAGACATTCCGGCTTCCTCACGAAGTTTTCCATCACCGGTTTGAGAGCAGTGGTGATGAAATAACTCACACAAAGTTAGTGGATTCGAACCTACAACTCGTAAGTCGCGGCCGTTACCACTGGGCCATCACTGGTCTAATAAATATATATTTTTACGTAAAAAACTTCAGTTTGTTGTCTAGGTCTGCCGATGTTTTATCTGTTTAACCATAATCCTATAAGTACTATCTACTTGTCTTTCTTCTTTTATCTGCGGGAAAAGGAAAGCAATAATTTAAGTGAAATTGGACAGAACCAATGCCATTACATTGTCCTTGGAACACAAGTGTGACAAAACATAACCATCACCTTAATATAAATTATAAAGGGGAGTTCTTAACAGTAAGAATTCTCCAATTAATTATATTAAGGCGGAGTTGCCTTGGAGCTAAATAATGGCGTAAATCTGCGTGTTATCCCCTTGGGCTGCTGACTGGGTAGAACTTACTGTTTGCCGCGTTTAGATTGTCTCATGTGGACTAACGGGTGGGAAAGATTTCGAGCTGTTACCATGCAGTTGGTTGTTAGGTATGCGATTTTTTACGGGAAAAATTAGACGCCCAAGCAGTCGTTCATATGCTCATGTGCCATGACCAATTTTGTCATATATGTGCTTGAATGATGGAATTTATTTACTTTCATTTCTAATAGTACATTGAAATAACCTCCAAGAGTGGTGCAATGGTGCAGGTGCATCGTCTTCACATATAATTATATTATGTATACAAAACCTTGTAAAACATTTTAAAAGAGTAACGGTGGAGTTTCTTGCCCATTCTTCTCCATACGAAAACTAGCTTTTGGAAGGGGCGACTAGAATCAATTCAATTTTACTGTAAGTTTTGACGTTCAAAAGTGCCTTTAATGTGCCTATTTGAAATAAATGATTTGACTTTGAGTGATACATAAATAATCATCCTTACATAAATAAATCCAGTGTACCTTGAGCAGTTATCCCACTATCGGTTTACTGACTAGCTAAAATTTTTACCACTGTATGTGTTGTTTTTGTACATATATCAAAGAAGAAGCAATTATGGTAATATTAAAAAGATTTATTTGCCGCTTTGACAATCCGTATGTATTAAGAACAAGGTTGCGAATTACATTTCGCGTTATAATGAGAAGCGGAGCTGAAAATTATCTAAACAAACAGATAAATTATATGTAAGTTTGACTTATTAGAGTATAACTGGAACTCGTTCTATGATATAATAGTGTTAAATGTTATGCGCGATCATTACATGCCGCAGAGTAATAAGCAACTTGTGTACACTGTAGCTTCCACTAATAGTGTGATATGAATTCCAGTAATGGCGGCCTAATAGCTTCAAATACTAATTTCATACCTAGTGATATGGGTCTACGAATAATGCTACGGAGCTACGCCGTAGTACGCTTAGCTACGACGTAGCGTAGTAACAGTGGCCGACAGGGGTAGCTCACCGTCAGATCAAGATCAGGCCCGTGCCAGATGGCGCGTACGTGTTCCACGCGCGCCTCGAAAAAATGTCAGCATCATGTGAAGGGGCCCGTCAGGGCCGAAGTCTGCCGGGTCAGCGGGATTGCCCGAAAGGGTTACCGCTGGTCCGGAACATAAAGGGCTAAGGAAGGAACACGGGTGGGTTTTAGTCAGTAAGAGTCTGACACTCCCTACCACTCCACCCAGAGTGGGACGAGTCATTTGATGATTTCCCATCCTGAAAAAAAAAAGAAGCTGTGATGCTATTCGAGCTACACTTGCCACTCGACTAAAATGGCCCAATAAAGTGAAAATCATTATTGATCTAAAAAATTCTCTGGATTCGAAGTCTCAGATAGCACAACCTGCACGTTAATTGCGTAATAGGTATACCAGCGATGACAATCACCTCCATTTTAAAAACATCGAATTTCATTGCGTTGATGTGGTTTTCTAAGACTGATATTTTCACATATTTAGGTAGGTATTTTTTGGATGAGTAAAGGAGGATGATGTGTGTCTACTTTAGATAGGGGATCATTGCATTTGTAGCAGCACTCACGTTTTAATTTTCAGACTAATTATTTTCAGACTCACTATTAATTTTCAGACTCACTATTAATTTTCAGACTCAGGCACGGATAGAATTTCTATGTTACAAGATCGGGCATGTTGTTCCATCTGAGTTAATCTAAAAGTTAGGTCCTTTTTTAAAGGTTTCATGCCGTTATTTTCTCTTTGTAAATGATCTGCTTTGACTTTTCTTAAAAAAATAAGCGCATGTTCTTGAGTCTTTCATCTGGCTTAGTTCCGAGCTGATATCCTTTAGTTCGGCTCTCACGCTCTCCTGCACAATATTTCGGATATCGGTTGTTGGAAGGCTACGCAGTTCGGTGCGTATGATGTCTCGAATTAGTTCTGGTTTAATAGACAGATGGGTGCTTCGTTGTTGAATTTATCGGGCTATGGTTCATTGAGTTGTTGTGACTACTAGTTGTTCCAGGCTGTTTAAAATGCGTAGTTATGTAAGTCCCCGCGTCGTCAGGACTTTATTTATTATGTGAAAAAGTAATCATGTTGTGTGTGTGTGTGTCAACTCGGTTCAGTTGCAGACTGAAATGCCTCTATAAATATCAGACACCAATCAAATATGTATATAATGAACCTCATTGGTAAATTCACTGCAAATTAAAGTAGAAGTATCTCATGTTTCCATAATGATTCATATTTCTGGCAAATGAGGTGTCATTCCCATCATCTCAATTAAAAATTTTAATGAAAAATTCTGAAGCCAACCGTTTTAACTCGCTTAATTATGTTTTTTGGGAGGCCTTATAATGAGGTTTTTTATGGTTTTTTCAAGTATCATGAAAAATATTCAATGGCTAATAGGCTAAATCAATAATCATACATGAAGTCATTTAGATCTGTCATTTATTACCGTTTGATTCAATATCGGAAAATTATGTAATCAGAAATTGAATAGAACGCATTAAGTCCGCCTTTGTACCTTTTTGTGCGAAAAGTTTAAATAAACAAATAAACGCAAATACTATCAAAAATATGCCTTTGACGTAGCTACATAACGTATTAAGTTACAGACATTTTCAATGTTATTAAATTCCTAGAAAACAAAACAAAAAATTTGTTCTGACACCCACTTGTGAATAACTTGGCAGAAAAAAAGCTGTAAGCTTGTAACATACCTAAAGCATTTATTTGTTTTAAAACTCAACTTGACGTCTAATCTTACCAACAATTTCCTCTGTTTTTTAGCTGTTTAATAACCTCTTACATATTTTAAAACTCCCTAGACTAAGGGAAATCAAAATAATACGAAAGTAAAAAAAAAACAGGAGCTAAAAACAAGCCCATTTTAAAATAAATTAAAGTTGGAAGCAGGCGGGACCCATTTGAATTTGGAAATATAATAAAAATGGTATGCTGGTGTGCTGCTATAACCCTCCTTCTAGCGCAGTCGGGTAAAAAACACCTCTCTACAAATCTTAACTTTTTCCCGAAACTCAATGTGTTAGGGACAGTCGGAGTAATTGATAGTTAAACAAATTGCAACCTACCTCAATTTGTCGTGACCACCACCGCCTTTTCATAGAACTGTCAAGTATTGACAGTTGTGAATATAGGAACAATTTAAGTTGATGGTCAATTTTCTTGAGACTTAACCCTGACTTTACATCTCAAACAGCACTTCGTACTTATTACATAGGTGCTTCCATCCCCAAAAGTATAATTACACGTCGAAATAACACTAAGTATAAATTATCAACAAAACATGAAAGATAAAAACGCAATACAACTTAATAATTGCTGCTCTACTTATAACTCATGCTCGAATTACGTGAATTTTGGGTTAAAATTTGTTTTGAAAACAACGGAGTGAAGTGCCTTAAGTTAAAGGCAAAAGAGGATTATAAAAAATTATATCTATACTCCATTTTATTAGAAAAATAACGGCCAAATAACGACAGTTATTGTGTAAAACTGACGAAATGACTGTACTTAGAGTTATTTTTTTATGTAAATGGTCAATAGATTATATTGTTTTGTATTTATCATGAAACACGAAAGGGTAATAACCATTATTTTTATAATGTTGTAATAAATATAAGGAGATCTTCAAATATTAAAAGAGTTTCTAAAGAGGGATTTAATAGTTCATCTTATTACCCTCGCACAGACATTGTCGGATGATGTAGCTAGCGTGATTACGCTAGCTACGTCATCCGACAATGTCTGTCCACGGCTTAGAAAGTCCACGCCGGATTGAGAATTCGGAACAAAACAACAGAACTATATGATTATATAGTTCTGTTGTTTTGTTCAGAATTCTCAATCCACGCCACTTTCTTCTGCTTACCAAAGTAAATAACGCAATTAATATTGTTGAACTGTCAAAAAGGAAGTGCCATTGTAAGTATTACGCAATTACTCCGTAGGCGTTTAAATTATATTTATCAAAAACATGGCAGGCGCACACTCCTGAACACTACATTGAACATGCCCATACTAGGTAGTATGGGCATGTTAAATGTAGTGCAACTTGGACGCCAATAGCATAATCCTACTAAAAGTTTGTGAGGATAGATGGATGGATGGATGGATGTTTGTTACTCTTTCACGCAAAAACTACTGAACGGATTTGGATGAAATTTGGCACACAGATAGTTTATAACCAGGATTAACATATAAGATATTCCCACGGAATCGACACTTACGCGGGTGAAACCGCGGGACGCAGCTAGTCATCCTATAATGTTCCCACTGCTGGGACATAGGCCTACTCGATTCGAGAGGGAGTGAGCTGTAATCTACCACGCGGGCCCAGTGCAGGTTGGTAGATGTCACATGTCTTTGAATTTTTGATTCTAGGACATGCCGGTTTCCTCACGATGTTTTCCTTCACCGTTTTTAAGGGGCTTACATGACCTAAAGCGCGGTCACTATCAGACTGCATTGAAAATAAAGAGAAGCGCGATGACACAATGCTGGTAATTTATTGCAAAATATGAAACAATTATTTAATTACAAAAATCTATTGTTTGTACTAAAACACTTGTTCTTTAGTATGTTGCTTGTAGATTAATCTGACAAAAAATCAGAATGATTGTATGTATATTAGTATGGTATTTATTGTAAAAAGAAAGTTTTTAGAGGTATCTTCATGATTTTTTTCTATAGTATCAAATTAGTTGTATTATGTTTTCAACACACTATCTACCTAGCATATATCCTGAAGAATATCATATATTTATCTGATTTTGTTTAATGTAGTCGATCATATACTTTTATTGTTTCTAAGACTTGCGTTTTTTTTTGCGTTTAGGTCCTGTAAGCCCCTTAAAGCAGTGATGCCTGCCTAGGTTCGAACTCAAGACCTACAAACTCATAAATTGGGGCCGATGCCACTGGATCACCGCTGCTCCAACAAACTTGGACACCAATAAGTAAATATAAAGAAATAAACAAATACTTTACTATTCCAAGTATGATTGAAACTTAATCCTAACTTAAAGAGTTACAGTTCCGAACACAATAAATCAATCCATTTATATAGGATACCAGTTTGATCTATTACCGAGTCGCCTTCAAATTACGATAGATAACCCCACTTCAAAATTTATGGTACCAGTAGTTAACTTTCACCAAAGTATATTTGACTAAAGTTGGTAACTATTTCCATCGGCTCAAACTGTTTATCCTCGTGAAGTAGACAGACTCAATATAACTTGCTGAATATATTAGTTTAAGATAAAGGTAGAATGACTTTAGATGACGATATTGCGTAATGACGCTTAAGAAGGGTTCGAAAATAGTTTGTTTTGTCTGATATTCTCTCAATATTTTTTTATAAATATAAGGAAGAGCGAATCTATCTATACCTACTTATATCTGTATTGAGATAATATAAGCTGAAGAGTTTATTTGTTTGTTTGAACGCGCTATTCTCTGGAACTATCAAGGCTCCTTCAAACAGGCGCGACACGTGATAAAATCGCACGCGACACAAAGGCACCTCAAGTCGCTCAACTAGCTGTGCCTTTGTGTCGCGCACAATTTGCGTCGCGCGTCGCGCCTGTTGGCAGGAGCCTTCAGTCGGATTTAAAAAATCTTTTTGCATTTGCTAGCCCAATTCTCGAGTTAGGTTATAGGTTATTTAACATCACGCTAGGATCATTAGGAGCCGATCAAAAAGAAAAAGTCAGAAAAAAAGCTGAGCGACAACGAAGTTATAGCAGGCGGTGCAATGCGAAGGAGTGGGTCAGGGTAGCAAAAAATTTCACGCGGTGGAAGTCGCGGGCAGAAGCTAGTTAAAAAATAAACTTGAATTGATTGTTTTTTTTTATTGCTGAATGGCTCCGCTCTTGACCTCGATCACGCCTGATGGAAAGCGATGGATGAGGTTTATGATGGAACGAGCGTACCCAGAAGATGTCTAAGGCACTGGAACTCCCACGCATCGGCGAAACACAGCAGGCTGCTTGACGCCGGACTCCGGTGGAAGGGTTGCCGCAAACCAGTTGTTATGTACAACCAGTGTTAGTATACAGATCTCTCATGGAAATAATTTTCGAGAACGTTAACTTCCGCCGACCAGACGGTTGTCACGTCTGGCAGGCAACTGCCTGATGATTCATGTCGAGCCGTTGTATATATGCTAGTTGCGCGGTAAATTCTGCTTGCGAGATGCAGGATTTTGCGTGACGTCAGTATGCCGCGTAGTTCGCATGTGGCGTGTTGTAGATACCACTACAATGCTATTCAAGCAAAGCATAAAATGTAATGACTTAAGATAATTTTAAAATGACAAATTCGTAAGATAGCTTAGAAGATTTCATAATCTCTTACAGAATTAAAGTAAATGCAAAGTCCTATCTGCATCTGTTTGAAAACGAATTGCTTTGCGGTCATAAAATAAGGCATACAAGATAATAACTAACTAAATCAAAACCACAAAAGCGTAAGCCAGTCTTATCTGTCGCTTGTGTCTTGAGCCATACACCGAGATAACAAGAGTCTAAAGTCCCTCTCTCTCCCTCAAAATGTTTTACGAACAATTTAATCAAGATCTTAGTGAGATATCGCTTATCTTGTTTATAACTAAAATTAACCAAAAAATATAATGGAAAGACTCATAATTTTTATCCAAGTTATTACACTTTTCAAAGTTATTGGGATGGGCGAACTTCTTTTATACCCCCAATTTATATTTACTTTGAAACTATTTTATTTATACTTTCAGCGTTGCTTTCTTTTAGAAAATATTGGATAATTTGTTTACGTATTTTTTTGTTGTTACCAGTTTTGCAAGAAGCGGCTTCTGCCTTAATAATAACAGCCGTAAGTCGTCGTAGTCGATCCACTGAAACGAATAATTTCTTACTACAGCACATTAAAGCGATTTCATTAAGTCGTACTGACTTTATACAGTAAGAAGAAATGTTTGTAAAACAGTAAAAGACAAAACAGTAACTTTTAATCATTGAACATACTATTTACTGAGAAAAAAAACAGTAATAAAGAAAAATCACCATTACTGTAATGTAAGTAAATTTCAATGGTTTGAACGATACCACCAAATAAATAAAACAGTTAATTTGGTGACCTTTTAGCTACTTAAAACGTTAAAGTTTACTGTTATGATGGTAACATTTTGTCTCAAGCTTTAACTGTTTTCGGATCAGTAAAAAATACTGTTTTGAAAGTTAGGCTCACATGGAACTGTATAAGTCTTTCATTTTTATTTACTGCCTATTTCTTTCAGTGTCGAAGGTCAAGCTGTGCTTGTTGAGGTCGTGGGTGGGTGATGGTCACCATTATATATCGAGACCCCTCGTGCCTCAGAAAGCACGCTAAACCATTGGTCCCGGCTGTCATTTGTCTATCTTTGACAGTCGTTACGGGTAGTCAGAAGCCCGAAAGTCTGACAACTAGTCTTAGTGAGGGGTTTAGTATTACCTACCCAGTAACTGGCTACTGGGTCGTGGAGGTCAGATAGGTAGTCGCTTCATGTAGAAATACTGATATTCAGCTGCATTCGGTTAGACTGGAAGTCGATCCAACATAGTTGGGAAAAGGCAGATGATGACTGGTTTTGCCCGCGACTTTGTCCATGATGCCTTTTAATTTCCTAGTAACCTCTTATTGAAACACAATATACCCATGAAACAAATTATATAATTATATTTGAACTGGAAACTTACTCTAAGAATCTCATTTAAAATTGTACCAAACGCGAACCCAGTGTGATGATTTTAAGCAGGGATTGTGTTTTATTTTTTAAAAATGAAACTGCTGAATGAAGCTGTACAAGATAGAATTATGTGTCCCAAGGAACTTGTTTTGAAAACATTTTTCAGGCAGGGATGATATATTAGGTAACATGTCTTTGAGTAAAATACGAAAATGTAATCGTAACAGACTCACTATATTTTATATTAGGTAGGTAGGCTACGTTTTATTTTTCTAGTTCAGCAATAAAAAAATCTCAGAAAAATAACATTTACCTAAGCTACGGTATTCTAAAAAAGCGGTGACCGCACACAACAGCCGCAGTGACAGCTGTCATGAAAATGATGACAGCGGCAAGGATTTAAATTGTTAGATACGCGGTACGCCTTACCGCGTCAAAAGAAACAATGACGTAGTAACTTGACTTGATTGCCATGGAAACGCTATATAATAATGTATCAGCTCACTCTTCTCAGTATGGACACTTTTTTGCGTGACTAAGTACGGGTGAGGGCAAATCTAGCGATTTCAATCTTAGGGCAGCGGGGTTCGACTTTACGGTGTCAAAAACGCTCTCTAGGAAAACACACCAACTTACTGTCATAAACAACGTTTTAGTGACGTCATTCACCGGTAAATTGCGGACGTTATGTGGGTGGGTCACCGCTTTTTTAGGAAGCCGTAGCTTTAGCGACTATTTTGACCAAAAGCAAATATAATTTGCAGACCCAACGAAATTATTCTCATTGTCGGGAAAATATTGTACTCGTACAATATTAACATCAATAAAGAAGACATCTAAGCAAAGAGTTGAATAAAAATTGATAGGATGCTACACATGCTAGTATTGGTACTAAATAACAGCAGCCGCCATTGAAATTGCGACTTTAACTGGCGAAATTTAGGGTAGGTTTTCCAATACAGGTGAAGCCCCAAATATACTTGTGTACGTAAATAAAATGTGTCAGACCGGGCCGCGTGTTCGCTAGTAAGGTTTAATAACGTCGGTTTAATCTCACAGACTTCAATATACTGGATAGTATACTCATATAGTCTCATACTGGGTGATTTAGTGCACTGGCTGTTTTTTGGATGAGAATTAGGTTTTTGCACGCTCATCTTACTGGGAGTTAATTAACTTCGAATTTTGTGTGGAGAAGTTCTAAATTACGATTCCTGAGATTATTAGTAGAACGAGTACCTACATGACACTTCATATCATCACGCCTATTTCCCTCGAAGGTTTAGGCAGATATGTATCTGTATAATATATACTAGCGAAATGTGGGAGAATGATATATTAATTGTATATTGCCATCAATTGGGTACAAATATAGACCCCAGGCTGAGAAATTCCTGATGGAAAAACCCAAAACACTTCGACCGAACTGGGAATTGAACCCAGCACCTTACAGTCAGCAGTAACGCTTACGACCACTAGTCAACGAAGCAGTAGTATTAATAACAATTATAAGAATCACAAAAGGAATGACATGTCGGTACTTTCATTTATTAAAACATGGGATCAATTCACGAAAAATAAATAATATGAAGATTTTTGTCTCTTATACATTTTGTATGGAACGGCTTATTTTGATGAATAAGTTAACACAACATTTATTGTTTCTGATATCATAAAGTAATATAAATATTTTTCTTCAGTTTTGTCACTGTATGCAAGAAGTAGGTAATTGTAGGTCATTATCACTTGTCGGCAAAACATTCTCTTTTGTGGTGAGACGAGTACCTACAGTTAGCGGTCAACGTCATCACATGTTGAAAATGAGACGCTACCAATCAAGTACCAAAGCGTTGAGTTGGTGATAAGCTTCAGCTTTCTAGTAGAAGGGATTATTGTATTGTGATAAAGTATTTCATTCTCATCAGATTCTCGAAAACAAACACTATTTTGTAAATCGCTTCCGGATTTCATAAACATACTCGTATTATACTGATATATCCGTGCCTCGGAAAGCACGTTAAGCCGTTTGTCCCGGCTGTCATTCGTGGATCTTTGACAATCGTTACGGGTCGTCAGAAGCCCGAAAGTCTGACAACCAGTCTTATCAAGGGGTATCGTATTACCCAGTAATTGGGTTGTGGAGGTCAGATAGACAGTCGCTCCATGTACAATACTGGTATTCAGCTGCATCCGGTTAGACTGGAAGCCGATCCCAACATACTTGGGAAAAGGCTAGGCAGATGATGACTCGTATTATACTGAAACTATTAACATTTACAGCGCTTTAAAGTACACCAAAAACAGACATCTTATTTTGGGTATTAGACTAGGAAATGGAAGTGGCCCAATTCTGTAGAATTGTTTCTAAAATCTGTAGATTATGAAAACGGAGAGTCGAATGACCTTCTTTTCAATTACACTTTACGGTCAGGCCCACACAATAGTCCTCTCCCGTTCCCATCTTTCGGTCGCGACACAACATCTCGGTCCATTCAGTAGGCAGATTGGTTCCATTGATAGATCAATTCGAACCGCAGCCTCCAAAACCAATTAATTATCCATGAAAGGGACTAATCCTCGGACATAAAGTTATACCAATTTGCTAACGCTGCACTAAATTGAAAATCATGGTTACTCTATCACAGTATACAGATGAACAGTATCTCAACTGAGTCCTTTTTGTGAAAACAAAAGCCACGCTCTTGCGGCTACTAGGGTTGTTAACCAAACTTTTGAATTTAAATGCACTACACTTATAAAACGTAACCGCTTATCTCGATGCAACAGCCCCGACTACCTCATGACTAACCTGTTACCTGAAGCATGCTATGTTTGCATGTGTGTGAGTGAGTTGATTTGACCCATTTGTTCCAAGTTGAAATACTGTATGCTAATACTAATATGTCTTCTGCGACTAAGCTGTCATTTCCTATGATAGGTAGCCACTAAATTTGAGCTGGTTTGAACATGTTTGTACGATAAATTAGCTAAATAGTCGTATTAAAGGTTCGTGTTACAGATCAACGCATGTCTGGGCGCGACATGTTGGAACGGAAACTGACGGGCGCAAATCAAATGGCGTAATTGTGTTTCGGCTTTAACTGAGTGTATGGTAGTTATCTTTTGTGTAGATTTCACTATGGTTTCCTCATTTCATGACGTCCTGTTAGGTGGGGATTGCATTTTGAACTTTACGTTTAATGTTATAAGAATAAATTTATTTTGCTAAGTTTAGATTCAAGTGTACGTATTGCATTCCTAAACCTCGTACTAGGACTCCCTGTGTTGTGAGATCCAGGTTTCTTCGTTCCGTTAACAATTTTATTTAAAAAGGAACATTTTTTAAACTTAAAATATGTATAAAAACAGCATGCAGGGAGGGTGTCAATTGTGTTGGTGTTGTATTTGTGAATTGTCAATGTGTGCATTGTGAGTTTTTACTTAAACTAAAAAACATTTTGTCACGTCGTAAGAAGCCTTGTTCCCGTAAGTCTGCATTTTTTTTTGACTTCATTATTGCCGTCAAAAAAATGCAGAGTTACGGGCCCCTAAAAAAATGCAGAGTAAGCCCCTTAAGTAAATGCACGGCATTTAACACCCTCGCATGTACAGAGGCCAGCACATCAAGTTACTACAATCTGTCAAATCTCTTCAATAGATTTTCAACTTTATCGCTAAAGCATAAGGTTCAAAGTTGATTGGGAAAATTTGACAGTTTCGGGTAGCTTGATGTGCTGGCGTCTGTACATTAGTGTGGTTTTTTATTGTAAAAAGAAAGTTTTTGATGGTATTTTCATGATTTTTTTCTATCGTATCAAATTAGTTTTATTATATTTTCAGCACACTATCTACCTAGATCCTGAAGAATATGATTTATTTTTCTGGTTTTGTTTACTGTAGTCAATCTTATACTTTTATTGCTTCTAAAACTTGCGTTATTTGTGTTTAGGTCCTGTAAGCCCCTTAAGGCACACGTATCGTTCAGCGGGATTGTCCGAAAGGGTTACCGCTGGCCCGGAACATAAAGGGCGAAGGAAGGAACACGGGTGGGTTTTAGTCAGTAAGAGTCTGATACTCCCTTCCGCTCCACCCAGAGCGGGAGGAGTCATTTGATGATTTCCTATCCTCAAAAAAAAAAGGCACACGTATCGTATACTATTTTATAGCACGTGTGACCTAAACGCGCACTATGTCCCGCTTTTCTGTGTAAAAATAGACTTCTTAAGTCACAGAAAAACGTGACTTAAGTGCGGATTTAGGTCACACAGTGCTGTAAATGTCATTACTTTATCAAAACAAATAATAAACTATTATTGCTTTAAGACTATATCTTCAATGTTTACCAGATCAGCAATCTTATTTATTTTCAAAGCGACGTGCTCAAGTGTCAAGGCGGGCGGGCGGTCATTTATTCAATCATTTTAATTGAATATTATTAAGTTATTAAATATTTCTCTCAATTTGTATTATTCATAATTACTCCATCAGTATTATACTGCTGTGGTATCATATCTTTTGAAGGTATTTCTTAGGAAAGAAACCTTTTCAAAGAAGTTGATAATGTTGGGATAATGATTATGGTCCTCTTTCTCATTTACCAATTCTTGCAGTTTATTAATAATAATAATAATGTTTATTTCCAGAAAAATGATTACAAGGTTACAAGTACAGTAATATGATACAACATAAAGTGCATTAAGTATAATCTCCTGGCACCCAAACTAGGTTTATAGCCTGTGGCTTGGGGACCAGTAATTCCATAAGGGGTGAAGTTCATCAAAGAGTAACATTAAAACTGTTTCACCAGTAACATGGTTAACATAATTATTATGTATAAGTCTTCATAAGTCTTATTAATTCATCTTCATAACGTGTCAATGACAATTTAAATGGACTCGGCCCAGAATTCGGCTACGTGTTTCGCGCCATGACTAGTCCTTCGGTTCCTGTCACTTGCAGCTGACAGGACACGCAGGACATGATATTAAGTATCCCATAGTTTGTGGAACAGCACCATATTTACACTCCAAAGTTTATCAATTTTGTAACGCTAACTATCGTAATGCCTAAATGAATGGGCAAAAAAGTAAGTAATAAACTTGCCACATTTTCATTGGGCACCAAGTGAGTGTAGTAATTGGCATACAATTTGCCGAAACATCAGCTCAAATACAATACGTGCCAAAATTCATAATCTTACGGGCAAATTTTCGAATTAATCTTCTGAATTACACTGTAGTGCCGAAAAAGAGCTGTTCTATACCACCATTCGCCAATTATATTTGGCAAATAGCGTTAAATTGGCCATTTGCGGCACAATACCTTCCGATTTATAGTTAAATGAGTTTTTTCGAAGCTGTATATTCTGATAAAGGTTTTAATGAGCTTTGAGCAAATACAATTAGCGGTATATCAATTACGTGTCTGTGTTTTTTTTTGTGTGAAACTACACACAAAAAAAAACACACTACTACTACTACTTAGTGTTGCAAAATTTCAGTTTCAATTAGGATCGTGAGTGATGGAATAATATTAGTGGTGGGTCGTTGTTAGAGAATACAATCCCGAGCATGTTTTTCAATCCCGGGCTTACGGGATTTTTGAAGCCTTTTCCCGGGATCCCAGGCCTATCCCGGGATTAGACTATGTGGTTTCTAATTGGATTAAAATTTAAAAAAAACCAGTAATTTAAAAAAAAATGTCTTTAATGTCTTTGCACAACACAAATCAGAATAATAATAAGAAAAGAAAAAACACAAACCAAAAAATACTATACTTTTGCAAGAAATTAAAAAACAGCACATAATAACTATTTAGAATTTCGAAAATATAATCGCAGAAATATCAAAGCATCCAATGTTTGACTTCCGAGCCTGCTTCGTAGTTTATTGCCAACATAAGCAGCAGCTGAAAACGCTCGTTCAGGTTCTCGGGATTTTCGGGGCCAGAAAACGGTTGGGATTCCGGGACCCCGAGATAAAGGATCCCGGGATTGTATTCTCTAACTGTACCTGTGTAGTAAATAGTGGGTACCTACGTATTATACGAGTTGCTTTTTGTCGTAATGTATTAAAATAATCTAGGCAAGGTTATTTTCAAGGCGCAACGGACTACGGAATACAAACAGACTTGTTTGTGGCAATCCCGAAAATCCCGAGATTAGCCAAGTACAGTCCCGGGATTTTCGCGGCCAGAAAACGGTCGGGATCCCGGGATCCCGAGATAAGGGATCCCGGGATTGTATTCTCTAGTCGTTGTCGAATTTTTGACGCACGAAACGCAACCGTTTTCCCGACGTCGGAAACGGTAGCAGCAAACGGTCGTCGTTGCAACTGGTTTTAACACGGCTTAAAGGACGAAACCTTATCCAACATGGAATAAAATTTGCGTTTTCGAGGTGTTCGTTTTTAAACGACGGTATTGTAAACGAAAACGAACGCAGAACGAGAGACGACGCGACGACGCGACGGGCAAGTGTGATAGAGTTGAGCCGTTGCATTCTCGACTGTATTTTCATAGGCGTAAAATAAAAAATCGCACCAAGTAATTCGAAGACTGGTTTGTACAACGAAGACTGTTTGAACCCAGGACGTAAAACGGTTGCATCGTTGCTGAATGCAAAACGGTATTTGTAAATGGTTCGTCGTCGCAACGCCCACCCCGAAATAATACCTCAAAATCAAATCAAATTTATTTCTGAACCAAAAAGTTTTACATTAGTTGGTGATTGGAGCCTCCTGATAAGCAAGTAATGCCTGTGTTAGGAGACTTCGCTCTTCCACAGCAGTATACAATTTTTTTTTGTATTTAAGATAGAAATAGTATGTGAGTGAGGGTGTGTGTGTATGTGTGTGGGGGTGTGTTTGTGCGTGCATGTATGCATACCTAATGTAAATAATGGTTTACAGCTATCGGAAATAACACAACATAAAAAAACCATAATAGTTATCACGCCTGTTTTCCCGTAAGGTCAGGCAGATGTGTACCTCTAGTACACCCACATTTCATTTTCCCAGTTATGTTCAAGTCTCATGTAATAGAGACGAGTCTATTGTCATAAATGGGACACCCCAATAACGCTTTGGCCGACCAAGGAATCGAACCTAGGAACTCATGGTCAGCAGTAGCCTTTGCGACCACTAGACCTAGGAAGCAGTTAAAAACTTCATTAGTGTTGCAAAATTTTAAGCTTCAACTACAATCGTGATAAAAAAACCTATTAATAACTTAAAATAAACTATTACTACTTAACTATTACTAATTTGGATTAAAAGTACAACATGTGATAATCAATTGGAAAATTTATATACCTACATAATTAAAAAAGCTAACAGTCTTAAAATATGTTATAAAAATAATAATATGTACAAGTATATAAAAATGAGGGGAAATTGGTTCTATTGGTTCGTAGTATACCTCAATATAGTTGATTCAGTATATTATGTAGTAGGTATCGTCCCCGTAGTTGGAAAACTAAATAAATCCGATTTTCTAGTTTTGAGATAAACGCGATTTAGTGTTTTTTTTTTCAATTAATGTTCATTTGTTAAAAAAATTGAGACAATTTTACTGTCGGTAATTTTATATTTTGTGGACCTGATTATCTTTAACATTATGCTTAAACAAACTGGACTCTATCTTCAACAATAACTAAATAAAATATATAAAACCAAGTTGTTTAATTTTGCCACAACTACTTTTTGTAACGTAACTGCAATTAGTTATTTATTTCGGCTATTTATTTAGTTTTCCTACAACCTAGATCCATCTGGTAGAGTAAAAGAAGGTGAAATAAATGCAGTTATTGAATTTATCAAACTTGAAATATGTTTAAATGTAAAAGTTGAACGTTTATTACTTTGATATGTAGACATCTGATTGCTATGTTGATAGCATATAATATTAACGAGGTTATAGCTAATAACGAATTCTAGTATTAGTGACGAGTCTGTGTTGCCTAGTTATACTAACAACATAGTGATTAATTATGAATCGTCATGTACGAAGGAGGATCCACCTATAATACCATCATCTTTGGAGACCACTACCAGTCAGATAGGGTATTCTCCTTCTGCTGGAACTTATTCGGGCAATCTAAACTCTCCAGTTGTAGTTGTGGAGGTCACTCCGATAATTTTTTAAACTAGTCGGGAAGACAACAGAAGTTACCCCTTTAAATAACCAATTATTATTACAGAATAATAAAAAGGTATCTTCTGGCAATATAATTAATAATACTAAAAATCAAAGGGAGTGCAACATAATTTAAAATTATTTAATCAAAATATCCAAGGTTGCACTTCCAAATTACTGGAATTAGAATTGTTTTTGGAAAACACCAAGTTTGATGTCATTTGTTTAACAGAGCATTGGTTGAAAGATCATCAAGTAATGTCAATTAATTATGAAAATTATTGTGTAGTTAGCCATTTCAGCCGGAAACGTATGATACATGGCGGGTCATTAATACTACTTAAACATTCTATTAAATCTAAAGAACGAAAAGACATAATTGGGCTGTCTGTTGAACACACCATTGAATTGTCCTGTGTTGAGCTTGATAAGCATGTTATAGTATGCGTATACAGACCTCCAAGTTACCAGAATCTAACTGTGTTTGATTCTGTAATGGAAGATGTGTTAAAGAAACTTAGTACAAGTAGTAAATCGATAATCGTATGTGGAGATTTTAATATTAATTTATTGGAAAATAACTCGAATACTGTCAGATTGTTAAGTCTTTTTAGGTCATTTGATTTGTCAAATGTTTTTATTGAACCAACCCGAGTGACAGCTTCTTCTGCCACTTGTATTGATAATGTTTTTTGTAATTGTGATTACTTACACAAAGGAATTGTAAATAAGTTGCCATCTGATCACAGTGGACAAACAATAACATTTGGCTCCTACATGCCTTTAAAAAAAACTCAAATAAGGTTTAGGACAATAACATGTAAAAAGGTAGAGAAATTAAATAATTCTTTGGCCAGTAAATTATGTGATCAGAATTTTAATAATATAGGTGACCCAAATGAGTTCTACGCCGAGTTCTTTTCAATACTAAATGCGCAGTTTAATGAAACTTTTCCACTGAAAACTAAAAGTATTTACACAAAGTTTTTATTTAGTGACTGAGCAACTCCAGGTATTCGTAAAAGCAGGGAAAATCTTTTTGAACTCTATGGCTTAAAGCAACATATGAATAATACAAACTTTCATCAGTATGTTGCAAAATATTCAAAAACTTTTAAATGTGTGTGCCAAATAGCTAAGGCACTTTATATTAGCAATAAAATAAAATCAGCTGATGATAAAATAAAAACTACCTGGCAAATAATAAATAATGAAACAGGTAGGAAAAAACAGCGTAATACTGAATTTAATTTAGAGACTGCACATGGCCCCATCAACTCAGATGTAGAAATAGCTCAGGAATTTGAAAACTTTTTTGCTAATATTCCCTTTAAAACTACTGAAGCTTTAAATTCACCCCCCACGCTCTCTGCTGCCTTACTTAAAAAGAATGTAAAGGCATGCCCTTTGGAGTTTAGGTTTCAGCATACAAACCCCCAGGCTGCCATAAAAGTTTTTAAAGATCTTAACATTAAATCA
Source organism: Luperina testacea (assembly GCA_927399505.1). Classification (NCBI taxonomy): domain Eukaryota; kingdom Metazoa; phylum Arthropoda; class Insecta; order Lepidoptera; family Noctuidae; genus Luperina; species Luperina testacea. The sequence continues at coordinate 4,513,614 of OV656771.1, forward strand.
ACAGAAGATCTCTGGGGAATGTCTGTAAAAGTATGTAGATCTTTCATCGAAACCATTGCGCCCTATTTAGCTTTCATATTTAACACAAGTGTTGACCAAGGAGTCTTTCCGGATCTTATGAAACATAGTAAAGTAGTACCTTTGTTCAAATCCGGTGATAGTAAAGAACCCAACAATTATAGACCTGTGTCAATTCTACCAGTTCTCAGTAAAGTGTTTGAAAAGTTGATGCTCAATCAAATATTACGTCACTTTAATAAAAATTCCATCTTTCATGAACACCAGTACGGTTTCACTAAAGGGCGTTGCACTACTGACGCCGGTGTTACCTTAATAAAGAACATTTTTAACGCCTGGGAAGAAGCACAAGATGCCATTGGAATCTTTTGCGACCTCTCTAAGGCGTTCGATTGTCTAAACCAAGAGACACTTCTGATGAAACTGGAGCACTATGGAATTAGAAAAACAGCACTTGATTTGCTAAGATCATACCTGAAAGATAGAAAGGTGAAAGTTCAAGTAAACGGCGTAAACTCATTGGGGTCTGAAATGACAATGGGCGTTCCTCAGGGTTCGATATTGGGTCCATTCCTCTTTTTAGCTTACATTAATGATTTACCCCAATTACTTCAAAATCAACCGAAGATGGTGTTATTTGCAGATGACACATCATTGATCTTTAAAATAGACCGACGGTCACAAAATCTTGACGTCGTGAATAACTCTATTCTTCAGGTCCAAGATTGGTTTACGGTAAATAATTTAGTACTTAATAAAAAAAAACCAAATGCATTCGGTTTACATTACCGAATGTATGTAAAGTAGCTACATACCTCAGATGAATTATCTTCTTCTTGGCACATTTTCACCATAAATCTACCCCGCGAATTCATTATAGTGTGAAACTTTCACTCTGGTCACTGACGTCAACGCAATTGAAGGTTACGCATTACACTAAAAATTAAATGCTTGTGACGCGACCGCGAGCGATGCATCAGTCACACGCGCTGACACCCGCGCTTCCCCCCGCGCACTTCCTTGTTCCGATTCATTGAATAGACACTACAATATTTCGCGTGGCAATTATAAATAACTTAATCTATTTGATTTTATTTGCCTATCATCTTGTAATTAATAATTATCTAGTTGTAGAAGAAATAGATAACATCAAGTGTTTATAAAGTAATGTACGTTTTGACAGAATTCTGGGTAGCAAAATTAATTAAGTAGAGTTATTTAGTTTTCCTAGAACTTTGTTAGTTTTATGATAGAATTTGTAAATTGAAGAAAAAATCAACAACTTATTTTATGTAATTTATTAAAAATTTAACTAATCATTGACCACAGTTATTGATTTATTTATTGAGTTGTTTATTTTTCCTTCAAAAAATTAGAATTAGTTTGAAGATATGCATTATTCCATCTGAACGACAAAAATGGCTATATTTTTGGAACGGAATAAGATAAGTAAATTCCTGTAAGACTCAAACATGCGTCATGTTTTGGATTATTAAAAAATAGGGAAAAGACAAAATCGCCAAAAACGAAGTTATTTAGTTTTCCAAATACGGGGACGGTATATAAGCTGCTCTAACGATATGAGCGTATTTAGCAATTGGGGACCACAACGTGTGCTCTTTAATGTAACCACACCGATTAGAACGCCACTATATTTCCGATCCGCAGTCTAATTGCGAAACACACTGGTAATGACATCATTTTAACGATGTAGGAAAATTTTCGTTTATCTAGTTGCTGAATTGACTAATTGTTCAATAATTTTAACCATTGGTTTTTATTGTAGGTGATGCCAACATCATCATCAGCTGCCTAACCTTTTCCCTTCCAGTCTAACCGGAGGACAATCTCAGTATTTTATATGGAGCGACTGCCTATCTGACCTCCACAACTCAGTTACTGAGTAATACGATATACCTAGGTAAGGGTGCGATTATTATTTCCTTTACCTTTATTTGTGTAAAACACGTGAAAGGTACTTATTTAAGTTATCGAAGAGCGGAGTCTCCTCACACAGTCTCCTAAATTATCTGCTTAAAAGGAGGCTATAATCACTAGTTGTTAACGTTTATTTGTTAAGTTGATAAGACATTTTTCATTTTCATTTTTCAAGACTGGCTGACAAGACTTTCGGGCTTATGACGGCCCGTAACGACTGTCAAAGATTCACGAATGACTGCCGGGACCGACAACTGTACTATCTACAATGAAACCGATTGTCATTATGCGTGAGTTACACAATAAAGTTTCTGGTCAGTGAGTTATGTACATAGGTCGAGTCAATATACATTATTTTGTTTCTACACGTGTAAGGTTTTCGTCAACACGTTGGTAAATGCGCAAGTGAATATTTATAGGAAAAGGTATAGTGTGTCTCGTTAGTATCAGGCGTATTTTAATTACTGTGGGCGTACTGTGGCTAGTGTTAGTTATTGCGCAATAGAAGAACGGTTTGCAGTTCAAATCAGATTACTATTTCATACAATTTCACATAAAACCTCACAAATTATACCTCTTTATAATATTAAGTACTGATTATACCTACTTACCATTCATTTGAGAAATAGTAAGACTAAGTATAATTAAGTTCTCCATATTTTTAAGGCTAAGATTTTCTCAATAGAAAGTGCATTGTTTTTTATTACTAGGTACATTTTTAATGAGTAACCCAAATTTCTCAGAATATCAACGTGTATAAATTATTTACAATAAAAGGTCTCGCCTGGTTGTTCAGACATTCGTTGCAGAAAAAAAAAGAAAAAGTAAAAAGAAAACTCGTGTATTTTAAATTACACATACATTTTTGAGTATGGAAATTCTGAATTAATAATCGTTCTACGAAATTACGGCAACGGTTGAAATAATGCAAGTACAAGCAGAAGATACTTGCGTACTGTAATTTTAAATGCTTATTTTACCTTTTTTTTAATTACCGAGCCTTGTTGCCGAAATTTTAAACGTGTAGGCCAGATGACCGGAAAGAGTCCTCCCTTAATGTAGGCTAAATGGGTATTTTATTTTTGTAAAAATTTTAATCGCAAATCGGCTCACACCGGGACTATGGGAACGTAAACGGTGAAATAATTTTTAAAAACAAAATGCGTAACCGAGTGGAGGATTTTTCATTAAATTTTAATTAAAAAGGAATTGACGACTTAACCGTGATGTAGCCGTTGGAAAATGTGGTTTAATTAAGCCCAACCTCTAGGTACCTACTTTTTAGTCAGCTTAATAAGTTCTGATATACCTGACAGAAAAACGCAGGACGCTTATGGCTAAGTAATAACAGCCGCACAGGTCGATCGATCGGGTTAAGCTACATTTGCCGCGGTTGGTCTGTGGATGGGTGACCATCTTTACATACCGAGACCCCTCCGTGTCTCGAAAAGAACGTTAAGCCGTTGGTCCCAGTTGTCATTCATGGATCTTTGACAGTCGTTACGGGTCGTCAGAAGCCCGAAAGTCTGGCAACTAGTAACACTAGTACTGGCACTAGTAGTACTAAGGGGTATTGTATTACCCAGTAACTGGGTTGTAGAGGTAAGATAGGCAGTCGCTCCATGTAAAATACTGGTAATCAGCTGCATCCGTTTAGACTGGAAGCCGACCCCAACATAGTTGGGAAAAGCCTAGATAGATAATGATTAGAGATGCGCCGAGTAACACTTTTGCCGAGTAACGAGTACCGAGTTTTACTCGGCTCAATTTTTTTTCAACCGAGTACTCGGCCGAGTAACTCGGTTCAATCAAATTCCCATTTCGCGCGCGTTAACAAGTACAAACAGGTTCGCGCAATTTTAAATATTGATTATTATTTATTACTGTTCTCTTAATTTTGTCTCATTACTACTCATTCATTAGCATAATTTTGATTTTATTCATTGAGATTGTCAAAGATTTCCTAAATCACACTAATATTATAAAGGTGAAAGTTTGTGAATGTGTGTTTATGTTTGTTACTTCTTCACGCTCAAACGGCTGGACCAATTTTGATAACATTTTGTATGGAGGTAGCGGACACCCTTTTTTTTTTTATTTTTTTTTTTTATCTTGGAGAAATGCTCATGCATACTGCACTACCACGGGGAGATAGTGCAGTTATGTGGGACTCTAACCCACTAAAACTCCACGGTGTCCTCCTCTGCCGCTTACGGCGGGAACACGGGCACGCGTTAGCACTCATCCGTGAACCCGCCGCGGCCGTCCGTTACCGGACCCTCCTCTGGGGAGTAATCCCCATCACCGGCGCACCAGAACACATAGCACGCCGTGACCACCCCAGGGACCATACCAGCACATGGGCGCCAGACGACCCCGTGTCTGGACACCCTTGGTCCCCCTATGACGGGTCAGAACATTGGCCCCGCCGCCTGCCAATTTTCGGCTGCAGAGGATAGGGAGAGCGGCCAACGCAATACCGGCACTCCTCTTCCCCTGCAGCCCCACCGCGTCCGCCATCTTACGGTGGCGACCCCGTCAAGGCCGCGGAAGGTAGGGAGAGCGGCGCACCGTAATACCGGCACTCCTCTCCCGCCGCGGCCTTCAACCCTCAGCCGCGACGCCCCCGTTACGACATCGCGGCCCGCCTCAGTTGCGATGCCGCTCAAGCGGCACCGCAACCTACTTTTGGCCGCTACGTCGTCGGCTTGGTAGCAAAAGCCCTGACGAGCGGCCCCTCCTCGGGTTCCTCTTAGCTTCACCGTGGGGCTCAAAACCACGGCTACTGGGCCCCCCCGCCTCGACAATGCGGGAACCCACCGGGGGGGGGGGTAGCGGACACCCTGGTTTAACATACAGGCTACTTTTTATCCCGATATTCTTACGGAGTAGACATTTGCGCGGGTGAAACCGCGGGGCGCAGCTATTAGTAATAAATACTTTTTGATTAAAACTGTTGTTTTAATTATATCTACCTAAATATATTGCTTTTCTTAAACAAAGTATACTCGGCATTCAAACCGAGTTATTCGGCCGAGTACGAGTATCAAAAAACCCGCCGAGTACGCCGAGTACCGAGTATCAACCGAGTACTCGGCCCATCTCTAATAATGATGATACCTGACAGGAAAACACGATGGGATCGTTTTAATGATGATCATCATAATTATAGATAGGTACTTGTACCTTAGTCTCTTTTTGTCTCTCTAATGACAATCTCCTTTGGTCTCATTTCAGCCCTCACCTCTCTTGTGTCAGTCTCTTTGTTCTGAAGGCAATTTCCCGTATAATTAAAAACGTTCAAAATCAAGTCGTACATCTCGGTGACAAGCAATGTCAAAACCTTGTCTAAAATGTGGGTAAATCAGGGGCATTTTTGTCAGATTAAAACTGAGATCAGACTGTGAATGTACAGACGCCAGCACATCAAGTTACTATAATCTGTCAAATTTCTTTAATAGATTTACAACTTTATCACTAAAGCATAAGGTTCAAAGTTGATTGGGGAAATCTGACAGTTTCGGGTAGGTTGATGCCCCATTTTCCATAGCGTCCAGGAGGCCTAAAACGGCCACTTTGTCAGAATCATAAAAGGATAACATTATGAATCATAATAGACAGTTAATATAGGATAATAATTAGGATTTGATACGAGTAACTTAACAGAAGTTACTCGTATCAAATCCCATTGTTGAAGGATTTTTCAGTTTTTTTTTTGTCTGTGCTAAAATAGCAATCTATTCAATCCCAATCCCTTTGATTATACCTACATAATGAAGCGAAAAAAAAAGACGGGCTGTCTTCGCCATAATATGATTCATAATGTTAGTTTTACCAGAAATAGCCTATTCTAAGAATTCGGGTGTTAAACGTTAATTCGGGAGCCTTTGAAACGTTCGTTTAACATGTGAAGCTGATTGATTGATTGGTCGAATAACCAACGAAATACCGACTAAAGCGACTGACAAGGTGCTCAGAGTGTTAAAGTTTGCCGTGTATTTGAACCGAAACCTTTGCCTTTCTGAGAATCAACTCCTAACTTATGCGTTTGAAACTTTGTGTGTTAACCGCAATAGGTACCTACCTATTTACACTATGTGAATATATTCATGTAGTACACGATAATTTGCTATGTTTCAATGAATACAGAGTACAATAAACTCATTTTAATTAAAGAGTTTTGTTTATCTACTTTGTTAAATACCTATTGAAAGAATGAGTTCTCTTAAAAAATATATATAATTCAAACAAACACAGTAAACCCATTCATCCATTTTGGATGAAATAAAATGAAACGAAAAATTTGAATAGTCACATTTAGCGCCGATAAATGTTTAAAATAAAGTCTCGAATTTGGGTGCAATGGTGCGTCTGCTTCGCTTTTCCAAAATGTAGGTTAAATATTCCGCTATATTTGGAGAAGGAAATAATGATGATATATTATTTAAAATATATTCTGAAAACAGATCAGCATTTTAGACTTTATAATTTGATCCAGATTTTTGTTACGTTCATTAAAAAAAATTGTGTTTTCTGAAATATACCGGCAATTCTCATTAAGAGAACACTTTTCAACAAACGTAAACTTTAATTACAAGCCATAAAGATGATTTTCCTTAAGCCGGATGCGGTATAGCATTATCGAAAATATCGTTTTACTAACAAACTAGGAGATCGTGATATTATTAGACACGACAGACATCGACAGTCCATTAATTAAATCGGAGCGGAAATTCCGCTGTAATTAATGAAAGCCCATTTGAGTACGGTTTCAACGATGCTTCCAGAGAAGCGTGAACGAATGCTGTGAAAGGTTAGATGGCCATAGTATGAAGGATGACGTAATGTGCTTTGTAAAGTGATTACAGCGCTACAGGTGTAGCGTTACAGCGGATAAGTGTTTTGTATATGTACCAAACTAGGTTTGTTTGTCCAGTTTGATGGGCCTTGATCCATTCAGTGACGGTTTCCTATACAAACTGTGATCACCACACAACGGCCGCATTGCCCGCTGTCATGATAAACTATGGCAGTGGGGTTTGACTTTACGGTGTCAAAAAACGCTCTCTACGAAAACAAACCAACTTACTTTTATATGGAGGGTGGCAGGAACATCAATGCGTGAATCCGTGAATCCAGTACACGATTCTGAACGATCATGGTCTAGAATCGGGGTGCGTCTCATATCATATAAGTAAAGTTATTTAGTATATTTTCATTTCAGTAACGTTCACAAGATATTATAATAAACGTGAGGTATATTTCAAATTTATTTATTTTAGGACAACTCAAAATCCAAAGGTTAGTAGGTATACAAAAACTTAAAAAACTATTGTTAGTTCATGCATTTACAAAAAGACAATCACATACATCCTTTAAGTAGACAAAATAAATGAATACCCCTGCGCTGTGACATCCCACCCCGTCAAGATAACCAATAGGGAGATACCTCCCTAGAGACCACCAGACGAACGAAATGCCTCAACACAGGGGCACGTACATCCTCAGCTATAGTATACCAAATGTTGGTATAATTTCTTTACATATAACATTTATATGCTCTAAAACTTATTTGGTATAACTTCATTGGATATTACGTTTATTTAATCGAAAATTATTAGGTCTGTCGTTTAAAATCTATATTGATACCGTCATTATGGTTAACACTCCAATTCAGAGCTATCCGACTCTGATAGGTTAGGTTAGAAGGCCTTCGTGGCATCGTGGATTTAAATATTGTCTTAAAAAGTCAATATGTTGTGCTACAAAAGTTAGTGACAGAAACGAATCGCTGCAAATCCGACTCCACGTAGTCTTGTCTGCCCTACCTCTAGAGTGTAATTTAAGCCCGCGTAGGCGCGGAGGGACGAGGCGGCCCGTGAGCTGATCGATCAGGTTAAGCTACACTTGCCGCGGTTTGTCCGTGGATGCGTGACCATCTTTACATACTTCGTGCCTCGGAAAGCACGTTAGGCCGTTGGTCCCGGCTGTCATTCGTGGAACAGTCATTACGGGTCGTAAGAAGCCCGAAAATCTAACAATCTTACAAAGGGGTATCGTATTACCCAGTAACTGAATTGTGGAGGTCAGATAGGCAGTCGTTCTATGTAAAATACTGGTATTCAGCTGCATCCGGTTAGACTGGAATCCAACCCTAACATAGTTGGGAAAAGGCCAGGCAGATGATGTGGCGAAGTCTTAAAGTAAAGTAGGTAATGTTTTACCTTCTTCTATTGTTTAGGTATGAGCTACACAATCATAGTTTGTTATATAATAAACAGATATTACTGTTTAACGTCAGATGAGCCATTTACACAGTCCTACTCAAATAGTCGTAATTACATCTCTAAACCTATATTGAAAGATTTTTCCTTAATTAACTAAATCGATTAGTATAAGAGTATAGTATAGGTATATATAGCCCATGTATACCTACTATACTCTATATTATATACATTGAAATCGCGGCTTCCGTTTGTGGCCAAATTTCATGTAAGCTGCATTAGATGGATCGCGGAGTGTGGCTGCGCGGCACACCGAACGGGATGTTGTATCACACCCTGGTACGGCACAATGAACGTGTGATCTGTTATTCAATAGCACACAAAGGTGTAGAGGATAGGAGAGGAAAACCTTTTCTTTGTGTTTTTATTTTCATTGTGTTTGACCTTGAGCTCGCATAGCTGGCCAGCTTATACGGCTTTTGCTACCAGTGTTGTGTGGTCAACTGTTCAGTACTATACTGGGCTGTTAATAATATCATTAGATTTTTAGAAGGCTACTGTCACAATATAGGCGTGCGTGACAAAGAATTTATTTTCCAATTTGTTTTCATGTAGGTACTTCTTTGGTTATAATAATATTAGTGTGGCATGTATTTCATTTCTTGGTTACTAACATAATTTTTAAGTGTACTTTCTAACATAAATATGGATCAATGTGTCTGACTTAAATAAATAATAATTATTATTATATTATTAAAGATGACACTACAAATCCGATTTTTTTCCGAAACTCGATGTGCTGATATTGATGGCAGTGTGTGTTTGTCAACTTGATACATTTCACCAAAGGTGTTTGTGATTCATCGTAACAAGTCACCTCTCAAACAAAACAAAACGTATCAAAATTGGTTCAGCCATCTGGGAGCTACGATAGCGCAGACAGACACACAGAAACACACGTTAAACTTATCACTTTACGTTTCCGTCGGCGGTTAAAAATTAGCAAGACTGACGTACTTATGTAGCGTCGAGTCAGTGTAAACAGGTCCTTCGCATGGAGGGCCACTGTTTATCCAAAGTGGTCTTCTACTCAGAGATGGCGGAAGGTAAACGGAAGCATGGCGGTCAAGATCTCCGCTATAAGGATGTCCTTATAGCGGAGATGTTGTTCAAGAGCATCTAAGCGCTTGCTCTATCGATCCAAATTGTAGGGAAATGCTCGCTTCACATAGGTCGTCTTGGCGCTCTACTGTCTACAAAAATGTAAAAAAAATCGAAAAAAGCGCTTCGATAACGACTAACGGGAAAACGCCCGCTTTTTTGTTATGTATTTTCTGGTGTACAGACGCCAACACATCAAGCTACCCGAAACTGTCAAATTTTCCCAATCAACTTTGAACCTTATCGTATAGTGATAATGTTGAAAATCTATTAAAGAAATTTGACAGGTTGTAGTAGCTTGGTGTGCTGGTGTCTGTACAATAAAGTATATATAAATAAATAAATAACGTCAATTACGTAAAAAGAGATTAGTTGTGATGAGATTTAAAACAAAATTCGTTCTGGCAAGTCACGCTAGGCAATAATCATCTCAAAGTGTCGCCGTTATCGAAATCGATAACGAGGACTATGCTGTGTTTGTTTATTACGAAGATAGAAAATAGAAAATAGTTTATTACTAGGTAACAAAGTAAGCTCATCATCTGCCTAACCTTTTCCCAACTATGTTGGGGTCGGCTTCCAGTCTAACCGGATGCAGCTGAATACCAGTATTTTACATGGAGCGACTGCCTCTGACCTCTACAACCCAGTTGCTTGATAATAGGATACCCCTTGGTAAGACATCGGGCTTCTAACAACCCGTAACGACTATCAAAGATCCACGAATGACAGCCGGGACCAACGGCTTAACGTGCTTTCCAAAACACGGAGGGTTCACGGTATGTAAAGATGGTCACCCATCCACAGACCAACCGTGGCAAGCGTAGCTTAACCTGATCGATCGACCTGTGCGGCTGTTATTATTTTACCACAGGCTACTCGGTAACAAAGTAAGCATAGACAGGTTAAACGCAGGTCGAACACGGGTAGCTTTAAATACTACCAACATCAAGGTTACAAGTATTGTTTTCCAGTGAGCCCCAAGACAGTCTATATCTTAAGGCTAGTGATAGATCGCTAGACCAGTTTGCCATGTTAATTATTTACACTCTAACACCTTTACTAATAAACGTTGTATAGCGTCTGTATAGTTACACATCGCTTTGTTTTCTTGATTCAAAAGTCAAATTACTGACGGCTGAAAGAGAGAAATCGGTGTGTAACTATTCACCTGATTATTATTGTTATAAGTCTGTTGTCCCACTGCAAAGGCCTCCCTTCCCTCTTTCTACTTTCACCACCTGATATAATACGTTTATTGGTAAGCGGGTTTGACAAAGCATAATCGACACTGTTCAGGGTGATAAGGTTTACTTTTGCTAGCACTGTGTCAATGGATTTTTAAATAAAATGCGACTGTTCTTTACGAGGTTTATTGGCAACTAAATCAATGTAGATCATGCATCTCTTTATAAGTATGAAATTGGCGTTAACATAAGCCGCCCACTAAAGGACTATAGATAGTCCTTTAAAAACAATAGGTACTGATTGAATCTAGAATACATGCAAAACTAAATTATACAAATGTTAAACAATTATTTCATCTGGTGCGGTATCGATTGGTAAAGCACACAACTTTGTCACACATCGCTTGGTTATAGTGTCACCGCTCTTTACGCTATACACTCTGGTTAAACCGTCGGGGCCGGGGTGCTTGTCGGTGATGCGTCCCATGGACCATTTCCCCGGTGGGAGGTTATCTTGCTTGATCAGTACTATGTCTCCCTTCTTAAACTCTTCTTCGCGTTTTAACCATTTCGGTCTCTGCTGGAGTCTGGTGAGGTATTCCTTCTGCCATCTCAACCAGAAGTCACTCAACAATTTTTGCGTGTATTGCCAGCGTGTCAAGTTGCTCATTTTAGCGTCCTTAAGATTTGGGTTCGGGACGGTGACTGGTGCTTCCGTTATTAAAAAATGACCAGGTGTCAGTGCTTGCATGGTGTCATCGTTCATTGGGCATAATGGACGCGAGTTCAGGCATGCTTCTATTTCGCAGAGAACCGTCATCATCTCTTCGAATGTTAAATTTGTAGTGAGGACTCTCTTCATGTGATATTTTATGGATTTCACTCCGGCTTCCCATAATCCTCCGAAGTTAGGTGAATAAGCCGGTATAAAATGCCATTGGGTTCCGTCGTTTGCAAGTAACTCGGCGATTTTATCATCAAATTGCAAACCAGCTTCCTTCCAGGCTTCATATAGTTGCTTATTAGCGCCAACAAAATTGCGTCCTTGGTCGCTCCACAGATTTGTGCATTTTCCTCTGCGGGCGCAAAACCTCTTGAAGGCGCCTATGAACGCTGCTGTACTCAGGTCACCAACCAATTCTAAATGAATTGCCTTGGTGGACATGCAAATAAATATTGCTATATAGGCCTTGGTAGTTTTGGCTCCTCTGCCCTTACTCATCAATAATTGGAAGGGTCCAGCAAAGTCGACACCTGAGTTGAGGAATGCTCGTGCTGGTTTCACCCGTACGCTTGGTAAGTCTCCCATTACTTGTGTTCTCACCCTTGCATTTAGCTTAGCACATACCAAGCAACGATGGATGTATTGTTTGACCAGCATTTTCGCTCGCATTATCCAATACTTGGATCTAAGGTAAGTAAGCATTAACTGTATACCTCCATGCAACGTCTTCGAGTGGGCTTCTGCTACTATAAGATAAGTAAGTTTACTTTTTCGACCCAGAATTATTGGGTGCTTGCATTCTTCCGTCAACTCTGCGTTCCTGAGCCGGCCGCCCACCTTGAGGACTCCATTCTCGTCAAGGTAAGGATTTAATGATTTTAATTTGCTTGATGTTTTAACTCTTTTCTTTCTTTTTAAGCTTTCTATTTCTTCTTTAAATTCTTCCTCTTGTTCTAATTTTATACAGGCTTGCAAAGAGAGTTCGAGTTCTTCAGTTGTGATTGTACTATCTATGTTTTTTTCTAATTTATTTTGTTTCAGGAATCTTCGGCAGTAGGTGATAGTTCTCAGTAGTTCAGTCAATGTATCAAAGCTATCGAGTTGCGCAGATAATCTATTACTTCCCTCATTTTCGTTTTGTGTTACTTTCAGAGTTTGTAAGGTGTTTTTCTTTCTCTCTAGGTCTGTTGGAGTTACGTTAAGTCTAGTGAACTGTATCTTCTGGTGTGATAACCACTGTGGTCCATTCCACCACAGGTCGCAACGTTTCAAGTTGGCTACTAACAAGCCTCTTGATGCAATATCAGCTGGATTCTCGTGAGATTGGACATGGTGCCACTGACTACAACTTACATTAGATGTGATTTCGACAACACGGTTTGCCACAAACGCCTTCCATCTGTTCGGATCTCCATGTAGCCAGGAGATGACAATAGAAGAATCTGTCCAAGCATAAATTTGTGTTGTGGGTATTCTCATTGCTTGCCTTATTTGCTCGAGTAGTTTGGATAACAACAATGCTCCACACAGTTCTAGTCGAGGCAATGAAATGGTTTTCAAAGGTGCTACTCTTGTCCTTGCCGCAATGATTGTGCTTTTCACTGTGCCATCTGAGTTTGTGACTCGGCAGTAAGCCACAGCACCGTAAGCTTGTACTGAAGCATCGCAATATCCGTGGACTTCTATGGAATCTTTCCTCGAGCTCAGTGTTCCCATCCATCTATTTATGTAGATTCCGTTAACATTTTCAAGATCAGATCGTATTGTAGCCCATTTTTCAGCCAGTGTTGTATTCAACACTTCGTCCCAATCAATCTTCTCCTGCCAGAGCTTTTGAATTAAAATCTTTGCCATAACGAGGCAAGGGGCAATCCATCCGAGTGGGTCGAATAACTTTTGAATGTCAGACAGAATGCTTCGCTTTGTGATTGTTTTGCCGATAGCTGGTAAGTTCAGATTATATTCGAATTGGTCTTTACCCAAGTTCCATTGTATGCCCAAGGCTTTAATTGTTCCATCAATCTTTAGTTCCAGATGTGCATTAGATGATCTTTCGCTTGGTTCGATAGTCTCCATGAAATCACGGTTGTTTGAAGACCATTTTTTCAGTTCGAAGCCACCTAGACGCAGTAGCTTTTTTAGATTTTGACTAATTCGTATAGCTTGTTCCAGGTCATCGTGTCCGGACATAACATCGTCGACGTAAAAATCTTCGCGCAATATCTTTGCTGCTTCGGGATATTTGTCGCCTTCATCATCAGCCAATTGCATAAGTGTCTTTACGGCGAGATAAGGTGCGGAAGCTGTTCCAAATGTCACAGTTAAAAGTCTGTAGTCTTTGATGTCTTCTGATGTATTATCTCTCCATAGAATTCTTTGATAATCGATATCTTCTTTATTTGTCCAGATCATTCTGTACATTTTGTGAATGTCAGAAACATAACAAATAGCATGCATTCTCCATCTAATGATAATGCTTCTCAATTCATCTTGTAATATTGGACCCAACAAGAGTTCATCATTCAGTGAAGTTCCATTGGAGCCCTTGCACGAGGCGTCAAAAACAACACGAGTCTTCGTCGTTTCCTTGTCACTACGGATCACCGCATGGTGAGGTAAGTATACTGATTTATTATTTATTTCATCCTTAGGTACCTCTTCCATATGTTTTAATTCTTTATATTCATTGATCACCCTTGTGTATTCTTGCTTTAGTTCTCTGTTTTGATTAAATCTTTTTTCTAGTTGAAGGAGTCTTCTCTTCGCTATTTCTCTTGTGTTGCCTTCAACTGATTTTGGTTGTTCTGTTTTAAATGGTAGCTTAACTATGTATTTCCCATCTTTATCTCGCTTGTGTGTCTTCTCGTATATGTTTTCACATAGTTGTTCAGTTAGGGTAGGTTTTCTTTTCGTGTCCGTATCAACTTCCCATATTGTTGTCAGTAAATCGTCTATGTTAATTTCTTTCTTCATGGCTGTCAATGATTTTTCTCTTGCATTCAGTTTGATTGTAATTCCACCCATTAATATCCATCCCAGGTAGGTATTTTGGGCACATGGTGTATCTGGTGGACCTTTAACGAGTCCCTGCTTGAGAATTGCTGCATATTCGTTTACACCCAACAACATATCAATAGGTCCTGATTCATAATAATTTGCATCTGCCAGTTGAAGGTTCGCTATGTGCGGCCAATCAGTCCCCCTCATGGTGTTCATCGGTATATTCGAAGTCAAGGGCTTAGACATCACGTAGGCTCTGATAGGTAAGTTGAATTGGTTTTCCCACCGTGACAATACTTGAAACTTGACTTCATGCTTGACTTTCATCTTCATTGCTTCCATTCCGGTGACGATTAGATTTACTGGTGTTTTTTCTAGATTCAGGATCTGAGTTACCTTCTCGCTTATGAAACATGCTTGAGATCCTGAATCTATGAGCGCTCTTAAAACAGTAGTGTGTCCGTGTTCACTCTTCAAAATTACTACTGCTGTAGCCAACAGCGATATCTTCTGCCCCGCCGTATAATGAGACGTAACCATTGTGTGAACCTTCTTTTCTTCTACATCTGCTTGGCTGGATGAAGTCGGTTGCTTGGTTTCTACATTTTGAGTCGCTTCATCAATCTTCTTGGGTTGATGTAAAAGTGTGTGATGTCGTCTCTTACAGGTGCGGCAAGACATTGGCATCCGGCACTTGAACACCGAATGTCCCGCCCCAAGGCAGTTGAAACATAATTTGTTTGCTTTGACATGTTCGCTTCTTTCATTAATTGTCATTTTATTGAATGTGCTGCAATGACACAGTGTGTGCGTTTCTTTACATAAAGCACATGGTTTTTGTTGTTTATCATTATCTGTTGCTGTCACATGTAGAACACGCTCTTTGGTGGGTTTACTGGTGGTCGTCGGGGAAATCATTTCAAGCGTCCGGAATTTGACTTCTAAAAACTCGCGCAATTCCTTCCAAGTAGGCAGTTCTTGGGAGTTTACCGAGTAGGCAGTTTGTTCCCACTCTTTGTGTGACTCCGGGTCCAACTTCTGCACAACCAGAAATATGATTACTGGATCCCAGGAATCAGTAGGCACTTTCACATTTTCCAGACTATTAATAACTTCGGCGGTACAATCCAGGAGGGCCTTCAGCTGTGCCGCCGTTTGACTAGTACATTTTTTCTGATAGAATAATCTTTTCATTAATGCATTTACTATGATCCGTCTGTTATCGTATCGGTAATTGAGCGTTCCCCATGCTTGAACATAATTAGCACCCGTCACTTGAATGTTTTTCAGTAAAGACGCCGCTTCGCCCGTGATACTGGTTTTCAAATAGTGTAGTTTTTCAACATCACTTAGCGTCGGACATGTATGAATTAGTGATACATACAAGTCTTTAAATGTAGGCCATTCTTCGTAGTTACCGGAAAACGGAGGAAGTTGTATGTTAGGTAGCATTACTTTCGGTCGTAATTTTGAATCACACGACGTGTTGCTGCATGAAGGATGGTCATGGTCAGTCGTCTCCGAAGTGCATGCATCCAACATTTCTCTAAGATCTCCTAACATGCATAGGTACAAGTCTTCATGAAGAAGGAATTCTTCATTCACGTAGTACGGTAAAATTCCACGTTGTTCCCGAGTTGTACTTTTCAATAACTGTTCGTGCGCTTTCTTAAAAGATCCCCAATACTCTTCAATGGTTTGAATACGAGTTCGTAAATATCCAGGCTTCGATAAACGTTCTTTTGGGCACTTTTTAAGGTTTATTTGGGTCTTTTTGAGTATTGACGCCAAATCTTCAAGTACAGATAACGCTTGATCTGCTTCAGACGTCATTGTTTATATGTAAATCACAAGAATCTTCCAAATGTACTTCAATGTCTAATCGAGAATAGTCTATTTTCTAAGTTATTAAAGTTCAAACGATACACCAATACACTTTGCACACACACTAATTGACTGGTTCTCGGAAATTCGTGCAAAACAACACCAGGTGGTCCCTTATCGCGCCATGGAATGCGGTTCTTTTGTTCTCACTTCGAGTGCTCCGTCAATTTCTAATGAGGTTTGATCCGGCTCGTAATCGACCATATGTTCAGGGTGATAAGGTTTACTTTTGCTAGCACTGTGTCAATGGATTTTTAAATAAAATGCGACTGTTCTTTACGAGGTTTATTGGCAACTAAATCAATGTAGATCATGCATCTCTTTATAAGTATGAAATTGGCGTTAACAGACACAATTGATAAACAGAAAATTTAAATAATCCTGCAGCTTACATTTCCAATAAAAAAATGGCCACTGTAGGTACCTACATTTTAAAACAAAACATCCATTTGGAAGGTATAATTAATCCGACTCAATCACCCTTGTGATCGGGAGCAAAGGCCGTTTTGTTAGAGGCTTAGAGGGAGAGCATCAATGTGCCGTTTGTAAAGACGTATCAATTATGCGCTTAAAATACTTCGTCCTAAGCTTAATCGCTTTAGAAACCTTTTCCTGTTAAGACTGGCAGATAAGGGTTCGTTATTGTCTTTGGTTGATAAAAGGTTTTCTTTTTTTTTTTTAAATGCTGCCTGATTGTCTTTGAAGGGCAAGGCAGTTTAGGATTATAAATAATTACAATTTTCTTTGACATAAGTTGCGAGTAAAGTCTCCTTCAAACAGGCGCGACACGCGATAAAATCGCGCGCGACACAAAGGCACCGCAAGTCGCGCAACGAGCGGTGCCTTTGTGTCGCGCGCGATTATATCGCGTGTCGCGCCTGTTTGTAGGAGCCTTAATTCGGTATAAAGACATTTATTTCTCAAAAAAGTACGTTACCCACTTACATATTAAGAAATGTATAGAAAATATATAATAAAAGTAGATACAGTCTCTGTGATCACATACAGTTATACAAAACAACAGAATTAAAAGATTTAATAGGTGACATTCGGTATATAAAAATCTCACTTAAGGCGAAAGCGCCAGGGTAGCCCGCGAAATTCAATTTTTTTTACGTTTTTTTTGCAATTTGCTGGTCAGTATTAAGTTGTATGTTGATTAATATATGATTCGCGGCCATAACAAATATTTATTTACAGAATTATAATCATTAAATTCATCAACACAACTCTCTAAGACCAAGTAATCACACAGAATTACTATTTCATGAAATCTTGACATATTGGGATTATACCTAACAAGTTGTATTACTGATTCTAATGATTATGATTCTGTAAATACATATTTGTTACGGCCGCGAATCATATTTTGATCAACGTACAACTTAATACTGACCAGCAAATTGCAAAAAACGTAAGAAAATTTGAAGTCCGCGGGCTACCATAGCGCTTCCTCCTTAAAAATGTTTAGTCACTGGTTAGCTTACCAATTAGTTAGCTCTTAATCAATGGTTAACTTTTCTTTATTTATAAATTCTAGTAAGGAGGTGATTAATTGCGAAACGAAATAGATGTGAAATTATGCGTTCGGCACAGATACGTATATGATCCATGCGTCATGTTCGTGAACGGGCGCCGTCAGTTGGGGCTGGTCATCACTTAGCTACTTCGGCTTATTTTTAATTATTTTATTTTTGGACTGTTGTTTTGTTACTATTAGCTCTATCTTCTCTGGACGCATTTAACGCGTACGTCTTTTTAGGGTTCTGTACCCAAAAGGTAAAAACGGGACCCAATTATTAAGGCTCCACTGTTCGTCTGTCCGTCTGTCACCAGGCTGTATCTCATGAACCGTGATAGCTAGAAAGTTGAAATTTTCACAGATGAGATTTTCTAATGCCGCTATAACAACAAATACTAAAAACAGAACAAAATAAATATTTAAGAGGGGGCTCCCATATAACAAACGTGTGTTTTTCGGCGTTTTTGCCTTGTGGTACTTGTTGACGCATCATTCCCACCGTTGGCTCCTGTTAATTCGGCGCAACTCGTAGATAATAAGATTTTAGCTATAAGTATTTTGTCAGGCGTTTACTTCACTGTGTCCTTGCTTTCTAATTCAATGTCAAATTTTTATAATATACAAAAAACCAAAGTTGGCTCACTGCGTGCTACATTCTGAGTTTTAATTCCCAAAATTCCTGCAAAGTTCCTTCAGTTCTTATACATGGTCCATCCGAACCGGATAATATATTATTCACTTATCAGCGAAGTGGAATAAGCTGAATTGGATATTTTGGAAATTTTATATTGAAAGAGTGCTGGAGTGACGAGGTGAAAACACGTGCTTGGAAGAAGAGTGATTCGAACAATAAGTGATCGATCAGGAAGTGTTTCAGCATTATAATATTAGTTAAATTCACCCAACACTCAGTAGTATTAAAACAGGTAAAATAAAATACATAGTTATAGGAATTAAGTATTTAATACTAAGGTTAGTAACACATCAATTTATATTACATTTACAAACTTATTTACTTATTTTATTCTTTAGTGTGTACATATTTACAAGGAATTAATTACAGAGCATTAGGTTAAATCAGATTTGTATATAATTATAGTTAACGCGTGCTTAAAATACAGTACAGTAGTGTTATTGTTAACCTACATTAGTTATCTATTTAGTTTTCAATATACAAATATTAATTTCTAATTTTAACCTTTACAATTAATTGTTGCTTTGTACCTAAACCCTTTTAAAGAGTAGATAATTGTTTTGTTTGTTACTTTATTTCCTTAGAATAGTAAACTTTACATTCTTTCCTATGGTAATTATTATTACCTAGCAGTGATAGATACACCTAAGTCAACTTTGTACAATTAATAACTTAGCCTAATTTTGCTCACAGTCTTATTAGTAATTACGATAGGTATTTTTGTTACGAATAGTTTCGTTATTTAACATTTTAATTGTGTAATTACAGGTCTACGACACTCACCTTTCATAATGACTGATATTAAAGATCTTAAAAAGAAGCGAAGCATTTATAAAGGAAGATTAACAGTATTTGGAACCTATTTAAGTAATTTAAAGGAAGTCGATATAACCCCCTTTCAGGTAATGGAGTTGCAATTGCGAGTCGATAAATTAGAGGATCTTTATAATGAATTTAACAAGGTTCAATCGGAAATAGAATGTATGTGTGAAGCTATTGATAGTGAGACACTCGAAAGAACCACAGTTGAATCTCAGTATTATGGGTTGCTAGCTCAAGCTAAAATTATGTTAATAAATATATCAAAATCTGAGCAAGATGAAGCAAAATCGAATTGCAGTAGTAGTAAGCGTCAGTTCGTCAAGTTACCTACAATCCAATTACCCAAATTCACAGGATCATATGATAACTGGCTCGAATTCCGTGATACCTTCGCAAGTCTCATACATGGCAATGACGAAATAGACGAGATTAATAAATTCCATTACTTGAGGTCATCGTTAGAAGGATCTGCTGCTATAGTGATCCAGTCAATTGAGTTTTCTGCTCAAAACTACAATGTGGCATGGGAGCTTCTTTGTGAACGATTCGATAATGAACGGTTATTGATTGAAAATCACGTTACAGCGTTGTTCAATATCGAGTCAATCACTAAGGAGTCCTCAACTGCATTAAAAGGTATTGTAGACAATGTAAACAAAAATATCAGAGCGTTAAGAACATTAGGCGAACCTGTTCATAGTTGGGACACATTACTTATCCATATAATTCGACAAAAATTTGATCCTAAAACGTTTAGAGAATGGGAGGAATACAAAGGGCGCATCGATAAATCTATACGAATCACTTTTGATCAGCTTATTGAATTTATGCGCAATCGCGCAGACTTAATAGAAACACTGGAAAAGTCACGTCATTCAACAACTAATGTAAAACAGAACACTAAAATAAAAGCCTTTGTTTCGACAGAAAACACCAGTAGTTCTTCATCACATAGTTGTCCAAAATGTAAAGGTGATCATAACCTCAATTCATGTCCACAGTTTCTATCATTAAGCGTCAACGATAGAATGTCTTTAATGCCGAGCTACAAAGTGTGTTATAATTGTTTGCGTCACGGTCACTATCCCAATAACTGCAAGAAATCTGGGTGTAAAATATGTAAACGCAAGCACCACACGCTTATTCATAACACAGATTTCAAACCAAAACCTCTTTCAAGCAAATCAGCTGATGGTACGACCGATAAGGCTAAGGTTGAGTCATCCTCCACTGCCGACGCAAACAATAGTCACGTTGCACTCTCGGCTAATATCTCTGCGCAGGCGCATTCGCATACAAGCGGCACTGGGGACATCCTGTTGTCAACTGCGTTGGTTAGGTGCTACGATGTCAATAACAAAGAACACATCGTTCGAGCTCTTCTTGATTCCGGGAGTTCGTCGTGTTTAATGACAGAGAAGTTATTTAACAAGTTAAATCTGCCTCATCTCAACACAGATAAATCTATACAAGGCATAAATAAGTCCATAACGCTTGTGGAAAAAATGTGTCGTGTGCACATTAAATCGTTGCATGAATCATACGCTAATGATTTAATATGTTTTGTCTTGCCCACAATCACTGATAACGTCCCCGCTAGACAGGTAAATGTGAATATACCCTCAAATATTCACTTAGCGGATCCGTATTTCCACACACCCGCTTCTATTGATATTATTATAGGAGCAGACGTATTTTGGAGTTTATTAGGATCTAATAAGATATTACTAGGTGATGGGAAACCAACACTTTATCAAACTAGACTTGGTTGGCTAGTTTGCGGCCCAATTAACGGCGGCTTTAGTAATATTTCATCTCAATTTTCATCAATTAAATGTAATTTTACAAATATTACCAATCAGTATGAAAGTTCTTCCAGTTCGATTGAGTTAGATGACATCCGAAACCAACTGACGCGTTTCTGGCAGCTCGAGGAAGTTTGTCATGAGTCATCGACTTATTCAGCTGAGGAGAAGATGTGTGAAGAACACTTTATAAAAAATACAACGCGCTTAGCAGATGGCCGTTTTAGCGTTAAATTACCGTTAAAGGAATCTTCGAATAGTTTAGGCGATTCATATCATCGTGCAAAACGATGTTTTCTGTCACTTGAGCGCAGAAATCTCCGCCAACCCTCACTCGATAAAATGTATAAAGATTTTATGACTGAGTACATTTCTTTAGGCCATATGTCAGAGTGTAATATTCATGAAGATCAGCTGTCATATTTTATTCCTCATCACGGAGTACTGCGCGAGAGTAGTAGTACAACTAAATTACGGGTAGTATTTAATGCTAGTGCACCCACTACCTCTGGTATTTCTTTAAATACAATACAGATGGTGGGGCCTACCGTCCAGGACGATCTGACTACAATTATTCTGAGATTTAGAATGCATAAGTACGTCCTCTCTGCTGATGTGGAAAAAATGTACAGGCAGGTGTCTGTACAGTCATCAGATAGGCACCTGCAGCAAATTATTTGGCGTGATGATGCTTCTAGTACTCTCAGGGCTTACCAGTTGCATACAGTTACTTATGGTACGGCTAGTGCACCGTTTCTCGCTACTAGGTGCCTCAAACAGGTTGGTCTTGAATGTCAGGATCAAAAGGTTGCAGATGTTATCCTTCATGATTTTTATGTAGATGACCTCTTGACTGGTGCCGACGTGTTTGAGGAGGCTCAAATGTTGCGTCATAAGGTGACTGATGCTCTGGCTTCTGGTTGTATGCCTTTAAGGAAGTGGAAATCTAACGAACCCAGGTTAATTTCAGAATCATCTGGCGAGTCTTATTTTGATTTCCACAAGGAAAGTGATGTCGTCGATAAAGCACTTGGTCTTAGTTGGCGAACTGACACAGATAATCTGTGTTTTCCTATAAATGTTCCTGAATGCATAGAAAATACTAAGCGTGGCATGTTAGCAGTAATCGCGCGAATTTTCGATCCTTTGGGGTTGTTAGCACCGTGTGTCGTGAGCATGAAAATGTTGCTTCAAAAACTTTGGCTGGACGGCATAAAATGGGATGACCAGCTATCACCTGAAGTGGGAGCAACATGGGCGAATATAATTAAAGCCTTACCGTGCCTTCATAATTTACGTGTTTCACGTCGTGTGGTCTGCGACGCATACAAACAGGTGGAATTTCATATTTTTACCGACGCTTCGGAGCGAGCTTACGGCGCTTGTTTGTATGTCCACAGTATCAATGAGCAGGGTGACGTCGACGTGCGATTATTAATCGCTAAAAGTCGCGTAACTCCTATTAAACCACTGACAATACCGAGACTTGAGCTCTGTGCTGCTGTGCTTGGAGCACGTTTATATCAAAAGGTTGCTAATTCCCTTCACATTACACCAGTTAGTGTAGTTTTTTGGACTGATTCCATGATAGTGCTGGGTTGGTTAAAAATGTTGCCTATTAAATTAAATACTTTTGTTCGCAACCGTGTTGCCGAAGTACTAGAATTATCCGGTGCAAGCACTTGGAGACATGTGTCGACACACGACAATCCAGCTGATTTAATAACCCGCGGAGCGGAACCTACCGCTATGCAATCACTGGATTTGTGGTGGTTCGGTCCATGGTTCTTAAAGTGTGACAGTACTACATGGCCACCCCCTGATATAAATCCAGGAATCTTACCAGAGGTTAAATCAAGTATTTTAGTTAATTTAGCTCAAGATCGTCATGCTAACGAAGATTTATTTAAATCATTCATCCAATTTAATCGTTTTTCGAATCTTAATAGATTACAGCGTTCTGTTTGTTACGTTTTTCGTTTTATTAATGCATGTAGAAAATGTTCACCAAATACATCGTATTTAAACTCTGAAGAATTACAAAATTCATTAAACTTTATTATTATTCAGTCGCAAAAAGAGTCTTTTCCTGAATATAATTTACTATTAAATAATAAAAAATTACCACATAAAAATAAATTATTAAGTTTAAACGTGTTTCTAGATGAACATAAAATTATTCGTGTAGGTGGTAGATTAAAGAATTCCGACTACTCGTTTGAAAAGAAACACCCAATATTATTACAGTCCACTCATCATTTTGTGAAACTTTTATTTAAATTAGAGCATATCAGGTTAATGCACGCAGGTCCTCAATTATTATTAAGTTCAATTAGAGAGACTTACTGGCCACTTGCTGGTCGCAATTTAGCCAGAGCCTGTTTTCGACAATGCGTTCGATGTCAGCGCCTAAAGCCACAGGCAGTTGTTCCTCAGATGGGTAATCTTCCATTAAATAGACTCTCACCAGCCGACTTTCCCTTTCAAAACGTAGGAGTCGACTACGCAGGCCCGATAATCTCGTCTAGTCGTCAAGGTCGTGGATGTAGATTAGTTAAGGTATACATCGTTATTTTCGTATGCTTCACTACAAAGGCCATACATTTGGAGTTGGTGGGTGACTTGACGAGCAGTAATTACTTACAGGCTTTACGTCGGTTCATGTCTCGAAGAGGAAAACCTCTCAACATTTACTCCGATAACGGAACATCGTTTGTAGGGGCATATAATGAGATTGCTGATTTTTTGAAACGCAACTGTGACTCCTTATCTGATAGTGCAGCTCAGGATGGTATTAAATTCCATTTTATACCTGCTTACGCTCCACATTTTGGCGGTCTTTGGGAGGCGGGTGTCAAATCGACCAAATTTCATTTGTTCCGAGTGTTGGGCAATTGTCATCTTACATACGAGGAGCTTAACTCCGTTTTGGTTCAAATTGAAGGCATTTTAAATTCTCGCCCGCTCACACCGTTATCGTCGAATCCAGAAGATCTGTTGCCTCTCACTCCAGGTCACTTTTTAATTGGACGACCTCTCACGTCTCTGCCTGCAAAGGATATCCGGGACCACTCCACTCATCATCTGACGCGCCATCAACGTATCGAGCAGCTACGGCAGCACTTTTGGTCGAGATGGAGCAAGGAGTATGTTTCCGAGCTTCAGCAGCGTGTAAAGTGGCGCACGGGCAATGAGAGCCTGAACCTGGACTCCCTTGTTGTTATTAAGGAGGATAACCAGCCGCCGTTAAAGTGGAGGTTGGGTCGCGTTATTGGTCTTCATCCTGGCACCGATGGCATATGCAGAGTTGCCGACATCAGGACCTCAACTGGGACTATCAGAAGGGCCTTCTCCAAGATTTGCCCGTTATTGGAAGATAACAACTGTTGAAAGGCGAGCTTCCAACGGCCGGGGGCATGTTGACGCATCATTCCCACCGTTGGCTCCTGTTAATTCGGCGCAACTCGTAGATAATAAGATTTTAGCTATAAGTATTTTGTCAGGCGTTTACTTCACTGTGTCCTTGCTTTCTAATTCAATGTCAAATTTTTATAATATACAAAAAACCAAAGTTGGCTCACTGCGTGCTACATTCTGAGTTTTAATTCCCAAAATTCCTGCAAAGTTCCTTCAGTTCTTCTACAGTACTCTACCCTTCGCGTGCGAGTCCGACTCGCACTTGGTCAGTTTTTTTACATCGTTCTCACATATAATTATAAAAACATTAATGATGTAATTAATATTTTTGTAAAAATATTATTTAAAAGAGTGTCCATGGAGTTTCTTGCCCGTTCTTCTCAATAGGTACCTACCTACTACGCTTTGGAATGCGCAACTAGCTTCATATTTTCTGACTGACCGACTTCTTGACAATTCAAAAGTGCCTGTAAATGGTTTAATTGAAATAAATGCTTTGAGTTAATAAAGTTAGTCGACTGAAAAACTGAATTTTAAGGATGAAGTTGTTAAAGCCACGATTTTGTATCCGTCGTAACTTTGACAGACAACAATTTCATCGGATAATTTGAATTTGAATAAATTAATTTGTTATATTTATTTAATTGTGTTTGCGATGGTAGCAATGAAAATGATAAGGCTTCGTTCCGAACACATGTCATTCGACTAAAATATGAAAAATGTCTTCAATAAAATCGCAGTCAGTACAATTCTTAGAAGCAACTTTGTCCATTAGATACGCAAATCTATTCAGTGGGATAAGTCCGGAACGCAGTCTCATAGCAGATTAGTGGAGTGTCTAGACAACATACTGTTCTAGAAAAGTATTAATTAAATTTAGGTAGTTCTGTCTATTTTATATTACTTCCTGTTGCTTTTGTACCGGGGTTTCAGTGTTATACTTGTACAGACGCCAGCACATCAAGGTACCCGAAACTGTCAAATTTTTCCAATCAACTTTGAACCTTATGCTTTAGCGATAAAGTTGAAAATCTGTTAAAGAAATTAGACAGATTGTAGTAGCTTGATGTGATGGCGTCTGTACCTTCACCTAACACCAATACTATTCAACCTCCCAAACACGGCGAGAGAGGAGACCATGCTACGTGATAAAGATAAGGGATAAGAGTGGTTTATGAAAATAATGGCACACATGCCTTTGAAGGAAGAATATTGGAAATCAAAAATAATGAATAATGTATAACAAAAATGTACCTTTATTATATACTATTTTTATTATATACCTGTATCAAAATAAATTGTTTTCTATAAAATGCCTCTTATTATTTGTATGTGACTGTCATAACGTGGTTTTACTTTAGTTCTGGGCGTTAGACCTGGCGTTATAAGATGAGGGGGGGGACATGGGATAACACATTGGAAAATCACTGTCTCCGATGAGCTTCCTCACGAACTCTTTCTCTTCAAACCTCCTGAGCATCTACTGAGCCAAAAGTAATAGACAGAGAATTTACTAAGACAAATTACTCAAGAAATTTTGCTAAACAAAGCAATCAATTAAATTATTTACTTTTTAGCAAAGATGAAGATGTCGTAAATACTGAGCATTAATAAATATGAGATTTTTAGTTTTGAGAATTAGTGAACATTGCTAAAAAAATATTTTTGGATCGGTCTTTGAATTTCAATACTGTGTCTAACTTTCATTCAACCAAATTAATGAAATGATTTAGGTATTCCGAAAATTGCACATTTCAATCAAAATCAAATTTCATTTATTCTAATTAGGTTGATAATCAGCACTTTTCGAACGTCAAAATTACAAAAGACAGTCCCCCAAAACGCCCGCCCTTCACCACTTTCTAGTGCTTTCTCTGGGAAGAAAAAGTGGCGCAACATACTCCCCAGCAGCACAGCTGTCTGTTCAGTTAGAAAAACATGCTTCTATACAATAGCAGTTAAGCAAATTAATTAACATTACGGGACACAGAACATTAAGGGCTTTTTTTTTTTTCTGAACTTTATCGAAGGAATACTTTTGAATTTTTGACAGTTCTTCCATACAAAAACTGTCAGACGTCAATTTTATTCCACGAATAAAAATTATCGGTCGATTGAAAAATCGGCCTTAAATTAAGCTATTTCACATAAGCTAGCTGGCCAATTACTTTTACAATAGTTCGTAGATGAGGATATTGTTTTGTCTATTTGCTAGATTACGCGGACGTAATCCACCCGTAGCCATCATGACAAGGATACGCCCCATTGTCACAAAAATAAAATAGAAACAAACTCCGCGACACACAACATGTCGGTTCAAAGCCGAATTGTGGGCAACTTTTATTGGTTTTATTCCAACTACAAGCCAACTTTTCAGTTTCACATATCTATTGGACCAACCAACTATTGGCTGAGTTGAATTGTATACAGTAAATAGCTTGTTTTACTGGAAAACATCGAATTTCCTGCAGTGTTTTATTGGATTCCCCGTTATAACAAGTTTGTAAAGAAATTTTCTCGGTTTTGGGAGCCGTTATTGTGTGGCGAAGTCTCTCTAAAGGGTACATGCGAAATTGTTTCTGTTAGCAAACATTGAGTTGAAACAATACATAGATGGAATGTTTTCTATGAAATTGAAGGAAGTTATTTTGTAATAACGTAGTGTGCTTTTGAAATACCCTGAGTGGGTAAAAGTAGGACCAAATTCACCGAATTCCAATGTTGTGCAATTTTAACAAAAGCTATGTATGATCCTGGGAACAAGACTCGTATACCCGAGCAATATATTCATTAATATCAGTGTACAACAACAAAAAAGATTTTTATTCTTCTTTAGAAAACATTTTTATTCTTCTTGGGAAAATAGGTGAATCAATTCAAATTAAAAATATTTATTGGCCAGAATATGGTACATAAGGTGTTACAGAAAAATTTGTTTCAGCATATTCTGCCATAACATGGCGTGCAAATGTATTCACAATTAGCGATGTCAATTAAAGTAGCTTACAAATAACAGCTTCTATTGATTTGTCTTCTAAATAGACCTTAATGGTATAAATAAAAAAAAAAATATATATATAAATAATATTAAATAAATATTTAATATTTTTTAAATAGCAATAGTTTGAAAAGTTTTTTTTAAATTGTTTGTAAACATTATTGTTATTAATATAGCATCACGACCGCATTCCCCGATTGAAGGGGTAGGCAGACGCTTACCCCTTTTATTGTAGATGTTACAGTAGTTCTAAACTAACTTAGACTAAGTTAGTGAGTAGATACTTGAACCTACCCGGATCATAGGTTTTTATTAACTCCACCTTTGTACTACAACATTTTCCACTTTCTTGTTTATTTTATGCGATTTATAATACCTAGGTATAACCGTGTGCCTGATGGCATTCTCATCGGCAAAAATGACGAACTTTTATCCCGTATTTAACCCCTTTATGGGATAAATTTACAAAAACCCTTTATAAGTGCTCAACTTTGCTATAGATCTCTTGTGCACATTTCGTGCTTCAGGACTCAGTGGTTGTGCGTGGTCTGTCAGTGAGTGAGCGATTTAATAATTTCATTGAGTACATTTTAGATCTTCTATCAATCTAAATAGAAAAAACGACAAAAAAAACTTCAATTTTCTTTTCTGTAATCTTT
Organism: Luperina testacea; assembly: GCA_927399505.1. NCBI lineage: Eukaryota > Metazoa > Arthropoda > Insecta > Lepidoptera > Noctuidae > Luperina > Luperina testacea. The sequence continues at coordinate 4,541,667 of OV656771.1, forward strand.
TTTTGTAATGGCATCAAAACCACAGATTTTCCACACAATCCAACAATCATAAAACCATCTATATGTCGCATCCGGTCATGCATTTGACTAGTCGGAACGCTAGCGCCATCTGGTGGCGCTTGACAGAGTCTAGCCTGAGTCCGTGGGAGTTAGAAAACAGCTCGACAGAACTATGTGGAGCTCACTTTTGGAGTTGGACTTGGACATTGGACATCGTACGGACAACATGTGCTCAGAAACTGTCCGGCGTTCCGTATCTGGTTGTGTCGTGTACCTACAGTGTGTGATTTGCTAGTGTGACTAAATTGTTCGTGAAATTATAATCTTACTTGAACTGCAAACTGTTTTTCTATTGCGCAATAACCAACACATACCCACTGTACGCCCACAATAGTTAAATATGGCTGATAATAACGAGACACACTATACCTTCTCCGTTATATATTTATACAATATTTGGTGACTTCCGTCAGAAAGTAAAACGTACCCAAGATGGTATGAAATTCGTAACTTTAAAACGAGTTTTATACGAAGCCATTGTAAATAAACACAAAGGACTTACCTATTAAAAAGATATTAAAGTTATTTTCTATTTACTAACGGAGGGTTGAAATTTGCGGTCAGTTGATAAGTTTTGTTAGAAATAAATATATCTAGATGGATAATTATTTATGTGTTTAAGTATAATTAGATTTAGATTTTACAACAGGGTTCGTCGTATCGAACGCGACTTTTCAATGTCTTGAAGTCTGCGTTACCGCAAACCAAGGACCTAATACCATTTTTTTTTAAACTATTCTGAAGCTATGAATGAAGATATCATTAGTGGATCATCCAGAGACGACCTTTAAAAGTTTATGTGACTATCACCCCCGTGTAGCGCAGATGACAGTGGTGGTCAGTGGTGGTTTTATGGACGAACTTTCTCTATAGGGAGTTTTATTACAATGCTAGGGAGATTTTTTTTCTCGACAAGAAATTCTCTTTCGACAAACATTTTTAGGGTTCCGTTTTCAAAGAGTGCCAACGGGAACTTATTACTAAGCCTCCGCTGTCCGTCTGTCCGTCTGTCACCAGGCTGTATCTCATGAACCGTGATAGCTAGACAGTTTAAATTTTCACAGATGATGTATTTCTGTTGCCGCTATAACAACAAATACTAAAAACATAACAAAATTATTATTTAAGGGGGGGCTCCCATATAACAAACGTGTTTTTTTCGGCGTTTTTGCCTTGGTACCCACCCTATCGTCCGTCCATCCGTCCGCCCGTCCATCCACCTGTCTGTCAGCGGAGTTTATCTCATAAACCATTATCGGAAATCAGTCGAAATTTTCACTAATTACGTAGTTCTATTGCCGTCATACCAAAAAATAGTACTTAAAGTTAAAAATTAAAAGGAAGGATAAATATTGTACGGTGACGCGCACTTGGCAGCTTTTTTTTTAATCTGCATAATGTATTGTCGCTTACATCATCTACGAGAAAATATAAAGACATCATATTTTAATAAGATTCGACAAAATATTGGAAACAATATCGGATATTTATTTCCGATTCCACTTTGATCTCGGTACAAAAGGAAATGGAACTGTTTGTCCAGCCGCCTATCCGCTCAAGTCGTAGAACTACTCAGGTTGAATTGATATGATGTTTGTAGAAGGGCCGCCAACCTGTTGCATTTTGTGCGCTTTTGTGTTGCAAGAGAAGAAAATGTTCATGTAGTTCTGACTCTTTCATCGTTAAAAAGTTTTTTCTTGTATGTACATACCTATATTTACGATACATCATCACTATAAATCAAAAAGTAGGCAAGTAGCTAAAATAACATTTTTAGAAGTGGTTTTTTTGGTATAACTACTAAACTAAACCGTCCTACACAGCATTTGAGAGAGCCAAAATAAAATAAATTAAAACTGTTTTATTCTTTTATCGGGTTAAAATACCTACTTTAAATTTAGTATGTAAATTGGCATCTCCAAACTTATCAAAAGGATTCGTAGGTAGGTACCCCTACTTCAATAATATCACTCGAAAGTAATATGCTTCCATCGAATGTAACAAACTATTCCTAAAAACATTTTGATCACCTACAGAGAGGAATTCATGCTATCAAATATCTAGCTTTAATTAATTTAATACGATATAAATGGCAATACCGGAAAATGTCTGTGAAAAGCAACCAATTAGCCACTTTCATCACACCGACGCCTTTTTGTAAGCCCCTGTAATCGTCTCAAATTAAGGCTTACATATATTTTCCAATTACCTTTTGTTACTTTATCCTGCCCTGACAGTCTGGGAAGCCAGCATTTAGTAGCAATATTTTGATAAATAATTAAATGCAAAGGTAGGTACTGAAACACAAAGTACACTTTCTCTTCACACACACACACACACACACTTACACACAAACACACACAAACACACACACCTTCTCTTTTTTAAAATTCTATTATTGAATAGTTTTGTTCTTATGCAGAAACAGTATGGCAACGGTTTCTAAAATTGAAGCATTCTGATAAGAAAATTAAAAATTACATACACTCACGCCTTTTTTCCCATGAGGGTAGGTAGAAACTATAGAACGCCACTTGCTAAGAGCCTTGCACACTCCTATTGCTTCGTTTAGGCTGCGTTTCCACCAGGAAATGAGCGATGATGCGTTATAGCGAGGCGAGGGATGTGTGAAACTATACTTCGTAAAAGAGCTTGATCTCTACGACAGCTGTCAGTAAAATCACGCCTATGAAGTTCTGAATTTCATAGTAGTACAGACAGTACCTGTAAATGTCATACTTTATGGGCATGCCGACCTACTTAGTGATGGGCCATGAATCAACGTGACCACAGACTATAAACTATCGATATTTTAAATAAAACTTAATTTAAAATTAATAATTTTTTTTTAATTTAGGACGTCCGATTTGATAATATTTGCGAACAAGAGTTTATAATTTTACAAGATTGTTCTAGCGATTCAGAAACTGATTCAGATATGGATTTGGGGTGTACTCCGTTACGAGAATAAATGTATTTTATATTCAAATATTCGTTTAATTTAGTAACGTATGTAATTAAATTAAACCCAATTAAATGTTACATTAGCATCGATAATAGTAAGAAACGTCGATAATTTCTATCGACAATTTTTTATATCATGACAACCCTAGGAATGCCAGTTTGACTTATGTCGCAGAGATCAAGCTATCTTTTACGTAGTATAACGAATAACATCGCTTCATTTTCACAGCTTGAGCTACGCTAGTGTTGTCATTGGTTAGTTTTACGCACACCCCTCGTTACGCATCCTCGCTCATTTCTGGTGGAAACGCAGCCTTACGTCCATACATCTGCGGGATAGTTGCATAACAAACTATCAGTAGCAATGTCTTTTATATTTTGTTCAACAACTTTCATTGCAATATTTACGTTGTCGAACAGACAAATTATTTGAACTTATAAAGCAATGGATTCGGAATATCCTGCAAAAGATTCAGATTCTGGTTGTGTTATGAAATTAGAGTGCTGGTCATCACGCTGGTTGCGAGCACTACGCAGCTGACCTTTCTGAAGAACAATTAAAGATATGAGTTAAATTGATTCAATTTAAGGGGGAAGCGCTAAGGTAGCCCGCGAAATTCAAATTTTCTTACGTTTTTTGCAATTTGCTGGGCAGTATTAAGTTGTACGTTGATTAATATATGAATCGCGGCCGTAACAAATATGTATTTACAGAATTATAATCATTAAAGTCATCAACACAACTCTCTAAGACCACGTAAGTCCAAAGAATAACTGTTTCATGAAATTATCATTCTTCGGACTTACGTGGTCTTAGAGAGTTGTGTTGATGACTTTAATGATTATAATTCTGTAAATATATGTTAGTTACGGCCGCGATTCATATATTAATCAATGTACAACTTAATACTGACCAGCAAATTGCAAAAAACGTAAGAAAATTTGAATTTCGCGGGCTACCTTAGCGCTTCCCCCTTAACGTCATCGGGTCAACGCTGGTTGTCGCTGAAAACCATCGGTGGGGCTCTGTCTCGCATAGGGTTTTAGCATTATGCTGAGCGATGGCCGTTTAGCCTGGATATGATATTACCCCAGCTTGTTATTTTTTTTGTTTGTTTCTCTGTTTCATGTGTACCGCAAATAAACTTATTTTCTTTCTTTCTTTCTATTCATAATGTACAGACGCCAGCACATCAAGCTACCCGTAACTTTCAAATTTTCCCAATGAACTTTGAACCTTATGCTTAAGCGATAAAGTTGAAAATATATTAAAGAAATTTGACAGATTGTAGTAGCTTGATGTGCTGGCGTCTGTACCAACATCAAACTAACTTAAAAACTTGAAAATGTTAATCAAATTATGTCACCACATTATATTCAATATAAATCTATAGCACAATTCAGAATGAAAAATGAAATCTTTCGCCTTTGTTCTGACAATATAACAGACCTCAATATTGATGATTTATAGTTAAAAGAGAAGTATAAAACAAGTATCCACAATCTCTTTGACTTGAATTTGCTGGAATCAATGATTAATGGTCCAAGATGTCCGCTAGAGACCAGATTGTCAGCCTCACTCCAAGCAATTTGTCATAAGTATAGGAAAATGATCGGAACAATTATTTTTTAAATTATCATTAACAAAGGAACGAAACAGGGCCTAAAATTATAGGACAAAATATTCTGAGCTTCATTTTCTCCGTCCTAAAAATTTAGTTCTAGCCATTTTTCATATTTTTACAGCGTATTACCAAGCAATGGCACTGCCCTAAAATTCTTTAAGCTCATGAGGGAAAAAAGAAAAAGGAATTCAAATTCGGAATTTTATCCACGTTTCACCAAATATTTTTTAAACTTTATTATTATTACAAGCACTTCCATTCCTTTCCTGCCAGCCCTTTGTGTCGGTTATTAAATGACCTTCTTTCAACGCAAACTCTTCGCAATCCTCGGCCAATTTTGTCCATTGTTCCTGAACCTCCCCATCCCTTCTAACGATGACACGATTAAAATTGTTTAAATGTTCCACATTCTTTTGCCTTACCTGTATCAGTTACACGCTACCCGACCTTCCCTTCGTACTTTATTTTTCGGATATTGATTGAATTTTAGGGACGGGATATTTTATTTTGGTATGCATATATACCAAAATAAAATATGCCCGTCCGTCGTCGTGGGTTTATTTACATTTATATTGTAATTTGAGTTGAGGTTCCGTTACATATATGTATGTACATATAAATAAGTGTTCGGCTTATTCCTTGATTTTGCTGAGACCGTTCTGGTTGTTTAGTTTTTTTTTGTTTTTTGTAATTATGTATCTATAATAATAATAAAGCTGAAGAGTTTGTTTGTTTTTTGTTTGAACGCGCTAATCTTTGCCATCATCACGCTATGAGACTTAGGAGCCGGCCAATAGAAAAAAAGTCAGAAAGATCGCTAAGCGTAAACGAACACAATGATAGCACGGGCAGGTGATGCTATGCGACGCGACGGGGTAGGTCGGGGAGCAAGAAATTTCACGCGGATGAAGTCGCGGGCAGAAGCTAGTATTTTATATTTGATTATTAGTTTATTTATTTATTTTTGATCGAAGTTTGTAAGTATCAAAATCATTTACTTAATAGGTATGTTGAGACTTTTTGTACTCCCCGTCACTTGTATCTAAAGGTTCGTTAGAAAACCAGCAACAGACAACATCTGTCTGGCATTAATGCTGAAATATGCATTATTTTTGGCGCAGCGGTGAGGTACACTCTTGTTGTTAAAACATTACTTTCACTTTATTATTTTGTTGTTTGTATTTTGTGTTTCACGGACTGCGTCCAAATAAATAATTAAATTTAATAAATAATTTATTATTTTCTTTCTTTTTTTTCTTTCGTTGAGAATATATTTTAGCGACTAGGTATAAACTTGATGTGCTTGAACGTGTTTGCTGACAGGTAATGTGAGACCGGTTGCTAGGCTACCGACTCCTATTTTTGTTGAGTAGATACGTATAGGGAAAATCTCCCCGACCTCCCACCCCGGAGGTCGGGTGCCTTTTGAAGGTTTCCCCCCGACAACAAAAAAAAAAAAAAAAAAAGGTATAGGGAAAATATTTTTTTATTTTTTTTTATTAACAATAACCGGGCGAATAAATAATATATGGATGACTGTTAATGAGATACTTTAATACTAAACAGAGCGGCGTTAAATTATGTTTGCGAAAAATTAACCTGGCAATATTTTTGAATGATTAAAATTTGTAAAATGAGCTTCTAGCAGTGGGAAACAGTTAATCTAAGCTAGCAAGTAAAATTAAAAGTGTTCGAATTAAATACTAAATTGAGCTTTTATACTGAGTGCAAAAGCGAGCGAAGGACACCCCGAAGTTAGTTTTACTCGTAGTTAGGGGCTTACATGACCTAAAGCGCGGTCACTGTCGGACTGCATAGAAAAGAAAGAGAAGCACTATGACACAACGCTGGTAATGTATTGCAAAATATGAAGCAATTATTTAGTTACAAAAAACCTATTGTATGGACTAAAAAATTAAAACACTAGTATTTTAGTATGTTGCTTGTAAAATAATCTGACAAAAAACCAGAATGATTGTATGTATATTAGTATGGTTTTTATTGTAAACAGAAAGTTTTTAGAGGTATTTTCATGATCTTTTTCTATCGGATCAAATTAGTTGTATTATGTTTTCAACACACTATCTACCTAGCATATATCCTGAAGAATATTATATATTTTTCTGATTTTGTTTACTGTAGTCGATCATATACTTTTATTGTTTCTAAAACTTGCGTTTTTTGTGTTTAGGTCTTGTAAGCCCCTTAAACTGTAATGTAATCTGTTACTAGTTTTTTTTAATATTGTACAGCATTTTTTTGTAACTAAATAAAGTTTTTATTATTTTAGTTATATTTTGATAATACAGTCGGGGAAATTAATTGTTAACAAAATTAACACTGTACGCTTGGTTTGAATATACGACTAATTTAAGTTGGTAGTCAATTTGCCTAACAATTACATACTTTTCATTGAAATAGGTGTATACCTGACTTACTTTGAATAAAAATAAATAAAATGACATAACGAGAAATACCCACTTGTAACGTATTCGGTGTGGTTATAATATGACTATTGTTGAGCTTGCTAAGTACCCTTTGTAATATTGAGTAAGTCCCAGGGAAGAAGCATTGTTAAAACTTTTAAATTGGACCCCTTGTATCTTCAAGTTCCCATTCTTATTTTACTCTACGTAAGTTATTGAAAATAATTACGTTACATTCTTCCTTTCTTCCCATTCCTTTCCTTTTAGTCTCAAATTGTTTCTTTTGACAAGTTTTAAGGGTACTTTTGAAAAGAGGAAATTTTTAGCGTGCTTGCCGCAAAATACCTAGAAAAACGTTAAAACAAAAAGGTGGAGAACAAGCGACACCTACAAAGCTTACTAACGGTAGGCTTTGTAATTATACCGAAAATTAATTTATATTTAGCAAATATAAATTTTTCTACAAAGTGTTTTTGGTTCGCAGTTATCTTTTGTTTCAAACCTTGAAAGGAACAATTGGTTTCTTTTGTATAGAAGCTATTTTCGTTCTTCTCCTGGTATTTTACCTTTTTTTATTGCTGAATTGGTCCGCTCTTGACCTTGATCACGCCTGATGAAAAGCGATGGATGAGGTCTATGATGAAACGAGCGTGCCGAGAAGATGCCTAAGGAACTTACACGCATCGACGAAAGAGCAGACTGCTTGACGTCGGACTCCGGTCGCAAACCAGGCGGGCGTCAGCCCTACCATCGCAAGAGAAGAATTGGCCAGTCAAATAAGGTGTTGTGTGTGACTGTCTAGGATGCGCCGAGCGCTCGGTTCAGTTGAGTAGCTGGCGGAACAAACTGCGCTACACGAGAAGGCTTCTTCATGCATCCCAAAAACCTTCAAAATTATCCAGTCGTAAACTGGCCTACTCTGAGAAAATCGATGCCTCCAGGAAATGTTTCCGAAAAGTCGACACAACTTACTTGAAAAAGGTAAACTGAAGTTTTAGTTTTAATTAGAAAATGCGTACCATATTCACTGAACAGACAGCTATGCTGCTTGTTGCGCCACTTTTTCTTCTTATTTAAAGCACTAGGAAGTGGTGAAGGATGGTATTTTTGGGGACCTATGTAATTTTACCGTTCGAAAAGTGTGAATTCTCAGCTTTAGTCCGAGTAAATGACTTTTAATTTAATCATTTATTCGGATTAAAAGATTTAGTCCGAATAAATGACTTTTAATTCGATTACCAAAGACGGTAGAAGCTTTCCTATTTCTATCTGTTTTTCTTATTTCTAGTGTTAAAGGCCAACCGCTTAACTGAGACGTTGCCTGAGGTAGCTGCGCGGTGCGGGAGGGGTGATAGTTGCCACAAGTTGACGAATCACTGAGCTCTCGCATCACGTCACCACACCCCTCCCGCACCGCGCTGGTACCTCAGGCAACGTCTCATTTAAGCGGTGGGCCTATAGTACAAACTATTTGGGAAATGGTACTGTGAAAGGCAAGCTTACCAGTAACTTCAGTAGCAGTGAATCCGTTAGCAGTATACAACAGACATCACACTTATCACACTCATATTATAAAGGCGAAAGTTTGTGAGTTTGTCTGTGTGTGTGTTTATATGTTTGTTACTTCTTCACGCTCAAACGGCTCGACCAATTTTGATAAAATTTTGTATGGAGGTAGCTGACAGCCTGGATTAACATATAGGCTACTTTTGATCCCGATATTATTACGAGATAGACACTTACGTGGGTGAAACCGCGGGGCGCAGCTGGTAAACAATAATACCAGTCTATTACTGTCCTACTGCAAGATAAAAGCGTCTTCTCACACAGAGAAGGTACGAGCATTAATCATTACTTCCGAAAAACCCTCAAAACATCACATAATCCCTAACATCCCATACATTATTAAAAAAAAAATACTCCGACACAAGATTAAAAACAGCGACAAGTATGACGTATAGCCGTCGCAACATTCATTAATTCCGAACGAGAGGACTCCATCAATTAAAATGCTACGGCCCAGTAAAATCTCTAATGAAATATTGTCTATAAACTGAACAGGGTGAGAACAATTTTGTAGAGATTAATTTGAATTTATACCCTTATCAAGATTACTATTAATCCTGCCTCTAAGTTTAAAGATTAAAACGACCGGTTTTAATTTGGGACGGTTAACGTTCGTTGTGTGTCTAGGTCATGGGTCTTATTATTCTTCTATAAAAAGATTTAATGAGGTCAGTGAATGTAGAAGACATATTTTTAAGCAGATGAGCAGTAGGTTTTTGACCCTTTTTATGTTCACACTAGCTGCGCCCCGCGGTTTCACCTGCATAAATTTCGATCCCGTGGGAATATCGGGATAAAAAGTAGCCTATATATTAATCCAGTGTGTCAGCTACCTCCAAACCAAATGTTATCAAAATTGGTCCAGCCGTTTGAGCGTGGAGAAGTAACAAACATATAAACACACATACACTCACAAGCTTTTGCCTTTATAATATTAGTGTGAAACTGTCCGCTGACTGTAGTTTTAATTAATATAAAATTTTATCAATATTTATCAAGCGTTACTGAAAAATATTGCATCACTCTGCTTTGACCGGTCAATTACGTCCATGCAAGCGGAGCCGTGAGCATAACCATGTTTATTATGAAAGCTCCAAGCACAAAAAACATTAATTACATACATATATTTTAACAGTGGTGGCTCAGCGGTAATGGCCGCGACTTACGAGTAGGTTCAACAGTATTCCGTAGGTCGTAGGTTCGAATCCAGACAGGCGCTTTACTGTGTGTAAATTATTTCATCACCACTGCTCTCAAAACGGTGAAGGAAAACATCGTGAGGAAACCGGCATGTCCTAGAACCAAAAATCCGAAGACGTGTAACATCTACCAACTGGACCCGCATCCTACTTAGCTTACTCCCTCTCACATCTCTATGTGAGAGGGAGTAAGCCAAGCACAGGCCTTTTTTTTCAGGATGGGAAATCATCAAATGACCCCTCCCGCTCTGGGTGGAGCGGAAGGGAGTGTCAGACCCTTACTGACTAAAACCCACCCGTGTTCCTTCCTTAGCCCTTTATGTTCCGGGCCAGCGGTAACCCTTTCGGACAATCCCGCTGACCCGGCAGGCTTCGGCCCTGACGGGCCCCTTCGTATGATGCTGACATCTCTTTGAGGCGCGCGTGGAACACGTACGCGCCGTCCGGCACTGGCCTGGGTAAGCACCCAGGCCAGTGCCGGACGGTGCGGGCGCGTTGAAGAGTAAGCACTCTTCAATTTAATTCCGATAGATCGACATTGGAATTGTGACGTTTTGTACTCTTGAGTTCGATGCTAGCGCCAAATGATTTTTAGATTGTGTGTCCATTTTGGAGAACTAAGTGGAATTGGGTTCGGGCTTGGCGTGGGGTAATTGTTGATAATATTGTTTTCAAGAGTACCGAATCACGTGACTGTAAAATTAACATTGGAATCATATTGGCATCTCATCGGAATTAAAATTAGTTTGGAGAGTAAGCCCTGTGGTCCTGTTCGGACGGCGAGCTGCCCATTACTCTCCGCCCGCAGGCCCGCGCCTACGGTGGCCGGGAGTCGTCGCGCGGCTCCCGACGCCCGGAGCGTCTCCCGCGGCGACTGGGACGGGAGGCTCTCTCCCTCAGCCGCTGCCTGTGACCTGTGACCCAGTATTGGATACATTATAGGCTGATTAAACGAAGGCTACAAATGACAAACAAAATACATAATACTTATACCATCGCGGTCAGAATAGACCAAAAATCAGGAAAGGATGTTCAATAAAGGCTCCTAAAAACAGGCGCGACACGCGATATAATCGCGCGCGACACACAGTGTCTTGCGGTGCCTTTGTATCGCGTGTCGTGTCGCGCCTGTTGGAAGGAGCCTCAATACGATTCCTATAAATATAGTAATGCATAGAAACAAGTCAAGCAAGATCTACACATGTTTGCAAATACATACATATTCATTGTTTATGTGTGTCCTCAAACATATGTTAATATTAACCAAACACACAGGCTAAAACAGACATTTTCGTAATCAGAACTGCACACTCAAAGGGTATACGTCACACATGTCCTTATCGTGACGTCATCCAGGCCCTGCTACGACGTACCCAAAAAACTGGCCAAGCGTAAACCGGAACTGCGAACTTTGGGTTCTGTTGCGTAAGGCACTTCTGTTGAGAAATAATAATAAAAAATGCATATTTGTGCAAGGCTTGTTGTTTTGTAGGAGGATATCTTGGGAAGTGGTTTCAATCTGCTGTGGCCATACAGTAATACAGTTTCTCGAAAACTTTAGCTAACTATAACAGGCATATAGTACATGTATATGAAAAAAGAAGCAAAATAATCACATGGCTTCAAAAAATTCGTCCGCATCGCTATCAACAGTAACAGTGCCCAAAAGGTTGGCAGCACTGCCACGTTGTATGGCGATGCTAATTCTTTGACCATGAAATAGGTCAACCCTCTGGTCACGTGAACAGTCGACTAACCGATTGGCAAAACTACGAAAAAAAACTTATCTAAACTAATATTACTATAACTCTTAAAAAGTTAATTAGAGCCATTTGACTGACATACGGTGGTAAACTTAATAACAAGATCTTGTTGACACCCATTGGATACGGTACCCCAATAAAAACGAGTTAATTTATCACAGCGCCATTTTGTTTGGGTCTTTCTGCATAAACTCGTGTTTTTGGCACCGACAGACTTTGAAGCTCACAGATAAAAAAAGGCAAAAATGTACAAACATTATCAGAACGCTCTGAAACGGATTCGCGCGCCAAAACTTTTGTTGACACTATTTTGATTTCGACGTCTGTATTTTGTTCGTTTGTTTAAAAAAAAATATGTATTTCGTGCAGTTTCCACTTTATGAACGAACGCAGGTATTGGTTTTAATTGGTTTGTTGTATCACAAGCATTATTAATTTTCTTTATTATTATTGAACGTCACTACCTCTTTGGTCTAGTAGTTGCAAGCGCGACTGCTGAGGATGAGGTCCTGGGTTCAATTCCCGGGGTGGGCAATGTGTTATTGTTGTTGTGTTGTTGTTTTGTTGTTGTGTGTTGTGTTGTGTTATTGTGTTGTGTTGTGTTATTGTGTTGTTTCGTTTATGTGTTATGTGTTTTCTTTCTTTCTTTCTTTATTGGGTTTTTTATTTGGAATTTCTCAGTAACAGCCTGGGGTCTAGATAAATGTGCCGGTTGATGGCAAAAGGCTCGCCTCCTACTAGTATTACACGGAAACTACAGGTAAATCTCTGTCTTTTGTTTGTACTTCTGCCTAAGGACAACAGGCGTCTAGGCGATCATACTTAATGGGTGAAACACATTTCTTGTATGGGATGGGGACCTCTTTTTATTCTTAATTTTATTTATTTTTTAATCGACTTCAAAAAAGGAGGAGGTTCTCAATTCGGATGTTTATATAAGTATATATATATATGTGAGAGATGTAGTGGAAATAATACGAAAGAAATAGTTAAATAAATCAAATTGATATATTTTCCATAAGCAAGTACATTATTATACTATAATACGTAGTAACATGAATCATAAGGTATGGAATAAGTAAAAATGGGAAGCAATACAGTAAATACACAATTTATATAACTGTTCAGTAGATAAGTGATTAATTGTCACATCAATATAGCAATAAGCATAGTAACAGTATAAAGTAATAATAAACTTAACATTACCTGACAGTTCAGAGCACCTTCGTACCGTGTCTGCTACTAGACAACTTCTGATCTGTCGAGCGCCGCGCACCCTATTTTATACTCGACTCCGTCGGTAGGTGGGGGAGCGGCGCGTAACGAAAAGTCAATACAATACTTTTTATAAATCGGAAGTTGACTTAAAAACTACAATTATTGCATCAAATTATTTCTGATTTCAACAAATTAAATTATCTCGCACACGGCCATTCTGACGAGCAGCAGTCATGGCTCGCGAACATAAATTACAAATCTTAAATTACTTAAAGTAATAACATCAATTGAATGAACAAATCTCATGTTCCTAATGCCAAATCGCATTGGCTAACAAATAAGTCAAGGTCAAGTCACATGACCACAAACGCCAAATCACATGGCTGCTTGTCAAATCACATGACAGCAAAACATAATTGCCAAATCACATGGCTGCTTGTCAAATCACATGACAGCAAAACATAATTGCCAAATCACATGGCTGCTTGTCAAATCACATGACAGCAAAGCATAATTGCCAAATCACATGGCTGCTTGTCAAATCACATGACAGCAAAACATAATTGCCAAATCACATGGCAGTTGTCAAATCACATGACAACAAAATACAATTGCCAAATCACATGGCAGTTGTCTAATCACATGACAACAAAATATAATTGCCAAATCACATGGCAGTTGTCAAATCACATGACAACAAAATACAATCGCCAAATCACATGGCAGTTGTCAAATCACATGACAACAAAATATAATTGCCAAATCACATGGCAGTTGTCAAATCACATGACAACAAAATACAGTTGCCAAATCACATGGCAGTTGTCAAATCACATGACAACAAAATACAATCGCCAAATCACATGGCAGTTGTCAAATCACATGACAACAAAATACAATCGCCAAATCACATGGCAGTTGTCAAATCACATGACAACAAAATACAATCGCCAAATCACATGGCAGCAAAAGTGCGATTATCAGGCATAACAATGATCGTTGGCCAGGCGATTACTGATTATGCAAGATAATCTAACTTAATCAACCAAATCAAATCAATCAAAGCAAATCTATAAACAGTTACCAATCAGATGTATCTAAAGATTCAGTCAACTCACATCCCATATCGGGAGTAACAACTCACAAGTTATCATGAGAAACATATAACTCATATCATTGTCTTTAACTTCTGTAATGACGCAAGGACCTCTAAACTTAGTGTCAAGCTTGTTAATTGCTCGCGGGTTTTGTTTGACTAAAACAGTATCGTAGACTTTAAAAGGTACAATTCTAGCTTTAGTTTCAGCTTTCCGGGTTTGAGCCAATTCGTCCATTTTAAGTTTTGATTCTTGACGACATGTGTCGAGGTCCAGGCGCTCAACATCATTTAGTAAAGCTGATATGGCAGGAGGTGACTGATCGCAGCCCATAAGAAGTTGGAACGGAGTATGACCAGTACTTTTACTAAAAGTGCTATTAATTGCTAACTGTACTTCACCAACAGCATCTTTCCAACTTCTTTTGGTAGTATTTTCAACAATTGTAAAGCAGTTAGTCAAAACCTTCATTACTCGCTCAACCCGCCCATTTGCTCGACTTACACCACTAGCTATAAAATGCAATTCTATAGACCAATGATCACAAAATTTGAAAATTCTTTACCAGTGTAAGAAGCGGCGATCACAAATAATACGCTTAGGAGTGCCAAAAGTGTAAATTAGCTCTTTCAAACAATTTACAGTAGCTCCCGCAATTAAATTATTAACGGGTTTCATGAAAACATATTTTGTAAATGCATCTATGAAAACAACCGCGTATTGTTTAGTAGGTGTATTACCGCTCAATTTGCCAGTGGTGTCCATATGGACGGTATGAAAGGGAGTAGGCAGCTTTTCTATTGGATGCAACGTAATCTGTCGTGATCCCGATTGACTTTTATTAATTTTGCAAGTCAGACAATTGATAACTTGGACATATTGGGGAACCAAAATTGCTCTCAGATTTTCTCGAGCGTTTTATCCCAGCCAAAGTGTTTAAGTGCATCATGATAAATTTGTATTATGTGCTATCGATAACTCTTAGGAATAAAGAGTCGTTTTATTAAATATTCTATTTCGGCTTGTAGGAACTTACATTTTTTAACATTTAGAGAAAAACCCGTTTTTTTTTTTTTGTAGTACAAGATTTAGACGTTCAATACCCTGATCAACAGTTTCAGAATAAATTACTACATCATCAATGTAAATTAAAACAAAATCGTCAATGAATTGCTTCAGTGCTGTGTTAATGGCCCTTTGAAAAACCGAGGGTGCATTGCAGAGGCCAAATGGCATACCAAGAAACTCGTACTTTAGCTATTGGGATTGTTCACGTTCGGCTGGAGCCATTCGATATGGCCGCCTCTGTACTATTTTGTCAGGATTTTTTAAGCGAATGGTTAGTTCGCCAATGTGATTCTAATAGATTACGTTCTATGAATTTTATGTTCCGAATTTATGTCAGGGTTCACAACTAATGTATCAAAATCCTGTCGAAGACAATTAACACTATACGAGTTTCTATAAACTTTAGCACTGTTCTTTGAGAAAGTTACCTGAATTCCAGGTACATCAAAAAGATTTTGACCAAGTAATACATCATATTGAATATACCTATCAGGAACTAGAATAAAATCCAATTCAATATTAAGGCCATCAACACACACCATGCACAGCTTTTTTTGTGATGAATTGAAAGCATTGTCTCCAATACCCCGCAAAACGGAAATCTCATAAATAATCCTACCCTTGACCGAATCGCCAATACTGTCGCGCATAAGGGAGCATTCTGCACCACTGTCTAACAGGCAAGAATAATCACGGCTTTCGATTTGAATAGTTTGCAAATTTGTATTGCTTAAACTCAAACTATTCACATTTAGAGGGTTTATCGTTTTTGGCTTGCTTATTTATGCGCCCAAAACAGTTTTCAAAAGTGTGCCCCTTCTTATTGCAAAAAGTACAAACCGTTGGTTTAGAAGGCTTTGATTCAGTAGGCTTAGCATTAATATTAGGATTGGGAGCAGTATCTTTCCGAGGACTGTTATTATTTGTGCCTGAGCGACAGTCTTTTTGAAGGTGACCTACTTTATGGCATTTATGACATCGTCGAGTATCTGAAGAGGAAGTGGTTCTAGACCGCTTAGACGGGATGTTATGATTAGGCTCACCACCAGGCCTCTTACGCTTATATGAATTGAGACTTTGAATTAGCTGTGGCAAATTTTTAGGCGTAAGTCGTAGCAAATCAGAACGAATATGAAAGTCAGACATACCCGAAATAACTGCTTCGACGAGGCGTTGTTCAGTCATCTCCACACCAATCACCTTCTTCGCCAGTTCCCATTTCCGGGTTGCGTACTCGGCGAAGTTGCTGGCCTGCTCGCTGGTATATTCCATGAACAGCGTCAGGTCGTCATAGTAACGAGCCTCATCTGCAAAGGTTTCAATAAGACCAGTTTTAAGTTCAGACCACCTAATTAAACTTGAATAATTACGACGAGCCCATTCAGCGGCTCGTCCACGTAAGTGGTTCCGAGACAAATTTAGTAGCTCTCTATCAGAGAGCTCATATTCAGCTTGGAGCTCTTCGACGTTTCGGCACCAAACTTGTACGGTATCAGTCCGATCGTCAGGATTGAAAGCAGGGACATAAATATGCTCAAGACTTCGCATTCGTGGAGTAGGCCGCACATTTGGTGGGTTAAAAGCTTGAGCGGTAGTGTTTATTAACTGAGTCATCATTTCCTGCATCATATTTTGCATAAAATTAAGAGGTACAAACTCTACTGTCCTTGATTCGCGGCTGTCGCACGTGGTCGTGGAACCACCGGAAACTGCATCGCGCGTGGATGATGAGGACGCAGTGTTTCTGCCGCTGACCTTTGCAAAACGGCCAGTAGGTTGATGCGACGCTCTTTGACTCAAGATCGGTGATGGCTGTCTACCAGCACGCTGGTCTTGAAATGCTGGCGCAGACCCTGATGTAGCTTGCGATTGCTCAGCCTGACCCGTGGTAGAATCTTCCGCGTTCATTTTGAAGGTCCTGAAATCAAAACATTCATAGGCGTAGTTCTGTTATATTCGTAATCCCTCTTCTGATGTGAGAGATGTAGTGGAAATAATACGAAAGAAATAGTTAAATAAATCAAATTGATATATTTTCCATAAGCAAGTACATTATTATACTATAATACGTAGTAACATGAATCATAAGGTATGGAATAAGTAAAAATGGGAAGCAATACAGTAAATACACAATTTATATAACTGTTCAGTAGATAAGTGATTAATTGTCACATCAATATAGCAATAAGCATAGTAACAGTATAAAGTAATAATAAACTTAACATTACCTGACAGTTCAGAGCACCTTCGTACCGTGTCTGCTACTAGACAACTTCTGATCTGTCGAGCGCCGCGCACCCTATTTTATACTCGACTCCGTCGGTAGGTGGGGGAGCGGCGCGTAACGAAAAGTCAATACAATACTTTTTATAAATCGGAAGTTGACTTAAAAACTACAATTATTGCATCAAATTATTTCTGATTTCAACAAATTAAATTATCTCGCACATATATATTTTATTATGTACGTTCGGGCATAACTCCGTCATATAATATATGTCGCAGTCAACTGGTTTAATTAGCCGTTTAGTTAACCACCTAGGCTTTTAACTAAACGACGGCCTTTCAACTAATGGCCTGAATAATATTTAATTATAGTTTAGGTTAGAAGTCTGTAACCAATCACGCGCGAGCCAAATTGGTCGCAGTAACTAAGCCAAGGCACCCTTACCAAATGGATTAGGTTAGGTTAGAACTGCGATCACCTGCGTGCGAGCCGAGAGTGCGAAGCGAGTTATTATTTAGCCACGAGCCTCTTATTTTAAAACAAACCCATATAAAAACCAACACAAATAGTGGTTAAGTACTTCTTTATCCTCTCGTTAGCCCTTTTTACATAGTTCTAACCCTGTAATACACCAACCCCGAAATGTGGCTGGCTACTAAAAATACCTCCGACCTTTTGCTACACGAGGTGAATTTAATGTGTAATTTAAAAGCAAAGTATCTCATTTTGATCATATTACATGCTTTGGGACATCTTAATTTTATTGAGCCCCTCTAGAAGAAATTTAATTATCTTCGTGTCCCGATTCGTCGTCGTCTGCGTCAAAACATCAAAGGTCTGCAGATTCAATTTCATAAAAAACATATTAACGAGATTATACGGTGTTGTAGGCTACTAGGTATTTTGTAAAATTTAAGGTTGCAGAAAAAGGTCCTATCTCATCTCGTGTTTAGTTGATCTCCGCAGTGGAAGTCAACTAAACACGAGATGAGATAGACAGTTTTGTTTATTTAAAAATGTGTTCACAATTAAACCGTTGTCAGTTTAAAAAAAACTGCTTTTTGCGTGTCCTTCATTGTGCGTGGAACACGCATAATGAGGGGATAATAGGGTATTTGGGATGAAATTTATCCCAAAACAAACTTTGTAGTTGAAAAAATGTTTTCCTTTACACCGATACACGTCACGGTCAATTCTCCAACTGCAAATGAGTAAGTTCGTAAGTTTTCACAACTAGTTTACAAACTACATAGCCGAAACAGGTTTCACAACCAATTTGGTTACTAATCACTGAATTAGTGCATAGAGTCGCTAAAACTCACAACTCACAATAAACAAAAGACTGCAGGTGTTAACATAAGCCACAAACAGGCAAAGCGTTTCACTGATTTTATTCTTTATTCAAAGAAGATATATATCCATTGTGATAAGTAAGCCTGGTTCGAAATGAAGGAATAAATCATTTTTCCAGATCTTTTGAATCTCGCTAACATGATAGTGACGGAAAGACGTCGTCCGCTATATGCTTCATATCCATTCCATTTTCGGTTCCTTTGTTAATAAAAATCCATCCATATTTTGTTCTGAACAAGAAAATGGATATTCGAGGATATTTTTGTACTAAAAATATTTTAACTCTGTTCGGAATGTTTTAGGCAGATCAACTTATTGAAAAATTTAGTATGCGGTGCGCTAAAGGATTTTGATTGATCGCTAAAAGCGATGGATTGTTGTGCTAAGAATCTGCCATTATCAAACAGTACCTACAAAACATTTACAACTGGTAACCCTGCTTTGTTTCGTAATACTACCATAGGAAAAACAAGTACGAAAGCCAACTCGAGCTCCGAGCGAGCGATAATAGCCTAAACATCTAGGGCTGTCACTTATAGTTTATTCGATCGTCAAAAATGCTTCAAATAATAGGCATTAATTAAAGTGGTTATTAAAATTTTCTAGCGTTAGAGTCGCATCTCAAACCGTGGGTTCGATTCCCACCTTAGGCAATTCGATTTTTTTATTTTATCGCGGGCGATATTAGGTACGGCGTAGCCACGACTGGCGCACCTTTAGCAGCGATGAATTTTGTCTGTGTGCATGCGACGACTCATACGTACGAGCGCGCTCACGTACAAACCGTGTTCGGTGCGTAAGTATGAAGATATCCTACTCATTTGTATTTACTCTGGTAGTACTTTTAGTGTCTGTTTTAGCTATAACACTTGTAAGGAATCTATTACACAAACCATTATGGAGCCTTTTCGCTTGCGACACTATCTGAAAGAAAGAATAGAGGTACCTACATTTATTTGCGGCAAATATAACGCAGATAAAGAACACCAACACAAAAAACGTCACATCCACACAAAACGGTCATCGCTCAGCGTAATGCTGCGACCCTATGCGAGACAGCGCCCCAGCGCTGGTTTTACACCGCTGGCTACAGCCGGCGTTGACGTGATGATGTCAACCGGTGCCACGCGCGATTTTTCGATAAAACCCACCAATGATATAGTCAGCACAATGCTTACTCTAAAAAAATGGCTTTTATAAAAGACTCCACATTTTATTTGCCTGTCTATCACCTTCAAATGTTTTTCTACAAGTCTGGCGTCTGCATACCTTGAACATAAAATATATTTTTCTTTCATCTTAACGTCAGTTACTGGGCCTTTTTGGCGCAGCCGTGAGGCACACTTTCCTGCTAATTTCTTACATCGGACTTTGCACTTTTTATTTTTATCTTTGCTTTTATCTGATGTACTGCTATTATCTAGTCTGTGCTAAATAAATGTATTTTCTTTATTTCTAGTTAAGTTACACATGAATAGTTTGCGAATATTCTACTAGATGTAAACTTTTATTTTGCACTCTGTCAAATTCGATTGTTGTACGCACCTGTACCCCTGTTCCAGACGACAACTATTCACTGAGATGCTTCTTCTGTTTTATTTCATGGAAAACTTGCTTGAAATATCACAAAGCCAGATTTATTCGATAGCCGATGTACAGACGCCAGCACATCAACTTACTACAATCTGTCAAATTTCTTTAATAGATTTTAAACTTTATCGCTAAAGCATAAGGTTCAAAGTTGATTGGGAAAATATTACAATTTCGGGAAGCTTGATGTGCTGGCGTCTGTACCTGCCACTCTATGGTATAATGTGATATTATTTATCTAACGCCTTGTTTCATCATATTTCACTCCTCTGGTTGGTTATAAGACGGCTTGGCCAACAATAATCTAAACTTATCACCCAGTCTTTTCATGCTATCAACATACCTACTCACATTCATGACACCTCATAGGGAATGTAAAACAAATTCCGTGTCCCACATACGTCTAACCAAATTCGATAGCTGTACACACCTGCACCCGTATAACAGATAACAAGCAAAAAAGGAACTATTGAGATGCTCCAAAGGTATAGGGTTACCCGTTAAAGTTCCAAATATATAGGGTTACCTACCCGTTTAAGTTTCTGATAGAGGGTAGCCGGTTACTCCTCGAGTCGTTACAAGGGTGCTGCTACAAAAGAAGTGGGGCTGTGTAAAAGTCAATCAATGACACTTATCTGCACACCCCTTTTCCGAAAGATAAACGGAGTAGTATGAGGATGTAATTTAGAAGGCGAGCTTTCTTGCTTATCTATCGCTCGTCATTGCAAAAATGTGCTCTTATGAAGTTCAATATCAATACAAATAAATGTGAAAAATTAGCCAAGTGCATGTCGGACCACGAACAATGAAGGGTTCCTCAGTTGGGATGAATTTATTCCAAAAACAAACATGTTCTCCGGAATATTCCAACTGTAAATGTAAGTTTGTACGCACAATATTTTCCTGCATTCTAGAACTATCTTTTGTGTTTTTTTTTTTTTAATTTTAGGTTCTGTAGTTTCGGAAATAAAGTGGGAAGAATGGTCAATTTTCATGTACATATTTTCTTTTATTATAAAAAATATTTGAGGACCTCACAGTAAGCCCCATTTGATTTGACACTCGATATTGTTTACAAATCTTTATTTTATTTTCTTATTTGCCTCCTAGAAGTGACCCCATATCCAAAATTCATTTATTTACGTTACACGTCCGTGTTTGGGTCACCGACTGAGTTGAAATGTAGTACTCAATATGAATAGAAATTCAAATGTGTACAAAAAATTTCAACTCGATCGGTCCATTGGAATCGGAGCAAAAGCGATTTGGCTGTGACAGACGGGCATACGGACAGACACGGAGGATCCTATAAGTGTTCCGTTTTTTCATTTAGGCGTACGGAACCCTAAAAAAGAGTGATAACAAAATAGTATGAAATGTGATACGGCACGATATTTCGAATAAGTTATCCCCTTCTCCACAGTTTGAGTACAAGTATATAATGTTTTATTCAGTTCATTTTATGTTCCGTCACGTTGAGTGACACTATAGATCTTGTTATTGTAGTGTTTGATCAATGTGCATTTTGAATGTAGTGTTGAAGGAGTGAGCAGTGGTAACGGTTTCGACTTACGAGTTGTAGGTCGTAGGTTCGAACCCAAATAGGCGCTTTACAGTACCCGGCGATAAATATTGCACATCGACCTTTGGAAAGAGACAATCGGCTAATTTCGGCTTCGTAGAGCGTTATCTCTGTCGCACGAAATACAAACAGCCCGGTATCTATTAGGAGCTGTTAAAACAATTATGATTTGCTTCTTTTGATAATTATTTTTATTCTTTGTATAAAATCGATAGGATCGAATAGGTCGATGTGCAATATTTATCGCCGGGTACGGTACTTTGTGTAAATTATTTCATCACCACTGCGCTTAAAACGGTGAAGGAAAACGTCGAGAGGAAACCAGCGTGTCCCAGAACAAAAAAAATCGAAGACATGTGACATCTAAGAACCCGCACTAGGTGTGGTGGATTACGGCCCTCTCCCTGTCACCGAGAAGTGGCCTTTGTCCCAGCAGTGGGAACATTATATGCTGATTATGCTATATTGAAGAAGTTGCAATGGATTGTGCTCTATCTGTATTGTTTTAAAGCCTAATATTGAAGGCACTTAAATTAAATAAGAACGGTGCGGTGTTACCCAATAATGCTTTATCCCGAGATAAAACTCACGAACCAACACTAAGAAATCCTGCTTCGGGTGCAATCGATGGGGTTTTCTCATCATAAACGTATTGAGAAATACAAAAATCGTTGTCTATGTATCAAACGTCCTTAAATATCATCCAATTATTTGATAAAGAAATAGCTAAGAAAGGGCTCTCAATATATTCTTCAAAAACAGATGATTTGGGGGTCTTGGCACAGCAGATAGCGAATCTGATGAGTCAACTAAAGAGAATGGAACACAAAATTGAATCTCAGCAGTTTTGCGTGGACTCTGCAAACATTAGCTAAGGCCTGATCCAATAAGATTGTATGCTTTGAAGGGACTTGGCGAGGCAATAGAGAATGGCTAGAAGCGTTACTATTATGAATAACTTAAATTTATTATTAGTTTCTTCGTAAATTAAGCTTTTAAATTAAGCTTCGTAAATTAAGTTTCGTAAATTTAGCGTTGCGTTAGTCTAAAAATCTTTCTAAGTGTTTTTCCTCTTTTTTCAAGAATTCTATTTGGGTAAAACCAACACAAATTTTTCACGAGGCTTAATGTTTCAAATTATATTTATTTGATGATAAATTTAATTTATTATTATTAGCCCAAACTATTATTGGGCAACAATTTTTTGCCCAAAAAATCAGTATTGCCATCCGACGGCGACGTGGTAATGCTGCCAGTCTTTTGGGAACCTTTTCAATTGACAGCGATGCGGATGAATTTTTTGATGCCCAATAAGCTCTTCTCTTTTTTTTTAGATACTTGTACATAATTTATATACATATTTTACTGTTAGCTTGTTCAGTATAAATTAGGTTTATCAATAATGGAAGTAAAAATTCTGATAGAATAAAGAGCCGATGCTTACCTATTCATCAGTTTTTTTCTGTCTATGAGAATTTTTACTTCGTCTTTCATTACGTTCATTTTAGATTCAATCATTCACAAGTGTTTTCATTTTATACGATTCATCATCGCGGTTTTTTCCGGATTCTATAGACGAAATCTTATAAGAAAACCTTGGCTCTTCCATAAATACTAACATCTCACCCTGTTTGGTTAAAACTAACTCATACGAAATTACCCTTACGGGCTTTGTAATCTTCTCAGATAGCGGTTAATATGAATACCAAACCTGGTTTAAAGTCAGGTTTGTCAAACTCTTGGTGTGTTTGTTTCGTGCGTACTCCAACTGTTGGCACAAAGTTTGTGAATTGAATCTTGATGAAGTTACGCTGAGTTTTGTGACCCCAATCTGTGTGCTGAGGCATTGTTTCATGCTTGTGTGTCTTGGTTTCTATACTTGAGAATTTATTGAAATTGCTTTAGTGGGTAATATTTGATTTCTTTGAAGAAATTATATTCATCGATTCTTTTATCAATGAGGGTTTTCTGAAATGACGTTCGCTAGGTGGCAGCACTGGCACGTCAGGTCCAGGCATCTGTCAAAGAGCCTATATTTTCTTTAGTCATGACGGAATGATGAACGAATGAATGAATCGAATGATGAACGTCATCATATATTTTGTATTGGGAGACCTCTTGTCACAGTGGTGCCAACTGGTGTCGTAAATTTTCACGAAATCCCTCATTGATTCAAATGCATAATCTATGTCAATTTCCGTAATTAAACACGTCCAAAATCTAGTCACAATCTCATCTCAGCCACAATCAATGTCAAGAACTGGTCAAAAATGTAGGGATTTTAGCTGTATATTTGACAGATTGAGACTGAGGTGTTATTGAGAAATTTCTTAAAATTACGAGAATTGCCCCTCAGATGTTTCAGAAGACGCAATGGACAAGAACTATGATCAATTACATTACGTCCAAAACCAACCGCGACTAAACTCAATTCTACATTAATATTTAACTGACATGCAGGAGTTAACAGAAATTTCAGCAAAAACGAAAGTCAATATAAAATATTTTATACGTAGAACATATTGCATAGATAAATTACATTTTTACATTTACACTTTCATTTTTCTTTTCTTTACACTTTTTTTATTGTTGTTATTGTTTCATAACAATAACAACAAAAAAAAAGATAAATCAAAAAAAGAAAAGAGAAAAACCGATAGAAAAGAAAAGAAAAAAAAAGATAAAAGAAAAAGAAAGATAAAAGAAAGAAATAAAAAAAGAAAGATAAAAGATATATCATTATATCTTTTCCAAAAAAACAAAAGACAAAGAACAAAACCTTAGGGTAACCATATGATTAAAATATTAACCTCTAGTCTTCTTTTACACCGCATTAGAGTTCGTCTCAAGACAGCCCCTAAAACTCTCACAAAACGAAAGCTAAGGCAAGCAACAAGAAATCGCGTGCATCAGTGTTTGTTGCTCAAAATGCGGCCGTAACAAAGACATCAGTGGAGCCATTGAGGACATAAATCCATCAGACACCATGAATGCGACATATCACGTCCGAGCCGACGCGCATTGCGACTTGTGTCGACTTTACGACGAGCCTTGGTTCGTAAAACTTCGGAGGTTCAAGTAGTAAAGGACAGCGATTGCTGAAAAAAGAACACGTGAAGATTTGGGAGCCGGGAGCCGGGATTATTATTTATTTAGACACACTAGCAGCTAATTAGCTGATGCATGTGTATCAAATAGGTTGGTGTCTGAGCGAACGTCCTGGCTTATAGTCGCATTTTTTTTATTAGCCTGTACTTTCCCACAGCTGGGAAAAGGCCTCCCGCAAGCCCCGTATAAATCTTATATTTTCTAGGCCATGACAACAACCATGGCATTCAACAACCATGGTGTCGCAGACTTGCGCCTGATCACGTTGAACCGTACACCTACCATCATCGCAACGGTCCCTCCGATGCTGTTATTTAAAAAAAAACCCAGTCCAGTCTTAGCCAGTAGTCCAGTTTCAAGCCTTTATCAATAAATATCTGTGATGATATTACCAAAGTGGATTATTCATTAGTCTTTGAATGTTTTTCTAAGTAACTTCAACGCTGCCTCTGCCGACTTGCGCCAACCGTTATAATTCCATCAACGAGACTTCGTGACGTACCTCGTTCGACCCGTATGTTCGTATGACTCTCGAAATATCTTAGTTACGACCCCGTCGGTTCAGCCCTTGTGTCGAGGTGAAGGCGCAGACATGACCCAGCTTTAGTAATGTGTGTGAATTATAATTATGATGAATGATCGACGGTGGTTGGTTTCTGAGGAGTTGAATGGGGATAGAAAGTGAAAAATATGTTTTAGGTTGGTCGTATTTACTGCTTCTGACGACGGGTGTAGTTCCTGATTGTGTATAGGAATATATACAATATGGTACTTTGTTATAGTCTTCCAGACTGTATTTCGGCCATGGCGGCCCATCTCAACGGAGGCTAGCCTTCGGTGCGGGAGATATTATAGTGCACAAATGTGGGCGCAGAGACTGGTGCACTCTTTCTTTCCACACTCTCATAGTCCGATGGAACGCAGCAGGACCATCGGCTTAACTTGCTTTCCGAGGCACGGGGGTATCACACCGCCAACATTCAAACTTCGGGCTGTTACTGAGAAATTCCTAATCGAAAAACCCAAACACTTTTCTCGACCAGGGAATTGAACCCAGGGCCACACTCAGCAGTCGCCCTTGCGACCACAAGACCAACGGGGCACAGTGTGGGGCGGGGTCTTACTACCTTATTATGGATGTTTTAAAACGTTTCCGGCAGCCCTAGTGATCATTAACCCTGTGGATTACAGTAACCATAGCTTATAAAAGGGTTAAGGAAGGAACACGGGTGGGTTTTAGTCAGTAAGAGTTTTTTTTTTAAGTATCCTTAATGATATCGACATTTGTCAGAATGTACTATCATTTCTATTTGACAGGATGTTCTACAACCATCTTTCATTTGCGTCAATTCACAGAAGTTCAATTAATCATCAAAAGGCATCAATTAATCCATTACACAGATAAGTCCTCGAACCCTTACTCAAATATAATCGAACCAAAAATAAATATGTTCAAACAGCGAATAAAATGAATCAGTAACTACGTTAAAGGGGACAGGGGACAAACATTTCCTGGCAAATTAACTGGGGATTGATCAGATTTCCGAAGCAAACGTGGCGCGAAGTCCATCGCAATGCCAATCAGAGGGGTTGCTCTCTTTACTCCCAACCCACTTTGTAATTTACTGTTTGGACGCACGCAATAATATCAGACATGGCTCCTAGGTTCAGATTACCAAGTCCCAGCTTAGTAATTTGCGAATGAATGGCGTATTGGGATGTGAACTGAGGCAGATCATTTGCAACGTTTTGATTAGCTTCTTATGGGTGTTTGTTGATGTTTGTAGTTTCGACATATTGAGGGGTTATTCCCTCTTTCCACTTTTCCCACCTGTAATTGTGGGCCAGTCCAGCGTATCCCGCCATCTCTTTCTGAGCCTGCCGGGTGGTCATTTCCTGCTATTTGGGATCCAATGAGTGCTGGTTTTATACGTAATGCTGCTGTGATATGCGGCAGATGTGGTCAGCCCGGTTTCACTTCAGTCCAGCAGCTGTGCGGCCAGCGTCCGTTATTTTTGTTTTGGAACAAAGTATAGAGTTCCTAATGCGGTCTGTGAATTTGACGACGAACGAAGTGTACTTAGTAGGTACACTTCGTTCCATTGCCCGAGGCCTTTGCCTGCAACACAGGCTTACAATGATAAGGGGTTATTATAACTTTGATGATAAGGTGAACAAAATTGATGATAAACTATCATGATGAAAATAAAATTTGATACTAACTTACTCTTTTTTAGGGTACCGTATCTCAAAAGGAAAAAACGGAACCCTTATAGGATCACTTTGTTGTCCATCCGTCCGTCCGTCCGTCCATCCGTCTGTCCGTCTGTCTGTCAAGACCCTTTATCTCGGGAACGCGTGGAGGTATCGAGTTGAAATTAAAATCATATACTCAAATCTACAGTTCCTTGAAGCTGTGAAAAAATCAAACACCAAAGTTAAAGTAAAAAAAAGATACGGCCGTTTATGCCGCAAAAAACGTATATTTCGACACTGTCAAGGTAATCAGAATTTATAGGGTACTTCCCGTTGACCTAGAATCATGAAATTTGGCAAGAAGCAAGATCATGTAGCACAAGTAAAGGAAAAAATCCGAAAATCGTAAATTTGTAGGTACATAAAAAAATCTCGTGATAAACTATTTACATACCTACAAAGTACCGGAACCCTGACTCGCACTTGACCAGTTTTTTTAGTCTCTTGGTTAGTTGTTACGTCATAGGTTGCTTTGCAAGTAGTTTATTTTGTAGGGACCACGGCACATTTAAGACAAGTTTTAGGGAACTTTAATTTAATACTACTGGGTGCTGTAATTTACTAACAAAACTCGAGACACCTACTTGACACATGGCAGTTCCACCAACTAAAGCGTAATGAAAAAGCACATAATTTTTGTTTACAGTTTACATTAACAACAGACAAGCAATAAACTTGTGCTCTCACAAGGCACGTTTGCGTCGTCAAATTGTACTTACATAGTTAATTGTACAACATTTCCTTTGCACACAAAAACTTCACCACAACATGAAACTAGGAATAGTACCCTTCAGGGAGACACCAACGTTTTACAACTTCGACCAACATAAAGTATACACTAGCCTATCCGAGGTGCTAGTCGGGGACTCGCTAAGCGGTTTTTGATGTCACTCGCCCGCAAAGGCGTCGTAAACGCGCGTGTTTGGGCCTCAGAATGTGCCCTGTCGCGGACCAAAATGTTTTTGTGTTCTCGTTCGAACCCAAAGTTGATGTTTACTCCGAAACAAATGAAGGTGCAACGGTCTCCTAAGTGGAATGTAACGAATATACAACACGGACAAGTTACAGTTTTCATGACAAGTTTAGAAGGAAAATTTGTATGCAAAGTGTCCTATTTCAAACTTAAATGGAAAACTAAATTATATTTCTGATGTTCCGCAGTTGGGGACAGACTTCGCAAGTTCCCGGAGTAAGATTAATACGTCCATGGATAACCTACATAATTCTGGGAAGTTTTGTTAGCAAATTAATGTTGGAATTGCTATTTAATTTGGTTAAAACATTTTAATATAAAAGTTTATTCCGGTATTTCAAATTATATCTTATGTAGGTACTTACTTATTTGTTTCGCTCAAATGTTTTCAATTTAAATTCAATCAATGTTCGTGCTGAAAAATAAAATGCAATCATTTTAATATTGATCGAATTGAAATGTAGTCTATCAGACTCAATATAAAATACTGAATATTTATTTACATTTTATATGTTTTTCATCAAACAATCTGCAGGATAAAATAAATAAAAGTTAAATTAATGGTAACGCGATAAGCCTCAGCAGTTAACAAATAATTGTTTTTTTATGATGTATGGTGATTATAAAATATATGATACTTACCAACATGAAAGAAATATAAAAAAAAAACGTGTGTGGTCGGGGGACCCCGAGCAGGAACGAAGTTCGAAATGAGAATCCAAGATGGCGGCTGCGAAAATTTCAAAATGACAAAAGTTTGTACATTTTTGCAGCCATCACCATGGATTTTCATTTTGACCTCACTACCAGCTTCAGCACCAATTGAAAAACATGAAAACTATCTATCTCTCTTTCTCTGTCTCTGTAATAAAGTCGCATGGAGGGGCATAACGCTTTTTTGTTACGTAACGATTTATACCAGTTTACTCCTAAGAGAGAGAAAGAAAGTCGCGTGGAGGATTACATAACGCATCTTCGTTACGTGATGATTTATACCAGTTTACTCCTAAAAGAGAGAAAGTCCCATGGAAGATTACATAACGCATCATCGTTACGTGATGATTTCTACCAGTGTACTCCTAAGAGAGATAAAGAAAGTCGCATGGATGATTACATAACGCATCTTCGTTACCTACGTGATGATTTCTAGCAGTGTACCTACTCCTAAGAGAGAGAAAGTAAGTCGCATGGAGGATTACATAACGCATCTTCGTTACGTGATGATTTCTAGCTGTGTTCTCCTAAGAGAGAGAAAGAAAGTAGCATGGAGGATTACATAACGCAAATGCGTTATGTAATCCTCCATGCTACTTTCTTTCTCTGAGTAAACTGGTAGAAATCATCACGCAACGAAAATTCGTTGCGTGATGATTTCTACCAGTTTACGCCTACCGCAAGCCGTGTTAAAGAATTTTGTTCAAAAAACTTGAATCAAAATGAAAATGCATCATTATCAACCCGCGGCCACTGAAAATATTGATAAATACCATCATGGATTGACTTTAAAATAAATATTTAATAGTAATTTCAGTGAGTGGAACTTTATTTTTGTTGAGCATAAAATAATAATAATAATGTTTATTTATCCAAAGTAAAACAGATTGAGCACAGTGGTCGACTACAATTTTTTTTAACAAATTTAACATTTTTAATTTTTCTAGCTACGGAGAAATATTATGTGAAATGAATAAGGAATATGACATAATATACAAATATGTATATTATGTCATATTCCTTATTCATTTCACATAATTTATGCCAAAATTATTAAGGGTCTATATAATAATATAGACCCTTATTAATTTTGGCTTTCACGTCTTCATATAGTTTTAATGAGAAATATGAGTAGATTTTGTCATTAACCGTAGTCGTCAAAATCTGGCTCGGCTTAGCTTTACTCCAAATATTTTTTTAATCTTGAAAGTGAACTGAGAAAAAAATGTTTAATGTTCAAGGGGTCTTTTATCAGATTTTACTAAAAAAAACTCAAAACTCAAAGCATTTATTTCAATTAAACCATTTACAGGCACTTTTGAATTGTCAAGAAGTCGGTCAGTCAGAAAATAATATGAAGCTAGTTGCCCATTCCAAAGCGTAGGTACGTCCAAATAATTTAATTTGGTATTTCAGTGTTGCATGCAAACATTAGACAGGAACACTATTCGAAGTGAAAAAACAAACACAAAATGAATAAATAAAGTATTTATGTTTGAACTGCAATCTACCCTAAATCTGCATGTAAAAAGATTAATTCCTCTAGTGCAGTTGGGTAAATATTATAGGCATCAATATTTATAATGCAATATTGTATGCATCACAGCGTAAAATTCAGATTCCAAATAAACACATTACTATTCCTAATGACACAAACATTACATTTTGTTTACCAATATTTATTGCAAAGAAAGCAAACATGCGTTTTTCATTCTCTAGATTAAACATGTCATTTGAATATTGAAAGTAAATGTTTGCTGTACGTATACTTTTTCAGGCCGCCCGTGTACGAATATTTACGACTCTAGACGAAACGGGCGCAAAGCGAGGCGTCGATTAACCGTGTTCGTTTAGTCTCGCGTGGCATCCTCAAACGCGATATGTTTTTGCAAAAGCATTAAGTACAGCAGAAGTAATTTTAATAGGTTTTTTACGCACCAACTGATGAATACTGAGGCGCGTAATAAATTTGGATCAGACTGTAAATTGAATTTTAAGTTCGGTCATACTGTGTTTACAGTACATTAGTAAGGTCGACGGCTTGTAAAATTCAATAGAGGCGATGTTTGAATAATAAAAATAATAATAATTTATAAAAAATTTAAAAAATATAATTTATAAAAATAAATAAAGATACGTTTGTTTTATTGTAGATATAAAAAGCACATATTGTGTATCTTAAAATTCTAAAAGCACTTAATTTACTTAGCTTGAAAAGCTTAATTTACTATGTATTTTAAGTTAGTCTCAAACAGATGTACCTATACATCGACAATAATTCATTTAATCACACTAATACTATAAAGGCAAAATTTTGTGAGTGTGTGTGTGTGTTTATATGTTTGTTACTTCATCACGCTCAAACGGCTGGACCAATTTTGATAAAAAAAAATATGGAGATAGCTGACACCCTGGAATATCATATAGGCTACTTTTTATCCCGATATTTCCACGGGATCGACATTTACAAGGGTGAAAACACGGGGCGCAGCTAGTTGTCTATAATCTTTGTTCTCTTATATTGGAACAATTAGGTAAAGTATAATCAGCCTATAGGTAATGTTCCCACTGTTGGGATGCAGGCCTCCTCTCTGTGAGAGGGAGTTGGCCATAAATCACCACGCGGGCTCATTGCGGTAGGATGTCACATGCCTTCGAATTTCTCGTTCTAGGACATTAGGTATAGAACAGTTAATTTTCCAAATTATCATGTCATAGAAGTGTTTTGTGACACCTCTCTTCATTAGCTCGCGAAATGTGAACGCGAAGATAAACATGCACGAGAATTCATAAAATATCTCTTAAGCAACATCAAAACCATACTTTTCTTTAACGAATCTCCTTACCGGTTTCTAGTAACAAAACCGGTTCCGTGAAGCGTATTAGTGATTTATGCTAGCATTTTACAAGGATCGTTACGGCTAATAAATCTTGGTTAACTTGTTGCGAATTAGGCTTCCCTTATAAACGCATGTTACGCGCGGGTTTTTCTTTCGCGCGTAATTTATACTCTGTGGCACGGGATTTGGGATCGTGTAATAGAGTAATATTTTGAGCAAAGTGACGTAGTGAGTGGATTATGTTTACATTTGTTTTAGATTATGCTTGTAATAGTAGTTGTTACATTAAGGGGAAAGCATCAGGGTAAACCGCTAAAGGAGGAGGCGGAGCGAGCGAGGGAGAGGCAATCTTTGCGCCCTCACGTCCCTATTCGCCGCAGGAGACGCCCTGGTCGTCGCGAATCAAGAGCCGATTCCCGGCCACCGTAGGCGCGGGCTTACGGACGAAAAATGGGTAGCTCGCGCGCCGTCCGGTAAGGACCAGGCCTGAGATGACGGCACGTTGTATTCCACGCGCGCCTCAAAGAGATATCAGCACTAACTCATGGGTCTGCTAGGGCCAATCCCTGCTAGGGTCGCGGGTTGTTCGAAAGAACTACCGAGCTGAAGGAACACGGGTGGGTTTTAATTAGTAAAAGTCTATTATGGCCCTCCCGCTCCGCCCAGAACAAAAAAAAGGGGTAGCCCACGATATTCAAATTTTCTTTTTTTTTTTGTAATTTTCAGAAATTATCAGTTTAACTCGTTCATATTACCCCATATTGATTGACATTTAAGGCCAATTCTAACTTAAGGAGCTGTATGGCTGGTTCTAATGATTATAATCATATTCTAATCAACATGCAACTTGACACTTACCTGCAAATTGAAAAAAACGTAATAAAATTTAAATTTCACGGGCCAATTAAAAATAAATAGCGCATCCCCTTTAAATACAAGACTTGTGAATCTGTAGCCATGTTTAAATGACATAAGAATGTTCTTATGTTCTTGTCTAGTCTGTGGTCACTGACATATAGTTAGCTATTTCTTGACACGCTATTTCGCTCGTGTTATAGCACGTCCGCCATTGCTAAGTTCGTGTGTGTCACTCTTGTATTTTTACTGTTGTGCAACATACAACTGTTATCTGTCAAAAACCTCATTCAGTTTAACAGTAGTTTCGATGTTTTGAAGATCAATCTATGATTGACTGTGAAGACAAATTGCAAAAAAGCACTTCACGTTATTTCCATATTAGATTTAGGTGCTGTTTTGATATGTTTTCTTTGTAAATTCAATTTCCTCTTCCAAATTATGTTTAACTAGCTGCGCCCCGCGGGTTCACTCGCGTAAGTGTCGATTCCGTGGGAATATCGGGATAAAAACTATCCTATGTTCTTCCCCGGAATGCAATCTATCTCTCTGCCAAATTTTATTGAAATCCGTTCAGTGGTCTAGGCGTGAAAATGTAACATACATACAAACAGACAGGCAGACAGACAGAGTTACTTTCGAATTTATAACATCCCCAATATTTTACATTTATAAGCTGTTTATATTTCACGAAAAAATACTTTTGTTCGTATCTGTACCCATAATCAACGAAAAATTGTAACCTACAAACCTATTACTCCACCTCACCACAGTATAAAGACATACAGTATTGTATCTCGGCCGTAACCTTGATGTAAATGCCTACAGCCGCGCGGTACGTAAACATGCGATAGGGCTGCCCGCCTCCAGTATTTTTATTACATTTGCCTACTTTGTGTTTCCATTTAGTTTTGTTATTGTATTTTACTGTGTGTACATAAATAATAAAATAAATAAATAAATATACCTACTTCTTTTTATATAAACAAATAAAATACTTTGTGAATTGAATAGGAAGTGTGAAAATGCGTGTTGTTTTGATCGCCGCCGCACGACTCCAGCTAGTGAGCAGCGCGCTGTTGCTATTCAAATTTCGAACTAATCGCCGCGCGGCGCCAGTCAGTAGGCAGCGCTAGCGCGCTGTTAAAATAGCGGGAAAGCAAGTGTGCATTCACAGATTGATTTTATTTAAAATTAAAAAAACAGTTTATTCGGTAATTTAAAAACTTGGCTGCATGCTCTAGTGTCTTTGCCAACATTTTCACGCAGCCACGGCAGAAAATAATCCTCGCGCCATTTTTCTCAAATTTTCTTTTCTTTGTACTTGTATTGTGAAATGTTTTTTTTTTCTGTTTCCTCGCAAATGTGTTAAAAAACGTCGTACGATATACGTGCGTATTGGTTATAACATCTTAACGCACTAATATCGTAATGTACTATTACAGAATTATAATCATTAAAGTCATCAACACAACTCTCTAAGACCATGTAAGTCCAAAGAATGATGATTTCATGAAACAGTTATTCTTATTACAGTAACAGTTATTCAATAAAAATAATTAGTTTTATTCATAAAAGTATGCAATCATTTCATTAATGTTTTGTTATGATGTTGTCACGTTAAACTATCGTCCGTAAATCGACTTTACAGACAACCAATTTTTTTCTAGTATTATTCATACACACAGTACAATAAACAACTATTATTAATAATAAAAACCACTTCTTTACTTTGAATTATACAAACTAACAAAACACACATGCCCCGAGGTTTTAACACAAGCGTACCTACCGTATAATGATTCATGAACCGCCTGTAACTACCTATTTCACTCGTGTCTATCACTTTCCTTTACTTTAATCACTTTATTTATTAATCCAGACATCTTTTTTTCCGGAGGTAATAGGAAATACTTATCCATTAAAAAGAAGACACACATTATGTACCTACCCACTAGTAAGTAAAATAGACTTACCTTTCAGAGTTTCCAGGTAATGTAAAAAAAGCTATCTCTGGATGCGTTATTGACGAATTCATGCAACCAAAAACAGCACAATATCGCCTACTCGTCATATTAAATATGTACTTGAACTTATTTTTAGTGAAAAAATCGCGCGGTTATTGTTAAAAAAACAAAACACCGTCCGTTCGTCACTGTTGCACAGTCGCGACTCCGAGCCGCCTGAGCGCACACGGTGATCGAAGCGCGTAGGTATAGCCCGCGTTTCGTCCGTTTGTATGAAGACGACCTACTGTATATATCATTACCGTGACCTCACTGCCCTAACAACGAAACGAGCTAACAAAACCCTTAGAGCCCCCGCAGACCACAGACTTTTTATCGGCCGATAGTTTAGTCGGGTTGGTCTGCTAGTACGCACACCGAGCCAACTAAACAGTTCAGTCGGTGATGAGTGCGCAAACTATCCAACAGTCTGCCGACTATTTGCTAGTTTCTAACCAACTGTTGAAAAGAGTGGTCGCACTGCACAATGAAAATTAAAAAAACATTGTACAGAATTGTTATTATTGCTCTCATACACCGGAGGAGGAAAATTAAAAAGGGAGCCCGAGAGTATTGGGTGCATCCTATTCCCATCCTCGATCAAAGTTACGATCGAAGATTTCGAAATAAGCGACTGAGAATTGGGCGATGCCATTTTACAAAACACGCGGGGCCGACCATTCGCTGTCAAAACTCGGAGCGAACTGAACTATCGGCTTAGTCGGCCGACTAAAAAATCGTCGTGTGTGCGCGTGTGGTAGGGAGCCAATACTGATTATACAGTCGGCCGATAGTTTGCCGACAGTTTAGTTTGAATTGAATCGGGAAGCCCATCAAACTTGTTTATCGGCCGATACCAAATCGTCATGGTGTGCGCACTTGCTTACATCTGCGTACTGATTAAGAGCCCGACCAAACTATCGGCCGATAAAAAGTCTGTGGTCTGCGGGGGCTCTTACACATCGGGCCAAAATTACCGACACACCGTACAAAAATAAGGATCGTAAAAACTTCCACGCTTTAGACCAAGTAATGTCGTGTCAATGCTAAAGTATGTTCGTCACGATAGTTGCAAAAGTTTGATAAGCCTGTTTACGGCGACAGTGAACAGTTCTCATGTTGTTTTATTTACATTTGATGGGGCAAATAAATAGAAATCGCTTCCAGGATGAGGGAATTAATGTGTGTTTGTTGTGTTGCTGAACAAATACGTCTTTTTGTTTGGCCAAACCAACTATTTACTAGCTTTGTATGCCTTTCGTCGAGTTCGCGGTAATTATGGGTAATTAAATGCCGAAGAAGCAGGCCACTGCGATACCTCGCAGTCGCGTTTTAGCTCGCTGCCTCGAAGTCACCTCCTTATAAAGAAATGCATGCTAAAAGACACTCACTAACATACCATAACATACCTCACGGGCGGCAATGGGTACACTACTTAAATACGAAAAACTTTTTTCCGACAGTCACAAATACGAATTTCAAAATACCGATTTTCATAATTCCGAATATTTCAAAATTCCTAATAATATAACAACTCCGATTTATCATTGATCGCATATTAATAATAAAAAAATATCAATATTCCCAACGTTTATAATTACTATTCTCAAAATACCGAGTTTGAATAGATCGAATAACAATAAGTCAAAATACGAATTCCGATATTATAATACCGATTAATTAGAATTCCGAAACAAAAACGCCTTGTAAAACTGAATAGAAGGACAAATAAACACATATTTGCTTGTCAGAGAGAAGTATAATATTATGTTTAGTATGAGTAACTTTTTTTCACTGGTCACAGTTCTAACCTATTCTAACCCAAATGGTTCACCAACAATAGAGGGGATTTGGCACTCGGCGACCTCTGCCGCGTCACGTTCGCTTCGCTCGCTCGCCTTCGCGCTTTAAAGGTCATAGTTCTAACCTAACCTAACCCAAATTATTCTCTAACAATAGAGGGGATCTGTCGCTCGGCAGCCGCTGCCGCGCCACGTTCGCTTCACTCGCTCACTTTCGCGGTTTAATAGTCACAGTTCTAACCCAACCTAACCCAAATGATTTTCCAACAATAGAGGGGATCTGTCGCTTGGCGGCCGCTGCCGCGCCACGTTCGCTTCGCTCGCTCGCCTTCGCGCTTTAAAGGTCACAGTTCTAACCTAACCTAACCCAAATAATTTACCAACAAATAGAGGGATCTGGCGTTAAGGGCCACTGTTCTAACCTAACATATCCCAAAGGATTCAATAACAGTAGATGGTACCAGACCCAGATATATGTAGAGAAAGAAAACACAAAAAATAATATTAATACACCAATATTAATAACAAAGTAGACGTTTTTAGTAACATTAAACGTTACTCATAGATTTTGAATTTATATGCGTAACTGAATAATATATGTACTAATTGAATCAGAATCAAAATCCTAATTTTAGCAGTCTATTTGAAGTATTGAAAATCGGAATGTCGTTTTCCGGACCCAGAACCCATCGAGCATTTGATTCTTTGAACGTATGAAAATCGGAAAAAAAACAAATCGCATTTACGACTTTCGGTAAAATAAGTTTCGTGATTTTTAATAATAGACTTTTGAAAATCGGCACATCGAAATTCGGAATAAAATATTTCGGAGTATTTGGGTTTGCCCCAAGGCGATACATCGCAGGATGCTTGGGGTTTTACCTCGTTGCCTGGTATGTGCGTGCGTGTTTATATTAGCATGCATTTGTTTTACTTGGAGGTGAAATCGAGGTAGTAAGCTAAACCGCGACCGCGAGGTGAGGCATCTTTGGCATGTAACGACCTTAAGCAGTAGGAAATGGTTTCAGCTGAGCATTTCACCAGAAAATTGGCAAGAATACGATTGTACTTTGTACCTTATGCTTCAGCGATAAAATTGAAAATCTATTAAAGAAATTAGACAGATTGTAGTAGCTTGATGTGCTGGCGTCTGTACATGAAACATTAAATAAATAAACTGCTACAAAGCTGTCTAAACTGACAGCGAGTAAAAACCTATCAAATCCCTGCAGACTAAATAACAATATTGACAGGTTATCAATTATTGTTGAAATATTGTATCGACCAAGTTCAAAAGAGGTTTATTTATTACTAGCTTCTGCCCGTGACTTCGTCCACGTGAAATTTCTTACTCTCCGACCCACCCCGTTGCTTGGCATCGCCTGCCCGCGCTAATACTTCAAATATTTCTTCGGTTGGAGTGAGATCCGGAGGTGGTTTGAAGTAGGCAAATATTAAAAGTATGACAGAATAATCTAAATAGGTACTTAGGTCTTGCCTGATAGAACACTAGCTTCTGCCCGTGACTTCGTCCGCGTTAAATTTCTTGATCCCCCGACGCACCCCGTCGCATCGCATCGCCTGGCCGCACTAATCCTTCGTTTTTGCTTAGCGTGCTTTCTGACTTAATTTACAGCTTACAGGACCTGAACACAAAAAACGCAAGTTTTAGAAACAATAAAAGTATATGATCGACTTAACAGTAAACAAAATCAGAAAAATATAATTATATCATATTTTTTAGGATACTCGTATATGCTATGTAGATAGTGTATTGAAAACCGAATACAACTAATTTGATACGATCGAAAAAAACTTTCGTTTTATAATAAAAACCATACTAATATACATACAATCATTCTAATTTTATGTCAGATTATTCTACAAGCAACGTACTAAAGCACTAGTGTTTTAATTTTTTAGTTCAAACAATAGATTTTTTGTAATTAAATAATTGCTTCGTATTTTGCAATAAATTACCAGTATTGTGTCATCGCGCTTCTGTTTCTTTTCTATGCAATCCGACAGTGAGCGTGCTTTAGGTCATATAAGCCCCTTAAACAAACTTCTTAGCTCTAATTATTATCTATATCTACTAACAATAATATTAGTAGAGATCACGTTATTATTTGAGAGCAGAATAATTGAAGAAATGCGATATTTAGATAGCTAATCATTCATCTCATTATTCAGTCTAGCCCTAGGTATCAGATTGACAGCTCTTTTCATGAGCTGAGAGCGTAATATTAAAATATGAGTATCATCACTTTTGTATTGGATTATTTATTAATGCATTATGAAAATTTTCTTTTTCGGTCAAGTTTCGAGCATGATTTATGTGTAGAGTTCAATCATATTGAAAATGTTGCTTTATTGAAGGTATTTTTAATAGAAAGCTAAATGTATTCTTATAAATTAATCTTATTAATAAGAATCCACT
The DNA here is from genome assembly GCA_927399505.1 of Luperina testacea. NCBI lineage: Eukaryota > Metazoa > Arthropoda > Insecta > Lepidoptera > Noctuidae > Luperina > Luperina testacea. Next base: position 4,580,399 of record OV656771.1, read on the forward strand.
TAGCTGTTGTTGAAATTTTATTCTCGGTGTATTCGCAGATCAGTGAGATTCCGCGATGTTGCGGAGGTGGATCCAGCTCCACGTTGAATTTTAATTGTATATTATTATGTTAATCTGTGATAATTTTTAATTGAAATGAATGCTTTGAGTTTGAGTTTGTGTTTGTAACCTACTAACTAACAATAGAAGTTAAGTTGGACTCCTGTCTGAAATAAGTCTTATATTCTATACTTTAGAAAAACTATTTAATGAAATCTTTGTATATCGCACTATAAACACACTAATATTATAAAGGCGAAAGTTTGTGAGTGCGTGTGTGTGTGTGTATTTATATGTTTTTTACTTCTTCACGCTCAAATGGCTGTACCAATTTGATAAAATTTTGTATGGAGGTAGCTGACACCCTGGATTAACATATATGCTACTTTTTATCCCGATATTCCCTCGGGATCGACATTTACGCGGGTTAAACACCGGACGCAGCTAGGTGCCATAAAGTATGAATTAAGAGAAGAAAAAATAGAGAGCAATGCATAAAAGTAAAGGTCAAAAAAAGGTTTTGAAAGACAAAACAAAAACAATTAATAATAACTGGTCTTTTGAGTCGCAATCACAGATATAGATATATGTACACCTAGATAACGCAAGAGCAACTACTTCGCGTGCCAAAAATCGCACCAGCTTACGTACAAAAATCGTAAGCCGCTACTTTCGCGCTCAGTCCTGTGTAGTGTTAGCTGGGTAAGCGTGAGCGAGAGCGCGAGCTTGTGACGTCACGTAGATAGTCTAAAAATGGCACGCTTGGTTTTCATACAGTTCGTGACACTTGCGTTATCTAGGTGTATCTATTTCTGTGGTCGCAACAATCTCTCTTACACACACAAACACAGCAAGGTACACATAAATAATTACATGCCCGCTAGCATCCATATTTAACACACAACATCATTACCACTGCCGCTATTGCGTCATCAAACTCAATTATCCAGTAAAGCCCAAAAAACAACAAAATACATGACGTCACCAAAACAAATGCCTGCCATATATTATAACTCCGCCCTACATAGCCGGGTCATCTAAGTGTTTTTGTCTCGGCTACATAGTGTTAATTTCCCTGGAGCAGTCAATTCTGCTGAGCCATCAATCTACGTCAGTGTCGCAGTAACTAAAGCTTTTTAGACGTGCGTGTATCTAGGTATATTTGTATTCATGTGTATTTGGTTTGTAGTTTAATCTGTGAAGGAAAAATGTAAGCAGTCTTTTAGATTTACCTCCGGTTTCTGAATAATTGATATAAATCATATTTGCATGACATTTGTATGTTTTTTCGTTTAGAAATGCTATGGACTGTAAGAAATATTCCTTTCGCAAAATATGTACCTATATGGATGAATCAATTACCGTGCGTTAGTCTCGCAAAAACTCGTAATTGGCTGGGCCGATTGTGATGAAACTTTGGTAAGTGTTGTGTGCGCGCTGGAGAAGGTTCCTGACAAAAACAAATGAAAACGACATTGCAGCGCATTAGCTAGTATTTCATAAAAACATACATAAGTAAGTTTTTTTTTGTTTCACTCCCGTACGCATTTATTTTGGTTCGCCCAACTATTTTCGAGATTGGAGCGGTGAGGTCATCACATGACGGTGTCGTACTAACCGTAAAATATTAATAAGTACCTATGTCACGAAAGTTATAATGTACAGACGCCAGCACATCAACCTACCCGAAACTGTCAAATTTTCCCAATCAACTTTGAACCTTATGCTTTAGCGATATAGTTGAAAATCTATTAAAGAAATTTGACAGATTGTAGTAACTTGATGTGCTGGCGTCTGTACTTAAAGAATAGCGATAGATTAATGAGTGTACGAATGATAAAATCTATGTGAACTATAATAAATAAAGATATCCTATGGTACTTATTTCACCCTTTGCAGGTATCGCCTTTTCCCCTTAGAGGGTAGAAAGCGCATAGTGTGCCGCACGAAGCCGTTTGAAGTCAAAGCAATGGCGCACAATATATGTAAATAGTGAAAAATTCCAATGTGGCACTGCAGTGCTTTAATAACATACTTCATAAAATATTTAGCTATACACCTGCGATTGTATAAGCAAGTTCTTTGTTTTGTAACACATACTAATAATAATAATAATAATTCATTTATTTCGGGTAACTAGGCCCATAGAAGACAACATTACAAAACATATTACACAATAATAATAATACTAAAATTCATACTAAAATGTCAAAAAAATGAAATAAAATAAAATAAAATTACGACAACACATACAAAAATAGGGTTAATAACGCCTGCTAATAAAATAATAATAATAATACAATTCATAATAAATGTCAAAAAATAAAATAAACTTACGACAATACATACAATTAATAACGCCTGCTAAACGGCATCACCTGAACATGCCTGCTGCAGCAATGCAACATATAGGGGCAGTCCAGCCTATCGGCAATCATCGCCAGGACTGCGTTGGAGCTGGCCCGTACTCTGCGCACCAGAGAGATGCTCCGCCTGCGCGTAGTTGCATGAAAATAGGCGCGCAGTGCGCTCCTCCGCGAACATGCCCGAGGCGCTGCAGAACCGAGGCAGCCCCACCACAATCCTAAACGCATTATTGTAAAGAACGCGGAGGTCGCTATAACACTTCTTTGTGTAACGAGCCCACAAGCTGCAGGCGTAAAGGGATGTACAATATGCTCTAAATAATGTGACTTTCACCTTTCCTGAACACCTAGCAAACCTGCGGGCTATCATGTTGGCTCGTATTGAGAGCGACCTCCGCTCTCTCCCAATATCCTCATTATCACTTAGGTCAGGCGTAAGAATATGTCCCAGATATTTAAATTTATTCACCCTCTCCAGAGGTGTCCCGTTAAGTCTAACTGACGGAACATTCTGGGGACTTACAGCACCAACTCCAAAAACCATGAACTGGCTCTTTGCCACGTTATATCGCAAACCATGATCACGAGCATAGTCTTCACATATACTTAACAACCTCCTCAGACCACATACCGACGCACTCAGCAACACCATATCGTCTGCATAACTGAGATTATTCACAGATACTCCATTAATATGGCAGCCGACATGGCAGTTGCTGAGCGCGATCCTAGTAATATTATACATGTGAAGATGAGATGGGTGAGATGGGTGGGTGGGTGATTTGGGTGAGATGGGTGGGTGATGGGTGGGTGGATGGTGGGTGTTGTGATGGGTGGGTGGGGTTATGTGATGTGTGATGTGATGGTGTGTGTGTGGTGTGTGTTGGTGTGTGTGTGTGGTGTGTGTTGGTGTGTGATGTGGTGTGTGTGTGGTGGTGTGTGATGGTGTTGTGAAGATGTTTGTTACTCAATCACGCGTAAACCGATGAACAGATTTCGATGAAAATTGGCACATAGATAGACCATTTCCTGGATTAACACATAGGATACTTTTTATTCCGATATTCCCACGGGATCGAAACTTACGCGTGTGAAACCGCAGGGCGCTGCTAGTAGTAATTCTATATATATAAACTAATAATAAAGTTGAAGAGTTTGTCTGATTGTTTGAAGGCGCTAATCTCTGGAAGTATCGGTCGGATTTGAAACATTATTATTGCATTTGATAGCTCAATTCTCGAGGAAGGCTATACGCTACATTAACATCGCGCTAGGACCTTTAGGGGTCGAGCAAAAACTAGAAAAGTCACAAGGAAAGTGGAAACGAAGTAATAGGTGCGGGTAGGCGATACGATGCGATGGGGTGGGTCAGGGGAGCAAAGTCGCGCAGACACGGGCAGAATCTAGTCATTAATAATTTCAAACTTATACAACAGTCAGAGAAATTAATTGCAGATAAACTAAATTGACATTAACACCTTACGTTTTGCAGAGTCCTACTCATTTCATACAATGTGATTTGAATCTACGGGCAATTTAAGTTGGTAGCTTAATAATTACTGACTTTACCTTTGTCTTTCTAACTAAATATCAAAATACATCTTGGTATATTCTCACCAATTTCACTTGGTTGTCGAAAAAAGGTTTGAGTTTACTTCATCTTATGAGTAGAACGTTCTGATTTTATCAGCCATCATCTGCCAAGCCTTTTCCCAACTACAGCGTATACTTACAAACACTATTTATTAACCTATTTATTGTGTACAAAACTGGGGGTCTAAAAAGGCCACTTTGCCAGAATCATAAAAGGATAACATTATGAATCATAATATGGCGAAGACAGTCCGTGTTTTTATTTTTTCGCTGCACTACGTAGGCATAATCAAAGAGATTGGGATTGAATTTGGATTAGATTGATTGGTATTTTAGCACAGACAAAAAAAAAACTGAAAAATCCTTCACCAATGGGATTTGATACGATTAACTTAACAGTTAACTGTCCATTATGATTCATAATGTTATCCTTTTATGATTCTGCCAAAGTGGCCTTTTTAGGCCCCCTATTGTGTCTTGGGATCTGTATTTTAGTTTTTTTTTTTGCCACCGACTTCCGAAATTAAAGTTATTTCTTAATTTTGAGTTACTTTCTTTTTGGAGTTTATAACTGGAATATTTGTTCAATAGCGTTTACGCCGTACGGCATTTCATACAAATACCAAGCCCTTGTTTTTCGAAATGAATGAACCGATTTTAATGAAACTTCATACGCATAAGCAAGATATAAAGGTCTAAAAAGTTACTTAAGAACATTTTCGAAATGTCTTATTTGAAAAAAAGATAACTGGAAATCTTTGTTTCTATGGAAAATTTAAAATCGGTCTAATTTGGCTGTAACACTATTTTTCGAAAATGAAGTAACTTTTTAGACCTTTGTATCTTGCTTATCCGTATGAAGTTTCATTAAAATTGGTTCATTTATTTCGAAAAACAAGGGCTTGATGATTTGTATAAAATGCCGTACGGCGTAAACGCTCTTAATAACTCTAAATAAAACTCTTGGTCTATTCCCACTGTTGCCATTTAACGAATTATTTAGAAAGTCCACAGTCAGAGTTGTTCTTAGGGTAGACAAATTAAATCAATGTTATAATTTGACGACTCTAACGGGCCAATCTGAATAATTCGATTACTCCGCTCTTTCCTCCATAACTGAGTTAAGAGCGGTGCGATTTATTAAAAAAATCAAATATTCATCATTCCAAAGTAAAACTGGAGTTGAAATTCCAATTTTATTGGAGTTTTAAAGTTAAGCTTATGTTTAATTTAAAAATAGATTGAAGTCAATTTGTTTGTTTAGATTTTTTTGGCAAAAGATCGTCTGGTAGGACTAATTGTAGTGGAGAATCCACAATAGATTTTATTCAACTAAGAGCTCTTGTATTTGATGTCTGGTCTATTTGAAAAGGAGATAGAAAAATATTAAAAGCAAACAAGATGATTATATTGGTTCTGCCTTCTGTTCAAACAAGCTTCTGCCCGCGACTTCGTCCGCGTGAAATTCGTACTTTCCTCTAAATATTTCGAAAATGTATGGTTATGATCTTATCATTTAAAAAGAAAGATTATCTATACCAATTCTCGAGCTAATCAAGCCACGCAGTAAATCCTCTCCTGTACAATTAACTACCCTTTTTCACGCAGTTAGGGGTAGATTTTCGAAAAACTCTGATACACGTTATTCTTTATTTTTAGTTTTAAGTATACATACTTAGTTTCGAGTTAATCGGACAGCGCGTTAAAATTCTTCCATACAAACCTCCCACCTCCCAATCCCCCTTCAGAGTGTATTTTAGAAAAACAAAAAATGCTAAACTTCATAATTTAGTTAGATAAGTATTCGTGCCAAGTTTCTAACTCAAGGAATAATATTCTTCGTACAAACAAAATCCCTCCTTTTCACCTCCTTAAAGGTTGAATTTCCAAAAACCTCTTCTTAGTGGATACCTACTCTTCACAAAGAACACACCCTCCGAAAAAGGTTTGAAATTCTAACAACACCGTTGCGATATCTTCCAACCATAAGCCTAGATAGTAAATTTAAAGATTTTTACTTCGAAAATTAAGGACTTTCCATACACAACTTCATCCCCCTTTTTAACCCTTCGGGGGTAGAATTGTCAACAACGCTGAGACACTTATACATTAACTTTCAATCCTCAGCCTAAGCACAAAATTTGAAGATCCTTACTTCAAAACTGACGGACTTTCATATAAACTTCCATCTCCTATTTTTCACCCCTTTAGGGGTAGAATTCTCAAAAATCCTTTCTTAGTGGATACTACTCTTCACAAAGAACACACCCTCTAAGTTTCATGTCTCTAGGACCAGCGGTTTGGGCTGTGTGTTGATATATCAACAGTCAGTCAGTCAGTTTACCATTTTCAATCAATCAGTCAATCAATTAATCAAATCATTTATTTGCAACGAAAATATTTTATATGTATATATATAGATAACGAGCAATGTCCTTAGGTCACTGGCTCTATTGTGGATTTAGATTTGGCTAAACTTAGGTTACGCGATTTATGTACGCATTTATGACGATCAGATCGTGTAAAGAGTCACCTTGTACTATTTGTTGAACAAGGTGACTTTTCACCCAGTCTGGAGCGAAAATGTAATAACTTATGACAAGTAGGTAAGGACCGCTACAACACGAGGTGAGTAGCTGCGCAGTAACAATTTCACCTGTCAGCGGGGGTGAGGGGTGAGGTACTGGTGATCAGCGAGTAGCGAACTTCAGAGCCGCCATACATTTTGGATCAGGTTGTGTCTAAGTAGTTACGATTGGCATAAACACATGCATTTTGTAAATTATATAAAATGTTTATCATGGCTAAATAGGGTAATCAACAGGGAGGGGTACATCTCAGTGCCTTCTCTATTTTTGTTATACGTTCTGTGTAAGTTTTTAAAATTATTGACTGTACGTGAAGAATTAGTCTTGAACACTTTTGCTTTACATAGAATGAATTTTATTTGATTTTTAAATTCTATTCCTTCCATGTATAACCTGTCAACCTTCAAAGCAAAAGTGAAGTGTGTATCTTCTAGGCTTGCTCATTCCATCATAGACCTCAATACATCGCTTTCCACCAGGCGAGGTCTACGTCAAGAGCTGGCCCATTTTGCAATAAAAAAAATTAAAGCATTTTCAAAATTTTATTGAAATAGTGGTGCTTCAGTTCTAAAAATATTCAAATCTCAATGTATAGAACAACCAGCAAAACTCATTCTTACAAAAACACACACGAAATATCCTCAAACAAATCAAACTGACCCAACCCGTCAGTTCCACCAACTTAAAAACGCGAAAAACTGTTAAATGCGGGTACATTTTAAAAGGCCTGGATGACGTCAAAGTGGGTATAGATAAGCGCAGACTGCGCAATCTATCTTCCTCGGCGAGACGTGTGTGATACGGGCACCCACATGATATAATCGAAAATCGCTTACCGCGATCCATCTACATATTCCTTCTGACATGACTCAAATTGGCTTGAGGCTTTGTGGAAGTTTCATCAAGCATGATATGATTTTTGCTGTAATGTTTTATAGGATAGTTTTTTCTAGTTTCGGAGGCAGTGGCATGTTGGCAAACAGATTTTTTTTAAAACATATTTATGGTTTGTTATCAGTACATTTTTTTTTCTTTTTATTTAAAGGAGCTTGTTCAATTTGAAGATGTCGCCCCTGTAATACAAAGTTATCAGTACCTTAAATTACACAATAGGTACAATTCGACGGACGACACGGTTGGCGCAGTGGCTGAACGATCGACTGCTGCGCTGAGTGTCACGGGTTCGATTCCCGCACGGAACAAATATTTGTATTACCTACAGGTAGTTGTTCCGGGTCTGGCTGTTTGTGTATGTGAATTTATATGTTTGTAAACGCATCCACGATACAGGAGTGATTCCTAGTGTGGGGCAACGTTTAAAAAAAAAATTACGGATTTCACCACACTGGATGAAAACTGACTCCACGCAAAATAATGATCAATTTGTCATATATTGTTTTCCCGAATCATTTTAAGCGAAGCAGATGCCTGTGTTCACTTCGATTTATAAAAACACACGCAGACAGCAAGCGTTGATTGCGTTGTACTTGAACCGAGCAAAATCTTTTTAATATCAATTTAAAATGTAGAACACAATTTTTAGGATTCCGTACCTACCTCAAAAGGAAAGCCTGCTAAGATCACTTCGCTGTCCGTCTGTCTGTCAAGACCCATTTTCTCAGGAACGCGTCATAAAGTTGGAAACCGGTCAAGAGCCGCGCGTACCCTATGTAGTACGATACAATAGAAAATCAATTGTGTCTCATTAGCGGGGAGATTAATATCAAATACTCAAGGTTGCAATCCCTTGAAGCAGTAAAAAAAACCAAACTTCTAAGTCAACGCAATCAAAAGATAAGGGCCTTTATGTTCCGTTAAGGCCGCATATTTTGACTCTCACAAAGGAATCAAAACCTATAGGGTAAGTTCCCGTTGACCTAGAATCATGAAATTTGGTAAGAAGCAATTTCATGTAGCACAACTCACAAGTAATGGAAAAAATACGAAAACCGTAAATTTGTAATTACATACCTACAAAATACGGAACCCGCGGTGCGCGAGTCCGACTCACACTTGACCGTTTTTTTAAATACACAAGTACAGACGCTAGCACATCAAGATACCCGAAACTGTCAAACTTTCCCAATCAACTTTGAACCTTATGCTTTCGCGATAAAGTTGAAATCTATTAAAGAAATTTGACAGATTGTAGTAGATTAATGTGCTGGCGTCTGTACAATATTTACTGAGCACCAACTAAAGCGTAAATGGAAAAATGTTCAAAAATCATAGTATGTACAACATGTATGCATGTGAAAAAAATATTTCAATCAAAAGTATTTGAATATCGCCGATTGGATAGTGGATACCAATTAGCTCGGTTCCAATTAAACCCATGCATGTATCTGATGAACTGACAGTCGCTGGTAAAAAGTACGATTGGATTTTAGTGAGAGATTTAGGAGCGGGCGCAGGCGAATTGAGATGTGTCAAGTTGTCCACTGTTCGCGGTGCGAATGCGATTGCACGAATTTTACTCGAGATATCGGTAAATGACAACACCCCAAGTATGATGCTGTGTAAAAAAGCGGCCAAGTGCGAGTCGGATTCTGGCTCGACTCTGGTTGAACTCTGGTCAGGGTCTGGCTGTTTGTGTATGTGTATTTAAATGTTTGCAAACGCACCCACGATACAGGAGTAATTCCTAGTGTGGGGCAACGTTTTTTTAAATAAGAAAAAGAAAGAGAAAGACTCGCACACGAAGGGTTCCGTACCGCCATACAATATTTAACACTACATATATTTTTTAGACCCCTTAATATTTTAATTTTTTATGATTTGTTGTTATAGCGACCATAGTAGTATATATTCTGTTAAAAAATCAAGCGTGTACCTAATACGGTTCAAAACATGCAGCCATCTGACAAACAGACAGACGGACAGACGAACAGCGTGGACACGGAACCCTAAAGAGGTTGGCGGCGGTTTAGAACATTATTACTAAAGTGGTTGACGTTTCTGGTGGGCCGTGGGAAGTATAATTGTGTCAACTACACGACAATAGTGTAGTGCTTGGAATCGGGAACTGGTTTTTATAAATTCCACATTAGTAATGTAAGTAATATTTTTGTAACAATATAATTTAAAGAGTCCATCTTTCCGTTCTTCTCCATAGGTACCTACAGTACCCGGCGAAAAATATTGCACATCGACCTTTGGAAAGAGACAATCGGCTAATTTCGGCTTCGTAGAGCGTTATCTCTGTCGCACGAAATACAAACAGTCCGGTATCTATTAGGAGCTGTTAAAACAATTATGATTTGATTCTTTTGATAATTATTTTTATTCTTTGTATAAAATACACCAATTTCCAAATGTCGATGTGCAATATTTATCGCCGGGTACTGTACTATGCTTTGCAATGGGAAACTAGCTTCATATTTCTGACATAATATGGTGTGTGGCACTACTCCGCAAACCCGCACGACTACCCTTGTTTTAATGCACTGTAGGCTGGTTTGATTTCCAGGAGATGAAGGATAGGAAGAACGATAAATGAAAAGTACTTGTTACCTTGTACACGAATCCGAAGACTTATATAATCTCCCTACCAAAGGCAGTGTCACAAAAGCACTGACAGATGATTTGTCCAAATGACAGCAGTACAATGTTACAATGTATAAATATTATCTAAAATTTTGCAATTTCTAACACTGACTTACCTTGACATTTCAAAAATGCTTTGGGTTTAAGTGGCAGAACTTCTCGGGATGTACTCTTAATAAGTCTTATTCTTAAAGAACAAACAGCTCTTAACTAAAAAATATTCGAAACTAAGAACGAAAACACTCTCCGGCAAGGATCTATCAAAAACTTTCCATTTTAGATAAGGTTAATCCTATACCGAAACCTAACTCCAGCCGGATTTGTATCGCGTTCTACCAGGAGATCAAAAATTCATGGTCGTATGCAGATAGGCTTTCCAAAAACCTGCACGTACCAGGCTCATGGTATCTACGCGTTACTGTAAAGGATTCAAAATAGAAATCTGTGAATAAAGAGGATACATAGTGTGGTTCGTCTCCTAAATAATGCTAGTACGAAAGTACTGTATTTTAGGTGTACCACAGAATGTTGAGCTTTTTGTACGGAAAAAACTGTGTTATATTTGGTTTCATAAAATGGACCATCGTCGTCTCGTGATGGCCCATACACGAGGTTGTGACTGACTGAATGTGACTTTTTCAATTCATATGTATCTTCTACTTTCTAAGTTTATCGTGGATATCCCTGACATCGGTGAAGGAAAATATCGTAAGGAAACCTGCCGGTCGATTCTGTATAAATCTCACCGTGAAAACTTAGGTGAAGTGAGTTTGTTTTTGTTAGGAATTGACACTACTGACAGCCCACTCCACGCTCACTTCATCTAAGTTTTCACGGTGATATTTTTACAAAACAGCACCGCTGGACTTATAATCTGACCCCCTTTTTTTTTCACTATGGGAAGTCATCAAATGACCCCTGGGTGGGGCGGAAGAGAATGTCTGACTCTTACTGACTAAAACTCACCCGTGTTCCTTCCTTAGCCCTTTATGTTCCGGGCCAGCGGAAACCCTTTCGGACAATCCCGCAATTCCTTAATGCTGACATCTATGAGGTGCGCGTGGAACACGTACGCGCCGTCCGGCACGGGCCTGGTCCTGATCGGACGGTGAGCTATCCGTTACTCTCCGTCCGCAGGCCCGCGCCTACGGTGGCCAGGAGTCGTTACGCGGCTCGTGACGCCCGGATCGTCTCCCGCGGTGACTGGGACGGGAGGCTCTCTCCCTCAGCCATCCCGCCACCTCCATCGCTAGCATGACTGCTTCGCAAAAGGAGGTGGCTGCCTACCACTCTGACTTGCTCCGGACCATGGCTTGAACCAGGAGGAGGAGAATCTGACCCCCTTACTAATAAGCGTTGTATAGCGTCTGTATAGTTACACAACGCTTCGTCTTCTTTTTTCGTCAAATTACTGAGACAGAGAAATCGGTGTGTAACTATTCATCTGACATAAAACGTTTATTATTAAGAGGGTAAGTACCTATATATCTACATAAATAAAACAAAGTCGGATTTTTTACACCATTTATAACTCAAGATCGGCTGGACCGATTTGTATGATCTTTGACTTGTTGGACTTTTCTCCGCCCCGAATAACAGAATAATTGTCAGAACCATGGGAAGAACTCACGAAAAAAATATAATGAAGATAATTCATTTTCTAAACTTTGAGTATTCATTTTATCTTAATAAAAAACTGAATTTCATTCAACTAATAGGTTAACACAACATTTATTGATTCTGAGGCGGTACCAAGTTCGTTGGGTCAGCTAATTATAATATAAGATATTATTACCGTGGTCATGACGTCACTGCACGCTGTCGGTAGCATGTGACGTTTTAAACAGACCGTAGCCTTATCAAATCGCCTTAAGCCGAATCGCCACTCCATTTACACAGGTCGATAAAAATCTCAGGTGATTAGTTAGTTCATTTTGCATCAAAAGGTCGATCATTATGCGGCGGGCGATCGCCTGTGACTGAGCATTTTCACGGTCGATTTTAGTCACCAGCCGACAGAAGTCGAAGCCTACTATACTTTGGAACTAGTGATTTTAGTCACCTGCGCCCTAGCCGAATTATCATTTAGACTATAGTCACGTATCTAAAGCTCGCATAATACATTGAGTCCGCCACTGCACGAATTAATAATATAGCTGTCAACACAAATAGAACAGCATATTCTGTAAAAATCTCACCGTGAAAACTTAGGTGAAGTGAGCGTGGAGTGGGCTGTCAATAGTGTCAATTCCTAGCAAAAACAAACTCACTTCACATAAGTTTTCACGGTGAGATTTTTACAGAATCGGCTGTAGCAGTAAGTTTTTTATTACACACAAATATTAGTTACGCGTATTACAAATGACATTTCCATTATGAAAACATGTTTAATCCACGGGATACGAAAATTGAATTGGACAGAAAAAGCCGGTCAAAGATATGATATACGAATACATTGCATTGCTGTCCACCAGAGTCATGGGGTAATTGGATTTTTCACTTCAATGTTCGTACAACGTACGTTACTCAAATTTATTACTATATATATTGTTATAGTAGTAAGTATACTACTATGTATGTATACTTGTATAGGTGTATATGTGTATATACATATATTATACACCTATACAAGTACCTATACATACATAGTACGAGTTTTGTTTGTTTGTTTGAACGCGATAATTTTTGGAACAAACCATCGGGTTTGAAAAATAAAAAAAAATGTATTTGAAGCTATAGGCGTACCTAACATCACGCTAAGACCCTTAGGAGCGGAGCAAAAACATAAAAAGAAGGAAAGAACTCTAAGCGAAAACGAAGTAATAGCGCGGGCAGGCGATGCAATGCGATGCGACGGGATCGGGGAACAAGAAATTTGACGCGGACGAAGTCGCAGGCAGAAGATAGCTTGTTATTATGTGACGTGTGTGCTCAATAGTGTTTTAATTTTTTTTTTTGTATTTTTTCGGGATTTTAAAAGTATGGGTTACTGCCGTTCGTTGGTCTCGTGGTCGAAAGTCGTGTTGTGCATAAGGTCCTGGGTTCGGTCGGGCAAAGTATTATCAGGTTACTCCATCTGGAATTTCTCCTCACCTACCTACTGCCCAACTTCATCATTAGTACTGTCATGGAGTAAAGCCGAATCAGCCGGACTTGAACTTATCTGGGGAAATGGGGGTGTACTATGAGGACACGTCTGCCAAGCTCTTCGGAGAATACCTACAGGCATAGAGGTTATGTTAAATATTGTTGAATGATATGGACGGGACATACTATTGAAGTCGCTATCTCATTAGGGAATTTAGAGGTATTTTTGACAGATGGAGACTGAAATCACACTGTGAACGTTCTTAAAATTACGGGAATTGCTCCTGTGGTCATACACGAAAGCTGGTTGCGAGTACTACGCACCTGATCTCTCTGAAGAATATTACCATTAAGATCACTTTAAGCCCTTTTTTTTTGGGTGGGAAATTATCAAATAACTTCTCCCTCTCTGGGCGGAGCGGGAGGGCGTGTTAGACTTTTACTGACTAAAACCCACCCGTGTTGCTTCAGTTGCCTGTGCCACGGGCCGCGGCATCTCTTTCGAACAACCCGCAACCCTGGCAGGAATCGGCCCTAGCGGACCCCGTCAGTTAGTGCTGACGTCTTTGAGGCGCGCGTGGAACACAACGCGCTATCGACCCGAGCCTGATCCTTACCAGACGGCGAGCTGCCCATTGCTCGCCGTCCGTAAGCCCCCGCCTACGGTGGATCACTATATACCCTTCTAGGTCGTCGGCGTCATAATATGTCATATATGCCTAGTTTAATCTCCTTTCACTAATCCTCTCAACATAACCAAACCATCTAAACATACTCTTTTCAATTTTTGTCACTACACCTTCCTTTAAACCGTACCGTTGCCTTACTGCATCATTCCTCAGCAACTCATACTTACACCATACATGCAAGGAACACATCATGACATGTGTATATTCAAATCTGATTTTAGACCGCCCACGTTCGTGCATTTCTAGCGCGTTAAAAAGCGGATTGTTAGATTAGATTTCAGCGCTAAGCCGACCCTTGAAAAGTCTGTGTGCGGTAAAAAAAGGCTAAGTGTGATTACCGTCAAACTTCCACAACAGGTTATTTAGGCTGAAACCCTAATGAATAGTTAATGGTCCAAATGTTAAAGTTGAATGGACACACAATTCTGTATTCAGTATCCGTTAATACAAATATATTATTTAGAACAATGTACGCACAATATTGCCTATATAAATCCTATTTATTGTACCTGCACCAAAAAAAAAATAACACAAAATAATTATTGAATCCATTGTGATTTTTGTAACCGAACATAGACTGAATGGTTTTTAATCCTAGAGCATTGACAAAAGGCTGAAATACCGCAAATTCCAAGCCAATATTGAACACGAATTTCGTAATTCTAGCTATTTGTTTTAGACATGTAATTAAAGGAACCTTTAATATTTGCCATTTTGTGATAATTGAACTGTTTAATATAATGTTTGCGCCTCTTTTTGTGAACCTCAAATAATATCTATTTAAATAGCCAAGTCACTGTGACCAACTTGGTTGCTCACTGTTCTAACCTAACCTAGCCCATTTGGTCAGGGTGACCTAGCTTAGTTAACTGCGACCAGTCAAAGTTCTAACTTAACCTAACCTGTATGATCGGGTTGCCCAAGCTAAGTCATTGTGACAAACTATGAGAAAAGGCGAGAAAGTTAAAAAGATTGCTCAATTATTTATTGTCTTCAAGTAAAAACGAATCAAAGCCGTTCCAGAAAAAAAAAACATCAAAACAAAAAAGAAAATTAAATTAGTTATCAATTTTAGCGCGCGCCGGATAAACAATCCATTCATCGCAGAGTTCACAGCATGAAGCAAATTGGCAACGCGTTGAACTAGCGGTTTTTAC
This sequence comes from Luperina testacea, assembly GCA_927399505.1. Taxonomy (NCBI): domain Eukaryota; kingdom Metazoa; phylum Arthropoda; class Insecta; order Lepidoptera; family Noctuidae; genus Luperina; species Luperina testacea. The sequence goes on from OV656771.1 coordinate 4,595,464, forward strand.
CAAATGTTGACCGTTCCTACGAAAAAAAGGGCACGTACGTGAATCCCTTTCCTTAACGACATGCTCTAAATTTTCTTTATAACACGTTGAATTAGATGTTTTAATTTGGCGCACCTATTTAATTTTATCCAGTTATTAATGAGACATAAGAGCACAAATTGGGTATCGATTCTTATTATTTTGACGACGGACGATTTCTCGTACCCATTATACAATGCTAGTATTCAAAAAGCGATTCTAATAAATCGACAAAATTATAAATAACGCTAGCTACCGCCTCCATCCCCCGAGCCAGGGGATCCGTTCGATTATTTATGTAAAATCTACGTGGCGAACAATAATTTATCGATTTTCGAACGCGACATGAATAATAATATTATGACATAACCCTAATTGTTATATTATTAGTAATTTGAAATGATACGCTGATGAAATTCCTGATTCAGCGGGTGGGAAATTTTGATTAGCTTTACGTAATGACAGCTAGGAATGTGAGAGTGGTGCTTTGTCGATTATGCGCATGGGTTTTTAGCCTTCTTATGAATGGGGGTTCTCGTGAAAATTTACGACACCAGTTGGCACCACTTTGACAAGAGGTCTTCCATTTCGACAATGAATATAAAATATATGATGACGTTCATCATTCGATTAATTCATTCGTACATCATTCTGTCATGACAAAAGAAAATATAGTCTCTGACAGATGCCTGGACCTGACGTGTCAGTGCTGCCACCTAGCGAACGTCATTTCAGAATACCCTCATTGCCATGCATGTGATCCATAAACATTAAAATCCATCCATTTTTTCCATCCATAGACTCAAATGCTTGGTAATGGTCGATGGTCCCATGGTCCATCAAGGTCTTACATAAACAGAACCATGCTGTAATTGTATCATAATCAGCCTGTTCCCACTGCTGGGACACAGGCCTCCTCTCTGTGAGAGGGAGTGGGCCGTAGTACACCACGCGGGCCCAGTGCGGGTTGGTAGATGTGACATGTCTTCGAATTTTTGGTTCTAAGACATGCCGGTTTCATCACGGTGTTTTCCTTCACCGTTTTGAGAGCAAAGCAATCAAAGTTTAGCGCTTTAGCGCCTACCCTGGGTTCAAACCTACGACCTTACAACTCGTTAGTCGGGGCTGTTACCTACCACTGAGCCACTACTGCTTTGGCTCTTATTTATATTTAATTTACTTCAAAAATAGTTTAATAAAATTACCCAGGTTTAAATATCTAACCACTGAATCTTGGCCGTGGGGGTCAATTATTTACCTCAGACGTTCCACAATCTCAAAGACCGTCTGCTAAGATCTACCTTAGAAATCTTTCTTTCATTCAGTATAAAATTAAATGTGCATCAAACGTTAACCTCAATCTCCATTTCCTTTATGAATTCAAGAGGAAATCCATTCACAGACAACTTGCAGTTTTCTAAGATTTTAAACACAGACGAATAAAAATACATCCCAATTACGGGAGTGAGCGACCCGATAAAGAAGCAAAAAACATGTCCGCTCCGGAGCGCTCATTATGCTAAACCCAGATATGACTTGACTGATGTCAGCTAGCGCCGCAATTTGTCGACTACCCTCCACTTAACGAGACTTAGGATTAAGCAAATTGCTTAATATTATAGCACTTGTGATCCACGTTTTCATTTCGTTTATATTGAGTGGATTGCATTTGTTTAAGCTTATGTTACTCGCTTTTTCCAGGTTTCTTGTTTTTTTACGTCTTTTAGTACGTTCGACCGTTCTTCGTTCTATGTTTTTAAAAATGTATAGTGGTTTGCTTTCTAGACGCGTACGCAATTGACTTAAGTGGTCGAGTTAAGTTTCTTTAGTTGTGATTTAGTCATTGATTGCAATTTAAATAGCAATGTGTATTTTATGAATATAAGTTGAGAGTTGCTAGAATATAATAAGGTCCCATTAAAATATATGAACCAACTTTTAGAAATCATTCAGACCAGCAAAATAAGGACGATGAAAAAAACGCATAGGTATCTATGCGTTTTTTGTAAGTCTTGTAAGTATCTATTTATAACAAGAAAAATAATCAGCTCACAAAAATACACTAATGTGCCGGCAGTTTATTATTTTAGGTCAAAATAAAATCACTTTGATCAATGTTTTTTTTTTGCTTGGATATCTTTAGCCAGACTTTTTAGCGCTGTGTCAAAAATGTGTCCATCTATTTTAATGGGACCCTCTATAATGCTAAAACAAGAATAAATAAATATCTAAAAAGTGTCTAATATATCCTAACCCAAGTCATATTAAGAAGGCGTCGCAGTATAGAGATGTCGTTGAAAGGTTTTCGAAGAAACAAAATTCGATGATACGGCTTTCGCACTCAAGTAGAGATTCCATTATTTATACATATTATTTATACAGAATTGTGAGTCAGCCCTGTTCTAAAAATAATTACCTATAGCCGGGCGGCACTCCGGACCCACCGTACCCCTGGCCATACCCCTGGGGGTAGGGTGGGACTGAACCATACAACCATACTGTTGGGATTTGTAAAATTGTAAAACAATATCGATCCAAATACAAATTTATTATTATTTAACTTAAACTAAAAACACTTCCAAATATAACCTATGTTCTTAATTTGTCTAATGCATGTCATATGGTAATTTTATTGTGCAATAACTGCATTTGGACTTCCCTAATAAAATGACGCGGTACGTAAACACGCGATAGGGCTGCCCGCCTGCAGTATTTTAATTTCGTCAACCTACTTTCTTTCAAGTTTCGAGTTTCTTTCACGTTTTGTGATTGTATAAGTAAATAGTATTCATTTTTTATTTAAAAAAAATCGTTGGAATGAAATAGGAAGAGTTATATACATACTTCGGCACCTAACGATACCTCCGTTAAACTCGGAGTTACCCTTTAATGGCACTTGCAGATGATACCTCCCCTTAAAGGGAAGGGACATGCCTTTTGTTTTTGTATTAATTTGTATAGTTAGTCATTTAATTTAGAACCACGTGTAAACAGTTAAACTGGTTGAGTTAACTTGTACTTGCATTAAAGACTAACAATAATTGTTTGGTTATAACGCTCAAACAAAACTTTGGCAGAATTTTACAAATTAATGTGCGGGTTGAACATTAATTTGTAAAATTCTGCAACACTTTTGAAAGTGCTCTTACTCTAGAATATTACGTAGACATTACATTACATTACTTCATTTCCAACAAACTCAGTTTACACTAGAATTATGTAAACGTGCACTAAGTTCATTGACTGTGTCTGACCGGGCCGCGGTGCATGACTTGTGTGCTCAGCATGAAAAATTCATTATTTTATCTTACGAACTAAATCTTGTACGCAGTTTCATGTTTCTTATTTATGCTTTGTTTTAATAAACGTGTTCATTATTTTTGTAAAATAATACCTCATTAAAATTCAGCTTAGTTTCGTACATCAATTTTAATTAATGACTAATATAAGCACTAAACTAGGGGCGTCAGACATTTTGTGAATCTATTTATTAATATCGGGTAAACAAAGCACGAAAAAAGATTTGTTAATTTTATAAAAGTTGCCTTTTTAATTGACTACTCATTTCATTAGTTTAATTTATAAATCTCTACTCGATTTGAACAAAGAACACAGAGAACCAAAGTTGTCGACTTTGCTCACTGAATAAGCAAATTGAAGTGGAATAGCCGTAGAACCGATGACCGTTGAGGTAGATGTGTTCCTGAGTGGAGACAGCGAATCGGCAAACGTAAGGTAGGACGCCCTCAGGCTAGGTGGAGCGACGATCTTCGCAGGATGGCTGGTAGCAGCTGGATGAGAGTTGCCGAAAATCGAGTTGAATGCCGTGCAATACGAGAGTCCTATGTCCAGCACTGGACTGCTGTAGGCTGATGATGACTCACCTTGTACTAAAAATATTTTGAATTTTGTTGTCTATAGCAAGCTAGCATTCAAATGAATTGAGGATATGGGACCTTATTTTGATCCAAGCAGCGGATTTTATAAAGACCTACTGAAATTTTTAAGGAGTAAGTCGAAAGCCAAAGAGGCTTTACCAAGTGCTTTTTTTTAAAGTATGGTATTCATCAGGTCTTTTATACACCCTTACATTTTGATCGATTTCATCATTAAAGGGGGTATTGTAGTCTTCATTATGAACAACTTTTACAATGGGACCAAACCTGAAATCGCGAAAAAACAATCTGCTGTTCCCTAAATTTTGAAGAGTTATACGAACATAAATGTAGGGAACAGCTGATTTTTTTTTCGCGATTTCAGGGTTGGTCCCTTAGTAAAAGTTATTCATAATGATGACTACAGTGACCCTCTTTAAGGATTAAAACGATCAAAATGTAAGGGTATATAAGGTGGAGACGACAACAAATTAAACCACGTATACAATGCCGTTCCCAGTCTGCATACGAAAATTCATTCAAATATATACCTAATAGTTTAGTCTTTATAGCATATAGGCAAGACCCATAATCGGCCCATCACTACATATTAGTCTGTTTAAAAAAATTACTTTATCATTTCTCATGCTAGGATTTATTCGATAGTCCTAAATACTCCTATAATTTTTTAACATGAATGATGTAAACAAGACTTTGTAACCATATTATTTTAATTTAAAAGTGTCCATGGAGTTTCTTGCCCGTTCTTCTCCATAGGTACTACGCTTTGGAATGGGCAACTAACTTAATTTTTCTGACTGGCCGACCCCTTGACAAATCAAAAGTGCCTGTTTTTGGTTTAATTGTAATAAATGGTTTGAGTTTGAGTTCCTACGCATTAGTATTGCTAGTGTTTTCATTTATCGTCATGTTATTGTCTTGACGTTGTACACACGCCAGCTCATCAAGCTACTACAATCTGTCCAATTTCTTTAATAGATTTTCAACTTTATCGCTACAGCATAAGGTTCAAAGTTTATTGGGAAAATTTGACAGTTTCGGGTAGCTTGGTGTGCTGGCGTCTGTAAACTTCAATTGAATACTACCATTGTTGGTGCGAAGTACGAAAAGTAGTCTTATGAATAACTCACTTTTCAGACTTATCACATTTTATGCTAACTCAATTATTTTTTATTAGATTTATGTTCGTTACGGGATTCTGATTTCATTAAGCGAATTAATAGACTAATGAAAGGGTAAAATGCAGTAATAAAATTATAAAGCTTTTACTAAATTAGATTTCATACTAGCTTGCTTTTCAGTAATTTCGTTCGCAAGCTGTAAAATTGATAATAGTTGTATTATTTGTAGAATTAATGAATATAATTACCATTTAATTTTATTCTAATATTATAAAGAGGTATGAGCACTTAGTGAGTTGTACTCGTATGTAGGGGTAATATTCGGAACTACTAATCCGATTCACTAATGCTACCATATTGCCGAATGTCATAGAATATCATCATCATCTGCCTAGCCTTTTCAAAACTAAGTTGGGGTCGGCTTCCAGTCTAACCGGTTGCAGCTGAATACCAGTATTTTACATGGAGCGAATGACATAGGATATATTATATGTTAAAACAAGAAATTTCACATGGACGAAGTCGCAGGAAAAGTATCAAATACATTACAACATTTTTATACTATTGTCGTAAAAAAAATGTTGATATACGAGGTGCAGGGTACCTCAAATAAACAGAGGATTATAAATGGCATCAAGTTTTAACTTTAACTAAACATTAGTAAGGAAACTATGAGAAAACACCAATATTTTATCGAGCAAAAGAAACTAGACTAATCTGACTATTAGACCGTATAATAAACTCAAACTATAGTCAAAGTCTCTCTCATAATCCAGTTTTTCTAAATTAATAGCGTTGATGTTCATTAATTAGGGCATATGTCGCATCGCGTGACTGGCTAGGTTTCCCGGGGTTTTACTGGACACCGAGTGTTTATGAAACGCTATTAATTTACTTATGTCTACGGGGTAGGTAAATCTATACCTATACTAAAAATAAAGCTGAAGAGTTTGTTTGAGTGCGCTAATCTCTAGAACTACCAGATGGATTAAAAAAATGTTTTTGCATTCGATAGCCCAATTTTCAAGGAAGGTTATTTAAGGAAGGCTATTTATTACTCTTAGGAGTCTAGCAAAATGAAAAAGTCCGAACGAACGATAAGCGAAAAGGAAGTACCAGCGCGGGCGGGCGATGCGATGCGACGCGGTGGGTGGAGGGCCGAAATTTCAAGCAGACGAAGCCATAAATGCTTTGAGTTTGAGTTTGAAAAAACACAGGTAGGTAACTGACGTTGCTCATAAAGCCGCTAAGGTGAAGTCGGACTGGGCTGGCCACGTCTGTAATATGCCCAATGAGCTGTGGGCCAAAATAACAACTACGTGGAACCCTGACACACCTAGAAGGCGTAGCGGCAGACCCCGTAGAAGATAGCGAAACGAGCTGGAAAAACAAAAACAAATCAACTACAAAATAACACATGAAAAACATTTATATAAAACTTGAAACTAACAAGCACAGTAAGTTCTGAATGAAAGTCGATTTGAATATAAAAGTGTTAAGAAAAAACTCCGTTTTCCTCCTGTTTGTCCGAACGAGGCTTAACAACTAACACATGTCAGAACTTAAGAAGTGTTTCCTTGACGCGAATCTCGGGAAGTTAAAAAATAAATATATTAAAAAGAAAAAGTTGTTCTCGCTTTTTCTTAGTTACACAACTTTCTTATGGTACAGTCAGCAACAAAAGTCGATTAACTCTTCAGTTTTTTTAATCTCAGTTATTGAGCAAAATATTTGTTCAAAATTGCATTGTACTTCTGCTGCAATTCTGAACAAATACTTTGCTTAATAACTGAGATTAAAAAAACTGAAGTGTTAATCGACTTTTGTTGCTGACCGTACCTATGAATGTAGTGGTGACAAAAAAATGTTTTATCAAAATGTTTTATTTCTTTCTGTTTATTGAAACTTACAATAGACTCTTACTAACACTATATTATTAAAATTAGTTTTATAGCACTGTGTGACCTAAGCCCGCACGTAAGTCATGCTTTTCTCTGGCTTAACTAGTCCATTTTTGTTAGGTCACGCAAGCTTTACGTTATCCTTGCGAACTCGCTCAGTACACATGAGAAAAGATCACGATCAAGAGACAATTCAGTAGCTAACCTAATTAAATATAATATAATGCCAAAAGGCACAAAGTTTTTATCACCAAGTGCAAAATGATACTGGCCACATATTTTTGCTGGTCATTTAAAGCAATACTAATCCTGGCAAAAGTATTAATTTACATTGAGTTTTAATAACTGTAACAATTTTAATATAAACGGCACTTAAAAAATAAAGTATATACATAAAAATATAAATATTACGGACAAGTAAGTGTGTGTTGTTATTATCAGCCATATTTTAACTACTGTGGGCGTACTGTGGGTATGTGTTGGTTATTGCGCAATAGAAAAACCGTTTTGCGTTCAAATCAGATTATAATTTCACGAACAATTTAATCACACTAGCAAATTACACACTGTAGGTACACGACACTACCAGATACGGAACGCGGGACAGTTTCTGAGCACATGTTGTCCGTACGATGTCCAATGTCCAAGAGAGCTCCACATCGTTCTGTCGAGCTGTTTTGTAACCCCCACGAACTCAGGCTAGACTCTGTCAAGCGCCACCAGATGGCGCTAGCGTTCCGAATAGTCAAATGAATGACGTATTACCGACAAATAAATAAAAAAATTGTCTTTTATTTTCCTCAAAATCGTTTTTCTAGTATAAAGCACTACGTATCACTCGGTAGCGATTTCCAACTCATGTATATTAAGACTCTCGGTTGAGCCTCCGGCCTCAAACTACACCCTCGTTAGGAATCGGTCACTTTCTCCCCTCGGTGAACAATGTACTATTCCGTCGTCAAACAGATTTAGCGCACGCATAGGTCTCATTTTAATATGTTCGTCATATATATTTCTCGAATGAAATAATTCTTATAATAATATATTTTCACCTGAAATGATTAACGAATGCAATTGGTTTTCTTCAATTTCCAGAAATATTTATTGAATTTATATCGCATAAGTAGTTTTTGGTAGTAAGCGTTTAATTTGATGGTTAAATTCTGTAAACCTGATATTTTCATACACTTTAAATGAAAGAAACGAAAACAAAAAAAAAAAAAACTAAATATTGAAAAATAAAACACAAATATTTGTTGTAAATTTTAAAACTGTCAGTACTTATGTTAAGAGGTTCATTTCATGTAAAAACAACGTATTGTTTTAATGACGTATGTTTAAAAATATGAATGCATTGTCATATTTTGACGACACGGTTGGCGCAGTGGCTGAGCGTTCGACTGCTGCGCTGCGTGTCGTGGGTTCGATTCCCGCACGGAACAAATATTTGTATTGCCTACAGGTAGTTGTTCCGGGTCTGGCTGTTTGTGTATGTGAATTTAAATGTTTGTAAACGCACCCACGATACAGGAGTAATTCCTAGTGTGGGGCAACGTTTAAAAAAAAAAAAAAAATTTTTCAAACGCATAAATATTTTTTGTTTGAATTTCTCATATAAAAGGTAACCTAAATAATATAAGTAATAATACCCACACATTTTTTCATCCTTATCCTGGGAGGGGCACAGTCCCATCTTCCTGGTTAAGTAACGCTTGCCTTGATCGGTCCGTAGCTAGGTGACTACTCATGGAATATCGAGACTCCTCCGTAAAGCTGTAGGTCCCGGCTGTCTGTCATCGATCTTTGACTTTCGTTACGGGTAGTCAGAAGCCCGAAGTCTGACAACCCGCCTTGCCAAGGTGTATCGTATTACCCAGTAATTGGGTTGTCAGCTGCAGCTGAATACCAGTATTTTACATGGAGCGACAGTTGCAGCCTTAGACTGAAAACCGACCCCAAAATATTTAGGAAAAGGCTGGCAGATGATGATATGTTCTTCATCCTAATTTTCGAACATGGATTATACTATGCCAGCTAAACACAACAAAATCCTATATTTCACATTTTCTGAACGACTGTTTGCAGTCAGTACTTTGTCTCAAGAGCCCGCTGTCCCGACCATTACCTATTAATAATATGGAACAACTAGTACCATGCAGAATGGAACATAAGTGGCACTTCGCACGGTCGCGGCGTGCGCACGAATACCAATATTCTAAAAGCATGCTCACACATTCCACACATGTTTTGTATGATGCGTTTTATTCAAAAGGCTTTTTTCCTGAAATTCAGGGCAAAGCTCGCTGGCTCGAAATTGAAGGATATTATGAGTTTACTGGGAAAATATTTTACTTAATTCATGTGAGAGTGTGGATTTTCGTGTAAAATAAGTTCGCTTTCTTTATGGTTTTGGTAAGGCTTTTAAAAGATTGCTGTGTTATGTAAAGACGAAAATCGGTTTTTAGATTAATTTTGTGTTATTTAGCTAACTAGTAAATGACTTTTGACTCGTTCCTCACAATTCCAAGGGTTGGTATGATGGGAAAAATTATTCTCTTATTAAATTAATACAAAAAAAACATAAAACAAAACACACACACACATATTCACACATATTTTTATACTTAAAATAATAAAATAAACATCAGTTTTTCAAAAATTAACCTTTCCAGAAATTAAGCGGGTAGGTGTCGCGTAGGTCTCGCTACGCTGGCCTACGCGCTTTGCTACGAGGCGTAGCTACATGGTTTGCTACAAATAATATTTTTTATTTGAAATTTTTGCGCAAAATATTTAAACTGGCAAATTTGTTTTCAGCCTAGGTATTAAGTATAAATCTCACCGTGAAAACTTAGTTGAAGTGAGCTGTCATGAATGTCAATCCCTAGCATGAGGTAGAATGTCAGGTCACTTCACGCTCACTTCACCTAAATTTTAACGGTGAGATTTTTACGGAATAGACCGGGCAGTACAACTGTTTTTAAGCGTAGTGTGGAACACCACTCAGTCTCAACTGAACGTGAGCATTCCGTTAAATTAGATTTATTTATATATTTTAGATTCCAGGAGTACCCACCTAATAATAAATAGGTAGTGATTTTACTTTCGAAATATAACGGAATCTATATTCATTGTTAAAAATAAGCCTCTTAGCAACCTCCGGAAAGATGTCCCTAATCTTATTGGTTCTCATTTGTAATAGAATCCTTTTCGAGGACATAGAAAAGGAAATATAATTATTCAGGTAGATAACTAAGTAACTAGAGACCTTGCTTGTTTGTCTAATAAATATTAATTATTCACCTAGGTACCTACGTATTTCAGATTTTTTAACCTTAGTGTTTAGAAGGATGTATTCTCGAGGACTGTTTTTTTACGTTGCATGACAAATGATTTTATTTCTGTAAGTAGGTTTGAACAAACACTTTACACTTCAATCATATTTTAAAAACTAGATGAGATTGGCGTTTCCAATCTCTAAACAATATAATAAACTTAGAGGTAGTCTCTTTTACAGTCCAGACATAATCTTGGTAAGATAATGTGAAAAGCATGTAGATTGGTGTCTGAAATGGTCTTTTGTGGAGAGAACCACAGAGGGCTTGTTTTGTCAGTGGGCGCATTTGTGTTAGCAATTTATGTGGTGACTAGGATTTATTACAATAATGAAAATTTAATCCGATGCTAAATTAAGGTTGGTTAAGAACAGGAACAGGTACATTTTCTTATGCAAGTCTTGTTTTAATGATTTGCAGCAGTCAAATTAAACTTGTTTAAAACCCACTTTATAAAGAAAAATACATTTTAATTAAACAGGTTTTAAACAATGTCGTTAAACATTCTAATTTCGCACGAGCTGACCAAAAAGTTTGTTTCACCAATAGATATAATGAAAGGGGTGAACTTTTAAATTAAAAATAGGTTATATTGAGTTAAGAATAAATCGTGATTATAACATACACAATTTATGATTAAGTATACCATTAAAAACCGGCCAAGAGCGTATCGGGCCACGCTCAGTGTAGGGTTCCGTAGTTTCCCGTCCGTCACAATAAGATATGTAAACGAAGTTAAAAAAAAAATGCTTGCATATACGATTATACTACAAACTTAGTCCAGAAATTATTTTGTACAACTTTTTGTCTTTTTTGTACAAAAACTGTTGTTTTCATCAAGTTCAAAATAATTTTCCTAGAAAGTCCTTATAAAGTTCTACTTTTCAGATTTTTTTCATATTTTCTAAACTTATGGTTCAAAAGTTAGAGGGGGGGGGACACATTGTTTTTTACTTTTGGAGCGATTATTTCTGAAATTACTGACATTATCAAAAAATGATTTGAGTAAACCCCTATTCATTTTTAAATACCTTTTCAACAATATATCACACGTTAGGGTTAAAATTAAAAAAAAAATCACTTCCCACTTTACATATAGGGGGGCTACCCTAATAAAACATTTTTTTCCAATTTTTATTTTACCACTTTGTTGGCGTGATTGATATACATATTGGTACCAAATTTTAGCTCTCTAGTGCTAACGGTCACAGAGATTAAGCGAGGACGGACGGACGGACGGACAGACATGGCGAAACTATAAGGGTTCCTAGTAGACTACGGAACCCTAAAAAGGGTTTAATAAAATATTTTTGTTTCAATCTTTAGTTATGATGTAAAAAAAAAATATTTAAAAAGAAACCAGTAATTAATAATTACCAACTCAAACGTTGTCAATGTCTATTTTTGTTTGTTTTGTGTTGTATTGTATTGCACTTGTGTTATCATCATCATCATCTGCCTAGTCTTTTCCCAACTATGTAGGGGTCAGCTTCCAGTCTAACCAGATGCAGCTGAGTACCCACTACTTTACATGGAGCGACTGCCTATCTGACCACTTTGTATTGTACTTATGTATGTTAATTTTTTGTCGTTATAAAATCCTAACCTTAATTACGTAATTATAAATCCTCTTTGTGTAAACATTGCCTTTAACGGTAACAAAAACTATTCCCATATATCAACGTTACCGAACTTATAATCTCGTGACGTCATCGCAGCAATGTCTCCAAGGGCCCCCATTATAACTCCCGTATCGAATGTGCCTATCCATTTCACTATTACATTGTTTTAGTAGGATTCCGCAACTTAAAAACTTTGTAATGGGCCATTCTTTTGTGTATCGAATAAACAAAACTATTGTAGGGATTGTTATTTTTCTTAAAGAATATTTAATATAAAGAATTGTTAAACAATTTGAGCTGAGACAGTAAAATTAAGTTGTGAGAAATCTTTAAAATCAAAACTACAGGTATTTTGTCAGCTTTTAGCCAAAGTGGATATTCTCTTGGCAGAAATAGAAATCCATTTTTATTTTGTCGGTGCTGGAGACAATAAAAGGCACTTAAAAAAATGGTATTTGTTCCCAAAAAAGGTAAGTCTCTTTTTTTCCAAAAACAAAGGACGAGCTACAGATATAATAATATAACTTCGACATAAATCTTAAAACCTTAACTTAAATTACTGAAATACTCTCCATTTCAGTGTTCAGCGTAGGACTGAAACAAAGAAAGTAGATATTATTTTAAGGTTCCCAGTACCTACTCTCGAAGTGTTTGAAGATTCTTGAATAGTTTTATGAAGCTTTGGTAAGTGTGCCTTTTGTTTGGCTGTTAAAACGAAAGGCATTCAGCTCGGCCCTATTTGTGTTTTTGATTTTATGTTTAAACCTACTCACCTAAAATTCATGGTTAGAAGTTGATTTACTACAGGGAAGTAAATTGTATGATAATATAGAAAGACGCTTTTTTTATGTCCATGAATAACGTGCACGTATTTATATAGATTTTATGGATATAGACGTGGCCGTCTACGATATTATCGTCACGTTAGAAATTATCGAAGGAGGCATTGGTTAAGAAAATCGTAGTCATCGTCTGAGGCAGTAGACGAGACATAGCATTACCACTATGTAGTAGGGGTGAAGTAACAGGCAAGATTGTAGCGGTATCTACAACGCCACATGCGAACAATGCGTCATACCGACGTCACGCAAAATCCTACATCTCGCAAGCAGAGTTTACCGCGCAACTAGCATACATACAATAGCCCGACATGTATTATCGGTCAGTTGTTCGCATGTGGCGTTGTAAATACCGCTACAAGATAATCTTTTGTGAGGTTAGCATTACATTGAAAATCCCCTTGTACCCATAAACTCAAACTCAAATCATTTATTTCAAATAAACCAATTACAGGCACTTTTGAATTGTCAAGGGGTCGGTCAGTCAGAAAGATGAAGCTGGTTGTCCATTCGAAAGCGAAAGATACCTATGGAGAAGAACGGGCAAGAATCTCCACGAACACTCTTTATAGACCAGACAGTGGTATCTAGAATAGAACAGAATACTCTTTATTATGTACACCATATAAATAGCCACCACATATTGTTTCTTTCAAACGATACGTCAGAACGTACTCCTAAGTGAGTTTAAGGCTTTAGAGTTTTATATACATACATACATAATCTCACGCCTTCTTTCCATGTGGGTCGGCAAAAATTACAGAACGTCAGGATTTTAAATTGTTACAGGAAATATCCATATTTCTTTGGATGTGTTGGCCATTTTCTTGTGTCATATAAAGTAGACCTAATTAGAACAATTCAGTTCAACACAAGTCGTTTGAACCTTCTAAATAAACCAACTGACATGTTCTAATTATTTTATTCCTAATTGCGTACCATAAAAATGTATGTAGTTGGTAGGGAAATAATTATATTAGTCATAATTACGGACCCTGTCGGGCACAGCATAGATAGCAGGAGAGAGGTGGAAGAACTCTGGGTGTTTAATGTGATACGTTTTAATATTAGTTAAATAGTTAGTAAATTATACTGTTATATTAATACAGAATTGAATTTACGAATTATAACGATTGTATTATAAATTAAATATATTTATTTATTTAGTAACATTCTAAAAACCTTTTATTTTTTTCTTTTTCATTATTCTAAAAAAAAAAGAATAAAAAAAGAGAAAAAAAAGAAAAAAAAAGATAAAAAAAAGAAAGAAAAAAAGAGTATTCTATTCTATTCTATTCTATTCTTTTATTTACTTATTGTTTTTTTTATTTAGTACGTAATTTGAAAGCGTCCCAAAACAGATGCAGAACAAAGAAAAGAAATCTGACATGTCCACGCCCTATAATCCCGTTTCACGCTTGACAATATTCGTTTTATTATATAATTCTGAAGATAACAGGAGTTGGTCTCTTCAGGGAGTTTATGTCAGATCTCATGATGTTTTCCATTAGACCGGTGACGTGCTTCTGTAGTGCGTCTTTGTCTTCGGATCCCGGAGGTGATTTGGCGTGATTTGAAAGAAGGCAGCGGGCCCTAGATAGCAGACAAGCCGCGAATTACGATTAGGTATTTTGTTGGTAAAAGTATCGGGTGATATATGCTTAGCGTAGCTTATATCTTAGCTATTTAATGTGATTCGAGTTAAAACATGAATCTTTTTTTTTTTCTCTTCGTTTCGACGGTACTTATACTATTTGGGCCCAATAGGTGGTCACATTTATTGCGGCGTCAGAGGCGTTGTTCAGATCGTGAAGGTGTGTCCAATGTGCCGCTCGCGAGCCGGTTGCGAACTGCGCGCGTGTATTTCATGTTCGTACGCAGCCTCTGCGCCGTCCACGCGACGCTCGCGCTCAAGGTACGCGCCGTACTTGAGTGGCGCAAGCAAATTCACAACTGAGGCTCATAGTTCAAATGCGAAAGAAGCTATGGGCGCACGAGCTACGCGCGCCCCTCTCGAGCCTTGCTGGAGTTGCACTAGAGCGGCGCACCAAGCGTAGGCTGTTACCGCACGCGAACAACACGCGCGCAGTTCGCAAGCGGCTCGCGAGCGGCACATTCGCGGCGCATTCGCCAGGTCTGGACACACCTTCAGGAGTGCTGGTAAACAGACATTCGGGACAGTCCACAAAAGTACCTAGTCTATAACAAAGGAAGCACAGAACCATTCAAAGTGGCGATGCTTGGGGGAGGCTTCTGTCCTGCAGTGGACTTCTTTTGGCTGTAATGATGATGATGATGAAAGGAAGGAAATTCCAGCACACTTTTTATCGCAGAGGCTTATAAAAATATTGAATACAATACAGCTTTCCAATCGCTGCAGCGTCTTACTTACATACCCCATGAAAACACACCACATGACGAACTTGGATATAATAAATTGTATTATTTTTCTTTTATAATGGAACTCTGGGTATCAGCACGAGTAACTTTGCCTCAAAATTTGGTTGTAACGTCAATTTGTAACACGTTTCAAGTTTAAAAGCAAAAGAAAAGATGGCAAAACTTAACACAAAACACACGACCGTGTTCTCCAAAAAAACCATCGTTAACTTACGCTTAAAGCTGCATTAACGTTAATGGCGTGTAAAAATGATTTAAGGGGCTTACAGGATCTAAACGTAAAAAAACACAAGTTTTAGAAACATTAAAAGTATGTGATGGACTACAATAAACAAAATCGGAAAAATATATGATATTCTTCAGGATATACCTAGGTATGCTAGGTTGATAGTGTGTTGAAAACATAATACGACTAATTTGATACGATAGAAAAAAAACATGAAGATACCTCTAAAAACTTTCTTTTTACCATAAATATATATGATAACAAATATATAGACGTAATAAATATGTTAAGTGAATCTCTCCGAAAAGTATCACACACCAATATAGTGATCTGTCTTCCTACGTTTAGAACAGGATCACTAATATACAACTTTAAGGTGGAGATGTTCAACAACCTGCTTTATTTAGACAACCAAAATCATAAGTACGCTTATATCTTTGATAGCAATCGTGACCTAACACCTGAGATGTTCTCCTACACTACGGGCAGAATCAATAAGTACGGCATGAAGAACATATATGAAAATATTATGAGTAACATTTTGATTGATTTGAAACTTTATGGTCAAACGAATAGCCAGGTAAATAGCAACGTTACACAAGAAAGCGTCTTCAACGGTACAAATGCAAATGTAAAGGAAACTTCGAACTTTTTTCGTGTACAATAACCTATATATTCTGCATCAAAATATTGCTGGACTCCTAAACAAAGCAGATATCCTTAATGTTTATTTGGAGGAACTAGAGAGTAATAGAAAAAGGATCGATGCTGTGTGCATAACTGAACATTTTATGACACATGAACAGGAAGAACTATTGAACTTACCAAATTACAACCTAGCAACTAGTTTTTCCAGAGGATGTAAAAGAGGTGGCGCATGCATTTTAACTAGAACTAACCATAAATATAAGGTGCTAAATATAAGTAAACACTCTCTAACTAACATAATTGAATGCTGCGCGTTAGAATTGACAGAACACAACATTATTATTGTATGCATATATAGGGTGCCTCAATCTAATTTAGACAATTTTTCGACAAATTGAACAACATTTTACATTTGGTATGTTTAAAACTAAGTAAAAAAGTTATTTTATGTGGAGACTTTAATATTAATATTTTGAAAAGAAATATGCTAACTTTGAATTTTGAGTATACACTGCTAAGCTATAACTTAAAATTACAATTTTCTCAACCCACTAGGCTAAGCAGTAGGACATGTTTAGACAATATTGCACATAATGTAAAGGGCTGTAAAGGAGAAATTATAGAACTCGCTTTGTCGGATCATACGGCGCAGCTTTTGAAATGTCCAGTTAAGAAAACATTTGCTTTAAAGTGCTGGCGAGTTAAAAGAAGAAATTATTGCCAAGAGAATATAGAAAAATTTAAAAACAGCATAAAATGTCTCACCTTTTCAGACATTTATACCACCAGTGATGTTAACGAGGCCTACAACCATTTTCTAGACTTATTTAAATGTTTTTACAATCTCTGTTTTCCTTACGAAATGAGAACAATATCCATTACAAAAAAAGCAAAATGGATCTCTAATGGGATAAGAAAATGCAGTAAAAGGAAGCGGCAATTGCTATGGCAATACAGAAAAAGCCCCACCTTAAAGAATAAAAATACATTCAAAATATATTCAGCTAGACTAAAAAAAATAATATCATTGACACAGAAATCACAAAATAACTATTATATTAAGACCTCGCAAAATAAATCAAAAGCGGCATGGACAGTAATTAACGACTCAAAAACCTTTTTTCCTAAAGAGCCAATAACAGAAATTCGAACAGGCTCAAAACAAATAACAAACCCGTCAGCAATAGCAGAGTCCTTTAACAATTTTTATGTTGACCAAGTTACCGAACCTAAAAATAATGCAATTCCGCAAATTCCAATACACTTCAACACTTCTAGTTCTTTATTTATGGAACCAACTATACCGCAAGATATAATTTACCATATAAACTCACTCAATAATACAAAATAGCGTAGGTTATGACGGAATTAGCACTAAAGTTATAAAAGAAGCCGCTCAATATATAGCTCCACATCTCAGTCACATCATTAACATGAGTATCTCTAATGGAGTTTTTCCCGAAGCCCTAAAAACTTCCATAATTGTCCCATTGTACAAAAAACATGATAGGCAATATATGGCTAACTACAGACCTATTGCCTTGATACCTGTCTTCTCAAAAATATTTGAGAAAGTTATTTATAAATCATTATATACATACCTTGAGAAGTCAAACATATTAGTTAAAGAGCAAAAGGGATTTCGTAAACAGAAGACAATTAATATGGCCATACATGATCTTCTCCTCCCTGTTTTATCAAACGTGGATAAAAGAAATCCTGTATGTGCTATCTTTATGGATCTTACTAAGGCCTTCGATTATGTAGATTACGGAATACTGTTAAACAAACTGGAAAAATATGGCATTAGAGGAAATGTACTTAAACTGTTCGAATCTTATTTGGTGAATCGAAAACAGATCGTAGAAATCACACAAATATGTACAAATAACGGTTACGAGAATAAATATCGATCCAAAAGTAGAACAATAAAATACGGCGTACCTCAAGGCAGTGTGCTTGGACCACCCCTCTTTTTAATATACATTAATGACCTTCCCGGACACATAAACCACCCTATGGTACTATTTGCTGACGACAGCACAGTAGTAGTTCAATGTGACGATAATATGACTTATGAGAATGAAATAAATATGACATTAAATACAATAATATCTTGGTTCAACAATAATAATCTTTTAATTAATTTACACAAAACTAAAATCATGCATTTTTACCAGAGAATTCCAAGTAAGATCCCTGAAATTCAGTATTTAGGGAGTCCAATAGAGTCAACTACTGTTGCCAAATTCCTTGGCATCGTAATTGATAACAATCTGACATGGAGATCCCAAACAGACGAAATTTGTAAAAAAATGAATAAATTTGCATATGTTTTATATAAACTATCAAAGACTGTCAGCCTAGAAGCTGTACTAACAGCTTATCATGGTTATGTTGCATCAACACTTAGGTATGGCATAATGTATTGGGGCAACTCCGTCGATAGAGATTTTATATTTAGAGCTCAAAAAAAATGTATTAGATCCATGTGTGGCCTAAATAGCACCGATAGTTGTCAACCGTTCTTTAGAAGCCTGAACATTCTTACCCTACCATCACTGTACATCTATGAAACAAATGTATTTGTCAAAACACACGTCTCACAGTACAAAGTAGCTTTTAAAAGTCACTATCGAAAACTACGAGACAAAAATAAGTTAGAGCTTGAAATCACACGTGGTAGAACAGCCTTAATGAATAAAAGCACTTTCTGTATGGCCACAAAAATATTTAACAAGCTACCTGAGACATTAAAATCTTTAAACC
Organism: Luperina testacea; assembly: GCA_927399505.1. Taxonomy (NCBI): domain Eukaryota; kingdom Metazoa; phylum Arthropoda; class Insecta; order Lepidoptera; family Noctuidae; genus Luperina; species Luperina testacea. The sequence goes on from OV656771.1 coordinate 4,614,239, forward strand.
TTGACAAATTCAAAAAAGAGCTTATGAAAATATTAATTGATAAATGTTACTACTCGCTGAAGGACTATTTGGCCGACAGTTCTATAACGCCTCCTATAGATAATAAGTATTAGGTCATCTATTTTGACATTACTGTACCTATTTATTTTTACTAATCGACATTGCAATCCTAATTCAACATCTAGTGCTACCTTAGATTTAATTGTTGACATTGATGATTTAATAGTTTATTGATTTAATAATTGTTTTGACATTTCTGTATTAATTTTAAATTTTATGATTGATATTATTTTCTACATTTTTTATTTTTTTTTATTTTATCTAAATTATTTTATTTTTTCCTGACATTTAAATTTTTGTTATTTCTTAAATTTTATTGTTGACAATTTGAAAATATTTATGCATCGCTTACACTTTAGCATTCTTGTTTTTTTATAATTTTAATTGATAATGTTGCACGTAGATAATTAATAATTAAATGTAAAATTGATGATCATATTTGTACGCCAAATGGCAAAACATAGAGCGCATATGAAAATGTAACACCTGTTTGTAACCACCTCTGTTAACAAATAAAGAATCTGAATCTGAATCTAAAAAACACACTAAAATACATACAATCATTCTGATTTTTTGTCAGATTATTCTACAAGCAACATACTAAAATACTAGTGTTTTAATTTTTTTGTCCAAACAATAGATTATTGTAATTAAATAATTGCTTCATATTTTGCAATAAATTACCAGCGTTGTGTCATCGCGCTTCTCTTTCTCTTCTATGCAGTCCGATAGTGACCACGGTTTAGGTCATCTAAGCCCCTTAAAAGTAATCCATAAACAGATACTGAACATAAGGGACGCTAACCCTTTCGAAGATTATCATAATGTCTTGACGCTACTCTGTTAGACTTACGTACGTAAATACATTATGTAATAAAATCATACACCTTTTGTTGACAAAAAAGTTGGAACTGAAGGCTTAGTAGGCGTTTCGGCCGCGGAGTTTCGTCCGAATAATGAAATTCCTGTTTCGACCGGATCGGACGAAAGTCAGCGGCCGAAACGCTTACTAAGCCCAACTGAATATGTTTGTTATCATATTAAGATCAACTTCAAACTGGAGTTTCTTAAAGGCTCCTGCAAACAGGCGCGACGCGCGACGCGAATCGCGCGCGACACAAAGACACCGCTCGTTGCGCGACTTGCGGTGCCTTTGTGTCGCGTGTCGCGTCGCGCCTGTGTGTACGAGCCTTAACATGGAACCTTTGTACCTATAATATCAAGTATATTGGACAAGGATTGTTTCTGGAGGAGCTATTTCTGAGCCCGATAATGAATTGAATAGAATACTCTTTATTATGTACCTACACCATATAAATTACAGACATGAATATATGTAGAAACTGTACAAAGGGTGATACAATGGGCGGTCTTATCGCTAAGAGCGATCTTTTAAAGACAACCTTTGATTCCTTTGCTAATGGATACTGAAAGAATCCTTTTTTTTGTAACAAATTCAAAATTAGATAGCTAAAACTTCTAAAATGATGAAAGAATAAGACACTACATAATCTCTTAAATATAAAAAAAAATATCCACGGCAACTTTTCTTCCACAAAAGAGATAACGACCATATTTTCAGTATTACAAAAAGTACCATTACGCCTACCAGAAGAGCCATTCCAAGTAAAAAGTATTATCGATATTAATACCAGTTTCGCTCGCTTTTATCTAGTTTTCTTCAATCGTCAACACTACGAAACTATTTTAAAGTTAGATTGAGTTAGAAAATGTTGTCTCCGAATTATTTTGTATGGTTTTTGTGTTGCTTGTGCCCCAACATACATATTATATTGGCCATATAAAGTTAAGGGAAGTTTGGATAGGCCCATACATCGATTTTATGTAAAAGGTCATTCTTGTTTTTATGTAAAACCGTTATGTGGAAGATACAATGTCTACGTCAAATATTATGTGTTTTTTATGCTTATATTGCTTGAAGATAGGGATGATCATAATGTGTATGATGATTTAAGATAAATCATAGGAGTGGTTATAAAGCTTTTTGACGTCACGGGTGGCTGAGCGAGTGACTTCCGCCTTGCGGGTCGCGGGTTCTATTTCTACTTTTGACTAATAAGTATTTGTATCGCCTATGATGTACAGTCTACAAAAGAGATAAGAGATGAGTATGCAGGACCGTCGGATGTAGTTGAAAATTAGTAAGAAACCGATGGATGTTCTCGAATAATATTTTATTTTAATAATAGAAAACAAACAGCTCATTTATCAAATTAAATTTCATTCGACAATATCCATCCGTTTGTTACTATACTTCAACTATATCCGACGATCCTGCATACTTATCTCTTTTGTTGACTGTACAAGGTGGCGCAAAATTAATCACCCTATCGGAAGATGTTATAATTTTTACAAATGGCGTCGTACGTCAATCACATTTGACATTTGTGAACTAGACAGCTGCAGTATAAAAACAGACAAGCAATGGAGCGCTATACTTCGCAAGGTATTGGATATTGTGAAGTAAGTGGTCGTAATCTCCCATTTTGGCGATTTGGCATGGCCAGCAAGATTGCCCGATTTTACCATACCAGACTTCTTTCTGTGGGGCTACTTGAAGTCACGGCTTATGCCAACAAGCCTCAGACAATCGTAGCCCTTAAGGAGAATATTATAGATTATAATCTTGCAGAAAGTCATGGAAAATGTGATTAAACGGGCACAAAATTAAATGTGTATCAACTCTGGCGGCAACCACTTGACAGATATTTTCTATTTCACTTAACAGAAAAATGGTAAAGGTCCAAGTAAAGATTTCCATCACTCAACATCACTATTTTATTTAGTAAAAACGTTATTAAAAAACAAAATTGGATGATTAATTTTGCGCCACCTTGTAGTTATTTCGGTGTAATGTCGGACCGCTTCCTTGGTCTAGTGGTCGCAAGTTCATGCTCATGTGCGGTTCTGGGTTCGATTCCCGGGTCTAGAATCTATTTAGAATTTCTCAGTAGCAGCCCGGACAGTGGGGTAACAATATGGAATATTCCGTGACCCGAAATGAAAAGTTTGATGATGTCATCAACACTTTTTCTGAATAGAAAGGCCAAAAAAAAGTAATTTTAATAAATACAATTTTGTACTGAAACGAAAATTGTGGTTTCACTCCATTACACTGTTTAAATTAAAAGTTATTTGGAAATCAACTAATATTATAATAGCACTTTTGCGTACTAAACATGGTGAATAAATTTAAAAAAAGTGGCACTCCGGGAGTGCCGGCAGAAGTGAAAACTTGAACAATTACGTGTGTATTTTTTTAATCGTCTTATACATAAAACACGCGCGGTGACGGTTACGGTGTCGCGAGTTCAATGGTTTTTTCCCCATCTCAAAAATGCCCAACGCGGCTAAGGAAATTTTAACTTCAAAAATTGGTCACCATGGTTGAACTTCTTTACATAGAAGGAGGCCCCTATCGTATGTATAAGGGCCTACGCAAAATACGCGCATTCAATCTTCCTTTTTTTAACTCTTTAATTATAATTGTTATCACATTTAAAAACAAAGCAATTTTGATTTTATTTTCGTTGGATCCCACTTTTGAATCCCAGTTTAATATTTTTGGCGTTGGATCCCACAAAACACATTGGATTCCACACATCTGAATGCGGGTACTTTCAATTCATACATACATAAATACTCGTAGTTCTAAAAGAGACTTCGTGAATTCCAAATACAAAATTCAAATATTAGCCGACAACTTAACCAAAAAGTATGTTAGATGTTTATGCAAAGGTGTTTCTGGTCTAGATAAAGATACAAGTGACTGCCACATCGTAAATGTCGTTGTCACGATTCCGAATGCGAGATAGTAAGGTAAAATGTTAAGGAGTCACAAAAGGTGGCTTGAAGACGGAGAATTATAATGGTGTACTAACTTTTAACTAACTTTGAATGTGATAGCATGAATACCAAAAGGTATGAAACATAATTTTTTTATTAACTAATATTATTTTAACATAACTAATATTGAAATTTTATACATAACTAATATTACACTCGACAGGCATGCGCGCGCGTTATTTGTAACTAGAATCAATTATATTCTATTGTAAATATTGACGTTGAAAAGTGCCTTCCATGTGCCTGTTTGAAATAATTGCTTTGACATTGACTTTGAAAGAGAAAATATTGGATTTTTTGTATTTTTCTTTGTTACAGTTTCAAGCTAAAACGGTTGAACGAAATGATTTGGATGAAACCCGCGACCATGGCAGAACCACGTGGGTGGTTCTGCCAGCCTGGCTGTTCCATAAATTCATCAAGATAGCCAATTGGTGTCTGAGCATAGATGTCTCTGAAGTCCGCCGGGATGTGCGTCGGTGGAATTGTTAGTTATGTGAAAGGTTCAATCAATCTATCGTACTCCATTGCAAAATTATGCGTGCTTTTGGTGGGCGAACCATTGGACAGTCGGATTTGTTTCTTTATATATTAAACCATTACCTTTTTAATTTGTTTTCGTGAATTAATTTTATTTGTATTTTATTTAGAGAAATTTTATTCTGTGGAAGTAGGCAGTGTGATATTTTTTTTTAAATTTTATGTGAATATGGGTCTTGCTTGAATTAAATGAATTTTATTATTTTATTTTATTTATTATTTATATATTAAAATTATATCTTTTTAACAATTTTATAAATTACCAGATGACCAATTCTCGTAATTTAAAACGTTTCAAATGTAGTCGCAGTTGCATATCGGCGACAAACAAATGCCAAAAATGTAGGGAAATATGAGGTATTTTTGACAGATTGAGTTTGAAACTGAGTTCAGAATTTTTTATTTTTGGGCTAATTTCAGTAACATTTATATTTTTGAAATATGCTAATTAGATCCTTTCATTTGATATCCCACAAGGCACCATCTCAACATATTTCTTTTTAAATTCATTACTTTATGTCCTCTAGAGGGCGCCTTATAGAATTTAGTGTGACGTCACATAGCCTATAACCAGCGAACGGTCAAGATACCTTATTTGTCAAATTATTATAAGTACTTTTGAAGTTATGAGGGTACAGATGAACATACAGACATACATACCGGTCAAAATCATAATCCTCCTTTTTACTTTGCCGTAGTCGGGTAAAAATGAGGATGCTGCGCATCTTCCCTTTGGTCACGGTGCAGGACTATGAAAAAATCAATGATGAAAAAAAAATGATTGGCTTGGGTATCATAGTACAAAACATAAGTATAATGGGTGTCTCAGTAAGAGTGCACTTTTTAAATTTAGAATTATTTTTTTTTCGTTCGAGTGGCAGCTCTGAAATTCGACAGCCGTCACCTATGTTTATTCCGATTATTAAAAATGGAGCGCTTTTCGAAAGAACAACGCGTTATAATTGTGAAAACTCTTTACAAAAATGGGAAAGTTACGCTGAAACCGCTCGAAAACTCTTTTCAGCCGAGAAAGTGCACCTAATGTGTCAACCAGATCGTGCGATTTAACGCCTTGCGATTTTTTTCTTTGGAGTCTTATGAAATCTCGGGTTTATACGAAATAACCAGAAACAATTCCTGAGCTCAAATCAGAGATCCAACGCGTCATCGGTGAGTTACAGCCACAACTCTGTGTAAAAGTCATGGATAATTTGATGAAAAGAGTGATGGCCTGTCATCAGAGCCATGGGGGCCATTTGCTGGATATTTTATTCCATACTTAATCGGAACATGTCTTTTTTACAATCCAATAAAAATATCACAACTCTCTCATAAAATACATGCTTTTATTTTAAAATGAAAAAGTGCACTCTTATTGAGACACCCTATACTATCACTTACCATTCAAATTCATGTAAAACAAAAAAGCAGTAGCAACTTACAGAATTGCATAAAACAGCAACTTTCTAGAAACACCCAAGATTAAACCATCCTCGCGAACTAACAATTTTCTTGAAGTTACACTTTTAAGACCACAAATATTTAGCCCCTGCTGGTTCGATTGCTCCCTAGGTACAGTCAGTTTCATGCATTATGCAAAGTTTCAATTGTCTAGAACGGTACAGTGGCGCTCATGTTTAAAATTCATTCTATACGCTACCAAACCAGGCTGATACACTGAGGGGCCAGTTTCTTATGTAGTCTTATGTATGTTTTTAAGTTAATTTTCGGATTTAAGGTAATTACTTTTCTTGTTTGAGAGCTTAAAAATGTGTTTTCTTATACCTTTTTGACTTCAAATGCAAACCAATACCGCATATTTTGCGAACCATTACTGATAACTTGATGCCTAAAATGCAGCAGTTTTGAATTCGACATTCTTTTTACCAACATTGTATGATTACACTTTTTTTGCTATCTGTCCCAGACATAATTTATTCGAGTGTCTTCTTAAATAAAATAAAATTTAAGAAAATGATTCAGATGCAATTTCTCAAAGTGCCACCGAAACGTGTCTAACGTAAAAAAATATAAAAAAAAAATGATAAAAATGCAGCACACTTTAAAGCGGGCGAGTTCAAAAGCTATTTGTTTCATGGCTCTAACCGAAGTTTTGAGGGTTTCGCAAATAAACCGGGCAATGCGCGCCCTCGCCACTGGAAACAAACTTGGATTATTAAATGGAAGATAGGAGAGGAGAATGGTTAAAAGATATTGTTTTATTTTAATAGAAGCTTCTGTTTGGCGTGGATAAAAATGTGATTCAAGCTGTTAAAACGTTTTGTAAGGGAGAAAAAGAAAAAAAGATTTACGTTGTAGTTTGTTCCTTTTGTTTGAGGTAACCAAACAGCTTTAGTATACAACTGGTTTATGATTTAATTAACTTGTTCAAAACAAGTTGGAGAATAAAGGTATCTAGGCTTTTATACAGACGCCAACACATCAAGCTACCCGAATCTGTCAAATCTTCCCAATCAGCTTTGAAACTTATGCTTTAGCGATAAAGTTGAAAATCTATTAAAGAAATTTGACAGGTTATAGTAGCTTGATGTGCTGGCGTCTGTACCTTTAGAGAAATATTAATTTACACTTTGCAAGAGACTGAGAGAGAGAGAAAATGTTTGTAATATGAAGTCGGAAATGTACTCTCATTACCGACTTCATATTACAAACATTTTGAATGAACATTACAGTTAGAAGTAGTAGGTAAAATCAATAAAAAAATAAAGTATTTTTGCTCATTTATGTAACTGTAAACTTTATGCTCTAGATAACCTGCGAAATTAAAAAAAAAAACTAAGTTTTTTGAAATTTGTAGGTCAGTCAGGTTGTACGTTGCACAAAATATGATTCGCGAGCGCGATATTTCATGAAATAGTCATTGAATTAGATTATAATTATGAACTTAGACGGTAGTATTGATGATTTTAACGATTATAATTATGTTAATACATACCTACTTCTTACGCTCAAGAATTATATTTTGTTCAACATACAACCTGACACTGACCTGCAAATTTTGAAAAACGTAAGAAAATTTGAATTTTATTTACGTTAAAAAAATTAACGTTTAAAAAAATTAACGTTAAAAAAAATACGTTTAAAAAAAATTAACGTTTATTAAAAAAACAAAAAAAAAACATTTCGCGAGCTACATACCTGGGCGCTTACCTATTAAAGCCTTCATTTTAATCCGAATAACTGAATTGAAAAACGACTGCAAATTTTATTCCAAAAAAATACGTTCAAACAAACACTCGTGTCGATGGAGTAAAGTCACTCGAGTTTTCAATTAACTTTGTAATTAATACGAGGAATACCATTTTTAGTGTGAGGGGCTTGTGGTTAAGTAATAACAGCCGCACGGGTCGATCGATCAGGTTAAGCTACGCTTGCCGCGGTTGGTCCGTGGATGGGTGACCATCTTTACATACCAAGACCCCCGTGCCTTGGAACAGACATTAAGCCGTTAGTCCCGGCTGTCATTCGTGGATCTTTGGTAGTCTTACGGGTCGTCAGAAGCCCGAAAGTCTATCAACCAGTCTTAACGACCCCCGCATTACTCAGTAACTGGGTTGTGGAGCTCAGATAGGCAGTCGCTTCATATAATATAATGGTACTCAGCTGCATCCGGTTAGACTGGAAGCCGATCCTAATATATTTAGGAAAAAACTAAGCACATGATGAATACCATTTTTAGTGTGAGGTAAAATGTGGTACCTAATTAATTGAATATCCTACATGCTTTGACAACTTTCTGGAAACCAATTGATAGTTTTACCGGACATTATTTTATTACCCATTTAAAACTTTTTGTTCCGAGTAGATGATTACCTTAAGGTGAGTATATACTAGAGCATTTACTTGTACGAGCCTTCGCCGTTTTAAAATTTTATCGAACCGCACTTCGAACATGACGCTCGATGTTTTGTTACAACCTGGGGGCCTAAAAAGGCCACTTTGGAGAACCATAAGAGGATAACGTTATGAATCATAACATGGCAAAGACAGTCCGCGTTTTTCTTTTTTTCGCTGCACTACATAGGTATAATCAAAGAGATTGGGATTGGATTTGGATTGGATTGATTGGTAATTTAGCACAAAAAAAAAATAACTGAAAAATCCTTCACCAGTGGTATTTGATACGATTAACTTAACAGTTAATTGTCCATTTATGACTCATAATGTTATCCTTTTATAATTCTGCCAAAGTGGCCTTTTTAGGCTCCAGATTGTAAAAACCAACGAGCGTATGGGTGTAACATAATTTATCGAGCAATTGCAATAATGCACAATCATCAACAATAAACGCTAGGTAGAAAGAAATGTTACAAGTAAATGCTCACTCGCCGTGAGCATTACGTCGAACGCAGAGTCGAGCATTCGCAGGAACATTACATTACATGGAAATGCTCGAGAAAATATTCTAGTGTATACTCACCTTTATGTTAACTTTGTCCGATCGAAGTTATTACTTCATTACCGTTAATATACGTATTAGTAGATTGGTACGTCCTATATAATACGAAGACACACAGGAATTCTTATATACAGGGTGAGCAACTTGGAGGTATAAAACTTTTTTGCCGCCATTTTGTTATGGCGGCAAATAAAAATTATTTTGTGTAGATACGGCAAGTTTTACGACTGAACAACGTGTTTTAATTATTAAAACATTCTACTCAACCCAATCATGTATTGAACAGTTTGGTATGGAATTTGGTCAGGAGGTGTAATTGGGCTGTATTTCTTTGAAGATGCTATGGGCGATGCTTTTACAGTGAGACATTGAAACATTGAAAACCACCATCGAGACATTGAAAAGAACGTTTCCAGGTCGATTAATTTCGAGAAACGGTGTCATTGATTGGCCCCCAAGATCCCCGGATTTAACAGCTCTTGATTTTTCTGTGGGGCTATCTAAAGGGACGTGTATATGCTAACAGGCCAATGAACCTTCAACACTTAAAACAAAATATGCGAGACACAATCACTGGGATAACGCAGGAAATGTGTGAAAATGTGAAATGAAAAGGGTTCACATCTTCCATGCTGCTAGACGTGAAAATTTGTCTGAAATTATTTTCCATACTTAATTACCGGCCCTAATTACTATATTAAAAAAAACTTAATATTTTTTATATTTCATAGGATAAAATTTAAAAAATAAAATCAATACGAGCTCAAGCGATTAAATTACAGCATTACGGCATCGGAAGTCATTAGCCAACGTTACAAGTTCGTTCACGAGAGCGAACCATTATGGTTGGAGGTACCTGTTATTTGCTCACTCTGTATTAGCCCTTTGACCGTCGATTAACCCAAAATGGTTAACGGTAAAACATTGTTAATCTGCCCACTATCGGCTGGTATGTATTGAACCGTTTTAAATACTTCGTCTGTGTATTCGATAAGGATTTTGAACAAGAGTTGTTATTTCTTCGAACATGGTTCGTGTCAAGTGCGCGTGAGTCACTATAGTTTCCAATTAGAATTGCTAACGTATTTCCAATTGGAATTGGATCAATCCATACATAGTGAGTTACTTTATTTTATAATGATTACAACGACTTAACTTTTAAATAGCTCCATTGGATAGTTTAGGAGATATTGTCATTTTAATGTGCATGCGCATTTCAGCGGCAGTAGTTCCGCGCATGCGCGGCGGTTGTCGTGGAACGAAAAAAATGGCGTCTTCGGTGAAAGGGTTATATTATTACGATGTAATTGTTGTTGATGTTGCATATTATTAAAATCATAGAGCATCCTAATTGCGTAACACATTATCAATCACAATCTGAATCATTTTGAAGGACATTTATTGCATCAATCCATTGCTTCATATTATGTTCGAAAAATTGTCCGCTTAACAACGTAAATAGTTGATGAATAGAATTACACGAAACATCATATTTCACAAAGATAAAAATCCTGTCTTTATTCGCGATTTTAGGTTTGGTCCCATAGTAAAAGTTGTTCATAATGACGAGTACAATGACCCCTAATGAGGATAACGGTGATTAAAATTACAACCTGTATAATGCCAAAAGGGCGTCAGCTCAGCATAATGTCAGATGACAACACAATGTGTACCTACCACCGGACGCTGATTTTCAGTTTTCATGGAGCGACTGCCTATCTCAATACTCAATACTTTATTGCATTCCATAATGTGTACATAGTAAATGGTTGGTATTTTAAAACATCGAATCAATTATGGACCCTGTCGGGCACAGCAAAGTTAATTTTTAATAGGAGAGAGGATGAAGGCTCTTGTTATAAAAAAAAATTATAATAATAATATGAAATTAAAATAAATTAAAATAAAAAATTAATATAGTATTAAAAAAAAATCTCTGACCTCCACAACCCAGTTACTGGGTAATACGATACCCTTTGGTAAGACTGGTTGTCAGACTTTCGGAGTTGTGACTACCCGAACGACTGTCAATTAATATCAGCCGTGACCAACGGCTTAACGTGCTTTCCGAGGCATGGAGGGGTCTCGGTAAGTAAAGATGGTCACCCATCCACAGACCAACCGCGGCAAGCGTAGCTTAACCTGATCGAACGACCTGTTATTATTTAGCCACGAAACGTATTACACACCAATTTCTCTCTTTCGGTCGTCAGTAATTTGACTTTCGAAAGAAGAAGACAAAGCGTTGCGTAACTATAAAGACGCTATACAACGTTTATTATAATAGTGAGGGGGTAACGATTTAAGGTTCTTCTTTCAAAAGGCGCTTCATTCGATCATTAGGCCCTTTCCTCCAAAGAAACGGCAAACTACCATGAGCATTATCCTTAAACGAATATGTCAGACCTATTTCTATGTTCGCTAAGTAAGCCTCGTCCCGTTTCGTTGCGATCCATTACTCCCGCACTTTGTATTCGACAATACAACGTCACATTTAGAGGTGTTGATGACACGCTACTCTTGATGCGTAGATGTAATGGAGGTGTTTTTGGGAATGCGTGTCGAAACGCGGCGTTTTATGTTACAGTTTACGTTCGAAACAAGGGAAAGTTTTAGTTTTGTTTTTATGAAAACCTAATTAGGTAAAGTATTTTTATCTCACTAACTAGCGCGCGCTTTACTTGTGGTAACCAAGTGAACAAACATGAAGTGCGTGTAGACAAGCGATTTGGCAACGTCGTTCTGCGCCCTTTTTTCGTTGGAACGGTCAAAATTAGGTAAATGCCGCTACTTCAATGGGTTGCCAGCTTGCTTCATGGTGTTAACTCTGCGATGAATAGTTAGCTTATCAGGCGCGCGCTAAAATTGATACTTTATTTTCCTTTATCCTATCCAGAAAATTTCTTTATTTTTAATTTCAAGACAAATTTCATAATTAAAAAAAAAAAAATCTGGAACGACCATAACTCGTGTTTTACTTCAAGGTAATAATTTAGTTGCACTATATAAAACGATAACTACACGATATTTTTTTAAGAATTTATTTGGGAAATGACAATTTATAATGATTATAAGTTTTCAATTTCATCCTGTAATAGATTATTAGTGCAGTATAAAAGTTATAAACTTTAAACCGCGAAAGTAAATTTTAATCTTTTGCCACTGCGTAACCCGTGAAACAACTTCCATTGATCATACATACTACCCATGCCCGATAAGCTTTCAAAACACCCTTTAAAAACATTCACCCCGAAGTTTTGTCGTCATTTTACTGCCACAGGACTAAAATATCAGCTCCATACCCAATGAAAACGGTTTTTTTTTGTTGAGAATAAAATCGCCTTAGGGACCATTTGGCTCATGCCCGTAAATGTGTTAAGCCACTTTCACAAATTTATACGCCTATTTTGACCCTTAAGCCGTTGTAATAAGACCTGTAGCTGGGCGTATAAATGTCAAAACTGACACGGTTGAGGGCGAAACAGTAAATCAATATTATAAAGTGACGTATTATGTAAAATGCTCGGATCCAATTTAATGGTTATAATTCGTATATGAATATATGTTTAAAAGGTATAATAATATTTTTTGCCTGTAAGACGGCTGACTACAAGACATTATAATTATTGTTTAGTTATTGTATATTTCCTTTATTAAACTAAATTAAATACATATAAATTGTATATTATTATTTTTGATTTTACATATCTCGGGACAGTGGGGTCCCGGTCCTTTGGAAGGCATACGAGGGGACGAAGCCAACTCGCAGAGACCCCTTAAGAAATCGGATTTTAATGAAATGCATATTATTATCTAGCCCGTTGCCTAGGTTTCAAATGGTTATGCGACAGTCGAAACATTCGAGAACGATAAAGGTCCATAAATACGATAATCAAGATTTCATAACATTCTTAACTTTAAAATTAAAGCCATCTATTATGAACATTATATAAAATATTTTTATTGTTCAACAGGTAAGTATATTCTCAAGAGAGAGCAACAGCTCAGTTTCCGTATTATTTCGATCCAGTCTACAGTAATACATCGGTTAGTAATCCTCATAAAAACTACAAGTACTGGTCTTCTAAGCTGTAAAGCTGTTTAAAAAAAGGTGGAACAAACTGTAGTATTGTATTCATGAGCTGCTTTATATTTCCGTTTCATTTCGTTTCTTTATAGCCAAGTGATTCTGAATAGACTGGCCATCCTTTTGTGGTTCTTGGCGAGACATTTGTGCGATTGGTAAATTGGTAACAAACTAGTAACAATTTAAGGTAAGCGTCCACAGTTTCGCATCGGACGCATCGCACTTAACGGATTTTAGTATTCTTTGTATAGAAAATAACACAAGTGCGTCCACTGATCCGCGTCGTACGGATCGCAATAAACTGCTTATCGGCAATGCCGACACCTTTGCTCCGAGGGACAACTTTTGCGATGCGTGCCAATGACGTCATACAGAATGCCGATTAAATTGGACGCGCCCCGCGCGCTCGTGCGTTCTTCTTCGCTTTCCTCCATTATCTCACAAACACATTTCCTACGTACGTTCACTACGAAAATCCGAATGAAAGTGGCATCGGCAATCCGATTGCTGGTGGTTGCGTCGGCAAATCCGGTCGCTGCCGATACAGTGGACGCATTATGAAAAATTAATCCGTTTAAAGCGATGCGTCCGATGCGGAGTTCCGCATCGGACGCATCGCTTCAAACGGATTAATTTTCGGACGCTTACCTATAATGGATATTTGGAATCATCAGTCGGCCTATTTAATTACTTTCGACTTTAATTAATATTAATTATTTTAATCCTACTATAATATTATAAAAGCAAAAGTTTGTGAGGATAGATGAATATTTGTTACTCTTTCACGCAAAAACCACTTAACGGATTAGAATGAAATTTGGCACACAGATAGTTTATAACCTGGATTAACACACAGGATACTTTTATTCCGGTACGTTCCCGTGGGAAAATTTCCGACACCCACGCGGGCGAAGCCTCTGGCAAAAGCTAGTATTTTATAAACTCGAAAGATTTCTTTGTTGTCAAAGCAGAGTGTTGTTAAACATAACGACCTGGTATAGAAAATATGTTAATTCACAAACAAATCTTAATGACAAAAAAAAAACAAAATTGTTATATCTCATTCAGCAGAGTATTACTTAATAAAAAAAATCGGTTGTCTGTAAAGTCGGTTTACTGACGATAGTTGAACGTGACAACGTCATAAGAAAATTCTGATGGAATAGTTGCATTGCATTTTTTAATATTCGCTTGCACTTCAAGCCGCCATGGAATGCCTCCACGATACAGAGCGAGGCCGCGAGGTAACGCTACATGAGTCATGTTTTTTCGTGAGTGCAGCCAGCTTCATCGATTTATTAGACGTTGTCACGTCAAAATAGAATAGCAGCACTAAACACCAATAGTTATTTTATGTCATAAAAAATATATATCACCGACTTGACTCACTGTTCCAACTGCACTACACTCCCCTTTACTTCATGTATGTAAATTTTTGTCTTACAGGAATAGATAGACAACTCGATATTCTGTTGAATAGCAATTTTTGCGGTAATAACAATCGGGAAACATAAGTGGGACGCGGCCCGACCCTCTTCATATCTTTGTTGATATCTGTCACACCCCAAAGCTATGAAGATATTGTAAATGTGATATAGGATGTTACGGATACGTTATGAGTGCGATGTTTCATTGCCTTGATAATGTTATTATGTTGTAATAATGATAAGGCTGTAAATGTCGTGTTTTATTGGTTGCTTATATTGAATTGCTTATTTCGTAATATGTTAAGTAAAATAATTATTATGTAGGAATGTAAAGCCCGGAATACACATGTCTGTAACTTGCACAAAACTATGCAAGTAGCTCACGTGCTATTATGGTATTCACCAATCAGGAGTTGTTATGGAATACGGCATGCAAGCTGCTTGCATACTTTTGTGCAAGTTACATGTAAGTGTATTCCGGGCTTAAAACATACCTCAGAGAATGAAAGGTGAGATACGAGGATAAGACGATCTTAACTTGCTACGACGTAGCTGATCACGTCTACGCAGCTACGGTTGCTACGAAGGCATATTCGTAGACATGTTTGTTACGCTAACATACTTTATCTATGTCTATCTACGCTAACATACTTGTTAGCTTTCAACTCAAATATGGATGTGATTTTAAGATTTACGTACAGAGCCTGGCATTTAACTTTGCGAAATAAAATAACAGACTGTTTAATTTCTAAGACGTGACATGAGTACGTCTGACGGTACGCTCAGTCTCGCTTTCAATTTTGTTGACAGTAGTGCTATTCTGTAAAAATCTCTAATATAACTCGGGTGAAGTGAGCTTAAAGTGAGCTGTCATGAGGGTCAATCCCTAGCATTAGATGGAATGACTGCTCACTTCACCTAACTTCTCACGGTGAGATTCTAACAGAATCGACCGTCTGGCCTATTTTGTCAGAACAGCATGTCCTAAACTGCTGGTATCAAAAACAATCAACTTAGCCTATCGCAGTCCACGGCTGGACATAGGCCTCTCAGGCTACGCAAGAACACCTGTTTTAGCCACCTTTTTAAAATCGTCGCCCCATCTAGCTAGGAGCCCACACTACTCTTGCCGATACGCGGTCTCTACTCCAGGACTCGTCTGCTCCACCGGACATCAGTTCTTGGACAAACATAGCCAGCTCACTATTCACCATTGTTTACCATCTAGTATGTCATAAGAAAAGGCAGGTCCAATCCTATTTTTGGGCACATTTCCTTTACTCAGTTTAAGAACAATATTTCTTCCTTGAGAGCAGTGATGGACCAGTGTTAACGACTCCGATTTACCTTCGTGTTGTAGTTTCCCACGAACTATAACCCGAAGTTAAGTCGGGCAGGTGTTTACTTTGAAGGAAAACATCGTGAGGAATCCGAAACATTCATCTAAAATGGTGAAGGAAAACATTGTGAGGAAACCGAAACATTCATCTAAAACGGTGAAAGAAAAACATCGTGAGGAAACCGAAGCATTCATCTAAAACTGTGAACGAAAACGTCGTGAGGAAACCGGCATGTCCTAGAACCAAAAATTCTAAGACATGTGACATCTACCAATCCGCACTGGGCCCGCGTGGTGTACTACGGCCCACTCCCTCTCACAGAGAGGAAGCCTGAGTCCCAGTAGTGGGGATATTATGGGCTGACTAGCTTCTGCCCGCGACTTCGTCCGCGTGAAATTTTACCCCCATTCACCCTCTTAGGGGTTGAATTTCGAAAACCCCTTTCTTAGTGGATAAGGTATCCACTAAGAAAGGGTTTGCAAGGGGAATTTGGAGGGTGTGTTCTTTGTGAAGAGTAGGTACTCTTTCATGTCTCTAGGACCAGCGGTTTAGGCCGTGCGTTGATATATCAGTCAGTCAGGACTTTGAATTTAATATATAGATTATGCTATTAATATTTTCTCCCTTAATTACATCCGCATTCCGCATCAGCATTCAATTCAGATCCATCACCTCCATTACGTGTTTCCGACGAGTGTCTATCCAGGAAAGTTTGCAATCTTATGAGTATTATGCTAAGTAAATTTGCGTTGTACGTCGCTCAATGTTTTTCCCCATTTTCTCGTGTGATACGTAAATGCGATGCTTTAGCGTACCCAAAAGATAACCGAGTTACCCCCGTACAGTTGCCGTCGAGATGAATTTACAAGGAACGGATAAACAAGGCAGGGTATCCGATACTTTGTGAGTTTCTCATTATAATTTATTCTTTGAAAATCTGGGAGACGTGTTTTTAGCGTAAATTACGAGTGGAAAATGTTTGTAAAAAAATTGCTTTTAAAAATTAAGGCTTCAAGTTTAATATTTTGAGTGGTACATGATTTATTTTTGAGAACACAAGTGCCAGTTTATGCTTGTGAACGTGCTTTTGAAAAACAAAAAGGTGATCTTGTAAAGATTCCTTTTGAAGTCGGAACCCTAAAAATTATGGAGTGGTTTATGCTTACTCTGTTTTCATCAATACTTGTAGAAGACTAGCTTCTGCCCGCGGCTTCGTCCGCGTGAAATTCATACTTTCTTCTAAAAATTTCGAAAATGTATGTTTATGATCTTTATCATGTATTTAGACAAATAAGTTTTTGGGCCAATTTTTGAGTTTAAAGATAAAAGGGATCAGATTTTTCAAATAAACTGTATCCTCACTTTGGGGGTGCCCAAAGGGGTGGGATTTTGAAAAATCGTTTGGGATGTGTTCATAACTTGACTTAAAGATTATATTATATATATCAATTTTCGAGTTAATCAAGCCACGCAGTAAAATCCTCTCCAGTATAATTAACTACCCCTTTTCACCCCGTTAGGAGTAGATTTTCGAAAAACCCCTACAGGTTATTCTTTATTTTTGGTCTTAAGTATAAATACAGAGTTTCGAGGTAATCGGACCGCGCGTTAAAATTCTTCCATTCAAATTTTGACACCCCCCAATTCCCCCTTTAGGGGGTAGTTTAGTAAAACAAAAAATGCCAAACTTCATAATTTACTTAGGTAAGTATTCGTGCCACGTTTCAAGTTTATTAACCAAACAAATAAGTTTTTGATTTGATGTTTTCCTTCACCGTTTTGAGAGCAGTGGTGATGAAATAATTTACACAAAGTAAAGCGCCTGTCTGGGTTCGAACCTACGACCTGCAACTCGTAAGTCGCAGCCGTTACCACTGGGCTAGCACTGCTCACCATAATATATCATTAGAAAGGTATTTGCAAGAATTCCAATGACGCTTGTCTTGATTCCTTCTCCGATCTGAGTAAGGGTTGGAAGATGAGACGAAGCGGTAAGGGAAGCTGCCGCAACCGTTGTAGCTACAGAAAAACGTTCTTATGAGACTGTCCTTTACTTCTTGAGTAATTGCTACGTGCATTCACAGATTTTGGAAAAATGGTACAGTCAGCTAGAAAACCGATTATTCTTACAATTTATGATGATTCAGTTTCGTATATATGGATTCAAAGACACTTTTGGATCAACAGAGGTTATAGTACTAGAAAAGTCAGGAATCGCATGAAACTTTTCCCATACCTACATTTCGTAGTGAAGACAGTATCCACGATCTTTTACGACTCTTATAATAATTATTTATTAGAAAGGCGTTATGATATGTACATGTGTGGTGCACTGGCTCAAAAGGGCAATGAATTAAGAAATAACTATAAAAACCTTATCTTTGTAGTGCTAAAACTTATACTGTATGTTATACTGTATGTTTGGTGCAATATAACTCGGAATGGATAATGATTTGGAATTAGGCGCCATAGCAACTTCTAGTCAGTTTAATAAGAGCTATCCAGCGATGTATTGAACATGGCTATTTCAGGGGGTACCAAAATAAGCATCATCCTTTCATTAAACAATTTCAATCTAAATTAACACATCACGATAAATGAAAATTTGTAATTTTTAACAGTGTTCTTTATTTTACGGCAGATTTTTCTAACCCCAGACAATTTTATCGGAAGAATATTTTGAATTTTTGACAGTTCTTCCATACAAAATCTGTCAGACGTCAATTTTATTTCACGAATAAAAATTATCTGTCGATTGAAAAATCAGCCCTTCAATATGTAAACGTTTCTAAAGAAAACAGGTTCAGAATACTCTTATACCGCACAAAACCAACTACAGATTTAATTCAAAACCGGAAAAAAATATAACTGGCTTTGTAAAATCTTAACAAAAACTAACGTACAAAAATAATTCTGTTTTACATGCGTTTTCTGTACGTCCACAATAGAATATCCTTTTTGGCTTTCCACAATATGTGTTTTGTGATTTGCTTTCTATTAAGATTACAAAGTTAAAACTGGATCTAACTCAAAATAATGGTTCTTTTTTGCATGCAATAAACTGATTTGATTCGTATTTCTTTTACTGACTAATTACGTTAGTACATTTCAAAGGGCCAGCTATATATTTTACTGCAAAAAAATACTTAGTTATAGTTAAAATGATCTCATTTGCCAGTCCAACATAAATGAAGTATGCTTTATTTCGGATATTCTGTACATGGTTCTAAGACTAAGACCACTAAAGATGAAACGAGAGTGATAGGACAAAGAATTCGGTGAATGATGCAAGACAGCTGCCCGATGCGTGTTATGGTCGTGAAACTTCCACTTTTCCAGACACCAAATAAAAGCTAAGATTATGATTTTTCCCGTTAAAAATAACAATGTTTTCGCTAAAAACCAAGTACACTTGCTTTTATTCGTCTCTCGCAAGCGGCTAATTGTCCATTTGCGGGCATTCGGGCGTGCTTTGCGAAAAACAGAGAAATTCCCAGTCGCCATTTTAATTCAATTCTTTCGAACAAAGCTGCTGTTGCATTTTTCGCTGTTCACTCCACGTTTTGTTGTTGAAAAGTGCAAACGTCTATGAAACGAAAATGGGACAAAAAGCGTCTTAATTTCCTATCCTTTTAGCCCGTCAGATGGCTCGCAGATAATTCCATAAGCATTGTGAAAATTTAAGAGGAAAAATTGGGGAAATGAACCCTTCCCTAAATTCTGAATCTTTTAAATATTACGGCCTTGAAGTGAGGTAAAGGCTTCTCAAGTGCCAGAATAAACGTTTACGAGAAATTAGAATTTTAACAAGAATTTTTGCTGGAGAGGAAGTTTCTAAAAGGCTTAGATTATCTTGCTAAATATATTTGTTTACCAAAATATATCACCTAAGTACAATTACAAAGGCTTACAGGAAAGTTTAGTTTAAAGATAAGCTTCTTACTTTAGATATAATTGTAACTAGGGCACAATTTACTCGTGCAGAATTTAGCTCAGATGGAATCTTAAATTCCTCATAACCAGCGGCTACTTCTTTTAATTAATCATCGAGGAACGCACGGATACTTTGACATCCATAAACTCCTGTCAAAGTCCAAACAAAACTTGTTGAGATTCTTCCGCCAAGTCCATCGGAACTCGCAATCTGGTCGGCTACTGTCGATTAGAATTCAACCCGAGTCCAATACCATTCCGTTATTAATTAAAGATGGTACAAAGTTCAGGGATTCCTCACACAATTTCGGCCCACCCCGGTTTGTGCTCGGCTGGAATGTAATTGGAATTGTTCCGGTCGGAAGGTTAGAATGTGGCCAATTTAAGATTGGGATAAGGACAGCTTTTGGACAGTTGGTTGAACTATTTGAGTAAGTTCAAACATGTTTGTTTCAAAAATTCGGTTATTTCGGATCGTGGCGATTTGGGTTTGTAATGGACAAAATTGTTGATTTATTTTCGTTGGATCCGACTTTTGAATCCCAGTTTAATATTTTTGGAGTTGGATCCCACAAAACATTATTATGTATTTGCGTTGGATCCCAAATTTTAAAAATGCGAGAAAATTAAGTTTTACTGTCGTTGAATCGCAAATACTATTTGCGTTGGATCCCAAATGCTTAAAAAAATCTGAATGCGGGGTACTTTCAATAACAAAATGGTTTATAATTAGGCTGTCTTTTTGTGGACGAAGATAAATTGCATTTAAATTGGCGCATAAAGTAGTGAGTTATACAGATTTTGGCTTATCAACTGTTACATCAAAATTTATAATATAATTGTATTTAAAAATCCTTGCAATACCATGTAGGTATCATAACTGAACTCTGGAAAACGTTGATGTACTGCGAAAAAGATTTTTACGTAAACACATTTAGTAGTTAAAGTATTAATACAAGCCTGGAACTAACTAATATAGCTTATAAATGGAGGCATTTGTTCAGAAATGAGTCTAACTCCTATAAGGTTCATTACCTTTGGACTAGCCAAATAATAAGGCAAATCATCGAACACCCAAAAACTGTCCACTGCTGGAGAGAGGCCCCCCAAGTATCACTACAACGACCCGTCCTGTCTCCCGCATCCAGCGGCTACCCTTGACCTTCACTAAGTATTCCGTCCATCTTGTGGAAGGCCTGGGTACAGACGCCAGCACATCAAGCTACCCGAAACTGTCAAATTTTCCCAATCAACTTTGAACCTTATGCTTTAGCGATAATGTTGAAAATCTATTAAAGAAATTTGACAGATTGTAGTAGCTTGATGTGCTGGCGACTGTACCTACCTACGCTACAAGCAAATCCGAACTAGATTATTAATCAACTTATGTAGGTATTTACAAGGCAGAAGTGAATGGAAACGCTAGGAGAGCACGCCCTAGACGGACATATAGTGACCTTATTGGTTACTAGCAGCGCCCCGCGGTTTTACCCGCATAAGTGTCAATCCCGTAGGAATATCGGGACAAAAACTATCCTTTGTCCTTTCCCAAACTATCTCTATAGCAAATTTCATCTAAATCGGTTCAGCGGTTTAAGCGTGAAGAGGTAACAGACAGACGCACTTTCGCATTTATAATAATACTAACCGACCGTACAGGTTTTATGCCTTTTCAATAATAATAATAACGATCAATTTATTGACACACACAAGTTAAGAAACATACAAACAGCAACAATGATAGTTAAAAGAGTGCGTACGTAGAAGTAGCCGTCGTGGTGAGTGGTATGTCAAACGATTTTATATTAATTGTCTGTTATGCTTATAGATTAGTTACTTTAATAAAATTATATCAATCGTTTATTATATTATCTGATCATTATATCGAATAAAATTTAGGTTCAGTTGTTATATCTTGTAAATATTAGAGGTTTTGTAATTATATCATATATTAAAAGACACACTTTCGCAATTATAATATTAGTATAGATATTTTTCAAAAAGTTTTGGTCCGTATACTCGCAAGCGGCGCGGCGTGCGAGTATGACCAGATATGTGAACTTAGACGAAGCAAAAGCAGCAGGTCGTAGCAGGTGGCGTTCTGTAGTTTTTACCTACCCCTATGGAAAATGGCGTGACCTTATGTATGTATGTGTATGTATGTTAGTTAGGTAAAGTCCTACAGACCGAATTTCAGCCATGGCGACCAATCTTAAGCGCAGACCAGCCATCGGCGCGGGAGATAATAGTGCAGGCGTGTGCGCGCAGACACAGGTACACTCTCTCTTTTCTCACTCTCATTGTCCGATAGGACGGCAATCCGACGCCACCGGAGAGAGACCAGGCACAGGACCAATGGCTTAACGTGCTTTCCCAGGCACGGGCGTATCGCACCGCCAAGTTGCAAACTCCAGGCTGTTACTGAGAAATTCCCAATGGAAAAACCATATAACACTAAAAGACCCGGGAATCAAACCTAAGGCCTCAGCAGTCGCGCTTGCGACTACGAGACCAACGGTGCAGTTGGTAGTTAGGTAACATGATATGTGATAGCAAATTATTTATTAATCACTTGCACTCCATAAACCATTCTCCGCCTAATAAAACTACAAACTACTATTTACACGTAATAGTAGGTAGCATTAAGATTTATAGTTACTGAAACTAAGTTAATTAATTTGTGCTCTCAGCTACGTCCGGCTAATACATATTAGTTCCTCATTAGGTCAATTAGCTTCGGTTGCCTAGCAACGGGTTAGGTTATAAATCTAGGCTTGTGGGTAATGGAGATGTATTACGTTTGCGATTGGAAGTGAGTCATGTTGTGTTTGGGTTAGTATGACGATGGTTTTCGGGTGTTTAGTGCGAAATAGCTTCCACAAGTGGCAATACTTAAATTATCGTGCGGAGTGTGGAGTATGGAGTGATCAAATTCGCAACACCACATTGCGCTCCAAAACACAGATTACTGACGTTCCTCAAAAAGCCGCTAAGCTGAAGTGGAACTGGGCTGGCCACGTTTGCCAATGAGCTTTGGACCAAAATAACCACTACGATCAACCTCCCACCGGAGTCCGGCGTCAAGCAGCCTGCTGTGTTTCGTCGATGCGTGGGAGTTCAAGTGCCTTAAGGCATCTTCTGGGCACGCTCGTTCCATCATAGACCTCATCCATAGCTTTCCATCAGACATGATCGAGGTCGAAAACGGGCACATTCAGCAATAAAAGAAAAAGTGGCACCCCAGGTGTGCCAACAGATGTGAAAACAAAACACAAACAGAATACTTTGCCATCACTCACTGTAATGAGGTGAAAAGTCTGTTCAGGGCTATAGCCCAAATGTATTCTATGTATTGTAGTGTGTATCCAGGGTTCGACGGGACTGTCATACGCATTGCGATCATAAAAGTCGGTAATTAAATAAAGATTAATAAAAAAAAGATCTTATGGCTAGTATGGCTACAACCTTGCAGGCAAGCTAGTTAAAATATGAACTATCCGTAATGTTAGAAATACGAAAACTTAACCCTGTTTGTCTGTCTGTTTCACGTATAAACGGCTAAATGGATTTGGATGAAATTGACACACGGATAGACCATGACGTGGGTTAGGACATAGGATACTTATTATACCGGTAGTAAGATCCTGTGGACAATTTCCGGCTACCACGCAGGCAAAGCAAATAAATACTGGATAGTGATCACTAACTTGGGCAATTTTCATAATTTTAAGAACGTGCACAGTCTGATGTCAGTTTTTATCTGACGAAAATACCCCTAATTTCCCTAAATTTTTGACAATCTTGACTGTCGTTGAGATGAGATTGTGACTAGATTTTTAAAGTTTTTATTACGAGAATTGGCCTTCTGTTCTAAAAGGGCGGTGATTAAAGCTTCAAAATATTTATTCTGCCCGCGACTTCGTCTGCGTCAAATTTTTCGTCATTCGCCGATGCATCGCATCACCTGCCCGCACCATCGCTGCCAGCTTTTCGCTAAACGTTCTTTTTAACTTTTTGCTTGGCTCCTAAGGGCCATATGGTGATATTAAATAGCCTATAGCCTACCTCAAGATTTAGGCTATAATTTATACAATATTTTTTTTAAATGCGGCTGATAGCTCCAGAGATTACCCTCTACATACAACAAACTAATTTTACCTCTTTATAATATTAATTAATAATAATTTTTTTTTTTTTTTTGTTTTTAAATGTTTTTTATACTTATATTTGAAGAAAAATTTAATGAAATAAGTTAACTAAATAAATAAATGAAATAATAATTAAAATGCGGTCTACCGGACAATAAACGTGAATAAGTCATACTTAATTCGACGATTTATAGTAAACAGGACTTATAAGCAAAACCCGAAAAAAAAATTACGTTGCTAAGTTCCAGTATCAATATAGAACTTTCACCGATATTCTTCACTCTTTTAGCACAACATATTTGATCCATAGTTTGAATGAAGCAACACACACATGTTCAAAGTAGCCTACAGAACCTCGTAATGGCATTTCTTAAAAACATGTGAACTCATGAATAAATTGTGGTGTAATATGTAGCAAAAGCCGAGAAAGAGGTGAGTACATAAATAATTCCCCCAATGCCACTGGCATAAGCTATTTATTTTTGAAATTGAATGAAGTGGGCGTGCCCAGAAATAATTTATCAACAAAATGTGTTACATTACATTGGTTCAGTAAAAAAATCGCATCGTTTGTTCTCGCCGCGTTGTTTTCTTTTTCTAAATTGTGTTGACTATGGTTACTTCCCACGTATAGTGAACAAAAGAGATAAGTATGCAGGATCGTCGGATATAGTTGAAATTTAGTAAGAAACCGATGAATGTTGTCTACTGAAATTTAATTTGATAAATGAGCTGTTTGTTTTCTATTAATAAAATTAAATTTTATTTGAGAACATCCATTGGTTTCTTATTAAACTTCAACTATATCCGACGATCCTGAATACTTATCTCTTTTGTTGACTGTACTATACATACATAAGCTTTACTCGTACAGACTTCTAAACAGCAATACAACAATGCAATTCAGAAGAACTACAAACAAAATACCAATAAAAACTTGAATTAAGGGGCTTACATGACCTAAAGCGCGGTCAATGTCGGACTGCATAGAAAAGAAAGAGAAGCGCGATGACTCAACGCTAATAATGTATTGCGAATTATGAAGCAACTATTTAATTATAATAAATTAAAAAAATCTATTGTTTGGAATAAAAAATTAAAAACACTAGTGTTTAAGTATGTTGCTTGTAGAATAATCTGACAAAAAAATCAGAATGATTGTATGTATATTAGTATGGTTTTTATTGTAAAAATAAAGTTTGTAGGTATCTTCATGATTTTTTTCTATCGTATCAAATTAGTTGTATTATGTTTTCAACACACTATCTACCTAGCATATATCCTGAAGAATATCATATATTTTTTCTGATTTTGTTTACTGTAGTCGGTCATATACTTTTATTGTTTCTGAAACTTGTGTTTTTGTGTTTAGGTCTTGTAAGCCCCTTAGGGCCCTCGCCCACGGGCGACTTTTTATAGCGATGCAGTCGCGATGCTCTCGCGCGTAGCATCGATACAGACGCGAAGCAGTCGCTAGCTGTGTGCCCGCGCCCACGGGACCAGATTCAGTCGCGATGCAAACTGCTTTTACGTAAGCAGCCGAAGCGTATAGGCAACGGAAGCAGCGTCAATATTGGATGCATCCATTTAATACCCAGAGGTTACTTTGTGGACGTCATGTAACAACATTCAAACAACTCAAAAATTATGATCTTAAATTCAAAAGTTGTTATAGAATGTCATATTCGACGTTTTGTCGCGACGCGGTCGCGCGTTTGTATCGATACAATCGCGATGCAGTAGCGCGTTGCAAATGCGACTAACACGCGTTAGAAGTGATGCTGTCGCGCGTTTGCTAAACGCGCGACTGCATCGCTACAAAAAGTCGCCGTGGGCGAGGGCCCTTAAATACAAACAGCGTTCCGTGGAGATGTCTAGACGCGCTGACATTCATACTAACCGTCAGTTGTTTGTTCATCCGGTTCAAACACTATTCATTTAGTTTTTGCTTGCTCCGTTTGTTGCACGACAATGTACTGTCAACGTAACAGTGTGAAATGCACAAATCTTGGAGTGAAATATATTGCTTTCAAGGCGGAACGAATGGGGCCCAACTATCGGATGTTCGTGTACGTTTTTGTACACGTCAAAGAGGGGTGTGTTTTCCTTGCATGTGGTTCGAGGGTAACAAAAAGTTCGTACTTAAAAGTAGACAATGTTTTTATTGTCGTTACAAATTGTGCTCAGCAGCAAAGATCTAATCTATTTAGTTTATCGCAGTCCACAGCTGTGTCTTGGATTCAATTCGTTCTAAAAGATCACTGATCTATCGCGCTCACACTGGTGACAGTTCAGGTTGTTAAGAGTTGTATGTAGGTGAATTCTAGTGGAAACTTTGTTGCTAACTTCCTTTAAATATTCTATAACAAAGACTGATTCGTTTCACTTAGGTAATGTCGTTACAAAATCAGATAAAGAGAATATTATTCACTACCTACTGTTTTAAGAAAATAGAGTGTCTGACTGTTTTTAGATATTTTATTTTATTTTCTGTTGTTGATTCTATTCTGAATGTACCATTTCAGATTTTTTATTTCATGCCCGAGTATTTTTAACTCCACATTGTAAAAGCCTGATTTTTGACCCTGCAGAGTTTGCTCAAACTTTGCAGGGTAAAAAACTGGATTATCCAATCTAGATAATCCAGATCCCATCTCCCACTGCAGAGCAAACTCTGCAGGGTCAAAAATCAGGCTTATAATAATAACTGTAAAATTACAGTTTTATACAATGCCAGATATTTCGTCCTATCCAGAGGTCGCGTCGTCGTAATCACGTAAGATCGATTGTAATCGACAAAAACTTACGCTCTGCAATTTTTCATTACGATCAAAGGAAACCAATTCTGATTACACAAAAATGGCAAAAAAATATCCTATTATTAGAATGGGTACCTATATCAGCTTTACTCAGCGCGAAGAATTTTTGTTACGTTTTCCGAATTTGGCTTTTCAGCCTTATCTAGTCTACAGATGGATTCTGTTATTAGTTACATTTAATTTTGAAGTATACAATAAATTTTTTGGCCCTCGACGTTGGTACAGCAGAAAAATTGCCACAGAATTTTTCACTTATTTACAAATTGACTTATTATTTATGATGCATAGGTAGTAGGCGCTTCTCTTTCTTTTCTATGCAGTCCGACAAAGACCGCGCTTTAGGTCATGTAGGCGCCTTAGGAAACAAATCTGACACCTACGCGATAAATTGAAAAGATTGACTGAGCTATTATTATGAAAGCGTTACAAGGCAACACCTCTTACCCATACGGCACAAATTGGTTGTTCAAGTGCTCTAATCCTGAGCCGACTACCAAATAAATAATTCTATACTAAATCTGTCTCCTTCGCACGAAAATTGCTTTTAGGGACCCTTTTTATGCCTGTACTAATTACTTTGAAGACAGCCTGTTAAGGTTGTGGGTGACTGTGGTGTAATGTTAATAAAATACACGTTTTTATAAAGGAGTGAGATTCAAAGTGGCTATTTGTGTTTTAAAATAGGAAAGGTTAAGAAAAAAACTTAGAAGGAATATATTTTTTAGGGTTCCGTATCTCGAAAGGAAAAATGGAAGCCTTATGCGATCACTTTGCTATCCGTCCATCTGTCTGTCAAGACACTTTTTCTCGGGAACGCGTGGTTGAAATTAATATCGAATACGTAAGTCTACAGTACCTTGGAGCTCTAAAAAAATCAAGCTTCTAAGTCAACGCAATAAAAAATACGGCCGTTTATCCGACAGATTTTTGACACTCGCAAATAAATTAAAACCTACTACTTCCCGTTGACCTAGAATCATGAAATTTGGCAAGAAGCAAGGTCTCGCAAAACAAATAAAGGAAAACGTTCGAAAATTGTTTTTTGCGGTTACAAACTTAAATTTGCAGTGACGTACAGACGCCAGTACATCAAGCTACTACAATCTGTCAAATGTAATTAATAGATTTTCAATTTTATAGCTAAAGCATAAGGTTCAAAGTGGATTGGGAAAATTTGACAGTTTCGGGTAGCTTGATGTGCTGGCGTCTGTACATTTATATTTGAGAGAACATTTTTTCAACTAAAAAGTTAAGTTTGTTCTTGGGATACATAATTCATCCCATCTATGCATCCTTCATTGTGGGTGATCCGACACTTTGTCAGAGTACTAAAATCTGCCTATGACAGTCCACTCTATGTAGTATCTACAGACGCCAGCACATCAAGATACTACAATCTGTCAAATTTCTTTAATAGGTTTTCAACTTTATCCCTAAAGCATAAGGTTCAAAGTTGATTGGGAAAGACGGTTTCGGGTACCTTGATGTGCTGGCGTCTGTACTAAGCCTAAATCAGTAACGACGATGGGTGTTTTCACATTGCGACGATAACGACACCGACACGTCTATATCGTGTGAGACACGGCCGGCCTGCTACCGCCCACTCCACTTCCCCGCGATCTGTTTCACCCCGCACTGTGTCATCCGCCGATATATCGGCGACGATACCGTAGCCTACAACGATACAGTGTAAAAACGTTTACAATGAAACTACCAGTCCGACGATATCGTGTAGTTATCGTTAACGTCCAATGTGAAAACGACCATTGTCAGTCAATACCTTTACATTAACCGTGTAATCAGGTAAGCTCTGCAAACCTTTAGGGATTGCCAGTCCTCCAATCAATCGATGTAAATAATAAAATAAGCCTCTCTCCCTATTGGCTGTTAGGAACTATCAATTATTAAACCCCTTTACGTACCTTTGTCTGAAATAGTGCTCGAATTGGTGGGCATGAAATATCTACGCTATTGTCTGAATGATTTGGTTCTTATTTATTTGTTTGTAAATCAAATAAGTGGGGCTTTCATAGTTATACTCGTACAACGGTATTTCACTTTATACTTTTTACTATAAGATTTTTTTCTCTAACGAAAACGAAACCCCTGTTTTCGTTTAAGAAAAAAATAAAATAGATAAAAAATAGCACAGTAATTAAAGAAATAAAACGTTTTTTTCATTCACCAATATAAATCTATGTAGGTTTTTTCATATTTTCACTGAAAAAAAAAGAATTGTTGAATGTACTCAAACTCAAACTCAAAACATTTATTTCAATTAAACCATTTACAGGCACTTTTGAATTGTCAAAAAGTCGGTCAGTCAGAAAATATGAAGCTAGTTGCCCATTCCAAAGCGTAGGTACCTATGGAGAAGAACGGGCAAGAAACTCCATGGACACTCTTTTAAATTATAGTTGTACAAATATATTAGTTACATCAATAATGTGAATTTATAATTATATGTGAGAACGATGTACAAAAGATGTACGCGTTAAGTGTCCAGAGTACAACAAATGGCAAGAAAACAACAATTCAATATTAAAATAATTAAAAATATGCCGAGGCAGCTAAGTGATATGACCAGCCCCAACTGACGGCGCCCGTTCACGAACATGACGCATAGATCGGCACCATTCAGCTCAACCATTTTGAAGGGAGCTAAATGATCCAACACACACGCCACCGTCAGCGAGACATTTGTGTGAGCATGACATACTATCAGCCGCCAGGGCACATTCAAGTCAATGAAAGACACATTACCCGGTAAATGGTACATAGTGTATAGTATATACATAGAACTCACATCTGTGCTATGCAATTATACAATACAAAGGAAATTGAGTTTATACAATGCAAAGATAGTCTTACAATCTTCAGCAGCTCCAACAGAATCTTCAAGTGTTAATCAATTAGTTGTGGTTGTGGAGCAGGACCAGCCTTGAGCCAGGCATTTTTATCAGCGATGTAATCCCCTAACTTATAATATGCCTGACTGCATAGTGTGCGTTTTATACAAGACTTGAATTTCGTCTCATTCATTTCAAGAATGTGGGGAGGTATTTTATTATAACATTTTAAACAGTACCCCATAAAAGATGAGTCTACTTTAGCCAGTCTGAAACCTGGTTGAACTAATAGGTCCCTATTTCTAGTACTATAATTATGTCTTTCACCTCTTTTACCAAAAAGATGTAAGTTTTTTCTTACATACATGATATTTTCGTAGATATATTGACAAGGCACCGTCATGATGTTAATTTCCTTAAACAGTTCCCTTAGAGAATCGCGCCTGCGGAGAATATAAATGGCTCTGATAGCTCTTTTCTGCAGAATAAAAATAGAATCGATGTCTGCAGCCCGTCCCCAAAGTAAAATACCGTAAGACATGATACTATGAAAGTAACTAAAGTAGACTAGTCTCGCGGTATCTACATCAGTAAATTGACGGATTTTTCTGACAGCATAAGCTGCTGAACTTAGCCGTCCTGCAAGAGATGTTAAATGAGGACCCCATTGTAGCCTTGAGTCGAGCGTGATCCCTAGGAAAACAGTTTCATCGACGAATTCTAGTTTCTCTTGATTCAATATTATCTCACAATCACTACTCTTGACATTTGGTAAAGAAAATCTTATGCACTTAGTTTTTTTCCCATTTAATACTAAATTATTAGCAGTGAACCAATTTTGGACCTGCAGTAGGGCGTTATTTACGTCGTCAAAATTTGTAGCACGTCTATTTACCTTAAAAATTAAGGAAGTGTCATCAGCAAATAACACCATTTGTGGTTGATTTTTTAATAAATGGAGTAGATCATTAACATACACTAAAAAGAGGAAAGGACCCAATATCGAGCCTTGTGGCACACCCATACTGTTGTTGTATGTTGTATGAACTGCCATAGTCAACCCTTTTCATAGTTAATTTTACCTTTTCATAGTTAATTTTACTATAACAAGAGTGAATTTAACAAAATCCATTAGTAAAATCAACAATTTCGTGTGTAGGACCTATATAACCCGCGGATTTGATAAAATTTACGCGGAATTTAGTAAAATCAATCATTCTTTTTTTTTCAGTGTTGAATGTGACTTTTTCTTATCTTGGTCAGAAGAAAGAATCCCAATCAAATCTTAATATATTATTATGTGTAGCAAAAATCAATCAATCAACTCAATTTATTGCAGTCCACTGGACATAGGCCTCCCCCAGGCTGCGCCATAACACCCTATCCTCCTCCTTCCGCATCCAGTCTGTCCCAGCCACCTCCTTTAAGTCGTCAACCCATCTATCTGGGGGCGTCCCACACTACGCTTGCTGATACGCGATCTTCACTCGAGGACTCGTCTGCAATACCCCCAAAAATTTGCAAAACTACCCCAATATAATTAGCACACATTCAAGGATTCACAAAACAACTAACCCATGACGTCACCACACACACTCACGTTTGCCAACCCAATCGCACTAAGTCTCACTTAGTAGCCATAATAATAGTTAATCGTCCTCATCTATCCCAATCACAATGAAATTCAATTTTGTCAAACATAATGTCGCTTACAAAACATAATTGAATAGAGATTTGACATGTCTTCTATAAGCCGTTCTCTGGAGTAGGTTTTGGGTCAAATAAGTAATTAAATTAAGGGCAGCCCCGGGGGATTGACGAGTTTAATATTATGCATGTAGCAGTTCGCCTTTATTAGTGCAGTCGTCTATTTTCCCTTTGTTAGGGAGCTGTTCATAATTATAGAATTAGAGATCTTTTTAGAATGTACAACAAAGATCTTAGATTGTTATTAGGTTAAGACTGATTTTTCCGAAAAACAAGGGCTTGAAAGTTTGTATGAAATGCCGTGCGGCGTAAACGCTCTTAAGTCAGGATATATTAGTTTTATAATTAATTTAGTACAAGAAGTTTATCCTATGTAGGCATTTTTATAGCATGAAATTAAAAACAATAACTTTTTATATAAAACCAGTTTCTGCCCGCGACTTCGTCCGCGTGAAATTTCAGCCCTCCGACCCACCCCGTCGCATCGCATCGCCTGCTCACGCTATTACGTCGTTTTGGCTTAGCTTTCGTACTGACTTTTTTAAATATATATTTTAATATATAACACAATCAACCCTCGACAAAAAAAAATGCTAGGAAAAAGAAGCAACCTCAAATATTAGCCACGATTCCTAGGCGTTTACATCAGTACATACCCTGGGGGCAGCCACGAATTTCAACGTTCGTTACACAAAAGACAAGAAAGGTACAATAAGGGTGACACAAAAATAACGTCGGCAGTACTAATTGTCCGGAGACCAAGGGACTGGCCGCCGGTGGAGCGGCAAATTGTATTAGGCTCGTAATAATAGCCAGTAGCGCCATAATATATGTGCCTGATGGAAACTGAGCTGTGGATATTAATTTTAGTGGCTTATTAAGAGTATCTAGTGTCTTTTTTTATCAGCCAGTATATGTTCGGAGTGTCTTCTCTCTCAGTTTAGACTCCTCCTCCTAGGAGTTGGCATCGGTTGGTTGTGTTAGGACGTGTCGTAACCAGTCGGGGGTTGCGGAAGGATCGTACGTTCCCGCGACCCCCGGCGTAGGTGTCAGATGGAACACCGGGATGGTTTTAGTCAGTAAGAGTCTGACAGACCCCGCCGCCCGCCCCAGGGCAGTGGACATCCATGAAGATTTTCCATCCCGGAAACAAAAAAAACAAAAAAAAAATAGGATGTGTCGGAACACAACCAACCGATTAATTCAAGTCACAGAAGCATACTTCTGTCGAGATTTGATCAATAGTTGCAGCATTTAGTTAACGTTTTCAACCCCATAATTATTATAATTATGAAAATGTAATTATTATCTACCTGTGTAGTTTCCCAAAACAATGTAGGTTTTACAGTCTTCTCAGAGATGTAACAGGCGTTACACAGAGGGGGCTCCGGATTGGTCTTTTGAGAGGTAACGGTGCCCCTTTCATAGTGCAGATGGTGACCACCGGGGTGGTATTAGTGAGGTAAAAATCCCACATTCCCTGGTATTATCCCCAAAGACCAAGCATCTATTGAAGGATTCCTCCCAAAAAAAAAACAAGGGAATTTTCTCATACCTCTGGCATAAGATAACCTGCGGCATAAGTGGTACGAAAAAAGTGCATCTGGCATAAGTGGTACGAAAAAAGTGCGAGTAGGACTGGCATTTCCTTACCACAGTACAATATTTAACAATACTCATGTTTTATAAAAAGCACGTTTCTTCATTAGTTTATTTGTTTTTATTAGTTTTTGTTATAGCGGCAATAGAAGTATAGACGCCAGCACATCAACCTACTACAATCTGTCAAATTTCTTTAATAGATTTTCAACTTTAACGCTACAACATAAGGTTCAAAGTTGATTGGGAAAAATTGACATTTTCGGGTAGGTTGATGTGCTGGCGTCTGTACATACCAACTAAAACGCTTCATGAGATACAGCCCGCTGATAGACAGGCCGTCGGACAGCGGGAGTTTAGTAATGTGGTCCTTCCCATTTTTAATCCACCTAAAGATTGTCTTTAAAAGATCGCTCCTAGCGATAAGACCGCCCATTGTGTCACCCTCTGTAAAATTTATATATATATATAAATCTGTAATTTAAATGTTGTACAGACACCAGCACATCAAGCTACTACAACCTGTCAAATTTTTTCAATAGATTTTCAACTTTATCGCTAAAGCATAAGGTTCAATGTTGATTGGGAAAATTTGACAGTTTCGGGTAGCTTGACGTGCTGGCGTCTGTACATAATAAAGAGTATTCTATTATATTCTATAATTCCGTTTGCACCTATGCGGTAAGGAACCCTAAAAACCTTTGTCTTAATTTTTCATCATTCTGATAAGGAACAAATAAACAAACTGATAACCCAAATACCATTGTGGAAATGTGTAAATAAACATGGAAGACAACATCCCTTACAAAAAAAAAGCACTCAATTGAGAAAAGGTCAAGAGTGGGTGGATTATAATTTAAATATAATCAATGTATTAATGAAGTAGGTATAAACAATTCTATAGAATTGTTTGTTTTGTTTGTTTGAATTGTGAAAACTATAGTTATTCAACCTACAGGCCCTTTGTACAAACGCCAGCACATCAAGCTACTATAATCTGTCAAATTTTTTTAATAGATTTTCAACTTTATCGCTATAGCATAAGGTTCAAAGTTGATTGGGAAAATTTGACAGTTTCGGGAGCTTGGTGCTTGTGCTTGAAAACGTGTGTGTCTGTACACACACGTTTCTCTTGCCGTGAAAAACACGGTTTAATCGCCGTGTCTAGGCACGGTAGTCAGTGTTGTAGGGATAACTATGGAAGCTTGTTGACAGACATTGTCGTCCTGTAACACCTACCCAAAGGGCCTAAGAAATTCTAAATAATCTAAAAATCAAATTCTATAAATAACAGAAGGATAAAAAAATATTAGAAAATATCTCTTTAATAAAAGAGTCTTTACAATCTTTTCTGTGTAGGACGTTTTCCTAATGAATTTTCAATAGTTTTATTTTCCAAGTCCTATTGTTTTTGTTTGGAGATGTGCCAAATGGGCTCTCTACTCCTTTGAGGATTGATGTCTTGATGCTGAGCACAAACTTGAGTGAATTATGTTTATTTTCTTACGATTGTGAAAGTATTAAGAGGATTTAGATGGACGATCTTAAGATAAGTCCAGTATAATAAATGATGGTTTTTCTGAAAACTTGTTAGATAATAATTCTTCTGAATACCTACTAACACTAACAGAACAGATAAGATGATCGGTTTATCAATGCTATGCTATGAGTCTGGTTTGTGTGCTTATCTACACCGAATTCTCGAAAGGCTTTTTTGCTGCCATCTTTTTAAATTGTCATGCCATCATTTAAGATATAAGCATTTATTATTGCAACTATTGTTTCAAGGGGTATCAAAACACGAACGGGTTTATAATACCAGGCCACTCAGAAAGTATTGCGAAAAAAAGTTTTTATGCATGAGAGACTGGCCAGTTATAATCTATTTTGAAAAAATCATTATTTGTAAGTAAAAATAAGTACGTTCCAATTTCAAAATTGGCCCTCCACATTGTTTGCGAGGTAATTTAAATTAACGTGTCTCATTAAAAAATAAATCTGGGCCGGGAACATTTTTGCGCTATGATTTTTTACGATTTTAAGTGTCACCTGAAACCGGACGAATCGTACGATAGACTTCAAATGGCATTCATGAATGAAGGCCCTTCTAAGGCAACCGTGTAGCATTGGTATAACGAATTAAAGCGCGGTCGACTAACTTTGGCGGATGAAGAAAGAAGTGGTCGACCTTTGACGGCTGATACGGAAGAAAACGTGCTAGCAGTGAAAAATTTAATCCAAGGCAATAGGCGAGTTACGTATCAAGAGATTCAGCACATACTGTAGGTTGGATCGGGAAGCCTTCACGAAATTCTACACGTGCATCTTCGTGTGAGGAGGATAATTTCACGCTGGGTGCCGCACAACCTCACCGAATGCTCAGAAGCAGGCCCGGGTGGAATGGTGCCGTGATATGATAAACAAATTTGAAGCAGGCTCGTCTCGGCGTGTTTACGACATCATTATAGGTGATGAGTCTTGGATTTATCAATACGATCCAGAAATTAAGCGCCAGTCGATGGTTTGGGTGTTTCAAAACGAATCAACACCTACCAAAGTGAAGCGATCTAGAAGCGGGGGAAAGATATTGATCGCGGGCTTTTTCAATTTGACTGGCTACTTGGTGTCAATTCCTTTGCGGACCAATAAAACATCAACGCTGTATGGTACACTACCAAATGCTTGGCAGAAGTTTTCTCTGTTGTGAGCAACAAGCGACTAAACACAGGGCTCCGCGGGCTACTGCTCCACCAAGACAACGCGCCTTCGCACACCGCGCTCAAAACGAGGGACTTCCTGGACAGCACGCCCGGTCAAATTCCTGGGTCACTCTCCTTACAGCCCTGACCTAGCACCGTGTGACTTCTTTTTATTCCCGAAAATCAAAAATCAGCTCACAGGGATACAATTTTCGTCGCCGGAAGATGCGCTGGTCAGCGTTCGAGTAGGCTATAAACGCAGTGTCTGCGGCGGACTGGAAAAAGTGTTTCGAAAACTGGTTCAGACGCATGAAACGTGGAGAGTAGGTACTTTGAAAAGATTTAATAAAAAAACATTTACCTATACTTAGCACATTTTTTTTTTTATTTTCCCAAAACTTTCTGAGTGTCCTACGTAGTATCACATGAGTGTTTTAATACCTAATTATGTACAGTTACATACAAGACTATCTGCACCCATGATATATGAATCCTCTATAAAAGGTTCTGAAGCCATAGCGTGTTGTACAGTGTTGTAAGAACTCTGTGTAAATTCATGGAAAGTTTAATTGCTGAGTATCAAAGTTTGTATCACTCATTTTTGTAAACAACAAAGTACCTAATAAATTTTCACAATACTAATAGCGAACAAAAATGGCGGGATACGACGTGAATTCGAGTAACCTATAAGTTTTTTTTTTATTACGGCGCTTTGGTAGTAGATTAGATTGTAGATTGTTTATGGTAATCGATTTAAGTAGATAAATATTTACAAAATAGGGCCTTATACTAGATGTAGATTAAAATAATTGGATTCTACCTTAACTAGGAATAAACCTGTATCTCAGGTATCTCACTCAAGTGCTTATACATGCCCACACACCCCCACCCATGCCCATGCCCTCACTTGAGTGAGGTACCTGAGATAATATTAGTGTTTAGTATTTGTTATTTGTTTATGGTATTTAAGTTAATACTTTTTTTATCTTAAATTCCATAAACTAATAACAATAACTTATCACACTAATATTATAAAGGCGAAAGTTTGTCAGTGTGTTTGTTTATAATTATGTGTGTTACTTCTTTCGAACAATTTTGATAAAATTTTGTGTGGAGGTAGCTGGCACCCTGGATTAACATATAGGCTACTTTTATCCCGATATTCCCACGGGATCTACATTTACGCGGGCGAAACCGCGGGGCGCAGCTAGTCTACTTTAAACATGGTTTTATTGTAATTGACAGAAATAACCCTACTTTTTTTGCATCATCGTAAGACATTTTTGCAAACATGTTCTAATGGTTTTTGCAATGTTACATTTTTAATGAGGTCGTGTTTACTTTTCATACATGAAAAATTTACCGTGTCAACAAAATATTAAGATTGTATATGATTTACTATATAATACGAATTGTAAAAACTAAAAATTAAAATTATTTTTACGTAATATAACTAAATGATGATGAATGATGATTATAACTATACTACATTTTGAAATAACATTAGACATTTATATAAACCTTTTTTGCAGGCCGTTCAACCGATTTTAGATTTTATTGCGTTGATTGCATGACATATGGCAGCTGCAGTAAATAGTTGGTATTGTAACCACTTTTTTGTTTTTAATACCATCCTTAGGCCTACGGTACGCGTTGTTTTAATGTTGCAATACGTGTAAGCTAAATTCTTCATAAGCTTTTATAGAGGATTTATAGCATGGGTGTAAAAAAAAAATACTTATTAGCTAATAGCCTAGATTGTAATGTGATTATAGTATCACCAATTATGATAAAAGAATAAAAAAAACATGCAAATCAAATTCTCAATGAAAAACAAAAATACAAATCCTAATTTACCAATGCATGAAATATAAACTCTTAAAACAAAGTAGTTGTCTTCATACCAGCGGAGCGGAATAATCGTAGGACTTAAAATAAATTACATTCTTGTTAGGTTAAAGGCTTTTCGAGACTAACAGGCGGCTGAAACCGAAAGTTTCAGAATTGCCAAGTTTATTTCCCTAGCAAATTAATTTGGCCGTTGTTGAAAAATTACTGGGAATGCTGGGAGCAAGATTAAAGCAAGTTAACAATTATCATCCTGGGTTCAGCTAAATATTACGGAAAAGGGAAATGGGAGAGAAAAAACACGCTTTTGTGACGCTTTTATTACTTGCTTCTCGGTTTGGCCACCTTCATAATTATATTGAACTAGCAACGCCCCGCGGTTTTACCCGCATAAGTTTCGACCCCGTGGGAATATCGAAATAAAAACTATGTCTTTGTCCTTTTCTGGGACTCAAACTATCTCTATATACTAAATTTCATCTAAGATAACAGACAGACACACTTTCGCATTTATAATATTAGTATGGATGGTCGTGAATTTACTACTTGGAAAGCGAGATCGTAAATCAAATGACAATTCAGCACTTCACTAATATAATTTTCTAAATTGTAAGACATTACATAACATCTCGCCTGTAATACCCCAAAGGTTAGGCAGAAGTGTACAAATAGTATCGATTCTGCAGGTGACCATTAGACTAACCTCCTGAATTATAGATGTTTATCTAGTTGTTATAAAGATGTCACCGTCAAAACTTAGGTGAAGTGAGCTTGAAGTGAGATGTTATACTAAGGATTGACATTATATTGGCTGCTCACATTATGCTCACTTGGATTGACATTATATTGGCAGCTCACTTTACCATTCAGGGTGAGATTTTTACAGAATAGTTCGGCAGGTTTCCATAGAAAGAAAGATGAAAGAAAATACATTTATTTAGCACAGACTTAAGGTCATAGCACACGTATCAAACCGGAAAGGGATCGGCCCCGTATCAACTCGAGTCGTTCAGTATTCTTTCTATAAAATCCTTAATCCAACGCACACTAATCGGAATCGTAACGTAATCGCCTCACCTCGGGACAAGCTCACGAATCGCTGTGCGTTGCGTTACGGCTCGCCGTCCCCGCGCTTACGTCTCTCCGTCCACCCTTGCCCCTCTCACCCCTCCCGCAGCCTGCCTGCACCGTCAACCAGCGGTCGGCAAGCCGTAACCGCGGCGTCGCCTAGCCGTAGCCGAGTCGACGTATCGAAGCTTCTGATCTGCATTAGTTACGTGCTTACGTTTGACGGCGAGGCGAAAGGCGATACGGTGCCGATCCCTTTCCGATTTGATACGTGTGCTATGACCTTAAAAGACACACAATAGACCAGATAAAATTCCGTCTCTGTACATTTATGTGCTTGAAGTATTAAATAAATAAATAATACATACTCGTACACACAGCAGACAGCGGTGACCACTTACCGTTCATTACCGACAAAATTGTAAGTCGGTTTTTGTAAACATGAGAGTAATAACTAAGGCATACTGTCCAGTTACAAACTCAAATCACCCATATGTAGCCAGAATGTCACTAGTATTTCAATGGCAGCCCTTACAAGGCCTAAATATAGCAGCACAATATAATCTGAAAAAGTTTTTTTTTTTTTATGTTCGCCATTTTTTGTGTCTCACTGCTGGGTTTCTTCCATCCTCCATATCATGTGCAATCTCTGGCCATGTTAGAAAATTTAAATCTGAAAAAGTAAAATAAAAACTGAAAAGTGATCATAATGATTTTTATGATGACTTTTTCAATATAATATATTTTTTTATCTACAAAATGTTAATTTGGGCGCTGATAGCCGAAATACAAGCTTTTACCTAGTTTGGCAACAGATGTCTAATTCATTTGTAACAAGAAATTATAGACTATAATATATGATGTGTAGATAAGATCTGTGTAATCAAATTCCTTTTCGTCTTTAAAATATAATGTACAATTTAACTTACCTACCAACACGACTAACCCTTCCCGGGCTCAAGTGTACTCTGCATAAGATTACACAGCTCGCTCGAAGGTACTGGACTAATAGCGAGTATCGCAGGGTTGGAATGTGTTTGCACAGTATTTCAGGCAAATGTTCAACATTTTACGACATGCGAGGTGCGGCAATTAAATAACGAAGATATTACGCGATGAGTTTATAAAGTGAATGCGTGTTGCAAATGGTTACATGTGACTTTAGGTTGTCATAGTCACTTGTTAGAATGTTAAATGAGAGATAGGACCTTTGATAGGTTGATTTAGATCTAACTCAAGAATCGTGTATACTGCATTTATCAATAACTAGCTTCTGCCTCTGAAATTTCTTGCGTCACATCGCATCGCCTGCCCGTGCTATTACTTCGGCTTCCCTTATCGTTCTTTCTGACTTTTTTCTTTTTGTTCGGCTCCTAAGGACACTAGCGTGATGTTAAGTAGCTTGTAGCCTTCCTCAAGAATTAGGCTATCGAAGGCAAACATAATTGATCAAATCTGGTAGTTCAAGGGATTATCGCGTTCAAACAAACAAATAAAAACTGGCCAAGTGCGAGTCGGACCCGCACACGAAGGGTTCCGTAACACAAGACAAAAACGCCGAAAAAAAACACGTTTGCTGTATGGAAGCCCCCATAAATATTTATTTTATTCTGGTTTTAGTGTTTGTTGTTATAGCGGCAACAGAAATACATCATCTGTGAAAATTTCAACTGCCAGGCTGTATCTCATGAACCCTGATAGCTATATCACGGTTCATGAGATACAGCCTAGTGACAGACAGACAGACGGACAGTGGAGTCTTAGTAATAGGGTCCCGTTTTTACCCTTTAGTCCGTAACCAACTATAAACAAAGCTTAGTATTGAAATTCTTTTTCAAAGGTAGAAGGTAGGCTGATTTTAATCTAGACTTGCCGTAAAATAGTTGCTGTTATTATAAAAAATCACTTGTCATGAGTTCGGTATTATGTAGTTTCATTAAACTATTGGAAAGGGATTCGTAAATACTTCAGTTTAGATTTGAATAGTCATGATTGTAACAAAAGTAAGACTTCTTTAAACATTTTAAGTCTCTGTTTATGACTATATTATTTAGCCTACGATTTATGTCTGACTGTCCGTCTGTCAGGGTTTTATTTTTATTTATACCACTTTCATCCTTACTCCTTAATAAAAATAAAGGTGCATATTATCCCTATACATGTTTATTCAATCGTCGCATCTCGTAGACGTTTCGTAGCACGTACTACGTACCTTCGTAGCGTTCCGCGTAGCTGTGTAGCCTTGTCGTCACGTCAGCGTAGCGTGCAGTGCAAGTAAATATATTGCATAATCAACAAGCTTACTTCACTTGAAATGCAATAACCTCGATATATCGTAAGCAGGAGGAAGCTACATAGTATGTACCTACCTATGTACTTACTTAGTTGGTTTATAACATCTTGACCTACTTGCATGTAGCCCATTAGGCGAAGATATTTACACAAACAATAAGGTTCAATTTTATTGTAAACACCTGTTAACTATAAAAATACTTCAATAATAATTAAAATACAAGACATTCCAGTTGACCAGAAAATGTTATTTTATAGAGAAAATACCCGTTACCACATTATCCAGTTTTACCTTACTTACTTAGTTTAAAACCACGGTCTCTAATTGCAGAAAAGCACAGTTAAAATTCTACACCAACGACAATTTATTATAAGGAAACAAAAATCTCAAGGCGACCATCCACAGTGTTGGTTTACTAAAATTAAGTAGAACCTAAGTAACCAGCAAAAACTGGTTTAATCCGCTCCTAACCAAACAATACCGGAATGGAGGGAAATGGCCGTTTGTGGAATTATAAAGCGAATACACACAGCTCGGAACCAAATAGACCCAAAAAGATACCAATAAATGTTGCTTTAATAAAAGTTTGGTTCTTTTTAGTGTGCCGTAACGAGGCAATGTAAACTAATGTCTGTTTGGGTTGTTTTTGATGTTAATTTGTTTTTGTATCAATTTTCGAATGTTTTCTGTTTGTTTTCGAAGACTACAGAACTTATTGAAATAACAATAGAAGTAATAAACAAATCAAGTATCTTGACTTGGCTCGCGAGGTTGTCGACATGTGGGATGTGGACTCAGCGAACATTGTGCATATAGTCGTGATAGCCAATGGATTAATAGCCAAGAGCCTCGACCAACAACTGAGTCGCTCTCTTTGGGCAGCTGGATCAAGGGTTTGATTCAGAAAGCGATACTTCTAGATACGGCTCGCATTGTTAGGTGGTTCCTCTGTCTGGAGCCCTGATCTGTAGCTTGGACCCTGTTCCCGATACCAGTGGGCTACTATTTTTTACATT
Organism: Luperina testacea; assembly: GCA_927399505.1. NCBI lineage: Eukaryota > Metazoa > Arthropoda > Insecta > Lepidoptera > Noctuidae > Luperina > Luperina testacea. The sequence goes on from OV656771.1 coordinate 4,655,959, forward strand.
TTTAAATGTTTTTATATTCTAATATTTAAAAATATAATGTACATTATGTATATAATAAAATAAACGAAGGTATAATTTACGTCATACTGTAGTTACTAACACAGAATTCGAACGTAAAATTTAATTATAGGCTAGCACTGATTGTAACTATTCATAAAAGGCCTTGCGGCTAGAATAGTGTAATTACGGAACCAGTTTTATAATTCCGTGAGTGTTTAATTACACTCACGGTATAACACACAACACACATTTCCTTCTCAAGAGAAAGTTTTTAATTGTAGTAATGGAAATGATAAGACCAACACTATTATTTTTGGAGCTATTAAAAACGAAACAATAAGACTAAAATTATTATTTATGAAAACCAAATAAATAACGTTGGTCTAACCAACGTTATTATTTTTGGCATTCCTAACATTTTTATAAATCCGTATCAACTATTTGTAGAACACAGTCGCCGAAGCAGATACTTTCCAGTGAATACTTTCCTTAACGTACTAAAAAGTACAAGTTGTAATGAATAGAATAAGTTTCTTCCAAGCACATTGCAATCTTGGCTGGCGGAACGGGGAGGCGATACATGAGAACGTTGCATAGTTTTGTTTGAAAAGTTCCTTTTGCAGATTATTTTTGTAACTTTGTAAGAGATTTAAAGGGATGTAGGTATCTTTTGAATCAACGTCACCATCTATACTAATATTATAAAGAGGTAAAGTTTGTAAGTAGGGGGTTATTTCTGGAACTACCAGTCAGATTTGAAAAAATCTTTTTGTATTTGATAGCCCTATTATTGAGGAAGGCTTTAGGCTATTTAACATCACGCTATGACCCTTAGGAGCCGAGCGAAAAAAGTAATGGCGCGGGCAGGCGATGCGATGCGACGGGGTGGGTCGGGGGAATAAGAAATTTCACGCGGACGAAGTCGCGGAAACTAGTAGTATATAATATTAGTGCTGTTATCGCTATTTCAATATTATTGAAGTGCAGAAATATTTTAGACTGATTCATCATAACATATATCAGCTGAAAAGTATCTACCTACTGCCGGTCGATTCTGTAAAAATCTCACCGCGAAAACTTAGATGAAGTGAGTTTGTTTTTGCTAGGAATTGACACTATTGACAGCTCACTCCACGCTCACTTCACCTAAATTTTCACTGTGAGATTTTTACAGAATAGCACCGCTGGTCCTAATTTGGTGATATATCGCCAAGACGAAAAATTCTTTTTTCATGATAGAATTAGAGAAGACCAATGCTGATAGTGAAATCTCACAACAAACTATGTAGTACATTTACTACGGCGGAATTAACCATGACTTGCACAATAATTCACACTCAATTCAAAATCAAACCTTACTCAATTCCAATTACCTACCAAAATACCCATTAAACAGATAGTGCCCATATTTCACTCCAAGTGACGCTTAGTCAAAAAGCTGAATCTAATACGCGATTAACCCTTCAACTGCTCGCGTGGGTTGAAACGATTTCACATGAATGGTGGAGGGTTAGGCTGGGATAGTGGACTGGCGTTAATCGGCGACGTTATCGCAGAAGCTACAAAAGACGGGATGACTTTATTTTCTAATAAATTTAACACACACTTTGTATATTTTCCGGTGCAATTGGTTGGTGTTGTATGTATTGTTGTGTATGGGGGGTTATTGACCTCAAGGGAAAGGTGCATTAGTAAATATTGATAGATTGAAATTCGCTAGAGAAATAATTTAACGATCTCTTTTTTAAAGATCTCTTTGTTGCCTGTCCAATTAAGGAGCCTGTGGCTAAATAATAACAGCCGCACAAGTCGATCGAGCAGGTTAAGCTATGCTTGCTGCGGTTGGTCTGCGGATGGGTGAACATCTTTACATACCGAGACCTCTCCGTGCCTCAGAAAGAATGTTAAGCCGTTGGTCCCGTCTGTCATTCGTGGATCTTTGATAGTCGTTACGGGTGGTCAGAAGACCGAAATTCTGACAACCAGTTTTACCAAGAGGTATCGTATTACCCAGTAACTGGGTTGTGGAGGTCAGATAAGCAGTCGCTCCATGTAAAATACTGGTATTCAGCTGCATCCGGTTAGACTGGAAGCCGACCCCAACATAGTTGGGAAAAGGCTATCTCAGATGATGATGATGATTTGATGCCTGTCTAATACCTACAACAATAATGAAATTATTTTTCAAATAATGCGTTCAATTGTAAATGGTTTTTTGTAGTTCACAATGTGTAAAAATCTATATAATTTATGTCACGAGATTATAAACTTTTCTTTCTTTTCTTAAAAAACGTTGCCCCACACTAGGAATTAAGTACTCCTGTATCGTGGGTGCGTTTACAAACATTTAAATTCACATACACAAGCAGCCAGACCCGGAACAACTACCTGTAGGCAATACAAATATTTGTTCCGTGTGGGAATCGAACCCGCGACACGCAGCGCAGCAGTCGATCGCTCAGCCACTGCGCCAACCGTGTCGTCAAAACTAACGATATTCGTAATTATATGGTGCCATATATATATGTACATCATTTTGAAGCTAACTGCACCTATGATGGGATTTTGATTCGTTTTTACTTTTTTTAGCATAGATTTATCAAATATCAATAAACAGATTAAAACCCTTTTCATAGAATAATAATGCTTAGTTCATAATAAGCTGCACTCCTTCTACCTAATGGATCCCTCATGAATTTACAACTTCGAAAACGATCAAGATTTTAAATCTCACGTCGTTAATCTGCTGCGGTGAAAGCACTTTCAACACAAACATGTTTATGGTGGAAATACTGAAATTGGCACAAACATCTTCAGCTAAAAGGTACCTAATGGACCGTGTGATTCCCAATATTTTTATATTTTTTTGTTGGGTACCTAACTATCTTGGGGGCCCCCCGCGTGAATCTTTTTCTTCCCCGTTGGTCTGGTATTCGCAAGCACGACTGCTGAGCGTGAGGTTCTGAGTTCAATTCCTGGATCGGGCAAAATGTTATTGGGTTTATTGGGAATTTCTTAATAACAGACCGGACTTTGGAAGTCGGTGGGTTGATACCCCCATGGCTCGGAAAGCACGTTAAGCCTTTGGTCCTGCGCCTGATCTCGCTCCTGGTCTCCGGTCGTGTCAGATTGCGGTCCCATCAGACAATGAGAGGGAGAGAAGAGAGAGTGCGCCTGTGTCTGCACAGTCACATGTGGGGTGGAGGGGGGGTTCAGGGTAGCTCAACGTCCGATCAGAACCAGGCCCGTGCCGGAGCCACTGGGGTGGCGCTGCGTTATGCGCCAGTGCGTCGGATGTGGTACAGCGCCGGGTTGAGGCTGACTACTGGCGTCGAACAGGAGAGGAAGTAAGAGCTCTTCTTGTTGACCGGCCGAAAGTGCAGTGTGCTATGCCACGGTTGCTGATGAGGCTGAGGGTGATGACCAGGTATGCGCGGTCGCTGCATGCTGGTGGTCAGGATACCCGTTGAAGCCGTGGATACTGGCTGGCTGGGTGACTCGCCGCTCTAAAGCTTGCGGGAGTGATGATGATGACGTCACGCTGGAGTAGGTGCACGAAGGCTGCGCTGACGTATCACGTCAGGGCCACCAGTATAGAAGTATGAGGAACAGGGTGTAAAGTTCACTCATACTCTATAGAAAAGGGAGGATCCTCCGACCAGACGGGTGTTGTGTCTGGCGGGCAACTGCCCGATGATTCATGTCGGGCCGTTGTATCTATGCTAGTTGCGCAGTAAACTCTGCTTGCCCGATGCAGGATTTTTCGTGATGTCATTATGACGCGTTGTTCGCATGTGGCGTTGTGGATACCGCTACATCTATCCACATCTTTTTGAGGTTGACTTTACCTAGTTCATTCCGCACTTTGTACACGGCACGGTTTCATTACGGTACGGCATATATACCGCGCCGTTGAAAAAATGTTCCGGTAAACAAGCTTCCATATTGATCCATACAACACTGACGAACCGTGACTCAACACGGCGTATAAACCGCGCCGTAGAAAAAACGTGTCTGTGTACAAGCTTCCATAGTGATCCGTACAACACTGATGACCAACGCGACGCACGCGACGAATAAACCGTACTTTTTCACGGCAAGAAAAACGTGTGTGTACAATGTGCCTAATCTGTCAACCCCCGTTACCGCCTTTGCCAACTGCAAATCTCTTCACGAAAGAACAAAAACTACATACTGAAACGCAGATAAGTACAGACGCAAAATATTCACGTTTTATTTTTTTAAATCCTGCTATTCACTTACAAACAGTGAGGAGCAGTGGTGGCCAAGTGGTAACGGCCGCGACTTACGAGTTGTAGGTCGTAGGTTGGAACCCAGACAGGCGCTTTGCTTTGTGTAAATTATTTCATCACCACTGCTCACAAAACGGTGAAGGAAAACATCGTGAGGAAACCGGCATGTCCTAGAACCAAAAATTCGAAGACATGTGACATCTACCAACCCGCACTGGGCCCGCGTGGTGGATTACGGCCCACTCCCTCTCACTGAGAGGAGGCCTGTGTCCCAGCAGTAGGAACATTATAGGCTGATGATGATGATGATGATGACTTACAAACAGTAGATCAACAATCTCAATTGCTATAGCAACGAAGAAAGAGCCACAAGGTAATTTAGTACCTTCACACGAGTACCTGAGTTTCAGTCTGAATCTCAGACAGGGCCGAGTTCGTGTTGTCTCCAGCAATTAGTGTAAACACCGTCGACCTACAACCGTGAGTGGGCACTTCACTCCGGCCCGCTCCACCACGGGATGTGGCTTGGTGATAAGCGGTAGCGTTAGCGGGAATAAGGTTACGTTAGTTTTGACATCGCTTGTTGTTTTCTTTATGATCCGGTTCAAATTACTACCACATAGTAATGAGGTAAGTTTTTCTCACCCTTTGCCTCCACTTTGTATATCTTCGATAAATACGTATGAAACTGGAGAAAGGTTGCAAATAATATAAATTTTGGCTTAGGTATATTAGTTCTAGTCACCTAGTTTTAGAAGCCTGTAAAGTGTTCATCATCATCACCAATTCAGTCGAAAGTTGTCCACTGCTGAACATAGGCCTCCCTCAAGTATCACTACTTTGACCAGTTTTGTGCTTCTCGGATCCAGTGTTCAGTAGTTTACAATTTGCTGATAATTTATTTATTAACTATGGAAGACTTACAGCTAAGATTAACAGATTAAAAAATAGTATGTGAGACTGACAGCCAATTAAAATTCCTCACTTTTAAAAACAGATTACAAAGAAAGAGTGTGAACAACACAACACAGCCACAAAAAAAAATACAGTAATGTTCGACAGGCAACAAGAAACACTGAGATTCTTCTAAAAATCTAATTTAACACCATTATCCATAAATCACAAAAAAAAACATGTCTTTCGTAAGTTTTATTGAAAATTTTGCATCGGAGTTTCATATCAGAAATCTCATAACATTTTAATATTGATCGATTTCAATAGGTTACCGTGTTTCCATGCAAAAAGATTATTTCAGAAAACTTGAAAGTCATTTTGCCTCACAACTATGTACTTGAAAAACTTTCACACTAATATAACAAAGTTGTGCTCAGAATAAAGAGTTCTAGGTATTATGTCTTTATATTCAATCTTTCTTCTCATGAGCGAAAGAAAAGTTTTGTAAGAAAGGCTACAAAATATTACTTTTAGTTTTACAGACGAATGAAGGAGAAAATAACCGATAACCGATTTATGTTGTTTCGTTTAAACCATACATACTATAAAGAGAAACACCCTTTTCTGACTAATACTTTTTAATCGCACAAATGTACTCTTTCACAATACAACAACGACTAGCTTTGCACTACATTTTATCATTTAAAACATTTGCCCCACACAGAAATAACGATAATATCATAACCGTTATTTCCAAGTGTTGCCAACGTAGAATAATGCATTCTAATTGCCATAGTGGAAATATGTATATTTTAAAAGTTTGTTACAATATTAATAATTTGGACTTTGACAGTGGATATTATAATGCGGTATTAAAATAGTGCATGTTTTTAAAATTAAATTAATGAAATCACGACAATACGTTATACGAATGAATAAAAACAATCTCTTTTGCATAAACATCACGCATGGTATTCCCCAAAGGGGGAAGCAGAGGTGTACCTATAAAACACCTACATTTCGCCGGATGAGGTTAAATTTCATGTTGGTACAAGTCCAGACTCCAGCTGTGGTGAATTATATGTTATATCTTATTCGAAAAATATTACGTAAACCAAAATCGTCTTATTACAAAACGAGTTCTAACTTTAGACCGACCCTAAACCTTCAAGTCAGTGACTATATTTTGAACTTTATTCCGACAAACGTAAATTTCTTAATGCAAAATTGACAACATAGACTCGGGTTTAACGTCAGTTTTTGTAAAAAGAACTCTAACTTTGTTGGATTATAGTTCGAAATTTAAAAATGGCTGGAAGATTTAAACCAGGGTCTAAAGATAAACCTTGTTTTGTAAAGGCCAAAGTTTACGTAGTTTTAGTAGCTGAAATCAACATACCTACTACATAAACCAGACATGTTACGTATAGTATTTTTCGCTGTAAGAAATATGACCAATTAAAATAACATAATAAATAATAATAATAAAAAACTAATATTTTAACTAATAATAATATATAATTAGGATAAAAATCCTTACTTATGGGCGGAGCCTGCCGACGTCACAGCCGAGTAGTGGAGAGCGAGCGTGGTGGGACGTGCGCCGCGTAAAAGGACGTGCGCGTCAGTTGGAAGCCCCTTTTCGCTTCGACTCCAGAGACGGACGGACGTTGTATTATCGCGTGTTAAATTTCTTATTTGGTATTTAAGAACCTCTTTTGTTATTTGCTGTGAATTATATTGTTCGTGAAACTTTTTGTTATATTTTTTAATAAATTATTTTTGAGATTTATTAGTTCAGAAGTGGGATTCTTTCCCAGTTCTTAGAGGTTTTCTATTATTTTAAAAACTATGTCTGATAAAAGTAAACGTAAAAGTAGGAAACGAGATCGTACGCCTGTCTCTGGTTTGGAGCAAACTCTTCAAACTATTTTGAACAGTTTAAATGTTTTAGAAAATTCTTCCAGGGACAATGCTAGTGAAGGTGGAGGTACACCATGCATCTCATTAGCAGAACCAGCAGCAGCAACGGCATTTTCTGATCAAACTAACCAGCCGCCTGGCGTGTTAGTTGTACCGTCAAGTGCTGAGTTATGCGGTACGAGTGCGGACTTGACGTCGGTGCCCGGTTCTAGCGTGTCACATCCCACCACCGAGGTGGTTATGAGTGAGGTAACAGAAAAGCTTGTAAGCGCAATCAAGGCCATTCCGGTAAGATCTAACCATGTTTTTATATCCAACTTTGATCCATCGTTGCATAATTTTGATGTGTGGTGTAGTGAGGTGGATCATGTGCGTACAATAAATCACTGGGACGATCGCGAGTGTTTAGCACGAATCGGTAATTGTTTGAAAGGGGATGCAAAGTTATGGTTAAACGAGTGGGTTAGCAACGATCGTAGCTGGTCTAATTTCAAGCGGGAATTTAAAACATTGAAAGAAAGAAAGAAAATACATTTATTTAGCACAGACTAAGAGACACACAATACACCAGATTGTTATAGATAATTATAGTCGTACATCAGGAAAAAAAAAAAATAAGATAAAAATAAAAAGTGCAAAGACCGATGTAAGAAATTAGCAGGAAAGTGTGCCTCACGACTGCGCCAAAAAGGCCCAGTTCACATTGTGCCCACTTCAGTTAGATATTGCAAACATTTTGTTCGATGTTATGAAAACGAATTCCGACAACTACCCTACATATGCCGAATATGCTAGACGTTCTTTGTTAAGATTACGTATTGTCAATGGATTGAGTGATGAGCTGATCGCGGCTATATTGTTATACGCGGTATTACTGATCCTCAAATTCACGCAGCTGCTACCAACGCTAAGTTAATGCCTGATACTTTAGTTAACTTTTTGTCAATATACGTGAAGCCTACTCAGAATACATCGGTTCGTGAATGTAGTGGTTTTCGTAAAAGTGAATCTAGTTCAAATACGCGAAAACGGGAACATGGCGATTCGAAAGTTAGATGTTTTCTTTGTAAAAAATTTGGCCACAAGCAGACAACGTGTCCTAAACGTGTAAAATCGGAAAAAACAACCGATGGTAGTGCAAATACTTCGAGTACAAGCAGCAATGCAAGCAAACAAGCAACAAAATTAGAGCCTTGTTCTTTCTGTAAAAAAATGGGTCATAAAGTTGAGGATTGTTTTGCCAAACAGCGTACAGAGTCGCGTGGCAAGTCCAATGTTAATTTTTGTCACGAAAATGTTGACACGTTTAAACAAAATGACATTACTACCGCAGTTATTCAAGGGGTGCCTGTTGACATACTTATAGATAGTGGCTCAACTATTTCTTTGATCTCTGAGTCTGTCACGAAGCATTTGCAATGTACTCAACAGCCATCATTTCGAGTTTTACGCGGTATAGGTAGTCAGGAAGTAGAAACATCTTACCGTACTACTTTGACAGTTGAGTTTTCTGAAATTACCCTGGAGATTGACTTCCATGTTGTTCCAGATAAATTTATGAACACGCCTGTCATTGTAGGTACTGATGTCCTAAATAGAGACGGAGTTACGTTTACTCGTATGCGTGGTATGCAACGGCTCTCTAGAGTTCATAACGTTCTCGATAGTAAGTCTGATTTATGTTCAATGATTGATTCACCATTAGTTGGTCAGGATAGGAAGCGACTAATGAACATTGTTAACGAATTTGCGGCTAGCCTGGTAATAGGTACTGCTACTACTACCGTGCAAACGGGTTCTATGCACATTCGCCTGCATAATGAAACCCCAATCGTATACCGTCCGTATAAAATGTCTCATGACGAAAAGCTACGCGTTAGAGGAATCATTAAAGATCTATTGTGTAAACAAATCATTAGGGAGTCCGAGTCAGAGTTTTCAAGCCCAATCTTGCTAGTTAAAAAGAAAGATGGTAGTGACAGGCTTTGTGTTGATTTTCGAGCCTTAAATGCGAATACTGTAAAGGATCACTTTCCACTACCTTTAATAGACGACCATATTGATCGCTTAGGCAAAGCTAAATATTTTACAAGCCTTGATATGGCTACAGGCTTTCACCAAATCAAATTAAGTGAGGAGTCAATTCATCGAACAGGGTTCGTGACCCCAGAAGGACATTATGAGTACCTCAAAATGCCTTACGGTCTCGCAAATGCACCCGTAGTTTACCAACGCATAATATCAAAAACATTGCGTCCTTATATCGATACAGGTAGGGCATGTGTATACATTGACGACGTTTTACTACCTAGCAACACAGTTGACGAAGGGTTACAGACGCTCCGTGAAGTTCTTGAGACCCTGACTAAAGCAGGTTTCTCCATCAATTTGAAAAAATGTAAGTTTCTTACTACACAGGTTGAGTATTTAGGACGAATTATTAGTAATGGTCAGGTGAAGCCGAGCGAGCACAAGATAGAGGCCCTTATTAACGCACGAGTGCCGTCCAATGTAAAAGAGGTAAGACAGTTCTTGGGACTCGCAGGGTACTTTAGACGGTACCTCCCGGGCTACTCTCTGCAGACAGCGTGCATTGCAAATCTAACTCGCAAAGGTGTTCCCTTCAAGTGGGGTGAGGAACAGGAGAACGTCCGTACGGACATTATCCAACGACTCACCAGCGAGCCAATATTGGCTATTTTCGACCCTTCTCTCCCCACTGAAGTGCATACCGATGCATCAGCCCAGGGGTATGGTGCCGTCCTGCTGCAGACCCATGATGGTGGACATAAGAAACCTGTTGCCTACTTTAGCAAGGTAAGCCAAGGCGCTGAACCACGTTACCATTCATATGAATTGGAAACGTTAGCAGTAGTCAAGGCGTTACAACATTTTAGACATTACCTAATTGGGTTGAAATTTAAAGTTATAACCGATTGTAACGCCTTGAAACTAACTCAGCGCAAGAAGGACCTACTACCGAGAATTGCTCGGTGGTGGATGTATCTCCAGGATTTTAACTTTGAGCTTGAATATCGGAAGGGGTCAGCGCTATCTCATGCTGATTATTTGAGCCGAAACCCCATCAATATGTGTGAGATTAGAAAGCCATTAAATTGGGCTCGGATAGCGCAGGCCGCTGACGAGGAAACTCAAAGCTTGTTGCAGAAGGTTAAGGACGGAGACCTAGATGCGTTTCGGTATGTTAAACGTAATGACATCTTGTATTACAAGATGGATGTAGTCGGTGAAGAACCACGTTTTCTATGTTATGTGCCTAAGGGTCACCGTCTTAGCTTACTGCGTGTTTTCCACGATGAGCACCAACACGTTGGTATAGACAAGACAACTGACTTAGTTTTGAAACATTTCTGGTTCCCGAAATTGAGACAGTTTGTGCGAAAGTACATACAACATTGCGTTGTATGTCTTTCTCATAAAAAGATACCGCGTCAGCCTTTACAACCCATAGAATAGTGGAACAAGCCAGGTCTACCGTTTGATATTATACACAGTGATGTTTTAGGGCCACTTCCGGTCTCTAACGGTTTTAAGTATGTCGTTTTGATTGTAGATGCGTTTACGAAATATTGTCTTCTTTACCCAATATGTAAACAAGATGCGGTAGAGTTGATAAAGACTTTCCAAAACGCGATTTCCCTTTTTGGATGCCCTAGATTAATAGTTAGTGATCGTGGTCGGATGTATGAAAGTAGATCTTTTGTTAATTGGATCAAAGAATTGGGTTGTGAGATACATTTTATTACGCCCGAAATGCATCAGAGCAATGGGCAAGTTGAGCGGTATTGTCGTACTGTAATGAATATGATACGTGTAGACAGTGGCGTGCCTAGGGGTCAAACTTAGGGCAAGCCATAATACTTAAAAAAAAAAACCTACCGTATATTTGTCTGTAAAACTCAAAGTATTTACCTTTCCGCATAACGATTGCACACACTTTAATCCATATCCATCACAAGGAACAATTGCATGCATTTCCGAATTCATTTTAATGATAAGAAACTTTTTAATAACTTTAAAACAAAGGTAATCACCGCTAAAACTAATCACAACACTTAACTTCTCAGAAAATGAAAAAATAAATCAAAGCAAAAAAATGCACCAGTACCGTAACCGCTCAAAACAAATTTAAAAAGTAATTTGAAATTGCATCATCATTATAAAGAAATTCGAGCTCTGCGCAGCGATTCGCGCAGCGCGCTCTTACTATTTACACAAACACTCATCGTTACACGTTTCATTCATAAAAAATCAAAAGCCATGCTTTAAAATCAGTACAATTTTCGGAATGAGTACATACTTATGTTATCAACAACGTGAACAATTTCTATACAAATAGTCGGAGGTGTAGAAGCCTAATCTGAAGCCAGCTCGTGCGAGCGAGACGGGACGATTTTTGTTTTTGCGTTCTAGCGAAGCGGCATTGGAGATGTTTGGCAACGATGCGCGTAATGAAAACTGCGCGGAATTGAAATATTATTCTTTGAGCATGTAAACCTGGTAACCTTGCATCGTACGTATAACGGGCGGCCGGGACGCGCGGAGTTTATTTTTTATTATTCTTATCAATTCTTGCGACATTATTGAGTTGGTTAATTTTTTTTTTTGTTAGGCTTACGTTTGATTGAAAGCCGGGCTTTTCGGCTTCTATGAAGGTACCGCCCCTGCGTGTAGAGTCAAATTTCCGACAAGAAAGTTGGTCAGACATTTTGTGGAAAGTACAACTCACTTTAAATATTACTACGCAAAAATCAACTAAATGTTCTCCTTTGCAGTTGTTAGTTGGCCGCGACGGTACAACGCCCGTTATACTGTCCCTGGTACGCGATGTGGCTCTGGAAGCGACAAGTCCAAATCGCGAATCACTGCGCGAGCTAGCCCGGCAACGCGCTTCAGACTTGCTAGAGGAAAACCGTTCTCAGCAAGATGCTCGTGTTAATGAGCGGCGCAAAGCAACACGTGTATTCAATAAGAATGACTTTGTATTCGTTCGAAAAACGAGTCAGTCTACGGGCAAGTTGGACTCTGGCATGCGCGGCCCATACGTGGTCACGCAAGTGTTGCCACATGGACGCTATGAGCTCAAATTGATCTCTGGCTCCTATGGAAAAACCACGCAAGCCGCTGCAGAATACATTACGCTATGGCGCGGGGAATGGACCCCCGATGTGTGCACCGCATTTTTTGAGAGTCAGTATAATTCTGTACCCTTCTAAAATACTTTTAGCTTGGTTTTATGTTTTGCATCCTGAGGGCTCTGCACTTGTATATCGAGTACCCTGAGGGCTCTACTCATGTTGTGTCGCACCCTGAGGGCTCTGCGAAAGTAAAGGACTGATACTCCTTTGTAGTAAATATCGAGCACCCTGAGGGCTCTGCTTTAAGGACATACCGCGGTCACTGTCGCGCACCCTGAGGGCTCTGCGAAATAAAAAGGATTGCATGAATTGCTTCCTTTTAGAAACAAGGGCATCCTGAGGGCACTGTCAAATTTTGTTTGTAATCTCAAGAATAAACTGAGATTACATCAATTTCTTTCTGGACATTCCTGAGGGCTCTGTCAAAAAGTTTCGAAAGTAATCGAGTTGCTCTATTACTTTCGGCTTCCTTACTACCATGAAGTTAATGCAAACAATGTGAACTTTCAGATGATGAAGACGAGGAAGTTGGAGATTCTGCTCCGAATCAATCATGTGGTGGCGAACGTGAAGTGGTTGAAGTAGATGTACATGTTCCTGCATCACCACCTCACGGAAATGAAGATCTGCAGCAGCACTCACTTCTCCGCACTCATGACTCCGCGGGCGAGGACGCACCGCCGTCAGGAGAGGCCGAATTAGGATAAAAATCCTTACTTATGGGCGGAGCCTGCCGACGTCACAGCCGAGTAGTGGAGAGCGAGCGTGGTGGGACGTGCGCCGCGTAAAAGGACGTGCGCGTCAGTTGGAAGCCCCTTTTCGCTTCGACTCCAGAGACGGACGGACGTTGTATTATCGCGTGTTAAATTTCTTATTTGGTATTTAAGAACCTCTTTTGTTATTTGCTGTGAATTATATTGTTCGTGAAACTTTTTGTTATATTTTTTAATAAATTATTTTTGAGATTTATTAGTATATATATTTTTTAATAATTATTTATCTTGCAGTAGGTACTATTCACAGTTCACTGATCGCAGTACTATATTGAAACTTTCTACTTATAAATTAATCAGTCAATCCCATCTCTAAAAGTTCGCCCCCGTTCGATTAAAAATTTGATTGTTATTTTGTTCAAACCGCTATAATTACGACTAAGACCTCTCCTTAAGCCCTCGTCAGTAAATGCAGAGAACTTGCACCGCACGCTTGTTTACTCCACAAATATGTCTACATAAATAAGGGGTATATTTCAAATAAATAATAATCATATCACGCTTATATTTCTTGAAGGAGTACTAACTTTTCATTTTATGCAGTGGGGGTCTTCTGTCAAACTGCTTCTGAACAATTTTCAATTTAGTATTTCACACATATATATAAACAATTTTCAGATTTAAAAATTTCCATCGTACGTTTGTCCGCCTACCTGTCGAAACACCCCACGCGACGGAGTAGTTGAAAGGGCGCAGTAAAGCCCTTGTTTTAACAATGACAATGACAATAGAACAATGACACTCTTGTGTACACTTGGTGTACCGTTGACGTTTCAAGCACTTTCTCTTATGTACACTTGGTGTACACTTGAAGCTTGATGGGTTAAGGTGGAGTGTTTGATTTTTAAGACAAAAAACCTAGAACCGAGAGTTCAGCAGCCACGTACCACATATTAAACCACATATTAAAATCGTGACTTCATTGTGCCACCATTTTAGAAAATACATATGTCCGATTACTGGGAAGAGAACTAAGAGAATATCAGTTACTAGTATATTCAACTCTTATTATTACAACTGATATTCGAATACTTCATTCAGTAAAGGCATAATAAGTTTAAAATAAAACTCTTTTAAATAACTTACTTCACAAAAAGTAAAACCATTTTTAAAAAGGGAAGGCGGTCTTAATGCTGGTTTTAATTCTACAGATAGATAAAAGATAATATCCAAGAAGCGTTTGCGGTAAAAGAAAAAAGAAAATTATGAAAGACAAGCTTAAGAGGAGTTGTCAGGTGACAGCCACAAGCTTCCAGCTTGTACTCAGCTGAATAAAGGTTGGATAAAAATTGTGTGCGTTGATGTGGCGAGGGTCTCTTAGATCACGAGGAAAATTTTGTATGAGTATTTTCAGAGATTACTTACTCTTTTATTACGTTTGAAAGTGGCACCGGTAACTGAAAAGTTATGTGGGAATCGGTTGTCATGGCATGTTTTACGGAGAAATGAGAAAAATGTCGAGAGGAGAGTTTTGATTAAGGATTTCGATGGCTATAAGAGTAGGGGAAGACCAAAGCCGCGATGGACGGAATGTGTGAATGATGGTGACTACCGAGATGACAACTAATAGAAAAGTATGGAAGAAAAAGAGATTTTGCGTCGATCCCAAATAAATTGAGAAAAGGGCAAGAATGATGACATTACATACTCAACAGTTAGAATAATAAGTAAGAAATTATAAATACTCCTTCGTGTCCCCGCTGCCTTATTGAACACAGAAACCCCTTCTCAGATATCAAGGGACAGCCTGCATATTCCTCGTTAAACAAGATACTAAGTATTCGCTAATTCTGCAGATAACTGGTGCACTAGCATTAAAATTAAAATACAGAAGCTCCTTTGCACTTTATTTATTTAATTCTATTATAAAATGCAATGAATATCGTCTGAATAAAACGCTGTCTGGTACAGAATTGTTAGTTTTATGAATGCTTTATCTCAAGACGTCTTAATAGTTATATAGTTTTATGGGAGCGTCTGTTCGTGCTGTAGATCATACAATTTAATAGTCGACACTTGGGCAATTTTCCTGTTGATAGCGATGCGGGCGAATTTTTTGTTATCTCTTTGATGATTTCCCCTGCTTTTTATATACTTGTACATATTATTATACTCGTTTATTTCTTTTCATACACATTAAATACAATTTTAATTATTTTTTACAAACATTATTATTTATTTTAATTTCAAACTTAAATATTATCTTGGAAATTGAAATAAAATATCGTACTTGTTTAACCCATAGTCGGCTGGTAAATTGTGCTTCGGGGAAAACTATCAAAATAACGGCCGACTGATTGAGATGTGGAGTACAGTACCCGGCGACAAATATTGCACATCGACCTTTACCTTTTTTTGTATTTTATACAAATAATAAAAATAATTATCAAAAGAAGCAAATCATAATTGTTTTAACAGCTCCTAATAGATACCGGACTGTTAGTATTTCGTGCGACAGAGATAACGCTCTACGAAGCCGAAATTAGCCGATTGTCTCTTTCCAAAGGTCGATGTGCAATATTTATCGCCGGGTACTGTAATAAAGTTGTTAAATGAATTTGTTTTTTTTTAGGGACAACAAACAGTAGTGTAAAAAAATATTTTATAAATAAACATAGGTTAGAACTTAATAATAGAGGTAACAAATACACTATTCAAGTTAAAAAAGAAATGAACAAAAAAACTTGATTAATGAAGAATGAATAAACGAAATCGGGTAGCCAGCACCCTAATCGTGTAACACACTCAATCATAGTCTGAAACATTTCCAAGGATATTGCTAATTCATTGCTTTATTTATATGTTCTGATTTGTCTGCCCAACAACGTAAATAATGCGATGAATATTGATGAACTGTCAAGATGAAAGCCATTCCATTCCTGTTAGTGTGTTTCGCAATTACCTCGTTGGTGGGACCTACCTACTTGATTACTTTGATATAATTTTCAGTCTTGTGTCCTGCTTTATTTTCGTTCTGTTTATTTGTTGAGTTCTTGTTTTAAATGTATCCATGCTACTGCAGATGTCCCTGCTACCCTGTATAGTATAACTAGCTGCTGCCCGCGGCTTCGCCTGCATGGTACCTATGTCGATGAAAACTATCCTATGTCCTTCTCCGGGATGCAATCTATCTCTCTGCAAAATTTTATCGAAATCCGATCAGTGGTTTAGGCGTAAAAAGGTAACATACAGACAGACAGGTAGACAGACAGAGTTTCTTTCGAATTTATAATATTAGTATGGATACAATGTATAGTCATCATCTGCCTAGCCTTTTCCCAACTCCACTTGTCGGCTTCCAGTCTAACCAGATGCAGCTGAATACCAGTATTTTACATGAAGCGACTGCCTATCTGACCACCACAACCCAGTTACCTACTGGGTGATACGATACCTCTTGGTAAGACTGGTTATCAGACTTTCACGTTTCTGACTACCCGTAACGACTGTCAAAGATTCACAAATGACAGCCGGGACCAACGGCTTAACGTGCTTTCCGAGGCACGGAAGGGTCTCGGTATGTAAAGATGGTCACCCATCCACAGACCAACCGCAGCAAGCGTAGCTTAACCTGATCGATCGAACCCTGCAGCTGTTATTTATCCATTTTATTTTATTTTATTTTATTTTATTTATTTGGGACAAAAAACAGTTATACATTACAGCATTTACAAAAGTAGTTATATTACAGTCAAAAAAACGTATAACCCACACTATTGCCCACGACGTGACATCTGAGTACGATAACGAACGCATGTTAAATGAGAGAAAAAAAAAAAAAAAAAGAGTACATAGGTATTCAGTAGAAAATCACTATATACCGACAAATCGGAGGAAGCGGATGACAAGAGCATCCGTCCTATGGGCGACTTGCAAGAAATTGTGAAACCAATCTTTTAAATTTAGATTGCGACAGCGCGAAAATATCAAAATCAATGAATTGTGAGTTATAGGTTTCTAAGAGTCGGCGGAGAGGAGCTCGCACCCCGGCCTTCGTTCTACATCGCGTAGTGTAGAATAGTCGAGGTGCGCGCACCTCACGCCGAACAACAGTCCTAGGTACTACGTAACACAATCTATTCGAGAGCTCAGTACAATTAAATTTGTTATTGCATATACCGTGCAGCATCACAACCATGATCAGTGAACGTCTGGAATCCAAGCTCAATATCTTATAATGCTTTAACAAATCTGCATAGGGAATCCTAGTACGGAAGCACTTATAGTGCATGGCACGGAGAAATTTTTTCTGAACCATTTCTATTGCTTGTTTATATTTATCATAATACGGGCACCAGATGGGTACCGCGTATTCCAACTGTGAACGGACTAGTGTTTTGTATAAGAAGAGAAAAGTAGAAGGCTTTTTGAAGTCTTTACAAGACCGCATGACAAAACCATACATCTGAAAGGCTTTGTTAATTATGCTATCGATATGGGTGTCTAAATGTAATTTGCAATCAAGCAGTACGCCAAGATCACGCAAACACTCAGATTTTTTCAATTGTATGTCGTTCAAGGTATATGGGAAGTTAATGGTATTTTTATTTTTAGTAAAAGAAATGAAGTGACATTTTGGAAGACTAAGATGAAGTTTATTGACCAGACAGTATTGTGAAAGCCTGCATAAGTCCTCTTGTAGTCGCAAACAATCTTGAGAGTTCGCACACGCCTTATAGATTTTAATGTCATCGGCGTACATTAGGAATTTAGAGTTGACTATGCAGGATTTTATGTCGTTTATGAACAAGATAAAAAGCATTGGGCCCAGGACAGATCCTTGAGGCACACCTGATTCAACGACCACATAATCAGACTCGAATCCATTGATAACGACTTTTTGAGTCCTGTGAAATATATATGAAGCAAACCATCTGAGTAAATTGCCCTTTATGCCATTAAAAGCGATCTTATCGAGAAGCAATTTGTGGTCCACCTTGTCAAAAGCCTTCCGAAAATCAGTGTACACAGCATCAACCTGCGAGCGCATGTCCATGTTTTCAAACAAAAATTGTGTAAAAATGATTAAGTTTGTGTAAGTGGATTTGGATTTAACAAAGCCATGTTGCTCGGGTATAATAAGGTGACTTAACTGTGGAAACAAGTGGCCGTGCACTAGACCCTCAAAAAGTTTAGACAAGGTGGACAAGATAGATATGGGTCGATAATTCTCAACGTTTCCCTTATCACCACTTTTGTGAATGGGCGTGATGAAAGCCCTCTTCCAAATACAAGGAAAAATCCCTTCCCTGAGACATTTATTAAATATTATGTGTAATGGGACACAGATGGTTTGTGCAGTGTTCGTAAAGAAAGAAGGGGGCAGGCCATCCGGGCCAGCTCCTTTAGCCAAGTCTAATGAGGTAAGTGCCTTAAGTATGACACTCTTTTCGAGGTAAATATCCGGAATGCATACAGAATTCTCGTCAAGGGTTTCTGGGGGTGTCCATCCATACATTGACATAATATAATGTCACGCCTATAATTCCCGAAGGGTTAGGCAAAAGCATACCCATATTTCGCCAGTTACGTATAAGTCCCATGTAATAGGAGGCCAGTAGGTACTGCCATCAACTGGGCACATATTTGTACAGTACCCGGCAATAAATATTGCACATGGACCTTTGGAAAGAGATAATCGGCTCATTTCAGTTTCGTAGAGCGTTATCTCTGTCGAACGAAATACAAACAGTCCGGTATCTATTAGGAGCTGTTAAAACAATTATGATTTGCTTCTTTTGTTTTTTTTTTAATTCTTTGTATAAAATCGATAGAATCGAATAGGTCGATGTGCAATATTTATCGCCGGGTACTGTACCCAGTTGATGGCAGTAGCGGAGTGTGCATGCACACTCTGGGCTGCTCCTGAGAAATTCCTGATGGAAAAATTCAGACTCACACATACACTTTGCCTGGGAATCAAAACCAGGACCTCATGCACATTAGTAGCGCTTACGACTAAACCAACGAGGCGAGTCTCCATAAATGGGGATACACACGCAAAGCTCAGCGCTGCGGTGCTATTCTG
The DNA here is from genome assembly GCA_927399505.1 of Luperina testacea. Lineage (NCBI taxonomy): Eukaryota > Metazoa > Arthropoda > Insecta > Lepidoptera > Noctuidae > Luperina > Luperina testacea. Next base: position 4,674,989 of record OV656771.1, read on the forward strand.
TAAAAATCTCAACGTGAAAATTTAGGTGAAGTGAGCGTGGAGTGAGCTGTCAATAGTGTCAATTCCAAGCAAAACAAACTCACTTCACCTAAGTTTTCACGGTGAGATTTTTACGGAATCGCGGTGCAGATGTCGCCAGGCGGCGCGATGGCTGCTGTCAAATCATTTTCGCTTTGTTTACGTCAGTTTATTTGCAATTTTTTGTGTTGAAACCGGTCTACCATCGTTATTGATAACATGTATTGTGTATCTGGAGGTTTAAAAATTGAAAGACGAACTAAAAAATTTTTTTTTGCGACGTTATAGCCTTGTTCCCACTTTTTTTAGTTATATTTTTGGGAAATAAATGTAGGTACACCGGGGTTAGTAAATCCTGGTATCCACAGAGAGGTATTATCGAGAAAATTAAAAATAACTGAATGATAGGTTACAAAATGTATGTAAGTGACAGCTTTAAATGGCCATGTCGACCATGCGCCACCTATCGTGAAAAAATGGCAGTAAAGATCCACATTGAATCAGCTGTCTTTGAATTTTATTAGTGTATCTATTCAAGATGGCAGAGACAGGGACGCGCAACCCGTTACATACACATGATTCAACAATTTTTCGTCAATTTTCAACAATGTTTTCGTCAATTTTCAACAATTTTTCGTCAATTTTCAATTACGTCTAGAATCATGTGCTGAATTCGTGGTTAAAGTTTGTGCGTCTGTATCCACCATCATGTATACTATAGTAATTGTTCCTCCTGCTATTTAAACCAAATATATCCAAGGTCAAATCTCAAGCGTGCTACTATTAACTACGTTAACAACTATACAAAGACGAAACCCAAGTTCAAATTACAGTTAACTAATAAATCAAAACCACGAACATTAACTTGTAAAACCCATTCCTTAAACACACTATTGTTACACTATACAAACTCTATCGCACCTCTATTTGGTTAGGAGGGGACCAACATTTGTAGTATTCTTCATACAATTCGAAGAACCCAGGTGCGTTTGGGTTCTTGAACAAACACTTGGAACAAAACCGGACCCAGCCTTACAAAGGAACAGAACTGTTTTGATGGCAAATAAGGGCGCTTATGACCGTCCTAATAAGTTTTCGCTTCATGCGGTATTTGTTTAGGTTCTTTAATACGGTATTTTATTTGGGAAAGTGAGTAATAAGTTGAGCTGCTTATGTTGATTAGAGGGGTTTGGTTAACATTTATGGGGCTCTTTTGAAAGTAACTGTAGGTACAGTATTACTTGTTAAAGGACTCAAAATCGAAATCATCATCACCATTTCAGCCGAAAGACGTTCACTACTGGACATAGGCCTCCCCCAAGCACCTCCACTTCGACCGGTTCTGTGCATCTCGCATCCAACGGGTTCCTGCGGCCTTCACAAGGTCATCGAACCACCTCGTGTGAGGCCACCTTGTGCAAGCATGTGTTTTTGTCAAATCGTCACCATCTGTTTACCTTTTCCCAGCTATGTTGGGGTCGACTTCCAGTCTAGCCGGATGCAGCTGATTACCAGTATTTTACATGGAGCGACTGCCTATCGGACCTCCACAACCCATTATTTATTTTATTTCTTATTTATTTTCCCTATTTTCTACAAAAGTACATACACGTTAACAAACAAGCGTATGGTAACGAATTTAAAACGGCACACAGTGTGGACTGCAAATATTCGTAATTCCGACTCTCGACATATGCACTCATCGCAGGGCTGACAGTCGACATTTTTACCGCCTTTTTTAGAAATAAAAACTTTACAAGCCATATTTTTTGACTCGGATTTTATTTTGATTCATAGTATAGTTTTTGTGTAGAGCTAGGAATAAAAAATAACTGTGAGAGGTGTAAAAGTGTACTTAAAATTGTTCATTTTTATTAGGCTTCTGTATGTAATCTACGTGGGTAGGTAATTGGGTAGCAATTTTACCTACGTTTCCATTGGGACACGATATATTAATATTGATTTATTTATACAGGGTTATTGGTAAAACATTAACAACCTCTTAAGAGGTCATTGTACTCATCATTATGAACAACTTTCACTATGGAACCAAATATGAAATAACGAAAAAAAAATCAGCTGTTCCCTACATTTTGACGAGTTGATTTTTGTTCGCGATTTCTGGTTTAGTAGATTACCTAATCCATTCAATTGTAGTTAAGTTCCGCAAAACATTGTTTCTAGAACTTTTACTCACTGAACCTGTAGAATTTGAACCAACAGCTATGAAATCAATTAAAAGCAATTAATTCACGAATTAAAAAAAATAAGTTCTGACAAAAAAAAACACTGCAATGGTAGAAGTTGTAAGCCACGTTCAAAGTTTAACCCTGCTAGCCACACAACTAAATCATCCCCCGAGAACAGACCATAACTCCCAAAACCAGCAAATCCAAATCTTGTCACCCGCTAACCCTTACTAACATAATTCCTGGCGTTCTTAACTCGGCAGCTTAAAATGGTATCGTAAAGTGACTCGCACGAACCAGCCCCAGCCTTAAGGGGTCATGACATAGTCGAGAAATAAAAAGTGAGGGGAAAATTATAACTGGAACGAGCTTTTTGCTTAAGTGGAACGAAACTCTGCATTATGAACAGATTCAAAGTATAGCGTACTAAATAGGGAAAAAGCATTGTGCTTTTGTTGTGTAGACTGTAATATATTGTCTGTTGAAGAAGTACTCCGCCGTAACAAAGGGGCTATATTGTATTCGAATAGATGATTGTGCGGTACGTGATAAGCAAAATGATGTATGCATAGTAATGTCTCAATTCTGGTCTTAATTACATATTGCCTGGAGCAGTGCGGTTGCATGCAGAGACGTAGGTCGCGGTAACTTTTTGCGGCGATGCAGTATCGCGATTTGGGATCGCTTGAATGCATTTGAAGTTTATGTATTTATGTAAAGCTAGTGCTCTGCTATAGACAGCAGTTCATTGTTATTCTGACCTTTTTGTTGCTAAAGGGTACAGTGCAATGGTTTTACTGAAAAGTCTATGTTATAAATTGGCTTTACCAATTTTGTCCATTCAAATTTTTTTTTTGGGGCGTAATTTGCCCACAACCTGGAACTATTGATATAAAGTGATATTATATTGAAAAAAAACTTGGTTTTTCTATTTCGTGTAACTTATTAAGTATTTAGAATAGGGATTTAACATTTTGGTATATGTTTTTTGACTCTTTGTTCTAGTATCATGTAAAAGGAATACACGATTCAATTAATTTTTCTTGATACAAAAAAATTGCAAAGTTATATCTATTTTTTTTACTTTTTTCGACATCACGGCGTAACGCTTAAGAGTTATTCAATGGAATTTACTTTGAAACATAGAGAATTATCATATCAAAGTTTACTCAAAGTAGTTTTAAATGTAATTCATTTATTTTGTTAATAACGAAGTAAATTCATTTTGGCACATACGTCGTTTTATTCCGAGCGCACGCACTTATAGCCATCTCTCTTCTTTTGCGTTTCAAAAGTAATTGCATCACTTTCGCTCGCTTAGTAGATCAGTCGCTACGATTTATTTTCGAGGTAGCGCCTTCAAAAAAAACATCGCAAAACACCAATAGTATTACGAGACGCGTTTCCATGCAAAGTCCGGTTGGAGATATTCTAACAAATGTACGAACAGAGGCAATACCCAAAATAAATGTAATCGTGTGGTCGGCACAATAATCATTTGAATACAAATGTACTGATTTTCCAGGGAACGTTTACATTACCAACCAAGTTGTTGGGAACAGGCGACAGAAACGAAATACTTTACATTTCGAGTGTCTTTTTTTTTTAAGTAAAGTTTGGGGTGCTGCGCCTAAATTGTAGCACGATTGTTATTGTTTTATTTGTTTAACTTTTTAGTTCATGAAGACAGATAATATGTAAGATACACAAAGTCGAAGTATATACATACCAATTTGAAAAAAAAAGAATGAAAAAGTGTTTATTCAAGGAAATCATTTTTTACATGATATATATTTACCTCTGCCAAACTGCAAAGCAGTTTGTTGGCAAGCGTAGCTCCTTTTGTTTCTTTCATATCCCAAATGGACTTAATGTCGGGTTTTAGTCTGAAAAACAAAACATTTATGAGGACTAAAATCCTTTTTAGCTATTAAAAATGGAAACAATACTACGATAGTCTAACTGTCAAAACCTAAATTGACAATGGATATTTTATGTCCTGAAACTCGAGCATTTTCAAAAGTTTACTGACAGCAGCGTAGTAGGTTAGCCAACAAGATAATGGTTTAGTGTTTATTATGAGAAATACAAGTTAATCTTCATACTTAATACACGAACTTTTGAAGAACGGTAGGTACTCATAAATAAACTAGTAAGAAGTAGATGCACAAATATTTATTTCTACACTCAAACATTTTTACATATCGTTTCAAGCAAGCATTGCTATTGCATTACTATTGCATTGCTATTGCGTTGCTATTTCATTGTTATTGCATTGCTATTTCATTGTTATTATATGTGTAATTGCTATTGCCTTGTCATCAAATGAAGCAAGCTGTCAATATTTTTAATTTTTTAATGTTTCAACGCATAAGCTTTTATAAAAGTAAAAATAAAGTCCTCTGTGCCATTTTTCTGTCCGCCAGTGTACAGTCAATGCCGGTTGCCTACCTCTCAATGCCGGTTGTATCGCTTTTCCACGCTTCGCCAATAATAACCGACTTTTACGACTATCTCACCTATTTCGACTTCACGCTCGCTTTTTCTTTGTTTACAAATGGCTATGAGTTACAATGAGGGTGTCATATAATTTTATTATTTTTATTCAGCTATGCTTATTGCTGCTCTTCGAGAGATGTTAAGTTTAGTGCCGAATATCCACCTTCTACGAGTGTTGTTTCGTGTATGACTATTTTGTTAGGATTATGCTTACAGAATAAAAAGGGTAAGCAGTTATCGAATCAGAAAAAGTCATAGTAAAATCCATTTATTTCAGGTACAAAAAGGGTTTGGCGGGTAAAAGGCACTTGTAATTTCACAGTCATACTGAAAATTTTCGCTAGTTCCACTAAAATCCCCTAGACCAGTCCCCTAGGGGACTACACAGCACTCAATGTTCCACTACGATCCCCTATGCTGGGGATTCTCTAAGTACTAATAAATGCTATTCCTTTATAGTCCCTTCTAAATAAAAGAGCCGCTTACAAAATAATAATATGTTATATACACTCGTATAATAAAAAAAATTAACAAATAAACATAATTACTATAATATTTTCACTCATACTCAGAAAGAAACATTTACTAAGTGATTTTTGTGTTAAATGAATGAAATTCAGGTCGGAGTGTCGTGTGAGGGGCACTATAAAAAAATACTTAGAAAAATTTCGCGACCAATTTCGAGGTAGCGCTCGCCGGCCGCTGCCGCGGCACCGCTCGCTTCGCTCGCTCGGCTCGCGCGTAGTTGGTCACAGTTCTAACCTTTTTTTTTTTTTTTTTTGTCGCTGAGAAATGACGTTACGCATCTCCGCTCGTCGGGGGACGACACGGAGTATGTGGGACTCCCTGCCAAGGTGGCAGTATACCCACTAAAACTCAGCGGTGTTCCCTCGTCGCCTTGATGGAGGGGTCATGGGAATCCGGCTCAGCCTTTGCGTCCACAACCCCCCCGGCGCATGCCCGCCTAACTGGCGAGCCCCGCATGTCCCCCCGGCTGGGGGGCTACGGGAATGGTCGGGAACACCTGGCCATTCCCGTCCGGCACTGGTGGAAGCCTGTGCAATACAGGCGAGGGTGCCCCCGCACCCGTCGCCTGCTGGCTTCCACCTGGGAGGAGTCGGAGGTGACTGTAATACTGACGTCGTCTTCGACCCCTCCTCCGCCTTCGGAGCGGCGCCGCGAGAGGGTCTTCCTCCCGCGCGCGCTCCGCCGCCTCCTTCTGGGACATGACGTGTTCGCAGAAGGAGGAGACTGCCGCCCAGGACCCCTCGTCCCTCAGCATGGCGTTGACCAGGCCGGGGAGCGAGAGGTCCGTTCCGATCGCCGCGGTGAGACTGCGGCGCGGCTCGGACCACGACGGGCACACCTCAAGAGTGTGCTGCGCCGTGTCCTCCGCCGCGCCACAGCCGTGACACGACGGCGTCTCCTCCCGCCCGATACGGTGCAGGTACGATCCAAAGCAACCGTGCCCGGACAGCACCTGCACCAGACGGAAGGAGAGGAACCCGTGCGACCGCTCGAGCCAGTCTCGCAGGACCGGCCCAATCGCGTCTAGGGTTCGGCGGCCGAAGGCTGCGGCGGCGAGGTCCCGCGTCCAGTGGATGACTATGGCGTCCTTCGCCTCCCGCCGGACGGCCTCCCGCTCTTCGGGGGCGGGGCGTTCTCCTCTCGCCCTCCGCCCCGCTGTCCATTCATACACTCTGGCGAGCACCCACGCCTCGAGTTCCCAAGGCGGGGTGCCGGCCAGAGCGCATGCCGCCGAGAAGGCGACCGTGCGGTAGGCCCTCGCCACCCGCTGGGCTATGGCCCTTTGGGGGGCCCGCAATGCGGCGGCGTTCTCCCTCCTGTGGAGGGAGTCCTCCCAGATAGGGGCCCCGTAAAGGGCCATACTCCTCAAGATGCCGGCGTAGAGCTGCCGGCATCGCGCGCTGGGCCCCCCCAAGTTGGGGAGCAGCCACGAGAGGGCGCCCGCAGTCTTCAGCAGGCGCGTCGACAGCCCGCTAAAGTGCGGGCCGAAGCGCCACCTGCTGTCGAGTACAAGGCCCAGATATTTCATCTGGGCCTTCACCTCGATTCGGACGCCCTCCACGAAGATGTGGGCGTCTGGTGGTTGGCGCTGCCGAGGCCTGTGGAAGAACACTGCCTCGGTCTTGTGCAGCGCCACCGTCAATCCTAGGCGGCGGATCCTCCCTGCGACCAAGGATCCGCCTGCCGAGGCCAAGTTGGCCGCTTCCCTGAAACTCTCCCCCCGGGCGGTGAGGAGAGTGTCATCGGCGTAGCAGATGACACTCGTGCCTCGGAGGAGAGTTCCCCGCAAGAGCCAGTCGTAGCCAACGTTCCAGAGGAGAGGTCCCACTACCGACCCCTGTGGAACGCCGGACTCGACTGCGTACCGCCGGACTTGGCCAGCCCTGTTCACGAGGACGATCGCCCGATCCTCCAGGTAGCTGGCCAGTAGACGCCGCATGTATAAAGGCACCCCGTGGAATCGGAGTGCCTCTAGGATGGTGCTGTGGGGAACAGAGTTGAAGGCGTTGGCTATGTCGAATGACACTGCCAACAATCCGTCCCCCGCCTCCATCGCCTCCTTCACCTGGCCCTTAAGGCGGGCCAGCGCGTCCACTGTGGAACGCTCAGCCCGAAAACCGAACTGAGCGTCCGACAAGTCCGGCCCCACATTCCGCAGGTGGCTCTTTAGGCGGCCAGCGATTATCCCCTCGAACATTTTGCCGACCTCATCGAGCAGGACGATGGGTCGGTATGCCGAGGGCGAGTCTGCGGGGCGGCCTTCCTTGCGAAGGAGGCACAGCTGTCCCTCCTTCCACGGTTTCGGGAACCTCCCAGACGCAAGACATGCGCTAAAGAGGTCCCGAAACCGCTCCTCCATTTGAGTGGCGGCAATTGCCATCACCCTCGCCGGGACACCGTCGGGGCCCGGAGCCGTCTTCTTGGCGCGGATATGCACAATCGCCGCGCTGAGTTCCGACTCCGTGACAGGAGGGGCCTCCTCTTCCTCCTCGGCTGGCGGAGCTATCCCCCGCGGAGGATCCATCACTGGTGGGGTGAAGTTGTCCCTGCACGGGAACAGGGACTGAACCACCCCATCCAGGAATGAGGGCTCCAGGGTCTCGGCCACCGGGGGACCAAAGGGGCGCAGCTTGTTGCGCGCCGCCTTGTATGGCCTCCCGTAGGGATCTCTGTCGAGACCCTCCAGCATCTCCGCTCTCGCCGAGTCCCTGGCGGCGGCGATGGCCCGCTCGAGGACCAGTTTTGCCTCTATGTACACCTCATAGAGGTGGTCCTCGTGGGCGAGGTCTCGTCGACGCCGCCGCCGGCTCCGCGCATAGGCCCTTCTGGCCTCCACGCACGCCGCTCGAAGCCTCTCCAGCTCGGCCGACCACCAGTACACCGCCGTATTGGGCAGCGGTCGGCCGGCCCGAGGCATGCTAGAATTGCACACCTCGGTCAGAGACTCCCTCAGGTGTCCCGCCGCGATGTCTACGTCCAAGCCGGCGGAAGGCGGCGAAAGCCAGTCCTGGATAAACGCCGCCTCCGCCGCCGCCTCCCTGTCCAGGCGGGTGCAATCTGTTAAAAAGCGCCCGGAGGCGTCTCGTCTTTGCTTTTTCGGCATACTTGCAGTCGTCCGCGTGTTGGCTGCAAGTCACAGCGCACTTTAGCCGCCGGTCTGCCACTCCGTTACGGTGGTCAGACACGGCGTTGCCCGGGGATCACGACGTGGACGTATGCGCTGTGGGGGGACCCCCTCACAGTTCTAACCTAACCTAACCTATGGATCCCTTCCACATCGTTTTTACGACAAACGGTTAGTCGGAGACAAAAAAACACCAAGACACTTTTAGCCTTAGATATAATAAGATTCTCAAACAATTCGGGGATTCAAAAGGAAATTGGGGTTTTATATGATCCCCTAGGGCATCGTAGTGGAACATTGAGTGTTGTGTAGTCCCCTGGGGGACTGGTCTAGGGGATTTTAGTGGAACGAGCCAAAATTTTGACATCCAACATTATAATTTACAAGAAAATAGAATTGATTCTAGTTGTCCCTTTTAGAAGGTATTTCATATGGAGAAGAATGAGGAAGAAACTCCACAGATACTCTTCTAAAAAGTTTTACAATTGTAATAAAACTCACTAAATGTAAATACTGATACTTTATTTTCTCTCCACTTGCTCACAGTTACAGTCACCACAGTTACTTTTCACAAAAGACGCCTCTCTCGGCCAAGTGCCCTTATTTATAGACTAAATCTTCCCCTACCAGATTGACAGTGTTGAACAGTGTTGCCATTTCTCAAACAAACGAATTAACATGAAATGATTAAAATCATTAAAAACCCTACACAATATTTGACATACATCATCGTCATCATTATCTTTATCATGCATGAATTATATAATTATGTACTCGTTAATATTTGACGTACGTAAGTTACGTTAACCAACCGGCTCTTACTCGTAACAGGAACATGTAATTGTCAACTTTTCGAACTGTAATTTTTATTTCGGCTGTGCGCGGACATAAATTTCCTGTAGCTGCTTATCCTTTTGATAACGTAACTATAAATAAAGTGGTTGAAAGTAGGTAATAAGTAATACGGGCTGGTGTCCGCAACTCCACGTCAATGCGCGTATTTTAGTAAAACTACGGATTCCTAGAAGAGCGGTGGCCGCTACAAAACGGCCGCAGTCAAAATGATGGCAGCGGGTTTTAACTTTACGGTGTCAAAAAACCAACTTAATTTTTTACGCGACCAGGTCATCTCATCGTCTCTTTTGGGGCCGGCCTCGGCGGCGCCGTCAATCTTCAGGCACACATTGTATGGAGATTTTTTGACCAACCTACTTTCATAAATACTATCGTATTAGTGACGTGATTCGCCGGTAAATTGTAGACGCTATGGGGCGGTCACCGCTCTTCTGGGAAATCGTAGTTTTGCAAAACTGTATAGTATGATGTGAGCTTGTCGAGTTGTTTTATTGAAAACCGAAGTCTTTTGGACGTAACCCTATAACATGGTTTTCAATCAATCAACTCAGTCCGTAGTCCACTGCTGGGCGTAGGCCTCCCCCAGACTGCGTCACAACATCCTGTCCTCCGCCTTCCGCATCCAGTCTATCCCAGCTACCTCCTATAGGTCGTTCGTTAATCTAGCTGGGGGGCATCCCACACTACGCATACTCGTAACATTGTTTTAGAGAGAGGATCAATCTAGAACAGGCAAAAATTCTTGGAAATCTGACCAGAGACACGAGTTATCGGCGTTCAAATAAAAAAAGAACAATTTTTTTTATTTGAACGCCTATAACTCGTGTCTACTTGAAGGCAACGTACTTTGCACTATCTAAGACGATATTACACGATTTTTTTCAAGAATTTAGTTTTAGGAAATGAAAATTTATAATGATTATGTAACAGTTACTGCACCTCCTATTGTTGGCGCAAGTTTTAAATTTCTTCCTGTATAGTTATTCCTGAAGTAAGTATCTTGATCCTGATTTATTATTCGCAACAGAAAGATTCTTCGCTAATCGATAACAAAAAAGCTTGTCGTCAATCATTCGATGTAGGTACCTACATTATAGTGCGTACCCATAGGCCGACCGCATAACTGAGACGTTGCCTGAGGTAGCTGCGCGGTGCGGGAGGGGTGATAGTTGTCACAAGTTGACGAATCACTGAGCTCTCGCATCACATCACCACACCCCTCCCGCACCACGCTGCTACCTCAGGCAACGTCTCAGTTAAGCGGCCGGCCTATTACTACTTACTTATTATATACATAGGTATAGTTACATGGGTAGCTTTCAGTAGTTTTCACGGCATAACACGTTTCTAATATATTATTAAAAGCGCGGGTCTCTACTTGATGTTTTCCATATAATCGTACTCGAGGGGAATGGAAAATCAAGTAAGTATATTTCACGCTTGGTAACATTTGAGCCGCTATAATGGAAAATCACTACACTCTACTCCACTATAACATAAACAGGTAAACCTTCTATTAAATATGCATATGTTTAATGTATTTTGTAACACAGTGATTGGCCAGACTGCAATGCGGGCGCGGGGCGGGCGCGGCGTGGCGTACTCAAACATAAGAACTTCATTTGAGTGTCCATAGGGGGGGCACGCGGGCGCGGCGAGTGGCGTGGACTGCTCAGCACGGGGAGCGTGCGGACAACTTACGCCATAGCTTTCTCAAACAAGTGGCCGCAGTGAGGGCGCGCACGGCTCGTGCGGGGACCGGGTTTTCAAACTAGTTCGAGCTTTTCTAGTAAAAGTAAGTCTTCTTCATCCATATTATATTTTGACAAACACTGGACACGACAACACTCAGAACGAAGCCGCGGTCCACTGCGGACAGGCAGACCGCGCGCGTTCCCGCACCCGCGCCGCTCTCCGCCTCGCGCTGCCAGTCTGGCTAAGCATTTAAAGTTGATAAGCATTTTACGTGAAAAGTACCCGCACCCTAATTGCATAACAAACTATCAATTACAAACTGAATAATTTTGAAGGATATCGGTAATTCATTGCTGTATATGTTCGAAAAATGTGTCTGTTCATCAACGTAAATAACGCAATGAATGTGGCTTCTTTTTTTTCAGGTTGGGAAATCATCGAATGACGCCTCCCGCTCTGGGTGGAGCGGAAGGGAGTGTCAGACTCTTACTGGCTAAAACCCACCCGTGTTCCTTCCTTAGCCCTTTATGTTCCGGGCCAGCGGTAACCCTTTCGTAAAAAAAAAGATTTTCGTGCTTATGACTACCCGTTACGACTGTCAAAGATCTACAAATGACAGCCGAGACCACCAGCTTAACGTGCTTTCCGGGGTAAGGATCTCGATACGTAATCATTGGTCACCCATCCACGGACAGACCTCGGCAAATGTAGCTTAACCTTAGATCGACACGTGCGGCTGTTATTAGTGTTAAACGATTTATATGTTAGAACCTACTTCCATTGATGAAAATTTTCACAGTGTTCTACTAATTCATACTAAATGCCCAAGATCTCATTCCATAATTTAAGTTCCTGTAAAGTTGGTATCGCGTGTTTTCTGATAAGTAAAATTACTTTTAAGGCGGAGATTTCTTGAAAACGGTCAAAAAGTTAGTTTTTCAAAGCAGTGTAGGTATCTCTTAAACCGTAAATAATTTTGACCTAAAAAATATATATTTTCAAGTCTTATTTTAATACAGTGATGGTGCTTAAATCATAATTAAACATACATTTCGCTCCCCCCACCGAATAACATGGTAATGTGGTACTACGACAGTTTTCGTTTTATTGCATATTCGGTGTCTAAAGCATTAATATTATCTTGTAATTTTTTTTTGTATTTTTTCTATGTATATTTATAAAAGTACAATAATTTCAATGGTACCGTAATGAACATAACAACATTATTCCCTTAAAATCTAAACACACTTTTTGCACGAATAATACCATAACATGTTATTACAGATCATGCAATCGTTAACTTTTTCGGTAAGCGACGATTACCATTATATTCGCGTAAGAAATGCATGCCTTTTTCCACGTAAAGTATAAAACAATTATATTTGTGTATTATTTTTGTTTACAATATAATAGAAACGGCTTATTCGATTTAGATGCGGTTTTCACTAATATATTGTAGTAAGCTTCACTTAACATTTAGTGTTTATTTCATATCAATCGGTTCATAAATAAAAAAGTTATGTCAATTTAAAGAATCACGGCGGACATTTTTAAGGTATACTATCAGAGTACGTACATGGACGCGCACTCTCGAGGCTAACTGATGAACAGCGTTTGATATTTGATCTGGTGAGCGTTGATAGTACTTTGGAAGAAATGCTATTTGTAGATGCACCCGGTGGAACGGGTAAAACATTTCTTACGAAAGTTATTTTGGCGAAGGTACGAAGCCAAGGTAAAATCGCGCTTGCTGTCGCTTCATCAGGCATAGCAGCCACATTGTTGCCAGGTGGGAAAACTGCTCATACAATGTTCAAAATTCCGATCGATTTAGACCGCACAGAAAGCCCTGTTTGTAATATTTCAAGAAACAGCGATAAAGCTAAGGTTCTTCGTGATTGTAGCCTTATTATATGGGATGAGTCCACAATGGCCAATCGAAAAGCAGTAGAAGTAGTAGACAGAACGTTGCGTGATGTCAAGCAAAATGATCAACCCATGGATGCCATTACTATGCTTTTTTGTGGCGATTTTCGTCAGACTCTCCCTGTAATACCACGTGGAACAAGGGCTGTTGAAGTTAGAGCCTGCCTAAAGAGTTCTCGACTGTGGCATTACATTATACCTTTGCATTTGACATTAAATATGCGTGCGCAAATTAGAGGCAACGAAAATGCTCAAGAATTTTCAGATTTGCTACTTGAGATTGGTAACGGTGTGTTACCGCAGGAACAAGGAAAATTTGTTCTTAATGAAAACCTATGCAACATAGTTTCATCAATGCGAGACCTCATATTATCTGTGTATGGAAACGCAACGCAAATACCAACTTGCGAAAATTTCTGGCTTTGCGAAAGAGCTATTTTGACGCCACGAAACGACCAAGCAGCAACAATAAACGCTGAAATTTTGAGCTATGTTCCGGGGGATTATGTTGAGTATATCTCCATTAACAGAGTCATGGAAGAAGGAAAATCTACAAGCTACCCAGTAGAATTTTTAGAATCCCTCAATGCTCCTGGACTACCAGCACATAAAATAAAATTAAAAGTAGGCGTATCGATAATGCTTCTTAGAAATTTAAGCCCCCCAAAACTTAGCAATGGCACCAGGTTAAAAGTGACCAATTTACAAAGAAATCTGATAGAAGCAGAGATTTTAACAAGGTGTGGAAAAGGTAAAAGTGTTTTCATTCCTCGGATTCCTCTCATTCCAAACAATTTTCCATTTAGTTTTAAACGAGTCCAGTTTCCAGTCAGCCTATGTTTTGCGATGACAATTAATAAAGCCCAAGGTCAGACGCTGAAAGTTGTAGGTGTAGATCTAAGTATCAGCTGTTTCTCGCACGCTCAGTTGTATGTGGCTCTGTCACGGGTTAGCAATCCTAGGAGCCTGTATGCTTTCATCCCCGATGGCCATACGTCAAATATCGTATACAGAGAAGCATTACTGTAAAGTAAATTTTTAGCTACCCAAACGACGGTATATGTAATTCAAAATATGCTGCCCGAAAAGTCACTATTCCACGCTGACGAAGTCGCGGGCACAGCTAGTTAATAAATAAAAGGACTGATTATGATAAATAATAAAACCTTTGTTTTATTTCATACATTTTAATAAAACGCTATTATAAATTATCCAGTATTAATATCAACTTCCTCTATTATTGCTATTTTTCCGCCAAATCAAATAATAAGTACTGGATTATTTAATAAAACATGTATTAGCAACATTATATTACTGTTAATCTTTTGACACCACACATCGACGAATATTACTGTAATGTAATATTACATTATACACTATCGCTTGGATTTCACACGAATAATATCGTAATATCATATTGCCGTTAGGTTTTTTGACACTGTATTACAACGAATAATACTATAATGCATTAATATTGACTACGATATTGTTGCGTTTACACGCGAATAATATGGTAATGATGCGTTGCATACTATACTTTTGCCATTTAATTTCAGTAACATTATTTTTGTGAATAACTTAATTTTATTAAAGTATTACAAAAAAATCATAATATAAATTAGATTGTAAAAAAATTAGCTTTGTTTTGACGTTTAAATGTCTACCTTACGATCTACCCGTGCCGAGATATACGCATAAAACAGTTTTTTATTTTTCCTGTAAAATTTTGATTTATCGATTACCATATTATTCGGTGGGGGGAGCGATTTATGCATCAAAAAATTTCTACCTAGAAAAACCTCTTAATTGTCTTTAAAAGCAATTTAACCCTTCATTAACAATTTAAATTATAATTAAATTATATACCATTAAATTTTCTAATGCCAAACTGCATTCAGTAATGGACTATTTATTATTAAATAATTTTTGTAAATAGATAATTGCTTCATATTTTGCAATAAATTACCAGCGTTGTATCATCGAGCTTCTCTTTCTTTTCTTAGTCTTCTTCTTAGCGTGCTGATAGCAATCTAAATGGACACGGCCGAGAATTCGGCTATATGTTTGGCGCCTTCACCAGCGTCTATCAGTTCCTGTAACGTGCAGCTGACAGGACACACAGGACACTATATTAAATGTCCCATCGTTTGTGGAACAGCACCACATTTACACTCCGACAGTGCCCGCGCTTTAGGTCATGTAGTCGCCCTAATTGGATAAAGCAATGGAAAATGCAACCTTCCAAAACCTTATCTTTCGTTAATACATTATATATGTATACCACAAGTAATTTAGCAATCTAGTTCTGCGACAGACATGCAACTTACCTAATAATGTAACCTAGTTTCTGTGTCCTCAATAACAAAGTTTTAGACTTATTATTGTGTCAACCTTCAAAAGCGTTCCCTTATTACCTTCCTATATATATAACTAGCTTCCGCCCGCGGCTTCGCCCGCAAGGTATGTCGATAAAAACTATTCTATGTCCTTTCCCGGGATGCAATCTATCTCTCTGCCAAATTTTATCGAAATCCGTTCAGTGGTTTAGGCGTGAACAGGTAACCTATAGACAGACAGACAGAGTTACTTTCGAATTTATAACATTATATGTAGTATAAAGTATATAGTATGGATAAAGAAGCATTAACAACTGCCTATTTTCTTTCCAAAATTAACTCCTAAGCCAGTTTATGTACAAGCGAATTTGATTCTTGCTGACTACGGTTTTTATTAGGCGTAAGAACGAATTTGGCAAGCACATAGATCAGTGAACTTTTCCTTCGCAATATGTTTTTCGTAAACTAGTATTAAATTATACGCTGCAGTCGAAGAGTGCTACTGACGTCGTAATGTAGAAGGTATTCTCGGTTTCACAGATATTAAAGCTCATATTTTTTCATGTTTTATGATTGTATCGTGTTTAGAATAAATAAGTTTTTCAGAGATGTAGCTGACAGCATAAATGCTAGTATTTTTCTTTAACAATCCTATTTATTTTCTGTTGCAATTTGTAGGGATCAAAGGCCTTCGCGCTGGAAATATATCACGTAGTGTGGAATTTCGAGTTGGAATTTGTGTAAAATACGCTTCTACGAAATAAAGCTTTTAAAAATCTTTCTACGAAGCTGATTTGCGCTCTAATATGATTTTTTAAATTTGTGAATATGTGTTGGCACACTTATTTACAAATGGCTTTAAAATGGCTTTTATAATATGCTAAGCTTCTAAATAAGATCTAAGTGAGTGTTATGTAATAAAAGTTGTACTTTTACAAATATTTAGCAAGAATCAACTGTTATTGTGAGACTACGGGAGCCAAAAAGGATCACATTTAACTTTTTGTCTATGAGGTAAGTCCACATAGATCTAACCTCAATGGCATGTGTGGGCTGGCTAGTATTCATGAGACACAGGTAGCCCCAGTTTTTAAAGTTAAGTAGTTTTCGTTCTGGCTCCACTCCAGCGCCGTAATAACCGCATTACAAATAAGTGTCTCTCTGGATCGCGTCGCATACATTGTAATTCTAGAGAATTCGGTTTTGGCAACGAGAATGAATAATGTCCCGAAGATCTATGCCGCTAATGTTGGCCGTTTTATGTGCAACGTTGCTATAGATTGCGATAAGTAAGTGGCTTCTGTTTTGGTAACTATTAACAACATTTTATGCATGCCATATATTATAACGTATGTCGTTTTTGTTTATCCCGTTTCTGTATAATATTCCCTGTAAATTGAGAGGTCTAACTTTTGTAATACAGAAACTCCTAGTATGTACAAGTGCCAGGGCTACACTGATATTTGTGTCTTGAAGTGAAAATAAATAAATAATTAAAAATCAAAAATGCTAAAGAACCTGTTCTATTTTCAAACCTGTATTTATTGTAATAGATGATCGTCTGCCAGAATTACTAGTATTTAGTAAATGGAATGTCCATTAACGACCGTCTTTTGTTTTTATTGATCATAAAACATCGTGAAAATTCTTCCGATATTTCTGTGAAACATTTGAACGTGGAATCTCTTGTATTTTTTATAGCAATGCCTTTGTCTGACAACCGGCCAGTTGAAATATGACCAACATTTTACAAGACTGTTATTTTCAGTTCTGCTGAAAATTCCCTTTCATTCTGCACAAAAAAATGCCAATCGATAATTCCTACATCTATAACTGCCTATAACAGGGACTTTTGTAAAGGAAACGCGGTATAAATAACTTCTTGTCTTAAGACAGATTGCTGGGCCATTTAAAGCAGCTGACGAAGGCACCCTTCTTCTTCATTAAATCGCTTTACTGGCCTACTGCCAGTCGGGGCTGCTTAACGGGCGCTCATTAGCACCAATTCCTCAATCCATTTTAAGGCACATAACTAGAAAAAATGGATAGAAAGTTTTTAGGCTGTATGACCTTGAAATTGGCGTTGTAGCACACAAAAACTCTCTGACACAATTGACCGCAAGAGCGTGAAATGATAGCGGCAGAAGGAAGACGTTCTTCACTTGTTTCTCGCTTGTCACCTCACTTCGTTTGTTTTCGAGTAAATACTCATTCGGATTTTATAACGTATATAATTATTTATGATGGCTCATCGTCCACGATCCTACTCAAAAAGTTAGAAATTAAAACGACTGCGTATTCAATATAACAACTGATTCAGGATGCTGTCTACCGCGCTATTGTGGTGCGTCCGGTATGTTCGCATTTGCGCATACCCATGATTTTTACGCCATAATGCGCAAAAAACAAATTCCGTCTTGTCAAGAGCGCGGTCTAGTGCTAACGGCATCCTAAGTATATTGTTAGAAAAGTACGATGCTCCTTGGTTGTCGCATGCTGTGGAGGTGCTGGTCAGAAGACCCCACAGTGTTAACCTTACAATTTTTTTTTTGTTTCTGTTTAGTTTTTAAGAACAATGTTACTAACAATTGAGCCTAGGTGCCATAAATAAACAAATATTTAATTTAATTTAAAATCACCAGTGAGTAGCCAGAATGTCACACCAATATTTAAACACACCACTTGAAAAGGCGTACCTTCCGGCGGTGTGCTATAGGTATAACTCTACCTAACCCGTCGTGAAATACAGGCGTGACGATATTATGTGTTTTAAAAGGTGTTCTCCAAACAGTATTAATCACAATTCCGTGCTTGCTTCTAAAATGCACGTTTCGTAACCAAACAAGCGATTGTATCGTGAATATCGTATGTGGTTTCATATCGATTCTTAGCGTATGTGTACGATAATTATAGGTCTCATACTAGCAACACGCTTGAACAGGAGTAGCTAAGTTAGTTAGTTAGTGCGGCGCTGTAATTACAGTTCAGTCGTATGGCTGCGAATTACTCGTTCTGTTATGATTATGACTTACTTCTTGAGTTTCATGTCGTTTACTGCCTTTAAGGCAGTAAATTGTAATTTCGCCTAATAGGCGAAATTACAATTTGGGCATAATTAGCCTATGTCCCCACTGCTGGGACACAGGCCTCCTCTTTTCGAGAGGGAGTGGGCTGTAACAGATTACGCGTCACAGACCACGCGGGCTCAGTGCGGGTTGGTAGATGTCACATGTCTTCGAATTTTCGGTTCTAGGATATGCCGGTTTCCTCACGATGTTTTCCTTTACCGGTTTGAGAGCAGTGGTGATGAAATAATTTACAAAAAGTAAAGTGCCTGCTTGGTCTCGAACCTACGTCCTACGACTTGTAAGCCGCGGCCGATGCCACTGGGCCACCATTGCTCAGGCGGCTACTCTGCGGCGGCGGCGGCTCTTACACATACTATAAGTCTGCGCAAGGTAATTACCTTGCCCACAATCGATCCATTATTATCAGGAAATATTATTGACGGCACATAAGCTAATCAATGTTTTCGCGTGAGCTAGAACTGCGCATCACTTATCCTATACGGTGCAATTTAACTATGCTGCAATAATAATTAAACTCGCTCAAACTTTTTTTCAATCATTGCGCAATTTGCTGCGATTCAGTAGGGAGTTTCGCAAGTTGGCTTTAGCCCCTGGTACGCCTTTCAAAGGTCCGGGACCCCAGGGTCCCAAGATATGTCAAAGACCAATAAACATAATAACAATAAATTCTTTATTTCGGACAACGTAATTATAAGAAATTTACTAACGCAGTGGATCTTCCACTGCGTTAGTAAATTTCTAATTTTAGTGAAGTATTATCGAAAAAAATAAAAAGAGTCGGCTGTACGGGTTCGACGGTTTCACAGTGTGTTTTTCTATTTTGAAGAACGATGGCCGAAAATTGAAATTCGACGAACGTTTATTTTTAAAACAAATGAGTTCGCCTTCTGTTTGAATTGTATTTACCTCGTGAATGGGCTGGTTTGAAAACAGAATAGCTTGTAGGAATACAACCACAATGTTTTTTTTTTCAAAAATAGCGCCCTATGCTATTACTATGCTATGTAACTTGGGTATTTTTATTATTCAGTCAGTATATCCGTCCACAACACAAATAACTGAAGGCCAATTCTTGTAACTATAAATGTTAAAAATCTAGTCGCAATCTCATTTCAGCGTGAATCAATGGCAAAAAGTTGTCAAAAACGTAGGGAAATTAGAGGTATTTTTGACAGATTGAGGATGACATCAGACTGCGAACGTTCTTAAAATTACAAGAATTCCCTCTCTGATCTCATTGTTTCACTGACCTTAGTCTGTAGTGTGATACTAAGATAGTTAGTTGTAAGACCTTTGAACTAACAATTATTATAGACAAATAATGAGTTTCATAATATATCATAAGTAATGGATTTCACTATATATTATGTATGTGTGATAACATAATCTATGCTAATATTTAAAATAATATATGTACATTTATATGAAAAAATAAGCAACAAAAGGGGCATAGGGCATCAAAACATTCGTCCACATAGCTGTCAACAGGAACAGTGCCCAAAAGGTTGGCAGCATTGCCACGTTGCATGGCGATGCTAATTCTTTGGCCAAGAAATAGGCCAGCCCTCTGGTCACGTGAAGAATATATTATTATCTGCCATATTTCACTATATTGTGTATGTACAGACACATTAAAGTGAAATCAAGCTACTATAATCTGTCACAATTTCTTGAATAGTTTTTCAAATTTATTGCTAAAGCATAAGGTTCAAAGTTGATTGGGACAATTTTACAGTTTCGGGTAGCTTGATGTGTTGGCGTCTGTACCACAGATTACTAAATAGTTACTACGTAACAGATACTTCACTCAGTAGAAAATTTCCAATACCTATTGCTATAATAGCCTACTCCGTCGCGTCAGCAACCGCTGCATGCTAAAATGTGCCTAAATGCTCAAGCGTACAGTTGTGATTGCTTCGCACCGCGCGATCCCACAGCAATAGCAGGGCCGCCTCTTCGATAAAATTAAATTAACATAACTATTTGTGTCTATTTTATTGAGAACTGTGAATATGTTCGGTAGTTTAAAATTGTATCGTATAAAGGTAAAATATGTTTTTAATAAATTGGTGCTGACTGTAATAATTTTGAAACGACAAAAAATGGTAATAGTTTATCACTTAACTTTCATTGACAGGTAAATGGAAAAATATTAGGTGTTTATCCCTTCTTTTACTTGATTTGTACCCATCTACTGCACATAAGGCACCAGACGGCATTGTAGGTACCCGTACAAACGAATGGAATGATTAAAATTGAATAACGTGCGTGCGCTTCGCTTGCGAAAACCGCACTGAATATGGTCCGCAAACGGCCCGAGACCGCTCGGCCGGGCGGTAGGTAATTATAGCGCGCAAGTACATGAAGTGACGGAGGCCTGTCTGTACTAACAGTTGTGTGCATGTAATTACTAACAAATTGGATTTTATGATCTGGGAAATAAATGATTAAGTATTATTGTTATTTCAATACCTACAGTTATCAGAATTTCTGATACAAAAATAATGGATTCGTAACAATACAGCCTGCTATGTCTGTAAGGGTATATCAAGTGACATTAACCTATATCTTTCGACCTTGAGGGCCTTTGGTCAAACAATAGGTCACCTCCACAGACTTCACCTCCATCTCCCGTAGGCGTAATAAAAGTTGACATTAATGTGTGTCCAGCATGTTGCCTACCAATCAAATGTGAGAAATGATCATAATGCTGGTCAGATTTACAAAGGTAACATTTTACACGTTCCCGAATACTTTATCAAAATAAAGGTTGGTAAAAGTAGCGTATATGTTAATCCAAGGTGTCAGCTACCTCCATACCAAATTTGGTAACCAAATACCAAACCAAATTGGCATACCAAATTTGGTATATTGTAATTGGTTGAAAATACCTACGAAAATCTCAGTGTGTTTCATAACTTCAGACAACATTCCTTCTGCCAAGATTTATTGAAACGTAAAAACTCTTCAACCTAACTCACGAATAAAATCTAGCTCAAAATAAAAAAACGCACATCAAAAGAATCGTTCCCATAATTCTACAGCGTTCTAACAAATATGGCGTCATGTAGGTACATGACGCAGGTGTGACGTCATAAAAGTAACTAAATGAACGCACATGTCAGGCCAATCCATCAAAGGATTTTAGAGAACCACGGATTAATTTGTGAAAAATTGGATTGAGCCATGAAAATGTCAATGCAGGGCTGTTGAAGCCACGAAATGCTTGACGGTTTTTGAGCAGAAATTGTAAATTGATTTTCTTTTTCGTACCTGTTCTGTTTCTTGTCATTCAGCCTTCAATGTTACCATTCTTCAAATTAATAAACCAATCCTTCGAAGAAGGCGTATTTCCTGATCAGCTAAAAACCGCAGTAGTGAAACTTTTACACAAAAATAGCAAAACAGACCTTAATAATTTATCGTTCAATAGCTCTTCTATAATTCGCTCTAGATAGAAAAATGTATAACAAACTACTCCAGGTACTCGAAATGAGAAAAATATGACTTTTTTATTACAACTAAATTAAAAAAAAATATTACCAAATAAATCTTATCCATCCATACTAATATTATTAATTCGAAAGTAACTCTGTCTGTCTGTCTGTATGTTACCTTTTCACGCCTAAACCACTGAAAGGATTTCGATAAAATTTGGCAGAGAGATAGATTGCATCCCGGGGAAGGATATAGGATAGTTTCTATCGATATACCTTGCGGGCGAAGCCGCGGGCGGAAGCTAGTACTATATATAATATTATAATGATACTAATATTATAAATGCGAAAGCATGTCTGTCTGTTTGTATGTCTGTTACCTCTTCATGCTTCAACCGCTGAACCGATTTAGATGAAATTTGGTATAGAGATAGTTTGAGTCCCGGGAAAGGACATAGGATAGTTTTTATCCCAATATTCTCACGGAATCGACACTTACGCGGGTAAAACCGTGGGGCGCCGCTAGTTTATAATATTAGTATGGATTTTTATAACTGGCGAAATGTTAGCCTTACCCTTCTGGGATTACAGACATAATGTTATGTTATGTTATTAGGTAGATAAACTCCCCGGGTAACGATTCTGGATTAGATTTTACATAACGTAACTACAATTTTAACTTTTAACTGACTAAAGTTATGTTAATTTTTTATCAGCAATTCAGAAACAAGACTTTTTAACCTTTTGATCGCCACAAAAAATAAAAAACGGGCCCTCGGCGTCAAAGTCTGTCATGTAGTCGAACCGTGGCGTGCTGGGTCATTTTGGTTTGTCATCTATACATGATTGTGGTGGTCAAAAGGTTAATCACGTTTAAAACTGCTGCAATTTACATCAGTTTCAAAATGGCGTCCTAATTCAAAACGCTTTAACTAATCTTGATCACGACTATACCAGCAAGGCCAGTGCACACTGTTGCCATTTCGTATTTAATTTTATCCTAAGGCACCGAACAGTGGGTCCTCGCCTAATTAATTTACCTACCGAGTCACGGTAGGACCACTCCACTGATGAGATTCTACAGGGGTACTACCGCGTTCAGCTGTTTTAATTGTGACTAGAATTTAGTAGGAATTTGATACTACCCTAAGATAATTTACTATGATAACCTTTAAAGTTGTTCAAATCGAGCATTCATACCGAATGATTTGGTTTTACGTATTTAAGAAAATGTGGATGTAAGATAGATATTATAGTACAGTCAAAACCGTTTATGGCGACATCGTTTAGAACCACATACCGGTTAAATTGACCAAAATCAAAGGTCCTGGCTGAATGTTATATGACCGCCCTATCTAAAACATTGGTTTTTACGACATTGTTTACTACGACATACCGCATTAAGCGACCACATTTGGTTAATGTTTTCGGAGAATTATATCTGTAGAACGACCGGCTCAGCTGTATTGTAAACAATTTGAATAGGTAACTGTATCCACATCTGGCACAGTATAATAGTCAATGGCTATTATCGTAAAAGTAAACAGAGTTTAGGGTCTTTTGTAATTCTTAGAAACAAAGCACATGCATGCCGTAGCCTCAAGGCCAATTAGCCCAAAATTTACGACCTGCTTTATCTACTACTGAAACAGACGAGTTCATTGATGTAGATCAGTCTATTGCAATTTGTGCACCAGCTACGGAGGATGATATTGTACGTGAAGTTCAAGAGGAAAATGAACAGGAAGACTCGGAAGAACAATTTACAGTGCCAACTTTGATTGACGGTCTCAATGCTGTTAGTGTATTACGAAAGATTGTTCTTTTTAATGAAGAGTTCCACATGCAGGGAAATTGTGACGATACGCTGATTAAAATCCAACGTGAATTACAAAATGTGTATGCACGACAGAAGTGTTTCAAACAAACTAAAATTACAGATTTTATGCATACAAATATGATGGAAAAATGATATTGTTCTTTTATATTATACGTTTGTATTGAAGTAAACAAAATGCGGTTTAATTTCCTACATGAATATAATATTATCTTTCCTATTAATACCTGTCACCGGTTGTTACAACTATCGGTTTTTACGACTCAATATGAGTAGTCCCTTCGATGTCGTTATAACAGATTTTGACTGTAATTATATAAGTACATAAATTAGCCTCTCCCTGCGAGTTTGTCCTCGTGAAATTTCTTGTTTTATCTGTTTGTTTGTTTTGTTACATCGCATCGCATCGCATCGCCCGCCCGCGCTGTTACTTCGTTTTCGCTTCCTAAGGGTCATAGCGCGATGTTAAAAAGCTTATAATCTTCCTCAATAATTGGGCTATTTTTTTATTATTACTTATTTAAATCTAATACAAATGATTCATATTGTTGTTAGTAACACTTATAAAACTACGTTAGTAACATTTCTCATTAAAATTAAAATAAAACAAAACAAAAATAAAAATATAAATCTAGCTAGCTATCCAATGCAAAAATATATTTATTTTAATTCGACTGGTATTTAGTGTATGATTGAGTGAATGATTTAGCTTTATTATATTAAGGGGGAAGCGCTAAGGTAGCTCGCGAAATTCTTATTTTCTTAGATTTTTCGCAATTTGCTGGTCAGTATTAAGTTGTACGTCGATCAAAAATTATGATTCGCGGCCGTAACAAATATGTATTTAGAGAATCATAATCATTAGAATCAGTAATACAACTTGTTAGGTTAGGTTAGTATAACCCCAAAATGTCAAGATTTCATGAAATAGTCATTCTGTGGGATTGCTTGGTCTTAGAGAGTTGTGTTGATGACTTTAATGATTATAATTCTGAAAATACATATTTGTTACGGCCGCGAATCATATATTAATCAACGTACAACTTAATACTGACCAGCAAATTGCAAAAAACGTAAAAAAAATTGAATTCCGTGGGCTACCCTGGCGCTTTCGCCGTAAGTAGTCATCATCATCTGCCAACTATGTTGGGGTCGGCTTCCAGTAAGTCAATAACCGCATGCAGCTGAATACCAGTGTTTTACATGGAGTGACTGCCTATCTGACTTTCACAACGCAGTTACTGGGTAATACGATACGCTTGGTAAGACTGATTGTCAGACTGGTTGGTTGTCTTCATTATAATTATTTATATTAGTATAGATATAAGAAGGAATACTGAAGACTTATTTTCTCTGTTAGTTTTACCAATATCAATTTTACAGGTATCTACGTCAACGTCAATCTCGTGGTATCTCAGCAAAATTAATTACAAAACAAAAATTTTAATATGAGATTAATAAAATTTCTATAAGCTAAGTATAAACTGTATAAGATATTTATCCAATTTAACTTGATCGAAATTTATTTGTTACAAATAACGCAAGACCATTTTTTTGCAATGTAGGTATACCTACCTATTTAATTATACACTTTTTCATTAAAACTTATCTATTGGAATATAAATAAAACCAAATAGTTTGAAAAATATGCGGTGATACGTAAATACTAGTTTGCGAAAAAAAGATGCGGGTTTAAACAATCCGCAAATTGAATGTTTGCAAAGTCTTTCAACTTGTAAACAAAATGGGAATTAGTTGACTAGATTATTAATATTACGAAATGTTTACATTCACCCTTTGAACATAAACATTGAAGATTTCTAGAGCCTGACATACCACCCGCCATTTTGAAAAAAAAAAACAAAATGGCAGACAGGTAGGTATGCCACAAACCTTTAAAGCCCTTTCCAATGACGTAACTAATTTTCGATTGCGATGCATAAAGACAATGATAGTACCTGTGTAGATTTGTAATCAATATCTCATGCGCATCATCATCATCATGTACATAATCAACCTATACTGTTCCCACTGCTGGGACACAGGCCTCCTCTCTGTGAGAGGAAATGGGCCGTAATCCAGCACGCGGGCCCAGTGCGGGTTGGTAGATGTCACATGTCTTCGAATTTTTGGTTCTAGGTCTCTAGGACATGCCGGTTTCCTTACGATGTTTTCCTTCACCGTTTTTGAGAGCATAAATTAACACATGCGCATCAGTACAGTTCATTCGCATATATTTTACCTCTGATTTTGCATCATTGTTAATATCAGAGTGATCTTTAATATCGTAACAATAAGGTTTATTTAAGGTTATTGCAACTGTCAAGTCTGTCAAGCTCACAGTGATCTTTATTGTTGTTATAATAAGGATGCTGTTTTTGACATCGGCTCCATTGCCAAAGAAAAAAAAAGGTTGCTTTTGGGTTGCAGCTGTCAGAGGTAAAATAATTGTGAAAGGACTGTAGAGAGGTAGCTGTCACTAATGTCAACTGTCAGTTACCACGAATGGCGGGAAACAGTGAAAAGGGAAGCGTGCCTGCATGAAAGGCTTTGTGTGGTGTTGAGTTAGTGTAGTGATATAATCAGCTAAAACACGGGATCAACAGGATTCTACAGTACCTTTCACAATATTTTGTGATACATAGTTTCCAGTCCAACTTTTATGTTCTTCCCAGCAAGACAGTTTATTACAAATTCTGACAAAATAAATAAAATGCACACGTCATTCCCTTTAAAAATAAAAACAAACTACCCTGCATCCCCAAGTACCTCATCATACATTTTTAAAGTCCACCGAGACGTTCTACGTGACCCAACATATCAACAGATGCATTAAAATTTCACCAAATATTTTGATAAGAAGGAAAAAGGGGTTTTTTCCTTAACATTTATCCCCAAGACGTTAAGACTGACCCACAAACCAAGTTGTAACTTAACTATGAGGAGGGTAATAACTTATGTAGGGTGAGTGAGCGGCAGGGTATTGTGTGGCCTCAGTATTGGTGCAAGTTGTAGGGTGAACTGTATTGTTTTCTGCATCAGAATGTTGTAACTACTGCTAGATACTTTAAAATAAAATCTGTCAGTAACTCATCATCTGTCTAGCCTTTTCCCAACTATGTTGGGGTCGGTTTCCAGTGAAACCAGATGCAGCTGAATGATTTTACATGGAGCGATGATCTATCAGACCTCCACGACCTTATTACTGGGTTTACGATACCCCTTGGTCAGACTGGTTGTCAGAATAAAAAACAAAAAAAATATATACTTCAAAAAGCGTCTTAATATCAAGTGTCGTATCGTGTCTTAAGTGTCTTCATTGACTGGTAGAATTTAGAGTCGTTTTTCTTCCATATGGGAGTTTGAAGCTGCATAAGTTGATGGAACTAGTTAAAGCGGCTAAGATAGCTCGAAAAAAAAAGTAACAACTTATTGCAGTACTTACAACTTACATAGAATCGAAATATTTCTAGCTTGCGCTATCTACATTCTACTTTATTAAGTTTATCGGTAATCGTAAGTATCCCCTAAAGAAACAAATTCAATTTACATGGATTTGCTGGGGAGTTTGTGTGCCATTTCTTCTCCCCAGCTAAAGCACTAGGTAGTGGTGAAGGGCGGGCTATCTAATGTAATTTCGACAATCATAAAGTGCCGATTCTCAGCCTTGTTAGAATAAATGACTTTTGATGTTGATTTTAATCAAATCGCTCCGCTTTCTCCTATGACTCGCACCGTCAATCGTCTGCGTCCCAACAGACAGCTCCGTGAGGCGGGCTACCAACTGCACAGTGGTTAATTAAATTCTATCCACTGCCCGCCGACTCTATAAAACCATGCCGAATACACTGCGTTAATAATATTAACGTAACTTGTAATAAGTTGCTGTTTCTACCAGTTTATGGCAGGCTTTTGTTTTGAATAGAAGATTTTTGCTTTTAATTACGTTTTTGTAAGAAATATTGTTGTGTTGGTACTTTGTGAGCTTGCAGCCACTTTATTTGGGATGTGAGTAATTTTTTTTTTTTTGTAATTGCATCTCGCCGTTCAACCTGTGAGGTTCATCATCTGCCTAGCCTTTTCCCAAATACGTCGGGGTCGGCTTCCAGTCTAACCGGATGCAGCTGAATACCAGTATTTTACATGGAGTGACTGCCTATCTGACCTCCACAACTAGTTATTGTGGGTAATACGATACCCCTTGGTAAGACTGGTTATCAGATTTCCGGGCTTCTGACTATCCATAACGACTGTCAAAGATCCACGAATGGCAGCCGGGACCAACAGGTTTTTGTTTTTTTCAGGATGGGATATCATCAAATGACCCCTCCCGCTCTGGGTGGAGCGGAAGGGAATGTCAGACTTTTACTAACTAAAACCCACCCGTGTTCCTTCGTTAACCCTTTCTGTTCCGGGCCAGCGGTAACCCTTTCAGACAATCCACTGCCTAGCCTGTTCCCAACTATGTTGGGGTCGGCTTCCAGTCTAACTGGATGCAGCTGAATACCAGTATTTTACATGGAGCTACTGCCCACCCAGTTCTGGGTGTCTATCGTATTACGATACAAATAATTGGTATTTAAATCTCGATGTATTTTCAAGCCGTAAAAACCGTGCAACAGAGTCGGGTCACTAGTTATTTATATAACAAACAAAAACATTGTATACAAGTCGCCGATTAATTTGTATCGTAATACAAGTCAATCGGCGACCGGTCACATGGTTCTAACAACAGTCTAACTAAACTCTAGTCAAATTCATGTTTCCAATTGATGTTATTTATTATTTTATTTAAACAAATATCAACTTTACGGCAGTGTAAATTAAGTTGATTTCTGAATGACTAATACTATTAAAAAGGTCTTAAAAATGTTTGAAGTTGTAGCGTAAACTGAAATTTATTGTACAGGAATTAAAAAAATAAAAAAAAAAAAATAAATAAATCATTTATTTAGGACCAAACATTTTTTCACAATTTATGCACCCACCAAACTGCGTAACAGTTTGTCGGCGGGATTAGCGCTCGTCTTATACATTTTGGTTTATAGAGGAAAGAGGAACAGGGTGTAAAGTTCACTCATACTCTATAGAAAAGGGAGGATCCTCCGACCAGACGGGTGTTCTGTCTGGCGGGCAACTGCCCATTGATTCATGTCGGGCCGTTGTATCTATGCTAGTTGCGCGGTAAACTCTGCTTGCGCGATGCAGGATTTGCGTGACGTCAGTATGACGCGTTGTTTTGCATGTGGCGTTGTAGATACCGCTACAGGTTCAAAATTGTAATAGCACATAATAATTAATAGTAGGTAGTAGATTACTTACATTATAATAAAAGTAACAAAATTAGTGGGTATTTTCGCATCTTGCGACCACTTCTTTGAGGATATCAGTCTTTTGCTTATATTTAAGTTATTTTTAAGAAAAACTCAAATTTGTTTACATGTTTAGAAAGTAAATCGCGAATGCAGATTAGTCGTAGTCACATTGATACAATACAGCCATCACGTTGACGGTAAGTAAACCAATGACGTAACATGGATCATGGGTATAAATGCAGTCTATGAATAGAAGCGTTTATATGCTGGATTTAGTCACTATTGTGGTAGCACAATAATAATAATAACAAAAATTTTCACTCTTTTATCGTGTCATATTTTTTAATCGTCTTCTTAGCCTTTAATTTTGATACCTCCCAAAACCGACCGAAACTACCTACCCGAGTCAACCTCATGTATAAAAAAGAATCCAGCCGTTACGATGCGTACGGTTGAGGTATTTAGAATTCCACAAACAGAGATACATAATTAGGTACGCGTGAAAAACATAACTTTGTCTTTGCTGTAGTGAAGTCGGGTAAAGAGAGCTGTGATCACCACCGTTGTTTTCTGCATATTCAAAATTAACTCAAAGTTCTTAGTATAACACCATCTGCCACCAATATCAGTAGTGTCTTGGTATTCAAAAATACTTTTAGGAATACAAAAGTCACACAATATTTTGAAAACTCGGAGCACAATGGGAAATAGGCACTTATTCATTATGTACCAATTAACTATACTGTAATTTAACAAAAATGCTTTCTGCACTAAACTTTCGGACCATGTAACAAAAATCATCATCATCATAATTTCAGCCGACAGACTGAAATGATGGTTATGTGCTTCTCGCATCCAAAGGGTTCCTGCGGCAAAAACAAGAATACTAATTTCGAAAAGCATTTTAGTTTCACCAAATTCAGTAGAAAATCAAAACTACGCCAATACAGTTCAAATTACAACTGACAGGATTTCTGGCAACTGCTACATTTCTAGCCAAACAGTTGGCCGACATTTTAGTAATGCAAAATTCTTACCAAAATTCTATGTTGTATTAGGTTTATAGACGAAAATTAGGCTCATAACATGTTATAATGTATGTTACGGACGTTCTATAATGAGGTTGAATATTCGGAACCATAAAATCTAAATGTCGGCCATAAAAGGAAATTAGCTAAAATGTTAGGTTAGCTAGGGCAGCAATGTAAAAAGTCGTAACTGTAAAAAGTCTAACCTGGATTTACTCTGGATAAAGGCCTAGTGTATGACCTTAGGATAAATTTACAGAAGCATTTATTTGCTAGCTCATACAAATATAGCTGGTTCTAAAATTTTATCGCTTTTTCTAATCCTTGGATGGGATGGCGAACGTACTTTAAATTTGTTAATTACTATTTTATAAACTGTTCGACCAGTACGTTTCACAATTTTAGTTCATTGTAAACTAATATAGGTACACAAAAATCTAGTTGTACGTAAACATTTAAAATCAATCTGCCTAGCTTTTTTTTTGTAGGGGTCGGCTTCCAGTCTAACTAGATGCAGCTGTACACCAATATTTTACATGGAGCGACTGCCTATCTGACCTCCACCATCCTGTTTCTTACTGGGTAATACGATACCTCTGGTTCGTAAGCTTCTGAACCGTAACGGCTATCAAAGATCTACGAATGACAGCCAGGACCAACGGCTTAAAGTTCTCTCGAAGAAACGGACGGGTCTCGATATGTAATGGATGGTTACCCATTCATTATATATCGAGATGAGTAGACACTCGGTATATAGAGGTATGAGGAACAGGGTGTAAAGTTCACTCATACTCTATAGAAAAGGGAGGATCCTCCGACCAGACGGGTGTTGTGTCTGGCGGGCAACTGCCCGTTGATTCATGTCGGGCCGTTGTATCTATGCTAATTGCGCGGTAAACTCTGCTTGCGCGATGCAGGATTTGCGTGACGTCAGTATGACGCGTTGTTTGCAAGTGGCGCTACAGGTATGCGTAACTCAATCTCCGATCGACTCGTGTGGCAGCCATTACTCCGCTACGAGCAAACATTTAAAATATCACTAACAAACCGAATATTAATTATTCGATACATGAAATTCAGTAATTGAAGCGTGTTCGCTGTCATGTCAAAAACCTTACAATTCAAAACCAACCGTACGTATCGTTGATATGTCTAACGTTAACAAAAGCCGACTTAATTGGATTCGACTGCTGTGAGTGAGAATCAAATCAACATGTGTGTATGTAAAGCGAGGTGTTATGTAACATTTAGACAAGAAAAACTAGATGTTACTGTAGTGCTTTTAAAGTTGATTTTTGATTACGGGAAAAAACGAGCGGGTTTTGTTTTAATGGTCTTAGATTCGAAATCAATTTCTCTTCATAAATTATCGGTTCTTGGCTTTATCAATTTGGTTTTAACTAGGGCAGTAGATTTTATAAATTACATGGTACTTGCCTGTTTGATTATTTAAAGTGATTGGATTCCACAGGATTACCCCTTGAGGGCGTTATTTAATCACTATACTTGCAACTTTCTGATTAATTTGTTATTACCTATTTTACCTCTATGTTCTTAAGGTTATCGTTATAAGTAAGTTTATTTATAAGCACTCTGGTCTTTCTAGTACTGTAATTCATAAACAATCATACTATAAGCCTGATACAAACTTCAAATTATCACAACGAAGTACAAATTGTTAATAAGTAAGTGCCTCTCTATGTTGACTAATTAGAAATCGATGTTTAAGGTACCTACGTAATTAAGTACTTAAAGTTTGGGAATACAGCTTCTAGGTAGGTAAATATTCAAGGAATTGCGACACGTAAGTAAGTGGACGTACATTCATTAACGTGATGATATTATCGTGGACGCTCACGGCATCACGATAATGGCTCCCGCAAACAGGCGCGACGCGACTCTAGTAGAACAATTTCTATGAAAACTTCATGGAAATTATTTTTCTGCAAGAATCGCGTCGAATCGTCGCTGTCGCTGTCGCAGCCTTACCGCAGAATTAGGTTGCCTGTGTACCTACATAAAATCGAAACGGTTTAGGTCTGTAAAAAGAAAACCCTTTCAGAATAAATAGACTGAAGATATACAAAACCAGGTACACCAAATCACCGTTTTAAATCTGAAGCTAGAAGCAGGAATAATTAAATCGTGCAACGAAGGCTGACCATCAGATTACAGTTCGCAGGACAGCGATATTTTACGTTTTGTTTACTGCAATAACCTACTTGTTTAATATTGAAGATGATGGTTTTTTTTGCGTAGATTGTTGGAGGAATGTAAACACAACCTTAGCCGACCATAAAATAAAATGTTTCGTTTTTCTGTTTCCTACGCCTGGTGCGCCACTGATTTTTCCCTCTCACAACTTCACTTTTCAAGTTTACTTTTGTTAATATCTCTTGGATAAAATATGCTGGTAAATAATCTATCCGTGGTATTATTTCTTCATAGATATTTAGTATCTTTGAACAATAATTGTTTTTAAATAAAAAATATATAAATCTCGTCTATCTATACTAATATTATAAAGAGGTAAGGGTTGTAAGTTTGTATGTAGGGAGTAATCTCTGGAACTACCAGTCGGATTTGAAAAAATCATTTTGTATTTGATAGCCCAATTCTTGAGGAAGGCTATAGGCTATTTAATATCACGTTATGACCCTTAGGAGGTGAGCGAAAAGAAAAAAGTCAGAAAGAACGCTAAGCAAAACGAAGTAATAGCGCGGACAGGCGATGCGATGCGACGGGGTGGTCGGGGCAGCAAGAAATTTCACGCGGACGAAGTCGCGGGCAGAAGCTAGTAATGAATATACATCTTACTAAAAATAAGTGACCCTTGGCTTTGTCATTGTGACCATTATTTTATTTCTTCAAATTGAAAATGCGAAGTCATGTAGTCCTAAAAATAATCTATCAACATGTTTTACAACAAACCGTTTAAAAACACATTTTTATTAAGTTCAATAAGACTATGACGACATGAAAGAATAATAAAGGATGTGTCACTGAATTTTGTCGTTAGAAGGTCACATTTTATGTCTCCAGCTGACAATGGTGTGGCATGTTGGCACGTGTTCAATGCCTTTTAAATCTTTGATGAATCAATGGACGTTGAAAAGACCTTGGCTCTTGTGTATAGACACTATTATAAATGTAGTGACAGTTTGATATTTTACGTACAGACCAGCACATCAAGCTACCCGAAACTGTACAATTTTCCCAATCAACCTTGAACCTTATACTTTACGATAAAGTTGAAAATCTATTAGATAAATTTGACAGATTAAAGTAGCTTGATGTGCTGGTGCCTGTACATGGTTATTTCGTCAACTACTAAAAGCTCCTACAAACAGGCGCGATACGCGATATAAGTCGGGTTAGTTATACTATTTATAACTCAAGAACGGCTGGACCGAATTTTATGATCTTTGATTTGTCTCCGCCCCGAATAGCAGAATAACTATTAAAATATGGGAAAAATTCATGAAAAAAATAATAATGAAGACTGATTCTGAGGCGGTACGAAACTTCGCCGGGTCAGCTGTTAGGAGTAATTATATTGAAAGTTACTTGCTCAATTATATTGGAATATAAACATTTTGTTTATATGAAAATACAGTTTTTATTTACTATAGTTTACTATACTATCGTTTATAAAAATACCAGTGGTTTTGTGTAACAAAGGAAAATATTGCGGTGAATTTTAATAAAGCCTCTGTTTTTTTGACGGCAGGCATAGCTTTATATTCATTTAAATAAATATTTGGACTTCAGCTAAAATATGCCATGCACTGGTCAGATTGCATGAGGATTGCGTAAATTTTGACTGGAACAGCTCCGCATAAAGAGAATCGAAAACGTAGATTATTCTACGATTGTTTAAACGTTTAAATGCCTTTTTCATATACATATATTCTTGTATTGGTTTTTTTCTTCATAAAAAAAACCTGGCTTGTTCATGGCTGACGATTCATTATTATATCAACGAAAATTTATCAATGCATGGTAGAAATCTGAAATTAATGAATTTCAGTTTATTCTACGAAAGTGATTTTTTAACAGCATTGTAAGGATAAGGGCAGAAGAATGATGATGTAGATACAGACGCCAGCACATCAAGCTACCCGAAACTGTCAAATTTTCCCAATCAACTTTGAACCTTATGTTTTAGTAATAAACTTTAAAATCTATTAAAGAAATTTGACAGATTGTAGTAGTTTGATGTGCTGGCGTCTGTACCTGAAGGCCGGCCAATTCCCATAATTAAAAATGTTTAAAATCTAGTTGCAATCTCATCTCAGCGACTATCAATGTCAAAAACTTGTAATAATGTAGGGAAATTAGAGATATTATATACGGGAATTGTCGAAGGTAATTCTCATAATTTTAAGAAAGTTCACATTATGAACTACCAGGATATCAGAGGAGATATCCTGATAGTTTATAATAGAAAAGATACAGTCCTAAGTACAATTAAAATCATGGTGCACCTACCCTCGATCTGCAGACGGTAGGTAAGCAAATTACCTTCATTTGTATAATTAAACATCTAATGTTATTCATCATTAAGTACTGCTGACACTACTCAAATTAAATCACGAACATTTCTATTTAAATTGTGAGTTAAACATATACTGAATTACGTGATCCCCATGGCTAGAATGGCTTAAGAACACGAATTTCAATGTCGATTGCACTCATACAACTTTTTGACTGAAAGAGTATGCATAATGTTAGACAACAGAGGGCAATTGTCGTAATTACAATCAATCAGAATACAAGCGGTGCAACATTTCTTTTTTATTTAAATATCGAAGCATCATGCTGAGATAGGAGCCTTTTGGCCTCGTATAGGACTTTCTGTTTTATTTTTCTTTTGTTATTTTTTTTTATATAACTTAGATTTTTATTTTGCTGTGTTTAGTTTAGTTTGTGATCTTCCTGTACGAGTCGCAATAAATACTTTTTCTTTCTTTCTTTAATTTTAAGAACGTTTACAGTCTAACTTAGTCAAAAATAACCTCTAATTTCGCCATATTTTGACAAGTTTTTCACATTGGTTGTCGCTGAGGTGAAATTACGACTAGATTTTGAACATTTTTAGTTACGGGATTTGACCTTCTGATTATTTCACCAAGACCTGTTAGAGTCATCTTCATCTGCCTAGCCTTTTCCCAACTAAGTTGTTGTCGGCTTCCAGTCTACCCGAAAGCAGCTGAATACCAGTATTTTACATGGAACGTCTGCCTATCTGACCTCCACAACCCAGTTACTGAGTAATACGATACTCCTTTGTAAGACTTGTGGACTTGTCTAACTACGCGTAACAACAAAAATTTTCATACTTTTTGTACCAAATAAAACATTTAACGGAAATACACTGCATATACAGCGAATGAACGAACTATTCCTACTCAGCTATTTACTATTAGTACATCAGATCTAACATTAACGTCCTCCGCCCACTGCATTCACGTTTCAATTATAATTTGATTTACACAGTTGAGATAACACGGCTCAGTTTGTCATTAGTATGATTGCAATTACCAATGGTCGCCAAATTAAGTCAATTGGACGTATCATGTGATCGATGCGCTGGACGATAAAGCGTGTTGTTTCTGTTTATTAGTTTTATTTGGGTATCTTATTTGCGTTTAGTGGATAGGTAATGGTTGTTTGGTGTGATATGTGATCGATTACCGATGTAAAATGGTGCTTGTTTTATGCTACATTTACATTCAGACCCTGCCGCTACCCCTCGCGCTGCCAGCAATATTTCCCTAAATACTGCTGCAGCAGCTAGCAGGATCGAGATAAGTGTGTGACACATACTACCCACAGTGGTGGCCAAGTGGTAACGGCCGCGACTTACGAGTTGTAGGTCGTAGGTTCGGTGCCTGTGTCCCAGCAGTGGGACCATTATAGGCTGATGATGATGATGATGACATACTACCCTACCATTTCGCTCGAGTTTCGGCATTGGCAGACGTCGCTCGAGGCGCTCGGCGAGAACTGAACAACAGAGCAGAATGTAAACACGCACTGCCGCGCTGCCGGTCAATAGACAATGGCAGTGGTATAAGAAGTACCATGTATACTCGTCCTGCCCACTTCTCAGGCCACTTCCCTGCTCACTTCGGCTGAATGTAAATGTAACATAAACGTAGTATTTAATAGGCCCGTGGTGGACCGCCTGCATGTACACCAATTACATATTGGTGTACATGCAGGCGGTCCACCACGGGCCTATTAAATAAAACGGAGAGGCGATATGTGACTAAACGACATTCAATCAGAAAATGTATGAATGTTACTTGTAAAGTTTTTTAAGTATTTACTGCTTTAAAGTAGGTACTGATCGTGGAAATATGTACAGACGCCAGCATATCAAGCTACCCGAAACTGTCAAATTTACCCAAACAACTTTGAACCTTATGCTCTAGTGATAAAGTTGAAAATCTGTTAAAGAAATTTGACAGATTGTAGTAGCTTGATGTGCTGGCGTCTGTACATTGTCCAGTATGGAATATTTCATGTGCCTGTTATTAGATTACCCTACAAACCCCAGGTGATGGCTGATATTGTCTAGCCGTCTGAAAATCCGTGTTCTGCTTTTATGAAAAAGGTTGTTATTCAATAACTGGAAGCGATGACTTAGTGAATGTTTTCAGAACTAACAAGTCACATAACGTAAGTTTCAAGAACCCTACTTGTGGTTTTATAAAGTGTTTTTACTCTTTCGTGGTTCTTTTATTTTCGATGGGAAACGTCTTTCAAGAGTAGTGGTTAAATCTTGAAGTCTGGTAAAGAGTACTAAGCGATGGTCTCGATTTTATAGAAGTTTCAAAAATATTGTTAAGAAAAGTTGGTTTGTTTGTGCCTGTTACTCTTGTGAAAGTGAATTTATTGGTTAATATTTTTTCATTCTTTCAGTAGTGTGTTCCGCTCCCAGATGAAATGAGTTCAGTAATTTAGCGGTAATCATGAGCGTTTCATAGCAGGTATCGCTTCGTACTGAGATCGGTTCGTAACAAAATATAAATTTTATTCACATTCTTACGAATCCCAAAAAGTGGGATCGGTTTGTGGGATCCGATCTGAATAAGCCGTAAAAATGTACAGACGCCAGCACATCAAGCTAACCGAAACTGTCAAAGTTTCCCAATCAACTTTGAATCTTATGCTTTAGCAATAAAGTTGAAATTCTATTAAAGAAATTTAACAGATTGTAGTAGGTTGATGTGCTGGCGTCTGTACAAAACAAACTGACGTAGTCACTTACTTTGGCACGAAATATTGTTTATATTATTCACTCACTAGAAAAAGACGTGATTATGTAAAAACATGAAATGAACTTCACTTCTTTACCAGACGAGATTAACTAAAGTTTCAATAAAAAAAAAAACTTTTGAAAAACATTCGTTCCAGACAGCACAAAAGTTTCCACCCTGTCGAAAATTAAAAACAAAGTTATTTCATCCACACAGTGACCGCAAAAAGAAAGATTCCGTTTGTGGCATACCTGAAAAACTAAGCCTTTGAGCACCTGTTGAGTTTACTTTTTACTTTTAGTGTGTGGCCAGCCTAAGCCAGACCTGTGCAGATTTCTTTATACTCTACCTTTTAAAAATATTGTTTTATGTCGATGTGGTTCTATTTTACGTTTTTCAAAAACGATTTGTAAGGATAGAGCTCAGTTGAAATTACTGACCCCAGAAAATACATTTCGTGTGAATGTCGAGCTCTTTTTCATGAAAAGTTACATTTCCGTTAGTATTTCAGTAATACGTGTTAACCTAGTCTTAAAAATATATAATTTTCTCTCAGATGTTGGTGTATATAAGATATTAGTATTTCTATTGTGATCCTCTAAACTTCCACATGCTTGAAAATAAGAAAATTCTTATATCTAGGTATATCTTATTTAAAAAAAGATACTCGTAACTGGAAATCTCTGTTTCTGTGGAAAATTTAAAATCGGTCTAGTTTGGCTGTAATACTATTTTTCGAAAATATTCTTAAGTAAATTTTTAGACCTTTGTATTGACCTTTGCTTATGCGTATGAAGTTTCATTAAAATCGGTTTATTCGTTTCGAAAAACAAGGGCTTGAAAGTTTGTATAAGATGCCGTACGTCATATTATAAATGCTCGTAAGACCATTCGAATAATTTTAATGTGGTCGCGCCTTTGTTTTTATGTTTGTTTTCCGGAATAAAAACTACGAAATTCCCTTCTACTTTTACATTACTTCGTTGCTAAATGCATATGAAAGTATATACAGTACCTATAATTTTTTTTTTTTTAATTTTGTATGTCTGTTTGTTTCGGTTAATCTCCGAAACGGCTTGACTGATTTTGACGGGACTTTAACTGGCAGATATTATAAGGAATAAATTAGGCTACTTTTATATTAGAAAAAGAATTAAGGTTCCGCGCAAAAAATTAAAACCTATGATATCTAATTTGTTTTCCGACATGCACGCGAATAGCGCCGCGGGCACGGCTAGTAAAAAATAAGATAAAAATTACCTATGACTACCTACTTTTTATACACGCACGTGTTACTCCAGGCAACTCAATCCTAAGGCGATTGGCACACTGCACCGCATCACGCAGCGGAACGCAGATAACTTGCCCCCGCGCTTGATTTTTTAATACAAATTCAATGAAAACGCGCTCCCGTGCGGGGAATTTGGCTCCGTTTCACGTACCCCGCTGCGTAAAGTGCTGCAGTGTGCCAATCGCCTTAACCTCACTCACGTTAACAGATACACGTGTATTTGATAGTGGTCTATTGTTAAACGTAAACTTAGACTGTCTGGCGGCCACTTAGACCGGCTCCAACACATTAAGAAAGCTCGTAAAGTCGTTAAGAGATGTTTATTGGACGGACGTGCCTGTCTTTGTCCCAGTTTTGCGAATAATGTACTTGTGATACGTGAGAGAATAGTGAGTTATGTTGTGGGTATGGTGGTTACGGTCCATTTGTATGAGAAGAAATAAAAGACGATCTATGTGTTTTGAATTTAGAAGGTTTCTTGGTTGTCTTTTGTTTAGAACTGTCATTATAACAAACGTAAACAAAGCTAGGCATGTGGGTATATGATCAATGACGTTAAGTATGATACAATGAGACTTATAATAGTCACAGAGGTAGGAGTGATGAAAACGACGTTAGATGGACATTTTGCAATATTCTCCAAAACGAATCAGATTGTGATTGAAAGTCTGTTCCGCAATCAGGGTGCTGGCTTGGCACATGCTAGAGCTGTTTACATGATGCTAGAAAATTTTAAGCCAGCAGTATCTATCTATATACATGCATGTATCTTAGTCTGTAGAATAAAATTATCCGACTGAATACTAGTTTCGTCGGCCACATGAAGCTAGTACACAAGGATAATAAAATCGATGGCGAGGTGCGCTACTAGCTCAAAAATAGAACCACATCCTATTAAACTAAAATACTAGCTTACATATCTTTCTTAGTAACTTACAAGCCAAAATATGTGGATAGTTTTGTATACACGAGGCCAGAGTGGATAGCAGTGGTGGCCCAGTGGTAACAGTCCCGATTTACGAGTTGTAGGTCGTGGTGTCGAACCCGGCCAGGCGCGTTACTTTGTGAAATTTATTTCATCACCAGTGCTCTCAAAACGGCGAAGGAAAACATCTCGCGGAAACCGGTATATCCTAGAACTAAAACTTCTAAGACAACGCGCATTGGGCCCGAGCGGAGGATTAATGCCCAATCTCTCTCAAGGCCTGTATTCCAGCAGTGGGAGCGTTATAGGCTAATTATATTACGAGTATGAGGAAAAATTAATTAGCTTACGTCCGCGCGGAACTAGTTGGCCGCGCCTTAGGTATGTGAGCGGTGGGACGGAGGGGCGGGGGCGCTTTGTCATTACTCAGTACATGCGTTGCGAATAATAGGAAACCTCGCCGCCCTCACCCCCGTCCCCACCTAAGGCGCGGCCAACTAGTTCCGTGCAGACTATAACACAATTTTACTGTCCTAGCTTCATAAACTAGGCTTGTGTAACCCGGGCATTACATAAGAATATACTGGGTATTCCTGAAACATAATCATGATACATTTGACAGGAATTACAAAACAAACAACTGTTAAGTGAACGGAAATTTGATCAATCATATAGGTGCTGATATTGAAATAGCATAATGCGATTCCCTGATGAGTTCCCACGTCATCGCTGACAATCATCAATCACTGTCCCCAATTAATTACGTATCTAATGTGGAACGATCGGTTTTGTTTTGATAGATGTGTTGAGGATTTTGAGCCTTTGGACAGCAGGGAATAGTAGGCCTGTTATGAGACAAAGTTAGTGTGAAGAAAAAAGAAGTATGCGTTTAATGGCATTACAACAAAAAAAACACCTTAAAACTATTAAGAGCGTTTACGCCGTACGGCATTTCATACAAACTTTCAAGCCCTTGTTTTTCGATTTTAATTAAACTTCATACGCATATAAGCAGGATACAAAGGTCTAAAAACTGAGTTAAGAACATTTTCGTAAAATAGTGTTACAGCCAAATTAGACTGATTTTAAATTTTCCATAGAAACAGAGATTTCCAGTTATCTTTTTTTAAATAAGACATTTCGAAAATGTTCTCTACTAACTTTTTAGACCTTTGTATCCTGCTTAATAATAATAATAATTTTTATTTAATTCAGACACGGAGATCCATAATGCTTAAGCGTATGAAGTTTCATTAAAATCGGTTGATTAATTTCGAAAAATAACGGCTTCAAAGTTTGTATGAAACGCCGTACGGCGAAAACGCTCTTAAAAAAAAAACAGAAATAAATGTTGATATAGATTTGTGGTTAGTCTATAATATCGTAATGGAGCTGTCTGTGGTTGAAACCCTCGGGCCGTGGGGTCGGAGTCCTCATGGTTTGTTCAACGAAACTTCCAAACGGCTGGTTGACGCTTACGCTGCCTCAAGCGCTGGCTTGGCCAGAGGCTAATAAGCATTGTCCTACGACGTGGCAATGCCACCAGTCTCTTGCGTACATTACCAGTCAACGGCGATGCGAAGGAATTTTTCGACGCTATATTTTAGTTTGCTGATAGCTTTAGTTCAGTTAGGTTATTATGATTTTATTTTAATAAAATATTTAAGAAAAGTAAATAAAACTCTATACTATAATAATTATATTATAGAGGTAAAGTATGTGTAATATATTTACGGGGATAATCTTCAAAATTACTGTTCTTATTCTGAAAATTCGTTTACTAATTGGAAGCTACAGTATTAATGAGTGACATAGGATATAGGTAAACCCATGGTCCTTCCATAAATGGATCATTGGTTGTCTAAATAAATTAAATTAATTATTATTATTATTATAGGTAATAGGTATTACGGGTTGGTGTCCGCAACTCAACGTCAATGCGCGTATTTTGCGTACGGATATAATTATGATAGATATATTTTATGGTAAAACAAGAAATTCCACTCGGACGAAATCGCAGACAGCAGCTAGTCAAAAATAATTTTCAAAGACCATCTCTTCTTCAAAAAAGCAATAGACAATTTCCCGACAAGACCAGACGCCCATTCTCTACTCGTAGGTAAAGGCGGCAAAAGCCATTTTGAACCTTATTATACTATAATAAATTATTTTGTAGATGTAGGTAATTAGCCTGGTTAGTCGAGAAACCGTAGGAGCGTTGACAAACCGATAGCTAAGTAGTCGGAAGATCTATAGAATATCGCAGGATGGTCCTGGATGTTACTCACAGGCAGGGAAGCATGGCACAAAAAGAAAAGAAAATCTCTAAGGAAAAGTCTGGGCAGATGATGATGAGGTATATGTAAGGTGAGGTAGGTATTTTGACAAATAGGCAGATAAGTTGTGGATAAAATAAGAAATGAGTACATAAGAGGAAGTTTTCAACGTAGCACTGGTAACTGAATAGTTGTTTGGAAATCGGTTGTCATAGTATGGGCTTGGGCATGTGTTACGGAGAAATGAGGAAAATGTCGTGAGAAGAGTTTTGAGTATGGATGTCGATGGCTATAAGAGTAGGGGAAGGTCAAAGAAACGATGGATGGACTGTGTGAATGATGATATGGTAAGAAAGGGGGTGAATACCGAGATGACGACTAATAGAAAAGTCATCATCATCAGCTTTTTCCAAACTATTTTGGGGTCGGCTTCCATTCTAACCAGATGCAGCTGAATACCAGTATTTTACATGGAGCGACTGCCTATCTGACCTCCACAACCCAGTTACTGGGTAATAAAATACCCCTTGGTAAGACTGGTTGTCAGACTTTCGGGCTTCTGACTACCCCTAACGACTGTCAAAGATCCAAGAATGACAGCCGGGACTAACGGCTTAAAGTGCTTTTCGAAGGACGGAAGAGTCTTGGTTTGTAAAGATGGTCACCCATCCACAGACCAACCGCGGCATGTGTGATAAACATTATTCTGGGTCTAATCTCAATTTAACAAACAAAGACACTTTTGAAATCCACAGCTTCACATATATCATAGATCGATATCCGTGACATTATCCTGATTAAAAATAGTCCTGAAGACATTACGTATTCCGAATTTAGGTGTTAAGATGAAATCGCATTTCAAAGACACTTTTTAAATCCACAGCTTCACATAAATCATAGATCGATATCCGTGACATACATATATCCTGATTAAAAATAGTAATCAAGACATTACGTATTCCGAATTTAGGTGAAATCGCATTTCATACGTCCACTGATCCTTTTAAGAATATATTCAGACTAGTATTTGGGCGTTGCGCGAGCTGCAAGCAGCTCGCGGGGTCGTGTTTTTGAGGAGTATTTCTTACCCTTGTAAAAAGTATTTGGGCGTTGCGCGAGCTGCGGGGTCGTGTTTTTGATGAGTATTTCTTACGATGGGGGTAGGGGTGAAGGGGGGAGAGGGGGGAGTTTTGAAAAATGATTTTGACCAACTCTGGGCCCCTTGAAATGAATCTGAAAAAAAAAAAATTCCAAGTCTCTTAATTTCCGAGATCTACCTAGAGGGGGGGAGAAGGGGGCAAGGGGAGCAACTTTGAAAAATGGATTTTACTTTTCCGAGCCTCCTCTATACGAATCCGTAAAACAACAAAACACGGGACTCTTAGTTTCCGAGATACGATAGGGAGGGGGGAGAGTGGGGTCGAAAAGGGGAGGTTTGGGATTTTTCCCATACTCGTGAGAGTTACTTGTATACGAATCTGTAAAAATATACCCACCTCCCCCTTCACCATCTGGGAGAACAATTATGTCAGTGAGTGAGTCAGTGAGTGGTAATCGAGCTTTATATAGTATAATATAATAATGTTCCAAGTCTTAACTTCCGAGATCCGCCTAAAGGGGGGAGAAGGGGGAGAGAATGGGGGGAATTTTGAAAAATGGTTTTTACTTTTCCGAGCCTCCTCTATACGAATCCGTAAAAAAACAAAACGCAGGTTTCTTAATTTCCGAGATACGATGGGGGGAGGGGTGAAGGGGGAAGAGGGGGGAGTTTTGAAAAATGATTTTGTCCAACTCTGGGCCCATTGATATGAATCTGAAAAAAAAAATGTTCCAAGTCTCTTAACTTCCGAGATCTACCTCTAGAGGGGGGGAGAAGAGGGGCAAGGGGGCAACTTTGAAAAATGGATTTTACTTTTCCGAGCCTCCTCTATACGAATCCGTAAAACAACAAAACACGGGACTCTTAGTTTCCGAGATACGTTAGGGATGGGGGAGAGTGGGGTGGAATGGAAAAGGGGATGTTTGAATTTTGAAAAATGGTTTTTACTTTTCCGAGCCTCCTCTATACGAATCCGTAAAAAGACAAAACGCAGGTTTCTTAATTTCCGAGATACGATGGGGGGAGGGGTGAAGGGGGGGAGAGGGGGGAGTTTTGAAAAATGATTTTGACCAACTCTGGGCTTCTTGATATGAATCTGAAAAAAAAAATGTTCCAAGTCTCTTAACTTCCGAGATCTATCTAGAGGGGGGGGGGAGAAGGGGGGCAAGGGGGCAACTTTGAAAAATGGATTTTACTTTTCCGAGCCTCCTCTATACGAATCCGTAAAAAAACAAAACGCAGGTTTCTTAATTTCCGAGATACGATGGGGGGAGGGGTGAAGGGGGGGAGAGGGGGGAGTTTTGTAAAATGATTTTGACCAACTCTGGGCCTCTTGATATGAATCTGAAAAAAAAAATGTTCCAAGTCTCTTAACTTCCGAGATCTATCTAGAGGGGGGGGGAGAAGGGGGGCAAGGGGGCAACTTTGAAAAATGGATTTTACTTTTCCGAGCCTCCTCTATACGAATCCGTAAAAAAACAAAACCCAAGTTTCTTAATTTCGGAGATAGGATAGGGAGGGGGGAGAGTGGGGTGGAAAAGGGGAGGTTTGGGATTTTTCCCATACTCGTGAGAGTTACTTGTATACGAATCTGTAAAAATATACCCACCTCCCCCTTCACCATCTGGGAGAACAATTATGTCAATCAGTGAGTCAGTGGTAATCGAGCTTTATATAGTATAATAAGAGAATTCTGGTTTCAGGAAATCGCATATCTTCAACTGTCTTTTCGCACAGCCGTTGTTGGATTTCGAATTCCATTTTCATTCTGCAGATCTGAAAAGCAAAAACAGTATATTTCCAATTAATTTAGAACCAAATTAAGCAATACAGGGTGATGCTGATGACACAATATACCTACATACATGATGTGTAAAAATGTTTACCTTTTTCAAAAGGTTGGCAGATTACATTAATGTAAAAATGTGGGAGTAAAAATATAAAGGGTTTTTTT
Source organism: Luperina testacea (assembly GCA_927399505.1). Classification (NCBI taxonomy): domain Eukaryota; kingdom Metazoa; phylum Arthropoda; class Insecta; order Lepidoptera; family Noctuidae; genus Luperina; species Luperina testacea. The sequence goes on from OV656771.1 coordinate 4,719,678, forward strand.
TATCGAATTAATTTTGACGTAAATGGAACTCCATCAATCGTGTGCCTATCAGGTTTGAATCGCTAGTTTATTCTCAATATCAGAGACAACGTTAATAAAAAACATAAATATATTTCAAAACATTTTGATTTGGATTGTAAAAGAGCTTTAGGAAAGGCATAGACGGACACGGATAGGTATAGCATGAAAAACGAGCTGGTCCAAAATGCTGCTGGGGAGTTAGTTGCGCCATTTCTTCAACCCAGCTAAAGCACGAGGAAGTAGTGAAGGGCGGCCGATTTGGGGGACTGTCTTAGATAATTTTCACATTTAAAAAGTACTCATTCTCAATTTAATTTGAATAAATGACTTTTGATTTCATTTGTCCAATCAATTCAGGAAAAAACGGTACACTAGGAACCCTCATCTGAATTAATTTTATTGTTTTAGCGGTGATAGCTAATATTTGCACTTAACAGGAACATAGCTCGTCAATGACAACAATCCATACTAATATTATAAATTCGAAACGACTAAATCACTGAACGGATTTCGATAAAATTTGGCAGAGAAATAAATTGCATCCCGGGGAAGGACATAGGATAGTTTTTATCCCGATATTCCTACGGGATCGACACTTATGCGGGTGAAACCGCGGGGTGTTGCTAGTAATAATGCGAAAGTAAGTATGTTTGGTTGGTTTTTACCTTTTCAAGTCTAATCCACTGAGCTAATGATCGTGAAATTTTGCATATACTTTGTCAGGGGTACAGAAAAGGACATAGCGTATCTTTCATCCAGAAAAAATACTGTTCCCGAGGAAAAGAACAATAACTTTCGAAGGTCCCAATTGCTTTAGGACGCTAGATAGAGCTACGTGTCTTTCAAATTGTGATTGAAATATGACCCGAATTTCTGAGCAGTCTTCTAAAAAAAAGTACTGGGCTTGCGTGAATTCACGGTAGTATTTCAATCAATTGTTTTATGCTTTTAAGGGGCTTACATGACCTAAAGCGCGGTCACTGTCGGTCTGCATTATAGAAAAGAAAGAGAAGCGTGATAACGCAACGCTGGTAACTTATTGCAAAATTTGAAGCAATTATTGTATTACAAAATATCGGTAATACGTTTCCGTGGGATAATTTCCTACCTCCACGCGAGCGAAGCCGCGGGCAAAAGCTAGGAGGTACTCTATTTAAAAAAGCAATAAAACATATAATCTTTCCAACAGAACATCAAAACCCAAACATAACATATTTTTTCGATACCTAATGCCACAGTTTAGAATTTTCAATCACGTAAATGTCTTGTACATTTACGTGGCTTAAAATTCTAAACTGTTGTTTGTTGTTTTATTTTATAAAGGATGAACGAAAATTGTATATAAACGTATTATTGCTAAAAGCGTTCACTTGTTCAACATTGATTGGCTGGCGTTGAACGACTTTCCACTATCCAGGATAGGTTCGATTTCAAACGCTTGACACTTCTATAAAATCTCCTTGGATTTTACTCGTGATGTCTGACGTTTTTCTAGTATTCCTTTTAAAAAGAAGTATGTATTGTGAATCAGACGGGTTTTGTAGTTTGGCGTTTCAATTTGTCAAGTTAAAATATAAAAGCCCAATAGATTGGGTAGAATAAGTTTGTAAATTCAAACCATTCGACCACCACCACCGCCCACCACCACCATTCCACCACTATAAAACCACCATTCCATGCATACCACCACCACCATTCGATGCATAAAAGCACATAATTATAATAGAAAAGAATACTTACTCTTTTTTATGTACAACATATGGATTACAGATGACATACAGAGAGGCTTGTGGCTAAGTACCTAATAACAGCAGCTTGGGTCGATCAATCAGGTTAAGTTGCGCTTGCCGTGGTTGGTCTGGATGGGTGACCATCTTTACACACCAAAACCCGTGTTTCGGAAAGCACGTTAAGCCGTTGGTCCCGGCTGGCATTCGTGGATCTTTGACAGTCGTTACGGGTCGTCAGATGCCTGAAAGTCTGACAACCAATCTTATCAAGGGGTACCGTATTATCGAGTAACTGGGTTGTGGAGGTCAGATAGGCAGTCGCTCCATATAAAATACTGGTATTCGTTGCATCCGGTTAGACAGGAAGCCGACCCCAACATAATTGGGAAAAAAGCTAGGCAGATGGTGATATGAATTACAGATAATTATAAATGCAGTTTTACATACAGTTTGAAATTGAAAACACGCGACAAACCAAAATGGAAGATTGTACTCATCATTATGAACAACTTTTACTAAGGGACCAAAGCTGCAATGGCGAAAAAAAGCAGCTGTTCCCTAGATTTTGACGAGTTATGCGAACATAAATGTAGGGAACAACTGATTTTGTTTTCGCCATTTCAGGTTTGGTCCCATAGTAAAAGTTGTTCACAATGATGAGTACAATCTCCCATTTCTATAAGTTGCATGATTTCAACTTCATCCTGTAGACTGACACAATGTGCGGTCTTATCGCTAAAATCTATATTATAAAGACAACCTTTTGATGGATTAAAGGGAGTAGTAGTAGGAGAGAAATTAATCATTCAACTTAGTGCAAAATATTAGATCTATGGTTTATGGACCTATAGGCCGCGATGGCTGGTTCAAGGAGTTTGCTCGGCAGTGAAACTTAGTAGGAAAAATAAAAAATTGTGGTGCTAAATTTATGAACCAGAGAGATCAAGCGTAGATCACACATCTCACCCGCAATAATCGCACTAACTACTGAATGAGTTAAACAAAAGAGCAACAGCTCAAGTAAAGCACCTGACAAACAAATATTAATATCACTCCTTCTGGAACTTTCCCGAGCATCTGTCGACCGGGATGGTTTCATGCATAATGCAAACCGCTGATTGTGCCACATAGGACCCTAGAGTTCTTTGCGAAAACATTCATCCTGTATTTGCTCGGTCGCATCGCGCCGCGTTTATTTTCTTGAGAGCATGTTACATAATGCCGCTGTTGTCTATTATTTTGGGTTTTTGTATTTCTAGTGTGCAATTTATTTGAAATTCTAATAAATTGTGAAATAATTGTGAAGGATTCAGCTGGACTGGGCAGCGTTTCGAAAACTTCACCGAGTCTTTTCGCCGGGATTTCCGCAGAGTGTAAAGTCTTCGATCAGTGCGTCCTCCCTGTCATGACTTTCGGAGCCAAAACGTAGACATGCACGGCGTCTGGTCCATAAATTCAAGGTCACTTAGCGAGCTATAGAACGATCTATGATTGGAGTCTCTCTGAGGGATAGAATCCGAAATGAGACGATCCGGCAAAGAACCAAAGTTGTCGACATGGCTCACAGAATAAGCAAACTGAAGTGGCGATGGCCCGGCCATATTAGCCGTAGAACCGATGACCGAGACGTGATCTTAAGTAAAGACCGCGAATGGTATACGTATGTAAGGTAGGAGGCCCACATGCTAGGTGGAGCGACGTTTTTCGCAGGGTGGCTGGTAGCAGCTGGATGAGATTTGCCGAGAATCGAGCTGAATGGCCTGTAATTGGAGAGGCCTATGTTCAGCAGCCCGAAGAATTGCCAAACTTAAGTGACAGTGGGCAGGGCACATTGCTCGCAGAACAGATGGACGATGGGGCCGAAAGATTCTGGAGTGGCGACCGAGTACTGGAAGACGTAGCGTTGGAAGGCCTCCCACAAGGTGGTCCGACGACCTTTTGAAGGCCACAGGCACCAGTTGGATAGATCCATTATTCTACATGTCATTTTAGTTTGTCATTTTAGGTATATCCATTCTTCTACATGTTCTGCTAAAACAATGTTGTAAATATGATCTACCACCCGCGTCCCTACCGTCTCACAAAACAAATGAAACAATGAAGTTAAAGTACAGATGCTAGCACATCAAGCTACCCGAAACTGTCAAATTTTCCCAATCAACTTTGAACCTTATTCTCTAGCGATAAAGTTGAAAATCTATTAAAGTTTGACAGATTGTAGTAACTTGATGTGCTGACGTCTGTACCTATGTATTTTTTGCAACATTACATGATTATTAAAAATGGGTCAAGTATATAATTTTTTGTAGTCGCTGGATGGATCTTTACAATGATATGACTATTAATTTAGTACCAAGAAATTTCAATAGCACGTGTTTATCCTGGACTAACCGCCAAACTAAAATTATGTCGGTCATCGAATTTACTTCAAAAAACAGACTTCTCAAACTTCTACAAAGAATTCTCAAAATATATAAAGTCACACCAAATCTTGCAAAAGCTAGAACACTGCAGTACTTCAACCAAAAAAACCTTTGAAACTTTCACTAAACCTACAAACATACCCAATTAAACAAAAATCAGTGCTGCACCGTACATCAAAAGCACGCCCCGCGAATACCAAATAAGACAATCTCTCATTTTGTTGTTACAAATCGTTCCCACAGCTGGGATAAATCACGGGATAAGGCAAAAACTGGGATCAACGAAACGTGACTAATTCACTAACATGGAAAAGCTTTCACTAAACAACTATTGGTTGTGCATAAGTGTATCGGATGTGTTTTACGTTCCCACTGGGGGGTTAACAAACCCTGTGGTATATTTTTATAGATATATTTTTCTGGGCTCAGAGATCAGGAGAAAGTTACGATTTTGAAGTAGATAGATAGATAAACCATTTATTTGGCACATACAAGAAGACAGCACAACACACAAAAGTACCTACATACTTTAGGATTGTACACCTGGTTTTTGGGATAATATGTAATAATATAATGTAATGGATAATAATTAATTGTGTATTGCGGCGGTGACCACTTACCAACAAAGAGGTTATCTGCGTGCCTACAAAGCACAACATTTGATGAATATGTGATACGATGAAATCCTGTAAAAAATTTAACAAAACATAGCCAACGCAAAGTGTAACCGCTTACAGAATATTTGATAATGTGGTTATACTGTTGATTGAATAAGCCGTGGTAAGTCCTGGTCATTTGATTATTCACCCAATTTTGGTATTAATAACTCTATGTAATGTGTGAGTACCGGTTTCCTCACGACGTGTTCCTTTACCGTTTTGAGAGCAGTGGTGTTGAAATTATTTACACAAACTAAAGCATCTGTGTGGCTTCGAACCTATCTATGACGTAAGTTGTAAGTCGGGGCCGTTACCACTGAGCCAGCATAGCTCTCAATATAATAACCTTTGAATATTAAAAGTACAAGTCAGAGAATACACGAGTGGATTCAATCGTTCTTAAGTCAGAGCAAAGACGAACAAACTTTTCAGTCGAACAGTCGTGTGCAAAAGTGAAAAGACTAACTTGAGGTGAACTGAGTTCATGTCAGACGTTATAAATAATAAGAACTTTTCATAAATATGAAGAAGATAGGAATCATATTATTATCTATTTCATATAGCTTTTGTTTTAAAGTAAGGTAATTGGTACTAATGAAACCAAGCAGATCCTAAGCGCCTATGACAAGTGACAATCGCCTTCAAAGCTTTTCTTATTTCTACAATGAGTTTTTTAAACTTTTCATCATGGGTGTCGTTTTCATAGTTTTTGAGGGTGCTGAAGCCGAAAATAAAGTCAAAATGAAAATCGAAGATGGCTGCTGTTAAACTTTTTTTTTTTTGTTAATAGATACTTTTGTTTTATGTTTCTGATTAGTGACCGCGTCTGCCTAGACTAGACCCGGACTAGTGCCTGCCTACCTATTCTGAAAACCAATGCACGCCACTGAACAGGATTGACATAAGCTTTGGCCGTAGCTTATTTCCGGAACATAAAGGGCTAAGGAAGGAACACGGGTGGGTTTTAGTCAGTAAGAGTCTGACACTCCCTTTCGCTTCACCCAGAGCGGGAGGGGTCATTTGATGATTTCCCATCCTCAAGAAAAAAAAAGCCTCATACGTTTTTGGCTTTACTATCATCGTCTTATCGAGTATCACTTTGTCTAGGCTTTCAGGGGAGCAATTCTTGTAATTTTAAAAACATTCACTTCTTAGGCGTAAGTCCCGTATTTTTAAGTACGTTCGCATTCTAATCTCAGTGTGTGGACACAGTCAAAAATATAATAAATTTCCGTACATTTTTGACAACTTTTTGACATTGATTGTCGCTAGATAAGATTGCGACTAGATTTTGAACTTTTTTAATGAGGGTTTTCGTGAAAATTTACGACATCAGTTGGCACCACTGTGACAAGAGGTCTTCCAATATAAAATATATGATGACGTTCATCATTCGATTCATTCATTCGTTCATCATTCAGTCATGACTAAATAAAATATAGGCTCTTTGACAGATGCCTGGATCTGTCGTGTCAGTACAGCCACCTAGCGAACGTCATTTCAGAAAACCCTCATTACGACTGGTGCAGTAAGGTGACTTTTATCTACATTTACATAACATTAATATTGATATGATTGACGCGTTTTTGTATATTTTGTGCATAGTTAGTCATTGTATTGATTTTTGTACTTTATGAGTAGCACAATAAAGAATAAGAAGCGCGCTCATAAAATGCAGTAAGTATGCTACTACAGCTACTGTTTATGATTCCTTAATCGCAGAAGTCGGTCTGACAGTCATCGCATCCTGAACCTAGTACCTACTAGGTTCAGGATGCGATGACTTTGCGATGAAATTTTTTTGGCTAGTCAGTAAAAGTCACAGTCTACCTAGACTGTGACTTTTACTGACTAGCCAAAAAAATTTTTATTAAAAACAGCCTATTTAGAAGACAGGCACAATAAAATATGTTTAAAAAACAATAGCCAGTTAAATAGCATTTTGTCATTAGATGTCTGCTCACCTCCATGATTGCAGAATAAGCGTGAGTATAACATTCGTCTTGCTAAGAATACGTCGTATTTGATCGCGATAGGTTAATCTTAGTTCGCCTCGGGCCGTCGATCGTACGGCGTGGCGTCCTGTATCAGTTTCATCATTCTTCGCGCATTTTTTATACATAAGTATGTGGAACGCATATTGATCGATTGCTTTTCTGAAAGTAAATGGAATGTGAAGTAAATAGATGGGGAAAGCGCATTTACTTGCAACAATAATTAATTTTTTTCTCTTTATAAGCTACTGGTCAGGCACAAGACGTGTGTCTACACAGGCCACACAGGCAGTTCGGATCAGGTTTTTTTAAGGTCGTCTACTATACGTCGCAACGTAAAGTAGCCGACTGATTTCTGACAAATAATCAGAATATTATAATTATTTTTAAATTACTCGACTACGACCCCGCAAAGCCCCTTCCACCCACTTTAAAAGGTATTTTTGAAAATAAATCCCATCATCCGCCCGCGCTTTCACTTCGTTTCCGCTTAGTGTTCTTTCTGACTTTTTTCACGATTAACTTAGTAATATTAAACGAATAAGTAAAATAAAAAAGTATGTCGAATATTGATTTTCCGCGAAATGCCATCGTGAATCAACCCTCGAGGGTAACTATGCAAAGGCACGCGTCTAAACATCTAAAATGCTCAAATATCTATTCCATACTTACAGAATCCTAACCACAACAAGCCTACCGGCTTCCAATGATTTTAATAATAGTTTTCAGTCATAATGGTGGTTATTCCAAAAGCAATTTCAAGAACCACTTAAAGGCCGACTCGATACTCATTGATAATTCGTATTTCATCAATCACTACTCGCTATCGATTGGGTTACCTTACCTTCGAACAAAGAGTATCTTCCAAGTTATTTGTCTGCCGTTCTATAAGGTCGATGGTACCAAAATTGTTTCATATTTTGAGCCTGATTGAAATATGGCGGCTTTTGATTGAATGGTTTTATGAACTATGTGCGGTATATGGGTCATCGTGTGCTGGGTTTATTTGTTTCATACAAACTAAAATTGCAAAAATCTTGTTAAATATTTTAAATTTAAAACTCCAGTTTTTATTATTTACTAGCTGACCCTACAATGTTGTCCTGTTTCAATAATTTATACAAAATTCCAGTTAAAAAATGCACTTTCAGTTTTACCATTTTTTCCAATTTTCCCGGCAATATTTATTTATTAAAACTTGCACAAGGAAAACAATACTGTACAAAGGTGGACTTAATGCCTGAGGCATTTTCTACCTGTCAACCTTAGGGTGATGCAGAGACAAAACATAGAAGGTGCAATATAAGGGAAAAATTACTTGAAAAAGAATAAATACTTACTAATATATATAGATACATACATACATAAACAGAATAAACTTTGTCAGGAGAAATAATGATAGGTAGAGAGAGGGAGAAATAGGGAGAATGGGAGGTAGGAAGAAAACGAATCCAGCAAATCAACGCCGCGCTGGGATGATTCTACGAACTTCAATTTCAATTTTTTCTTTCCGTAAGAACCTGATTCGAATTATTATGAATATTTTAAAACAACAATTTGCCAAATCGATCCAGCCGTTCTGAATTGTTGAGCTTACCAACGAACAGTATTTCATTTTTATTATATAGATTAAATAAACACTTTATCCTCTCACACGTTTGCTCGTCTACCTCTCGAAACATCCCACGCGTCAGAGTAGTTGAATCCACGCAGTGAAGTCATTGTTTTAACAATGACTTCACTGAACAATAGAATAATGACAATTAATAGTTGTGTACGCTTGGTGTACCGTTGACGTTACGAGCACTTTCTCTTATGTACACCTGGTGTACACTTGACGCTTGGGGTTATGAGCTGTTCCTTTATTACGTAAGTCGATTTGTGGGCGGAGGGGTATACAAATCTTATTTTTCTTACACGGGGGTGGGTCGAGATTACTTTTACGTAAGATCACAAAAGTAAGCAAAAATTATAAGTTTAAAAAATATAGCAAATTTTTCTTTGCAATTTTGGTAAATACCTACTGATCTTACGTATAAAGATTCAAAGGGGGGGAGGGGGTCAGAAATTGGTTAAAAATGTCACGTAATAAATGAATAGCTCCTTATTGTATACCACACAAAACACACATATTTAAAACTAGTATACAATGAGCAGTCTTATCACACGAGGCGATCTCTTACAGGCAAGCTTTGTATGGACTGAATGAAACGATATACATTTTAATGTAAATTCATAATAATATAAAATACATAACAATACAGTATATATTATATATTTTTAGCCTGAACTGTGTCGCTTCTGGGGAAAAGGCCTCTCTCGTTTCCTTCTTCTCCTTTCGATTTATTTAAAAATAAAACAATATATAGGAAATAATCTTCCAACAACCAGTACCCAAGCCGTCAAGGCCAAAAAAGAAAATTTTCCTAATATTATATTTATTACCCGTAACATCAAATTGTGTTATTAATATTCAAGAAGTAATAAAACCTTCCTGGAATCATCTGGGATATAAGCGAAATATTATACGATATTTTTATTTATATTATTCCGAAAAATCCCGGATACCGGTAAATCCTAAGATTTACCGTCGAATCTCGTGATTTACTGATAGCTAACGGTAAACATTATTTAGTAACTAAGTATACATAATATGTATAGTCTGTTATAATAATAGGTTTTCATTTTCTCCGCTGGTTCTAGAGTATTTTCTTTTTCTATATTATTCTCTCAAAGAGGTTACTGATGTCACAACTAGACATAAATCTACTGTCATTGCAGCTACGCATCCGATACGGATCTGCCACACTCTCGCTACGATTCTGCTACATCCTCGCTACGAATCTGCTACATCCTCGTTACGAATCTGCTACATCCTCGCTATGAATCTGCTACATCCTCGCGACGAATCTGCTACATCCTCGCTACGAATCTGCTACATCCTCGCTACGAATCTGCTACATCCTCGCTACGAATCTGCTACGCCCTCGCTACGTTTTCTACACTTGCTACCTAAACAAACAACATTGCGATAACTAGTTACTAGACTAACTAGGTTAACTGGTTACTAGTTTTTTTTTGTAGACCAGGCTGCAATTGACATTACACCACCCGAAATCGTTAATAACTTACTTTGTTAAAAAATAAATAAATAAATACTTTTTCTTTCTTTCTTTCTTTTCTTTGTTTGTTTAGTTCAAGAATCCAATATTCGCCAAAATCAAGCCCGAACACAAATAAACTTTAATTTCCTATACCCTCCATTTCCGCACTCAAACTTCCTGTACCATAATAAAACAAAATGATAAGTTAAACGTCCCAACTACACATTGTAACTGTTCGGAACACACCTCCTTTGTTTGCATTCGACCAGACGAATGGGCCCATCTATCAAAGTAGGTGAGCAGAATACCGGCCCTTGTCATTAATAACCGCGCGAAGTAATGGAGCGCAAACTTTCTACGCACGATTTTCATTAAATTCTCAGTGGGGAAAGCGAATTTATAAAATCAATGGGGCCCAGCAATAGAAATTAAGCCGTGAAATATTGCCGCGGTGGCAGATTTGTTGTGATACCGTTTGCAACGTTAATGGTTGGTTCTGAATTTAGTATCGGTACACTTTTTGAATGTTTATTACTTACAATTTTTTGAGAGATGCTCCTTTGTTTTTGGTGGACACGTTTCGGGTTTTTATTTATTGATAAGATAAAACATTTGAGGTAGATTCTCATCGCAAATACAATAAAACAAAAAGTTTATATACTATGCTCCCTATTACATGGGACTAAACATAACTGACGAAATGTGAAAAATCAACTTTGAACCTTAAGCTTTAGCGATAAAGTTGAAAATCTATTAAAGGAATTTGACAAATTGTAGTAGCTTGATGTGCTAACGTCTGTACAACAGGTAGAGATTACAGGCCTGACGTTATGTTATGTTTGTTATTTACTTTGCAGGTTTATTCTGGTAGTCCAGTCTCATTGCTTCATACCTTCAATTTCTTCTTATCCGATTGATTCAATTCATTTTATTTATTATATTACAAACAATTTTGTTGATGAAAGTACCCGCATTCAGATTTTTTTAGACATTTGGGATCCAACGACAATAAAACGTAATTCTCTTAATTTTTTTTAAATTTGGGATCCAACGGAAATACATAATAATGTTTTGTGGGATCCAACGCCGAAAATATTAAATTGGGATATCCACCGAAAAGAAATCGCTTTTCCGATGCATCAGCTACTCCAGTGTGCAGCAAGTATCATGTTCCATCATATGCAGTCTAGGTTTTAGATAAACTCAGGGTTTTCCTTGCTTTTATGAACCTGATTCCAAACTCTGTTTGAAGACTTTCAGATGAGTCAACGTTCATTATATATTTTTAAGTATATCTTTGAAGTATTTTAATAAATACGTAATATCCAGAAGACAAATATTGCTCAATTCTCGCATTCACCACTAACATAACAGTTGAGATAAACAATCGGTTCCGGCTCCCGATAACCGAACTAGTGCAAACCGGTTCAGTGTTGAAGTGTCGAACATTGCTCAAATAACTGACTACTTGATATCTCTGCTGGCCTAGTAACTTTCAAGATACAAGTACTCTTGTAGTTTACTGGAGAACGGTAGGTAAATGTTCTATCGGTCAGAAATACGATACTGTGACAAAGGGAAATGTTATACACCGAATGGATACGATTTAAACAGCGTTTATCGTGGAAAACTACACTGATTTATTATGTAAAACATTTAATAAAAGTGTTTGTCATCTTAATGTTAAGGTTCCTACAAACAGGCGCGACACGCGATATAATCGCGCGCGACACAAAGGCACCGCTCGTTGCACGACTTGCGGTGCCTTTGTGTCGCGTGTCGTGTCGCGCCTGTTTGAAGGAGCCTTTAATCATTTTGTGATCGATCAGGTTAAGCTTAAGAACGATCGTATAACAGCCTGAACCTGACCTGTGTAGATACAATCAGTATTCACGAAAAGAATCTAATATTTACTTACTAACTTTTAAAGGGCTTAACTGTAATTATCTTTAAAAAAATACATAATTTATATTAAGCTAACAGTCTTTAAAATAATAATAAGAAAAGTAAAAGTATATAAAAACTTACTAATTGAAAAGGTTTTTTTCTCATAAACATTTTTTCTTACAAATTACTTTTCATTGATCCTAAAGGTCATAGCACACATATCAACTCGGATAGGGATCGTCTCCGTGTCGCCTTTTGCCTCACTGTCAAACAGGCGTCAACCTAAGTAAGCACGTAACCAAAGCGGATCAGAAGCTCCGATACGTCGACTCGGCTACGGCTAGGCGACGCCGAGCTTATGACTCGCCGACCGCTGGTTGATGGTGCTGCAGGCAGACTGCGGGAGGGGTGAGAAGGGCAAGGGTGGATGAGGAGACGTAAGCTCGGGTACGAAGAGACGTAAGCGCGGGGACGACGGGCCGTAAGCGCGGGAACTGCAAGTTGACCGCGCACCGCACCGCGGTTCGTGAGCTTGTCCCGAGGCGAGGCGATTACATTACGATTCCGATTAATGTGCGTTGCTATTGCAACGCACATTAATCGGAATCGTGATGTCGTAACTCCCTATTGGGAGTTTCATACAAAGAATACTGAATGGCTCGAGTTGATACGGTGACGATCGCTTTCCGAGTTGATACGTGTGCTATGACCTTAAAACAGAAAGTTTATTTGCAGAAATCAATCTTGGAATAGTTTACAAGGTCTTATTTTTAACCGACTTCCAAAAAGGAGGAGGTTATTAGACAGCTTCATTGGTCTAGTGGACGCAAGCGCTTCTGCTGAGCTTGACCTACTGGCTTCGATTCGCGGTTCGGGCAAAGGGTTATTGGGTTTTTCTATATACAATTTCTTAGTAGCAGCCCGCTGTCTAGGTTTGAAGCCAGTTGATAGAAATGAGCTCCCTATTACATAGTACTTATACATAACTGGCTAAATGTGAGTACACTATAGGTACACTTCTGCCCAACCCTTCGGAGATTACAGTCGTGATGATATTATGACATGTCTAGAGATCGGATATTCGGATGCATATTCACCTAAAGTTGAGATGTTGGCTACTATGGAATGCGCTTTTATATCGATCGTAAAAATCCCGTGATTCTGGAGTTTTGTGTTTTTTTTTCTGACTATAGAATCGGATGCATAGATATGCATCCGATTCTATAGTCAGAAAAAAAAAACACAAAACTCTACCTATCTACTTTACAATATTAGGTAGGTAGATACCTACCTATAATATTGTAAAGTAGATAGGTAGATACCAAACTGCAACAGCAAACAACGTCAATATAAGACAACGGACTACATATATTTAGAATAATTTTATTTATGTAGTTCCTTCTTTTCATACTATACACCCGACTAGTTATGCATTGAGGGTGTTCCTGGCATCCCGGGATTTTTTTACAGAAAAAATATTTTAAGAAGCCGCTTCCATACTTTCCAACCAAATATTCACTTTAGGTAAATATGCATCCGAATATTCGATCTCTATATGTCCTATGTCTCACTAGCAAATGTTTAAAAATAATCCAATACACTATCATGAATGTAACCAGTTATTTCCCTACAATGTTTATAAAAGTGACACGAGCAAGTCGACCTTTCTCGGCTTATAATTACGTTTTTAAACCAATGTTGGTGATAACTTCCTTCAGATCTGTCTCAAACCAGTGAGTACTGCAACTGTTTTTAACTAGTATCAAAAATATTATTAAACATTTTCCCTCAAATATATCTATTATTTATAACAATATCTTTAGTTACATAGTTCTCTACTGTGGCTATGAGCTCAAATAGGTCGGTACCAGTTAGTTTGAAGTGGAGGTGCTTGGGGGAGGCCTATGCCCAGCAGTGGACTTTTTTCGGCAGAAATGATGATGGAATAAAATATTAACGTTTAATGAAATTAAATATGTTCATAAAACGAAAACGCGAAACTTAATTAAATGAATGAAAATTAATGACGCCATTAAAGTAGCACGCTGTATGATATTTTTTATACAGGTAGTATGTTTCTGTGGGACAATTTTCAATATCCACGCAGGCGCAGCCATGAGCAAGAGCTAATATAAAATATAAATAAATATTTCTATATAAATGCTCTAAATCCGGTCTAGACCCAAACGAGACATTTCAACAAAACTCATTTGACATAAGCACCCGCTAAATGGACATACGCCATTTGTCGTCTCATTTGAATTTAGAATTCCCAGTATACGAGCTGTGTCTGTGGCCAGTACCGAATATATATTTATGGCTAGAGCCAATCAGTGGTCACTCACCCAAGAATAGTATTCGGTGAAGTATTTTTGAGCTTTGGCACTATTTTTTTTTGTAGCAGCAAAAGTCTATTATTATAACCAACAGAGTTATTTGACCTTTCTCAAAATGGAAAATATGTTATTTTAACCAATGCTCGGTTGCTGATAAGTGCTGTTTCAGTTTGAACTGCTTTCATGTCATTCGTGATAAACAAATTGTATTTAAAAAAAATAATAAGTGATAAAAAAACATCCATCTTTCAACTGTGAATTACGGTGATTATTGCTGTGTAGTGCTCATTTATACGAGCAGCCACGTTGCGAACGGCAGAGGCGACTGCAGCCGTCGACACTCGTCAGCGGCAGCCGCAGACCCGTCGACGGCAGCCGCCACGAAACTAACTTTTTGCAAGAAACCTTGGCACAGATAAAAAAACTTTTAATTAGATGTCAGTCACGTAGTTCTAAACTTGAATGTATTTATGTTATGATGCCGGTAATGCAGGCCCGACTTCTTAAGGGCATTTTCACAGATACTCGCCCACGTTTACAATTTATTATTAATGTTGGGGTTTTACGATGTTTTCCTTCCCTTAAAGGTTGGCAATAAATTTAAATGGAGTGCATATAGCACGATGGCACGATGGAAAGGCGTGCACGACCTTTTTTAAGTGAATTGGTGTCGTTTGTCTATTACTTGCCTTTGAATAAAATATAGATAAAGTACGGTGCATTTCAATGTCATGTCGGTGTTGCAGATACCACTTTATATAAGGTGTTATTTAATTTTGATAGTTCAGTTCCGGATTATCCAGCTATAATTTCCCCACTGCAAAGCAAAGCCTTCCCCGCAAACGGAGAAGTATTGAGTTATGAATACCTAGGCACAACCCGCAAGAGTTAACTTGAGACCCGAGCGCCTCCCCCCCGACCCCCGCGCGGTTACCACTCTCGCCATCGACGCCTCAGTTCCGCGCGCTTACGTCATTCGAGCGAAGTCTCAGGTTAACTCTTGCGGGTTGTAGGTATCTATTGACCCGTGGATGCCACATGTCTTTGATTTTATTAATTCTAAGACATGCCGGCTTCCCCAAGATGTTTTCCTTCACCGTTTTGAGAGCAGAGGTGATGAAATTAAATACACAAAGGAAAGTGCCTGCCTGCGTCGCCTGCAGACCTACAACTCGTAAGTTGGGGCCGATTCCGGCAACGCTCTTCGTCTGAGTCCCTAATAAAATCACTTAATCATCTTACAATACCAACATTTTTCCTATTATATTTTTCAGGCGGAACAGAGCAATTTCTCTCCAAATATAGCAGTAAACTAAAGTGTATTTGCGAGGCAATATTTCACACAAAACAATTGCCAAGGTAATATTTAGCTTGCAAATATAACGTCCGTCGGTTGCTACTTAAAATTAATATTACAGTCCACGGGTACGACAACAGACTTCTCATAATAATTATTGTGGAGTACAAACCGGCGGTTTGTCTTTGCGATTTATGTTCGACCGGCTGGTCTTATATTTAGAGGATTGTCTTTTGTTTCTCGATATGCATTGTAACTTTCTTCTATATTTAAAATATTTACCATCAGCCAGAAATGTCAATGTGATGATAATTTACCGGGATAAAAGGTATTCTATGTCCTGACCCAGGTCAAATCGCGTGCCGCCCAGTCTCCTTTCATCCAAATCTGTTCAGCCGTTAAGGCGTAATAAGTAAACAGACAGACGGTTACATTCGTATTTATTGTATTAGTATAGATATTATGGATTGTCATTCGTGTTGTTTTTTTAAAGGCCTATTGAACCCCAGTGGCCTTTATTACTTTTAATTGAGCTTCAGCTACGATAACGATGAGTTCTTTGAAAATGAATGAGCAGGGAGCCTAAAAAGGCCACTTTGGCAGAATCATAAAAGGATAACATTATGAATCATAATATGGCGAAGACAGTCCGTGTTTTTCTTTGTTTCGCTGCACCACGTAGGTATAATCAAAGAGATTGGGATTGGATTTGGATTGGATTGATTGGTATTTTAGCACAGACAAAAAAACTAACTGAAAATCCTTCATCAATGGGATTTGATAAGATTAACTTAACAGGTAACTGTCCATTATGATTCATAGTGTTATTCTTTTATAATTCTGCCAAAGTGGCCTTTTTAGGTCCCCTGGACCATGACCATTTAATTTCTAAGTGAGTTTTGACAAAAACATTAACACGTAAGTACGTGTTAATGTTTTTGTCAAAACTCACTTAAAAACTCACTCACTTTGTCAAATTAAATGAATATGATATTTATTTTTACAAGAAGATGTTTTAAGACACTTGTCTTAAAACATCTTCTTGTAAAAATAAATATCATATTCATTTAATTTAATTTAATGGAGTTCCAATAATTTTTTTTTTTTTAATCTTTATCATGTTCATACCAACTTTTTGTAATGTATATTTTATTTCTTATTTTGATTGTTGTTTTTATTTATATCTAATCGTATGCTGCGCTGGCTGATGTCATCAGGTCAACACCGGCTGTCGCTGAAAACCAGCACTCGGGCTCTGTCTTGTATAGGGTCTTAGCATTATGCTGAGCGATGGCCGTTTTGCGTAGATGTGACGCATACTTTCTCCCAAATTGTTATTTTGTTTTTTATTTTTATGCGTCATGTTTACCGCAAATAAACGTATTTTCTTTCGTTCTTAATTCAGAGATCTTGAACGACACATACTTCATGAACCAAAAACCTTTTTCAATAAAAAAATTACATTCTGTCTGAGTGATGTAGAAACAAATAAAAAACCTTTTAATCAAATTAGTCACTGGAATTAAAAAATACCTTTGTAATAAAGGTTATCGAACCTAATTTTGAGAATACTAAAAAAGGGTCTAAATCAATAAAACCTTTTAGACCGTATTGGGTAATTGTAATCTACTCAGATTTTTACGAGTGCTCAACGTTATTAGAGACAACCCCTTTCAAATCCAATTCTGATACTAAACCTCAAGTCCAATAAAATTTACATAAAAGTCGAAGGGTGGGAGTGTGAGCTTCACTTACGTTGATGGTTCTGTACTATTAATGTTTACTTTCCTTCCAATAGAACAATTCGATATATTCTGTAAAAATCTCACCGTGACATCATCTGCCGAACGTTTTCCCATCTATATTGGGATCGGCTTCCAGTCTAACCGGATGCAGCTGAGTACCAGTACTTTACATGGAGCGACTGCCTATCTGACCTCCATAACCCAGTTACTGGGTAATACGAAACCCCGTAAGACTGGTTGTCAGACTTTCGAGCTTCTGATGACCCGTAACGACTGTCAAAGATCCACGAATGACAGCCGGGACCAACGGCTTAATGTGATTTCCGAGGCACGGAGGGTCTTGGTATGTAAAGATGGTCACCCATCCACGGACCAACCGCGGAAAGCGTAGCTTAACCTGATCGACCGACCCGTGCGGCTGTTATGACAGCCACAAGCCTGACGCTAACGATTGTAACTATTGACAGTTTACTTCACTTCAGTTTTCACGGTGAGTTTTTTTTTGCAGAATAGATCATCCGATGATCATAGATTTTCCAATCATCATTCTTAATAAAATTATACGTACAGACGCCAGCACATCAAGCTACCCGAAACTTTCAAATTTTCCCAATCAACTTTGAACCTTATGCTCTAGCGATAAAGTTGAAAATCTATTAAAGAAATTTGACAGATTTTAGTAGCTTGATGTACATATAATTAATATTTAAGTGCATAAGCGATTTAAAAATATTGGATACGACAAAGCTTGAATGTTATATATTTTTAGGGTTTCGTACCCAAAGAGTAAAATCGGGACCCTATTACGAAGACTCAACTGTCCGTCTGTCTTTCTGTCACCAGGCTGTATCTTATGAACCGTGATAGCTAGACAGTTGAAATTTTCTCAGATGATGTATTTCTGTTACCGCTATAACAACAAATATTAAAAACAGAATAAAATAAAAAATTAAGGGGGGCTCCCATACAACAAACGTGCTTTTTTTTGGTGTTTTTGCCGTATGGCACGGAACCCTTTGGGTGCAAGTCCGACTCACACTTGGCCAGATTTTTTTTCTTTGAGAGTTTTTTGTGATAAGATTTCCACGAGGTGAAATCACGGCAAACGAATTGATAGATACTGAATCGAGTAAGAATGTAATAAAATGGCAGGTCGGTTTGCTTTATATTTGCCATGCCATGTTAAATAATGATAGAATAGAATAGAATACTCTTTATTATGTACACTATATAAATTACAGACAGACATAAATATAGAATCTGTACAAAGGGTGACACAATGGGCGGTCTTATCGCTAAGAGCGATCTTAGGATACAATGAGCTAAGGGTTAGGAGGGATCTTGCACTCACTTCATATATATTTAAGTTACTGAGAGGGAAGGTGCATAATGCAGTTATTTTAGGGCTGGTGAGTCTGTGCGTTCCGGACAGGTACGTGTGGCGACGACGGCAGCCGCCACTGCTAGTGGAACCGCGTGCTCGGACCAACCTTTTAAGGGAGGCGCCCCTGACGCGTGCACTCCGCACGCTCAACCTCATAGCGAGAGGGACTGATTTATTCTGTTGCTCTCTGAGTGAATTCACAAGGAATGCATTATTTATAATAAGTTATAGATTTTAGTATGTTTAAGTTAAGATAAGCGCATTTACCGCATTGGGTTATATCCTGTAATGGTTTGTGTAAGTTGATAAATAAATAAATAAAAAATAAATAAAAATCTTTTAAAGACAACCTTAGGATTGATATAAAAAGGGGAAGGACAGATAAATACTATAGGTAGTCCGTAGTGTACCATTTACATAATACAATAAATACATACATAAAGTATATTATACCAATCTAAATAAATATATACACATACATATAAATATATCCATATAATAATAAACATGAAACAGGAGCAAACAAAATATAATGATGATGTTTAAGAAGAGAGGAAGTGCTTTTTACCCTAATTTTAAACGTGAACAAAGATTGAACACGCCTTACTGACACGGGCAAGTGTAAAGGCTCGTACACACAGGCGCGACGCGACACGCGACACAAAGGCACCGCTCGTCGCGCGACTTGCGGTGCCTTTGTGTCGCGTGTCGCGTCGCGCCTGTGTGTACGAGCCTTAAAGCTACAATTTTTTCCAGAGAGATCCTTATTGATACCTACCCCCTTTTAGGCCGAGATCTATAATCGTTACTAGCTCGTTCTCTAACTTTGTGCCCCCGTCTCAGTCTTAGTTAGACAGTTGTGCGATGCTGACAGGAATAACGCTTAGCCTAAGTACGGTTGAGCGCAGTGGTGGCCCAGTGGTAACGGCTGCGACTTACGAGTTGTAGGTCGCAGGTTCGAATCCAGACAGGCGCTTTACTTTGTGTAAATCATTTCATCACCACTGCTCTCAAAACGGTGAAGGAAAACATCGTGAGGAAACCGCCATGTCCTAGAACCAAAAATTCGAAGACATGTGACATCTACCAACCCGCACTGGGTCCGTGTGGAAAATATTTTTGTAAAATATCATTTAAAAAGAGTGTCCATGGAGTTTCTTGCACGTTCTTCTCCATAGGTACCTACGCTTTGGAATGGGCAACAAGCTTCATATTTTCTGACTGAGCGACTTCTTGACAGTTCAAAAGTGCCTGTAAATGGTTTAATTGAAATAAATGGTTTGAGTTGATGGTGGATTACGGCCCACTCCGTCTCACTGAGAGGAGGCCTGTACCCCAGCAGTGGGAAGGTTATAGGCTAGGTTGATTATGCTATGTAATTACGTTCTAAGTAACGTTTTATCTCGGCCTTAGGCTCTAACAGTGGCTGTCCTAAACACGTGAAAGGGGTTCCGGCTCTAGTGGAACGCACCGATGCCCTTCCTGTGCCAAGTCAAGTGAAAAGAAAAGCGCGCCTTGCCAACCGTCACGTAGGGTGATATAATATATTCGTAAGTATTGTAAAGGCTATCTGTGTAGCCCTACCTTTAGCAATACAGGCTGGTTATAATTGCCGGCGTGTTCCATTCGAACGTTCAAGCACGCAATCATAAGCAATGCTAAAGAATAGTGTGACAAATTCTCAATTCAAAAATGGACCAAACCAGCACTGGGGCTCTGTGTCACCTAGGGTCTTAGCATTATGCTGAGCATGGCCGTTTTGCGTGGATATGACGCTCATTTTCCTCTAACTTGTTTTTTTTTTGTGTTCCTGTTCTTTGTCTACGTCATGTTTACCGCAAATAAACATATTTTCTTTTTTTCCTTTCTTTCAAAATCACGCCCAGATTTCAAATGTAAACTCCGAATCCACAAAAACAAAACAAACGCCGGTCTACAACACCCAGTAAATAGCAGATTGTAATAAACATACCACTTCAGAGCACTTGCCTGATTAGACCGAGGGAAATCATGCGAATTAGCAATAATGTCGGACCAGCATCCGTCTTACATACACTGATTTAATCAAGGAAATAGGTCACGGATGAAACCGAGCGTGTTTGTAATTATTATGCTTCGGGCTAAGTAGTGCGGCTTAAAATCGTGAAAAGCATCTTTAATTAGTCTTTGGGATTTGCTCTTAGAGAATTAAATGAGATGTGGACAGGACGTCTTAAGTCCTAGTACTTTTGATTAATATGGCTAATTACCATCTGCCTAGCCTCTTCCCGACTATTTTAATGATGGGGTCGGCTTCCAGTCTAACCGGATGCAGCTGAATACCGGTATTTTATATGAAGCGACTGCCTATCTGACCTCCACAACCCAGTTATTGGGTAATAATGATATCTCTTGAGAAAACTGTTTGTCAGACTTTCGGGCTTCTGACGACCCGTAACGACTGTCATAGCACGTCCACTTCAACCGGTTCTGTGCTTCTCGTACCCAATGGGTTCCTGCGGCCTTCCCAAGGTCGTCGGTCCACCTTGTGGGAGGCCTTCCAACGCTACGTCTTCCAGTACGCGGTCGCCACTCCAGAACCTTTCGGCCCCATCGGCCATCTGTTCTGCGAGCAATGTGCCCTGCCCACTGCGACTTAAGTTTGGCAATTCTTCGGGCTTTGTCGGTTACCTTGGTTCTCCTGCGGATCTCCTCATTTCTGATTCGATCACGCAGGGAAACTTCAAGCATAGCCATCTCCATTGCTTTTTGGGTGACTTTTAGCATTCTAATGAAACGTGATCGCTCACAATGGGCCTTCCATTGTGAGCGATCACGTTTCAGTGTCATATGTCATCACCACGGGCAACACGCACTGGGCAAAGACTTTCGTCTTAAGACACTGCGGTATGTGGGACAAGAAGACATTGCGTAGCTTCCCGAACGCTGCCCAGCTGAGTCGAATTCGACGAATGACCTCTTTTTCGAAGTCGGACCTACCTAACTGGACAGTTTGTCCTAGGTAAACATACTCGTCCACGACTTCGAGTGTAGCGTCTCCGATCTTTATGAGAGTGGGTGTGCTCACTTTAAATTAAATGAACCATCTACTAGAACCATCCAGTTCAAAATCAAACTATCAAGTGCTATCAAGTAACAAGTTTCTTCCCTGAAACACCAATTCCCAAGTTATAACAACAAGCTCCTGTACAATATTAGTCAAAATATTCCTTTAAGGCTCCTGCATACAGGCGTGAAGCGCGACGCGCGACGCGAATCGCACGCGACACAAAGGCACCGCTCGCTGCGCGACTTGCGGTGCCTTTGTGTCGCACGCGATTTTATCGCGTGTCGCGCCTGTTTGAACGAGCCTCAAAGGAATATTTTGACTAATATTGTACAGGAGCTTGGGGTTATGGTCTCGGAGCATTCCAAATAGGTACGAATACTGGGTACAATAAACTTGGCCGCCAGTGTTTACAGAACTAGTTTTAATTAATACAGTCGCATTTGTGTGCTTTTCGGGCGATTGCATTACACTGGATGCCCACTTAATGACCCATACAGTTGTGGACCAATTATGAAGTCAACTGTGTGGTTACAGTGCAGTGAACCTGATCAGGTATTGGACTGTCGCTTTTCTTGTTACGTAGTCTGTATTAAATATAATACATACTCGTATTTTAGATATTTATTTATTTATACATACATCATAATACATACTTTACATCGTATTAATCTTGCAGTTGCAAGGCTTAGGGCTGATTTTTCCAACGCCAGATAATTTTATCCGAGGAACAGTTTTGAATTTTTGACAGTTCTTCCATACAAAATCTGTTAGACGCCAATAATAACTATCCATATTTTATTATTCATTGTGTTATTGTCTACAAATAAAAACTATCTGTCGATTGAAAAATCAGCCCTTAAAGGCTCCTTCAAACAGACGCGACATGCGATAAAATCGCGCGCGACACAAAGGCACCGCAAGTCGTGAAACGAGCGGTGCCTTTGTGTCGCACGCGATTTGTGTCTTGCCTGTTTGTAGGAGCCTTTAAGAAACAAAAGATAATCTAAAGAAAAACATCATTGGTATTCCAGACCTGCGCCCTGATTACGTAACACACTATCAATCTGAATCATTTTGAAGAATATTGCCAATCAATTGCTTCATATGTTCTAAAAATGTGTCTGTTCAAAAATGTAAATACTGCAATGAATGTTGTTGAGCTGTCAAAATAAAACCACCACTGATACTGTTTTACGGAAATACCCCACAGACCAGCAGTAATGATACCGATATAAATGAGTAAATATACCCCAAAATGTACAACTGTTTTGGTGCTCCAATCAAAAACTGCCGATGAAAATATTTTTCATATTTTTTATTTAGCAAAATTCTTTTTATGAAACCTACGCCCAATTTGTCTCTCGGGTAGCAAATTGATGGATCAAATGCTAAATTTGATCCAGTCAAAGATTTTGACATCAATCAAAAAGTTGAATCAATTCCTAATTGGAGATAAAAAATTGTGGTTATCACTTTTCATTGTTTATTTAATTTTAAATCCAGAGTTTATATACATAAATAGTAAATAATTGAATTTATTAACATTATAAATTCGAAAACAAATCTGTATGTCTGGCTAATGTTACCCTTTCACGCCTCAACCACTGAATGGATTTTGATACAATTTGACAAGGAGATAGATGGTATTGTGGGGAAGGATACAGGCTACTTTTTGTCAAAAAAATAAAGCTATAGGGGGTGGTAAAGAAGATGAGAGTATGTATAGGAAACCCAGCATTTCTTAAGTTAGGGATATGAAATATCATGGTTTTGAGAAAAAAAATGTGTTTCTGAGCCAAAATATTATTTGATTATAATACATATTCGTCTGTCTGTTACCTTTTTACGCCTTAACGACTGAATGACTACCCATTACTCTCCGCCCGCAGGCCCGCGCCTACGGTGGCCGGGTGTCGTCGCGCGGCTCCCGACGCCCGGAGCGTCTCCCGCGGCGGCTGGGACGGGAGGCTCTCTCCCTCAGCCGTCCCGCCGCCTCCTTCGCTAGCATGACTGCTTCGCAGAAGGAGGCCCTTTACACGACAACGTCCTTGTGCCGGCAATGGTGAAAATCCGAAACAGTTTTCTAAAGTGATTCGTCCCACTCACTGCCGAACGCTCACAAGAAAGACTAAAGCTGTGGCGAGACAGTGCTTCCTTACCCAAACTATTCGTTCCTCCCGCTGAAGACCTCCCACCTGGAAATGAGTTGGGTACCCACCTTGGGTAACCTGGAGGTCTTTAAACAGACTCCGGACCCAGGTTGGCCGAAGCAAGGAAAACCTGTTCAGGTAGAGAATCATAAAAGATTCCGCCTTGGAGTGTAACTGTGGTGCTGTTCCACAAACGAAGGGACACTTAATATCGTGTCCTGCGTATCCTGTCAGCTGCACGTTACAGGAACTGATAGACGCTGGTGATGGCGCCAAACAAGTAGCCGAATTCTGGGCCGTGTCCATTTAGATTGCTATCGACACGCTAAGAACATAGTATTATTGTATAATAAGACGCCAAATAAAACGAAAAGAAAAAAATCGAATTGAAATAGGTACAAATCTCTGTTAATATTATACGATAGTTAAATCCTCTTACTCTTGTTAAAAAAGCTTTTCATTCCAATTCGATTTTCAATTCAAAAAAGCAAATTGCCTCTTTCGGAAACATTCCACGAAAGTTCTTTATTTAAATGTACCACTATTCTTTTTTATTTTAATTCCTGGCTATAAACATAAGGTAATGAACCGTAACTGAAAGAATATTCCGGTTCGTAGGTACAAACCAGCCGTAACTTTTTCCTCTTGTATTTACAATGACGTAACCGTATTTACTGAAGAATCTTTTTCGGTTTTTCAAATATGGATTTTATCGAATAACAAAAAGTCCAATACATTCAATAGCTGCTCATTTTATGTGGCTATTGTATTAATAATGAAGCTTGTAAAAACTGTTGTAGCTTTTATATTATAACATACACACATAAAGGATAAATTTTTAACCAGTGCGCAAACTGTATCCATGAATTCAGCATAAAGTAGACCTGTGGCGTAGAAATTTTTCTTCCCGGCCCTTTCATAAAAGTGTGCAATACCTACACGGTCAAAATGTATGGCAGAGCAATTTTTTTTAATAACCGGCAACTTCAACCTTTGAGAATTATTCAGAATCATGTACTGAATTCAAGTACAGTTTACGCAGAAATTATTGTCAAAAACAATAAGGTTCGGGGCGAAGGATGCGCGTGGTATGTTTTTAAAGGAAACTTCTAGAATGTTCTAGAAGCTTCGACTCGCCTTCATTGGTTGAGTGAGAACGGGAAGCGTTTCCGCCAGAAGCGCGCGGATTGTGGCGGGAGTGTTTGGAAAAAGTTTCGCGTAGTTGTTTTTGTAGTTATTATATTGTGTATTTATTTTATTTCTTATTTATATCTTTTTTTTTTTAAAAAACTTTGCCCCACACTAGGAATTTCTCCTGTATTGTTGGTGCGTTTACAAAGATTTAAAGTTACATACACAAACAGCCAGACCCGGAACAACTACTTGTAGGTCATACAAATATCTGTTCCGTGCAGGAATCGAACTCGCGACACGCAGCGCAGCAGTCAGTCGCTTAACCACTGCGCCAACTGTGCCGTTATATCTCATTGTAAACTCCACCGGTCGAAATCATCACGTCAATGCCGGCTGTCGCTGAAAAACAAGCTCTGCGGCTCTCCCTCGCATCGGTTGCTGCATTATGCTGAGCAATGGCCGTTTCGCATGGATGTCACGCATATTTTTCCCCAAATTGTTCTTTTCGAGTTTGTGCACTTTCTTTGCGTGATGTTTACCGCAAACGTATTTTTTTTCTTTTGTTTATTTTCATTTAGGTGTACATTTTATGAAACACGTTTTAACAAGAGAACGGAATTTGTGGGTTAGTTTTGTACTGTTTAGAGAGATAATTAGCTCAGCGGAACTAAGTTTTACACGATAGACAAACTTGCCACTGCATTAATAATAATAGTAGCTGGTAGCAATTGCCAAGAGTCCTATAATCATTGTTGGTACAATCAGCAACAAAACTATTAAAACTTCAGCTCAGACTAAAACCATGAATAGAAAGATAATCACTACGAAATCAACCAACTCATGACTATGCATTGAAAAGCGTATATCGATCAATTTCGTAACTTACCTAATACACTGTCAGTTTAACTTGCATGAACAAAAGTGACTCCGCACTATAAATAGAGCCACTGCGAAGCCACACAATTTAGGGTAATCGTTTGAATAATAAATACACTGCACACAACTGGGGTGCCGTATCAAGGGTTCCGCAGTATACACAAATCATATTATGCAACACACTCCGAACGAATGGGTGAAATAGGCGAGAATTAAGTTCTCTTGCCGGAACTGAATGGGTCATGTGGTTTTTCACAAAGGATTAATCCTACCAATCGTGTTTTGGCATAAATGTAATTGACTAAATATATTGATCACCCAAAAATGTATGTTTTATATTTTGCTTAACACTGAATAATGAAAACGGCGTCAAGGCTAATAGCAAAGATTCTCAAAATCATACATTTTATAGTAAAATTATAATTTTGAGAATCTTTTACACCATTTTATGAAGTTTACGGAAATGATTTATACGTCCTAGCTGATTTTTATAATTATAATGTATGTTAGTTTTGAAGGGGATATTTTGAACTTCAAATAATTCCTATTTTGTGGTCCTAGTATAAATACTAAATAGCCAAGTAACTGCGACCAACTTGGATGGTAACGCTCGCCAGCCGCTGCTGCAGTACCAGTCGCTCGCTTCGCTCGCTCGGCTCGCGCGTAGTTGGTCACACTTCTAATCTAACTTTACTCATTAATCTGTTTAATCTCAACACTGACTATGACGTAATCAGGAAATAATAACAATGACGAATAATAATGACGAATTATTTTAATTAATGATAATATTGTAAGATTATGTAACTAATATGCATAACTTCATTATTATTTATCCGTAAATCTATGATCTTATAAGTATAATTTAATATAATTTAATTTAATATAATCTGATTTACAACATATGTAATAACATTATGTATCTGCTATGGGTGAACTGTATGTGATTACGTGCAATGCCTGAAATAAAATGATTTATTACTATTATTAAGCCGGGGTGCCCTAGCTTAGTTACAAGTGTCCATCATTAGAAGTTCGATAAGTTTTAAGAGGATCAAGTTAATTATACCCCGTTTCGAAATCATATGAAACAGAGAATGGTGTAGGCAACTTCAAAACTCTTAAAAGAAAACTCCAACAGATGATTTTAAATTCGAAGTACACTTCAAAAGTGTCTGGAGTCGCGTTCAACGAGTACCTGTGACAAAGTTTTCAACGCCAACCCAACTTTTGATACATGAGAATCCTTTCACACTGTCTCTACTTGCCTACTCAATAATATAACAATTAATAGGTAGACTCTTCAACTTTTGCAGAAGAGTGCAAACCTAAGTTGTAACTTATAAATAGTTTGGAAAAGATTTCTAAGTCGCAAGTTGCTAAGTTACTAAGATGCTCTCTTTAAAGTTCGAAGTTGGAAAATAAGTTAGGATGTAAGTTGTCGATGACTGGTTTTGTACGTGGTTTTAGATGCTTGTTGGATTTATTTGATGGTCTGTTTTGCACCATTTCACAGTTTGTAATATAATTTGCGTTTTATGAATTTCGATTGCAGGAATTAGCATGTTTTATTTTTGAAAAAAAAAAATAACAGCAGTAAGTTTAAGACGAGGCTTTACATAGTTTTGCTACCAAAATAAAGACAGATGTTTCTTCTTTCACTTGTCCTTAATTGAGTAAAAATTTGGTTTTGATCCACGTTTCTACAGTCAAGAGATAGCGATGGTTATTTTCAGGCGTTGTCTCCTCTGTCGTAGTTGGGTCAGGCGTAGTCATCTCTGGAGTAGTTGGCTCAAGCGTTGTCACCTCTGTCGTGGTTGGGTCAGACGCTATATCTTCTGGTGTGGTTGGGTCGAGCATTGTATGCCCCGGCGTGGTTGGATCGAGCGTTGTATCCCCCAGCGTAGTTGGATCGAGCGTTGTATCCTCTGGCGTGGTTGGGTCGAGCGTTGTATCCTCTGGCGTAGTTGGGTCGAGCGTTGTACTCTCTGGCGTGGTTGGATCGAGCGTTGTATCCCCCGGCGTGGTTGGATCGAGCGTTGTATCCTCTGGCATGGTTGGGTCGAGCGTTGTATCCTCTGGCGTAGTTTGATCAAGCGTTGTATCCCCCGGCGTGGTTGGATCGAGCGTTGTATCCCCCGGCGTGGTTGGATCGAGCGTTGTATCCTCTGGCGTGGTTGGGTCGAGCGTTGTATCCTCTGGCGTAGTTGGATCGATCGTTGTATCCTCTGGCGTAGTTAGGTCAAGCGTTGTATCCCCCGGTGTGGTTGGATCGAGAGTTGTGTCCTCTGGCATGGTTGGGTCGACCGTTGTATCCTCTGGCGTAGTTGGGTCGAGCGTTGTATCCTCTGGCGTGGTTGGGTCGAGCGTTGTATCCTCTGGCGTGGTTGGGTCGAGCGTTGTATCCTCTGGCGTGGTTGGGTCGAGCGTTGTATCCTCTGGCGTAGTTGGGTCGAACGTTGTATCCTCTGGCGTAGTTGGGTCAAGCGTTGTATCCCCCGGCATGGTTGGGTCGACCGTTGTATCCTCTGGCGTAGTTAGGTCGAGCGTTGTATCCTCTGGCGTAGTTGGGTCGAGCGTTGTATCCTCTGGCGTGGTTGGGTCGAACGTTGTATCCTCTGGCGTAGTTGGGTCAAGCGTTGTATCTCCCGGTGTGGTTGGATCGAGAGTTGTATCCTCTGGCATGGTTGGGTCGACCGTTGTATCCTCTGGCGTAGTTGGGTCGAGCGTTGTATCCTCTGGCGTAGTTGGGTCGAGCGTTGTATCCTCTGGCGTGGTTGGGTCGAGCGTTGTATCCTCTGGCGTAGTTGGGTCAAGCGTTGTATCCTCCGGCGTGGTTGGATCGAGCGTTGTATCCTCCGGCGTGGTTATTACAGGGGTAGGAGTAGTGATTGGATCAGGAGCAGCAACAGTTGTTGGATGTGGGGTAGTAATTTCTTCGTATATTTGACATTCACTTTCATCCATACCAGGCGGTATGTAACGGAATGAGTCGACTAAAACAATCGAGTTTGGAGACGCCATGCCCATGATAGATATCTGAAACAAAGAAAGTAAGGTTTTTGTTAGTTGACATAGTGTGTAACCTAAACAGAAGTTCAAGGAGGCACGAAGCTAGCATTTAGCAACGCCGTGTATTTCCTTAAAATTAATTATGTAAACCTATACATACTACTAAAATATACATAATAGAAAATTTAATTTAATTTATTCCTTCTTTGGCCAAAGAATTAGCATTGCCATTCAACGTGGCAATGCTGCCAGTCTTCTGGGCACGTTTCCGGATGACAGCGATACGGACAAGTACTTCGACGGAGTTATTCCGGTCTGATCCCCTGAACCCCCTCCACCTTGTCGTCTGTTTAAATCTGTGTCTTATCCACTATAAACTTTATCATTCGCTTATGTGCCCTTTGTTTGTGTAGTTATTTGTATAGTAAGTTAGTTAGTCATTTAATTTAGTATCTAGTATAAATAGTTACTCACATTTTCTCTAAATAAATGATTTTATCTTATTAAATTAATATTTAATTAAATATATTTTACATAATTATTGTGTATAGCACTGTGGAGTAATAAAATAAAATACGGTTTTTTTTTAATTGAATAAGGCCGATGTTCAATTATTAGACACAGGAGATAGGTTTTTGGCCCCCTTATAGCGTCTATTTACCGTTTCATTATACCTAAAAATAGTAACCAATTTATCATTTAATGTTGATTTTTTTAACAAAGTCAAACCGGAATCACGAAATTGTAATAAAACGAAAATGTTTTGATAATGAACTCAATTAACCCTAGATAGCTAACGTTCCTAAACTTCTATGATAAGCTAACCATTCGACATTTTGACGACCATTTTTAAACGTGTTTTTTTATTAAAAAAAATTGTTATTTTAATCAGGTTTATTATATTTATAGGAAATATGGGATGTAAATTAAAGATCATTATAACAAAAATGAATATTCATTTAACTTTTAAGTACTAAATCATAAATCTTAAATGGCACATGTTTCATTGAGATCATTAAGGGACTAAATCTTGACTAAATTAGGAAACTAAGTATTGTTTAAAAATTTCTATTTTTATTTTTAGTATAATATAGAAAAAAGATTAAAATTAATCGTGAGTATCAAATTACTTAGATTTTTTTAGCACAAGTTGGGCAAAAGTCAACTTTATATTCGCCACAAATGGGAACTCTGCAACTATTGCAGTGCTTCTTGATCATGCGCCTTTTTTATAGGAACACAAACTGCCGCTTTTCCTTTTCCTTGTTGAGGTATTTTCAGGTATCAGAGGACTACTTCCAGAACCAGATTGCTCAAGGTCTTGACCTTGACCTTCAGCGCGATCCCCATGGTTCAAACCCATGACGTCTCTTATCTTGTCTTTCATTCTACGAGGCCTTTTTGGTATATCCAGTCGACGTTTTAGCCATGGTTCAACGAGTTTTTCATGCAGTTGTTTCATATAGCTCTTTCGTGCCAGTGGTTTACCTCCAGACACCAATACATCACAGAAGTTCGGGAAGAAGTATGTCCTTTGTGAGTTGCCCACACATGACGATTTTTGCCACGACTATTAGGTTGAGGCAAGTGGATTATGCTGTTGGAAGCAGATGATGAATCCTCACTGAATGGACGAACATCGGAAGGTGACCTGTCTTGTTCCTTTTCAATATCTAACGGTGGACTTACTGAAAGTCACTTTGAACGTCATCAGACAACAAACCATCCTCATTTTCACTATCAAAAACACTATTGTGTTGACATAATCTTCACCATCTAACGCCCGAACTATGTCATCAACTGTGATCAAACTCGCAGCCATTCTTCACTGTCAATGAAATAATAAAAAAAAAACGAAGCAAATATCAACTCAAAGCACGTAAGCTAAAAGTTACGCATAAGCTAACCATTCGTCAAAATGACGAGTACGCAGTGGGTATCTCAAAACCAAAAGTACTTACCGGCTAAACGCAACCACCACGCGACACAGTCTAGCAGACCCTAAGTTGGCACGAAACCGCGAGTGCGTAGGTAAAAGGATGAGAAAGGCAGACGAAGATATTTATTAGATGCTCGTCATTTTGACGAACGTTAGCTATCTAGGGTTAATAAAATTCCAAATATGGTCGTCAATGTCATAAATGCATGTATTGAAGTGTTTTAGAAGATATGATGAAAAAACAAAAAAAATATTTCCCTAATTGCAGTTTGAGGCGATAGACAAATGTGTTTTATTAAGTAAAAAATGTACCAAGTCGCTAATGTAGGTACTCCTGTGTTTAATATTGCTTTTACTAAGCTAGCTAACTCCCGCGTAGAGTCGTTTAAAAATCAACGTTAATCGGACTGTAGTTTTTGATTGCTTGTCAGAGTCAAACACTCTAGTGATGTTACTCAGTAATTAACGGTTAGGCAATCGATTGTCCCGATTATGTAATTAGAGTACTCAATTCAAGTTAAATCTAATGTAGATACTACAGGGAGGTTTCAAGCAGCTTCATACATTTCATACATTTGAAACGCAAGAAAAAATCATAGTAAGATCACAACATTTTGTGATTATGGGTGCATGTAATTTACAGGGGGGGGGGGTATTTAAAGTGAGCTTTTATGATTTAACACTGACTCTCGGCTGCGTTGAACGCCTCTAAACACCTGTCATGTGGATTTAACGGAAAATTATCTTGATCTCTGCGAGGTTTAGATGCGATCGAATAAAATCATATGCTTTTCTAACAACCTTTACTTAGTAAATTGATTCGCAATTTTGTAAAAGGTAATTACAGTACCCGGCGATAAATATTGCACATCGACCTTTGGAAAGAGACAATCGGCTAATTTCGGCTTCGTAGAGCGTTATCTCTGTCGCACGAAATACAAACAGTCTGGTATCTATTAGGAACTAAGTATTAAAACAATTATGATTTGCTTCTTTTGATAATTATTTTTATTCTTTGTATAAAATGGTTTTGTGTAAAAGGTCGATGTGCAATATTTATCGCCGGGTACTTGTACATAGCTTGAGACGTGGTGAGCCTCGCACCGGTTTTTTATTTTAAAAATAAAAGGCCTTTTTATAATCTCTCAAAATTTCTGTGTAAAAGAAATATGTTTAAAATTTACTCCCTTTTTGGGGTTACGTAGTTTACGGTCTCAACTCTGCAAATAAACCTCATAGAACTGGGGGCCTAAAAAGGCCACTTTGGCTAAATCATAAAAGGATAACATTATGAATCACAATATGGCGAAGACAGTCCGTACTTTCTTTTTTTTTTGCTGCACTACGTTGGTATAATCAAAGAGATAGGGATTGGATTGATTGGTATTTTGGCACACACAAAAAAAAATACTGAAAAATCCTTTACCAAAGGGATTTGATACGATTAACTTAACAGTTAACTGTCTATTGTGATTCATAATGTTATCCTTTTATGATTCTGCCAAAGTGGCCTTTTTAATCCCTCAGTTCTAGGCAGTTCTATTATATTATCCAGTAGCACCACGTGTGATCATGATCGAATTCTTTGATATCATTCTATTTCTGTAATACAGAAATAGAATGATATCAAAGAATTCGATCATAAATAAAAGTTTATATTTTATAAACTCCTAGCTGCGCCCCGCGGTTTCACCCGCATAAGTATCGATCCCGTGGGAATATAGAGATAAAACTATCCTGTCCTTTCCCAGGACTCAAACTATCTCTATACCAAATTTCATCTAAATCGGTTCAGCGGTTTAAGCGTGAAGAGGTAATAGACAGACACACTTTCGCATTTATAATATTAGTATGGATTTTGGTTTCTGGTAGACAGAAACCCCGAGTGTGTCCGTTGAGATTGACCGCCATTGCCGAAATACGGTTTGGCGGACTATTGTATATCAGATATTGATAACAAATTGATAGTTTCAAAGTTACTAAGCAGACACTTTTGATTGTACAGGCACCAGCACATGAGGCTACTACAATCTGTCAATTTCTTTAACAGTTTTTGAACTTTATCGCTAAAGCATAAAGGTTTAAAGTTGATTTAGAAAATTTGACAGTTTAGGGTAACTTGAAGTGCTGGCGTCTGTACATTAACCGCGACGCGACTTTTAAATTATGAGAAAAATGACTATCACTAAGTATCGTGCTAAGTAAAACAAAGTTAAAACTTACATAGCCTTCATAAGTTTCTGAGCCGGTTAAGGTCATCGTCAGAGTGTGCCATCCTGGCTCAAAGTTTGTATTAAAGGCCGAATGCGTTTCCACTCCTGTTACCCTGTCACCATCAGTGATATCGAACAGGTTGGCTAGTACAATGACTTGGTCGTTAGAATCCGTTGCTTCCATATAAATGTTCACTTCTATTGTACCACCGATGTTCATAGAAAAAATGAATGATGACACACAACTTAATTGTTGTACAGGTGTAATAAATGACGTACTCTGTATATTTTGACCAGTCAAGTCCAAATCGCTGTACTTGCCAACAACCCAAAATGGCATGAAGACACAAGCCCCCCCCCACTCATTTATCAACCATTCATCGAAATTCTCCTCAAACGTGTGCCTCACACAAGAATCACTGACTACGTAAGACACAAACGTAAATAATATTAATACTTTGCGAATCATTTCGTTTTGCATGAGGCAACAAACCAATGCTTAATAAACCCTTATCGCTCAACTGTTAGTTTTATAATTTAATCGAACACATATCTTCATTATTCATAATGTTATGAATACGGAAAAGATAGTATCTGCAAGTAGATAAAAATAAAATAAAGTAATAAGAAAAAAGAAATTTAAAAAAAGTGTGGCTGAGTCTGTCCGTCTGAGTATTCAGTTAAAGGTTTTAAATATGTTGATGGTATAGTCGACCTATTTGCTTTACCACCCTAAGGTTGAATGTCACTTGCACGTCATACAAAGTCTTTTTTAGAGTTCTGTACCTCAAAAGTAAAAAACGGAACCCATAAAGGTTCACTCGTGTGTCTATCTGTCCGTCCGTCTATCACTGCCAATTTGCTCCGAATCTAACGGACCGATTCAGTTGAAATTTAGTACACATATGAATCTCTGTAACCTAAACACAAACGTGTAATGTAAATAAATGAGTTTTGAATATGGGGGTCCTTTTTGGGGGGTAAATAGAAAATTTAAAAAAGCAATCTGTACTGTGTGATATAAAATGAAAGAGCTTACTATGAATATATTTTTTTCATAATTTTCAAGTAAATTGTATTAAAGTTATTTAAGAAAATAGACGAAAATTGCCTTTATCTGCATTTATCTTCGAAACTACTAAGCCTAAAATTTTGAAAAAAAATTAAAATTTAATAAAATAAAATTTAGTCTCTTTCATATGTTATAAAAATCGGTTGCTTAACACAAGATAACACAACTGACCTTCAATCGGCACACGACTGCACAGGAGAATATACGGGGGCAGCGCGTAAGTACTCGCGCGACATTTTTCGACGCTCGGTTACCGAAGACGCATGGAGTCCTCAACATTTCGGTATTCCAGCGTAATCAAGTTTTATTTTACTTTGCTGATTTTCATTTTTTTATAAGTACCGCATCACTCGCTCCTTTTTTAACTAATTGTTAACTATACAGGCACAATTTTTAAGTGCCTAAAGTGACATTTATATTTCTATAAATAGGTTCTTTCCTGTAAAAATAATATTAGATAAATGCGCATTTACAACAGACATTTGTCATTTAATCAATTGCGAATAAAATTACCATCATTATCAAAATTATGAAAATACTTAATCAAATGAGTTTTATTGTAATACGCACTGACCAAAATGTTTTAAACTTCTGATGAGCGCAAGTTCAAAATCAAGGTCACCGTACTGCTGTAAGGACCAGACAAAATTTCATACAAACTGCGTACTGCCGGCAGGACTCGCGTCAGTCTTCCGGCAGAACACAAACCCGTCCTTCCGGAAAATGTTCCAACAGGACAAGTCATCGGGCGATCTATCATTAGTGAAGTTCCAATTTACTATGAATTGTTGTCAAAAGTGGTAAAGAAACACGATGTCGACTATATTTATTATCCAATCACAATGAATTTTTTATCCGCCATGTACTACAAATTGTTGGTGGTTTTGACATAAGTTATATGTCTAGGTAAAATTAAAATATAAGAAGGAAACCATAAACTGCCCATTTTCCACTTAACCCCTTACTCAGAGTGACTAGCACTATTGAAAAAGTTATAAAAATGTTTGAAGTTGTAGCGTAAACTGAACTTTATTATATAGAAATTAAAGTTATTTTTTCATTCATTCATATTTGTTTACATTTTTGGCAAATAAATCGCCAACGCAGATTAGTAACATCATGACAAACTTATACAAAAACGTAGTTGATTAATACTAAAAAAGCCGTCACCGATGTTTGCTTCGGTTAAGGGTAAGGTTATCTTCAGAGTGTGCCATCCAGCCACGAAGTTTGGTTCCCAAGCCCTATTCCAAACTTGTCCTAAGAATATGTCAAATCCAGATCTGGCCACAATCCAGATCTGTTCTTGCAAATCAAACGTTTCTATATAAGTGTTCACTTCAATCGTACCGCCAGGCCCCATAGAAAGCTTGAATGACGAAACACAGCTAAGTGCAGGCATGGGCGTAATAAAAGTAGTACTTTGATCATTTTCATTACTCAAGTCAATGTCACTGTACTTACCAACAATCCATAATTGCATGGCATCATAAGACTTCAACTTCCCTCGCTACGCGGTTATTAGCGATCGCACATGTTGACATTTGCGGACGCTTTGTTAGAGTTATACATGAGATTACATTATCAAGATGAGCCTAAATATCTTCAGACATAAAATTAATAGTCAGTGCAAGCAAATGGCTTTTAACGTACCTATATGAATATTTAAAAAAAAACTAGATCTTATTTCTGCTAAATATCAACAAGATATACCTTTAAACAAAACCGTAGCAAAAGTTACTGGACTATCGGAAAAGTCTGTATCTGGAATTATAGTAACAGCCGATAGGCTGTGTTAAGCGAGTTTATACGCCGCTCATGTTGATTTAAAAGGCTAGAGATGTGGAAAATTCTCTGGCGTGAGGATCTCTGTGAGATTCAGGTGCGACCGAATAAAAGTTCTTAGTTAATCGATTCGCAACTTTGTAAAATGTAATTTGATAGTTTGAGACAATAGCCGGTCCATTACCGGCAGACCGGTTTCATTTACCCTAAAAATAGGGTTACGTAGTTTATTGTCTCAGCACTGTAAATAAGCTGTATAAAACAGTTCTAGGCGGTTCTAGCATATTTTCCAGTCGCCTAACAAAGTACCGAGGTATTACCAAAATAAAATGATGTCAAAAAGTTCAATCATAAAGATCGATATTTTGGATCCTGGTAGATAGAATTCCTGAGTGTTATACACCAATTTTGTGCTTTTCAACATAGAATTTAGGGCGATTATATAGGATGTACCTACCATACAATCTCTTGTAACAATGTACTGTCCCGGAACTTGATTGTTGAGCAGATTGAAGCATAACGTCAATTTGCCGCGTTACAGGCAATTCAAACGAGTGACTAAGTATGAGAATTGTTACTTGAATTCACGGTCGATTTGAGTAGATAGATAGATAATTTACTGGTAGATAGTTAATTTGCTTATCAATCAAGGTCCCTGACTCCACATAATAATCGGTATATGTATTAACAACAACATCTGCACTGATCTGTTCTGTGAGCAATGTGCCCTGCCCACTGCCACTTAAGTATGGCAATTCTTCGGGCTATGTCAGTTACCTTGGTTCTCCTGCGGATCTCCTCATTCCTGATTCGATCACGCAGGAAAACTCCAAGCATAGCCCTCTCCATTGCCCTTTGGATGACTTTTAGCCTTCTTATAAGGCCTATTGTGAGCGACCACATTTCAGTGCCATAAGTCATCACTGGCAACATGCACTGGTCAAAGACTTTCGTCTTGAGACACTGCGGTATGTGGGACGAGAAGATATTGCATAGCTTCTCGAACGCTGCCCAGCCGAGTCGGATTCGACGATTGACCTCTTTCTCGAAGTTAGACCTACCTAATTGGACAGTTTGTCCTAGGTAAACATACTCGTCCACGACTTCGAGTGTAGCGTCTCCGATCTTTATGAGAGTGGGTGTTACATGGGCATTTGACATGACCTTCGTTTTGTCCATGTTCATTTTAAGACCCACTCTTTCGGAGGCAGGGGTCGGGTGGGCAGGGCACATTGCTCGCAGAACAGATGGCCGAAAGGTTCTGGAGTGGCGACCGCGTACCGGAAGATGTAGCGTTGGAAGGCCTCCCACAAGGTGGTCCGACGACCTTGTGAAGGCCGCAGAAACCTGTTGGATGCGAGAAGCACAGAACCGGTCGAAGTGGAAGTGCTTGGGGAGGCCTATGTCCAGTAGTGGACGTCTTTCGGCTGAAATAATGATGATGATGATGATGATGACTGCACTAATATCCAAATTCTCAAGTAGATTATTTGCCTAAATAAATAGCTGATTATGTATCATCGAAATATGGGTGTATTATAGCTACACCACTGCCTAACCCTTTAGGGGATACAAGCGTGATATTATGGTATGTATGATGACTAGTGTGCTCCTGCACACGAATTGCGTAACACACTATCAATCTCACTCTGAATCATTTTGAAGCATATTGTTAATCCATTGCTTCATAAGTTCGAAAAAATTGTCTGCTCAACAACGTGAATAACGCAATGAATGTTGTTGAACTGTCAAAATGAAACCCATTCCTACTGATATAGTGTGTTACGTAATTACCCCGCGGATCCTAAAGCTATAATGTTACTTGTCTTTGTCTTACATTACACTGGTTGAGTGGAAGTTTCAAAGTATGTAGGTATGTCCAAACTGCAATGTTTAGTAGGTATTGCTTTTAATTTCACAGTATTGAAATGATATATACCTACTCGTATATATTAAGTTAATGGTGTTAAAGATACTGTAATTTTATAGCCGTAGATTTACAAATCGTTTAACATGCATAACAAACATTGTTAATTTATACTTACAAATGCGTCATCAAAGTATGCTTCGTTTAAGGGTAAGGTTATCTTCAGAGTATGCCATCCAGCCACGAAGTTTGGTTCCCAAGCCCTATTCCAAACTTGTCCTAAGAATATGTCAAATCCAGCTCTGGCCACAATCCAGATCTGTTCTTGCGAATCAAACGTTTCTATATAAGTGTTCACTTCAATCGTACCGCCGGGCCCCATAGAAAACATGAATGACGAAACACAGCTAAGTGCAGGCATGGGCGTAATAAAAGTAGTACTTTGATCATTTTCATTACTCAAGTCAATGTCACTGTACTTGCCAACAACCCAAAATTGCAAGGCGTTACAAGATCCCCACTCATGTGTCAACCATTCATTAAAATTTTCCTCAAATGTGTATCTCACACAGGACTCACTGACTGCGTAAGACACCAATGTTAATACTATTAATACTTTGTGAATCATTTTGTTTCGCATGTGACAATAGGTCACTGTTTAATAAACTTAAAATCTCGTTACTGTAAGTTTTATACTCGTAATTTAATCGAACATGTATTTTATAATATGTAAGTGCTAATTACGGATAAGATAGCATCCCTTATTATTATTCTGTTTGTGTATTCAACTAAGGCTTCGAAACTACTCGATGGGTATAAAATATTCAAAATCAATACAATCTGCGTATCCTTTTCCCAAATATGTTGGAGTCAGCTTCCAGTCTACGCGAATGCAGCTGATTACCATTACTTTACACGGAACGACTGCTTTTCTGAGCTCCACAACCCATTTACTGGGTAACACAATACCCCTTGGTAAGACTGGTTGTCAGACTTTCGGGCTTCTGAGTACCCGTAACGACTGTCAAAGATCTACGAATGACAGCCGGGACCAACGGCTTAACGTGCTTTCCGAGGCACGGAGGGGTCATGGTATGTAAAGATGGTCACCCAACCACAGACCAACCGCGGCAAGCATAGCTTAACCTGATCGATCCAGCTGTGCGGCTGTTATTATTTAGCCACTGGCCCTTATATAAATACATACTTCTAAAATAAATATCACTAGAATGCTAATATTTATAACGTACGTAGGAACGTACGTTTATTTCGAGCTTGCGCATCATCTTCCGTAAAGGCTCCTGCAAACAGGCGCGACACAAAGGCACCGCTCGTTGCGCGACTTGCGGTGCCTTTGGGTCGCGCGCGATTTTATCGCGTGTCGCGCCTGTTTGAAGGAGCCTTAACTCCCATCTATTTTATGTCCTTTTGGACCACAAAACTAGACCTAATGGTTTTTAATTCCTGGTAATTGTTTTTAATTCATTGTTTCTACATGTATCTTGATATACATATAAAAAATCAGATAAAAAAATTGGTTTACAGATAATAAAATAAAAAAGACAATCACTATCAAATCGAAATCAGACAAGCAATTTCACTCATTAATAACATTATGAATTGCGTGTAAGGAAGTTTTGTTTTTGATATTCTATATTTATAAATACCTACCAACTGAACATGGAAAAGATAGTAAAATAATTATACCATTTTTCACGTTACGACAAAAAGGCACAAACGATAAATATTTTAGAAAAACAAAGCATGAACACATTAGTTACAAAATGTAAGGCCTCAAGGTGCCGACATTTTCATGACGGTCGGCTTTGTGTCCTTTATGTCCGTTTCACCGCTGTCTTAGAAAACCTGAGGATTGTAGGATCATCTATATAATATAAAATTCAAAGTCCAGACTGACTGATATATCAACGCACAACCTAAACCGCTGGTCCTAGAGACATGAAATTCGGAGGGTGTGTTCTTTGTAAAGAGTAGGTATCCACTAAGAAAGCGATTCTCGAAACTGTCTGTCTGTCTTAACGCGATAAACTCAAAAACTACCGGAGGGATTTCCATACGGTTTTCAGAAATAGACGGAGTGATTCATGAGGGAGGTTTGGGTGTATAAATCATTAAGGTTATGTGTAAATTGGCTAAAATATGACGATGATTGTTGAAGATGTCGGAAAATATGATGTCGACTGGGAGCTTTACTGGCATGCGCCGCGTAAACCAATAGTTATATGAAAACAATGTACAGACGCCAGCACATCAAGCTACCTGAAACTGTCAAACTTTCATTAAAGTCATCAACACAACTCTCTTATACCAAGCAATCCCACAGAATGACTACTTCATGAAATCTTGACATTTTAGGATTATACTAACCTAACAAGTTGTATTACTGATTCTAATGTTGGAGCTGCTGAAGATTGTAAGACTATCTTTGCATTGTATAAACTCAATTTCCTTTGTATTGTATAATTGCATAGCACAGATGTGAGTTCTATGTATATACTATACACTATGTACCATTTACCGGGTAATGTGTCTTTCATTGACTTGAATGTGCCCTGGCGGCTGATAGTATGTCATGCTCACACAAATGTCTCGCTGACGGTGGCGTGTGTGTTGGATCATTTAGCTCCCTTCAAAATGGTTGAGCTGAATGGTGCCGATCTATGCGTCATGTTCGTGAACGGGCGCCGTCAGTTGGGGCTGGTCATATCACTTAGCTGCCTCGGCATATTTTTAATTATTTTAATATTGAATTGTTGTTTTCTTGCCATTTGTTGTACTCTGGACACTTTTAACGCGTACATCTTTTGTACATCGTTCTCACATATAATTATAAATGCACATTATTGATGTAACTAATATATTTGTACAACTATAATTTAAAAGAGTGTCCATGGAGTTTCTTGCCCGTTCTTCTCCATAGGTACCTACGCTTTGGAATGGGCAACTAGCTTCATATTTTCTGACTGACCGACTTTTTGACAATTCAAAAGTGCCTGTAAATGGTTTAATTGAAACAAATGTTTTGAGTTTGAGTTTGAGTTTGAATGATTATGATTCTGTAAACACATATTTGTTATGGCCGCGAATCATATTTTGATCGACGTACAACTTAATACTGACCAGCAAATTGCAAAAAACGTAAGAAAATTTGAATTTCGCGGGTTACCTTAGCGCTTCCCCCTTAAGAATGTGGCTGGGACAGACTGGATGACAGAAGACGGAGGACAGGGTGTTGTGGCGTAGCCTGGGGGAGGCCTATGTCCAGCAGTGGACTGCGATAAGCAGAGCTGATTGATTGATTGACGCGGGTGAAGCGTGGGGAAAAAGCTAGTTATTGATAAAAATAACGTTTCATTTGGTTTCCTTAAGTTTATTTATTTATCTACTTACACAAACCATTACAGGATATAACCCAATGCGGTAAATGCGCTTATCTTAACTTAAACATACTAAAATCTATAACTTATTATA
This sequence comes from Luperina testacea, assembly GCA_927399505.1. NCBI lineage: Eukaryota > Metazoa > Arthropoda > Insecta > Lepidoptera > Noctuidae > Luperina > Luperina testacea. The sequence continues at coordinate 4,760,847 of OV656771.1, forward strand.
AATAATGCATTCCTTGTGTTGGAGCGTCTACTTGGGTTTTTTAAATAAAAAAAAGGACAAGTACTTTTTCTAATTCAAGCGTTTACTCCCAAGGACAAAATCCGAATGAATGTACATAGGAGACCCGACATTTAATACGAACAATTTCGTTCGCGACCGGGTCGCGCGCGCGCAAGTCGTTGTTGTTTTTATCGCGTCGAGGTGTCGCCACTGTTGCTCGCCGCCTACACCGATGAGTAGGTACTGAGCAGCCCACGAACTGTCGCGAAGTTATGATAGATGGCGTTGTGGGTAGCGAACATGCCGGCCGCCTTGAAATCCTCTGGTTTCAAAACTAAATTGCTGCGTCGCCGGCGGCCTCGACTCCGCCGTTATCCTGGCCACCACTCGTCGTCGATGGCACCGGAAGTGGGCAGATCTTGGAGAAGGCTCGCTGCAGAGGGCCCGTCGCTGTTTGGAGTTCAGCTACACGGCTCACACCATCGGTTCCTGTGAACACCTTTACAATTCTGCCCATGCGCCATTTCAGAGGTGGCAAGTTGTCCTCTTTGATGACGGCAAGGGTGTTCAGAGCTAAGTTCTGAGTGTGAGTCTTCCACTTAGTCCTGGTTTGAAGCTCCGAAATATAGTCGGTTGACCACCGCTTCCAAAACTGCTGCCTCATTTGTTCCACCCTCTGGAATCGCGTCAGGCGATTAATTGGCTGTTCCGTCAGGTCGTTGCAGGCTGGTGAGAGGAGCGGCCGGCCGATAAGGAAGTGTGCCGGGCTAAGTGGAAGAAGGTCATGTGGGTCTGAGGACATAGGAAACATTGGACGGGAATTCAGGACGGCTTCGATCTGTGCCAACACCGTGCTGAATTCCTCGTACGTTAGATTAGCGGTACCCATGACCCGCCTCAGGTGGTGTTTACAGGATTTAACTCCTGCCTCCCATAATCCCCCAAAATGAGGAGCGTACGGCGGTATGAATTTAAACTCTATATCATCATTACTTAAGGTATCAATAATTTGACGTGAATGCTCATTAAACATTAACTTAACTACTTTCATGGCTCCAATAAAATTTGTCCCGTTATCCGAGAAAATTTGAGTCGGCTTACCACGACGGGATATAAACCTTTTCAATGCGAGTAGATACTCTTGTGCAGAAAGGGTACTGACTAATTCAAGATGTATGGCTCGCGTTATAAAACAAACAAATAGGCATATGTACCCCTTTTCAAGTTTAGCCCCCCTACCTTTGCGGTTCAGTACAGATATGGGTCCAGCATAGTCGACCCCACAGCGAATAAAAGGAAAACCCGGTTCCAACCGCTCCGCAGGCAAGTTGCCCATGATTGGGGAAACGGTCTTTCCCCTAAGTCGCGTGCAGCGGACGCACTGATGAACCACCTTTCTGGCCAGATTTCTTCCCCCTAATGGCCACCAACTCTCACGCACAGTAGCAAGTAGCAGTTGAGGACCAGCATGGAGAAGTTTATCATGGAAATGCTGAAACAGTAATAATGTGAAACGATGTTTACAGCATAATAAACTAGGGTGTTTTTTATCATACCCGAAGTTAGGCGAATTAGTTAAGCGTCCGCCTACTCTTATTATATCATGGTTATCTAGGAATATATTAAGGCTAGAAATTGCACTGGTAGTTTGTAATGATAAGCTACCCTTCAGTTTAGTATATTCACTAGGGAAAGATTCCCGTTGTGCGAGTCGCGTTAACAGTTGCGTTGACGACCGCAACTCATTCACTGATAACGGCCCTATAATGCGCTCCTGTCGTTGTGTGCGTGAATTGTGGATGAAACGCAATACATATGCACATGTACGCCTTATGCGATTATACGAAGAAAACCGTTCAAAATTAATAGCTGTATTTTGTGTGACGACGTCACAGACCATTGCTGTAGTATGTGGTTTTAGTTCCGGTAGGTCAGCAGAGTAGTCAGAACGCGAGACTGTGCAATGCTGCGACTCCATCAACTCATGACACTGCAAGAATGGTGGACCGTTCCACCACAGACTACATTCACTGAGTGTGTCCAAGCTGACCCCGCGTGAGACTAAGTCCGCTGGATTATTTTTAGTACTTACATGCGACCATATAGCAGTACTCGTAAGCTCATTTATTTCTACTACTCTATTTTGAACGAAGGTTTTCAACAAGTGGGGCGACATTCGAAGCCACCCAAGGACAATGGTGGAATCTGTCCAAAAGAAAGTTTTATGAAAGGTCAACCGTAATGAATTAATTATTTTTCTATATAAACGTGCGCCGATCAACGCCCCGCATAATTCTAGACGAGGTATACTAGTTGGTTTTAAAGGCGCGACCTTACTTTTGGCACAGAGTAACTGACAAGTAACAGCTGAGTTATCTGAGTATGTACGTACGTACGTGCATGCGCCGTATGCACACTGAGAAGTGTCACTAAAAATATGTAATTCTATGTATTGTGAGTGCGAACTTATTACACAACGCGGAATGCGTAATGTACGTAAACATTGTAGGGTACTAATGAATTTATCCCAAGATAATACAACATCATTAGGAACTGGGTCGTCCCAATTTATTTTACACAACCATAACTTTTGCATAACAATTTTTGCTATTATTATTGCCGGTGCTAACATACCTAACGGGTCGTACACCTGTGCTATCAATGACAACATGCTTCGTTTAGTTAGTGGGTACGTATTATTATTATTTACTCGTGATGTGAAATGTAATTCATCCTTTTTATTGAACCATCCCATACCTAAAGTTTTATTTTGACATTGATCTCCTAATGCCAATCTTTTTGATATGTCATGGGCAGTGATGTCCAAATTAAATATCCATTTACGTAATGGAAGACACGCCGATTTTAACGTATTAGTGACCTTATCACACATGTCAAATAAACTATTTAAGTCATCACTACCTATCAAAACATCATCCACGTAAAAGTCATCCCTGATCACAGTAGCTACCTGTTCATCCTCACATTCACGCGCCAGTTGGTTCAGACACCTCATGCTCAGATAAGGCGCTGATGCCGTGCCGTACGTCACGGTATTAAGGCGATATATACCTATTGAGTCAGACGGATTTTTACGCCACAGAATCAGTTGTAAGTCCCGTTGATCTGGCTGTACTAAAATTTGACGGTACATTTTCTCCACGTCGGCACATGCTACGTATTGATATTGCCTAAAACGTAATAATATGGAGAAAATGTCGTTTTGAAGCGGTGGCCCAATAAGCTGTATACTGTTCAGCGACTTGCCTGTAGATGTCACTGCGCTAGCATCGAACACCGTGCGCAATTTAGTGGTACTACTATTTTCATTTATTACACCGTGGTGTGGTAAGAAATAGTGAGGTGACCCGTATGTATCTACGCGACTCATGTGACCGAGACTTTCGTATTCACTCATGAAATTAATATATTTTTCCCTAAATTCCGGGAAACGAGTGAACTTACGTTCAAGTGACAACAAACGTTTTTCAGCTGCATTGTAACTTTCTCCGAGAACTGCAGGCGATTCCTTAAAAGGAATACACACAGAGAATTTACCTTCGTGAGTACGTGTTGTCGTTTCAACGAAAATATTCTCGCATTTTTGCTCGTCGGCACTAAGGATATTCCCAGTGTTGGGAATCTCTTCGAGTTCCCAAAATTGTTTTAATTGTGTATCTAATGTTTGCGAATAGTTACACTGAACCTGATTAATGCGCAGGCCGTTATTATTGTTATACAAAGGTCCAGACATTATCCACCCTAGCTTAGAGTTTTGCAAATAAGGTCCATTTTTCAACCTAATTTTACCATCAATCAACAAATCCCAAAACTTATCCGCACCTATCAGGATATCAATATCCGACGGCGAATGAAAGGTGGGGTCAGCCAGTTGAATATTGTCTGGGATACTAATATTATTTACATTTATAGAAAATGCCGGTAACCTATTAGTAATACACGGCAAAACTAAACATTCAATATTAGTATGATAACGCTTATCTTTCGAACGTAATAATATTTTACAAGTGTGGGCAGAGGTCGCGATCGAATGACCTACACCCGTAACTTGACAAGTGGACTGTATTAAACTTGCATTTAGCTTATCGCATAAACTTTTTCTAATAAAACACTGTTGGCTACCATTATCAAGAAGCACGCGTGCGGTGTGATAATCATTATTATTATCTGCAATATCCACCAGCGCTGTGGAAAGCAGTACGGTAGGTAACACGGAATACGTTTGTTCACAAAGCGAGTCTGTACTATTAGCTGATGAATGTAACGAAGTTGAGACATTATTTATATTAGAAACGTTAGTGGTTATCGGCTGCGACTGCGTATTATTCACACCTACAACGTTCCCGTTGTCCGCGCTATCGACATGAATCAAACTATTGTGCTTTTCAAGGTGACACAGCCTACACGGGCCGAATGTACACTCTTGTACCGCATGACCTGAACGTAAACAATTCTTACAGGTATTTGTTGTGTTTACCAAGTTAATCCTATCTTGAACAGGTAAATTAATAAACTTGGAACACGTATAAAGTGAATGATTACCTTTGCACATCACACACACGCGCGGACCACGCTTGTTCGTTTTCGAAGTTTTATTCTTATTATTAATTTTATCACCAGCGTTCGTAGCGACGTAACTATGAGTTGATTGTTTTTTGTTTTGTGTTTGATCACTACTTTTGTTGTCGTGTGAATGTTTGCTGTGGTTTACCTTAATAATATCCAACATATCCGCCCTGTCTTTGAGGAACTTAAGTAAATCGTCTAACTTTACGAATGGCGGCTTAGTGTTCGCATTATAAAGTGTACCTTGATACTGTTCCCATTCACGTTCAGTACTGGGATCTAACTTCGAAACAACCAAATAAATAATTAACGTGTCCCACGCATGCGTTTGTTCCCCCAGCGAGGAAAGCGCACGTAGGTTTCTTAGCACAGTGTCTATAAGCTTCCTTAATTGTGAAGCCGATTCCTTATGTAAAGAAGGAATCGCATAAAGGGACTTGACATGGTTATGTTGCAATAGCCGTAGGTTGTTGTAACGATTCTCTAGTAGCTCCCATGCGTGAGAGTAATTGTCGGCCGTAAACTCCAATGCACCAATAACTTGCGATGCACTATTCCTTAACGACGATCGTAAATAATGAAATTTTTGTATACTGTCTAAATCCTCCCGCTCATGGATCATAGTACAATAAGAATTCTTAAACTCCAACCAGCTATCGTACGAGCCGTCAAAGGTAGGTATCTTAATGTCCGGTAACTTTACACACACTTTACCTTTCATGACTACATTATTATTTGCAGGTACCTCCTTCTGCAGCAAGAGTTTGGCAGAAGCTACTGTCCTATAGTACTGATCTTCGAAACGGTCTCGGTCTTCCAACTGTTTTGGAAGATCGAGCTCGTCCATGCTTTCTTCAATTAAACTTTGTAACTCGGTGTAATTATCAAATAAACTCGAACTTTTATCTACGCGTAACTGTAACTCTAATATTTGTTGATCATCTAATGGGCATTTACATCTTTTAACATAATTTTCAAATAAAGTTAACCGACCTTTGGTAACTGCTCTTTTCTTAACAAGTTCCGACATTTTAGCTTCACTCATTTTAAGGGAAAATAAGAACACAAGAGTACTCACTGTATTCCTTCCTGTATGATGTGGACTTGCGCCCCGTACCGCCCGCTCAAACCCGCGAGATTACAACTCACGGCGTCGGGTTATCACCGGTTGGGCACCGCCGCTCAACAACTAGGAACACAACACCAATATTAAACACAGACCGAGATAGGATGGGTAATTGGTAGGAAAATCAGACCTGCCACTCCTTTAATCCACTCGAAGTCCTGAAGGTAGGTAGAGATACTCGTTGCATGTGTTCTTGTAATGGCGGGTGAATTTCTTCTTCGTAATAATGCGACGAATGCTTGAAACTTCACCACGTATAGAACTCCTCTTCGTTGTTCTTAATAATTTGGCTCAGAAGGACCATATGTTGGAGCGTCTACTTGGGTTTTTTAAATAAAAAAAAGGACAAGTACTTTTTCTAATTCAAGCGTTTACTCCCAAGGACAAAATCCGAATGAATGTACATAGGAGACCCGACATTTAATACGAACAATTTCGTTCGCGACCGGGTCGCGCGCGCGCAAGTCGTTGTTGTTTTTATCGCGTCGAGGTGTCGCCACTGTTGCTCGCCGCCTACACCGATGAGTAGGTACTGAGCAGCCCACGAACTGTCGCGAAGTTATGATAGATGGCGTTGTGGGTAGCGAACACCTTGTGAATTCACTCAGAGAGCAACAGAATAAGTCAGTCTCTCTCGCTATGAGGTTGAGCGTGCGGAGTGCACGCGTCAGGGGCGCCTCACTTAAAAGGTTGGTCCGAGCACGCGCTTCCACTAGCAGTGGCGGCTGCCGTCGTCGCCATACGTACCTGTCCGGAACGCACAGACTCACCAGCCCTAAAATAACTGCATTATGCACCTTCCCTCTCAGTAACTTAAAGTTAAGGTCACTTAAGTTGAGGTCACGTGTCTTTTGAATATAAAAGTATTCATTTCAAATCTTCATCTGATTACCAATTCAATTACTTATGTTAAAATTAATTAATAGATAAATATCGCCTGATAAGTTTATCTAATTTCGATCACTGCATTAAACTTGTATCGTTGTTCATCATAAGTAAAAACCTAATAAAATTATAATTGGGACGACAACATTTTATCGTAGTCTCAGTAGATAAGTATCAAAGAAGTGCATTAATTTAATTTGCTTTTGTCTTATGGAAAAATAGCTTACTCAAGCAGGTTCCTTTCTAATGACAAGTTCAAAAGAATATCATGACCGCTGTTGACGGCTCTTGATTCATAAACATTGTTCCATCTTTCAATATATGTACATTCTAACTGTGATTCTGGTTTTCCCAACATGATATTATTTTCAACAGTTTATTCACTTAGTACTGGGATCGACCTTTCGACACAGAATTACAAATAGCCCTGACCGTGAAGCTCGCCGTCCGTTATGACCCAGGTCCGGATCGACGGCGCGTTGTGTTCCACGCGCGCCTCAAAGAGATGTCAGCACTAACTGACGGGATCGGCTAGGGCCAATGCCTGCCAGGGTTGTTCGAAAGAGATACCGTGGCCCTGGCACAGGCAACTGTAGGAACATGGGTGGGTTTTAGTCAGTAAAAGCCTGATACGCCCGCCCGCTCCGCTCAGACCGGGAGAAGCAATTTGATAATTTCCCATCCAAAAAAAAGCTCTGACGTAGCTTGGATCTCTATATTAGTGGGGTAACTCTCTCTATCTCTATTTTGATTAGCTGAGTGTTTGACAACAAACGTAGTTATGTAAATCTAGGACACACATTTTTGTAAAATTTTTGGCGATTCAAATTTTGTGAACTTTCCCACAAGTTATCTTGCAATAAGTTTCTCCATACATAATACGTTGGCATACGAAGTTTTATTTGTCGCCTCATATTCCCAACATTCTGTACCACGCCTTGTCTGTCAGAATTTAAAAATATTTAGGTTCTCCATCCTTTACAACGGCTAGAAAAATTCTTGAAATTTTAAAAATGTCACCGTCAGCTGTCTAGACTGCAAACGATCTCCTTATAATAGTGAATTTAAATATACTCGAAAAAATGCAAATAAATATTTATAAAAATATTCAGAGAAAAACCTTTTCAGAATATTTAAGGAATATCGAAGCTCTACAAATAATAGTGCATGCTTACACATAGACCGCTTTTTTTTTTAGGATGGGAAATCATCAAATGACCCCTCCCGCTCTGGGTGGAGCGGAAGGGAGTGTCAGACTCTTACTGACTAAAGCCCACCCGTGTTCCTTCCTTAGCCCTTTATGTTCCGGGCCAGCGGTAACCCTTTCGGACAATCCCGCTGAGCACACATAGACCGCTAAGCCGCAGTTAATGGTGACTTTTTGAACCAAATCTCCTTTAATACCAGATGATCAAAAAGACATTTGAATAAAAATATTGTGGACAAAAAATAACAATTTATATGCCAATAATAAAGCTGAAGAATTTGCTTGTTTTTTTTTTTTGTTTGTATGCCAAAAATAAAGCTGAAGAATTTGTTTGTTTGAACGCTAATCGCTGGGACTACCAGTCGGATTTGAAAAATTATTTTTGTCTTTGAAAGCCTAACTCTTGAGAAAAGCTATAAACTTAACATCACGCTAGGACCCATAGGAGCCGAGCAAATACAAAAATAGTCAGAAATAACGCTGCCCGAAAACGATGTCATAGCGTGGGCAGGCGATGCGGGGGTGAGTGCCAAAATTTGAATTCGAATAAAGTCGACAAAATAAGGAGAAATACAAACATGATTTATAAAAGCTAGGGTTTTAAAGAACATAATGATTAAATCTGCAGTTGACCACTTCGAAGCCACCAACATAATTAAGCTAAGGGAGATTAAGAATCGACCGATTGCGATACAGTTGCTGTCTTGTAATATACAAGCTTTTGACCACCCAGGAGAACTACCAGATAATAAGTATCCTATGTTCTAACCCAGGTCATGGTTTATCCCTGTAACGTAATCAACCTATAATGTTCTGTAAGGTTTTTTTGTGTTCTTAGGACTTTTTCTGTATAATAGACTGAACAAGTTACTAAGCTTCTATAGTGTAAGCTATAAAAAATCTAGTACAGTGTTGTGTGTTGTTATCAGAATACTTAGCGATAGTCCGTTACACAGACACGGAAAATCTTCTAGAAATTTTGTCATGATCATAATTTGATTTCCTTGTAAGTATTAACTTTTGTATGTTTACATAGACTTAGTATTAGGTATATATAATGTACGAATGTGCTTTTTCTCAGACTTGTTAATTAATTATTTTGATATCAGTTTTATTTAAAAATTAACGCTCCAACTTCCTAATTATCAATGTGATAATCAATGTCAAATTCTTGTCAAAAATGTTGGTAATTTAGAGGTGTTTTAAACAGATTGAGACACTGTGAACGTTCTCAAAATAATAAAAAAAATATATAAGAAAAAAAATATATATTAAAAAAAAAAAATAATAAAATAAATAAAAATATGACTATGAATAATTAAGGGAATTGCTCCTCTGATGTGTTACCTAGCCACATATACAGCGAAACTCAGCACCTGCTTCGAACATCACATTTTACTACACAGATCTTTTTAAAGCACATATTAATATCTTACATTCCAAACATCCGATCAAATGTATCGTATCCTATGTTTGTAAAATACAAAATGATATCAACTATAAAATCAAAGTTCGTTGATCTTTCGATCGGATATCGACGATAAGTGTTCAAATAAGATCGGAGCGTCGCATCGGTAGCCTGGGGCTGAACCCTTGTTTCAGTCACGTAGGGTATGTATTGAGATAAACAAAGTGCATTAGATCGACTGCACGATAAATATGGCGCTGTGTTGCGGGTCATGTTTGAAGATTAAATAATAATATCGTTTATTGCGGACCACTCGTAAAATATACACAATCTTTATAGTATTAGTAACAACGACTTATAATCTATGTATAGTTCCTAATGTTTCGATAGATGGCGTTGTTCATTTAACACTCTCCGCTGAATCTCGGTGTTAAGATTCTCCTTAAAAACATGACCTCTGCGTGTACATTAAAATAAATTGTCTTCGTATAAGTAAACATTGGCTTTTTATTCAATCTATATTAGTAAAACTTACAAACTAACATATCAACAACTAGTAACTTGGGTTCAACACTTGTTGGCACGTGCCTTTGTACCCAGTGCCTAATAAAGAGGCTGTCCACCTTGTCAAACAATGCCTTTAAGATGTTGCCTCCACGCAACCTACCCATTATTGACGCCGCCCTCTTTCTCATTAAGGCTCCTACAAACAGGCGCGACACGCGATATAATCGCACGCGACACAAAGGCACCACTCGTTGCGCGACTTGCGGTGTCTTTGTGTCGCGTGTCGTGTCGCGCCTATTTGAAGGAGCCTTTATGGCATAAAAATTATCAACACGGACTTCCGCGAACATTTGCGAAGCGCTACAAAAGCGCAAAAGCCCCAGCAACATCACAAATTATAAATCATCTGAAATTAAAGGCAGTATCAAAATTAAGATACGTAACACAAGATGGCTCTCGTTATGCTCTCAGCCCTCATAGACAGCGGAAAAACCCGACTCCCGGCCACCGTAGGCGCGGGCCTGCGGGCAGAGAGTAATGGGTAGCTCACCGTCCGATCAGGACCAGGCCCGTGCCGGACGGCGCGTAGTGTTCCACGCGCGCCTCAAAGAGATGTCAGCAGCAATCGAAGGGGCCCGTTAGGGCCGAAGCCTGCCGGGTCAGCGGGATTGTCCAAAGGGGTTACCGCTGGCCCGGAACATAAAGGGCTAAGGAAGGAACACGGGTGGGTTTTAGTCAGTAAGAGTCTGACACTCCCTTCCGTTCCACCCAGAGCGGGAGGGGTCATTTGATGTAGGAACACCAATATCATAAATACTGCGATCACAAAACCGTCTGGCAAATGTGGTGTATAAATATTACCATTCAAGTCTACCTATCACAGTACACTGCTTTTGTAGCAAAATTAACCCTCAGAAGATTTTCCGTTACCCTAGAATAAAAACTAATGAATCTAGACAAATCTTTGTTTTACCGACCCTTCCCACGTTCCCTACAACATGTATATGCATAAGATCGAAGAAATGCTAATCCGCGCTCGTGGAGGCAATGAACTGCAGTGAGAAATATTATGCCTGGATGAATACCACCCCACTTTCATGTTATGTGAATTATGTAGATACGGCCTTTGCACTAAAGAGATGGAGCTAAACTCTATGAAATATATTATATGAGAATCATGTTACGTTTTCTGGCTTCTTGCCGAGATGCTATTTTTTGTTTAAAAAGTTACTATTCTGTAGTGTAAAGATCAGCTATTTGTATTTCTTCTGAAGAAGCGTGATAAATACGCTACTAGCACAATGCTTGCTACGCGGGTGTAGCAGTGCGTGCTACGCGGGCTACGCCGTAGCTCGTAGTGTAGCGTAATAGTGCCCGCGCCTCATAAACTCTCAATGGGTCATGTATGAAAATATTAAATTGTCTCGATTTTTTTTCTGCACTTATGAATAAGCTAATACCATCTACAAAAAAAGTATCAGATTTATCTGATTAGTATTTCCAGAGAAATAAATTAAATTCTGTTAGAGGCGGCCATCGACAGTAACCCACGGATTTTTATTCAATTTCCTTAGCCTACTCAATTAAAAAGTAAAAACTGTAGATAATCTGTACCGTCTGACATTCATCCATCATAACAAAGGTCTCTCAAAATCTAATCCAGTGTCCAAAGCGTGGGGGTCGTCGCGAAGGCAGTCGAAATCTAATCCAGTATTCAAAGTGTGAGGGTCGTCGTAAAGATATATTATCCATAAAATCGCAAACAAACACAAAGCAAGAGGTGAAAAGTGAGGTTATGTTATGACAAATTGACAAGTTATGATTATCTACAGTTTTTACTTTTTAATTGAGTAGGCTAAGGAAATTGAATAAAAATCCGTGGGTTACTGTCGATGGCCGCCTCTAACAGAATTTAATTTATTTCTCTGGAAATACTAATCAGATAAATCTGATACTTTTTTTGTAGATGGTATTAGCTTATTCATAAGTGCAGAAAAAAAATCGAGACAATTTAATATTTTCATACATGACCCATTGAATAATTTAACAAGTTTTATTTATCAATTATCGTTTTGATGGTTTTTTTTTTTATTGGTTGCATTAGCAAATCTACTATTTGATTTTTCGACAGTTGTAAAAAGGTAAGGTTTTTTACTTTTTGTAAAAACGCTAAAATTAATTTCATAATAAAGTTAAATGAATTTCATACTTCATTTACCTTTATTTTGTATCAAGGAGTAACCTTCATCCGGTAATTAATTACCGTAGTCCGATATGAAGCCTTATTTAACAGAAAAACGATTTCATTCCGGTATTGAGTTTCTAAAATTTCTCAGTTACAAAGTTATGGTTAAGGAAATATTAATATTTCTCAATAAGGAATTACAAAGATTTCACTTACTTGAGAACATTTTTAAAACTTAAGATATAGTATCACAACCAGCCTATACTGTTCCCACTGCTGGGACACAGGTCTCCTCTCTGTGAGAGGGAGTGGGCCGTAATCCACCACGCGGGCCCAGTGCGGGTTGGTGGATGTCACATGTCTTCGAAATTTTGGTTCTAGGACATGCCGGAAGATATAGTATTATACCAATTTTTACACACAAACTAAGCAACTATTGTTTTTCTTTATAACAAATCATTTAGATTATAACATTTCATTTCGTTCCCAAATAACATTAACGAACACAAAACCTTTTCGATAAACTCGCAAAAAAAATAATTACCATGTTCCCAAATATTCATAACTAGCTCCTGCCTTCGACTTTGACCGCGTGAAATTTCTTGTTGCCCCGACCCACCCCGTCGCATCGCATCGCCTGCCCGCACTATTACTTAGTTTTCGCTTAGCGTTGTTTCTTGTTTTTTGTTGATGTTTGGCTCCTAAAGGTCCTAGCGTGATGTTAAGTAGCCTACAGCCTTCCTAAAGAATTGGGCTATCAAATGCAAAATGAATTTTTTAAATCCGACTAGTAGTTTCAGAGTTTAGCGCGTTCAAACAAACAAACAAGGAAACAAACAAACTCTTCTCTTCTTCATTCTTTTCTTCTTCTCTTTATACGCTTTAGTATTAGTATAGACAGACAAGGAATGCGAACTAGGGTGTCCCGAAAAATTTTTTTTTCGCTTTTCGCTACTCAAGCCCCCTCAAAAGTTGCATTATTAGTTTTAGATTACCGTAAAAATAATAAAAAAAAACATAAAAAAATATCTTGAGGGTTCTACCGGCATTTTTTTTATTTTTTTTGGATTCAAGGATCTGAATCAGGATCTAAATCAGGATCTGAATCTGAATCTGAATCAGGATCAGAAACAGGATCAGAATCTGGATCAGAATCAGGATCACAATCAGGATCCTGGATCTGAATCAGGATCTGAATCTCCTGATTCAGATCCTGATTCAGATCAGATCCTGATCCTGATCTGATTCTGATTCTGAATCAGGATCAGAAACAGGATCAGAATTTGGATCTGAATCAGGATATGAATAAGGATCAGAAACAGGATCAGAATCTGGATCTGAAGCTGGATCTGAATCAAGATCTGAATCAGGATCTGAATCTGGATCTGAATCTGGATCTGAATCAGGATCTGAATCAGGATCTGAATCAAGATCTGAATCAGGATCTGAATCAGGATCTGAATCAGGATCGGAATCAGGATCTGAATGTGGATCTGGATCTGAATCTGAATCAGAATCAGGTTCAGAATCAGAATCTGAATCAGGATCAGGATCAGAATCCGAATCAGGATCTGAATCAGGATCGGAATCAGGATCAGAATCAGGAGAAATCAGGATCAGGATCAGAATCAGGATCAGAATCTGGATCAGAATCTGGATCTCAATCTGGATCTGAATCTGGATCTCAATCTGGATCTGAATCTGGATCTCAATCTGGATCTGAATCTGGATCTGAATCAAGAACTGTATCAGGATCTGAATCAGGATCAGAAACAGGATCAGAATCTGGATCTGAATCAGGATCTGAATCAGGATCTGAATCAGGATCTGAATCAGGATCTGAATCAGGATCTGAATCAGGATCTGAATCAGGATCTGAATCAGGATCTGAATCAGGATCTGAATCAGGATCTGAATCAGGATCGGAATCAGGATCTGAATCTGGATCTGAATCAGCATCAGAATCAGGATCGGAATCAGGATCTGAATCAGGATCTGAATCAGGATCTGGATCTGAATCTGAATCTGAATCTGAATCTGAATCAGGATCAGAAACAGGATCAGAATCTGGATCAGAATCAGGATCTGAATGTGGATCTGGATCTGAATCTGAATCAGAATCAGGTTCAGAATCAGAATCTGAATCAGGATCAGGATCAGAATCCGAATCAGGATCTGAATCAGGATCGGAATCATGATCAGAATCAGGAGAAATCAGGATCAGGATCAGAATCAGGATCAGAATCTGGATCAGAATCTGGATCTCAATCTGGATCTGAATCTGGATCTCAATCTGGATCTGAATCTGGATCTCAATCTGGATCTGAATCTGGATCTGAATCAAGAACTGTATCAGGATCTGAATCAGGATCAGAAACAGGATCAGAATCTGGATCTGAATCAGGATCTGAATCAGGATCAGAATCTGGATCTGAATCAGGATCAGAATCTGGATCTGAATCAGGATCTGAATCAGGATCTGAATCAGGATCTGAATCAGGATCTGAATCAGGATCTGAATCAGGATCTGAATCAGGATCTGAATCAGGATCTGAATCAGGATCTGAATCAGGATCTGAATCAGGATCTGAATCAGGATCTGAATCAGGATCTGAATCAGGATCTGAATCAGGATCTGAATCAGGATCTGAATCAGGATCTGAATCTGGATCTGAATCAGGATCAGAATCAGGATCGGAATCAGGATCTTAATCAGAATCAGGATCTGGATCTGAATCTGAATCTGAATCAGGATCAGAAACAGGATCAGAATCTGGATCAGAATCAGGATCTGAATGTGGATCTGGATCTGAATCTGAATCAGAATCAGGTTCAGAATCAGAATCTGAATCAGGATCAGAATCAGGATTCCAAATCAGGATCTGAATCAGGATCGGAATCAGGATCAGGATCAGGGTCAGAATCAGGATCAGTATCTGGATCAGAATCTGGATCTGAATCTGGATCTCAATCTGGATCTGAATCTGGATCTGAATCTGGATCTGAATCGGGATCTGAATCTGGATCTGAATCTGGATCTGAATCTGGATCTGAATCTGGATCTGAATCAGGATCTGAATCAGGATCTGAATCAGGATCTGAATCTGGATCAGAATCAGGATCAGAATCAGAATCTGAATCAGGATCTGAATCAGGATCAGAATCAGGATCTGAATCAAGATCCGAATCAGGATCTGAATCAGGATCTGAATCAGGTTCTGAATCAGGATCTGAATCAGGATCAGAAACAGGATCAGAATCTGGATCTGAATCAGGATCAGAATCAGGATCAGAATCAGAACCGGTCGATTCTGTAAAAATCTCACCGTGAAAACTTAGGTGATGTGAGTTTGTTTTTGCTAGGAATTAACACTATTGACAGCTCACTCCACGCTCACTTCACCCAAGTTTTCACGGTGAGATGGTTACAGAATCGCACTGCTGAATCAGGATCTGAATCAGGATCTGAATCAGGATCTGAATCAGGATCAGAATCAGGATCGGAATCAGGATCTGAATTAGGATCTGAATCAGGATCTGAATCTGAATCTGAACCTGAACCTGAATCTGAATCTGGATCTGGATCTGAATCTGGATCTGGATCAGAATCTGGATCAGAATCAGAATCTGGATCAGAATCATCAGGATGTTCTTTAGCATCGTTGTGATTTGAAAGTTTAAGACACAAAAAAGCGACAGTTTTTACATGTTGTTTTGTTGTTTTTTTAGAGACATGTAAATTCATAAGATTTAACATGGGAGAAAATGAGATAGGAAGCATTATACAGTGTTTTTGAAGGTTTCACTTCCACCACGTGTGAATTGCACACATGCTGTTTTTTTTTTGTCTGTGTAAAATACCAATCAATCCAATCCAAATCCAATGCCAATCTCTTTGATTATACCTACGTAGTGCAATGAAAAAAAGAAAATCGCGGACTGACACAGTCAGTGGAAAGATGTGTAAAACTAGTGACGGAGGCTTCTCAAAGCGTCACGGACGCTACAGCTCGGGATGGTTTTATTAGGAACAGATTAAAATCTCGCTCAGAAATGCCTAATTTTGGTCACAAAAACCAGTTCCGTTTTTAAAGTTGCCATTGATTATTTTGTCTTTCAACTATTTTAAACCTTGCTTTAACTCATTGTTGTACCCTTAAATTTAATAAAAACCATTTCAATGTTATTTTTGTATGATTTATAGTTTATATTAGGAACCCCTAAAAATAGCAAATTTGAAAAACTTCAAGGACTGGTAGAGGCCTCAAGATGCCGGATATCTAATTAAATTTTATAATAATCGTAATATATGTGTCAAAACGCAACTTTTGATACCTCTTGCGTAGCCGTAGCTCAATTTTTTTTTTCCCCCATACCTGAACGGGACTCCCTAATGCGAACCCGGTTTTGGAACTCTCATGTCTATAAGACGAACGATTTTCGTATTGGCATGAGCTATTAGAGACTAATTTATGCATTGGGCACTATTAGCCTATCAGTTAGATTAGTAGCTATTTGGAGGTTAACTTATCAAAGTATGTTGTTGTTGTTTTTTGTTGTTGTTGATAGTTGTTGTTGTTTGTTGTTGTTGTACTCGTGAATGCTCAAATAACCGTAATTTCTAAAAAAAGAATGACGACCTTGACGTAACCTAACACAGAGTACCTTTGACCTAGGAATTTTACAGAAGAGACAAAAAAAATTGTTAAACTCTCACCGTAAAAACTTAAGTGAAGTGAGCTGTCAATAATGTCCATCCAAAGTCAAAGTCAAAGCATTTATTTCAAATAGGCACATAAAAGGCACTTTTGAACGTCAAAAATTACAGTAAAATAGAATTGATTCTAGTCGCCCCTTCCAAAAGGTAGTTTACGAATGGAGAAGAATGGGCAAGAAACTCCATATTTTAAAATGTTTTACAATATTTTGCATACATTAATTATATAATAATATGTGAAGACGATTCACCTAAAATAAAATTACTATACCATTATAGGTAAAATAATTAGAAATGAAACCATGACATATAAATTAATTATCTGACAGATACATGGTGCTCACGTATTTACAAACTTAACAAAAAATTAACAAGTAATAAGTCAATTTATCTTTTTTGACATTCATTTCCATTCTGTAATTATTAGACTCAAAGCCTAATAATTACAATGAATGTAAATGAATGTCAAAAAAGATAAATTTTACAATTATATTAGCAACAAGTTTGATTTTGTCTAGACAAGATTGTCCCCAGCATCAGATGGAATGACAGAACATTTCACCTAAGTTTGCACGGTGAGATTGTTACAGAATAGAATAGAATTTTTCTTTATTAAAGTGACCAAGACTCAAACAAGACTGTTAGTAAAACTTACGACTATGTTAATAAGCACAGACACTAAATATAAACACAAGAAATAGCGAAGAATAAACCGGCTGTTATTTTACTTAGGGCTGATTTTTAATGGACAGATAATTTTTATTCGTACAATAAAATTGATGTCTGACAGTTTTTGTATGGTATGTACTAACTTTAGATCTAGCCTAAACCTTCGAGCCAGTTACTGTATTTTGAACTTTATTGTAACATAAAGTTCTGAATGCGAAATTGACAACTCAGACTCGGATTTAACGTCAGTTTTTGTAAAAAAAACTTTAACTTTGACAGATTATAATTCGAAATTTAAAAACAGCTCGATGGTTCAAGCCTGGGTCTAAAGACCACCCTTGTTTTATATTGTTATTATTAAATTACCGTAAAGAAAATGAAAATCTCATCTATCTCGAAAATTCGCATTCATGAATACCTATTCAAAAAAGTTCTCAATTAAGAATGAATAAAACCAAAATAAAATCCCTGGCTCCCATTACAAATTTCCCAATACCAAGTCCGAACAATAAAAACAGTTTATCTGTGTAAAGTGTAATTAGTACATAGTTTAATTACGGCCGGCGCACGGCCGGTGATTCGGTGGAAATCTTGGCTGGCTCCCTGCAATTAATGCTGGCTTTAACTGTGGCCGGTGGCACGATCCAATTACTAGGAGTTTGGCTTAAATAATGAGATGCAGTGCGGTTTGGATTATGTCAATCAATTGGAGACTGCTGTGCGAATTAAGGCTTTAGTAAGGAGGATATCTTAAAGGGCTTTGAGTCTTCAACTGATGATCTATTAATGGTTCTTTTAGGCACTTTGGTCTTGGATAAAAAAGGTTACCATACAATATACAGTCTTTAAATTTAAAGGTATTTTTATGTCTTTTTTCTTCAGAACGAATTCGTCGCATTGAGTAATGCTTTGATATAATGTCCTGAGTGGCCTGGGTCTGCACGATACAGAAACTTAGGTATATGTGTCTGTTAGCCTGCATCATCTCATTGCTGGGCAAAGGTCTCTCCCCATGACTTCCAGCTCTTTCGAACCAGGGCTAAAGTGGACAACTGGACATGTATTTTCCCCAGCTCGCCCCACGATCATCTACGGGGTCTACCGCGACGCTTTCTAGCTGTGTCAGGGTTCCACGTAGGGCTTATTTTGGTTCACAGCTCATTGGGCATACGGCAAACTTATGTACGGTACTAATAATACTAAACTCGTTGCTAAGTCCTGGGCTGACATAACTATAAACTTGGATGGTTTTAAGTAAACATTTTTTTAAAAGTGCACTTGGTCGTGCGACCTCGACCTCGACATGTTTGACGAGATACAGCACAACCGAGCGACAAAATATACATTCGGTTTTGCCACAGGGCCTATGCTGAATCATGCCAATCCAAACATGTGTATACATAAAGGTTCCGCGCCCTTTTATTACCCACAGGGACTATCAATAAAATGAAAGATTTATCTTATAATAAATATCACATAAGTATTCCTAAAGTTGGATCTATACTTTTACTGTGTACTTTTTATGTCTTTATTATTTACAACTCTTCCAAATATGTACGTAAAAGTGCTTATCTCATAATATTATGCCATCAACTAATAAAAATAATCAACCGGTTAAAACCATTACAGTAACTCAACTTCCCTGTAAGCTCCATCAAAAAATTGTACCTCTGACGTTACCTTTATAAATTTAAAGGACAATGTCCACTTCAATCATCGCTTCAGCTTATAACTTTGCTCCAAACGAAAACTGGAGCTTCGTGCTATTTGTGCAGCTTCATTGTGCAGGTACGTATACAGATGGCATTCAAAAATGGCACCTGATTGTTTCTGGCCGCTCTTTTCTATTCGGCCGGTATTTCCCTACGGAGTGACGTCACGACTGACCCATGGAATGATCGGTATGAGTTTGTTGCAGAAAATCTGTGTCCAAGAATGAAAATAGGACCGAGATTCTAGGATTTATAGGTAGTCGTCTGGTAATTTAAAGATTGTTAGTGTCAAACTTTTGCTTTTGCGTTCATTTATCATCTTATTTAGAATATAAACAACCTTTTGCTGAATCACAATGAATCGTCGAAACATAAATGTAATACACAGGGTGGTAGGGACATAGACACGCAAACTATTACCATGAATTCAGCACATAATTCTAGACCGCTTAGCGTAGACGTTTTTCATCGGTTATCAAATTTCATAGAATACCTACGTCGTCAAAATGTACGGAACATCAATTTTTCTTTTAATAACCGACGAATAATTTCAATGCAGGGAGGGCGTTTTAGAATCATGGACTGTATCCATGGTAGCAAGTAGCGCGTTTTTTATTTACAGCTTACTTCTTCTTCTTTTTCAACAGACTTAAAACAGCGATGCCTTCCGTTTCTTTTTTTTAATTTACCACCAATTTCGACACTTCTTAAAAATATTTTCACTTTGTGTTCGCTTTTTCGGTTAACTTTTATTATGTTGCTTCTTGTTTTGTTGTCAAGTATTTTTATTATACGCTTTTCAGCAGAGGCACAAACTTAAATGTATGTAGATACCTAATCCAATTTCTTCTTTGTTTCGACCTTAAGACTTAGACAAATTAACATTTACATTTTAGCGATAACGATGAAAGAAAAGTTAAAATTTTATGGGACTGACATACGCTACTGAAAATCTTATGTTGTTCCTGTTGAAAGGCTTTGTAGAAACACGAAACGCTTTGAAAGCGATTGTCACTTGTCTAGGCTCTCTAGTCGTAATAGATCTCCTCTGTATCACAGTATAAAGACATACAGTATTGTATCTCGGCCGTAACCTTGATGTAAATGCCTACAGCCGCGCGGTACGTAAACATGCGATAGGGCTGCCCGCCTCCAGTATTTTAATTACATTTGCCTACTTTGTGTTTCCATTTAGTTTCGTTATTGTATTTTACTGTGTGTACATAAATAATAAAATAAATAAATAAATATACCTACTTCTTTTTATATAAACAAATAAAATACTTTGTGAATTGAATAGGAAGTGTTTAATAAAAATGCGTGTTGTTTTGATCGCCGCCGCACGACTCCAGCTAGTGAGCAGCGCGCTGTTGCTATTCAAATTTCGAACTAATCGCCGCGCGGCGCTAGTCAGTAGGCAGCGCTAGGGCGCTGTTAAAATGGCGGACAAGCAAGTGTGCATTCACAGATTGATTTTATTTAAAATTAAAAAAAAACAGTTTATTCGGTAATTTAAAAACTTGGCTGCATGCTCTAGTATCTTTGCCAACATTTTCACGCAGCCACGGCAGAAAATAATCCTCGCGCCATTTTTCTCAAATTTTCTTTTCTTTGTACTTGTATTGTGAAATGTTTTTTTTTTCTGTTTCTTCGCAAATGTGTTGTGTGTCGTACGATATACGTGCGTATTGGTTATAACATCTTAACGCACTAATATCGTAATGTACTATTACAGAATTATAATCATTAAAGTCATCAACACAACTCTCTAAGACCATGTAAGTCCAAAGAATGATGATTTCATGAAACAGTTATTCTTATTACAGTAACAGTTATTCAATAAAAATAATTAATTTTATTCATAAAAGTATGCAATCATTTCATTAATGTTTTGTTATGATGTTGTCACGTTAAACTATCGTCCGTAAATCGACTTTACAGACAACCAATTTTTTTCTAGTATTATTCATACACACAGTACAATAAACAACTATTATTAATAATAAAAACCACGTCTTTACTTTGAATTATACAAACTAACAAAACACACATGCCCTGAGGTTTTAACACAAGCGTACCTACCGTATAATGATTCATGAACCGCCTATAACTACCTATTTCACTCGTGTCTATCACTTTCCTTTACTTTAATCACTTTATTTATTAATCCAGACATCTTTTTTTCCGGAGGTAATACGAAATACTTATCCATTAAAAAGACACACATTATGTACCTACCCACTAGTAAGTAAAATAGTCTTACCTTTCCGAGTTTCCAGGTAATGTAAAAAAAGCTATCTCTGGATGCGTTATTGACGAATTCATGCAACCAAAAACAGCACAATATCGCCTACTCGTCATATTAAATATGTACTTGAACTTATTTTTAGTGAAAAAATCGCGCGGTTATTGTTATAAAAAACAACACACCGTCCGTTCGTCACTGTTGCACAGTCGCGACTCCGAGCCGCCTGAGCGCACACGGTGATCGAAGCGCGTAGGTATAGCCCGCGTTTCGTCCGTTTGTATGAAGACGACCTACTGTATATATCATTACCGTGTCTGTATACCTACCTTTATCGACAAACCCTCCCCGTGCAGTGAACATTTCGTGATTGTAGCAAACGTTATTTTATAGAGGAAAAACTGAAAAATAACCGTCATTGGCATTCTCATTGGCATTCAAAGTTCTCATTGTCATAATCGAAGACATAGTAGGTCATTAGACCTGTAAACATTTGTTTTAAATAGGTATGTTTTACGAGCTTTTCTACACAACGAGTAATTCAAAATAAACATACAGTAAACGTGGCTGATAACAGCTGATGACGACTGGAGCCGAGAATGAGCGATTCAGCGCTGAGTATACGCGATACAGCGTCATCCACCCAAGTGTGACGGTTCAATTTAAATCACTGTTCAGGAAAAGCGCAATGTGCGTCTAAAGAAGTTTTTAATTTTACTTCAAAAGCAATGAATTGTTCTTTACGAGGTTTCCATTGCATGGCGACGATACCTATTTATCCAGATAGCTAGTCTCGTTAGATAGTACCTACGTACCAATGCAATGGCGGCCTCATGACGTGCCGCATACTGGCTGCCAACGAGATAACGTTTCGTCATAACACATTGTCGGGAAACGGCCGTGACAGGCGCTCGCTACAGTGGAGGCAAATATTAAGTTGTATTCGAGGTTACAAACATAATTTTACATAATATTGAAGCATTTATCTCTAGTGCATAGGTAGAAACTGAAAAACGTGTCGAAATCTTATTTGCACCAATGTTTTTAGTTCAGGTAAAAAGGTCCGATTTAAGTCGAAATTAAAGTCAAAAACTTTTCAGAAATGTAGGTAAATTGGTTTAATTTTTAACAGATTGAGATTAGAATGCTAAAGTTCATCAAGGTACGGGAATTGCTCCTCAGTTACTGGATCTATTATCCTTATCATTTTTATCACCCTGACAGCGCGATTCTCCTCAGTAAATGAAAACTAAAATGAAAAATGAAATGAAATGGAAAAGTGTTTATTCACAGAAATTATTTTTTACAAAATATATTTATCTCCGCCAAACTGCAAAGCAGTTTGTTGGCAGACGTAGCTCCTTTTTTTTCTTTTAATTATAAACATATTTTATTTTTATAATGACAATTTTTCACATACAGGTTAATAAAATTATTCCTTCATTCCTTAAATTAAAAAAAGAAAACAAAATAGGCTCTGTTTTCATTCTTCGTTAGTAAAAGTTGCACAACATAGTTGGAGCGACTTGATCTTTTGTTATAAACAATGTCAAAATTATCCACTTTCTATTTTTTCAGAAAACTTAAATAAAAAATATATAAGTAGGTACATATAAGTTAAAATTTTTATTTTAATAAAAAAAAGTTTTTTTAATCCTAGCCACTACTACCAAAATAATGTTTTTATCACATCTATTCAAAAGGAGCTAGCGTAATCTTCGTAAATAGGGACTAAAATATCTCCTTAATCCCTAGGGACTAAAAGTGATTTGAATTTGGAATGTAGATATTGTTAGTAAAAGTTCCAATCACCAATGAGATCAATCACGAACATTGTATGAACAAGTAACAGGCTTTATAATAAAGAAAAACGCGCACGACCCAAATTTAAAAAAACAAGTTTGTGAAAAAATAAAAATCGCTTGAAAAGCATTCTACCTTCGTTTGAAATTGTTTACTCAAATTAGGATTTCACTTAGTAATTACTTCCTCAAGTAATTGTATGTAAATAAATAAACGTAGGTACTATTCTTATTCATAAGTTGCACTTACTTATTTTTTCATAGAGGGTAATAAAAAATAGTGTCCACCTCGGGACCAACACTATTTTATTCTCCAGTGACGTACTTTGAATCCTTTGCCTTCAAAATAGTTGTTTGCTCCCTTGGCAAACAATCTACTATTTTGAAATTAAAAGCGATTTTTAAATAGTAATAGAACACTACTCAACTTTAAATGTGTATTTTAAATTGATCAAAAACGATTCAATACTTGATCAGGTAGGTAACCAGATATTAATCGTACTACGTTGTCATGAAGTTTGACCACAAATTGAATTGAATTATGCTTATAAAATCCGGCGATTAGAGTTCTGAACGGCTAATCATTTATTTTGCGGTGTACCAACCAAATTGGATTTAATTTGACCACAATAACCCTAAAACCAATAATTCGATACAATAATGATAATTATGGATTAAAGAATTGACGGTGGTAATCAAATTACCGTAGGTACAAAAACATGTTCAAAACAAAACTGAATTTAGTAGGTAAGTATTTAAAAACCGATACACATATAAATATCTTAAGAAATTATCAGTACCTTTGTACAGCCAACGCCGCTATTCGATTTGATCCGTACTTCCAGGGACACCCAATAGTATCCATTTTACTGTGTGTAGGTACAGACGCCAGCACATCAAGCTACCCGAAACTGTCAAACTTTCCCAATCAACTTTGAACCTTATGCTTAAGCGATAAATAAATAAATCTATTAAAGAAATTTGACAGATTGTAGTAACTTGATGTGCTAGCGTCTGTACATAAATAATAAAATAAATAAATAAAACAAAACATGTTTTATTTTATTTATTTATTTTATTTTTATCTTTATTTCAGATCAATGTTGCCGTGTGACTAAAGACTACCACTGGAAGTGGAATATTATAGTCTAGTAATACCGAAATAAAGATATACATAACATACACAATCAGCCTATAATGTTCCCACTACTGGGACACAGGCCTCCTCCAGCAGTGCGATTCTGTAACCATCTCACCGTGAAAACTTAGGTGAAGTGAGCGTGGAGTGAACTGTCAGTGTCATCTTACCAGATACTAGGGATTGACCAAGCATACATTTACAATCATAAAAGAGATTTTAATAATATTTTTTTAGCCTAATCCTTGATATTTTTATATAATTCAAAGCTAGTATTTTAGTGGTCAAAACATTAATATTTTGTGGGGTTTTACTTACAATAAAATTGCAAAACAGAAGCGCAGTCAGAATCTCAATCCTGTTTTTTTTTTCTTTTTTCTCTAGTCTATTAAGTCCTTATATAGACTGAGGCGCGAGCGCGTCACGCACGAACAGTAAATAAAATTAAAACATTCACGTTTATGACAGCTAGACTGATGAAAATACGCATCGACATTGTTTGGTTATTATGAGCAATTGTAGATCGAGTCTAGTAAAGACTGCGACGATATTCAGCGTTGTTATTAACCCAAAACTATTGAATTAGAAGAGATAACCGAGTGTGTCAAGTCATCGAGTGCTAACGGATGCCTAGTTGACGGACCATAGAATGTAATCTCACGTAGTTTGTGTGGCGTGATCACTTCACCCGATTCACGACACTAAATGTCGTAAATCGGGTGAAGTGAAGGTGAAGTGATAAGATCACGCCGCGCTTGCGCGTTAATCACTGTCATTATCACATTGCAGATTGCGTGATCACTTCACCTTCCCTTCACCCGATTCACGACATTTAATGTCGTGAATCGGGTGGAGTGAAGGTGAAGTGATAAGATCACGCCGCGCTTGCGCGTTAGTCACTCATCACATTAGAGATTTGTTTTTACATATTTAACATGTAAGGCGTCATGTATAAGAACATTAGGAAATTATGGTAATAATATTAATAATTAATATAATACACCATGGCGACCCTGCCTTAGAGTCTGCCAAGGGGCAGATTAAGCAAAGTTTTCGTTGAGCGATTTTCAAAATGTGTAACTCTAAAGTAGAAAAAGACGAGGTATTCGTCAATCAAAACGCGGCTGGTGGAGGTGTTGTTGACGCCGAGGTGATGTTGCCATGGTTACGAGATTCGAGTGGAGTGATATATGGTACATTCCGAATTGCACTGTAATCGACTACAGCGTGCTTACACCTTGACCCCAATTATTCTGCTGTATGGTATTTATCTATTATTCCCCGCATAATCTTACCACGCCGTACGGTTGTCAAGCGTGGTATTTTGACAGTTCAAACCGGTTTCGGTCATTGTGTCATAGAGAATACGTTTACGCAAATTATTTATGTGAGCGCTGTGTGCGATGATGACTTAATTCGGAATGAGCCATATTTCACGCCGCGCAAGCGCGTTAGGCGCTGGCGCTGTCTGACTATATAAGGACTTACTAGTCTAGGGAAAAAGAAAAAAAAAACAAGGTTGAGATTCTGACTGCGCTTCTGTTTTGCAATTTTATTGTAAGTAAAACCCCACAAAATATTAATGTTTTGACCACTAAAATACTAGCTTTGAATTATATAAAAATATCAATAGGATTAGCATTAAAAAATATTATTAAAATCGATTATGATGTAAATGTTTGCTTGGTCAATCCCTAGCATCAGTAGGATGACACTGACAGCTCACTCCACGCAAGTATTCACGGTGAGATTTTTACAGAATCGACATGCAGTAAGATCAAAATGAAAATACAAGATGGCGGCTATGAAAATATCAGTATGACGAAACGTTTCAAAATTAGCAGCCATCTCTGGATTTTCATTTTGACCTCACTATTGGTATCAGCACTCTCGAAAACCACGAAAACTAATATATCTGTCTCTCTATCCTACTATAATTATAGTAGGATAGAGAGACAGATATATTAGTTTTTAATTAATCCTAATTCCTGCTAATCCTATTAGGTAATATTATAAACGCGAAAGTTTGTGAATATGGATGGGTAGGTGTTTGTCACTGTTTCACGCAAAAATTACTGAACAAATTTGGATGTAACTTGTCACACATATAGTTTATAACCAGGATTAACACATAGGATACTTTTTATTCCGAGATTCCCACGGGATCAAAACTTATGCGGTTGAAATCGCAGGGCGCAGCTGGTATATAATAAAATGTCGGATGGAAGGGCATAACGCATTTTCTTTTATTTTCTACTAGTTTACTCTTACCACAAGCTCCGTTAAAAAACTACGTTCCAAAAATACCTAATTAATTCTCGTATTTCCTAAACAAAAAGGAGCACATTGTGGATGTCACGTGATCGCTCGGAGCGACCGTGTCTGGTGTCATCTAGTGCGGCGCGCTTTTATCAAAAGTTTCGAGTTACACCCCAAAGGCCGCGGCCGTGTACCAAGGATTATATTTTACACTTTCATACTGAAGTGGCAAAGAGGCAACGGTGTGAGAGGTGGTTAGATTGTAGGCGAGCAGCGAGTAAGGAATTCTGGAAGGCCTGGGAAGCTTCTTAAGAGCGTTTACGACGTACGGCATTTCGTACAAACTTTCAAGCCCTTTTTATTGAAATTAATGAACCGATTTTAATGAAACTTCATACGCATAAGCAGAATACAAAGGTCTAAAAGTTACTTAAGAACATACACACTGTCCATTCCAAGGTTGCCTGGAAGAGATCCTAGTATATTTTGTAGTGTTTGATGTATTTTTTCATGTTATGTATTTTGGTGGTGTACAATGAAATATCTATAAATAAATAAACAAGCAAAGCAGGCACATAATATGTAAAAAAAATGTGTGTTTATTTATGCATGATCATAATTCTGCTACATCTTATTTATTTACTTTTTTCCTGTATTTTCACGAAAATTAATGTAGGTTTCATATATCTACACTATTGTAAACATAAAAACGAGAAAAAACTGAAACAAAAACACAGCTTACTTACAACTTATTAAAACAAAACACAACCGCCCGCTTGCACAACAACCTAATCTTTTAACCATGACAAATATAAGTAACTTGGCTAATAAAACGCATGCTTAGTTACGAAGTTTGGAACTAATCCGGAGTTGCGCACTTATTCGGGCATTAGCTGTATTTAGGTCACGGCATTAGGAACATTAAACATTCACTTAATGGGCACCTTTTTGTCTGCCCTGATTACGTCGTGTTCGTTGGAACTTACAACGTTATTGATTCCTTTTTCGGGGTATTCTATGATGATGTCGTGACGACCTGGAGGTTAGGGAACTTGTTTCTTGGGTATAAGGTCTCCTTCTTAACATACCGAAGGCAATCTAAATGGACACGGCCCAGAATTCGACTAAGTGTTTGGCGCCGCCACCAGCGTCCATCAGTTTTTGTTATGTGCAGCGGACATGTAGGACATGATATTAAATGTCCCATCATTTGTGGAATAGCACCACATTTACGCTCCAAAGCGTACGAAAGCTCCAAAGTCTACGAATCTGGTTGTGAGTTGGAATCTGACAAACATCCAACAACGGTTTATACCACTACCTGCAGGCACACAAATCCTGCAAAGGCAAGGAGGTTTGCAGCGTATTACAAACCTTATAAATCAGGAGGCCAACCCCCGTGATTAAAAACGATCGAAACCTCATCATCACAGCGACCAACTATGTCAAAAGCTTGTAAAAAAATATAAAATTGAGGTATTTTAACCGATTGAGAAAAATAAATACTTAGACATAATATTTATTTGCATTAAACATCACACTAATATTATAAAGGCGAAAGTTTATGAGCGTGTGTGTGTGTTTATATGTTTGTTACTTCTTTACGCCCAAACGTCTGGACCAATTTTGATAAAATTTTGTATAGAGGTAGCTGACACCCTGGATTAACTTATAGGCTACTTTTTATCCCGATATTCCCACGAGACCGACACTTACGCGGGTGAAACCGCGAGGCGCAGCTAGTGGTATATAAAGTTGTTTAAAAAATACATTATAGATCACACATGTTTTGCTTATATCATGGATCATGTTATCTGACTAATAAATAAATGATAATAATATATCATAACATGCAAAAATTATATGCAAAAATTAATAGTGTTTAACCAGTTATGTAGTTTTGTTTTAAAAAATCTAAGATATAAAGTTTTTAATAAGACTGAGATAGAATGTGAACTTTATGATAATACGGGAATGGTTAGTAAGTTTAAATTAACTCAAATGTCTGCATGGTATTACTTCTTTATTTAGAAAAAATACAGATTAATAAACAATCAAAAAATATCTCTTAAATCAAAAACCTGGTTACCACACTGAACACATTGATTCAGTGAAGTGAACGTGATTCCAGCGTTACATTCACGAACGAATGAATATCCATTCATTCGTTCATTAAATCAGTTTCATATCAAGCGGTTCTGCTTTATCAGTAGTGAAAAGCGTCGAATTCGAAAAGGCAGAATATGGCTTGTTTTAAATATGGCTGAAGCGGTTATGAATGAGTGGTTAAAATGTGGAAAATATGATTTTAGTTTTATTATGACTGAAATACGTAATGTGTTAATAATGAAATAGTTAACAACATAGGATGTGTTATAATGCATAAGAAAGGTGCATTATAATAGTACTATTCGGTCCCAAAGACGACCGTTGAAAATACGTTAGCCAAGACGCAGACAGCAGCGTTCTCATTTTTCAAAATTCAAATTTCAAATGTTATTATTAATAACTTTGATCAATAATAGTATTGATCGAAGATTAATAATCATAATTTTACCATAATAGATTGGGCGGGGAGCCCCAAACTAGGCATTTGCCTGTATCTTTGGGATCAGAATATTGCGAGGTAGGTACATAGTGATAATTGTATGACAGGAAAACAGAAACTAAAATCAAGTAAAATATAAACCAGCCCTAGTTTAGCCGTAGCAGACCACCACTTCTAGAGATCACAAGTAATTTTTCAAAATATGAAACAGAACATTTCATACAGTACTTACATTTCCCTCCGCCTTTAGCAAAGCTTATAAGTGCAGGTCTACTTTTAAGGAAAATTTCTCGCCGGCTGATCGACACTTCACGTGACCAGAGAGCTGTGTTATTCTTTGACCAAAGAATTAGCATTGCCATTCTACGTAGCAACGCTGCCAGTCTTCTGCACGTTTTCGGATGACAGCGATGCAGACGAGAAGGTACTTCGACGCCTAAGTGTCCTTTTGTTTTTGTATTTCTTTGTATATTCAATTAGTTAGTCATTTAATTTAGTACTTACCTAGTGTAAATAATTAGCTGTGATAAATATTGCAAAAGCTTACAAATCAACCAATTCACGTAAACTATCACGATTCTTCAAAACCTAAAACTGACATTTTCAATCTTCCTTAAACTTAGCGTAGATATCTATGAAACGGAGAGGAAATTAAATCAGAACACTTGCGCGTCACGAGCTAAAAATTTCAATATTTTACGCGATAAAAAACTATGAAGAAAGTTCTAGTATCGAACTAAAAACTTACATTCTTTAATTAATAGTTTCGATACACTTTTGAGATTCGGATCTCAAACTGTTTCCTTTGAGAAATTGTAAAAAAACAAAACTCTCTCTTTGCCGTTGCACAGTCGTGTAATAAAGAAAACTGTGAGTACTGTGTGAACTAAATAAACATAGTGTTTACTTTGTTAAGAGAACATCTATTCTAATAATAAAGCTGAGGAGTTTGTATGTTTTATATTTTTTATCTGAAATGGGTTTGCTCTTGACTCTAGTCTAGGTTAGAGGTGACAGAGACAAAGTCTACGATGAGCTTACCCAGAAGAAGCCTGTTCATTCTTACTTTGAAGAAATTCGGGTTGTATGCACTCGGAAACACAAACGCAGGTAGCCAGTCCCACTCTTTTGCTGTGCGCATTATAAAGGACATTTGAAAACGCTTAGTGCGAATTGGTGGAATAGCAACTAGGTAGGGATGGTAACTTGCAGTGCGTCTAGATGTCCGAAGGTAGAAAGGGGCCGGTGGAATGAGGTCGTGGAGTTCTTGGGCACACTCACCGAAGTACAGTCTGTAGAAGACCGACAAGCAGGCAACCTTGCGACGATGAGCCAAGCTGTGAAGCTTGGCATCCACCAGTTTAACGTCGCCAAAGAGCCTCTTAACACTGCGTTCCACCGAGTCAAGCGCGGCAAGTTGGTATTTCGCTGAGCCATCCCAAAGGTGGCTGCAATACTCCATGCAGGAACGAACTTGCGCTTTGTAAAGGATATGAACGCGCTAAGCTCTGGAACTACCAGTCGGTTTTTTAAGTTATTTTCGCATTTGATAGCTCAATTCTTGAGGAAGGCTATAGGATAAACATCACGCTAGGACTCTTAGGAGCCGTTCAATGACAAAAAGAGTAAAAAAAACCCTGGGCTAAAACGAAGTAATAGCACGGGCAGGAGATGCGATGCGACGGGGTTGGTCAGGGGAACAATATATTTCACGCCGAGGAGTCGCAGGCAGAAGCTAGTTTATTTATAAAACCCCACGAAGTTTACTTAAATTAGTTCGAAGTTACTACAATAAATTGTGTTGTTCTGCTAGTATATACATGTAAATAACTTCAAAGCTCGATTTAGGACAGGCTTGAGCTTTTCCTGTAAACTTACATAGGTAGGTACTTATATAATATATAAGGTGTGAAAAGTTTTAGGTACTGTTCTGTTTTAATTTAATATTAAAGGTACTATTATACTCTTCACTTTAATAATAATTACCATTTCCACATGTCCTCTTTTTTTGGAATGGTTAAATTAACATAGGTGAACCAAAGTGCAGCCTCCAAAAGAGTGGGTCTTAAAATGAACATGGACAAAACGAAGGTCATGTCAAATGCTCATGTAACACCCACTCTCATAAAGATCGGAGACGCTACACTCGAAGTCGTGGACGAGTATGTTTACCTAGGACAAACCCAGTTAGGTAGGTCTCACTTCGAGAGAGAAGTCAATCGTCGAATCCGACTCGGCTGGGCAGCGTTCGGGAAGCTACGCAATATGTTATCGTCCCACATACCACTGTGTCTCAAGGCGAAAGTCTTTGACCAGTGCGTGTTTCCAGTGATGACTTATGGCACTGAAACATGGTCGCTCACAATGGTCCTTATTAGAAGACTAAAAGTCACCCAAAGGGCAATGGAGAAGGCTATGCTTGGAGTTTCTCTGCTTGATCGAATCGGAAAGGAGGAGATCCGCAGGAGAACCAAGGTAACCGACATAGTCCGAAGAATTGCCAAACTTAAGTGGCAGTGGGCAGGGCATATTGCACGCAGAACAGATGGCCGATGGGGACGAAATTTTCTGGAGTAGCGACCGCGTACCGGAAGACGTAGCATTGGAAGGCCTCCCACAAGGTGGTCCGACGACCTTGTGAAGGTCGCAGGAACCCGTTGAATGCAAGAAGCACAGAACCGGTCGAAGTGGAGGTGCTTGGGAGAGACCTATGTACAGCAGTGGACGTCTTTCGGCTGAAATAATGATGATGATGGTGATGAACCAAAGTTTGGACTCTTAGTTAATTTAAACAATACATTAATTACAAAACCTAAATATTTCTAACAAACATGTAAAACAAACTAGCTATAGAAATCGAAAACATTCTAAAGACCACCTTATACCAGAAAATCCGCCCAAAATCCAGGTTGAAACCGCAAAACAAAATTGAAAGCCGTCCCGACCCCAACTAATCATTCCCTCGCTTTCCATGCAAACATTATTTACTTCCAACTAATAAACTCTATGAATATCCGAGCATAATACTCGTATTTCATCAAGAGGACTCGATGCTCGCATATCAAAGGATCCCAAGATATCTCTACGAAGATGCAACTCATTACTATGGTAATATAAACCGTAGTCTGCATGAATTCTGTTGGTGCCGCGAATAATGTTACACATATTATGGCACCTAACGATTCAGTACCTAATGAGGGATGCGTCTCATATCATATAAAGTTATTTGAAATATTTTCACTTCAATAACGTTCACAAGATGTAATAAACGTGAGATAATAATAATAATAATGTTTTCTTGCCAAAAACAGTTTTTACACATCCTAAAAGTCTACTATAATAGCCAGATTTACAAAAAAAAAAAACTAGTACGCAAAAGAAGGATGTTGCTTATGAACTCCACACTAGGTCGAGACTGTCTCCAGGAAGATATACCAACTATTGATATAATTTCTTTACATATAACATTTATATACTCTTAAACTTATTTCGTATAACTTTATTGGATATAACGTTTATTTAATCGAAAAACATTAGTTCTATCGTTTAAAATACAGTATGTTAACTAACAGAGGGCGTTCCCGTTAACCCGCAATAGTATAGCATCCATACATGCTAAAAAAAATATTACCATTCGAAAATAAAATGTTTTTATTTTTTTTTATATTAAAATATTCACTAAAAATCGTAAATTGATACGTTAAAGAAACACTCTGTACACGCGTACTTGAAGGACAGCAATGTCGGAATTTATTTAATTAAATAAATTAGAATTAATTAAATAAATAGAGTATCAATTTACGATTTTTAGTGAATATTTTAATATAAAAAAAAATAAAAACATTTTATTTTCGAATGGTAATATTTTTTTAGCATGTATGGATGCTATACTATTGCGGGTTAACGGGAACGCCCTCTGTTAGTTAACATACTGTATATATTGATACTATCATTATAGTAAACACCCCGATTCAGAGAATCAATCCGACTCGGATTAGGTTAGGTTAGAAGGCTCGCTCCGCTCCCGCCTTAGCCTTTGTGGTTATTTTTTTTATAACCACCCAAAAATAGTAGCCCACGAAGCGCGGCTCCGCCGAGCTATCTTGGCAGGTGGTAAACAGTTACTAGGTATATCATATTAGACTAAATAGGTTTATATCTTTTGAGGGGTATATCAAACGATTTTATATTCATTGTTTGTTATGCTCGTACAAATTAGTTATTTTAAAATTATATCAATCGTTTTTTATATTAACTGATCATTATATCAAATAAAATTAAAGATTGTCACCCATCCACGGACCAACCGCGGCAAGCGTAGCTTAACCTGATTAATCGATGCGTGCAGCTGTTATTACTTAGCCACAAGCCTCTCCTAATTTGAATTATGTGTAATTTTGAAACAAATTTAGATGACACCTCAGAACATCAAAAATTTAAAATATGACCTATTTTACCTACTCTTATTTCGTCTTTTACGCAAACTACTAGTAAACCTACCAGAGTGCGTTTAATTCAGAACAGTTGGTGGCCAAGCAAAATTCCGCTTCTGTACAAACGGCCGCACGAAACCGGCGATGTCCTAACTTGTCCACCGGCCTAACAAATCTATCACTAGGCTTACAATTATGTCCAACTGGCCTATGTCGGACGTCGACATGTGATACGCACCAAGTTAGGTTCGAAAAACAAGCGAAGCCGTTAGCTGACGTCAGAATGTCACCACGCATAGACAACATATTCTATGCAATGCTGCGATGGTGAATAGTAGATACCTAAATGTCGGGGCATTCCTTGATTGTGCATACCTGTCGATCTGTAGTGTAAATATCTCACCTTAAAAACTTGCTTGAAATGAGCTGTCAATAGTGGCAATCTCTAGCATAAGCTTGAATGACAGCTAACTTCATCAGAGTTTTTACAGCGAGAATTTTACTAGACTGGCTGAATGACATAATCACATTGTGACGGAGTTGGTGACTATAGGTGACATCAAAGCGTTTGAAATCGATGATTCAACGTGATAAAGTGAAAGTGAAGATGATATATGAATGATTTGATTGTGCGATTGCGTTTACTTGATTCGCCCTCACTTCACGCACAATGGTCCATTTGAAGGACTAAGTGCGGAAACCAAACCCATAACGTAGAACATTCGCCCTCACTTTTATTCATTTACAAAAAAATGGTCAATATCAAACAACTGCAATTCTATTATATCTCACAAATCGAGCTTTGGTGGCCCAGTGGTAACGGACCCGACTTACGAGTTGTAGGTCGTGGGTTCGGACCCAGACAGGCGCTTTACTTTGTGTGAATTTATTACATCATCACTGCTCTCAAAAACGGTGAAGGAAAACATCGTGAGGAAACCGGCATGTCGTAGAACCAAAAATTCGAAGACATGTGACATCTACCAACCCGCACTGGGCCCGCGTGGTGGATTACGGCCCACTCCCTCTCACAGAGAGGAGGCCTGTGTCCCAGCAGTGGGAACAGTATAGGCTGATTATGTTATCTTACAAATTGTAAGCTCAATATTTATAATTTGTTTGGTTAATTTTAATTACCTTGTACCCCAAATTTTATCAAACTACCAACTTAATCTAATTATTTCGTTTAAAAAAGGAACCATTCCTCAAGTTGGTCGTTATCTCAGTACTCAACGTCAATCAGAGGGATCCAAGCCGCAATTGTATTAAAATTCCATTTTAATAAAAGTCAAATTAACTGATAAGCTAAGCCAGGATCTAGGCCAGGTAACCATATAAATTAGGAAATAATACGATTGTCTTCAGTGGCGGATTTACAAGCAGGCTGAGAAGGTTTGAGCCTAGGGTGGCAGATTTTAGGGGTGGCAAATTTGGAGAGGGTTTTTTTTATTATTTTAAGACGCTTTTTTGCTGTCTTGCAGAAAGAAGTCTACAAGACATATTTGCGATAATTTTCTCCACTTCCCTTTCATTGTATAGACGCTAGCACATCAAGCTACTACAATCTGTCAAATTTCTTTAATAGATTTTCAAATTTATCGCTAAAGCATAAGGTTTCAAAGTTGATTGGGAAAATTTGACAGTTTCAGGTAGCTTGATGTGCTGGCGTCTGTACATTCAACGGTAACGCAAACTTCTATATTCTATGGTAAAACACCCAGTTTGCAGCCCCCAACCAGTAATCAGCCTCTGCCCATACTTTGCATGAGTGAAATTGCAGAAACTATATTTCACACTCTTCCCGCTACACTACCCCTTCACATATTATTTTTTTACTGTTTGTAAGCGCAATAAAGATTATTATTTCGTTTACCGAATGTACAGACGCCAGCACATCAAGCTATCCGAAACTGTTAAATTTTCCCAATGAACTTTAAACCTTATGCTTAAGTGATAAAGTTGAAAATCTACTAAAGAAATTTGACAGATTATAGTAGCTGGATGTGCTGGCGTTTGTACATTATTGTGTAAGTAGCAGGGCTTGTCCGCCCCTATAAAATCTTGAGAAGTACTTTTTAATCAAATCCCAAACGGCAAAAATCACTTCAAATCGTTCAGTAAGAAGCAGATTTTGTTCTATCACCTTCTTAGTCCGCCACTGAGTATACGTTACACCGGCTTATTAGTCATACATAATTATTAAGCTTTGATTAGCTCAGAAATATATCCAAAAACTATTTCTAGTGCAATTTCTACCAAAATGTTGTAAAAAATGTAGGTAAAGGTGAGCTCGACAAAAAGTTAACAACCTATACTTGAAATATATCTGCCACTGATTTTTTTATACAGCGGATTCCTAGAGAGCGTTTTTCTAATACCAGACGTTTCTTCGTAAATTCAATAAAACAGATTGATTTAAGCACTTTCGTTAGTTTTACTTACGTCGTAACGTAACTTATTTAATCTGTGGTTTTACTGAGAATCAGTAACAACGTTCTATTTTTTTTTTAGGTCTATATAGGCAATGTCATATTCGTTGTAAATCCTAATTTCAATCTGCCAAAAATACCTCTAATTTATATTTTTGACAAGTTTTTGACATTGATTGTCACTGTTTAATTGATTTTTAAGTACAGTCCGTTCACAGTTATTTTACCGCTGACAACAGCAACCTTATTGTAATGAGAATAAAGATCATAATGATTTTGACAGACTTGTTATTGGCAGTAACCTAACAGCAACCTAATAAGAATGAATTTAATGATCACTGTGATTTGGACAGTGGTGATGCAAAATCAGAGGTAAAATTTATGTGGAAAACCTGTTACGTGAATTGGACTTCTAGCTTTCAAGTTTAATTATTTCTAGATTTTTAAAGTAATTTCCCCCAAAATTATGAATTTGTGCACTACAAATTTTAAACCCTAATTTTTTATTTGCCGGAGTTAACGCACACCACCAAACGCCCCAATTAGAATATTATGTTATAGTCATTCATAATGCACACTAAATTTTTATTATTATGTATAAAACATTGTTTTTTTCTTAAATTATTTTATGTTGTGGGACAAAATTGTGGTCACATTACAAATTGTCGCTCATTTTTTAGCTGATTTGAGTTAGGACAACTACATTATTCTATTCGTTATTCTTTACATATTGTTGCTTTTCAAAATGGTTATATTTTGAGATCTAAATAACATAAAGGTACAACGGTTAAAGGCTCCTGCAAACAGGCGCGACCCGCGACGCTAATCGCACGCGACACAAAGGCACCGCTCGTTGCGCGACTTGCGGTGCCTTTATGTCGCGCGCGATTTTATCGCGTGTCACGCCTGTTTGAAGGAGCCTTAATAAAAATGTAAAGAATCACAAATAGAAAAATGTAGTTGTTCTAACTCAGTTAGAAAGTGAGAAAAATGAGATAGGACTTTTAGTCATGCGAGCGACGAAATCTACGCATGCACAATGCACACAGTCGCACACGTAACAGCGAAGCCACACTGCTCCGTTGCGCTGAGTTGCGTCGTCGCAGCGCGTTATTTTACATATAAATTTCCACACACACACCATACTGCCACACTTCTCCGTTGCGTTGTTGAATCAAAATCTTGCGCTACAACGTCGCAACGTAACGCAACGGAGCAGTGTGGCTTCACTGTAAAAGGGTCTGTAGGTACTTCATATATTATTTTGGTTTGTTTTACCTGCCGGTCGATTCTGTAGAAATCTCACCGTGAAAACTTAGATGATGTGAGTTTGTTTTTGCTAGGAATTGACACTATTGACAGCTCACTCCACGCTCGCTTCACCTAAGTTTTCACGGTGAGATGGTTACAGAATCGCACTGCTGTACAGTCTGTGTGACAGTAATTTACGTCATCACCATTATTCTGTCCTTATCTCAATTAATTTGTGCTCGGCGCAACTCGCACTGCTGTACAGTCTGTGTGACAGTAATTTACGTCATTATCATTATTCTGTCCTTATCTCAATTAATTTGTTCTCGGCGCAACTCCCACTGCTGTACAGTCTGTGTGACAGTAATTTACGTCATCACCATTATTCTGTCCTTATCTCAATTAATTTGTGCTCGGCGCAACTCGCACTGCTGTACAGTCTGTGTGACAGTAATTTACGTCATTACCATTATTCTGTCCTTATCTCAATTAATTTGTTCTCGGCGCAACTCCCACTGCTGTACAGTCTGTGTGACAGTAATTTACGTCATCACCATTATTTTGTCCTTATCTCAATTAATTTGTGCTCGGCGCAACACGTCTTTTTCTTCCATAATTCTCTATCAGTCGTCATCTCGGTAGTCACCTCCTTTCTAACCATATCATCATTCACACATTCCATCCATCGTTTCTTTGGTCTTCCCCTACTCTTATAGCCATCGACATTCATACTCAAAACTCTCCTCACGACATTTTCCTCTTTTCTCCGTGACACATGCCCATACCATGACAACTGGTTTCCACATAACTTTTCAGTTACCGGTACCACTTTCAGATTTCTTCTTATGTACTTATTTCTTATTCTAACCATTCGGGTAACATCACAGATCCCTCTTAGCATTCACATCTCAGCTGCATGCAATTGTCTTCCATAATTACAGTAATTTACGTAGATTTAAATATTTTTAATTAAAAAAATTACCAGTAAACGATTCCGAACAAACTACTTTCAAAATGTGCATTAATTCAGTTACACATTGTTTAGATTGTTTCCCGTAACAAAGCATTAGAAGCCACGAACGTGTTATAATGAATAAAAATTGCTTTTCTACTTCCTATGTAACTTTTATGGGTTTCTAGGAACTATTGACCACTTCAAGCCTCGTTTGACTTAATGTTAGAGGTATAGTTACTGTACTATTCCAGTTGAATATTCCACAATTTTTAATTTTTTTTTTGTAATACCATCTCGCAGTTCAACCTAGGAGGTTGTCGTCTACTTAACCGGACTTGTCTGTGGTTGCCTCAATAAATTAAGGGCACCCCCTGTGGGGTACGGACCTCGTCTTAGGGCGTCGCGAAGAGAGGGTAGCAAGGGACATGCTGGATCGGAATTATTTCGTAAAAGACTAGCATTGTAATTATGAAGTATGTATTATGAAGTGCTAAAGCCATCATGATTCCAGAGTAAAAGAGAGATGGAGCTATGCAGAATGTATAGCACTGTCCCTTTTCCTCAACGGAATTGATACGGCCTCTGTTCGAATAATTTTAAAAAGGATTAATAGTTTTGTCGCGTTCTAAATTCAAAGCACACCACACAACAAAGGGCTCTTTTTTTTAACTGTCCTAGGGAGTTCAAAACTAGTGAAAATTACAAACTAATAAAAAAAACAAAATGTTTTGTTCTCTGGTGTCTTAGGACATTGTAAAGAATGGTTAGTGCTAATTGTACTAAGATAAATGTCGTACAAGCGGGTTTTAATCTTTATCGGGATTGCGTTTTGTTGGCCAATAGCCAAGTTTCGTTTGGAAGTTTTGCGATCATTGGTCAAAAGATAGAAAAGTTATCTATCTTTTACTCCCAAATTATTATCTTACGAGCAAAGTAACAAAACAAACTTGTCATCAATCAGTGAATCAATAATTCAAAGTTGCACGCTCTTCCACCTCCATAGATTTCAGAGGCTTTTTCTTTGATCCCTTTGGCTGAAGAGCGTCGCGGTATTTTTACTGATCTATGATCTTAGTCCAAGAGGGGGCTCGTGGCTAAAAAATAATAGCCGGACGGGTCGACCCTCAAGGTTAAGCATCGCTTGCCGCGGTTAGTCCGCCAGCTGTCATTTGTAGATCTTTGACAACCGTTAATACTGGTATTAAACTGCATCCTGTTAGACTGGAAGCCGTCCCCAACATAGTTAACATAGTTGGGAAAAGGCAGATTGATCGACGAATCTTTGCTCAAGTAGGTAGGTCCAGACGCCAGCACATCAAGTTACTACAATCTGTCAAATCTCTTTGATAGATTTTCAACTTTATCGCTCAAGCATAAGGTTCAAAGTCGATTGCCAAAATTTTACAGTTTCGGGTAGCTTGATGTGCTGGCGTCTATACCTACCTACTCAACTAGCGCAAAATTCATGACTAGTCCACTAGCAGTTGACAGCGTAAACAACTCTCAAAATATTACATTTCAATTCGCACCACAAACAGGTAGCTAAAACAAAATATTTCAATGGCGGCAATAAAAATAAGTACAAACCCCAACTAAATGTACCTTTTAAAATTACTGTGCTCGCTGTTCCTTTATTTTATTTAGGTTTAGGTACTTGAAACGCGTTACGTTTGCAGAATAATAACGACCTATAAAACCAATCCTGTTTCAACGTTGAACGTTTTACTTAGTTATGTCTCTGTAGGCTTTCAAATACTTTCAGTTTACGGCGTAAGCAAATAGGGCTGTTTGTTGGTACAGTTCGTTTGTACGCAGCCGGACCTGGTTCTAGATTTGATTCAGCAATAAAAACGGTATTTGTGTTTGAAAAACACGATAAAAGGCCAAATCTGAATTTTATTTTAACGTTAAATCAAAGAGTTTTATATTTCCGTCAGTCCGTAAGTCTACAGAACCCTTTTTCTAAGGAACGCGTGGAGGTACCAAGTTGAAATTAATATCAATACTTAGGTTTAAAGATACTTTCTTGTTCCTCCAAGTGAATTCAGACATGCTTTCATAGGATTAATTGAACTACTCCCTGAGGGCATAAAATACAGACATAAATCTACAGTATTTTTTTTTTTTTGGGTTCGGGGCATATGCTACATTTTCCATTGTTCTTTCTTTAAGCGCGATGAGCGATTTTTGGTAGATTAAAATCGTATGGGTTCGCATCACCGTCATGTTAATGTTAACAGTATATCTGTAGCTATAAGGGTGACTATTATGTCATACTTTTAAGTTTTTTTTTCTGTCGGCAGTCCCCACGACTGCCTTTTTTGCACAAATATTTATTTATTTATTTCTTGGATGGCTAACAAACGCTACACAATTACATACATGCACTTTAACATTATCAGGGACAAATACAAGTATGCAGTCCCAATTATAGGAACTACATCATTCACTTATTACTTAGGTTGGTACAACAAGTTTGACAAGGATGAAAATGTTAAAATAAATCAAAATAAAAAACGTAGTGATGGTGATGATGATGAATAATAATAATGATGGTGCCCTTTAGATTGAATAATCTAAAGGGCACCTCCAGATCCGTGAACGGTATTCCAGTGCGTAAAATTTCCGAATTGTTGCTAATGCAACACTTCGGATTTTGGAATTTTATTACCAGCTTGTAAACGAGCCTTCAAGATGTTACAAGTAAGACCTTTGCGTGTTCTATCGAAGGAGTATCAAGCTTTCAATAATTCATCGTTCCATAGACAACCCGACCTTTTGCCACGATTCGCTTTTCCGACAGGCAACAGCATCGGTTCCTATCAAGCTTTCGTGATATTTTTTTTAACTGCAGTAAAGAGTTCAAGAAGAATGAACTTAGTTTTAAATCGATGCTACTATATCAGGCTTTGCGGAACGATTTTTTTTTATTCATGTTTTTATGTAAATGCATATTTTATCTGCAAAAGTAACCTTATTTTTGCCTGTTTTTATACCTTTAAGTTGAGGAACAACATTACAAAATTATTGACTGGATTAGAATACTGTTTATTATGAAGGTACTTACACCATTATCTTCTGGGCTTGCTCGTTGCATCATAGACATAATCCATAACTTTCCAACAGTCGAGATCGCCTGTTGGAAGGGGGTCAAGAGCTGGTCTATTTCGAAAAAAAAACCCATACAGATTATATACTCGTACATGAAAAAAAATTACAAAGGGTGACACAATGGGCGGTCTTGTTGTTGAAAGTGATACTCTTGTCCTGCATCTTTATTGCGAATTATATTTTTTGTTACTCAATCGATAAGCTATACAGTGTTTAGATTTGTTTCTGACATAGGCTTCTGATGACGTTCATCAACTGTTTATTTTAATTGGATACAAAGTCAACATCAACAAACTTTCCAATTACAATACAAATAGCACAGTCGAAGTCCTCGCTTAGACAAATACCTAAACTGATTCACAAACAAACAGAAAACGTGAAAAATGTCGTTTAAACTACAAAGTTTTTAAAGTAAACATACAGTCACGCGCAGGCAAATAAATAAAAAAGTTGCGTAACAAAATTGTCGAAGCGTCCTGATTGGCTGAAAAGTTTCTGTGTTGCTACATCGAATAATAGAATTTTGTATTGCCCAGCTATATGGCCTTGGTTAGGTTAGGCTGCACTAATTCGGTCACGCCGCGGACGCGAAAAAATGTTCGAAAATATACGTAAATGAATTAACGTTAGGGCGAATATTCATGAAAATTATTTGTCGATTCGTGAATGGTAAAGTTTTTGGATTCTTTTTTATATTCTTATATTCTTAAGGTTGTTTGTAGAAATCGTAGAAAAATATTAATTGATGTTTTTGACTGCCGCACGATGAGGAGAAAGTTCAGGAATATCAGAAACCTTTGAAGACTTTATAAATTAAATTAATAAGTAACAATTTAACTTCATTTTATTTTTTCTTCGTTAAACTATTAATGTTGTTACCGTTTTATGAAAGATTACATACAAAAAACCTTCAATTACACTGCCGAAATGAAAAACGGGCTTATAACCGATAGCTTATTCTCACACAACTTACTATCAACGTCATTTCTTATCAAACGAGGTACAAATAAACAAAACTAAAGTTAAAACCATCAGACAAGATCAGCGTGTCATCCTAACACTGATTGATGAAAGATAAATTCGTATAAAAAAACACAAGGCCTGTATCAAAGCGAATCGGGAGCAGTGAGACGTATTCTGGAGGTACATATCGGGCTATCGGATCGAAAAATACATCAGTTACACTGGTTTACAGTGTACAGCGAAATGCAGTAGTTCAAGTGCAGTGGGACTAGTAGTGGGAATAGTAGTTTGGAAAAGATTTTTAGTTAAATAATTAATGTATGAAAATATTATGAATGTAATAAAATTCTAACTAAATGTATAAAACAACTTGCATATCAGGACACTGAGGCCCTCCTGCACCACAAACGACAAACTACTATTAAAGTAATTATGTATTTATGCACCTCTTTCACTTTCACTTACAATCTCTTAGATTTACAATCTTTTGTACAATTCTTGAGCGAGACAAACGTCGATAACTAGTTGCTTATTCGTCGCCAGGTGGGGGTACTTAAAGACCTTGATTTCGGTCCAGACAGGAGGCGGCCTAAATCTAAATCCTGTATGAGATATTGCATTAAACATTGTCATCTGCCTAGCCTCTTCCCAACTATATTGGGATCGGCTTTCAGTCTAACCAGGTGCAGCTGAATACCAGTATTTTATATGGAGCGACTGCCTACCTGACCTCCACAACCCAGTTACTGGGTAATACGATACCCCTTGGTAGTTTGGAAAAGTTTTTTAGTTAAATACATACACAATAATTTTGATGTTGACTTGAAAGAGCATGGCAGTTGAGTACGTGTCATGCTCACTTAAATGTCTCATTGATGGTGGCGCGTGTGTTGGATCATTCGGTTCCCTAAAAAATGGTTGTGTTGGATGGTGCTGATCCACGCGTCATGTTCGTGAACGGGCGCGATCGGTTAAGACTGGTCATCTCTTAACTGCCAAAGCTTATTTTAACTATAGTATTGCCGATTTTATGGTTAAATAATAAATTTAATGTGGAGAAAAGTCGCGGGCAGAAACTAGTAAAGAATAAAAACCTTACTGCAATAGTGCACAAACAAATAACTCATCGTTTATGCGGCGAAGTTATTCACTTCGCAGAGCTAAGTTTTACAATTTATGCGACAAAAAAGCTACTGGAACTTTATAATAGTCTTTGAGGTTCGAAACTGGAATGTTTACTAAGAAACCTATTTTTTGGTGCCATTTTTTAAATGGCTTGAAACAAATTTCTATCTACACCAACATCCAGCAGATACATCCAAAAATAAAACATAATTTTAACTGTCGCCGCATTGAGACCGCCTAAAAAAGCTACTAGTCCATAAACATGCTAATGAAGGGTGATCTGCCGATATCCCTGAAGCGTAAACTTATTAACATGTGTATCTTGCCCCTCCTTTTTTTTTTTTATCGTGGAGAAATGCTCATGCATACTGCACTACCACGGGGAGATAGTGCAGTTATGTAGGACTCTAACCCACTAAAACTCCACGGTGTCCTCCTCTGCCGCTTACGGCGGGAACACGGGCACGCGTTAGCACTCATCCGTGAACCCGCCGCGGCTGTCCGTTACCGGACCCTCCTCTGGGGAGTACTCCCCATCACCGGCGCACCAGAACACACGGCACGCCGCGACCACCCCAGGGACTAAACCAGCACATGGGCGCCAGACGACCCCGTGTCTGGGCACCCTTGGTCCCCCTGCGACGGGTCAGAACATTGGCCCCGCCGCCTGCCAATTTTCGGCTGCAGAGCGGCTCTCCCGCCGCGGCCCTCAACCCTCAGCCGCGACGCCCCCGTCACGACATCGCGGCCCGCCTCAGTTGCGATGCCGCCCAAGCGGCACCGCAACGTTCCACCACCACCACCACGCTGCGTTCCAAAACGGGCATACTGAATGTAGGAGAGAAGGCTGCCAGGCGCAAATGGGATTGGGCAGTTCACATTAGCCGCATGCACGATGACCGCTGGGCAAAAGCCTCTACACAATGGATGCCTGAAGATGGACGGCGCCGCCGCCCATAAAATATGGCAAGATGACCTGTACGCTTACCACGAGGGCTGGTTCGAGACGAGACGAGAGTTCCTGGAAGGATTTGGGGGAGACTTTTACTCAGCAGTAGGATAGTGTATGCTCCAAAAAAAAAAGAGTATTCTTTAGTTAACCAACCGGAATCTGCGCCGGAATTATCTACAGGCCATTTATATTACTTACAAGTTTTTTTTAAAACCTTCTTTTTATAATGCCTTATGTTTAAACCATTCAAATTCCAGTTTGGTGACTAGTTTTGGGTGTCAGAACCTAGACCAACTTGATTTTAACACGTCTTGTTCAGACCTTTCCAAACCATGCAGGCCTGAACCTACTCTAGGTTTTTTTCATATGGAAGGATCAGAGGAGCAATCCTGATAATTTTAAGAACGTTCACAGTCTGATATCAGTCTTAATCTGTCAAAAATACCTCTAAATTCCCTACATTTTTGACAACTTTTAGACATTGATTGTCGTTAAGATGAGATCGCGACTAGATTTTCAACGT
This sequence comes from Luperina testacea, assembly GCA_927399505.1. NCBI lineage: Eukaryota > Metazoa > Arthropoda > Insecta > Lepidoptera > Noctuidae > Luperina > Luperina testacea. The sequence continues at coordinate 4,805,584 of OV656771.1, forward strand.
TTTAATTACGGGAATTGGCCTTTTTTTTTCAGGATAGGAAATCATCGAATGACTCCTCTTGCTCTGGGTGGAGCGGAAGGGAGTGTCAGACTCTTACTGACTAAAACCCACCCGTGTTCCTTCCTTAGCCCTTTATGTTCCGGTAACCCTTTCGGACAATCTCGCTGACCCGGCAGGCTTTGGGCGGGAATTGGCCTTCAGGTTCCGTTCCAAACCTAGTTAATAATATTTTGAACTAAACGAAACTTCTGCTGCCTCTGCTACACCACTAGCGGACTATCTCTTCTCAAAGATATATATCAGTTGCACAGACCGGTTCATTGAACTTTACATAGTCGGCCGAGGCTAATCTTTCGGTAATCACGCTCATACCATACGCTCACGCCACATTCGTCTTGTTTTACATATTTTCCATCCCCTCATCTCGTCTTATACCATTTGTTTATACAATGCCGAAGAAAATCTTGTTACGATGAGCGCGTATGCTAAATAAGATGTATTTCAAGTTTTGTTTTGCCGGGATGAGGAAATTTTTTGTAAATATTTATAAACTACTCAAGACAAAATAGGGCCCACCCTAAGTTAATTTAGAAATTTGTCTAAGAATAAATAATTAAGTAATCATTTGTGAAGTAAAGCATTAAACTTTGTTCTTGACATGTTAATGGGTCCAACTTAAATTTGACGCAAAAATTGACGCTCGAAACCTTGAGCGTCAATTTTTGCGTCGAATTCAAGTGAGTAAACAGAAAATGTGAAGTGCTTGAAAAAAACACTTGTACGAAATCTTTCCTTTGTGTTCTCAGTCCGATTCAAAGCGTTGACGTTACCCACCACCTTCTGTCATACCTTTTTTTATAACGGTGTTATTCTAGTACGCAAAATACGCGCATTGACGTGGAATTGCGGACACCAGCCCGTATTACCTATTACGGTGTTAATCGTGATTACTATGCCTGATTTCCGTCGTCATATGGACATGGAAACCGCAGCAAGAGCTGTTGCTATGCTTCAAGAGGGAGATTCTCAGAGATCTGTAGCAATACGTCTCGGCGAATCGCGATGAGCTATCGGAAACGTGTGGGAATGCTTTCAGGAGATCGAGATTGTAACTAGGAGGCCTGGATCAGGAAGAATTAAAGCCACAACTTAACAGGAAGACCGGTACATCAGGTTAACTGCACGAAGAGAGCGTACTGTAACCGCCCGGGCCTTACAAAACCTGCTGCGGTAATCTGCTGGTACCAGAGTCCGTGATACTATTCGTGATAGTCTAAGATGGTCAACGTTCCCGAGTGTGTTTGTTTGTGTATTGTTGTTCGACTCAAACTGACACGGGCCCATAGAGCAGCGCGCTTAGGGCAAAAGCGCCAGGGTAGCCCGCGAAATTCAATTTTTTTAACAGCCCACTCCCACCACTCCTCCTCTCTCAACTCGTGACTGTTACTCTCAAAAGAGAGTGAACCAGATAGGCTTTGAGAACGCATAGCGAGCAGAGGAGGCTTCACTCGCTGCTAACCATAACATTTACCATCAAACGGTTGCAGGAAATGAGCGACAGACCAAGTTCATTTTCAAGTTAATTTGAGTTTATTTCCCTTTCCTGCTTTTTTTGTGTAAATCGATCAAAATAAACAAAACCATTGACTATGTTTAATTTTTTTTCCTCCTAACATATCTACTCACAAAAATCACTTAATCAATAATATTTTTAAATAACAGCCTAAAAATTGAGTGGGCCCTATTTTCTTTTGAGTAGTTTATGTTATTGTCAGTGTTCATTACATTGTTATAGTAGATTACATTAATTATGTAAAAACTAGGATGTTAGGTATTTTAAAAACTTTATTTTTACAAAGTATCAAAAGTTTACTGTGTTTAAAATGAAACTAGCATTGAGATCAATTAAAAAAAAAACCCCTGAGGTCAATAACTAAAAACCCAATTTTCTGATTTTCTTTGGAAGCCATACAGCTTTTTCTGACCTTAAAACCGGCTACCAATCACGATCGACCGCTGTAAACAAGAGAAAATAATATAATAACAACAAAATTACACGAAACAATGAAACAGTACAAGAAAAGTAATTTATTAAACAAACAATGACTCGGCTGGGAAACCCTTAAACATCAATTAAAGTTTCGGGAACCGTTCTATGCTTAGATATAATTAATAAATATTTGTCGCTTGATTGTTCATGTAATAATTTATTTTCTTAACGAAAGGGCACGGAGTTTCAAATTTGATTTATTACTTTGAGACATTCCTGAATCTTGAAAAACTTTTGTATTTGTTCTCGTCTTCCTATCACACATATTATAAAGGTGAAAGTTTGTGAGTGTGTCAGTGTGTGTGTGTGTGTGTTTATATGTTTGTTACTTCTTCACGCTCAAACGGCTGGACAAATTTTGATAAAATTTTGTATGGAGGTAGCTGACACCCTGGATTAACATATAGGTTACTTTTTATCTCGATATTCCCACGGAATCGACACTTATGCGAGTGAAACCGCGGGGCGCAGCTAGTCTTCTTATAAACTCTAAAACTCTAACATCTTCCTATATCTATACCTACAATAAAACTGAAGAGTTTGTTTGTTTGTTTGAACGCGCTAATCTCTGAAACTGCCGGTCGGGTTTGAATTCTTTTTGCATTTGATAGCCAAATTATTGAGGAACAAGGGAAAAAACTATTGAACTCGCGCCACTGTTACCGTAAGAGACACCGCGCGTGTTTTGTTTTAAAAAATAACCGCTTCGGATGTGTTCGGCTGTCTTCAGGATGTAGTCGGTTTTAATGTATATCCGATATGTCAGTGAGTGATGGCAAAGTATTCTGTTTGTGTTTGGTTTTCACTTCTATCGGCACTCCCGGAGTGCCACTGTTTTTTATTTTTTCTCAAGATCACAAAATACCAGCCTATTACTGTCCCACTGCTGGGCAAAGGCCTGTTCTCATACAGAGATGGCACGAGCATTAGTCACGTTTGCTCAAGACACAAAACAAAACAAACAATTTTCACAACAATAAAAAAAAGTATTAACAAGCCATATTTTATAACAGGACCTTCCACAATTACACATTAATTAAAAGTTACAAAACTCTTTACTAAAAAAAGTTTCGAAGAAAACACGTAGTGACAAGAAAAAAGTTAAATTTTTAACTAAATTAATTCATGGAGTTCGACAACTCGCTGTTTTCAGCTTTTTAATAACTTTTTTTTAATTAGTTGGCGCTCAAAGAGTTTCCTTTATGGAGTGGGACGACAAGTCCTTTTTAAATTGCTCTTGTATTCATTAAACGTCTTTGAAAGTGTTGTTGACCTTTAATTTGGTCTTCTGTCGAGTTTCAAATAAGTTAGCAACCGTATTTTTTTGATATTGTACATTATGCTGACATACTTTTGGTAGTTCTTGTTTTTTTCATTTTTGATGAAATATAATTGTATTAAAAAGTTAATTCCGATGTTAATAGATTTTCTTCAAATTGATACCTTTTTTAAAGCTTTCTTTTTTCCCCAGTGCTATGGTGTATCAAAGAAATGGTAATGCATTAAATTAAGTACGCTCCGCAATATCGAATGGCCGCAAGATCGAATAAAAATAAAACCCGAAGAAAAAACACAATGATAATATTTAAGTCTATCTGCCAATAGACAGATAGACTTACACGAAAGAAACGAACGACGAAAGTTTAGTTGTAACAGAAATATCTGTTACAACTAAATTTTCGTATTTTGTTATTGGTATTCAGTTAAAACAAAATACATATTTTATACATTCTCTTTTAATTAACCAAACGTACGAGAAATAAAAGTTCTTTCAAATCGTATTTAAATTAAAAAAAAAACGTCATTTTAACAAGAATAGATTCCACAGTGACCCCCGAACTAAGCATTTGCCTGTGTCTTGGGGAGTCTTAGTATTCTAATTAACATAAATATTTCATTCATTTATTCACTGACAGACAACGCACAGCCTGGAAGAGTTCCTTGTTTTATTGAAAATGAGCACAAGAATAACAAAGGTGAGCACGAAGGAAGGATTAACGAAAATGCATGCTCTAAAGGAGCTTAACCCATTGGCACATGTCGACAACTTCGCAAGTCAAGTCAAGATACTTGATTTGTTTATCTTTCTAGGCTTTCACGAGGTTCTCATCATGCGGGACGGTTATCTCAACAATCATTGGACGCCGCTCTGATCGATCCACCACCACTATACGAGCCTTATTGGCAACAATAGTCTTGTCAGTGATGATGGATCGATCCCAGTACAATGTGATATTTCCATTTTCGAGAACTGGGTCGCGCACGTACCTGTAGTACGGCACTTCCGATTCCACAAGGCTGTAATATTGTTAAGAAAATGGTTTTGACCTTAGCATTACTTTAATGCATTTAAAATTGAGTCATAAATAAGAAAAGATTTAAAGAAGAAATTTTAAAGAAATTTTCTTATTTTTGAAATAAGATTTAATTTTCTTTGGCTCAATCTGCGGACAGTTTGGCGCAATACATATTTTTTTTAAATAATACCTATATTAAAAGTTATTGTAATCGATTCAATAGTCAATTATGAACAAATTGTTTTCAGGTCTTGCGTTTATTCTGTTTTACACTGTATAACGAAGGTGCGAGTAAGCACTAAGTCGGGATTATCTTACAAAAAATATTTAAAACTTAACTTTAAAAAAGTAAGTTTGAATGGAAGTTTGTCAATGTTCGGGGACATTCTAGACGACAGACGTCACGCTTAGAGCGGGACATGTCAGTGGATAAAATACTGTCCCAACTTGCAATTTTGCAAGAGCATAAAAGAAAAATCTCGGCTAAAATAACCACTAATCTAATCTAAAATGAACGTACTAAAATGTCACAGACGGTATAATAATATTAATCCAATCTAGGGAACTCAGTAAGCACTAGTATTTTTCTTACTTGCACAATAAATTAGCGGTTCAAAGCATTAGACTAACTTATTGCATTTTTATCCAAGCTTTCTCCGCTTCACTTCGAGAGTAAACTTACAAAGAACTAAAGTTTGCACTTCAATCCGAAATTAATGAATTATTTATTGTAAGTATTGTGTTTATTCAGCGCTCCTTTTATTGTGAAAGATGTTCTACTTTGCTACATCTATCGATCAAATAAGAAATAAGCTTTTAAATTTACTTTTATCATTCCTCCCTTTTATGCCATACTTCCCTGGTATGTGCGAGTCTCGTCAACATCATCTGCCTAACCTTTTCCTTATTATATTGGGGTCGGCTTCCAGTCTAACTGGATGCAGCTGAGTACCAGTATTTTACCTGGAGCGACTGTCTATCTGACCTCCACAACCCAGTGATTGGGCAATACGATACCGCTTGGTAAGACTTGTTGTGCGAGTCTCATAGAATAGAATAGAATACTGTTTATTATGTACCTACACCATAAATATTACAGATATAAATATAACGGAGAAGGTATAGTGTGTGTCGTTATTATCAGCCATATTTTAACTACTGTGGGCGTACTATGTGGGTATGTGTTGGTTATTGCGCATTAGAAAAACCGTTTGCAGTTCAAATCAGATTATAATTTCACGAACAATTTAATCGCACTAGCAAATTACACACTGTAGGTACACGACACAACCAGATACGGAACGCGGGACAGTTTCTGAGCACATGTTGTCCGTACGATGTCCTATGTCCAAGTGCGCTGTGCGCCGCTGCACCTCGCTGCTCGCTCTCCTCGACCCCCCACGGACTCAGGCTAGACTATCCAGCGCCACCAGATGGCGCTGGCGTTCCGAATAGTCAAACGAATAACGTATTTCCGACAAATACAAAAACATTTTACAAGGGGTAACACAATGGGCGGTCTTATCGCTAAAAGCGATATTTTGAAGACAACCTTTGGATAGATTAAGGGAGAAGGAGAAACAATACTGCAGGTAGTCTGTGGTATACCATTGACATATATACAATAAATATATACATCATCATCATATCTCATCTAGCCTTTTACATATTAAGACAAGCTAAAATGTGTTAAAAGTATGGTTAAGCAGACAATATTATTACTTAACTTTAAGCAACGTATAAGAGCTCGTTCAGACGACACGCGCCCGCTAAGCACAAGAAACGCGCGTCAGCACCCGCGCTTTGCAATTTTTTGTATATAATTTGAGTCTTATGACACATCTATAGATCTCAAATTGCTTTTATCGAAGTTCAACTGCACACGCCACGCGCCCGCCTCATGCCATCCCCGCGCTCATCCCGCACACGCGCCCAGCCCAGAGGTGTCACATCAGCTCACGAGGTCCAGTGAACGAAGTAGTTCAGTCAATAATAGTATAAGCGAGGCGTGCGCAGTGCGTGCGCTGATTTTGCGCGTGGCGAGCGCGGGTATAACGCGTGTGCGGTTCCTGTGCGTGGTCGGCGCGGGTTATCTGAACACGCCCTGAGGGCAGGCAAGGGAGCTCTTTACAATAAAGGTATCGATATTCCTACTGTTGCATGTTGGGACGTTGGTCACCGGTTATTTTCACAATAGCCTATCAATGCTTCTACTGTCAGAAACTCTAGCCTTCCTGCATAACTTCACGAGGGCACATCTTCGAGAATAACTCAACACGGGTCTACTTCACTCGGTGGACTGCACAATGTCTTCGATTTTTTGGGTTCACTTATAAGATACTCGGCTTCCATTTGGAACCACGCCAACAAAACCTCAACAAACAAAATAATGTAACATTCTTTCCTAATGTCCTGAAAAAAATAACAACAATCTATACCCTCTTTTCTACCGATATTTCGTAACAGCAACCAATAATTATGGCGACGCGACGCACGCTCTAATGATCACGTTAAAGTGTTCGTGAACACATTTAACACTATTATTAAGTGTTATTTGGACCAGCTATCAAGCTACGCAGGCGGTGCCGGGGGCGATCGCTAGCTCATAAAGGGGCAGTAAGGTTCTTGTGTATTATTTTCGTTTTCCGCAGTTAATAACACGTCCGTGATAAGTGTTTGAAAAGAATTCTGAGTATTCTGGAAGCGCACGATATTTTATCGTTTTAGAGTTAATGTTTTCAGTGTTTTTTATTTTGAATGTTTAAATACGTTGGTTTTGCTAAAACTTGAGTGCAGTAGCGGTTTAGATTTTTTTTTAATTGAATGGGCCCTCTTGACCCCGAACACGCCTGATGGAATGCTATGGATGAGGTCTATGATGGAACGAGCATGCCCAGAAGATGCCTAAGATGACTACATCAGGGCATCAAACTTAAGGAAATAACAGACACCGTCATAATAACTTATAAAATCAACTTTAGCCGACTTAGAAATTGTGAGTGTACTGATACTCCTTTTAATGGAGGCTTTACGGCTCCCGCAGAAAGGCGCAACGTGACAGTGCGACGCGGCTCTAAAAGAACAATTTCCATGAAGGTTTCATAGAAATTGTCCTACTAGAGTCGCGTCGCGCTTGTCTGCGGGAGTCTTTATCAGTTTATTTTTTTAAGATATTAATTTATCGACAGGCTACTAATAGATTTCTTCTGTTAATAGAACCTGCTAGCGAAATTAATAGTTACTTAATCAGCATACCTACGTTCAAAGCAAAAGAAATGTAAACTAGAAAAAGAAAATGTTTACATGATTTTCACATTAATATGACGATGTTGTTAATAAAAAACATACCATCACGTCAGATATCTGCTGCCTATTTCCTTTGATAAAAAAAATAATTAAAAAAGCGAGAGAGCTTGAGAAAAATATCAAAGTAATTACGTTAATCTTACGTAAGATAAAGCGCTCGATATCATCCTCTTTTTCTAAGCTTCTGCTTTAGATGCAAATATAATTGGTATCTAATGGAAAAACTTGCTATAACTCCGGTTATAAGGCTAAGGGATAGGAGCCGAGCAAAAAAAAAAAGTCAGAAACAACTAAGGAAAAACGAAGTAATAGCACGGGCGATGCAATGCGATGGGATGGTTCGGAGAAACCCGCGACAGAAACTAGTTTCTAATAAGCCTGTGCACACCACGTTTTTTAAACGCGCCGTAGACGCGCGTTTTAGAAACGTGCGTCGACGGCGCACTTTTATCCTACAGAAGGTCTACAGGCTGCGTCTGACTCGCGTGCGTATCGCGTCTGTATCGCTACAAACGCGCGTCGACGGCGCGTTTAAAAAACGTGCTGTGCACAGGCCCTAAATGCAGCATCTACAAAACGCAATATCGAAACTGTGATCAAAATATCGACAAATAAGTACCAAAGATTACAATTAAAATTTCACCATTTAAAGAATAAATACCCCAGCATGTTTTCCATTCTGGTAGCAGTTCCGTACAATGATATATATGAACCATTTCTTGCAACGTGGGCGGATGACATTAAAAACCGCTTAGTGGTGCGCACAACGAAATACCGGCCATTTTGGTGGCCACTTAAAAATATAGAAAGCATCCATAGGTGGGTCGCTGTAGCAATTATAGTAACGAATCGTTAGTTGCTAGCATTTTTCCGAGTTTTCTTTTGTTTTCATTTACTAATGATCAATTTGTGTTGGTTGACCTAACCACTTGAAAATCACAATCAAATCAATCCCCGTATCCGAGCTTACGTCTCTTCGTCCACCCTTGCCCCTCCCCGCGGCCTGCCTGCAATACCATCAACCAGCGGTCGGCGAGTTATAAGGGCGGCGTCATCTAGCTGTAGCCGAGTCGACGTATTGGAGCTGCTGATCCGCTTTGGTTACGTGCTTACGTTAGATTGACGCCTGTTTGACGGCGAGGCGAAAGGCGATACGATGACGATCCCTATCCGAGTTGATATGTGTGACCTTAAAACTGTTACGCTTGGGTGCTAAACGCCGCGTCACACGTATCGTATACTATTTTATAGCTCGTGTGACCTAAACCCGCACTAAGTCACTCTTTTCTGTGTAAAAATGGACTACTTAAGTCACAGAACAGCTTGATGCGTGTGTGTGTGTGTTCGTTGTTTAGGTCATAGTGCTATAATGTTATTTAACCAGTGGCAGAGATCTATTTCATTGAAATAAACCATCTAATCTAAGCTAAACATGCAGCTTTCCACTTTTTAATTTCACCCCCGTTTAATATATTTTACGTATAATAAAACAAAGCAATAACCGTACATCATTTTCTCCCCTTTTTACACGCCCGAAGAAAATGCACGCGATTTCACTTGTATACTGTTGCTAAAGGCTAGTTTACACTGTGCGAGTCGGATAGTGATAATTTATGAATGAGGTTATACTATGGAAAACTTTGACAGAAACATGTTTGGATTCAAGCAATCCGAAGTTGGATAAGCATTTAAAACTGAAATTGTGATTTAGCTACCTCCTTTCCTTCCTTTTCTTTATTCAACATAATTCCATAAATACCTAGACCTTATACCAAAATAATGATCACAATTATTTTATTTTAATCTGTATGTCATGTGTGTACTTGTATGAATGTTGTTGAAATTTTGGTCAACTAACACAACGGTCACAGATTTGACAATAGAAACACTTGTCAAAAACATGATTATACATGTATACAAATCCCTGATAAAAAATACAATTTGCGTCTGAATATAAAATCTAGCCAGTTTTAGTTTTTGACGTTTGAAGTTACAAAATTATATAAACAAAAATGAACGTGAACTTTGTTGCTATATAGGCCTACCTACATAGCAACAAATTTCGCGTTCATTTTTGTATCGCAATATCTTCTCGTTCCACATACCGCAGTGTCTCAAGAGGAAAGTCTTTGACCAGTGCATGTTGCCAGTGATGACTTATGGCACTGAAACGAGGTCGCTCACAATGGACCTTATAAGAAGGCTAAAAGTCACCCAAAGGGCAGCAAATCAATAGTTGATAGGTAGTTGCCGGCCTAACTTGCTAATGTAAGGTTATTTCCAGACACGTAGTCCCTTTTTAAATCCTTCTTCAAAAAATACTAGCATAGTCTGAACTCAGCTTTATGGGAAAATAAAGGAGACTGCTAACATCACACATGCACAGTACTACCTTTTTATCTTTTTAATAATAGTCAGATACAGAGAGTATTTTTTGTCTCTTTTTTAGTCTTACGTTTTAAGGACATACCTTTTACATCTGTATTGTTAAAACCTTGTTTTGTTTATTCAAAGCACTGGCATATATTTTTTATAGTTTTATATTTTAAATATGTTTATTCTTATAAAGTTTTGGGATGCATGAAGATGCCTCCTGGTGTAGCGCAGTTTGTTCCGCTAGTTACTCAACTGAACCGAGCGCTCGACGCATCCTGGACAGTCACACCCAACACCTTATTTGACTGACTAATTCTTCCCTTGCGGTGGAAGGGCTGACGCCTGTTTGGTTTGCCACCACTCTCCCACCGGAGTTCGGCGTCAAGCAGCCTGCTATGTTTCGTAGATGCGAGGGTGTTCCAGTGCATTAGGCATCTTCTGGGCACGCTCGTTCCATCATAGACCTCATGCATCGCTTTCCATCAGGCGTGATCGAGGTCAAGAACAGGCCCATTCACAAAAAAAAAAGTTTTTTTTTTAATATACCGTGTCCCTGGAATTATTATTAAAAAAAAATTATCAGGGCTATCAATTAATTTTTTTTAGATTCCATGATAGTTTTTTTATGATTTTATTTTCTTTGAGGACGAAATGATTAAAAAAAAATTGGTCATAACTTTTGTAACGTAAAAAAATTCACCGACACTCTCAGGGTTGAAAAGTTTGGAAATGACCTTGTCCACCCCCCTATTTGATTTGATCCACCCTGTATAGTCTGTATTTGTGCCCGATTGATGGCGATAGGCTCGCCCCCTATTTTTTTTTTAATAATATACACATTGACATTAATTATTTTTTTTTAAAACAATGACATTTGCTTACTTTGTAAAGTATTACATTATTTTAATTATTGTGAATGAAGACGATGTGGGTCATTTATTTTATTCATTTTATATTTTTTTATAATTCTCTCCATGGTCTGGCAGTTTGAGTAATTTATGTGGCCTATCCAAATGTCCTTTCTTTGGTATTGTTCGTCGAATCGTTGAGCTCCTTAATTCTTGAGTTGAGCTACACGATTTCTGACAAATGCGTGCACTGACTGGATAGGTTCTCTCAATCTGTGTGGTTCTTTCCTCAAAAGACCATCTCAGATATCGACCTACATGGTCTTCATATAACCTGACCAAGATTATGTCTGGACTTTAAAAGAGACTATGACCTCTGAATTTGTTTCGGCCTTTCTTCTCAGAGTAGTCAGATAGGAAACGCCGATCTCATCTAGTTTAAAAAATATGTGATTGACGTGTAAAAGTGTTTGTGCAAACTTACTTACAAAAATAAAATCATTTATCATTTATTACATGGGACTTAAACATAGCTGGCGAAATGTTAGTGTTCTATAGGACTACACAACATCACGTCAACATCACGCCTACGTTCCCCGAAGGGGTAACCTTCGGGGAACGCAGACGTGATGTTATGTTACTCTTATATTGTTAAACCCTGCAGCCCCGTTGGTCTTGTGAACCCGTGGGTTCGATTTCAGGGTCGGCCAAAGTGTTAATAGATTTTTCCATTGGGAATTTCTTAGTAACAGTCCGTAGTTTGGAAGTTGGATACCCCGTGCCTCGGAAAGCACGTTAAGCCGTTGGTCCTGCGCCTGATCTCTCTCCGGTCGTGTCGGATTGCCGTCCCATCGGACAATGAGAGTGAGGGCAGAGAGAGTGCACCTGTGTCTGTGCACACACTTGTGCACATCTCCCGCGCCTAAGGCTAGTCTCCGCTTGAGTTTGGCCGCCATGCCCGAAACTCGGACCGAAGGACTTTTTTATTATTTTACAAAACTCTGTCATAAAGTGTCACTTCGATTAAACCACATTTTCGCAGCTGCGCTTGTTACTGCCGGTCGATTCTGTAAAAATCTCACCGTGAAAACTTAGGTGAAGTGAGTTTGTTTTTGCTAGGGATTGACACTATTGACAGCTCACTCCACGCTCACTTCACCTAAGTTTTCACGGTAAGATTTTTACAGAATAGCACCGCTGTTCCTGCCTGCGGATGGATCACAAAAACCCCCACAGAAATGTCAAAAAGCAATTCACATTTATATTTCTGACACAACTATATGGGTGCCTCAAGCACAAATAAGATATTTCTTATGCAAATTGCCTCTCAGCCTCCCGCGAACAAATAAGGACATAACTTAAAAATGGCGAGATCGCACATAACTTTGTACAAGCCGCTGTCTCGCCCTTCTAAATGTCAAGAAATAGGATGTTTTTTATTAGAATTTGATAGGTTAAGTTATAACAGCCGCACGGGTTGATCGATCAGGTTAAGCTAGGCTTACCGTGGTTATTCTGTGTATGGGTGACCATCTTTACATGCCAAATCCTAATGTACAAATCCTAATGTACACGTGTGTAGATAGTTACCCGGGAAAGATCTAACGCCTAAGGTACAGCCGGTCGATTCTGTAAAAATCTCACCGTGAAAACTTAGGTGAAGTGAGTTTGTTTTTGCTAGGAATTGACACTATTAACAGCTCACTCCACGCTCACTTCACCTAAGTTTTCACGGTGAGATGGTTACAGAATCGCACTGCAGGCTCGGCCTAGTTTAGGTGTTAGTGGTCATTCGAATTGTGTTCAATTGCAGAATTGTACCTACTGTTTGCCAAAATCAACTTGTAAAATATTTTTGTGTCAATAAAGCTTTTTTATTTTATTTTTTTATTTTAAAAATGCCTCGGAAGGCGTTAACCCGTTGGTCCTGGCTGTCATTCGTGGATCTTTGGCAATCGTTACGGGTCATTAAAACCTTGAAAATCTGACAACCCGTCTTACCTAGTTATTGGGTTGTGGAGGTTTGATCTCTCCGCAGTCCGGACTCCGGAGTCGTCTATGAATCTCCACCTGAACAGGTTTTCCTTGCTTCGGCCAACCTGGGTCCGGAGTCTGTGAAAAGACTTCCAGGTTACACAAGGTAACTCATGTCCAGGTGGGAGGTCTTCAGCGGGTGAAACAAATGGTTTGGGTAAGGAAGCACCGGCTCGCCACAGCTTCAGTCTTTCTTGCGATCGTAAAAATATCTGGCTGATAGTAACCGGACCTTGTTCGGAGGTGGTGAAATGGACCATAAAGCTTCCTTGTCCAACTCGGGCTGCGTAACTGATAGTGGGGTGGCGCCCCTATTCCAACTCTTTTTTACCAAACCCATAACAGTAAATCGGGCATCGTAAAATATTGTTTCTAAAAGAAGAAAGAAGAAAGAAAGAAAATACGTTTATTTGCGGTAAACATGACGCAAAAAAGAACAACAAAAATAAAAAACAATAAAAAAAAGGTTGACATGCGTCACATCCACGCAAAACGGCTATCGCTCAGCATTATGCTGCGACCCTATGCAAGACAGAGCCCCAGCGCTGGTTTTCAGCGACAGCCGGCGCCGACGTGATGACGTCGCACGGTGCAGCAAACATTATTCATAAAAAAGTATTAAAAAAAAACATACAAACAAAAGGAAATATATGTACATGCTAAGAGAATATCATCCTCTATAAACGTTTTTCGCTTTATGTAGTGGCAACATTCGCATAAAAGGAAGCGAGCACCTATCTACTTCACTAGTTGTGATTTTGGCACCCTGTCCTGGCTCTAGAATCTCATAAATCTCGAAGTTGGCAATATATTTTTAGACTCGACACGAAAACCATATCGATATTAAAATCGAGTTCGCAAATGGTTTTATGAAATTAAAATTTTACAGCTTTACGAACTGAAATCTATTTGCGGGGAAAGTTTTAATGTTTTTCTCGTGATGCATTGGGTAAGTTGTAGAAGAACATTTAATGGATCGTGACATATTTTGTCCTCCGAAAAATTATTATGTTGTTGTACTGTCAGCACATCAGTTGTGAAAATTCATTGAGTCTCAAAAAATCGCAAAGGTTGTGCGCAATTTGGATGGAGTAATGGAACTGTGGAGTTGACGCTGTGTGAGCATGCTTGTTCCATCGCCGCCCGTTCGATGTCCACCGCGCACAGGATGAATGGAAAGCAGCACATGAAGTAATTTTTTGCTAAAAAAAAATGTGACAGACAATATTCGAGGAATAATTTTGAAATTTTGACAGTTATATCATACAAAAACTGTCAAACGTCAATTTTATTCCCCGAATAAAAGTTATCAGGCGATGGAAAAATCAGCCCTAAGTATGGATAAAGCACAGATATAAATCAATAAGCTACAGACGAGCTTAGGTTCTAAATAATAAGGCCACAGCCGGTGCTGTGTTGCCATTAGAAGGTACCCTGAACTCCAGTGGTTAAAGATAATAACGGCTATGACTACTTGATACCATATTGGGCTTTTAAAACAACGGACCTACTAAGTAACATCTGTAGGTATGTCAGTCTCTTTCAAAAACCTGATGTGCCTTAAGGCTTCTCCAAACAGGCGCGACACGACACACGACACAAAGGCACCGCAAATCGCTCAACGAGGTCAGTGGGATTGTCCGAAAGGATTACCGCTGGCCCGGAACATAAAGGTCTAAAGAAGGAACACGGGTGGGTTTTAGTCAGTAAGAGTCTGACACTACCTTCCGCTTCACGCAGAGCGGGAAGGGTCATTGATGATTTCCCATCCCGAAAAAAAAAACAAAAAAAAAGTCGCTCAACAAGCGGTGCCTTTGTGTCGCGCGCGACTATATCGCGTGTCGCGCCTGTTTGTAGGAGCCTTTATAAACGCCGGGATAGGTAGGTACCTACTGTAGACGGCCTCCCATAATCAGCCTATAATGTTCCAAGGTTAATTATAAAACCAGCGTCAGACAGCATCTGTCTGGCATTAATGCTGAAATGAACCTTTTCGACGCAGCCGTGAGGCACACACTATTGTTGTTGAAACGTTATTTATATTTCGTTAATTTTGTATTTTGTGTTTCACAAACCGTGTCCAAATAAACTATTTTGTTTCTATCTTTCGTTCCCACTGCTGGGACACAAGCCTCGTCTCTGTAAGAGTTTGCCGTAACCTCCACTACGTGGGCCCAGTGCGGGTGGATACGCAAAAGATGCTAAAGAAACACAATATTTTAAAATGTTAACCAGATAACACACTACGAATGCCTCCGCTATTATTACGTATCAACATCTACTTGAAATTGAAAACAATTGTGATTATGGGAAGAAAGGAACATTCTTTCGTCTATAAATGACAAGAAAGTATATTTTCTGAGATACATCATTCTCTGCGATGTTCTCAATTTATTTGGAACGTGCAGCAGAATTTTTTTATTTTCCGATATAGGTTTTTTGACAACTACGAATTATAGACAACGTGATACGCAGCCGGAAAAATGTAAACAAATATTACACGTTTCCGCACTGAAAAAAATTAATTCTTACTACGGCGATTTCATTAAGACTTACTGACTTTATACAGTAAGAAGAAATGCTTGTAAAACCGAAAAGACA
Organism: Luperina testacea; assembly: GCA_927399505.1. Classification (NCBI taxonomy): domain Eukaryota; kingdom Metazoa; phylum Arthropoda; class Insecta; order Lepidoptera; family Noctuidae; genus Luperina; species Luperina testacea. The sequence goes on from OV656771.1 coordinate 4,821,096, forward strand.
AAACAGTAACTTTTAACGATTGAACATACTATTTACTGAAAATAACAACAAAAAAAAGGAAAACCACCATTAAGGCTCCTACAAACAGGCGCGACACGCGATATAATCGCGCGCGACACAAAAGGCACCGCTCGTTGCGCAACTCGCGGTGCCTTTGTGCCGCGTGTCGTGTCGCGCCTGTTTGAAGGAGCCTTAACTGTAACGTAAGCAAATTTCAATGGTTTGAATTATATCACCAAATTAATAAAACAGTTAATTTTGTGTCATGACGGTAAAATTTTGCCTCAAGCTTTAACTGTTTTCGGATCAGTAAAAAATACTGTTTCGAAGTTTAGGCTCATATGGTACTGTTTAAAGCAGTTCAGATTAATGTTTTTCATTTTTATTTACTGCTTATTTCTTTGAGTGCGTTCACTCCTGGTCCCCGCTAATTTCACGGCCCAAACATTGTGGTATTCACCCAACGCAGCCGAACGCTCCCATGACAGAGGTCTCAAAATTACTACGCACTTAGCGTAAGTTACACTAAATTGAGTTTAGGGCCTAACTTAGGGGCCGCCTTTTGCCGGTTATGGAACGGTGCCAAGTTGATAAATAAAGATGTTTTATTGCTGGACTCCTGGTTTCAAGGTTATTGAAATCTCTGTTATTGTGACTAAAATGTTTATTGTTCGTTTGAGTTTTGAGTAGGAAAATTAAGTTGGTTAAGTAGATACTATTTGACTGAAACATAACGGTTCCTAAATGAATTTGACATAATTATCTTGTGTAGGAAAGCTCTGTGTTTTTATAACCAAGTAGTATTACGTTCCGTTTTAAATAGGTCAGTCCAGAAGACACAAAAGAGGCTTTCAATACTTATCCCATCGAATTCCCCAAAATATTTATCAATAAATAATTATTATAATATTAATTAATAATTAGGTTAATTATTGGAAATAAAAGCGGCCAAATGCGAATTGGACTCCTACACGAAGGTTTTCGTGCCGCCGCACAATATTTTACACTACATATTATTAAAAATACTTAAAATAAACTACTAAAACTTTATGGGGGTTTTTTATACCCCCTTAAATTTTTAACTTTATTCTATTTTTATTAATTATTGTGATAGCGGCCATAGTAGTGTATACACTTTCATTCTATTACGTGCAGCGTTGGCACCCTTTTATACGTAACCCTCAAAATATCGGAGAATTCAGTATTCCTACAAAAAAAAACAAATAAATGGTACAAAAAAATATTGTAAAAACTTCAATAACAACAAGATCAAAGAAGTTCAATAAATAAAAATGGTCGCAACCAATATCTAAAATGTGAACAACATTCGACAAAATTGAAGTCAAAAACAAACCGACACAAATAATTCCTTTGCGAAAGTTGCACAATACTTTATTATGAATTGTTTCTCACCGAGGGCAACAGCGCAGCGTAAACAAAAAATATGGCCAAAGGTCTGAGAGAAATTAAAAAGTTTTAATTGAATATTAGTCAGCTGAGCGGTTATGGAAAGTTACTTTCTTCATTGGAGCTGTTCGCTCACTGTGTTAAAACTTGCCCAAGATTAAAGTTCTACCGAAAATATACGCGTTGGTAAAAAGAAATTAAATCTGAAGGATCAAAAGTTCTGCCAAAGTCTGCAGGGAGGAAATGGTGTTGTTGTGCAGTTTTCATAGGCATAAGATTATCATTTATACTTGGAAAATACAAGAAAACATACGTTATTCACAAGAAGATTATAAAAATTCTGAAAATGTTTCTGAAACCTTAATTTAGTGGGCCTAGGATTTGGGCAGGAGTTTTGCGCCTTCAGTAACGTCCATCAGTTCCTGTAACGTGCAGACAAGACACAATCTACTCGATATTAACTTGTGTCCCGTCGTTTGTGGAACCACCTGAGCAAATTTTCCTTGCTAACCTGTTTAGAAACTTCCAGGTTAGCCCAGGCAACTCATACCCAAGTGGAATATTTTCAGTAGGTAAGAAACGAATAAGATGGGCAGGGAACACTGAAGAAAGAAGCAACTGTCTTACCGCAGCTTCAGTCTTTCTTCAGACCGTTCGCCAATGAGGGAGAGGACACACTTTATTAGGTATGTTATCGTGCAAAGAGAGCAGCTTCAATCAATATGTGGTTCAATATCGAATACTTCTACACTGAACGTTCTTACTTACACTCGTATTCCTAACTTTTTATTCTGCAAAGTGTTTTCAAGAAAAAATCCCACTATGAGTAATCGAAGTATCGTTAGTTTAAAAATGCTAGGTATATGATTAATTAGTTCAACGACCTACATGCACACCACTACTACATTTCATGAAATCCGACTCCCACGCGTCAATTTTTATCTTCAAATCTGACGTCATAGTCATAAAAGGACCATATCGCCTATTATCATGAAAGTGGTCAACCACAATGCAGTTTTCGAGTGCCCTTATCAGATAAATGCATTTTCTATAAATAAGGGGCACCAAAGTTTATACAAACACTCTGCGAAAAAACATGGTGCGCTTATCGTTTTAAGGGAACACCGAAATATTACGACAGGTCAGTTATGTTAATTATGTATTTTTTATCTGTATCTACCTAATTAAATGTTTAATCAGATTGTTGATACCAAATGTTTTAAGACGAGCGCTACTCCTGCCGACAAACTGTCACGCAGTTTGGCAGGTTTATGAAATTTATCAAATGTTCGGTCCAAATTTTTGAAGTGAAAACTTCTTTAGCGGCGCTGTGTACTTTTTTTGGAATGGGTAAAAACTTCTAAACTCGCGTCAGGTCACGTGACCCTGATCGAAAATTCGTAAGACGTAAAACGTAAGACGCGCGTTGTTGAGGACAGCGCCATCTATGCACATCGGGAAGAACTACGAGGGCCTCGCGTACTAACTACGTAGTTCATCCAACAACGACGAGATGGCGCTGAACCACGGATATATAACTGACGACGAGCTCCATGCGAGCGGCTTGCTTCTCTTACCACTGCCGCGACCAACACCACGAACTATCCTGTGTGCTTATTTGTAAATCTGAATAAATTCCTTTCACGAGAAGAATAAACCAGTCACTTTGGTCATCATACCTGATTTGCAAAAAACCCTATAAAATAAGGAACACACCTTAACACGCGTGTTTTGTTTATAAGACGATTCACAAAATACACTCGTAATTGTTCAAGTTTTCACTTCTGTCGGCACTACCGGAGTGCCAGTGTTTTTTTTTTCTACCTCTGTTACTAAGTTTCTTATAGTGTTTTCTGGTACATAGAAAATTGACTAATTAACCCTTCCTCGCCCGTAAATGTAAAGTTCATTAAGTGTTTTTCAAACGGCGCCATTTTCTGTTCGAAGGTTTAAAAAATATGACGTCATTGGCAAAAGAAGAATTCAGTCATAGTGAGCTGGATTTGTAGAAATACTTATTGTAACTACAATATCAGATTAAGATTATGACAATGATAAGATATCCGACAATATCGATTAGGTATTATTAGAGCTCCGTTTTTCAATGTATGCCAACTGATGTAATAAACACATGAATAGCTACTTTAGGTACTTGTAACAAGTTTTCATACATTTGAATTCATTCAATTGTTTTGATTTAAATGCTAATGTAGGATAGGATGTGTTCACGATGTAATAAATAGAACGCGAATTCAGGCAATGATTAGTCGTATGACCAGCAACGTAATTGCGTAACACAGTATTGATCTCAATCTGAATCATTCTGAAGGACGTCCGTGACTACCGCAGGACCACCAACGCCAATCGCTTCCATATTTGGTAAATAATTAATGCTCAATTGGTACTAATTAGTACTCGAACAACAGAATTGGTACCTTAGTAGTTTTCGAGAAAATCGGCTTTGAAGGTGGTCCTGCGGTAGTCACGCTCCTTTCAGCAGGACCACCATGAGCGCCGAAAAAGGGCCCACGCTACAGCTATTCTAAGTATACAAATAATTAGTACCCATAAATGTGATATATTTCGTAAAAAAAACAGAACTGTAATATTTGTATTTACCGAGAAATCAACGATGTTAACTTTCTCGCAATTGTTCAGCAGGACCACGATTTTGAATGTTGATTCCAAGTTAGAGAAGCTTGTCGCTTTCCTCAAACCTACATAGAAAATTAGTACCCTGTAAGATAAAATTAGTACCCAAAATTCAAAATTAAAACTCCACTAGTTTACGAGATATACCATGCCAATGGTGGGGTGGCGGTAGTCACGGTGCCAAATTTTCATTTCAAGATTTCCCTATTAAAAACTCTGTGATTTCTTCCCAAATTTATACAAAAATTAGTACTCCTAAAGAAGTTAAAGCGACTGAAAATCCAGATTCCTAAGTGTTGTATTTTAAGAGAAATTAGCTTTCATTACTTTTCCATACTAAATCTCCGCGTATATCCCGACCAAATTAAGTTGTCAATTGTGCCATTTCCATTGTTCACAAACTAAACTAAATTTGAGTTCAGTGCATCTTTATCTTTCTGTTTCATTATGAAAAGGACAGACAATAAATTTTAGTTTAGTCCTATCAAATTAATCAGCGTCTAACGTAAATAGACGTAACTTTTAGTAGGCATGTAATCCAAATAATAACCTGCGCGCCATGCCACAAAAAGTTTTGGACCATAGACAAGATACATTTGAATCTCATTTATCTTGTCTATGGTACAAAACTTTTTTTTGTGGCATGGCGCGCTGGTTATTATTTTACTACCGAAGTAAAGCAAGCGAAGCGTGTCGTGGTACAGATGCCAGCACATCAAGCTACCCGAAACTGTCAAATTTCCCCAATCAACTTTGAACCTTATGCTTTAGCGATACAGTTGAAAATCTATTAAAGAAATTTGACAGATTGTAGTAACTTGACGTGCTGGCGTCTGTACATTGAGTTCTTTTTTTATTCGTTTATGGTTTCAAAATTGTATTTAGTTAGAGAAATAAATGTATACAATTTCAAAAAGGTCACGCGTCTCAATATTGAAAGGTTTCAGAAAATGATATAATTAATAATGATTTCCTGAAGAACTATAATATTTTTTTTTTTTTTAAGTTTCTTTTCAGGGCCAATTAGATCGAAATTTACAGAAATATTTCGGTGTTAACGATATTAAAAGTTGATTTAGTAGATATTTTAAATATATGTGCGTAATAGGTACATAATTAGTATACTTTTCATATCAATATGAAAACACAAAAATACGCGTGATGTGCCCTTTGCAATGCATATTATTCAAATATAAAGGTACAGACGCCAGCACATCAAGTTACTACAATCTGTCAGATTTCTTTAATAGATTTTCAACTTTATCTCTAAAGCATAAGGTTCAAAGTTGATTGCGAAAATTTGACAGTTTCCGGTAGGTTGATGTGCTGGCGTCCGTACCTATTACTTACTTTTAGGTTTGTAATCCTTTTATACTTACGTTATTAGCAACATGGTAAATTAGGTTTTTAATACCGAGGTAGGTACTTACTGCTTGCAGCAATGGTAAATTAGTAGGAAAGAAATAAATACGAAATGCCTATCGCTCGTTAATGATATTCATTTACAAAAATACAGAAGGTAGGTACCTACTTACAAAACCTACAGAAAAATAATTATTCGAGTACTTACCTACCTGCCCACGTCAATAACAAAGGTATGACAGGCCATGGGTAGCGATAGGTTATTTTTTTTCTTAATATGTACCTAAATACACAGTTTGTATAAAAATTTAGATATTGAACTGTTGTTAATACTATTCCGACATCGATAAATTTATGTGCACGAGTGGACATCTCTTAAACAGCTCAATACCACCATTGTTGCCGATTCCCTTGTTCACAAACTAAACTAAATTTAAGTTCAGTGCATCTTTTTCTTATTATTTCATTAAGAAAAGGACAAAAGATAAGTTTTAGTTTAGTCCTATCGAATTAATCAGCGTCTGACGTAAATAGACGTTACTTTAGTAGGCATGTTTTTAATCACGTCTAAACTTGTATTGAGTAGTGTCAGGCGCTGATTACTTTGACAGGACTAAACTAAAATTTATTGTCTGTCCTTTTCATAATGAAACAGAAAGATAAAGATGCACTGAACTCAAATTTAGTTTAGTTTGTGAACAAGGGAATTGGCACCATTGACAACTTAATTTGGTCGGGTTATACGCGGAGATTTAGTATGGAAAAGTAATGAAAGCTAATTTCTCTTAAAATACAATACTTAGGAATCTAGATTTTTAGTCGCTTTAACTTCTTTAGGAGTACTAATTTTTGTATAAATTTGGGAAGAAATCACAGAGTTTTTAATAGGGAAATCTTGAAATGAAAATTTGGCACCGTGACTACCGCCACCCCACCATTGGCATGGTATATCTCGTAAACTAGTGGAGTTTTAATTTTGAATTTTGGGTACTAATTTTATCTTACAGGGTACTAATTTTCTATGTAGGTTTGAGGAAAGCGACAAGCTTCTCTAACTTGGAATCAACATTCAAAATCGTGATCCTGCTGAACAATTGCGAGAAAGTTAACATCGTTGATTTCTCGGTAAATACAAATATTACAGTTCTGTTTTTTTTACGAAATATATCACATTTATGGGTACTAATTATTTGTATACTTAGAATAGCTGTAGCGTGGGCCCTTTTTCGGCGCTCATGGTGGTCCTGCTGAAAGGAGCGTGACTACCGCAGGACCACCTTCAAAGTCGATTTTCTCTAAAACTACTAAGGTACCAATTCTGTTGTTCGAGTACTAATTAGTACCAATTGAGCACTAATTATTTACCAAATATGGAAGCGATTGGCGTTGGTGGTCCTGCGGTAGTCACGGACATTTTTGAAGGATAATGCTAATCCATTGCTTCATTTGTTCGCAAAATGTGTCTACTCAACAACGTAAATAACGCAATTAATGTTGTTGGACTGTCAAAATGAAACCCATTGCTACTGATAGTGTATTACGCAACTACCCCGCTGATGTATGAACGTAAACGAAACAAAGGAGTATTTAAGGATCGTAACAGGTGGCGATAGTTCCCGTCTACCAATAGGAAAAAAGTGAGAATTTGTGTCATGTGTATAGGAAATCGTATATTAAGGTTAACTCAAAGATTAACTTTGTTATTATCCAAACAGCATAATGGCCCGAATCCTCGACGGAAAAACTTTAGCTGCAACGGTGAGGAATGAAATAAAGGACAAAATTGAAAACTGGATAAACCTTGGTAACAGAGCACCCTCTCTACGATGCGTTTTAGTAGAAGGAGACCCGGCCAGCGAGACATACGTTAACAACAATATCAGGACAGCAACAAATATAGGCATCAATGCTGAAGTGATCAGATTTGACAGTACAATAACAGAGGAACAGCTTATCCAGCAGATACAGACCCTCAACGCTGATAGTACTGTCGATGGTATCTTGATTGAGTTACCAGTACCTCAGACTATGAGTGAGAGGAAAGTATGCAATGCGGTCGCTCCTGAGAAGGATGTCGACGGGTTCCATATTGTGAACATTGGAAAGCTCTGTGTTGATATGCCATCGTTCGTGCCTGCCACTGCTTTAGCTGTTATTAAAATTCTGAAAAGGTCAGTGATTTTTCTGAATACAAGCAAAGGCTATACAACTATTAAGATAATTATATTTATATTATATTATATTAAAGCTGATTTAAAACTTGATACAGGTGTCCCAACTTTCTACATTTTCAGATTCGAAATCGAAACGTTCGGACGCAACGCAGTAGTAGTCAGCCGATCGAAGAACATAGGTCTGCCAATTGCGATGATACTACATAGCGACAAGAGACACGAGAACGGACTTGGAATGGACGCGACTGTTACAATCTGCCATCGTTACACGCCAACAGAGCAATTAAAAGTCTTTTGTCAGAATGCCGATATTATTATCACTGCTACAGGTAATTCCAGGTGTTATGTATATCACCCTCAGGCTAGGTGGACCGACGATCTTCAAAGATTTGTTAGAAATGGAAAGATGAGAAGGGCCGAGAATAGAGCTCAGAAGCGTGCAATTGGGAGCAATTACTCCTATAATTATGCTGAAGATAATGTACTAAGTCACGATTGTGTCTATCTTTAGATTTTAAGAAAAAAGCTAAAATACCAGACAACAAAATTTGAGAGATTTCTGGAATATCCTCCCAAATGCTGTTGGTAATTTGAAGTTCAAAGTTTGTTACAAATCTGTGCCTCCTGTGATAAGTGATACAAGTCAAAAAACGTCATTTTACAGGACAGCAAAAACAAGATTAAAAAAAATCTAGTTCGTTAATTAAGTGGGCTAGGTAAAATATCAGTGCACTCTTTTGTAGAACAAAACATTTTCTTTCTCTATATAATTTAGATTTTTTGATAGATATTTAATTTTGGAAGTAATTCATGAAAAACCTGCGACTTGTAACTTTTACTTAGTTTTTATGTGCTAAAATTAAGTTATTAATGATACTTGTACAGTTATATTACGTTGCACCAAGCTTGCACCAATAAATTGTCTTAGTGTAAACTGATATACATCAAGTTAAAACGTCTAATAACTCATTAGAATAATGATTCTAGCAAAATGTGCTAAAACAAAAGATGAAGATATAACCCTTAAGATTTATTTTTTTTACTTATCAGTCACCTCTTTACATATTTTAGTTGAACTGTATCAATTTACTAAAATCCTAGTCTTTCAGAAGATATGTTAAATGATGTAAGTCAAGATGTACCCCTCAAAAAAAAAAGATAGTGATATGTGTAAATAAATACAAGTTTTAGAAAAATAAAAAAATCAACGTTTATTAAACTAAAAATACAGTCGTTAAGGCACATTTTTATCAAAATTCTTATACAACTAAATGGAGATCAAATCATCACAATCTGACAATACGATTGTAACTAGGTATTCTCAAAAGGAACATAATCATAAACAAAAGTTTGAAACTTAAAACTAAGTAATGGCACAGATCAGTTTTGATGAGCTATCACAGCAAGCAATTGACCTACTCAGTGTAATACAAAGTATCACAATAAAGTTTTAATCTATAAAAATAACAAAAAAAAAAACAAAACTTTAAACTTTCTTTAGAGGTAGATAATCTCACATAGCTTTTAAAAGTACAATTAAATCAAAAACCTCTTATAAAACCTAAAAACCTTTTAAATGTCCACCTGTAGGTAGACTAACATTGTAAAGAAAAAAATAGTCTTTCCATCTATTAATTAAGGGGCCTTTTACAGTCCACTAGCGCCGCCAATCGAAAAAATGTCATAACTCGTAAATAGAATCAAAAATACAAAATGTGGTCTATTATTACTGTAGAAAAGGCAATAACGTAATTTTATAACACATTGTCAACACTTGAAATATAGCTGTTTAGCTAAATCGTGCATTTGTAACAAAAACGGCCGTTTATGTTTTGAATGCACGATTTAGCCAAACAGCTATATTTCAAGTGTTGATAAGGTGTTATACAATTACGTTATTGCCTTTACTAGCGACCTCGGTGCCATGACCCGTCAACCGTTTTGCTCGTTTCTTGCTCCTCTCTTGATTCGCAGCCATTTTCCTGGGTATCAAAATGTTTTCTTCAATATCCGATTTAGTAGCCAATTTCATTATTTTATCAATTCGAGATTTAAGCTGAAAAAAAAATAAAGAGTAAGAAAACCATAGGTATTCTTTAAATAATATCATATAATAAAATTAAATGTCTAGATTTATTACAACGAGGGAAAATTACTTTGACCTCCTACTTAAAAACAATACTTACAACTTAGCAACATAATATTTTTATTGTGTCAACTTTTCGTTATTTGGTGTAAGGTGATTTAATTCAATACAATAACAAAAATCTCAATATTATTGAATTTCGTGTAAAATGATACATCTATCAACTTACGCATCGATCCATGGCGCATTCGGACGTGAACACACTCCATTACAGTCGCAGTGACACTGCGGGCGGAGCGCACGACTCACGAGTGAGCTAATACGGCTCTACGTCCCGCACACCTCCGATTACCCCCTCGAACCCCCGCTACCTGCACTTGTATCACTTAGCACATTTATTATTTTGTACCATGTTTTTACAATTGGTTGGAATTTTAGATACAACTACATTTATATCTGTTTACACATAAAAAAACAGATTTGTGTAGAATGATTTAAGTCAAGTTGTATCACTTTTCACAAAAAAGAGCATACCTTACATTCAGATTTGTAGATACATGTCGATTTGTATCCTAGAGGCATATCGAAAGATTTAGTTTAAAGGGATATTACTCTAGTCACATCAAAATTCACGATAAATGAACTGAAAAATAAAATGTGAAGTTAAATACAATAGCATTTAAATCACAAAGCACGAAAAATTGTGTGTTAAGTGACCGGTTTTGGGGTTACATCTTGACAAATATCGATTGTAACGAATTTTTTGCCAAAATCCCTATAGTTGTATCACTTTGCACAAAATTATCTCCGAAACTATAGCAGATAGAAGAACGTGAGTTAGACCAAAAAAGACGTATTTTTTTTTTGATAATGCTCATGTGAAAATCACAAAAAGGGTACAACTCGAGTTATATCACTTATCACAGGAGGCACAGAAATATTCCTGTTATTATTTGTGTCAGGTATTCCAAAACTGATTAAAGGAAGCATGATCAAGCCCGGCGCTACCATCATTGATGTTGGCATGACCAGAGTTACTGATGACAATGGAAACTCCAAATTCGTTGGAGATGTTGATTATGATGGTAAGTGATTTCTTTCATTTAGCATTTTCCGTAGAACCTACTATTTAATACGCGACAACGCTTCTAATATTTAGATATCTTTTGCATCCAATATTTTAGATCTTTTGCTATATAATCGATTTTTTTCGCTCATGTCCTTTTCGTTTCTTTTCTAAATCTTTCGTATCACTAACAATCTATGAATCCTTGTACAGGATTTTCTACTTTGTTTTTATTTTATGTCTTTGAGTGTGTTTAGTTTGTGAAATTCCTGTGCGAGTCTTACTTTTTTTTATTTTCTTTCTCTCGTTCTTTTTATTAAGTAAGTATACCTAAGTATTTATTTTGTCCGACTTTCTTTTTCTTACATTTATTTATTTTATTCTAACAGAGGTCGTCAAAGTCGCTGGTGCCGTGACCCCAGTTCCGGGTGGCGTGGGTCCGATGACGGTTGCTATGTTGATGCACAACACATTCCAAGCTGCAAAGCAACTGCGAGAGAAAGCGCAACCTTAGTTTGAAGGCTTTTTTTCTAATTTTTATTTTATTTCCAGGTTACTTAAAACCAAGAAATACGTAGGTACCTAAGTGTTACCGTCTCCACAAAAAGTGCTACTTTTTTGTCTATGCACTATATCTACAATTCTTTGTCTTTGGTCGTTTCTTGTACGTATTATTAAAATTAACTTTAATCTGAATAAAACGATAATATTTTCATGGATGCATGAAAATATTATATAATTTGGAAATTAATATATTGTAAAAGAATATTTAAATCGGAATATCTCAAAATTGAAAATTAATTATCCAGTGGGCCCGTAATATGTATTGTTTAATGTATTTAGTAATTATTTTTTGTTAAATGCAAGTAGGTATTCAATTACCTATAATAATATATTGTTTCCATGTAAAACTTTTTTCATTTACCATCTTTTTTACCTCACTAAAACCGCCCCGGATTTCCCGGATTCGGAGCAAATTGGCTGTGACAGACGGACGGACAGACAAGTGATCCTATAAGGATTCCGTTTTTTTCCTTTTGAAGTACGGAACCCTAAAAAGGTTAGAAATGAACCTATTTTTCTTTTCAGGATGGGAAATCATCAAATGACCCCTCCCGCTCTGGGTGGAGCGGAAGGGAGTGTCAGACTCTTACTGACTAAAACCCACCCGTGTTCCTTCCTTAGCCCTTTATGTTCCGGGCCAGCGGTAACCCTTTCGGACAATCCCGCTGACAGAAATGAAGCATAACATGACCTTTTGATAACGCAAGGTCATCTATGTGTGTCACAATATCAGATTATGATATGATAAGATATCTATAAATAGATTAGTAGACAATTGATCGACAGATAGATAGGTTTCAATAGTGACAATGTTAGCTTCTAACAAACAAGTGCATAGATAACAGATATTGGTTGGTTTGAATGCATATAGTCCGTTTTGTTCTGAGGTTTTGTTAGTTCATTTTATTTTTAATACGCTTATAATTAGCTTCACGAGTAAATAACAATGTAAAAAAATCTTAGAAGTAAATTTTAACCTACTTCTAATTGTCGTATCGAAATAAAACTTTGTATGTCTATGTAGTTCAGAAGACAAAACTATAATCTGGTATCTAGGAGCTGATCTGACGATGGAGCCAGGAGGTGGATAGTGGAACTCTTTAGGGGGCTACATGTAAACCCCTCGTCGAGTTATAACTTCGTTGACTTTTACGTATTAACTTAATGAAGAATATTCAAAAACCACTTCACGTTTTTTAATTAAATTTAAGTCAATTTAATTATTTTATCATTTTTGCGTGAAATAGTTTTTAGTTTCTTTTTAAACAACGTAATTTTTATATTGGGCATATTACATTTATTGTCAATCTTAAAACTAGTATTACAATTTATTTAAATTAAAGGTTTAGACATTAGAAATCTCCAGATTACTTTGCTCTTTAACACAGGACTCCCCCAGGCTTTCTATAGCTCACGGTCGTGAGTTTTCTCCTTCATGATTGGTCCCACAATGTTGTTATAATGGTTTTCCTCTTTTCTTGTTTCCTTCTCTGGGATACTATTCTGTTACTTCTCTGGTCTATTTTCCATTTTTACCTTCCAGCTGCCCACTTCCATTTTAGTTTTTTAATTGTGCAAGTCACGTATGCTACGTTTGTTTTTCTTCTTATGAAATTAAGATTTACTTAATATAATTACTATTATGTACATCTATTTCAATATTTACAAAGGTGTTTTATCACACTTCTTCAATTCTGCATACTCCAACTGAAGTGTGTCCTTCACCATTCGAGATAGTCCCGTCGTGTTCATAGAGATTTGTTTCGTAACTTGGTAAAGAATTTTTAGTAAACTGGACATCCAAGTCACATAAATTAGAGATAATGTTAATTGGTTTCTTGATATACCTTTACGTAGGTACAGTAATTGATGTATAGTGGTTGTTTGGCCCCTGCGCAGATGTTCTGGTCGCAAGGTTTAACGTTGTCTTACAACGCGCTTTTAGTTTTTTGAAACCATTATAAAGAAGTATTTAAAATATAATCCACTTTGCAACAACCCGATCTACTGAAACATCACACTGAAAATAAATTCAAGATGAGTAATGACTTACGTAATATTATGAAATATTACACAACATTTTGTTCCGTTATATTATAACACGGTAAATAATATACAGTAAAAGCTCGTTATTCGCGCTTCCTTCATTCGCGTTTTCAATATTCGCGGATTAAAAAAATGCGACCCAATTCCTATATTCGCGGCTAAAAATTTCTTTATTCGCGGATCTAATTGATCGCGCCGCCTTAGCACTGCCGCTTTAGCACTGCCGCCCCTTGTCAAAGGATGCCGCACCCCGCTAACGACACTACCCAATATTCATTGTCAATGCCGTCAAATGGACTAATAAAAACAGTAAAATAGATCTTATTGTAAAATAGCAAATGAGCTCTGCGATTTCTTTATGAACATTGATCCGTCTATGGAACGAAGTCTTATTTTTAAGAGGCAAATTGCTAATGCGACTGCTGCATATCAGTCTGAATTGAAGGAGCTTTTAAAAACTGCCAAGCAAGAGAAAATTACAAAATTCTTCAAACCATAAGATAATTTAATCAAAATGTTCAAAAACTTGAATTAAATTGATTTTTTTATACATTTGCTTTTTTTTATTTTGTCACCTAGGAACGTATCCCATATAATCCCATATAAATTACCATTCCGTATTCACGATTTCTGTATTCGCGGCATATTTTTGGAACATATGCCCCGCGAATAAAGAGCTTTTACTGTAGTAAAATATCGTGATGTTTAATACGCGTATAACAGCCAATATGCGGCGTATAGTAATAGACGATAACATAACGCTTTACCTACATACAACATAGTAGATAGAATTTCCAAAGATTTCAACTGAGACAGTACCTACTGGAGCAAGATAACTGGTAGGCACGTTTATGAACACCCTGATATCTTAGTCAACTAATAAGTTTACAATGAAGCTAACGTCTTAATCAACTTCTCCGTTTTCGTTAGGTTAGGTAAATATAAGCTTAAAAATGTATGTGCTCAACGTTAGCAGCCTGCGAAACTAAAATCTTAAGGCTTTCTAAGCATTTTTTCAAAGTCAGTCAGTTTTTTATTTGTAAACATAGGTGTAAAAATTGGAAAGCAGAATAGGTACAGAGATCTCTATGTTTTGCCGTTAACGGCGTACAAATTTCAAGTAGGTAGGTAGATATACGAAATTATCGTTAACAAAACCCTTCAAAAAAATCTGAATATTCTACAGTGCCATTTTAGATTCTCGTGTCCCAATACATACACAGCCTAAATACACTCGAAACAAGATGTTTTTATTGCGTATAACTAATTACAGTAATTTAATTATCAGCTACGTCGAGACATTGATATAACGCGTTATCTTATGACCCCTGCGTCACGGAACAGTCGGAACACACCCACACACGTCACTTTATAATTAAATGTTTTTAGGATTTAGGTATGCGAAATGATAACACCAACACGGGTCGATTGAAGGTACAGCTACTCTTGCCGCGGTCCATTCTTGGATAGGTGACCATCCATTACCTATGGAGACTCTTCCATGGCTAGAAAACCACGTTGGTCCTGACTGTTGAGGTCAGATAGGCAGTCGCTCCATGTAAAATTCTAGTGTTCAGCTGCATCCGGCTAGACTGGAAGCCGACCCCAACATAGTTGGGAAAAGGCTAGGCAGATTGTTTAACACATGATATGACTGCTAGAATAGAACCTATTAAGTTGGGATAAGGGCTGGAAGATGAACCTTCAAAACTTAATTTGGTTTTCACGCAGGAACGTTATTTATCAATATTATAGCATATATCTCGACTAAGTTCCTGAGGTCACGAGTTTTTAGAATTTTATAACATGTGAATTTTACCAAGCCTAAATTGGATCCCTATTGGATGCCTCCTTGTTGTGCCTCGTTCATTATTTTGTCTTACGCCACAATACTAAACCATTCCCGAATATGACGTAGGTACAGAAATATATTTTTATCATCTGGGTATGTCGTAGCTATTGAAAACATGTTTATGTTATTGCTTTCCGAAACAAAATATCGTCACTTATATTTCCTTTAATCAGCTTCCAAAAAAATATCTCACCAGTTCATAGGAAAGTACACTTGACCATTAATAAAGATTACGCATACAGTCGGCCCTAGGATCGACCCCTGTCGCACGCCGTCGCTTCGTGACTAGCACGCGTACTGTGGCTGATCCAAAAAGCTACTCCATCGACATAGACTTTCATTATTCTTTGACTTTAACGTAACATCTACAAACGAAATAATTTTGATACAATAGTTTATGGAAAATATTAGAACTAGGTATGTCAGTTTTTTTTTTTTTATATTTCCTTATTAGCTTACTGTTTCAGTAAGATTGTTTATTAATACTTTAAAATAATCAATCTAATAAAAACAAAGTATGATGATGAAATTGTATTTCTGTACTATAATAATTGTCTCGTCCAATGAACCATGAGGATAAGATTAGAATTTATACTACGTCAACTTTACAAAATCAAGTTCGATATAAATTATGTTTTTTTTTTAGTTTAGCTTCCTTAATTTAACTTCTGCTGTACTTTGCTTCATAGACTAAAATTCTTTTTGCTAGGTACTAAAATAATTATTTTGTCCAAGTCTGTTACTATATGTGCAACAGAGTGAATCAGTTCCGTGCAACAACCATAATAAGTACCCATACTCGTACAGATGCCAGCACATCAAGCTACCTACTACAATTTGTCAAATGTCTTTAATAGATTTTCAACTTTATCGTTGAAGTATAAAGTTCAATGTTGATTGGGAAAATTTTACAGTTTCGGGTAGCTTGATGTGCTGGCGTCTGTACATCATCATCACCACTCTTCTGCTCTTATCCCAATTTATTTCGGGTCGGCGTAACATGGCGTCGTTTTCTTCCATATTTCTGTATTAGTCGTCACCTCAGTAGCCACCCGCTTTCTAACCATATCATCATTCACACAGTCCAATCATAATTTCCTAGGTGCTCCCCTACTCTTATAGCCATCGACATTCATACGCAAAACTTTCCTCGCGACATTTTCCTCATTCCTCCGTATCACATGTCTATAACATGACAACCGGTTTCCACAAAATAAGTACCTGTACATACCAAACAAAAATTGTACCTACGAGTACCTTTACTTCTTTTAAGTAACTTACTTGCATTGGGAAGGTTGCTAAATTGATTTGGCAATTATACAAAGGATTATCGTCTCTTCTATATGCGTTGCTTTGGTTGGGGTTTTATCTTGATTGTCTTCAGTCTTCAAAGACTCGTCCCATCATCAAGATCATCATCTTCCTGCTCCTATTCCAAATTAATTGCCGAGATCTTGGTAAGTGTTTAGCCCCCATAGCCATAGTTTCACTACATATAAGAGACCCACAATTATTTATAGATGTAAATGTTTCTAAGAATATTTGGTATTCACATATTGTTATATATTTATTTATTTAAATGCCTTAAAAGTATCATTACAGGTAATAATACGAAAATAATGAAAAATTGAATTTATTTTATTGGTACAAAATAGAAAATTTATAATAATTTATTTTAATATACCTTCATATCCTTCTTTTTAATCCTTCTTTTCCTACTTTGCATAATCAGCCTATGCTGTTCCCACTGCTGGGACACAGGCCGGGGAGGCCTGTGTCTGTGAGAGGGACTGTGCTATAATAGACCACGCGGGCCCAGTGCGGGTTGGTTGACATCACATGTCTTCGAATTTTTGGTTCTAGGACAGGCCGGTTTCCTCGCGATGTTTTCCTTCACCGTTTTGAGAGCAGTGGTATTGAATTGAAATTAAATACACAAAGTTAAAAACCTGCCTGGATTCGAACTCACGACTCGTAAGTCGGGGCCGATCACAGAGCCAGCACTGCTCCTACTTTGCTCTAACGAAATTAATTGCTTCTCGGTTCTAACTAGTGATAACCTACGAATCTTCTAAACGCAGTAGATACATTAATATAACCAGGATGTTATAAAATGAATACCTACTTGTACGATAACCTTAATATTTTATAAGATTACTAGCATCTGCCTGCGACTTCGTCCACGTGAAATATCTTGTCCATCCCGTCACATCGCATCGCCTGCCCGCGCTATTACTTCACTTTCGTTCTTTCCGACTTTTTTTTCTTTTTGCTCGACTTTTAAGGGGTCCAGCTTGATTACCGCGATCAAACAAAAAACCAAGCAATCTCTTCAGTTTTTTTAGTAATACATATATGAATTATAAATACATATTCATAGTACTTATATCTCGATGTAAATATTCCATTTATAACAATGAAACAGTACCTACCTAAGTGTTATCTACTTTTGTTTTGTTTTTGTAGATGGAATATTTTTAAATGATGATAATTTTAATACTGACTGATAACACATGCGGCCAATTTATGACGTAAGTAGTCACACCCATGACTGTGTTGTGTCATCTCCTTACCTATCATTTTTTTCTTTGCGGAAGTCTGCTGTAATAGGCAGGAGTGCGCATCGGCCTCCTACAAACTAAAACCTACCCCTACCCCCTACCCATCTGACACCATCGCTGATTCTGCTCCTAAGCACCCTTGTACTATACAGGTTCAAATAATATAAGCTAACGAAACTCCGTGGACGTAATGGTAACAATATCTAAACACGATAAAACAAAAAAGAAACGATTTTTTTGTGGGGTCATCGACCGCAGTAGTCCAGTCACTTGAAGTACCAATGTTTAGAAATCAGTTTGTATTGTGTAAACTTCACAGGCGTGATGGTTCGTATATCTCAACCAGGGATGTTAGGGAGCTCCGTAACCGTAACCGAAACTATCGGATATCCGATATAAAAAATTATCCGTAACCGTAACCGAATCCGAAATAAAAGTTTCGGATAATATCGGATAGGGGCGGAGCCTAATTGAGACGCAAGATAAAGATAGCTATGATTGTTATGTTAAACTTAAATCATAGTAAATAAATATGTGCAATGTGCATTCTAAATTTAAATCTAATTTTAATATTTTCTTTGAATACGAAATTACTAAATAAGTATAAGTAATAATTTTATTATTACATTTTCATTTTAGGTAGATTAGATAACACTCAATATTTATTTATACTCATTTTTAATTTAAATAGCTGTAATAACTCACAGACTGATTGTAATTCCTACCAAATATGTAGTTACATATAAATAAAACTATTTTATCAACTATTTGTATTGTACTTTTGAAATTCCTAAAAAAATTAATAACCGTAACCGAAATTATCCGAAACTAACGGATAATCCGAAATAATTTCATATCCGTATCCGTATCCGTATCCGGTATAATAATCATTCCTATATCCGTAATTAATCCGTATCCGAAATTTCATATCCATAACATCCCTAATCTCAACACGACAAAATTAAAGAAACCAGCTTTTCTCAACTCATACTTCAAGTAACAGAACATCCAGCAGTCGTTAAACAAAAAAACATCAAATCTTTTATTTTATATCATTGTTTAGCGATACGATCACGTCTGCAAAGTTTCGCTAGTTAATTTAATTTGACCCTGTGCAGGAACTCCCTGAAGGTGGAAAAAAAAAAAAAAAAAAACTGGCTTGCTGCGTTGTGTACCAACGTACCAAGGTAGCTTCTTCTGCAGAGCTTGCGACGTCGTGTAGGTACAGAGTACAGACGCCAGCACATCAAGCTACTACAATCTGTTAAATTTCTTTAATGGATTTTTAACTTTATCGCTACAGTATAAGGTTCAAAGTTGATTGGGAAAATTTGACAGTTTCGGGTAGCTTGAGGTGCTGATGTCTGTACAATACAATTCGCATACAATAGTAGCTTCTGACGAAATCTGTTAGCCTGCATCATCCTACTGTTGGGTAAAGGACTCTCCCCATGACTTCCAGCACTATCGATCTGGGCTTAAAGTGGACCACTGGTCGTTTGTTTTCTCCAGCTCGTCCCGCCATAAACCTGCCCCGACGAAATTAGGAGACGGAAAATTGGTCGTCGTTACTATGCGTGCCACGAAAGATGAGACTTGACACACCACGTGGTTTGACATGCGCAGTACACGATTTTAGGTAGGTATCTTTAGCGGTATGAGGTCTGAGTGCGGGACGGGACCGGACGTCATAGGAGCGGCGGAAAGAGCGGGGGAGGGGGGGCCAAGTCTCATCTTTCGTGGCACGCATTGTACGCCTGTAGAAGATACCTACTTACCTAATACTTTTTGAATTACCTACCTATAACGTAAAGAATCCGTTTCATTGCGCTTAGAGCAGAATTGATTCTCTTTTAGCCTGCGGAGTAATTGCGTAACACACTATCAGTAGCAATGCCTGCCATTTTGACAGTTCAACAACATATACGATGCTGAGCAGATAATTTGTTCGAACATTATGAAGCAAAACATTGGCAATATCCTTCAAAATTATTTAGATTGAGATTAATAGTGTTACGCAATTAGGGTGCTGTTTGTTTTACCCTTGCTAGTTTTACTGTATGGAACAACTTTACTCCCATTATGGTAATTACCTAACTTTATACCAAATTATAGGCACGTAGGTAGTTGTTGTTATTCATAATATTATATTGTCAAGACAAAGACACCTAAAATAGGTGCTGCCAACCACACATCACTAGAATTAACTAGAAATACCCTAAACTACGAAAATGACCCTAACCGCTACGAAATAAAGACGTTGTCAATTTTAAATTATTGTTGCCCTTGCCATGGACGTCGACTGAACTGTATTTTAAGGGTTAAACGCGTCATGCACTCAATTTGTCTGCTGCGTCATAGCAATAACAAAACGAAACAAAAATGACGTCAAAATAAATGTCAATGTCAGGTCCTCGAAATTGCTCGAAATTGGCATTTGCGTTCAAAAACTCAAATCGGATTTTATTTTTGATGTTTGTTTAAAAACCTTAAATAAAAATGACTCTAAGATGCTTATAATTTACATAAAGTTATGTACTGTTAATAGAAAAATGCGGAATAAATATTACAGGTCTTTCATAACCGCTACCTTTTTTTACTTTGTCACTATTCTAGATATTAGTCTAAGTTCGTTCAGAAACTTTATACTACTAACCCTAATTTTGACTTGACACGACTGCCACCCACGTTTAGCGCACATGAAAATTAAAAAACAACATCAAGTAAGTTATAATTCGATTCGGTTTCGGTTCATAGAAAGTACCTAACCAATAAATAGGACAAGACTGTATGACTGAATTCATTGATTAGAAACTTTCCTTGCGACAGCAAGGTTTTGTGTACGTCTTGAAGTATTTTGAAATAGGAAACTAAACATTTTGGTAAGTCAGCTGTTAAAATTTATTTGCATTTTTATTGAAGGCTCCATGAGTTATAAATTCTTTTGCCGTTGTGTTGAAGTGATGTGGATTAAGTAAAGACGACCCACTGAACAAAATTATTAAGCATTGTCGGCCAAATAAATCAGTAAAAACGAAGCAATGTTTGATCTTCAGTGACTAAACATGGGAAGTTTATAATCATTCTTCAGGATAGTTTATTCAACACGTGTCCCACTTATGCATTACTTGATATGCCATTATCAATGTTACTATCGCTGAAGTCTGTCCAATAAAACTTCAAGGTAACCTAATTCTTAATCTATTTCATAGTTCATTAGTGACAAATTCTGCCAGTATCTAGATAAAATGTCTAAAAAGTTCCCTTTCGCCGTTTTGTTGACATGAACGTAATATTGAGTGGTTAAAAGCAGTTTACACCTGACCTGATATTAAGATATTGATTGAACTTCGTAACCCATTGATGTTCTCATTTTAATACTATAATTATCTGGTTTAATTTGGCTCTGTGTCTATACTTGGAATATGTGTGTTATCTGTGTAGTAAATGTTCGGTCATGTTGACCTAATGACCTATGTACGTTGGCAGTAAGCGATGAGGCAAATCCTCCGCCTCCGAATATTCAGTTCGCTACTGACATCCACAATGAGAAGTCACTCGTACATTGATTCTCTGGGCTCGGCCAGGTAAAATAATATTATAGTTGTGTTGTGGCTTACAAACTAATTTGTTTTGACCTTTTTCTTTTTTTTTGCAATTGTTTTGCACCATGCACTCTCTTTTGTTTTCTTTGATCTTTTGGGCTTTTTATGTTCTGTCTGTTTTGTAGATTCTAATTTCGCTTCTAGTTTTCAATTAATGCAGCATTTTCTTTCATTTGCTTAGAAACCGGGGATTTAAGGGACATGACTGATAAAAAAAAAATGGTTCTTTATTATTTTAAAATAAATGAGTCAACTAATTTTAATTACTTATATGTGCTGTACTATTACAATTTAACAAATAAATTCAAGAAGTTATTTGTTAAATTGGCAGGCCAAAGCCTGCCAATTTATAGTACAATAGAACTCTGTTATTGTGATTTCATTGATTTATTATCTGCAATTTTTAGCGGCATCTCATCAATTTGTTTATTGAATGGGAAGGTCACTTCCCATTCAATAAACAAATCTAAACATACAGTAGTTTTGTACATTATTAATATATTTGTGATCTTATTTTATTTACTCAATAAGTATTTAATATTTTTGTTCGGAAACAACTTTACTTTGGATCAGTCCTTAATTATTATTACACAGCCAAGTTTCGTTACATTTCTAGTCTTAAAGTTATTGAGGTTGTGTGAATATTTAATTGAGTGATACCATGACCATTATCAGTACTTTTCCTAAACAAGTTTTTATGCAGGTATCAATAAACCCAAACAACACGTATTTTTTTGTAGTGTGCTAAATTAATAGCAGTATAACTATTCTGCTATTAATTTAGCACACTACAAAATATATATAAACTTATAGCTATGCAGGATCAAAAAATGTAAGTTTAGTACTTATCATTTTTATTTTGTTCAAACAGCATAATGGCCCGAATCCTCGACGGCAAGGCGCTAGCAGGGACAGTGAAGGAAGAGTTGAAAGAACAAATTGCAGACTGGATAAACCTTGGACACAGGGCACCCTCTATTCGGTGCATCTTAGTAGGATCTGACCCAGCCAGCCACACATATGTCAACAACAAGATTATTGCGGCAAGATATGTAGGCATCAATGCGGAGGTGATCAAACATGAAAGCACAATAACCGAAGACCAACTCATCCAGGAGATAGAAACCCTTAATGCTGATAATAGTATTGATGGCATTCTAGTTCAATTGCCTGTACCTGAGACAATGAGTGAGAGGAATGTGTGCAATGCGGTCGCTCCTGAAAAGGATGTTGACGGATTCCATATTGTGAACATTGGACAGCTCTGTGCTGATATGCCAACGTTAGTGCCTGCTACTGCCTTAGCTGTTATTGAAATGCTGAAAAGGTGAGTTGATTATCATTAAGTCTTAAACATTGTGTGAGTGCTTGGAATTAATGATAAGTAGTGCTCTATTAAATAGGTACCTATGTGTGTGATAAATCGTATTTGAATTTACTGATCTGCTCCGCTCTTTAATCGTTAGGTCGTTAGTAAAGATAAACACAACACCGGAAATGACAATTTTCTAAATTTTTAGGTTCAAAATTGACACCTTCGGACGCAACGCGGTAGTAGTCGGCCGATCGAAGAATGTGGGACTACCGATTGCTATGATGCTACATAGTGATGGGAAACATGAAAATGAACACGGGATGGACGCTACTGTTACTGTTTGCCATCGCTTCACGCCGAAAAATCAATTAGAAGTCTTCTGCCAAAATGCCGATATAATTATCACTGCTACAGGTAATTATATATTTTATCAATGTAGCGTTATGAGCTAACAAAATTCATTCCAGAATACCAGCGATGTAGTATTTATTTTTTAGATATTGCAGCATTATGCTCATATAAGATCACGCACAGGTCTTTTTATTCAGGTTTTTTTTCGCAGTTTTTAATGTTAATTTTGTTAGTTTTAAATCCTCCTTTTTACTGTTGTAATTCCTGTGCGTGTCCCAAATAAAATATTTCACGTTCTTTTCTTTCCGTAATTCTTGAACTTTTGAGGGTTTTTTTTTATCAATCTCTTTTGTAGGTGTCCTGTGTTTTTGTTTATGTTTAAAATATTTTTTAAATTTAACATTTTGTATTCCAATTGTCTTAGGTGTGCCAAAACTTATCACAGCCAATATGGTCAAGCCTGGTGCCACTGTCATTGATGTTGGCATCACCAGAGTTACTGATGCAAATGGAAAATCTAGACTAGTTGGAGACGTAGATTATGATGGTAAGTGACATTTTTTCAATCATCAGAGGTGCAATTCCCGTAATTTTAAACACATTCACTGTCTGATCTTAGTCCCTCTTAATCTTCCCTCCCTCTTAATCTTCCCTCCCTCTTAATCTTCCCTCCCTCCTAATCTTCCCTCCCTCTTAATCTGTCAAAAATACCTCTAGTTTCCCTACATTTTTGACATTGATTGTCGATCAGATGAGATTGCGACCAGATTTCGACCGTTTTTAATTACGAGAATTGGTCTTTAGGTATAATTTAATACTAACTACCCGCCCCTGCTATGCACGGTTTTAGGATTTGGTAAATCATTGATATTTCTTTATTATATTTAAGTTTAATATGAATGTATTATACACTAAATGACGGTGAAAACCGCATCAAAAACCGTTGCATGGTTTAAAATAATAACGCGGTCACATATTATATTATGTAGGTACTTATAGATAAAAATATAGACTTCATAATAGATAATCATCGATGATTCAGAGTTTTCATTACTTAACTGAAATAGAACGGAGCATAGCATTCTAATTTTGAAGGTATTTTTGATGTGCGCTGGGTCAGACCGGCATCGCTACGCCAACTCAGCGACTGTCTCGCGGAGTTACGAAATTAATTTTGGTATAAAATTGTTATAAAATAATTATAAATATTATTTTACTACTAAAGAATATTTTTTTCTTAAAAAATAATCTGAATATATTCTTTTTGATTATGTCATGTTTTGATGCCATATTTATTTAGATTTTTCACATCTGCCAGGCGTCCCGCGACGGCTCAATTTTACCTATTTTTCCAACCACACTTTTCTTTTGTTCTCTTTTTTTACATTTATTTATTTTTCCTAACAGAGGTCGTCAAAGTCGCTGGTGCCTTGACCCCAGTTCCCGGCGGCGTGGGTCCCATGACGGTTGCTATGTTGATGCACAACACATTCCAAGCCGCTAAACATCTGCAAGAGAAGGCCCTCTCAAAGTAAACTATATTATTTTCAAGCTAAATCATGAAATATGTGTGCGTTATCTCTCTACAAAAACAGGAAATACTTAAGACTTAGTATGCTTACATAAAATCCACTTTATTTTATGACTTACGTGGTGGGTATACTCGACCTCGTAATATCTTTACCACCCTACGTTGAATGTCACTTGCACGTCTTAAAATGACAAAGTCTATTTTGCTTTTAAGACCAATTTGCCAGTTAGATAGTTTCAACCTTAGTCATCATCTGCGTAACCTTTTCCCAACTATGTTGGGGTCGGCGTCCATTCTAATTGGAGGCAGCTGAATACCAGTACTTTACATAAGCGACTGCCTCTCTGATGTCCTCAACCAGTGACTTAGTAATACGAAAGCCCTTGGTAAGACTGGTTGTCAGACTTTCGGGCTTCTGACTACCCGTAACGACTGTCAAAGATCCACGGATGACAGCCGGAACTAACGGCTTATTGTGGTTTCCAAGGCATATTTCAACCTTAGTGAAGCTTGTTGTCAAAAATGGTTAAGCATTCACGAGGTCGACTATACAATAACAGAATTACTACTTTGCTCAGCTTCTGAGGGCTACTTTTTACGCGACTGCCAAGAGGGGTTGTTTTCTGCGTATGAGGCCTATCTAGAATAATTCTCTGTCTTTGGTCATTTCTTGTTCGTATTATACAATTAACTTTAAAAAAATAGACATCCATATAAATATAATTTGGAATTTGTAACTCAAAAGAATCTCTATATCGAAATATTTTGAATTGTTAACAAAAAATTGATAATTAATTCCATTGTGCCTTTATATAAATACGTCAGGTATCTACCTGATACCTATCTATTAGATAAATAATTAGTGTTTAAGGATCATTGAGTATTATATAGATAATTAATATTATTCTGGGTATGATTTACTTGTAAGATTGTTGCATTTTCAATGTAAACACTGAGAATGCACAATATATTTTGCTATACATTGATTGTATAGATATTAATATTTTCAATACATTCCTTTAAAAAAAAGGAATGGCTGTGAATGACTGTACTGTTTTGAGAATTTCTCGAGACTAAAATAATCCGTCGAAATAATATGATGAGCAACATTGAACTTTATTGACAATATACTAAAGTGTAATATCGTTTTAAGAGTTTGTCCTCCAGTAATTGTGATTGATTTAATTTATTAATTTAACGCTTAGGAAAGTATGAATAAGGTTCAATATTCTATAGCATGATCGAATATAGTACCTACCTAAGCCATAGTGATGCACAAAAACATTGTTAAATCTGATTTGCTATATTTTAGTATAATTTATTCCACTTTTAGAGCTGTAAGGAGAAATAAAAGACATACATTTAAATTTATTTATAAGTTTTTGTCAATTGCGTATTAACTCGTTTAATTATTTTTTGTTGTTTGATGCAACTATTTAATTATACATTATATTCTTCCCATTTATAACTTTTGTTTCATTTATAAAATTTAACGAACCTAATAGGTAAATAATTGCATTTTTATATGCATGTAACTCTTTTACTGTGTGCCTACCTTAGAAATAGCACTCTAATGTGGCCCTACTCAGATAATACTCGTTTTTATTGTCTGTGTAATAACGTTTCAATCACAAAACACACAATCGATCGATGAGTTTACCACTTAATAACCTTAGTATCAGTTAATTATCTCCTTAAACTTTGTCCACCCTACCTATTCCGTATTCAAATCCTTGTTTCCAATTGACATTATTTCCACTTAGACAAATATCAACGTTATTCCAATGCGAATAAAGTTGGTTTCAGAATGACTAGACGTACTAACGTAAACGTGATAATTTTTTTTTCAATCTTAGCACAAACTCAACTTTATTTCGAAAAACACACATGTTAATTTACGTTTAAAAACTAAATTACGAACGCAGGATATGTATCCTGCGTTCGTAATTTAGTTTCTTAACAACGTTATGGTTAGGTAACCTACTTTACCAAATTGTATGCCTCATTTAATTTTAACACCCATACAAAATTACCCAATAACACTCAATTTCCGACCTGCCATTGTAAAGACACCACATTTGAAGACAAGGGGTGTGTAAATAATTAATTAGCAGAATTACCGACTCTGTTACTAGCACGTTGTAACTATATACATGTACCTATATCATACGGTTATGTGGCACCTTGTGTGAGACCGCACCTTCATGTTAGTAATATTGGACCAAGATAGAAGGTATAGAAGGCTCTGATTAAATTTTGATTAGTCGAGAGGAATGAAATGCCGGAACGAACAGACTGTTCACAATGATCTCAAAACCTTAAAAATAAATACCTTATTTTGTTTGGATAGTGTGTTCATTATAAAACAATCCTTATGTCATTGGGTTAAAGTTTAGTGTTCATGGTTGTTTAGATCATTTTGAACAGTCTGTTCGTCCCGATATTACCTAATGACGCTCACCTTAAAAGTAGGTTGGTATCAAATTTTATAGCGTATTACATACTGATGTAGTTTTAAAGAAAGTAAAATGTAAAAATTCAAAGAAGATTGTAAGAGTAGGTACCTACTATCTAATTTATAATAAAATTTTGTTCTACTTACCTACTGAAAATGTTTATTTTGTGCTTAATTGTACATATTATCTATCGGACGAGTTGGGAAGGAGTCAAAATACAGCATGAAAATAGTTAACTAACCAGATGCACAAGGTGACGAATTAGTGAATGTGACGTACCTATTAGGGATAGCGGCGAAATAGCTAATGTGACGAATGGTCATCCGCCGGTCGATTTTGTGAAAATCTCACCGTGAAAATTTAGGTGAGGTGAGTTTGTTTTTGCTAGGAATTGACACTATTGACAGCTCACTTCACCGAAGTTATCACGGTGATTTTTTTACAGAATAGCACCGATGATCCGTAATGCCTTGGATGTAACAGTATGACATCGGTATACCTACAAAATAGAGAATAGGCAACTCTTTATTAACTTACAGAATTTTTCGGGATCGCTCCGACCGACCGACCGCCGAGCGGTACCTTTTTTTTTTTTGTAGTGGGGAAACCTTCAAAAGGCACCCGACCTCCGGGGAGGGAGGTCGGGGAGTTCGGGATTTTTACCTCACTAAAACCGCCCCGGTGATCACCTTCAGCACATAGGGGTGGTCCCGGTTCCTCTTAAAAGACTAATTCCGGAACCCCCCCGTGCAACCTACCAAAATTTTCACTTCTGTCGGCACTCCCGGAATGCCATTTTTTTTTTCCGATCGTCATCAGTATTAACGACAAGGTGATACTAATTGGGGATGTTCGACGCAAATAACTAGTAGGTAATACTGGTATTCATTTGCATCCAGATAGACTGGAAGCCGACCCCAACATAGTTGACAAATGGCTAGGCAGATTGATCAATAATGTGGGCGAGGTTGACATCGCTATAGAGCATATTCAGTCTATAATGTTACTAATGGGACAGACACCTCATCTCGGTGAGAGGGAGTGGACGTAATCCACCACGCGGGCCCAGTGCGTGTTGAGGAACAATGGTGATGAAATTATTTACACAAAGTAAAGCAAGCGCTGCCTGGGTACGAAACCACGACCACGTGCTCGTAAGTCGGGGCCATGACCACTGAGCCATAATTGCTCCCATTGCTATAGAACAGATCAAAATATTAATTTTGCAAAATGTTCAATCCTACCTACCGCGTATTTACTATACCTACTAGGCAGGTACCTATAACTTGCGTCAGGGGTTTTCTAAAGTTCCCATGTCAATCAAACACCTAAAGGTCAAGAAGCTAACAGTAACTACGTCTTAATTAATGGTATTTCTTATAAATAGGTACTTAATTAAAGTCCGTTATCACCTCTTATCGTCGAGTCACATGTGGGAAATATTACACAGAGTTCAACGGTTCAAGATTGTGGGATAGATTGCGTGTCGTACAGTGAAGTAGTGGTTACGTCGCAAACCCGACGCCTGAGCAAGATTATTATTAATGACCGTGGTTAGAGGTAATCGATTTCCTATTGTTAACTCTTGGAACATAATTATATTATACATACCTAGAATAGAATAGAAGAGAATAGAATAGAATACTCTTTATTATGTACACCAAATAAATTACAGACATAAATATAGAAACTGTACAAAGGTACCTAGGTACCTAATGTTATGTTCCTACACACGTAGGTACATGCAAATCTTATTTAAGTGGTACTTAGGTAAATGTGTCTGAGTATAACTAGGTACCTTCTACTTATTGTCTCAAAAGGCTGTAGTAAGGCAATTTATTTATTTATTTATATATACTTTATTGTACACCAGAAAATACATAACAAAAAAAAATAATTAGGCACTTTATTAGGTTTTGGAGATATAGGTAAGTGGAAGGTATTCTACCTGTCTCCTCTTACGCGTATTGGAGGTGAAGTTGTGACCGAAGAGCGGAAGTGAAACTCTAACTTGCAGTTAATAATAGTGTAGGTAATTGCCACACACGTGGGCATTAAAGTTAAAAGTTAGGTAGGTACACTATTTAACAAAGTCATCTAACTAATTAAACTAGTAGGGACAAAATATACTAATGACTTAGGGAAATTAGTACTGAAGGATCGCTATTGGTAGCCCCGGATCGTAGCTTCGCTTCGTGTTGCCACATAACAAGGGAGTTCCTGACTAACTTATAAATACTTATAAAAACACTAGCTTCTGCTCGCGACTTCCTCCGCGTGAAATTTCTTGTTCCCCCGATCCACCCCGTCGCGCGTCGCATCGCCTGCCTGCGCTTTTAATTCGTTTACCTTTTTTCTGACTTTTTTAGTTTTTGCTCGGCTCCTAAGGGTCCTAGCGTGATGTTAAGTAACCTATAGCCTTCCTCGAGAATTGGGCTATTAAATGCAAAAAGAATTTTTCAAATCCGACTGGTAGTTCCAGAGATTAGCGCGTTCAACCAAACAAACAAACAAACTCTTCAGCTTTATAATATTAAGTATAGATAATACTGGCGACGCCACGTATTCTAAGGTGCGTTTACAAATGCACAAAGGCTCCTGCAAACAGGCGCGACGCGTGACTCGAATCTCGCGCGACACAAAGGCACCGCTGGTTGCGCGACTTGCGGTGCCTGTTGCGTGTCGCGCTGTAGACGACAGTTAGATAGTTTCAACCTTAATGAAGTTTCAATTTACTGGGAATTATTGAGAAAAGACTGCCTCATTGGTTTAGTTGTCGCAAACGCTACTGCTGAGCATGAGTTACCTGGTTCGATTCCCTGGTCGGGCTAAAGGGTTATTAGAGTCCTTTAGAAATTTCTCAGTAGCAGCCCGAGGTCTGAATTTGTGCCCTGCTAATGGCATTACATGCGACTTAAACATATCTGGCGAAATTGGGTATAGGTACTATAGGTACAGACGCGTGCTGGCGTCTGTCTACGTAGTTCACAGAAGTACTTTGATTGCCTGTACACCAAACAGTTTTGCTGTGTGTACAAAAGTGTTGACTAGAATAATCTTAATTATCAATTATTTCTATCGCCTAAGGGAATATCTACTTAGTTTAGGCACATTTATGTTGAAGTTTGATTAGTCTAGATATTAGCTTGTGTTAGTACAGACGCCAGCACATCAAGCTACCTGAAACTGCCAAATTTTCCCAATCAACCTTGAACCTTATTATGTAGCGATAAAGTAGAAAATCTATTAAAGAAATTTGACAGATCGTAGTAGGTTGATATGCTGGCGTCTGTACATCTTTGCCTAACCCTTCGGGTATTACAAGCGTGACGTTATGTTATGTTGACAAAAGTGATAAAGCAATTATAATGTCGACTATACCTACTTTCTCTTCGTGAATAACTATGCGGAACCCACAGCATCCGACACGTATTCTACTTGACTGCGTTTCTTAATTCTCGGTATAATAAAGCAGGATAAGTCTTCGCCCAAATTAATTATACAGCTAATTGAAAAAGTTGTCGTCACGTGTTTCAGTTTATAAATAAGCAATTAACTAAATGTTTCCTTAAAACAAGGAAATCATTATTTTAATAGCCTGGTTGGTAGGCGAAAACGCGTGGGATGCTGTCGAGGAGGTGATGCATGCCTCTCACTCCACCCGCACCAGAAGGGTAGTCGGGCGTCGAAGGTGCTTAACGATCTCCGGTCACCATAAGAAGGAGCCTGCGGGCTGCGAAACTGAGGCTGTATTGTCGCTTGAACAGTCAGGCCCAAAGAAGTGACACGCAGTTAGGGGTCGCAATACCGAATCATAGAAGCAAAACCGGTATTTTCGGTATTGGCTCCAGACCAATACCGATAATCCGGTATTTTCGATATTTCCGGGATTAAGCTAAAGTTAGGAAATTCAGTATAATAAAGTTAGTTTCCGGAGGTATAGTAAGTAGGTACCTAACCTAAATGAATTTATCTTATAAACAAAACAAAATATTCATTGACACAAGGTTTATTATTTGATATATTGGTAATCAATCAGTTAGTTCTTAGCAATAATGTACTAATACTAAATGCCCGTTTGTTCCTTTATTAAAATAACTTAGGTTACTGGTTAACTAGTTCAAATACTTTAATTAAATGTAGTGTTTGACTAGGAAGTAGGATTCCTACTAGGAATCAGTTCTAAAAATAAAATGTTTATCAAACTTAAACATCTCCCAACAGTCTCAACATAAACAAGTACAAGTACAAGTTACAAGTTTGTAAGTATTACTAACAACAATATGAATCACTTGTGTTCGATACAAATAAATAATAATAATAATAAAACGAACAACGAACTAACAAAATGCACTTCTAATTAATTCTCATAAAACATAAAAATAATAAATTCTCATAAAACATGTAATTTGAACTAAATGGCGCGTAACTTTTTCTGTTTGTATTTGTTTTTTATTTATTTTAATAAAACCGAAAATACCGAATATCCCGGTTTTTGTGAAATGAATACCGGTATTAATTAGACTTAAATTTGGCCCGGTATTCCGGTATTTTCGAAATTCGGTATCCCGGTTTGCGACCCCTACACGCAGTGCTGCATGCGCGCCTTTATGGGAGGACTTGCGGTTGCGGTCGTGAAAAAGGCCGCACTTGGTGATGGGGCCCACTCGGTGTGGCGGGCTGATACCAGGTACGGCAAATCCGCAAATGTAAAGACGCCAGCACATCAAGCTACTACAATTTGTAATGGATAATGGATTTTCAACTTTATCGCTAAAGCATAGTGTTCAAGGTTGATTGGGAAAATTTGACAGTTTCGGGTAGCTTGATGTGCTGGCGTCTGTAGATGTATCTCCCGGGCCCCGGACTTCTAGTAGTAAAAGGAACAGTGGGGTGTCAGTCGGTGGGAGTTCGACATAATCCTCCGTTCGGAGGGATGGCGGAGTCCTAGGTTATCCATGAGGATTTCCCCACGGAAAACAAGGTAGGTTGACATCGGTGAGCAAAACATCGTGGGGAAACCTGGGCTTACATCGCGAACTCGCCTAGAGCACGCGTGGTGATCAATGCTCGTGCCTTCTCTGCGTGAGAAAGGGGTCTTTGCTCTGTGGTGGAACAGTACCTACTGGACTGGTATTTCAAAGGTACTAGAACAGTGGTGGCCCAGTGCCATCGGCCGCGACTTACGAGTTGTAGGTCGTAGGTTCGAACCCAGACAGGCGCTTTCAGTACCCGGCGATAAATATTGCACATCGACCTTTGGAAAGAGACAATCGGCTAATTTCGGCTTCGTAGAGCGTTATCTCTGTCGCACGAAATACTAACAGTCCGGTATCTATTAGGAGCTGTTAAAACAATAGGATAATGATTTGCTTCTTTTGATAATTATTTTTATTCTTTGTATAAAATCGATAGGATCGAATAGATCGATGTGCAATATTTATAGCCGGGTACTGTACTTTGTGTAAATTATTTCATCACCACTGCTCTCAAAACGGTGAAGGAAAACATCGTGAGGAAACCGGCATGTCCTAGAACCAAAAATTCGAAGACATGTGACATCTACCAACCCGCACTGGGCCCGCGTGGTGGATTTACGGCCCACTCCCTCTCACAGAGAGGAGGCCTGTGTCCCAGCAGTGGGAACATTATAAGCTGATTATGATGAGGTAGGTACTTGTTCTTTTTCGGGTTCCGTACCCAAAGGGTGCCAATCAGACCCTATAACCAAGCCTCCGCTGTGCGTCTTGACACAGCGCGAGCGTACTGTATCTCATGGAGCGTAATGGAGCGTGCGAGCAAGATATGCCTACGCGCGATGTTTGACAGACAGACGGACAACGTAGTGATCATAAAGGGTTCCGTTTTTCCTTTTGAGTTTTACGGAACCCTAAAAATGGTTGATTGTTCGTCAGAGAGCGATTGGAGCCAGACAAAGATGATGAAAGTTTATATTCCAATAACAATTTGCTTTATGGTTTCAATGATAACCTTAGAACAATGTTACATCTTATCTCGTACTAGTGACACGTCAACAGTCCCCCGCAAGGGGCCAAATAGATAGTGTGACCCCGATCTCGTCATTACTACGTTTTACCAGCCTAAGTACTTTTTAGGGTTCTTCCGCACTCAAAAGGTGCCAACGAACCCCTATTACTCAACCTACGCTGTCCCTGGCCGTCCGTCCGTCTGTCTGTCAGCGGGACCGTAATAGGTAGACAGTTGAAGTTGAACATAACAGTGTGTATTTCTATATTGCCCCTATAACAACAAATAATAAAATTAAATAAACTTAAAAGTTAAAGGGGTCTCCATAATAATATGAGAAACGTGCTTTTTCGGCGTTTTTTGCAGCTAGCTGTACCTCATGAACCACAATAGGTAGACAGTAGAAAATTTTCACAGAGTGTGTATTTCTATTGCCGCTATAACAAGAAATAATGAAAATAAAATAAAGTTGATAGAAACAAGTATAAGGGGTCTACAAGATTTTTTTTCCCTACGTTTTTTGCCTTGTGGTACGGAACCCTTTGTATGCGATTCTGACTCGCACTTAGCCGATTTTTTATTATTCTTCATTATTGCCAATAACAAATAATCAATAAAAACGCTAAAAACAACATTTGTACCAAGTAGGCACCTACTTAACTAAGGCGTCATCAGCATCTGATTAGGCATTTAAAATATCGTTTTTAGCAACGGGCTAAGCAACAACAGCTGCACGATCAGGTTAAGTCACACTTGCCGAGGCCATTCCGTGGATGGGTGATCTTCACATACCAAGATCCCTCCTCCGTAACTTGGAAAGAATGTTAAGTTATCCCGGCTGTCATTCGTGAATCTTTAACAGTCGTTACGGGTGGTCAGAAGCCCGAAAGTCTAACAACCAGTCTTACAAGGGGTATCGTGGTACCCAGTAACTGGGTTGTGGAGGTCAGAGGCCGTCGCTGCATGTAAAATACTGGTATTTAGCTGCATCCCGTTAGACTGAAAGCTAGCCGCAGCACGTTTTCCCCACTGAAAACGTTAGGCAGATGATAATGTTATTAGCGACGGGATGTTGACGAATTTTCTACATTTTCCACGAATTTAGAAGTTATGCACGTGCCAGTATTTTTCAAAATGGCATGCAAGGAGGTTGCATGTCATTGTGCAAGCGACTGGCACTGCCATAACATTTTCTGAAGGCCTTAACAAAAATCATTTCAGAAACAATCAAAAACTTTTTTGAAAATTTCTGATTGTTACTGAGATGATTTTTATAGGGAAACTAGAGGTTTCTCTGACAGATTCTGATCAAGATTAGAATGCGAAAGTTTTAAAAAATGCGGGAATTTTCCCGATTTTCCCTCAGACTTTGTATAAAAAAGTCTAGGTACGTGCCAGTTT
This sequence comes from Luperina testacea, assembly GCA_927399505.1. NCBI lineage: Eukaryota > Metazoa > Arthropoda > Insecta > Lepidoptera > Noctuidae > Luperina > Luperina testacea. The sequence goes on from OV656771.1 coordinate 4,855,513, forward strand.
CTATGCCATCAATGAAATGGATCCTTGCTTGCGGTTGCGCATTAAAATGACACGAGTACCTACCTATTTAGTGCTTATGCCTCGTCCTTATAATGTAATTCCAAATTAAAACTCCGCATAAGTAGTACCTACCTAGTAATTTGAAAAAATATAAGTTGCATGTTATTGTGCAATCGACTGACACTGCCATAACAAGTTCTGAAGACCTATTCCCGTACTGAAAAAACGTGTCAAATATATTGAGAAATTCGCGAAGTTAGAGATTTTTCTGACAGATTCAGTCTAAGATAGAATGCGAATCTTCTTAAAAATACGGGGATGCCCCTCAGACTATGTGGCAGCCATCTTGCGAGCAGCGCACAGTAGTAGCGCATTGATGGATTTTCGAAACCGGCCGCACTGTGCGCTTGGTGCCTTTGCTCGTCACTGACATTGGCTCCATGGTGCGTGCATGCTTATTTTACCTCCACAACCTAATTACTGGGCTGTTGCCCAGTAATTAGTGAAACCCCTTCATAAGAGAAGAAAATTATTGAAGATCTGTCAAATCGTGCGAAACGTCAAACATTGCCCGGTGTAATTTAATTAATTAATAATCGATTTATGTGGTATAGGTGACGAAAAAGTACATAAATACATTCGGAATAAGTGGTTACATCAGTGACAGTGTTATCCAAGCTTTACTCTGCAGATTTATTGAGATAATACAAAAAAAGCGGAGGTGCTGAATCACGAACGGTCCATCAACATCCGTAAAACAGGTTAGCTATACACAATCAGTGACAGTAGACTGATATTAAGCTGCAAAACTTGACATACTGAACCATAATACAATTCTTTTTGAGAACAATATCAGCTTAAAGCGGTTACAAATATTTATAAAATGTAAACAGACAAGGAATATGACTCATTCAAATTACTCGACCAATCACGAACTTTGACTTTGTCATAACAAGAGAAGTTTCGTTCAGAAACGTGACGAGACTGTGTTTGAATACAAGCGATTTGAGACTACGTTCCTTTTCACGCAGTTTTTACGAATACTGACGGTATACTTAGTTCATTATTTATTTAAATCATGGGAGAATGTAATAATATCACATATCGCAAAATACACAGAACCAGTTCACTAAATGACGTCAGCAGAGATAGTTCGGCACTATTTGATGCCACTATGATGAGCTTACCAAATACGTCACTTAATACTAGTCAAACTGTACTTGACTTAAATGAAAAAGTTAAACAGTTATCCGACGACTTAGTAGTAGCCCACCATGAAATTGAAAATCTTAATTCAGAAAATTTTACCTTGAAAGCTGATATACAAAAATATTTAAAAGTAATAGAAGCATATAAAATTATTAACATAACAGAAAATAATGGTACACCTAGATCAAAACGGAAATCAAAACAAAATAGCACCAATACACCTGAGCAAAAAAAAAAACAATTGAAATACCCACAGACACAAGTAACAGATGAAGGACATGTTAATAAAACAAATGACATATCGGAACAGATAACTACACAACAAACGACTTCCAAACATGAGATTACAGATATTCAACAAGGAAAAGCTTATAAATGTACATGCAGGTCACTAAAAAAAGATAGCTTAAAAAATAACCAACTACCCGAACAAAGTATTTCACAAAAAATTAAAACAAGAAATAAAATATGTATTTTAAGTAGTAACAACAAAAACAAAATTCTTCCTATAGCAGAGTCGACCTTCTCTAACGAGTACGATTTATGCCACTATCTTAAATCCGGTGGAGGAACAAAACAGCTCATAGAAGACTTACAACCAAAACTAATCGGATTCACTATGGATGATTTTTGCATCATTCTGATCGGAGAGGAAGACTTCAAAACCACTAACAATTATGTGAGCATTATCGTTCACTTAAGAGAAGCACTGCAAGCTATTACACACACCAATATCATCATATGCTCACCCACGTTCAGCTGCAAGAATTATTCAGACCTGAGTAATTGGAGAATCGAGACATTCAATCATTTATTACATCTTGACTTATTAACGCATGAATACGCATTTGTCATTGACAGTAACTTAAATTTAAAATATGACGACAGTATGTTTGATAAAAATTCAGGCAGAATCAATAACGTCGGAGTAAATATAATTTTTAAGGACATTTTGCATTTAATTACTGACATAAGAAGCCTTGACATACAAAATGATGAAGAAGAGGACAAACATGATGTTGCTGACACTGACAATATCTTGAATGTAAATGACAAATGTAAGGATAATTCTGAGTTTTTTCTTTTATAATCATATGCACATCATGCATCAAAACATCGCTGGCCTCCTGAATAAAACAGACCTGTTAACATTACACATCCAAGAACAGCTACAAAAACAGATTAGTATTGAAATAATATGCCTGACGGAACACTTTGTCATTTCGGGTCAAGAAAAATTAATAAATATGCCAAACTTTAAGCTAGCAGCATGTTACTCAAGAAAACAGAGACGAGGAGGCTCGTGTATTTTAATTAAGACCTATCTCGAATACAAGGAACTAACTGATATAAAGAGTTCATCTATCACAGGCGTTTTTGAAGGCTGTGCCATTGAGTTAGTCAAACATAAATTAATTGTAATATGTGTCTATAGACCACCTAATATGTGTAATATTAGTCTTTTTTTTGACACTTTAGACAGTGTATTAAAAACATTGTGCAATAAATCAAATGTAAAGGTAGTATTATGTGGAGACTTCAACGTAAATATCTTAAAACGAACTAGATACACCTTGGACTTTGAATCTTTGCTCCTAAATTACAACCTTATCTTAAAAATAAAACAGCCAACAAGACCAAGGAGCCAAACCTGCTTGGATAATTTTGCTACTAACTCAAATCTAAAATGTACTGCTGAGGTAATGGATTTTGCTATTTCTGATCACTCGGCTCAAATAATCAAAATTCAAGTCAGTAGAACTTGTAAGTTACGATATTGGCGCACTCGGAAACGAGACTTCGCAAAAGAAAATTTGGTTAAATTTAGGAATCTTTTAAAGAGTTTATCATTTTCAGACGTTTACAACGAGAGTAACCCTAATGAGTCTTATGATAAGTTTATGGAAGCTTTTAAACTTCTTTACAATCAGTGCTTTCCAATCAAATGGATAAGAATTCAATCAGAATCAAAAATTAAATGGATTTCGAAAGGCATCAAACTCTGTAGTAAGAAACAAAGAAATTTACTTTGGAAATATAGATTGAAACCGTCAAGCGAAAATAAACAAACATTTAAGACATATTCTCAAAGATTAAAAAAGATCATTAAACTTACTCAAAGGGCCCAGAACAATAATATTATTAATAACGCTCACAATAAATCCAAAGCAGCGTGGCAAATCATCAACAATAGAAAGCTGATTAAAGAACCTATCCTAAAAATTATGAACCAAAATGTGACAGTAACAGAACCCAAAAATATTGCAGAATCGTTTAATGACTTCTTTGTTGACCAGGTACAAAATGTAACCAGTGACACACTTGACGAAATTCCTGACATAGTTAACAACTCAAATTCAATGTTTATGTCACCGATAGTTCCAAATGATATAATAATAGCAATCAAAACACTGAAAAATACAAAAAGTTATGGTTATGATGAGATTACTACCAGTGTTGTTAAATTTGTTAGTGAAGTGATTGCAGGGCCTCTAAGTCATATTGTAAATGTTAGTATTGAATCTGGTATGTTTCCTAATAGCCTAAAAACAGTAGTAATAAAACCTCTTCATAAAAAGAATAATAGGGAAGACATGTCCAACTATAGACCAGTAGCATTGGTCCCCATATTTTCTAAGTTATTTGAAAAGATTATATATCATGCAATGGATAGATTTTTAAATAAATATAATATATTAAGCGAAGAACAAATGGGTTTTAGAAAAAATAAAAATATTAATATGGCAATATATAATCTCCTCACAAATATAATGACAAACGTTGACAATAAAATTCCTGTATGTGCAATATTGACTGATATGACTAAGGCGTTCGACTATGTAAACCATGACGTCCTTCTAAAGAAGCTTTACGCCTATGGTATAAGAGGAAATATTCTAAATCTAATAAAATCATACCTACAAGGCCGACTGCAGTACACAGAAATAACGAGAATATGCCCTAAAACTAAACGTGAACTTAAATATATTTCGGGTTGTAGAGAGGTAAAGCATGGCGTACCACAAGGTAGCGTTCTGGGTCCCCCGTTATTTCTCTTATACATTAATGATTTGCCCCGTCAAACACATCATCCCATGGTTTTGTTTGCGGATGATAGTACGGCAATCGTAAAATGTTCGGACTTAAAAAAATATGAAAGTGATATAAATAACACATTAAAATGCATTATTACCTGGCTCAATGTAAATCACTTAATTATAAATCTAAATAAAACGAAGGTAATGCATTTTTACCAACGGATCAGTCCCCCAAATATAAATGTCAGTCATAATGGGGATAAAGTTGACTCAACAAGCATAGTGAAATTCCTAGGGATCTGGATTGACAGTAATCTGACTTGGAAACCTCATTCTGAGGACGTATGTAAGAAATTGAGCAAATCAGCATATGTTCTGTACAATTTATCGCATAAAGTTAGCAAAACTACTCTTCTCACAGCTTACCATGGCTTGGTGGCATCCATTTTGAGGTTCGATGTAATATTCTGGGGCAACTGTAGCGAAAGGGAGGTGATATTCAAAGCCCAAAAACGTTGCTTAAGATCAATGTCAAGTTTAAAATCTACAGATAGCTGTGAGCCCGTGTTTAGGTCTCTAAAAATACTAACCTTCCCGTCGCTGTACATATTGGAAGTGTCCATTTTTGTTAGGTCGAATTTAAATTTATTTCCGTCACTTGTCGACATTAGATCAAGGTCAGGCCCTTTGAGACTACAATACAAGTTCTTATTACATACAGGAAAATATAATACAGCACTATTAAGAAAAAATATAATGTCAATGGGGCCAATCATTTATAATAAAATTCCACATAATCTCAAAGGACACACCACACGCGTATTTAAAACTAAACTGACTGAATTACTATTACAAAAATGTTACTACTCTGTAAATGACTTCTTGAATGACAAAGATTTATAACTGTACCTTGACTTTTTTCTTGTAATTGACATTTTAAATACCTTTTTGTAACAATGTATAATTTGATTTACTTTTTATGTGACATTTTATTTTATGAGTACCTATTAATTTTTGATGTCTGGTTGTTCTATGTTCTATGTCAATGCATGTTAATTAATGTTTTTGCACGCCGTAAGGTACAATGTAGCGGAAACGTTGTATACTGTACCATCTAAAACCTGTACCTACATTGTGGCAAATAAATGATTCTGATTCTGATTCTGATTCTGAAGACTGGTTGTCATACTTTTGGTCTTTTTACTAGGCGCTAGGAGGCAGCACTGAGTGCCTTCGCAAGTCGCCTAGCGTGTATCGAATAGACGATAGCATGATGTATCGATAGAGTTTTAGGCAACGCCTAGGCTCATAGGCTTAACCTAAAACTCTAAGTGCCAGTTGCTATACGAGAATTTCCGGCTTATGTCTCGCACTTAATGTAATTCCACATTTCCACTTCACATATGTACTTAAACGTTAATTACCTAATTACAGAAATAGTTACAATGTAGGTACGAGTACATTGTGTTGATAGACGCAATCAGAACCAATGACGTACGTAGTTGGCAAAAAAATTTGGTCCAAAGTTATTGTACGGTGCATAATTATGATAACAGCCACACGGGTCGATAGAAGGTTAAGCTACGCTTGCCGCGGTCGTGGATGGGTGACGACCGAGACACCACACACCACCACCACCACCACCATATCGAGACACCTCCGTGCCACCATAAGCACATTAAGAGGGGATGGGGCCTGCAAGGAATTTGAAAAATAGGTACCTATTCGAAGAAACTATTGCTGTCGCCTAACCTCAAGTCTGCTTTTGTAATGTGTGATACAGCTGCAGCTCAGACCAAAAATTTGACCAGATCGACGTTTCGTATTCCCCTTTTTTCTCATCGAAAACTGAACCGATTCAATTATATTTTACATTAACATTTTAAGAAAAAGTATGTTTAGGTTCCTAACGTTTTTTTTATGTTAAAAACTTTTCTAATTTGTCTGGTAGTCCTCTAATCACGGCGGTAAAAATAGGGCATTTTTTGTAATTTTTAAAGGGTCATATTTTCTTTACTAATTAGTTGCTGAAAAAAAGAAAATGTCAGGGACGTACAGACCTTGATTTTATGAAAAAAATTGCTATAGAGGCATTAAGGTTCCTACAAACAGGCGCGACACGCGACATAATCGCGCGCGAAACAAAGGCACCGCCCGTTGCGCGATTTGCGGTGCTTTTGTATCACGCGCGATTTTATCGCGTGTCGCGCATATTTGAAGGAGCCATTATTCAGGAAGAAAAAAGAGGAATATATTTGTACGGAGAATCGCACGCCCATGCGGTGCTATTCTGTAAAAATCTCACCGTGAAGACTTAGGTGAAGTAGTGTCAATTCCTAGCGAAAACAAACTCACTTCACCTAAGTTTTCACGGTGAGATTTTTACAGAATCGACCGACAGTTCCCTCTTAAAGGCCGATTCACACATATCAGTGAAGTGACAGTTCCGGCAATGCGTCCGCACAGGTCCGAATCAGTCCAACTATTTTAGGGTCGGTTTCCAGTCTAACCGAATGCAGCTAAATACCAGTGTATTTAGCTGCATCCGATTAGACTGGAAAGCGACCCTAAAATAGTCGGGAAAAGGTATAGTAAAGCTTATTGATTGTTCTCAGATCATGTTTTTATTATTTTAATATTAACAACAATTGCGTTATGTACTCGTATACGATAAGAGTAACTTGATATGTTTGTGTCTGTATTGCGTTAGACTATGTGCGTCAACATTTTTTCTAGAAAACATTCGTTTTGTTTTGGTAATCTTACTCGGGACGAGCGATAAAAATAACGAAGCGATAATTAGTCAACAGTAGGTAAATGTTCTTGTTAGAAGAATTAAAGACCAGCCGGTCGATTCTGTAAAAATCTCACCGTGAAAACTTAGGTGAAGTGAGTTTGTTTTTGCTAGGAATTGACACTATTAACAGCTCACTCCACGCTCATTTCACCTAAGTTTTCACGGTGAGATTTTTACAGAATTGCTCCGCCTGTAAAATTAATTTAGGGCTGATTTTTCAATCGACCTTTCATAATTTTGGCGACAAGCAAATGTCAATTTTTGTTCGTGCATTAAGCACGAACAAAAATTGACATTTGCTTGTCGCCGAGATGAGATTGCGACTAGATTTTGAACGTTTTAAATTACGAGAATTGGCTTTCTGATGTAAGTCACTTGGCTCTAGGCGCTAAGCAAGCCGCCTGTCAGTGCGGACTTAGCCTTACCAATAACTAGTTAATTTTAGGCATAATTAATATTATACAGGGTGTAAAAAGACCCATCACGTTGCCGTCAACTACGCATTCTGTACATCAAACTAAGTAACATTGCACAAAAAAACAGTGGCACTCCGGGAGTGCCGACAGAAGTGAAAATAAAACACAAACAGAATTCTTTGCCATCACTCAATGACATATCGGATATAATTTAAAACCGATTAAATTCCGAAGACAGCCGAACACATCCGAAGCGGGTAATTTTTTAATCGTCTTATAAACAAAACACGCGGTGTCGCTTACGGTAACAGTGGCGAGAGTTCAATGGTTTTTTCCCATCTCAAAAAATGCCCAACGTGCCTAAAGAAGGTTTCACTTCTTTAATTGCTGGAAAACAACTTTAATTTTGATGTGAAAATTTGCTGTTTGAGGTAATGCGCAATGTAACACATTGTGCTTATGGGTGCATGCAAAGGTACAGAGCTCGTGGTGGTACGGTCAGCATCAAAAGTCGATTAACACTTCAGTTTTTTCAACCGAGTTTTTTCGATCTCTCTCAGCACTCGGTAACACAGAGTCTAGGTGACTAATCTTGTGTAATCTTGTGTACTTTCACTACGATGGCACAAACCGGACATCCCAAACGGCTCTTTTAAGTGCCAATCCCCGGAACTTACCTACTCCAGCCCTTAGTTATGATATTGAAAACTTGTTTTCGTAAAAGAACATTATTAAAAGTTGGTACGTCAATAGAAGGTTCCCAGGTATGATATCAAACTTACGCACCTTCGACCTACTTAGGTGTCTAAATGGTTGTTTTAAAAAGACTAAAACTTTGCCAAATCCCTTTCAATGAAGGTTCAGTGTGTGCCACGTAGCCATTTTCACATAATATAATTATTACGAACCGGGGCTAAACTCCTTAGGCTGCCGTTCCACCTTGTGCGAAGATGCGTAGCGAGGAATGGGTGTAAAACTAACCAATCCCTTAATTAACGCTAACTTAGTTCATGCTATAAAAATTAAGCGATGTTATTGGTTGGTTGCACACACATCCCTCGCTACGCATCCTCGCTCATCTCTGGTGGAAAGGCAGCCTTACGGCTACACTTGGGTCATTTAGGCGCCCATTTCTTTAGTCGTAGGTACAGTCGGTAAAATAGTATGTACCTAGTGTGAAGACAACTGACTACGTTGTTGTGTAACTCTTTAAAAAGATATCGTCTTAGTGTGCATACACACTAGTGACATGTGTCGACGACAGACGTCGACGGTTGCAGTCGTTGACGCGTGTTGCTCCTGTAAATGCACACTAAGACAATATCTTTTTAAAGAGTTAGCTCTGTATAAAGTTATGTGTTAGATTTCTCTGCTATATAACTCGGCGCTAAATAGTGCGTTGAAAATACAGTGCGCGAAAAAAATCGCTGCGATAAAAATGGCCCGTGGGCACAGAATATAATGATACAAGACGAGGGTAACCATTTTATAGAAACAATGTCATTGCAAGCAGCATCTATTCAATTTTGTCTACGTAGTTCACAGAAGTACTTTGATTGCCTATACACCAAACAGTTTTGCTGTGTGTACAAAAGTGTTGACTAGAATAATCTTAATTATCAATTTATTTCTATCGCCTAAGGGAATATCTACTTAGTTTAGGCACATATGTTGAAGGTTGATTAGTCTAAACACTAGCTTGTTTTGTGTTAGTACATACGAGTAGGTATTATTAAATTGTTTTATTAGGTACCTAACGGTTATGGGTATTTCATGTTGTTTTCTCAATCTGCCTAGCGTTTTCCCACATTATTTATCCACAAAGCCCTCCTTGTCGTGTCGTGTCGTGCTTTCCCAGATGTGTTAGTTTTCAATTTGATCCAATGTGTCATAGGTGACCTCTTCTTTATATAGGTACATGTTAGTAATCAAATTACACTAATCAGTAATCACACTCCCAAACTCTTCATTACACAACGTCAAGTAATTATAAGGCTGGTTACAAACGAAGAGAGAATTACTCCTCAATATGTCCCTTCTGTCGCTCTTAATGAACTTAATGTAAGGATACTCAATTAGTACGCTTGGCAATCTACGTAATCTTATTGTCGGATTCGTCAGTGAATGGGGGAAGGGTGTGTTTTGTCTAATTACTCGTGTTTGTGCGGCTTAACTGGGAGTACCTACCTTTTGAGTATACCTTGCTTTTGGGTTCTTTTATGTCCACGAATAGGTAAAGTTTTTTTTTTTCTAACATTATGATATTATGTTTTTGTTTGTTTATTGTTTCCCAAAAAATTACACAGTACAGATTACTGTACTGTGTAATTTTTTTTTAAACTGATTACAGTTTTTGCCAAACTGCAAAACAGCCTGTCCGCAATGGAATTTTATTAGAAGATTTTTTAAGCTCGTTTGGAATTATTATCCGGGTTTATTGTTTTTTGTTTATTAAAATAATTGATTAAAGTATATCAAAATAGGGCCTTATACTAGATGTAGGTAAAAAATAATTGGATTCTACCTGAATTAGGAATAAACCTGTATCTCAGGTATCTTACTCAAGTGCTTATACATAAGTATTATCTAAAATTCCATAAACAAATCACAAATAACTTATCTACTATAAATATGGATTTATTCTAATTGACAGAAATAACGCTACTTTTTTGCATCATCGTAAGACATTTTTGCAACCATGTTCTAATGATTTTTGCAATGTTACATTTATAATAAGGTCGTGTTTACTTTGTCACACTTGAAAACATTGATTTATTGTATAATACGAATTGTAACGAATTTTATAAAGATACCTAGATTTATAAACCTTGCTGCATAAATAAATATTAACCTATATTGTTCCCACAGCTGGGACACGAGCCTCCACTCCGTGAGAGGGATACTATGGGGTGCGATATATTATATTATATTATATTATATTATATTATATTATATTATATTATATTATATTATATTATATTATATTATATTATATTATATTATATTATATTATATTATATTATATTATATTATATTATATTATATTATATTATATTATATTATATTATATTACTATAATCACGGTATATAATTATACCAAGGTATTACCCAGTAACAGGGTTGTGGAGGTCAGATAGGCAGTCGCTCCATGTAAAATACTAGTATTCAGATGCGGTTAGGCTGGAAGCCGACCCCAACATAGTTGGGAAAAGGCTAGGCAGATGATGATGACAGGAAGATCACAAACTAAACTAAACACAGTCAAAAATAAAAAAGTAATATGATTGAAAAGAACAGATTGCGATATAAACTAAACAAGACTGTGACTGTATATATACACCATCATATAGCGTGGCGACGCGTCGCCACGGCATGCGTCGCCACGCCAGTAATTTGTTTTACGTGCGGCTATAGATGTTTCACATCAAAAGCCAAATTATATAAAAACAGAGTAACAAAAAGAAAAATGAAACAGAACAACATGACCTGACATGTTTTGCCTAGTTCTCTCGCTGTTTCTATTAAAATTGCGACTGTTAAGAGTAGGTAAATAAGACCTCCTTGTACTGACACGTTTCTAACCCGATGAATGTTCAACAAAGAGGGTAGATACTCATTTGATATGCACCCCTTTCCACGCATTATGTGCACTCCACTAGCGACAATAAACTTATTATTAAGTAAGTAACGGAAAAACCAACTGTGGGACATGTGAAATGGACTTAAGTACATACCAATTTGAATTTAATAGTTGTTACACATGTGAATGTGTAACAACTATTAAATTCAATTGAATTCGAGCTCGCGACTAGTTCCACCTTAAGTGATTAAGGTGGAACTAGTCGCGAGCTCGAGCTCACTGGTGGTCATGGCTTAAAAGCACGCTGTCTCACCTGGCTTCGTGTCCAACAGAGATAGTATCAGTGATGAGCAGTTAGACGCTAGTTTACACGCACAACGTCTAGTTCGCACGCACACAAACACCGTTCCGAACTAAAACACGCGTAAACAAATACGAAAAGTGCTTTGGAAAATCGAGTTTATGAAAAAAGCACTGCATAAATCAATTAAAAATAAAGTTTATTGAACAAAGCTTTGTCGGTACCGACTTTGTTTTGAAGATTTTACAGTTCTTTTATTAGTTATTTACACCCAAAGTTACGTTAAAATTAGCAAGAAAAACGAATCTTCGTTGGTTCATAATTTTTTAATGGCTTTTTATTTTACTATTCTGTTTCAGTACAGACATAATTAATAATAAGACAAAACGATATAATGTTTAACTTTGGATGTTGTACAGACGCCGTGTTGTAATTACCCCGCTGTATTTGATACATTATTAGTCTATCAAGGCATGGACTATTTTTACAATAAAGGCTCCTTCAAACAGGCGCGACGCGCGATATAATCGCGCGTGACACAAAGGCGCCGCTAGTTGCGCGACTTGCGGTGCCTTTGTGTCGCGTGTCGTATCGCGCCTGTTTGAAGGAGCCTTAAGTAGGTAAATATAGTTTATACCGATACGCGCCCGACGACTAGGTACAGCGAAGCTTAAAATGCGGGTTAATGTCTTTAATTAAAAACTTTCCTGCAACGAATGGTTATGTAACCCCCTTTCTTCCAGAATGGGGTGTAGTAACGGATGAAGTTCCATAATTTGATTAATTTAATTAATAAATACATTAGTGTTAAACATATTTAGCACCTGCCAGTTTGCCTGCGTGAGCACTGGTAGCACAGTGGTAATGGATGCGATTTAAGAGCGTTTATACTGAAAGTGGGCAACGTCGCAAATAGCTGTCAAATATTTCACTGTTTAGATTAATTTGTCAATATTACTGAAGAAATATGGCTAACTAATGAACTAGAATATTGATTATGAAATGCAATAATTAATATCGTAACACCGAATATTTAGCTTTAGATGTAAAAAAAGTATTTGGAAACTTTACAAATGCCTTTTTTACACCTAAAACGGTTACAACATCAAATTCAGTGTTTTAATTGCAATTCATTATTAATATTCTAGTTCATTAGTTAGCCATATTTCTTATTTTCATACAGTAATATTGACAAATTAATCAAAACAGGGAAATATTTGACAGCTGTTTGCGACGTTGCCCACTTTCTGTATACGCGCTTTTAAGAGTTGAATTGTAATTCTATTGAGATAATCATAAGTTGTTATATTTTATTGGATTTTCTTCATTCTGATTTATTGATTTAACTATAAATTTAAAATTATTATTTTTAATTAATTCGATCAATCTATGCTAATTTTTCTTTAATTTATAATTTTTCTTTTATATTTTAAGGTGTTGGTCATAACATAACTTTACATCTGTATTCATCGAAAGGTTGGCCTTTCGATGAATACAGATGTAAAGTTATGTTATGTTTTATTTAACAAATCCTTCTTCCAAAACAAGTCTATTCTCTACCTTCGAAATCTAAGTCTCCGCAGAGCGAATACGAAGTAACTTATAAAATTCTTCAGTGGAATTATAACAACTTAAACCACTTAAGTACTAAACCTACTAAGGTATAAAACCTGGAAAATGTAAAAGCTTCTTGATGTAAGACAAGGTTCGTTTTGAAGACGTCAAAAATGAGACTTTAAAATCATTTCTTCGCAGCGTATCGCATTATTTCACAGGTTCTGAGAATGTCATAAATAAGCTATTTGACAGTAAACTGTTTAGTAATAATAATAATAAAACTATGGCGTCATCTACATCGCGAGCGCACTACGCATCACACTGATGTCACGCCAAAGTAGGTGCACGAAAGCTCCGCTGACGTTCATACTCTAGCTAGGTCTCCAGTATACAGCCATGAGGAACAGGATGTAAAGTTCACTCTCCCTTCATAGAAAAGAGAGGATCCTCTCTCCATCCTCCAAACGAGTATTGTGTCTGGTGGGCAACTGTATATACACTAGTTGCGCGGTAAACTCTGCTTGCGCGGTGGCGATGTACGTGCGAGGTGGCGATGTGGCGATGTAGGCATCTACATGCCACAGTTTTATTATTATTATTAAACAGTTTATGCCAAACAGCTTATTTATCACATTCTTTTATAAGAACTTATAAAATAATGCTACCTATAAGCTGCCAAGAAATGATTTTAAAATCTCATTTTTAATATATAATAAAAACGGTGTTTAATAATACCTATTGTGAGATTTGAATCAGTAAACCACAGAGCACAGTCAATTTAAAAGCTACATTAGAACATAGGTATTTTTATGTACTTATATTCTGTATATCTTATTAAAATAAGCACCTATTAGGTGTTACATCTAGATCTACCAACCCGCACTAGGCCCGCGTGGTGGATTACGGCCCAGTCCCTCTCGCAGAGAGGAGGCCCGTGTCCCAGCAGTGGGAACATTATAGGCTGATTATGTATGTATGTATTAGGTGTTCAAGTAAAATTAATTTTGCATGCCCTAAAGAGGAAAAAATATGGACTGTATATTAAACCACCAACTTTTACAACTGGTAACACCTATATTTTTTTTCCAGAGACGCCTCGTCGGCCGGTGCCGGCGCGACTATTTCGTGCTGTGTACCTAGGTACATGCACATTACCGTGGTAATTTCTTGTGTCATGGAACGTTTAAGCAAAACTATAGATGCATCACAACTATAGATGCATCACAACCCCACCATCATGTTAGTTATAGTCTATTTAAATCCTTGTTTCCTATTGATGTTATTTGCACTTATACGGATATCAACTTTATATTAGTGTAAATTAAGTTGATTTTGGAATGACTAGTACTATTAAAGAAATCTTTTTTTAAGTTGTAGCGCGTACTGAATTTTGTGGGTGAATATTAAAGTAGTCTTTTTCAAAAACACATATTTGTTTACATGTTTGGAATCTGAATCGAGAACGCTGTATAACACACTGCGATCACCAACCCGATACTGCCAGAATCTTTAAGTTTTCAAACAAAACTTGAAGATTCTGGCAGTATCGGCTGTGGCCGTTGATATCAAGCCAAGCAGTACCTACACCTTTCCGGTGATGTTAAATGCATGCAGAAGATGACATTCAAATGATCAGAAGATTGATCAATCCGTCGTGAACTTCAATTTTAAAGAAATGTTAAAATTCAAATGTCTGCCAGGTCCAAACGGTAGCGGCGCCAGTAAAATTCAGAGATTTATGTTATAGCCCTGAAATAAGCGATTTAGTATCGATACAGATGATACTTACGACCATAGAGATTCAAAATACCCCTAAATACGTGGGACACTCAGAATATTTTCACTTAACGTACTTTCTTACTTTTTCCTTTTGCTTACCTCCTAAGAGTCCTTGCGTGATGTTAGCCTATTGAGACTTCTTCAAGAATTGGGCTAACAAATGATAAAATAATTTTTCTACATTTAATTTTACCCATCTCTAATAACGACCACAAATCCGAATTCCTACCTTTTTTTAATAAAATCCGAGAGCACACTCGCCATAACTAACGAAGGCTTTAATTTCCTTAATAAAGATTTGCATTCACTACTGCTTAATTAGTAGATACTTGAACTAACAAGAAAGAATTCCAAGAATTCAAGCTCTAACGAGTCAAAGAGATAAAAAATAGAGGAAATTTGAAGTTTTTCTCAGTCAAATCGCTTACTTAAGGGATCCACTGCGTGGTACGTTTGCTGGCAAATCGCCGCGTTTGCAAAATGCTTAGGATTATGATTTCCGTCCGCGCTCGGACACTGGACAGTGTTAGAAACGCTTGAAACTATTTTTCGCTTAGTGATCGTAGATGTCTGAAAGGCTGGAAGGAAAATGAAAGAATAATCTTGTAGATGGCGGTGTCACATTGCAGATATTCATTTCTGGTTACATAACTGGTTATGGAACTGTTTAAAGCAGTCCAGATCAATGTTTTTTCATTTACTGCTTATTTCTTTCTGTATCTACACAACTGACGCACGTGACGCATACTTTCTCCCAAATTGTTATTTTGTTTTTCTTATGTTTGTGTTTTTTATTTTTATGCGTCATGTTTGCTGCAAATAAACGTGTTTTCTTTCTTTACTCTCTTTTATCTACAAATGCAATAGAAACTTCCTTGCTTCACCGACACCATACATTTTACGAACTTTTCCTCTACAGAACTCTTACATTCCTTCCACACAAACACTCCGTATTACGCCAGAGCCTCATTTGTATCATGAACTCCCTCCGTTTAATAGTACATCGCTTGGGTGAGCTCAAGGAACGCAATTTATCCATATATTAAAGAGACGATCGATCCTCTAGTTCGCGCGGCGACAATTGCAGAAGCCAACAAATGCAGCAACTGCGATGTGGACCGGTATTGTGTAGTATTGCTGCCTCGGGATGTGCTGCGAGTCGCTTGTAAGGCATAAGAGGCAGCGGGAATAAAACTTGGCTATGCTTTTACTTACCGAGTTCCAAACTTCGAGATACGATACGAAGGTCTTCGATATCGGAAAGCGTGTTATGGAACTCAAGTAGAGTTGGGCAGGACATCTGGCAAGGCGCAGTGATGACAGGTGGAGTAAGGCTCAGACTAACAAAAAAAAAAACTCCCGGTCGTAATTGAAAAATTCTGTAGGCTATTTAAGATCACGGTACACTCCTTGAGAGACGAGGAAAAGAAAAAAAAACAGAAAGAACACTAAACAGAAACGAAGTAACAGTGCGGGCAGGCGATGCGATGCGATAGTGGGTCGGAGGAAAAAGAAATTTCACGCAGACGAAGTTATTACTTATAAGTAATGTTTAATTTAAATAAAATACTGTTTGAAAATAAAAGAACAATTGGAAAACAATACCGAGGCTAAATGAATACAAACACGATTCCTATAAAGTTTATTTACAGTAAACCTAATCAATGTACCAATGTGGGTACAGTCGACATCAGATATTTATGAACTACAGGCCCACACTAATTTGTGTACCGTTGTTGCAACTGACTCGATAACATCGCTGTTTTCATACAACGTCGATTGAAACCAACACATTTAGGTAGAAGCGAATTGATATTTCTATAAATTTAATTTCGTATGTTTGATTCAGGTTACATAACATCACGCCCGTTTTCACCGACGGTTCAATCAGAGATGTAGGAACATACCTAGGTTCTAGGTGCATCGTCTTCACATATAATTATATTATGTATACAAAACCTTGTAAAACATTTTAAAAGAGTAACGGTGGAGTTTCTTGCACATTCTTCTCCATAAGAAAACTACCTTTTGGAAGGGGCGACTAGAATCAATTCAATTTTACTGTAAGTTTTGACGTTCAAAAGTGCCTTTAATGTGTCTATTTGAAATAAATGATTTGACTTTGACTTTGATATTTATCGTCGCTCGCATGACTAAAAGTCCTATCTCATTTTTTAGCTGATTTGGTTTAGGACAACTACATTTTTCTATTCCTGATTCTTTACAATTTTCACTAACCGCCGTACCTCTATGTTATTTGGATCTCAAAATAGAACCATTTTGAAAGGCAACAAAATGAAATAGAATAATGAAAAAAAAATGAAAAAAAATGATTGAATGAATATTGAATAGAATAATGTAGTTGTCCTAACTCAAATCAGCTAAAAAATGAGATAAGCCTTTTAGTCATGCGAGCGACAATATAACGGGCCAATCCATTGCCACCAGCCGGGCACAAGACTACTGACAAAATCTAATAAAAAAATCGGTTGTCTGTAAAGTCGGTTTACTGACGATAGTTGAACGTGACAACGTCATAAGAAAATACTGATGGAATAGTTGCATTGCATTTGTTAATATTCGCTTGCACTTCAAGCCGCCATGGAACGCCTCCACGCTACAGAGCGAGGCCGCGAGGTAACGCTACATGAGTCATGTTTTTTCGTGAGTGCAGCCAGCTTCATCGATTTATTAGACGTTGTCACGTCAAAAACCTAATAACCTGACTGAAACCTAATGATATCTGAAAGAAATGACACAGTTTTCAAATAGGGTCAAAGTTGTTAATGCTAGCAGGTACTATAACGAACAAATTATTTTAAATTGAACAATATCGTCGCTGCAGTTTCTAGAAACGATGTCGTGTCGAACGTTATTAAATAGACATGAAAGCTCCGCGCGTTATTAACTGAGGACGCTTTTAATGCAAGGGGTAAATATAAATAAAATCCTATAACGTTTTTATTTTCCAATAACACGATGTCAGTGCGGGTTGGTAGATGTCACATGTTACAAATTTGTTCTAAGACATGCCGGTTTCCTCACGATGTTTTCCTTCACCGTTTTGAGAGCAGTGTTGATGAAATTAAATACAGAAAGTAAAGTGCCTGACAGGGTTCGAACTCACTACCTACAAACTCGTAAGTCGGAATCGTTACCACTGGCCCACCACTCTGCTCTGAAATCCAAAATATGATTGTTTGTATATTGAATTGATATTCAATAAAGAAACATTCCTCCACCACACTAAAATAAATATCGCGATAAAATAAACCCGAAAACGTAACGTATAATAAATGTATTGTATTCCGGTTTCGCACAAATCTCTCGAACCGAACGCTATATATCAGACAGCAAGTACAGTCGGCGGCATATTTATAGACAGCGAGTGGTCGCAATAATCTGTGCGATGCCGGCCGATGTGTTGCGATCGCAAGCGGCGTGATATTAACGGTCTCCGATAACGTGCGATTCGCCTCGCTGCAGTTACGTGCGGCACAATATATTGAGTAGGAATCAAAATGATCTGCTGCAAAAAAGACATGTTGGAACGGATATTAAGCCATTTTTTATGTTTATTTATTTGAAGGCTTAAAATTGGAGGTATAAGTAGTGGTTTAGCAATTTGGTTTCTGTGTTTTTATGGCTGTGGACTCGATTTCGGCATGGGATATTTTGCAGCTATTTGTAGGTTTTAGTACTTTTCGGATCTAGATGCTAAATGCATGTGATAAGAACACGCCCGAATAAGAAAAATACCAGTTGCCGTATTATGACGGTTTAATGCCATGGTCGACACACTCTCGATCTTCACCACGTAGCTCACAAGGGACGATAAACCCGACACCACCTTGGGACTGCTGGTCGCCCTCCCGGAAATAGAGCAAGTTTCCGGGTTTGAGGATTATCGACTCCTCCCTCTCTCTTCGGACTTCAGATAACCCCACTATACTTCATCGTAACCTGCTCAATTCTTCCTCGAGTTCGGTGATATTCTCGTCGGTCCGGAGTGTAAGCGTGTTGTATGTTGGCAGGTCCAGTTTTCGGTGATTGTGGTAGCCGGATCTCTTTCGGGGATTCTTAGCACCCCTTGCGTCACCTTGGCCTTGGCCGCTACCGTAGCTAAGGGTAAACGGGCCACCAGGTACTAGGGGCTAAGTGTTTTTTGTGCTTGTCATTCTTGGGGGGGCAAGCTTGGCAGGCGGGTTAGCGATCGCAGTATGGTGGTGAAATGCATATAATAGAGAACGCTGCTGCCCATTCTCCGGTACGACCCTTAGTCGCCTTTTACCACACCTACGGCTAGTATGGGGCTATACATGACCACCAGCACCATCCCTTTTTCGCACTGGAATCATGATGGCATTATTACTACGTAATACGGACCCTGGACCAATTTATTTAAAATGAATGATCCATTTTCGATTTGAATATTTCATTCGACGCAAAAATAAAATAAGTATTAACATAACGGAGAAGGTGTAGTGTGTCTCGTTATTATCAGCCATATTTAACTATTGTGGGCGTACAGTGGGTATGTGTTGGTTATTGCGCAATAGAAAAACCGTTTGCCGTTCAAATAAGATTATAATTTCACGAACAATTTAGTCACACTAGCAAATTACACACTGTAGGTAGTACGACACAACCAGATACGGAACGCTGGACAGTTTCTAAGCACATGTTGTCCGTACGATGTTCAATGTCCCAGTCCAAAATCCAAAGTGAGCTCCACATCGTTCTGTCGAGCTGTTTTCTAACCCCCACGGACTCAGGCTAGACTCTGTCAAGCGCCGCCGGGTGGCGCTAGCGTTCCGAATAGTCAAATGCATGACCGGATGCGACAAACAATAATATTTTTTCAACCCGATACATCACACATGCAGAAAGGTACAGACGCCAGCACATCAAGCTACTACAATCTGTCAAACTTTAATAGATTTTCAACTAAATCGCTAAAGCATAAGGTTCAACGTTGATTGGGAAAATTTGACAGTTTCGAGTAAGTTGATGTGCTGGCGTCTGTACAATCGATTCGTACATTTTATTAATGACCGCCTGATCACAATAATAATAATAATCGGTGGTGATAGGAACCGATTGCAACTGGTGCGTTATAAATTGATGATATATTTTGACTGTCCCGTTGGTCGTCAAGCGCGACTGCTGAACGTGCGTTCCTGGGTTCAATTCCTGGGTCGCACAAAGTATTATTGGGTTTTCCATTAGGAATTTCTCAGTAACAGTCCGGAATTTGGAAGTTGGTGGTTTAATACCCCCGTGCCTCGGAAAGCACGTAAAGCCGTTGGTCCTGAGGCCGTATTACGAAGTATTAATGCCATCATGATTCCAGTCCGAAAAAGGGATGGTGCTATCGGTCATGTATAGCTACGTCTCTCTCTTACACTGGAATCGTGATGGCAACGGTCATAATAAGGCATAAACGGTCATAATAAGGCATAAACGGTCATAATAAGGCATAAACGGTCATAATAAGGCACCTGCGCCTGATCTCTCCCCGGTCGTGTCGGATTGCCGTCCCATCGGACTATGAGTAAAGGAACAGAGAGTGCATCTGTGTTTACGCACACACTTGTGCACTATAATATTCACTGCTACTTGGCTAATAATCTCCGTTGAGATGTCGGTTACCTTGGTTCTTCTGCGGATCTCTTCAATTCTGGGGGCTTACTCTCCAAACTAATTTTAATTCCAATGAGATGCCAATATGATTCCAATGTTAATTTTACAGTCACGTGATTAGGTACTCTTGAAAACAATATTGTCAACAATCACCCCACGCCAATCCCGAACCCAATTCCACTTAGTTCTCCAAAATGGACACCCAATCTAAAAATTGAAGAGTAAGCACCCTGATTCGATCACACAGGGAAACTCCAAGCATAGCCCTCTCCATTGCCCTTTGGTTGAATTTCAGCCTTCTAGTAACACCTACAGACATGACTCACATAAATCAACAATGAAACAAGATCCCTAAAGTACCTATTCAAAATGTAACCGACAGTAATGTGAACAATATGTAACACTTTTAATATTAATTCCGACAGAGCGTTCTCATACGTTACATGTTGAAACGTGTTTCAAAATGATTACGAAAATGACATCTTGTTATGAGCCTTCATTGTCACATTAATATATCGTAGCCAAAAATAACGTATTAAGCTCATTTTTATACCGAGGAATAAAAATATTTATTTTGGCTCCTCGATATATCGAACGACAACACATAACTGAGGACAGGACGACGTACTCCCAAGCATCTTTCCACTCACAATAAAATTTTCATATCCTATAATAAAATCTTTGAGACAGTCTTCCCTCGCTTCCAAGATAATTCTCTAGAATAAAAGCCGGTAGCATCGTAAAGAACCTTTTAAAGAACGTAGTTATACGTCCCTAGCTACGTTTTAAATCGTTACATTTTAATTTTACTTCAATGATCGCAATGAAAATTAACTTTCTCTTTACCCTGGACTTTGTCTCCTCAGGGTATCTTTGTAGTTTAGAACGTCTTTCTAACATACCTCGTGACCAAAATATTGACTGGTATAGCGGGATAGATTCATGGATTCCAAGCAATGAGGTTGGTACTGTAGAGATTATGATCTGCATGGTTTGTGGCATGCAATATTTTTGGTAATTATAAGATAATGCATGACATATTAAGATAAACGCCAATCATCATCATCAGCCTATAATGTTCCCACTGCTGGGACACAGGCCTCCTCTCAGTGATAGGGAGTGACAGAAGATAAACGCCAATACTAATTGAGAACGCAGGGCGTCAGATTTGGCTTACAAGAGAAGGATAAAGATAAAAAGCACGTAGATCGATTTCTAGGAATAGTAATTGAATATATGCGATAAGCCGTGGTTTAATTGATTCCTCCCAGTACCCTGAGAGCTCGAAAAGTACTCCTGCAGTACCTACTATTTCGTACCAAAGTGTCACAATTGGTGAAAAATTTTACGAAAATTATTCTTAGCAAAACTTTAAAATTATAATAACATACACAAATAGGTTCACGTACCCGCAGGACCAAGCATATAGATGTTATCAGGTCTCATAAAATACCCTTTAACTGGGCAGGATTCCAACTTTTAGATTTAAATGAATGTATTTTCTTCTCGATATAGTTGGTACTATCTAAAGACCAGCACGCTAATTGCATTACACACTACCAACCTCAATCTGAATCATTTTGAACGATATTGCTAACCCATTAGTTCATGTGTTCGCTGAACAACGTTAATAACGCAACCTGTTGTACTATCAAAATAAAACCCATTTCTACTGATAGTGTGTTACGTAATTACCCCGCAGGTATCTCCTTATTCGTTATCAGTAGACCTATGAATACACAATATACGATCTAATTGATACGTGAACGTTGCACTTTTCGGCTGTCGAAAACTTTCTCTAAAGCTTGTGATTTCTGGGAAAGCGATTCCGTCATTATTATAACGACCGTCAAAAAAATCTGTTATTTTTACCAGTATTTAATATTAAGGTGTCAAAAAACGCTCCTTTTTTTGGACAGCGGTTATTGTATGACCGTTCACCGCATGCTTAAGCCTAGAAGAGCGGTGACTGATAATTATAACGTCCGCAATTTACCGGTGAATGATGTCACTGAAACGTTGTTGAAGGCTCCTTCAGACAGGCGCGACACGCGACAATATCGCGCGCGACACAAAGGCACCGCAAGTCGCGCAACGAGGCGGTGCCTTTGTGTCGCGCGCGATTATAGCCTATATTGGAGCCCTTATGAAAGTAAGTTGGTCTGTTTTCGTAGAGAGCGTTTTTGACACCGGAAAGTCAAACCCCACTGTCCAGAGAATAGAATACTCTTATAACCGTAGATTTAAATAGATAGATTTGCCCTCACCGTACGAGTCACGCGATAAAGTGTCCATACTGAGAAGAGTGAGCTCACACGTTATTATATAGAGTTTCCATGACAATAAAACAAGTAATTGCGTCATTGTGTGTCAGAGGTGTCAAAACGAAACAGAAACGCGACAATCTTTTGACGCGGTTAGGTGAACCCATTTGAATCTTTGTCGCTGTCATCATTTTCATACAGCCGTCAGTGCGGTCACAGCTTTTCTGGGAAACCGTAACTTTATAAAACCAAAGCTAAAAGCATTCAAGAAAAACCGGCCAAGAGCGTGTTGGGCCACGCTCAGTGTAGGGTTCCGTAGTTTCCCGTCCGTCACAATAAGTGTTCCCACTTATGAGTTTAAAAGTGGGTATCCATTATGTTCGCGCTCCAGCAGCGCTCCGCGCTCCTGCAATTATTTTGTACAACTTTTTGTCTTTTTTGTACAAAAACTGTTGTTTCCATCAAGTTCAAAACAATTTTCCTTATGAAATTCTACTTTTCAGATTTTTTTCATATTTTCTAAACTTAGGGTTCAAAAGTTAGAGGGGCACACATTGTTTTTTACTTTTGGAGCGATTATTTCCGAAATTATTGACATTATCAAAAAATTATTTTAGTAAACCCCTATTCATTTTGAAATACCTTTCCAACAATATATCACACGTTAGGGTTGAAATTTAAAAAAAAATCACTTCCCACTTTACATATAGGGGGGCTACCCTAATAAAACATTTTTTTCCAATTTTTATTTTACCACTTTGTCGGTGTGATTGATATACATATTGGCACCAAATTTCAGCTTTCTAGTGCTAACGGTCACAGAGATTAAGCGAGGACGGACGGACGGACGGACAGACATGGCGAAACTATAAGGGTTCCTAGTTGACTACGGAACCCTAAAAAGGACCATCAAAAAAGAAACGCGGTTAGTAGCAATATTGTATTTAGTATAGTACTTTGTGACCTAAACCCTCACTTAAGTCATGCTTTTCTGTGAATTAAGTAGTCCATTTTTACACAGAAAAGGGGGCTTAGGTCAAACGTGCTATATAATAGTATAGGATACGTGTGACCTAAGTAAGACCTCGCTACGCTCGGGCGCTAATTTCCCGCCGTGAAATAATGGACTAATTAAGTCACACGTATCGTAATGTACATCAAGTTACTACAATCTATCAAATTTCTTTAATAGATTTTCTACTTTATCGCTAAAGCATAAGATTCAACGTTGATTGGGAAAATTTGACAGTTTCGGGTAGCTTGATATGCTGGCGTCTGTACAGACGCCAGCACATCAAGCTAATACAATCTGTCAAATTTCTTTAATAGATTTTTAGCTATATCGCTAAAGCATAAGGTTCAAAGTTGATTAGGAAAATTTGAAAGTTTCTGGTAGCTTGATGTGCTGGCGTCTGTATTATTTGCTCCAATAGTAAAAACAAATAAACTTTAAACAGACCTTGTCATCAAATTGAAAACTTCATTCAAAATTGACAATCGCTGCAGAACTTTTCGAATTACCCTCAGGATTGAAAATTGCCTGCTAATAGAAATGTCAGTCGACGAACATAGGGGACTAGTCACCCCTCGTCAGGAAAACTGTCACTCGTGAAACTTCAGGATTACAAATGTAGATTATATTTTATTTAAGAAGTTATTGTGTGTGAGATATTTGGAATTTGGATGTTATTCCCGAGCTGTCCATGATTTTGTTAGTAATGAATCTATTCTCCCGTATACAGAACCTTTTCCGGGTCGGTATTCAAATTGTGAAGGGTTTACGTTATTGTGATTTAATATTTTAGTTTGGGATTGGATTCGAACATGATACATGAATGTTATGTTAGTGTTTTCGATCTTCTACGCCAATGGTCAATTTTTATGGATTTTTTTACGCTTATTTAACTCGAAAGCTTAAAATAAGCGGTGCTATAACATTTGTTGGACGCCCCCCAGCTAGATGGACAGACGATATCAAATAGGTGGCTGGGACAGACTGGATGCGGAAGGCGGAGGACAGGGTGTTGTGGCGCAGCCTGGGGGAGGCCTATAGTTTCAGCAGTTAACTCCGATAGGCTGAGCTGATATCATGTAGAGATCTATTTTAAATATATGATATCCTATATATCGTGTTTCTGGTAAATAAATTACTTTGATTTTATAAATCAGATGATGAGCAACGTTTCAATTTTGCTGAAACGAGTAATATAATAATAATAAGCCAATAAGCCTGATATAGTGGTGGTGGATCGATCAGAGCGGCGCGCAATGATTGTTGACATAACCGTCCCGCATGATGAGAACCTCGTGAAAGCCGAGAAAGATAAACGGATCAAGTATCTTGACTTGGCTCGCGAGGTTGTCGATATGTGGGATGTGGACTCAGCGATCATTGTGCCGATAGTCGTGACAGCCAATGGTTTAATAGCCAAGAACCTCGACCAACACCTAAGGAGGCTCTCGTTGGGCAGCTGGATCAAGGGCTTGATTCAGAAAGCGGTACTTCTGGACACGGCCCGCATTGTTAGGAGGTTCCTCTCTCTGGAACCCTGACCGCCGGTAGCTTGAACCCTGTTCCCGATACCGGTGGGCTACTATTTTTTTTAATTTTTAAATGATTTTATATTTGTTTTTATATTAATATTTAAAAATATAATTTATATGCATTTAGCTAAATAAAGGAAATAATAATAAATGTATTAAGGTACATAAAGGTGTAGTAAGTACTACACCTTTATGTACCTTAATACATTTATTATTATTTAGGGACCTAGAAAGTATGCATTATTAATTACATGGTGTAGGTACACAACGAATTGTTGGGTGAATCGCTGCTCTCCTAGCTAGATTACTGAGTAATCTGTATTTAGGAGAGACAGTTTCAACTCCTTATTTGAGTATCACAATCATGTATAATACTTATGAAGCTAAAAAGTAAAAGTTTTTTATAAAAAACAAAACACAATAGCAAAAGTCTTAAATTTAAAATTCAACCAAACAAATTAGAATGAGAAGTGTTGGTGTGGTGAGTCGAGTGAGTGAGTGCGTGTGTGTGTATGTATGTATGAGTGTGTGGGTGTGAATGAGTGTGTGTGCATTTGAATATAGGATAAGGGTTACCTTTATGTAAGTGTCAATAAGTACTTTTCAGTCTTGTCGTAGGTTTTATTCAGGAGGAGTGCACGCAGGGCGATTTTGCATTTGCTGTGTGGTAAATTATAGATGTCTAAGGACGCGTTAATTTTATTGTACAAACAAGGTGTGTTGTTCCATAAACAATAAAGATGTTCAGTACGCCATGAAGAGGGGATCAAAACTAGTAGAATCACTAAATTAACTACTAAAATATACTCCCTGCACCTAGCTTTAAACCACCTTTTATTCCATTTTGTCAATGCATTTTAGAATTGTTTCCGAACGACAATTTTTCCGGTGTATCCGGGATTTGGGCTGCTGCAAGCAAGGATCAAATGCAGCGGAATCCGCTCGTGTTGGATTCCCAGGATTTTTCCAGGGCCCGCAGTTTTGCCATTATCAAAACCTACTTTCAAAACTGGTTTGTCTTCCAATTTTATAGGGATATAAAGTGATCCTTATATCTCTACCGGCAGATACCGGTATGTCATTTAATAATGTTTGTATGAGGACTTTACTGATGTGTACGGTGCAGGTTATACGGTCTTTGTGAATCTTCTATTTCATCTTCATCTGCCTAAACTTTTCCCAAATATGTTAGGGACGGCTTCCAGTCTAATCAGATGCAGCTAGAATATCAGAATTTGACATGGAACGACTGCCTATCTGATCTCCACAACCCAGTTACTGGGTAATACAATACCTTTTTGTAACAATCAGACTTTCGGGGTTCTCACGACCCGTAACGAATGTCAATATAATTATATAAATGGTGTATTAACATAATTTAAAAAGCTAACAGTCTTAAAATAATATATACAAGTATATAAAAAGAGGGGAAATCATAAAGGGCAAGGGCATCAAAAAATTCGTTCGCTTCGCTGTCATAAGGAAAAGTGCCCAAAAGGCTGCAAAGCGCAAAGCGTTGCCACGTTGTATGGCAATGCTGATTCGTTGATCAAAATCACGTGAAGAGTCGACCAGCCGCTTGGCGATGTCTCGAAAAACTAGTAGGCACTCAGACCCCATGGCACTAGTGTTTCAACCCCAAACAGTCACTTAATAATCTGCTTCATAATTAATTTCCCTGACTTTATATACTACGATCATTAATAAAAACATTGTAATTTTCTAGTTAAATTATTCTCATATTACGGACACTCCCTGAAAAATGCCAATCAAAACTTTAAGTCTAGAATGCAGTCCTGCAGTTTACGACACCAGACGCAATACAAGTTCTATTTACATTAAATTCCAAACTGCACTAAACTCCTTACTCCATAAACTCAGTACAAAATGCGTTGGGACCCGTCCATAATGGAATATAAGGGCAAAGTGACATAAAAACAGTACTTCACGTCCAGACTGCGATAGTTACGTTAAAATATATTTAGTTAAAACTTTTGGAAATGTAACTCTGACAAATAAACTACGGGTTTGGCAAACGAAGGCTAAAGTTTGGCTAATTGAACTCATTTTGATACTGTTTTGTTTGGGTTTATCTGGAAATAGAGATAAATGGATTGCTGAACAAAGTTAAAATAGAACACATTTATTATACTTTGTATGACCTTAGATAAAGGTAACCAATAACCATAGAAAAATAAATGGCGAATGTCATCCATATATTATGTAGTATGCAGAAGTATAATCTGCCTATAATGGTCCCATTAGGTACTGGAACACAGGCCGCCTCTCTATGAGAGGGAGTGTGCCATAATCCACCACGCGTGCCCAGTGTGGGTTGGTGGATATAACATGTCTTCGAATTTTTGGTTCTAGAACATGCCGGTTTCTTCACGATGATTTCTTCAACGTTATGAGAGCAGTGGTGATGAAATTAAATACGCAAAGTAAAGTGCCTGTCTGGGTTCGAACTCGCGACCTACAACTCAAGGCTCCTACAAACAGACGCGACACGCGATATAACCGCGCGTGACACAAAGGCACTTATGAATTAAGATAGAGTGAGCCAGCGAAGCCGTCGGTAGATTAGATTTTCGGAAATAGGAGTTCGGTACTTTATTGACTAATGCAAAAAAAATCTTTAGAATCGAGAGATTGCATAATGCAAGAGCGAGCCAAGCGAGATTTTTAGGTTTTTTCGGATTTTGTTTAGTTCTGAATGTGTTTACACCTTTATTTTATTTTGAAGCCAGGGCGGTGAAAGTGCACCCTCTTGCACCCCGCTCCTGGAGCCCATGGGTAGAAGGCATAACAGTTGGGGATGCAGCAAATGTACAAGTATCTCCCGGGCCCCCGACACATGGTTTTAGAAGAAGCAGTGGGGTTTTTCTCATTAGGAGTTCGACATAACCCTCCGTCCTTCTCAGTCGGAGGGTATCCGTGAGAATTTCCCCACGGAAAAAAAAATGTATTGATAATATCGACCATATATTTCCTCCAATCATTATAGAACAGGTTCTAATTCCCTATCTCTAGCCCAATAATAACACCATTTGTGTCAAATTGGACCTTAATAATTGGACCTTTCTGTTTATTATAGTTAAAGTTTCCCTTGAGGGCTAGATACATTAGTCTGATGTACCACGGGACCCATTATATACATGTATATATTATATTCACATATAATCTATACATGTATATAAAGGATTACTTTTTGCTGGGTGGCAATTAAGTCACCTTAATTGCCACCTAGCAAAAAGTAATCTTTTTGTTTTTATTCGTTTTATTCAGGTTAGTGTGCTAAAGCCATTATGGGTTGTGTTGTAGGTTTGGTAGAAAAAATGTTAATTTTAATTATTGATAACAAAAAAAAAGAAAGAAAAAACGTTTATTCTGCACAAACAAAACGCACATTACAAATAATAAAAAAAAAGACAATATACACTAATACACATCAAACGTAGTCAAAAACCTCGTACACAAGCATTTAAAATATTGACAATTTTGTCCATTGTTATTGCCATTTTTATTTGTGTATTTTCTGGTAGAAAAAGTTACTGAGTTTGAATACCAACCTGAAGAACTAAGTGCTCGTACACACGAGCGATACGCATCGACGACAAAGGCAACAAACTGCAACCGCCGATACGCGTCGACGAAAAGTTTGTTCTTCATTCTGTTCGCGTCAAAAGGTCTGTAATTGTGTTTTAAGGATCTTTTGGCGCGTGAAAAATCGGAACTAATTTCCGATTTTTCACGCGTCACCATCTTACTTTTTCAAAAGGTACACTTTCTTAAATTTTATTATTTATTTATTTATTTAATACTTCAAGCACATAAATTTACAGAGGCGGACTTAATGCCATAGGCATTTTCTACCAGTCAACCTTTGGGTGATGCAGAGACAAATAGTGGTAGGTGCAATCATGAACATTGAGGAATAAATATTCTTTAATAACTCTTTCTCCTTTTTATTTTCTTTCTTTCTTTAATTTTCTTATCTCTTTTATTTCTTTTCTATTTTTTTTTCTTACGTTTCGTGCAATTTGCATGTCATTGTCATGTAAAATGTTGATTTCAATATTGATTCGTGAGCGTAACAAATATGTATTTATGGAATTATAATCATTAAAAGCATCAATAGAACCCTCTAAGTTTATAATAGGATTAACCTATTGAATGACTGTTTTATAAAATATCAATCAATAGGATTATTAAGCTAGTAGAAAAATAAAACCTTTTTCTTATAGTTAATTACGAGTCGCACTTTCTGGAATTAAATCGAGAATCTTACAAGGACATGAAAAGTCCATTACAATGCGACCTTTCACTGCACTTGTTTCACTAATGGACACTCAGTGAACGCCATGGTCAAACTATGATTTATTAATTAGGTACCTTCGGATTTATGTGCGTCGGAGTCGCACACGAAGGGTTCCGTACCACAAGGCAAAAAACGCTAATTAAAACACATTTCATTTTTAACTTTATTTTATTTTATTATTTGTTGCTATAGCGGCAATAGAAATACACACTGAAAATTTCTACCTGAAAACACACACAGATACAGCCCACTGACAGACGGACGAACGGACAGCGGAGACTTAAAGTATATTTCATTCAGGCAACGAAGAGCCATAACATAAATACCTCATTATGTAGAATAACTAAGATACATAATTATAAAAAACACACTTAATTTGTGCACCTTTCTAGTTTGTACCAAAAACTACAGTTTTACAACCCATTAATTTTGTGTAAAAGCATGGCATGTAGAAAAGTTATCAAGTAATAACAATTTCCTGGCCTAATCTCCGCAATCATAGCCCTGAACGGCTCCCATTAAACAGCAGGGGGTCTGATGCTGCAACGCATTTCTCATCTCTACTTTGGAAATCCTGCTGAGTGGCCTAAGCGGTGTTTTTATTTTATTTAAAACATATAAAGCACACAGTATATTTGTGCATTTGTACATTTTTTTTTGTACAGACGCCAGAATATTAAGCTACTACAACCTGTCAAATTTCTTTAATAGATTTTCAACTTTAATGCTAAAGTATAAAGTTCAAAGTTGTATATAATAATAATAAGACATTTAATTCAGACGTAGTCCATATACTGTTAGTAATACAAAAACCTTAGATATAAGACTATTGTTAGTATATACAAAAACAAAGCCACAGAAAGAAATAAAAATAAAAATCACGAAGTGGCACCGCACAGGAGTGCCAGTCTATGCCAGGCCCTGGAATACCTAGTTCATTTTAGATAACAACCTTCTTTTTTTTACTAGATTTGAAGTCAAGTGGAAAAATTGAGTTTTCTTTTAAAAATAGGTACCCACCTATACAAGTCGTCCTCATAAAATGTTGAACACTGAACTATACCCGACAGTCCAGCTATTGTAGTACACAAACTAGTACCTAATGTGGTACACAATAAGTACACCAAAGTGCTAATATATCACACGCGGGCACAATACACAGTACTATAAACAGATCCCGTCCTCCCTGAACTGGTATAAATAATAACTGCTGAATCGTATATCTCGGTAGGGTGCCCGTACTTTGTCGGTACGTTAGGACCCCTGGCTAGAGTATATTGTCTTCGTTGTTTGTGGTCACGAATTATTTATTTACTTAGTTTTGCTGAGGACACCCTGTACATACCTGTTTTTGTGGTCGAATAAATTACTTTATTTGGCCCATCTACGATTACGCTAAGGGACCGTCTACACGAGCGAGAAAATCGCGGCGATTTTCTCGCCGTACTGTCAAATTTTCGCAACAATGATATCGCCGTGTGGAGACATGTTCTAAGAGTGTATAGAAATACACGAATACAGAAATATACTTAGTTCTAACGGACTACAGAATTACCATCTCTTATGCATGGGTTTCCAAGTACAGCGGTGGCCGCAACATAACGCCCGCAGTGACGGCCGTCATGGGAATGATGACAGCGGGACTTGACTTTACGGTGACGTAGTCCGTAGCGGCCGTGATAATGCGGACGTAAAAAATGTTGATATTTACCACACTGGAGTCCGGCGTCAAGCGGCCTGCTGTGTTTCGTCGATGCGTGATGGGAGTTCCAGTACCATAGACATCTTCTGGGCACGCTCGTTCTATCATAGACCTCATCCATCGCTTTCCATCAGGCGTGATCGAGGTCAAGAGCGGGCCCATTCTGCAATAAAAAATAAAAAAATAGGTGTAAATACTCACCTGATGTTTAATGAATCTACATAAAGATAGCTTATGCGGACTTTAGCCAACGGCAACTGGTTCTACGGCTAATATGGCCGGCCCATTGCTACTTCCGCTTGTTTATTCTGTTGGCTATGTCGACAACTTTGGTTCTGTACTTACCAGATAATTTTTACAATATCTGTAATTTTTCGTTTGATCGAAGTTCCTTCCTTATTATAACTGGGTTGTGGAAGTCAGATAGGCAGTCGCACCATGTAAAATACTAGTGTTCAGCTGCATCCAGTAAGACTAGAAGCTGACCCTAACATAGTTGGGAAAAGGCTAGGCAGATGATGATAATGATAAACCTAGGCACCAATGCACTTCCATTAAAATGGTGGTAAAGGTGCATTTCTGGTCAGCGGGATTGTCCGAAAGGGTTACCGCTGGCCCGGAACATAAAGGGCGAAGGAAGGAACACGGGTGGGTTTTAGTCAGTAAGAGTCTGGACAATCCCTTCCGCTCCACCCAGAGCGGGAGGGGTCATTTGATGATTTCCCATCCAGAAAGAAAAAAAGGTACATTTCTTAAAAAAGTGAAGGTATTTGTTTCTACGGCCATCTTTTTTTTTTATTTAGAAATTTATATTGGCCTGAGATAGTATCATAGTTTGGACAGCCCTGATCTAATGGATACTATACCTATCTAGTTGGCGAAACAGCCCTTACTAAGAAGTACTGTGTTGAATAATAGAATGGATCATACTTAATGGAGGTTAGTAATAACATTTTTGTAAATAGAAAGAAAGAAAAAATGTTTATTCTGCACAAACAAAAACCCACACTGCGAATAAAAAAAAAATAAAAAAGACAAAATATACACACACAACGTAGTCAAAAGCCTCGTACTCAAGCTTAGAAAATGTTGACAATTTTGTCCATTGCTTTTGTACACTATTATATCGATATTGCTACCAATACGGTTCCAGATCGAATTAATGAGATTGGTCTGGATTTGAACAGGAATTTTAATTCACCATATTCTAGGAACCTAGAATTTCAAAGATTATTGATTTGCCGATGAAACGATTTTATATAGATTTACAGTCATCTGATGAAAAAAGGAGGGGGAAATTTGTTACCTACGCGATATCTCCGGTAATAAATACTTTGTGGATCGATTTCGAAAATTCTTTTTTTCATTAAATTTGCTTGGGTAGTTTTTGAGTTAGCTTCGATAATACGTATTTATTCCACTTTGTGTAGCGTGATGATGTTATAATACTTCCAGTCACTGTTGTTTACATAAAATCAGTAACTGCACTATTGTTTAAGTAAAAACTTTTAATTATTTAATTAGTTCACGTAAGTTTTGGGAGAATAATAAACACGTAATAATTAATGAATGAATATTTGAATGCTACGAGCTAGCGAGAATTTTCAATTTATGTTTAGGGTAGTAGTTTAGCCATGTCTTTTGTCTGCTCAACAACGTAAATAACGCAATAAATGCTGGTGAATAGTCAAAATGAAAACCATTCCTACTGTTATTGGGTTACGCAATTACCCCGCTAAATTTTAGTCCAATGTCACATGCACCACAGAAAAACACATCTCCTAACTCAATATTCATTTTCAATGAAGCGCACAAATTCCCTAACAATAAGTGTCACTTATTCGCGAAATGGGGCATAAAAATGCGTCCAAAGTGTACAGCTTTCGCGATTATGTGGTGCTCTAGCAAGCCATGTCAGCTCTTGTAGTTAAAGCCCGGCCAAATTGCGTACATAATTACAACAGTTAAGCTGAGGTATAACCGTTAATGAAACTGAAAACGAGTTAAAGTTTTAAATGCCGTCATGACTGCAAGCTGTTTCTCAATTTCGGTAAATTTGACACATTTTTATGGTTGCGTTGCCATTTTGTTGTAGAGTGTTAAATGTTTTGTAGGTTGCTATTTCGATTTTTGCTGGTCTTTCGTTTCATTATCTAGATAAATGTAATATTTTGCTGCTCGGGAGTTTAATGCGTCACTTCTTACCAGCGAAAGTACTAGAAAGTGGTGACTGGCAGGGCTTATGGGGCTGTCTTATATAATTTTGACGTTCGAAAAATTAATTTGAATAAATTACTTTTGATTTTGGAAACCTAAAGGTCATAGAACACGTATTAAATCGGAGAGGAATCGGCACCGTATCGCTATCGCCTTTCGCTTCGTCGTCAAACAGGCGTCAACCTAACGTAAGCACGTAACCAAAGCGGATCAAAAGCTCCGATACGTCGACTCGGCTACGGCTAGGCGATGCCGTGCTTACGGCTCGCCGACCGCTGGTTGACTGTACAGCAGGCAGGCCGGAGCGGTGAGAGGGGCAAAGGTGGACGAAGACACGTAAGCTCGGGTACGGAGACGTAAGCGTGGGGACGTGAGCTTGTCCCGAGGCGAGGCGATTACGTTACGATTTCGATTAGTGTGCGTTGCAGTAGGGAGTATCATACAAAGAATACTGAACGGCTCGAGTTGATACGGTGCCGATCCTTTTCCAGTTTGATACGTGACCCACTGCGAACGGCCCCAACTTACGAGTTGTATTTCATCATCACTTCTCTTAAAACGGCTTAGGAAAACATCGTGAGGAAACCGGCATGTCCTAGGGCCAAAAAACGAACTACCTACTGATTGAGATATATACATATTTCATTTACTAGCTATAAGAGAAAAAGAGAGAGATAATGTGCGCGCCCACTGCTCTCTCTTGCTCCTACACTGTGATACAGACAATAGGCCTGCACTTTGCTTAGATATACGGGACGTATTTGGCTATGAGAGGAAGAAAGAAACAAAATGTGCACGCGCACTGCTTTCTCTTGCTTATATCCCTCACTCAACTCCAGTTTGCCTCGCCCGATCACACTTTTCGTAACGCCCACGTCACGCGTTCGCCAGCTTACTCATTAAGTCAAGCGTGCGTAAAGAAGTTTCACTTCAAAATTCGAAGACATGTTACATCCACCAACCCGCACTGCGCCCGCGTGGTGGATTATGGCCCACTCCCTCTCATAGAGAGGAGACCTGTGTTCCAGTAGTGGGAACATTATAGGCTGATTTTGCTAAGTGTTACAGTCTGTGGTGCTGTATGAATCCAGCAGGTCAAATAGAAGACAATCAGTTTCATTAAAAACATCGGGAAAATACTGACAAAAAATCATCATTTGCAAATAATCTGTAGGTACTTACGTTCCAATCTATCTGCCTAGCCGTTCCCCAATTATGTTGGGGTCAGCTTCCAGTCTAACTGAATGCAGCTGAATACCAGTATTTTACATAGAGCGACTGCCTATCTGACCTCCACAACCCAGTAACCGGGTAACACGATACCTATTGGTAAAACTAGTTGTCAGATTTTGTACCTACTATCCTACGTTCCCTGGCGCAAACAAAGCCACAAAAGTCCGCCTAATGAAAAGTCTAGTCTTCCCGATTTTCCTATACGGCGCAGAAACATGGACGGTTCGCCTCAAAGACCGACGCAAAATCGATGCACTGGAGATGTGGTGCTGGCGGCGACTGCTGCGGATTCCCTGGACAGCGTTTAAGCGAGGAGCTAAAAGTCTAGCAGAGATTATCGTCGACTATGCAAACACTAATTATCAAATATTTCGGCCACGTGGTTCGTAACGAACACTCCATAGAACGACTCGTTGTCCAGGGACAAGTGGAGGGCAAGTGGTCACGCGGTCGGTCACCTACGCGTTGGACAGACCTTATCAAAGCGTCAACACAAACCTCCATAGTTCCGAATTTCCAAGACACTGAAGACAGGAATAAGTGGAGGAGCATCGCGAGGGCTGCTTTGGCCAAAGAAAATGCAGAGTCATCAACCACGACCACTCTGTCAAGAGTAAACGACTAAGGAGGAGGAGTTTCCCTATGCCAATTAGAAATCACGCAAGTTTCCAAGCAGACGTTCATGATATTCATAAGATGTTCCGATCGAAACAGCAAAAGTTAGGGAACCTATTTCATTAAAAAGTACTACAGTTTCAATAAAATACTCTTTTAACATCACAGAGAATCGAGCATCAATCACAAAAAGTACGAAAGAAATTAAAAGTAACATCGTGTTCTTCCACATCAGTTAACAATTTGTTTGTTCAAAAGTAGATATCGCAAGTTATCGCATACAATCGTAAGGCAATATCGTCCAAAGTTAAATTTGCTTCGTATTGATAAGGTATGACGTCACAGGGGCATTACAAAGTTTTATACGAGGATCAATCACTCGCTGTTTCAAATTGTTTTACTTTATACTACAGAATTACGTGGTTTTGCTCATTAATTTGTTTCGTTTTGGGTCTCTGAGGTAGATAAGGAAAACACTTTGATAAATCGATGGATTTTTTTACGTAAAGTACCTACTTCTTTTTGTTCATGTGGCTGGCACGACAGTATTTCAAGTCTTGTTGGCCCAAAACTTCGCCACTTCCACAAGTGGTAGTGCAAAGGTCACTTTGACTGCATGTGTTTAGACACAGTACCTATTTATCTACACTGAGAACCTATGACTTACTATTTTCTCAAAATTTATTAGCACGATCATGTTAATTTCATACATATATGCTTGTGCATCTTAAAATCATTTTAGAGCTAATACAATCGAACTTACGGGCATCACCCCCATGCCTCGTAAATCACGTTAAACCGTTGATCCCACTGTCATTCATGGATCTTTCTTTGACATTTACTGGTAGTCAGAAGCTCGAAAGTCTGCTAAACCAGTCTTACCAGGGGGTATCAATTACCCATTAACTGGGCTGTGGAGATCAGATAGGCAGTCGCTCCATTTAAAATACTGGTATCCAGCGGCATCCAGTTAGACTGGAAGCCGACACCGACATAGTTGGAACAAGGCTAGGCAGATGACACACAATCGAACTTAAAATATTTTTCTACTTTTTCAACTTTTTACAATAAGCCTTAAACACAATATACATATTTTCTCGTAGATATCCCAACCAATATACATTCAAATAGAACAAAGTTTAGTCCTCCACATTTATTATACTCTTACAATTTATTCTTCTGTTCGTCACCAAACATTGTTAAGGCTCTGGAATCGGCAAAAGCATAAAATGTTTATCTCGCAAACTTTTACTCTGCGACTTTTCTTATTGCTGATGTCAAAAAACAGACAGAAATGGGGACTAACAAGAAATAAACAAAGCTTTGACGTTATTTACAACGAAATAAAACTGATATAAAAACGGATAGAACCTTATTGGCATTGTGCAGTGTGAGATTCTTTTTTGATATCGACACTAAAGATAGTCCCCCGTTTTTATAAGCGTTGTTTAAAGTTAAGTTATAATTTGCGTCTGCTAATCAAAATTTTGTATAACGTTTAAGCGTCTCTTAACTTTAAGCAACGCTTATAAATAAAGGGGAGAATAGGGGAGGGAGGTAAGTAAGATATTTATATGCTACTAGCTCGTGCCATGGTAAAAATATTAACCAGTCTGCAAGTTAGTAATGACTGTCCACGGTGAGCCTAAGTTAGTATTGCCTTTCGTGGAGACTATTTTAAAATTAAATAAATGGTTCAATGGTTGGTGGTTTGGTGGTGGTAATTGGTGGTGGTGGTGGTTGATAGTG
The DNA here is from genome assembly GCA_927399505.1 of Luperina testacea. Taxonomy (NCBI): domain Eukaryota; kingdom Metazoa; phylum Arthropoda; class Insecta; order Lepidoptera; family Noctuidae; genus Luperina; species Luperina testacea. The sequence goes on from OV656771.1 coordinate 4,892,478, forward strand.
GTGGTGGTTGGTGGTGGTGGTGGTTGGTGGTGGTTGGTGGTGGTTTAATGGTTCATCATCATCAGCCTACAGCAATCCACTGCTGGAGATAGGCCTCTCCAATTGCACGCCATTCAGTTCAATTTTCGGCAACTCTGATCCAGCTGCTACCAGCCACCCTGCGAAGACCGTCGCTCCACCTAGCCTAAAGGCGTCCTACCCATCCTTGTCGATTACATAAATGGTTGACTTCCTTCAAATTTTTTTTTAACACTACCATCAGTTTTTATGCGACCAAATATATATCAGTTTTAATAGCTCACACATCGGCCAGGTGGCGGTGGTGGTCGGGTGGTCAGTTTTCATTTAGAAAAAACAAAAATGAAACAAATCAGAATTTCTTCGAGACGGTTAGTCAGCCTCTTTGCTAACCATACATAAAATAAGATATACACAGTCGTACAAAGTAACAGATTTTATGTATAGAGATGTTCCCGCGAAGAATCAAACGATTTCGAGCTGTTCCGGAACGAGAAACTTTGAATGAGATTGTATTGGCCGCATCCCAAGTTGGGATCTGTCGGTGGGGTCCATTTTGCGACCAAAATAGACCCCGGACTTCATGTAATGGTTTGAACAGATATGGAGTGTTCCTGACCTGTTTTTGACGGAGATTGGTTTAAGATTGCGGATATTTTGTTAGGAGTTCAGATAATTTATTTTATGTGATGATACTTAGGGGCTGTAGGCAATTCAGAATTGTTGTTCAATTATTCGCTTACAATCTCCCTATCGCCAAAAATTACGGACTTTCATCCGCTATTTAACCTCTATAGAAGATGGATTTTGAATTTATAATAACCCTTCCTAGTGCTAACCTTATTTACTTAGGAACACTTGTGCAAAATTTCAAGCTTCTAGACCCAGCGGCTTAGGGGTATATGGCATAATAACCGATAGTATAATATCACTTGCAATAACGTTCATATGATATAATTTTCATATGCTATAAAAACGTATAACCTAATTTCATGTGATCGAATGTTATATTTCATATAATCTTCTTTTGCTCTAGTAATATTAAGCATAATGTACATTACAATAATTTACAATTTCTATAATGCTAATATAACGTTTAGTTGACCTAATTTTCATATTTACTCATTTTCAGCCAAAATTCTGTAATGAATAGTAAGTGAATATCAGGAAACATAATATTGTTATAACCTCATCTAACCCAAATGATTCATTAACAATAGAGGGGATCTGGCGCTCTCGGTGGTCACTGCCGCGTCACGCTCGCTTCACTAGCTCGCCTTCGCGCGTTAAAGCGCTTTACAGATGGAGTAACTTTAGTTGAGGCAACTATCAATTTTTAAATTTTCCTTTTAAAGTTGGCAGTTGCTACAACCAAATAGCCCTAAATGTATGTAAACAGCTGCTTGCTCGTTGCCCGTTGCTGCAATAGTAGTTGCTCCATCTGCAAAGCGCCTAATGGTCACTGTTCTAACCTAACCTAAAAAAATGGCAGGCGTTTCAAATCTAATCAGTTTTTGCAAAAATATACAAAACAAAGTAGACGTTTCTAAATTATATTAAACGTTACATAAAGATTTTGAATATTACAGTAACTCAATATTGTACTTAATGAATATTAATTTAAATGTGCATTATAGAAAATGTTCATTACCATATATATCAATAATTCATTATATCATTTCATCGTTATATTACAAAAGTATGTTAAATAAAATTAGGTCACAATAATCATTAAAACTTTTGTTATTATTTCAAACGTTACACACCCGCGGCTTAGGTAGTGCGTTGAAAAAAACTTATTAAATTCAGTGATTTCTGTCAGTGAATGTTAGATTTTTTTAGAAAAAAAAAACGTAACGTACGTACGTGCGCAGAAACAAAATCTTAAATTTACAGATTTTTTTCCTACGCTAGATTTTTATGAAGTAGTAGATCGCTTCGCTTCCAAAGCTGTCCTCCACGTGCTTACCCGGAGCAGTAGGTAAGCATCAGTATGAAGTTAGCTATTTGACTAATATTTTCAAAAGGACATATTAAGTTACGTTCATCAAATTAGTCGGTGGACACTGAACGAGGCACAATAGAAGTTGTATTGTTATTAGGTCTGGGGGCGTTTACTGTCCCGCAAAGAGTAAATAAATAAATAATATTATTAGGACCCTGGGGTCCCCGACTTTTGGAAGGCGTACGAGGGGCCGAAGCCAACTCGCAGAGGCCCGTTAGACGCTTTTAATGAAATAATGCATTATTATGATTTTTTTTTTTTGATAAATGAAGCCGACACGAGATGAAAAGTAGAGACCCATAATAATATCCAAGACAAAAATAAATTGAACACAAATAAACAAACAACAACAACAAACAAAACAACACACAAATTGAACATAATTGACACGTAAAAGCAAATGCTTGCAATGTTTAATAATATATACCTCGAAGTAAAATCCTTTACGTAATTTCCATTCCACAGCACAAGTCGGCGGCAAAGAGGCTGTTTTCCCTACGCAGCTACTAAATTTTCAAACAATATCCCTCCTTCCTTAAAGTAGGTACAGTAAAAGTTGTTCGACTTTCAAATTGAAATTTTAAAATTTTCTTTTATGCCATCAAAATGATTTTGAGAATGTTCGACCCGACATTATCTGCCATATAAAACAATTTATTTTCTCATTTTAATAAATTTTATCAACTTTACCAGTTTTATCGATTTTATTCCTCCGCCAAGCCTTTTCCCAACTATGTTGGGTTCGATTTCCAGTCTAACTAGATGCAGCTGAATACCAGTATTTTAAATGGAGCGACTGCCTATCTGACCTCCACAACCCAGTTACTGGGTAATACGATACCCCTTGGTAAGACTGGTCGTCAGACTTTCGGGCTTTTTATCGATTTTATTATTATTAATATTTTTTTTAAATCTCAATCAGTTTAAATTTTTATTAGTCAATGATTATTGTCATTGCTCTAAATGAAAATGAATGTCGTATGAAAATCCGTTTCGAAGTTAAAAAGAACAATGCAGTCACACGATTTTGTCTTAAAGGCACTTTTTATTTATTTATTTTTTATGTAGGTAATACGCTACGTTATTTATATTAGTTTTTCATTAATCACAATACAGGACACACACATGTATGTCACAACATTTTATTTGATTTTGTATGAGCTTTTCTATATTATCATATTTAATTCATTCTCTTAATTTATTATAACTGACACATACTTCCCTATGTGTTTGTTATTCCAGCGTATGGCACTAGAGGGTTGCAGCTGAAAATCACCGTCAGGTGGTACCTTGTGTTGTCATCTGTTATTATGCTGAGCTGAGGCCCTTTTGACATTATAATCTTTGTTTTCTGTTTTTTATAGTTTTAAGGTGTATTTATGTTGCTGTAATACCAATAATCGCATTTTTCTTTCTTTCTTCTAAAAAGTTAAAACACGAAAATGGATACTTTAAATTACCGGAGAAATAATTTAATTACTGGTAGGCTAATGAAGTCAGTATACATTTTATATTTTTGTATGAAGTTCTATACCTAGTATGTACAGACAGACACCAGCACATCAAGCTACTACAATCTGTCAAATTTCTTAAAAAGATATTCAACTTTATCGCTAAAGCATAAGGTTCAAAATTGATTGGGAAAATTTGACCGTTTCGGGTAGCTTGATGTGCTGGCGTCTGTACTTACTCTGGTAGTTTTCTTCCGCCGCCTTTTTTGTTTTTGTGTACAATACTTTTTTCACTAAAAAATTAGTCGATCTCAAAAATAGAACCATTTGCGTGAGTAGGTGTGTCGATATGGCAAAATGGTTATGGTTCACAGATCATCATCATCTACTCAACCGAAATACATCCACTAGACATAGGGCACCCCTAAGCATCGCCAGAGCAACCGACCTTGTGAGGTCTGCATCCAGCGGATCCCCGCAACCTTCATTAAGTCTTTGGCCCACCTGTTTGAGGACCACGCTGCACCTTCCGATATACGCGGTCGTCACGTGAAAATGCTTCAGCGTCATCAACATCGATGAGAGCATCACTATCATTTGCTACCTTGTTCCACTCATTGCTGAGCACAGGCGTCCCCTTTTTTGTGCCTTGCTTCCCTGGTCTGTGCGAGTCTCATCCAGCACGAATTACGTAACACACTGTCATTCGCAATCCGAGAGTTTAGAAGGAATTCCTTACCCATTGCTTCATAGGTTTGCAAAATACGCCTTCTCAACAACGTAAGTAACGCAATGAACGTTGCCGAACCGTCAAAATAAAAGGCCTTGCGATGGATTGCCATTGTATGGTACGCAATTACCCCACAAGTCTTCCCCGATGCGATGCATAAAGTTAATAGCACAATAAACTGGCTTCGAATTCAAATGACTCCATTTCCTCAAACGCAATAACCGCGTATTTATCTACGTTATCAGGGTAGTCTATAAAATAATTTGCGACGGTACTTCACGCCTTCTTACAGGGAGTCACTGCAGCCGATCCTTCAGTAACGAACTCTGAAATTTATTCATAGCTTCCTCGGCTCTTGTAAATACGACGCGGGAACACAATCGGGATTTCGTTTTGATTTTATAACTAATCTGCGGGTACGACGTGTCATAGCGAATTGCGTTTCCGATTACGTACCTAGATCTCTGAGGGCATTTCCAAATGGAAATTAGGTTTGAGATCAGGAGTGCTAGCTCTGTAGTGGAAATATTTTATATCTATGTTCTAGTATCCAGGTCATTGTCTTTCTGAGTGCCAATTTCATTCAGAGGGGTAATTACGTAACACGCTAACAGAAAATTTCATTTTGATAGGTCATAACATTCATTACGTTATTTACGTTGTTGAGCAAACATTTTTTTTTTAAGATAATTATGGTACAGTACCCGGCGATAAAATATTGCACATCGACCATTTTATACAAAGAATAAAAATAAGTATCAAAAGAAGCAAATCATAATTGTTTTAACAGCTCCTAATAGATACCGGACTGTTTGTATTTCGTGCGACAGAGATAACGCTCTACGAAGCCGAAATTAGCCGATTGTCTCTTTCCAAAGGTCGATGTGCAATATTTATCGCCGGGTACTGTAGAATGGGTTAGCAGTATCCTTCAAAATGATTCAGATTGTCACAGATTAGGATGCAGATCAGATTTCAGACAGATAAACCGACAGAGTTACTTTTGCATTTATAATATTAATTATGGAAGTATGGAGATCCTCCTCGTATCGACGACACCTTACTATGTGACAATAACTCAAACCGCAGTAAAACTCCTAGCTAAAATTTTTATCAAATCTAAAACTCTTTCGACAGTGACATGTCTGTCTCTCTCCTCAACTCAACTCTTAATGTGAAACGTAAAAAAATACCTTGAAATAGATACCTAAATGTAAAAAAACCGTAAAGAAAATTACATCCTTTACCATCGTGATAGAAATAGAAAAGACAGGACCTATTAATTTCCCGGCACTTCAAAGACCTATAACGAAGGCTATACTTAGATTCATCTCGCTTCCTAATAAAGGTTTCACACGGGTCGATTTTCTAGCCAATATTTAGTCGCACATTCATTATGTGTTCTCCACTATAGCTGAATGCTTAAACCAAAGGATTCGCCTATTCTTAGCACAAAAGGTCAGTATTGCATCCACCGTGGCAATCCTGCCAACCTTTTGGGCACTTATCCCATTGACAGCAATGCGGACGAATTGCTTGACGCCCAATGAGCTCTTCCCTTTTTTATTATATACTTCATAATGTATATATTTTAATGTTAGCTTGTATATTGTAATGAGGGTTGGTCAAAATAAAGTTTAAGAGAACGATTCTTAAATTAAAAGCAACATTCCAAATATGATTTCACTATGATATAATTTAATTTTAAAGTATAATCAGTTTTTTTTTTGATCTCCGTTGTAGTACTTAATTGAAGTATTTTTGTTTATTATTTTATTTTAGGCAGCTGTCCCACCGCCGGCGATGAACTAGTAGCGAGTAGAACTAGCAACTGAAAACTTGTTAGCCAGCAGCGAGTAGCGAGTTTGTAGTTTCGATAGTTTTGTCCCTGGGCGGGGCGATTACTCGCACCACTCGCTCGGGACGGTTAGTCCCACAGTTATTAATTACGATCTAGCCTATCTTAAGTTAGCAAAATAAAGATGTGGTATATTTGAGACCTTTTATGTACCTGTGTTTTATAACAAAGACATTATATTCAATTCTATTTATATTTACAATCCACTTCGGAAATGTCATAAATAGATAAATTGCGGGACCCGCATACGGCGGATGATGAAATTCGCCAAGTAGATTGTCAGTCGTAGGAGTTATGACAAGATTTATTCTATTTTCAAAACTAATCAACAAATAGCAGACGATATTAATCAAATGGGTTATAGGATAATAAATACAAGGTCAAATTAAATTAACTAACAAAACTCCACAGATTTGATGGACAGCAATATCAAACACGATTAAACAAACAAATTCTTCAAGTAACAACTATATACGTTTGTTGACCAAACCAAACAAAATCATCAAAGTAAAAGCCTAATCATTTCTTTCAAATAGGCACATAAAAGGACCGTCAAAAATTACAATAAAATAGAATTTATTCTAGTCGCCCCTTCCAAAGGTCAAAACAAACCATTTTTTTTGTGTTGTATATGTATCAGTACCCTTCACGTCTATGGAGTTTTGCTAGTTAATTCAATTTGACCTTATTTATTGTGGCAACACGAACTTGTGAGTCGATTTAGTAAGACAGTACGGTAACTACAGAGCGAAAATCGACCCGTGTGTAGACCCCATAACTTTTACAACCGGAAAAATGAATCATGAATAACGGTAATAGTCATTTTGTTCTCTTTTTTAAGCTAAATGTCTGTAATTATTCAAAAAGATGAATGCTGTTTAAGATAATTCGGGTCACGTAAGAACTTATCTGTTTGACAAATTGCCGGTGAACGGAATGTTGTTCAAGTATCTTAATAATAGTATCTTGCGTTTGGGGGTCCAAAGGAAATGGGGGTGACCTGCTGAGACTTGGAATTACAAAATTAAAGATTCAGTTTCCTTGTCTTACAGGGTCTAACTTAGATTACGACAGACTTAATTTCTCAGAGTATTTAAAGCGAAGCTGAAGATATCGTGCTTCTTAAAAGTGACTGACGATGTAGACATTTGGGATTTGGGTCTATAAACTATGCCTATATACCAAAAAAAAAACAACTTTTAAGAGTAAAAAAATAAAATTAATATTTAACAGACACAATTAAATACATTAACAACGTTTGAGAGTAACTACCTGAATGAAAAAAGTGTCGTAAAGGTCAAAATGTTACACTTTTTTCGGTTTAAATTTTCAGTCATTAACATTATCATATCATTCATTATCACTTTGACGTGAATACGTCTTTAAAATTGCTTCCATAGTGGGAGGCAAGTCAAAAAAACCAATGATAACAAAATCGGGGATACAGTTTGGTGGAAAGCTACGACGTTCGTTTAAGGTTCAATCGTCAGCTCTTGTCAAAATCTATCGATTGTATACAAAATATTAATGTAAAATAGTGAAATTGAATATAATGTGTCTAAATAAAAAGAAAAATAATATCAAAAATATATAATGTGGCCGACATTATATATTTTTGATATTATTTTTCTTTTTCTTTTTATACGCGTCAAAAAGCCAAATCCAAATACAGAGATCGTATACGGTTGGAAAGGGCTTCTCAAGAGCAATAGAGTGGTACAGACGCCAGCACATCAAGCTACTACAATCTGTCAAATTGCTTTAATAGATTTTCAACTTTATTGCTAAAGCATAAGGTTCAAAGTTGATTGCGAAAATTTGACAGTTTCGGGTAGCTTGATGTGCTGGCGTTTGTACCAATAAAACACCATATGACAGAGTCAAGCAGTGCCGGGAACGTAAAAGAATTAATGCGGTCGAGCGGTTCAACCCCGTTACATAAACGTATTCAAGTACAACACACGGTACGGTCGTGTCCATGTCCACACACACACACCATTTTTTTAAAACTCCTATCTGAGGAATAAATATGGCGCTTTGACATTTTTTCTATACAAAACCGTCGAACTTTCATATTTATTCTTCAGATAAAAATATCTGACTATTGAAAAATGGACCCTTACAGAAACAACCAGTAAAAATATTACAGATTCTTTTAAACACAGGTAGCAATTTTTTTTGAGCCTGCAAAGAATACATAGGTTTTATTCACCGCCTTTTGATATTAAAATGTTGGTAGCTCATAAATATTTAATGCAATCTCATTTTAAGTACCGAGTGTGATGTAACTCATTGCGAAGCTCAAGAGTGTTTTGACCGACTGCGTAGGAGGAAGGTGAGTTATGAATTTTGTATTGCGGCTCTTGTTTTTTTTTTGTATGGTGTGGATTTAGGTTTGAGGGTTGAAAATTACGTCACGCTGGTAGATACCTGTCCGGAATTTTATGAGCTTATGTTGAGTGTTAGGCTTTTTGTGTAACATTGAGCTGTCATCATTATGCCTTGCTGTTACTCAACTGTCATGTAGGCGGTTTATACTACAAATTCATAATAACAGTATAGTTTTACTAATAATACCTTACTTTGCGGTTATATTCTTCTAAAGTAATATTGTTGGCATGTGCTACTTGGCTTTGACCGATATACTCCACCGATATGCTCCACCGGCGATCGGTTCTACAACAAACATGGCCAACTATGCAAGCTATGTATTATACTTCGGTATAAGACATAGCTTGTATAGTCAGCAAACTGAAATACAGTACCCGGCGATAAATATTGCACATCGACCTTTGGAAAGAGACAATCGGCTAATTTCGGTTTCGTAGAGCGTTATCTCTGTGACACGAAATACAAACAGTCCGGTATCTAGTAGGAGCTGTTAAAACAATTATGATTTTGATAATTATTTTTATTCTTTGTGTAAAATGGTTTTGTGTAAAAAGGTCGATGTGCAATATTTATTGCCGGTTACTGTAGCAGTAGACCGGCCATGTTTGATGGATAAAATCAGGAATGAAGTTATCTGAAAAATAACCGGATTTCTTTTTCGGATAACTTCATTCCTGATTTTATCCATCGGAAGAAACTCCTAGCATAAACCGCTCCATAGCGCGCTAAACGACCTTGAATTTAACGACTAGCATTACACTATTTTCCACCTAAATGCAATGAAATAATAAAAGTCAATCGCAACCTCATTCCCCGCAACAAAATCTCAATTTTCCCCGTCGACAACAGTACTAGGTTATAAACATATACGAATTAGATGCCCTATACTTATAGACTACAGTATAGTATACATGCTCCGCTCCCCGGATCCGGCCGAGTTATCTTACTGTATTTATTCTGGTCTGTCTGAGTGCAGCGATTGGACCGCGTGACTGGACTGCTAATGTTCGGATTGAGCTGCCTTCGTCTGTGCTTAGGCCAGCATCCATTGGACGATTTGGATATATATTTGAACTTTCTCTGAAAATTTCTACATTTATGTAGACATAATTATGTGTAATTCGTATGGTGTACCTAATAAACTCCATTCTCTTCACTTTTATTCTATTAATGTCTTTGTTTCCTATTTAATAGAGCAAATAAATAACACTTAATTTTTATCCTAAGGCAATAAACCTGTCTTGAGCAAACGTGGTGATCAATGCTAATATAATAATTACTAATATTGACTAATAACTTGTATGTGTGGTGCAAACTGTTAATATAAGTTGGTTATTGATAAATAAATAAATAAATTCTCGCTTCTCTGTACTATAAGAGGCCTTTGCCTTGCAGTGGAAAAATCATAGGCTATGCGATAATGTAATCAGTGGGAGTTCGTGGCTAAATGATAACAGCCGCTCGGGTCGATCGAAAGCTAAGCTCCGTCAGGGCCGAAGCCTGCCGGGTCAGCGGATTGTCCGAAAGAGTTACCGCTGGCCCGGAACATAAAGGGCTAAGGAAGGAACACGGGTGGGTTTTAGTCAGTAAGAGTGTGACACTCCCTTCCGCTCCACCCAAAGCGGGAGGGGTCATTTGATGATTTAACATCCTGAAAAAAAAAAGCTACGCTAGCCGCGGTCGGTTTTAGAATCGCTCATGCATTGTTTTAAAATTGTATTCTATCAGGACGGTGGTACAAAGCCAACTAACTTCATAGTTATGAGCTGTTGTTACTTAATACATTACTTTCCAGCTTTCAAAATACACAAAAAGTTGTCTATTGTTCAAGCTGGATAGTATCTGATCATGCTGGATGTGATAATTTTGGTGTGTTAAGGACCTTACTAAAGGTTTGTAAATTAAAGTAAAGTGGATATACTTTTAGTACGGTTCTTAAAGACAGTACAATGTTTGAATAAACTTTGCACAGCAAGTATGCGCGCGTTGACAACCGTGTTCGGTATTGGAGTGAGTATTGTATGCGTGAACAGGTGACACAATTTTGCCTGAAATTATTATTTGTACTGATATCTTGTTTCAAATAACAACTTTAACTCTCATGGAAACTTCAGTTTTCCGATACCAAACATATTCAAGTGAGCATATTCTTCCAATAGATGCGTTCCTATGGAAGACAACACAAGCCACTGCCCGTGAAATAGCTTGTATACTGCAATCGTATTGCTTCCATTCTTAGATACACGCCGCGCCGAGCTTAATGCTGAGAGATAATAACACAAATACCTTGTAATAACGTACTGTATTGCCATTACTATTGCGGAAAAGTTACTGTAATAGGAGTTTGGAAAAAGATAGTAGAAGAAAGTTGTGCGGAGTAGTATCACGTTTCTTTTATAGATATACACCATGACGAGGGGCCCGTGGCTAAATAATAACAGCCGCACAGGTCGATAGATCAGGTTAAGCTACGCTTGCCGCTGTTGGTCTGTGGATGGGTGACCATCTTTACATGCCGTGACCCCTCCAAGCCTCGGAAAACACGTTAAGCTCTTGTTCCTGGCTGTCATTCGTGGATCTTTGACAGTCGTTTCGGGTAGTCAGAAGCCCGAAAGTCTGACAACCAGACTTAAACAATAACCTTTGCATGCTTTAACACAGCTTTTAATCATTAACAATCATTTTTAACATTCAGCTTTTAATCACAAATAAATAAGTAAGTACTAAATAACCACTCCAAAAATAAATGCAATTTACCAAGTTCCTGATCGCATAACAAAGGAATCCTGATTGTAATGCCCGCGATAATAACTGGCCGGACACGGAAACGCGTCAGATATTCCGACCGGGACGGTTTTAATACGGGCCACAATCGAAAACAATGGTAATGTGCGTACATTGTTTGGCGACATATGTACCATTTATTTATTAAAAGGGAACGTTTTTAAAGTGGTTTTTATTACGGCCGCTTTAACATGAGAGAGTGTTTTGTTTACAGCGGCGTTTTAGAGGTTGATTTTTGTTTCGTTTTGAATATGGAATGGATTTATTCAAATTGTAAAAGGAAACCACTGCTCTAAACGGGGAAGGAAAACATCGTGAGGAAACCGGCATGGCCTACAACCGAAAATTCGAAGACATGTGACATCTGCCAACTGGCACTCGACCCGCGTGGTTCATCACGGCCCACTCCCTCTCACTGAGAGGAGGCCTATGTGCCAGCAGTGGGAACATTATAGGCTAATTATGTAAAAAGAAAAGTGAATGAGTTTCTTGTAAAGTCCTCTGTAAAGTAGTGTGATCTGTTTGGGGACTTTTTCAGCAGTTCTCCATGACATATCCTCGTCTATGACAACAATAATGGGTATTTCAATAAAAGTTTGTTTAAAAACCTTAACAAGTTCAAGGCCTAATTAATTAAACACAATAAAGTTGCGTAAGAATAACTATCAGGTTACCTACTTATAGGTATAGACGCCAACACATCAAGCTAATACAATCTGGCAAATTTCTTTAATAGATTTTCAACTATATCGCTAAAGCATACGGTTCTAATTGATTGGGAAAATTTTACAGTTTCGGGTAGCTTGATATGCTGGCGTATGTACATCTGAACCTTTACAGTCTTAAGTTTTCGCCAGTCTTAAGGCTCCCACAGACAGACACGACCCTCGTAGAATTAATTCTATATAAACACATCATGGAATTTGTTCTACTGGGGTTACGTCGCGTTGTCGTGTTACGCCTGTCTATGGGAGTCTTGAGGCAAATCCCGCGGGGAATACGGAACGACATTCACTCACGCCGATTATGTCAACTAAATTGTATGGAGGTATTCAAACTGGCGCGATTAGTTGCATGACATCTTAATCATTATAATAATCGACGCGCCTAGTCACGTCCCGCATCCTGCGCGGGTTTCGTGTTAGTGAAGCCAGTGCTTTATACTTTTAGGCGAAAAGAAAATAAAATAATGATAACACGTTTTATTACGGATGCTGAAAAAAATACACGTGTAAGCTATACAATTCCTGTAGTATAAAGTGCCTACGTTAGATTGGTTGCAAACTGTCGTTAACCATGGTTTATGATTGTTTGTTTCATATTTATTAGGCGCAACTGACGTGTTATTAAAAAAGTTGTTCCTAATTTCTTTTTTATTACTCGTCGGTATTATATTTATTTTTGACGATATATTTTGTTGGTTTGTAATAAAAATGTCTTCGCCCTTTTTGTTGTAACGTGCCGTTTCTAAAGCTAAAAAAAATCAGCTGTACCCTACATTTTGACGAGTTAAGCGAACGTAGGGAATAGCTGATTTTTTTTCACGATTTCTGGTTTGGTCCCATAGTAAAAGTTGTTCATAATGATGAGTACAATGACCCTTTAAGAGAATAACGGTGATTAAAATTTCACCCTGTTTATTTGTTTGGTGGTTTGTTTGGTGGTTTGTTTGGTATTTTTAGCCTATGTTGTACAGGGCAAAGGCTTTTCTTTCTCCTTTCCACAACTTATAGTACGCCCACAGACAATTAAATAGGACCGCGTAAATCAGGCTTAAAATATTGCAAAATTCGCTGAAACAAATGAATACGGTGTGAAAAGATAACTTACATTAAATGGAAAGTCTTACTTTAAATGTATACGAAATTAATTGACTGAAAAGCTTTCTAATAACCAGGATCTCAGCGAAGGCTACTGCAGAAAAACCTAAAGCAAAATGTTTAAATTATGCAAAATGATTAAGAATTGAAAGGATTAAAAACGGATTTCGGACCTGGCGCGCTAACGATAATTGCTACCAAATGTTCATTTAAAAATCTCCATCGTCCAACGGAAGGAATGATTCCCGTTTCAGGCCTGCCATTAGGTACCGTTAGGCACTAAAACGAGTTAATTCTTTCCTACGAAAATTTTATAAGAGACCATTGGAAGATTTTAATCGTGGCTTGATGCCCGCAGCAAACTTTATCGCCGAATTCCATGGCATTTGTGCGCCATGTTTTTTTTTGTCGTTTTGTTTTATGCTTTCTTTTTTGTAATTTGTTTCTTTTCGCTGCTTCTGTATGTGGCCTGCGTTGTGAGTTATAGGGATACGGAAAATTAAAAGTGTATGGAAAGGATTCGTGTCCTTTTTTATGTAGGTATTGTGTACTGCACAGTTTGTGATAATTGAAACCGGTGTAAATTGGCTTCTACTTGAATTTTCTTTCGTGACAAATTTCTATTTAATTATTTGCCTGTAAAAAAACACATCTACTACGTATATTAAAAAAGATCTTAAACATTATTTTTGCGATGATGTTATTATGATGAGCTTGCTAATTACGTACTTAAAAGCTATTAATAATTCAATCATTATTTTATTTCAAAGTAAAAAGGGGTCTAACTAATTGTAATTGGGTTGGAATGAAACATAAATGTACGGAGAACTGCGGAGAACCCATAATTCGTACTAATTGGGTACAAGAATTATAGTTTCCCCGAAAATGAAAGGCACTCAGGTACCGGTGTGCCTTTAGCCATGCCATGAGCAAACCAAATGCTTAGGACATTTTTGGTGCATAGTTGTCCCAAATGCCCGAAACACAATGTGGCCTTCAGGTTCGAGGCCATTTCATTTGGTGTGTGACATAAGTCCGTGTGGTGGCGTTAGGAAAACAAAGTTGTGTGGATTGTTGCAATGACACTGGCAACATGCTAATGTTCCCGTACTCATTTGGAAACAAAGTTGCGCAAAATGATTTTTTATTGCGGGCAACACAGATTATACATAGATAGCATAATGAGCCTAAAATGTTGCTACTGCTGGAACTCAGGCCTCCTCTTGGTGAAAGGGAGTGGGCCGTAATCCATCACGCGGGTTCAGTGCGGAAACCGGCATGTTCTAAAACCAAAAATTCGCATGACTTCGAATTTTTGGTTCTAGAACATGCCGGCTTCCTCACAATGTTTTCCTTCACCGCTTTGAAAACAACGGTTATGAAATAATTTACACGAAATAAAGCCTCGTAAGTTGCAGTCGTTATCACTGTGACACCACTACTCTCAAATACATAGGTTTATTATTGAGAACTGCAGTGAACATTAGCGTCATAAACTAATACGTTTACAAGGTACTTGCTGGTCTGATATTTCTTTAACCCGGTATTTCACAGTCCAAAAGGCTGTGCTCATAATAAAAATTGATGCTTATGATATAAACTTTCGTTTGATGTATATATTTGGTTTTTATTGGACATATCGGCCAAAACGCCCATTATTCTTTGCGCAACGGTTTAAGGCTCCTTCAAACAGGCGCGACACATCACGCAACACAAAGACACCGCAAGTCGCGCAACGAGCGGTGCCTTTGTGTCGCGCGCGATTTTATCGCGTGTCGCGCCTGTTTGTAGGAGCCTTTATAAATTGTAACCTAGAATTTAGATACCAATTACTGGTTAAGCACTCGTAATTTATTTGCCTGTCAATTAAGCGACCTTATACCGTCTAATTATAGCCCTTACACAATCCACAATAAAGGTCATTATTATTACAGAACCTGATCCGCTTAGTTAGTCATCATAATTGTAATGTCACGGTAGCATTTCAAGTAATTAAATCGCCAATGTGTCGCGTAAGGGTCAAGTCACACCGAGACGCGACGCTGCGCGCACATTTCAATAGAGCTATTCAAAATCTAACTCTATTTACTACACGAAAAGATACACATTTGCACTATTGTTGCGTCAAGTCGCGCCGCGTCGCGTCTCGGTGTAAGCTGACCCTAACCAAACGCTTGTAATTAGGTATTTGTTTTCGTTGCCAATTTCCAATTATCAGGCTTAGATTTATTTATGAGCGTAGTATCTCTGGAATATGTTTTTTAATTGATAACAAACAAACCTCAAACGATGTTGTATATTTTGTAGTTAGAATAACGTTCTTTTTTGACATTTGGTGTTCTAATGTTTGATGTTTATTTTTGTGAGCTTTCTAAGTAGGGGCGAGTAGCTACTGATGGAAAGATACATCAATAAATATTTAAGATAAAATAATTATTAAGGAATCTTTTCAAGTTTTATACATCTTTTTCCTTCTCACTTGGCGTGTCAGCCAAATCTGACGCCAACTGTTTTCTGCCTTCTCGATTAGTATCGGCGTTTGTCTTATAATTATTTCATGGCATTATCTTATAATATCACAGACACAAACCATGCAGATCATAATCTCTACAGTGCCTACTTTAAAAGGTATGAATGTCTGTTTATTGCAATAAGGTTGTATTTGGTTTAATAGGACACCCAGCATATCTCTACACAAAACCTATCAACACAAACAATTCCTTTTCAATAAAACTGCCACACTCAAATACAATAACTTAACTGTCCAGCAATAAATGCTATAAGTAGTTGAATTGAGTTTTTAAATAATAAAGTCGCCGAGAGTGTTCGCCTCCGATTCTGTCACCTCGAACAGGATGAGCCCCGCCAGGAGATTTATTTCGCACACAAGGGTACCACATGCTGCCGAATCGGGGTGAATGTTCCACCTACAAATGTACTAAGCTTAGTTTAAAAGTGATGTAGTTATAGTTTTCGTATTCTTGAATGGTCTTTTAGTGGTTCTTTCAAACATGATCATAAGATCTATTTTCTTGTGGTTGCAAGCACGACTGCTGAGCATGGGGTCCTGAGTTTGACTCCCAGGTCGGGCAAAGTACAGACGCCAGCACATCAAGCTACTACAATCTGTCAAATTTCTTTAATAGATTTTCAACTTTATCGCTTAAGCTTATGGTTCAAAGTTGATTGGGGAAATTTGACAGTTTCGGGTAGCTTGATGTGCTGGCGTCTGTACTATTGGGTTTTTTCCATTAGGATTTTCTTAGTAACATCCCGGAGTTTGGAAGTTGGCGGTGTGATATTCCCGTGCCTCGGAAAGCATGTAGATAGATAAATCGTTTATTCAGTGCAACAAAAGACAGGTATAGGTACAGGTATTAAAAACATCCAAATAGTTGAAAAAAAAAATAAAAATAACAAACATTAAAAAGATAAATTGACCAATAGACACTTAACTCATAAACGTCTATAACGGTCGATCACTACTGGGCAGTGTGTGTCTCATGGTTGCACCAAATGGGAGTCCAGCTCAGCATATGCCAGGTACAATACCTGACGCTGGTATTCTGCTGCATCCCGTTAGTGACACACGGATGTCGATAAGACACATCTGAGTTTCAACAAAATGGTACCCACACAGTGCGGAGCGTATATTATAAATGTTAACTTGTTAAGCCGTTGGTCCAGCGCCTGATCTCCACCGGTCGTGTTGGATTGCCGTCCCACCGGCCTATAAAACTGAGGGAAGAGAGAGTAAATCTATGTCTGTACACACACTTGTGCACTTTAATAACTCCTGCGCCAACGGCTAGTCTCGTTGAGATTGGCCGCCACGGCTGAAATACTGACTGAAGGACTATTAATATCTACTTCTGATGATCAATTTTTAGAAGAGTTGTGACTTTAATAAGGTTGCCAAGATCGACAAACAAATAATCGATGGCTATTTTCTTTTCAAAGCAAAGGGTTCTAATGTATAAACGTAACTCCGGCTGCTCGACCTCCGGTATCTACAATGCCATATTATTATATGCGAACTACGTGTCATACTGACGTCACGCAAAATCCTGCAACTCACAAGCAGAGTTTACGGCGCAACTAGCATATTATATACAACGTCCAGACATCAATCGTTGGGCAATTGCCCGTCAGACACGACACCCGTCTAGTCTGAGGATCCTCTCTTTTCTATGGAGGGTGGTTGAACTTTATACCCTGCTCCTAAACTAATAACGATTAAAATCAGAAGAGGCAAGGGTGTGTACAGCTGACCCTCCTGTGCTAATCCTAAGTCCTTTGCCACCTGGTTCAACGATTCGGTTTATATCGGCTATTATTTATTAATTTAATTTACCTTTCTCAAAGGCTATCTAAAATTATTTACCGTCCCTAAAAGAATAATTTCCAACAATCCTTTTGCTAGCTTCCTATAGCGTTAAACCTATAGTGAGCGGTAAGTAGTCGCTCCTGGTCACAGTTGATAAGTGGTTGTATTCCCGCGCCTTTTCACCCCTCTACACCCCCATTCTTTTGTTATTCACACCACGTTTCAGCACCAGATTGCATGATTGTTGTGATGTATTATGTCGTCTAGATGCAGTCTTGTGTTGTGTTTTAAGAATTATGTGATGGGGGTGAATGTTAAGGGTGGAGTAGCACAGTTTGGTTGAAGGCTTGGCTTTTTTATGCCACATTAAATTCTAGATTTTTATATACTTACGATACTCGGATTTCCTATTTTATACGATACTTAGATTTTCCTGCGTTGCCACCGACAACGCCGTGGCAGTGGCAGTTTTGGGAAAACAAGATTTAAAATACAGTCGTGCCAGCAACGCGAAAAAAAAAACACTGGCACTCCGGTAGTGCCGACAAAAGTGAAAACTTGAACAATTACGAGTGTATTTTGTGAATCGTCTTATAAACAAAACACGCGTGTTAAGGTGTGTTCCTTATTTTATAGGGTTTTTTGCAAATCAGGTATGATGACCAAAGTGACTGGTTTATTCTTCTCGTGAAAGGAATTTATTCAGATTTGCTCGTTGTCAGTTATATATCCGTGGTTCAGCGCCATCTCGTCGTTGTTGGATGAACTACGTAGTTAGTACGCGAGGCCTACGTAGTTAGTACGCGAGGCCCTCGTAGTTCTTCCCGATGTGCATAGATGGCGCTGTCCTCAACAACGCGCTCGCCGTTGTTGGATGAACTACGTAGTTAGTACGCGAGGCCCTCGTAGTTCTTCCCGATGTGCATAGATGGCGCTGTCTTACGTTTTACGTCTTACGAATTTTCGATCAGGGTCACGTGACCTGACGCGAATTTAGAAGTTTTTACCCATTCCAAAAAAAGTACACAGCGCCGCTAAAGAAGTTTTCACTTCAAAAATAAAAGAAGAAATAATTCAATAAACCTATTACTACATTATCTTTTTGTATGCACGTGATTCTGTCACAAACAGTTGTAGGTCGTGACCATGACCTCTGAGTTTGTTTCGAAATTTCCTCTCCGGGATCAGTCAGCTAGGAAATGCTGGCGCCATCTAGTTTTTCAAATATTGACCAACAACACATTGACGTGTAAGTGTCTTAAAAGATTTGCTTACATAGATAAAAATCTCGTTTCATAAAGTTTATCATTCTACAAGCGATAAATAAGTTCCACTCACCTATTTAACCGAATCCAATTTAACTGCCGACTTACGACAGCAGAGACAGACAAACTAACCGATTTATAGGGAGTGTACCGAAACTTTAGAAGTATTTTTACTATTGCAATTTACGTTAGAAAAGTTCGTCAGTCACCTAACTTATTTACTAGAACTTCTGCGGGATCAAAATATATTTTGTCCTAAAACAATATTTCGTGGGCTACGAATGGTACAATGCGTGCCACGAAAGATGAGACTTAACACACCACGGGGTTTGACATGCGCAGAACACGATTTTAGGTATCTTTAGCGGTATGAGGTCTGAGTGCGGGACGGGACCGGACGTCATAGGGGCAGCGGAAAGAGCGGGGGAGGCGGGGTCAAGTCTCATCTTTCGTGGCACGCATTGTAGATGGTTATTTTTACTATTCGTAGATCAGCATGCCACGCTTGCCGATACGCGGTCTTGACTCCAGGGCTCGTCTGCTCAACCAACCATCAGTCTTTCGACAAACATGGCCAGCCCACTCCACTCCCCACTCCAGCTTACTTACTATGCAAGCTATGTCGGTAACTCCGGACATTGGTAACCAGAGATACTAACAGTCGGGCTGATTCACAAGTTCAAGATCGCTCAGCGTGCTATGGAGCGGGCTATGCTCGGAGTTTCTTTGAAGGACAAAATCCGGAAAAGAAAATACCATCGAAGCCGATAATTTGGTTGTGGTTAGATGTCAAGAAAATACCATCGAAGCCGATAATTTGGTTGTGGTTAGATGTCATTTCTCTATGTCAAACAAGTATCTATAAATAATATTCAACTGGAAAAACGAAGAAATTTTGCGTAGTAACAAGTACATATAACAAATAAATCAATATCGCTTAATTACCAACTGTTGATTCTTTGAAAAGTTCTCAAGATAGGACTAACATTTTAATGTGGAAAGCCTGTTTATGTTTAGACGTCGGTGAAAGCCTGTTAGAGGAAGTTTCTATAAAAAGACGTCGCTATCAATTTGTAAGGGAAGTTGTAGAAATAAGTTTATTTTTATATAGAACTAGCTGCGCCCCGTGGTTTTACCCACGTAAGTGTCGATCTCGTGGGAATACCGGGATAAAGAGTAGCCTGTATGTTAATACAGGATGTCAGCTACCTCTATATAAAATTTTATCGAAATTGGTCTAGTAGACTCGAATGAAAATTCTAGTAAACTCGAATGCTGATAAGTTACAATCTTGAGTAGATTGTAACTTATCAGCATTCGAGTTTACTAAAGAAAATAAAAACACAACAGAAAATAAAAGCCATAACAGTGGGTGGGTTTCTGTAATTAATATTATTTACGGAAATCCCAAGTCAATGTCCCAGAAGTGCGAACATAATAAGCTGATTATGTTACGCAAATGAAATACGAGAAGAGGAAAGGTAGGAATCCTTACATGCCTACCGGGAGGTATGTAAAGATCATAGCAGGTGGCGTTCTGCGTTTTCACCTACATATCGTCGTTGCGCGTGCAAAAGCCGCTATGTGTTATTTAGTTATTTTCGGTTCTTTATGCAGTTTTAATCGTTATTTCAATACACACATACTGTATAAACAGCTATGTGATAAGTGCAATATTTAAAGAGTTAAGGAATGTAGCTATGTGATATTCATACATCGAAAGTTCCGTATTTATTTACGCTAAATGTTATAATTCATATACACTGAAAAAAGTATTTAACAGAACTAGTTGAGTTAATTGACAAATAGCCAAACCTTGATAACTAACAAACGAATTTCATTTACGTATTGATCAACTGCTTTTGTTGCATTTTACAAAAATATTTGAGTTATTTGAGTTGGTTATAAGCTACTAAAGTTTATGTTATCTAATACAAAATTCGGTTTCGGCACTTTGCAACATAATATGTTTTGCTATAATCGAACAAACTTGTGACTTTACAGTTGACACAACTAAATCTATTTTTTTAACGAGTAGTTGCTATTTTTCAACTCTGCTATTAGTTTGATACCAGCTGTAAAGTATTGTTGAGATTTGTGTTGCAAAGTTACTATAAATAAATAAAAAATTTGACTAAGACCAACTAATATTGATTATGTTGATTTTAGAATATTTTTGGTCATCAATAACACAGCAATCTATTAGATGGTGATTAAAGTTTTGCTGCACATAAGGAAACGTTTTGTTCCCGCTCGCTGAGAGTTGTGCTAAATCAAACAGTAACGGAACCTGTAGAAACCTGTTCTTCTCGTGTTGCGAGGCGAGGGAGAACGCCGGCGCGTCGCGTGGTTTGCGTTGTATTTTGTAAGTTTTGGTTTTATGCATGAATCTTTGATTATATAAATCAAAGGCATGAATATATTATTATCAAGCAACGTCAAGAAAATTTCAAAAATGGAGCTGCCGCTGCTGGCAGATGAGGCGGCGGAGAAAACGATCTCAGACTATCTGCGGTCTTGGGGATTAAAAGCTTACATTGCAAAATTTTTGGGTGAGTGTTTTTAACTTCTATTCCTTACATAATTAGACAATAGTGTTTCATTCATTAAATCACTATTTTAAACAGGGCATTTCCCGTTAGATGCACTTCTGCGATTCTTCTTAGTTAGATGCGTGGTGTTCGGCAAAGTAGAAAAGCAAGCACCATATTATTACACATCAGTCAGGCACAAGGCGACTGATGTCAAGTTTTACCGCCTAATAGGTACCTTCGTAAGCCAGGAAACGGGCAACAGCGTTTTCTACCGGGTATCTATCAGCACTACGGTCTCCAATCCACCTGCCAAACATGGAGATTATGACAGTACCCTCCAGTATTTGAGAACGCTTACGAGCTATTGTCTGACTTTTGACTCTTCAACCAACTGAGTGAAACTTAAAGCCCTCAGGTCTTTCGCTTTCCTAGTGTATGATATTAAGTATTAACTGCATACCTACCGCAACCGCACCTACATAACCTAGGGCCTGTCCTCTCTCAGCCAACTCGTGATTTTTAGAAAAGTCCCTTGGTACTAGTACACAAGCTGAATAACCGACTTAGTGCGGACATAAAAAGACAATAATAAATTTATTATTCATGTGACTATCATCAATTTTACCAATAATTTATGTACCTATAATAAGTATCTGATTTTGTATGTACTAATTTTCAGAAGTCTATTGATGTGGAGACCCTCCAAATGTTGTCAGAGGCTGACCTGAAAGACTTAGTGCCAATTATTGGACACCGGGCTAAGCTGACCACACAAATCAAACTTTTGACCAACATAATGTCAAATGCTTTTGAGAACACTGTAAGTAATAATAACAATATTTAATAATTAAGTATTAACAATTTAAATAATAACACATAAGAATTTTTAATTTTACCTATATAAGTAGTCATTTAAATCTACACTAATATTATAAAGAGGAAAGATTTGTATTTTGTGTGTGTGTATGTTTGTAATGAATAAACTCAAAACTACTGGGCCTATTTCAAAACTTCTTTCACTTTTAGAAAGCTACATTCACCCTGAGTAACATAAGCTATATTTATCCCCGTACTCTCACGGGAACGGGAACTACACGGGTGAAACCGCGTGACGTACGCTAGTTAACAATAAAATATTAAAAAAAAAACAAGTATTAATTCATGTATGTATCTTAGTATTGATTACTTTTTAACTTCATTACTGTCTCTGTGGTCTTGTGGTTTGGGGCTTTGGCACCTGATCCAGAGGTTGTGGAATCGAATCCCATGGAAAATACCTACTTAGTGCATGAAAGTCACTTTGTGAAGTTGTTCCCAGGATTAGGATAATGTAGCCGAACCACCTAATCCAGTGTTGTTGTCTGTTAAGTAAGATAGGTATCTTGTGCTTTGGAGGCATGTTCAGCCATCAGTCCCTGTCACTGTCTCTGACAGTGGTTGTTATACAAAACCATGTTAGAGGTTGATCTGGTTATTATTTTATATTTCAGTGTCATACTACTCCAGACTCAAACAACAAAATAATGCTGTATACAGTGGAAGACTTGCCAGTTGTAACATATCCTGATGAGGACCCCCCTGAAATGTCTGAAACAAATCCAATAGAAGAAGACAAGTCGGAATATGATTGCGTTAGTTATTTTGACATTATTTTTAGGGTTTTGCTAAGATTTTTGCTACTGTAGTGTGCTAGCTCATTGTCTGAATTTATGATAAGTTCCTACTAAAATTAATTGATTTGTTAATTAATAAATAAATATAATTGTAGCAAATAAAGTTATTTTTCTTATTCTACCTCATATTTGTAACAGAAATTAGTACCCTAAATGAGGAATTTTAGTAGGTATAAGATTTGGGGAAGGATATATCTTCCTATAACTTCTTATAAGTAGGTACATATATTAATAAGTAAATATTAGTTTCGGCTATAGGCTGAAAACCTATAAGAAAAAAAACACTTAAGGCTGATGCTCCGACCAGACCGCGAAATTTAAATTTTCTTACGTTTTTTGCAATTTGCAGGCCAGTGCTAGGTTGTATGTTGATTAAAATATTGTTCGCGATTGTAAGACGTATGTAGTTACAGCATTATAATCATCAAAATCATCAATACAACCTTCCAAGTTCATAAAGGTCGAGGAACGGTTTTTGCAAGGTCATTGCTAGACCTCTAAGAACTTGGTGGATTGTATTGATGCTTTTGATGATTATAATTCTGTAACTACATACGTCTTACAATCGCGAACAATATTTTAATCAACGTACAACCTAGCACTGGCCTGCAAATTGCAAAAAACGTAAAAAAAATTAAATTTCGCGGTCTGGTCGGAGCATTCACCTAAATAACTAAAAAGTTATGTTACTTTTAACCGGAAAGTTCAGTTACAGATAACAATTCTGTACTGTTACAAGTAACATGAGGGGCAGCCATAAATTGTTCAACAAGTTCATTTACAGATAACAAAATAGTTTGGTTACAATAATATTATAGTGATGTAACTAATAACTGAATAATACCAAACCCATGACCAAGTTTTAACCAAACGGTTTTGTACGCGCTAACAATAAAACGTGTCAATTTTTACATAACACTTTTGTTCATAATACACATATTAAGTTATATATTCTAAAACACTTTGGTACAACGTAAATTATAAATTTGTTAGGAAGTTATCATTTTTGTCGAGCCACTAATAACAGAACGACTAATAACAAAACTGAATTTGTTTAATAGGAACTATAGTTATGTAGTCACTATTTTTATGTAATAGGTTACTCAATTTTTTGTTATTTGTTACTCAAAACTTTTTTCAGTGTAGCTCAAATAAGTTCACTAAAAACACATAGGGACTTTTGCACGCGCAACGACGATATATATACACACAGGTGAAACTGTGAACCGTCTTTTTTTCGCCCGCAAAAATGTAAGAACAACAATATAATAGCAGTAGCAATTCCCACAAAACTATATTTATTATAACCATGCCACGGAACGCTCATTTATCTGCAGTTTCCGAGTACTTTTCAACTAGCTCGTGATTTATACGCTCATGTTTTGAAATATCTAACCCTCTGTGTTCTTATCTTTCTGCACCTTTGCTTTTGAAAGCGGCGGGGCAGAAACATGGCAAAAATGTAAACGGGAATTATGATGTAATGAATGGGTTTATGTTTTGTTGTTTTTGTTCAGGGGGAGTTCTCTTTAAGGTAGTTAAAAAACAGAAAGAAAGACTCGCACAGGAGATACCAACAAAAAGCTAATAAAAACGTGTTAATAAAAAAGTGCGAGTCTGAGTCGCACACTAAGGGTTCCGTACCACAAGGCATAAAAAAAACGTTTCTTTTATACCCCTTTAAATTTAAATTTTTATTTTTTTTATTATTTGTTGTTATAACGGCAACAGAAATACACCATCTGTGAAAATTTCAACTGTCTAGCTATCACGGTTCATGAAATACAGCCTGGTGACAGACAGACGGACGGACAGTGGAGTCTTAGTAAAAGGGTCCCATTTTTACCCTTTGGGTATGGAACCCTAAAAAGGATATAATATAATAAATAAAAAAAGAACATTAACTTTCAAAATGTAAGATTAGAAATTATACTGCTGGGACACACATGGCACCTTCTCTTCTTCGAGAGGGAGTGGGCTGTAATCCACCAAGAAGGCCCAGTGCGGGTTGGGAAAATGGTTATGTTAATAAGACAGGGATTATCCTAGAATGATAGTTGTTCGTTGAAAAAAAAAAAGTAATATTCAACGATAAACTAATCCTGAAAAAAAAAACCGTGTGATTGTACCTTCTTTATATAAGCGCATTGTTCAGGTAAATAGTTATGATAGCAATAAAGATAGGTTCCTATAAAAAAACCAAATCCGTCACACAGTATGAAAGATTGCAAGCAAACAAACCGAGGCAGATATATGTATGCGGTCTATGCTAGAAGCGCAAGCGATTTTATTAGAAAAGCTCTTACTGGAACGACGGTCCTTATGCAATAGGAGTTAACTGGTAGAAATCGTCACGTTCATGTTGCGACTTACTCTCTCTCTCTGGCTGTGTTTCTTCCTATTAATATACGAGTGCAAGTGTGTGTGCTTGCCTGACAGGGGTCTCCCGAACGCACATGTCTTTTAGGGTTCCGTTCCTCAAAAGGAAAAAAACGAAACCCTTATACAGATATTCTATTTCACGAAGTCCGTTCGGCTTTGATTGGAGTAGTGACGTATCCCGACAAGCGCGCTTCCACAGCGGCGGCCCCTTGCTGCCGTCGCATGAGGCTATTTCCGCGAATGTGTACCATTTTACTTCACCCATTGTTGAGTCTCTGTTGATCACAATGTGCATGTGCACGCTTGACAACATTCATAGCCAAACGGACTTCGTGACATAGAACATCTGTACGATCACTGTGTTGTCCGTCTGTCTGTCTGTCAAGACCCTTTATCTCGGGAACGCGTGGAGGTATCGAGTTGAAATTAAAACCATATACTCAGGTCTGCGGTCCCTTGAAGCTGCGAAAACATCAAACTTCTAAGTTAACGTAAAAAAATATGCGGCCGTTTATGCCGCAAATAACGTATATTTCGACACTCTCAAGGGAATCAAAATGGGTACTTCCTGTTGACCTAGAATCATGAAAGGCAAGAAGTAAGCACAATTAAAGGAAAAAATCGGAAAACCGTAAATTTGTAGGTAAATTTAAAAAAATACTGTGATAAACTATTCACATACCTACAAATTTGTACGGAACCCTCGGTGCGCGAGACCGACTTACTCTTGACCGTTTTTTTTTTTCTTGGATATACTACAAAACCAGTCAGGTCAAGTTGATCATATTTTATTTATTAATTTTTTTTATTGTAAAATATACAGAAAATGACACCTATCTACAAACCAAAACCAATTTTAAGCATCAATAACTTTGTCTTTCACTACTCGTAATAATGAAAGCGGTTTCCACTCGTACATACAGTTAAAACAGTTATTTGATTATTTTCTTTCTTTTGATATTGATGAATTTTATAATTATATAAAACCATTTAACAAACTGAATGGGTCATGGGTAGATATTTACTTTGTAAAGTATTAGTTATGTGGTTTCAATTACTGTGAATGTGAGGACTATTTGGATCATTGCTTTTTTTTCTTCTCAGCTTTAATTATGGCAATTTGAGTAATTTATGCGGCCTACCCAAATGTCCTTTCTTTGGTATTGTTCGTTGAATCGTTGAGTTCCTTAAGAGGGCGCCGACAAAACGCCGACCGCGCAGTGGCGCCCTCATCGTTTGTTTGGTGATATCTTTTATTTTAGAATGAAAATGCAGAAAATAAGCACATTAAGTTGTGTTCCACAAAATTATACGTTA
This sequence comes from Luperina testacea, assembly GCA_927399505.1. NCBI lineage: Eukaryota > Metazoa > Arthropoda > Insecta > Lepidoptera > Noctuidae > Luperina > Luperina testacea. Next base: position 4,919,033 of record OV656771.1, read on the forward strand.
ATGTTATTATAAACGGTAGTTTTACATTGTTTAGTTTTATTATAATCACTAAAACGGATAATAGTGGCCACTGTTTTCCGTTTTTCTGCATTTTCATTCTAAGATAAAAGAAATAACCAAACAAACGATGAGGGCGCCACTAGACGGTCAGCGTAGCCTTAAGTTTTGAGTTGAGTAGCACGATTACTGAAAACTAAGTGCAGTGATTGGACAGGGCCACTCAATCTGTGTGGTTCTTTCCTCAAAAGACCACTTCAGACACCAATCTACATGGTCTTCACATGATCTGACCAAGATTATGTCTGGACTTTATAAGAGACTGTGATCTCTGTATTTGTTTCGGCCTTGCTTCTCAGAGCAGTCAGATAGGAAACGCCGGCAGTTTTAAAAATATGATTGACGTGTACCTACGTGATGTGTGTGTAAAGTGTTTGTACAAACCTAGTTACATACATAAAACCATTTATCATTTCTTATTTCAGTGTTCTTTTCTATACTATATTAATATGGTTAAACAGTACCAGACATCAGCCGGTCTGTTCTGTAATCTCACCGTCAAAAGTTCGGTGAAGTGATCTGTCAAACCCTAGCGTCAGGTAGTATGACAGTTCACTTCAAGCTCATGTCACTCAAGGTTTCACGGTGAGATGTTTGTAGAATAGCCCTCAATTCAGCTGGATATAGGCCTCTCCCAGGCTACGCCACAACACCCTGTCCTCCGCCTTCCGTATCCAGTCCGTCCCAGCCATCGTTTTAAAGTCAAGAAAGAATGCTGTAAGAAAACATTATGCCCAAAAATGCAAACAAAAAATTAATATATCTCAATCGTGAATCTTTCACAACTTCGCCCTACTTTACGCCTTCGGAGAAGAGAAACTGTTCAATTCAGAGAACACATGTGCTTGTCAAACTGAATATGATGGATGATCGTGCGTCCCCCCTCTCTTTCTAATTCCCCCACCCCAAGCCTACTCTTCCTGACTAAGAAAATTGACTACGTGTCATGTTTATAAAAAATCTTTTCTTTTTTCAAATTGAACTATCAAAGTCGTCCCTGGGTAAAGGTTTGTTCACACTTAATGACAGGACAGTGCGATTGCGGAGTTGCGTGAGTAACGAATGTTTTTGTTTTGGTGTTATGAACTTTTTATTTATTAGAAACCGGTATGTGCTAGAAACAATTATTTTTCATAATTTCGAAGACATGTGACAAGAAAAGAAAATACGTTTATTTGCTGTAAACATGACGCAATAAAGAAGTAAACACAAAAAAAATCAGAAAGGCTTGGGGGAAACATGCGTCACATCCACGCAAAACGGCTATCGCTCAGCATTATGCTGCGACCCTATGCAAGACAGAGCCCCAGTGGCGGTTTTCAGCGACTTGTATGCTTACTCTTATTATTTAACTAATTATAACTAATACTCTAATAGTAATACTAGTACTTTTATTTTATAAATAACTAGCTAATGCAGCGTACTTCGTACCGTCCCGCCAGCCGCTATGCCCCAGCTTTTTAAATCTCTGATATCTTCTAAGATATTCACTTTAATGGTATGCTGTAAAGGGCAATTTTGATCTCCATGAAATGCACAACTTATTTAATGTATTTAATTTGATAAAGAATAATACTGTATTGTTAAAAAAATAGCTTGGTAAATAACCCATATTTTTTTTGTAATATGTAAAAGATAATTATAAGATATATACAATTCCGTAGGTAGTACTTTAATTTGATCTATCTCGTAAGGTTTAGCCAGCGTTTGCAATGTAGGCGCACAAAATTATGTTTGTTACGACATCACATTACAAATGCTTGAATTTCTCGGCTTTTCTCTACTATAATATACATGTTTTATACATATAAACCTTTCTCTTGAATCACTCTATCTATTGACTGAAAATTGCATTAAAATCCGTTGCTTAGTTTAAAAGATCTAGATAACAGGGAGCGGGAGCTACTTTGCTTTATACTATGTAAAGATTAATGACGAAGTTAGTGTAGCTAAAACTTACGTCAATACAACGATACGGTACTTCTTCTTTAGTATCGACTCGACCTATACGACAATAGTACATAATTCATGTGAAAAAGATTTGTAAGTCAGGAAGGGTAGTGGCGGAGTTACTGACATAGCTTGGCTTGCAGACTAAGCAAACTGAAGTGCCAGTGAGCTGGCCATGTTTGTCGAGGGAGGCCGGTGGAGCAGATGTGTCCTGGAGTGGAGACCGCGTACCGGCAAGCGTAGTGTGGGACGCCCCCCAGCTAGATGGACGGACGACCTAAAGAAGGTAGTTGGGATAGACTGGATGCGGAAGGCGGAGGACAGGGTGTTGTACCGCAGCCTGGGAGAGGCCTATCTTCAGCAGTCGACTGCAATAAGCTGAGTTGATTTAAGGTGCTGACTGCCGGATAGCGCCTGACGTAACTCAGTTTTGTCAGAACCCAAATATGGCACTACAATGACTTAATTAAACGCCACGGTTCTAAAATGAAACCGTACCAATACCGTCAAAAACCGCAAGGAAATAAATCTTGACGGTTCGCAATAAAACCGTAAAATCTCGCCTTGCGTTAATATTAATTGTGCCACCATCACACGCGTCACCAATAATGTTTCACAAGCATAACACGTCAAACCGACCTCAGAGCATTAACTTGAGAATTTCATGAGTTTATACGAAAATTTCATAGGACGAGTGCACATTTTCGAATCGTTAGCAATTTTAACTATTGTTACGGTTTTGCAGTAGAATGGAGGAGTTTTGAAACTAAAATAAAGCTATAAAATAGGTCATAGTTTATTTTATGCACATTTTAATTATAAACAATGATTAAAGTTAGTAAGTGACGTCAAAAATGTATGGTTAAACAGTTGCTAATCACTACTTAACTTTAAATAACGTTTATGAATAAAGGAGTACATTTAGCAAGCTTGTGATCTATAGATCCTTCCATAACGTTTCGGAGACATATCTTGTTTTTTTTTAGCAAGAAACTAAATTCTATATTTTTTAATTTAATACAAATCACGCTTTATTTCAGCTGTAGATATTGCGAGAATCACATACATATGTATCCAGTGTGTTAGGTTAAACGAGGGACATATTTTAAGGGAGTGTAGTACTAATGAAAATGAACAACTTTTAATATGGGGCTGACTCAAAAATATGAAAAAAAAAACAGCTGTTCCCTACATTTTGTCCAGTTATGCGAACAGAAAATGTTTAGAGAGGCTGGTTTTATTTTCTCGATTTCAGTGTTGGTCTCTTAATAAAAGTTGTTCATTTTCATGAGTACTACTACACTCTCTTAAAGTACGTCCCTCGTTTAACCTAACACACTGTATTTCATAAACGAAAACGTATATACTTGCATGCATTAGTAGACTAATACCCTAAGGGATTCCAAATTCACGAGTACTTTTCTCATAAATAATCTTTCAATATTCATAAATCACAGCGTACATTCTTTATTCAATATCGTTTCGTGTGACAGATTCAGTCCAAACAGGGTAAATACCAAAATGTGTTAACCAGAAACAAGATTAATAAATTGTGACAAGTGTCATGGCGCCCCACATTTGTAAACTACACTAAGTGTCCGTCCAGACTGGAGCGCGGGGCGGGCGCGGGCGCGGGTGCCGGAACACGCGCGGTCTGCCGGTCCGCACTGGAGTGCGGCTGCGTTCTGCGTGTTGTCGCGCCCGCCCCGCGCCCGCGCCGCGCACTCATTGCGGCCACTTGTATGAACGAGCTATGGCGTGAGTTGCCCGCACGGTCCCCGCGCCGAGCAGCCCGCGCCGCTCACTGCGCCCGCGTGCTACTATGGACAAACTCAACTCAAAGCATTCATTTCAATTAAACCATTAACAGGCACTTTTGAATTGTCAAGAAGTCGGTCAGTCAGAAAATATGAAGCTAATTGCCCATTCCAAAGAGATACTCAAAGGAAGTTCATATGTTTGAGTTCGCCGAGCCGCGCCCGCCCCGCGCAAGCTCCCCAGTCTGGCCAAACACTAACTATTGTGATACAAACAGCTTTTATGTAAAATGACACGAAAAATATACACGAATTTCAACAACAGGAAAACATCTATTTGTGACAGGAATGTCACACTCAGTGACATTTAGGTCACGTTAACAAAACGCGTGCGATGCGTTGCTTGTCACGATTTCGGAACATCCGCATGTGTGTAACCAGTCTTATAACTCGCTCTTATTAAAAGGTGTTGTGTTCATAATTCGACTAATGTATGGAACGCGAAGTTACGGCGACGGTTTTCAACAGTGAAAATGCATTAATTTAACAGAAATGCGGCTATAAAGCCTAGCGGGTTATTAGGGGCCTTTGAAGTGAATACAACAGATGTTCATTGGAAAATTTCCATCTCACGTGCTCAGCTTTGTGTTCGAATGTAATTAATTCTAAAACGCCATGTAATATTCCGTCTTTTAATAATCAAAGCGGTTTAAACATTATTGTAATAAAGACGATGAAACGTTTGACTTTCGCACGGAGTTAGGCCACGTATGCACGGACGTTAAATATTGCGGCGGGATTTTATCGCGCACTGAGCGCATCCCAGCGCGTCAAAAACACACACTGTGGGATTTTCAACGCTCGGTGCTAGACTGTGCGTTGATAATCCAGTGCACGAAAAAAATCGTCGCGTGAAAAAACACGCCCGTGCGTACATCATCTGCCTAGCCTTTTCCCAACTATGTTGGGGTCGGCTTCTTAACCAAATGCAGCTGAATACCAGTATTTTACATGGAACGACTGCCTGACCTCCACAACCCAGTTACTGGGTAATACAATACCACTTGGTGACTGGTTGTCAGACTTTCGGGCTACTGACTACCCGTAACGACTGTCAAAGATGCACGAATGGCAGCCGGGACCAACGTGCTTTCCGAGGCACGGAGGTGTCTCGGTATGTAAGGCTGGTCCCCCGTCCACAGACCAACCACGGCAAGCGTAGCTTAACCTGATCGATCGACCTGTGTTATTATTTAGCCACGGACCGCACACGCCCGTGCGTACCTAGGCTTATAATAATACATTTCGTATCTAACAGACGTGAAAATATAGTTGAATATGTAAGGTTTTTCTTCAATATATTTCTTTGAAAATATTTATTACTTGCTACGGCGTAGCACTACTGAGACGAGTATGGCGCTACGCTGTCGAAAATTGCTACGACAATCGTAGCAAATTCGCACATCACCTCTTCACTGATGTTCAAAGAGGTAAGAAATTCTACAGAAAAAAATTGGTACGCAATACATTCTTCGCACGTACCACCGATTTTCAAGTGCCTCTCGTCTCCCAGAATTCTTATTTCATTCAGATTTAAGTTGTTACGACACGTTTTTTGGGTCTGAAGAATTTTCTTCACCCTTTTGTGTGAAATTATTTACTTGCTAAACATAGTTGTTTCGTACATTCGGATCACGTAGGGGCAAAGGAGAGGGGGGAGATTCATGACGTCATAAGCAGGTGTAGCGTGCAAAGTCTTATATTTCATAGCTGCTTTTTGTTTTCGTTTTTAAGTGGGAGCAGTAATAACTTCTGAATTAAAATGTGAAATGTTCTTGGAGATAAGCTAACGATTAATTGTTGTCTGTTTGTGCAATATCTTGTTTGAAAAAGTCGTAAAAAGTCTTTTTTTCAAAAATAATTTGAAAAAAAGACAATATGGTAGTCCATATTGTCTTTTTTTCAAATTATTTTTGTGACAGTAGATACCTACTATAAGCGATGCACACGCTTATAATACCGGGATCTATATAGGTTAGGCGATACAATACAAAATAGGAAGCAATATTTATCTCAATTACCTCTACTTACTTCAAAATGAACCAAATTTATTAGCGATCAAATGCAATCAGTCATTTTTCTATCAGCCTGCATAATGTATGCTTTCCTTTTGCAGGTAACCTTTTCCGTACCTATGTATGTTCTAAATTACAACCAAGCATACTATCTATATAATTACATATATAAAATTCAAAGTCCTGACTGACTGATATATCAACGCACAGCCAAAACCGCTGGTCCTAGAGACATGAAATTTGGAGGGTGTGTTCTTTGTGAAAAGTAGGTATCCACTAAGAAAGGGTTTTTAGATATTTCACCCCTAAATGGGTGAATGGGGGGACGGTGAAATTTCACGCGGACGAAGTCGCGGGCAGAAGCTAGTCGAACTATGCTCTGAATGGCGGGAATACTTTAATAAAACAATTTGCATTTATCCAAAATAACTGAAACGCCATTATAATAATAATAAACCTTTTATACAAATACATACCTAAAATGGCTGATCAAATCATGAGCATAATGCGCTGCAATTTGAAACCATTAAATTTAATTATTGAATCCATTTTGCTCAAATTATCGGCCGCACACAATTTGTAAAGCACGTACCTACTCTTTTTACAATAATATTAAAGTGCGGTGTGTTTTAAGGCTCCTTCAAACACGCGCGACACGACACGTGACACAAAGGCACCGCAATTCGCGCAACGAGCGGTGCCTTTGTGTCGCGCGCGATTATATCGCGTGTCGCGCCTGTTTGTAGGAGCCTTTAATGTTATTAAATAAAGGCGTCAACAGATAACTGACTAAAATTGCTGAAATGCTAAATTGCTGAAACTGTCTAAAATGTCTACAATAATCAGCAGGCCAATTCTCGTACTTAAAATCGTTCAAATTCAACTAGCAAACTCATCTCAACGACAATCAATATCAAGAACTTATCAAAATGTACGGAATTTAGAGGTGTTTTTGACAGGTTGAGACTTAGATCAGACTGTGAATGTTCTTGAAATTACGGGAATTGACCCTCAGACTTGCAAACAAAATCTACTACTATGACTATGACAAGTTAAGGTTCGCGAGCACATTCGCAAGAAGCTGGCAGTATCATCACAACGGTAATATTTTCTCATTGTATGTCTTATTTCTTTTTATTAAGTTTATTTATGTATATTTTTATTTGTAATATATTTATATGTTATTAGGTATATATTATATTCAGTTTTAATAGGTTTATGCGTATCTTTATATTTAAAATATTTATTCCTCAATGGTCATGATTGCACCTACCACTGTTTGTCTCTGCATCACCCAAAGGTTGACTGGTAGAAAATGCCTATGGCATTAAGACCGCCTCTGTACATTTATGTGCTTGAAGTATTAAATAAATAAGTTTTTTAACGCGAACGCTCCACAGAAACTGTCTGTATCAAACCCCTTTGTCGTTCATGTTTTTCGATTGCGACAGCGCTAGATGGAGATTTTGTAACCTCGTGTTCTACCCGTGCTCATACCCATTATAGGGAAAATGCTCTCATACAAAAATGGCTCGACACGCGATGCGACGCGCGACACAAAGGCACAGCTCGTTGCGCGACTTGCGTTGCCTTTGTGTCGCGCACGATTCTATCGCGTGTCGCGCCTGTTTTAAGGAGCCTTAATGCCTGTCTCAGACTTGCGATGAAGCAAGCATAGGAAGAAAGCCAGGACTTATTGCTTTTTTGTATGAGTTTATTTGTTTCTTGTATAAACATAGAAACGCGCGCGAAATTAGCGCGTCCAAACAAACGTGCTAATCTCTGAAACTACCAGTCGGGTTTGAAAAATTATTTTTGCATTTTATAGCCCAATTCTTGAGGAAGGCTATGTAGGTTATCAATATCACGCTAGGACTAAAAGGAGCCGAATAAAAAGGAAAAAAGTCGGAAAGAACGCTAAGCGAAAACGAAGTAATAGCGCGGGCAGGCGATGCGATGCGATGCGACGGGGTGGGTCGGGGGATCAAGAAATTTCACGCGGACGAAATCGCGCGCAGAAGCTAATAAATTGATAAAGTTAAGGCCTACTTGCCAAGGAAGAAACACCCTCTTGCCCTAAACATGACATTATTGTTACAGTTGTCGGACAAAAAACAAACCGAATAAAATTCACCCGTTTGAAGCCTAAATGTGTGCAATCGATTTTAAAACACACGTATTAATTTTGCCAAATTGGATTTATAACGAGGTTTCAACAACTTTATCCATTAGGTAATCCATGGATATACATTTAAATCAATTTATCTGTAAGTCCAATTTGCGTTAAAACTTTGGTGATAACGTTTCGAGCGTTTACATAATTACTGTGCAAACAATTTAGTATGAGTACGTTAGACGTGTATAATTTTTGTTACATATAACCGACATTGAGTATAAACAATTACAACCGTGAAGAGCGCGAGGGTTCCATTGAACCCTTACAAGATCGCTTTCTTGTTCGTCCGTCACAGAGATTATTTACGTTTCTAGATCATTAAACTCTATAGAATCATTAGCGTTAAGGTTCCTTCAAACAGGCGCGACACGCGACAAAATCGCGCGCGACGCAAAGGCACCACAAGTCGTGCAACGATCATTGACTTTTTGTCGCGCGCGATTATATCGCGTGTCGCGGCTGTTTATAGGAGCCTTTATGATTTAATACGTGTTATGTCTTTGATACATTCAACGTGAGCAACTCACTACATTCACAACTTTACCTTACCCACATAAACACAGGTGGTACGAAAATACACCTCCTACCCTCCTACCTACTACCTTATAACCAAGTTATAATATAAAAGAAGAAGTGTTGCTTAATAACACGAGGTGATTTATTAAGAGGAACGCATCGCGAGACGGATGCCGGTAATCGCTCCGAGAGTTCCCCCCGGCGAAGTTTCTATGAAATTGTATCGGGTACCTGGATGCAAAGATGTTTAGAAGCTGGATGTGAATTATTAATTTAATTAAGTATAAAGTTATAAATCATTTAGCCTCTTTGAAGCCGGGCTTCATATGCGGGTAAATATATTTTTTAAAGGCTCCTACAAACAGGCGCGACACGCGATATAATCGCGCGCGACACAAAGGCACCGCTCGTTGCGCGACTTGCGGTGCCTTTGTGTCACGTGTCGTGTCGCGCCTGTTTAAAGGAGCCTTAAGTCGACTGCGCGACACCAAAGATAAGGTTTTGTTTTTCACGTGTATCTATAGTAAAACTGCGCGGTGCTGCACACTCCCACCCTATTTCAAGTTAAGGAAATATCAACTTTATTTCAATGACAATAAGTTGATTTCAGAGTAACTAGCACTGTTGAAAAAGTTAAAAAAATGTTTGAAGTTGTAGCGTAGACTGAACTTTATTGTGTAATAATAAGATAATAATAATTAGATTGCATGTGTTAGATATTTGTTAAACAGTCCAATTCTCCCTCTAAATTCAGTTCCACCATCAACAGTCAACATCTAGTACCCATGTAGACTCAGTACATAAAGCTAGGTAAATATCGGACATCAAAGCTAGCCGCCAAAGATGCCGTACTAACATACTGAAACTTGCTGACCGTCGACACTGAACAACTATCATAACCACCACAACTTTGACTACAGTTCTTGACCCACCGATCGGCTATTCGAAGCAGTATAACATCAAGCAAGTAAGTACCAAAGAACCTACACATTATACTGAGTATACAGCTAAATATTGAAATGCACTCCCCGTGTCGGTAAAGGCTCCTGCAAACAGGCGCGACGCGCGACGCGAATCGCGCGCGACTCAAAGGCACCACTCGTTGCGCGACTTGCGGTGCCTTTGTGTCGCGTGCGATTTTATCACGTGTCGCGCCAGTTTGAAGGAGCCTTAAGGCGAACTCATTCTTTGTCTTCTTTTAAAGAGCAATCATACGCATTTTGAAGAATAATGTTAATCCATTTGTTTCATATGTCTACTCAACAACGTAAATAACGCAATGAATGTTTTATGGTAAAAACCTCAACTTAAATTTGATCAATTCTTATTATTATTTTTTTCTGTTCTTTGCTCTTGTTTCATGATTATCATTGTACGATTTCAAATTCAAATTCAAAGCTTTGACTTTGAGTCAAAGCATTTATTTCAAACAGGCACATAAAAGGCACTTTTGAATGTCAAAAATTACAACAAAATAGAATTGATTCTAGTCGTTGAGTCTAACAGATTTATGTATGTATTTATTGTACAGACGCCAGCACATCAAGCTACTACAATCTGTCAAATTTCTTTGATAGATTTTCAACTTTATCGCTAAAGCATAAGGTTCAAAGTTGATTGGGAAAATTTGACAGTTTCGGGTAGCTTGATGTGCTGGCGTCTGTACATGTAAATAACCACAGACTACCTGCAGTATTGTCTCCTCTCCCGTTAAATCCATCCAAAGGTTGCCTCGGGAAATCTAGACTCGGAGCTACTACTGAGATATTCCTTACAGAAAATCCCAGCAACACGTTGCTTGACCTGAGAATCGAACCCAAGACCTCATGCTCATGATTAGCCATTGTGACCACTAGACAAACGATGCAATTCAGGCAGGCATTTCTAATTATAGGAATTATAGTTCAAAGTCGTGTTTCAAAGCCACGTCTAGTTAAACAGCAGATCATTATATACGAACACGTATTGTGAAATCTTGCAACCGTAGCAGTATCGAACACTATAACAACCCAGTTTCCTTAGATAGCTAGCTTACAACCCATGTAAGCTAGATATCTAAAGAAACTAGGTTGTTATAGCGCCCTAGGTATAGGTATAATTATAATGAGCAAACTTGACTTATCGCATCAAATGTCTAATTAGCATGGAAATATACAATAACGTTTTGAAATCTACTTGATTTAAGGATGTTAAGTGTAAATACTAGTCATTTTAAGGTCTGCTTAGAAACTAAATATAATTATGATTATTTATAAAACTTCTTGAATCAGGTGTTAAGGATTTCTACCTAGCCTTATTTGCAAATGGCGCTCTATTGTTCTGATAGAGAGAAAATGGTTGAACCGTCGAGGTTGAAGTTTCTCGTAGTTCGATGAGAAACTGAGTGAGGACTGAGTTCGAAACGAAAACATTCTAAAATTAAAGGAGGGGGTTGAAGATTTTTGGAGTCTACAGTCCGCCATTTTGAATGTTTAAACATTCAGAGTGTTGAGAATTCTAAAAATATGGATGTCACGTGATCAACTATTTCGGAATCGTGACACTTTACGGGATTTGGTCTCGTTATATTTTTGTTTGCATTGATGTCAGGTATCGATTTATATATAGGACCGCGGCTTTGCCCGCGAGGTATGTCGATAAAAACTATCCTATGTCCTTTTCCACGATGTAATCTATCTCTGCCAAATTTTATCGAAATGCGTGCAGTGGTTTAGGCGTGAAAAGGTAACATACAGACAGACAGACATAGTTACTTTCGAATTTATAATATTAGTATGGATTCAGGCATGGCCGCCTTTTCGAAAAAATAAATAAATTGGCGGACAGTGGACGGACTTTCAAATCCCTTTGAAGATTGGTGGATTTTTGGGAGTTTTCTTAATATTGTTATCGTTATAAATCCGGGGAATACTATAAGTTTATAAAAAGGTGGCTGGACATCCCAAATTATAATTTCGACATAATCGTGAGAGTGAATCACATTTTTATGTTACGTAAACAAAGTTCGAGTGCGAACTTTTAGAATCCACAACTCGAATTTTAATTGAGGGCATTATTAAATTATTTTAGCAAACCTTCCACCGAGTTCGTTCCGCCTCAAAATATCCTGAAACAAGGTAAAGAAACTTCACATTACGAAAACCACTCAAAATAACATATTATATTCCCATATCGTGTGCCTTCTAAGTAGGTATACGGGTTATATCAATAAACGTAATGTTGTTCGAGTACATGATTACTGGTATATCTCGCGGCTCCAGATATCCGTATTGCTTTAAATATATACATTTTAGGCAATCCAATCTCAGAGCATACGTTCTGACACATACACATACACATTCGTGTAAAAAAAGTATGCGGAAGCGATATTGGGAGCTTTAGCATTCTCTAGGGTACATCCTATGGCAGTGGAATAGTGGACTAACTGCGTAACAGACTTACAATGGCGATGACTTTTTTCATTTGGACAGTTCAACAACATTAATTGCGTAAATAACGCAATAAATGTTGTTGACCTGTCAAAATCATCTTTGAGTAGACGAAACTTTAAAACCTGTGAAGCAATGAATGAGCAATTTTCCTCAAAATTTCTTGGATGGTGATTGAAAATGTATTACGCAATTGAGGTGCAGATAATTTTAATTGACTACATTGTCGGTCTAATGCTTGCAAATGCGGCGAAATGTGCTAAGTGGTAACTGTAGGTAGAGCAATGTTTTTTGAGTTTTTCTTACTAGTAGCCTGGAATCTGAAATCGTGCCCGGTAATAGGCTTCGCGGTAAGGTGGACCGATGACCTTGTGAAGGCCGCAGGAACCCGTTGGATGCGAGAAGCATACAAACGGTCGAAGTGGAGGTGCTTGGGGAGGCCTATTTAGACATAGGCCTCCCCAAGCACCTCCACTTCGACCACGAGATGTCCACTGTTGGAGCAGTGGACGTCTTTCGACTGAAATGATGATGATCATGATGTAAGTAACCTCTGCCTTAGCCCTTCTGGCAAAAGAGGCGTGATGCTGTGTTATGCGGTAATGGTATTGACGTCACGTTTTTTTAGATTTTATGTTCTTTTTTTTTTCGGTTTTGTTTTATTTTATTATCAGAAAATAAATTGTAGATCGGCCTTGCCATTTAACTAGAACGTCAAAGATTACCATACTATTCTGGACTTCTATTAAAAATAAACGTTTCCTGTCTGACATTCCTGTCACATCCAGTTCTTATTTCCACACGTACAGTTCAATCAGTAAAGAATTAAAGTTTTCTGCTCCTTACCTAACTTTAATTCTTTAAGTACTACGTATAGTACTTGTGCTCCAATAAGTCTTGTAACTTACATACTTCGGGAGAACCACTACCGTTAGCTCGCTTTCAAGTGACGACAGTTTAATTAATTGACGATTCGCGTTTGTTTTGATGAGATAACTACTAACAGTTTAAGGGTGTGTGTGTGTAACTTTCGGGTAGGTTCTGGTTAGTTATCTAGCAGATTGTTAAATAGGTACGAAATTTTTTGTTCAATTTTGAATGGTTATCAAATATTTCGTGGTGTGTAGACAAACATCAAAAGTCTGACAGAATAATCTAAATAGGTACTTAGGTCTTGCGTGATTGAATACTAGCTTCTGCCCGCGACTTCGGCCGCGTGAAATTTCTTGTACCCCCGACCCACCCCGTCGCATCGCATCGTCTGCCCGCGTTATCACTTCGTTTTCGTTTAACGTCCTTTCTGACTTTTTAGGGTTCCGTACCCAAAGGGTAAAAACGGGACCCTATTACTAAAGCTCCACTGTCCGTCTGTCAGTCTGTCACCAGGCTGTATCTCATGAACCGTGACAGCTAGACAGTTGAAATTTTCACAGATGATGTATTTCTGTTGCCGCTATAACAACAAATACTAATAACATCATACAATAAATATTTAAGAGGGGCTCCCATACAACAAACAAAAATTTTTTTTTCGGGGTTTTTGCCTTGTGGTACGGAACCCTTCGTGTGCAAGTCCGACGCGCACTTGGCCAGTTTTTTTTTTTTTTTTAGCTTGGTTCCTAAGGGTCATAGCATATGTTAATGTCTACTTTATACCCTTCCTCTAGAATCGAGTTATCAAATGCTTAAACCGCCCGGAAGTTCCAGAGATTAGCGCGCTTAAACAAATGAACAAATTCTTCAGCTTTGACATATCCTGGGACCCCGTGGTCTTGGACCTTTGGAAGGCGTACAAGGGGCCGTAGCCAACTCGCAGGGGCCCGTTAGACGTTTTCAATGAAATGAGGCACCAACCGACAATTATCCCTGTTCGCACAATGCAAGTGCACCTAGGGACAACCCCCGGTTGGACAGTCGTTACGGGTAATCAGAAGTTCGAGAGATAACCAGTCTTACTAAGGGGTATCGTACTACCCAGTAACTGGGTTGTGGAGGTCAAGTAGGCAGTCGCTCCATGTAAAATACTGGTATTCAGCTGCATCCGGTTGGACTGGAAATCGACCCCAACATAGTTGGGAAAAGGCTAGGCAGATAACTATAATTCATACACATTATTATCAAAAAAATAACAACAAATAATGTATAACTTAATTTCACCACTTATTTCCAAATCAAAGACTACCATATCACAAGAAATTCAATCACGAAAATATCTTCAGTTAAATATTCGTTTACATAAATAGCGTAATCAAATCTCAATAAATTCCTTTTAGGAATATGCTCAAAGGGAAATTACGCGACATAGGTTAGATTCGCAGATGATGTAGACTCGCGATGTTTCATTTTGTTTTCGATAAATAATTCGGCATCAATTCGGTTTGTTTGTTTGCGAAGACGAAGAGATATTTGGTAGTTAATATTTGAAGATTTTTCTCGGAATCGGTTTTACAGGGCTCTATATTTTACAGGGTTTTGTATTTTACAGGATTCTGTATTTTACAGGGTTCTGTATTTTACAGGGTTCTGTATTTTACAGGATTCTGTATTTTACAGGTTCTGTATTTTACAGGGTTCTGTCTGTATTTTACAGGGTTTTGTATTTTACAGGATTCTGTATTTTACAAAGTTCTGTATTTTACAGGGTTCTGTATTTTACAGGGCTCTGTATTTTACGGGGTTTTGTATTTTACGGGGTTCTGTATTTTACAGGGTTCTGTATTTTACGGGGTTCTGTATTTTACAGGGTTCTGTATTTTACAGGGTTCTGTATTTTACAGGATTCTGTATTTTACAGGGTTCTGTATTTTACAGGGTTCTGTATTTTACAGGGTTCTGTATTTTACAGGGTTATGTATTTTACAGGGTTATGTATTTTACAGGGTTATGTATTTTACAGGGTTATGTATTTTACAGGATTCTGTATTTTACAAGGTTCTGTATTTTACAGGGTTCTGTATTTTACAGGGTTCTGTATTTTACGGGGTTCTGTATTTTACGGGGTTCTGTATTTTACGGGGTTCTGTATTTTACAGGGTTCTGTATTTTACGGGGTCCTGTATTTTACAGGGTTCTGTATTTTACAGGGTTCTATATTTTACAGGGTTCTGTATTTCATGTTGTGTCGTTCGTGAATGTCAATCCAGTCACTGGACTAGATGTCCCGGTTCAAATTATTCCAGTAGCATATCGTTGGACCGGATTTATGTGTAATGCAGTGGTAAACAGCATTATGTATCACAACTCTGGTCCTCAAGTAGACCGCAGTAAAGATCCAAATGATGATCGCTAACTAGCTGTTAGCGATCATCATTTGGATCTTTACTTCTACTCAGACCGACGCGACGTTAAGTTAATTATAACGTTGTAACGTTTGTAACGTTGTTGTTATTGTTAGTTATTATGTTAGTTTATTATTACTTGTAACATTGGTTCAATAATAAAAGTAAGTTTTAGAACTTTTTTTTATACAATCAAATGTGAACCGGGCATAAGTTTTCAAGGTGAGATTTTAACAGAATACAACGGTTAATATACGACATTAAAACTGATGCATCAACTCCATTACCAGCCGGTCGATTCTGTAAAAATCTCACCGTGAAAACTTAGGTGAAGTGAGTTTGTTTTTGCTAGGAATTCACACTACTGACATCTCACTCCACGCTCACTTCACCTAAGCTTACACGGTGAGATTTTTACAGAATAACACCGCAGGATACTGCAGAATTTGATATTGTATTTCATATTAGAACGAATGAAACCAAAACTCGAACACAAAAGTCACTTAACACGTCCTTTTAAGTATCTCTATCTCAAAACTCCACCTCAAAGTGAGAGCGACAACATGAAACTTAATGGAGGCATAACATTGAGTTCCGTTTGAGTTTTCGACCGTTTAAAACGTCAGGAATATAAATATAACTTTTGAACAACGGCTTATATAACAGACAGGTACATTACAAAGACCGGTCCGGGTGGGATTACAATTATTGTTATCAGTATACCTACATACGGATGCTGCCCAGCCTTGCAAATAAAGGGAAAATGGGTCACACTCGCCATATTAATTTATAGTTATAACATGATTTAATACAACATCACACTAATATTATAAAGGCGAAAGTTTGTGAGAGTGTGTGTGTTTATATGTTTGTGACTTCTTCACGCTCAAACGGCTGGACCAATTTTGATGAAATTTTGTATGGAGGTAGCTGTCACCCTGTATTAACATATAGGCTACTTTTTACCCCGATATTCTTACGGGATCGACATTTACGCGGGTGAAACCGCGGGACGCAACTAGTTAATAATATATCAAAAGATAGAAATGTATAATATAGATAGATATTCATGAGCCAATTAGGTTGAATGAGCCTTTATATAATAGATAAATGATCCTTATAGCTATTGTCAGCTTGATTGTAGAAGTACGTAGGTATGGAGGCCTGCCTATCTGACCTCCACAACCCAGTTACTGGGTAATACGACACCCCTTGGTAAGACTGGAGGTCAGACTTTCGGGCCTTTGACGACCCGTAACGACTGTCAAAGATCCACGAATGACAGCCGGGATCAACGGCTTAACGTGCTTTCCGAGGCACGGAGGGGTCTTGGTATGTAAAGATGGTCCCCATCCACGGACCAACCGCAGCAACTCTCTTGATATGTAAAGACGCCAGCACATCTAGCTACTACAATCTGTCAATTTTTTTCAATAGATTTTCAACTTTATCGCTAAAGAATAAGGTTCAAAGTTGATTGGGAAAATTAGACAGTTTCGGGTAGCTTGACGTGCTGGCGTCTGTACCTATTAAACGGTAACATTTTTATTTCATTTATATTATCAACAATTTCTCAACTAAGAATAATATGATTTTGATGCCTACACATTGATTAAACCTATCTGAATACTCTTTTCAACATATTCGTCGACAAAATGTGGTCAATGTGCAGTAATTCTGAGTGGATCACGGCTAACAGGGTTGCTCGCTGAAAAATAAATTGCAGCATAGATGAATGAGAGCGACGGGAATTGCATGATAAATATTTGAAGCGAACGCCATTGTGGCTGGCAACCCCGGCCCTGCCTTGTATTTGTGCCTTGCTTGAGAATTGCTACTCTAGAGGATAACTATTTTAAGTAAAATATACCTGCAGCCTGCAAAGAAATGAGCTTGCAAATATTATGGGTAAGTGAATATGTTTTTATTGTAGCGTTCGTCTCTTGGTCTTGTTTTACCGGCTCGTTGTGGTAATCCGAAGTGTAGTATGGAAGTGCGCGAAAGATTTCTTGAATAACTCATTCGTTTTTAAGTGCCTTTTTTGCAGATTTTTCACTAGATGCGGCCCGTGGTTTCGCTCGTATTAGTCTCGATTCTGTGCGAAGGTCGATGTCCTAATCCAAGTCATAGTCTATCCATGTGCCAAATTTCATCCAAATCCGTTCAGCCGTATTAGCGTGAAGCGTAACAAACATACATTTTTTTTTTCTCTTTATTATATTAAGTTTAGACAACTACTATTATTGTTAATACCTTCAACTATGTTTCATTGTTGTGCTGAGTTATTTAATGTGAAAACTTCTGTCGGTGCCTTGGGCATTTTTTGAGATGGAAAAAAAACCATTGAGCTCGCGACACTGTTACCGTAACCGACACCGCGCTACATTCGGATGTATTCGGCTGTCCTCGAGATGTACTCGCGGTTTTAATGTATATCCAATATGTCAGTGAGTGATGGTAAAGTATTCTGTTTATGTTTTGTTTATGAGACGATTAAAAAAATACATACGTTATTGTTCAAGTTTTCATTTCTGTCGGCACTCCCGGAGTGACACTGTTTTTTTTTAACCTATGTTGTCCCACTGCTTGGCCATACCTACTTCTCCAATTTTTCTTATCTTGTGCCTTCTCCGACCAATGTGCTGAGCTTACCCACAACGTTAATTGTTCAACAAGTTCTGAAGCCGTTAGAGCTTCATAAATATATTTCACTATTTTCGCCTCAAAAATGCGTCCATTCACACGTCCAAATGTTAACATCTTAAACGTTAAAACACATATTCGAATATACGTAAAACCATCCATCATTCATCCTCATCCATCGCTTTCCATCAGGCATGACGAGGTCAAGAGCGGGTCGCTTCAGCAATAAAAAAAAAACGCTACATTTAATAGAAAAGACATAATGCAGGTGACGCAAACCGGCTAATCTACAGGAGAGACGCGCTCCGTAATCCTGAGGAGTTTAAAGCAAATTAGCGCGGACGGTAGGTACTCTTGAAGATTCTCTTATCTTAAGGCAGACGACACCCTCTGAAAATTGGTCCTCTGAGGTACTAAGTACTTGTTGTCTGTGATTAATGAGCACCGTTTTATACTCCGTTTGTTTACCTTTTTTATTTATTAGTTTGATTAGGAGTATTTTATACTGCTTTGAAGTCTGGTTTTCGGAAGAGAGCCTGGAAAGATATTTGGCGGAATATTATTTTTTTTTTTATTTATTTATTTGTGTTCAATTTATTACCTTAAGTTACACGCGGTAAGGCGTATCTAGCGATTTAAATCTTTGCCGCTGTCATCATTTCCATGACAGCTGTCACTGCGGCGGTTATGTGCGGTCACAGCTGTTCTAGGAAACCATACCTTTACACAGCCAACGAAAGTAAAAACTCTAAAAACATCACATTCAAATTGTTTGAACTTCACAACTGGAATTCAGTAGTTCGATCCCTTAACCCCAATACTTTTCACTTCAGCTCAACTAAAGACACCAATCGCATAGATTTAAATCTGTACCAACTGGAGGGAAAGTCATGTTAAATTATTTTTCTCAAGGGGCGGGTACATGTGTGCCTGTCAAAGCAAATATGATGGATGTATTAATGTACAGACGCCAGCACATCAAGGTACCCGAAACTGTCAAATTTTCCCAATCAACTTTGAACCTTATGCTTTAGCTATAAAGTTGAAAATGTATTAAAGAAATTTGACAGATTGTAGTAGCTTGATGTGTCTGTATATAAATAAGGATAAGTGGTGTTTTATAAACATTTATAACATCTTTGGAGGGCTGAGATTTACCGAATTCTGTAGCTAGGAATTACGTTCTTGTAATTTTCGTAACCAACATACTCGTATAGGAAAACTTAATTTCTATATTCTATTCTAACATTTTGGTCATTATTTTTCACTAGTCCACCGCAGCCTTTGCTCAGCAGTGGTAAACACAATATAGGTAAACAAAAAAAAAACCGCAGCCCACCTTTCTATTAACTATGTTGGGGTCGGTTTCCAGACTATCCGGATGAAGCTGAATATCAGTACTTTACTTGGAGCGTCAGCGGTCTATCTGACCTCTACAATCCACTTTCTGGATAACACGATGTCCGTTGGTAAGACTGGTTGGCAGACTTTCAGACTAGGTAATAATACGGGCTGGTGTCCGCAACTCCACGTCAATGACTTTCGGAGTATTCACAAAAATTTTTTTTTTTTTGTAATAAAACAGAAAAAATAGTAAAAGTTGTATAAAAAATTTCCAATATTTTATGCTAATCATAGCCTTTTGAAATCAAGCAAGGCTTTGTGTAGGTGGCGTAAATACCTACTACGGTATTGTATTTATAGGACTGTATTGGCATTTGCAAATAATATTATATTGTGGGTGTCACTAACCTTTACGTTAGGTTATTCAATTTGCGTAGGAGAGTACACCCACAAAAAATAATGACAAAATAGAAATACCTATTAACCTAAATTGAATTTAAATGAAAGAAAGCCAAACAACAATGAAAAGAAAACAAAATAAGTACATACACCCGATTAACGGGTCAACAGCCATTTATAGTAAAGATACTTGAATTTATGAATAAGGAAAAACTTTTTTATCATCATCATACAACAAAGCACTCAAAAAACCTCGGAAAGCACGTTAAGCCGTTGGTCCCGGCTGTCATTCGTGGTTCTTTGACAGTCGATACAAGTCGTCAAAAGCCCGAAAGTCTGACAACTAGTCTTACCAAGAGGTATCGTATTATTCGATAACTGGGTTGTAGAGGTTAGATAGGCAGTCGCTCAATGTAAAATATTGGTATTCAGCTACATCCGGTTGGAATGGAAGCCGACCCCAACAAAGTTGGGAAAAGGCGAGGTAGATGTGATCGTCATTATATTTATAACATGTCCCGGAATTAATAAAGCACACCACCAAATACCCCAATTAGAATATTACACACATCAAAAGTGCCTAAGGATCACGTTGCCTAGAACCAGCTTCCCACATTCCCACGGCTCTGATCATTTCGTCTCGGCTCAAATGACGTCTTCTCTCCATATTAACGTTCTTTTGTATTGATTTCAGTCAGAAGTATGGCAGAAAATTTACTGATTTGGCCTCAGCCCCGTTGCAGGATTATATTGGGATACGACTTGACAAAATAATTCATCTTTTGACCGAAATTCAAAAATTATTCCTTTTTCAAATGATGAAATTTACTAAAAAGTGCCGTGCTGTGGAAATAGCACGCAGACAAGATATTTACATACAAATTACTGTTCGACGAAATCGTACAATGACCGCGATAATGTTGGTTACGAAGCTTCATAGTTCTTCAAGGATGTTAATAAACTATCAAACTATACATAGCTACATATATTAATTTTAATATATTATATTCCATTTTGCCGCCCGAGCACCCCTAAATCTTTTATGAGGCAGGTGCTCCTACACTTATTTAATAGCAAATAACATAACTGTATCTTCAATTTCAGTTCACATATTTCAGGCGCTAATGCCAGCATACACAACTGTCTACTTCTGACTAGTCTTGACTCAAAGATGGCGGCGAAAGCACTATAACGTTTCTATTTTAACATGTTACTCAGGTAAAAAGAACATTTTGCACTCTGAGTTGAATTTGTAGAAAAATCACTTTGGTCTCTTTAACGGAACATGATGGGCTTCTGTCTTGTTTTGCGAATGTAGAGAATTAGTGTATCAAGGAATAACTATATCAATGGTTAAAAAATATTTTATAATAGCTTGCCACCCTAACATCCTGGCGACCACCACCTCATACCTCAAGATTTTATCGGTCAAACTTAGCCTTATGCTTTTTAAGTAATAGTATGTGTCTATAGAACGCAATAAAATTAAACGCAATTGAACGCAATAATACTTAGCCTTATGCTTTTTAAGTAATAGTATGTGTCTATAGAACGCAATAAAATTAAACGCAATTGAACGCAATAATACTTAGCCTTATGCTTTTTAAGTAATAGTATGTGTCATAGAACGCAATAAAATTAAACGCAATTGAACGCAATAATACTTAGCCTTATGCTTTTTAAGTAATAGTATGTGTCATAGAACGCATACCAAGCAAGACATCAACTATGCCATGAAAATGACTGATAGCGCTTGCAAAAATAGTGTTACAGCCAAATTAGACTAATTTTAAATTTTCCATAGAAACAGAATTTTAAATTTTCGAAAATGTTCTTAAGTAACTTTTTACGCCTTTGTATCCTGCTTATGCGTATGAAATTTTATTAAAATCGGTACATTCGTTTCGAAAAACAAGGGCTTGAAAATTTGTATGAAATGCAGTACATCGTAAACGCTCTTAAGTATCAGTCACTAATTACTAGTCATCCTATAGGTCCAGGGGGGGTCCAGGGTGTAGGTCCAGTTGAAAACCAGCGTCAGGCACCAGTTGTCTGGCATTTTTGCTGAACTGGACCTTTTTGGCGCAGCCGTGAGGCATACTTTTCTGCTAATTTCTTACATCGGACTTTGCACTTTTTATTTTTATCTTATTTTTTATCTGATGTACGACTAATATCTAACTATCTGGTGTATTGTGTGTCTCTTAGTCTGTGCTAAATAAATGTATTTTCTTTCTTTCTTTCTTTCCTATACAGTGACAGATTATAACCAAAAAATATATATTTTATAGGTTGATGTAATAGGGATCTATAGCCCACATGGTCTTAAGTCACCTATTGACATCATCTAGATACACCAAGATGACCTAACAGAAAAAAAACCAGTCAAGTGCGAGTCTGAATCGCGCACCGAGGGTACCGTACAAATTTGTAGGTGTGTAAATAGCTTATCACGGGATTTTTGTTTCTAATGTAGCTACAAATTTACGGTTTTCGGATTTTTTCCTTTACTTGTGCTACATGACCTTGATTCTTGCCAAATTTCATGATACTAGGTCAACGGGAAGTACCCTATAAATTTTGATTGCCTTGAGTGTGTCGAAATATACATTTTTTGCGGCATAAACGGCCGTATCTTTTTTTTACGTTAACTTAAAAGTTTGATTTTTTTTCACAGCTTAGACTCTACACTTGAGTATATGGTTTTAATTTCAACTCGATACCTGCACGCGTTCCCGAGATGAAGGGTCTTGACAGACAGACAGACAAGAAAGTAATGCTATAAGGGTTCCGTTTTTTCCTTTCGAGTTACGGAACCCTAAAAATGAAATGTCTCATAAACCTTATATTATACCGGCACACATTTATTTAATCGGAAATATATCTTTGTAGCCATTTGCCTTTTCGATCACACAAAAACTACATTAGGCACCCACCCATACTTCTATTTTCCTACATAAAACAAACCCGCCTTTTCTATTTCATTATAATGTCGGGTGAATTCGTCTTTGTCCATAAAAAGTCTTGTCAAAACTTTTGTTGTAAATGTGTTCGTAAGTATTTTCTCTTGACGTGTATTCTTGGAAATGGGGACTACTAGCCTAGATACCCAGTCATGAACGTAATAGCTCTGTATGTACCTTTAAGAATATGCAACGAGAAAAGTTAATTAATTGTTGATTGAATAGGTTAATGTGAACAATGAAGTTGTTTACGTAATTACTGAGACGAAAGCTTAGACGGATGTAAACAATATATTTATTTACCCATAAATACCATTGTCTAAAAATTTTCGCAAACAAAATTTCAACCAATCGGAAAAAAGTAATGTTAAAAATTTTCGTAATATTTCGTAGCCGCGTAGCTGCTACGCCGTAGCAAAACAAATAACCGAACTACGCAGGACTGTGCAAAGGCAGTTCATGTAAACAACCTCTAATTTGCCTCGTATCAAAGACTAATGTTACTTAAAGACATTTATAAGGTAACATAAATATAATTAGTACCGACCTAGCAGTTTGCGAGTGTCTCGGTTTCACGACAATAGTAAACGTCTCGTATTGTTTGCATTGGAAGAATAAATATTGGCTTAATTATACATTTTCTCTATAATTAATATACGCTGCTCACTTCACAGGCGCTCTTTAATAAAACTCATTGTGCTGTATAATTAGAAGGTACATTCATTATTCTAATTACCTGTCAACCGCGCCACAGTGCCGGTGCAGTGAATCAAGTTCGTACAAAGGTTGAGGGAGTTACAGTATGTAGATGCATACAGAAATGTAACTGCAATTCTCAACTGTATGCGAGCGCTAACTTTAGAAACAAATGGCACATAGGTGGCCGGACAGTTACTTAATTTGGACTTGTATACTCTTATCACCAGAACAAAAAAAAAACCGTTTTTTTTAAATAGCTCTTAAACAACTCCTTGGCTTTTCGATTGGAGTCTCTACGTAGACTACGACGCAAGAACTCAACCAGCGGGGTAATGGGTCATGTATGAAAATATTAAATTGTCTCGATTTTTTTTCTGCACTTATGAATAAGCTAATACTATCTACAAAAAAAGTATCAGATTTATCTGATTAGTATTTCCAGAGAAATAAATTAAATTCTGTTAGAGGCGGCCATCGACAGTAACCCACGGATTTTTATTCAATTTCCTTAGCCTACTCAATTAAAAAGTAAAAACTGAAGAGCAAGAGGTGAAAAGTGAGGTTATGTTATGACAAATTGACAAGTTATGATGGATGGATGTCAGACGGTACAGATTATCTACAGTTTTTACTTTTTAATTGAGTAGGCTAAGGAAATTGAATAAAAATCCGTGGGTTACTGTCGATGGCCGCCTCTAACAGAATTTAATTTATTTCTCTGGAAATACTAATCAGATAAATCTGATACTTTTTTTGTAGATAGTATTAGCTTATTCATAAGTGCAGAAAAAAAATCGAGACAATTTAATATTTTCATACTTGACCCATTGCGTAACGCACTAATAGTAGGAATGACTTTCATTTTTACAGTTCAACCACATACATTGCGTTATTTACATTGTTGAGCAGACAAATTTTTCGAACATATGTCACAAATAGTTAGCAATATCTTTCAAAATTGTTCAGATTCCGATTGATAGTTTGTTACGCAATGAGAGTGCAGTTTAACTTAGGTTAGAAAACTATTGCATCACACTAATATCATAAAGGCGAAAGTTTGTGAGTGTGTGTGTTTATGTTTGTGACTTATTCACGCTCAAACGGCTGAACCAATTTAGCTAAAATTTTGTATGGAGGTATATGAAGCAATGGATTAGCAATATCTTTCAAAATGATTCAGATTCCGATTGATTAATGTGTTACGCAATTAGAGTGCAGTTTAACTTAGGTTATAAAACTATCGTATTGATTAATATATATGATTATTTGGTACTTTCGTTATTATATCTGCTTCTTTCTACTTATCCCTGCAGGGAATACATGCGCCGTGATGTTTATGTATGGTATATTTTGTTCATTGGTTCCGTTTGCCAATAAAATGTAATTATTTTTACTAACAACATAACCTCGGCTTTTTCATATTCCGAAGATATTTTTTATCTAAATTGCTTCGCTGTTCTCTCGGTACTGTGACCTTGCTTACTCGTCTAATATCGGGCGGGAAATTGAACATGTTTCAACAATATCGCTTCAGTAAATCTTTGAGATTTTAATGAATTTTGCGAACAACTTAATGCCTGGCATAAACAGAAAATTGTTAATGTCACTCAGAGGTTTGTTAATTAGAAAAATCATTTATGTTCTTGTTATTTTATCGTGTTTATGATTCGATAGATATAATATGATATTTGGTAATATAAGAAATGATATCTACCGAATAAGATGACATGAAAACACACGACAATGACATACGTCGACATGTTATTGTAAAATTGTGTGCACGTTTATAAAGAAAGTACCTACCCGTTAAGTAAACTCTGACTCAATAGGGTTGTATTGGAATCTTCATAAGTGTTCAAGAGGCGATTGCGGGACTCTTTAGGTTTCTTCAGGAAGTATCTTACCGATGACTTATGTTAGTGCTGCTTTGTCATCCATAATTTAGTTTTAACATAATTACATTTTGTTTTACTAGGAAAGAGGTTCCGTCATATTATTACGACCGATATGAAATTTTCACCAACATTTGTCTTTGGACATCCGTTATTATTTGGATAGCCGTTTGTATTTGGATATCCGTTATTATTTGGATAGCCGTTTGTATTTGGACATCCGTTATATTATTTGGATAGCCGTTTGTATTTGGACAGTCGTTAATGTGTGATCATTCACCGCTTTTATAGGGATTTATCATCCCAGCAATTATTGTATGTAAATGCAACAATGTTGCCTTATATCGACACAATCCCAAACTGATAATTCGCCAAAAATCTCATATCATCATCTGCCTAGCCTTTTCCCAACTATGTTGGGGTCGACTTCCAGTCTAACCAGATGCAACTAAATACCAGTACTTTTCATGAAGCGACTCAAGACCTACACAACTCAGTTACTGGGTAATACAATACCCCTTGGTAAGACTGATTGTCAGACTTTCGGGCTTCTGACGATCCGTAACGAGTCAAACATCCAAGAATGACAGCCGGGACCAACGGCTTAACTTTCCGAGGCACAGAGAGGTCTTGGTATGTAAAGCTGGTTACCCATCCACGTACCATGATCGATCGACCCATGCGGCTGTTAATACTTAGCTGCAAACCCCTCTTGCCAAAATACTCACATATTTAAAACATTATTTTCACTGACAATATTCTAGACCGCTTTTATACCCAGAGCTGTTCGATACTATAAGATTGTCCGAAATGCATAAAATGCTACTTACGAGGTATTGCATTCCCGAGGTTTTCACTCTAAGGCGACGTTATGTAGTTTCAGAGCTTACATTTCAAGTTTTAAACACATCGTAAAGTAAAACATAGCCATACATCCCCCCGCATATACATCCCCTTATGGTCTACCATTACTAGGGATGGCCACAATAATTAGGACAGCACCACCCTTGATGTTGCAAGTCACTTTAATTGGAGTTGAATTTCATCCTTTTGGACAGCCCTATCTATATGTACGTCCAATGTACGTCCACCAATTAGTGCGGGACGAATTTATCTTGTTTTAAGATAATTTCGGCGACTTTAAATGTGATTTATAGCAAATGTTGGGATTAGGGCGCTTGTAAAGTTTTGGTGTATCGTTGAAGGAAATGAAGTTTCAGTTTGTGGTAGATTATTTTTTGACACGTGAAAGTTTATAGGTAATTAAAAGTTATTGCAAACGAAGTCACGGGTTCCATACACTTTCTGAACTAATCATTTTACCCGACTACGGCAAAGCAAAAAGGAGGGTTATGATTTTGACCGGTATGTAGGTACTCGTATGTATGTATGTACATATGTATGTTCATCTGTTCCCTCATAACTTCTAAACTACTTGTCATAATTGAACAAATGAGGTATCGTTGGAAGCATCTTGATCGTTCGCTGGTTATAGGCCGCTGTACTAACATACAAAGTTATGGTAGTATGCGACCACGGGAAGGTACTTTCTTGTTTCATTCTTTTCAGTAGTCGGGTTTTAGTTTTTAAACTTATTTTTTATTACCTAGCTTAAGAAATAGAATAGATTATGTCTTTTCAAATCTACTATCTGTTTTAAAAGTATGTAATGAAAGTGTATACAATCCCTGTTCAGGATAAATCAATACGCAATCACTCAATAAAGTGAATTAACAATACACTCATATGTAGATAGTTGGTATGTATCAGCTTTGTTACTCATCACTTTTTCCAGCAATTATTGAAATTGTTTATTTATTGAAATAATTTATTTACATAAATATTTACAAACAAAATAGGGCCTTATACTAGATCTAGGTAAAAATAATTAAATTCTACCTCAACTAGGAATAAACCTGTATCTCAGGTATTTTACTCAAGTGCTTATACATAAGTACGAGTATTATCTGAAATTCCTTAAATAAATAGTAAATATTTTTTCTACTATTAATTACTAGCAGCGCAAGTGTCGATCCCGTGGGAATATCGGGATAAAAACTGTGCCGTGCGACTGTTTAGCCACGAGCACCTCACGGCTCACACAATACCGCTGGTATTGGTATAAATTCTAGAATCTACGATGAAATGTACTACAATCGATCGCCATAACACTACATACGACTAAATTACACCGCAGTATATGCAGTTAACCACCAGTCACGAGGGAACAACAAACTCTCTGCTAACTTAACGAACGATTCTTTGCGTTGCACTACGATTCCTGTGCGGATGCTGACTTATGTGTTTATTGGATAATGTGCTTGTGTATTACTGTCTGTTTTTTTTTTTCATTTATATTTTTATTTATTTGTTTGTTCATGTAGCAGTGATGGTGGCACCGTGGGAACGGCCGCGACTAACGCGTTACAGGACGTAGGTTCGAATCCAAAAAGGCGCATTACTTTGTGCAAATTGTTTTATCACACTGCTCTCAAAACGGTGAAGGAAAACATCGTGAGGAAACTGGCCTGTCCTAAAACTAGAAATTCGAAGACATGTGACATCTACCAACCCGCACCGGGCCCGTGTGGTGGATAATGGCCCACTCCCTCTCACCGAGAGGAGGTCTGTGTCCCAGCAGTGGGAACATATACGCTGATTATATTTGTTTATGATCTCAATGAATTTCTTTATTATAATAATTGATAGTGATTTTACCAATTTGATTTTATGTATTTCAGTTATTTAATGTTACCTTTTTTTGCAGGATGGGAAATCATCAAATGACCCCTCCCGCTCTGGGTGGAGCGGAAGGGAGGGTCAGACTCTTACTGACTAAAACCCACCCGTTCCTTCCTTAGCCCTTTATGTTCCGGGCCAGCGGTAACCCTTTCGGACAATCCCGCTGACCCGGCAGGATTTAATGTTACTTAAAATACCATTATTGTGGCATGTTTGTTTTTTTCTTTACTAACTTATTTTTTAAGTAGGTATATTAACATAAATATGGATCGCTATGTTTGACTTAATTAAAAAAATAAAATTAGCAATAAGTTTGTAATTCAAAAACCCATTCAACTTGAAATGATTTTGACTCGATGGTGTTGTAGCGGGATTTTTGACAATACCGCCGTTATAGACCGCCGTGGCCGTTTATAGATTCTTTTTCAGCCAGCTTCTTTGTAAGCACTCTCAATTGGTTCTTTATTCAACCACTAGTTTCTGCCCGCAACTTTCGCGTCCGCGTGAAATTTCTTGTTCCCCCGACCCACCGCGTCGCATCGCATCGCCTGCCCGCGCTATCACTTCGTTTTTGCTTAACATTCTCTCTGACTTTTTTTATTTTTATTCGGTTCCTAAGGGTCATAGCGTGATGTTAAATAGCCTATAGCCTTCCTCCAGAATTGGGCTATCAAATGCAAAAAGAATCCGGCCGTTAGTTCCAGAGATTAGCGTGTTCAAACAAACAAACAAACTTTTCACCTTTATTATTAGTATAGAGACAGTCCGTGATTTACACTGACTGTTTTTTGAACATAAATAAATAGCAGTTATAACTTGTTCGAGTTTCTTGTTATCCCCCGGAGTGCTTAACAAAGAAATTGACTTTTAAATCACCAATTTATCTTTTAACTTTTTTTTTTCTTTTAGTCATACATATGGTTTTTTTTTTCAGGATGGGAAATCATCAAATGACCCCTCCCGCTCTGGGTGGAGCGGAAGGGAGTGTCAGACTCTTACTGACTAAAACCCACCCGTGTTCCTTCCTTAGCCCTTTATGTTCCAGGCCAGCGGTAACCCTTTCGGACTATTCCGCTGACCCGGCAGGCTTCGGCCCTGATGATGTCGGATAGTGTTATATATGGTTGGTTTCGACTTTTCTATTTGAGTCAGTTTTATTTTATTAAACTACGTAAAATAAGTATTAGAACTAATACTAAGCCCTAATACAAGTAGATACAGTCAAAAAATTAAAATGAAGAGGACCTGAAACTTCATTTTTGCTTGCAGCTTATTATTTTTCTGACTATAGTGCGGCTGAAGAGAGAAAGCGTTCTTGACACCTCTCAGTTTCGTACAAACGAATACGTGTTTTGCGAATTTGATCTTTATCAGTTACTAGAATTGTCGCTCTGACAGGTGTTAGGAACGCATCCTCTCGGCGGCCGGACTTTACCTTCGTGATATTCCTCATTGAAGAGCATCGTCAGCCTATGACGTTCCCACTGCTGGATCCCAGGCCTCCGTTCTATGAGAGGGAGTGGGCCGTAATCCACCACGCGGGCCCAGTGCAGGTTGATAGATGAGACATGTGTTTGAATTTTAGGTTCAAGGATATAATATATAGGTTTCCTCACGATGTTTTCCTTCACCGTTTTGAGCAGGTGGTAAATAAATTACACAAAGTAAAGCCTGGGTTCAAACCCACGACTCTATCGCGAATTCTATTGCGTTGGTGGCATGGCAAATGGCAGCTACAATAAACCTTATGCCTACTGTATAGAAGTCAAAATCGGTTGAACGAACGTAAAAAAGGTTTATTTAAATGTCTAATCTTATTTCTAATGGAGTATAGATAATAATAATATCCGTAAGTTGACAACACAAGACAGAGACAGACTACCTTCTTACTTAAACTACTAAAAAGTGCCACAGAGTAATGAAATGCAGCAGACGGTCAGTAATCCGACAGTGCGCCATTCCGAGTTCTTGTGAATCGCAAAGGAATATGTAGATAAGTGCATTATAATGTAACAGGGGTTTGAAAGCCTTTGTAGTGTATTTTTTATCAGTGTGGAACTTAAGATAGAAACACACTTGTACGATATGAAATCTCTATTCCCAGACAGCACGTTTCGCCGAAAACTTTGTTGATAGAAAACATTGTTGTTATAGTTCCTACATAGCGCCATATTTGCTGACAAATACATTACCTTAATTAGAACCCCTGTCTGCAATTTGAACTATACCTACTATTCCGAGACGAAGATATTAGTTCTAAAATTTCCACTCCAGGAACTGGGCACCGTATGCCATCAAACATCGTTTATATTCTACTAAGAAATTACAGTGCCAACAGTAAGTGCAAGGAGTAGAGAAGATAAGAACAGTAGATTCATTCCACACGAAATCGCACAATATATTCTTGTTCATAATTAAGTACATACTTCAGACACCAAGTACAGAAATACCCTACGAGCATTCATGGAAAAATATTATAAATGCGAAAGTGTGTCGGTCTGTTACTTCTTCACGCTTAAACCGCTGAACCAATTTAGATGAAATTTAGTATAGAGATAGTTTGAGCCCCTGGAAAGGACATATGATAATTTTTATCTCGATATTCCCACGGGATCGAAACGTATGCGGGTGAAACCGCGGGGCGCTGCTGATTTTAGAATATTTAAATTATAACCTTTATTTTAATGATTATGTTTGAATGTTCATTTCATGTTATAGGAAATGAGGCTGAGATCAAAAATTTGTCTCATGTTTTAAACTTGATTCCATATTTATTCAGACGACAGAATGAAAAAATATCTACCAATTTTTTTTTAAATCCAACACTACCGCTGAGGCTGAGGTCTTGCTTTCGAGTACCAGGTTAAGCAAAGTGCTACAGGGTTTTTCCATTGGGAATTTCTGAGTAGCAGCTCGGAGTCCAGATGTGTGCCTACAATTACATGGGACTTTAAAACATAACTGGCTAAATGTAACGCTCCGGAGATTACAGACGTGATGTTATGTTAAGTGACTGTCGCAGCCAACTAGTTTAATTAGCCGTTTAGTTAACCTAGCCTTTTAACTAAACGGCGGCCGTAAAACTAACGGCCTGAATGATATTCAATTATAGTTAAGGTTGTGGAACTGTAACCAATCACGAGCGAGCCGAATTCTTTGTTGTAACTAAGTCAGGGCACCCCGACCAAATGGGTTAGGTTAGGTTAGAACTGTGATCAACCGCGTACGAGACGAGAGAGCGAGGCGGGGCGAGCACTACTTCTAAAGCCCCAGCGGTTTTAAGTTTACGGCTAATTTAACCAGTTAGCTGCAACATGACTACTAAACAATAAAATCGAAAATTCAACTGCAGTAACAACTTCATCTCATTAATCAATCCGCAAGCAATGGATTTACTGTATCAACTTATACTGTGGTGTTAACGTGAACTAATAATCTGCGACCATCTTGATATTATGACGTCTGAGCCCAGGTGCACACCGGGAGACCGCGGTGTTATCGCATAACGACGCTTCGTCGACAAAACAGTCCGGTGCAGCGCTTCGAGAGCTGAAGCGCTGTTTCGCTATGCAATGCTATATTTCACTGATTGTGTTTAGGGCTTTATTTTGAAATAGGCAAACAAGATTAAACTGGTCAAGTGATTATGTAGAAGTACCTATATAAATGGGAGGGGAAATAATCAAAGAGAATCAAAATTTCGTCTGTATCGCTGTCAACAGGAAAAGTGCCCAGAAGGCTGGCAGCATTACCACGTTGTATGGTAACGATGATTCTTTAACCAAAAAATAGGCCAGGTTTCTTTGATCACGTGCAGAATCAACCAACCGCTTGGCGAAGTCTAAAAAAACTAAGTGGGTACCCATACATTTATTTTATCGTATTGCCAGGTTTTGACCCCGGCTTTGGCCGCGTAGAGGTCGGAAATTTTCCCACAGGAACGGAAAACAGTATCCGTTATCCTAACCATAAATTTATTTTATTTATATTTTTTACAGGCCATGGTTGGTACGTGTGCCCATCCAAATCTGTTCAGCCTTAAAGCGTGAAAAGGTTACAGATAAATAGTCCAGTCAAAATAGACATTTGACTTAGCCAAAATTCGCATAGAGCTGAAAATTGGCAGAGACGTTATATACATCATTATAAATGAAATGTCAAAAATCCCCTTCGATCCCACTTCTGCAAAAAAAATTATTCAAGGTCAAAAGTACAAAATTAAGGTTTTTTCCATTTTTCTCGAAAACAGTAAGTATTATCGTGAAAATAGATCAGACAAAAGTTGTAGATCATACAATTCTCTACAAAAATCGTCTAGGCACTTTTTCTCTTACGACTCACCATTCGTGAGATATTGCGATTTTAATCATTAGAAAATTCATATTTTACATAATATGCACACATTTCCATATACTTGGCGCATTTTTTTAACGTGGTTTCCCCAGTAGGTATACTCCACGATCTATTGTTATAAAGAAAGTTTGATCAGATCGTATCCTATTAATTGCAAGAATAGTAATATTGCTAATGATCAAAGTGGAATAGGTTGTTTTTCTACATGTTATATTGAAAGAAATACAACAGATGAAGATATTTATGATATTAATGAGGAGACAATTGATGCATCCCTTTTCTTAGAACAGCGAACTTCTGCAAGAAGAAGAAAATAAAGACGAAGAAATAATTGTCGAAGTAGAATTAGACAATTATCTTATATAATGACATGTGGAAAAAAACAATCTATTCCACTTTACTCATTACCAATATTACTACGAGGATTCTTTCAATGAGGGTTTTCGTGAAAATTTACGACACCAGTTGGCACCACTGTGACAAGAGGTCTTCCAATATAAAATATATGATGACGTTCATCATTCGATTCATTCATTCGTTCATCATTCAGTCATGACTAAAGAAAATATAGGCTCTTTGACAGATGCCTGGACCTGACGTGTCAGTGCTGCCACCTAGCGAACGTCATTTCAGAAAACCCCCATTAAAAGGATACGATCTGATCAAACTTTCTTTATTACAATAGATCGTAGAGTATACCTACTGGGGAATGATGATGATGATGGGACTCCCTCTCCCGCATTCGGGCCGTTGTGCGTGGGGATTCTGGCTAACAGAGCCAGCCTAGCTCCGCCCAGAAGCACAGAAGCTTCCTGGGAGCTTCACAGGCTTCGTGGAGCGACCTCATTGTTCCGAGGATTTCTGCACGTTGAGAAGCCACGGCCTCGCAATCCAGGATGACGTGGGCGGCTGATTCCTCGGCATCAAGGCAGCCCAGGGGCTGCCTTGATGCCGAGCAAAGGGGGCTGTCCGTGGCGCCTATGTTGAATAGATGTTTGTTAAGGAGGTTGTGGCCCGTAATTGTACCTATTATTATTCTAAGGTTATTCCTACTCAGGCTGAGAAGTTTTTTGGTTAATCGCGGGTGTATCATTGGTAAAGCCAATTTTGACTGTCTACAGTCTGTTGCCCGTGACCATCTGTTGTTATGAAGTTCGGTCGATCTTTGGCGAATCCACGCACGAAATTGTGAGAAAGGCAAAGGGAGAAGTGGGTACGGGCCTAGCACCCTCATATCAGCCTCTCTTCGCAAGTTCATCTGCAGCATCATTGCCCAGAGATTCACTGTGCCCTTTGATCCACTGGAGAGTAATACGATTAGACGTCGATAAACTCTCCAGAGCTAGATGGCACTCAAAAATTAGCTTATTGTTAGTTTGTTTGCTTCCTAAAGCTTTGAGCACAGATAGGCTGTCGGATAGGAATTTAATGCCATAGTTCCGGATGCCTAAGCGCTTTACTGCTGTTGCAGCTTGTGTTAAGGCAACACATTCGCATTGAAAGATCGAACTATGTGTGCCTAGTGGTATGTGAAAGTTAATATTTAGGTCAAGGGAGTGCACGCCAGCACCTGAACCGTTTTGTGTTTTAGAGCCGTCTGTATAAATGCGCACTTCGTTGACTCCTGACTGATCCCTTTCTTCCTGAACTGTTTGTATAATGTAGTTCTTGATGAACATCGGTTGGTTTGGTGTTCTGTCACACGGGGCAGCGATGAGAGACTGGTACTCAATCGCCCGGTCCAGGATTTTAGCGTGTGGACTGGTAATGTTTTTGCCCCACATGCCCAGATGCATTAGCCTGATGGCGGCTAGCGCCGCTTCCTGCTGTATGTACAGGTCAAGGGGAGTTAATTGAAGGGCTATCTCCATCACCTACTGGGGAAACCACGTTAGAAAAAATGTACTAAGTACATTACCTCATAGGTGGTGCGGAAATGTGTGCATATTATGTAAAATATGAAATTTCTAATGATTAAAATCGCGATATCTCACGAATGGTGAGTCGTAAGAGAAAAAATGACTGGATCATTTTTGTAGAAAATTGTATGATCTACAACTTTTGTCTGATCTATTTTCACTATAATACTTACTGTTTTCGAGAAAAATGGAAAAAACCTTAATTTTGTACTTTTGACCTTGAATAATTTTTTTTGCAGAAGTAGGATCGAAGGGGATTTTTGACATTTCATTTATAATGATGTATTTAACATCTCTGCCAATTTTCAGCTCTATGCGAATTTTGTCTAAGTTATGACTTATTTTTGTCTATTTTGACTGGACTAAAACTGACAGAGTTGTTTTGGCACTTCTAATATAATTCGATCCACAACACTTTTGGTCTTGATGGTAAGATACTGGGTGGCTACTGTTTTCATCGTTTCTTCTTTTCTTTTCTTGTTTTCCTCGGCCAAAACGAGAGAAACATATGAAGAAGCATACTAGACTGTTGCGTGTGACTCGCGTCTCATTTGCAAACGACCCCCAGGTAAGTGTTAAAAACTTCGAAAATATTTCTAGATAGGGCGTTTGCAGGATTTCTATTTCTATCCTCAATTATTAAGGCTCTAAGTTGCGGCGGTCTATCTGTCAATCGGAACAAGCTTGATCAAAGAAGTCCAAAACTTATGTTCCTATAGTAAATTACAAACCAATCCTAACCAGTAGATACGAAACTAGGTAAAGTTTCATTAGTTTCTATCAAAATGACATCAGACCCAGGCTCCCGTCAGCTCGACAGTCGCAGATTAATATTTAATACAGTTATCGGTAGCATAGTACTTTATACCGCTGAGGATTGTGACACGGAGACTACTCGCAAACTATGTTGGTAGCGTAATGTTAAAATTACATTATACTTAGCTAATATATTATTTTTATGTCCTTTTTAATAAATACCTAGTAAAATAAGTTTTTGGATGTGACAACGTCTAATAAATCGATGAAGCTGGCTGCACTCGCGAAAAAACATGACTCATGAAGCGTTACCTCGCGGCCTCGCTCTGTAGCGTGGAGGCGTTCCATGGCGGCTTGAAGTGCAAGCGAATATTAACAAATGCAATGCAACTATTCCATCAGTATTTTCTTATGACGTTGTCACGTTCAACTATCGTCAGTAAATCGACTTTACAGACAACCGATTTTTTTTTGGTTTAATTCAGCAAGCGTCCCGCTCTGACAAAAAAAAAGGTCACGTTAATTTTATTATTCATAATGTTCAGCTGCTTTATTACGGGTATCAGGTTAAGCTTCGCTTTCCGCGGTCGGTCTGTGGATAGGTGACCACGGTGACCTCTGAAAGCAAGTTAAGCCGTTGATCCTGATTCGTAGATCTTTGTTAGTCGTAAGCAAGTTAAGCCGTTGATCCTGGCTGTCATTCGTAGATCTTTGACAGTCGTTACACGTCAAAAGCCCGAAAGTCTGACCACCAGTGTTACCAAGGGGTGTCGTATTACCCAGTAACTGGGTTGTGGAGGTCGGATAGGCAGTCGCTCCATGTAAAATACTGGTATTCAGCTGCATCCGGTTAGACTGGAAGCCGACCTCAACATAGCTGGGAAAAGGCTGGGTAGATTGTTTTTTTTTTATTTTATTTCCTATACGATTAACATAGGTAATGAAATATCCTAAAACTGAAAAGTTTCGATCAAAGCGCAATTAATGCGTAATTTACATATTATTTATTTATTTCTGTAACTGTCCGTGACATCACAACGGAGGGCCCGTTGTGATGTCACGGATGTTCAGAATACCAGCGCTGCGACATTTCTTTTTTAAATGTCGCAGCATCATGCTGAGATAGGAGCCTTTTGGCCTCGTATAGGACTTTCTGTTTCATTTTTCTTTTGTTACATTTTTTTATATAACTTGGATTTTTATTTTGCTGTGTTTTATTTAGTTAGTGATCAACCTGTACGAGTCGCAATAAATATTTTTTCTTTCTTTCTTTCAGTGGTAATGAAATAATTTTCACAAACTAAAGTGCCTGTCTGGATTCGAACCTACGACCTACAGCTACGTAAGTCGCGGCCGGTACCCACTGGGCTACCACTGCTCGACTCGCTACAATTACTTGTAATATAGGATCACAACTCAGACCAAATAAAAAGTCAAGACATAGCGCTGCGAACAATACAGTGAAGCATGCAAAAATTACACCTCCGCTCTGTGCATACACGCTCACACGCACACATTTACCTACAATCAAACTACACCTCACTAAGTGCACACATGTTTACTCTGGCTTAGTTTTTTATTTTATCTGAGGATCACAACCTAGTTTACATGTAATCAATCCCCCACATACCTACCTTCATATATGCACCTCTACTACCCATAGATATTGTCAATTACCATGACCCTTGTTATTTCAATTTATACAATTTCCATTTCGTATCCGAACTCAATAATATCACCCGTTTTAACATACATTTGATCAACCGCCTCATTAACATATAGATAGCGACCCGAAAAATTCGCTATCCAAATTGTACCTTCCTTTTTGTCCCTCCAGGCTCTTTCAAAGATAAATTAGGACCTTTTTTTGTTGGCCCTGTGACCACTGGGGCGGACTCGAGACATTCATTTCATCCTGTATACATTAAGCGAAGGTATTGAAGATTCTAAGTAGCTCAGGTTAATTATTTCGTTGGGAACTTGATTAGCCCTTGTAATAGGGTTCCACTTTTTGTTTTGCGGTTTGAGTACGTTCATACTCTTTTTTAATTAAACTTTGTTTTACAACGTTTTAGAATGTTTCGGAATGGTCAAGCTTTAAACGGTATTTATGTTACATTATTTTATTAATTAGTGTCTCTGTTTTTGTTTTTATTTTTTGTACGATATTATGTACTTCGTTATTATGACGGCTATTACAAAATCGAAGTGCTCAGTTTTAGGTAGATTTGACTGCGCGCGGCGGCGTAGGTATGCGTACGTGAGCGCCTAGTGAAGTACGCTATACAGACATGTAAACCGCTATGCGTCGGACGCCAGGAACAAACCAAGTAAACCAACACAAGCCTTTGCCACTTTGTTTTAAAAGTAAATTAAATAACTGTTATTCTTGGTTCTTGAAATATTATTTGTATCGATGAATGTTATCGGTACAAATAACGGCTTATCTATAGAGTTTAAAAAAAATAACCTTTGCAGTTACGTTACTTCTAGAGGACGATAATTTTCTTGCTTTTTAAAAAAATATTTTTCCTTACCCACCTCAGCTCACGCAATAGCATTGTTCATACGAGCTATTCATTTTTACGTTTAACGATTTATTTATTTAAAGTGCATCTACACCACAGTACTTATTGACAAAGGACCCACGAGGTTCAATTCAAAATATTCCTGAAAATTAATTCCCTTAACATTTCATTTCAAAGCCGTATGAATGCACAAACAAATAGTCGAATATTTCGCACAATTAATAATAATATAAGGCCATAACAAAAACGCTTGGAACACCACGAGACTAAACTAAACAATACCACTACTCTCCGTTTGATTTGTACCGTGTCGAATTAATATGAAAATTAACAAACTCCATTGAAATTGGATCCGCGAATCAATAACGGCCAAATTTATTCAATTAATAACGCCCAAACACTGGAATAAAGTGGATAAATGTCACATAAATTAGTTTGTGGAGTAGCTGTCGATGATATAATGTGTTCACGACGGTATATTAGGGTTAGGTATTATTACCTATATAATATGGACGCTTTGTTATGAATTGGTGTTATGTACCCTATATATTGAAACTGTCACACTTTTTGGGAAGATCAAAAAGAAAGGAGCTTGGCAAGTAAGAATACAGCAATGACGAGAAAGAAAAACCTTATTCTATCCAACAATATTTGTGTAGGTACATGAATAGAGACTGCCACTTAAGTGGGCAGGGCACATTGCTCGCAGAACAGACGGCCGATGGGGCCGAAAGGTTCTGGAGTGGCGACCGCGTACCGGAATACGTAGCGTTGGAAGGCCTCCCACAAGGTGGACCGACGACCTTATGAAGGCAGCAGGAATCCGCTGGATGCGGGAAGCACAACCGGTCGAAGTGCCGGTGCTTGGGGGAGGCCTATGTCCAGCAGTAGACGTCTTTTGGCTGAAATGATGATGATGATCATAAAAGACACAGGACTTCGTTTGAGTCTAGTAGGTCCTTTATAAACCAACCGCTTAATCAATCCGCTGGATGCGGGTAGCACAGAACCGGTCGAAGTGGCGGTGCTTGGGGGAGGCCTATGTCCAGCAGTGGACGTCTTTCGGCTGAAATCATGATGATGATGATCATAAAAGACACAGGACTTCGCTTGAGTCCAGTAGGTCCTTTATAATCCAAACGCTTAATCGATCAATCAACTCAACCTTTCTCAGTTCACTGTCACACGTCGAACCCATCGCAATTTAATTCCGTATTTTTCGGACTCGATAAACATAAAAGTTTTCCTAGTACATCGTCACACCAAAACCTTTTATACAACGAAAACAACTACTTATTACTTCACAAAGACATCATCCAGGAACCAAATGATTGTCCCAAAAAAATAATAATAAATCGAACGAGGAATCCGTCAGAGCGAATCCGTAAACTGTCGGGCGATATCGCAAAACTTCTGGAAAAGAAAAATTATTTCCGGGAATACATACATTATTTATATTTGGTGTGATATTGTGCTATATCCTTTGTTTACGAAGACTCGTACTGTGCTGCGGGATACGTCGCGTCAATGTACTCGCATATATTGAATTATCGAGCCCACCGAGCGATGGTTGACATCCTCGTGTCCAGGGGACCAAGTTATTGAATATATTTACATAAGCGAAAAAAAGGTTTCCGAACAAAAAGTACGGGTTATCATATATCATGTCAACACGAGTTAGGTTCGTCCGCATGTCATTCGATTTTTCGTGTCGATACGTGTGGAAGAGTGTCGACGACATTAATATGTATTTATGGAACATCGGCTTAATCAATATTGGGACTTCTAAATGATGCGTGAATACGTTTGTATGTTAATGTAAACTACATTTATATAATAAAAGCACAAATGTTGATAGATACATGCACGATAATGATAAGCAACTCTAGCTTCGTCATGCATGCAAACGCACCTACTTTGTGGAGTGGCTTGACCAAAATTACCTCAATTAACTCAGCCTCAGGGTGTTTTGGCGTTCCCTGGGAGAGGTTTATGTCCACTGCTGGACATAAACCTCTCCCAGGCTACGCCACAAAACCCTGTTCACCTCCTTCCGCATCCAGTCGGTCCCAGCCACCTTCTTTAAGTCGTCGTAGCTGGAAGGCGTTCCACATTACGCTTACCGATACGCGGTCTCCACTCCAGGACTCGTCTGCTCCACCGGCCATCAGTCACTTGACAAACATGGCCAGCCCACTACCACTTCAGTTTGCGTACTCTACAAGCTATGTCGGTACTCCGGTTTTTTTTCCGGATAATTTCGTTGCTTATTTATCATTCAAAGAACCAAAATGACCTGCTGATTAGAATAGACATTTGCTGAAAACAATTAAATCTACACACCATTCGCTGAAAACAATTAAATCTAATGATTGATGGGCCTCAAACTCAATTAACCTATTTTTAACACCGAACCTCCAGCCTAATTATAATGTTTGTGTAGAACAACATAATTACAACAAAAAAAGCTAAAATTAACCCATGCACGTTGACAAATGATACCTTATAGTACAGGTACCTAAGTTCAGTGTATATTCAAGATGGCGCCGATACCCGATGGCTGAAAGCCATCACGACAAGCGACAATTAATAACCACCCTGCCATAATTTCTGCGATCCACCACCGCTTACCTTTATTATTCGATATTTTATGCTTTTATGAAGGGTTTCGGGCCTTTCATTAGGATGTGGCTCTTTATCTTGTAAATGGTAATTAATGATCGGTGGAAGGAAAGGTATTTCTGTATCTAATTGTTTTAAAATACGTGAGTTTTTGGGTACATTTTAAGCAAGACTGAGGTGTATTTTTAAACGATTGTAGTTATATTTTTATTATTTAAACCTGAATTAGGCAATAGGAACTTAAATCACAAATTTGTGGGCACACAAACAAACCAACACTCCATATTAGGTACATCGTTACCGTAGAAAGAACTCACGGGTACCACTAACTTAACACCCGGCACTTTTTTATAGCAGCAATTTTTTTGGGTAGAATACATCCTTTTTCTATTAGTGTATCTACTTATTTACACCCAAAGTTACGTTAAAATTAGCAAGAAAAACGAATCTTTGTTGGCTCATAACTTTTTAATGGCTTTTTATTTTACTACTCTGTTACCGTACAGACATAATTAATAATAATACTAAAAAGATATTATGTTTTACTTTGGATGTACAAATGTCATACAGTGGATTAATACCCTCCCGAAATTTGTACGGAAAAAATATCGACTAGTGGCACCTTAAGAAACAAAGTAGTCCCTCTCACACTATAAAATCGATGTCAACACCTAAAACTTTCCATTAATAACACTATGGGTTCAATAAATTACTTGGGCACCTCTCTGTAAGTAAATTATATATAGCCTATAGTACCTTTGACCCCATTACTTGAACGTATGGAATAATATGTCGTGTTCTCTGACCATTAAGTAAGTACTTCACCATTACTTTGAATCATGCCGATTGAATGAAGCGACGTAAAAAAGAGGTTATAGGTTTAATACGAGGTGGTTAGTTAGAAGGTAATGGCATAAACTACGAGGGTTATTATTTTTCTACTATCGTTAATGAATATGTAGGGAACATTAAATACTCTCTCTCACTCTTACACACACTCTCTCTCTCTCTCTGTGTTATTTTTCCTGACCGTTTCCTCCGGTTTTATAAAGCTTAAGTTAACTAATATGATGTCAAACACCTGATCAAATGAGTTGATTGGTTACATATATCTATGGTTATATCTATGGTACGGACGCCAGCACATCAACCTACCACAATCTGTCAGATTTCTTTAATAGATTTTCAACTTTATCGCTAAAGCTTAAGGTTCAAAGTTGATTGGGAAAATCTGACAGATTGTGGTAGGTTGATGTGCTGGCGTCTGTACATATGTACGTAAACTTAGGCCTGAGTTCACCAACATTCAAACCACCAGTTATTTAAACATTTAGTTTATGTCAAATTTCCTAAGGAAATTTTAAATATAGAACTGATTAAATATTTAATCAGTTGATTTAAATTGTAGCGGTATCTATAGAACGCCACATGCGAACAACGCGTCATACTGACGTCAAAATCCTGCATCTCGAAAGCAGAGTTTCCCGCGCAACTAGCATAGATACAACGGCCCGACATGAATCATCGGCCCGCCAGCCAGACACAACACCCGTCTGGTCGGAGGATCCTCCATTTTCTATAGAGTATGAGTGAACTTTACACCCTGTTCCTCATACCTCTATAAAATGATTGCGAACACAAGGCATATTACGCCTTATTCCTATAGGAATAGGCAGAAACTAGTAAATAGGCATAGAACGCGACCTGCTACGATGCTCACATACTCCTTTTGTTTCATTCACCTTCATACATCTTGGGTTGATTGTAACCATGGAACCATTTGAAAACACTATTACGTATGGAAATATCTAACTAACGTATAAATGAAAGATCCCCCACATTGCAGGCTGACTTGGATCGTTTTCTCTAGAGAGATTATCGGCACGGTAATAATATATACAGTAGTTCGTCTTCATACAAACGGACGAAACGCGGGCTATACCTACGCGCTTCGATCACCGTGTGCGCTCAGGCGGCTCGGAGTCGCGACTGTGCAACAGTGACGAACGGACGGTGTGTTGTTTTTTATAACAATAACCGCGCGATTTTTTCACTAAAAATAAGTTCAAGTACATATTTAATATGACGAGTAGGCGATATTGTGCTGTTTTTGGTTGCATGAATTCGTCAATAACGCATCCAGAGATAGCTTTTTTTACATTACCTGGAAACTCGGAAAGGTAAGACTATTTTACTTACTAGTGGGTAGGTACATAATGTGTGTCTTTTTAATGGATAAGTATTTCCTATTACCTCCGGAAAAAAAGATGTCTGGATTAATAAATAAAGTGATTAAAGTAAAGGAAAGTGATAGACACGAGTGAAATAGGTAGTTATAGGCGGTTCATGAATCATTATACGGTAGGTACGCTTGTGATAAAACCTCGGGGCATGTGTGTTTTGTTAGTTTGTATAATTCAAAGTAAAGACGTGGTTTTTATTATTAATAATAGTTGTTTATTGTACTGTGTGTATGAATAATACTAGAAAAAAATTGGTTGTCTGTAAAGTCGATTTACGGACGATAGTTTAACGTGACAACATCATAACAAAACATTAATGAAATGATTGCATACTTTTATGAATAAAATTAATTATTTTTATTGAATAACTGTTACTGTAATAAGAATAACTGTTTCATGAAATCATCATTCTTTGGACTTACATGGTCTTAGAGAGTTGTGTTGATGACTTTAATGATTATAATTCTGTAATAGTACATTACGATATTAGTGCGTTAAGATGTTATAACCAATACGCACGTATATCGTACGACGTTTTTTAACACATTTGCGAGGAAACAGAAAAAAAAAACATTTCACAATACAAGTACAAAGAAAAGAAAATTTGAGAAAAATGGCGCGAGGATTATTTTCTGCCGTGGCTGCGTGAAAATGTTGGCAAAGACACTAGAGCATGCAGCCAAGTTTTTAAATTACCGAATAAACTGTTTTTTTAATTTTAAATAAAATCAATCTGTGAATGCACACTTGCTTTCCCGCCATCTTAACAGCGCGCTAGCACTGCCTACTGACTGGCGCCGCGCGGCGATTAGTTCGAAATTTGAATAGCAACAGCGCGCTGCTCACTAGCTGGAGTCGTGCGGCGGCGATCAAAACAACACGCATTTTTATTAAACACTTCCTATTCAATTCACAAAGTATTTTATTTGTTTATATAAAAAGAAGTAGGTATATTTATTTATTTATTTTATTATTTATGTACACACAGTAAAATACAATAACAAAACTAAATGGAAACACAAAGTAGGCAAATGTAATTAAAATACTGGAGGCGGGCAGCCCTATCGCATGTTTACGTACCGCGCGGCTGTAGGCATTTACATCAAGGTTACGGCCGAGATACAATACTGTATGTCTTTATACTGTGTTATCGGTCTGCAGAAGTTCATTAAACTCCTCACCAACTTCAGCACCAACAACGATAACAACATAATAAATTGCTACTTAAAACTAAGAAACGGTAACCAAACTATCACAATTATCATTTCGTACTCGGCGAACCTTGGTGTAACGTTACAGCAACGCATGAATGCGACATATAGTACACAGTATCACAAACAACCAGTGCACTAACTCGCTCATAACTCACGAGTCACAGTTAGTTTTAATCAGTCGTTAGTCGGTTACTCCCCTAGGGATCGTTAACAAATGGCGCCACTCCACGACGCAATCCAGATGCGTTTAATAGCTTTTTAACCCAATTATGAACGCAACTTCATGGAACATTTTGAGAACATTGAAATGTTTATTATTATATATACTTACTACGTACTTATAAAACTTCAAGTTTTGCGAGGCGGTAAATGTGCAGAAGTTTAGATTTTCAAAATAAAGAAAATTAAAAAGTTTTGACAATTCTGGCGACCCTTACTTTTTAAATTAGTATAATTACAAGACAGAATCGATTGGCAGGACATTACCGCCAGTCTATTCCCGCTCTCCATTGTTCTACTGCCTTTATACCTACACTGTACATTTATGACCCACCCATAAACGTTGTTAACGCTTTACTTA
Organism: Luperina testacea; assembly: GCA_927399505.1. Lineage (NCBI taxonomy): Eukaryota > Metazoa > Arthropoda > Insecta > Lepidoptera > Noctuidae > Luperina > Luperina testacea. The sequence goes on from OV656771.1 coordinate 4,963,167, forward strand.
TGAAGGTTTTACGGTCAAAAAACTTTATATCAGTCCCACACATTTTATCACACAATGAACTTCATCGTATTATGTTTTCTTGTTACAATTTTTCTTGGGGATCACGCTCGGCTCAAGGCTGCAATGGGGTCCTCATTTTCAAGTTCAGTAACATAATAATATGCTGTAAGAAAAATCCGTCAATTTACTTATGTAGATACCGCGAGGCCAGTCTATTTCAGTTACTTTCATAGTATGTCTTACGGTATTTTACTGTGACAACGGACTGCAGATATCGAGTCTATTTTTATTCTGCAGAAAAGAGCCATCAGAGCAATATATGGCCTCCACAGGCGCGATTATCTAAGGGAACTGTTTAAAAACATCAACATCATGACAGTACCTTGTCAATATATCTATGAAAATAACATATACGTAAGGAAAAATTTCTCTTCAGTAAAAGAGGTGAAAGCCACACCTATAGGACTAGAAATAGGGATCAATTAGTTCAACCTGGTTTCAGACTGGCTAAATTAGACTCATCCTTCATGGGGTACTGTTTAAAATGTTACAATAATATACCTCCCTACATACTCCAACTTAATGAAACGAAATTCAAATCTTACATAAAACGCACTCTATGCGGCCAAGCAAATATGCTTAGCTGCATAGTGTGCGTTATATGTAAGATTTTTGCCAACAACAATAAAATAAGTTTGGTCCTGCTCCACACGGGCGCATAAACTAATTAGGTAATTAGCATTCGAAATTATAGTTGGAGCTGATGAAGATTTAAAAAACTATCTTTGTATTGTATAAATTCAATATAATTTCATAGCACACGTGTGAGCACTATGTACCTAAACTATAAAGCTACCATTTCACACGCACGCACGCACGCACGCACGTCTTTCATTGACTTGAATGTGCCCTGGCGGCTGAGAGTATGTCATGCTCACTCAAATGTCTCGCTGGTGGTGACGTGTGTGTTGGATCATTTAGCTCCCTTCAAAATGGTTGAGCTGAATGGTGCTGATCCATACGTCATGATCGTGAACGGGCGCCGTCAGTAGGGACTGGTCATTTTTTTGCCGCCACGAGTAATTTTCATTTCTGAATTGTTTTTTTTTTGTTTTTACATTAGTACAGACGCTTTTAACGTGCACGTTTTTCTACATCGGCATCGTTCTTGTAACCAATATTTTGTAACAATTTTATGATTTAAAAGAGTGTCCGTGGAGTTTCTTGCCCGTTCTTCTCTTTAGGTACAGACGCCAGCCAGCACATCAACCTACCACAATCTGTCAGATTTTCCCAATCAACTTTGAACCTTATGCTTTAGCGATAAAGTTGAAAATCTATTAAAGAAATCTGACAGATTGTGGTAGGTTGATGTGCTGGCGTCCGTACCTACTAAGTTTTGGAATGGGCAACTAGCTTCATCTTTCTGACTGATCTACCCCTTGACAATTCAAAGTGCCTGTAATTAGTTTATGACACTAATATTATATGACGAAAGTTTGTGAGTGTGTGTGGTTGTTTATATGTCTGTTACTTCTTCACGCTGAAACGGCTGGACCAATTTTGATAAAATTTAGTATGGAGGTAGCTAACACCGTGGATTAACATATAGGCTTTTTATTCCGATATTCCCAAGGGATCGACATTTACGCGGGTCAAAACCGCGGGGCGCAGCTAGTTTGAAATAAATGCTTCGAGTTTGAGTTTAAGTATCCTAGGTTTACTATAGAAAATAACCTGCAATTGTTTATCTCGATTTTTTTAGACCTGTAATTAACATATCACAATAAAATATTTTGAATTTGAATTTGAATTCGATATTTAAAATTTAAAAACAAAATGGAAACTTTGCGATTACAGTTTTCTCGGTATCGAATAAAGTTATTTCCAGAGCGTACCGAGGCGGGGCAAACGCGCAAATCTTTCTTACGTACAGAATATATTGGTATATAAGCCTCCCAATAAAGAATTCTGATACATAATATTTACGTTCCAAATCTAAATCCTATTATAAGCAGGTACGTATTGGCATCTGCTTTCTAGGGATCGGTGTGTAGTCTAAATGTTAATGCGTGGACCACGGGACAATACTATGCAAATATCATCCCCCTATATTTGGCCTGTAATGTATGCGAGGGGATGACACGGACCTCCCACCGCCCAAACTAATACTTGCGATACCTGTGTACGAATATTTTCGGCTAGTAGGTATAGATGGGCGAGATGTTCGGAGATTTTTGAAGTGAAAACTTCTTAAGGCGAGTTGGGCATTTTTTGAGATGGAAAAAACCAATGAACTCGCGCCACTGTTACCGTAAGAAGCGTCACCGCGCGTGTTTTGTTTATAAGACGATTAAAAAATACCCGCTTCGGATGTGTTCGGCTATCCTCGGGATTGTACCTACCTTTTTTTTGGCATATGCTTAATATGTTGTCTCTGGAGCGTATTTCCCTTTCCGTATTAAAATCGTGACAGCGGACACCGCGCTTTTGTGGCACGGTATAGTAACGAGCACAGACCTTCAAAAGCATTTTTCTTGTGAAATAACAATTGTAATAATAAAAAATAATTGTAAATCTATTGAATGTACACAAAACCTTGTAAAACATTTAAAAAAAGTAACGGTAGAGTTTCTTGCCCATTCTTCTCCTTAGGAACAATACCTTTTGGAAGGGGCGACTAGAATCAATTCTATTTTATTGTAATTTTTGACGTTCAAAAGTGCCTTTTGTGTGCCTATTTGAAATAAATTATTTGACTTTGCAACTTAAAGAAAATACCTATTTCTTAACAGACATCGTCTGGCTAGCTTTTTACCAACTACAGTACCCGGCGATAAATATTGCACATCGACCTTTGGAAAGAGACAATCGGCTAATTTCGACTTCGTAGAGCGTTATCTCTGTCGCACGAAATACAAACAGTCCGGTATCTATTAGGAGCTGTTAAAACAATTATGATTTGCTTCTTTTGATAATTATTTTTATTCTTTGTATAAAATCGATAGGATCGAATAGGTCGATGTGCAATATTTATCGCCGGGTACTGTATGTTGGGGTCGACTTCCAGTCTAACCGAGTGCAGCTGAATGCCAGTATTTTACATGAAGCGACTGCCTAACTGACCTCCACAACCCAGTAATGATGGGGTTATACGATACCCTTGTAAGACTGGTTGTCCGATTTTCGGGCTTCTGGCGACCTTTAACGACTGCCAAAGATCAAGGAATCCACAGACCAACTGCTTAACGTGTTTCGATCGACCCGTACAGCTGTTATTACTTAGCCTCAAGCACCCATTTCATAACAGTATGGTAACACCATAAAAATATATCTATCAATATCTTATGAGAAAGTGACTCGATTGACTGTTCTCGTGTGTATATATATGTATGCCCACCAAAACCATGTTCAGTTTGCGATTTAGGGCTGATTTCACCAAAGTCAGATATCTTTTATACGCGGAATAAAATTGACGTCTGACAGTTCCAGTATGGAAAATCTGTCAAAAATTCAAAATTTATTCTGAGGTTAAAACTTATTCTAGGTATAAAATTTTGTTGGAATTCGCTCTTAGTATTTTATGAATCACTGTTGTAAGTTCATTCGGCAACTGAATTTTGTCGTCTTGAATTCAGACACGTGTAATCTTGTGTCCAAAAATGGAAAACTTGGAATCCCCATTTTGAGTTTTCGCAATGGGGGTTTTCGTGAAAATTTACGACACCAGTGGGCACCACTTTGACAAGAGGTCTTCCATTTCGACAATGAATATAAAACATATGATGACGTTCATCATTCGTTTCATTCATTCGTTCATCATTCAGTCATGACTAAAGAAAATATAGGCTCTTTGACAGATGCCTGGACCTGACGTGTCAGTGCTGCCACCTAGCGAACGTCATTTCAAAAAACCCTCATTAATTTTCTTAGAAACTAGACATCCTGGGTCAAGAAAAGTTTCATCCCCCTTCTGCAACACCCCCCGGATATTTATTTTCAGATTATTGGATGACCTTTTTGACCTTGACCGTGACCTTTGACCAATTATTGTTGGATTTATATTGCATGAAGCTGTACTAACATTATCAGTTGTAAGTTCATTCGTCAACTGAATTTTTTCGTCTCTACTTCGAAGGTTTTTAGTAGTGAAGGGTTATTTTAATTTAAGTGAGTTCTTTAATGAAAAAGATTTATTAAGTTAGTGTATTTTTGTGTACCTTTTGCATGCCTATATTTTAAAATATGGCTGATCTTGCAATAGTTTTGTTAACCTCCAAACCCATATGTGCAAAATAAAATAATCTTTATCTATGTATTTATTTTATTTTATTTATTTTATTTTATTTAAAAGGTACACCAACGACTTATCCACTAGAAACAATGACATAATAAATTAATAACATATGCACTGTGTTATGGTGAATTAGTCACTTACAGGCGTACACAGCACTTACATAAAAAAAATGATAACTTCTTAAATAAAATCAAAATTATCGTTAGAGTTAGAATAAGAATTAAAACATTAAGATTAAAATAAAAAAATAAACAGTAAAATTGATATTAACATTTCAAAACAGTAGAACGCGATAGTGAGTGCAACAAGACAACAATTCAAAATTGGCAGGCACATGCGGCAAAAAACAAAAAAAAATGAAAAATGAAATAGTAAACACAGTTTGAAATTATGACTCGTCGCTAATAGTTATAAGTTTTCTGCGAAATTGGAAAAATTTGTCTGTGAATATATCAATATTGTTGGAGATATCTATTTTATTATAATTAGCCATAAATCGATTCAAAGGGGCATTGAGACCAAGGTTGGTTCTAGATGAGGACGGTGCAAAGGTATTTATTTTGCGTAGAGATCTAGTTACGGTACGCCTAGGAACAGCTATATTAATTTCTGATAATAACTCAGGTAGATCCGCCAGGTTATGTATGATTTTGTAAAACAAGAGCTGATCAGAAGTGCTTCTACGTTGTTCTAGTGATGACATATTGAAGTGATTAAGCCTTTGGGAATAATTAGCGTCATGAGGGCAACTAGGGCTTCTAAAGCGTAAGTACCTGGTGAAGGCCTTCTGTATACGTTCAATCCTGTTAGTATGGACACGATATATGGGATTCCAAACTGGAGATGCGTAGTCCAGTATGCTTCTAACAAGGGTGTAGTAAAGCACTTTTAGTGTCGATATGGACCGAAATTCCGAGCAAGTTCTCTTAACAAAACCCGACATTTTTGTCGCTTTGGCCACAATCGCGTCAATATGATTGACGAAAGTTAGCTTGCTGTCGAGATGGACACCCAAATCACGGATGGTATCAACCTTTTGCAGAGGAACCCCATTTAATGCATACGATGATGATCGTACTTGTTTGTTTCGAGTAAAAGTCATGTGATAACATTTACTTGCATTAAGAGTCATCATATTAGCTTGACACCATTCTTGCACCGCATCCAAGTCTTCCTGAAGTAGAAGGATGTCGCGGTCAGTTTTAATTTCCATGTACAGTTTCAAATCGTCTGCAAACATGGAACATTTGCAGTGCCGTACAGAATGAACAATGTCATTGACGAAGATCAAAAAGAGGATCGGTCCCAGGTGAGATCCCTGTGGTACCCCGGAGGTGGAAAGATAATACGGCGACTCATAACCTCTCACAACCACTCTCTGTTTCCTCTCAAATAGGTATGAGCCAAACCACATGAGTAGTTGGCCGGATATGCCAAACTGTTCGAGCTTTGTGATAAGTACTTTGTGGTTAACCTTGTCAAAGGCACTGCTGAAATCTGTATAGATGGAGTCAACCTGTGCGCGGGAGTCCAGAGATCTGCTAATGTCATTAACGTAATGTGTCAAATTAGTGGTAGTAGATTTGCGAGCACAGAAACCGTGCTGTTGGGGAGCCAACTGCGCTCTTATGTGCGAGGTTAACATGGGACAAACAAGCGCCTCGAACAGCTTCGCAAATACGGAAAGAAGCGATATGGGACGATAGTTCGAAGAATCATTGACTTCTCCCTTCTTAAAAATGGGCACAACGTTAGCAACTTTCCATTGAGAAGGGAACATAGATGATTTAATTGACTTGTTAAAAATCAACATAAGCGGAAGAGACAGGTTAGCTGCACATTTCTTGATAAATAACGGGGGCAAGCCATCAGGTCCTGGACCCTTGCAAGCGTCGAGTTTCTTTAACTCCTTAAACACGTCTCTCTCAGTAAAAGTCATTCCACATAAGGCGGATTGAAAATAATTATGCGAGCTAGTACTGGGAGCATTCGGGCTAACGGATGGTATGAAGGTTGAAGAAAAGTGTGTGGCAAATTGTTTGCTTATTTCTTCACCAGATGTTGCAATATTCTGTCCCAAATGCATAGTGGAAGGAATGTCGCTAGACTTTGATTTTTTGGCTTTCACAAAGGACCAAAAGAGTTTTGGGTTTTGAGCGATATTCTTTTCCATGTTCGTTATGTATGCCTTGTAGCAGTCCTTGATCATTATTCTTGCGCGGTCGCCTAGAATTTTATGTTCATAATTATCTCTAGGATTTTTATATTTTTTATAGCGAGATCTCACTTTTTCCTTTTCGTTCAGTAATCTAATAAGAGACCTAGAATACCAACATGGAAATTTGCCATTAGGTACTTTGGAGAGAGGAACACACTCATTTATAATACAACGAATATGTTCGTACAGTACATGCACCATAGCATCGACATCAGGCAGTTCAGAAAATATTTTTGTCCAATCTATATCTCTTAGTTTCAAATTAATCAACGCATAGTTAGCACGTCTGAAATTCGGTTTTGAGATTCTTTTGTTTATTAACGGAGCTGGTGAAATATCGCTGACAGTAATTATAATGGGTGGGTGATATACATCTACTTTGGACATTGGATCATTGCACTCGCTAACACTTCCCCCATAAAAGTTAGAAAAAATTAGGTCTAAGGTTTTATTGTAACAATTTTTAACTGTATTTAGTTGCAACATATTGTTTTCTGACATAAAATCTATTAAAGAGTGGCCTAGCCTGTTAGCGTAGTTAGTTGGGGTTGTACATGGAGAGGAACCAAGAGTATTGTCTATGTCCCAGCTGATAAAACTGAGATTGAAGTCTCCTGCTACAATCGCATCTTCTCCTGTAGATTCCATCAATGAAGATACTCCGTCTAAAAATGTATCCAGTAAGATTTGTTGAACTGGTGGTGGTAGGTAAACGGCGCAGATATTTAAATTACGGTGCCTTTTTCCCCTGGTGATTTTAAGTCTGACCCATAGATCTTCGATGTCAGATTCCCATTTTGGCACACGTACGGAATCAATAAGCTTAGACACTGCGATCAGAACACCTCCACCCCTCCTGGTTCCCAGAGCAGTTGAAGCCCTATCCCTGCGATAAACGTGATACCTGGAGTCGAAAATTTCGCCGTCATTTATGCCGTCGTCAAGCCACGTTTCTGTTCCAATTATAACGTCATAGTTGCCCAACTGTGCAGCCAGCTTAATGGAATTAAGTTTGGTTTTCAGGCCTCTGAAATTCTGGTAATAAATTGTGAATTTTTAAGTACTGGTGCACGGTATCAATGCATAAGTATTGGTTTGAACAATCTCATAGCAAGGCAACGGCTTCCAAGCTTTTCATGTGTTTTGCTTGCTCACCGTCGGCTTTTCTGACGAGAACTTTGCCGTCGCGTACCCACACGTATAAATATCCCTTTTCGCGCGCTGTATTCAGACAAGCGTAATCTTATATTGCGACCTTAAATGGAAAACATGTTTTTGTTAGGTAGGCGAAATAGAAAGCTAATTCACAAAATATTCAATTTCAGTCACAATCCCAGAGTTTTGATGGATATTTTGCAACCCATTCCTTTAATAAATTCGTCTGCTGAACAACGTAAATAACAATGTGGGTGAACTGTCAATATGAAATAAATTGCAATCAAATGACATTGTATGTGTGTTACGCAATTCCACCACTGGTTTCAAAGCTACAAATGCGTCTTGTTGGTTTAAGAATTGAAATGAAAAACTTGCATCGTTGACACAGACTTCCTTTTTATTACAAATATGAATTGCACATAAGAACATTTCATACAAAAATATATTCTTAATTAAAAAGATTCCCACTAAAACAAACTAGAAAATATTGGTAGATCAAGGCCCCCCGGGAGCGGGCCAGATAAAATTAAAATCAATATTACATAAATACAATAATCAGAAAATTTTGATTATAATTAATTATGCAATCATAGTGGAAATGCAAAAGATATTTTATGAAATCAGATGTCAAGAGTTTTTCTAGATGTAAAACGGAAATTAAAATATTTAAAGATTATAAAAATTTGTTTCCTAATAACTTATTATGAGTACATTTTAATTGACGACACTCTAAGCCAAAGCAAATCGTGACATTAATTCATATTTAAAATACCATAAGAATTTATTGACAATATTTTTTTTATTAACAATTCAACAATCTAGCTAACATTATATACAGTTGTGATGGTAAATGGTAACATTACATCTTTGACTCTATTTAATTTCTCTATGACCGCCGTTTCATCCGACGACGTTACAATCGTGTAGGTATCATCCTACAGTACTTATATCACATTATTTATAATTATTAATATACCTGTCGAATATAAAACATGTAAATTTTGAGACTTTATACAATTGAGATTGAAATTTGTGACAAATGACAATGTTATTATTTAAATATAAAAATCTAACTTCTAGAAATATATATCTAAGGTCGCGGCAGAAATAAATGAATGATTAACTTTTAACTAATTACAATTAAAACTAGGAAGCTTTACTACTTATAAAATAACTTTAAAATTATGACGAGTCAAGGTATATTTAGGACTATGTAAAAAATTGCCTAACAGAATCAAGATTTTAAACTACATTTTCGTCAACTTGAATACGTTCAAAATTAAAAATTGTACAATTTTTAAAACGCTATGGTAACTTTGGGCCTATGAACTAAATTATGATTAAAATACATTTAATTACAGTTAGGGGTCGTAACGCCATACTAAGAGAGCTCACCAGATCTTAAACCAGATTCATATTACATTATAGTGTATTTGTGGCATGTTTATGGCTTGTATTTCAATGACTTTTGATGGAATCATGTCTGCTGATATCTGTCTGATCTGTTAATTTGATTGATCAAAACATTGTTTTCATCTAAGTATCAAATTGTTGTAAGCAACAGCAAGTAATAATTTTAGACCGTCTTAGAACAATGTAGGAACATTAGTAGAAACTTTATAGATACTTAATTTTAGCATAACTGCCTATAGAAAACTTTCTATGGACCGTCAAGCCAAAATAGCACTTGATAACAATGCAATACTTCATCAACAACAAGTAAAACAATAATGCATCAAGACAGCCCAAATTAATGTGAAAAGGGAACAAACAATGGACGGTTGATGACGTCATAGACATTCAGTTATTTGTACAACAGAGACGGAACATACCACAGGTGTAATGCAAATTACCTCAGCTGCTAACATCAAAGGCAGGTTTGATTAAGTCGAGTGAGCGCTAAGTCAAGATGTACCAGCAAACATGGGACCACTAATAAGGACTTGTGTTACTAAACATAGCTACGTAACTTAGTGCAAAGCTATCATAGTCTTAATCGATTACGTTTCAATTATCAATTAAATGGTAATCGATATAAATCATTTTCTTGGACATAATTTTTTATTTATGAGTAGTTCGAAAGTTTGTACGGAATGTTATATCTATCTTTAACTATTGAATGATTGATATGGAATCGATTCTTTCGAAAACTTCCGAGAGAATGCCGTAGGAACGGTACATTGAGTAATATCGTCCAAGTATCACATTGTAACAGTGTGGCGCCGAAACCATCGCTACACGAACTCTTTGTTCAACTTACAATTTTATAACTAGCTATTTTACATACATACATAATTATTTTAATTACGAGACTTTAGTACTTCGATTGGTGATGCGATTTTTATCGATACGTAATACAGACAAACGACAGACGTTAATTTTTCTTCACAGTGTAACTACTGACGAAAAATCGAACACAAATTGTTAGATTTTTGACGTGACAACGTCTAATAAATCGATGAAGCTGGTTGCACTCACGAAAAAACATGTCTCATGTAGCGTTACCTCGCGGCCTCGCTCTGTAGCGTTCCATGGCGGCTTGAAGTGCAAGCGAATATTAACAAATGCAATGCAACTATTCCATCAGTATTTTCTTATGACGTTGTCACGTTCAACTATCGTCAGTAAACCGACTTTACAGACAACCGATTTTTCGTTACAGAAAAAGAACACATTAAGTAGTATTTATCTTAGTAGCCTATTTTGTTACGTCATTATAGATAGAGCTACGTATTTGTTTCAATCATTGATCTACTCTGGAACATTCTTCGTCGTCTGTCAGTATTATACTCGAATTTTGGACAAAATGTGGAGATGCCGATGACAGTGACAGTCTTCTCTATATTCACCAAACATTATGCAAAGGCGGTAACTGCAAACTATAGTCGATAAACTTTTATCGATAATTGATAGATGTATTTCATCGAACTTTTCTCTAACGAGTAAGCACGGACCTTTTATCGATCGATAGATAATTATCGAGTAAATAAATAATTAACGGAAGTAACTATATCATATTGACTTAATCGATAAAAAGTCCGCACTACTTCCGATTTTCATTAGCTTTTACAAAGCTTTAGGTAAATGTCTTATAACAACATCCAACATAATCGTAATGGTCCTCCTTCAACACAGTAAAGAAATTAACAGTAGTCCAACTTTTATTGACATCCGTGCCAAAGGGTAACATACTAGCGAAGTTGACTTACTGCTTATGTCTCTATGGTGTAAAAATTCGAATTGAACAACTAAAATTTTCAATAACTAGGAAGTTGTGACCGTCCATCACTTACTGACTTACCTACCGCTCGTCGCGGATCACTTGACTGATGACGTCATAACTTACTTCTACGATCACAGCGCGCGCTATGTGGAATGTTCGAGTAGTGGTTCGTGTTCGCACTCGGGTCGCTCTTTCTCGCTCTCTCTCGTGGGGAAGTTTATGCGCGAGGTGAGAACGGCGACGTCGCCGTCGTCGGTGCACGCAAGTGGCGAGTACACCACGCCGCGCGTGCGTGTGCGCTTCTGCTTCTGTTCACGTGGACTGTGCGCCTGCGAACAGAAAGGACGTTTAAGATTTTTGTGGTCACAAGAGTTTTCCACCACATATTATAAACGAATGTTTCCTCAGGGCGGTCGTACATGCAATTGCATATCGTTACGATCTATGGTTATTGAACCGTGTAATATTTCAATTTTAGAATATTACGATGCGATAGCAAATAGATGAAAAACAACGATGCGTGGAACTGTCAAATTCTTGTTTTGATAATTCTGTCAGTTTTTCACACACACGGCTCGATATCAGCTTTAGTGAGCTGGAGAAATTGTGGAGACTATCTCTTACATAGGTATTTGTTATGTCTATATTCTCAAAATAAACAATAGGGATGACGAATGATTTTGAAATCCTCTTCCGTAATGTACATACACATTTACTATTTACGAAAAAACCTATATTTCGGTTATAAAATAAAGTTGAACGAAGTTTAAAGACATTTTTCTAATATTTTTTCAATAGCGCGCGAAAACAGCTCGCAGTGTCATGGCGTCGGGTCTGATGTCACGCCTAGGTAAACACTAAACGTCAAATGTGTCAAGCTGACACATTTGACACATTTTACGTTTAGTGTTTACCTTTCCTCTGACTACGCGTGTTGACAAAACAAACATTGCATATTTCATCTGATAAAAATGAATTCCAAAGTGTATAAGTCGTGTGCAGTGCCTCAGTGTAAAAACACATCAATAACCACTCCCAACAAGGTGTTTATATATGTCCCAAACAAGCAAATAATAAGAGTTCAATGGTTAAAGCTCGCAAGGCGAAACCATGTTGTTATAGATTCGTGTTGTAGAGTCCAAGTGGAGTGGATAAATTACACTTAAATTAATAAAAAATCGATCCAAATGCGTAATCGGTAGTAGTCAACAAAACGCAAGTGATGTTTACATAGGCGTGACGTCATGCGCTGTGATTGGCGTTTCAGTCAAAATGGCCGAATGCCGTATTTTCATCTTTTATTTTAGTGAAAATCCGATTAATCTCAAGTTTTTAAATAAAACTAAATCAATGTTTTAAATCCTTTTAATGTGTACTTCCCCTAAAATCATTAAATCTTTGATTATTTGATACTGTCGCCACGCCTATTCCCAGTATTGTTCTGTAATAACAAAAACAAGAATTTCTAAAACTTTCCTATTTGTCTGTAGATCAAAATAAACATGAAGTGAACGTATCCTTAGTTTATTATTGCAACAAAAATAAAAGAAGTATTTATGTGACGTAAAACATCTTCATTTCGTATGCTGCTCTTACGAGAATGTCGATAGCGACATTAATGAGGTTATTCGCAGTAAAGTATGAATGTTTATGGATGTATAGACCATAATATGTTTTATTAGTATTGTGATTGACATCCATCTGATATTACGTTCGATAGTAGCCCCCGCTAGATATCATGACTGTACTTGAATTAAACTAATCATTTTATTCAGTTGCAACCCACAACTTATTATGGGGCCAAAGTTCCATACAATTTGATCCATGTCCTTTTAATAGTTTCTTTAGTTTTTGCAAGCGTATCTCTATCTTGCAGAACATACAAAACATGCCTATGTTGCGACAAACATGGATCACAATTTCTCCATCTGATCATCTTTAAAATATGACAGAAATTGGCAGTCACTCCGTTTAAAATTTTCATACATTCAGCAATGGTTAAAAAAAAGTTTAGGTACTACAAAGCTGTTGTCAAAAAAAGACATTGACAACGCTGCGGTACTTATTTCTTAAATATCGCAGCATTATGCTGAGATAGGAGCTCTTTTATCCTCGCACGGGTATGTTTCTGGATTATTTTGCAAAAAAAAATAGCATTAAAACTAATGCTATTTTTTATTGTTTGTTTTTCTGTAGGTGCCCCAGATAAAACAGTTATCTTTCTTTCTTGCTTTATATACCTGTAACACCATGAGTACAGCGATGAACAGCCCCACAGCCGCCGCACACACCGCAAGTGTAACGACCGCGACGCTGGGCGCGGAGCGCGCGCTCGGTGCGGTGTGTAGCGCGCCCCACTCGGCGATGCGGCGCTTGCCCGCTACCGACGAGTTTATGCACTCACCTGGTGGAAATGACAACGGTTAGGAATGCTGTGAGAGAATAATATCCTAAATTCAGTCTTTAGCTGAAATTACTCAATAGTAAATTAAGATACGTGTGATTTATGTAGTCCATTATTGCACGGTACGCTCGGGCGCTAAACGCCGTGCATTAATACTACTCAAGTGACACATAACGTATAGGTACCTACTATTTTATAGCACGTGTGACCTAAATGTGCGCTAATTCACGGTTTTCTGAGTAAAAATGGACTACCTACTGAAAGTATTAGTAGTCCATTTTTCCAGAGTCCCCTTAAGTAAGGGGACTCTGATATAAAGACGAGATATATGAGGAATTTCAAATTTCTATAGAAAACTTATTTTTCTCATAACTCGTCTTTAAATCAGTGTCCATTCAAAATATATATTTGGGAACCTAGATATTGTGTAATCCAATCGGAATAAATACATACAACCTTAAGAATATGTTTGATTTACAAATTATTTTGGTATTAAGTTTGTTTGAACTACGCATGCTCTGCCGGCCCCTTAAGGCACAGAAAACCGTGACTTAAGTGGGGGTTTAGATCACACAGTGCTATAAACATTTTTACTATAGTTATCGCGTTTTAGCATGGCAATAGCGGACATTGACCTACCTTAATTAACTAGATTTTTTTATTTAAAACCTGAATAAAGTCCTAAATTAATATCTATCGTGATCTTCAACATGTTCCACGAAAAACCATAGGTACAGTGTGTGCCACGTAAGAAGAGACTTGACACACCACGTGGTCTGACATGCGCAGAACACGATTTTAGGTATCTTTAGCGGTATGAGGTCTGAGTGCGGGACGGGACCGGACGTCATAGGGGCGGCGGAAAGAGCGGGGGAGGCGGGGTCAAGTCTCTTCTTACGTGGCACGCACTGTACATAGTTTATTGTTTGGGTCCCTGCGGAGAGATATTAGGGAAAGAGCAATGTCCGCTATTGCGATGCTAAAACGCAACAACTATAGTAAAAAAGTTTGAGCTGAATTTCAGCTTAACCTTTTGACCGCCACACATCAATAAATCAAAAACGTGTCGTCGGCGTCAGTTTATCATGTAGTCGAACCGTGGCGTACTGGGAACATTTTGGTTTGTCATCTATACATGACCGTGGCGGTCAAAAGCTGAATTTGATTTTTCAAAACTGGGACCGTATTCTCTATGACACAATGAACGAAACCGCGCGAAATGAACGCGAGATTGGCGTGGTTAGCTAAGGAATTGACGTGGTTACGTAGTAAGGAATCACTGAGAGGTCATAGTGAATTAGAGCCCTGAAAAGATACCTAATTATTTAATATTGAAAACCAACATGGAATGAAAAATTCTAGAGATGTCCACATCTCTAGAATGTTTCATTCCATGTTTGTAAAACTTCAATTACTTTAAGAGTCCAAGGAATTGTTTTTTTTCTAAAGTAATTGAATTTTTCCACAGTCATAGCAGCGAGTAAGTACTACTATTGGGCATAGCTCATGTTCCCAAAATGTAAGTATAAAAGTAGGTGGAAGTTGCCATTATAATGAAGCTTGATACTGACGCTGAACGCTTTCACTATTCGCTTGGTTTCTTTTGATCATGTCCCGTTTCTTACAAAAAAGCAAAGAATAAAAATAGGTTTTTAACGTACCAGTATCAGGGTTACAATGGCAGCAGTCGGTGGCCGGAGTGGAGTTGGTGGCGCCGCGCTCAGAGCAGCATGGCACGCATTGGTTGTTTAACCTGTTTCAGAAGAAAACGTTATGGTGAGGAGATGTTATGGGGCAAGCGCTAAGGTAGCCCGCGAAATTCAATTTTTTTTAGGTTTTTTGCAGTTTGCTGGTCAGTATTAAGTTGTACGTCGATCAAAATATGATTCGCGGCCGTATCAAATATGTATTTACAGAATTATAATTAATCATTAAAATCATCAATACAACTCTCTAAGACCACGTAACTCCAAAGAATGACGATTTCATGAAACAGTTATTCTTTGGAGTTACGTGGTCTTAGAGAGTTGTGTTGATGACTTTAATGATTATAATTCTGTAAATACATATTTGTTACGGCCGCGAATCATACATTAATCAACGTACAACTTAATACTGACCAGCAAATTGCAAAAAACCTAAAAAAAAATTGAATTTCGCGGGTTACCCAGGCGCTTTCGCCTTATACAGAAATGGCTATAAATGTATTAAAACTTTATGCACAAGTAAAAAAAAATACTGTATAAAGGCGGACTTTATGCCCGAGGCATTTTCTACCAGTCAACCTTAGTGATGCAGAGACAAGACATTGGGATTGAGCTGCTCGCTCTGCTAAGCTATGAGATAAAACCATAAAACTTGACATTTTAATTATCATGCAAAATCATCATTATACACAACTTTATACACACATTGACATTGATTGTTTTCTTTTGTTCGCGTTTACTTCATAAGCACTTCATATATACATAGAGTTTGTATAAACCAATACTTATCAATTCCGTGCGCTAGTGTACTTTTTCTTGACTTTATTGCATAAAATTCAAAACCTGTCAATGGGGATTGTCCAAAATTTCTAACCATTATATTTTATTTTATTTTTTGTAAATTTAGAGCATTTTGAGAAACTAATTTGAATATTTTGATGATTGGCTCAATAGTTATTTTAATAAAAATTATTTAATTATTTAAGTTTTTAAGGTAGGTGACGTCATCCAGTAGCATAAAGATTAAGTGCCGTTGCCTTACTAGTACATTATTAAAAATTTTAATCTGTCAACACAACGTCAACAATGTCACATCTGTCAAAGTGTCAATAGGCCGAATAGACGTCTTAAATAATCGAATCCTAGCTTAGCGTATTTATTTACAAATGGTTTTTTTATGTGTAAGTGTCCTCCAAGGAATATACTACTCTCTATCGTCACTAGAACAATCGACGCGGCGACTTAGAAATAGAATAATAACGCATAAACGCACGCGGCGACATTATTACTATTATTGCTGCAAGTTGGAACAAAGCACTTCCTGTATTCCATAACTCTTCCAGTATATTAAATATTGTCGAGTGTTGAAATAATGTATGTAATGTAATAATGAGATTTATAAACAAGAATGTTTATATTTTTGACATATTTACAATAATTTGACATTTGACAGATTGTAGACAATACTTGCCTCTTACTTTTTATTTTCTGAGGCAACGATACAAAACTGTACAGCCAGTCGTACGTAATTTGAAGGGCAAAGAAGGTCAATCGTATTTTATCAAAAATATCAATAACATATGAATATTTTTCAAAATTAATTAGTCCGTAATGATCAGTAACGCTATTCCTCGAAATGGTTTTTCAATTACAACATTTAAAAAAATATGAACAATGCCCATTGCCCAAACCGTATTTCTAGAGTTGTCAACCAATAAGCTGATATTTCACACCTACCTGACATCTAAGATCCCAGCCACTTAGCAGCTGCCTAGTACCCACTATCTAGGCAGCACAAAGTAATAGGTAATATATCTGTAATACACATTGTACAGGTAGCAATTCCTGGAATTTCTCGAGTATTCTAGGTACGAGATATTCGATTATCTTGTATAGGATAATCAAACTGTATAGGATACGTTTCAGTTCAATTCGAATCGTGTTACGTGTTCTATATCAGGATTTCTAATGGCTGGAGATATCCTGCACAGATTTAGATAGAGCAGGGCAAATATCATGCACTCTATGACAAAAAGTAAAAATTGAAGTGACAAGCGATTTTGATCCATGAGCAGTGCAACTATTAGGTGAAAGAAAGAAAGAAAATACGTTTATATGCGGTAAACATGACGCAAAAAAAGAACGCAAAAAGAACAAGTTGATGGAAAATATGCGTCACATTGATCCACGCAACACGGCCATAGCTCAGGTACTGTTAACTTGACTTGAACTGACCCTCAACTGACCAGCCCGTATCATGGCTATCAGTGAGAATTTACCAATTTTGTGAACGGTGAAACCAACGCTGGCAGTTTGAAAAGATTACCCAGTTTGCAAGATTGACTGGGTAATCTTTCCAAACTGCCAGCCTTGGTTTGACCGTAAACAAAATTGGTAAAGAATTTTAAACAGTACCTACGATAGTCGACCATGGAACTAGCTAGAGCAAAATGACTTCAGACCAAACGCGAATTTGTGCGAATCGGGTTCAGTTTCATTGGTGAAATTCGCCTTAAATATAACATACATATTTATATCGGTAACAAAAAAGATCATAACCCACAAAATAGTAGCACTATATGTGTCAAACACTTTGTTAGTAAAGGTAACTCCACAAACGTCCACTGGCTTAAGCATAAGACGTCACAAGTGTTTCTGGCCGACGCGTAGTACTTACGTGTGTCAGATGTCCTTCAATCACTAAGGACCCTTACGTCACGCCACCTTTGCTCCAAGACGTGGAAACTAAGTGGTACGGGTGAAATGTTTCACTGGAGCGGAATGGGATAGGCAACGCAAAAGAACATAATTTTTTGCGTTTTACGTACACTTTTATTTGTTTTTAATTTACGAGGCGGTTTTTTTTGCTAATTCTTATTTTATCATTTATATATAGGTACCTATCTATACATATATATATTTGTATTAAAACAAAGTCGGATTAGTTACACCATTACCCACGTACCGTTACTCACGAACGGCTGGACCGATTTTTATGATGTTTGATTTGTTGGATTTGTCTCCGCTTCAAATAGCATATCTCATGGGAAAAATTATAATGAAGACAATTCATTTTCTCATACATTTAGGCGGTACGAAGTTCGCTCGGTCAGCTAGTTTAGAATAAATTCTCAGAAAATAAATTTTAATATCTAATGGAAGAGTGTAGGTACTTTAAATTAAACGCATTCTTTTTTCAAGTAGGTAAGTACAGACGCCAGCACATCAAGTTACCCGAAACCGTCAAGTTTTCCCAATCAACTTTGAACCTCATGCTTTAGCGATAAAGTTGAAAATCTATTATAGAAATTTGACAGATTGTAGTGCCGCAACCTGTTACCATGGATTCAGTACATGATTCTGAACCGTGTTACAATTTTTCATCGGCAATTAAACAAAAAAAAATCTGTTTAATACATTTTGACCGCGTAGGTATTGTACTTTTCTATGATACAGCAGATTATTTTTTTTGATAACCTACGAATTATTTCTACGCTTGAGGATCTAGAATCATGTGCTGAATTGATAGTTCCAGTTTGCGCTTCGATGTGACCATGTCACCCTTTATTTTAGGCTTTCAGACATTACATAGTATAATTTGATGTTTTTCCATCGTGAAGGTAGTAGTAGTTATAGTAAGTATCTATTATTTATTTATTTTATAACTAGCAACGTCCCGCGATTTCACCCGCATAAGTGTCAATCCTGTGGGATAAAACTATCCTATGTCTTTCCCCGGGTTGCAATCTATCTCTCTGCCAAATTTTATCGAAATCCGTTCAGTAGTTTAGGCGTGAAAAGGTAACATACAGACAGACAGACAGGCAGAGTTACTTTCGAACTTATAAAATTAAATATGGATAGTTGAGAATTCTAAAGTCAAATAATTTAAAACAACATTTGTATTACGTGTATCTAATCTCTAGGTACTACGCTCACACAAGTGACCACGAAACACAATTTTAACGTGAGCGGAAAACTGACGCGCTTTCAGCACGTGCACTCGACATTTCTCGCCGGCTGCTATTCCACGGCCCGCTCAAACAGACTGTTTCACTCGCTATTTCATACATAAACGGCGTACTAAAGTAACCTCTAAACGTATGACCCACCTGTCGAGTCAACGAAAAGTGAAACGTGGGGCAATTGAACTGTCTCGCACACAGACGCAAAAAAATGCGGTAGTATTCGAAATTAACTTTGCGATTTACTTCTGGTTTCTAAAATCCGGGATTTAATCAGTGCATTGTAAAATCACATGTCAACTTGAATATTTTTGTTTCCAGCAATTAAATTAAAAAATATATATATCAGAGATAAGGTTTTTTTTTTAAGCCGGGTGAGTCCCCTTACTTCTGTTATCTTGCTAATCCACTGAACAAGTGATGTCTATGTGTACAACCGACATCAGACTGCTCTTCAAGGCCCTAAGACCAGTCAGGTATAATTTACTGCGGCCTCGTTCTACTGGTGGCGTCGTAGTACTGCCCCTCATAACACTCGATACGTAACCCACCTTGTATAGTAAACTACAGTAATATCCACATACCTATCAAGTCTTAGCGGTCTGGAACACGTGGTACAGCTAAACAGCCCCTGTCCCGAACACGTTCGACAAGTCGCATCACAGCCACGACACGTTCCACTGCTGAGGTCGTAGTACTGCGAGCCGAGACACTCCATACATAGCCCGCCGTCTAACATGAAGCGGGGTGGGCAGGACTTGCAGTGGAGCGGGCCTGAGCCGTCGCACTCGAGGCAGTAGTGGTGGCAGTGCCGGCAGCCGCCGAGGGTTTGGTAGAAACCTGGAGGAAAACACACACGTTAAGGGGCTTACATGACCTAAAGCGCGGTCACTGTCGGACTGCATAGAAAAGAAAGAGAAGCGCGATGACACAACGCTGAATTTTATTGCATAATATGAAGCAATTAAATAATTGCTTCATATTTTGCAATAAAATTACCAAAATCAGAATGATTGTATATACAAGTGAAGTGAAATCATGAAGATACCTCTAAAGTAAAGTTTTTAGAGCTATCTTCATGTATTTTTTCAATCGCATCAAATTAGTTGTGTTATGTTTTCAACACAGTATCTACCTAGCATACAGTATGTTAACTAACAGAGGGCGTTCCCGTTAACCCGCAATAGTATAGCATCCATACATGCTAAAAAAAATATTACCATTCGAAAATAAAATGTTTTTATTTTTTTTATAATAAAATATTCATTAAAAATCGTAAATTGATACTCTATTTATTTAATTAATTCTAATTTATTTAATTAAATAAATTCCGACATTGCTGTCCTTCAAGTACGCGTGTACAGAGTGTTTCTTTAAGACGGCGCCTATGCAGCCCAACGCGAGCGATTTCGTACCTCTCGCCCGCGCCACCCCGCGCCCCCTCTACTATAATACGCGGAAGCGCGCGGCGCGGGCGGCGAGCGGCGACAGCAAGTGCGATCGACTGCGTGTAGTGATGGGCGACTCGGAAAGTTTCCATCATTCCACCCGGAATATTCCTGGGAATATTCCCAAAACGGGTATTTACCCGGGTGCGTTCCCAAATCGTGGGTAAATTAGTTTCTATGACGATTGATTTAGTAAGTACTGAATTAAAACAAAAACATCAACTCCAAAATCATTTAATCAACAACAGGATGGTTCAGATATGAAAATTATTGTTTAAATATCCTGATATTTAAACAATAATTTTCATATCTATATGAAATTTTTATGGGCGACAAAAATCACTTCAAGTTTAATACTCTTATAATAGTAAGTAGGTAAAATGTTATTGAGATTCATTTAATCACTGTCTAAATCACTGTCATCGGAGAATGTTTTTGTCATATCGCAAAACTCTATTTCTCTTGTATTTCCAGAAGTTGATGGTTGAGGTTCAATATTGTGTATGGTCAATGGGCTAACCATAAAAGGACTTGAAGTGGGTTCCTCATCTTCTTCATCTACTTCTTCGTCTTTTTGATTATGTAATAAATTCCAGTTATATGATATGTAGGCCAGCTTTGCAGCTCTTTCTGTTGTTAACCTATTTCGTTTAAGGCTGTGGATATTTCCATGAACGCTGAAGGTACGCTCTGTTGCAGCCGAGGTGCAGGGAGCAGTTAAAAGACAAGCTGCAACTTTGCTCAGAGGTTTGTTTTTGCAAATTCCTTTCCACCAAGTTAAGGGATTCATTTTCTGGAGGCTGGTCCAAACAAAAGATTTTCCCCATAAACCTTCTCTTGCTCTATAATTAGCTAAATCTGTCATTATTTCCAAGTGTAACTGCCTTCCTTTCTCATGAATAAAATCCATGGCAATGATTTCTTCATCGTCGTTGAGTTCGATGCCTTGAGATTTTGGATCTAGCATATAGGCTGCTAGATGAATAGGCTTTATGCAGTTCCCTCTGCGTTTATCAACTGCATTTAAAATCCTCTCCCTGACATTATTGTCAACCAAACAAGAAAAACCAGGAAGCAGAAAGACCAGACGTGATTTTATATCTTTGAATGACATGTACACGTCATTTATGTACGCTTCGTTTCCTTCTAGTTTAAATATGTAATCTGTTATTGGCTCTAAAATTGCAGTAGATTCGTCGATCATTTTCCAAAATTCTTCGTCTAGTAAATTTGCTTTAATATCAACTGGGATCATTGTTGCATCTTCATGTACTGCCAAACATTGCAGAGCCGCCTTGCTATTTTGCAAACTACGCACAGCATGAAGGTAACTGCCCCAACGCGTCTTGCTGGGCAATTTTAGTTGCTCGCCAGAACCTTTTTCTACAATTATCTGCCTGAATAACGCGCTCAGAATTTGACTTTTTCTAATACATTTGATTACGTCGACGGCAACTGAAATGAAGGCTTGTATAGCATCTTCTTTCATTATATCATGACAAAGTAAATTCAATGTGTGCGCCACGCAATTAAGTGTGATTACGTTCGGATGTTGCAGTTTTACTAAATCAAAAGCTTTTTGTAGGTTTTTTGCGTTATCTCCTATTAAAGTCACAAATTTATACGTTCCGTAGGTTCTCATTACTATTTGAATTTCTTCACTTAGGTATTCGGCAGTGTGACGATGGCCAGTTGTAGCTAAACTTTTTACAAAAACGGGTTCAGGTTTCGCAATAACAAAATTAATAATACCCTCGTTCCGTCGGTTACTCCATCCATCGCACTGAAGATGTAAATTGTCAGTCGACTTCAATTCTTCAGTTATTTCTCGTTCCATTTGACTGTAAATTGTTTCTAAATGTGTTGTGGAAACAGCTTTCCGTGTTGGTAGTTCGAACAGAGGCTGTAGTTCTTTAAAAAACTCTCTCCACAGAGGATGTTCCACCATAGACAGAGGCGAGCCAGTAACATAAATTGCTTTTGAAAGCAATTTTGTAAGTCGTAGTTTTTTTTCCTCTGTAAATTCTAGAAAAGGAGTAGCGTCACTGATGGGTGTTGAGTTTTCAATTATTTCTCCTTCTGTAGTTGATGAGTTCGATGTATTTGATGCTATTAACGATGTTTCTTCACAGCTTTCCGTTAACTCATTTCTTATAACCAGCGGACATTTGGGACACTTCATCAAGTGATTACCCATTTTAGTCACATTAGGTACCCGGTACATTTTTGAACAAAATGTGCATTTGACTGATTTGTCAGGTAAGCTGTGGTAATGTCTCCAAACTTTTTGTTTTTTCTGTTTCGGCATGATGATATCTATAACAATAAAGTTCATCAATATTAATATTTTTAAATGTTTTTAATAATGTTTAGGAAATATTTAAAAATTTAATTTAAAAAACAAATTATTAAAATTTATTTACAATATTTTTTTAAAGGACATTGTTCAGACTTGGCCATTTGTAAACACGATGCTATGCAAAAAAGTAATTTACCATTATTTGAAATTATATTTTAGTAATTATCTGATGCAAATAACTTTGTATCAATCAGCACTGTAAAAAATCTATTTTTTTTTTAGTATCTTATTTGATCTACACAGGTTCCGACTTTGGATTTGGTTCGGTGTTGCCAAACTAAAACTCGTTAAAACAACAAATTCAAATCGATTTAAAATACAGTGCAATCTCTCCACTGTATTTAACATAGTTTTCGTTAAATCACATAAGTAAAAATGCTAATAAACGATTTAGGACATAAAAAATGATAAACTGACGTTTTATACATTATTTCTGGAGAACTTATAACATTTTGATCGATTTCGAATGGATCGATATAGTATTGTTTTTTTATGGCAACACGGTGCTTAAAAATATTGTGTCAATTTGTCAAAATGACAGATAACATTCGCTTTGTTTCTTTGCATCGTGAGTGTTGTTTTTGTGAGTTTTTTAACGACTACTTTGTTTTTTTTTAAAATGCATTCCGATTCTTCCCTTCTTGACGACCCTGGCACTTCTATGGACCCCGAACCTTGTATTTACGTCGAACCTGGCACACCTACGGATTCGGATACGAATCAATTAAATGTAAAAAAAATATCTAAA
This sequence comes from Luperina testacea, assembly GCA_927399505.1. Taxonomy (NCBI): domain Eukaryota; kingdom Metazoa; phylum Arthropoda; class Insecta; order Lepidoptera; family Noctuidae; genus Luperina; species Luperina testacea. The sequence continues at coordinate 4,986,693 of OV656771.1, forward strand.
TATACATCTTGATACAAAACTAGGTTTATAGACTCATTCTTACTGATATGAGCTATTAAATCAATCACATACTATTAGCTGAACTGTTTGTCTATGAGTGGCCAAAGTCCTATAGAAAATGGACAATCCCCTTTATTTATTAATTAAATACTAATATGGCATATTTTTCTATCAGAGGAAAAGAGAATCATAATAATTATGAGATAGAAATACAATCAATAAAATATATTTAAAGAATAAATGTAAGTACTTACGTAAATTCGATACGATCGCCTCACTAAATTTTACAGCTATACCAAAATAATAATATGTACACTCAAAATCCGTTATTCGTTGCTAAAATTGTCAGGTTGAATTTAAGAAATTTCCAAATACACCGCAAACAAATTTCAACACAAAACACCAGAATTAACACATAAGCACGTCCGCAAGTTCCGATACTCAAGTGAATACTAAACGTGGCCACGGTATTGGAGTCTACTGTTTTACCAGGCAAATGAAATGCACCAATCAAAAAACACCACGCACCGCCGCCGGCGCGCGGCGTGTACCTGCTTGGTCATTCAAACAAAGCTAACCGTTAAGCGCATCAGTTATTTATTAATGCTTAGTTTAATTATTGTAGTATGGTTATATTATATTAATAAATAACAACGTTTCTTGAATAAAACTGTGTAACACAATTTTATAGTTGTTATTTTTGTACAAGGAAATCGAAAACTCGAAAACCTTAAGTTTCATAAATCGATTTATGCGAAATATATAAATTGATCATAAAAATATAAATACCCGAATAAATACCCATTGGGTGGATTCAATGGGAATATTCCCGGGAATATTCCCATTTTAGGAATTTACCCGGGTAGAATCCCATCACTAACTGCGTGAGTCGAGTTCGAGTTTGAACGGTGCGGTGCCGGAGACGGACCGTGAATTTGAACTTGATTCGTATGGCAATAAAAATGTATTCGTAAAAAATTATGTCATTCAAATAAAGTTCAAATTCACGGAAGTATTTCCACGGTACGACGGATCGATGTGTAAAAGATAACACAGCTAAACAAACGAGCTCATTGTCGGTATACAATACATACATAATTATTATTTGAAGCTCTGTTCATAGACCTACAAACTGACATACCTACCACCAACATAGTAGGTAAATAGGTACTAGGGCTTCCATCCCGAGGCGCGAGTTTCGAAATTTAGAGGCTCGTGTTTTTTTTTGTGGACTCGATACTATATAGACTGATCCGTTATTCTATCCTCGCGTAGGTACTCAATCTATATACTTACCTAAAAGGTTAGTATTGTTACGAGCTTGGGGTTCGTGACAATAAAAACTACCGATTTAATAACCAAAAAAACTGACACTTTACTCACCAACACTAATTACAAGTCAAACACACAAATAAAGAAACACAATGTCACTTACTGATCACTTCTAGTCGCACTCGAATATCGCTTTCGATGTTATCGCATGTATAGCTTACTCAAAACTATATGTCTCGCGGCTCGCGCCCGCCTTATATAGTCCCACAGAGCTACTTTAGAAACATCTAGTATGTTCGAGTACATAGCGGTCCCGACCGACTCGACGTCGATAGTTCTCGGAACTACTAGTACCTACAGGAAGGGTCAATGTCCTAGTACCAAGGCCAAGGTACTAGTTCTGCTACCCGATACAAGATGGCGCTAGTGGTAACTAATGGCGATACATGGCGATGTATCAAGCATTATTTTTGGCGCGCAACACTGCCCCCTCCTAAGACATGCTCGTCCCGAGCATTATCGGCCCCGTAATAACGCGCCAGTCGATCCACATGGACGATCTTAGGAGTACCTCTTGCACCTTTCCGTATCCGATAGGTTACGTCATTGATCTTAGTCACAATCCGATACGGTCCGTCCCATTTAGCTTGGAGCTTAGGAGATTTCCCTTTGCTGCGGACTGGATTGTGCAACCACACTAGTGAACCTTCGTCGAACTCTTTGTTGTTCATTTTGCGGTCATAACGGGTTTTCATCTTTTCAGACATTTGCTGGCCCGATTGTCTGACGTGCTCATAAATGTCGTTCATTTTGTTCCGCAAATCATTCGCATAATCAGTTACACTGCGTGGGGCATTAGGTGGTATTCCGGTGATCAGGTCTGCAGGTAGCCGTAGTTCTCTTCCGAAGTTTGCAAAAGCTGGCGTCACCGATGTACTCTCGTGAACCGCGCTTCGATATGACAACAAAAACGGCTGTATGTGCTTGTCCCAATCTCGTTGCCGATTTTCCACAACTTTTGCTAGGTACCTCTCCAGTGTCTGGTTAAATCGTTCCACCATTCCATCCGATTGTGGGTGGTAAGAAGTCGTTCTTGTTTTATGAGTACCCATAACTCGACAAGTTTCCTGGAATATTTGTGACTCAAAATTCCTTCCTTGATCACTGTGAATCTCCAAAGGTACTCCAAAACGACAGAAGACTTCATGAACTAATTTATCCGCAACTGTCGAAGCTTCTTGATTTGGAATTGCGAAGACTTCCGGCCACTTCGTGAAGTAATCCATCACAACCATGAAATACTTGTTACCACTTTCACTCTCCGGAAACGGCCCCGCAACGTCGAGGGCTATCCTCTCCCACGGTGCACCAACATTGTACAATTTCAATGCACCCCTACTACGAGTCTGGGGTCCCTTTACAGCTGCACAACTTGTACATTTGCGACACCAATCCTCGACATCGTCCCGACAGTGGACCCAGTAAAACCGTTCTCGTATCTTCAGTAGAGTCCGTTTTACTCCCAAATGACCTCCTGAACAACCATTATGGTACAGCTGTAGAACATCCGGTACTTGAGCTTTAGGGACAACCATTTGCAAATGACAGCTGTCTCCCCGAGCATTTTCCCATTTACGGCACAGGACTCCATCCTGAACCACCAAGCTGTCCCATTGGGCCCAATAGCTTTTTGTGACCGAACTCATCGCTGAGACGTCACTCCACCTGGGCTTAGGAGCTCTGGCCTTCATCCACTCCAGAATCGGCTTAATGTCCGAATCTTCCTGCTGTGCACGTTGTAGGCTTTCCTTCCACTCGTTATTGAGGTCTGTCTTGAGCATCCTCACAGGTACCACTTCCTTACTCTCTTGTCTAGTACAATGCTTGCAGTCTTCAGGACAAGGTCTTCTTGACAATGCATCTGCGTTGCCATGAGATTTTCCGCTGCGATGTTCGACCACGAAGTCGTATTCCTGCAGTAGTTCAATCCATCTCGCAACTTGACCTTCTGGATTTTTGAACTGCAATAGCCATTTCAGTGCAGCATGGTCAGTACGTAAGTGGAATTTCCGACCCAGAAGATATTTGCTAAAATACTGCAATGACTTTACCACCGCAAGCAGTTCCCGTCTCGTAACACAATAGTTCCTTTCCGGCTTTGACAACGACTTGCTGAAGTACGCTATCACAACCTCTTGATCACCATTCCGTTGGGACAACACACCGCCAAGTCCTATGTCACTTGCGTCTGTGTCAACTATAAATTCCTTGCCCGCATCAGGGTACCCCAAAATAGGTGTTTTGCACAGACGGTCCTTTAGCTCCTGGAATGCGATGTCGCAACTATTATCCCAGCTGAAATGTCGCTTCTCCTCGGTTAGCTTATGCAGGGGTTTGGCTATATCTGCAAAGTTCTTGACAAATCGCCGATAATAGGAGCACAAACCCAGAAACGCTCTGACCTGCGTCTTGTCTTTTGGAACTGGCCAGTCCTTGACAGCAGCAATTTTCTCTGGATCCGTGCGGATACCTTCTTCAGACACGACATATCCCAAAAAGCTAACTTGTCGTTTGAATAGTGAACACTTCTTCGGGCTTAACTTGAGGTTGGCACTCTGGATCTTCATGAGCACGCGTTCCAGGTTTTGAAGATGTTCTTCAAACGTGCGGCCTACGATGATGATGTCATCCAAGTAGACCAGGCAGGCATCGCCAATTAGCCCAGTAAGTACAAGTTCCATCAACCTTTCAAACGTTGCCGGAGCATTGCACAATCCAAACGGCATAACTTTAAATTGCCACAGACCCTTTCCTGTTGAGAATGCAGTTTTCTCTTTGTCCTTGGGATCGATTTCAACTTGCCAGTAGCCACTTTTCAGGTCCAGCGTGCTAAACCACTTTACGCCAGTAAGCATGTCCAGCGTGTCATCAATTCTTGGCAAAGGATAGCTGTCCTTCTTCGTAACGTCGTTCAGACGACGATAGTCAACACAAAACCGCATGCTGCCATCCTTCTTTCTTACCAGCACTACGGGTGAACACCATGGACTAGATGAAGGTTCAATAACACCATCCTTCATCATTCCCTCTATCATGGTTTCCACTTCCTTTTCACGTGCTACCGGCAATCTCCTTGGCCGCTGACGGATAGGCAATTCTTCTCCTGTATTTATTTTGTGTTGAACTAAGCCAGTCCTCCCGATGTCAGCATCGTTTGCCGAGAAAACATTGGCGTACCTGAGTAACATCTTCTTCGCTTTGACCATTTCATTTTGAGACAGAGCGCTGCGGCAGTCTTCTAAAAGGGTGGTCACTCTCGTTGGTGCGTCCTTGCTGAGGGTCCCAGTCGATAGATATTGGCATCGACGCAACCAATCCACTTCCTCGCAAGTACCAACTAGTGTGCCTTTTTCTATAATGTGTTCCTGATCACAAAGGTTCAGCACACGTACCCCTGAGATGTCGGTGGCTCTGACCAAAGTTCGTGCCACTTTCCATGGAAGGTCATTGTCTACCCTTTCCACGAGTACACAACGATGAGTTTGACCAGGATTCCGAGGAAGACTAACCGGCACAATCGTTTCCGATCTCGGCGGAAGAACAATCTTCTTAAGGCTGTACACATTTCCTGGTAACGCCCCTTCCACGAAAAGTTCCTCTTGTCCACATTTCAAAACACCTTGCTTGACGTCAATCTCACAACAATTCTTCCTCATAAAGTCAAGGCCCAGGATGCAATCGTCCATTATATCAGCCACAATGACATTATGCAGGTAGATTCTGTTGCCTAGCTTCAACTCCATCTTCTTCTCTCCACGGACAGGTATGCGCTGACCGGTGGCTGTCACCAAATTAATGTGTTCTCGGTTGTGTGCGGAGTCCCCAAGGAACCGACTTATAAGTTGGGAACTGACGACCGTACGAGAGGCTCCAGTATCTATGGTCAGCTTACACGGCGTTCCGTTGACCTCGCCCTTGATGATTAGGCTATTCCCATCATGGGTTTGTGTGATCGAAATCCTTGGGGCTCCTTGAACATCAGCCAGCACCCGCCCCGCAGTCCTGGCTATTACTCGTTTCCCTGCTGCTGGTGTTGGGCGGTGCTGTTAACCGCACTGCCCTCTGGAGATCGGCCGTCTTCTCTTTCTGCAGTTCGCTTCGGGCAACTGGATCGAAGGTGGCCCCTTTCCCCACAGCCGTAGCACCTAGGGCTGTATCCTTTATTGCGGTCGCGAACTGTAGCCGCTGCAACCTCCCTGACGCGATGGGAACGATGATCCTGCCGCACCGCTTCCACCTCCAATGCATGGGCCAAGGCGTCCTTAAGCGTTCCGTGGTGACCGAGCCTCACAGCAACTCTAACTTCAAGGTCGCGGATGCCGTCGATGAATGCCTGCACCAGGTTCCCATCAATAAGTGCAGGTACGGACTGGTACGCTTTGCGAACCAGCTTCTCCACTTCCAGGGCCCACTGCTGCAGGTTTTCATTGCTGCGTTGCACGCGATCCTTGAGCTGCGCACGGAACACGTGTTCCAGGTGAGCGTCGCCATACCGAGCCTCCAATGCCTCAAGGAGCTGCTCGTAAGTCACTTCCTTACCGAGAGCTTCGAGGACAGTTAAGGCCTGGTCACGCAGGCCCAGGGTGAGGGCAGTCATGGCCTGACTTTTATTCCACCCGTTCGCCTTCATGACAGCCTCAAACTGGATTTTGTAGGCCGACCAGGAAGAAGTTCCGTCGAACGGTGGCACTTTGAATCCACGTAGCGAAGGTGTTATAGCTACGGGAGCTGCAATTCCATCACCCAGTTTAAGGTTGTCCAGCGTTTTCTTCATGTCAGCCATCACGTTGTCAACCCGATTATTCACGTGGTCGATTCGGGTTTCGGCTTCCGACAGACGGTTGTCGTGTTGAGCAACCTTCTCCTTCATCTCCTTCATGTCTTTCCCCAAGGTTGCATGAAGGTCCTTCATGAGGAACATCTGCTCTTCCTGGCGGCGCACCTGCTCCTCCTTATCCCGCTGGAGCTGTTCCTCCAACCGACGAGCCCGTTCCTCCTGTCGGCGAGCCTGTTCCTCCTTGTCCCGCTGGAGCTGTTCTTCCAGTCGACGAGCCTGTTCCTCCTGTCGGCGAGCCTGCTCCTGCAGCATCATCATCAGAGCAGCAAAATCTGGTGCTGATGATGCTGGAGCAGCTGTGGACGGGCCGGCCTCCGTGGTCGGTAGCTGGCCTTCCGACCCCTGTGGCATTACTCCACCAAATCGCCTCTGGTCCGTCTCTTGCTGGCGTTGACTCCGGGTACGGATACCCTCCATGTCGTCTTTGGGTAAAATCGGCATGTTTTTATCCCTCGCTTCTGACACCAATTGTTACGAGCTTGGGGTTCGTGACAATAAAAACTACCGATTTAATAACCAAAAAAACTGACACTTTACTCACCAACACTAATTACAAGTCAAACACACAAATAAAGAAACACAATGTCACTTACTGATCACTTCTAGTCGCACTCGAATATCGCTTTCGATGTTATCGCATGTATAGCTTACTCAAAACTATATGTCTCGCGGCTCGCGCCCGCCTTATATAGTCCCACAGAGCTACTTTAGAAACATCTAGTATGTTCGAGTACATAGCGGTCCCGACCGACTCGACGTCGATAGTTCTCGGAACTACTAGTACCTACAGGAAGGGTCAATGTCCTAGTACCAAGGCCAAGGTACTAGTTCTGCTACCCGATACAAGATGGCGCTAGTGGTAACTAATGGCGATACATGGCGATGTATCAAGCATTATTTTTGGCGCGCAACAGTATGAAATAAAATGTTATGTAAATATTCATCAATGTTTATTTATTAAACAATTTAATATGTATATTCAGAATATATAATACCATTACAATAACAATAAAAATCCCATAAAAAATAAAAGACAAAGAGGTTTCAAAAAATTTCGCGACGTGCAACGTTCGAAGGTATGTACTTATTACAAATATCGTATTACCGTAATAACAAAAAGTAATGTTCCCTAAACAAAAATAAACTCTCTCATAACATAACCATGCATGTACCTAGAACAAAATAATGTTTCCTTATAAATAAAAATATCGACCAAGCAAGTCGGGCCATGCATAATATAGGGTTCCGTAGCTGTAATTACAAACGACTGTAACATACTTTTTATGATGTAAAGATAAATAGAAGGCTATTAAAAGAGTATTGTTTGCTAAAGGCAAAGGCAAACCTTTGAACTAGGACGTCTATTGTCTATTTTGCAGTTTTATCTTTATTATTCGAAAAGTTATAATCACATTGTTCGCGAAATTATTTTAAAACAGTTTTTACTAAGTTATAGCAACGTGGAAGTTTCTAGGTTAGAAATGGCAGGGAGGGTGGGGGGCACTGCAGTGCCTTGCAACGCCCCCTGGCATTGCAAGGCAGGCAATTTGGCGGGCCATATTTTGCAAACGGTATACCCTGAAAAAAGTGATGTATTAATTTATATTACCTTCGTTTAAATAGACCTATTCAATTATACCCATCAAGAGGGGGTGCATTGAAAAAAATAATTCTTCCCCATTTGTATCTTTAGGCTTGTAAAAAAAACCGCCCAAGTGCGTGTCGAACCACGCACAATGAAGGGTTCCGTAGTTGGGAATGAGTTTATCCCAAGAAGCCTAACCTTTTCTCCCCTATCAACTCCAAATTATTTATACCGCAACCAAAGGCATTTGAGGGAATAGAAAAGGTTTTTAATTCTTTAAAAAAAATTTAAGTCTATCATTCTTCTTTCGTCTGATTCTTCATTGATTTCTATCTGACCTGTCCTCTTCGTCTGGAAACCTACAAGATTAATGCATTTTATTACATAAATATAAAGCAGATAATAATAGCAATGCATGAATGTTCTGAAATAGTAGTATATTTTTGAATAGCTCCGATACTTTCCCATGGCCAAAGCCCTTTCATATAATATGCCACTTGACAGAACTTGTACGGAACCCTAAAAACCGTCAAATAAAGAATATTCTCCTTTTTGAAGTCAGTAAAAATGCAAGAACTGCAATATTATCGATGCATTCATTTCTATTACCTACCTTTGATTCTCATAAACCAAGTCTTCGAGCTCATCATCGTCGTTCACTTCGTCCACGTCGTCGTTTTGGATTTGTTGAAACAATAAGATTTTAAACTTTTTGGACTTTTTGAATAGTAGCATTTGGGCCCGGCTTTGCTCACGTGGTACCTGAATAAAAACTAACCTTAGTATTGCGCTTCCAGTCCCAAGCTCTGAGACTAGATTTTCAAGACTCACACACTGTCTCGGAAATTCCCGGGAATATCGAGACTTATACAGAATGAAATGGAATAGATACGCACAATGAATGATTCCGTAGTTGGAATGAATTTATGCCAAGAACAAACTTAACATTGTAGTTGAAAATCATGTTCTCACTCGTAAACTTGTAAAGCCTACGTAGCTGTGATAGTTTTCCTTTTAACATCGTTATACTACTAGCGTGAATTTTTTCACATATCGAAAAACAATCATTTAGCCTTAGAAGGACTTGATTTTAACAAAAATCAGCACTTTAAAGCTTATTACACTGGCCTGCAAAACTAAGTATCACACTTTTGAAATTGGAATAACTTTTTAAGTGCAGAAGATTTTCGAAAGAAGAACTTTCGAAATAAAAAGGACTCGAAAAAGAGTTAAGTCTTTTAAGAAATGGCTGAAAAGAGCTTTAAAAAGAAAAATAATCCTTTTCGAATTACAATTTTACCAATAATTTTTTGTTTCTGTTTCTGGTTTCAACCTTTTTCTTGAACGATGAGTCTTGTTACAAAAGCTAAGTTAGACAACAGCACATACATTTTATTTATCGTGCTTCTTTCACCTGAAGAATGTGCTAGGATCATGACTTTTCTGGAACTAGGCATCAGTATGCGTTGTACTGCAAGAATGGTGGGTGTGACGTTACGAACGGTCCAGAAGGTGAAACGAAGGTACGAAGAGATTGGAAACCATCTGAGGAGACCTTGTAATGACCGACCCAGGTGTACTAGTGCCCAAGAAGACCGTTATATTGTTTCCACTGTGTTGAGAAATCGCCACCTTAATGCAGTTGAAGTCCAGCAACAGCTTCTTCAGACCCGAAGGGACTACATTAGTGACAGTACAGTGAGAAGACGACTTGCTGAAGCAAATCTGAAACCCCGAAGACCAGCGAGTGGCCCCAAACTCGAGAGAGAGCATCGAGTAGCGAGACTGCGATACGCCCGTGAACACATACAGTGGGATGAAGAAGAGTGGTCAAGAATTTTGTTCACAGATGTGTCTCGATTGTCACTTTACACTTTCGATGGAAGGCGAAGTGTCTACAGGCGGCCTGGTGAGCGATACCTTCAAGACTGCTTCTCAGGAAGAGTCCAGTACGGTGAAGGCAGTGTACATGTATGGGTTGGCATATCTTCAGAAGGTCGCACAGAGTTAGTGGACATAGAAAATGGCACTCTGACTGGGGAAAGTTATGCCCAAGAGATTCTCAACGCGTATGCAGGGCCGTATTTAGCAAATATGGGTGACGGATCGATGCTGATGCATGATAATGCCCGGCTTCACACGACTCAGGTTGTGCAAGAGTATATTCAGGAGGTAGGTATCAGCGTGATGGCTTCGCCATCAAGAAGTCCTGATTTAAACCCGATTGAGCATGCCTGGGATGAGCTAGGAAGGCTAGTCAGAAGCTGTAGACCACCACCTACCACCCTCAGGGCACTAAAACAGGCCCTGATTGAAGAATGGGAGAATATTCCCCAAAATCAGCTCTGAAACCTCGTGTTCAGTATGCCAAACCGGCTCGAAGCTGTAGTCAGAGCCCGAGGAGGCAATACCAGTTATTAAAAATTTAATTAAATGTAACTGCACTGTACTGTATTTTTGACACTAAGCTAAAAATGGCTATTTTTATTGTTTTAGATATTTTTTAAGTTAAAAATATTACTAATGTATAGTTACTAGTTTCAAAGAAAGCCGATAAAATTTGCTACAAAACGTTTTTTATTTTAAATCTCTAAATTCTATAGTTTAGAAAAAATATAAATTTTAAAAGTGTATTACTTAGTTTTGCAGGCCAGTATATTTCACAAACTGATCCCTAAATCGAAAAATGGTTTTCACAAACCAGCAAGATTTTTTAAAGGACCATCCAACGGTAACATGGGTAGACGAGAAAAAAAAAACAGCATGTGTGCAATTTACACGTGGTAGAAGGTGAAACCTTCAAAAACACTGTATAATGCTTCCTGTCTCATTTTCTCCCACGTTAAATCTTATGAATTTACATGTCTCTTTTTACTGTCGCTTTTTCGTTTCATAAACTTTCAAATTACAACGATGCTAAAGAACATCCATCGATCCATCCATCCATCCATCCATCCATCGATCCATCGATCCGTCGATCCATCGATCCGTCGATCCATCGATCCTTCGATCCACCGGTCCGTCGATCCGCCGATCCATCGATCCGTCGATCCGTCGATCCATCGACCCATCCATCCATCCATCGATCCATCGATCCGTCGATCCATCCATCCATCCGTCGATCCATGGATCCATCGATCCATCGACCTGTCGATCCATCGATCCGTCGAACCGTCGATTCGTCGATCCACCGATCCGTCGATCCATCGATCCGTCGATCCATCCATCCATCCATCGATCCGTCGATCCATCCATCCGTCGATCCATGGATCCATCGACCTATCGATCCATCGATCCGTCGATCCGTCAATCCATCGATCTGTCGATCTATCGATCCGTCGATCCATCGATCCGTCAATCCATCGATCCGTCGATCCATCAATCCATCGATCCGTCGATCCATCGATCCATCGATCCATCCATCCATCGATCCATCCATCCATCCATCGATCCATCCATCCATCGATCCATCGGTCCATCGATCCGTCGATCAGTCGATACATCGATAGATAGATAAATAGATAAAACGTTTATTTAGTGCAACAAAAGACACAATACAGGTATTAAAAACATTAAAAAAGGTGAGAAAAAAAAATTAAAAATAACAAAGATTAAAAAGATAAAATGAACCATAGACACCTAGCTCATAAACATCAATAACGTCGATCACTACTGGGCGGTGTGTGTCTTATGATTGCACCAAATGGGAGTCCAGCTCAGCATATGCCAGGTACAATACCTGACGCTGGTATTCTGCTGCATCTCGTTAGTGACACACGGATGTCGAGAAGACACACATCGATGCTTCGATCCGTCAGCACATCAACCTAACCGAAACTGTCAAATTTTCGCAATCAACTTTGAACCTTATGCTTTAGTGATAAAGTTGAAAATCTATTAAAGAAATCTGACAGATTGTAGTAACTTGATGTGCTGGCGTCTGTACATATTATATCCATGCCAAATTATAGTTTTCTAATAGTACTAAGAGCCTCTGAGCTAAACTGCGGACGGACATGGCGAAACTATAAGGGTTCCTTTTTGACTACGGAACCCTAAAAAAGAGAAAGCCATCATGGCATTTTTTTTCTCTTTAAATAAAATTCATCAGTTTGAATAAGTAATATTGATTAGTAAAAATATCAGTGATTGAACTAGGATGATATTATTTTGATACTTATTGTATTTTTACCCGCATTATATAGGTAGATAGGTAGGTACACACGGCTACGTATCAAGCTATACATTTCCAGTATATAAGCTGACCTCTCATTGTACGGGAAAGATTCAATTATGTTACATTATGCGATTTAAAATTTACATACATAAATACAAAGCATCACGCCTGTATTGCCCGATGAGGTGGGCAGAGGTGCGGGAATCGAACCCAGGACCTCACAGCTCAGCAGTAGCGCTTGCGACCGCTAGACCAACGAGCCAGGTAAAAAAAATATTAACGGGGATTAAAAATTTACTTACTTTTTTTCCCCAGGCAATAGACATTCGAAATACCTAAGTAGCTAAGGAAATAAAAGAATTGATACCGTTATATAAATCGGTAGTTAGGTACAGATGCCAGCACACCAAGCTACCCGAAACTGTCAAATTTTCCCATTCAACTTTGAACCTTATGCTTCAGTGATAAAGTTGAAAATCTATTAAAGAAATTTGACAGATTGTAGTAGCTTGACATGCTGGCATCTGTACTTACTTTTTTCTTTCTTTCGTTCAGAATACGGAGTTGTTCCCTCAAACGTTTTGTTTTGTTTTTGTTTTTTTTTTTAAAAAACGTTGTCCCACACTAGGAATTACTCCTGTATCGTGGGTGCGTTTACGTAAACATTTAAATTCACATACACAAACATCCAGACCCGGAACAACTACCTGTAGGCAATACAAATATTTGTCCGGTCGGGAATCGAACCCGCGACACGCAGCGCAGCAGTCGATCGCTCAGCCACTGCGCCAACCACGGAACTAACTGTTTTTTTTGTTCCGTGGCGCCAACCATGTGTCGTGTTTTCCGAGAGTTTTCTTTTTGCCCATCTTTATTTACACTAAATAATGATAATAATTTATTATGTTTACACCAAACGGGTTTAACTCCTTTTTACAGTAGGTAATACTTACCACTAAACAAAATAAAAATGTCGAAAATAGTCCTCTCTCTGTAATGTCGCCAAACATAGGTTCGTCCTCCAACAGGTGCCGTAGCAGACTGATTGAATAAATTGAAAAGGATAGCGCTATTACTACCGCGTGCAAAACAAGAGACAGAAAGAGAGTATGCTCGCTTAGAATAAAATGACGCAAGCGCCAAATCACTGGATTGCTAATTACGAGGAGAACGAGTAGAAAAATAAAAAAATAATTCTGCACGATTTGAGATAATATTATTACCTATCTATTAGTTTAAAAATCATCATTAAATTCCATAGGGTTTCAGAGATCTAACTCAAAATAAGTGCAAAACAAGGTTTTTTCGTTATTTTTTTTTATCGAGATTTTTTTATCCAATCGTGTTTTCGCTTCTGCAAATTTAAAGATTATAAGTCCAAGTTTAATGTGTCCAAATAACAAACTCTCAAGTCTTACAGATACCGATATCCAGATCGCCCAATATCACCAAAACATCATAATATAGACTCTTAACGTATCAATTTACGATTTTTAGTGAATATTTTATTATAAAAAAAAATAAAAACATTTTATTTTCGAATGGTAATATTTTTTTTAGCATGTATGGATGCTATACTATTGCGGGTTAACGGGAACGCCCTCTGTTAGTTAACATACTGTATATCCTGAAGAATATCATATATTTTTCTGATTTTGTTTACCTACTGTAGTTTGACTGTAGTCGATCATAATGCTTTTATTGTTTCTAAAACTTGCGTTTTTTTTGCGTTTAGGTCCTGTAAGACCATTAAATGTGATGAACAGGAAGTTGTTTAAGCGTAGTTACTTTGAAACTATAAAATATCACCCATTTGATTTTCACATGATGTTGGTCTTCTAAATCTATATATGCAAAAAAAAATAGTCGGGTTAATTACACCATTTAGGTAATAACTCAAGAACGGTTGGACCAATTTTTATGATCTTTGATTTGTTGCATTTGTCCGCGCCCCGAATAGCAGAATAACTATTAAAACATGGGAAAAATTCACGAAAAAAATAATAATGAGGATAATTCATTTTCTCATACATTTTGTATGGAATTATTTAAACAAAGCGGGGGGGGGGGGGGCGGGCCGGGCCATTAACATTATTGCTCTCGGAAACTTTTGCGTAATATTCTGGTTCTATCGTAAGCCGTGACTAGTGAATTGCTACTTTGCATAGGACATGATACTATCCAGCATTATCTAAATAATTGTTCTTCTAGTGTCAATGGGATGATTTTTAATTTTATCGTTCCTTGCATTCTTGCCTACCACCAATTATAGGATTACAAGATAACATCCTTTTCAACCCCTTTTGGGATTACTACCGCACCATTTCTAAGTGAAAATTCTTGAAACCCACTTGAAATTTGAGTACACGTGCGCACCGGAAACTGAATTCAGAAGAGACTAGTAGCTACTCGAGGCCGCAAGATGCTTACAGTGATAAATCTCTTTCAGTTAAACTAAACGTAAACCTCTCGGCGATAAAATAACAATAAATTACGACTTTATTCGTATGGATTTAAAGCTTTCATTCCATTTAATTTCAGACTCTATTCTAAAAGAAAGACGTTCTGGATTCGATCCTCAAGTCTATATAATTTTATTGGAATTATTCATTACGTATTATTTGGCTCTCCAACGCTTATTACACAGTAACACATTGAGTGTTTGGATTAAAGTGTAGTCAGTTAAAGCAATTAGCTGACCAATGTTTGTATAAAAGGTTGAGAATTTTTAGAATACGAATCGATAGAATTATATACAGTGGATTTCGGGTATAACGACGATGAAGGGACCACTCTATTTTCGTCGTTATATCGGGAAGTCGTTACAGGCAAAGGTAAAGAGATACAGACACGTGGAATGGGAAACTTTGTATTCTTTGCACAAATCAGCATTGTTTTCACCGTTTTTCAATTTTGAAATGATTTCCGCCTTTTCTTTAACAGTGAATGTGCGTCTAGCAGCCATACTTATTCAAAAGTTTACTAAACCCAGTTGCTACTTAGAATATCTTTTTGTAACTGAACTATAAATTTAACTCCGAAACGTACACGCTTCCCTACCTACTTAGCTGATATCTATAAACAAAAGGTAAAGGTCTCCACACTTGCTGACCATCTGTGTGGATGTAAACAAAAGATTTGTGAAAGAAAGAAATCTACAATGTCTTTGGCGGCCGATTCCGGTCGCAATATCTGCATGGGATTTCTAGGAATTTGTTACAAATGATTCATTAAAAGCAGTCGCTACACCCGAACTCGGCGTTACATCCAAAGTCGCTATAGCCATATGAATTTTGTACTAAAGTATGCTTTAAATTCAAGGGACTTCGATTTTACGTCGCTATAGGTAAATGGTCGTTACAACCAAGGTCGTAATAAATGAAATCCACTGTAATTATTATTAAAAAAAAAATATTATTCATTTTATTTTATATTTTATTTATTCGAGCAAAGTAAATTCTTATCCTTACATACATAGTACAAAAAAAAGTCGCCGAAATGTCTGTACGCGCATAACTTCCGAATGACTGCACCAAATTGAATAACGCTTTTTTTTTGTGTTCGGTATTGCAAGGACAAAGTTTGTATGAAAAAAAAAATCGGAAATTTGAAAAAAAATATTGCAGCTGTGTAAAGCTAGGGCGGGCCGCTAGTAAAATATAAAAGATTAAAAGGTGAAAGGTGGGTAAGCTAATTGCTATAACTGACTGTACTTGTCACTCACAACACTTGAAAAAACCTAAACTAAAACACAGATCCCAAGACACCGACTTCCGAAATTAATGTAATTTCATAATTTTGAGTTAATTTCTTTTTAAGGTCGATTTAATTTTTTTCAATTATTTTTTATTTCGTCGTTTTTAGTTTTAAGTAAAAACTGGATTATTTGTTTGTAATAAGTAGGTAATAGTTTTGTTGTAAATATTGCATTAGAATTTGACCAAAGTTTTGAGATGTTTTCCCTTTGACACTACACCCGTAGCTCGTATCAATAAGCCAGGCCGTCACACTTACACGTTGAAGTAAATGTAAGCTAATAAAAAAAATGGTCGCGATCAGATTAATAGTTGCGGAGAAATGCGTGTACAAACATACATACATACATAGGTACATACATCCATCTATAAAATTTTGTATATTTGTTAGGAAGCCCTAATAGATATCATATATGAATGTAATGCAGTTCCAATAATATTACATACATACCTACGTGTCGAATTAATAACCTCCTTTTTAAAGTCGGTAAAAATATAACCAAAGCAATACATAATATAGCTAAATTAAATCGGATTAATTTAAACACTGCGCCTTTCGTAAAAAAAAGATACTTAAATACCAAAAAAAAAATACAAATACAGTTTGAGGAATTAGTAACTAATCATTAATATTTTTAACAGCAGTCCGCCCTCTTTTCGAGGCAGTGGGAGTTTTAATATAACTGGCAAAAATTCGGGTCATTCAAGCTATGCCGGACCCTACGGGGAATACGTCTGTATTTCGATTAATAAAATTTATTATTTCGCACACTAGCATTCTGCATAGGCATGTCCCACTACAAATATGTCCTGGACCAGATAAAGCTTCACATCATAAGATTATAATTATAAGTTCCCGGAGACTTGCGTGTCCCTCTATGCCCCGTCCACTAACACAACAACATTATAATCCGCTTTGTTACCCTTCAGCGTAACATCTCCATTAATCTCGTGTATTGTACTATCCATACTAATCAATACTGAGAATAAACACATTTTGTTATCTTCCAATCCGCTTGCCTCACACGATTCATTAGAAGGAATGCTATAATCAGTAACCAGGGGAAACATTCGATTGTTATCTTCATTTTCATCGTTATTCGTATCTGGGTAGTGGACTAATAAAGTAAATAAAACAGGTAATATCCGTGATACATTCAGGTAAAATTATGAAGCGGGATTTGTCGATGTTGGCATAGGTTGGGTATGTGTTATGTGTTCTGGTGCGCCGGTGATGGGGAGTACTCCCCAGAGGAGGGTCCGGCAACGGAGAGCCGCGGCGGGTTCACGGATGAGTGCTAACGCGTGCCCGTGTTCCCGCCGTAAGCGGCAGAGGAGGACACCGTGGAGTTTTAGTGGGTTAGAGTCCCACATAACTGCACTATCTCCCCGTGGTAGTGCAGTATGCATGAGCATTTCTCCACGTTAAAAAAAAAAAGGTTGGGAATCCAGAGAATTTCAAGATAACTTTTACTAAGAAGGAAAATATGAAAGAGATAAATGAAATGACGGCTGTCATACTACATAAGTAGCAGATATGCATGGATAATCAGCATATAATGTTCCCACTTTTGGGAAAAGCCTCAACTCTATGAGAGGAAGTATATCCACTGTAATCCGGTACACGGCCCAGTGTGTGTTCGTAGAAGTGCCATGTCTTCGAATGTGTGGCCCAGAGGTAGCGACCACGACTAATGAGTCGTAGGTCCGAACTTAGGCAGACGCTTTTTTTTTTTTTAAGAGGCAGGCTTTTTTTAAAAAAAAAAGGCAGGCGCTTTACTTTGTGTAAATAATTTCGTCACCACGCTCTCAAAACGGTAAAGGAAAACATCTAGGGGAAACCGGCATGTCCAAGAACCAAGAATTCGAAGACACGTGACATCTACCAGCCCGCACTGGGCCCGCCTGGTAGGTTTATAGCCCAGTCTCTCTCGAAGAGAGGAACCCTGTGTCGCAGCAGTGAGAACGTTATAGGCTGATAATGCATTAATTTAATACGGTAAATATTGAATTGGTCCTCTAAAAAAAAACCGACTTCCAAAAAAAACACCACAAAGTGAAAAATAACGTTAATTTCGGAAGTCGGTGTCGTTGGTTCTGTATTTTCGTTTTTTGACTTGACTACTTTGTAGTTTTTTTTTTTTTTTGTAAAGTTTTTATTTTTCACTTTTTAGTTGTACTTCCTAACCCAAAAAATTTCATATATCACTACTGGCTATGTGAATATCAGTTACAGAAAGCTATTGAACACATCTGCCTACCCTTTTAACGGGTACAGGCGTGATGTTATGTTGTGTAATTGCGTAAACAATGCGTGCATATGCTATAGCAGCAATCGCGGTTGACTTTCTGGCATTTATTGAAGAGTTTTAGTGAGAGTATTTTTGGATCAATAAACTTATTATTATTATTATTTAGACATTTTTGTTTTCCTCGGCCTAGCCGGATAGCTGATGGCACGGGCCTAAGCCAAGTGTTCATCAGTGGGATTAACTCTTGGAGTAATAGTAGATACTGCGTGGTTATCCGCAGTAGGCTGTATGTTAGCCGAAACTATATTTGAGTGGGAGTAATGGTGCAAGTTATCGGACTCACACTGGAGGAATTTTCTTACTAGCCTACATGTATTGAGAATCACTGCCTTCTGCAGCAGGTGGTAGGTGGTAGATGGCAGGTTGAGAGAACTAAGGGACTGATGAAGCTGTTTGGGTATTACTCCTGTTGTAGATAGCACTATAGGGACTATTGTGACTTTTTGAAGGTGCCAAAGTCTGGTTATTTCGTCTTTTAGTTCGGTGTATTTGGATAACTTTTCGGCTATTGTAGTCTGTAAGTTATGTGTATTTGGTACAGCGATGTCTATTAGGAACCCGGTTTTATTTACTTTGTTAATTAACGTGATGTCTGGTCTATTAAAGTGAATTGTGCGGTCGGTGAGTATAGCTCGGTCAAAATACAATTTTGTAGTGGGGTTCTCTAGTACCGTTTCAGGGTTATATTTATAATATGGTGCTATGGTGTCTATAAATTTGTATTTATGAGCTAGTTTTTGGTGTATTACGTTGGCTACCTGATCGTGTCGATGTTTGTAGTCTGTCTGGGCTATTGATTTACAGGCGCCTGTGATATGTTGGATTAGTTCCGTTGTCTGTCTCCGAAACTCATCATCAGATCTTTACGAAATTTTGCAAATCCCTCTATTTACGATGGAGTTATGCCCGAACGAACATACATAAAAAAAATAGAAACATCCGAATTGATAACCTCCTCCTTTCTAGAAGTCGGTTAAAAACTTGTTGACCTTCTAGAGTCTAAGAGTGTCCATTTTAATTTCAGGACATCAAAATGGGAATTATTTGGGATTCGATTAAATACATGTCAATAAATCACGGAACAAGCAGAGGATGATGACGAGGAAAATCACTAAGATACCTTGTGGACACTCCGGATGACATTCTCCCGCAGCCAGCCTCCAGCCCTCAGGACACGACGCACACTGGTCTCTTCTCGGCCCGATACACGTGCGACACGACAGGTAGCACTTTGAACATGTTCCGCGATCTGCGTAGTACCTACGATAGTAACAATACTTTAAATAATTTGAAAGAAATTGGAGAAAGCTTTAATTCAGGAAGTGAACACCATGTAAGTAACTCTTCTGTTCTCTTCTATCTTTATGTACTTTTCGGTGTTTTCTGTTCATGAATAAATAAATAAAAAAGGAGAACATACCCGTCAGCACAAGCTGTCCTGCAAGCGCCTGACTGTAGCCTCAACGCGCTGACACACGACGTGCAGTTCAGTCGCGACACGCATTCGGAGCAGCCGTGCATGCATCGTGCACAGCGACCCGCTTCCGCGTAGTACCCTCGGCTACATTCTGATACACATCTATAAGGAATAGATATGATTTAGTTTCGTAGAAAGGTACACTTTAAAAAATAGGACATCATAAGAAAAAAGTGTTTGAGACTCTCCAAAACACAATCCATAAAAGCTCCAAGACTGGATATGGACAGCTAATTACTCATAATTTAAGAAACTAGACATAACATCACGCCTTGCTTCTCCAGAAGCAGAAGCAGCAGAAGCAGAAGCGAGCAGAAGAAGCGAGCGAGCGGAGCAGAAGTGTATCCCACATTTCGCCAGTTATGTTGAAGTCCCTTGTAATAGGAACTCTATTGCCATGAACGGGACACAAATCCTAACTCCGGGCTGCTACTGTGAAATTCCAGATAGAAAAACTCAATAACACTTCGCCCAGCATGGGAACCGAACATGCCTCCTGCCTCATATTCATCAGTAGCACTTGCGACCATTAGCCCAACGAGGCACACTCGCAGACGCACTCGTGCATGTTAAACAACTATGTATATAGACACAGTACTCATTAACATATTATAATTATTTACGACATATAGTCCAGTCAAATTAGTCCTTAAAATAGAGGTAAGGTTACAATAATTCCCATAGAGCTAAAAATTGGTATGAATGTTCAGAATACTATTATAAATGAATTGTGAAAAGTCCCCATCAATCCCCCTTGTGCTAATTTTTTTATTGATGGTGAAAGTTTGCAAAAATAGGTTTTTCGCGTTTTTCAGCTAAACGGTGAGTTTTACAGAAAAATAGTTCAGACAAAAATTGTAGATCATCCGATTCTCTACAAAAAATGTATCGAAAGAATTGAAAAAAATATTTTATTCGTAATATGCACGTTAATGTACTTTTATATACATTTTTGAACCGTTATACGAGTAAACATATGAGTTCATGCCTTTTTTTTTTTGTTTAGCCTGCGCTGTCCCACTCCTGGGCAAAGGCCTCGCTCCACTGCTTCCATCTTTCGCGAGCCCGCGCGTCCTCCTTCCAGTTTTGATGGAACCTATCCAGCTCGTCTCGCCATCTCCTACATGGTCTGCCGAGACCCCGCCTCACTGTCTACATACAAAATACCGCAAAATAAACAACATTGATTGAAGCAAAATGTAGTTTCACTTACTCGTGCTCTAGTACGAGGAGGACTTATTTTTGATGAACCAGCTTCTTCTTCTTGGCGCCGTCTTTTCACGGTATCAATGCTACTTTTTCGAGTAGGTATAATTTTTTCGACACTGCACATGAATTTTTACAGATGTCTGGTATTTTGTATGTATAAGACAGTGAGGCGGGGTCTCGGCAGACCATGTAGGAGATGGCGAGACGAGCTGGATAGGTTCCATCAAAACTGGAAGGAGGACGCGCGGGCTCGCGAAAGATGGAAGCAGTGGAGCGAGGCCTTTGCCCAGGAGTGGGACAGCGCAGGCTAAACAAAAAAAAAAGGCATGAACTCATATGTTTACTCGTATAACGGTTCAAAAATGTATATAAAAGTACATTAACGTGCATATTACGAATAAAATATTTTTTTCAATTCTTTCAACCGCTATATCACGGAAATGGCAATAATTATGAAAAAAAGTGTGGATACATTTTTTGTAGAGAATCGGATGATCTACAATTTTTATCTGAACTATTTTTGCTGTAAAACTCACCGTTTAGCTGAAAAACGCGAAAAACCTATTTTTGCAAACTTTCACCATCAATAAAAAAATTTGCACAAGGGGGATTGATGGGGACTTTTCACAATTCATTTATAATAGTATTCTGAACATTCATACCAATTTTTAGCTCTATGGGAATTATTGTAACCTTCAAAGTCTTATTTGACTGGACTAATAGCCATCCTAAAATTAATGTAAAACATACAAAAATGGTATTACTCGAAATTAAATAAAAACACAACGAGAGGGATGCATAATTGTATCTGCCAAGAAATACAAGTAAGCCTGAAAATAACCCAAGGTAACATAATTATTAATGTTGGCCTTACTCATTAGCTTAAAATAAACATAAACCCGGGTCACGTCCACGTGCAACCGCGGTTCGTTAAGGATTCCGCGTGAAAATTATATAGAATCTAAAGGGCTTTAAATACGACATTAAACTCGACAGAGAAGTTCCGCTTTTACGATTTGTCGAGACGACTTTCCATTCGGCTTATCCGAAAGCAGAATTCAATATACAAAAGGCAGCGTTAATTAACAAATTGTACTACTCACCTGTAATCCTGAATTAAGTTAGGATTCTGACAAGTAAGACAATCTCCATCGTTTTCTCCGTAACATGAGTCGCAAGCTTCATTACATCTCTTGCATTTCTGGCCTTCAGCAAATTCGCCCGAAGTGCACTTCTCGGTTCCCACAGGCATACATTTTCCCTTTTTATTCAGTTCCCAGTTCGGTTCACACGAGAGGCAAAACGCGCTCGTGCATGTTGAACAACCGACGGGACACCTAAAAAAAACAAAAAACTTCAACACCAGGTCACATCAAAGCTTATATAACGGAAATATAATATTATGATACGAACCTCATACATTCTTTCCTCTTTTTGTCAGCGTAATATGCTAGAGGACATGACGTCACACATCGCCCGTCTAATGCGTAAGTCGACGGATGACAAGTCACGCACTGCGCTTCCCCGGGCCCTTGGCAAGTGTCGCAAGATTCGTGACATTTTGCGCACATATAATCTTCAGTTTCATAGTGAGAAGGCGGACATGACGCCAGACATGTTCCGTCATGAAGAACTAGATGGTGTTCACAAGACGTGCAACCGTCAGCCCGTTCGGAACAAGTTGCGCAGTGGGCTGCACATGGCCGGCAAACGGAAGATTCACTGTCTTCCCAATAACCATCTGGGCATTGTTGGAGACACACGGCTAGGTCTGCAACTAGTAAGTGTGCTGGCGCACATGTCAAACACGAGTCCTGGCCCGGACCAACGCAAGTCTCACAAGACTCGTGGCACGGCCAGCATACTCCACCTTGATTCGCGTAACTTCTTGGAGGGCACCGGGAAACACAAGAGTCATCCAGACGATAGTGTTTGCACGCGATGCATTGAATCGGTCCTTTTCCATAGCATCCTTGAGAATCGCATTCGGGATCACAGTCATGCATGACACGCTTGTCATTACTATCAGCGAGGACATTCTCCCCATGCGGAGAAGGGACGTTATGTCCATCGAGCAGAGCTACCGCCTTCTCCGGGTTGGACCCGGCGGCGAATAGATTTGGAAAGTTTTGATAGTTGGCAAACGCGTCAGTGTTGTAAAAAGAATCCCCGATAGTTTCATAGCCGTCCGCGGCGGTGGGGAATGCAAAAGGCGGTGCTACAGGCGACGGCCTTTTTGTTCTTAATCGTACTGGATCAACTGATGTTCCATAAAATATAAGTTGCCACTTTTTCAGTATACCAGCTTGATTAACATGTCTATTGCCAGCATTAACTATTTGTAGTGTCCATCTGCCTTCAGCGTGTTCGCCCCAGAAGTGAACACTCAAGAAAGGCCAGTCATCAAAGTTAGAACTAACTACATCACGCGGCCTTTCAAACAACAACGTTGATACTGTGCCCATTGGTGATGTCAAAAGTATTCGTAGATTACCTCTAGGGAAAAACCTTAACGATATTTTACATTGAACATGTTCAAGATAACGCACTTCGTTTACTGTAGAACTGCACCCATTAACGTCCATATGCGCCGCTAAGGTGTAGCCAAATTTTGATTCTATCTGCCTGTCTTCGTTTATTTCTTGCGATTTGCAAATATGTTGTGGCGGGACGGAAACCCATTGCTCTGCTAAGCTGACCATTTCAGATGCATCCATGAGACCGTACCCGAATTTGTGACTTACTTTCCTCTTGACTCCGTTTATGATCCAGCCTCCTTCTTTCTCGAGAGGCTGTGGTCGCGACGTCATTACAACTAAGTATTGCATATCTCTCCATGTGAGTTCTGCGTTTGCTTCCAGGGCTAACGCACATATACCTGCCGCGAGGGGAGCAGAAGCCGAGGTTCCCGTGTGTTCTACTGTACAAATATGATCGGCCCGCAACCGGCCGTCCATGTCAACAGTGGCGACACTCTTGTCATGTCCTGGGGTGCCTGAACTGTATGTAGTAGCTAAGGTTGAAGAGCATTCTTCCAGGTACCAAGGTTTGTAACCACCTTGCGTTGCACTAGAAATTGACAAAGTAAAAATACTGTTCGTATAGCCGTCACAGTTACAAGAGTCTGTATGTCTTCCACCGTTTCCAGAAGCCCACACGAAAATGGATCCTTTACCGCGACGACCACTTGTGACGCCGTAGATGAATGCCCTGAAGAACAAAAGCGACGATTAATAAACTTCTTCAACTTTCTAATTTAAATTTTTCACTACACAATTTACTATAATAATATCCTACCTTCTAGCAAGAGGTCCTGGACCATCAACAGTTTTGCCATCATCTTCAGGTCCCCAGGAAGCACTGTAGATATCGATGTGGTCTGGGTTGAGGCCCAAGGCCCTAGCCTCGACAGCATCATTGACGACACCGTCCAACATCCTCACGCCACCAATACTAGCGTTATAGGCGATACCTACGCCGCAGTACTGATTGTAGGCAACTCCGGCAACCTCGCCGGCACAACGTGTGCCGTGCTTATTGTCGCCGTTGTCTTGAGGCATCGGGTCATCATCGTTGCCGTTGATGTCTGTCGACGCGTTGGGATCCTACACAAATATAAAATAATTAAAACGACCGGAAACTCGGTCAATGATATAATTACATTAAAACAAAACAGAAATTGTATTTCAAAAATTTTGTTTCCTTGTTGGATTGGACTGATGAATTTACAAAATTCAAGGCACTTTTGGGAAAGTTAATTAATTCTGATGTTGATACATTTACACTGTTAGTAATTTGGCGCGTTTTGATAATTGTTTTAACTTCATAAATTTCGACCCCCTCCAACTCATATTTTGTACTCAATTTTCCCTAGTGGAATGACTACCATTCAAGGTATTAACGTTCGCGAATCTTATCTGAGCATCGCTATCATGGCATTGAAATTGCTCATTTATAAACTTGGTAACATTTCATTATCTTGGAGCAATTTTATAGAATCTAACTCAAATTCATTAATTTCTTTTTTGAGGTGAAAACTTCTTGAGGCGCGTTGAGCATTTTTTGAGATGGGAAAAAACCATTGAACTCGCGCCACTGTTACCGTAAGCGGCACCGAGCGTGTTTTGTTTATAAGACGATTAAAAAAATACTCAATTCGGATGTGTTAGGCTGTCCTCGGGATGTACTCGGTTTTAATGTATATCCGATACGTCAGTGAGTGATGGCAAAGTATTCTGTTTGTGCTTTGTTTTCACTTCATTGTTTTTGTGCCATTGTTTTTTTTTTCCTATGTTGTCCCACTGCAAGGCAAAGGCCTCCCTTTCTCCATTCCACTACTCTCTGTCTTGAGCTAGTATGTAGTAGTATATTAATTTAAGATTAATAAAAAAAATGAATTCACATTCAAGATACAACTGCTTATAAATCACATCTCATCATCGAGAACAAATACCCTAATAAACCACTACATCCAACCAAACAAGCAAGTAATGGAATCCGTTCGTGATTAATGAAGGGTCTAGTGCAGATAGTCCCAGATACAAGTTATAGGGTTTTTCAAAAACATGAACACTACCCAACTCAGTTCGAAAGCCTAACTTCGTAAGTTAATATGCGGGCAGCTTATCTTTAGTGCTAGACCTTTACAGCAGCAGTTAATCCAACAGTCCACTGATAGTACTATCAGCTTATATTAACGGCCCTCTATGGAACAAGTAAATGCTGTGTAACTTATCGATATGTTACAGATACAGTTACAGCTCTGAAATAGTGTTGCTTTTGAATTTTGGAACTTATATCTATGTGGTTCTTGTATCTGTAATAAGTGTAATAACCCATTATTGTAGGGCTCTGGAATAGAATAGAATAGAATATTAGAATATTATTTTACTTGCTCTGGCTCTGCTAACTATTGTCGAAATATTCTAGAAGCAATATCTGAGAGGATTTCTGCTTTTACTTTGGACCATTTTTCAAATATTTTAGAAATATGTATTTTAGTATTCATTCTGCAAATAACGGACAAAAGCTCCAGCAAAAAAATATGCGATAGGCATCAAAGCTCAAAACGAATTACACCAAAACCGAACCAAACCGAATTATACCACTTTTAGAGGTTTCTGTTAGCTATGATTTTTATGAGAATTCGTATTAAATTCAAGAAACATCCATTCCGAGTAAAAAATGTGGATACGAACAATTTTCTGAAAACTAATATCTGCATTCTGCATGATAGTTTATTGGTATAATCGGATATCACTGGGAGTAGAAAGAGTAAAAACGGAGCAAAAACGGAGGACCATTTTTTTAACTGTTTCTCGTCTTATATTTCTGTGCATAATTATGAGCCTTTTAGCATTGCCTCGTTGAGTCCATTTATTGAAAGGTTTCGTAGTAGTAAAAACTCTTTAATAGCTTTAAACCGAGTCTCATAATTGGATTAAATATGTTTTATGGACACTCAATTTTCTGTAAAATTTAAAAACTACTACTATAGGCCACGCAATGAGATCAAAGTGTTTTAAATTTACTAGAGGACAATATCATTTTTTTTTTGTTGGCTGGAACTTCCTCTCTATGTCCACTCCCCATTGGCTAGTTCGACAAGAGAAGATCAAGGGCCGAAACAAAATTGCAAAGCCCTCGAGGCCACATTTAAAAAAAAAATTAATAAAGTTCTACTTACATAGTTCTGCGCCAAGTCCGGATGGTTGGTCTGTATACCATCGTCCAGGATGGACACGACTATACCCTTGCCGGTGTAGCCCTTCTGCCAGGCAGGTGCCACGTTCATGTCCAGACCGTCCTTAGCACCTCCGTTCTAAATTAAACGTTAAGTATGAAAATCTTTGAACATTTTCACAACGGAAGCCAGGAGACGGCCAGGCTTCCGTAGTGGGTATTTTATAGTTATTTCTTTCTCACCACATTTCAGAGATGCTACAGCTAAGTAGCTTTATAAGACTAAATTTTTGGGGTATATGACGTTGGTTTTTCTCGCAGGGATATAATGTAATTTTGTACAACCATATTATTGAAGATAGAGGACATAAAACATAAAATATAGAGTATTTATTTATTTATTTAATACTTCAAGCACATAAATGTACAGAGGCGGGCTTAATGCCATAGGCATTTTCTACCAGTCAACCTTTGGGTGATGCAGAGACAAACAGTGGTAGGTGCAATCATGACCATTGAGGAATAAATATTTAAATTTTAAAAAGATACGCATAAATCACATGAAGCTCTTACCGTCTTATTTACAGATGTTTTGTTTTGCTTATCCACTAGGACAAATAATTAACCATTTAACTAGAGAATAATTAAAAAATAAACATCGTTTTGAGAATCATCATGAGATACAAATATACTTACGTTGAACTAAATTAAATTGCTAGTAAAAAAATAAAAAGTTTTAAATATTATTTTGAACATTTAAGTATTATGCTTACTGATTTTTATATGAAACTAAAGGATTCAGATACTTTGCAAAATTCAATAAACATCACAGTTTTAATTTGCTCATGTATATTCTTGACATAATCCTCCATCACTTTCGACTCAAGGGTATGAAAAAATGGGCTGGTTAGAAATGACGAGGCTAACTCTTTAATTCAATTCCTCTTCATCTCTATAATTCTTTAAAAACCCTATTACTCTGACCCTATAACATCCTTATCAAACGTTCCAAAAGATACGTACCAAGTACCATTGCTCCTTGAACAGTGGGTCGGGGAAGAAAGGCGAGGAAGTGAGCGCGCGATAGTGCGGCCGGTGCGGCTGTAACCGGCGCGAGAGTTGCGAGAACGCAGCGCGGTCGTACGGCGAGTAGTCGCGCTTCATACGCCGCTTCTCACGCTGTTGCTCGAACCATCGGACCTGGGCAGAGAAGTGCTCGGTTAGTAACATTCTATGGAAAACCTTCAAATTACCATCGTAGAGTGAGATTTCAGTTTTTATTTATATTATTTCTGTGATAGATAACCTATTTTGCTTCTCTATCTCTTTCTAATTTTCAGTGATGTTTTCTGAAGCCCTTTATCGAAATATTAAACTGCTTACATTTTTTTCATAGGAGGTTATACCTATTTGAAGAAAAATTCACGAGAAGTTGAAAGAAAATTAATTTACATCCATTATTTTATTTTAGGAACCTAAGTCAAGCACCAAGAGGCCAGAGACCAAAGAGTTTATTTATCTAAACCAAAAAAATACAGTTTTTCCACTCTTTTAAAACCAAACTGTAACAACGCAGCAACAACTACGAAACATTGCAAGAGCTAGTTTGTAAACACATTAAATACTTTTCTTGGGAAATAGTGAGAGATTAAAGAGGAGCAGAAATAATGCCTTTCACGGTTGTTAGACGTGTTAGATTGGATACAAAACATTTAGCGAGCCATAAGACGTAATTACAACGCTGTTAGCTCTGGATGGCGGCCAAGCAAAAAGACAAAGGTCTGACAAACATATTCTGCATCTAGGTTTAGACTTTTATAGCGAATTAATTGTGAAAGACGGGGAAACTGTTTGCCAAGACTAATTAATGGATATATATATTTTTTAATTCTATTTTTTGGACTTTTATACTACATGTATATGTCAGATCGATTAATCTTATCCACTTGTTACATCATTAGTTTAACTTAAGATGATAATAGTGTAAACAAAAGATAAGCTCCTTCACTGTTAGGGCTTGAGAGTATACAATTCATGATTCCAACCTGCAATTTGTCCAGATTCATTTTTTCCAATAATTCCTCTCTCTCTCTGCATGAAATTGAACACATTCCATCAACAAATGGTATACATCGTCTATTATTCCACAAGCATCACATTTAGGGGAAGAAACCTTTCCCATTAAAAAGGCAAAATTGTTTGATGGAATATGTCCGGTTCTGATTCTGTGTGCTATAATAATCAGTTTCCTACTTAACCGACTATATGAATATGTAATTAATGGATATATAAGCTTAGTTTAAAAGAAAAAAACATGTACTCTTTAGCAGTACGATCAACATAACAACATAACATCACGCCTGTATTTCCCAAAGGGTTATACAGTGGTGCACATATCACATTTCGCCAGATATGTTTAAGTCCCATGTAATAGGGGGAACTTATTGTCGTCAACCGAGCACAATTCCATTTTTTTTTCATGCTGAGATAGGAGCCTTTTGGCCTCGTATAGGACTTTCTGTTTCATTTTCCTTTTGTTACTTTTTTTTTAATATATAACTTGGTTTTTTATTTTGCTGTATTTAGTTTAGTTAGTGATCTTCCTGTACAAGTCGCAATAAATACTTTTTCTTTCTTTTCTTTCTTTCTTTCTTTATTCCAAACTCCGGGCTGCTAATGAGGAATTCCAGATGGAAAAACCCAACAAAACTTTTCCTGACCAGAAAATGGAACCCAGGACCTCATGCTCAGCAGTATCGCATGCGACCACTAACGTAGAAAAGCATAGAAAAAAGGACACAAGTGCACAGAAGTGATAAGAGTCAAATATTATAATAAAACGTGTACTTTTTTCTTAATCTCATTGCATAAACTATTATATTATTCAAACTATGTCCTATGAAGATACAGAGAAGTTATTACTTGTTCGTATTACTTATATAATTTTATACACTTTTTACATATGTACCAATAAGATAAATATGATAAGTATGTTATTATTTAATCAATTAATGTTACGTCTAATCGCCTGCAACACAAGATAACCTAGTTCAGGCGTAAATCGTGAGTGAACTTACATAGATTTAAGAAAAACTGTATTTATCGTTTCGTCCTTATATTTTTTAATAAATTTTATTTTATTTATTATTATAAAATTAAATAATCCGTGCGAGTCGCCTATAGAACAAATAACAATATTTAAAAGTGACGATTCGCCCGTTTCGGGCGAGAAAATTTGTCAACTAATAAGCCGACCACTAGACCATCGGGGCAGTCAATTCTCATTAAAAGGGCGCCGACCAAACGCCGAATAATAGTGCCCACTATTTTCCGTTTTAGTGATTATAATAAAATTAAACAATGTAAAACTACCGTTTATAATAATATTAACGTATAATCTTGTGGAGCACAACTTAACGTGCTTATTTTCTGCATTTTCATTCTAAAATAAAAGTAATAACCAAACAAACGATGAGGGCGCCACTAGGCGGTCGGCGTAGCCTTAAGTATATTTTGAGCGACTACAGAATTTTCGACTTTATATCCCTGGCATTTAGGTAAAGGCACTTCCACCAATTATGAACCTTTACAAGGTGGGCACGTTTGGCGTACCTTGAGCAGTCATTTATTATAAATAAATAATTCAACCTTCTTTACTTCCACCAGAGCATGATTTTCTCGTGTTGTTGTGAATACGAAAAAGTACAAAGAAATAGGGCAACTTATTCTTAACAAAGGACAACGCTAATTAGTCCAATAATTAGAAAAGACACTAATAAAGAAAGCAGATAGAAAAGTAATTAGATCTGGACTGTTATTAGATTTTATTATTAGAGACGGAGGCGACCTGTGGTTTCTGCGTTCAGACTAATTAATGAATGAGAAACACAATAATTGGCCGTGTGGTTGCAATGCTGTAGCGAAGGTGACTTATTATGGGATTAGATGGAGAAAATCTGACGGTAAAAATCGAAGAGAAATAAAGGAATATTGTTGAAAAGATCTAGACTCTCTCAAAGTGGCTATACTGACTTATACGAGTACAGTAGATATGTAAGTGCAATGAAAACTGAAAAGTAGTAATCTAGGTAACCGTGGAGTTTCTTCTCCGTAGGAAACGACCAATGAGGGTATTCTGAAATGACGTTCGCTAGGTGGCAGCACTGACACGTCAGGGGGCTTACTCTCCAAACTAATTTTAATTCCAATGAGATGCCAATATGATTCCAATATTAATTTTATAATCACGTGATTCGGTACTCTTGAAAACAATATTGTCAACAATTACCCCACGCCAAGCCCGAACCCAATTCCACTTAGTTCTCCAAAATGGACACCCAATCTAAAAATAATTTGGCGCTAGCATCGAACTCAAGAGTACGAAACGTCACAATTCCAATGTCGATCTATCGGAATTAAATTGAAGAGTAAGCACCCAGGTCCAGGCATCTGTCAAAGAGCCTATATTTTCTTTAGTCATGACTGAATGATGAACGAATGAATGAATCAAATGATGAACGTCATCATATATTTTATATTTGAAGACCTCTTGTCAAAGTGGTGCCAAATGGTGTCGTAAAATATTTTGATTTTGAGGTACCCTCGATTTAATTGAACAACTGTTTGTTTGAAATCCACGGCAAAGATTTTGGTACAGCATTCATTTTTATTAGGTTTTATTGTCATGAGTTCCTGAGGAAGGCCTTTGCCCAGCAGTGGGACAATATATACTAACAAAAAAAAAGTTAAAAGATTGCCATTATTTATATGACCCTGAACTAAAAATTTTATGACTCAACCCCCACTGGGCTCACGTGGTAGATTACTGCCCTCTCGAAGAGAGAAGGCAGAAGGTCTGAGTCCCAGCAGTGGACATTATAGGCCGATTATGCTTTTGCTTGTTGTCATACTGTCAAAATCCAAGAATTTAACCTTAACATGACATGACTTCGACATTTTTTTTAAGATTACTGCCCTTTCGAAGAGAGAAGGCTTGAGTCCCAACAGTGGGACATTATATGCTGATTATGCTTTTGCTTATTGTCATACTGTCAACAACCAAGAATTTGACCTTGACATGACATGACTGACATTTTTAATTTTTTTTATTTTGCATGCAATTGATACAATTTGTGTATAGCTAAACATGCGGACATTATATACAAAACCAGACTGTAACACCTTTATACAATGTTTAAAGCAAATAAAGACTTATCTTTGTGTAAGTCCCCGTCGGAGTGCATAAAGCAGCGATTTTATAAAAGCCAAACATAAAACCTCTTTAAAAATGCTAACTGCCCAACAAAATAAAGACTATTCAAATCTAACATTTAGAAGGTGCAATTTCACAGTTGTTGGAACGCAACGGACAGGGGAGGGTGGGGCGGCTAGCACCAGTGTATTAGCATGAGAAAGCCCGGGGCGCCGGGAGCGGGTTTCATTGCTTTTTCACAAGTGCCGAGGTCGAGACTAAACGACACAATTCGTCTGACGCAAAACTTAACAGCAAAAAAGTCGAACAAAATATACCTTTTTAAAAATATTCTCCGCTGTTGTAAATTGTGTTGTCTTAGCTCCGGTACTCTAATTTCATTAGCAACTGTGGTGAGAGCAAACGTTGGAGGAGCGGCCATAAGCCACGTAATAGTTGGGGGAAAATGGAATTACTTACGCAAGGCAAAAATTCAAATTCCAAGGAAATTTCGTTTATTTTTGTGGCATTTCTTAAAGTGCAGCTTGTAAACTTTGTGGGGGTCGTTTTATGCCTTGGTCCAGAATAGTATGAATAAGAAAATCTCTATGATCATTTTAGCATCTAGATTTCATAGACAGGCACATTTCATTACCAGGTAAAATAATTTGGTAGGAAGCATTCACACCTGCAAAATGAAACAAGAAGACAGTCGTAAATTACATCCATCGTAAAAAAGGATACAGGTAGCCATAATGACACTTTTAATATTTACATCCTTGTTTATTACCTACTTCAAGCAAAATACAAGAATACAACATTTGCACACAATTTAAATGGTATAAAAAGCATTACGTGGTTTGTGGCTGGTGCCGGCGGAGTGTGGGGCGGAATGGCACACGTATTTTATTGGCGCGGTCGCCGCAGCATATGAACGACTCAGGAGCAAACGTCCACTGTTTGTCACAGCACCGCAGCTCGAGTAATTTAATAAAAATCCCCGCTCTACTCTTTTTATAATGCATGATTATGTAACAGGAACAACGGGATAACGTTTTTGTGGTCTTAACAGCAGCATTTTATGTGTACGTAAAAAAAATTAATGCCCTCTTTGGGAGAAACAATATTTGCTTGACAAAGAAAACAAGCATTTATTTTAATAATCTTATCCCAGCCATCCGCAGTCACAGTGGAACGGGCTCTAAATCTAATAAGAAAACTTTCTATTTTTCTTCTTTCCACATTAAATAAAGTTTTTATCTTCATATCAACACGTTACAGTAACACGAGATGTCTACATAGGCAAGTAAACTTCTAGTCGTGAGGTAAACAATATTTTTATTCAGCTGACGTTGGTAAAAATCAGTTTTTGCTTCATCCAAACATTCGTGTCTCGCATATTGTTTTTTGCGCGCACATTCAGCTGAACAAATAGCAGATGTCGCGCAAACCAAACATAGTTATCCTTCGACTTGGGACGGGCAAAAAATCGGCACGAAAGCCGAACATACCGAATGAGGTTTAATAAAGCTCCTTTGTAGTAACACCGTAACGTAATAGGGTCCTAAACTAATAGACCAAAGGGGTCTATTACGGACGCCGCAAGTCTACGGCACGGACGGGTTTAAACAGATTTACGCCTAAAAGAAACGCACTTCATCTACGCGGTTGACCCTTGTCTTTTGTTGCGCGACCCAATTTGCGCTCAGGTAAACGTATTTGTTTTCAGTCTAATTAAAATTCTGTCTTGCAGTTCATTATAATATGGGCAGGCTTTATGAAAAAGCTTTTTTGTTGTATGATGTAAGCGGAAGGCCGGTGCGACGTGTATGCCCAGAATACTCGTATTTCGAGAACGGTTATTGTTTAACTCATTATTAACAGTGAATATTTTATAATACAAATAAACTCTTAAACTCTCTCTTTCCCTCTCTCTTCTACTCTCTTTCTCCTATCCATTATCTGGTGAATATCTTAATAGCCATACACTTCCTAAAGCAAAGGCCTTTCTCATGTTGATGAGACTAACACCAACATAGATAACCTACATAACGTCCCTTATCAATATATGTAGTTTGTGAATTTCTTGGAAATTAGAAACGAAGTCCTTCATTGTCGTCTTTATATTTTATAATACAAATAAACTCTTAAACTCTCTCTTTCCCTCTCTCTTCTACTCTCTTTCTCCTATCCATTATCTGGTGAATATCTTAATAGCCATACACTTCCTAAAGCAAAGCATGAGTCACTGCAATAAATGCAGAGCACTTTACCTATATCAATGTGACCGTATCCCGCCGACAAATCATAATATGAATCTCTGTCATCTAGATTTAAACGCGGTTACCCTTATAAGTAAGGGCCTCGCGACAGAAAAAAGCCTTGGAAATAGAGGCCAAGTCTAAACAGTGCCGCGAATAGATAGGTCCAACTTTAATTAACCGCAAACCAAATATTTAAAGACGACAATGAAGGACTTCGTTTCTAATTTCCAAGAAATTCACAAACTATATTGATAAGGGACGTTATGTAGGTTATCTATGTTGGTGTTAGTCTCATCAACATGAGAAAGGCCGGTCGCTGGGGCCGGCACGCCCCAGAGTTTTATTAGTCCACGGTCCACTCCGCCCAAGTCGACCCCAACTCCGCTTGTTACGGCCACAAAGACACAAAACCGTCACGGTACGTTGCTGGAGGAAACTTTAGTTCACAATAAATCTGACCAGTGATACAAATTGTCCAGGCTAATATTTGCCCCATATAAATGGGACAGATGGTCACGTATTCGGCATATGCCGAGTTAATATTTAAGTAAGTTAATGCTTTGTTCCTTTGTAATACAGACTTTTGGGCCTATTGATTTGTGTTTGCGGACCATGTGAATACAAATATGTAGTTGATCATGGCGAAAATTGATACTTTCCTAAGTAAGAAATTTCTCTTGCTTGTTTTTTCTCTTGTGATAAAAGATAATAATAATCATCATCGTCATCATCATTTCAGCCGAAAGACGTCCACTGCCGGACATAGGCCTCCCCCAAGCACCTCCTCTTCGACCGGTTCTGTGCTTCTCGCATCCAACGGGTTCCTGCAGCCGTCACAAGGTCGTCGGACCACCTTGTGGGAGGCCTTTCAACGCTACGTCTTCCAGTACGCGGTCGCCACTCCAGAACCTTTCGGTCCCATCGGTTCTGCGAGTAATGTGCCCTGCCCACTGTCACTTAAGTTTGGCAATTCTTCAGGCATAGAGAATAATATGTACAGGAAACTATACAAATAATGTAGCAGAAGAGTT
This sequence comes from Luperina testacea, assembly GCA_927399505.1. Lineage (NCBI taxonomy): Eukaryota > Metazoa > Arthropoda > Insecta > Lepidoptera > Noctuidae > Luperina > Luperina testacea. Next base: position 5,021,545 of record OV656771.1, read on the forward strand.
TGTATGTTTGTTTCAACGCGCTAATCTCTGAAACTATCGGTCGGATTTGAATAAATATTTTTGCATTTGATAATCCAATTCATGACGAAGGCTATAGGTTACTTAACATGATGCTAGGACCCTTAAGAGTCAAACAAAAACAAAATAAGTCTGAAAGAACACTAATAGCGCGGGCAGGCGATGCGATGCGACAGGGTGGGTCAGGGGAACACAGTTTATTCTACCACTGGCTTCTGCCGCCACTGGCTTCGTCCGCGTGAAATTTCTACATTCCGTTCCCCTACAGGTATACGTATACCTACCATTCCGTATACCTACAGGTATACGTATTTATTTATAAATCCAAGATGTGATGTGAAACTGACGATATGCTAAAAAACTAATATTCTGTGTTGAATCTTGAAGGTGAACCAATGTTGACAGGTGCGACAAATTGTGTGGGTATTGTGCTCAAGTAAGCTTTATTATTTCCCTACGTAATATGAAGTAAACTCAATGATAATAACGAGTATTGACTCTTGACTACTATGAAACAAAACAAAATAATTCAACGATGTCCTCGTATTTCCGCTGATAAGCTCAAAATAAATAAAACATATCAAAACAAATGAAAATAACATTGTTTAGAAGTTGCTCCATGCGCGTATTGCCAAGAATGAAAATGACATGTGGGTACAATTTCAACAGATTCACGGGCAAAACATACAGAGGCTTATAACAATATAAGCCATCAGACGGAATGATGTCATTTCCCCAAAAAAAAAAGGTTAAAGGGCCATTCCCGAAGAGAAATCTCGTTATTATTGCAGCTCGTTCAGCGAAAGCTAAAAATGATACTGAAAATGATGTCCCACGTGTGATTGTGTAACGTTTATGTTAATACTTTATACTCTCATCAAATGGCGTGAAGAACTCTCTACACCTCACATTTGCCTTGAAAGCGTCAAGCGCTATCGAGACATTGTGAGCACCGCTTAAAACTCAACTTTAGCTGTAAGAACGGTAAATGCTCGCGATACATGCATAGAAATTGTTGAGATTTGCCTTCTTATTAAGATCACAGATGGTTGGGTTCGCTGTTATGTTTGTATTAGAGAACGCAGAGATTTTTATTGAACCTATACTTGCCTATATTTTCCTACTATGTGCACTATAACGTGATATGAATGTAATCGTCTTAGTGTAAATTTTCTTTTATAGAGATCAAAATCAAAAGTCATTTAATGTTATCCACATTAGGCTGAGAATTAGCACTTTTCGAACGTCAAAGTACAGACGCCAGCACATCAACCTACTACAATCTGTCGAATTTCTTCAATAGATTTTCAACTCTATCGCTAAAGCATAAGGTTCAAAGTTGATTGGGAAAATTTGACAGTTTCGGGTAGCTTGATGTGCTGGCGTCTGTACATAAGACAGTCGTCCAAATCACCCGCCCTTTACCACTTCCTAGTGATTTCGCTGGGGAGACGAAAGGTGCAACAAACTCCCCAGCAGCACAGCTGTCTGTTCAGTTAGAAAAACTATGTAAAGATATTGACTAAAAGATATCAAGGCCAAAACACCTGAGGTAAAAGATACCTAAATGTGCAGTTTAGATGGCCAAGTCTTAAATCCTAATAGATACAGTCAGCAACAAAAGTCGATGAACACTTCAGTTTTTTTTAATCTCGGTTATTGAGCAAAATATTAACACTTCAGTTTTTTTTTATCTCATTTATTGAGCAAAATATTATTTTGTTCAAAATTGCATTGTACTTCTGCTGCAATTTTGAACACATATTTTGGTCAATATCTGAGATTAATAAAACTGAAGTGTTAATCGACTTTTGTTGCTGACCGTACGTGCCTAATTGGATTCTGGGAGCAGATATAAAAAGATTAGGTACAAAGAAAAATTTGGTTTTTTATGCCCTATGAACTGTTCCCCTTAAGTAATATTTATGTACTTATAGAAAAAGAGCTACATGAAACGGTAAGTAATCAATTAAAAAAAGAAGACGGTAACAAATGAAACAAAAAAACGCCTGAAAGAATCGTAGCCTCCCCTTAAAACTTGGAATAAAAACTGTAACAATGTCTTTACTTTTGCAGAAGGCGTTCTGCGCCCCGCTGTACCAACAAGGGATTGCATTAGTATTCCTGACGCGTACCCTTAAGGATAACCCCAGTTACGGTGTTAAGTCGCAGCGTACGATATGTAAAAATATCACATATATGTACTTATGTAGGCGAAGAAAAGTACGTGTCTACAGTTTCAGTGAATGTTTTCACTTTTCCGAAAGTTCAATAGCCTTTGTTTTGATGTTACACTGAGTGCCTGTCCACATTTATCAAGGGTCGCTACAACAGGAGCTCGTATAATAAAAAGCCCAATACCTAAAGCCCAAAGCCTAATAAAAGCCTAAAGCCTAATACCTACATGGTCGGGAGCCCGGGACTACCGGAGTTCACCGCCTCATTTCAGCTAATACTTGCGTATCCAAACACTATCTTTATAAAAAAAGAAAATAGACGTCCTTTTGTTTCGCTTTATTAGGTAGGTAGTGTTATGAGGAAAAGTTACTTTCCGGTCGGAAGGTCATCTTTTCCTATCAATGTAAGGTTGAGTGCACACAGCTTGGTCATACCTATTTATTAAGGTATTTTTGCCACCCCGATACGCTGCAGGTTATTAGAATTGGAACGTGTCTCCTTTAAGAGGTATAAATCAGATTTATAATTCAAGAAAGGAAAAGTTAATTTCTTACAATAAATAGATTATTTTTCAAGAAAATAGCGTAGGTGTTTTCAGAAAAAGAAAACACGAAAATGTATACTAGGAATACAACCTATACTACTATCTATACTAATATTATAAAGCTGAAGACTTTGTTTGTTTGTTTGGTTGAACGCGCTAATCTCTGGAACTACCTGTCGGATTTGAAAAATTCTTTTTGCATTTGATAGCTCAATTCTTGAGGAAGGCTATAGGCTCAACATCACGCTATGACCCTTAGGAACGGAGCAAAAAAAAAAAACACTGGCACTCCGGTAGTGCCGACAGAAGTGAAAACTTGAACAATTACGAGTGTATTTTGTGAATCGTCTTATAAACAAAACACGCGTGTTAAGGTGTGTTCCTTATTTTATAGGGATTTTTGCAAATCAGGTATGATGACCAAAGTGACTGGTTTATTCTTCTCGTGAAAGGAATTTATTCAGATTTGCTCGTCGTCAGTTATATATCCGTGGTTCAGCGCCATCTCGTCGTTGTTGGATGAACTACGTAGTTAGTACGCGAGGCCTACGTAGTTAGTACGCGAGGCCCTCGTAGTTCTTCCCGATGTGCATAGATGGCGCTGTCCTCAACAACGCGCTCGTCGTTGTTGGATGAACTACGTAGTTAGTACGCGAGGCCCTCGTAGTTCTTCCCGATGTGCATAGATGGCGCTGTCTTACGTTTTACGTCTTACGAATTTTCGATCAGGGTCACGTGACCTGACGCGAATTTAGAAGTTTTTACCCATTCCAAAAAAAGTACACAGCGCCGCTAAAGAAGTTTTCACTTCAAAAAAAGTCAGTAAGAACGCTAAGCAAAAACGAAGTAATAGTGCGGGCAGGCGATGAGATGCGACGGGATGGGTCGGGGAACAAGAAGTTTCACGCAGACGAAGTCACGGGCAGAAGCTAGCGATGAATAAAACCACCGTAAGTACCTACAGAATTTTGAAAAGATATCATAAAATAAAGAACTCGAGATTTTTTGTAAATGTAATGCTGTTAACGCAACAAAAGCGGTCATTTTTCTAAGCAGCGTTGTATTTTCTGTTGAACATAGACTAATTTCATACAGCTGAAAAATGCTCAACTCAGTCGCAGAGCCGGCACGAAAAGGCGCCACATGCTCAAGGATATTTCGTTTAAGACATTCTTGCATACAGCTTGCATATTCTCGGAGCACTGATAGCGACGTACTTACAAAAGTATAGTAGTAATAAATGTCACATTTTTAGAGAGCAAAATTCCCGTAGCATTGACTCACTCGCAATGAGCACTGTGTCTCTAGAAGAATAAAAACTTTTTACAAAAAAAAAAACAACTGACTTCCAAAAATGACACTACAAAGTGAAAAATAACTTTAATTTCGGAAGTCGGTGTCGTTGGTTTCGCATTTTCGTTGTTTGCCATCGACTTCCGAAATCAAAGTTGTACTTACCTCACACAAATTCGTTTAACACTACTTGCTATGTAAATATCAGTGACAGGAAGTCATTTTAAGGGGCCGGCGGAGCATGCGTAGTTAGTTCATACAAACGTAATACCTACCAAAATAATTTGAAAATCAAACATATTCTTAATTTAGTGTGTATTTATTTCGATTGGATTGCAGAATATCTAGGTTCCCAGATATATATTTTGAATGGACACTGATTTAAAGACGAGTCATGAGAAAAACAAGTTTTCTATAGAAATTTGAAATTCCTCACATCTCGTCTTTAGATAAGAGTCCATTCAAAATATATGTTTGGTAACCTAGATGTTCTGTAATCCAATCAGAATAAATACACACAACCTTAAGAATATATTTGATTCACAAATTATTTTGGTATTAAATTTGTATGAACTACGCATTAGCATGCGTAGTTCGCCGACCCCTTAACATCATCAATATAAACTAAGTAACAAAAATACGGATTATTGAAGCTAACTCAAAAAGTACCCAATTTGAGAAACTCCTCCTTTTTGAAGTCGGTTAAAAACAGAAACCCGGTGAAGTGTCCCTCCCGCGACTAATGTAGATGGCTGATACTTCGCCCTCTTTGCCTTGTCACGCACTACGGGACTACATCAAAGAAAAAAGGCCTACAATCCGAATGGGACTAAGTAATAAGTTTTTGATGCGTTATCTCCGCAATCCGCTAGTTTATCTGTTATACTGAACATTTTTTGGGTCAATACAACTTTGCTTTTGGAAACTTTTGCTTAGAGAAACGAAAAGTGTCTGATATTAGGGGTAAAATGACGTTAATCGGAGATATTTCTTAAATATCTGGGCCAACTTCATAAGAGAAAATGAATTGAGGAGAAATTTATACCCTCGAAGTCCTAACGGAGAACAATCCCAGAAAGAGAAATATTCGAAATAGGTTACGTAAGCGCCGGAAAGCTTCCAAAACAGTTTAAATTTTAAATGTAGTATCCATTTCACTGAATGTAAAATTTAAGTAGTTCAGATGAAAACTAACTTTGTACCAAAGAGAGCGTGGTACGAAACGACCATAGGCACGGCACAAACACGGGCAATAAGTTTATTTAATTTAACTCCAGGAATTAATTAGTTAAACGAGACTAAAAGAAAATACAAAACGTAATTTCGCGTATCCTTTACACAAAGGATGTTTTGATTAATGTTAAAAGGTATCAAGCATAAATAAAGATTGTAGATAAATACAGGAATGTTCTTGTGGGTATTATGTGATTTTATGTTCATAATAAAAGAAGTAGTAACGAGTTGGTTGAACACGTCGGCAGCTAAATAAAATTATGAAAGTATTGTACTTACCTTTTATAATAACAACGTAACATGACATGGGAATATGACAGCTTAAACCCTTGTTCTATTCATGGATAAAAAGTAAAAACCCGAGAAAAACAGAGTTGTCTTTCACAAAGCAAATCATAAAAACGTTACGACCGTACTGAGGACTTTGTGACTTTCACATTGTCGTCTAGAAACGGTATTACAAATCGTTTTAATAATGTGAACATTTCGTTGAGCCCCATAGATTATCCCTATGAAGATGATCTTCTTAATAAAAATCTTTAATTCATTCATTCATTCAGTGCCAAACAATTCACAGTTAAATAAATTGGCTGGGTCTAGAAGCATTAGTAAATTTTGACCAAGAATTCCTTATATATAACGAAATTCCTTATATATAACGAAAATTAAGGAAGGATTTTTGAAAAATTCACCCCTTATTGTGGCTAAATACAAGATGAAAGTTTGTATGGAAGTCTATAATTTTTCCGACGGAAAATCCCATCGGGCACCAGGCTTGTATAGAAATAAAGAAAGAATTAGGGGAAACGGATAAGTAAATTGTGTGAGAAAAGCAAGATAAAATGAGGAGAATGCAGAAGGCGCGTGTCAGATGGCACAAAGATTAAGTGAGGACGTGGATAAGGGATTGGGGGGTAAGGTTGTAAACCGTCGATGATGCACGCATCCTTGCAAAACGAGATTATTCTGCGAATTATAGGAAATAATACACTACACAGGCTAGAGTTGAATGAATGAAACCGGACTGCTTTTGTTCTTGTTAAAGCATGCATACCAGAAGTTGTTCCATAGTTGGCCCTATTCCTTTTTTTCTATAGAAATTGGGTCGATTAAGTTTGCCAGATAGGTTATATATACCTACCTATTTTCCGTACGCAAAATACGCGCATTGACGTGGAGTTGCGGACACCAGCCCGTATTACCTATTACCTATATACTTACAGCCAGATAAATTAATTGTTTAGCAAATTTAGTCAAATTGCCATGTTATAATATTGTGATAAGTAATAACAGCCGCGCAGTTAAGTTACACTTGCCTCGGTTGATCTGTGGATGGGTGACCATCTTAACATAACAAGACCACTCCGTGCCTCGGAAAACACGTTAAGCCGTTGGTCCCAGCTGTTATTTGTGGATCTTAGACAGTCGTTACGGGTCGTCAGAAGCCTAAAAGTCTGACAACCAGTCTTACCAAGTGGTATTGTGTTACCCAATAACTGGGTTGAGGAGGTCAGATAGGCAGTCGCTCCGTGTAAAATACTGGCATTCAGCTGCATTCGGTTAGACTGGAAGCCGACCCTAACTTAGTTGGGAAAAGGCTAGGCAGATGATGATAATTGTTTTTTCAAACAACTGTCATCGCATGATACTATAAACTTGCGATATGAATATACGAACAATTTAAGTTGGTAATCAATTTGCTTAACAATTAATTCACATAAAGTAATAAAAGAAAGTTGCGTTTTTTTTTATAAAGTTAAGTAAAAAAGTCAAAGAAACAAAGTTGTTTATTTTAAATCAAAGTGCTTGCCTAAGTGTTAAAAAAATGCAACTTTCGAACATTTTGCACTCTCATTTTTACATCTCTAACCCAAAAGTTTCCACAGCCTACAAGACAAACGAATTAAATAACACATTCTGTATAATTTACAAATTCGAGGAACAATGTCGCGAACATGTCATCCAAGATTGCTCAATTAAAAAAAACGGATTAACACGTAAAAGGAAATGAATACTTAACATGCGGCGTGAACGGAGCTTTAATTGATCCATTTTAGAGTAAAAGACTCGGGTAGAGAATATTCTATGAGGCGTGTAAATAATTAAGTAGTCAATACTAATAATGAATGTGAAAAGGTACATTTCCTAATTAGTGGAAAAACGCTAAGACCAACAATCGAGCTAGGCAAGAGACATACTCACAAATATTAGAGTAGAAAGTCTCTGGTAGCTATTCTATGAGGTGTGGAAATAATTATGTGGTCGATACTTATGATGAAGGTGAAAATGTGCATTTCCTAGATAGTAGAAAAATACTAAGGCCAACAATCACAAGACTTACTCACAATGATGCAGTTTTTATATGTGATTTTAAAATAGCGACTTAATCCTGCAAAATGCACACGTTCGAACATACGGGGTTTATAAAATCTCAAGTATTCTATACAAACGGTTGTTGCATTTTACTACATCTTCTGGAAAATATGTGGTCCTTGATTATACGTGGAGCATACTGAAAGTTCGGAGTTCGGATCTGGACAATAAAAGAATGAAAAAACAATTATGGAATTCGAAAATGGAACTCTTTGGGAGCATATTACTTTTTAATTTGCGAGACTGTCATTTGTTTTTTCATTGTGACGTCCTTTCGAAAATTGTGTGTCGCTATCAGAATAATTAATGTAACTCGTGAACGTTTTCGTTCAATGATTTTTTATGATTTTCGTTGTGGCTTAAGGCAACAAGAGAGTTGCCAGAGACTTCAATTGTCATTTGGTGATGAAGCACCATGTCGCAGCTCTGTGTATTCGTGGTTTGGAGAATTTAGACGTGGACGTGATCATCTCCATGACGAGGTACGTCTGGTCGGCCGGCGATTGCGGTTACAGACTCTAATATTGACACCGTACGACAACTTATTGAAACTGAAAACAAATTACTTGCCAGGAAATTCGTGCTTTGTTAGGCATTGGAATGAGCCAAGTGCAAAACATTTTACATGTGCATTTGAAGGTTCGGAAGGACGGAACGGAGGACCAGAAACGACTGCGTGTCCAGTGGTGCCGTAAAATGATAAAAATTTTAACGGAGGACAGTCATTGGCTGTCTATAATATCGTAACAGGTGACGAAACCTGGGTGTACTGCTTTGAACCCGAAAGAAAAAGCCAGTCGGCAGAGTGGGTCTTTCCTTTTGTAGATTTGCCGACGAAAGTTAAGAAAAGTCGAAGCATTGGTAAAAAAATTGTTGCTTCTTTTTTTCGGCAAATCAGGACATTACACTACAGTATCGCTTGAAGATCAAAGGACTATGACTGCAGATTGGTACGTCAACAATTGCTTGCCCAGAGTCTTAGAAAAAGTTCGCGAAAAGCATCCTCGAAGCAATGTCCTCCTTCACCACTATAACGCATCCTTATATTCCGCTAAGGTAACAGAAGCCTATTTGAAGGCTTCAAATGTGGAACTGATGACGCATCCGCCTTACAGCCCGGACTTCGCACCCTGAGACTTCTTTTTGTTTCCAAAAATTAAAGACAAACTCAGAGGCACACGTTTTACGAGCCCTGAATCGGCGGTGAATGCGTTCCATGAAGCCATTAAAGAGGTCCCTAAGGAAGACTGGTCCAACTGCTTTGTACAGTGGTTTCAGCGAATGCAAAAATGCATTAATTGCGAGGGAACATACTTTGAAAAACAATTCACGTATCGTAAGTCTTAAATCTAGTCTTATTTATCAGAATCCAGAAACTTTCAGTATGCCCTAAGTATTTTACTCGATTATATTTTAGTTATGCATCAACAACTATGATTGTATGATCACCAGCGGGGTAAAGGGCTAAACACATAAATGACAATTGATCGCAACGGATTACATTCTGCTGACAGTTCAGCCACGTTCATTGCGTTATGTATGCATGTTCAGCAGATGAATTTTTCAAACCTGTGAAGCTATGGAGTAAAAATTTCCTTCAGAACCCTCGGATTGTGATTAAAAGTGTGTTATTATATTACGCCATTAGGGCCGTATGCAAAATACGCGCATTAACGTAGAGTTGCGGACACCAGCCCGTATTACCTACGCCATTAGGGTGCAGGCTATTGCAGTTGACTGCCATTTTGTAGTTACGTTTTGGCTCCTTACCTGTGGTTCATCGTTTAACTTTTTATGGTGCTCGTGGCTCGGTTCCGCGGACCGCTTCCGAACCTCGTGATGTGACAACAAGTAGTAGTGCTTCAGAGAACCAATCTGTAACAAAGAAAGAAAATAAATTAGATCCATAACATATGAAACAAATAATATATGGTAAAAAAGGTTTTCCATAATATTCGGCAAATGTATTCTATTTCCGCTAGCCCTTCAGTATTTAAATGGCTATTTTCCACACGGCATCAACTGTACCCCGCCCTAACGGCACTTATATCAAGGCTTTTGGAGTTTCCTAACGGGCTAGCCCAACTATCCCGAGCTTATCAGCGACTTTATTTTCTTCACAACAATCAGAGGCCGTTCAAAATGTTCTCGATTACGTACTATAAAAACATTAGCTACAGTAATTTATTCCTATTGCTTTCCGTATGGAATTAGTACGTTGGCGCGAACTATTTTTTTAGTATATTTCGACTCGTGCTCTAATAAATCGAGAGCACGCGATGTGCTCCGCCCTGCCCTCACTCAAGTGTTAAATAATTATATAAGTTGTAGTTGCGGCACCAATTTTTACGAAATTTAGGTATATTATTATTTTTATTCGAGATATAAAATCTTTCAAATAAATTATTCGCATCAGCAACTGGGGATTTTGATACGTTCTTTCTACTTACTCTATCATAAACTTTAGATTTATTTTCGTTATCCTTTATTCAGCTTCATCTATCTACTTATTCTATGTAATAAACATGATTACGTTTCGCTAGGCAGCTATAACGTTAACAAAAATAAATAGACTTGATCCTAAAACTTAGTACCCAATCAATCTCTCAGAAGCTTTGATACCAACTTATTCTACATATTATTTAGATTGAGGTAGAATCTCTGAGAAGTAGGTAACTGGGTGAAATAGAAATGAGATTAAATTATTTGGCAGCTCACGACTCACGAGCCGATGGTTTACGAGGTCGGCGGTGGCGCTGCGTCTAACGTTCTCTCTATTAACTAACATCGAGAATTAGCGTTGTCATCTTTAAGAACCTTTGCTGTGACTCGTCTTAGTATCTTGAAATACTGATTTCCAGGACTTGATTTGGTGGTACACGTTTAATGACCACATTATATACATGACCGTAGTTTTTGAGGTCTCGCATGGCTTTTGCTGGTTCCGAAACTAGATTTTCTTTCACAAGCGTTTCAGTAACACCCAAGCCTCTCTTTAGAGACTCAGAAACAAACGCAGTGGTACTCCTTTGTGGTTTCTCCATTACATGAAATAAAAACAAAAGTGGCATTGCAGACATAACAATAATTATCCATGACACATATATCCGGCCTTACCGCACTCGCGAGCTTTACCGTTTATTACGGCATTAAACTGCTTACATTATATGCGACAGGATTTTTAATCCTGCCGACATTAACCATAAGTACCATTTACAACACGTTCTTAATGGCAGTAACCATAATCCTTTACTTGCACTAATAAAAACTTTAACCCGTATTCGCACTACAATCATGAAGAGAATTACATGGAAAAGATGGTTTTTCTTACGAACTACAAAGTTACACAAGGTTTACATCATCAACCATATTAACTTAGAAAAGTATACTTTTCCACTCGTGGGTGTTGGTAGCTCAATTCGTCTTGGTGGCGGGATATTAAAATTTGCACTTTACAAAGCTGCAATTTTTCAAACAGTTAGTGACAATGTATAAGAAATGTAATCCAAGCCGGATTACATAACAGGTAGAAGAAACAGTTTAATCTTTATACTCCACTGATATTTCATAATAGGTATAGACAACTAATCCTGCTCTGTATGTACGGTATTCCGAGCACTATTAATATATAGTTCTGCTGGTCAAATTCCGGCCAAGGCTTGAGATATTATAGTGCACAAGTGTGTGCGTAGACACAGGACTAGTGTATGAGAGTGTACCTGGTGCACTCTCTCTTCCCTCACTCTCATAGTTCAATGGGACGGCAATCCGACACGACAGGAGAGAAAGATCAGGTGCAGGACCAACGGTCATGAAACTCCTAGTTATTTCGTTACATTTACGTGCGAGATTTTTCGCGTGGAAACATAGTGTTGAATTACCTTTATTAGGTCATAACTATGATTATAAAGTCGACGTTTAGACGCGTGCAGTGTATTGCACTTTCGTTTATTAAATTACAAGGGTTTTGCGGGTAATATAGGGGCATTTTGTATGTAGTCATTTGTTATTTTTAATTTAAGCAGAGCGTGGTTAATAAGGACGGCGATATCCGATGAAATGTAAGTGAAATATATAGCATAATAGGCAGGCACAAGGTAGACCACACGTTTTCATACAATTATACGAGGTAGTAATATGGAACTTTTTCTTCATTTACACATCAATATAATGCAATTCTTCAATTTAGCGTGTTGATGGGAATCTCAATGGACGGCCCAGAATTCTGCTACGTGTTTGGCGCCATCACCAGCGTCCACCAGTTCCTGTAACCTGCAGCAGACAGGACACGCAGGACACTTAATGTCTTAAGTGTCCCATCGTTGGTGGAACAGCACCACATTTACACTCTAAGGCGGAATCAATAATGCACTGAATATAACATATTTCTGAAAAAATCCAAGAGAAAACCAATATAAAGAAACAAATAGGTATTACCGATATCGAGAATTTAATATCATACGATTGAAAAACACGTATGCAAAATTAGCTCTATCTCTTGCAAAAGAAAAATACCCTGAAATGTATTTCCGACGCCCGACTGAACCGACAAGGAAAACGTGTGGAAAATAAACGGTATTGATGATACGAAATATGAGGCCATAAATTCTTATTGAACTGAATATACCGGCAGGATTCCGATATCTTCTGCGAATGCGCGAAACACGGTCCCGGTTACCTTTTTACATTCCATTGCGTTTTTAGTTCGCATCCCGTTGACGGTAGTTGTAGAAATAAGGTAGTGGCGTGTGAAACGTGCTTCGTACATTTTGTGTTGCATAGTTTCGAAATAGCGGAGGTAGCACCGTAGTATTCAGGAGAGAGTCCGCCCGCCACGTGTTGCCAGCAAGTACGCGTTCAATTCACTTTGATGTATCACCGGCAATGAAAACAATCGTGGAATTGACGTATCACTTTTATTTTCTAATAAGTGGCTGCGATACTCAAATACGCATTGTTTAACGATGAGACTTCAATGTTATGTTTTTTTTATAATCCTAGAGTATATTGGTTGCAAAACCACTGACGTCCTACCTGCAGCTACAAACAGTTTGAATCATCAATCCGTTTACTAAGCGCAAAATTCAGCTGCGCGAACTCCGCAATTTAAGCGATAAGATTAATTTAAAGCAACCCGCGTATATTTTTCTATTACCTAATATAAATCGCCCACTCTTAGTCAACAATGAAAAGAAAATATCTAAGTGCTGCAGCTGCTTACAATTCCGCGCAAGTCGATACGGTTCATGTAATAGCGTCGGGGGCTACGATCTAGCAAACTGTCACTACTTGCACACCACTGCAATTTTTCAGCCCTACACTGTGTTTAGAACACAGTATAGCGATATAGGGAAAGTTTGATAAAATGGAGCTCCTTTAGCAGCATAAAATAATAAGACTAACAGATGATAAAGCATTTGGATTAGGATTTTTTTTAAGATTCTCGTCATAATGTAGGTTATTATTATAAAAGAATGATTAATAAGTACTGGTAGAACTAGTAATACTACTTTATTTATGAAGAACTATTGTTTGAACATGAAGTAGACTAGGCTTTCGACTTCGACTTACGTTGATAACATCATACTGATTTGACTAAAAATGCGCCTAAAATCTTGTACTGCAATAGCAGCAAGGCCTTTGCAGAAACAGCTTGCGAAAGAAGCTTATGTTTGGACCTTTACAAGGTGTTATGTTCCAATGTGTCTTCAAGTGTAAGCGATACATTTAAAAGAATGTCTATAACCTGTCATGCAGTTATTTTCGACTGTTATCTTTACCGAAGTGTTTATTATACGACGTTACATCATCTCAGGAAACGAAGCTATAACGAGCACGTCCACTTATAGATCGCTCTGGAGACAACATTTTATGTTAACCACACCAAGATAACACAATTTTACGATTCATATTCAAACGTTTATTACTAGAAGGGAGATTCGAGGGATGTTTAATATGGAACGTAACAACCATTGTTGATATACTTTATGTACTAATAAAGTTTATGTTGGAGTTGTTAGCCAACTTAAACCAATTTAATATCAGCAGTAAACCTAGGTACAATAGCTTCATGAATAAATCTTTGCATGAACAGACTCACAAAAAACATAGACATAGAGGAAAATAATTTGAAGTTGCTCACAATTTCACAAATGAAGGAAAAGAAAAGCATTGCCTTTCAATCAATCAAATTAACTTTCCGTAGGCTGATGTTAAAAACATAGCTCGCCAGAATTTAGAGGCAATGAAAATAAAAATGCTAAAATGTGTTCCGAACTCAAACTGCTGGAAACCCCGAATCGAATCGTCTGCGTACATCGTAAAATATTGAATACGCTTAGGTCTCCAACGAGTGGAGCTTATCCAATCGTATTAAAACCTACTAAATATAACATAATTCTCGGTCCAGTTTACCTGTAAAATTCAAGATCATATATTCGTGCCGGCTTCACGCGCCGCCAGCGCCACCGCAGTCAGGTCTATTTTTCACATCGCCCACAATTTATGTCGCTCGTTTGAAAACGCCGCAGCGAATGTATGATGCAAAATTAACTTATTATCTGCTTAAAGCTGCTGTTGCGTTGTCATCTGTTCTGTGCTTAAGCGCTGCTAAAGTTTGATTACAGTTAAGCCTTCCACATAGAGATTATTCGGCGAATATGCAAGATGGAATACAGCCAGAAACTACTTGCGGTGCCGTTATGCGACCTGTTTTTATAAAAATATGCTTTATCAAGAGAATGGGTTTGCGGCTCTTATGTTGCTAGTGATATACATTTTGTGCCGCGTCCAGGACAGCTTTAAAGCTGAAAATTGCGTCCTGCTGAATCCAAAAAGAGAGTTAATTTACAACGCATTAACTAATAGGTCTTTGTAGCATTTGTTGGTAGTTTACGATGAAACATTAAACTATTTTCTTCTCTTTAGCCAGTTGTATTATAATAAACTGTAAAATTTGAAAGGGTAGATATGATGTCAATAACTACTGAACCATCTGGTGTCCCTTAGCTCTAAAAGAGGTTAAAAGCTAATTAAAATCGCGGAGACCTTATAAATGTGATCGATAAACTGAAACCTTAACTGAAGTGGTCGTTTCTTAGCTCAAGTACCCTCTCGTTTAAACTTGTGATCAAATTTAGAAATTAATATAGACTGTATTGAGCTAAAATATTGAATACTGAAATATTCGACCTTTGAACCTTTGGAAGCGCTTGCTACAAGGGCTAGTGTATTTATCGTAAATCATTCGCTAATAAATGGACTGTTCAAACGTTTGAGTAGCTGAGGACTCTCGATTTTGGAGGAAATTGTTTAGATAGTATTTCGATTATATGTTTGATGACTTAGTGCTTAAGTGTAATACTGTCAGTTAAGTGTTATTTACGAGGCCGCTCTAAGCAAAAAACCTACTTTCAATCATCTACTTACATTCAAATAAGTTTCAATCGGTAAAAGCTTTGATTTTTCAATCAGCAAAAGTTAAAGAATAAAACCAAATTAATATTCAACATTGTAATTTATACTTTTCACCTCCCTTTTAATGTTCCCCTCGTAAATATGTCGGAGAAATAAATCGTAGATAGTTGGCAATGTAAGCCATCAGTCACAAGTCAGGGGGCGGGGCTATTCTTAAAACTTTTAATTAATTGTCTAAGTTCGAGACTGAAGAAGAGGGGCATTCGCATTACATTCCGAGAATTCCAAGTCACTGGGCATAACTAAAATTGTTCGCTAGCAAAACAACGCGATGGAACTTTGTAAAGCTCTGATTTTGATTTAAAGAAATTATATTTGAATTAAAATGGAATATCTGATTTCTTTTAAAATAATTTTGGATTGGAATATTTCGAGGTAACAACAATCTGTATTTATACAATATAAATTTTATAGTTTCTTTTATTACTTATTTACACCCAAAGTTACGTTAAAAATAGCAAGAAAAACGAATCTTTGTTCGCTCATAACTTTTTAATGGCTTTTTATTTTACTATTCTGTTTCCGTACAGACAACATTAATAAATAAGACAAAACGATATTATGTTTAACTTTGGATGCACAATGTCAAATAGTGTAGTAATACTCTCCCGAAAATTGTATGGAAAAAATATCGACTAGTGATACCTTAAGATCTTGACACTCGATATACACATACCTACACGATAGACCTTACGGGAAACACATTTACCCTTCTTAACGTCTAATCCCGCACACGTCGTAGTTAAGGGACAGCCAGCGGAAATTATTACTCGTTCACGTTACAAATTATCTCTCCCTATGTGGACTCCGGGGTAACTCGGTTACACGAACTCGCGACCGTTAATTTACAGCGCGCCCAACAAATTAATATCTCTGATTTGGACCCTTGTCAGCGGGGGCCAACGACGAAGACCCTACCCGTGTTTGGGGGATGCCGCAAGGTGCGAGCGCCATGCCTCATGCTATTGTGGGGTCCAAGATCGTGGGGAGAAGAGCTTTTGGTACAATCGCGAAATTGCGAAGAGTAATGACTCAAACCAAACAAAATATAAGAGTACATTTTAGTCTCGGACCGGTGTTCTGGGTAATCTGTTTCTATCAATCTTGTTAACTGGCTAAACCTCTCACCATGACATGGGATTGTATCGTAAAGCGACGAAGAAGGGATCCGTATGAATCAAATTATTAACTTATTTTTTACTAGCTTCCGCCCGCGGCTTTGCCCGCGAGGTATGTCGATAAAAACTATGCTATGTCCTTCCCCGGGATGCAATCTATCTCTTTGCCAAATTCTATCGAAATCCTTTCAGTGGCTTAGGCGTGGAAAGGTAATATAAAGACAGACAGACAGAGTTACTTTCGAATTTATAATATTAGTATGAATTATTATTGACTTATGAAATGAGCGAACAGACGATTAATAAAAAATGTGAAAACATATTAATTACCTATCTCTATCAGCACAAAAATACCCAAATTCTGTAATCAATAATCGTCCTTATCAACACTAAATTTACATACAATACCAGTATTATCACACCCGCTGACGCCTATACCATATTCCCTATACATTTGGCGCGTCGCATTCGTAAAGTACCTACCACTGACGACATATTAATCTCTGCTGGGATGTTCTTCCTTTAATATTTAGCCTGTGACGTATGGCACGCGCGCTTGCTACAAGACAAATATCAACGAATCGCGAGTAATAACATAGCTATTACACTGAGATAACTTTGAATACAAAGTAGGAAGAAGATATGGAGCGCAACTGAAATAAAAAAAAACAAAAGATAGGACACGTAACATAACATTATGCCCGTATTCCTCGAAGGGTTAGATGTACCTAGTACACCCATATTTCACCAGTCAGGATTGCCATCAACCGGGTACAAATCCTGACTCCGGGATATTACTGAGAAATTCCAAATAGAGTGAATCGAACCTAATACCATCATGCTCAGCAATAGCGCTTGCCACCTAAAGCAGAAAAAAAAGGAAAATAGTCTATTTTGCACATATGAAATAGTCCAGGGATGGCGAACCAGTGGCACGCGTGCCATTGATGGCACGCGACAAATTATTTTGCGCACGCCTTCGATCGAAAAAGTACCTACGTAATACACTGAAATTTAACAAACGAACGCGTTTGAGCCTACTTTACGGAGTGAGTAGGCGCGGTGTAAGGAGCAGCAGGCGGGAAGCGCGGAATCGATAGTATTGTTTTATAATTTTCCCTGTAATCACAAAAAAAATGGCACATGTATGACCTCATCAAACATTTCTTTACAAAAAATGGCACGTTGATCCATAAAGGTTCGCCACCCCTGATTAATAGTCTATAGTAAATTCTATAAATTAATTGCCTATCACACTAAACACAAAAGTAAAAAGGATCAGCCAGTTAAAAATGGTAAACGTATAGGAACTTTTTCACTGGGTCCGTTCCTAACTGTACTGTGCTGTCACACCTCAAAATAAGTGGGAAGTAACTTTATTTAGGTCGTTAATAAATGTTTACTTATTCCTAAAAATGTTTACCACTTTTACCGCTAAATTTCAGAAGCAATAGAACACCTTTTTAATTGTTTTATTTATTCTCTTCGGGGGCTTACAACTAATTTATACAGTGTGCCATTTACAAATTTCTACAGATAAACACCAAAAACTAAAAATACAAAGTCGGTCGGTATAAAGGTACTTATGCTACAGTCCATCACCATATCCACACATCAGTAGACAAACCCTTAGAGCTAGTCTTATTCATACTCACACGAAATGGACGAAATGTGGTGTCTATGGTTCATTTTATCTTTTTAATCTTTGTTATTTTTAATTTTTTTTTTCTCGCCTTTTTTAATGTTTTTAATACCTGTATTGTGTCTTTTGTTGCACTAAATAAACGTTTTATCTATCTATCTATCTAAATATTTGAAAGGAATCTTGCATTTCGTAGGTACGTGTCTGTCTAGGAAGCACGCTCGTTTTGTTCATGTTTTCTCAGTTATCGCTTGAGTTTATAGCGTCAGTGTTGAATATAACGAGAACTAACGAACAGGATGACGTCATAAATGTGTCGAAACAGCTAGGTACATACTAACGTGGTTGTGTGACACAATCTATTATTGATCGAAGGACGCAATATTAGAAAAAAGTATCTATACAAAACGTTTTCAAAAATTAAAATACAGATAAAGACCAAAGACACCGACTTCCGAAATTAAATTTATTTTTCTATAAAGTTTTTATTTCTCGCTTTTAGGTGGGTGTGTTTATAATGTATCTAAGTTACAATACCCTAATCATAATCAAACACAGAATCTGTCTTGTTTAAAGTTTGAAACATTTTATCACATCTGGCAATATCAAGAGGAAGTTTTCAAAAATTACGCAACTAACATAGTTTCGTACATTCAGCACAGAAATCCGAGTAAATACGAACCATTTCTATAAAAGTATGCTCATACAAGAAACGGCGATAAAACCCGGACTGTATTTGGTCGGATATCGCAAATAGTACAAATACACAACATATTCAAACACGTAGGTACTTCAGCCCGAGAGATAGTAAGTATAACTAGTGGAATGTGTGTATCGAGACTGAATTTGTGGTGCTTTCAGTTTAAGGCTTCTGCAAACAGGCGCTACGCGAATCGCGCGCGACACAAAGGCACCGCTCGTTGCGCGACTTGCGGTGCCTTTGTGTCGCGCGCGATTTTATCGCGTGTCGCGCCTGTTTGAAGGAGCCTTTATGAAATCGCTATTGGTGAACACGCTCTTGTTTAGAACTTTGTACAGCCATTAACAAAGTTCTGAGAAAGTTGAAGTCGTCCATGGTTATTTATTGAAAATCTTCTAAGCTAACACTTTTGCATCTGCGAGTTTCAGTATCTAAATATCAATGATAAAACCTCTTACAGTTTTAAGTCAATTGTATTGTCAATTGTTGTGTCCATGCAAGGCCTTTTTGGCAATTTGGTCATCTTTATCCAAAATTTGCCACACAATTTAGACCTTTAATTCTACTACAGTAATACAGTTGCTGGGGTGTCCTAAGTGCCCGTTCACCTGCACCTCGGATGACCTAAATAATGCCACTGAAGCCGCAATCAACGTGGCCACGTACTAGGCTCAAATTACACAGGCCTACAAATTTTAGGTCATGAATTCCCCTTTTCAGTTTAATAACTGATATTGACTAAGTTTGATACGCTGATTACAAATATGTAATCAGTTTTTCTTCATCACGTCCAGATTTTTAGTTATTGACCATGAACCAAAATTGCAATAAAATACATTTTTTTACAATAAAAAAATATTTATTAAAAAATACTTAGTTATGATAATAAATTTTTGTACAATATAATTAATTAATAAGTTGCTTAATTCGTAAACACGTTAATCATCCTTGTGAAACCTTGTTCTTTTTTCTCCGAAGCTTCTGTTTTGTAATTTTCTCTTAAATTTCCGGTTTGGCTCATCTCGCTTCAAAAGCCAACAGTAGTCCGCTAACATATTAGGATTCCATCTTCCCTGATACCTCTTTTCCATGTCCTTCAAGTCCTGATGAAATCTTTCACCCTGTTCTTCGCTAACGGCTCCTAAATTTTCCGGAAAATAGTCAATGTGCGAATTCAGGAAGTGAAGCTTAATGGTCATAGAACAGCCCATCAAGCCAAAATTTGTTATCATTTTGGCCACAATGTCTTTGTAATCAGGGCTTTTTTTGTTCCCTAAGAAATTTTTCACAACTTCCTTTAAAGATTTCCATGCTGCCAGCTCAATATGGGAAAGTTTTTCATCGAAGTTTTCATCCTTCATTAATTTTCTTATATCAGGACCAACAAAAATGCCTTTGGTTTGTCCTGGTTGCTGATGGTAAGTCCAAAATACATGAAGTAAACATTCTTCACAAAGTCTGTTATGCTTGCTCGTTGTTTTACCGTCACAAATTTCCCACAAATATAACAAAAACTATCGGGAGAATTCAAACAATTACGTGATGACATTTTTAAGTTTGCGTTGTCCAGTGCACAAAGAAACTGTGATTTTTCTAAAATGGTGTGGGTATTTATACCAAAAATAATTATAATTAACTACGTGTACCCTCTTCTACGAATTGACATAAAATTGTACATAACAATATAGTTATATCTGTATTTAATACGCTCATTACTTAACGAGGCTAAAATCACCCCTTTTCAGCGCAATAAAGACATATTTCTTATACTAATTATGAAGTGATTAGCAAATTATGAATCATGATTATATTCATCATATTAATAGATTTATTTAATGCAGTAGCAATTTGATAAAACTCGTTTAATATTTTTCTATCAATTTTTAAAGGGAGCTCTCCGGCCAATTTTGAACAAAATCTAAAACTATAAATAAGATAAAAGTCTGACGTGAAGGATTTTTTTTACTATTTTTCTCGTAATCAGCGTGTCAAAATCTATCGAAAACGTTACTCAGAAATGAAAAGGGAAAACCATTGTAGGCCTGTGTTATATATAAAAAAAACAACGATGAAGTTAATAAAAGAAGAAGTACAGTTGAAAGGAAAAACTTCACAACCGGACCACGAAAACGCCAGTTGTCTCCGCACCCACTTCAGAAAAACATTTCCACGCGAAACGGCATTATCATCCCGTATTCGTATTCCAACGGCGCATTCACTTACTGGCTCAGGTGAGTGACGCAACGGGCGCGGGCGAGTAAAATAAAGAGCATGTAACACCACCTCCATATGTATGCAACTCGCTCGTTTGCATCAGCGTAAGGCGACGCGACTGCAATACTTGTATGATCGCAATACTTGATGTAGACAGTGGAGTAACAATTGATATAAATGTATGCGGTGATTGAACGAATCATAGTGATACAAATAGACAAAGGGAAAAATTGTGGACATTCTAGCCGGCATCGTTTCACGAAAACAAACAAAACAAACACAGGTACCTACAGTTTTGGAAATGCTACAGTAGTGAGAAAAAGTTTCCGAGCCATGCAAAGCTGCAATAATTTCTTCGATGATAGGATGAGACTTTAGTGATGATAAGAATTTAGACTTCACATCAAGTTATTAAGGTAACCTTACACTTAATTGACATACGAGTAATTCTTCTTCTTAATAAGCATAAACTTATTTTGAGTCAAACAGAACCAGTAAACAGAATCAATGGAACGATTAAGTTCAAATTACCGAGATCATGTGCTTTTTTAAACATCCAGATACCAGCTTCTGACCATGCATCAAATCAGAACAAATATTAACATCCATTAATACAAATTCGACAGTTGATTAGATGTCCAATTATCGCTCTGTTATAATTTCAGCTGTCAAATTACAGTCTGCTATAACACCCAAATCATGTCAAGGGTTAGACTAATTTATGTGAGAATTTCCAAACTCTCTTATCTAAACCTCATGATAGGTATCACCTGTCGAACTATTAAGAACTTAAAGCGAAAGCGTAGGCCGTAAAATTAAATTTTTCTTAAGTTTTTTTTGCAATTTGCAGGTCAGTATCAGGTTGTATGTTAATCAAAATATGATTCGAGACCGTAACAAATATTTATGCCAGCACATCAAGCTACCCGAAACTGTCAAATTTTCGCAATCAACTTTGAACGTTATGCTTTAGCGATAAAGTTGAATATCTATTAAAGAAATTTGACAGATTTTAGTAGCTTGATGTGCTGGCGTCTGTACTTACGGAATTATAACATTAAAATCATCAATCCAAGGCAAAAAAATCATAAAGTCTCGGTCACAAGCACACGCCTGGAATGTGGTAAGGTATGAAGATGGTCTTAGATAATTTTAAACATTCATACAGAGATCAAAGAAATGCATTCTAGGTTATTGAAATAAAACTAAGTTTATATTATTTCTGGAGTCCCTCCAAATTTTCCTATCAACGCCACTGGAGACCCCCGTATAACTGTACCTGTACAAAATGCAATCAAAACCGAGTTTTGTTCGCAGATCCGTGGTACTCGCACTAGTTCCGATGAATACATCACAAATGTGGGCCTGTATGACGCATCGCCCGATATCGGAAACCGCTCCGCGTATCCGACAACGTTTTATTTCCGATATCTGAACTCGTTCAATGCTCACTTCGATGTGATAGACGTGATACCTTACATTTTCATTGGATCGCGCCGCGCTAACAAACTACTTCAAAAGCTGTTCAAAAATAAACTTTCCGCTAGGGACATGCACTACATATTTTCCATTTCAAAATAGATCGGCAGAATTATTTCGAAAGCGAGAGGCTTCTTCTGCAAAGTGCTTGTATAGTGGTAGATTCTTAAATTTCATCTTCTAAAAGGATCTGTCTTTTCTATTACGCCACTTTATGCACATGATTTATCTCCTTGAAAATTGCTTACATTTTTCAACAAGAATTTTACTACAAGGACGTCAAGTACGCAGCACCTCCTCATATCACATTGTAGATCGTTTGCAAACTACATAGCACTGAAACATCGTTATTGAGAAAGTAAATGTTAAGGAGCACAACAAAACAAGGAAAAACCTTTTTGAAGAGATCACCGGAAGCATGAAATAAGAATGTAGGTAGGTAAGTAATATTTGGGTATCGGAATATTGGCATGGGATTGAAGTAAAGCAAGGTAGATCACGAGATGCGTGGAAAAAGCCAGCTGTCAAAAAATAAAACGTATATATGGAATCCAGCGTTTATTCCATTCAGCAATGTTGGCGACACGAGTGGTATTGACAAGCGATTCTTTAATATAAACATTGCTTGGCACCCAATGACGAATTTATATTGAAAATATCGTGTATTAAAAACGCATTTGAGATGTTGATTGATATTTTTGGTAATTTGGTTCGATGTTATATTTAAGGAAGATAAACAAATTATAAACGGTTTTTGCTACGAATTCAACTAATGAAAAGGCTGCAGTTCAATTTGCAAAGATACTAATTAGCAAAAAGGAAAATTAAAAATTAAATCGCCACTCAAAATAACGATGCACTTAAAGTCGCCGTTTCGTCGTCGAGCCATTTGAACAGATGATTGAGCCAATCAAGCTACGGAGGGAGGTGACAAAAATAGGTCGTTTGGCCCCGGCCCGCGTGCATGCAGTAAGGCCTAGGCTGCACAACGTCATTTACTTTATAGTAGCAAAGAGGCCGTGAGAGAGACGAATTCAAAGGCGCCCTCGCGAGAAGAGCTCTCCGCATTAGCCGACGTTGCGATGAATAACTGAAGCCATGAGGAATAAGAACGGTGAAAAGACTAGCGACTTTTGTTACTGGATTCTTTACGCAGTTGTTTTTGAATCAGCTGACAGGACTTTTAGCTTAAATTAAATTTATTTTGAATAAAAGAGAAATGGGTGGAAAATGCAATGCTGTTTTGAACGAACCCTTTTGTTCTGAACTGAGGTTAATTTTAAGTTCCGGAGAAAAATATAAGTATGTAGGTGAAGTAAATAAGGGCGTCATTTGCCAATTACCAAAGCTGGAATAGCAAAAATGGAATCAAATAAAGATTTAAGAGACGGATTTATACAGGGCTTAGAACCCTAAAAATCTACTTTCCACTTCAAAAACCAGGTGCGACATGCAGCAGGGAAAATTCGTGATATTGTAAAATCGGTCCGCGGCGCGCGCGTAACGAAATCCGATAGTATTGGCTACAAACAGAAATAAAAGAGCAAGCTCCCCTCGTTTTATACGTAAAATCGTTAAAGCCGCTTTTTTGTCCGACAGTAACGTTGGTACCTAAGTTTTTTTGCTAAACTCGAGAGCTGAAGGTGAAATGTATTTCGTAACTGCCAGCGTATATTCACGAATATTTAGGAAATGGTGGCACTTTTACTTTTCAGGGGAGTATGATTATATTATA
This sequence comes from Luperina testacea, assembly GCA_927399505.1. NCBI lineage: Eukaryota > Metazoa > Arthropoda > Insecta > Lepidoptera > Noctuidae > Luperina > Luperina testacea. Next base: position 5,045,548 of record OV656771.1, read on the forward strand.
GTTACAGATCTATGGTTTGGAAAATGGCGCCAAGTTCACGTTGTTTTAATTAGTTGGTTTCTTTGCGTTTTACATAAATTACTTATAACAATAAACGAAAACATTGAAGATAAGGTTTTGCCTGTTCTGAAAATTTCAGCGCGCCCCTCTAGTGCTGATTAGATCATCATCATCATCTGCCTAGCCTTTTCCCAACTATGTTAGGGTCGGCTTCCAGTATAACCGGATGCAACTGAATACCAGTATTTTATATGGAGCGACTGTCTATCTGACCTCCACAACCCAATTACTAGGTAATACGATACCCCTTCAACTGCTGATTAGATAGGTACCTAATAAAAAATTATCACAAATTCATAAACCCTAAAATTAAGGGCTCAGACATAAAAGAGAAACCCTCAAATAATAATTAATTCCAATAAACTCGTAAAATCCTAGGCGTTCGTATAATTCTGTGGACCCTCGTAAATACGTCGATTTGCATAATTACGTATTTATTCACAGCTAAACACATATTCTGACGTGCAAGCAAAACCTGCTTCATTATTCAAAAGCATATTAAATATGGTTACATCATATTACTCAGCACGTTATGTTATGTAATGATCGAAGTACGTAAATGAAATCAATTTGGTTGATAAATTCGACCGACATAATGTAAGCATCGATGGTTCAGTGGTAGAAGGCTCGCCTGCCACGCGGGCGGCCCGGGTTCGATTCCCGGTCGATGCATCTCTTTTAGTTTTGTTTATGAGTATAAGGATTATTTTAATAATATTATATTTTGATTTACATTTAAAATATAAAAGAAACAGGTAAAAAATATTTTATGACTTAAACTTTTCAATAGAAACGCAAAAATATAGCGCTAAGAGTCGACTAGCTGAATTCTTTCAAGATGTGGATCGTCTTCACTTCCACCTCTAATCCACTAATCCTCACCTGGCGCGACATTAATAGGGCTGCCACAGCTCACGGTAATAAATAAAACAATTATTTTACCAATTTATTGTATGGTATAGGATTCCAATTTTATATTGTTTGATAAAAAAATGATGATTGATAAATGATTATGATTTGATAAATGATTTTTATTTTTGTAAGTAGGTTTGCACAAACACTTTTACACGTCAATCATATTTTTTGAAACTAGATGAGGTCGGCGTTTCCTATCTGACTACTCTGAGAAGAAAGGCCGAAACAAACTCAGAGGTCATAGTCTCTTTTAAAGTCCAGACATAATCTTGGTCAGGTTATATGAAGACCATGTAGGTCGATGTTTGAGTTTATTTCAGGTCAAAAATTCTTGGCCACACACTTCTATTCTAGTTTGATACTTTTCGAACGTTCGACCGACGTCACGTCAAATATTTTGTTCGTCCGGATTTTTGACATCGTACATGAAAATATATATTTTTTATTCCAATGGTTGACGTTCCGCAAGAATTTCTCACTTGCATACACGCCCTCTGATCTCGTAGCTAAACTGCAACCGCAGGACACCCGCGTCCCCCGCGGGACGCAAAGTGCATTCCACACCGCTCACCCTTTATTTTCACTACAATTTCGATTGCCCGGCGACAAAGAGGTAAAGGTATACGTCCAGGTATTGTTTACCTGAAGGTACGAGTATGTGTAAAGTTACCGGGAAACATGCTCATTATCGTGCACAAAGCGTGACTTTAATCGGCAAAAAATTTCCATCAGAAGTTATTTTTAATTCTCAGGCTGTTGATACATTGTACAATATTAACAAAGGATTCTGAAAACTCTAACTATTTCCTAGAAACTCATTTATCTCTTACGAAATAAACTAAATGACAAACTTAATTTCCATTATTCTTATCTTTGCTAGTGAGCATAGATATAATTTAAAGTCCGAATTCAACTGAAAATTATGAGCGTACTGCGGTACCATCCATCACGTAGGTAGTCTCCGAATGTGGTATTCTTTTTTCTCTTATTGTGTCGTGGTCAAAAGATTTTCTCGCCGTCCGTCGCTTGCCGTTGTGTGATCGCAGCTAACCGCAGCGCTATGAAGCGACGCACGGCGTAAACTGCATTTTGCACCGCATGCTCTTTAATCTTTATTTTCTATTAACCATAAACGAAAAACTTTGGATGGTACATTGATAGCTGATTAGCGCAATCACTGTTCGCTTTAAGGTCTGGTCTGGTTTAAGGACTTCGAGGTATCGATTCCGTGTTAGCCAAGATTAAGTGGTGTGCATTGAATTCTGATTTGATGCCATCATTTATGTTAAAATATGTTTAAAGATTTTTTCGCCAACCCTAAGGACTATTGAAACAGTGAGACTTTAGGGCTTTGCCCAGATAATCTGCAGGCTTAATGTTGGAGCATTAGCGAACATTCCGGAGCGGCCCGCGACAATATCGCCACAAATTGCTCTAGTACCGTGCTGTGTGCATTACTTGTGTTAATGTTGTGCCACTTTTGTTAATACGCTTTTTAAGGCCGCTTTAAAAATTGCGAGGGGCAAAACGTTCTGGTTGGTGAACCGCAGAAGCTACTTAGGTGTGTTCCCACTTTAGGATGGAATTTTGGGTAGGATTGAAGAATTTTAACCCATAATAAGTGAACTTACTGGTTAAAAACAGAAAGCGCAGAAATTCTTGCAGTCAGAAGGAATCAGGGCGAACTATAAAAAAGCGCTAGCAAAATTAAGTAACATCAGCTCATGGGATAATTTCCACCTCTAATTCTGTCACATAATTTCAAGGCAGATATTATATTTTCATGGAGTGAATTAATTTCAACTTGTATTTTAGCGATCATTTTGTTATTTACCTCAGTAAAACAAAATGGGATGTTTGTATGACAAATATTATTTAATTTTATGCGAAAATAGGATTTCGGACAGTGAACTTTTACGTCCGTTCGTATAAATTCGTAAAATACTTTTCTGGAAGCTGGAGCTCGGGTTCAGACGTACGTAATTATATGACACAACGGGGAAACTAAATAAAAGTTCCAACAAGCTAATTACACATTTTGGTGTGTTTTAACAAAATATGAGCGTGATTCGGAGAATCGGGAAATATATTTATACGTTGCCGTGTCACAGAGCTACCACTAGTTCATGGAATTATAAAGGCTCGTCAACTTTATAGGGCCCGTTTTACATCCGTATTGGATAACTTCTAAAAAAAATGTAAGTAAGGAAACATCATTTACTTACTGCCAATCTATTCTGTAAAAACCTCTCAGTGAAGCCTTAGGTGAAGTGAGCTGTCAATAGTGTCAATCCCATCAGGAGGAATGACAGCTCACTGGAAGCTCACTTCACCTAGTCTTCACTGAGAGATTTTTACAGAATAGACCGGCTGGTATTTAGATTTGTATTATCATCTGCCTAGCCTTTCCCCAACTATGTTGTGGTCGGCTTCCAGTCTAACCGGATGCAGCTGAATACCAGTATTTTATTTTGTATTTTTTAATTTTTATCTAGATAAGTAATAATCGTACAAATAAAAATACCCACTTATTTCAGAAGTATTTTCTGAAATAAGTGGGTATTTTTGTTCCCTTACGTAACAAACACACGAGATATAAACAGCAGAGTTCAAACACCGAAACAAGATTAGCTTCAGTCCGATTTCTAATATAAAGTGCAATAATTAAATTAATGAACGCGGTGCAAACAAAGCGGGCTGCAGTGCTGAGTGATATTGTGTTTGCTCGTCGTTCTACGCCCGCACAAATACCATATTCATTTATTTACTGTTTGCAAGTACCTACTAACTATGCTCAGTGTTCCTGTGTTCTGCAGGCTGCTAGTTAACGCCCGTACTTACTGGAATGAAAACTATAACGATCCCGCAAAGTGCCAACTCTAATATCCTAAAACGGGCATAGCAACAATACGTGAACTAAACTTGGACAATATAAAATGATGTAAACATTGCGGTGAAATAAATAACTGTTATTGCGAGACGGAGTGGTTAGTAAAAATGTTGCTCGGAATAGAAACGACAGTATTTGCTGTTTGCTAATATGAAGATGCTGAGTTTTTGGACTTAGTTAGCTGTTTAGTTTAATGCAACTGCGGTGTACCGACGTTTTGTGCTGTACGTTCAAGATTCCAAAAATAACAAGTGTATTTTGAAAATGAATTGATGCAATTTTGGTGCAGGTTATTTTTAAATCTACAGGATCAATAATTATCATTTGCTATACTATATGCATAACAGCGACCTGAGACTTCTTTGAATTTTATCAAAAAATACCACACGAGTTTTCATCATGGACAATATGTATAAGTCTAGTTTTGGATACAGGCAAATCCACAAGAAATTATAACGCCCACATTAAAAACAAACATGTTATGACTACAAAAACCTTCACTTTGAAGCGGCATGGCAAACAGAAACAACAATTTACCTATCACGTTTTCCAGGTTTTCATTCCTATATAAACCGCTTATTAAATTTTCAATATAATCGCTCATTTGCATACAGGGAGTGAACACGCGTCATTCGCAGAAGCGAGGCGCGGCGTCGCGACGCTAAGTCCTCAATTGGCCAGCTGCCAATGGCTCAATACATGGACGTCAGAATTCAATCAAAACGCCCTCTGACATGGCGGCCATTTACATTTGTTAATGGTTTTTCTGAAATTCGCTATATAGGTTGAAGCATAATCTATCTATACATAAGTAGGTATTATAAATTAAAAACGTTTTTTTTTCTTGTTTGTTTATTTACCACGTTGTTGTTCTAAGCTGCGCATCAATTTTTATGCGGTTTCATCCATCACTTAGATAATTTATGCCGGAAGGTTTATATTTATATGAAACTTAAATATTTCACTTAGGAATGATTAAAGAAATCTCTATATTTTGTCAAGTAATCAGTTACCTATATCAGTTATGTCTCTCTGAAGAATAGGATCCGTAACGAATACATCCGACAGAGAACGAAACTTATCGACATAGCTCAAAGAATTAGCAAGCTGAAGTGGCAGTGGGCCGGCCATATCTCGCGAAGAACCGACAACCGCTGGGGTAAACGAGTTCTTGAGTGGAGACCGCGACTCGGCAAACGTAGTGTAGGACGCCCTCCGGCCAGGTGGGATGACGATCTGCGAAAGACTGCAGGCAGATGCTGGATGCGTCAAGCTGAAGACAGGGCGCTATGGCGCTCATTAGGGGAGGCCTATATCCAGCAGTGGACTGCTATAGGCTGATGACGATGATGAATCAGTTATAATAACATGTTTCGGGTATTTTCGAACTTTGTAAAGACGGATGCCCTTTGCTCACATGCCTAGGTACTGGAAAAGCTCTGGGCACTACTAAATACAAAATAATCTGACTTATCCTAACTCACTGTGGGCACAGTATGTAACTAGCCTTACCGAAAAAGTCCGCTGAGGTTACCATTCGCCGCGTAAATTATTTATTTGGACAAAAAGCTGACGTAGTAACGACCTATGTAATGTATTCGTTTGTTTTCCCCGCATATGTTTGTATTCAATGAACATTAGTGTAGTGGAATACTGAGATTAAATATTATGGTCGAACGATGAATGGTAAACTACATACATCACGCCCGTAATCCAATAGGTTACGTAGAGGTGCACTTATAGTACACTCACTTTTCGCCAGTTTTGTTTAAATCCTATGTATTAGGGGCGAGAATATTGCTATAGTAAAATAAGTATAAGTAAAAATAATACAAAAAGTCCTACAATGTGGTCCAAAAATGCATAGTTTAGAAGATATCAGGTATCTATGTTTCATTGATATTTGATATCCCATAACTCTAGGGTTATATTTTAAGTATAAGTAAAAATAATACAAAAGTCCTACAATGTGGTCCATAAATGCATAGTTAAGAAGATATCAGAAATTTTCATTGATAAATACGAGTAGGTACTTAATTAATTTTCATTCAAACCAATCATTCATATTTAAAGCTAAGAAAATGCGACGTTGTCATATTTCACGTAAGGGTGTTTTACATTACTTAATAATCGTGACTTTGTCAAATTATTTTGTATGAAAAATTAAAACAAAAGAAAGACAATGGGGGTTTACGTGAAAATTTACTACACCAGTTGGCACCACTTTGACAAGAGGTCTTCCATTTTGACAATGAATATAAAATATATGTATATGATGACGTTCATCATTCGATTCATTCATTCGTTCATCATTCAGTCATGACTAAAGAAAATATAGGCTCTTTGACAGATGCCTGGACTTGACGTGTCAGTGATGCCATCTAGCGAACGTTATTTCAGAATACCCTCATATAGCTGACGTAAATCCAGCACGTGTACAGATATTTTTCCAGAGAAAAATGAGAGTAGTAGAAATAATACATAATATACCATGAAAATTTATTGGTCGCAAATATAACAACCTTATTATCCAACGTATATATTTACTTCATAAATAAAGACATCGCTTTTGTAAACAGGAACACGAATAACCCTTAAATTGAAATGGTAATAAAAGCAACGTTTGCAAAGAATTGTAACACAATAATAAATACAATAAGACCGTATTTCATCAATCATACTTTTCCCACGAAACATCAAAAAGAGTGTTCAAACGTGAACGACGCACATCATCACTACAGCGCTAACATGCGCAAATATTTCCAAGTCCTGACACGTGTTTATAATAAAAACATCATCCCGAGTTTTGGGGGCGAGTAGGGAAAAAATATAGATACGTGATAAGTTCCCAACGGCGCGTACTATTCGGCGTTCCCTCACAATATACATAAAATGAGTACAATAAATATAACACCGGGGGAGAATAGCAGGTGTGTCGAAGAACCGGTCCGCGGCCTAAGAAAAGCGTGAAAAACTCATTCGTAAACAACAAAAGGAGAACCGACGTTATAACTCAAGCGGAGGGGGCGTCAGGTGCGGAGTTGAGATAAAGTACTGACGTTATGCTCTATCCTGTGATTTAGATATGACCTTCTGAACGCAATCTGCATTAGTAACAACCCGGGGGGCTAGGAGGTCGCCACCCGCTATCTACTGTGTTTTATTGGAACTTAACACCAGCGTGATATGAAAAAGTATGAATGTGTGGAGAATTGTTTCGCAGAACCCCCCTAGACAACATTACATTTAATGTTGCTATTGTTGTAAAAATAACAATACATTTTCACAACAATGTTTTAAAACGTACTGTTCAAAGTCTTTGTCTGGTAAACCAAGCATATTACGTACCTAACTCCTTCGAAATTATACCTAGTTAGAATCTATGGCAAGAACGTTGGTGTTGCCAGGTAGGACAATGTGCAATTGTGCATCCCTAAGGTGTCATATGACAAGTTGCCTCGACAATAACAGTCTCGATAGCCTGTAGCAATATTAATCTGGAGTTCTCTGAGCTACTCGTAGCTCACTTGCATAACAACGTTACGACTCCTAACACTATAATTACATTTGACGATGGAAAAGCAGCGTTACATTCTAAAAGCTTGCACTATATTTCATGGCGTTGGTGGTCGTAAATCATTATAAAAGTGTTGTGACGCCTCTTCACTCACTTGCTTATCCAGGAGCGAGCATTCAGCAATAAGGTAAACTTTTAAAAGCGATTTTCTCGGACTCGTTGAGATTACTTTCGCATCGGCGCCGCCCGCACCGACTGTGTGTCGCGTTGTGTCGCCCTGAACTAAGTTTTAATGGTGGCTGGCACTTGTCGGCTCACAAAGTTACGTGGTTTCCAAGCACAGGGATGCGGGCACAGCGCACCGGCACTGACCGACCTCGCACTTTTATTACTCAAAATTGCGTTATTAAAGAGTGTTGCACGATCAGCGGAAGTTTTCGTACAATGTTGTATTGATATTTCCTGGAGTTTAACGCAAGCCTATAAATTAGATTTAATCGTTTATTTTATGCTTTAAAAACGTACGACGTCACTTTGCTGAGCGGAAATAGTGCAATATATACAATAACTCCACGCATCTCCACAAACAGGTGCGTAGTACTCGCAATCGGCGCGGCGTGCATATAAGAATGCATATAAGTATGACCAGATGTAAACGAAGCAAAAGCAGTATGTAAAGATCGTAGCAGGTGGCGTTCTTTAGTTTCTACCTACACCCCGATGGGAAAGAAGCTCGAGTTTATGGATCTATGTATGTCTCCACACAAATGTCAATCAACCAATAGGCCACATCATTCACTCTCCGAATTCTTCCACTTCGTTGCGTATTAAACCACAGAGCACACTGGCCTAAACTGAAGTGCTAATTAAACCGCAATAACACAAACAGGCCGCAGCTGATTATATAATCAGCTGCGGGCAAATCGAACACCGTGGTAATCAATGAGGCCGGCAGACCCAAGCCGAACGAGAGATTATCTTAATGGCGACGACGCTGAACACAAATTATGTATGCGTGAGGCACAATCGGGCCAAATGAGAGGCCAATCAGCCGCCATCCGTGCACATGTAAACGGCACATTGACAGACGTGACGGCAAACGGAATCGATAATTTGCACACATGACCAGACCACACTGATGATCACAAGTTCACAGCGCGTGTTTGTTTGGTTGTGTGCGTTGAGGACGTTGGAATATTCACCTTTCAACGTCCTGAACACGAGAGGTAATTCAAGGTGAGTTGATCTGGAAGAGCATCGCGTAACCGAACAAGGTAAGTAGGTACTTACCTAAATGTGAATTTTATGTCATCAAAATAATCATGATGTTTTTATAATCGTTACTAAAATTTAAGACAACAGAAGCATTTATTTACACTTGATTAATTATTATCATACCTACTCTTATCGTTCTGGATTCCCCAATGAATATTGTTAATCAGTATTCCACGATAAAATTATTATTACAAAATATCAACAGCCCATTCGTTATCATTGTTATGATTAACTTGAGAGCACTCATATAAATTTTAATTAAGTACATTAAAGTTACCGAATTTCGTTATTTCAAAAGTAACTTTTTCATTAAATGAGTACGAAAATAACTTTAACATAACAAATGATTCGGCCATTTCAATCATTTAATGTAAATTATTCAATAATGTTTCACGAGCAATTTATATTTATGAGCTGCCTCAGATAATGTATAAAAATGGGTTGTAAAATGCTGCAACTAAAAGCTATATCCGTCACGAGCACAATTAAAAGAAAATGTGTATAAATTTTCTTTGGGTAAGAAAAGCAGACACCGAAAAATCTGCCCACAAAATAATTACTGTACAAATGTCTAGTTTTTGTAAAAGGCCCAAAATATCAACTTATGTTTTAGTTTTAATATTCTAATGTAAGTGAAGTATTGTATTCTTAAGGCGCACTCCACCAAGCTTTTATACCTAGAATAAATCATATCCTAAGAATAAATTTTGAATTTTTGTCAGTTTTCCATACTAGAACTCTCAGACTTCAATTTTATTCCACGATTAAAAGATATCTGACTTTGGTAAAATCAGCCCTTATGAGAATAAAGTTATCTCAAACCTCAGACACCGAAAAATAATAAAAACAGGGGAACAAAGACCACTACGTACCTAAACAACGCGTATGGATTATTTGGGTTAAAAAAAGTGACCAATTCAGCATAACTACATTCAAGAATGCAGCTAAAACAAGAGTTCCCAACATCGAGACATTAAAAACAACAGCAAGGAAACCGACCAAGAAAACTCACGGTACATTTACTTCCTTACGCATAAAAACAGCGAATCGAACTCGCGCACCGAGGATTCCGTACCATCATGTTTTTAAATTTTCATCGGCGAGGCCTAATATTCGTCAGAGAATTTTCACACTGCTGCACGCTGCGGTGAAGAATATTGCAGTTTTAGGTCAGCGCCATCTCTTGACCGATAGTGGAACTAATGTAATTTTTTGTTGATGATTTCTGAAAAAGTGTGATATTTAGATATCATTTTATTTTTCCTGTTACCTTTACATAAGCTTCTATCACATAGAATAATTTCAGATTTTTCTCTATGCAAACTTCGGAGATAAGGGGACGGGGAACGATATTTTTTTTTTACATTTTTCATCAAAGTCGAAAATTATGCAGCCAAAAAAAAATTTAAAGTGTTGGAGAATGTGCAAACTGCATTCTTTTTATATGATCCCCCACATGCCCTAGTAGCCCCATTTCGAATTTTCCTAGTACTCCTACTTTTTTTTTTCTATCTTATTTGCAAAATAATTGGGCAAACGTCATCTAAAACTATTCTAAATTTCAAGTTGATAGCATTAGTAGTTATTGAGATATCCAGCTGTGTCAGACGGACAGACAGACAGACTGAGTCGCACCATAAGGGTTCCGTTTTACCATTTAAGTACGGAACCCTAATGATAATAGTATACAGTATACACATACACAGCGCAAAAAAAACAAGTCCGTTGTTAGAACTGTTTATGTTAACTCGGGTCCCGCACACGGCCCCCCCGGTGGGTTCCCGCATTGTCGAGGCGGGGGGGCCCAGTAGCCGTGGTTTTGAGCCCCACGGTGAAGCTAAGAGGAACCCGAGGAGGGGCCGCTCGTCAGGGCTTTTGCTACCAAGCCGACGACGTAGCGGCCAAAAGTAGGTTGCGGTGCCGCTTGAGCGGCATCGCAACTGAGGCGGGCCGCGATGTCGTAACGGGGGCGTCGCGGCTGAGGGTTGAAGGCCGCGGCGGGAGAGGAGTGCCGGTATTACGGTGCGCCGCTCTCCCTACCTTCCGCGGCCTTGACGGGGTCGCCACCGTAAGATGGCGGACGCGGTGGGGCTGCAGGGGAAGAGGAGTGCCGGTATTGCGTTGGCCGCTCTCCCTATCCTCTGCAGCCGAAAATTGGCAGGCGGCGGGGCCAATGTTCTGACCCGTCACAGGGGGACCAAGGGTGTCCAGACACGGGGTCGTCTGGCGCCCATGTGCTGGTTTGGTCCCTGGGGTGGTCACGGCGTGCTATGTGTTCTGGTGCGCCGGTGATGGGGATTACTCCCCAGAGGAGGGTCCGGTAACGGACGGCCGCGACGGGTTCACGGATGAGTGCTAACGCGTGCCCGTGTTCCCGCCGTAAGCGGCAGAGGAGGACACCGTGGAGTTTTAGTGGGTTAGAGTCCCACATAACTGCACTATCTCCCCGTGGTAGTGTAGTATGCATGAGCATTTCTCCACGTGAAAAAAAAAAAAAAAAAAGGGTCCCGCACACGGTCGTCAATATGTCAGTAACAACAAGCAAGCCGCCACGGGAAAACATTGGAAGAACACCAATATTTTGTTAGGCTTAAAAAGTTTTAATAGAAGCCATGGAAATAACATTACTCTCTGTTTTATAGAGCAAAAGCGCTATGGCTGTCTCAGAGAGTAAAACGCGTATTATAATGCGCATTGTCGTATAACGGTGAATATATTGACAAACTTTTGACTAAGCTTTAAGTTGCGTGTAACGGAATAACTCTTCAGGGAGCCATATTTAGTGGCTTACGGAAATATCATTTTTGTAATGGATATTTAGAATTATCGTTTATTGGCTTGTTTGAAACAGAAAGAAAATTTATATACCTACATGACATTGCAGGTTCAGTAGATCTTTTCTAATATTATCTTTAGTAGGTAAGATTGCAAAAGATCGTTATACACAACGGTAAACATGGAACAAATGTATTGAACTTAAAACAATCTAATTCTCATTCAGGGTTAACCTTAAGTCATCATATATTAAAGCTGTGCCACGTTTCGCTGGGAATTTCCAACTCGTAATGGAAATAATTCAGTTACTCCGTCTCAATCCCATTAATCAATCATGCAATGCTATTCCGATGAAAACCTACGTGTGTGTAAGTTCTGTTCAAGACTCGAGCCCATCTATTCTGTAAAAATATCATTGTGAAAACTTAGGTGAAGTGAGCTTCAAGTGAGCTGTCAATAATGTGAATTCCTAGCATCAGGTGGAATGACAGCTCACTTCGTCAAAATTTTCACTGTGAGATTTTTACAGAATAGTACTACAGGTACCTGTACCACGAAACATTTAGCTCACGTGTCAAACATGCTTCACAAAACAATATGAATGAAGTTTAATATCTTCGAGCTTCAAAGAAACTAAAGTTTCAACAAATCTGCAGATATCCAGCCATCCAGACTACGTGCTAGCAATCTGTCACTACTTGCACTACACAGACTTTGAACACGATATCTTTTACCTGCACGTGACGTCAAAAGCTTCGAATATGCGTCCTACATGCTTCAAGCTTTCCTTGCTAGGAAACCATTAAACGATAGGAGTTTGACACGAAGCGCCACGTCCGGCCCATGTCTCAGAAAAATTCCTTTAAAACGCCCTGGACACACTTGGACAGTCACTACAGAAAAATGAATAATTCAGAGTGAACAAGCAGACTGCAACGATGGCGATGAAATTCTCGATTCATTACCGACGCGTCGGCTCATTCAAATTCCGAAGAAGTGTAGTAATTATTCAAGAGCGGAGTGGGGCACATAATGTAAGTTTTAATGAAAGAAAGTACAGGTCCATTACGAATGGAATATTCATTTCCTACTGGCAGCCCTGGCCTGTGCGAATAATAATGATATCCAGTTATTGTTATAGCTTCTATGTAAGCTGAATTAATTCTACGAGCACAATTTGCTACATGGGTCGGCGCTGTGACGTTTAAGTTATAATACTTAATGAGCGGCGGCCATGATGTCGGAAACAAAGTATTCAGATAGCTGCCTAAATTAAATGTAGTAGATTATTAGCTTATATTACGAGCTGCGGTATAACTTGGTTATAACGATACACGAACGACTTTTGGTCAAGGCTAGTCGGGGGTCATTCACTGGCATAGTTGGATCTTCTGTCAGTCTATTCTTGCCTTGCCTTGATTGAGTATCAATCATCGTAATGAATGTTTAATATCGCGTGCACGTGTCTTCATGGCGCTTCGTGACCGACATGACATGTGAGGCATTCATGAGCCACAGTGCACGATGCTTTTCTTTACAATTTTCCTTCTATTGGCTCTTAAAAGAGCACCTTCAAGGTGAAATACGTTAGCGTCCCTATCCAGGGATCTGCCAATATGCGCGATGCTGTAAGTCCTCAAAAGTAAATAAAACAAAGAACAAGCTAAGTTAAATCGGTCCAGGTGCATTCCGTATTTGGGCGAGCGCTTCGGGCAAATCCTTCGGCTTTATGCCCGGGTTTAGTGCGACGGACACTAGTGGCCCCACATGGGGCCGGGACGGGCCGCGTTAGTGTCGTACACTGGAGCGACGGTAAGTGGACACAAGCGGAGCGTTACTGTTGTCTTATTGACATACCATTTTTGAAACGGGCACGTTCCGATTGTTTGGTTTGGCCTAATTGAACTTTAAGGTTAGATCGAGAGCACTTTGTTGGTTAGGTTGAGATTTTTCTATTTTCGTCGATGGTGAGTTGTTGGAATGGTTTCGGAATCTTTTACAAACGTTATAAAGCGGCTGTGAAGAATAAGAGTTGTAGTTTGTTCCCATTATTGTGGATAATGGGTTTACGTAGTTGTACACACATGGTGGAGTCGACAATACAACACAACAAATTAAACTGCCATGCTTATAATATAACTAACCAGCACTTTGCCAGCGACTTCGTCCGCGTAGATTTCGTACTTTGCTCACAAAATTTAAACAGCCGCTTCACCCCCATTTAAATATAATTTTCGAAAATTAATGTTTTCGATCTTTATCATGGTACGTTTCCATTTTAGACTTAAACAATATTTATACCCATTTTGAAATAATTGAAGCAAGCAGTAAAAGCCACCTCTTAAACTTTACGAATATTACCCTTTGCCACCGTTAGGAGTTGATATTTGAAAAACCCTGAAACACATAGTTTTTATTGTTTTGTTTTAACTATTAGTATTGAGTTAATCCAACAGGGCGTTAAAAAATTCCTTACTAACTTTTAAACGCTCTAAATTGAGCGATTGTTTTATAAAACTAAAAGTTAGTCTTTTATTTTCTGAGGTAAATATTCATGTTTAATTTTTATTAACCAAAAGGTAAATTTTTCACACAAATTTTGTACTCTCTTTTCACCCCACAGATGTGAAATTTTAAAAAATCGATTGGAATGTTTAAAATTAATTACCGCTTTTTGCCCTGTCAAGGTTCGATTTTCGAAAACCTCAAAAACTTATTATTGTTTATGTTTATTTTCTGTCAATAGTAATACTGAGTTTCGAGTTTATCGGACCGCGGGATAGCGCTTCGATCAATATTGATCGAAGGGATAGCGCCAAATTTTTAGTTTATAGATCAGTGGAATAAGAGGTTTTCAAATAAACAGCGTACTGCCTTTTCACCACGACAGGGCTTGTTTTAAAAAAAGCATTTGTTAGGTACCTTTCCGATAAATGATTTAACATTATTTATGCCCATTTTCCAGTTAAATTGAAGCAGTAAAATCCAAACTTTATTACCCTTTTTCACTCCGTTGGAATTGATTTTTGAAAAACCCTGAAACTCGTTCATTTTTGTTTTTTTGTTTCAAGTTTTAGTATCGAGTTCGAGTTAATTCGACAGCGCGTTTTATTATTTATACCAATTTTCGAGTCAATCAAGTGACGCAGTAAAATACTCCTCTGTGGAATTGACTACCACTCTTCACCTCGTTAGGGGTAGATTTTCGAAAAAACCCTGATAGGTACACTTTATTATTATTTTTTTGGTCTTAAGTATATATTTATACTGAGTTTCGAGTTAAGGCTCCTACAATAAGGCGCGACACGCGATATAATCGCGCGCGACACAAATGCACTACTCGTTGCGCGACTTGCGCTGCCTTTGTTCTGCGCGCGATTTTATCGCGTGTCGTGCCTGTTTGTCTTTGTAGGAGCCTTAAAGGTTTAATACCCAAAAGCCCCTTCTTAGTGCTCCCCTACAATAAAAGGAAGCCGTGTGCAAAATCCCACGTTCCTAGTCCCAGTAGTTTCGCCAATAGTTAAAGTCAATATAGCTAGTCAAAGATTGACAAAATCCATAGTCGGCCCATCACTACTGATTAATTTGTTAGAAAAAATCACATTTTTAGGGTTCCGTATCCAAAGGGTAAAAACGAGACCCTATTACCATAAGAATCCACCGTCCGTCTGTCTGTCTGTCACCAGGCTGTATCTCATGAACCGTGATAGCTAGACAGTTGGAATTTTCACAGACGATGTATTTCTGTTGCCGCTATAACAACAAAAAATAAAGTTAAAATTTAAAGGGGTTTATAACAAACGTTTTTTTCGGCGTTTTATGCCTTGTGATACGGAACCCTTCGTGTGCGAATCTTACTCACACTTGGCCGGCTTTTTTATTTTTGTTGATGTTAGGATTTGTTTGATAGTTCCTAAATACTCCTGTGCATTAGTATTGCCAGTGTTTTGATTTATTGTAGTATTGTCATCTCCACATTTGATAAAAAGACTTGAAGAAAGGAACAGAAAAATATCTACCTACATTATGTACAAAGGTGATGCTTGATATAAATTTAGGTACCAGCAACTTTACTTCGGCTAGTAGGTAATAAATCAAGCCAGCAGTAGCCAGTTTATGTAAATACAAATGGAAGAAAAAACAAGTTTCTACTATCATAAATCACACCCTTCAAATTTGTTATTTACATATTTAACACGATTCAAAGACTTCGTCTAGTGCTCTTTTAAAAACTATATTTAAATAGCTAGCATTATAAGAATCTGTGATTCTTTAAGCTTTTAGGAATGTAACTGATTTATAATTTCTTTATGTGCACTAAAACTATTACAATGAATAACTAGGTAAGTAGCAATACATCGGTTCATATTTTCTGCGGTTGTATTTATTACCTTAAATCTTAGTAAGTACTAGTTCGAAACAAGAACTCGAATAAATTACAGCAAAAGTAAGCGCCGCAAAACATCCGCTGCATATCATGGGGTTTTTCAATGGATTATGAAAAAAGTATCATCTCATCGACCAAAGAGCAACTGGGTAAACAGATATTAATGCTAAATTGCAATAGAACGGGGACCGCTATTTCACCACCGTCTTACACGACGAGGTGGCCGAGAGGTTAAGGCGTTGGACTGCTAATCCAATGTGCTCTGCACGCGTGGGTTCGAATCCCATCCTCGTCGGTACTTTTTTTTAGACATAAAACATTTATTCAGACAACACTCGCTGTTCGTCCGCTCCCTCAGGTTATCCGAGCGCGACCTCAATTAAGGCTCTGAAAATGGATTTCGTAATTAATAAATAAAGCTTCACAACTTAGATTACGGCAAAAAAACACCTAATATTTTTTCATTAAGCAAGTTAATGATTCTGAATTTTCACGTAGAGGAGCGATAAAAAAATTGAGCCAGTTTTCTTGTAAACAGAATTTTATAATGAAAATTGAAGACTGACTCTAGCGTGAATTGACTGAACAACCCGCATTGTTCCAAATTAGATAAATTATACCACAAAAAGATTCACACAAAGGAGGCCCGCCAAATGGGATGGCAATAAACATTGCGAATGTCAAATTCAGTCGGAATGCTAAATCGACACGTCTTAGACAGCGCATCCCTCTGTGGGAGGTAAAACGAATACAGGGCGAGCGACTTTTAACGTTCTAATGTAAAAAATACGCATCTAACATAATCTTTTGTATTTACGCCATACATTTTTAGGGTTCCGTACCCAAAGGGTAAAAACGGAACCCTATTACTAAGACTCCACTGTCCATCTGTCTGTCACCAGACTGTATCTCATGAACCGTGATAGCTATAAGACAGTTGAAATTTTCACAGATGATGTATTTCTGTTGCCGCTATAACAACAAATACTAAAAACAGAATAAAATAAATATTTAAGGGGGGGGGGGGGGGGGGGGGGGCTCGCATACAACAAACGTTTTTTTCGGCGTTTTTGCCTTTTGGTACGAAACCCTCCGTGTGCGAGTACGACTCGCACTTGGCCAGTTTTTTTTTTATAATCTTCTGTGCTGAATGTTATACCTTTGTGTTGATTTCTTAGTATTGTACGACAGTATATAAATGTGTAAATAAAAACAAAAGTATGGCTGACTTAAAAGCTTTTTTATCACACCTGCTCTGAAAATACATACTAATTATACCAATTAGAGGGAAGAAACGCCTTTATCCCGCCCTTCAAATCCTTTCATCCCAAGGTATGGAAGTTTGTATGAAAATCCTTTCGACCCAAGGGTGGGAAAAATGTATGAAATTCCATTACATACCCGGTTTTTCTTTTTTTTTTAATTTGTCAGCAGTCATACTGCCAAGAGATTTTAACTGTCTACTAATTAAATTTCAAGTAAATTGTTACTGGCCACATACAGTTTTTTTTTTACCAGTTACCAACCTCCTTGGTGCATACAGAAAATTAAAAACGAAATTATTTTTGTATATAAAACGCGTGGAATCACGGAAGAAGTGGCTGCATGACCTTATGATCTTAGCCTACTCCAGAAACGGGCGAATAAAAAATGGAAAAGCCCGCGCATTTTCGCAAAAACACATTTATCTTTGTGTTTTTTGTAAAATATGGATACTTCGAGCGACAGTGATGATGTTATCCCTAACACACCGCCAGAACTATTAGAGACGGCCCAAGAAGTTGTTGATAATCTGTTGCCGGAAAAATCTAAATGCAGATACAACAATACTTATATGTCCATAATTTTCCTCGTAGGTGTAATAAAAAGCACTATACATCCCTCAGGATAAAGTACAGTTCCATACCTCAAATGGTTTGCGCCCCTCGCAAGCTCGTGGCGCAAATGCCATAATCTCGGTATGGAACTGTCACTTTCTTCCCTCTGAAGTAATGTACTATTGTTACGCGAATCGAATGAGGTCGTTCTGAGATGGAAGTAATGCAATGTTTGTGATGTATCTCCGAAGATTATGTCAACTTGTATTATTCCTACTTGAACTTATACAATTACCACAACAAGCAATCGACAACCGAAAATTTACAATAGGTATATTAATTGAATGAGTCTAACATTTTTATCTACACTAAACACTTACGTAAAGGGCTACGCCGTGTAAAGGTACACAATTATCATAATCTTATTGCGAAATTGAATAAATTTGAAAATGAATAAAGTCTGCACCCCTGTGCAGACTTTATTAATTTTCAAATTTTTCATATTTTTTTTCGACTTTCCATAAAAGCGATACCTCGCTATTTCTCTGACTTTGAACAAATACAAACTGCGGCATTTTCGTTTTCAATAAAACCCAATCAAATAATCACAATGTTTAGTCGCAGAACTAATTTGAACAGCAGTTGTGAATTCAAAATGAATTTAATACGATTACCTATTGTTATTGGTCGACCTCAACGTTGCCTGCGGGGAATATTTGAAGAAAGAAGGCACATAAGCCAATTAGCTTAAACCCAAACCCGTCAAAAGCAAACAAAGAAAAAAGGCGACAGGAATAAAAGAGCGAGATTTAATAACGTGTCGTGTCAGCCGTCAGTGTCGAGCACAGGGTCGGGGCACGAGCGGGCGCGGGCCCCTCTATGTGAGTCGCATCGCACGACGTACGTAGCCGCGTGTCTAGTGGCCACACGGGCACGGATTGGCGACGTCTAGGAAATGGCTTTGTTTCCTCCGCCGAGCCACAGACGCGCGCCCATCCGCCGGGAAATAAAATAAATGAATATCACATTATAAGAACCGAAGGGAGAGGGATTGAAAACAAAAATAACCTTCTCAGATTTCAAACTCCATGAAAGCCTGGTTTCTCCTGAAATTAGATTGAGTTGTTTCTCGTACGGTCCCGTGACGTACTTAATAACTTGTGTTGTTTAAGTCTGAGTTCACAATGCTAACTGATGCTCTTTGTTTTTAGCAGGCTTAAGTGGATTTTAAAATTCTCTGAATCTTCGAAGAAGAGAACGTAAATTAGGTAAAAGGCAATGTTTCTTCTCGTACTGCTGGTTTCCTCGAAACAGTTGCCGAACTACATAGCGTGTTGCAAATACTGACCTACAAACGTAAAACCGCAACTTTGTCTATTTGTTCACAATATTCTAGTTGTACAATCACTATTTTATTGCTGTTTTTATTTAAAATAAAGTGCCTTCTCTGGAATGCCAAGCGCCTTACGTAAAACGCATAACAGAGAGTTGCTTGTCGTTGTAAATGCAATTTATACTAGAGTTGCATAAATAATAGGAGCGAATCAAACGGACGGCTATCGTATCGCATCCAGAGTGTTTTTGCAGGGCAATCGTACGGATTCGAGAGACTACATACAAAAGCTTGAGTTGCCGTATACAGGATGTTCAATCTGGCGTTTCTATATATTTTGAATGTAGTACCTACCTTAATTATTTGACATAGATCTAGGTATTTGAAAACATGTTCAACTAACAAAATATCAGACGTTGTACCAGCATTAAGTAATTATTACTCTGCAAACACGGATCGGAATCCATTTTCTCGTATTTAATACAAGTTCACACAAAAAAACCTACAACCCTCTTATTTCCCGAGCGGCTTGTTACATACGCTACCTTATATAATCCCAAAAGTACACTTCAGGCCAAACATATCAATACAGGATGGGTTCTGTGAATATTCATTGAATAGTAGGGGTGGCACTTTTTGCAGCGATAAACCAGGAGCGCTTCTCGGAAAAACCGATCACTTTCGTTTCAAAAATGTTGCATGCGTGATGGAAAGATGATGATTTGTTAGAGATATAATATCAAAAGCGAGCAGTCTGTAAATAGATATCAATGGTGGCCCAGTGGTCACGGGCCAGACTTACGAGTTGTAGGTCGTGAGTTCAAACCCAGGGAGGCGCTTTACTTTGTGTAATTTATATCATCACTGCTCTCAAAACGGTGAAGGAAAACATCGTGAGGAAACCGGCAGGTAGATACTAGGACTAAAAATTTGAAGACGTGACATCTGCCAACCCGCACTGGGCCCGCGTGGTGGATAACGGCCCACTCCCTCTCACAGAGAGAAAGCCTGTGTCCCAGCAGTGAAACCTTAGGTACAGGCTTATCATGTAATATGAAAACAGCTGATTTATTATTGCCTGATACCTTGTTAGGTATCAGGCAATAATAAATCAGCTGCTTTTAGCAGCTTTCAGCAGCTTTTTTTAAACGAATGTTTTTAGCTAGGTACTCAATATTGCTACATTGAGTAGCTAAAAACATTCGTTTTTGCGTTGTAAAGATTGCATGCAAATAAATCGAAACGCTTATTTTATAAAGAACGAATTACGCAAATGGCCATTCCGCACTTTATTATTTATCGATAAAAGTTTAAATCTAAACAAAAACATCAGAATAAAACATATCCATATTGTACAAATATTTGATTTATTCCGGTCGGATCCCTGATCTGGGGGAAGGATGACATTATGAATCACAATGGACAGTTAACTGTTAAGTTGATCGTATCAAATCCCATTGGTGAAGGATTTCTCTTTTTTTTTTTGTGTGCTAAAATACCAATCAATTCAAAAAACACAAGGAAAAACATGGACTGTTTTCGCCATATTATGTTTCATAATGTTATCCTTTTATGATTCTGCCAAAGTGGCGTTTTTAGGCTCCCAGATGCCCTGCTCGTTATTATTAGTTTTAATTTCTGCCTGATCCACTATAGTCTAAATTTTTCTGAAATAGCTATCGTAATTCGTAACATCGTAACCCACGCAGTAATACTGTAATAGGTATTCACCACAGATATAGATACACCTAGATAACGCAAGAGCAACTACTTCGCGTGCCCAGCTTACGTACAAAAATCTTAAGCCGCCACTTTCGCGCTCAAGTAGTAGGTATTGCTGGCTGGGTGAGCGGGAGCGCTCTTTGAATCGATTTGATTTTCCTATCACTAAATAGTGCTTGTGACGTCATAGTAGGTAGTCAAAAAATGGCACGCTTTGTTTTCATACAGATCGTGATACTTGCGTTATCTAAGTCTATCTATATCTGTGGTATAAACCATAACATAACACCACGCCTGTATTCCTCTAACACACAGAGTTACACAGAGGTGTACAATGCGTGCCACATAAGAAGAGACTTGATACACCACGTGGTCTGACATGCGCAGAACACGATTTTAAGTATCTTTAGCGGTATGAGGTCTGAGTGCGGGACGGGACCGGACGTCATAGGGGCGGCGGAAAGAACGGGGGAGGCGGGGTCAAGTCTCTTCTTACGTGGCACGCATTGTACTTGTAGTACTCGCACACATTCTCCAGTCATGTTTTAGTCCCGTATAGAAGGGGGCGAGCATATTGTCACCAACACAAATTCAGACTCTTGAGAAATTCTAAATGGAAAAGCCCAAAAGCCCAATAACTTTGCCCGCTCCGGGAATCAAACCCAGGACCCTATTCTCAGAAGTAGCGCTTGCGACCGCTAGACCCACAAAGAAGTCATAATAGGTATAACTTTGCTGATTTTTATGAGAAAGTCAGTGACAGTACCGACACCTCGCTTGTCAGTGACATTTCAGCCTGAGAAAATGAATGATGTTTTGGCAACTTGGCACCTATCAGCAAGTCGACACCTGCTGGCGACGAAAAAACGAAACGTAGAAGAACGAATGCAGAGGACACTGACGTTTGAGACAAACTGAAGTTTTGCGCTTGAAAACAAAAAAAAAAACAGAAAAATATCAAGACACAACCCTATGACGGATGCACATTCGACCAATCCGTAGTGCGTGCAATAAACAGCAAACACGCCAGTCCAGTAAAAATACAAACTGTATCCTACAGCAAAAATAACGAATACTCCCGGTACGAATCGCGGATGAGTGCAGCCTCTCAATACATTGATTACGACTTCCGCATTGGGAAACCGTGCAGTTTACCGTTATGAAGTTGGGAAAAAAAGAAATATCCTACATTTGAGAGTAAGATTTCCTTATTTTTACAATGCAGTCGTACGCTTTTTTCATCTTTTTGTAACTGAAATTTTAAACTTTCTGTGCATACTGTAGGAATTATGGATGCATGAGTTTATTAATCAACAACTCTGCTATTTTGCATATTATAACAGAATGAAAGTTTGCGATTTATAAATAGAAATTCTAATGAAAATTAACAATTGAACCAAAACGTCAGCAGGCAACAATTTAATTTAATAGTTAGACCACAGTTAGACGACATAATAACAGTTCAGTTTGAGCTGCATGATTACTGACAAATGTGTGTACTGACTGAACAGGACCACTCAATCTGTGTGGTTCTTTCCTCAAAAGTAAGCAAGTAATTATTTATTTTGCTAAAAGACCTAGCCTAAGTAACATCAGTGTTATTTCAATTAAGGCTCCTTCAAACAGGCGCGACACGCGATTAAATCGCGCACAACACGCGATGAAATCGCGCGCGACACAAAGGCACCGCAAGTCGCGGAACGAGAGGTGCCTTTGTGTCGCGTGCAATTATATCGCGTGTCGCGCCTGTTCGTAAAAGCCTTAAGGGATGGATAGGGTTATTTATTAGTCTTATTTAGTAATATACGTGATCATCATATTTATACAGCCACTCATTTAACTCTCTATCTATACATATACTATCGTCGCGAACACAGATGAAAAGACCCCTGCGCTTCAAACTAAGAAAATCCTGTAGGTATCTTGAAGGACAGGTGTACTTTTAAGGGATTGACACGTTTTACAAAATATTCATAATTATTTTATGTACCTACATATTCATTAAAAAGGGCTTAAAAGCTAGTAATGGGAAGTGTTTGTGTGTGTGTGTTACTGCGGAGTTAGACTGGTCCGTTGGGGTTTGTGTGGGTGTGATTGACGTGTAAAAGTATTACAAACCGAGGTACTTACAGAAATAAAATTATTTATCAGTGCAACTAATGTATGAATATTTTAATATACGAGGGTTTAATTTAATTATCAGTATAGTAAAGATCAGTGTTCAACGGCGGATATTTACCGAAGTCCGTGTCAAATGGTTTGTGTCACGGAACATCATTTTAGGCACGCGACTTTTGTTGGTACTTAACGATGTGAAATATAATGCAAGATTAATATGGTATTATTTAATGTAATGAAACATTTTGTTGTTCGGTGTGTTCGCTGGAATAAACTTCCGAGTCTTAACGTTTCTTGTTTTTATTGTCCCATAAACAGACACGAGACGTTATCATTTCGGTACGTAGGTACATATCTAAGTACATTAAAAAAACATTATAACCTAAAATATTACAAAGTATATAAAAATGAGACTAAAATGATGATTTTTGGTAAAACAGTTACTATCGGACTAATAACTATCCAAATAAATACAACAATAAAAGGACACGTACGCGTCGAAGTACTGGCAGCATTGCCACGGTGAATGGCAATGCTAATTCTTTGGCCAAAGATCCACCTAGCCCTCTGGTCACGTGAGTGTCGACCAGTCGGCGAGAACGTAATAATTTAGTAATAAATACCTAGTATAATAGTTAGTTGTATTAAATATTTTAAAAGTTACTAGCTTAATTTATAAAATTACATTTCCCAGTTAAGTACCTAATTAAGTAAAATAAACTGTATTTTAAAGGCTCCTGCTAACAGGCGCGACACGCGATAAAATCGCGCGCGACACAAAGGCACCGCAAGTCGCGCTACGGGCGGTGCCGTTGTGTCGCGCGTGATTATATCGCGTGTCGCGCCTGTTTGTAGGAGCCTTAAGTCGCCACGAGCATCAAACGAAACTGTAGTTATCAGCTACAAGCTTAGCTAAAAAAATTAAACCAGCTTAAAAAATACCGCTTTATCATCCAAATATATAGTATCAATCAATCAATGAATCCGTTTGCAACTAACGGTTCATTACTAGTGATCATTGGAACATTAATCTATGTAATCGTGACTTGTTTTGAGCACCCTTAGGTATTGCGTAACACAAGTCAGATTGACAATCCCATTAATTTTGACAATACTACAAAATTCATTGCTTCTTGTTTGAACAATACGTCTGCTTGAAAACAAAGTAAACGCAATGAATATTGTTAAATTGTCAAAATGAAAAGAAATGTCGTAAAGGACTAGATTAGATGATGGTAAGCTATGTAATACTGCTAAAAGTTTGGCAAAATATTTACGTAGGTGAAATTGTAAGTAAATATTTAAAGACCTATTAGGTTCAACGCCAGATACAGACATTTGTATTCGGCACACGCTAATGTATGAAGAAAATTCGTGAAAACCAGTAAGTGTCACAATATTTATCCACTTCAATTACAAAGTCGCAAATAAATTGAATTTGCTTCGTAATTATTTAAACACTGTCTCTTCAGTCTAGAGGTCACAAGCGCAACTAATTCCACTCAGAGCACTGATTTGAACGGCACATCACCGAAAGGCACCTAAACTGTTCCACTAACCGCACTGAAACAGGTGAACGTATCCACCTCTGCCTCCTCCTCAGAGGGCTACTAAGGTGATGTGATTGACAAATGTATAGATCGTGGTTTCTACTGACGACAGTACAACTATACAATACGGTTTTCAATAAGACAGCTTATTATCGCGATTCTATTGTCACTACAATAGGGTACTGATTTTATCAATATTTGGTTTTATCGCCGTCGTTCCTGGTAAAGAATTGGCCATTCTCTTCCATCTCATGGGTGTCGTAAAGACAACTCAAGTACCGTAAGTATCTGTAATGTCAACGCGGGTGAAGAGGCGCTGTTCTTGTTATAACGATTGCGAATGTTTGATTTGTTTTCGTAGAGCTATAGTCTGACCTAAGACAGTTTTGTCGGCTACTTTCGGACTCTTCACTTTAACAAACTACCTAAACAGAAGTGGGTTTTCGTAACTATTTTGATCGTCATACATTCAGTCACGTTTCGCCAACAGTTAATTTCAGTATTTTGTACGCTTACATGACCTAAAGCGCGGTCACTGTCGGACTGCATAGAAAAGATAGAAAAGCGCGATGACACAACGCTGGTAATATATTTCAAAATATGAAGCAATTATCTATTTATAAAAAATCTATTGTTTGGACTAAAAAATTAAAACACTAGTGCTTCAGTATGTTGCTTGTAGAATAATCTGACAAAAAATCAGAATGATTGAATGTATGTTAGTATGGTATTTATTGTAAAAAGAAAGTTTTTAGAGGTATCTTCATGATTTTTTCTATCATATAAAATTAGTTGTATAATGTTTTCAACATACTACTTACCTAGCATATATCCTGAAGAATATCATATATTTTTCTGATTTTGTTTACTGTAGTCGATCAAATACTTTTATTGCTTCTAAAACTTGAGTTTATTGCGTTTAGGTCCTGTAATCCCCTCAACAGCGATCTGTAAAGTCAAAAGTAACGTTTCACAACTTTGACACATTCCAACTGACAGATTCCTTTCTTGTATCCCGTGTACAAATAGCTTTATACCTTATAACTTTAAAATGCCTACATATAATGGGACCTGCAATAGCGTGCTTGTGTACCTACCTTCACATACACATACCTACCATACAGAGTAAAAAGAACAACTGGTTCGTTCACACGACGCGATGTAGCTGGTGGCTATGTATTCTATTATTCAGGGTAATACAGTTTTCAATAAGGTCCTATACAAGCGGACTACATTGTGTACTCATGATCGGTGTATTACAAAACCCTTTCAATTTGAATGTATTGAATTATTCGAGAGCTGTTTTGTAGGTCGCATTAAATATAGGAATCTATTAGGTATTTATGGTTTAAAACATGACATTTACAGAAGTAGGTTTCGAATTTTCTTCTACTTTTATGAGAATTTTATGAGGGCAGTTTTAACATTTGCCTTTTGGCCTTTTATTTCTGCATGAGGCTGATGTTAGTTACATCACTTTACGAAACTACCTTCTGGAAGGGGCAACAAGAATAAATTCATTTTTTTTTACATACATTGCTACGTCCAATGGTGCCCTGTGCCTATTTGAAATAAATGATTAACTGTGACTTTGCCATAAAATTAGTAGAACACCTGAATCATTTCCACGAAAAATTAATAACAACAACAACAACATTACAAACAACAACACAACAACAACAATAACAACAAACCACAACAACAACAAACAACAACAACAACCAACAACAACAACCCAACAACAACAACAACCCAACATTTCCAACATTTTGAAACATTCTTGCCTAACCAGCTGGGTAATTGCTTAACACACTAACAGTAGGAATAGCTTTCATTTTGACAGTTTGACAACATTCATTGCGTTATTTACGTTGTTGAGCAGACAAATTCGAACATATTAAGCAATGGATTAGCAATATCCTTCATGATTCAGATTGATTGATAGTGTGTTACGCAATTAGGGTGCTATAATGAGTTGATGTAGGCACCTACCTATATTTAATCATCTAATGAAAAGAATTAAGGCTCCTACAAACAGGCACGACGCGCGACGCGAATCGCGCGCGACACAAAGTCACCGCTCGTTGCGCGACTTGCGGTGCCTTTGTGTCGCGCGCGATTTTATCGCGTGTCGCGCCTGTTTGAAGGAGCCTTTATGTCAGTTGTCATGTTTTTGCTAATAACAAACAGTCGCGCGACACAAAGGTACCGCTCGTTGCGCGACTTGCGGTGCCTTTGTGTCGCGAGCGATTTTATCGCGTGTCGCGCCTGTTTGAAGGAGCCTTTATGTCAATTGTCATGTTTTTGCTAATAACAAACTGTGAGTCATTCACAAAATATTGTAGGAGAGTTTATCTACCTGCTCCCCGAAGCCTCTTGAGTCACTTCACATATCAATAAGATTCCCCACTTATAAGGATGTATACTCACTAATCACGAGTTCCACAAGAAGTTGAACGCACACGTTTCATAAGACCAGTTATCTCGACAAAGGTCAAAGGGAAATTAGGTCAATTTAATTCCCGATAAATCTGAAGGTATTCCTTACAAATTCCCGAAGCATATTCCTTTCCTTCAATTCCTTTTTTTTTTTTTAATATGATTTGACATGTAAAAGTCTTTGTACAATCCTATTTACAGAAACGTAAACATTTAACATTTACAAGCCTGATGAGATATTTAACCTCCCGTTTGTATGCGGATTTAAAAGCGTAAGGGTCGATTCGTACTAGCGCAGCGCAGAGTCGAAGCGTCAATAAAAAAGATAACATCAAATTCAACCCTATCTGTACAACGTAACGCGCGCGCACCAATTAGCGCTAGTCGCACGCAGATGCGCGGTTTCTGTAGAAGACGCGCGATTCTCCGAGTTGGTTCGGCCGTCCGGTCCTTCTCAGAGTAGTCAGATAAGAAACGCCGACCTCATCTAATTTTTTAAATATGACACGTGTAAAAGTGTTTGGACAAACCTGTTTACAGAAATAAAATCATTTATCATTGAAAGAATTCGCGCGTCTTTTTTATCTCAATAGTAAAGGCTCCTGCAAACAAGCGCGACGCGCGACGTGAATCGCGCGCTACACAAAGGCACCGCTCGTTGCGCGACTTGCGGTGCCTTTGTGTGGCGCCCGATTTTATCGCGTGTCGCGCCTGTTTGTAGGAGCCTTAATAAGAGCATTTCGGTGTAGGGATAAGGTTGAATTTGCTATATTATGATTTAGTTTGACGCTTCGCTGCGGTTTGACTCTGTGCTAGTATGAATCAACCCTAAGGCTTTAGGCTACAGTATACTAGCAGCATATTAGCAGTGAGAAAATAATTCCTTGAGTGAAAAACTTGATACACATGTTATTTCCGTAAATTATACATTACCTAAGTTTAACGTTCTTTATCGTGTAGAGAACGCGATTAACTTTTGTATGGCTCAATATATTAATCAATTTCGAATTTACTACTTTGTTAATTACTTTTTTATTGCTAATTAAAATCGAATTTGCAATTTTCAGTCGTGACATTAAATAATTCAATTTTACGGGCTAATTCTAAACTCTGGTGGAGTATTTAATAAACGACAAATAAATTATTGTTTCCTCACAGATCTAGAAGTTAAATCACGCAATAACTGCTTTTAATACGAGCATTTCGTAAGTTGAGCTAAGAGAAAGGGCTATTAGGTACAAGACTTCGGTATAAGTTTGCAAACTCTCACTTTCAAGATACCGAGTTCGACCAAACTTAAGGTGATATAAATTGAAAAGAAAAATGGTTTTTCTATTCCGTGTAACTTGTTAAGTATGTGGAATAGGGATTCAACATTTTGGTATATGTTTTTTGACTCTTTGGTCTAGTATCATATAAAAGGAATACCTACACGATTCAATGAATTTTTCTCCAACAAGAGATAAGAGTTCAAATAAAATGAAACATTACTTACACTTATTAATGAGATTCAATTCTGAATGCAAAATAAAAACAATTGTTTAAGTAAAGAAACACCATAGACCACATCCCTAATCCAAGTTGAATTTGACGTGCTCTGAGCGCCAAGGACTTGAAGTGAAGTCAAAGAATAACGTCATGAAAGAAATAGAGATGTACCTCATTTAAATTCTTATAGCTCTAATTGAGGTATGTGTTTGTTTCTTTGATACTTACAAATATATAAATATTTAATCAGTTTTTATTTAAAATTATAAAAATAAATATAAATAGAACCTAACGCGTATAAATCTCATTCATTGATATGACGATACGGGATACCCTCATTCATCACTACTGTTTACTGTATATTTAATTATCATTTATAGCTTGGCGCCTGGCGAGGCATCGCGTTCTGTGTACGTTGGCGGTGAAAAGGTTAATTCATTTATTCTGTTAAAAAAGAAGTAAATTAGTTTTGGCACATACGTCGTTTTATTCAGAGCGCACGCACATTATAGCCATCTCTCTTCTTTTGCGTTTCAAAAGTAATCGCATCACTTTCACTGGCTCAGTAGATCAGTCGCTACGATTTATTTTCGAGGTAGCGCCTTAACCCTAAAATCACGCAGCTATAATATTCTAGATGTACGGGCTCTATCTTCATCAATCAATATAAATAACCGCGCGACCAATCCAGGAAAAATGGCTCCGTGATCGCAATATGTCTTCGTTCCAACCAGTGCCTATCCCGTACGGTAATAAATGGGTTTTTTTTTCGCCCAGGGATGTCGAGGGCCGTCTCGGAACAGAAGGGCCTCCTAATTCAATTAGTCACTAGTTTTGTACGTAACCGATCGACTACTGGGTACTATTCTTGTTAGCCGTTCGAAAAGGTGCGTGTTTTGGTGTGTAAACTGACCACCGCGGTTGAGGGTTGAGTTTAATGTTTTTTAATAGTATTGGTCTTTTAATAAATTTCTTGTCTTAAAAATAGCCCGTGTACTTTCTTCTGGATGTTGCAGTAGGTATTTAAAACAATGCAAAGCAAAAAATTACGGAAATCTAGATTTGAGTGACCATGTCAGACATCAATGTACAGACGCCAGCACATCAAGCTACTACAATCTGTCAAATTTCTTTAATAGATTTTCAACTTTATCGCTAAAGCATAAGGTTCACAGTTGATTGGGAAAATTTGACAGTTTCGGGTAGCTTGATATGCTGGCGTCTGTACATGATCTGGTCAACATTATGGACTTTAAAAGTGACTGACCTCTGAGTTTGTTTCTGCCTTTCTTCTAAGGGTAGTCAGATAGGAAACGCCGCCGTTGACCTCATCTAGCTTTTATAAGTATAGGGTTACTGGTAATTAGTGTCCGATACTTAAACACTTACTTACTTACTTATAATAACAAACAAGTTTCCCAAAGAAACGACTTTTTTTTTTAAATCTGATGTGTAAAAGTGATTCCTATATATATATCATATTATATGTATACGAGGTGAGGTATATAATACATAATATACAGGTTGCTGTTAGGTAGCTTAGGTTGCTAATAAAAAGACTATTTACGAAAATAGGATACACGTAAATAAAGATTACCACCAACTAGTGAAAATATTTAATAAAGGCCTTGAAGTAACATTACAAAACGTATATTCTTTTACTCAATGCCTACAAAGTTTCCTGAAACTGTAAGCGGCTTGGTGAAACTTTTTGTTGTTAAACTTTGTTACTAGAACTATTAACGTCCAAAGGACATTGCTCCCACCGTACAAAGCCAATAACTGACAAATTATAAATTAAATACTGTGTTCTGTTTGCCACATTGTGTTTCCCTGGAGGTTGCCTGGGGTCAACCGTTGTACTGAAGTAATTCTTGTAAAGAAAACCTGCGGTGTAATTGCGTAACACACATTACAACACTTAAGGCGAAAGCGCCAGGGTAGCCCGCGAAATTCAATTTTTTTTAGGTTTTATGGAATTTGCTGGTCAGTATTAAGTTGTACGTTGATTAATATATGAATCGCGGCCGTAAGAAATATGTGTTTACAGAATTATAATCATTAAAATCATCAACACAACTCTCTAAGACCACTAAAGTCCAAAGAATAACTGTTTCATGAAATCATCATTCTTTGGACTTACGTGGTCTTAGACAGTCGTGTTGATGACTTTAATGATTATAATTCTGTAAACACATATTTCTTACGGCCGCGATTCATATATTAATCAACGTACAACTTAATACTGACCAGCAAGTTCCAAAAAACCTAAAAAAAATTGAATTTCGCGGGCTACCCTGGCGCTTTCGCCTTAACACTTTGTATTACTTAACAGTTCAGCCACGTTCATTGCATTATGTACGTTATTGACCGGACGAATTTTTCAAACCTATGAAGCAATGGATGTCAAAATGAAACGCATTGCGATCGATCGCCATTTTCTGTGTTTTACGCAATTACCCCGCCGTATTATGAATCCTAAGCCAATATAAATCTTCCACAATCAAATTATTATACCCTTAAGAATGAAAGACTTACAAGTGTGTCAATTCCTGCGTAAATTGTAAGGATCAAATTGAGGGTTCCTCTCAATTCTTCACTTACAAAAGGGTTCTTCTTTGATTTAGGTAAAACTTGTACGGTGCTTCTCAATATTGTCCGCATATGTTGGTAATACCATCTTGGGGGACTAAGCCCGAAAGAAAAATGATTACCTACACGATAATATTTGAATAATTTATAGATAGGTTTTATATTTCCCTAGTACTGAAATCGGAATTAGGCTCTTTTCACACGTTCATGTTCTGGCCTAGCAAAATACCGACTGCGTATGTATGGGAAACCGGGTTGAAATCAGCCAGTGCCAGTAGGTGGAAAGCTGTCATACATATCTCTCTGTATTATAATATCATTAAATAAAAAATTATAACATCGGTCCCGGCGCATATCCGACAGCTTATAAGTTTCAAAATGGCCTAAAGGCTCCTGCAAACAGGCGCGGCACGCGACGCGAATCGCGCGCGTCACAAAGGCACCGCTCGTTGCGCGACTTGCGGTGTCTTTGTGTCGCGTGTCGCGTCGCGCCTGTGTGTACGAGCCGTAATGCTAATAAGCTTACATTCATTGTGTCCAAAACAATGTCACCTGAACTCCACATCGCTCAAAAAGTCAAAACTCGGAACGAAATGCAAAATAATTTCATTGCAATAAACACCAACTGTTTGCGAGAACCATTGTTTTGTTCCATTGTATCTAAACTTTTAACAAATTAATGTTGTTTGGTTTTCCAACAACATACGCTTTTAACTAAAGTGATAATAAACACTGAAAGTTGTAGCTGTAACTAAACTAGATAATTGTATGATTATGTTGGACACAATAGACTTTAATCACAAACTCACATAATGGTCTGATGGTCTGGTATATCGGCTTTAGATGCGAGTGCTGTCCGCTAGTGTTACACGTTTGTCTGCGACTGCGACACCATCCGACATTCATGTCCATTGACACTAGATTAATTTAAGCTTACGCGCATTGACGGGAATATACCTATTCGCTTTTGTACGGATTTCTTTAAATAATATTTAGAATACCCTTTATTGCCAGTAAGTTTGCTTAGGGAAATGTCCTACATAAAACCATGAATCCTTATCGAAATACCTCGTTAAAAGTATATTTCAACAACTGTAACAGTATAGCTCCCAAATAAGTTAGTTCCAAACAATTGAATTATATAATTTTTAACGAAGGCCTCGTATTGTCATTTGGGTGGCCGAATATTAACCGTATTCGTGGCGATATACCGGCGGTCCCTGTCCCACAGGAAAGGTCGAGGCTTCCTTCCGTCCCACCCTGGGACCGCCTTTATTACGACTTTATTACGTACAATGAAAATCATATTTACTGAGATAGAAGAAGTCATAATAAACACATGCGCGTGAAGTATGGAGGGCATGCTTCTCTCTTATATGAAATTTTTGGGACATCCCTCTCACTCTACCCCACGAGCATTCGGCGTACGTCTGCCGCTTATTGCGAACACAAAGAATCTCAAAACTGAATGCCGTGTCGCGCCGCGTCTCTGTGCGACGCGTTGACACGTTCTTGCATTATGTAATTCAGCTGAGAGCTGGGCGCATTTTTCATAGCGAGATTTCAAGTGTACGCTCCGCACACCTGTCACAGTTCCCTTTTCAGAAAGGAATATTACATTATGTCTTTCAAAGGAGCGTCGGCGATGCGACGCGATGGCGCGGCTGCGAGCCGAGCAAACGACGCTGTCGCGTTCCACAAGTCGCGCTGTCAAAGCGTCGAGTAATGACATGCCGCTGCTTGGGTAATGTAACGGTAAAATGCAGATTAATATCACATAATAGCACATTGTGTGTGCATAGCCTGGACCGTGACACATTGCGTCAATTATGTGGTTTTTTAATAATTACAAATTGCACAAACTCAAAACCTACATTTGGGTTCTCTTTGTTATGTACATGAAATCAGAAAGTTGCAATTAATATGACAATATTTTTGTTAATCATGACGTTTTAGTCAAAACCACGCGCACGTAGACGTAGCACGTTAATTAAGCAAAAGGCTTACAAAAAAAACAGTGGCACTCCGGAGTGCCGACAGAAGTGAAAATAAAACACAAACAGAATACTTTGCCATCATATATTTCACTGACATATCGGATATAGGTACATTAAAACCGAGTACATCACGAGGACAGCCGAACACATCCGAAGCGGGTATTTTTTTAATCGTCTTAAAACAAAACACGTGCGGTGTCGCTTACGGTAACAGTGGCGCGAGTTCAATGGTTTTTTCCCATCTCAAAAAATGCCCAACAAGCATAAACTTTTCACTTTAAAAAAAATCCAACAATTAACTAGATCACGCCTGTAATTCCCGAAGGGTTGAGCAAAGGTCTATAGGACACCCACATTTCGCCAGATATGCCATATAATAGGGGGCCGAGTCTTATTAATAGCATTTAATAAGTACCTAATTAGGTGCATATCCTGCTCTGCACTGCTAAAAGCTAGACCAAGAGCAGAGTTATTCCGAAAACACTTACAATACGAATTATCTTCAATGCAACCATTTTTGCCATAATAGTGGTGCGTTAATGTAATTATCGCGGCAACAGCCGAGGCTAAGAGTCACTAAACGTTACAACAAATTAAGGGGCTTACATGACCTAAAGCGCGGTCACTGTCGGACTGCATAGAAAAGAAAGAGAAGCGCGATGACACAACGCTGGTAATTTATTGCAAAATATGAAGAAATTATTTAATTACAAAAAATCTATTGTTTGGACTAAAAAGTTAAAACACTAGTATTTTACATTTTAGTATGTTGCTTGTAGAATAATCTGATAAAAAATGAGAATGATTGTATTATATGCATATTAGTATGGTTTTTATTGTAAAAAGAAAGTTTTTAGAGGTATTTTCATGATTTTTTTCTATCATATCAAATAAATTGTATTATGTTTTCAACACACTATCTACCTAGCATATATTCTGAAGAATATCATATATTTTTCTGATTTTGTTTTCTGTAGTCGATCATATACTTTTATTGTTTTTAAAACTTTCGTTTTTTGTGTTTAGGTCCTGTTAGCCCCTTAAGGCGACGCTACAACGGCGACCGTTCTTCGTACCTCCATTATAATTAATTCCACACACATTGTTTTTGTAAAAATAAAAATAAATACCAACTTTGTTCATGCGGTGTTTGCTGGGGAAATATTGGAGTTGCGGTGTGCTTAGGGTGCTTAGGGAAACTACTAACGTTAACAGATTCAGCAATTTTTTCTACATTTTTAACCAAATCCTACTATCCTACTTATCACAATAATATTATAGGTAAAGGCGAAAGTTTGTGAGTGTATTTGTATGTTCGTTATTTTTTCATGCACAAACGGCTGGAACAATCTTGATAAAATTTCGTATGGAGGTAGCTGACACCTTGGATTAACACATACTACTTTTTATCCCGATATTCCCACGGGATTGAAACTTACGCGGATTAAACCGCGGGGCGCTGCTAGTTTATACTAATATTATAAAGAGGTAAAGTTTGTATTTTGTAAGTTTGTATGTAGGGGTAATCTCTGGAACTACCAGTCAGATTCGGAAAAATGTTTTTGTATTTGTTAACATCACGTTATCAGTTACTTTAAAATTACTTATATTATTCGTTTATTATATTAACTGATAATTATATCAAATAAAATTATAGGTTTTGTAATTATATCATATATTACTTACCCGTAAAAGCAAACAATATTTTATTTGCGCCATTCTCATCGATCGTGCAAGTTAACCACTACATAAATAACTTAAACAACACATTAGCCCCAAGTTTTGAACGCAATTAGCGAGTATAATTAATAACTTCATAGCTTTACACTTTAGTACGCCAAGTAATAAACCAGTCATGTTGTAGCGATAATGTGAATAAGTTACTTAATAGTTTTTGAACGACCTTGTACACTGCAGAATGCTATTCTAAAACGACGTTATTCCATCGTTATTCTAATGCTAAATTCTCAATTTAACTCTTAAATGTTTTGTAAGTGAAATACCATTTAAGTATAAGTACAGGTTTAGTAAAAAATACATAAATGATGATTCGTTTTACTCTGCAATTGATTCCTCTAGCTCATCCGTTAATGCGAGTTTTAACTCTTTGACTGACACACTTGGTGACTTTGTGCGTCGGAGCTTCAGCCAACAGAAAGGTCATTTGTTCAATGTCTGCCATATAAATGCGCAAAGTGTCCCAAGTCACTACAGTGACCTGTTGGACACCTTTTCTGACGCCAATGTCCATGCCGTTCTGGTTTCTGAGAGTTGGTTCAAACCTCATCTCCTTTCCTCTACCTATTCTCTCCCAGGTTTCACTCTTATCCGCAATGATAGAATTGGAAAGGGAGGGGGGGGTGTAGCTATCTATCTTCGTAGCGATTTTCCTTTTAAAATCATTGTCTCGTCTCCCTCACAATACCATGCTTCAGCTGAGTACCTCTTTTTGGAGGTCTACGTCAAAGGCGTCAAGACCCTTCTTGGTGTTGTCTATTGTCCACCCGCCGTTGACTATTTTTCCAACCTCGAACTGGCGCTTGAATCCGTAGGGTCAGAGTATGCACATTGCGTCATCATGGGCGATTTCAACACTGACCTTGCTCATCACACTCCCCGATCCCGTAAACTCCTTCACATCATTGAGTCCGTTAGTCTCCATATACTTTCACTGCAACCTACCCATTTTAATATCTCTGGTGATGACACTTGGCTTGACTTAATCCTTACATCCGCACCCTCCCTTGTTCCCTCACATGGTCAGTGTCCCGCCCCTGGATTTTCCCATCATGACCTCATTTTCCTCTCGTATAACCTTAAACCACCTAAACCTATCCCAAAGGTTCTGCACATGCGGTGTTTTGCGCGCATGGACGTTGAGATGCTTCGTCAAGATGCTTCAGACCTCAGTTGGGAATCCTTGGCAGCGGCAACAGCTGTAGACGATAAACTGCGCATTTTCGATCAGACGGTCCTTGCTCTCTACGACAAACATGCTCCTGTTAAGCAGATTAAACTTCGGCGTCCTCCGGCTCCTTGGATGACCACAGGGGTTCGAATGGCGATGAGGCGCAGGGATCGGGCCTTTCGTAAATTTAAAAAGGATCGCAGTGATGAAAATCGCAACTTATTCAAAGCTGCTAGAAATCGGTGTAATCAGATGATACGCAACGCTAAACGCCGCCATATTCTCGAGAACATTTCTTCTTCTTCACCTGCTGATATCTGGAAGTTCCTAGGTACTCTTGGTATCGGCAGGCCACGGCATGTGGATTTTCCTAATACAATTGGCCTTGATGATATCAACCGTCACTTCACAACCACTAGTCATTTGGATTCCCAAATGTTGTCCCAGACGGTTGATTTCATTACTGGCCTAGCGAGTCCCATCATAGAACCATTTCACTTCGCTCCGGTGACCTTGGACGAAATTAAAAAGATCATCCTCTCCATAAAATCCAAGGCTGTGGGCTATGACGGCATCAGTCGTAGTATGGTCCTTTGGATCCTTGATAGCCTTCTCCCTCCGATTACCCACATCATTAACTTTTCTCTTGATTCCGGACAATTCCCATCCCAGTGGCGTATGGCCTACGTCCGCCCACTTCCTAAAATTTCAAATCCCTCCCTACCCAGCCACTTTCGACCCATTTCCATTCTCCCATTCCTGTCTAAAGTGCTTGAGGCCTGTGTACACAAGCAGTTTGCGGGGTTTGTTCATCGGAACAACCTCGTAAGCTCCTTTCAATCTGGGTTCAGGCCTGGGCACAGTACTGCGTCCGCTCTCCTTAAAGTGACTGGTGACATTAGAGAAGCGATGGAGGATACCAAAGTTACCGTTTTGGTTTTAATTGATTTCTCCAATGCCTTTAATGCAGTCAGCCACGATATTCTCCTATCTATCCTTTCTCATCTTATGGTTTCGTCGGAGGCTCTGGAATGGTTCTCTTCTTATCTTCGTGGACGTCAGCAGTCGGTTCGCGTTGATCAGAGATCTTCTAGTTGGCGTGACCTGGATGCTGGTGTTCCACAAGGCGGTATTCTTTCTCCATTGTTATTCTCCATCTTCATCAATTTTATAACTCACTGTCTTCGATGTTCGTATCATCTATATGCTGATGATCTTCAACTGTATACATCTGGGCGGGTAGAAGGTTTGTCGGACGCTATAGCAGATGTAAACCGAGACTTAAATGCTGTCAAAAAGTGGTCTGATAGTTTCGGGGTGTCTGTAAACCCCTCTAAGTGTCAAGCCATCGTAATTGGAAGCTCACGCATGATGGGTAGGGTGACGCTTAGCTCTCTTCCTCCTCTTATGTTCAATGGTACAGTCATACCCATTACCCCTACTGTGAAAGATCTCGGTTTGCATCTTGACTCTACGCTTAGCTGGCAACGCCAGGTCTCTAGTGTTAGCCAAAGGGTCAACGGTACTCTGCGATCCCTGTATCGTCTGAGAAACTTTTTGCCCGCTAAGACGAAAACCATGCTTGTGCAGACTTTAATTTTCCCTATAATCGACTATGGTGACGTGTGCTACTTTGACTTGAACGCGGTTTTGCTGGATAAGCTCGACAGATTGCTCAACAATGGTATCCGCTTCATATTCAACCTCAAGAAATATGACCATGTGTCGAGCTATAGGTCTGAGCTCAAATGGATGTCCATACGCCAAAGAAGAAGTTTGCGCGCTTTGACCACGCTTTTCTCCCTTCTCAACTCTCCCACTCCTCCTTCTTATCTCGTGTCTCACTTCCAATATCTTAGTTCATCTCACGCTAAGAATCTGCGTTCTTCTAACAATCTTCTCCTACTCTGTCCTTCTCATACTTCTGACTTTGTTCATTCTTCCTTTCATATTCAGTCCATTCTTCTTTGGAATGCACTTCCTCTTGATATCAGGACGGCCACCAGTCGGTATGCATTTAAGCGGAAATTGCAGAGTTATTTTCAAAACAAATAGCGTAGAGTCATCTCATCACCTCTCTCCTTTGAATTTGTGTATTGTATATATATATATTATAAGTATATATTATAGTAAATAGTATGTAAATGTATATAACCTATTTATGTATTTGTGTACCTAGTTTTAATAGATTTTTTTTATCATTGTTCCTCTCACACAAAGCACCTGCCATCCAATCTCTTCACCACCCTTGGTTGACTGGTAGAGAATGCCTAAGGCATTAAGTCCGCCTTTGTACCTTTTTTGTGCGAAAAGTTTAAATAAATAAATAAAATACAAGTCGAAAACTCCGGGTCCATAAAAAAAATCTACCCCATTTTTAACAGCCTGTATATTTTTTTATCAGATTCAAAGTTTTTTTTTACTAAAGTCTACTTTTTAGACCGAACGTCGAAAAATAGTATTAAGTAATTCAGGCCTCCCGACCAAGTTTTCAGAAAACGTAGGTTCCACACAAGAAAAAGCGGGTCTAAATCAATTTAGGCAAGCCTTTTCTCCAAGTTTCAAAGTGATAAAATCAGATTGACAAAAGTATGTGCGTGACCGTTTTTTCATTTTATTCGGTAATCATATCAAGATTACTATGGTTGGATGGTATTATAGACATTTATTTGCGGACCGAATAAAATTATCACTTGTTGAAGCGAATCATTCACCCTACGTCGATTCCTGTTATGTCGACTTTTGAATTTTCTTGGTTTCAGTCGAGCATTACGATACATCTTCTTTTGGGGGACTACTAATACATAATCTTTACTAATATTACAAAGAGGTAAAGTTTGTGAGGTTGTAGAGGGCAATCTTCGGAACTACTGATTCGATCCCGAAAATTCTTTCACTAATAAGAAGCTACATTATCCCTGAGTGTCATAGGCTATGTTTTATGTTAAAACGAGAAACTTCACGCGAACAAAGCCGCGGGCAAAAGCTAGTTTGTAGACAAAAATTAAATAGGTATACCATCGAAACATCAGGAAAAATTGGTGTTTTTTATTTTGTGCCAAATTTCCCAACGTATACTTATATCTGACCACAAAACACAACAACTGGCTTGACAACTGGCCCTGACCTTAAAAAAATATATTAGTGGAATTTCCGCGCAATGTAGGTGTTGAGGAAAATACCATAGTGTTCACTAATAGGTATTGGCGAAATCTACAAAAAAACTTACTGAATCAGCTACTTGCTATTAAATCACAATACAGCATAATCAGCCTATAGTGTTCCCCTCTGAGACACAGGCCTCTCAGCGGGATTGTCCGAAAGGGTTACCGCTGGCCCGGAACATAAAGGGCTAAGGAAGGAACACGGGTGGGTTTTAGTCAGTAAGAGTCTGACACTCCCTTCCGCTCCACCCAGAGCGGGAGGGGTCATTTGATGAATTCAATTCATTTATTCAATAACAATTTTTACATTGTGTCTGAATGTCTATAACTAAATATATAAGAACATCATGCATGCAATCCATAATTAAATCATTAAAATTATCCAAATTACATGCAAGTGAAAATAATATTAAAAATGACATAAAATATAAAAATTAATTCAATTTAAACAAAGTTATAAATTACTTAAGTTACAACTTTCTCAAAAAAAAAAAAAACCCAGGCCTCCTCTCTGTGAGAGGGTGTGGGCCGTAATCCACAACGCGGGCCCAGTGCGGGTTGATGGATGTCACGTCTTTGATTTTTTGGTTCTTGGACATGTCGGTTACCTCATGATGTTTTCCTTCACCGTTTTAAGAGCAGCTGTGTTGAAAGAAATTACACTAAGTAAAGCGCCTGTCTGGGTTCGAAACCGCGGCCTACAAGTCGTAAGTCGGGAGTTGTTACGACTGGGCCACCACTGCTCTACAGCACTCTACTATACAGCACTTACTTCTTCTTCTTTAAGAAAAAGAAGACACTTCTAATTAAAAGAGACCGTAAAGGCTCCTTCAAACAGACGCGACACGCGATAAAATCGCGTGCGACACAAAGGCACCGCAAGTCGCGCAACGAGCGGGGCACCGCTCGTTCGCGCGACACAAAGGCATTTGTGTCGCGCGCGATTAGTAGTTTGTAGGAGCCTTAACTCAAAATTTGTAACGGCTACTTAATAAGTAAATCACGGCTAATAGGTCTATTTTGAAATAAACACGAAGTTTGAGTAATTAAGAAACCAACACTGCCAATTACAAGGAATTATAATTAATATTAAAAACAGTCGTCAAAGACGTGTATCGATGTCGATAAAGCAGGTCAATAACAACTGATATCGATCGTTGCTTTACCGATCCGATAATCGTCTTGAAAGTATGCCTTACTTTCTTGGAAATCGACACATTTTCACGATACGCTGCATGTATTTCATCAATCATCGTAGAAATGAAACTGGCTAGACTTAAAAAAAAAAAATTTAATGTTTTAGTTGAATGATAACAATATAGCGAGATTCAAAAGATTTTTACCTTGAGCAAAGGTAAAAAAATAACAAATAGAACAGAAAACATTGAGGATAAACTAATTCGCATTCTAAATCGCAGCTACATACCTATACCTATAATTAAAAAAAACTACATGCTACTTACATTTCAAAGAAATTTAAGTTTCCTACTAACAATCCCAATCGCAAAAATTCTAACGTACCTAAAGTAAAAACGAACCAAGCAAGTGGTTCAAGGTCAAAGAATTTGGAGCATCCGACCCTAAGAGCGAATAGAGCTGTGCGTCTGTCACGACCCAGTATAAAAGAGTATGAGGGTCAACTCAATACAAACCCTCGAGAGCATACGTTCGCTAATCCAAGTGTTTATATCGGTTCGGGGAGCTTCTTCAGTAACATCTTGCAATATTTCGTACGAGATTAACCATTTCCCTTACTTTCCGGCTGTTTTTTGCGTATAATAATACAATGATATTGTTGTAACACGAACATACAAATCTTCTAGTGGGTACAGAATAAACCGGCTAAGGAATTACAGCAAGGGAAGGGATACCACCGGGTACCAATACAGAGTCTTATAAATTGCGATCCCGACAGACGATTTTCCAAGTGATTTTTGCAACTTTTCCCTTTGTTGTTTGGGCTACCTGGAACTTCAGTAGAACATGATGTTACAACTCCAGTACTTCCTGAATAGCTCGCTCACGACAAAAAAGTAAAAAAAAAAAACACTGGCACTCCGGTAGTGCCGACAGAAGTGAAAACTTGAACAATTACGAGTGTATTTTGTGAATCGTCTTATAAACAAAACACGCGTGTTAAGGTGTGTTCCTTATTTTATAGGGTTTTTTGCAAATCAGGTATGATGACCAAAGTGACTGGTTTATTCTTCTCGTGAAAAGAATTTAATCAGATTTACAAATAAGCACACAGGATAGACTTCAGTTCGTGGTGTTGGTCTCGCATGGAGCTCGTCGTCAGTTATATATCCGTGGTTCAGCGCCATCTCGTCGTTGTTGGATGAACTACGTAGTTAGTACGCGAGGCCCTCGTAGTTCTTCCCGATGTGCATAGATGGCGCTGTCCTCAACAACGCGCGTCTTACGTTTTACGTCTTACGAATTTTCGATCAGGGTCACGTGACCTGACGCGAATTTAGAAGTTTTTACCCATTCCAAAAAAGTACACAGCGCCGCTAAAGAAGTTTTCACTTCAAAAATATTATCTCAACCCACAATCTTCAAAACGAACATTGTAGACACGTCTGAAGCGTCGAGTAAACAACCAATCGAGTCACGAACGACAGCAAATACGTACAAACTGTGAACACTATTGAATACTTATAAAATGAATGGGAAGAATGGGCCTCCTCTGAGAGCCATCGACGAGGAGTACGTGACGCGAAACGTAAAGTTAACCGAACGCGCGACGTTTAGCGGCGGTTTTGGGTGATGGTACGAGTTAGAAGGGGTTATGTAGAAGAATTTGGGGTCGGAATTAAGTCACCCATTTTTCTTTTGTGAAAATCTGCTGGTTTGTATCAACGAGGCGGCATGTAAGAATAAATCGAAGGAACACAATTTTATATTTACCATTCTGAATTTCAAATTAAAAATTTTCACTTGTACAGTCTTAGAACTATACCTACCTACCGTAAGTATTATCGATTAGGTTAGATTTCAATGTTATAACATTGAAATCTAACCAAGCAACGCAAGTGAGCCCTGGTCTGGGGGCCTAAAAAGGCCACTTTGGCGAATCATAAAAGGATAACGTTATGAATCAAAATATGGCGAAGACAGTCCGTGTTTTTCTTTTTTCGCTGCACTACGTAGGTATAATCAGAGAGATAGGGATTGGATTTGGATTGGACTGATTAGTATTTTAGCACAGACAAAAAAAAATACTGAAAAATCCTTCATCAATGGGATTTGATTCGATTAACATAACAGTTAACTGTCCATTACGATTCATAATGTTATCGTCTAGTGCATTTAGATTATATGCAAAGAAGTATAATATGCACCCATCAAAAGTTACCCTGAAGGAATCAGAAAATTTTACCATTCTTCTACAATTTAAACCAAACAATACTAGTGTTACTGGAACTTTGTGTGATCTAACCTTCAAACGAATAAGTGCCTATAATAATAAATAGGGAAAAAATCAAGTTTGTTTTTGCAATTTTGGTGCCTCCACTTTTTATAGTCTCGTTTTAGTGCTTGGTAATCTGTCCATTTGCCATTCAAATGGTTCCCACCATTTGAATGGCAAATGGACAGACTTACAAAAAACATGAATGTTAATGATAGTGTCCAGTTTTTGTACATAGGTTTTGAAAGGGCAATTGACCGTGTATAAAATAAAGTAAAAAAAACTACGAATGTTCTTATAACAACTATAATTAGGTAGCAGCAGACTTTGAATTTATAATTTAAATAAATTACTGCCTGGAGCATGAAGCAAACTCAATGGCATACAATATTCCGATCAGAAACTAAACACTTGTCTTACAATAATTTGATCAGAACCTCCTTAATCATTCCTTAACTTATGACGTGTACGCGCACACGCTCCCAAGTATTCCAACTACGTAACAAAATTACGTGTCGCTTAAGAATTACGTTAGTGATGGATGACACATTATGGCACAGTGTCGTGGTGTGTCGTGAATGTAGTCGCACACACGTCGAGGGCTCTTGTGGGTCGATTTGGTGGAGCATGTCAAACACAGGCGGTTCAGGACGTCTCGCGGAATAGAGCGAGTGTTTGGCGACACTTACTCGACAATGACAGCACACTCGAGTGTTTGTGCACGCCAGACCGCGTCGAGTTTGCACACACACTTGCCTCACTAAGATTTACTCGCATAACACTGGTCTTAGTTCTAACTAAAGGAGTGAGTTTGGGTAGAGTAACGTTGAATGTGTCTCAAATGTGAAATAACACTAAAATAATCTGCGAATGAAAATATGATGGTCTTTGTCATTAGGGTCATGTACTGCATGGTCTTGGCATACTAAACTGTCGCGCAATTCAATTTAACAACTCCGACACCAACGCAAAAAGATAGCCTCATCGTCACATTTCAGCGCGAGCGCTAATAAAAAAGCGACTAAGTGAAAACTATTATTTTCGCATCATGGACACTTTTTACGATCCAAATTAAAGTTTCTACTGAGTTTTTCCTTCGCTAACGACTTGTTCAAGTTAAGAGTGACAAGAAACGCTTTTGTGTCTGGAGTAAATTAGATATCTAGTTACGAATCTTTTTGCCTGCCACGAAGGGAATTAGCTCCCCGACCC
Organism: Luperina testacea; assembly: GCA_927399505.1. Lineage (NCBI taxonomy): Eukaryota > Metazoa > Arthropoda > Insecta > Lepidoptera > Noctuidae > Luperina > Luperina testacea. The sequence continues at coordinate 5,089,119 of OV656771.1, forward strand.
TCCCGAGTTTTGGTTAGGTTATAAATACTATGTTTTATATACGTAACAAGGTATAAAAAACAGTCCCTTTGCTCAACAAAAACACACGTGTTTCAGGCTGACACATTAATAGGCTTATTTAGAAAGTTTTTGTGTACAATATTAACCTTCTTAACATGGGCATGATACTAGTCTAGACTAGTCCTGTATTATTCAGTGTATAGTTAGAAATGGAAACGTTTCTTTGGTATTCTCCCCGAACCCAAGTGGGAAGACGTAAGACGAACTTCGTAAAGAGGGGCTACCTCGACGGAACGACAGCAGGGTGTTAATGTGGAGCGGTCTCACAAAGTATGCTCCACCGTCCTTTGTGACCCAAAATATGCAGCCAAAGTGACCTCTGCACTGCCACCGATAACGCTGTGGAAGTGGCAAAGTTTTGGGCCAGCAAAATTTAAATAAGAACTGTCGCGCCAGCAGCACGAAGAGAAGCAGATTGGATTAGTATTGTTTCGTTTCTTGCTGAGAGGAAACGAAAGCAGATATACATGAACATGTACGAATGAATTAATGAATGCTTTTCTGCAAATCAAAAAACTGTCGGAGCGCCATCAAATAGGCGATTCGTTTTCTTGTTAAGGTACTAGCCGGAAAATTAATAATGCAAGATACCAAAAATCAGAACCTTCAATAACGGCCTATATCGTTTTCCCTAGACATGTGCTGCGTGTCTCTTTATGTGTGTTTCTCGTATGAGTCAAACATTCGATAATGCGACAGGAAATGTTTCAATATGTTTCATGGAACAGTCGCCGGTTATTCCCAGCTGAGTCCGGAGTAAGTACTCAACCTGCTCCACGATACGTTTCCCGGTTTCGAATTAAATTCCATTCGTTCCGATCATCGGCTCGCATTGGAGATAAAAATCTAATTTGGGAAAATGTTGGCGTCAACAGTTTTTGGACAGCGCATGACATTTGAGATCGGTCGGCGCGATCGCAGCGGTGTAGCGCTCAAAGATTGAAACGAGTATGGACATTGAAATGGGTATACGGAAAAGTTAGTAAACCGTCCGGCTGTCATAAAAAGTTACACGATGCTGTTATGTTGCACGAGACACGAATGAATACTTTAAATCTCTGCGGAGTTTCATTTCATACGGACAAGACAAACATCGAGAAGTTTTTCGTGTATAGGTACTCTCAACTTCCAAACTGTGGCATTCCAAGTTCTGTAAATAACGGAGAGGTCTTTGAAAAACCTGAATAAATACCAGACTGTTTCAGCTCGAGCTCAGCAGTTTGAAGGTCCTTGTCGCAATAAATCATTAACAGATTGTCGGAATTGTGTTCGAGTCGAAATTAATTGATGGATATTACCGACGTAAATTGTGTCCTTCGAGTTAAGAGCGCGTATACAGAAAGTGGGCAACGTCGCAAACAGCTGTCAAATATTTCCCAGTTTTGATTAATTTGTCAATATTACTGTATGAAAATAAAAATATGGCTAACTAATGAACTAGAATATTAATAATGAATTGCAATTAAAACACTGAATTTGATGTTCTAACGTTTTAGGTGTAAAAAAGGCATTTGTAAAGTTTCCAAATACTTTTTTTACATCTAAAACTAAATATTCGGTGTTACGATATTAATTATTGCATTATTTTTTTTTGTATATTAATTGTTGCGCTTCTCTTTCTTTTCTATGCAGTCCGACAGTGACCGCGCTTCTTTAGGTCATGTAGTCCCTTAAAACACAACTGCCGAAATGTAGGTGTACCTACTACAGGTACACCTCGGCCTACCGATAGGGGAGTACAATGCGTGCCACGAAAGATGAGACTTGACCCCGCCTCCCCCGCCTCTTTCCGCTGCCCCTATTACGTCCGGTCCCGTCCCGCACTCAGAACTCATACCGCTAAAGATACCTAAAATCGTGTTCTGCGCATGTCAAACCACGTGGTGTGTCAAGTCTCATCTTTCGTGGCACGCATTGTACAGGCACGTACAGGCATCACCATATCTGTACTTGGAAATGTTGGTGTACCTGCAGTAGTACAACCACAATTCGTCAATTACGTTTTTGAAGTCCCATGTTATGTTATAATAATTTCATTCATGCCCTTTAAATGGTCGCAGATGAACGTTATATCTAATGACATAAAATAGAACTAATCAAAAAATAATTGCGCATTAGCGACATCATTTATCAGCTTCCGGACATAAAGTAACAACACAAGGAAAAGTGAACGCTGGGGAAATGTAATTTGTAATAACATCCTTACAAAACAACATTGTTACACAAAAGTACATCAAAATGTTAAGAAAGTATAGAACAATGAACAATAATTGAAACCCATGTGCGTCTCAAATGATGGATTTATCTAAAAACCTTTTCCCTTTTCATTAAAATAAGGGGTTTATTTATAAACGTTGCGTAAAGGCTCCTACAAACAGGCGTGGCTTGCGATATAATCGTGCGCGACACAAAGGCACCGCTCGTTGCGCGACGTACGGTGCCTTTGTGTCGCGTGTCGTGTCGCGCCTATTTGAAGGAGCCTTAATGTTAAGAGACGTTTAAACGTCAAAATGTATGGTTGAAGAGTCTCTAATCATTAATTAACTTTAAGTAACGTTTATAAAGGCGTAACTTTTCAGCACTTACGTTTTTTCTAAGTTTGTTTATTATGTCATACGTAGTTACATAGATGTTAATAGCACCAACTATAAAATAGACAGAAAACTACAAAAAAAAAACAAATGGACCGAAAGAGGTGAAACCGAATACCTAAACCGGGTCGAGAAGTTGGAGTCGCGTCACAACACGAACTTCAAGTCGTTCGTGGTGCGTGTTCCGACACGTCATCTCTAGAAGTTCCTCAAGGAAGAGCTCTGGCCGAAGGGTGTTGTGTACCGCCGGTTTCGTGGCTGGCTACATGACACCAGTCAGCGAAACACGATGCAGACACTTCGTGTGCGTTCGTTTTTAGTGTAATTATAATGTTGTATGTATTTATAGTATTTTTAAGTTATATTAATATTGTATTATGTGTTTATATGGACCTTAATGCCTGAAATAAATGGATAAATAAATAAACCCCAGACCAGATTCATCAGAATTCAAAGTAATTCGGGTACGTAATTACCATAATTTCCACGAAACACTTCATCATAAAAGATCTCTTCTATAATTCTCAAATTAAACGATGATTATAGTGATATAAGCGGATTTTATTCTCACAAGTGTTCAGTTCAACCGTCGTACAACGATTACCTTCATTTCGGCTTGTTTTTCGAACGTCAAAAAATGTCATACAAAGTGTTGTCATAGTTTAGCTCTGATTCGATACAATTAAATAATCGATTATATATTTAATAAAATAAATACTATTTTAATATTTACTAAATTTACTGCTAATACAATTGTACTCACTACTACTAATATATCATACTAGATAGGATACCCACATCTAGGCTAATTAACCTTACAACTCGGCCATCCTGTATAAGTGAGTCCTCTCACTTGTTTGGTATAAATTGTTATAATAACCAATTTGATAATACATAATAAAAAAAAAAAAATATAAACAAAACAAAATATAGGTAATGATAACTTGATTATTAATACATACTTGTAAATTTAATTTCATTCTTCAATAATTCATTAACACAATATAAATTAAAATTTACTTTAAAGTTCAACTAATGTACTATAATATTCTTATCATAATCTATGTCTAAATCTGTCGCAAATTCTCATCACAATCAAAATTTCGAAGTGCTTTACATCGAAGTTTATCTCACTTGAGCTTATAGTTTTTATCTAGGTCACAAATCATCATTACAATAAATTCAAATTCATGAAGCGATCTGCATTCTCACTCTTTGTTTCTTGCACAATCTGTCACGATCTTCGGTCAACTGTGCGGCACCGTTATCTTGGTACCATTCATGATCTGCACTGACCTCTTATGACAAATTGTGCTCACATCGTATAATCTTACTCATTATCTTGCAATCATAATATGTGCGACATCGATTTCTTAATGCCATTCATTATCTGCACTGATTGCTCATGTATATATATCCTTAACAATGACACGCAATCTACTCATTTTCATCAGGGAAGTTAATTAAGTCGTCTAAATTAGCATATTATTATTATCTAAAAAAAAAGAATAACTATTGTTCCCACCTACTATGTAGAATAATAGATCACTCGCTCTGTACCTCTATACCCTCACTCTGATCACTGTCAGTGCTTTCACTAGTGTAACCTCTAAAGTTCATCCAGGGATGGATTTTATCTAGCGCAACAACATTTTCATATCTCTTGTTACCTTTTCTTGTTATCGGGGTGTCTTCGACGAGAAATCTATCATTAGGTAATATTTTGAGGATTCGATAGGGGCCTTGGAATTTGGGGATGAGTTTATGTGATTTTCCCACATGATCTTTATCTATTACGGTCCTTTCTACCCTGACCAAATCACCTACGTTATACTTTGTTTGACCCTTCCTATGCTTATCAAACTTCTTTTTAGCATAATCCTGTTGTTTTTCTATCCTTTCCCTAGCATTCGACCTTAGTTTTACTAACGCATCACCATCGATTCGTTCAGTTGTTTCGGCAATTACGTCAGTCAATACATTTTCCGACGCATTTGTCAATCTGCAACCGAATAACAGCTCGGAGGGACTCTTCCCTGTTGTCTTATTAATAGTGGTATTAATACCTAACTGTACGTCACCGATGTAATCGTCCCATAAGTTGTCATTTCCGCCATGACATTTTGTACTTAGAGCATCAATTATGGTACGATTAAACCTTTCGACCTGTCCATTCGCTCTTGGAGTAGCTACTGCATTCAAAATGTGCTTTATTTTTAATAGGTCCATAAAATTCTTGAATTTTGCACTTGTGAAACAAGAGCCGCGATCCGTTATAAGACGAGAAGGAACGCCGAAATAACTAAAATGTTCCTTAAATGCCTTGATTGCCGTAGTCGTCTTAGTATCTTTTACAGCTCGTATATTAATAAATTTTGTAAAAGCATCTATAATGACAAGCAAATACATGTTGCCTCTCTTAGAGCGAATGAATGGGCCCAGATGATCGGCATGTAGTGTATGGAATGGTTTCTCCAACTTAGGTATGGGATGAAGCATTCCTTCTTTGGGACCACCAGGTGCCTTATGATGCGCACACTCCAAACATGCTGAGACATATTTCTTGGTAAACCTACGCATTTTTGGAAACCAAAATATGCTTCTGATACGATTCAAAGTTTTTTCGAAGCCAAAATGGCCCACCTCGTCGTGGTTCATGCGCAGCACTTGCCACCTACAACCCCTCGGAACTACCCATCGCAATCCTTCGTCTAAAATTTTATACACATAAGTACCCTTCAACAGATAATTCTTACGCACGTCAGCTACAAACTTCGTCTTGTCGTCTTCTAAAATGTCTCTTATACGTTTTATTTCGCTATCATCACCCTGAACAGTAGCGATCCAGTCTCGAACGTCTACGTGTAAAACATCAAAGATGTGCTCCGTATCCACATCGGTTGGCTCACCGACTGGGGCACGACTGAGAGCATCTACGTGAGCCATTCGCGAACCCGGTCTATACCCAATTTCGCAGTCATATTCCTGAAACTGGATCCACCAGCGAGAAATCCGAGGTACAAGATCCCTCTTCGTTAAGGTGGTACGAAGAGCGTTACAGTCGGTGACTATTTTAAATCTTAGCCCTAGTAAATAGACTCTGAAACGATTTAAAGATGCGACAACCGCTAAAGTTTCCAACTCAAAGGAGTGAAATTTTTGCTCGTCTACTGTAGTTTTTCGACTGTAATACGCCACTGGCCTAAGTAAACCGTCTGTACCTCGCTGTAGGAGAATCCCTGCAATACCTAGCTTCGAAGCGTCCGTATGAATTTCGGTTTCTAAATGAGGGTCGTATAAGGCTAATATAGGGCGTTCAACTAATTTTGCCTTCAAAATTCTAAATGACTCCGCCTCCTCCGCCGTCCATTTCCATTCGAATTTAGACTTTAACAGGTCTGTCAGTGGACGGGCAAGAAGGGCGAAGTCTTTTACGAATCTCCGAAAAAAGCTAGTTAGGCCGATGAATCGCCTGACATCATGAACGTTTCGCGGAATTGGAAAGTTTTCTATAGCTACTGTTTTGCGCTTTCCTGGGCTTATCCCCTCACCACTTACATGAAATCCTAGAAATTCTAGCTCGGTACAGAAAAAACTACATTTTTTTACCTTGAGTGTAAGACCTGCGTCTTTTACTAGTTGAAGTACCTCCTCTAGCCGTCTCATTCCCTGATCAAAAGATCGTGATGGGATCAATACATCATCCATATAAACGATCGTATAAGAAACTTTCGACAGTATTTTATTCATTGCTCGTTGAAAAATAGAAGGAGCGTTTGCTAAACCAAAAGGCATGCGTTTAAACTGATATTGCCCATCGGGAGTAACAAATGCAGTCTTGTCTTGAGACTTTGCCTCTACTGCAATCTGGTAGTAGCCAGATGCAAGGTCTAAACTTATGAATAAAGAATTACCAGCTAGCCTGTCAAGTTGATCATCAATCAAAGGTAGCGGATAGTGTTCCTTTTTTGTTTTATTATTTAATGCTCGATAATCGACACATAATCTGCTTTCTCCAGTCTTTTTCTTTACCAGTAAAACTGGGCTAGCATAAGGTGAGTTTGACTCGCATACTATGCCTGCATCAATCATTTCCTTCACCATAGATTGAACCTGTCTACGCTCTGGAAAGGAGAGCCTATACGGGCGATAAACTACTGGTTGCGAGTCACATAATTCAATTTTCATTTGAACTACATTAGTCAATCCCAGGTCTTTTAGGTTATCCGAAAAACACGTTTCATACCTTTTGAGCAGCTCTTTTAATTCGTTAACCTCATTTTCACTAAGCTGTTTGCCATAATTGAGAGCAGAATTAGTCTCAGCATTTTCAAAATCTAATAAATTTATATTTAAGTAGTTTCTCGTACAAAGACCTCGTGTAATAAGCGTATTCTTATTCAAACAAACCGTACTGTCACTAAAATTTTGCACCAGTATCCTAACCTCCCCGTTTTCTATTTCATATTCACCCGGCATCAAATAATATTCGTTCTGTGATATCCCGCGTAAGGAGCCACTAACGTGGACTACACCTGAATATTTATTTGTAGAAATACACGGTAATGGATACATTTCCTTAGGGGGAATTACAATATCGGTTTTCAGACTTAATTGTAATTTAACTGAATGATCACGAGTAAATATTAGTGAATGTGTAGTTTTCGTTATGACTATTCCTGGTTTCTCTGTGAAGCTGTGTCCAATTAAAATTGAATATTTGATAACGCTATCATCAACGACGTACGCGTTGACCTCCTCTTCAATACCTTGAATATCAATAATAACGTTTGATACGCCTAATGGTATTACTATACTCTCACCTATACCCCTCATAGTCGGTAAATTGCTATCAGTCCACGTGATTCCCCTCCTAACAGCCTCACTGTGACGAATCAGAGTACATTGGCTACCCAAATCTACGTAGCCTTGGATAACTTCACCGTTGAGTTTCAGATACATTAAATATTTATTGTCATTAGAATTATTTGTTTCAATGCGCATCACGTCTTTTTCTCTAGGTTTATCAATTTTATTAGCCGAGTCAGAGGGTAACCTGGGACAGTTAATTGATAAATGACCTAATTTGGAACACACATTACACTTCAATATTTTTTTTGTGCATCTTGAACTGAAATGCCCAGGTTCATTGCAATTAAAGCATACAATTGTCGCATTATTGAGAGACTTCGAAGTCTTAGTTTCGCTGCCATTAACCGTCTGCTTAGAACTGTTACCGGATAATGAAGAGATAGTGTTGTTCCGTTTATCATAGTTCACCCTTGACCTATCTGATTCACGAAGATGTTGCTTGATTGATTGAAAATATGTGAGAACCTGCTCCGGTTCCTGACATTTCGCTGCTTTTGCGCCTAATCTTAATGACCGATCCTCTATCCCATATAGTAGGCAATCTACAGCACGCTTACCATGTATTTCGCATCGATTTAGCAGATTAATTTTTTCATAATAATAATGTTCTAACGAATCGTTAAATTTCACACGTTTTGACAACATTTCGGTAAGTAATTCGGCATAGTCTTCACTACTCGGAAATGACTGCTCTAGTTTGCTCTTCCACTCAGACCATGAATATGACATAGACGGAAGGGCCTGGTACCACAATTTAGCGATCCCTGACAGTTTAGGCAGAGCGTAATGTATTATTTGGTCGTCGCCCCAACCGTAGAGTCTCGCACATTCCTCAACTTTATTGATCCACATAACTATAGTCTGACTCTTAATCATAGGGTCAAAATCTGGAATCACATTGCCTAGCATGGGAAATTTGTTACCCTGAGGTCGACTATTGGTTAAAGCTTCCACTAAAGTAGCAAAAAACGCTTGCGTGTCACTATTAAGAACATTGGGGGTACTCACGTGACCAGGAAGTTCAGGTGTGTGACGCTCGATGCTGAATTCTGAGCGCCTGCTGCGGCCTCGCCTGTTGCGTCTCCCATCCATGCCCCGACTGGGACGATGTCGCCGACGCTGCTCATAGCTGCTACTCCGACTGCGATCCCCATCACGGCTGCGACTCCGGTTCGCTCGGTGACGGCGTCTCGTAGACAGCTCACGGGAACTGCGGCCTCCACTACGAAGAGATTCCAACGAACCATCGCGATTGCTCGATCGCTGCCTTCGCTGCTTCCGTTTATGCGTAGTGCTTGTTCTTGTTTCTCTGCTCCGGTCACGGCGACGTTTACGCTCATTGCTCTTGCGATTACCGCTAGATTTTTTTTCCATTTGTTACTCAGATATTAACCAGTGACTTTCGAACACAACAAAAAAAAACCGTAGTTATTTTGGTTTTTTTTTCAAACTTGTAGGCGTAATGGACTTATCACACTTCTGAGTTAAAAGATCTCTTCTATAATTCTCAAATTAAACGATGATTATAGTGATATAAGCGGATTTTATTCTCACAAGTGTTCAGTTCAACCGTCGTACAACGATTACCTTCATTTCGGCTTGTTTTTCGAACGTCAAAAAATGTCATACAAAGTGTTGTCATAGTTTAGCTCTGATTCGATACAATTAAATAATCGATTATATATTTAATAAAATAAATACTATTTTAATATTTACTAAATTTACTGCTAATACAATTGTACTCACTACTACTAATATATCATACTAGATAGGATACCCACATCTAGGCTAATTAACCTTACAATCAGACATTCTATTCATTTTTTTTTTTCATTATATTCCCTTTCATTAAGGCCGTATTTCTGCAATTTATCTCGCAATACCTGGCTAATTCCGCCAGGTCCTTTGTCACCGACCAGATTTAGATCCCACCTAAATATTACTTGTGCCTAATTGAAACCTTACCTTGTACCGAGCTGATAAACGAGAAGCAGTGGGTAGATAAAAAACATAATTAACAGGATAGCGGTGGCAGGTACGCCATAAATAAGACCCGACTCAATATTAGAATATTACGCAAAAAATTACCTTGTACTAGTTTATTTAACAACCTAAAGTACTATTTATTACTAGAGTTATACAGAAATGTGGTACATGTACCTACAATTTAATATTATTAATCTTGGATGTTATAAACTTATGAGTTTACGACAAAATTAAAGTAATATTTTTTATCCCGGACCTAGAAAAATCGGATTTTAGTAAACGAGCTGATCTATACTAATATTATAAACAGGTATAGTTTTTATGGAGGTAATCTCTGAAACTACCAGTCGGATTTGAATTTATTTTTTTGTATTTGATAGCCCAGTTCTTGAGAAAGGCTATTTAACATCACGCTATGACCCTTAGGAGGCGAGCAAAAACAAAAGAGACAGAAAGAACACTAAGGAAAAATAAAAGTAATAGCGTGGGCAGGTGATAAGATGCAACGGAGTGGGTCGGGGGAACAGGAAATTTCACGCGGACGAAGTCGCGGGCAGAAGCTATGTATGTATGATGCAGAGACTAAGGATGGCCTTAAAGTTATCCCTAATCTAAGTATATTAATATTAAGAAGAGGTAAAATTTGTGAGGTCGGTTTTTTTTCGAACGAAGTCGTGGGCATGAAGTAACATAATTTTATACGTCAAACGACATCATTATTACGAACATCAATCAATTAAGTAGACAAACAGTAACCTAATGATACGACAGCCAATCTATCTTCCAGTAATTAAACAGGGCGCCTGACACGTTCAAGTAACACAATATAAAAACTTGAACGTAGTCGTAGATTGAAGCAAAAAGGCTGGACATGACATAAAACCTTAGGTATAGTGTTAGGAGTCATTAATCACTGGAGAAAACTTAATTGGACGGCCGCGCGACAGACAGTCACGCAAAGAATTTGGGTGTATTAAGGGCAACAATTAATAAACATAACTATACAGGGTTGCTTGTTAGGGTAAAAATATCGTCTTTGACAAATCTAATGGTGTTTTATTTTTTTAATTTATTGTAATATAGGCACATATGTATGTATATAAGTCCCAGTATACAAATCACCAATACATAAAATTCAATACAACATCAAAATAAAATACATTAGTAAAAAAAAAAATAGTAAAAGTAGTAGTAGTATTAGTAGTAAAATGCATTAGTTCAATGCAATCATTAAAATAAAATGAAATGCACGAAAATTAAAAAAAGCTATTTACCTTAATTTTATTCGTAATATTTTTTTGTATTATTTTTTCGATAACAATATCGCTCAGAGCAATAATAGGTAATTATGGGGGTATTAGCCAAGCCAACCCGTCTTGAGCAAGCGCTTCCCTGTACGCAAAATACGCGGAATATTTAATATTATTTAATTTAATATTTACGTGAAATTGCGGACACCAGCCCATATTACATATTCTCTAAAAATAAAAGAATTATAAAATATTGTTTAGCTTATTAGTAAATATTTGTACACCAGAAATGGTAGAATGTATGAGACTATGACAATCGCAACACATTATTGTACTACATTCTTACAAATAAACTGTTCTTTCTTTCTGTATGAGAAGGGTCCTTTGCCCTGTAGTGGGACAATGATAGGCTGGTATTATTATAGGGTGGTATTTTTTCCAAAAAAGATCTAGTTCCATTCTTGGCTAAAGAGATTAAAAAAACTAGACAATGTAGCTTTTTCTAAAAAAAAAAACACCCTGTATAAATAAAACAAGGGACATCAGGGCTTTGTAATAAATGCCCCAGGCACCAATTGACCTGAATGGACATTTTGATATTACATATATCGTAAATTGGTAATTAAATAGCTGTTGACCTAAAAATTCTATTTTCAAAGTGGAATAACAGTTTCTGCTAAAAGTTTTTAGCGTTTAAACCGAGTATTAATCTCTATACACGGTAGTTTTCACGGTAATATTGCATGCCCAATGGTTTGTTGTGTAAAGCTGATATAGGTACCTACTAACATCTAAAATTGCACTGCAATAATTAATTCTGGATGTTTACTCTTCAACTAGCGGCAATACTGTAGCTTCCCCATTAGTGAACGAATTGATTAATTAGTGAAGAATCGGATCAGTAATTCCGAAGATTACCTTCGACATACAAACTCATAAATCGATATTTTTTTTTAATATTTTTTTAAGTATATATAATCACTACAAAACTACGACTCAAACTTGTCGATTTTTAGGCATTTTCTTTTCAGCGCTTTTTCATGAAGTCGTGTAAAGCAGACATCACTAATTGGTTAAATACCAATAAATTAATGGACATAACAACGTACAACGTCGTTAAAATAATCGTTTCACAGTCTATTATTTTAATTGATTCTTAATTGGAGTAATTGTTAATGTGTTATTGTTTCATGTTAATTGAATATGACTTGCGTTATTAATGTTTTACTGCCACATTGGTCTAGTGGTCGCAAGCGCTACTGTTGAGCCTCAGGTTCAGGGTTCGATTCCCGGGTCGTGCAAAATTATATTGGGTTTTCCCATCTGGAATTTCTCAGTAGCAGCCCAGTCTGAATTTGTGCCTGGTCGCGCCTGGTCAAAGGATAATCGCGTGCGACACAAAGGCACCGCAAATCGCGCAACGAGCGGTGCCTTTGTGTCGCGCGCGATATTATCGCGTGTCGCACCTGTTTGTAGGAGCCTTAATGGTAATAGGCTCGCCCCCTTACATAGGAGTTTTACATAATTAGCGAAACCTCTGTTCGAGATGTCGGCGGTGTTATATGCTGGTGTGTGGCACTATTCAGCAAACCCGAACGATTATCCTTTGTTATAGTGGACTGTAGGTTGGTTTGACTTCCAGGAGATGAGGGATAGGAAGAACGATAAACAACACGCACTTGTTACCTTGAATACGACTCCGAAGACATCTTTATTCTCACTACCAAAAGGCAGTGACACAAAAACCACTGACAGATGATCTGTCAAAATGACAGTAGTACAATGTTACAATGTGTAAATATTAACTAAAATGTTGCAACTTCCAACAACTTCTGACCCAACCCTTCGAGGAAACAAGGCGTGGTGTTAAGTATGTTATGTTTTACTTTTTCAAGTATTTTCCATGACTCTTTTTTTCATGATATCGCAAAAAGTAGGTATGTATTTATAAAAATACTTAATTAACGCTTTGGTTTACTCTAGAGACCTGACACTCTCCAGACTAGACTACGCAAAAAAGTTAATTATAAAATACGTAACGAAGACAAAACTAATTATAATGAATTGTTTTCGCAACGCAGCGCTCCGTAGCGTCAGAAACTTCATGACACCTAAATCTTAACGCTACAGTAAAAACAAAAACGCCCGAAAAGAAACGTAATTGCGTTCTAATTGGTTACGCTCGGAAAATTTGGCATAATGTGTCTTATTGTAACTACATAAGAGTATGTAATACATGCTTGCTTGCCCAGCATGACGTGTACGGAACTACGCACATTACCTAACACTTTCGGGACAGTCCTTTTAAGTGTTCTTCAACTTTCAAGGATGTTATCCTGTAGGGATCTGTGCGGCCTTTAACGTAGTCGAGCAACTTCTCTGTAGCCGCAATAAACGTTCCGCAATAAACCTTCTGGACCCAAATAGTATACCTAATCTGGGTTGTCAAAACAAGAAGAAGAAGTACACAGTTCAACGCTGGGCATTGACGGCAAAGTCAGGTGGTTAACATACCTGTCCATGGTTGACGAAGCCGTGCCTCCTGGCGATGTCATCGACGTGTTCGGGCCCAGCGGGCACGTGAACCGCGAACTGATCGTGGTACACCGGCTCGGGGAGAGCGGCGCATGCGCACAGCGCCGCAAGCAGCGCCAGCACGCGCCATGACGTCACCATGACAATGAGCACAACACTGCACAATCACAACCGCATCTGCGACCCACCCACACAATACCAACCAAGCGTTTCAACTACTAACAACCCTTGACATAAGGACCACCCACACACTTTTTCTCAAACACTCTAACTAATATTTCCCGGGCGCCAATGTTGACCCGGTCGAACACTTTGTCATCCCACCTCGTACTACCTGAAACAAAAACGGTTAAATTAGGCTTTAACATCGAAGGACTTAATTAAAAGGTTCTCTGTAATTGTAACGTGTACCCGGTCTCTAACACAAAAGGTGCTTGAGAGATATTAAATTTTAATAAAGAGTATCTCCCTCGGCGGAGGCTCCTCTCTTTATTTAGCATTATTTTTTACGTTCGAACGAACTCCATAGACATAAAGGGGAATTTAGGGTGCGATAAACATATTTGGCGCAGCGCGGGCGGCACCGCGGCAAATCACGCGCCAGATAAAACCCAATAAGCGGACGCACAAACGCGAACAAGTTAAAAAAATCCGTGGGAAATCCCGAGATAATCCAGATAAGCCACGCGGGCAAAGTATGAAAAGCCTGACCGTGAATATATCAAAAATATTTATGAAATTTTATTTGGAAATTTATCTGACGTCCGCCACGAGTGAAAGTAAAACCTTTGAACAAAATTCTTTGTGTCACCCGTCTACGTCGGTTTGGCTTTTTCAGCCTGTCTTTTTATTTTATAGCAGTCTTTGTGAATAAATTAAAGGGCCCGGAAAGATAAAATCGAGAACCGGTTATTCGTTTAACAATCGTTACATAAACGCCTTATTTGAGCAATTAGTTAATCCGCTACGGCGATAAGTACGTCCCAGAAACAGAAACTCGCTTTTCTTGAAACACTGTTAATAAGACCGCGCCAACTCAGTAATAGCTCTGTGAGGCAACAAGTAATTCCACTCAGAACTCAGCAAGCTTTTTTCTCACGTGTGTTTTCACAATTGCCCGAGGGTGCAATAAAAACAATTTAACTTGTTTGCCTCCTGACTCCGTAGCTCGTAGCAGGCTAAAAACTGTCTCGTGAGATAATACTTGTTTTAAAATGTTTACTAAAATTATATTTAATGTAAAGTTTTTGTTTGAAGTAGGTGCTTTAAACTAAAACTAATGTTATAATTAGTTAATAGTAGTGTGCTTTTTAATTAAAGTTTTTAGCAATCACGTTTTTTTTTTTTTTAAATCTGGTTGATCAGAAATTATTGATTAGTGGGAACTTCATGAAATCACACTTCATTAGAAGCAGATTAAATTTTACTTTTCCATTTAATCGGGTTTATTCGTGCACTAAAATTATTATATCAATTTTATCTTGCCACGACGCGACGGTTTCGTCGTCTTAAGTCTTGAACAGCGGGTGTTATTTCAAACTACCTGCGAAACAAGCAATAGAATCAGTCAACTTCATTCATTCTTTTCTTAGACAAATAAATCTATTTTTCTTTTCTCCCTGATGTCACATGTACGACCACTATCATTGGTAATATTCAATGTTACATGGTTAATAAGTAATATAACAGATACTACATAAATTCACAAACCGCAATGTGATACTGAAATTTTCAAACAGACTCACCGAGTCAATCAATCAATTGTCATTACATATCAATAACATGTTATTGGGAATTTATTTTGATATCATATAACCGTTATAAAACATGCAAGTGTTAGAGTTGTAAGAATTTAGTTATAAATAAGTCAAGATATTAGTTAAAGTATGTATTTTCTGTTAAAAGTTCATTACTGTTATCTCCTACCACGAGATGGCGTTACTTGTGATTTGTTTACGATTTATAATATAGGTATATTAAAAGTTATACTTTAATTATTGCTTGTAATTTTATGTAGCTAATGTTAAGTCGAATATTTAAAATGAATGTAGAATTGTTTGAATATTTAAAACTAAGTTATACTGTTTTACCGACCGAGTTAGCGCGCCACATCGAATCCCCACTTTTGTCGGTTGGCGGGGTGGCGCGTTAGCTCGGGAGGCAGTCGGTGGTTAACCGTGTAGCAAGAAGGTCAGAACAGTGTGATTTAAAGTGAGTTTTATTGAGGCAGTCCAACATTTCAGAAGTGGGATGTAGTTAGTTGGTTATAACAACTGATTACATCCAAGCCTACAAAGTGTAGTGAAAAATTTACTTTGGTCGTTTTGAAAGTGCAGTGAAAAAAAAAATAAGATTGGTCGTTTTTAATTTAAATAAAACCGTTATAAGATGAATCCATACGATGAGCGCTGCTTGCGGACTCCATCTACTGATGAAGAACGACATTCTGTAGTGGTGGAAATGCAAACGCTGATCCACAATACGCAACGCAATAATGAAGAAAACTGCAGCAGTGGGCCAGGATCACCAGTGTTGCCAAGTGGGCGTGCCAGCCGTCGCGGGTACAATCGAATCAGTGTCAGCCGACGCAGATGTAGTCAGCGTACTAGTGGGCGTGCAGGCCGATGCGGTCGCAGTCGCAGTCGCAGCTGCAGATGGCGCAGTCGCAGATCACAGAAATGGAAACCTGAAGAGCGCGGTGAGTCCAATCCAACTTATTTTGAGACTGAAATTAATATGGCGTCCGCGGTAGAGGTACGCAATGCCAACAGCGACCTTCGAGTAAATGTGTCTTGGTGGTTTCAAGGTAGTAGCGACTTGTACCGCCCTAGTGGTTTCAAGGTAGTAGCGACTTGTACCACTAGTAGACTAGAATTTGGTGATTTCAAGGTAGTAGCGACTTGTATCACCAGTAGACTAAAATGGGGTGGTTTCAAGGTAGTAGCGACTTGTACCGCCTTAGTGGTTTCAAGGTAGTAGCGACTTGTATCACTAGTATATTTTGTGAAATTACAGTTGTAATATTTACATTTAATTAAGATACTCCATTATGCTTCTATAGTTAGTTAAAATTGGTATGTGCAGTTGTGCAGTTGATTTGGATATTAATGGTGTACAATTGTGTTTAAAAACCGTTCGCATACGTGCGCGACGACGCGTAAGTTACGTGGATGGCCGAATGTTAGAGTTGGGTGCAAGAAGTTGTACCATTAGTTAATAAATTATTTTGTATAAGTAATCACAGTTTTAATAGACATGATTGATTAAGATATCCATTTTAATGCTTCAATGATTGCATTAGTAACTATAATAGTTGATGTTGATTGTTGTTCATAAGGTTACTCGCATACACACATACGCGAGGACGCGTAAGTTATGCGGATGGCCGAATGTTAGAGTTGTAAGAATTTAGTTATAAATAAGTCAAGATATTAGTTAAAGTATGTATTTTCTGTTAAAAGTTCATTACTGTTATCTCCTACCACGAGATGGCGTTACTTGTGATTTGTTTACGATTTATAATATAGGTATATTAAAAGTTATACTTTAATTATTGCTTGTAATTTTATGTAGCTAATGTTAAGTCGAATATTTAAAATGAATGTAGAATTGTTTGAATATTTAAAACTAAGTTATACTGTTTTACCGACCGAGTTAGCGCGCCACATCGAATCCCCACTTTTGTCGGTTGGCGGGGTGGCGCGTTAGCTCGGGAGGCAGTCGGTGGTTAACCGTGTAGCAAGAAGGTCAGAACAGTGTGATTTAAAGTGAGTTTTATTGAGGCAGTCCAACACAAGTTATTCGCAGATCACAGCTCCATGCACCGTAACACATATCTCGTTATGTATACATAACACGGAGCCCCACCGTGTTTTAATGTAATGAAATTTGTTACCTTTGACGTGAACGTTTCAATTTGGTAAAATTATTAATTGTGAAACATTTTTAAACAACCTGAATTCAGTGTCGTGTAACGTGGGTTCAACGATAACAATTTTCAATTAACAATTTATTAAACAATTTATTAAAGGTTTACTACGGGTTTTGTAAAAATGCCAGAATCGGTAAAACATGAAAGAAAAGCTGCGACCACAAGAAATTCTTGTGCTAAAAATATTGTTGTCTTATATCTTGCAAAAATGCTACCTGTATACCACACTAGCCTACGTACTTTTAAAGTAATTCAAGCAGAGTAAACTTGTACTTCTTTATGCACCTTTTACTAGCAGGAAATAATAAATAATGTGTGCAATATACTTTTAGCCTCGTATCGAACTGGTTTCGCGAAAAAATTGTACCTAATAAAGATATTATCGTGAAGTTTACGATGATATGCTCGAACAGGATATTAAAATACCGTACTCGTGTCTTAGACGATAGCAGCATAATATCAATGCGTGGATGCAGAAAAACATGGACACCAGAATGCAGAAAAACATGGCACGACTGTGATGGGATCTTATTCTAGATTGTGTCAGCCCTAAAACATACGGATACACTGTACTACGGCACGGGTACGGGGTAGGGGTAGACTAGGGTAGATTGGTTTAAAGGTTCCTATCGTCAGCCTTAAAAGGAAAAAAAATATGCGGTCAGGGGACACCCGTCAGAAAATGTATGCGGTCACGGCACACCCGTAAGAAACAAAATTCCTTACGCTATACTCTCATGCACACACACTCGTGTATAGTAGAAAGAGACAGAGAGAGAGAAAGTTAATTTAATACGCGTTTTTAATAATCTAGTAAAAGTTTTTAGAAGCTCTCATAAAATTGTCGCCATCTTGGATTTTCATTTTGATTGGATGGATTTTCTTTAGCACCCTTGAAAACCATGAAAACTATCTCTCTCTCTCTCTCCATCTCTTTATATATTAGAAAGAACAGAGAGAGTGAGAGATTCGCAAGGAGGTGGCATAAAGGCTACTTCAAACAGGCGCGACACGCGATTAAATCGCGCGCGACACAAAGGCACCGCAAGTCGCGCACGTTTTTCTCCCAGTTTACTCCTACGCAAGCTGCGTTAAAGATCTCCGTTCCAATAAATGAAATACGAATACTCAGTGATCCTGCTGAATCTAACAGCAAAGAAGTAAAGGCTATTCCAGATTTCGGTCCACAAAATGTTTAAATTTCATATCAACACATCACGGAAGGGTGTTAAGTTGTATTTTTATTGCGTCACGCGTTCACCCTTCGGGGCAATATTTAAAAGGTCTCGGGGTCGTTCGAATTAATTTCGGCTATAGCCAGGATAATTTCATTAGCCTACATAATCGGTACATTTCTGTTCGCGGAGAACCCTGATATACGACTTAATATTGCACGGACGTATTCATTCAGATAATAGATTTGTTCTATTCTGTTTTATAAACTTTGTTTGAATACCGAACATTTTCTTGCGAGTTTTGGCACATTTTGTGATGTGACTTCCAGTTGCCTATAACATTATCCTTTTCATCCCATTTTCGTGAAACTCATCTGGCCATCTCATCTGCCATAATGTCTAGTGCCATCAAGTAACGTTAACTGCGCCAAAAAGCTGTAGGAGCATACTTATGCAATGCCATAACGCAGATATTTAACATTAAAAGCAAATTGCCTGATACGAAATTGTTTAACGTAACTAATTTTGTTTAATAGGTTTATGCTTTCACGGTTTCTAACGCTAAATAATAAAAGTAGAAAACGGAATTAAGTTTCAGCATTTTCCTTAACCAAAAGACTCGTACCACTCGTTTTTTGTAATCAAATTTTTCCTGCTGTAATTTTCGGGAAACCCAGTTTGAGACGAAACAAAAATTAGCGACGCAACGAGCGATACGTATCTGCGCTCCCGCCATCCAATAGCGTTAACAGAAATAAGATAAGTCAAAGACATTACCATAATCAATTCAGTGAGTAGCAACTCCTTGAATAAGCATATTGAAAATACATCTCGCGACTTTATTAACGTGACAAGTGAAGCGGCACATACATAATAAGCTGTGCCGATGGATTCCTCCGGGCGCCTAAATCTTGCCGCCGAACACCTCAATAATTAGCCGGTTATTCGCAGCAGTCGAGCATCGCGGTATGAATAAAACATCGTTTGCGAAACACAAGTGCCATTATAACGTCCAAACTAACTTGATCCCCCGCCCCCTTTCTTGTGTAGACGATGTGGGACACGTGAAGGGAAGGCGGGGTAATATTGGCAGGTCAGGTTAATGTGGTTTTGATTTACGGAGCCTTCGAGTGCACGGGCCAAATCAAACAGGCACCGTGCAAATAAACGGTGACGTGGCTAACATCGACCGCTATTACCGATAATGGGATTAATTACAATGCATTGCTAGTTTGTATAGCTAAGCCGCAGTCGCAGCCATGATTTTTTATGCACTTCTGGTTTAGATATATAAATACAATCTAATAATAGAACATTGTATCACTTTGAACTTTTGACCGCCACACGTCATAAAATCAAAAACGTGCCCTCGGCGTCAAAGTCTGTCATGAAGTCGAACCGTGGCGTGCTGGGCACATTCTGATTTGTCATCTATACAAGACTGTGGCGGTCAAAAGGTTAAAGAAGAAATTTCTGACAATATTTGAACCACCATGTGCCTGATGTGATAGCAGACAGGCGGGATGAGGACTACAAACGTGTAACCAGCACTAAACATGGGACTCACCGATCCATAACCGAGACACGATATAATAAAACCCCGTTGTACATAACACGAGAAGGTACATTCATAAGTTTGGCTTCAATTCTACTAAATGTTTAGCTAAACCCAATAGTTCGCGTGCGCTAATTGTAAACTTCTCATTTGAGCTGGTGGTACGTAAAAGCGCTGTATATTATCGATAAAGTTTCGCTGTATCGGCTCTTTCAGAGGCGAATGCAACGCGCTCCGTAACGAACGCGAAATATCCGCTTTTGTACATGTACTTACGTGAAATATGCAACTTAGTTCTCTGCTCGAAGTAACTTGCGATCCTGTTGAAATTGTAATTCGTCGGTGAATTAGACTGTTATTTTAGAATCACGTAATACAGGAACTTTTTGTTAAAATAGGATAAGATATATGTATAAGTGTTGTTAAGTTTTTACTTGACGATTTAATATTTTATATTGTATGTGTATATACAAACTGTCTTTAATTTCTGTAATTGGGTTTAAACCGTTTTAATTAAGAAATAAATAATTAACATTTGCATTCTTTACGAATTCTAAAATTATACATTCATTCTCTAAATGAAGTCAAAAGCATGCTGAAAATGATTACATGTGTACCACAATGTTTCCTACATATAAAGCTTGGATTCATATAATCTTCACCAATTCAGTGCGCAGTGAGCATTCAGTCCATTCGGTACGGCTGAATACTTGCATCACAAACTACCGCATTAAAAGTTATTAATAACAAACATAATCAGCTTACATTAACATTTGTTCATTACTCAATATTAACTCATTAAAAAGCATGCCTTTCTGAACATAACAGTAAACAACAAATAAAAAACCTAGTTCAGTTTAAACAATAGGTATTATCAAGTCGGCTTATTATGCCGAGGCACGTGGCACGAAGCGCGGTCGACGTAGCACAATATGCTACGAACCGGCTACGAGGCGCTACGCTCAGTTAACGCTACGGACTTCAGTCTACGACATTCAGAAGCTCTACGAAACTTTGATTCCACAACAATAAAGGTAGACGGTTTGCTTTCAGTTAATTTATATGGAAAATGGTAGTGCTTTTGAATTCTATTATTTATTATGTTTTGTGAAAATTTGCTGAAAGTATTTAAAGATTTCTTTCGTAACAAAATAGCATCTGAAATCTCCAGCCGTTCCAGCTTATTTTGTTTCGTCGTCAAACTGGCCATATCAACCACAAACGTTCGTACCACAGCAACAATAAAGAGGAGCATTAAAAATTAATAGTTCGGTCAACTATTAATGTGTGGTACAGCACTAGTGACGTAGACCACGTGACCCAATTGTGGGCAAGCACGGGATTCGTCCGGACGCGGGTTTGCGGGCAGAATCATGTTTATACGCCATTTGTAGACTTACATCGTCTTCGGTAAGCCCATCAGATGCAAGGCGTTCGGTAATAGAATAATTTTCTGACATCTAAGATACAGGACACGTCTTAGTTTGGATGTCAGGAGTTCCACACAACATGCTTATACTTAGCCTATTAATATAAGGGTATAAGATATTTAAGTACATAATGCATTGTTGACCCTTTTTCTCTTCTTATCGTATAAAGGCTCCTACAAACAGGCGCGACACGCGATATAATCGCGCGCGACACAAAGGCATCGCTCGTTGCGCGACTTGCGGTGCCTAGGTGTCGCGTGTCGTGTCGCGCCTGTTTGTAGGAGCCTTTAGGCTTCTGAAAATAAATTATTATTATTATTAAATTATATTATTATTATAAACGTACGATACATTGAAAAAAGGTGGTTATGGAAAAGGGAAAGGTGACGGATACCTATGATTGTGGGCAGTTGACGGTTAGTCGTTGGATAAATCTTTTTTTAAGAAATTTTTTTTTCAACATTTTATTGAATTTGTATTGAAATGAGTGAGCAGTGGTGGTTCAGTGGTATCGGCCATGACTTACGAGTTGTAGGACGTAGGTTCGAAGTTCGAACCCAGGCAGGCGCTTTACTTTGTGTAAATTATTTCATCACCACTGTTCTCAAAACGGTGAAGGAAAACATCGAAAGGAAACCGACATGTCCTGGAATCAAAAATTCGAAGACATACGACATCTACCAACCCGCACTGAGCCCGCGTGGTGGCTTACGGCCCACTCCCTCTCACAGAGAGGAGGCCTGTGTCCCAGCAGTGGGAACATTATAGGCTGATTATGAGTGTTGCAAAACCTATACAGATGCCTAAAATAACAAGACTGCGTCAAAGAGTGCCGATATGCCGATATGCTTACTTTGCAGCTTTGCAGTTCTGCTACATAAGGACAAGGAAGCAAAAGTAGAATATTCAGAAAAACATAAGAACAGTAAATTAATGTCAACCGCCGTAATTGAGGAGGTGAAGAACAAATCCTCACTTTTCCACTTTTTCTAAACAAGGCAAAAACGCCGAAAAAAACACGTTTGTTGTATGGGAGCCCTCCTTAAATATATTTTTTTGTTCAGTTTTTAGTATTTGTTGTTATAGCGGCTACAGAAATACATCTGTGAAAATTTAAACTGTCTAGCTGTCACGGTTCATGAGATACAGCCTGGTGACAGACGGACAGTGCAGTCTTGTAATAGGGTCCCGTTTTTACCCTTCGGGTACGGAACCCTAAAAAACATTTTTTTAATGGAAATTGAGGTTTTGTTCTTCACCTCCTCAATTATGTAAATGAGAAAGTTATATTTATAACTCCAATTATATACAATAATTCCTTATTTATATTCTTACTCGTGTATTTACACGAGTAAGTATATAAATAAGGAATTCTTGTTAGAAATGATTGTTACTTGAGTAAGATTTGCATGAATACTCACAAATTATTAATAATTTTCCTGCTAACTCTAACTATTCGAATAATTTATGGAATTAATTGACTTGCCAATTTCTAAGCATGCACAAATAATTAAGTACTTAGTAATTACCTCATTAAAATAATAAATTCATAATTAAAGTAGGTAATTGCTATTTTAATAATGCTGGTTTTGCTTTTTTAAATAAATTGATTATTAAATAAGTATTTAACATAAAATCGTTTTTATGGTGAAACATATCTCTAAAATTAATGACCACAGATCATGAGAAACGTTTTAGCGAATAAATCAAAATCAATCTACCTAACCTTTCCCCAACTATGTTGGGGTCGGCTTCCACTTTAACCGGATGCAGCCGAATACTAATTTTAAATAGAACCACTGTCTGACCTCCACAACCCAGTAACTGGTAACACGATACCCCTTGGTAAAATTGGTTATCAGACAACATCGGTCGGACACACCGATAGGTCGGTCGGAACATTGGTCGGTCGGTCGGTTATCGGATCGGTTGGTTGGTTATTGGTCAGACATTTTAGCTTCTGACTACCCGTAACGGCTGTCAAAGAACTACGAATGGCAGCCGGGACCAACAGCTTACAAGTGCTTTCAGAGGCACGGAAGGGTCTAGGTATGTAATGTACAGCCACCCATCCACGGACCGACCTCGACAATCTTAACCTTCGATGGAGCCGTGCGGCTGTTTTTATTTAGCCACGAATAAATCAAATAGATGCAAAAATAACATTGCATTCAATACACTACACCTACTAATTACTTAAGACTAATATTAATATATAGATTACCTTTTCAACATGCAACCGTTTTTATGCTGAGGATCATCCCTGCAATTAATGACCAAAGTTCATGAGAAATTTCTAATGTAAATATTTATACAAATATGATTGAATATATTCACAGCAAAATAGAATACTGCTTTCATTATACTGATTACTTACCAAACTGTCTCGATAGCAAATTCTGTTACCAACTTACTTGCATACTAACTTGATACTGTCAGGCTATTAATTCAAATTAAAGTACGGAATAACATAAATCTGGTTTGTTCTGACATGATAGCGTTGTTTGTATTAGCAGTTCATTATTGAACTGGATTAGAATCATAGATACATATGTCGACGTACTTGTGGCATGAACAAGATGTGTGTACCTATATACACACATATGTATGTGTTTGTGTATTTGGATAGTATCGTAACCACCGATTACATCTCCGGTACGAACAAACAGGGACAGGCAGTACAGACACACATCAGCAAGCTAACCATCAAGTCGTTATTAATCGAATATCGATCGCCCGCCAACCAATGATCGCAGCTATATTACGCGAGATAGACCACAACTGCGGAGTGGGTCGTCCGTCGAGGGCCCCCATTGTATCGGCTTGAGGGCCCCTCTACGCTCATGCAAGTGCCTGCAGGGCCCTTACATCGTCTCCCGCGTATAATACATACCTGTAATCGAGGGATGCTTATGACATTTATGTAGGGCTCTACGTCAATGGGGCCTAAGCTTTCAGTGATCTAGGTCAAATACCTAGATATACTCTTTCTAGGTACTTAAGGCTCTGTAGGTTTTTTTTTTCTTTATAAATATAAAAAATCTTTTAATAATACTCTGTTGCCACAAAATAATAAGCTTGTCAGGCTTAAAAACAGCCCAATACCCGTATTTTTTGTAAATGAATTGGAATAAAAGAGAAAATAAATTAATTGCCTGTTCTTAAGACTCTTGACAGGCCGTATAATTGAAAGACAAAATTTTTAATCACGTTTGGTTTTAATAAAACTTTATTAAATTTGAGTACCTACCTATCCTAAAATTAAAACGTTTATTTTTTGCGTCCCTTGTAGATACGCTGAAGTTTAATTAATGGCTTAGTTATTATAAATTCTGTTTTTTTTTCTGCGACGAACTTTATTTGTTTGCGGTGACATTTGTCAGTCCTAAAGCCCTTGAGGTTAGTTCAAATCATTTACTCCAATCAAACTTGTTTGAAACTTTGAAATGTCATTGACAAAAAGCTTTCAAAACGTCTATGATTTCGTTTATTTTATTTTAGGACTTTTAGCAAGTTATTAATTAGTAGGTATAGACTGTGTCGTAAATTCGGTAAACAAAGGATGAGTCCAAAGTAAATGTTTTTCATTAATTTACGGTTTAATAATAATTAGTTTTGTACCCAGGAGCTCGAAATCTATTTTTTTATTAGTAGTAGGTGGATAGTATTCCCAATCGGCATGTGTGTATGACCAGATGTAGATATGAACGTAAACGAACCAAAAAGAGTACCTACGTAAGGATCGTAACAGGTGGCCTTCTGTAGTTTCTGTCTACCCCCATTGGAAGAAAGCGTAAGTTTATGCGTTTTAGTTATTACGTTAAAAATATGTTGATAAAAAAGGCGATAGTTTTACTAATAAACGTTGTATAGCGTCTGTATAGTTACACAACGCTTTGTCTTCTTCTTTCGAAAGTCAAATTACTGACGGCTGAAAGAGAGAAATCGGTGTGTAACTATTTATCTGATATAATACATTTATTAGTAAGGGGATTAATGTACATAACACATGCAGATCCAGTTTCATGATCATGCAAATATTAGACGCTGAAACTACGTTTTTAATAACAATCAAATACTTTAAGCCCACGTCCACAAAAACTAAATTCGAAACAAAATTCAATAAGCATGGGCGCAAACAAGCCAGTTTAAAACGTAAACAAGCAAGCGCTATAACGCTCGTCAATAGATATTGCTCGTATTGTTTGCACAAGTTTGAAATTTTTTAAACGCTTCTATTTTGTTTCGCAATTGTTGAATAAAAAACACAATTCAAGCTGCAATTTATTTGGTAAAGCTCCAATCGGATGTGTTGGTTTTGTGTGATATTTGCATTTATTAGTGTGATTTGTCCGTGTATTTTTTTTTGCAATATGTATTTATGTAAAGTTTGTTTTGATGCATTTTTTAACTGTAGTTCGGCTAGCTTGCATAATACTCATGTTTGTATTCGCCAATACAGCTCTATGATAGTTAGTTGTATTTAAAAGTATTTCGACATAAACAAAGGCAGTTAAGCTAAAAATAAAGCAGCCAGACAAAAATAATAAAACTCAATAAAAATGCAAACACTAACGTTCTATTAAAAACTATTTCAGCTTCAAGCGTAAAAGAAACACTTTGCGAAATTGATATTGAAGAAAAAATCTCATCAAACTGAATACGTACTAATACTAGAAAAACAGTAGACAAAAAATTTATATGGTGACCATTTTTTTAAACGACCAGTGTTAAAATACAACGGCGACGTGATCTTTTCGCAAATTGCTGCGATTACACCGTAATGTTCGAACAGCGCCTTAATTTGTCTCGGGGAGACTCGATATAAGCGCTCCGCCTGACAAAATACCTGTCAGATAATGTTTGTACTGGAAAAAAATACATTCCCTTTACAAATTACCATTTAAAAGGGTAATATATCAATGAAGTGTTACTGCTCCTTCGCTTAAGCGTTAGTAGAGCTGTTCTCTGTAGAAATAACATTGCAGTGCAGTAGTAATATTGCAGTTTACAACAGCACGTAGGTACCAGAAACAATCTTCTGAGGTCTGAGGAAATGAGAGACTATAAATAGGAATGAAACAAAAACACATCTGAAGTTACTAACAGGGTTAAGGAATGAATACCCTAACTAGAATCACCCCTAGGTACGGGGTGAAACATTATCGTACGCAGTGCAAACCCCCGGCTTACGACTGTATTGTTTGGTCCTTGGCCACTAAATTGGTTATGAATGACTAATGAGGCGGAATCCTAGTTAATACTAGAATGGCCTGCACGATAATAGGGTCTTCCATGAATGAACTTTGCAAGGTAAATTCCATTCTTCTTTTTTTAGGTCTTTGGTTCCGAACAAACAATTAAGGGACAAAGATGGCTGAATGGCATCCAATTGAAGCAGATGAGAAAGATGTTTGTTCACGTTGGCCCATTAGTTGGGCACGCGAGTAATCACAGAGCGAATGTGGTGTCTATTGAGTTATGCAGACTATGAATCAACACAAATGAACGAGTCACGGAACATAGTAGGCCGTTTTGGTTTAGGCGTCCATCTGTTCACTCGGAACATCATTTACAACTTCTAGTATTATTCTGAAGGTGCCTCTAAAGCCAATAACAGCACACAAAGAACGGAATCTTGCCTAAATATGTCAAAATCACGCCCTTCACTGTTGAGACGAACCAGTACATAATTAGATCAAAACCCTGGCCCGAAGCACTACGCATTAGCATGATACTGACGTGGCTTTCGTAGTCGAATGTGGACGTCTGTGTCTGCACTTACCGATCAATTCGAATTAGACGCTCCGATAGGACGCAGGTAACCGTGCAACCTTTGAATACAGCTTTAGACCACTCCGCACATAGACGGTAATTGAGTTAGCTTGATTCTCGGTACCTCAACGGGTTTTCTTGATAGATTTAAAATGTATGTAAAGGATAACGACATAGTAGTGTTTGATGATAAATACCAAACGTAAACCTTCGAATAGAGGAATAGTTCCATAGGGTTAGACTGGACGCCGATCCCAGCATAGTCAGGAAAATGCTAGGCAGATGATGAGAGTAATAATGTATGTACATAGCCACTCAGAAAAACAAACGCGAATACTCCATCGCTCCGAGATCATTAAAGCCATTTAATAAAGCCTCGAAAATGATGTTAGTCAAAATACAGAATAATGGAGAAGAAATGATGGGGGATCTTCCGGAAATCCTATTTCTTTACTTCGGTTACGCGAAATAGGGGAGAATTTCTTGCAAATTGGACAGTGGAAAAGTTGTTACCTCACTCGCGTGAACTACACTGAAGCCAATTTTCATTCTTCAGCGTTAAACTTTGAATATAATTTACTGAATAGACTTTAAAGCTTTTATTTGCAAAATTGCAGAGAAATAGACGGAAAGTGGTCCCAAATTCAAAATATATTTCGTGGAGCGAGGAAAATTCTTGTTGTAGCTATTCACGTCCGCTCATGTATCGGCTCACTTTGTGTAATGTATGCAAAGCGAGCTAATAAAACGCGAGTCGCCCCCGTGGCGCAGTAAATTCGAGAACAGTTGACATTTATCCAAAGTTACATCCGTTACAATAACAGTCGCAGTTACGATATCCGAGCGCGCTCTGGCGTCCATTTGTTCTAGTTCCGGAGGCAGTGCGCTGCAGGCAGCTCACTCTAATGTAATGGAAAACTTTACACAAACACGTTCCGAAGCTCCCGCGGATTAGACGTACGAATCCCGCGCCTCACCATCGCTCCGGTGCGCCGCCCGAGCGCCGCTCGCCTTAAAACATCATTAAAATTCACAGTGCAACTACCGCCTGTATCTTACGGGATACAAAAATATTTGCCGTCACAACGTATCAGAAGCGAGCGTTTAATCAAGTTTACCTGCACGCTGCAGAGAGGAGTTCATGTGCCAAATTATTTTAATTAAGCCTTCCACAACCGCTATTTATTAGCTATTCTCTCTAGGTGGCTGTTTAATGTAGGTGCGAACAAGCACCAGATACTTGAGTATGCTCCGCTAATCAACGCTTTGGAGCTTCGCCTTGCTTGGGATCCAGCAGCTCAATAGATCAACGACACACACATTATTCGTCTTACACAACGTTTCACTCTACATCAAAGGATTATAGAGCTTTTGAAACCCTGGTGGAAAGTGTTTATCAATGGCTGTTTATATCGGTATGATATCGATGGTAATTTATTATACGGTCCGCCGGGACAAACGGAAGTACCCGTCGACGGATAAATCTGATATATTTCTGTCTATTTTAAGCGGCATAAAAATATGGCCCAATAAACGTGTAAACGGAGTGTCAGGTGAGAGATGGATAGCTTTATTTCAAGTCACGCTGTACGGTGCGACCTTTTTTGTCACGAAGGATCGAGCTTTATACGTCTAAGTAACGGTTGGTGCTGCCCGGAGGAAATGAGAAAGTTATCAGTATCTAAATCCTCACCCGAGGGACCGTTGAGCGTTTTCCTAATAGATATAAAACCCGGGGCTTCGTATAATTCAATTTCGGTGTGTGGAATAGTAGGTAATGGTGCGAGGCCGGTGTGCGATTTATGTGTGGTCACGTTGACGGTGTGAGATGCAATCTGACGAGCGTGGCGGACCGCCGCGTCGCGCGTCGTCGCCCCGTGTCGTGTGCGACTCGCCTGTCACCGTGACGTTTGCGGTCAGCTGCGGACGCCACATCTAGCTAATATTTACAATGCTTAGCGCCGTGAATCATTTTCAAGCGTGTCTAAACCACATTTTAGCTGACTGTAATTTTTAAACACCCGTCTAGAGGCTTCGCCGGGAAAAGAGTAACATTTCCACCTTGCTTGTATGCAGATCTTTTTGGCTGTTTATAATATTTTAGCGAGTGTTCCCCGAGTTACTAGCAGTGATGGTTTCCGCGTAAAACAGCTTTCCTGACAACGCTTCTAACGAGCATTTTATAGTAAACTAACCAGAACTAGCAACACTACAACCACCAAAGAGAATACTTAAGCATGTAGACCGCTATATTGTTTAGATTAGAATAGAATAGAAAACTCTTTCTCTCTTCTTTCTTTCTTTTCTTCTTTCTTTCTCTTCTTTTTCTCTTTCTTTTTTTTCTTTATTGTTTATTTATTTTAAAGCTCTCTAACTCATTATTAATTTACTAGCTTCGAACCGCGTGAAATTTCTTGTTCCCCCGACCCACCCCGCCGCGTCGCATCGCATCACCTGCCCGCGCTATTACTTCGTTTTCGCTTAGCGTTCTTTGTGACTTTTTTTACTTTTTCTCAGCTCCTAAGGGTCATAGCTTTTGATGATTTTAAATACCTTAAGGAATGGGCTATCAAATGCAAAAATGCAAAATATTTTTCAAATCCGACTGGTAGTTCCAGAGATTAGCGCGTTCAAAACAAACAAACAAACTCTTTAGCTTTATTATTAGCATAGATTTATGCTATTTCAAACTCGCTAAAAGCAACTCAAGGAGTTCGAAAACGCCAAGAAAATTATGCATAAATATTGAGTCAATCAAGTGGAACGACCGTCTAAATAAGCGGCTGTCAAAGTTCAACATAAATCGGGTCGAGACATAATGTGAGGCGATAAACCGTGCAGTTAACATCATAAATTATAACATCAGAGGTCGAACGGCCGTAGGTCATATCCTTAACATTAATGTTATCTGCAGTAATAAACTATCCGGGGTGTCCGCTTCCATTTGTCGTAATATTCACCGGACGAAGCGCACGTGACTGGAACAAGCGCGATCCTGATTATATATAACTGAATTATCCTAATACAAGTGCTTATTTCGAATTAGGGTGCCTATCTACGAAATACTGGCGTTGTGACCCAGAAAATGTAAAACCACCCCATCTCAACTAGTTATTGGGGGTTATTGAAGTTAGAAACAAATATACGAAAATTTTTAGGTTGGCAGCAATGTGTTCCTTTGCATCTTTCCTTCTGGTCTGTTGTTCAATATTCAGCAAATTAGGTAACAGGATTGACACAACATATCGACGGCGAAGTGCCAATAACTCCTAACTGACAAAGTAAAAAATTTACACATAGGTACTGGAAAAAAACGTTCAAAAATAGACACGTTGTTTTAGTTGGGAGGTACATATTTCCACATTTTAATTTAATGCTGTTGCAACTAAAAATACACTTAGGCGATTTCACTAAAACATGCGAATAACGCCTTTAAATTCAAAACGAAAAAAAAAAAGTGAATTCCTCCATAAAAAATCAGTTAGGACTAGGAGGTATTGGCACTTCGCCGT
The DNA here is from genome assembly GCA_927399505.1 of Luperina testacea. NCBI lineage: Eukaryota > Metazoa > Arthropoda > Insecta > Lepidoptera > Noctuidae > Luperina > Luperina testacea. Next base: position 5,119,791 of record OV656771.1, read on the forward strand.
CAATATGGGTACTACTACGTCACTCGTGGTAAATCAACGTGTCACGATGACCAATCCATATGATGTTGACTAACCGAACCACGGATTTGTGGTAAAATTACTCTCACACGAATCTGTAAAGCGGAACTATGGCGGCTTATTATGTCCATTACCGGACATTTACTGGCTGATGATGAACCGAGATATTTGAGTAATATAAAAGCGACAAATCCACTAAACAATCCGGGCTAATACAGCGGTTTATCAGCCTAATAGCCTGACAGCTGTTTATACCCTTTGAAAATAAACTTTTGTTCAGCGTTTTTAATTTACGCTCGCTCAGAATGAGTAAACTCGATTTTAAGTACCGCCCACGGCTGCGATTCGGACCAACTTTTAGTTTCACAACTTCTGTGCCTAGATGAAACAAAAGCTACGAAAAATATCGCGTTTAATGAAAAGAAAAATTGTAGGTACCTACTTAACTTTTTTAAACAGTTTTTTCGCGAAATTATTAGATTTTAACCAAGCTTTTATACTTACCTAAAATAAGTCTTATCCTGAGAATAAATTTGGAATTTTTGACAGGTTTTCCATACTAGAATTGTCAGAAGTCAATTTTATTCCACTGATAAAAGATATCCGACTTCGGTAAAATCAGCCCTTAAAATGATACCTAACCCGAACTCGCTTAGTTGCCACTTTATCTTAAGACGTTATCGAAAGCTTTTGCCGTGAATGTGAAAATCTTACCCTATTCTAAACGCCAAATCAAGCCTCCTCCATCAGTAAATCTGCCGACAGTCTTTTGATTGCTCTTGTGATTTGGTTGATCAAACTAATAAATACATCCCAAGCCGATTTCGGCTACGGTGACTATTTTTTGTTTCTATCCTATCTTGACTGCAAAGGTACAGTCAGTTTCAGAGAAATAGTACCCCTCCAAGACTTAAAGATTATCGCCCGAGCACGCTCGGGCCCGCGTGTCACGTGAGCCTAAGCAGCTCCCTCCCCCGCCGCCGCACCCATCTCGTGCACCCACCGATCCGCCTCAAATATTATTTGCAATGTTTTTAATAATTTATATGGTATTTTATCGGCTTCCTTCTGGCCGAACCGTATAGATACCAAGAATAACTTACAAAAAGACACTGCGTGCGACTAAGATACGAACCCACATCGCGAGATCATCTAGACCGCGCCTTATACCACTAGGCTATTGGCTCAGTTAGCAATCTTAACGAAAATTCGAATAGCATTACTCCTTTTATCGAACAAGGTTATTAACGGTCTAATCTTCTAGATATTAAGGTTTAAATTTCAACTTCCGTCTTATATTTAATACTAGCACCTTACCGTCTTGTTTTACAAAATGCAATACGCAACTCCTCTATTAACTAAAACATAAGGTTGAAATTAGCATAGATTTCTTGTTTGGTTGAATAGAATGTGTTGATTCCGATTGTTGCACTACCCTCATTTTACTTCAGAAACTTAACTGCTGTATGAACTGCGAGTTAAGGTTGAATTTAGTATAGTATTCTTCGCCTTATTTACTAAACTGTGATTGAGGGTATTTTTACTTTTCAAATGGTTTCATTTTCGTGCCGATTCGCTTGTGTGTAATTATCTTCATCGTAATATTATCCAATTTATTAAGTTTTTGACCAGTTGATTCTATTAATCGATGGTATGGTTCGATTAACAACTTTATTAAAGGCTAAAATTGTAGTTCTGTGGGAAAAGGAGCAAAACATAAAGAAAATAGCACGAGATATAAGCATAACGGTAAGATTTACGTTATTCTTACACATACCTATTTATTGTTGCAATCGTGTTGCATTATTACTTACAAGTTGGATTTTTTTTTATGTATTTCTAATATTATTATTTTCATTACAGAGAAAAACAGTTCGTAGATGGATACAAAGGTATCAAGCGACGGGTGATATGAAATGTGATCACCAAGGCCCTCGCCCGATTGCTTACACTAATGAATCGAAGCGACAACGTAATATGTATTGTGAAAGTTCACTCAGTGGCACCCTTCAAAACTACGCGTTCAAATGCTGACTTCAAGAAGTGTTAGACAGTGACGGCCATCCTATCCGTTATGAATAGGCAACTCGGCAGATTGACTGTGTAACTTATTTGATAAAAGAACATTTATATGAGCAAGTGTCAAGTGTTAATCATTCCCAATATCATTCCATTATCAGTGGGATCATTATCTCGTAGTCAATCAAAAATAAACAACCTTTATTATTATCAATCCAGTTCTTGTTTACAAGTAGTCTTGTAATTGTGTTAACGATGCACCATCTGACCTCACATATTTTTCTAATGTTGTGTTAAATAAGGGTTATCAGAAAATGTGATAAAAGAGAAAGATGTACACACACCGGCACAATTAGGGGAACACAAAAAAAAGGTCGTTTTTCTTAACAAATTTATGTAGCACATATTTTTTTTAGTTAATCAATAATTAATTGCACTCAAACTAACTGAAATAAACGCTAAAGTGACTCACACAATACTTCTACGTGAAGAAATAAACATAAATGACAAAAAATGAGAATTGAACGTTTTTTCCTTAAAAGTGAAATCTGTAAACATTTTCAAAAATGACAAAAAAAAAGAAGTTTTAGTATCGGGTATTGCCGCCACGGGCTCTAATTAAAGCCTGTACACGATTTCCCATGCTTCGGATAACGTTATCAATGAGTTCTTGGGACAAATTGTTCCACTCTTCCACTAACGCTAATTTAAGTTCCTCCACATTATTAGGGGCTGGATTTCTTTGTCGAACCTTTCTTCCCAGGTAGTCCCAGACATGTTCTATCGGGTTCATATCCGGTGATCGCGCTGGCCAGTTCATCAGAGTGATGCCTACTTCATTAAGGTAGTCACTCACTATACGCGCAGTGTGAGGGCGTGCGTTATCATGCATGAAAATGAAATTTTCGCCTATGAATGGGGCAAAAGGCATGACATGGGGTTCTAAGACTTCTGTAATGTACCGCTGTGCAGTTAGCGATCCATTACTGATGATCACTAGCTCCGTGCGGGCTCGCAAACATATGCCACCCCATACCATAACTGACCCTCCACCATACGACACAGTTCCAGTGAAATTTGCTTGGTGATAACGTTCCCCTCGATGTCTCCACATTCTTTCCCTCCCATCCACGAAATTTACACAAAATCGGCTTTCGTCACTGAACAAAACACGGCCCCACTCATTAGTCCAATCTTGGTGCTCTCGAGCGAATGCTAATCTTGCTACACGATGAGCTACCTCGAGTTTTGGGGCCTTTGCTGGCACGTACGAGTTTAAGCCAACTTCATTCAACCGTCTTCTAACAGTCCTTTCACTCACGTTGACGTTACGGACTTCTGCTAAACGATTTCGGGTCTGGACAGCTGTTTGACGACGATTTCGTAAAGTCTGCATGACCAAGAAACGGTCATCCAAGGCGCTAGTTGCTCGATTTCTGCCCTGTCCTCGTCTGCGCACGAACGATCCAGTCTCCCTATAACGTCGGACGACGCGATGAATCACCGATGTCGATACACCCAGTGCGCGACTGACTGAGCGATAGGTGTGCCCTTCCTCGATCATGGTTACAGCCCTAGCCACAGAAGTTGCTGGTAAATCACTCATTTTGTATCAGAACAATGTGCACTATTCAAATGTAAACAGTTAAATGACCCACAGTCCCTATTCGCAGCATCCACTAAAGTTCTTATCAGAATGAGTACAAAACGTTAAGTCAGCAAATTCTTAAACAACCATAAATTCTTGTCAAAACACTTAAAATTAAAGTTGGGGGTACTTAAAACAATCTGTTATGAAGTTATTAACACTTAAACAAAAACTACTTATAAAAATACCCGACAATGTTAGAAAAAATCAACCTTTTTTTTGTGTTCCCCTAATTGTGCCGGTGAGATACTGTTATAGTTTAGCATGTTGGTTCTTCCTCTGTAATTCACAGTTTCTAGAAATATCTATAAACGAACCGTTATCTAAACCAAACTAGGGTATCTATTTTGTGTTTAGTTAATATTCTAAGTATAATAACCCCAATTTAACACAGATAGAAATCTGTATATTCAACCAGGAAGTGGATTCCATGAAGTCCTAGAAATGTAATTAAAGAAATAAATGAATATTGTTTATGCAAAATGCTAAGCTTTTATTACAAACCTCCATTTGATTTTTTAATAATAATTAACGAAAAAAACAAAACTAACTACTAAAGAAACTAAAAAATAATAATAAAGGTAAATTAATAAAATAAAAAAAAACTTCTCAACCGCGGATTGAACTCGAGACCATCGTATTGTTAAGCCGCAGTGTTAACCACTAGACCAACATGCCACTTACGATACATTTCAAAAAACTTAAATAGGTTCGATGTCATAACCAAGGGGTAACCGTTTCTATGAAGCGTGCTGTACGTGCACAATGCGGACACGTTACAATGCCATTGCATTGTGGTAATGGGTAATGGCATTGTATGTTTGAGGATGGTTGACACTTAAAGTGATCTCGCCTACTGTCGAGATCTCTATTCCGCTGGTCTACAAACTCATAAACATTTTGTTTTACCAAACACCTCCCACAGGACCATCCTTTGCAAAACACCATACCATACCGTTGGTATGGCGTGGTGTTCTCCATACGATTGACTAAAACAACGACAAATCATGTAGTTGACGTGAGACTAAATTGAATTAGATTTCAGGAACCATGGTCCAGAGTAAATGTCGGGAATTTAATCACATCTCTAGCAAAGTTAATGACGCCAGCGCAACAAAGTAAATTATGTTGTGAAAGAAGTTTAATGCCGGTGTTACGTGCGAGGAGCTTTTTTCTATTTTGTCCGTACTTAGCCATTGTGGCGGACAGTCGGCGTCGTATGTCACAAAGAGAAAAGTATTTCTCATTTGCTCGAGAGGAAAAACAACGAAAATACCGCACGTCCCGCCCTCAATCTCCTTTTGCTCGGAGACAAAGGAATATTATTTCAATTAAGACCCACTAAACTAACACAGTCTACGAGTACTTGTTCGTGATAGCCGCCATGTTGTTTAATTGGCGTACCTAACTTAAAAACTGAATTTATTTTATTTTCCGTTTCCTCGATGACGTAAATGAATGACTAAGGTCAGGGCACACTGGCGCGAGTGAGACCGACGCATGGAGTTATTGTGTGGGTTCTAAAGCAACACTGAAGTAGCGACAACTATGAGTTTGAAATGACCTTCTGTACTAAAAATCTACCTCCTATTGACTACACAAAACAGACTTCATTCCTAATACATAAACCTGTTTGTGTCAAAATTCATGTAATCAAGGTGGCGTTAGATACTGGGTATTTTCTTTTGATTAGAACACACACATACATTAATTTTACACGTGTTCTAAATTAGTCTGTAACATTTCTTAAGAAGTCTCGCGTTATTAAAGACCCTTGTGGAACTACTGAAGCTTAAGGTTAAAGGCTCCTTCAAACAGGCGCGACACGGCACGCGCCACAAAGACACCGCAAGTCGCGCAACGAGCGGTGCCTTTGTGTCGCGCGCGATTATATCGCGTGTCGCGCCTTTTTGTAGGAACCTTAAAGTGGGTAGCGTCAGTCTAAAAGACTTTAGGTACGAACTTGTTTTCAGCAATTAGGCGATTTTATGACTACTAATTGGAACAGGCAGAAACCTTGATTTAATTAATTGAACAATAGAATCCCATTTATTTCATTTCCATCCACTTCAATATTTATGTAAATGCTTTAATGACAACACAAAAATCGATAACGCCAAGCGGTTGGTCGAATCTTCACGTGACCTAGAAGGCTGGCCTCTTTAGGGCACTTTTCCTGTTGACAGCGATGCCGACGAATGTTTTGATGACCTATGATTATTTCCCCTCCTTTTTATATACTTGTACATATTAATATTATTTTAAGAATGTAAGCATTTTAAATGATGTAAATAAAAATAAATTTAAAAGGTTTCAAAATTATAATAAAATAACTAGTATATACAGGGTGGGTAAAAAACGATGGATCAAACGAAACAGGGCGATAGTTGGGGTTATTTGCAGTAAAAAATAACTCTGTGGCAGAGCCCTAACTTGATTTCCTAAAAAGTTATACATAATAACAGTTTGAGTGTTTTTAAGTAAATACCAAAAAATTTAATAAAAAGGCAATTAGAATAAAATGGTACCCTCGTTTTAATCGTCATTAAATAAAGTTTTTTTTATACAGGGTAATTTTTTGGTAGTAAGTAATTTTTTTTTACAGTAAGGTTCTAAAGTTACAAATAATTTTTCGTGAGACTTAAATATCTTTAAGTCTCACGAAAAAGAAAATGAGCCAATACTAATATAATAAATCATGGCACCCACTGTAAAAGCACTTTTGTAATGATAATACTTTATTTGTTGTTACTTCATATAACCCCAGCTATGGTCCTGTTTCGTTTGATCCACGATTTTTTACCCACCCTGTATAAACAATTTGATCTAGTAACAGCAAACTAAACCGTCGCAAAATAAATCCAGTCAAGCCACGCACAGGACTCTTATATTTTCTAGTTTAAATTAAACTCTCGACTGCATTCAAGTAAGCTGGTAACGTACGTAACAGTGTAATACTGACAGGCAGAACAAACACGAACACGCCATATTTCAATAAAGCTTTTACACTGTGCAAAACTACGGTAATTCAGTTTCAGATTGTCTTTGAAGCAAATGTACCTACCTATTGTCCGACGCATTTGAAGTTTGCAACTGATGAAACGTGCTTTCATTAAGTATGTTCGGAAATCTGGTTGGAAAGTCTTATTTGTAAGGCAGCCACATTATAGCCCAGTCAAGCAGCCGACAAACTTCAAGGTTGACCTGCGAGACGCCAATCAATCTGCCTAATCTTTTCCCAGCTATGTTGGGTTTGGCTTCTAGTCTAACCAGATACAACTGAAGGCTCCTACAAACAGGCGCGACACGCGATATAATCGCGCGCGACACAAAGGCACCGTTCGTTGCGTGACTAGCGGTGCCTTTGTGTCGCGTGTCGTGTCGCGCCTGTTTAAAGGAGCCTTGAATACCAGTATTTTAAATGGAGCGATTCTAAAAATATATGTTGGGTCGGCCGAATTACTACCATAAGTACCTATCTACCTACTCCTGAAATACAAAAACTGTTTTAAATTCAACAAAACATCTTTTTAGGGTTCCGTAGTCAACTAGGAACCCTTATAGTTTCGCCATGTCTGTCTGTCCGTCTGTCCGTCCTCGCTTAATCTCTGTAACCGTTAGCACTAGAAAGCTGAAATTTGGTACCTATATGTATATCAATCACGCCGACAAAGTGGTAAAATAAAAATTGGAAAAAAATGTTTTATTAGGGTAGCCCCCCTATATGTAAAGTGGAAAGTGATTTTTTTTTTAATTTCAACCCTAACGTGTGATGTATTGTTGGAAAGGTACTTGAAAATGAATAGGAGTTTACTGAAATCATTTTTTGATAATGTCAATAATTTCGGAAATAATCGCTCCAAAAGTAAAAAACAATGTGTCCCCCCCCCTCTAACTTTTGAACCATAAGTTTAAAAAATATGAAAAAATTCTGAAAAGTAGAACTTTATAAGAACTTTCTAGGAAAATTATTTTGAACTTGATGGAAATAACAGTTTTTGTACAAAAAAGACAAAAAATTGTACAGAATAATTTCTGGACTAAGCTTGTAGTATAATCGTATATGCAAGCATTTTTTTAATTTTGTTTATATATTTTATTATCCTGAACGTATCCCTTTGTGTTCGCGCTAAAAACCGTCACGAGTCGGAGCGCCTGCCGCGGAGCGTGCAATGTTGCACGCTCCGTGTTCGCGCACGTACCCACTACCGGGAGCAGTTGCAGGAGCGCGGAGCGCTGCTGGAGCGCGAACATATGGATACCACTCATAAGTGGGAACACTTATTGTGACGGACGGGAAACTACGGAACCCTACACTGAGCGTGGCCCGACACGCTCTTGGCCGGTTTTTTATCATAGTGTTTCTTTGCAAAGTACTGAAATAAGGGCTACGTTACGTGCAAGTAGTTCCAACAGTCCTCCACAATTCACAGTAAACTACTGCCCCATAATTTCCTTAGCAACAATACACACGTCCTCGGTCGCGGCAGTCCGTATCGGTTAGTCGTTGTCTGTAACTAAAACTAGCTGAATACCAAGTGAAAACTTAGTCGGATTGTGACACCAGTACAATATTACATATTACGCTAAGTTCCGCCTGGCGCTACGGTAATCCCAAATGTAGCTTTTATGAACACTAGCGTCGCAACGCGCCACTAATATTTTAAGATAAGTCCTGGATATTAAAATATTCTCAACTTTGTTGAATCTCTGCGCGAGTGTATGTGGAGAGTGAAATATTGTGTCTTAGCTACTCATTCTCCAGCGCACGTTGTCATGTCGCCTCAGGAAAGGGATTACTATGGTTATGAGTGTCAGGAAGTGCACTTAAAGTCGGAGTTCAAGTGGATATGGAGATATATGAGAGGGTAACCCATAAAAATATAATATTACAATCGGTCGACTATCGGCGGATACTTTGGTTGAACAACGAGCGCACACCCTAAGGTCCCCGCACACGGGCCACCGGCCACAACCCCAAAACGACGCCACCGCGACCGGCATATTTCCTGTAGTTTTCATATATTTTATATGGACTCGCCTCACACGGTTGACGCCGGTGGCAGCCACACGCTACAAATCTTCTTCTTCTACAAACCTTCTAGCTTCTCGTGGCGGCGTTTGTGGCTGTGGCCGGTGGCCCGTGTACGGGGACCCTAAGGCCAGTAACCCGCCACAATTCATAACAAAAGTTACAGTGAACTTTACACCCACCACTATTATTCAAGTGCGTGACTTCTATCTCGTTTTGAATCCGCTTGCGGTTCGCACTGTGGAAAACCGCAAGCTAATGAATTATAATTCTTATAAATACATGACCACAGCTCGTATATCAAGGTACAGTTTTTATTATAAATACGAATTTGCAAATGTACGTGTTTAATATTAATCGAATCACATTCACCTGCGTGATTGCCTCACTGGGCCTTGGACAACATTACTTATGAACGGCTTGTTGACTTGATCGTATAACGTTTGACTACGATATGAAGCAAACAGCTTAATTAGATTCCGTATAATGGAATGGCAAATTCTTAATTAACAAATTATGCCTACACGAAAAGAAATTCACCTGCGAAAAAGAAAAACGAGAACGGCTCTGTGGACAAATCATTAATTGTCGACACTCGGCTCCGTCGCCCACTTTTGTTTTTGTTTCATTGTCCTTTATTGCAGTCCCGGTGAAAAAATTTCATCCGTTTATACTCTGAACCTTTGCTCGAGATAAATTTGTCGAATATTTGTCCTTGTCAGCGCGACTTTGCCGTCTCCCTATTGTAGGCGACATCTCCTTGGCTGATTAAGAGAAGTTGGAGGTTGGAGCATTCCACGCCACTTGCAATATTAGCGGATCAGCGCATCGCAGCCGACCTACACAGAACCCACTTTTGAACTGCGAAGTTTGTAATCAAAACTATTTTACAAGGGAGATAAAATTTAACAAAGGAATATCTAAGTTTCCGAAATTTAACTAAAGCTACTGGTAATATTGTGAACATCTTTGTTGTTTCATTGTGCTTGCGGATAAGATTTATACTATGAGGTTTTCCTTTATATATGAGCCTTCACCATTTAGTAGTAGATACGCATCCCGATTACAATATTTCCTTACAGAACAACAATTCTTACCACTTACCTAAAGCTTATAAGTCTGATGTCATGATTGCAAACATTGGACATGATCCAAGCACGAACCACTTAGCGATCTGCGTTCCCATCACACATGCAAGTTAAGCAACCATCATCAGTAATTGACGAGAAGTCTCAACGCTCCACCACTCGCGTTCTCTTGCGGAACGCATCGCGTCCTTGCAAACACATTCGATTAACATTTGCAACTTGTAACGTTCATACGAAATTAGTTTCCGGAGTCGAGCTTCGAATGAGAATTGCATTTTGTGTATAAATAAAACGTTTGTTTTGAGAATGTGGTTGCATCAACAGATTGTTTTATATAATATAATAATTTATTTATTTCAGGTAAATAACACCCATTATTAGTACACGTATAAAATAAAATCAGATAAAATTTAAATGAAATAAAATCAATACAAATCAAATTAAATGCAAACAGAATAAACAAAATTAAATTAAATCAAAACAAAATAAATAATCAAAACAATAAAATTAATTAATTATAGACCAGAGTTAGAATTTGTCTGTTCGAGAAAACTCCTAGATAAGAAAAGTGATTAGGTACCTACTTATTTATTGCACTGATGAAGGTACCAAGATAAAATTACGTTGTTTGTTAGTCACAAAAAAATGTTAGCACACAAACAAAAAACGACTTTACTAGAACCATAAACAGACGCTTTTGTAAACATTTTGCATGTGAAACTTCAGTTATAGTTACACCAAAGTCTTCACATCATCTAGTAGTAGTAGTAGTAAGTAGGAACGTCCAAATTACGGTCATAAAGTCATAACTTTTCCGTCCGCATCCAGAATACACGAGCATAATGAGCTTGATAAAATAGCTCTCAACTAACTCGAACAGGCGTGCACGCTGTATTCTCTTTCAATACTAATGAACCGAACACGTTGCGCAACGTACCGTTCGTTCAGACGCAATGAAAACTTCAATAATTCGCGCATCAGCATGTATCTGCGAACGTGTTGCTGTAACGGGCTCCAATTAAGCTGTAAGCACTAATGAGCATGTACGGAATTCCTGTTGAATTATTACCGCCATGAGAGGACACGATTGACATATTAATTGTGACGAGCTTTATGACAATGTATGGAAAGTTGATGTTGTGGTCGACATTTAATATGGTAATTTAATTAATGTTGGAAACTTGAGAACTAACATGACATTACGACTGATTTCCCTGAAGAGCTGGGCAGAGGTGTACCAATAGTAAACCTACATTTGGCCAGTTAAGTTTTTAAGTTCGGTCTTGGGGGCGACTCTGCAAGGCTATTGCCATCAGCCGGGTACAAATCCCGACTCCCAGCTGCTACCGAAAAATTCTGATGGAAAAACCCAATAACACTTAGCGCTGACGACCTCTGGACCAAACAGGTGTCTTACAAAACCATGCATTTAATAATAATTCTGAGTAGGTATGCAATTAAGTCATAGAAAGATAAAAAGTTAACCATGAAATAAAATAAAAAGTTATCAAGTTTAATAGCATTAAGTCAGTGGTTTCATTTGTTGTTCTGACACATTTCCAATTTTTCACGCTAAGAAGAAGTGACTACACAAATAAAAATCAATTGGCACCACCATTCAGCCATTGAAACTGCTATAAAACAAATTTGAAAACCGCAAAAGCTGTGCCAACAAGACCGTCAAAGTCCTTGGCTTCGTTTCTGAAAGAAAGAAAAGGAAATAGTGAACACACGAATCATAAACACAAGCTCGAGCTAACACAATAAAGAGAACTGTAAGGTTACCAGTACTTAGTAGCTGCTTAATTTACTAAACCTCTGATATTACTCGCAACGAATTCCCTCGTCGCCGCCGCCGGCGCAACTCCGTTCCCGGTATTAATTAAAAATAACCACAAACTTTCCGTTCCATACTAATGGAATGGATGCTGTCCACTGCCAACTTTTCGAACAAACAAAACTTCATATTGTTCGGCACAAAAGGAAATGTAAATGTACCCAACACGTAAGTTCGAAATCGGAAGGGGTTTGCACTTTGCATAGAGTACGGATAGGTTTTTTTAACATTAGTTAAAAAATTGTTGCGAATAAATAAATTGGGTTTTTACAAACTAGTTTATATTATGTAAATATATACAAAATATTTAATAATGAATTACCTGTTTGCTTCATTTTTGTTTAAAAATAGTGCAAACTTTTTAGAAAAACTAAAAATTCATTATTTTGTAAGTGGAGATGAATAATTGAATATGTATGAAACTGGGTCTCAGAATATTATATTTGCGACGAGGGTGAGCTCTGTTCTAGAACTTGGTATGTTTATCAAGAGCGTAAATCAATTTTTCTGTTTACCTTCGCTGCTGAGAAACTCAACAACAATTGCTAGTAAAAATCCTTTATACAGAGAAATGGTACGAGTTCCAACGAGTTAATCTTAAGTGACACGATCGTGGCACGACCCTTAATGAGAAAGCTATTAAGGAAGGTTAAAAACCACAAACCGCACTTCAACTAAACATCATCTTTAATGCTCTTAACCACTCATAAACTAAGTCCATTGAACTTAATTGAGTGCTGGTCAGCCAACTTTGGGCGAATTATAACAGCTTTACAAAAAAAGCAATCTATTCGAACTTCCAAACTAGTTTTATGTCTATTGCAACTTTTCCACTTTAGGAATATTAATCTTAAAATACATAACAGCAATGTGCATGGTACAAAACGTTTGAAGTGACATGTAAAAAGTGAGCTCTCTCGCCGCAGTATGGGTGCCGAGCGAAACCCCTAACTTTAAATCAAAATGTTGGCGTATATTCTCTAAGCAAACTTTTAATTGCGGCTCCCGGTTATACAGTTCATACTGTGCGAACATTCGTGTTAGAGTTTAATGAAATTTCGCACTGAAAATTTTAGAATAACCGGAAACGTTTGTGCGTGTCCAATACTTCCCATTGATTATTTCATTCAAATAAACACTATAAATTATACTGATGGCCGAATACGTTAGTTGATAGAACTGGTGAGTTCGAAAATTTTGCCACACTCGCTTTTAGATAGATACATAGCCATTTAAAAGCTCATCAACTAAGCCCGTCTGCCTTCAATTTGGATGGATTCACATATTGTTCTCGTTAATAACTAAGCTCAATATAATAAAACTATGATAAACGGACCTGAAAATCACGTAAACTTTCAATAAAAATATAATAAGGTACCGGCAAGGTACCCTTTCATAAAATTGGTACCAGCCCGGAGAAATTTAGAGATGGCGACAAAAGGGTTATACATCATCATCAACTCTGCCTAGCCTTTTCCCAACTATGTTGGGGTCGGCTTCCAGTCTAACCGGATGCAGCTGAATACCAGTATTTTACATGGAGCGACTGCCTAAAAAAAAAAAAGGGTTAAGTACCTACCTATATTAGAAGGTTTATTTACTAGAAGCATAGGAAAAGTAAAGTTTAGCGAAAAGGGTACGTCTGGGCCTAAAAGTCAGGACGAACAAAGACCAGTGATATTATTTTAGGCAGGAATAGAACTTACGAGGACGGACGTGAGACCCAAATCGACTTGCTACACAAGCTGAAATTTTAAAATGTTGGAAATAAAGCGAACTAAGTAGAATACCAGAATAGATACTGCTTTTCTGGGAGCGGCAGGTTCGTTTTCCATTTGTACAATTTGAATACTTAGTTCAAATTCTTGGTCTTCACGTGAACATGCTTTTTAAATTGAATTGTTTTACTTGCACACGAATGGACTTGTTTTCTAAAAGAATGCTAGTGCACAAAGGATGTACGGTCAGCAACGAAAGTCGATTAACACTTCAGTTTATTTTAATCTCGGTTATTGAGCAAAATATTTGCAGCAGAAGTACAAATGCAATTTTGAACAAATATTTTGCTCAGTAACTGAGATTAAAAAAATGAAGTGTTACTCGACTTTTGTTGCTGAGTGTACCTACTTGTTAAATGTATAAGCAAGCAACAATGCATAAGCAAGCTGTAGTTCAAGCAAGCACTTTACTTTAAGTGAATTATTTCATCACCACTGCTCTCAAAACGGTGAAGGAAAACATCGTGAGGAAACCAGCATGTCTTCATCTACCAGCCCGCACCGAGCTCGCGTGGTGGATTACGGCCCACTCCCTCTTACCGAGACGAGGCCTGTGTCGCAGCAATGGTAACGTTATAGGCTTATTATGTAATGCACAAACAGCAGAACGTGTAACTATATCTGCATATTATGTTCTATGAGGCCCAATCAGTAACATTCCTGATAAATTATTGGCATCACATACGGACGCAATCAAGTGTCATTGAGCGCGCACGATGCAGATATATTATGATTTAATACAACATGGCCGACAAAATCAGTAATTATGTCAACTACATGTGTCACATTACACATGCAGGCTGATAACAATGAAATTGTCTGGAGATGGCAACATTGCGAGCGTTTGAATAATAATAGAGTGGAAGCCAACGATACTAACCACATTACATGTTAATATACGTAACGTAATCGATAATGTACGATGTTCTGATAGTTGTTAAGCTAAAGATAACATGAGAAGGAAGCTGCGTACGTCACAGAACTATTAGAAGATGACCATGATATCTGTCAATACTAGGAATTAATTAGTGTTTAGAATTTAAAGCATACACCTTTACTTCTTCTTCTTACTATTTCGGGTGTATCAATGGTTCATTAATCATATTCCTATATTTGGTACCAGCTGTGCCCGCGACTTCATTCGCGTGCACGTCGGAAAACCAATTGAATTTCATGGGTTTTAATTTTTTTTGCGCGGAACCCTGATTCTTTTTCAAAATAAAACCTAAGTCACTCCTTATAAGAATCAGCTATCTGCCAGTGACAGTCCCGTCAAAATAGGTATAGCCGTTTCGGAGATCAGCCGGAACAAGCAAACAGACAGACTGACGGATTTTTTTTTTTATAAGTGCCTTGATATAATTCCATACGCATTTAGTAAAAAGCTGTTATTTTGACATTATAAAACAGACACTTCAATTTTATTTATTCGTGTTGATATGTTTTTATGATATTAAAACATTACATAACTTTCGCAGTGAGATTACAGAGTCAAAGTTTAAAAAAAGGTAACAGAAAATGTTTCCGTTTAAAATGAGGTACGTGTATAAAACACAGGCCACAAAAGAATTCGTTGGGGTCCTAAATTAACCTCAATGGGCCTATTTATTTAGTCGTGTACCCGTGACAAATTCTCTGTTTCTTTTATTTCTGAACATTAATTGTATTTAAGCTCCCAAAAGGCAATTTTCTATTTAGTTAGTTAAATATTTAAATAATTCTAGTCCTCCTAATTAATTTTCAGCTTTTTACAAGAAATGCTGGATAAACTTCAATTTCTTTTCTGAATACCATTAAACCACTTTAAACGATGTTTACATCTAGCTAGATGTCACGCCTTTTGGACTCGGAACTTCGTTTAGTTGAATGACTGAATGAGTTTACAGATCCAACTCACATCTCTAATCCAATTCACGTGCATATGTGGGATGCAGTGGTTCGTAATTGTTTGTAGTTCGTTCACAGTTATTTTGCCTCTGACAGCGGCAACCGAACAGCAACCTTATTGTAACGAGAATAAAAACCACAATGATTTTTACGGCCTTGTCAGTGGCAGAAACCCAACAGCAACCTTATTAGAATACGAATATAGATCACTGTGATTTGGACAGTGATGAAAACTCAAAGGTAAAATAACTGAACGGATTGTAGGACTTATGTATTTTGATACATCAGTTTTGAGCCTAACCAACATACAGGGATGCTTCACATTTTCGATTAATCAAACCTATTATTTTGAGCTGACTGGTCCTCGGATATCTGGGTACATTTGAAATATTAAACGGTCACAGGGACGACATTCCGTATGCACTGGCGACTCAATATGACCAATTACGATTGACACATGAGCATAAAAGGAAACACCCCGCCTCAATTTGTGCTACAAAGTGACGGCGGAGGAGGCAAGGCTCCAAGAATGCTGGTCGGCTCACTGAGAGCAATGCATTCCGCATCAATACAAGCGCTACTACAGTTAGTGACATATGAGTATTGCAATTTCCGAATGCGGGGTCGTTAGTTGGCACAGAACTAGATAGCCGACTCGACGGACTGACTAGAGGAATGATTTACGGACCATTTGCGCATCCGATGCTCGCGATGTTAGAACTAACACTGGTTCGGTTCAATTAAAAAGTGTCAATGGACGTTGACTTCCAGTTAGGCTTTTGTTTCGCGTTGCAACCATTGTACGCAACTGGTATGAATTGTTCACTTCCTTTTGGTTGGGACAGGCTGCCAGTGCGCTTTGGCGAGAGGCAAACTAGAGTCGAATCTTGAAAATTTGATATGGATTTCGTATACGTTGTAGGAGATGATTGACTTCGATGGAAATGTACTACAGCTAACTGTAGGTTATTTTATAGACGACTAGGATCAGATATATCAGTTTAACATTATTGTAATTAAATTATGTATTTAGGTAACTAACGGAACTCCACAAGTTAAGGCACGATTTCAACGAAACAAAGAAATTCTAGAATAATGTAGGTAAAGCTGTAGCGAATCGAATAAATAAGGACAAGCATATTTCGTTTTATTAAGGTTAACAATTAGAAATGGCGACAAGTCAATTACGTGTTGCGGATAGTCGCTTGTTTCGTTTTCGTGTTGAAATGGAGTCGCGATAACATCTCTGTAATTGTCGCCGGTAAAAAAGTCGGCTGAGAACTGTAATTGCATTGTTTGCTGCAATACACATTTAAACACGCGAAATTGCAAGGCATTGTTGTCGATAATCCTATTTACATTAATGAAACGTATAATAATGTTGCCACTCCTTCACCTTCTATAAGAATTAAAGCAGGCAGCAGATGAGCTGAGATAACAGCGTCTAAGAGCACATTAAAGGTTCCTACAAACAGGCGCGACACGCGATATAATCGCGCGCGACACAAAGGCTCCGCTCGTTGAGAGACTTGCGGTGCCTTTGTGTCGCGCGTGATTTTATGGCGTGTCGCGCCTGTTTGAATAAGCGTTAAGAGCTCAATAAGCTTCTAATTTTCTTCCAACATGTACCTTCATTGTGAACAAAATCTTATCACACTAATATTATAAAGGCGAAAGTTTGTGAGTGTGTGTGTGGGTGTTTATGTGTTTGTTACTTCTTCAGGCTCAAACGGTTGTACCAATTTTGATAAAATTTTGTATGGATGTAGCTCTCTGACACCCTGGATACATATAGGCTACCGATATTCCCTTTCATTTCATTCATTTTATCCCGATATTCCCACGGGATCGACATTTACGCGGGTGAAACCGCGGGGCGTAGCTAGTTATAGAAATAAAATAATAGGTATATTGTAAATGTATGTTGACAGTATCGTATCTAAGTACAAATTGCCAAAAGCAAAGTCGTTACGATAAACAAGAAAGTAACTACTTCTCCAACTTCATGAAAATGCGAAAATCGTAATCTGAGAACATCGAATCTCGCAGCAAACCCAATGTACCTCATTATTTACGACAATGTTCTAACAGAATGGGAATCGTGAAAAAAAGTTGCGTAAGTGTAATAGCAAAACACGAGTAAACGAAATGCGATAAGAAAACTCGGAAAAGAATGAGCGTTGTCGTCCAACATTAATTACTATAGCGCCCACAAAAGGAACTTGGCTTGTCAAAGAATAACTTGCACGAGTACCTACTGGCCGAGGCAAGTTTGAACACCCGGGGAGGTACAGTTTTTATGTCCCCGCCTCCCGCAACATCGTCGGCAGTAATACCTGTGTTATAATCCGACTCGCAAGTCGCAACTAGCACAAAAACTCGTCAAGCGAGAGTTTATTTAGCGCTTTTTGAGTCTTTGTTCTAGCGGTCGCTTTAGTTGCCAACTACCGCGTTCCGAACAATGCAAAAGTTTCGACGAAAGTTGAGATTGAAAACGAGACGAAATTACGCGCAAATTAAGACTGTTCGAGACGGAATTTCGTAATTAAACATTTAATTTATTTATTCGAAACGTGAGTCGCGAACTTGACATATAAATAAGTATCACTTTCTGTTATTTCCGCATTATGAACGGTAAAGTAAAACACGATTAATGAAAAGTATGTGCGTAATGGTGAGCGTAAAGGTAATATTTACGACCGGAAAATACACGTGCTTCCGGGAGTAATGCTTGTAGAAACGTAATAATACACCATCTTGTCCCGAACTATGAATACAGCAAAATGCTGGCGATAAACCAGAATCCGGACGTTTATCAACTGAATTTGGTGCGACGATCTTTTGATTATAATAAAATTAATGCAGTACAACGGAACGAAGAGAGACAGAGGCGAATAGCTCCTTTAATCCAATAACAGTACCCTCTAAGGAGTCGTTATCGGGCGAGACATTCCCCGAAATCAGCGTTTCATTAATTGCTAGACATCTTTATCTCGCGCCTTACGAACTCTGTCACTGACCCTAATGTAACATTGACGTTGATCCGACGCCAGATTAATTTATTAGCCGGTACCCGAATAGCCGGCTCTACTGGAAATTGACTTAGTTATTAATGTCATATTTTCCTCGACAGATGTCCGAAATGTGCCGAGGGTTTATCTACTATCCTTTATAACTACGACGGATGAACTACAACTAAATTCTGTTGTTTTATCATGTTTTTACTGCTTTTGAAGTTTTAATTTAATTTTAGCTAAAAGTACTTATAGTATTTCATCAGTCATCTCGAAACGAATTCACCCATTTCCCAATAAAATTAACTCGATCCATCGTGCCCAACAAAGATCAGCGAATAAAAAAATCAGCGCTAAACTGTTTACGGGAACGTGATCGAATGTAATCTCGAGCGACGCGGTACCATTTCCGGCCAATTACGTGACTTCGGAGTCCAGAATACTGGCCCAATAAAGTACTGGCTGCCTGTTCTCTACAACAATGAGGGTTAATTATTTCGTTATTGAGGAAAGGCAGGAAAACTCTTTGACATTTTGTTGGGGACTGTATGCGGGTGTGAGTGTACTTTGGATAAGGAGAAACACGTAATTTGGGAAGAAATGAAATCAATACTAATAATTATTACTCGTTTGGGAGGTAAAGGAAATCGCAATAAAGCATTAGTGGTGAACAAACCCATAAAATTTACATCTGCTGCACTCTGCATCTAATAAACAGTTATCCCGAAAGTGCTTTTGCGCGCTTCTGTATCATCAAAGACACTCGTTTTAGTCACCAAACTGCTTCTATTCAAAACTATCTTGCACAAAACTAATAATAACTTAGCTATGAAATCTGAAATAGCAAACATAGCACACAATGTCGCCGAGACGTACAATAAACTGTGTATTCAAAACAAGAGTAGCCATGAATCAGGTAGCTCTGAGCGCACATGCACTGTTTATGAGTGCAGTTGATGTCTCTCCGAAGCATAAATCCTCACGGCTTGTGCCAAAAACAACCTGACCTCTATAATTCTCGGGGTTTGGGCTAGTTTCGGAGCTTGTCCAAACATATACCGTAAAATAGAACGGGGAAGTTGGTGCAAACACGTTTCATGCGCTGATCACTCGCATCGATGTGGTATACAAACGTTAGTTACGAATCGAGAACAAATATTAGCGCTACAATGTATTTTTACTTAATTGGTGGAAATTTATAGCGAATGTTGGCATTGTTACTTTATAATGATGTTATATACAGTTTCTATTTGTAAATGGGATACCAATTCAACAGTTATTTTTAATGCCTACCTTGTACACCTATTATTTCCATGTAAAAAACTCTGAGCCAAATGAAAATAGAACAGGCAATTAAAATGTTCCTGAAAGTATAGTATAAACCCCAGCAAACAATGCCAAAAACGTTAGGACAACATTTTTTCGAAGCAATTTGAGAACGTACAATTTCGGAGGCCTTTTCCATCAGCGTTCGCTAAAAGGGCCCGGGCCACCTGTAGAAGAATCGGAATACAGCCAGCTCGGAACGTGCCAGAACACAAAGCGCACCTTTTTACAGAAACTGAGACTGAAAATTCGTGAGTATTTCCTTGCGCGACAGCAAAGACGCCGCAAAAATGCGAAGAATGGAACCACCCCCGGGCTGAGCCCGACCCACCCTCGACCTGTACCAAAATAATGCCGGCATTTATTATTCCTCCGCTGTGTCTCACATGTAGACGTGTTACGAGAAAATTTTGATGTACAAATTATTAGCTATCACAAAAAACACTGTAGGTATATGAAATTTTGATTGCTCAACGCTATGGAACGTCTGTAAATATTTCGTTTTAACTTTAATGTGAAAGGTAATTACACAAATATGACATTACTGTATCGTTACCTATATTTTGAGAAGTAACCTAAAATATTAACGCTGCAAGAGTTTTTTGAAGTGAAAACTTCTTTAGCGGCGTTGTACACTTTTTTGTAATGGGTAAAAAATGTTAAACTCGCGTCAGGACACGTGACCTGATCGAAAATTCGTAAGACGGATGGCCGTAGCCGGCACCGCACGTGTTTTGTTTATAAGACGATTCACAAAATACACACGTAATTGTTCAAGTTTTCACTTCTGTCGGCACTCCCGGAGTGCCACTGTTTTTTTTTTTTAAATAAATGCAGTAGGACCGAATAACTTCGTTTAGCGGTTTGGGATTTCGTGAATGGTACATGAGAAGAATGTTTGTTCCTTTCAGGTGCTAAGTTTTAATGAGAGAAGTTGAAGGTGAAACTAGCCGGCAACTTTTAATTATGGCTTCTAACCGCTAGGGCATCACTGTTAAGGAACTTCTGAACTTTGATAATGATGATATGCGAGAAATGGAAACTCGCGCGAAAACATTACGGCGCACAAAAATTTATAAATAGAACTTTAGCTAACTATTATGTAACACAAACTAAAATATAACAAAGACCAAACTCATGACGATATTTGTAAAGACACACGCGATTATTCAATATAGGAAATACTTTATGTCTAAGTAAAAGCTATTTTTTCAATAATAAGTACCTTATCATGGCTGTTTTATTCAGAGATGTAATTTGATAACGGATCTATACTTTAACATAATTATAACCTCTCAATTGAATGGGTAGTTCACGAAATATCAGAAGGGGTCATTGTACTCATCATTATGAACACAACTTTTAATATAGGACATAATTGTGAAATCGCGAAAAAAAACAGCTGTTCCCTACATTTATGTTCGCATCAATAACTCATCAAATGTATAAAACAGCAGATTTTTTTTTGCGATTTCATTTTTTGTCCTATTTTAAAAGTTGTTCATAATGATGAGTACAATGACCCCTTCAGATATTTCGTGTATGAATAGATAGACCTACTCATAATAAAACTGAAGACTTTTTTTTTTGTTTGTTTAAACGCGCTGCTCTCTGGAAATAGGTACCAGTCGGATTATTATTTTTTTTTTTTGCATTTGATAGCCAATTCTTGAGGGGTATAGGCTAATCTAGGCTACGAACCTTAAAAGCCAAGCAAAAGTAAAACAAATCAGAGAGAACGCTGAGTGAAAACGAAGTATGTACTTAATAGCGCGAGCAGGTGATGCGATGCGACGGGGTGTGTCTGAGGAACAAGAAATTGCACGCAGACAAAGTCGCGGCCAGAAGCTAGTCTGAACAAATAAAGGAAATTTGTTTGTGTCTATTTACTTTTAATTTTGTACTAAATGTCTGTTAGTCACAACTGTATAACTTTAGAAACTATAGTGTCTATTACTTACTGAAGCGAAGTAACTTGTTAGCAGTCGTATAACTCGATAAGCTAAATATTGACAACTGATGCTAAATAAAGGGAAGTCGAAATTCCTTTCGTACTTTTAGTTTCTCGATACAAGCATAGGAAGCTTTCAACACATTAGGACATGGTTTATACGTTGCTTCGCTTCCTACGTCCAGACATTTCCACCATTTTTAGGTCAGCAGCTTTTTAGCTATTACATGCTTTATAAAATACTTTTCGAGCATAATATTAGATACAGCTTTCCTGAAAACGCTGTCGAAGGAAATTCTTGAAATATTTTCTGTAACCACGAACCTACCTGTAATGCAGGTAACCTAAAAGGTCGAAACATAAAAAGACGCACAACCGTATAAGTATTCGAATAAAAAGAACTATTTCAACCTCCAACAATGGAATAAGTATATTCCGAAAAAAGAGATTTTAATATTGAAATCAGCATAAAGGATTGATATCAAATATACCCCTTTCTGAGGATAAACAATATTATATTATAGGTATATATTTTTACATAGTATCGTCTCCAGCAATGTTGGCAGACAATTTTTTACAATATATGTAATATGGAAAAGTGCCGATACATATGCTAATATTGAAACGTAAGTATTGCTTTCTTTCTTTTATTTAGCGTTATTGTTATCCTTTAAAAGCGTAGGATATTTATGTACATGTACACACTCAAATTACACGCGTACTGAGTTTATTTGTTCAAGCTTTTTTTTTTCGTTGATACTTATTACAAACTGTACCAGCAGTGCGTACCTTAACATCTCATCTAGAACATTCCAAAGATCCGAAGTGGTCCAAATTCGTACTTAAATATTTAGAGCAACTGTGAGCAACATCGGCATACCTCAGCAAAGGTACACAAGTTTGTTTATCTTCAGCATAAATTTGACTTGTACCAAGTGCTACCAAGGTCCGTAAACTCATAAATAAAACGATACTGAAATCTTGAACATTGTCGCACGTAGAATTTAAGGAAGAAACTACAATGTAGGTGGCGCAAAATAAAAGTGCGACATGTTCAGTAAAAGTGTTGAGGGTCCCATTTTCGTACCGACGCGACGTAGGCAAACAACCGTCACACTTGGATATTCGATTTAGGGAAATAGCAGAGTCGTGCTTACATGCGTCAGTAAATATAAGATACAACTGCGCGTATAAAATGTGCGGCATTTACCTTCTAATACGTTTGGTAAGGAAAAAGTTGGAATGTGCAGATTTAAAGGGTAATCAGGGCGGAACATTGTTTAATTTTACTTCAATGGAAGGTGCAAACTCTCGACTATGAAAGATATAAAAGAAACAAAGTTGTGTAAGCAAATACGTACAAGTTTGTAGAATTTATTTACAGCGCTAGGTGTAGCTAGCAGCTAGGTGTAAGCATTGGCGGCCCAGTGCTATAGGCCCCGACTTACGAGTTGTAGATCTTGAGTTCGAAACCAGACAGGCACTTTAAATTGTGTGTTTAATTTCATCACCACTACTCTCAAAACGGTGAAAACTCAAAACATCTTGAGGAAACCACAATGATTCCAGGACGGAATCATAAAATTCGAACAGATGTGACATCAACCAACCCGCACTGGGCCCGCGTGGTGGATTATGGCTCACTCCCTCTCACAGAGAGGAGGCCTGTGTCACAGTAGTAGGAACATTATAGGCTGATTATAAGGTGAAGCTAGCTGTCTTCATTCACCTGTATGTGCCCGAACAAAGCGATAGATATCCTTCAAATATACAGTATGTTAACTAACAGAGGGCGTTCCCGTTAACCCGCAATAGTATAGCATCCATACATGCTAAAACAAATATTACCATTCGAAAATAAAATGTTTTTATTTTTTTTTATATTAAAATATTCACTAAAAATCGTAAATTGATACGTTAAAGAAACACTCTGTACACGCGTACTTGAAGGACAGCAATGTCGGAATTTATTTAATTAAATAAATTAGAATTAATTAAATAAATAGAGTATCAATTTACGATTTTTAGTGAATATTTTAATATAAAAAAAAAAAAAACATTTTATTTTCGAATGGTAATATTTGTTTTAGCATGTATGGATGCTATACTATTGCGGGTTAACGGGAACGCCCTCTGTTAGTTAACATACTGTATACATTGTAAAATACAAATTCTGGATTCAACGAAAAACCTATTACAAATTCATGATCATCAAACATTCAAAACATCTTCAGCAGTCCAATTTATTTTACACAAAGGGCCATCAGTAACACTAAATACAAATGATGCACACAAAAGTTTCAGTTCACAACTGAGAATTTACAAGCAGGCAACGGGGAACAGCGAGCATTGCACGAGGGAACATTAAAACAAGTTCAGGGAATGCATAGTTATAAAACAAATGTAAGACCATGATTATTTAAATATTTTAATGTCAGGACTTTGTCCGTCGTGGATTTTGGACCTGTTTGAAGGACAAAGCAAAAGCCTTCCTTCGTCTTAATACAGAATATCAGTCGATACTCGATGCTGTCAGGACCAAGATTTGTCGTTGGTCAACATGCAGTGCTGATAAAGATCCTTACAATATTGGAAAGCGAAATAACACCGACTTAAAATCCCTATGATGGAAGATAAAGCGGCGGCATTTGTATATTAGAAACAACTTATTACAGAACAGTGGCCAGTACCAACAATGTGTAATTATAGAGGTAGGGTGACGTAGAAGCATTCATAAATGTCTGACTAATTCATATTGCTCTTGAATAAATAACAAGATCGTGTTGCTACTACGATATCAAATATCTAAGCAGGTCAAAACTACGTGAGTTATGATGGAAGGTAATGGATACTAAGAATATAATATTGCTATTCATCTAATATTAATTATAGCTGGAGTCAGGGTAGGTTATTTCGAAACAAATACGTCTAGACACGCCTCGGTTTTTCTGGCCGCGAGTGTAATGAACGGTACATGCAGGGTTAGGCCTTAGAATCCGCTGTGAAAGCAATAGCTTTATTAAGCAATGGCACTAATAAGTGCAACAACACGGTACCGTTAAGGCACCCGACCCACGCCAACGATGAAGCGATTAGCCATCAACGATTTTCTCGCTCAGGAAAGATGAAAAAGATCGTAGGTAAAACAGATGAATATATTATGACTGTTCACACCGCCCGCCGCCCGGCGAGAACTCGTTTCTCGCAGCGACGAGAGCTATCAAATAGAGTACTCGCTCAACGATGCTCGCTTGGCGGGCAGACCACACGCTCGCTCACGCTTGTTATATTTCTATGGTACACAAGCATAACAGCGAATAAGAGCTAGTAATAGTTTTCAGTTGCTAGCTCTACTCGCTTCTCGTTAATCGCCAGCGGTGGAACAAGTGCTTAACGTTCCGCTATATCCATAACGTTACAGATGTGATACCGTTTTTTTGAAAACATAATTGCAGTTTTTTATAGCTTGAAATCAATCAACGTATTTTGTGTTTTTTGTAATTCATTCTGACTGTCAATAATTTTGCGATAGAGATTGTCCCCCTCCCACCCTGTCCCATCGCATCGCCTGTCCGCGCTATTACTTCGTTTGCGCTTAGCGTTCTTTCTGACTTTTTTCTTTTTGGTCGGCTTTTTAGGGTCCGCGTGGTGATTTTTACTTCCTCAAGAATTAGGCAATCAAAAGCATTTTTTTTTAATCTGACTGTTATTTCCAGAGATTAGCGCGTTCACACAAACAAACAAACTATTCTGCTTTATTACTAGAATATGTATTAATAAAGCAGAAGATATGTATTTATACATATAATTTATGTAGTGAGTGATATTAAAACAGTTGCATTTATAAATACAATGGAAGTTAAATCACAGGAGATTCTTATCCGTAATTTTTTTTTTACACAATATGACCGCGTATTTCATGGCCCGCTCCATCGCCCGATACTCTGGTGACGTCACAACTCGACTATGATTCGTACAAACATGGATAGGTCAAGAAGAAAATACGCTTATTTCGGCCTATTTTATTATATTTGGCATGTTCCAATTACGACCGAAATCATATGGGTCTACGAGAAAAAGGTACTCGTACTTTAGCGTGTGTAATGTGTATCCCTTTGTATTAGATAAGAGGATCGCATGTGGCCCGTGTGGGATACGAATCGGTAAATGGTCGGACAAGAAACGTTTCATAAATCGGCATTCAAATGGTTTATTATCGGGATAAGTTCACAGAACTAGGAGTGAAACCATTTAGCAGAAAAATGTTGCTTATTTATCACTAGCTGTGTCCGCGACTTCGTATTCGCGTGCATGTCGAAAAACAAATTGGATATATCATGGGTTTTATTAGTGTTGCGCGGAACCCTAATTCTTTTTCTTAAATAAAAGCCTAAATTAATCCTTATAACATCAGCTATCTGCCGGTGAAAGTCCCGTCAAAATCGGTCCCGCCATTTCGGAGACAGACAGATAATAATTTCAAAAATAGTTTTAAGTTTCGTACACATACTTTCATTATGCATTTAGTCAAAAAAATATTTTTTTTACATTACAAACAAACACTTCAATTTTGTTTATTTGTATAGATACGTCCCCCAATGTGCCCCAATTCCCTATTTCTCAACTGACTTAGTTCATTCAAGTTCACAATGCAAATAAGCATACATGTCGAAGAAACGTATCATATCCGAACCAAACGGAATTTTACAACAGCTCATCCCGTACTCCACACAGAATGTATTTGACTATCAATTCCATGCAATCGTAACGTATCAGAGTGCAGCTTATTGGAAAACAAACGTAATTACGTCCGACCAAACATGCCGAACGAAATACAACGTCATTTGCTTACGTCACACGCGCGCCGTCAATTCTCATTCGAGGCGTCACGGGCGAATGGGCCGCGTAAACAATAGCTGTTCGCAATGTTCGCGTTAAGGCCTGTTCAGATATAAGTGCATATTTTTATAAGCGATATTCGTTCCAGTTCCGCTTCAAGGGTCGGCAGTTTGGCCAGATTGAATATCGGTAAAATTTTTCATGAAGCACCTGTAATTTAGCAATACAACTCCATAACATAGCCCGTTTTTAGGCTTCTGATTTTATGAATGCCCTATCAAATATCACCGATATTTCTGAATATCGAATTCTAAACGTGCTTTTAGAAGTGTGAGCTCCGAATGTATAAAGAAACACTTAGCCGCTATACAACTGCTATAATTTAACCATGAAAGCTTCTAGATCACGATAGGGGCAAATAGACTTGACAATTTATTATTAGAAGTCCTTTAACAAGTCCGCCTCTCCCCTTCTACTCTCATCTATCATATCAAATGGGAGTAAGTATATAATTATTTGGTAACAAGTACAGGTCGGATGTGCCTTGTACATTGTCACGCGATATGGCGTGTCGTCCCAGTCGCATTAATGAACATGTAATTACTTCTACTCCGTTGATTATGGTGATCAGGGCTGGCCATAGACTGTTTACTTACACTAATGTTTAAAGCAGCAGTATTTTCCGAAATTCATTTTATAGCACATTATTACTGGTGTTTCTGGAAAAAGTTCTTAAAACAAAAAAGGTCATCAATCATGTAATAGGTATTCAAGAAACTACAAGATGCTCATGGGAAATTAATACCATTTCAGTACTGAACAAAGGTGATCGACTTTTCAGTTGGTTTTGCATAGTTTTGTACTTATACTGGACTAGAAAGTGGACTATAAAGGACTCTGAAAAGAAGTGCCCTTTCTAGTTAGGACACTTCTTTTTTGTAATCTTTCCTGTGATTCCTTGTCTCGCAAAGACGTGCAGCCCTAGGTGTGAACGTATGCCGTAAATACACACCATATTAATTTACCAGCGTCATACAGATGCTCAAGTACTATATTAAACGTTGACTAGTAATTAACATAACAAGTGTCGAGTAATTGATTTCGATGTCGCCTCGTACAGACACGCACCGAATTACTCTTAGAACAGATTGGAACCACTTGTCTAAATCGCACGTGATTTACATCGTACATTGACTTATGTTACTGCTTTAAATAGCTTTGGAATTGCTGGTAAATTAGACCTTCCTTATTTTTTTTGTGGGTGTCGTACATCATGATCGCTTCATATGCAAGTGACATTAATAGCCTTAAGGCGTTAGTATAATAATATGACTATGTCAGAACATATTAAGGCTACCACAGACAGGCGCGACGCGACTCTAGTAGAACAATTTCTATGAAAACTAAATGGAAATTGTTTTATCAAAATCGCGTCGCGCCTCTCTGCGGAAGCCTTTAAGGACATACAGGACCTAAATAAATAAATAAATAAATAAACGCAAAAAAAAAAAAACGCAAGTTTTAGAAACAATAAAAGTATTTGATCGACTACAGTAAAAAAAATCAAAAAAATATTGGATATTCTTCAGGATATATGCTAGGTCGATAGTGTACTGAAAACATAATACAACTACTTTGATACGATAGAAAAAAATCATGAAGATACCTCTAAAAACTTTATTTTTACAATAAAAACCATACTAATATACCTACATACAATCATTCAGATTTTTTTGGCAGATTATTCTACAAGCAATATACTAAAACACTAGCGTTTTAATTGTTCCAAAAAATAGATTTTTTGTACTTAATTAAATAATTGCTTCATATTTTGCAATAAATTACCAGCGTTATGTCATCGCGCTTCTTTTTCTTTTCTATGCAGTCCGACAGTGATCGCGCTTTAGGTCATGTAAGCCCCTTAAGAGCAACATTTTTATATTAATAAAATATTTGAAAGCCTCGTAGGTCTAGTGATCGCAAGCGCTGCTGCTAAGCATGAGGTCCTAGGTTCGATTCCCAGTTCTGGAATAATTTCTCAGTAGCAGTCGGGAGACTAGATTTGTGCTCGGTTGATGGCAATAGGCTTTGCCCTCTATTATATGGGACTTAAACAAAACTGGCGAAATGAGGATATACTATGGGCACACCTCTGCCCAACCTTTCGGGGAAACAAGGCGTGATGTTATGTTGATAAAATATTTATCAAATTGACTAGAAGAAAGAGAGAAAGAAGAAAGAAAATACATTTATTTAGCACAGACTAAGAGACACACAATACACCAGATAGTTAGATAATAGTCGTACATCAGATAAAAACTAAGATAAAATAAGAAGTGCAAAGTCCGATGTAAGAAATTAGCAGGACAGTGTGCCTCACGACTGCGCCAAAAAGGCCCAGTTCAGCAAAAATGCCAGACAACTGGTGCCTGACGCTGGTTTTCAACTGGACCTGACTGACATGACTACTACCTCGGTTACAGCCATTACCCGAATTTCATAGTCATATCAATTACGGCAACTTAATAAATTTATTAGTCCAAATCGATCATGAATCTACACAACATCGATTTATGTTTGAAAGAAGCATCGTATCGAGTTATATAATCATAACTCGATTGAAACGTGTGTGAGTTAGGGACGTGAGGTGACGCGTAAACGAGTCGTGACGTTTGTACCACAAACCCGACGATGTATTTCCGTACGCTACACTAAATTATATTGCTTGCTTAATTATCCATATAAAGTGAAACTGATGTGCATTAGGTTAGCATGTGAAGATATTAGCGGTTGATGTGCGGTTTCCATTTATACATGCATGAAATTGAAAAGCAAAAAAAATCTTGTCTACAACAAAATCTTGCAGACTGCTCAATATTTCATATTCAGGTGTGAAATTAGGTAATATTATAGTTCACAGATTAACGATCGATAAAAAAAACGATCTTTACAAGCAGTTGCTCTTAGTGAAAGCATGTAAGCACTAAGCACTCGTGTACGTTACCCTATCCAATAAGCTCAGAACATCCTGCATGGTACATGTACAACCAATCGGTATACTCCGAAAGGGTCCGATAAATCCCGGGGAAACCCGACGTCGTTCAATATGCACATGATAGTAATACAGCCTCAATACAACCGGCCGAGATTAGAGTCCACGCCAACCGACACAGGATCGGATTGCCTCGGAACGTGAACGAGAAGCTCCGAGATGAACGTGCGAAGTAAGCTACCAATACATGGGTTATTTCCATATAAATTCTGCTATATTGTATTTCATCGTAAACCGTCTTTTCCCTTTTGATATAAACAAAAAGAAGTCGAAATATTATGAAATACCCACACATAAGGGTATGTTTGGATTGGTTTGAAGATGTCATACAGAATTGGCCGGATGAAGTACTGCATTCGGAAGCATACAGAGATCAAACGAAGTCCTTTGTGGAACAGGAAAATACGGTTTCGAATTAGATACAACCTATTTGCATTGAAATTCCATCCGTCCTTCATTCACATCTAATTACCGCACGGTCAAACAGGCTACTCTCACTAATTCCATTAATTTGGAGCCGCGTCAGTTCACTGGCACTGAAATAAAGGGAATATCATACCGACAGTGGTACGTATTGGATTAATTCGGGAGCTCATCAAATCCCCGTGTCACTTCACATCAGATTACATAGATTGATATTGGATGGTAGTGGCTGTGCAGTGTCACAAACTCACAACTATTTTATTTTGCGTCGGACATCCATGAGACCGACTGACATTGCCGTGCGATGATTTTGGAAAAATTCGGCTCTCGTTCGCCTATTTTTATACGGATTTGCTTTTCGTAGAATTACTCTTATCTGACGCCAGTAAGTGCAAATTGTTTGTATCGGGCTTGGAATTTTAATTTTTCAGTATTTTACTCTTTGCTTCGTTCTGAAGTAATTAATGGGCACGTGTTGTGTTGCCTCCATTAACGATGTAATGCTATGAATTTTAAACCAGATCCAATTACAGTGGTATTTCATACGAAACATACGCCTCTTCAAAGTTAATGAATGTAATTCCTATTGTCCTTGCCACCTCCGAACATTATGATCATTAATCTAGTCGTATGTGCTCTTCGATTCTATCTCTCATGACCGCTATGTATGAAGGTACATAATTAATTGTGTACAATTAATCAACTTAATGGATTTATATCTACGTTGAGATCAGTATTAGTAATAGTGCTAACCACATAGATAGTGTAGTTATTTAGTGATCATCATGCGGTGGTAAAATTAAAAAAAGAATATTTATTTGATATAATATTTGGATTTCAATGTTCGGACAGAGAACCCGTATACTTAATAATTTATTTATTTATTTATTAAACTTAAACACACTATCTACTATCACTTAACTATTTACTTATAATTACTGGGTAAAATTAATAACATAAAGACACTGGCTTCTTTATTTACATTGATACCTAGATCCAGTAACACGCAGTCAATTTTCAATCTCAAAGTTGTATTATTTGCTGTTTTTCTCCTAATGTACTGCGGCCGACATTATATGGGTCCATAATGATCTTTGAGGTTTATTAGTAAGAGACTAATTCCTAGTATGTGTGTATTGCTCTTATTAGTAAGAGACTAATTCCTAGTATGCATTCTAGGTGTCGGAATGACGGCATGTGCTACGTACAGGAAGATAATTTTTATTTTCTGTTTTGTGGCAAAGGCTTTGTTAAATTAAATTATTAACAACTAGATGAATCCCGCTGTTTCATCCGCGTAAGTATTTATCCCGTGGGAATATCGGGATAAGAGGTATCCTATGTCCTAATCTGAGTCATTGTCTACCCATGTGCCAAACTTCATCCAAATCCATTCAGCCGTTTAAGCGTGAAAGCGTAATAAACAAACATTAAAAAAATCAAATCAAAGGTCAAAACAACAAAGAAACCAATTCGTAGTACTTACTATCTAAAATGAAGTGAAAGCAAGTACGAGTAACAAACTTAGCGTATTTTATTATACAAACACCGAAAAGTGTTTGTATACGTCTGTATATCTTCGTCATCTGACGGAGAAAGATAACATTGTGTGGAAAGCCTCGTGCTGCCAATACATTTTAACATGAGTAATATTCTCAAAACGGCTGAGAGAAAACCCACCTGTGTTGCTTTAACTAACCGAGCTATAAATAATCATAGTAAATATACCCGCGTACTTGCTGAGTGAGTGCACTGTGTAAGAACATCATTATTATTATTCATCTATATCCATAGGTACAGTCACGAGCATAAGTATGTATACACAGAGACGATTTTCTCCTTTAGTTTTGAATGAAATTTTATGTTATTACGAACAAAGTATTTTCGAACCCATAGGGTTGTGTAAAGTGTCGTATTTCAACGTTGCATTCGTTATTTCACGAAAAAATCGCAATTGAAAGTTTCCAAGTGTTGACATATTAGTGCTCGTGATTGTACTAATCTATACTAATAATAAAGCTGACGATTTTGTTTTTTTTGAACGCGAGCTATTCTCTGAAACTACGAGTTCTTGCATTGCCCAATTCTTGACGAAGGTTATATAGGCTTTTTAACATCACACTAGGACCCGTAGTGCTTGGCCAGACTGGCAGCGCGGGCGCGGTGAGCGGCGCGGGGAGCGCGAGGGGAGCGCGCGGGCAACTCACGCCATAGCTCGTTCATACAAGTGGCCGCAGTGGGTGGTGGCGCGAGCGGCCCGCGCAGGGACCGAGGTTCTCAAACTAGTTCGAGCTTTTTTCTAGTAAAAATAAATCTTCTTCATCCATATTATATTTTGACAAAAACTAGACACGACAACACGCAGAACGCAGCCGCG
The DNA here is from genome assembly GCA_927399505.1 of Luperina testacea. Lineage (NCBI taxonomy): Eukaryota > Metazoa > Arthropoda > Insecta > Lepidoptera > Noctuidae > Luperina > Luperina testacea. The sequence goes on from OV656771.1 coordinate 5,152,080, forward strand.
CTCCAGTGCGGACAGAAAGCAAGAAAGATCTATTCCTGTAAGAACGATATCACTGGCAATCAGCAAAAACCGAGTGACATTAATAATTCTATGATTCGATGAGGCCGACAGACGCTTTAGTCAAAGGAACAGGACACTTCATTTATCTAATACTAGCTCCGAGGCTAGTTCAAACGTCTGCGTTCCCTCTTTGTAAAAAGGTGGGTGACCTATAACTAATGAGTAAGCCGGGCTACAAATAAAAGAAAATGTCTGGCGTTTCAAAGGATAATGGACTCTGAAATCTCTTCGTTCTTATAATGTAGCTCATATGATATGAGTTGAATTTATGTACAAATAATATGAAAGAAACAAAGGAGAATTTCTAATAAAATGTCTATTTGGGACACATGAAATTGAATTTCTGTTGAGTTTGCATGCGCACATTTTCATTACACTGTGTACTGAAAATAGTTTTCGTATTTCTTTAAGAATATATCCCCCTTACTAATAAACGTTGCATATAGCGTCTGTATAGTTACGAAACGCTTTGTCTTCTTCTTGCGAAAGCCAAATTACTGACGATTGAAAGAGAGAAACCGGTGTGTAATTCGTCTGATATAAAACGTTTATTAGTAAGGGGGAAGGAGTTACTGTGGTAGCTATGGACATTATTTAAAATGCTAATCTTTTTTTTTTTCAGGATTAGAAATCAAATGACCCCCCCTCCCGCTCTGGGTGGAGCGGAAGGGAGTGTCAGACTCTTACTGACTAAAACCCACCGTGTTCCTTCCTTAGCCCTTTATGTTCCGGGCCAGCGGTAACCCTTTCGGACAATCCCGCTGTTAAAATCCTAATTTGGATTGAGTAGAATTTGAGATGGCCATATGTACCGACAAAATCTATTTTCATTATTTGTAACATATGCAGCCTATAATGTTCAAGCTGCTGGGACACTGGCCTCCTTTCTTCCAGAGGTGGGCTGTAATCCACCACGCGGGCCAAGTGCGGGTTAGTAGATGTCACATCACATGTCTTCGAATTTTTGGTTCTAGGTCCTGCTGGTTCGTCAAGATGTTTTCCTTCACCGTTTTTAATTACTCGTAATTCGTGGCAGAACAAGGCAAAGATGGCAAAAATCTTAAATTGACTCCTACCGAAAAGTCTGGGGAGAACTGCAGGAGTACGTGGAAACGAGGGTAGAGTCCTTTGTTCTGCAGTAGCACAAAACAGGAGATAGCTACGAGTAGATAGTAATATTTATAATGTACTAGCTTCTATGTCTTGTTACCCGGACCCACCCCGTCGCATCGCATCGCCTGCCCGGGTTTTAATTTCGTCTTCGCTTAGTTTCTTTCTTTATGCTCGGGTCTTAAGGGTTCTAGAGTGATGCCTTCCTCAAGAATTCGGCTATCAAATGCAAAGCAAGCAAAAGATATTTTTTTTAAATCCGACTTGTAGTTCCAAAGGTTAGCGCGTTCAAACAACCAAAACGCAAACATTATCTTCTGCTTTATTATTAGTAGAGAGTACTCACCTAAAGATTCCCTTTTGGAAAAAAGGAAATAATACATTTTTTTAAATACAGCACAGCAGACGAAGACCTAAAAGTAAATCAGCTGCATCCAAGCTTCAAAGGAGAAGGAGACAAAGCAGTCCTGATAACAGGGGTATCTGAATAAACGGGAATACAAGAACGTCTCACGAGTTGCATATTATTACGAGCGCACAATCCCGCGGTTACCACTCGTGATGTATGAACACTTGAATATGTATGGGCACGCAATTGCATCGCAGGAACCTACAGATTGACTTAAGTTTTGCTCGGCAACAGTGAATGGTTTATGGAAAACTGTGTTTGATTTATGCAATATCGTTGTTATTCTAACAAACACGTTTGTATTGTATGTCGTTGATAAAGTTTGTTTGGCTTGATTCTTGTGGGGAACGGAGCTTTTCAGTAATGAAGAATGTTACTAGGTATGCCAAATCGCTTGAAATTTTGTAACAGTAAAGCCTGTATGTATACAAATACACTAGTTTTTGTTGTAGTCAAAAATACCTAGCAGTTTTGATTTTATAGGCATTCAAAGTTTCGAAAAATATCGAGAGCCGCTAACAGTCACGTGACCGCTTGTGATGTCATGTCACAACGCCCCGCGCGGGCCGCGGCCCGCTTAGTATCAAGTCGCCAGGGGTTATAATAGGTGTAATAGCTTGCGCAGTATTTTGTTGTGTTTTCGTCCGTTAATAGTCTAATAATAGTAAATATTATTCGATTAATAAAATGGATGAAGGATTCGAAAAAGGGCAATCGGATAATCTGCCTAAAATAGATGGATTAATGGTTGCGCATTATTTATCTACAAATACTTAGTGATTTCGTTGCCGCCGAAATGCGAGGAATAAAAATGCAAAGTAAGCTTAATAGTTTATCTGTTCTAAATTGTTTTATCAAAACAAAATACCCAACAAATGTCGTAATGGAAGAATGCAACTCAAATAGTAGAAGTACCTACCTACCATTAAATTTTTACCTTAAAGACAGTAGCAGTGCAGCAGTGCAGTGCAGTGGGCAGTGGCAGTGTATTATAGTTTTGTAGCTATAGGTAGGTACGTATGTAGGTACTGCTCTTCTTAGTAAATTTAAATGAATACATACATTGATTTATTGCAAACTAGCTTCCGCCAGCAGCTTCGCCCCCGTTTCCCTCGGGAACTGTACATTTTCCCAGGATTAAAAGTAGCCTATGTTTTATCCCAGAATTCGTCAAGATCCGTTATCCAGTAGTTTTTGCGTGAAAGATAACAAACACACACACACTCACAAACTTTCGCATTTATAATATTAGTAGGAAGTAGGATAGGTACTTAGGATGTAGTGTAGATGTAGTGGGTTGAACGTTACAGATGTACTAGGTAAACCTTTTTTTATTTGTATTTTTTAACTAACAAAACACGTAAGGCCATTTTATTTAATTAAATTTTTATTGCAAATATAGATGTTCGAACGGATGTACTAAACCTTTTTTATTTATTTGTATTTTTTTTACTAACAAAATACGTAAGGCCATTTATTTTTATTTGAAACTTATTTCAGATCGGCAAGATACTGCTATGGCGATGATGCTATTGGTTATGTTCAAGTAAAAAGAGTAGGTGATGTATGTACGGTTAAATGTAGAAGCACGCCAGAACACCGCTTCAATCGAACGAACAATCTTCATAGCTTTTATCCATTTTTTTCGCATTTTAACGTCCTGTTACGAGCTTGGGGTTCGTGACAATAAAAACTACCGATTTAATAACCAAAAAACTGACACTTTACTCACCAGCACTAATTACAGTTCAAACACTAATTAGAAACACAATGTCACTTACTGATCACTCTTAGTCGCACTCGAATATCGCTTTCGATGTTATCGCATGTATAGCTTACTCAAAACTATCTGTCTCGCGGCTTGCGCCCGCCTTATATAGTTCCACAGAGGTACTCTGTAAACATCTAGTATGTTCGAGTACATAGCGGCCCCGACTGACTCGACGTCGATAGTTCTCGGAACTACTAGTACCTACAGGAAGGGTCAATGTCCTAGTACCAAGGCCAAGGTATTAGTTCTGCTACCCGATACAAGATGGCGCTAGTGGTAACTAATGGCGATACATGGCGATGTATCAAGCATTATTTTTGGCGCGCAACACTGCCCCCTCCTAAGACATGCTCGTCCCGAGCATTATTGGCTCCATAATAACGCGCCAGTCGATCCACATGGACGATCTTAGGAGTACCTCTTGCACCTTTCTGTATCCGGTAGGTTACATCATTGATCTTTGTCACAATCCGATACGGTCCGTCCCATTTAGCTTGAAGCTTAGGAGATTTCCCTTTGCTGCGGACTGGATTGTGCAACCACACTAGTGAACCTTCGTCGAACCCTTTATTATTCATTTTGCGGTCATAACGGGTTTTCATCTTTTCAGACATTTGCTGGCCCGATTGTCTGACATGCTCATAAATGTCATTCATCTTGCTCCGCAAGTCATTCGCATAATCGGTTACACTTCGTGGGGCATCAGGTGGTATTCCAGTGATCAGGTCAGCAGGCAGCCGTAATTCTCTTCCAAAGTTCGCGAGAGCTGGTGTCACCGATGTACTTTCGTGGACAGCGCTTCGATATGACAACAAAAACGGTTGTATGTGCTTGTCCCAATCTCGTTGCCGATTTTCCACAACTTTTGCTAGATACCTCTCCAGTGTCTGATTAAATCGCTCCACCATTCCATCCGATTGTGGGTGGTAAGAAGTCGTTCTTGTTTTATGAGTACCCATAACTCGACAAGTTTCCTGGAATATTTGTGATTCAAAATTCCTTCCTTGATCACTGTGAATCTCCAAGGGTACTCCAAAACGACAGAAGACGTCATGAACTAATTTGTCTGCAACTGTCGAAGCTTCTTGATTTGGAATGGCGAAGACTTCCGACCACTTAGTGAAGTAATCCATCACAACCATGAAATACTTGTTACCACTATCACTTTCCGGAAACGGCCCCGCAACGTCAAGGGCTATCCTCTCCCATGGTGCACCAACATTGTACAATTTCAATGCACCCCTACTACGAGTCTGAGGTCCCTTTACAGCTGCACAACTTGTACATTTGCGACACCAATCCTCGACATCGTCCCGACAGTGGACCCAGTAAAACCGTTCTCGTATCTTCAGTAGAGTCCGTTTTACTCCCAGATGACCTCCTGAACAACCATTATGGTACAGCTGTAGAACATCCGGTACTTGAGCTTTAGGGACAACCATTTGCAAATGACAGCTGTCTCCCCGAGCATTTTCCCATTTACGGCACAGGACTCCATCCTGAACCACCAAGCTGTCCCATTGGGCCCAATAGCTTTTTGTGACCGAACTCATCGCTGAGACGTCCCTCCACCTGGGCTTAGGAGCTCTGGCCTTCATCCACTCCAGAATCGGCTTGATGTCTGAATCTTCCTGCTGTGCACGTTGTAGGCTTTCCTTCCACTCGTTGTTGAGGTCTGTCTTAAGCATCCTCACAGGTACCACTTCCTTACTCTCCTGCCTAGTACAATGCTTGCAGTCTTCAGGACAAGGTCTTCTTGACAATGCATCTGCGTTGCCATGAGATTTTCCGCTGCGATGTTCGATCACAAAGTCGTATTCCTGCAGTAGTTCAATCCATCTCGCAACTTGTCCTTCTGGGTTTTTGAACTGCAATAGCCATTTCAGTGCAGCATGGTCAGTTCGTAAGTGGAATTTCCGACCCAGAAGATATTTGCTAAAGTACTGCAACGACTTTACCACAGCAAGTAGTTCCCGTCTCGTTACACAATAGTTCCTTTCCGGCTTTGACAACGACTTGCTGAAGTACGCTATCACAACCTCTTGGTCACCGTTCCGTTGAGATAACACACCGCCAAGTCCTATGTCACTTGCGTCTGTGTCAACTATAAATTCCTTGCCTGTATCAGGGTACCCCAAAATAGGTGTTTTGCACAGACGGTCCTTTAGCTCCTGGAATGCGATGTCGCAACTTTTATCCCAGCAGAAATGTCGCTTCTCCTCGGTTAGCTTATGCAGGGGTTTGGCTATGTCTGCAAAGTTCTTGACAAATCGTCGATAATAGGAGCACAAACCCAGAAACGCTCTGACCTGCGTCTTGTCTTGTGGAACTGGCCAGTCCTTGACAGCAGCAATTTTCTCTGGATCCGTGCGGATACCTTCTTCAGACACGACATATCCCAAAAAGCTAACTTGTCGTTTGAATAGTGAACACTTCTTCGGACTTAACTTGAGGTTGGCACTCTGGATCTTCATGAGCACGCGTTCCAGGTTTTGTAGATGTTCTTCAAACGTCCGGCCTACGATGATGATGTCGTCCAAGTAGACCAGGCAGGCATCGCCAATTAACCCGGTAAGTACAAGTTCCATCAACCTTTCGAACGTTGCCGGAGCATTGCACAATCCAAACGGCATCACTTTAAATTGCCACAGCCCCTTTCCTGTCGAGAATGCAGTTTTCTCCCTGTCCTTAGGATCAATTTCGACTTGCCAGTAGCCACTTTTCAGGTCCAGTGTGCTAAACCACTTTACTCCAGTAAGCATGTCCAGCGTGTCATCGTTTCTCGGCAAAGGATAGCTGTCCTTCTTCGTAACGTCGTTCAGACGACGATAGTCAACACAAAACCGCATACTGCCGTCCTTCTTTCTTACCAGCACTACAGGTGAACACCATGGACTAGATGAAGGTTCAATAACACCTTCCTTCACCATTCCCTCAATCATGGTTTCCACTTTCTTTTCACGTGCTACCGGCAGTCTCCTTGGTCGCTGACGGATAGGCAATTCTTCTCCTGTGTTTATTTTGTGTTGAACTAAGCCAGTCCTCCCGATGTCAGCATCGTTTGCCGAGAAAACATTGGCGTACCTGAGTAACATCTTCTTCGCTTTGACCATTTCATTTTGGGACAGAGCGCTGCGGCAGTCTTCTAAAAGGGTGGTCACTCTCGTTTGTGCATCCTTGCTGAGGGTCCCAGTCGATAGATATTGGCATCGACGCAACCAATCCACTTCCTCGCAAGTACCAAGTAGTGTGCCTTTTTCTATAATCTGTTCCTGATCACAAAGGTTCAGCATACGTACCCCTGAGATGTCGGTGGCTCTCACCAAAGTTCGTGCCACTTTCCATGGAAGGTCATTGTCTACCCTTTCCACGAGTACACAACGATGAGTTTGCCCAGGATTCCGAGGTAGACTAACCGGAACAATCGTTTCCGATCTCGGCGGAAGAACAATCTTCTTAAGGCTGTACACATTACCTGGTAAGGCCCCTTCCACGAAAACTTCCTCTTGTCCACATTTCAAAACACCTTGCTTGACGTCAATCTCGCAACAATTCTTCCTCATAAAGTCAAGGCCCAGGATGCAATCGTCCATTATATCAGCCACAATGACTTTATGCAGGTAGATTCTGTTGCCTAGCTTCAACTCCATCTTCTTCTCTCCACGGACGGGTATGCGCTGACCGGTGGCTGTTACCAAATTAATGTGTTCTCGGTTGTGTGCAGAGTCCCCAAGGAACCGACTTATAAGTTGGGAACTGACGACCGTACGAGAGGCTCCAGTATCTATGGTCAGCTTACACGGCGTTCCGTTGACCTCGCCCTTGATGATTAGGCTATTCCCATCATGGGTTTGTGTGATCGAAATCCTTGGGGCTCCTTGAACATCAGCCAGCACCCGCCCCGCAGTCCTGGCTATTACTCGTTTCCCTGCTGCTGGTGTTGGGCGGTGCTGTTAGCCGCACTGCCCTCTGGAGATCGGCCGTCTTCTCTTTCTGCAGTTCGCTTAGGGCAACTGGATCGAAGGTGGCCCCTTTCCCCACAGCCGTAGCACCTAGGGCTGTATCCTTTACTGCGCTCGCGAACTGTAGCCGCTGCAACCTCCCTGACGCGATGGGAACGATGATCTTGCCGCACAGCTTCCACCTCCAGTGCATGGGCCAAGGCGTCCTTCAGCGTCCCGTGGTGACCGAGCCTCACAGCAGCTCTAACTTCAAGGTCGCGGATTCCGTCGATGAATGCCTGCACCAGGTTCCCATCAATCAGCGCAGGTACGGACTGGTAAGCTTTGCGAACCAGCTTCTCCACTTCAAGTGCCCACTGCTGCAGGTTTTCGTTGTTGCGTTGCACGCGATCCTTGAGCTGCGCCCGAAACACGTGTTCCAGGTGAGCGTCGCCATACCGAGCCTCCAATGCCTCAAGGAGCTGCTCGTAAGTCACTTCCTTACCGAGAGCTTCCAGAACAGTTAAGGCCTGGTCGCGCAGGCCCAGGGTGAGGGCAGTCATGGCCTGACTTTTATTCCACCCGTTCGCCTTCATGACAGCCTCAAATTGGATTTTGTAGGCCGACCAGGAAGAAGTTCCATCGAATGGTGGCACTTTGAATCCACGTAGCGAAGGTGTTGTAGCTACGGGAGTTGCGATTCCATCCCCAAGTTTAAGGTGACCCAACTCTTGCTTCACATTCGCAATGACGTCATTAAACTTGCTGATCTGAGTTTCAGCTTCTGACAGGCGGTTGTCATGCTGGGCAACCTTCTCCTTCACCTCCTTCATCTCTTTCCCCAAGGTTGCGTGAAGGTCCTTCATGAGGAGCATCTGCTCTTCCTGGCGGCGCACCTGCTCCTCTTTATCCCGCTGGAGCTGTTCTTCCAACCGACGAGCCTGTTCCTCCTGTCGGCGGGCCTGCTCCTGCAGCATCATCATCAGAGCAGCAAAATCTGGTGCTGATGATGCTGGAGCAGCTGTGGACGGGCCGGCCTCCGTGGTCGGTAGCTGACCTTCCGACCCCTGTGGCATTGCTCCACCAAATCGCCTCTGATCCGTCTCTTGCTGGCGTTGACTCCGGGTACGGATACCCTCCATGTCGTCTTTGGGTAAAATCGGCATGTTTTTATCCCTCGCTTCTGACACCAATTGTTACGAGCTTGGGGTTCGTGACAATAAAAACTACCGATTTAATAACCAAAAAACTGACACTTTACTCACCAGCACTAATTACAGTTCAAACACTAATTAGAAACACAATGTCACTTACTGATCACTCTTAGTCGCACTCGAATATCGCTTTCGATGTTATCGCATGTATAGCTTACTCAAAACTATCTGTCTCGCGGCTTGCGCCCGCCTTATATAGTTCCACAGAGGTACTCTGTAAACATCTAGTATGTTCGAGTACATAGCGGCCCCGACTGACTCGACGTCGATAGTTCTCGGAACTACTAGTACCTACAGGAAGGGTCAATGTCCTAGTACCAAGGCCAAGGTATTAGTTCTGCTACCCGATACAAGATGGCGCTAGTGGTAACTAATGGCGATACATGGCGATGTATCAAGCATTATTTTTGGCGCGCAACAGTCCTTTGGAACTATAAAAAACAACTTTTCCGGTGAATTGGTAGTTTTAATTTTACATTTAGGCACAACGCATGATTTCCTAGTATTTGGATTGGACATTTTTTTAAGTATTTAGGTATAATTTCGACGGCACGGGCGCGCGTCCGCGAGCGGACTGAGTGAGCCAGAATGAGCGTGTTGTGCGATGACGTCACACCGTCACCGGCAGCCCGCGTCGTGCGGTTACAACTTGTTTTATTTCTAAATCGGAAACTAATTGACGTATCGAAGTAATTCTTTCACTAGTATTTTTTATTTTTGACAGAGAATATGGAGTGCTAATAATCAAAATTAGGTAACATTCTTCATTGGGAAATCTGGTAGTATACGCTGACGTAATCAAACTTCATTAATTAACCTATAAAGATGTTTTTTTTTTTTGATACCCCATAACTCTAGGGTGAAAAACACGCTGTTTAGTTGTCAATATATTCAATTAATATTACTCCGAAGAAGTTTAGTTTAGAATTCACTAGTCTTGTCGAACAACCTACAAGATGTTCTTTGAGCAAATTATTATCAAGCTATTACCAGCATCGCTGCGTCTAGCTATTATATTCCAGCTTGAATAGGAAGTACCTAAAGTAGTCTGACAATACGGCAAGTCGTGAACCTCTGTCGAAGTATCGACGTCGGTTATAATGACACAGCACATTACAATAAACAATGAGACACGACCTCGATCGCAGCACGGTGTTGTCGTTGAACAAGCTATTTTAATTATAATTGCCCCCTGATGACGTGCCTGCTGCAGACACGACGACAGGATATGCCAACGATAATAGCATTGAAAACAATAGTTGGCAATAATTCTGGCGCGAGTTTTAATTGGAGGTAAATATAGGATAGTTTTTAATTGTAATATGCCAGCAATTTGTGTTCGTGTGTTTACTACATAGGCAGTTCGATTTCGGTGTAAAATGTTTTTTTTTTTTTCAATATTTCTAATGTTTGCTTTTAAACTTTTAACTATAATACATTATACGTAGCATTGCATTCAGCACTTATTTTTCAGTAAATTAATTAATCTATATTAATAAAGCTGAAGAGTTGTTGTTGCAGAGCCGAGCAAAAAGAAATAGCGCGGACAGGCGATGCGATGCGATGGGGTGGGACGGCGGAACAATAAGTTTCACGCGGACGAAGTCACGGGCAGAAGCTAGTAAAGTTTCCTGTGTGTCTCTCAAATGGGTTTGCACTACTGTCGGTCTGTTCTGTAAAAATCTGACCGCGAAAAGGTAGGTAAAGTGAGCTGTCACTCCTCATGATGCTAGGGAGGACACTGTTGACACCTTACTTCGACTAAGTTTTCACGATAAGATTTTTACAGAATAATCAACTGGTACAGTCAGCAACAAAAGTCGATTAACACTTCAGTTTTTTTGATCTCAGTTATTGAGCAAAATATTAACACTTTAGTTTTTTTAATCTCATGTTTTGAGCAAAATATTTGTTCAAAATTTCATTGTACGTCTGCTGCAATTTTAAACAAATATTTTGCTCAATAACTGAGATTAAAGAAACTGAAGTGTTAATCGACTTTTGCTGCTGACCGTACTATACCTACCCGTGAAATTCATTCATTAATTTAGTTTATAATGTCAGATTTTCTGCACTCTTTTAAATTTTTCATGCGAGGAGTTTAAGTACTTATGGCAATAATCCCTTACGAGCCGTTAATCGTAACTATATATTAAGAAGCCCTTGTTCGGCACTGAACCTTTCAGGGTTCGTGCATGTGTGTGAGTAAAACAAACAGCCACAAATTAAAGGAACACTGTTCAGTTAAGCTGACAAATCCTCTTGTCATGTCTCAAAAGGTACGGTAAGATGTCGGTCCCTATTAAAATCCTTGGCTTCCTCTAGTAATTAGGGCAAGAAAATGGAGCTCTAAGGTACCAAGATAACTAAATTACAATGTTAACTAAAGGGATCAGAAGCTCTATCATTGTGTCTTTGTCAAAGTGGACTGAGTACATCAAGACCTAGACTCCAGACGGTCCTAAGATAAATATTTGTTTAGGTAAATCACCAGTAATTTCTTATGTCAGTTTGGGCCATCGTGACCGCGGATTCTAATGAAATTCAGTTAACTTGAAACTCGGAAAGTTGTTGTATTCTGACGGAGCCGCAAGCGCAGCTAGTATTAAGTATGAAGAAGAAAAAGACTCCAGACGGTCCTAGGATAAATATTTGTTTAAGAAAATCAACAGTAATTTCTTATGTCAGTTTGCTGCCCTCGTTGCCGCCGATTTTAATGAAATTCAGTTAACTTGAAACTTGGAAAATTGTTGTATTCTGACGAAGTCGCAAGCGCAGCTAGTATTCAATATGAAAAAAAAAAAAAATGGTTAAATGGTCAAAAAAAAATGGTTAAATGGTTAATGGTCAATGGTCAATGGTTAATGGTTATGGTCAAATGGTTTACTTAGTTATGTACATAAATAAGTTAATGCATTAGCATTAAATGCAGATAGTATCGAGTTAACGATGGCCATAAAGCATTTTTCGCGTGCACGGCCCGAATACCAGGAATAATGCGTACTATAACATTAATAATGAATATTCAACAAGGCTAATAATAAATGCAAATTACATCCGCAGCGACAGCGAAATATATCTAATTTCAAAGGTAATTTAAGATCCTACAGTAAATTAACTTGATGTTCACATTTGAATATGGAGATTTTAAGGGATAGTGCTGCTGATGAGGCGCTCGAAGACTTCCAAGAAAGTTATTCATGGAAGTCTTATGAAAACATTTTCATATTTAAAATAAATTCGATGGAAATACTGTATTAGGTAAGTACTAACCTAAATTGGAATGTCAACAAGCTTTTAGATATTATTTAAATTATTTACCCTCATCACTTAAATTCGAATTTACTTTCAAGAAAAGCAATAACATAAGTACCCACCTACCGAAAACCCAACAAATTGTGAGTTTCCTTAATTATCTAGGAAACCTTGCGTAATGATGGATGAACAAGATAACAGCTGCGTCGCGCTCGTTTAACCAAGAATTTCGATTAGACAGGCGAGAAAATCCCTCTAATACTGCTAATGTCCATCTAAACCGCCGCAGTGGTGTGACAGTGGAAAAATTCATCCAGGCAGACCAGTAATCAGTCAAGTTTTAGCTCCGCATTACTGTAATGGGACGCCCAAAGCGAATGCCGCTTTGTCTCCGTACACAGCGGTTTATGTAAAGGAGGCCACGCAGTCAGCGTTTGTAACCCGAGTAATGGATGTTATGTGTGAAATTGCTTCCGTTGCCTCTAATCCAATTTGCTAACAGCGGGGTGTGTAAATTGAGGCGTGATTTGAGTGCAACACTTTCGTTAAATTGATGACTAGTTTTATCATTGTACGTTATGCGTTTACAGGCATTTGCGCTGATCAGAAAGTCTTCATCACCTGCCTAGCCTTTTCTCAACTATTGTGGTCGGCTTTCAGTCAACCGGATGCAGCTGAATACCAGTATTTTATATGGAGCGACTGGCTATCTGACCTCCACAACCCAGTTACTAGACCCCTTGGTAAGACTGGTTGTCAGATTTTCGGACTTCTGACGACCCGTAATGACTGACAAACGAATCCACGAATGACAGCCGGGACCAACGGCTTAACGTCCTTTCCGAGGCACGGAGGGGTCTTGGTATGTAAAGATGGTCACCCATCCACAGAGCAACCGTGGCAAGCATAGCTTAACCTGATCGATCGAACTGTGCGGCTGTTATTATTTAGCCACGGGCCCCTCACGCCCGTGCGTGAAGAAGACAGAAGCGAAAATATAGTTGAATAAATACCTAAGGTTTTTCTTCACCATCTTCATTCATCCACGGAGCAACCGCGGCTAGCCTTTTTTTTTATTTTTTTTTATCGTGGAGAAATGCTCTTGCATACTGCACTACCACGGGGAGATAGTGCAGTTATGTGGGACTCTAACCCACTAAAACTCCACGGTGTCCTCCTCTGCCGCTTACGGCGGGAACACGGGCTCGCGTTAGCACGCATCCGTGAACCCGCCGCGGCTGTCCGTTGCCGGACCCTCCTCTGGGGAGTACTCCCCATCACCGGCGCACCAGAACACATATAGCACGCCGTGACCACCCCAGGGACCAAACCAGCACATGGGCGCCAGACGACCCCGTGTCTGGGCACCCTTGGTCCCCCCTGCGACGGGTCAGAACTTTGGCCCCGCCGCCTGCCAATTTTCGGCTGCAGAGGATAGGGAGAGCGGCCAACGTAATACCGACACTCCTCTTCCCCTGCAGCCCCACCGCGTCCGCCATCGTACGGTGGCGACCCCGTCTAGGCCGCGGAAGGTAGGGAGAGCGGCGCACCGTAATACCGGCACTCCTCTTCCGCCGCGGCCTCCGACCCTCAGCCGCGATGCCTCCGGTACGACATCGCGGCCCGCCTCAGTTGCGATGTCGCCCAAGCGACACCGCAACCTACTTTTGGCCGCTACGTCGTTGGCTTGTCAGCAAAAGCCCTGACGAGCGGCCCTCCTCGGGTTCCTCTTCGCTTCACCGTGGGTGTCCAAGCCACGGCTACTGAGCCCCCCCGCCTCGACAATGCGGGAACCCACCGGGGGGGAACCGCGGCTAGCCTAGCTTAACCAGATCGATCGACCTGTACGGCCTCTTACGCTGATCAGAAAGTAACACAGCAATATAGTGATGTAAACTTTTTTTAGCAAAAAAAATAAAAATATAAAGCTCATGCACGTCGAGTTGTATCACACTAATATTATAAAGGCGAAAGTTTGCGAGTGTGTGTGTGTTTATATGTTTGTTACTTCTTCACGCTCAAACAGCTGGACTAATTTTGATAAAATTTTGTATGAGGTAGCCGACACCCTGGATTAACATATAGGCTAATTTTTATCCCGATATTCCCAAGGAATCGACATTTAAGGCTCCTACAAACAGGCGCGACACGTGATATAATCGCGCGCGACACAAAGGCACCGCTCGTTGCGCGACTTGCGGTGCCTTTGTGTCGCGTGTCGTGTCGCGCCTGTTTGAAGGAGCCTTTACGCGGGGCGCAGCTAGTAAAGAATAAAGTTGTAAATTTTTCGTTTTTTTTTTATTACTGCTGAATGGCCCTGCTCTTGACCTCGATCACGTCGATGGAAAGCGATGAATGAGGTCTATGATGGAACGATTTATATTTATTTTTCATTCGGCATTTGCTTCCAAATTAAAATTTAACATACACGCCGCAAACAATGTAAAATTGTCAAGAATATTAAACACTAGCTTCTGCCCGCGACTTACTCCGACCCACCCCGTCGCATCGCATCGCCTGCCCGCGCTTTTACTTCGTTTTTGCTTAGCGTTCTTTCTAACTTTTTTTCGTTTTGCTCGGCTCCTAAAGGTCATAGCGTGATGTTAAAGCCTATAGCCTTCCTCAAGAATTGGGCTATGAAATGCAAAAAGAATTTTTCAAATTCGACTGGTTGTTCCAGAGATTAGCGCGTTCAACCAAACAAACTCTTCAGCTTTATAATATGTATTAAGTATAGATTTCTTCTGCACCGCTACGTAAATCGCTAACTTCATAGCTTGAAACTAAGCCGTCGTCCACGCTTTTTGCCATCAGATAATTCAACGCTATTTCACGACGCACTTTTTCGTCTTAAAGTGATCACTACACAAGGATTTACACGGATTCACTCGGAGTGCCAACAGACCTTTAATGATTGTACCCATTAGGAGCAAAGCTTGGAAAACACTGCGCACGTTTACGTTAAAGCTAAACATAATTAGAAGGATATTGATTGGCTCACATTCTGAAAATCCTCGAGTATATAGAATAAAAATAACGAGTTCCCGCAAAACGTAAGCTTTTTCGACGAAGTAATTTTGAGAGTAATGCAATGTAATTGAACAGATTTACTCGTCGGGGGAAAAAAATATCGAAGGATGTATTTCGTTCAAGTAACGAGGGATTTGTAGAGCAGCTTTGACATCAATAGGTTTGTTTGTAGGAGAAAACTTACTCTGGATAATGATTCCGCTTCTAAGAAACGAAACGTCGCACTAACGACTGCGCTGCTTACCTGAAATGGAGAAATGTCTGTTAGTGAAGGAGAACACGGTTATTGTTACAATGCTTAGAAGGGTTTCAGGTACTGTCAAATGAGTTTCTTATACAAGAAAGAATTATATATCTTTACGTTACGCAGACAGTTTTCATAATTACTTTAAGGGCCTGTGCACACCTCGTTTTTTAAACGCGCCGTTGACGCGCGTTTTATGAACGTGCGTCGACGGCGCGCTTTTATCCTACAGAAGGTCTACAGGCTGCGTCTGACTCGTGTGCGTATCGCGTCTGTATATATCGCTACAAACGCGCGTCGACGGCGCGTTTAAAAAACGTGGTGTGCACAGGGCCTAAGGCTCCTTCAAACAGGCGCGACACGCGATAAAATCGCGCGCGACACGAAGGCACCGCAAGTCGCGTAACGAGCGGTGCCTTTGTGTCGCGCGCGATTATATCGCATGTCGCGCCTGTTTGTAGGAGCCGTTATATGTGATTTTTAAACTGAATGCGTATTCGTTGCTGTTTTACTTAGTACCTATTGTACTCATCTCTCTTATTAACGGTACTTTCATCGTCTTACAAGTTAACACGAACTTGTACGGAATCGGACATTATCAATCTCTCCTAAGTCAAGTTGCACACACAAAATATAATTGATTTCAGTACAGCTCAGACTTTCTTGGAAACCAAAAATTTCGCATAAATACGTAACTAACTGTTGGCGTGATCGAATTCAAAGAAGGTCCCGCCTTCTTTGAATTCTATCACGCCAACATTAGTATGCCCTAACGTCTACGTGACGTTTGGTTTTCAGCATTAAAAGACCAAGTAAAACCAACCAGTAAAAGACTGATTTATTGCTAAAATATTCTGACAGTCCAAAAAAAAGTCAACTGTTTGAAATACTGGCTGACATATCAACGGTTAGGCAAGGCAAAACAGCTTATGCTAGACAAAGTCATTATAATATTTTAACATACCTACCGGAGACACAAATTAGCTTCATTTTCTTCACAAACTGGATCCTTAAATGAATGTTTGTAAATATAAATCAGATTTAAAGCTAAGTTATTTAGGGGATTTGGAACGTTGAAAATTGTGGAACCTGTTAGACAGTTTATTCGGGTTCAACCAAGCAACAGCTTAAAAGCTCGTTTCCACCTAAAACATTGTCTTCAAAAGAGAGAGAAAAATCCAGATAAATGTGTTGAAAAGCAACAGTGTATCGGTTGTGTGTTATCAGTGACTATAACCGCGGATGGATGGACACATGTCGACCCTCGTCTCAATAATTTTCACAATCCGCCACTCCGGACAAAGGCACGTGTATAAAGTTATAGACGTGCATACTAGATCGTTACTGACTATTTACGTCAAGGTAAAGTACTAACAAGCAAACTTGTTAATGGACATTGCTTGTAAGTTTCATATAAGTACCTACTTGCAATTTTTTGTGGTTAAAACCCTGCAGTAGTTGTCTTACTTGATAGCGAGACTTGCACCGTTGCTTGCAAAATGATGAGTTTTCGCAGTACATATCGATTTCAAAATCAATCTTGCTTTTGGGCATCGCTTAGGTGCGGTTCTACATGAAAGTCACCGTTAAATATAGGTATCTGGAAGCTTCGAATATCATTCCACTATATACAGTTAAGTTAAGCCATACAAATAATGGAGGAATATTCTGAAACTGAAAAGAACAGTGCCTGAACTTAACACGAGAGGGGGTTACGAAATAAATAATTTTTAATGATTTTATGGAAACAATGGTGTTTGCATAAAATCATTAAAAAATCGCGCGCGACACAAAGCCACCGCAAGTCGCGCAACGAGCGCCGAGCGCGTGCCTTTGTGTCGCGCGCGATTATATCGCGTGTCGCGTCTGTTTGTAGGAGCCTTAAACCTGAAGAGTTTGATTGTTTGTTTTGAACGCGCTGATCTCTAGAACTACGAGTCGGATTTGGAAAAATCTTTTTGCATTTGATAGCCCAATTCTTGTGGGGAGGTTATAGGCTATTTATCATCACGCTACGACCCTTGGAAGCCAAGCAAAATTAAAAAAGTCAGAAAGAACGCTAAGTGAAAACGAGGTAACAGCGCGGGCGCGCGATGGGATGCGATGCGGTAGGGCGAGGCCGAAATTTCGCGCGGACGAAGTCGTGGGCAGAATCTAGTCTTGAATAATGTCTTAGTCACACACTATCTACATTCAATACACATAAACCAAAGTTTCTCTAATTAATCAAGAGTGCGTATCTGTTTCAAGTGCCCATATCTAAAATGGTAATTAATTTTAAAAGCTTTGTAATACAGTAGCATCTCGTCCAGAGTCCGGACGGGCACTTGAAGCGCCTCTCGAATTTCCAACATCTTGTACTTACCGCTATTTCCGATCTTATAGCCCGTTTGAATATATTTAAAATATACGTAGGTACCTCTTACAGTATTAAAGTCTTTGTATTTATTTTACCATTACGTCCATACAAAATTTTATCAAAATTAGTCCAGCCGTTTGAGCGTGAAGAAGTAACAAACATATAAAGATAAACACACACACACTCACAAACAAGTTATAAGAAAAGTTAATTCTTTTAAAAATCAAACCCAAGATCTAGAGCTGTCATAAAGGCAAGAGAGGGCCCACAAAAGATGTTTCTCCACAATAGTAAAGTGACGGTGCACAGAATGCACTTCAAAACTACTAAAGACAGGAAGCGAAGTACTCTTTGTATTGAGGAATGGAATGGCCGCGTCATCATGTGGGAAATAATAAAGAATAGTTCTTCATTGTACAACAATAAGAACGGTCTATTTTCGTTTTATTTCTTCTTTACGAGAGAGACTTCTGACCTTAAATGGAGCCTTGGAGTACTAAACTTCGCTCTATTAAACATAGCCTCGTCAACGTTCACTACTCATTTTGCATTAGTACTTAGTACCCATTGAATAACTGCGCACACACAAGCAAAATCTACGCGTATACAAGTTGTACTCACACATTGAAAGGCCTCCTAGACCCTAATTAGTAACAAGACTCAGTTAATAAACGCGCATGTCCCGGATTGGGAGATCGGGCCTTTGGGCCGCTTGATCCTACATACACCAACCAACCGTACTAATTGTACACGTCGTCGCGTTGACCCCCAACTGATGGCATACCCGTATGCAAATGAATAACTTGGGTACTATAGAGGTGTAATGTAGGAAAGGACGCATAATTAAAAGGTAACTTAATTGTGCAATGTTCTCAGCGGTTAGTTAACCAGTAATTTGTACCGTTATGAATGGTCTCTTTGTTAACCCAATTTGTTTTACTGAGAGGGCTTTATTTATATTATTAAGTCATTTTGTTTTAACAGTTTTAACAAAAACTCAAATGAGTATTTATGGAAACTTCAGGTTTTTTGGAAAATTTTGTGCTTGTACATCCATTAAAAAACTGAAAAATTGATTTTTTTTTATTATTTGTACTAATGTAAATAACATTACTGAGAGCTGATTTTTCCAACGCCAGATAACTTTATCGAAGGAATAATTTTAAATTTTTGACAGTTCTTCCATACAAAAACTGTCAAACGACAATTTTATTCCACGAATAATAAATATCTGTTTATTGAAAAATCAACCCTAAGAATGTTAAAATTTTTGTAAAACTGATCCGCGAAATATATTAAATTACATGTCGAAAGAGACTTTTTTCTCATATTTCTACGTAGCCTAGTTATTAAAGTTCGTTCAACTTCAACCTAAATAGCACAGTACGGAGGGGATTTAATCACGGTCGCGGGCATTGGTAGTGTTTCATAAAATTCAACGTTCGCCCCGTTTCGCTTATAACGCGGGATCCACTGAACCGATTCCTATCGGATTTTTAATATACTCGAATGCAGCTATTGCTTATAGACCATTTACCTTTACACTGAATGAGGTACACGACGAATTGGTACATCAGAGAGGATAAATACTTCCGTATTTTGGAGTGTTGTAAGTCATCGCTTCAACTAACGATACGGAATAGAGATGCCAGCATGATACCTCTTCAAACCAGGAAGCTTTAGCCATAAACTGGAGAATCTCTTAAATAAGGAAATTTCGAGATAATGTTTTAAGATCCTGTTACTCTCCCAGAAGCACGTTTCCTTGGAATATTATTAGAGAGAGGCGAAGTTAAGGAAATCGAGTGCTGTGTTAAAATTCGCTATCTTGTTAACTAACGCAAAAGCTGAGAGGCTCAAGAACATAAATAAATAATATCGTCCCCTCAGAAAAATACACGAGAAATACTGGTGAAAGGAAAAACATTAACAGAAATGTTAAGAACATAAAAAATATATATTCGTTGCTCCCTTCATTCAGGGTGCGAATAGTCAGAATTATCTCCACAGTCGAATGGATGAATGGGTACTCAAGTGGCAGGGACGCTCAAGGGCCATAAGCCAAGCATCTCTGAACATACTAATTGAAAACGTGACAAGTACAACGAGTCTGATTCATGGACAGGGTTGGCAGAGAAATGTCGACAGGCATTTTAATGTTGGAAAATGTCGAGACTTAACATTATTAATGTATGGCTAAAGAAGATAAGTTATTGATGGAGATGCGTGAGGTGCATGAGCATGTATTATGTGAATAATACTCAAAATTAAAGATTCGATATACCTACTAGATAATTTACAATAACATATTACAATTTTAACCATTTTTACCCAAGGGTTCCGAAAATATTTTCTTTTTTGTATTTTACTTACGAAATTTCTACCTTTTGTTACAAATTTGGTGGTAGTTTCAACAAAAACCATATTTATTTCATTTTGATTCCTGTTAATTGCTGCTGCAATTCAAAAGTGCCTGTAAATGGTTTAATTGAAATAAATGCTTTGAGTTTGAGTTTAGAGTTGTTGTGTAAAATTATGGTTTTTTATGTAATATTGGAGCTTTCGAAGACAAAGTTTTTTCTTCTTTAAAACCCACCCGTGTTCCTTCCTTAGCCATTTATGTTCCGGGCCAGCGGTAACCCTTTCGAACAATCCCGCTGAAACGGGTCTACCCTTACGCAGCAATCATGCAGCATGCAAACAAGCATGCAAGTAAGCATGCAGCAAGCATGCAGCATGCAAGTGAGCATGCAAACGCAGCAGGCATGGTTTCTGTCAAGGCTCCGGCGTTGCGGGGCTCCGGCGCGGCGGTCCCTCGCGAGCTTATCGTCGCAGATAGTTTAACGCTCACCATTGCAGCTTCGGGTTGCTGGCCGGCCATGCGGCGACGAGGGTTACACCCACGGTCACCCACCTGCTACTCAGTTCGCGGGCCGTGTCGCCCTTCGCGCCTACGCAGGCTTAAATTACACTCTAGGGGTAGAGCAGTCAAGACTACGTGGAGTCGGTTTTGCAGCGATTCGTTTCTGTCACTAACTGTTGCAGCACAACACATAATATTGACTTTTTAAGACAATATTTTAATCCACGAAGCCACGAAGGCTAAGGCGGAAGCGGAGCTCCCGCCTTAAGCCTTCTAACCTAACCTATCAGAGTCGGATTGCTCTGAATCGAGGTGTTAACCATAATGATGGTATCAATATATTATAATTAAACGATAGACCTAATGATGTTCGATTAAATAAACGTATAACTTTATACGAAATAAGTTTTAGAGTATATACATGTTATATGTAAAGAAATTATATCAACAGTTGGTATATCTCACGTTTATTACATCTTGTGAACGTTATTGAAATTAAAATATATCTACCAAATAACTTTATATGATATGAAACGCACACGTTATTGTCGTCTTAAATAACATTTTTAGTCTGCAATTTATTGGGGTGATCTTTCTAAATAATCTTCTTCTAGCGCAACTTATGTAGGTACTTTGTTCTGAAATTCTCATAATATGTGCTTCAAGCCCAAAATAAAGGATAGACGCCATCCTGCATACAAACTTACAGTCAACGAATGCATTTGAATTTCCAACTTAAAGCTCTACATATTTATTCTTGGCAAAAACCTTAAAACAGCTACGAAATATGCATTTGTATAAAACATCAAAATGAGTTTGTCATTTGTGTACAGTCGCAAGCATACCAAGTATAATTAATCATAATCAAAATTTTCTAAGAAAGTAGGTAAGTACGCAAAACGTGTTTAAAGCTGTGATCCCTGTACAATCTAGCTTCACAGTTTCCCTGTCCCATGAATCATATATGATTCATGTTGATTGTTTAACTATTGTGTCTACTTTATGGACAGTGAATCGGTTAATTTGACATGCAAACATTGAAACAATAATTATAATTAAAAAATAAACATGTCAGTCAAATTAATAATCTCAAAAAAATAAATAAAAATTATAGAATTTAAACCAAGCATTATAACAATAAGGAAACCCACAATCTCAAATATGTAATTTAAAGTATAGTCTAATTAAGTAGTTATTCCTTATATTACAGAAGTGTAAATACTTCTGTAATATAAGGAACTAGCGACCCGCCCCGGCTTCGCACGGGTGCAATGCTGATACTAAATACACTACAGAAAAACTGTGAACGAAACTACTATCTTACAATTATTTATCGAAACTTACTTATAATTACTGATATGTTGTCGCGCTGAAAAGCACGTTTTTATAATAAACGCGTCCGATCGCTGCTAAATTCAAAGTGCTATAGGAAAACCGCGGCCTCAGACGCGCTATTTATAGGCACGCTCTTGCCGCACCGGGCGGCCGGCCGGCCGGTACCGCCGCAAACGCTACGTCCCGCAATTTTTAAATCTGTAATATCTTCGAAAATATTCACTTAAATCATACGGTGTAAAGGGCCATATAGATCTATATTAAATGAACAATGTATTCAAGGTATTTAATTGGTTAAGGATTATTGCTGTATTGGTTAAAATCGCTTCGAAATTTAGCCATTATTTGTCGTAAAAAGTAAATGACAAAAAAAAGTTATTGTGGGTTATCCATAAGAGATAGACATATACCATCACGGACTTTTCTGTTGACCTTTTCAATGTGTACAATACTTAGTACATTATTTTGATAAAACTCGTAGGGTTCAGCCTGCGATTGCAATGTAAGCGGAAAAAATGTAATTATTTACGACATCACATTAGAAACCTCAAAAATAACAGTACTTCTCCACTATTTAATGGATGATATTATACATATAAACCTTCCTCTTGAATCACTCTATCTATTAAAAAAAACCGCATCAAAATCCGTTGCGTAGTTTCAAAGATTTAAGCATACAAAGGGACAAAGGGACAAAGGGACATAGGGACAGAGAAAGCGACTTTGTTTTATACTATGTAGTGATAACTACTGACAACACTACTAACAATAAAATTAAAATAAAAAGT
This sequence comes from Luperina testacea, assembly GCA_927399505.1. Classification (NCBI taxonomy): domain Eukaryota; kingdom Metazoa; phylum Arthropoda; class Insecta; order Lepidoptera; family Noctuidae; genus Luperina; species Luperina testacea. The sequence continues at coordinate 5,174,459 of OV656771.1, forward strand.
TTTTAAAAACAAGCTTTTATTTAAACATAAATGTAACCTAAAAAAGAAAGAATAACGCGAACTAAAAAGAAAAAAATAAATTTAAGTGACATTTCAAAATATACATAAGTATTATATATAAAAATCGAGCTTTATTTATATAATAAATTTTAAACGCTTGAGGCACTGTTATTGTGTAGTTGGTACACCTGTATAACGGATACCGTACATCAGTGCCTCAAGCTTTTAACATTTATATATGTATATTTTCAAATGTCAATTAAATTTATTTATCTTTTTAGTTCGCGTTATTCTTTCTTTTTTGGTTACGTTTTTATTTAAATAAAAGCATGTTTTTAAAAACTTTTTGTATTTGAATTTTATTTTTTACTTTTATGTCTTAAAGATTTATTATTGACATTGGCATTTATTGACATTGATAGACCTGTTCTAAAATAAATGGAAGTACAAACTTCTATTACGTAACAGCCCTGAGACGCAGCCAATATTATTGATCCCGACGTAATACTATTGCTTGAGGAAATCCTTAGCTGTAATGAAAATGTTGCCTTTTCCGTGACTAGGAGTTATTAATTTGAACAATTCCAAGTATTCAACATTACGATTACTTATTCAGTGACAGCGAAGGTACTTGAAATTCAATATAAGATTATTGTAGTCTCGCATGTCTTGAAAAGTATTTGGAAAAGGTAAGAGTATTCGATCGTTCGGAAAATTTATTACGAAGCGAGTCTATTTATAATAGACAACGCGACGGTACTAATGGTTTGAGGCAATTAGTTTCTCCTCAGCTCACGAAACGCTTAGTTAATTTGTTAAACATTAGTTGGTATATTATAGAGATGAATTCCACGTGTAAACATTATAATTATAAGAAGAAAGGAAAAGAAAATTACGTACAAAGGTGATGTTTATACATATTTAAAGAAATCTCTTCCAGCATACCAGCCTTACTATAACTACCTTATCATAATATTATGACAATAAGTTACTCACGACACGTGTCAGGAACTAAGATTTATCGAAGATATGCATCAATCAGAAATACTCAGTTTACTAACAAACAAGGTACAAATAGATAAAACATGTAATTTAAATAATACCCCTTCAAATAATACGAACAAACACCATTAAGGTAGATTATTCAAAATCCACTTATTTAACACCTGACCTCGATGATTGTCATTCTACATTCAGGCCCAAATGTATTAACATTAAGGCTGTAACTATGAAAGATCGTAATGACTGAACATATTAGAACTTGTCTGAATTAAGTAGAACGTGTCTCCAAATGTCTGAGGTGATTACTTTAAATACCCCCGTTAGCTGGCGGGATCACGAAATCCGTAGACATTAAGACCTAACTGACATGATCCGGCTTCCTTATTTGGTATAAGCAATGACCATTTCCTCTCCGGCGCATCGTAGACTGGAAGTTATTTCAACAGAAAACATTAAGACATTAAGGAGCACAGTGACGATGTTTACTTGAAGCCTGGCTTCGTTTGATGACTTCCAGCACGAACATAAAACATCAAAGTCTTGTCTGATACAAAAGGACATCACAAGTTTACTTAATGCGGCTTTGTATCAATGAATTAGGTTAATGCTTTAGCGTTTGAAACATGATAATTAAAACAATGGAATTCAAACCGGCCCGTGGGATAGAGGTTACATATCAAATAAATAGACTATAATAACGAGCTGTTTTAATATAATCTAGAAAATCCTGTGCGCGATCCATCATAGGCACGTCAACAGAAACAAAACGTCACACCGACACGTGTCGCAGTTTGCGCCGATCGAAACAAACACACGAAGAGCAAAAACGAACCGACGCGACGCGATTAAATATGATGGACGACCGATGGTAAATAACGAAACGACCTAACCGTTCCACTAACGATCCCGATACGAGCCATCGCATGTTTCATACGCTGAATGAGCAGATGAGTGTTAAAAATTATATTTCGAAAAAACAAACGAAGACAAACAGAATTCTCCTGAGGATAAAGTTTAACAAAACTTTGCCAAGAAAGTCGTTCGATCGTATCAATCACTGTGTAATCGGTACGAAAAAGCAACAATCGAAATAAACAACGATCGAAGGGATCGAATAAACAAAAAAAGCGTCGGAAATCGAGATACTGTATCACAATAGCACAAAGGAAAAGGAGCGGACGCCGGAACGAAAGAAAAACATGAAGGTGGAAACATCAACGAGAATATTTTTCTTCTCAACATTAAACTTCTTAATGAGGTTGGGAAAATAATTGCTGTAACACAAGAAAGGTACGTGGAATGGGTAGCATTAATTAAAAACAGTACCGCAGTCGAGAGGCTGCGGTCAGACGAAAATGTAACATAAATAATAACACAAGGCCAAAACAGAGTAGAATGTATAAAATGTAAAAGGGCGGACGCTACTAAAACTTTTGGATCTCCCTTTCATAACTTTTTCGAGGAACCTTTTTTCCTACCATTATTTTATTATGCCTCATTTGACTAAAAGAAAGTCCGGACGAAGCGTCCGTGGTATATGTCGGTCCCTTCATTTAAAATATGTATGTGCATACGCCACACCACACCCAAATAACCCTAAAGTTGAATTTGTGTCTACAAAGTGGATTGATTCACACAAATTGAATTCTGCATGAGGCCATTTACATAAAACTATTTTATATGTTGCCGATCGTTAGTGCGTCAAACTGTTGCGGTCTGTTTTTGTCGTTGAAAGTCAATATTGTAAAAAAATATTTTTAAATCCGGAAAAATTACGCTAAAGCAGAACTGCCTTCTTAAGCTGAAGTCAAATTACATAGATAATTCATAAGCGGGAAGTTTTTCCTCGCGGCTTTCAGGATCCTTTATCTCGATCACTTTTCCGAGGTGAACAACCGCGTCCCGTCTGTCTTAAGCTTTTTAGTTAAGATAAAAGTAACAGGCGTCTCTGGAAGCGCCAACGGTACGACTGTATCCATCAAGTTTAGTCGCACATTACCGTAACGAGCGCTGCGGGGTAGCCGCCTTTCTTACCATCCCGGCTTTGGCACTAGATTCTGTTTGCTATTCAACTGTTATTGTGTCCTTTTATTGGCAACAAATTAATTCTGAATTGTCAAAGCTTATTGTACTGTTTCTTTGGCCTATTGTCAATAAGGAATTTGTTAAGAAAGTAAGAGCAGCTAGTATTCTACTGCAATTCAAATTCATATATTTTCTGTATAACCTTTAGTTTTTTTTTTCTTCTTTTTACGTCTACGTTTGCATGTATATACATTTTTAATACGTTTTAGACCAAGGCTTTCATTAACTCTGAAATGTTCTTCTTTTTGTACAATAACATCATTAGTGGTTTCATATGAGTACTTATTTTCGTTTCGTTCCTCTCTGTGGCTGTGTGTGATTTCGTATTTCATTTTTATACTTGTGTTGATATTAACCGATCTCCATACTTGTCTGCAAACTGGCGTGTTTTACCCGGGAAAAATTCTTCCTAGAATCATTTGCTGAAAGTCGTTAGCGATGTGGAAAGATAAAAAAACTTGTATAAATGATCATTGCCGCCACAATGTGTTCGGTTTTCAACATTTACATCTAATAGTTTTATTAAAAATATACGAAGCTAAGTTTTATTGAGCAGTGGTGACCCAGTGGTATTGGCCCCCGACTTACGAGTTTGTAGGTCGTAAGTTTGAACCTAAGCAGGCCCTTTACTATGTGTTTTTAGTTTCATCACCACTGCACTCAAAACGGTGATGGAAAACAGTGAGGAAAAAAAAAAACGAAAACGTGACATCTACCAACCCGCACTGGGCCCGCGTGGCGGATTAAGGCTCCTACAAACAGGCGCGACACGCGATATAATCGCGCGCGACATAAAGTTGCGCGACTTGCGGTGCCTTTGTGTCGCGCGCGATTTTATCGCGTGTCGCGCCTGTTTGAAGGAGCCTTTACGGCCCACACCCTCTCACAAAGAGGACTCCTCTGTCCCTCCCTTTGTCCCAGCAGTGGGAACGTTATAGACTGATTATGCTATCATTAACTGACAAGTGATAACCCGAAAATGCGCTGTCGGTTTGTTTATGTGAATTTCACATTTTTATTAGCAGCAGTAGAAGAAGTGTAAATATTAATCACTTCACTTCACGACCTCTGATGTGTTTTGCGGTTCCCATGCCCGCTACATCAAGATTAAGCTAAGTACAAGACGAATTTATTAGCAAAGCTTTTAACGTTAATATTAATCTGGTATAGAGACATCGGGTAAAGAAGCAAGTCATCCGAAGTCTTGAAGGCTTCATGTCCTAAGTAACCCGATGGCAGTCAATTTATAAAGCTTCTCAGAGTGGATTCAAGTAATGGAGAGTGCCGGGATCTGGATTAATAATAGCCGCAAACGACTGGCTCCGAGGGTTTTAGAACAAACATATAATAAGAGTACTGTGTATGTGTTCGTATATCGAAATCTAAGCTAATATATTATTATAAAGAGAAAAGTTTTGATTTTTTGCTATGTTTGTTACGCCTTCACGCTAAAACGGCTGAACGGTTTAGGATGAAATTTAAAGAAAGAAAGAAAAAGTATTTATATAGCACATAGGCGCTTGGGCGCTTGGGCTTAGGGCGCTTTTTTTTTTGTTTGTATTTAGCACATAGGTAGACCATGACCTGGTTTAGGACATAGGATACCATCCCGATATTCCCACGGGATCGAGACTACTGCGGGTGAAACCGCGGGGCGCATCTAGTCCTTAATATTGTCTCGTGAAAAGCTGATTAAAAACCAACCATAATATTTATCTACTAAACATTTGTGTGGACAAACAAATTTAAGCAGTAGACTTTTAAAGATCGCAAGTAGAGCCCTTTAACGAGGACTAAGTCGTCTAGTTTGACCTGATAAACGGTTAAATAGTTAAAAGTCTTTAAAATTTGACTAGCCAATATATGCCGTTTGCAATGCTTAAATTTAATTTAAGGAATAGATTTAATCTTTAAATTATATTCAAATAAATATCAATGTTCAAATAAAATAAAATCTCTTAGAATATACCTAAATAAAATTATCAATAACTAGAAACCGCCAAAAAATCTTTTTTCGTACAAAGAAAAAGAGAACTTAGTAATTTCCTTTGCAAAAGTTCGTACACATTGACGGACAGAATACAAAAGAGTACCTACTTAAAAGAAGAGCCTTTATTGAAGTTTACCCATGCATAATAAAGCCTATAAAGTCTATTGCCACTTCCAGTACAGCAAATAGTAAAGGGTACGAACGTAAGTGAATCATTGGTGTGGTTTGAAAAATGCGGTCCCTAGGTTCGACAGATAAAATTGCTTTAGCCAGATCAAGTAAAACGAATGGGAGAATTGAAAAAAATGAGGTGATTCACGACTAGGGTTGAAGTGTTGGGAATTGTTACTGGAAATTGCTATTTTGGGTTCTATTTGAATTGCCTGCGAATTGCGAAAGACTGATTAATTACTGTTAGTCTATTGTTTCTTTTTGGTCCAAATTGGAGGAAACACCTAATGTAATAAAGGCGCTACCTCGAAAATCTAAAATCCTCGAAAACCTACTTCAGCGAGCGAAAGTGATGCAATTACTTTTGAAACGCAAAAGAAGAGTGATGGCTATAACGTGCGTGCGCTCGGAATAAACGACGTATGTGCCAAAACGAATTTACTCCTTTTTAGAGTTCCGTACCAAAATGGTAAAACTGAACCCTTATATATGGTGAGACTAAGTCTGTCTGTCTGTCATAGCTGGATAGCTCAAGAACTAATGCTATCAACTTGACATTTGGAATAGTTTTTGATGACGTTTGGCAAACTATTTTGCAAATAAGAAAGACATAAAAATATATGTATATTTTTTGAAACAGGGACTAAAAGGGGGTCTGAATTCGAAGTGGGGCTACTAGGGCATGTGGGGATCATATGAAAGACCGCAGTATGCACATTCTCAAACATTTTTTCTTTTTTTTTAGGCCGCATAGTTTTCGACATTTGAAAAAAAAAAAAAACGAAAAAAAAAATACCGAAAAAAAAAAATGAAATGAAAAAAAAATACCGTTATTATCTCCGAAGTTTGCAAAGAGAAAATTTGAAAAATGAAATGTAAAAAAATACCGTTATTATCTCCGAAGTTTGCAAAGAGAAAATTTTTAAATTATTCTATGAATAGAAGTTTATGTAAAGATTACAGGACAAATAAAACGAAGTTTCTAAAAAGCACACTTTTTCAGAAATCGTTGATGATTTCATCAACAAAAGTTACATTAGTTCCAATATCGGTCAAGAGATGGCGTTGAGATAAAACTGCATTATTCTACACCGCAGTGCACAGTGAATAAATTCTCTGACAAATATAGGCCCGCCGATGAAAATTTAAAAGCATGATGGTACGGAACCCTCGGTGCGCGAGTCCGACTCGCTCTTGCTCGGTTTTTATTTATCAAAAAAAAATAAAAAATTTAAAACTTCTTTGAGCAAACTTTGATATTATGATAATTCTCTGTTTTAAAGTAAATTCCATTGATTTACTCTTAAGCGTTACGCTGTAATGTCGAAAAAAGTAAAAAAAATAGAATATCTTTGCAATTTTTTTTGTATCGAGAAAAATTCATTGAATCATGTATTCCTTTTACATGATACTAGACCAAAGAGTCAAAAAACATATAACAAAATGTTAAATCCCTATTCTACATACTTAACAAGATACACGAAATAGAAAAACCACATTTTTTCAACATAATCATCACCTTAATTAATGGATACCTAGTTAGGTAGGTAGGTAATATTATTTGACGTTATACTACTAAACTTTATGTAAGTACGAAAAATATGATCGATCTATGAAACAGAACGCTAAAAACAATCCCTTTTATCTTTTTTGTGTGGATTTAACAAAAATGCTTGCCAATAAGCATTTTTGTTGGCAAACAAAATGTGACAAACAAAAGTAATTTAGTCACTTTCATCGTGTGTCTAGAGTCTAGAGCATTTTTTCTCATCGTCATCATAAATGTTTATATTTTTAATTAAAATGGGTAGCTCTAAAATCTTTTTTCCAAAGAAGATAAAAAAATAATACGAGAGGTTAAGAGTAAAATATTTTTGTTTTTTTTTTTTAACCATCCGTTATTTATTTTTTAACACCCTTGCTCGTAAAGCTGATGTAATTCCACCGGTTTTAAATATGTAAAGAGGGTCATAAAAAACGCGTGTGTTACCAAAGCAAATAGTTAAGTTATAGTCCATACAAATTCCATAACAGCATTATTTGCCATTTCAAATTTGGAACTGATCGCCGCCGCACGACTCCAGCTAGTGAGCAGCGCGCTGTTGCTATTCAAATTTCGAACTAATCGCCGCGCGGCGCCAGTCAGTAGGCAGCGCTAGCGCGCTGTTAAAATGGCGGGAAAGCAACAGTGTGCATTCACAGATTGAGTTTATTTAAAATTAAAAAAAAACAGTTTATTCGGTAATTTAAAGATTCCATCCAAAACAAAGCAAATATAAGTGCCAAAATAACTCAGACAATAAATTTGGAGCCACAAACGAAGAAGTTTTGCCCTGAGCCGCGCCCCTCTTCTACTGATGATACTTTTTTATTTACAAACTAATGACGAATTACAATGCTCTTCTGCCGCCTTTCAAGAAGTTTCGTCGTCTCCAACATTTACCCTAACACAAAACAATGACATTATGAATAGTAATAATAATAATAAAAACATAATTAAAAAAACAACTACAACTACGTATCATTTTAACAATATGTAATTTCACTGTTTCAATAATTAAAAATGAACAAAATATAAAATGTTTTTTTTCTGTTTCCTCGCAAATGTGTTAAAAAACGTCGTACGATATACGTGCGTATGGTTATAACATGCTCGGCTCAATTACGCCCTCGCCTTCGGCTCGGGCTGAAATTCCGCCTCGCATGTTATAACCATCTTTACGCACTAATATCGTAATGTACTATTAACTACCTGTCACACACTCGACATGAACACATCACTATCAAATTGCGTAAGATAGATTTCAAATGTGATTCAAATTCAGCGCCATTGGCTCATCCTTTCACTTTCAAACAACATTCCTAAGAGGCACCCAAAGAAATGGCACCAAAAGCCAAGCTTATTTAATGAAAGGCAATTTGTACCGAATAAGTACTTAAACTGTAATAACATCAATTTTAAACGTAATGACAGTTGGCGAAACTAGTTAAAGAGCCCACACTATATGCAAATTTTAAACGAAACTTAATTTCGGTTTGTTTGAATTCCAGCATCGGGCGTAATTGTAGGTACTAAGATAACCTCGGTAAGTTTATTTAGGTAATTACTACGACTTTTTGTTTTTTTTACTGTACAAGTACATAGTATGTTACTAACAAAATAACAAGGCAGGAAATTCTGATCAGTTAATATTCAACGCCTCGATAATATCAACTTAGGCTGTAGGTATGTATACCTACTGAATAGTAAATCCAAACAATGACTAATCTAATCTTCTCAAGCATCTCAACAGATAATAATCCCGTTCAAACCTGCAGCGCTGACACGCCAAGTCAACCGTTCAACAATAGCTCTACATTATACGCTAACAGGCAGGTGGGACCTAAATTTAGTCCAGGTACCCGATGTCCATTGCTTACTACATGGCCGGTCCATTACTGCTATATGTGCACCATGAACTAATTAGAACACCGGCTGGCACAATGCACCGAGGAAGGCCGCATTCACACCGTAGCCCTAAACACAAGACTGACTGTTCTATAACGCAACCATTCTAACCTAATATCATAGAGGCGTTGACAGAAGTTTGTCGTTTGTTCGCACTGCGTGAGCCGAGGTCTCGTGTTTGTTTTTTTATCGCTTGGCAATTGAGCATTTGCACGCGATCGCAATAAAAGAAGTTGTTGTTCAGTTCAGATAGTTCTGCCTGCGGCACATTTCGCTCGTTGCGGGATCGAATCGCAAATCGGTTTTAGAGCATTTGAAACAATGGCAAAATCAAGCTTAACTAAACGTTGTGTTGGAAGTTTATCCAGTCCAACTTCAACATAGCACAATGTTCGACGCAACATGGTAGTAATATAAAACTCCGACGTCCAACTAAAATTAAGGTCTTAAGAAAACATGGAAGATTATATTACAGCTATAAAATTAAATTAGTCGGACGCTACGTGCCGAAGAAACTTCTTCGGCTTCTAGGGTTGAAAGGTGATATTCGTGTTCACTCGAAATTCGGTTCTGAATTCATTTTAAACGTGTGGAAGCGTTAAACCCAGATTTAATATCCATTCGTTTTAAATGTCAGAGGATTGAATGGTGAGACCAAATTACTGCGCAATGTTCTACGAGGTAAAAATACGTGCAGACTGAAATATTTTATTCAAATAATTATCTAATAAACACAAAAGATGTACCTACGTTGTATTTTTTTTTTAAATTACGTAACGTTGCTCATTTATCGGCGGTAACCGCAATGCATTGGAGTGTGTAACACGTTTTTGAGCTTGTTCACGGAAACAGCAACAGAGATCCAACTGATCCAAGCAGCAGGTCAACGATTTTCGTAGAGCGAGGGATCATCAATCAAGTTTAGTCTCGCATTAACGTAATGACCATCGGCCCAGGCGGATGTCGCCTTATTTTCCCTTTTTTCAGAGCTTCCTCCGAGGCAATTTCGTACACGATACTTTAGCACGGACGTTTCCGCCCTGATGGAAATCTATGAAGGATAACCACTCCTATAACTTTTTAGAAATCTTACCATTTCCATTTCCATCAGGTTATCAATCTTCCTACTATCTTGAAACAACTCGAAATAAATTTATTTTCCTAGAGGCATTTAACAGGTACTCTTTGCTGAGCTTAAGTAGATTAAGATAGATAAAGCTTGGGCAATGAAGGTAAGCTTCACAAACAGTTGTAAGTCTTTACTAAGTCCCGAGGAATGAGTTCTAATTAAATAGGAATGCAACGGTTTAACGCAAAAGCTGTGATCGCTTCTTTTAAAATACTTTTCTAAATAGATTGAGGACATAAATCGTGGTTCAATACTCTAACTTGAGAGATATTTTCGTAAGTATTTCTGTTTCGAAATACCCGTTACATCAATAAGTAGGTGACTCGTGAAAATCACGAGCGCCATGTGAACACGCCCCAAGAAAGCAAGTCAAGAAGCTTCTACTAAATTCCTCCGTGGAATGTGGATTCCACTGATGCTTGGCCCATGTAATAAGCGTAGTTATAACAATCAATGTACATGGTGGTTACTCTTAACTTTGAACTCTTAATTACGGCATCTTCAAAGGCAAACAAATTGCTCATTCGCCTTGTGATGTTGATATTAGAATTTGGGCCTATTTCGGAGCACACTTCTAAATTAAAACGAAATTCTTATGTGGGTTTAATTGGATAGGTGCCGTCAACTTGAAACCTTAACAAGTCCTCAACAATAATGCTGCTATACTCATATGACTTTATTACTGAATTTTGCCACAGCTATCAGAAAAAAAAACAAATATGCCTGAGTATGCGTCTATCAGAACGGAATAAACAATATGAACATCAGAATATGAGCGTGTTACGCAGCACGCACCACTTCGCTCACTAGTTTGATCTATCCATTGAAGGATTGGTAATACAATTTGCAGGCAATTCGATTAGGGAGCGCTCTAGCCACAACTGAGTGCGAGCTCACTGAGCCCGCTCGCACAGAAGCCTCGCCTACGCTCAGGTGAGCTTTATCCCTCCCCGGGCCACCGACCATTTTCACTCGCAACGAGGAAATTTCAACCGGGAATTCATTGCATAATTTACTGCTATATTATAAATTAGGTTTACCCGGTCCCGGGGCGTATTTTAAACTGTTGGCCCAGCAGCACTGTTTGTTAAAGACCAATTTGTGAAATTTTAAGTAAAGCCGATGAAGAAAGACTGCTCATAATGTTGTATTGCGAACTGTACTTTCGAGATTTTATGGCAGATTTTATTGGTAATAAATTTCGAAGTTATGACGGGTATGCTATGGCCGACTATGATTAAATATAGCTTATTAATTAAAGAATGTAAGAATTTTGAAGGAATAAGGGCTTAGACAATGAACCTAGGTTATCAATCCCATTTATCAATCTATAGGTAAGTTACTACAAAAAGATAAGAGACAGCATTTAAAGTTAAATATGCATGATGATGACTGTGTGTGTGGTGATGTCAAATAATGTATGTAGGTAAAAGGTTTACATAACGACATATAATTTTGCTAACTGCACTATTTAGCATGACGTCGAGTTTAAATTTTGGACTACGTCAACAGACAAACAGTATCAAACACAACCACAATTTGTAATTACCGTAGTCACGCGCTAACAAACAAATAAGCGGCGCGGTCGCAATGCATTACGCCGATAATTATGGATTAGGCCACTGAAACAACTCTCATGTATTTTGGTCATATTAATGTCATGGAATTAAATCATGAGTCAAAACTGTCGCGAATAGGATTATATCCCGCGATCCTACCCGGAAAATGTTTTGGAAGATAACAACTGAAACCGTCAAAATACGACTCTCAGTATAATAGGGACAATATTTATTTCATTTCAAATATTATAAATAAAAACACTTTAACGTAAATGACGCACGTTCAGCTGAAAACACAATGGCGTAACATTATCCGACGAACAAAAACAACGAATCACGAATAAAAAAGCAAACCGCGTGCGTTGTCACACATAACGTATTATTTATATGGGATCCGCCATACGTCATAGCAGATACAGAAAAAGTGACACGCACACAAGAACGCAACAGTGGAAACTCGTTTCGCTGTCAGTGGTGACACATTTCTGAAAACCGGGACATGACCAGTCATGCAGTTATGCAATGCAACCGACAAAATCAAGCCCACCAGTTTAAAATTGCCATCGACTATACTCAATACTCCGTAGACATGAAAATCGCCAAGCGACAATATTATGCAATATTTGAGTGTGGACATATCCTTAAAAGGATTTATGTGAAGCAACCAACTGTAACTCTAGCTGGTATTGTTTGTTAACTCACTGTTGAAAGTTGCAACATTTTAGTTAATACTAGCTTCCGCCCGCGGCTTCGCCCGCGAGGTATGTCGATAAAAACTATCCTATGTCCTTCCCCGGATGCAATTAATCTCTCTGCCAAATTTTATCGCAATCCGTTCAGTGGTTTAGGCGTGAAAAGGTAACATACAGATAGACAGACAGACAGAGTTACTTTCGAATTTATAATAATAGTATACTACTACTGTCACTTTGACAGATCATCTGTCAGTAGTTTTGTGTAACTGCCTTTTTTTAGAAGTGAGAATAAAGATGTCTTCGGAGTCGTATTCAAGGTAAGAAGTGCGTGTTATTTATCATTCTTCCTATCCCTCATCTCCTGGAAATCAAACCAACCTACAGTCCACTATAACAAAGGGTAATCGTGCGGGTTTGCTGAATACACACACACACACCAGCTTATAAACACCGCCGACATCTCGAACACTCACAGACGTCTGACAGAATAGAAAGCTGTACGAAATCTAGTACACACAATATACACTACGAAACCATACCACTATATTTTATCAAAATTGATTTGTATCGTAGTATTCAAATATACACAATCTCTATTGGTATATTATTATCGTACGATATAACACAAGAGTGACATGAGATACGTATGTTTGTTTCCTTTGTGTCAATTCCAAAGCAGGTTTCCCTTTCAAACGTATCTTCAAACGTTCGAAAGGAAACCGACGATGGTACTTTATTTCCAGCCTGCATGTAATACTACAAAATAACAAACGGAAAATCGGACTCAGTTTAACACTCTATCGGGTTTCCTCAACGAGCGATTCGCAATCGTTCGTCGATCACGTAGCGCAGTAGATATAACACTATGAACATCGGACGAACGAAGCCCGAAACTTAGTTAGGTGACACACCCACTACTTACATCAAAGGCTCTGCTTTTATTGCAGTACTCGCGTGCAGCTGTTATTCCTCTAACATAGTGCGCTTGATTTAGTACAAGGACTTGCGCGCAACGTAATGTCCTCGCATTGTCGTTGCGCTAATTCAGATGGATTTATACCAGTGGAGCGCAACCGAATGCAGCCAACCGTTAGCGTTAATGTCTTGTGTTAATAAAAACGTACAACAAACACACATTGGTTTGTCGAGCCTGAAATATTCATGTCGCTTAGATTTAATGGTCCGACGCTTGATAGATAGGCTGTAATCCGGAACATATTCGACAGTGAAAAATAAATTTAATTTTACATAATTTATTGACGCATACATATTCTAACGCAGGCTCGATGAACATTTATGATATACGAGTACACCATGCATTTTTTAAATTGGATTTTGATTTGATTCGGTTTGTAGCCACGAATTGATATTCGGACTCACCATTTATATAGCAACAATAAAAAGATAACGCATTGTGTCGAACTTCCACTAAATCGGTTAAAATAAAAAACAACACATTGCGTAGAATGGCCAGCATAGGTATCCACGTTCGGTCCAATAAAGCGTTTGCATTATTCAAAAGGCCGGATGAATTTCGCAAGCTACGGGCCGAGTTTAATTTCACTCGTAATTCACCCATGACCAACTCGAGAGATACCATTGTAAAATATGAAAAAAAAAACTCAGTTTTTGTAATAAACCAAGAATAAAACTATCGGTAACCAACTGACATCTAATAGACCGATTAATGTTGATACGGCTGTCACCTGCGAATTCATAACAAAAACAAATGCTACTCGTGTCTCATTTACTGAAACCAAACCATTTCCGAATCCCACAACTCTATTTCCAACACACTAAATAAAATAGAGCCACTATTAAATTATCTACACACCCGCTGCTGAACTTAAAGGCCCGCCAATCAAATTATCCCACACAATATCAACTTACACTATCGCCCACGATACAGGAGCTAGTACGGGCAAGGCTTCAATTTTCAAAGGAGACCGGTAACGAAAGACTCCTATATCGTGTGTAAAGGTAGCTGTACATACGTATAGTATTTGCGTAACTTGTGAATTCCGCTGCGACCGCTTGCCCAAGCCTAACCACTGAGCTGATTAACGCGCACGATCTCTTCGGGACATTCGCTTATTACGAAACTTCCACCCCAATTTATTCAGTAATGTTATTGCTGACAGTGAGTGTCTTTGTTTATGAATACCTCGTTAACGTTTATGAGGTACCTCCAGCAGTTATGCTTTGTTCTTCCGAATGTCATCTTTCTTATTGCGATCGTCGTTGTATTCTTCCATTCACAAAAGCAATACATAAAGAATGTAGAGCTACTCGAAGATTCATAATATCAACCCGCTTTGTAGCAGCAATAAATAAGTTAGTGTAAAATTGGCTGGAGATACATCGCACGTTTTATTTCTCCTTTTCGAACAATTGTTTGATGTCAAGTTACATGAAACCAAGAAAATACACCTTAAATTAAAAATCCAAGACCGTTGTCCGTTGTTGCACAACACAAGCAACGAAAGAGAAATGCATCCGTTCTAATTACATTTCTCGAAGAAAAATGGCGTACATTTCTTTGTCGAGGTGCCATTGAGAGCGCAAGATCGCGGGCGGGGTTGGGCCAATTGACATTGAGCGATTGAAGCCGCTCGCGCCGGTCGAGCTCGTCCGAGCGTGAATTATAGACTGGAGACTGGCATGTTTTAGACAGCTTCCCCTACATACACGCGACTACACACGACATCGGGGGAATATATTCCCGGACCCAACGCAAGCTGAGTGTGCGAACCCGTCCACCATTCCGTGGCAAAGATCCCTCACAAAAATCGAGTCCCTTTTTGAAATCTGAACTATTGATTTCCATTCGAATTTGCGTACCTACCGTCTATCCCCAGTAGACGATATAGGCAATTTCAATTAAGTAGGTGTCCCATTTGTCCGTCCAACATTAAATGAGACATGTTTGAAACAGAATCCAGACGACCCATCTCAACACAATGAAGGCAAGATTCAAAAGGGGCGACCTCTCTAACAAGGTGTCAGCTACCTGACACTATTGTGTGATATCCTGCTTTGAAGGACGAATATTCCTGTCTCAATAAACGTGAAGGCACAAGACTAGAGGCTCAAACGGTATCAACCTGAAGGGATCTATTTATTCGACACCAGTACAGTAAATAGTTGATTGTATTACATTATCCTTGGGAAATCTACCGTGATTCGAACACAACCCGACGTGTGAGTAACAGACGACACAATTACACAATGAACATTAATAATAAATGTATCTGTTACGACTGGGTGCTCCACTTTATTTATATTCAATGTTACGAAGGAGAACCTTGACTGTCTTGAAGTTCCACCAAAAAAAAAAAACAAATTAAAACAAGAGCAATAACAATTAAGTTGTCGAGGCCTTCGACTAAGACCAGGCCAAATTACCCAAACTTTTGAATATTATCAAGCCTGAAGTTATATTAAACACACAACAGTAACCTTTATCCCTGGAACGTGTCAGACATCATAATTAAAATTGAGACATTCGAACTATTTGATTTAAACTTCATGGAGATTGGAGGCAAGTTAAATCGTGACTCGTCTCAAATGCCAACAATGTGTTGCAAAGTCCTCGCCAACAATAAAGACACCGTATAGTACCTAGCGCCTCTAAACTTTATAGACATTCTCTTACGCAAATCGCAATTAAAGGTTATTGTTTATTGGAAACATCAACGACTTGCGACACAGAAAGATGAAATTAAATCAAAGTTCATAGTACAAAACAATAAATTAATTACTTACGCCGTAAATAATTACCAAAACGCATAATGTTACAAAACAAAATTAAATGGACTCATTATTTCTGAACTGACAGTGACTAACGAATTTGTCAAAAGCAGAAATGTTCACTGTCGTGTCATGCAGACCGCAGGAGCTATTACAAAATCATTATTACCTATTTCAACAATAGGTCATGGAAATACATTATAATTATTTTAATCGATTCGCCATTTCAAATGCAGTGAGCGGATGTTAATGGTATTGACATTATGGCTCAAGAACACCGTGGACTGAAGCGATAACAATATTTTCAAACTTTTGGAAAAAACATAGTAACAAGGAAAGCAGTGATGGGTGATGGCCCATTGGTAATGGCCGCGATTTACGAGTTATAGGTCGTAGGTTCGAACCCAGTCAGACGCTTTCATTTGTGTAAATTATTTCATCGCCATTGTTCTCAAAACGTGGAAGGAAAACATGGTGACGAAACCGACATGTCTTAGAACCAATAATTCGACGACATGTGACATGTACCAACCCGCACTGGGCCCGCGTGGTGGATTACGGCCCACTCCCTTTCACTGAGAGAGGAGGCCTGTGTCCCAATAGTGGAAACTTTATAGGCTGATTATGGATAGTAAAACATTAAGGTTCTCACCTGAAACTAAACCATAAAGCACTAACAACGCTAACACTCTAAGAACAGTTTGTCCTATTAACACTTACTCAGATTATGCAAGTTCAACACTGTCGTCAGTCGGGTCAACTTATCACAGAATCTGCAATTCATGTAAGCACCGCATACAGAGTTAACTAATTTTCTCGCTAAGTTTCGCAAGAGCCACATCGCTCACCCTCTGTCGGTCGCCTCTTGCCCCGGTGTTGGCCACAAAACGAAACGTCAAAAACAAACAGAGTAGGTAAGCTAATAAGATAACATTAACAACGGGCCTTTGTCGCAGTGAAAGTGAACGGGCGGCCAGTTTGGTCAGACTCTCGATTTCGCACGCGTCGAGGTCTCGTGCAGAGGTCTATTAAGGCAGTGCGTGTTTCTTATTTAGTAATACGTGTGACGGAGTGAGTAATAAACAAAAAAAGACCCCACGTACAATCTCCGAATGTTTTATAACACTACATTACCATTAGTAAGGGAAACGGGTTAACGACGCGGTTGAGTATCAAGAAAAACATGAGCACCATAACGACTTTTTAAAGTCTATGTAATTATTCAAATTGTATTACTTGGCTTTACATGGCAACTGGTTATATCGCATTGATAAACAGAAGAATGCAGACTGGCATTTACTGGGACTCCTACAGTTGCAAGTTTTAAGACGTAACCGACGCGACGCCGACGTCGACGGCTTGTTCTAACCGGATTCTATATTTTATTCCTCCACCGCGTATACTAGTTATGGAAATCGATTTAAATTAAATCACTGTTCGACATCATCGATCTCATATAATTATCCGGTTACCAACATTTTCTTTTTTTAAATAAATCTGTAGTCTACATAGTAGTTAAGTAATTTTCCGTACAGCAGACAATCATAACAACATTAATTAAAACTAGTAATCATTCGGGATCAACGCGTGAGGATTTAATGGAATTAAAACGTACAGGAAATAAAGTGGGCTGACGTCACAGGCCAGCACAGCTTAACTTACGGTCACGGCAACGCACTCCATACATATTGTGTATGTCACGATCGTAATTATGTAAACTTTACGTTAACACGTTCACGCAACATCTCGATTCATGAAAAATGTTTTATTTAACTTGTTTATTTACTCCAATTTAATCACAGTTACAACATCCAAATGATTTTTTGAAAGTCATTTTCATTTAAAAACCAAAATCTTTAATTTCACACGATTTTTTGTTTAATTTTAAATAAGCTCTAGTTTTTATGTACTGAATGTTATGTACACAATTGTTGCAATTAAATATTGCGTATTCCCTCCTCTTGCTCGAATGACAGCTTGCATTCGCGGTTTTAGTGACCTTATCAAGATTTTGATGGTCTCTTGAGGGATTCGGTTCCATTCTTCCCTAATGGCGGTTTCAAGGTCTCCTAATGTTGTAGGGACTGGATTACGGGCTCTAACCTTTTGTTTTAGGGTGTCCCACATGTGCTCTATAGGGTTGAGATCAGGGCTTCTTGCTGGCCACGACATAACCCGAATGCCGACCTCTTCAAGGTAATCGGTGGTGATGCGCGCTACGTGTGGTCGAGCGTTATCATGCATTAATTCGAAATTCTCTCCAATATAGCCGGCATATGGCACCACATGATCTTCTAAGATCTCTGTGATGTAGCATGCTGAAGTTAAAGCACCTCTTCGTATGAAAAATCAAAATCGCCAGATGGCGCTGCGCGAAGTTTAACGTGAAATAAAAACGCTCTGTTCTAACATATCTTTAAAAAATCTTTTAGTGTATGTATGTGAATATAATTAAGTGAAACTGTTGTTCACGCGCGAACGCACCCGAACATCGTGCGGGGAGGCGAGGCGCGGGACGGCAAGGCTGCGCCATTCGCCGCCGCCGCGCCGCGCCGGGAGCGCGCGGCCGGCGGCAGAACAATCTAGTGACTTGACTTGTCAACATCTGAACATCGCAAGCGAACCGGGCCTTCCGCCATTTTTTATACCATTTTTATTGTAGTTTTTTAATTCCTTTTGTTTCTTTATTATACCATCAAAACCTATACAGTCCGCTTTCATTGAAGAGACCCCAAACATTGGTCCTTCGAGCGGTAAAGAAGAACGGTAAGGAGAAGAAACTTCAAGAAATTGGCAGCGGAGCCCTAACCACGTGCGCGTCTATTGTGTCGTGGCATTATTTTCGTCGAGCGAAGATTGAAAAATATCCAGTCATCAGTGAAATACACGTGCACCGCTCTATTGTGCCGTGGCATCGCTGTCTTCAACGACTGACTGAATGTTTAATCAATCGAGTTCGAGTCACCATTAAAAACACGTGCGCCGATCTATTGCGCCGTGGCATCATCGTCGTCTGCGACGAGTGAGGACCTGGAAAAATGAGTCACCAGTGAAGACACGTTCGCGGCGTGGCATCATCGCTGCCTACAACCCGTGAAGAGCTGAAGACAGTGGACACCACGTGCGCACATCTATTGTGCTGCGGCATCGCTGGTCAGATTGTCGGTTAAGGACACGGGCGTGTTGTGAGTTCGTTCCAATTTTTCCTTATTTTCACACTGCAATAATTGCAATCTACCTACCTACTACCTACCTAAATATCTAATTCACCCATTTTCCCTCTATTTAAGTTAGCACAAGCTAATCATTTCGCACGTGCATATTATTAATTAACTTCGCTTTGCCAAGCGGGGGGCGGTCGCATTGACGCCATTTTGTGCATACAATTTTTTCACGAAATTGTTTTAAATCCGTGCTTATTTGCATGCGGGACAGATAATGGCTAACTAACGCAAGTAATTAGCTGTTAGACCGCATTAGCTGGGTGTGTGAGTGTGTGCGCCTATATTTTTTGCCGATTTGCATTGTTACCCGATTTATATAAGTGCTTGAACTTTATTGTTCGTCTTTTCCTATTGCACGATGGCTGACAAACTCATTAAAAAACGCAGTTCGATGAAGGCGAAGCTCACTAATTTCATCAATTATCTCAATAATTTGGAAAATAGTGATCAATTGTCTGACTTGCAAGTACTAGACTTGGAAAGTCGATTTAGCAAATTTGAACAGTTGTATGACGAGTTTAATGATTTGCAGACCGAGATTGAGCTGTTGTCGGACAATCCAGACGACGCCTACGCTGATCGCTTCAAATTCGAAGAAAGTTACCACAACTTGGTTGCCACGGCGCGGAAAGTCATCACTGCTGAGCAGGAGCAAAGACAGCAGGACAAGACTTGTGCAGGTAAAAAAATAACTAATAACCAAGTGACATTGTTATCCATAAGTTTTGGTACCAATTTAATGAAAAAACTGGCAAAAAGTGACGACTTAGTGTTTGTTTACAAAAGCAACAATAACGTAACAAAAGTGATACAAAAAGACAATGAGTGAACCAATGTTATCTCAACTAAGTTTGTTACAATAAATAGCGTGCTAAATAAATGATATAAATCCTAAATTGCACTACTGTGAACGTTAATTTTCAAAAAAAATCAACGGATGAGATCGCGTTCCAGTTATAAACTTGACAGAGTGTCACATAATTGGCACTCATGCATTAATCTACCGCCATCTAGCTGTGAGTAGCGGAACTTGACGGAAACATTCCAGGTTTACAGAGAATACTATTATGAGCATTGAAAACCATATAGTGTTGTAAGCCTAGAAATTTTTCTACCAAAGTGAGAATTTTAAAATAATTTTAGGGGTTAGTAAAAATAATATCATCAACATTTTATAATGGATTCTTACAGCAACATAACGCAAAGAAAGAGGGCTACTGCCAATCTACAGCAATCCAAATCATTAACTGATTTATCTAAATCTCACATACTTGACTCAACAATGACAAGTCTTCCAAGCACATCCCTGGATGTAAGCCACTCATGTTGTGAAGTGCTCAAAGCACAAATCAATCAACTGGCAGGCGAACTGCAGTCTGCTAATAACGAAATTGATGCATTACATGAAGAAAATAGTAAATTGAAAAGCGAACTGATAAATTGCCAGAGAATTATAAATGTCTACAAAAAACTAGACTTCATAGAGAATTCCCCAAAAACCTCGAGCAGGAAAAATAAAAGAAATAAACTACATGACAGTAACAGAGAAAGCGCATGTCTACAGTATATGACCCCAGAAAAACACAATCAACTACATATTGAAGAAATAACATGCACACCGGAGGTGGAGAATTCTGATGAGAAGATACAGAAAGCCTTACCAACTGGAGATAACAAGGACAGACAGGTGAAGAATAAATTGGAGGAGGCACAAGCAACGAATAACAATAACGCAGTGGTAACTAAAAATCAGATATCAAATGTAGTTATGTCGCCCAATGAAGCAAAACTAACGCCGCCAATGCAAAATTCAACACCGGATAAGAAAACTCAAAGAACAAGCACACTCAATGAAGCCAAACATAGGAAACTGTATGTATTGAGTAATAGCACACAAAGAGGTATACTAGAAGCTATTGAAGAAAATATCTCTAAAGAATTTAAATTCTGTAGTTACTCATTACCAAATTCTAAGATAAAACAACTATTAGCTAATTTAAAATCGAAATTAAGAGATTTCACTATGAATGATTATTGTATAATTTTTATTGGAGACACTGACATTAAATATAGTAATAATTTTATTGATTTAATAAAAGTTATCAACCAAAGCTTGGCGCAGATAACCCATACAAATATTATAGTATGCACTCCTTCGTATGTACGAGGAGCGCCTATATATAACTATAAGGTTGAGACGTTTAATGAATTACTTTATATGAACCTCCAATATCATGACTGCGCATACTATTTCGACACCAATTATGACCTAACATTTGAATTTGACATGTTTTCTTATAAATCAGGTATATTAAATAAAGCTGGAATAAAATTCATATTTAAAAGTATAATGAATAGGATCAAAATTGACTTGGAGTTATTCCCCTTAACATCTGACACTATTAACAACTCAGAGGCAAATGTTAAAGAGTTGTTTTTTCTCGAATAAATATATTAATATCTTACATCAAAATATAGCAAGTTTGTTGAAGAAATCGGATGATTTATCAGTATGTCTAAATCAACTAGCTGAAAAACAAATATGTATTGATATAGTATGCATCACCGAACATTTCATTATGGAAGGCTGTGAGAGCCAATTGTATGTACCCAATTACAGTCTAGCGTCGTCTTATTGCAGAAAAGGGAAAAAAAGAGGGGGAGCATGTATTCTTGTGAAAAATGGCCACAAATGGAAAGAACTGCCTAAAATTGGTAAATTGTCGACTTCTAGTATGTTTGAATGTTGCGCCATTGAGCTTATAAGCTATAAGATAATTGTCGTCTGTATTTATAGGGTACCCAATGTAAATAATTATAATGATTGCTTCAATAAGCTTGAGAGACTTTTCCAAATGATATCAAAGACATCTGGGAAAAATATTGTAATAGCAGGAGACTTTAACATAGATTTACTAAAGTCTAATAGACTTTCTGCGACATTTGAGTGTTTACTATTAAGCTACAATTTACAACTAGTATTTAAACAGCCGACTCGCATGGCCAGCCAGACATGCATAGACAATTTTGCGCATAATTTTAGTAAAGCATGTAAAAGCGAAGTAATAGAGTTTGCATTGTCGGATCATACAGCACAGCTACTTCAATGTCCCGTTACAAAGGTGTGCGCCATAAACTATTGGTATAGTACAAGAAGAGATTACAGTAAAGAAAACTTAGTTAAATTCAATCACTGCATGCAAAATATTTCTTTCTCAGAGATATACGAAACGAACGATCCAAATATAGCTTATAATGCATTTATCGACGCCTTAAAGTTGTTTTATGACTTGTGTTTCCCGTTTATTCGAGTTAAAATAAACGTTATAAATAAACCTAAATGGGTGTCAAAAGGTGTTAAACTATGTAGCAGAAAGAAAAGAAACCTTTTATGGAAATTGAGATTAAACCCTAGTCGAGACAATAAAATAAAGTTATTCAACTATTCTAAGTTATATAAAAAAATAATAAATCGAACACAAAAGGCACAAAACAACTACAGAATAGTAAAAGCCACAAACAAGGCAAAAACTACGTGGCAAATAATAAACCGAAAGAAATTCAATACTCCAAAACATCAAATTGATAAAATTAAAATTAATAACAATAATGTAATAGATCCTAAGGGCATTTCTGATACGTTCAACAACTATTTTGTTGACAAAATACAGCCCTTAATCAATGACGGTAGCCAGCCTAACCCACAACGTAAGATATGTACAAGATGTAAGTCGATGTTCATGGCACCAAGCTTACCAGATGACATATTTAAAATAATAATGTCTCTGAAAAACACAAAGAGCGTAGGTTACGACGGCATCTCCACGAATGTGATTAAATCTGTAGCTAAGAAATTATGTGTCCATTTAAGTTATTTACTTAATCTCAGTATAGCTGCTGGTGTATACCCAGATGCCTTGAAAATTGCCATTGTTAAACCCTTATTTAAAAAGGAAAACAGAGAGCTAGTGGAAAATTATAGGCCAGTCGCACTGATCTCTATTATTTCAAAAATATTTGAAAAGTATATTCACAAAGAGCTTTATAAATATCTTGACAAATGTAATATTCTGTGTGAGCAACAAAAAGGATTTAGACCAAGAAAATCTATAAATATGGCGATTTATGATTTTATATATAATGTCATAAATAATGTGGATAAACGAAACCCAGTCTGCGCCATTTTTTGCGATATGACGCAGGCATTTGATTACGTCCACCATCCTACACTACTAAAAAAACTGGAAGCTTATGGTATACGGGGTAATATTTTAGAACTTTTTCAATCCTATTTACAAAATAGACGACAAATAACAGAAATTAATAGGATAAATGTAATTAATAAACATGACGAGATATTTAGATCAGAAGTGCGAAAAGTTAGATATGGGGTACCACAGGGTAGTGTGCTGGGTCCCTTGCTATTTATAATATATACTAATGACTTACCGGAGTGGATTGAACAACCATTGACTCTATTTGCAGATGACAGTACCGTGACGATACCTTCGAAAAGCGTTGACACATACCAAAGTGACATTAATAATTCGTTAAAATTAATTATAAAATGGTTAGATGAAAATAACTTAAGAATAAATTTAAATAAAACAAAATTAATCCAATTTAACCAACGAATGACTGATATAGATAATCTCAATGTGCAATATAATGCGAATAAAATAAAAGAGGTAGTTAGTACTAAATTTCTCGGGCTAGAAATAGATAAAAAACTTAGCTGGAAACAACACATTGAGTTACTTTGTAAGAAACTAAGTTCATCTGCATACGCATTATATACCTTATCGGGTATTGTTAATCTGGATGCATGCCTTACTGCGTATTATGGTATAGTTGAATGCCATCTGCGATACGGAGTTATCTTTTGGGGCAACTCAACAGAAAAAGAAACTGCATTTAAGGCGCAAAAAAGATGCATACGATCTATTTTTAAATTGCAGAGCACTGATAGCTGCGTGCCATATTTTAAACAATATAAATTATTAACATTACCATGTTTGTACATTTTAGAAATGGCAGTGTTCGTAAAATTAAACCCGGATCGCTTCGCACGAATGGCTGACGTATTTCCAAGGAATAGGCGTGACAATAGTTGTCTGTGTATCCCTAGTGCTAGAACAACTCTGATGCGCAGGAGTGTCTGCTGCATGGGACCGGTGATATATAATAAAATACCAAGTTGTTGGAAGGACTATAATTTGACACTATTCAAAAAAAAGCTAAGAATTTTTTTAGTAGGCAAAGCTTATTATAGGGTTGAAGAGTTTTTATTGGAGAAAGAAGTTGTTTGACTATTTTATATATTGTATTTAAATATCTACATATTAGAAATTGTGACATTAATTTTATTATTGACTGATTATTTTTATTAATGAATTAGAATATTATTATGTATTATTAGTAAATATTAATTATGAATTTTAATTGGACCTAAACATGATACTTTTGCATGCCTTGTAATTGGTAAAATATGGCTGTTTCTTTATTTAATATATTATGTAATACCTTATCTTGTACCCGTATTTGCAAAATAAAATATCTTTATCTTTATCTTTATCTTTATCTTTATCTTTGAAAACCAGCTCAGTGCGTCCAGTCAAAGATATCCCAGCCCAAAACATTACAGAGCCCCCACCATAACTGACAGTTTCTCTTATGCAACACTGGGTATAACGTTCACCTGGTCGTCGCATGACATTACGGCGTCCGTCAGAACCGTATAAAGTCATTCGACTCTCATCACTAAAAAGAACTGACTCCCATTGGCCTATAGTCCAGTTGATGTGGTTACGCGCAAATTGAAGTCTGGCTTGTCGATGAGCTGTGGTCAATTGTGGTCCTGTTGCTGGCTTGTGAGGTCTTAAATTCTGCTCCCGAAGTCTCCTTCTCACAGTACTGTCACTTATAGCCACACCTCGATCTTCACGTAAGCGTCGCTGGAGATCAACACCAGATAGGTGTCGATTTCGTAGAGCTGTTACCACTATAAAGCGGTCATCCCTTTGAGTTGTCACCCTATGTCTTCCAGATCCAGATCTTCTTCGATACTGCCCAGTCTCCAGAAACCTTTGGTAAACTCGCCGCACTGCAGAACGGCTCAGATTTAACCTCCTGGCCACGACACGTTGACTTAAGCCTTGTTGCAGCAAAGCCACAACTTGGGCCGCCTCAGCTTCAGTAGTGTCCATTATTTTCAGACAAATTAATCAAAACTACAGCCTCAGGAAATAAACTTAACGTTATTAACAAGAAATCCCTACAAAAGTCTGTGTCGGACTGAAAGAAGGGTTCGATTGTTCCACGGATTGTTCCGACGTAAAACAACGAAATCAGCACTCGACAGGATTTCTGTATACAAAATTGTTAAGTACCCTAGAGTGCAATAAGATTTATGACAAACAAGATGTCAAACATCATATCCGACCCTCAAAACAAAAAACAAATGTGTGAAACAGCTTATCGATGAAACAATCGATAAATTTTGAACAAAAAATGGGTGGGTCGATTTTTTTGATGACCAGTGTAGTAACCTGACCATAAGTTGGTAAGCACCGTTGTCATATGTTTGCATTGAAACGTGTAGTGTCATTTCGTATTTTAACAAAATGCCGAATCGTTCCATCCTTATTTGCAAAAATAGAGCAATCACAACAAACCTTAAGGTGTATAGATGGCTCACTGACCTTGTGCATGTGGGCGGAGCTAAGCGTCCTACGTAAAACGCGTGCGGTGGCGCGCTACACTAAAACAAAATTCAAAGAATATGCAGAGGCGCAGACATGCCGCACGTAGGTCGCCATTTTTGCCTACGATTCCAGAAGGGAATGGCGGATGCAAGACTGATATATTTTGTACTAGCTGTTACCCGCGACTTCGTCCGCGTGGAATTTAAGAAAAAAATTATTGTTGAGTTCGCAGAGTTTACGATAACTTATTAATTCTGTATTCCTCGTAAAGAAATACCTATGCATGTTTAATGAAATTCTTCTAATATTTCTCCATTTAGTATATTTAGTTTTTCGTATTAGCCTTTTTATATATACAATATTTGGTGTACAATTTTCTTGGGCTAAAACAAAAACACTATATTATTATATTATTTATTCAATCAATTTCTATGGAGATTAAGGAATCTTCACGTATAGGATCCACTTATAAACATAACTATACTCCGTTTCTTTATTATGATTTGTTTACATTTGGAAGTACCTAATTAAACGGAGTATAATACAACCTCCCTATTTGAATCGGATATTATTCAATATTTCATTTCATTGGTTTTAATTTTTTTTCGTAGGAACCTATTTTCTTTTTGTTTCTAAAATAAAAGTAGCCTAAGTTACTCCTTATTCACCTATCTGCTAGTGAAAGTCCCGTCTTAATCGGTCCAGCCGTTTCAGAGATTAGCGGGAACAAACAGACAGACAGACGGACAGACAGACAAAAATTGTAAAAAAAAATATTTTGGTATATTACAAAAACAGTCAGAAGTCGACTAGCAATCTCACAAAACTATGGCATAGCAATATTAGTACTAATGACCTTCTTCTATAAGAACGTTTGACAACACTACAAATTGGCCACATGATTGTTATTACAAATTTCAATAAGGATCGTAAGCGTTACGGTGGCCAAAGTGGCTAACACTGTACCTCGCATGGCGAACGTTCGGGTTCGAGTCTCACATCAAACATGAAAAATATTTTTTAAGTATTACACGTGAAATAAGAATGCCGAGTTGCTAACCAATAATTATGTTAAATATTCCACAAATAAACGAAGATTCTTTTGTTTTACAATTATTATTTTCAATCTTAGTTGGAAGGAAAAATACTTGCATAGGAAATTGACCCGTTACCTTCTATGAATAAGGAGCATAATCGCGTTTACAATTAATATTTTCACAAACCATTAAAGTAAAAATACTTTCATACGAAATTGTTCCGTAGACTCTAATTGATAAGGAGAATGATCGCATTTGCGAAAACTGACGCGTTGGGTACCTATGTAGTTGAGCGAGTAGCCGTATAAAATACTTTGAAGTCTTGCAATTATTTCGAGTCGGTACCTAGTGTAGGTACGTACTTTGGTATCTGTTTGTTGATGAAAGCTGTTTATTAATATTTTATTTTTTGATTAGTTTTTTCTAAGTTATGTTGTTGGTGTAAATGTTTGTACTATCAGTATATAAAAAATGGTCAACAAGAAAATAAACGGAAGGCAATAAAGAGATCTTATTCGACGAAACAAATTGTAAAGTAAGTACCTACTTTTTTGTACACACCATATTTTGTTTGTACAGATTATGACGCGTAATTTCGACATACATTACAACAGCTCGATTGGTCTAGTGGTCTCGTGCGTCACGTCACTATAGGTTAGTCACTAACGCCCGGCTTCAAATCCAAACTTTTCCATATTTGGTTTCTTTTTATTTTCTTATTTGATATGTTTTTTTAATTATTATTTTACTTTTTGCCGATTTTCTTGTTTGAAAATTTTCAGACTATATTATTATTGCTTACACTCTTTTGTAAAACACTGTAGGTATATAATTTTTTCCGAATCAAGCTTGGTGGACGTTTTTATTTTATTTTTATTATATTACTCTAGATTCTGAAGAAAAATAACTATAGGAATAAAAATGATTTTATTAAAATAACAATTACTTATTGAATTATTTTAAAAATAAGAAAATAAAAATATGCGCATTATAATTAAAAAATAACAAAACAAAAGATAAGTACATTATAATTAAAAAATAACAAAACTAAAGATTATGCCGTCCACTCAGATTCGAACCTGGTGATTACGCAGTGAGAATCCGGACAGTAGAGCGCGGAGGCAATCGTGCATCTTATTCGAGCCGCGAAATTACGCTTCTAAATATAATGGAAGTCGCTCATCGACGAAATCCGCGCGGTGCACCCCGCCGAAGGCGGGGACTATTCGTATCCCACTTCATCTGCTTCACCCCCTCAAATACATAAAAGTCGTCTATTCATCGCCACGTAAAGAAATACCTATGCTAATTTTATTGAAATTCTTCTAATATTTCTCCATTTAGTTCTTTTTGATCGTTTTTGCATTTTAGTTTAATTATTATTTATTTTTAGTTTTTCGTATTAGCATTTTTATATACAATACTAGTATTTGGGCGTTGCGCGAGCTGCAAGCAGCTCGCGGGGTCGTGTTTTTGAGGAGTATTTCTTACCCTTTGTAAAAAGTATTTGGGCGTTGCGCGAGCTGCAAGCAGCTCGCGGGGTCGTGTTTTTGAGGAGTATTTCTTACGATTGGGGAAGGGGGGGAGAGGGGGGAGTTTTGAAAAATGATTTTGACCAACTCTGGGCCCCTTGATATGAATCTGAAAAAAAAATGTTCCAAGTCTCTTAACTTCCGAGATCTACCTCTAGAGAGGGGGAGAAGGGGGGCAAGGAGGCCACTTTGAAAAATGGTTTTTACTTTTCCGAGCCTCCTCTATACGAATCCGTAAAAAAACAAAACCCAGGTTTCTTAATTTCCGAGATACGATGGGGGGGGGTGAAGGGGGGAGAAGGGGGGCAAGGAGGGCAACTTTGAAAAATGGTTTTTACTTTTCCGAGCCTCCTCTATACGAATCCGTAAAAAAACAAAACCCAGGTTTCTTAATTTCCGAGATACGATGGGGGGAGGGGTGAAGGGGGGGAGAGGGGGGAGTTTTGAAAAATGATTTTGACCAACTCTGGGGCCCTTGATATGAATCTGAAAAAAAAAATGTTCCAAGTCTCTTAACTTCCGAGATCTACCTAGAGGGGGGGGGAGAAGGGGGCAAGGGGGCAACTTTGAAAAATGGATTTTACTTTTCCGAGCCTCCTCTATACGAATCCGTAAAACAACAAAACACGGGACTCTTAGTTTCCGAGATACGATAGGGAGGGGGGAGAGTGGGGTGGAAAAGGGGAGGTTTGGGATTTTTCCCATACTCGTGAGAGTTACTTCTATACGAATCTGTAAAAATATACCCACCTCCCCCTTCACCATCTGGGAGAACAATTATGTCAGTGAGTGGTAATCGAGCTTTATATAATATAACTAGTATTTGGGCGTTGCGCGAGCTGCAAGCAGCTCGCGTGGTCGTGTTTTTGAGGAGTATTTCTTACCCTTGTAAAAAGTATTTGGGCGTTGCGCGAGCTGCAAGCAGCTCGCGTGGTCGTGTTTTTGAGGAGTATTTCTTACGATGGGGGGAGGGGTGAAGGGGGGGAGAGGGGGGAGTTTTGAAAAATGATTTTGACCAACTCTGGGCCCCTTGATATGAATCTGAAAAAAAAAATGTTCCAAGTCTCTTAACTTCCGAGATCTACCTAGAGGGGGGGGAGAAGGGGGGCAAGGGGGCAACTTTGAAAAATGGATTTTACTTTTCCGAGCCTCCTCTATACGAATCCGTAAAACAACAAGACACGGGCCTCTTAGTTTCCGAGATACGATAGGGAGGGGGGAGAGTGGGGTGGAAAAGGGGAGGTTTGGGATTTTTCCCATACTCGTGAGATTTACTTCTATACGAATCTGTAAAAATATACCCACCTCCCCCTTCACCATCTGGGAGAACAATTATGTCAGTGAGTCAGTCAGTCAGTGAGTGGTAATCGAGCTTTATATAGTATAAATTTGGTGAACGATTTCCTTGGGCTAAAACAAAAACACTATATTATTTTATTATTTATCCAATCAATTTCATTGGAAATTAAGGAATCTTCACGTATAGGATCCACTTATAAAAAATAAAAAAAACTATACTCCGTTTCTTTATTATATGATTTATTTACATTTGGTTAAGTACCTAAATAAACGTAGTAGGTATACAACCTCCCTATTTGAATCGGATATTATTCAATATTTCATTTCATAGGTTTTAATTTTTTTTCGTGGGAACCTATTTTCTTTTTTTTTCTAAAATAAAAGTAGCCTAAGTTACTCCTTATTCACCTATCTGCTAGTGAGAGTCCCAGTCACAGAAATAAATCCGCACAAGAATATGAGAAGGTAGTAATCAATAAACTCAGTAATGCAAATACCTACTCGTAGATTGACAACTAAGAATGCTCATTTTTTATAAATTAAGGTATTTGAAAACATTTTTTTTTATTGTGAGTAAGTATGTAGTTATTTTCTAAACAGTCAAAATAAAATGGCCTGAAGCGGTTGTTTTAATATTACAAACAGACACTCCAATTTTATTTATTAGATAAAGTTTTAAAGATTTTTATTTATAAGATTAAGTATAGATAGATAGATACTTATTAGTCCACTCAACGAATAAACCAAAAAGAGGTGTAGAGTGCGTGAGCTGGGCCCTGAGCGATTTCTTCAGAAAGTTGCTCAGAGTGCTTAGGGAGGAAACATACTAAAAGTCCCCGCGTCTAGGAGGTGAGCCGGAGTGGGGGGTATAAAAATTCCCACTTTTGAGTTTTTCGCTAATATCTATAAAACGGTGCGTCGTCGTAGAAAAAACGTATTTTTCTTGACTTGCTTTGCTTTGGCATTTTTATTTATTTACAAATTATCTTATACATATTTACAAAATAAACAATATAAAAAAAACAGTATTTAGAAATGGCACCACTAATAAAGCGTCCATGCGGACAATAGAAATGGGCCCTCTGCAGCGAGCTAATCTATAAACGCATACTGATACAATTCGTTCATAAATATTTGCACTAACACAGCCAAACGCGCGTAGTCGATCGATAGCCGGGCGGAGCAGCGAGCGACACAGCCACCCCGTCTCAGTGCTAACGCACGACTGCCGCCCGCGCCCGCGCACTCCGCGCAGAGCACCTCTGAACCTATATCTCAAAATGGGGCATTGTCTTTGCAACTGTTGATTGATTTAAAAACGCTATTTCAAATATGTAGTACCTCTAACCACCAATTTTTCAGTGTAAAAATATTTCCAAACATCAAAGCCGTTTAGAAGTTATAAGCAAATGTTAGCGAAAATAGCGTTTTGGTAAATATTTTTTTAAGGCAAAAGTATTAGCCTTATGAAAAAACCCTGTTTCAAAAATGCTGTACATGAATCTATAGCAAACATATATTTTTTACAGACCTTCTAACCAAACCGTTAATGAGTTATAAGCTTCATAAAGTGACCGAGTTACGGTACTAAACGAGAGTAAGGCCCTTAAGACAAGTGGCGTGTCCTACCACTGTGGTAAGTAAAATATCCAACCTGTAATTTGTTCTTTACACTTTAAAGAGGATTGTTTTAATCCGTCCGCGAAAAGACACATGCTTTTTAAGTGAGCTGTACCTACAGTCAAATTAAGATACATATATGAAACCATAAGTTAACTATTATTAGTACAGCCATGTGCAAAAGCATTATGCATGTTTACTTGATAAAAAAACAAGATAGGAATTTCAAGTTTTTTTTTATGGTAGAACACGTATTTTCGTACTTTTTTATCTTTTTAAGGGGGATTGAAAATTTTCATATGGAGCCTATATATATATCGTCCTATCAGACCTATCTACATATATAAATCGATAATTATAATATGTATCCTATATATATATATCGATTTATATAGGTTACATGCGTAGCCGCGATTTGAAAAAAAAATCACAATGGCGGACAGATACTTAGGTGTGCCACGGATCTTCAAAGCCTATTTATTGATGTAAAAAAACAAAATTACAATTTATTATCAATAAGTTATTCATATGTTCAATATGAAAAGATAAAAAGTCTGCCCCACCGTATTTCTAGATGTGGCTCAAGCTTTTGATAGAGTTTGCCATAAGGGTTTGATATACAAGCGAAGCTGCTGCCCAATGATTTTGCCAATATCCTGAAAACATACATTACAGATAAAACTAGCTTCTGCTCGCGACTTCGTCAGCGTGAAATTTCAGGGGTGGAATTTCGAAAAACCCTTTTTTAGTGGATACCTTTTTTTTTTTGTTGTCGGGGGGAAACCTATCTGCTTTTTAGTGGATACCTACTCTTCACAAAGAACACACCCTCCAAATTTGCGTGCGTTGATATATCAGTCAGTCAGGCTCTGGGCTTTGAATGATGTTTCCACGAGGATGCCTTTTCCGAGTTAAAAATTATTAAAGTTAGCATGCCACAAGGTAGTGTGTTGGGTCCAGTGGTCCACCCATAACCCAGAAAACACTTCTCCTTTTTTTGTGGTTGATTTCTATCGATATTTTTATCGGTCAAATATTTATATTAACCCTACTTCCCTAGTTGATTCTAGAATTGCATGTGTGCATTCAGTGACTGCATCTATACTTTCTAGTGCCCGCCCCTTTTGATCATGTGTGCAATAAGACATCACAAAAGTGTTACGCTTGTTTTCTTGTGTGCGTGTCAAAAAAGCCACCCCTTTTGATCATGTGTGCCGCATTTATTTCTTTTGTTTTTGTGTGAGTTTCCGAGTTGGGGAAAATGTGGCGACACTTGAACTTCAACAAATATCCAGTGAAGGCATATCTTTTGGATATCTATGCATACAATGCAATATGAAACGAATAATTATTTTTTGCATAGGTACATACATTCCTCGGATACTAGTATTTGTCAGATCCAAATTTTGCTCTCTTTTGTATCTTATTGTATGCAATCAATATCTTTTAGAATACCTATTATCAGAAATTAAAAAAAAAAGGTTTTTAGAAATCCATCAAGCTTATTAATTAAGTGCCGTTGATTTGATTTCTTATTCAGCGAACTCTTTTTATTCCATATTCATAAAAAAACAACTTTTCAAACAAAATAGAAATACGAAAAGGTTTTTCATAAAAATAAAGTCTTTGAAGGCGCTCACTTTCATAATCAAATTAATATAAATTCTTTAACGTGTTCATCGGCAACCTTTCTTTTATAAACGGTTCTCGCATTTTGAGAGAGCTAATGGAATAGGGAAGCCATAATAAAAAAGCAAATCGACTGCACTCACAGACGGAGCGTTCGTATCGTGCGAGACCTGTCGATTCTCGATCTCGAACGTCAGAGGTAGAGCCGGCGACTTTTTCCAAAGCCAATTGACTTTCTATTTTAT
The DNA here is from genome assembly GCA_927399505.1 of Luperina testacea. NCBI lineage: Eukaryota > Metazoa > Arthropoda > Insecta > Lepidoptera > Noctuidae > Luperina > Luperina testacea. The sequence goes on from OV656771.1 coordinate 5,207,578, forward strand.
TGTGTTGGCGCTAACGCGACATTGATGGCGGCACTTATTGCACTTCGCGCGACTTTTTATTCGAGCCCGGTGCCCGACGGAATTGCCCGCAACTTCGCCCAACAAAATTGAACGCCGGTCTGTGGTGACAACTCAGACGTCTAATACTTTACCAGATAAGAAAGAAGCCGATTTGTTCGATGGCTTTTGTACGTACCTGAAAGAAGAAAAAATAGATAAATAAACGTTTCAAACAGATTATACAGGACCGTGACACAGGGTTTCACGGTATTCCATATTATGCAAATCACAAACTCAAACATCCGGACACGGAACAAATGTCGGTAGGTCATACCAATATTTTTCCCGATACCGAATCCGCGACCCTACACTTAGTAAGCGGATACAGCCACTGCGACATACGGGTCGCCAAAAGTAAAATAAAGACCCAAAGCATTTAAATTGTCAAAAGCGGAAAACGTTAACAGCTGACATTTGCAAACGTAACAGCGATACCATTTACGACCGTAATTCTGTTTATTGCCAATCATTGTAACGATCATATTGAAATGAGATTCAGCGAGCCAACCAGCCAGCACCCTACACGCGAACGGTGGAGATTCAATCTAAACAAACAAATCAACACACAAAACGTTCGTATTCTATAATCAAATGTCGAGTAAATAGCTCCGGTCCGGTCCGGCGGAGATGACGCGACAGTTGATATGTTTAATCGAAAAACAAACAGACCATAAACATTGTCGTGGACGTGTATAGGTAGGTATTGTCAATTAACTTTGAACGTCGATGCTTCTAATTTTAAAAGGTTATATGTTAGAGTTTCTATTGAATAGATTTCGCTACTCCATAATTATTTCGGATGGGTACTGAATACAGGATGTTTGCTGATGATTAGAAATGTGCAAATGATTCAGTATGCACAAAACATTCTTTATGAAACCTAAAATTCACGCCTAACGTGAATAATACAGAGACGGCGTAAGGTGAAGGCGCGGCGCAGGCATGATGCCGCTTCAAAACGTTTTCATACAAAATGTAAGTAGCTAATGGATGTTAAATAAATTATACTAAATAAATTACACTTTCTTTTAGAATTTCTTTACATATACATTTAAACACTACGCGTAACATTTTGGAAACTTATCAGGGAGCCTAAAAAGGCCACTTTGGCAGAATCATAAAAGGATAATTATGGCGAAGACAGTCCGTGTTATTCTATTTTTCGCTGCACTACGTAGGTATAATCAAAGAAATTGGGATTGGATTTGGATTGGATTGATTGGTATTTTAGCACAGACAAAAAAAAAAAAACTAAAAAATCCTTCACCAATGGCCTTTGATACGATTAACTTAACAGTTAACTGTCCATTATGATTAATAATATTACCCTGTTATGATTCTGGCAAAGTGGCCTTTTTAGGCCCCCAGTTTTGTTTTCAGTAAAGCTCATTAATATTCACTGAAATAAGGAACTTTCTCCTCGCTTGAGGACAATAGACTGGCAACATTCGCGTTTCGCTAGCAGGCCAAGGCTGTTTCATTTAAGTTAAATAACGATATAGCAGAAAACTAAAGCCTTGAGCTCTGGATTACGGTGACTAGCTCAGCTCGCGGCGAAATCGAGGAGAATGTTCTTAGTTTTTTATATTACAAAATAAGACATCTAGCTGTCTGATAGCGTAACACAATCCTAATATCAATCACTTTCATTTTCGCAATTCAACCGCTGTGTCTACTCTTTTAAAAGCCATGTCGCAATCACCAATGCAATGAATGTTGTTCTTCTTCTTTTCGAGTCGATGGCAAAAGTATGAATATTATGTTAATTATGGAAGTTGCTGAACCGTCAAAATGTAAGCGATTAGAGTTGCATTCCAACCTCTACAAAATATCGATTCAATAATATCAGCTGCAGATTATAATATTTGTAGCTAGCTTCTGCCCACGACTTCGTCCGCGTAAAATTTCTTGTTCCCCCGTCGCATCGCATCGCCTGCTATTACTTCAGTTTCGCTTAAAATTCTTTCTGCTCGGCTCCTACGTGTCCTAGCGTTATGTTTGCTTCCTCAAAAATTGGATAATCAAATTCAATTCAAAGATTTTTTCTAATCCGACTGTTAGATCCATAGATTAGGTATGGATATAGATAAATACGAGTACATAAGTGAGATGAGATAGTGAGAAAGTTCTAAGCGACAGATTACCATATTCAAAGTAAATACAACTAACATTAGTCACAACTTGTCATTAAGTTACCGCGAAATTAACTTACGTCAGACAAGAGGATTCAATGTCAAAGTTTGTAACATCGTTACATCGAAATTAATGCTAATAAATAATTGTATATTACGAACTTTACTAACAACACAGGTGAAGATAATGTTATTTAAAAGCGAGTCAAAACAATCAACATTTAGCTAAACAGTTGTCATTGAATAAGGTTCACTAGGTAACATTGTGGCTGTGTGTGAATGCTTGTGGGAGGCCTATGCAGTCACCGTGGGTGTATGATGGTTTTTTTTTTTATTAATCGTCCTACTAGAACTACAGCAATTACACCAACGGAGCAAAAATTACTTCATGTGCTGCTTTCCATACATCCTGCTATGCGCCGTCGACATCGAACGAGCGGCGATGGAATACGCACGCTCACAGTGTCAACTCCATAGTTCCATTACTCCATCCATATTGAGCACATGCTTTGCGATTTTTTTGAGACTCACTGTTTAATAAAAACGTTTCCAATCATAAATGTAAATTTTCACGAACGCAAATATGTATCGATGGGATCGTTTAGTCATCAATTCATTTATTTAGTTCAGATCGATCGGATCACTGTCTCCTAAGATACAGGCCATCCCTAGTTTAGGAGACAGGGTTAGTTTCTTTTATGATTATATAGACATTTAGACAACTATTTTTCTCCCCTTGTGTCCATTGTTAGTTGATTAAGATTTACAACGTAACTCCTTTACAACCTGTGTTTATGTATATTTTTGGATCAATAAACTTATTATTATTATTATTATTATTTATGCGTCATCAATAATTAATAATTTGTGAGTAGTAAAGCAGGGTCGGAATGGATTGCATCGAAATGCAAAGAGCGCTGCACCTCGCGTTGTCACCTCACACAAGCTTCTCAGTACATATTTGACCAAAGCAGAGAACTCACAATGCAGCAAATTCAAGTCATAGTTGAGTCGATGGCACAATATGCCTTTGTAATGCGCGTATCGCGGGATGCTAGCAGAAACCGCAACCGCCATCATTACGTCGCCGGCGCTGCTCTAAAGCCGCGCACAAACTTGGTACACACGTGCACTTAGCAAGACTGTATTTTATTACAGATACTATGCGCAGCCGACGCAGATACTGTGCACGAAAACGGTTTTATGATGTCATTGGAGTATACGCATGGCTGGAAGCGGATGCATTTTACATCAGGCATCCTAATCTTGGCGCCCATGAACGTAGCTAAAATGTCATGATTTTTCCAGGAATTTCAGTAGATCATATTTCGTCTTTTTCACAGAGAGGAGGCCTGTGTACCGGTGGGGACGGTATAGGCTGATTATACTATGTTTTGTCGTCGAAACTGGTCCTATGCAAAGAAGCTAACCTTGGCTTAATTCGAAGACAATTTAATAAATGAACCATTTTTTTTATATAAAATTCCGCAAACCGCAAGTAACAGCCAACTTTTTTCTGCTTCCAAGAAGAAAAAATTTAAAAATATTGCTGTGACCAAGCAAACTAAAGCTTGGAGCACTTTTCAGATATAGGTACTTTTAGAAATGTTGTTCCAAAGATTTCAATGCCTGGATCAATGTAAGGAATAATAATGAAGAGAAACCTGTAAGAGAGTAGGTTCTATTTACTGCTTCAACTGAACGTTATTTAATTTGACAGTCATGTAGTAAATAAACAGCGTGCAAACATTTCGTAGCTAGTAAATCTTGGCAGGAAACCCTCCGGATCGTATATCAACAGTAAGTTCATGAACATCAAATTGGATTAAAGCCGCAATCTAACTAGTCAGAACTCTGATCGCAAGTTACTGCGGCCGGGGACCGTGCCTTCGAATCAAGCTATCGTTTCGTCACACACATATTCCAAAAACCAATCGCTGTATTACCCTGTAAAGGTCACTAAACGTTACACGAGGACTAATTCCCAGAAGGGTCTGTAGGTTATCTTTTTCAAATGCCTTTTATTTGTGTGAGTGATTATTAACAGAATATCAATACTATTTTATTATACTTATATTTATATGTAATTAGGTATATATTATATTCAGTTTTAATAGGTTTATGCGTATCTTTATATTTAAAATATTTATTCCTCAATGTTCATGATTGTACCTACCACTGTTTGTCTCTGCATCAAGGTTGACTGGTAGAAAATGCCCATGGCATTAAGGCCGCCTCTGTACATTTATGTGCTTGAAGTATTAAATAAATAAAATACTATTACTACTTCACGTTTTGAAAACATTATTTTCGCCATTAGACTAATTATTTATGTTTCTCGTAAACTTTTTCTGCATAATATATGGTTATAGAAAGTAGCCACCTCCTTGTTTAGGCATTACTTCGTTATGATTCACTTCATTTCACTGCGTAGGTAAACCAGAAAAGTTTCTTAGTTTCCCACAAAATACTTCGTAAACAAAATAACAGATTTTTGAAAGGAACCTCCTATGGAGCCTACATTTCTCTAAACGTATTTGTCTACACAAAACATGCTGTCTGTACGTCAAAAGTTTTTAAATTGACCCGGTGATTCCGCAGGAAATTCCGTACGAACTTTGCTTATAGATTCGGGCATACGCCATGACAGTATGTATGTATATAGTTACCTTTCCATGTTCAGAAAGTAAATCGTGTACGAGAAAAGTTTCTTATATATTTCCTGTGTTCACAACGAATATGGAGGAAGAACATGATTTTTTGGCGACAATTCCAGGTATTGGCTATGTTACAGAACAAGAACAGGACAGAATCGAATTTATTTGATGTAACTCAAATTGGAACAGTATTTTTCAGTCGGAAAATTAACTTTTTGTGGACGACATGTAGAAAAAATACGAATACATGCGCCCTTGTAGTGGTTGTGTTGCTTGTAACACGTATTGGTACAATATCCGGGCGAGAGTCCAGGCGTTTGTGCCAATACATGAGTCAAATTCTTACTACCGTCGTTTCAACGAGCTCTGATTTATTCGTGTGCTGTCGTTACAGGTAATAAGTTACCTTTGTTTGTATTTTGTTAAGAACTGCCGGTTGATTCTGTAAAAATCTCACCGTGAAAACTTAGGTGAAGTGCTTAAAGTGAGCTGGCATTCTACTTGATTCTAGGGATTGACACTATTGACAGCTCACTTCAAGTTCACTTCACCTAAGTTATCACGGTGATCTTTTTACAGAATAGCACCGCTGTACTGTTGAATTGTTTCTGTACGTTGTTGCATCGTTTCAGAAACGAGTACCTATGTCTTCTAATAATCCTTTGTACGTTTTTTGCAAAAATTAAACTGAGACATTTACTGAAATGATTAGTCTTTGTGTTGAAATAATATTTAGGTTTACAAAATATAAAACAAAAGCAATACATTACAAATAAAATACTTAATAATAATATTATTTCATTATAAATAAATTAATTACTACGTGCAGCCCCATACGCCACGCAATTAATTTTATTTCAATAACTATTTATTTATGGAAACCTAACTTTCGGCAGTTTCAGCAAACAGAACGTGTCTATGCAAAGCATGATTAAACGGTGTTAACTAAAAACAAACATACAAAATCAGATTGCAAAAAAAAAATTGGTAATTTGGTAAGTAGGTATGGTACGAAGCAGGAAATAAACGGCTATCAAGCATTGATCTATTTTCGAAAGTTTCAAGACCAGTTTATTTATATAACTGTCCTAGATTGTTTCAGATTATATCAAAATACTAAACTGCTAGCCATTCTAAGTCCTACATAGCTAGCGACTGTAGCCTTTGCGGATACAAGACATTCACGCGTTTCGAAATTGTGATACTAAAATATCAAATGAACTAAAATGTATACGCAGAGGTAGAAACGGGAGAGTTAAATTTGTGCAACCGCTTATTATGTAAGCGAGTAAATATTGAGCTCTCAAACCTCTAATTGCTATCTGCACTGCTTATCTACACATGTTATGTAAATAGATACTTACCAATCCAAATACAAAGAAGAATAAAGGCTCCTAAAAACAGGCGCGATAAGGAATATAATCGCGCGCGACACAAAGGCACCGCTCGTTGCGCGACTTGCGGTGCCTTTGTATCGCACGCGATTTTATCGCGTCGCGCCTGTTTGAAGGAGCCTTCAGAATGCGAGATATACATACAGGGTGGTAGGGATCCTAGACCCCCTAGCGTTGAAATATATTGTCGGTTATCAAAAAAAAAACAACTATTTCATAGAAAAGTGCATTAAGGCTCCTACAAACAGGCGCGACGCGCGACGCGAATCGGGCGCGGCACAAAGGCACCGCTCGTTGCGCGACTTGCGGTGCCTTTCTGTCGCGCGCGATTTTATCGCGTGTCGCGCCTGTTTGAAGGAGCCTTTACGCGGTCAAAATGAATGGAATAGCAATTTTTTTTTCATAACCTACCATGAATTTCAAATCGCGGTTCAGAAGCATATTATACGGAATTTATGGTAACAGGTTGCACATCCATGTCCCTGCCAACCTGTCTATATTGAGTTGTAAGTTGTAATCTTGTAAGACGTTATTTCACACTCGTTCAATAATTATGATAATATACAGGGTGAAATAAAATTCATGGGCATCCTTGTAAGGGGTCATTGTACTCATCATTATGAACAACTTTTACTATGGGACCAAACCCGAAAACGCGAAAAAAAATCAGCTGTTCCCTACATTTTGACGACTCGTACGAACATAAATGTAGGGAACAGCTGATTTTTTTTCGCGTTTTCAGGTTTGGTCCCATAGTAAAAGTTGTTCATAATGATGAGTACAATGACCCCTTAAAAGGATGCCCATGAATTTAATTTCACCCTGTATAGATAGATAAAACTTTTATTCAGTGCAACAGAAGACACAATACAGACCTATTAAAAAAAACATCAAAAAAGGTGAAAAAAAAACAAAAATAGATTAAAAAGATATAATAATATATGGTTATGTTATGGTTTTATAATCATTATGCTTAATTGCTGCAGCGTAATTTGCTTATATATTTTCTATTGTAATACCTAATTTGTATGTTGTATGAAACGCAGTCTAGTTACAAACGGCTTTAGTTTTTTGCTAACCAATTCTAGTTAGAGTCAAAAAGAATGCAAAGCTTTCGAAAATTTTAACTAAACTTTCAACAAAAAAAAATTGTGTGACCAACAAACCCACTTCATTTAATCGATTCGCATTAAACCAATCAAATTAAGTGACAGGATTCGATTGATTGATAACAATCAAATTAAATGGAGTACAACAAATTAACGATCCAAAAAATAGGTAAAGTAAAGCGGCCTGTTTTCAATAGTCACGCGATCAGAATTTTTTATTTGAACAGGGATTATGAACAGTCCCTGAATAAAAACCCAATGTTTATCTATACAAAGACAATTTATTTTAATGTACACGCAGAGGTCATGTTTTTACGGAGAATCTTAACACCGCGATTCAGCGGAGTGCTAAATGAACAACGCCATCTATCGAGACATTAGGAACTAGATCGTTTAAAGTATCAACCTAAACGTAAGATTGTACAGTCCCAGAGGTTTATTCCAGTACAACGGACACGCAATGCGGAAACTCCAAATTACTGGTGGGCACAAGGATAATAGTCCAGTCATTTAAGCTTAAATTAGGTAAGAATCTCGGAATTCGAGATACCCAGCTGTAAGTCTGTAAATAGTTGTATATTGACACCCTAAAAGTTGTCTCAAAACCTACATATGGTAGGGTGTACGCAACTATTAAATTTCAAGGTCAAAGGTCACAAAAATCGGTTTTTTGCGCTTGTTTTGTAAATATCTCATTTCCTATGGGTTTTTTGCTATTTGTATTTATGATCAATATTGTAGAATACAAAATTCTCTACAAATTTTGTTTAGAAAAATTTTTCATACGGTGAACCATTTTCGAGATAGAGGGCGGAGAGCGCGCGGTCACAACATCTCTTCAGGTCAACCGGTCTTCAGGTCGAAAACGCGCCATATATAGTTGATGAACTATCGATAAATCAATGATTGAACTATTATATTATATTTTATCATTTTCTTCATGCATTAAATCTATATCTTTCCAATAATACTGATAACCGTTTCCTAAAATTAAAAAATAATTAAGGGTAAACTTAAATCATAATATTGGGTGTGAAAAAAAACTTAAATCATACCTATGAAACTGGCGTTTTTTTCTCACAAATAAAGAACCTTGTCATTTCTATTATTTAAAATATTCATCAATTGCTTGATATTCTATCGGATTATGAGCATCATAGACAACTACCAATAGTAAAAAAACCTTAGTACATATAGTTTTCTAAACATAAAAAATACCTTAAAAATGACTCCTTTTTGACGTGACAACGTCTAATAAATCGATGAAGCTGGCTGCACTCACGAAAAAAACATGACTCATGTAGCGTTACCTCGCGGCCTCGCTCTGTAGCGTTCCATGGCGGCTTGAAGTGCAAGCGAATATTAACAAATGAAATGCAACTATTCCATCAGTATTTTCTTATGACGTTGTCACGTTCAACTATCGTCAGTAAACCGACTTTACAGACAACCGATTTTTTGTTAGTAGAAAAGACCACTATGTATTTGTTTTAACTTAGCCAAAACTTATTTTTGTCGCTTAATCTAAGTGGCATACGTTATCTTAGTTTTTAAACATTAGTGCATAAAAGTTTTACAACATTAATGTTCATGGTTGTTAAATAAATTAAGAAAATGTTAGTATGAAAAATGAAACTTCTTTAAAATTCTCCATACAAAACGCTGATTTCATAGGTGGGGACCTAATATAATTATATACCCATTTACACTAATGACATTTTAAATAGAAAATAATTAAGTGCATCTTCTTTAAAATCTGTAAAGGTAATGGTAACCCCAGGTATGGGGTTGGGCAATGCGAAACGATTTTCTGGAGCCTATCATGACAATTTTACCACGTGCTCCAGAAGATTTGCTAAATACAATTTTCTGCAACTGCAAGAGTGGTTGTGGTTCGTGATGTGGATGCAGGAAAGCGGGCTTGCAATGCTCTTTAGCTTGTGGCCAATGTAATGGGCAAGCTTGTCTCAATGCTCTACCATATCAGAGCGACATTAACGAAGATGTAACCTTTGACCCCGAAATCATGGAAGAACTTGAGACAAATGTCGTTGAAGACGATAATGAAGACCAGTTTGTTTACCAGCAGCCAGGAAGACGACGATCAAGAGGAAGAAGATGATTAAAATTATAAATTGTAGTTTTTGTACCCTTTATTCCATTTTTTTACTTTTAATAAAAATAAATGTATTGAATGATATTTTTTAATAAAAAGATTAATTCATAATTTATTTGTTTTTTTTTTCATCATGTAAGAAGTTATTAATATTAATTGGGTTAAAATTCAAATATAATTCCTATATTTTCATTAACAATTCTGCAATTACATGGGCAGGTAAGTGTTGTTAAATAAATTAATAGGTACTGAATAAAAAGTGGATAGATTAGGATAAAAATGATAAAATATAATGTAATACTTAATAAAAATTGACAAATATTTATAAAATCATTGATTTATCGATAGTTCATCAACTATATATGGCGCGTTTTCGACCGGAGGCACCGGTTGACCTGAAGTGATGCTGTGACCGCGCGCTCTCCGCCCTCTATCTTGAAAACGGTTCACCGTATGAAAAATTGTTCTAAACAAAATTTGTAGAGAATTTTGTATTCTACAATATTGATCATAAATACAAATAGCAAAAAACCCATAGGAAATGAGATATTTACAAAACAAGCGCAAAAAACCGATTTTTGTGACCTTTGACCTTGAAATTTAATAGTTGCGTACACCCTACCGTATGTAGGTTTTGAGACAACTTTTAGGGTGTCAATATACAACTATTTACAGACTTACAGCTGGGTATCTCGAATTCCGAGGTGAACTTACTATAATGACTGGACTATAAGTGATTTTCCTATCGATTGAACGGAAGGTACACTCGTTAAGTAAAACGGATGTAGGTCGAGCAAACAACTTTACGCGTAATTATTTAAGCCTAGATGTTTCCATTCACATTTAGACTTTAACAATAGCACGTGTTTGGAATAGTTTTATGGCATGATAAAATCAAACCTTTAATAATTCCCATTTTGCGCTCCTAAAAATATGTATAATTAACCACACTAGGTAATTTAATGATTGAACCCTCCGTGCCTCGGGAGGCACCACGGATATCGAGGGATATATCATGGAGGCGTGGCACATGTCGCCTCCATCCGATCAAACTGACCAGAAGTTTAATTGCGTATACACAATCAGTAGCAATGGGTTTTGTGAGTTCCACAACATTCATTGCGTTATTTACGTTGTTGAGTAGACACATTTTTCGAACATATGAAGCAATGTATTAGCAATATCTTTAAAAATGAATCAGATTAAGATTGATAAAGTGTTACGCAGTGCAGAGTTGCATGTGTGCATTCAGTGACTGTATCTATACTTTCTAGTGCCCGCCCCTTTTGAGTATGGGTACAATAAGATAGCACAAAAGTATTACGCCTACTTTCTTGCGTGTGTACCAAAAAAGCATCAGGTGTGCCGTATCTATTTCTTTTGTTTTGGTGTGAGTTTCAGGAGTGGGAAAAAGGTGGCGACATTTGAACTGAACAAATATAGAGTGAAGGCATATCTCTCGGATATCTATGGGAGGCACGTTAAGCCTTGGTCCCGGCTGTCTTTCGTGGAAAGACAGTATTTATTACCAAGGGCTTACGAGCGCCTGCCTATCTGACCTCCACAACCCAGTTGGGTTGTGGAGGTCAGATAGGCAGGCGCTCGATGTAAAATACTGGTATTCAGCTGCATCCGGTTTGAATGGAAGCCGACCCCAGCATAGTTGAGAAAAAGTTAGGCAGATGATGACACTAATTATAATGATTGCGCCTCTTTTTGGAATCTCAAATAATTCCTATTTTGGAGACCTAAAAATACTAAACAACTACGTAAGACAACTTTTTAGAGATTCATTATTTTAACAAGCGTCCACCATTAGAAGGTCAATAAGTTTTTTAGAGGATCAGTTAAATACTTGACTAGTTTTATTGTGCCATTTGATTCTTTACTGGGTACCAAATAAATTTATGATACTTATGGTAATGTCTGAATAACATTTATTTACGATGCATGGATGTGATTGCGGTAGTAAAGTTGATGCGTCTATTCACGAGTGATCGTGATGAACGCAACCCAAATCGACGACATGTGATTGACAGTGAACTGCCTTTATATGATCTGAGCACGCAACTTATATCTCATAGGTTTATACTTATGTATAACTTACATGACAACTAAACGTGCCAAGAATTTTATTGGTACATAAGTATTTATAGCCTGCTTAGATGGTTAGGACTTGCCTTGTTTTTATCGTTTGATGATATACTATAAAGGCTTCTACAAACAGGCGCGACACGCGATATAATCGCGCGCGACACAAAGGCACCGCTCTTTGCGCGACTTACGGTGCCATTGTGTCGCGTGTCGTGTTGCGCCTGATTGAAGGAGCCTTAATTTAGTATGCAGTCTGGCCTTGTGCCCGGTTGATAGCAAGGCTCGCCCACTATTACATGGGACTTAAACATAACTGCCGAAATATGGGTGTACACCTCTGCCCCTTCTGGGAAACAAGGCGTGATGTTATGCGAATATAATTCAGTAATTACAGTTCAAGAATAAAAATAATAAAGTAAAAGGAGTAAGGGTCTAAACAGACGGACTGCATTTGAACTGCCAGCTGCAACTTCGCAGTTTGATGCAGCTGTCATAACTGGGATTCGAAGCAGCGGTGCTATTCTGTAAAAATCTCACCGTGAAAACTTAGGTGAAGTGAACCTGGAGTGAGCTGTCAATAGTGTCAATTCCTAACAAAAACAAACTCACTTCACCTAAGTTTTCACGGTGAGACTGTTACAGAATCGACCGGCAGTTAAGTCAACTGCATTCAAACTGCGATGTTACAGCTGAAATGCAGTCCATCTGTGTAGACCCTAAGTGTCTATTCATCCAGTGTAGTCTAAATTTCCTGAGTTAGACTAAGCATAAGGCAACATAAATCCTCATTGATCTTAATTAAACCCTGTCTCAACAATCCTACCTATATCCTTTCTAGTATGATTACATTACTATCAGTACAATAAGTATGACGGCTGCTGCCAGATACAGCGAGTTTAACATGTGAATCAACATGTGTTTATTAGTCACACGGAGTAAATAACAAATGGAAAGCTCGAAAGGGTTCTACGCTAACACTGCATAGATGGCACCAGGAAATCGCGGCGTCCGTCCAGCAACAGATTATGACACATGTCTTTCCTATAGCGCCCTTTTTCGCTTCTACGTTGGGTACTTCAGTGATGAGAGATTTGTTAGGGAAATGGGTGTGAACAATCCATTTACTAACTATTCTTTAATTAATGATGAGATCGTTTAATGGCCACACAGTACGGCACCACTCAATCACTCGTAATTGGAACTTGGCACAGCGCCTTACCAATTAAATTGTTCAGAGGCCGATTGTTCACTATCCATCGATTTGTCGCCTAATCGCGGTTTGATATGACGTAACTGACGCACAGCATTAACACATCGAGCGTAAAAGCTTATTGATTGGTCGCCAGTAATTCTACAGTAACTATGTAGTGCGATGATAGGACGAGTGCTGACTAATATGTAAATACTTTTTGTTACGATCTCTTTGACGACTTAACTACTTGCCTGATTAGCAATTTCGTAGGTATAAAGAGGTTTACTGCTGTTATTCGTGGATCTTCGACAGTCGTTACGGGTAGGCAAAAGCCCGAAAGTCTGACAACCAGTCTTACCAAGGGATATTATTACCTAGTAACTGGGTTGTGGAGATTAGATAGGCAGTCGCTCTAAATAAAAAATTAGTATTCAGCTGCATCCGGTTAGAGTGGAAAAAATGATATATGTACTAGGTTAAATTGAGGTAAGAGAATTATTTCTTCTTCCGATGTTTTCTTTTAACATAAGCCATTAAGTATGGCAATGCCAAAAGCAGTGCTAATGCATGATCTAAAGATCATTAACGCGATAATGGCATTTACTACAATCAAAGTAATAAAATGAGCAATTTAATAAGCTCGTTTCCATGATCATTACAACTTTTTTATGAATAGGTACTTCAATTTTATAGACATTGCAAATCGTATAATAAAATATTACGATAGTTGTTCACAGGAATCGTTTCAAAGTTATAATTGCGATAATAGGCATCGTTTGATTAATGTAATTAATTTATTAAATAGATATCAATAATACTTAATCAATTTGCTATTTAATTTGCAATATAAAAAGTTATGAAGGCAATTTCAGCAATAAGTAAATCAAAGGGAAGATTTAAAAGAAGACATTTTGAAAGAGCCTTTGAATAATTAAAACTTGAAAACAACTGAATATAAAAGACCACAACAGCTTGCCAAACACATGACAAAAAAAAAACTGCGATAGTCGGATGATACATATAAAAAACAACAAATACAACATCCTAATAATTCTGATTCCGGAAGCTTTCACTCGATTAGTTGAAATAGGAAAAAGTAACAATCTAACAATACATTTTACTGTTATCGAAAACCGAACGCAAAACGATAAATAGGAATAAATTGTTTAAAACATTTAACATTTGTTCGGGCTAGGCAATAGTATAAAAGGCACAACACGATTTTCAACTGTTATTAAGTATTTTCAAAATAAAAACCTACCCACCGAAAAACCATACTAGCTGATATAGTATGACACATGTATCAGAAATGTTTTGTGGTCATTATTTAAGGGTGTGGTAAAGACCATCAAACTGAACAATTTAATGTTAGTCAACATAAAAAATGCGGGCGGATGATATTTTTTTCGTGATCACGATGTTGGTCCCATGGAGAAAGTTGTTCAGTTTGATGGTCTGTACCACACCCGTAAATTTGACCACACCTTTCCGATACACGCTGTATACCCTTATATACATATACCTAGTAATTGTTCGAATAGTCACAATTCTGAGACACCATCTTTTAACCTATAGTAGCAAAGAATAGAGATCCGATAACAAGAACGAAATCAATCTCCATACATTTCAACGTTGAGTGAATGATAAAAGGGGGTGAGAGCGAACGGTTCCTTACAATGGCACCCACTGTGTAATTGCCGAGGTACAATGCATTGTCATAATACAATTGACGTCTATTGGCACAGATATTTCTTCGAAGAAGGTCTGCTCTAGTTATTAATCTCTTACAGTCGGTCGGACATCTATGTCCGAGCTGTCAATTGCGATTATCCGATTGATACTTCCACTATTTCATTTGTTGCAGCTCTATTTATTAAATGGCCATTTATGAAGCTGCAATCTATTGTAGGACCGAGAACGAATAAAGTTTTAAAAGCTTTTAATCTGGATTATTTTTAGGTTCTAGAGTCCATGTTTTTGGTAAAGCCTGTTTGTATTGCGGCTATTTTTCATGTGTCCTGTTATTTCAATTAGGTACTAAAGTTACGACGTGTTTGTATAACAATTTTCTAATTAGGTGTCTGAAGCTGGATGCACAAGCTATTTTTGCATTCGTTATTACCGTGGATAAAACTCTATCAACAAGCAGAATTCAGAAAAAAATTCGACGTCACAATCGCAACCCACGAATCTGCAGGAGAAAGTGCGAATCAAAAGAATGGCGTCATACACGTAATCGCTTCATAACTGCTGTTAGATGGAGATAAAGAGAATAAACAACAACAATGTTTTAAAACTACATGAGCTGCGGTCAGCAATAAAATTCTACTTAATTGTGAATCACGACGCAACGTAATGCCTGATTAGTGTACATTTACTGAGAATAAAATACTGACACTTAAACCCTCAAGTTCACGTAGCAGACGTAACTAACAATACTGTTATTACATCACTTGATCGTGGTTATAACAATATTATATTTGCTTAGGCAAATAAATTTCAATCTGATGTAACAGCGCCGTACACAAATTCTTGTACACGTACAAGGTACGCCCATGTTTATGTGATAACACGACTAGCTAATTAATACTCAGAGCGTACTCCTAAAACGGTTAACCCAATTGGCACCAAAATTAACAGGCTTCACAGAGATTACCAAATGTGAAATTAATAGAATATTCATAGGAAGCCAAAGTGTTTTAAAGACATCACGTCTTCGGGAAATCAATTGAATAGGGTTGTAAGGAAATTAATTATGTTTGTCTTTGTCTGCTTGTATTATATTGAAGACAGGTGCGGAAGCTAAAGATGAATATGATTTATTTAGCACATTGGCTTTTCCATGAGAAAAAAGATTCGAATCTAAATCAGTTCAGGGTATAGCAGAATCTGTTGATTCTGCTTAATTTTAGTAATCTTCACCAAAATTACACAAAAGATGAAGCAAAATTATCATCACAATGAAACAAAAGCAAACTGATTCAAAGTTCAAACAACACAAAGTAAATAAAACAAACGAGCACGCGAAAATGACATACAATGCAAAATTAACAAATTCAGTTATGAAGAAGTCTCTACGTCTTGCATACGAAAGTGCATAAATTGTAATGCAACACGGCACAATAAAGTTACTTACTTGTGAAGTGAATAACGCAGAAGCTGAGAACTGTCATTGACACTCTAAACAAGTTCCGCCCTAACTTGCAACACTACTCTGCTGCACACTTGCCGAGTTATTCAAGCGAGGAACAACTTAAATGAGACAATAAGTAACTAACTAATTGTTACTGACTTCAAGTACGTAGGTAGCGCAAAGGAAAACTAGTTCGTACCCGATGGGAATTTGATGACAGACGGCGATGACAAATTCCCGTTATCACACTAAACTCACTTAGAAAATCTTTAGTTTAAGTCAATTGGATCTAGAATATGTGTCACGAAAACGATTGAATTTTACAAGTTCTTCCAAATCTTATGACACAAGTCTCAAGGTATTACAACTTACACTAACAATAATAATTACAGGAATAACATCATATTTCGAAACAGTACCTACTCAAGAATGCTTGAGAATAAAGAACAAAAGACGGTCACACTATCTAATGTCACAGTAATGGCAATATTCGTCGCGGCTAAAAGGTTCGACTATAATATTACAAAATATTTCCAGACTACGTAAAACATGGCGCGTTCGTTTTCCCGCCAATTCGTTGCTAGGTGGTCTTAGAAAACTTTCCGGTTTGAAGGTTAAAAATAGGGGGAAACAGGACAAGCGGACAATGGGCGCCTTCCGAGCATTCTCAGAGTCTTGCAGACGTGACGTTGACAAACGACGCCTCAGAGTTTGAGACACTTGGACAGGTGATCCGACGCGAACTGTCCATTCATTGTCCTCCTAGATATTTGGGTTCAAGGAAAGTTGGGTGGACGAACCCAACTAATCTTTTATATATTTCAATATTAACATTTTATGCGAAACTTCAATTTCGATGTCTTTTGCTGAATATTGTATGTCTTAAGAGATTCACTGTCCATAAAGTAGACACAATAGTTAAACAATCAACATGAATCCTATGTGATTCATGGGACAGGGAATTAACACATTCCCTGTCCTGGCTCCTTCAAACAGGGCGCGCGCGACACAAAGGCACCGCACGTTGCGCAACGTGCGGTGCCTTTGTGTCGCGCGCGATTATATCGCGTGTCGCGCCTGTTTGTAGGAGCATATAACTTAGCAATCAGGTACTTGCTCAAATAATAATAGCAATAAATCAAGCTGTTATTAGTCCCAAACTGAAGACAAGGAAATCCTCTGCAATCCGTAAATTATCATTAATAATAATAATAAATTACCATGATCGATGGAAAACTTCGCCTACAGGGAGGTAAAACACTTCGCCAACGCTAGAGCTTGTAACAACATAAGCGCCATCCAATTTGTTGTCAACAATATTTTATACTATTCATGTTTTCCTGAATTTAGTCACAAAATCACTCAATTACACCGCGGAACAATCTAGAGCAGATTCGCAGACGATAGCAGTTTCGACAGTGTTTACATAATAATAGCCACACGCGAGGAGAAAGCGAATCAGACTCGACTCGTGATCAGATTTTCTATAATGTCAAGTCAATAAGCCTGACATTCGGGGTTAAGTAACAGATAAATTTTATCAACCTTTTGAGTATTGCAGAAACCGTATTATAATAAAATGTGCTAAGATTCGCTGTTTTTATGATTTGTATCAATCACTTCATTAAATATTTGAATCCAATGAGAATAGTTGAACAGTGATCATGTTTAAAACTTGTTTTGGAGTCACGAACAGCATACCATCACTCCAAGCCTCCAAGGTAATATTGTTAGATGGCGTCAGTTTTTTGTTCAACTGTATTTTTTGTACTTTTAGATTTGCTTGCCGTCAGTTCCATGGCCAACCAAATGGCTACCGGTCATTGTACGTGCAATTATAAAAAAATATATATAATATATAACACATTGTCCTCTAATAATTAAGACAGGTATGTCTGAACTTTACAAGCAGCCATGTCTAAGCCGCAAATTAAATTTCTAGTCAGGCTTTTGCGTCCATTACTTGAAAATCTCTTGGCAATTCTGTGCACATTCGTATTCCTCGCACCCCAGACAAGCCGAAATATTTCTTATCACTGGCAACTTGCTAAACTTGTGCGGCAGTGTGCGTGAAGTATTCGACGGGTAGAACAACTTCACCACATTACTCGATAATTAATAAAGTTTAACACATAACGTCGTCGGTGTGGAGTTGTGGAGCAAATATTGGTAAAACTGTTGGCCGCAGTCGATAGCCACGTTGGACTTCTGACGGAGTTAAACGAGCTTAATGGCTCGCCCTACAGATTGCTGATTAAACATTGGCCATTACAAATTGTTCGACTAAATGTGCTAAAAGTAAACTATGTGGTAGGCAGTTTGCCTTTTAGCGAGTAGATATTAAATGCAAAGGTGAGTGAGTAGCTATTCAGTTTAACGTTAGATGCTCGAGAAGTCGAGACGCTTATATTTTTACTAAAAAGTATTTTTATAATAATGTGGCTTCATTATTGTTAATGATTGGAGATCTTTGAATGGTACCGCGATTAATTTATGATACTTACTTTGACTACCGAAAGACTCCCTTCATTCATGTTATCGTAACTTCTAATTAAAGACTTCAACCAAAATACCTTATAATCTTTGTTAACATTCGCAATTCTCAACACAGAATTAACTTTTATGATATTCGCGTATTCGTGATTCTACATTACACGCTTACAAAACACTTTCCTTATAACGACAACCTTTAAGCACTTTGAAACCTGTGACCTTAATTACCGAAACATCTCGGTTGCCAAGAACCTCCATACGGGATCAAATGTCAACTGCAATTTACAACCAACTATGTAACATAAGGTAAGTTCTAAGTTGAGTTAATGTTAAGCCAACCTTCACCCGCGGCTTCGCTCAGCTCTAAACAGGCAGACGTTTATTTTTCAATTTCCGGACGACGAGCGTCTAGGCAAAAATCAATAGCGTTCTACTTTATACCCAGGGTTCAGCTCAAACCTAAGCTTTTATGTAAATTGTGGTTTCAAAGTTACTTCTTAAATTATTGTATGCTGTGCAGCAAACTCACGAAACGCCATTGTATTCAAAACGACGCCTTCGCTTGATCCTCTCTCTCTCTCTCTGCACCGACACACATCGAAACATTGTCTTGATACTATGTGAGCACGTCTATCTTCAGCACTTCTTTAAAACCAGCAGTAGGTTTACATGACAACCACTGTCCATCGACCAGAGCAATCGACCTTGAATGGTTGCGTGGTGGTCGCGCTCCAGTTACCGGCAGTGAGCACGCGACCCGCGTCGCCGTCGTCACGTGTACCTACTCTATGCGCATGCACACACGTGACAATCGCTCGTGAACTCACAAACAACACTTAACAGTGTGCGGTACCTTACATTCGTCTGCATGTATTGAAGGTACGTTGGCTCTTATGTAAACTGCTTAACAAAGCGGCCAATTATACAATTATTTTGGACAGCAGTGTACTGCGTTGGGCTGTGTTAAGCGATTGATATAATGGCGGTTCGGCTTTGTGAATCATGTAATTTGACCTGACTAATATTTATATAGTTTGGTTCTTGGCAACTTTAACGGGAACTAACCTACAGTTAAAGAGTAAGACCGCAACAGGAGTCATATAAAAGAAAACAAATAAACAAGGTAAAATACGAAAAAGAACACCGCATTTCCACGTCATTGAACAACCGCCTTTCTACGTCATTTAAATTTCCTGCTCTAATAATGTTCTATCGCTTAATCACAGTCATTTTCACTAACTAAAAGCATGCTTGAATGTGGTTCTTTAATGAATTTGGCCTAATGCCAACCTCTGTTTATACTTTACTATCTCAGTCTTTCCCAATAATCACTGGGTAATTACTGGGTGATATTCCGATTATGGCTCTCTATGCCTTTTCACATTTCTCACATGCATACATTGCGATTTATATTATTGAAACGTGTTACCAATGTTATTTATTATACTACAAATAGGTAACAAGTGTGACCAATAGATGTTACGACATTTTACGAACAGATTTATAAATTTCCATGCATTGCCTACGAAAATAGCTTGTAAACAAACTCCTACATACGGAAAGAATATTTTCCCAGTATTTTCTGGCAAAAAAATACTAAACATTTTTATACAGACGCGAATTCAATTAACAATAGTACCCGATACAAAAGTGTGCTGCTAAAGCCCTATCGCACAATCAGAGGTTGCTGTTTGGTACAAATAACACTTATGCTTGCTAATTATTATTCAATGGGTGTCAAGAATAAAAAGACAGCCTTGAAATCTTCGATTTCAACAGTCACCGAGCGAATACCGACCCGGCCAGACAAGCCTTTTTATTCTTTAGTCATAGATTTTACGTTTCAGTTAACAGGCGCCGTTCGGTCTCCCTCCACTCAATTATTTATTGGCAAACTGTAATTGCTTTAATAACGAATATGTTTTTTTTAGAAACTACTTAGGCATATTACTAGAACAATTTAGGTATCTGCCAGATACTGTCTGGTAAATCTTAAACTGTTTATTAAATACATCATCGTACAGACAACAAGTTAAATATTATATTCAAATTTTTAATAAAATATATATCTACCTAGGTATTATAGTAGTTCCAACGCTTTAATTAGAAGGGAAACCAAAATTTTATTTATGAAAAAGTCGAATTAAATTGTATCTACATCAGCCACACACTCAGGGAAAAAAAGATTTAATTGGCCTAACTAAAATCTCGTCACTAGCAGCGCTGTTGCCCATTTCAAAGTGACATAAATTGATAATGAGCAAGTCTGGAACACACAGACTAAAATTACACACGACCCTAAAACAAAATAAACATTAAGCCAACCACGACTGTGGTGCAACCAGCCTGTGTCACTTCAGGACATGAAGTTGACAACAATTATTCACACTTCTTGTACACATTACGAGATAACACAACTTAAAAACTGTTGTTGTTCATTACGTAAAGTAGGGAAAATCTGTAATATCCAACATAACCGACTTCATCGAAAGTGAAATGAGTCATGACTTCATGCATAAAAGCGTATTAATAAAACGGTTACATCATTGTACATGTTTATTCATTTTACCATGCATAATAGTGAAACCATAAAAGTTACAGCGTCATAGAACGTCGACCGTCGTCGAGATCAGTCGATGTATAAAAAGTTACTGGAAATAATCTCAACTTCTTTGTGTTTATCTTCGCAAAAGTTTCTCCGAGACTTTTTGTTCGAGTTTGGACATCAAACGAAAATGAATGGTTTAGTAAGTATCTGTTTAATAAAATGAACGAAACAAAGAACAACAGTACAACAAGATTCGATTTTAGATATCACACGTTGTGGCCATGGGCTATATTCAAACCGTAACGTGATTAAATACATACTCTGTAAATGCACACCAAAACAGGCCGTAAAGACAACGTGTCATCTATGGTAACCCTACGGAAGTGGATGAAACTTACCGTGTAGAGTGCAGCTCTATTGGCGATATTAATTTACTAACATGGCAGGCCAACAATGCACAGAATACTGGCGAAACTCCAACGATCGCCGCCTTCAGTCCACGCCGAACCCAAATTCCACCGGAATTTATTCCAACGTTTGATAAGAAACAAGGTCTTCCACGTGCCGTTTTCACTTTGATCCGAAGTGGATATCAGAATGTCAATAACGTCGTTTAGCGATATGAAGGCCACTAAAAGGACGCAGCAATAATACTTTGATATTTCTACCTGTGCTATGTTATGTACGCGGCTAGTATGAAACCTATACTTAGAAACATAAACGCGTTCCATAGTTGGTTTTGCTTCCGTTGCCATTTTGAGTAAAGCTTTATAGGTATAGGTCTACCAGAATCTCATGGCATAAAAAAAATTGTGATTTTCATATGGATTGCCACAAGAAAATCACAATGTTTTATTTTTTTTTCATCCTGGTAGACCTATAAAAGCTTTTCGTGAAAATATGTTTTTAGGGTTCCGTACCATAAAGGTAAAACGGAACCCTTATGGTGAGACTCAGTCTGTCTGTCCGTCTGACAGTTTGTCTGTCTGTCACAGCTGGATATATCAAGAACTACTAATGCTATCAACTTGAAATTTGGAATAGTTTTAGATGACGTTTGCCCAACTATTTTGCAAATAAGAATGAAATAAAAATATATGTAAGTATATTTTTTGCAACAGGGACTGAAAGGGGTTCTGAAAAATTCGAAGTGGGGCTACTAGGGCATGTGGGGTATCATATGAAAGAGCGCAGTTTGCACATTCTTAAACATTTTTTCTTTTTTTGAGGCCGAATAGTTTTCGACTTTTGATGAAAAATTTAAAAAAAAAATACCGTTCCCCCCTTATCTCCGAAGTTTGCAAAGAGAAAAATCTGAAATTATTGAATTATTCTATGTGATAGATGTTTATGTAAAGATTACAGGACAAATAAAACGAAGTCTCTAAATAGCACCCTTTCTCAGAAATTATCAACATAAGTTACATTACTTCCACTATCGGTCAAGAGATGGCGCTGACATAAAACTGCAATAATCTACACCGCAGTGCAGTGTTAAAATTCTCTGAAGAATATAGGCCTCGCCGATGAAAAATTAAAAACATGATGGTACGGAACCCTCGGTGCGCGAGTCCGACTCGCCCTTGACCGGTTTAAAAAAAAAACTTACTACTTCTTTAAGCCTCGTACAATAACAGTTCCAAATAAAAATTTCGCCATCACGAAACTTTAAAGAGAGATGGCGAAAGTAATTAAAGCTCCTTAGAGGCAACTCTAGACGATTCCTAAACTCCCGAGTCGACATCGAATTAACTTTCTTTCGATTGGTTCGGAATAGACAACTAGGAAGTTAGACTAGATACAGGTAAAACACGTTTCACTTAGCCAACATTTCTAAGGAGTTGGGAGATAACTATTCAGGTAAACGACAACAATTGGCGAACGTTTCATAATCTCTGTTGGAAGGTGCAACGGAGCCATGCAGCGAAACCAATTTGCAATTTTTATTAAGTTGGACGTTTGCATCGTCTTGAGAAGTTGAGACATCTCGAAGAAAATGTTGTATGCATTGTTTTCGTCAGCATGATTTAATGTTCGGTTGGCTCGGCAACTCGGCGTGTGAGCTGCGGCACATGAGCATGTCATCACGAGACGACTTGCGTAACCTCCACTGAGCCGTGACCTTTGTTGCAATGTGCTACAAACATCAACTGCTAGTTAGTCATGCCGTGTTTCAATATTGGTTTAGTAATGACTAGTGTGATTACGATTACACTTGTAGTTGGCAGCCTGTTAAGGCGTTTGCTTAGAATCCACAGGCGTTCTTCAGGCTTCTTTCTGCCCTATTAGATGACAAATAATTCGAATAATCGACGTGAGTGTCTATACCTAAAATAGGTAAAAAAAAAATTCTTAAGTGAAACGATTTTAATGAAACTAATACTGTAGATCATCATCTGCCTAGCCTTTTCCCAAATACGTTGGGGTCGGCTTCCAGTCTAACCGGATGTAGCTGACTGAATACCAGTATTTTACATGGAGCGACTGCCTATCTGATCTCGACAACCCAGTTATTGGGTAATACGATACCCCTTGCTAAGACTGGTTATCAGACTTCCGGGCTTCTGACAACCCGTAACGACTGTCAAAGATCCACGAATGACAGCAGGGGCCAACAGCTTAACGTGCTTTCCGAGGCACGGAGGGGTCTCGGTATCCACAGACCAACCGCGGCAAGCGTAACTTAACCTGATCGATCGACCTGTGCGGCTGTTATTATTTAGCCAGGGGCCTCATAAAAAAATCGGTTGTCTGTAAAGTCGGTTTACTGACGATAGTTGAACGTGACAACGTCATAAGAAAATACTGATGGAATAGTTGCATTGCGTTTGTTAATATTCGCTTGCACTTCAAGCCGCCATGGAACGCTACAGAGCGAGGCCGCGAGGTAACGCTACATGAGTCATGTTTTTTCGTGAGTGCAGCCAGCTTCATCGATTTATTAGACGTTGTCACGTCAAAAAAATGAAAATAATACTGTAGATAATGTACTAAAAGCTAAAAAATTATTCGGTAGGTCCTAGGTTGGTACCTAGGACCTACCGAATAATTTTTACGAAAGTGGTGTACACCAAAATAATTAAATCGTGGGGCGCGTGAAATTTCTATCAACAGTCAACCGCTCATATCATTATAGATGCTATTTACATATTTACTCAGGTTACGCTACAACCCACGATTTAATTTTTTTGTCTGATCAATGCCCTAGATTGATGAGGAAAGTGGTGTGATGACTGGTAATAATCAGCCATTTTGTAGCGGCGGCCATCTTGGATTTACAATGATACTGATTAAATTAAATTGTATTGTCATCAAAACTTAAGGTGTGTACCAAATATCAGAGGGGCAATTCTCGTAACTTTAAGAACCTTCACAGTCTGATCTCAGTCTCAATCTATCAAAAATACCTCTCCTCTAATTGCCCTACACTTTGACAAGTTTTTGACATATTTGTTTGTCGCCGAGATGAGACGGAGTAGATTTTGAAAATTTTAAATTTCGAGAATCGGCCTTCAGATCATTCTGCCAACAGGAAGGGGGTACAAGTACTAAATTTGACCCAAATAAATAAATAAATAACAAATAGGGCAAGCTAAATAAAACCGTTTAATAATAAAACCGTTTAACCTTTTGACCGCCACACGTCAAAAAATCAAAAACGTGTCCTCGGCGTCAAAGTCTGTCATGTAGTCGAACCGCGGCATGCTGGGCACATTTTGGGTTGTCATCTATACATGATTGTGGCGGTCAAAAGGTTAAAAACACCACCGTCCCATTTATAATGCTGCGAATTTAAAAACGTAATAATTGAATTAAACTTTGTCTAGTCCAACGTTTCCTATTGGAGTATAACAAAGTTCTAGATCTTCATCCGATATAGATACCAAGTGTCAAAAGTTGAAAGTTTTACAGCATGATCGGCGACAACGAGAGCCGCGCTAAGTGCCAATATCAATTTATCGTGTGGGAGACGTCATCAGGAAGCGTTGGCCAATTGCCAAGTCCCAGGGGAGCCAAGTAGGGGTGGCCAGGAAAACAAGCCCAGTTTGCTACATGCAGCGGGCAAATAATTTTTCGACAAGTTATCTAAAACCGATTGGCCAATGTAACCAAGATTTAAAAAGTAAAAATGTTTTTATACAAAAATGAAACAAGAAAGTGCCAATAAATAAATTGCGACAACGAAATCCTTGTTTGGTTGTCGTGTTGCCGAGTACATTTTAACTAGGTTATAACATTACATGACTGTCGTTACACCAACCGGTTTACGAGGAACGCGCCTTGATACTGATTTTACTGCAGTTTTCTCGTATAGTTTTACAAACTTATTAGACAACGCGCGAGGTCTCATAATTAAATAAAGACTCCGCCACAAAGTGGTTCTAGACGGAAGTGAGTCTAATCGTGTGTGGCAGTGGCAGAGGCTTTTTCTGGTTCCAGGCCTTTTAATGTAACCGCAGCTTTACACTTTAAAACTTGGTAACTAAAGCATTTGTTTGAACTAACTAATGACTGAAACAACATTTCTTTCCGTTCATGCAAAAAAAAGCTAATTTTAAGATAAAGACCTTGCCAACATGGTGAGATAATATAACGGTTTCAAAACAAGGTCGATATATGCCATTTATTTTGTACAAGCTTTCGCCCGCGGCTTCGCCCGCGAGGTATGTCGGTAAAAACTATCCTATGTCCTTCCCCGGGATGCAATTTATCTCTCTGCCAAATTTTATCGATATCCGTCAAGTGGTATAGGCGTGTAAAGGTAACATACAGACAGACAGAGTTACTTTCCAAATTATAATATTAGTACCTATGATTAAGACTTTTCTTGGATTCGTAATCCTTACTATGCAGAAAACGAGATTTAATTTGGTTCGAGTATAGAACAGTGTGCAACAGGGGACTACGATGTGCTGAGTTGATTGAAACTAACAGGTATCACTGTTTCAATCAATCAAATATGATTGAACGCATGTACACGTTCGTTTTCACGAGGTGTATCGCGCCACGGTTTGCATAACACTTTTATTTTCACGAAATAAAAAAATACGATGTTGTCAATTTTCAGAAACAGTTATGACATGACGCCTTTCTTGCCACGGCATCATAATTCGCGATAATAAAATTAACAACTTCTAATTATAATTTATCTTACTGGCGAAATTCAAAGTACGTTTAATTCCCGACAAATGAGAAGTAATCATGTTGTAGCTCGCATTCCGTCTGAGCACTAACGTGATTATATTGGTCTTAATTAAAATATGTGGAAGGTTCCGACCTCAGACGTACTACTTGAAAGAGAAATTCGCACATGTGTGAACTTTAATTCCTTGGATTTCTAACCGAGTAACAGCTTACTCAAGTGGAAATAGGATTTCCGTAAAGTTGATTATAGTTTAGAGTGGGGTACTTACTTATACTTTTTAGGATAATAGAGCTCAATCAAGACCCTATTTAGGAAGTAGATGATACTGAGGATAATGCCTGAGGCAATGTTGAAGTCATGGCGAAAGTTTCTCATCAATCACATAAGCCATTAAACGTAAGTAAACAAACGAGAGTTCCTCTTAATTAGTACGCTTTACATGTAATGCATCTATGTCTAATGAGGAGGAACGTTCGTTTGTTTACTTACGTTTATCTAACAAACTGTTCACTTTTTTGTCATTTAAGTGACGAAACTGCCATTATTCCCTAGAACACAGCATCGCCAGTAGCAGTACACCCGTGATGAATGAACGTTTAATTATCCTCACTATATTTTGTGATTAAACTGTCCACTTTATAAACGATATCGTCGAAATGTAGATAATATTTTATGGAGGAGCGACGGTAAGTAGCTTTAAATTTTACACTTGGACCCATTATCCAGATGATCGAGCACTGCCATTATTGGCGTTGGAGGAAAATTACTTCCGACTCGCCACACGCAAATCTGAAGCCACGCAAGTATTCAATATTATGCTATAGTTACATTATAAACCGCCACATTTTCGGTACTTATTAGATTAATTTCAATCAATCTACCTAGCTTTTTACCAACAACGTTGGGATCGGCTTCCAGTCTAACCAGATGCAGCTGAATACTAGTATCTTACTTGGAGCGACTGCCTATCTGACCTCCACAACCCAATTACTGTGTAACACGATATCCCTAGGTAAGACTGATTTTTGGACTTCTGTTTACTTTGGGCTTGTGTTATTACCGGTGTAATGACTATCACAAAGATCTACGAATGACAACCGGGACCAACGGCTTAACGTGCTTTCGGAGGCACGGGGGTGTCTCGATACGTAATGGGTGTCACACATCCACGGATCGACCGCGGCACACGTATATAGCTTCGATATGCTTTATTATTTAAAGCATATCGAAGCTAACCAGCTAGCTAGCTATTATTTAGCCACGAACCCGTCTATTAGATTAGTCTGTAACTAGTACAAATTAAAACATATGGTTAGATAATTAAAGCTCTGTGTATCGCACTGCCTGAATAGATATCGCGTTGAATATGCATTTTGCACTTTAAACATTATTAACACTAATTAACCTCATTAAAATTATAAAATCTCACTGAATGGTGCCGAGTCATAATTAGTTTAATAGCCGTGTAATAAACGATAACCGAAATAATGTATTATTATTCTACAGTATTGTATATCGATCAAATAGCAAAAGTAGGTCCGTAATACCTAAAATATTCCGTAAGCTAGGATGACGTATCAGATACTGTACACGTAAGATTCGTAAAAACCTAATTGCCAGATGGTTTGACTGACGTAAGACTAGCTAGCATCGAGAAAAAACATGAAGCGGTTTTCATATTTTTTGTTGAAATCTTGTGATTCAATATAATAGGGATGACGAATGATTTTGAAATCCTCTTCCGTAATGTACATACACATTTACTATTTACGAAAAAACCTATATTTCGGTTATAAACTAAAGTTGAACGAAGTTTCAAGACATTTTTCTAATATTTTTTCAATAGCGCGCGAAAACAGCTCGCAGTGTCATGGCGTCGGGTCTGATGTCACGCCTAGGTAAACACTAAACGTCAAATGTGTCAAGCTGACACATTTGACACATTTTACGTTTAGTGTTTACCTTTCCTCTGACTGCGCGTGTTGACAAAACAAACATTGCATATTTCATCTGATAAAAATGAATTCCAAAGTGTATAAGTGGTGTGCAGTACCTCAGTGTAAAATCACATCAATAACCACTCCCAACAAGGTGTTTATATATGTCCCAAACAAGCAAATAATAAGAGTTCAATGGTTAAAGCTCGCAAGGCGAAACCATGTTGTTATAGATTCGTGTTGTAGAGTCAAGTGGAGTGGATAAATTACACTTAAATTAATAAAAAATCGATCCAAATGCGTAATCGGTAGTAGTCAACAAAACGCAAGTGATGTTTACATAGGCGTGACGTCATGCGCTGTGATTGGCGTTTCAGTCAAAATGGCCGAATGCCGTATTTTCATCTTTTATTTTAGTGAAAATCCGATTAATCTCAAGTTTTTAAATAAAACTAAATCAGTGTTTTAAATCCTTTTAATGTGTACTTTCCCCTAAAATCATTAAATCTTTGATTATTTGATACTGTCGCCACGCCTATACTGCTAACAACTAACTATTCTAGCAATGTTTGAGGATTTTTACCTTTTGATGGTCCTTAAGACGTATGACGAGACACATAATATGCATATGAGGAACATGCCTATGGCTACTATTCGTGGATTTAAGTAACAAGAAGCAAACACCACAAACCTGGAGATGGCAGCAATGGCTGAACTTGAACTATTACTGAAATGGAAATTCAACTTTAAACACACACACACACACACACACGACATATGAATTTTCAGAAACCAGCCTTAGCAGCCTTACCTACTCTGTATCAGACATTCCTGAAAAGAATTTGATTAATAAACTAGGCTAGACTGGTAGACTTTATATTGAGTTTCGTATTAATCCAGTTTGGACTAGGCCGAACTAGGTTATTGGGGAATCGGGTTTCCCAGATAATATAATTACTTAGACACTTACTTATTTCGTATCATATATTTATGGTTACTAGTAAACAACCACCTGTCCGTATTTATTATCATTTTGGTATTCGCATCTCAGCGGAAGACACAAGACAAAAGTTTGCTTTTATTTGACGCTGGGTTTTATTATTATTTTGTTGAACGTCCCATATTTGAATGTATGTATTTTAATAGACGTCGCTAATTAGCTGCAAAATTTGGAGAATCGATATACTAAACAAAGTTTTAAATTTATTTAAAAAAAAATCGTATTTAGCATTCAAATGTAGGTACCTACTTTTTCTCAATATATTAAGTTTTTGTAATGTGAATTTTATGTTTCGAAAATAATTTTCAGTTGTAAGTACTTGTCTTATGAAAGTGGTATTTTTAACAATGCCCAAATAATCAGCACACCATCTCGCAAACTCCAATTACCGAACATGGGTCAGCCAATCACCACTCAAAGAACAAACGCTAAATAAGCAAACCATTATTTTTGCAAAAAAGCCTTAATTAACAACTCGAACGATTTCTAAACGTATGCAATAAAACTCTCGTCAATTAACTTGGCCATGTCCAATAATAATTACTTGCAGACGTTGCAGTATGAAGTATTCTCTAGAGGAGGACAGAGCCCATTTCGAGGCGTAATGTCTAGTCCCCCAGGCGGCTGGCGGGCAGGCCGTCCTCAATTGTTTAATCGGCGAAGTTCCTCGATACAGGCCCGGCGACGCGGAAAGTTCAGCTACAGATGATAGGGCATGCTCGTTTCGCTTAATGTTCTATCTACGTTCCTCCAGTGCACTCCTGTGTAATTACTGCACCCACTAAAGACTTAATACCGGCACATTACATGAATAGAACCGTTACTTCTCACGGATTTGTTCAATTGTAGGTGCGGCATCCAGGCAGGCCATATCCGCGGGCCATGAAATGCACAGTTACATGACATGTCGTTTAGCCGGTTAGGTTAAATTAAAGACTAATAACCACTTGACAGCGCATACAGTGCCCTGACGCTCGAAAACTATTGGCTTTTGGTCGCCAATGTATAGGCTACGGTACTAGTAACCATTTTAGTTGTGTCCAAGTGTTAGAATTGTGTCCAAGCTGTGCACGCTAAATCAATACAATTTTTTATAACTCTATGCAATTATAAGGCATCAAAATGCCTTCATGCGCGGTGAAGTGATGCGGGAAACATTCCAAGACATCTAGTTACAAAAAGGATGGTATAACTTTTCACCGGTAAGTAAACAGACGAAAAATTATTTTTGTTTTAATCAGATTATGCGCCACCGCAGGCAGGGTTCTATCTAAAATGGCCGCTGAGTAAACGAGCATATTTTTAGTCGCGCGTTGATGTCTTTTGGAAAAGTCTCGTTCTTGTATTAGACAATTCTAATGCTTCTATCCCTTTCTTTCCCTTTGTATGTTTATCGTAAAAAAAAATAGTGGTTTTACCTTTAATAGCTGAATATTGTGATCGAAAATAATAAAATTAAAATTAATACATTTTTTTTAAATTCACTTACTGTAGTAAAATACCTATCTACTTTTAACAGACTTCAAAAAAAAGGAGGAGGTTCACAGTTCGTCGGTTTTTTTTATGTATGTTCCGGAATTTTTTTGTTCTCCTCCCCGTAACCTCCCCGACCGGAACCGATCGGTCCAAGATAAGTTTTATGTCGTCAGGCACCGCTGAGACCCACAGTCCCACATGCTCTGTGCTGGGACCGATCCGTCCCAGTGCGGTCGGCCGATTTTACACCCAATTATTACGAAGCCACAGATAACAAAAAATTAGTACAACTTTCATTTGGATTCGCCACAATTTCGTGGAAGACTGTCATACAATCATACATCATAGTGAATATGATAATATCCTATTTTTTTTTGTAAGTATAGTAAATATTTTTCACTTTGTAGTTTTTGAGGGCGGTGGTCTTTGATGTACAGACGCCAGCACATCAAGCTACTATAATCTGTCAAATTTCTTTAATAGATTTTCAACTTTATCGCTAAAGCATAAGGTTCAAAGTTGATTGGGAAAATTTGACAGTTTAGGGTAGCTTGATGTGCTGGCGTCTGTACATAAATATGTGTTCCATCGGTTTGCGAGGTGTATCGGTTATAGCTAAAGGTGGTTTAAAAGGGTTGCGTTTGTATTTTGACTATCTTTTCGCATCTAGGTTCGACACTTATCTTTTGGGGTGGAGAACAAAAGTGTATTGGTATTTCCGCTGTAGATGTACGCAAAACATTTTTATTTAAAAAAATCAATGTTACTCTTTAGTTTTTGCAGAAGGTCAATTCCAATAAGACCTTTATATTTAGGGTCGAAGTCGAATATTAAAAACTTATGTGTTATATCGCTATTAAACGCGGGAGGTAAGGGAAGGTAAACTACCTTGTCGTGTACTGATGAACTGTGTGCCGTATTAATTTGAAAGGGTTCTGTTTCTACGCAGTACTCGAATATGCCTGCAACTACGTCAGTTGCTATAGGTGAATGACTGGCCACGAAACTTACCTTCTAACTCTGGTAGTATTATATTTTTTGGTCTGCAAATTTATTGAAACTAGGTCTGGCTGTCTCGGTTGGTGACCAAGGTAAAATCCTGGTCACCACCTACCTTTTGTTCGTCCATGTATTCATTCGGCCGAACCGATTTGCCGTTACCGTCTATGACTTAGTTATAAAGCCCCATATCACTGGGTCCTGGTTGATCTTGAGCGGCCATCTGAATCGGTACCTATGTAGTACAACTGCTGAGCGAACTGTGGGTTTTCTGGCTTACCTGCCGTACGCATTGTGACGTCCGATGATACTGGTGTGGGAATCGGTGGTTTTGGAATGTTAGGTTGATTCCTAAAGTTATTTGAACCATTTGGTCTAAAGTTGCCTGATGCTCGTTTGTCCTTCCAGGGCAATACGGATTGTGCCCATTGTTGACGCTGTTCGGGGGTCATATTATTTTGTTGAGGTACAAATTTTTGTGGGGTAATAATAAAGCCAGGTACAAATGGGTTTACTCTATTACGGTTGGGATTATTATTGCCTGGTGCTTTAGATATCTCCTTTGGCTTTGTGACATTGAAGGATTATTATTAATGTAATTAGCTCTATTATATGACTTCTTGTCTAGCCGCGATGATAGCTGCCTCGAAGGTGTCCAGTTTGGCGATTCGAACGCCCAACGACACGTGGAAGTCTAACTGGTTTATATACCTACTGCTCAATAACCATCTTTTCGTAATACGATTTATTACCATGCTCTCCTACGGAATACAGAGTATCCAACAGCTCACGGAGGTGTTTGCCGAAGCTTTCAGCGTCTTCTGCCTTAGACTTTCGTACTCGCGTTAGCTCCTGCATTACTTGTATTTCGTTTTGTGATTCGCCAAGGCGCCTAGTTATCGCGTTCTTAATTGATAGCCGGGAGTCCAAGTAGTCTTCGTACACTATTGCGTCTACGGCTGGACCACAGAGCCTACTTTTAATTAAGCAGATGAATGCTGGATGCGAGCGATCTGCCTCAGAGGTTAACTGTAATAGATTTTCTACTTCCCTAATGTAATAATTAAGTAATTTAGGATCGCCATCATATCATGGCATTAGATCAGCGATTAGTTTGTATGGTTTATAGTTAGCATCATAATACCTGAGCGACATTGTATTTCTGAAGCTTGCCTGCCTTGTGGCGCTTGACGAAAAATAATAGAGGTGTCCAATTAAACACTTGGAATTTACTCGTGGGATACTTAACGCTACTTATTATAATTTTGTGGCTGCCTTATGCGATTTTAGCTTATAGACAGACACACATAGATTAATTAGAATAAGGCAGGAAATCGAGCAAGGACACTTGGTAAATAAGAGCACTTACCAAAGCTTCCACTGTATCTCCTGTCGAGTCAAGTATCAGTCAACGCAGCTTCCTCCAATTCTCCGGAGATTTATCCCGATAACCGTAGAGGTGTCCGACCGCGCGATAGGTTCTTTGTAGATCACGAAAGAACGACTTGAGAACCGTCGCTCTTAAAATGAAGAGTTGGATTCGATCTTAGAACGTCGCGATCCTACTGACTGCGCCAGTTATGTTTCGGCGGTCGGATTAAAGACGAAAAAAAAAAATGTACTATATAGTACAATATTAATTTAATTATAAAAATACAGGATATTAAGCCGGTGGTTGATGCAAGACTGAATATAATGCAAAGAAAAATAATTCTATTGAATTTCCGGTAAATGCATAGTTGCAATACGACGCATGCTGACGTTGGCTGCATGCTCAGCGTAAACGCGTGTTACGGTGCTCAGGATACACGTTTTTTTTATATTTGGATACATGTATTTTTTATGTAATTGATTTTGATTAAATATTATTTCTATGGTTTTAATTGAATATTTTTCATAATATTAAAATCCATTTTATAGATATCGACTATTTTCCCGTAATGAAGTAGAGCAGCCCTAACGATAGGCATACCTACAAGAACTGACCAATTGCAGCCAGTCGTGTGCTTCGAAGAAATCGGCCTATACGCTCTCTAGTGGTTACCGTCAAACGGGGCTACTTTGCACATACATATTTCGATAGTTTTTTAAGAATAACTTTTTTAACAACCAAAATTAAAATGATGTTTTTGTTCCAACAGAACAATGTGTCCTTTAACTATCAATCTCATACCAATATCAAGCCCTACAGGCCCCCCACAAATATATATATTTTTTATTTTTCATGAGTCAAAGTAACCCCGAAGGGGGTTTCTTTGACAAGGCTTTAAAATGCAATCAACGGCAAAAATCTAAAGTGTAAGGATTACTTTGACATCATATTGATAAAAAAATATTAATATTTTATACATTTTAGGGGAAATAGAAATAAAAGCAAAGAAGTTGAAGGTATAGGTTCGAAGATCGGGACGCTACTAGCCACCACAAATCAAGGTCACTAGCGTTCGTTTCACACACGTTTAAATCATTATTTGGCGCGCTGTTAAAGTAGCCCCATAAACTGTTAAAGTTATCCTTACTGTTAAAGTAACCCCGTTTGACGTATATTCTCTTTGGGTTAAATATATTACATGGTCAATTAATTTCATATCATATCAAACGGAGCTCAGAAAACTTACTCAAAAGCTGCTGCGATGACATCAACCGCAACGCAACACAGCCAGATGCCCAAAAAATTTAAGTTTATTTGTTCATTTACAGAAACGCAATCAATCACCAATCTGCTCCGTGCTGCACCTAAATTATTTATTTTAAGAACAGGAAGACTCAACAAATGATTAATTGAATAGCTAGAAATAGTTTTCGTTGGAAATATGTAGTTTTTTGATTCTAGAGATTTTGGGCATAGCTCCAAATAATTTGGGAAGAATTAAGACTACTTACGGTTTCGAGAAGACATAATTATCTAGTTTTAATACACTAGCACTTAGGTAATTCGATTGTCTTTTAAATAAAATATTTCATTACTAATATAATTATTGAACCACGTAAACTACCTTATTGAACTATAGAACCATAATAGGAACAACAAACAAATCGATCTTGTTATAGACGAACAATACAATAAACAACAATGGGGTGCCTAGATTTAAGATGCTTGTTAGTAACCGGTGCACCATGTCCTGCTGCGCGACGCACGTCAGTGTAAACAAATGGCACGTCTAAACAACATGGCGCGTAATCGACACTAGTTACAATTGCACCAACAAATTAATACGAATAAATCACAGGATTATGGACTCTAGTGTTTATAAGTTAAGGGTAAGGGGGACTGTACAGCAGCTGTGGTGGGTAAAGCTCAGTGAATGGAGCGCGGCGCTGCGACGGCTGCACGCTTCCGACGACGGTGACGGCCGTCGTGTCTGGCGAAGACGTTGATATCGGCGACACGTTGTCGGAGGAAACGGGCTGCTTATCTTTCGCACCCGGCGACTAAAGTAATCTGTTATGGATAAGTTGACAACTAAAAGAACTACAGTTAAAAGGGTATCTTTTGTGATAAATCTAAAGATTATACTACCAAATTTCGGTACTGCATCAAACATTACAATCATAGTCGTATTTTCGAAGCACCCAGTGGATTCAAATTGACGTGTAAAAGTGCCAATTGTGGGCCATTTCCGTAACGAATCCAATTTCAGTTGATTGCTCTTCCAAATTGATGAATCGTAAAGAACAAAAACAATTTCGTAAAATATCAAATCAAGGAAAATAAGACTGTTTATTGCGAAAATGTGTTAGAGCAGACCTTACTTGACAGGTTTCTTGAAAGCAATCCTTTTTAAAGAGAATTAACGTCATAAAACAAGCTGCAATAAACGTTTGATCTTAGGGCGGAGATAAAGGCTCCTTCAGACAGGCGCGACACGACACACGACACAAAGGCACCGCAATTCGCGAAACGAGCGGTGCCTTTGTGTCGCGCGCGATTATATTGCGTGTCGCGCCTGTTTCTAGGAGCCTTAAAACGGAGACCAGAACATTGAGACTGTAATCATTTGACAGATTCGTCACTAATTTTCTCTGGGATTTAATTGTTCAGTACATAGACTTTGCCTTGCAGTGTATTACTGCGATTGACGGTTGCATGTCGACGTAGCGATGGAGCTGCATAGTACGTCAACAAAATATAGGGCATATCCGATGCGGTGTCAAACGCACGTTTCCGGTACTTCCGCAATTGACATTACGGATTCATGTAAACCATCCTTCTGTATGCATACGTAATTATGACTAAAATGTGTATTGTTATTCATGTTGGCAACAAGGTTCATTATTATGAATACAATAAGGACTGGCACATGTAATAAGTATTTATATTTTACTTTTCCTTAACAAAAATATTTATAACAATGTGTATTTTGTTCATCAGTTGTATTGTTATGTAAGGAAACGTTGTGTATTACTTATTATGTATAAAAATATGCGTTTAAAGTATTATGTAACTACTGTGCCCTTTTATACATATTTCAGGTTCAACCTTACCTTCTTGGCTCTAGGTACTCAGCAGTTTTTTTTTTTCAGATTTGATAAGCTGCCACCTATAATTTGCCTCACGTGTTCCTAATGAATTTTAATCCTTTAAAAAAGTTACTATAATAAGTTGTCAAGAATTTCACTCCAGTAATAACTTCAGGGGAGCAGTGGTGGGCAAGAGGTAACGGCCGCCTTAAAGTTGTAGGTCGTAGGTTCGAACCCAGACAGGCGATTTACTTTGTGTAAATTATTTCATCACCACTGCTCTCAAGACGGTGAAGGAAAACATCGTGCGGAAACTGGCATGTCCTAGAACCAAAAAATTCGAAGACATGTGACATCTACCAACCCGCACTCAGCCGACGTGGTGGATTACTGCCCACTTCCTCTCACCGAGAGGAGTCCTGTGTCCCAGCAGTGCAAGCATTATGGCTTATTATGCTGCTAATAGCTTTAAATCACGACGCATCTATGTAGATGTCCATCGCATCGTACAGATCTTTGCACTGTGCCACAATGGCTGCAGTGAACCGTGAAAATTCTCACGGCTCATTTCTCATCTAATAAACCTTTACATACAAACACATAGTTTATCCTATCAACCTTATTTACATTGACAATACAGTCGAGCGGCGACCTCGTGATGGGGAAAAACGTTTCGTCTCGCTCTTTGATGGGAAATGTGACGTACCTGTAACAAAAGTAATACATCTGTTAGAGTCATGTTATTTTTTCCGAAGAGATGAGAGCTTCTAGTTTTTTCAGGTGGTTAAATAAACATGAACGTTAACGTTTTAGTAAAAATAAGATTGAAATATGTATCTCAATCTCAAAAAAAAAAAGACTTCAATCAATATTGCGAAAGCTGAGAGCTCTGTATTGTGTGCCATACACATTCACAAGAGCTTCTAGTTTTTTCAGGTGGTTAAATAAATATGAACTTTAACGTTTTAGTAAAAATAAGATTGAAATATCTCAATCTCCAAAAAAAAGTCTTCAATAAATATTGCGAAAGCTGAGAGCTCTGTATGCCATACACATTCACAATATTATCCATAGTGTATGGAATACAATATTATCCATATTGTGAATTTCTGACATATGGATAAGATTCTGGAAAACTTGAACATGATTGCATTGATTCAATTCTAGTTCGGAACTCAATACAAAATATAGTAATTTCCGTCGAATGGGGTTAAGAGTTCTTGAGGCATTTGGGTGTAAATATAAGTCAAAGGAAACGCTTATCACTTTCAGCAACACCAATTTTACTTTTCCTCGTATTTTTCATAACGTGATAAGATAAAAAACACGTGCCAGAATATTGTTTCATATAACAGGGGTACTAAATGTTGTAACATCGGGAAGTCAATCATAAAGATAAAGCGGTTACACACAAACGGTCCTGCATTATAGCAATACAGGCCATACAGGCCGCACAGTCCACGCAGTGCCCACGCACACGTCATCAAGCCAGTCCGACAACTTTATCACCTCGTAAACCGGCCGGGATACGTCACATGTTAATTACCGTATTTCAAGCTAAATGTACGAATTAATTTAATATTCATTGAGTCCCATATCCGTGGCTATCAAATCCCAGCGCAGTTACCAAAGCACTGGTATCATTAAAGTGGTATCGTAACAAACACAGACACGTTTAAACGCTAGTCCCACTACTACTAGTACCCACTTTTAGTTCCACAGGATTAAATTCACCTGTTATTTCTGAATACCGCACGAGTATCTTTGAGCAAACAAGCTCCCCAAAATCCGTCACAAGATAATATTCAAATGTTATCGATATAGCAGGGTGACATCCCTATTTAAGTGGTATTTATGTAAATATGTCAAAGTAGACTAGACTCGCAGCGTCACGAGATTAACGATGTACCCGCCTCGGGCGACGTGTAACCCTCAACATGATACTACAAATATATTACAACGTTCATTTTATATCACGAATGGCTGCCTGCACATTGGGCTTACAACTAGTTTATTCTCTTTAAAATAATTTGGGAAACTTTGAATCATTGAACATACATTAAGTAACTACAGCATTTTTAATCACCGAAGAGTAAATAATTTTCCTATTTACAGATAACATGTTACGAGGTGAAGAAAATAGTTTTTGTAATGCAGTACAGTTTGGAAATAAAATTTAGAATCTTTACCGGTTCAGCCCAATCTATTTCAGATTCTCCAAACGTTCTATTGACCACTGAAGTTTCCCGATTGACCGGTCTAGTTCCGGTATTGGTTTCTACAATTTTTGGATTCTCGCTTTCAGTTTGCACTTAAGTTCACTCCAGACGAATAGAGTGAATATTTTGAGCGATTCCGCTTAGACCGAACGCTTTGTAACTAAAGACGAACAGTTGGATTTTACGGTATTAAGAGCTAAAGCAATGACAGATAAATACTGCTATAATGAGACACAGTATTCTGTTGTAGTTCGCGTCATCGTTACACAATGCGGGTTCGTCTATCCCAGGGCTTAATGTCGCTACTCTAGTACTTAAGCTCTTAATAATCGCGTGACGTCACGTTTAAGACGTCCTTCGTCTTAAACAAGAAATTATAGGATGAGTCTGCAGTAACGAAGAACTACACCATCAGGCCCATCAGGGATGCAAATGGTTAAGCTTAATGAAAACAAATCACCTACTACCCACTTTACAATTACCGCTGTTGTGTTTAAGGCCCTTGGGAGTTACCGATTAAACAAAGGAGTTATTTGTGAAGTGGGTAATTTGTTGATATTTATCCAGGTGTTTTGTTTCAGCTGCTGAAGTAAGCGGCCAAAGATACAAACGCTACGTTAAGTAGTAGTATTATCCCAGTTATTTTTATCATGTAAGGTTAAGAGAGATAAGGCTTTGCACCTATCATAATTTAGGCTTATAAATGACACCAACATAATATAGTCTGACTTGAGAACGGGCTGCGGGATAAGAAGTAAAATAGAGTGAGCTCTGTCGAAACTGCCGCAACCCATCCACTTTATAAGTCATTTCATTTATTCCATTCAGTTATTTCCGTCGATGGGATCTCTGTTACGACACTTACGACCGAATGGGTTTCACAAATAAACCTAATTCTATCTGAACAATACGATGTTTCTTTTCAATTTAACAAATTAAACGGTTGGGCCGAAGAACCCGGATAATCCGTGAAAGATGGCCTACCGACGGAAAAAGTGTGCATTTGACAGCCAAAACTTTGTGAGTTCGTATTCCGATCATGGTTATTTTCACTTAATTTCGTATTCCGCAAATAATTACCCCGGCACTTTGGATGCTATAGTCATTTCGAACGTGATTATTTTAGCATAATAAGTGTTATAGGTGCGTTGTTATACAACCTAGTCATTTGTACGTGACGTTAAAAAAAACCACGCCGGCTTTATTCAATAAAATAATATGCTGGTAACAGTGACAATATTAATTTATTTAAATTTTCACGGGAATCGAACGAAATTAACGTAATTTAATATTTTCTGTGCTGCATTTATATTTAGTAAGTCAACATTTCCCGGCACATTTACCGCGCACTTTATGAAGTTTCGTGTGGAAAGACCATGATTACAGCGCGCCCTCATTATCGACGCCATTTTATATTATATGTATTTTAATTTAAATAAAAGTTGCGCAGCAGTTGTATTAAGCAAACACCTTAAAGATAGGTAATTGAAGCATCTAATTAAGATTTTTTTATTTCAAATTAACTTCTCATGCACAGACTAAATGAAGGCAATAAGGCTAAGCGTGCTTCACGATTTTTTATCGTGCGATAATTTTGTCGCAGAAATGCAACGTATGTTTAGTACGGCAGTGGCGGCGCACATTCGAGTAATAAATCGCAGCGATTTTAAAATCGTGAAGAAGTAACAAACATATAAACACACACACACACACTCAGAAACTTTCGCCTTTATAATATTAGTGTGATTATAAATTATATAATTAAGAGTAACAGTTAAGAAGGTAGGTAGTAGTAGTAGTAGAGAAGACAGTTATGGATAGATGATTATCAATAAATCATAATTAATCATCTGCTGCAACAAACTGTGTTAGGTAATTAATAGCCATGCTAATCAGCTGGTGATTGAAATAATATAAAAATAATGATAAATTAATTTTGTATAGGTAAATATCAACAGATTCCAACAAAAAGATCTAGCGAGATTGATTAAGGCATAGTCTATCATAGACACAGGATAGACTGCAGTAAATACTTCTTTCTCTATAACATGCTGGTCATCGAGTCTCTTTACAAGTGTGCTACACAAAAACCAAGATCACTTTCACAATAAGATTGTAAAGATTAAGAAAAAACTGAAAAGATAGAAGAGTTCTAAATTATAGTTAATTACTTAATTGATAGATCAGATAGATAAGTCGATCAGATAGGCACACCCACGTAAATTTTAGACTGCTCATTAAACTGACTGATTGGTGTGGCTTTAGTGATTTCTCAGTGAACCAAATAACATGCGTATTTACAAATTAAAATACGTATCGACTGCAATATACTTGCATAATTAGTCACAGCCGTCGATATACAAACCGAGTAATAAATCATTTGCCAGTCAATTAACGGTAATTTGGGTTTTGTTACACGGCGTCGATAGATTTGTGCGTTATAATTTACATACGCATGTCATGAAAGCGCTCATGTGTGGGAAAACATTATATTAATTAGCATGGCAACATATTCCTAACGAAATAATTTGCCAACATTATTATAACTGTTATGACTTCGCTACTCAAACGTTATTCAAAACTTTATAATTACTCTATGTTTTATAAGATCCCAAAACGTCTAAGTATTCGCAGAATATAAACCATATTTCGCGAATAATGTACGAAGTTTGAGAAAATAAGCCAAGCTTCAAAAAGTCTAAAGGGTTGGGGGATTGAAAACATTAAGTTAATACTCGTTCAAGTATCTCAACTTAAAAACACCATTTAAGTACCGAGACTAATAAATCACTAACGTGAGATCAGCCAAACCTGGTTCGTGGCCTGTAGCCGCTCTAGGTAGTAACTTCAACGTAAGTAGGCTACAATTTTTTTTTCAACTATCTACATTCTATGCACTTATGAAACCATATACAGTAAGTAGACATTTCTACAATTTAGCAACTGTAACCGCTAAGTTGCAAGCGAATATGTTTAAAAAAAAACAACTTTCGAGTGATACAATCACTGTTACGATTTCAATTTCAAAATAAATTGCGTCACTTGAGAAATTACATGATTCGTATGGTTTTACATTCACCATGGCTAACATCTGACCACATAATAGATTCTAACTAACGACGTACTGAGTAAAACTTGAAAGTGTCATTTGTATGCAGAGGATAATGCGTTGGCGTCATAAAGAGAGGACTCTTACTGCATTGTAAACGTTACCTCAGGAGCGAGAAATTGTTTTATTGTTAATTTTAAGAAGCAGTTGGGACCGGAGAAGACTGACGGCGCTTCTCCTCCATCAACGAAATTACGTTTTGCATAAATTGTTTTACGACTTCGCATTCAAATTAAGTACCTGCTTCTTAGATTTCCACTTCAAATTAGAGAAAGTTTTCCATCTTCACAAAAGATATAAGAATGCGCGATAAATAATACAAAAACATAAAAAAAAACGATGGGTTCCAGTTAGTCGTTAGCGTATCGCAAAACAAAAGAGAACAGCTGCCGACACGAGAAACAGAAAGTTCCTTTGCTTAAATAATTACTGCATTTATCCACAAACGGTGATAACAAACACTACGACAACGACGTACTTTTACAAACGAACCAAGTTCCTTTTTGCGACGTGCAAACTACAGTGCTAAGTTGGAGCAGTCCTGTTTCTAAAAGAAAAGTTTTGAAATAATCACCGTGAATCGAGAGAGCGAGAGAACTTCTGAATTAACAGAAACTGTTGCCAAAAATGTTGCAACGACATCTGATTCGTACAGTTTTTACTCTTGCGAGGTAAACAATATTCCAGGTGGTTACGACATTGATGCTTTCACTACTAAGTAATTCGAATTTCATTGTTTTCTTCACTAATGACTTAATGAGTAACATGCGCCACAGGTTTAGAGTATTGACTTATTCTACCAAGAAAATTCTCAAACAACTGACTGTGTTACTTCCGAACAACATTAACTCTGATTATAAAATTATATTTTCTATCAAATTAACACCAAAAATCCAAAAGCAAAGCATAAATCCCAACACGAACCGACACCAAGTCTTAAAGAGCAGACGGACGCCTTCGGAAGCACTTACAACACATAAAGGTCACACAGTTGCATAAGAGACGTCGGACGGCCGCCACGTGTGTTAGTTTCCTGACCACGGAAAAACAGTCGGGCGGTCGCCGTGACAGCTCCGAACGTGCCGTGCCTCCTAACAAGGTAGCTCGTCGACATCGCAAACTGCCTAACTGACTGACTTTAATGAAGTTTGACTCTGCACTGCCATTGTACGGTGGGCAAAAGAGATAAGTGTGCAGACGCAACTTTACCTGAATTTTTTACAGAGTTCTGGGTGGTGACGGTGTATGTGGTTTTTGGTAACGCTTGTCTGAGCGTGACTTTTGCACATACATACCTAATTGGTTTTGATGGATAACAGTTACCTGCACTAGCGAGGTGCCACATAATTGTCTCTGTTTGCCAGATTATTTGACTATATTGGCAAGCGTATATGTAAGTACAATTGGCAAAAAAGACTATCTTCAAGGCAACTTTGACTGTGATTAAAGTTTCGTCCAGTTTTATCTTATTTTAAAAAGCTTTAAGTAGTCACTTTTAATATTATCTACGAACTTTGAATTTAAGGCTGTAGATAATATTATAATAATTAATTAATTTTAGCTAGCAGACAGAAACAGGAAAATCGTTATTATAAATTATGAGTTTCCTCACGAATTAATCTTCGAATACCCTTGAATTTTGTGAACTTGAGGCAGGCACTTACCTAATCATCAATTAGAAAAACCACTGACTCTGATTTTTGTGAAGAAATGCAGATTAAATATCTTAAAAAAAAACAACAAAACCTGTTATTTAACGATACCTTGTTTCAAAAACCACAAAAACTAAGTAATATAGCTACTTAGTGCCAAAATGATAGTTCTTGGTGCAATGATGCAGTTTTAATTAAGTAGAAGATATTATTCTGACAATTTCCTCAACTTAACACATGAATATCTGCGGTGGTAGCTGTGTAGCTTCCTGAACTAAAGCGCTACTTACAAAACCGCACCATTATTATTGTACAATTTACAACCTGAACCGGTAAACAAAGGAAGGTGCCGCGTATTTACGGAGGAAGTTTCAGAACAGATAGCTACCGTCAAGAATACACGAATTCTTAAAGTAAATACATGAGTCTTTCCTCCGATTTCACGCTAAAGGGCACACGACGTTTGTTGATTGTTTATCAAGAATTCGGCGCTAATAGAAAATAGCTAAGTTTGTTCCGTACCATTTCACATACGAGGCG
This sequence comes from Luperina testacea, assembly GCA_927399505.1. Lineage (NCBI taxonomy): Eukaryota > Metazoa > Arthropoda > Insecta > Lepidoptera > Noctuidae > Luperina > Luperina testacea. Next base: position 5,251,045 of record OV656771.1, read on the forward strand.
ACACACCCCCGTTTCAAAGAACTTCTTTCAAGTCGCCAAGGAAACAGTGACAGGAATGCCTCGACTGTCTTTGTTTTGTTCTTTACCTAGAGGGTAAGATATTTATTTATAAATCGTTTAAACTCTAATAAAATAGATGGGATCACGTGCACACTTAAGACTTTTTAAAAATAAACGCTCCGTGTCTCACATTAAGATACATTTTTTGTAGAATCTCATAAATATGTAAGGAGTTAAGTTGCGGACTGGCGCTCGTCGTCCGCCTCGCGGTGCGACGGGCGCTGGCTACTGTTTTTCTCATACAATTTACAACCGTTAAACTGGCAAACAAAATGCCGGCAGCTTATTTACACGGCGCCGCCAAAAGGCAGTCCGTACGAACGGATGCTATGCTAGTAAAGGAAACAGACATAAATCACCGAATTTACGACAAGTTTCTGAAATGTTATTACTTATTATTTAAAAAGAAAAACAGGTTTTCCAAACAAGCTGGTCGCGCCTCGAAAGGTTCTCTCCCTAATAGGCAATTTGGAAAATTAAGCTTTGTTTACGAAACAAAGACCCCGAACTTTTAACTCGGTAAACGTCGGCGTCGAAGCTATATTGGAATAACAAACGATAAGTAACAAATGTTGTCTTTGACTCATATTGAGCCAATAAGCAAATTACTCTAGCAGAACACAAAAACCGCGAGAGAGGCCGGAATCCGAAGAGATCCTATGTTTATGTTGACCTAGCAACTTAGGAGTTGTGTAATCCGACAATTTGCCGTTCCTAACTCGCTAACACAACAAAACAAAGCGAACATATTCCCAGAGCTGAAAGGAAGTTCACTCGAAAAGGCAACTAGCTGCGGGGAAACCTTATATTGTTAAATTTATGATATGTTCCTACGCTGCGTTCCAGTTTCTGGGGTCATTCGCGCTACTATCTCCGCGATATTTCGTTGAAAATAATAACAATACAGATGCGGCCGGATCACGACGTAACGGGACCAATCTCGGGTGCAATTTCATATCTCCCACGTCCGCAAATAAGTTCCAATGGATATATAAACTGATTGGGATTATAGGCCAATAACTCTGAGTTGTTCGCTATTTGGCTCCGAGCAGCAATGAGGACGGGACGGAATGTCCCAGATAAGTGTTTATGAGCCAATTAGTGGCAAACGAAATGAGGCCTATCGAGCTCAGCGTAAACCTGATAATGGTTAAGATACGATCACGCGCCGAGAGCGTACTAACTACGTACCTACACACTATTAAAGAGACATTTCAAAAGCACCCTATCATCTACGTTATTTACAAGTTTAGCCTAGTTCCATTACACTCATTTGTGATTAATGACTAGTATCGTTTCGATATCGGTTCAAATTGACTTTAAAGATGCCCGCAATCGGTGATTACATTATAAAACTAATTGTAACTAATAAGAACGATTAAATCAAAACTCTCTGTCATTATAATGTTTGACTGCCTAGTGCCTACTATCTACTTTCTATTAAATAACGAAAGTGAAACTATCCAGTAAGCGGTGTATGCCAGTGTGTTACACGTCCACTCGCGAAAATAAATATTATATGATACACAGAAATATTAGAATGGCCTTCCTCATGGTCACAAACGAAAATAATGTTACCAAACACAATATCAAACATACAAAATATGATGAGATCCAAGATGTGAGGTAAATCGTAATCTAATATTGTGGCGAAATTGTGTTAATGTCGCCTGAATAGTGACTCGATCGCGTGGCGTCCTCGAGCCTTGATTGCAAGTTGTTAACTAGGCAAGTTGTTAGATTACTCGTGATCCATTTACAGTGCTCTACTATACTTGACGGATACAGTTACGACCCAGTTAAGTAATTGTAACTTAGACTACATCTATTTCGGACTAAGGGCAACTTTGACATGAATGTAGAGCTACATTATATTATTTGACAAACTATATTAGCGGTTGTGCTCGTTTATACCTAATTTTTTTATTGCGAAATGGACGAGCTCTTGACCTCGATCACACCTAGTGGAAAGCGATGAATGAGGTCTATGATGGAACGAGCAAGCCCAGAAAATGCCGATGATGTTTATTTTTGAGATAAACTGCATTGTCCTTTTCCCGGTGGAAAATGCCGAGGTTACGCTAAAAGATGTATGGAAGAAGAAACGCTGCAACGACCCTAAATAAATTGAAATAAGGGCAGGAGGATGATGACGAACCTTTGTGTTTCTCCTGATACTCAACTTTACCAAATCCTTAAATTAACTTGGTATTTTACACGTCCAAACGAAGCCAAGGGACAACCAGATATCCATATAATCTAGATTTAAACTGGATTTGGCCTTAGTATATTCAATACACGAACATGCACCACATCCATAATTCATTTTTTACGCAACACCACAAAAAAATCCGGCCAAGCGTGAGATGGGCCTCGTATGATTAATTTTCCCGTAGCCGTCAAAGCTAATCTGGATCTGGCAACCTTATAAAGGTGTAATAAAGGTGCCTTGCAATTTCAGGGGCTTTCGGATAAGCATGCATTTTTATGCTTTTCGAAAGAATTTTTGGGTGGATGTTTTACTCAAATGAAAATTTTTCATCAGAGTCATCAGACATAGTCCTCAAAGACTTCCCCGACGGTATGTTTTTCATTCAACAGTTCTTCTTCGTAATTATTCTTCCAGAATATTATAATGTATAATTACATAAAAGTAAAACAATGGCTGTTTGTGTTCAGTGCCAAAACGCAATGTGATGATTTACTGCGGCATTCATGTTTTCACATCCTACGTCGCACACTTAGTTAAAGGCACTTTATTTTCGTTTTTCTAAAGATTAAACTATATCTTACAATTTTGTAGTCAGTCTAAATTTAAAAGCTTTTTCAGATTCAAAGTGGCCATCTTACGCTTCTATTTTCGTTCTTGTGATGTTTGAATATTTGAAAATAGACTTCCAATAACTTGCATCCTTTAGGTTCTACAGAAGTGTAGGGTCTACTTAACGTTCCACCTAAACGCATTCCGATGTTAATAAAGCATCACATCACCAATTTAGAAATAGTAAACATAAAGTACATTTGAATAAAAGCCCACTATCATTACAAACAAGCTGAATAAAGACTTAATTAATCTGAGTCGGGAGCGGTAAGCCGCGGCCCGCGAGCACACAGTTGTGTATTCATTAGCATTAAGGACGGTTTCATGGCAACTAAGGTTAGTTGAATCAAAGCAGACATTCAAATCAGATTACAATTAAAGTTCATTGCAGGCGTAAAGGACGCGGATAACTTAGGCGGTGCCGGTTACCCGGCTACGACGACTTCAGCCGCAACGCAGAATTTAACCCTAAGTGTCTAAACACACTATGCTGAAGGTACGCGACCGAAGTTCGGCATGATTACGCCTGCAGTGCTATTTGAATTACTGACGACACATTATGCCGAAATTACGTTGCGTTAAATAGCATTGCTGTAAGAAAAAAAATGTTTTAGTTTAGTTTTAAGCACTTTACTTAATTGTATGGATAATTTTCTACTCTTTGGCTAAATGTACACCTTTTGTAAACGTTATTATTAAATAAAATATTATTATTAACATTATTACTTAATTATTATTATTAATTGCAGGCGTAATCATGCCGAACTTCGGTCGTGTATAGGGAATGCAATACCGGGATACCGGGATCCCGAAATACCGGGATCCCGCACCATTTTTGCGGGACCAGTCCCGCGCCTAAATCGTGCGGGATCCCGCGGGATTTGCGGGACTGCGCAGCGTCATACAGAACGTGTTGTTCATTCATTGAATTCATTCTTCTTCTTCTTCATTCTTCATTCTCTTGAAGGTATAATCAGAAAAGAAATGAATTTGTTGCAATCTGGTGGGATCAAAGGTGAACATCTTCAATTCGTCTACAATGCGTTGTTAACAGTTGTGCCCACCAGCGTGGAAGCGGAAAGGGCATTTTCTGCTGCTGGATACCTAGCATGCAAAGTAAGAAGCCGTTTAGCTGACAAAACTATTGACACGCTATGTTTTATGCGCAGCTACTTTCAAAATAATGAATAATTGTTTTTTGTTTGATTGTAATAGTAATTTTATTTCTAATTAGTAATAGTTTCACAAAACTTGTTGTTTTCTGTTTGTTTGTAATAGTTTTTGATCTTTGTTTGTAATTGTTATTTCTGATTGATTAGTGATTTGATCACTTAATAAATAGTTTCATTCAATAATATTTTTTAGTTTCATTTTAAGTTCTATAGACTCGTTTATGATACAGGATTCCTCTCTTTTCTCAATGACTTTCAAAAAACTTGCGGGATCCCGCAAATACCTGGATCCCGCGGGATTGAACCTCTCAATCCCGCGGGATCCAGCAATTGAAATTTTGGTGCGGGATTGCATTCCCTAGTCGTGTACCTTCGGCATAGTGTGTTTAGACACTAAAAGTTAAAGCAAATTGATATCCTAAAAACAACATAATGACCAACACTTCCGCGCTAATGCTAAGCATCGGTTCGCGTGCTCGCCTTCTATATTTATGACTCTGTTCACCACTAAGAGTTAAAGATCAGTGTTTTCTAAAACGAATTAACCATCAAGCCATGACCTTTCGGGAAACAAATGACAAACAGGAAAGATGATAACTTGTGTAATAGTGCAGTTGTAAGTCAGCATTAAACAGCTATCCTTTGTAACAGGGCTATTTATTTACAGATAACTTCGGCTAAGTTTCTTTCTCTGCAGTATTTTCATTGTCTTCATGAGATCTCAAGTAGGATACAAGAAAGAGTTTACTGTTCCGTGCTACGATCTAGTTTCCTTCGTGAAATGTTTAATCTTTAAAATAATTGACTAATGTATCGTAAGTTAAGTTTTTTTTTAATTTTATAACACAACAATAGGTAATTTAAAATGCCAGACATGAGGAAATATGGTTGTCAAAAATAGTCATTTGATGTTTTGTCCGGAGATTTTTTATCGTGATCTCACAGGAAGGTCGCGTTTAGCATGCAACGACCTCCGTGACACGCGTCCAAATTGCGGGTTTAGCATAGTTTAACGTAGATTAGTCAGTTCCGTGAGATAATTGCTATGTAGGTACATCGTCGGTAAATCGAAAATACAGACATAACATAGCTTCCGACTAATTGATGAACGACCCACGCTGGATAAATAAATCACATTTTATTATTAAAGGAAGGAATTAGAATACACTTCACGGATTAAAAATCAAACGACCGGACACATTAATCAGTGTCTTGTCGACTTACCTTGTGGATATGACTAGGTCAAATACATCCTATTTCTAGAAAAACAGATTTGCTTTTAAATATTTTTATTAATGTATTAATTAAGTAACGCTTCCTTATCAAATGTCACGCAGGTGATTTTTATTTATCAAAAGTAGAATAAAGTACCAAAATAGCGGCCACACAAATAACTTTTATTGGGCTATTTACAACGAAGTTATGTCATCAGAAAACTCCATAAATCGGTGAGAGAAACGTAAACGGCCAGCGATTACCGGCCGGTAGACATCTACCGAGACAATAAAACCAAAATATGACAGCTGACAATTTATCACCATTACGATGTAATACTTACTTCAGCAGAGAATTTATTATCCGTTGAAGAGCTGAGGAGATTTGCGGAAGCAGATATTACTCAATGTCAAGGCTCTATTCTGATAATAACAGGTTCTTTGTCCACTGACATCAAAGATAGGATCTTTCAATGAAACCATTTGAACAGTGAGTTCTTTGTAGATTTTTTTATAAATCACTTTAGTTAATTTTAACTATGAAGTTAAGAGGACAGAGATGATCTTGTATTAGTCGAACCTATCTTATCTAATATTAGTATTTTGGACATGTACAAGCCCATAAAATAAATAATAAATAAGGCAAACTAATTACGATGTATAATTATCTCGTTCGTGAGGTCAACTACCTACAAAGGTTATCCATCCGTATTTATAAAATATTTGACCATTGCGACTTTTAAATTTTAATTGCCTAATTTTATATTATACTAGCTGTGCCCGTTACTTCGGTCGGGTGGATGTCTGGTTTCGATAATGTGTCGCTTAGAGAAAGTTTAGGTACCCACTCCTCCATTGAAAAGGAAAAATCTCTTTTTAATATTACCGTTTCGGAGATTAGCCGGAACAGAGACAATTTTTTTTTTAATTGTTGTACTTCATCATCATCTGCCTAGCCTGTTCCCAACTACGTTGGGGTCGGCTTCCAGTCTAACCGGATGCAGCTGAATACCAGTATTTTACATGGAGCGACTGCCTGTCTGACCTCCACAACACAGTTACTGGGTAATACGATACCCCTTGGTAAGACTGGTTGTCAGACTTTCGGACTGCTAAAACCCGAAAAAAAAAAATTGTTATTATTTAAGTAAGTACCGTACACATAATACTTTTTTATATTTTTAGTAAATTGTTATTTTGATATTACAAATAGACACTTCAATTTTATTTATTTGTATAGATGTAGGTAACATCTATTATAGTTCTAAGCGGTGACAAAATTCTGCCTTTGTGGGTAAGTACCGGTAGGTAGATCCATAATTCTCTTCTAGAGTCAAGAGTTTTTGCAATTAGGTAGTTCACTAAAGAAATCCCCCGCAGATAAGGAAATAACAGATTTCGCTGAATGACTTCTTATGTCAGCCAAATATTTGGTAATAACCACCAATTAATCTTCCGAAAACCCCGTCATAAATAATTTTGAACTTAAAAAAAAAACTCTTAAATAGCAGGATTTGACGACTGTGTTATGACATGGTTATGTATGTTATGACTTACGGTGCCGAAACGTGGACAGTCACGATACAACTGGTACATAAATTCAAGGTCGCTCAGCGAGCTATGGAACGGGCTACGTCTACGAATCTCTCTTGAGGGATAGAATCCGAAACGAGGTGATCTGGTAGAAAACCGTAGTTGTCGACATAGCTCACAGACTAAGCAAACTGAAGTGGCAATGGGCCAGCCATATTAGCCGTAGAACCTATAACAGTAGACGTGTTCTTAAGTAGAGACCGCGAATCGGCAAACGTAAGGACGCCCTCAGGCTGCTGGATAAGATTTGGCGAGAATTGACCTGAATGGCGGGCAATTGGAGGCCTGTCTGGCCTGGCCAGCAGTGGCCTGCTGTATGCTGATGATGACAACTGTGTAACCGATGCGATGCGATTCCCAAAAGGCTATCAAGTTGTCAACAGTGACACAAGGTCGCTAATCATCGCAAAAACTGGTCCGTTTTCTTTTTAAAGCAATCCTGTACAATATAAGATCACGTGTCTCTATGTATCAAGCCAGGTGATAAGAAGCGTAAATGATAAATTTGTTATATTAGTTCATGTGGGCACGTGGGCTCATTGCTATGCTCCTACCATTCCGCTGTAATGGGTAGGTATCATTCATTACATAATGCGAGACTTAGACATCAGTGGTTAACCAATAACAAGATGATATTTGGAGACTTGATTTCGACTTTCAAAAACTGTTGGGCATGTAACTTTTTCGTAAAGGTTACCTGTCACTCTTACCTATTTCATACGGTCTAAAACTACTTTGTTTCAAAGACTTGCAGATTTTCTGTCTGATTTCAAGACGGATTTAATTTCGAGGTCAAAACTATAAGGACAAAATCGGCTATTAAATATAGATACACAAAAAATATGAATTACATACGTGTATTATTATATTCTAATTGTAAGAGCTGTGAGTGGCTGACAAGGTAAGGTCACCCGTTCACTATTTATTTATTAAGCACGTTGATATTTTTACTTCCGCCTTTTAGTTCTCTACTAGCCAATAAAATCAGAGAAATTGCTGTGTCATACTCGTCATATACAAATAATATAACACAGCTTTCATCGGGATATTTCTAACGTACCAAACGCGGATGAACCCACAATCTGAGAATTTTTGGAGCAGTCTCCCTAAAAAGATCACTTACACTTAAAACGTCACGTTATAACGTGGAGAGGTCTCTGAGAAATGTAATTCACATCGAGATTGGACATTCGACAGCGTCAGGATGACGGCGGACCGGACCGTTTATCGACAAAGTTTGGCTATACAAGTGCACCCGCCCAGAAAGTTCGAGCTTCTTTTACGTAATACGGCCCCACATTACGCATTTTCGCGTCGATTCATTACGCCCCAGACGACCGCAAAACTGACCTCTTCCAAATTGTGACCGTCTTCCACGAGTAGAATGTCGTAGTGATAGAAGTATTTGTTTTAAGTTTTTTTTAACGTAATTATGAATGAATACTTTGTTTGCACCACCCACTTGGTTCTTTGTTTATATTTTTATCTAATTCATTACAGCTAAGGATTTTCAGCTAAAAGTAGATCGGTACTTTGATAAGTAGTGCCCACTTAGGTACTTTGATTTGATATAAGTAGTGCTTAATTAGGTACTTTGATTTGATAAAGTAGTGCCTACTTAGATAAGTACTTACTTTGTTTTTTTTTATGAAAGCAAAAAAATAAAGTACCTTGTAGGTCATTATTTTGTTAAGAATACGAAAGTAATGAAAAACTAGTCTAGTCAGAGAGAATAATAGGGAGAAAATGAAGCACAAGGTAGTTACGCGTCTTTGTATCCTTAATTAACAAGTAACTGGGTGGATAGGTACATTTCTCAAACATTCTCAAACAATACGTAATAAAACGTTAGTGGATCACTAGCGTACCTAGGCTATGTTGATGCTAAAAAAACATAGGCACGTCTCATTAATCACTAGTCATTTTACGTACTACCGCGTTCTTTTCATTATGCTTTAACAAAAAAAGCAAAAAAACCCGACCCTGACGAATGTTTGGGCATGTAGGTACAACATGTTGATTGCCCGTACATCGCCGCTCACTGATAACTCCACAGATAAACCTGTTACGAAAACATTTACTCGTGGGGTCTCACTATGAAAGTAATTAGGTACTATATAGTTTTTCCTTTGTACGTAACGTGAGCCAAGATTGAAACGATCTCCGAATTACACAAAGAAATAATTTAAGAAATTTTAATTGTTCGTTAGTAGACTACATTCAAGGGGGTCCACTTCTCTAAGTCCGTCGACGTAGATACGAGCCCATCCGAAAGTAATCCGTCGACACTAGTGTCAAATTCAATGTTTCGGACGAGCAATTTTATTACAAAATTTTTGCCTTTCATTCTTAGTTCGGGTCCAAAACTAAGCATGTCCGTAAGTAATACGGAGTAGCAATCGCCCGTAATTTTGGCCGAAACTACAGATTCCGGGCTTAGGAATTAGACCCCTGATCTGCCCGCAAAATTAGTCTTCAAGGAAAGTAAGTAAACTTCGTTTTTTAAACCCAGATACCAATTTGATAAGTGTAATGTCAAACTTCTATATTAAAAAAACGCAAACACAAAATACTTAAATGTCAGATTAGTATCTGGGATTACAAAACGAACTTTAGGTACGTCCAATTTTAAAGCGGTCGTACGGTGAAAGGTCAGGTCAGTAATCAGTCTAGTCGTGCCGAATAGCCGATCATAGTTTAAAAATTCCAAAGCTTCGACACGTTCCACAGGGCAAAAATGTTAGTTCTCGTCTACCTTTCTTTTTACGTCAAAAAGCAATAACCGTGCTGTAGTAAAAAATATCGAATAGTGTTTGTGGAATTCGGGACATTCGTCAACGCGGATAGTGCTCTGGGAATAATAGGCGAAGAAATTCGCTGTGTCAATATTCGGACACAGGACTTAGTAGATCTAGATATGATGTCTACCTATTTGTATACAATTCACAGAATTAAATCATTATTATCTCTTTTTAGCCAGTAATGGTTCATTTCAAACTTCTATACCAAAATACTAACTCTCAAAAATTCGATACCCGCCATTGTTATTGCCGAATCTATTAAAATAATAAACTATGTAATATACGGTAGGTAATTAAATACCTATGTATGGTCATTCAAAGCATAAAATAAAATAACATTTATATACATATATGCAGGAATTTACTCAGTATTAATATGTTTAAATAAAACAGGTAAAGGTATGAGAATCAAACCAAGTCATCAGGGCATAATTCAAGCTTAGAATTTGCTTGTAGACATTCTATACCCAGTGCAGAATGTTAGACTATTTAATGTCCATTTATTTAAAACCATAATACAAGTCTTATCTCTGAGCAGTAAAGGATAAAATCGAGTGTCACAGAGATTAACTGGGATGGTGCACTACATGTTTTGTTTTTCCACAGATGCCTGTGTTTTGATTAGCATGTGATGAACTGTTGAATAGTTGCAGATAGTATGCTAGCATTGAACACACATTGTTTCATTGATGTGAAGTTCACAGCATCTATTGAATTAATTTCTGTCATTAGCTTACTTAGTGACTGATAACTTTATAGAGGTAGATCTAATGAATAATTGGTTTATTTTCTATTGAACTCTAAAAATGACAAGTAATAAAATGACTGCATAAAAATTACCTATGAATTAAAACAACATATTCATTTAAGAGCTCATTTTTATTTAAATAATAGCTCATTTTTTATTATTTTTTTTTATGAGTTACTTGTTTTGTCTTATCCATACACACCTTCATTTAATTTATTGAGCAATTAAGTCACTCCCCGACATAACCACTTTGTATTTTGAATGTGTCCTTGTAAACTAAAGAATTAAATTGAATACTTGAACCATGTATGAGATATTTCTTAAGATATCATAACAATTTTGAGCTTATTTCTATTCTTAGTTTATTTTACTAAAGGCCAACAAAAGAGATAAAAAATTGTTTATATTTTTTAAATTATGAGTGCAATGGCATTGGGTAAATTTATTAACATAGCAAGAATTAGTCAGTGACTGTATTTCTGTATAATTAAATAACACTTAATATTCTAAGAAAACCAGGGTCAAGTAAAACAATGATAATTACATGTGCTGTACTGGCCTCTGACATTATTATCAGTAGCTAGCGTCGCTACTCTATCCTCATTCAGGAGAATGAAATAATATATAATTATTTTCTACTGCTTAGTTAATAAGGTTTATTGTTTTATTTGTATCACTAGCGTCCACAGGAAATAATAAAGTGCTTTGTGGGTTACTATAAAATTAAATTAATAAAAATGTAATGTAAAAATGAATAAGAAAACAAGGTAGAATAAAATTTTATTGTAAAATGGTATCAGATTCATTCATAATTTATGTTAGTGTATTCAAAAATAGGCAGTCAAAATCACCACCTGTTGTCTGTGATTCTTATGAATAATAGAAAGGAAATCGTATTATGTATGGTGTTGTAAGACCGGTATTCTGTTACTCTGGCGTTACTTCCTTGATACCAAGAGCAAACAACTTTCGCTGCGTGTGACTGCGCGCGCGCCGCCTGCCTGCTCCAGCTGTCGCACGCGCCTCCTTGCGCACCTCGCCAATGTAACTGCTTCCCAAATCTACCACCAGCAAGCCAATTACACCTACTGCAACATTACGCAAGCCTAACACTACCAGAATCCAGTCAATCATTCAAACTAGCCTACGCTCCGACATCACTGTACACGTAACACCTGAAACATTTCTCTGTTTACGAGTACCTTGCACATGAATAAAAGAGGAAATACTCACCGATTATGTTTATCGCTCCAAATCCCAAACAATATAAAAACTGTCACTCACACGTTAGAACACAAAACACAGACTATTCACCTCTTGACATCTGACATTGTTCATAAAACGCAAAGAAATATCACTTTTATATTTCACCATAAACACGTAGGGATAAAGCGTTATCATAAAAACAATAAGATATAACAAAAGTTGTGCAAAACGATCGCAAAATAACCGATACAAAACGTAAACAGCTCCTACTTTGACAGAATCATCCAATAAACTGACACTTGTTTTGCAGTTGCCAACTGCAAAACCACTTTCGCCTTCTACAAATGCGAAGTTACCAACATTCAGACATTAAAATTATGCAAAAAATATTTTTCTTACTGTTACAAGGTTATGCAAAGAGTTTGTATTTAGAAAGTGTTAATTTAAATCTAAACTAGAAATATCCTAGAGTACGAGAATTAAACATCCATCCATACAAGAACATCTCATCCAGATCAGGCTCTAAGAATTATAGTATACAAAAATAATGGAGTTCGAAAGTAAGGTGCCTTGTAAATCGTATCGCTAAATTATTAATAAAATATATTTTTTTACATTGAAAATGTTTTTTGCTGCCAACAATTCAGTACAAAGACAGTAAAATATAATGATTTTCGTTTGCTATTCGTATTCTTGTTGGGAAGAGGTCGATTTTCCATACTGTTAACCCTGTCACATTCTGATGTTGTCGACTAGCAGCTGTTTGGCAACCCTGTCATATCAGCTGTCATTTTCGTCGTCATCAGCAATCTGTCATTTTAGTTGACTGATATCTCTATTTTTGTGCTAAAAATATATAATTAGGAGTGTGAAAAACTTTCCTTTGTGTTTACAGTACATAACAAATTCTAAGGTGGCGTGAATAAGTTTACTACAATGCCCAAATTTGAGGATAATCCGTTTAGTGATCCAACCATAGACAACCCATTCGCAGTATGTAGCCTTTCGTTGATACGAAAAATATATTGTTTTTATACTTTCGATGATATATTGTGATTTTGTTCCAGGATCCTGCAGTCCAGCAAGTTGCTAGAAGTACTAATAATGCCACACGAGGGCTCGACGATTATAATCCCTTCGATGGGCAACAAAATGCAAATCAACCTACGGTAACATGTTCATATTAGTCATTAGTGGGATTTTTGTAGGTGTCGATACGACCAACGGTATCTTTGATAGATATCGGTGTAGCGTAACGAACTTGCTTTAATTAATGGTTTATGTGTCGTCTTTGCTTTTATCTTTCCTGTGTATTGCTATGCTTTTTTATAGTTCCAGCTACAACAAACTGTTTTCTATAGACAAACTAGTTTTTAAACTCAATAATACACATTTAATGTCATATTTTAATCTGAGGATTTAGTGTTGTTTGATACAACACTAAATCCTCAGATTAAAATACTGGAAACAATGGGAATTAATAAATTATTTGTTTATAGGTACAGCCTCCTCCCCAGCAGCCATCGCAGCCAGCGATCATGCAGGCCGTGTCCCCCCCGGTGAGCGGGCAGTACACGCATCCTGCTCAACCTCAGGTGCAGGCCCAGCCACCGCAAAACTTCACCACGGCTGACTTTCAGGTACATTATAAAGCCAAATTGTAACAAACAATGTACATGGGCTAACATGATTCTTATCAAAGTTATTATCAATAAGGAAAGGGATTTAAATAGTTATATTCTCATAGTAACAATTCTAAATAGGTGTCGCAAATTAACTTCATTTTGGTATATTATTATGTAAAGGAAAAACAATGTTTTCATAATTTTGTAGTAGGTATTGTATTGCAATTAAAAGTACTAAAATTACAATTGCCAATGTTTAATAGTAATTGTCCCAATGCAGGGAAAATATTACGGTTTACTTATCTTCTACGGGTTAGTTACACCATTTATAACTCAAGACCGGCTGGACTGATTTTATGATCTGTGATTTGTTGGATTTGTGGCTGCCCAGAATAGCAGTATAACTATTAAAACATGGGAAGAATTCACGAAAAAAGATTATTCTGTTGCTCATACATTTTGTATGGAATGGCTTTTTAGATATCTTGAGAACGGATTGTCTGATTTCGATAGATGGCGGTACGAAGTTCCTTGTCAGTCAGACAGTCCCTTTTTCAATACCTATCTATACGAATATTAAGTTCTTGAATTAGGTTGTTTAATTTAGTTTCATAATATGAACTGAGCCATCAAATTCTAACTGATTGTATTTCTAGTACTTATATTCAAAATAAAAATTAAAGACCAAAGTACCTACCTACTACATAAGTTAAGAATACTCAATAAGTCAATGTATTACTTTTCAGTATTTGTCAGACAGTTTTTGGTAGAATATCCAGTAATATAACATGAACCCTCGAATTCTCAAACAATACTTAATGGAGGACTATTTACCAGCCTTTTTTTTTGTTACGAAACACTTTAAAGTGTCATCATAACCCGTGACCTAACCAAAATAACTAACGAATATGCGATCATCGCGTTCATAATGTCACATTTTGTTCGGAAAACTGGAAGACGCCGACTACACATTCGAGTTCGCCAAAGAGTGACATGTGAGCGTGCCGATCGCTTTTGGTTGAAGACCGGCTTAAGACTTAAGGGCAACATAAAATTGAGTTGTGTTAAAGAAGAATTCGGCCAATAGTGTAGAAAACACCTGCACATGTATATTTAATGTTAATGCATGTCAACTAATACGCACTTTGCTTTTTTCAAAACGCACAAAAGGAGTTGAAGGTAAACACTTGTTATCATTATGAATCATTTAAGTAATATTATCTATAATCACTTTATCAGTATGAGTCAATTATCCAATTTTATATCCTTTGTTTCATATTTTCATACTAAAATTGGTATACTTACAAAAATGTTCCTGCATAGTTTGTACAGCTTAAATAATTAATCACTCGCCTTGATAGCTGCATCATAATAACATATGACATCTTATTGCGTCACATATGTAGAAAGACTGGCTCTGTAATGGGGTAGTTAATGTCTTTTCTGGACGGGCTTATATGCAACACATTAATAGCACATAGACTAAGCAGTTAGATACGAAGACAACACAATGTGACAACATAACAGGTTTCTATAAGAAAATAACAAAAAGCAATTGAAAATATACATGTCAATAATCTAGATGTACCTATAATTATGAAAATTACAGTGCCTCCGTAATTTTGATAAACATGTAGGTACATCAGACTACCCAATTCTATACATACTGTAGTACTTAACAAAAACAATAATCAGCTTATCTCGTTTAAAAATAGACACAGTTGTTCACGTTTTAAAATTGCTCAATTAACTGACCAGCAACAACAACTCGCACTAAACACGATTGAAACACCCACACAATCTTTATAAACTCCAAATTGCAATGTAGGCGTAACTTTCCGCTTCAGATTAAATGTAAACTCAGATCAGTTTGTACTGTTGTGCCCTGTGCGTAATACTAACGTTATGAGTATGAATGATCTGCAGAGAAGACAGGAGGAGTTGGAACGCAAGGCAGAGGAATTAGCGCGAAGGGAAGCGGAGTTGCGGGCTGGCTCGGCCGGGCGGCGGAACAACTGGCCCCCGCTGCCAGCCTTCTGTCCTATACAGCCGTGTTTCTACCAAGACATCAATGTCGATATACCGCTGGAGTTCCAGAGGATCGTTCGTCACCTTTATCACTTGTGGATGTGTAAGTACTCGTGATTATGTCATTTCACATCTCCATCTTAATTAATGTTGATATTTAAATAAATATCTATACTTATTATATTTGACACAGTTGTAACAAATGGTTAATACTAGTATAACTTTTGTTTGTTTAGTTAACCTATATTGTCTCACTGCTTGAAAAAGGTCTGCCCCATACTTTTTCTATTTAAATAACTTATTGTGGAATATTTTTTTCAGAAAAAAATCTTAAGTAATATTTCATTTACTCCAACATGCATCTATTTATTTCCAGTCCACGCCCTGGTACTGTCCCTCAACATAATTGGCGCTATGTCGCTGATGTTCGCCGGCAACGGTTTCACGACTTTCGGCCTATCAATCCTGTACTTCATACTGCTGACGCCCTTCAGCTTCGTCTGCTGGTACCGGCCTATCTACAAGGCCTTTAGAAGCGACTCTTCATTCAACTTCATGGTGTTCTTCTTCATATTTTTGTTCCAAATCATCGTAACTGTCGTGCAGTCAGTTGGATTCAGCGGTGGAGGTTCCTGGTGAGTTATTTGCAACAATATTATTTAAAAAAATAATTAAAAGTAATTCGAAAAGTCATGATCACTTTTACTGTATGATTTATCTGTAACAAAGAAAAGATAACAGGAATGCACAAAGTACAAGAGTACTGTATGGATGTATGTATGTGTACTATCTATAGCACCAATCAGTTAATGACATAATCAATAACATTAAAATTACTATAACCATTAAGGCAATAATTGATTGATTTTCTAAACAGTTAAAAAGTAATTTGTAATTGCAGCGGACTAATCACCAGCATTGGTGCATTCAAGACGAACATTGCAGTCGGCATCATCACTTTGATGGTCACTATTGGATTCATCATGTGTGTTGTCGTTGATGTCATGTTAATGGCAAAGGTGAGGAAACTTTTAGAAAACTAGTTTAATAAAAATGGGTGGTCAAGGCTAATTCGGCTCTGAGCCGTGGCATTTCGACTAACATTATAGATTCGAAAGTGCACTGTATGTCAGTTACGTTTTTGGTCAGATTGTTAAAAGTTTTGGGGCTACAAACTATATAATACCATAATTATGTAATGTGATTTGAATGGGGAAGTGTGACACCCAGTTAGCTAGTCTACATCTACCTATATACTAAGAATAAAGCTGAAAAGTTTGAACGCGCTAATCTCTAGAACTACCTTCCAGATTTTTTTTTCATTTGGAGCCCAATTCTTGAGGAAGGCTATATAGACTATTTAAAATCACGCTAAGACCCTTAGGAGCTGAACAAAACAGAAGGAACTCAAAGTGAAAACGAAGTAATAGCGCAGGTAGGCGATGCGACGCGACTGGGTGAGTCGGAGAACAAGAAATTTCACGCGGACGAAGTCGCGGGCATAAGCTAGTTTTGTATAAATTAGTACAGGGTAATGTAATTTACGCTACACGCTACTTGCACTGAACGCTTCATGGACGAGTTAAAATATACAAAGCTTTACGCATCGTGCCTTTAGGTAATGGGCGACGGTCAAGCGAAAATCGCTATTTTATACTGACCGTTATCATGCCACATTTGGGAGTCAGTCAGCCGTAGGACAAATTCTAAATATTCAAGTCAGGCATTTGCGGTAAAGACGTCAATGAGAGTTAGTTGCATTTTATAATACATTCATTTATTTCAGGTAAATAATACCCATTGCTAAACATAAACTAATAGACACCAATAAAATAAATCAGATAAAATCAAATCATTTTAAATACGATGCCAACCTCATCTAGTTTTTAAATTATGATTGACATGGTATAAGTGTTTGTACAAACCTACTTACATAAATAGAAATACATTGATTTATCATTTGTGTTGGAATGTAAAGTGCATTAATACAGTAGAATTAATAAAGGTCAAAGTAGATATAAATTAAAGCTACCGGTCAGCTTTGACAATAATAATTAATTATAGTGATAAGAAAATATAACAACAATGTTTTTGGTGATGGTTTTGGTGTGACGATATACTAGGAAAACTCTTGTTTATCGAGTCCGAAAAATACGGAATTAAATTCCGATGAGTTCAACGTGTGACAGTGAACTGAGAAAGGTTGAGTTGATTGATCGATTAAGCGGTTGAATTATATGGGTCTCGAGGTGGCATTGCACAAGTCCGAGGCCATGTCGTTTCATGGGCCCCAGAACACGCCACCATCGGGATCCCAACTAAAGGTAGGAGGGGTTCACATCGGCGTCGAGACGACGATGAAATACCTGGGTTTCGTCCTCGACAGCCGGTGGAACTTCGTCGAGCATTTTCGACGTTTGGCCCCTAAACTGGAACGGGCCGGGGCCGCCTTTAAGCGGCTCTTGCGCAACCTGACCGGGCCAAACGGCTCCTGCCGGAGGCTTTACGCGGGGGTCGTGCGGTCCATGGCCTTATACGGGGCCCCGGTGTGGGCGCATTCACTGCGGCGGCGAGCCGTCCACTATTTGAACGCGCCCCAGAAGGTGGTAGCCGTAAGGCTAATCCGGGGGTACCGCACGATCTCGGGTGAGGGCCGCCATGGGATCTGGAGGCGATAGTCCTCGCGCGCCTGTGTTGCGCGTACGTGTTCCACGTGCGCCTCAATGAGATGTCAGCATCAAGTGAAGGGGCCCGTCAGGGCCGAAGCCTGCCGGGTCAGCGGGATTGTCCGAAAGGGTTACCGCTGGCCCGGAACATAAAGGGCTAAGGAAGGAACACGGGTGGGTTTTGGTTAGTGTTGTAAAAGAACTGAGTCTTTATAGTCCTAATATTGAGACTCTAGTCTTTTTTTGAAGACTCAAGTCAAAAAAGAGTAAGTAAAAGTTCAAGCCTCTCTGAGTTTTTAGTCTTTTTAAAATAGACTCCAATCTTTCCAAAGAGAACTCGAGACTGAGTCTTTTAAAACAGCTCACTATTTACAAAAAGAACTCAGGACTAAGTCCTTTAAATAAAAACTTAGCTTTCCTAAAAAGAACTAGCAACCGAGTCCTTTTAAAAAAGAGCTCAGTCTTACGAAAAGAACTCGCGACTGACCGTAAATAACGTGACGATGATTTACATGTCTTTTTTAGCCATATTTATTGTTTATTCGAACTTAATAAGTGACTATGACTGCAATCCTCTACTTAAACAATTCAAATACTTCATAATATGAGCAGTGGCGTAGCTAGGTAACCAAGGGCCCTGGGGCAAATCAAAAAATGGGGCCCCACTGCTATCTAAACTGGTTAGGTTTTATCAAGTAAAAATATTAAATATACAAATACTTTAAAAATGCTAAGCTACTTTATCATCAGCTCTTTTTCGGGCACTGCAGGGCAGGTAATAAAAATATTAAACAATAACAACATAAATTTTACAATTAATACTTGGTGTAGGTATTGAGCAATAAAACGAAATAGAAAAGATTCAAGGGTTTATTATATAAAGGTCGGACCTACCAACTGACTAATTAACAATTATATTTACAATCTTTTCCTAGCTTTAGTTTTCGCAAAAGTATCAATGACTTCGGTTAAATCCAGGCTTGATGCGGTTTTGTTTTCAATTGCTATTAGCGATAAATGTCGGAGTCGAGTTTGGCCCACACTATTTCTTAAATAATTTTTTATTATTTTTTATTTGCTAATGACCTTTCAGCTGCTGCAGAAGTAACAGGAATTGTAAAGAATAATAACATTGCTGTAAATACTTCCATTAGGTCGCATTCTAGCACTCTATATTTGCTCATTATTTCCTTACACAATTGGTGAACAGTCCATGCTTGAGTTGATTGAGGTAAAACTAGGTGGTAAATATTAATAAATTGAAGTGAAAAGCTGTAATTAACGGTGGAGACCAAGAACGATCTCCTCGCGCGCGGACCTGAATTTGCACCTACTGCAGGTGACCTGCATTTTTTTCACGATATTTCGCGTTATACAATGAGTAGCCGAAATCCATAGATTTGACATGATTGATTGACGTAGGTAACAGACATCAATATGAGTGGTACTAAAATAAAATTGAACCACAATATTGACCAGTACTAAAAAGTTTATTAACATCAGCTTACTTATTCCTGATACAGCATTAATTTTTTAACCGTTCTCGAAAAAAAAATCTTGACTCTAATTCACAATAAAACGCACATATCGCTATCCGTCAAATTGACAACACTGCCAACCAACAAAAAGAATTTAGGGGTAATCCCTAGGTATAACTTTCGAATTTCTTTCAACTGAGTTGCCATGATTAAAGTCGGGTTGCAACCTGTCATATTTATTTTGAAAATGGGAGAAATTTTCAAAAGTTCAGTTCGATCGAGATTTTCTGGTAAGGATTCGAGGGCCCCCTGAGCTTGAGGGCCCCGGGGCACTGCCCCGCCTAGCCCCTAGGTAGCTACGCCACTGAATATGAGAGTCTTTTTGATTGGGCTGCAGTCCTCTACTTTATAGTTCACGACTCAATGAACTCAAAAGCTTTATGACACGAGTCTTTTTGATTGGACGGCAGTCCTGCTGTATAATTCACGACTCCTAAGACTTGAAAGAACTTAAAGGACACAGAGCTCAAAGGACTGAAAAAAAAAACGAAAGGACTTAGAATAAATCTAACGACTCAAGAAATTTTAGGACTGAAAGAACTGAAAAGACTCAAAAGAACTCAAGACACTCGGAAGACTAATAAAATTAGTCGTGAGTTCTGCAAAAAGAACTCATAGCCGCAAAATGAGGACTAAAAGACTCAGCTCTTTTGCAACACTAGTTTTGGTCAGTAAGAGTCTGACACTCCCTTCCGCTCCACCCAGAGCGGGAGGGGTTACTTGACGAATTCCTATCCTCAAAAAAAAAAAAAAACAGACTTGCAGAAACTTAGTTTATTTTAATTGTTTATTTATATTAGTAATCTTTTAAAAAGGAGACTGATCTTTGAAACACCTCTTTTACAACTTTTCCGTTTTTGTTTGTCATAAGCTTATTTACCATCACTCAACAGTAACTAATATGTCCCTACAGGTCCACCGTATCTACCGATCAACGGGCGCGTCTATGGCGAAGGCACAGGCTGAGTTCACGACGGAGATCCTTCGCAACCAACATGTTCAGACCGCTGCGTCCAGCGCCGCCGCCGCCGCGGTCAACGCGCAGATCGCCAATGCTAACCGGTATTAGACAACGTACAGCATGTGAGTACACATTTACAAGGTCACGATGGAGATCCTTCGCAACGAGCACGTTCAAATCGCTGCGTCCAGCGCCGCCGCCGCCGCGGTCGACGCTCAGATCGCCAACGCTTACCGGTATTAGACAACGTACAGCATGTGAGTACACTTATTAATTCACGACGGAGATCCTTCGCAACCAACATCTACAGATCGCTGCGTCCAGCACCGCGACCGCGGTCAACGCGACGCACAGCCCGCCAACGCTAACCGGTATTAGAAAACCTACAGAATGTCAATAACAACATGGTAACAATATACAGGAATAATATTTAATCACCATCCAAATTTAAATAAGGTTTTTAGTGAAAAATATAAAAAACATGTTTTTTTTTCTATTATCTCTCATTACTGAAATATTAAGATGGCAACACAACATTGTCTAATAAAAGTTTACGTTTGTGCAGTGGGGATATGTATTGGCGGGCGCCAATACACATCCCCACTGCACCCGGACGTCCCTTTCTCTCATTCAGTATAGTATTCAACATTTGACAGTAACCACGTTGAATTGATAATACTTTCGGGAAACATTTTTTCAAAAATAGTCTTTGAATTGCCTAATGCCTAGAAAAAATTTGGATGGTAATTAAAAAATCACCTGTATGTAGTTCACCATAGAGGTCTATAAGAAAAAGGAGACCCAGCCCCATTTTACGGACGCCGCCGCTCCATTTAGCGAGGGGGCATCACGTTAATACTAAACAATCTGACTTAAATTCAAACTGTGACAGTCTTCATGACTTCGCTGATTCGCTTCGCAGCATCGGGAAAATGTCATATCAGCAAGAGAAACCATTATTGCGAAACTGCATTGAGGTGATGAGTTGATCACCTTTCAAAACATTGTGAAATTCATTGTTCCAGTGAGGAAAATTGATAGCCAATCATATTGATACTATTACAGATATCTACTACATATTTAATTATTATCAACATAAATAATGATAAATACAATTGAATAAAACCAACGGTTTATTTCCATTTTATTTTTTGTTTACAGGAGTGATCGTATGGAATAAATGAGTAGCTCTGAGTGTGCGTATCGGGAAAGTACGCAATAATTTTTCATCATCAAATAATCAATCAAGATACCGAGAGGCATTCTTATATTAACATGGATATGTTAACATTTTACTCGCGAATTATTGTTATGTCGACCGTGTTTTTATCATTACATGTATTCCTCGTATTACTTCGAGTATGATCAAATTAGATGATAACTTGGGGAATAGAAATTGTTCTCGTTACTTATCTAATGACTACTTGCATTATCAATTACTTAACATAGAACATACATATATCAAATATGATGTGTAAGCTTGATTCATTCATCTTATTATCCTATAGGTATTTGATCACTTTAACGTGACGCTGAATAAAGCGCTGCCTAATGCTGTACAGTGTACACCCTCGCGTTAAAGTGAACAGGTAGCTGTTGTAACGGCCAAAATGTCATATGGCTGTGTATGAAATGTTATTTAACATTTAATTGACCTTATTTATGCAAGTTTTGGCGTTTCAATTAATAAAATATAATGTATAGTGCAACACTTAATAGAGTCATTCAAAGTTTTTAAATATTTTTTTTTTTGTGAAGGCATTATTGTTTTCATTTCTAATCATAAAACGTATTAAAATCAGTAGTAAGACTATTCTTCATCTCTATTCTCTGTCGCACTGTACTTATTAAACAGCATTTGAGTATTTTATTATAATAATGATTACGATATTTATGAAATTAAGATATATTTACGCCACGACTTAGTTCTTTTGCTAGCTGTAACGATTATTTTTAATCGACATGAGCTTACAAACGCTTTAAGATCTACGTACCTACTAAAAATTGTAGTCTTCATATAATTAACAAATAGTATTTTACCAGGGTTTTATTATTGCGCTGAATATTTTATTACTTAGGAAGCGGTTTATATTTTTATAAAACAGGTTTTGTTTCACCATTTTATTTATTTTTAAAATTACTTATAAATTTTTGCGTAGAGAAAACGTGCATGTATCTTAGTGTCGATATATTAATAAATCCTACTAATCTCAACTTCGGGTGATCACTCAAATTTTCGTTTGGTTGCAAATAAACTATGTTGTTTATTTTTATAATAGTTATGAATTTACTATCTTTTATTAACATTCCAAAAACAAGTGTAAATATCCTTTAAATGTTTAAATTTTAAAGCTAAATGTATATTAAAATTTGAATATCTGCTTAAAATTTTGAAGAATATTTAAAATTCCATGTAACGTCGCTAATAAATGTATGTATTTGGACCATTTACTTAATCGTTAGTATTTCCAAGTGCGACTCCCTCTTGCCCTGCGTTGAGACTATCTATTAGATGCACAAGACTTCGATTTTAGTATTTATCATTGTATAAATAAAATAGTGTAAGTTGATAAACATTTAAGCATATTAATAACTAGTCAATGGACTAAACAGCTTTGGAAACTGACTAAACAAATACATAGACCGCTTACGAAATTGTATCTAAACTAATACGTGAGGCGCCCAGTACTGGGGCGCAAACAATACGTAGGTATGTTATGTATAATCTGGGCCTAGCATAATGTAAATTATTTACCAGACCGTCCTTACCCCAGATAAATGGTAAGTGAAGGCGTGTAGGTTTATCTAAATGTTTAAACTGTTTTGTAACGATTAAGTCATGTTATAAACTTATGATTAATAATAAATATAGTTTCAGACATTAATCTTTTATTTATGTGCGAATCAATTGTCTATACATTTTTTTAATTCTCAGTTACACAAAAAAGGCAAAGTAAAAACTGTTCTATGTTTAATAAGAAAATTTCACAATTTGTCCTAATCTAGCTTGAACTGATTACCTACCCCTTAATAATTATTATCTATGCCTATAATTAAATGCACGCAACTCTCTCACTACTTTAGGAGTGGTACAGCACTAACTTTACCTCGCACAACTATATATAAGGTCATGGTGTCAGGTATTGTGCTTTCGACCACATTTAAAAGTTCCACGCAAATCGTCCGCAGTTAACAATCGTTGGAAACCGCTAGTCATGACTACTGAACTTATCAGTCTACTGTAAACATAATATCCTCCGTGACGGACGAGGCGTGCTGCAAGCTAGGCAGATTCTAGGTTTGAGGTTGATTAGCGTGTGCGTGTGCTCCCAGCCGCGCGGGGTCCTGGCTCGGGTAGTGCAGCGCGAGCGGTGCCGGGGGCGGCGGCACGCCGGGCACGCCGCTACCCCACGCCGGCCAGCCGCCGCCGCCGTAGTGATGTAAATTGAAGAAGTCGTTTGGCCGGTTCGGTGGTGGCGGCATCTGTCATAAAAAAAAATAAAAAGTGTAAAGTCCGATGTAAGAAATTAGCAGGAAAGTGTGCCTCACGGCTGCGCCAATAGGCCCAGTTCAGCAAAAATGTCAGACAACTAGTGCCTTATCCTTGTTTTCAACTGGACCTGCCTGGAAAATAATATACTGTGTATTGCAATGTTTTTGGGGTCTGCGCAAGTAATGCAAACATCGTTCAGTCTTCATCTGTGTTCACTTCCTTGCTAACCAATCTAGCCATCCATTCACATTTTTAGTAAATAATATCAAAACTCTACTCAAACGGAAATCCATGAACATTAATCCGAAAAAACCTTTCTTGTCATGCTTTTTATTTCTCTGCATTATACGTCCATACCAGGATAATCAGTTAGTGAACATCGGCCGAAAACAGTAAATGAAAAAAAATTACTTTTTCGATAAGGTTTTGGTTGGTAAAAGTAAAATAAATCTCAACAAAAACATTTTCATGTAAAATGTTGCCAAGACGAGACCATAATGGTTTGCACTGTTAAAAAGTTATCAGATCTCATTTAGAGCCCAGCTAACTCTACACACCCTAGCTCTACAAGCCCTTACTTCACAATCCTTACACCTTAGTCAAAATAAGAGGCTTGGCCGTTTTGTTACTACAAGAACTATTGTATAACAGAAAAGTAATGAACAGTGAATAATTTTTCTTACGCCGCCTTACGCCCATGTAGATTGCGAAACGACCTGTGGAGTAATTGCGTAACACACTATCAGTAGCAATGGTTTGACAGTTCACCAACATTCATTGCGTTATTTACGTTGTTGAGCAGACAAATTTTTCGAACATATGAAGCAATGGATTAGTAATATCCTTCAAAATGATTCAGATTGATAGTGTTACGCGATTAGGGTGCCTGGTTACCTTTGAAAAGTTTTGAATAGTAAGAAATGTAAGTAAAATTACATACCTGTGGTGGGAATGGGTGCAAGTAAGCAGGTGGAGGAGGCAATGTTCCCGGGAGGCCAGGTACTGGTTCCAACACAGGAGTTGCTTCGTTCTTCTCGTTAGGACCTTGGCGACCTGGTAAGACATTTGATACTTTTGATCAATGAAAGTTCAAATATTTTAAATTTTATAGTTTAGTAAGACTAAATAAAAATTGGTAGCAAATGGTGCATATAATGAACGATGGGTGTAAGACAGTCAGATTTATAAGTCATCGCATTAGCAAAATATCTAATTAGTAACAATACCAACCTTGAGACTTGCCCCACTTGATAGTGAGTCTCTTGCCACCTATCACCAGTCTGTTGAACGTCTTTTCAGCAGCATGTTCGGCAGCACTCCTTGTTGTATACTGTACAAAGGCACATTGGGCTCTAGGCACTAGAGTCAAAGATCTGAAAAAAATTAACATCTATTAACCTTACCAATTACTCAGTAATTGTGTAACACAGTACAGTAGAAACGGCTTTAATTTTGACTGTGCAACAACATTCAATGCGTTATTTACATTGTTGAGAAGACAATTGTTTTGAAAAGCAATGGCTTAGAAATATTCTTCAAAATCATTCAAATTTTGATTGATTGTGTTATGCAATTAGGATGCAGACAATGACACTGGATGACCAACCCTCACTAGACTTGCAAGGTAGATTATGGACAATGGTACACTCCCCACTTACAGAAGAAAAATCCAATGATATATTACTTAGGCCAACTGAGTGTAGATAGATAGTTCTACAATAATAAAAAGAAATCAACTATTTCATGAAGTAAAACCCACCTTATTTCACCATACTGGTAGAAATGACCTCTAAGTTCATCCTCAGTAATGTTGTCAGGTAGATTGCCGATGTACAATGTAGTGACAGTTTTATCCTCAGGAGGTGGCAGGGCAGGCATGGCAGCAGCACGACGCATCAACTTCTCAGCCACTGGGTCATTCACACCATAATATCTGGGAATTAAGAAAAATAAAAATGTTTAGCACAATCAATTTAGCACAACTGACCATCAGTTGCACAATATCATAAAATGTAAAATGATGTCAAGAATTTCAGTTCTATTTATTTACTTCCACATGACTACTGACTGATGACTGCACAGTCAATTACTGATCTTGTATATTTTGGTTTTAACAAAGAGAATTCATAATGCCAACTGCTTATAGGCAGAAAATAAAGCAATTACTCTTACCTGTCCTTAATGTTTTGGTCAGCAAGGGGATCATCAGGGTCAGTTGGCTTCTCGTGGCGATAAGGACATTCCTCACCACGTCTACACTCCCCTTTCACCCAGAATGAGCACACATGAGGTCTGTTACGTTTGTAGTATGGAGCTGTTCTTGCCAAACGTAACAACAAGTCAGAAGCACCTTTAGATTTTAAAGCTGAGTTACTAGGTTGTGTTGCATCAAACTTGGACATTTGACTGTCTAAATTCTGGATATAATATTCTTTATTAACTTCGTTACGAGGTAGATCATCTTGTATTTTGAGTGCAGCATCTCTAACTTGTATTGGTAACCCATATTCGAGATCCAAAAGGCATGTTTGACATACGTTCTTCAGTTTAGAGCAGGTTTGACATATTTCTGTCTTCTTGAAACGCATTCTGGCGCCAGGACACCAACGGAAGACAGTGAAGGGCCTTGCACAAATTTTGCACTCCTTGCCATATTTCTCTTTGGTCTGAAATTTAAGTAGAGATCTTTATTTAGCAACTGAGGCCAGAATCCGTAGCATGTAACACATTACAAAATAACTAAATTAACGTACATACCATTCGAATGTAGGGGTTATCACCAAGACATGTTTGACACAAAATTGGAAAGTCCTGAAGGAGAAAAGGAACCAAATATTAAAAGATATGAACAGCATTTTTTTTAAATAATATGTATTTGCCACTGATCTTACCGAATCTTCCCAATTTTGACGATTGTACGTGTTTGTTGATTTTGACACAGCCATTGCAAATCAACAAGATTTAAGAGTGCCAGCGCCAACTAATCTGGTAGCTAAAGTTGCTATGTAAAGATGGACTCACTTTCCTGTTGGCGTTGTTGAGTATTGTTAATTTATGCCACAGAGTACATTACATTTATCAAGGAGCATATTTACTCTCCATTTTTATGCTAAAATACGACTCTCGACCACTCTCGACTCCGTTCAATCAACGTGACGCCATTTTCTTTTTTTTCTTATTAAAAAGTAAAAGGACATGTGTGTTGTGTGTTATATAGTTTAGCACCAGATCTTTTTATCCTTAACTGACATTCTCACACGGCATTCCTAAAATACCGTAAAATAGTAAAAATCCCGGGATTACAAAAAGTAGTTTATAACGCGCAGCATTATCTTGTTGCCAAAAGTGTCATTACTGTCATTGCATGTCACTTCACTGTCAAACAAACTAATCGGTTTCGGTTTGCACAGTTCTTTTAGTTATTTAATTATTGTGTGAAATAATAATTAAAGCAGTTCGGTCCTGTGGTCCGGTCGTCTTAGTCCAGTTCATATTGGAAAGTTAAATAACAACAACAAAAGCTTAATTATGTCGATAACAACATTGGTACGTATTGCATCTCATGATCTCAGTAAGATATGCAGTTTATGTGATCGGCATAATGATGATATTTCTGTTATTTTCAGTATTATATGCAATTGAAAAAAGAAAATGCTCATGAGGATTCCATTTGGTGTTGTGGTTGGAGTAAAATAGACAGTGAGAAACCTAAGGAACCTGAAGGCGAGAATATTGAACCTTCACAGTAAGCATAACCTTAACAGCTGTAACATTTCAAATATCAACTATTTTATCCTATGCTTTTTGCATATGTACATGCTTATAATATCTACTTTGATTTGTGTGGGTAACATAACTTATGTTTTTTTCTATCACAAGTATCAGTATAGTTACTGTTATGTTTGAACCTTACTGATTGTTTTTATTAGTTGTCATGTGCAACATTTTTGTAATGAGGGTATAGATTAAACAAAACAGTTTGCTTTCTGATCTCGACTTGGTTGTATCTTTTAGTTACTATAAAGTTATTTAAAGCAGCACTATTAGAATCCATACTAATGTTATAAATTCGAAAGTAACTCAGTCTGTATGTTACCTTTTCACGCCTAAACCACTGAATGGATTTCGATCAAATTTGGCAGAGAAATAGATTGCATCCTGGGGACATAGGATAGTTTTTATCGACATACCATGCGGGCGAAGCCGCGGGCGGAAGCTAGTACAAAATAAATTATGACAAAATTATAAATTCTGAGACATTCATTATTGCAGAGAATCAAACCATGAAGTCAGTTCTGAAAACTACTTGATCACTGGAGGAATTGATGACTTGATCAAAGTATGGCAGCTTGAGAATGGTAAATTAGAGGAGAAGCATCAGTTGGAGGGACACTCACTGGGAGTCATCTCAGTGGCTGTCAGCCCTGATGGGAAGAGTAAGTAGCTAGTTATAAGTATAGTTTCTGTATTCATCATCAGCTCTTATTTATTTATTAAAGATCTCCAACAAAAGATATTCACTATCTTAATCAGCCCACAAATGGGACACAGGCCTCCTCTCTGTGAGAGGGAGCAGGCCATCCACCAGCGGGCCCACCAGGAACATGAGGCGATCATGTTCCGAGCCACCATAAAGTTTGAATCGGGCTGTACCTGATGTTGCCAAATGTTGATGTTTAGATCTTTTGTTGGAGATTCTAAATTAATGTCACACAGCAAAAGGATTTTTGTTGCAAGTGACTTACACGAAAAGGGTAAATAAACTAATGTTGTGTTACTAAAATAATATTGTACATTATTACAGCCCTAGCCAGCAGTTCTCAAGACTCCTCTCTAATACTTTGGGATTTGATAAATGGTGAGAAAATAAAGACAATGGAGACTGGTCCCACTGACGTGTGGACTTTGGACTTCTCACCTGATGGCAAACATATCATATCTGGAAGCAACTCTGGCAAGATTCTCATATTTGAAGTTGAAAGTGGGAAGCAAGAGCAAACATTAGACACAAGAGGGAAATTCACATTGAGTGTTGCATATGTAAGAATTTCATATAGTAAATAGAATAATAATCAAAATACTGGCTGCCACTGCCGCTTGCACGCAAACATGTAATTATACTATGAAATTATTAGTCCCATATAGCTGACATAGTCACCCAAAGTGCACTGAAGCATCAAAAACTTGAAACAAAAGCTGTTGTAAATGAGATAAATGTAAAATAATATACCCAGTGCTAATATTTTTGTAACACTTTCAAGCTTACCAAATAGCAAAATGAAACATTCTTCATTGTGGCACCATTAATTTTTCCTTCTCGTTCCAGAGTCCAGATGGCAAATACATAGCAAGTGGGGCTTTAGATGGTATCATCAACATCTTTGATGTGGCTCAAGGGAAGCTTGTACACACGTTAGAAGGTCATGCAATGCCTATCAGAAGTCTCTGCTTCTCGCCAGATTCACAACTGCTGCTCACAGCTTCAGATGATGGGCATATGAAACTCTATGATGTGTAAGTTTTTACATATTTTTTTATCTAACAAACCTTTTGTGCCACTTCATTTCAGTTTTAGCACAGGAAGAGGTGAAAGATGGGTAACTTTTACGCCTCTCATTTATCTGTCGGAGTTCATAAAGTGCTGATTGCCTTTAGCCTATCAAGAATAAGCAACATTTTTGTTTTTAATTTGTTATAAGTATATTAATGTGTTTCAGAGTTCACGCAAACTTAGCTGGGACATTATCAGGGCATGCATCATGGGTTCTCTCAGTTGCATTCTCTCCTGATGGCAAACGGTTTGCTTCTGGCAGTGCTGACAGAACAGTGAGAGTCTGGGATTTAGATAGCATGCAATGCCAACATGTATTTAAGGAACACACTGATCAGGTAAATCAAGACCTGCAGCAGCAGGTCAGACAAAATTAAAAATACCAAGAGAACAAATCCTCACTTTTCCATTTTTTCTAATTGAAATCTAAACTGACTACAACATCTGCATTTTGTATTAGTTGAGTCATTTAAAGCAGTGTTTCAGTCAATCTGATGTACCATATGGCTGATAAGAATCTTAGCTAATATTTTGAAATGAAATTTGTAAATTTGAAGTTTTGATAATGTTTAATCAGAACTTCACATTTCCAAATTTAATTTTTTTGGAAAATGTGGTTTTGGAAAAATTTATTTAATAAAAGAGGTGTAAGGTTTTAATTATTTGCTTTAATTAATTTAACATTTTTTTGCACATAGACTAAAAAAACTTTTTTTGTTAATGGAAATCAGGTTTTGTTCTTAACCTCCTCAATGTACTGTGTGTTTTGTTCTATAATACACATAGTACAAAACTATCATGTGGCTAGGAAAATCTTGTTTGATAATATTAACCTCACAGTGTCTAATAAAATTATTCCTTTATTAATTTATTTCCTTCTTATTTTCCAGGTCTGGGGTGTGAAGTTTAACGCAGAAAGTAATAAAATTATGTCAGTATCAGAAGATAAAAGTTTAAATATTTATGACTGCCCATTATAATGTACAATATTGCTATTTTTAATATACCATACGATTTTGTAAGGTTTTTGTTTCATTGACTGTCTTAATAATATTAAGAACGGAGGCAAGACTGTTCCAAAATATATACATAGGTATAAGTTTTCAGAAAAAAAATATTCAGACGATAAAATAAGTTTTCCAAAACAGTAAGAATTACGCCTGTAGAATGATTACAAGAATTTATATGATTATTTTTATTTTTCATCTAATGTTCTTATGGTCATAACTTCATAACATATTGCAAATTGTCAGTAGGTAGCTAATTGTTTTCAATTCGTAATAGCATAGGGGATTCCCTATAAAATGCTTAAAATTATAGCTTGCAATAATATGACTTGCAGCCATGGATTTTTTTTTTTTTTTTTTTTTATTTTAATCCCCCTTTCTGCGATCAGTCCTAGGACTATAAGCAGATTTGTTGTAGGTGTATGTGGGCGTTTGGCGGGTTCTTTCCAGTGGCAGAACCCCCGTCGTATTTTCACCATCGCGCCTCCAAGCCTTGGATATTGTGGCGCTTAAGTCGTCTGGGGTACGTAATGTGTGTTAGTACAGAAGCAAGTTCGTTTGGGTGGTTTTCAAGCCGGGTTCTGTAGTTGGAGGCAGCCAGTGCCACCTCTTCCTTTACCGTTCTAATGTTCAGTGCCTCGTGCAGTTCAGCATTAGTTACAAACCATGGTACGTTTGAGATTGTTCGTAGTATGCCATTTTGTAGCCTTTGAACAATTGATATGCTTGTGTTACATGCGCTTCCCCACAATTGGATGCCGTATGTCCATATTGGTTTCAAAATGGTTTTGTAGATGAGGAGCTTGTTGTCAAGTGAGAGTTTGGAGTTACGTTTCATCAGCCAGTGCATATTTTTGTACCGAATGTTCAGTTCATCTCGTTTGGTTTTGATGTGTTTCTTCCAAGTCAATCTCCTATCTAGGTGCAGTCCAAGATACCGGATTGTGTCATTGTGGGGGAGGGTGTTATCTCCTAATTTTACTGGAGGACAGTTCCCTTTCCTGAGAGTGAAGGTAATGTGCACAGACTTGGAGGCACTAGCTTTAATACGCCACTTTCGGAGCCATTCGTCTACCTCGCCCAGACTCGTTTGCAGAATGTTTGAGGCTATTTGTGGATCTGTGTTACTTGCCATTATTGCGGTATCATCTGCAAACGTAGCTGTGGTTACCCCAGGCATTTCTGGAAGGTCAGCGGTGAATACACAATACAGGACTGGCCCAAGGACAGAACCTTGTGGCACCCCCGCCATTATTTCACAGATTTTTGAAGTATCTCCATCTTCCCGAACTTGGAAAATACGGTCAGATAGGTATGATACTAACAGAAGGTAAAAACTGTGAGGCAGTGCCTTTTTTATTTTGCACAGCAGGCCTTTGTGCCAAACCCTGTCGAATGCTTGCTGTACATCCAGGAACACCGCTGAGCAATACTCTTTTGTTTCCAGGGAGTTGCGTATTTTTTCACACACACGATGCACTTGCTCAATGGTCGAGTGTTGTTGCCTAAAGCCAAATTGATGTCGGGGGATGACTCCATTCTCAGTCAGTATTGGTGTGATTCTGTTTAAGAGTATCTTTTCGAATGTTTTGGACAGAGTTGGAAGTAGACTAATCGGTCTGTAGGATGTGACGTCTTCCGGAGGCTTCCCAGCTTTATGTATCATAGTGGTAACTGACACTTTCCAGATGCTCGGGTAATGCTGCACTCGAAGTATACCATTGTATAGGGTGGTAAGAAACACTATAGCTTTCCTGGGAAGTTCAACAAGGACCTCTTTGGTAATTAGGTCGAAGCCTGGGGCTTTTTTGTTTTGAAGCCTTTTTATGGTTCTAATTAGCTCGCTCACTTTTACTGGCTTAGGCGGTGGTGATAATTGAAAGTCTTGCTGTAGGGCATTGTTGATTTCGTTTTCGAACTCTGCACAAGTGCTTTCATTAGGTCGGAAAACGTTCGCTAAATGATTTGCAAAAGCATCAGCTTTTTCTTTGCTAGTTTTAGCCCACCCAATGCCAGTAGTTCTTATTGGGGCTTTGAATTGCTGAGGTCTATTGAGAGCTTTTGTGTATTTCCATAGGGAGTATTCCGTTGATGCTGTTGCGGTTAGTCCTTCCAGCTTTGTCTGAAGTGTAACATTTTCTGCTTCATCTAACATGTCCTTTAGGTCTTTTATA
The DNA here is from genome assembly GCA_927399505.1 of Luperina testacea. Lineage (NCBI taxonomy): Eukaryota > Metazoa > Arthropoda > Insecta > Lepidoptera > Noctuidae > Luperina > Luperina testacea. Next base: position 5,283,703 of record OV656771.1, read on the forward strand.
GCTTTGTTAAGGGCAGTTTTGTCGCTTCTATTTCTCGACTGGTGCCATACTCTTCTTAGTCTTCTCTTTTCTAGCACCTTGAGTTTTATTTCAAGGGGCATGTTTCTACTATTATACCGTTCCTTTTCGTCTGGAGTGTTAACCCAGCATGCATTTTGTATGAGATTTGTTATGTACGTGGTAGCATCTTCTATCTCTTGGGGTGTTTTTAGGGAGACATACAATCTAATATTCTCTTCTATATAGTCTCTAAAGCCCTCCCAGTCTGTGTGCTTATTATATAAAGCTTCTGCCTTTTCATAGCAAAGTACGGTTGTGCTTATGGTAAGTAGGACTGGAGTGTGATCTGAGTTGCTGTCAAGACAGGATTCGGCTCTAAGGTAGTGTTTTGATAGACCTTTTGTGATAAAAAAGTCTATAAGGTCGGGTCTTTTACTAGGGTCTGTAGGCCAATATGTTGGTTCGCCAGTTGAAATCGAATTGAGGTTATTAGCATCAAGGCTTAATTTAAGCTGTCTGCCTCTCGTTGTTATTAGTCTCGAGCCCCAGTACGTGTGTTTGGCATTCCAGTCGCCCCCTGCCACAAATCGAGCTCCCAGTGTCAGAAGATACTGGGTAAATTTTGAAGTGTCAATTGTGTGCTTTGGTGGGCAGTAAACTGCTGATAAGTTTATGCTTCCACACTTACTCTCTACTGCTATGGTAGTCGCCTGGATGTGGTTTGTTTTATATTCAGGCAAAAGATTGTGCTTGATTGAACTTCGTATTACAATGGCCGTTCCAGCATGTCCCGTCCCGTCAGGGTGAGTGGTGACATAGGTTTTACATCCCTTGATTTTGACATAGCTTCTTTCGGTACAATGTGCTTCGGATATAAGTACAACGTCCAGTTGATTGTTTGTTATCAGTAGTTCCAGTGCTGATTTATTGGGGGCTAGTCCGTTCATGTTTGTTGGAACTCGTTGTTGTGTCTTCAGTTAATTAAACACAGCGCAGAATAATTAAACCTTTATTTGGTGTTAAACAAATATATATGTGAGAAAAGATAAAAGATATAGAAAGCGAACTTTGATGGACATACACACGTTGACAACAATAATAAATCTATCAAAATAAATTTTCTTATTGTTCCAAACAACAGTTGTCAATTTTCAAAACAATCTCATTTTAAAATTCACAACCAGCCTGTCTACAAATTAATGTGACAGACATGAGGTTACATATGTTTGCTCCAACACTCCTCCTTAATCTCGTGTCCATTCACACACCATACATGTTTATCAAACACACACACCCATACCTCTCACACACCACTGAAACTTCTCTCTTGGAAGTGGTTTCGTTAAACCATCTGCGACCATGCATGTGGTCTCCTTATACTTCAGTATCACCTCATTATTTACAATTGCCTCACGCACAAAATGATACCTCACATCTACATGCTTAGTACGTTGGTGATGTACTGGGTTTTTGGCAATAGCGATGGCAGACTGACTATCACTGAAAATGGTCACGGCTTCATCCAATTTGTAGCCCTGTCCATCAGTTACTTCGGCTATAAACCTTCTCAGGAATATTGCTTCTCTTGCAGCTTCTGATAGCGATACATATTCTGCCTCTGCTGTACTAAGAGCTATTGTTCTTTGTTTCTTGCTCTCCCAGCTGATTGCGCCACCTTGCATTATGAAGACCAAACCAGAGTATGATCTCCTATCAAACTCTCCAGCATGATCTGCATCTGCATATCCTTCTAGAGGTCCATTCTGTCCTTTTAAATATTTTAGACCATGACTCTTAGTGCCCTTGAGATAACGAAGTACTCGTTTTGCTGCGATCCAATGACTCTCGTCAAATGAATTATTAAACTGACTCAAACTGTTCACTGAATGAGCAATATCTGGACGTGTGCACACAGCAAGATACATAAGAGAACCTATCAATGCTCTATATGGTAGGTCATCTCTTGACTTGTGTTCTGATGGAGGCTTCTCTAGCCTTTGTCCAGTTACTTCCGGCGTTGAAACTGTCTTTGCATCTTCCATGCCAAATTCTCTAAGCAACTTTTCGATATATTTTTCTTGATTGAGGTTTATGCTATTCAAATTTTGTTTAATTTGAATACCAAGCATCAACTCTGCCTTGCCAAGATCTTTCATATCGAATTTCGACATAAGCTCTTTCTTCACTACCTTCATTTCTGTTAAATTGTTCCAAAATAGCAGAATGTCATCTACATAGACAGCCAGGATTATTATGTTCTTTCCTCTAGTCCTAGTGTAGACGCAGGGTTCATTTAAGGATCGCTTAAAGTTTAGCTTCCTCAGTTCCTCATCTAATTTTATGTTCCAACTTCTTGGAGCCTGCTTCAGTCCGTATAATGACTTCTTCAGAAGACACACATAGTCCTCTTTTCCTTTTTGTTCAAAACCATGTGGTTGTTTCATGTAAACAACTTCATTTAAGTTTCCATTTAGGAATGCAGTCTTAACATCCATCTGATCAATTTGAAGATCCAATTTAGCTGCGAGAGCTATTAAAGTTCTGAGTGAGCTGTGTCTCACAACTGGTGCGAAGGTCTCATGGTAATCAATGCCTCTCCTTTGACTATATCCCCTTGCTACCAGGCGTGCCTTATACCTATATCCGCCCACCTCTTCTTTGATTCGAAATATCCATTTAGAATCAACGATGTTGTAAGGGTACGCTGGTGGTTTGACCAGTGTCCAGGTATTGTTTTTTTGTAGAGCATCTAACTCCTCCTCAATTGCTTTTCTCCAATTTTCTTTATCCATGCGTGATAAAGCTTCATCCACTGTCAGTGGAAAAACACTTTCAATAGCTTGATATGTGATGTGATCCGGAAATTGTTTAGGTTTCCTCTCTCTTAATGGATATCTTCTCTCACTAGGAAGTACCGGCTCTGGTTGTAGTACCTCTTCGTCTCTTTCATCAAGGGATTCCCATTCATCACAGCTTTCTGTTTCATTGCCATTAGATTCTTCATTTTGATCTAAATCATTTGTATTTATTTCTCTTACAGTCTCATTCTGTTCTTGAAGTTCTTCTTCACTTTCTATCACAGTGTTTGTTGGTACAACTGGTGGATTTTCGTGTTCAAAAACTATAGATATCTCATCTTTCTTTGTTTCTGAACTTCTCTCTATGGGTTGAAATTGATTTTCGAAGAAAACAACATCTCTTGCTTTATGTACCATCTTGGTTTCTGGATCAAACAAACGATATGCTTTCGCATCTTCACAGTATCCAATATGAAGCAACTCTTTGCTCTTCGGATCCCACTTGGTGCGTTTTTGTTTAGGTATGTGCATAAACGCTTTGCATCCGAAAACTCTGATATATGTCAGATTTTGTTTCTTTCCAGTCCAAGCTTCTTCAGGCGTTTTATTCCTAACAGCTTTCGTTGGTGATCGGTTTTTCAGAAAAACAGCTGTCTTCACAGCTTCTGCCCAAAACTTATTGCTTAATCCAGCTTCTTGGATCATGCTCCTAGATTTTTCAACGATTGTTCTGTTTGCCCTTTCTGCTACACCATTCTGTTCAGGTGTATATTCCACCGTTAATTGATGTTTGATTCCGTACTTCTTCATGAAATCATTCATCCGAGTATTTACATATTCTTTGCCATTATCTGACCGTAAAGTTTTTAACTTGTTTCCAGTCTGTAATTCCGCAAAAGTTTTGAATTCTTCAAGTTTATTAAATACTTCACTTTTACATTTAAGAAGATATACGAAGGTTTTACGCGTATAATCATCTATAAACGTTACAAAATATTTGAATCCGCTAAATGACTCTTCAGCCATTGGTCCGCAGACGTCAGTATGTACTAGCTCAAGTACACTGTCTGCTCTATTTGCTGGACTGCTTTTCTTGAATGGTTGTCTGGTTTGTTTTCCTTTCAGACAAGCTACGCACTCTAGTGTATTAGAACTGTTAGAAAAACTCACCCCTGTCGCCATGATATTGCGTAATAGTTTAAGATTACGTACTCCAAGGTGACCCATTCTTCTATGCCATAAGTCCATCTCATCTCCACTGATAGTAGTCGCCAGCGCTGTATGCTTTAAGCTTTGCTTTAATTTATACACACCATTTTCCTCTACACCTATAAGTAAAGGTTCGCCAGTTATTTCACAATTACTACTCTTTACTACGTTAAAACCTCCCTTGTAGAATACTACCTTAAGATCTTTCTTAGTGACAGCACTAACGCTAAGTAAGTTTGCAGCTAATCTCGGGACATACATAGCATTAATTGTAACATTCGGTTTCGTACATACCACTGTGCCACTTCCAATACCTTGCAACCTTTCTCCGTTTGCACACGCTACAGTCACTCCCCTTTCATACTTCTTCAAATCATGTAACCATTCACGCCTTGAAGTCATATGATTAGAAGCTCCCGAGTCAACAATCCAAAAATCTTCTGAAGTTGAAGTCGACATCGCCAAAGCTGTAGATGCTTCATTTCTCTTCTTGCTTGGATTGTCTGGACAATCTTTCGCTTTATGTGGTCCATTGCAAATGAAACATTTAAACTTTTTCTGTTGTTTTTGTTTAAAAGTATTTTTCTTTGTCAAAAGAGCATGATTGTTTGCACTCGTAGTCGCTGTATGTGTATCCTCCATTTGGTAAAGTTTAGTTTTCACATAATCCGTAGTAAGCTCAATATTTGAATTTTCAATTGCTAATCTCATAGCTTGAAAATTATCTGTTAAACCTTGAAGCATTAGGGCAGCCAATAATTCGTCATCTATTTCCTTTCCTAGATCACACAGTTTTTGTGCAGTCGTCATCAATGCCGAAATATAATCTCTTATAGTCGTGAACTGCTCCAGTTTAAGACTAACTAGTTTTGACAGCAATCTGCAGCGATTATTTAGCCCTTTATCTTCGTATGCTTTCTCTAAAGCTTTCCAAGCCTCCTTGGCCGTCTTTGCTTGACGCACATGAATTAGGCACTCTGGTTTTATCATCAAGCATATTTTACTCCTTGCTTTTTGATCTCTCTTTTTGCCTATCTCATCAACGGGCGTAGTATGTGTATACTCCCATAGATCATCGTGTATTAAATATAATTCCATCACAAATTTCCATGAACTATAGTTAATGGCACCATCTAGTTTCTCAATTGACGCCATGCTCAAAGAATCATTCTTACTTACAGTTACTGCTGAATGATTTTCGCCGTTTTCAATCATTTCTCGGTTTATTTGGTTTCTGGGCCCATAACCTTTGTTGGAACTCGTTGTTGTGTCTTCAGTTAATTAAACACAGCGCAGAATAATTAAACCTTTATTTGGTGTTAAACAAATATATATGTGAGAAAAGATAAAAGATATAGAAAGCGAACTTTGATGGACATACACACGTTGACAACAATAATAAATCTATCAAAATAAATTTTCTTATTGTTCCAAACAACAGTTGTCAATTTTCAAAACAATCTCATTTTAAAATTCACAACCAGCCTGTCTACAAATTAATGTGACAGACATGAGGTTACATATGTTTGCTCCAACAATGTTCCACGTGGCTATTCGAAGAGCAGTCATTTTAACTGTTTGTTGACGAGTGTTGTTAAGAGTCCTATAAGGTTACTCATTTGTTGTAATACAATCTCTAACTTTTCAGATTGTTTGAGAAGTAATTCTTCCATTTTATGGTGCGTGGTTGTTTTTAATGGGGGCTCTTTTGGTCTGATATCTTTTACTTTCTCAGAATATAGGTCATTGGTTTCTTTTTTGTGGTTATCTCTTGCTGTATAGTTATTTTCCGGCCTAGGTTGTTCTGGTTTCCAATACTTTGAGGGTGGACGTCTTGGCATTCTTCTTGCTAGTATTTCTTTGTAGATTTCGCAGCCTTTGTAATTGGCTGGATGTGCCCCCTGGCAGAGGGCACACTGCGCCGGTGTTTTGCGATCTTTTTTGGGGCAGTCAGCAGTTTTATGACTACCAGCACATTTAACGCAGCCATGGATTGGAAAGCAAAAAACAACTATAGAGTAGCAATTTATTATTGAAGGTAAAATGGTTTCTGAACGTAAAAAAACTGTAAAGTCAACGTCATTTGACGTAAGTGTAATCAAATCAAAGTGAAGAGGCTTTGGTCTTGGCCTTACTTTTAGTCAAGAAGGACAATAAGCACTGAAGACGAGGCGGTATGGTCCAAGACCTTAGCCTGTTAGAGTAGGGCGAAGGAAAAAAAAATGACTTAAGTATAAGACGAGGCGGTATGGTCCAAGACCTTAGCCTGCCCGAGTAGTGCGAAGAAAAAAAAAAATGACATAACTGACGTAAGTGTCCCAGAAACAGCATTTTATCATTCGTCTTGCTCTTACTTAGATCGATTTGTGTATTTTTGTCTTCTTCGTTACTCGAATGTTTACCAAATCAAAGAGAGAAAAACACGACGATTTTGAAGTTCACCCCGGTAACTCGGTTTTCCGATTATTAGAATAGTATTAATTATTAAATACAGTAAATATATGAAAAGTTTACGTCCTTCAAAAATGCCGGCTAGTACCATAGTAAGTACTCCCAAACTCCTAATGCAAATTTGTTCCTCAGCAATTTTGAAAGTATGATTTAAAATAAAGAATTTCGTTTCAGTTTTCCATATTGATAAAAAAGGAAAATGCACACAATGATCCGATTTACTGCTGTGCGTGGGCCAAAATAAACACTTCAGGAGATTCGCCGTAAGTTAACTTTAAACCAAGACAATTATAATTTAGCGCCCATTACAAAAAGTAAACATGGGCTCATAGAGACATTATTTTTTCTAGTAGGTACCCATCGTATTTTGTGCACTTCATCCAGGTTTCGATGCTGGATAACAGAAAACTCATAATTGAAACAAATTGTTTTATTTTAGGAATGCCTCAAAGGATTTCATAGTGACCGGAGGTCTGGACTGCTTGGTAAAAGTATGGATCCTGGAGAATAACAGATTAGATTTACTTCATACTCTGGAGGGTCACTCAATGGCAGTGGTCTCTGTAGCTGTTAGCCCTTCTGCTCCAAGTAGGTTTCATACATATTATTTTACATTTATGATTGTGTTACCAACTGGGTTGTGGAGGTCAGATAGATAGTCGCTCCATGTAAAGTACTAGTATTCAGCTGCATTCGGTAGACTGGAAGCCAGCCCCAATATAGTTGGGAAAGGCTAGTCAGATGCTAACAGAAATTATGAAAATAAGTTTATTTATCTGTGTGTAATTACAAGTCTCCTTATTTTTAAAATATTTGTCAGCATTTTATCACAATCAAGATAACTTGCTTTTACTATCTTAAAACTCTAGTTTTATTAATACTTAAACTTCGAACCAGATCATCTATTAAAACTGTGGACTCATGTAGGTACCTAATTTGACATTACAATAATCTATAAAAAAAAAACTATTTTTTTATTATTTTCTAGTCATTGTAAGCTCATCACTAGACTCTACCCTTATATTCTGGGACTTATGCTCTGGGAAGAAGTTAGCGGAGATACCAACCGGTGTCACCGATGTGTGGAAAATAGCATTTTCTCCAGACGGACATCATATTGCTACTGGAGGTCACACTGGCAAGATATATGTGTACCAAGTCCAGAGTGGATTGATTGCAAAAATTTTGGACAACCGAGGAAAGTTCATACTTAGCATTTCTTTTGTAAGTTTTTTATTCAATACCAAATTCTTATATAATATGTTATTTTATTATTTATTAAACAAGGCACACCAACTACATAAATTTACAAGGATAGTAACAATAGGTAATCACAATCTTCAATACTGTGTAAATACATCACCTAAAGGCATCCACAAACATTCTTATTATTAAAAGGTGAACAACTATTCTATTACATTTTATTAGATTTTTCTCCTAGATTCTAGAGATTCCCTTGCTAGATTCTAGAGTCTAGTCTAGGTAGGGCATCTTATTGTTAGGAATTACAACTTAATTCTTCTTGTAAAGACTCGCGTCTTTCTTACTGTGGCAACCCTAATTCATTTCATGTGCGGGGCGAGGAGTCGTGGTATATCATGAATCGCAATGGTTGTCACAGAGACACAACGTGTCATGTTGCATGCCTAGTCGCGCCTGTGTTGCACTGTTGCAACTTTATATTTTTCTTTCATTCGATCTCTCAACTAAGACTGATGCGCAATGGCAGCCCGCGAAATAAAAAGCATCGTACATTTTTTGGTCAGTCAAGTTGTAAGTATTTTGACTAAAATATACTAATCCTACTTTCGCAGAGTCCCAACGGCAGATACATAGCGACGGGCTCCGAGGACGGTATTCTGTGCATAGTGGACGTGGCTCAAGGCAAGGTGGTGCACACAGTAGAGGCCCATGCGGGTCCCGTCCGGGGAGTCGCATTCTCGCCGTGCAGCCGCCGACTAGCCACCGCCTCGAATGACGGACTTGTTAAGATTTATGATGTGTGAGTTACAAGGATTGGTCCGCAGAGTTATAGTATGGCCGCATTCCGAATTAGCTATAATCGCTCACAGCACTCACATCATCTCACATGCGTTCCGATTTAGATATTACGATCATGACACCTGAGAGCTGTCAACAATCTGGAACGCTCGTGAACGCGCTCACAGTGCTTACTAAATGTAAAAACGATATTATAACAGTATTTCGACGGGCGCTTTGTTTGTGGTTACTGAGTGTACAAACACGCTGTGAATTGAACACTTGGTTACCACAAGTAAAGCACGCGTCGCAAAGCGAGATAAAATACTGTACAAGGATTAGCCCACACAGTTAAAATAAAAGGTTTGGCCCACGATTGCATTAGATCGTAAGAACTGGAATGAGGGAAGAGAGGCCTTTCCCTTGCAGTGGGACAACATGGCAGTGGCGGACTAACAGGGGGGCGGAAGGGGCGGCCCGCCCAGGGCCTCCGGTCTTGGGGGGCCCCCAAATGCCTACGCGTTCCCCTGATAAAATCCTAAACAAAACTTTAAAAATGTGCTTAGTAACTACATAATTTCATCAAGATCAAAACACTACAGCCATCTAGACTTTTTACGTGGTACTAATATTCCTTTGCTAAACGCGTCCAGTATGCTGGGAGAATTCCCGTCCCGTGTAGCGGGTACTTCCCCAGGAATCCCTGAATGAATGAATTGCAAATAATTCACTCTTGTACGCCTACATTTACATTCACTACATTCTATTTACGTCGAAAAATAAACATAGGCCTCATTTAACAAATATTGAATTTCATTACGTTGATATTTAATAGTTTATTAGTGTGTACTGATTCTACTGATATTTTCGCGAACAGATAAGCCTTTTTTCAATTTGTAAAATAATAAACGCGATCTTATCCGTTCAAAATTATTGCATTAAAAAGTGATTTAGTGTTTTTGATTTTTGTTGCGGTATAAAAGTAAATGAGTTCAGAGTTGAGTTAGTGCATTTTCGAGTATTTGAAAAAAGTAAATAATAATAATCCGTAATCCGTCAGTCCGTCCGTAATCCGTATCGTCTTCGTATAATTTTAATCCGTAGTTTCTAGTCAATAATATTTATGCACCTACGAGTAGGTACATTGGTCCTTATTTTATTTGTAGTGCACGTTTATTAGGGATATGTACTTGTTCTCATCGTGAGACTCAACATGGCAAAGTCTCTGTACATTTGTACATTTGTTTATAAAAGTTTCTTATTTATCTCATTATTTTTATTGAAAAGGATTCAACCATCTGGCTCTCAGAAAAGGAAGCTAAAAAAACGAAGACTAAAGAGGCAAAATCGCTTGCTGAATCTTTATCCAATTACTTTTCGAATTCTGAAGAGAAGAAAAGTGGCGTTGCCAACGAAATTAACGAAATAAACATAAACACTTATTTATACATACAAATGTGAACTGAACAAAAAGCTTGTAAAACTACATTTTTTTTAAAGCTGGGGGGGGGCCTCATTCAGCTTTGCCGCCCCGGGCCTCTGACGGGCTTAGTCCGCCACTGCAACATGGGCTTATTTTAATAACTAGCAGCAGTGTTGATCCCGTGAGAATATCGGGATAAAAAGTATCCTATGTGTTAATCCACGGTGTCAGCTACCTCAATACCAAATTTTTGTCGTTTGTGCGTTAAGAACTAACAAACATACAAACACACACAAACTTTCGCCTTTATAATATTATTAGTGTAATATAAAAGAGTTACTTTTTACGTTATTGAATAGTATACAAGCAGGTGGTATGCACGGCAGTGTGGATCTGACTAAGAAAGTCAAAAACATTTTGCCGGCCGCAAGGTGCAAAAAGACAACTACAAATCTTGCGGACCCACTTATTCAGCTCACAATACATAGTAAGAATCGAATTTGTTTCCCACCTGGGGTAACACATTTTAAAGTGATTCAGTTTCAGTTCGAATACGATCAAAATAAAGTCTTAAATGTTCGTTCCATTGAGATTTTACTATTTGATTCCTTTGAGAATTGTTCGCTATATAATTATTTTATAAAAAGATCTTTTATTTCAAACTAGCTGACCCGACCAACTTCGTACAGCCTCAGAATCAATAAGTACGAATGTATGGGAAAATGAATATAGCCACTGACGTCATTATTTTCTCTCACAGGGCTAGCGCAGGTGTTCAACACTCGTTGAACCACAAATGCTGGGCGGTCGGCGTTTGTTTCACCACAGAAGGGACCCGCGTCGCGACGGCAGCCGCTGACGGAACTGTGCGAGTAGCAATGACTGACGGGCTGACTGTACTCAATACTTTTCAAGAACATAGCGATGTGGTAAGTGCTTACTTAAAGGTTACATTTTCGTTCGCAAACAAAGAATAAATTAAGCAACTATTATAGAATTTTTCTGTGCCCTCATAATGTTCTCATTAAAATTTAAGTTAACACTTTAAGTACACGTTGTGGAATGCATTGAATGATTAAGTATTGAACTTCAATTTTTATTTATTTATTTAGGTAAGTACAGTCAACAAAAGAGATAAGATCAAAATTAAAATTATACATTCTTGAAAAGCTTACAAAAGATATACCTAAGTATGCAGGATCGTCGCATATAGTTGAAGTTTAGTAAGATACCAATGGATGTTGTCGACTGGAATTTAATTTGATAAATGAGCTGTTTGTTTTCTATTAATAAAATTAAATTTTATTCGAGAACATCCATCGGTTCTTACTAAATTTCATCTATATCCGACGATCCTGCATACTTATATCTTTTGTAAGCTTTTCAAGAATGTATAATTTTGATCACAGTGTAAGAATAAAGACTGATTAAAAAATCCGTGAGTTTAACAGCTTTTTTAAAAATCCAGGATTTTCGAGTTGTATTGTAACCCTATTTTATCGGAGGTGCGATATAATTCTAAAGTCACAAAGTGTGTAATGGCACTATTCCTCCACAGGTGTGGGGCGTAAACTTCAATATTAACAATAAGAGAATACTATCGGTGTCTAAAGACAGGAGTATCAACATCTACGAATGCCCGCCACTGCCGCCGAAGACTGACAAAAAGGAAGCAACTATGGTTAAATGAAACCATGATATGAGTATAGTGTAGCCATATTTAATAAAATTGTATTGTTTTTGCTGTCAATATGAATAAAAAACCAGCATGTTTATGCTAAACTGAAGTCTTTCAAAGAATATAAATCCATCATGTTTATTTAGCCGTTTTGTAAGCTGTCAAAAGTTGTAAAAGCCATAAGTTAAATTAAATTTGTTAATTTGTAAAGATTTGTTTTAAATGATCCCTAGATACAACCAATTTGTAATTATAAACTTTTTTAAAGCTTTCATAATTTTATTAAATACTAGCTTCTGCTTGCGACTTCGTCCGCGTGATATTTTTTGCCCCCGACTCACCGCGTCGCATCGCATCGCCCGACCGATCTGTTACTTCAATTTCGCTTAGCGTTCTCTCTGACGTTTTTCTTTTTACTCGGCCTCTAAGGATCATAGCGTGATGTTAAATAACCTATGAGTACCTTCCTCACCCCCTATTAGTTCCTTACTCTTCCTAGGAGTTTCAGACATTAAAGCGTTCAAACAAACAAACTGTATAGCTTTATTATTAGTAGGTATAGATAGATTTGAATCATACGAGTATTAAGTAGGTACCTACCTACTTTAGAAAAAACGAAAACGCTTACAAAACTCTTCATAAGCAAACAGATAAAAACACTATTTCAAAAATAAAGTTCCATGTTTAATTTGAAAACAAACCCAATCGTTGCTAATAAACCATCATTATTAAGTCTTCAATGCATAAGTATCTACAGATTAATATGTATCTAAATTGAGGTGAGTATGGCAACTACCACCCGATAGGGTGCGCACTGCGCAGTCCCCTACGCTAAGAAGGGGAGTCTGGCGCGGCTTGATTAATTTTCGGCAGTAAGAGGATTTCGCCCACCGCACCGCCATATTAAAGCCGTTCTTTGCCTAGGATTTGCACTCTTATAACTAGGTAAGACCAGTAAAAAATACCCTTTTCGGGATTATTTAGTACTGTGGCTACACTGGCTGTCTGGGTATCGGGGATTTTCAGTTTGATCGTTAGGGATTTTGTGGGTCCAATTTTAGCAAACGAAGAAATTATCATCACTTAGTTGATATTAGCTGTTATGGATCATTCTTTATTTTTGGTTGCAAATTTAAGGGGAAAACTTTATGCGGTAATTTTAAACAAGATTATAAATATTTAGCTACAGTTGCAAGTTGTTTTGGACAACACCTGTGTCTTCTTCGTAGATGAAGTTACATTACCTGGATGCTAATCTGAGCACGGATATCAAATCCTATGTACCTAGATAACGAATGTAGTGTATAAATATTTTTCTATTTCTGTGTGTGTATTTGGCCAGGAAAGTAACCCTTTCTTCGACCCATAAAAATGATTTCCCAGACACAAAAGAGTATTGAAATTATACGGCTTTTTGTTATACTTAAGTATCAACACATTATTGAGCTGTTATCAAGCTAAATACATAAAGGGGAGGCATTTATCAAAAATATTTACATTGGTAGCAAGTCAATTGGTTTCGGCTTAATTTGTGGGGAATTATGCGGTGCGGCCCGCCGGGAAATCAACTTTACATTCAATTTGCCGCCGTGCACAGATAAAAACCAATCTCTTCATTTTTACCTGTCGCGGCGAGAGAATAAACCCTCTTCGATGTTCATGAATATTTTTAAAGTTTGAAACTTTAAAGCATTTCTTCTCAACACCATCCCTATTGCGTCGTTGTTTTATTAAAAAGTAATAAGAATTACACAATTAATTTGGCAGAATCAGCCTATAATGTTCCCACTGCCGGGACACAGATCTACTCTACGTGAGAGAGAGTGGGCCGTAATCTACCAAGCGGGCCCAGTGCGGACGTCGAGTGTACACCATGTACGTGTCAGCCATGTGTACAGATAACAATAAAATTTCTATTGTGTCTGATAATTAGACGCGCGACGGGTTTTAATAAATAAATTACACAATTAAGTGTTTGTAATCTAGGTACCTACATCTTATTATGAAAAAAATAAATAAATAAATGAAGGGGAATATGTCCTATTCTGCCTATAATAAGAAGCAAAAGCTTACAGTTTTGCCTATTCTATTTTCGTGATGACATTTATAGGTACTATTGGTAATTTTCCGTTACCGAGAAGTTCAGGAAGCTTCAGAAGAGCTGAATGGTGTGTCTAAGACACTGTACATTATTACTGAACTGCTGTCTTTCCTATCTGTCCAGTTCTCGCAGTGCATGTTTTTTTTCAGCAACTCTTGATAACCATACCATAATAACCTACATATTGAATGGTATAAATATCCTGCCTTGTTTCAAAGTAGGTAATTGTTTTTGTTGATAGTTAGGATCGAAAGGTAGATAATATATAGTTAGAGCTTTAGCAATTCCATAGAGATATTAATAGGCGGTTGACAAGGTATTGTGCAGTCCACATACGAGTCGACGGTGGCCGGCAGCGGAGGTATCGATGTCGTAATCACGGCCGCGCCGCCGGCAGCGCCATTCAATGAGATGAAATCACTATGCGGCGCTATGAATAATTCAGGTGCGGTCCGGCACCGCCCTTCCCTCGCCTCTCCGCGCATTGCACCCCCACTATCGATATTGATATAAAGTTGACAGAATATTTATGCCCAATACTGTACCAACGACGGTCGATTTCTGTAATTTGGCGAGGATGTGTGCTTGCAGTTTGTGTCCTCTGCAATTGCGAAAGATTCATTTCTCGTAGTATATGATGCATCTACAGATTCGACTTCAGACTTTGTTGTAGCTTGAATTCACAGCTTTATTGGCCCAATAGTTTTCAGGTTGGTTAAAATGTCGGTAAAATAAAATCAGTTTGCATTCAATTCCATAATTTAATAGTATATTTAAATAAATACCTACAACAGCTTGTCTACTATGCAACAATAGTATCTAGTGGTTGTAGAAGATGGCGGGAGAGGAGTAAGTGACGTGCGCTACGGGAGCGGCGTAGGCGAGCTTGGCGACGGGGGCGGCGTAGGCGACTGGAGCGTGAGAGTAGGAGACCGGTGCGTGAGCGTAGGAGACGGTGGCAGGCGCGTAGGCTACTTTGGCTACGGGAGCGGCGTAGGTGACCTTGCCAGGAGCTTGCTGGACGGGGGTACCCTCGTACCTAACCACAGCCTTGAAGCCGTGTTCTTCATCAGCGGTGTAGTCGACGATGCGGTGCACGCGGTCGGGCTGCACGAGCGAGTGCGAGCCGTGCACGGCATCGCCTTGACGAGACTCCTGCTGCAGCTTCACGTCGCCGCTGTGTTGGTCATGGACGGAGTACGAGAAATCGTAGTGCCTGTGTTCTAGGCGATAATATAATCTAATATAACAAAATATAACGCCCGTATTTCCCAAAGGGTTAGACAGAAGACAGAACTTTCGCCATTTGTGTGTACCAATTAGTCATTTATATTATTTCATATTTTGCAATTCATTATTTGCACTCTTGTCATCAATATGCTTTTGTTTATAATTTTGATTTTTCATTTTCTAAAATATAGGTTTAGCTTATGATTATGATGATGAGGTTTAGCTATTTGGTTCCCAAAAAAATCGGCATAGGTTTTTTTTTTGTGCTTTTCCCCGTTCATGGGTACAACGGGACCTTGGTTATCTAATTTTCTCATTCATTCAAGTTCTCGCATTTATTCCTCTCGCACTTTTATACTTCATACTGTATCTTTCTTTCGCTCATCCTTACATTCTTAGCCGGGTGGGACTCCCGCTATGCTATCTACTCTAACTTTACTTGTTTTTATTAATCTTTAGGGGTTCATGAGTACACAACTTTATTTATTACATTGGTTATATGTTTACATACTTATTTTCTTAGGTCTATTTATTATCTAACTATATTCTAAATGCTATTTTTATTTATTTTAACAACATAACTTATGAAATCGGCATAGGTTAGCTATGAAGGCTCTAAGGAAATGATCACGAGATTTACCTACTAAGTGAGATATACATACCTACCTACAGCAAGACATGCGGCCATATCACCAATCAGTTTCCCTGTTACCTATAACGTGATGTTTGTAATACCTACGCAACTCTACCGCTCGTTACTGCGTATGTATACCTACCATTGTATCTTGTCCAGTAACATGTTACACAGGTATCAAAGGACTTAATTACGTTATTATCACTGATCGTTGATGCAAAAGTTCGAGAAGAAATCCTGAAGTTACAGTTGTCAGCAATCGTAAACAAGTGTGGTGATCGAAACTTGTTCTTTTTTATCACTTTTCATTCAATCACAAGCTGATATTAGTACATTTAGTAGGTACCTAGATATTAAAGAATAAAGATGTCCGGATCCACTACATATAAACACCAATTTAGTAAAGGAAGTAGTCTTTTTTTTAGTATGGTACCACTTAGCTTCCACTCGTGGAGTGGCAGTGCGAATGTAAGGTTATTGTGAGCTGTAGGTATATACCTAATTGAGGGACATTACTAGTTTCCAATAAGTACTGTGCAGGGTGTCTCATAATGAAAAGGGTTTTAGAACGCTTGTTTTCAGGGAGATTTGTTGTAAGTTATTATGGTTTTGCATACCGGGCGGGTTGAATGTGGTAGATAGAACTACACTCTATTATGTAAGTACACCATATAAAGAGAGACTGGTAAACACATAATATTTTGCAAATGTATCGTAAGAAATACATGGGATAAGGGCCGGTTGTTCCAAGCGGTTAGTTAACATGCGTAGGTACGTCAAAGGATAACGATTACGTACTCGTTAAATTTGACATACGGTAAGGCCATAATATTGTAATTGTAATTTGAAACAACGCTTCTTTGGTTTGACGATAGTTAGCGCTATTTTTAACGTATACGCGTGCGTTAAGTGGACGTGAAACAACCCGCTCTAAGTATGTATGTAATTAGAATTATTAAAAATTATAAAAATATAGTAGAATATTCAATTCAATAATAATTTATTAGTATCTATTCATGTCTTAAAAAATACAACAATATTGTCTATATAACAATAACAATAGTAGGTATCTAGTGGTGGTAGGAGATGGCGGGAGAGGAGTAAGTGACGTGTGCTACGGGAGCGGCGTAGGCAAGTTTGGCGGCGGGGGCGGAGTAGGCGACTGGAGCGTGAGAGTAGGAGACCTGGGCAGGGGCGTGGGAGTATTGGACCTGGGCAGGGGCGTGAGAGTAGGAGACTTGAGCTGGAGCGTAGGCAACCTTGGCGACGGGAGCGGCGTAGGCGACCTTGGCGACGGGAGCGGCGTAGGCGATCTTGGCTACGGGAGCGGCGTAGGCGATCTTGGCTACGGGAGCGGCGTAGGCAATCTTGGCAGGAGCTTGCTGGACGGGGGTACCCTCGTACCTCACGATAGCGTTGAAGCCGTGTTCCTCATCAGCGGTGTAGTCGACGATGCGGTGCACACCGTCGGGCTGCACGAGCGAGTACGAGCCGTGCACGGCGTCGCCTTGGCGAGACTCCTGCTGCTGCTTCACGTCGCCGCTGTGGTCGTCATGGACGGAGTAAGAGAAGTCGTAGTGAGCGGGTGCTTCAGGCTGGGCGTACACCACTTTGGAGACGGGGACCAGGCCAGCGTAAGCCGCCGCAGCGAGGGACAGGACGATGACGAACTGTAAAACAAGGAGTTATATTTTGAAAATAGCATGAAATAGTATGAAACATAGCATGAAACAATTTATCATAACTTTTTACAACTACTAATAAAGCACAAGGAGTGGTTTATTCGTAGTTAAATTAAAAATCGTTAGATGCCAGTCTTCAAATTAATTTATAGATAAGAACTCACTTTGGCGACCATTTTTGCAAGTATGTATGTTGTTGCTGATTTGAGTATCAGAAGGTGACTGTAATGTTATATATGACTTGCTACACTTTTTATACAGGATTGTCGCTCGTGTGCATGTTTCGTCGGTGACACAGCCCTCAGGGTCGTTCATTAAACTTCACAATAATTTAGAGTTGGAGGCTGACTACTGCATTGCTGAGCTGTAGGTACAGACCCCAGCACATCAAGCTACTACAATCTGTCAAATTTATTTAATAGATTTTCAACTTTATCGCTTAACCATAAGGTTCAAAGTTGATTGGGAAAATTTGACAGTTTCAGGTAGGTAGATGTGCTGGTGTCTGTACATCACAATACCACAGAATTAAAACCCATTGAAACATTCCTTGATAAAGCAGTATTCAGCCGTACGTAGGTACACACAGCTTCATTAAGTGATTACCCCTCCAAATGACATGTGCGTTCAAATCTGTGATAGGCCCAAGTTGGTTTTTGTATTTTGCAAAAACATTTTATTTTAATTAATTTATTGTTTTAGTGAATAAATAAGTTTAAGATAGTATTTATTTTTTTAAATTCTGTTTTTATTATTGTTTTTTTCAATAAAACGTTAATACTTTTATTATTGCGAAAACGACAAGCAATAATAGGGTTAACATTTACGAACGTTTTATTCATCGTCTAAATAGACTAGAGGTTTCAAGACCGCTTGCCGTGCCTAAGAGTGGGAGTTCAAATCATAGGCACGAAATGTCCTTTTTGTTCATTATAATTATTATTTTAATATATTTTTCTATTTTGTTTTAGTAATTATTTATAAAGAATTTAAAAATAAAGAAAAATAAAATACCTTAATAATCATATAATAAGTGAATAAACATGTTATCAATAGATAATCAATTAACATCTCTTATTAGCTCATGATATCTACTTAGAATATTTTGCTATACAAAGTAAAATAGTGGAATCAAATGAGTTAAATGTCTTCGTTGTTTATTTTGTTGTCATACTTAATTAATATAACTGCTATTTCTGGGCAAATAGCAATCGTTCTCTTCGATGTTCTTCTGTTAGACATATTTTGTAGGTCGATAACTGTGAATGTTCGCTGCGTGTAAATGTCTTCGAACCGTGGACAGAGATATTCCATGCCAATATCCCGATGATGTTCAGATTGGTCCGTATAGATCCCAGTAGTTCTCCGACCCATGGACATTGTCTTAACATCGCCGGTTTCTTGAAATCTGCGCACCCATAAGCGCACCGTTTGTCTCTGTATAGAACAAAATGGTTTTAAATAAGTTATTAAATACCACACACAAGATACCGCAAATAGCTCAACAAGAAAAAAATCGGAGAACACAGTTAATATTATAATGAACTTACTGCTATGCCAAGCTGTCTCGCAATTCCTTTTATGCTCACATTTTGTTCACACAGAACAACTACAATTTTAGTTCTCATAAAATCATAAATGATTTTAAAAATTAATGGATAAATCGTAGTCGTTTACTCTTCGCTGTTTTAAGTGAACGTATACATCAAACGTTGTAGTTATAACTTGAGGGTATGGATTAATTTTATAAAGACAACGTAAGTAAGTAAAATTAATGGATACCCTCAAATTATAACATCTATCGATTAGACATCCCCACCTAAAGATAAAATGACTCAGACCATAGTAGATAACAATTTCAACGCAATTCATATGGGCTCGCTGGCTAGTTCGTCAAACTGCCGGTATGAGTATGACGACGTTCGGTGATGCGATGGTTCGAATCTGAGTCGAAACAATGGGTTCTTTTTGAAGTATTCTTTAGTTTGTTTGTAAGGAATTTAATGTGTAACATTTTAAAACTTGAGGGGTTAGCACATACTGACGCTGTCTGTACCTAGTCGTTTTTAGCGATAAGACCACCCAATGCCCATTGCGACAATCTGACGTCATTATTTTTTTTTAAATTGTCATCAAAGTAATCCGGTTTACATGCAATAATCATGAGTTATCTTTTTTTTTAGCCTGCTCTGACCCACTCCAGGGCTAAGGCCTCCCTCCACGCCTTCCATCTTTCGCGAGCCATCGCGTCCTCCTTCCAGTTTATACGGAACCTATCCAGGGGCTTACTCTCCAAACTTATTTTAATTCCAATGAGATGCCAATATGATTCCAATGTTAATTTTACATGCACGTGATTCGGTACTCTTGAAAACAATATTGTCAACAATTACCCCACGCCAAGCCCGAACCCAATTCCACTTAGTTCTCCAAAATGGACACCCAATCTAAAAATCATTTGGCGCTAGCATCGAACTCAAGAGTACGAAACGTCACAATTCCAATGTCGATCTATCGGAATTAAATTCAAGAGTAAGCACCCAGTTCGTCCCCCATCTCTATCTCATGAGTAATCTATCTACCCCAAATGTTTTCAAATAGTTTTTGAATGGGTGCTTATTCTTTTTTTATCTCGCAATGAAACAGGCTGACAATGTCTCTATTTATACCCTTAGGGCTTTTGATCGATTATTGCATCAGATTTCACACATGCCAATTGCCGATATCAAATGGGCGAGATTTTATCCTTGACATAGTTCAACTAAATGTATCCGCAACAAACCTGTAATTAATGAGTCAAGTTCACGACCTCCTTTATTTATTTTATTATAATTACTTATATTATCCTACATAACGTTAACAGCTTCCATAAACCGCCTTTTTACTTCAATAATGTGTTATCTTGAATATTGAAATGCTTAGACATATCACGTTATTGAAGTAAAGAGGCGAAACATGTTTTAATTTGCTAAGGACTTATATAAGTCCATATTTAGGGTTCCTTACGTTAAAAGGAAAAACGGAAACCTCATATTAGTATCACTTCGTTGTTCGTCTGCATGTCAAGACCGTTTTTCTGAATTAATCAGGTTGAAATTGATATTAAAAACTTAGATCTACGATCTCGTAGAGGTAATAAATAAATACTTAGATATTCTCTACAAAAGCTGTCAAACTACCAAATCAGGAGTTATTTGGCGACTTAGGTAAACTTTAGAATCTGTAATTAGACCACTGTTAGGATTTTGCTATTTACGACCTATATTTAGAAGGTGATTGTGATGGTGCTGAGGATGGATTTAACTTTGGATTAGGGAAATAGTAAAACTCTCATAATTTCGTAGGAAGATACTTACAATTATGGGGAGCCAACCTCATTATATGCATTGCTGTAATTATTCTGATTTCAAAGATCTATCTAAATCTAATCTATGTAGTATGTAACACATGTTGAAACAACGGACGATAGGCTTAATAGCAAAATCCTACCGGTAGTCCAATTACAGATTTTAAAGTTTACCTAACTAATTATTTCACATATGGCCGATTTTTCAATCGCCAAATAACTTCTGAGACGTACTTAAATGTGGTAGTTTGGCAGCTTTTGTAGAGAATATCTAAGTATTTAATTATTCTGATAAAATTAAAAATATATTTTTATGTGATAATAACTAAAAAAAATCCTGTTTCAGTACTCTTTAGGGTCATGAGTAAGGTATTTGATCATGTCAGTCATGAACGGTTGCTAGAAAAAGTTTCCAGGTACGAACTCAGAGAGAAAAGCATACGACTGGCTGAAGTCATATCTAACTGATAGAGTACAGCCGGTCGATTCTGTAAAAATCTCACCGTGAAAACTTAGGTGAAGTGAGTTTGTTTTTGCTAGGAATTGACACTATTGACAGCTCACTCCACGCTCACTTCACCTAAGTTTTCACGGTGAGATTTTTAGAGAATAGCACCGCAGGCAGTGGAAGTATCAAGCTATAATGATCAATCCAAAATGCGAGAGTTATCTCAGTCTTCGTTTTTGTTAAATAGGTACGGCGTGCCTCAAGGCAGTATTTTAGGTCCGCCAATGTTTTTGCTCTACATTAATGATTTTGTAAATATCTTGAATCATAAATGTGTACCTACTATTATACAGATGATACCACTATTATATTAAAAGGCAATGATAATAATACCTATGAACAGGAATAAACACGGCTCTCCAAACGTCCATAGAGTGGCTAGAAGCTAAAAGTCTAAAGGTCAACATTAATAATCAAGCTTAAATGGTATGGTACTTAATAATTCCACAATTCAATCTAAGAGTTGATACCATGATGCCGATGTCGGACGACATGTTGTTTGACAACTCGTTCTTTCATAAGGCGAGCTTACCTTAAAATCAGAAATTATTTTTGATATTGAACAAATGTCAGGTGTGTCCGTTATTTTTATTTGATTTCAGTCGAATATAGTCATAATTTATAACGCAGAAAGTAATTTTACGAGGCGTGTCACCAGAGCAATGATCTTTTTGCAAATGTAGAGTAAGCTCGTAAGAAGTGGGTTACGGAATTTATTATTAATAATAATAATGATACAGTAAAACTTTCAATTCATAAATAATTTATTAGTCTCTATTCGTTTCTATAAAAACTACAACAGGATTGTCTAACTTTGTAACAATAACAATAGTAGGTAGTTATCTAGTGGTGGTAGGAGATGGCGGGAGAGGAGTAAGTGACGTGTGCTACGGGAGCGGCGTAGGCAAGTTTGGCGGCGGGGGCGGAGTAGGCGACTGGAGCCTGAGAGTAGGAGACCTGGGCAGGGGCGTGGGAGTATTGAACCTGGGCAGGGGCGTGAGAGTAGGAGACTTGAGCTGGTGCGTAGGCGACCTTGGCGACGGGAGCGGCGTAGGCGATCTTGGCTACGGGAGCGGCGTAGGCGATCTTTGCGGGCGCGGGGTGCACGGGGGTGCCCTCGTAGCGCACGTTAGCGTTGAATCCGTGCACCTTGTCGGCGGTGTATTCGACGATGCGGTGCACGCCGTCGGGCTGCACGAGCGAGTACGAGCCGTGCACGGCGTCACCTTGGCGAGACTCCTGCTGCTGTTTCACGTCGCCGTTGTGTTCATCATGGACGGAGTACGAGAAGTCGTAGTAAGCGGGTGCCTCAGGCTCGGCGTACACCACTTTGGAGACGGGGACCAGGCCAGCGTAAGCCGCCGCAGCGAGAGACAAGACGATGATGAACTGCAAAAATAAAGTTTTTTTTTTTAATGTTTTATGCAACATTTATTTCTAAGTTAAATCTAAGCCCTTTTATTACATATTCGGAAAAAACAGATTGAAATAGTTAAAATAGTTAGACGGCAGTCTTCAATTTAAAAACAACAGGCAGTCTGGGAGTGCCGACAGAAGTGAAAACTTAAACAATTACGTGTGTATTTTTAAAATCGTCTTATAAACAAAACACGCGCGATGTCGGTTACGGTAACAGTGTCGTGAGTTCAATATTTTTTTCCCGTCTCAAAAATAGGCCAACGCGCCTAAAGAAGTTTTCACTTCAAAAATAATAAATAACTCACTTTGGCAACCATTTTTGCAAGTTGTTGCTGATTTGAGTATCAGTAGGTAACTGTAATAATGTATGACTTGCTACAGTTTTTATACAGGACTGCCGGTGTCGCCCGCCTGCATGTCTCGTCGGTGACACACGGCGCGCCCGCGGCTACACGGTGCTTGGGAGTTGAAGGTCAACTGCTGCATTGCTGAACTGACTTACGATTCTGCAGATTTACATCCTGTCGAGACATTCCTTAAAAAGCACTATGTAGGTATGAGTGCTTTTGATATGTATTTTAAGAAAAGATGCTTTTTTTTTTTCAGGTTGGGAAATCATCAAGTGACCCCTCCCGCTCTGGGTGGAGCGAAAGGGAGTGTCAGACTCTTACTGACTAAAACCCACCCGTGTTCCTTCCTTAGCCCTTTATGTTCCGAGCCAGCGGTAACACTTTCGGACAATCCCGCTGACCAAGAATGGATGCTTCGTTTTATTTTAAAACATGTTTATTTTATCAATTTCGATTTTATTTATTTAGGTATTTATATATACTTTAGAATAGAATACTCTTTATTATGTACACCATATAAAGTGTCAAAGTCAAAGGGAGACACTACAGAGTGAGTGAGTGAGTGTGGGTGAGGGGTATTTTTTTTGACACCAGAAAATACCTACATAACAAAAAAATACGATTATGAATACAAAACATACAATGGGCGGCCTTATCGCTTTCAGCTTAGCGGCCTTTCGCTTTATTTTACTAGCAGTATCTGTCGTGACTTTTAGTAGGTACTAATTGCATCAGATTTCATATATGCCAAAATGAAATTGGCAAGTTTTCTCCTTGACTTAGTTCAAGTTAGTGTTTCCTCAAAAAACTTATAACGAGTCAAGTTCATGACCTTCTTTGTTTTAATTTACAGGGACTAAAAACCCAAACTATCCCAGATTTTCGACGTTTAAATATCAATGGAAAATTCGCATAGAAAATTGTATAGGTTGCGGTATGCGGGGGGAGACCACATCGCCTTCAATCTCTCCGCTTTTGATGCACCAAATACTATCTGCGTTGCTATTTCAACTAATATACATACCTATATGCAAAACTGAAAGCTTTTGATTTACTTTAAACTAGCTGCACCCCGCGGTTTTACCCGCGTAAATGTCGATCCCGTGGGAATATCGGGATAAAAAGTAGCTTATATGTTAATCCAGGGTGTCAGCTACCTCCATACAAATTTTTATCAAAATTGGTCCAGCCTTTTGAGCGTGAAGTAGTAACAAACAAAAAAACACACACACTCACAAACTTTCGCCTTTATAATATTAAAATGTGATGCTACTTGTGCACCATATGTGATTGAGTAGGACCGAGGAAAAGTGGCTTAAAAAAACTAAGGAAAAAAGTTTGGAACTACTCAGACGGTACGTATAGTACAGTTTTACGTGAGTTATACGGTGATCCATGATAGCTATAACTTTAGTTAAGCGAAAATTTGATGCATTTATTTATTATCAAAATATCTACCTACCCTACGCGCCCTGCCATCTTGCCTTTCCTAAATTACTGTTGTAAGGTTTGAACTGTTAAAATACATGTTGTCCGTATGGTTGACATTTCGATTCCGTGCCGTAAAGAAGACGCGATATTGACGTTGTTTGCATGTAGTAAGATTTCGCGGGGAATAATACAGAATTGGGGCCCGTGACGGCACCACCTGCCACACCACGCATAAAACAATCGATTTGTTGCTGCAACGATTTCCAGACTATATCATCTCACGAAATTCCGATGTCAACTGTCCACCAAGATTATGTGATTTGACGCCGTGCGATTTCTTTCTTTGGGGTTTTGTTAATTTTTCGGGTTTGTGCGAAATAAACCAGAAACAATTCCTGGCCGAGATCCAATGCCAATGGCCTAGTCATCAGAGTCGCAGAGACTATTTGCCGGATATTTTATTCCATAGGTACTTAATCGGAACATATGATGCTCAAGGCCGCCAATGTGACGAAAAGGGTTTATTTACGTGGTGGAGGTTAATGCGAAAGCGCCAGGATAGCCCGCGAAATTCCATTTCTTTTTACGTTTTTTGGAATTTGCTGGTCAATATTGTACGTTGTACGTTGTATTGTACGTTGATAAAAAAATGATTCGCGATCGTAACAAATATGTATTTACAGAATTATAATCATTAAAGTCATCAACACAACTCTCTAAGACCAAGTAATCCTACTAAATCCTCAAGAAATCTTGACATTTAAGGATTATACTAACTTAGCAAGTTGTATTACTAATTCTAATGATTATAATTTTGTAAATGATCTGCATGAGGGACGGCGGGACGGCCTTCGACGACGACGACTGAAGATAACATCAGTGTTATGCGGCGTATGATAGAAAGTGTCAAAATAGTGACTTATCAGCAGATTCGGACAAGCTTGGGCGTCGGTATGAGTCAAGTGCAAAAAACCTCCATGAATATTTAGCGGTCAGGAGGCTTTGTGCCCGGTGGATATCTCAGAATATGACAGAGGCCCAAAAACTCCGTCGTGTTGATTGGTGTCGTGAAATGGTTCAATGGTTTAACGGAGGTGACTCAAATGCTATGTTCGACATACTTACGGGTGACGAAAGCTGGATTTATTGTTATGATCCTGAAACTAAGAGACAGTCTGCTGTCTGGGTGTTTCCTTCCGAGGAGTTGCCAACTAAAGTGAAGAGAGGTCGAAGCGTGGAAAAAAAAGATGGTGACCTCGTTCTTCGGAAGGACAGTTCATTACGCAAAAATTGTTTTATGGACGCCGAGGAAGCAGTGGCTGCGTTTCAAATTGCCGAAGAGTCCCCTAAGGACGAGTAGGCAAAGTGCTTTTCTCAGTGGTTCCATCGGATGCAGCGATGTATTGATGTAAATGGACACTATTTTGAAAAGATATAATAAAACTAACAACTTGCTAGTTTGCTGTTTTTGATTTTCTAAGAATTTTCAGTGTCACCTTCGGTTTCTGTAGCTATAAAGCATTTAAGCGGAAATTGCAGAGTTGTTTTCAAAACAAATAGCGTAGAGTCATCTCATCACCTCTCTCCTTTGAATTTGTGTATTATATATATACAGTATGTTAACTAACAGAGGGCGTTCCCGTTAACCCGCAATAGTATAGCATCCATACATGCTAAAAAAAATATTACCATTCGAAAATAAAATGTTTTTATTTTTTTTTTATATTAAAATATTCACTAAAAATCGTAAATTGATACTCTATTTATTTAATTAATTCTAATTTATTTAATTAAATAAATTCCGACATTGCTGTCCTTCAAGTACGCGTGTACAGAGTGTTTCTTTAACGTATCAATTTACGATTTTTAGTGAATATTTTAATATAAAAAAAAAAAAACATTTTATTTTCGAATGATAATATTTTTTTTAGCATGTATGGATGCTATACTATTGCGGGTTAACGGGAACGCCCTCTGTTAGTTAACATACTGTATATTATAAGTATATATTATAGTAAATAGTATGTAAATGTATATAACCTATTTATGTATTTGTGTACCTAGTTTTAATAGATTTTTTTTTATCATTGTTCCTCTCACACAAAGCACCTGCCATCCAATCTCTTCACCACCCTTGGTTGACTGGTAGAGAATGCCTAAGGCATTAAGTCCGCCTTTGTACCTTTTTGTGCGAAAGTTTAAATAAATAAATAAATAAATGGGGTAAGCTAATGAGATAATAATAAAATCAGACATTCAATTCATAATAATTTAATATCGCCTATTTATTTCAGTACATAACAGCTTTCCTATGATGTAAGTATAATATCTAATGGTGGTAGGAGATGGCGGGAGAGGAGTAGGTGACGTGCGTTACGGGAGCGGAGTAGGCGAGCTTGGCGACGGGGGCGGAATAGGCGACTGGAGCGTGAGAGTAGGAGACCTGGGCAGGGGCGTGGGAGTATTGGACCTGGGCAGGGGCGTGAGAGTAGGAGACTTGAGCTGGAGCGTAGGCGACCTTGGCGACGGGAGCGGCGTAGGCGATCTTGGCTACAGGAGCGGCGTAGGCGATCTTGGCGGGTGCGGGGTGCACGGGGGTGCCCTCGTAGCGCACGTTAGCGTTGAATCCGTGCACCTTGTCGGCGGTATATTCGACGATACGGTGCACGCCGTCGGGCTGCACGAGCGAGTACGAGCCGTGCACGGCGTCGCCCTCGCGAGACTCCTGCTGCTGCTTCACGTCGCCGCTGTGGTCATCATGGACGGAGTAAGAGAAGTCGTAGTGGGCGGGTGCCTCAGGCTCGGCGTACACTACTTTGGAGACGGGGACCAAGCCAGCGTAAGCCGCCGTGGCGAGGGACAGGATGATGACGAACTGCAAGTAAAAATTATAAATATTTTTAGAATGAATTTAGAACCTTAAACTGGGATAAACGCAGAATAATGAAAAACTTATTAGACACCAAAATAATTATGTTATTAATTTAATTAACTCACTTTGGCAACCATTATTGATGATTGTTTGATATGTTGTTGCTGATATGAGTGTCAGTAGTGGACTATGGTAATGTGTGACCTGCTGCAGTTTTTATACAGGCTGCTCGTCTGTAGGTTTCGTTGGTGACACACGACGCGCCTGCGGCGTCGTGCACATATGATTGAGAGGTGAAGGCCGACATGCTGGATTGCTGAGCCGAACTTCAAACTGACCAACACCTGTTTGTACATTTCGTAGTAGATTAACGACTTTATGAAATGTGGGAGGAGTTGTACAAGGATCTTGGCGCGTGGATACAACCAGAACTAACGCCGCCATGTTGTTTTTTTTAAAACATTTCACAAAACCATTGCACAAATGTTTACCAACGGCGCTCCCTTGTCAACGTAATTCGAGCGCCAAAAAAATTGCAGCATTGTCTTGAAATGCCCAAGTCATATTCTGGAATGGGTGCAGCATTTTATTTAAAAAGTTGTAGTCCCGTTTAGTAATTCATTTAATTTAGGCATTGCAAGGACCGCGATTGCAAAAAATATGAAGTAGGTACTTACCTAGACTTCATATTTTTTGTTTTTTGAAGTGAAAACTTCTTTAGCGGCGCTGTGTATGTACTTTTTTGGAATGGGTAAAAACTTCTAAATTCGCGTCAGGTCACGTGACCCTGATCGAAAATTCGTAAGACGTAAAACGTCAGACGTCTCGCCCACAGCCTCGATTCTAATTCTAACTGTCAAATCAAAAAGCTCTAAATATTCGGGCGTAGACTGACAAAAATAATAAACTGTACTTAATTTTTTAAATATTTCTATTCTTTTACTACACAATTGAAGCTACATTTATTAGAAGAAGCTAAGAAAAGTGATAATTTGAAGAAAGCTCGACAGGCGAAACAAATACGAAAGTTTAAAACAATATTCCGTGATACAGATTTTATCCATATTTACAGGCTTTCTGAGGATTTAATTAATATATTGGAAGATGACTTAACTCCATATATGCGTCCGCGACTTCGTTCCAGTGGTTTAACCAAGAGGCTAAAGGTTTGTTTACATCTAGGTTTCTTGAGATATGATGGGTATACCTCACCACACACCAACAAAAGCCTATTGAATTCCTGATGTTTCAGATATTATGCACACTATCATTTTTGGCTAATGGAAGTTACCAAAAAATCATTGGGAAGAATGTAGACACATACCTACATATCTCAGTCTTCTGCCTCTAGGGCAATCCACGAAGTTATTATTTACAATACAATGATAACTTAAACACAAGTCAAGATTGCACTTAATTCTAGCTTCATTCATTGATTTCAGGTGACTCAGGATATCCTCAAAGGCCTTATTTAATGACTCCCTTTAGTAATTCAGAAACTGAGACTCCAGAGCCATTACAACAATTTGCACAGCAGTGCAAGAAACAGTGTAGAGGACTATTGGAATCCTGAAAGGACGGTTCAGATGTTTATTAGTACATAGGGTATTGTACTATGATCCTATAAAAGTGGGAGAAATTGTGATGGCTTCCTGTGTTTTAAACGACATATGTAATAGAGCCGGGCTACCAGCTCCTATGATGATGAGACCAATGTGACTTAGATGAAGAATCTAGGTTACTTGGAATCCTGACACATCAGGCTCCAACACATGATGACTTAGAGAGTAGGCTGATAAGTAGGCGAGATTTAGTTAATCAATTATGGCGAGCATGTTGTATCTACAATTTATGCGTTCCTTTACAGATGTGCTTAACGTGTTTAGATAGAATATACTCACCATTATTGATTAGATACAATAAATAGGTATTTAAATTATTAATAAAAATATTATTATAATCAACAATTGTCATAACATTTAAGGTGTGTATTTAAAGTGTGGTGTTTAAGGTGTATATGATTAGTATAATATCAATAGCCTATAATAATATGTGCCTATTTATACCTTAGTCCCTATTTGTACTATATTTTTAAATGGGTAAGAGTGTATACAGGGGTATGAGAAATTAAACAGATAACTGCATTATTTTCTTTTTTATTTACTATTAAAAACAATCAATCAAATCAAAAATCATTTATTCAAAATGACTTTTGATATTCAGTTAGAAAAACTTGATTCTATACAATAGTAGGTATGCAAAGTAATTAACATTACAAGAAACAGGACATTTAATTAAATAATTTAGTATATACAATGAAAACTACCCAAGCAAAACAAAATTAAATAAGTACCTAAATAAAAGCCTGCAGGCATAAAGAGCATGCCCGCTAACAAACATTGACATTTACTACAAAAAAACAGTTCTTATACTTAAACTTCTTAACATCCATCTTAAATAAACTTAAAATTATCTAAACATAGTAGTAGATCCATGTTTCGGAGATTCAACTTCCTCGACTGATGGATGCTCATAAATCCTGCAGTGCCTGGGTCTGCCTTGACCATGACTCACTTATTTCCTTAAAAGTCGAACATCCTCTGCTGGTTGTCAATAAGAAGTCTCTCATTTTCCAAACACCTCTCTTTAATGGCGACAAAACATTCAGTCAGGCTCGCCATTTGGATTGCCTTTGAGAAGGTGGTGAGTGCTGGATCAGACGGCGGTGTGCCGTTCGATGCCTACGAGATGCTATGAACATAAAAATGCAACAAATTACTATACAGAGGTAAAACAAATATGTAAGTATCATCAACATCACATCACTCTCCCTCTAAAGGAATAGATATTACAATGTAGTATACATATTAGATGTAGTCTATATCTTGATTCTATTAGATGTAGCCTATATCTTGATCTTGATTGAATAAGGGCTGCTGTTGAAAAAACCTACAGAAAATCCCAACAAATTGACCCAACCCGGGAATCAAAAGTGAGACCACTACTATGTAGTGCTTTTTACACTAAACCAATAATTAACCAAATTATAATTAAGTTAACCTTACATGAAGATGCAATTGGGGCATTACTCCTATGATGACGCATTGCAAGACTGCAAGTGGTGATCTAGCCTCAAACTGTAATACAAAAAAAAGTTATCTAAATATCCATTATAAAGTTAAAACATATTATTGTAAGACTTTTATTTAAAACTTCACCTTTTGTTCTGTATTAGGCTGGTTTTCCATTGGCACATTGTCCCTATACAAAGATGGGCCTGGTTGTATGTCCGTTCGCCCTGCAAATATAACATTACATTATTATATTTTATTAGAATTAACTTACTGGTATTGAAGGTGTGGACTGTTCGGTCTGGAGCATGCCTCTAGTAGATTGTTCTACAGGCAGTAATTGGTCAGTAGGTCGTCTTAGGGGTTGCTTAGGACTCTACAAAATTAAATATGAAAATTATAATTTCCAAGTACCTATACAGTTTTCATATTATGTAATGAAAGTATAGCACTTCTTGGCATGCTAAAACACACAATGTTACGTTACAACAATAAAGTTATACGTACATATTATAGTAAAACAATAG
This sequence comes from Luperina testacea, assembly GCA_927399505.1. Taxonomy (NCBI): domain Eukaryota; kingdom Metazoa; phylum Arthropoda; class Insecta; order Lepidoptera; family Noctuidae; genus Luperina; species Luperina testacea. The sequence continues at coordinate 5,314,413 of OV656771.1, forward strand.
CTAATCATGTAATTTACTTAAATTTTATTAATATCTCGTGTATCATACAATACTCGTGGATGAGACAATAGTAATAATAGCCATATACTATCAGTGAAAAATGTAGGTAGTTGTATTTATCCTCTTAGTCACAGAACTACCTATGTTAAAAGCACTCGCTGATACAAATAATCAAGGCTTGAACAAGAATCAAGCACCCAAAAGTAGTGTTGGGTAGGACATACAAGAGGCAGTACATTTGTCCTGGACATGACGTTAAAATGTAAGAGCGGTACAGCGTTTCAAAATGTACTACTTCACATTTTCTGTCGCAGTACGCGGCAGTTGTCGCGATAGTCGCAAACGAGACGGAGCACAGTATCAGTACATACAAATGAGTGAGAGAGAACGCGTCGAGCCTCCACTCACTTGCCTAGGTCTACTCTTTCATGTCATTTGTATGTACCGGAATGAGATGACAATATGACGCGAAGCTATTTATATTGTACTAAGTTTATGCGCCTGGAACGTGAACAGGCCAGTTCAAAAGTTTTGTTATGGTACGTTTACACGCTTGCCAAGTCTTGGCAAACGGCAAACAGCTCCAAGCCTCCACAAATCTCGTTTGGCGTTTGAAAGGCGTTTACACGCTTGTGAATGCGTCAGTCTGCAACATACATCCAAGCATGGCGGACACCGAACTTGTGACGGCTATTACATTTGTTTTAACGTACTTTCACCTGGTAATGTTCCAAAAACGAAAGACTCTCCTCATTCGACCAGCAACTCATTTTTTGTAGGTACCTACAATCAAGGAAGCGTGTACTCGCCGCGAGATAACAATGGCTACTAAACGCCGACCAACGTGTAAATACGTCGCAAGCGCTTGCCGCAAACGCCCTTTGATCTGCGTAAAAAAACCGACACTCGACTGGATCGGAAGCAAGCACCCACAAGCTCACGCAAGCCAAGCCAAACGCCCTTTTTACATGCTTGCGATTGTCGAGGCTTGCCAACGCTTGGCAAGCGTGTAAACGTACCATTACAGTTGAAACAATATCGTTTGTGATATTCTATTCAACAAAATTATTATAAAATAACCATAACTTAGTTAGTCAGTGTCAGTGGGTCGTTTTAGGGGCGGAGTACAAATATTCATGTAAGTTGTAGTAATTATTCTTTTTTATGAATGACTTTCAATAACTGTTTATAATGTTTGTTCTTTAATATTTTTCTGTACTTTTCTTTGTTTTTATATTTTATTACATTTTTGAAAAAAAGAAATGTTATTTTTTTATACCTACAGAAACTTCTTTGTTTAATATGTATTAAAATGACAAATTATGCATCAAAATGACAAAATAACATGTTTGTAATATTCTCCTCAATTGTACCACCGAGCTCAGAACGCCTCACCTCCTCAAATCTACCGCCGAGCCCGAACGCCTCACCTCATTTGAAGTAGGACATTGTACCGGCTCAGTTTGAAAAAGAGGCTACTCTTACAAACTCTTTTTCAAGTCGTGTCCTACCCAACACTACCCAAAAGTTTAAAAACTACAAATTCAAGTGATTTTGTTAGCGTCGCGTCATCGGTTGTTATTGTTATGTCATGTTGACTTTTAATTCATCGTCGCGTCGCGTTGCACGAATAGAGCAAAGGAATCGTCATTCAGCCAGACCTTTAATATATATTTTAAACCTATAAAACTCTCAGTTTTCTTTCTTCTCAATTCTCAGTACCATGTGATTAGCGATGATGGTTCTGGTAATGATGATGATGAAAAAGTCGTTGAAATTATGGATGGAAGTTGATTTTCCTAAGAGATAAACTTTTTAATGTAAAATAATTGTAATAGTTCTGAAGTGTTAAATTTTTAATGTAATATAAATTGTCATGTTTGTGTACGATAGCGCAATAAATGAATATTGTATTCCACCACATAAATAATAGTACTTTTATACTGATAATGAAAGCAATTCGTACAAAATTATTCTCTAACCATTCCAAAATATTAAAAATGCACAACGTTAATATTCATGTTTTCACTTCTGCCGGCACTCCCGGAGTGCAACCCGTCGTTTTTTTATTTTTCTCATTGAGCTTTATCTCGTTATTTTTTGTCATATTGCAATAAAAATAGGTATTCATATGAAATGGACGAAATTTTCTCCTTGACTTAGTTCAATATTGGTTTCTGATAAAGAAAAAACTTGTTCTGAATCAAGTTCACGAACAGTTCACCTTTGTTATTAATTATATTTTTGTTAATAGCATTACGTAAGCTTCCCACATCGCGGTCTGTTGCCATAAATTTTACTTTGCACATACTAATTCCATGAGGAACCTTAGAGCGTGGGGAGACTAGGTTGGTTCTGACTTTTCTTTTCTGAGAAAGATATGAATGACTGTCATTTTTGTAGGCTTTTTTCTTGTAGGCCTGTATGATAGAGGATCTTGGAGATAAATGCTGATCTTACAAGAAGTGTCCTATATATAAATTTAATTAATTAAATGTGCTTTTCAAGTTTCTAGGTCTCTGCGTAGTGTCTCTGAAATTTATGATCTGCGGGCAATCAAATTTTTTTTTCATTGTTTGGTTAAGAGTCACTACACATACTTAAGTGGTTTTATTTTCATGATAAAATTTAGAAAAGAGCCAAAAAATTATGTTCTCCAGACAAAGCACCAATCGGTTTCCTAAACACGGTGAATATATGATAACAAGCTGTGTTACCTGTGTGCTCGATGGGATCCTCTAAGTAACTCTCTAGGAGAGGATTTTTCAAAAATCTTTCCTTTTTGCTCACTTTATCTATATAAGAATTTTATGGACAAATTGCATGCTTATAAATTTCATGTCAGTCAGTACCATACTGTGCCTAAAATCGTAGTTTGTGTGTCTTATGATGAAAAGCATTTTATAAATTGTGTTTTCAGTCAGAGTCGTCATAAAGTAATTTTGGTTTTGCATACGGTGTGTGAGGGCGTGTAAGATTTCGGTAGTTACATACACAAAAGAAGGTTTTGTCTTCATTTACAAAAAGATGAGGTATACCTTAATACTTTATCTTTTTTCAAATGAAGACAAAACCGGCTTATAGGTTATGTAATTAGGTAAAAAAATATAGTGGAATATTCAATTCAATAATAATTCAGTATCTATTCATTTCTAAAAAAATACTACAATATTGTCTAACTATGTAACAATAACAATAGTAGGTAATAGGTATCCAGTGGTGGTAGGGTACCTACAGTTGACTTGTAACTAAGTAGGTATAAATACCATAGCTACTAATAGGTATATATATATATACTCGTATATGCATTTATACCTCTTAGTAGCTATGGTATTTTTTCTCATTTTGTTTAATTCATATTAATTGCCTTACAACCATTGACAACTGTTATCTGGGTTGGGCCTTTGGATTTGATGTTTAGACTACGTTCACATCAAACGTATCAGTATCCAGCAGCGGACGGGCGGCGACGAAGCGTCAAGTAAGAATGTAATGAGAAAACAACGGTCAGTTAATCGGTGGCTGGGGTTTTTGTAGTAGATTTTTCAGTCGGCGGCCGACTTACATTACGTTTGGTGTGATCGCGGCCTTAGACATCTAGTCTGCCGTAATAAGGTGTAAGTTTAGGAGTTAATAATATTAATAAAGACGTAATTCAATTCATAATAATTTATTAGCACCTATTTATTTCAATATATAACAGCTTGCCTAACTATTCAACAATAGTATCTAGTGGTGGTAGGAGATGGCGGGAGAGGAGTAAGTGGCGTGTGCTACGGGAGCGGCGTAGGCGAGCTTGGCGACGGGGGCGGAATAGGCGACTGGAGCGTGAGAGTAGGAGACCTGGGCAGGGGCGTGGGAGTATTGGACCTGGGCAGGGGCGTGAGAGTAGGAGACTTGAGCTGGTGCGTAGGCGACCTTGGCGACGGGAGCGGCGTAGGCGATCTTGGCTACGGGAGCGGCGTAGGCAATCTTGGCAGGAGCCTGCTGGACGGGTGTACCCTCGTACCTCACGACAGCGTTGAAGCCATGTACGTCGTCAGCTGTGTAGTCGACAATGCGATGCACGCCGTCGGGCTGCACGAGCGAGTACGAGCCGTGCACGGCGTCGCCTTGACGGGACTCCTGCTGCTGCTTCACGTCGCCGCTGTGGTCATCATGGACGGAGTACGAGAAGTCGTAGTGAGCGGGTGCTTCGGGCTGGGCGTACACCACTTTGGAGACGGGGACCAGGCCAGCATAAGCCGCCGCAGCGAGGGACAAGACGATGACGAACTGCAAAAATTAAAGATTTTTAATTTATTTATGAAACATTTTTGTAAAAGTTATAAACATTTTTTATAACATATTCGAAAACGCCAGATTGAAATTGTTAGACGACAGTCTTCATTTAATTTAAATAAATAACTCACTTTGGCAACCATTTTTGCAAGTTGTTGCTGATTTGAGTATCAGTAGGTAACTGTAATAATGTATGACTTGCTACAGTTTTTATACAGGACTGCCGGTTTCGCCCGCCTGCATGTCTCGTCGGTGACACACGGCGCGCCCGCGGCTACACGGTGCTTGAGAGTTGAGGGTCAACTGCTGCATTGCTGAACTGACTTACGATTATACAGATTTACAACCTGTTGACACATTTCTTAAAAAGCAGTATGTATGTTTGAGTGCTTTTGATATTTTATGAATGGGTGCTTCGTATTGTTTCAAAATATGTTTATTTTATTTTACTAGTGGACTCTGTATTTCCCCTTAGGTACTTTTAGTCGTTAATTGCATCAGATTTCATGTAATTATGCCAATATGAAATGGGCAAGGTTTTCTCCTTGACTTAGTTCAACTTAGTGTTTCCGTAAAAAACTTGTAACGCGTCAAGTTCATGACCTTCTTTGTTTATTAATAAACTTGTTTTCGTATAGGTATTCGACATCCAAGCATATTACAATAGGGTATATGCATGTGATTCAAATAAGGGCCAATTTTTGGAACGAAGTTCTTTTCAGGAGCTTGCGGTAGGAGTAAACTGGCAGAAATCGTCACGTTACGAAAAAGCGTTATGCCCCTCCATGCGACTTTTTATTATATGTAATAGAAAGAGACAGAGAGAGATAGACATAGCATTTATGGTTTTCGAGGGTGCTGAAGCCAATAGTGAGGTCAAAATGAAAATTCAAGATGGCGGCTGCAAAAATTATAAAAAAAATTCATCTTGGGTGTCGTTTTCATGGTTTTCGATGGTGCCTAAGCCGATAGTGAGGTCAAAATAGAAATCCAAGATGGCGGCTTCGTCATATTGAAATTTTTGCAGCCGCCATCTTGGATTTTCATATTGAACTTCGTTCCGGTCAAGGGTCCCCCGACGAATAAAACGTGTGGGGGTTTTATTTTTATTATTAAACTGTGTTATTTCAGAATTATCCCTCCATCAATATTTATGATTACAATTTATTTTTGAGCAAGAAATATTTTTTTATAAAGTGCAATAAAACTGTGGAAAATTCAAATTTATTTAAAATACGACACCATTAATTAGAAAAGTTTATGACAGAAATTAATGTCAATATGTTATAGATAGGAGTGTTTGTTTTCGAATCAGTCCGTTGTCAATGTCATAGCTATGACGTCACACTAAGCGCGCCAAAATAGAGGGTGTAAGGTGCCCGTGTCGATTGGCTATTTTTAACTTATTGGTTTTTGGTTTTTATTTTCAGTACAGACGCCAGCACATCAAGCTACCCGAAACTGTCAAATTTTTCCAATCAACTTTGAACCTTATGCTTTAGTTATAAAGTTGAAAATCTATTAAAGCAATTTCACAGATTGTAGTAGCTTGATGTGCTGGCGTGTGTACCTTCGATTGTTTTTTGGCGTTGAATATTTTATTACCTATACCTACCGTTATATGGCAATGCAAACTATCTAATAAAAATATTTAAAAAATACATGCATTTAAAATATTTACAAGGGATTAACAACTGACAGGAATACGGATTTAACTTTGGGGACAATGCTTGGAATTGGAAGGTGGCCATAGGAACTCCTCAACTAAACACGAAAAACCCATCGTATTTGGTCTCATTTATAGATTTCTCTTGACTAGTTACATACGCGTGCCAAAAAATGGATTAGGTGCTCCAAGCGTAAACACATACAATACTTCTGTTTTTTTTTTATCAGCCTGCAATGTTGCCTCTGCTGGGACACAATAATACCAAGCATAAAAGGAAATGATTATCTACTATGTTTGAACTCTAATTTCTTCAAATAATGTCCCGAAAGTCCTTATTATTTGTAGTAAGCTGAGGTTCCGTGGAAGTTTTTGAAACATTGTAAAAAAAATTGTAGATAAGAAGAGCATTATGTTATCTTCCAAATACAATAGGTTTGGTTGTGACAGCGGACTTTTCGTTTGGTCCAGGGCGCCCTATATTGTATGGCATTCTCCTTTAACTTTAGGTCTGGGGATTAGTCAAGCCTTGGAGCCTTGTTTCTGTTTTATTTAAAAGACTGACCGTTTGTGATATGATGCTCGAATGGTTATTTATTAGTCACTTGTCACTTTATTAAGGTTTTTGAAAAAATAATTTTATTACATCATTAGAAATTTGGAAAACCTCGTGAAGTTGGTCAGTGGGTGTGCTATGCCTCTATTTTTATAAGTTTCAAGTTAGCAAGATACTTCGCACATTCCAATTTCGGATGCATCTGTGTGACGGTCGATTTATAACAAACTTTTTAGTCGCCAGGGCAACTTTGTAATAACCTATTTTTCAGTTGCTTTTTTGCCATTTTGTTACTTTGGCTGTATTTTTACAACCATCGACTTTTATATTACAAATAGGTACAGTAAGCGACAAAAGTCGATTACATCTTCAGTTTTTTAAATCTTAATTGTTGAGCTGAACATTTAATTAAAATATGAACAAAACAGTGAAATTATTAGAAATACAATGTACCGAATAATTTCGTGTCAATTTAGATGATGTGTAAAAGAACCAATTAATCGACTTTTGTCACTAACCGTAATTATATGTATTAGATTTAGGGTTTCTGTAGCTGTAGTTTGGGTATCATGAGATAAGAATAAAATTGTACGTTCAATTCATAATAATTTATTAGCACCTATTTATTTAATTATATAACAGCTTGCCTAAGTATGTAACAATAGTATTTAGTGGTGGTAGGAGATGGCGGGAGAGGAGTAAGTGACGTGCGCTACGGGAGCGGCGTAGGCGAGCTTGGCGACGGGGGCGGAGTAGGCGACTGGAGCGTGTGAGTAGGAGACTGGGGCGTGAGCGTAGGAGACGGGGGCGGGCGCGTAGGCTACTTTGGCAACGGGAGCGGCGTAAGCGAGCTTGGCTACGGGAGCGGCGTAGGCGATCTTGGCGGGTGCAGGGTGCACGGGGGTGCCCTCGTAGCGCACGTTAGCGTTGAATCCGTGCACTTTGTCGGCTGTGTATTCGACGATGCGGTGCACGCCGTCGGGCTGCACGAGCGAGTACGAGCCGTGCACGGCGTCGCCTTGGCGAGACTCCTGCTGCTGCTTCACGTCGCCGCTGTGGTCGTCATGGACGGAGTATGAGAAGTCGTAGTGAGCGGGTGCCTCAGGCTCGGCGTACACCACTTTGGAGACGGGGACCAGGCCAGCGTAAGCTGCCGCAGCGAGGGACAGGATGATGACGAACTAGAATAAAATTGGTATTGTTAATAAGAAAAATCTAAATTAGCATGATTCGTTTAACAGGAAAGATGGAGAAGATAGAGAAAAAAAATAGGAAAAAGGAGATAGTTTGTTATTGGGTTTTTCCATGTGGAATTTCTCAGTACCTCGCAGCCTAGATTTGTGCCTGTGTGTGTATATTACATGGGATTTAAACATAACTGCCGAAATGGAGAGTAGATGAATTAGTTTCATGCTTTATAATATGGCACTATTTTAATTAAATTATTATAAAAAGAGATTGTTATTAGAAAAAGAAGCCTACCTTGGCGACCATTTTTGAATTGGTGTTGCAGATATGATTATTAATACTGAACTGTGACAATGTGTGACCTGCGACACTTTTTATACAATATTGTCGCCTACAGCCGGTAACTTTGGTGACATACTGTCAGCCTGCGGCGCCGCTAAGTGTGTAAGCTACAATGATTGAGAGGTGAAGGTCGGTGCATTGCGTTGCCTAATCCTAACTAATAGGTATATAGGTACCAGTGACCACATTCTACAGAATTCACAAATCGTACCCATTGAGAATAAAATTAAAATACCTATTACTTTCCTAACTAAGATAAATGTTACAACGTAGTGTACTCCATCTGCTGCTTATTGTGCCTGTGCATTCATACTTGCGTCAATGAGCTGGAACGAGACCTTTATTTCTTTCTTAGGGGCTTACAGGACCTAAACACAAAAAACGCAAGTTTTAGAAACAATAAAAGTATATGATCGACTAGGTACTACAGTAAACAAAATCAGAGAATATATGATATTCTTCAGGATATATGCTAGATAGATCGTGTGTTGAAAACATAATAGGTACAACTAATTTGATACGATAGAAAAAAAGAAAGTTTTTAGAGCTATCTTCATGATGAAGATAGCTCTAAAAACTTTCTTTTTACAATAAAAACCATATTATTATACATACAATCATTCTGATTTTATATTTTTTTTTTTTTATATTTTATTTTATACCTACAAGCAACATACTAAAATACTACCTAGTGTTTTAATTTTTTAGTCCAAACAATAGATTTTTTGTAATTAAATAATTGCTTCATATTTTACAATAAATTACGAGTGTTGTGTCATCGCTCTTCTCTTTATTTTCTATGCAGTCCGACAGTGACCGCGCTTTAGGTCATCGCAATTTTTGTTCGGGCACAGAAAACACTGCTTAAATAATTAGATAATTCTTATTTATTTTCTACATCTATTACTTTCTAAGTTTTTGTTGATGTAGCAAAAATATCAATCGAAGACAACCATGACCTTGACTCAAAACTTGATTTTTTGTTGGCAGAAAAAGGTGCGCTACCTTTTTAGGGTTCCGTAGCCATATAGCAAAATAAAATAGAGCCTTTATAATTTTGTCCTGTTTATTTCTCCTGAAATTTTACACGGAGACTATTTGCAATCAATCAGTGAAAATTCGAAAGAATGTGTATCTGAGCACCGCAAAAAAATGGTGTTATGAATTAAAAAAAAAAAAACCTTGGGGATGGCACTCCCTATTTATGTAACAGAGGGGTGAAAAAATATTAATGTAGGTACATAACGTATGCGCGTATTGTTAAATCCTATAATTAAAAAGATTGCTATTTAAGTCAATAGTTTTCGGTATTATAGGTATGGGATAGTTTCGGTTACAACCACAGAAATAACTTGGTCTTCATCGATTTTCAGAGAAATTCTATGAAATAAAAACTTATTTTTGTGGTCGATAAAATTAATACTGTCCACGCGTTCATCTAACAACGGAACCCTTCACTGTGCGTGATCCAACCCTCGGCCGTTTTTTTCATATTATAACTAGGTACCTACTTAGTTACATATTTATCGATCAATGTTAAAACAGAAAATAAATACCGTAATTATATGTCAAACTCAAAGCATAAACATTCAATTTACAGGCACTTTTGAATTGTCAAGAAGTCGCTCAGTCAGAAAATATGAAGCTAGTTGCCCATTCCAAAGCGTAGGGACCTATGGAGAAGAACGGGCAAGAAACTCCATGGACACTCTTTTTAAATTATATTTTACAAAAATATTAGTTACATCATTACTTTTGATTTTAAAATTATATAATGTGAGAACGATGTAAAAAATTAAGAAAGACGTACGTGTTAAAAGCGTCCAGAATACAACAAATAGTACTTAACAAACAACAATCCAAAAATAAAATAATTAAAAATAAGCCGAGGCAGCTAAGTGATGACCAGCCCCAACTGACTGACTGACTGTAGAATATCGAAATTAGATTCTTATTATTAGTTCGATTACAACTCTTTTATGCAAATACTAACTTTTACACGCGGCTTAGCCCGCGTACTAGCATAAAAGTATGCCTTGTCCTAACCTAGGGTTATGTTCTACTAAAACTGTAAACTACCCGCAACTGTCAAATTTTCCCAATCAACTTTGAACCTTATGCTTTAGCGATAAAGTTGAAAATCTATTAAATAATTTTGACAGATTGTAGTAGCTTGATGTGCTGGCGTTTGTACATGTATGCTCAACATCGAAATCCGAACAGAGTCACTTTCACATTTTCATGCAACATAGAAATGTGTGTGGATGGATAATACAGGATCTATGGACACATTGTCTGTCACTTAGAACTTTGTTAGGTATTAATGCTTAACAAAACTAAAACTTAATCAAATTACACTTCAAACAATCAGCGTTAATCCAAAACTCAGTTATGAGAATACTTCACAGGTGTGTGTGGAATCGTGCATTTCGGCCGCGTGCGCAACCTTCACCTCTAAATTATTATACAACGCCCCGAGGCTTGTCACCGTCGATAAACTGTAGGCGACAAATAAGTATAAAAAGTGCACCAGATCACACATTGTCACAGTTAAGTACTGATATCCAAATCATTAACACAAACCCAAAAATGGTCGCCAAAGTAAGTTTAACAATCTTATATATAACATAATATTTTAAAAAAACAACATCACGCGTGTATGCCCCGGAGAGTTAGGCAGAGGTGAACCTATAGTAGGTACAGACGCCAGCACACCAAGCTCTACAATCTGTCAAATTTCTTTAATAGATTTTCAACTTTATCCCTAAAGCATAAGGTTTAATGTCGATTGGGAAAATTTGACAGTTTCGGGTAGCTTGATGTGCTGGCGTCTGTACACCCACATATTGACAGTTATGTTTAAGTCCCATAAGAAAAGAATATTAACAAAATAGCAGTACATAGAGCATTGATTTAAATTCTTCGATCTTCATTTTCTCCTTCTTTCTTCTCTATCTTCACCATCTTTTCTATTATACGAATATTGCCAATTTAGATTTTCCATAATAACAAAACCAATTTTATTCCAGTTCGTCATCGTCCTTTCCCTCGCTGCGGTGGCTTACGCTGGCCTGGTCCCCGTCTCCAAAGTGGTGTACGCCGAGCCTGAGGCACCCGCTCACTACGACTTCTCTTACTCCGTCCACGATGAACACAACGGCGACGTGAAGCAGCAGCAGGAGTCTCGCGAAGGCGACGCCGTGCACGGCTCGTACTCGCTTGTGCAGCCCGACGGTGTGCACCGCATCGTCGAATACACCGCCGACAAGGTGCACGGATTCAACGCTAACGTGCGCTACGAGGGCACCCCCGTGCACCCTGCACCCGCCAAGATCGCCTACGCCGCTCCCGTAGCCAAGCTCGCTTACGCCGCTCCCGTTGCCAAAGTAGCCTACGCGCCAGCTCAAGTCTCCTACTCTCACGCCCCTGCCCAGGTCCAATACTCCCACGCCCCTGCCCAGGTCTCCTACTCTCACGCTCCAGTCGCCTACTCCGCCCCCGTCGCCAAGCTCGCCTACGCCGCTCCCGTAGCACACGTCACTTACTCCTCTCCCGCCATCTCCTACCACCACTAGATATTATTGTTGAATAGTTAGGCAAGCTGTTAAATTTATTGAAATGAATAGGTGCTATTAAATTATTATAAAGTGAATGATTTGTTTTTATTTAATTGCGACAAAAACTTAGTGTGTTATAACAGTTTTCTAAACTCAAGTATGACTGTATCCAGATCACAAACAGTTACTTATAATACTAGAAATATGTAATCTGTTAAAGAAATTTACCAACTCTGATAGCTGACATGCAGTTATGAAAAGACAGGCATCAAGGTTCAAAACAGCTCACTTGATGATGATTGATTAGGTAGGTACTTAATTAACATACACAATTTGTCCGTACCTTTTTTTTTTTGTTGTCGGGGGCAAACCTTCAAAAAGCACTCGACCTCCGGGGTCGGGGAATGTGGGATTTTTACCTCACATAAATAATAGTAATCTTTAACTTTCCCATGATAAATGGTTTTATTTCTGCAAGTAGGTTGATACAAGCACTTTTAATATTTTAAAAACATGACGAGGTCGGCTACTATGACAGAAATACGCCATTTCTAATCGCCTTTAAATGTAACATTGCGCTTAGACTATTTAATCATGTGGCGGCTGTAAATCCATTAACATAATAACTTGCTCAGATAAATCGTGCCTATATGACAAATTAAACATGATACTTAATTAGTTTATAAATAAATTGCAACAATATTTTTAAAGCCACGCATTAAAATATTTGAAGAAACAAATGGTCACAATTTTACGTTGGCCCGCCGCTTTCTACATTTCCTCGTGCGAGTGGAAGATAAAAGCAGCTCTGTCGGTCTGAACAAACTGGTGGGTCCAATAGAGAAATTAAAAGTAGTTTGGTGACTGTTGACCAAGGCCTTGACCGAATTGTTTTGGGTGTGGTCCAATGGTAATAATATCATATGTGTAACGTTCTAAGTACTCGCTCGCTGATTGATCGGGCGTCAAGCATATGAAATTGTTTAGTATCTACATACTAAGAAGCGTGACCATACCTGCTGATATGATATGTGATAGACGTATACCTGAGTGTTGTATGGTGTAAGGGTCAGGCTATCACTTCCAATTTCGTTATACCTAATGGTTCAGTGAGTTTTGACAAGGCCCTGATTAGTCTTTGTTGTCGATGATCGCAGTAAGCAGGTACCTATTATGATTGTGTAGGTATGCAAAGTAGCTTTGATTAAAGTATATCTATTAGTTAATAGTTCTTAGAGTTGATTAATGGAATACTTACCATGGATAATTCATACAATAAAATATACTTAAAAATAATATCTAAAAATCAAATCGTAAAAATAATTTCCTACGTAATCAGTTGCAAAAAGCAGGAAACTTGTACTGAAGTAGATAATAATTAAGTTAAAAGTTCACCTCACAATAAAACGATTAGTTACAAAAATAAGTAAGTACTGAAACCTTACCCAATCAGTCAACAAAGGACAGCTACATTTGGTCAATAATAATAAAAACTTCCGTTTTTTAATCAGGCAGTCATTATTTTAACTGGTTTAAAAAAAAACTGCATTTAAACTGGCCAGCTTTTTCCTGATATTGTGTGTTTATTGTGTGTTTATTCCTGGTATTGATTAGTGAATTCTCTTTATTCAGAACGACATTAGTTTTGAAAATAAGTTTCTTCAGAGCATTAGGGACATGGTTACTTCTATGAATTAAATAATAAAAATCCAAATTAAGGAAGAAAGAAATCGTAATGGCATTGATAAATGAATAAGGCAATAGTTTTGCTTTCGTGTGGCATGCCCCCGAGGGACAATAAAACACATTTAGCCAATGTGTAACAAAGATCTTGTTACCTAAGTACGTATGTTACGTAAATATATCGTTTAGCAATTGAGAAAAATTGGAGCGATCGCTTCTTAGTAATACCAATTGATAATGACGCTGTATAACCTGTTCTAGTGTTAACTGTTGCGCTTACGTTTTGGAGTTCCGTAAGAACGATTTTAATTATTTATTTATTAAGGTATGTACACCAACAGCTTCTATGTATAATATTTCTTAAGTACAACCAGTTAAGATCACAATAGTCTCAGTCTTACACAGGAGCCAATTGTAAGTAGCAATCTCAATTATATCGCTACAATTTATGTTTGGTATTATTTCAGTAAGTAGATAGTTAAGTTAAGCGTCATAACTTTGGTCACATCGCTTTGCTACTCAGTGTTTAGAACTAGATCAATTAATGCATTACGAATTGATGCATCATACATTATACGTCATCCAAAATAGGTCACCACTCACCAGGGCGACCAATAGTCAGGCTACCAAACTACAAAGCACAGACATTCAACAAACTTTTATTGCATTATGGTAATGCAATCTTGATGACCTCGGAGAGGATTGGCCCAACACCCTATTTTTGAAGTGAAAACTTCTTTAGCGGCGCTGTGTACTTTTTTTGGAATGGGTAAAAACTTCTAAACTCGCGTCAGGTCACGTGACCCTGATCGAAAATTCGTAAGACGTAAGACGTAAAACGTAAGACGCGCGTTGTTGAGGACAGCGCCATCTATGCACATCGGGAAGAACTACGAGGGCCTCGCGTACTAACTACGTAGTTCATCCAACAACGACGAGATGGCGCTGAACCACGGATATATAACTGACGACGAGCTCCATGCGAGCGGTCATCATACCTGATTTGCAAAAAACCCTATAAAATAAGGAACACACCTTAACACGCGTGTTTTGTTTATAAGACGATTCACAAAATACACTCGTAATTGTTCAAGTTTTCACTTCTGTCGGCACTACCGGAGTGCCAGTGTTTTTTTTTCTTTTATACAGAACCCATGACGAAATCTTTCAACTTATTCTCAAAACGTAAAGAATTAATTTATTTGTGAGAAAATCAAAAGTAAGTAGGTATTATCGGTATTTTACGTAAATTCAAAGGCATTTAAAAGCCTCAAAAATGTAAGTGCCATTTACGATAAGTTCGGAGCTCCGGTATTTTTTTACTTATGGTAGCGTAAAATCTGTAAGCCGGAATTATTTTCATTCCACACTTGATTAATCTTGATATTGTCTTTAGCGGGTTTTGAAACAAGGTTTTTAACCTTCATTCCGGAGAGATTCACTGTGGAAGAGTTTTATGGAAACACCGGTGTCTGTATGAAATTAAATCATTGAAGTTTTTTTAAAGAATGTCATGCCAAGTGATCGTAAATAAATCTTTTTAATCTATTTTGACCAATATAATCAAACAACATTTCCACTAACATATACATATAGGTGCCTACATTTTAATCGTGTAAGTAGGTTGTGGTACATTTGGCACTTTTGTATGTGTAACATCTGTTTTTCTTAAATTTCTCATTCATATTTCAGAGTTGATCTCTTGATAAAAGTTGTTTGATACATGAGTACTACACTCCCTTGAAGTAATGACTAGTCTTTTACCATAGATTTTTCTTTTGCCATACCTAAGCGTGTAACTATTTCAGATATATAGGTATGCAATATGTAATATGTATGTATACAATGCACTTATCTAAAATCGATACCTAGCTAAAATATTTCATTGTGTCATTAGTGTGTGATGGCAAATTACTTACAAAGTTACATAAACAAAGCTGCAATAGTTAACTATTTAAAACAAGTGTGCCGAAACTGCTCCAAATGTAGCAAGTATCTACCTAGAGTAGCTATGTGATTAATATGCACTATTGTAGAGTACTCGGTAGCCGTTAGATAATATCATAGTAATATCACTGTATTCATTGTGGATAATCCTAATTAGTTACATGATGACTACATATAGCGGTGGATGTAGCAATCTTGATACTTTGAACCTTTTTCTTTGGCCTCCTGTCGTTTTGATTCGGTGCCGATTGTTGAGGTGTTCTTCATCATCATCTACCTGGGCTTTTCCTCCAACATAGTTGGGGTCGGCTGCTAGTAACTGGACACAGCTGAATACCACTATTTTACATAGAGCGGCTGTCCAACTGATCTCCACAACCCGTTACTGGGTAATACGATACCCCTCGGTAAGAATTGATGTCAGACTTTCGGGCATCTGACGACCCGTAACGACTGTCAAAGATCCAAGTTTGACATTCTTTAGGTATTACGTGGTAGCCGGAAATACTAATTTCGATCAAAATTCGACTTTAAATTATGAAAAGCTACAAGCTTCAGTAGGTACTGCTATAAGGTTATAGGTAGTAGAACAGTAGCTGTGTATAGCGTGTGTACCTCATTAATTTCATCCAACATTTTCCCAACTATGTTGGGGTCGGCTTCCAGTCTAACCGGATGCAGCTAAGTACTATTTTTAGATATTTCAATATTTTAATTTAAAATGATTTGTTCTTACTTATTTTATCATCTTCATAGCAGTCCTCAGTGGACTGCTATGAAGACTGCTATGAGAACAATTTTATCATGTCATACAAATATCAAAGCAAGTATCAAAACTGTTTACGTAGCGTCGTTAATTCACTCCTATAAAGAGATGGTGAAAGATAAACGAATAGAATTTGGTTCGTGACTCTTGTTGCATTGTTGTTTTATTGATACTGATATGTTCCATTTAACTGATTTACATCCAGATAAAGAACTTAGTTAAATATACCTTGACCTAGTCTTTAAAAACCGGGTTACTGGCTACTAGATATTAGGCTGTCGCTTTCCTTAGCGATATTAAAAGAGGTTAATATGTATGATAGTGCATCATTCATTTTCTGATAAAGAGAGAGATGGTATCAGCAATTTGTTATATTGGTTTTTGTGCGAAAGCTCTTAGTCACCGGAAAAAGCTCTTCGCTCTAAAGTCTGTGAAAGTGATAGCTTGCTATCCAGGGCCTTCAAGATAATATCAAGCAATAAGGAAATACTATACCTTATACAACAGACCTGGGGGCCTAAGAAGGCCACTTTGGCGAATCATAAGAGGATAACATTATGAATCATAATGGATAATTAACTGTTAAGTTAATCGTGTCAAATCCCATTGGTGAAAGATTTTTCAGTTATTTTTTTTAGTCTGTGCTAAAATACCAATCAATCCAATCCAAATCCAATCCCAATCTCTTTGATTAGGTATACTACGTAGTGTATATTATGGTTTATAATGTTATGCTTTTATGATTCTGCCAAAGTGGCCTTTTAGGCCCCTTGTTAGCTACATCAAAATAGTCAACAACCTATGGCAAAGATTGCCATGACTCAACTCATGCTTGTTTTTTGATTTCAAATAATCTTAAAATATTTTTTTTTTCTCGCAACACCGACTTAAAAGCAGGTGTAAGTACGATTACTACCAATCAAAAGCAATATCAATATTTAAGAATGTCAACAAAGTAATTGAACTTGAAATGAATTACGTAACCGTGTATGTTTATCTTGTCGTTACCATCGATCCAGTTTTTGTCTCCGCCGCGGGCATTCAGTAGGCACAAGTACACATATTAATATGTCTAATATATTATGTCTGTAGGTATGTGCATACGCAATACTTGTATCTAGTATAAAAGCTCCGAGCTCCAGAACAGAAGCACATTCGTCTACAATAAACAAACCACTCAACATGGTCGCCAGAGTAAGTTGTTGATCTTGTTTATTAGAAGATTGAGTTCTATTGCAAAGTTTCATTACCTAAATCAGATTAATCCTACTAATATTTATTTAATAAATGTGAAAGTTTGTGAAGATGTTTGGATGTTTGTTACTCAACCACGCGTAAACCGTTGAACAGATTTGGATGAAAACTGGCACATAGATAGACCATTTCCTGGATTAACACATAGGATACTTTTTATTCAGATATTCCCACGGGATTGAAACTTACGCGGGTTAAGCCGTGGGGCGCTGCTAGTTATTATTAAATTATATAATATAGTGATTTCTTCACAATAAAGTATGGTCTTGGACTTTACTTGGTGATATTTATAGGATTTGAAAAAAAAACATTAAGATGATACACCTGTGCCTTACTTTTTTAGAATCACATGCCTGATAGTATTTCACCACAACTGTCAGTGTAATCTCAAAATAGACGAACTTTATAATCTAGATTTTTACTTACCAAGCTATTTCATTACAGTTCCTGACTTTCTCTGCCCTGGTGGCTGCCGCTACCGCCGTAGCCGTCCCGGTAGTGCCCGTCGCCAAGCTGGCGTACGCTCACGCCGAGCCCGAAGCCCCCGCTCACTACGAATACTCGTACTCCGTCCATGATGACCAGAGCGGTGACTTGAAGCAGCAGCAGGAGTCTCGCCAAGGGGACGCCGTGCACGGCTCGTACTCGCTCGTGCAGCCCGACGGCGTGCACCGCATCGTCGACTACACCGCTGATGACGTACATGGCTTCAACGCTGTCGTGAGGTACGAGGGTGCCCCCGCCCAACAAGCTCCTGCCAAGATCGCCTACTCCGCCCCCGTAGCCAAGATCGCCTACGCCGCTCCCGTCGCCAAGGTCGCCTACGCACCAGCTCAAGTCTCCTACTCTCACGCCCCTGCCCAGGTCCAATACTCTCAAGCCCCTGCCCAGCTCCAATACTCCCACGCTCCTGCCCCGGTTCAGTACTCCCACGCCCCTGCCCCGGTTCAGTACTCCCACGCCCCTGCCCAGGTCCAGTACTCCCACGCTCCTGCCCAGGTTCAGTACTCCCACGCACCTGCCCAGGTCCAGTACTCCCATGCACCTGCTCAGATCTCCTACTCCCAAGCTCCTGCCCAGCTCTCTTACTCTCACGCGCCTGCCCAAGTCTCCTACCAACACGCCCCTGTCGCCTACGCCTCAGCTCCCGTCGCTAAGGTCGCGTACGCCGCTGCTCCCGTCGCCAAGGTAGCCTACGCTCAAAACCTCGGCCAGGTCACCTTCTCCTCCCCCGAAGTCTCTTACCACCACTAAGTAATAAGAACTAAGTAATAAGTAATAAGAACCATTGTTGTTAAATTTATTTATTTTGTTAAATACAAGACAGTCAATCTTATTTCGCAGCTTTTATTTTTTTACCGAGGATCAGTGGAAAGAATTGTACAAGGAGGCGTCAAAGCGGAGTATCCGATATCAAAACGTTCTAAACGAAGTTAGAAGGAAGCGTGCGGGTAGTGTCGGGGAATCAATTGAATTATGTAGCATTATGATGCGAGTGGGTCCGGTTACGCGGCACGTCCGCGCCCCCGGCGGGACGCTCTGACGCATTGCTTCTGACACACTATTCATTCGGCTAGTTTACTCTACGACCAACAACGCACTTTGAGGACAGGGAACATTCCCCCTCCGTCGCCTGCCGCATACACAGGTGCGGGGGTCAGGGTGTGCCTACGTTATGTAGAAATGTTTAGCGCCCGCTTTGCAAAACAGCGGAACGTGTCGACATTAATGATTGCAGGCAAATATAAATTGACAGAGTTGATGGTGAAAGTAGTTGTTAGGACGCACCAGAGGGGCTTCAGACGTGTGATGTGAATATCATATTATGTTACTCTTGGGTGCTATTACAAAATGTTGTAAGGGGTTGTCTTGTGTTGTAGCCAAACATTTTTATAGCGTGGTGAAAGCAGCCGGTCGGGAAAAAAGAGAATTTACTTGTCTGCAGCAATGATAATTTACATGTAAAATTGGTTAGCAAGTTCTTCTTCAACTGGAGTACTTATTTGGTTTATTGAAAGTTGGTTGATGTGAAAAGTTGAGGTCACCCAAAAATCTATATAATATTGGAACTGTTAGTGGCTATACAGCATGTATCAGAAAGAAAGGTGTGGTCATATTATTTAAGGGTGTGGTACAGTCCATCAAACTGAACAACTTTATCCATGGGACCATAATCGTATTCGCGAAAAAATAAATCAGCCGTCCCATACATTTGGGTCGAGTAGGTGTTGAAGGCAGACCACGTAGGAGATGGCGGGACGAGCTGGATAGGTTCCATCAAAACTGGAAGGAGGACGCGCGGGCTCGCGACAGATGGAAGGAGTGGAGGGAGGCCTTTGCCCAGGAGTGGGACAGCACAGGCTAAACAAAAAAAAAAAAAAAAAGGTGTTGAAGTTTTGTATGGGACAGTTGATAATTTTATCTCGATTACGATGTTAGTCCCATGGAGAAAATTGTTCAGCTTGATTATTTGTACCACACCCTCAAATATGACCACACTTTTCTGATACATGCTGTACCTATAGGAGGATATCTAAGAGTAGCTTTAGATGTGATATTGTGACTGTGGATTAATCACAAGGATCAAAACAGTGCATAACTAGCAAGACAGAGTTTTTTATAAAAAAAAAAACAAAAATAGAAAAAATCAACAAATAAATTGAAACAAAACAAACACGAATCAACAACATTCAAAAGCAAAGCTCAAATATTATGTTCCACATTTAAATGTTAAAATCACACATTTTGCGGATAAAGAGGCAATAACGTATTCACAGTGCGAATATTTAATGTAGGACGAATAAATAATTTATAATCAGTACGGACAAATGTTTTGGTGAAGTTTTACAAGCCGCCCACAAAGGGTTGGATCGCGTTAATCCCGCTATTATCGGATGATGAACTATTACCCCACTCTCCTCACCCCTTGCCTCACCCCTCTGGCGCCCGGTAGCCTCCCTTGCTCGCTCATAGTTTGTATTACGGTGATATTACACCGACTGTTCGTGATATTAAGCAATCTCTAGAGATTCGATGTACGATAACTATATATGACTGATGAAAGGGTTGTGTGTTTTATAAAAATGTTTTGGCGATAATCACTGGTTAGTGTGTTATTTAGGTTTTATCACAGTTTTGTTAATTCTCCCTTGGTTTGTACGTGCGTGTAGTTGGATTTCATTCATTATAATCCATTGAAACTGCTGGAACGAGACCTTTATTTCTTTCTTAAAGGGCTTACAGGACCTCAACGCAAGAAACGCAAGTATTAGAAACAATAAAAGTAGGTATATGATCGACTACATTAAACAAAATCAAAAAAAATATATGATATTCTTCAGGATATATGCTAGGTAGATACTGTGTTGAAAACATAATACAACTAATTTGATACGATAGAAAAAATGCATGAAGACACCTCTAAAAACTTTCTTTTTACAATAAAAACCATACTAATATCCTTACAGACAATCATTATGATTTCTTGTCAGATTATTCTACAAGCAACATATTAAAACACTAGTGTTTTGATTTTTTAGTCCAAACAATAGATTATTTGTAATTAAATAATTGCTTCATATTTTGCAATAAATTACCAGCGTTGTGTCATCGCGCTTCACTTTCTTTTCTATGCAGTCCGACAGTGACCGCGCTTTAGGTCATGTAAGCGCCTTAATGGGTCAACAAAAAGCTACAATAAAAAGTTGGTAGTAAATGTAGCTTCTATATTGTACTGTGAAGGTACAGACGCCAGCACATCAAGCTACCCGAAACTGTCAAGTTTTCCCAATCAATTTTGAACTTTTTGTTTATAGCAATAAAGTTGAAAATCTATTTAGAAATTTGACAGATTGTAGTAGCTTGATCTGCTGGCGGCTGTACTGTTTTAATGCATCAAGCATAAATAGCCTATGATTTTCCCACTGCTAGGACAAAGGCTAATAATTTATACAAAGTAAAGCACCTACTTGGGGTCAAACCCACGACCTACAACTCGTAAGTTATCGTACCACTACTAAGTTATCGTACCACTAGTTATCGTACCACCGTAAGCCGTTACCACTGCGCCACAACTGCTAATACATATCTCTATTTTTATGAATTACCATCGTTCACACTTACTAAAGCCCCAATTGTCACTGTAACACACATGACACAGTACATTTTGTTATCTTTAGACTCATGTTAAAAGTTTGTTTAGTAACAGGCGCACACAAAACTTCATAAAACTTTCATAAATTGTGTCAATTAATTATGTAGCGTCTAAAGTTGGAGCGATCGAAGTAGCCAAGAGAGGCGGTCGTACTGAGCTACTTACGAGTACAATGAAATCAAAGAGCATTATTAATGGCATTTTCAACAGCTGCTGAATTATACAACCGTTGTGTTTTTGCTTTTACTCACTAACATAACGCTGCCCATAGAGCTCAATTTTGAACACGTTTCGTTGGTTTATGTAAAGCATAGTGCTTTAACATACATATCATGGTCTGTCCCAAAAGTATTAGATGAAAATGTAAACAAATAGATCAGAAGACGTCGTGAGTTATAAAGTTGAAACCTTCTAAATACAGATGAGTGTTAGATTCTAATTCCCTTTAGTAAGTGATTGCGTAAGAATTTAACCTGCACCCTAATTGACTAACATACTCAATTACAATCTGTTTAATTTTGAAGGATATTGCTAATCCACTGTTTGACTGTGTGTGTTACGCTATTATCCCTCAGAACAGGGTTTGTTTACACTGTCATCAGGTAGTTACTTTTGGAACAGACTATAGTGCTTTCATTATCAAACGTCACTTTACCTCTTCCGAGTTTTTACTGCCAATGCTGCGTGTGTCGAATGAGGACTTGATAATATAACTTACTGCTGAGCATCCGCTTCAGCCTCAGCAATCATAATCGCCACGAGAATACAATTAAACCTATTATTATTTGTAAGACTGTGTTGTCCCACTGCATGGCAAAGGTCTTCCTTCCCTCTTTCCACTTTTCCCGGTCTACTGCGATTGCGCCGAACCCTAAAGATGGACTCCAGCTCATCCCGCTTAAAACAAATGCTTTAATGAATCACCAAGACTCGAGCTCCTTTGCTCTAACGTCGAAAAGTCCTAATCGTTTCTAAGGAATTAAACAAAGGGAAAAAAGCAAAGGAGGATTAAACATCTTATAACTAGCAAATATAGAAACCAAACTCTTCACCAGCAATTCATTAGACAAGCAGGGATAATCTGGCTACAAGAGTATACACACAGATTACAAGTAGGTACTCATTCTCATAACACTAATTCACTAATTCAGTCACTAATTCTGCACGCATTTGTACTTCTCTTTGGCACAAATCGCGGACACGAGGCCGCACGTGCCGCGTACAATTGCGTGCATTTAGAGCATTGTGCGCGATTGCTTCCGGATGACCCGAGTGTCAAGTTGCATCGTCGAAATTTTTTGATATTTTGTGTGGCTTCCAGTGTACACTGATATTGTGCAGTGCACTTTTATGGGTCAATGTAGCTGAACGTATGTGTAATAAATAATAATGGATTTGTATTCGATAATAATAATTGTGAATGAAATTAGTTTTTGTTGGGTTTCGTAAAAAAACTTGTTTGATTTCGTACATACTTCAATTGGGTTTTAAATTATAATGGCCATATTGATAACGTAAAACGCTTGGCTTTGACTTGAATTTCTGTAAGCCTGACTGAGTCAATAAATTCCCGATTTTACTTAAATTTCATCTTCATTCAACATAATACTTACTAAGATTATTCGTAGTATAAACATCACACCTATACGATTAGTATCGTATAAGAATCCCAGGTACAGACGCCAGCACATCAAGCTACTACAATCTGTCAAATTTTCTTCAATAGATTTTTAACTTTATCGCTAAAGGTTAAAGTTCAAAGTTGATTAGGAAGTTTGACAGTTTCGGGTAGCTTGATGTGCTGGCGGTACATGAGTCTGAGCAACTGCTTAAATTAAAAATGTTTCTTCATTTAAAAATGGCCCTGGCTTTAGCGTCAATGACTTAAAAAATCCATAGTCCATAATTATGTGTTTCATCATAATTCACCGCACCTTATACGACGTACGCAAAATATCAAAGCCAGATTTTATAAATCGTTTTACTAGAAACAGAAACTCTACCACACAGAAAGAACGGATTTCATTTCTCATAAATTCAATTGGTCGGTATGTATGGCAGAACGAATCCAATGGTGGTGCATCAGTACTTGTGCTTAAATCGTACTGTCAAAACATTGTGCAGTTCAAGCTTTACGCTCTGATATTCCTTTCCTTGTTATCGCCCGGAGCTACGGGTGGCGGGTGGGGGCGACTGGTGATGATGCAGAGGTACTACAGAAGATCCAGTCTGAACTACTTGTAGGCATGTGCCCAGCAGCTAATTATAAAATACAAAAGGAGTAGGCGTGAAAGAATCGTTGCATGGGCGTTCTGTAGTGTCCGCCTACCTCCACGAGAAAAAGGTGTGAGTTTGTGTACGTAGTCTATTTAAACTTAGGTTTCAAATTAATATTATTTCAAGTTAAACAAATATCAGCTTTATTTTAATGCTAATTAAGTTGATTTTAGAGTGACTAACACTATTGTCAAGGTTATAAAAATATTTGAAGTTGTAGCGTAAACTGAACTTTGTTGTGTAGGAATTAAAGTTATTTTTCCATAAACTCATATTTGTTTACATTTTTGACAAATTCGAATGCAGATTAGTTTCACAGCTCGTCACTTTTTTGGGAAAAGCGTTAGGTACTTGTGTGTCTTGCCCCTGGTCGAAGAATTTCTGACAAACGACTGGGACAGTCGTGGTGACAACGTTCATAACAGACTGGAGCTTATGTTATCACACTAATATTATAAAGGTGAATGTTTGTGAGTGTGTGTGTGTTTATATGTTTGTTACTTCTTCACGCTCAAACGGTTGGACCAATTTTGATAAAATTTGTTATGTAGGTAGCTGACACCCTGGATTAACATATAGGCTAGTTTTTATCCTTATATTCTCTCGGGATCGAAACTTATGCGGGTGAAACCGCGCGGCGCAGCTAGTTAAAAATAAAAATGTTATCCGTAATTAGCGTATAGTGACTTAAGGCACTGCCTCCGCATATCTTGTATGATGGCCTCACCACTTCTTGTCAGCCATGAAAAGTGGTATCAGTCAGTCACAAACACATTTACAAATTGTAGAAGTTGAAGAAGTAATTGCTAACTTAATCAGTAGGTACAGACGCCAGCACATCAAGCTACTACAATCTGTCAAATTTCTATAATAGATTTTCAACTTTATCGCTAAAGCATAAGGTTCAAAGTTGATTGGGAAAATTTGACAGTTTCGGGTAACTTGATGTGCTCTATACATCTATTCTCTCGAAATGACTGCTTATATTGAAAGTCTGTCCTTCGTGACAAATTAAAAGAATTTCTCAGCAAAATGTATATCGTGTGGTAGTTTACTCTAAGTGGACCTTTTGAGACTTGTTCTGTTGTTCGCAAGGGTGGAAGTGGGTGGCAAGACTATGTCGGAAACAATTAGGGTGTGCGCACGCGCGGCAGCTTCCTGGACCTCGCCTAATTGGCGTATCTCTGCGCCGCTCAATGTATCTCTGTTATAATTGACATGGCTGCAACAGTGAGATTAGATTGCTATCTGTTTATGTTAGTTACTCCATTAATGTTGGAGCGATCATTATGTGGTTGAGAGCGTGTGACTGTTACAATCATGTGATTCTCAATACAATACATAGCTGGGAACTGCTGGGAAGGCGTTATTCTGTTTCGGTTTATGGATGTTTTTACCCTGTCTGATACCCGTAATGGACGGGTTATGTTTCCTCCGTACATAACGTGGCGAATTTTACTCCTTTATTCCCGTTCAGTTACACCATGTTGTGTTTGTGTTACACTGTTACCCATTGGGAGAAAATATCACGACAAGTAACATTGTAACTCAATGCCACGTTTTTTGTCCCATTAATGAACACTGTTGCCTCTTAACTTTTCAGTAGGATGAAAGCTACCTCCTGTTTTCATTTTCGTTTTTAATTATCTGCGAAAAAGATTTTTATAACTGAAATGCCTTTCAGTGAGAGCTTTTCCGTTTTTCCGGGAGGTTTATTGTGGAATCAATATTGCTTTTGAAAAATTGGTACATTTTTTAAAGTTTCTGTGTCATTTTAAAGGGTTAAATTGTACAATGTAACGATAAAAGTTATGTTGAAACATGTTAGATGCAATTCCATTTTAAAGACAAAAGTCAAATCATTAATTTCAAGTACCTAAGCCATTAAAGGGCGCTTTTGAACGTCATTTTAAAAGAAACTATCTTTTCTTTTCTTGTAAGTAAATTTTGACGTTCAAAAGTGCCTTTTAATAGCCTACTTAAAATAAATTATTTTCACTAAGGGGCCGTCTCCACTAGAGAATCGCGGCGATATCATCGTCGTGCCACGTATTTCTATACACTCTCTTAGAACGTGTCTCCACACGGCGATATCATCGCGACGAATATTTGATGGCACGACGAGACTATCGCCGCGATTCTCTCGTTCGTGGAGACAGCCCTTTAAATTTTTTCCTGTAAAATCAAATATCGTATCTAACATGTTTAAACAAAACTTTTATCACTAAAAAACATTGTACAATGTTACCCCATTTCAAATGACACAGGAATATTTGACGCAGCCCTTCATTAGCAAAACTAATGATTCGCTAAACACCGCCGGCCCCTACCCCGTATTCCCAGGGCACCTGCTTTGTTCGACCAAAATCTATTTATTCATATCGTATTGCTAATTTGAGGATTAGGTGGCGCGTTCCGTCGGTTATTGAATTATCCATTCCGTTTGCGGGGAGTCCGGAGTCCGGGCTGAGTCCCGGGTCCCGGGGGAGTTCGGTACGACTTGCGTCGTCGGTTGATCTTTGATGTATTTTCAGTTTTGAACGTTGTTTTTTTTTGTGAGTGGCTGTCGAATGAATGTTATGATACGTGATTGAATACATGAAAAGCTAAAAATATACAAAACAATATCCTAATTTTCTTCAGAAACCATTGAATGAAATCATTCTTTTATAAGAAAATCCTCGTCTAATAATCAAAACGATTTATTCTTCGTTCGTCCCACATGCTTTCAGTGAATCAAATTCACAATATTTTATGCCTCCTTAACCTAAAAAATCTCACCGTGAAAACTTAGGTGAAGCGAGTTTGTTTTTGCTAGGAATTGACATTATTGACAGCTCACTTCACGCTCACGTCATCTAAGTTTTCACGGTGAGATTTTTACAGAATAGCACCGCAGGTACTAGTTAAGGCTCCTTCAAACAGACGCGACACGCGATAAAATCGCACGCGACACAAAGGCACCGCAAGTCGCACAACGAACAGTGCCTTTGTGTCGCGCGAGATTATAACGCGTGTCGCGCCTGTTTTTAGGTGCCTTTATAAGTTTTTTTGATTGAATCGTTCTTGTAGCAAGGCATCGTGATCTATTCTATTGAACTTCTTTTGGTAACGCCAATATGTATGTATGGCTTTACAAGTTTACATAAAGAAGAAGATAATAAATAAATTCCAGTGGTTGCAAGTCTGTAACTTCCCCCGCACATGAGTAGGGGCTGGCGGCAAGGCACACAGCAAAATGTCGGCGCACATACCGCGCGCCGTGAATACGTTATTATGTTTAGTTTACGAGTAAATATTTAGCGCGCGCTGCGGCCAATTAGCGCTGCGGTAAACATACACTAACTTTGGGACAACTTGTTCTAAATCGATATAAGTACTTGTATGTTAAAAGGTAAAAAGGTTCACTTTGTTAATAAGCAGTGTATCGAGGAAATAGAAGCACACGTTACCTAAGGAATTTTTGTCTCACGAAGCGACACCCGTTTTACTTGTGTTAACCAAGCGCGTGTCGCTTCGTGATTTAACAAAATATGTACTATACTAAATAACAATAACTTGTTTCTACATCCTATTAGTAGGTATTCACAAGCACTGATACACCAAACCCAAATTCATAGTTTTCGATTTCCTCGTGTTTTAACGATTGCTTTGTTAAGACCTATTTCAAAAACCAAAATACTATAAACAACATAAAATTACCATTAGTACGGTGGGAGAAAATAATTTTTTAAACCTATAACTCCTATAAGCGTATACAAATATTAGTGGTCCTGGCTATTCAACGTGTTCAAAATTTCACTGAACCAAAATCTTGCATCTGCAGGAAACTTTCTAAAACAATTCCTCCGTAACTTTGCACCGACTCAAAAGACGTGCTTCCAAGCGTAAAACATCTATAAAACCATCATTAATTCGCGAGCATTTATCACATAATTGCGTTTAATGGCGTTGACAATGGATCAGTGGAGCGAAGTCGAGGAGCCACTCAATTATGTGGCATTCAGGATCGCTGCTGTTTGCGCTGGTACTTGCAGCCGCGGCCCCTGATTGGCTGGCGAGGGGACCGACCACCCCTAGCGCTCAACAGTCAGCCTTTGTGGACATCACCATTATTTTTGCACGCCACCAATATTTGGATTGTTGAGATTTTGTCGATGAGCTCTTGTGGATTTGTGTTTTGTTGAGAGTTATTGGATAAATGAATTAAGGTTACGTGTTATTGATGTGGCTTTATTATGCCTATTTATTATGTATAAATTTGTGTCCCAGCAGTGGGAATATTATAATCTGATCATGTTATGTATGTATGTAATTTAATTGAAATTCCTTTTAATCTATTGCATATCCGACATGGGTAGACTGTTGATCCTACTAATATGTGTTTAACAAGAACTGCAGTGCGATTATGTAACCATCTCACCGTGAAAACTTAGGTAAGTGAAGTGAGCGTGGAGTGAGCTGTCAACAGTGTCAATTCCTAGCAAAAACAAACTCACTTCACCTAAGTTTTCACGGTGAGATTTTTACAGAATCGACCGGCTGTGGTAGGTAGGTAAACAGTTAAGCAACAAATTTATCTTTATAGTATTTGGCGAAGAAATGTCTATAACCCAAGGAAATACATCCCCAGCATTCATTCAAAAACGGTGATAGAAAACATCGTGAAAAAACCGGCATGTCCCAAAACCAAATTTTCGAAGACATGTGACGTCTACCAACCCGCACTGGGCCCGCGTGGTGGATTCCGGCCCACTCCCTCACACAGAGAGGAGGCCTGTAGCCCATGGGATATTTTAGGCCGATTATGTTAGACTCAGACCGTGAGTATTTATAATATGCAAACATAAATTGTGTGCACGGGCACAATCTACCTTAAGGCTCCTTCAAACAGGCGCGACACGACACGCGACACAAAGGCACCGTAAGTCGCGCAACGAGCGGTGCCTTTGTGTCGCACGCGATTATATCGCGTGTCGCGCCTGTTTGTAGGAGCCTTTAGTCACAATCGAACTGGCGTTTGTGTAGCACATGTGTAGCACGTTAAGTAAAATTACCGTAATCGTCTAAGGGAAGTCTTAATATTTGGGTCATTAGAATCGGCTTGTGGTAATTTAATTGGCATAAGAAACATCGTGTATCCTATTTACTGGTACATCCACAATAGGTAGGTAGGTACAGTCAGCCTCAAAGAGATCGATCATTCGACTAGAATTGAAATAAATTCTTGCCAATGTATACATGTTTTTGAGGCTGGCTGTACTAAAAAGCTACCCAGCTCCATCCATACTAACCTACCTAAACGCTACCCGTGCTCATTCGACTGCGTGCCAACCAACGGGTCGTACATCTATCTGCGTGCCAGCGCCCCTCGTACGCATTAATGTTATTATTTGGCAACATTTACTAAATAATTTGCTCGTTAAACGTCCGCCGATCGGGCCCCGTGCCCGTCCCTAACTACCGTATTGTGTCGCCGGACGATTTGTCCGCGCCTCCCCCGGGACTAACGACGGGATTCAACCAATACGACTCTAACATTAATTACTGCTCCGTCTTTTGTAGTAATATTTGTAGCAACATGCTCTTTTGTTAGCGATACGAAATTAATAACGGCCTGTTATTGTGTAGGGATTACAAAACTATCGGTGACGGTTTCTATGACCTCTTATAGATGCCTTCGTTTGGAGTTGATGAGGTTTCGCTAAGCTCTCGCTGAATTGGAGATCTCATAGCCATTGATTGTATATGTATTTGTAACCCTAGAAGCAGCTTTATACGTTTTATAAGAATACAAAACAATACAAACACTCTTTGAAATAGACATTTTTTTTTTTTTTAGATATATTATTATAATCAAGTTGTATCTTAATGCTATAAATAAGTTAAGATACGAACTTGTCACAAAACATAGGGACATAACAGTGGCGAAGGTTTCATACCACTCGATTCCTACCAGCTTACCCTTGAAAAATGGCACAGTCAGTATTTTATAGACAATTAATATAATCATATTAAAGATATCTACTCCGGCTTACCTCTTACAAAAATTGACCCTTCGCTACTGGAACATACGTAGAATTTGTATAATGCAACAAGAAATAATAAAAAGCATACAAAAGTTAATACGTTTCGAAAATGGGAGGTCTGTCCACATGAAGAAGTGACGTTTCGTTCCAGTATTCTTGCGGCAAGCACCACTGCAGGCCTCTGCGTCCGTTCCACCAGTGCCTGAATTGCTTATGGGCCTGTTGACGTCGTATATTGCTGTTCAAGGCTTCGCAGAGGTCGCAAAGCGGGTGGAACTGTGGCAAGTCTTGTACAGAATCCACGGTGTAGTAGTTGGTCCATCCGAAAAATTCATAATAATTTTCTCGGTTCTTTACCGCCTGGTACATCACGTAGGCTAAGTTGTATGGATGTATTGTGCGAGCGTTTATGTATGATCCGGGAGGGAGAAATCTGGGGGAAAATAAATTGAATACTGACACATGTTACCAGTCAAAAATCAGCTATCATCGTAATCATCATTTCAGCCCGGAATCACCCAATACTGGGTATAGATCTCCCGTTTTTTCTACCATACTTCCCGGTTCCGTGCGTTCCTCATCCAGGTCTTTCCCGCAACTTTCACGATATCATCAACCCAAAGCGCTTTTGTACGGCCCAGCAGTGCTATTCTGTAAAAATCTCACCGTGAAAACTTAGGTGAAGTGAGCGTGGAGTGATCTGTCAAAAGTGTCAATCCCTAGCAAAAAGAAACTCACTTCACCTAAGTTTTCACGGTGAAATTTTTACAGAATCGACCGGGTGGTGGGCCTAAACTATAGTAAGGAATTTTTAAATGTATTTATCTTTCACCATCACCAATAACACCAAAATAATATAGCTATACCGTTCCTAAACTGTAATAACCCGTGTGCCTAATTTTTCGAATATCAAAAATTCTTGCGCAATGTTATAATAAACGTACCTCCATTTACCAAAAGCCCGATATTGATTCAAACTAGGGTCTGAGAGCTTAAAATATGTTCCTAACAAATTACGTAGAATATAGTAAACTTCCATCGAACACAAAGGCGTAATCTAACTCTTTGTATAACAAGAATTACCCGTGGGAACCTCTACTGACTCTAGGATATGTCTTACCTGGTGTAATTAGCACCACCAAACACAATGGGGACAACGTAATTATTGTACCCGTGGAGAACCTTCTCCGTGACGTAATCTTCTGAGAAAGAGTTCTCGAACGCCATGTAGAAATAATAATCCTTCCTTAACATTACTTCACAGTCGTCGTATGTGCATTTTGCTTTAGAACAGCCTCCATACACGTCGATTTGTAGAGAGAAGTGGTACAGATGTTCCTGGAGCCTCGTCAAGTAGTCGTCTCTTAAGCTGTCGGCCCAACAGTTGCTCACCAGCCAGGCGGCAGCTTTTTTTCTATCATGTAAGACGTGCTGTATCTCCGCAGGAATAGACTTGCTTTCATCGTATACTTGCCAATGCACATGTTTACTTGGAGCGACGATGTGGCGCGTCACGTTTCGCACGACGAAGTAAGGCCAATGCACATCAGAATCCAGTCTATAGGTAAACGTCCAGTTGAAGAAGTTATCGTAGTTCACTTCACAAGCTGGATAGTTGTATGAAGATTCTAACGTAGTAAAAATATATATTTGCGAATTTGACCTCTTTTCTGGCAGCTGTATGTCATTTCGCTTGATAAGTTGTTCAGTAAAAAGCAAAGCATGGAATCGCGTATAGTCTCCATCTAATAAATATTTGTCGTCAGTGAATATACAGTTGTTTACTCGACATTTTAAATTTGGGAATACCTGTTCCTTGTCCTCATTCAAGGTATAGTGATTACTGTCCCACACAAGTATGTATTTTTGCCGTGAATCTGATAATTTCGTATAAGAGAACAATGTATAACTTAGGTCGTAACGAATCCACAATATCTGTAGAAGTGCAAAGAAATACAGAAACAATAGTGCGTAGGCCGCATATCTAATAGAGGTTCTAGAATTATAACGAAACAGTAACCTCTTAAAAAATGCCATTGATCATAGTACGATAATAGTATACGCTTGAATAGGCTTGAATTAAAAATGTCATTTTGATGCTCTGACAATTGATAGCTTTTGGTTTTTTTGCAGTTTTGTGTCAGAAAGCAAAGGAAAACTCACACCATTATCTATACACTATAAGAAGTATGAATAAGGAAATCCGACATACTTTTCTTTTTTAAACTTTTCACTAAATAGGTAGTCATATAGAGGAGCCATATTACTCATTAAGTCTTAAGTTCTTATTGATTTTATTCCGCGAAGCAAGCACGTTATTCGTTCGCAGAAACAAAAATTACTTAGGTACTTTTACTAAAATGTTATAACAACAAACAGAAAATACACGACGGCTGGCAAAGATTACACTAATCTTCATTATGACTCGTGGGAGTATCTTGACCACTGAATGGCATCATTGTTCCCCATAGGTGGCACCATCACTTAACTGGCGTTAACAATGCGCCCCAACGCCTCACTAATCCGAGATTAAGATCGTATCTGGAACAGGACATGATAAACACTTCACATAAAAATACAATTCATGTTTCATGAACAGTTAGTTTTGAGTGTTAAAAAAATATTGACAACTGTCGTTGTGCAGGAATTATAGAAGTTAAACATCAAATGATTTTTGTGTTTAGTACTACAGCGCGTGATATTGATCCAGTGTCGAATTCATAGATGTTAGGTAAATAGTTATATGAGAATCTTACAGATCATTTGAATGTGATAAAAAGAGGCAGTTTTGTCGGTATCCCTATTCAAGATTTTAACCGTCAGAAAGAGGACGTCTAGTAGTCGATAGAAGCAGTCGTGATGAGATCAATGACAGACGTCTAGTTACTTTCTGTCAGAACCCAGCAAATCGGGGGTCTACTCCCTCAGCATGAAATCCCTAGTTTCTGCCGAAGTTATGGGCATTTTTACTCCGTATCACATAAAGGCATTAGATTAGTTCGGGTCCCGAACTAAGAATGATGACAGTTCTCCCTAATCCCGATGGGTTTTTCCCCGTCCGAAAATTTGAATTAGTCTCTTGTTTTGAGGGTACAAATACTTTTAGACGGGCCCGTATCTTCGTTTACTTATTTAGAGAAGCCTCTAATGTGCCTGATGGGCCACACCATTATAGTTAAAAAATTGGAGGTATGGAGTTATTATCCATACTAATATTATAAATTCGAAAGTAACTCTGTCTGTCTATCTGTGCGTCTGTATGTTACCTTTTCACGCCTAAACCACTGAACAGATTTCGATAAAATTTGGCAGAGAGATAGATTGCATCCCGGGGAAGGACATAGGATAGGTTTTATCGACATACCTTGCGTGCGAACCCGCGGGCGGAAGCTAGTTTATATATATGTAGTTAATTAAAACAGTACGACACTAATTACATTAATTAAGAGTTAGTTCAACAATCACTGTATTGAAATTCAAACTCCACTCAGTTGCACATTTAAACTAGATAGCAATTCTCATTACGATATAATAAGCCTAGTATGTTGTATAGTTGGCAAAGCTAATACATTTACCTATCCGAACAGGCAACACTTTGTACCAAGTTAAACTTCTGCCGTCATTATTATATCACTGTTCCGTCATCGTGTCCGAGTGTCGACAGTATTGTCCGACAAATACAGTTATTGTTGGCAAAATAACTCCATTGTTAATGTGTAAAATGTTGGAGAGCAAAAACTTTGGGACAATGGACCAGTAATTGAATTAGAAGGTCTTGAAGGCGTGTCGTTGTGTTCGTTCTCGGAAACTACATGTGTGACTTATATAATGTGATATTAGGACTTGGTTTGCAGCTGGTTTTGACGGACATTAGAAACTTGCAGTACAATGTTGAGATGAGTTCGATTATGATTATGAAAAGCTTACGCTTATTCTTGTACCTACATTAGAATAGGTGGCAAGGTGAGATAATTAAAAAGTTATTCTTATTAATACCTACAGCGTGCATAGACTGTTTTCTTACAGTTTAGTTTACTTATAGTTAAATATCTCTACTATCTACCACTTAGAATAATGCCATAACATGTCTCATTATAACAGTATCTGACATATTTATGTGAACTGATACTAGGTATGTATATATATTACTTGACCTGTTCAACATAATATAATGTAGTATCAGAAACAAATACTCGAGTCTTATGTTGTAGCTATAAAGAAGCTGATCTAGTTAGATTTAAAAAAAACAGTATCACGCATATCTAGGCTAGTTGGTTAAACATACACACTTATCATGTTAAATTAAAATAACGTCAATTCAGCCGACGAATGATTAAATTAAAGATAGATACTGAACAAAACATTGCTATCAACAAAAACAGTTTTATGATCTGCATTGTACAGCTTCATTACGATGCGATTTTGAATACGTAATAAAATGCTGAATCACAGTTACAAAAAACGAAAGTGGATGAATTTGTGTTTGAATTTTTTTTTACAATGAAAAGTTAATACCTACTTTTACTAGTCCGTGAAACATTAAAATATTTATCAAGTTGAAAATTACAATAAATCTGCCTAGCCTTTTTCCAATTATGTTGGGGTCGGATTCCTGTTTATCCGGATGCAGCTGAATACCAATATTTTTACATGGAGCAACTGCCTATCTGACCTCCACAAGCCTGTGGTAACGCGACACCCCTTGGTGAATTGAATGGTTGTCAGACTTTTGGGCCTCTGACCATAACTACTGTCAAAAATCTACAAATGACAGCTGGGACCAACAGCTTAACGTATTTCCGAGGCACAGAGGAGTCTCGACATGTAATGGATGGTCGCCAATCCACGAACCAACCGCGGTAAGCGTAGCCTTGGATCGACCAGTGTGGCTGGTATTATTTAGCCACGAGCCCCCCAAGTAAATGTAATTTACGTACCACTTGCTCAAAAAAGTGACATTCTATGCCACAAAAAGCGGACATAACAATAGTCATTTTTAATCTGTTAAAAACAGGGAAAAAAAATTGTACTGAATTTCATTCATCCTCTAGGGGGAGAATGTGTTTTAAATTTGGAATAATTACCGAAATTTATACTGAACTACATCTGTGTTTACGCCATTGATTTTGTATATAAAGCATTATACATCTTTTTGAAAAGGGAATACGCATTTTACTTTTAATTGTCATTATTTTTAATAAATGCTTATCTCATATTATTATTGTGTTAATTTTTTCGCAAATGATACGAAAAGTAGAGTATTTTCCTCGGTGATAAAGCTGTCTTAGTCTTGGGTGAACTTAAATCCCTCGCTACACTCAGGACTCGTCTTAAATCCCTCGCTTCGCTCGTGATTTAAGTTTTAACACCCTCGCTACGCTCGGGAGTAAACCTCGAGTCCTTCGTTACGCTCGCGATTTAAATCGTTACCCGCGACAGAAGACACTGCTTTATTCCCTTGGTTAATAATCTACTATTATTTTATTTTCTCATATTAAAAGTTAGTATGTTTGAATTAAGAATTTGAGATAATTTCCAAGTTATGGAACAATAAACCGAATGTCATACTTAAATGTTCAAATTCCATTGCAACCAAAAACTTATTAGGACCTCTTTGTTATAAACGGCCATTCAAAAATCAACTTAGAACACATGTGACTAAAGTAGAAAACTGATTAAGTGGTGATGGAATAAATATTATCTGAGATTATGAACATTGCTTTATAGTTTAAGATCCTTTAATCCTGAAAAACAATAATCATACCTCAAAATATTAATAGTGTTAACTATTGGCTCAAGGAAAATCTACATTTTGAATGCAAAATCATCCGTACCACTGAGAACAATGATTGACACACGAAGAAAGCAAAAACTTGCAACAGAATAACAGAAAAAAATCCAGAACCAAGCATTACAATTTAAAATTCAAATCGTTTAAATATTTATGAAGTATTTAGTTATTGTCAAAACAGTGGCGAATCACAATAGTGGTATTGTCACGATTGTTCCCGTGTGCTAATGTTGTCAATGGCGTGAGTGGAGTATGCTCTGTTGACCACTCGAGGGCTTCCGCCTTTTGTAGGGCGAAGTAAGAGCATGGGGTCCTCTTGTGGTGTGTGCTTAATTTTGTGGATGTTGATAATAAAGGAAATGATAAGTAAATAGGTTTCATGGCGATCTATGTGAGCTTGATGGTCACATCACTCCTATTTATATTTCGAACATCCAAAGAGATTTAAATCTCTCGTTGAAATTTCCTGTGTTACACACCGTGTTACCTATTATAACAGAGGCAAAAATTTAGCGTAGTTTTGAGCTTTAATAATTTTGGCGTAATTTTGACAGATCGAAGCGTAATATTAGGTCCTCTGCGGTAATTAGACAATACACGAGTGAAGAAAATCAACCATCCTAATACCTACTACTTTGCTTACCTAAATCATAAACCACTGATTAACAACGAAACCAATATGACCATAGTGACAATGGACTCTGGAGTGACGGGTTCGTGACCGGATATTTTGACAAGCAAAAAAATTATATCAATTACGGACATACGTTTCCTGTTTAACCACTACCTACACAAAAAGTGGCAAAGAATCGTAATATTAATAGATTTCCGATTTCGCGAATCAGTTCTCGGTAGGCATAAGCTCAAGTGTCCCCACAATGCATGGCGGTCGGAAGGGCCGGGCGCACCATGTGCTAATCCACTTAACAGCGGTTAATCCTCGCTTAGTTACCGCCACACTATTGTCCGCGCGGGAAGTGCGCTCGACTGTAGATAATTCAATCACAACAGTTGTAGCACATTAATTACGGATTGTGAATCTTAACTTTGGATTCGGAATTATAGATTTGAAAGCTAAGATTTCTAGTCTAATCTAGTTTGCTTGAATCACTATGAAACCAATATGACATATCAACCTAACATATAATCTACTTTCTTCAATTTATAAAATGGAGATCGTTTAGAAAAATGAGAATCTGAAGATAGTTCTGGAGCTAAAAATGGGCCGTTCCATAATCCATACTAATATTATAAATTCGAAAGTAACTCTGTCTGTATGTTACCTTTTCACGCCTAAACCACAGAACGGATTTCGATAATATTTGGCAGAGAGATAGATTGCATCCCGGGAAAGAACATAGGATATTTTTATCCCGATACTCCCACGGGATCGACACTAATGCGGGTGAAACCGGGGGGCGCTGCTAGTTTTCTATAATATAAAAGGAAATAAATAGAACCTATACCTATATAGTTTCAATCAACTCAACCTATCGCAGTCCACTGTTGGATATAGGCCTCTCCCAGACCGCGCCACAACACTCTGTCCTCCGCCTTCCGCATCCAGTCTATCCCAGTCAACTTCGAGAAGTGACCCTTCAAGACTTGAGAATTGTACAATGCGCGCCACGAAAGATGAGACTTCCCCCGCTCTTTTCGCCGCCCCTATGACGTCCAGTCCCGTCCCGCACTCAGACCTCATACCGCTAAAGATACCTAAAATCGTGTTCTGCGCAAGTCAAACCACGTGGTGTGTCAAGTCTCATCTTTCGTGGCACGTATTGTACATGACTTACGTCTTGTCCAAATTCATGCCGAGGCCAACCAGCCGGGCTCCGTTTAGGCTGTGCAGCATATGGTGTAACTGTTCCAGTGTCTCTGCCATTATGACGATGTCATCGGCAAGGATGTGAGATGAACTCGCCGTTAATGTTGATACCCTATTCAGTCCAGTCCAACCTGCATAGTTACGATAGTTTATTAAACTTGGAAAAAGTAGAATCTACATGCTTACTAGTAATATTATAAAATAGTCCGAATATGACTTCTCATTAGGACAGTTTTCTTGATATCTCTATTAGCTTAGTTAATTACAGAATCGACAATAGTAATGTAGTACCTAACCGATAGGTGAATAGAATTGCGTAGAAGAATCCTACTAACTTATAAACTAGCAATGCCCGTGGCTTCGCTCACGTAACTGTGTATTCTATTGGCATTATAAGCTAATAGGAACGTGAAGTCATGATATATTCGTAATATTCTCTACAACATCGCTTGATTTTCCTACTTCTTTAAAAAATCGAAATATTTACAATAAGTACCCATATTTATTTATATTTATGTATACTTTATTGTACACCAGAAAATACATAACGAAAAAATACGAAACATACAATGGGCCGCCATATCGCTTTCTGCGATCTCTTCCAGGCAATCTTGGAATTTATTTATTTATTTATAATTGAAACAAAAAAAATGGACAGTGAGAGCGTATTTAAACTACATGTAGCTTTATCAATTCTAATACCACAGTGTAAACGGCTAGAAGTCCCATTAAATATGATTAAATCATATTGCAACATAATATCTACTATATTTATAATTTCTCCGAAGTTCTACGTGGGTGAAGCCAGTTTGTTATAAATATTGTAAAGTTACGCTTATCATGACTCAAATATCCTCTTCCTGCTTTCAAACTAAATTATTGTTCTGGGACCTTTATCTTTGCATGTATCTTAAACACTGACGAATATCTCTCGATCTGCACTTAACAGATAAAGGGAGAGCCCAAAAATATTTATTGTGTTTACACAAATACGTAGGTGGTAATCCGAGTTACCATTACCTATTCACAAGTCATAAGGAAGGGGAACACGTATTGTGTCGTTGAAAAAACCTTTAATAATATTATTGGGTTCTAATTTCGTTTGACTGTTAATCGTGGTTATATAAAAGTGTCAACCGGCCTCAATGGAGGTGCCAATTTGTATAGAGTTACAGTAGGTACTTGAATGGAGCTTCGCGTTTTTGGTTACACAATTGGTACAACAAAAAATATGAATAATATCTCGCCCTAATAAAATAAGTGATTATTCAAGTGTTGCGTCTCGATGTGTATTTTTTTACGTTTGTATCTTGGTGGAGGCT
This sequence comes from Luperina testacea, assembly GCA_927399505.1. NCBI lineage: Eukaryota > Metazoa > Arthropoda > Insecta > Lepidoptera > Noctuidae > Luperina > Luperina testacea. The sequence goes on from OV656771.1 coordinate 5,353,053, forward strand.
GTTGGTTCTTAGAAAATATTATTAGCTTGAGTGGGTTTTTCAAGAGGCTCTTATGTTTAATTGTAGGTAATTCTGTTGATATAGTATTTTTTTTACTGATATCATGATAAAGAGACCCTTTTAAGTAGGCCTGATCATGCGAACTTTGTGATAGCAGTTGGTGGGATAGTGATATTTTCTTTGCAATATAAGTAATTCTGATTGTACGAGCAAATATCAATAAAAATTAAAGTCTGCTAATTTATATTCAACAATTTCAAGTTAGTTGTCTCAGAAAACCAACCAAAACATTTCCAAATCACTCAACAAATAAACACGTCACACCAAATAATACACCACAAAATCCACCAACAAAACGAAGCCTTCGTAAAGATTTACAACAGTTTACACACACATGTATACCAACGTAGATATCACTCGATATCTAGGCAGACAGGAGTCAAGCGCCCCCCCTCGCACCCCACCCCCGGGGATGGCTCGTAATTAGCCCCCTTCATCCTCCGCACTTCGGCATGCCTCCTCCCAAAACACAGACACAACCGAAAACAACAAGCTATTTCTATGTAGTAACGTTTTTGTATTGTTTCGTACTTGTGTAGGTGTAACCAGGCTTGAAATAAACGAACCTATATAGTTTTTCGTAGAATAAAAAAACTTTCTCATTGTATTATAACAAAGGACTTTTTGTTTCAGAGCGCTTTACCTAATTAAGTCAGCGTCTGAGTATTTTGAGATGGTAGAAAGTCCTTCGGTTTTATTTTACCCTATTTTACCTTATTGACACAGTATTTTGTCTCTTTGCAATATAAAAGAAAGAAAAAAACAGCTTGTAATGTTCCCACTGCTGGGACACGGGCCTTCTCTCTGTGAGAGGGAGTGGGCCGTAAACCACCACGCGGTCCCAGTAGGTACGGGTTGGTAGATGTCACACGTCTTCGAATTTTTTGGTTCTAGGACATCCCGGTTTCCTCACGATGTTTTCCTTCAACGTTTTGAGAGCAGTAGTGATGAAATAATTTACACAAAGTAAAGCGCCTGTTTGGGTACAAACCTACGACCTACAACTCGTAAGTCGCGGCCGTAACCACTTGGTCACCACTGCTCTTAATTATTATTATTATAACTTACGTGTACAAAAGTACGAAATAGTAGTTATCAAGATTACGGAACCGGCTACGCCGTAGCTACGTCGTAGCACTCGTAGCACGCCTATACATAGCGTATTGGCGACATTACGCAACATTGCGATTTTTACCCAAATATGGATTTGAAGTGATGGTCTGCCTTTCTATTATTACTTCTATAATTAAAACACACACACAAACATTTATTTTTTAATAATAACAGCAGCAAAGGTCGATCGATCAGGTTAAGCTACGCTTGCCGCGGTTGGTCTATGGATGGGTGACCATCTTTACATACCGAGACTCCTCCGTGCCTCGGAATGTACGTTAAGCCGTTGACCCCGGCTGTCATTCGTGGATCTTTGACAGTCGTTACGGGTAGTCAGAGGCCCGAAAGTCTGACAACCAGTCTTACCAAGGTGTATCGTATTACCGTATTACCCAGTAACTGGGTTGTGGAGGTCAGGTAGGCAGTCGCTTCAGCTGCATCAGGTTAGACTGGAAGCAGACCTCAACATAGTTGGTATAAGGCTAGGCAGATGATGAATTAAATTGATAGATTCAGTCATCTATCAAATCTCTTAGTGGTACATTAATAGAAACTGAAAATAAAATGTACCTAATATTGATATTACAAGATGATTAATGAAACATTTCTGTAAACGGAACAAAATCGCCGAGGTATTCTGCGAGGGGACGGGGATTATCTTCAAATAAGCGTATTAAATCGACTCGTGCGTCCGTGCTTTGTGATCCAAATATATACGGCTTCGCCACAGAACACCGAACGTTTACGAAAATATCTTCACCCACTACATGTATAGAACATTTTCTTCTTACAAATATTGTAGTCTGTGACTCTAAGTATGGGTATCTATGAATGTGTACAAAAAGACTCAAATGGAATCCCTCTGGGACTAGTCTGAGGTAGGATAGGGCTTTATTTGCAGATTTAGACATGTCTAAGGATTCGTGATATGTTTTATTTTGTGGAGTACGATAATTTAGGATTAGGGTGGCATTCAATAGGTTTGTGGGAGCTACCATAATAATATGTTTAAGACTTTTTGTAACAAATACAAGAATGGCTAACATTTATAAAGGACTTGAGTAAGTGCCTATTTATGATTGAGTTCATGTTCGCCTCGGAAGTCGATTGAATTTTCTTTTACAATTCTTAAATAATTATATGCTTATAATGTTGTAACACGATGATAAAGAATTATGTAATATAGAAGAAAGCGTAAGGTACAGACGTCAGCACATCGAGCTACTACAATCTGTCAAATTTCTTTAATAGATTTTCATATTTATCGCTAAAGCCTAAGGTTCAAAGTTGATTGGGATTTGACTTTTTCGGGTAGCTTGATGTACCAGTCTGTATAATCATAATTGTTGCGAATTATGTCTGTTGAATCCATATACAATGCGTGCCACGAAAGATGAGACTTGACCCCGCCTCCCCCGCTCTTTCCGCCGCCCCTATGACGTCCGGTCCTGTCCCGCACTCAGACCTCATACCGCTAAAGATACCTAAAATCGTGTACTGCGCATGTCAAACCACGTGGTGTGTCAAGTCTCATCTTTCGTGGCACGCATTGTACCTACGTTGATATTATCATACCAGGGACTTGCGGCTAAATAAAAACAGCCAGACGGATTGATCGAAAGTTAAGATACGCTTACCGCGGTCGGTTCCTGGATGGGTGACCGTCCAATGCATACCTATCGAGACCCTGTGTGCCTCGAAAAGCACGTTGGTCCCGGCTATGTTCGTAAATCTTTGGCAGTCGTTACGGGTAGTCAGAAGCCCAAAAGTCTGACAATCAGACCTACCAAGGGGTATGACTGATTGTATTGACTCATGTTACCCAGGAACTGAGTTGTGGAGGTCAGATAGGCAGTCGCTCCATGTAGAATACTGGTATCCAGCTGCATCCGGTTAGACTGGAAGCCGACCCCAACATAGTTGGGAAAAGGCTAGGCAGATGATGGCGGCCTTAATTGAAAGAAAGAAGATGACACGATCTATATTGAGAACGAATTCTGTTAAACTGTTTTAAATCCATTTATTACAATGTAAATGACATAACAGATGCTTAGAAAAAAATTAACATACGTCCTTACGTATGTTAATTTTTTTCTAAGCATCTGGTAAACGTATGGTGATTATGGAGGTTTGCTGTACAATCCCTTGATTGTACAGCAAACCTCCATAATCACCATACGAACTTATTCCACAAAAACTTTTACATTACTCTCTGCTCTGTACCTTCATAGATATATAGATTCGACGGCATACTTACGTACACCAGTCACATCGATCGAGGCGACAAAAGCCAAGTAGGTACGTGGCTTGTTTCCCGGCAGATATAAACAAATTCCGTACCAGCACGAAAGTCAGCCGGCGCCGGCGGCGGCGGTGGCGATTTACATAAAATTATATTCCCCCCTTGTCGCCTAATACCTCCTTTGTGAAGCCAAAATATTTTGTGAACAGTTTTGCACACAAAGTCTCTAATTCAATACCGAAGTTATTTTACATGGAAACTCCGTAAACATAACGGTCCCTTTGATTCTTGTTTTATGTTTTTTTTTTTTTCGGGAAATTTTTTGTTATGTTTGGTCTGTGGATATTTGGGAGATGTGGTCACGTTTTGTGAAGTTTTTTGGCAGGAAATGTTTGTTTAGTTTGTTGTATTTTCGTAACTTTTACCTAAGTACCTAACTGGTGCAATTTTAAACAGGCATTTCTTCATACCTCCAGTTTGCGGTTGATAGGTAATTCTGTTTTTTGTGATTTTACTATTTCGGTCATGAAACTTTATACTTAATACCTATTGTCGGAATAAAGGCTCCTGCAAACAGGCGCGACGCGCGACGCGAATCGTGCGCGACACAAAGGCACCGCTCGTTGTGCGACTTGCCGTGCCTTTGTGTCGCGTGTCGTGTCGCGCCTGTTTGAAAGAGCCTTAATTCTAAACTAAGTAGAGCTCGGGTTCGAATCATTTATTTTCAAATCGCAACTAACAGTCCTATCTATGATAGTGTCACAAGGATCAACTGCTTGATACCTATATACGAAGCTGAAATTGATAATGACTTCCTGTTTTACCAGATTCGTTTAAACAGTTTACATTTATAATTGTTTTTTTTTTTCATTTAGGTAATCTTCATTAGTTCAGACTACAATGCGGTCTACAGTGTTAGCAACAAAATAGCTTAGTATATGTTAAGTACCTACTTAATAACTAAAACAGGTCGAGTCCTATTTGTGAGTACCCACATCATCGGCAGACAGCTGTAACCTAAACAGAGGCCATGGGTAACGAAATTAAAGTACCTATGTATGTTTAAATACAAATTCAAATGAAATAAATAATTTATCTGCATACAACAAACACAAACTAAGGACACGCCTTCAACGGAGTACAGTTAAACAGACAATGCTAACATAAAATAAACTGCAGGGCGTAAGTACAATGAGCGTGAAAAATAAATGAATTTACATGAGTACAGTCGGGCACAAAGAGTTTTGGGAGCGGTGGGCGGGGCGACACGCCTCCGTCTTGCCCGCGGACCGTCGTCGGCAATTAGAACAACAATGAGAAACAGCCAGGTATGAATAAAACAATCTGCATAAATTACTGAAATGTTACAAAAAGGAAATGTTTCTTTTTTGTTATACAAAATGTCTAAAGTAGCTTTTAGATCTAAGTTTTCATGCGAATTTTTTCCATCGAAAGTACAAAATGAACAATTTAACTCTAGTTCGTGTTACTTGTTCACGATACCAGTTTATGGGTTAGGTATAGGTATTTAAATGATGACGTTTTACTTCAATTCGATTATGAATTTCATTTAAGATTTTAGAGCTTCAGTTATAACAAAACGTTTGTTTTACTACAGTAGGCCTGTGCTTTAATTTAATTTTAAACTAAGTACCTAATATTTAATTCTTATTATTTTAAATTAATTTTTTATTTTTTATAAATGCAATTTTGATCTTTTATAAAAGCATGTAAATCTCTGATTAGCATGTACCTATACTGTTTTTTTAATGTACCTATTTATAATTAAATTATGTATTCAGAGCATGTATACTCGATAATGTGTAACCTGTGGTTAGGTACCTACCTGTAATTGAGTGTGCATTACAGGATAATGTTTATTACATGTTCTATACTGCTATAAAATATTAGTTAGTAATTCGTAAATAAATATTTTCTTCAAAATTTCTTAAGAAAAAATTATACTAAGTATTTATGACTGATTGAACTTACTTACTTTTTGAACTTATTATTATTTTATTATTTGTGTATCGATTAATTCATATTTATTTTGCTTCCATTTTCCTTACTCAGTGTCCCTCCCTGTTTATTTAAAGTTAAACAGTATATTATTTATTGTGTCGTAATCACAAAGTGAAATTGATTGCACTTTACAGTACAATCGCGTTCACAATAATTAAAATGCGTGTTTGTTGTGTGCTGGATGGCCGCCAATTGTTTTCGTTGTTTAAAACTGCCCCGAACGTGACGCGGATTTAAAATTAAATCTACCCTACATACAACACACGCTTGGAATGGAATGGGAATCGAAATAAAATGGTTTCAATTTTGCTTTGTATTATTTTAACAGCACAGCTGTTCTGTTTTATTGTGGATGAAAAGCAATATCTAAATAGAGTTACTCAACTATACGTTGTAAATTAGTTGCCGACTGTACTTTCATACTTTGTTAAAAGAAAAAAGGTACCAACTCCCATAATTTTAAAGTCGTTTCTCTAACCAGTTTTTTTTTTCGCAAAAATCGGGCAATAAGGAAGAAATACATCAAAAAAATTAATTATTGATTCGCAGGGCCATCCCTACCAAAAAGTAAATCGAAGCTGGAGATTCGTTATTATTTATCAACGTTTTTATCCAGTTCAATATTGATACACGGCAACATTTATGCAATTTGTGCAAAATCCTATAAACATTATTTACAACGCTTTTTATTTTAGATATCCAATCGAATTCTTTCTAAATAAAAATAACATAGAAAATAAGATACCTAAAGCAAGGATAATATGAAAAGAAAGTAAAACACATTATCAACACCAAACAAAATCGATTAGCAAATCGACAGCGTCTACGGCGTAGCACCCGTATCCATTGTCTACGCTGAAACGAGTAAATATTTCCTGTAATTTACTTATTCCACAAAACACTGCTTTCTGTATAAAACACAAAAGCACAAGCCGTGGAGACAGTAAACAAAATGGCGTATTTAAATGGGCGGCAACTGCATTGTCGGAACGTTGCGTTACACCGATATCGCTCGCTGCCCTACTCGCACTCGCTGCCACGCTTGCTCTTCGAGCCTCTTTATTTTCATTGCCTATTCATTACTGCAACAACGCCTTAAGGATTCAATACCAATACCATAACTTCGACCTTATTCAAGTGAAATAAGGTAAGTTTTCAGCTGCAAGTTCGTGTGGACACAAGTCACCGCGTTCGCATCACAGCGATATGTGAAACTGTTGCACGGTCCTCTGTCCCTGTCCGACACGGAGGGGTGGAGTATTTTTATATCAGCATCTCTTTCTCGCTCGCCTCCTGAGAAGTAATGTGTTGTTGCGTGTTGTGATATCTCTGAAATAACAGGGAAGCACTCGCTACGAAGTTGTCATTTGTAACGGTTTTGCAGCGTACCGACAGCAAATGTGTCGAATCTTCAGCTGAATTTTTGTGTAAATGTTCATACTTTTTTTTTGTCAGGAAATGTATGTACCTAATAAATAATGCCGCTGTATTGGATCATAAAGTGTTTATTAATGTTGTAACATTCATTTGTTTTTATAATTTTGAAACATGATTAGGTAATTAACGCTGCTATCGACGATGATGCCAACTAGCCGATTTCAATGACTTCTCAGGGAGGCTGAGAGCTTAGATGTGTATGCCATTGGTGACATCATAAGTCGTACCTTGCTGGTGGTGGTCTAGCTTTCAGTTCATCACGTTCCTATAGTCTGATTCTGACGTCTTTCTTTCTACAAAGGATTAGGTACTACAGCAACCTGCCGCTGTACACGACGTCTTAAGACTTCCACCACATTTGTGACATTCAGAAGACAAGACTAGAGCAATACTGTTATGCTGAGTAGTGAAATGGACTACCTAACCCACTTCATTATAGTTAGGTAGCTACGCCAAATGGCATTTGATAAAAACCTAACTAAGCTTTAATGAAATGCCATTGACCATTATAATAGTATTAGCTGTATCATATGTTATTGGAAACAATAAACTAACGAATGATTCATGAGTGAGTTAATCCGAATCTAAGTATTTTGTTGCAGCCAGTACTAGTAGCCTCAAGGCAGGGCGCGTGGAGTTGCAAAGCCACTGGAGTGGGGCGTCGCTAAACAAAAACACGTATACAAGTAGCGGCGACGCGCTGATTGGCCAGTGCGGCTCGCTCCCCGCCCCCGCCCCCTGCAGGCCTGGGCCCGCGCCCGCCAGCCACCGCAGGCACTCCGCGACACGTTCTCCGGCCGGCAACATGTGTAGCGGCGCCGAAGGAGGCTCCTGGCCGCTCGGGAAGGACGCGCCAACAGTGACCGCCGCGGCTCTCGACCACTATCGCTTGCAATTGTACAACTATGCCGTCGCCGAGCGACTCCGCCTGTACCCGCCATCCGTGGCGCCGTGCTACGCGCCCTACGGGCCCCGGCTCGCGCTCTCCATGTCACTGCTGCAGCAACGAGTCCTGCAGCCCGAGGAGCCGAAGCCGCAGCACAGCTACATCGGCCTCATTGCTATGGCGATCCTCAGCTCGCCAGATCGGAAACTAGTCCTCTCAGATATCTACCAGCACATCCTGGATAACTATCCGTACTTCCGATCCCGTGGACCTGGCTGGCGCAACTCAATACGACACAATTTGTCCCTAAACGATTGCTTCGTTAAAGCTGGAAGGTCAGCCAACGGGAAAGGCCACTATTGGGCTATCCACCCAGCCAACATCGAAGACTTTCGCAAAGGAGACTTCAGAAGACGCAAAGCTCAAAGGAAAGTGAGAAAACACATGGGATTAGCAGTTGACGATGATGGTGAGGACTCACCGTCCCCTCCGCCACAATCCCCGCCACCGACGGCGCTGCCGCTACCATTCTGGGGAGCAGGCCGGCTGCCCGGTGGAGCACAGGCGCGGAAGAGGCAGTTTGATGTGGCTTCACTGCTGGCGCCGGATGACGCGCCTGAGAAACGTCAACGACGTGATAGTAGTTGTGAAGAGGAGCCGGAAGAAGATATCGACGTGGTGGCGAGTGACCAGGAGGAGCGCGGCGAGGAGGAGGCGCATGGACAGGCGCGCGCGCTGCCGGCGCCAGCCGCGCACTACCCGCTGCTGGGCGGCTGGTGGCCGGCGCTGGAGCCCGCGCTGCTGCAGCAGCTGCGCCGCTCCGCGCTGGCGCCGGCGCCGCCCAGTCCCGACCAGCAGCGCCCGCCCGACACCTAGACGACTGTGCGTATTGTACAAACATGTGAATAACCAGTATTAAGTATCCCGTCGGTACGTTATCGTTGCCTAGTGATATCCTCGTGTAAATCTACGTTTATCTGTATTTTATCTACTCTGTGTAGACGCGTTGAACTCTTTTCTTTCGAATTTCTCTGTTCTTTCTATTCTTTCCTTCAGTTCTTCTTTTATCATCTATAATCATAGATCTATGGTCTATAATACTACTCTAGGTGTAAATGATTGTAAAAATTGAATTTATAAGTATTATTTCTACTTAAAACTGTATATGTAGAACAGTGATAGTTGGTATAATAAGCGATTTATTGATAAAGTCTGAGAACGACCAAGCTATGTAGATAGTCTCCTAGCTCTATTTGTAAATACGTAAAGTGATGTTGTCTACTCTTCGTTGTTAATATAACATGTAAACATACTGTTGTTTATTTACTAGATGACATTAATCAATTAAAATAATAATAACAATTCTATGAAATCTCCGAATAAATAGAAATTATAATTTAACTACATGTTTTATTTACAAAGGAACCATCAAGCTACTAGGTACAGCTAATCGTACGATTCATTCAAACGAGAATATTTTTAACATTCACCCACATAAGAAAGTTTTACTACCAGTAATCAATGAGATACAAAACTCTTATCAATATACCGACATTTAGGTACACAAAACAAAATGGCGATCTACAAAACAATGATAATATATTCGCAAAACTTAATTCATTTCCCAAGCTTATTAAAACCTTGTACAATTTCTAGGTACTTACAAAATACACAAGGAATAGAACTATGAATAATTAAGCAGAATTGTTATTTTGCCAGAAAAATAGGCAAACTTTAGATATTTGTTGTGATAATATGTGTCCAATTTATAAATAAATGTTGAGAAGGTAATTTCTCGACACAATACAATAGACCCTACAGAATAAATAGATAATAATAGATAATAGAAAATCATCGAATAAAATAATTATGATAATTGATTTTATTTCTTTAAGTAGTTTTGCACAAGTACTTGTATACGTCAATCATATTTTAAAAACTTAACGAGGTCGGCGTTTCCTATCTGACTACTCTGAGAAGAATCGCCGGAACAAACTTCATGTTTTCCAATATTATACCTAATGGACTAATTTAGGTATGACTAATACTTACGAAGTACCTAATCATAAGCAAAGAAGGGCTATAATTGCAGTCGTAGACATAGTGGGTTAATTGAGTTATTTCTTGATGGGGAATGTTAAGTCGCAAGTATCCTGCGGAGCGCAGGGGCGGGTCGCTAGTAGGTATAGGTATAAACTTTTAGATGATTTAATTCAGGGAAATATAATTCGTAACTTGTATATAGAGTTTCAGATACCCCAGAATTATATAGGAATTTATCTTTTTTACAGACTAATCGTCAACCTGAATGTGTATTTGTAAGAAAATCTAGGAATCCGAATTTCACCAACTTCTAATAATTGTATCCATTTGGAACTTTGCATGTAATTTCCAAGACAGTACACTAGTATGGTACCATTGAGGTGATCTAATGATGGAGCTGAAAGGTGGGTCCGTAACCCACCTTCCAGCTCAATAAACCCTTGAAAAATGGCTACTAGGAAAAGAGCGTGTGCTCATTAGATTTTATTCACCTGATTCGTACACAAAAATAAATTGAAGCGTGTTTCTTAGTTTTTTTTTTTCAAACTAATTAAGGTAACAGGTATTTGCTAATTACATTTACTTTACAACACAGGTATCGCCTAGTTTGTAGACATATTTAAATTCCAATTGTTTAATTTCTATAGATATTGTTTCCCACACCAGCATCTATTGTTAAGCGGCTAAGTACCCAGTAATACGAGTATTTAAAGCTGTGTGTCTACCAACACTAGTCACCCCCCCCGACCTATCACCATGTTCGGCAAGCCGATCCCTTGGGAGAAGCAAGCCAAATATCTCGGTGTTATCCTCGACAGACACCTCTCCTTCGCAGAGCACATAAAGGCGGTTCGCTCGCGCGCCGCCTTCGCTCTCGGTAGACTTCACTCGATGCTCAATGCACGCAGCAAATTGTCACTTAAGTGCAAGTTGCGCATCTACACAGCGTGCATTCGCCCAATCATGACCTATGCCTGCGTAGTCTTTGCACACGCAAAGCCCCACCGCATCCATAAGATGCAGACCCTCCAGAACCGTTTCCTCCGAAAGGCTACGGGAGCCCCTTGGTTCGTCCGAAATGAGATCCTCCATGTCGATCTCAAAATCCCCACTATCCACCAATTCATGAAGCGCCTTTCCAAGCACTTCTTCGACTCCGCCCCCAACCATCGAAACCCGCTGGTTGTCGAGGCCGCCAGATATACTCCCTCCCAAATTAGTAAACTACGCCGTCCAAGGCACGTTCTCGCCGACCCAGATGACCCTATAACCGTCCTCCAAGAGAGCAGTAGGGCAACCAGCACGCTTAGGAAAAACAGATACAAGAAACCGACATACCGGCCTCGCCGACGAGGTCCCTCGCGACGTCCCCCAGTAAATGCCCCCCACCGACCCTTGCTCGATGTAGTGCCAGCCCGCGCCGCAGCTGAGCCAGTAGATTTAAATTCCCGACTCTGACCTCTGAGTTTGTTTCGGCATTTCTTCTCAGAGCAGTCAATTAGGAAATGCCGGCCCCATCGTTCGTTAAATAATCAAAATTCGATCCAGCCTGTCCCGACTTGCTGCCCTCCCCCAGCGACGCCCTAAGCCGAGGCTCGTACCCCACAGGGGGTGCCCTTAGCGTGTAGTCGCTTAGTTTATTTAGTTAGTTTAAGCCCCTGGCTGGAGGCTTTGAGATCTCTCAAGGCAGCCGCAGGATTGTCCGGTTAAGTAGTCACGACCTCTCAAGGTCAACTACGAGATGCCATATTCAAAAAAAAAAAAAAAAAAAAAAAAAAAAAAAAAAAAAAAAAAAAAAAAAAAACAACACTAGTCAGAATTAGGATGATTCATGGATTTAACACCAATTTTCTTTGGTGTGAACTTGTATTTAGAAAACAAATGACTAGCAAACTACCTAAGTTTAAGTAGAAAAGAATATTTTTGACAAAGAAGTAGGTAGGTATCTACCTATCTACCTACTTCTTTGTCAAAAATATTAAATAATATTTCAACAAATATTTATGATGTAATATTTATGTGACTTAATTATCAGTAAAAACAAGACCGAAAGTATCTACTTTCGGTCTGGTTTTTACTGATAATTAAGTTACTGCCATAGTTTCGGGAAAATTCTGCTGTTTAGCCGTGTAGACGTTATGAACAAAATGTACGAACCTTCAGAACATCATAAATATTTGTTAAAATAAATGTAGGTACTAAATTATTATTCCTGCGTTTAATGATTCTTGCAGGAATAATAATTTAGTATTCGGTAATTCTTTGCAGAGTCGTCAGATAGGAAACACCGACCTGCATCTAGTTTTTAGATATTGACATGTAAAAGTGTTTGTATAAAACTACACAGAAATAATATCATTATCATCATTTATCGTTATTTTTTAAAAGATTATGATATGGTTACGTAATTCATAGGTAGGCGGTTTAAATAGGTAATCACGATAATCACGAATTAAGGAAGTAAACAGATTCAAAGATAACAATTGTATCTTGGATTACAAAAGTAACAAACCAAAATGGTGTTCTACGATTAGATTTCAACATCTTGATGTCATGAACGTTTTGTTAAAATTACCAATTTCTGCTTTCTCATGTAACCCATATCAACCGTATCTGGATTGACTGATAGGTACGCGACGATATAAATAAATAAATTAGAAGAATACCAATCTCCAGAGTGAATTTAATTTGAAATGTTAAATTATATTTTACTTTTAAGTATAGATATTTATTTTGTTAAAATATCCAATTAACTTATTTTATTACAAACTATTTACACTAGATACTAAATTAAATGACTAACTAACTTACTATACAAATAAAAAAAAGCACTCTTTTAAGCACATTTTATGAGGTTATTTTTTATTTAACTTGGGCGCTATTCCTAAAAGATTGTTCTTAAAGGATGGTAAGTATTTATACCTATATAGCTGCTTTATCTACAATAGTCAGTAGATAGGTACTGTAAGCGTACTTTAATCACGATGGTCGACGATCCTTCTTGTTAATACTTTGATTTAGTAGCAAGAATGTTTAGCAAATGAGAAACTTTAAAAGCGTGGTGTAACAATGTTTATGACGAAAAAAACCGTGGTAGCTACTTAAGAGGAAATGCAGACGGAGAAACTTTTGAAAAAGCCTAAGTAAAATGTCGTAAATTGAGGTTTGGCTCTCGCCTATTTCCTCCTCTAATATTGAACCAATTTAAAAGATATTTCATAAACTGAATAAGAAGGATGAATACTATGGATACTGTGTCCCTACGTTTTTCTTTTTCATTATTAGTTGTCCAATGTGTACACTAATAGGCCTCTGTTGACAGCGGTTTAAATCGGCATTTTTCTAGTGCTTATAAAAATAATGTAGGTATCATCAAAAAGGAAAACATAGGGATATACAAGTAGTTAATATTTATTATTCTGTAAGAAAATCATTGCTTTATGGTCATTTACCAGAAAGAAAACAGGCGAGAGCGTTTCAATGGAGAAACGACCACCCGCATTTCCTCTTAACAGTTTTTGTCTTTAATATACCTAGTCTTGGAGAAACAACTTTAGTTTGTCGTTTTTTTCAAACTTATCCATACTAATATTATGAATTCAAAAGTAACTGTCTGTCTGTCTGTATGTTACCTTTTCACGCCTAAACCACTAAACGGATTTCGATAAAATTTGACAGAGAGATAGATTGCATCCCGGGGCAGGACATAGGATAGTTTTTATCACGATATTCCCACGGGATCGACACTTATACGGGTGAAACAGCGAGGCGCTGCTAGTATTAGATAAATGTAGATAAAGGTAAAAGTATTCGGTGTATCTATCGCAGTTCTACCGCGTATGCGCGAGAGCCTTCTTATACCTTATCTATTGCTCTTCTGAACGTGGGCTTTGATCCCCAGGTCGTGCAGTGTTATTAGGTTTCCATTTGAAATGTATTTATTTACCTGGAGAATACAAGCGTGATACTATGTTTATTTAAAACTAGCTGTTGCCCGCGACTTCGTCTGTGATCTAGGATTAAAAGTAGCCTACCTATGTCCTTTTCCACGTCATGGTCTACCCACGTGCCAAATTTCATCCAAATCCGTTCAGCCGTTTTGGCGTGAAAGCGTAACAAACAAACAAACTTACTTTCGCATTTATAATATTAAAATAAGTTAGGATTTTACTCATAGCTGTTTTCTTCAAATTATTCATACATACTAGTAGCTAGATTCAGTATGTGATTTAAAATCCAACCATGGAAAGTTTCTATAGTAATTTATTTAACAGCGGTGCTATTCTGTAAAAATCTCACCGTGAAAACTTAGGTGAAGTGAGCGTGGAGTGAGCTGTCAATAGTGTCAGTTCCTAGCAAAAACAAACTCACTTCACCTAAGTTTTCACGGTGAGATTTTTACAGAATCGACCGGCAGTTATTTAGTATTTTGTGTCTTTTTTAGGGTTCCGTACCTCAAAAGGAAAAACGGAACCCTTATAGGATGACTTTGTTGTCCGTCTGTCCGTCCGTCTGTCAAGACCCTTTTTCTCAGGAACGCGTGGAGGTATGAAGCTGAAATTTATATCAATTACTCAGGTCTACTGTCCCTTGAAGCTGTGAAAAAATCAAACTTCTAAGCCAACGCAATCAAAAGATACAGCCGTTTATGCCGCAAATTTTCGACAGTTGCAAGGGAATCAAAACCTACAGGGTGCTTCCCGTGAACTCAGAATCTTGAAATTTGGTACGAAGCAACGTCTTATAGCATAGATAAAGGAAAAATTACGAAAACCATAAATTTTTAGTTACATCACATAATATATTTTTTTTTAATAATTTTAAACTTACTACCCATTTCCTCATAAACGCGTAGAGGTATTAAATTGAAATTCATACCAAATACTCAGGTCTATAATACCTTTAAGCTGTAACAAAATCAAACTTCTATGTCAACGCAATCAAAAGAAACAGCAATTTAAGCTGCACATTTTGAAACTCGCAAGTACTCGCAAGGGAATCAAAACCTAAAGGGTACTTCCAGTCGACCTAGAATCTTGAAATTTGGCATGAAGCAACGTTTTATAGCACACATAAAGGAAAAATTCCGAAAACCTTAAATTCCCAATCAACTTTGAACCTTATGCGTTGGCGATAAAGTTGAAAATCTATTAAAGAAATTTGGCATATTGTAGTATGTTGATGTGCTGGCGTCTGTACTTGAAATTTTCACATAGTTATGACTCGATTGTCGTAATGAACGAACTTTGTAAACCTTGCAGGTTTGTACGGAACCCTCGGTGCGCGAGTCCGACTCGCACTTGGCCGGTTTTTTACATTGCTCTCACATATAGAAGCAACAATAATAATGTACCCAGGATTTTGTAATATCTTGATTTAAAAGAGTGTCCATGGAGTATCTTGCCCGTTCTTCTCCATAGAGATCTACGTTTTGGAATGGGCAACTAGCTTCAACTTTCTGACTAACTGACAGACTATTTAAATTTTGACAATTCAAAAGTGCCTGTACAAGGTTTAATTGAAATAAATGCTTTCAGTTTGAGTTTGAATCGGTTGAAGGAAGGATCACTGAACGAGACACAATAGAAGTTTTATTGTTGTTACGTCTGGGGGCTCATTTACTAGCGTAACTCATCAGGATAGATATGCACAAATTCAATCACCTGCCCTTCTCCTCTGGTATGTTATGTTATTGTAAGTATATAGCTACATTTTTACAATATTTCGGTAACGTCGATTTGGCAGTTTGGTCTCAAAATTTCTCGAACAAAACAGACAAACAAACTCACATTAAAACATTAACAGAATATAAGGCTCCAATGCTCCAACACACAGCTACTATTTGCTCTTCGGTGTAAGTGGTACTTAGTTATTTAATTAAGGCAGCGTCGGTTCTGATTCGGTGTCAATCAAACTGGACGGACGTGTAGCCACAGCCTATAATTTGCAGCCGATATCTTGACACCGCCGCTCATACAACGAATTTGCGATTCTGCTGCTCTGTGGTTAGCCAAACAAACTGTGTGCTATGCAAACGAGAATT
Organism: Luperina testacea; assembly: GCA_927399505.1. Taxonomy (NCBI): domain Eukaryota; kingdom Metazoa; phylum Arthropoda; class Insecta; order Lepidoptera; family Noctuidae; genus Luperina; species Luperina testacea. Next base: position 5,368,899 of record OV656771.1, read on the forward strand.
GTCTGCAGTATCTGTATGTTGTTCTTTTATTTTATAACAAATAGTTATAGATAATATCAATTGGAAGTGATTGGAGCATTTATGTTTTAGTTTCGATTGTTAATCAGTCCTGATTCAACTAAATTGCTTCCTCAAAATCCTTCCTAATAAGTTGATCTTTAACATGTGTGAGTTTCATAAAATGTTTTGAAGCCTACGTGTATTTTAATACATACTTATCATCACGACTGTTTTCAAAGAATTGTTAGCCAATGGTGTACTTATCTATAGTACTAAAGTCTTGTCTTAGACGAAGTATGGTTTTTTACTTTTTTCGCAGTTTAAGTTGGTATGTTATTTTTGGCTAAAAGATTGCAGTTTAAAAAAAAAACAGTGGCACTCCGGGAGTGCCGACAGAAGTGAAAACAAAACACAAACAGCATACTTTGCCATATCGTACATTAAAACCGAGTACATCCCGAGGACAGCCGAACACATCCGAAGCGGGTATTTTTTTAATCATCTTATAAACCAAACACGCGCGGTGTAGCTTACGGTAACAGTGGCGCGAGTTCAATGGTTTTTTCCCCATCTCAAAAAATGCCCAACGCGCTTAAAGAAGTTTTCACTTCAATAAAAAAGATACTTCGTGTAAGACATGTATGGCTCCAAATGGTGCCAACTATCACTCCCTTAAAGGCTCCTTCAAACAGGCGCGACACGCGATTAAATCGCGCGCGTCGCGCCTGTTTGCAGGAGCCTTAAAGCTTTGCACTCAGCTTCCAAACACCCTGTATACGTTTAAGTCCCATGTAATAAGGTGCGAGCCATCAACCGGGCACAGATCCAGTCTCCAGACCGCTACTGAGAAATTCCTGATGGAAAAACCCAATAACATTTTGCACGAGCTGGAAATCGAACCTCGTTTAAAATTACTTTATGTCTACCAAGTCTGTTTATGTTATCAAGAATCTAGATGTTACGTTACGCGTTCTATTGTGGTTAATTTCCTTCATTTCACTTTCACATTTCTCTTAGATACTCCACACAATTCTGCACAATCACACAGCCAATCAGTTTCCTGTACCTAACCTCCTTATGAATCTTGTACTGCGTCAAATACTCTCATTTTTAACTTAAGATATTTGAGTCAAGGTATTTACAATCTCTGTTTCCTCAAAAACAAATTCTTATCATGGTAACAAAAGCATTAGAGCCAGAACAGGTTGTAGGCGCGCGAGGGAACGGACCAATGCGTCAACTTCCTGAATAATTTCTTCTAAGTCCATTGTTGAGCTGTAAGCTGGGATTAGCCATAGATAAAATCATTGATAAATAATTTTATGACGATGTTTTCCTTTGCATTGTTACTGTCAGTGTTAATATTTAATCCTTTAGTGTTGCCACAATGAGAATAATGGTGAGGTTTTTTTGTTTAGCAATTTTATGGGTTGCGTAATAATATTTTGAATTATTCTTGGGATTGCATGTCGGGAAAATATTTTGGATAAAATGATAAACGGTACGTACACATAAAAAATCGAAACAGATTCAATTGTCAATAACATTAGAAGTACAGACGCCAGCACATCCAGCTACCCGAAACTGTCAAATTTTCCCAATCAACTTTGAACCTTGTGATTTAGTGATAAAGTTGAAAATCTATTAAAGAAATTTGACAGATTGTAGTAGGTTGATATGCTGGTGTCTGTACTTTCGAATATACCTTTTAACAAACCTTCTAAACATAACAGTCGAAATGTGAGTGTAACCTACCTACTATTGGTAGGCAGAACTCTGTCTGACCCTTCGGGGAATATATGCGCATTGTTATATTATACCTTTTAAATCAAAGTTATGGCTCAGCCGAATAGCCCTCTACAAGTGGATATTTGGAAAACTTGTCAATTTAATTCTTCTCTTTCCTGATTGCATTTTACAAATTAAAATGTATATAATACGCCAAACGGTATAGGTAGGGTAGGTACTGTTCCAGGCGTTTTTCGTTCATTTTAGGCCGTTTAGGAGAAGGTAAAAAGGGTCAGAATATTCTAGGGACATTTACCTATATAGAAGAAGTAAGCAAAGGAACTCCTTTGCTTACTTCTTCTATATAGGTAAATGTATCGTATTCCGTTTCCACTTATCCGATAAGACCCTTGATCCTTGTCTTATACGATAAGTGGAAGACGTTATACATAATAGCATTGGTAGCTGGAGTTTGTGAATAACTCCAGCTACCAATGCTATTATGTATAACGTCGCCTTAGAGTGAAAACCTCGGGAATTTAAGTAGCATTTTATGCATTTCGGACAATCTTATAGTATCGAACAGTTCTAGATATTAAAGCGGGTTAAATTTCCATATTAATTAGTAAGAATACAGAACCTCCTTTTTTGAACTCGGTAAAAATAACATAAAAGACGCCGTACAAAATTTTTACAGCACGCAGTTCTTTCTTTCTCCCGACAAGTTACTTCTTTTACACTTACGAGGTTTTCACTCTAAGGCATCGATAAGTAACTTATAATATCATCGTCAGCTCCTATGACGAACAAGGGATATTTTGATGGATGACTGCAGAAGAAATAGCAATTCTAATGTTATCATTTAGCATCAAATAACTGCATAGTTTGACAATGTTCTTCGACTAATCAAATCTAATCGGGCAGCGTCGATACAAGTAATCCAATGAGCGGGAGAGGGGCCGTCGGAGCCGGTAAACGCATGTAAATGGGACGTAATGGCCCCCGGGCGTCGGGCGTAGGGGCCCACGGCGGGCGTCGGGCCCCGGCGTCGGGCACACTAATGAACGTGCCACCGTGTGCTGATGCCTTTATTGTTTTATATTTGTACGATGTGATGCCTAAACATGGCGTGCTGTTTTATGTTTATGCATTTGGCTGGTGCTAAGATTTTGAAATTGTACTTTCTTGACTACTATCGAGATATAATAGAGAACTAGAAATTTAGGTATTTCTACTTCTAGAAATGCTACTACCTATTACATATTAAAAAAGTTCAATAATTGGTGTCTGTCTGGATTGAGGAGCCATGTCTCATATTTTAACGCGGGTAGGTACTATCTTAAACGTCCGGTAACTTTTAAGTGATTTACTACAGGATACAAATCGGCTAATTTGCTACTAAATATTAGTAGTATAAGCGTTTAAATATAAAACATGGCTCCTCAATCCATGTGGACACAATAATTAAAATAACTGTTTGCTCTTTAACATGGAATAAAATGAGCTTGACGACTTAAAAGTGCCTGAGACTAACTTTGGAATTGATTGATATGTGATACTGCGTGGTCCCTTGAGGGTTTTCCTTTATGATATCATGATTCTTAGCAGTTTTCACTCTCTTCTCCTGAACTAAAATATAGTGTGTAATACACATGAGTATTCAAAGAACCTGTCATATTAACTGTCGAGTTTATTGCAATTAAATTGGCTTGGTGGGAATATTATGTCAGCTTTTATCCAAAACACACTCAACCATTGTAGTAGAGACCTATATGGATAGGTACTACGTTATTTAAAAGAGAAAAAACCTTTTCAAACACGAGCTGAAAGCTTCCATTAGGCAGCCATTGAGGTGAGAGAGGGTAGAGTGACCGGGATGTTCGGCTGACGATAAAACGCGTCCACTCTCCGCGAATTGCCCGCTCGAATCTAAACGCTCCCAATTCCGTCAAGTGTCGACAAAGGCCGACTTTTAGCGTCAACAATGAGCGAATGAAGCAAATTACCGCTTTTGGACACTTGAAAGCGTTTACCGAGCCGTGTCGGCGGGCAGTCGGGAACATTGTGCGCGGACGGTTTGCGACTCGAAACAAACGATAACAATAAACAGTAAAAAGAAAAGTGTAGTATTTTGCGTGGCAGTGCGCCAGGATAAAGGGCGCGGGCCTAATAGGTGTTAATGCGTGTGATTCGCTGAGCAAGGTGAATGGGTGCGTCTGCGCCGCGCCGCCGGCGGCGGGCCCCGTGCCCCCCGCGCTCTCACACTATTTTTATAACAAATCATCGACTCGTTGATTGACAACATTGTGTATTGTGTTGGATTTTTAATGAATGAACGCTTTTATAAGTAACAATATCGACGAAATGAAAGAAAGTTTCAACAAACGTTTCTTCGATTGAACTATGTTGGGTAGGTACCTACTTGCTTTTGATTGATATATCTGCAGAGAAACTTCAAATGATAAACTGACGATCCCTTTAAGCTATTTAGGGACTAGCTTCCGTCCTATTTCATCTTATTGATATGATAAGAATATATGTAGATCACAAATAAAACTTAGGAAAGCAGATATCGAAATTTGATGATCAATTAGGTAGATCCGCTGACGTTGGAAAGTAATTAGGATATTTTCTTACGCTGCTATAATAACGTATTATTTACATAAGCCGTCTCAGTAACTCCCCACCATGAGCACCTATTACCTTACATAGACCAAACCAAGCAAGACATAACACATGACACGGGCATCAGCGCGATATAGGGCGGTCAACATCTTGGACAAACACGCAGAGGGCGCCACTCGTCAGTTCAAAGTTAAACACCAGCAATACAAACAGTTTGGAGTGGACCGCCCGCGGTTTCGCACTCGTGCGCTGTTGTAGCGCAAGGGTTCAGGGAACCAGGGCATACGACACCACGGCAGATGTGTTTGCAACACAAATAGAAATGTGTAAGTTTTGTAATTTGTTACAATGAGAGGGTTGAGAGTGATGATGGGAAAAGTTGCTGTAATCTTTTAGTTAGTCGGTATGGCCGGTGGCTGTGTGAAGTATAGAAGTCATCCAAAGTTGATAATAACAACATTGGACTCACGCCGATCGCACAACAACGATCTTGAGGAAGATTTTTTATACTTATAAGAATGAAAAGGCTGGTAGATAACGATGTTCGATGATGAACGAATTGGTAGGCTGTTTTAATTAAAGTATACAAGGATGTGTCTGTCACTCATTATGAATTATGTACTGCCAGAGCTGTCTAAGCAAAATGGCTAGTAGGCTAGTATAATTTATTTATTTACCTGCTTACACCCTCAAATAAAAATTATCCTTCAATAAAGGCTCCTACAAACAGGCGCGGCACGCGATATAATCGCGCGCGACACCGGCACCGTAAGTCGCGCAACGAGCGGTGCCTTTGTGTCGCGCGCGATTATATCGCGTATCGCGCCTGTTTGAAGCAGCCTTAAATCTTATAATACTTTAATCATTGCCTATTTGAGAGGCACATGAAAAAGTAAATGCTCCAATCATTCCATTCAATGACCATAATAATCCAAGATTTGCCAAGGGAACTAATTTCATTGCTACCTATAATCCAAGGTAGGTTAAGTTCTATAGGCTTTTTCAAACAAACCGTCTGTCTGTCTGTCTTTCTGTGCCAAGAGAAATACAGAAATACTAAATCCGAAATTCTAATTTTAAATCCCTATCTTAAAATATTTTGTTCCACTGACTTATATTACTAGTTTTTAGTTCATTTGACAATTGAGGTTTATTTCATAACCTCAATTTCGTCAATGATTTTTAAATTACAATTAAATAAAAATGATATCGAAACAATAATTGTTGGAGAATGTGGTGAGATTATAAAGTTTAAACTCTTTAAATACAGATGAATATATTTTAGTGAGTGACTGCGTAAAAATTTTACTTGAACCATACTTGAACAGGATTTGTTTGCCATTGGCTGAAATCCGTGCTGTTGAGATTAAATCTTGGTTGGTTGAATTTTTGACCTACAACACCACACTTTTGAACGACACGTACCTACCGTCAAATGCATGTCTTATTTCCGTATAACATGCACGGGCGGAGTAACTCCGTGCACCTGTGCACCCGTGCAGGCGCTAGCAGTGGAATTGTTTTGCTTCGAGATTTTTCCTTTGCTCCATAGTACCTATTGGACAAATAATATAGGGTTGACAATTCGTACTACTGAAAACGGATTCTTCTGTGATTATGGGATTAACATGGATTTTCTATTAAAAAGGAAACAGTTAAGTCTTTCTGTAGCTAAAATAACCTAATCTTCAGATTAAGAGGTTCAATGGCATTTAAATTAAAGTTTAAAGTATTAGTTGTAGATTATATGAAATAAGAATTTCATCGTTAGTTGGAAAACGAAATCAATGAAGCTTTTCGCCAGATAGTACAATTTGCGTTCTCATTCCCAATTAAAGCGATAAAAATGTTACTGAAAACTACCTACCGATAAATTTCCCAATACGCAGTTACCAACATAAATAAATCTAACAAAATATTACCCCATAACTTTATTACCGTGCACAAAATATTCGACAATACCGAATCAAATACGTCACGCGTTTTCCGGCTCAACGGCCCCGGAACAAAATAACGAATCAAATACAAATCGCGTACGAGTCGCATAAAATAAAATGTTAGTGAATAAAATAACGTGGCGTGGCGTGCACTGATGTGTGTGCGGTGCATTGAGAGCCGGTGGCGTGGACACATTTAATTGTGGCGGGACGCGACGCAACTGATGCGGTGTGCGACCGATGCGGGCGACGCGGGCGCTGCGGCAGGATGTAGGTAACAGATGCTGATTATGACGAGGCCTTGGTTGAAGCGTGCTGTTGCAATTTTTGTTTTGACTGACCTTGGGAATTTTAGTGTGATTTTTATTCACTGAAGCGTGTGTACAGAAAGTGTTCAATTATGAAAATTATTACCATAAAACTTTTTAGTTGTATACCTGAAGTAGTGTTAATTGAATTGGTGTGGGGTACAAATTCAATTAACACTACTTGCTATGTAAATATCAGTTAAAACATCATCAATATAAACTAAGTGTAAAAAAAGGTGCATTTAAGAATTGAAGACACCGACTAGAAGAATCATCAAAATTCGCATAGAAATGTCGGAGATGCAGTACATTTATGCTATAACTTCTTACATAAGAATAATTATACATATAATGTATTATAATACGAACCTTCCTGAAAGTATGTAGATCACGTTAATGAAAGAAACATCAAAATTGGTTCATTAGTTTTTGAGAAAATCGCGGACATATAAACATACATACATACGGGACTAACACAGAACTTCCTTTTTTGAAGTCGGTTAAAAATATGTCCCTTATCTGAGGATGGACGGCGCCGCCGAGGCTAGCCCAAGAAGAGGTGACGACGCAATCTAGACGCGTACCGCAAGGGTCGGATCGTAGTGTCTCTGGAAAGGATGCCTGGAAGGATTTGGGGGAGGCCTTTGCTCATCAGTGTAAACTAAACTAAAAGCTGCAGACCTGCATATCAGACTTGTTAATCTCATGTTTCTCAATCAGTCTTAATGTAAGTGATACGTACCTACAACTGAAGTCTTCTTTATATGCTTATACCATAGGGAAAGAGAAAAACCATATAACAACATTAATTAACGACAGCTACAGGAGAACATTTGTTTTTGTAATGACTACGGAATTCTATCATTTATAAATACAAACCAAAATTATCCATCAAAATGTTTATCGCCAACAAGAGACCACCGAGGCGGTAACAAAGCCGTACGATTAAAATATCCACAGAGGTTTCTATGACACCGATGTTATTAAGTTAAACATGAGCTTTTTATACGGCGATCATTGTCGAGTGGTCGCCCAGCACAGCGCGACGACTGTTTGTGTTACTGTGAATACCAAATACTGGACTCAAGATGGAAATACAGAGGGTGTTTCTTATTATTAGTGAGATCTCTGCAAATTAGGGTTTCAGAGACCCACATTTTTTATTACTTCTACGCATAGGTCAAGCAGACAGCAGTCATTGAAAGTTGGTGTGCTTTCAGAGGCAAATTTTGTGTTACATGATTTTACGATAGTAGATATCAGTAGGTTCTTATAGTAGGTAGGTATTTACAACAAAAACATGTTACTGGCTGGAGTTGTTAAGTTGGAACTGCTCAGTTAGCAAATATACAATGTGGAGACGACAATACGATAATAAATGATAACACTGGCAATACTGATGCATAAGAGTACCAAACAACTACAAACAACACAACAAAAACAAATCACAACACAACAACAACAACAAACAAACACACAACTACCACACAATACAGCTATCAAATATATCCTAGAATCGAAATTTAAACGTGTTTTTTTTTTCAAACAAACTAAATAGTAGTGATGGGCCGACAATAGGTTTTGCCAATCTTTGATTAGGTATAGTGACTTAATTATTGGATATATTTGATTGATTTTTTGTATGCAGACTGAGAACGGAATCAAATATCAAAGTTTAATTAACTGTCGTATAGTTATCTCCACCTTGTATAATTAATGAGGGTTTTCGTGAAAATTTACGACACCAGTTGGCACCACTGTGACAAGAGGTCTTCCAATATAAAATATATGATGACGTTCATCATTCGATTCATTCATTTGCTCATCATTCCGTCATGACTAAAGAAAATATAGGCTCTTTGACAGATGCCTGGACCTGACGTGCCAGTGCTGCCACCTAGCGAACGTCATTTCAGAAAACCCTCATTACTTGAGGGTTGCAGTCCTGAATTTGTTAAAACCACAAGTTGCGTTGAACCACAGGTTGGTCTAGTGTTCGCGGGTGCTACTGCCAAGCATGAGGTGCTGGATTTGATTCCCAGGCCGACCTGGTAATCAAATCCAGGACCTCATACACCCAAAACCCAAAAACCCAATAACACCCGAGTGTTATTGGGTTTTTCCATCAGGCATTTCTCAGTTCCAGTTTGGAGTCTGTATTTATGCCCGGTTGATAGCAATAGGCTCGGCCCATATTACATGAGACTTAAAAATAACTATCGAAATGTGTTCTATAGGTAGGTACAGACGCCAGCACATCAAGCTACTAAAACCTGTCAATTTCTTTAAAAGATTTTCAACTTTTTCGCTAAAGCATAGAGTTCAAAGTCGATTGGGAAAATTTGACAGTTTCGGGTAGTTTGATGTGCTGGCGTATATACATCTCTGCTGAAACCTTCGGAGATCACAGGCGTGATGTTATATGTGTATTGATATTTATTATCTGTAACAATTTGAAATAAAAGAACAACATACATATCTACAACTGTTGATTTGAGCAAATCATTTTCAAAGTTCTGACAATCGAAGACTTAAAAATTATCCAACCCTATATTGTGATACTAACACAATAATAAAGAAAACACCTGAATTGATTACAATAAATTCTATATCGGATATTATTATTGTTGAAGTAGTGTCACGTTTCGGTCACCAAAACCGTGAAGTTTTGAAACGAAGCTGGTACAAAGCCCTTCGAGGAATAGCCCTGGAGTGTTTACTCGGGATCCATCACAATAGGAGTAAACTCTTCTCAACAGATTATTTTTAAAGGCGACCCATCTAAAGTTTGTCCAGATGACTCTTTATAATTCGATCGTTTTGTAAGGTGTGACCTGTTATGTGATTTTGGACTAATAAATTCTAGGTTCGTGTTTATAAATATGCAGTGTAGATTAATTTTAGTTAGCAGTGATACTGAGAAAGGAGTGTTTATTTCCCATGGTTATTACCATGGGAAATAAACACTCCTTTAACAATTAGACAATAACTTATGAACCTGTTTAATTTATATAATTAAACAGGTTCATAAGTTATTGTCTAACTTTTTGTATTTTTGCAGCAAAGTAGGTATTTATAAACATTACCAAATTAAAATGCGGAACTATTAGCAATTATTTACTTATTTGATGCTCCGACAGTTATTGTCACTCACAAACAAAAATTTAGCTCGTAAATTAAAAGCAACATTTATTTATTTAGCTTATTTAATTTGACTGTTTAAATTACACAAGGCCATATGTCTAGATACCGCATACCATACATACAGTTGGCCCGGGGTATGTTTACTTTCCCAGCCATGTTATTGTTGGTGAATTCTCATAAATTCCAGGTAAATCCACCGTATCCAAACGACGCGCAATAACAAACATGATTTCTAAATACGACGGACGCAAACACGGCAAACACATTATTTTGTTAGTATAAGATTTTTTCTTAATTGCTTTATGAGACACGTTTTCCTCTCGAATATTACGTAAACATAGTTCAAAAAACTCCACCGTGGACAATATCGGTAGCTCATTAATGGACGAAAGTTTTGACCAAATATTTGAGCGTTGGGACACAATCGTAATTACTGAGTTGTGGTCGCAGGCAGCACAAAGACTGGTAGTTGATATAACAGAGCATTTATTTATCGACGGTGCGACGGGCTCATTAGATACACATCGGGCAACATGTGTAAATAAATACGCGCGGGACGACGACGCGACCAAACATCTCCAGCGGTCGATGCTTCATGCTTGCGCTCCAACATGGAGATTGATTGAATACCTATATTCAATGATACGCACAAGTACGTATTATACACGACAAATGTATCGATTGTATTTGTTTAGTTCACCCACATTGGATTACGGTTATGCATGTCTGTTTTGATCAAATGATTCGTTTTGTGATGACGGAAATATTTTTGAAGGAATTGTTTTAGGTAGGTACTTATTTGTGACACTATTGATTTGTTGAAAAATGTTTATCATTAATCTTTATTGAATTAATCTGCAACGGTATTTGACAAGACTGTGCCGAAAAATAAACTTCATTTTGTAACGCCAAAAACACTCTTGTGCTGTTTTAGCAGAAGTGTTTTTGGCGATGCGAACCGAATAATTTATCCGCAAAACAGAATGTATATTTGCGTTAAACACGGATAATATTCTTCTGTATTCTAAGCATAATTTACACGTACCTTGAAGGTATTTGTCTGTGATGTTTTCTATTTTCTATGCGCGTCGAGTGGCGAGCGCGAGAGCATAGACAACAGAGCGCTGGCGGAGGGAAGCTGTCTCCGGTTCACAGAACACTAATACTCCTGCTCCGGTTACATCTCGAGACACGGCAAACATGCCGCCATACGCCGCGTATATGATATCTGGTACTTAGCTATTGTTTTCACAGCCCACGCCTATACCCTATTGAAGGATATTGTGTAATGTCAGAGGCAGAGTTGAGAATTAGTCATTAGTATTAGTGTTTGATTCCTACATATTTTTTAGTGGGTCGTCCAAAAGTTTTAGTTTTCGATGTGATGGGAAATCTTCTAACCTTGAACCTTGTAAATGTTTTCTACTAAAATCGGATTTGAAATTGAACTTATTCGTCAAGCTCGAAGTATCGTCAATCTCTGGAGAAATAAATGCACACTTTGCGGGACATTTAATGACGAAACAACAATAAAACTCCTATTCTGTGTCGTTCAGTGTCCTTCAACCGATTAAATAAACTTTCTTTATTATTCGCCAGAAAAAAATAGTCATCGGCACCCGTTACCTTTAAATTACCTGACGTAGTAACTGTGTCCTATTTTTCTGAAACTTTAACGTAATTTTTGAATGCCTTAACTTTTTAAAAGCGTTAATAAAATCCTTTCCAATAACCACTCAACTAAAAATAATACAAATCGTGTCTTCTTTATGTAAATTACCGTAATTTAAAAGTAAACAAGTGGCGTCATGATTGTTTGCGTTCACATTGCTACATTGTTGAGCGTGGTTGTCAAACGCATCGCAAACTACTCGGCCACTCAAGTACTGACTTCATTTTCAAGTAGAAGATGCTGAAGAACCCCGTGACAGTAATCGATTCCATCGGATATCCTAAAATATATTATACTTTTTCAAATAGTTAGTCCTCCGTGCTATCCTGTCAAGGTAGGTGATTGAAATATATGAAATGCCCGATGAGATATCTCATCGGCAAAAATTAAAACTTTCATCTCCTATGGGGATGAATTATCAAAAATCCGTCTTAAGTGCTAATCTTCGTTATTTACTAAACTTTTGTGCTCAATTTCGTGCTTCTAGACCCAGCGGTTTAGAAGCACGAAATTGTGGTAGGGTCCGTCAGTGAATTTAAGAGATTTCTAATTATCATATAGGTTTTATAAATATGTAGTTGTATTTGCATCAGCAAAGATATGGATAAATAATAAAAAAAAACTGGTACCTACCTAGGTACCAAAATGAAAGATTTACGTACTACAAACTACAAAGTTTTATTATATTTGAAAAAACTCTAAGGTACTTCAATAAAGTTTTTGTGAGTTTCGTGTGTTTTTAGCCCAAAACATTTCTTCGATACAACCCTAAAGTTTCAAGCGATTTGTCGTCATCTACTTACGTGTTTGTTGCCTCCTTGACACATGCTGTTTGCTTTCACATTCTTTTACCTACTTGAGAGACTCGATCTCGAACATGACCCCTCTGCCCACGAGCATAGGAGTTTGAAGGTACGTAAGCACCTACTTTTTCCCTAAGACCACCATTAGGTATGTTGTTGTAAGCAATCCTTTGATTAGATTTACAAGGAGTGTGCATCTACTAGCGATGTGCTATTTTAAGTATCATTGTTTCATTGTAGATCAAATTCAAAATAAAACAAAATCATTTCGCATAAACATGGGTCATTATGAAACGTCGAAGGCTAGGTGCACGGTTCCAATTAGTCGTTTCCTATGGAGAAGAGCCGGCAAGAAACTCCGCTGCAACAGTTATATTCGGAGACAAGCCGTGCGCCCGCTCTTTGGGATTTTCCATCGTCAAAAATTACAAAATTCCATACAAACTTTCTTCCTACATTTAACCCCTTTAGGGTATGCTTTTTCAAAAACCCTTCCTTAGTGCTCATCTCAAACTCAAATTTATTTCAAAGCATTTATTTCAATTAAACCATTTACAGGCACTTTTAAATTGTCAAAAAGTCGGTCAGTCAGATAATATGAAGCTAGTTGCCCATTCCAAAGCATAGGTACCTATGGAGAAGAACGGGCAAGAAACTCCATGGACACTCTTTTAAATTATATTTTTACAAAAATACTAGTTACGTCATTAATGTGAATTTATAATTGATTTTTTTTTTTTTTTATATGTGAGAACAAAAAGCGTCCAGAGTACAGCAAATAGTAAGAAAACAACAATTCATAATTAAAATAATTAAAAATCAGCCGAAGCAGCTAAGTGATGACCATCTTCGTTACACATGGAACTCTTGTAGAAAATTTCAGGCTTCTTGATCCAGCGGTTTAGACTGTAAAAAATTAATAAAACTCAGGAAGATTACAAAAACACCAGTTTACAGCTAATTGGCCCTACCTACATAACCTATTTCCATGCAGGTTGGTTCTGTGAGCAATTTCCAACACGTACAGGAGTCCACGTCTGGCATACGTCGTATTAGGTTAGCCGGCGCTCAAAGTGGAGGGTGAATGGTAATGTGGCGCCACTCGACGCCTCGGGGTGCCTCGCCGGTCCGTGCAACTAGTAAGTGGATGGCAGAAGTAGCAAAGGATATGTAAAACTCGTCATTGGTCAAGGGGACCAGGCCAAAGACACACACACATGGACATGAGATAGTCAATTTTTTTCGTTACGTAGCTGTCAGGACTTTACACATCGAGAACCCTCCGTGCCCCGGAAAGCTCATGAAGCCATCGTCTTTGACAGACGTTATGGGTCGCCAGAAGTCTGAAAGTCTGACAACCAGTCATCAAGGAGTATCGTGTTACCCAGTAGCTGGGTTGTGGAAGTCAGATCAGTTGTGGAAGAGATATCAGATGAATATTTACAAACCGATTTCTCTCTTTCAGTCGTCAGTAATGTGACTTTCGAAAGAAGAAGACGCGTTGTGTAACCATACAGACGCGTTAAATCCTTTAAATTATTGACTGTAATTTCCCAAAATAATGCTCAAGTAAAGGGGGTTAGTCCATAGGTGGGCAAGATGAAATAAGATACAATATTTAAACTATACGTTTTCTCCCAAACACAGGTTATTTTGTAACCTACCTATCTAGGCGAGCAGTACGGGGCGCCCACTAACTAGATTAAGAAACTTTATGCTTGTGCTTTATATGATATTACTTTGCCATGTAATCTAGTCCTAGTTGAACAATAACTTTTTAATATTTTATTTATTTATTTTTTAAACTCGTGTAGGGGTTCTTTTTCGCGGATCCACTACGAATATCTTATTTGGACACAGTGTGACACGATGCCATTGTTTCAGGCTTTGATATCCGCGCATCATTACTGTATGAAAATGTTTGGGAACCATAACCGAATCAACTGCTTCCTAATTTTATACATTCTCAAAAGACTACACGATTTCTTCTGGAACAAAGTTGCACTTCTGTCTCACTGCAGACCGTGGACACGTGGTGGCGGAGGCGCTCTGTTTGTGTGGTAATGTTTGTTATGTACAGTGTCTACGAAGCTTTACATACCCCGCGCCCGCGCCCGAGACCCCCCCACCCTCCTGCCACCCCCGCACTCGCACGAATGTGTTCGTTTCCTTTATTGGGGTGAATACATTTCACAGTTTGTTTTTAAACGTGCATAAACGTACCTACCCACCGAAGTAAGTAGCAATGATGTCTACGCAAAGAGTACGTAGTATTTATTTGACATATTTAACAAACAAACACACAAACAAACAAAAAAAACACAAAACAACACACAAAAAACAAACCAACAAAAAAAAATCACAAAAACAAACAAAACAACACAAATTCAACTTCTGGAAATTCAGCAGAAATAATCATCATCATTGGTTTATGGTTTCTGCGACCACCACTATTTTTACTAACACACGCATCCTGGCCTGCTGGTGCTGCTGTTAGTCCTTGCATCCTCCCGCATTTTACCTACTCGTCATATCATTAGACTCAATCCACATAAATATCGGTGGGTTAGAGGGCTGAAAGCTGAGAAATACAAACGTACACTTAAGAATAAAGCCGTTATAAAACTACTTTAACAAACATTTATGTATATGCATTATGTTTTCTAACTTGATAGGTCAAGAGCCGTTTATATTAAAACATGTTTGGAAAATATTATGATGCCACTAAAGACATAATTAAATAAGAGCTATTTGCATAAGAAATATTTTTGTGTGGTTACGGAGGTGAATCAATAATTGTGCAATCTTTAATATTATGTTACGTTAGTTGAGAAACTTGGGTATGTTTCGTACCTAACGCTTTTGCGCTTTGAATTGACTTAGATACTGTGGAATACTGGAGACCTGAAAAATATCAGCATGTAACAGTAACGTGTGATCATATTTAAGGTTATGGCACAGACCATCAAACTGAACAACTTTCTACGTCAGACCAGCAGTTCCATACATTTAGGCCAAGTAAGTGTGGCGGTAGATGTCGTCACCATCATCATCATCATCAACATCAGTTCTTCCGGACGTCAGGCAAAAATCCTGCATCGCGCAAGCAGAGTTTACCGCGCAACTAGCATAGATACAACTTCCCGACATCAATCGTCGATAGCCTTGGTTGATGGCCTTAATTTATTGAGGTAAACACAGGCAAGCCCGATTAAGTAGCTGACAACCTCCTAGAATGAATCACGTGAAACCATTAAAAAAAAAAACGTCGGGTCGTAGCCAGTAGCCCACCAGGCACAACACCCATCTGGTCGGAAGATCCTCCCATTTATATAGAGGATCAGTGAACCCTGTTCCTTATACCTCAATATAGGTATAGAAGCTTTGTATGGGACAGTTGATAATTTTTTCGTGATTACGGCGTTTTTCCAATGGAGAAATTTGTTCAGTTTGATAGCCCGGATCTTATATGACCACAAATTTCTGATACATGCTGTAGATGCAATCACAACTGCCTTCAAAATAAGTTTTGCATACAAGAAAATGTGATGAACCCAATATCATTGATGTACGGAGAATCAATCACCTCAGCCCGATATAATGTCTATTATTTTATTTGTATTCTTACTTTGTCATTAAACAAAGAAAACCGTAGAAAATAGACATAATGGTTATTGTCTAACGCCTGTCTAGTCAGACAGCATGGCGTTGATTGGCGGACCTTTGTACCACAGCTGTATACTGCAACACATCTCGAAACACACGAATACCGAATACACAAGACCCCTTTCAAGCAACAATTATAACAGATTTACAGTTCTTAACAAACCGGTTGATATCTATTGTTAATTTGATTTGATTGAGTTCTTACAGAAAGCGATACCGCTCGCATTGTTTGGCCGATTTTACATAACGAGGCGGCAAACGTGGCCCGCTTTGTGGCCTGCCCATTGTGGGGGAGTATCCAAACGTTTGAGATGTGAATTGAAAGGCGCCGCGAGATGACGAGGCGCGAGCCAAGCGGCGGCGCAAGTTGTAAGAGTTGTGTTTATGATTAGGGATATGATTAGATTTCATGCCGAGGAGAAAAGCAAAAGGGCTTAGCTAGGTTATCAATAGGAACTTAATAATGTAATCGTTGCCTTCATAGTATATGTAATTTGAAAAAAAAAACGAAATACATAAGCTCTCAATTCGGAAATTGCTAGTTTAGCATTAGTATTTTACTTTGTTTTATAAACTGTACTAGCTACTACTACTGTACTGTGTGTGTTTAATTCAAAAGAATAGAAATCAAAAAGTGTTTGAATTACAATAGTTCTTTCAGATTTTTTCTAAAAAGTAATATTTTAGTACATTCTCTCTATTTACGTTTCTCATCCAACTCGCCTGTTGCAGGTTTTTTCTAATGAAACAAGCAGTATATTTGCGCTCTTCTATCTTTATGTGTTTTTCTCTAATAAGTGTTTTGTGTTTACACGAATATACTTCATTAATTTCTTAAGTTCATTGACAGAACTCACAGCATAAACCGCTGGGTCTGCCGGCCTACAAGCATGAAATGTTGAGCGTTAAGGAAGGTTTTATTTTTAAGTGGTTATGTAGCGGATGTTTGTATGGATGAATTTTGTTTCGATGGGAAATCCCATCGGAGGCATGGCTTGTAAATAAATAAATATTAAATTCCCCTCGAATCTTTCATCCCTTGCACCACACACGAACATTGCGCTACACGGCACCGCTCTTTGAACTGTCCAAATGATTGTTTTATATTTGTAAGCGTCGAACAGTGCCCCTATTCGGCGCTGCGCTGACGTAATGTAGCATTTCAATTAGTCTCACTGGCGTTTTATTTTCAACAAAGCAATATGTCGACTAACGCCGCGCATTGATTCCTGTCCGATTGTTAGAGAATGCACAACAATATTAAGTATCCCTATTGACTTTGTTAACTTTTACTTAATAATAATTGTAAGGAAATAAACTCTTTTGTTGTTATTGAAAGTTTTTAACCACTTCAAGTAAAAAGTTAACTTGTTGACCCCAAATTAAACTCGTAGCACATAGTCTTTTGAAGGACAGTTTATCTCGTAGCCGCGTAGGCTTCGCGTAGCAGGGGTCTACGAAAATATTCTACGTTACCGCCAACCGTAGACTTTACACCATGTAATACCTATTGTAATTAAATTGTCTTTACCGTAATATTAGGTTGGAATCTATTTAATTTTTAAGTAATATTTTTTAGAATTTATATTATATGAGTAATATAATGCATACCTACTGTATCGCAATGGCTTGAGTTTTCCGTTGGAATATTTTTCTTTAACCATATTAGGGGCTGTTTCACAGTCTCCAAATTATAACTATCCACCAGATACAACTATGGAACAGAGTTAGATTATTTATCTGCCAGATAACTTAACTGGTACCTGAAATAAGCGGTAAAACTCAAATATCTATATACATAAAATAAAGTCGGGTTAGTTACACCATTTATAACTAAAGAACGGCTGGACGATTTTTATGATCTTTGATTTGTCTCCGCCTCGAATAGCAGAATAACTATTTAAACATGGGAAAAATTCACGAAAACAAAATAATTACATATTCATTTTCTCACATTTATTGATTCCGAGGCTGTATGAAGTTTCGGTAAGTCGTTGATGAATATTTTTAAACAAAGCCCTATTTTAACCTACATCTACATCCAATACCCAAAAGCTCAGATCATGATGTGAAAACGCCGGCGTTCGGCGTGCATTAGGCGGTCTGTAATCAGGCGGCGCTCGCCTCTAATCACGGCCGGCCGGTTTTAGGAGCATGCATCGCCAACGCTAATGTCCGGAAGCACACACTATGTCTGACATAATAACACTAACACGTACGGGGATGTACTGTTTGTTTTTGTTGAGTTTTTAGTAAAAGTTGGATTATTTTCTGTAAGGAGTTCGAGACTATGGAATGAGGACCATTTGATTTTTGATCTCTTGGTTTCAACATTTTCACGGTCCATAAAGTAGATACGATACCTAGTTGAATAATCAACCTGAGCCAAGGTTGATATTTAGTTGCCTGCCGGGTCAGCGGGATTGTCCGAAAGGGTTACCGCTGGCCCGGAACATAAAGGGCTAAAGAAGGAACACGGGTGGGTTTTAGTCAGTAAGAGTTGACATTCCCTTTCGCTCCACCCAGAGCGGGATCATTTGATGACTACCGATCCTGAAAAAAAAAGCCATATTTGGTTCATGGTACAGGGAATGGATTAAAAGTTAGATTGTGGATCTTATTTCAATGAGCACTTCATAGTTTAAATAATATCAGTTAAGTAGGTATTGTCATGATTAACATGAAATACAATAGAACCTCGAAGAGCTGTATTGTATCAAAGCCTATCATCATTCTCCTGCCATTTATCTGAGGTCGACGCAACAACACAATATGTCTTCACCGCTTCTCTGCGTCTTCTCTTTGTCGTAATTTTGATAATCACCTCCTATATAGCCATTGTTTCATAGTCTATCGAATCGAATTATTGACGCTCTCATTCTCTGCCTGGCCTTTTCCCAACTATGTTGGGGTCGTCTTCCAGTTTAACCGTATGCAGCCGACATAGCCGTATGAGTCGTGTATTTTACATGGAGCGAATGCCTATCTGACATCTCCACAACCCAGTAACTGGGTAATACGATACGCCTTGTAAGACTGGCTGTCAGACTTTCGGGCTTCGGACGACCGTCAAAAATCCAAGAATGACAGCCCGCAGCCGAGACCACTGGCTTAGCGCGTTTTCCGAGGCACGGGGGGTCTGGGTATGTAAAGATGGTCACCCATCCTCAGATCGACCGGGGCAAGCGTAGGTTAACCTGATCGATCAACCCGTGCGACTGTTATTTCTTAGCCATGAGCCCCTCAATTATTGAAACTCTCTTCTATAAAATAGCTATTTTTTCCTGTTTATTATTTTAAAAACGAAATCTATCGCTCGCCAGATGAAGCTCTAAACAAAAATACATATTAATATTGTATCAATGTAAAAACGTAGCACATCAGAGACAAGGTGTTAGCTCCGACACTGACGGCTTAACCCGCGCTGCGCGGGCGCAACCTCTGATGAAATAATTGATACTCCACACATCCACACAAAAACTAAACAAAAACTCATAGTGATCCTCTTTGTTTTAAAGTGAAATGTTTTTTTAGGTATAATTGATTTGTTTCTCTAAAAAAAGAAAAAATATTCTCACCATTATGTGTTTTAAGTGCTAATAACTTTAGGTAGAAAAACCGGAATATGATGAATCCCTGATTCATCATATTCCGATTTTTTGTAAAAGATTTTTAAGTATGTAGTTATCTTTACCCTGTAATTCTAACAAGTTTTTAGAAGCCGCTTGGAATTTTTGCTAACGTTTTCTATTTTGCAATGTATGTAGGTGCCTATTTTTTACCTACCACTCACACAATCTAGTAGGTATAGTTTGTTCATCCAACTCTGGTGTAAAAGCATTTTATCCTGAATTTGGATATGAAATAGATAATATACTGGCTTATTATGATTGGCCAACAGTCGTAAGTATTAAAGAAAAAGTTGTTAAAATAAATGAAAACAACTTTAAGTTACTACTAAATGTATACTTTCTTACCAACTCAAATACAATAAAAGAAATGCAATCAATTCGACAAAGTAATACCAATTCCAACAAAATTACATATGCTTCGCAGCACAAGCACTTGTTTTGACACATTTTTTATTAAATGTGCTAGCACCAGTCAATTTCCTTTCACCACAAAAGTATAGAATCACGTTAAAACTTTGCGTCCATGTTGGCTCTATTATCTATAGAAAGTGTGAAATTAAGTGGTAATCTAGTGCGGCAACGTGTCAATTAGCCGACATCGGCGACAGACGGCATCACTACCGCCGACGTTTCCTAAAACATTTGTACACAAAAGTGGCGAATCATTGTTTCCATTTACGTCTAAATATTGTGAGGTTGTCAACATTTTGTCTTGTTTCTTTTCTTCGTCTACTTTTCTTTGATTTAATCAATTGTGTAAAGTTTTTTAGGAACGCATAAGGTACTTAATACAGTTTTGGTAGATATGTTGTATTCCCATCATTAAAAGCTACGCCGTAGCTTTTGCTACGATAGGGTAGGTAGGCAGAAATTATGCTTTTCAGACCTAATGATTGCTGTAAGACAGACGTAGGTACCTACCGTCACAAACTGTATTTTTTGTAATTTGCATGTTGTTTGTGCAAAATAAACCATTTTTCTTCTCACCAGAACTCCCGACAGGTGCCGTTTTTTTACTGTGGCAGCAAAATGTTTTCAACCCCCTTGAGCTCCGTAATGTTTGGTTGTTTACGCCGCTCGGCGTCAACGCACGCACGGCACGATACCGATCTCTCACACAATCACCAAAACCGATGTTGTTTCAAGTTTGTCGATAAGAAACAACGAGAAATTGATTGATAACAAACACGAAATATTGTTTTTCGATCGACTATTTTAGAATCGGTAAAAGCTTTGAAAGGCAAGAAATGCCGTTTAGCTATGTTTTCCTGAAAGAAATGTATTTTTCCTTATAGTAAGTACCTAAGTAAAATAATAATATTTTTTCAGCCTAACATTGCGTAATGAATGTTTAGCCTGAAAATGATTGTGGTTATGATGTTTTTATAAAGTCGGACTACACAACTAAATATCATATACCTAGTACTTAGATATATTATGTACCTACATACTCAATCGTTTGCCATAGCAGCCACTCACTCGGAACAAAACAATTAAAATTCACAAAAATAAAATAATGTCGGTCGAAAACGTATGACAAAAGAATCAGCTGACATTCTTGTAAAACGCCCGAGTCATGATTCCTTGCTTCGTATGATAAGTGACACTTAAGTGGAGTGCAGGCGAACTTTGACCGTTAAAACATTCGCCACACGTGTGCCCAACATTCATGCACATGTAATTTGCAATTAACGTCGTCCGATACTGTATTATTAAGTTTTTTCGCCTTCTTTCTGAATATTTATGGAGTAATTTTACTAAAAGCAATAGATCAGGTACTAAGATTAGGGAGGAATGAGCGCTTTATTTTACATAATATTTCTTTTGAAACTGGCCTATGTTAGCTTAAAATGTGCTTAGTTTTTGTTAACTTTGTGACACAAACGTACATCAGGTTCCTTCCGGCAGGTATTAAAATAGAAACCTGAGTTAACTACCTAATTAATAGTGAGTATGTAGTTACCTAATTCATCATTTTAGTATTTCACTGTTCTTGAAAACCTTTTAAAGTATTTTTCAGAATAAGTAGGTATAAATAAGTATGATAGAATTGACTTTAATAGAACTGTGTTCATAAAAATACCAGGTTGAGTAAAAGTAGTCAGTCATGTTGCCATATTTCTAGAGTTACAGTACATAATAAGATAATGTCGTATACCTAGAAGGCGGTGTAGTTTTAAGTGGCATGCAAGGAAGAGTCGTCGGCGTCGGCGCAGGCGGCCAGCCCCTCTAATTACCACTCAGATCCGACCTCGATAGCGCAAGCTTTTATCTCGAACACTCTTCCATTAAGCAAATATACAGCTTTGTAGCGCGATAATCATATACTACAGTATTTTCCAACTCTAAAACCAATTAAAAATATTTTGATAGACAAAAATAAATTCTAATTGTACGTTACGTCCGTCCGCCATCTTGTATTGGTCTTAACTTCTCAGGGACCGCTAATGGACGGTTTGTCAAACATTTTTGCTTCCGCGGCAAACTTGTTTTATCTGTGTTATATTATTTAATTTATTCACAAGAGTCCATTGTTGTTTAAAACAAAGGCGGAAACAAGCAATCTACATATTTGGAGCGTAATTTTGACATTAGCAGATAAGAATACCTAACTAGTGGTGGTTTACGGAGCAATTACAGCATTAGGTAGGTACATAGGCGAGAAGGTATCTAAGGAAATTGTGGTAGGTAGTTATACCTATTGTACTTTTACATTTGTAAGATGAAATAATTAAATAGCCTCGCAGTAATTAAGAGCGATAAATCATTAGCAATATCTGCTCAATAATCCAAATCAACTAGAAATGAAGTGAAATAAGTAAGTATGTAGAGATGAAACACGTCAGAGCCGTAATGGAGCGAATAAAAGCCCGCTTTGTCGGCGGCTAATTTGCGAATTAGCGTTGTGCAATGAGTGCCCGGCCACTCAAGCGCAGCGTAATGTAATTAATTAACCTTTGTCGCGCGTACGGGGCGTGATACTCGCGCGTTTCTCACACCCGCGTCGAATGTTTCATTATGCAGGGATGCTGTCAGTAAAACTTATTATATTATTATTAATTACAGAATTCTGTTGTAACTAAGTTGATGATTAATGATTTTTCCTTCTGTACCTACCCTTAACAAAATCCGCAGTTACGTACGAAACAATCCTATTATCTTCTTCTTCAATTGGTCCCTCATTACTGAGGATCGTGGTCACTGGACCCTTTTAAGCGGACAATCTGCCTACATCTACTCCGGTCCAAAGTTGCCATCACCACCTGCTGAAAATTGCTTGAAGACGTAGCTTCTTTCACTTGGTCGGACCATCGTGTTGGCGACCGGTCTCGTGCTCTCTTTCCTCCGGTATTGCCAACAATAACCAGCTTTTCAAGGCTGCTTAAGGCCCTTCGCATTATGTGGCCGAAATAAGTCAGAATACACTGTAGGCACATTGTAGACAATCGGGTCTTGACATCGAGTTGGGAAGGACATTTGTGCGTCCATGGTATTTGGAGCATCCGCCTCCAGCAACACATTTCGAATGCATCTATTCTCTGTCTTTCTCTTGCTCGGATTGTCCACGTCTCAACTCCATAGAGGAAAATCGGGAAAACTAATGCTCTGACCAAACGGGCTTTAGTTTTATAACTTATAGAACGATTTTTCCAGATGTTCTGGAGGCGTGTCGTAACATCTTTAGCCGTGGCTATCCGTCGTTTTATTTCTGGGGCGCAGCTGCCTTCATTATTAATATTAGAGCCCAGATAAATGAAACTCTCCACAGTATCGATGCCTTGGATGTTATAGGCGCCCGATAGCTTTCCCGCACGATCTATCACCATAAGCTTGGTTTTCTGCCTATTTATAGCAAGCTCTAATTTGTCAGTTTTCACCTCCAGTCTATGCAGTATGGCCTTCATGTCGTCAAATGTTGTAGCAAGGGGAAAGGTGTCGTCAGCGTAACGCAGATTGGAGATGCGCTTTCCACCAACAGCAAATCCTATTAAGTAGGTATACACGTAGCAAATCTACCTACCTAACGCTGATCCTTGTAAAGAGAACGTACCTACCTATAACGTAGGTTACCTAGGTACATCTACCTGGGTAAACAATTTTTTTTGGCAAATTAATTCGTTTATCGATATGTACAATTTAGTGTAAGTTTCATCCCTTCGACACCTACATTTCCTAACACCGCACTAAGGTAACGTTATTTGGACGCTCCTAATGGAGTAAGTGCTTTGGCAAATGGCATGCGCCACGGAGCTTTTAATGCAATTTCGTCTCCCTTTGTAGCTGGGAATTGGCGCAATCAATCCATTTACACTTTGTTTCGCTAACAGTGGCACTACCCGCCGCTGCCGCATATAAGACAGGGCTTTTAGCTTCAACTAAATTGCTTTCCTGGATTTTTGTACTATGCGACAATGTTGCCTACTTTTTTATATTTTTCACGAAGGTTTTTCTAAGCTTTTACGTAGATAGACCTACGGTGGGATTAATAGGTAGGTGCCTAAAGCATTAAGCTTAATACGAATACGCGAAAAACGCGAAAACGCGCGAACGCGCCACGCGCGCGTGAATACTTTTATAAATTATCTTAGTCAAATTTCCTCTGCATGTCGATAGTAGCTATCTACGGTAACAATTGGCTTCTCCATTTCTACGGCGTCGTCGGTGGCAGCGCAGAGGAAGCTTTGATTGGACGTTTTGTGGCAAAAAGGGCCGGGAAGGAGATGAAAAATTGTCAGCGATGTAGTTCCACATCCGGAACCCTTCGGTGGTTTTGTTGAGATATCCCCACTGCGCACTTGAGTTCGCAGTCGCTTCAGTGACATTTAAGTAGACCACGGAAGATTTAACCCACCGAGAATAGCAATAGGTAGTATGCAACGGGCCTCGGTCGAGCATACTGACAGCGCCTCATTCGATTTAGGAAGCTACTTCATTTATTCGTATAAGCTCCAATGAGCTTTGGGCCAAAATAACCACTACGTGGAGCCCTGACACAAATACAAGGTGTCGCGGCAGATCCCGTAGAAGATGGCGGGACAAGCTGGAGAAAATTAAAATAAACGACAACAAACGTCCACTTTAGCCCTGGATCGAAAGAGCTGGACGTCATGGGGCCTTTGTCCAGCAGTGGGATGATACATGCTAACAATAACAGTAGGTATGAACTCCCTATTATTTTCAGTTTTGTCTGCTCCGTTGTCTAGTAGTCTTGAGCGCGACTGCTGAAAATGGAATCCAAGTTCAATGCTCCAGTTTTACTGATTTTTTTCCTTAGGCAATTCTCTGTAGCAAACTGGTGTCTAGGTTTGTGTCCTACAGTATTTTTATCCCAATATATATTACATCAGACTAAATGACGACTAAAAACACGGGTACCTATCTGTCGAAATGTTATTGTATGTTGTGTGTATTAGGTATAGCTTAGTATGCTGCGTGGGTTTCGAGTAAAAAATGTGTGAATGGTGGACGAATTTTCTTTCCCGAACAACTCGAACAAGTTATAGGTACCTACTCTTTTTGATTCTTAGCTTGCACCTAAATCAGTCGGTCAGTCTACAAATGCTAGCAAGATAGTAAAAAAGCGCTGAAGGCGCTTTTTTACTATCAGATCCATATATTCTCAAAGATCTTCGTCTACGTCTGCTGTTACAGGATTACCTACCTGTAGTCCATGAGTAGTAGGTAAGGTATTATTGCCTATATTAATGAGCAGGCAGAATCCATATCTAAGCATGAATAAGTGGAATGAATATCACGCACGGTGTTCCTGCCTATAACACAAAGGTCACATCTACAGCAAGTTATAGGTGCTATCCAAAGGAAAACGGTAATCGACATTAATTATGGGATCTAGGTACTTCACACTGATTGCGAACTACATTCGATCGGAATCCAAGTACCTAATGACTGTCCGAAGTGCCCGTAGTAGGTGTATCTACACACGAGGACATATCAAGATATAGGTACCTACATTTCCAGTTTCGGCTGACTACGCACACTACAATGAAAATCAGCTTAAACTGGAAATATACACCGTGACATGTCGTGCGGGCCCTTCGGACTTCGGACTGTCAGATATTATTAAGAGGGTAATATTTAACTGATCCTCTAAAAACTTATCTATTGACCTCACATCCAAGTTTTTCACAGTTACTTGACTTTTTAGTACTTTTGGGACCACAAGGTAGGAAATATTTGAGGTTCACAAAAAGAGACGCCTCTCACTATAGTCTAATCTAAGGAAAGCAAAATGGGAATTATTACCTTTTTTTTTTCAGGATGGGAAATCATCAAATGACCCGCTCCCGCTCTGGGTGGAGCGGAAGGTAGTGTCAGACTCTTACTGACTAAAACCCACCCGTGTTCCTTCCCTTTATGTTCCGGGCCAGCGGTAACCCTTTCGGACAATCCCGCTGACCCGGTAGGCTTCGGCCCTAACGGACCCCTTCGATTGCTGCTGACATTTTTTTGAGGCACGCGTGGAACACGTACGCGCCGTCCGGCACGGGCCTGGTCCTGATCGGACATTCGACCTTTTGCCTTACCTACATTTGTACTAGATCCGAAATCCGTTAATCCTAGTTTATATTTTATGACATTTTGTTCGGACCAGCATTTATCACATTCGAATCGGATGCAGTAGTATAATCAGCCTATAGGTAATGTTCCCACTACTGAATACAGGCCTCCTCTCTGTGAGAGGGAGTGGGCCGTAATCCACAACGCGGGCCCAGTGCGGGTTGGTTCTAGGACTTGCCGGTTTCCTCAAGATGTTTATCTTCACCGTTCAAAGAGCAGTGGTGATGAAATTAAATACACAAAGTAAAGTGCCTGTCACGTTTCGAACTCACGACCCTGAGTAAGTCTCGTAAGTCGGAGCCGACACCACTGGGCCTGCACCACTGCTCTCCAAATCGCTCTCAACGAATTCTAGAGGATTTCGTTATACCTACGTACCCACTGCATATCGCCACAGGTGGCTAAAAGAGGTTCCTACATTACATTGTAGTAACCTCCTTTTGTTTGTAGGTAGGTTGGTAGCATGTATTTACACCACCGACTGATCTACACTAAAGAGGAAAAATAAAAAAAATTGACAATAGGTAAGTTGAATGTCAAAGTAAACATTTATTGATATTGATCTATTTATAATAATACGAATTAATAATTTGTGAACCATTATGAAAAGAATACAGATGTGTAAAAAAGTTAATGCCAACAACTCTTTCAATCGTAAGCCTTTTTTTTTGCGTCATTATCATCATAGCTTTTCCCATGAGTATCCTGGCTTCAGGAATAAAATGCAGTTTGATAGAACCCATTTGTACCTACCCCTACCGACTAACTACAGGCTTTTTTATAAACTTTGACTATAAGATTGAACTCTACAAGAATATTTCGTGCTGTAATGCCAGACCTAACCCCCCCTCCCCTTGCCTAGACCTTTTGAATGTTGTAATGTAATGTTAAACCACTGTTCTACAAGGCCCTTTAGAAGTGTGTCTACATTATTATTCTAAGAACAAATAGGTAGGTACTTACTAGAGAGACAAGACTCAATAGGTTTCCTAATTACGTGATCTGAAAAATAATGCTGTACCGCTAACTATGCTTAAATGTTGTTTTTCTTATATTTTCAGATGTGAACCGCAAACTTACCCATTTAAACGCTGTGAGCCCTGAGATTCTTGTTGGTCAAATATGGCTGCAAGATGAGCCCACGGCTGTAGAGATCATTGAACTTAATACTTCCGATGAATTGGAACCTTCAGCAGCCGACGCCTTGGACACTCGTTTGAACCATGCCTGGAGCTTCACTAACAATGAGAAGCTTCAACAGATAGAAGATAATTACAAAATAAATAATAGAGCAAGAGAAAGACGACGCTTGAACCATTTCCAAACGACAAACACTGCAACAAACACGAGCAATCACTTTATAAATAATAATTTTTATTCCGATATCGTAGAAAATCACTATATTGAGGACAACCAATTAATAAACCAGCAAGTAAACTGCTTTACCATGATTAACAAAAATTTTATTAATTCCGATACATCGTCAGACGCAGACATTGATTTAATAACTTCCGAGGATTTCGCAATGGAGACTAATAACTGGGACGCAGGTAAACATCCGTACGAAGAAGAAATCATCACTTATGACCCTGAGTTAGACAAAGAAACACGTACAATTTGGATTTATTCGTTTAAAAATAAACATTTACTTGCAGAAGATGATTGTGAATTAAACGATACAGCCACAAAAGATACATCATTCTATTCAACTTCGAGTTCTACAGAGAGAGATGAAGAAAAAACTAAGGATAAAAGTACAAATATTCGTCGATTAGGATCGCCGATCCCTCCCACTTACATACCTAGGCTGAATCTAAAGCTGGGTCCGACTTTGTCAACAGTTAGTGAAGTTTCTGAACCCAACAAGCAAACTTCGCCCAATCCATCGTATAAATCACCTAAAACTAGGTTTCAAAAACAGAGAAATAGTTGGCTTATGACTGAAACTGAGAAATTAGATCCGACATCGGGTTGTAAACTTGAAAAGTCTACGAACGTCGTTAATTGGATGGCGTTATCACCTAGAGAAAAAAGACGAAGATCGAAAGAACAGGGCGAAGAATGGGTGGGAAGCCTTCTAAACATAGAAACACTCCCAATCTCTCCGCAGCAGACACAAGACATGTCTGAGCAAGACAACGCTTTAAAATTACAAGTTGACGTCGATGTACATGTAAGCGTTAATGAGAAAACTCCAGAAAAAAGATCTTTAGGGACGCCAAACAACGCAAATGTAACCTTAAAATCAAACACTGACAAAAAAAGTCCAATTGCTTTATTAAAATGTGCCCCAATGGACATAAAAGGAGATGCGCTAGATCGAGGAGACCATATGAAATTTGGACAAACCCATCAAGTTCTGTGCGTCGGCGGACCGCACATATATGAAACCATGACATTTAATGAAAACCTAAACATGCGTAGAGTTGGAGGCATAACCGTTATTGAAGAACGCTGTATTGAAATACCTCCCGAAGTTTGGGAACGTGAACAAAAGATTGAGATTGAAACTGCTACTTACGATTATGCCACTGACAAACTAAAATTAGCTAAAGAAAATGCCGATAGAACGTGGCTGAAAAATAACGCGCCGTTTCTAGTGCCATCCTCGTGGGCCGATTATGCTGAATCAGCTGAGCGTTCATTATCAATACGAATGTCGAATCGCAATGTTGCAACAAATCGCGATCCGTGGTACAAACGCTTCTTTAAAAGTATAAACTGTTTTAAATAGGATCAAATAAATATGAAATAAAACTACGTCATTGCTTTCAATTGGCGAATTTATTAAATTCAATTACTATCAACTTCCAGTAATTGAAGTAGGTACTTACATAAAATAAAATAAACCTGCTATTTAAAGGTACTTTGCAAAAGAGAGTTCACGACACAATAATAAATCAGCAGTTTTCATACATACATAAGATTATACTATCACAATGTTTTACACACAAATCATGCCCTATTCTAATAGCGCACAAGTCTCGTTTTTTTCCGCCAAGTGCGAGTGATCGTAAGATGAATGAACGCCTGCATATTGTTTTGGCAAATTATTGGGTTTATAACACGTCCCAAAACTCAAGACGTCGCGCACTATTAAAATAAATGTCACATACTCAATAAAAAAAAAAGCTTACAATCCATTAGTGTGGTCACACCCGCCCGGTATACGTCGATCGACAAGATTTGACAAAATGCAAATGAAATATATTGACATGGAATCTTGTTCGATCAATTCGAAATTTACTATATGACTGTATAATCGATGTAGATCAAGCGGATACGGAATAAGGAATGTAAAGTATCATACAAACTGGCTAACAGACAGTCTTAACTAAACAAAAATCCCAGTTTCATAAACTAATCATAATGTGAAATGCATCGTCACTATGGCATTCACTTCGGTACCCGTCGTAGGTCAGCAAAACATTATACTGCTTTTAAATTAAATACATAATTATTTTATTCAGAAATTCCGCCCATCATACATTTTGCTTGACAAGTTCAAATTCTATACTATATAAATTCATCAACAAATGCATAAACTATTTAATTTGTATGAGTATTTATTATATTTTTAACGTAATTTTTTTATCAACTATAGGAGGCAAGGATAGCTACATAATACGTAGTTACATCGAAACTTTACTAATGTCCAATCACTAGTATTTACCTAGAACGAAAGAAACATTCACGAACATTCTTCTTTTATTAGTGAAACATGTATATCGATGTACTGTTTAGCAAAATGTGAAACACTATTAGAGCCAAAAGTATGGTGCTTCAGGTAAATGGGACGTTTATGCGCCATATTACATTTATATATTTAAAAAGTTGATGAAATACATTAGAAAAACTGCAGTCTTCGAAAAAGGTCGCAACTAAATTGCGGAACTATTTCGTTTCAGATGACAGCCACACTAATTTGAATTCACTATATGTAGGGCACGCCCTTTTTCTTAAAAGACCTATAATTATTTTAAAGAAAGTAGGTAATAATAAACGTACAAAATCACCGAGACCTGCTCAATCATAGACAAAGGTATTGCCGCCATAATATGGACTTGTAAGTGTATTGTAAATTTTATATATCAATAATTTAAATAATCGAGGGTAAATAATGTAAATATGTATATAATTACATGATTTAATTTTCAAATGCTCAAATGTCAAACTTTAAAACCACTGCGATTATACTTGATCGAGTGGTTTGGTGATCACACAACGTCTTCTTTAAGTATCTAACAGACATTAAATATAACTTCATGATTTTGTTGCTTTATTGACCTAGTTACAGCTACAATAAGGCCTAGTTTTCCGTGTCAATTTGTTTTATTGCGGGCGAGAAATAAGGTTTAAATAACTTTTCTTAAGTATGTTTAGTTAAATTCGATATGACATGAATGTACAGTACTTTCAGTTATTTTACTTCTAATTTTGATCACTGTCCAAATCACAGTGATCTTTATTCTCATTCTAATAAAGTTACTGTTGGATTGCTTCCACTGACAAGTCTGTCAATATCATTGTGATCTTTATTCTCGTAACTATAATGTTACTGCTGTCAGAGGTAAAATAGCTGTGAAAGGACGGGGTTTTTGATTTTTCACGCGAGTTTCACGCTATGCAAGCAGGTATAATCCGTTCTTTGTATTTGCAGGTATTTTTTATTGTGACGGCACTTCCAAGCCTTCGCTTTTGCGTTGCTTAAATAGTACCGCGTGTCATAAATGATAAATATTTTATTTTTGTGAGTAGGTTTGTACAAACACTTTGACACGTCAATAACGCTATTATCAAAAAGAATTATGATACGCGCAGTGAAACCTTACACCCAGTTTCACTACGTACGAAA
Organism: Luperina testacea; assembly: GCA_927399505.1. Classification (NCBI taxonomy): domain Eukaryota; kingdom Metazoa; phylum Arthropoda; class Insecta; order Lepidoptera; family Noctuidae; genus Luperina; species Luperina testacea. The sequence continues at coordinate 5,399,848 of OV656771.1, forward strand.
GAGTACTGTTCGTCCAGTTTAAAATTGCGCTTCCCGCAACTCAAATTCGTTATCGTCATTGGTTATTCAACTATGGTAACTGGCCCTGAAGGTAGTGACGAAATGACGATGCATACTTTGCATGTGTGAGTGGAGGGGTGCACAATTTTAAATTAGACGATCTACACATTTATATGACCTTGTTCGAACGGTGAAAATTGAGGCGGAGGGTACCGTAGTAATTAGTTATCAACTTAGCCCTTTTAAACGTAGTATTGTGTGTGAGATCTGTGTGTCGCGTCACGTGGCAGATAAGGCCAGCTCTTGTCGGATGTAGAACAGGATGTAGGGCTTGCAGCCCGCGACCGCAGCCGCGTCGGCCGCGCGCACAGTCTGGTCGTTGAAGTGGAACCATTGCTCCTCGTTGATCGCGAACGCCGTGTAGTGACCCGAGCCGGCGCTGTGGAGAGAGAAGGTTAATGATGATTCTGACTCTCAAACTTCGGGCATAGACATATCAGATTCCACCACCAACCATTTGAAATTCCGTACATATTTTTTGTAGCATTAAAACTTCTTGAACGAACACTACGTATGAACGAAAAAAAAAAAACTAATCAAAAGGAGTATGTAAGGATCGTAGCTGGTGGCTTACTGTAGTTTTTGGTTACTTCCATGGGAAAAGGCGTGAGTTTATGTATGTATGCGTATGTTAAAACTTCAGGAAACTTAACATATCAAACCATCACATATAAATTTGTCTAACAATTTTAACCATTTCCTCTTCCGTGACAGCCCTATAGGTATCATCATCGTGCCTTCGCATTTCCGGAGACGATGATTGCCGAGGCGCATTAGTTAGTTAGTCGTAGTGTAGTGCTTACCCCGAGCCGTGATGCACGATGACGGCGGCGAGGTCGTACAGGTTGTTGCCGAGGCCCGAGCGGCGCGTGTCGGGCACGTTGCTCAGCACGAAGCGGGACATGTCCAGCGAGCGCAGCGGGAACGATATGCTCGTGTCCACCTTAGTTCTAAAACAGAAATAAAATTATATCATTGTAATATAATTTAAAAAAAAAGAAATTGTCTATGGACCTTTATAGTGCGAACTATGGCAACATTCCTTTGTTGTGATTTTCAGACATATTTATTGATCCCTTTTTGAAATTATCGATGAATAGTGGCCAGGCCCTTAGGCAAATTAATTTATATTCGTTTTTTAATGCATGAAAGACAGGTAAGTTCTTTACCTGAAGTAGTTATGCCATCTGAATCTCTTGAGATGTAGGCACAGCACGTTGGGTAGTCGGCGTATCCAGAACTGTTTGGTTGACTTCTGTTTGCTTTTACAACTGCTGCAGAAATAACGTTCCGTGTCTGCTAATTCTTCCACCTGAAAAAAAAAATAAACAAATAACTGACTTGAAAGAAATATTCGACTTCTTGTGGAAAAAATTTAAGAGCAAGGGCTTCCCGCCTTTGCCGCCTTTGCTCTCCAATGGCTCAGCACAGGATGAATTATTATTGAATTCTTCAAACAAAATAGTTTTATTTAAAAGCTTACTTGTAACTTGTAAGCTTTAAAATATATTTTTTTTTACCTCTACCCAAAACTTTTGAGGTTAGCCTTCAGTATAACCAAAAATGCTTACATTTCAGTATTTAAGTACCTTAGTAATCGAATATACATGTCTTTAAAAAAAAATCTTTAATGTGCAACGTATTTACCTGTACGAAGCTCGAGAGACAGTCGGCAAGAGCGACGGGTGCGTCGTGCCGCCCGGTTTCCGGCAACTCCAGTGAAAGGTCCAAGAAAGGATCAAACTTTTTGCTCTCCGTGCCACATTCTAAACAGCGCACCTATAAATAAGAGCAAAAGAGTTATTATTATGAATGTTACGTTCGTTTTTGTCATTAAAATGTAATCGTAAAATTTACTGCGATTATAAACATAACATAACACCACGTCATCCCCCCGAAGGGTTAGGCAGATGAGTACAGGTAGTTCCACTTCTCTGTGCACGCGGCGCCATGTGCGCGTGCGCTTGTGATTCTGATTATACAGCTTTCATTTGTGTGGCACTTGTGGCAGTGACGCGGCAGTCGTCGTCCGAGCAAAACGTGTCCTTATCGCTTTACCCACACAGCGCCGCGCGCACAGATGAGTTGTACTATGTATAACACTCAAACGTCAGTTACGTTTAAGTCACATGTAATAGGGAGCGACCCTACTGGCATAAACCGGGCACAAATCCACACTCCTGAGAATTTATAGAAAAACCCAATAACGCTTTGCCTGGCCTAGGAATCGAACCCAGGACCTCGTGCTCAGCAGTAGCGATTACGAGCACTAGACCAACAAGGTAGTCTTTACTGCGATAATACTATTCACGAAAACGAATTTTAAGGGCACATCCATATCTCAGTCATGTCAGTTTGAGCATGGGCGGATTTCGTTCATAGTTCAAGTGATGAGTCTGGTATATCGTTGCTGTTGCCTGTACTGCCCCGTGAACAGTATCTATTGAAAATTCAAGTATCGCAGCAAGTCTAAACTAGTCTTGAGCAGAAAATGATCATCGTTTTATAACCATGCACTGCTATTTTAGACCTTTAAAGTAAGGTCAAGGTCACGATTTGAGAACGAAGCGTGTTTTATTATAATGATAATGTTACAACAAATCTACTTAGTAAACATTTTAAATTCATACATTCACTGACAGACAATGCACAGCCTAAACCGCTGAGGCTAGAAGAGACTTCCTTATATAGCGAAATTGAGCAGTAAGAAAAGATTTGTTTTACTTCACTCTGCAGCGTGCCTCCGAAGACAGCGGTGACGATAGAGGCGGAGGGCGCGCGCGGTAGGAAGCTGGCGTCCGAGCGCTCCGCAGGCAGCAGCTGCTGCAGTTCCGTGTGTAGCCTGCAAGTGTTATTATAGTCAATTACATATATAAAATTAGTTGGGTCCAAGACTCCACTTGTACGGTATTACTGAAAACCTAGTCAAAACACACCTACATTATGCATTGCATTAAAGTCGCTTTCGAATCTCAATAAAAAGAAATTACCAAATAAAGTCGGTTTACGGACGATAGTTTAACGTGACAACGTCATAACAAAACATTAATGAAATTGCCGAACGCGGAGGCCGATTCGGCAGCGTGCGCGGCAGCAACGCTACAGAGCAAGGCAGCGAGGTAACGCTACATGAGTCATGTTTTTTCGTGTGCAGCCAGCTTCATCGATTTATTAGACGTTGTCACGTCAAAAAAAATTTACTTGCGGTATTCGTTTTTTCGCTATTTTATAAGAATAATTAAAACTCACCTATCAAGCATGTAGCGCAAGAACTCATGCGCATCCTGCTGTTGGTAGCCTCTGAAACGAGGCACCACCTTCCAGATAACCAGGAACAAGCATTCCGGGGAGATCGCGCCTTTGGAACCGCACCCACTGTTTAGGTTTATTAACACCTGGAAGAGTTAAACAGTTTGTTTAGATTGCAGTTAAAAGTTTTTATTTGTAAAGGGTGTTTGTACCATATTCATCCAAAAATAGGTAATGCATCACACACATACAATGCGTGCCACGAAAAATGAGACTTGACCCCGCCTCCCCCGCTCTTTCCGCCGCCCCTATGACGTCCGGTCCCGTCCCGCACTCAGACCTCATACCGCTAAAGATACCTAAAATCGTGTACTGCGCATGTCAAACCACGCGGTGTGTCAAGTCTTATCTTTCGTGGCACGCATTGTACTCTTTATTCATTTACTGTAAGCTTGTACACGCGTGTATTTTAAGAAAATTTTATTAGTAATTCGTTTTACAACAATAACAGACGTTAGATTCGATGTTAATGTTCCATGGAACAATAATGCTATATTTTATCTGAACTTTATTCAATGATTCATATTTGATTGCACAGCTTGATAACAGCTCAAGTGTTTACTTGCCATCCACAACAAAAAGACTATCATGCTAGTGGCTGCTGATTACTAAAACATACAATAAACAACTAATATTACCTTTCTCAATTCCTCAGCCATGACAACATCATGCATCTCCTGCCTTGTGTAACTCCTCGAGTGATACACTTTACGTCCATTTGTCTTCATTTCTAGCGAAGGCAGTTGACTAAAATAGCAACTAAACTCCTGTATATTGTTAAGACTTTGTAGTACCGCATTCATAAAACAAGTATTGCCTAAATTTTTTAATCCTACAATTTTTTTGTCTCGTTGACTCTTTCCGTTGCATGGTGATGTTTTCTTTTCCTTATTCCTAGACGTGTGTGTAGTGCTGTTCTCTGTAGAACTGCTGTCGTCGGAGTGAGTTCGTTTACGTGAACGAGGCCTTAGACTTCGCACTGGTTCCTCTGAATTCTGGAAGGTGTAAGGATATTTAGTGTTTTTTCCTTACATGATGGCTAACTTGTCGGATATCATTTTATTCGCTGATGACACTTCCCTTATTTTTAAAATAGAAAAGATACGGATGTCTTACATGTCAACTATAGTCTGGCTGTTCTTTCGAAATGGTTTGCAGCTATTAATCTTTTACTTAATGCAAACAAAACTAAATGTCTTAAGTTCTCATTACCAAATGTACCTCAAGTGGGTTTGGATTTAAAACTTGATGGCAAAAAACTAGATGCTGTTACGGAAACTGTATTTCTAGGAATTACTTTAGATTCAAAATTACAATGGGGCACACACATTAGAGCTCTTTCAGGTAGATTAAGTTCAGCTGTTATGCAGTAAGAAAAATAAGGCAGTTGACAGATATAGCCACAGCTAGGTTAGTATACTTTGCTTATTTCCACACTATTATGTCTTATGGTGTTCTGCTGTGAGGATCGGCAGCTGACGTAGATTCAATTTTCATTTTACAAAAGATCAATCCGCGCAGTCTATAAAATGGGTCCTCGCGAGTCTTAGAAACAAATTCAAGGAAATTGATATACTAACTTTGCCTTCTCTTTATATTTTAGAAAGTATTTTGTATGTTCGCAAAAACTTAGGACTTTTCAAAATACGAAGCGATTTCCATAACATAAATAAATACACATAGTAAAAATGAAATTGTGATAAGTACCTAAATTTAGGTGAACTAAAACTAGCAAGTCATTTCTTGTAAACAGCATCCGTTTTTATAACAAGTTGCCAAAGCCGGTTACAGAACTTAGCAATAGAAAGTTCAAAACCCTCATCAAACGTGTCCTTATCAAAAAAGCATATTATAACATTAAAGACTATGTTGAAGACAACAAGGTAGTTTGGCAATAATTCCTTCTGCACATGTGGTTTCCCTGGCACCTCATTAACGGCATAACTATATAAATGTCTATTAACTTCTCTCAAATTATGTTTATTTTTTATTTATTTTTTACATAATTCCTTGACATAATCTTTTATTATTTGACATTATATAATTCTAATTTTCACCTCTTTATTAGTGGTTGTTATGGCAATCATATCACTTGGTTTTAGTAGGTTTTTATATTTTATTTTTTATTTATCCTTTTGATAGATACTTATTTTGTAAATGTGAGGACTTTGTAGGCTTTGTAGACTTTAGATCTGTAGAGTATTTTGTATTTTATCAAGAACCTGGAAGTTGTTGACAGGCCTACGCTGTCCTCCCATACATACTGTAATTTGAAAACATTGTAAAAGCCAATTATTTTTAAAAAAAGTAACTGTGGAGTTTCTTACTGGTTCTTCTCCATAAGAACCAATCTCAATTGGAACCGTGAACCTAGCTTCTGACGTTTCATAAGTGCCCATGTAGATTAAATGATATAATTTTTTTTTGATTTTTATAATTGGAGTATAGCAAAAACAAATTGATCCTACTTCAACACTATTGTCTTTCTCATTCTAACTCATAAATATTATTTATGTATCTGCCTCCCTTAACTACTTGACCAAAATCCTTACTTTGACTTAGTGACTGCACTACTCTATTAGCCTTGTGTGGGATCACAGTCTCACATAATATTAGTAAACACACCTTCCAATATATAAATCGGTTTCGATGGTCTTTCATACAAGAATAGTTCTAATAAGCAAAGAAAACATGAAACTGTTTGGAATGACTCACTAATATTTACAACTGTTTATAATAAAATACTATGTATTATGGTGGCTAGATGAAAATGATTAACAAACAATCACATACATTGGCGGTGATTCATCTACTTTTAACATAATATTTTTATTTTATTTTATGGTGGAAGAGATCAGTTGCATACTGCAAGAGTTGGATCAAGGTGACTCTAGAAAAGGATGCCTGGAAGGATTTGGGGAAGGCCTTTGCTGAACAGTGCGACAGTGTAGGCTAAGTTAAAATATATGTATATATATTATAAGGCTTGTAAGCGATAAGCACAAAAAGAAAATGTTACCTTAATAGTTTTTGAAGGTTTACTTTCACTGGTTTCTGGAGCAAGGTTTGGTCCATCACCAAAAGAGACAGTAGATATGACTTCAGCAGTTCTGGAGTCATCCCCACTCCCATTTGGGGATGCTGGTTTATCCGATACTGAAGTACTGGAGCCCAGACTGTTGCCCCCCTCACTGCCATCCTTGCTGTTATCCTCACTTTGTTCCAAATTACCATTTGTTTCTACATCATGTTGCCTCCGCAGTTGCATAATACTTTGTCTTATTTTATCAATTGGGTTGTATTCCAAATCATTTGATACATAATCATCACATTTGTAACTGGAAACAATAAAGCAATAAATTATTAACAAATTCTAGAAAGGCAAGTGATATCTATTTAGAACTTTATTTTTATAAACCAATATTATGCACAATGCAATCAAGATTTAAATCGGTTACAGTTATGACAAAAAAACCTGCAAGCGAGTGAAGATAAACTACTTTTAAACATGTAAATAATAAAGATTGTTTTACCAGTAAACAGAATAGACCTCACAGCTCATACAGAGCTGGTGGTCCAGTGCCTCTGCATGAAGCTTTGCATGTCCGTTGACATAGCGGCCACAGTTGACCACCCCACATTGCAGGCACAACCAGTTTTGATCTTCTACAGCACATTCTATAGAAAAAAATCCAACCAGCCAAGTTTAACTTTTAATGAATTCATTTCTTTCCTCATTCTCAATGCTAAGTTGTCTGAATCTCCAATGTTTTGCATAAATCAAAACTGGATATAGATGGACAAATGAGGTCTTCATCAAACCTAGCCTGTTTCCTTGTTACAAGTTACAACAGTAAGTAGGTACTTTATATAGTCTGCAAAACAAACTGATAATACAGTGTTATTGTAAGTATCTGTTTATTTTGGCAACATGTATGTCATACAGATAATATAGATATTATTTTGATAAAATGCTTCAAACTTCGACCGTGGTCTGAGGTACACTAGAAACCAAAACAAATCTACTACGTAATGCGAACCAGTTCAAGAAGATTAGGTACCTACATTAAGATTATTTTTAAGGGAGGGTTTGGGTGGCGTGATAATTTTCGCAGAGTGGAGCTCCTTAGACTGTACGGTCTTGCGGAAGCGGTGGCGGAAGCATTAACATAATCTTCTACGACGCAATGGTAGACGACTACTTTCGAGTCCGAAATAACCCGGCATCATGTGGATAGCATTAATAAATCCATCGCGTCAGAAATGCGACATCGTCAGTCACGGTCACCCATACCGCGCCCCCCTCCCGTACCCCTCGAACAGCTGATTATTAAAGTTCGTTGTATTGATTTTTCTAAGCTAACCTCCCGTTGAGTACAATGCGGCAACTTTTCACAGATACCTATTATAGGAAACTGGCTAGAGTATTTTGCCTACAAGAAAATGAATCTATTTACCTGAACAATTGAAGTTCTTTGTGATCGTCGTGTCCTCAACGTTGAAATTATCTACCTTGACGTTATCAAATAAATGAGTACATTCCATTCTTCATAATACGATAGAATTGAAATAGTAGCACATAAATTTAATTCATAGAAAATTAAATAAAATTGATTTTTAACGCAGCTCTATGCGCCTCAAGCTCAATTTACTCGTAGCATTCGTAGCAAGCAAGCAAGCAAGAAACCAAGAAACAAGCCCAAAACGAATGAACGAGAGCGACATATTTATTTCCCTCATTCCATTGGCCAAATTCTAGAGAGAGAACGAGAAGGCACGTTCGTTTGAAAAACACAACAATTACGCTTCGTTCGGATACACTCCACGGAAATTGGTTTTGGCATGACAGCAGTTCGGAAAAAGGTAGAAACTAGAAAATATTATTCTGAATAATACTGAATTGTGAAGAAGACGAAAGTAGCGTATTGACTGGTATTCAGATAATTTTACGCACAAAAACTATGATAAAAACCACTGGGAAACATGACAATAATTGACAAAACCGTAACACGGATTGAAGGCTTTTGTATGGTCTGTTCCCACTAACTAACCTCTATCCAAGGAACTTATATATAAGTTCCTTGCCTCTATCATACGCGTACTTGTATTACAATTACAAGTTAGTGCCTCTATCATATAAGATACTTGCATAATACAGGCCAGTGTCTGCTCCTAAATCCTAGGTTTGATCGCAAATTTTTCTAACCCGGTACCTACTGTAGTACTAGGTACCTACTGTACCTAAGTAAATTTCTTTGTAAAAAAACACCAATTATTTTACACGAAATTCACATAATGTCAATAAAAATTGCTACGAACTTGTTTGTGTGAAAGTTGGTGCATGCGCAGTGGTAGACCGCGAAATTCAAATTTTCTTATGTTTTTGCAACATTAGAATCATTAATGTACCTCTATAAGGGCTGATTTTTCTATCGCTGTTCCTAAATCCTAGATCTGGCGTTTCCTTCCACCTTATCCGGAACAGGAACCTCCCGAAGCAGACGTGACCGGTGAGGACCTGCGTTAGGCGGAAGGTGAGCCGTGGCGCCTCTCCAGCCACTCCTTAAAGAGGTGACTTATCACCGCAATTGTGGCGTGCCCATCTTTGACATCCCTGACGTAAATCAGTGATGGAAAACATCGTGAGGAAACCTGAACTTGTCTGAAATCGCCAATTTTTTTTTTTTCCCTAGCTTCGCACGGATTGTGCATTTAGCCAATGTCATGTAAATCGCCAATTATTATTCGCCTTGAGTGTGTGGTGACATTGATCAATGCTCACGCGTTCTCTGTATGAGAAGAGGCCTTTGCTATGCAATGGGACACCAAGCCCACCACACGTACACAAACCGTTTGTATGTACTGACGCCAGCACATCAACCTACCCGAAACTGTCAAATTTTCGCAATCAACTTTTTACCTTATGCTTTAGTGATAAAGTTGAAAATCTATTAAAGAAATCTGACAGATTGTAGTAACTTGATGTGCTGGCGTCTGTACCACAACCCTTTTTCAAGTGAAAACTTCTTTAGGCGCGTTGGGCATTTTTTGAGATGGGGAAAACATCATTGAACTTGCGACACTGTTACCGTAACCGACACCGCGCTACATTCTAATGTGTTCGGCGGTCCTCGGGATGTACTCGGTTTTAATGTATATCGGATGTCAGTGAGTGATGGCAAAGTATTGTTTGTTTTGTTTATAAGACGATTCAAAAAGTAGACACAAAAGTAAACATGTATGTAATTGTTCAAGTTTTCACTTCTATCGGCATTCCCGGAGTGCCAGTTTTATGAAAATGAATAGTTGAATCATTTTCATACAAATTAGCCACACATTTGGCTATCACATTAACCTTATGGGCGATAGATACCGACCACATCTAGGCCACAACGCAACCATCGAGACCGCGCACTAGCGGCCGGCCACATCTCAAAAAATGCGTCAACGATTTCATTTTGTAGTTGCAACGAAACTACAAGAAGCTGCAGGGACACTATTTACTTGTAACCACTGCTTGCTTGCTTTTGCTTGGGGGAGGCCTATGTCCAGCAGTGGACGTCTTACAGGTTAAATGATGATGACTGCTTGCCCCAGATTTCGTTGTTGCGATGTGGTGTGGTTAGGCCCTAATAGCAAGGAACATATTTACTCTAGGGGAGTTATTGGCTGGTATCATTAGTGGGATTATGAATCACCATGCTTTGTATACATTTGCTATTGCCATAAAAAATATTTGGAGAGCTCCCCGTCTTACCAGATGTTACTAAATGGCAAGCAATAAATAAATATTAATATATAATTAATAAAAATAAATTGAAGAGAAATAGATATTAATTATTTATTATCCTTAATTACGTCTGCCACCATAGCCGCCTTGTGTGGCAGGCTGTGTCAACTGCAGACCATTGATGTTATTGAAGTCGAGCATCTTCAACATGTCCTTGGTGTCAGGGTCAACTTCAATGATGTCATGCTCCAGGGCTGATACCTCGGGCACATAGTTGTCACGCCTCTCACGCTCCTCTTCTTGCAGCTTGATGGAGATTCCTCTGACCTGAGAGTGCCTGAGACGCCTCATCAAATGGGTAGCAAACCTGAAATATGATTTTGAGTTATTTACTTTTTGGATTAAGTACTTTTTGCTAGAAATGTTTGTTTACAGCCAGTCCCGTGATATCTCAGGACCTTATTATTTAGAAAGTGAATTTGCAAGTTTGTTTACATCTACGACATTTTAATGCAGGTCAATGCACTTATTATGAACCATACCCAAATGAATATTATGGCGGTTTATAGCATATAAAAAATATTATCTATTACTAATTATTATGGTAAGGGTGAAGCTACTTGGTGACCTGTGTAAAGTTTCGATTTCGACCTACTTAGTATTATGTTTAACTTTTCAATTAGGTACTCAGTAAATAATGATCAACTAAGTTAGATTTGTAGCTGAAACTAGAACAAATTGTACCAAAATCAAATGAATAGATGAAAACCTGATGTGTAAACTCACGTTCATTACAGAAGATTTAATAAAAATAAATAAATACTCACCCAGCGATTTTGTTACGGAGGGGCTTGGTGGGAATGATAGCGATTTCCTCACATATCCTCTTGTTTGTGTCGAAGTCAAGAGTCAGTCTAGTGTAGTACTTCTCAATGATAATCTTCGCCGCCTTCTTGACGGTTTTAGTCCTGACACGACCCTGAAATCGAAGAGGTTATTTAGTAAATAAGCTTCTCAAACGATCGTTCACTATATAGAAACATTATCGCAAAAACGAATACACTACATTTTCACATGATCAGAAAGATTTTTCAAGATTTAGAGCAAAACAAATTATTTACCATGGCTGAAACACTGCAGCAGTCTTCACTGACAGATACGAAAGAGGGTTTTTTTTTCTACAATCCGAATGTCAAACTTCACTTGTCTTTGATTCGAGGGCTATCGGGATGATATTCTAGTCTACCTTAGTCACCATTTCGATTTTGTGTATGGTACAGACGCCAAGCACATCGAGCTAACCGAAAGCCGAGACTGTCAAATTTTCCCAATCAACTTTGAACCTTATGCTTTAGTGACAAAGTTGAAAATCTATTAAAAAAATTGACAGATTGTGGTTGCTTGATGTGCAACATGTTAAATTACTAGACTAATGAATCTTACATGTTTCGTCATTGACTGGAATAAAAATATTTTAACACATGGGCGTTCCCAGCTTCTGGCGTAGGAGGGGGCAAGTCAGATTTTTTAGGTCGGATCGTCCGCGGCTGTTTTGTCATACACACTACACAAACACACCTACATGGATCATTAGGTGTATGTAGTGTAGTGTGTAGGGCAAACAGCCGCAAATGATCCTGCTTTATAGGTAGGTAGTTAAATCAATAAAAGTAAATTTGACTATGCATGCATTTTTATTTTATTTAAATCGCTTCTTCTTTATAAAGATTACCGAATACAGCCGAGCGTTCGAACGCTCGGCTAGATTCGGTAATGCTAATGTACGTCCGCCATCGTCGCGCGCGGTTTTTTGGCAATTGCATCGTGCATTTTGGCGAGTTCATACATGTTCTGCGAGATTTCCAAGGGGGGGCAGCTGCCCTCCCCTGCCCCCCCCTGGGTACGCCCATGTTTTAACATGTTAAGAAGCTTACATGACCTAAAGTGCGGTCACTGTCGGACTGCATAGAAAAGAAAGAGAAGCGCGATGACACAACGCTGATAATTTATTGCAAAATATGAAGCAATTATTTAATTACAAAAAATCTATTGTTTGGACTAAAAATTAAAACACTAGTGTTTTAGTATGTTCCTTGTAGAATAATCTGACAAAAAATCACAATGATTGTGTCTATATTAGTATCGTTTTTAAGTTTTTATTGTAAAAAGAAAGTTTTTAAAGGTATCTTCATGATTTTTTCTATCGTATCAAATTAGTTGTATTAAGTTTTCAACACACTATCTACTTAGCATATATCCTGAAGAATATCATATATTTTTCTGGTTTTGTTTACTGTAGCCGATCATATAGTTTTATTGTTTCTAAAACGTGCGTTTTTTGCGTTTAGGTCCTGTAAGCACCATAAACGTAAAAAATACGATACATTAAAATAGTGATAAAAACTGCCACTTGCTCCAGATGTCGCTACTATCCATACATTTTTTGATGATTAAAGCTAGCAAAATGAAAAATGAATCACGTAATGATTTACGTGATTCTCATCCATTTGACCCGTTGACCGATTCATATCGGTAAAAATAAAGTATTCGCCGAATACATTACTTTCTCCTTTTTTTGATGTCGGTTAAAAATCTGATAGACATGATCGCATAATTTTCCAATGTTATTTTCTGGTCCTACGAGTTGTTTGCTTGATATTTTCTCTGTAATCAGTTGCAAAACCACAAGATAATATTTTATTAGTAAGAGTATGTACGGACGCCAGCACATCAACCTACCACATTCTGTCAGATTTCTTTAATAGATTTTCAACTTTATCGCTAAAGCATAAGGTTCAAAGTTGATTGGGAAAATCTGACAGATTGTGGTACGTTGATGTGCTGGCGTCTGTACATACTTTATAAAAACTTTTAATTTTTACTTTGGATAACTCTAAAAGCAAATGTCAATAAATTATTGTCTTTGGGTTACTCCATTTCGGATTTCATTGATAGTGTGGATAATTTGCCGCGTTTGCCAGTGATCCACATGTTGAGATAGAATCCGGCAATTCTAGTCTAGTGCTACTTAAACGTGAACTTAAGCGTTGAGTGAATACTTTAGTCATATTACATTAGTTTACTTTCGCTGTGAAATACCGACGTCAAAATGTTTTGGGGTAAGTAAAATAGCCGGTTAGATTGTCACCACACCACGTGTTGAGACCACACAGTTTAAACAATAGAACTATTAATTATAAGCGTATACTATCTAGAATCGATACGACTGTTTCAGATTATAATGGACATAACATTCTAAAGAGATAGAACTGGTTTCTAGGCCCTTCCATTGTGTCTTCGTAACTTGAAATCTATGTCGGTTAGCTTAGCTTCGGTACTTCTATTCAAAAGATTTACAAAAAGAAACTACGATTTTTTGTGTAATTTTCTGTTCTGGTAAACATTGTTCTAGAACAAACTACAGCACATGTGGCTGTTTGGAATGTTCTTGGTTAATACAAAAATAAAAAAAATGGAGCTTTGTGGGAGGGCTACTGTACAGCTGTTAGCATAAGATTTTACTACCCTATGATTTCAATGCAACACTTCCTTATATGTATTGCCAAATTTATGCAATACTGGTGCAACATTTCAACTAATGTTTGAATCATGAAATCTATCATACACGCATAAACTCAAGCATTCTTCCCATGGTGGTAGGCAGAAACTACAGAATGCCACCTGCTATGATCCTTAAATACTCCTCTTCCATAATCCTGTATTCTGATGTTTAAAATGAGATTACTTGTGCAGGACTTATCATGGAACCGAACAAGCGGTACACCCAAGTGGTGGAGAAGCCGTTCCACATCTCACAGGCAGCTATGGATATCTCAACGGGAGACAATGATCCTTGCCAAGTCATGGTGGTAGTTGATGGCAAGAACTTCCTTGTGTGCACATTACAGAAGGGCAAGGTCATTCAGGTGCCCTTAGACCTATACTTCAAGACCGGGGACTCAATTTCTTTCCTGACAAATGGTAAGCGAAAATATTACATCCACCATTTTGTGTTTAGCAACTAATCATTTTAAAGCAGACATGTTGGTACTACAACTATTTGATCAACTGACTTGTAGTAGGTCAATATTTACACTCTAATCAATAAATTTATTGTCTGTTAGTCTTAACTTTCTTCTTCTTTCTTCGACTTCTGAAGTCAAGACTAACAGACGATAAATTGATTGCTTTTAGCTGTTAGACTGACCATTTTGACACCCGCCTATAATTATGTTACTTTTAAAAGTAACATAATTTAAGGATGAGTAGTATGACTAGCTGCCATTGACTAGCTAAGAAGATTGGATAGTATTCTATCTATCCAATCTTCTTCTTAGCTAATCAATGGCAATCTTGGCGATTATCACACTGTACCGCATTCCATCGTGTAGCATTGGGCGGCTGTGGCAAACAATCTGCATGCAGGAGCGTGTTCTGCCTGTATGTTTTCTATACTAACGGTACAATGTTAAACCTGCCACCCTGAGCTACACTCCTAATTGAGCAGTATAATGTATTGGTACTTCACTTTTATACATCATAATTTTATCCAATAGGTAAATGCAATGTCCACTTAACTGGTTACCTGGACCCTGAGTTTGAGGAAGATCTTGAGGAAGAAGAGGGTGACAGTGAAGAGGATGAGGAAGAGGTCCCAGTTCTAGTGCCTGCCAAGAACAAGAGGAAACTGGAGAATGCAAATGAAGCTGCAGCTAACAAGAAGGCTAAGGTGAGAACAGCTAGAAACTATCAAGAAGATTTTTTTTTTGTATTATTAGATTTTATAAAACGCCTCTAGTGTAATTATAGAAAATGTATGTATTAACAGTGACAGTTATCATGCAATCTTAAAAATAATTAATTTTAGTATACATATTTTTTGGCTCACCTACCACTTGGCTGTAAGAAATAATCAACAAAATTTCTACCTTAAAACTTACTTGTTATAATAAAATTATTTTAATTCTTAGCCTGAAAAGAAAGGCAAGAAGGCTGTTGCTGCAAGTGCTGAGAGTGATTCGGATGAAGATGCTGACGAGGACCAGCTGCAGAAGTTCCTTGATGGAGAGGATATTGACACTGATGACAATGATGACTCATTCAGGCTGAATGCATCTGCTGAAGATGACAGGTATGTAAATGCTACTTTTTATAATATGTTTGAAACTTATTACAATTTTGTCTTACTCCCAAGGATACAGTGCCTGGTACTTGATTTTTGCAGTCTAGCTAACAAAATCGACATGCAAAAGGTAATTAGGTGTGCTATTTTATGTACTTTCCATACATACATACATAATTGTAGTTTTGTAACAAAAACTAGTTACTACGAAATATATGTATATGAGGGATTGTGGTAGCATATCTATGTAAATGAGTTTTGTTTATTTACTGCAAATTGCTAAAGCAGATGTCAAAAACTTCACTTTTTGTAAATTTTTGTCTTACATTTGGCACCCTTCACTCTTCACTTCTTGTCTGATAGCTTCATCTAATTCCGATCACCGATTATCATGAACTGTAAAATTGATAAAGTAGCAAGTATTTAAGTAAAATACTTCAGTAAACTTTCACACCTTACAAATGCTTGCTTAGTTACTCCCTTGGTTGACTGGTAGAGAATGCCTAAGGCAGGGGTGGCCAACTTGGTTAGACCCAAGATCTACTGTTCACTGACGACACCCTGTGCGATCTACCAATTACATACTTCTTGAAATGTTAAATGAAACAGCATAGTTCAGTACACAATTATGTAGTATTTTTTATTTTATTAAGAGGAAAAATATAACTCGTAACCACTCGTAACTCCGCCCGCGCCCCACTCCAGCGTCCCATACGCTTCTCGCTTATTGTTATCGCGCACCAAAAACAAAAGAGAGCTAAACTGCATAGAAGAGAGGATAAATAACGTGATGGAACGGCGATTGAAAAATGATACAAGATGATGCGTGCAGCAGTTAGTGATTAGGTACGTTGCGCAGTCTGTTCTACGCATTCATATTTTTTCCTTGTCACGATCGACTGAACTAATAGTCGCGATCGACCGGTTGGCCACCCCTGGCCTAAGGCATTAAATTTTGTGCGAATAGTTTAAATACATAAATAAAAAGATAGACAAAACGTGTTATTTCATTCAAATCCTTACTACAGCGATGATGAAGATGAGGAAGAAGAGGATGATGATGATGGCGATGAGGAGGACGAGGATGATGATGATGGCGATGAGAAGGAAGAAGAAACTCCCAAGAAGAAGAAGAAGAAGGGAGCAGCACCCGAGGTGGACTCCACACTCGACACCAGCAAGGAGGACACCGCCGACGTGTCCAAACTGTCCAAGTCAGCGAAGAGACGGCTGAAGAAGAAGCAACAGCAGCTAGCGAAGCAAGCCAATGGAGCTGCAGCTCAAATGAATGGAGTGGCTAAGGTAATTATTTTTCATATTGTTAGGTCAGAATCACACAAGGAGAAGTTTAGTAGGTAAATGAGAGATCTTTTCTTTCCAACAGTCAGTCAGATTATTATTATTATTTAAAAGAATTTTGAAGATTGTCACAGCAATTCTGAAAACAACATTTTCAAGTTCGGTATAAGGGTTTACTGTCATTGAATATTTCATTTAGCTTATCTATCCTTATCCTAGATTAATCTTGTACTGTAAACCAAACTGCAAAAATACAGATAAATAAGAATCTCAGCTTTCAATCAAAACCTAAGCAACTAGTTTATTACCAATATTTTTGCTTGCCTGTTTACATAATTGTGTTCATTATTAGAAAGAAGAACCCAAGGCAAAGGCTGAAAAGAAAAAGCCAGAAACCAAGAAAGAAGCAGATTCTCCCACAGAGAAGAAAGAGAAGAAGCAGTTGACTGGAGGTGTCGCTATTGAGGACTTGAAGGTCGGCAGTGGACCCGTCGCTAAGGCCGGCAAAGTTGTTATGGTAAGTTAACTGTAGACTACTATTTCTGGTCATGACCCTAGACATATGTTACAAGTGTATTCACCTCACGATTCTGGAGTCAACCTCCTATCATGCTCTCTGTGCAAAAACACCTGAAAGACCCGTGCGAGGCGCACGGCAGCGCAGTCGATAACTACACTGAGTAAACTTTGATACGATAATTTGATACGTTTTAAAGTAAATTCCATTGAATATAGCGTTACGCCGTGATGGCGAAGGTAAAAAAATATATAATAACTTTGCAATATTTTTATATCGAGAAAAATTCATTGAATCATGTATTTCTTTCACATGATACTAGACCAAAGAGTCAAAAAACATATCGACGGCGAAGTGCCAATACCAGGCCTCCGTCACTTCATGTACTTGCGCGCTATAATTACCTACCGCCCGGCCGATCGGTCTCGGGCCGTTTGCGGACCATATTCAGTGCGGTTTTCGCAAGCGAAGCGCACGCACGTTATTCAATTTTAATCATTCCATTCGTTTGTACGGGTACCTACAATGCCGTCTGGTGCCTTATGGGCAGTAGATGGGTACAAATCAAGTAAAAGAAGGGATAAACACCTAATATTTTTCCATTTACCTGTCAATGAAGAAAGTTAAGTGATAAACTATTACCATTTTTTGTCGTTTCAAAATTATTACAGTCGGCACCAATTTATTAAAAACATACTTTACCTTTATACAATACAATTTTAAACTACCGAACATATTCACAGTTCTCAATAAAATAGACACAAATAGTTATGTTAATTTAATTTTATCGAAGAGGCGGCCCTGCGATTGCTGTGGGATCGCGCGGTGCGAAGCAATCACAACTGTACGCTTGAGCATTTAGGCACATTTTAGCATGCAGCGGTTGCTGACGCGACGGAGTAGGCTATTATAGCAATAGGTATTGGAAATTTTCTACCGAGTGAAGTATCTGTTACGTAGTAACTATTTAGTAATCTGTGCCAATACCTCTTAACTGTCATTTTTCGAGAAATTCACTTTTTTATCGTTTTGACCACTTTTTTTCGTTTTATTCGCATGTTTTAGTGAAATCTCCTAAGTGTATTTTTAGTTGCAACAGCATTAAATTAAAATGTGGAAGTACCTCCCAACTAAACCAACGCGAAGTGTCTATTTTTGAACGTTTTTTTTTCAGTTTGTGTAAATCACTGACTTTAGACAGTTAGGTGTTATTGGCACTTCGCCGTCGATATACCAAAATGTTAAATCCCTATTCCACATGCTTAAAAAGTTACATGAAATAGAAAAACCACATTTTTTTTTTTCAACATATCACCAGAAACCGTTGAACCGATTTAGATAAAATTAGTATAGCGATAGTTTGAGTCCCGGGAAAGAACATAGGATAGTTTTTATCCCGATATTCCCACGGGATCGACACTTATGCGGGTGAAACCGCGGGGCGCTGCTAGTTATTTATAATTTTGTTTTTTTTTTTCTAGGTTTACTACGAAGGCAAACTTAAGCAAAACAACAAAATGTTCGACAACTGCGTGAAAGGACCCGGGTTCAAGTTCCGGCTAGGATCCAAGGAGGTCATCTCTGGCTGGGATGTAGGCATCGCTGGCATGAAGGTCGGAGGCAAGAGGAGGATTGTGTGCCCACCCGCGATGGCGTAAGTCAAATAATTAAACGCTATGTCTAATAGTCCTATTAAAGACATCAGAAATCAGTAGAATGTAAAAATAAAATATAATACTACTACTGTAAATATATGTATATAGTTATAGTAGATCATGGCCAGTCCGAATCTTGTCTTGCTGCTGAGGAAAACAATAATGCTTGGAGAAATATGACTTTATCAAAATGACATTGATTGACTTTTCTTTTCATTGGCCTAAGGTTTCAACTAGAAATGTTGAAGTCCACTTGTGCTAAATATTATGTTGTTGAACTGAGTGCTTAATGAATCTTTTCTGTTACAGGTATGGAGCAAAGGGCTCGCCACCAGTCATCCCACCAAACTCAACCCTAGTATTCGAAGTTGAATTGAAGAATGTTAAATAACTCTAATGTTGATTGAATGTGCCAGAATGTTGAGGATATTGTTGTTTTGCTTTAATTGAATGTTTATTGAAAGGTGACATTGAATGAATGTTGCAAAGCATGTTTGTTTGAAACTGTTCCAATATGACCTATCTGCAATAAAATTATTTAAAACAATGATTAGGAGCTAAAACAATAAGGTGCTTCAGTTAAATGTAGATGTGTACATAAATTTTGGGTCTGCTGCTGCAAAATATATATATTTTTAATACTTATCTATTAAGTGTATGTAGCTTGCTTGATTATTGAAAATGAAGCATAAGTTTCATTATTTTTAAAGCCCGGCCTTTTTTATTGTAAGAGTAAATTTGGCAACTATTGAAAAAAGCTCCATAAAGCAGTAGAATATATTTTTTAAATCACGTAAATAATTATGTTGCAGATGCATCATATTTGTGGTATAGGTACAGTATAAGTTCACTATTAAGTTAGTTTGTAAGGATTCAACTGGACATAATAACTTGACACTTCCAAATGCTGAAAATATATAGACACAAACTGTTTTTTGGGTGAATTACAATGTCTGATTATGTCCAATTTCACTCAATTCAGCACAAAATCCTCAGCTAGAATATGTGAAAGTTATAAAACCTTTAAAGAATTGTTGATAATTATTATGTGTCGTCATTTGGTAAAACTAGCAGAACTGTAACAATAGCATAGTTAATGTGAAACATTGTTTATGTCTATACTTAAATACACAATATTTTCTTAATTCCGACTATTACTTATAAGAATATTCTTTAATTTTAAGTTTTTAATGCAACTCTTGGTCAGCCTGTGTAGTTTTGTTCTTTAAATTAGTATGCAGTTAACATGAAAGAGAAGGGATACAAGTTTTAAATATAGTTCCTTTTTATAATTTTAATTCTTATCCAGCGAGACTTACTTTACTAGAATACTTTGATTAGCAGTTCTACAATTAAATTCTCCTGCATGTGTCCTACATACTACTGTTATGACCATGTTATGTCTAAGGTAACCTGTTTCTTCATATAATTGAAATAAAAGTTTTTAAGTCCAGTAAGTGTTTTATTACTCACAATTTTCCAACTGCTTGTTTCAACATGACTTATAATAAACATACTATATTTTATCTATCAACAATGACAATGAAGCTTACAAATGCAGTTTCTAACTCACTATCTTGGAATAATATGTGTTACCAAAAAAATTGCATTTCACAGCCACCCTTCAAAACAGCTGTTAACTCAGCTGTATCTTTAGATGTATGATGTACTAATTAAAATGATCATAGTTATTTTAATTATACATATATATATATAACAAAATGCACAAAGGAATAAATTTTACCATTGACCTGATAAAAAGGAAGTAATATTACATATGGATGTAATTTAACAAGATTATAAGGGTTATTCTGTTTATCCACCCTACGGTGCATACGCGGAAACGATGTTCGAGGATCCACAGGCCTAGTTGGATAAACGAAATTTATAGACTTAGGGTGGGTTCTTGGACATGCGTTTCCGCGTATCCACCTTAGGGTGCATAAACGGAATAACCGGATTATAACCAATAAATTAAACATTTCAATAATTGACTAGTCTGCTTTGATCCTATTTTGGCCCGAGGTCGTATTGAGGTTCGTTTGTTCGTTGCCCTTGATTTCTTTTTTGTCATCTTTCTTCCTGCTAAATGCGCAGACTCCGCCTTCACATTTAAATGGAAATTCGGTTTTCACGTTGCCATCAGCGTCTTTGACAGCCCATGGATTCCAAAAGCGAAGAACATACGGCTGGATAAACTTGTGCCAAAGAAACAACAATACAGGAATAACGAAGCAAGGAACACAAACCATGTTGATGGAATAAAACGAACAGGAACCACAAAACTTGATTGTGTTAATTTGTTAACTGGAGCTTTGTCAGATTACAAGCAATTGTCAGTTTAGTATTACTGTATTTTTTATATTTTTTTTTTTTTTTTTTTTTTTTTTTTTTGTGGCACTAGTTGTACTTTGTGCCATTTTCAAGTAAAAATTTGGGAAACAGGGAAATAAAAAACGGAACGGAAAGGATTACAATGATAGGAAATATGGATCAGGCAAGTCATTAATATAATAATATGTTATGTACAATATAATAAATAAACTAAAGTTTTATATCATTTTTATACAGAAAAGAGGCAATTATATCATAATAAATTATAGGGTTATGTAATAAACAAATCATACGAGTGGGGAAAGGGGTTTTTAGACTAATAAGGGAATCAAGGAAATCAGAACGGTCATGACGAGAACATGAAAAAAAAATATGGTCCAAGGTACCAACATCTTCCCCACATTCACATATGTTATCCTCTACAATATGGAGCTTGGCAAGATGGTAAGGAGTACATACATGACCCAAACGCATACGAATGATTTGACTAACAGTCAATTTGGAGCACTTAACCTTGAAAAACCACGGCTTAATAAGAACATGAGGTTGTATAAAGTAATAATATTTTCCTTTTGTTTGTGCGCTCTCTCCCCATGAGACACTCCAGGCATCGCGAAGGTAAGTCTTGGGTAAATTCATGACATCATGGGAAAAGTTTAAATAAGGGAAAGTGTCTCCATCATTGACAGCCTCCTTGGCTAAAACATCCGCCTTGTCATTTCCCTTTATGCCACAGTGGCTAGGAATCCAAACAAAATGTACAGATTGCCCCTTCAACCTTAGTTCATATAATACATTCCTAATATCAAATACAACAGGATAGAAAGCCTTCATTTTAAATGGGAACTTCTCAATTGCCTGTAACGCACTCTTAGAGTCGGAAAATATAACAGTATTTTGTAACTTAGCTAACAAAACATATTCTAATGCCTTAAATAGACCAAAGCACTCCCCTGTAAAAACGGAAGACTCCGGAGGAAGTTTTATTTTTTGAATAATCTTGTACTGTGCATGAAAAACTCCTACACCTACACAACTATCCAGCGTTTTAGAAGAATCTGTAAATATTAGGTGCCAGTCTTTCCATTTATCATCAATATTACTGTTCAATTTAGAATTCGCTCCAGAATCAGTTTTGGCGATACCCATATCATATGTTATTTCAGGCTCTAAAAGTAGAGAATCAAAAGAGTTATCATTAAATATTGCTAGCTTTGGTGCATTATGCACAGGCGATTCAAGTAATTTAAACTTCCTGTAACTAGTAATTAAACAAGGAACAGATTTGCATCTCCAATAGTTGGAGCTTTCAATCAAAGAATTTAGATTATCTAACCTAATGATTAATGGATGGTTGGAAAATTGCATGATTTTAAATAGATACCTATCAGCTAACAGCTGTCTTCTCAAACATAAAGGAGGTTCACCACACTCTACTTGCAACGCATTTAAAGGACTCGAACGCATTGCACCCGAAATAATTCTGAGAGCTTTAGATTGAATATTATCTAACTTTTTGAACCATTTTTTATTACCACCCTCTAATAAAAAGGTACCATAATCCAAAATACTACGAATTATAGCATTGTATAACAATTTCTGGTTAAAAGGGTGAGCACCCCACCATACACCCGAGAGGCATCTCATAATATTCAACTGCTTTTCACATCTATCGACTATATAACTTAAATGAGATTTACCTGTCATTTTCTTATCCAAAATTAAACCCAAGAATTTAGCTTCCTCCCCAACATTTAGAGTATGATTGCAATAGGAAACTTTAGGTGGCGGAAAATCCCGTTTTCTAGAAAAAACTACTACAGAACTTTTGTTAGCTGATAAATCCAGCCCATTATTATCAAGCCAAGCCTTTAATGACGTGAGGGATTCTGTTAATAAATTACATGCGGTTGGGATAGACATGTTTATTGAATAAATAAGTAGGTCGTCAGCGTATTGTAAAACACTAACGATACCATTTAAGGACGCCTCAAGATCATGTGTATAAATGTTGTAAAGTAACGGGCTCAGTACAGACCCTTGAGGTAATCCCTTATAAACAGTTCGTGAAAGTTTTGTACCTTGGTTTGTTATAATAAATATAAAGCGAACAGATAAAATATTAATAATAAAATTAACTAAAATTGACGGCACCTGCAATTTCATTAGTTTATTTTTGAGCACTGATATGATTACATTGTCATAAGCTGCCGAAACGTCTAAAAATGCAGCAACCACCGATAAATTATTAGAAAAGGCCAAATTGATGTCTGTGGTAAAGATACTTAAACTGTCTGTGGTACTTTTAGATTTACGAAAGCCGTATTGAGAAATCGAAAGCAAATTATTTCTTTCGATATACCATTCAAGACGGTTCTTAACCAGGTGTTCTGCAATTTTAACAATAACCAAAGATAAGGCTATAGGTCGATAAGCAGCCGGATCATCTGGAGATTTTTTAGGCTTTAGTATAGGGACTATTTCTTGAGTTCGCCAAGAGGTAGGAATGTTCCCAGAAATCATTGTGGAATTAATTATTTCTAAATAATATAAAAGTGAGGAATCTCCCATATTTGAAAAGAAAGCATAAGGTATTCCATCTTCTCCAGGACAAGAATCTTTAACACTCGACAATACCCCTTTAAGCTCGTATAAAGAAAAAGGTAAGTTTAAACAATTCGATTCTTTTATTCCAGGATATAATGCGCAACAAGGCATCAAAGAATTTTTTTCAGGAGCTGTTGCTGCGGCCAATCTATCAAGAAAATTGTCTGCTAAAGCAGGAGACAACTGAACACCACAGCGGTTTTGATTAAAAGCATTCCTAAAACGCTTAATGTTACTCCAGACCTCCGAAGGACAAGTTCTAGGAGAAAGGGAGGCACAAAATGATCTCCATCCCTCAAATTTCCTTTCCCTCAAAAAATCTCTAGTCTCATTAATTATACCAGTAAGTTTATTTAAATTTTCTTCCGACATATCCTCACCATACTCTCTTTCCGCTTCCTTTCTTCTTCGTACTGCATATGAACATTCAGTATTCCACCAAGGAGGCATAGGTACATTTTTTGTGCGGGAACTTTTTATAGGGAATATCTGATCCGCTACTTCTAGCATGCAAAGAGCTAAGGCTCGAGAGCAATCATCTTCTCCTCCATGAAGTATTTCAGGTAACTGTGACACTTTGACTTCAAGGATCTGTTTAAATTTTTCCCAATCAGCTCTACCCAAACTGTACTTTAATCGGGGGGGACGCTTTTCACTGATGGGATATTTGTCAGGGGATGCTATTACTAGGGGAAAATGATCACTGCCTAATGTAGAAGAAGAGAAGACAGACCAAGTGAGTGATAAGGCCAAACTAGGGGAACAAATCGACAAGTCCACAGCACTCGGCAATTCATTGGGCTTGGTACGTCTAGTCGGTGTCCCAGTATTTAATACACATAAATTATTGTCATCTAATATTTGTAGCAAACGTACACCATCACTTTTATTTTCACCGCATCCCCACGTCTGATGATGACAATTAAAATCTCCCATTATCAAGACAGGGCTTTTCAATGAACAAAAAATATCACTCATCTCTTGTAGAGCAGCGGAGGACGGCTTTGGAATATATACAGAGGCATAAGATACATTATTTACACGTACAGCAACGAAATCAACTAAAGAATATTGATTGGGTAATGCAATTTGAGAAAATGCAACATTGTTTTTGATTAAGATGGCAACACCACCGTAGCCATCAGTTCTGTCATTACGAATGCAAACATAACCTGGAATACCAAATATTCGACCGTGTTTAAGCCATGTTTCACTCAATGCAACAATAAGTGGTTTATACTTGTTAACTAAATAGAAAAGATCAGTTTTTTTATTAGTCACTGACCTGACGTTCCATTGAATAATCAAATCCATTATCGTTTTTGTCTGTCAGTAATTTACAAATCAGGTCAGCGTTGTTCGGTTTAATGTATTTTTTAATTTGTAACATCTTAATAAGACTATTAATTAGATCCATAATCTGATCATGATCTTCTTTTTGTTCGGGTTTATTCTGTAGTGCACACCCATTACTGGGACTTGGTAAACTGAACTCATTTATTAATGCATTGTGTGCTGCTCTGTCATATCCAGACGCAGACTTAGGAGGCGAACGTGGTTTTTTAAATACTGTTTTTTTATATGAAGTTGTCCTAGGGCCATTATTCACATTATCATTAGTGTGGAAGTATGCGGATTTGGAATCTGATTGAGAAATTTTACTACCTGAAACAACTTTATCTGCATAAGACATAGAGGAAGATGGATGCAACTTACTAGCCTCCAAATAAGAAATACATGAATGAGCCATAGTGTTTTTGATATCTCTTTGTCTCTTAAACTCAGGGCATGCTTTATTTATAGCAAAGTGAAAACCAGAACAATTTGTACAAGATGCACAATCCTCCTCAATGCTACAAGATTCAGCTGAATGATTTTGTCCACATTTAAAACATCTCGGCTCTGCAGCCCTACATTGTAATTTTGTATGTCCGTACCTACAGCATCTAAAACACTGAATGGTGGGGTACACATATATATCTACATTTAATGCATTATAGCACATGAATATTCTCTTTGGTAGAATTTGTCCATCAAAGGTTATAACAATGGATTCTGAAGGTTTCCAAACTGGGCTACCGTTAATCTGCACTTTATAATTTAATCTCCGAATTTTAATGACCTTTCCACACCCAACGGGTGTAGAAATATTTGCTTCGATTTCATCGAATGACCATTCTGAAGGAACACCACGCACTATTCCCATTCTGGTTACATTGAATGTCGGGATAAAGGCTTTGAATCCGTTAGTACTTAATAAGTTGGATTTTAAAAAATCATTTGCATCATGGAAAGTCGAAAATGCTACTGCACACTTATTGCGGCCTATCCTTTTAATGCTTCCATTAATTATATTTTTAAATCCTCCCCGTTTCATGAAGTTTCCAAACGCAATGGGATGTAATACAGTTCCACTATTAGGTAAGTCGGTGATGCGCTGTACATGTATCAAATAAGGAGATACATCGGTATGTATATACTCCTTCCTACCAACCGGCTCAAAACTTGCTTGACTAGGCTTTGACTGTGACTCAAGTTGGGACGACGCTTGGTTACCATGGGTACTTTCAAGAACAGTCTCTTGGGGATTACAATTGCAATCTATGATACTGAGATCATTCTGGCCATGACCTTTTCTGCTGCGTTTGCGTATTTTGCAGGTTTTACAGATTCTCCTGCGTTTTCTAGAAGACTTTTCACTACTGTCAGTGGCCACTGAACCATCAGTGTCCATGCCACTTTTATCTACGACATTATCATATCGTGACATGATAGTCACATAGTTTGCGACATCCTCGGGGGGATTTAGGCCGCCGCCTAAATCCCCCTGTAAGTTATTAGGGGGGTCGTTCATACAACCCGGACTTCGGGACTAATCATATACTTAATATAAAAAACTTACCGAATATTCACCTACGAACACTACTACAAATATATACAATTATTATACAAAATTATATACAAAGATAAGACTCAACTGATCCGTTTTACAATAAAAATTAAATTTCAAGAATTCGAAACAACCGCGCACAACCGAAGTTTCCCGCCTTTTTCTTTTTTATATTTTGTTAAAAATTCTTTGAAACCACGGAAGTGTCGTTACCTACTTTGACGACTTGACTTGACGTCAGGGTTGCCAACCGTAAAGAAAAATCCCTCGTACATATGCAGCTAAAAATCTCGTATTTTGACTTTCAAACCTCGTACATACATTTTATTATATATAGAAAACGTGCTAAAACCAATATTAAGGCATATTTAACTGCTGGATTTAGGACTTTTTACTCAATTAAATAAAGTATTGCAAGTTTCCTACTGAATAAAACATAATTTTGTGTTGTATTAAAAAAAATATTTATTAATACTAAAGTTAAATAAAAAAAATTAAATGTGTCTATATTATTACCTACTTAACTATACAAAGTAACTTAGTTTACATCTCTCTAAATATTATCTCAGAAACATCTTCACTGTCATCGTTTTTTCTGCCGTATATATAGCTGTTTTCATGCGGCTATACATTTCTTTTGTGGGTTCAAAACTGACAAAATGTTCGCATGGCCATATTACCAAAATCTCGTACATAATTGTACGAGGTTGATAGTGTCCTCGTACCTCGTACGGAAGACCACAAATCTCGTATTTGTACGAGGAACCTCGTACGGTTGGCAACCCTGCTTGACGTTGACGTTGGTCGTTTTTTTTTTTTTTTAAAGGCTAAGGTCTGAGACCAGGCCGCCTAGTCATCAGTTAGTATTTTTCTTGAGTCTAACAAGACATTAGAATATGGGTGTACACATTCTAATGTATTAGGAGTATTTGGCAGCAAATGTATCGAATCAAGTTTCCCGGTAAACTTCGCTGAGGTAGCCAAAACTACAATAAAATTCTCAGCTCCATTTTACCGGGATCGCGTCTGTTTCAATGATTACACATATTGTCCAGTTGCGCAGACACTTGAGATACAAAACTACACCAATTTTACATCACAATATCCACTAGGAATCAATTTGCAAATAATTAAAACAGCCAAATAGACTTCACTCGAAGAAATCCCGCCAAAAACTCCTTGACGTTGGTCGTTTCGTTGACGTTGTTTTGACATAGTAAATATGTATGGCAATGACAGCTCAAGTCAAAATTAAAGAAAATGGCTACTACTGCATGGAAGTAGTACTTACGGTTTGGATTAAGGCCTAAAACGCACTAGCCGTTGGCCGTGATGCGGCGTGCCGTTGCGGCAGGGTGCACTTCAATTTTTATATGAAACCGCATGATATCAACGCACTGACTTGCGGCCAGCCGTCAACTGCTCCAGTTGCCTTGGAGCTGCGGCGGGCACTGGTTGAATGTGGCGGCGCACCGCATCCCCTCTTCGCACTCGACGCAGTTAGCCACAAGCGCTTCCCGCCCTTAAACTTTCAGCTTGTCATGTCTCCAGTAGGTAGAGGGTGCATCCAAAATCTATGTTTATTTTTACGATGACGTTTTCCACGATAATATAAATAATAAACTGCAGCAACTTCTTCTTTCTTCTTCTTCTTCGACTTCTTCTACTTCTTCTTCATGTTCAATATTTCTAAAAGCACTGACGACGAAATGCGGCACATGCGGTCTGCCGCATTTCGTCGATATTATATAGAACCGAGACGATACGGTTAGCCAGAATACGGCGTGCCGCTCATATA
Organism: Luperina testacea; assembly: GCA_927399505.1. Classification (NCBI taxonomy): domain Eukaryota; kingdom Metazoa; phylum Arthropoda; class Insecta; order Lepidoptera; family Noctuidae; genus Luperina; species Luperina testacea. The sequence goes on from OV656771.1 coordinate 5,428,169, forward strand.
CCTTTATGGTGCCGCTAGTGCGTTTTAGCTCTAATACAGGTGGATCTATAATAAATTAACTTGTCGAAACAGAGAACAGTGAAAAGTACAGACGCCAGCACATCAAGCTACTACAATCTGTCAAATTTCTTTAATAAATTTTCAACTTTATGGCTAAAGCATAAGGTTCAATGTTGATTGGGATTTGACAGTTTCGGGTAGCTTGATGTGTTGGCGTCTGTACTAGATTTAATTTTTTTTGCTGGTTTTGGATCTCCATCCTGAAATTCTGTGTCTAGGGAAACCAGGGCTCAACGAACCCAAAAACGAAGGGACTTTCAAGTTTATTTGAGGAATTTCTTCTATGGCCATCTCCGGCCTGCATCATCAACCAGCTAGGCTCCATGGTACCCACTGTTATAATGTCCTACTAGAGTACTTGTGCCACAGCTTAATCGGATCCTAGCAAGCCCATGAAAATAGATTACTCTAACCGGAAACACAATAACACATACGATACTTTAGTACCTACTGGCTACTACCTGCCATGTTTGAACTCCTATTGCACCAAATAATGATCCGAAAAGTACTAAATTAAAAAATCCGGAACAATATCGAGCGTTCTTTTCCCTTTGAGCTAAGTTTTAGTTAATAGAAAAACAGTATGCTAGTATTTTTTTAGAGATATGTACCTACAAATGAAAGTCTGGTCATAAAACGCCTAGCTCCTTAACATAACCAGTGAACAAACATGGGGTTGATTCGGGAAGCCCTTGGATAAAGGTTTCAACATTTTTGGACCTCAATTCGTCAGCTTAGACCTTAATGGTCTAAATTCGTTGGCCTGTAGTAGGTATTACTTTCCCCTGATTCAAGATACATGTCTGGCTTTTCCTCATTTAGGCATTCGGTGATTCGGTTATGTTAATTAAGGCGGATACAGACATTGCGAGGCATGCGCTGCGCACGGCGCTTATCGCATGATTCGCAATGTGTGGACGTTCATATTCGTTGAGGCATGTGGAAGCATGCCTTTAGGGCCGCACCTGAGTCTATTTGTATCAACATGAAGCAATCGTGCCGACGCTTCGTATGTTTTGCTGACAAAAAAGTTATGCTGCTAATACGGTGGCCATCCTAACGGCCTTTTAGGCTTCCGTACTCAAAGCCACTCAAAGGGTGCCATCGGGACCCTATTACTAAAGATCCGCTGTCCGTCCGTCCGTCTGTTACAGGGATGTATCTTTTGAACTCATTCACAGAGTGTGTTTCTAATATGGCCGCTTTTACAACAAATAATAAAATAAAATAAATTAAAAGCAATTCGCAATCTAGAAACCAGGGATGTTAGGGAGCTCCGTAACCGTAACCGAAACTATCGGATATCCGATATAAAAAATTATCCGTAACCGTAACCGAATCCGAAATAAAAGTTTCGGATAATATCGGATAGAGGCGGAGCCTAATTGAGGCACAAGATAAAGATAGCTATGATTGTTATGTTAAACTTAAATCATAGTAAATATATATGTGCAATGTGCATTCTAAATTTAAATCTAATTTTAATATTTTCTTTGAATACGAAATTACTAAATAAGTATAAGTAATAATTTTATTATAACATTTTCATTTTAGGTAGATTAGATAACACTCAACATTTATTTATACTCATTTTTAATTTAAATAGCTGTAATAACTCACAGACTGATTGTAATTCCTACCAAATAGTTACATATAAATAAAACTATTTTATTAACTATTTGTATTGTACTTTTGAAATTCCTAAAAAAATTAATAACCGTAACCGAAATTATCCGAAACTAACGGATAATCCGAAATAATTTCATATCCGTATCCGTATCCGTATCCGGTATAATAATCATTCCTATATCCGTAATTAATCCGTATCCGAAATTTCATATCCATAACATCCCTACTAGAAACGTAAAAAATATTTAAGGTGGTTCGGAACCCTTCGTGTGCGAGTCCGATTCGGACTTAGCCGGTTTTTAAATTCTTTGATGTATCACATCCCTTGCGGAAACTGGGACGTGTGTCTTGGTAGGACTGGTAGTACTTAAGTTCCATCTCCTTGTAACTATTGGTGGGTACGCAAAGAAACGTAAGTAACATACGTTGAAACAAACATGGAGTCAAAATAATTATATGCAATGCAACATGAATTGTAACACGTGTTGAAACAAACTCGCCTTGTTGCTGTGTTACATTTCATGATACATGTTCATGTTACGTTTTTCACTAGTATACATACCACTGACCTGTATTATACAACTTGTATGATAGAGATCAGTGGTAGGTACGCACCTTATCATAATGCCGGGTACAGATTGGTGAAACGTAACATGAAACACGTTGAAACTAGTTCACCAACTTGTGTTACATTTCATGTTGCATTGCATAGATTTGGACGGCTCATTTGTTTACATTTCATGTTACATTTCACAAATCTCTACCCGGCGCGGCGTAATAAAGCGTGAACTGCCCCAGCATTACATTACCTACGCTCTGTTTAGGGAGGCTAAGAAAAGGGTGCCAAAAAGGGTTCTTTAAAATATATTTAGTATGACAACAGGGCCCAATACCATAAAACATTGCAATTCTACAAACTTGTTAAATTGTAGAAAAAATTGCTTAACACAAAAATTACAAGTATGTATGAGTTACAATTCTTTCGCATTTTTAAAAGTGTAACATAAAGCATGAGGGCTGTGTACAAAAATTCTAGACATTACAATTTAAAAGAAAGATTTTTCCGTTACAATTGTGTGGCTATGCGCTTGGTACAGTTTCCTAGAAGAGCGGTAGTCACTACATGCGTCCGTAATGTCTAAATACAGAGTGAAAATGACAGATTTTCATGACGTCCGTTATAAACATGACGGAAAAGCTTTCGAGTTTTGTGGTACATGAACTTGTATTTACACATTTGTAAATTGTAATTGTAAAGTTTTGTGGTATATTAGGACCCGTTGTTATTTCTATAGGTTGAACGACAAACATTATTAAATCTTTCACAGTTTTGAACCTTTTATAATTATTTGCATAGGGAAGTTAATCGGGAATCAAACACTTTCAAATAGTTTACAACGATCATGGATAATTTTATTAACGTAAGAAATAATTGTTGTGGTCATAATCTACTATAATTTTATTTTATAAAGTATCTATTACGTAGGGGCAGTAAAACTGCGCACCTAACACTTCTAGTTAAGATGTACCTTACAATAGTTTCGACAAAAAATGGAAACGTTGCTGTGTATAATTAATTAACCATTTATTAGATGTCTAGTTATGTCTAATACCCTGTCACTCAACAATCATAATCTAACGATAGGTACCTTTCTTGTGCGATAAACAAAACACAAAATTAACACAAAACAGCTTACATCACATAACTCACAACCCTACCTACTATTAAAACTATCTCATACTTAAAACATAATGTAATTTAAAAAAATATATTAAAATAAAATATTCAAGTTAAAACAGATACCTCTCTTACCTTATTGAGATCTTACTCACAGCACACGTATTTCGTAATCTTATTATGTACTAGATAATGTTATGGTAGTGTAACGTTACCTTGATCTAATAAATTTATGACCAACATACGAACAACCAAAGTAAATAAGTCTTTAAGAAATAAATAATATTATGCTCACTAAACAATTGTGCCTAGTCTAACTATAACGTTTGCATTGTATGCATAAGTCTCTCATGGCACCAGGTAATATCACAACACAGCACTGAATCAACAGAAGGCACGTCATGGCTCGAGGCACTCAGGGCAGCGTGTAGTCCTCTTCAACTTCTTTGAGGGCTCGTCTCAACGAAGCCGGCAGCTCGGGGACTCTATATATGGAGTCTGAAATCGGCGGCAGTATTAAAGATCCAACAGATTTCTCATAGTTAGTGTAGGACCAGTACAACTGCGACATACAAGATATCTCGTCGTCGGTCATGGCTACTGATCTTAGCTGTTTTCTGAAGTCTACGTAAATTGAATTTCCACATTTTGAGCAAATCTCTTCGAAGATGTAGGACTTGGTCCGCTTCTTGGGGCCGTGCTTGCATTGCACGGGCTCAACGAACTTGTACTTCCTGGTCTTCATGAGCCTGGCGGGGCGCTCGTCGCCGTCGGACAGCACCACCACCAGTCTCTTGGAGCAGTCGGGCGCGCCGGTGCGCGGCATGAGCTCGCCGCCGCCGCTCATCAGCGCCTCGCACAGCTGCTCCGACGGGTTCACAAAGTCGTAGTAGATGCACCGCGACTCTGAATTGCTCTTGCTATTGTTCTCGATCTGAAGACTGTATCTCAGACTAATTTTCTTTGGCCTGTTGCTGTATTTCAGGTACACATGTATCGGTATATCAATAGACGCGCAGCCAGACTCTTGAATTTCGTATGGCGGCTCCTGAAGCACTGCAAAAATAAAGCTGATGTTATTGCTCCGTAAAAAAACAGTTATACAGTAAATATAACAGGGGGCAAAGGCACCGAGATAAAACTATAGGTAGACAGCGGGCTATCTGCGGGAGTGATAATGATGATGAGAGTTTAAACTTGTAATCATTAGTGTTACATATGACGTTGGCAATAAAATACGAGCAGATTGAGGTTATTAAAAATATAGCTGGGCTTGATTGAAGCGCTTTTAAATAAGAAAGAAAGAAAATAGATTTATTTACATTTATTTAAACAGTCTTCTTAGGCCGCTATCCCACTGGCGTTTTACGAGCGTTGACGTCAACGTCGCGTCATCGCGTAACAAGCATAAAACGTCCGCTGAACGCGACGTCAACGTCGCGTCTGCTTAACGTTGACGTCGCGTTTGTTGGCAATAGTATCATCTGCGCGACGTTAACGTCGCGTTCAGCGGACGTTTTATGCTTGTTACGCGATGACGCGACGTCAACGTCGCGTCTGCGCAGCGTCGACGCCGCGCAGACGCGACGTTGACGTCAACGCTCGTAAAACGCCAGTGGGATAGCGGCCTTAATTCAAAAAGATTATTTATGCAAAGCCACATACTCAGCATAATCAGCCTATAACGTTTCCACTGCTGGCACACAGGACTATTGTCAGTAAGGAGTGGGCCGTAATCCATCACGCGGGCCCAGTGCGGATGGGTAGATGTCATATCTTCGGAAATTTGGTTCTAGGACATGCCGGCTTCTTCACGATGTTTTCCGTAACCGTTTCATATTTGCAAATGATACTGTTCCTTCCGCTAGTTCCTCAACTTATTGTGATAAGATTGGCGTAATGCACAAACAAAAAATACAAATAAAAAGCTTCTGCTTGCCTCTTTTAGGATACACGAAGGCGGCAGCAGGATGTAAATGGAAGACGACTTTGTGAACGAAGGTGCTGATGTCTCTGCCGCTGACACCGCGCACCCACACTCTCCAGTCGAGCGCAAGAGCGCGGCCCGACGCGGTCCTGCGCGGCTCGCACGCGTGCCCCACCTCTAGCCATATGCGCACGCACATCTGCCACATAAAACATTATTAACACGTGATTACATATAAATCATAAAACAACGTATAGGTGTACTGAAGTTAGCGCTTGTTGTACATACGTGACATGTCAAACAGAATTTAAATTATAACTCTGGCTGGAATTTAATTCGGGTTACACTTGTTTCATAAAAATAAAAAAATAACAAATTACCACTTCCCAAACAATTTTCCGCAGAGAAAATGATATTATTACAAATGAAAACAACTACATAAACTTAATAAGCTTACTAAATGAGTCGCTTCGAAAAATTACGCACACCAACGTAGTAATTTGTCTTCCTACGTATAAGACAGGATCACTTATAGTATATAACTTTAAGTTGAGATGTTTAACAACCATCTGCATCTACACAACCAAAACCATAAGTATACATACATCTTCGACAGCAATCGTGATCTAACACATGATGTTTTCTTACACTACGGGCAGAATCAATAAATACGGAATCAAAAATATATATGACAATATTAGAATGAGTAACATTCATATTGATTTAGACTTATATTGTCAGATAAGTAGACAGACGAATAATAAAAACAGACAAGAATATGACGAGACTGTGACTCTTATTGGTGACGAACGCAATTCGAAACTGAAAGAAACCCCCGACTTTTTTCGTTTATTCATCAAAATATTGCAGGACTCCTGAATAAAAGCGATACGCTTACTGTGTATTTGGAAGAACTACAAAATAATAAAAAACAGATCGATACTATATGCATAACCGAACATTTTATGACACCTGAAGAGGAAGGACTTCTAAATATACCAAACTACAGCCTAGCAACAAGTTTCTCCAGAGATAATAGAAGAGGTGGCGCGTGTATTTTAACTAGAGCCGGTCACAAATATAAAGTGTTAAACTTAGGGAAATATTCTGTAATCAGTGTAATTGAATACTGCGCGGTAGAATTTACAGAACACAACATTATTATTGTATGTATATACATATAGGGTGCCCCAATCTAATTTGGATTGGATACATTTTTCGACAATTTAAATAATATTTTGCATTTGCTGTGTTTAAAATTGAATAACAAAAATATTGTCTTAAAAAGAAATAAACAAACCTTATACTTCGAATATACATTGTTAAATTATAATTTAAAATTACAATTTTGTTAACCCACTAAGTTAAGCAGTGGGACCTGCTTGGACAATATAGCACATAATGTAAAAGGCTGTAAAGGAGAAATTATAGAATTGGGCCTGTCAGATCATACCGCGCAACTTTTGAAATGTCCTGTTGCGATGACATGATGTGTCATAAAGCGTTGGAAAATAAAAAGACGAAATTATTGTCAAGATAATGTAGAGAAATTTAAAAATTGCATTAGAAGTTTCACTTTTTCGGACATATATACAACTTATAGTGACGTCAATGAGGCCTACGACCATTTTCTTGACCTATTCAGATGCTTTTACGATCTTTGCTTTCCCTACGGAATAATAACTCATCCCCTTTTTAACCCAGTTAGGGGAAGATTTTTCAAAAATCCCTTCTTAGAGGTAACTTTCGTTATATATAGGACGTTAAAAGAACAGCAAAATATCCTCCTTCTAGCCCCAGCGGTTTATAAGGCTGTGCTTTAGTTATGTCAATAATTGAATGAATTTAAGATTTATATTACGTAGATTTTATCGTTCTTAATCTTGGAAATTCATGGAGACAAACTGTGAGATGACATCGTTTGTGAAAGACGCCTTTATGGAACGCTCGGTGTGCGAGTATGGCTCTTTTGGTTTTTGAAATACATACTTAATTAATTGCAGCTATGTATTTAGTACTTAGATAGCGGAACAGCAGCTGAAATATCTATAAAAGATAAAATTGATTAATGAAAACAATCAATCAACTAATCTGCTAAGATGTCACGTAAAAGATACGTATTCTTTATAATATATTATAAAGCGCTAAGTATATTCCGATTTTGTTTTCGATATGATTCTAATCAGAAAATACTTGATTCGATCTGATTTTGATTTACGCCTTAATGAGGTAGGTACTACTACCTACTAAGTACTTAATCAAAAGAGTTACTGGATTTTTCCATTTGGAAATTCGCAGCAGCAGCCTGGCAAGCGGTTCGACCCTGTTACATGGGATACTAATATTATAAAGAGGTAACATTTGTGAGTCAGTATGTAGGGAGATTATCTTCAGAACTAAGAAACTTTTCACTGGAGTGCCATAAGATATATTATTTGATATCTGTCGTCACGCAGGCGAAGTTGCAAGCTGAAGCAAGGGAGATATAAAAGTGTTGACGACTGTTTTTTTTAATACATTATCATTTCGCAGGTTAACCTAGCAGGTTGTCGACTGCTTAAGCGGGCTATCTTGTGGATGCCATAAAAGGCCCCCAGCCAGAGCACTAATAACTGTGATGTACAATGCGTGCCACGAAAGATGAGACTTGACCCCGCCTCCCCCGCTCTTTCCGCCGCCCCTATCACGTCCGGTCCCGTCCCGCACTCAAACCTCATACCGCTATAGATACCTAAAATCGTGTACTGCGCATGTCAAACCACGTGGTGTGTCGAGTCTCATCTTTCGTGGCACGCATTGTACTGCATCTTTTATTTATCTATTACTCAGTGTGTCTATGGCCATCTCTTAATCAACTTCCTATGACCATTAATTTCTAAATGCCCGAACAGGCGTAATGACAACGTAGCTAGGTACTTCATTACGAGAATTTACTAAGTTGCCTACGTAGGTAATTGTTACTTTTTGGGCACTGCTGCACTGGCCAGATTTCTAGACACTATTATAAGTAGGTACTATTTAGTTGTTTAATTGTTGTTAATATTTTTGGTGTCAATAAATAATGTATTATTATTATTATACTTATCTTCATTCAAGACCGCAATTGGCTATACTGCTCTCAGTAGAGCCAATTGCGGTCTAAAAAAAATGGCGTCTCTACGCCACAACATTAAAAAATGGTTGCAGAAACAACATTTTGTTATTAATAACTTTTCGTACAAAAAAGCACTAATAAGGTAGAGATACACTCATCAAACAATTATTACAATAATGACTTATAGGACACTTATTACTTCGCCCTTGTCCTTTATAGATACCCGGCCAAGAACCGGCCAGCCACATTCACAATGAGTTTCTATTAACTCCATTAAGAACATGTCCCGACTACTTGTGAAGATTGCAATTGTAATAAATATTAATTTTATTGACTTTGTAGTGATTTTTAATGACGCTATGGTTTTGTTGATGTCAACAGCGAAATCACCGAACGATTAGAAGAAAATAAGACCTAATTACTTTGTCATTCTTATTCTTTGTTGAGACAATGCCCTGTCCTAATGATCTCTTGGGGTCACTTTAGATTGTATCTATTTCTATTCTGAGCTGGGTGTATGCATTTACAAATTGTCATAATTAAGCTGACCCACCTTCTCATCCAACAAAATTTATAACAAAAAGAATTTAGATTCAAAGTAGACGCGTTAGTCAGCAATACCTTTACATCCTGAATAACGGTACCAACAGTCCGAGTAACCTCTAGATGCTAGCTCGGGGCTAAATCAGTTGAAAAGAAATTCTAGATATTTAGTTAGAAGAATTAGCTGACAATATGTAGGTACAACAGACCTGATGAGCATCAATCCACACGTTTCGTGCCCACTCAGGCGCAGCATAATTACCTATATCATGAAAACATCGGCCGCACTGCGCTAGTTTTCACTGGGTATTCCGTCTAAATGACAAGAATGGTTGCCATGCAAGAGACAGTGAAAAAAGAGGGCGAACAATCTTCTTAGGATTTCGGTTAGACCAGCCATTACGTCCTTTCATATAATAAGTTTTCTTTACTGTCATCATTTTCGACTAATTAATTGAAAATCCTTGGCAACTGTAAGCACTTGGGAACAATGACAAAATTGTCTCTGTATTTATTAATAATTGTTTATTTCTAGTCTGCATTTCAAACTCTTTGTTGTGAGCAAAAACAAGGACATGATATGGACACCTAAGAACTAATAAAATTAACCGTATAATTGCGAAACTTAATTTAGCGCGTAAAAAGGACGGTCAAAATGGAAAAAATGGAATGAAACCAACCGTGCCGTTCTATTGGCTAAGATAAAAACCAAGTATGGCGTGTGAATTGTGCCAAAAACAACGAAGATTACGTCAAGCTAGCACTGAGGCGACCTTGGCCATGAATAGAGACAGGTTCGCCGCGCCGACTGTAGCACGCTGTAACTAGGTAACGTTCATCTATATAATATTTACTATTGATGATTTTTTTTTTAAGTGAAAACAAACATTTTTTGAGATGGGAAAAAACCACTGAACTCCCGCCACTGATACCGTAAGCGACACCGCGCGTGTTTTCTTTATAAAACCCATCCGTGTTCCTTCAGTTGCCTGTGCCAGGGGCTACGGTACCTATCTCTTTCAAACAACCCACGATCCTGGCAGGCATCGGCCCTAACGGACCCCGTCAGTTTGTGCTGACATCTCTTTGAGGCGCGCGTGGAAACACAACGCGCCATCGACCCGGTCCTGCCGGTCGATTCTGTAAAAATCTCACCGTGAAAACTTAGGTGAAGTGAGTTTGGTTTTGCTAGGAATTGACACTATTGCCAGCTCACTCCGCGTTCACTTCATCTAAGTTTTCAAGGTGAGATTTTTACAGAATAGCAACGCTGCCTGGTCCTTATCGGACGGCGAGATGATCCAGAATCATTCGTCGGTGAATCATAGTAAATAGTTGAGCTAAATAATTGCGACTCATATCGCTGAACAGATCTACAAATAATAAAAACGTCGACGTTTCTCTCGACATTTTCCGGTGAAATTTTAACGTTTTAAAAGTCAAATTACACTATATGTGTCACTGTTTTGGGTTTTAAAATATCCAGCAGACACAAATCACACTCTTTTCGGGTAAAATATTCTGTTAATTGCCAAACTGATCTAGGCCCGCGTGGTGGATTACAGAGGCCTGTGCCCCAGCAGTGGGAAGATTATGTGCTGATTATTCTGGGTCCTGTAAAGAGTATTTTGTTAACAGTCCCAATATGAATAAATGTTGGTACAATATCAGCTAACATAAAGAAGTCATCACTTTAGTTACAATACTTGACCAGGGGGCCTAAAAAGGTCACTTTGGCAGAATCATAAAAGGAAAACATTATGAATCATAGGACCAACAACAATAACATACCATCGTGGACCTACTACTGGTAGGAAAAATAGTAGGACCACGAGAAAAAATACCATAATATGGCGAAGACAGTCCGTGTTTTTATTTTTTTCGCTGCACTACGTAGGTTCAAAGAGATTGGGATTGGATTTGTATTAGTTTGATTGGTATTTTAGCACAGAAAAAAAAAAAATACTGAAAATTCCTTCACCAATGGGATTTGATACGATTAACTTAACAGTTAACTGTCCATTATGATTGATAATATTATTCTTTTATGATTCTGCCAAAGTGGAAGAGGAGGAGGAGGAGGAGGTGGTGGTGGAGTGGTGGTGGTGGTGTACATGTGGAATGCAATAAAAGTATTGAGTATTGAGTTAAAGTGGCCTTTTTAGGCCCCTTGGTTGTCAAAAAGCAATTTATTAACAGCTCTGGCTTTTACAATAGCTAAATAGATCGCTCAAGCAATTTGTCAGTTGAAATTGTTAGTCCTACCACCTATCCATTTAGCTGCCGAATTCTGGCTATGTTGTACCTACTTTGGAGTTCTGAAGTTTTACCAAGTTTTTGTTTCAAACATTGTATTGTATAATTTAATATAATTTCACTATTCAATATAAGTCTATATGGTGCTTTTGAAGTTTTTTTCAGAAGCTATTGCTGAGATGCTATTGACTTCTTGATGTTTCTTTCATTTTCGGCCCGGATATATGAATAAGAAAGAGGAACCGCCCTTGATATGACCCTCTGTCAACCCCTATTTCTGTACAGATACAGCAGAAAATTAAGAAAAATATCTGAGATGAGCACTTCGGTCAAGCTGAGTATCAATATTCTCGAAGGCATCTGATACTCCTACCCACTTTTCTGATGAAGATGTAAGACTCTTATGAGTTGAGATTCGAACCTGAGACTTAGCAGTCTGGTGGCTATTATCACTACAGCACAATAACTATTAATTATATATTCCATACCTTAAGAAAATAATAAAATTAATTATTTCCAATTGCGTCACTTGAAGTAGGTACACATGTCACTTTACGCTGTCAAGAACGTCAAACACCAGCGCAGCAACAAGAAAACTAATAAAATGGTTATGGCGAACGCGACACAATCGAAAATTAAATTGAATATTTCATATTTGTACGATACTTTGGCGTTGAAGTAGGTATTTCGCAATGCCCTGTATTGTAAGTTCAATGTTCTGGCGATGAGTAAACCTAACATACTGCAGCAAAAAGTAAGTATTTCGATATTGTATTTCTGATGAGTTGCACAGACCTACAGGTTCTAATTACACTAATCAACGAAGGTTGGCAAAAAAGAGTCTTGTTTCATTGTCACGTAAAAAATAAAGAAATTGAGGAAAGTTTTGAAGGAAAGTCTTGAAACCAGTAAAAAAGGGAAGGCAGATTATTTTTCTTTAGCCACTCAAGCGTCCAAGCCGCGCGGCGACTCTCGCCCCACCTGTCCGCGCATGAAATGTCACTTTCATTTTTACGACCGCGCGAGACCCTCTTAACAAAAACTATTACTACTGAAAAACTGCTATAGCTACATTCGAATGAAAAATACTCACGGAAAACTCAAAGAATCCACAATTTAATTTGATTACAAGTAAATTACTCTAAGTAATAATAAAGGATGAAAATAAAGTTTAAAGTTGAGGAAATCAAAAAAAATATCGTATTTATTTTTTATTTCGAGTTTTACAAGAAAAGTATAATAGTTGCTAGCAACAATTATTTTTTATTACAATAGTACATGATATACTCTTTAAAATGACACCAATATCTCAATATAAATATTTAGTTTTCTGTCATGAAAAAATAAACAAAGCCAAGTACTTCTCAAAAGGTCCCACTAAAATCATGAGTAACGAGTAACATTTTAATCATTTCTAGACCCCATCTCAATATATTTCGTTTGTAAATGGCTATTAACGTGCTAGTAATGAAGAATTATCTTATATTTAGCATTTATTTAACAGAAATAACCAATTAAAATACATTGTAAACAATATAGAATCATCATAGAATCAACGATGATCGCGTAGTGATCTTATAACTTTTCCAGCTAAATTATTCTATGTTACCGTTTTGAAATTGTCGTAGTAATGCATATTTCGTAAAGAAAATATCTTTACGTTTAATTTGATGTACAATAACAATAGAAATAAGGTATAAAAACAGAAATCTTACCACATTTTGCTTGGAGCTCCACACACAATAACAGTTTGTTGACAAGAAAGACGAACTGTCACTTTCATTTTTTTTTTCTAAATTTTACAGTGCGTTTGCACAGATTAAATTCACTCTCACGGATGACAAATTTCACATAGCGCCATCTAGTAATTTTGTATTGTACGACTACCACTTGACTCTAGCGCTGTACACGTATAAACTGAACGATGTCGTTTGGTGACTGTAGTCACCATGGACGGTATAGGCAAGAGTTTTTTTGGGGACTGTAGTCACGATGGACGCTTGAGTGGTTAGGAAAGTAAAGCTTTGTTTTTTTTTAAGTGAACTAAGTAACGAATTCGATGTAGGTCCGTGTATTTCAGTGATGGCTGTTGGAGGTGCAAAAGCGATCCGTTTTCAACTTTTGGCAAACACTTAATTTAAATACTTAAGAGTTTGAAAAATTCATATCGACATCGATTTTTTATCTTATTTTTTATACCGTTCATAAATTCACACGTGTTTTATTCATTGAATTATATCTACTGATAACATTTTCAGGGGGCAATTTCATAGTGCATACAATATCTATTAGTTATGCGTACATAGGCATATCAAATTATCTAATCAAGTAATGTAGGTATACTCATGCTACATCCAAATGTAATTAAAATTGCTATCAATAACGTGATATCACAGGTTATTTTTAAAGTTTATATTATTATGTTCAGATAATTTTTTGTTTTATGTTTAATTTTCTACGCATTTAGCTTATGCGCAACAACTAGGTAGATCTAAACTAATATTGTAAAGAGAAAAGATTTGATTTTTGTATGTTTGTTTGTGAGGCTTTCGCGCTAAAACGGCCGAACGGATTTGGCTCATGGGTAGGCCATGACCTGGAATGGGACATAGGATTTTTACCCGACTGCGCCAGAAGGAGGGTTACGTTTTTTGAGTGTATGTATGTATATTTCTTTGGTACGCTCTGTAGCCTAAACGGCTTGATCGATTTCAGCTTGAGAGGTGCCGCTAGATTCGAGAGAGAATGTGAGAGTGACACTGGGTACCTACATCAAAATTGTTAAAAAATTAAAATGGCAGATGTTAGGCGCCATGACCACAAAAAAAAATTGTCAAAACCTATCGAGTGGGGTATCAAAATAACCCTCCTTCTGGCGCAGTCGGGTAATAGAGGGTTTTAAAAGGTGATTACTAAAATATATACGTATAGTTAAAAGTAATTCGAAGTGACAAATCGTAAAAAACACGTAGGTACCAAGAACTAAATCGACTGCGAAATCTTTCACATTTGTAAACTAAAAAGCTGGAAATACAAAAAAATAATAAAAAAAGTAATAAACCCTGATTGCAGTAAAAAACTGAAGTTATAAAAAAAAATGAAAAGCTAAAAACAAGCCTATTTTAATAAGTAAAATATTAAGTTGGAAGCAGGCGGGACCCATAGGTACCATTTTTATTATATTTTCAAATTCAAATGGATCCCGCCTGCTTCGAACTTTTATTTAATTTAAAATGGGCTTGTTTTTAGCTTTTCAGTTTTTTTATAACTTCATTTTTTTACTGCAGTCGAGTTTTTTATTTTTTTGAATCCTTTTTTTTTATCCTGATATTCCCACGGGATCGAGATTTATGCGGGTGAAACCGCGGGCACAGCTAGTATTTAAAACTTTTTTCTTATTATCGTAGTTTCTTCGAACTTGACAGGTTCTATTTGCTTTGGTTCTATTTTTTTTATTTGGTTTTTTTAATATTGTATTGTATGTGTTTATTTGGGCCTCGATGTATGAAATAAATGGATAAATAAATAAATTTGCCTATTCAATTGGTACCGATAATATAGAATACCTAAACGACGATTTTATCGATTTTCCAAAATGTCCTTTGATCATGTTGGAAATTCGATAAAATCAACGTTTAAAATAAATAAAAATTGTGCTGTTGGCTGCAAATATAAGTAAACAAAAGAATGGGAACTGCAGTTACCCCTTCAGAAAAGTTTGAAAGGAAAAATGATATACCTATAGGAAAACATGTTCACCGTTTTTAGCAATTTTCCTGGACACTATTATTTATTTGCTTGTCTATATCTATTGCTAATAATAAAGCCGAAGAGTTTGTTTGTTTTTTGTTTGTGTGAACGCGTTAATATCTGGAATGACCAGAATTCTAATTGCGTAGGTAACAATATCAACCTCAATCTGAATCATTTTGAAGGATATTGGTAATTCATTGCTTCATATGTTCGAAAAATTTGTCTGCTCAGGAACGTAAATAACGCAATGAATGTTGTTGAACTGTCATAATGAAATCCATTACTATTAACGCGTGTTACGCAATTACCCCGCTGTTTGATAAAAAAAAATATTTTTGCATTTTGATATCTCAATTCTTGACCCTTAGGAGCCGACCAAAAAGTAAAAAAGTCAGACAGAAGGCTGAGCGAAAATAAAGTAAAAGAGCTGGATGCGATGCGACAGGTGGGTCGGAGGAACAAGAAATTTCACGCGGAAGTCGCGGGCAGAAGCTAGTAAGTAAATACATTATATACCGATAGGAAATAGGCAGCGGCCGTGTAATATCAATCAAATTATGACATAATCGCTAACATAATATTGCATGCCGTACATTTTTTATTTCGTATTGTCCTTCACAGGTTCGCTTGAAGATAAGATTGAAAAAATAGTGAATAATCTGCGTTGTATTCACAATTTTATTTTTTTATAGCACTTGTAGAAGTCAGAAAACACCTTTTAGCACAACTACACGGTTAGGGACCACGTATATTATAATATTTATAACGTAGACTACTTATTTAAAGTAAAATAAATATTAGGGCGAATTTCACCAATGAAACTAAACGCGATCAGCGTATCTAAACCGTGTTCAAGGGCTGTCAGTGTCATGATTGTTGAGGAATATTGGCATTGATTGTTATTATTTTATTTATCTTTTAACTATTTAAATAATCTATATTATTTTATATTTTGTGAATGTAAGAACGTTGTAGGCCTTGTAGACTATAGATTTGTAGACCGTTTTATATCTTGTTTAGTAGGTACCTGGTACTTTTTGGTACAGGTACAGGGATACACTGTCCTACCATATATGTTAATTTTAAAAACTAATTATTTTGAAAAGAGTAACCGTGGAGTTTCTTGCCGGCTGTTCTCCATAGGAAACGACCAATTGGGACTGTGTACCTACCTTCTGACTTTTTATAAGTGTAGTGGTTTACGGGAAATAAAATATTTTGATTTGACAGCTCTTGAACGCAGTTTAGATGTGCTGGTTGCGTTCAGTTTCATCGGTAAAATCAGCCCTTAATAATTTCAGCCCACAAAAGCATTTGGCGATTGGTTTCTCATTTAATCATCATATTGCTTGATAATATCAAAATACAAACATTGGATACATAGTAACATGTTACATGGGTAGGTAGGCATAAAATAACACACATGAACCAAATACGTCCGTTTGACGACACGGATGGCGCAGTGGCTGAGCGATCGACTGCTGCGCTGCGTGTCGTGGGTTCGATTCCCGCACGGAACAAATATTTGTATTGCCTACAGGTAGTTGTTCCGGGTCTGGCTGTTTGTGTATGTGAATTTAAATGTTTGTAAATGCACCCACGATACAGGAGTAATTCCTAGTGTGGGGCAACGTTTTTAAAAAAAAAAAAAGTCCATCTGACTTACCATCTGGCATTAAAATAGGTAATGTTATGAAAATTTTAATTATTTAATAGATTTTTAAATAACATCAATACTTTATTCCTACTTAGTCTAAATTAGAGATAAAAAGATATATGAACGTAAAAGAAGCAAAAAGGCGTATTTTAGGATCGTAGCAGGACTTGCAGGTGACGTTCCGTAGTTTCTGCCAACCCCCATGGGGTAAAACGAGTGACTTTGTATATGCACTAGCAGCGCCCCGCGGTTTCACTCGCATAAGTTTCGATCCCGTGGGATTATCGGGATAAAAAGTGTCCTATGTGTTATTCTGACGTATAAGCTACATTAATATAAATTTCATCAAAATCCTTTCAGTAGTTTTTGCGTGAAGAAGTAACAAACAAACAAACACACTCACAAACTTTCGCCTTTATAATATTAGTGTGATGTGATATGTGTGTTAATTAATTTTAGTCCTACTGCATTAGGCATATCTAGGTGAGCTGTGAGGAAGGCTGAGGAAGGCTAGCAGTTTTCATCTGGATGCTGCTGATGATGATTGGGTCAGCAATAGTAGGTAGACCTAATAAACCCATAAGACATGCATGCATGCATTAAGGGGCTTACAGGACCTAAACGCAAAAAACGCAAGTTTTAGAAACAATAAAAGTATATGATTGACATACAGTAAACAAAATTAGAAAAATATATGATATTCTTCAGTATATAAATGCTAGGTAGATAATGTGTTGAAAACATAACACAACTTATTTGATACGATAGAAAAAAATCATGAAGATACCTCGAAAAACTTTCTTCTTACAATAAAAACCATACTAATATGCATAAAATCATTCTGATTTTTTGTCAGATTATTCTACAAGCAACATACTAAAACACTACAAATCAAATCAAATCATTTATTTTTGCAAACATGGGTAATTGGTACATAGATGTTCTCTTAAGATAATATAGTCCTCCATATTCTACCATCTCATGGGCATGCAAATAATATTAGGTTCTAAAATTTAACAGAAATTCTATTGATAACGAATAAATAATTATAAATGTTAGATCATTAGAATTACAAAAAATTACAGAATTGAATTACAAAAATGTTAAAAATAATAAACTGTACTGTACTGTTTTAATTTTTTAGTCCAAACAATAGATTTTTTGTAACTAAGTAATTGTTTCATATTTTGCAATAAAATTTACATTTTTTTTTGATCTTCAATTGATTGATTAAATTACCAGCGTTGTGTCATCGCGCTTCTCTTTCTTTTCTATGCAGTCCGACAGTGACCGCGCTTTAGGTCATGTAAGCCCCTTAAAAGTAGGTATGCATGTAGCTGGCACGCCGATGTGCCATAACAACTTCTGATTGGCAAATGGCATATTGGCGTACAAGCTACTTGCATATATGGCTATGTATGTATATGCATTTGCTGTTAGCCCGCATCATCCCAGTGCTGGGCAAAGCCCTCTCCCTTCCCCATGACTTCCTGCTCTTTCAATCCAGAGCTAAAGGGGATCACTGTTCCTTTGTTTTCTCCAGCTCGTCCCGTCATCTTATGTATACGTGGTCTGCCGCGACGCCCTCTGGCTGGTCAGGGCTCCACGTAATGGTTATTTTGGCTGTTGGTCCTGCGACTCATATCTCTCCGGTAGTGACGGATTGCCGTCCCATCGTACTATGAGAGTGAGGGAAGAGGGAGTGCACCTGTGTCGGCGCGCACACTTGTGCACTATAATATCTCCTGCGCCGAAGGCTAGTCTCCGTTGAGATTGGCCGCCATGACGGAAATACGGTCTGGAGGCCTATTATCATTTTGGCCCACAGCTAATTGGGCATACGGCCACTTCAGCTTAGTGGCTTTTTGAGTTTTTTGAGCTTTGAGCAACGTCAGTAATCTGCTTTAGTCTTAGGTATAAAAAGTAGAAGGAAATAAATGTTAGGTACTATGGCACAATAAGAAAAACCTGAGCAAGTATTACTATTCTAAAGAATTCAACATCGCGCCTATATTGGAGATGTAGGTAATGTAACCGGATCCGTTTCAAACTGGCTCATTAATAAGCAATTTCCTACGTGCATATACAATTATATGTACATATATTATATGTATATACATAGATGTTTGTTTTATATTTTCCTGTATAGGTATATTCTAGGTCGCCGTGCGTTCGGTCGGAAAATGAGCATTTATTTTTAAACGTTTTAATTCAAATACTTAGGTATTCTGTATAATTTAGCTATATTTTGTTGTAGCCTAACTTCCGCTTAGGAGTTACATTATTTTTTTGTGTGCGTTATAGGTAGGTACCTAATTGGTTTAAGTACAGACTAGGCAAATATCTAATACTTTAATAGGTTATAGTAAGCAAGAATTTAAAGAAAAATATCTGTCCGTCTATCTGTTCTGTCTGTCTGTCTGTTTAAATGTCTGTCTGTCTGTATCTGTCTGTGTTTTTCAGAATGCTGAAATTAATATGTGAATAATTTTACATTTAGAAAAGGAAATAGATGCCAAAATCTCACTAAACAATGCAACAGTCTTGTTCGTGAAAATAGGCTAATATGTGTACCTACAATGATATCAAGTTCTTAATGTGTCTAATTTAAAACATCTATACTAATACATCCTAACCATGTGGTTAGGATGTATTAGTATAGATGTAACTTACTTTTGCATTTATAATAGTAGTTAGGATGTCCTAACTACTATTATAAATGCAAAAGTAAGTTTGTTTCTTTGTTACCTTTTCACGCCTAAACCATTGAACCGATCATCCTGAATTTTGATGTACGCTGTCAGGTATACCGCAGAAACGGACATAGGATACCTTTCATCCCGAAAAGAGTGCTGTTCCCGAGGAAAACAACAATAACGTTATTATGATAATAGATGGCGCCACGTGCCTACTGAATCAAAAACAGGACAACGTCTGTCGGGTCAGCAATACAGCTGAAAAGTTTGGTGTTTGTGCGGTAATATCTGGAACCAGCGCACATAGGGGTTTTTTGCTGATCTAGCCGGTCAAAATTATTTATTTAGTTTTTTTACTCCAGGAAGTTGCCCTGGTTAACTATAAGCTATAATTTTCTTTTTTAATGAATAATGACTAAAAATATTGGGAAAAATATAATAAAAATATATTTTAGTAATTTATAACTTCCATGTTTATTATTTTCTTAAACAAAATGTTATAAAATTGATGTAATTATAATGATGATGAGTTCCATGGTTCTTCATCATCCTTATCACTTTCAGTGCCTCCAGAACCCTCCTCCAAATCAAAATCTGAATTTTCTGATAGTCTGAACTTTTTTGATAGTTAAATTGTTGAATTCTTTCGATGATGCTCCACAAATGTAGCACCTCATTGTTGAAGCGGTCTGTGTGGCAGCATTACATAGCATGTATCAACACATCATTATCCGCTGTAATACGTAAGGTTTCAGTTTTCCTTTTACTTCTTTCGCTTAGCTCATTAAATGGTTTTGATGGTCGACCTGCACTTTTAGGCTGCGCTCTCGGTATTTCGAAAGTTTTTTTCGCCATTCGTCATTATTACGAAGAAATCTGGCTTCCGTTTTATCAGCTTTTTTCCACCTTTGTTTAAATTCCGACTTAATATGCGAAAACTTGTGCTTCAACGCTTTTAATTCATCTTCGGAATATTTTTTGCTGGATAAAATCCAATTTTCCAAGTAATTTAATTTTTCTTCAAAATTAGGCAAATTTTGCTCTTTCATTTTATTAAAAAGTGATCTACGCTAACACCTGAGTGAACAGGTGACCCTGAAACCAAATAATTACAAAGGTAATATAGTGTAAATTCCAAATAAAGTTTTTTTTTTTTTTTTTGGTCTGTCACCTCTGGTAAAAAAGGGTGCGGGTATGAACGGCTACTTAGGCCATAATAAATTTATATAAACTATAACCTGTCGTTATCAATTAACATTATAACCGGGAAGAAACCGGAAATACAACAAAAACCTTTTTAAACTTAAAATTGGGTTAGAAATTTTGAGAATTTTAAATTATATTTTCGAACGTCAAATAGCAACATCCTTTTTATAAAAATACAATATCATATTTTAACAATATGCATTCTTACCTTCTTGATTCATATCCATAATAATATTTCGAAAGAAATTAGTAGTCACGAAAATATTAAACTTTTTGTCAGATACTATCACACTTAGGAAACGCATAAGATACGTGCAGTTGAAGCGATGATTAATTTGCGACAAAACAAGAGCCCAGGGGCATCCGATAAGAGACCGGGACGGGTTGGCTATTGTTCTCTAGTCATTCGAGAACTATAAGAACCAGTTTTTTTTTATCTGCGACAACTTCTTATAAATTGATTTTTGGCCGACTAGATCAGCAAAAAACCCTTATGTGCAGCGGTCAGATTTGAAAGAAAAAATCTTACAAAAACCTTCCTTAAAATTTGGGCTATTTAACATGACGACACGAGCCTTAGGAACCGAGCAAAAATAAAAATTAAACGGTGGGTGAAACCACGAGGCACAGCTAGTAAGTTTATAATATGATTGTATTAAATTCATGTTTATTAGAGTCAAGCCAACATTTATACATTTCTATGTTTACTAATGCAAATTCGATATTCTACTAAGCTTCGTTTTATTTTACTTATTATTTATTCATAACTTGGTTCGATAGACAAGTCATTAGTTGTTTGTATTATATATTTATTAAAGTGGAAAAACTACTTTTTAATCAAATTATAATATAAGTAGGCAAGTAATAATGAAATGGTTTTTATATCGTGTTTGAAGGTTGGACAAGGACTAATGATGAAAGTTCTTAAATTTTCTTTGAGACTGGCACTTTAATTGCGCATCACTCACTCACAATCTGAATCGTTTTGAAGGATACTTATTGCTAATGCATTGCTTCAAATGATTGAAAAATTTAAGCTATTCCTACTGTTAATGTGTTACGCAATTACTCCTCAGGTACGAATCTTGGCGCTTATCACATTTATCCGCGCTACGTGACGGAGCGCGGTGTGGTATAACTGCTCTAAAAGCACATGCGAGCTTTAGACATACCTTAAGTATCATATTATAAATATGTATATATAAGTATAAGTTATATTATAAGTATTATATTACATTATTATTATAAGTATAAGTGTCCACACACCATTACCTCCGGATGCTGGCTTCAGAACAACTTTTGTTTTCGGCGCGGCGGGTTGGGCCGGTATGTTGTGTAGACACCCTTATACCTATACACATCTTATAACTCTTATAAGTACCTATCTTGACTATATATTTATACTTTCTTACTACTTTAAAGTATTGATATATTTCAAGAGTTGCGAGATCGGTTGGTGTGATATTATATACCTATTTCTGGATGTTGGGTCTTATTTATGTATTGAATTAATATACTCGTTCAGCTTACACTCATAACACTCGACAGCACCTAAACCATTATTTAATTAATGTGTAAATGTAATGTGTAATTAAATCTGTAAAAAATCGTTTTCCATAATTTATTATGTAAACAGTCGTCTTTATAGCATCAAGTATATAAGAGTATCAAGTTAAGTACGAGCAGAAAAAGTAATGTTAGTACAGCCAGCCTCAAAAAGATGTATACATATACACCAACAAGAATTTATTTAATTGTCCTACGTCTTTATTCCAAAATATTGTATCAATGTGTAGCCACAAAACATGTTACGCATTGTGTACTTAATTATAGAATAAATTTATTGTACCTACAGTTACAACAGTAAGCAGGTTTACATTTTAACAGTAAGTTGAGACGACATGAGTAGCTTAAAATTTTACCAAAAGCTAGGTTGCATAATATATAATTATTAGGTAGGCACTTGTAGCTACAAATTCATACAATATGAATATGACAGAACACAAATTGTAGAGAATCAAACAAATTCATATATGTTGATGTATACATATTTTTGTGGCTGACCGTGCGTATACCTGCTTATGTAAGTAAATGTCAATTGACTTTTTTTGTACAGACCATATCAAGCTACCCGAAACTGTCAAATTTTCCCAATCAACTTTAAACCTTATGCTACAGCGATAAAGTAAAAATCTAGTAAAGAAATTTGAAAGATTGTATAAGTAGCTTGATGTGCTGGCGTCTGTACCAGCTACGTGTTGAGCCAATCACTGGACCAATCGAAGTTCACGCACTTGTTCAATCAAACAGTACCGAATGTCGACCTTGGTATTTTTTTTTGTCATGTTTTGTTTTTTTTTTTTTGTGTTTACTTTATACTTTAGGTACGGGTCAGCATAATTACCTCCTATTATATAGGGAGAAGTTTTTATCGAGACGACTAATAGAGAAGTATGGAAGAAAAGTATCTAGGTAGATGTTGCGTTGGCCCCAAATAAAGTGGAATAAGGGCAACAGAATGATGATGATGAGATGTTTATCGAGGCCTGAATATTGAAATTTTTTTGCAGAATTTTTAATTTTATAATCTACACGTAAATTCATGTAGGTACAGTCACCAAGAGATAAGTAACCAGGGTCGTCGGATATAGTTGGAAGTTTAGTAAGAAACCGCTGTATGTTTTGAAATGAAAGATAATTTGATAAATTAAGTGATTGTTTTCTATTAATTAAATAACATTTTATTCGAAAACATCCATCGGTTTCTTACTAAACTTCAACTATATCCGAAGAGCCTGGTTACTTAAGTATATCCTTTGGTGACCGTACCTAGCCTACACACAGCAAAGGCGATACTCCAGCATAATTTACGGAATAATTTATTGTGCAATACATTATCAGTAGCACTGGCTTACATTTTGACAGCTCAACAACATTCATTGTGTTATTTACGTTGTTGAGCACCAAATTTTTCGAACTTGTGAAGCAATGGATTAGCAATAGGTATTCTTTAAAATGAATCAGTTTGTAATTGATAGTGTGACAACACATTTATAGGTGGTACTTACGAAAGATTTTTATCATGACTCATAGCAACTCACGAGCAGGGTTGAGTACAAGACGGGGAAACACCCATGTGTATAAGTTAAAGTACTTACAGATTTATGTAGGTACCAGTGTATTTTAATTACACGATACATTTGCCACAATCAAACCCATATTAGGTAGGGGTAGTAAGAAAAGCCCCGACAAAAAAATTAGAATTGTCCTTACTCAAAATATTAAATCTAATGCCTAAAATACTAACTTTCCGACTACTTTTGTACGAATAAAAATTACGAAACGACCGAATGAAATACTGAAATCTTCGAAAAATAAACATGACTATTTATTGCTATAATACTTTTCTACCAGCTTAAGTTACGTTCTAATGAAAACTATGAGGCTGTAATCAATCACTCTAATCAATTAATATATACCTAAGTAAAGGTATTTGTATACTCATATCATTGCTCGCTCTTGCATCCTATGTCGACGTAGCCCCGCTTTGCAGGGCTCCTATTTCTGTGTAAAGGGTTTAAAGTAACCTAACCAAACCTAACCTCGGGGTGCCCTTCGCTCGTTCATAAATTATGTTTTCGGAAACTTAGTATTTTTTCGGAAGTTTAGTATGTTTGTTTGGAAATTTATATAGTTTATTATTTGAAAGTACAGTTTATTTTTCGTAGAATTGTAATTTGAATAAGCTCATTTTTGTTAGTTACATTCATTTTTTTTCGGTTAATTTTGTGTTAATTTTTCGGTAATTCATTTTAACACAGCTTAGTTAGTATTCACATTCAACCACAGATCACTGGAAGTTAATTTATTTTTCGGAAGCAATATTATTTCCCATTAGGTAGTTACTTACGTTACGTAGGTACACAAACAGAATAATCCTAAAAACAAGAGACTTTAGTTTTCCTCAAATATTATGAATTTATGATTCACCGATGCAGCAATGTACTAATAGATAATATTCTGGTACTTATTCTAAATTATTTATTGTTAATAATTTCATAACAGTTATGAATGTTAAATATGATCGTTAGGTACTTTATATGATGCAATTTAATTTGTTTGCTAATATTAATTGCATTCGAAGTTTGTAAAGAAACTTTCCCATAGATAAATTCCCGAGACTTAGACGGGAAGTCATTTGTAACTTTGACCATTGTAGTTACAGACTAGCAGATATCTGTGAAGAATTTAACTTATGTCCACAACCGATAGAGACTGTGTTTTTTCTTAGTGCTATATCTCAAGCCTAGCTAACTAGGTACCTAAGGGGATTTTAAGGCATCTTAATTGAATTTAAAACTTGATGGCAAAAAACTAGATGCTGTTACGGAAACTGTATTTCTAGGAATTACTTTAGATTCAAAATTACAATGGGGCGCACACATTAGAGCTCTTTCAGGCAGATTAAGTTCAACTGCATATGCAGTAAGAAAAACAAGGCAGTTGACAGATATATCCACAGCTAGGTTAGTATAATTTGTTTATTTCCATAGTATTATGTCTTATGATGTTCTGCTGTGGGGATCAGCAGCTAAAGTAGATTCAATTTTCATTTTACAAAAGAGGGCAACCGCGCAATCTATAAAATGGGTCCTCGCGAGTCTCCTAAAAACAAATTCAAAGAAAGTGATACACTAACTCTGCCTTCTCTTTATATTTTAGAAAGTATTTTGTATCTTCGCAAAAACTTAGGACTTTCAAAATAAGAAGCGATTTCCATAATATAAATAGGTACACGTAGTAAAAATTAAATTGTGATACCTAAATTTAGAATAACTAAAACTAGCAAGTCATTTCTTGTTGTAGTTAGTTGTATTTAGGGATTAAATTAGCGGGAAGCCTCAAGTGAAACTGCAACTCCGAGTGACAACTCTTTATTGACGGATACCCACATCTAATATATATCAACATACCCTACACCTCCCCCTTTAATACATTACATACAATAGCTTTGAAACGGTAACTATAGGTACCGACTTATACTAAACTTAGCTTCTATAATATCCTAATTGACAGACTACTAATTGGTAAATGTAATAACAAATATTTGTTGCTTTATTGTGACCATTGGCCGCGCAATCGATACCTTTTTTATCACGATAAAAACGTGTGATGCGCCCGAGATGATGTCGTTCACAATATAATATTTGTTTACGTTTGTTGTGCCCTCGTGGCGATTCGTTACTGCTTATAAATTATCATACTTGCTTTGTATTTTTTTGAATACTAAGAGTAGAAAAAAAAACAATATTTGAACGGAATAACCACCAAGTGCACGACATTTGTACTATGTATACTACTTATACTACTTACTATCTATCTTACGTGTTAACACAATAATAACTGTTGGTAATACAAGCATGTAGTTTATGTTTGATTCGGTATACTTATGTAAAAAAATTACTTAGTATATTTGCCCTGGTATAAACATTTACGCTTAACTTTAACACTTTCTATATCAGAAATCGGTGCTGGCTCAGCTGTCATATTTCTTTGTCTGTCAGCCGTATTAAGGTCTGATTGTTGGTTATTCTGATCAGTTTCTACTAAACACGATGATGAAGTGTTCTCAATTTGTTTGTCCGTACTGGATCCAGAAGTATCCATCTCTGTAACAGGCTCAGCCGTGCTACTCGTTATGGAATGTCTAGAATATCGCTTCTTAAGAGGTAATAATTGATCGATGTGACGCTTCCACTCGTGTCCATCAGACACACGTACTTTATAGGTGAGTGGGTCTGTCCGTGCTAGCACGGTGGCTGCTGCCCATTTGTCAGCGCGAGTGCGGTAGTCCCGCGCCAGCACCTGCTCACCGAGCTCCACGTGCCGCTCGGCGCCGGGCCGGGCGCGCCCCGCTCGCTCTGCAGACGACTCCACTGCGCGCTCCGTGGACGGTTTTAAGTTGTCTAACCGACCTCGTAATGTCCTACCAAACATAGCTACCGCTGGTGCCACTCCGGTGGTGGCGTGCTCACAATTGCGATATTGGAACAGAAATTTCGAGAGGGCAGCATCCACATCTTTGCCATCATGTATTGCCTTCTTCATTGCCCGTTTGGCTAATTTTACTGCATTTTCAGCCGCCCCGTTACCGGCTGGTCGATATGGACTTGTGATTGTGTGGTTTATTAGATTTTTATTTAAATAGTTAGTAAATTCAAACGAACTAAATGGTGGTCCCCCATCACTAATTATATGTGAGGGCATTCCGAAACGTGCAAAAAGTTCTCTTAACTTATTAATAGTGGAATTAGCATTAGTTCCCAACATTTTTGTAACTTCAATCCATTTACTGTGGGCATCTACAGTCACTAAATAATATTTGCCTTGAAATATAGCAAAGTCAATATTCAATCGTTGCCACGGTCGTGTGGGAAAAGCCCACGGATGCAACTGTGCACGCCCGGGCGCATCGCGCTGTTGTAGGCATGCACTGCACTCTCGACACAATGTTTCAATTTCATTGTCCAATTGTGGCCAGTAAACATAGTTTCGAGACAGATTTTTCATTTTCACAATACCTAGGTGTCCCTCATGCAATTCCTGTAAAATTTGCTGCCTGAGTACCTTAGGTATGACCACTCTGTGATTGTATAAAATACACTCTCTGTCGATAGTAAGGTTGTCCTTTCTATGAAAATAAGGCTTCTCTTCACCTCGTGTAACTACTGAGGGCCAGCCATTAATAATATAATCATAAATATTTTTAAGAACTTCATCTTCGCGTGTTTTGTTTGCAACGTCTTTTGCTCTAATGGGAATCGATTGTTCTACGTAATTAATATATGACACCGTATCCAGCCCCGTTTCTATTTTTCGTTCATACGGCAGTGGCAAGCGTGATAACGCGTCCACGTTATAATTATCTTTGGATTTTACAAATTCTATAGTAAAGTCATAGGCTGCTAACTTTGTAGCATACCTTTGTAATCTGCTTGCCGCAGTCTGTGGCAAACCGAACTTGGGACCGAAAATAAATGTCAAGGGTTTATGGTCTGTTTTAATGATAAAAGAACGACCATAAAGATATTGATGGTGTTTTAAGACTCCACTAATTATGGCTAGCGCCTCTTTATCTAGTTGACTATACGCGCGCTCTGCCGAATTTAACGTTCGCGATGCGAAACATATAGGGCGTTCGTCGCCATTGGGATATCTATGCGACAACACACTGCCAATGCCGTAAGAACTACTGTCCACTGCTAATACCAATGGAAGTTCCGGGTTATAATGTACTAATACTTTGTTGCCTGAAATAGCCTTTTTAACTTTATTAAAACTGTCGTCACAATCATACGACCAAATCCACTCAGCATTTTTCCGCAATAACTTATGTAAGGGATATAGTATTGAACTTAAGTTGGAAATAAACTTAGCATAGTAGTTCACCATACCCAGAAAAGACTTAAGCTGCGTCACGTCTTTTGGCCTTGGTGCGTCAACGATTGCTTTAATTTTGTTCTCGTCGGGATGCAAGCCATGTTTATCAATAACAAATCCAACATAAGTAATACTATCCTGCATAAATACGCACTTATCTAATTTGATTCTCAAACCCACCTCACGCAAGCGACTCAACAGTGATTTTAAATTATCCATATGTTCACTACGGGATGTCCCAGTACATGCTATATCGTCGATAAAAACAGCGACACCTTTGAGTCCTTTAACCGTTTGTTCCATAAATTTCTGAAACATTTCTGGGATACACGTAAGGCCAAATGGTGTGCGATTGTACACAAATGTCCCTATGTGTGTTGCTATAGCGGTACATGCCTGAGATTCCTCCTCTAAAAATAATTGTTGATAAGCATGCGTGAGGTCAATTTTAGAAAACTGTTCACCCCCACTCAGCGCCGCGAACAGCTCCTCTATTCGTGGTAGGGGGTAAGGTTCGCGCATAAGTTTCGGATTTACCGTGACCTTATAGTCACCACAAATTCTTATTTCTCCGTTCTTTTTAATTACTGGCACGATAGGCGTGCCATAATCAGAATACTCCACTTTTCGAATTGTACCCTCAGCCTCGAGTCGTTCTAACTCCCGCTCGACTGGTTTGCGTAACGCCAACGGTAACGGCCTAGCTTTGATAAATACCGGATTTTTATCCACCAATTTTAAAGTGAATTTTTTGGTACAAGTTCCAAGCCCAGAAGCAAATACAGTCGGAAATTCACGTTGTAATAGTTCTACTAAATTATTTTCATTTAACTTTAATAGGAATTCATCAATATTAATCTTATTTATTTTTAATTTAGTAAGCCACGACCGACCTAAAAGTGGTGGTCCGCCATGTTTAACAATATACAATTTGAGATTTCCGGCTGAATGTTCACCAATAACAACATGAACAGACACAAACCCTACCGGTTCTATAACTGATCCAACATAGGAATACAAAGAAATATCGTTGCTCGATATTGGTAAATCACAAAAGTTTTTATTATAATAATCTAAACTTATAACTGATAACTTACTTCCAGTGTCCAGTTCGAAACTTATCTTTCTGCCGTTCACTCGCGCCATAACCATGTACGGTTTCTCGTTAACGCCGCACACACTTAGATTATAAAAGTCACATTCCGATTCATTATCACTACTACCGAGATAATTATTATTACGTCGCGTTGAAGTATCACGGCTTGGCTCGACACCTCGCCCTTTGTTCGATTTACACATTATTTTAATGTGACCTTTCTGGCCACAAATATCGCACGAATAATTTTTAAACCGACACACTTCTGGACGATGGTTTCTGCCACACCTCCAACACGCACGCGTTGAGCGCGATGTTGCCACGCTCCCCTCAGTAGACGAGTTGCCGCTGCTCGCTGTTCCGCGTTCGGGCGGTCGGCCCGCCCGCTTTACTGTCGCCACTTGATGCACCGCCTCAAACGTTCGCGTTCCAACCGCGGCCGCGTTCGCTGCGCCCGCGACGTTTGCACCGCTGGTCTGCGAGTGTCGCTCGGCCGCTTCCAACGCCAACGCCAATTCGACGGCCTTTTTGTATGTAATCGATGGTTCCGCAAAAATGCGTGATCTCATTTCATCACTAGCCAAACCCGACACAAATTGATCGCGTAAGTTGTCCTCCAGTGTAGTATTGAAATTACACGTACTGGCTAGGTGTTTGAGTGTTTGTAGATATTCACTGAGAGATTCACTCGTGTTCTGACGTCTTTGTCTAAAAACATGGCGTTCAGCAATTTCGGAACGTTTTGGTTCAAGATGTTCACCCACTATTTTCACTAAATCCTGAAATGTTTTATTTTCTGGGTGATTAGGTGCACATAAATCACACATTAAGTCATATGTAGCCGCTCCCACCAATGTTACCAACGTTGCAACATGTAATTCTGGTTTTACTTCATTTAAGGTTATGAATTGTTCCACGCGTCTGATATACGCCAACCACTTTTTGCTTGTTAGGTCAAATTCTTCAATTTTCCCGATAGGCATCTTGAAGACTCACACTTAAACGATGTAATTAACACGAATTTGATTGATTTCCTCGTCGCCAGTTGTATTTAGGGATTAAATTAGCGGGAAGCCTCAAGTGAAACTGCAACTCCGAGTGACAACTCTTTATTGACGGATACCCACATCTAATATATATCAACATACCCTACAAACAGCATCCGTTTTTATAACAAGTTGCCAAAGCCAGTTACAGAACTTAGCGATGGAAAGTTCAAAACCCTCATCAATCGTGTCCTTATCAAAAAAGCATAGGTATTATAAGATTAAAGACTACGTTGTTGAAGAGAAGGTAGTTTGCCAATAATTCCTTCTGCACATGTGGCTTCCCTGGCACATCATTAACGGCATAACTGTTTAAATGTCTATTTAACTGCTCTCAAATTACGATGTTTATGTTTTAATAATTTTTTACATACTTCTTTGACATAATCTTTTTATTATTTGACATTATAACGGACAACTAGCTTCTGACGTTTGATAGTGCCCATGTAGGCTTATGTGAAATAAAATATTTTGATTTTTATTTTGAAAAATGACGGATTAAGTTTTATGCGAATAATAACCAAAGAACTCGGATAGCTTATAATTATGTATCCGACTCACGTGATTTTACACGTGAGGTACCTAGCTACTTTTTCACTCATGCGAAAACTAAAACTGCGGTATTTATTTTTTAAATATCTCGCTATTATACTGAGATACGAGGAGCCTTTTTGGCAACGCACAGGTATTTTTTTTTTGTTTATTTCTTTTGGTTGATTAAAATTTAATGTAACTTTATTAGTTTTAATTGCTCCTTTTTTACTTTTTTTATTTCCTGTGTGTGTCACATATAATAGTACATTATGATACATGTGTGCTATGTTGATCATTATATCGTATAATGATCAATGCACACGCGTTTCATACGACGTTTTTCAACACACTTGCGAGGAAAAAAACAGATTTGTATTGTTAAATATTAACTTGTATGGAAAATGCGCTAGCCAGCACTAGCGATGCGTGCGCAAGCACTCTGTTTAGCTGTTTAGCGGTCTGTTGTCAGTGCAAAGCACTGACAACAGACCGCTCAACAGCTTATAGAAAAAATATAATAAACACAAAATAATGTTTAGACCACTGACCTCTATCTTGTAACGGACGCCGAGCGGGTTATAGACATAAGTGATGTGAACGTGAGCATGTGTACAAAGTTCTGATTAAGACAGACAGTGAAATAATTAAGTAGTGTATATGTAAGTTGATTCGCGTTCTTTACACTTGGTGGCGCCACTTGTACCTCTTAACCTAATGTTAAGAGGTGCCAAACGTTACCGTAAAGAGAACCGTCACCATACTTTGACGAATTTAGGGTCTAGAATAAGGGTTTTTTTGACATCAATTTTTGTAAATAGATAGAGTAAGTTAATATCTATGTTAAGAAAATGAGAGCAACATTGTAAGGGCTTAACTTCAGAAAATCGCCCCCACGAAACCAAAATTGACTATAGGTGAAACGAAACATGTTTCACTAGCGTAATGAATGAAACGAAACGTACACAGGTAATTTTATGACCACAGCCGGGAAAGTCTCGACTACAACAAACATGAAGTTGTAATTGTAACGCCAAAGTGGCATCTCTTGCGTTTTGGTTAAAAATGAATGAAAAGGTTGCAAATGTCACCACGTACCTACGCGTATGGTACAAACGTAACTGTTTCACCTACGAGTACCACCTACATATTATTAATATGTGCCTACGAGTGCGACAAAATGAGAAGCAAGAACAAGAATGTTCTAGGTAAATATGAATCTGAGGTAATAGAAATGAGAAACCAATGCCGTATTTTATGGGAAAAAATGTCTATTCCTCATAGACATTTTTTCCCATAAAATACGGCAAACCAGACTATGACATACGGCAGCTCAGATTTTTACGATAGCAACACTGTGACACAGTCGAAATCCAGCTCTCATTCGGAAACCAGCTCTCAAGAAAACAACAGGAAAATAAAGGAAGATACAATACGGAGGCTTTTATTAGTTCACCTACGTCAAGCAAATACAGTCACAACACACGTGTATAGTATAGGTCAGTGGTTTAGACTAATCGTAGTTTTGTCGTATGTCAAATTGTACTTTAGTTAGTATGGAATTAGAAAGTACTATTGGCATAGAGAAATATACATCGGTTCAGTGAGAATCCGCAATAATAGAACGCCAGTCGGGGTCTTTTCCGTTTGGTTTCGGAAGGGACCACGGACAATTTAAGGTGAATGCGCAGCGGTAGACTGCGATATTAAAATTTTCTTACGTTTTTTATAATTTGCAGCTCAGTATCAGGTTTTATCTTGATCAAAATATGATTTGCGACTATAATATATAATATACAGTATTCTATTCACAGAATCATAGTCATTAGAATTTCTATTCTAAAGTAAAATCTAAATTCTAAAGTAAGTAAGTAGTAATTCTAAAGTTCTAGTTCTTCTTAACATATCTAACTTAAAGATTCTTCTTTAAGTTAGATATGTTAAGAAGAACTAGAACTTTTCCTTATGAGATTTGTTCATAAGGAACAAATCTAACTTAGAAAGATGTATTAATGATTCTAATGATTATAATTTTGTAAAGACGTACCTGTTGTAGTCATAGTAAGATACAACCTGATACTGACCTGAAAATTGCAAAAAAAAAGGAAGAAAATTAGAGTTTTGCGGTCTACCACTTTTGCGCATTCATCTTAAATTGTCCGTGGTTCCTGCGCATTCACCTTAAGGTAAATAAATATTAGTTCATTTTGGGACCAAGGACAATACAGACTATTTAAAAAAAAGTTGGCATGAAGTCTCTTTGATGAGATTAAAAAAGCGCGCATCTCTGACTATAGTAAATAGCTATCTGTGGCGTTACCGCATTAGTGGAATAACATAAAGAAAAAGCACGCGTTTTTAATACACTGCATTATGGACCTATAAGCGGTTCAATAAGAGCCACTTTACGAGTGTGTTGAAAAATAGTTTTCTTTTAAATTAGGTAAATTAAATTAATTTATTTCAGACTAATTATTTGTCCATAATTGTCAGTTACGAAGGTCTTAAAAACTATGTGAGTCAATACTTACTAAAATCAAAATCAATCATCATTCATCAAAATCATAATAATTGAAATACCTAATAAAATCACTCATGTCAAAAAATCACTCAATCAAATTTTAAAGGCACTTTTTATTTTAATTAAACTACACTGCGTCCGCTGTTACTATAATAATAATATTTATAATTTAACGTACGAGTAGGTAAGCGCTAAACCACAATATGACGCAACTTAGGTACCTAGGTGATGGCCGATAGGTAGTACCGTCCATCCATATACAATAAAAGTTATATATTTATTTCATTTATATCGATAATAAAAGTAATGCTAAACATTACTGAAACGTAATGGGCTAATGGGCTTATTATTATGTATACTGACTTTATATTATATACCATTTTTGGTGATGGTGATGTTTCGTAGCTCTGCAACGTATGCACCTACGTGAATCCGTAGGGGCCGCAGCATCGTTGGGAATTCAGTTTCCCGAGTTTCCTTGTGGCATTCAATCTGCCTGGCCTTTTCCCAACTACATTTATGTTGGGGTTGGCTTCCAGTCTAACCGAATGCAGCTGGATACCAGTATTTTGTATGGAGCGACTGCCTATCTGACCTCCATAACCCAGTTACTGTGTAAAACGTTACCCCTTGGTAAGACTGATCGTCAGACTTTCGGGCTCCTGAGTGCCCGTAACAACTGCCAATAAAGATCTACGAATGACAGCCGGTAGGTATGTTATAGACCCATCAACGGACCGACTTCAACAAGCGTTGCTTAACCTTAAAGATCGACCCGTGCTTCTGTTATCATTTAGCCATGAACCCTTTAGAGTTTCTAGATTCCCTATGGCTTTATTCATCTAAAATCTAGGCCAACAAGAAACATAACTTTTAAAAATTTTGTTTATTGTGTTACACAACCTGTGTCAAAATAAACATTTTTCTTCCTTTCTTTGTTTATATTGAGTTTTTTTTCTACTTTTAGGCCATTTGGTGCTATGGCGCAGGACCACGACAAATAACTATAGTATTTAGATACCTACCAAACACAAATACTTTAAAAATAAAACTTCCCAATGAATCTACTAAATAGGTACATATTATAATAATTGGAATAATGTTGAAATGAAAGTAGGTGTTGTGGTTTTGTTAACTTTTATTTTTAATATTTGTTTGGAAACTAGGTATGTATTTTCTTCCTTGTACGTAGTATGGAGTCACGTAAAGCTACACCTACGTCATGCATTAGTGCGAGTCTCTGTTCAGTGTCTAAGCATCTATTTATTGCCTTTGATTTTTCCCGTAGGTAAATTTTAATCTAACAATGTCTTTTCCTTTACGAAATCCCCAGGTTTCTTGCCATTTTCTTTCCTTATTTTTTAATACAATTCAACTGGGTTTTGCTTAATACTAGTTGTTGGCAATAATATTAAATTTTGCTGCTTTGCCAACTTTTAAATAGGTTAAAGGTTCAATTCAATTTAGTTCTTTAGTTGCATCTAAGTTAGTTACACACAGTTTTTGGTCGTTTCAAATTTAGCAGCAGCCCATCTCGATATTCTGTAAAAGTCTCACGGGGAAAACTTGGGAGAAGAGCTTGAAGAAGGCAGAGCTTGAAGAAGGAAGAAAGCTACATTGCACCACCTGATGCTAAGGATTGACATTATTGTCAGGTGACAGCTCACTCCACCTAAGTTGTCACGGTAAGATTTGTACATACAAAGTAGATTGGCAGTTTTCAAATCGCATTTTAGCAGCTGAGCTGGTTGGTGGAAATAACACATGCCAATCAAATCTCGACATGAGATTTGTCAAGAGATTTAATCGAATTTAACCAAGGGTTATTGTTTCATTGATATACGATGCAATCGATCCTAAGGTTCGGACTACTTCGAACATGAAGCGGTTTCGTAACTAAGTATTATAATTTTATGATTTATTATTATCACAGGATGTTAGGCAAAGCCTAGATTAGCATAAAAGTTTTTTATAAGTATGTAGCTGTAGGTACAATATCTCATAGTGATATACTGGAGCATATAGCTTTGGTAACTACTTATTAGGAGAAAGTGATTTTTTTTTTATAATTTACGCTATTTATGAAAAAAAATAGTAAAAAAAATTCTGATTGATGATTCCTCTCACGTGTCTGACTGGTTTTAGAATAGTGATGAATATTGTAAT
Organism: Luperina testacea; assembly: GCA_927399505.1. Classification (NCBI taxonomy): domain Eukaryota; kingdom Metazoa; phylum Arthropoda; class Insecta; order Lepidoptera; family Noctuidae; genus Luperina; species Luperina testacea. Next base: position 5,463,468 of record OV656771.1, read on the forward strand.
CTGCCGGTCGATTCTGTAAAAATCTCACCGTGAAAACTTAGGTGAAGTGAGTTTGTTTTTGTTAGGTATTGACACTATTGGCAGCTCACTCCACACTCACTTCACCTAAGTTTTCACGGTGAGATTTTTACAGAATAGCACCGCTGATAACAGAAGCTTCCGAATATCACCGAACCCACGCGCTTTAAGATACGTCAGTTGAATTCTTTTAAATTCTCACTGTATAGGTAGGTAATTCTCCGTAGTTGTCGCACAGTCGGGTCACGTTCGGTAACCACTGGGGGAAAATCAGTAAGGACGGTAAAAGATGATGATGCAAAATTGTGTAATTATTGCATGTACTAAGTAGACAGCCTTAACAATCCATATTGAATAACATTTTTCTATAAAATGCAAATAGTCATTACTTGCATATCTTATTGTATTTGTACTAAAAAACATCTGTATTAATAAATTACTCGGTAATAAGTACAAGGCGACTCAGATGATTAAGCACCATGTGTTTTTAAAAGAATTTTTAAACAATGCTAGAATCCTTACAGATGAGGTTTGATATTGCGTGTATTAAAGTCATAATTATACCCGGATTTAAGATCCAAGATATATTTCCATTAATTGTCTTTAAATCTTCAATTGACCTTTTTACACTAAGGCTGGTAAAACAAATCCCCTCAGATTTCGCAATTCAAATATTTCTGGAGACCTTGCCAATGACCAAATAAAAGTTTGGGTATTTTGAAAAAATTATCCCCATTATAATAGTCCAAATTTTAGTCTCAGTCTTTATATCTACCCTACCACAATGCTGTATTTGGATTTCATTGAGCACCCTCGGTGCTGCAGTCGTTATCGAAAGCACGACTACATTCCACATGGAGTTCACAGTATGCCTTTTGGACCAGTAAGATGTCTGCTATCAGAATTACCCTTAACTGTCATTACTGTCACGTCGAATAACAACATTCGACAGTGACTAAAACACATAAGTAATTTTCTTTATGTGTACATGACTGAAATGATCGCAAGCTGCGAGGTCAAGCAACGAGGAAGGTACGGCCATATTAAAAACCTGTTCGATTTCGATACGCGCCTGAGCAGCGGTTTTCTGGTTTTATGGATTGATTAGCATTGAATTATTGTGACTTTTATTATAATGTTCACGCCCTTTAGTACCTTGAGATCATCTATGAGTCTATTAAAAGGTAAAAATGCAAGTTGATAAAGTTTGAAGTAGTCCTGTGAACGAACAGCGTGTGAGTGACCTTTCTTGGTTTTTGGATTGTTGTGAATGTGTTTAAGCTGCCCCAACCGCAGGGTTATAGAGAAAAACTACATCCGTTTTCTTGTATATGTCTACATACATATATTTTTACGCAACCACAATTAATTAGGTGTGGGTATAGTACTCGATATATCTAGGTACCTATATTTTGCTTTGTTTTTTTTTATATATTCCAATGTAAACTAGTATCTCATTGAAATCAATTCTGCCATACCCGAAAAGACGAAGTAAGTGAGGATGTGAAGTATCTAGGTTATATTTAGGTTAATTGCTACATATATTAGTATCATCTTCGATGTCCCAAGAAGTCTCTGCACACAGAGAAATTAGGTCAACCCGTTTCATAAAAGGTTAAAATTTACATGTTTGTTATACATATACCCACAATCACGCAGGCCACGATTATCGCATATATAATATTTCTTAAATACACATTTGTTGTGCATACAGACACAGATTACAATAAATGATTGTACATAAGTAAGAACCGAACTAACGTACCCAACGATAAGCAAGATAAGAAAATGCCAATATACGATACACACGAACGTCTTGGAATACTAATCAACATTGTACACGCTAATGATTTTCTAATGATCTATGATGTGATAAGTGCTGTAGTAAAAATACCCGTATATTTTAGTAGGACAAATAAAAGTAATCTTATATGTTCGAACATCAAGAGCTACTATATAATTCGTTTAAATCATGTCATGTTTTGGAGAGGAAAAGCAAGTTCGAAAATGTCCCACCGTGCGTGTGTGTGTGTGGCGTGTGATTCATGCCGTACGCAACACCCATCAGGCCGGTCGAGACCAGCGTCGGACCACTACCACTTGTGTCATACAAGGCGAATATGCGATTTTCATGGCAATCCGCGAATTCACGGTCAATAAACGCTCTGAACGATACTTCTAATTCTGTAGAAGAACTGCAATACATAGCACAAGCGGTTATCAACTCTCGGTACAGGTAGGTAATAGAGGTTCATTTTTGACAGTGGTACAGATGCAGCGTGCATTGACTGTCCTGCGGGTCATCGTGCACTAACTGTTATCCGAACACTCACCGGCTTGTCATGATGTAAGAGGGTGCCTTGGCCTTCAGTCATTTTCTAAAATGTGATAAAACCGCCGTAGTCCGTGCGGCGGCGGCTGACATCTGCAACAAGAGGCCATCGAGGTCATATGATTGGAGCTCACTTAGACAGGCGACGGTACACACGTTACAAAAACACTGGATCTCACTTGTGCTGTCTTGTACGTAAACAAAGATGCATGAAGGCAGATCTAGGTTCCCGGGCGGGAAGTCAAACTCGCAGCATGTCTGACAAGGAGGCACCGGTAAGGTTTGTTTATCACTGAATCAGCGAGCGCGCGCAGCAGCGGGGGTGCGGGGGGCCCCGCGGGCGCCTGCGCTGCGAATGACGATGGTGTCGTGACGTGAGCGCGCGCGCCTGCGCACACGACTCGGCGCGCGCCTAAACATCTCCATATTTTCTTGACGTGTATCGAATAACGTTCCATTTCACAGAACGTTAAGTATTCCGCACATTATGTACCTACACGTAGCGCATGCAATAAATTAATTACTAAACAGAAAATGCACGAGAGATTAGCATTTGCTTAGAAATTAAATATAATTTTGTTTTTATATAAAGGCTGCAGTTATGAGATATGATTTCCTATGAAAATTTTCATAGAAAAATTAAAAACCACGTGTATACGCATTATATGCTGCTGAAAACAAAAAAAAAAAACACTTTCTGAGCCAAACTATCTGGGATTCCATTTTCTTTGGTCTATAGGTGTACCTGTAGGTATACTTATAGGTAATTTCTGGAATAAGTTTTTTTTTGCAATTTGGGCTTTTCTAGTACCTCGATCGAAAAGACTTTTATGATCACTAATTAATAGAAACAGGAACTGCCCATTTTTTAGCTAACTGTATTTTTTTACCAAATTTGTGAATACAGTTAGTTAGCAATTAGGTAACTACTCGAAAAGTTAAGGCCAGACCTCTATGAAATATCTCCTGTAGCAAAAACCAGTTAAGGTAACCTGCCATTATTAACCGTCTCAGAAATCTACCCTGTATATTCACAAAAATTTTAAGCATAAAATGTATGAAGGTTCAATGCTGAGATTTAAAAAAAATCGCTCATCTTTGACGTACTTTCCCGCACTAGTGCGGTGCGGGAATGAAAAGTAAAAAGCAAGAGTGTTCAATACACTGCTTTGTGAACCTAAAAGATATCTCTTTTCTACACACTTGAAAAGAGGACTTGTTGTGTGTTTTTATGTTCTATGTTGAAAAATTATTGGAACCAATGACGTAATATAAATAGACGCGTCACATCTTCCCCTAACGGCAGGTGACTTACCTCAGGCGCAAGCCGCCATTAGAAGGCATTGAAAAAAGTAAAATACATTTTTCTTGATACTTACGCATGAAATGATACTTTTTATTTTTCACATTTGCAGTATAATGTTTACATATCTTAAAAACACAGGACGGCATTTTTTTATATTTAAGGAAGTTATTCACATCAGCATCATTTCAGCCGAAAGACGTCCACTGCTGGACATAGGCTTTCCCCAAGCACCTCCACTTCGACCGGTTCTGTGCTTCTCGCATCCAACGGGTTCCACAAATTAGTTATTCACACAATTTAGTTAGGTGTTTTATTGTCAGGTACAGCCGTGGCATTGGTTGGTACGCGACTAAATAGTGGTGCGGTAATTACCTTGCATTTATGTTGCCGCTACAGAGCGCGGGCAACGTATCTATAGTTTATATAATTGATTGGAACGAAGTTCTTTAACGCGGCTTGCGGTACGAGTAAACTGGTAGAAATCGTCACGTAACGAAAAAGCAGTAGGTATGCCCCCTCCATGCGACTCTCACTCTGTCTGTCTGTAGTATATATAGTAAAGAGAGAGATAGTTTTCATGACTTTCGAGGGTGCCAAGCCGATAATGAGATCAAAATTAAAATCCAAGATTGTGGCTACGAAAACTTTCAAATTCTTCGTCATGGGTGTCATTTTAATAGTTTTTGAGGGAGCTAAAGCCGAAAGCGAAATCAAAATGACAATCTAACAGTGTCAAGTTTATGAGGACTTTTAAAACTTGTACTAGATGGCTCTGTATTAAATACATAACCAGCCTATAACGTTCCCACTGCTGGGACACAGGCCTCGGTGAGAGGGTATTAAATACGCGTATTAAATCACACTTTCCCTGTGTCTCTTTCTATTATACAGGGTGTCCGGTAATTATACTTATCATTATGAACAACTATTACTATGGGACCAAACCTGAAACCGCGAAAAAAGAATCAGCTATTTCTTACATTTTTACGAGTTATGCGAACATAAATGTAGGGAACATCTGATTTTTTTTCGCGAAGTTAGATTTGGTTCCATATTAATAGCTGTTCATAATGATAAGTAAGTACAATGACCCCTTAAGGTGTATAGATGGCTCACTGACCTTGTGCATGTGGGCGGAGCTAAGCGTCCTACGTAAAACGCGTGCGGTGGCGCGCTACACTAAAACGAAATTCAAAGAATATGCAGAGGCGCAGACATGCCGCACGTAGGTCGCCATTTTTGCCTACGATTCCAGAAGGGAATGGCGGATGCAAGACTGATATATTTTGTACTAGCTGTTACCCGCGACTTCGTCCGCGTGGAATTTAAGAAAAAAGTTATTGTTGAGTTCGCAGAGTTTACGATAACTTATTAATTCTGTATTCCGCGTAAAGAAATACCTATGCATGTTTAATGAAATTCTTCTAATATTTCTCCATTTAGTATATTTAGTTTTTCGTATTAGCCTTTTTATATACAATATTTGGTGTACAATTTTCTTGGGCTAAAACAAAAACACTATATTATTATATTATTTATTCAATCAATTTCTATGGAGATTAAAGAATCTTCACGTATAGGATCCACTTATAAACATAACTATACTCCGTTTCTTTATTATGATTTGTTTACATTTGGAAGTACCTAATTAAACGGAGTATAATACAACCTCCCTATTTGAATCGGATATTATTCAATATTTCATTTCATTGGTTTTAATTTTTTTTCGTAGGAACCTATTTTCTTTTTTTTCTAAAATAAAAGTAGCCTAAGTTACTCCTTATTCACCTATCTGCTAGTGAAAGTCCCGTCTTAATCGGTCCAGCCGTTTCAGAGATTAGCGGGAACAAACAGACAGACAGACGGACAGACAGACAAAAATTGTAAAAAAAAATATTTTGGTATATTACAAAAACAGTCAGAAGTCGACTAGCAATCTCACAAAACTATGGCATAGCAATATTAGTACTAATGACCTTCTTTTATAAGAACGTTTGACAACACTACAAATTGGCCACATGATTGTTATTACAAATTTCAATAAGGATCGTAAGCGTTACGGTGGCCAAAGTGGCTAACACTGTACCTCGCATGGCGAACGTTCGGGTTCGAGTCTCACATCAAACATGAAAAATATTTTTTAAGTATTACACGTGAAATAAGAATGCCGAGTTGCTAACCAATAATAGGGATGACGAATGATTTTGAAATCCTCTTCCGTAATGTACATACACATTTACTATTTACGAAAAAACCTATATTTCGATTATAAACTAAAGTTGAACGAAGTTTAAAGACATTTTTCTAATATTTTTTCAATAGCGCGCGAAAACAGCTCGCAGTGTCATGGCGTCGGGTCTGATGTCACGCCTAGGTAAACACTAAACGTCAAATGTGTCAAGCTGACACATTTGACACATTTTACGTTTAGTGTTTACCTTTCCTCTGACTGCGCGTGTTGACAAAACCAAACATTGCATATTTCATCTGATAAAAATGAATTCCAAAGTGTATAAGTGGTGTGCAGTGCCTCAGTGTAAAAACACATCAATAACCACTCCCAACAAGGTGTTTATATATGTCCCAAACAAGCAAATAATAAGAGTTCAATGGTTAAAGCTCGCAAGGCGAAACCATGTTGTTATAGATTCGTGTTGTAGAGTCAAGTGGAGTGGATAAATTACACTTAAATTAATAAATAATGTCTTCCTGAATGGCGAAAAATCGATCCAAATGCGTAATCGGTAGTAGTCAACAAAACGCAAGTGATGTTTACATAGGCGTGACGTCATGCGCTGTGATTGGCGTTTCAGTCAAAATGGCCGAATGCCGTATTTTCATCTTTTATTTTAGTGAAAATCCGATTAATCTCAAGTTTTTAAATAAAACTAAATCAGTGTTTTAAATCCTTTTAATGTGTACTTTCCCCTAAAATCATTAAATCTTTGATTATTTGATACTGTCGCCACGCCTATTATGTTAAATATTCCACAAATAAACGAAGATTCTTTTGTTTTACAATTATTATTTTCAATCTTAGTTGGAAGGAAAAATACTTGCATAGGAAATTGACCCGTTACCTTCTATGAATAAGGAGCATAATCGCGTTTACAATTAATATTTTCACAAACCATTAAAGTAAAAATACTTTCATACGAAATTGTTCCGTAGACTCTAATTGATAAGGAGAATGATCGCATTTGCGAAAACTGACGCGTTGGGTACCTATGTAGTTGAGCGAGTAGCCGTATAAAATACTTTGAAGTCTTGCAATTATTTCGAGTCGGTACCTAGTGTAGGTACGTACTTTGGTATCTGTTTGTTGATGAAAGCTGTTTATTATATTTTATTTTTTGATTAGTTTTTTCTAAGTTATGTTGTTGGTGTAAATGTTTGTACTATCAGTATATAAAAAATGGTCAACAAGAAAATAAACGGAAGGCAATAAAGAGATCTTATTCGACGAAACAAATTGTAAAGTAAGTACCTACTTTTTTGTACACACCATATTTTGTTTGTACAGATTATGACGCGTAATTTCGACATACATTACAACAGCTCGATTGGTCTAGTGGTCTCGTGCGTCACGTCACTATAGTTTAGCCACTAACGCCCGGCTTCAAATCCAAACTTTTCCATATTTGGTTTCTTTTTATTTTCTTATTTGATATGTTTTTTTAATTATTATTTTACTTTTTGCCGATTTTCTTGTTTGAAAATTTTCAACTATATTATTATTGCTTACACTCTTTTGTAAAACACTGTAGGTATATAATTTTTTCCGAATCAAGCTTGGTGGACGTTTTTATTTTATTTTTATTATATTACTCTAGATTCTGAAGAAAAATAACTATAGGAATAAAAATGATTGTTTTTATTAAAATAACAATTACTTATTGAATTATTTTAAAAATAAGAAAATAAAAATATGCGCATTATAATTAAAAAATAACAAAACAAAAGATAAGTACATTATAATTAAAAAATAACAAAACTAAAGATTATGCCGTCCACTCAGATTCGAACCTGGTGATTACGCAGTGAGAATCCGGACAGTAGAGCGCGGAGGCAATCGTGCATCTTATTCGAGCCGCGAAATTACGCTTCTAAATATAATGGAAGTCGCTCATCGACGAAATCCGCGCTGTGCACCCCGCCGAAGGCGGGGACTATTCGTATCCCACTTCATCTGCTTCACCCCCTCAAATACATAAAAGTCGTCTATTCACCGCCACGTAAAGAAATACCTATGCTAATTTTATTGAAATTCTTCTAATATTTCTCCATTTAGTTCTTTTTGATCGTTTTTGCATTTTAGTTTAATTATTATTTATTTTTAGTTTTTCGTATTAGCATTTTTATATACAATATTTGGTGAACGATTTCCTTGGGCTAAAACAAAAACACTATATTATTTTATTATTTATCCAATCAATTTCATTGGAAATTAAGGAATCTTCACGTATAGGATCCACTTATAAAAAATAAAAAAAACTATACTCCGTTTCTTTATTATATGATTTATTTACATTTGGTTAAGTACCTAAATAAACGTAGTATTATACAACCTCCCTATTTGAATCGGATATTATTCAATATTTCATTTCATAGGTTTTAATTTTTTTTCGTGGGAACCTATTTTCTTTTTTTTTTCTGAAATAAAAGTAGCTTATGTTACTCCTTATTCACCTATCTGCTAGTGAGAGTCCCAGTCACAGAAATAAATCCGCACAAGAATATGAGAAGGTAGTAATCAATAAACTCAGTAATACAAATACCTACTCGTAGATTGACAACTAAGAATGCTCATTTTTTATAAATTAAGGTATTTGAAAACATTTTTTTTTTTATTGTGAGTAAGTATGTAGTTATTTTCTAAACAGTCAAAATAAAATGGCCTGAAGCGGTTGTTTTAATATTACAAACAGACACTCCAATTTTATTTATTAGATAAAGTTTTAAAGATTTTTATTTATAAGATTAAGTATAGATAGATAGATACTTATTAGTCCACTCAACGAATAAACCAAAAAGAGGTGTAGAGTGCGTGAGCTGGGCCCTGAGCGATTTCTTCAGAAAGTTGCTCAGAGTGCTTAGGGAGGAAACATACTAAAAGTCCCCGCGTCTAGGAGGTGAGCCGGAGTGGGGGGTATAAAAATTCCCACTTTTGAGTTTTTCGCTAATATCTATAAAACGGTGCGTCGTCGTAGAGAAAACGTATTTTTCTTGACTTGCTTTGCTTTGGCATTTTTATTTATTTACAAATTATCTTATACATATTTACAAAATAAACAATATAAAAAAACAGTATTTAGAAATGGCACCACTAATAAAGCGTCCATGCGGACAATAGAAATGGGCCCTCTGCAGCGAGCAAATCTATAAACGCATACTGATACAATTCGTTCATAAATATTTGCACTAACACAGCCAAACGCGCGTAGTCGATCGATAGCCGGGCGGAGCAGCGAGCGACACAGCCACCCCGTCTCAGTGCTAACGCACGACTGCCGCCCGCGCCCGCGCAGAGCACCTCTGAACCTATATCTCAAAATGGGGCATTGTCTTTGCAACTGTTGATTGATTTAAAAACGCTATTTCAAATATGTAGTACCTCTAACCACCAATTTTTCAGTGTAAAAATATTTCCAAACATCAAAGCCGTTTAGAAGTTATAAGCAAATGTTAGCGAAAATAGCGTTTTGGTAAATATTTTTTTAAGGCAAAAGTATTAGCCTTATGAAAAAACCCTGTTTCAAAAATGCTGTACATGAATCTATAGCAAACATATATTTTTTACAGACCTTCTAACCAAACCGTTAATGAGTTATAAGCTTCATAAAGTGACCGAGTTACGGTACTAAACGAGAGTAAGGCCCTTAAGGTGGATCCTCTGATGGGCCGTCCATACATTTTTCTTGGAAGCTTTACGCTAAACATAGACACCCTTTGTTGAAAACGAATCATTTTATCACTTTTCTATAATGAAATGTCCCCGCGACCGACCATTTTAGGAAATAACTTGCATTATTTACTGAGGAAAACGATAGTGAAATCCAGACCAAATTTGACACTTGCTTTAGTAGTGTGCGTGAATATTGACAACTAAACTGAAACGCCATGATTGCGATAGGAAAGCTAGATGGCGTGAGGCGTTATTATAATTCTGTTAAATCAATATAATACGTACAATAATTGATTTATTTCCGTTCCTACCTTTCATGAACAGGTTCACCAAATAAAACTTTATAACTAATAAACTGACCTGACGACCTCACCAACGTAAACAACTTTATTACATATTATTGTTGTGTGGCAACAAGAAAACTGCTTTTTTATCCCGAACTGTCAATCCCAATACATAAAACGTAAACAAAGATAGTTTTTTGCTTGAAATGACTCAATGTTCAGCATTTGGTTGCAAAAACAAAGGTATTCATATACATGAATACCTTTGTTTTTGCAACCAAATGCTAGGAAATACTTCCTAAGGATCCTAAGCGTCGAAAATTGTGGGAACGAGCCCTTAGAAGAAAATATTGGAAAGCGACTAATACGTCAAGGTTATGTTCTAGTCATTTTAAATCTGATGATTACTATGGAATAAGTGCATATACTGGTAAGTAATTTCACACTGAAACCCTGAAATTACATTAATTAAATACCCAGGTAAACAAATTGTTTATAACTGTGTTTTATGTTGTTTTAGGGAATGAACCTCTAGCAAAGTTTCTGAAGCGTACCTACTGCTGTACCAAGTATATTTTCTTTTTCGAAAACTGAAACTTCTTTAGCCAAAGAACGACAAGCTTGCATTGAAAACAGAAATCGGAGAAAACTCTTCACGTCCATCGAAACGCCAAGTACATCCACCGAAACGAGAAGTACGTCCAGTCATATAGAAAATGTCGGAGATACTATTGAAGTGAGCACCATTGAAGGAATTCATCAGTTTCCTCAAAATATAATTAATAATCCTACTAATAAACAAGGGACTCAAGTGAACATTGAACATGTATATGGGTGCATAAAAAGATTTATGAATGATGATGAAGCCATCTCATTCTACACAGGGTTTGAGTCTTACAGAAAATTCTATTTTGTTTACTCAACTTTAAGTCCTATGGCTAGCAATATTCAATATTATGGAAGTAATGTGATCAATATAAGCACAGAGGATCAGTTTTTTCTCACAATTATTAAACTTAGGCAAGATAGATGTAACTTTGAACTAAGCAGATTCTTTAATATAAGTCAGACAACAGTTTCCAATATTTTTATAACCTTTATTAATTTTATTCATCAATTGTGGAGTAGATTAAATATTTGGCCTGATCAAGATTTAGTTGAATACTATACCCCTGAAAGTTTTAGAAAGTACAGTTGTAGTACACGTGTAATATTAGATGGGACTGAAATAAAGTGCAAAAGCCACAAAATCCTGTGTCTCAACAAGCTTCGTGGAGTAGCTATAAGCATTCTAATACGTTAAAAGTATTGGTCGGAGCGACTCCAGGTGGTTTACTTTCCTATTGTTCAGAAGCTTATGGTGGATCCAGTAAGTGATCGGCAAACAGTAGAGCGAAGCAACTTATTGCAGAAGTGTGATTCTGGTGACAGTATACTAGCAGATAGAGGGTTTAATATTCAAGATTTATTTGCTGGAAAAGATATTACTGTTAACATACCTACTTTCTTAAAAGGAAAATCACAAATTCCTGGTCTAACTGTGTTACATGATCGTAAGTTAGCCAGTAAGAGGGTCCATATAGAACGTATAATAGGATTAATAAAAACTTACAAAATTTTGAAAAATGATTTACACCATAGCTTCTAAAATATTTTATGTGTGTTTTATGTTTATGTGTTGTAATTTTAGAGAAACTATTATGAAAAAATAAAACCATTTTTATATATTCATTTGTGTTTTAATTTATTATAATTTTTATACAAAACTTTTTCTAATAGAGCCGGTTTGAAATGATTTTCATAAAATGTACTTAGTTTAGTTACCATGTCCAAAATAAATGGTTCATCTCTATATGTATATATACTATACAACTTTCAAACTGATGAAAGTGTATATTATTAAATTCCAGTACTTTTTATTTGCACAAAACAGTTGGCCTTGTATTTGGCAATAATATGGGTGACTTTTTTTCAAAAAATATTGTCCATCTCTGACTTCAAGGTATGGTACAGTAATAGGACTAATATCAAAATATCGGGGAAACATAAGGACACTTTACTTCAATTACTGTTTCTTCACCAAGAAGTCCATCGGGTGAAGCTCCCAGAAATGGATGAGTCTCCGATATAAATAATCCACATGCTTTTACTTCCAAGCCATAAGTCAATAATAATCTTAATTAATCTTAATAATAGTCTTAATTTAGCTGCACATTCACAATGAGTTTGGTCGATTGAACCATCAGAGTTCAGTTTTATGTTCACAACATAAGTAATTTTCTTCATCTGAGCTTTACACTGACCCTGAATGAAGGTCATATGACCATCGACAGCTACACGAGCAGTCAAAAGAAATCGCGACTCGTACATCTGTCTTCCTTTTAACTGAGCTTGGAATCTGAAAAAGGTTTTTTGATTTAGTAAACATGTCTAAACAGTACCTTCCAACTGAGCTACCCATGGATACCAATGGACATAACCATAGGTAGAATATTGGTAAGTACAAGTCGAATAAGTATACGAATGAAATACATTTCTGGATTTTAATGCACAATTACCTTTTAACAAATGCTTGAATATGCTGTTTTGTCAACTGAGGTAGACAAGATACAATAGACAATAGCATCCACTACACCGAAATTAAAATTACGGTCGTATGCTTCCAATCTGTAACAACAACAAGCTTGTTATTAGTCACGAATGTATAAAAACCACTTGCTTAAAAAAAATCATAACAACATAACCTACAAATATTTATTGTATTAATTTGTACTGACCTTTCGATTAAAGCCGCTTTTTTACCACTAACACAAGCTTTTCTTTTCCGCAATTCACCTTTTAACTGAATCACTGACATTAAGGAGTACATTTTCTAAGATAAACTTATGAAAGAAAACTCGACTCAAGTAAACAACACAGTAGGTAATGGCGGAGTTAAGAACAGTCGCCGGTGGCGACCTCTGCACTTAGCTTTGCGTTTCGTTCCTCCCCGTAATGTTGGCTCGATTGCTTTTCATTGAAGAATTGTTTTACATTCAATGAAAACCATTGGTGCCAACATTACGACGAAAGGAATTCTGTCGTGAAACGCACATAGGATTTATGCGACGTTGCCGTCCCACCCAACCTGTGTTCGCAACCTTGAACTACATTGAAAGAATTACGAAGAAAACGTTGCCACTCTTCTTTCACTCAATCGACATAATATTATTGTAATAAAATATAATTTTGAAGCTCGCTTGTATGCAATAGTATTGGCACGCGGAATTTCTCGCGTGTTATTTTTATTTTGTATGCTTTGCATTTTCATTGATTCGAATTGCAATATTTCTAGTATGTTATTGCAATTTATTGTAGGTATAGTGATAATGATTCGAGATACGCAACTTTATTTAAAAATAAAAGTAAGTAGGTAAGTCATTGTAGTAGGTAGTGGGAGGTAGTGTGTAGGTACGTAGGTTTCGGCGGTTTTAGAAACAGCAACTTGGCCTGTGAGTTAAGTTTTAGACGCTGAAATCCCGTCACATTACTAATTACTTACCTATCTCTCAATTACATAAGTACAAAGTCAGTGGTTATCATAACTTTAATGTATTGTACATACCTACCTATATTTTTTGGTCAACAATAAATTAACTATGTAAGTACATAAGTATTGTAATTCGGTAACCCAAGGAGTTTGCAAACATTTGCAAAATCGAAGTACCTACCTACAAAATAGAATAAGTACTTACCATATTGTAAACAGTTTCAGACAAACAAACATTATTTTAGTTTGTTAGATAAGTCGCTTCGCGGCGCGGCAACCGGCTGAGAGCACAGTGGGCTATGTTATACGATTTTTGAAGAATAAAATGTTTATTTGATAGTTTCAAGTACCTATACAGTTTTGTCGAGTACATTAAAACATTGAATCAATTAGTAGGTATGGGTTTTTTTTATCTATACCCTAAAAATTACTTTATGGGTATATTTCAAATGTATGAAAATGGAATTTGTTTTCCTCATAACTTTTTTTGTCTGGGATTGTAAAGCTGAAACTTTTAGGTATTGTTGCCGATCTTATACCAACGCCACCTGATGTTTATTTATTTATTTAAACTTTTCGCACAAAAAGGTACAAAGGCGGACTTAATGCCTTAGGCATTCTCTACCAGTCAACCAAGGGTGGTGAAGAGATTGGATGGCAGGTGCTTTGTGTGAGAGGAACAATGATAAAAAAATCTATTAAAACTAGGTACACAAATACATAAATAGGTTATATACATTTACATACTATTTACTATAATGTATACTTATAATATATATACACCGTGACTTTTTAGTCGTCTTACAACGGCAGCCCAGTTCATGTATCCAATGACTAGTAAACGTTCATAATTAAAAAAATTGGTATTTATAAGATTTGAATAATTTAAAAATAAAAATATCATTCATTATTATGACGCAAGGCGTAGTTGGAAACACCCTGTTGCGAGCGCGGTACGAGCCTTGTAGGTATCAATGGAGCGGCGCGGGGCGCGGCGCGGCATCTTTAACACAGTTCATTCAACCCTAGCGCAAAATAGATTTCTTACTATTGCAATCTTAATGTTCTCAGTAAGTATGTAGCAGTTTGTTAATTAAAGCCACTTAATTCCAATTCTTCCTTCATACTTTTGCGGGCTTAGGACCGTCAGAAACATTGTTCGTAATACTCGTAAAACCGAAACAAAGTGATGTAAGCTACGTAGGTACCAAGTAAGTGCAGATTAATAAAAAAAAACGTTCGATTTAGGTAACACACATACGGCCGATTTCAATAACTGATCAATTTGTCTTTGTTCGATCCTATTGAAGATAGAAATTTGACTCATGTTCCTTAGGCACATCCTACTTACATAAATAAATCCAGAATTTCTATCTCTAACCTGATAAATACCTACCTAACAATCAAAAAGATAGTTATTGAAATTGTATGTAAATTGTTTCCGGCGTATTTAAAGAATGGGAATCAACTGAATTATTTACACTAATTACTAATTTCGTATTTACAACTGATCACTTTTTATTTACATGTATTAAGTAGGTAAGTAGACTTTACCTGTATTGTAGCAACTGTTCAAATTGCCTACCACTTTGTTCGATGCACAAACGAGCACGTTTTTGAATGTTGTCTTTTAATTTACTTTAAGTCACTCTGTCTTGTTTCACAATATCAAAAGCAGCAATTATTTGCTGTTTTAATTGTACTACACTACACTTCACTCATTACTAAGTAGGTTCACTCCTCGTTTCACTAAAATCGATCGCGTACAACGCTTGACACCGGGTAGCGCGCGCGCACACTTCCGCTTCCGTTGTTCGGACGCAACTGAGTAAGAGTGACCTTCACCTATTTTTAAGTAAAAAGGGCGGGGCGTCGCGCGCGCCGGCACTTGTCAAAGGATAGCGTTAGACAATCTGATTGGATGACAGTCCACGTGGACTATGCTAGATTGGCTTGCGATATTTTGTCTCATAGAAAATGGAGATGGAATGATCTGCTCGACTCGTGCGCTGGGTAGGTATACTCTACAGTTTGATACGTAAACATTTTTAACAGGGTGTTTCATATTTCTAATGTATTATTTATTTTTCTTCGTACCTATTATCTCAATTAATGATAAAAAAATAATAATCGCGCCTAGAGGTGTTTTATACCGGATACATTGAGTGGACCTCTTTTGTAAGACGACTAAAAAGTCACAGTGTATAATACACAAATTCAAAGGAGAGAGGTGATGAGATGACTCTACGCTATTTGTTTTGAAAATAACTCTGCAATTTCCGCTTAAATGCATACCGACTGGTGGCCGTCCTGATATCAAGAGGAAGTGCATTCCAAAGAAGAATGGACTGAATATGAAAGGAAGAATGAACAAAGTCAGAAGTATGAGAAGGACAGAGTAGGAGAAGATTGTTAGAAGAACGCAGATTCTTAGCGTGAGAAGAACAAAGATATTGGAAGTGAGACACGAGATAAGAAGGAGGAGTGGGAGAGTTGAGAAGGGAGAAAAGCGTGGTCAAAGCGCGCAAACTTCTTCTTTGGCGTATGGACATCCATTTGAGCTCAGACCTATAGCTCGACACATGGTCATATTTCTTGAGGTTGAATATGAAGCGGATACCATTGTTGAGCAATCTGTCGAGCTTATCCAGCAAAACCGCGTTCAAGTCAAAGTAGCACACGTCACCATAGTCGATTATAGGGAAAATTAAGGTCTGCACAAGCATGGTTTTCGTCTTAGCGGGCAAAAAGTTTCTCAGACGATACAGGGATCGCAGAGTACCGTTGACCCTTTGGCTAACACTAGAGACCTGGCGTTGCCAGCTAAGCGTAGAGTCAAGATGCAAACCGAGATCTTTCACAGTAGGGGTAATGGGTATGACTGTACCATTGAACATAAGAGGAGGAAGAGAGCTAGGCGTCACCCTACCCATCATGCGCGAGCTTCCAATTACGATGGCTTGACACTTAGAGGGGTTTACTGACACCCCGAAACTATCAGACCACTTCTTGACAGCATTTAAGTCTCGGTTTACATCTGCTATAGCGTCCGACAAACCTTCTACCCGCCCAGATGTATACAGTTGAAGATCATCAGCATATAGATGATACGAACATCGAAGACAGTGAGTTATAAAATTGATGAAGATGGAGAATAACAATGGAGAAAGAATACCGCCTTGTGGAACACCAGCATCCAGGTCACGCCAACTTGAAGAACTCTGATCAACGCGAACCGACTGCTGACGTCCACGAAGATAAGAAGAGAACCATTCCAGAGCCTCGGACGAAACCATAAGATGAGAAAGGATAGATAGGAGAATATCGTGGCTGACTGTATTAAAGGCATTGGAGAAATCAATTAAAACCAAAACGGTAACTTTGGTATCCTCCATCGCTTCTCTAATGTCACCAGTCACTTTAAGGAGAGCGGACGCTGTACTGTGCCCAGGCCTGAACCCAGATTGAAAGGAGCTTACGAGGTTGTTCCGATGAACAAACCCCGTAAACTGCTTGTGTACACAGGCCTCAAGCACTTTAGACAGGAATGGGAGAATGGAAATGGGTCGAAAGTGGCTGGGTAGGGAGGGGTTTGAAATTTTAGGAAGTGGGTGGACGTAGGCCATACGCCACTGGGATGGGAATTGTCCGGAATCAAGAGAAAAGTTAATGATGTGGGTAATCGGAGGGAGAAGGCTATCAAGGATCCAAAGGACCATACTACGACTGATGCCGTCACAGCCCACAGCCTTGGATTTTATGGAGAGGATGATCTTTTTAATTTCGTCCAAGGTCACCGGAGCGAAGTGAAATGGTTCTATGATGGGACTCGCTAGGCCAGTAATGAAATCAACCGTCTGGGACAACATTTGGGAATCCAAATGACTAGTGGTTGTGAAGTGACGGTTGATATCGTCAAGGCCAATTGTATTAGGAAAATCCACATGCCGTGGCCTGCCGATACCAAGAGTACCTAGGAACTTCCAGATATCAGCAGGTGAAGAAGAAGAAATGTTCTCGAGAATATGGCGGCGTTTAGCGTTGCGTATCATCTGATTACACCGATTTCTAGCAGCTTTGAATAAGTTGCGATTTTCATCACTGCGATCCTTTTTAAATTTACGAAAGGCCCGATCCCTGCGCCTCATCGCCATTCGAACCCCTGTGGTCATCCAAGGAGCCGGAGGACGCCGAAGTTTAATCTGCTTAACAGGAGCATGTTTGTCGTAGAGAGCAAGGACCGTCTGATCGAAACTGCGCAGTTTATCGTCTACAGCTGTTGCCGCTGCCAAGGATTCCCAACTGAGGTCTGACGCATCTTGACGAAGCATCTCAACGTCCATGCGCGCAATACACCGCATGTGCAGAACCTTTGGGATAGGTTTAGGTGGTTTTAGGTTATACGAGAGGAAAATGAGGTCATGATGTTTGACCTTGACCCCCAACTTCCCTGTTCAAAAGATATGAATGAATTAAAAATACATATTTGGACGATGTTATAATAGGCGGTAAAAATAAAAAAATCAGTTTGTTATTATTATTTTACCCAGTATGATACCTGAAAGACAACAAACCTATATGACTATCGATCTTGACAAAAAGCGTGCTTATTCATTACGTATGAATAAATTAATTATTGGTACCTATAATAAATTTTTGTAAATCCTATGTAAGAGAATCTTTTTTTTCGATCCACTGGGCGGTATAGTAGAAATACATACCTACCTACCCTAGCGATGAACCTACGTTGTGGGTGCGTTCAGAACATTGACTTTTGAATTCATTGGTTCAGAAATAAACAAATGATTGAATTACTTACATCAAATTAATAAACGTGATTTATTGTTTACATATATAAACAACGTAATTTAATAAGTTTATTTTTTTTCTTATACGTCGTCTAATATTCTACCAAGAATATAAAGATAAGTAAAATTTTACTTTCATTTTTATTGTTCCATTTTTTTTCTGTAATGAGTTCAGAACGTAACCTTGTTATAAATCGTATCTTATCATCTGTAATGTAATAATAATAATCTAATAATAGCAATTCTTTCTAGCTATAGATAGAATGCTTGAGTGCAACTACGAAATTCTGCGATCTCATTACATACAGTTGTGAAATTCGATACTATTCAATTCCATTCAAATACTGAGTGTACAGAAGTAACATATTCTTTTGTTTTTCTTTATTCCTGAAACTAATTCATTTTGATTGACTGTGGACCAGAAGCATGTAATTGAGTGGGCATTCCGATTGGAAATTTACCGAAACATGTGTGAATCTTTACAAATTGAATTTGTTAGTGACAGACTTGATGGATTTCGAAGTGAATTTTTCAAGAGTGCAGTATGTGTGGTAAAGCGTGGAAGCACTGTACGGAGAGCAGTAATAAAATACATACTGCAACTGCTGGTGAAGAAGAATGTTCAGTTGCTATTCAAAAAGGTCACATATCTTCAGACAGTGTTCCATTTGTTACTGTATATGTAGTTCGGAGGATGGCTGAAAAGGTTATATGGCCATAACTTTGATTCATCTTCTGGTATGGTAAGTTAATATATTACTAAACACATACATACATAAACTCATGCCTTATTCCCATGGGGGTAGGCAGAAACTACAGAATGCCACCTGCTACGATACCTTACATACTTATTTACTAAACACATAATTGGTTCTGTATGAACTTTTTGTTGTGCAATATTTACAAGTGTTGCTTTTCATTTCCAGGCCTGCATTATTGGTAAAGAAACTAAGAAACGTCTATTTCTTGGTGTTCAAAACAAATATTGTTTTGTGTCAATATTATGAAAAAAGGAGACAGACATGAAAGCACATAATTGCTGCAAACATTTTACTGGACCGCCTACAGCAATGGAATCACAAATTATTGTGGAAGGCTTTCAAAAGAGTGAGTGAAGAAATGCATCAACTTCGCTATTTGAGTGTTATTGGAGACGGAGACTCCTCTGCATTTGCAAACTTGAAAGAGAAAGTGTTGTATAGGAACTTTGGTCTGAGATGGGAACATAATAACAAAAATTGAATGCAAGAATCATGTAATCAAAAACTATACAAGGTAAATAAATATATCAAATTTGTTTTGACATCTCAATATCAGTGAAGCATATTCTGTATTCATATTTGTACTTTTTTTAGATCTTGGCGAAATATTTTGAAGCCAAAGGTGATGAAGCTTACACTAGTGGCATGGAAAATTATAATGTGTAGCAGTGAGAGTGCTGCTATGGCAGCAGATTTACGAAATAGCCCGCTTCATGTATTCGGAATACATGAAAACTGCAAGGATTATTACTGCAATGTCAATAAAACAGCTGCAAATGGAAATTTAATAAGTCAGAAATTGTAAGTACCAGTAAGAAATGCTTTGATTATCATGGTACAGTATTGTTTCTTTGTATGTTACATAATCATCTATTTATATTTTATTGGTATTTTCTAGTAAAAAATATTCTATTTTCAGTATTATCGCTTGCTACTGGACACAAATGGCATGAAACTGCATGGAAAAAGCAGACCACACAGAGTCCAGGGACACATATTAAAAAATACATAAATCGAAAGGAACAAAACAGAATACGACAGAAGTCGTCGACACGCAAACTACGTATTCTGCCAGAACTCATATTGAGACATGTTCAAAAAAATACTATATGTATAGATTTGAATGGTATGTATACTCAGCTAGATATCAAGTTATAATTTCCAGTATAAGGTGACCTCCCATTGAACGGAAATCCTATACAATGCGAGATCAGCTTATACTGGAAATATATGGCTGGTTAATTATGTAGCCGTGTGTACCAGTACACAAGGCAATTTTTTTTTTTACTTCATTAATTGTATCTATTTCAATGTCTAAAATATATTATTATGTTATTCTAGTGAAAAATTGTCCATCAACATCAGTTGGAAATTCGAGCAACTAGTAAAGTTTCATTTTAGAGCAGCTTTGGAGATTGATGGTAAATTACATTTGAAATGTATGGGAAATATTATTTGTCCAAAGTAACATAATATACTAAGTAAAGTTATTTTTCTTTACAGCAGCCTTGTAGCAGTGGACAAGAAGAGTCACGGCACATGGTGAAATCAACAAGTCAAACGATTTTTGTTATAATTATATTTTTGTAGTAGTTTGTTTAGAATCAACATTATCATTGTACATTACGTTTTATTTGTATTTACTATAAAATGAAAAGGTAAAATAATACTTTATTATGTAAACTTTGATAGGAGTGCTTTGACATTATAAAATATTTTTTCACTCTGGTTGTAATTGCATACTAAATTGTATTTTTTTTATTTGTTGTTATCTTTTGTTTTTTTCTTGTGTGTGTTATGTGTAATTTCTGTAATTATTGTAATAATTGGTTATGCTATAAATTTAATCATGTATCAGGCTTCATTTGTGCCACTACAAATATTTTTATTTGATAATGAATTAGTGTAAGATAATAAAATAAAACTATCTTTATAAACTGTATAGTCTGAAGTTTTAGTAACCGAACTGCTGGGGAGTTTGTTGCGCCACTTCTTTTCAGCTAAAGCACTAGGAAGTGGTGAAGGGCGGGTGTTTTGGGGGACTGTCTATTGTAATTTTGACATTCGAAAAGTGCTGATTCTCAGCCTAGCTAAATATGACTTATTATCCTATCATTATACTCATGCCTTCTTCTCATGGGGGTAGGCAGAAACTACAGAACGCCACCTGCTGCTATACCTGACATACTCCTTTTGTCTTGTTTACGTTCATAAATCTGGTCATACACGCACGCCGGTTGCGAGTACTACGCAGTACGCACAGTATTCACACCATACATGCTTCGCCAGGAACGCATTATTCATTTTTTTCTATCATATCGTAGCAGGCGGCTCATTTTTTTAAATACACGCCACCTAGTAGTCTATTCTTGTAAACGTATGGAAATACTCGCTTACCTCTGTGTGTGTAAACGACCTGTATTCAATGGTAGATTTTATTTCGGACCTTTGTGTCGAATTGTGTGGATTTTGAGGCAATTCTATGACCAAATTCAATAAAGTATAATGTCCAATAACCGCGACTTCTACTTCTACGACTTACTAATGTGCCAATTACACATAAAACAAAAAAAACTAAAAATGTTGACTTCAGCGCCATCTAACAGGAAAATGGCCAAGAGCAGATCGGATGATCCTCCTTAAGAGGTTATCCATTAATACCGGACACCTTGTATATACCAGTGTGTGCGTACAATACGAGTATTGCCTAAGGAACTTCGTTCCTGATGGGGGTCCGCCGACCGCTCACGTTTAATTTTATTTATTTAATTCAATTTGGTTTGACAGTAGTCAGAACATTTCGAAATGATAGGAAAAAGTTTTGAAAGGTTAGGTATTATGTGCGTCATTAGAGCCATAGCCAGATCACCATTTTAAAAATAATATGATTGTCGCGGTCCGTTTGAAAGATACGTAACCAAGATACGAGTATATCCAGATAAAAATATATGGATTAAATGAAAAGAAACCTGAAGAATGTTTTATGAAGTAGGTAATAAAAAATACATATATTGTAATGAACAAAAATAACAAAGCACCTAAATTATTAATATACATATATGTGAATAATGAAATTTTTTACTTTACTATCTGGTTTGAGTAAAGTGGGTGAAAGCTATTACCATTAAATCCTGGAGATATTAATCGGTAACTCGAGATCGTTTTCTTTAATGAAGTTTATGTTCGAAGATGCTGCTTCACAAAATTCAAAATATAATCTTGACCCAACTTTGTGGGTACAATGTTTTAAAGCTAAATTTCTTACTTCTGGGTATTTACTTTTTACCACACACATATTTTATTGAAAATTCTTGGCACGCCATTTAAAATTCCTGTTGAAAAACAGAGAAGGATAATACATTTATTTAGCACAGACTAAAGGTACACAACCTAAAAAACAAAAAGTGTAAAGTGCGTTGTAAGAAATTAGCAGCAATATGTGTGGGTTATGCGTGGAGATGTATGGCATTTGGGCGCCTGATATCTTTTCAAAAGCAACTCTTATAGAAGTGGCACCTACTGCATTGCGTTTCAATCAGTGCACCAAGTTTTGATAATAAGGATATGTTCATTTCGTGGACAGGACTCAGTTGGAGTTCATGTAAAAAAACTTAAAAACTGTTGGTAATATCAATAAAAACAGCTCGTGGGTTTTTTCCAAGACAATTAAAAACCTTCCAAAATGAATTTCACCTGTTATCAATTCCAACACAATTCGAAAATTCAAATTTTATTTTGCAATAATCCATAGTTCCAAGAAATAATCCTTATCAACGTTATCTGTTTAGCGTAGTGCGGACGTCATCAATAATTTGTTTATTATCGTTCCATCTAAATTATAATCTATCTATATTATTGCCGATATTATCATTAAGTAGATAAAATGAAAGATCAAGCGAACTAATATTAGAAATTACACACTTTATATCCTATAAATTATGACCGTTTGAAACGGATATTAAGACGGAATATCGCTTTTTATGATAAAAATAAATCTAGGTATCTTATAAATCTACTCAATATAATTAATTATTGGTCTGTAAACCAGGATGTAATACCAACAATTTAAACATTGATTTTGTTTTTGTGAGTGTCTAAATTAAAATTAATTACTCCACCCGTTCTTGGTGATAAACGTTACGATCTATGCTGGTGTACCACAAGGCTTATATTTAAGACGGGTCTGGTTTTATATACGGAGCTTTTATCGACCGAGGTACGGTTCGCATGGTAGACGAATTAGTTACTGGTATTGCCGTTGGTACTTATGTATGGCCACCAAAATACTATATATAGGGCAGTATAGTTATGACACATGACAACAAGAACTTTTACCGGTTACTAGTGACAACACTATTCTTGTAGTACTGGGGCAGTGTTACGAAGTATTAATGCCATCATGATTTCAGTGCGAAAAAGAGATGGTGCTATCGGTCATGTATAGCTCCGTCACCCTCTTACACTGGAATCATGATGGCAGTAAACCGTCATAATACGGCACCTGAAGACTGTAATAATCCGGTCAGAAGAAATCCGATCGGAACAGTAGGAATAGCTTTCATTTTGATAGTTCAACAAAATGCATTGCGTTATTTATGTTGTTGAGCAGACAAATTTTTCGAACATATGAATCAATGGATTTGCATCCTTCAAAATTATTAGCATAATATGATTGTTTGTGTATTACCCAATTAAAGTGCCGGTCGATGTGTGGCGATTATGGGAGGGATTTGGGGGATCGCTTTCTGCTGAAATGATGACGTCAATGTGGGCTGGCGTTTGTGCAAAACATTTTCTTTGACGTCGTGGTCATTCAATGCATGGGGTGCAACTATTTGATAACATAAAGATTTTCTTTGTTATAATCATTATCATGATCACATTTCACAAATATGTTAATTGTACTGATTTGGTATGATAAACTTGACCTAACGTTTTTAATCAATGATAGATAATTTAGGTAAATTAAATTAAATTCTCTACTTATCGCCATAACCATGAAGTTCCTCGAAAACGGAAATGAATTTACTTGCCTAGTTACTAAATATTTTTATTTTGATGGCCAAACTTTTTTCATATAGATCTGAGAGAGAAAAAAAATACACTTGAACATAACAGCTCGCCTGTATTCCAAGCATGGAATACAGGCGAGGGTTGAGGTGTACTATCGAGGAAACTTGCAGCTAGCGTTACTATAGCGGCCGAGCGCTGCAAGCGAGAATAGCCCTTACGCCCGGGAGGCTGCCTATACGTGTGGATATTGTGGGGAACAGGGTCATCAAGCGAAAGAGTGCACTAAACATGCTGAACCGTCACATTGTGCAACATGCTTGCGATTTAAAAAACCGAGCACCCACAAAACAGACGATCAAGAAAGCCCCGCAAAGAAAATAGCTGAAACAATACTACTATACTATACTCATACTTCAATTCTATAGATTATAATGACGTCGTGTAAGACCGCCAATGTTTATCTATAAGCCTTTTTACTTTATGTTATATTATTGTTATTTTGTCTTTTATTCGTTATAATCCGTAAAATTAATGTTAGTTTTTTTTTATAATTTATAGATATTATAAGTAAACATGCAATCTTAACATTTTGTTGACACGGCAAATTTTACTGTATTAAAAATGTAACGTTGAAGAAATCATAATAGAATATGGTTGCAAAAATGTCAAAGCATTTATTTCAAATAAGTAGGCACATAAAAGGCACTTTTGAACGTCAAAAATTACAGCAAAATAGAATTGATTCGCTCGTAGTCGCCGTCGTAGTGTCTTACGATGATGCAAAAAAGTAGCATACTATTTTGCTTAATTTTAATATAACCATCATTAAAGTAGATAAATTATTTACTATTTGTAGGAATATTTGATACCTAATACTTATGTATAAGCACTTATGTGAGATACCTGAGATACCTACAGGTTTATTCCTAGTTCAGGTAGAATCCAATAATTTTTTACCTACCACTAGTTTAAGGCCCTATTTTGTAAATATTTATGTAAATCAATTATTTCAATAAACAATTTCAATTTCAACTTGATAGTGTTCATCACCACTGCTCACAAAACGCTGAAGGAAAACATCGTGATCGTCGGCATTTCCTAAAACCAAAAATTCGAAGAATTGTGACATCCACCAACCTGCACCGGGCCTGCGTGGTCGATTATGGCCCACTCCACTCAGAGAGGTGGTCTATGTCCCAGCAGTGGGAGCATTATGGACTGATTTTATAAATGTCCGGCTCGTTTGATGGTAAAGAGAAGATGGTTAATCAGGAGAAAAAATGTGCGATTAAAGTAAAAAAAAAAACTTTGGAAAATACTCCGACTGAATAAATTATTATCAGTTATGTTGGTACTTATCTGCAATTTAAAAACAATCTTTGAACACGCCTATTTAATAAAAATCAATTAATCAAGATCAAAACTTTTGCGATATCATTTCCGATCAAGATTTTGTCGGTTAATTTTTTTTTTTTTTGTATTGGTAATGGGCCCGCTCTTGCCCTCGATCACGTCTGATGCCTCATCATAATAGACCTCATACATCGCTTTCCATCAGAACCGATGGACGAGGTCTATTACGATGGAACCAGCGTGCCCAGAAGATGCGTAAGGCACTGGAACACGTATCGACGAAACGCAGCAGGCTGCTTGACGCCGGACTCCGGTGGGAGGGTGGTTGTAAACCAGGCGGGCGTTAGCCCTACCACCGCAAGGAATGAATTGGCCAGTCAAATAAAATATTGAGTGTGACTGTCCAGGATGCGCCGAGCTCTCGGTTCAATTGAGTACCTAACTGGCTAAACAAACTGCGCTACACGAGAAGGATTCTTGATGCATTCCAAAAAAGTTTATTTTATCTTTAAATATTTCACAAGATTCCACAAAATTCCGTCACAAAAACCCATCATGTCCGTACACGTGACAGAAAATGTGCTACATAGTTCTATAAAGTTAGGTAAAGAGTTTTACCATGGCACTTTTTATTAACAACTACCTTTTGCCCGCGGATTCACCCGCGTGGAAATCGAAAATTATCCCACGAGGACGTATTATCGGGAAAAAATCCTAACTCACGTCATGGTCTACCCGTGTTCCCTCTCATCGAAGTCCGTTCAGTGGTTTAGGTGAGAAAAGGTAATAGACAGACAGAGTTACTTTCGCATTTATAATACTAGTATGGAAATGTGTTGTATTGGTATTTGTCGGATACAGTAGTGGCAGTCCATAGTAACAAGAACTGAAAGCGTGATTACGACGTGATTAAGCCCTTCTACGATTATGCATGTTCTTAGGAATAAGAGAAGACAAGACTACCAGTCCTAAAACATTAATAAAAAACTTTAGGTATTGCTAAAAAGATTACTGAGATTTTACATTCGCCTTAAACTAGACAAGCCTGTACCTGTACCAGGAGTAGTCGAAGTACGTACTTCCATTAATGATTGTGACTCCAGAAGGTAGACTGATGACCTCGTGAAGGTCACAGGAATCCTCTGGATGCGGGAAGCACAGAACCAGTCGAAGTGGAGGTGCTTGGGGGAGGCCTAGGTCCAGCATTGGACGTCTTTGGGTTGAAATGATGATGATGAGCACTGTCTGCTTGCACAGAGACTGTTACATAAATGTATTCAGGATTTCCCGATCGCTACCTACCCATCAAGGTTGAGGAGTATGATTTCTTCACGCCAGCAATCTGTAGAACATAATGAAAAGCTGAAGGATCTAGTTATTACTTTTTACCTCCAGAGCGCAAACATCAGAAAACGAGATAGGAAGATATGAAGCCTTAAACTATTCAAATGCTACATATCGGAATCGAGAGAGGAAGCCTCAAAGTTGTCTTACGTTTTTATGTAATTTGTAAGTCAGTGTCAGGTTATAATATATGTTGATCATAATATGATTCTTGACCGTAACAAGTAAGTATACATTACATAATGCTCATAGATCACTAAAACAGTTTTTTTGTTATTTGAAATGGGTTTGCTCTCGACTCTAGTCTAGGTCAGAGATGACAGAGACAAAGCCTACTATGGAGTGAGCTTACCCAGAAGAAGCCTGTTCACTCTTACTTTGAAGAGATTTGGGTTGTATGCACTCGGAAACACAAACGCAGGTAGAGAGTTCCACTCTTATGCTGTGCGCATTATAAAGGACTTTTGAAAACGCTTAGTGCGAATATAGTAGTATAATATATATACTATATATTAGTATAGGTACTTACTTACGATAAAGTCCTCCAGACCGTAGTTCGGCCACGGCGGCCAATCTCAACGGAGACTATCCTTAGGCGCGGGAGATATTATAGTGCACAAGTGTGTACGTAGACACAGGTGCACTCCTTCTCTCACTCTCATAGTCCGATGGGACGGCAATCCGACACGACCAGAGAGAGATCAGGCGCAGGACCAACAGTGCTTTTTGAGGCACGGCGGTATCACACCACCAACCAGCAAACTCCGGACTGTCACTAAGAAATTCCTAATGGAAAAACCCAATAACTGCTCGACCTGGGAATTGAACCCAGGACCCTACGCTCAGCAGTCGCGCTTGCGACCACGAGACCAACGGGGCATTCACGTAATATTACCGTAATATAACTAACTAAGTTTGAATCAGCGTTCGTAGAAGACTTGTGACGATATAAATACCCAGGCATTGTTATAATGTCGTTATAACCTACAGACGCAATGTTAACTGGTTTCATTGGACTAAATATATCTAGACTCGGAAGCCCTCGACTCGGAAGCACTTACCTAACTCAAATATCGCAAGCCATCACTTAAGTCAAAATTTTTGTGCATGCAAAAAGATGGCTTACGACTCTAGAATGTATAATAATATTCTCCCGACTAGTTCCAATAGAATTTCAACGTAGACCAAGTACATACGCAGTGGAAATTATATACCCAGTGCACAAGTGAGTGCGCAAACACAGGTGCAGTCTTTTTCCTTTTTCTCAAAGTTCGATGGGACGACTGCAATCCGACTCGACCGGAGAGATGCAGCAGGACCGGTTGCTTTACGTGCTCTCCGGGGCACCGACGGGTCTCGTTATGTTAAGACACTCAGGCGGTTCGAATAAAAGTGACCTATTCTACTGAAAAGCAGGAGACAGACAAACGACGCCCTTTGTGCGATGCAAGAAAGTTTTGGAATATATTCAAAGAGTCTCAATAGGTTCCTCAAGTCTACTTAATCACTGACTGCCTCGTTGTTCTAGTGGTCGCAAGCGCTACTTCTAAGCAAGAGGTCTTGCTTGGGTTCTAATCCCGTGTCAGGCAAAGTGTTACTAGGTTTTTCCATCTAGAATTTCTCAGTAGCAGCTCGGATTCTGGATTTGTGCCCGGCTGACGGCAACTGGCTCGCCCTCTATTACATGTAACCTTAACTATTACCTTAACATTAACCTTAACTATAACTGGCGAAATATGGGTGTACTATAGATACTCATCTGCCTAACCCTTCAGGTATTACAGGCGTGATGTTATGTGTGGTCGTCCAAATCAAAAGGGACCTTATGGCGGTAACTAGTTTTCGAGATACATATTAATAAATTTGTAAAATACCTCAAAAAAATCGTTTTTTTATTAACTGTATTTTTAAAAAGATGATTGTATTTACTACATGTAGATGTGATCAACTTTTCGAAAAGTCAATTTAAAAAAGTTTTGTATTCATCTAAAGTTTAGTAAAAAATGAAACCTTATCGCGGCAAGACCTAACAAATCGTTTTTCTTGTAATTCAAACCAAATATTATATCGACATTTTAATATTGCAAAGTAGGTTTTAAGTTTATGCAAGGATTGTAAGAATTTCCATTAGTAATAATCATAGTCAATCAAAGTATACCATCAGTTACATAACACACTAAAACATAACTTTTTTGTACGGCATACTTAAATTGCGATTTTCTCGAAACTTATAATTTCGATCAGTGAACTTCAAAAATTCGTAAAAAAATAACGGTAGTGGTTAGAAGGCTGGTTCTTGGGTCTATAGTTCGGTACATTTATGTAGTTTTCAGCTCTGTAGATAACTCATTTCCGCCATAAGGTCCCTTTTGATTTGGACGACCACATGTAATGTTGACCGCAGCTCCAGAAACCTGCAGAAATGTTGAATTTGCAGGGAGCCTGCCTCATTGGCCCACCTGGAAATCTTAAAACCGTCTGCGAAACCAGGTGCTCATACGATTCTTATTCATCATCAGCCTACAGCAGTCCTCTGCTGGACATAGGCTTCTCCAATTGCACGCCATTTAGTTCGATTCTCAGCAACTCTCATCCAGCTGCTACCAGCCACCGCTCGCACCAAGATCGTCGCTCGACCTAGCCTGAGGACGTCCTATCTTACGTTTGCCGTTTCGCAGTCTCCACTCAAGAACACGTCTATCCTAACGGTCATCTGTTCTACGGCTAATATGGCCGCCCCATTGCCACTTCAGCTTGCTCATTCTGTAAGCTATGTAGACAGCTACAGCGATGTCGACTGCTTCAACAATTCTAAAATCAAAATATTTTATTTCACATAAGCCTACATGGTCACTTATGAAACGTCAGAAGCTAGGTGCACGGTTCCAATGAGGGTTTTCGTGAAAATTTACGACACCAGTTGGCACCACTGTGACAAGAGGTCTTCCAATATAAAATATATGATGACGTTCATCATTCGATTCATTCATTCGTTCATCATTCAGTCATGACTAAAGAAAATATAGGCTCTTTGACAGATGCCTGGACCTGACGTGTCAGTGCTGCCACCTAGTGAACGTCATTTCAGAAAACCCTCATTGGTCGTTTCCTATGGAGAAGAGCCGGCAAGAAACTCCCCGGTTACTATTTTTAAAAATAATTGGCTTCTACAATGTTTTCAAATTACAGTAGGTATGGGAGGACAGCGTAGGCCTGTCAACAACCCAAGTAACACAAAATCGATATAATGGAAAAAGTGATGACCAGAAAATTTCTTCTAGCTTCGTTATAGAATTTGAAGGGTTTTAGCAATGTCTTGCTTCTGTATAACAGCATTTTATTAACTTTGTAGTTCCTAAAGCTATATAATCCTCTTTTTCAATCTTTTGTGCAGCTAAAGGTTTTATTTTAGACACAATTTATGTCTCTATACAGCTTCTAATACAGCTGTAAGCATTATACAAAAGTGTAGGCCGTATGTAAGCATTAATTACGGCTTAGGCTATTAAAAAGCATTTTAAAATTCTTTAAAACTGCTCTATGTTTTATAACGACCTTTCGCATGGGTCACAACTGTTTAACGGAGTACATTGGTACTGTTTTAATGCCAGCTTTTTAATAGCATTTCATCATAATATTATATAGCCTTTATCTATACAAACGTATAATGACAAGAATTTTAACAAGCAATAAGTCGTATACCGGCCATCCGCTTGCCTAAAGTTTTTAATTATGCTTACGCCATTTTGCTTTTTGTATCGATAATATTTAAAATTTAATTTTATGGTAAATAGTCCTTTAGAAAGGACTTCAACCTATGGTATTGACCGGCCGGTACAATACAGGTATCATAATGACTAAAACTAAAGATTTCTTCGTAAGAGCATAATTTTTTTTACAATTCCACATATTTTTATAATATTTTTGTAATAAATAGCTCTTTAATTTGAAGGCGCATGAAATATTTGATTCAAATATATACATACTTTCACAGTAAACTGATACTCGCAACCTTAATTCACTCATAGAGAACAAAAACAAGAGTTTAATTACTTGCCTTGTAGCACTTATATTTTTTTGTTGAAAGTATCCATGTTCTTTTTACACAAGATTTATTAATAATAACAGAAATTAAAAATAATATTTGAAAATGTTTTTATTTTGCCTTTGTAATGGTACAAGCTGTATAAGAGCCGCATTTAACATATGCGCACTGCTTTAACCTGTTTTCACAGCCCATTATAATGCGTTTATCATTCCGGTAGAAAACCAATATAATGCTCCTAAAATGCCATTCTTACACTTAAGGCTGTATAATTTGGGGCCCAAATTAGCATTAGAAGAGCTGTATAGTGGTTTATAATGCCTATATGTAACTTCTTATAAAGCTATAATAATATGCTAATTCTGTTATCCATCGATTATAAAGCTATTTTGTGCTACTTGGGAAGTACCAGGTACTTGATAAAATAAAAAATGGGTCTACAGAACTAAAGTCTACAAGGCCTACAAAGTCCTCACATTTACAAAATAAGAATCTATCAAAAGGATAAATAAAAAAATATTAAATATAAAAACCTACTACTTAAAACAAAGATTCTCATAAGACACATTTATTGTTTTTTTCTATTTACCTGCTAAAAGTGTGATCATAATGTTACCATAAAATAAAATTCTATTAAAACACAGAAGAAGTGTGAACGGCAAGTTCTGATAAAAACTAATCAATCGAATCGGATCGTTTAGAGATAGTAATTCTGAACAATGATTAAATCAGGAAACTTACCAAAAGTCAGTAGAGTTATTATGAATCGTTATCACATCCTCTAAGTACCCTTTTTATTATCAAAGACAACGACTAATTTCCTAATAATCTTAAGTCGGATCATGAATTAATAAAAAAAAAGTATTTTTATCATTCTTCCTTAAAATACTACTTATGTTTTCATAACTATTAATAGTTATATTGTATCTTGCAAAATGACCAAAAAAAAAACTTTTTATCAATAATTTGGAACTATGTCTGAAAGATCATACGATTTTGATGCACGTCTTTTATGTGTGACAGAGCACACGCAACCGCCACTATAGTGGTCAGTGACTGCCAACTTTTCTTACACAAGCAAATGGCCAAAGGCGGCTCTGACCACTAATGGCAGGCGCGAATGGTCCAAATGCAAGGAATCAAAGTTTAGGTACTTCTTTTGTCCATCATCCTTTAAAACTAGACTGGATTCTAGAAAAGTCCCTAATCTATGTTTTTGCTTTATCGGTCAAATCTTGGTTCATTAGAATTAAAATTGTTCAAGGCATATCCACGTTGCGGTCATTGAAAAATACCTAATCGTTGAAAGGTAGCGGTATTACCGACAGTTCCAAAGACTGCAAGGCAGTGATTGTATCTCCCAATCTTTATTTTTGATACGTAATCTGTGATCATTATCTAACCTTGTTCATCATTTCCACAAATACTAATTCATCATAGTAAAAATGATTAATTGTTATTTTTGACGTTTGTTTGATTTATTTTAGGTAATATGCATAGATATAATTATATTTATATGGTAATATGGATAACTTTTTAATAGACTCACCATCTTTGGCAAAAAGGGACTGGAGATATCATTTTTATAAGCAAGCGTCAGATCACCGTGTGATGTAATAAATCTCAGGAAACGATCTATGTAAATAAGTTAAATCATATAGAAATCAGACATGCACCTAACATACCCATCGTAATTTAGAGTTAGATTCTCACAGAATGAGGATATTCGATTCGAGGACCTACACACACGTTGTACGGTCTTCGACGGCGCCATTTGCAGGATATGGGACATCACCGCAAGACATAGTACTCTTTAATTTTATTGTACGTCACTAAACTCGATCACCGCCACCCTCATCCCACCCATCAATGACCACGCTTACTGATGGGTAAAATTTTTCTACCGCTCAATTATGTAACTTCTTCTTCATGTCGCTGGCACGACTATATTTTAGATCTTGTTGGCCCAAAACTTTTCTACTGCCACGGCATTGTCGGTGGCAGCGCAGAGGTCACTTTGACTGCATGTTTTGGGACACAGAGGGCAGGATAGGAGCATGGTTTGCGACATAGCACCACAATCACACCCTACTGCCGTTCCGTCAAGGTAGCCCCACTTTACTAGGTTAGACTTACATCTTCCCACTTGTGTCCGGAGACGGTTCAGGGGCTTCCATGTGAACCACGGAAGGTTACACCCTGCAGGGAGATGCTCCTTTGGTGGTGGATAGTAAGTAGGAGGGGGAAGAGTATCCTGCCACAGCTTGCAACGGTCGTCGGCCGGGTTTCCTGTCGGAGACGCTGTCGATTTTAAGAAGCTGTGTCTGCTTTTTATCCGTTGCGTTGGTAGCTGTGCGTCCATAGTGGGTGTTTGGTATCAGATTCCTGTTTGAGTTTTTCCATTGCGCTTGCAATTTCTCTTCGGACTTGTCTTCTATTTTCCAAAAAGCGGTCGTCGTCGAGGACAAGAAGAAATATCTCGGAACTGGTGGTCACTTTAGACTTTTCCAAATGTTTCACAATAATAAGTAATATTATACTTAGGTGCATTCCTATGCATAGCAGCTGGCAGCGGCACATGAAGCGCATATCGTCGATCTAATTAATGATAACATAAAGATTTACTTGATATTGCTGAATAATTTTGTTGTGTCGTTAATTTTTAGAATTCCGCATGAAAGCTCGAAAACTTTGATTTTCCTTGTCATCAAGGTGAGATTTTAAAAAGTTGTGTTCTCTTTAAGTAACGAATTCTCAGACTTTTTTGCATAAATCACACTAATATTATAAAGGCAAAAGTTTGTGAGTGTATGTGTGTGTATGTGTGTTTATATGTTTGTTACTTCTTCACGCTCAAACGGCTGGACCAATTTTGATAAAAAATATTATGGAGGTAGCTGACACCCTGGATTAACATATAGGCTACTTTTTATCCCGATATTCCCACGGAATCGACATTTACGCGGGTGAAACCGCGTGGCGCAGCTAGTGTAAAATATAGCTAGACGTGGAGATGGCCGATAGAGTAAAGCTGTGACCGAAGGGTGGCCAAGTTTCGTTTCGGCTAAGTAAACTACGGCCGTCCAAAGGCGTTGATGATATCCTCAAAGTTGCGGGAAACTCCTGGATGAGAGACACATGGAACCGGGAAGTATGGCAGAAAAAAGGGGAGGCCTCTACCCAGCAATGGGTGATTCGGGGCTGAAATGATGATGGTGATGATGAAGGTAAAATTATTAGCTGAGCCAAGACTCCGCACAATGAATCCTAGCCAGAGAAACCAAAGACAAGAATATAGGAAAAGTAGATTTCGACTTATAACTTCGAATAGACTTTGCTTTTATAATTTAAAAATCCTAAAACATCGTTCTACTACCAAATAATATTTCATCATATAATTTATTTTAATTAGATGTTAAAGAAATAATGTGTCAGTGTCAAACATGGCCTTGCACGCGCGGTGCACTTGTTTGCTGATTAATAATAAATTGATTGCGATCATTGTCACAAATAATTCTGACTAAGCAGTAATCAGTCTTTCTCTTTGATTCCACCGAAGAAGGAGCTAGAATTTTCTATAATTTATAATACCCACAAGCAATCTTGTAGGTATTATAAATTGACCATTGGAGTGTGACGAGTCCTAAGTCTAATTTAGAAGAAGATTAGATTAGATTTAGAAGGAAGGCAATTAAAACCACATTCTGCAATGACCTGTTGTTATTATGACTAATTCACCATTAGACTAAGTCACTATCTTATAAGGAACAAACAAACTGTATCTATAAACAACGAAACGATTCAGAGGTCACGTTGATTTGAAAAACTCCTGATAAAAGATAACACGTGCACCAAGTTTTACGTCTTATCAAAACGTTTATGAAAAGCCGTGACACACCTGTATAAAATACCGAACGTGTAATAGTGACGTCATATAATCCCAAATAAATCACGTATTCATCGATTTTTTATTATAAGCCTATTTACGACGAACGAAGTCGGGCTCGTAGCAAAAACGGACACCGCGTAGACGTAGGCGTAGACCGGCCTACGAAATTTTGCTACGAATCAACGCCGTTTAGCATTTCTACGCGGAAGCCGCGCTTTTGGGGATTTTATTTATTGTTTTTGCGGACCCACTGCTTTAATTCATTGTCTGTTAATTAGTCCCTATAAATAATCTTTTGGGCTTACTAAGTAGGTTAAACACCTGTAGGTATTTGTTACCTTCAGCCGACCGCGACATTTCGATAGCAGATAAAGGGGTGAATGTTTCAAACAACCATCCGCAATCATAACAATAAAACAATGAAGCTTTATTTGATTTCAATAAAGATTATAAAGCAGACATTAAAAATTTACTGTCAACTTTTTTGTAAATATTTTTATGATCGTTATCTTATCCTTGAGAATAGTATTAACACATAATCTATGAATTGTACATACCTACCAATTGTAATGTGTTGTTAATAGAGTATTATTCCGATTTTACAGGGGAAGTACCACCAGTTAC
Source organism: Luperina testacea (assembly GCA_927399505.1). Taxonomy (NCBI): domain Eukaryota; kingdom Metazoa; phylum Arthropoda; class Insecta; order Lepidoptera; family Noctuidae; genus Luperina; species Luperina testacea. Next base: position 5,498,679 of record OV656771.1, read on the forward strand.
CCTTTGTAAAATTTCTATATTTTTGTCTGTAATTTATACAGTGTACATAAAGGTCGATTTACGTCAAACGAACACAGAGCTAGAGCTAAAACAAGAGCATTCTTTCGTGGTCTTTTAGTGTAAACGAAAACTCGTATTCAGCGTTTAAAACAAACGAACAAAGAGCTAGAGCTAGATCAAGAGCATCCTTTCGTAATCTTTTAGTGTAAACGATAGTTAGATCATCTGAAGAATCATTTGATCATCGCTAGAACACTAGAACGCTTTGAAGAGACCGCTCAGGGGCGCGAGCACATCCGAACACGCAAGAACGCTCTAGGCAACTGTTCGCGCGCTCCAGCGCCGTTTTCATCGAGCGAGCGAGTATTCTTAGAATATTCCATAGAATCTTTGCGGACGCACTAAGAACAACGAAAGAATGCTCTTCGCCTGTTTACACTAAAAGAATTTGACATAGTGGGGATAGAATGAGCATTCGCTCGTCTGATGTAAAGAGCATTCTATGATATTCTATTGTAACTGTCCCGTTGGACTCGTGGTCGCACGCGCGACTGCCGAGCGTGGGGTTCTGCGTTCGATTCCGGGGTCGCGCAAAGTGTTATTGAGTTTTTCCATTAGGAATTTCTTAGTAACAGCCCGCTGTACGCTCGGAAAGTACGGTAAGCCATTGGTCCTGCGCCTAATCTCAATCCGGTCAAAATTATGCCTGTCCAGTATGGAGCCGATCTGCCCATATGCTAATAGTGGATACAGCTCTAAATGAGACATGCTGGATTACTATTGCTTGCTCAAAGCCTACCTCGTTGCGAATGCTATATCCACTGAATGGCATCGCGCCCTCAGAAATTTGCAGAAATCCAATGCTGCGAATTTGCAGCCAGTCGCATCCAGAGGGCGAAGCTACAGGATGACCGACACCACCCAATGTACAACTATAACCCAGTGCCCCAGAGGCCTAAAAGCAGCAAAGTCTTCTTGGCTGCTTGAGTCCAGCCGATGGCAACCCCTCCACAGAAAGATGTGATCTTTGACTCTAGTCAAAGACACAGCTGCTTACCTCCTCATTTTTTTTACCGTCAGAGAGTCTTCCATACGGGTACAAGTCACTGTGGCAAACTTAGAAAACCTTAAATAGATTTCGTACCTTAGGGCGCAATAAGGACAACTTTCCAAAAGTGGGGGTTCAAGGACGACTCAGAATCCGGCTGTGTATGGGGCGTCTCTCCACAGACCATGGCTCACCTTCCATCTTGCACCGAAGGCCTGTTACCTGTACACGTGAGGACTTAATGACGGTGGCGACGTCAGCAAACGTTATTCGCGTTGCTGAATTTTGGGATGAACAAATTTAAAAATCTGTTTATTATTTTTGCCATCGACACGCTATGAAGAAGTTTGGGAATGGCAACAGAAATGTTACGTAATGTTAAGTCTTATTGTTAATTGTAATTAGGCTGCTGAAACAAACATCCCTTGTTTTATTAGCCAAATAGGTAAGGAAGAGGAAGGTAATCAAAAAGTAATTTAAATCTATTGCACCTTACATATGAAAGGTACGTATTCAAGGGAACGTTATCTTCATTATCTTTTTGTTGCTATCAATTATCATCAGCCCATGGATGATTCTTTTGTCAATTTTGATAATTATCTTTAAAAAAAAAACATTCCAGCTAATCGATATATAAATCAGTGTTTTACTTTAATCGAACTGATAATCTGACGCGAATCATATTCAAAAAAGGGGGAAGCGTATAAATAATAGTGCAATCAATTATTTCATATCAGTATTAGTGCAACACTTACTAAAAAAACAGCATCATTGGATCTATTAAATGAAAGGTAAGTGTTATGTGGAATGTGGTACATACTATCTTTGCATTTGTTAATCTGTGCAATAAAAAGTGTTCACCTAGCTTTAAAGTTTCAAAAGTGTGAAATTTTCAAATGTTCTCGAGATGAATAACTCCGATTCTTAAGTGAAAGTTCCATTCAGTGACCTTTTTCGCGCGAAAAAACGACAACCTTGTTGGTTGAATGCCTTTACATTTTTTCATTTGTTGGAAATAAATGAGAAGTGAGAACAAGGGCGAATGAAATGAAATGAAATGAAATAATTTATTTTGCAAAGAATATGTATGTGTACAAAATAAGATGTTAGCATTTTAAAACAGTTTCAACACACTCTACCTTACGGCATGCAAAAAGCGAAGAAATCATTATTATATACCTAATCAATTAAACAAAGAAATAAAATAAAATAATGAATTAAAAAAAAAAGTACAGGCACATATCGCTCACGTCCCCTACAATATGAACATACATATAAACAACAATAATCACTTCTCAATTAAAAAAAAAAAAATTGAATAAAATTGATTGCATTAAAAAAATCTAGATTTATTTTCCAGAAGGATAATTAGCTTACTCGGATTAATTGTAAAATAAAGTCAAATCAATTCAATCAATTGAGATTATATAAACTACATTACTCTGTTCTGGCCTATACAATATTCATGAAATTACTAGTATTCAGTTTTTTATGACTAACCAGAAAGATATGTTATATATTAAAAGTTCAGTAGAATTCGACGTCGTATCCTTTTTACCGATTTATATTTTTAAATTATATTTTGCCTTTCGAAACTTTCTTTCCTGTTTTGAAACTTAACTGATGTAATAAATTAGTGTAGTTGAATCTCTATTTATGGGTAGGTACAGTCGAGTTCTTTAACATCTGAGCATGTTCATGAATCAAAAATATATAGGCAATGGTAAGTTTCATAAAATTCAAAACAGCTTTGCCTTACAATAAATTGTAAACAATCTGTGACATTATAAATATGTGACTACATTATATCATACTCGCATTGACGTGGAGTTGCGGACACCAGCCCGTATTACCTATAATAATATAGGTAATACGGGCTGGTATCCGCAACTCAATAATATTGCTACAGACAAAGACTCTAAAAATTGTGCGCAATCTCTTGTTCATATTATTTAGCGCAAAGTTATGTTCACAAATATCTATGCAATTTTTCTATGAAAAATATCTTGACAATTTGACATGCTCGAATTGTCTTAAATTCTTTGAACAATCTCTTTACAGAAGTATATCCTATTGTAATCTTTTTCTTTGAAACAAATGCAATTTGAAGTTGTCAGTTGACAGTTATCACATCCTTCAACGGCAACATTGCATCATTACTCGTATTTTTGCTCCGGCAAGCAAAAAAGGTCATTTAGTTGAATATTCAAAGCTGTATCTAGATTATTTACGAATCCTAGTTTGCACCAAATATATTGAAATCTAGAGTATTTAGATATTTATGTTTCGAAGAGTAGTCAGATATTTTTGACTGCACTACCGTAACGTACTTATTTTTTTTCCTTGGTAAATTTGCTTTAGGTGAAAATAAAACAGATAGATACTCGTCGTAGGAATGGCGCGCTGACATTTCATAAAGAAAAAATAGTTTGAGATAATAAACAGGTAGGTACTTTGCAGGATAATTTTATAATCAGTGCGTAATTCTATTTCTATATTGCAGTCAGCAAAATTAAAAAGACTTTATAAATACCATACTCGATTGAAATCAGATTTTTCAGAAAATATGAACCTTATTGCTGTACGTTACTTCGTTTTGACTCGTGGTTTTTTGATTTATTGTAATTCCATATTAATCAATTATTTGCCATTAAACAATCTTTTGGGAATATGTACAAGAATCTGATTAAAACGTGATTAATTGCAGAGATACGAAGTGAACCATGAGTAAATTAAGAAAGCGTGAAACATTTTAAAATGTATACATAGAATATAGAACGCTTTGCATATTTATGCAAAGTTGCATTTATGCATAAATGCAACTCCGTACAGTAGCTATCCAAGAGAATTTCGATTAAACAAGACAAGACAAAGACAATAAATATGTTTTTTACAATAAATTTTGCTTGTCTTTTAATTAATTGATACAGTACGCACATGATTGTATCGTTATATGCTTATCATTCCACCTAAGGTAGTCAACAAGTCACTTAATTTATTACTAATTACTGATAAGACATGAAAGATGAAGAGATTAGCCATTGATTAGTGAATAATACATTCAATTATTATTTTCAGACGCCGTATTATTACTGCTATGTGCAATTGCACTAGCACAAGCGATCGACCACGACCCAGAACAACGATCACGCCCTTGCAACTGCGACCCGTCTGAGGCGCAGCAGATCTGCCAGGCTAACTACGATAACGATGATGTAATAATAGCACACGAAAATTGCGACCAGTTCTACAAATGCGCAAATGGGAAACCAGTAGCATTTTATTGTCCAAATAACCTTCTGTACGACCCATTTACTGAAACATGTGATTGGGCCTACAACGTTGAGTGCGGCAATAGGCCTATCTCAGAGGGCCCTAGCCAAGGTGAGGACAGTGATAGCGGTAGCGATGATGTTAGTGACATCGACAATGATTGGACTTGTAATTGCATCCCTGGTGAAGCGCCATCTATTTGTGCAGCTGAAGGCTCCAACGGAATCCTCGTGGCACATCAAAACTGTAATCAATTCTACCAATGTGCTGAAGGTAGGCCAGTGAGTTTCTCTTGTGCCCCGACTCTATTATACAATCCTTACAAAGAAGAGTGCGATTGGCCGCAAAATGTTGAATGCGGTGACAGAGTCATTCCAGAACCTGAAGAGGATAACGACAGTGATAGTGAAGACAAAGAAAACGATGGTACTTGCAATTGCAACCCTGAAGAAGCCCCAGCCATCTGTGCAGCTCCTGATTCAGAAAGCGTACTGATAGCACATGAGAACTGCAACAAGTACTACATTTGCAACCATGGAATACCAGTCGCTGTTTCTTGCTTCGGAAATTTACTATTCAATCCCTACACTAAACAATGTGATTGGCCAACAAATATAGACTGTGGTGACAGACTTGTTCCTGAAACTGAATGTACAGGTTGTAATGACAATACCAGTGACGATACTAGCTGTGATGGTGATGATGTATCTCCATCTCCTGAAGACTATTCAGAGTCGCCACCTTCTGGCAACGGTAGTGCACCTGAAGGGAGTGATAGCTCTGACATTCGCCCACCAAATGATGGTGTTGTGGTACCCACGCGCCCACCCGGTACATGCAACTGTAATCCCGAGGAAGCACCTTCCATCTGCGCGGCTGATGATTCTAATAGCGTTCTAGTCGCTCATCAAAATTGCAACCAATTTTACAATTGCGACAACGGAAAACCTGTCGTTGTCACGTGCCACGGAGACTTACTATACAATCCCTACATTGAAAAATGTGACTGGCCGGAGAAGGTTGACTGTGGGGACAGAGTGATCCCAGACCCAGACAACAGCGTTACAACCCCAGGAGGAACCACCTCAGGTGTGACTAACCCAGCAGTTACCACCCCAGCAAGTAGCACCCCAGGTAATAACTGCGATCCCAGCGAAGCCCCTGCCATCTGCGCAGCAGATAATTCAGAAGGAGTTTTGGTAGCACACGAGAATTGTAACCAATTTTACGTGTGTTCTGAAGGCAAACCAGTAGCAATATCATGTCCATCAAATCTTCTGTTCAACCCTGCTAAGGACCAATGTGACTGGCCAGACAACGTGGACTGTGGAGATAGAGTCATACCTGACCCTGAATCCTCTGACAGCTCCGACACTCGCCCCCCAGGTGATGATGTTGTGGTCCCCACGCGACCACCCGGCACATGCAACTGTAAGCCCGAGGAAGCACCTTCCATCTGCGCGGCTGATGATTCTAGTGGCGTTCTAGTCGCTCATGAAAATTGCAACCAATTCTACAAATGCGACAACGGAAAACCTATCGTTCTCACTTGCCACGGAGACTTGCTATACAATCCCTACACTGAACAATGTGACTGGCCGGAGAATGTTGACTGTGGGGACAGAGTGATCCCAGACCCAGACAACAGCGTTACAACCCCAGGAGGAACCACCTCAGGTGTGACCAACCCAGCAGTTACCACCCCAGCAAGTAGCACCCCAGGTAATAACTGCGATCCCAGTGAAGCCCCTGCCATCTGCGCAGCAGATAATTCAGAAGGAGTTTTGGTAGCACACGAGAATTGTAACCAATTTTACGTGTGTTCTGAAGGCAAACCAGTAGCAATATCATGTCCATCAAATCTTCTGTTCAACCCTGCTAAGGACCAATGTGACTGGCCAGACAACGTGGACTGTGGAGATAGAGTCATCCCTGACCCTGAATCCTCTGACAGCTCCGACGTTCGCCCCCCAGGTGATGATGTTGTGGTCCCCACGCGACCACCCGGCACATGCAACTGTAAACCCGAAGAAGCACCTTCCATCTGTGCGGCTGATGATTCTAGTGGCGTTCTAGTCGCTCATGAAAATTGCAACCAATTCTATAAATGCGACAACGGAAAACCTATCGTTGTCACGTGCCACGGAGACTTACTATACAATCCCTACACTGAACAATGTGACTGGCCGGAGAATGTTGACTGTGGGGACAGAGTGATCCCAGACCCAGACAACAGCGTTACCACCCCAGGAGGAACCACCTCAGGTGTGACCAACCCAGGTGAGACCAACCCAGCAGTTACCACCCCAGCAAGTAGCACCCCAGGTAATAACTGCGATCCCAGCGAAGCCCCTGCCATCTGCGCAGCAGATAATTCAGATGGAGTTTTGGTAGCACACGAGAATTGTAACCAATTTTACGTGTGTTCTGAAGGCAAACCAGTAGCAATATCATGTCCATCAAATCTTCTGTTCAACCCTGCTAAGGACCAATGTGACTGGCCAGACAACGTGGACTGTGGAGATAGAGTCATCCCTGACCCTGAATCCTCTGACAGCTCCGACGTTCGCCCCCCAGGTGATGATGTTGTGGTCCCCACGCGACCACCCGGCACATGCAACTGTAAACCCGAAGAAGCACCTTCCATCTGTGCGGCTGATAATTCTAGTGGCGTTCTAGTCGCTCATGAAAATTGCAACCAATTCTACAAATGCGACAACGGAAAACCTATCGTTCTCACTTGCCACGGAGACTTACTATACAATCCCTACACTGAACAATGTGACTGGCCGGAGAATGTTGACTGTGGGGACAGAGTGATCCCAGACCCAGACAACAGCGTTACAACCCCAGAAGGAACCACCCCAGGTGTGACCAACCCAGCAGTTACCACCCCAGCAAGTAGCACCCCAGGTAATAACTGCGATCCCAGTGAAGCCCCTGCCATCTGCGCAGCAGATAATTCAGAAGGAGTTTTGGTAGCACACGAGAATTGTAACCAATTTTACGTGTGTTCTGAAGGCAAACCAGTAGCAATATCATGTCCATCAAATCTTCTGTTCAACCCTGCTAAGGACCAATGTGACTGGCCAGACAACGTGGACTGTGGAGATAGAGTCATCCCTGACCCTGAATCCTCTGACAGCTCCGACGTTCGCCCCCCAGGTGATGATGTTGTGGTCCCCACGCGACCACCCGGCACATGCAACTGTAAACCCGAAGAAGCACCTTCCATCTGTGCGGCTGATAATTCTAGTGGCGTTCTAGTCGCTCATGAAAATTGCAACCAATTCTACAAATGCGACAACGGAAAACCTATCGTTCTCACTTGCCACGGAGACTTACTATACAATCCCTACACTGAACAATGTGACTGGCCGGAGAATGTTGACTGTGGGGACAGAGTGATCCCAGACCCAGACAACAGCGTTACAACCCCAGGAGGAACCACCTCAGGTGTGACCAACCCAGCAGTTACCACCCCAGCAAGTAGCACCCCAGGTAATAACTGCGATCCCAGCGAAGCCCCTGCCATCTGCGCAGCAGATAATTCAGAAGGAGTTTTGGTAGCACACGAGAATTGTAACCAATTTTACGTGTGTTCTGAAGGCAAACCAGTAACAATATCATGTCCATCAAATCTTCTGTTCAACCCTGCTAAGGACCAATGTGACTGGCCAGACAACGTGGACTGTGGAGATAGAGTCATCCCTGATCCTGAATCCTCTGACAGCTCCGACGTTCGCCCCCCAGGTGATGATGTTGTAGTCCCCACGCGACCACCCGGCACATGCAACTGTAAACCCGAAGAAGCACCTTCCATCTGTGCGGCTGATGATTCTAGTGGCGTTCTAGTCGCTCATGAAAATTGCAACCAATTCTACAAATGCGACAACGGAAAACCTATCGTTCTCACTTGCCACGGAGACTTACTATACAATCCCTACACTGAACAATGTGACTGGCCGGAGAATGTTGACTGTGGGGACAGAGTGATCCCAGACCCAGACAACAGCGTTACAACCCCAGGAGGAACCACCTCAGGTGTGACCAACCCAGCAGTTACCACCCCAGCAAGTAGCACCCCAGGTAATAACTGCGATCCCAGTGAAGCCCCTGCCATCTGCGCAGAAGATGATTCAGAAGGAGTTCTGGTAGCACACGAAAATTGTAACCAGTTTTACGTGTGTTCTGGAGGCAAACCAGTAGCATTAACATGTCCACCCAATCTTCTGTTCAACCCTGCTAAGGACCAATGTGACTGGCCAGACAACGTGGACTGTGGAGACAGAGTCATCCCTGACCCTGAATCCTCTGAGATTGGCCCACCAGAAGTTGTGGTCCCCACGAGACCGCCCGGCACATGCAACTGTAAACCCGAGGAAGCACCTTCCATCTGCGCGGCTGATGATTCTAATGGTGTTCTAGTCGCTCATGAAAATTGTAACCAATTCTACACATGCGATCACGGGAAACCTGTCGTTCTCACTTGCTACGGAGACTTACTATACAATCCCTACACTGAACAATGTGACTGGCCGGAAAATGTTGACTGCGGGGACAGAGTGATCCCAGACGGCAGCGTTACCACCCCAGGTGTGACCAACCCAACAATTACCACCACAGGCGTGACCAATCCAGCAGTTACCACCCCAGCAGTTACCATACCAGCAGTTACCACCCCAGCAGTTACCGCCCCAGCAGTTACTACCCCAGCAGTCACCATACCAGCAGTTACCACCCCAGCAGTTACCGCCCCAGCAGTTACCACCCCAGCAGTTACCGCCCCAGCAGTTACCACCCCAGCAGTTACCATACCAGTAGTTACCACCCCAGCAGTTACCGCCCCAGCAGTTACCACCCCAGCAGTTACCGCCCCAGCAGTTACTACCCCAGCAGTTACCACCACAGAAAGTAACAGTGACAGCTCTGAGATTCACCCACCAGGTGATGATATCTCGCCGCAACCACCCAGTGATGACAGCAACGAAACGGAAGATTGTTCTGGAAGCAGTGACGAAAACGGTACATGCAACTGTGACCCTGATCAAGCTCCTTCTATTTGCGCTGTAGACAATTCTGATGGTATATTTATAGCTCATGAAAACTGTAATCAGTTCTACATATGTGATAACGGTAGGCCGGTTTCATTCAAATGCCCTTCAAATACTTTATATAATCCCGTCTCACAAGAATGTGACTGGCCATTCAATGTTGATTGTGGTGATAGAATAATTCCAGACCCTGAAGATAACGTAAGCGAGAGTAAAGAAGACGAAAGTGAAGAAGAAGAAATCGTTGGACCATGCAACTGCAACCCTGAAGAAGCTCCCGCAATTTGTGCAGTTGATGGCTCTACTGGTGTACAAATTGCTCATCAAAATTGCAACCAATTTTACGTTTGCGACCATGGCAGACCAGTGGCTTTTACTTGCAATGGAATTCTTTTATACAATCCCTACACTCAAAACTGTGACTGGCCAGCAAATGTTGAATGTGGTGACAGGGGGATTCCAGAACTTGTAAGTGATGAGAACGAAAGTGACTCGAACGAAGACAATAACAGCAACATTGTTAATGACGATCCCAGTCAAGCTCCAACGATCTGCGCAGGCTATGGCTCAGAAGGAGTACTAGTGGCACATGAAAACTGCGACCAATATTATATTTGCTCTGGAGGTGTGCCTGTAAGCCGACCATGTTCCGGAGGACTTTTATACAATCCGAATAATGAACAGTGTGACTGGCCAAGTAATGTTATTTGCGGTGACAGAATTGTCCCTGATGAATGCGCATGCAATTTCAGAAACGCGCCGGCTCTGTGCGCTAAACCAGGATCTGATGGTAAACTGATCGCCCACGAGAATTGTAACCAGTTTTATAATTGCTCCCACTCAGTTCCCGTAGCGCAAACCTGCCCAGCCAGCTTGCTCTATAACACAGACAACGAGATGTGTGATTGGCCACAAAACGTTAAATGTGACAACAGAATACTATCACATGCCTCTCTTAACAAACATTGGCAGTCACGCCAAACTCTTAGAGACTAATTTTGTATGTAGTAAGTTTGTACTAAAACTGTGTTGTTAATAAATTATATGCTATATCAGTATTTATGTATAGTCTTTAGACTAGATATTTAAAATTTAACAGTATTGTTTTCTGTTTGCCTTGTCTTAATTTTGGATTTGGATTAAAAAATATATTTAATTATGAGAAATAAATACATTGGTTTTATTCATAAAATTATACAGTCTATAGTTACTGGTAAATAGACGTAATCTAATTTAATCAACCGTTTTGTTTGATGTTTTAGAATTTCCCAACATTGTTAAAGTTGATACTTTAATAATGCTTTTTTGCAAGGTGATCCTCCCAAGTGTATAGTAATAAAGACCTCATCAATTAGCTATTTCAGAGAAAAAATATGAATACTACTTAGAAAATTTTCAAAGTAACATAATATTTGTATTTTCTCGATAACCATGGATTTTCGCTTAGGCTTTATAGGACGCTTAATTGTTGCAAGTAGGTCTCACCACGACGCGCGACGTCTCGCCGGTTTACGCCTAGTTCCCAGTAACTCTTTATAACTAGCTGTGTCTTTATCAGACCTTTGGGGTTAAAAAAATCTACAGAATACGGTGTGGGTCTTGTTTTGTCATGCGCCCCAAATTCTATTACCATTTTCTAATCTCCTATTAGGTACAGGTGATTAATCACCATCATCATCATTTCAGACGAAAGACGTCCACTGCTGGACATAGGCCTCCCCCAAGCACCTCCGCTTCGACCGGTTCTGTGCTTCTCGCATCCAACGGGTTCCTGCAGCCTTCACAAGGTCGTCCGACCACCTTGTGGGAGGCCTTCCAACGCTACGTCTTCCGGTGCGCGGTCGCCACTCCAGAACCTTCAACCCCATCGGTCATCTGTTCTGCGAGCAATATGCCCTGCCCACTGCCACTAAAGTTTGGCAATTCTTCGGACTATGTCGGTTACTTTGGTTCTCCTGCGGATATCCTCATTCCTGATTCGATCACGCAGGGAAACTCCAAGCATAGCACTCTCCATTGCCCTTTGGGTGACTTTTAGCCTTCTTATAAGGCCCATTGTGAGCGACCGCGTTTAAGTGCCATAAGTCATCACTGGCAACACGCACTGGTCAAAGACTTTCGTCTTGAGACACTGCGGTATGTGGAACAAGAAGCGTAGTAATATTGCGTAGCTTCCCGAACGCTGCCCAGCAGAGTCGGATTCGACGATTAACCTCTTTCTCGAAGTTAGACCTACCTAATTAGACAGTTTGTCCTAGGTAAACATACTCGTCCACGACTTCGACTGTAGCGTCTTCGATCTTTATGAGAGTGGGTGTTACATGGGCATTTAACATGACCTTCGTTTTGTCCATGTTCATTTTAAGACCCACTCTTTCGGAGGCTCTACTGAGGTCATCGAGCATTGTACTGAGGTCCTCCATAGTCTCAGCCATGACTACGATATCGTCGGCAAACCGAAGGTGAGTTATGTTCTCGCCATTGGTGTTAATGCCAGCCCCTTTCCAGTCCAGAACCTTGAAGACGTCCTCCAGTGCAGCGGTGAACAGTTTCGGAGAGATAACGTCTCCCTGTCTCACACCTTGCTGCAGAAGAATAGGTTTCGACGTCTGATCCTGGAGTCGGACTGACATAGTAGTAGTAGTTAGTTATGTAATTTTAATGTTGTATGTATTTATAGTATTTTTAAGTTATATTAATATTGTATTGTATGTGTTTTATATGGGCCTTGACGCCTGAAATAAATGGATAAATAAATAAATAAATATTAGTGGCGTCTTCGTACAGACACTTCAGCACCTCGATGTACCGATAGTCGATCTGGCACCGTTGAAGAGACTACAGGTGATTAGGAAATGGTAATAGATTTAATAAAAAAAGTAATTTAAAAGAATTAAATCGACTTCAAAAAGAAATTAACTCGAAATTATGAAATAACTTTAATTTCGGAAGACGGTGTCTTTTGATCTATATTTTAGTTTTAGTTTTTTGCATTTTAAGTTAATTTCTTTTTGAAGTCCATTTAATTTTTTTTTATTACTTTTTTATTTTGTAATTTTTAGTTTTAAGTAAAAACTGGAATATTTGGTTGTAATAAGTACGTAATAGTTTTGTTGTAAATATTACACTAGAGTTTGACCAAGGTTTTGAGATGTTTTCCCTTTGACACTACACCCGTAGCTCGTATCAATAAGCTAGGCCGTCACACTTACATGTATTAGTCCATATCTTGAAAATTGTTTGGAAGCCCTAATAGATTGTTATATCATATGTGAATATAACGCAGTTCCAATAATATTGAAAGTCGCAGTGACCACAATTTTACTTTATTACTAATATTTTAAATTACACCCTAAAATAATCCCCTTTATTTATTAAGGTATAAAAGCTTAAAGCTATGAAGTGATTAGCGACAGCTGTTTAACCATAAATTTTTGACGTTTAAACGTCACTTAACTTTAATCATCGTTTATAAATAATAAACCCCAATATATTTAAAAAAATAGATGACTGACGTGATACTAAATAATGATTTGTATTCTGACTGCCACTCTTTGTTTAAAAATTCCTCGAATACCCTAAACCGACTAAAGGCTCCTGCAAACAGGCGCGACGCGCGACGCGAATCGCGCGCGACAGAAAGGCACCGCTTGTTGCGCGACTTGCGGTCTGTTGGCCCCCGAATGACATTGACGGGGGGCGTTGTTGGTGAACATTATTGTGCAATTGTTTTTTGAAATGTCACTTGGAATGTATTCAAAAAACAAGATGGCGGCGTTAGTTCCGATTTTGGCCACGCGCCTCAGTAACCTTGTGGCTCTTTATGCTTGCGGCCGTAGTTGCCTCGTGCATGACAAGACAGTCATCATCGGTAATCGTTGCCTGGCTGAAACATTTAAATGCAGTTCTAATATTTTTTTTCCGAAATCGTGTTCATGACTCCTTACGAAAGAAGAAGGCGAAAGAAGGACGTATTGATATAATGCTAGATATATTGCACTTACATTGGCAAATATTTTAACTAGCATAATACCGCAATGATACTCTTTTGGTTTTGTAAAATATGTAGAATACACGACAATTTCAATGCTGTTGTCTACTGGCTGATGAATATAATAATCGGTGTATGGGAGATGTTTTTCAACTACAATGTAAACTTTGTTTTTGATATAAATTCATCCTAACAACGTGCTCCGACATGCACTTAGCCGGATATGCACTTTTTTTAAATGTCCCTCTAGCCCTCAATTCTTTACCACCATTTTACACCTATACGCCTGATTTAACTCAAAACGCAATTTGTCAAGTGATGTCCAGTCTGGGCTACAAATAAAGTTCCGACTGATTAAGTTTTAAGCAAGGGTCAGTGGAGTTTTTTTCTTAGGGTATTTTAAGCAAATCAGCATGGCAGTTTAAAATTAAGAACTTTATTTGCTATTGTTTAAAAGAGTCATATTTGACTATTCATCGATACTCAATACGTCTTTAATGAACTTCGACACCTTCCTAAATACATTGGCTACGTCACTTATAGCGTCTTTATGATGTGTGTTTCGGTACGAGATTTTGCAGCTTATTTTCCTTTTACAAGGTACTTAGTTATGTACATGATAAATAGAGGTATGAGGAACAGGGTGTAAAGTTCACTCATACTCTATAGAAAAGGGAGGATCCTCCGACCAGACGGATGTTGTGTCTGGCGGGCAACTGCCCGATGATTCATGCCGGGCCATTGTATCTATGCTAGTTGCGCGGTAAACTCTGCTTGCGGGATACAGAGTTTTGCGTGACGTCAGTATGACGCGTTGTTCGCATGTGGTGTTGTAGATCGGTATCTACAACACCACATGCACATTTGTAGCGGTCTACAAATGTACAAAAAATATTGACTAATAACATGAATACACAACATTTTGCTCCTCTTATAACTAACGTAACGTACGAAGCTCTTTATTGGTACATAGATCACCGATTGATGTAAGAGATCATGAATGTTAGTCTCAGGAGGTCAAGTCACATGTTTATAAAAGATAATGGTGCCGTGGTTTGGATGTTCGGCTGGGTTCTACTTCCAGTAGTTTTGTAACTGTAAGTACCTGATGAACGACGGGGGAGGTCGCTAACTTGGTAAGAAACTGCGGTGAATGGGTTTGGATTACTTTCTGAACAATTGACAGACTGATTTTAATGAAACCAGGTGCTAATATGGACATAATAGAGAGAATGCTTAAGCCAGTAAAGCCATATAGTTAAGACTAGGCTTCTCATTAGGCGGATTTTTGTGGCTTTGGTGATATTACGGTTGCACCAGACTCTTTTAAGCTTGTCAACGGCAGATCGTGTGTAAGCACATCTCCTTCGAATCTCGTCTTCACATCCTCCAGTGTTTGTGATAGTGGAACCGAGGTACACATAAGATTGGACAACCTCACAGTTGCCAATCATAGAGATGTCAGGATGGTTTAGTTCAGCTCGGTCCATGATCATCATCTTGGTCTTGTCTCTGTTAACCGTTAGTCCGAAGAAGAGGCTTGTTGTCTCTAGACGGGTCAGCAAGTGTTCCATGTCGTCTTTTGTTTGTGTGAGAAAAGTAGTGTCGTCGGCATATCTTAAGTTAGATATGTTCCGACCTCCCACTGAAATGCCTTTGTCCCATTGATCCAGAACGATTCTCATAATACATTCACACCGAGAGAGTATGCATCCTGTCGGACACCAGCGTGTGTATGAAAACTTTTCGAGTCAACGTCGTCTATCCGAACAGTTCCGTCCTCGTAAAGTCGGCGTATGAGACGAACTAGGTGGATAGGTATTCCCATGTGAATGAGTAAAAAATACATACCTACAATTTAAAGAATTATATGTTATTTTTTATGTCTTTTGCTCATATAATTTTTACAGAAACTCTACAAAGTCAGTGCCTGTCAAAAAAAATACAGCAAATTAAAGATACAAATATATCTAAGTCTGATGATAAACGAAGTCCGTCGTAATTTTTTTTATTATTAGTTGAGTCTCCTCTTCTTTATTAAGTAGGTAAGTCATATCATAGAACAGGAGACCGAAGCAGATTGGGCATAAACCCAATCCCACTTCTTATGTTAGAATACTTGAATAATAAAGATTATAGAAAAGTATTAGAATAACACAACTTAAGGCGATTTGTCGAATTAATTAATAATTAAAAATGAACATTGTAAAAATATGATGATATTTCCCCAATGACTTTCCCACCAAAGTGTATTCTCTTCCGGCGTCTCCAATGACATTCTATTTTTTTTTTATGGCCTGGTTGCTGGGACCTTTTGGCCAAGTCTTTTATGGTTAATGACATTCTTTTATTCAAATTCAAACACGCAGAGGTCTCGAAACTATTCTGCCATACCTATTACCTGTGCATTTGCCTAACAATTTATTGGAGAGCTGCTGGAAAGTGTAAAGCTTAAATTACATAAGTTTTGCCATTTTTACTTAAGTTTTTCACTGTACTTTATAATACTATATTTACCAATTCCATGGTTATGGATGCAATAAAGCAATATTTTATATTTTTATTAGGTTTCAAAAGTCATAAAAATTGTTCAATCAGTTTGAAAAGTCGTAAAAATTGGCGAGAAATTATTATCAACGTGTTGGCAGAATAGTCAACATCAGCTTTTTTTTTTCTTCAGAATGGGAAATCATCAAATGAGGGGTCATTTCGTCAGGTCATGTCGACGAAGATGATGAAGCGGGAGGGGTCCCGCTCTGGGTGGAGCGGAAGGGAGTGTCAGACTCTTACTGACTAAAACCCACCCATGTTCCTTCCTTAGCCTTTTATGTTCCAGGCCAACGATAACCCTTACGGATAATCCCGCTGACCCGGCAGGCTTCGGCCCTGACGAGCCTCTTCAAATGATGCTGACATCTCTTTGAGGCGCGCGTGGAACACGTACGCGCCGTCCGGCACGGGCCTGGTCCTGATCGGACGGTGAGCTACCCATTGCTCTCCGCCCGCAGGCCCGCGCCTACAGTGGCCGGGAGTCGTCGCGCGGCTCCCGACGCCCGGAGCGTCTCCCGCGGCGGCTGGGACGGGAGGCTCTCTCCCTCAGCCGTCCCGCCGCCTCTCCATCGCTAGCATGACTGCTTCGCAGAAGGAGGCGAGTCGACATCAGCTCAATTGCCAAAAGGAGAAAAAATAAAAATATCAACATGGTAAAACGTGGGAAACTTCTAACTTGGCAGACGCGTCCTTTTTGACGGACGACTGACGAGTAACTTTTCATGTAAGAAAAGTCCTTTATTTCATTTCCATAAGTATGTGTAGTTCCAGACTACATACTTAAATAGTGAAGTGCTAGTAATTAATTTGATAAAGTCCGGTGTGCTTTCCACTAATTATAAGGTTCCTACTTATGTATAGTTCCAACATGGGTGAACAACTGAACATGGTGAAATAGAGAACTACAGTCCTCTCAGTGTCTGATTTTGCATCACTGTCAAAATGTGATCTTTATTCTCGTCACAATAAGATCACTACTGAATACTGGGTTACTGCTGTCAGAGGTAAAATAATTATGAAAGGACTATAACATAAAAATGTACAAGATGTAACGGTTTTTTTTAATTTTCAGTGTTCCTTTTAGCTTTCTCATAAGCAGCGCCGCCTTCCACGAATGCGACGTCCAGATGACAGGCGGTTACAACGTCTAGCACGTCACCTTACAACCTACTAAAGTTTACATAAAGGAAGCTTTTTATCGAAACTTTAGTAGGTTGTAAGTAGTGATGTTCACAAAGACCAGTTACCGACATCGAATAAAGACTCCTTCAAACAGACACGACACGCGACACAAAGGCACCGCAAGTCGCGCAACGAGCGATGCGTTTGTGTCGCGCCTGTTTGTAGGAACCTTAAGGCTCGAAGCTCGAGCAGGTTGCGTAGTCGAGAGTTCGAGCTGACCTAATTATTGACATTAATTTTTTTTTTTAAACAATGACATTTGCTTTCTTTGTAAAGTATTACATTATTTTAATTATTGTGAATGTGAAGACGATGTGGGCCATTTATTTTATTCTTTTTATATATATTTTTTTTATTCTCTCCATGGTCTGGCAGTTTGAGTAATTTATGTGGCCTACCCAAATGTCCTTTCTTTGGTATTGTTCGTCGAATCGTTGAGCTCCTTATGTCTTGAGTTGAGCTGCACGATTTCTGACAAATGCGTGCACTGACTGGACAGGTCCTCTCAATCTGTGTGGTTCTTTCCTCAAATGACTATCTCAGACATCGACTTACATTGTGCGCGAGCAACACAAAAAGCGCAATGAGCGACTGTGTCCACTATAATTTTTAAGTTATGTTACTGTAAACTGCACCATTACGACGACTGCGATACTATTACACGACTACTGCGATATTATTATTATTATTATTTATTATTATTTATTGTCTTCATATAACCTGACCAAGATTATGTCTGGACTTTAAAAGACCTCGACCCCGACCCCCCGACCCCTCGACCTCGTCCTTTGATGTCTGGACCTCTGAGTTTGTTTCGGCCTTTCTTCTCAGAGTAGTCAGATAGGAAACGCCGACCTCATCTAGTTTAAAAAAATATGATTGACGTGTAAAAGTGTTTGTGCAAACCTACTTACAAAAATAAAATCATCTAACATTCATTTATCATTTGGATTGTTGTTTGTTAAGTACTATTTGTTGTACTCTGGACGTTTTTAACGCGTACGTCTTTCTTAATTTTTTTATATCGTTCTCACATTATATAATTTTAAAATCAAAAGTGATGATGTAACTAATATTTTTGTAAAATATAATTTAAAAAGAGTGTCCATGGAGTGGCTTCATATTTTCTGACTGACCGACTTCTTAACAATTCAAAAGTGCCTGTAAATGGTTTAATTGAAATAAATGCTTTGAGTTTGAGTTTGAGTTTATTATCACGCTATTTGCTATGGACGATGCGCAATATTGCAATTTTTTCGTATTCTCCTATAGTTAAGTCCAAATTGTAAAAAGACAAACCAAAATATTGCAGATTTAACCTTTTAAATGATTATCATCACGCTATACTATTATGGAGCTAAGCAATTAATCATAACATAATATACAGGATTGATTTTTGAGATGGGATAATAAGGGCAGGTATCTTAGCCGTTGTCGTTACAAGAAAACGGTCTTAGGAGACTTCTAAACTTTTTCAAACATTTCGACCTGCATATACAGATTTTGAAAAAAATGCAGTCACCAAGACAATGGGCAATTTTCAAACAAAAAAATGTGGATGCTAATATTTTGTTTCTTATAAGTATGAAAAAACTATAGAACGTTTGAGTACCTACTAGAAAAGTCTCGAAATCGCAAAAACCTTCCCAAAATAAAAATGAAACTGAAATGAGAGAGTACATAATATACCAGTGTATGACAACAGTCGAATTATTTCATTACTTCGCTGCTGCATTGGGCTGAATAGGAAACGAATATAGAAGATAATTACGGATTTAACCTTTTAAATGATTATCATCCCGCTATGACATACCTAATATAAGAACGGCTCAACTTCAACAAAATAAATAAATATTTTGGGATGCATGAAGAAGCCTCCTCGTGTAGCGCAGTTTGTTCCGCCAGTTACTCTACTGAACCGAGCACTCGGCGCATCCTGAAGAGTCACTCCCAGCACCTTAATTGACTGGCCAATTATTCGCTTGCGGTGGTAGGACTAACGCCTGCCTGGTTTGCGACCACCCTCCCACCGGCGTCAATCAGCTTGCTATGTTTCGTCAATGCGAGGAAGTTACAGTGCCTTAGGCATCTTCTGCGCACGCTCGTTCAAACATAGGCCATTGCTTTTTATCAGGCGTGATCGATGTCAAGAGCGGGTCCATTCATCAATAAAAAAAATAGCTTATCGGTTCGACGACTGCTTTGCAAACCTATGTTCGATTCCCAACAATTGATATTTTTTTACTTTCTTATTTTACATTTTGTTATACTATTCTATTATGATAGTTCGTAAAACGTACAGTTAAAACATACAGTTTGGGCCTTTTCTGTAATCTTTGGTTATTATTAAAATAAATATATAAGGTTTAGTGACTGTTAATGAGAAATCCCGTGTGTTTACAATCTACTGTTATATTATTTTAGTCATAGATGTTCGTCAGGAATAATCTGTAAGAAACCATCAGTCAGTGTATCAGTGTTGTGCCATTAGGTAGTACATACAGGAACGCAGGCGTTCATTAATTCACTAAAAACAAAAAACTTTGCAAGCAATGGGAAATTAATACTCACAGCGGGAGGGTTCGAGTTCAGGATGACCTGCTTCTCTCTGCTAGTTATATTAAAAACTTTGTGTCTGTCTGTATGTTACCTTTTCACGCCTAAACCACAGAACGGATTTCGTTAAAATTTAGCAAGGAGACAGATGGCATCCTGAGAAAGGACCAGGTCCACCACACAGGTCCACCTTGTGGGTCCCTTTCCAACGCTTCGTCTTCTGGTACGCGGTCGCCACTCCAGAATCTTTGGGCCCCATTGGCCATTTGTTCTGCGAGCAATGCCCACTGTCGGTTACTTGGTTCTCCTATGGATCTCTTCATTTCTGATTCGATCACATAGGACACGTAAGCATAGCTCGCTCCATTGCCCTTTAGATGACTTTTTCAGCCTTCTAATGAGACTCATTGTGAGCGACCATGTTTCAGTACCATGGGTACTGGCAACACGCACTGGTCAAAGACTTTCGTCTTGAGGTACGAGACGAGAGGATATTACGAAGTTTCCCGAACGCTGCTCATCCGAGTCGGATTCAAACATTATCTTTGATTTGATTATTTATTTTTTATTCTATTCAAATCTATCCTAGCAATTAAACAATCTTTTCTTTGTATTATGATAACATTTTGAACGATTATTCATGCATATGTATAAGAAATCACTCAGAGGCGTTTCTATTTAACAATAATTAAGTATGGTTTGGAAAAAATCCAAATAATAAATAGGTACAAACTGAAAAAATAGAATCGTACAAAATACGATATACATATATGTATTACGGATAAAAAAGAGCATAAAACAGTGCCACTTTATCTAGATTCCAATTCGTTTTGTTTTATAAATATTTTTGTAGATAGCTCATCAATTATCTGGAGTCCAAATGTTTGTTCAGAGATACCGGACATCCCGCATCCCAAGGCCAATCGCAGACCTAAACGAGAAAAATACACAAATTATTATTTTATTGTCATTAAATGATCACAATTAGGTATATTAGTTATATTAAACAAGCGCTATTTTATTAAAGATATTTTATGAAAATAATATTACGCTTGTCCCTGAAGGGGCAGAGATATATGAATGAGGGTTTTCGTGAAAATTTACGACACCAGTTGGCACCACTGTGACATGTGGTCTTCCAATATAAAATATATGATGACTTTCATCATTCGATTCATTCATTCGTTCATCATTCCGTCACGACTAAAGAAAATATAGGCTCTTTGACAGATGCCTGGACCTGACGTGCCAGTGCTCCCACCTAGCGAACGTCATTTCAGAAAACCCTCATTCAACCACATTTCGCCAATTATACTTTGTGCCTTGTCATAAAGAGCGAACCTATGGTTATCGTATGACTATATGGTGCAAAATATGGTTTTAGAACCTGTTATTTTATATCGAATTCTGTCAATATTGACCCTATACAATTTTTTGGATTTTTTAAAGTTAGGTTTGTTATTCACATAGTAAAAAAAATTATATTTACGATCACGAAATATGATGGCTTTTGAACAACTTCACATTGATAATCTTTTGATATTATCTGCAGATTTTTGAGTAATGTTTTGTTTTATGTAAATAAACCATTATAAAGATATTATCCTCACTTATTAAATTGTTAGATACACATTATAACTGGCACAATTGTATTTTTAGAATTCATACTCGCAAACTTTTCATCTTATTTTACACTGTTAAATTGCTAAATTATTTACAAATAAATGAAAATAACATCAAGAAGGAAAATATTCAAGGCTTGTAATGGGCACAAAGCTACTCAGTTTCTCATTATTTTTTATGTTAACTTCCGATTTTTATATTACACCACATCACTATAGTAAACATTAAAAACTTTGACTCACCTGAAGGACTCTGTTGAAGTGTAAAGTACTAGGGCACACTCTCGGAACCAGCTGTCCCCAAACACAGTAATAGAAGGCGTTACAGTCACTCTCGTGGGGCAGGAGCCAGTGAATGTGGGGGTTTGTGGGGCAACCATTTGGCAAGAAAGTTATCGGTGCTGCCGTTGTGGTGGGTGCAGGAGTCGTGGTAGTCGTAGAGGTGGTTGTGGGAACAGGAGTGGTTGTGGTTGTAGTTGTTGTTGGTGCAGGTGTAGTTGTCGTAGTCGTAGGGGTGGTAGTGGGCACAGGAGTGGTTGTGGTAGTTGTTGTTGGTGCAGGTGTAGTTGTCGTAGTCGTAGGGGTGGTAGTGGGCACAGGAGTGGTTGTGGTAGTTGTTGTTGGTACAGGAGTTGTTGTAGTTGTCGTAGTCGTAGGGGTGGTAGTGGGCACAGGAGTGGTTGTGGTAGTTGTTGTTGGTGCAGGAGTTGTTGTAGTTGAAGTAGTAGTTGTAGGTGCAGGAGTTGTTGTAGTGGTTGGTGCAGGTGTGGTCGTCGTAGTTGTAGATGTGGTTGTTGTGGGTGCTGGAGTTGTTGTAGTAGTTGTTGTGGGTGCAGGTGTAGTGGTAGTTGTTGTTGTTGTTGGTGCAGGAGTTGTGGTGGTTGTTGTTGAAGGTGTGGTTGTGGGTTCAGGGGTAGTAGTCGTTTCACCAGGTACATAACGGTCCGTACAATCTACGTTGTGCCTCCAGTCGCACTTCTGAGTCTCTAAGTCGAACCAAAGATCAGCAGGACATATGTATTCAACGGGTTTGCCGAACGTACACTTGTAAAATTTGTTACAATCCTCGTGTCTGATCAACATTTCGATGGTCCAGTCTGTTTCCTGGTCTTTAGGGCACTCTTCTACGAGTATTGTATTTCGGGCGCGCCCAACGGCGGCATACACGACGAGCAATAAAATTATAATACCTGAAAATAATAACGAATTATTAATCTTTCTTTATTTTCTACTATCTTAAAACCGCTATTTATCGTTTTTTTTTTCGCGTCTATAATCTAATCTACCGAATTATTGAAAAAATAATAAACACATTCACTAACCTTTCATTATGAGTTTCGGATCAGAATGTATCCCTGAGCACTGTTTCTAATAAGCTTTATACCTTAACTAAAGTAGGAAACCGTGTTCTTTTAATCTATGAGATGAGCAGATGATCAATTAATGTATTATCAACGTTTGGCGGTGGCAGACTATCAATTATAATTTATCACCTGCAATCTGATAAACTACAATACCTATTTAATCAATGTATTTATACAATATCATAACACAGGGATACTCAAGATTCGCATTCCTAAATTGTTGTTTCACAACAAAAGAGACAAGAAGTAATCTCGCTAAAAAAATTTGCCTCAAAAAAAAACGTTGTGGTTCAACTAATTGTAGGAATTCCACAACTTTTTCATAGGATTATGTCATAGAAATGTTTAATTGATAGACCGTATTATGACAAACTGTGCCTTTAGCTCCACATTACGATTTTTTGAAGTTGACCTTCACGTGACCAGAGGGCTGGCCTATTTTTAACCCAAAGCAGCATTGCTATCCAACGTGGTAATGCTGCCAGACTTTTGGGCACGTATCCCATTGACAGCGATGCGGACGAATTTTTCGATGCCCAATGGGATCCTACTTTTTACTGGAGTTTCTTGCCCGTTCTTATCCATACGAAAACTACCTTTTGGAATGGGCGACTAGAATCAATTCTATTTGTTGTAATTTCTGACGTTCAAAAGTGCCTTTTATGTGCCTATTTGAAATAAATACTTTGACTTTACTTTTATTTTTTATTATATGCTTGTATATAATATATATATTTTAGTGTTAGCTTGTATATTATAATTAAAACTTTTTGTTTTTAGTGTTGTTGCTGTGAATAAACAGAAATGTATTCCTGTGAACGTTTATCCAGACTTACGTATTACTAGCTTCTGCCCGCGACTTCGCCCGCGAGGTATGTCGATAAAAACTATCCTATGTACCTATCCATTTCCTGGGATGCAATCTATCTCTCTGCCAAATTTTATTAAAATCTGTTCAGTGGTTTAGGCGTAAAAAGGTAACATACAGACAGACAGACAAACAGACAAAGTTACTTTCTAATTTATAATATTAGTATGGATTTGAAGATACATTTCGAATTGGTTAGTTACCTATTCCTAGAATTAAGTAGCCATACAAAAGAATACCTAATGCATTTGACGACTCTGACACAGTATAAAGACATACAGTATTGTGTCTGGGCCGTAACCTTGAATTAAATGCCTACAGCCGCGCGGTACGTAAACATGCGATAGGGCTGCCCGCCTCCAGCATTTTAATTACATTTGCCTACTTTGTGTTTCCATTTAGTTTTGTTATTGTATTTTACTGTGTGTACATAAATAATAAAAATAATTCGTCATTTCGAATTAACCATTTATTTAACATTAATCTGATTACAGTTTATTTCTATGAAAACTTGTTCATGTGTATTTTTAAACAAATTATGTTAAATTATTATTATTATTATAGTTAAATCAAACGTTCAAGAACTACAAGTAAAATTCAAAATTTGTATATTAATTTTTTTTTAATCTTTCCTATCATCGTCCTATCCTTAACAGAATAACACAGATTGGAAGAAGTTAAATAGCAAACATGTATAATATAAAAATTATAATTAAAATAATCTGTTCATTGAAGTAATAAACATATTTAAATTAATGAGTGCAAATAAAAGCAAATTTATCAATTAAATTGTAGATTTCATTTCACTCCTTCCTCCTTTCTTTCCTCCTTCTTTCCTCCTTCTCCTTCATTCATACAAAATATTAATAATTCAATAAAAATAATTAAATTTTATTCATAAAAGTATGCAATCATTTCATTAATGTTTTGTTATGATGTTGTCACGTTAAACTATCGTCCGTAAATCGACTTTACAGACAACCAATTTTTTTCTAGTATTATTCATACACACAGTACAATAAACAACTATTATTAATAATAAAAACCACGTCTTTACTTGGAATTATACAAACTAACAAAACACACATGCCCCGAGGTTTTAACACCAGCGTACCTACCGTTTAATGATTCATGAACCGCCTATAACTACCTACCTCACTCGTGTTTATCACTTTCCTTTACTCTATTCACTTCATTTATTAATCCAGACATCTTTTTTTCGGGAGATAAAATCAAATACACATTATGTACCTACCTACAAGTAAGTAAAATTATTTTATAGTCTTACCTTTCAGAGTTTCCAGGTAATCTAAAAAAAGTTATCTCTGGATGCGTTATTGACGAATTCATGCAACCAAAAACAGCACAATATAGCCTACTCGTCATATTAAATATGTACATACTTGAACTTATTTTTAGTGAAAAAATCGCGCGGTTATTGTTAAAAAAAACAACACACCGTCCGTTCGTCACTGCAGCACAGTCGCGACTGTCATCATGCTGAGCGCATGCCGTGGTCGAGGCGCGTAGGTATAGCTCGCGTTTCGTCCGTTTGTATGAAGACGACGTACTGTATGTCTTTATTTATACTGTGACTCTGATCTGATCAGTCTGTTCTAATCGTCATGAACTGTTAATTTCATTTCAAATAGCCTTATTAAGAGCATTCTTAAAATAAGTTTTACAATGTATGTATTTAAATTAATGGTTTAGACATCAGAATCCTCTAGATTGTTTTGCTCTTTGGCATAGACTTCCCCCAGGTTTTTCCATAGCTCATGGTCGTCAGTTTATTTACTTAAACGACGGCAAATTGGCAGTAGGTATAAAAAATCATTCAGCAAGCTATGGAAAAAGTCTGTAGGTACTCATGCTCTATTGAATCGAACACCTTCAGCAGAACTAAGTAGATTGTAGTGTAGGAAGTGAGACGAGCAAGACCTTCGGTGGGAAGCTGCTGGGAATTTATGGATTAGAATGATCGATGCGGCCATTAGAGAGGTATGTGTGTTGTAGTAGACTGCTGGAAATAACGAGATTTTAATTAAAAATGACACGATCGTTGTTAAAGGTCAAAACCACAGGTAAAGCTGGAATCGACCTACTTAATCCCATTCAGCTATGTTGCCTATAAAAAATCATCATCTGCCTAGCCTTCTCCCAACTATGTTGGTGTCGGCTTCCAGTCTAACCGGATGCAGGTTGCCTATTAAACATTAACGATGTATAAAGCGAAGATCCGTTTTAAAAGACTTCTTGGAGTAAAGGTATAATACATATTTACCTAACCTAGAAATATACTACTTACCTATAATATGATGAATTATTTAATTATTCGCAATAATTTTAAGCGTATTAGTAGGTAGGGATTAAGGCCGCGGGGCGCAGCTATTACTCATATAGCGAATTAAGGCTCGTGCACACAGGCGCGACGCGACACGCGACACAAAGGCACCGCAAGTCGCGCAACGAGCGGTGCCTTTGTGTCGCGCGCGATTCGCGTCGCGCGTCGCGCCTGTTTGCAGGAGCCTTTACGCTATTTGAGTAATAGCTGCGCCCCGTGGTTTCACCCGCATAAGGCTCGATCCAGTGAAAATATCAGGATAAAAAAATCCTATGTCCAGGTCCAGGTTCCAGGTCATGGACTACCTATGTGCTCAATTTCATCCAAATCCGTTCAGCCGTTTTAGCGTAAAAGCGTGCCAAACAAACATACGAAAAATCAAATCTTTACTCTTTATATTAGACTAGCTGTTACCAGCGACTTCGTCCGTGTGGAATTTAACAAAAAAAGTTATTGTTCAGTTCGCAGAGTTTACGATAACTTATCAATTCCTTATTCCGCGTAAAGAAATCCCTATGCTAATTTTAATGAAATTCTTTTGTTTTACGAGTCGAAAATTTTTTTTGTACATATTTCTCCATTTAGTTCCTTTTTTGGTTTTTGCATTATTAGTTTAATTATTATTTATTTTTAGTTTTTCGTATTAGCTTTATTGAAAAACTTCTTTATCAATATTTGGTGTACGATTTTCTTGGGCTAAAACAACAACACTACTGGCATTCCTCGCTCGTGAACATGCCACGTATAGTTGCCCATGGGTAAAGCAACCCTTAGTTAAATCTAGGCCAGCTTTGCTTAACGTTTGCCCTTGTGACTTGTTGATTTTCATAGCAAAACTGACATTGGATTCAAATGGAAAATTCGATGGTAATATAGGAATTCATGGTATAAATACTATCTCACCTTTCATAACGTTTCTTTGCAATGACACTACTCGCAACTCATTACCATTGCAAAGTTTCGGTGGGTTTTAATTACGGAGTAGTTTGATGGGCACGCCAATCTTAAGTTCTAGTTTATGAAGGGGTAGACCAGGCACAATTATACTGTTTAAAAATTCTGTTGGGTAATTAACTACTTCATCCGGATTGCAAACTGTATTTATTTATTTATTGACACACCAACGACTTATTCACTAAATTTTTACATTAATATATCTAGTCTATTTAACTGTTATGCGGTGAATTCGTCACTTATAGGTGTGCACGGCACTTGTATAATCAATACCTAATAAATACTAAACCGGAAATATAATTATGTTAATTACAACATTAAAATTTACATTGAATTTAAAATGTCAAGTAGTTAAATTAAAATACAGTAAATTCAAAAATTTAAATAAACATCAATTAAATTGGAATAGAAAATAAACATAAATTAAAACTATAAAAATAAGAAACACAGACATATCACATTAATTACAATAAAATTAAAAGAATACAATAGATTAAAATTTGAGTTCAAAAATTAAATTAAATTAAATTGATGGAAATTAATTAATTTAATTAATTAATTTAATTAATTTAATTGATGGAAAGCTATGATTGTGATTCACCAGATAGCTTATCTAAAATGCGCTGATTAAGCGCTGTAACCTTTCAGTTCATAGGTGCTAAAATTGATCTTCACACAACCACAAATCTTCTTTGAGATTGTTGAGATTGTGAATATCGTCATAAATACTATGTATTAAAATTTCAGTGTCCGCCAGAACCTGACAACGACCGGCAGATAGTTCTATATCATGAGTACACACTCACGATTCTGTAAGACCTCATTTCCCTCACCAACATCAAGAAGAATTTTGCTAAATTCTGAATCGGCTGAATGTGCTCTCATTACAAACAGACACTCCAATTTTATTTATTTGTATATAGAAGATTTATAGATTTCATTTCATTGGTTTTTTTTTCGTGGCAAACTTTTTTTTTCTAAAATTACCTAAGTTACTCCTTATTATATCAGCTATCTGCCAGTGAAAGTCCCGTCAAAATCGATCCAGCCGTTTCAGAGATTAACCGGAACAAACAGACAGACAAAAAATTGTAAAAAATGTTATTTTGGTATATGTACCGTGTATACATCCATATGCAAATAGTAAAAAGCGGTTATTTTAATATTACAAACAGACACACCTATTTTATTTATTTGTATAGATTACATTAATAACGTAAAACCTAAAGATGCGGAAAATTAATGCTATTGTTGACATGATTTATTAAGAACATGAAACTAAAGAACAATTCCTCTTATACCCCAAAGATGGCAATAAAACAGGCAAATACACATTAAAGCTCAAAGCGAGTCCTAATTGGAGCAGAGTTGTGAGAAATAGGAACCAGTGGAAGTTGTTAAAGGAGGTCTTTGCCAAGAAGGACACTTTTAACTAAGAGACATTCTGTCGAGTACTACTGAAAATACCACAACGCAATTGTTCAGAATTAAAGACCTTATTATTATGATTAGGTACCTTTTCAACGATTATTTATTAATAAAACGAAACATACAGAGGCGTTTATTCATAATAATACCAATTTCAGTTCAATTTGGAAAAAAATCTAAATAATAAATACAAAATGATATTTGCTTAGTTTTTAATCGTACAAAATACGGTTAGATATAAAATAAAAAATATAATACAGTGCCACTTTATCTAGATTCCAATTCTTTCTATTTCATAAATAGTTTTATAGTTTTTATATCAATTTTCTGGAGTCCAAATGTTTGTTGAGCGAGGCCTAACATCCTGCATCCCAAGGCCAATCGCAGACCTAAACGAGAAAAAACACAAATTATTATTTTATTGTCATTATATTACCATAATTATATTAGTTATAGTAAATAGGTCGTATTTTATTACACATATTATTATATTCCTCGAAGGGATACGTGTATGAATTCACGTTTTAAGTGTATTATGTGCCTTGTAATAAAGAGCAAACCTATGTATTGTTAATACATGTATCTGTTGCTCTTAGGGCTAATTTACAATTGACAGATAATTTTTAATCGTGGAATAAAATTGACGTCTGACAGTTTTTGTATGAAAGATATGTCAAAAATTCAAAATTATTCCTCGGATAAAATTACCTATTGGAATTCAGTCAATAGTGACCCTGTAACATTTTTCCGAAAAACATAACTTCTGGGTATTACACTGACGAGCAATATAAAAATGCCACTTGAGAAGTGCCTAAAGAAATCTAAATAACTCCTAAACAACACAAGTTATTTTCATGAAGAAAAAAAATCATGAAAACATATTGCACATTACAACCTTATTACAAACAGATAGATTTCTTTTATTTTCACGTTTTTTTAAAACTAAAAGTGCTTATTGCAGGCTTTGTCTTATAAATAAACGTATCATCATCCTCTCACATTCGAAGAATGTACCAGGATCATCACTATGGTGCAATTGGGAAGATCCCAGAGACAAACGGCCAGAACAATGGATGTGAGACATTCTATATTAATGGATGTCAGACTAAAGCAATGGCAAGCCAAGGTGTACAACGGCCCGAGAAGATCGATCTTCGAAAGTTGCAAAATTAAGATATGCCCGTGAGCTACGGATACGGTGTTATTCACATAATAATAAAAACGTATGATTATGAAATATGATCGTGTATGAACAATCTTAAATTGATAATCGTTTGATGTAATCAGTAAGTTTTTGACTAATGTTATGTAATCATGTAAGCAACCGGTTTTAAAGATATAATCCAGACTTATTAAATTGTTACTCCTTATAAGTGGCATAATCCTTATTTTTTAAATCATACATGCAAACTTTCTAAAAATAGATCTTATTTTACGCTGTTAAATTGTCATATTATTTGCAAATAAATAAAATAAATATGTTAACTTCCCATTTTTATATTACACCACATCACTATAATAGTAAACATTAAAAACTTTGACTCACCTGAAGGACTCTGTTGAAGTGTAAAGTACTAGGGCACACTCTCGGAACCAGCTGTCCCCAAACACAGTAATAGAAGGCGTTACAGTCACTCTCGTGGGGCAGGAGCCAGTGTATGTGGGGGTTTGTGGGGCAACCATTTGGCAAGAAGGTTATCGGTGCTGCCGTTGTAGAAGTAGTGGTGGTGGGTGCAGGAGTCGTGGTAGTCGTAGAGGTGGTTGTGGGAACAGGAGTGGTTGTGGTTGTAGTTGTGGGCACAGGAGTGGTTGTGGTAGTTGTTGTTGGTGCAGGAGTTGTGGTAGTTGTTGTTGGTGCAGGAGTTGTTGTAGTTGAAGTAGTAGTTGTAGGTGCAGGAGTTGTTGTAGTGGTTGAAGTAGTTGTTGGTGCAGGGGTGGTGGTAGTAGTCGTGGATGTGGTTGTTGTGGGTGCAGGAGTTGTTGTAGTAGTTGTGGAAGTAGTTGTTGTGGGAGCAGGTGTAGTGGTAGTAGTTGTTGTTGTGGGTGCAAGAGTTGTTGTGGTTGTTGTTGAAGGTGTGGTCGTAGGTTCAGGGGTAGTAGTCGTGGGTTCAAGGGTAGTAGTCGTTTCACCAGGGACATACCGGTCCGTACAATCTACGTTGTGCCTCCAGTCGCACTGCTGAGTCTCTAAGTTAAACCAAAGATCTGAAGGACACGTGTATTCAACGGGTTTGCCGAACGTGCACTTGTAAAATTTGTTACAATCTTCGTGTTTGATCAACAATTCGATGGTCCAGTCTGTTTCCTGGTCTTTAGGGCACTCTTCTACAAGTAATGTATTTTGGGCGCGCCCAACGGCCGCATACACGACGAGCAAGAAAATTATAATACCTGAAAATAATAACGAATTATTAATCTTTTTTTATTTTCTACATTCTTAAAACCGTTTATTAAAATTATTTTTCGCGTCTATTATCTAATCTACCGAATTATAGAAAAATAAATAAACACATTTTCTAAAATGACGTAATTTTCGACCATAATACAACTTTTAAATTAAAACTCAGTCACTAACCTTTCATTATGAGTTTCAGATCAGAATATATCCTCGAGCACCGTTTCAATTAACTTTTATACCTTAACTAAAGTAAGAAACCGTGTT
This sequence comes from Luperina testacea, assembly GCA_927399505.1. NCBI lineage: Eukaryota > Metazoa > Arthropoda > Insecta > Lepidoptera > Noctuidae > Luperina > Luperina testacea. Next base: position 5,529,575 of record OV656771.1, read on the forward strand.
TTTTTAATCTATAAAATGAGTAGATGATCAATTAATGTGTGGCAGACTATCCTACTTCCTAGTATCCTATCCTACTTATTATATACATATAATACATATTATAAATGTAAATTTATGTATATTTGGATGTTTAGATGTTTGGATTTAGATGTTTGTTACTCAATCACGCAAAAACGGCTTAACGGATTTGGATGAAACTTGCCCAGAGATATATCAAGACACAGGACAATTTTTTGACATCATTCATCATCATGCTTAGCCTTTTCCCAACTATGTTGGGGTAGGCTTCCAGTCTAACCGGATGCAGCTGAATACCAGTATTTAACATGGAGCGAATGCCTATCTGAACTCCACAACCCAGTTACTGGGTAATACTATACCCCTTGGTAAGGCTGGTTGTCAGAGTTTCGGGCTTCTGACTACCCGTAACGACTGTCAAAGAGCCACGAATGACAGCCGGGACCAACGCAACGGCTTAACGTGCTTTCCGAGGCACGGAGGTGTCTCGGTATGTAAAGATGGTCATCCATCCACAGACCAACCGCAGCAAGCGTAGCTTAACCTAATCGATCGACCTGTGCGGCTGTCATTATTTAGCCACGGGCCCTGGTATTATTATATGTATATGCCATATCGTCACATTAGCAATAGAACCGATGGACATTATAGAGCATACGTGATGAGTGGAAACTTGAACCTACAAACCGGCAAAATCTAGTGAAGGAAGTTAGATGAGCAAGACTTTCGGAGGAAAGCTGCTGGAAATTAATGGATAAGAGTGACCGATGCTACAACTGGAGAGATCTATGTTACGCTATAAATTGCTGAAAAGATGAAAATGAGAGAATAACGAGATTTTAATCATTTGCCTTACTAATAACTACCGGCCTGATCGACTAAACACAATGACATGATAGTTATTAGAGAGGTCAAAACCCTAACTAACCACAGGTCAAACAGTAATCGACCTACTTAACCATATTCAGATATGTTACCTACCTATAATATAATAATAATAATATTTATTCACAAATTTGAGACAACCATACAGAGTAACTCAATAATAAACACAAATAGTCAGACCTATAAAACATATCGAAGTATAAAGAATGTTTTAAGCGTCAAGATATGTTTTAAAATGCTTCTTGAAGTTAAGGTATTTACTTACCAACCTAAAAATAACCACTTACCTATAATATGACGAAGTATTTAATTATTTGCGATAGTATTAAAGCATTCGTCATAGTAGGTAGAGATTAAGACTAATTCGTTTTATGAGTAACTAAAAACGTAAAACCTACTGCCTAAAGACGAGCAAAACGTTGATCTTATTTTATTTCTGTCATTATGTAGGTGAATGCTATTATTGGCATGATTTTATTAAGAAACTGAAACTTAAGATTAATTCCTCTTATAGAGGTCAATAGTCGACATCCATGGAGGGTAAACTAAGAATTTCTATGAGCGGATCGAGCCAAATGGGGTGCGTGGCGCCAGGATGTCGGGAGCCGTCGCGACGCCCGCCGCCATCGGAGGCTGGGCAGTCCACGCGCCGCGCGCGACCCGTGCACCGCGTGTGTCGTCACCAAACTCATCAATACTAACTTATTCCTGCCCAATCCACGTCCACAACACTTAAATCATAATGAAAATAACATCACTCATTCTCATCACTTTAATTCATATATCGTATGGTGTAAAAACAAAATTAAAAAACGCGACAATAAATAAATCAGATGATGCCATTAAAAAATATCTAGAAAAACATGAGGAGGTTCTATTGGAAGTTACGAAAAATATAAGTGAAGTTAAACCTGTAACAATCACAAATGTCGTTAACACGAAGATCGTGCCAGTGGCCGCTAAGAAAGTTAAAGCTCCTCCTAAAATGATACCACCTGACATGTAAGTAGCAAGTTAATAACAGACACTGTATGTTAAGATGTACCTATTCATGTATTTCTTATCTCTAGTATTCATACCTACGTACCTTTAAAAAACTGAGTATTCTTAGTTTTTAAAAGATAACAAACATTTAAATACCAAAAATTTGGTATTTTTTGCTGTGTTGTAACTAAATAAATGTTAATATGTCCACGTTTCACAAACTAAATGTTTCTGTTTTTGATTCACGAAGCGCAATAATTTCTCGTACAAGTAACTATTGAAATATTAAAGCGTTAAACCTAATCTTTCCATAAACAGAATACAAGTCTGGGCCGAACAGATCTCGAAAAGTTTATACGATAACGATGACGCCGTAGTGCGAAGAAAAGTGCTTCTGAAAAGTTTCTTTGACATAAGGATAGAGGTTCGCAATGGTACAGCTATTGTTTCCAAGATGGCGGACGCACTGGAGGATCTGCTGACGAGACGAACTCACGCCGCCGAGGAAATCATGCGTCGAGCGGAGGAACTGGCCACCACGGAACAGAAACCAGATGACAGCTACGCTTTTGACTACAGTGTTGTTAGTATTCAATATTGAATATATCAAATTAAAATAAAATATATGCCCTAGTTTTTTTTTATCTAGCATATTATTTATGTATGAAAACTTTATGCACAAGTAATATTAACCGTACAAAAGCGGATTTAATGCCTAAGGCATTTTCTACCTTAGTGTAGAAACAAAATATGTACCTCATGCATGATGCATGATGGTTGTGCTTTGTAAGATTATAACGGCATCACAAATTATATGGTTAATTAGTTTTAAATCTAAACCATATTATTGCTGAATGTTGAAAAATGAAAATAAGTGTAATAGGTAAATTAATAAAAACAATTTTTGGCAGGATTTAGACCAAGTAAAGAAGATGATAGACTTAAAAGAATTAGAAGACAACCAGGAACCTCTGAGCTGCAGAAGTTTACGTAAGATTAAGCTAAAGAAAAGCAAGCATTTTGACTCGGATGTGTCGTTAGACTACACTAGCGTCCATGTAGCTGCTGAGGTCTTCGACTGTGGTAAGCAATTAGACAGATAGGTTGATAGGATAGGTTGGTAGGATAGGTGTTTTTATATGTTTTGAATATTTGTAATATTTATATTAATAAATATTACAAATATTCAAAACATATAAAAACAAATCAACATGAATATATCAATATTACAAATTCATTATCATATTTTTAAATTATAGTCATTTAAATACGCTCACATGCTTTTAAAATAGACATTTATTCAGTAAATAATTCGAAACCCTTAGCAATTTTTTAGCGCCAAGCAGTCTCACCATCAAACGCAATTACGCAACAGACAGTTGACTTGGGTTAGGACTTATTTAAAAATGCCCGACAGGGTCCATAATTGTTTCTATTATTTTTTTATTTACGACCTGTAATTGTTCATTATGGATTGCAATAAACGATTTGAGATTAGAGATTTGATACTTTTTATCCCGGTAGTACGTTCCCATGGGATAGTTTCCGACAATCACGCAGGCGTAGCCGCGGGTAAAAGCAAGTAACCAATAAAAATAAAATGAGCAAACAATACGTTTATTTTAGATGAGATTCTGATAAAATTGGTAAAGAATTTATGATAACGCTGTACTCGTATTTCTCTGTCTTTTTAAGATAATTTTCTTTCAGCACCCATGGTTAAGGAACATCTTTACTGGTCTGAAAGTTTACTGTCAACCTTCAAAAAAAACTATGCTCAAGATTCTTCTTTGGAATTTCAATATTTTTGCAGTGCCCAAGGATTTCTCAGACATTATCCTGGCAAGTATTAAAACAGTTATTGATATAACAATAAACTTTGTTGAACACAACTGTACTTTAGATCCCATCCAGCCTACAATCCTCGTTCTTCATGGCACTCATCAGTATCCCTGACATTTCTTTTTCCAGCGGCATTATGGGAAAGCATGTATAAACTGAAATACACAGAGGACGATTCCGATAAAGCGTATGACTGTCGGCTGCGGCCCTGGTACGTGAGTGCTGGTGGCGCTCCACGCGATGTTCTGATACTCCTGGACGCATCAGGCTCCATGGAGAACTCTTCGAACCAGGTCATCGCTGAAAAATTCACACTAGCGCTCCTCAGCGCCCTCACAGATGACGACAGAGTCAATGTGTTACGTTTCAACGTCCTCATAGAATCTCCTATCAGTTGTTTCAACGAAAAACTCGTTTCTGTAAGTATGGAAATCGATAATTTTCTGTGTGATTTTCTGTGTGAGTCTTTAGCACAACAACACCATAACCTCAAGCCTGTTTTTCCCGAAGGGTTCGGCAGAGGTATTCATAGATCCTTTGAATAGAATAGAATAGAAAGGAGATCAACCATATTTCATATTTTTTTAAATCTCAGCCATTTCTCACCATTCAGCATGCAACATTTGTATTATTAACATTCACTTAAGTTTAACCAAAAGCCAGTAGGTCAGATCCACCAATCCAGAGCAGTTCAGGCAATGGCTTTGTGCTTTCAAATCCTCTTATACCTACAGTAGTATTTCTTTCTTTTTGGACTTGCTATAGAATTTGTTTTGTTACAGGCAAACCACGTGAACACAGCAGCTATGATGGCCGCTATGGACAACTACAGTATGACGAATGAGACTTGGATGGGTGACGTGTTGGAGTACTCAGTACGGTTGCTACAGCGACAGCGGAGTACTCCCGAGCGGCCGAAAGCCTGTCAGCAAGCTATAGTGTTACTTACCGACAGCCTCTACGACAACTATACGCATCTTATGAAACATCTCGACCCCCATGGAAATATCAGGTCGGTAATTAGCTTTTTTTTTCAGAATTGCAATTGTTTTTTGTACCGTACCGAATCAGGGTTAATAGGCCAAAATTAAGTTGATATTAAGAGCTTTTTAACACTTCATAATTTCTAATTCTGCGTTTAGCTTAATTTCTAAATTTCTCAAAATTATTTCTTTAGTAAAACTGTGAAAGGGAATAGTTTTTAACTTTTTATCTATTAATGCGAAACAGAATTCAAACTTGATATTTTTTCCGCAATGATCTAATTTTTACCCGACTACCGCAAAGCCAAAAGGAAGGGTTATGATTCTAGCAGTTTAAGTATTTATGTTTGTATTTACGTGTGTTCCACCATAGCGCCTGAACTACTGAACCATAGATAGTGTTGGCGTCGAAATAAATCACACTACTGACCTATTGTATTAGTCTTATTAACGTTGTCGGAAAAGTGTTAAATAAAAAATTTAAGTTTAAAAATCTGTAACCCGATTACGGAAAAATAAAAGTGATCTAAAAAGTACGAAACAAGAAAATATTTCAGACAGAAATCAAGACAGGTCAAAAATGGTCAAGGTATAGCCGTGGCCGCATTGCATACGGTGAAAGGAACCTACAAAATTATAATGCCATGCAAACACGGCTTTATAGGTCTACCAGAATCTAAGGGCAAAAAAATTTATTTTCATATGGCATGTCAATCCATATGAAAATCACAATTTTTTTTATTTGCCGTGTGGTTCTGGTAGCCCTATACCTTAACCATTTTGGACCTATATCTTGATTTCTGTCTGAAATATTTTCTTGTTACAATTTAAAAAATACGAAGTTGGTCTGATAACAAGCTGGGTGGCCATCTAGTGGTAATTGGTCAGCGCCACATATCTGCAATACCAATGGCAGCTCGGGTAGCTTAGAGACAAAGTATGTACCTACTGTATTTACACTAGTGACCGACCGAAAGTTCGGTTTCGGTTTCGGTTTCGGCCAGTTTCGGCCAAATAATCTAGTTTCGGCCTTAGTTTCGGTTTCGGCCAGAAAATGGCCGAAACTTTCGGCCGCGCCGAAACTCGAGTGTTCATGAATTATCGTCCATCGTTCGGCGAACTTCGCGGCTAGCTCGTGCTCGCTCGTCGCGTTGCCGGCCCAGTTCGCCGCCGTCCATCGTTAATCGCATGGAGTTGAGGTTGTGTTTTGCACATACGAGGGCGGTCCCATAATGAATTGGCCTAACTATGAACTAATGAAGGAAATGAAACGAAACCAATTTTATTTTTCAATATAATCACCATGAATACTACTAACACACTTCTGACATCTGTGAATCAACATCTCTAAACCTTTATAAAAATAATCACAATTTTTAGCCTCAAAATGATCGAAGACGGCCGCCTGCAACTCTTCATCGCTTGAAAATTTTCTTCCTCTTAAGAGGAAGAAAATTTAAAGCGAGACGGCGGGCGGGCGGGCTTTTTTTTTTAAAGCGAGACTTAAGTCTCGCTTTAAATTTGGAAATAAATACCTAATAGTCGGACGGGGCCATGTCTGGACTGTGAGTAGGATGTTCAACTTCTGTGAACCCGCATTGACGAAGTGCATCCTTCGAAACACCAGCGGACAGGGGCGTTGTCATGGAGCAACAGGACACCTTTAGACAGCTTGCCTCTTCGTTTTTCCTTTATCTTGTCTCGTAATTTATTTATTAAAGAAGCATAATATTAGCCGTTCACGACTGTATTACGTTCTTTAAAATCCACCATCAAAATGCCTTGAAAATCCCAAAAGATTGTGCACATCAGTTTTTTAGCCGATTGTTGCACCTTTGCCTTTCTAGGGGGCTTTTCACCCTTATAACGCCATCCCATTGATTCGCGCTTGCTTTGTGGGTCATAATACAAGATCATAGTTTCATCACCAGTCACTAGCCGCTCGATCACAGTCTTTGAATTTTCGCCACAAAGATCCAAAAACTCCGAAGCGCAGCGCTTTCCTGTCTCTGTACCGCTGAAAGAAGTTTCGGTACCCATCTTGCACTCACTTTTTTCATGTGAAGATGTTCATGGATCGCACGATGACGTACTTTTAGAGAGCCCAAGCCTAGCTGCAATTTCTCTAATCTTCAAACGGCGGTCACTCAGAACCTCCTCTTCGATAAGAGCAATCGTTTCGGGAGTGAGCACTTCCACAGGTCGACCGTCGTGGCAAAATAATGTCTTCGACGGTTTCTCTCCCGAGGCGAAACTCTTTCACCCATTTTTTCACTGTGCTATAGGAGGGGGCAGACTCCTTATACACGTCATCCAATCGTTCTTTTATTTGGGCAGGGATAAACCTTCTTTAAACAAAAACTTTATGACACTTCGATACTCAGTTTTCGACATTTTGAAAAAATACGCGACTCGTTATGCTAATGCCTGCTAAACTAAGACTAAGCATTTCATGTCGATGCGTGTTTCTTATATTAAGTGCAAGTAAACGTACTATTTTAATGCAACACAACATGTCGCGTAGAACTATGTATATCAGGCCAGTTCATTATGGGACCAACCTCGTAAATAATTAGGTAAGTATTCAACTGTCTGTATGTATAATATACATTGTATATGCAAACAAATGTGTAAAAAACACACCAGATTTCTGTATACGATAAAAAAAAAAAAAATTAAAATTTTTTTTATATATGTTTAAGTAAGTTTCGGTTTCGGTTTCGGTTTCGGCCGAAACTAAGAGCAAGGCCGAAAGTTCGGTTTCGGTTTCGGTTTCGGCTGAAAAACCTGTTTCGTTCGGACACTAATTTACACCCTTCCCTTCGAACCGGACCGGAACACATCAATAGTGCTTAGCGGCTATAATAGTACAATGGTGATACCACCACCGCATTATAATTGCCACTAATAATAATAACTAATAATTGGAAGTACCGGATGCGCAAGGTCGCCGGGTACGAGCGAATGTATACTCGGCTCATGATAGTGCAAGGAACCGTGGGGTTTTAGTCAGTAGGAGACCGACAGAACCTTCCGTTCTCGGAGGAAAGCGGAAACGTTCCGAGGCGGAGGATATCAATGAGTACTTACACCCCAGAAAACAAAAGTTATAAGTAGCTACTACCTTTCCTCCTTTTTTTAACAAAAATCTTTGGTTTCTAGAGTATTTGTGATGTGGCTGCACGACGTGTTTGGTCTCCGTGATAACACGCGTACGTACGGCGAGGGACTCAGCTGCGACCGCGACGGGTACTTCGCAGAACTCATCACGCCCTTCGACGTGACGCAGCAAGTCCTGAGGATACTACAGATCATGGAGCGTCCACTGGTGTCGCAGAGAAACCAACGACTGACGGTCTTCAGTGATGTTTACGCACATGTCGAGGTACTCACGAATATACATTTTTTTTTTTTTCAATGCCATTGTTTTATTATTGTCGAACTCCTTACACTTTCCTTTAAATAGATTATAAGCCTGTGGAGTACATTGTTTCTAGTTACAAATCTTATGGAGCTTTTGACCATAACAGTGGTTTTAAATTTGCAACTTCAACTTCGGGTTTTGTAAATAACACCACAATGTTGTCAATACCATGTACCTGCAGAGGTATGTACTATGATAGATCATCAAACGCTGGAAATTGCTCAATGAATGTTTACTTATTTTTCAGGTCAGTTGAGAAAAGTATGTAAAATATCACATAAAAAAATATACTTCGTGTTTGTTGAGGGAAGCCTTTGTAGGTATTTGAAATAATTTCAGCTTTTGAGTATTTACACAAAAAAATTTCCGAATATCATAAGTATGGTGTAGATTAAGCGATTGTATTATCGACTAATGTAAATGCTGAATATTGCATTGTCAATAAAGATAAGCAGATTAGAACATTTTTCGCGACAGTTACTTTGATTAAAAATCAAGTCATTACTGCTTTTTACCCGACTGCGCCAGAAGGAGGGTTATGTTTTTATTACCCGACTGTTCGACTGTATGTATGTATGTATATTTCTTTGGCACGCTCTGTAGCCTAAACGGCTTGATCGATTTCAGCTAGAGAGGTGCTGTTAGATTCGTCTTAATTGTGAGAGTGACACTGGGTATATCGAAATTGAAAAAAAAATTTAATGGCCTACTTTTGGCGCCATATTAAGTCTTCAAAAACATTTTTTTTTTTCAAAACCTATTGGGGTATCAAAATAAAGGGTTTTAAAAGGTGATTACAAAAATATATACCTACGATTTATATGGTTAAAAGTAATTCGAAGTAACAAATCGTAAAAAACACGTACCAAGAACTAAATCGTCTGCAAAATCTTTCACATTTGTAAACTAATAAAAAGCTGGAAATAAAAAAAAGTTTAAAAAAAATTAAAAACCCGACTGCGGTACAAAAACATAAGTTAAAAAAAAAAACTGAAAAGCTAAAAACAATCTCATTTTTTTTTTAATTAAATTTTTTACCGCAGTCGGGTATTTTATTTATTTTTTATTACTTTTTTTAGGTACTTAATGAAAAATATGGCTGAAATAATTTGTTGAAATAAATAGGGTTGTTTCTCTTACATCATCTACCTTTGTCCTGTTCTTACGTTCCTACTTACTTATAAAATACAAGGTGACAGGAACATCGACGCGCAACCTGCACACTAATTGCGTAACACACTATCAATCTAAATCAATCATTTTGAAGGATATTGCTAATCCATTGCTTCATATGTTCAAGAAATGTGTCTGCTGAATAACGTAAGCAGCGCAATGTATGTTGTTGAACTGTCAAAATGAAACCCATTGCTACTGATAGCCTGATAGGGTGGTACGCAATTGTTCCGCTGCAGAATCATGTACTGAATCCATGGTAACAGGTTATGCGTCGATATCCCCGCCACCCTGTATACGTCACAAACTCAACGACGACGATGATAGTGCTTACTTACCTAGAAGTAACCATATTTAATAGTAGATTGTTTGCCAAAGTAGCAAACAACTATTTTGTAGGCGAGAGTGTTTCTTTGAATCCTGAGCGCAGCAAGGGATTCAAATTACGTTACTCGAGCTTAAAATAATGTTGCTCCTGAGGTGGGCACTACTTTTTATCACCCTCTATGAAAAAATAAGTAAGGTAGGTTACTCATTTTTTTTTATTCCTAATTTGAGTAAACAATTACGAAGGCAGAATGCTTTTCGCGGGTTTTTAATTTTTTCACAAACTTTTTTTTTTAATTGGCTCGCGCGCTTTTTATTTTATCATACAGCCTGTTACTTGTTCATACAATGTTCGCGATTGATCTCTTTAGTGATTGGAACTTTTACTAACAATATCCACATTCCAAATTCAAATCACTTTTAGTCCCTTGGGATTAAAGAGCTATTTTAGTCCTTGTTTACGAAGAATACACTAGCTCTTTTTGAATAGATGTGATAAAAAGTAATATTCTTCTCATTTAGGACCCCAGAAGAGGAGAGTTATATTGGAAAAGTAAAGAGAACACGGAGCAGTTCAATAGATACAAAGATCTGAGACGAAACAAGAAGGCGTTGCTCAACGATACCCAGCTCTACAAGGATTGGATGTACCAAGTTAATTATGTGTGTACCTATTTATTTAATAAGTCTTGTATCTCAATGCTGATAGTGCTATGTTGATTAACCATTTCTTGCAAGTCAGACAGATTAACTTATATTGAGAAAATACATTGTTCTAGAACAAATACGGACATTACTACGAAGGAGAGGAGTTGAATTACAGATTGCAAATAAGCGTTTCGGTACCAGTGTTTGACCATGTAACAAGTGAGGTAAGGAGGAGAAGGCGTTTCAAATATCCACATGTCAAATTGCTAATGTACTCATTATGCTATCAAAGTCTTAACATGTCTTTGCTTAACTTTCAGAACATCACGAAAAAACTTGAAGAGGTAAGTTTGATTGCATCAAAAGGCAAATTAATGTATAAATATACTACGTGTAAAAACACAAACTTAACTGATATTACTGATAAAAATGCATTATAAATACTGATGTTCGTAATTGCGCTGATAACTGGCTTATCTAAATTCTCATAATCACATGACTTATTTGTTCACAGGAAAAACAAAGAAACTCTACTAGGACAGTAAGTAATAAGGAAAATGCTTATTTTGACATAATAAATCACGTTCTTACGTAATTCTTATCCTATATCCAGATATTGATATGATATCTGTATGTTGTCCGCGACTTCTTCGAATGTTACAGACTCGAATGCTCAATTTCACCCGCTCAGAGATTGAGTGTTCAGAACTCATTTCTCTTTGCACCTCTACAGCTTTCAAGGAACATACTTAGGTATATCTTCCGGACCAGTTTCTTACATGAGAGGTAGACTTACGAGGAGAGTTTTGTCAGGGTAGTAATAAAAGCTCCGACAAAAAATAAGAATTGTCCTTACTCAAAATATTAAATCTACTGCCTAAATTACTAACTTTGCGATTACTTTTGTCCGAATAAAAATGACGAAACGACCGAATGAGATACTGAAATCTACAAAAAATAAACATGACTGTTTATAATACTTTTCTACTAGCTAACCAAATTATAAAGTGTGACCAGCGTATTATAAGGTACGTCTGAAACGAATTACACGTGTTATTGTTTACGTAATACAGAACGACGGGGAGGTCTGTAGTATTCCCTCGCCATAAGACCGCAGACCATGAGAGTATAGTATAGCAAGTCATTTTGTCCTATTTTATAAAGCTAATCACTTTATTTGTATAGAACAAGGAGAAAACGAGCGGGGCATGGAGGAAAATTACTTTAATATTGAAGATAGCTTTATTCAAACGAAACATTATTTTGTTTATCCAAAAGTACAATACAAAACATTAATATGTATGAATAACATTAACAAATCACAAAGTGTCACACTATTGACATAAAAAAATAAATATTCATACAGTCTCAAAACTGGTTAGGCGTAGTACAAAATCACTCGCGATTCAAGAATTACGACGGGAGCGGCGAACGTCACAGGCGACACAGGTCCGTCGTCTAGAAGCCTTTGGGCGCGACTGAATGCATCGAGCGAGCGCATCGGTTTATTAGGCATTATTTAGATATTTTACTACAATTAAATTAGTAGTCAAAATAAAAATATAAAAATTGAGTTTGGTAGATAAACATCTCAAATTTTAAAATATTTAACACTTTTTGTTATTTTCAATAAATTCTTACGCGTAGACGACGGTTTTGCACATGACTTTATTGGGATTTTTCAGCGTAGTTAACATTTTTTTACAGGTACTAATACATTAAACTTAAAAAAAATAAATCGTAGACTTACTAATATATTATATGCCTAGTATTTAGGATTTTTTTTCAGATCGTTATTTGCTACCAGTAAGCTAAAAAAGCAATCGAAAAACTTGGTGTTTCGTGATTACGTAAAAACGTGTGTTTGTTTTTTATTTTTTGGAATTTATATTAAGTAGTTATCAAAAATTAAATTCGTAGACTTACTAGATAGATAGGTGATAAATACTTGTGTATTTTTTAAAAAACTAGATAACTTAAGGATATTGAGAAATTTGCGCTGAAAAAAACTGATTTTTCTGTTTTTAGTCCGCGAAATTGTTAAATTACGTTTCTACTGAAAACTATGAGTCTCAATAGTCTCAACTATCAATCACTCTAATCAATTAATATATACCTAAGTAAAAGTATTTATTTGTATACGCTCGCTCTTGTATTCTATGTCGACGGAGCCTATTTCTATGTAAAGAGTTTATAACCTAACCAAACCTAACCTCGGGGTGCTCTTCGCTCGTTCATAAATATGTTTTCGGTGACTTAGTATTTTTTCGGAATTTTAGTATTTTTATTTGGAAATTTAGTTTATTATTTGAAAGTACAGATTATTCTTCGTAGAGTTGTAATTTGAATAAGCTCATTGTTTTTAGTTAAATTCAACTTTTTTTTTCGGTTAATTTTGTGTTAATTTATCGGTAATTCATTTTTTAACACCCTTGCTCGTAAAGCTGATGTAATTCCACCGGTTTTAAATATGTAAAGAGGGTCATAAAAAACGCGTGTGTTACCAAAGCAAATAGTTAAGTTATAGTCCATACAAATTCCATAACAGCATTATTTGCCATTTCAAATTTGGAACTGATCGCCGCCGCACGACTCCAGCTGTGACTCCAGCTAGTGAGCAGCGCGCTGTTGCTATTCAAATTTCGCCAGTCAGTAGGCAGCGCTAGCGCGCTGTTAAAATGGCGGGAAAGCAACAGTGTGCATTCACAGATTGAGTTTATTTAAAATTAAAAAAAACAGTTTATTCGGTAATTTAAAGATTCCATCCAAAACAAAGCAAATATAAGTGCCAAAATAACTCAGACAATAAATTTGGAGCCACAAACGAAGAAGTTTTTGCCCTGAGCCGCGCCCCTCTTCTACTGATGATACTTTTTTATTTACAAACTAATGACGAATTACAATGCTCTTCTGCCGCCTTTCAAGAAGTTTCGTCGTCTCCAACATTTACCCTAACACAAAACAATGACATTATGAATAGTAATAATAATAATAAAACATAATTAAAAAACCAACTACAACTACGTATCATTTTAACAATTGTAATTTCACTAACTGTTTCAATAATTAAAAATGAACAAAATATAAAATGTTTTTTTTCTGTTTCCTCGAAAATGTGTTAAAAAACGTCGTACGATATACGTGCGTATGGTTATAACATGCTCGGCTCAATTACGCCCTCGCCTTCGGCTCGGGCTGAAATTCCGCCTCGCATGTTATAACCATCTTTACGCACTAATATCGTAATGTACTATTAACACAGCTTAGTTAGTATATTACAATCAACCACAGATCGCCGGAAGGTAATTTGTTTTTCGGAAGCAATATTATTTCCCGTTTTGTCAGTGGTAGGTGGCTACGGATCTTTGTCTTATTGTATAGACAGAAGATAATAGCCAAACGGACTGACGAACTGTAGATTGTATACGGATTAGAATAATACGGAAGACAAAAACATCGAGTGATTTATTGCAAATGAATGTAGACCAGCAGTGCATTTCCTTAGGTTATTATAAGTTGATTGACTGATAGAATGTAAGTCCTTCCGCAGTACCCGGTCAACCGGCTGTTAGGAGTGGCTGGCGTGGACATCCCCATCGATCATTTGAAATTGGTGCTACCTTATCATCAGGTAAACATTTCAGGATTATAAAATTATCATCACGCAATATACTTATGTCTGGTAAAATGTAATGAAAACGTTTTTACGTTATGTAGCCGTCGTCTAGTAGGCGCTGCGTAGCAGTCGTCTCGTAGGCGTCACGTAACACGCGTGTGTAGGCATTACGTAGCAGTCGTCTCGTAGGCGCTGCGTAGCAGTCGTCTCGTTGGCGTCACGTAGACAGTACGTAGCAGTCGTCTCGTAGGCGTTACGTAGCATCGGTCTAATGTTATAGGGGGTGAACGCTTGCCACCAAAAGACCATAGAAGCAGTTTATGTACAAAATTATTATATAAAAACATATTATTATATAAAATGGCAAAGAAATATTGTATCTATGTATATTATGAAGTCTACCAATTAGTGTTATGTAGTACGTCGAATTCGATAATAATCATTACTTTATAGTCAGTCTACTCTGCGAAATTTGTATTCCAAGAATACTCATAACTTACTTAACTCGGGTGTACGCTTAAGAATTTACAAGCTGCTGTATTTTTTTTTTACTTTAATGACAAGTATAAGGCGTTGGTGTTCATTCTATAGTACATATTTATTATCCAGAACCTTTATTGCCCTACCTTCAGAACTACCTGACCATATACGTGCATATCTTTATCTTGTAGTTTTATTATCAATTCATTGTTATTATCGCATATTCGTATGATGTCACGCATTCTTCGGAGCGTCGCGGTTGTCGTGTATATTTCTTGAATATTTCTCCTCTGCTCTTGAATCTTACTCTTTCAAATAAGCTTTTGAAGGCACCATGAGAAGTTTTACTTGAATGAAGCTTTAGCTATATTAGCAAGTAGGTCGTGATGATAGTAAAATTCGTTGCATCTTTCAGATAGGTGCAGGAGGATCTCTAATGCTCGTCGACCATCGTGGCAATATCGTCTTACATGACAACATAAAACACACGGTAAGCTAAACATATTATTAATTAACTCTGAAATAAAATCATGTTTTTACTATACTTAGATATTTTTATGTTGAAATCCGTAATCTGCGCATAATTGAAATGTATTCATTGCTTTCAATATCGTCTTTGATTTTCCTCACATATTTGATGTTTGATATTTTGACATTCTAATACTACTTTTGATAAAAAATTGTAGAATGTTTGGACATGCGTCATTTTAATAACATTATGTGAGTCATGATAATTATATTGTTTGCTATCAGTTCGACGGCGACATTTTAAAACCCGGATATCGGACAGTTGACCTCCTGGATTTGGAACAGCCGGCTGAGAATCATAAGCCGCGATATTATCCCAAAGAATGGCTGAAGGTGGCTTAGACTTATTATTCTTTAATATTCTTTATCTGTCCACGAACTCTGACCTAAATTAAATTATTATACGTTTTAGTTCCGCAAAATGATGATAATAGATAAAGACAAAGGTAACATAACGATGTATGGGAAAGGCATCTATGACGACGGGATGAGAGCTATTCTGGAAAAACGGCAGTACTTTTGGAAAAGAGTGCTGAACCATTATACTGCTGTGGTGGCACTGCCCCTAAACAACAGAGTACATGCGGTCCCTGAAGCTGCCTTCACGAGAGAAATAGCCAACGAGGCGTGGAGATCGCTGTCCAGAACTGAATACGCCGTCAACCCTGATTGGTAATCCTCTTATCAGACCTATTTATAAAGACAATATAGATCGTGCAGATATGACGAAAATGTGTCGCAATTCATAAAATATCTTCGAATCGGATGTAAATAATCCGTTAAAAGAAAAACATTTATGCGGAATATTGTAATACTTAGCAAAAACGGGAAATAGGGATTTCAAAACGTGCTATATCCTGTCGATATACAACACGTTTTCGATGCTTATCCCCATAATCATCTACAGCAGTCCAAAACTGGACTTTAAACTTTCAGCTAGAATGTTTCTCGCTCCTGAGCCCATTCATCTATAACGTCTAAGTTTCACAATTGACGATGGGTACCTATAGATAATTTTCTTGTTTCCCCGATCTCCAGGTTGTATTGCCGTCACATTGAGCCGCACTTTGAGTCGCGCGAAGCGGAGGTGCGGCACTTCATCAAACGTCGCAGTGATGAGGGAGACTTCTCCATGCAGAAACTCGAGTATCTCTTTAGCCCGATCCCGCCTTCTTTGTTTGAGAAGACTTACCAATGTTTGTCGATATTTCTTACTAGCCTAATGTTTTACTTCGCCAATGCAATATAGTTTTAATCCTTGCAACATTATTGATCTAATGCCTAACGGAAGCATTACTTTGGTTTATTTTGCGATTAAATTAGAAGTTATTGAAATAGACAACAATGGGGGAAATGATACCATACAGATTTGCTTTATCTAAAAGGTATTTTTTAATTATACCTTTTCCTTTCCCTCTACGGGGAAATCCTTATGAAGTTTGGTGAAGGTTATCTTAACATAGTACCGACTAAGCCCATCTATAAGCTACCTTGGTTAGGCCGAGGGCCCGGGTAATACCCTAACTTGCACCTACACCCGCGATAAGTATCCAAAAGTATACCCAATTTAAGATAACAATAAAACAAAAAATAATGAAATAGTATGACCCTAGTACGACGTAATAAATCATAAGTCATAAGACTGTGAATATTTTTAGTATATGTATACACTTATTTATTGCAATCAGTAAGATAAACACAGTAGGTATTCACTAGCAATTAGTGGTAATGAATAATTTCTTTCGCTTTTACGTCGGAGTAACAAATATAAAGTTTGAATTCCCAAAATGTTTGAACACTCGAAATGAATGCCCTAATGATTCAAAAAAGTGGTTTAATTATGTGCTGCCAGCTAAAAACAGCAGCATATATATGACGTTTTTAAGTTCTCTGAAGGGCTTCTCTCAAATGTGTCTGTTTCGATCGTTAGATACTAGTAGAATTCAAGTAAGTACATAACAACATTATTGATCCGTGGCATGTTAACGTGAGTGTAAGTTATCCGCTTATCAACTGATATCAACAGCTGCTGGTCAGCCTGATACACCACTTTCCAATAAGTAGGTACGATGCATGTATAATCACAAAACTTTCCGAAAACTATGCTTCTGTTTAACTCATTCAATCACATAATCTATTGCGCTTTTGGAACTATTACTTAAGTGTTATTAATAGACTTAAAACAATGCTAATAATATGTACATGGATATAAAAAAGTGGAAAAGAATCAAGGGCATCAAAAAATTTGTCCGCATCGCTGCCATCAGGAAAAGTCCCAAAAGGCTGGCAACTTTGCCTCGTTGTATAGCGATACTAATTATTTGGCCAAAAAATAGGCCAGCCCTCTGGTCACGTGAAGAGTCGACCAACCGCTTGGCGATGTCTCGAAAAACCAAGTGAGTTTGTGTGTAGTGTGTTACGTATTTAAAACTATTTTCTATACTAATTTAAAACTATCTTTACATACACCCTCTGAACACTCCTTTAGTTACATTTCGGACAGTTCTTAACGTAGACCAAGCCTCTTGAAAACAGTAAGACAGAGAAACCTATTTCTATTTTTTGAGTTTCATACGGAACATGAAAAAATTATCAGGCTATCTTACTTAGGTTTTCGCTTACTTTACGGAACGCTTGTTTGTAAATGCGAAAAAAAAAATATCTATCTGTCAATCTGCGAACCGAAAACCAATCAATGTTGCGCAGGTAACGAGGACCTAATGGCGAAGTTCTGCAAGGAGGCCATCGCGACGGACCAGTGGGCGCGGGAGCATCAGGTCCCCGGCACTGACCGAGACTGTGACACCTGCGAGCTGGGGTCTACCACTGCTTTCTTTGCTAGTGGTAATAAAATGAAATGAAATTATTTATTCTGTAAATAAGATGTCTGAATCACTTTAACACGTGATATTATAAAAAATAAATAAGCTAGATGAGGTCGGCAATACTCAATACTCAATACTCAATCATTTATTGCATTCCACAATGTATATGTTTAGGTGGTAGGAAACATTTGTTGTAACAATCGTGGACCCTGTCGGGCACAGCAAAACATAAAAATTCAAGGAAGAGGACTTATTTATACATGAAAAAAAAACTAAACTAAACTTATTCTAAGTACAATTTAAGGTAACATTTTATTAATTTAATCTAATCTAAAAATTTTATTACTAATTTATATTATTATGTCTGTTCTATGGATTTGTCTATTAAATATTCATATATTAACATTTATTAGTAATATAGTTAATAGTTTATTTAATTATATTTAATATTGCTTATTTCTTTACCTGCTTAAAAATTGTTCATTATTATTAATGTAATATGTATAAATATTAAGTATTATAGTATAATATGTATTTTTTTAATCTTTTATGTATTATTGTTATTGAATTTATCCGTTAGATATTCTTGTACTGTGTAATAACTTTTTTTAATTAAGAATTGCTTTAGTTTATTTAAAAATAAACTGGTTTTATTTTGTTGTTTTATGTCTTCTGGTAATTTATTATATATTTTTATTGACATTGAATATGGACTAGATGAATGTAGCTTAAGGCGGGAGGGGGGCAAATTTAGTCTATTTTGATGTCGCAACGAATAATTTGTTTGTAAGTCTCCCCGTGTGCTGTAAGAATCTGGATATTTACGGACTAGTTTACATAATTCTAAGATATAAATACCAACTAAGGTGAGAATCTTGTGTTTCTGAAAGTAAGGCTTGCAACTATCTGTTGGTTCTATATTTGTTATTATTCGTACAAGCTTTTTTTGGAGGGTAAATAGGGAGGGAGCGTCTGTGCTATTTCCCCATAAGATGATGCCATAGTTAAACCAAGCGTGGGCATACGCGTAGTATGTGACTAGTGCGGTTGGTAGGTTTGTAGTCTTTTTTATTTCGCGGAGAGCATATGAAAACTTTGAAATTTTTGCTTTTACTGTCTGTATATGTGTTTTCCAGTTTATATGAGTGTCTATTGTTAAACCTAGGAGAGTGAAATTGTTAACTGTTTCTAATTTATGTTGGTTAAAAGTAAAATCTATATTTATTTGCTTTTTCTGCCAAGGGTGAAAAGCTATTAATTTGGTTTTGGTAAAATTTATTTCGAGATTATGGTTGCTCATCCAGTTTACAGTTTTTTCAAGAATAGTTGTAAGTTTTTCATTTAATTTAGCATTTGTTTGGCATGAAGTCAGGATCGAGATATCGTCCGCAAAAAGTACACATGGCCCGTCTATGTTTTTGGGAAGGTCATTTATGTATATGAGGAAAAGCAGGCAACCTATAACACTTCCCTGGGGAATTGAAGCATGTATTGATTTAACATCAGATCTAATGAGCTGTGCTTGTTTTGTTTTTTGATTGTAGTATTCAATCTCAACTAATTGCTCTCTATCCTTTAAATATGATGCGAACCAGTCATGAGCTTTTCCTATCTAACTACTTTGAAAAGAAAGACCGAAACAAACTCAGAGGTCACAGTCTTTTTTAAAGTCCAGACATAATCTTGGTCGGGTCATGTCAAGACCATGTAGATTGATGCCTGAAATGGTTTTTTGAGGTAAGTACCACACAGATTTGAGTGGACCAGTCCATTTAGTGCAAGTATTTGTCAGTTTGATCAACTCTTCGTCAACTTTGACCAACTCTTGATCAATCAGAAACTAGAAATAGTTTCACGTAGAACGGCTCTAAGAGCGGTCTACTTCGAGCACCTGCACAGTTATGAGGTAATTTTAGTTAGAGCATCATGTATAAATTAGTCCATGTGGTAGTTATGTTAATTTTTGAGTTCTCTAGCTTTATTGGTCCAACGTATCTATGAAGATAAAGCATTTTAAAAATTCAATTGTAACGTTCAAAACCATTCACTGCTGCGTAGGATGTGGCTTAGCAGCGCAGGTTAATTTTTTTATCAGCCACGCATTCGTAGGTAGGTATACGATGCGCCTTGAGGAAGATATTTGTCAAAACAACATTCATCAAGGTTTTCCTGAGCCAACATCTACAGGTAGACTGAAAAAAACCTATCCTGTTTGTCTTAGTGACAAAAATCTAAATCCTCCCTCGCAACTAACAAAAATTGATGCTAGCGATTTTGCGGAAAACGGGACATGTTAGGTGCGAAAATTTATCACTCGATGGAAATATGTGACATTTTCCGCAAAATGGCAAGATTAAAACTCGATTTACCTCGTCCTTGTCTATGTTTGTCAAGATACAGAGCCCTATTGCTTGACCCTGATTACATGATAGCAAATCTAATGAGGAGTTACAGTAATAGCTGTAAAATCAGCGATAATCAGTTTTCTAGGTCAAAACTTAAAGGAATCTATCTAATCGAAGTGACTATGAAATAGCACATTTCAGTCGACAACTATCAAAAATATTCCTTTGCTGTATTGCATATTACCGCAATCGAAAGTACCTAAACAGCGTAATAATTTTTTAATCTTGCTCATTACAATCTGATCGACTGGTAATTCGTGGTAATATTACAAAATATCAAAGAGCCGAGAGCAGGCGATTAGAATCAGCTACTTCAATCAAGCCATCGATCACATTATTACATCGGTATCCTCTGGATTCAAATCAAATTACTTACGTCATTTTCAAAAGTTCGGTACGACCTCACCGATCTTATGACATAACTGCTGAAAATGTGACTTTTATCTTTGTTTTCCGTTGAAAGTAACGGAGAATGTTGATATTTTCTAGCGGCTCTTGCAAACAACCGAACAATCTGAACGTAGACCTTATAATCTAAGGATGTCATAGCCACGTGGTGCTCTGTAGCTGCTTATCCCCATGACTGTATATTACCCCGTTTCTGAAGTTGAAAACTTGCCAAACATGCCAAACTCTACTTTAGAATGACTTATGGTGATTCCTTCGATATAACCCGCGAAAATCAAAATATCTTACGTTTTTTACAAAGTATTTTTGAATTTCGCGGACTGTCACCGTAATTTCAATTTCTGAAATCAGATACCGGATGTATGTAATCTGCGTTCGCGATTTATTTGCCAAAAATTGTAAACAAATATGTATTAATGGAAAAATAACTTTAATTCCTACACAATAAAGTTCAGTTTACGCTACAATTTCAAATATTTTTATAACTTTTGCAATAGTGCTAGTCACTCTGAAATCAACTTAATTGTCATTGAAATAAAGTTGATACTTTAACTTGAAATAGGGTGGTGGTGTGCAGCACTGCGCACTTTTACTATATGTTTGTTGTCAGAGAGTGGTTTAACACGCTGGCAACAGTACCACGCGACCAGCGCGCACGCCGACCCGCCGGCGGGGTCGTGGTGGGCGCGCGGGCCGGCCGAGTCGTGGTACCGCCGAGCCGCCGCCGCGCCCGACACCCTCGTCGTGCATGTCCCGGTTGAACCCATCGGCAAGATGCGCATCAGCAAGACACGGCCCCCTCCTGTGAGTATATCTTCTTCTTATTAGCATGTCGATGGTAAAATTAACAAAAAAAAAACCGTTTGGTTCGTTCATAGAATTTCGTATCACATAATTTTTTTCTCATATTATCATTTCATAGAATAATCAATACGCAAAATACTTAGTTTGAATAAAATTAAATCATAGATTTTTGTTACAAATAAAATGCAATGTTTTGATATTCATATCATAGAATAACAAATCAAATATTCTTTATCCTCATATTGTTTAGTTAATATAAAACTTATTACCAAGAAAAACATTTTATCGAGTGACAGTTTCTAAGCGTTTCAATTCGTGGGGAAGATCACGTGGCGGGTCTAAGTTGGTTTACAAGCAATAATAATAAGGCGTAGTCGACGGAGCCCCGCTTCGCGAGGGGTATTTCTGTCTACAGGGTTTAAAGGAACCTAACCTAACACAAGTCGGGGTGCCCCAAGTCCCGAGATCGCTTATAGAAACCTTTATTTTTATATTTCATTCAAATACCATGGAAAAATACACTGAACAAACAATATTCGTTAAAACATAATTGTACTGTTTGATTAGTTTGTTAAATAAAAAAACGTGATTATAAAATTCATAGCAGTGGCGGCCAAGTGGTTACGGCCGCGACTTACGAGTTGTAGGTCGTAGGTTCGAACCCAGACAGGCGCTTTACTTTGTGTAAATTATTTCATCACCACTGCTCACAAAACGGTGAAGGAAAACATCGTGAGGAAACCGGTATGTCCTAGAACCAAAAATTCGAAGACATGTGACATCTACCAACCCGCACTGGGCCCGCGTGGTGGATTACGGCCCACTCCCTCTCACTGAGAGGAGGCCTGTGTCCCAGCAGTGGGAACATTATAGGCTGATGATGATGATAAAATTCATTGAATTGTTTCTGTGAAATATGTTTCATTCAAGTAAATAGTCGTTGAAACAATAATATTCGAAATAAAAATACAAGGACCAAATATTATATGAAACATTTTCTGCGAAACGAAATTCAATGTTTCTGTCTGCGAAAGAGGGGAACACCGGTTTTCTCACTTGTGCAGGTGATAGGGCAAAGATGCGGCAAAAGATGGAAGGTGAACCATTGTCTGTGGAAAGACGCCGCATACGCACCGGAGATTTGAACCTTCCATGAAACCCCACTTGTGGAAATTGTCTTTGCTGCGGCCGACTTGGGTACGAAGTCTATCAAGTTAGCCACGGCAACTTATGCCCGAATGGCAATTAAAGGTTGGATGGAAGGAGGTTTAATGTTTGTCCCATGTTACATGGGGTCGTCGGTAAAGGTTTTCTTATCCATCCCTATCGCCACACAATCACACTGATTATATCACAGATAGTAAGTCTCTATTGTCCATAAATCCAAACAAGGTGACGCATAATTATAGATAGTATCAAACTCATAATCTTGATAAGGAGATAGTTACTATATAATATTATGTCACCGTTTTGATTTATAAAATTACATGCTACTATGCTAGAACCTTATCGATTAGGAGAAGCTCTATAACGGCTGACTTTTTTACCGTCTGTACAAAAACAGGGTATAAGAGGTGAACGGAGTAGAAGCCTATAGCACAGATTTTTTTTTTCACAAAAATACTAAAATATCTCTATTTTTTAAGAATTTATCGATAATTTCCGCGCGTAGACAAGGATGCATCCCAGACGGTAAAAAACGTCAGCCAATATTTAGGGTGCTTTTTGTGGTACTTATATAAATGTAGGTAGCGTGTATTTACTTCTTTTGTTTAGTAAGTTTTGTTAAAGTTAATTCAGGAAATGTCATCCGAACGAAGACTAAATCAGACACTCATGCCTCTGGAGTGTAGAGGAGAACAGCGGTGGCCCAGATTTACGAGTTGTAGGCAGTTCCGATTAGCCCATAAGTAAATTAAGCAATTGCTTAGGGCATCATGTCTCGGGGGGCACCATAAACAGCACCGAAAAATATTTGCTAGCACATGAAAGGCAAGGCTGTTTGAAAACAGCCGCGCGTCGTGTTTTGTCGGAGATGTCGTTGCGTTGACGATGGAAAGGCTCGAATACCAACGCCTCTGTTTTTTTGCCTTTTTTTTTTTATTCGGGGCTCCTGTGTGAAACTTTTCAAATATATTTTCGGTGTTCTCTCATCGTGCCGCACCTAGTCAGCTAACAACTTTTCTCCCTGCATATGCTTGCTCAAAAACCCTCTGGGCTCCCCTACTATTATAATAATTTAAAGCGTATCTCTATCTATACATACGCGATACATTATAAGTGGTATACAAGCCATAGCTCAAAAGAGAAGCATTTAATTCCAATGTTTTTCTAAGGAGGGAGCTTTCGTACGCGACGAGTACGCGTAAAAAATCGCGCTCGTGTTAACGCACCCTAAAGTGTGTATGCAAAATAAAACATTAAAATTATAATAATTACGTAAAAAAACACTAAGGCAGACGAAGAAAAAAAATTCGTCGCTATGACTTCTTTACCGCCTATAAGATGATTCTCTTAAAATATTTCGTAAGAGTGTTTATTATAACTTTGTAGATCTACTAGGGAACAATGAAGTCGTAGTTTTTAGTACAAGATTTTTCATAGTGGGGCAAGCGTATATAAAGAACAATTGGCCGGTCCCTATTCAAGCTTTTCGTGTTTCAAAGCTTCACATGCGGGATGTATCGTAATGTAGGTTAACATCGATTACGACCTCTCACATAAAGCCGCATTACGAATCGTTGATAGTCTTTCTCCTTATTTTTGGAGTAAATATTATGTCGGTAACACGGATATACGCAGTTTCTTCGAATAATTTCATTGACAGATCATCGCCGATGATCAATAATGTATCAGATATCAGATTTGTAGATAAACATTTAATTAGCGATAAGTGATTAAATAGGTATTTATACTTTTTGAATATTTCGCAGACGTGTGAAAACGTAATGAAACAATTTATGTTCTTACTTACTTCCTCATTCTGCTGTTTATATTCAGAAAAGTTTAGGAATCATGAAAACTACTGAGAGAACTACGATTAATCATGAACAAATTACATATTAGCTTTTAGTCAACTCGACAACTCACGCGTACATTGCCGAAACTAGACAGCTGCCTAATATCCTAAACTGCCCGGCTGCCCAAAATCGACATCGAACGATAACCACAGAATGTCCAGACGCACTTTCGGTCGTTTCTATTTTTAGTAATTTTGTCTATGGTGGGAGTATTGCTTGTGTTCCGGGTTCTTTAGTCGAGTGATTAGATTTAGTACATTTGTGCCAAAGACGGAGTGGTTGTATCGGCATTACGAAATAAGTTACAATGCGTGCCACGAAAGATGAGACTTGACACACCACGTGGTTTGACATGCGCAGTACAGGGGCTATTTTTAAGTAAATAAAAAAAGGGTAAATAAATATCTACTTTGACTAAGAACTATTTTAACAATAGTTACCGTAATAACGTGGAATCTTAAAAACAACTGTCTAAGAACAAATAAAACGTTACTTGCTTCTGAACGTGTCTGACACTAAAATGTGCACGAAACAAACTTATTTAATAACTAGCTTCTGCCCGCGACTTCGTCCGCGCGAAATTTCTTGTTACACCGACCCACCCCGTCGCATCGCATCGCCTGCCCGCGCTATTACTTCGTTTTTGCTTAGCGTTCTTTCTGACTTTTTTCTTTTTGCTCGACTCCTAAAGGTCATAGCGTGATGTTAAATAAGAGTGAAGACTGAAATGTCTTGCTTTTGAATCGTTTTTAAATAGATCATGGTAGGCCACCAGGTGGCTTTAATTATTTCATTTACAGCTCAATACTGGCAGAGTTTTTGATTAATAGATGACAAAGATATTTATTTTTTAATATTTTAAAACTAGATGCAGAAATCGATGTTTCTAACCGAGTACTCTGAGAAGAAACATCGAAACAAACTCAGAGCCACACACAGTCTCTTTTAAAGTTCAGGCATTATCTTGGTTAGATCATGTGAGAACCATGAAGATTAGTGCCTGACGTGGTCTTTCTAGGAAAGAACTAGTTACAGTCAACAAAAGAGATAAGTATGCAGGATCGTCGGATATAGTTAAGTTTAGTAAGAAACCAATGGATGTTCTTGACTCATACTTATCTCTTTTGTTGACTGTACATTGATTTTAAATACATTTGACACTGATATAATAGTATGTTCCAGTACACCATTCGATCGGAATGGTTGACAGCGGCGAAAACGCTGGGCTCTGCGGAGCACGGCATCATTGGCGTGGCGGGCTACCACTTCCACCCACGACATTTAGTCGATCTGCTAGAATCGATCACCAACTTCCCCGTAAGTATAAGACTACCCTTGTCTTTTCGTCGTAAGCAGCATAGCATTACTACGCTACTACGACGCTGCTACGAAGCTACTACTACGCTGCTACGACGCTACTACTACGCTGCTACGACGCTGCTACGACGCCGCTACGACGCTGCTACGACACTGGTACGACGCTGCTACGATGCTGTTATGACGCTGCTACTACGCTGCTACGACGCTGCTACGACGTTGCTACGACGCTGCTGACGTTGCTACGACACTGCTACGACGCTGCTACGACGCAGCTACGACGCTGCTACGATGGGTGCTACGCAGTGTCTTTCGTAGGAGGATCTACGAAAGTCGTAGATGATGAACAAATAACTTAAATGAATGTATTATCTAATACATTTTTGTTTCATACATTGTTGTTGGATAGGAATATAACCATGGCGCAATTCCACTGATAAGTAGGATGTGCAAGTAGAAGTTACGGACGTTAGCTGCACCGGTCGCCGTGGGTCGCACAGTGGATATTCCCACCTATATTTTAATACAAAGTGGAATACACGTATACGTGTGTAGCGTAGTCGTAAACAGCAATTGAACTGCTTCTTGGGATTATATTACCTAACCTATTCATCATTTTTTTTTACAAAACTGAACGCTCCTTGCTAATTTAGCCATCCCATACAAACCGGTCATACTTATTTTACAAATATCTAATATTACACCTGTTCTAGTGTCCCGAAGGCGAAGAGTGCCGTCCTCGGTGCGACGGCACGATCTGGTCGTGCGTGTTGATCGACGAGAACGGCTGGATAGTCGCGCGGGAAGGTCGCAACGTCACGGGCGAGCCGGACGAGCCCCTGACCGAGCACTTCGCGTCCGTGTACCCCACGGCAATGAAGGCGCTGCTCAATGCCAGCGTGTTTGAGATGAACTGGATACATGACTATCAGGGAGTGTGCTTTCCACCGGTGGATGAGCCGCAGAGTTCGGCTATTACTGTAAGTTATTTTTTTCTTATTCTGCTGCTACCTAGGGCTTGTTAACTTATTTTACACAATTTTATGTAGTCTATTGGATTTTTTTAAATTAAATTAATTAATTTTGCAGGCGGTGCCGTCCATACTCCTATCACTGTGGCGGTCATTAAGCCTTATACTTCGAGTTACACAGGAGATGGTGACGCTCATCACAATTCTTAGTTCTGGTAAGTTGGCAACAAAACTTACTAAATATTCGACATATTTATTATAATATTAAAGGTCCTCTTGATGATCGGATACTGCTTCTTACTTGATTCAGGCATCAATAAACAGTATATTTATTTCTTTCTTATAAATAATATAAGTACTCACCGAGTTTAATCTATAAATTGCGCTTCAACACATCAGCACTTCAAAGAAGACATACACATTCACACTCACAAACACATACACACACAAACACATACACACACACACACAACAACACAAACACTGTTTTCACATAGGCATACATACAACTACAGTTACACAAAGAGCTGCAAATTAGTTTATAATTTTAAGTCATTTACTCCTAATTGTTATCTTTTATTCCTAATTTTAATTTTTAGTCACCTTTTGTAAGCAATCGTCTCAATATTGTTAATAATTAAGGTAAAGAGCGAGATAGCCCCAACACAAGTACCTATTATCAATTACTTACTGGGGATGTCTCATTTATAATCCATGTAACTGTTTTGGGACAAATAAATATTTTCTTTTTTTTTTTCAGTATAAAACAAAGCGTGACCGCGTGACCGCGTTGTTCTTCAATACAACGCAACGGATTTTGATGCGGTTTACACCATCATTTAGAGAATTTATTCCGGAAATTCTATGCGTATAGTAAATTTAAATTTATCTTAGATATAGCACCGGAATCTCGATGTTTGACATGTCGCCATATTAGTAGACTGCACCCCTGTGAAGCTAGCTAGGCGGGTCACTAGTTCCTCAATAAAAGTAAAATGCTATGTTTCGAGAAACACAAATCTATGTTTGTTACAGGTTGTATAACACTAGTGTCCGGTGACACGGAACAAGAGAAACAGAAACGCAAGAAGCGACTGTGGCGCGACTACGAACGAGAGAAGTATGAGACTTTGTACGACGACCGCGTGCTCGTTAACAGAACGAGGTTTGCAGCGTGTGACAGATCTAGAGTGCTCTATGTGTTACAGGTATTAATTACTAACATATTATACAGGGTGGCCGGGACATCGAGGCGCAACCAGTTACATAGATTCAGTAGGTACATGATTCGGAACGCCCCTGCATTTATACTATTTATAGTCGGTCTAAAAGAAATATTACCCTTTCAATACAATTTGACCGCGTAGGTTACACTTTTCTATGAAACGGTTTTTTTAATACAACCACTGAAAAAATTCAACACTAGGGAGTCTAGAATCAAGTGCTAAATTAATGGTTACAGTCAGGGCTCGATCTAGCTATTTAGCCGCTCTGGGCAACTTTACACTAACTCGATATCTTAATTTGTTGTGTGTTGTCTTATATTTGTTTATTTTTCTAATATTTTATTTTTATTATTATTTAATGTACCTAATGCTATTGTATGATCCAACTGTTGCTTGAAATAAAGATATTGAATTGAATTAATTCAAAAATCATTACATAGCCACAGAATAACTAATACTATGCCATAGCGAAAGAGTTTGTTCCTTGTTTCCTATTTAGGTATTTCTTCTTCATTCTTTCGACTTGGCTTAATTACTTGGCACTAAGCGTGCTGTCTTATAATTGTCTCAGGAGACAGACTTAAGCAAATTGTAAGACACTAGCACTTTGCCCGCAACTTCGTCCGCGTGTAGGTATTTCGTACTTTTCTCAAATAAATTCGAAAATGTATGTTTATGATCTTTATCATTTATTTAGATTAAGAAGTAGGTATTCGGGCCAATTTTCAAGATTATTATCCAAATGAATAAGATTTTCATATAAACTGTATCTCCTCTTTTTAACCCCCCTGGGGTGGAATTTAAAAAAATCGTCTGAGATGTTTCTATAACTAAAACTACTACTTAGTTACTTACACTTAACTAATTACTACTTATACTTAAAGATTATTTATACCAATTTTCCAGTTAATCAAAAATTGAATTAAATGGGACTTAAACATGTCTGGCGAAGTGTGGGTGTACTATAAGTACACCTCTGCATAACCCTTCGCGGATTACAGGCGTGATGTTATGTTTACACGATAGCGTTACCAAACACGTTATACAGTAAGAGTTATCACAGACATACATAGGTGGGTACCTATTATCTGAGGGACTAATGGCTAAATAATAACAGCCGCACAAGTCGATCGATCAGGTTAAGTTACGCTTGCAGCGGTTGGTCTGTGGATGTGTGACCATCTTTACATACCGAGACCCCTCCGTGCCTCCGTGCCTCGGAAAGCACGTTAAGCCGTTGGTCCCGGCTGACATTCGTGGATCTTTGACAGTCGTTACGGGTAGTCAGAAGCCCTAAAGTCTGACAACCAGTCTTACCGAGGCGTATCGTATTACCCAGTAACTGGGTTGTGGAGGTCAGATAGGCAGTCGCTCCATGTAAAATACTGGTATTCAGCTGCAACCGGTTAGACTTGAAGCCGACCCTAACATAGTTGGGAAAAGGCTAGGCACATGGTGAAGTACCTATTATCTACCTACCTACTTGTTGTTTTGACGACATGTGACTAAAAATGAGAGCACCTTGTTAATAAACCATGTAGTCAAAATTAACTAAGCTTGTATTTTAATTAGGTATAACAAGTAGGAAGTACGTCTCAGATATTAATTAATCCATTATTCATGTTCCGATGTTATCTACTAACATTTAAATACTTGTTCGAATATGTTAAAATTTTGTTAAGATAAATGTAATTGATTTGATAAGACATTACTAAGTATTCAAATTACAAGTAGGTATTTTGTTGAGTTTTAATGGAAACAAGTTGGTTTTTCTAGTAAAAATAACTTTAACTTTATTTAGTTTGAGAAAACAATACATAGGCTCTACTAGTGATGTTCACAGAGTATATAGAGTTGGGAAAAGTTAACGAAGAAAAAAAACGACATATTAATACAACTCAAGTCAATGGAACAGAAGGCGCGAAATTTAAATATTACAACATATTTCCTAATCGTTGATCAAACTTTGGATTTTCCCCATACCGTACACATATACTGTAAAGTGCATTAAAATCGAACAAAAAATTGTAGATAATATTATCATTATGTAGGAAACCATGATGGATGATCGACGGGTTGGCCGATGGGGCTGAAAGGTTCTGGAGTGGCGACCGCGTACCGGAAGTCGTAACGTTGGAAGGCCTCCCCTCCCACAGGGAGGACCGATGACCTTGTGAAGACCGCAGGAATCCGATGGATGCGCGAAGCACAGAGCCGGTCGAAGTGGCGGCGGTGCTTTTGGGAGGCCTATGTCCAGCAGTGGGCGACTTTCGGCTGAAATGATGACGATGATAGTGATGTAGAAAATCAGACGGAAAGTCGGGCGTCTTTAAAAAAAGTTGTAGCGGTCTTGTACCTACTGTATAAAGTTACACTGCTCTTTGTGTTAGTTACACATGCTCTAAATTCTAGTGGAGAACATTACTAGAACTAACGATAACAATTTCGGGTTTTAAACCCTTATCTAAATAGGTACTTCTAAGATTTAAAATTAACCGATAGCATCAGCAGCCGATAAAAAAAAATTATGACTCATTTTATCGAATCACAATTCACTGACAGCATTTATCCAGAGATCCAGAGATCAGAGAGTCCATTGAAGCAAAGCATTTCCCAACCTCAATTAATATTTTCCTTTTGTCTTCCAGGACACGCCAAAAGCTGAAGAGGCTCTAAGGCGACCTCCGAAGCCGTGCACGTGGCCCCTGGTCGCGGCGCGCGTGCCGCACACCAACCTGCTGCTCGTGGCCGTGTACAAACCGTGCAAGATCAAAGGAAAGCCTGTCAATGATCCTTTGGTCAATGAGCAGGTAAGTTCAGCGTAGTCACTGTGTGACTTGTTTGAATGATTGTCTGAACCAGAATTAAGTTACGCGATAAGGCTGCCCATTGTAGTAAGTATTTTTTGTATTGATAATCATATTTTTTGTTATGTATTTTCTGGTGTACAATAAAATATATAAAAAGAAATAAATAAATTCTGACAACTATGGACCGGAAGATTAAACGACGAAGTCTGTAGGTACATCTCACACGAGACCAGAAAACTCAATTATTGTAATCAACGCTCAAGATCTTTGTATGCCCCCCCCCCCCATTTGATATCCAAATTGAAGGTTTGTAGGTAATTCACAATCTGAGCAAGTGGTTTAGTTTAGCCTACCCCGAACAAGATCCTGGCTTCGTCTTCTATTATGCCCTTACTCGCTCCTGTCCTCCTTTACCAGATAACAATCAAAAACAAAACAATGGCGCGCCATCAAGACGTGGAAAAACCTGCTCCGTGTTACTCATTCATTTCTCAGAGGCACTCTAATGATAAAGCCTACATCAAACGTATTATTTTTTATTTTCATTTTAATCCTAAGTAGTACCTATTTACCTACCTACCTAATCATAGATTATAATCCTATCGTCAATTAGAGTACCTAATTGATCATTCTTGGAATAACATCGAAAAATATCCTTCATGTCGGTGCTGCGAAAATCGAGAGTTACTGATCAAATCAGTTTACCTGTTATAAACATGTTCTGCAGTGCGATTCTGTAAAAATCTCACCGTGAAAACTTAGGTGAAGTGACCTGTCAATAGTGTCAATTCCTAGCAAAACCAAACTCACATCACGTAAGTTTTCACGGTGAGATTTGTACAGAATCGACCGGCTGGGTACAAAGGTTGGAATAAAACGCTTCGCCCTAACAGGGACATGTACCTAGGTACTCATAAGTTTCGTCTAGTCATAGCCTGTAACTATGTGTACTCGTATATTGTGCAAATCGATACTAATATTATAAATGCGAAAGTGTGTGTCTATCTGTCTGTTACCTCTTCACGGTTAAACCTGAACCGATTTAGATGAAATTTATATAGAGATAGTTTGAGTCCCGGCAAAGGACATAGGACAGTTTTTATCCTGATATTCCCACGGGATCGACACTTATGCGGGTGAAACCGCGGGGCGCTGCTAGTAAATAAATAAAATTAATAGTTTCAAACATGCAGTTTCAACTCTGTAAGGGCATTGCAAAACAAATAATATAGTACATTATGATACATGTGTGCTATGTTGATCATTATACTCGAGGCGGTATTATTCGCACACGCGTTTCATACGACGTTTTTCAACACACTTGCGAAGAAAAAATCTGTCCAGCTGCGAAACTGTCCAGCTGAGAATCTGTCCAGTTGCGAATCTGTCCAGTTGCTCCGGAGGGAAACAGACTTGCATTGTTAAGGACGTGTTTACGAATCTGACAAAAATCTGGCTTATTTTTGTCAGATTGTTTCGGTGCATTTTGCGTCATAATGAGACGAAACCAAATGTAACTAATAATTACCACAGATAGATTACTCTTTCATCTTCAAATGGTAGCAATTGTTTATTCAAAAATTTTGGTATATAATAAAAAAGAATTTCCGTTGCCTCTTCTCACAAAATCGACGATAGCGTGCTGACTTTAGGAACATTTTTCTTCTATTTAATCACATAAATTTATTTATTTAAAAATATTTCATTTAATCAGACATGTTCAACTCAAAAACGTAGCAAAAGTAACTATCAAAATGTTAGATACAAATAGGCTCAGAAAAATATAAAAATCGGAGCCCATTTTCTCACATATTTAGCCGTAATGCGTGAATCTTATTGGATTGAAATAAGGGTTATTTTACTGGTCTTGGTTTATTGCACGTAAATTTGTAATGAAATATTAGTCTGCGCTCGGCCGCCTTCGTGAGTGGACACTGTGTCAGTTGTAAGCAGCAGCTTGTACCTACTGAAAAAGATCGCTGTACGGATACAAAATATTTGACATACCATCTGATATTTCACGCATTCTGTATGTACAGACGCCAGCACATCAAGTTACTACAATCTGTCAGATTTCTTTAATAGATTTTCAACTTTATCACTAAAGCATAAGGTTCAAAGTTGATTGCGAAAATTTGACAGTTTCGGGTAGCTTGATGTGCTGGCGTCCGTACATTAGTTCATTGAGAATCCGCAATAATAGAACACCAGTCAGGCTCTTTTCCGTTTGGTTTCGGAAGGGACCACGGACAATAATTAATTAAGTTTTTTGTAATTTGCAGGTCAGTATCAGGTTGTATCTTGATCAAAATTAGATATTTGCTATTTGTTGTCCATAAATAAATACATGAATGTTGTAATTCTTATTGTACCTATAGGTTTTCTTAAATTAGAACTATCTGAAAAAAAATATCTTATCGGTATACTTACATTAGGACGAATAAATGACTACCTACTATTTCTAATTCTGACTTATCTAATCTGCAGTACCTGGAAGTGGAGCCGGACGTAAAGGGCTTCCGCCAGAGCTCGGCGAGTAAGCTGGCGTGCTGGCGCAACCGCGTGCCGCTACCCACGCGCCCGCCACACGTCAAGTGCTACCCACACAACTATGGACAGGTATTTTAGTTGAGTGTACAAGGATCTTATGATGCGTAGCCAAAATCGGAACTAACGTCGCCAGCTTGTTTGTCATTACAATATTTCTGTGACACAATTTCACAAAATGTTTACCAACAACCTCCCCATAGCATTCAGGCGCCAACAGTGTAGCGTCTTCTAGCCATGGAATAAGTATGTACAGACGCCAGCACATCAAGCTACCCAAAACTGTAAAATTTTCCTAATCAACTTTGAAACTTATGCTTTGGCGATAAAGTTGAAAATCTATTAAAGAAATTTGACAGACTGTAGTAGCTTGATGTGCTGGCGTCTGTACTACATTCATATAGTACACCTTGTAGCCTTGTGTAGTACTCTAAATAACTATGGCCGCTCGAAATTGTCTATTTGAACTCCACGACCTCATTCCACCGGCCCCCTTCTACCTTCGGACATCCAGACGCACTGCAAGTTACCATCCCTGCCTAGTTGCTATTCCACCAATTCGCACTAAGCGTTTTCAAATGTCCTTTTTTTTTTTGTGCGCACAGCAAAAGAGTGGAACTCGCTACCTGCGTTTGTGTTTCCGAGTGAATACAACCCGAATCTCTTCAAAGTAAGAGTGAACAGGCTTCTTCTGGGTAAGCTCACTCCATCGTAGACTTTATCTGTGTCATCTCTGACCTAGATTAGAGTCAAGAGCAAACCCATTTCGAATAATAAAAAAAAATGGTTTAGTGAAGCGGACATGGGTATAATAAGTTCTGATGCTATCGATGTTACATAATAATTTCCACACATAGAGTAGATTGTATTTTCATATTTTCCGTTTGTTTAAGTATGAAACTTTACTTTAAATAAGTAGTTTTATTGATAGATTAATCTAAATGAAAAATATATTTTTATGATATTATGATTTTTAAGAATCCCTCAATTTTGTGTAACAGGTATTTTCATTCGATAGAACTTTTAGAATCTGGTCAACATACGCAGCCTTAAAGCACCGTTCATCAACTTTCTGGCAACATAGCAATATCTGTGGCCTCCATCGCATATATGAAAAAAGACAAACATTTTAAGAATGTGGAAATGACTTTTACATCTTCCCATTAACATTCCCATAAAACTGTTCGCAGGAGTCGGGTTACAGACAGTGCGGGCCCTGGTTACCAGATCCTGAGGAAGGAGATGCTTCATCACACATTACAGTGTCAAACTCACTGCTGTCTATAATCATTGTTATGTTCCTAATTAAACATTACATGTTGTAAAGCTTCGAAGGAATCAAATAAAACAAAATTCCACATTTCCATTAACTTGTTTATTTCAATAATATCTAAACAAAGATATTTGGTTCGGAAATGATTGTAATACTGCACTGCTACCCGCAAACATTAGAAAATTACTATCGTCACATTTATTTGCAAAAGTTAAATACATTGGTATAGGGTAAAAGGGTGTCAATTAAATGGTTAGCATAGTATTGTTATTTCTGTGAGCAGAAAAATATAATCGGTGAGCAGAAATAGCTAATTGGTCAGCAACTCATGGTCAGCAAACATTTCAAAATCAATCAGCAATTTATGTCATTCTGGATGGCTGTAATTATTTTTGTACAGCATAAGGTGGTCGATAATAATAACGACAAACGCACATATAAACTTTTATTAGTGGAGAACGTGCTGATATTAGAACAAAAATGAGTGACTACGAAAAGAAAGAACTTCACTCGCTCTTGCATCCAATGTCGACGGAGCCGCGCTTCGCGGGGCTCCTATTTCTGTGAAAAGGGTTTAAAGTAACCTAACAAAACCGAACCTCGGGGTGGGAACATCATATGAACATTATGCGCCTGCCAGACTATGCTCCTTGCGCTGCTCATCGCTATGCTCCTCGCGCTGCCGTGATTTGCCGCGATGTTGCCCTCTCTGCCCACACACTGCTCTACTCGCGCAGTTAATCGCGACGCTCCTCACTTGTCATTTGCCTGGGAGAGACAATGGACGTTGAAACGGTGGCAGCGTGCGCGCTATGCATTTTTAGTATAGCTAATTATATTAATGTAGTAAAAAGAAATATACATCGTCGTCGTCGTCCTCGCCAACGGAGATGGTGGATTATTAACACCTTTTCATTTGACCATTCCACGCTTGGCGACGACATAATTTCCAATTTTGCATACGCGTGCGTCTTGCGCGAGCGCTCCATGCAGCCTGCGACCGCGCGATTATGTGGCCGGCCACTCGCACTCGTATTGCCGGTCCTTTGACTCGCGCGCAAAAACCGACAAAATAGGGAGCAGTAGGTAGGACGAGGAGCATGACGTGTGGCATGACGAGTAATGTTGCCACACTATGTCTCTGCCTCCTTTCCTCGTTACTTCCCATGCCACTCGTCGAGTGTGTGGCAGGCGCATTATACATTTTGATCAACAGCGCAAATGTTGTTATCGCAAATAAATATTCGATGAAATGAAAATTATGTTACCTTTTCACGCCTAATCCACAAAATCTTGCCGCTCAAGTAGTTATTTTGCGGACTGAATGTTTATTATGCAGACTCATGTTATTGTTGGCTGCCTATGTATGATTTAATTTTTGACCATTATCAAAATTAGTTGCGGAACAAGAATTGCTGCCTGATTTTTTTTATTGCAAACAAAATCTTTGTATGCTGACCAAATTATTTAAATGCTGCTTTTGGGTGGCTCGCCAAATTTTATAATTGCTGACCCATTTAATTACATTTCTAGGGTAAAATGTAAAATCAGAAAAGATAAGTAATTAATAGTAAATAGAATTAATGGAATGTAAGTATACCGGTCAATTGATTGTGCACTGAAGCGTCGCGCTCGTGCTCTTTATTAAGAAATATCGGGTTAATCAATATCGATATAATGAATCAAAACATCGACACAAACTCAACGCATCAGTGGGCAGAGAGCGAAACAAAGAGAACAAGTCGATAAGAAAACAATAAGATAGAATTACTACACTACGCATCCCTATCTAATATAAATCAAAATGCTTGAATTAAACAGTATTCCTCTCATTAAAGTTTATTGCTTATGGTCGGCATTGTAACATTATCACTATAGTCGGATTTTTAATTAGCTGTAGTAAAATTACACTTTATGTGTTACCACTTTTTAACGAAATTTCAATAGTGATGTGTCAAAATAATCGATTTATTCAAGTAACATTCAGTTTAAAATCGATCCATGTTAAATTGATTTTATAAAAGTTGATAATATTATTAGAGGATGATATTTATAATGAAAACTCAAACTCAAAGCATTTATTTCAATTAAACCATTTACAGGCACTTTTGAATTGTCAAGAAGTCGGTCAGTCAGAAAAAAAGAAATTCCAGATAATATAAGTTTGCAACAAAAACATTGAGCAATGCCTAATTACTGTTTTTTCATCAGTGATTGGATTTATAAAAAGCATAAATTCTAATCACAAACATATTTTTTAAATATTCTTTAATATTTTAAATATTCATAATATTCTTATTTTGAGGTTTGTAGTGTTTTGCAAATAATCCTGTATAGTAAACGTCGTTCCTAATGAAAACTTTAATTTGTGAAAAAAAATTGATTTCTTAGATCGATATAGTTGGGAGTTTTTGAGTAAAAATTTAAACAAAATTATCTTTAGTAGACTATATATTTACGCTGATTTGAAACTACAACATATATTTTTATCCGATCAATACAAAGAATATTGGATTGTTTACGGTCAAATCAAAATTGGTCAATTACGAATATCTAAATTAAAACGATGTTTCATTGCGTTTTAATCACATCACTAATAGAGCAACATTTTTTAACAAAATGACAGTAAGAAGTGTCATTTAACTGCAGCTAATTAAAAGTCGGACTATAGGTACTTGTGATTCTCGGCTCTTTATCCTCATGATAAAAACCTCAATCTATTAATACAGTATGTTAACTAACAGAGGGCGTTCCCGTTAACCCGCAATAGTATAGCATCCATACATGCTAAAAAAAATATTACCATTCGAAAATAAAATGTTTTTATTTTTTTTTATATTAAAATATTCACTAAAAATCGTAAATTGATACGTTAAAGAAACACTCTGTACACGCGTACTTGAAGGACAGCAATGTCGGAATTTATTTAATTAAATAAATTAGAATTAATTAAATAAATAGAGTATCAATTTACCATTTTTAGTGAATATTTTAATATAAAAAAAATTTAAACATTTTATTTTTGAATGGTAATATTTTTTTTAGCATGTATGGATGCTATACTATTGCGGGTTAACGGGAACGCCCTCTGTTAGTTAACATACTGTATATTACAGTCTGTAATCGTAACAGACAGGACATCAACCCAGCCGTTGGTTTGATGTCCTGTCTTGACTTATAAGCTTCCTCGCAGCACCAAGCTGCCTTAATGCCTGCTATTCAACGCTGGCACAGGGACCAAACAATATTTACAATGGAGAGGTTAGATAATACATTTTATTTAAAATAATAAAATATAAAGATTTGATTATTTTGATGTGGGAGATTCTTTGTTCCGTAAAATTAGCTACCAAATAAAATAGATCAATCTTTGAAGTCACTTTTGAACATCCTAACTACAGGTACATCGTCACAAACGTTCTACTTCACTCCAACAAAGTCAACATAATCACTGATCAAGCACTGCTGCAGTATGTTCCTTTAATTTATCACTAAATATTTATACACGTGCTATTTATTACATACAACCCTGAAAGTCAGACTATTAAATGTTCTATTATCTTCCATTTCCAACTGCCTACAGACATTATTGACTTAACACAAAATTGCAATACGGCGAGGTAAGAAAAAAAGGGAATATATTAATTACTTATTAATATTCTAAAGACTCCTTATTTTAATTAATAATCTTACGCCTCCATATTAATCTTAATAGACAAAAATATATAGCTAGATATTTTTGTATTACATTTCTTTATATCATGAATAAACTTTAATATCTCAATGTTGTAAGTCAACTGATTCTATTAATTCTATTATTGAGCCTGAACAACTACGATGCGAATTCTATAAGACTATAATGATATCAATCACATTTTTATTCAACAATCTTTGGTTCGACTTACAATATAATCATCAGATGGACTGAAAGTTCGGAGATAAATAATAGCATTCCCCAAAAGTTCCACTGCACCAAATGTTTGGCTAAAATCAACT
This sequence comes from Luperina testacea, assembly GCA_927399505.1. Taxonomy (NCBI): domain Eukaryota; kingdom Metazoa; phylum Arthropoda; class Insecta; order Lepidoptera; family Noctuidae; genus Luperina; species Luperina testacea. The sequence continues at coordinate 5,568,085 of OV656771.1, forward strand.
TTATGTTAAATCTTAGTGATTTTTAATAAGAAATAAACCCATTCAAGTTAGTTTGTTATGTATAGTCGACCTCTATATTGCTTTACCACTTTTGGCAACAACTTCCAGTATCCTGAAACTTCACTAAGGTTGAAACTGTCTAGCTGTCACATAAACAAACAGACCTTGTCCTTATAATAATATGATGCGCAAGAGCAATAACGAGGTCGACTATACGTAAAGCGGCATCGTTATTTCAAGACGTTCGAATCAAGCCTCTTCTAGAACATTTGACGCAGTTTCCAATTTCATAGAATCGCTACTCTGTAATACAATTCGATGATAATAAAATATACTGCGTTCGATCTGCATTGCCGTCACACATATAGTTTGCCACTATTAACGAATGCAGACCTAATGCAACAATCCTTAAGTGATTGGAGTATCGCCGACATTTCCTTATGTTTAACATCAAATGTTAACTGTATTGCACTGTAAGGCGTTTGATTATATCAGGACAATTTATTTGCGCACTGGTATCACCATCTTACTACATACAGACGACAGCCTTATGTCAAAAGCCATACATGTCATTTTACAATCGACATAATTAGCATCAATCATAATCGTCTTGATAACCAATAGTTGCTGTCAATACGGCTATATAAGGTCGAATTAAATTAGCTAGTCAAACTGTGTACGTTACCCCAGCAAGAAAGTGTCTCCTAGAGTTATAGGAGTAGAACGTATAATATGTGCCCTATCTGCTGTAAATGTGCCCCCAAATAAAAAATGTGTGCCCCCTGTCGTTTTGGAAAAAAACGGAAAAAACGATTCCTGCTGGGGTAACGTTTTTCTAGCAGGAAAATTCTAAACGAATGATCGGAGAGAGAAAAATTGTGCATGGCCAGAGAGCTTATATGTGTGCCCTAATGTGCCCCCAAAAAAAAAATCTGTGCCCCTTCAGGTTTTCGAGATATTGCATTTCCTGCTGGAGTAACGTTTTGATGAATCGTATATCTCTACAACCATTGCATGTGCCCCTGTAGAGTAAACATACACGAGTAGCTCTTAATGTGTGCCCCTTAGTGCCCCAATTAGTTTTAAGAAAATATTTATAGTTTTCAAGTTATAGCGGTTTTATGAAAACCCGAAAAAACATCGCAGCGCCTAAATTAGACAAGAAACAAGTTCGCTGAAAACTGTATTCGGTCCTTCTTGACGCTAATAATAACCATACAAAGTTTCAAAACTATTCATGCATGCGTTTTTGCTAAAAGTCAAAACGATGGTGTCCTAACTTTGACGGCAAAATACAAGGAACCGGCTCAATCCGAAATGTGTAGGTGTAAACCAAAATCATGTGCCTTTAGTCAAAAATATATGGTGAAAATATTCAGCTTGGAATGTTTCGCATTAAGTAAATATTAACAAATAACCAAAATATGTAAGCAACGGCTGGTTATCCGACCAAATTTGAATGACTACTAAAAAGCGACGGATTCATACATATCGATGACCTTCTTTACTTTACTCACTAACCGGTTCACACGTGTTGTGCCTGAGTACACTGACTTACAAAAGTAATAAGTAATTAAATAAAGTTGTTATTGGATTATATTCTACTAGCTGTTTCTATGACGTTACACATGATTAAGTACATTATAAATAGTAGCCTAAGTGCTATTCCAAGGTAAGCTATCTTCTCGATTCTAAATTTCATTAAAATACATCCAGTAATTTATATACTACTAAAAAGAGGTAGCTCTTTTTTGTATATAAATAAAAAGCCCGTATTTGTCTTTTTATATTAGGTACATATATATTTATTGAAAGAGATTAGATATCGCTAAAGATACCTAAAATCGTGTACTGCGCATGTCAAACCACGTGGTGTGTCAAGTCTCATCTTTCGTGGCACGCATTGTAAGTTTTTCATCATTAAGGGGAATGCTCCAACTAGCCCGCGGAATTCAAAATTTCTTGCGTTTTTTGCAATGAGGGTTTTCGTGAAAATTTACGACACCAGTTGGCACCACTGTGACAAGAGGTCTCCCAATACAAAATATATGATGACGTTCATCATTCGATTCATTCATTCGTTCATCATTCCGTCATGACTAAAGAAAATATAGGCTCTTTGACAGATGCCTGGACCTGACGTGCTAGTGCTGCCACCTAGCGAACGTCATTTCAGAAAACCCTCATTTGCAGGCCAGTGCTAGGTTGTATGTTGATTAAAATATTATTCGCGGTTGTAAGACGTATGTAGTTACAGAATTATAATTATCAAAATCACCAATACAACCCTCCAAGTTCATAAAGGCGTAGGAACAAAAAAAACAGAAAAAATTTGAATTTTGCGGGCTGGTTGGAGCATTCACCTTACTTAATAGAAGATTCCCTTTTTTCGCCTCCCCACACCGCTGCATATATCTCTGGCCCCGCGGCATCCGCTGACGTCGTGTCGCAAGGAGTCGCTTTGTCTAGCTTGGAGAAAGTGAGAGACTTAGATGAATAACTGATCTGTGATTTAAATAATAATGACTACACAACGTGCAAATAATTTCTTTGATCTGTGATTTGAAGCAATAATTACTTTAAGAATTAAAATTAAGGGAATAAAAATAATAATTTCCACATCAACAAGCGGTTTCATTTATTATAGTCACAAGGTGCATTTAATATATTTTTTAATTAGCCCCCAAAACTTTTGAACGCGACTGTACGGACAACAGCTTAGGTATAATACGTCCAATAAAGAAGGTCATCGATATGTATGAATCCGTCGCTTTTTAGTAGTCATTCAAATTTGGTCGGATAACCAGCCGTTGCTTAAATATTTTGGTTATTTGTTAATATTTACTTAATGCGAAACATTCCAAGCTGAATATTTTCACCATATATTTTTGACTAAAGGCACATGATTTTGGTTTACACCTACACATTTCGGATTGAGCCGGTTCCTTGTATTTTGCCGTCAAAGTTAGGACACCATCGTTTTGACTTTTAGCAAAAACGCATGCATGAATAGTTTTGAAACTTTGTATGGTTATTATTAGCGTCAAGAAGGACCGAATACAGTTTTCAGCGAACTTGTTTCTTGTCTAATTTAGGCGCTGCGATGTTTTTTCGGGTTTTCATAAAACCGCTATAACTTGAAAACTATAAATATTTTCTTAAAACTAATTGGGGCACTAAGGGGCACACATTAAGAGCTACTCGTGTATGTTTACTCTACAGGGGCACATGCAATGGTTGTAGAGATATACGATTCATCAAAACGTTACTCCAGCAGGAAATGCAATATCTCGAAAACCTGAAGGGGCACAGATTTTTTTTTTTGGGGGCACATTAGGGCACACATATAAGCTCTCTGGCCATGCACAATTTTTCTCTCTCCGATCATTCGTTTAGAATTTTCCTGCTAGAAAAACGTTACCCCAGCAGGAATCGTTTTTTCCGTTTTTTTCCAAAACGACAGGGGGCACACATTTTTTATTTGGGGGCACATTTACAGCAGATAGGGCACATATTATACGTTCTACTCCTATAACTCTAGGAGACACTTTCTTGCTGGGGTAACGTACACAGTCAAACTCCGTAGACGTGATAGATATCGATATCCAAACATGATAAAACAAAAAAGAAATTAATTTGATAATTTTTGTGGGGGTCATTGACGGCAGTGAGTGTAGTTGTACAGACGCCAGCACATCAAGCTACTACAATCTGTCAAATTTCTTTAATAGATTTTTTCAACTTTATCGCTAAAGCATATGGTTCAAAGTTGATTGGGAAAATTTGAAAATTTCGGGTAGCTTGGGTGTGCTGGCGTCTGTACATAAATTGGACATATTAGTATGGAGTACAAAGGTACTGCTTATTTCTTAAGACATTTCTTCCAGCAGACCTGCGAACGGAGAAATTAAAATGTTGTGTTTAAACTTCACAGATGTTATGGGTATCGATATCTAAATACGATTAAATAAAAGAGAACAGAGTTTCTAACTCATACTTCAAGTAACAACACCACCGGCGGTCGTTAACCCAAAAAAAAAAAAATTTTTTAATTTAGTTTATTGTGTTTGTTCGGGCACCTCCGGCAACCTTCGGCTGCTGTCGTGTGACAGCGGAAGGCGGCGGGCGACGACGAGAGATGCGGCGTGCGGGACGCGGGCGGTCGCGCCACTTCACTACCGATCTCGGGCGACGGCACGCGCGCGCACTCCATACGTTTACCATCTTCGATTATTGTGCCTATTCTGGATCACATTAATTTAAATTATAGTCTACTGCATTTTGAGTTCAAGTCCTTAATTTAGGTCCCTAACAGTGTTTAGTTTATAGAGGTATGAGGAACAGAGTGTAAAGTTCACTCATACTCTATAGAAAAGGGAGGATCCTCCGACCAGACGGGTGTTGTGTCTGGCGGGCAACTGCCCGATGATTCATGTCGGACCGTTGTATCTATGCCTATTCCGCGGTAAACTCTGCTTGCGAGATGCAGGATTTGCGTGACGTCAATATGACGCGTTGTTTGCATGTGGCGTTGTAGATACCGCTACAAGTTATCGATTATCGTTCACGGCTGCAGAGTTTCGTTAGCTAATTTAATTTGACCCTGTATATTTCGTCAATCTTCAATAGCAAGGGTAATGTCTGTATGTGGTGGGATAGGATAGCAACTTAGCTTACGAAATTACTAACTCGTCAATATTTCCGTTGTCAGTTCTTTTTTGGCACTATGTAGTCTACGAAAATATTCAAAACCAGAGCTTTGATTTATATTTAAACAGGAAATTTATTAATTTGTGACAACGTTATTAATAAAATACGGTAGTTATTTCATAGGTACTTATAACTATCATAGACTTATTTGTATCCTTATACAGGGTGTTTCATATTGTAGCATAAATAAAAAACAAATAGCTAAAGCTAAAGTTTTCTGTCTGAGCCGTGCAGTTTCTATTATTAAACCTTTCCGATTACTTCGTCGCCAATCGTGTTTCTTAAACAGCTTGAATATCTTGTTGGCCCAAAATGACCTCATTTAAGTTAGTAAGAAATTCATTCATAAATTATAGTCCGCGCGGAACTAGTTGGCCACGCCTTGGGTGGGGACGGGGGCGAGGGCGGCGGGGTTGCCTATTGGTCGCAACCCACGTACTGAGTAATAACCAGTGATCGGAGTAGGTAGATTGAATTGGGGTCATTGATCCGAAACGTATATATTAATATGGACATTCCTCCGGAAATTCGGAATTGGTTGATTATTAAAAAAAACCGGAACTTAGGTTGGAGTTGTATTAAAATGAGCTTCTTAATTTTTTTTTTACGGAACACATTCACGATTTGATACAACCCAACGACCAACCAGAACAAAGGATCATGGGTGGTGCACTAACCGGTTATCGAAGCAATGCGTACGCCCACTGACGACATGACGACTTCGGTTCGTAAAGCGCGCTTCTTTGTTTACTGTGTTGTGAAAACGTTACGTGAAAACAGATAAATAATAAATTAATTTAGTTTTAATATCTTTCTTTAATTTTTTTATTTATTTTAGAATTGAGTAGTAATAATATCACTACCAACAATAACAATATTTAATTAGATCCGGAAATTATTTATTTATTAATCACAAAATGCACAGCTCTGAAATTTTATCTTAAGATATATAAGCTAGTCTTACAGCCAATTACGGATTTACAATTTAATAACTATACAATACATGCAGCAGAAACAAAAATACAGCATGAAATAATAATAATATAAATTTTATTTTAATTTATATTTTATTTATTTATTTATTATAAATAAATAAATAAAATATAAATTTAATTTCCGGAAATACCGGAATTACTTTCCGGGAAAACGGCTTATCCATGTTATTCTTTCTGTGGGCATTTGTGATACAAGTACCAAAAATCAATCTACCTAGTCCGATCACTGGTAATAACAAAGCGCCCCCGCCCCTCCGTCCCACCGCTCACATACCTAAGGCGCGGCCAACTATTTCCGCGCGGACTATAGCAGCTTCCATGTTTTTAACTCTTAACGGTAAATTAACGCCACGGCCAAGACAGTTCACATAGAAATAAATTATACAACACAATATACATAAAACGTAACAAATCTTTGGTATTTAATACATAGGCGAAGAGCATTATGCAACAAATAAACATTACCAACGTAAGAACACATCAAATGTGCAAAAAATAAAATAACTCTACACTGGTTGGTAGTGCGTATATCATAAAAAATAAAATCTTAATATCATCAACGGAATGTCAATAAATTAATAAGGTACGGTTGAAGGGCTTACAGAATCAGACGAAAATTATCTTGCTTCATAAGCAAATTAGAATAAGAGAAGTCTAAATTGTAACTATCAAATTAATTAGCCATCTTTAAAAAAATATTGGCATATTTTTACTTCATCAAATAAAGGAGTGACGAATTTAATAAAAATGTAATACGCTTTAAACTTACAATTTAAACTGAAGTATAAATAAAGCCGCACACAATACTTCTAATAGCCGCCATCAACGATTTCATTGCTTGTTATTGGAAGCTTGTTGTTAATACATAATATCGACCGTCCACCTTAAGAAAACGCAACCAGGGCCGGTTATAGGTTTCGGTTAAATGCATCAGCAATAGATTTAACCTGTGACCGATACATTCGCAGAGTTAGCAATCCGCAGCGCTAGAAGTGTCTCGTATGCTTCAGACAAAGTGTAGTGAACAAATGGAGAGATTTGCAGAAATCTTTGTAATTGACATCTGCATTGCACAGAAGCCAATTCATTACACCGTTAGTGATCCTTAAACACGTCCAAATCGCAAACCCTTTTTGTCTATCTTCTGTGGACTTTACAAATTATCCTTACACTGATGTTGGCAAATGCGACCTCTCCGTTGGCTCACTATTCTGTGACTTTAAACCTAAATCCTTATTCACGCTCTAGCTCCCGGGTACCACAGTGGTAAGAATGGATAGGTATCAAAGCTTTTACACTTAAATTTCACCTGGTTTGCGTAACTTTCGCTACCGGGTACCAGGCAGACAGAACGTGTGAGAGGGTGCCAACTTGTCACGTGTGTGCGTTGTTGAGCGAGCGCGAACCTGCGTCTACTCTTCCTCGGACTCGGAGTCTGAATCTGGGATCGTGTTGAACCAGTTCTCCCAGTTCGACGGCGGACCCATCACGGTTCGACTGTAATACACATACATCTGTTTTTAGATAACCAGTATGTTAAAAAATTAATAGTTATGATAATCTAATTTGTCGAAGCGGATCTCTGCATCAATAGTGGTAGTAGGAACACTGTAGTTTTAGTTTAAAGAAGTAAATAAATTGGAAAAATTCAAAAATCCGACTGCAATTAAAAAGTTCAAAACCAGCTCACTTTTCAATCAGTCTGATGCAGTGGTTGGCAGTTATTTTAGTTTAATCTCAGATTTACGTACGTCTGCTTGGTGACGGGCTGCGGCAGTGTGGCTGTGGCAGGCGGCGGCTGCGGCGCGGGCGGCGCGCGGCGTTGCAACGTCTGTGTGCCGCCCGTGTCGCCCGCGTCTCCCTCCCAGCCCGAGTCCAGTACCCACCTGCATATACGATGCACTTTTAACCTTTATCTACACTCATATCGTAAAGTTCTTTTTTTTGGAAATAAAAATAATATTTTAATAACAGAACATATTCGCCTGAAATGAAAAAGTTATAATAATCGCCGCCACAAACGCCACCGTCGCGGTCGGCTATTGCTCACCGACGAGCGAGCCAACGAACGGAAAATAGCCGACAACAAACTATCATGTTGTGGCTTGACGTACGTAGCACACTGCGCGTCGATGCGTTTATGGCGTGGCGTCAAAAAAGTACAATGTCCAACATTGTTGTTTTCGAAACATGTCACACTTAAAAAAAGAAAAATTCGCAAGGGGTTACCAATGAATATCGCTAGATAAATAGCACGATATAATTTGCTACTTATACAGTGTGGATTTTTGAGATGAGCCCATTCGACAGTTTAGTTACCTTAAAAACGCTGTAGCTATATACAGGAAAACGGTCTTAGGAGACTAACCTTAACTTTTTGAGAAATTGTGATCTGCATTCACATATTTTGATAAAAAATATAGGTACAGTCAGCAAGAAAATGGGCAATTTTCACAAAAAGTTTTTCAGACGGGCATGGCGGCGCTGTAGGACGGCGCGCGGCTTTTAGGAATAATCAAAAGTGTAGCCTCCCCCCCCCACGCCTCTTCCTTCAGTTCCGCACGATCCACGTGCCGCATTTCACGCGCCTTAGCAAGCGTCAGGCTTCGTACCAACCAGGAGTACCAAAACATACTCTCAATAAGTATCTACCTCGCGAGTGCCAATCGAAATATGATTCCTCCGGTTGGGTTGGGCAACGACATTGGGTTTTCTGTAGGTAAGGAAATTCTCAAAAACAACGTGTACCTACAACAGTAGGTATGCTCACAACTGTAGATATTTGATCAAATAAATCCGCGCTCCGCACTTGGGACTTCTTACAGTTCACATCTATACGAATAGGTAGACAACCAACAAATATCTGACGGATACGACTCGACACTCGCTTGTAATAGTCCTAACCTCACAGCGGTAATGAGGGTATTCCGAAATGACGTTCGCTAGGTGGCAGCACCGACACGTCAGGTCCAAGCATCTGTCAAAGAGCCTATATTTTCTTTAGTCATGACTGAATGATAAACGAATGAATGAATCGAATGATGAACGTCATCATATATTTATATTCATTGTCGAAAAGGAAGACCTCTTGTCAAAGTGGTGCCAACTGGTGTCGTAAATTTTCACGAAAACCCCCATTAAATTATGCTCATTTGAATTGCACCCGTCAGCTGTTTATAGTACTTACCTGATTTACAGATGTGGAGTTTAGGATTTGTTTTAATCGCACCTAGGTTCCATTGTGTATTTTTTTTCGTTTCTATGGAATCTTTACCACCTATTAGATGATGCTGTTAAAATAAATTTCGTGTATGACTAGATAGACCTTATACATAATATGTCAATAAATAGCAAATTATATCGTGCTATTTAGTTGTGATGATGATACACATCACAAATCAAGCTGTAAAAACACATACAGGTAAACCACAAAAGCTAAGAGCTTCGGTAATCTTCATGATTCCCAACTCGAACGTCGCACCACAGAGTCAATGCTTCTAAGTTTTGTACTACCGTGCTTTGTATACCGTGCGTTGAATCAAGTTTTCACTATAGGATTACGCACTCCGGTCTCAGATCGTCATTAATTATCACTCAAAAGTTGTTAATCTTTAGTTTTGTGAACATAGTAACACAAAATACTTTTATTTGGAAAGCTGTACAACTAATGTAATGTTATTTCAAGTCAAAAAAATATCAACTTTATTGAAGAGAATATTAATTTGATTTCACAGTGACTAGTACTATTGAAAAAGTTATAAAAATCTTTGAAGTTGTAGCGTACACTGAACTTTATTTTGTAGGTACTAAAGTTATTTTTCCAATAACTCATATTTAATTACATAGTTGGAAACTAAATCGCGAACGCAGATTACAACACATTGGCTATATATTTGGGAACTACAAACGAGGATTTCTTTATAAAAAATACAAAAGCAATCTGATCTTCATACCTAGAGCTGCTGGCAGACTTGCAGTTCTCGCACTCGCTGCGATAGTCGTCGGCGTCTTCCGCGCCCGGCGCCGAGCCCGAGTAACTACACACGCATGATGGCTGGAAACGGTCTCACTGTTCAAACTACTGGCGGTGCGTTAGGCAACATACAATGGTACAAGAATCTTCTGGCATAATCATTATCAGCCTAAAATGTTTCCGCTACTGGAGCACAGGCCACCTCTCTTGGAGAGGAAGTGGGCAATAATCTATCACGCAGGCCCAGTGCGGGTTGGTCGATATCTGAGGGGCAATTCTCGTAATTTTAAAAATGTTCAGTCTGATCTCAGTCTCAATCTGTCAAAAATACTTCTAATTTCCCTACATTTTGACAAGTTTTTGACATTTGTTTGTCGCCGAGATGAGACTGCGACTAGATTTTGAACGTTTTAAATTGCAAGAATTGGCCTTCAGATGTCTTCATTTTTTTTTAGTTTTAGGATATGCGGCGTTTCCTCGCGTTTTCTTTCACCATTTTGAGAGCAGTGGCGATGAAATTGTTTACACAAAGTACCTGCGTACTCGTAAGTCGTGGCCGTTACCACTGCGCCAACACCGATTTCTATCTCGGTACCTTCTGGCGAGTGGCCAAAATTGGAACTAACGCCGCCATCTTGTTTTTCCAATACAATTTCTGCGACAACTTCACTATGTTTACCAACAACGCCTGTCAATGTCATTCAGGTGCCAAAAGATCCTTGTAGCACTATATTAGTGGCCAATGACAGGGTAAGGAATAGTGATTTTGTTGGTCTGAGGCTGCAGAAAAGTCGCGTTGATTGTTGTCTAAGTCGAAGTACTTTCAGACAAATAATACCTACGTTGATAAAAGTTTGTATGGATAACCATAAACAAATAGTGAAAACTGTTGCCATAATCAAAGTAGTGTCACAGCATTTTGAATCTAGTCGTAGCCGACTAAAATCGTGTCAACGCGGCTTTTACTGTGAATCCTTGGCCAACCGTGTGGTTATATTTCCTTACGTATCCAAATCATTGGCCAATAATGTCTGAGACTAGCTTCTGCCCGCGACTTCGTCCGCGTGAAATTTCACCCTCCCGCTAAAAACCCCTTTCTTAGTGGATACCTACTCTTCACAAAGGTCACACCCTCCAAATTTCATGTCTCTCGGACCAGCGGTTTATTCTGTGCGTTAATATGTATATCAGTCAGTCAGGACTTTGAATTTTATCTATCTTGGATTTTGCTTATTTATTTGAGTAATTTTTTTTATATTTATCTTTTATTTTTTTCGAGCACAGTACCTTATCGACGGTAAGCGGCAGCGTGGGTTGTGGCGCCGGCGGCGCGGGCGTGGCGTGCGTCACGTGTGTGGCGTGCGTGGTGTTCTGCGCGTGCGCGGTGTGCTGCGCGTGCGCGGCGTGTGTGGCGTGCGCGGTGTTCTGCGCGTGCGCGTGCGGCGGCGCGTGCGGCGGCGCGTACGGCGGCGCGTGCGCGTGCTGGGGCGCGGGCGGCGCGTGCACGTGCTGCGGCGCGGGCGCGGGCACGACGTCGGGCGCGCGCTCGGCGCCCACGTTCTGTTCCTCGCTATGCGTGCGACCCCGCCAACCATTGCCGCCGTTTAGACGTGCGTGGTTACTAGAAATTAACAAAATAAGATAAAAATAATAAAGAATGCATGGAATCTTATAATAGGCCCATTCCGCTTGTTCCAATAATATCCAAGGTATTCGAAAATACATTTATGCACATATTCATAAATACATTCTAGATAAAGAAAATATTTTGACAAAGGAACAAAAGGGCTTCCGGAAAGTAAAACTATGAATGTTGACAAAAGAATACCTGTGTGCTCAATATTGTGACATTACTCAAGCCTTTGACTATATGGAGTTGTGGACCATAATATTTTGCTAAATAAAATGGACGCCGAATACGTTTTAGGTAATGTCCTGAATTTAATAGAATCTTATTTAAAGTACACGTAGTACGTTTAAGTATCTGAAATAGATTTAAAACTAAATGTCAACAAATCTACAAGTCTGATAATCGAACATATGGCGTACCCCAGGGCAGTGCTTTAAGGCCTACTCTAATTATAAATATAATATACATATTTAAATGATTTGCCGAACGAAACTTACAAGTTAGCCTGTCACTATTTGCCGACAGCACTGTGCCCATTAATAGCACAAACGCTCAAAACTATGTTATGCGTAAGAAGGTCAGTGTTAACGAATAAAAGTGTATTTTACATGGCACCAGTCTTAATCACATACACATAACATGGTCAATCAAAGAATTGAATGTGTGCTTATTTAAGAAGCGGCTAAAATCCTTACTGGTAAACAAAGCATATTAGTTAATTTGTGAGATTCTTTATAACTGTTTTTTTTTTATTTACCAGGCTTATTTTATTTTATTATTGAGACTTGCTTATGTATCTCAGTCCTTTTGTTTTGATCGCTCTACGCGATAAGACCGCCCATTGTGTCACCCTTTGTAAAATTTCTATATTTGTCTGTAATTTATATCGTGTAATTATTAAAGAGTACGTATTCTATTCCATAATATCGTATTTATAGTTGGCACACTATTGGACCGACAAATTAAAATGGATAACGCAGAGATAGTAACATACGTATCTGCATCCAGAACCGGCTCAATATTTCTAGTAATATCATTAGCAGACGCCAAGTTGAGGTTCCTCGGCATGCTTCGTCCGGTGTCGGCGTTATGTCGGTTGTTGTCACTCGGCTTGTGGAACGAGCGTCGGATCTCGTTGTGGAGCGAGCGGTCGGCGCGGTTGAAGCCAGAGATTGGCGTGTCGAGAATCGTGGCGTCGACAGCCGTCGATATGCGTGGGATTGTGCGGTGGCTGCAATTAAGAACTAATCTAGTCAATAAAAATCTTTTAACTCATTTATTTACTCATAGACAATGCACAGCCTAAATCGCTGGGTTAGAAGCATAAACAAAATTTTGCAATAAAGAGTTCTTTTTGCACAGAAAGAATTTCAATAATGAAAATTAATCCCCTAAAGGGGTTAAATAGGGAATAATAGTTTGTAGGGATGCAAGTTCTTAATTTTTGCCAACTGGAAATCCCATCGGGCACACGGCTTTTAAAATTATAAAGAAGTAAAGCTGTTCCGAAAGTTTGTATATTTGTAAAAGGTAGTCTCTGGGAATACTGATCCAATTATAAAAAAATATTTTACTGATAGAAAGCTACACTATTCCCGAATGATATAGGATACTTTGGACACCATAAAACTGCGTAGTTCCAATGTGAATCTTTATGATCATAAAAGCGCTCTTCCTCTCTCCTACTTATTTAAAATTTGCTGTACCCCGCCGGGGTCCATAATTGTTTTTATTTATTAGTACTTACCACCTGTATGTGTACATTATGGATTGCAATAAATATTAATTGAATTGAACGGAAGATTCCCACAGGAACTGCGCACTTTCTGCGAAGCCATGGAGCACGGTCAGTTATTTCTAATAGTCAGAGTTGACGCTGCCAAAAATCAGTATTTATTAAACGTGTTTGTTTTACATGGATTTAGGTGTTGGTTTTTTGTGTTTTTTTTTGGTGCTGTGGTTGTGGTCGCACCGTTACGTTACAACATTACTAACAGTGAGGTGTGTACGTTGGCAGTGTTGGTGTAGAAGCCGGGCACGTTGTGTGGCCGCTCGTGGTCAGGCTCGCGCTGCAGAACTGACAGTAACCCGCGGTTACTGATAGCGCCCAGGGAACCCGTCAGTCGGATGGCACTCGGGAATCCAACCACTGAAGCAATAAAAACAAGATGTCATTGTGTGAAATGTAATTTGGGTGCAACCAAATCGCGGTCGAATTACATTGACAGTCACCTCCAAATACAGGATGGGAGGTCCCTCCCACCCGTCCCCACCCCACCCAGCATTTTTTGTCAGTTTTTTTTTTAATCTGCTTATCCCTACAAAAGTACAATACCTACACGATCAAAACGTATGAAACAACAGAAGATTTTTTTAAAACAACCCACTTAAAATTTCAACGCCTGCTACTCTGTACGTGACCTCATAGATCATACGTCTCAAAATATGTCACAATGTCGACTATTGACCGTGGTTTGGTTGCACCTTTATGTAAAAAGAGCTACAGTAATGTTATACAGAAATGTCGTAAGAATCGGAAACCGGATGACCGCTACACTCACCTCGTTGCGTAGCAAGCTCACATATCATTAAGGACAATCCTTAAAGGATGCTGATACGATATGTTCGACCACATACTAATATTGAACCGGCACCTTCATAGATCGCCGCAGTAAACACAATAACCATTTTGTATAGAGTTTGCCAAAACTTTGGTGATCCCATCATACCAGTATTGTTTGTAGCACCGACTCACCGAATATGGCTTTGTATGTATGACTTTGTATTTGAAAGGCACTTGTCATTATTACGGTTAGGATAGTCACCACTCAAAATATAAACAACGGGAAACAATAGCACATTGACAATAATGGCTATGCTCTATTATTACCGCATACGAAAGCGACATCGCTCTACAGAGCCGAACGTATTATTTCTTAAACTCGATATGCCATCGCCATGTAAATTAATTCATCACCACTGCTCTGAAAACGGTGAAGAAAAACATCGTGAAGACGTGTGACATGTCACAACCCGCACTGGGCTCGCGTGGTGGATTACGACACACTCCCTCTCACAGAGAGGAGGCCTCTGTCTCAGCAGTGGGAATGTTATAGGCTGATCATGGATTCATGAACTTTAATTGAATCGAATTCAAAATATTTTATGGAAAGAACCGACAAGAAACTCACTAATCCACTTTTTTTTAATAATTGGCTTTTACAATGTGTAACAGTGGTGCACTTTATTGTACTTACTATTGGGTGCAAGAGGGTGGTGCGGCATGGGTGTCGGCTCCCTATTGTCTTGCTGATGTACTGGCTGCAGCAGCGGCGCGTTGTAGCAGTTCTGTGTGTTGGCGATCTGTGAACATTGACGGGAAAATACTTAGGATTCTAGCTTGAAAATAATGCTGCATAAGACGTATACTTATTGTAATTTTGTTTTTTTTTTTATTCCTTTAGCCGATACTGTCCCACTGCTGGGCAAAGGCCTCCCCCATATTCTTCCACCTTTCCTTGTGCTATGCCTTCTCCGTCCAATCAATTAGGAACGAGTCCAAATCGTCACGCCAGCATTTCTGAGGCCTGCCTCAGTGGTGTGTGACGAGTTTGGCCCATCTGTCTGGATGCATCCTATAAGTGTGACCCGCCCAGTCCCACTTCAGCCTCGCAGACTTGCTGCCAACATCGGCGATACCCGTCTTTTGGGTTTACTTAAGTTTTAGTTATACTAATTCAAAGTCAAAGCTTGGAACTAAATACAATTTTTTTTTAAATAACATTTTAATTCACCCATAGAATTAACTTACATTACATACTATTTAATACTAAGCTCGCAATTCTATGCTCGCCATATTCAAGTCTGAATCGAATGAAATGAGATTCGGATTTTCCTTATGTTGATACAGATAAGTTTCGGGTATTTAAATTGATAATTTAAATTCGATATCATTGAAACGTACGTGTAAGACAGATTTTCAAAGAAGCTCGTTTATATTATTATTTTATTCTAGATCACAGTAAAAAAGTTCATTCAGGCCAGATTACTTCAAAGTTCACAGTACCGTTTTCACCCTTAGTTATCGGGCAAATTACGCATTGACATTTACATATGTCGAGTA
Source organism: Luperina testacea (assembly GCA_927399505.1). NCBI lineage: Eukaryota > Metazoa > Arthropoda > Insecta > Lepidoptera > Noctuidae > Luperina > Luperina testacea. The sequence goes on from OV656771.1 coordinate 5,583,516, forward strand.
CGATAACACCTCCCACGCTTTTATAAGGCTGATTACAGATCAGTGGCTACGCTCGTGTGGGTGGTAACAGGCGTGAACATACGAGTACATAACTTAGAATAGTTTCACTATCACGCTATGTAGTTTTATTTCGAATTTATTTTGTTGGCTATCGGCAAGTGTATTGACTGCACGGCTGATTGCGCATGTCTGAAACTAGCTTTACATGGAACGCAATGGAAGAATTAAATAGAGTTTGAGAGGGTTATCATAAAAATGTACGGGAGTGTACCTTGTTTCAAAGAATTTATGAAGTTTTTCAATGGCCTCACTGAACGTGGGCGGGCCACGCCATCGTTTCCACAGTGGCGACGATGGCTCATTTTATACTTAATAAGAGTTGTTAATAAGAACCCTAAGTGGGCTAGTTAAACAAGCTCATACATAATATGTGACCTGTGTGACGGGGCGCGGTATGTTGACGTAGCCGTGTCCGCCGCACTGCAGATCGTCTGGCCGCGCCATCGTGTCCACAGTGGCAGGGTACGTGCGGTGGTAGGATGGCTCATTTGATATTCTGCAAACGGTATTATTTATACAGGAAATATGACAATACCTGTGTTCTTCCTTTTATGAATTTAGGACTAAGTATAACATTTATTTGGAAGAATACGAGTATAATAAGTTGATAAATATGGATAGTGAGTTTCCGGCATATTCTACCACCTGGTAGAATATGCCGGAAACTAACATTTAAGATAAGTATAACATTTATCAATCTTAAATATTGGTTTATACACTAAAAAAACCTTAAGACAAAAATTAATTGTATAAATAAAAAATATGCTCTATGAAATCCTGTTAGCTACGCAAATAAATACATCGGATTCCAGAAGATTCCGTAGGTAGGTAAGTAGGTGCCATAGCGAACACTGGCGGTGAATCACTTTTGGACATAAGGGTGAAAAGTGATCGTCCACTAATGTCCGCAGTTGTACCTAGGACGTAAGTGGTCATACCTCATGGATTCAGGGCGACACTGTGCAATAGCCTCGTCGTACGGCGGCGGTGCTTCCCCGCGCGGTAGGTAGTTGCTGGGCGGCTTCCACGCAGCCAGGGCCGTCTCACACGTACCTCCCATGTAGCCCATACTGCCGCTTATGTACCTGTTCAAACGATTTGTTGCTGTGAAAAAAACATTAACTTTGCCAAAGACAGACTACAAAAATCGCCTGCTTATACTCGTTTTCTCAGTGCTGCCCGACGAATCTAGTCATTTACTTGGCCCGGCTTGGCGCCAAATATCTCGAGGGGCTTACATGACCTAAAAGCGCGGTCACTGTCGGACTGTATAGAAAAGAAAGAGAAGCGCGATGACACAACCCTGGTAATTTATTGCAAAATATGAAGCAATTATTTAATTACAAAAAAATCTATTGTTTGGACTAAAAAATTAAAACACTAGTATTTTAGTATTTTGCTTGTAGAATAATCTGACAAAAAATCAGAATGATTGTGTGTATATTAGTATGGTTTTTATTGTAAAAAAAAAGTTTTTAGAGGTATCTTCATGTTTTTTTTTCTATCGTATCAAATTAGTTGTATTATGCTTTCAACACACTATCTACCTAGCATATATCCTAGAATATCATATATGTTTCTGATTTTGTTTACTGTAATCGATCTTATACTTTTATTGATTCTAAAACTTGCGTTTTTTGTGTTACGGTCCTGTAAGCCCCTTAAGTTGCATCGTCGACATGAGACACTGCTCCTTCTTAAGCAACTTATCACATTACACGCCTGTCCTTGAATTATATTACATACTAGCTGTGCCCGCGACTTCGTTCGCGTTCATATTATTATTTATATATTTTTTGCTATAAATCTAATTCTGTATCTATAACCTCCCTAAGTTACTCCTTATAACATCAGCTATATGCCAGTGAAAGTCCCGTCAAAGTCGGTACAGACGTTTCAGAGATTAGCCGGACAAAAAATACAGATTGTTTTTTATTTAAATCCTTTGAGAAGGTACCGCGTTCGTAGTTTCCTAAGCTTTTAGTAAAAAGCTGTTATTTTGACATTACAAATTCCTGAGCCAACAAGGAATCCAAATCTACATACTTGATGCGTATTGTATGGAAATGTTTACCACAGCCGCGTCGTAAACCTCGTAAATCATTCGTGATTTGTTTTTATAATCTGCTACTGAGTATTAAAGGGATTCTAAATGCATTAAGTCAGATTACCCAGTTTATTGTTTAAGACCTTGGTAGGGGTTATCGCTCTGAATAGCTCATGCCGTGATCCAAATATTCATCAAGGATTCTTTACCACCTTGCCACCATTTATCAACCAGTTGCAAGGTTTTACGGTACGGTTATCATTTAAGTCTCCACTCAAGGAAACCAACCCAAACCACCACCAAAACTTCTAATCCACCAGTTTTCAGTCAGCCTGTATTAAAAATACTGTCGCTCTGCTCTCAACAAACGTAATTTTAATAGATCAAAGGATGTGTGACGATATTATGAGTAACCAACCACACAATTGAAACTGTAGTCTGTAGGTCAATGGAATGGTATCACAAACAATAAGTTGACGAATGAAACCACGCGAGAGCGGCTTCAAGTCACATTATTATCATTTATTAGTCTTTGTCATGTTTTAATAATGGTTTGAATTTTATTTGTATCATAACAAGGAGGAGTTTAGTAAGCCCATTCTGCCAGTTATATTATAAGAACCAAATAGTCGATGTTATTGTCATCAATCGATCACGAACTTAAGACTTCGGTGCTAATGAGAATTTCGTAGTGAAAAAACCCAATAATACTGACCGCAGGCTTATTACATAAAAAAAGCAATCAGCAAATATCGCGCAGTCACTGCGCGATCAATTAGGGATCAAACCTAGGACATTCGTCGCTGATTAGTATTCTACTGCCTAAATCCGACTGAGAAATCGCGGGAAATCGGTAACATACCCACGCAGTTTTCAAACTGTTAGAGCGTACAAACTGAACCCGCACACCGCACTATAGTATAGCACGCCATTCATTGAAAACTCCATAATTCACTAATAACTCCATTTAACTGCTTCACTTTACATTTAGTTAAACGGTACTCGGCAACATCAACTACATATTAATTAGCAACAAGGACGGCAAGCGATGAGTAATTCGACTGTAGAGCAATCTGCGACATCCTCTAAGCCGCAATCAAACGTTAGACGTACCTTGTGGACATACATATTTATATGCAGTTATGCGGTTTTATCCAGTTATCAGCGCAAGATTATGTATGTACGTACCATGGATTAAATATAGTGCCGTTAGCGTTTCCGCTCTGCATTCAATCCTAATACGGATTCAATGTTCTCAATCGGACGAATGTAATTCGGATCTCGAGCGTAACCCTTGATACAAATGATACTACGGGCACTTCGGATCGTCATTTTCAAAAAAGGAGGAGGTTCTCAACTCGGATGTTTGTACTTATTTCTTTTTTGCGGATTCGAAGCGGATGTAGTACGCATGTGTATTACCGCTAGCCTCTTTGGTCAAACGAGCGCGGGTGGACATTCTAGAGACTCTCTTACCCTTCGTATAATGCAGTTTTTTGGACTTTTTCTAGAAAACACGCTCAATTAAGTCTTAAAGATGCAATTAACTTGGTTAGTACCTCTCATTCAAGTATAGCCGAGCAACGTCGCGTGTTCGGACATCCAGCACGTTGTTTACACAGGCAACCTTGCCAATTCACATGGAATCCTATATCTAAGGTTTCAAAACATACACGACATTGGCATAATACGACTCAGGGCGAATTTCCGCATTCATGAGCTGCCAGTGTCAATATTCTACAATAGTAATGACACTCTGCTTTCATTTTTTCTTTGTTGAGCAGACAAATTTTTCGAACATGTGAAGCAATGGTTTAGTAATATTCTTCAAAATGATTTCGATTGATATTGATAGTGTGTTACGTAATTAGAGTGACTGTCAGCTCTTGAACGTGGTTAAGATGCGCTAACCACGTTCAATTTCATTGGTGGAATTCGCCCTTAGTTGTTAAAAAAACATACCCAATGCTCGTCAAGCTCCTCTGATCGTCGGCATGGGGGGGACGGCGTCTCTTCTGCTTTCTCACGCGGTACACCACGAGCGCGACCGTCAGCAAAACCACGCCGGCCGCGCCACCAGCCGCCAGCCGCACGTTGGCTTCCGCGCCCTCCGCTGGCTTCACCACATCGTCCAGACAGATGAACTCGCAGCATGTGTTCCCGACTCGGAATGATCGACAGTCCTGCGTTTTCAAAATATGTATAGACATATTATTCACTAGCATCCGCCCGCAGCTTCGCCCGCGTGGTATGTCGATAAAAGTAGTGTTCAAAATATCCCCATACCAAATTTCATTAAAATCGGTCCAGCCGTTTCGGAGATTAGCAAACAGATGTATTGTATATATTTTTATAAGTACCGTAAATACTTTCATATGCATTTATTAGTAAAAAGCTGTTTTTTTGACATTACAAACAGACACTTCAATTTTATTTATTTGTATAGATTAGTCGTTTTTCGTGTCTGTGTGTGTGACTGCATTATTCTTCTAAGCCACTCAACGGATTTTGATGCAGGTTTTTAGGAATTTATTCTGGTAGGTTTATGTGTATAATCCACACTAATATAATACATGCGAAAGTGTCTGTTACCTCTTAATGCTTAAACCGCTGAACCAATTTAGATGAAATTTGAAATAGAGATAGCTTGAGTCCCGGGAAAGGACATAGGATAGTTTTTATCCCGATATTCCCACGGGATCGAAACTTAAGCGGGTGAAACCGCGGGGCGCTGCTAGTACATTTATATTTAAGGTACATCTAAGGTAGGTGACACAATACTGTGTAAACTGTCACTGTGCAATAGAAACAATAGACAATAACAAGACAAAAGGCAGGAAGCACAGTAAAATACTGACAACTTGTTAATTAGTGATTGCAAAATGTATTGTCACAGGCCACAGTACTACATTTCACAACAAAGATACAATTTTCATTTAGCTGTTACAAAAATAGAGAAAGTGATGACATTGGACATCTTATAATACAACATTATGTTATACATTACAATTTTAAATACCTTATTAATAGTTTATTTATCAACTTACATTTATCATTACAGGTAACCCAATGCAATAAATACGGCTAGCGGCTAGGCTCTAGCTTAACTGAATTCATATAATCTGTTCCTTTAATTTAAACAATATTTAAGTACATACAGCAACATACCTTTTGCTAGAGGGGTGGTTAAAAATAATTGTTTTCTAAACACACATTTTATATGGTTTGTACACTTGCTGAGTGGTGGTTGAGGTTGTGGTTCAAGTCGAAGCCCATATAGAAGATCACTTATTTCCCGTTAGGGGCCACCAAAACCGAACTCGTCCTCTTCACAAAGAAAAGAAAGCTGACAACTTTACAATTGCCAAGCTTCTTTGGGACAACCCTAAGCCTATCGACTGAAACCAAATACCTGGGTATCTTTTTGGACAAACAGCTGAACTGGGCAAAACACACTGATCACATTATCACAAAAGCCAGTATAGCCCTATGGCAATGTAAGAGACTCCTCGGGAGAAATTGGGGCATAAGCCCCAAAATCACCTACTGGCTATACACCACAGTTATCCGATTATCACATACGGTTCTTTAGTTTGGTGGCCCAGGACCAACCTAAGTACAACCCAAAAGGATCTCGAGAAACTGCAAAGATTTGCCTGCGTAGCAATCACCGGCAGCATGAGGACTTCCCCCACTGCTGCCTTACAGGTGATGCTGGGGCTACCTCCCTTACACCTTGTCGTAAGAGAGGAGGCGGCCATAGCGACTTTCAGACTCGAAGTATCCGGCTCCCTAAGCAATGATTCTAGGATCAAACACACACGCATCAGAGAAGATACAATCAAAGAACAACCGATGATGACATCACCCATCGACAGAACCCTGAAGACCCACTGCTTCCAAAAACACTACAACATAGAGCTCATAGAGGAGTTGTGTGACTACTCAGGTACAACAGAGCTAAGAATTTACACTGATGGATCAAAGACCGACGAAGGGACGGGCGTCGGGGTGTTCTCCAACGACCTAAACATTAAGATATCCAAACCACTTGGAATGCTCAACTCCGTTTACCAAGCAGAGTGTGTAGGTATTATCCAAGCGGCACACGCTATAGAGGCCAGGAGGGTTACGGATACCAATATCCGAATACTCTCCGACAGTGCCTCAGTTCTTCAATCCCTAAAGAGTAATCAGATCACGTCGAGACTAACACTAGAATGCCATAAGGCCCTAGAACGAATCACGGTACTAAATCGCAACACGATAACGCTACAATGGATTAGAGGTCACAGTGGATCACTTGGAAACGATGCGGCTGACGAACTTGCCAGAAGAGGATCCAGCACAAGACCCTACGGACCTGAACCCATTGTGCCCATTCCTTTCAAGCAGCTAAGAAGCTGGTTAAAGGATCACACTCGAATACAAGCGGAAAAATGGTGGAACTCGACACCAGGATGTAGGCAATCCAAGGAAGCTATGCCATCCCTGGATACAAAGCTGACCAGGCGCCTTCTGCGCCTGGACAGAGACAGCCTGCGCCTGGTGGCGGGGACCATCACTGGACACTGTTCACTAAATAAACACTTCCATACCCTGGGAATCACTGACAGTCCCCTGTGCAGAGCATGCATGGAGGCGGAGGAAACGGTGGCGCATGTGCTTCTTGAGTGCACAGGCGTTACCAAGATTCGCGAGGAGACCCTGGGAACACCAACATCCCTTGCGGATGCCCTGAGGAGACCGGGAAGTCTAATCTGCTTCTGGAGGGAGGTGGGCTGGTTGGAGTAATCGGCCACCATGGCTCACGTACAATGGTCCACTTCAAGGACTAAGTGCGGAAACCTAAACCCCATGATAGATAGATAGATAGATTCCCGTTAGGGGCTGTCCATTAATAACGTGAGGCTCGAAAGGGAGGGGGAAGGGGGTCCATAAAAAATCACGAATTATCACAATGGGGCGGGGGGTTTTTTTTTTTGAAAAACAACCTGCAACCTTTCTGCCTACCTCTAAACATTATTATTGTAGTTAATTTTCTATAATAAAATTAGATGATACTTATACCTGTATTTTAAAAATATAAAAAAAAAATTAAGATTCTTGTAGGTACTAAAAATACACGTGATATAAGGAAGGTAGTCTTAAACCTCACCATGTATCACCAAGGGGGAGGAGGAGGTTCACATGGTTAATGGACGACTCCTTAGGTTTATACGCAGGGTGCAAGCCACCGCATCAGCAAAACATGTACAGTTTAAGACTGTACACATTTTGTTAAATTAGTATGTAAACTACTAACTAACGTTCAGGGGCATAACAAGTGTGATGTTATGGTCCATTTATATAGAAATTAAACTCTCAGCAATTTACACTGAAGAGTGTAAAACATCTTTGTCAATTCATTAACTAGGTACTTTGTGTAAATGATAATGGCCAGTATCAGGCTTTGGACTTACATTGAAACAATAATAGCTATCAGGTTTGATTTGGAAAGGGGACACAACTCTCATATTGTTACGAGTTTTCTCTCTCTGGAGTCCAATTGTTTAGCTGTTGCTGATACCAGTAGGCTACTATTTTTATATTCTCAAAGTTTTTACATTGAAATATTTATTATATGTTTAATATAAATTATATGTATATTTCATGGATAAATAAAATTATGTTAATGTATTTTTTTAATGTACTGTTGATAATTTTCTTTGAATAATAAAACAAAACATGTTTTATGAGTTTTTTCTGTGCTATTGAATACTCAAACTATTGTGAAAGTTAAAAATACCATGAAACATTAGCTTACCTGGGGAGGTGAACATAGTACCGCTTTACAAACTTTAGGCAATCCATTGTCACAAACGCAAAGCGTACAAGTATCTGGGCCAGGCACGTAATGAAGGCCGTGGGAAATCAACCGACCGCGCAAATCCGTACATTGCTCCTGTGCCGCTATACCTGTAATTAACATCACACAATACATCCAGGCCACTGGCTCCACACACTTAAATGGCATAGTTCACCATTAATATTTAAATAAAATAATTACAGTAAATCTGTAAAGTCGATAAACACAGCACAGCCTTGCCTAGCATTATGAATTTTTAATTCAATCAAATGCCATTTAAAAATGTAAGACTCATTTTTGTTGGAGAACTTTTGTCCTATTTTATAATCGATATTCACTCGTCGGACTAGCCGTTTAAAATCTTTTTGATCATGCGTCTTGGCTGTTTTGCTCTGCTTTGAGTTTGCGTTCATGACATCTGTCAACTCATTAAATGTCAATGTCAAAAAACAATAACAAACTGTTTTCGGAATTCGGATATTATTGATGCCTGTCGCACAGCCAAGGAATAAACTACTCTCAAACGAGAGCACAGAACATAAAGAAATCGAACTCGACTAAGGCATACAACACTAGAAAGTGTCTGTGATATGATATCATTTGACATTTAAATTCGAATACTTTCTCGATTACCAAAACTTAGAATACGTTATTCAATTAATAAAATGTTCTGTGATTGGCGCTTTTAACATTGGTTTTGTTTACCAAAAGTTATGATTGGTTAGTAATGTAGCTTTAAATCATTGTAAAAGATAGAAAAAATCGTAATAGAAAACAGTGTGGTAATCGGCACACTCACTCGCAGTGCACTCGCAGTTCCTTGATTTTTTGTATTTTATTTTACAGGGCAAAGCAAAATATAAATATTACATTTTCGCTGAAAATAATGATCTGAGAAGTCAAGAATGGCTGGATTTGGTGATTTTTCCGGCTATAACAGGCCATATGGCCTAGATCCTAACAGGGAAACGAATGACTTGTACGACACTCGCTATCAGCAGATATACGGCTATCATACTCCTGTAACCGAGGAGTTTCAGGGCCCACCTTTGGTTACGGATGAAGTTTCTGAAGACGGTATGTTATTATTATTGCGCACTCAAAGTTTACACATAAATTACAAAATATAAAGATAGAATAGAACAGAATAGATCATAGAGATACGTACGATTTCTTTTAAATCGTAATGCAATTAATTACTTGCCCATAAATGTGGTAACGTCATGCTCACGCCTGTGTGTTTACGTATAGAAGTGGGAACTTAGCCAAAACCATAACACAGTACAGAAAGAAATGATAAGAATTCAATGATTGCTGTATAATAGGTAGTTATTATAAGTTGTGCTACACAATTACTGATACATTTGTGTGCCCTGACTGGACAGGTCCACTCAAATCTGTGTTTTGTTACTCAAAATACCATTGCAGACACTTATCTGCATGGTTCTCACATAATCCGACTAAGATAGCATGGACTTTAAAAGAGGCTGTGAAGCATGAGTTTGTGTCAGCGTTTCATCTCAGTAGTCGGTTGAGGAAACACCAACCCTAGTTTTAAAATATTATTATTTATGATGTCTAAAAGTGTTTTTTACAACCAAATTACAGAAATAAAATATCATTTATCAACCTATCTAGAGTATGATGAACTCCAATTTATTAATTGAATAAGTACAGTAAAAACCATTTATAACATCTTTGCTTAAAACAATATACTTACCTGATACTTGACTTTTACCATGTTTGTAAATATGTGAGCACCATGCATCTATCAGATAATTAATTTATATGTCATGGTTTCATTTTTTAATTCTTTTACCTATTGTGGTATAGTAATTTTATTTTAGGTGCATCGTCTTCACATATTATTATGATATAATTAATGTATACAAAATATTGTAAAACATTTTAAAAGAGTAACGGTGGAGTTTCTTGCCCATTCTTCTCCATACGAAAACTACCTTTTGGAATGGGCGACTAGAATCAGTTCTATTTGTTGTAATTTTTGACGTTCAAAAGTGCCTTTAATGTGCCCACTTGAAATAAATGCTTTGACTTTGACTTTGACTTTGATATTACAACAAAATGCAGGAGTCTTGCGACAATAATCTATATTTACAAATATGTATGTTTGTAACAACTATTGGCTATAACATCAGTATTTGGACGGTCCGTTCAATGTTGTTATAAGCAGTTTTGACTGTACTATCAATAGGTAATGTCTTATTGATTGCATTAACATAACACATTTATTGTTTCAGATACCAACACCTATGTTACAACAGCTATAAGTGTTGCAAGTCTTATCACTGAAAACTTATTAAGTCACCCATTTATTGTGTTGAGAAGACAGTGCCAGGTTTGTTATCAATCAATATTTTACTTTAGTCAAACACAAAAGAGAAATAACAAATTTAAAGTGAGGGATCTCAATGAGTAAAGAATGAGTAAATCTGAGAAGTTCAATTAAATTTCAAGCAATATATCAATAAAAAGTAAACAAAGCATCTTCCTCGTTCGCTTCCGTAGTGTACAGACGTGTACCGGACTAGCTTGCCTTAATTAGAACATTTTAAAGAAAATAAAGTCTCAAATTACGGAAATATCAACCCTAATTCAAATCAATAAAGATTGTTGTGGAAGTGTGTGAGTGTTTGTGAACGAGGAATACTGACCTGCCGTGATACAGGTTTTACTAGTACGGAGGTCAGTGTGAATTAAGCTCAAACAACCGCATACACACCATATACACAGGTATTTATTAGACATACGTAATTGTATTTTGTACTAGTAGACACAAATCACAGGATTGTTGTAATTTGTGTGTAAGGTTTGTTCTTTTAAATTGTCAATAAATAAATAAATAAAAAGGTATAAGGGTGGCAAGGACCCCCCCACTGATGTAGAGTTTCCTCCCCAAGCTGGTGAGCGCTCTGTTCCCTTCACGGGGCGAGCACACTCCAGCGCCCATAGCTCCACTTGCGATGTCTGAAGGGGACCACGTGGACAACGACGACATTCCTGACGTGACCGGGGTAGATCTGAGAACGAACTCGGGCGAGGCGGCAAGCCTCCTTGCCGGACTGCCGCCATAGGATCTGGAGGCGATAGTCCTTGCGCGCCTGTGTGAGTGGCGGAAAACTTCGCTTCCGCGGCAAATTGCGGCGGAGCGGACGGACCTCCGGCGCGATCTCATGGCGGCATGGAAAGAGCGACTGTCGCAACCCAACGCAGGGCACGCCACGATAGTGGCGATAAGACCCCTCTTTGAGGAGTGGCTAGAGAGGCGTCACGTCGCCCTCACCTACCGCCTGACGCAGCTCCTCACCGGACACGGATGTTCCTGCACATCATCAGGCAGGAGGAAACGCCCGGGTGTCACCATTGCCAGGATCGCCCAGAGGACACGGTGAAGCATACGGTGGAGGTCTGCCCCGCTTGGGCAGAGCACCGCCGTGTCCTCATAGAGGCGATTGGCAGAGGCGGCGACCTCTCGCATCCGGCCCTGCTTCATGCCATGGTTCGGAGCGAGAGGGAGTGGGAGGCAGTCGCCTCCTTCTGCGAAGCAGTCATGCTAGCGAAGGAAGTGGCGGGATAGCAGAGGGAGAGAGCCTCCCGTCCCAGCCGCCGCGGAAGATGCTCCGGGCGTCGGGAGCCGCGTGACGACTCCCAGCCACCGTAGGCGCGGGCCTGCGGACGGAGAGTAATGGGTAGCTCACCGTCCGATCAGGACCAGACCCGTGCCGGAAGGCGCGTACATGTTCCACGCGCGCCTCAAAGAGATGTCAGCATCATTTGAAGGGGCCTGTCAGGGCCAAGGCCTGCCGGGTCAGCGGGATTGTCCGAAAGGGTTACCGCTGGCCCGGAACATAAAGGGCTAAGGAAGGAACACGGGTGGGTTTTAGTCAGTAAGAGTCTGACACTCCCTTCAGCTCCACTCGGAGCGAGGTCATTTGATGATTTCCCATCCAGAAAAATAAGGGTGACAGGGACATTGACACGTAAACTTCAACAATGAATTCAGCACATGATTCTAGACCCCCTAGCTTCAAAAACGAATGAAATGCGCCAGTTATAAAAAAAAGATCTCCTGTTTCATAGAAAAGTACAATACCTAGGGGTCAAAATGTATGGAATAGCAAATTTTTAATAATTATTAATCATTAATAATTATCAATGGCAAATTTCTACTTAGGAGGGTTCAGAATCATGTACTGAATCCATGGTAACAGGTTATGCGTCGATGTCCCTGCCACCCTCCATATACATATATGTAGATGCCATAATAAGAATCATAATTGGTTGGAAATCAATCAATAGATTAGAATCAATCTTGCATCGCTTATCTATTGCATCACCTATAACAGCTACCACATATTATATTACATTCATATGTTGCGTATAAGTATTAAAAGACACTTAGCTGATAATGCCATAATATTAACATGTTTATAGGTCCACAATGGTCTGAAGAACTACCACATAGTACCTTACACCCTGCTGCCTGTGGTCGCGCGCCTGCACCGGCGGCAAGATGTCACCACGCTGTGGAAGGGCATCGGCTCTGCTTGTATAGTGAAAGGTCTAAATTTGGCAGTGGAGGATGTGGTCAGCAAAGGAACTAGCTGGCCCAAGTGAGCATCCTAAATATGCAGCATTTTGGAATTTTGATAGACCTCTAATATTTTTCTGAAACTACCTACGTTACTATTTTCTTTTCTTATCAGGGACATAGGAAAATGTGATTCCGTCTTGCAGTTCCTACAACATGTAACATTAAAATGGTAAGAATAATAGCATTTATTTATTTATATATACTTTATTGTACACCAGAAAATACATAACAAAAAAAAAAATACAATTAATTTTATTTCCAGCATTTCAAATTAATAATCGATTAACCCAAGTAAACTTTGCTGCACTTAATAGTGCGTCAAACAGTAAAAGAAAACAATGTTCAAGACGTAATTCTATTATTCCATTCCTATAAAATGTTTAAATTTTCAGTGTAAGTTTAGCAATCATTACTCCATTCTACTCAGCAAGCTTAGTAGAAACGGTGCAGAGTGACATAGCCAGTGACAAGCCAGCACTCCTAGATGTGTTCAGGGAAGGTTTCATGCGCATCTTGGAGTGGGGCACGCCGAGTAGAGGCCGGATGCTGCCTATATGGGCCATCGTCTTCCCAACTGTTAGCCTTGGCATCACTAAGTATCTTGCTCAGTAAGTATCATGTCATTTTCACTTGGAGAATATTAAGAGTAAACTAGTCGCGAGCTCGAACTCACTGATGGTCATGGCCAAAAAGGATGCTGTCTTACCTGGCTTCGTGTCCGACAGAGCTAGTATCAGTGATGAGCAGTTAGACGCTAGTCTACACGAACAACGCGTCTAGTTCTCACGCACAGAAACACCGTTCCGAACTGATAAGCGCGTAAAAAAAATCGAAAAGTGCTTCGGAAAATCGAGTTTTATGAAAAATCCACTGCACAAATCAATTACAATTAAAGTTTATTGAAGTCTCGGTACGGACTTGGTTTATTACTTATTTACACCCAAAGTTACGTTAAAAATAGCAAGAAAAACGAATCTTTGTTGACTCATACCTTTTTAATGGCTTTTTATTTTACTATTCTGTTTCCGTACAGACAAAATTAATAATAAGTCAAAACGATATAATGTTTAACTTTGGATGCACAATGTTAAACAGTCTAGTAATACTCTCCCGAAAGTATAGAAAAAATATCGACTAGTGGCACCTTAAGAGCCAGATCTTGAAAAATCCTGCTGTTTTTATTGTGGGTATTCACACATTTCCATTTAACTAATGAAAATGCACCCCAATTTTATTGGTTCATACCTATAATATAAATTTAGCCTTTGTAAAAATCCACCCCAATTTCAGCCTTTATAAAATTAAATTTTTGTTAACTAACTAATAATAGAATAATACCCTAAAAATATTAAATGTCAAACCTCGTTTCATTATAATTTTTGTACTTATCATATTTCTTTATTTTTCAGCATAACCCTGAAGAAGATCACTGAAAAAGTTCTCCGTTTCCAACAGAGACACAAACATGAACTGAGCGACTCCTACAATGTGAACTACAGTAAAAACTCTACAAACCCTTTGATTGCAGATATCAGCTTAAAAGCCAATATAGTATCATTCATTGCAATGGAAATTATATTTTTCCCAGTTGAAACTATAATACATAGGCTTCATATACAGGTAAAAAAAACACTACTTTTATCATCTCTATTATCTTTAAACAAGTGCGAGTCGGACTCGCCCACCAATGGTTCCGTACAAATTTGTAGGTATGTAAATAGTTTACCACGGGTTTTTTTTTTAATGTAGCTACAAATTTACGGTTTTCGGATTTTGTCCTTTATTGTGCTACATGACCTTGCTACGCCAAATTTCATGACGGGAAGTACCCTATAAATTTTGATTCCCTGGAGTGTCGAAATACACATTTTTTGCGGCTTAAACGGCTGTATCATTTTTTTTTTCGTTAACTTAGAATTTGATTTTTTTTCACAGCTTCTAGGGACTGTAGACCAGGTATATGGTTTTAATTTCAACTCGACCCGCGTTCTCGAGATATAGGGTCTTGAGCACTGACCTCTATTAAACAAGTACCTTGGACTAAATATACTATACGAAATGATAGTTGTTTTTTGTGCTGATTCAAAATTTTAGTTCCTGAGAACCTCGAGAGGGCCCTCTCGAGGTTCTCAGGATCTAAAATTCAAATAAATAAAGTTGTGAATGTTCCATGTCGATAAATATCAAATAGAAAATTAATGCCGCCAGAAATTTCTGCAATTTGATTAGCTAAAACAAATTAGCAAATACTAGTTTCTAATTTCAAAAGATAATTTAATATGTAGGTGTTGTTTACTTATTTCCGAAGTAAACATCTAACATCGAAATAAAACTTTTCATCTACAATGTACTGTATACTTCAGCATTTTAACTTTAATTAAATACTTAATTTCAGATTTCCCACTGACTCAACTAACCAGTTAAGGCTCAACCATAGTAGTTTTTATGCTAAATTTTAAGCCTATCCTCATATTTAAAACTTTACTAGGACACTATCCACTAGTTCGTAGTTAGCGATCTGACCGCGCTCTAATGAATTTTTAGTTAACCTTTGCAGCAATTATTCTATTACTTAAAAATGAAGCATAGAAATAACTGGGAGTGGTTCGATTTTTTTCTCTTAAGAGCGGGCCCAATGACAGGATAAAATCTGATTTCACCCGCGCGTCTCGCAACACCCACATTAGTGTAAATAACAACCACGGGTGGCGTGACGAAACGCGCTACGAAACTCGGTACTAAAAATTGGCCAAATGCGTGTCGGACCACGCACAATAAAAAATTTCCGTAGTTGAAATGAATTTACCCAAGAACAAACTTAACATTGTAGTTTAAAATCATGTTCTCGCATACATGTAAATTGGTCGACTGTTATTCGTAAACTTATAAAGCCTACTTAGCTGTGATAGTTTTTATATACTACTACCGTGAATTTTTTCACATGTCCAAGAACAACCATTTTCTGGCAGGGGGTCCCGAGCCTTGACTAACAATAATTAGCACTTTAAAGCTTAATATTTTTCAAACGGATCCCTGAATCGAAAAATTTTTTCCACAAACCCGTAATATTTTTAAAAGGCCTATCCAACGATAGCCCACACCACGGGTAAGTAATAGATGATATAACAACAAAATCTCTAATATTAACAATATATAACAACGGAACCTATAATTTTATTTAATATAGCGATTAGTTAATATAATGAACGATTGATATAATTTTAAAATAACTAATTTTTATAAGCATAACATACATTAAATATAACATCGTTTGACATAACATACATTAAATATAAAATCGTTTGACATACCACTCAAAAGATATAAAACTTATTTGGTCTAATATGATGAAAACGCCTACTTAAAACATAAAGCAAAATTGCATAAACACGGGTTAGTTTATTTAGTATTATTTTTATGTTGTAGCCTGTGGCTGTGCCTGTGGGTAGCTCAACAAAAGTTATTGTTGGTTGTCACTCAGTGTGCCTAATCTTGCTCAGTTAAATAGTACCTAATCATTAAAGTATTTCTTTAAAAATGAATTCATACAAGTTCATTCATAAAACTATGAGTCTCTAATCAATTAATATATACCTTGGTAAAGGTATTTTTGTATTCTCATACGCTCGCTCTTGCATTATATGTCGACGGAGCCCCGCTTCGCGGGGCTCCTATTTCACGTAAAGGGTTTCAAGTAACCTAACAAAACCGAACCTCGGGGTGCCCTTCGCTCGCTCTTGCATCCTATGTCGACCTCCTATCCTTCCTTCCTTGCTCCTATTTCTGGGTGGTTTAAAAAAAAAATAACCACGAAGGCTAAGGCGGGAGCTCCGCTCCGCTTCGCTCCCGCCTTAACCTTCTAACCTAACCTATCTGAATCGGGGTGTTAACCATAATGATGTTTTTTATATATATTAATCGTTAGACCAAATGATTTTCGATTAAATAAACAATATAAATATTAAACGTTAGACCAAATGATTTTCGATTACATAAACGTTATATCAAACAACATTATACTAATTAAGTTTTAGAATAAATAAATGTTATATGTAAAGAAATTATATCAACAGTTGGTATATCTCACGTTGATTATATCTTATGAACGATAATAAAATGAAATTAGACCATATGAGTTTATACGTTATGAGACGCACCCGCCACACCACGGGGTAGACGAGAAAAAAAAACATCCCCACTTTACGTGTACCTACTATATTTTTTTTTTTAGGGTTTGTTTTTACCACTTCGTCGGAATGATTAATAGCCATGCCAAATTATAGCTTTCTAGTACTAAGATTCTCTGAGCTAAGCTGCGGGCGGACAGACGGACAGGGCGAATAAGGGTTTCCTTGTTGACTACGGAACGCTAAAAACCAAGACCCATTTTAAAATCTACTTTTTTCTATTTTTTTAAATTTCTTTGGACAAAATAGTAATATGCGCATAAGCTCTCGGTTTCACGAAATCATCAATTCGCAAAATGCACTTTTATTAAGGCCTATTCAGACCTAAGCGGTATTCGCTACCGTCTGCGGCAGAGAAAACCCTGTGGGTATGTGGTAATATTACTGTTCAGACCCAAGCGGATTTCGCTATCCTTGTGGGTAGAATAACGCGCAGTAGTAGAGTTTCGCCGCGGTACTTGATACTAAATACCTGAGCGAAACCCGCGCGGTATGTACCTCTACCCACAGCGGCAGCGAATATCGCTCAGGTCGCTCTAGCCGCGGTACTTGATACTAAATACCTGAGCGAAACCCGCGCGGTATGTACCGTGTAAAGTGTATGTGTAAAGTGTTCAGACTTCTCTTCTTCACATCAACCCAACCATTAAAGTGTTCAAGCATAACAATTTTCTCGTTCAACCTATATCCATACACTAAACCTTACTGCCCCAAAATTTGTCTCTCTCTGAAGGTGAACTTCCCATATTGAGTGCATAAACGCATGAAATAAAGGTATGGTTTAGCTCCACCTTGTTTCTTACCTCCCAAACATAATCTTTCACACATTTCATCATCCCCTCATAGGGGACAACCCCCACACCCTGACAGTCCCTAAGCGACATTCCTCTGCTCGCTTTTCGTGGAAACAGCTGACATGGTGGAGTTCATTATTACTATTTGAATTACTTATTTAGTTCCTAAGAAAAGCTAATTAGTAATAGTGTGCATCATGATAATGTAATGTTTTATTTCATGTGTAATATATTAATGCATTATTTAATTTCAGGGGACCAGAACAATAGTAGATAACTTAGACACGGGCACATCAGTTGTACCAATACTGACTGGTTACGAAGGATTCATGGATTGCTACAACTCAACCATAGCTAAAGAAGGAGTTTCTGGCTTATACAAGGGATTTGGTGCATTAGTGTTACAGTTGGCTGCTCACTTGGCAATTATCAAACTGACCACTTTAGTTGTGTCTGAAATATCAAACCTGTTAAAACCTGCTAAATCTCCAACTTCTGAAGACTCTGTTCAGTCTCAAAAATATTTATTCAACTAGTCTGTAATAAATATCAATTGTGGTATAATTCATTGCAGAGTTCTGGGCTCACTCAATAAACATAGATTAAATAGCCAATGACACACTAAGAAGATCTATAAAATTATATTTTAAGTGTAATTTATGAAAGCATTGTCCTGTGAGGCTTTTTGAAATAATATTAAAGTAAACACAAAATATGGGTTTCATTATACACTGGCATATTCGTTTTGGAAACCTAAACTATTTATGTGAACATTGCATCCTAGTTCTTATGATTTCCTACTCATTATCAATAGAAATTGAAATTAAGGATCTCTTAGGGGATTGCTAGAGTAGTACCTAGATAATAATGATGTAAGAGTGTTGACAATCAATTTATTCAAAACAAGAGAAAGCTGCACAATCGGTACCTAATAATATTGTTTTTATTACTTTTTGTAAAGTTGAATTAGTAATTAAGTGAAATGTATAGCTTGTTAGAAAAAGAGGTGTGTTAACAAAAATCAGGCTGAATAAAGATTTGATTAAAAGCACATTTATTTATTTTTATTATACAACATGCCTTGAATGCTATAATAATCTACTATTTTTAACTAAATTGTTTTCTGTAGTGTCACAAAACATATTATGTATATTAATCAAATAGCTTATTTAGTAACTACTGCACTAGTGGTTGTTTAACTGTAACTTAATGTGTCAATACAAATCTTCCTTTGAGTAATCTTCGCATGATGACTTTACGACCGTTAGGTGTGGATATCCTAGTTTTCCAGCCATGACGATTCACTCTTCGAACTTCGTTCGGTCGTGGAAAATAGCAACGCACTTTAGTTCTAACAGATGACAGCATAAAACAATCAGGCTTTGTTAAACTTGTAGCAGGCGACATCGTTGAAACGACTTGCAGTGTTTGTCTGATGAGCCTGCAAACAAGTGACACATTATTGTAAAAAAAATAGCAAACAGTTTTTTGTGGCAAATGAGAGCATTTACAAGATAGCTGATTATTACACGAAGATACAACCTTCGCGAGTCGATGGTCAAAATAACACACAAAATATTTGGTCAGTGGGTCGTCTTGCAACTCGAATACAGTTTACTGACGCAGCCTTTAGGTCCTAACGGGTGCACCAGGGATCTGAGCCGTCCACCTTGTGGACATTTGAACTGCTGCGAGACAGTGAAATAGACCTAAATAAAAGTTATTTACTTAAGTGGTTGAAGTATCGCCGACATTATTCCTGACATGGTTATCACAGAACAATAATAGTTTCTGTGATAATAGATATATTTTATTATTTAACGACTGCCCCGAAGTCTTAGGTTAGAAGTTAGACCCAAGGAATATTGAAAATTTGACAGATTGATGTTTGACATTTTCATTTATGCATTTTTTTTTTTTTATTTATTCATGACCATGGATACATGTCTTTCAGTCGTAATTTTTAAACATACCGGTACTACTCTTATCTTAAAAGTATTTATTGTTTTGATTTTTTTCTCTTGTGAGCATCACCTATACTAATTTCTTCCGTCTTCAGTATAACTATTCCCGTCCATCCGACAGGCTATCGTATCGAAAATGACACATTTCGATAAATTGATTTGCCTTGCTCCCGAGAGCAAACAGCCGTCGGAAGAATAGCGGTGGTTTTGGACTTGTTAATAGCGTTTAGAGGACTCCTACGATAACATTAATTGATGTTCGATACGGTACAGAAGCACATCGAGTGGTTGTGAATAGCTATGCAGGATTAAAAAGGATAGCAGAATGTAGTCTCGATGAAATATCGGGTTTCCTCTATTTTCGTCTTTTATCTTTGGTGAATACATGGGTGCCCGTATTTTTGCAGTCAATAGCTGCGCAACGGGGCATATTAATTATTATTCGTAAAAGAAGTTGTTTGTTCACAAAATGTATGGATAGTGACAGCTAGCTGTCAAATTCTTGGACTAGTGATAGTAGTGACATCTGCAGTTAGCAAGAAGTAGCACTTTTTTTCCCCATTAGTACATACATACGTACTCACACTCAGTATAAGATTAGCGATGTCACTGGCTACCAGATACTTTTCAGATTTGCAACGATTTAATCACCGCATCGCAAGCGACATTAAATCGGTGCCAATAGTTACTTCCACTCAAAATAAGTCGCTGTATTTATTGCATACTCCGGAGTTTGGGCAGGTGGTACAGTATTCTACCTCTGATTTTGCATCACAGCTTAGAGCATTTAGCTCTAAGCATCACAGTGATATATTTTTATTTAAAATTCCATTTTTGTAGGTTTGTAAGAGGTAACATGTCCAAAAGCTTCATGTCATGGTCCCGGTGGTTTCCCAAAAGTTATCCTATAACACATTAACTGGAATTACAGGCCGCTTGGCCTGACAAAAGCACAACAATCATTAATAGGCTTAACATTTCAAATATAATTTTTGTGATATTTTAGTCGATTTGTTAAGGTGTTTTAAAAAATATAATGACTTTATGGTTTACATCCCGCTCTCGTCGAAGTCTCGCTCGCTCGTCTACTACTACTAGTGGGAATAATATGGCGGACCAAAATAACAAGGGCGCTAAAAGATTATTTTGGATGATTGTGATTTCCAATAAAGCAGTGACTGGTTAAGACTTTGCATTGCACTTGTTATGTTTGAACTTTATTACTTATTTAAAATATCGCATGAAAGTGAGTACACGAGGCAAGAAATGTATTTTTAAGTTTGATGTTATTTTTCTAGCGTAGTATCGTGCATTTAGAAATCCATTACGAATTAGTATTTATTGCTATTTCAGGTTCAGAATGTCAGCAATCAAAGTAAATTTTGAAATCGGACATATAGCATCTTTAAGATCGAAAAAGACTCCAGAAGGATTTACTCATGATTGGGAAGTGTTTGTGCGCGGCCAAGAAGGGGCTGATATAAGTCACTTTGTAGACAAAGTGGTTTTTCTTTTACATGAAACTTTTAAAAAGCCTAGAAGAGGTAAATATTATGTTAGAATATAAAATTGAACTCTAAGAGTTGGAATTAAACAGCTTATGTAAATTATGTTGTGTGATCAGCTTTAAACTATGTTGTTTATTTATTTAGTAATAATGTTTGTCAAATAAATTGCTTTTTCCTTTTTACAGTATCAAAATGTGTTACAACTGCCAATCTTCGTCTCCATAAGCTAAATTGTTTTTTTTTTTTACAGTTATTAAAGAACCACCTTTTTGCGTCAACGAGTCTGGCTATGCAGGTTTCATCTTCCCCATAGAAATATATTTGAAAAATAAAGATGAACCGAAGAAGATAAAGTTCACTTATGATTTTACTCTACAGCAAAGTGGTTTTCTCAAAGACCGCTATATTTTTCAAAATCCAAACGAAGAGTTTAGAAAAAAGCTTTTAAAGGGTGGTGGCATACCTATTAGCAATAATGCATTTTACACTAATCCTGATCAAGAAAGTAGAAGTAGAGATTCATTCACAGAAGACAAACAGCAGCTTGTTAGTAAGCCAAAACTATCATCTGAAAATATTAAGAAACACAAATCTAAGGAACACAAAGAAGAAGTACCACATAAAACTAGTACTAATAGTTTTGAAAACTTATTTGGACCTCCTTTGCAAAAACCACCTAAAGTATCTCCAGATCCCAAAAAGATTGAAAAAAGTGCACCCCCTGTAAAGTCAGATAAAAAAGAAAAGGAAAGGTCTAGCTCTGACAAAAAGCAGAAACATGAGCACAAAGAAATTAAGCTAGATAAAGTAAAAGTGAAAGAAGAAAAAGATAAAGTAAGGCCAGATAAGGTAAAGAATCACAACAAGGAAGGAGAAAAACCAAAAGATAAAACCAATAAGAGGCCAAATGACAGACCCTCATCACCAGATGTTGCAAAGAAGCGTTGCTTGAGTCCAATTAGGAGACCACCTAGCCCTCCTCGCTCCAGTAGTGCTTCTAGTATTAAAGAAGAATATAAACCTACAAAACACAGCTCTGACAATTCAGAACAAAAGAAACCCAAAATAGAAGAAAAATCACTTGATATCAAAATCGAAAAAGATTTGAAAGAAAAGAAAAAAAAGGAAAAGAAAAGTCACGATAGAGATAAAGAAAGAAAAGAAAAGAAAGAACACAAAAAGGAAAGCCATAAATTAAAAGAGTCTCCAAAAGAGCCTCCAAAAGAAATTCCTAAAGAGGTGCCTAAAATAAGAGAAGTTCCAAAGGAAAAGGAGTTGGTGAAAGATTCTCCAACAGTCAAAGAAAAACCTATAAAGCCTGATAAGACTATTAATAAATTTTCTTTGGAAAACCTCAGAAAATCCCCTCCTGCAGATAATGAAGATCGTCCAGAAACTCACAAATCAAAAGAAAAAAGTGACCCTGAAAGAAAACACAAACATAAGAAGAAAGATAAAAAACGAGATGAGTCAAAAGAGAAACATAAAGAATCAAGTAAAGAAAAGAAACATAAGCATGAGAAGGTGCGGGACATACCACCTGAAAAAATTGAAATAATTGAACGCAGAGAAACTCCTATACCTAAGGAACGTCCTCTGCCTGAACCAGCATCTCCCATATCTATAGATACAGCATCTCAATGTAGTTCTAAAAGTGGTTTGGCCAAATCATCTCATATTGGAAATGAAGATATTAACAGTAGTCATTCAGATTCGGAGAGTTCCGTTATAGCAGACGAAGAGGACACCAAAGTTAAAATTGAAAACCCATCACCAGAACCTATCAAACATGAGCCATCCCCTGAACCAGAAATCGAACCTGAACCAGAGTTGGAACCAGAACCAGAGCCATTGGTGGAGCCACCACCACCACATAAGGAGAATAAAAAAAAGCACAAAGATAAATCCGCCAAAAGAGAAGAAAAACGGCGCAAGCGGAAAGCAGCAGAAGAAGAAAGAGAAAGTTTAGAAAGCATAGAACACAGGAAAGTAGCGAAGACTTCAGAAACAGCACCACCATTCAATGATACAGAACGTGGTGAAAGCAGTGGTTCCACATCTGCAGAGACGAAGGTCCAAGATAATGGAGTCTCAAGTAGTCTTGGGGAAGATGCCGAGCCTGGTGACCTCTCTCCTGATTACATGGTACAACTACGAGATTTACAGCAACGAATCATGAAAATTAAAAACAATGAAGATTTGGAGAGAGTGGTAAATCTCATTGCAGAAACTGGCCGTTATGAAGTAACCACACAGACATTCGATTTTGACCTTTGTTTGCTAGACCGCTCCACAGTACAACAGCTTATACAATTAGTGGGTTGTTAGTTAGCAGTATGTCACTGAAAGTTTTTTTTAAATTGTAAATAAGACCTCAAAAGATTGCACTAAGGCATTTTGTACAAGTACTTGTTATGTCTTTCGTGACAAATATGGCAGCGAAGCAGATTTGAACTGCTTTTATTTACGACGTTGCATGAATTAGAAATAATCTGATAAAGTTTTATCTATTGATATCTTCACATTACTCGACACTTGAGTTTTAAGTGCAATACTGTATAGATATATAAAGTTATAAGACTGTTGAAAGATTGTTAAAATAATGTATATTTTGTACATTATTGTATTGATGCATTATTAAGTAAGTTAATAAACTTAAAGTTTTTGATTAACCTCCAGTGGCCCAGGAAGGGATCAGAGAGGCTATGTTAATAATATTGTATAATAGTTATAATGTCAAGTCTAATGTTTTAAATTGTATTTATAAGAATTTTATTTTCTGCACTTCATTCTGTTTACAGTTTAGGGTAGAAATTGGCATTGCAATATTGCATAATTTTTTATTCTAAGGTATCTCCTGTAATTAAAAACATCACTATTTTAGACAATATGGAATTTGCTATCGATTTTGATGTTATACCTGAATTTCTGGGTTACTTCAAAATTTCTGAAAATTGTTTGTGCTTAGTCTGTTTATCTTGTACATTATATTTGTTACATAACTTATTTTTTTATTTATCGTATTTTAGGAATATTATAAAGAATAATAATAAATAGAGTGTACACTAATATACATTGTTTCGTTCCTTATATTTATCTGTAAGTGGTGTAGTTTGTAAATAAGCTTTTAAAATTGAATGAGAAAAGTATGTGCTTAATAATTTAAAGTGGAACTTTGCCTGCATTTAATACCTCATTTTTAACTAGTGAAGCATTTCTTCTGGAACAACAGTCTACTCACATTACTTCAAAATTTTCTTGTAAAAAAAATTGGTAGGTAAATACATTTCAGATCATGCTCTTACAATGTTTATGAGTATGTCATGAGACAAGCACCTCAAAAAATCTACAATTTATTATGTTATTTACTTTTTATTACACTGTTATGCGGATTGATGGGATTAAAAGGAAATACAAGTTTTTGCAATGATAACACTTTTATTCCAATGAAAAATCATACTTTAGAACAAGAAATATTGTCAGGTAAAAGTAATTTATAGTGAACAGTAACTATCGATAAATGAAATATAACATCAGAATCGCATCTGAAATAATTAAAATAACGAATGTCTATGAATAGTGGTAATGTATATGTATTCCCAAATGTAGGTATAATGATGGAGTAAAAATATTATGATTAATGAAAATGTGAAAAATGTTAATATCTTAACTCTGTAGTAAAGATAGTATGTAATAGCAAAGAGAAATAATAGCCCGCCATGGGTGTCCCTTGGATAGTTTATCGAGGACGATTTCCTTATGACATAACATTGATTGTAGCCGTTTTAGCGTTCATAACGCCCATAATGCATCAATCTATCTTTCTCAATAGAGATGTTTCATACTTTTTACCGAAACCGAAGAACGTCTATGTCCATCCTTTCGTTGCAGTCGAATCCTGAATTCAATGACAACATGTTCATCTCTTTTTTCCATTTTTATGAACAGTTTGGCGCCACTTAGTGTAAAAATCTCCAATGTATTCAATAGAAATCCCAGCAGAGTGTGCGGCTCCCGTCACACTAAATTCTTTATACTGTTCCTCTTCACTGCCAGGTTCATTGCCAACCAGCAAAATCAGTAAAGGTGTAGATTTTCCTTGCAAAGAACTATCAGGATCACCATTTCCTCCTTGAATTTGTTTTTCATCAGCTATAAAGTGGTTACAAAATTCCATAATTTGTATGAAGCTGTGAACATGCGGCGGAGCTTTGCGAGGATATTTCAGGAGTGGTAATGGTTTCGATTGTCCCGGGCGTTGTGCTCGTAAGAACCTAGACCCGCTGCGCAACTGAACTTCAAGCCAACGAATCGCGTCACGAGCAGTGCTTTCATCACGCTTTAGGTTATCCAACTCCTGTAGCACTGAAAGGTACATATAAGGCATAAAGAAACAGGAATAAATACAAAAAAATAAAATTATTGATTTTAGATTCTTACCAACAGTAGGGATAAGGAGTATAAAGTTTCGTGCGCGAAGCAGTTGTTTGACGCGGCGCAGGTGTTTGTGTAGGGCATTTGTATCAAGAGCCAGTAATGCAGGCACGGGTGATTGGCCACTGCGTTCTAGCTCCCGCACCTGTGACGCCAGCCAAAGTCGTCCGAGTCGTCGCAATAGCCCTCCTTCACTTGATTCAACCTTTAAAGCCGGAAATATAGTATATAAATGTAGGTATCATCTCTGGAATGTCATTAGGATTAAGACATTGGGTACACATAATCAACTTACATGTGGTTTCTTAGAGTTATGCCACTCCTTGCTTCTCTTGTGATTAATTTTTGTAGTCACTTTAGGAGGAGGAACTTTTTTTAAGTAAAATATTTTCAATGACCTATTGAATCTAATTCGAGGTATTATTTTGGCAACCTGATTTCCAAAATCTACAAAATTCAATATCCTTACTATATTTTCCTCATAGAATGACAGTTTGTATCTATCTAACATTTGCCACTCGGCAGCATCCTTGTCATATTTGCAGATATTAGTTCCACGAAGATTAATATCTTCAGGTAAAGGAATAGTTTTATATTCCAGTTTCAATTTTTTTGCGACACTACGGGCATATTCCAATATATGACATTCCTTGTTTTCATTTGTTTTTGGATTGAAATAGAATGTCAAAATATTTAGCAAATCTACAACACATTGAAAAAGTGAGTCCCCACTGTCCCCACAGGATAAAATTAAATCTTTTTCATTGAGAGCCCAATCCTGAAGTAATTTGATACTTGACAGAAAATTATCACCAAGTAAAAATTTCTGTAACCCCTGAACATCTAGAACATTGTTGTTGTAACTATTGTGTTGGAAATCATTTTCAGTGCTATTTGGTTTAGCATCCAAGTCACCATTCAAAGCTGTTTCTTTAGTCACTTCTTTGTTGTTTTCAATTTCCGTTTGACCATTATTTTTTACAGTAATTTCTTCATTATCAGAAACATCAAAACATGAATCCTCACTGACAGATCCATCTGTGTGTCCAGTAGAATCAGATAAATCCTCCTCCTCAGAACATGACTCTTCTGTGAGGTCATGAGCCTCTATGTCACTACTTTCGGTATCAACATCACTCATATCAGAACTGTCAGTGGAGGCCACACGCCTGCGTCGGCGGCGTTTTGTCAATGCTTTTTTAGCATTACTTTTAGCATCACCATTTGTCATTAATTCTTTGTTCTCTTCCAATACAGTATCTTTTGATGTGTTATCAAGACTGTCTTGGATGTTATCATTTACATTTACTGGGGGTTCGTCTAACACAGGGGATATATTAGTTTCAACTGCTTCTATATTTTCATCATTTCTTGAAATATGCAGCGTTGCACTTTTTGATTTATATTTATATGCTGGATTTTTAAGTCCAAGGGATTGCAGCTGTTGTAACAATTTTTGAAGAAGTTGTGATAAAAGTGCTAATGTGAAAGCTTTGCATGCAAATGCTTTCACTTCATCTATTTCTGCAACTTTTGTTATAGTGAACAAACAAATCAGTACAATTTTATGCACAAGATTTGCATTTAAACAAGATGGGTTTGAGCCTTCTTCCTCAACTGCCTGTGTATATTCATTGTAATTTTTGTCTACATCAGGCAATGGAGGTTTAATAAAATCCATTGCAACTGTTAACTCATGAGCAATAGTGCTGCATCTCTGTGGAATATTGGTATCATTCTTATTAAGATACCAAATTTCTATTAAAGAGAGAAAGTTGGTTATTGCATTTTGAATGTGTTCCGTTTGTGTCAGCGATTCCGGATTATTAAGAGAATCAAAAAATTGGGCATTTTTTTCAAATATTTTTGTCAAGTTCCCAATTGCTCCTTCAAATGGTGTTGTGCAACTCAAACAGTGAATATAGTAGCACACTGAATCTAAGTTATAATTTTTATCATTGTATAAATTGCCCAGTTGGTTATAAGGCATCCCTAAAGACATATCCACATGTGCAGCTTGGAGATAATATCGAGCTGCTATAGATGGTTCAAAAGCATGAAATATTTCCACCTGGTAGCGACTTAGGTCTCCAAGGAAAATGAGACATGAGTGCAACGCTGAACGACTGAACTGGATTTCCTCATCCGAAGGTGTCTCATTTTTATTAAGATATTCACCATCTAGGTGGAAGGACATATAATCCAGCTCTTTAATTTGTACCTTCATTTCTGATTCCATCCTTGAAATGAAATGGTGAAAGTGGCCGATTCCACAAACAATATGGGTAAATAGATAGCTATCATTTTCACTGTCTGTTTCTCTTAATTTCTTGGCTGCAGATACAGTTTCATAGTATACTTTTCTCCAGAGTAATTCAAGTGATTTTTTGCCATAATTGATAGGATCAAGAAATACAAGTTTCTCACAATTATCTCTTAGTTTTTGCCTTTGAACTTCAAGATGGGTAGAGAAGAGGTCAGTGATGGACCGACTTGCAGTTGTCATATCACCTACGCGTCTTGCTACATCGCTGACATAGCTGAAAAATGTAGGAATCATACATATTAATGTGTAGAAATTAATGGAATATTACATCTAGAGTTTTGTGCTTCCAAATAGCAAAAGTTGTAAATGGACTATGGAAAGTATTTCCATAGTTCATGCATACACTGGAAAATGATACCTACCTTAAAAGCCACAATTAATCAATGTTTCAGTAATAATTATTGGCCTTCTTTTCTGATCATTGAAGTAGGTATAACTACAGACAATGTACATAAGGGAATGTAATTAAAAGTAAATTTCTCACCGATATAGTTTTTTGGCACGTTCAGTGCGCTCGGCAACTTTAGCCTCCAAAATTTCATTAGATTCCTCCTTCATTTTCAAGTCATTTCATCAACTTTTGAAGATGTAGATTGCAAAAATACTTCTTTTGCGTTTCCCACGTTACCAGTACTCACAGAAATCATTTCGATAACACCATTTTTCACATAGATAAAGTATTTTTTTAGGTCTCTGCGAATTAATGACAACAGACAATGACATGACAATTGACATGGGACGGGTCATTTTTTTTTAATTTTATGACCTGGTAACTGGACCTTTAGGTCTGGGACGGGTCATGACATGGGGTGCGTTCCGAGTTGCGTTGTAATCGATTTGAGCGTGCTTACCCCGTTCCAAATTATCGTGAGCGCGATAACGATGTCCCGTGAATCGTCATAGATGAAGTCATGACATGCACCATCTTGCGATAACGCCAACCATGCCATAAAATAATATCATCGTGAGCACTGTTGAAAGTGACAGTTGTGCTGTTTTGTTTTGAGTCGCATCATAATATCTTTAAACTAACGTGTCATTTTCGAAATCGTGCTTCGGGCTGACAGTCGCCACCTAACCAATGAAGAACAAGAATACAAAATCTATACAAAGAAATACTGTAATCCAACCATGAGTATTCAAGTGAATATCGTTTTGACGTTGAGCGAGCACTGTGAGCGCGTTCATGAGGGTTCCGAATTGTTGACAGCTTTCAGCAGTCATAATACCTTGCCTTGCCTTGTCATAATACCTTGCCTTGCCTAGCCTTGGATAAGTCTGTAAAGGTGTTATAATTGTGGTTTAAATAAATAAAAAAAAAAATATATATAATCATAATATTTAAATCGGAACGCGAATTATTGATGTGAGCGCTGTGAGCGATTATGTCATAAGTTAGAAATGGCAGTTGTGCTGGTTTGTTTTGAGTCGCATATGTCTTTAAACTAACGTGGCATTTTCGAAATTGTGTTTCTGGTGGCGACTGTCAGAGTCGCCACCTAACCAAAAAAGAAAAAGAAATGTGGTGTATGTATACAACAAAGAAATACTATAATCCAACCAGGAGTATTCAAGTTAATATACTTTTGAAGTTGAGCGAGTACTGTGAACGCGTTCTTAAGCGTTCCGAATTGTTGTCAACTTTCCACTGTCATAATCCTGATATCTAAATCAGAACGCAAATTATTGATTTGAGCGCTGTGAGCGATTATGGCATAATTCGGAATACAATCTACATTTTAAGACAATTTATGTCTGGCGGGAATTTTAAAAAAGAGCGCTCAGATTTTTTTTCTCAATTTTCTTTTTTATTAAATATTTACTAGTTTCTTGCTTAAGAGTGAATTAAAAACAATAGTAATAGGTGTACAAACTTGAAAAAATGGTGGGAAATGAGGGGGGCGGGGATAACCCGCCCTCTTCACATAAACGTCCTCGGTCCGAGGTCGGAGACGGAGGGAATGGGATGGACTGTGGTAATGGCGGCGGCGGTGAGCATTCTGACTATTCACCGTACATTAAACCTGAATATAAAAGACTTTATTCAGAAAATGCCACTTATGTAGACTTTAAAGTGTTTATTGAAGCTTCCAACAATAAGGATAGAATAGGCAATAAGAGCCCTATCTATCTCAATCATATATTCTCCAGCGAAATAAAAGGGGTGACGGCTATACAACGAATAAACGCAAATAAAATAGCAGTAATATTTAAACAGTATAATACGGCCAATAACTTTATTAACAACAGCGCTTTTCTTAACAAACATGGCTTGAAAGCATTTATTCCGGCTGCGCAAATAGAAAAAACAGGTATAATTAGATTTGTACCAGCAAACATTTCAAACAAAGAACTATACACCAAACTATCATCAATTTATGAAATAATAGCTGTAAGAAGGTTCACAAAGAAGGTAGGACAGGAGCGAGTACCACTACAAACAGTTAGCATTACTTTTCTATCGAATATTCTTCCGGACAATGTACAATATGATCTATTTTCATATCGAGTTTTTGAATATGTGCCCCCATTACAGCAATGTTTCCGTTGCTTTAAATTCAACCACTCTGCTAGGATATGCAATGGCAAACAAAGATGTTCCATTTGTGGAGGTGAGCATTTATATAAAGAATGTGATAGACCAACAGAGATCTGCTGTTGCAATTGCAGCGGGCCTCATCTTGCAATTTCTAGATTATGTCCAATTAAGTTAAATAAAATTTTAGAAAAGAAAAATAAGATTACTTATGCAAGTGCTACATTGACGAAACAACACATGAGTGATAACACTGAATTTCCACCTCTGCTACCTCCAAAAATGAAACCAACTAACTCTGTAAATAAGTCTGTACATACATCTGTAAATAAGTCTATATCTGTAAATAATACTGTACATAGTGTAAATAAATCTAAAGATATCCCTCCTAAAGTAGACATTAAAGCCCAAATAGTTGCCAACAACGATGTACTTATGGCCCTGGTACAGACGTTGGTGGAACTGGGTAATAAGGGAGATAATACGCCTACCACCGTAAATAGTATAAAAGAAACACTACTTAAAAATCTCAAGTAATGGATCCAAGTCACACAATATCTAAGCTACGTATTGCTCAGTATAACATTCAAAGTGCTAATAGTAAAAAACCCTTATTGATTCAATTCTTACAAAAACAAAATATTGACATTTGCTTACTTAACGAAACATGGTTTAAAGATAATAGTTTTAGAATACCCGGATATAATATTTATAATAAAAATTCCAAAAATACTCATAATGGTGTAGCAATACTGATTAAACCATACTTAAAGTACAAAGTTTTAAACACTAGATGTTATGAAGACATTCAAACCGTTGCTCTGTCTTTATCTACTGTACATGGTAGCTTGACTATTCTTTGTGTATACTGCCCTCCTTCTAGTGGACATATACGGATCAATAGATTACGTAATATTATTAATGATCTTCCAAAGCCCATATTTGTCAGTGGTGACTTTAATGCACACCACATTGCATTTGGTTGTCTATCCACTAAGGGTAGAGGTCATGATTTATTTAATATCATTGATGACTTGGATTTATGTATTTTAAATGATGGTAATTTTACAACTGTTAACAACCCGAGACGGAATCCATCTGCAATTGATGTTAGCTTTACTAGTGCTAACCTCGCATCAATATGCGAGTGGTCTGTACATGACGATGCCATGGGCAGCTATCACTACCCAACAATAACAGAGATTTCACTACATATAGATAAATATCATATTAATCCCCCTGTTGATAGGTTTATATATAAAAAAGCAGATTGGGAAAAGTATAAAACTATTTCTAAAACAATATTCAATGATTTAGTCTTAAAACTGTATGATCCTATTTTAACCTATAATGATTTTTGTTCTCGATTGGGTACTTTAAAAGATATGACAATTCCTAAACTTAATAAACCAAATAATTTTAAAAGCAGACCTCCAGCTCCATGGTGGAATGACATTTGTGAAAAAAGTGTAATTGCCTCTTACAATGCATTGAAACTATATAGAAGTGAACCTAGTATGGAGAACTATTTAGATTATAAAAGAAAAGATGCACTTAAAAAAAGAACCATATCAGAACATAAAAAAATAGGTTGGGGTAACTTATGTAACACATTTAATAGAACTACTCCTATAAGTAAGATTTGGAATATGCTAAAAATGTTTAAAGGTATAAGAGCTGGCAATAAATCACATAAAGACGAGTTCATTTCCCAATTTCTAGATAAATTATCTGACAACAGCAATCTAAATAATGTTAATAGTTTAGGCAATATTTTCGAATTAAATAATGATAATCTAAATTCCAAATTTTTGCTAGATCCTTTTACATGGTCTGAATTTAAAATGAGTTTGTTATCTCGGAAAGACACTACACCTGGTTTAGATGATCTCCCCTATTGTACTATTAAAAATTTAGATGAATCAGCACAAAAAATGTTTCTTAATATTCTTAATTTACTTTGGCATTGTAAATGTATTCCACAATCATGGAAAACACAATGTGTCATTCCGATACTCAAACCAGATAAACCTTCAGAGCTTGCCAGCTCTTACAGACCAATATCACTGTCTTCATGTCTAGGTAAATTATTTGAAAACATGATTAAAAATCGTTTGGATTGGTATATGGAATCTAACGGCTTCATTCCACACGTACAATATGGATTTCGTCGAGGGCGAAGTTGTGCTGACAGCTTCACTTCCTTAATTTCAGACCTGAAACATGCAAAGGATAGAAAGTCACACACTGTTTGTGTATTCCTAGATGTTCAAGGTGCTTTTGACAGTCTGGATCCAGCTATACTTGTACAAGTTATGTCTAGGTTAGGTGTGCCTGGCCAACTATGTAAATGGATATATAATTTTTTGAATGATAGAACACTCTATGTAAGACATAATAATACATTGCATGGTCCAAAATGTGCATCTAGGGGTACAATGCAGGGTGCTACACTATCTCCTTTGTTATACAATATTTACACAAGTGAAATCTGTAAATTTGTTAATAGTAATGTAGATATTCTGCAGTTTGCTGATGATATTGTTATGTACAGTAGTAATTTTAATTTAGAAATTGCAATTGACAATATTAACAGAGCCTTGTCCCAACTATTTCACTATTACAATGATGTGCTACATTTAAAAATAAATCCCTCCAAAAGCAGTGTTATGATATTTGGAAATGAGAACACAAATTCAAAAGTAATTTATAACAGAGAAACTATAAATCCAGTAAATTCAAAGAAATTTTTAGGCATAGTAATAGATAGGAAATTAACCTTTGAGGAACATATTAAATACATATCAAAGAATGCTCTAAAAGGTTTCAATGTAATTAAATGCCTTGCAGGTGTCTCATGGGGAGCAGACCCGAAAATATTATCAATTTTGTATAAAAGTATAGTTAGAAGTCATTTTGATTATAGTTCACTAGTGTATATAAATAGTACTCATGTAAATAAACTAGATCTATTGCAGAACAGGGCTTTGAGAACAATTTCTGGTGCAATGTGCTCTACTCCCATAAGGGCCATGGAAGTGGAGACTAAAACTATGCCATTAATTTTGAGACGCATTCTACTTGCAGAGAGATTCTGTCTTAAATTAATTGCTGCAAATAACAGGAAAATAATAAACAAAATTGTACCTTCTGTAAGTAGAACTTTTGGGCCTCTAACAACAGGAGAGGATCTCTTGAATGGTAAATCCCCAACATTGTCCAAAATATTGCTGGAAACAGAAAACAGTTTTACTGGTATTAGAAAACAATGCCCATGGCCATGTTACTCCTTTTCTTATCAGTGTATTTCACATCCCGTTAAAGAATTACAAAATCCCATTAATAATAATTCAGATATGATACAGTTTTTGGCAGATAATAAGAATTATCATGTTATTTACACTGATGGCAGTAAGGGGAGTGATTATGTTCGTGCTGCTATATATGATCCACATACTAAATTCTCTCAAAGCTTTGTTCTATACAATACATGTACTATATTCACTGCTGAGGCATATGCGGTTTATCAGGCATTAATACATATTCGCCAAATTAGCAATTGTAAATACTTTTTGATTGTTTCTGATTCACTAAGTTTGATAAAAGCCCTAACTAACCTTACAGTTTCGTTTAAGTCAAATTATATTCTGTATTACATCAAAGAAATAATTTATCAATATTATCATAAGCACATAAAAATTGTATTCCTGTGGGTACCTTCTCACCGAGGTATCTCTGGCAATGAAGTAGTTGATAAAACCGCATATGAAGGTAATAATGCTATTGATGTTAGAAATGCAATGGGCATTCCTATGACTGACTTCTTGCAATGCATTAGTGAAAATATATGTAAGTTATGGTTAGAAATGTGGAAGAAAGACCAAGTCATCAAAGGAAAGTGGTATGGAAGTATTCAAGAAAGTTTACCTGTTAGACCCTGGTACAATAGATTGAAGGAAGCCAGCCGAGACTTTATCACTACGATAAATAGATTGCGCTTTGGCCATAATACTGCTCCGTCACACCTTGCTAGACTTGGCATTATTACAAGCAATACATGCCCACATTGTGAATCCCAAGAAGGAACCATGGAACATCTTATTTTTGGCTGTCAAAACTTCTTGCTTGATAGATTAGTGTTGGCTAGTGAACTTAGTGATGTGAACATTAAGTGCGATTCTTTATCCCGCCCGCCGCCACTTGAAGAGATATTAAAAGACAAAAATACATACAAACCGATATATAAATACATTAAAAATACTATTAAATCAATTTAAAAATGAAGTGATAGTGCAGTGCTCTTTAATAAAATAAGATTTGACCTAAAGGTCCAGTTACCAGGTCATAAAATTCCAAAAAAAAAAAAAAAAAAAAGACAATTTATGGATTCTGGCGGGAATTTTAAAAAAGAGCGCTACGATTTTTTTTCTCAATTTTCTTTTTTATTAAATATTTACTAGTTTCTTGCTTAAGAGTGAATTAAAAACAATAGTAATAGGTGTACAAACTTGAAAAAATGGTGGGAAATGAGGGGGGCGGGGATAACCCGCCCTTTTCACATAAACGTCCTCGGTCCGAGGTCGGAGACGGAGGGAATGGGATGGACTGTGGTAATGGCGGCGGCGGTGAGCATTCTGACTATTCACCGTACATTAAACCTGACTATAAAAGACTTTATTCAGAAAATGCCACTTATGTAGACTTTAAAGTGTTTATTGAAGCTTCCAACAATAAGGATAGAATAGGCAATAAGAGCCCTATCTATCTCAATCATATATTCTCCAGCGAAATAAAAGGGGTGACGGCTATACAACGAATAAACGCAAATAAAATAGCAGTAATATTTAAACAGTATAATACGGCCAATAACTTTATTAACAACAGCGCTTTTCTTAACAAACATGGCTTGAAAGCATTTATTCCGGCTGCGCAAATAGAAAAAACAGGTATAATTAGATTTGTACCAGCAAACATTTCAAACAAAGAACTATACACCAAACTATCATCAATTTATGAAATAATAGCTGTAAGAAGGTTCACAAAGAAGGTAGGACAGGAGCGAGTACCACTACAAACAGTTAGCATTACTTTTCTATCGAATATTCTTCCCGACAATGTACAATATGATCTATTTTCATATCGAGTTTTTGAATATGTGCCCCCATTACAGCAATGTTTCCGTTGCTTTAAATTCAACCACTCTGCTAGGATATGCAATGGCAAACAAAGATGTTCCATTTGTGGAGGTGAGCATTTATATAAAGAATGTGATAGACCAACAGAGATCTGCTGTTGCAATTGCAGCGGGCCTCATCTTGCAATTTCTAGATTATGTCCAATTAAGTTAAATAAAATTTTAGAAAAGAAAAATAAGATTACTTATGCAAGTGCTACATTGACGAAACAACACATGAGTGATAACACTGAATTTCCACCTCTGCTACCTCCAAAAATGAAACCAACTAACTCTGTAAATAAGTCTGTACATACATCTGTAAATAAGTCTATATCTGTAAATAATACTGTACATAGTGTAAATAAATCTAAAGATATCCCTCCTAAAGTAGACATTAAAGCCCAAATAGTTGCCAACAACGATGTACTTATGGCCCTGGTACAGACGTTGGTGGAACTGGGTAATAAGGGAGATAATACGCCTACCACCGTAAATAGTATAAAAGAAACACTACTTAAAAATCTCAAGTAATGGATCCAAGTCACACAATATCTAAGCTACGTATTGCTCAGTATAACATTCAAAGTGCTAATAGTAAAAAACCCTTATTGATTCAATTCTTACAAAAACAAAATATTGACATTTGCTTACTTAACGAAACATGGTTTAAAGATAATAGTTTTAGAATACCCGGATATAATATTTATAATAAAAATTCCAAAAATACTCATAATGGTGTAGCAATACTGATTAAACCATACTTAAAGTACAAAGTTTTAAACACTAGATTTTATGAAGACATTCAAACTGTTGCTCTGTCTTTATCTACTGTACATGGTAGCTTGACTATTCTTTGTGTATACTGCCCTCCTTCTAGTGGACATATACGGATCAATAGATTACGTAATATTATTAATGATCTTCCAAAGCCCATATTTGTCAGTGGTGACTTTAATGCACACCACATTGCATTTGGTTGTCTATCCACTAAGGGTAGAGGTCATGATTTATTTAATATCATTGATGACTTGGATTTATGTATTTTAAATGATGGTAATTTTACAACTGTTAACAACCCGAGACGGAATCCATCTGCAATTGATGTTAGCTTTACTAGTGCTAACCTCGCATCAATATGCGAGTGGTCTGTACATGACGATGCCATGGGCAGCTATCACTACCCAACAATAACAGAGATTTCACTACATATAGATAAATATCATATTAATCCCCCTGTTGATAGGTTTATATATAAAAAAGCAGATTGGGAAAAGTATAAAACTATTTCTAAAACAATATTCAATGATTTAGTCTTAAAACTGTATGATCCTATTTTAACCTATAATGATTTTTGTTCTCGATTGGGTACTTTAAAAGATATGACAATTCCTAAACTTAATAAACCAAATAATTTTAAAAGCAGACCTCCAGCTCCATGGTGGAATGACATTTGTGAAAAAAGTGTAATTGCCTCTTACAATGCATTGAAACTATATAGAAGTGAACCTAGTATGGAGAACTATTTAGATTATAAAAGAAAAGATGCACTTAAAAAAAGAACCAGATCAGAACATAAAAAAATAGGTTGGGGTAACTTATGTAACACATTTAATAGAACTACTCCTATAAGTAAGATTTGGAATATGCTAAAAATGTTTAAAGGTATAAGAGCTGGCAATAAATCACATAAAGACGAGTTCATTTCCCAATTTCTAGATAAATTATCTGACAACAGCAATCTAAATAATGTTAATAGTTTAGGCAATATTTTCGAATTAAATAATGATAATCTAAATTCCAAATTTTTGCTAGATCCTTTTACATGGTCTGAATTTAAAATGAGTTTGTTATCTCGGAAAGACACTACACCTGGTTTAGATGATCTCCCCTATTGTACTATTAAAAATTTAGATGAATCAGCACAAAAAATGTTTCTTAATATTCTTAATTTACTTTGGCATTGTAAATGTATTCCACAATCATGGAAAACACAATGTGTCATTCCGATACTCAAACCAGATAAACCTTCAGAGCTTGCCAGCTCTTACAGACCAATATCACTGTCTTCATGTCTAGGTAAATTATTTGAAAACATGATTAAAAATCGTTTGGATTGGTATATGGAATCTAACGGCTTCATTCCACACGTACAATATGGATTTCGTCGAGGGCGAAGTTGTGCTGACAGCTTCACTTCCTTAATTTCAGACCTGAAACATGCAAAGGATAGAAAGTCACACACTGTTTGTGTATTCCTAGATGTTCAAGGTGCTTTTGACAGTCTGGATCCAGCTATACTTGTACAAGTTATGTCTAGGTTAGGTGTGCCTGGCCAACTATGTAAATGGATATATAATTTTTTGAATGATAGAACACTCTATGTAAGACATAATAATACATTGCATGGTCCAAAATGTGCATCTAGGGGTACAATGCAGGGTGCTACACTATCTCCTTTGTTATACAATATTTACACAAGTGAAATCTGTAAATTTGTTAATAGTAATGTAGATATTCTGCAGTTTGCTGATGAT
This sequence comes from Luperina testacea, assembly GCA_927399505.1. Classification (NCBI taxonomy): domain Eukaryota; kingdom Metazoa; phylum Arthropoda; class Insecta; order Lepidoptera; family Noctuidae; genus Luperina; species Luperina testacea. The sequence goes on from OV656771.1 coordinate 5,621,545, forward strand.
ATTGTTATGTACAGTAGTAATTTTAATTTAGAAATTGCAATTGACAATATTAACAGAGCCTTGTCCCAACTATTTCACTATTACAATGATGTGCTACATTTAAAAATAAATCCCTCCAAAAGCAGTGTTATGATATTTGGAAATGAGAACACAAATTCAAAAGTAATTTATAACAGAGAAACTATAAATCCAGTAAATTCAAAGAAATTTTTAGGCATAGTAATAGATAGGAAATTAACCTTTGAGGAACATATTAAATACATATCAAAGAATGCTCTAAAAGGTTTCAATGTAATTAAATGCCTTGCAGGTGTCTCATGGGGAGCAGACCCGAAAATATTATCAATTTTGTATAAAAGTATAGTTAGAAGTCATTTTGATTATAGTTCACTAGTGTATATAAATAGTACTCATGTAAATAAACTAGATCTATTGCAGAACAGGGCTTTGAGAACAATTTCTGGTGCAATGTGCTCTACTCCCATAAGGGCCATGGAAGTGGAGACTAAAACTATGCCATTAATTTTGAGACGCATTCTACTTGCAGAGAGATTCTGTCTTAAATTAATTGCTGCAAATAACAGGAAAATAATAAACAAAATTGTACCTTCTGTAAGTAGAACTTTTGGGCCTCTAACAACAGGAGAGGATCTCTTGAATGGTAAATCCCCAACATTGTCCAAAATATTGCTGGAAACAGAAAACAGTTTTACTGGTATTAGAAAACAATGCCCATGGCCATGTTACTCCTTTTCTTATCAGTGTATTTCACATCCCGTTAAAGAATTACAAAATCCCATTAATAATAATTCAGATATGATACAGTTTTTGGCAGATAATAAGAATTATCATGTTATTTACACTGATGGCAGTAAGGGGAGTGATTATGTTCGTGCTGCTATATATGATCCACATACTAAATTCTCTCAAAGCTTTGTTCTATACAATACATGTACTATATTCACTGCTGAGGCATATGCGGTTTATCAGGCATTAATACATATTCGCCAAATTAGCAATTGTAAATACTTTTTGATTGTTTCTGATTCACTAAGTTTGATAAAAGCCCTAACTAACCTTACAGTTTCGTTTAAGTCAAATTATATTCTGTATTACATCAAAGAAATAATTTATCAATATTATCATAAGCACATAAAAATTGTATTCCTGTGGGTACCTTCTCACCGAGGTATCTCTGGCAATGAAGTAGTTGATAAAACCGCATATGAAGGTAATAATGCTATTGATGTTAGAAATGCAATGGGCATTCCTATGACTGACTTCTTGCAATGCATTAGTGAAAATATATGTAAGTTATGGTTAGAAATGTGGAAGAAAGACCAAGTCATCAAAGGAAAGTGGTATGGAAGTATTCAAGAAAGTTTACCTGTTAGACCCTGGTACAATAGATTGAAGGAAGCCAGCCGAGACTTTATCACTACGATAAATAGATTGCGCTTTGGCCATAATACTGCTCCGTCACACCTTGCTAGACTTGGCATTATTACAAGCAATACATGCCCACATTGTGAATCCCAAGAAGGAACCATGGAACATCTTATTTTTGGCTGTCAAAACTTCTTGCTTGATAGATTAGTGTTGGCTAGTGAACTTAGTGATGTGAACATTAAGTGCGATTCTTTATCCCGCCCGCCGCCACTTGAAGAGATATTAAAAGACAAAAATACATACAAACCGATATATAAATACATTAAAAATACTATTAAATCAATTTAAAAATGAAGTGATAGTGCAGTGCTCTTTAATAAAATAAGATTTGACCTAAAGGTCCAGTTACCAGGTCATAAAATTCCAAAAAAAAAAAAAAAAAAAAAGACAATTTATGGATTCTGGCGGGAATTTTAAAAAAGAGCGCTACGATTTTTTTTCTCAATTTTCTTTTTTATTAAATATTTACTAGTTTCTTGCTTAAGAGTGAATTAAAAACAATAGTAATAGGTGTACAAACTTGAAAAAATGGTGGGAAATGAGGGGGGCGGGGATAACCCGCCCTTTTCACATAAACGTCCTCGGTCCGAGGTCGGAGACGGAGGGAATGGGATGGACTGTGGTAATGGCGGCGGCGGTGAGCATTCTGACTATTCACCGTACATTAAACCTGACTATAAAAGACTTTATTCAGAAAATGCCACTTATGTAGACTTTAAAGTGTTTATTGAAGCTTCCAACAATAAGGATAGAATAGGCAATAAGAGCCCTATCTATCTCAATCATATATTCTCCAGCGAAATAAAAGGGGTGACGGCTATACAACGAATAAACGCAAATAAAATAGCAGTAATATTTAAACAGTATAATACGGCCAATAACTTTATTAACAACAGCGCTTTTCTTAACAAACATGGCTTGAAAGCATTTATTCCGGCTGCGCAAATAGAAAAAACAGGTATAATTAGATTTGTACCAGCAAACATTTCAAACAAAGAACTATACACCAAACTATCATCAATTTATGAAATAATAGCTGTAAGAAGGTTCACAAAGAAGGTAGGACAGGAGCGAGTACCACTACAAACAGTTAGCATTACTTTTCTATCGAATATTCTTCCCGACAATGTACAATATGATCTATTTTCATATCGAGTTTTTGAATATGTGCCCCCATTACAGCAATGTTTCCGTTGCTTTAAATTCAACCACTCTGCTAGGATATGCAATGGCAAACAAAGATGTTCCATTTGTGGAGGTGAGCATTTATATAAAGAATGTGATAGACCAACAGAGATCTGCTGTTGCAATTGCAGCGGGCCTCATCTTGCAATTTCTAGATTATGTCCAATTAAGTTAAATAAAATTTTAGAAAAGAAAAATAAGATTACTTATGCAAGTGCTACATTGACGAAACAACACATGAGTGATAACACTGAATTTCCACCTCTGCTACCTCCAAAAATGAAACCAACTAACTCTGTAAATAAGTCTGTACATACATCTGTAAATAAGTCTATATCTGTAAATAATACTGTACATAGTGTAAATAAATCTAAAGATATCCCTCCTAAAGTAGACATTAAAGCCCAAATAGTTGCCAACAACGATGTACTTATGGCCCTGGTACAGACGTTGGTGGAACTGGGTAATAAGGGAGATAATACGCCTACCACCGTAAATAGTATAAAAGAAACACTACTTAAAAATCTCAAGTAATGGATCCAAGTCACACAATATCTAAGCTACGTATTGCTCAGTATAACATTCAAAGTGCTAATAGTAAAAAACCCTTATTGATTCAATTCTTACAAAAACAAAATATTGACATTTGCTTACTTAACGAAACATGGTTTAAAGATAATAGTTTTAGAATACCCGGATATAATATTTATAATAAAAATTCCAAAAATACTCATAATGGTGTAGCAATACTGATTAAACCATACTTAAAGTACAAAGTTTTAAACACTAGATTTTATGAAGACATTCAAACTGTTGCTCTGTCTTTATCTACTGTACATGGTAGCTTGACTATTCTTTGTGTATACTGCCCTCCTTCTAGTGGACATATACGGATCAATAGATTACGTAATATTATTAATGATCTTCCAAAGCCCATATTTGTCAGTGGTGACTTTAATGCACACCACATTGCATTTGGTTGTCTATCCACTAAGGGTAGAGGTCATGATTTATTTAATATCATTGATGACTTGGATTTATGTATTTTAAATGATGGTAATTTTACAACTGTTAACAACCCGAGACGGAATCCATCTGCAATTGATGTTAGCTTTACTAGTGCTAACCTCGCATCAATATGCGAGTGGTCTGTACATGACGATGCCATGGGCAGCTATCACTACCCAACAATAACAGAGATTTCACTACATATAGATAAATATCATATTAATCCCCCTGTTGATAGGTTTATATATAAAAAAGCAGATTGGGAAAAGTATAAAACTATTTCTAAAACAATATTCAATGATTTAGTCTTAAAACTGTATGATCCTATTTTAACCTATAATGATTTTTGTTCTCGATTGGGTACTTTAAAAGATATGACAATTCCTAAACTTAATAAACCAAATAATTTTAAAAGCAGACCTCCAGCTCCATGGTGGAATGACATTTGTGAAAAAAGTGTAATTGCCTCTTACAATGCATTGAAACTATATAGAAGTGAACCTAGTATGGAGAACTATTTAGATTATAAAAGAAAAGATGCACTTAAAAAAAGAACCATATCAGAACAAAAAAAAATAGGTTGGGGTAACTTATGTAACACATTTAATAGAACTACTCCTATAAGTAAGATTTGGAATATGCTAAAAATGTTTAAAGGTATAAGAGCTGGCAATAAATCACATAAAGATGAGTTCATTTCCCAATTTCTAGATAAATTATCTGACAACAGCAATCTAAATAATGTTAATAGTTTAGGCAATATTTTCGAATTAAATAATGATAATCTAAATTCCAAATTTTTGCTAGATCCTTTTACATGGTCTGAATTTAAAATGAGTTTGTTATCTCGGAAAGACACTACACCTGGTTTAGATGATCTCCCCTATTGTACTATTAAAAATTTAGATGAATCAGCACAAAAAATGTTTCTTAATATTCTTAATTTACTTTGGCATTGTAAATGTATTCCACAATCATGGAAAACACAATGTGTCATGTGTGGCAAGCTCTGAAGGTTTATCTGGTTTGAGTATCGGAATACTCAAACCAGATAAACCTTCAGAGCTTGCCAGCTCTTACAGACCAATATCACTGTCTTCATGTCTAGGTAAATTATTTGAAAACATGATTAAAAATCGTTTGGATTGGTATATGGAGTCTAACGGCTTCATTCCACACGTACAATATGGATTTCGTCGAGGGCGAAGTTGTGCTGACAGCTTCACTTCCTTAATTTCAGACCTGAAACATGCAAAGGATAGAAAGTCACACACTGTTTGTGTATTCCTAGATGTTCAAGGTGCTTTTGACAGTCTGGATCCAGCTATACTTGTACAAGTTATGTCTAGGTTAGGTGTGCCTGGCCAACTATGTAAATGGATATATAATTTTTTGAATGATAGAACACTCTATGTAAGACATAATAATACATTGCATGGTCCAAAATGTGCATCTAGGGGTACAATGCAGGGTGCTACACTATCTCCTTTGTTATACAATATTTACACAAGTGAAATCTGTAAATTTGTTAATAGTAATGTAGATATTCTGCAGTTTGCTGATGATATTGTTATGTACAGTAGTAATTATAATTTAGAAATTGCAATTGACAATATTAACAGAGCCTTGTCCCAACTATTTCACTATTACAATGATGTGCTACATTTAAAAATAAATCCCTCCAAAAGCAGTGTTATGATATTTGGAAATGAGAACACAAATTCAAAAGTAGTTTATAACAGAGAAACTATAAATCCAGTAAATTCAAAGAAATTTTTAGGCATAGTAATAGATAGGAAATTAACCTTTGAGGAACATATTAAATACATATCAAAGAATGCTCTAAAAGGTTTCAATGTAATTAAATGTCTTGCAGGTGTCTCATGGGGAGCAGACCCGAAAATATTATCAATTTTGTATAAAAGTATAGTTAGAAGTCATTTTGATTATAGTTCACTAGTGTATATAAATAGTACTCATGTAAATAAACTAGATCTATTGCAGAACAGGGCTTTGAGAACAATTTCTGGTGCAATGTGCTCTACTCCCATAAGGGCCATGGAAGTGGAGACTAAAACTATGCCATTAATTTTGAGACGCATTCTACTTGCAGAGAGATTCTGTCTTAAATTAATTGCTGCAAATAACAGGAAAATAATAAACAAAATTGTACCTTCTGTAAGTAGAACTTTTGGGCCTCTAACAACAGGAGAGGATCTCTTGAATGGTAAATCCCCAACATTGTCCAAAATATTGCTGGAAACAGAAAACAGTTTTACTGGTATTAGAAAACAATGCCCATGGCCATGTTACTCCTTCTCTTATCAGTGTATTTCACATCCCGTTAAAGAATTACAAAATCCCATTAATAATAATTCAGATATGATACAGTTTTTGGCAGATAATAAGAATTATCATGTTATTTACACTGATGGCAGTAAGGGGAGTGATTATGTTCGTGCTGCTATATATGATCCACATACTAAATTCTCTCAAAGCTTTGTTCTATACAATACATGTACTATATTCACTGCTGAGGCATATGCGGTTTATCAGGCATTAATACATATTCGCCAAATTAGCAATTGTAAATACTTTTTGATTGTTTCTGATTCACTAAGTTTGATAAAAGCCCTAACTAACCTTACAGTTTCGTTTAAGTCAAATTATATTCTGTATTACATCAAAGAAATAATTTATCAATATTATCATAAGCACATAAAAATTGTATTCCTGTGGGTACCTTCTCACCGAGGTATCTCTGGCAATGAAGTAGTTGATAAAACCGCATATGAAGGTAATAATGCTATTGATGTTAGAAATGCAATGGGCATTCCTATGACTGACTTCTTGCAATGCATTAGTGAAAATATATGTAAGTTATGGTTAGAAATGTGGAAGAAAGACCAAGTCATCAAAGGAAAGTGGTATGGAAGTATTCAAGAAAGTTTACCTGTTAGACCCTGGTACAATAGATTGAAGGAAGCCAGCCGAGACTTTATCACTACGATAAATAGATTGCGCTTTGGCCATAATACTGCTCCGTCACACCTTGCTAGACTTGGCATTATTACAAGCAATACATGCCCACATTGTGAATCCCAAGAAGGAACCATGGAACATCTTATTTTTGGCTGTCAAAACTTCTTGCTTGACAGATTAGTGTTGGCTAGTGAACTTAGTGATGTGAACATTAAGTGCGATTCTTTATCCCGCCCGCCGCCACTTGAAGAGATATTAAAAGACAAAAATACATACAAACCGATATATAAATACATTAAAAATACTATTAAATCAATTTAAAAATGAAGTGATAGTGCAGTGCTCTTTAATAAAAAAGATTTGACCTAAAGGTCCAGTTACCAGGTCATAAAATTCCAAAAAAAAAAAAAAAAAAAATAAGACAATTTATCTTGAAGTGTGATTAGAGAATATGAATGCCAATGATCTCTATTCATGGAAATAGTAGCTGGTACTACTCCACTAGATTGTAAAAATCGACTAAACTTCAAGACGCAGGTTCTGCTGGCTGCTTTCTGTCTTTTTATCTCTGGTAAAATCTCTTGGCGTTTACTCTCCCTCTTCACTCCTGTCTATGCTCTGTATAAACTTTTTTTTTTTTTTTTTTTTTTTTTTTTTTTTTTTTTTTTTTTTTTTTTTTTTTTTTTTGAAAATGGCATCTCGTAGTTGACCTTGAGAGGTCGTGACTACTTAACCGGACAATCCTGCGGCTGCCTTGAGAGAACTCAAAGCCTCCAGCCAGGGGCTTAAAACTAACTAAATAAACTAAGCGACTACACGCTAAGGGCACCCCCTGTGGGGTACGAGCCTCGGCTTAGGGCGTCGCTGGGGGGAGGGCAGCAAGTTGGGACAGGCTGGATCTAATTTTGATTATTTAACGAACGATGGGGCCGGCATTTCCTAATTGACTACTCTGAGAAGAAATGCCGAAACAAACTCAGAGGTCAGAGTCGGGAATTTAAATCTACTGGCTCAGCTGCGGCGCGGGCTGGCACTACATCGAGCAAGGGTCGGTGGGGGGCATTTACTGGGGGACGTCGCGAGGGACCTCGTCGGCGAGGCCGGTATGTCGGTTTCTTGTATCTGTTTTTCCTAAGCGTGCTGGTTGCCCTACTGCTCTCTTGGAGGACGGTTATAGGGTCATCTGGGTCGGCGAGAACGTGCCTTGGACGGCGTAGTTTACTAATTTGGGAGGGAGTGTATCTGGCGGCCTCGACAACCAGCGGGTTTCGATGGTTGGGGGCGGAGTCGAAGAAGTGCTTGGAAAGGCGCTTCATGAATTGGTGGATAGTGGGGATTTTGAGATCGACATGGAGGATCTCATTTCGGACGAACCAAGGGGCTCCCGTAGCCTTTCGGAGGAAACGGTTCTGGAGGGTCTGCATCTTATGGATGCGGTGGGGCTTTGCGTGTGCAAAGACTACGCAGGCATAGGTCATGATTGGGCGAATGCACGCTGTGTAGATGCGCAACTTGCACTTAAGTGACAATTTGCTGCGTGCATTGAGCATCGAGTGAAGTCTACCGAGAGCGAAGGCGGCGCGCGAGCGAACCGCCTTTATGTGCTCTGCGAAGGAGAGGTGTCTGTCGAGGATAACACCGAGATATTTGGCTTGCTTCTCCCAAGGGATCGGCTTGCCGAACATGGTGATAGGTCGGGGGGGGATGGGTTTGTGTCTCGGTTTCGAATAGAGAACCGCTTGACTTTTGTCGGGGTTTACTTCTATTCTCCACTTCCTAAACCAGTCAGCGAGCTTGTTGACTGAAGTTTGGAGGATGTGGGAGATCTGGACTAGGCTGCGGCCAGTGTAAAGAATGGCAGTGTCGTCTGCGAAGAGAGCCAACTGGGTCTTTCTATTTATTGGGATGTCGCTAGTGTACAGCGTGAATATGAGCGGAGCGAGCACAGAGCCCTGGGGGACTCCTGCTCGGATGGGGTGTGGGGAGGATATAGCTCCTTCTACTTTGTAGCGGAAGGTGCGGTTCGACAAATAGTCTCGAAGGATGAGCACGAGGCGGTCGGGCACACCGAGTTGGTATAGCTTATATAATAAGCCATTGTGCCAGACTTTGTCGAAGGCTTTCGCTATGTCGAAGTATATCACACCTGTCATGTATCCACGCAGGAACCCTGCATGGATATGTTCGGTGATGCGGTGGACTTGCTGCACGCTAGAGTGTTGGGTTCGAAAACCGAATTGTTCGTTGGGGATGAGGCCCTTTGTTTCGGCATAGTTCCTAAGACGCTTATAAATAAGCCTCTCGTAGATCTTGCCTAGTCCATTGAGCAGACTGATGGGACGGTAACTCGTAGGTTCCGACTTGGGCTTGCCGGGCTTGGGAATGCCAATGACTGTGGCTTCCTTCCACTTCTGTGGGAAAATGTTGTTGCTCATGGCACCGTTGAAGATGGTGGCCAGTAGCACAATTAATTGGGCAGGGAAGAGTTGAATCACTCTATTGGTGATTCCATCTGAACCGGGGGCTTTCTTAGGAATGAGACCCTTTATGATGTCCTGTACTTCGTCTGGAGTGACGGGGGGTAGAGGATTTTCGGGGTCTTCTACTGGAGGGAGGGAGGCTCTACGCTCGACTTCCGCGTCGACCTCAGAGAGGTGAGCTTGGTCTACGGGTAGGGAGCTGGGTGTACACTGGGCTTCGAGGCTGTCAGCCAAGCATTCTGCCTTGTCTTCGTCGTCAAAGGCGACGGTATTGTCGGGGCGGGTCAGTGGGGGCATGGAGGTGATGTCTCGAGATCTAAGTCTCCTTTGGAGTTCCCAGAAGGCCTGGTGATTGGGTTCAAGATCGCTCAGCGTCTTATTCCATTTGGCTTCACGCCACTCCGATATGCGAGTCCTCACAGTTCTCTGTAAGTAACGCATATGGGCTTTGTTGGGGCCACATGGAAAGCTGCTGTAGGCACGGACAGCCGCGTTCTTCTCGTTCACCAGTTCACGCAAGTCGTCAGGCAACTTCCAGCGATGGTCGTCCATCTCTGGAATTTCCCTTGAACAGTCGTTCAGGACTGACTGTACGTGTTCCGTGAGCGAGTCGATCGCCGCCGTCGTGTCCGCGATAGAGTTGAACTGATCGGGGATGGAGTCTAAGTGGGGGGATGTGGTGGATTTCAGGCATTCGCTTACTTTCCTCCAGTCCGTTACCACTTTAGTTTGAGGAGGTTGGTTGGGGTCGGGGAGACCAATGCGGGGGGCCATTTTGATGATGACTGGTCGGTGGTCTGAGGAGAGCTCTTGTACCACTTCTATGTCGGTCAACCGTAGGTTGACGTTCTTTAGAAGTGCCACGTCGAGGACGTCAGGGGTATGGTTGGGGTTGTGTGGGAAATGAGTAGGACTCGTCGGTCCGATGACATCGAAATTTAGAATGGGAGAAAGGTCAAACAGCTGTTTGCCTCTGGTCGATACCCTGGTGCTGTTCCAGGCGTGATGCTTTGCGTTGAGATCGCCCGCTATGATAACGGAGTCACTCAAGCCTAGGAGCGTGGAGAGGTCGTTAGAGAAGAGTTGGAAGTTCTCTGTCGACGATGGGGGGAGGTAGACCGAAACCAGAGTGATCGGTTGGTGCCCTGACATGCCTAGCCGGCAGATTGACACTTCAAGTCGTGAGAGTGGGGGAGGATCTATTGGGATGCAGTAAAGTTCCTTTTTGTAATAAATGAGTGTGCCTCCGTTGTGGCAACGCACCCTGTCATTGCGAACCATGCGGTAGTTTGCAATTGAAGGGTTTCGGTGATGAGGCTTGAGGAAAGTCTCTTGGACGAGGAAGATGTCAATTTGATGGTCGCGCAGGAAGGTGGCGATCTCATCTCTTTGACCTTGGATGCCATTGGCATTGAAATGGGCCAGGTTTAGGGATCGGAGTTTGGTTCGTGAAGTGATTCCTCTATCCATTGTTGGGCTGAGCAGTGAAGGAGGTGAGGATCCGGGTGATGTCAGGATAGGCATTGTAGATTGCCTGTATCCTGTTCAGGTCGCAGGAGTTTCTGGCAGCGAGAAGTTCGCTTGCCATTTTCCTGGCGCGGGGGGACATGAAGGCCGTGAATGTGCCTGCTATGATGTTGAATGAGTCCATTGGATTAGGACCGACAGTTGGGACCGGGGCCGCAGTGTAGGCGGCGGGAGCGGCCATTTGAGTGGGCGCAGCGGCCACTGGAGTGGGCGCAGCGGCCATTGCGATGGGCGCAGGGGTAGCGGGGGGCGCGGTGGTGGGCGCGGTGGAGCGGATGAGACGAGGGTCCATCCTAGCGGGAGTGGGTGGGGGAGGGACTGATGTGGCCATCAGAGCTGGGAAGGCTCTTTGGTGGTTCAACAGATTCCAGGGGCTAGTCCTTTGAGGGCTTAGTCGCGCTGGCAGTGCGGTCGCGGTCCCTTGGGAGGGGGTTTCTCTAAGTTGGCGGGCGTCTGCACGCTTGGCCAATTTGGGGGAAGAGGATTTAGGGGCTTTGGAGCAGCCCCGGTAATTGGCCGGGTGACCTGATTCGCCGCATAGCACACAGCTGGGCGGCTCTGTGCACAAAGTGCGGTCTTTTGGTCGGGGGCAGTTTTCAGTGCCGTGCGCGCCCAGGCACTTGACGCACCTGGGTGTTGCGTGGCAGAAGCGCTGGGAATGGCCGTAGAGCTGGCAGCGGTGGCACTGACCCACAATGCCGCTCCTCCATGGCTTTTCAATCTCGATTCCAGTGAGATTGCAGATAGATTTAATGGAGAATATTGGGTGGTGGCGGCCCTCAGAAGGGGGGCAGACTACCAGGACCATGTCGTAAGCGACTTGGCCCTTGGAACGGTGCATGCGGTGCACCTCGGATACTGGAACCTTTTGGGCTTCCAGATCCGCCTTGATGTCTTCGGTGGCGATCTCTTTCGGGATCCTACGGATCACCACTCGGGTCATGCGCTCCTCGGGGAGGGAGTACGTGTGGAAGGACACGTTCCTCTGCCGAAGAAGTTGAGTCAGATCCCTGTAGTCTTTCGACGTAGGGATTTGTACTTTGATCCCCTGTTGGGTGGATCGGGCATTGGTGAAGCCAATCTTGCGATCGGCGCACCATTTGGACACATCGGTCCATTTTCCCTTGTCCTGGATGAACACGGGGGGGGGGAGGGGGTATTTTCCTCGGGGCGGAGGAGGTTTCAGCACTGGTGCTGGGAGGTAAGTCCTGAGAGGACGAAGCGATCGGAGTGGGGGCAATGGTGGGGGGAACCAAGGGAACGGGGGCGGGGGTAGGAGGGGTTGAGGTCGCGTCGGTCGCGACCACTTTTTTTGATTGCGCGGAAGAGAACTTCTTCCTGCGCTTGTTTGATCTCCCTGACGCCAGCGTAAAGCCGTCGTCGTCGGAGGAGGGAGAAGAGTTAGTGGAGTTCTGAGACTCCACGTCGGAGGGCGGGTAATGAATCCTCTTCACCGAGAATTCCTCTGTGTCCATAGAGTCGGGCACAGAGTCGGGAGAGGCACTACCGGGTTCAGCCGGTGTCGATTTTTGCTGCAGAGCAGCGAATTTCTCTCCGTATTTCAGGAGGAAATCGGGGTCCTTTAGGAGGACGTCCTTGACGAACGCCACTATGATGGCGTCCATCTTGATTAATGGGGGGGGGAGACTAAAACATTAGTCAGAGAGCCCTAACTCTAACTCCCCGGGTGGATAGGCCCGGGGGTGTGTACCCTCCCTGTCGGGTATAGACAGGGAGGTGAGTGCCTAAGGGTGAGCCCTAAGCTTGTAACCCGACGCCAGTCTTAATGTGCGTACGGGGCCCTGACCAGTCTAGCGCGAAGGGTGTAGAGACACCCTAAAGACACTAGGTGTGTAGCTGTTGAGAAAAACTGTCATCCAGCGTCGACTAGGAGACCCCCCAAGGCCGATTCTGGGACCCGTCCAAATAACTGCCTAGCCCTGAAGGGGTTCAGCGGGTGTTTTGGGTCAACACCCCACTCGGTTTCGTTGGCACCGTAAGGTATCCACCGAGTGACCACGAAACTGTGGTTTTACCCAGAAGGGGTCAACTGACTCTAAATCAAAAACGCGAACGTTATAGAAATAGTAGGTAGCCTTGAAAAAGGCAGTTTTTACATGTGATCTTAATCGGCTGATAATTATTATCCACCGGCGATCGGTCGTAGTCAGGGTGACTACAGAGCTCGTTACGAAAAAGCAACGAAAAGAACAGAGGCCACTAATTCGGCGCGGAAGTTTAGGGACAACCGGTTCGAGCGAGTGACAAACGTTCTATTCTGTATAAACTCTGTATTTTACAAAATAAATACGAACTAACTGATGACTAGGCAGCATGGTTCCTGACCCTAGCCTGTTCCATAAGGAACAAAACGAAAAAAAAAAAAAAAAAAAAAAAAAAATATATCTATGCTCTGCTCTTGCCTTTGGTCTAAGAAAAAGCGCGGGAACCTCGAAAGAATAGGCGGCCTTTTTTGATTTCTCGAAAATTATTTTCCAATTTTCTTTAATTTGTACATATTATTTTGTACAATCACTGTTAATAGTTTTTTTTTAGTTTGTGTAAATATTTATTAGAGCATTTTTCATACTTGTAAGGCACCTTTTTGTCTAGCTTAGGTTTAGGATAATTATGGCTAAGAAAAGAAAAAAAGCTAAACCAGATCCTAGTGGGGAAAATCCTGATGCTGCTCTGGACTCGGCTTCAGACACCAGTGAGTCAGATTATGCAGATTCCTGCAGCGTTGAAGAAAAGCCCGCAGACAAATATGCCCCGTATAGAGTTACCGACTACAGTCGCAGGTACCCCGAGGACGCCACAGCCGGGTATGAATTTATTGTATTTATTGAAAGTACCAACGAAGATCAACCGATTGGACAGCGAGACATGATGTACCTAAGTGGGTGCTTCACCAAATTTGTGAAGGGAATAAAGTACCTGAAAAAAATCAATAAATATAAAATTGGTGTCGTTTTTGATCGACCGAACCTAGCCAATTCGTTTTTGGATAATGTCACTTTTTTGAGAGAACAATCCATCAAAGCGTCGATTCCGGCAGGGACGACAGAGTTGTCCGGAGTTATAACTTCAGTACCAACAGACATGTCCAACAAAAAAATTTTCAAGGCAATATCAAGTTCAAAAAAAATTATTTGTGTCAGAAGGATAATGAAAAAAGTTAGAGTTGGTAGTTCATCTGAATTACAGCCTACCCAAACTGTTGTTATCACTTTCGCTTCTTCTACATCTTTACCAGATTTTGTCCATATTAAGATGTGGCGGCTTTCAGTATTGCCTTATGTTCCACCAGTCAAGCAGTGCTTCCGCTGTCTACGTTTCGGTCACTTAGCTAAATTCTGCAAAAACTCTCAAAGATGCTCAGTATGCACAGAGGGTCATTCCTTCAAGGAATGTTCTGTGCCTACTGAAAATGCTGTTTGTGTTCATTGTAAAGGTAATCATCTGTCCATATCTGGTCAATGTCCCATCAAGAAAAGAAAAATTGCTAAAAGTAAAAATTCTGTAAAAACCCCCTTTTCGGACTTATTTAACAAAGTTAATTTCCCATCTCTGAACAAATCGGAAAATTCGACAGACATTATAAATTTGATGTTGTCCAATAGCACAGCATTGAGTTTGCTGACAGAATCGATTGTTAAATTGATTCAGTTAAATAAAACAAAAAATGAAAGCATTTGTACACAAAGTATAACTTCTGCTATTAGAGAGACTATTCAGGGTAAAAATATTACTATATAAAATTCATTAACAAAGTTTTAAATATTGCACAGTGGAATGCACAAAGTTTGCTAAGTAATAAACTACAGTTTCAACAGTTTCTTTATAATAATGATATACATTTAGCTTTAGTTTCAGAAACATGGTTAAAACCACATATACAATGCAACATTCGTGGTTATACCACAGCCAGGAATGATTGTGGTAATGATCACAATGGTGTTGCAATTTTTATACGTAATGGTATTGAATTTAGATTATTAGATACATATTTTGATGATTCTATTCAAAATATTGCTATCAAAATTAAAATTAATAATAAATACATTTCAGTCGTTAGTTTTTACAGTCCTGGAAATTGCAATCCTTCTTTTCAAAAGAACAAATTTGATTCACTCATAAAGAGTATTCCTAAGCCATTGATAATTGCCGGTGATTTTAATGCTCATCACACTTTTTGGGGTTGTTGTAGTGATGACTCTCGTGGCAGAGCTATTATGGATTCTATGGATGAAAATGACTTGATACTCTTAAATGATGGTCAGCCAACAACTGTAGGGTCTCATCTATGGAGATCAAATGGTCTTGATTTGACAATGGTTTCTTCTCCCTTGGCCTTGTCTTGTGAATGGCAGGTTTATCAGGATTCTTTAGGCAGTTATCATTTGCCTACCATTACAAAATATGTTGTAGATGCTGTTGAATATGTGGGTCCTTCCAATGTTTCAAATATTCCTCTTCATAGTAATCTGAAATTAGTAGATTGGAATATTTATAAAGAGATTGTAAATGACATGTTGGCAAATTTTCAATATAATAGTAATTTGAGTCAAATTGATACATATAATAATATGTGTTCAATAATCCTGCAAGCAGTTCAAATGTCAGTAATAAATTTTAATAATAACAAAAGTAATTCTACTTGTAATTCTCGTGGATCAAGGAGGAAGCTACCTCTTCCTTGGTGGAATGAGAAGTGTGCTAAAGCTGTGGAAGAATGTAAGCAAGCTTACATCTTATTTAAATCAAATTCTTGTCTAGCAAATTTTATAAGTTTCAAACGTATGCAAGCAAAGAAAAAACGTATTTTACGACAAGAGCGTCGTGTATGTTGGTTAGAGTTTTGTAATTCTATTAATAGGCTCACTTCAATGAGTCAAGTTTGGGCAAAAATGAGGAAGTTCAAAAATGTTTCTTCAAATGGCAGTTTGTTTTCTAGTTGTGAATGGATCACTCAGTTTCTACATAAGTATACTCCTGATACAGTTCAAAATAGTTTCACCATTAGTCATGATACTTTGGAAAATTGCAGTAATAATTTCATGGTGGAAACCTTTTCTATTGAAGAACTAAAATCCGCTTTGAGATCAAGAAGAGATTCAGCATGTGGTTTAGACTGGCTCTCATACAAAATGTTCAAATTATTCAATTCACATAGTTTACTTATTTTTTTAAATATTCTGAATTCACTTTGGCACTGTTCTATTATTCCAGAGGGTTGGAAAACAGATTGTTTAGTACCTATCCTAAAACAGGGTAAAGATCCTAGTGTAGCTGACTCATATCGTCCTATTACTTTAAGCTCATGTGTTGGTAAAATATTTGAACAGCTTCTAAAACAACGTTTGATATTTTATATTGAAAGTAATTGTCTACTACCTTACAATCAGTTTGGCTTTCGTTGTGGTCGTTCTGCTCGGGAAAGTTTAAGTCATTTATTTCTGGATATCCATGATGCTCTAGCTGATAATAAGATTTTAGGATGTGTTTTCTTTGATATTGTTGGGGCTTTTAATAATGTAGATTTAAGTACACTGTCATCCATCCTCCTCTCACTTCAGGTCCCTGGAAAAATAGTAAGTTGGATTTTTGAGTTTTTAAATGGGCGTAAATTGTATGTTAAAGTAAATAATCAATTACTAGGACCTAGGTATACTTATAGAGGAGTTTCTCAAGGAGGGATATTGAGTCCTTTACTATTTATTTTATATATTTCTAAATTAAATGTTGTCTTAGGTAGTGATGTTTGTAATTTACAATTTGCTGATGATTTGGTGGTATACTGTTCAGGAGAAAACCTTTATAGCATTGAAACAAAGCTCAATGTTGCCCTCCGAAAATTGGGACATTATTTTGAATGTCTCAGTTTGGAGGTCAGCAATGAAAAAAGTAAGGTTGTTGTCTTTTCAAAAAATTTTGTTAGGTCTAGTAGCATCAAAATTTATTACAATAAAAGCCTTATGTCAGTGGATAGTTCAATAAAATTTTTAGGTGTTATTTTTCTCAACAATTTTAAGTGGAATACATATGTTGATTACTTAGCAAATAGAGCATTAAAAGCTTGCAATATTTTAAAATCTCTTGCAGGCACATATTGGGGTGCTGATCCAGGGATTTTACTGATTTTATATAAGTCTTTAGTAAGAAGTCACTTTGAATATGCATTTTTTTGTTATAGTGGGGTACAAAAACTAGTGGAAAAAATAGAGAAAATACAAAATAGGTGCTTACGCGTTATTTTGGGAGCTATGTGTTCAACACCTATAGTGTCAATGCAGGTAGAATGTAATTTGCCTCCACTAATGATTAGATTCAATTATCTTAGAACAAAATTCTTCTTCAAGATTTTTTCTATTAGTGATTATCCTCTTCTACTGAAGTTGCAAAAAGCTATTGATATGGACAACATTGATCCACCTTTTCTAGTACAGGGCTTATCTGAAATTTTAAATTATTATTCTGATCAAAATTTCTTTTCTAGCTCCATCTGGCCTTGTTACTTATATTCCTATGAATCCAAGTATTGTCCATTTACAATAATAATTAATGAGTCTTTGAAGTTTAAAGAGGATGTTTACAGAATGCTCGAAGAATGGAGTGGTTACAATCAATTGTACACAGATGGCTCTAAAAATGATAATGCTGTATCTATGGCTATTTATGACATTCAGGCTCGAAGTGGGTTTGGAAATAGGTTGTCTTCAGTAGCAACAGTGTATACAGCAGAGGCTATGGCTATACTTAGCGCTTTAGAGTATATTGGGTCTAAGCAAGAAAATAAATGGATCATTATCACTGATAGTATGAGTGTATTGAGAGCACTAGAAAATCCTAGTTGTAATGCAAAAACTAGTAACATAATTTATAATATCAGAGAAAAATATAACAATTTGCATAAATCCAAAGATATTGTCCTTTTTTGGACTCCTTCACACATTGGGGTAGTTGGAAATGAACAAGTTGATTACCTGGCTAAATCCATTGTTAATCATCATCAGGCATGTCCAATTTTGAATAATCCTGTTCCAAATTCAGACGCTTTATCTCATTTCAAATCCAAATTGGTACGAGAATTTCACAATTCATGGCAGGAAATAGTTCAGACCAAAGGAAAGTGGTTAGCTGAAATCAAAACAAAAATTTCTCCTCCTTGGTTTATAGGAGGAAATATTTATCGGGGCAGAAAATTTTATACAACGATTTGTCGTTTACGACTGGGTCATTGTCGATTTAATGCACATTTGTTTAGAATTGGTATTCTGTCTTCCCCAAATTGCGATCATTGTAATTCTGCTATACAAACATTGGATCATATTGTATTTGAATGTCCCAATTTTGCTCTTCAAAGGATCATTCTAATTGATCGTCTTCTTGCTGTATATAAAAACGCTGAAGATATCCCGCGCTCGCTTCAGCAACTTTTGAAGAAAAAAGATTGTTTTTTACCAATTTATGATTATATTGTCTCAACTGTTGACGAAATTTGAATATGACAAGTGTAGTCGGATTGACACTTTTTGACATGAATAATGACATAATGTTTTGACAAACAAAGATTGTGAGAAATATTAAATATGAAAAAGAAGACTTGGCTCCGGCGTAATAAATGGTACTGAAGTTGAATATTATTGATAGAGGACTTGGCTTCGGCCTGACAAACTTCGTAGATTTTGCAAATTAATAAAGAAGACTTGGCTTTGGCCTAACTACTGGATATTGAAGACATTGAAACAAGAAGACTTGGCTTAGGCCTGACCTTTGGGTACTGAAGACATTGAAAAAGAAGACTTGGCTTCAGCCTAATTATTGAAGACATTGAGAATTAAAGAAGACGTGGTTTAATATTGCCACATTAGAAAAGAGAAAAAAATCCGACATGGCTGTATGGGCTCAGTTCCCCTTGCCTGTCCCAGAAAGGGACGAAATGAACCAAAAAAAAAAAAAATGCCTTTGGTCTAATGATGACGGGCGAAAAATCTAATCAAAATACAAAAGTAGACAGCTGAAATAATCTAGAAATAATAAAACATACATCGCAAATAGTGTTTAAATAAAGTGGAAATATAAGCGTGGTATTCCAAAGCTAGACAAAAGTATAACACAACACGTGTAAGTATTCTTTTAGATTATCGAAGAGTGTGTATTGTATTGTATACCATTCAAGCTCACGAAACCCTAGTAAAACTAAAAATGTGTTGGCTTAGTCGGTTTTAAAGATGAAGGAAATATGTTAAATACTTACTATTTAGGAAAACTAAGATTAAAGTATCGTTACACATGGTGGATAACTTCATTGTTGTTGATTGTCCACGTAAATTATTATCCAGTACATTTACACTCATAGTCACCAATTACCTACAGATTAATGAAGTCACCCTACAATCATTGTCTATCTGAATGTTTCAGGCCAACGCATTGTTAAAAAAAAATGTAGCAACCTTTACAATAAAGCAAATAAATCCGTCTTAAATAAATTACTGTTACATTTAAAACATTTCAGGTTCATCTACATTTCTCAGCCATGGACAGTCAACCTTGCATATTTCTGGGCATCAAAATAAAACCCGGGCCAATAGAGCGCTACAAAATTGAAAATTTTGCATTGGATAATACTGTGGATAGTCTCAAGTCTGAAGCAGAAAAAAAGACAAATGTTCCATCAGCATCCTTGGGTAAGATTTATGTAGAATACTCTGATATTATTGACTGCATTTAAAAAACTAATAACTTTGTTTACATATTTACATTGAATTTGTGTCCTTATAATTTACTGTTACTTTGTTTAATTTAAACCATAAGTTTGTGTTGCTTTTTTAATTCATACACTTGCTCTTTTGAATGTTCTACCCTTACCATAACATAAGCATAATCAGCTTATAATGTTTCCACTGCTGGGACACAGACTTCCTCTCGGTGAGACTTATGTTCTACCCCTTTTTTTTTTTGGTTGGTTATTTACGAAATAACTTCTCCCGCTCTGGGCAGAGCGGGAGGTTGTGTCAGACTTTTACTGTCTAAAACCTACCCATGGCCCACGCACACTTGTCCATTTGAAGGACTGAGTACGGAAACCAAACCCATCCGTGTTCCTTCAGTTGCCTGTGCCAGGGGCCACAGAAACTCTTTCAAACAACCCGTGACTCTGGTAGTTATGTGTTATGTTCTACCCTTAGAATCTGTTTTTTATAAGGGAAAAAATAACTTTTCTTTTGTAATCTAACTGGGCTGTGCTAAGGATTTCTATGTTATTTTACAAATTATGTTCTCAGAACTAATACACCATGGGAAGATCTTGAAGGATGACCTCACTCTTCAAGATAGTGGTGTTAAGAGTGGGGAGATGGTGCATGTGGTCAAAAAGAAGGTGCACACAGCACCTGCACCGGCTCCTTCATACTCAGATGCTGAACTGCAGCAACTTAATACCTCTCTGAGGACACTGGGATGCACTCCTAATGCTCCTGGGTGGACCAGGGCGATGCAGGTAGCCAGTATTACTCATGTGTTCATTAACTACTAGTTTATATACATAAAACTTATGTTTTACCTGGATTTTGGCTGTGGTGGTGAAGTAAAACAGCTGTAGATTAGCTGGGTCCACACCGGACGATCCAAATTTGAATCAGCGCTCAGCGATCCATGATCATGGAGCGTCGATCGTGGATCGGAGATTTTTTCGCACGTTCCGTTTTAGGTAACCCGCCGTCCACACCGGGCGCTCCAAACAACTGAAGCGCCTTTGTGCATCGTCAAAAAACTAACAGCACTCCACCGTATGTGCTCGGTTCGCGCGCGCCACGCTCACACCTACCGCGTATTTGAATCGCGCTCCAGCCGCGCCCGAGCGGAGCGCGCTGGATCGTCCTGTTTGGAGCTAATGACTTATATTTCAGCAGCCATAACAAAATGTTATCTCATGGTTAAATAGTTTGTTGTGAAATATTATACCTGGGACAACAGGTAGAGAAACAAGGAATACCAATACTCTAGGGCCTGGGGGTCCTACCACCACCTCTTAGGGTGCGTTTCCACTGAAGCGGAGCTGAGCGGAGCGGAGACGTACAGGAATCGACCAATCACAATGGTTGAAATCCTCAGCGCGCCACTCGTCTCGTCTATGATTGGACGATTCCTGCACGTCTCCGCTCCGCTCCGCCCAGCCCCTTTTCAGTGGAAACGCACCCTTATAGCAGTATTTAATACTACTTCAGAATGGGAAAGAGATAGAGTTATACAGGGCGGATAGCTCTATTTCTTTTACACATGTTCAATAAGATTGTTCAAATAAGATTAACTTTGAGAGGTGGTGTTAGGATTTGCTATGAGAGGTAGTGGTAGGCCCCCTGATAATGTTTGCTCTCTCAGTTAGGATTTTTCAACATGGTGTAACTTCATTTTTAGCTGTTAAATGACGAGTCGGCAATGGCTGAGATTGTCGAACAAGCGCCCTGCATTGGGGAGGACTGTGTGGCTCTGTCTATTCTACACGAGGTAGAGTTGCTTGCCGCGCTGGGAGCTAACATACACACTATGAGACGAGGAGCTAACGCCCACCCTGAGCTGCCAGCGGCCCTGCGACACCTGACGCGGCTTGTGCGCTCGCGCTCTAATACTACATCTTCTACTGAGAGTGGTTAGTATTTGCTGCTTTAAAAAAAATATTGTAATTTCTTTAAACATAACGAAGTTTAATTAATTATAGAATGAGAGGTTATCAATAAAAATTCGCCATTTCACCCTTCAGGCATTAGGTATGTAATATCCACTTGTAACAACACCCTGTGTGTAGAAAATTGTATATGAATGACGAATGAATTCTGTTTCAGTTCCAACTTCAGGGTTCGCGTATTCATTAGAAGCGTTGTCGGAGGATGAAGACGCTGATGAGGAAGAGAACGAGGATGGTGAGAGGAACCCCATCACTCATGAGCAGTTCGCTGCTGCCCTGCAGGTTAGTTGTAGACACTATTGTTGTAAGAACATAACATAACATTCACGCCTCTAAAACCCGAAGGGTTGGGCAGAGGTGTACACTTACATTTCGCCAGTTATCCATCCATGTGTCTCGTCTTTCTGTTATCTCTTCACGCTTAAACTGTCAATTTAGATGAAAGGAGATGGCTAAATAAAAGTATGGACGACTGCCCCAGCAATGTATAAACATGATACCTAGCAATATGTAATGCTGAATAGCTAAATATTAGTATTTCATATAAAAAAAGTTACAGGAACTTTTCATAACTTTACAATCCTGAAAATAAAATCGTGTAACTCCTACGTCAAAAAACTGCAAACAAATGATATTGATATGAAATTTTACCTAGGCCTTTGAATGTATCTGCGATGATATTGATAATTGTATTTTTGACTAGCGACCCACCCCGGTTTCGCACTGTGAGTGATACTTCAGTAAATATGTACAGAGGGGTAATTGCAACAAAAAACTTGATACAACAGGTATTCTACAATCCGCGCAATAATCACTCCCCGCCCGCATGTATTTAAGTATTAAACTCTAAATCCTAAACTACTTATCCAAATGAGTTGAAATAAAGACAGTTTTCACAGACAATAAATAAGTGGTTGAATAGCTGAACCTAATCTACGGTGCTCAGACCTGGTCGCTCACCGAGTCGCAAAAGTTCCGCCTTGGAGTTTGCCAAAGAGCGATGGAACCACAGATATAGATACACCTAGATAACGCAAGAGGAACTACTTCGCATGCCAAAAATTGCACCATCTTACGTACAAAAATCGTAAGCCGCCACTTTCGCGCTCAGTCCAGTGTACTGCGGGCTGGGTGAGCGCTCGCGCTGGCGCTAGGCCCCGGGGGTGGGGCGAGACGGGTGTCGCACGCGGCGGCCTCTTTGAATCGTCCCATCAATAACAGTACGCAATAAGCAACTAAACAGGACACCGAATTGAACGCGCACTTCTTAGTTTCAGAAAATAAATCGTTTTGATACCTGTTATCAAAAATCAATATAAGTACAGTCTGTTTCGATTTGACATTCTGGACAAGCGATATGACTCCTTCCTAGCTTGCAGTACTGTATTATTTCCCCTTGAACTTGTCATGTCAATCAAAAAATTAACTAAAATACTTTTTTATGCAAGTTCACGAAAGTTCTAGGAAATTATGAAACACTAAATAATTCATGAATGAATACTCAAATATTACGCGTTAATGTGAAATTACTATACATGCTTGGGGCAGTCGTTTAGCCATCTCCTTTGGTGTAGACATAGTTTGAGTCCCGGGAAAGGACATAGGACAGTTTTTATCCCGATATTCCCACGGGATCAATACTTATGCGGGTGAAAACGCGGGGCGCTGCTAATAAGAAATAAGTGCTTAATACCCCAAACCTGGGATACTCCATGCAAATCGAAAATCATAACTACCTTATCCCTCTTTGTCTAAAAAATGAATTTAGATAATCTCAAACACCTACTACCACAATATTCAGAATTTTGCGGATAGTAGTGTAGGCCCTTGGAGTTATAACATCGGAATTAGATGATTCTGAAGGAATATGTGTAAAATTTCTGGATTGTTTTTTACATGAAATACTAAAAAGTTCACCTTGTTTACCGCTTCATTTTTTTGTTTAGGTACACTGTAATATTAATTTTGCTATTGAAGGTAATGGTTTTTCTGAGAAATTAAGTTAGTAAACCGTCACGCAAGTAACAAACAATCGTCGACGCAAATGTTATAGAACATGGTTTATCTCAATATGTTAATATAACACTAAACAAAAAGATTATTCCAAACACATCTTCATAACAAAGGTTTTGTTCAAAGCTATCTACAAAAACAAAATCATTTATCATTGTTACTGAACTCCCTCGCTGTGCTCGGGAATACTAAACTACAATCCTCCATTACAATGGGGATTCAATATAGTGCCCGTGACATAAGTCACTGCTTTATCCCCTTATTGAATAACGTACTATTATATTTTAGGCAGCAACAGAAGCCGTATCATCTTCGAGCAGCCGTGGCGCGGGCAGCAACGACAGTTTGCTGAGGCTGCTGCAGTCCGCTGGCGAGTCCAGCAGGACCACGTCCTCGGCCACTGAGTCCGGCACGCCTACTGGAGGTGCATTCACACACTACTATATTATAATACCAGCCTATTATTTTTCTACTGCAGGCAAAGGCCTCTTTTTATACAGAGAGGCGCGAGCATTGTTCACCACGCTTTATACATATACAAGTCCTCACGATGTTTTATATGAATCAAAAAGTCACATTGGTACTTGCTCGGATTTGAAACGACATATTCTAGAGAGTTGTAAATTTCTTAAAAGATTTATGGAATGCTAAATTCTAAAATAATAAAAATTACTATCGCAAAGTTTTAATTCATGTTTAAGAAATTTATGGACCTTTGCTTTAAGTTTTTACTATTTTAAATTTCCTATAAGTCTCAATTTGCTTCAAAAGAATAACAAAAACTGGCCAAGTGCGAGTCGGACTCGCACACTAAGGGTTCCGTACCACAAGGCAAAAACACCGAGTAAAATACGCTTGTTGTATGGGAGCCAGCCCCCCTTAAATGTTTATTGTATTCTGTTTTTAGTATTTGTCGTTATAGCGGCAACAGAAATACATCATCTGTGAAAATTTCCTGTCTAGCTATCACGGTTCATGAGATACAGCCTGGTGACAGACTGACACCCGGACAGTGGAATCTTAGTAATAGGGTCCCGTTTTTACCCTTTGGGTACGGAACCCTAAAAATGGGCCCTCAGTCCAGATGCACATAGCAGTTTCGTAGCCTGCGAAATACAAATTTTCTTACGTTTTTTGGAATAAAATTTGAATTTCGCAGGCTGCCCTGACGCTTTCGCCTTAGGAGAGTGAAGATATTAATAAATGCTTATTGTATTATAAAACGCACAGGTCCATCACGCTCCTTAATAACGCCGGAGATGTTCAGCGAAGCCATATCAGAAGCTATGAACAGAGCTGGCAGCACCAGAAACACTGCTGGCACTCCTATGGAACAGAGCACGGCTGGTAAATACCATCACATCGCTTTCTATTTCTCGAAAAGTCTTACTTATGCCATATAAATAGACCTAGAGCCAGAACAAATGTAGCAATGTGCTGGACATCTATATCAGGGGGCACGGTAGTGCCCCCGCCAAGTCGAGCGCGAAGCAAACACTGCCGTACCATCCTTTACTGGAACCATTTCGCCGCATTTTCAGGCCCATATTTGAGAACCTCTGGATAAGACCAGAACGCAGAAATTTTAGTCATCCAGTAAGCTATAATCACATACTTAAAATCCAAAATTTCAAGTCTGTAGGTCATTTAGTTCCGAAGTTAAGCGAAAGCAAAGTTTCGAATTTATGACACTCACTCACTGATGATCATCAAAATAGAACTAGTACTTCCCATAAACTCAGAGAGCTGAAATTTGGTACAGAATTAGGATTTAATGGCCACATAAAGGGAAAACTATAAAAACTAGGATAATCGAAGATCTGGAGTACCTGGTGACCCTGATTAGAAAACACAAGAGCCCAACCCAACTATTAGAGATCGACATACCGCCTTTACAAAAAATATTCAACTTGGTGGGCCGCTTCATTTGATGTCAAAAATCGAAGGTCTGAAGTATCTGATGAAGAACCCTCAGCTGGTCTCAGCTGTATTAGAGATATGGTAATAAAATGCCCCCTTCTACTATTGGTACATAAAAAAATCGACTGTCATTGCAAAAATCCAGCGTAGTGGGACACATCTTCTAATTTAATCTAGCTTATAGCGTCCCACTGCTGGGCGAATGCCTCCCCTTCTACTTTTAATACGCATATAAATAAAATTAAAGGAAAAACAAAATAGTTCGTCTAATTATTAATCGATGCAAAAGAGTTCGTCTATCGGTGAGTTAAATAAGATTATTCCTTCTTTGTACAATTATGTTGCATGTAATTCTGTGATATTTGTCAAGTGAGATAGTATGAATTCTGAAAATTTCAGTTTTTTTCATTAGTTGTTTTAGTCTAAATATTATCGGTATTTCTGATTTGTTGTCCATATACTAAAAGTCGTTGAGTTTATTTGTGTTTGATTTCGCAAGATAATTTCGATAATATTAAAAGACGACGATGAACTTAGTGGCTACCAAGTAGTTGGTATGCCCAAAGACGGGTTTAGGTTAGGTTTAGTTTAGGTTAAAATTTTTTTTTTAGTTTAGGTTCAGTGAATGGGTCGATAGGCGTTGTACAAAAAGTGAGGTGGGATCCGGAAGACCAAACAAAGCCTAAACAATTGGTAGTAAAATTTGCTAATAATTTGATTCACGAATTATTGCCTATTAAGTCAAAATTTGAGATCATACCCCAGGCATACGTGTACAGAGAAAAATTCCTAATCTGTGTGGCGTATGCCCTAACAATTCACAAGAGCCAAGGTCTAAGTCTAAAAAATGCGCTCATGGACATTGGCACCTCCATATTCTCTTGTGGCCAAGCCTACGTGGCGCTTTCACGAGTAATCAATCTTCATGGGGTGCACCTCATAAATGTTGACTTCAAGAGTATAAAAGCTCAAGCTTCAGCGATCACCGAATACAACCGGCTTAGGCATAAATACCGCGCCGATCTTTCAGAAATGAAACCGTCTAAACCGTCTAAAAGAATAAATAATGGACGCGAATGGGCAATACAAAAAACTGTTGCTACTGGAACTGAACCGGAAAAAAAGAAAAAGATTTGTAATAATAAAAAAACTACTCAGAAAAAGAAAAAAACTGTGTCAAATAAGAAAATCTAATAAAATAAATGAATATGCCCACGTTTCTACAAAAAGAAGTGAAATCCCACCAAAAACATTCTGTAAAAAACTAGCCAAGTCTCGATGGAGCGGCTTGTTTATCTCTAAAAAGTAATGAAATCTAGTCAAAGTCGTGCCAAGTCTAAGGTTCCTTACTGCGATTTCTTTATTATTATAGTTAATGTTGTGTGACTTGGCCGTTGAAGGGTACACAAGGGTACAAAACCAGGTGCTCCACGACACCATTGCACTAATCTGTCGCCAGAACCGCTACCCATTGACGAGGGAAAATTGCCAAGTGGTCGATTTAACGCTCCAAAAAGAAGAGAGCAGAAGTCAGCATTGTCAATGCTGAATGCATGTGTTGCACAATCAACAACAGCCTAAAATGAGACACTAGCGTCCAATTACCAATACCAGTATGGGCTATTATCTCGCTTAACAAACATAGGTAGTTATAACCGATATAACATTACGTGTAAACAAAATTGACTTGTACACACTAACGTATAAAGAATGTTCAACGGCCAAGTCACACAACATTAACTATAATAATAAAGAAATCGCAGTAAGGAACCTTAGACTTGGCACGACTTTGACTAGATTTCATTACTTTTTAGAGATAAACAAGCCGCTCCATCGAGACTTGGCTAGTTTTTTACAGAATGTTTTTGGTGGGATCTTCTATACTATTTTTAATCTATTTTAATAATAAAGCTGAAGAGTTTGGTTTGTTTGAACGCGCTAATCTCTGGAACTACTTGTTGGATTTGAAAATTACTTGTTTCATTTGATAGCCCAATTCTTAAGGAAGGCTTATAGGCACATATCATCACCCTAAGACCCTAAGGAGCCGTGTAAAAAGAAAAAAGAAGTCGGAAAAAATGCTAAGCGAAAACGAAGTAATAACGCGGGCTGGCGATGCGATGCGACGAGGTAGGTTGCGGGAATCATTTCACGCGGACGAAGTCGCGGACAGAAACTAGCTAGTACATGATAAGCGCACATCGCCTAACAAGTGCGAGCGAGACTAACAAAAAAGATTTATAGGACGTCAAAACGACCCAACTATACACCCTCAATCGGGCATAAAGTCGATCTTCAGGTAGTTTTGATAGTATAACTATTTCAATGCATACTACTAGCGCAGTGTATTTACTAATTGTAAACTTGCAGCATCATCATCACAAAGCCCAGTGGCCAGGGAGGGTAGCGAAGATTTCTCAACGCAGTTGAACCACATGCACGAAATGGGCTTAATGGATGACGCCCTCAACATACGTGCTCTACTTATTTGTGCAGGTGAGGATATAATATGAACTGTTTGCACACCATGACTACTTTTTGTATGTCGTTACTCAGTTGGTAGTGCCATCAGCGAGCAGTCCATAGTGCCATCTGTTTGTGCAAGCACACTTTAACCCTTTTAACGAGCAAAAAGTGAATACCACACAAGCAAACTTTCAGGGATTGCACCTCAGTGGTTCAGCGCTAAACAACAGTTGCATACTCTCAGAGCTTAATGACATGTAACCATTACCAGTTAGGCAACTGGTAATGGTTACATGTCATTAAGCTCTTTTCTAAGATCGCTTTAAAACGTCTCGAGGTGTTTCGCTCCAACTGTACTTAGAGCACCAAGGATCAAGGCTGGTACCTAACACATAACATCACGCCTGTTTCCCAGAAGGGATAAGCTGCGGTGTACACCCACATTTCCACATTTCGCCAGTTATCTTGTTTAGGCTATAAGCACTACTATTAATAAAAAGGTGTTGCTTTGGCACCTCCATCGATCCCACTCTGCAGCCTCTGGAGTAGAAGTCTCGCAGAAAGATGCCACGACCATGTGTCAACATAGCTGTCACTACTGTTAACAGACAGAGGTTGCAATTTGCAGTAACTCCGCGCTCAGTCTAGGTCATTAATTTGGTCATGGTTTTCATTCCGGGTTTTAAGAGGAAGGGCATCCACTGTGTGTTACTTCCTTGACGTTTCGGTAAATAAACCCTTATTTCGAACTCTCTACCTTAGGGTTGAGCACATTCATATAACGTTATTTAAAGGTTGAAAAAAAAGTGGTTTTTCTATTTCATGTAACTTGTTAAGTATGGGGAATAGGGATTTAACGTTTTGGTATAATGTTTTTTAACTCTGGTCTAGTATCATGTAAAAGGAATACACGATTCAATGAATTTTTCTCGATACAAAAAAAATGCAATATCAATTTTTTTACTTTTTTCGACATCATAGTTACGCCATTAGGAGTTATTCAACGCCGCATGGAATTTACTTTAAAGTTTTAAATTCAATTCATTTATTTTGTTAAAAAAGGAATAAATTCGTTTTGGCACATACGTCGTTTTATTCCGAGCGCAAGCACATTATAGCCATCTCTTCTTTTGCGTTTCAAAAGTAATTGCATCACTTTCGCTCGCTTAGTAGATCAGTCGCTACAATTTATTTTCGAGGTAGCGCCTTAACTGTGTGTATAGATATTATTATTTCATCGTAATTTTGTTTCCGCAACAACCACATTCTAAAAATATATTACAGCTCCCTGATTTATAGCGACTTCTTTATCTATTGGAAAGATTAGCACTTACTCTTTTGTTTCAGGTGATGTGAATGCGGCTATAAACTTGGTTTTTAGTGGGGCGATCGGTGATGATTAGATATTTCTATTAAATTGGATGAATCACAATGCAGAGTAGCGCGTCATTATGAAAGGTGATATTTTTCTCAAGTGTACCTAGTTATTTTCTAGTTTGTGTTTGCAAAGACTGAGAAATCAAAAATGTTCTCGCAAAAATATTCTTCATTGTCATTATTGTTGTATGTATGTGATCACTGTAATAAATATTAAAACATAATTCATTTTTTTTTATTTATTGTAATACCTGCTAATTTTGAAAATACTGCATTAAATTATCACGGGATGCGAAATCCATAAGGGCAAGCATAATAAAAATAGGATGTAAACAGAATAGAGAATAACATGAACTATGTTAGTGTTCATCGACCAATTACATAGTGTTCACAATACCTACTAAAAGTTGCAAAGCATAAGATTGTAACTTGACACAAAGATAGAAGTGAATTCTACACAATGTGATAAATATCTATACAATAATGTATCTAAAATAAGAATTATAAGGTAGAAAATTGACTGAAATCCCAAATTTTAGTGTCAAGCACCGATAAAGCTATACATCTTTGTAACACTAAGAACACAGTAAATATTAAAACTACCATGTTTGCATGTGTAGTTAGTGGCCCAATCCCTGTCGGCGGCAAAAATATCGCTCGTACGCAACCAAACATTCAATAAACCAGCTTTTTTCTGTTTTTAATTATGTAGCTAATAAAAGTTAAATATTTGAATAGTCAATAAATACAATCTATTATAATGATGTGCAGATAATTATTGGATCTCATGCCAGCGATAAATTAGAACCAGGTTTAGGCCACTTTCTAATCTAAACAACTAATGGTGAGTGTTCAAATTTTCTAAATGTTTGCACAACATGAATTTTATAAAACAATAGTACAAACTACTAATGTTTCATTTTAAAATTCAAATTTCTCCTAGAAAGCTTCTTGTGAGTGCTGTTGTCTGCCTTAGCGCGGCATTGTTCCCGTCTTTGCATCCGTCGGAAGTACCAACCAGCATTATTGGGACTGGTCTCACCAAATAGCTCATGTTCCAATCTCTTTCTAGCTTCTGTTCTGAGGATGGCTCTCTTGTCATACCAGTTTACGTCTTCATTTTTTTTAGTCTTTCCACTAGCTTTCTCGTCTTTTGAAGAATGTTTTTCATTTGTCTTCTCAATATTATTTTGACTGTCATTTGTATCTGAAAACTGATTAATATAGTTCTTCTTCTCAAAGTCTCGAGTAAAGATATTACGATCAGGTTTTTTCACCATGTACTCATTTTCCTGAGATGAAGATATAGAGAATTCATCAAAGTCTTTTAAGTAACCACCCTTCATTTCCCATTGTTCATACTTATTTCTTCTCTTCTGTTTCTTGTGTAATTTTTGTCTATCACGTTTTTTCTTATCTTGTGTCATCTTTGGTCCAACATATCTATCATCTTTTTTAAATTCTTCTTCACTCAAAATATCAAATGTTGCATCATGCTCTTTTTTATTCTTTCTCTTAATCACATGATCCTTTTTGTCAATGACTGTGCCTAAATTTACATCTGTATCTCTCTTTTGTATAATACGAGCAGATTTTAAAGAATCAGCATAAGTAATTTTTGGAGCAGGTGGTGATTCATTCAGCTTGACATCATTAAAAGGATTTAATTCTAATTGAACCAGTTTTGCACCAGCTTCAGATTTCAATTTATTAAAATGGCTATCTGGCTGATCTTTTACATTTTCATCTTGTAAAACTTTTTGTTCTTCAATTATACTAGATAATGGTGTTTTAATTTTTTTTAATTTTTGTTCTTCTGCTTTCATTCTTTTCGCAACTTCATCATCAAGCCAACTTTTATTTTGTTGATAAATATTCTTTAATTTCTCAATGTCACTTAGAAATTCTTTTTCATATTCGGGTTGTGTCACATGACTATTAACAATTTTATCAATATTGATATTTTCATCATCTATGCACTTTGTGATCCTTTCTGTATTTTTACTGTTGAGTGGCTCTTCGTATACCTTTTTGCACCTCTGTTGTTTATATGGTATTTTTTCTGCATTCAGTTTTCTTTGTTGCATTTGTATACTGCTCACAAGTGTAAGTTCTTTTAATTTGTTCCGTAGATAAGCATTCTCTTCTTGCAATTTATATAAATTGGACAATATTTTGTTAATTGATGGTGTTGTGTGCATTGAGCACTCATTTCTAGCACCCCACATATGGCCAATAGCCACACCCGCAGCTGTGATGACACTTCCCAACATAATAATGTTGAGTACTGTGCTGAGCCTTTTATTTCTTCTGTGCACATAAGTTTTGCGTTTGCCAGTATTTTCTCCAAGAAAGTCATCCTCACTCCTTACGGATTCATGGTGATTCTTAATATTAGGAGGTAGTGGACTAACTGAAATAAATTGGGGATTGGATAGTTCTGTTGGACGGCTCTCGACTACAAGACATTTCTCATAGTTCATTTCACAGGGAGTTGGTGATTCAGGTTCACTGTCACTTATGACAGATATCCCATCTGTGTCTTCATCTTTATCAAGATGTGCCTCAGTTGTTACTCTGTCAACAAATTGAATTGCTATGAACATGTTTTATTTATTTTATCAAAATAAAAAAAGGGAAAGGTATTAACAATCACATTAAAATACCATGAAATAAATGTTTTGCTATTTAAAACTATAAAGAAAAATGTTCCACCGTGTTAATGAAACAAGTAATATTATGCAAGCTAATTAAAACCTGTAATTAGTTATATATTAATAAAATTGTCATTTTGAAATCTAAAATACCACAAGCAGTAAGAAATTGCTTGGCAGTAGGTCAAGGTCAAGGATTATTATTGATACCTTTATTTCAAAAGTATGAATGGTGTCAAGACCTTGTGCGACTTACTTTTCGAGTGTTGGATTATTTTCTGAGAACTCAGGGGCATCCTCTGCATTCGCAGGACTGTGTTCCAAAAGGGTCCAACTCTCTCCTGAATCTGAATCGCTGTGGTCCACCGTAGACCCGTCCATTTAAATGATCTAGTAAATAGTAAAACACATCTAGGTAACTATAGCTAATCAAGGTCGTGCGCACTGGAGAAATGAAAAATTATGCTCATAACAAAGATCGCCTAAATAACAATTTGCGCATCAGAATGTTAGCATACCTTAGTGCAACACTTCAAACAAAAATTTTGCGTACCAAATATGCTTGGAACGGTCCAGTTACACTGAAATTCAGCTTTTTCAAAAACTATGAATTTTGTGACATGTTTTATATTTTGTTTTTTATAAAAATATGTCAGGCGTCACGAAAGCGACTATGTTTTGTTTTGTTGTACTAAACCGGTCCGAATTAGGCAACAAAACAAAATTATGCCTGTCATTTATTGACATTAGTCGATAGTGTTGCCAACTTGCCATGCCGTCGTCTCAAGAGAAAATTATAATCGCAAGGGTTGGCCGCGAAATAGTTATTCAGTTATTAATATTATGAACTTGCGAGGGTTTTATTAATGATTTTATTTTGTAAATACATTCCTGTTATGGTCGCACTGTACACATACAACCTAGAGTTGTCCTTCAAATTGCAAAAAACGTATAGTTCAGTCAACTAATGGCCGAGAAGGGAGAGTAGAGTGCGTAAGCTGGAACCTAAGTGATTCCTTCAGAAACTGGTTCAGCAGCCTGCTTAGGAAGTGAACATACTAAAAGTCCTGATGTCTAGGAGGTGAGCCGGAGTGGGAGAGGGGCACAAAGATACAACGACAATGATGAATGATATAACGAAAAATATTATTAACTATTGAATATGAATAACTACTAGGATACTTATGACTACGATCTACGACAATAAAAACGTTTTTCATTTTCGGCGCGAGCCAATCGCCGCCGCAGGTTCAAATGCAAACCTACTTGCGGCAATGTATACAGTTTTACAAAAAATTTAATCTTCAATCAACAATACTCCATCGCCACATTTACCACAATATCTTCCCGCCAGATTTTCCTGGTCATAGAGTACGAGTAGTACCACAGGCCAATATGTCTGTGAGTGAGTAGTAATTACCTAGTTTTTAACCGACTTCAAAAAAAGAGGAGGTTCTCAATTCGGGTTTACTTTATGTATGTTCGGGCATAACTTTGTCATAAATAGACGGATTTGAAAAATTATTTTTTGTTCGAAAGACGTTTATTCCGAAATGGTCCCATTTAAATCTCGTAAACATCTGATGATGAGTTTCGGAGACAGACAACGGAACTCTTCAATAAATGCCAGCAAATCGACCGCGATTGCTGCTGTAGCATATGTTTGCATTGTTTACGCAATCACACAACATAACATCACGCCTGTACCCTTTCAAGGGGTAGGCAGATGTGTTCAATAGCTTCCTATCGCTGATATTCACATAGCAAGTAGTGTTATATGAATTTGTTTGGGGTAGGTAGGTACAAATAAAAAGTGAAAAAAAAAACTAAAAAACGGGGTGAGCTAAATAAAACCGTTTAAAAAAACGACCGACACAAAAAAAAAAAAACACTACAAAGTGAAAAATAACTAATTTCAGAAGTCGGTATCAAAAAACGAAAATGCGGAACCAACGACACCGACTTCCGAAATTAAAGTTATTTTTCACTTTGTAGTTTTTTTTGTAAAAAGTTTTTAAACTGCATATTTAAAAATATTGATCACTACTTAGGTATGTACTTGACCTATTTTTTGACTCAATGCACTTGGATTTATTTAATTGCTCAGGAGGATGTTAATTTCTACAAAAATAAAGTCTGCATGGAAAATCTATGAAAATGAAACAACATCTAAATTGGAATGTTAGTTTATATATTTTTTGTACTAGGATCCTCAATAGCATACTGCTTATCACAAGTAAATGAAATTGTCATTGCATATCGAATGCCAGATGTTACTTTTTCCACATAGTGAAAGTTTTCACCGCCACTGGTAAACATGCTTAGGCGGGCTTTCCTTGGTTCTACAGTCCTGTTGAACTTCTCATCAACAAATACAAATCTTCCACCTTTGAAGTCAATGTTGTAATCACCAAGATACAGGAGTGTTGTGTAGTGAAATGATTTATATGTCTCCTGAAACAATTAGTTGTGATGTTAAATTATTAATAGGGTGATGCAAAGCTTTGCCTAATTACTAAGTGCTTGGCCAGACTGGTAGCGCGGGCACGGGGCGGTGTACTCAAACATAAGAACTTCATTTGTGTCCATAGTGGGCACGAAGGCACGGTGAGCGGCGTGGGGAGCGCGCGGGCAACTCACGCAATAGCTCGTTCACACAAGTGGCCGCAGTGGAAGCGCGGGCGGCCCGCGCGGGAACCGGGGTTCTCAAAATAGTTCGAGTTTTTTTCTAGTAAAAATAAGTTTTCTTCATCCATATTATATTTTGACAAACACTGGACACGACAACACGCAGAACGCAGCCGCGCTCGACTGCGGACAGGTAGATCGCGCGCGTTCCCGAATCCGCGCCGCTCCCCGCCCCGCGCTACCAGTCTGGCCAAGCACTTACAGTGCGGCTGACGAGAATGCTGACACGTCCTGTTGTCAGTTTCATAAAAACAAATGTGTTTTGCGAATGTCTGAATTTTAATTTACGAATTTTAGAATAGGCGCACTGTCAGGTGTCAGGAACGCATTCTCTCAACAACAGCCGGATTGTAGTGTGATGTATTTAAAAGATGCCACATTATCTTATCTCTGCAACGAGGTGATCCGGCAGGAACCAAAGTTGTTGACATAGCTCACAGAATAAGCATAGTGGCAATGGGCCGGCCGCATTAGCCGTAGAACCGATGAACGCTGGGATACACGTGTTCTTGAGTGGAGACCGCGAATCGGTAAACGTAAGGTGGGACGCCCTCAGGCTAGGTGGAGCGACGATCTTCGCAGGATGGCTGGTAGCAGCTGGATGAGAGTTGCCGAAAATCAAGTTAAATGGTGTGCAATAGGAGAGGCCTTTGTCCAGCAGTGGACATAGTGCTATTTATATGATGATGACATTATCTTACCTAAGGGCTGATTTTTCCAACGCCAGATAACATAATATTGGAGGAATAATTTTGAATTTATGACAGTTCCATACAAACATCAATTTTTTCCTCCAGCCTTAAGTATATTAAGACTTGGAGATAAAAAATAAATCCCTACAATTTCTAAGATTTTAAACTTATTTGTTTCTTATACATACTTTGTCAACATGAGGATGCCAATATTCGTCATGTACTGTGACTGCTTTTTTTGATGTGATTTCAGAGAAAAATGTTGGATGTGTCAGATAGATTTTGTTTGGTTTCACTCCAAAGTGATGAGCTACAGCATATTTAATTTTGTCCTTGACCACCTGTAATCAATAAACTTTTTATAATAAATAGTTAAATGTATACAGGCTGGCACGGTCATTGATGCACAATCTGTTACCATGGATTCAGTACATGATTTTACATCCCCGTATTGTTTTTTTTTTTATACACATTTTTTTTTTAATTATCTGTTCCATACATTTTGACTGCATAGGTAATGCACTGTTTTATGCAACAGCCGATTTTATTTTTGATAACCAATGAAAAAGTTTTACACAAGGGGTCTACTGTCCCCATCATGGGAAGCTATACATTTTAGTAAATAAAGAACTTCTACTAAGTTATGTAGCTACAATTGAAAGAACAACAAATAATCCCAAATACAATCAACTCAAAGTAACATAAGCGTAATACGAAACTAACAAGCAATTTCACTTGGTTGGGTTATATTTTAGCGATATAAAGCGCTGTTGTCTATTGTTTTGTGGTACTGGAACGCATCTGACTTATGGAATGTAAACATTTGGGCTGCCATTTTGAAGTAAGTTCACGCTGACACTGTCAATGCTGCAGAATGCAGATGCAGAATACTCAGAATTATCTGATGACAGTAATTAGATGTGTGTTAACATAATTATATCCCTATATAAAAATAAAAATTACAAAACTGTTTTTTTTTATTTGAACCAAAGGTTGCAAACCCCTGAATGTGTGTTTACAAAATTTATAGCTTCACGTGATGGGGACTTTAAAATCATGTGGTGAATTATTAATGGTAACAGTTTGTGTTGATGTCCGTGCCACCCTGTATGTATAAGTATTTTTTATACCTACATAAAAATGGACTTACTCTATACATATTGAAATCTACTTCAGTGAATATGTTTTTAGCATCTTCACGTTTGTATATATTGACAAAGTGTTGTCCCAGAGAAAGTGCACCACTGTGTAGGTCTAGAATTGAGGCTCCACCTGATGATCCGCCTAACTTCAGACCTTTCTTCGCTATAGCCAATAGTTCTTCTGCTTCTCTTACTGATATCACTTTATCAGTGACAAATCTTTTACATTCCTTAGGGACACACCCTTCATATTTGTCTACTTCTTCTTTGTATGATTGAGAACACTCTACAACTAAGCCTTTGCCATGCAATAATTCCGATTGTTTAGCAAAAGTTTTTAATTTGTCATTTTTTGTCGAAAAGTACACTACTATGAGGAGTGAAAATATAACAACCACACGAGAAATTACTCTTAGTGATATGTTTCTCTTAGATGTCCTGGAAACATAATTAATTTTATAACAAACATACGATGCTCGTTCTATTCTATTAAAATAATAAACCTCAAAATTGTTTACAAGAATTTAACTCACGGTCCTTTATTGTCATTTACAACATTATTATCATTGATTTTGATAATGTCTCTTTCAGACGTATTATTATCCGTACTTTTGCCTCTTCTCCTGACTTCTTGCATGATTATTGTTGTTTAGATTGATACTGTTTTATAGTTGAGTATTTATCAAGGCGTTGGGTGTTGTATAGTGCATGTACCGGTACCTAAAATTTATTATATTTTTTCCGAAATGCTAAATGAAAAATGGTAACGTCAATCACTTGTTGCCAACGGTTGCCAATGTCAAGGCAATGTCTGTCAGTGTCAATACTGTCAATTAGTGAATTTATGTTTTTTTAATGTCAAAGTGTCACATCATGGAATTAGTATGTATGCTTTGAATTCCACAGATTATCTAGTTCAGATATGAAATCCACATATGTACATTTCAACCGCGCGGCCAACTCATAATATTTGACGAAACTTTGCCAGGAATTAGTGCTAATTTGTTACTTTACACACCCCTTTTCGTGAATTTGTTACAAAAAAAACTAAGACGCTATGACAAAGAATAGTTGGCCGCTAGAACCGCCACTTGCCGTAATCATCGCCCGTGATTACACAGAAACTATATAATACAGATAGACGAATGATGCATCAAAAGAAAGGTCTTAATTTGTTCAATTTGTTACAAAATTTAAAAACGTCATAACGTAAATAAACAAAAAGTTACGCAATATTTAGTTCTCAGGTTATGAGTAGGTAGGTATCTCACCATAAATATCAAATAAATAGAGGCTAATGTGTATGGACAATTAGTTACTAATTTGTTACAGCTAAAAACAGAAAAAAAATACTAGAAAGTAGGTTCAATAATTTGTTAGAGTCGATTTTAGTTGGCCGCTCGGACGGCAATATGCCTAAAATACAATGGCGTTTATCTCGTTATAAAAAGTAGGTTTAAGCTAAGTTTTAGTACTAATCGCCAGGTAACGTAACATAGTTTGGATAAATATGGCGAACATAACTGCAGCATCCATATTTTAGAATATATTTACAATAAATAGTAGTATGAAACCGTATGAGAGTAGGGTGACCATGATTACATTAGTACCTACGAAAGCATGTTTTTAATTTTGTACTCTGTTCGAACGAATATGCGGTTCGTTTTGCGGCCATATTGATGTCTATTGTTCTTAATTCTTTAAAGTATTTAGGTAGGTACTGATAAAATTATCGTTTCTTTGACTTTGCGCAGGTGTTTTATGATGGGAACGATTCCAGAAAAAGGATCTCTTTTGTTTCCAAACTATTGTTAAAAATATTTGTTGCAAAGGGTTTGCAAAGCGATTATTTTTTGTTGTGAATATTGTCATTACTGTGCAATATTTTGTGGTGTGTGCTCGTACGTATTTAATTCCCGTGATTTTCATACTACTAAGTTATTGAGACAATTATTACTAAATCCAGAAGTATCTAAAAGTGCTTAGCTATGAGTTGTGCACACTTATATGTTGGATTTGTTAATGTAGAACTCACCACCAAAAAGTGTATTGCAGAGGAATCCAAATCAACTGCGGTAAGTTTAATTTTTACAATTTTATGATGACTTGAATAAAGTAATAAACTGTAGTACGTATTATAATATCTTCGGAAATATTACCTAAGTATCTATAAAAAGACATGAAATTCGTCTCTGCCACATTTTAATGTGATTTCACTTCACTTCACATATGTGGTCGTCTCGAAGAAGAAAAAAAAAATAGGCCACTATAAATGTCATTTTTTAAATAACAATACATATTTTTGTTACGACGACAATTCTTTTAAAATCGAAATAAGTACCTGTAAGAAAATATTTTCTTACAGGTACTTATTTCGATTTCGATGTCTGCATTCTGTGTCATATATTATTATTCGTGTCAGTTAATTTATGAATATTATGTTATTTTATAAAGATTTGATATTTACCTTGTTGACTTTTATTACTTGATTTTTTTGTCTTTGTGTTGATTTTGAATAAATAAATTTTAATCGATTTGTGACTTTTACTTTTATAAAGTATGCTACAGGATGCCTTAACATTTATATAAGCACTCGCCCTAAAAAAATAAGATATGAATATCGAACATTCCAATAATCACTATTCAGTCTCACTTCATTGTGAAAATTCATGGTCACCCTACTCTCATACGGTTTCATACTACTATTTATTGTAAATATCTTTTAAAGTTGATTGGGAAAATTTTACAGTTTCGGGTAGCTTGATGCTGGCGTCTGTACATTACTTCAGAAGATGATATTCTCAGCAGGGTAGATTCTCTGTCTCAAATATCAACTAATATCAAGTGAAAGAAAATAAAATGGCAACATTGTTTGTTAAAAAATAACACGGCCGTTGTATGTTGACTCTTGACTGCGTTTGCAATTATCAATTTTATTTTGAGTATTTACTCCAAATTTTCTGTGTTTCTTTATATTTTGATGATATCATGTTAGATTATTAATTGTTGTTAGCAGACAGGTTCCAGCTGCTGTTTGAAATAGTAAGCTAACGCCATGTACTACGAAGAAGAGGAGAGATTTCTCAATCCGGATTTACTTCACGTTGTTCGTCGCGAATTGTGTATGTATTTATTTGCACCTAATACCTTGTTTCCAATATGTGTTTGCCTTGGGCTTTAATCAATCATCTTCAGCCGTGGTGCCCTGTGTAACTTTGTCAATTTTAAAGATTGGAATTTTATCTTAGTAGATCCATCAAATTTGTGTAGCTCACCTGCTGGGTATCCAGGAATCCAGAGTTACCCAAAGACCATTGAGGCAAACATAGTTTTTACTATGTGTGTGATATAGTGGGGTTACATTTTGACAGCTGCTTATGCTTTAACAGCACTGCGTTAGAAA
This sequence comes from Luperina testacea, assembly GCA_927399505.1. NCBI lineage: Eukaryota > Metazoa > Arthropoda > Insecta > Lepidoptera > Noctuidae > Luperina > Luperina testacea. The sequence continues at coordinate 5,661,218 of OV656771.1, forward strand.
AAGAATTGTATGTTTCAGATGCCATTAATTCAACCCTTGAAGTCACACCCTTCGGCTTGAAGTATGTCCCTACTCATACTGAAGATGGAATACCTATCAGAAAGTTATATGTGTCAAATTTACCCCCAAAGGTAAGTTATTAATTTCAATTAATTTCAAAAAAAAAAAAGTTATTCGTGTGAATATGTATCTTTTCTTGTTTTTCATAATTATTCATTCTATGTGACTGCAAACTAGCTAATAAAGCTGTTGTCACATTTATTGTTTTGTTTGTTTCAATAAGCTATAACCTACTGGCATTATTCAATTCTCAAGTTTAAAATGACAATAAAGATGGTAATTTTAAAAACAGCCTAACCATAAGGTCTTTTCCTCTGACTATTAACTGTTCCAAAAATGAATGTTTACCCAAGCTAATGATAGAAATTGATTGTTTCAGACAACCCGATCTGAGCTGTTTGGTGTGTTTGCTCCATATGGCTTCATCAAGAGTTGTTGGCTGAGGATGGGGGAAAAAGGTCCTAACAGATCACCAACCCCTACATATGCCTTTGTCACCTACAGCAATCCAGCTGATGCACACAAGTAAGTTATTTTACATGAGCCTAGAGCCCTAAATCTGGTATTAATCTGTAAAAAAATTGCCTATTAGGCAATTGTTTTAAAAGCTCAGGGGTTTTCACAATTATTTTATTTATTTATATATGTTGCAGTCAAAACTCTTAACCAGTCAAAAGTACTATTGACTAGCAAAATCAGTCAAAAGTACTTTTGACCGTATGCTTTAGTCAATAATACTTTTGACTAAAATAACAGTTAAAAGTACTTTTGCCCAATGGAGCTGGTTAAAAGTACTTATGACTAAGTGATTCCATCAAAAGTGGTTTTGACTGGTTGTATCAGTCAGTGCTTTTTGCAAATAATTTTAGCTAAAGAATTTTCAAATGCACTAATTTGCCTGTTTAATATGATATGAGAAACCTAAAGGTATTTGTATTCTCATTCACTCGCTCTTGTATCCAATGTCGACGGAGCCCCGCTTCGCGGGGCTCCTATTTCTGTAAAAAGGGTTTAAAGTAATCTAACAAAACCGAACCTCGGGGTGGGAACATTACATCAAATGAACATTATACCTTTTGATCAACAGCGCAAATGTTGTTATCGCAAATAAATATTCGATGAAATGAAAATTATGTTAATCAATATTATACAAATTGATTATTTTCCTAAACGTTGTTCGAATTAGTAACATTACATTAAAAGTTGTTATACCAACCTCTTTTTTATTCACATCTAACGAGTTAATAGTACTTTTGACTGATGCTTTATTGCAGTTAAAACTACTTTTGACGAAGAGCGTCAGTCAAAAGTACTTTTAACCGCAAATTTGCAGTCAAAAGTACTAATAACCAATAATTTTCAGTCAAAACCACTTTTGACCAACCTATTCAGTCAAAAGTACTTTTGACTGATTTTGCTAGTCAATAGTACTTTTGACTGGTTAAGAGTTTTGACTGCAACATATATACTTTATTGTACACCAGATAATACATACCAACAAAATTAATTTAACACTACAAAACATAAAATGAGTGACCTTACTGGTTTGATGATCACTTCCAGGCAACTTTTCCAATTTTATTGTTGTTTTAAGTTCATACAACATTTAATTTTGTTGTGTTAACTGTTACAGAAGTCTTTTTGCTCCCACAAAGGTATCAATGCATTTTTAAGAGATTTAAAGAATAATTACTGATATAAATAGGTTCTACACTCTTGGTATGAGTTTAGTGTTGTGGTAACTGGTACAAACCAGAACTCATAAGATCTTTAGCACTCCCTAAAGTTATCTTACTCCTTAGAACACACAGTAACAACAATGTATTGAACTGAAACTCATTTTTACCCAACTATGGCGAAGCAAAAAGGAGAGTTATGATTTTGACCGGTATGTATGTAATGTTCATCTGTTCCCTCATAACTTCTAAACCACTTGTCAGAATTTGACAAATGAGGTATCATTGGAAGCGTCTTGATCGTCCGCTGGTTATAGGCTATGTGACATAACATTAAATTGAATATGGCGCCCTCAAGCAGACATAAACCATGACTTAAAAACAATTTTTTTCTTCAACCATGCCATGTTGGGTATCATTTGAAAGGGCTTTATTAGCATATTTCAAAAAAATATATATATTGTCAGCTGTTGCTCACGGCTTTGCTTGTGTTTATCCGATAATTAGGAATAATTTCTATAAAATCACGCCTCAGATTTGAGCCAAACATATTTATGTATAAGTTTGGTATATTACCTAGGTGCATGTAAAAAAACAAAACCTAATAAAAAAAATTAAAACGGCTCTGCAAATACTCTTCATGAAATTATAACCCCAAAATAATTTAAATAAAAAATTTGTTCAAAAATTTAAACCCGACTACTGAAAAATGACACTAAAAAGTATGAAAAATAAAAACTTTAAAAACTAAAACCAGACTACTGAAAAGGATGAAACAAGAAAGTACCTTCCCATGGTCGCATGCCGCTGTACTAACATTATAAACTAAGGTAGCATGCAACCACGGGAAGTTACTTTCTTGTTTCATCCTTTTCAGTAGGTGGGTTTTACTTTTTAAACTTATTTTTCAACATTAAATGATAAATGATAAATGATAGATGATAAATGATTTTATTTCTGTAAGTAGGTTTGCACAAACACTTTTACACGTCAATCATATATTTTTTAAACTAGATGAGGTCGGCGTTTCCTATCTGACTACTCTGAGAAGAAAGGCCGAAACAAACTCAGAGGTCATAGTCTCTTTTAAAGTCCAGACATAATCTTGGTCAAGTTATATGAAGACCATGTAGGTCGATGTCTGAGATGGTCTTTTGAGGAAAGAACCACACAGATTGAGAGGACCTGTCCAGTCAGTGCACGCATTTGTCAGAAATCATGCAGCTCAACTCAAGACTTAAGGAGCTCAACGATTCGACGAACAATACCAAAGAAAGGACATTTGGGTAGGTCACATAAATTACTCAAACTGCCAGACCATAGAGAGAATAATAAAAAATAAAAAATGACTAAAATAAATGACCCACATCGTCTTCACATTCACAATAATTAAAATAATGTAATACTTTAAAAAGTAAGCAAATGTCAGTTTAAAAAAAAAATCATTAATGTCAAGGTGTATATAAAAAAAAACATCAAAAACACTCAAAATGCAGAAATTGGAAGCAGCTCAATCCCAAGCCTTTGTATCCTCAATATAATCTTTAACGGTATAAAAAGCTTTCTGGCACAACTTACGTTTAATGAACGATTTAAATTTATTAAGGCTTAGATCTTGAACGTGGCTTGGTAGTTTATTATAAAAGTGTATACATTGGCATCTGAACGAGCCACCTATTTTCTTGAGCCTTGTTGTAGGTACAACATATTTGTGTTTGTTTCTAGTATTTATATTATGGATATCACTGTATTTTTTGAACAATTTTATGTTTTTATGGGCATATAAAAGATTTTCATAAATATACTGAGAAGGCACAGTCATTACATTAATCTCTTTAAATTTGTCTCTGAGAGAGTGTCTCGGACTTAATTTATAAATTGATCGAACAGCACGCTTCTGCAAAACAAAGATAGTCTGAATATCGGCGGCATTTCCCCACAATAGAATACCGTACGACATTACACTATGAAAATAACTAAAGTACACTAAACGGGCTGTCTCTATATCAGTTAAATTACGAATTTTTCTAACGGCGTATGCTGCGGAACTTAGCTTTTTTGATAATTTATCTATATGCGGACCCCACTGAAGCTTAGCATCCAAAGTTATGCCCAAGAATACTGTGCTGTCTTCAGGATTCAATTCCTCGCCCTTTATCAACACATTAGTTTTCACCTGCCTAACGTGGGGTAGCGTAAACTTAATGCATTTGGTTTTTTTCTCGTTTAGAAGCAAATTTTTTAATTTGTTACAGAGCTCTAGAGGGCTTCCAACCATTTAACATACATGCCCCCTCTGACTTTCTTTAGTAGTTAAGCCCCTCGAGTTACTTTGTTGACTTATGCAGAAAAACTTAAAGATTTGCGCGCCCTCGGATGGGGTAGATTTTCTTTTGAAAATTTCAAATAGAAAAAGCATTTACCTTTTTGAGTCAAGCAGAAAAACTCAAATGCATAATTGTAAGAACAAGCAAGCGAATAATTTGGCGCAATTTCAGATACTTTACATTTTATTTTTGACCATTCATACAGAAAAAGGAGTTTGTCGACTTTAACAGATAAGATTTAAAATTAAGAGAATGCAAGCACGAGCGAAGAAAGCTTGTTTATTTTTAGAAGAAATTGTGTTTATTTTTGGAGGCACCATGCCCCCATCAGTCACTACGCTACCCAAGGGGCGCGCCGCCCACTCATTATCCCTAGTCTTTTTCACTCATGATTTTATTTGTTGATATCCTTTCCTACCCCACATTACACCATTCAAAAAATATTCATTGACACATTTCACAGAGCACTTCAAGCCCCAGTTCACGAGAAGACTCTGAGAGGTCGCAACCTGCGGATATCGCCGGCTGATAGCTGGCACCAGCCCGCCGAGGACGCGGATGGCAGGGGACTCTGGAAGCAGCGTGGTCGCCGTCCCGATGGTAACACCGCTGCCGCCGAAGATGGAGTCCCTGAACTAGGTATCAAAGACACTTAATTCATAAAAGACGATGCAGATTTCTGTAAATAAAATGTTGAATCTATTGTAGTAAACCATGAGCGCATATTCTGTGGCTTGTGTCCAGTGATCGGAATAGGTAGAGCTAGGGCCAAATGAAGTATTATAATTATGTTAATATGGACATGCCCCCAGTCTCGGGGTTTTCAATTTATTGAGAAGTTTAGTAGAGAAAACCGGATTAGTTAAAGCTTATGAGACATTCAAACTAAATTATTGGAAGTATAAATTTAAATTTGGCAATGTTTACATTTATTATATGCTATGTTGTCAAACAGTGGCAACATGGTTTGTGGAAACAATAAAGAAGACTACAGCACAGTGCCTGTGTCACTATTTTTGTCTCTTTCTACAGAATTCTATTGTCTTGTGACAGTAGCATATTTCAATCTCTTTGGTTCGTACGTAGAGTGCGTTCAGTTCGGTTTTATGTAGTATTGTGATGTGCTTATGTTATATAAACATAGTTACTATTTATATCTCGGGTAGTTTCTGAATTGTACAGACGCCAGCACAGCAAGCTACCCGAAACTGTAAAATTTTCCCAATCAACTTTGAACCTTATGCTTTGGTAATAAAGTTGAAAATCTATTAAAGAAATTTGACAGATTGTAGTAGCTTGATGTGCTGGCGTCTGTACATAGGTACATACTTTGTGATTAAAAATAAAGGTTTAATCAATAAAATTGATTTTGACTTTACTTATTCTAACCTTACTAACTAAGCAAAAAATCTTTGGGTCTGACCACAGATAAACTTAGGGAAATACGTTACTTGATCACAGAGAGCGGTCCTTCGAAACTAAGTTCAATGGACGCAGTGACACTCACACGGAGCCCAATCGTGTAAACAGCGCATGTCGATACAGCTCAATAATTTCAGTTTTTGTATATAAATACGCATCAAAATGCGTTCTTATGTATTTAAAGTGTAAGTGTTTCAATCACTCAAGAAACAAAAATAAGACACGGGATTACTTATCACGCGTAAGTACATCCAAAAATGTTTATTTGTTGAAAATTAAAATTTTAATTATTATTTGCTTCGCCATTTTTGTGAGAGCGTGATAGATAGGTAATACAAACTAGGCGTGAGAGACATGATGCGACGCATCGCGCGACTCTCGCTAACTCTACTTTAATGTCATTCATAATCGTCAATGACGTATTATATATAGACACGTTATCAACCAACATCTCGGCGCTTAAAAACGGCGAAAATACTAGATAACTACTTATACGCGTAAAGAAAGGGAAAGAAAATATGACACCGTACGGCGGGATGTCTGTTGCTAGAGGGAGATAAATAAACATCTTCAGTTACGTCACAGGATAAGTAATAGTCAAATTACATGCTCATTGGTCGAGCGCATGAGTGACGTAGCTATCAGAGTCACTTCATGCGCCGGCCGCCATTAGACGCAGCGTCGTACAAAATAAAATAAAATAATCTAGTTTTGTAAACTTACGCGTGAAATGACACATTTTTGTCTTTAACTTTTGGGGTATAATTTTTACTTCCTCTGAAAACACACGACGGCATATTTTCTTTATGTTTTGCACAGTTTTTCACATACGATATAAATTAAAAACAAACATACGTCGCGTCGCGTCGCGCGACAGGTTGATGCGTGACTGAGCGCAATGTGGCCAATTGGCTTCATTTCATGTTGCCATTTTAGAGTGCGGATAACGTATCTATAGTTTTATACATCATTGATAATCGTAAACATTCGGCAACTAACGCGATTGCGCTCACACGACTGCATCGGGTCGACCTTGTCTATCGGTAACTGTAAATACTGTAATAATATGCAACTGTGATCATAGATGTGTGAGTTTCGTTGCATGTAGTTGTGCACCAAGCCCAGGTTTATTTAGTGAGTGCGATGTTAGAACGTAACGTATATTGTCCTTTTAAGTTTATCTCTGTCAAGTCTATCTAGGACTCATCTATTTTCATATCGGTGAACCTAGTTTTATTTAAGTTCAGATGCAACCCGTGAGCCCGTGACATATACATTATACTCACAAGTACTTTTTAAAAATCTCTACCGACCTTATTATTATTAAAAGCCTGTGATGTCTTACTGCAGTGCAAAACAACCTTCACAATATATTTTTTTAAATCCCAGTGTATTCTGGGATCCCGGGCATGTCCATACTATGAAAACATATCGCACGCACGTATCTATTCCGATCACTGCTTATGTCATTGACATAATGTTTATATTGCAACGATTGTTGCGCGCATCTGCAACTACACGTTGTGATTTTGTTCAGTGTTGTTATTTTGGTATTCTGTTCTATTTACAGAAGTCACCAACTTAGATTTTTTCGCTTCGGACAACGGTGATGCCGCAGAGGCAACTACAAGTGCTCCTCCAGATGTACCGATGGTGAGTCATTTTCAAATCAACAAATGTCATTCCTATTTTTTTTTTCTTATATTAACACCAATCTTTTATTTGTTCAAAAAGGAAAACGATGAACCACAAGAAGAAGTGAAAGATCATGCAGAAATGGACTCTTGCTATACCATACTGGATGTTTTGAACAGAGATTGTTTGACGCACATTATGGCTTACGTTCCTATTAGAGACCTCATCAGATCAGAAAGAGTCAGCAAAACTTGGCAAAATATGGTCCGTGAATATCTTCAAGGTAAACAAGTATAATTATTATATTTACATACACATTATAGGGTTTCACTGTTTAACTGCAAGACTATTTAGTTTTAGTTCGATTTGATTGGTTGATGGCTCACCCCCTATTGCATGGGACAGAATGGGGCTTAAACATAACTGGCGAAATATGGGTGGTAATATCGGTGGTCTTCTGTCTAACCTTCGAGAAACACGGGCTTGATGTTATGTTATGTGCCAGGCATCCGCATGTTCAAGACGTCGTGGTGGCAGCACGTGCCGGTGATGCTGACGACGGCCGTGCTGCGGCGCATCGTGCAGCGCGTGGGCGCGTCGCTGGCGCGCCTGCACATCGACCATCACTGGTCCGCGCTCAACGACCGCACCGCGCACATCGTCGGCAAGTTCTGCCCCAACCTCGAGGAGCTTAAGGTATACACGCCTATGACAATATTTATCAATATTTTTTCATTTGAAAATATATTTCCGGTGTTCTCTCATCATGCCGCACGAATGAGGGTTTTCTGAAATGACGTTCGCTAGGTGGCAGCACTGACACGTCAGGTCCAGGCATCTGTCAAAGAGCCTATATTTTCTTTACAATGAATGATGAACGAATGAATGAATCGAATGATGAACGTCATCATATATTTTATATTGGAAGACCTCTGTCACAGTGGTGCCAACTGGTGTCGTAAATTTTCACGAAAACCCTCATTGCATAACACGCTATCAATCACAATTTGAATCATTTGAAGGGTATTGCTAATCCATTGCTTCATATGTTTGAAAAATTTGTCTGCTCTACAACGTAAATAATGCAATGAATGTTGTTGAACTGTCAAAATGAAATCCATTGCTACTAAGTGTGTTACGCAATTACCCCGCAGTTCAATTTAACTAAGTGTCGAAGTGATCGTTTCCGTAAAAGTTTATACACAAGGTTGTGTATACGTAACTTTGTGTTTTACACGTCTTGTATCATTAAAAGTTATTTCGTCATTTTCAGATTGTTGGCATGCATACACGGAATTGGAATCCATTAATTTATGGCTGTAAACAACTGAAAACTTTGTCCTTTGTATCATGCAATAAGGTATTATTTTCTTTAGTTATCGTTTTTTCAATCAAGTTGTAATAATAAAACTTTTTTACAAAAAAAAATAACCGACTTCACTTTGTAGTGTTTTTTTTGGAAGTCGGTTGTTTTTTTTTTTTGTAAAAAAGTTTTTATTTTTCATTTTTTATTTGTACCTACCTACCCCAAACAAATATGTGAATATCAGTGACAGGAAGATATTGAACACATCTGCCTACCCCTTTAAAGGGTACAGGCGTGATGTTATGTTGTGTGATTGCGTAAGCAATGTAAACATATGCTATAGCAGCAATCGCGGTTGATTTGCTGGCATTTATTAAAGAGTTCCGTTGTCTGTCTCCGAAACTCATCATCAGATCTTTACGAAATTTAAATGGGACCATTTCGGAATAAAACTTAATAGTTTTTAAAATTTTTGCAAATCCTTCTGTATATGAGGGAGTTATGCCCGAATATACATAAAAAAAATATATACATATAAATTAAACATCCAAATTGAGAACTTCCTCCTTTATTGAATCGGTTAAAAAATATTTTTTTTTACTTTGCAGCTGACCGATTCGAGTTTAGTACATCTAGTCAAAAGTGAATCGTGCATAGAAAGCCTTACGGTCGCTAACAACACACATGTGACCGGGCTGTTTCTCACTGGATCGAATCCGCAAAAACTAAACTCGCTCGCGTTTTACAACTGCTACAGTCTTCAAGGCACAGTACTTAGCGCTGCTATAGACACACTTCCTGGATTAACTACTCTTAAATTGGATGTGTGTCCTCACACAATGTGGAAGATCGTACCATTGATTTTGAGCAAACTGCCAAAGCTTGAAGAGCTTTCGTTGAGCGAGTATATTTCGGCAGAGATGTGCTTCTCTCCACAAAGCAACGACGCCTTCTGTGATGCTCTCGCAAATCTTACTGAACTGAAAACCCTGAACCTGAGTCGTAACATCTACATAACGAATGCAGTCCTCAAACGAGTCGCACAGTCTTGCCCTAAACTCGAATCATTGAACATTTCTAGCTGTAACTCGCGGAGAATCTTCCCACAACCAGGTAAGTTCATATACACATTGGACAGGACAAATATTAAAATTGCTGTTACTAAATAAGGAAGATACGGCTGTCCAACATATATCCCTTAGTTTACTTGAGTGTTAGAAAGATTGTTTTTAAAAGGGACCGCCTACTTCCCCTTCACGATTTATCTGCCAAAACACACACACAAACTTTGAGGAGTTGAAATAGGTAGACTGTGGTATTTTATTTGAATGAATTATTTAATGAATAATCAGCGGATTGTACAGGATCACTTGTAATTTGACGTATTCCTTCCAGGACGTGATAGTGTGACCCATTTGCAACAAATAAGCACCCCTAGGCTTTTTCCTGTGATCTTTACATAAACTTCTTGACATAGTATTCTATGTGATAGAAGTTTATGTAAGTTTCAGATTTTTCTATTTGCAAACTTCGGAGATAAGGTATTTTTTTTACATTTTTCATCAAAATTCGAAATCCAAGCGGCCTAAAACAAAAGAAAAAATGTTTGAGAATGTGCAAACTGTGTTCTTTCATATGATACCCCACATGCCCTACACTATTTGCGCTGTAGCATGGTGCGGGTGACAGTTTCAGTAACATTTCGTTTCACTCTTGAAAGTTGCCGCGATTTACAATTTATGACTTAATATTTCAGTTGTACCACATTCGTAATATATTAAATAATTAATAACTGTAGTAAATTAAATTAAACCCAACCAGAATGTTCTAATCAAGAAATAAAATCAAATTGAATGAAAAATTAAGCAAAGTGTTATGCGTATAACGTAACGCCATAGACGTATTTAGTGATGGGATGTACTGCTACGATCTTAGAGCATTAAACCAACCGGAGACGCAACGAGCACTAATATCTATGCGAATAAGTCTGTCACTTTCATCGCGGGGGACGAGGCAACGCACACAAATAGTGATAACAAACAAATGCATTTTCGATCGCGTCGTTACGCACGCACCCAAAAACAAAATCAAATACAAGCATAAACTATACGCACACATGTACAAACACACACAGAGACGCCCTGTCAGTGTACGGGATGACGTCATTTTTATGTAAGCGATGATAGTGCTTGACATTATCGATATTTTGTTGTCGATGAGTTCAGCCAATAGTTATGATAAAAAAGCTAAGTGAGCTTTTTTTATATCTGGGTTCAACAAGTTCAACAGAAAAAGACAGAAATATACTTCGACTTTTAATTATATATTCACAGTTATTGACTTTTAATTATATTCACAGTTAGTTCAACAGAAAAAGACAGAAATATACTTCGACTTTTAATTATATTCACAGTTATTGACTGTTAATTTGACAGAGTTTAATAATAAAAAAACACATCTGTTTGAGTTGGTGTAAGAATAAACTAAATTGAATGAACTTCACAAATGTGAAGCAAACTTTATATATTAAATTTAATAACTTGTCTTCAAAACACGAAAACACGTAACATTATTTTGAACTGTCAAGTTACTGAATACAATTAAAAGTCGAAGTTGTACCTACGTAAAAATGCGGAAGCGTGCTGGTAAATAGGGGTTTAACCCTAAATACATTTCTTCTTTCTTTCTTTCTTTTCTTTTTTTTATAATAAACGTCGTACGTCGTCGTCGTCGTCGTCGTAACGTCGTCGTCGTCGTCGTCGACGTATATTTCTTGTATCTATAAAAGTTCGGGTAGTGCCCCATCTCAATATTCCACTGTATACAGTTGAGAGACGTGAAACTTGGACACAGTCACGCCCAAAACCTAGTACCTAAATAAAATAAAAATCACCTTTGCTAATTTCAAAGTTGGCGAGGCGCATTGTTTTAATCTCCTCTTATTATTAGATTGTACTATAAAACATGAAGCTTCGAAATGCTGTGAGCAAATTGTACTAGTACGTTTAGGAGTTCACGAAACATGATTTGCACAAGCCCGAATCCAGACATCCCGAGTCATTGCATCTTTTGGAAATCTGAAAAATTAATAGTCAGAATAACATACTCATAAAGTCGATATCGATATTTGTTTCTGTGCTGTCACTGCCCTTATTTTGCTACAGTGTGGCCTATTTTTAAATTAAAATTGCGTATTTTCGGGATAACTTGACCCGCAAATATTTTATAGTAATGAAGAATAACGATATGAGAATATTGTAAGAGATTTGTGGAACATAAGTTTGATATCATTTATCAATTATTTGATAATAAATAGCAATTTTTAAAGGGTTTTGTAAAAAAATATTATAAAGTAAAAAATTAAGTTGTAAAATAGTAATAAGAATAACAAATGCGAAATAAAAGTTTGAAATAATTGTCAAGCTTTATCAATTACAACTTTCAAAATTACACTAAATTAGATCTCGTACGATTTAGTGGCAACACTTATTGACCGACAATATTTTTTGGTTTTTTGCAAATTTACTGCATTATATGTTAATATTAAGACAAAGTAATACTTACAGATGGAAAGTAACGTTATCCTTTAGTTTACTAGATGTTTCCGATCTCTTTTTACACGAAAAAACACTGCAATTCGGCATTTTTCACTGACGTTCGTTCCGCGCTACTGTGATTCGCTGAATGACTTGGAACGCGCGGCAACTAGTTTTATATAACTGATATGACCGGCGGTCTCGTACCTTTGGCAGCGGGGAACGCCTGTTAAAGGCGTCTCCAGTTGGTTTAATGCTCTAAGGCTACGATGGATAGTCGATATTTTTTATAATAAAAAACGTATATTGTGCGTAGGTCAATTTTTATTTTTAAAAGGTCTAATTATACAACAGAACATTTATAGGGTAAGGTTGCTTAAAAGGTTGCTAAAAAAAAATACATGTTATTCGTCTAAACTCATATCAGAGTCAGGAACATCTGAATTGTCACTCAATTCATCATCTGAATCTGTGACGGATATTATTAACGATGACTCAATTATGTTGTCAATATGTATGTCACGATCCCAATCAGACATAATGTCCCTTTTTGTTTTATTCACGACCTTCGACCAGTCTTCAGGTTGAACATTGTTGATGGCCTCTTGTAATAGGGCCAACATCTTATTTGCCGTAAATGGCGGCGAAGTATTATTTCTTGCGGCGTAACCTAAAAATAAACGAACTTATAAAAAAAAGTATTCAAATAATCATCAATCAGCCTAATCTAGTATCTGGTAATGTTTTTAAACTAGGTACATGCTACGATCGGAAAGCTGATTTTTTTATAAAGCTTCAAAATGGGAATTGAAATTAAAAGCATACCTTTTATTTGGGCCCAAATCAGCTCAATAGCGTTATACTGGCAATGGTAGGGTGGTAGTCGAAGGACCTGGTGGCCTTTTTCTTTTGCCATCTCGTCCAGAGCATAGGTAGGAGTTGGTGGCTTATGGCGTCGGACTAAGGCAATAAGCTCCGTCTTTAACATTTTTATATCTGCTGTAACTCCGTTTTCACTCAGCCACTTCACCAACTCGCTTTTGCGGTTGGATTGGTTTGGGGGTTTATTAACTTGCACCGAATGGTAGGGTGCGTTGTCCATTATTATGGTCATAGGCTCTTTTAAATTGTTTAATAGACCTATGAACCAATCTTTAAATTTTTCGTAATTCATCTCCTCATGATACTCCGTAGTTTTTTTTGACTTAAAAGCCAGCAAACAATCAGGGACGAATCCACTTGCTGTACCTGCGTGACAAATAATAAGGCGTTCGCCTTTGCCTTCCGGCACTTTGGTACACGATTGTGCCGTATCGTCGGTCCAACTTTTACCCACTGTGTGGTTGGCGTTTAGCCACGTTTCATCCAAAAAGACAACTTTGCTCCAATCACTTATGTTTTTGGCCTTCCTTAAAAATCTACATCTTGCTAGGGCAATGTCAGTCCTATCCATAATAATCTTTCTTTTGTTAACTTTTTTGTAAACAAAGCCAATATCTTTTATAACTTGCCGTAGCGAAGTAATACCTCCTTTGAACAAGTCAGCTTCTTTTAATGATTTTAGAAGCTTGAGCAATGTGGGTAGCTCCATTCTTCTATAATAATCATAAATATGATTTCTAATAGCAACCTTAGCAAAATCATCCAAATCTGTAATTGGCTTCACCTTGGTCCGCTTTTTGTTGGGTGTCGATAATTTATTTTCAAACATCCCATCTTGGCCAATTTTCTCACGTGTTATACGCGAAACAGTATTGCGGCCAATATCAAGAGCTTCGGCTACTCGTTCTACAATATGATTCAATGGTAACAACGGTCCATTATTTTGTTGTTCTCTTTCAAAGTAGTCTCGGAGGCGAACAACAAGCTCCCTGGCCTGACTACCCAAAACAGTTTTTTTTGTATGCTTAGGCATGGTAATAACAACAAACTCAACAAACTTATAACAAATAACAATTTAACAAAAATGAAAACAAACAATGAAATCGTAATACGTGTCACATTAAGTCACAATATAACGCGCTTGCACTCGTACTCGCACTCACAGCATCGCACGGGTAAACAACATGGCCGCCGCGCCGATGCACCATAGAGCAAAAATGTTGTCACGAAAAAAAAAACATAAACCCGATTTTGATTATTTTATATAAGTACAAAGATAATTATGTAGCCATAAAACATTTATATTGACAAGTTTATACACGTAGCACACACGTAGTTACACTGCACAACTGAATAATACACTAATTTTCATAACAATATTAAAGAGAACTAGATTCACGCTGCGAGTATCGTTAGCGATAAAAATGAATTGCATAACCTCACATCCCTACGTGGTACTGACAAATGTCAACGTCATACGGGCAACTGTCACCCGCACCATGCTACAGCGCAAATAGTGTAGTAGCCCCACTTCGAATTTTTTAGACACCTTTTCAGTCCCTGTTGCAAAAAATATACATACATATATTTTTATTTCTTTCTTATTTGCAAAATAGTTGGGCAAACTTCATATAAAACTATTCCAAATTTCATGTTGAAAGCATTAGTAGTTCTTGAGATATCCAGCTGTGACAGACAGACAGACAGAGTCTCACCATAAGGGTTCCATTTTACCTTTTTAGGGTTCCGTACCCTAAAAAGTACTATTTTCTTATGGGAAATAACATCTTGAGCATTTTTTACTATCACAGCGAAAGTCTACAATTAACGGGGGTTAATTGTATACTTTCGCTTGCTATAAAATTACGATTTTTGTCATTTTCAATCTCAATTAGCAGCCGGGGGGTTAATTGTAGACTTTCGTTGTCATAGTAAAGATGTCATTTCCCATAAGAAAACAGTACTTTTTTTTTCTGGACGGCACTTTATTTTTGGGTACGAAATGAATGATGTCCTTTCTTCCTTTAACTGTTTGATGTTTTAGAACATTTGGTTACATCGAAAGATTAGTTAAAGTATCTGGTATCCAATGGATTAGCAATGGAGGCCATTAAATTCGAGAGTTTAGAAAAAAGTGATATTCAGTGACTAATTCTGGGAAACTTTCAAAAATACCTACATAAAAATTGAGTTTTTTCAAATCCTATGAATTTTCGTAGGCTTTACGGGGTGCTTAATTGACAAACGGGTCACTCTATTACGCCCTGGAAGGATTGCGTCAAATTACAAGTCACTCTGTGTACAAGTTCTTACAAGACAATTTAAGCAATAGTTTACTAATGAATCCCGTCTCTACAAACGTGGGCGACGCCGCGACGACGTCGCCACGCGGTATTGGAAACTCCACGTCAATGCGCGTATTTTGCGTACGGACGTATTTTTTATGCTTTATACATATTATTTACAATAAGTAACTCACTTAGTTATCACTCCTTAAGTTTCAATTTATTTATTTGTTACGTTTAAGTTCCCTTTGAAGCCCGTTATTGATATTTTGCCTGTAGGTATGCTCTGAATAACGCTTTTTATTAAATAATTGTTTATTTCCGCTGTTTTGTTCTCTGATAAATATTTGTTTGTTGTTCGAAATGATATAAAATAAAACATTATAAGAGTGAATTATAACGTGTGTCGCGTACTTACCAGTGCCCCTGGGGTTCGAAGAGGCAGGTTGTAAAGCGCGTGTCTCGACAGGCGTCGGCGACGACGGCGTGATCGCTGTGTGTCGCGGGTGTCGCGCGCTGGAGCAGCTGGACGTGTCGTACCTGGGCGCGCTGTCCGACCACGGCATGCGCGCCGCGGCCGGCCTGGCGCGCCTCACCCGCCTCACCGCGCGCGGCAACCCGGCGCTCTCCGCCGCCTCGCTGGCCGCCTGCCTGGCCGCCTGCCCGCTGCTGCAGGTACGCACTGTATATGTTATGCGCCGCGGCCGGCCTGGCGCGCCTCACCCGCCTCACCGCGCGCGGCAACCCGGCGCTCTCCGCCGCCTCGCTGGCCGCCTGCCTGGCCGCCTGCCCGCTGCTGCAGGTACGCACTGTATATGTTATGCGCCGCGGCCGGCCTGGCGCGCCTCACCCGCCTCACCGCGCGCGGCAACCCGGCGCTCTCCGCCGCCTCGCTGGCCGCCTGCCTGGCCGCCTGCCCGCTGCTGCAGGTACGCACTGTACCTATATGTTATGCGCCGCAGCCGGCCTGGCGCGCGGCAACTCCGCGCTCTGAACGTTTTGTACACATGTCGTGTTATGTTTTGGCACTATATGTTTTAGTAAGCAGCACTGTCTGTGCAGGAGGTAGACGTGTGCGGCTGCGACGGCGTGTCGGACGAGGTGGTGTGCGCGGCCGTGCGCGCGCTGAGCGAGCGGCCGCGCGCGCTGGCGCTGCGCCTGGCCGGCACCGCCACCACGCCCATCGAGGTAACACTGGTTACACCAGAAGGACGATTCCCGTGTTAAAGACGTTTAAAATCTAGTCTCAATCAAAAACGTTTAAATTCAGTGTCAAAAATGTACGTAAATTAACGGTATTTTTGAGATTGAGACGTTGGAATGCGTACGTTCTTAAAAATACGGGAATGGCCCCTCTGAAGTGCTTATGATATGCTTTGGGGTAATTACGAAAATCGAGAAATTCCGAACTGCTACTGCTAAATCATTCAGATTTTTAGCTTTAGCAACATTTATCTATTAAAAATTATAATTGACCACAATTTAATAAGCTATTGAAAATTTAAGTTTCAAGTTCTAAATGTTAAAGTTAAGTCCTAGAATTAAGTTTCAAAGGTTAGGGTATCTAATAATATTAAGGCTCGACCGAGATCTCGGTCTCGGTCTCGGTCTCGGCATTCTCGGCTACAAATCCAACCGAGAAACTTGTCTCGGTTCTCGGCTAATTATAGCCGAGATTCTCGGTCATGACCGAGATTGTAACATTGTTCGGATCGGCATTCAAATTTTACCGCGCGTGGCAACGCGCCGCAGCGCGTAGTCGATTGGTGTAAGTGCGTGAGAGAGCTGAATTGTGATTGGTTGAAGTCCCGTAAAGTAAGTAAGTAAATATCTAACTGAAAGCGAAGTTAACTCAGCCAAACTTCATATTATCGAGACTCTCACTCTCAATGAAAATGTAGGATCAGATTCTCGTGAGACGACATGGGCATCTTCAACTAACTCGTCAAACATGGCTGCAACAAGTCAATCCAACTTATGGGCAGCTCATGATTCGATAGAGTTGGAAGACGAGCCAATGACCAATGACGATTACAGTTCAAGCTCTGTGATCGAAATAGCGCTAGAAAGCTTTCTTAGAGAGCCAAGACTGCAAAGAAATGCTAATATTTTTGAGTATTGGTTTTCGTCGCCTTATAAGGTGCTTAAGCCCGCAGCAAATAAGTTTTTATCTGCGCCGCCTACTAGCGTAGCAAGTGAACAACTTTTTAGCAAAGCTGGACAATTGTATGACGAGAGACGACATTCTTTGAAGGGCGAAAATGCCGAAAAAATGCTTTTTTTATGTTATAATATAATGTTATTTAACTTTGATTATTAAAACAATTAATTTTGTTAAACAATTAGTAGTGTATTAAAAAGCAAACAGTATAAAAAAAAAATTTTCACGCTTTTTCTATTCTCGTTCTCGGCTCTCGGTCTCGGCCGAGATATTATTTTATTCTCGGTCTCGGTCTCGGTCTCGGTCTCGGCCGAGAACGAAAAACCCATCTCGGTCGAGCCTTAAATAATATATAATATGTATATTCTTTTTTTTTTTCGATAGGATGAGCAAGAATTCCCTACGCACAAGTTGTTAACGGTGGATGTTCACGACGACCGCAGCAACCCACATCTCAGGCCAGATTTTGTAGATCGCATCTTCGACGATAGTTCCGACGATTCCCTTGGAGACCTCTACGACCATGATGACTTTGATGACTTTTTTGGACCAGGTATGAAATTAAGATTTTTTTTTTCGGCATTTTGTTTTACCTCGCTGTTTTAAACTTAGCATAGTTTATATTATAGCCGATAATAGACGAGTAGTTACGTGGCGTAGTTCATCGCCCGTACACTTGACGAGAAGTTTTATGACGTCTAAATTATGTTCCAAAGTGCAGTATTGGCAGTGTAAACAAGCTCTAAGGAGTTAATATAGGTAGCTGTGGTATGAGCGTGAGTGTGATTGTAATTGCATGTTTGAATATGTAGACGACGAGCTGTTCCTGGACGATGACCTCGACGACTTCGACGGCCTGTACCAGTTCGGACTCCACGCGCCGGACATCATCCTGCTGTAGGAGACGTCCGCACTCCCGCCGCTTTCGTCGCTGTACTCACGCCATATTGCAACCTTTACAAACCCGTTCATTGCAACCAACAACACTTGCAATGCAATCCAATAAGATTTATAATACAACATACATTATTGAAGAAAATATTTTAGAATTAGTTGTTTTGTTCCAGTGATTTGTTTATATTTCTTGTAAAAAGTAAATCAAGGTTTTATTTAAGGCCGATTTAATTTTTGTTTCTAATTTTGCATATTTGTATGTACCTTATCGTAAAAGTTATTCATAATGCAGATGGTAGCATCTATTTTTATTTGAAACGCTAATGTTTGTTCAAAATGTGGTTGTAATTTTAAGAGGTGAAATAAATCATAAATATTACAAGTAGCTATGCCTAACTAAACCTGAATGTACAACGCTAATAAAAATAGCTCTGATTCGTAGTCAATAGTATATCAACTGTTCGGCTTGTGCTATGAACCAACCACGTTCGGACTAAACTCATTGGTATGGATGCAACACAATGGATGGCCTAAAATTATATTCTGACCCTAGCAGGTGTTACTGTAGCGCAACAAACAAACTAAAAAAGTAGTTGGAATAGTTTTCATCAAGTCATCTTACCATACAACCACCTTCATCCTACATGTGGATCCTTTGGATTGTATGATCAACCTGTGCGTAAGCTCGCTCCTAGGTGAGTCTATACATGGAGGAGGAGACTGATACATTTTATATTGTGTAAATTAATATTATTAGAAACATTATACATTTTTTTTTGCTGTTAATAGTCATTGCCCCATTCCTTACAGATGAGCTTGGTCAGCAATACTAAGTTTTAAGGGTGTATTTGAAGCAATACTATATTAACAAATATATAATCTTGTAATATATTATAGCTTATTTATATTAAAATAGCCAATTTAGCCAATAACAACAATTTTAAGTAATATCTCTTACATAGTAGAAATATATGAGGTGTGTAAAATCAACGACAGCTAAGTGCATCTGCCATATTGGGCTCGGTGCCATCGCAACGCTGTGATTGGTCAATTCGGATTTAAGCTGTCTTTGATGTTGACAGGACAATTTTAAGCTACCTTTGATCCCAATGCCAAAGTTCAATCTGGATTTTCTACCGCATTCAGCTACATTTGATAACAACTTTTAACTTGGATCCATAGAGAATTGAAAGACATGTTTTTTGTATTCATAACTCACATGCAACTAGCTGCATTTGATTCTACACACCTCATATAGTTGTGATGCCAGTTGCCCCTTGAAATTATGAATGATATTTTACCATGATAGAAGTGCTATTAAATCGCTTGTATTCAATATACAGACATGATTAGGCTGTTGTAACTGAAATCTATTATTGTAAGACTTTAATTGTTATAATTTATCTGTGATGAAACATTATTTTCGCAACACGGAAATCCCACACCTCATCTAGCTGTAGCCATTATTGTTTATTTATGTATAAAAAGTTTTGATGTATTGTATTATAACTATAAGCAAAGTCTGAAATATTGTGATAAAAATAAATTATTCAAACCTCATTTCTGATTTTTATGGATTATCTCAATTAACTAATTGATAATAGTGCAGTGATAAATTCAAGTTTATATAGTTACTGTCGAAGAGTTTGTTGCTTATTAACTACAGCTTCAAGTTTATATGGAAGATTGTCCTTGGTCGTTGATGTATCTGTAATGAATATATTACCTATATATAGGGAAATAGTAAAGCCTATTTTTCTTTAAATGATACTTGCATTTTTGTTAGAAGTATTATAATAAACAAAAATCCCTTTTGTTGTTACCTCATAGGAAATAAATGAAGTACTAAATTCAAATACATTAAGTAGAATTGCCATTGACAATCGACTAATTGAAATGTGATATTGTGATTTATAAAAATTTATGTGTCCATATTTCTTTACCAGCATAATATGATTCCATGTTATGGGCCTAATATTTTCTAGGGCAATATTATAAGTTGTGCGATGTTTGTACTTATTTATGTTGTGTTTGTTCATTTTCTTCAAATATCATTGAAGTTAATCTCATAGATGATCATATTGAGCTGGACTACTTTATAGATAAGTTGTTATTTCAAGTATAGAAGCAGTGAACTTAGAGGTGTTGCGAGTTTTTTTTTGCTCTTAATTTAGACAGGAAGTTTTAAGTTTAGAGTCTTTTTTCAGGTGTTTTTATTACATTACTGTAACTTTATGACCTTTTCACTTTATAAGAACTTAATAACCTAATCAAAGTGGTGATTTTTATTTGTTTTTTATTAAAGAATGATTTTTGTTTTAATCACAGTTGGAAAATCAATTACTATTTATATTTTTTAAGACTTTATTAGACCCTAGCTGATAACGCTTTTAATTTTCTGGGCATTAGAGAAAAGTTTTTGTTAATTGTGCCAATCTTAGTTATAATGGAAGCTAGTAGTACAAAACAAAAATTTTCTCTAATAAGTTTGTGGAGTGGAAGTTTTCTGTCACTTATTTATTTTGTTGAAGCTTGCATGTTTTTATTCCATATCAGAGAGCTGTCACTATGTTTTAAGCGTATATTTTATACGTTTTTATTTTTGTTAGACTAGATTATTTTTCAATTATCTTTGCCCAATATAAAAACATGTGAGCTGTTATCTTAACTTCTTTTACTTGTATCAGTGGTGTTAATTCAATTTTACATTAGTCAACCTCTAATAACTAGAATGTGAAAAAGTTTTGTTTGTTTTCAATTATATATATGTATAACATCATCACTCATTTCTGAATGTGTTCAATGTTGTAATGTTTATAGAAGAATATATATTATGTATATTTGCAGGGTTCACTTAGTGGTGATTTATGTTTTTAGAGTTGCATTTTGGTCAAAAACCTAAAGCATGAGATGATTTGTGAAACTTAATAGTTTTTATACATTAATTGTTTTAACATATTAGTAAGAACTGAAATACAAAAAAATTCTTCAACACTAAAGTATTTTCATTACATAAAACCCTTCTCTCAATATAATAGAAAAGGCAGTAGATATTTCTTACTAGTAACCCAGATCTGTTTCTAGGCACGGTCTACTCATGTGGCATGTCAAAATATCAAGATTTTTGTGCTACATCTAAGTTAAGAGTTTATACATTAACAGGTTTCGAGCACAGTAAATACGAGACAATAGAAGTTTTATTGATATGACAGCTATATAGTCGTATAGTCCCCTTGAAAGTGTTAAACACAAAAGTTCTGAATAAATTATCTAAAAAATTATCACTGTAGTTTAGTAAAAGTGCACACATAAAAAAACATTGTTTCATACTATTCATGGATGTCTGTACAAATCTTTTCCCATAGTCAGATATGAATAATCTGAGCTCACACAAAATTCTGTGTAGATATACACTCCAAACAGCCTACTCTTATTTTGGAGCATTGATCTATGATAGGTTAAAAACAATGAAGATTGGAATAAATTATATTTACAAATGAAACAGATAATAACATTATATTTGAAATTATATTAACAATCTAAAACATGATACAACAATATACAAAGACGCTAAATGTCAATATTAACAATTAACATCATAGTTATGAGTTTTAATGTAAAGGTTCCACCATTGGCCCATTATTCCTACATCGATAATCCTTGAAGGTAAGCTCGCGTAGGTCGGCTGTAAATAGGAACACTTTGCCTTGTATAAATCACAGGAGTCATTTAGGTCTATTGTGTACATGATGGATAAAACTCCTAAACTTTTATATTTAATAATGCCTTGGTTATAACATGTATCCAGATACCATAAATGATTCGCTGTTTTCGGATTCAGACAATCTGGGCTTACCATAACGGTCTCATTATTTACTCGTTTTAGGAAGTCTTTAAAATCGAGTTCGCTCGGATTTTCCAGGGATAGAAAAGTTAAAGCCACAATCCCTGCGGTCCACTTCATGGCTTTGAGTGGTTCATCTTGAATATCAGTTCTCAGGTCAACCAGCATTTGACGGTAGTCACTTATAATATTTTTCCAGTAATCTGCCCACTTTTTAAGTATCGTTCCTTGAAGCTTATCAGGGAATTTTATTTTATTTTTGAGGCTTGATATAATATATGGAGCTTTAGTGAGACTTTTAAGCATTTTGGGAGTAACTAATTCACACACTAAAATACTAAATCCTAAAATCTAAACAGTTTTTTTTGTAGGTTATTTATTTGTCAATGTCACTGTCAAACAGTAGTCATTTTTTTTTTTTAAAGGCTAAGGTCTGAGACCATGCCGCCTAGTCATCAGTTAGCATTTTTAATGACATTAGAATATGGGTGTACACATTCTAATGTATCAGGAGTATTTGGCAGCAAATGTATCGAATCAAGTTTGCCGGTAAACTTCGCTGAGGTAGCCAAAACTACAATAAAATTCTCAGCTCCATTTTACCGGGATCGCGTCTGTTTCAATGATTACACATATTGTCTGGCGCAGACACTTGAGATACAAAACTACACCAATTTTACATCACAATATCTACTAGGAATCAATTTGCGAATAATTAAAACAGCCAAATAGACTTCACTCGAAGAAATCCCGCCAAAAACTCCAAACAGTAGTCATTATTTTTTTTTTTTTTTAAAGGCTAAGGTCTGAGACCATGCTGCCTAGTCATCAGTTACTATTTTTTTTTTAGTCTAACATGACATTAGAATATGGGTGTACCATGGGGTGTACACATTCTAATGTATTAGGAGTATTTGGCGGCAAATGTATCGAATCAAGTTTCCCGGTAAACTTCGCTGAGGTAGCCAAAACTACAAAAAAATTCTCAGCTCCATTTTACCGGGATCGCGTCTGTTTCAATGATTCCACATATTGTCCAGTTGCGCAGACACTTGAGATACAAAACTACACCAATTTTACATCACAATATCCACTAGGAATCAATTTGCGAATAATTAAAACAGCCAACTAAACTTCACTCGAAGAAATCCCGCCAAAAACTCCCCAAACAGTAGTCAACTGTCCAGTCAATGTTTTTTTTTTTTTTGGAATTTTATTACCTGGTAACGGGACTTTTAAATCAATCCAGTCAATGACTATCTAAGGCCGCATTCCGAATTAGCTTTAATCGCCCACAGCAATCTCATCATCTCACATGCGTTCTGATTTAGATATAACGATTGTGACACCTGAGAGCTGTCAACAATTCCGAACGCTCGTGAACGCGCTCACAGTGCTTACTCAATGTAAAAACAATATTATTACAGTATTTCCTTGTATAAACACCACATTTCTTCTTCAGTTCTTCTTCTTTTGTTAGGTGGCGACTGTCAGCCAGAAGCACAATTTCGAAAATTTCAAGTTAGTTTAATTAAAACATGATGCAACTCAAAACACACACTGACACATCCTCACACACTAACAGTCATTTTTGACAGCGCTCACGGTGATATTATTCTAAGGCATGGTTGGCGTTATCGCAAGATGGCGGATGTAATGACGTCATCTATGACGATTGACGGGACATTGTTATCGCGCTCACGCTTATTCGGTACGGGTTTAAGCACGCTCAAATCAATTATTTCCCAACTCGGAACGCAGGGTAACACGTAGACGTCTACGATCTAACAGAGTTCATAGTAGACACCATAGTTCAAGAGTATATAATATGGTTCTGTGCCATAGTTTCAAGTCCTGTCAACCACATAATGACCACGTACGCCCGCCCACAGAGCATGTAACCTTTCACGCCCGCCCGATCGGTGAACAACCGGCTTCGGACATTGTTTCAAACATTAACATCACACATCAGTTCACTTCACGCCTGGATGTCCCGAAGGGAAAGGCAGAGGTGGACAGTGAAACCACCTTACGCCACCTATATTTATGCGTTATTCTCAGACAAAAGTATTGGCGGACAGTTTCAAATAAAAATCGTTTATGTGCTTATGCCGTTGGTCCCGGCTGTTATTCGTGGATCTTTGAGTCGTTATTACGGGTAGTTAGAAGCCCGAAAGTCTGACAACCAGTCATACCAAGGGGTATCGTATTAGGTACCCAGTAACTGGGTTGTGGAGGTCAAATAGTCAGTCGCTCCATGTAAAATACTGGTATTCAGCTGCAACCGGTTAGACTGAACCCCAACATAGTTGGGAAAAGGATGATGATGATGACTTAAGTCCGGGTTGCCTGCACGTTTATCAGGAACTGGATGTGCAGATCATTAGCTCGACCTACGTCAAGGGGAAGAATATCTTGAAAGAAGAAATTAGTACTCGTTTAATTTGCCATTAGTTTATTATTATTACTTCTTACAAAGGGTGATATTTTTACGGTGGATCGCCATAGTCATGTTTAAATAATACTCGATATCTTCGTTAAGTACATTATCCTTTTCTCGTTGGCATAGAACCTCCGCCTTTAGCTTCTCTCTTTTTCCGTGAAAAGTTATTCATAAACATTTCTGGCGGCGGTGGTGGCGGTGGTGAAGTAAATTCTGGAGGAACTTGCCTGACGACCTGCAAGAAACCATTGGACGTGTAAACTGAATAATATATCTTGCATAACGGATTTTGTATACGTATATCTATACTCTATAGCTATACTAATCTTCTTAATATAGAGAGCGATTGGAGGCGACGCGGCGACGCGATGGGCCGAAATTTCACGCGGTGAGAAGCAAGTTTTTCTATAAATATGGGCAGTATTTATGCGATGAAATTACCTGTCAATAAATACTATTACGTAATTGAATAAAAATTTCAAAAATAATATATAAAAAACAAATAAATCGACAAAAATAATAAAATAAGAAGACAACTTTATAGGATTGACCACTTTACGCGCGGAAATTGTCTATGAATTTATAGCGACATTCAATCCTTTGATGGAAGCCATCGTCGCGCGGCTTTAATAAAAGAATTTAATGGTAAGAAGATATGAGACTTTTTTTTTTGTAAGTAGATGAATAAAAAAGAATTTTCTGTGCCGTAGGCTTCTTTCTACCCCGTTCACCTTTTAAACTCTGTTTTTGTCCAGACGATAAAAAAATACCAGCCGGTTTTTAAGTGTTTTAGTTTGTTTAATGTATTTAAGAACTGTCAAACTAAATAAACGCTCTGCAGGTAGTTTTATTAGAGTAGAGTCTAATTTATTAAACCGCTCTTAGATAGAAGTAATAATTCAAAACTACGATACAAATTCTCCCTAGACTCGCTCCTATTAGTATTTGGTGTTGGTATAATCTTGCTGAGCCTTTGGCTGGAAGACCGTAGCTGAGCACGTGATGATGGATAAACGCACAAAATATTCATAAAGTACTCACTCGATTGGATGAATGGAAAGATTTGTCCAAAATATTCGTTGATGCAGCAAATAATGCTTCAGCGGGTGCTGTCGAAATCAATCCATAATTTGCCGCAAGGCAAATAGCAAAGACCATTAAATAAAACGAGTGGTTCATCTTCACTGATCACTACTATTGACGTCTCACACGTTGGACACATTTTTATAGCCTCTACATCGCATGTTACCCAGTTAACGGATACCTTTGACAAACAATGCAACAACTTCCTGTGCGATATACGTGTGAGATAAAAGTTAAATGTGTTGATTGTTATTGCAGTGATAAAGCTAATTGTGCTTCACTAACATGTTAGGCCACATTGCAAATGTCAATCCGAGGGCAATTATAACAATTACTAAGTTATTATAAAAGTTAAGTAAGCCGCAAGTGTTACTTATGTATTGTTTCTAAAGATCCTAATCGTTCTAATGATATCGTGCGTGAAATTAAATCTGCCCTGCGGTAACACTAATTATGTTCATAGTCAAGACCTGTCTAGTGGTGGCCAATGGTGGCCAGGACCTGGTCTTGCCTGGCCTGGCAAGTTACTACTTTTCTTTAGTAAAAGTGACATGATTTGTTCGAATAAAAAACTTACGAGATTCAAAGCTCTCGGTAAAACTGCCCACATCGTAGCAAAATCGCATTTGTCTTGACAAGTACCTACTGTGTAGCCCAATAGGTTATAACATGCTCTGTGTAGCTCTAGAGCAGGAACAGTATGACCAAATCAAATTTTACGAAAAAACCGAAGTACCTCAAAAAAAATACTGAAATATACCAACTTGCACAGGGAAAATAGAGTTGTGTTGATGACTTTAATGATTATAATTCTGTAAATACATATTTGTTACGGCCGCGAATCATATTTTGATCGACGTACAACTTAATACTGACCAGCAAATTGCAAAAAACGTAAGAAAATTTGAATTTCGCGGGCTACCTTAGCGCTTCCCTCTTAAATCTTATGAATTTACATGTCTCTTTTTATTGTCGCTTTTTCGTTTCATAAACTTTCAAATCACAACGATGCTAAAGAACATCCATCCATCCATCCATCCATTCCATCCATCCATCCATTCATCCATCCATCTATCCATCCATCCATCCATCCATTCATCCATCCATCCATCACAATCACCATCACAATCACAATCGCCATCACCATCACCATCATCATCATCACAAATTAGTAGCACAGGATTAAATGTGATGTCATTTGTAATAATAAAAAACAAAAACACTGTATAAGAACCACTTCTTACCACCCACAATCGGATGGAATGGTGGAACGATTTAATCAGACACTGGAGAGGTACCTAGCCAAAGTTGTAGAAAATCGGCAACGAGATTGGGACCACATACAACCGTTTTTGTTGTCATATCGAAGCGCTGTTCACGAAAGTAGTACATCGGTGACGCCAGCTTTCGCAAACTTCGGAAAAGAACTACGGCTGCCTGCAGACTCACCGGAATACCACCTGATACCCCACGCAGTGTAACTGATTATGCGAATGACTTGCGGAACAAGATGAATGACATTTATGAGCACGTCCGACAATCGGGCCAGCAAATGTCTGAAAAGATGAAAACCCGTTATGATCGCAAAATGAACAACAAAGAGTTCAACGAAGGTTCACTCGTTTGGTTGCACAATCCAGTCCGCAGCAAAGGGAAATCTCCTAAGCTTCAAGCAAAATGGGACGGACCGTACCGGATTGTGACTAAGATCAATGACGTAACCTATCGGATACAGAAAGGCGCAAGAGGTACTCCTAATCCTAAGATCGACCATGTGGATCGACTGGTACGTTATTATGGGGCCGATAATGCTCGGGACGAGCATGTCTTAGGAGGGGGCAGTGTTGCGCGCCACAAATAATGCTTGATACTATGGCGACATTAGTTACCACTAGCGCCATCTAGTATCGGGTAGTAGAACTAGTACCTTGGTACTAGGACCTTGACCCTACTAGGTACTAGTAATTCCGAGAACTATCGACGTCGAGTCAGTCGGGACCGCTATGTACTCGAACATACTAGATATTTATAGAGTAGCTCTGTGGCACTATATAAGGCGGGTGCGAGCCGCGAGACACATAGTTTTGAATAAGCGATACACGCGAAAACATCGAAAGCGATCTTCAAGTGCGACTTAAGAGTGATCAGTAGTGCAATTGTGTTTCTTAATTAGTGTGTTTGAGTTGTAATTAGTGTTGGTGAGTAAAGTGTCATTTTTTTGGTTATTAAATCGGCAGTTTTATTGTAGTGTTGATAACAGGAAAAGATACTGATACACATTTCACTCAGCTCAGAGTGAATTACGGGGATTGGACGTGAACACGTGATTTAAGTCTGTTCCAGCCTTCTTATACTTACCTCTTCATCAGACGATACTTCGTCTTCGTCCGTCATCCATCAATCAAATAGAAGTGAAAAGTTGGAATTTGTGGTCCCACTCTATCAAAAAGTACCGACTGACTGACTGATTAAAAACAGGCATAGGTACCCGCCATTTTTTTTAAACTCCACTCCACTTTTTGTGTAATCAGCTAAATGCGATCCAGTCATTTAATTCTTTAACAAGTACACTTTAGCCATAGAGGAAAGTAATATATCGGACTTTAGCAAAATGAATACTAAATCTCAATCTACACCAGTGGTAGCTTCAGCTGCAGGCAAAGTTTACAAAGTTCCCAATCGCTTGGGACGCGGTATTCCCGAAGTTAAAGATGTCTATACGAAGAAATGTTCCTGCAACAGAGACAAAACTATTGTCTTCTGTCGATCATGTGGCTACTATTGCAATGGAAGAATACGCTTGAAATGTGAAATACATCCTCGTGTAAGTTGTTTAGAGATGCAATTATTATTTTAGACAGTCTCTCCCTAAGACGACGTTCTGAACCAGTTCTATAGCCCATTCTATTTGCCTGTATCTTGTATACACAGTGCACATAAAGGTGGAAGGATACACATCGATGTATCCATCCACCTGAGCAAAGTGTTTGAGTTGCCGGAAACTTAACTAAGGGTACTGTGCACACCTTCTACCGGTCAGTGGGTCGTCTTAGGGGCGGTACCATCTGAATTAAGTATAATTATTTGAGTATGATTTTGCTGTAACTATCAAGCTAGCAGCTAGTTCTGACCCAGCAAATCAGACATTAAGCAATCATCATACCACCCTAAAGATCTGCTACTGTTGGATCCAGGACCCCAAAGCATCAGTATAAGCTGGCTGGTTCGTCCTGTTTTACTAGGTTATCAGTCTAACTTCTAGGAAGCCACCTCATGCTGTGCCTTTGGGTATGCCAAGTATCTAGAAAGGCCCTACCCTGCTTCCACTTTTATTTTGTAGCCTCAGACCATATTAGTCTGAGTTGGTAGCTTTGTCTTGTCAGACAGATTTCAAGTATATCTTGGTGTTATTTGCTTATAGGTAACATTCCTCTTGGATATAGCAGAATGTCCCCGTTGCCACTCTACAGTGTTTCTGGACGAATACTTTGGAAGCGCTTAGTTTAGTATGACTACAATTTTCTATACTTAGTACCTTATGATTTGTTATTTTTTTCCTAAGTAATGTGATTTTCTGGCTTCATAATACACTACCACACACACACACTGCACTACTATATATTGCTTTTATTATATAGATCATTGATGTAATGACTAGTAATAAACTCAACTAATAGTGTATCTTATTGTGTGGCTACATACAGAGTATGTTTGTTTTTAACCATTTAAATATTAATTTAGATGAGTAAAAATGGTTTATTTCGTTGATAATGGTGTTGATTGCCCATTTGTAAGAGTAATACTAAACTTGGAGTTTTATAAAAATTATTATCTTATGAGGAAGTCTGTCTTGATGATTGAAACGTGATGATTTTTTAAGTAAAATTACTTTGTTTCTCTTATGGATATTTTCGAATTAAGTTGTTTTTGTTTTTAATTGTAAGAAACTTGGATACTTTAAATAAACTAGATTATTTTTTCTATAAAATGCAAGGTGCATTCATTGTATCATACCTTAATATTATATAGGTGAAAGTTTGTGAGTGTGTTTATATGTTTGTTACTTCTTCACATACAAACGGCTGGACCATTTTTGATAAAATTTGGTATGGAGATAGCTGACACACTGGATTAACACATAAGCTACTTTTTATCCCGATATTACCATGGGATCGAGACTTATGCGGGTGAAACCGCAAGGCGCAGCTAGTAAATTAATAAGCAACAGCAAATAGCAATCAAAATTTTACCCTTGAGTAGATAAAGACTACTATTGTGTTACCAATAATATTGCTCTGAGATGCTCAAGTATTTGGCTTATGGCTAAGTAATAACAGCCACACCAGTTGATCGATAAGGTTAAGCTACGCATGCCGCCGTTGGTCCGTGGATGGGTGACCATCATTCTTTACATACCAAGACCCCTCCGTGCCTCAGAAAGCACCTGAAGCTGTTGGTCCTGGCTGACATTTGTGGATCTTTGACAGTTGTTACCAAAAGCCTGAAAGTCTGACAACCAGTCTTACCAAGAGATATCAGTATATGATATCTCTTGGTAAGACTGGTTGTCAGAAGTGCGTATCTGACCTCCACAACCCATAGGTTGTGGAGGTCAGATACGCACTTGCGTTTGATTACAGCTTTTGTGTCCAATATCTACACTAAACTTTTTTAGTATGGCAGTACACGGAGTACACCTTATTATTTTCTGTTATAGATGCAGTAGATTTGCCATATTCTGTTATACAGTATGTTAACTAACAGAGATAGCATCCATACATGCTAAAAAAAATATTACCATTCGAAAATAAAATGGTTTTATTTTTTTTTATATTAAAATATTCACAAAAAATCGTAAATTGATACGTTAAAGAAACGCTCTGTACACGTGTACTTGAAGGACAGCAATGTCGGAATTTATTTAATTAAATAAATTAGAATTAATTAAATAAATAGAGTATCAATTTACGATTTTTAGTGAATATTTTAATATAAAAAAATATAAAAACATTTTATTTTCGAATGGTAATATTTTTTTAGCATGTATGGATACTATACTATTGTGGGTTAACGGGAACGCCCTCTGTTAGTTAACATACTAGATGCAGTAGATTTGCCATATTGTATTTACTTGGGTGTGATAGACACCACCAGTGTACACATAATTAAAATTTCTTGTTGTCATTATGAATTTTTTTTTAATATTATGTTAGGATCTGCAATCGGCTTATCTAGCCATAACCAGATATGGTTTCAGTAGGTTATATATTTTTGATAATGTGGCTCCATTGATGAGCAAGTGCAACATCCTCTGTACTGGGGATCTCCATTTTTTCGATTCTATTTCTGTAGTAACGTGTGTGGGGGATATTTCCTACAGATGAAGATCTGGGTCTCGATATAAACAAGCTCGGGTGGAATGCTTGCTGGACAAATTTTTTGTTGGTGCTGCCAGGAGCATTTACTGACACGGGGGCCTGGTCGCCCACCAACACTGTGGAGTCTTCGGTAACAAATTTCACACTCGCAGGCCTGGGTAACTGCGAGCGCCGGGGGTTAGCCGGAGCGCATGACAAAACACTCATTATTCGACATTTTCATATAATTAGGATGGAAGGTAAATATAACACTTTTTCAAAGGTGATATAACCACACTTTTGGAGGGCATTTAACTTCTCCAGGCTTGTGGTAGCCTAGTAGAGATAAACTACGATAACATGGCCCGCCCCTCCAAAATTCAAAACGTTTGAAAGTATATGTGTAAGTGTTTACAAAGCACCACCAACACTCACAACGCATGTGTGTGTAATGCCTGCTACTGAAGACGAACACTTACAACTACATACAAAAACTTTCGTAAGGATATGGCTAAACACATCGAAACAGTAATTTGGAGGGGCGCGCTATGTTATCGTAGTTAATCTCTATAGTGCGTGCCACGTAAGAAGAGACTTGACGAGTGTCAGTAGTGGGGAGCTTGCCCAGGTACAGTCATGTACGAAATAGTTATTCATAATTTGTGTGGCTACCTATACAGGGATTTTTCGATGACATTTAGATTAAAATTCTACAGAATAATATTATAATATTCAATTAAATATTCAAATAAAGAAAGATACGCCATGTTCATACTGAATGGCGTTCAGATATCGTTGCGTTGTTATTATAAGTACTAACTTAAAGGTACGACAGCGATAGATAATACGGAACGTATAAGATAGAAAGAAATAGCTAGTTTGTATGCATAGCATGCTATTTTGTCCCTGTCACGCAGCAGATTGGCATTCTATTCTCTATTTTGTACACCTTCCTTTGCTTATTTTGACATATTATAGGTGTACACGTCGTAAACCATCTTCCTACTATGCCTTAAGATTTTACCTCGAGGCATAATTAATATTTCACTTGCACTCGTTTAAAACTACACAACTATAAACAAAGTAGAAAATAAATACAGGATGCACTCGTCTGTACTTGCGGAATCAAGCGGTACCTGCGCGGGGTGAAGAGAGCGGTAGGCGACTAACGCGCATGCGCGGTGCCGTGCCGTGCCTCCCGCGCTCTTACCGCCGCCCCGATGACGCCCGGTCCCTTCCCGCCTCAGACCTCATATCAAACCACGTGGTTTCTCAAGTCTCTTCTTACGTGGCACGCACTGTACAGGTTACTTTGCCGCCGCCTGTGGCTCGGCGTTGTTGTTCGTTTAGCACCACCCAGGGGACTCCTGTAGGGTGGGCCTAGGTAAGGTGGTAAATCCTACAGATGCGAACAACATCACCCCCCCCCCCCTCATAATGTAACTTATAGTAGAACTTGTTGGGCAGTGCATTAAAAGAGCCTCCTCAAGTGAAAATATATTTAAACGATCATGTAGCACATTCTAGGCAGACAGCCACACAATCATGTGCATCTTGATTGAGTGATTTACCTACTGACAGGATAATCTTTAATCGCATCAGAAATTTCATATTGTGTAGCCCATACCAACACATTACTGTTAGTGTTCACCTTAGTGTTAGTGTGTACCTGTTGGATCAACCCATTATTTTTACTAAGAATATCAAGTGCTATTTTCAATTATTTCAAAACAAGGGTTTTAATTGCCAATTTTAGTCTTGAAGAAAAAGAGAACATACATTATATTCAGGAGAATCATATTTTTATTACTAATTATATCTACATACACTTCAACAATAACTTTGGACTAATTTAAAACTTACTATCAATTATATTGTGAACCAACTGGGGACATCTGTTCTATGCTTATTGCGGTCAATATAGTTTTGAAAGTTTTTCTTAGATTCGCTTAAAGCTTTTTGTTCTTCTTCTCCATCATCTTTTGTGGAGCCAAATATGTCTGGATATTCAAATTTCATATCTTTTGGCTAAAAAAAATATATTTGAAACATTATCATTTAACTAAGATTAAAATTATTCAATCATGGTGCCATGATTGAATAAGTTAATCATTAGTCTTCAATAAACCAAATTTTGCCCAACACTGGTAAAACTGAACAATATTAATTGATTTATTCAAAACTAGCTTCTGTCCATGACTTCGTATGTGTGAAATTTCACCCTTCCCCTATTTACCCTATTAGGGGTGGAATTTCGAAAAACCCTATCTCAGTGGATACCTAGGTACTCTTCACAAAGAACGCACCCCCCAAATTCCATGTCTCTAGGACCAGCGGTTTAGACTGTGCGTTGATATAGGTATCAGTCAGTCAGGACTTTGAATTTTATGGACCGCACATTAAAATTCTTTCATACAAATTTTGATACCCCCCAATCCCCCCTTAGGAGGTAGTTTAGAAAAACAAAAAATGCCAAACTTCATAATTTACTTAGATCAGTATTTGTGCCAAGTTTCAAGTTTATTAACTCAAGGAATAAGATTGTTCATACAAACTTTCTTCCCCCATTTCACTCCATTAGGGGTTGAATTTCGAAAAAATTCTTCTTTATTTCTTGTCTACATTATAAAGGGAACCAATGTGCAAAATTTCAGCTTTCTGTTCAAGGTTTTGGGCTGGGCGTTGATGAGTCAGTCAATCAGTCAGTCAGTACTTTTCTTTTTATTTATAACAATGAAAAAATATCAGCAAAAGAAAGTCATGTGGCAAATAGTTCAGAGTAAGGATTGTCACTACTAAAGAAAGACTTTTGCCCAGTAGTGGGTGAAATTGGACTGGATGATGATCATGTTCAGTAGTTTGGAGCATCTTCCATCATTTAAGCTATTTCTTGGAGTGGATGGTGCCTTTTCCATGCAGAATTTAGTAATTGAAACATGGATCTAGTGTTTAGGAATCCGGTCAGTTTACATTCATATTTATATTGTTACACAAAATAGAATAACAATATGTTATATTTCATACGTGTCCAGTTCGACCGCGCGGCCATAGCGTTTTTTTTTAAAAAAAACCATGTCAATTTTTTGTAAAAATTTGTCAAAGTTGATTCCCAAAACCATAAATTTGTCAAAGATACGGTTAAAAAGTTATAAGGGTTTGAACATGGCCGCGCCATTGAAACGCGGCGAACCGCGCGGCCACTGAGATCTTTAAAACTAAGCCTTGTAGAGACCTGAAATTTACGCAAATGCAAGATTTAATTTGTAAAAAATTTGTAAAAATATAAAAAAAATACTCAGGTTTATAGTTTAAGAGCTATAACACTAAAACCGAATGGCCGCGCCATTGAAACGGTGGAGAAAACGCTATCGCCTGTATCTCGCTGAAAAAAAATCGCAGAGGTGTGTAGTTTATTGTAATTACCCAGATTTGAATTTGTCGAAACTAGGAAAAATACAACAAAAATTCCTAGGTTTATATTTCAGGAGCTATAAGACTAAAACGATATGGCCACGCCATCGAAACGGTGAATAAAACGTTATTTCGCCTGTATCTCGCTGAAAAAGCATCGCAGAGGTCTGGAGTTTTTTGTAATACCTAGATTTTAATTTGTCAAAACTAGTAAAAATACAATAAAAATTCTTAAGGTTATATTTCAGAAGCTGTAGAACATTATCAGTATGTGGTGCGATAGGGTGACCATGTCTTATTGTTTACAGAATACTTTCTACTTATTGTTACAGAAATTATAATTCAAGGATTCTAAATAAAATTAAAATGAAACCATAAATATAAAAACAATTATGTTTATTGGTTTAAAAGTCACATAAATCACAGAATGTTACAAATTAAAAAAAAAAAACTCAAAAATCACAGATTGTTTACTTACACTAAGATATAATCAAAAATCACAAATTGTTTACTTACACTAAAATATAATAAAAAATCACAGATATTTTACTTACACTAAGATATAATCAAAAATCACAGATTATTTACTTACACTAAAATATAATCAAAAATCACAGATTGTTTACTTACACCAAGATATAATCAGAAATCACAGATTGTTTACTTACACTAAGATATAATCAAAAATCACAGATTTACTTACACTAAGATATAATCAAAAATCACAGATTGTTTACTTACACTAAGTCAGATATAAAATGAAAAATAGAAAAAATATAAACATAATTTACTTATAATTTAGTTGCGCTATCATTAAATATAAAGTGTTTTAGTCATCATCTATTAAACCATACATTAAATTATGAATTGTAAGAGGTTGTGCAGAACTTTCATGTGTTTCAGTTTTATTGTTGTCGTAGCAAATAAATTTAGAATTATTTATTAGACAATGACACTTGTAAAAAAATAATTAATACATGCGCAAGCAATTTAATTAGAGAATTTATTCAATTACTCACAGAATCATTAAATTTAAATAATGGTTATGATTTACGAGAGGAAATTATTGCTAAATATTATAAACGCGAAAACAATATACAGTATGTTAACTAACAGAGGGCGTTCCCGTTAACCCGCAATAGTATAGCATCCATACATGCTAAAAAAAATATTACCATTCGAAAATAAAATGTTTTTATTTTTTTTATATTAAAATATTCACTAAAAATCGTAAATTGATACGTTAAAGAAACACTCTGTACACGCGTACATGAAGGACAGCAATGTCGGAATTTATTTATGAATGACGGGCGCGGGTGCGGGCGGGGCGGGGCGGCCGTCTCACTCGGCTTCGTGAACTCTCGGAAACGCTCGGCCAGCATCGTGCGCATTGCGTTTGGGCATTACTACTACGAATACTATTCCGCGCTACTATTTTGATTTTAAACAGGAGGTTTCGAATTTATTGACAATTAATTATTTTTTTTAATTCGGATTATTTTATGCTTATTTTTCTATGCTGATATTTTTATTTTAATCTATTAATGATATAGATTAACGAGTTTAAGGGAACGCCCTCTGTTATTTAACATACTGTATATAGATGCGAAAGTAATATGGCTTTTATATTTGAACACATACTTTTAGATTATTTGTACAGTGCCAATGTATCTAAGGAATGTGTAACCGAAACATGTGCCAACCACTCAAAAAGAACCATAGTGTTTTTATCAATAAATATGGAAATCGTAAATTTATTCGGAATCGGAGGACTGGAAGATGCCGTTATTATCGATGACTCCAATTTCAAAATTTGTTTGAAATGCAATAACGAATCCTTGAGATTTAAGTATGAATTGAGCGATATTATTTTATTTGATCTCAACGGCACAGACAAAATTAAGCTCGAAGAAATACCACAATATATACAATTAAGGCAAAAAAAATATCGATTCATAGGTGCCGTGGAATATGTTCCCCCGGTTGTAGGTATTATTGGGCATTACAAGTGTCATTGTCTGCACTGTTCCATCATATCTGTAACATCCCACTGCTGGGCAATGGTCTTGATTTCCAAACTGTGTGGCATTACACTAAAGATTTCCTGTTTAATCATATCGGTCCAGCTTATACCGCCAAGTGCACTCACTGTTTGATGTTATGCATGGCATTAATAGTTTAATCCATACTAATATTATAAATTCGAAAGTAACTCTGTCTGTCTGTTACATTTTCACACCTAAACCACTAAACGGATTTCGATAAAATTTGGCAGAGAGATAGATTGCATCCCGGAGAAGGACATAGAATAGTTTTTATCCCGATATTCCCACGGGATCGTCACATATGCGAGTGAAACCGCGGGGCGCTACTAGTATTTCAATAATTCGCAAATTCGACCTTTGCTAGCATTATCGACTGTTTCATCTCTAAATATTTGTACCTTGTTAGATAGCTGATTAAATGAAGATGTCTTCCCCATAATTTGTAATCGTAATGCCTTTGAGATAACTGGTGTTAAAGTTCATGTACTCCGCCCTTAAGATGACCCACTGACCATAGATTGCATCCATTCATTCATAAATAAATTCCGACATTGCTGTCCTTCATGTACGCGTGTACAGAGTGTTTCTTTAACGTATCAATTTACGATTTTTAGTGAATATTTTAATATAAAAAAAATAAAAACATTTTATTTTCGAATGGTAATATTTTTTTTAGCATGTATGGATGCTATACTATTGCGGGTTAACGGGAACGCCCTCTGTTAGTTAACATACTGTATATTGTTTTCGCGTTTATAATATTTAGCAATAATTTCCTCTCGTAAATCATAACCATTATTTAAATTTAATGATTCTGTGAGTAATTGAATAAATTCTCTAATTAAATTGCTTGCGCATGTATTAATTATTTTTTTACAAGTGTCATTGTCTAATAAATAATTCTAAATTTATTTGCTACGACAACAATAAAACTGAAACACATGAAAGTTCTGCACAACCTCTTACAATTCATAATTTAATGTATGGTTTAATAGATGATGACTAAAACACTTTATATTTAATGATAGCGCAACTAAATTATAAGTAAATTATGTTTATATTTTTTCTATTTTTCATTTTATATCTGACTTAGTGTAAGTAAACAATCTGTGATTTTTGATTATATCTTAGTGTAAGTAAATCTGTGATTTTTGATTATATCTTAGTGTAAGTAAACAATCTGTGATTTCTGATTATATCTTGGTGTAAGTAAACAATCTGTGATTTTTGATTATATTTTAGTGTAAGTAAATAATCTGTGATTTTTGATTATATCTTAGTGTAAGTAAAATATCTGTGATTTTTTATTATATTTTAGTGTAAGTAAACAATTTGTGATTTTTGATTATATCTTAGTGTAAGTAAACAATCTGTGATTTTTGAGTTTTTTTTTTTTAATTTGTAACATTCTGTGATTTATGTGACTTTTAAACCAATAAACATAATTGTTTTTATATTTATGGTTTCATTTTAATTTTATTTAGAATCCTTGAATTATAATTTCTGTAACAATAAGTAGAAAGTATTCTGTAAACAATAAGACATGGTCACCCTATCACACCACATACTGATAATGTTCTACAGCTTCTGAAATATAACCTTAAGAATTTTTATTGTATTTTTACTAGTTTTGACAAATTAAAATCTAGGTATTACAAAAAACTCCAGACCTCTGCGATGCTTTTTCAGCGAGATACAGGCGAAATAACGTTTTATTCACCGTTTCGATGGCGTGGCCATATCGTTTTAGTCTTATAGCTCCTGAAATATAAACCTAGGAATTTTTGTTGTATTTTTCCTAGTTTCGACAAATTCAAATCTGGGTAATTACAATAAACTACACACCTCTGCGATTTTTTTTCAGCGAGATACAGGCGATAGCGTTTTCTCCACCGTTTCAATGGCGCGGCCATTCGGTTTTAGTGTTATAGCTCTTAAACTATAAACCTGAGTATTTTTTTTATATTTTTACAAATTTTTTACAAATTAAATCTTGCATTTGCGTAAATTTCAGGTCTCTACAAGGCTTAGTTTTAAAGATCTCAGTGGCCGCGCGGTTCGCCGCGTTTCAATGGCGCGGCCATGTTCAAACCCTTATAACTTTTTAACCGTATCTTTGACAAATTTATGGTTTTGGGAATCAACTTTGACAAATTTTTACAAAAAATTGACATGGTTTTTTTAAAAAAAAAACGCTATGGCCGCGCGGTCGAACTGGACACATTTCATACTACTCTCCTGGCCTAACATGAGATCAACATAAAGAACTTTAAGAACAACTTACCAATACAACATAAGCGCTCTTCACATCGTCATCCTTGATAACATATCCTTTTCCAACATCTCTCCGGAATTTTCCTAAAGCTATTCTGGTCCTCACATCAACAACTGGGATGTTGTATATTTTTTCCAAGTAATTTTTTATGTCAAATTTGGTCATTTCCATGGAGCAGTGAAACTGCACTATATTAGGCAATTGTTTCGATTCCGGTCGCACAATTTTCATCCAGAAATTAGGCAGGAAAACCCTCAACTGTGGGTTGCCCCTTTGATATAAAGGATACCTGGAATTAAAAACATTGTTTTGTATTTATTGAAAAGTGTAATTATTTCGCTTCGATCATATTAAAGATCAACAAAGATACTATTGTTACTGAAGGTGAAGATCAATACATACCAGCGCGTGGACATTTTGCTTATAAATACCTGAGAAACAATTATTTATGTAAAAAATTTATAACCTTAAATACTTAAATAATCACAAATGTCATACTGATACAGGTGCGTTCCGAGTTGGGATGTAATCGATTTGAGCGTGCTTAAACCAGGGACTTGAAACGTTACGCGTAGTTCCGGTACCGATAATGTGTACAATACCGTTCCACCAGGATGGTGGAACGGTATTGTACTAATTTTGTAGTAACAAAATTAATTCCTTGGCTATAACGATACTGAAAAACAGGGACACCTTGTTGGCAGTAGTTCAAAAAGAAATACCCCAAAATCGAGCCCTTGTCACCGCACCCGGCGTTCCAGCGGTATTAGAACCAAACGGCTTGGTACGTGACTATGGGAAGAGACCAGACGGCATGATATTGTTGCCTTGGATGGTGGATAGGCCTCTAGTGTGGGACGCAATCTGTGTCGAAATACCCTTGCACCATATCATGTTCCTAGCACGGCGGGCTGTGCTGTGCTGGCGCCTCTGCTGCGGCTGCTGAGACCTAGCGGCGTAAATACTAACCTTATGGGCAACTACAGCTTTGAGCCGTTTGGGGTCGAAACGCTCGGATCATGGGGCCCGAGTGCGTCTCCTTTTTAAGGGGGAAGCGCTAAGGTAGCGCGCGAAATTCAAATTTTCTTACTTTTTTTGCAATTAGCTGGTCAGTATTAAGTTGTACGTCGATCAAAATATGATTCGCGGCCGTAACAAATAGTCATCAATCATTTTCATTAAAGTCATCAACACTGTTGAACCATGAAGGTTGTAATGCACTATGTTCTAGGAGTAGAGTTTTCTTACGTTGTTGCTTAGCAACTGTTATGTTCTGTTGTGTCATCTTAATTATTAATTCCAGATGAGTTTAATTTTATATTCATAAAATGTAAACTACTTTATTAAACCACTGTGTTACAATGATGTTCTATTTTCATTGAAAGGAAGCTCAGCCAACAAACACAACTCTCTAAGATTACGTAACTCCAAAGAATGATGATTTCATGAAACAGTTATTCTTTGGAGTTACGTGGTCTTAGAGAGTTGTGTTGATGACTTTAATAATTATAATTCTGTAAATACATATTTCTTACGGCCGCGATTCATATATTAATCAACGTACAACTTAATACTGACCAGCAAATTCCAAAAAACCTAAAAGAAATTGAATTTTGCGGGCTACCCTGGTGCTTTCGCCTTATGCTGTCAAGTTGACATGCGAGGTGCCGATAAAAAAAATGTGGAAAGCACCTCCAAATATTTTTAACTATTTTGCTACTTTAACCTGTGATCGTGGTACTACCGCGCGGTGCCGGTGGTTCGACAGTGCCACACACATTTTTTTACTAGTCAGATTTGCTGTAAAAATAAATCAACCATTGAAAGTACGAGAATGCAAGCTTTAAAAAAACACTTTTTGATTAGAATAGCAATACAGCAATACTCTCGTCTAGTTGACTGTCAATTTCAATTTGTCAGTTTTCAGTTTATTGCAAAGATGGCGGTGGCTCTGTCACCCGATCAAGAGTTGGTAAGTAAATTATGTTTAAATTAATGTTAATGTTCTATAGGAATGAGTATTTAGCATGAATAATCTCAATTCGAGTAATATGCCATGTCAGGCAACATCTAAAAAATATTTCTTTCATGAACTACTGAAAGGATGTGGATTCTAACTTGCTTCGTTTACCATGTCATCAATGTTTGTTTTGATTACTTCTTGTCTTGTTGTTACAGTTTTAAAGTTTCCATTCGATCAAACCAACGTTGCATCCCTTTAATATTGTATCGTTAGACTAAAGGACGGTTTTAGGGCTAGTGCTAATATACTTTTACATCCTGTGATAAATGATTCTACGTACTTAAACGATTCTGAGTACTCAATATGACAATATATGCGTAGCTCCTCCTATTTCCGCTCCAATCTTTTTTTAGATCAATCTCTTATTTGAAACTGTATATAAATTGATATAATGTGTATGAACTCCATTATGAATACCTTTCTCAAAAATTTTCCTTTTAACCATTGAGCTAATGGTACCCTCCTATGATACAAGTTAATTGGAATTTATTTGAATCCACTGGAATTCCCTCCTCTTGACGATGGAAACAAATGAAACCATTTGTTACTTTTTTAGCATCTTGCTCATCTGACATGTAATGCACTGTTCCATCATATCTGTAACATCCCACTGCTGGGCAATGGTCTTGATTTCCAAACTGTGTGGCATTACACTAAAGATTTCCTGTTTAATCATATCGGTCCAGCTTATACCGCCAAGTGCACTCACTGTTTGATGTTATGCATGGCATTAATAGTTTAATCCATACTAATATTATAAATTCGAAAGTAACTCTGTCTGTCTGTTACATTTTCACACCTAAACCACTAAACGGATTTCGATAAAATTTGGCAGAGAGATAGATTGCATCCCGGAGAAGGACATAGAATAGTTTTTATCCCGATATTCCCACGGGATCGTCACATATGCGAGTGAAACCGCGGGGCGCTACTAGTATTTCAATAATTCGCAAATTCGACCTTTGCTAGCATTATCGACTGTTTCATCTCTAAATATTTGTACCTTGTTAGATAGCTGATTAAATGAAGATGTCTTCCCCATAATTTGTAATCGTAATGCCTTTGAGATAACTGGTGTTAAAGTTCATGTACTCCGCCCTTAAGATGACCCACTGACCATAGATTGCATCCAGAGAAGGACATAGGATAGTTTTTAACGACATATCTCGCGGGCGAAGCCGCAGGCGGAAGCTATTTTAATATACTTTCTCAAGCTCATCTCTTTGATTAATACAAAATTGTGGGTAATTTTATAAATTTACCCACAATCAGCAAATGATGTTTTCTAATTGTCTTTGCCCCAACTGGTTTGTGGCTAACTAGTTGAATATTGATCAACTCTAGACTTCAACTGACTTGTACAGCCAATACCATTACAGCAACTCGACTTAAGCAGGTCAGATATATTGTTATGCCTAATTTGTGGTAAACAACCAGTTTTTACATGCATTCTTTTTACAAATAGACACTACAATCACATGAAACAAGATCTGTATGTTCCATTTTCATTGTTTTAAAGGGAAAATATCGACGAAAGCACTATGCTGCTTAAAATCTTCTCAATCAGTAGTAGTTCTGTTAGGTAACAGTTGCTGACACTGTTAATTTAGGTAATGCTGGTTTTAACAATAAATTCATGATATATTTAGTCTTTTTCTTTGTTAGACTCGGCTCCCAACCTGCTGATACAGCTCAATACCAATATTTTCAGACTACCACAATCCAGTGTCTGGGTAACACAATATCCCTTGATAAAACTCGTTGTTAGACTTGAGTTTTTTATGTCCCCCCCCCCATAATGTTTAACAAAGTTCTATGAATGAAAACGGGGAATGAATTCTAACCAAATAAAAAATTCTGCTTGCAGCCATGTTAATATCTGTTTAAATTTCAGTACCTATCATCTACTTCCAAAAAAGAATAGTCTATCGATCCCATCCCACCACGGTCGACGACCGA
Organism: Luperina testacea; assembly: GCA_927399505.1. NCBI lineage: Eukaryota > Metazoa > Arthropoda > Insecta > Lepidoptera > Noctuidae > Luperina > Luperina testacea. Next base: position 5,703,842 of record OV656771.1, read on the forward strand.
TCGGCCGATCGCAGCTTCCGCCTTCGTCGTAACTTTGTCACACTCAATCGTTGCACGATACTATTAAATGTCGCATACAGTCGACCGCAGTCAACGGTAACAACACCAGTATAAACTGGCTGGCCTCTTATTCTATTGAAACTCCGTACTACACCAAGCCAGCTCAAAATCAAAGTGTTACCACCATCGTGCGGTCGACTGTACAAAAATAGAGGGTCCACGTAGCCTTCGGGAAGCTACGTGGACCACCAACCGGCACAGAGCCCGTGTGGTGGATTACGGTTACGGGCTACGGCCCACTCTCTCCCAGCAGTGGGAACATTACCAGGTTGTCGTACTACACCAGGCCAGCTCAAAATCAAAGTGTTACCACCATCGTGCGGTCGACTGTACAAAAATAGAGGGTCCACGTAGCCTTCGGGAAGCTACGTGGACCACAAACCGGCACAGATTCCGTGTGGTTGATTATGGTTATGGGCTACGGCCCACTCTCTCCCAGCAGTGGGAACATTACATGTTGTTTTTGTTATGTTTAGGGTACGGTTTACATATTATAATACGCATTTATAAGGTTCACTGTTAAGTATTCATAAAATGCGGCTTATTTGTTTACAGCTGTGAATATATTTAGCTACTTGGTACACCGGCGTTAGCGAACGGTACCTACGTACGTAACGTAAGTACATCAAATATACTAACCATCGACCGCCCGAAACGTTTATTATTAGAATGTAGATTTCTGAATAGGAATGTGGATTGCATTGCAATATTTGCAATTTCCTATGCACTCAAGGTTCTTTATTTAAAAAAATGCCTAGGTTGGTTTATAGTGGGTCTGGGCTCCCCCCAGAGACTTTTTCGGCAAGCATAACATGACAACGAACACTATCAGGGAGAATAATATTTGTACGGTCAGCAACAAAAGTCGATTAACACTTCAGTTTTGTTAATCTTAGTTATTGAGCAAAATATTTGTTCAAACTTGCAGCAGAAGTACAATGCCATTTTGAACAAATATTTTGCTCAATAACTGAGATTAAAAAAACTGAAGTGTTAATCGACTTTTGTTGCTGACTGTACGTGCTGAAAATTCTTTAAAAAAATGTCCAAATTAATTTTTCGGAGTCGTTACATTTAAGTAACGATAGCCTAATACCTTCGTCAGATTTGTCTATTTAAGAAGTTTTAAGTGAGGTGGGTACGATGAGATGAAAATCAATGGCGCTGAGAACCCCGTATTTTTTTTTTGTCCTTTTTTGAAATCTTAAAGCAGTCCCCTGCGCATAAGGCTCCTTTCTGAAACTTTTAAGCCGTTCTCTCATCACGCCCCACCTACTCAGCTATCAAGTTTTCGTGCTGAATACGCTTGCTGGAGAAATCTCTGAGTTCCGCTACCATAGAACGAGAGAAGGAAAAAAAAATGCGTTTATGGGCACAACAACAAAATAAAAATAATACGAAATTACGTGAATAACATGTTTATAGTACACTTAGTATTATTACCACGGTATAATTATAATACCACCTAATTTTCACCTGCAATTAACGGATGCCATACTATCGAACGGAACGTGCAGTACCAAATTTAATCTACCAAATTTAGTACGTGTACCCACGGGCGATTTTTTTTTATCGCGCACTGGGTTTTGAACGCACTGCTTAGCACCTAGAGTTGAAAATCCAATAGTGTATGTTTTCGACGCATTGGGATGCACTGTTGGATTCTCAATGTCCGGCCCCACTCCGAGTCTTGAAACTACAGTGCGAGAAAAAAAAAATCGTCGCATTAAAAAATCGCCCATACCTACCTGGGTTAAATCCAGAACTAATCGGGTAAAAAAGCAATAGTTTGGAACGCCTATTCTAGCTAATCTTTCCTGCTGAATCTGCTGATACGGTTACCAGACAGTAAAAGGCAGTTGAGCCAGACCGGAACTGGATGCCAAAGTCTCTACTATTCGGCTAACCGATCCCAACAATAACTATTTTATCGATCTCAAACAAGTATCATGCACGTATGAGTATGCGCCCCTTGCGTAAAATGTTTGCTCAATATTGAATTATGAGGATCGTACGTTAAAGGAAGTCAACGTAATAAAGTGTGAGTGAGAGGAGACCGGACGCCTACGCTTCGCGACGACTCTGCCAGATAGGGCTTGCTTCATTCATTCATTCAATACTGGTTTTCACGTATCTTCTCCCAAGTAATGTAATATTTGATTAGGGAAGTTCTACAGCTTTTAATGCACTTGCTTTGCATGGACTTCTATTTTTGGGCTGCTTGAACTGCTTTTTGTCGTTGAGTAAACACACACACACACACAAAGTATCCATTTTCATTGGCCTCTCTGCCTCTTCATCTATAAGCGAATCTTCGAGTAATACGTTTCGTCCCTATTCATCCATAACATATTATTTTGTTTTATACTTATTCAGATAATTATATTTGAAGTGCAAGGCACTCTATTGTTTACGGTTTACTGCACTGCTTGACTTGATAGGAAGAAGCCTTAATTGAGTTGAATTGATTGATCGTGCTGAGGATTAATCTTGCGTATTTCTGTCTTTAAAATGCTTTTTGGTTAGGTACCTTTCTGCGTTCCTCTTATTTGTTGTTACGTGACTGACGGCAAGGGCTTTTCCACTGTGACCATATTTGTTAGTCACAATAATAACACTAGTTTCCAAGCTGTCGCTTTTGTGTAGGAAAAAAACTGTCTTCCGAAAAGGTGTCGCGTTTTGATCCTATGTAACAAAATCAGAGCACATGTTTGTATACTTTGTATGTGTTCACTGGTAAATCTCTACCTACAATGTGCTCAAGGAGCCGTGCTCGTTGTCGGTCACGATATGGTTCAGAGCCCTACCTATTCTCGTTGTCCGGGGACACCGGATCTTTTATCCTCACAGTGTCATTGACACAAAGTCCGCAAGTTTCCATACTTATATCAAATCTTTATTTGTGTAGCATTTTGCATGACTCACTTCACTTCGTTTCTCAATAAACAATTACTGCCCACCCTATCTTTGTATCGTATTAAGGATATCATTATGGGTAAACACTGTTTGTCTATTTACTTCTCTTGTAGTCTATTTATTTGCTAAACAGACGACTTTCCGCCAAACTTGCTGTAGAGAATGTTTGTTAACTTTATTTGTTAGCCACCTACAGCAGCAATAAATAATATTCTATTTTTTTAAATTGCTTGTTTATTTATCCGTAGGTCCCGACTCGGCTGTCGTATCCGTTCAGTCTGAATCAGCAGTGAGAATGGGTATTACATCTCAATCTGTTATCCGTATACTTTTTTCTTTAATTCCCGATATTTGAAGGCGAGTTTTACCAGAGTATACATTTTTGGTGTAAGTAGCAGAATCTGATAGCAATAAGTAGGTACTTACACTAAAGCAGAGGTTGGGATCAAAAGTTAGATTTAGGTATGAGTTTGTGTTTTCATATTATGAAAACGTCTCGGAGTTCTAGGACAAGATTTATAATGGGGATTGTCCAAAATTTCTAACCATTAGATTTTATTTTATTTTTTGAAAATTTAGACTATTTTGAGAAACTAATTTGAATATTTTGATGATTGGCTCAATAGTTATTTTTAAAAAAAATATTTAGTATTTAAGGTAGGTGACGTCATCAGTGGCATAAAGATTAAGTGCCGTTGCCTGACTAGTACATAATTAAAAACTTTAATCTGTCAACACAACGTCATCAATCCAAAGAGTACTGTCACATCTGTCAGTGTCAATAGGCCGAATAGACGTCTTAATAATCGAATCCTATCTTAGCGTATTTATTTACAAAAGGTGTTTTTTATGTATAAGTGTCCTCCAAGGAATATACTACTCTCTATCGTCACTAGAACAATCGAAGCGGCGACTTAGAAATAGAATAATAACGCACGCGGTGAAATTATTACTATTATTGCTGCAAGTTGGAACAAAGCACTTCCTGTATTCTATAACTCTTTCAGTATATTAATTAATATTGTCGAGTGTTGAAATAATGTACCTATGTAATGTAATGAGATATAAACAAGAATGTTTATATTTTTGACATATTTATAATAATTTGACATTTGACAGATTGTAGACAATCTTACTTTTTTTTTCTGAGGTAACGATACAAAACTGTACGGCCAAAGCCGACGTAATTTGAAGGGCAAAGAAGGTTAATCGTATTTTATCAAAAATATCAATAAAATATGACTATTTTTCATAATTAATTAGTCCGTAATGATCAGTAACGCTATTCCTCGAAATGGTTTTTCAATTACAACATTTAAAAAAATATGAACAATGCCCATTGCACTTTTACTTTGCTTAGTAAAGTTAGCGTTTCGTACGAATATAAACCACATATGGTTAAAATAAGATTCATATTTGTTTAAAACACTAACTTTATTTAAGAAAGTCAAAGTGCGAACTGTGATTCTTGCCCCTATATTGCCGGAATGGGTTAAGTACATACCCAGTTATACTTATCTTTCCCGCCGTAGATGAGTGTTTTTCACAGTAAAACTACTTGAATGATGAAGATACTTGTACTGCGCAGGTATCACGCAGCAGTATTGGGTTAAATATTCTTATTAAAAGGTGCTCATGTAATCGGAGGTTTGCTCAGGTGCGGCTTGTTCCAAGAATTGCCATTTTAGGAACGAATAACGCGGAGAGTATTGTTTGTGAGCGTTGAGTTCGCGGTAGCCGTTATTTAGACAGGCATTACGTCATCATCTTATTAATTATGAACAGCTTTGATAGATCGATTTCAATCTTTATTTTTAGGTTAACAAAATTGTACTTTGTATTTAACCATAACTTTTCCAAGTAGTAATTGATTCTGAGCACCTAAGAATATTCATTCACCATAGTAAAGGAATGCATGAACGCGTGTTTATTTTTTATTTTGGGTGTACAGCCGTTTTCGTTGCCGACTTTAAAGTCGAAGTATTTATTGTGCGATTTTTGGTGATATAACAGGTCTTAGAGATATTTTATAGAAACTCAAAAATCTACCCTTTAGGGGGCTTACACTATTAATTTAAGGGGCTTACATGACCTAAAACGCGGTCACTGTCGGACTGCATAGAAAAGAAAGAGAAGCGCGATGACACAACGCTGGTAATCTATTGCAAAACATGAAGCGATTATTTAATTACAGAAAATCTATTTTTTGGACTAAAAAATTAAAACAGTAGTGTTTTAGTATGTTGCTTGTAGAATACATAATCTGACAAAAATCAGAATGATCGTATGTATGTATATTAGTATGGTTTTTATTGTAAAAAAAAGTTTTTAAAGGTATCTTCATGATTTTTTTCTATGGTAGGCATCAAATTACACAATCAAATCAAATTACACATTGGCGCCGATTCCCTTGTTCACAAACTAAACTAAATTTAAGCTCAGTGCATCTTTTTCTTTCTATTTCTTTATGAAAAGGATTGAAGATAAATATTAGTTTAGTCCTGTCGAATTAGTCAGCGCCTGACGTAAATTGACGTACAATTTTTAATAGCCAATTTTTTAATCACGTCTAAACTGTCTATGGAGTATCTTAATTTGACAGGACTAAACTAATATTTATTTTCTGTCCTTTTCAAAATGAAATAGAAAGAAAAAGATGCACTGAACTTAAATTTAGTTTAGTTTGTGAACAAGGGAATCGGCGCCAGTATCTAAAAAATACATAAAGATGGTTGGAAGATATGCCAGAAGACGAAAGCAGATAATTAAAATGTTAAAATAAATGTTTTCGATCCGGCCGTATACACAGATGTCTTTTGAAGCAGAAAAACAACAATTACTCAGTAAACAATAGCTTTTAGCTTTGCCACGCTTCGTGTAAAATACTTTGTCGTTGTTTGTTTTCACTATCCACCTTTTATTAGTACACCATGCACAATGCACACGTCTCTTCCGGGTTCCTACCATAGTTAAAATAGTCAGGAAGTGAATAGGTCTATCAAAAAAAGACGAAGAAATTTTAGGGACAATCCAGTGGCGGACTAACAGGGGGGCGGAAGGGGCGGCCCGCCCAGGGCCTCCGGTCTTGGGGGGCCCCCAAATGCCTCCGCGTTCCCCTGATAAAATCCTAAACAAGACTTTAAAAATGTGCTTAGTACATAATTTCATCAAGTTCAAAACACTACAGCCATCTAGACTTTTTACGTGGTACTAATATTCTTTTAACTTTGCTGAACGCGTCCAATATGCTGGGAGAATTCTCGTCTTTGTAGCGGGTACTTCCCCAGGCATCCCTGAATGAATGAAGTGCAAATAATTCGCTCTTGTACGCCTACATTTACATTCACTACATTCTATTTACGTGGAAAAATAAACATAGGCCTCATTTAACAAATATTGAATTTCATTACTTTGATATTTAATAGTTTATTAGTGTGTAAAGTTTCTTATTTATCTCATTATTTTTATTGAAAAGGATTCAAACATCTGGTTCTCAGAAAAGGAAGTTAAAAAAACGAAGACTGAAGAGGCAAAATCGCTTGCTGGATCTTTGTCCAATTACTTTTCGAATTCTGAAGAGAAGAAAAGTGGCGTTGCCGACGAAATTAACGAAATAAACATAAACACTTATTTATACATACAAATATGAACTGAATAAAAAGCTTGTAAAACTACATCTTTTTTAAAGCTGGGGGGGGGGGGGGGGGGGCTAATTCAGCTTTGCCGCTCCGGGCCTCTGACGGGCTTAGTCCGCCACTGGGACAATCCATTGTGACTGCCCAGATTGTTTTTCTTCTAGCATGACAAATAAAACTTTGGTTTATTGTCGCGAACTGGATAGAAAATATTGCATTATTGTCCTCTGTTTTGTTATAAGTACACTGAGATGTTGCATTTAGAGAATAATAAAATTGAATATCCTTAGTTAATATGCATCAGGTGTCATGTATTTGAGACAACTGATAATTTCTGTCGCACGGTTTTATTGTAATAATTGAGATTGGACAATCGCTCACTACTCAGGAAATATACAGTTCTTGTTCTTGATCTGACGAGCCCATGACCAGACACTAGCAAAAGCGCAATCTAAACAGTTTTTAAGACAAAAATGTGAGGAACTTTTTGGCATAACATTTACCTAAATCGTACGCAAAATACGCGCATTGACGTGGAGTTGCGGACAACAGCCCGTTGTACCTATTACCTAAATCATGTTCATCGATATTTTGATAATCAATAATAAAATTAGACCAACATCGAATACTCGTGTCGGGGCTTGGCTTCTGATGTGTAGGTACCGGCCCTAAAAACAGGTCCGATCTCCGGAGGTAGCAAGTAAGAGATATCAGACAATCTGTCAGTAACCTGAATAAATATAAGACATAATTACTTGGGTCTTCATAAACTTATGACAAACGGAATCATCGCCTTTACCTAGGACAAGGAAAGGTCATCATTGTCGATTCGTGTTATGTCATACAGCAGCACAAAACAGTTACTGACAGAATTTTGGGTATTTTCTCATACTTCTATTACTTAATTGGTTTTGCATTTGCGAGGGTGACTATGACTGTTATTATGTATTTGTGTTGGATGCCCCGACGTAAGTCAGTTGTATTCTGATATCATTGGGTCGGCACGGTTTTGCCTTATTCACTCCATTCAATTACCTATAGTCGATTTGACAGTTGCAACTCGGGGCCGCCTTCGTGCGATCGTGCGTGCGATCCTACGCTACAGGCGTTGTTTTTTATTTCTATTACGCGATCATATGTACCTACGTAATATCAGTTAGTCGACTAGTGTGTTACCAATATCTGTGTTAAAAGGAACAAATTATTGTGAGAATTTAAGGACTGAATAAGTGCGAAATATGATTACAAAATTTCGTTATAAATGAATTCATTGAACTTGTGTTGCGAACCCTGATATCAGTCGCATGATCCTTTTGTGTTGTAATCCTTGTAAGTTGTTTGAGTCTCCCAGATTGTCCAGTGAATTAAGTAATTGAGGAAGACCTGAATTTGAAACAGTGTGGGTTAATTTATGGGATCTTTATTGCAACTTCTTTTCATCAAACATAATTCTGCACTAATGCGATTATCACGAATCGAATGTCGAGAAGCTTGCCTACTTTTTTACAAACGTTCTTCAAATATACGTTTGGATTTCAATTTTCAATATAGTTTTCACCAGACTACTATTCCCGGTGCTATTCCCAACCCTCTCACTATGTTGACAACTGTCTTATAAATATTTGCATGAAAATAATCAAACTCAAACTCTTTTTTCTCAAAATTTTGAACTGTTTTGTTTTATTTATTTGCATTCAACTTGGACTTTACTAATAAAGTGATCTGGTAGTCTAAGTCTTGGTGGGTAAGGTAGTGGTGGTAATCAAGCCTGAACGATTCGGCTGAAAATACGAGCAGGCCCATCGTACGATTGTGACTTGTTGAATGAAGGAATATCCCAACGCTAAAGGAGTGTTTTCTAAAATGATCCATTTGAATATTGTCCCTGTGTTACCTCACAAGGACCATAAAATTCTTATTCTGAATATTAGCTTCCTATTTAATTTGGTAATAGCAAGTAGCAAGCGTATAGAGAACCTGTTACGGTCATAGTTAAACGAGCATGTGCTAAGTGCGCGTGTTTGGCAATAGGTCTGTTGTGTATCGTGGTTTTGACTGCTTGTGACGTAAGGTCGAGGGCCCCCAAGTTACTTGGTGTTGTGCGCGTGCTCGCTCATACTGATGTTCGAGGCCCGGGTTCATCCGCGCCCGCACAGGAAACACATCCCGGAAGAATTAACCCGCTTCGTCCCACCCGTCTTATTTGCATCGATATACATATGCAACGGTCGCACCGCATCCTATCCGCTTACTGCTCGAGTGTCCCGTATTGCTTCTTGTTCCCGACGTTCGCTGCACACTTGCACCAGTGATGTGCTAATTAGTGTGCTCTTCTTTTGACGAACGCAGAGCCGAGAATAGAACTCGACATATCGATTATCTAATTGTGTTACCATCCTACTATAACTGTATACTTGATTGTTTATTTTCATGCAACAGCTTAGACGTTTTGCTATTGTTAGAAACAAGCTCATTCACAGCTGGAAATAAGACTATCACCTTTTTTGTTACATAAATAGCCTCATTAAATTCTCTGCTACTAAGGATCGTTGATGTTACTGACATTGCATTATCAAGTAATTTTTGGGGTTTCATTAATGTAAAAACTTCATTAAACAATGAGAATGCGCTCACTCATTGATGAAGGTATCGATGATTTTGTCTCTAGGAACTCTCTTGTTGCTGAGCATAAACGTAACTTTGGATGCAGATTGGCTCGGTTGACTTGATCCGCCCCGAATCGAGGCCCTATAAACTGTCGCGATGAAATGAAAGTGTGACGAAGTAGTGAAACCCAAGTACTATATATAATAAATGATGAACCGTGCGTAAAAACAAGAATGAATCAACAGTTTAACACATCGAAGATGCAGGAGGCGATCATCCAGAGTTTCCTTAAATTCCTACGGGTACATTGTTATTATTTGTTTTTATTATATTTTGTTATTATTTTATACATAAATGTATTTCGTCTAGTATGACCAACATGTGTCGAAACGATACCGTGGTGACTACGCTACGATGCAGACAAATATTTCATTCAACTCTTATTTCGAGAACTCTTAATAATATTGTTTTAAGTATGTACTTCTTTTGTTTCTACAAATATTTGTGTGTTGTGATACCAATGGTTACTACTCATCTTTATAATATTAAATAACACATTGAAATTGCCGTATTGTTTACAGGCGACGAAGGCGTTTTTGGACGCGTTGAGCGAATCGGGAGCGGCGTGCGTGTCGCGCGCCACAGCTATCAAATTCTTGCTCGCGCGCAAGTTTGATGTGGCGCGTGCGCATGCGCTGTGGCGGCAACACGAGGCGACGCGACGCCGCGAGGGTCTCAACAAATTCGAGCCATTCGAAGACCCACTCAAGTCTGAACTAGAAACTGGAAAATTTACTATATTGGTAAGTTTAATTTGAAGGAGTCTTTATTTTTACAAACCCACGCTTGAACTGATGCTGAACATTTTTTTGGTTTTTTTTTTTTCAACCAAGCTCGGGTTCGATTACCGGCTAAACAAGTGAAAAAATCTATTACTGTACTTAATAAAAATATTAATTGAAGTTGAGTAATGACTAATCCTAATTATAATAATTAAGTACCTCGTATTACCAAAATAGAAAATGATGTAAAGAGGAAAACTCAAATTACATTTTATTTTTGCAGCCAACGCGAGACGCGACTGGCGCTGCGATCGCAGTTTTTACAGCAAATAAACATTATCCTACGCTGACAACACATCAGATAACATTACAGGTAAAAATATGATATTATACATTAAAATAAATGAAATACATAATTTAAAAGAAATGTTTGGTATCTGTTTTGGATTAAATCACTAATGAACTCGAGGTGCCAGCGCGTTCTTTAAAAATCTTGCTTAAAGCTGCACAACTAAAATGAGACTGAACAGGACATGTCTGCAGAACAAATTAGGCTCAAATCGAACCCTAGGGCAGTAGTACCTACTGGGCCGGAGCAGGCCACAAAGGACATGGTGGAATGAATTGGATAGATTCCTTTAACATGGCAAGAAAAACCCAAGGGGTCGCAATACATGGAGGAAAGCTTTTGCCCATGAGTGGGACTGAATACTTACAAAATATGGGTTAAGAAGACTGGTCTGTTGACGCCCTTATCTTATACCCAACTAAGTCAACTATCAGAATACATGTACAGCTTAATTCAAAGGGGTCAGGGGAAATTTTGCGCAGCGAGTAGCGCACTTCAGAGTCGCCATAAAGTTTGAATCGGGCTGTAATATGTCTAAATCATATACGTATATTGTCCGCAATGTTACATCTTCTTCTTCGTCGTTCCTTCAATGCTGAGGATCGCGACCACAAACGACGCGTATCCAAATTATTCGTTGTTCTGCAGTGTCTACCGCTCGGTAAATGTTCCCTCCAACAGCCTTCTTCATCGCGGTCCTCCAATACTACAAGCACCAGCATAAAATGTAAAACCTGATCGGTTTTATAATACATATTATATTCTACCTACCTACATATTGCATTACACGTCAATTTAACAATGAAACCACGGCGCATTATGTATTGGTAAAAAATTAGCTATTCAAATGACGCACAATTAATTAGTATTTGAATAAAATGCAATTATTTTGGTTTATTTATAATTATAACCCTTTTGTGTTTAATTGTCGAACAATTGGGTATGGTATAATATCATGCCTAATTTTTGCGCAATTAAATCATGTACTAATTTGTTATAATAATTAGTCATTTTAACGTTTTTATTTATATAATTAGTGATAAATTGCTGATTTTATTTGCTTTCACCTATTCATGAAATAAGCCTTGAAATTGTCACGGAAAAATATAATTTTGATGCCAAATTGTTAAAATTTCGTTCCAGTACCGATATTTAAATAAAGAAAGTAAAATATAAACTCCAAATCTAGTTCTCTAACTGTGGACCTAGCTTAGGACTTGAGTTTGTAGTCCCACGGTAAATTGGGAGACGTGTCAACGGGACTGGAATTGACGAGCCTGATGCCGGTGGGATGTCGATTTCCGCGATGTTCTACATAGTCCCGGGGGACTGTTCTCTATTGTGATCCCGTAAAGTTAAAAAGTGGGGTCTCGACATTTCTAAAGGACAAGAATTGGATATGTGTCCTTTGAAAACTTGAAATGCTTGATGGATATTTTTTGGACAAGATCCTTCTGTCAGTCACAGAGTTGTATGGATACTTGTTACGGTTAAAGATATGTTTTTACCCGTACAGATAATCTGTTGAAATCAAAGCCTCGGTCACGGCAAATAATAAAAAGTTTTGGTTGGTTTTTCCTATAATAGTTCTACGTATCCTGATAGGAAAAATTGTGAGTTTATGAATTTAAACTCCCTTTAATACCTTCGTTCTGTGTTTACGTGATTTAAATAAATGAAAAAAAAATGTATAACGATAAAAAAAAATGAAAAAAATAATAAAAAGTAATAATAATGTAATGTAATAATTTATTTCTAACGGGAAAACAAGTCCCGAATTAAATAAAAGGATATTCCACACAATTATTAGAACAGCGCATTTCCCCTGGAAATGAATCAGTGTTGCGTACATTATGTGTTATGAGATGACGTTAAATGGATTATACAAATTTTTTTTAGGTGACTGTTTTGTTCACGTCGCGCGTCGCGTCGGTCTAATAATAAGGCGCCGCCGTACCTTAACGTCCTCGAAGCGACTGGGACAATTATGTATGACCCCCATACCTGTAATATGATACACGAATTACGAAGCAAAGCTGCAGAGGCTTAAAATATACAAAAGACATCATCCTCTCATCTAGGACCGTTCACTATGCTCAATCTACAATATTCATCCAGTTGTTATAAATCTGGGTTTATTCAAGCGTTCTTTCGGACTTGGCTTGTTCTCTTTATTTATGATTATTATTTTATGTTTAGCCTGTGTTCTCCCACTGCAGGGCAGAAGCCTTGTTTTCTTGTATTTAATAATGTGGGTGCCTGCTTATTAAGGAACACTTCCTATCAAACACTGTTCATGCCGAATAGGGTATTAGACTGTATTTTCTCCTTAGATTTTTTCGAAATCTTAATTTTTTTTTTTTTAAAGTGGCAATGTTGTACCTATGCGTTTTTAAGCCTATTCTAGACAGAGACAGTACTAGCATCTGATGTCACAATAAAGGAGCGCTATAATAACTGCATCATTGAGTACAATGATCGTTTTGCGTGACAAGGATAGAAGAATAATTTCAAAAGCGTGTAACTTCTCCATTTTTCCAACGATTTTATTTATTTGATCACAAACCGACTTTTTTTTTTGTAAATAGTGGTTGGTCTTTAAAACGAGTATTAATCCATACTAATATTATAAATTTGAAAGTAACTCTGTCTGTCTGTCTGTATGTTACCTTTTCACGCCAAAACCACTGAACGGATTTGATCAAATTTGGCAGAGAGATAGATTGCATCCCGGGGAAGCATAGGATACTTTTTATCGACATACCTCGCGGTCGAAGCCGCGGGCGGAAGCTAGTTATGTATATTTTTGTATTTTCGTGTGTTTCATTCCACTTCTGTTATCCAGGGCGTGGTATACCAGTTGGACGTGGCCCTTCAGTCGGTGGAGACGCAGCGCGCCGGCCTGGTCTTCATTTACGACATGACGGATTCCAAATACACTAACTTTGATTACGAGCTCTCGCAGAAGATACTCACTATGTTGAAGGTCAGTGAAATTATACATGTTTATTAAGGTAAAAGTTACTGAAATTGTGGCCCCTGTAGGCCTGCCAGCCAGGCTGCTACAGGGTGAATTACATTGACTAGAGAAACTCCGCAAATATCGATATCGATATCTAAATGAATATAAAAGAAAACGAAAATCTCTTCATTTCAAGTACAAAGCTGACGTCATCGGCCGCTAGAAGTGTACATAGTTACTTGAAATGATGACTTTAGAAATATGAAGAGTCAGGACGGCCTGGTGGCCCTTCACCAGAACTCATCTTCTTCTAATTATGTAGGTAGGTGGGCGCGGAAATAGAAATAAATGACTTCAAATAACAATCAACGTATTTTAATCAGCATTCACAGGAATCACGATGTAATTAGGTAATTAGTGATTACTACTATACGAAATCAACTTAATTAAATCTTGAAATAGCGTGATGACGAAGATTCTGAGCGATTCGTCACAATCGTGGTGCGCGGGCGCCGTCTTGTTCAAAAGTGAGTTTAAGATCGCCGCCCGCACTACCATCGACAATGACGCTTCGCTAGGTTGACTTTGACAGCTAAAAGTCAACCTGACGTCTGACGTTGACGGATGCGTCGTCAAATATAATCGATACCCATCTCATCTGCGGAATTTCGCTAGCTAATTTACATGACCCTGTATTTACTAAGGGAAAACTTACTGAAAAGCAGACGCGAAACTTGAAGTGGTGACCGCTGGCCTACCGTGCCATTGATCCCATCAATAGATCCAAACAGCTATCCATCAAAACAGCTAGTCAAATGTCCACAAACTCGTATAGCCTAATATAACTCGACATTTCTAGACGAGGTGACATAAGGCAAATCCAAAATAAACAAAATAGTGACATAAATCACGTGTCTCCGAGGCATCCCGTGAAACACTATTGTCTATTGAATCGGAGGCAAAATTTAAAACTAACACATTAAATTAAGTACTAAAGGTATTTTACCTCGTAGTCATAAGGATCCTCTCTTCAGTGCAGGGATTTGAAAACGAAATGAATTTCGTTCGGTTACCACTAATGTTATCGTATAACGTTCCAAAATTTGTAACGATACTAAAACCTAAAAATATCAATAACGTTCCAAAAAAAAACGTTATAGAATATCACTTTCGTAGAACAATATTATAAGTAACGTTATAAGTATCAGTAACTTTAAGCTTATCCGCTTGTAATTACGTTACAAGTGAAACGTTACAGATTCATTTGTAACGTTATTCTTTAAACTTTTTCGTCATCTTTTATGTCATGAAGCTGGCAAAGTTGGTCGGTACTGGAACTTCGCGTAACGTTATTTTGAGTAACGTTTCAAGTTCCTGCTCCAGTGGTTGTAGTAATATGAGACCATTAAATTACGCCACGAGGATGGTTAACTGCATAACAAATCTGGTTCTTCCACATCGCGATTCAAATATATATTCGACGGCGTTAGCAATGTTGGCCTGCTGTAAACATGCAAATGCAAGTGATATCCTATCCTATATGTTAATCCTGGTTATAAACTATCTGTGCCAAATTTTATCCCAAATCCGTTTAGTGGTTATTGTGTGAAAGAGTAACAAACATCCATCCATCCATCCATCCATCCATCCTCATATCCTCATAAACTTTCGCGTTTGTAATATTAGAGGGATTAGAAGGATTTGAAATTGCACAAAACTTCAAAGCTTCCGTAACAGATGGCGGCACCTGTGTTGTAATTTATTAAAACAGTAAAACGATTGGCCAATATAATGTTAGAAGTTTTAGTCCACTCGAATCAGTGGATTACTGACGACTTCTCATTAAAAAAATATGAATAACATAACACAACATTCACGCCTGTGTCCACCAAAAAATTACGCAGACGTGCACCTACCGATGAATACACCCACGTTTCGCCATTTGTGTTTTAAGTTCCATGTAATAGGGGGCGAGCTTATGGCGAAAGCGCCAGGGTAGCCCGCGAAATTCAATTTTTTTTAGGTATTTTGCAATTTGCTGGTCAGTATTAAGTTGTACGTTGATTAATATATGATTCGCGGCCGTAACAAATATGTATTTACAGAATTATAATCATTAAAGTCATCAACACAACTCTCAAGACCACGTAACCCCAAAGAATAACTGTTTCATGAAATCGTCATTCTTTGGGGTTACGTGGTCTTAGAGAGTTGTGTTGATTATAATTCTGTAAATACATATTTGTTACGGCCGCGAATCGTATTTTGATCGACGTACAACTTAATACTGACCAGCAAATTGCAAAAAACGTAAGAATATTTGAATTTCGCGGGCTACCTTAGCGCTTCCCCCTTATTGCCTTTAACCGGGCACTACTCCAGACTCCGGGCTACTACTAAGAAATTCCAGATGGGAAAACCCAATAACAATTTGCCTGTACCCAGGACCTCATGAAATGATTTAGTAAAATTCAGTTTATATTATTCTGCCCTGTCCTTTACTCCGTCCGCAAGTAGTCCGAAAACAAGGTAGACTCGAAGTTATAAAGAAGTAAAGATGTTAACAGAAAAAGGCCGGTCTCAAATATTTACCCTTATTCATAAAAACTTGACATTTATGACACTCGGAACCATTTTCGACATGAAAATGGTTCCGAGTGTGAATGAAGTGAGAAAGCAATGGACTAAATTGCCATTTTAGATAAGACTTTTATGAAGAATGGGGTTACTATGAGCTAGCATGTGTTTTGGGCATTACAAGCGGGTAGTATAATTGATTGCCTTTAGGGTTGGGTCGATGCTTAGTTCTTTCCACTCTGCTTTTAGACCTGCGTCATAAAATTGAAGATGAAACACGTTTTAACATCATTAACAAAAAGTGATTTGAACTACAATGGAGTGTGAACGGTGGGATTTCGCATCGCAAAAATGACAAACTTTCGCCCCCAATTTAACCCCCTTATGACTGACGTTTAAAAAAAGTCCTTTCTTAGTGCTCCACCTATGTTATACTCTTGTGCAAAATTTCATACGTTAGACCCAGTGGTTTAGGCAGTGATATGTAAGTGATGAATTCAAGATTTATATTAAGTAGATTGTTTTGTGTGAATGGATATGTTTTTGGTTCACTAATATCAGAAGATTGTCATTATATGCCTAGCCTTTGCCTAGCTATGTTGGTGTCGGCTTTCAGTCTAACCGGGTGCAGCTGAATACCAGTACTTTACATGAAGCGACTGCCTATCTGACCTCCACAACCCAGACTGGGTTATACGATAGATACCCTTGATAAGATTGGTTATCAGAGTTTCGGGTTTTCGACCACCCGTAACGACTGCTGTACTAATATCAGTAGATTGTATGTACTTACTGATATTAGTGAACCAAATAAATAACCATTTACAGAAAACAATCTAGTAAGATATAGGTGGACAATAAAGCTTTAAAATCCACTTAAAGAAAAAAAAACCGGGCAAGAGCGAGTCTGACCCGCGCACCAAGGATTTCATACCATCATATGTTTTTAATTTTTCATCGGCGAGGCCTATTTCGTCAGAGAATTTTAACACTGCACGCTGCGGTGTAGAATATTGCAGTTTTAGGTCAGCGCCATCTCTTGACCGATAGTGGAACTAATGAACTTTTGTTGATGATTTCTGAAAGAGTGTGCTATTTAGAGACTTCGTTTTATTTTTCCTGTAATCTTTACATAAATTTCTATCACATAGAATAATTTCAGATTTTTCTCTTTGCAAAGTTCGGAGATAAGAGGGGGAAAGGTATTTTTTTATATTTATCAGTAAAACTCGAAAACTAAGCGGCCTAAAAAAAAAAAAAAAAATATTTGAGAATGTGCAAACTGCGCTCTTTCATATGATACCCCACATGCTCTAGTGGCCCCACTTCGAATTTTTCAGATCCCCTTTGTCTCTTGCAAAAAATATACATATATTTTTATATCTTTCTTATTCGCATAATAGTTGGGCAAACGTCATCTAAAACTATTCCAAATTTCAAGTTGATAGCATTAGTAGTTCTTGAGATATCCAGCTGTGACAGACAGACAGACAGACAGTCTCACCATACCCTTATGGTGAGACTCAGTCTGTCTGTCTGTTCCGTTTTACCATTTTGGTACAGAACCCTAATTAAGTGTCTTCTAATTCTGTTATACAAAGGGCTGTGAAGATCAGTGGCATACCTTACCTGTCCGCCATTTTGATTTTTTTTTCAAAATGGCGGCATTCTTCCTATATAAATCGATAGCTGACATCAATGTAAACAGAAAACATAATGTTTTCTGTTTACATTGAAAAAACCAAACCCTGTTAAGTGCCACTTTTCCGAGATATTAAAACGTTCAAAGTTGATCACGCGACATCCATATTTGTTGAACTTGCTTACATCTTGTTGCATAGATGTTTGATTACCTTAAACTTTCAAACTTTCAGAGTGATGATTAATATCTCAGGAACACTGAGACTCTACTACATCTGTTACACTTTACGGGGTTTAGTCTTATTATGTTTTCTTTCTCATTCAGCTATCGATTTATATAGGCTGAAAGCGTCGCCGCCATTATGAAAAAAAAAAACAAAACGGCGCGACAGTAGGGTATGTGTAACAATCTTCAATTCTCTTTAGGCCTAAATTACAATGTTAGAAGGAGAAAAATATATAATTATGTAGATAAATCTGAACAACACGGGCAATTAACTTGACGAACTATTATATTATAACTTATTAATAATATCGCCTGTATTTTAGTGTCTAAAGAAAACCTGAGTTGAAAATCGCGAAGCTGTAGCAATTGCAAAGTTTGGCTATTATTTCACTTAAAGTCTAACTTCTTTCAATTAAATCGAGTTAGCTTTTGCTGGCGCAATTTCAGTTTGGATTTCTCAAGGGAATCTACATTGCAATAAGTTGATTGGGTTTAATTAATAGTGTGAGATATCAATAATTTTTAATATAGTGCATGACGACGTAAATCGTCTTATTTATTAGCAGCCACTATTGATGTGGCCTACGCGGACACCTATTTGCCTCCACCATTTACCAACTGGAGATATCTATTTCCGTATATGTATATGCGCAGAATTTAAAGAAAAGGCAAGTTGCAAAAAGACTTCAAGTTTTTCATTTAGCCCCTTGTTTGTTTGTCTTCATTTGACAATCAATCTGCCTAGCCCTTATGCCACCTACTTTGGAGTCGGCTTCCAGTCCAACCGGATGAAGCTGAATACCAGTGTTTTATATGGAGCAACTACTTATCTGAGCTCCACAACCCAGTTACTGGGTAACACGATACCCCTTGGTAAGACTGGTGGTCGGACTTTTGGTTTTCTGACTACCCGTAACGACTGTCAGAGATCTACGAATGACAACCAGGACCAACGGCTTAACGTGCTTTTCGAGAAACGGAGGGGTCTCGATATGTAATGGATGGACACTCATCCACTAACCGACTACGGCAGGCGTAGCTTAACCTTCGATCGGCACGTGCGGCTGTTATTATTTATTTAGCCAAGACCCCTCCTTCATTTCATAAGACATGAGACCAAAATCTGATAGCGCAACTTTCGAAGAATCTTCGAGACATCGTTTGAGTAGATAATGTAGGAAATTACCTAAATTGACGCTTCCCTTTCCTTCTCTTCGGTCGCAAAGTAAATTGACCCTAAAGCTGCAAAAAGTCACAAAACTCATCGTCGCTTATTTCGTTTGCAAGCCAACGTTCAGGTTGCCGGTGCCATAATTTTCTTCCGCGATGACGTGTACTTGCGAGTACTTCTTATTTACGAGAAGATTGAAAATATAATTTTTATCACACCTGCTCTGAAAATACATACTAATTATACCAATTAGAGGGAAGAAACGCCTTTATCCCGCCCTTCAAATCCTTTCATCCCAAGGTATGGAAGTTTGTATGAAAATCCTTCCGATCCAAGGGTGGGAAGTATGTATGAAATTCCATTACATACCCGGTTTTTCTTTTTTTTTAATTTGTCAGCAGTCATACTGCCAAGAGACTTTAACTGTCTACTAATTAAATTTCAAGTAAATTGTTACTGGCCACATACAGTTTTTTTTTTTACCAGTTACCAACCTCCTTGGTGCATACAGAAAATTAAAAACGAAATTATTTATAATAGCTGCACTTTTAATAATTGTACTTTTAACTAAATATAAACATTTCTATGCATTTATGTCCATAGTTTTCCTCGTAGGTGTAATAAAAAGCACTATACATCCCTCAGGATAAAGTACAGTTCCATACCTCAAATGGTTTGCGCCCCTCGCAAGCTCGTGGCGCAAATGCCATAATCTCGGTATGGAACTGTCACTTTCTTCCCTCTGAAGTAATGTACTATTTAATATCTCTTGTGCAGAAATAAATAGGTCAATAAAGTCACACGTACTTCAGAAAATCAATACTTTCCATCCGCTTCAAGTTTGTTGTTATTAGAATTATTTAATTTATACATATACAAAAATAAACTTACCGTCTTCTTCCCGGGAAATCCCATGGGGGTGGGCAGAAAATACAGAACGGCACCTACTATTATAATACTTACAATTATATTATTTTCCCTTACGATTCTTCAAAGTTCGTTAGAAAATCGTATCATAACTGAAAAAAGCAAGATTCTTTGAACGCGTAACGATTAAACAACTTTTTACCCCGGAAAACCTAAAACTTTTCCATCTTGGCGAATAAAATTGAAGAGAAAAGAAAATGTTTCTTTTAAATATCGCGGAAAGCACAAATACTCGCTGTACATTCTTAATATATTAGGGTACTCTGGACTGCCTATTTGGAATACCGCGTCCAAAATTTTATGAAGTGCACTGAAATCCATGCCATAGTATCTACAACTTGTAGTAGTTCTGCTTACTCTGTTGCCAACCGGCAGTGAAGCTCTATACTTTATAGCTCGCGTCGTAAATAAAATATAACTCCAGCACGTCCGTGTTGTATCTTTGCTCTGAGATACTCGCCCAGGATTATATTTTTATGAACATAAACACTTCTATTGCGAGTTGCGACGCGACGGCTTGAAAAGTTCCGACTGCGTATTCTGTAGATTTACAATCTTCATAATATATATCATTATTGCTTCTAAGCTACAGCGGCGACACGACAGTACTTACTGGAGCGGAACAAGCTTATGTTTGTACAAGCTGAAAATGTTTTGTATTGTCACCTTGTTTTAGTACCGTAGTTATTCGGATAAGGAGGAAAGCTTGGTTTATGAGACTTACTTTAATAAGATTGTAAAGAAATATTTGTCCCCAAAGTACACGTCTTTGTCGCAGTTTGTTTTTACAAATTAATTTTATAGTGTTAAGTAAGACATTAAGGGCGCATTCCACCAAACTTTTATACCTAGAATAAGTCTTACCCTGAGAGGAAATTTTGAGTTTTTGACAGTTTTACCATACTACTAGAGCTGTCAGACGTCAATTGTATTCCACGAATAACAAGATATCTGACTTTGGTAAAATCAGCCCTAAGTACCTAATGTCTCAAATAAATAAATGAATGATCTCTTTATTTGCTACAATATGGGATAATTCATGCTGGTGGGTGGTGGGGTACTGGTGTAAACTGTTTCTTTCGTTATTTCTTGCATGCAAACTTCAAATTCGGGCGCTTTTCGCTGTAGCAAAATTTGGATTAGACATGAAAAGAGCACGAAAATTGTTGCAAAATGCCACTGCAGTCTGCAAGTAAATGTAAAATGATATGCTGTAGAAATTATGTAGGTATGTTCAGTTTGGAAAAATGTATATCTATGTTGATACTATTCTAAATAAATTATTTGCATCGCTTATCTAGCCTTTCTAGTACAAAAAGACAAGAATATTGATACGGGTATGTAGCTATGAACGTACGTAGTTGATAATTTAGTTTTCACAAAGGTGAAAAGGTGGTGGTGATGATGGAAAATGTGTAAAAGAATCATCGCGTCACAATATGAACAAACAAAACCATGTTTTGTACTAACATTTTTTATTTCAAAGTTTTTGTCATACGTCTCGTTCCTTTAACCTCTAATCGTTAGGTACCTAGTTAGACTCTCTACCAATTTTGTTGACACTTTTACTAAGAAAAAATACCATTTAAAGATATGTGCTTGCCTTTTTCGTGCTCATTAATGATTTTGCAAGGCAAGGCACTGAATCCGTCTCCAAAACAATAAAGTGCAAGCTCAAGTTAGACCACATGCGCACAATATTCAAATGTTTAGGTTGGATTTAGTGCTCGACCGACGGTCAGCGCTGACATCGGTCGCGTACCGATTTTCTCTTTTTTTCCAATGCAGTCCGACAGTGACCGCGCTTTAGCTCATGTAAGCCCCTTAAACTTGATTCACTTTAAATAATAGGCCGCACTGCTCTAAGGGGTTACGTCAAAAATTCAGAATGCTGGAGTAAAGTCCTCCTATTTTCTAGTAACAACGAAGTGTTATCAGTTCGCCTGCTATGCGTTGTGCTTGTGGCTTCTCATCCTTTGACCATTTACTAAAGCAGGAATTGGTCCATTTTAGTCGAATATACGTTTACAGCACGATAATTATGAAGCTAACTAAGAGAAGCAAAAATCAAAACTCGCAAAAGTACTGAAAACTAAGCAAGATTTAAAAAGACTGACTTATAAGATTTAAATGGAACATTACTTTTATTAGCCTATCTTCTTTTCTGAGTCTTGCGTAGTTGGAGGCATTCTCGTAAAGTTCGAACTTTAGCTTGCTGTGGATGTATATGTTGTAGCCGTGGAACCAAAATCGTAATCGAGAAAAAAATATCAGCTGCCCGTACAAAACTTCAATACATACTCGATCCAAATGCCCCATGCATTTGGATCGAGTAGGTAGACGGCAGATATATATTTATTTCGATTATGACGTTGGTTCCATGGAGAAAGTTGTTCAGTTTGATGGTCTGTCTGTACCACACCTTAAATTTGAACACACCTTTCTGATACACCCTGTATATTAGATAGTCGATAATATTGTCTATGTGAGAATCCCTGAGAACTACAAAAATAACATTCAATCAGAGAACTATTTTCGTTAACTGCCTGAAGACTGACGTGAGGATATAAATCCTATTTCGAACGTGAGAACTATAATTAGAACGGTAACCGTATTTCGGTGTTCACTAATCACTGAATATAGTTCAATGCCAGATGCGGTAGTGACTTGTGTGTAATGGCGCTATTTAATTTACCATAATGTATAACTGTTGTGGTTGTGACTTCCCTTAAAAGCCACGCCACTGCGTAGCATGTTGAGCGTACCCGTACGACGAAATACACACGCATTTTACCGGTTTTGTCCATCTAGTTTCGGCCTCAACTAGAGTCCATAATCGTGAGCTGGACACGTGCCATTGCGTACGCAGACTAAGATGTGATATACGTGATTTTAAAAACCCTACAAACTCTCAAACTTCAATTTCGCTCAGGAAAGTTATTACGAAAATGGCGTAGCACTTCCACAAATTGTCTAATATTGAACAACGGACTCCTCTTTTTTTTGATTTTTAAAGCTATAAAATGATGAAGTATTTTTTCGTAATACCTCGACAGATTTATGAGATATATAGAGATGGGCCGACTAGTCGGGAAAGCCGACTATTCGGCATCGTTTGTAGTCGGCGACTATTCGGCAAAATATGCCGATTATAATCGGCGCATAACAAATGAAATAAAACAAATAATTTGTACTTGTTTTATAACTTCTAAACATCACTTAGAGTAGGTCTCTAAACTTAGTTTTTACAATAATTAAGTCAGTAATTAAGCTAACTTAACATCATTAATCAACGAAATATGGCACATATATAACCAAATAACATGGCAATGGTAAGGATTGGTAAGTATTAATTTAATAACAAAACAACATGGAAATGGTAAAAAGTATTAATTAAGTTAGATGTTTAGTGTTCCCGCTGGAATTGATGGATTTGGCGATGGTGGTAGGGGTCAAGTTGGGATACAGAAGCAACAGACCTGCCAATTGAGGCATCAACTCATTGTGCTTGCCTATATTTTATGTGATTCCTCATACTTGTCGTATTCGCTTTTCTGCCTTGACCGCCGCGTGAAATAAGTCCCTGGCACTGGTTACACAAAACGAACGAAATAAAAATGTAAATAAACACGTCACAACATGCTCAGCGGCCGCGCGATGACTAAGCCGAGTGATGACGAAAAAGCCCGAACACCTCCGAGAAGTAGGTATTAGAATGATCGGCATTGCTGATTAGTCGACCAGTCGGTTAGTCGGCAAATACTATAGTCGGCCCATCACTAGTACCTACTTGTCATAATATTTTAAAAAACGTTGAAGTAGATAATTTTTTTCATAAATTTTGTTACTACAAACGTTCGAACGGCGTTAATTCTTATTAACGACTTCTGAAACAGGCTCTTGTAATTTTGGTTTCGCGAGATCCCGAAGCGGCCGCTGAAAATACTTGAAACTCTGCTGACCTTGAAACTTTACGAGGGGATGCCAACAATGTTAATCATTTTTTATTTCACTTACGAACGATTTGTTCTACCCGTTCGTGAATAAGTTGAAAAGAATCAATGGTATATCGGCCTCGGGTTTGAAGTCAATCATGCGAAAATCAATAAAAGACACATGAAGTGTTGGCGGCACACGGTTTTATGCATAAACGTTTGCATGAAAGGTGTATACACCAGGCACCTATTTACAAAATATATATTTTAGGTAACGTAGTAGTTACATACATATCTGATAACCAGTCTTACCAAGAAGTATCATATTACCCAGTTACGGAGTTTGGAGATCAGATAGGCAGTCGCCATGTAAAATAGTGGTATTCAGCTGCATCCGGTTAGGCTGGAAGCCGACCCCAACAAAGTTGAGAAAAGGCTAGGCAGATGATGATATAGTGGTTACATACATACAATTATATCACATTAAATTTGACGAAAGTAAACCTACCGTTACATGCGTTACATGTTAATAAATTCATCGAACAAATTATACTTACATCATAGTTACAAATTCCACAATACGTTTTAATTTAAAACAATCAAAGAACTTCGTAGAACACACGTGCCGGGGTCATGTTTCCAGTTAAAAGTTTCCGTTTGGGAACTGTATTTCTCGTTTGAGCGGACTCATCGCGTACATTGAAATTCGTAGCTTCATTTTGGCGTAGCTCGTTGGGCGGATGCGAGCCGTAGTCCTCTCGTAGCCGCCGCCCGCCCCTACGCCGCCGGCCTCCCGACGCCCGAGCGCCCGAGCGCACAAACCTGACGTCAGTCGAGCTCGCACCGGCGACGTGCATGGACGTGCTCGTCACGTTTATTGCGCGCTTAATTTACGCTGACACCGGGTTACACATCTAGTGTTTGCATGCTAAATAAATAAATACAAACAATCTTTTCCGTATTTCTTTACTTCAGAGTGTATTGTGATTTGAACGACGTAATAAGAGCATTAATGAGCGCGGGCTAACAGGTGGCGATTGCATATCAGTGCTATTATTGGTTGTTGTTGCCGTTGAGTGGTGTTCGGTGCCAGTGCTATTAGCTGTGGTGGAGGTGCATTCGTTTGCAGAGCTCGCCTGGTCATAACGACAGTTTACTGTAAAGTAACTGCGGATCGATAGTAACAGCTGAGCCGATTGTATTCGCTGCCCGCATTGCTTATCTAAGGTAGGCTGCTGATAATACTGTCTCATTGACCTATTTTATCTACATGATTGTCTAACGCTAAATGACAAGTATAATGTTAATCTTAAATATGAATATAAATCTCTTTGGTTATATTTTTTCTCGCCTTTTGTTATGGTAAATAGGGCAAAATAAGTTAAATAGGTCATTAATCCTTGACGTTTTGTGTCCTGCGTAGGTTTAATAAGAACGTTTATGTTTCAGTTCGGCTAATTTTCCAAACAACCGGATTGGTTTAACAATCATTAACACTAATTATAGCCGAGGAAATATATTATTATGATAACTATTGATACTCGTCTCTTGACTTAAAATACAATGACAACATTTAGCCTTGCCAAGCGTTTGTTTTGTTGACGAAAGGTCATGTAAACGGAAAAAAGTCAGCCGTGGAAAAATTCTACGATTCTTTTAGGAATCATTAACTTCAGGTGGAATCGAAAAGAGTTCCTGATAGTGATATTACAAAATCCACCTTCTGCTTGTATCACCTAACAAATTAAACAAACTTTTGATTTTCATCCTTTACATAATTATACATAGTTTATGATCGACGTAAAACCTGGCTTCTAGAACTCTATCATTCGTAGCAAACTATTTTCAGAGCCTATAATCTGTTTCTTCATGCAGTAAGAGTATCTTAGTAAAATGTGTCGCAATACGTCTGAAACCCTTTCCCACTATGTATGCGGTTCGACGATAAGACGACTGAATGTTAGAAGAAAAACGTACATTGAAGGAAGGAAAACAACGGAAAATCTTCTCAATATTTAACATTACTTATTAGCACAAGAAAAAGAGTTCCTGGATTGGATATGATTTGGGAGAGGCCTTCGCCCAGAAGTGGGACAGTATAGACTAACAAAAAATAGCCCAATAAAGATAATATAGAACGATATAATACGACGACGATATACGTTGAATGCTTTGACAAAACTGTCTGGATGATACATAGGTAATACATACAACAAAATACTACACTATATACTAAACATTATAACAGTTGGTTCAACAAACCTTTTATCGTATAATCTACGTTTATTGTGCGGAAATATACAGGTCCGTTATACAATGATACAATACTACATAATATATTATATTTAATACATCGGTGTATTACATGAACCTTGAGGCTAATATAAACAAACAAATACACGATCGGTACTTCTGTTTATTTGCCACTGTTGACAGAAAGGTTGTTTCTGTTTGCTCTTCAGGATGGCCAGGAAAGTGACGTTAACAAAAACAATATAGAAGCATTAAATACAGAGATATTCACTGAAAGAAAAAAACTTTTCCAAGTATTAATCATAACGCAAATAGCAAAATCAATTTAGTCATAGAACATAACTTTAAAAAAAAAGAACCATCCACGAACTTTCCTAGTCACCCTGTATTTTATCTATAGCTCTAATTTGAAAGATATCTTTGATGTGACAACCCAAATGTTTTCTTCTGCAAATACGCTTTTCAGATAAGTAAATTAACATAAATTAAATTTCTTCTGAAATGTAAATTATTGCGATCCAGAGAAACAGTGGCGGATGTACACATTTGCCGCCAGTAGGCTATTCAAATTTTGCCGCCCTACCGACCTCTACAATAACGTAGCAGTTCCTAGATTATTTTTACAATCAAATAATTTGGTTGAAATAGCACAAGAAATAGTTTTTGGGTATATTTCTGAGCTAATCAAAGCTCAATCATGTACTTACTAATAACAAGGCGGCAAAACAAAATGAGGCCGCCACCCGGTCTTCTGAGTTTATACAGGTTGACTTGTCATTTGACGTATTCCTTTTACGACGTGATAGTATAGGCGCGGTCGCAGTCGCAGCCCAAGATTGGGGGGGGTCACCATGGATGCCGAAGAATATTGTTAGGATGGTTCTCGTTGGTCTAGCGGTCGCAAGCGTTACTGCTAGATCTCCAGCTCCACATTACTTATGCTGTTCAGGGACGCAGCTTTTACATGGGTGGTACTTAATAATGCTGCTAAATTGGTAGGTTCTGTTTTCTTTTGACCATTATACAGATAGTGAACTTACTTTGTCGACTTATGACGAAAAGGTTAAACTCGTTTTACTGCAGTTAAAGTCTTGTAATCTGGTCTTTACCTTATTCTTTCGAACCTTACGTACGAGCGGGGTGCCCAAATTGAGTGGTTAGTATTACTGATCACTAAACTTATCGCTTGCTTGCTGCAAGACATCCACACCACACCACAAAAAGAATCGATCGCCAAATTTACCGCCCTAGGCTCAATCCTACTCAGCCTGCTGGTAAATCCGCGAGCTGGTAAATCGAGGAACTCATTTATTCCACGAATTAACGGCTAAAATACCTAACTTTTCATTTCCTCGATATACAATTACATTTTCTAAGTATACCACACCTACAGACAAACCCCAACGGACAGTTAAACTCCACAGCAAAAACACATACAAACATTCCTCACAATTAACTTTTAAGCCCATTCAATAGTATGTTAACATCAGAATTATTACGCAATCCATGCTTAATATTATAAATGCGAAAGTGTGTCTGGCTGTCTGTCTGTTACCTCTTCACGCTTAAACCGCTGAACCGATTTAGATGAAATTTGGTATAGATATAGTTTAAGTCCCGGGAAAAGGACATAGGATAGTTTTTATCCCGATATTCCCACAGGATCGACACTTTGCGGGTGAAACCGCGGGGCGCTGCTAGTTATATTTTGTTAAACGTGTCAATCCCACTAAAATACACTGTCCTTCAAGATACCAGATTTTACTCTACACTCATCTGTAATAGCCATACCATCCCTTATTGAAACAATACTGATGTTACAGAGGCTGTCTTTTGGTAAATAAAGGATTTCTTACTTACTTAACAAATGTAGACATCGCCTCAACTGACAGTTAAAAAGTTGTACGTCTCCTGATCACCAATTCTGTTATATCGACTTCAGAAACCAAACATTTCCGCCCGGAAATGGTTTCTGAAGCAAGACATAAACATCAACTTATAAGTTGATGGTTACGTCTTGCGTATGAACGGCCATTACAGTTGTTCCTTATAATTTGCAGAGGAAAACTCTACCAATATGTAGCCTTTTTACAACAATCGGAGTTTGAAAATACGTTAGCATTTAAATAAAATTCCTCTAATTAAAAATGTACATACGCAGGCAACCCTTGCTTTTCAAGCAATTTGCATAATTATTCAATATCGCAGATTGTAGAGAGTAAGTGGTGTGGTCGTTACTGTTCGTGTTTGATTTGTTCTAGATATTATGATTACAATCGAAATATTCTAAAGCTTTCATGCAACATTGAGCGTTTAGTTTCACATGGTTTCGTGGAACCGAGTGAAAATAAAAACGAATATTGAATTAGGTTGTCAAAGCGTCAGGTCGTCGAGTGGCACTTATTGCTTGTGAAAGCGTTATTGCGTCGTATTATCAAGCCATTAATCGATGAGTTGGTGTCATCAACTCATCAGTGTCAGGCGCGCTCCGTGGCGGAAGTTACGTCACGTCAACGCTTTTCACACCGCTAATTGGATAATCGCGTACAGTTATTTGGCAATCTACAGTAACCCAGTATTTTGAGCTATTGTTTTGTCCGCTATTGTATATTTAAATACAAGCGATGCCCTAACAGTCTCGTCAAACGCAACAAGGTCGTTTACGGAGACTCCCATTTAGTGCTAAATGGCAAATTATTTTCTGAACAAAACGCTGTAGTTACTATGAAACAATTTTCATTTTAATAATTAAGTAGGGGAAGTAACAACAGGCTATTTTATGGTGTTATCATTGTTTTTTTAAGGGGATTACAGGACCTAAACGCAAAAAACGCAAGTTTTAGAAGCAATAAAAGTATATGATCGACTACAGTAAACAAAATCAGAAAAATATATGATATTCTTCAGGATATTGCTATTAGGTAGGTGATTATGTTTTGAACAAATAAACCCCCTGATACACAACACTACTCGTCTTACGTTTCAAGAAAGGCAAGCGTGATATCTTGATTTTGCAGGATAATTAAGTAACTGCCTTGACCGATATATTACTGGAATATGACGTATGACTGCGTGGTAGTAGTCACGCTCTTTAAATATGACATCTTGGGACTGCGTTTCGATAAGGCGGCATCTATTGCCAAAGAACTGCTCCTCCGCCAATCCTGCCAAAATACAAACGTCTGATAATCTTGACCTACATTACAATTTCTATGATTTTTTGCGGATTCGATTCGGAATCAGTTCTACAATCATCACATTCATGTTTAAGTGGGATGACTTGTTGTTGATTCATACATACGCAGACATTAGCATGTTTGTGCGGAGCAAGGGACACATGGCGCGCTGTCCGTGATTTGAGCTTTCGATCGTAATCAATGTTGATACGAGTGTGAGACAGAATCGCGGAGGCCGTTGTGGGCTCGCCGACCAGTCGACAAGAGCAAGGTCATTTCGGCGCGAGACGCCGGTTGCCGGTCGCCGCTTCACATAGCCTCTTTATCGCCTTTGTAACATTCCTCACAAGCTTACACCGTTTATGGCTTTACCGACCTTAAGTATTACTTTAATTCGTCCCTGATATCTTAGTAAAATATTTGATGGAAAGAATTTTAAGTGATGTCGAGTGCAGTGGCTGTTTGTCTTTTATAGTCGATCCTTATTACTTTTTCCGAGAAAATAAAATCCTTATTCGGCGTCTCTCCAACAAACAGCAGTTTGATTTATTGCGTAATCTGTTATTGTTTACTTTTTATCCAACTGCGCCAAAAGGAGGGTTATGTTTTTTATTCATATCTTTGCTAAATCGTAGCAGTATTGCGTCTTTAATAACTTTACTACTCCCACACTGATATAGCATAATATAATTATAATAGCCGTTATTAGCTTGGCCTGTGACTAACTTTATGTACCTATTTGCTATTTATAAAGTTGTATTTCTACCAATTGAAGTACCTACCTCTACGCTTGCATCTGGCAGTGAAAACAAAACATTGAATGAATCACCTGATCATCCCGCGTCGGTAAAGTCTACCGAGTGAGAGTTTCATTTTATGTGCTGTTTAGGAGATGGTTGGAAACCTACCACAACATCAACAAATTTTCTTCTTTGAAATGACCACATTAATACCAAATGTTGCGTAGGCAGTTAGACACTTAATAGCTCGCTCATAATAAGCGCGGTGTGTTTGCTTGTGGAATATAAACACCAGCAACATCGCTAACTGAAAGTGTATCTGATTGCTTGAAGGTCGATTGTTCATTCACGAATTTTATTGACTCGCGTCGGCGAAATGTTTCCACTTCTTCTACTATAATGTGGAAACTGGTGGGATGTTTTTGTGTCATGTCGATATCTTTCGATCTTCACCTTGAAGTCACGTGTCCGCTGACTCACTGCTTCTCGTATGCTTGTAAACACTACTCATCTATTGCGTTGTTTCTTTGACTTGTACAATCATCTCATTTGATACGGACGTCGACGGTAGTTCGCGTGTTTATTAAATTCTACCGTGACGTTTCATGTTGTTGATATTGTGATACGTTTGTTTATGGTTAAATTATGAACCAACAAGCAGTTCTAATCAATATATTTTTATCTTGCATACTCACCATGTCCATTACGTATTCTCATAGGTCTTCTCCAAATTTCGCCACAAAACCTTAAGAGGACATGACCTAAAGAAGGGTCACTGTCGGACTCCATAGAAAGGAAAGAGAAGCGCGATGACACAACGCTGGTAATTTATTGCAAAATATGAAGCAATTATCTATTTACAAAAAATCGATTGTTAGAACTAGACAATTAAAGCATAAGTGCTTTAGTATATTGCTTATAGAATAATCTGAATGTATGTATATTAGTATGGTTTTGATTGTGAAAAGAAAGTTTCTAGAGGTATCTTCATGATTTTTTATCTATCGTATCAAATTATTTGTATTATGTTTTCAACACACTATCTAACTAGCATTATATCCTCAAGAATCCATACTAAAATTATAAATGCGAAGTGTGTCTCTCTTCACGCTTAAACCTCAACCGATTTGGATGAAGTTTGGTGTAGAAATAGTTTGAGTCCCGGTAAAGGACATAGGATAGTTTTTATCCCGATATTCCCACGGGATCGACACTTACGTGGGTGAAACCGCGGAGCGCTGCTAGTATCATACATATACTTTTAGGCATTAAAAACTTGCGTTTAGGTCCTGTAGTCCCTTTAAAAAAATTTAATTTTTGTAGATGATTGTGACTGCCAATAACGAGTATTTTTATAACGTCGTAATGTTTGTGAACCTTGACTCTTATCATCGGTTTTTCCTGTAAGTTAGGTGTGACTCGAAGACGAGTTAAGGCTCCCACAAACAGGCGCGACACCCGATATAATCGCGCGCGACACAAAGGCACCGCGTGCCTTTGTGTCGCGTGTCGTGTCGCGCCTGTTTGAAGGAGCCTTTACGATCAATTATGAAGGTAGCGAGGTCTAGCTTTCAATTAGCTGATGTTCGCCGATGTACGTGGAATTGGGCATCGGCACCGGGATGATTAATATCCGGCGGGAGAAGGTCGCGGGCGCGCGGGCGCCGGGCGGAGCCTGACGTCACCTCCGCAAGCGCTCCACTTCCGCTCGCCATACGTGGACTTAATTATAAAGGCTTAGCAATATCAGTGCACGCCCGGTATTCACATATGACTCGCTATGTAATGTCGTATGATCATAACACGTGCTGTCCTGTTTCATAATTCTTAATCGTCTTGATGTTTTCGTGTAGGTATGTTACCACATTCTGGTTATCTAAATCCCAGTCAATGATTATTTATTAAGCTACCAAGACAAAAAGTACTGAAGACGGATTTAATTTTGGATTTAAATATAAACTATCGCTACTTATGTTATTAACATCCTTATCGGGCATATTATCTCAGATACACTACTGGGAACTATATCGTTCTATTGACATTGTGGCCCACGATATATATCAATCCTCCCAGATTATTATTACGAAAGAAAACGTGTAGGTAAGTACTAAGGTTAAAAGGGTAAAATTAGAAAAATAGTAGGTATATACTGAACTGAGCGACCTGTATTCAAAATTAAAAGCTCCCACAGATTTCTTCGTAATGGAATGAAGAAGATTATTTTTTGTAATCTATTATTAGGGATATCTTTTTCAAATAAATATTTCGTCTCAGGTAACAAATAAAAAATAATGGAATATTTCAATCTGGACCTACTCCATAGCGTTGATGTATGAAAATTACAATAACTTTTAAATCCTTGAATGTAATTGATCTTTATTTAGTTCACCAACAAAATTAAATGCAGTCAAACAGATTTCACAAAAATGCGATCACTACTCGTTAGACCACGACCTACGAGCTGCAACGAGGAAAAGGAATCTCCAATTTGTCCACTTCTACAAATCGACAGTCCCATACCAAAACTACGCGCCCATTCGGGAGCGGCTGTTTATCTCCAGATCGTTCGCCACACAATAGGATATGGACCAGTGAGACAATAGGATTGCCCCATTTATCAAGTGCAGTTTGTTCCCGGCTGGTGTGCGCTTTTCATCGCTCGACCGGTATAATGAGATCGGCGTATATGTATTCATCTTTGTGCTTATGCAAGCGAGCTAGTTCATTGTACCGGGGCTTGCTAACGAGCGCTGAGAGCACGTCTCACACTCTCCTCGCATATATTTGTATACGTCAACGTGTCACTTTAATAATAAAAAATTAATTGTCCTATGGGGCTTTGCAGACCATGTCGGGACCAGAAATGTATAGATGTTTCTTTCTATGACTTACCCACTTACAGGTAGGTACATATCTGATTTTTTTTCATTCAACTATAATATGAACTGGCCCTCAGTCCAGTCTAAAGTTCTGTGCCAGTTAATTTGTTTTCTACGTAACCTAACCCAGTATTTAGTCAGACGCTAGTATCTCACTCCTATTGTATACAATATACGGTTCAAATATCATTTATTTCTCAAAGATTTACAAATAATCACTTAAAAATATAAAAGGAGAAACCGACTGACTGACATATCAACGCACAGCCGAAACTACTGGGACTAGGAATGTGAAATTTTGTAACATATCATGTAGGGGGGCTTCCTTTTATAATGTAGGGGAGTACTAAGACAGGGTTTTTGGAAATTCAACCTTTAAGGGGGTGAAAAGGGGGATTTTGTTTGTCTGAAAAATCTTATTCCTTGAGTAAATAAACTTGAAACTTGGCGCGAATACTTACCTAAGTAAACTGTGAAGGTTGCCTCTTTTGTTTTTCTAAACTACCCCCTAAAGAGGGATTGGGGCTGTCAAAATTTCTTGAAACTCAGTATTTATACTTAAGACCGAAATTAAAGAATAACGTATCAGGGTTTTTCGAAAATCTACCCGTAACTGCGTGAAAAGGGGTAGTTAATTTTACAGGGGAGGATTTTACTGCGTGACTTGATTAACTCGAAAATTGGTTTAAATAATCTTTGAGTCAAGTACCTAATGAACACATCCCAAATGATTTTTAGAAATTCCACCCCTGTGGGGGTGAAAACCGGGGTGCAGTTTAGGTATATGGAAAATCTTATTCATTTGGTTAATAAACTTGAATCTTGGCAATATTTGACTCAGTAAATAATTAAGATTGTCACTTTTAGTTTAAAAAAACCCCTCACAGAGGATTTAGGGGGTGACAAAGTTAATAGGTTAGAAAAATAGCCGCTATCGGATTAACTCGAAACTCGGTATACTAAAACAAAAAATAAAAATGTATGTGTTTTAGGGTTTTTCAAAAATCGACTCCTACCAAGGTGGAAAAGGGTAATAAAGTTCAAGGGGTGGATTTTACTGCTTGCTTCTATTAACTCGATTTTATTATTTTTCAATATTCCACCCCTGTGGGGATGAAAATCCGATTCCTTTGATCTATAGGTAAACTTAAAAATTGTCCCGAATACTTATTTATCTAAATAAATGATAAAGATCATAAACATGTAATATTTTTGAAATTTTTAGAGGAAAGTACTAAATACACGCGGACGAAGTCGCGGGCAAAGTGCTAGTCAGTCATAAATATTTGTTTGCATTCAGAATGCGTAGCTCAAATCAAATATTTGCGGAAGTCAAACTGATTCGCTTCCGGCGTTGGCATGACAATGGCCCGTCATGTTCGATCGAATTTCGATTATTATCTTATGAAAAGTGGACTTCTTTTGAGTTTCTAACGGTTTTGCACTATATTTGCTCGATTTCATCATTGCACCATAGATAAAAAAATATGTAAGGGGTCGCACCTGGCTAATGTCAAATAGAGAGCAACAGCTGTTCCCGCCGCCGCGCGCCCTCAGTAGTTTTTTTTTGTCATAGAGAATGTTCTCCATATTATATCACGAGCGAGATGCATCTGTTAAGCAAGCGGCTACTGTTGTTATTTGAAGGCATTCTAAATTGAAAGTGAAATCAATAACATTCACTTTGACGCTTTTCGCCAATATTAATTCCGCGGTAGCTTGTCGTTATGTCAGTTAACTTATCATGTTGCGGCATAAGCCTCCGTGTGAAGTGAGCGATATGGATGTGCGGTGGATGTTACGTCAGTCGTGGCAAATTGGTTTATAACCGATGGTTCCTGTCGCGGAGCTCGGTCTGTGTGTTACACTCCAACGAACTTTACCGTATTTGTTGTCGGCGCCCCCGGTGCCGGAGAGCTCGTCAGCGTCGCACTGTAAAATGGGGACGCTATTCCTGACCTACATCACAACGGGGTTGTCTGGGACATCGCCAACTCCCATCCCTGGAACAAAATGTTGGAGCAAATGGGACATGCAGTGAAAATATCTTGTTTTCGAAATTGCTGCATTTGCTTTTATAAAACAGCATCGGTTAGAGAAACTAGGTCAGAGAGGGCAATTATTTTACAACTAAGAATAAAATTATTTGAGTGGCATCAATGAAAATATTACCTACTCATTGATTTAATGAATTAATGGATGCTGTATTGAGATGCAGAATCCAATAAAAAATAAAAATGTTAAGATTATGACTATGACGGAGCGTGATGCAATGGATCTATTTAAAGTATTTGCAGCAAAAGTGTTTTGAATGCAAATGTTGAACGCGTCGAATGTCGATAAAGTTTATTCTCTGTCGTTCGTTATGACGTACAACCGGTACAACCACACCGCATTGTTATGAAAACAGTTTATTTGCACTTTAAAAGCATCACTTATGTATTTCAAGACGTGATTACTGGTTGATAAAGTTTAATTATAATACCATCCTTATCGTAGAACGATAAACTATGCTTTCTCTTAGTAGATTTTACGTTGAAGATTATCCTTAAAATATAATCCTCATTATTCCTAAACTTGGGTATACTTGTTTATTAGTCAAAATATCTGAAACATCTTTGTTATTCAAATCCAAACTTTGAATTATATACGGCGGAATATTTTAGACACCCTCTTTAACAGTGTAACGGGTTGGGAGTTATTTACTACTTTGAATACTTGCGGCTGTGATTGCAAATTAAAATGTCATGTGATACTTTAACATAGTGTTATAACCTCACTTGCAGCGCCCCGCGGTTTCACCCGCATTAGTGTCGATCCCGTGGGAATATCGGGATAAAAACTATCCTATGTCCTTTCCCGGGACTCAAAATTGGATCAACGGTCAAAGCGCGAAGAGGTAACAGACAGACAAACAGACACACTTTCGCATTTATAATATTAGTATGGATTGGTATGAATATTGAAATAAGCTGTTAGTACTTTAAGACTCCTGTCTGATTGATATATTTTCAGTTTCAGCTTTAGTTTCTGGTATGTTTCAGCTTTAGGGCATTAACATGGGAAATATTGTTAATAACTGAAATATTACGTCGAAACGAATTCGATTAGGAACCAATTTATTACTGGCCTCAATAGAAGTTATTACGGGGAGCTGTATGAATTACAGCTACTTACTATAATAAGAATTTCTTGCGCCAATAGATATGGCGATTTAGCGTCGTATTGGGAAATCTATCTGATCGCATTTTATTACGTTTTATGTTCAATATTTCGTATACTCTTTGTACCAAAATATTTTAGCATCAACGTATAAACAGATGTTGTGGTGTATGATCGCATTGGATTCGCGTGTCGTCGTGCGTGGCGTAAATGCGCGATGTTCACGCATGTTTGTCGCTAGCTGTGATAAGGGATTATTATTATGCATCGGGGACAGGCTCGCTGCTCAGCACTCGGCGCGGGCGCTCGCCTCCGGTGCATCATTGCCGTAACACCGATACGCTTCATTGCTTATCAGTTATCACATGATATCATTCATTCTTATGTCACTTTACGACGTCCTCTATATGGGTGTGCCTAGACATTCCACTTTATTGTATGCAAATTAACTACAAACTCTAAAGTCGAAATTCTTTTGGATAAAGCGAGTAAATTGTGACATTCATATAAATGAAGTTGTTAAAAAACAAGTTTTATTTTGCTAACATGTTAATTAGTTTGTTAAAATCCTCAATCGTGCAAAATGTAGAAGCCTTCATGAAATCAGTTCCGGTGAGTAGATGCTATTTTAAACTGACCTTTTACTAGTGACGTAAATAACTTTTAGTTTTATTGCAATTTCCTTCGTAGTTATTTTACGTAGGATATTTTTAGAAATAGAAACATCTAGGTGATATATGTTTCGCAGAATTTATAGCAATGATGAGATTAAATACACCGGTGGCATTTATGTACATAGGTCAAACGTGGATGACGACGGATAGCCTAGCTAGTAGCTATAGTTGCTACATGCATTATGTAAAATCCTAATTTCGATTTAGACGATTCTTTAGGAGCCCATAACTAGACAAATACACATCATATGAAAATAAAAATTGTGTTCGTATTTATATCTACTAGAAGTATAACTGGACCTAATGTGAACAAATTTCAGAACCTCACTTTTTTTTCCCTGTCCGCTTGACGTGAAATGCCCCAATTTCTGCTTCATCTTCAGCTGTATTTTTCATTTATTTACAGGTCGTCCAACCAGTACCTAAAAAGCTGGTATGGTCTGTCAAACTTTACTTTTCGAACCAAAGGCCAGAATTCACCACATACATTGCGTCAACGTGTCTTTTGTCCATAAATTTTATTAGCACTTATCGCGTACAAAATTCTGCAACAAATTCCAGCTACCTAAAAGCCTCCATAAAGAGAACACTCAAATGTGTAGATGTGATTTTAAAGAGCCCGTGCATGTAACACCGAGATTTTTGAAGAGCACAAGATTTTAACATCAAGTGGGCGTGGGAGAAGGCAACATCATGAGGGGTTGATATCGGGTATAGGATATGTATCGTGTACCTACCTAAGTACTGCGATTTTATTTAACTCCTTCGCATTAGGCGTTGGTCCAGCGTAGGCATTGACTCAGTGGGTACCTTTACGCCACGGTTTCTCATCGACAATGTATAATACATATTATAGTAACGTCAACCAGTTGACCGAAAGCCAATTTTGTCAATACGCACTTAGCCCGCGTGGTGGTTTTTGGCCCCCTCTCACGTAGAGGAGATCTGTGTTCCAGTGCTATTTAATTTTACTTTCCCTGTTTTCATAATAATTTCCTTTTTAAGAACAACTACAAAAATTGGTAGTGTTTGGTCATCGTCAGAATCCATTTTTGTTAAAGATTATCAAATTATTATTGTTGAGTGCTTGCACAATGTCCACGCGGTGTCTATGCCACGCCAACAACTACGCTGAACAAAGGCCCAGTGCAGAACTTCTAAAATTTAGTAAAGTGGGCACAGCACTTCTTTTTTTTGTGAATTATTGATTTAGGCACTGCAGTATTTCGATACCCTCATGCGTCACCGAGATTAACGAAGACAACTGCTCCAGTTGGATGCTCGTAGCTTTATTTTGCAAATTCTTGCGAAGTAAAAAAAGAAAACATTGAAGAAAAGATGTTTATAATATTATAACATTTTAATTGAAGATCTTATGAACACACATTTGAATATAAATATGACAATGTAGAGAGCAAAGACGAGTAGTTATAACTACGATCATTATAACTAATGTGTGGTTTTACCATAGAATGTTCCAGTATATTCTTACTTAATGCTACGTGGGCGGTTGATATTATTTGTTATTATAATAATGCTTGAGAATGACGTATATACCTACCTACCTACTTGATAAATTATGTTGATCTAAATTACGTGCTTGCCATTATATTAAAACAAGGACGTACAAATAAAGCTGTGACTTGGAAAATTTTAACTTTAAGGGGATCTTAGACATCTTAAACAACGAAAATCCGAATATACCTTTGCCTAGTTAGAAAGTAGTGTTAAGAGATGATCAGTGTTATTTATGTCTGGCGCTCTGCCAGCGACAGCCGACGCAGCAGCGACACCGGGTTGTTTGCGAAATCGCTCCATCAATTCTGACGAAATACGATGACACAATGTCGCTGGCAATGCGCTCAATATTTTTATCTGTCTTTCAAACTTCACCGCACATCCTGCCTGAACTTCCTATTGTCATGGTCTTGGTTTCCATAGAAAACAAGGTTTCGTAGTGATTTCCATTATTTCACGATTGGACTTTACATTATCTTGGTCTAGCAAGGGTATTCATTTACACAAGTCCACATTACAGGTGTTGGTCCATGCCTTAATTATGTAGAAACGTGCTTTCCACAAATTGGTAATCTATAAGAATCTTATAAAACAATGCAGCCCAATATAATATTAATGGCTAGTTTTCTTAAAATGTGTTCTGTAGAGATGTGAGTTGCACGCGAGACGCTTCTCATTTACAGCCTGAATACGGTCCATTTTCTTCGCTGAAATGGAAGGCGCCTCCTTTGAACCTTTGATGCTTTTGAAACGGTTCGACTCTATGGAAC
This sequence comes from Luperina testacea, assembly GCA_927399505.1. NCBI lineage: Eukaryota > Metazoa > Arthropoda > Insecta > Lepidoptera > Noctuidae > Luperina > Luperina testacea. The sequence continues at coordinate 5,742,802 of OV656771.1, forward strand.
ATAAGTACATGACACTGCTTTAAGGTAAAAGCACTTAGAAAGGACAGCATACGCTTTTATTGGCGAAACTTTGACCTTTGGCTATCTTGTGAGTGCTTGGAAAATAAACGATGTTTCGCTTTGGTCAATATTACACCGTAAAATTGTGGCGCGTCCTAGGTTCTACGTAACTAATAAAATTGCATGTTCAAATTCAAACAAGTGTACCCTCACACATGCCGTGAATGTTAAGCGGAAGCTATCCTAGGGAGTGCAAGTAGTCAGGAAAAACATCATTTCTATAAAGGCGCAGCTGTGACGGTTCGTCTGAATGTAGGCAGTTAAAGTGCAACCCTTTTGTGATTGCGAGAGCTCTCCCTTTCACTCACTCTGACATGTACCTGTGCGCACACCTGGCTCATACGGACTACGGACACTACGGTTCACATTTGTGATGGCCGTTTACAAAGCTAAAATCCCCTGTACATCACCGTGTTTTCGCTATTAATAAAAACGGGTTACGAGGGTTGATTAAAGCTCTTGTATTTTTTCAGACAAAAAGTTATATGACGCGTTGAATTTAAAAACATCACGCGCAGAACTGGCCCCAAAACGTTTAATTTATCGGTTTGATGTGGCATTTAAGTATTTTTATTTTGGCTAAATAAAACATTTATGTAAATTATTGTTTGCTTAAAATAATTTACGATTGGTGAAGTTATTTTGTCAAAAAACTGGAAGTCTAACGTAAGTCTATAAACTCTCGTGCTGATAAAATGTTATAATGCGAAGCTTAGTAATAATTCCACATAATAGCAAATTAATGCATTCTGGGATAGAGAGGTCACAAGTAGTCGATTGGCTCTACTTGAAATATCTTGAATCTTCGCTGAGAAACTTCGAGGGCCAGAGGCGAACTAATACACTTTTAACTTTTCTTCTTCATCGGATTAGTATAGAAACTACTAGCTTGGCAAACTAGAGTGTTAGTTAAGCGTTCAGTTTTATGACACAGTTGGTTTGCATCAGTGTTATCGCACTGACTTCTGAGATTCTCGGAGTTAGCATGATTCACGTTATTAAACTACAGTTAAATGTATAGGAAGTTGTTTGTCGTATATAAATTACAATCAACAATAGAATTTATGAGTAAACTAAGTTAGTCACAATAGACGGTGTAGATGCCGAGTTTGTGGTATGTACAGTACACGCAGCGTAGAATCTCTAGGCGTCAACTTGAGTGCTTCTGGCGTAGTCTCAAAGAGGAGGTTTAGCTTGCCCCGTCCACACGACCCGCGAGTCGCGACCTACTTCCTACAATACCTTAGCAGGGTTGACAAGCCATTGTTGAACTTTACACCGGGGTGCTGCGTTGTTCGCTTGATAAATTCGGTTGCCTTAGCACTCCGCCAATAAGGAACGAAAGTCTAGACAGGGGTACATAACAATTGCTGAGGCTTTTCGTAAATAAGACTCGATTTCTCGGCTGTAATACTTAGCGTTATAACTTGAATATTATTTCTCCGCATAAAATGGAACAAACATGCAAAGTATCAATACAGTGAACGAACATATGAATACTTTTAACGTTACATAATGGAAAACTTAAAACTATTTGCTTAGAATATAAATGATGTATGATATTCCAGCGGCCTGGGCAACTGTCCTACATTTAAAAAGGGAAGTGTTATGCGCACACGTTTCCATATATGTATGTGTGTACCAGTAGAAACCGGGCATCTACTTGTCTTATATTTTTCCTAGGAATAGTGTGTAATGAGGACTTTTGACTGAGATGTACGCACATTTCTTTTTTTGTTTGAGGATGCTATAATGTTTTATTTGAGACCGCGTTTATGTAGTCGCCGAATCCTTAGATCTCTCTTGGTTTCTGATCGATTGTTAGTTCAAATTATTATTCACAAAAAGATAGTGATGAGAGGTTCATGTACTTAGCATTGACTGTCTGCTTTGAAGCTGATACATATTTTAATAAATTTTTCAAGAGGCGCGCTAAAATAGTGTCCGTCATATGTTCAAAATCGTATTACATAAATGATTTAACTTTGTTTGAAATAAAGATATACTAAATTTATCCTAACTCAATTTTCTTCACAACTTTCTGGAGTTTCATTTTCAACTAGATGAAGAATTCCCATGACGAATGCCATTAAGTCTTTTATTTCGCGCTTTCCTACTTAACTGACAAGCCCCTGTATCTAATTATAAAATATTTTAAGGGCTTTGGTTAAAGGTCGTGCACATTTAATTGATTTATTCTACAAAGAAATGAGCTGCCTATCGCTTCAATTTAGGCTTCTTTAATCAAGTGAGGTAAGTTTGTAAACAATCGATTTATGTTGTTTATTGCTACAGTAGTTGATGGGCGTCTGGATATTTCGTCTAGGATTTGAACCCCTCTGTCTGACGTCACAGGACTTGTCTAGACTATAAAGGCTACGAGGAAGACCCCGGACAATGCACTTAGATTCTATATTATGTATAATTTATTTGGTTAAGGCTAACTAGTTATTTCGTTTTATTCATTATTTGTACTAAAATAATTCAAACTGCAAATCAGTTCTCACTGTTCAGAAATGCTTGTATTGTTTCCACGGAGTTCAAAATAAAAATTGATGACAGGCACAAGGTAAAAATTAGCGGTATGCGTCGCATTCATTTGAGTTTTAAACGAATCTACTAGACGCAGGGGCATTCGGTGCCAGGTATATGATTTCATGAGTGAAGGGAGCCAAAAACTGGGGGGCAATGACCTCTCACCCTTAGTTTTCTTAGCGTTCATAAGCGAGCCTGTGCACTACGCTCCTCCCTACCTTTCAAATGTTTCGATCTTTACTTATTCATTCCCGAGTAACTTAACACTGAAACAGTATAACTTGCCTTGAAACAATACCTAGATCCAAGTTGAAAAGTTATACGAACTATCAACTAACTATACAGTGTGTAATCAAGCGTTCAGATGTAAAAAAAGCGGCCACAGCAGCAGCAACTATTCATTTTTTTATGAAAGAAATAAAGTAACAAATGAGTCGGGCTATAAATACACAGATTTAACAATGAGTATATCTAAACTAAAATAAATATTTTTATATCTGTATTCGTAGATAAGTGACGCAGTTTCCCTTTTATTTTGTACTGGTGTTCTGCCGCAGAAATGGAAACATTTGAGAAAGCTTGTTACTTTTCTTAGCACAGGTCGTAAAATATATTAGAAGAGAAGATGAATTGTAGCCCCCGCATGGGCTGTATACGTTCGTGGGTTTTATGATATATACGAAAATATACCTAAATGGAGCCCAAACCCGCTTGCAAATTGCCATATATGATATACTACCTGACCCGCCGGACTCCGGACCTACAAATTGGCTCATGTAATGATAACAATCAACAAAACACTCACGATTTTCCTATTTCTTCGCTAAGGACTTTTCGTAGTAAACTGTGACCTTTTTTCAACAACTTCGAACCGAATTTCCGAACTGAAACAATACAGATGTTTTTGTTCTTGCAGTTTTTAAATTAAGTTTCATGAACGTTAAAATCGTCTAGAGATGATATTTTGAGATAAATATATTTTTTATTAGTATGTTGATGACCTTGATGATTATATTGACCTTTAGGAATACGATGTGATTTGAAAAATAAGTTTAGGTACAGGTAGGTATAGGTAGGTAGGTGCTACTGCAGAGCAGACCAAGACTTGCAGAGCAAGACCGTAGTCTGACAAAGACGTAGATTATTATTGTTCAGCTAGGATTTTTGTGACGTGCCTTTACAGCTGTAGACCTCATTTTACCCTTGAGCGCTTTCAGATCGTCCCAGTCAGTCCTGAATATTTATGAAGCCAGCTTCCATTCCGGTCGGATTTATTATTAAGTTTTGTCACTTCTCCGTAGAGATTCGTTAGGAGAATCCATTTAAGATTGACTCTAGCGTTTAATGTATTCCAAGTGATAAATTAATGGACTTGACCTTTTTGAATGTTGGTCGTTTCATTGTTATATTGTATACAAACGGGCGGCGTCAAATTTAAATTAGTTCAGATTAATTATATTATAGGTGCTTCTATGTCGGTGGATGATTGCGTCACAGCACTGCGCTGCGTCGACTATTTGGACAGCGCAGCGTCGTTTTGGCTCGCGCGACGTAATGCTCACGAGGCCGGTGTGCCCCTAATAACCCGGCTTGTCTACAAGTATTATTTGGCTACAAAAGCGCTATAGACGCTGTATTTCCCACGGATTCTGGGTTCTCGGCATTGTTGCTAATTATAAAAATGTTGGGTTTTCTGCGGTGTAGGTATTTTAACTGGCCTGTAGATGTAAGTATCCTGCGTAATTAGTAATTACAGTTGGAAAACCGCCTCATTTTTTAGGATTTCGTAGCCAAACTGCAAAAACGGAACACTTAAGTATAATTTCGTCATGTCCGTCTGCCGTCCGTCCGGGTGCCGTTTTACTCGGAGACTATTTGCATTATGTCGATGAAAATCAGCAACCTACTCTGTCCGCCGGTAAACAACAGTGTAGTGAAATTATGAAAATAACTACGAGTGGCACCCATAGATGAAACCGAAGGATGAAAAAGAAATATCATTGAACTTAAGCAAGTGGGCGGTGTGGGGTATTGTTAGATTCTATAATTGAAAAGGTTATGTTTCTAAGTGACTTTGCTATTTAAGTCTATTAGGCAGGAATGACTTTGTTTTTACCCGACTGCGCCAGAAGGAGGGTTATGTTTTTCATAGATTTTTTTGGGGAATTAAATTAAATAGGGTACAGCTAAGTATGAAATACAATTTTTTTTTGCGGCGATCTAATCAATACTCTGCCTGCGTAAATACTCATCCCAACTACAGATCCCTTCACTGTTCGTTTTTTTTTGTTTTCACTGTGCATCTTACTGTTTTGAGGTATTCATGAATACAGCTGGAACTGCGATATAAGGATCGTTCCTTGAAATACATGATTAAAGTCTGGTTAATCTTTGAGTCGAGTTCTTGTATAAAGCATGAATAATTTATTGATAATGAATTAATGACATTAATACGATTTCTGTTAACCACTCATCCCCCGGCCAACACGAATGTTAAATTCGTTCAGATTGTGGATGTCGTTATGAAATATCGTGGAAGCCGTGTTTGTCGTTGATATTTTCGCAAAAAAAATTCAATACATAATTTATGAGCGCTCGTTGCTACATATAGAATATTTAACGGGATATATTTATAGCAAAATGTATTCGATTTATAAAGTTGGGATATTTTTTATGAAATTTCAGGTAGGTGGTTAATTGCCCTCATAAATGTAATGTCTAAATAACGGTTCTCTACTAACTACATATGAAAGTATAATATACGGTCCTTATAACAAGAAAGATAATTTAATTTTTTTTTGTCTGTTCCTGCTAATCTCCGAAACGGTTGGACCGAATTTGACGGGACTTTCACCGGCAGATGGCTAATGTTATATATAAGCAGTAACTTACTTTTATTTTAGATAAAGAATTAGTAAAGGGGCACATTATTGTTTTCCGACATCCCAGCGAACGAAGTCGAGGGCACAGCTAGTAATAAGATAAATTCACATCTATCTAATCTAACTAGCCTGTATCCTGTATTGTCCCACTACAGGACAAAGCCCCCCCTCTCCCTTTTCCACACAATTCTGTCTCGCGAGTGCCGGCCAGTCCCTACGGTAGGAGTCAAGCTCGTCACCGCCATCTTCGTTTTGGCTTGCCGCGATGGCGTCGTGCGTTTAGTGGGACCCAATCGGTGGTTCTCTTAGCCCAATTGTCATCTGACATGCGGCAGACATGTCCGGCCCAGTCCCACTTAAGTTTAACTTAATTTAAATTCACATACTAGCAAAATAACACGGAGAGAATGATATGACCTACAGCGCTTACCCCTAAGTCAGGAAGGGTGAAGGATTTTCGACACGTGTGCAAAATGCTTCATTTTCGCTTGTTGAGTCCTTAGTTATGCACATTATAATAACCGTTCTTCCCTTTATGAATAAGCAGTCCCCACTTCTCGAGTAATTTATTTATTGGATCTCCAACAAGGCTCCACAGTTACATGCAAGAGTATTCAAGAATCGGAACAAATATGACTGCCAATTATAGTAGACCACATCGTTCACTTTAAATCTAGGAACAATAAGTTTGAGAAGGACAATTAATATAGAGTGGCAGAGAGTTTTTTTAATAACCGACGAAAAATTTCAATGCATTGTCTCCGGAATCATGTAATGAATTCATGGTAACAGGCTGCGCATCGATGTCCCTGCCACCCTGTATATTAAAACCATACAAAGGAAAAGCAAATTCAAAACATTAAGGGTAAAAATTGAATAACCATAACATATAATGATTTGGATACTTTTTATGACTTGACTGCTATAACTTAATTGCATAAAACCCATTGATGTGCCGACACATAAAATGTCTAATAGAAAATAATTGTTTGTTCTAGGGTGGCTACCCAGCAAAATTAAAGAAGGTGCTGATAGTGACAGCGCCCTTGTGGTTCAAGGCGCCGTTCCGCATCTTGCGGCTGTTCGTGCGCGAAAAGCTGCGGGAGCGAGTGCACACGGTGAACGCACCGCAACTGGGGCTGCACGTGCCGCGCTCCAGCCTGCCCAAGCAGCTGGGGGGGCTGCTCGAGCCGGACCACGCAGCCTGGTGTGTATTGATCTTCATTTGTGTAACATTATTGACGTCAGTGAAGTGTAAATTCCTAGTGATCCCTAGCATCCAGGTGGAATGACAACTCATTTCAAACTCACTTCACCTAAATTTTCTCGGTCATCTTTTTACAGAATAGATCGGCTGTTGGTAAGAACGAGTGCCCACCACTACGAGCATTGGATGGTCCATCTGATGGGTTTGGTTTTTACCGCAGCATGAACCATTATTTGGTAGTTATTAAGTAGAACGATGTAAGATACAATGGGTGAGAATCGATCTCACAACCTCTCGACCTCTCGATTTGCTACTTTAGCTAGCCTTAACGAAACTATCCATCAAACTATAGGTACTAAATTCATGTGTTGTGGGTGAAACTATTAAAGAAACTTCTAGTTGGCTGTCTTCGGTCTCCCAAGTGATGTAGGTAACAAAGTTGCAGCGGGCTACAACTTCGTGCTATCTTGCATGTTGTCGAGGCATGCTTGCTTCTAAGACTTAGTTTCCTTTTATCAGCGACTTGTCGGTTATGTGTAACATCACAGTACTAACGCGTTTGCTTTGTCAGTTTCACCGGGCTTAGGGGGCTCTAACGCATAAAATATAGGTTTTTTTGTCTTTTCACGGCATTGCGTGGTACGTTTCAGTGGTAGATACTAAAGTGTTGAAACTCTGTAAGGACGGCCTGCGGCGCTTGTATTATCTTCGATTTTGATTGGTATTGTTCCTTACAAATAACAATACCACTGCAATATAGGCACTACGCTACACGATATAATTATATTTCACGGTGCGCTGTAATTAATGAACGCTTATTGTCAACGCTTGAACCTCAATTAACGTGTTCAGCGACGTTGAGCGACAATATACCAAGTCATAATTATTGTCTTGAATCCGGCTTATGAGGTAAAATACATTTAGAACATCAACGCTAAGACTATTTAACACTTCCCGGAATTAGGAATTGATACGAACTCACCACACGCAAGATTCACTTTGTGATAAAGTTAACGAAGCGACTTACAGGAAAATCTATAACACCACTATCTCTGTTTGTCTAATGACAGGCGTGATATATGATCTCTAACAATACCCTGTATACGTGAGTAATTTGCCCGACTACCCACGCATTGGCTGTTCATGTATAGTACAGGGTGTTTACATAAATCCCGTGAGCTCGACGTCTTCTGAATCGATTTTAAGTCTCTAAAATTTGGCACCTGAAACGCAGACTCGTATTACATAATGTACCGTGATGATTTATAGACCGCGTAATGAAGCAGTTCATTTCTATACCAATGATAAATGAGCTGAATTTCTGCGACGACGGTTATTATAGAGCTCATTAACTTCACCGACTTCAGGTGACCGCTACGAAATATGAGGCCACGTCATATATCTATGATTCATATTATTATCGTAGAAATAACAATAAAACAAGATAAGATTACTGGAGCCATCCTAGCCACTTATTTCTCTGAATTCATTGTTGAAAGAGTATACAACTTGCAATCCTACAGATTCTATCGATCACAAATACGCGTATGCGTCATGTGGGTGTGAGTTACTTTGTTTTGTCTAAGTTTCTTTTTATTTATACAGTCTTGTAACAGTTTTCCTTTTGTCTACAGGTTGGAGCATTGCAAGAACTGTTACACGAACAATCTGCAGAACGCTAAACTAGACGGCGTCATTGATGAATATGTAATCAGTAATCACATACCACCTATCAAGCCGCAAAATGGTGAGTTCTACAAAGTTTGTATAAAATCATGTTTGTATTACAAACATGATTTAAGGCTCCCGCAGACAGTCGCGACGCGGCTCCAAAAGAACAATTTCTATGAAAATTTCATGGATATTGTTCTACCAGAATTGCGTAACACGTCGCGTCGCGCCTTTCTGCGGGAGCATTTAGGGCATATTTTGAGAGACTTGGAAAATATTACACGCATATGAAACACGACCATTGTACCACGACCGTCGACTCAATATTCCCTACAAGGGGAACGTTGGAACGTTATTCGATTCTAACATTTCTAACAAGCGACGAATGTTTGTCTGGGCTGTAAACAAGAAAACGTAAAATAACTTTGTCGAGTTAATAATAATAATTAAAAATTCTTATTTTTAATTAAATTAATGCCTGTACTCTAAATTCAAGATGGCTAACTGAATTCAATGTTCCTTTAACAGTAATGGTTAATCAATACATTGATGGAAGGTTTTGACATGCTAACTCACGCCTTTCTCCTATTTTGGGGTAAGTAGAAAACACAGAATGCCGCGTGCTACGATACTTCCTTTTGGCTCTACCATTTTCATATCATATCTGCGAGAGCGGTGGTGGCTCAGTGGTATCTGCATTATTTTGACAACCTTCTTCAAGATAAATCGAAATTGCTGTAATGGCCAAATACATGCGAGCAGCGGCCGGCAAAATTTGTATGAAAATCCATATCTGTCGTGGTTTAGCGGCCAAATATATTACATAGTAAACTCATATCTGTCGTGAAAATGTTATGAAATGGAAATGAAGTCCTAGACTAAAAAAAAAACCGTAGACATGTGACATTCACCAACCCGCACTGGGCCCGCGAGATGACTCATGGCCCACTCCCTCTCACAGAGAGGAGGCCTGTTTCCCAGCAGTGGGAACATTATAGGCTAATTATGCTATGTTCATATCATATCTGCACCTCTCTAAACGTTTTTATTTTTTTTGTTGTACAGGTATAATAGAGCACGAGGGTGCATGTGACATGACCAGTGACCGCGCGACGCGACTGGGCGATAACAAGACAGAAATGCACATCAGCGGCGACCCCCCGTACACCTGCGACCCCAGTCCACTCAGGTACACCAACATTATGATTAACATAACATCACGCATGTACAATGCGCGCCACGAAAGATGAGACTTGACCCCGCCTCCCCCGCTCTTCGCCGCCCATATGACGTCCGGTCCCGTCCCGCACTCAGACCTCATACCGCTAAAGATACCTAAAATCGTGTACTGCGCAAGTCAAAACACGTGGTGTGTCAAGTCTCATCTTTCGTGGCACGCATTGTACCTATTTCCCGAAGGGTTAGACAATGATGTATCTATAGTAGTACACCCGTTATTTCGCCAGTTATGATTAAGTCCCATGTTATAGGCGGTCATGAAACGGGCACAAATCCAGTCTATTTCACGCCATTATTATTCAACGAGTTATTAGTTAATTTTGACCCTTGGGTAGTTCCCGGGCATTAATATGACACATCGAGTTTTAGAAGGCGTCTCTGTCACACACACCTGTGTGACAGAGACGACGCTCTACAGAGCCGAACTTTATCTAAAACCCGATATGCTGGGAGCAGAGGCCTAGCGCGAACGCGAGTCGTAAACGTAATATAAACTCGAACGTTTTTTTTTTGTTTAAACTGGGACAATTGTACCATCATGTACAGGTTGGATTGAAATGGGGCAGTAATGGTAGGTACAGTTGTAGCTACAGGAAAACGGTTTTAAGAGACTGTCCCTTACTTTTTGAGACATGAGTGGGGGACACACATTCACAGATTTTCAAAAAAGTACTTACAGCGTGTAGACGGCAAGGAAATGGTCAATTTTTACAAAATCTGTTTTTCATGCCTATCGATCCTGTTTCTTACAAAGATCAAAAAAGTATCGGTCCAACAAAATTTTGATTACTAGAAAAGTCAAAAATCGCAAAAAACTTTTCCCATACATTTCGTGCAAAACCTGTTTTTCATGCCTATCGATCCTGTTTCTTACAAAGATCAAAAAACTATCGGTCCAACAAAAGTTTGATTACTAGAAAAGTAAGAAATCGCAAAAAAACTTTTCTTATACATTTCGTTGAAATTACCACCAACGCACTTATTAAACTAAAGGGAAAAAGGGAATAATCAATGTCATACTTATTATTTTCAATAAACATAAAAGTTTCTGAGCAGAAAAAGCAAGGTATCAAGCTTTGAATATTCGTTTTGTTTTTTCAATTTTAAATGAAAGAAAATATTATTATAGTTTTATAGACTAGTTATATGAATGGTCTGGCTGCATACACTGTAAAAAACAAGGGGGATTTGTTTTTTTCTGTGTATTGTGTAACGTATCCACGCAACGCCACGCAGACCTGTTATGCTAATAACCGTATTAATTGTGAATTTTATACATTGAGATAACATTCTTGTAATAAATAACACGATTCTTGTAATAAATAATGCAGGATGGCTCATTGGCTGGAATCTAGTTCTCTAATCAGCTAGACACATTATTCTATTTCAATAATATGGCGTGGAAGATCTTGTTAGAAATAACTCGTACATAGTTGCCTGGATTTTGCATTGACAACAGTTTATTTTTCTAGGCACACACACGGTTATAATGGTGACATGAAGAGCAGGCATATAAATTCAGGAGACGAAGATGATATAGACATAAGCAGTGAGTATACTTACTTGAAATATTTTCTTAAATAAAAACTTTTTCTTTCCAACATTGAAAGTCTTTTTAGCTGCCAAACTTTTTCGAACGCTGAAAAATAATTTCTGTCATTGTGACTTGTGGTTTTGATGATTGTTTACTATTTTTATTTATATTATTACCAAAAAATCATTCACACAAAAAAAACAAATGTTTTCCGGGCAGAAAGCAGCGGGTATGTTTTTGAATTAGTAAATTGGGTAGTGATAAATAGCTCTGGTGCCTCAATGGGCCAATATATAAAGTCGTTTGGTAAGTTTTGTTGTGGCTCGTGTTTAGTCAATGTTATTTTGTGTATTTGAGAAAATGTTGTTGAAAATGCAAAAATCGGGCAATAAATAGTTTTTTTTAATATTTTTCTCTGATAAACCATATTTTACGATCGTTTCCATCAGAGTAAAATCCAATGCCTGAAGTTGGTGCTCGTAAAAATAAATTGGTGTTTATCGAGCGATAGTTTACAGCGATGTAATATGATGCGGAGAATGCAACACGCATTCGATTGTTGCATCATCTCGATTTTCCTCAATCGATTTCATTCGCAGTCGATTCGTTGTTTCGATCTCTCGTCGCTCTACGTAAAGCGAGTATTCAAATCATCCTACACAGCTGTCTCAATATTGTTGGTTTCGTTCGATTGGAATTAGTCGCGTGTGCATGTTTTGTATTGCATTCGTTCATCCGAATCCGTTGATTCAGAGAAGCTCGCGATTGCTTCGCACAGAACAAATGGAAAACACTTGATTGTTGGATCTTCTACATTCTGCAGTGGAGGCTCGCATTTGAACGATAAAGTTTGTTTCATAGTTTGAAGTATTTGGAACATCTTGCAATCACGCATCGTGTGATTGACAACGATATGAAGTGTAAAGTTTTCTCGTCTGTGTATGTAATATTAACATTCTTTTTGGTGTTTGTGATAAAAACAAAAAGTGAGTTTATAAAGATTCCGTATAATGTTATAAGATTATGTATTGAAAATAATACGTTATAAAATAACTAAAACTGAGTTACTACGTTATAAGACTATGTATAGAAAATGTACACTTGTAAGTACTTATCTAGGTCGCGAATTAGGTTACAGAATAAATAGGGTTACCCTTCGAAGAGGTCGTTCTAAAGGTTCGTCCACATGATTGAACCTCGCGGCGATTGGGTTCGATCGCTAAATTTGGATACAGTCCTTTCCCCGCTGCACACCGTTTGCCCGAATTTGTAGCGCTTGAATTGTTTATCCAAACATATTGATTTATTTTTATTTTAAGGAGGATTTTAAGTGATAAAGCTAAAGATATCATTATTATTTATATAAAACTTTAAGCACGCGAATGTTCAGAGGCGGACTTAAACTGCCATATGCATTTTCTACCAGCTAACCCTTGGGTAATGCAGAGACAAACAGTGGTACTATAAATAATTATTATTATAAAAATAATGTTATCTACCGGCGTTTGATCTCCGAAGGGCAAGGTCATTTATTTATCCCTACATAGTATAAAACAAAGCCGCCGAAATGTCTGTAAGAGCATAACATTGTATGAAGAAAATTTCGGAAATTCGAAAAAAAAACATTGTACTCGTGCAAATCTGGGGCGTGCCGCTAGTTCAATACAGAACAGAATACTCTTTATTATGTACACCATATAAATTACAGACATAAATATAGAAACTGTACAAACGGTGACACAATGGCCGGTCTTATCGCTAAGAGCGATCTTTTAAAGACAACCTTAGGATTTATTTAAAAAGGGGAAGGCAAATTAAGTTAAAGGCAAATACAATAGCAAAAAGTATATATACTCAAATACTATCGTTTACTTCAAATTTGATTAGTATAAACGTTACTTAGGAAACAGTGGTGGCCCAGTGGTAACGGCTGCGACTTATGAGCTGTAGATCGTAGGATCGTACCCAGACAGGCACTGCTCTCAGAACGGTACAGGAAAAAATCATCGTGAGGAAACAGGCATGACCTAGACTAAAAATTCGAAAACACGTGATATCTACCAACACGCACTGCTGCAAAGGCGGATGACAGAATCAACTGACTAAGCCCCTAAATATCCACTGTAGTGGTAGATAGGTCTTCCTGCAAGCCTTCGAAACTGTTGAGTAATACCATTTATTTAACCAAAACTACATAAAGCCAATTACAGTGAATAGCCATATAGAAATGATGTATTACACATTAGAAAGGTATATGTATCAGTATCACAAACATATTGACATAATAAAGATACGCAATAGTATAAATTATGGAATCTTTCATTTATGCCGTAATGATCGCCAAAGTTCGTCATAATGTAATGTTCAATTAGTTTTCTTCACTATTACTTTGAGGAATCCGAGAGTGTATAAAAGGCGTAGTATGTGCGTAGCTGATACGTATACACCGCAAAGGTGCCAGCGAACGCGAGGTTTAGATACTATAGTTAACGAAAAGGGTTTCAGATAACATAATGTCAAGTTAATATGTCATGTATATCAAAAAACATCAAATCTTTTTTGTTTTTATTCTATAGTGTTTAGATATCGATACCCATCACGTCTGCAGAGTTTCGCTAGATAATTTAATTTGACCCTGTATAAAGTAAGTTATATCCCTAGGGATATCAGTATGATATTATTTCCCAGCTAGACCCTAGGGTCTGGCTGGGCAATAATATCATACTGAATTTCTATATAAGGCAGCTGTCCCACTGCCGGCGATTAACTAGAAGCGAATAGAGCAACTATAAAAATATGTATCTCTTGTACTTACACGGCGACGAGCGATTACTCGCTAGTCTTTGGGGTGTATAACTGTGTACCAACGAGTAATCGCTCGTCGCGTCGCGCACTCGCTGTTCGTTGCTCGGCAACTTTTTTGGTTGCTAGCTCTACTAGCTTCTCGTTAATCGTTGGAGGTGGAGGAAGACGTGCCTATCTGTGATAATGATTTTTTTTACGAAAAGAGTCGATGGCGACCTCTCGAAACGTAAGGATCAGCTATATCTTCCGCCCCTCCCTCAGCGCGCGGCACGTGGTCTTCCGGCGAAGTATCCCCCGGGCTGTCGGACGAGGAGGCGGGCGGCGGCGGCGCGGGCGAGGCGCCGGGCGCGCTGCTGGCGCGCGTGCGGGCGCTGGGCCGGCGCGGGCTCTCCGCCGAGTACGATGAGATTCGAGCCCGCCCGCCGCTCGGCACTTTCCACCACGCCAAGTGAGTGACACAAATATGTGTAGCAGTGTTTGTGTGTGTTCTAACTTTGACCTTCAATATCTCCGTAACCAGAAGGTTCACAGGTATGGTCCAGTACAAAAAATAAAAAAATCATAATAGCGGGAAACACAAATGACTCTTGCCTTCGTTAAAGATATTTTTGTCACATCTATTAAAAAAGAGCTAGTGTATTCTTCGTAAACATACTAAAATAGCTCTAAAGGTGATTTGAATTTGTAATGTGTATATTGTTAGTTAAAGTTCCAATAACCAAAGAGATCAATCACGAACATTGTGTGAACAAGCTCCTATCTCTTTCCCACACTGAAGTAAGATTTAAATAATATTACTATGAGCGGTGGTGGTAGGCCCCAGGGTCTGAAACAACCCGTCAGATTCTCCATGTTCTGAACTGAAGCACGTGGCGGTCTACGGCTCGGGTAATCACGAGCCAATGGAAGCCATTACGGGAGGCAGCTTCTTTAACTGTGTGTATCTATGTCATTATTTTTACTACACGGAGGACTTTAGGGTACAATGCGTGCCACGAAAGATGAGACTTGACCCCGCCTCCCCCGCTCTTTCCGCCGCCCCTGTGACGTCCGGTCCCGTCTCGCACTCAGACCTCATACCGCTAGATACCTAAAATCGTGTTCTGCGCAAGTCAAATCACGTGGTGTGTCAAGTCTCATCTTTCGTGGCACGCATTGTACGTTGGCATTGTTTAAATTCTCGTGTTTTAGTCACCACATATGATAATAATAAGACCTGCTTTCACTTTACACGTGTTTAAACCCAACACCAATTAATTATGCAGCAGTTGATTGCTTTCCCATGAAGCAACTTCTACGTTATAAATAATCGAATTTATCCAATGTTGTTCTTTTACCCCAGATGGGCGTTGAAGATAAAAAAAAAGAATACTACGCCCGAATTATCACACTACACATACATAGTTATAGTAAAGAGATAGACAATAGTGTCGCACATTTGAAGAAATTGTCGCAAGTGATCATTTTATTCGGACCGCAATAGCCTAACCAGCAAAAAGAAACTGTAAATCTGAGCTGATATGGTGTATATTTGTTTTCCAGATTGCCGAGCAATCTAGCCAAGAACCGTTACACGGACGTGTTGTGTTACGACCACTCGCGCGTGTTGCTGTCACAGACGGACCCCGACGACCCCACCACAGACTATATCAACGCCAACTATGTTGACGGGTACAAACAGAAAAATGCATATATTTGTACACAAGGTAAGGCTTTCGAATTTTACTTTATTTTATTAATATCTTTCGTGGCATGCATTGTAAACTTCTCTTTAATAAAAAAATATATGTTTGTTAACATTTCTCATCAGTTTTCAATTTGGCTGCGCTCCCACAATAGCTGGAACTATTCGCGAAACTTGTTTACGATGGAAATACGTTTTCTGTGAATTATTAATAATAAAGCCCTGTTGCACGAACTGGAAATAAACGCAGGGGAAATCCTGTCTTCGTAGAATTCGCTCGGCGAATAATAGCAAGGCGTTCTTTTTACACAAGTAATCTTGTTTTTTCTATTTTATTGGAAGCGACCTTGTACGGCCGATTAATGTGTTTACTTGGAAACATTACCTATTTCTATTTAACGTTTAGTGGAAAATAAATTATTCAGGGTTTGAATTTTGATCATACTAAGAAGTACTTAGCTGTTTATGGTAAACCAATTAAAACATTCTAAACAGAATCTAAAGAGTCTCTTTGTTGAAATAAATTGTTTAAACACTAAATACTCGTTAGCGCTGGTGAAGTCGAGCATAATAGATCAAAACAATCTTATTTGAACAGAACGTTGTTTACCACGCTCGCTCACTGCATAAATGATATCTGACCCTAGTATCGAGCCCTTTCGATTTCAAAAACATGTCTACGAAAAATAACATCACGAACACAACAGCATCACGCCTGTTGTCCCAGGAGGGTTAGTTCGTTTGTTATGTCTAAGTCTCGCTCATGTCATAGGGGGCGAGCCTATTGTCACCAAAACTACGTTTCGAGAACTTGGAAAGTCAAATCATCTATAATCCAGTACGCAAAATACGCGCATTGACGTGGAGTTGCGGACACCGGCCCGTATTACCTATTACCTAATCCATTAGGCACATAAAAGGCACTTTTGAACGTTAAGATTAACAAGAAAATAGAATTAATTCAATATTTTCTATACATTAATTGTAAGTGAAGAAGATTTACCTATAAAAATGAAATATTTTTAACTACAATAGGTACAATTACTAACTGTGTATGTGTAACATTCCAGGTCCTCTACCGAAGACGTTCGGCGACTTCTGGCGCATGGTGTGGGAGCAGGGCACGCTGGTCGTGGTGATGACGACGCGCGCGGTGGAGCGCGGCCGCGTCAAGTGCGGGCAGTACTGGCCGCTCGGCGAGGGCGCGCGGCAAGTGCACGGCGACTTCGCCGTCAGCGCGCACGCCGTCGAGCACGACGACGACTACACCGTCACGCACCTGCTGCTGACGGACCTCCGGGTGAGCACAAGAGAAACACTTGTAACACTATTACCAGGCCACAGTATAAAGACGATACCTAGGTATATAGGTATAGCTACCAGCTGTCCGCTAGCTTGATGAGCCGGCGCAATGTAGGTATCCTCATCCAAATCTTAGCTAGATAGAGGTATGAGGAACAGAGTGTAAAGTTCACTCACACTCTATGAAAAGGGAAGATCCTCCGACCAGACGCGTGTTGTATCTGGCGGGCAACTACCCAATGATTCATGTCGGGCTGTTGTATCTATGCTAGTTGCACGGTAAACTCTGCTTGCGAGATGCAGGATTTTGCGTGACGTCAGTATGACGCGTTGTTCGCATGTGGCGTTGTAGATACCGCTACAGCTACAATAATATAAATTGTGTTTCCAGCGTGAGCAGTCCCGCCGCATCTGGCACGGACAGTACACGCGCTGGCCGGACTACGGCGTGCCGGGCGGCGGCAGCGCGCAGCCGGTGTTGCGCTTCCTAGCGCTGGTGCGGCGAGCGCAGCAGCTCGCGCTACAAGAGTACGTATACATACTGCAGTCGCATCTGCCACTACAGTACACGCGCAGCCGGACTACGTGTGTCAATAAAAACGAAACTTCATTTACATTTTAGAAACTTTTGATTATTAATAAAGAATTATTATGTTTCAGCTTAGGCGATGCGTGGGCGGGACACAGTAGGGGGCCGCCGATTGTCGTACATTGTTCGGCCGGCATCGGCAGAACAGGTAAATAATATACTTTTTATCACACCTGCTCTGAAAATACATACTAATTATACCAATTAGAGGGAAGAAACGCCTTTATCCTGCCCTCCAAAACCTTTCATCCCAAGGTATGGAAGTTTGTATGAAAATCCTTCCGACCCAAGGGTGGGAAGTATGTATGAAATTCCATTACATACCCGGTTTTTCTTTTTTTTTTTAATTTGTCAGCAGTCATACTGCCAAGAGACTTTAACTGTCTACTAATGAGGGTTTTCTGAAATGACGTTCGCTAGGTGGCAGCACTGACACGTCAGGTCCAGGCATCTGTCAAAGAGCCTATATTTTCTTTAGTCATGACTGAATGATGAACGAATGAATGAATCGAATGATGAACGTCATCATATATTTTATATTGGAAGACCTCTTGTCACAGTGGTGCCAACTGGTGTCGTAAATTTTCACGAAAACCCTCATTAAAGGAGATGTCCGCTTTTTGTATGGACGTTGGTTTTTTATTCCAAGAAAAATCTAACCAGCATCAAACTCGGTTCAAATAAATACGACAAAAATATGGAACTCAGAACTACTGAAATAATATTTTTAAACCCCTCCATTTAAGCGAAAAATCATAAAATAATAATTGATGTTATTTGTAGTTGGCAACCCTAATAAATACTCCGTCATTCTGTGACAATGTCATATTTGACAGATGATTTTTCAGCTGTCACTGGCGTTAGAGATGTGCCAACTCAGGATAAGACACGCCTTAAGGTTACTCGGATTGAAATTCATGTGACTCGAGTTGAACTCGAGTTACGGAACTCTGGTAAATGGATGAAATTGAACGAATTATTGTTTTTTCACCTCTGTTTCGCGACGATTTTTTTTATAGATTCGCAAGGAAACGTATATTGAGACTATTTTAATTATTTAAAATACAATTTCAGTAGAATTTAAATATAAAATAAGGTTCAAATATATGCCAAACCAGAGACGTCAATCACGTACTCGCTTCTTCATTTACCGTGGCAATCTAATTCAACTCGATCGCGGCATCTCAATCTGAGCGCAACTCGAATAATCGAGTTAGCCATACATAGCTGGCGTCACCAGCTCAAAGTGTTATCGATTCTTGCCGAAAAAGATCCTTAGAAGATTAGATGTAAATATGTATGTTTAGTCCATTTTATGAAAATCAAGAATGATACCTTAATAAACGATTTCTCATCAGTAAAATCAGGGATTTTTTTAGTTCAGGGAATTCGTTAATAACAAATTACCATATAAAGAGTATTCGGTATAAAACAAGACAATGATTTTACATTAAAAAGTTTAGAAAATAAATAATATATCTTATAGTCTCAATAGAAAACACAATTAATGTTGATTTTCTATGCTAAAAATTGATTTAAAAAATCGATTGTTTTCGCCCGATAAAACGATTAATTGAGGTCAGATCGCCATCCCTACCGGCTCCATGCGTCATTCGTCCGACGTCATGCTCCTACATCAAAAATTGATTGACGTTGACGCTCACTGCCAGTAATGACAGTTCTCCTGTGTCAATTTTGACAAGTTTACTTTTTTTTAGGTGTGTTCATTTTATTATTCTAGATAATTAGAAGGTTTGTTCGTTTTAGATGTAAATTCTCACGAAAACAAAAAACGATTTTTCTCAAAATTGGAGGTCTTTAAAAATGTATGATTATAACTAGAACGACTAGTTTTAGGGATGTCTATCCAAATATATTTAACTTACTCTGGTTGGAATTATTAAATAATAAAAAACCATTTCTGGACATGTCCTTTCAAGTAAATTGTTACTGGCCACATAGTTTTTTTTTACCAGTTACCAACCTCCTTGGTGCATACAGAAAATTAAAAACGAAATTATTTTTGTATATAAAACGCGGACTTCTTAAAATTCAAAAGTGCCTGTAAATGGTTTAATTGAAAATAAATGGTTTGAGTTTGAGAACAGAAAGGAGGCCTGTGTCTCACCAGTGGGAACATTATAGACTGATTATGTATGATTTTGATACACTTCAACGTGTACCTAAATATTTTTTGTTACTAAGGCGTCGTGTAAAAAATAGCTGCACTTTTAATAATTGTACTTTTAACTAAATATAAACATTTCTATGCATTTATGTCCATAATTTTCCTCGTAGGTGTAATAAAAAGCACTATACATCCCTAAGGATAAAGTACAGTTCCATACCTCAAATGGTTTGCGCCCCTCGCAAGCTCGTGGCGCAAATGCCATAATCTCGGTATGGAACTGTCACTTTCTTCCCTCTGAAGTAATGTACTATTGTATCTTCGCTCTGCTCTGGATTCAATGAAACACTCGCCTTCAAAATAGTTGTTTGCTCCCTTGGCAAACAATCTACTATTGTATTTCACATCTAATATTAGTGTGCAACCGAATTTATACAAACTGAATGAATTTTAAGTTTACTGAATAAGTCGTATCCTAAGAAATTATATTTTGAATTTTTTTACAGCTTTTTTATACCAAAACTTTCGGACGTCATTTTTATTACACGGATAAAAGATATCTTACTTTGGTGAAATCTGCCTTTAGTCGAAATATGTGAAATACATATTTTCAATAAATTATAATAATGCCTTTTTATTGTCCCACTGCACGACAAAAGCCTCTTCTCATACATAGAAAGCACGAGCAAGTGAGAAATAATTTGTTGTTAGGACGTATACGCTTTATAAGTACACTTTGTTTAGGGCGTTATGAAGCTTGTTCGGTCGGTAAGGTCTGTGAAAGATACGAGTAAATACAAGTATCGAAACAAAAGTATAGCGTATACTTTTCTTTCGATACCAAGTAGGTACCGGTCAAAAGTATTCGTATCGGTACTCGGTCCGATCTGTTAGAAGAATGGGAGGATTTAAAATTCGTGTTTTCTGGGACAAAGGCGTTAATGATTCTACACTTTGAAAAAAATATTTTGTGTAGCACCTCACAAACCGTCTTATTCACTCAAAAACCGTCGTTTCTTGTTTCTTGTAAACACAATATCTATGCAATGGGATTGCTAATTGCCGCTCGTAGTGAATAGACGTGTCGAACAATTATTGCAATAAACAAATAATCACTTGCGAAAGTATTGTGACCTAGTTTAACAAATAGCCTAGTACGCATTCTCGTACATTAGACTTGTGTGAGGTGATTTATTAGAAATGACTAGTGTTTAAAAGGAACGAAATTACCTATTTCGCGATGGAAGATAGTCCATTCAACCGGAGTAGTAAATGTGCTCGCTCCCCGCCTTCTACACCTGTGCCTGCAGCGGTTGCCGCTTCTTCCCCTAAAGTGCCCATCCAAAAAAACGATGCCCCTGATGTTGTCAGCACGTCAGAAATACAAACCTGGATGTCAGGTATCGAACAGTGCCTTAATGAGGTCTGCAATATAGCAGCGGACGGAAAGCTGAATGTGGAACAGAAAACCCGTATCAGCAGCCTATGCCGGAAAGTTGGTCACGGGACTTCACAGTTGGCCGTCATGTACCAGTCCGTCAAAGCTAAAGCTCTCCAAGCTCACAACACCATCAAGACTCTAGAAAGCCAACTTGATCTTTCGCAGCAGCTACAGAACCTTAAGCTCAGTATCGAAGATTCGACGAAACCTACCCAGGAGTCTTCTTTTGCTGATATGGTAAAGAAAGGTGCCAACAAATTTATCCAGCCGAGTCACGTAAGTTCTGTCGCCATCTATCCAAGTGACAACTTGAAGAGCAGCGACGAAACAAAGACTCTTGTCCAAAAAATTATCAGCCCGGAACAAATGAAGCTCCACGTGAGAGGCCTGCGTAAGACGAAGAACGGCGGTGTTATCATCAGCACCGAGACGAAGGACGATATCGAGAAGCTGAGACAATCGACGCAGCTAACCAAGTCGGGCCTAACAGTCGACGAGCCCTATAAAAGGAAGCCTAGGGTTGTGATTATAGGAGTGCCATCAACCATGCAGGAAAATGAGGTTTTTACCTGCTTGTACAACCAAAATCTTGCCGAAAAACTTCAGGACTGCAGCCTTGAGTCGTTTTTGAGCTCTATTAAATTAAGCCATAAGTCAGGTAAGAGAGACACTGAGACCTGTAATTTTATCGTGGAAGTATCTGCAGTCATACGCAAAGCCCTAGTATCACAAGACCGAGTTTTTGTAAATTGGTCGTCATGCCCTGTGAGAGACTTTACTTTGGTCACACGTTGTTATAAGTGTCAACAGTATGGACATGCGGCCAAGTCATGTCGGCAGACAACATATACCTGTGGCCACTGTGGTGATCAAGGTCACTCGGTTAAAGAATGTCCAAAAAAGGCTGATGAACCAAAATGCGCGACCTGCCTGCATTTTAAAAAACCTTTCAAACATGTGACTGGTGCTGCGGACTGCCCGGCGAAAATAATGGCTGAAAAATGGTACATAAATTCCGTAGATTATGGTGGCGCCTAAGAGCGCCGTAAATAAGATATTTCTCGGACCTTAATCCCTTAACTTCCACTATGATTAATAATCTAATTGACGATCTAGATAATTTCTCTGTATCTGAGTCCAAAGTTTGTGAAGCGGAAAACTGTAAACAATATCTATCCAGCTACAAAACTCCACTAACCATACTAACACAAAATATTCGTAGTGTCTTTAAGAATTTTCATAATTTTAGTACGTTTCAGCAGCGCCTAAACATAAATTGTGACGTTATTGTTTTAACCGAATGCTGGCTTGCCAAACATTATAACATACCACTAATCCCGGGATACAATATGTATAGAAGTACTGTGAATTACAACCAAAATGATGGGGTGATAGTTTATGCACGAAATGATCTGAATGTCTCTGTTGAGGAACCTGATATGCACGACTGTAACAGATTGTTAGTTAAAATTGGATCAGATTTTGCGATATTAGCATTGTACCGACCTCCGTCTTTTAAAAATGCTAATGTTTTTACTGACTCTCTGAACGAGACCTTACAAGACCTGTCATCCATTAAAAACATGATTGTAATTGGAGATATTAATATCAATATTCTTCCAGGAAGTACTGATGCGCCTGCTCAAGACTACCTCAACCTATGCGCTTTTCATGGCCTGCTCCCAGCACACTGCTTTCCTACACACCACAGTGGCTCTTGTTTGGATCATATCATGCTTAAATCGAATTTCCCTTCACTTGCACTTGTTGTTAACTCAACAATAACCGATCATAATGCTGTCCTACTAACCCTAAATTGTAAATTACCTAACCAAAACACTCGCCAAAACTCGTCAACACTTAATATAAATAAACTTGAAGAAGATTTACGCGTCATCGATTTTGATCCAGTCTATAATTCCGCTGACCCGCAGTTTTGCATGTTGTATGTAATTGATAACTTACGTAATGCTATTCAGAAAAACACAGTCGTATCACAGTTAAGCAACAAAAATAACAATATAAAACCATGGATCACACCTGGTCTTATTCGCTGCATGAAACACAGAGATAAACTGCACATGAAAGCTAGATCTTACCCAGATAATACAGTATTGCAACTTTCATATAAAAGATATAGAAATTATTGTAACGATCTCCTTAAAAAAATTAAGCACAACTACGACAAAATGGCATTGGAAAAGGCTGGAACAAATAGTAAAAAGATCTGGAAATATATTAAAGACGTTACGTACATTTCAAAACAATATGAGTCATCTTCAGGTTTATTACAAGCTCACTCGTCGCCGTTGGAATCCGCTAACATAGCAAATAATTTCTTTGTTAATATTGGAAAGAATCTGGCAGAAAAAAAATCTGGGTCAATCCCAAAACCTAACGAGCACTAACTTTACATGCAGCACTGCTTTAACATCCTTCGCGCTGCTAGATACTGATGAGTCTGAGGTAGAAAGTATAATCATGACCTTGAAAGACGATTGTGCCGTTGGCTGGGACAACATTCCGAATAAAATTATTAAAAAATTCAAGAACATTTTGGTACCACCACTAACCTACATTTTCCGCATTTGTTTATCTTCAGGACATTTTCCAGAGTGTCTCAAAAAAGCTGTAATTATCCCTGTCTATAAATCAGGTAGCAAAGATCAAGTCTCAAATTATAGACCTATTGCTTTACTGCCTTCCTTTTCAAAAATATTGGAGAAAATTATAAATAAAAGGTTATTGAAATATTTAGAAGATAAATCAATTTTGTCTGAACGGCAGTTTGGATTTAGGCCTAAAGTTTCAACTGCCGATGCGGTACATCATCTGACTAACTTTGTTGCAGAAGAACTTGACAAGGGTAACCACACAGTAGGAATCTTCCTGGACCTCGCTAAAGCTTTTGACACGGTTTCCATTCCAATACTATTGCGCAAGCTTGAGAGCATGGGTGTAAGAGGCACCCAGTTGAAACTATTCCAAAATTATTTAGAAAATCGTTCTCAGTGCGTAAAAATTGGCAATGCTCTCAGCACTGTTCAAAAAACCACAATTTATGGTGTCCCCCAAGGAAGTATTTTAGGGCCTACTCTGTTTTTGATCTACATAAATGACCTTTGCAATCTAAAGCTAGAGCATGGCACTATCATTACGTACGCTGATGACACTGTTCTACTTTTTTCGGCTGACTCAGAGAATGAAGTCTACAAGCTTGCGCAACACGGTTTCAATATTGTAAATAAATGGCTTAAAAATAATTTACTAACTCTAAACGCAGAGAAGACAAATTTCATTAAGTTTTCGATGCGCAAGCAAATAACACATGTCCCCTCAGCATTACATGCCCATTGTTGCCCAGTACCAACAGATAACCAATGCAAATGTCCTAATATAATAAAAACTCACAAAATAAAATACCTAGGCATAATAATAGATGAAACCCTTTCCTTCAAACACCATATTTACGCTCTAAATAATAGAATTCGTAAGCTCATATTCGTTTTCAAAAAGCTACGATTTATTGCAGATCCAAAATTAATTAGGCAAGTATATTTTGCTTTATGTCAGTCTGTTTTAACCTATTGTATAACTTCATGGGGTGGGGCGAGTAAAACTTTGTTATTGACCATTGAAAGAGCTCAAAGAGCTATTCTCAAGGTGTCTACTTGCCGGCCTTTCCTGTTCCCTACTAACCTTCTGTATAAAGCTTGTGAGGTTCTAACAGTTCGACAGTTATTTATAATGAGCACTGTACTAAAACAACACGCAGCCCTTCCTTATAACACTGATATTACTAATAAGAGACGGAAAGATATAGTTTGCCCTCAAATAAGTACGAAACATGCTTTCACAGCCAAATTTTATATGTACCTCGGTCCTCTACTCTATAACAGACTAAATAAAAAAGGTAATATCTACTCTTTAAATCACAATAACTGCAAGAAAATCCTTAAGGAAGCTTTACAAACAATGTCCTATGAAGATACAGAGAAGTTATTAATTGTGCTAAAGTAAAGATTGCTCATTGTTTATTTTTAATTAGTTAGCTAAGTTTTAAGTTAGTATAAGTACTATAATTTTATACACCTTTTACATAGATAAGATTAATATGCCAATAATGTGATTATTTTATAAATTAATGTTACCTGAAATCGCCTGAAACACAGGTTTTCCTAGTTCAGGCTCAAAATTATGTGTGAATTTAACATAGATTTAAGAAAACTGTATTTAACACCATACCTTATGTTTTTTGAATAAAATTTATTATTTATTTTATTTATTTATTTAATCCTTACCTTCATTTGTGTTTAATTTTTTTGAAAATTATTGTTATTTTACGACCGATGCGGTATCGATACCTCGAGGTGTCGTGTCCCGTGTTGGGTAACGTATGAGGCCGGTGTGCAGGCACGTTCCTGACGCTGGACATCTGCGCGTCGCGCGTGCGCGCGGAGGGCGCGCTGGACGTGCGCGGCACTGTGGAGCGCATCCGAGCGCAGCGCGCGCACTCCATACAGATGCCCGACCAGTACGTGTTCTGTCACCTGGCGCTGCTCGAGTACGCGGTCAGTATCTACCCACTATACTTATAAAGCTAAATCTACTAGACTGTGTTTTAACTCGAATGTGAGGTGTAACTATAAATATTAGACAGGAATAATGTTAACTATGATTAGACAACGTTGGGGTTAAAAAAAAGATGTAGTGACTAAAATTGAAAAGAGTATATTCTTAGATGTTTTGTTGATGAAATGCCGGGAGGTGACGCCCAGAATGGCATGCAATGCCACTTGAAACTTAGTAATATTTTTCTCTCTGAACCAGAATCGATAAACGATACGTGAAGAAAAAAAGTTTTAAAAATAATTTTGTCTTAATAAATTCCCGATTAGTATAAGACATTTAGATACTATAGGTAAGTGAATGCGTTGAATGCGTACTCTAAGAATGTTGGATACTATAGTAAAATGAAAACCTTACGTTCATCATGCTTTGAGTTGAGCTGCACGATTTCTGACAAATGCGTGCACTGACTGGACAGGTCCACTCAATCTGTGTGGTTTTTCCTCAAAAGACCATCTCAGACATCAATCCACGTGGTCTTCTCATGATCTGACCAAGATTATGTATGGACTTTAAAAAAAAAAGTGACCTCTGAGTTTGTTTCGGCCTTTCTTCTCAGGATAGTCGGATAGGAAACGCCACCTCATCTAGTTTTTGTGCAAACCTACTTACAGAAACAAACTCATTTATTAAACGGTTTTATTAAACGGTTTTATTTAGCTCACCCCGTTTGTTTTATTATTTATTCTTGGGTCATATTTAGTAATTCAAATTTCACCCTCTTCCTGTCAACCGATTAATCTGAAATTTTGTATACACTTTGGATTTTGGTGACAATACAATTATGTTTATTCATTATCATTATAAATTCAAGATGGCCGCCGCTACAAAATGGCGGATAATTTATGTTTTATTAATCCCATCAATATGGATATCAAATAAAAGGGTTCAACAAGCAGAATACAACATACTATAAAAAATTGAAATCCAAGATGGCAGCCGCTACAAAATGGCGGATAACGTAGGTTTTATCAATCCCATCAATATGGGTATCAAATGAAAGGGCTCAACAAGCAGAATACAATATACTATAAAAAATTGAAATACAAGATGGCGGCCTCTACAAAATGGCGGACAACGTAGGTTTTATCGATCCCATCAATATGGGTATCAAATGAAAGTGCTCAACCAGTATAATACAATGTACTATATAAAATTAAAATCCAAGATGGCGGCCTCTACAAAATGGCGGATAACTTAGGTTTTATCAATCCCATCAACATGGGTATCAAATGAAAGGTCTCAACAAGTAGAATACAAAATACCTACTATGCAAAATTGAAATCTAAGATGGCCGCCGCTACCAAATGGCTGATAACAATTTTTTTTTCAAGCACTAAATGAATTAAACAGAATGCGAAATAAAAACTAAAAACTAGAAAATAAAAAAATAGGTAAAAAAACTTTTTAAGTTAAACGGTTTTATGTTAAACATACATTGCAATGTTTAAGATAAATGTACTAAAAACCAAAAAATAATAAAATAGATACAGTCGTGGGAATTATAAACATATGCATAGACTAGACTAAAATAAAACCGTGGGGCACGTCAATTGTCTACAAATTATCGACTTAATGTGACGTGCCCCACGGTTTTATTTTAGTCTAGTCTATGCATATGTTTATAATTCCCACGACTGTATCTATTTTATTATTTTTTGGTTTTTAGTACATTTATCTTAAACATTGCAATGTATGTTTAACATAAAACCGTTTAACTTAAAAAGTTTTTTTACCTATTTTTTTATCATACTAGCTCGAATGAACACAGTGGAGGTTTGTAATGCGCACTTGCTCGTACACACAAGCATACAGGACAGGTTAGATGTGTGGAGCGGGTGGCGTGTGGGGTTTTAAGGTAAAAAAAAAAAGAAAAAAGTAGGAGGGACGCACTGATAAGGTGCTTTAACTGCAACAAAGCGCGTAGTACTTGAACGGAACGATGCGACTCGTACAAAGGTATATCGCGCAAACTGCCTTATATGGAGTTTCTATTTGCGGAACGCGTTATGTGATTAGAGCGTCTTTGACACAGGAAATACGTTAACTAAATCCATTATTATGTTGTGCTTCCAGGTTATGCATGGCTACCTAGACTCTGCAGACTTGACCGGATTCGACGAAGATAACGAGGAAGAGTCCGAATGAAGACTGTCTCGTCCGTCCTGCGCCGTGCTGTAACGGCATCGGGTCGCCGCGCCGCCTGTACGAGTGACAGTGTACAGTGACCCTTAGCCAAGTGACTGCTCTTGCAAACTATACAGTGTTTATATCGCTACGTCACCCACCCGCGTGTATGTGTGATCTCAGGCCAACTGACCAAAGATCGCGCGCGAACCCACGGTGAAATAGAACGGAACCCTTTCTAACGCCGCCATTGAACTGCACAAAGAGATGTGTTCATTAGAATAGTAGCAGAAGGACAGCATGTCCCGCGTGACCGCGTGACCACGTGACCGCGTGACCACGTGACCGCGTGACCACGTGACCGCGTGACCACGGGACCGCGTGACCACGTGAGCACGCGTCACAGACCCCTGCTAGTGCTGGAACAAGACGTGAGGAATGTTTTGTGTACGACGTTGCGCCACAACCGGCTGAATCAACACGCTATCCGCTCATAGCTTAAGATATACATTGAAATGAAAACGTTCCTGTAGCATGAATAAGAACTGAAATATAAATCAGCTAATGGGAAGGAAGCCTCCTAACACAAGTATTTATTTGCATATTATAAATCTTTGTAACCAAAAAATATTTCCACGATTATTTAGGATTTTAATATTTATTTATATGACGTAAGGAGTTATGGCTGTGTGAAGTTTTTGTCTGTAACTTATGTAGTTATGTTTATTTCAATAAATTAATTTTATGTAAATGCCATGAAATGATTATAATATCTACATGTGACCGCTGAATTGGAACTTTCGCACGATTTAATATACGTTGAGGTGCTGGTAGGCTTAAAAAATTAATTCATGTTAATCATTTATATGTTTCATTTGCGCTGTGTCGCATAATGATGTGTATTGTACATTTTTATAATCGTCAACGCTCACGTCGAGCCATTATATGAATTTATGATAATGCACTGAGGCATCTAGACGTCGTTACGAATTATTATAAATTATTATATTATAAATAGTTTAGTCACAGAATGTCCAATTCGCCAAACGTCTCATTAGCAGAATGTCCAATTTGCAAGAATAACGCAGCAACGCGAGATTCTTAAAATTGACAGTATGTATTACCTACCCCTCAAATGGTCGCAATCTAAAAGTAACCGCGAACGGAACACGCAGAATGTCCGAACGTCCAAAAGTTACCGCGAATAAGCGGTGACGTCACCCGCGTTCCGACCCGTTAGTCTTTTATTATAATTCTGTAAACACATATTTGTTACGGCCGCGAATCATATATTAATCAACGTACAACTTAATACTGACCAGCATATTGCAAAAAACGTAAAAAGAAATGAATTTCGCGGGCTATCCTGGCGCTTTCGCCTTAAATGGAGGGGTTTAAAAATATTATTTCGGTGGTTCAGTTCCATATTTTTGTAGCAATCATTGCTAGACCAAAATGATAATTGAAATATAGATTGATTGAATTTTTTTGATTATTTGCAATATCAGAGTTTAGACTATATTGTTTCATTTTATTGTGGACCAGTTACTAAACATATAAATGGAGAAATTGTAGGAATAAAAGCAAATGAAATGAGTATGACCTCTAATTAAACATTCTGCTAATAAGAATGCGGGGTACTGAATGTTTTTGCAAATTGAACATTCTGCGACTAAACATTATAAATTTTACATAGACTGAGTAATGTTAATATGTTCTAAAAGTTTACATGCGGCCCGTCGTACTAGCGTAAATTTACTATAACCTTCATGTTAAAATCAATCTTTATTTCTAATGTGTTCTTAAGAAAGATGTAAAAAACCTATAATAACAATAAATGTGAAAGTAAGTAAAATATTTTGATGTAACAACACAACATATTTATTTTTCATAGAAAGCATAGCGACATATCTAATGACAGATCTATATATTTTGAATCGCCGTCCTATTACGTAACGTACATATCGCAGTAGACGTGTTTGTTTGCTCTCCGCCGTGTTCCGTCGTGGACAGCGTCTCCTTCTTGCATCGTGAATCTCTGAGTAGTGTGACTATGACACCCTCTTCCGTGTCTGCAGTATGTTGCTCGAACGTATGATTATGTTAACTATCGTATATTCTTTCTAGTGTGTTTTTCAGACTTACTTATTTTCGATCGCAGAAAGTCAATTTTAAACAAAATAATTTTATTTGGCACTTGGTGTAAATATTTGTTATGCAATTCTGCGAACGACAGTGCGTTCGTCTGGCACTACACTAACAACGATGTATCACACCATGTTCTCTTAGAACATTGTTTCATATTAAGTAAATTGTTAATCTGGAACGTCTGTTGATTCTTGTATCTGTAAATAGTTTATAATTATTTTCTGTTCTAAATTTAAATTAAAACCCTTGTGAAATATGTGTGAAATAAAAATCTTGTAATATATTTACACAAATATTTTTATTCACCATCATTTATATGTATAACGGAATATAATCTACACTAGTACCTACAAAATACCACAAAATTTACACCCATTGATGTAGTACCTTATCTGCCTAGCCTTTTCCCAACTATTTTGGAGTCGGCTTCCAGTCTAACCAGATGCAGCTGAATACCAGTATTTTATAGTTTTTTTTTTAATACCATTGATGTACTTATATTATCCAATTAAAAAAAAAATATTGTTAACGGGCGGTAAGAAATTGTCGCCCAGGTATGAGGGCTTACGCTAAAACTCGCGCGCTCGCGTGTCTGTATTGAAAAATAGTATGTACAGCGCAGAGCTAATCGCCGCGGGTGCCTGCGACGGGTCCCACACGCGCGGCGTGCGCTCAGTTGAACGCCGCTTTGTGCCGCGAAATCTCTATCGCGGCACAAAGCGGCGTTCAACTGAGCGACCAAAGAATATAGATGCTCTCGCATGTATATTCTTTGGACGCGAGTCACATGCGTCAGAAGGTACAGTTACGCACATAGGTTACGAATTCTCTACTTAGTAACCCAATTGTCACGAATGTGGACATATTTTCTGTCGACCTCGCCGACATTTTTTTGCCGAATAATAATCTAATAAGGCAGCCTACCCGGTCCCAGGTCCGCGTCGGACATCCGGAGCGGACACCCGCTCCGTGTACCCACGCGAATTTTAGCATAATCCCTGAGAGTCAGATACGACTCACTACAAAGCCGAACTTAAACTGAAACTCAATGTGCCAAAGAAAAGGCCAGTTTCTGTAGAACTCGTTAGAGAATCAATGCAATCTAGAGTCGAGATTAGCCATTCGAGATCCAGCAATAAGGCGAGATCGAGATTTCGAAAGAAGGCGTTCTTTTTAATCAAATAAACTTAATTAAAATGAAAACTCCATCTGGTAATCGTGTTATATTTTGTAAATAAAATAAACAATAAGTAATAAAATCTCGAACCAAAAAATTTACGTTTTTTAATGTTACATTCTGTATGCGTTCAGATGAATAAATCAGCAGACACAAATCACGACGCGTGCACACTTTAAATCCATTAATTATAATATTCTCAAGAAACATAGTGTGCTAAATCGCACTCGCTCAGTCTCGAAACCTTGTTTGAGTTGGAGATCGATTTCAAGAACGAGATTGTCTTCCCACGAGAGTGAATCTTGAAGAAAGGCTCGAGATCTCGCGTAATCTCGAATATCGAGATTGCATTACCTAGCTAGAACTAGCGTTGTAGTTGTAGATGATGTGAGTTACTCGATGACCACGGTGGAGTTGCCGCGCACAAACAGTATCGGCGGCATGTCATGGCTCATGACATTCAACCACGCCATATACATGGCCGCTGATATTCCCTGGAAAGTAAGAAGAGATTGTGCTGACTTTCACGAAACTGGGTGTCGCAAATTGTTTCCATCAATGTGATGGTATCTATAATTTAGCAACGGGTCATGCCTGTGAAAAACGGGCTAGTAATGGAGATATTTAGGCGAGTCTCATTTATTATAGGTTTGTTTATTTATTTATCACAAAAGGTTTTTTTTGGAAACAAGGAAGACTAGTCCTTTGAGATGCTATTCATAATTTTTGAAAGAAAATAGGATCGGCCGTGCTACATAAACTCAAAAATGAGAAAAAACGGTATTTTTTGCACTTTTAGGTTAGGATATCTCGAAACCCTGACGTGATAGAACAATTTTGAGGCTAGATTCGAATTCAGCGCGTCAAAATCCTTCGGAAAAGTATAGTCTGGTTTCTTGAAAAGAGTGTTCGTCAAATTTTGTTGACCTGTGATATTAGGGCTCATACGCAATACGCGGGTAACCGCGATGCGGCTAGCCGTTCGGCTGACCGCAGGATGCGGTTACGAATGCGGCCAACCGGGTTGCGGGCAGCCGCATTCGCAACCGCAACGTACCTACGGTTGAAGAACCGTTGCGATTTGCGGTCATATCGATCATTTTCAAAGATGGACGTGGAAGGATTTGCAGCTATATAGTACCTAATACACACGTTACGTAAATAAGAAAAACAAAGAAGTACTGGGTGCATCCTTGTTGCAAACACGGGATGAGAGCAAGCAGTAACTAAAAAAAAGGAAGATAAGTTTTTTTGGATTTACTAGGATAATCATAAACACGTTTGAAGAATTATTGAACATTTTAAAATTATTTATAACGAAGCATGACACACAATTTCACTCAATGGCCGGCAGCAGTCGCAAACTGAGCCGCACAGTGCGAATAGCAACCGTCGTCGGGCTGGCCGCCATTCGGGCCGCCCGCGCCGCGCCGGCCGCAGCCCTACTCCGAGCGACCGGAGCGGTTTGCGGGTAGCCGCATCGCAATGCGCATCGAAATAAATGGTACGTGTATATTTAACCTTTTAATAGAGTAACCGCATAGTGCGTATGAGCCCTAAGCCTACGTTCGCATGGACGTAATATTAACGCGGCGGGATTTTATTGCGCCCTGAATTTTCAACTCTGTGTTGAGCCGAGCATTGAGAATCCAAAAGAGCGCAATCCAGCGCGTCTAAAAACATAGTGTTGGATTTTCAACTCTCGGCGCTAAGCAGTGCGTTGAAAATCCAACGCGCGAAAAAAAGTGAGCCGTCACGGGACGCGGCAGATGTGAAACATCGACATTATTGCTTTCTTTGCAAGAGGCTGATCAGTGATCACTGTCTTTCTCTAAATTATCACTGTCAGACATATTTTATTATTAAAAATAATTTGTTTTCAAGTAAAACACAGGTTATGTGTACCGCACAGTAAACAACACTATGGAGTATACACTATAGGTATCCGAGCTGTGTGGCGAGAGAGAGATAGCTTAACGCCGGATCGAGTGGGAAGAGAATCGCAGTCGATTGCGCATGGCGACGCGTCGCGACACAGTACACAAGACTGTGACTGTATTACATATATATACACCATCACAGCGTGGCGACGCGTCGCCACGGCATGCGTCGCCACGGCATGCGTCGCCACGCCAGAAATTTGTTTTACGTGCGGCTATAGATGTTTCACATCAAAAAAATCGCCGCGGAAAATATCGCCCGTGAATACCTGGGCTTACATAATTATTAGGTGATAGACTATAATAATAAATTAATGCTTAAGAGCAGTCTCTAAGGAAATCCTACCTGTCGAGGTAAAGGCAAGGTCATGACGATAAAATCGGCGCCGAATGAGTTTTCAATCAATAGCTCTCGAATCCTCAAGTGTCGGCAGGTCTTGTTGTGTAGTCTTTCGGATTCTTCGTCTGATATCAGTATTTCTGTAAAAAAATATTTGTCATAGATATTTTTTTTATTGAAAAAAAAATGTACTTATATTTTTTTTATTGAAAAAATAAACTGTATGTGGTTAGCGTTGGAAAGTAGACAATTTAGAGAATGGCGCTTTTTACGCGCTTGCAATGTAGGTATTCCTTTTCCAGATTTTATGTCCAAACTCAAAAAAACGATTCATACGAGCCGTCTGTACGCTTCACAGACTTATTGCTCTGCTCGCTAAAGACTGTCTCACAAAAAATGTCTGCCGTCTGTGATGGTCCTTACCGTCATTGGTGGTAGTCCTGTGGTTTTTCGTTAAATCATTGAAGAAAGCCCACGTGGAGTCATCTGGCTTGTCCTCGATACCAGTAATCATCGTCAATTGTGAATAATTAATTCGGAACTTTTTCAGAAGCTGCGTCATACTGTAGAAAAAAAAAGTGGCACTCCAGGAGTGCCGACAGAAGTGAAAACAAAACACAAACAGAACTACTACTACTTTGCCACTTGACATATCGGATATACATTAAAACCGAGTACCTACATCCCGAGGACAGCCGATTACATCCGAAGCAGTGTCGGTTGCGGTAACAGTGGCGCGAGTTCAATAGTTTTTTTCCCATCTCAAAAAATGCCTAACGGGCTTAAAGAAGTTTTCATTTCAATAATACCTACCCAATAAATATATGTCTCTTGGATACGGCATGCATTGTGAGGAGGTTCCTCTAAAGAGAATCATAACGAAGCTTATACAGGGATTCCTCTCTCTGAACCCATTATCACCGTTAGCTTTGACCCTACTCTTTTATGTTGATGGGCAACATATTCGCAGCAGTATTGTGTTTGTATATTTCTAATTTAATTTTCTGGTGATAGACAAACAAAGTTCGTAGCCTATATTTATAAACTAAATAAAAAAAATGCTAAATGAATAATTTTAATACTGCATACACTTACTGTTTCTCTGCTTCTTCGATAGAAATATTTTTTCGAGGGAGTGCGAATATTCGCAGTGACATTTTCTCCCTACTACCTCTGCATGCGATTATGTATGGCAGCAGAATGTTCATGCCGCCATCGTCGTACAGCCACCATGCATCCAAAATACAATTCTGATACAAGGAACGGGCACACAAATAATTAGATATCCCTAGCTGCGCCCCGCTGTTTCAGCCGTGTAAATGTCGATCCCGTGGGAATATCGGGATAAAAAGTAGCCTATATGTTAATCCAGGGAGTCCGCTACCTCCATACAAAATTTTATCAAAATTTGTCCAGCCGTTTGAGCGTGAAGAAGTAACAAACACACACTCACAAACTTTCGCCTTTATAATATTAGTGTGAAGTGTGATTATTCTAGTAATTAGATAGCACTTCAACTTGTGTGTGTTTGGGTGAGGCCTATGTCCAGCAGTGGACGTCTTTCGGCTGAAATGATGATGATATGATGATGATGATCAACTTGTAATCCATACTAATATTATAAATAACAAAATAAGTCTGTCTGCCTTTTTACGCCATCGCATTTCTAGTGGATTTTCGTGATTATTTTGATTGAATTTAAACCAAAATACTATTTCTTTACAGCCAAGTATCTACTGGATCGTTGATATCTAAAGACATTTACTCTGGTGAATTTATATAGGTAGATGTCGCAGTCGCAGATGGATTGTCGAATCCGCTATTTTACAAAACAGCTCCGTTATTTGAAACAAATGAAGAGCATTTAGCTGGATTGCTCTGTTTCAGACGCCATCATTTTATTTTTGACCCACTGCATTCATAATGCAAAACGTTTATGGAATTCTGCGTGTTAAAGTGCAGTAATTATGAAAAACCGCAAAACGTCGTTGTTTTACATAACTGCTGTTTTGTAAAACACCCAGCATTTATGTATAACAGCAGATTCGACAATCCACCTGCCCATTAGATAATTAGATTAAAAAAATTACGTGGTTGAACGCCAAAACTTTGTAGGCCCCGACTTTGCGCGCAGGCGGTCCAAAGCGCTGCGACTGCGAGCGTTTAGCGGACATTGCGTTTTGTTGACTGACTGCGCCACTCAAGGCACGAGGCACTTGGAAAATAAAACGTTACAGTAGGTGTACCTATTCCCACGACAGATTCCCAAGATTTATTTAAATAAATAATCGGAAATTTACATAGGTACAAATTACAAAACTTTGTGGTAAGTACTCTAGAGGCCCACACAGTACCTACCCAATCATTAGTACATACCTACAAAAAAGGTTGTTGACAATAAAGGCTCCTGCAAACAGGCGCGACGCGCGATGCGAATCGCGCGCGACAAAAGGCACCGCTCGTTGCGCGACTTGCGGTGCCTGTGTCGCGCGCGATTTTTTCATGTGTCGCGCCTGTTTGAAAGAGCCTTTACAAGTTTCCTGGTCCGTGTCAAGCAAGATTGACGTGGTCAGTTTTATTAAATGGTTTTGTTAATATTACGACAAAACTTTTATGTTGGTATCTCTTAAGTTTTTCCGTCATACATACCTGATGAAAATACTTTGATCAAGACATGGTCCTCTGAGCTTGCGATGTCAGAATCCGAGCTCATGATCGACAGCACACGTTCGCGTGACTGCTCTTGCTCTGTATCGTCGGAGAATGCCGCCACACTTGCGCGAGCACTTGCGCGAGCACTAACCGACTGACTCGAGTGACCCGGCCTCTTGTAAGGTCGCATGTTCGTTGGTACGTGCAAGATGGCCATTGCCAGCTCGAATTGAAACGTCATCCTAGGGATATATCGGCATTGTCATCCAGGTATCGTAGTCAAATTGCAGCCGTCGATACTACCAACGACTGGGACAGAAACAACCGCAAGTATTGAAGCGACGCATGCAGTTAGGCCCCTCTTACAGATGGTGTTGACTAACCGAATCATACGAAAGTAAGTAAGAAGTTCTGTATGCGGGCAGGTGTGCCAGTCGAACTTGTAGCCTAGGAGCACGACGTTGGGCGCGATGCGGCCGAGCCCCGTGGCCTGGAGCAGCGCTTGGCAGCCCTGCTCGAAGCTGCAGCCTTGGACCAGCACGTAGAACGCGCGC
Source organism: Luperina testacea (assembly GCA_927399505.1). Taxonomy (NCBI): domain Eukaryota; kingdom Metazoa; phylum Arthropoda; class Insecta; order Lepidoptera; family Noctuidae; genus Luperina; species Luperina testacea. Next base: position 5,779,446 of record OV656771.1, read on the forward strand.
ATTTTGCGTTGTCTCAGCCACTCCTCACCTGCCAGCCGCCGGTAGAGCCGCTCCACCTGCGTCAGCTGGTCCTGTGGAATAACGGCATTTACGTCATCGCGGATAAGAAAACCAGAGTTCCGCATATATAGTGTCCTCCAAAAGTTAGTTTACATTTTTCCACTTCAGCTGTGAAGCCACATTATTATTTAAAATTAAAAAATAATTTGGAACTCATATGGGATTTCTTGATTATTTTAAGATAAGTGTTAAAGTAGTTGAATTAATTAATAAAAACGTAATAGCAGTTCAAATATTTGGATCACTAGAAGTCAACGCTGAAGTAGAAAAATGACAACTACCTTTTGGAGGCCACTGCACTGTAAGCCTGCATATTATAAAGGTAAGCTGTTGGTTTAATTTTATTGCTGAATGGGCCTGCGCTTGACCCCGATCTCGCGTGATGGAAAGAAAGAAAGAAAGAAAAAGTATTTATTGCGACTCGTACAGGAAGATCACAAACTAAACTAAATACAGCAAAATAAAAAACCAAGTGAAAGCGATGGATGAGGTTGACATCGTACCGTTGTTGTGAACCTTAGCGAAGAAAGTTCACTGCTATACAATCCGCTAATCAGCTTTGACAGGATGCCTGTGAGTTTCTAATAAGGTCTGATGAAGACAGTGCAGGTAACTGTTAAAGTAAAATCGATCCTTACATTTTCAATATCTGCCAGGATCATAAAGGAGCCAACCTTCGTGATGAGGGCGCCCAGGTCTGTGAGCCACGGCCTGTCATCCGGCTTGCCGGCAAGTACCAGTAGTTGGGGGTTGTACGACTTGGTGTGTGCCGTGCGATGGTATATGTGCACTATAGACGTTATGGTCTCTTGATAACGCTGAGCGTCAGTACTACTGCCCCAACTGGTTTCTGAAATTTTTAAATATAACTATTTTCATAAAAGTTGTGGCGTATTACCTACCAAATTGTTTCTCGCTTTGAGCATTTTTTGGTTCACGTATGTATACAGCATTTATTTGTTAGGTATAAGAAAATGTTTCCCTACGACGCGCCGTTTTTGAGATAATGCGAAAAACCGTCTACTTCCGGCTCACCTCCTAGTCGTCAGGACTTTTAGTATTTTCACTCCCTCACCTCACAAGTTTCTGAAAGAATCGCTTAGGTCCCTGCTCACACACTCTACACCCCCCTTTTGGGCCATTCGTTGACTGAACTACACAAAAATATAAAATAAAATATTCCGAGAGTAAAATTATGTAAAATAAAAACTTCGGAATTTTCCAGATTTGCAGGTTTTTACTTAGCTTAGGAGTATATAGGGATGAGGAACAGAGTGTAAAGTTCACTCATACTCTATAGAAAAGGGAGGATCCTCCGACCAGACGGGTGTTGTGTCTGGCGGGCAACTGCCCGTTCATTCATGTTGGGCCGTTGTATCTATGCTAGTTGCGCGGTAAACTCTGCTTGCGCGATGCAGGATTTGCGTGACGTCAGTAACTCAGTATGACGCGTTGTTTGCATGTGGCGTTGTAGATACCGCTACCAGGATTACTGCCAACCAACTCAGCAGATATCAGTTATAGGACTTATAGGTAGCATAGCCAGATATTAAGTGGTACCTAAATGATAAAGATAAATGATGCTGATGATGACCTGGCAAGTACCTAGGTACCAACTTCTCGAAATTTTCATTAAACCATTTTTGTGATGAGTTCAAAAAATTGCTTTGACAAAGTATCAACCAAAGACTTAATTATACCACATCTTGTGTATTTTACGTGTTTCTAGTATCCTACGAGCAGACATAATTAAATTAGTGGACATTTAATCAAATTTTTCTAACTAGCTTATGACAATATTAGTTTATCACTTTACCTGGTTTCCTATACAGAACTAAGAGATAGAGTGTGATGAAAATAAACGTTGTGATGAGTGCCATGATCCAGCTAATCACCATCATTATGATGAGGCACAGTATGAAACCTGCCAGTGACACCCACGTGTTGTAGTACTGCGGACGGAAACAAAATGTTTTACAGTAGAAAATAAGTACCGACCTATACGGATAGAAAACGGTGCCGAGAATGCATAAGATAAGGAATAAAAGACCTGCGGGGTTATTGCGTAAGGGTGCTTGATGAGGAGGCGAGTCTGTACGAGTCGGTACCGATCGGTACAGGTATACCTAATATTCCCCTCGTTATCTTATGCGCTCACTTATAAAGAAATAGGTAAAACATGTAATCGTTTCTTTCCGAAGATCAACCTGCAGAGACCTCTACCGGGAGTCGGGACCGAAAACCCGCTTCTTTATGTGAGCATCACAATATCATTAACAATGGCTTTCATTATGACTTTTCAATAACATACATAGATTGCGTTATTTACATTGTTGAGCAGACAAATTTTTCGAACATATGAAGCAATGGATTAGCACTATCCTTCAAAATTATTCAGATTGTGATTATTAGTGTGTTACGCAATTGGGATGTTTGAAAGTAGCGCCAGTGATAAAAAACTGAGGAGTAGGTAACCAAATGTAAGTACTTAGTAGTAGTGTAGTTCTCAGCATACGGTGGGGAGGAATGAGGCACATTGTGATGATGGAATGTCTTAAAAACTGGCAAAATAAAGAAAATGTGTATGGACTATGTGTAAAGGATGATAATATATTGCTAGGAATTAGATGAACTCTTAGAGGACAGCTAATAGAGACACATAATTACATATTATGTAGATGTATGGAAGAAAAAAAGGTGCTGCGCTAACCCGATATAAATTTGAATAAGAAGGATAATGATTTCGGTTATGAGAATGAAATAGGGCCGGTAATTAGTGCATTCAAATACAAAATGATGATAAAAATACCCTGAAACGCGGCCGCCAACTGAGTGGCTTGAAGAAGGCCGCGTGGAATGTGCAGAAGTTGATGAGCGCGTACGAGGCGAGGTAGAAGTTGGTTATCAACGGCGCTATCGTGTTCAAATCCGCTGTCAATGAAAAGGTGTGTTTTTATATTATTCACTCATTATGAAGCCCGCAAAGTCGAGTAGGTACCTAAGTGAGTTTTCATACTTGCCAACGACGGCAACGGCTCTAACTGATTCAAAATGTCTAAATTTGTGTCGTAAAACAACCCCAATGAAACAACCCCACAGGAGAACACACGATATCATCAAATGAATACGGTCTATTAAAATATTACACCTTAGACTAAATTGAATAAAATCATTACTGTCAATGGCAAAAATGACGATCATACCAATAAAGTCATACGTGAGATGAAAAGTGCCTACTTACCGATAAGCAAAAAGAGCAATGAAACAAAGAACACAAGCACATATCCTCTGTAAGGTTCGCCATGCTTCCCGTATCGTTTGGAGAAGAAGATGAGTCCGGGGTATAAGCAGTCGAAGCCGAGCGCTTGGATCAGCCGCGGCACCGACAGCAGGTTGGTCAGCGCTGTCGACAGCGTGGCCGCCCAGCAGCCGAGGTAGATCATGGGGCCCCAAAGTGCCATCATTTGCATTATCTGGGAAAACAATGCGATAACGTAGTAATGAGCTAGTTTAAATGCTTGCGGTTCGACAGAGTACATAGTAGGCTCAATCACTTTACTCATATCCAATTTTGCTTCTTTAAGCCAATTTTGACAGTGATGTTTTTTTTAAAGTCATTATCTCACTTCAAACTTGTTTCCTTTTGTTTTTCCTTCTTAGTTACTAATTTTATAGTACCTACCTATAGTGGTTGTTACATAATTATTGTGTTTCTGATCTGAGGCATACCTACGGTGCTAACCTATAATGATATAATTACAATTCATTGACTGCCCCGTTTGGTCTCGTGGTCGCAAGTGCGATTGCTGATCGTTGGGTCCTGGGTTCAATTCCCGGGTCGGGCAAAGTGTTATTGAGTTTTTCCATTAGGAATTTCTTAGTAAAGCCCGGAGTTTGGAAGTTGGCGGTGTGATCACCCCCGTGCCTCAGAAAGCACGTTAAGCCATTGATCCTACACCTGATCTCTCTCCGGTCGTGTCGGATTACCGTTCCATCGAACTATGAGAGTGAGGGAAGAGGGAGTGCACCTGTGTCTGCGCACACACTTGTGTACTATAATATCTCACGTGCCTCCGTGCCCGCGCGTGCTAGTCTCCGTTGAGATTGGCCGCCGTGGCCGAAATACGGTCTGGAGCACTTTATAAGATATGAAAAAAAAAACATCCATTGTTTCTTTGGTCTTCTCCTATTCATATAGTCAAGAAAGAGAAAGTGTGAGTTTAGAGAACATAATGTAAACTTTCGTCACGATGTTTCCGGTGAGCAGCTACAGTAGGTCCTAGGTACTTTATATGCAACAATAAAATATTAAATGTACAGACGCCACCCCATCAAGCTACTACAATCCGTCAAATTTCTTTAATAGATTTTCAACTTTATCGCTAAAGTTTTAAGGTTCAAAGTTGATTGGAAAAATATGACAGTTTCGGGTAGCTTGATATGCTGGCGACTGTACTTGCGGGCCTCGTGGTTAGTAATAACAGCCGCACGGGTCGATCGAAGATCAAGCTACGCTTGCCGACGTTAGTCGGCGGATAGGTGACCATCCATTACATATCTACCTCCAAGCCTCGGAAAGCACGTTAAGCAGTTGGTCCCGGCTGTCATTCGAAGATCTTCGACAGTCGTTACTGGTAGTCAGAAGCACGGAAGTCTGTCGACTAGTTTTACCAAGGGTATCGTACCTACACTGTTACCCGTAACTGGGTTGTGGACGTAAAATAGGCAGTCGCTCTATGTAAAGGTTTTCCTTTACATAGAGCGACTAACCTTTTGGTTAGGCAGGTGAGGTGATGGAACAAGTTATATAGGTATTATGTATGTACTTCGTAATTGTTATGTAGTCCGTAGTGACACTTGGGTATACAGTCTTGTAAGGAGCCGTTAGCGACGTCGTTAGGGTTGCCGGACGCGTCTCGCAGTGCGCCCACGCCGGACAGCCCTGTCATCGTCAGGTACGACGTTACTGATATGGCCAGAGCGGTCAGCGTTCCCTTCGGAATGGCCGTCCCTGGGTCCTGAAACGGATGAGAAAAGGAGGTTAAGTTGGAGTATGAAGTCCGAAATTCTGAGAACCCGTCAATTGTTGGAGATGGCGTTGCCCATACAGTCACTGGGTTCCAGTGGTGAGATAACAGCTGCTCATTAAGTACCTAACAATAAGATAAAGATTTTATGTTAGGTACTTATCAGACACCAGTGTATCTGCTGTGTGTAGTGTGTGTATTTTTTTAAACATGCATGGATACTAATACAATTATACAGTGTGTTAGGTTAAACGAGGGACATACTTTAAGGGAGTGTAGTACTCATAAAAATGAAGAACTTTTACTAAGAAACCAACATTGAAATCGAGAAAATAAAACCAGCCGCTCTATACATTTCTGTTCGCATAACTGGACAAAATGTGGGGAACAGCTGTTTTTTTTTTCATATTTTTGAGTCAGGCCCATATTAAAAGTTGTTCATTTTCATGAGTACTACAGTCCCTTAAAATATGTCCCTCGTTTAACCTAACACACTGTATATAGCATGTTTAAAAATAAATCATTTAGAAGCATCAGTCGATGCATCAGGCAGATTATAAAAATACGGGAATATTATACTACTACCTATCTCATATTATAAGCTTTACGATCTCCGCTGAATTTTCAGTACAAGTAATTCTCACTGGCAAATGAGAAAAGAAAATTCAATATTTTGTCCAATCGAACGTTTATTATTTATTCAGTTGTACACACAATTATACTTTAATGTTGGTGCTGCACTCAGCATCAACTTTACCTTGCACCAAAATCATCGTCTACATACCTTTTTTAATTTAGAGAATTCAAACAACAAAAAAGAAAAGAAAGAAAGGCTAAAAGAAACAACAAATGTCGGTATAATTTACCTTGAGATCACCACAAATATTGGCACCTGCTTGCACACCAGTTACAGCGGGAAAGTAAATAGAAAACACGCTGAAGAAATCGTGGTATTGACCCTCACTGAACCGGTAATCAGGCAACCAGTTTTCTTTTGCCACTTCAACTGTAAAAAACCACAGGTCAAAGATTAAAAACCTTATATCTATGACTTACAACGGTAACCACACACACGAACACCACACTAACGAATGTAAATTAAATCGTAAAAGGAATAAAGAGAACATTGAAAATGTTCAAACCAGAATAATGAAAAGGTATCTTCAAAAACTCGTAATAACAATCCATCACTTACAACTTAGACCTGCGAATCCGCTAGCTCTCTCTTGGTCGTTGGTTGGTCCAATAGCTGCACCAATCACAAAATTTAATATCGCTGTTACTATGATAACCATCAAAAAGTTCTGAAAAATAAACAGGAGATTGCAAATTTTCAAGTTTTCTATAAATGTCAGTCAACATTATAATTTCACGAAATAAAGCCATGAATCGTTTTAAACCCTGAAAACATAAGTGAGTTTGAAGTGAGCTATCAATCCACCTGAATGTTAAGAATCGCTAGGGATTGACATTATTGACAGCGTAGGTACTTCAAGCTCAATTTACTTGAGTTTCACGGTAAGATTTTCACAGAATAGATCGGGCGAGGCTTACTTGGGTTTTAGTTTCCCAGTCCATGCCAACAGCGCAGATGAAGCACATCACAAACAGGGCTATGACACCAACGATTCGCGTATCGTTAGGGCCGTTATCTATTATTTTAAGACCATTGGCCTTGAGCAACTCATTCAAAGAATCACAAAAACCGATGGTATTCATACTAGCTGCTACAGAGTTAGCGAAAGCGAATATTATCCCCACTGATGCACCTAGCTCTGCACCTAAAGATCTGGACACGAGGAAATAAACTCCACCTGTAAGAGATCAGTATATTATGATTTAAACACATATTCTCATGATAATTTCTTAGTAAGATCTTTTAAACGATCGAATACAGAATAAAGTAACAAATCACATCGGTCTGGGTGGGCCCAACATACCGCCCTTGCGGTATGCCCAATATATGTACTGCCTTAGACATGCTTTCTGCCGTGTTTATTTTCTGCAGTATTCTTGATGTCAGATCTGGTTGCTTATTGAGACAATCTTAAATCGTAGGTAATGTTCTCTTTAATGTCAAACTTAACATTTGTAGCATTATAGAGAAAATATGGATTTTTAGGTGTATAGGAACGCATTAAACTATATGTAGAAAAATATTGGTTGGATTATGGTTTACTTTTAGGATAGTAGTAGAGTGGTTCTTATGTTACCTCCTTGTAGTTCACCATTAGTGCAGATGGCGCTCAAGGAGAGCGTGGTGATGACACAGACTATGCCCGAGATGAAGATGATGAGGATAGTCATCGCGATGCCAGCCTGGGCCACGATCCATGCGATGCGCAAGAACAACACCACGCCCCAGATGTTGAGCAGGCATGGTATTAATACACCCTGTTATTTTCAAATATAAAAATGATGAAGGTAGGGTTCACTTCTTGACATTCGAGACCTAGAGAAGAGGCGTTGTTATAAAAAAAAATGTGAATATAGGCGATGGTTTGTCTCCGTGGGTACCGTAAATGTTATAGGTACAAGACGTGTTCCGATGGGATTTCCCATCACCAAAAATGACGAATGAAGTTCCATAAAAACTTTCATCCCCTATTTAACCATTAGGGATGAATGTTTAAAAATCCATCCTTATAGTGCTCACCTAGTGCAAACTCATATTTTTAAGCTGTGCGTTGTCTGCTACTGAATTAATGTATTTTTTTAAGGAAAAGAAATCTTCAGCCTTGAAAATGGTTTACAGAGGAGGGTTCACAGAGGGGTCAGAATAATAGAACTATTTTCTGACTATCGATAAAATACAGATAGGTAGGTACCTGTATCCATCCTAATTTGATGTTTCCATACGTGGTCAGCTCAGGAGTGGGGTCTGCATGCCTCGGTTGCAACTATAGTCAAAAGAAAATGATCGTTAACCATTGATGTAAAAAATAGTGGTTAACACATGTTTTCGACATTGTAGACCGTACCTACTCGGTTCGTGCGATTATTTTGTGAAAATTGAGCGGAGTCGTGCGATTATTTTGTGAAAATTGAGCGGAGTTAGGTTACCTACGTACGGCGTCATAACAAAAGTTGAAACAATCTAGGTAAGTACCTAGTGGTTTTGTGCTATAAGTTTTCATATTTTTTTTTGGGTGAGGTTCACAATATCCACTATTGTGATTTAAATTTGAAACCTCAACTAATGTGGGTCATAATGAAATCCACTACAATATTAATGCCCGGCTAGAGCATAGGACTTTAATGACTTGATTTAGGTTAGGTTTACACGCAGACATAGAGAAGAGAAAGGATGGAGTGTTAGCCTCACAAAAGTGACCACTCTCGAAAGAGGCAAAGTGACTGTGCATCCAATACTTGTCTCTTTTCTGAAAGCCTGTAAAAGAAAATTCAATTTTATAAAATGTAAGTACTTTGAATTTGTCAAATTCAATAGTCTATTCAAAATCAGAGTTCTAGAAAGAGACAACTAGTGGCCACATGTTCGCTTTGTCTCTCTCGTACTTTTCGGCCTTTATTCATTTTACAACTGAATACGGAACTCTCAGTTCATTCTCTATGTCTATGCGTTAGCTTGCTACCTACATATTAGTAATGTGAGGACATGTAATTTTACATTAGCGACCAGGGTGGTGTGAAAAAAGTATATGTGTATGTATACCAATATATCTTCGCCGTTTACGCTGGCAAGCTCATACATGCCTTGAGCTCCTCTTGGATCAGATCCTATGCGACGTTTTGTAACTGAAAATTTTAATTTTATTAGTACCTTACCTACATAATTCGAACTAAAATACCAACTCCTTAATAACTAACGCGGAGTAAAGTCATGCCTAACATAAACCTCGACTCCTCGTCTATTAAGAAGGGGTATAAAACTATGCTTTTCTAAATCATAAATACAATAGACTGCTCATGATGATGCCTATGATGATTGTTAATATATTTTCAGTTACTGTAATTATCAATATTATTGCTCTAGGTATGAATAAAATATTTCACAATCATTTTTTATACTCACCAAGCTCATCATAGTTTTGCAGTAGACGTTCGTCCATTATCTAAACATACAAACTTATTTGTATTGCCAATAATTCTTAAAAAATGTTTCACTTATTTGGCACAGGAATGCGTTTCAATTTAAAATAATTAAGATGGGCTAATTAGTCGTGAATGGTTCGCGGACGCTGTCCTGTAGAAACTGCTTTACTACCGCACTTCACCGGTTAGTGGTTACCCCAGACTGCCCAGACCAAACAACCAATTTATGTTGAGCTCCGACTTACCTCTACAAGACATTATATATAACCCTTTAACTGTTGTCGTGTGGCTTATAAGACCATGATGCAACCGAAATTGCTGCAATTTTTCTGCGGAAGCGTTTTTTTGTTTCTAAGTCGTCGAAGGAGTGAAAGTGGGAGTTGTTAGGTAATGCTTATGATCCGAAATTGAAACTGTGCATTGGTTTGTTGGGCGCATAGGGTAGGCCAAAAACATGGGTTTTATCGTTTCATCATCATCCACAGGCCGACTTCAACCCCTGCTGGGCATAGGCTTTGTTTTCAATGCCAATTACGGCTCTTGTGCCAGCCTCATCCAGGTTTTTATAATAAATATTTTGCATTATTATTTTTTAACAGTTGGGTTTTTTATCAGCTTAAAGCATGCTTCAAGAGAGTGGTTTGGCGCACAAGAAATAGACCAAATCAACCTTTATGGGTTAATATACTGAAAGCAAGATCGGGTATCATACGAATGATCGTCTCATTATACTTAGGTATATACAATCGTAGGTATACGAACAACGACTTTGCTACTTACTTCTTGTTTACTTTGGCACTCATGCTTGTGGAATCACTTTTAACATATTGATTTGGGTAACTTTATAAATCCCTCAATGTATGCCCAGTATTAGGTACTCTGTAGCTATAGATACCCTTCAGGCGTATACGTTGTCGCAATCATTATATTTTAGCAATTTCGGCATCAGTCTTCGCTACATTGTTAAATTCATATCGAGCACTAAAACATATTGTAGGTACCATTTCTTTTTTCCTTTTTGGCAACTGAGCCGATGATTGTACGATTGTCGAGTCAGTATCTGTCAGCAAGTTGTCAGCGTCATCCACGCGTCATCATGTATCAAAGGAGGGTTCTGATAGAAGTTTAATAATAATGATGGTTCTTTGTAGATATAGGTTAGTGTTGTCTGTGGCATTTAAAAGAAGATTTAATTGATTTTGTAGATTTTCCTTACCTGAATTCTTGCAGCTTAGGAGCGCTTGGGAGCGAAGAGAATTCTACCTTAGGTCGAAGTTTGGCGCCAATATAACTGGAAAAATTAAATGGAATTCCATTTCGATATTTGAACGTTCTTCACCTCCTTCTGTGAAACTATTTTACCCTCTGTAGTAGGTATCATTTTGGAACGCATTTCACGTTTTCATAACAACAGACAACACTTCTCCTTGTGCCTTCGATAGAAAAACAAATCAAACTCATTCAAGTATTGGAAAAATAATTTATTGCAAATAATGTTTTTGTCTTTCCTTTTAATTGAATTTTCACAAGTTATTTAAATGTCCAACTTTAATTCAAGTAAGTTAATTTTAATTTAGTGCCAACGATCAACGAGCAAAGGAAGTTAAAAGAAAACAAAAAATAAAAAGGAGTCAAGGTAAAAATATAACAATATAAATAAACAGGATTCAGCTTAAATACCTAATAGGTATTTTAAAATTATTTCTAAATAAATCGTACATAATAACAATACCTACACATTACATCTTATACCAGCAATAATCAGCAATCGGCTGGATTGAAAACTGCTGGGTTTCCCCAGGGATCGCTCCTAGGCCCGCTTTTGTGAGACCTTGGATGCGAAGACTGGTCCTGCGTGTCAACTTAACGTGTTCACAGAAACCTTAAAAATGTATTCGTCTTATAGACGTAGCGTAGTTAAATAAAATATACGTTTAACTTCTAAATTGTATAAATAATTACTTAATACTTTTATTGTGCTTTGGTAAAAGATTTTGTTCATTTTATTGGTTCGTTAAAACCTTAAAACTATGATGTATTTGATTAACTTAAGGCTAATTATTTATCTATTTACTGTCTTAATATTACCTATTACTAAAATGCTGCGTGTTCATGATAATAAGTACATAATTGTTCATGATTGTAACATACATACTGTATTGGTTCCTTAAATATTGTACAGTTGGTCATTACAACAGTCTCTATGCATTGAATAACACATATTTTCTATTACTCTATGATGGCTTGTGTGACCTTTTAAGCTCCGCTAATGAGACACAATTAATTTTCTATCGTATTACATAGGATACGCGCGGAGTTTGACGGGTCTAGGCTTTTCTTAAAACTACTTTCACCTTACCTTTCACCTTACTACTATAATCTGTAGATGTCATTTTTTCGCCATTTCGTCAATAGGTACATGATTCTTATAACAGACGAAAAATTTCAACGCAAGGTAAACCTTTTTTAATTACGCGTCAACTCTCTGGCATACATACCTACCTACGAGGTGTGGCAATTAAGTTCCGGGAATTTGTCAATAAAAAACAAGAAAATGAAGTTTTAGGAAAAATTTTACTATCGACCTTCACAATAATCTCCCTTTAACTCTACACAACGATTCCAACGTTTCTCCCATGATTGGAAGCACCCTTGGTAGTCCTCCTAAGTTAGCCCGTTTAGCACCACGGTTAGAGCTTCTTGGACCTCCTGTACGCCAGCTCAGGGTCATACTCAAATATCCAAGTCTCGTCTCCAGTGACTACCCGACTCATCCAGTCTGTGCCGTCGCTCTGAATGCGGGATAACAGATCCTAGCAAATCGATTTCCGCATTTGTTTTTGTTCATGGGTGAGAACTTTAGGCACCAACTTTGCGCAGATCTTTCGCAAGTTCAAATTCTCGTGTAACATCTTGCGAACCGTTTCTTTGTTGATGTTTAACTCGTAAGACAATGCACGAATACTTAGGCGACGGTCAGACGTGATCAACATGCGCAAACGATCAACATTCGCGTCGGTACGAGAGGTGACGGGAGCTCCTTCACGTGGATCGTCTTCCACCGATTCACGCCCTTCCTTGAACCGCTTCGCCCATTCAAACTCACGCGTTTTTGACATGCTATCGTCTCCATAGACAACCTGCAATTTTCGGATTTCCGAAGGATTTTCGCCAGATTTCACAAAAAATTGAATCACAACACGTTTGCTTGTAATGTACGTCACACGTTTTCACTACGCCAATAAAAAAGTTACTTGCATAAAATACGCACAGAACACAAACCAAACGTACCGTACCGACGTCGTCCGTACCGTAACGTACTTCAACTTTGAACTCTAACTAAAAGGAAGATACCTCTTCTTAGACAGATGATAACAAATGAAAAAGTGTTGCCAGTTTTTAAATTATAACTAAATTCCCGGAACTTAATTGCCTGAGGGGTATGTTCTTGTTTGTTACAGTTATTTTATTAAATAACTTCAGCGATTGCACTTCTTCAGCATAATATAGGTACTACAATAATTTAGAATAATACGGCACCCCTCACTGGTATTCAAACATTATTGTTGAAAAAACTTTCATCTGAAACTATATACGTAATAACTTCTTTCAGTAAGCCTTTATTTAGTTATCTAACTAATGTAAAAACATGATAACGTTGTACTCTTTAATGTACCTGTCTGTACACAGTTATATTACTTCTGATTTTGCATCACTATCACTGTGATCTTTATTCTCATTCTAATAAGGTTTTTGGTGGGTTGCTGCCACTGTCAAGTCTGTCAAAATCATTGTGATCTTTATTCTTATCACAATAAGGTTGCTAGGTTTCTGCTGTCAGAAGTAAAATATCTAATTGTGTAAACAGACTGTAGCGTTGTATTTATTTTTGTGACGGAATAATGATATTATTATTCTGACAGAACAACGCTACTCGGACAGAACATTGAAAACATAACAGAACAATGATATAGTAGGAGAAAAGATTGAGAAATATTGGTATTTTAATAACTAGGAGTAGAAGGTGAGCACGGAGGTATGGTTGCCGCGCACGAACATCATCGGTGGCATGTCGCGGCTCATCATCTCCAGCCACGCCATGTACAGCGGAGCCGATACCGATCCCTGCAACAAATTGTACAAGTAAGTACATACCTATATAAGATATTTTTTATAGTACAGAAGGCATCTATTTACTTAGACATATTATTTACATAATATTTAAAAGCTAAAAGTCTTAAAATAATATTTAGAATAAAATTGTTTTGGTTCTAGGTCATGCCGGTTTCCTCACGATGTTTTCCTTCACCGTTGATAGAGCAGTGGTGATGAAATTTGTTACACAAAGTAAAGCGCCTGGCTGGTTTCGAATTCGAACCCACGACTTACAACTCGTAAGTCGGGGCCGTTACTACCACTGCTCCAATTATATATTAAAGTATAGTAAAGTTACAAAAATAAAAATTGGAATTAGGTACTTTAAAAAAAACTTCTTTAAAAGATCGTACCGACTGCGAGGACCAGGACAGCAAAAACAAAAGAATGAAACTGTCAGAATAATACCAATTAACGTGAAGAATATGTAGACTTGAATCATGAAAGTTAAAAGAAATGTTGCCTAGTGTACGTACCTTCCTAGGCATGGGCAGTGACATGACGATGAGGCGAGCCTCCTTCGAGTTAGCGAGCAACAGTTCCCGTAGCCTCAGCTGGCGTTTGGTCTTCTCAGATAAAGTCAGCAACTCTGTCTCACTTATGCAATAATCTGTAGAAAATAGGTGACATTTTAATATATGTATACTGATTTAATGTGACTACAAATTAAAAAAAAAAACAAGTCTTTTGATTTTTTTTTAAAGACTGACTGTAGATGAAAATATAAACAGACTTCATTGTCAAGTAACACTATTACCGCGTATAAAATCAAAATTGAAAATCAGACAATAAAATATCACAGTACCTACATAATGATGTTAGATTGATATTAAGTGATGTCAAAATGACAAACCAACCAGATTAATGTTTCACAAGCCATGCGCCGAAGAAATGCCTCATCTGGTTATATTCTCTTTGCCCATCGGTAAAAATGACGAACACCCATACAAAGTTTCATCCCTTATATTTTCTCTTTCTTCCCTATTCGGCTATTCATATCCTCTTAGAGATGAATTTTCAAAAATCCTTCCTTCGTACCCTCTTTCGTTATATAAGGAACTCTTGGGCAAAATTTCATGCTTCAGGACCTTCTTTGGTTTAGGCTGTGCGTTGTTTTTCAGTGAGTGAATTGAGGATTTTTAATCGACTTACCCGGATTAGCGGATTCGTCAGTGAACTTCTTGGTAATGTCTTCGAAGAGTTTCATGGTCTCTGGTTGCGGTGGCTCCGTGATGTCCTGCACCATCGTCAGGGAAGAGTAGTCTATGCGGAACTTCGCTAGCAGGTTGGCCATACTAAATATAAGGGTTTCGGATCAGAATACGTAGCAGAAAAGGAAAACCATTAACAATTCTTGAAATTAAACTTCTACTATTTATGACTAGCTGGGCTTTACCGTGTACATTTTGGTATTAAGATATAATAGTAGATTATACAACAAGTGAATAAAAAGGGAATTTAGTTCGAGGTACGAAGTTGGATCCCGAGAGCAGCGAAGGATTCTAGAGTAAAATCACGAGCGTAGCGAGGGATTCTAGATTAGAATCCTGAGCGGAGCGAGGGATACAAGTACCGAGATACATTTTTTATTCACGTGTTGTGTACTCTACTTTTTACCATTGACTGTGAGAAAATAAAAAGGAGCGTGGACAAATCATCTACTATAACTGCTGCCTTAGAACGAAATGATTCCGGAGTCAGTCTCTCATTTTCGATATCGGAAGAACTCATTTTATTATAATTACTTCAGTTAAGGTGAATGGGTAGTTGAGACCGCGATATTCAAATTTTCTTACGTTTTTTGCAATTTGCAGGTCAGTGTCAGATTGTATCTTGATCAAAATATGATTCGCGACAATAACAGGTACATATTTAGAGAATTATAATCATTAGAATCATTAATATATCTTTCTAAGTTAGATTTCTACCACCAACCACCAATCTCTTATGGAAAAGTGTTAGTGGTACAAATAAAAATGGTTTTTTTTTTGAAGTGAAAACTTCTTTAGCGGCGTTGTACACTTTTTTTGTAATGGGTAAAAAATGTTAAACTCTCGTCAGGACACGTGACCTGATCGAAAATTCGTAAGACGGATGGCCGTAGCCGGTACCGCGCGTGTTTTGTTTATAAGACGATTCACAAAATACACACGTAATTGTTCAAGTTTTCACTTCTGTCGGCACTCCCGGAGTGCCACTGTTTTTTTTTTTAATTTGGAATAGAATAGCTCCATTCAGCCTCCCAGTACGTACTTTCAGCAGCAGCGTTTTTTTTTGTACGTAATTCGTGTTTGTTCCAAATTCAAAATGTCTTTATTCACTCAGTGAGTAAAAAAGAGTTTTATTCACTGTCATCGATGAATAAAATGCCCTTTTTCGAGTGGCAATGGTAAAAATATACTTTCAAGTAACCCGAGAAGTCATTTTTTTCTACCAAGAGTACAACAGTAAGCACCCCGCAACGTGAACACGTAGTGCGCCCATTTTCTCATTTAAAAAATACCTATTATCAATGTCAGGTTAATATAAAAATTAAGTTAAACGCTTCATTCTTA
This sequence comes from Luperina testacea, assembly GCA_927399505.1. NCBI lineage: Eukaryota > Metazoa > Arthropoda > Insecta > Lepidoptera > Noctuidae > Luperina > Luperina testacea. Next base: position 5,795,299 of record OV656771.1, read on the forward strand.
CTTCCTCTCCTCGAGTTCCATCTCGTGGAGCCTGTTGGCGAGTGCGAAGATCCGTAGTTTGCAGTTGCCCCACGCGGAGCGCTGCGAGATGATGTAGGGCAGCAGGATCGTCAGCCCGCCGTCGTCGTACAACCACCACACGTCTAAAGTTCCTGCCTCCTAAACACACAGACATGACTTACTAACTATATAAATACATTACGTGCCTTTTCCCGTAGTTAGGTAGGATGAAACTACTGTACGCCTCGCGATCCTGCAGACTAGTTCGAGTTTCTCATAATGCTGGAAACTTTCTTTTGGTCAATATCGACTCTTTGATACTGTTGCTTGACTTGATTCAGCCTATGTCAAGCAATAATAGTAGTAGATTTTCAACGCCTGGCTTAGCACCAAGAGTTGATAGTCCAATGGAGTGGTTTTTAATGCGCTCGGGATGTGCTCTGTTGAATTCTCAACGCTCGGATTAAAGCCGAGAGTTGAAAATCAAGACCGCGTATTTCTAACGCCACTCTAGGAAAGCCGTGCGTATTGGGGCTTACAGTTTAGATACTCTTACATAAAATGCAGGCAGAATGTCATCATCATCTGCATAGCATTTTCCCAACTATGTATATCGAATGCAGCTGAGGGTACTCAGCTGCATCCGATTAGACTGGAAGCCGACCCGAATTACTGGTAAGTAATTAACATAGAGCGACTGCCTATCTGACCTCCACATCCCAGTTATTGGGTAATACGAAACCCCTTGGTAAGACTGGTTGTCAGACTTTCGGGTTAAAATGCAGGCAGAATGTAAAGATAGATAAAGTACTCGTATACCTTGGTGTTCCGTTGTAAGAATCGAATGTAGTGATTATTATTTTGTTACCTCAATTTACTGAATAATAACATAATGCATGACATAGAATCTGCATAGTAAATATTCAATTTTTTTCCTCCTATTAATGTCCCACACTTTGCTGGACAACGGCCTCTCACAGGCCCATTAAATATTCTTCAAAAGATAATAATAATTTGTTTAAAATGTCAAAATGTTTTACCTGTTTCCTCTGGAATATCGTCATCTGCGACAGTTGGTCCTTCGACAGCTCTAGGCCGGTGGACGAGTTGTATACAATCTGTCGATGCATGTCATTCTTCTTGTCTTTCTTCTTCCGTTCCTTCGTACTGTTGCACTCGGATATCGTGAACGAACGCGACGTCGAAAGCGTCAGTATACCTGGGGAAAAACCTTTTATGAGGAAAATTACTTGATGCGGAAGTGTGTGACCTTCTTTGGTAATGAATAGCACGTCCTTGTATCTTGTACTCATTTATCATTGTTGTGGGTTTTTCCGGATACTTTGATCAAAATGATTTCGTTGATGGAGATTAGACTTTTAATATTTTTATAGACGAAGCACCATCTGTGGTAATTTGGTTTGATCAAGGTGTCTTGGAAAAGTTGGCCAGAAGACTTTGGTAGAATGACTGTTGAGGATAAAGGCTTGTATGATGTTTCCATGTTATGTGAATGGTGACATGGTCTGAGACAAGACCAGTCTCATAATGAGTGCTCATCAACTCATCAGCAGTGTCATATAAGGTACTGTTGCTATTAGAGCGCTGTTGATATTGGAGTCTATGCTGATGATCGCCATGAGTTACGCTAAGACTGTGAATGAACATGTGTGAGCTAAATCAGTAAAGCTAGTACCACCACCAACCCATAGGTGTGTAGTACTTACTATTATCTATTGGCAACGTACTGGACAGGTTATGTCTTGGTTGTTGGTCAGCTCCGCGTATGTCGAGGTCGGAGTCTGCATGCAGCATGATAGGAGCTCTTCGCACTCTCAGCTCGTCCGCACTTCCACTCGAGGTGCCGGTCAAGGAGCTGGTGGCCGCAGTCTCGGAGCTGAGAACGCCGAAGTCCAGGCCGCCAGCTACGCGGACTATCGCTACGGCGAGACGACTCTCGAAGGCAGTACTGCGGAGGGATTGGTATGTTAATCATTCATTTCATTCATTTCCAAGTTTAGCTGGGATGATGAAAGTGCTGTAATAGGAGGTGATATTAAGTTAATCTTTGGTGTTGTAATAATTATAGTCTCACTTGTACCTATAGTAAAAAGTTTATCACAGTGATAATAATCTAACTTTTATGGAGGTGCTACCGATGTCACAATTGATGTCTCCCCATATGGAGAGGCGCAAATTAATAGGTGAGTTCCACAGACATATTGTTTTTAAGTAAAAACATAAACCGGTTATTTGAAAAACCAACTCATTCGCAGAAAGCCGTATTGAAGTCTATGGAATAGGTACCTATACAGCATAAACTAAATCATTGAGGTGAACAGAGGCCTAAATAAAAATATACTTACTGCAACACGTTAAAGTAGGACACCAGATCCTCCGAGGGACAAGTGGTCCAGTCCTGCTTGAAGCCCATGAGCAGTACATTAGGGGCCAACTTTCCCACCCCGGCGGCCTGCACGAGTGCACGTGCACCGGCCTCAAAGCCGAAGCCGTGCACGCGAGAACAGAACGCGCGAACTTTGCGTAGGCGCAGCCATTCTGCGTCCGTGCGAGCGCGGATGGAGCGTTCTTTGTAGGAGACTTTCTCCTGGAAAATAGAGAATATTATGATACTGGATTAGTATGCTGAAACTATTGAACGTGATGCAAAAGATGCAACACTTTTCTGGCTTGTTCTTCCTTTAGTGCATGAATTGTGCTATGGGATATTAATTTAATAATAAATTTATTTATTTCAGGTAAATAACACCCATTATTAGCACACGTATAAAATCAGATAATATTCAAATTAAATAAAATCAATACAAATAAAATTAAATGGAAACAGAATAAACCAAATTACATTAAATCAAATTAAAATAAATAATCAAAACAATAAAATTAATATAGAAATAAAAATTATTAAATAATCACAACAATAAAATCAATACCTTTTTATTAATGGATGAATGAGACTCATTTAAGAGTCGATACGTATTAACTTATCTTGGAACCTTCTAATATGTTCATATTATATTCAAAATCATTATTGATGTGGTTTCTTAATTTCTTTTCTTTTATTTGGTGTACAGTAAGGAGTACAAATATAAGCATTGATGTAACTTTAAGGGGTCTATTAGAACCCCAAAGACACATACAATTTAATTGCAAAGACACATTGCAGATTGATGATGCCCTTACCTGCGATATATCACCAACGATCATCAGCGAGCCAGCCTTAGTGATGAGGTTGCCGAGATCAACGAGCGCGGGCCTGTTCTGCGGCCGTCCAGCCAAGACCAATATTTGTGGCCAATAGTTCTTCACATGCTCGCCAGTCTTGGCCAAGTTGTATGCACTAGATAGAGCTGTCTTATATATCTGGGCTTGAGTGCTACTGCCCCAGTTTACGTCTGGAAATAAAACGATGTAAACATATTTATTTCTTGACCTATATCCATAAAGCTTTTTGATCGATTATTACAATCAGCGCTTTAAAAATATTTTGTTTTATAATAGAATCAAATAAGCAAGCATTTTCTGTTTCATCTATCTTTTTAGGTAGGTATAGGTGTACTTCTGTTTTTATTACTAGAACCCATGGCAATGAAGGCAATTTTATTATCTAATCATTTATAGTGAATAATGTCAGTGTTACCAGTATCCATCAACGAAATCTGAACTGAATGATTCATATTATAACGTGCGTGCCAATAATCTGAAGAATTCCATTTATATCTTTCGGAAATGGGATTTTAAACAAACGAACGGTTCAGTAATATGTATCAAAAGTGACCGAGTAACGGAGCAATGCAATGAGTGTTGCAATCATTCATGAGTTCAAACGGATTTAGATTGGGTCTCGTTACCTGTAAGTACTTCACTTGACCAGACATGTTTTTTTAGATTGAGTTGAAAACTTCCCTTTTGGAATATATATTCTTCAAAGTTAGGTATCCGCTTATCTATATATATCCTAATATCCTATTACGATAAATCTTACTAAGGCTAAACTGCACATTCAATTTTATTGATTTTCCTCGGGGAAATATTGCGATTAACGTTTAGCATATTTATGTAAGAACGTATATCTAATGTCTTTCCTCTTTGTTATTCCAAAGTCACTTTATTTACTTGTAATAGAATTATCAGAAAAATTACTAACACTATATAGCTTATGTCTGTCATAGATGCATGACAGACATAAGCTATACCTATGTTAGTAATCAGCAGCATACTTAGTCATCTAAGCTTGTTTCAGAAAAACGTCCACAGCTGGACATAGGCTTATGAAAAGCATCGCTGAAACAACGGCTCCTGTGCTTCAGTATCCAGCTGATTTCCACGACGTTTACCAAGTCTCCGGTCCACCTTTAGGGCGCTTACGTTCACACGCTCACGCTGCTCCTTTCTTTAAGCTTATTTAAGATATATCAATACTAACCAGGGTCCCTGTAGTGCACGATGAGGTACAGCGTGAAGAAGATGGCGAAGGTGATGAGTGACATGACCCAGCTGATGAGCAGCATGATGGCCACGCAGCTCAGGAAGCCGATCAGAGACAACCACACGTTGTAGTACTGGAATAAGGACCAATAGCTAATTTGGAAGAGGTTGTAAAATAAATATAAAAAATCGGCTTAGTAATTTAAAACGAGTCAGCACTCATAGCATCAAAAAACTGAGCAGTGCTTTTTTTAGACAGGATTGAAAACAATAACCGAAATCCAAAGCCCTTTTGGCAATATAATCTTTGTTTTCTATTTTTATAGTTTTAAGGTTTATGTTTTTGTTGTAATGCCAATAAACGCATTTTTTTTCTTCCTTTCTTTCTCTAAGAATGTTGCAGAAATAATTCGGCTCCAAGGACCAATTTTATGAAAAAAAAAACCATGTTTGAATGAAAATTATCGTGTCAAATACCCATACCTAATATTTTTGCATGAAAGTAAAATATATGTTTCTTTAAGACCACTGAAAAATTCGTCTATAATATCATAGCAACATAATATTATCTTAAATCAAATCAGATTTGGCCACAAATGGTCATACCGTGACGGAAAATGACGAATAATGATGAGATAGTAGGTAAATATATTTTTGTCTGCATGACTCATTGGCGTTCAATTTAGCATCGAATTACATTGTATAGATATTTATATGGTGTTGCTTACCCTGAAAGTAGGTCGCCATCCTAGCGGTCGCACGACGGCCGCGTGGAAGGTGCAGAAATTAATTAGGGCATACGAGGCGAGGTAGAAGTTGGATATCAGTGGCGCTATTGTGTTCAGGTCAGCTGTGAAAAAAAATGTACGATGCAATTAAAAAAAACCAGAATTATCACATAGTCATTAATTTGAAAAGTTCGGTTTAAAGAACTTTATTTCTCATTAAGACAATCGTCACTTACATGAGAACAATAAATCTTATTACTAATTATATTATATCAGTGCGGGTAGAAGAAAACAAATAAAAAGTAAACAAACAAAGTTTAGCAAACTCTTGGCCTACAAGGAGTACCAGTAGATACCTGTCTTTTGAAAGAGTTTGAATATTTCGTAATTCAAATCAACTTTTACAAACAAACAAGATATTTAAAATAAAAAAACACAGCCACTCAAAAAAGGTTCAACGTTTTCAAAACAAATTGAAAGTACTCACCAATAAGTAAAAACAGCAATGACACGAAGAACGTGAGTACATATCCTCTGTAAGGCTCTCCATGTTTTCCATAAGGCTTGGAGAAAAAGATGAGTCCGGGGTAGATGCGGTCGGTGCCGAGCGCCTGAATCAACCGTGGTACCGATAGCAGGTTCGTCAGCGCAGTTGAGAGAGTCGCCGCCCAGCAGCCGCCGTAGATGAACGGACCCCACGCTGACATCAGCTGCATCACCTGGCGGAGACGAAGTCATTGGCTTGATTTTGCTGACCATGGTTAATTGAATTTCTCAAGTCACTACACAAAATATGACTGAAGTAGTAGTTTTAGGGCTGATTAATTCTGCGATTACCACTACCACTTGAACCAGCGACAGTTTTGTGAACTTAATGGTAAGAAAAAAAGGGGTTTCTCATCGGTCATGATTAAATTTTTAACTGTAGGCAAAATATACTGTCTAAAGGACCTAAACCCGAAGTCATTCCTGCGATATATTCATCAATGAAAATATTAAACTGATAATACTTTTTCTTTTCAGAAGGAACTTGAATACTAGGTAAAGAGTGATTTAACTTACCGAATAGCTGTTATGCAGTCCATATTTGCAGGTGTTATTAGCGACGCAGCAGTTGGCAAGGCCACTGTAGTCAAGCGTGCCGTTCTCATAGACCAAGTCAGTCAGGTTTCCACTGGCGTCCCTCAAGGCACTTCCACCAGAGAACAGCACCATCGCCGCATAGCTCACCATGGATATTGCCAGCGCCAGTAATGTACCCTTCGGAATTGCTGATGCTGGGTCCTGAAAAAATCTTTAAGTAACTAATGTTGCTTTGATTTGAAGACCAGTTTTTAACAAAGAATCCGGTCACAGGGGAAGTACTGCTCCAACAAGTATTGAATCATAAAACAGCTTTCAAAACGTCAGCAGCTGATAAATATCTCTTTAGTTAACGGGGATGCTGACATTTCTTTCCGCATTATTTTCACGACTCTACTTATACTACATTTACGATAATTGCTTCCGAAGTTACATTAGGTACGTGGAAGAGGATCTTATTCATACAGTAAATTGATATGTTTATGAATTGTCCCATAAACAAAGAAAATAATCGACACACTTAGAACGAAATGGACTTCCTTTCCCAGAAATATCTTGTTTATCATTTACTGTTCTACCGGAATAGGGATGACTCAGAACCACTACATCAATTGATTTGAATGGATCGATGAGTGAGCTAAGAAACAAGAAACCGAAAAATGGCGAGGTTAATTAAATTGATCTCCGAGTTGAGCTCGTTTCATTCGATTTGTGCCACACTGGTGCCACGCGAAATGTTACAAATAATATTGTTACTCGCCGCATCACCTCTATATCTAAGTGATTCGATTTGTTTGACATCACTATTGACTTATACACCCGATGCTGCATCAGTAATAACAGTATCAGGCGAGATTCGGTTTAGACAAGCTATTCAGACTAATCAAATTGGATGTCTCAATTCAATCTTTTGGGATATCGCGAAATACAAATAAAATTGCTGTATTCTTTCGTAAACATAAACAGTAGGTACCTATAGTTTTATGTTATTTAGCGTGAAAATAATCACCTATTAGGATTTAATATTCTCCAGGGCCGTTTTAATTATTCGGAGATAGTTCACAGACGATAATAACAATAAAACATTTTTTTTTAATCTTTTTGATTATAATAGTATATTATGGTACATGTGTGTTACACTGAAAAAAATAATTTCTTACTAAGTATATCACATTTAAGCGATTTCATTAAGACTTACTGACTTTATACAGTAAGAAGAAATGTTTGTAAAACAGTAAAAGAAAAAAAAAAACTAGTGCGGTAACATAAAGTAAAAACAACGCGTGTTTAATACACTACATTATGGACCTAAAAGCGGTTCATTATGAGCCACTTTATGAGCAAGTGTATTGAAAAAATATTTAAAAATATAATTTATAAGTATTTAAATGAAATAAAGGAGATAAAACAAAAAAAAAAATCCAATCTGTGAAATTCCGCCAATCAATTAAATAGGCCTTGTGTTTTAGTTATTATTGGCATCAGGTAAGGTTTAACAAAAAAAGAGTTTGTAAAACCGAAGAAGAAGAGGCGTTGTTGTTCCACGAAGTATGTACAAGCTACTATTTCTCCTGGTAATCCGTAAGTCCCTATTCTCCAGCTCAGTGTCGTCACGTTTCAGGACTCCTTTGTCGTCACGCAGCACTGTCAAAGACACACAACACGTGCGTGACATACCTAAGCACGTGCTTCATCTGGCAAAAATTTCTCACGGACAGCACCCACGATCACGGAATAACCGCTATTTTTAGTTTTATAGTATATAATGTATGAATGAATTCAGGAGATGCTTGACGTAGTTTTAGCTAATGATTCATTTGTTTTGCAAACCCGTGACGTGTGTTCAGTGTTGAGTAGTGACGTCACGTTGCGCTGTCATTGACACTGATTACACGTGCAAAGAGGTAGGTAGACATAAAGCGCGCGTGCTCTCCCGTGCAAACATTATAGCCATGGATCGATTGCAGTACCACGTGTACACAACATCTTTGCTTTAAATAGTGGGCACCCTAACTAATAATAGCTAGAGATGAATGAATTGTCATCATTATTCAACGAAAACCTAAATCAGAGTACTTTTCAGCGTTGTCATGCATTGCATATAAGTTGAGGAAAAAGCGCTGAACCCAAACTAAGATTATAATGCTGGATTACCTGAGTATAGATTACAGGATAACGTACTTAATAATTATACATTTTTTTTTATTGCTAATGATAATAAAATTGTAATGTATCTCGTTGATAATCTTTAAATTAAATAACTGTCAGCAGACAAGCAGTTTCAGGAACTTCAGTGATAAGGAGACTGTTATGTACGGTATAACTAAAGTAAATCATATGTTTTAATTCACGTCATTGTACTATTTGAGACCTAGCTAAGTCCGACTATGGTAGATGTTAATACACAGAGCTTCTTTATAGTGAGTTCGTAACTATTTCATAATTTACAAATACAACTTTTTGTAGGCGTTGCCTTACAAGGGAGTTATTGGAACAGCATCGATATCTAAGAATTAAATGGAGTCTAAGAAACGGATGAAAGTGGGTGTATCTAGTACCTAATGGTGAAAACAACTGCCATAATTAGAACACCCTCATTTTGATTGAGAGCTTGTGGAGAAATTCTTAATAAGTATCGAACAAGAAGTTCGATGTAACAAATTATTATTAGGACTAATTGAAAGACACGATATCTTTTATCTTGATACGAAACCGCGGCTTGAGGGAGGGGCTAAATAATACAAGCCGCACGCATAGGCGTATATGGGGGGGGGGGGGGCTGTGCCCACCCTGGAATGTTCTGGTGCCCACCCTAGGTTGTTTGGCGACCTATTCGAAATTCTAAGCTGGATACTTACATAATATAACTTCACCCAAAAGCAATCAATTAAATAATCTACCACCAAGACCTACACCAACTTATTATTACCTGCATAATACATTCCATTTAATTACTTTTGAAATAACAAAACTAATTGAATCTACTTATACGCAACGTAATAAGCTCATTTAAATTTCGTGCCACAGCCCACAATGCAAAGTGACAAGCAGACGCACGTCGGATCACCGCGCCGTTCTACGCGCTGCCATGCCGCTTCGATCGATGCATCTTTTTTAATTTAGATCTCGAAAGTGGAAAGCATTTTGTGGGGTATAAGGGTATTCTCCAAATTGACGAAACTCTTTTAGGTGCAGAATGTTTAATAATGGAAAACGTGCTAAACGAAAAGGATCGGTCGTGGGATCGCCCGCACATGGGGAGGGGACCCGCTAGCCCGCATGGCGGGCATATCAGTCGAGGATGCGGCGAATGTACAAGTATCTTTCGGGGCTCTCGGGACCCCGACTTATGGTAGTAGAAGGAACAGTGGGGTTTAGTCGGTAGGAGTCCGACATAACCTCCGTTCATCCTAGACGGAGGGTTTCCATGTGGATTGCCCAATGAAAAAAAAAAGTTAGGAGCCAGGCCCCCCCTGGTAGGGGTCACAGGTCGATCTCTAAGGTCAACGCTTGCCGAGGTCGGTCCGTGGATGGGTGACCATCCATAACATACCGACACTCCTCCGTGCCTCGGAGAGCACGTTAAGCAGTTGGCCCCGGCTGTCATTCGTAGATCTTTGACAGTCCTTAGTCAGAAGCCGGCAACCAGTCTTGCCAAGGAGTATCCTACTGATACCCAGTAACTAGGTTATGGAGGTTAGATAGGCAGTCTCTCTATGTAACATGATGACCACAACTTGAGTAATTCGCATAATAATATATGTAGTTTCGTGCCCATACGAGAGAAGCACAAGAAAAATCTACAAAAATATTATTTAATTATAAAATATAAATTAAAATAATACCTTCAGATCTCCGGAAATGTTAGCACCAGCCTGGATGCCGGTGACAGATGGGAAGAAAATGGCAAACACACTAAAGAAGTCCTGGTCTAGTTTTTCACTCAAGCGGTAGTCTGTCTTGAAGTTCGCCGCTAACGTGGCCGCTAGAATCGAAAGGGAAATCTCATAAACATGTACTATTTGGGTAAACATAATTACGTAAACGGGAGATCACGTTAGGAGAGAAAAATTTAAATAAAGGAACAATCAGAATAGAATAAGAGAGTAAAAAGTATCGGTAATAATACCTACATTTACAAGGTGGCAGGAACATCGACGCAGGACCTGTTACATGGATTCAGTACCTACATGATTCTGAACCAAAACTGATTCATTGAAAAGCGGTCAAAAGATATGGAACAGCAAATTTTTTTTGTGTCACCGGTAGAATCACGTGCTGAATTCATTTAAAATAAACAACTTTTCATTCTTTCTTATTTTTTTCATCAGTTTGCCTGCCACCCTGTAGTACTCGTAATTTGCAATTCATCTTTATACTTAGATTGGTTTATTTTACAATGGTACTAATCAACCTTGGTTATGGAGAAGCACGTTTCCAAAACGCATTTAATTTAAATTTTTTGGAAACATTAGGTAAATACTTATGGTCAAGGTCTGATCAAAATACGTGTATTTCCTACTTATCTCACGATCCTAACAACAAAACTATATTCTACCTAATTTTGACGTCCTTTAGTGATGCGACATCACACATGCGACCACATCGTATAATGACGTCATCAAACTTCAAACATTTTCCTTTATTAAACTTTTCCTGCAAGCTTCGCCAACTTACTGCTTAGTCCGACGAATCCATTGGCTATTTCCTGTTCACTACTCGGGCCCATTATAGTGCCGACTACAAAGTCCACCATGGCTCCTACGATAATCGCGATCAGGAAATTCTGTGGACAATAAACGGACAATTATTTGGAGATTATGCATATTTTGTACGTTCATGGTTGTTATAATATTAGTTTGCCAACATCTGTTTTGGTTTTTCTTGCTCTAACATCGAGTCTTTAGTTACTAGGCAAACCTTTGCTACGTAGGTTACAAACTTGCAAGGATGTCTCAGAAATATCTTCTTTTTATGGCATCGGAGAAATGGGCAACTGGCCAGAGACTATTCGTCTGCCAAGCGGGGTTTATATGGCGGATATTATCATATATAAATTCTGCTTGGCAGACGAATAGTCTTCAAGATCTCCGAAACAATCGTTGGCAAGCCCTTGCTTAGCGACCTCTTATCTAGGTAAAAGCTTTTTAATTTTGTAAATTCAATGAACCACCTTTACAAAAACAAAATATGTGCATTAGTAATTCTTGTAAATCATTAAATCTCTATTTATTGGGTAAAGTTGTGTGTTTGTTATTATCATGCTAAGACATGTTTGTTTACGCAGCGATGGTAACTGTATTTAACATTCAACCACACATGCAACATGCGGTAGACGAAATCAATTACAGTAGGTATACCAGAGACCTCAGTCTCAATCTGTCAAAAATACTTCTAATTTCCCTACATTTTTGACATTGATCGCTGACAGGCGATTGCGACTAGATTTTGAATGTTTTTACTAACGGGAATCGGCCTTCTGGTAGTTAATATAGCAATAATAATGTTTGGAAACAAAATTCCTTTGTAGACCGTTGTCTCTGGCACTGGAATACCATGGTCACAGTGTCTTTCTACAGCTCTATATTCAATGGGGGTTTTCGTGAAAATTTACGACACCATTAGTTGGCACCACTTTGACAAGAGGTCTTCCAATATAAAATTACATATATGATACGTTCATCATTCGATTCATTCATTCGTTCATCATTCAGTCATGACTAAAAAAATATAGGCTCTTTGACAGATGCCTGGACCTGATGTGTCAGTGCTGCCACCTAGCGAACGTCATTTCAGAATACCCTCATTACAATAATCGATAACTGTAGGTCAATGCTCGAAAATCTAGTCGCAATCTCATCTCAGCGACAATCAATGTCAAAAACTTGTCAAAAACATAGGTAAATTAGAGGTATTTTTGACAGATTAAGACGGAGATCAGTCTGAAAACGTTCTTAAAATTACGAGAATTGCCCCTCTGATCATCGTGCTTAATTAGAAGGACATTTCAAAAAGGAAGTAAGTACCTAGGGTTTTCTCGATTTCTCTTTTCCGATCTAAAAATAAGATTTTGCAAGCATTAAACACAACCACATTTGACAATACACTGGATTTATTTATACTGAGACCACCCTTTATTCCACAGCTATTTATAAACAGAACTTTGGATTGACTAAGTAACTAAGTCCTGAATAGATCCCGCTGCCAGAAACGTCTTGGCTTACATACAGCGGTGCTATTCTGTAAAAATCTCACCGTGAAAACTTAGGTGAAGTGAGCGTGGAGTGAGCTGTCAATAGTGTCAATTCCTACCAAAAACAAATTCACTTCACCTAAGTTTTCAAGGTGAGTTTTTACAGAATCGACCGGCTGATCTGTAATTATTCAGTAATATTCATTCAACAACTCCGTTACTTCGTGGCATATTATTTTCAGTAATAGGTAGGTATAGTATGACGCTTACGTCGACGATCGAAAGATGGCGTTGTTGATGAGTCGAAAGTTATTTCACACAGAGCTGATTTTTTCCATCGCCAGATAATTTTATCAGAGGTATAATTTTGAATATTTGACAGCGTTTTGCATACTAAATCTGTCAGACTTAAATTTTATACCACGATAAAAAATTATCCGTCGATTGAAAAATCAGCCGATATTCAAATTGAAAGAATGACTACCTCTTACATGGCGGTATTACATGGCGAAATGTGGGTGTACTAAAAGCACACCTCTGCCTAACCTCTCGAGGAATACAGGCGTGATATGTTAAATAGAAAGAAGATTGATGCCTGTTCAAACATCTTATACGTAGAAGTTATGAAAGATAGGTACCTAATATCAACAAGTACTATCTCTAAAACGAATATGTATGAAAATATATTAAACCATCAATACACTTTCCGTGTAGCATAAAAGTATAACGTTATCGAACATGAAATAACTTTACAAAAAAAAACAACCGACTTCCAAAATAGACACTGCAAAGTGAAAAATAACTTTCATTTCGAAAGTTATCGTTGGGTGCGCATTTTTGTTGTTTGCCACCGACTTCCGAAATTAAAGTTATTTTTCACTAAACAGTCTTTTTTGTACGTAGGTTGTTTTTTTTGTAAAATAGTTTTTATTTTTTCACTTTTAAGTTGTACCTACTTAGGTACCCCACTACAACACATCAAATGAAAGATCTGTCAATAAATACCTATCATACCCATTTACCACAACACTACTTGCTATGTAAATATCAGTGACAGGAAGTTAATAACATCATCAATGTAAACTAAGTGGTAAAAATAGTATTATTGAAGCTAACTCAAAAACTCCCCGAGCAAATTTAATAAAAATTGATATGGGATCATCCCTGAGCAATAACCTATCCATTAAAAAATAATTATTGAAAGCGATTTAAAATTGCCGGAGAAAACGCGTGCGTGACGTACATACAAAAACAATTTCGTTTTCTTTAATTTTTACCGAACGATTTCTTTTTTAGCCGATTTTGATAGAATTTCTATTGGACCAACCTGGAAGTATATCCTTTCAAATAAAAAAAAAAGAATTTTGCAAATCGGCTTAAAAACAACGGAGTTTTGAGGTAACAAACATAAAAAAAAATATTCAACCGAATTGATAACCTCCTCCTTTTTTTGAAGTCGGTTAAAAACGAAGGTATACAATTAACTAAAATTCTGCGTGAAATTCCCCATGATATTCAAGGCTTTCACTACCTACGCAGTTATCACTAACCCAAAATAAAAGGCAATCAGACAAAAAGCTACGCCACGGAGAGTTCCACAACACTTGCTTTTATACTGAAAATTAATGCTATTAACTTAAGAGCGTTTACGTCGTACGGCATTTCATACTTTCAAGCCCTTGTTTTTCGAAATGAATAACCGATTTTAATTAAACTTCATACGCATAAGCAGGATGCAAAGGTCTAAAAAGTTACTTAAGAATATTTTCGAACAGTCTTATTTAAAAAAAGATAACTGCCGGTCGATTCTGTAAAAATCTCACCGTGAAAACTTAGGTGAAGTGAGTTTGTTTTTGCTAGGAATTGACACTATTGACAGCTCACTCCACGTTCACTTCACCTAAGTTTTCACGGTGAGATTTTTACAGAATAGCACCACTGGAAATCTCTGTTTCAATGGAAAATTTAAAATCGGTCTAATTTGGCTGTACCACTATTTTTCATGTAGGTATAGCGTTCAAACAAACAAAAAAATAACTCTTTAACTTTATTATTAGCATAGGTATAAGTAGAAGATGTCTGCCAAACTAAATTATTGTTGCTTACTTTTTCGTGTCGATATAGAACGTATGAAATAAACATGATTGGAAAGCTTAAAATTGCCGACCGCCCGGCGCCCGTGTCCTGAATGTCGTATTGACTTTGAAAGTAGCGAGAAACCAGCTTTCGCATAATTCAGGCCATGTTTTCATACACAGTATAAAACAAAGTCGCTGAAATGTCTGTACGCGCATTACTTCCGCATGACTGCACCAAATTGGATAATTCTTTTTTGTTGTGTTCGGTATTGTCAGGACAAGGTTTGTATGGAAGAATAAATATTCTTTCATATAAACCTTCCAGATATTCGAAAAAAAAAATAGCACCCGTATGAAGCTGGGGCGGGCCGCTAGTTTCATTATAAATGCACAATATCAATATCGCCCACATTTTTAGATTGACCATAAATAGAGTATCCACGCTCTGGCATACATTCAAACAAAACGAATTTACCCTTCACATTGCAGTGTTTATAGTTTACCTTTTTTAATTTTTAAGGTACAGACATTACCTACTTTCGTAGTTACGAGAATGAAGCAAAAATAACCCTTTAATAATCCGAATAAGTACTACGTACACGTACAGACCTACACTAACAAAACATTGCATCACCTACACTAACAAATTTTATTTTCAAAGCTCTATGTTGTTCAGCTTTTGCGCCGTAATGAAATAACAAGCGATGCTCCCACATTTCATCCAATTTCCCGACCGTCGCATGGAGTAAATGAATTCTCTATTGATTTGTTAGTGGGTTGAAGGACGGTTTGTTTATCGAGAGAGGTCAATTGGGGCTGAATAGCTACAAGGCTAGTAGGCAAGCCACGGTGGCCGGT
Organism: Luperina testacea; assembly: GCA_927399505.1. NCBI lineage: Eukaryota > Metazoa > Arthropoda > Insecta > Lepidoptera > Noctuidae > Luperina > Luperina testacea. The sequence continues at coordinate 5,810,685 of OV656771.1, forward strand.
CGAGCTTTCCTGATTTGCAGTTCCGTAACCCTCCACTGTGGAGGGTTACGGAACTGCCCTTTTGTTGCGTGTTCTAGCTAGTAAATAATTATACCCTTGCGAATGGTTATTGTAGCTTGTCAAAATAATTATAAAGAGGAAAGTTTTGTTTATGAATATAGTGCTGCCTAAGTCTAGAAATGGACAGACGACCACCATTTCATTTTTCAAAAGCGTAACGGGATTATTCGGATATCATATCGTTGTAATGATATTCGAATAATCGCGGTACGAATAAATAGAATAAAACTTTTATTTAATTTTTTTTAACACTTTGCGGGACACTTAACGCCCCTCGACGTAAGAACAATAAAACTTCTATTATGTCTCGTTTAGCGCCCTTCAATGTGTTAATAAACTTGTTTAATTATGCCTCATGCAAATTTTTTAACCTGCTTTTTCTAATTTCTAAACCATAAAGGTTTAATATAATCACAATGCACACAATGTTCTATCCCAAAGTACGGGCGATGCAAATCAAATTCAAGCTCGTGTTATAAGCATTGGTATGATTGTTGAATCGATGTAAATCATATCAGGAAATCTATTTGTGGCAATTGCCAATATCGTGACCTGAGAAGCAATTTTAGACTGATTTATAGCCTAGCAATGGGACATTTATGTAAAAGACTGATTAACGCCACGGTCAAAATTAATTAGTTTTAGTTAGCTATTAATAACAAAAAACATAAAGAAATAAGAACCTATTGTGTTAGGTACTCTTAATAAAGTTAACACGGAATTACAATACATGTACGTCTAAATAAATACACAGGCATTGTATAAAAGTCATATTGGAATTTGCATCGATGAAATAAGAGATGCAATATCATAAACTAACCTGCGCTTTGCTCTCCCAATCCATGCCCACCGCGCAGATGAAACACATGACGACAAGCGCCACTGCTCCCACGATCCTGACGTCATTCAGTCCACCATCGATGATCTTCAAGTCATAGCTCTTCAGAAGATCGTTCAAGGAGTCGCAAAATCCGATAGTGTTCATACTGGCGGCGACCGCATTAGCAAAGGCGAAGATAATGCCCACGGAAGCACCAAACTCAGGACCCAGTGATCTTGAAATTATGTAGTAAATCCCACCTAGAAAATTGAGTAAATATTAATAAGAAAACATACCATGGCGAAAATGTTTTCAGTCATCACTTCATCAGTGTTGCGTTTTTCAAACTTTTTCTATATGATAAGTACGATTTTCTTAATATTAGCATTGTCAAAAGTCTAACTAAGATCTACAAAAGTAGTACTCGGGGTTTACTGTTTGGATTTAAATATTGGTAACCGTACGAGACTGTCACAAAGTTATACTGAGATGTAACTTAGGTAGTAGGTAAGTAATGTAAGGTATTTGTACCTTTCCGTTGTCCTTTATTAACTGTTTCTTTTTATTATTTAATTTGAATGAACCTGACTCATATGAAACTGGTTCTACTTTTACACGATTATCCTCAGGTAGCGTACGTTCTGTACATCATTTTATAAGAATGTATGCATTCCGCAATCATACGTTACAGATGATAATCTTAATAGAGATTACTCTGTAGCCTATTGTGTGAACGTCGTCATTATGTCGTACTATGTTACTAAGTCGTACTTTGCTTTTACCCTGATCTGCACAAAGACAAGAGGAAGTGTAACGGACGACAGGGGCGCATTGTTCACATCGTGCTCTGTTCTTGCTTTGCTAATTATATTGTCAGCTAAAAGTCTTCTATTATATTCAAAATGCTTACAAGATTTTATGGAAATACTACTGCATCGTTTTAAGTGCAGTCTAACTAGATAGTTCTAACACAACAACATGCTGCTTGTAAATGTATAATTGCGTTTAGGTATATCCTTGTTTTCTTAGTTAGATGGTTTATAATCCATGCTTATTTGAATCAAACACAAATCTTCTTCTGGTACATCAAAATCAATTGCCGTGCGTTAGTCACGTAAAAACTCTGTGATAAAACTTTGGTAAGCTGTTGTGTGCGCACAGGAGAAAGTTTCTAACGAAAATAATAATTTAAAAGGCATTGCAACGCATAGGTAGGTATTAGCTAGGGTAGGTATTATTAATTTTTTTTTTTTTTTTTTTAAATTCTTTATTTTCAAGTAACTATGAGACTCATACAGTGTTAGTAACAATAGAAATTAGCTAGTACAGAATTTATTTATTTATTTAATTAAATAATGCATATTTACAAAATTAAGTCTAAAGTGGTAGGTATGTATATAATAATGGGATCGACCTGAACTAGGATAAACGTGTATCTCAGGTATCAACGTGCAAATTAAGCTTATTACATTATTATTCCTAAGATTGATGATAAACTTAAATAGTGAGTAACTTAACAGACTGATGATAGGACAATACTGAATTAAAATATAATATTTGACTTAAAACAACCAGTAACCTTTCTGTGCCATCATAAGACTTTTGTAACCAAGTTGTAATAACATTTTTGCAATGTACCGTTTTTCATTCAGACATTTAGACAAAATTGCGTTTACTTTATTTACAGAAATGGGGTTAAGAATATTAATAAATTATACATAAATGAATGCCTTAATCTATAATTATTTTATCTATACAGATGTCTTTTCGTCTTTTATAAGTATAAAAAATCATGTAGGTAATAATGTAGAATAAATCTATGCTATCAGTTTGAAGGCTATAAATTCTATTCAAAGAGCAAACTCGTAAGAAAATTATTCTAGACCGGTTAGGTGTGAGGACGTTAGCCTCAGCAATAGTTGCATTATGAGGATAATCTTTAAGGCTTGCTGATGACGCCAATCTAAACATTACTGTGTTAGTAATCGAAAATGAATTCCCACGAATCGTTTGTCTCGTCGCGTCGATAATGATGAGAGTCATGAGTTCATGACTCATGTCATTACAAATACAGTTTTCGTACCACATGTGTTCGCAAATCAATAAATTAACTTATGCCTGTTTAGTTTAGGAGAAAAATTTGTTTAATTTTTAAGCAGAATTGAATCTTCTTAAAATCTTTTTTTTCTTAATTCCACATTAGTAGTAGCAGCAGATTTTTTATTATTTTAATTTTATAAAGGCATCGGATTGCAAAATTTTTGTATTTGCATGAGGCGATGATCACATTGGTTAGGTAATATCAATGCAGCGAAATCTTTTTAAATGAATTCTAGAAAGTAGTTAGATTACTTTTAAACCTAAAACAGATGAACGACCGAACAACGAACGAAAGAACAACCAAAAAAACGAACCTCCTTTTACTTCTCCATTGGTGCATATAGCGCTCATAGAAAGCGTTGTTATGACACACACGAAGGCTGATATGGCGATGATGACAAGAGAAAATCCGATGCCTGCCTGTGAAACCACCCACGATATACGCAGGAACAGCATCACGCCCCAGATGTTCAGCAGACATGGTATCAGCACACCCTACAATAGAATTTACAATACAATAGAATTTTAGAAGCTCATCATCATAAAATAGACTCACGAAAGTATCTTTCTTAGTCTGTCAAAGTATATCCTTCTGCACTATTTTAGTCCTTATGAACTCAAAGCAAATAAATAGTTCCTCCTATAAAATCTGATACAGTCGTATCAGTTGTGTGTCAATCAATTTTTATTTATGTCAAACACATTGTGCGACTTCTACCCTCATTTAATAAGCTTTTATAAAAACTTACCTGAATCCATCCTAACTTAATTCCAACAGCAGGAGTTGGTGATTTTGTTTCTCTCGTCTGTTGTACTTTCTCGTCCTGAAACCAAACAGAACATTCTAATTCTCGTTTATTTAATAATAATAGCAAAAAACAGGTGCATGAAATCAGATTGAATACGTCCAAACACAACTACACTTTTATTATCTCTGTCGTGTGTGATGCACGTGATTATCATGGATCTAATGAGTCCAGTGAGTAACAGGTGACTGCGTTTGCTGCTATTCCGCCTTGATGGACACCGTCTGTCTTGCGCTTTGTTGATCCATGTCATAACATGCTTGTGTATTGTTCCCAGACGGCAATGGTTCATCGTGTCTCGTGACGGTCGTTTTTATTAAACAGTTTTATTTAGCTTGCCCTGTTTTTTATTTATTTATTTGAGTCAAATTTAGTTCTTGAAATTTTACCCCCTTCCTGATCAATGCCCTAGATTGATGAGGAAAGTGATGTGATGACTGGTACCTAGGACCTACGGAATTATTTTTTAGCTTTTAGCACATTATCTACATCATTATTTTTATTAAAACCGTATAACTTAAAAATATTTTTTTACTTATTTTTATTATGTGATCGCAATAAACATACATATTTTATTTGTCTGGTGGAAAATAAGGGACAACGTTCTCCAGGGAAAATCTGATTCTCTAGGTGTTACATTTACCCACCCTTCTTTTGCACAGATATCGGACCTAAACAATATGTATAGGTATCTAAGTAAAAGAAAATCAGGAAAATATTTTCCCAATTTTCTTTTACTCAGTTCTCTCTTTTAAGAGGTGTGGCGTGGCAATCGCTACCTAGAAAATGAGAGAGTTTGCTAATGTCCTAACTAAAGTATTATTCAAAAAAATCTACCTATAGGTATTATAGTCTTCAAACTAAAAAATCATTATAGCACCATTTAAACCACTTTTCATTTACTAAGTTTAAAAAAGTGCATATCGATTGTATGTAAGTAGAGAGTACCTACGTTGGTACATACGTGGCTACAATCTACATCCATCAAGCCAGTCAAGCTCTCGAGTGCTCGCTCATGGCGCGGCAGCTAGCGCCGGATCGCACCGGTCCGATCCACTTTATCTATTCCATGCGTAAAACGTTAGAAGACTCATCGATGCTCTCTACTTCAAAAGTCGCCAGTTACTCATTGAAAATTACCACACTGATATATTTTTTTCCAGTTTCTGAATTGAGAATTTGAAGTTGACAAAGTCAAACTCTAGTATTACCTAAGGTGATTCCTACATTGTAGCCCGCGAAATTTAAAAGTCTTTAATTTCTTTTCAAAGGAATTTCGAGGGCACTAGTCGCGAGCTCGAACTCACTGGTGGTCATGGCCGAAAAGCACGCTGTCTCACCTGGCTTCGTGTCTGACAGAGATAGTAGAGTTTGACAAGTTCTCAACTTCAAATTCTTGTATCTGTATCTTTAGCCCACTTTTCTGTATTCTGAGAGCCTACTAATGTTATATTTTCAATACAATGTATTTTGTTATGAAATATTTTTTTCTGGAGTAAGCGCCTCCAGAAAATTCATAATAATTTTTACATAACAATGAGTTATAAAAAGACAAAAATTGAAGTGATTCGCATCATTTGTCGATGTCTTCCTTTATTTTATATTTGCATATTTAGTTATATTGTGATTCTGAGAATCTTTGTATATGAAACATAAATTGTTTGTTTATTCTCGACAGTTTGTGTAGATTAAATCAGCACATAAACCTACTTGTTATGTTTGCACGATTAATCAGGAGAAAATAACTCAGTGGGTATTGTATGCGTTGATCTTGAAATGGCGAAACAATGAGGATTATTGTGAATATAAATGAAATTGTTTATAGCAGAACGAATTCATTTAAAATAAGAATTCAAACCATCTTTTACACTGACCTCTATGATATGTATAATACTCAGTGATCTTTTACATGTATATAGGTTTTTTTTTTATATTCAGTGCTGGCTGACATAATTTTCAACCAGAAATATTGTAGACATTATATGCTATTCGTTTTGTATGAATATAATTTTATATACCTACGTATATATATGATAAATGATTATGTTTTGTGTAAGTAGGTTTGCACAAACACTTTTACACGTCAATCCTATTTTATAAACTAGATTAGGTCGGTCTTTCCTATCTGACTAAGTACTCTGAGAAGAAAGGCCACAGTCTCTTTTAAACTCCAGACATAATCTTGGTCAGATCATGTGAAAACCATGTAAGTAGATTATGTATTCTTAATATCATAATAAATTAATATCATTCACAATACCTACGTTTAATAAAATTTAGCCTAGCAATTCGCTCTCGTGTTGAATAACGGTATTTCCAAATCAATCAATCCCAGCTAATTTACTTTATAGCCCTGCTAGCTCGTTAGCTACAATTATTATTAAAGTGTAAATTTGTTTCATTACTCAGCATTGAGTGCAGTTTCATAAAGTGTTATCTTTATGTCCTAACTCCTAATCACGTATGATCAATCCATACTAATATTATAAATGCGAAAGTGTGTCTGTCTGTCTGTTACCTCTTCACGTTTAAACCGCTGAATCGATTTAGATGAAATTTGGTATAGAGATAGTTTGAGTCCCGGGAAAGGACATAGGGTAGTTTTTATCACGATATTCCAACGGGATCAACACTTATGCGGGTGAAACCGCGGGACGCTGGTAGTATGATCATAAAACTTTATCGTAAGTAATACCTACCTACACTCAAAGAAACAGTAAATGCATAGTCAGCCAATAAACATTTTTTATAAGCAAAATGAATACCTACCAACTTAAATTTTCCCTATTCAAATCACAACTGTCACTCTTTGACAGTTGTCTGATTGACGTAGGGTTTCAATTTGTTTTTTTCCAGCGGCTATTTGCGGTCGGGGTCTAGGCAAGTAAGGTAGGTAGCCGAAAATGTGTCATTAACGACTCGTAAGCCTGTCGAATGCTTATGAAAAACTATTTATAATTGCCTCATAACCTTACATAGGTAATCCCACAGTAATAAATGTAATAATACATAATACCTCGCTCTATGCCGAAATACTAATTGTCAAATGTTGCCTAACGACACTTTGATTATATAGGAGATCAATAATGATGAGTTTTGCATGAGATGACACATTAAACTTGGATGAAAATGTGTATTAATAATACACATACCTACCTAAGGTATGGAGAAATTCATTTAATTGATATTCACTGTACATAATTTACACAAGTGATAATTATGTGCAGTGAGTGAATTCCAATTAAAATTTCCTGCATATGGTTTATTTTCAGACCCAAGTTTATTCTAAAAATGGTAAAGTTCTGCATACGAGAGTCCTCCAGACCGTATTTCGGTCATGGCTTCCAATTTCATCGAAGACTAGCTTTCGATGCGGAAGATATTATACTGCACAAGTGTATGCAGACACAGGGTGCTTTATAGAAAACTGTGTTTCAATCACAATTTTAGATATACCTACGTTCTTATTACAAAAACTGGCTCTATGGTTTCAACCATGTTAAAAGAAAAACCTTGTTTGTGAAAAGACCTTTATTGTTAATAGCGCAAAATAAAACTCACCTCTTCTGTAATAAGATGGTCCCCATGTAGCTCTCCAAGACTCGGCCTTTTAAGAGCTCTTTTCGAGTTTCTGTAGTTATCCAACCTCGGCAGGGCTTCCCTTGTGAGCTGGGCCAATGACCTCTTCCGCCTCCATCCAGCGTCGTGTAGCCAGGTGTCTGGTTGGGCATTGGGGGCCACGACTGCGACCCCTCGTTCCACCGTCTCGGCTGAGGTCCGAAGAGGCCTCGTGATGATGTTGGCTCCCATATGGATGCCGTTCTTCTTGGATTCTGCCTCCACGGTGGAGACTTTAAACCTGGTTATGAAAATTATTATTTTCTGATTAAGTTTATTAAAGTTCATCTAAGTAGGTATAGCCCTGCCGGGTCAGCGAGATTGTCCGAAAGGGTTACCGCTGGCCCGGAACATAAAGGGCTAAGGAAGGAACACGGGTGGGTTTTAGTCAGTAAGAGTCTGACACTCCCTACCGCTCCACCCAGAGCGGGAGGAGTCATTTGATGATTTCCCATCCTCAAAAAAAAAAAAAAGTAGGTATAGCCGATTTATTCTGTAAAAATCTTACCGTGATAACTTAGGTGTAGTGAGCTTGACGTGAGCTGTCAATAGTGTCAGTCCCCAGCATCAGATGGAAAGGCAGCTCATTTCAAACTCACTTCACCTCAGTTGTCACAGTGATATTTTACCAGTAGACAGTTTAATTGGAGGAAACAAGGCCGCATTTCTTGTAATTCATTTATAGGATACCTACAGACTTACTACAGTCCTGTCGTCGAGAGAATCCGGTAGGTACTGACTAGTGTTGCCCAAATGCAAGACCAAGACAAGACCTTAGCCAGTCTTGGTCTTGGTCTTGCGTCAATACACCTGGTCTTGGTCTTGGTCTTGGTATTGCGCTCTCAGTCTTGGTCTTGGTCTTGGTCTTGCAGCAAGAGTCTCGCAAGTCTTGCGAGACTCTACTACTTAGACTAGACTACATTCAAATACCTATTAGCCTATTGCTCAGGGTGGCAGGGACATCGACGCGCAACCGCTTACCATGGATTCAGTAGGTACAGATGCCAGCACATCAACCTACTACAATCTGTCAAATTTCTTTAATAGATTTTCAACTTTATCGCTAAAGCATAAGGTTCAAAATTGATTGGGAAAATTTGACAGTTTCGGGTAGCTTGATGTGCTGGCGTCTGTACATGATTCTGGACCCCCTGCGTTGAAATTTTTCGTCGGCTTTTTCTTAATTTTTACGTTTTTTTCTGCAATTTTTTTACTGTAAACTGTATAAAATCATTATTTCTATCTGACCCAATGAGATATTTGATTAAAAAAACACTGGCACTCCGGTAGTGCCGACAGAAGTGAAAACTTGAACAATTACGAGTGTATTTTGTGAATCGTCTTATAAACAAAACACGCGTGTTAAGGTGTTCCTTATTTTATAGGGTTTTTTGCAAATCAGGTATGATGACCAAAGTGACTGGTTTATTCTTCTCGTGAAAGGAATTTATTCAGATTTGCTCGTCGTCAGTTATATATCCGTGGTTCAGCGCCATCTCGTCGTTGTTGGATGAATTACGTAGTTAGTACGCGAGGCCTACGTAGTTAGTACGCGAGGCCCTCGTAGTTCTTCCCGATGTGCATAGATGGCGCTGTCCTCAACAACGCGCTCGTCGTTGTTGGATGAACTACGTAGTTAATACGCGAGGCCCTCGTAGTTCTTCCCGATGTGCATAGATGGCGCTGTCTTACGTTTTACGTCTTACGAATTTTCGATCAGGGTCACGTGACCTGACGCGAATTTAGAAGTTTTTACCCATTCCAAAAAGTACACAGCGCCGCTAAAGAAGTTTTCACTTCAAAAATAGTAAATTCACTTGTTTCACTTAAAACAGCAATGTAAATAAAACTCGAAAGGGCTACCTGATCGGCTGTATCGCTAAAGTTCATTTGCGAGGTCAACACTGTCTTCGTACCTACGCTATTCACTTTCAAATGCCGCCACAAAGGGACCGCAGCGCCAAGCGGTCTCCTCGTATTATTAACGCACTTGAAAATAAACTTTAAAATTATTACAATAAAGTGCATAAATGCTTGAACCTGACAAAAAATGCGGAAGATTGCGGGAATCCCCGCGCGGCGTCGAGTCGGACATGAATCCCAATGAATCTAACAGACGCGTCACATGAGGCATTTTAATCATCTACATAATTGAATGACCCATTTACTAAAGGTAGGTAAAGTACTAGGGGATAATTATTTTTCTAAAGCTTCATTGATTTAAGGGGGAAGCGCTAAGGTAGCCCGCGAAATTAAAATTTTCTTACGTTTTTTGCAATTTGCAAGTCAGTGAATTTCGCGGGCTACCTAATACCGCTTTCGCCTTAAGTAAAGAAGATTAAAAAAAACGTGCAGAAGTGTATTGATAATCACGTAATTTTTCGATATTTTTTTATTATCAACAATAATTTTAGTTTTGAATGCAATTCAACAATGTAATTTACTATTTCATAAAAAAAAAATACATCCATTTTCGCGTAATCGGGATTGAAACCAAATACCTACTATAACGCCCAAATCTCAGTTTGACTTAACTGCGAGACGCAAGAGTCTTGCAGGCTTAGTCTTGTTCTTGCACAAGTCTTGCAGGGTTCAGTCTTGGTCTTGGTCTTGCTAAAATAAGTCGGTCTTGGTCTTGCAAAAATGCAAGAACAAGACCAAGACTGCAAGACCAAGACCGATTTTGGGCAACACTAGTACTGACACCTGTCAGTACGACACTTCTAGTAGCTAATAAAATATCAATTCGCAAAACACTTATTAGTTTGTATGAAACTGACAGATGTGTCAAGAACGCATTCTCTAGTCGGTCGCACTGCAATCTAATCTAGCTGAAAATCCCTCTCTTATTCTTTCTCTTCTTTTTTATTCTGTAAACTCATACATGTAAAAGCTATGACATAAAAGTACCTACAACTTGGTGTAATTCTATGAGTATTCATGAGATCATCAAATGTGACCAAGACTATCCTCATAAATAACGTATCAGGGGCCTAAAAAGGCCACTTTGGCGGAAACATATAAGGATAACATTATGAATTACAGTATGACGAAGACAGTCCGTGTTTTTCTTTTTTTCGCTGCACTACGTATGTATAATCAAAGAGATTGGGATTGGATCGATTGGTATTTTAGCACAGACAAAAAAATAACTGAAAAATCCTTCACCAATGGGATTTGATATGATTAATTTAACAGTTAATTGTCCATTATGATTCATAATGTTATCCTTTTATGATTCTGTCAAAGTGACCTTTTTAGGCCTCCAGGTATAAGGAAAAGGATAAATGAAAATATGTATTATCATAAATTAGTAGCCTCTCTCCTCACCTGTTTTCTTCCATGATGTATAAGGCCGGTGGACTATCGGAAGCTACACTTATATGAAACTACGTCGCGTAGCTTTATTGTGACGTAATACTTCTTCGATGTAGCACCCAACCACATAATTTTCTTTGCGCGATATCTGGAACAAAAGAAAAAAAACAAATGAATGCAGTTTATGATATGGGTAGAAACGGGTAACTAGACTAACGAACTGACGACTAATATAAACGAAGTATGGAAAAAAATACATGTCACAACATGTATTTTTTTCCATACTTCGTTTATATAAAGTTCGTTCGTTCGTTCGTTCGTTCGTTCTTCGTTTTTCGTTTTTTTTGTGGTCGGCACACCGACCACAAAAAATTGGGATGAAGGCAAGAGAATGACGATGATGAGTTCATCATCCTGAACCCTGAACTAAATCTAAATATTATTATATTATGTTTCTTAGTTTTTTTTTATTATTTTATATTATAAATTCTAGCTGCCCGGCGCGACCTCGTTCGCGTAGTGTCCTACCCCTTACCCTACCCTACTCCTACCCTACCCTTACCCTACCCTACCCTTACCCTACTCCTAGGCTACTCCAATCCTACCCTACACGAAAAGCAAAAACAGAAAAAATATCAAGAAAAGATGTATCAAGGCTACATAAAAAATGTCTGTCTTGATAATAAATACTTGTAGAAATAAAATCAAAGAGTAATGGATTGTTTGGTCTGTCCATTACTCTTTGATTTTATTTCTACGAGTATTTATTATCAACACAGAGACAAATTGTTGCTTTTACTATTTTCCTTATAACTTCTTCATATTTTCTCTTCTTTTAAACCTTCCATGGACTTCTACAAATATTTCAAAACCAAAATTAGCCAAATTGGTCCAGCCGCTAGCCGTTATCGAGTTTTAGTGAGACTAACAAACGTCATTTCACTTTTATATACAGGGTGTATTCTTCAAGTGGGCGTGGATGGCCAAATCCGAATCTGAGGAACAGCGAAAAGTACTCAAAGGAGTCGCGGGCTCGATTTTGATGAAAACTGAAAGTGTATTATTAAATTTTGAAAAATCAATACATATTTCTAGGCAGGAATCGAACCCGTTGGTTTTGATAAAAAAAAACACTTAGGTACTGTATTATTACACCACTCGATAGTGTCTCTAATAAGGATCAAATTCTGGGAAGTAATGACATACGGCAAACTTAAAGAAAATGTTGGATTTTAATAAACTGCTAAAATAAACTGATAAAATGTCGGTATGACCGACATTACCTGTACGGCCTGTACCTTGTTCGAAATGATGCTCAATACACAGCGCAGTCACCTTCACAACATTATGTTCTACATTCAAATTTTAAATGCAGTACAATCTCAGACGTGGAATCCAGCTATGAATTGAAAAGAATTGTCAAAAAAAAAAACAGCTGTTCCCTACATTTATGTTCGTATACCTAACTCGTCAAAATGTAGGGAACAGCTGTTTTTTTTTTCGCAATTTCAGGTTTGGTCCCATAGTAAAAGTTGTTCATAATGATGAATACAATGGCCTCTTAAGAGGTTGTTGATATTTTGCCAATAACCTTGTATATTACTATCGAAACGGTGAACTTAAAACGACAGTTAATCATTTATTTTATTCATATATACAAAAGTATCTGTTAACTATCTAAAGGCAAAAAAAAATTTAGGAAAAAAAAATATTATTAAACCACTCATTAATATTAGGAATCTTGATCATCGTCGAGCAGTCAAGCGGTCAAGCAGCGTCAGTGACGTCATCACTTTATATGTACTTTATTTTTTTTGCAAACAAGTAGAAATCCTCCCGCTTAAAACTCTGACAAGTTCGATCGAAGGCTTTAGCGCCGGGTTTGACCGGTTTCGGCCGGTTCTGGAGTACAGCCACGCAGCCACGCCACTCACAAAGGCCGAGAGTCGAGTGAAACGCTCGAACGTCACGTGACGAGCACATACCCACTTTGATCACAACATAATATGAGAGAAAACATTTCGAAGGACCACTTTCATCAACTCAGTAAAACGATACAGAAGCAGCCATATCGTTGTGTTGTGTGTTGATATACAAAAAGCATTTAAAAGCTAAGTTCCGTGAATTAAATTATTTCAAACTTCGGCCGTAGTGCATTTGCTTTCATTTCGACAGTTTAATAACATTTATTGCGTTGTTTACGTTATTGAGCAGACAAATTATTGAACTTATGGAGCAATATGGATTACCAATATCCTTGAAATTACTCAGATTGTGATTGTAAGCGTGGTACTCAATTAGGTTTCTGAAAAAATAACTTATAGAATATCATCCTCAACTACTGGATGCATCAACAAATTGTAGCATATGCGCGTAACGTCACAATTTGTTCTGCGTCGTCAATGGTCCTTCTGTTCGTATCCTGCGCTTGACGCTAACACGAGCTTCTTGTTTTGCTAGTGGTTAATCATGCAGATTAATTATTATTATCGCTATAAATTAGCAATTTTTGTTGAATGTGGGACAATCGCAACTGGTTTCAATTTCTGTTACTCTAGTAATTTATTATTTCACATTTTTCTCTATTTAAACTTCTGAGATAAGGGGGGAACGGTATTTTTTTTTACATTTGTCATCAAAAGTCGAAAACGATGCGGCCTAAAAAAAATTGTTTGAGAATGTGCAAACTGCGTTCTTTCATATGATACCCTACATGCCCTAGTAGCCCCACTTCGAATTTTTCAGAACATTTAAGGCAGTTGCAAAAAAAAAATTCTTTCTTATTTGCAAGATAGTTTATTTAGTGAATTCGTTTTTATAGTTTATATTTTTTATAGTTGGGAAACGTCATCTAAAACTATTCCAAATTTCAAGTTGATACTTAGCATTAGTAGTTCTTGAGATATCCAGCTGTGACAGACGGACAGACAGACAGATAGACTGAGTCGTACCATAACGGTTCGGTTTTACCATTTTGGTACGGAACCCTAAAAAAGTCAGAAAGAACGCTAAGCGAAGATAAAGTAATAGCGCGGGCAGGCGATGCGATGCGACTGGGTGGGTCGCGGGAACAAGAAATTTCACGCGGACGAAGTCACGGCCAGAAACTAGTATTTGATATAAATAAAAGAATTGGACAAACAAAGCATGGGCTCTATAATATTCATCTTGATGCCTATAATAAATATGGAATCTGCTAACCGTCTCAAAAAAACAACAAAGAGCATTTTGGTATTCGATAATTCCAAAACAAACATCGAATTAAACTTTTGTTACTTAATGACCTTTGCAGCAAGAATAGGTACAATATTAGCCAAAAGGGATCGGTTTTCACACCTCCCTGTTATATAGTTAGTTCAAACCTACATAGAGTGTCCATGTTATCATTGTTTGTTCAATTAGATGACAATATCAAACAGTAGTCTTTGAAATCAGCATTCTTGGAGATCACAGCTTGCTGCTAAGTTAATAGATAATGGTGATGCCTACTCATTTTGTGTTCTGGTAAATATGACAGTATAAAGTAGTAGGTAGGTACTAGGTAGTGCCTTTGTGTTACAAAACATAGGTAACCTCTTTACGGCTTACGTTAAGGTTTATTATGTTATAATGAAAAAGCTGCAAGCTTAATTCGTTTTGATAATTAATCTTTTAAAGATTTATGATTTAATTTTTGTTTAAACATATAGTTTCCAATTCCAGGATGTTATATGCGAAGTTGTTTATATTCCATAAAGCTCACAAAGTCGACTTGACGAGGGTTGATTTTTCCATCGCCAGATAACTTTTATTCGAAGAATAAAATTGACGTTTGACAGTTTTCGTATGAAACAACTGTCAAAATTTCAAAATTATTCGTCGAATAAAGTTATCAGATGATTGAACAATCAGCCCTTAAATGAATTTCACTGTCAGACAACGCAGAGCCTAAGCCGCTGGCTCTAGAAGTATGATTATTTTCACAATCGTAGCTTGTACTATACTTATAACGAAAGGGAACACTAAGGATTTATTTAAGGCACGGTTTTAAAGAGGCAGTTGTAAATAGCGGTTTTGGTAAGTTAAAAATTATAAATGGCACGTTTAATAACTAGTTTAGCAGTTAAAACTAAGCAATAAAGTAAACAAAAATGAGTAATAAAAAATATGAAATGGATCAGTGAATATATAATTGAGCAGGAAAATAATTAAATGGGAGGTAAAAATTATTGAACGAGCGGTTACGTGTGGGCAGTAATAAATCGGAATTTGTCGGTAAGAAATCTCATTCTAAGCAATTCTATAAACAATGAGGTGGTAAACATGACTGTTTATTGCTATATAAGTATATAAAGCAATAAACAGTCATGTTTACCACCTCTACCAGCTTCTACCAGCTTAAATTACGTTCTACTGAAAACTATGAGTCCCTAATCAATCACTCTAATTCTCATACGCTCGCACTTGCATTCTATGTCGACGTAGCCCCGCTTCGCGGGCTCCTATTTCTATGTAAAGGGTAACCTAACCAAACCTAAGCTCGGGGTGGGCACCCCGAGCTCGTTCATAAATATATTTTCGGAAACTTAGTTCATTTCATCATCATTTTTACCGCTCATTCATTTGTCTGGACTGCTCAATTATTTTTAGAATTGACATTGTGTGATAAAAGAACCGACTAATTGATTTTTTATTACTGTCCATGTTTTACTGTCGCAATAATTAATCAACAGCCATTAAATTAAATAACTGCTCAATATATTTTTTTACTGATCATAATAACATCTCGAATATTTAAATAACAGCTCAAAAAATTAGTTCCCTTTTTTAATTCTGCATGAAGTGGTTAAATAGAGATAGTGAAAGTTTAAATAGGTGTTCTTTATTTTGACTTATGGGAAATCCCAAATTCCCAATGGGTAGGTTACATGGCTTGTCCATACTTAATTAAATAAAGAGGTTTTCTAGGTTTCCGTTCTTCTGCATGCCTGCCACAATGACTGAAGATCATTTACCTACTTATACTTATATTAGGTCGTAATGTCTCCAGCTAATGTAGGTATACCGTACAAACAAACTGTTAACGTGGCAGTGACGTCACGTTTCAAGGGATATTTTTGGCGGCAACCCAAAGGTTACGACAACTTCCGCCATCTTAGAACATTTGCTGTTTACAAGACGACGTCCATCGTGCTTGATGGTGAATATTATTACATGAGCACATTATTTAGAAATCGATGAAGCATATACAGTATGTTAACTAACAGAGGGCGTTCCCGTTAACCCGCAATAGTATAGCATCCATACATGCTAAAAAAAATATTACCATTCGAAAATAAAATGTTTTATTTTTTTTATATTAAAATATTCACTAAAAATTGTAAATTGATACTCTATTTATTTAATTAATTCTAATTTATTTAATTAAATAAATTCCGACATTGCTGTCCTTCAAGTACGCGTGTACAGAGTGTTTCTTTAACGTATCAATTTACGATTTTTAGTGAATATTTTAATATAAAAAAAATAAAAACATTTTATTTTCGAATGGTAATATTTTTTTTAGCATGTATGGATGCTATACTATTGCGGGTTAACGGGAACGCCCTCTGTTAGTTAACATACTGTATTATTGTATAATAAATTAAAAAGTTTGAATCTACATGTATGCAGTCTGTCTTGTGTGATTTTTTTGCGGGCGACCTGAAGATCGCAAGTGACGCGCTACGAACTTTTTACGCGTAGCACTCGCTACGCAGTAGGTAGGTACTCGTACGTAGGCGGTAGCCGTAGGTACGCCTAATTGTGTCTAGGAACTTTATTTACAACAGCGTGCAGCGGGGTAATTGCGTAACACAATAACAGTGCAGCAATGGCAGTAGCATTTTGACAGTTCAACAACATTCATTGCGTTATTTTGTTGAGCTGACAAATTTTTCAAACATATGAAGCAATGGATTAGCAATTCCCTTCAAAGTGATTCAGATTGCGATTTATAATGTATTACGCAATTCGGGTGCCGTTCATCAACACCATGAAACTGAATTTAAATACCTTCAGGTTCACAACTGTTAAGATTTTTATATTTATTAAGACGATTAACATATACCTACACTGGATAAAATTCTTATACCTACCTACTAAATTAACTAAAAATATATCTTAATAAGAATAAAATATATGTATATACATCTTATACTAAATTAACTAACAAAATATTATACCCTAACTAAAATTATTAACTATCTAAAATATGGCGTTTAAAATGTGGCGCCTAAAATTTCCTCCGCATCACTGTCGACTGGTAATGTACAGACGCCAGCACATCAAACTACCCAAAACTGTCAGATTATCCCAATCAACTTTGAACCTTATGCTTTAACGATAAAGTTAAAAATCTATTAAAGAAATTTGGCAGATTGTAGTAGCTTGATGTGCTGGCGTCTGTACCCAAGAGACTGGCGGCACGGCATTGCCACGTTGTATGGTAATAATTCTTATAAGCCTCTGGTCAAGGTAAAAGCCAACACTTTTATCTTCTTCTTAACGTGTCGATGGCAGAAATAACACGAAATGAAAACGTGAATATCAGCGACAGGAAGTTATTAAAACATCATCAACAACTATGTGGAAAAAATTCGTATTATTGAAGCTAACACAAAAACTACCCAAGCAAAGTTCATAAAATTTATATGTGACCACCCATAAATATATGAAGGAAGATATCTCCGGACCACCCCTGAGGCATACCTTATTCATTAAAAAATGAGAGAATTTTGCAAATCCGCCTATAAACGACGGAGTTATGCCCGAACATACATTAAACAAAAATTTATATACTTAAACCAAATTGAGAACCTCCGCCTTTTTTGAAGTCGGTTAATTAAATCAATTCATAAACAAAAAAATTATGCCCGAATTTACTTGCAAGATTAAAGGTAGGTACCCCAATAACAACTTTGACAGAAATGAGGGTGTACCATGGTATACTGAACACATCTGAGTACCCCTTTAGTGGGTAGGTACAGACGTGATGTTATGTTGTGTGATTGCATAAACAATGCATACTAAGGCGATAGCAGCAATCGCGGTTGATTTGCTGGCATTTATTGAAGAGTTCCGTTGTCAGTCTCCGAAACTCATCATCAGATCTTTACGAAATTTAAAGGGGAACATTAAAAAATATAAACACCCGAATTGAGAACCTCCTCCTTTATTGAAGTCCGATAAAAATATACATGTAGTAATTTTTTGTACGGCCCAAAATTTGGCAACACGAAGATCGTTCATGACGCGTGTCCTCGCGACTGTCCTCACGTGTGCTAGGCATGCGGTGCAAGATGGGAGGTGAGCAATTGTCTGTTTATTAGAAGAAAAGAGATAATAACGAAAACTTGCGAGCAAAATAATACTTATGTATAAGAAAAATACAATCTCAATGAGCTACCTTAGGTATGCAAATGCTTTTATGTAAGAAAATTACTCAACAACAATGCAACTAATTATGTAGTTTTATGAATAGTCGCAAATACTATTGTTAAAGTCAAATTATTTGTAAAATATATGTATATATACTTCGAAGCGAAACCTGTATATTTTGTACATATAATAGAGTCCGATACTTAAAAGAGTTGTATAAAAGCATGGGAATATTATAAAAAATAATGGCCGATCGTTTGACAATACATAGTTATCTCGCGGCCGCGCAGATTTTGTACTGACGATTTTTAAAATGACACTATTTACATAAATTAAAGCAACATAAATATACAGTCGTTGCGGAAACGATGCTAGATATTAAGTTCATTTATCTGTGGCTATTAGTTAAACATATGATTTTTGGTATTTTTATAATTTTGGTCCTGGAGCAGTTAGGTTGAGTCTAGAAGAAACAAAAACGAGATAAAAGACCAATGTATAAATAAAAGTATTTAATTTGTAATATTATCGTCGACCAAACAAAACCTCTTTGGCTAATAGAACTCTAGGTTTTTAACAGATGATGTCAATTGTCCTTGTTCCCGTCGATAGATCACTTAATTTTTATATTTTTTTACAAAAAATCTCAACAATATTTGATGACCCTGAAGATCAACCTTTAATATGGAAAATGTAACAAATAAAGTTATCTTAGTAATTAAAATATAATCGTAAAAAGATCACATAATGACTACTAATGGTAGCTATCTGTGTTATCTCAGATTTTTTTATTCGTGCACATATACCCTGAGACAGTGATAAAATTTCGTGATAGTATCATTTAGTCAGCAACTGAAGCAGTTTGAGGAGACAGCTGTTTTACTTGTATTACTCTACCGAATACCTACACTACAAACTCATCTTCCGATAGGGTTATATTTACGCCACTTTATGACCACCATGTATAAAATACTCATCCTGCAAATCCTGCTAAAATTAGAGATTTATTCGTAAACATCTACAGTTTCCTCAAGATTGGAATAATGTATTCTATTTGCGTATATTTTCGACTTGGAGTTTCTGTCTACCCTTAGAAAAACATGATCCTCTCTGGAACAGCTAACTGATAGGGTTTGGTTTTTGATCTTCACTTAAAAATACCAGCCACATTAGAAGGAGTAAATCACGGCTAGAAGAGAGAGTGGGAACTTTGAAACGGTGCGTCGCAGGGCCATGCTTCTCAGAACTTAAATGGTTTCTATGGTCAAGGTTAACCCGATACTGCAATAAAATTGGTAGATTTGAGAAAAAAAAGTCCAAATTTTTTTTAAACAAAATTTTATATTTTGTTGCTTTCATAGTACATATACTCCAACTCCAACAAATCCGCCCGAAGACCCACTGACCGAATTTTTTTAGAGCAAACAAAATGGTTTTTCTTAGTTCCTCTATAAAACACCTATATTCCGCGAAGGGTTAAGCAGAGATCCACCTACAGTACACGTACACGGTACTCCCATATTTCGCCAGTTATTTTTAAGTCCCGTATAATAGTGGGCGAGCTATCCGCCGTCCAACCATTAACCGGGTACAAATCCATTCAACGAAATAAAAGTACACATCAAACTACAATGCTACAATAGCTCCAGTTGGTTTGGCATGCCACCTGTTGATGTGACGATGTACTTGATGAGGACAACCGTCCACTGTCCAGTTCAACTGTAATAACTACTGCCTTACCTACGATGCAATCATAATTATTGTTGTTTTGATTCGTGGGAAATTATGCATATTGTGGTGACATTGACAAGGGTGCGTGCGTAAATGCAGCAGCACGTACGTATGGTATATTGTTCAAATCGTAGCGCTGTAAATAATATGTATAACACAGAGCTAGGAGAATCGACTTAGATTAAAGCTGATAGACATCAGCAGTGGATGAATGTGGCCTGTATGAACCTTTAAATAATAGGTTAATTTTTGGTCCTTAAATACGGAAATACTTAGCAGTTTCAACTAAGCCATCTCTCCTGTATTTTTAGTACTTGAATAGAAAAAACATAGATATAGATCTAATATTTAAAATAGGTGACATGGTACAAGGTCATATGCAACTTTATGTCATTATTGTATAGTGGTGACGTGGGCGGGGTGCGCCCGAGCTTCGAGGGTAATCAAGTAATAGGACGGCTGATGAAGACAATCATACCTATAACAACAAACTATACAACGTATCGATTGGGTAACTGTACTGTACGCCTGTTGCATTGTGGGTCACAAACATAAATGACCGAAGTTATGTGTTTTTCGCAGATGCCAAATGCATTTATTGTAAATCATAATCAGCCTATAATGTTCCCACTGTTGCTAAGACAGACCTCCTCTCTGTGAGAGGGAGAGTGGGCCATAATCAACCACGTTATTGTGTTGGTCCTTTTTTAATGAGGTCACTTGGTCTTTTCGGAGTTATTTTCTCTTCACATGAGTTCTAAGGGTGGGGAGTCTAGACAACTTTTTCAATAAAATATTTTACCATTAAAATTACAATATGGAGATAGCGGTTGTCCCAAACTAGGCACAGCCTGTATGTCTCTTGGGGGCCATTATATATATAAAAAATTTTGGTTATTGTTTAAAATATGTTGTGTATGCAACGCGATACAAATGAAACAAAAGCACACAGACCGCATCCGGTGTGAGCACGTCATACTTACAAAGTAAAAATTAAACGCTGAAAAACTAACAACACATGGAAATTATGAGCAATTTCCTCGTACTTTTAATTACTCAAGATACAAGCTGGCATGCTAACTGAGACTAAATTAGTATCTACATAATTATGGACCTACATAATAATGTTGTCCTGAAAAGTTCAGGCGAGAACATAATACCTACCTACCTTCGTGCATCGTCATTTTTGTCCTATGACACCGGTAATGGCGGAAGAAGCTCGGATTCCGGTTGCATGTGTCAAAAGATGGCATCATTTCCATGATTATATAGTAACTGTCTTTTAAATGAACTGGTAATCTCAATATAAAATTATCTCGAGGACTTGTTGTTCCTCTTATCAGCAAGTTAACTAATCTGTGTTTCGAAACGTGCATATTTCCTGACGCGCTAAAACGAATTATATACCAACTGTCTTTTAAATGAACTAGTAATCTCGATATAAAATTATCTCGAGAACTTGTTGTTCCTCTTATCAGCAAGTTAACTAATCTGTGTTTCAAAACGGGAATATTTCCTGACGCGCTGAAACGTTCTATAATAACGCCTGTGCACAAGGAGGGGGACAAGAGCGATGTCAACAACTATCGGCCGATATCTGTCTTATCGTCCCTTTATAATATTTATAATAATATTAAATAAAAGATTAGGAAGTTATTTAAATAAATACAACATTCTTTCCGATTCACAATATGGGCAAGACAACATGGACAGGCATGTGCAGGCAATATGGCAAGGACGGTCAACGTAGGATGGGGTCAGTGCGTTGACAACTGAAATCACTGACAAGGCGGACAAGGGTTATAAATGCGTTACAGTGTTTCTAGATCTGAAAAAGGCTTTTAACACCGTATCTGCCCCCATCCTTGTGCAGAGACTTGAGGTCCTTGAGGATATAGGGATAAGAGGTAAGGCTCTCTCCCACTTTGATAGTTACCTCCGAAGTAGGAGACAGCAGGTTAAAAAAGGTAACTCGCATAATGAGGAAGAAAACATTGTAGTTGGTATTCCGCAGGGATCTGTCCTCGGCCCACCACTGTTTCTGGTGTATATTAATGAACTTTGCAATCTAGGAAACGGTGGCAGGAAATCTTCTCCTACGCAGACGAAACGGCGATAGTCTACTTTGGGGACACGTGGGAAGCTGCGTGCAATAATGCCGAGCAAGGATTAGTTGCTATAGACAGGTGGCTCAAAGCCAATCTACTAACCCTTAAAAAAACCTACATTTGTTTTTCTCCTAGTCTAAGCCATGCCTTAATTTTAAAATGTGATTGTCAAGTCATTAAACATGGTAGCGTCCACAAGATACCTGGGAGTAATACCTAGTTGATGAGTGCTTAACTTGGCATTCGCATATTTAGATTGTCACGTCACGGGTACGGAAATTTATATAGATTTAAAAAATCTAAGATATGTAATGCCTCCGAAGACACTAAACAGTATCTACTTTGAGCTCACGCAATCAGTTATTATTACATACTGTTTACCAGTCTGGGGGGAGCCACTAAAACTAAATTCCTTGAGTTAGAAAGAGCCCAAAGGTCACTTATAAAAGTTATGTAGGTACTATAAACGATACAGATACCCCACAGTCGATCTATATAGAATCAATGGCTTATTTTCAGTAAAAAAACTATATTTTTTTATAACGACCCTATATTTACAAAAATCTATTGCATTTAACCAAGACAGCCAGGAGAAAAGACGAAAGGATATAGTGGCTTACTTTCCAAGGGACCGAACCCCTTTTGCACGGCGTCAGTATGCAACCCAATTAGCCTACATATGTACCTATATAATAAAATAAACGCAAAATTTAGGTTCCACCAGGAAATCTCACATGTAGGCAAAAAGGTAATAGGTAACCGATTGGCTAAAAACCTTAACATACGAGGAAACTGAACAAGTGTTAGCTAGACTTGCTTAGACAATTTATTTTTATTGCTTTCTTATTAATAATGTAAGTACTCACAGAGTTTAATTTATAAATTGCGCTTCGAACACATCGGCACTTCAAAGACTTCAAAGAAGACATACACATTCACACTCACAAACACATAAACACACACAAACACACACAGACCCTCGTACACATCACAAATACTGTTTAAAAATAAGACGCACATTCACATAGGCATACAACTTCTGTTACACAAAGAGCTGTTAATTAGTTTATAAGTCATTTACTGTTATCTTTTATACCTAAATTTTATTTTTAGTCACCTTTTGTAAAAACTCGTCTCAATACCTATTGTAATAATTAAGGGAAAGAGCGGGATAGCCCCAAGTATTATCAATTACTTACAGGGGATGTCTCATTTGTAATCCATATACCTAACTGTTTTGGGACAAATCAATCACAATTTGAATCATTTTGAAGAAATCTAATCCATTGCTTCATATGTTCGAAACTTTGTATTCTCAACAACGTAAATAAACCAATGAATGTTGTTGAACTGTCAAAATCAAAGCTGTTCTTACTGTTGTTACGCAATTACCCCTCTGGTAATCTCTCTCTATATACTCGTATTTCAGCTATCTAGGGAACTTTGGTTACATTAAGAGGCGAAATATGGATAATTTATTATTTCTACACACAACTACGAATGTTCATGATTTGTTACAATTTTACAGATCAAACGAGCTTGAAATGTCTTATAACTTATCAGACAGCGAGTTGATAGTTATCAGTGATCAGTATCATCTCGCTTTATGCAAGACTGGCTGAACAGACACATACTTACGTTTATATTATGATGACCAAATATTTCACCTAAGTATTTTTAAATCAATGCTGAATAGTAACTGCTTCGCGAGTTCGCGTTGCAGCGCCGAAGAAAAACGGGTTATTAAAGTTCATCCAGTCGTAGTTAGCTGTCGTTTTTCGCACAGTTTCTTAATAATGTCAGTGGTAACGGCTGCGATTTACGAGTTGTAAGTCGTGGGTTCGCAACCAAGCAGGCACTTTAGTTTGTATAAATTATTTCATCACAATTGCTCTCAAAACGGTGAAGGAAAACATCGTGACGGAACCAAAAAATCGAAGACATCTGAAATCCGCCAACCAGCACTGGCCCCGCGTGGTGGCTTGTAGCCCACTCCCTCTCACAGAGAGGAGGCCTGTGTTCCAGTAGTGAGAACATTATAGTCTGATTATGAATAGGAATACCTACTAGTGTACTCTTTCGCTATTTAATTTTAAAATGTGTCAGAATCAGAACGTTTGGCCTCAAGACAATAAAACATTAGGTACGTAATACCGTTGCATGCTTTTGACACGAAAGAAGCTGATGACTATGAATCACTGCTCTACGTACCCGTACCCTGCGTACGACGCCATGTCTGTCACAGACAACCTCTCCCTTTTTAAAAACAATACCTATTTCTGTTTACGTCAACAGAGTAATGAATCAACGGTATTCTCAAATAGCGGACGGACGTCTATACGGTTTACTGGGTATTTTCAGGAGAGAATGGTGACGTAGACTAAATTGACCTTTGAAACTATAGTAATTTATAATGCAACTTGTCGTACTGATTCATTGTTTATTAAAAACAGTTATAAATTCGATTTTAAGTAAGTGTATTTATAAAGTGGTCATGATTTCCGATGCATAATGTATTACAGATGCCTATAGAGAGGATATATAGTAAATACATACCTACTGGTGATTCTCATCTCCCGCCATTTTCGCAGTTTGCAGCAGACTAAAAGCCAAATATGGGAGGTAGTTACAACTACCTCCCATATATAGCTTTTAGTCTTGCTTGCTTTAGCTTGTGACTCAAGTGATGATGTCAGTCATTCTTTCAAAGTTTTATGTTTTTTCCTTTTACTTTTTATGACGTAGAAGTAACAAGATCTTTTTGAAGCGGTAATTGATTCGTTAAATTTCCTAGAGGGGCTTGTGGTTAAGTTATAACAGCCGCAAGTGACAATCGGTCAGGTTAAACTACGCTTGCCGCGGTTGGTCCGTGGATGGGTGATCTCTATATGTATATCAAGACCCCAACGTGCCTCGGAAAGAAACGTTGGTCCCGGCAGTCGTTCGTGTATCTTTGGCAGTCGACACGGGTCGAATCCAGAAAGTCTGACAAAATCAGTCCTATCAAATCGTATTACCCAGTAACTGGGTTTTGAAGGTTAGGCAGTCACTTCATGTAAAATACTGGTATACAGCTGCATCCTGTGAGACTGTAAACCGACCCCAAAATGGTTGGGAAAAGGCTAGGCAGATGAATTAATTCCTTACCTACCATGTTTTCTTACAAAATAAATTAGAAAAGTGCCGCAAATCACTTCGTTAAATAAGTGGCCTTTAGGTTTACTCTAAAGGTTTGTGTAACTAACTTCTGAAATACTGTCGTCATACCGCATGGTGCTGGTGGAAAATGTCGTAATTATAGTTTTGAATATGAATGTGGATGGCTATAAGACTAGGGATAGGGGAAGACCTGTAATTGATTTTTTTTGTGATAACCAGGGTATACCGTTGTCATATATGCTAGTTGCGCGGTAAACCCTGCTTGCGAGATGCAGGATTTTGCGTGACGTCAGTATGACGCTTAGGTCCCATGTGGCGTTGTAGATACCGCTACAACCACACTCAGTAAAATAATTTAGGTTTGGAGTTTACAGTAGGTACGTAAAGTCATGTTTTCACCACATAAAGACAAGTCTTCTGCATTATAATGGTACGTTTTCAGCAAGTAAAGTCATTATTTCGACACATACCTACTGACAAGTTTTAAACATAAAATTAAGTATATTGTATACGTTCTCAGCACATTAAAGTTTCAACACACAGTGTCTAGTTTTCAGCACAAAAAGTGACGTTTCGTTTTCGGCGTAACCATATATGTATGTAATTGGAGATATATTATTTAACATTTCTATTTCGATGAAATCCATAAGGAGTATTTCTCAATACCTACCTACTTACTTCGTAATCAGTCGAGTGTATATTTTACAACAGGGCTTTAGTTTATCAATCCTTACGAACATAAAGAAAATTGTAGAAATTTAAGGCTATTTACCAGGAGGTAAATAGCCTTAAATTTCTACAATTTTCTTTGATAACAACAGGAGTTGTTAAATATTCTATAATAATATATTATTACTTGTGTTTACTTCGCGGACTTATGGACCAACAATTTTTTTCGCATCGCATCACTTAAACATTTAGACAAATATAATAATTATTAGTTTAAAATAACCCTGTTAAAATTTTAATATGTAATTTTAAACATAATTAGATTTGCTTATGTGCGGGCCATAGACCGTAATTAATTAATGGTTTTTAATTAAGAGGAATCTTCAACCAGAAGAAAACTGGGTGAATTATTTGGCCCTTTTCGTTTGTGTATTCATTTATATTTATAACTAATTAATAGTCACTCTAGCTAGCCTAATTATCGAACCTAGACTATTTTTAACAGACTTAAAAAAGGAGGAGGTAATCAATTCGACTGTTTTTTTTTACAGACTTCATAAAGGAAGGAGGCGATATTTTCGGCAATGAGGGTTTTCGTGAAAATTTACGACACCAGTTGGCACCACTGTGACAAGAGGTCTCCCAATACAAAATATATGATGACGTTCATCATTCGATTCATTCAATCGTTCATCATTCAGTCATGACTAAAGAAAATATAGGCTCTTTGACAGATGTCTGGACCTGACGTGGCAGTGCTGCCACCTGGCGAACGTCATTTCAGAAAACCCTCATTGTAAATCGATATCAAATATTATTATTTTAAAAGATAGGATTTGCCTCAGGGGTGGTCCCATATAAATTGTACTAACATTGCTTGGGTAGTTTTTGAGTTAGCTTCAATAATAAGTATTTTTGCAACTTAGTTTATATTGATGATGTTATAATGACTTCCTGTCACTGATATTGACATAGGAAGTAGTGTTATACGAATTTGTGTGGGGTAAGTACAGACGCCAGCACATCAAGCTACTGCAATCTGTCAAATTTATTTAATAGAAATTCAACTTTAGCGCTAAAGCATAAAGTTCAAGGTTGATTGGGAAAATTTGACAGTTTGGGGTAGCTTGATGTGCAGGCGTATGTACTGTACAACATAGAAGTGAAAAATAAAAACTAAAAAAAAATTACAACAAACTTCCAAAAAAGACACTAAGTGAAAAATAACTTTAATTTCGGAAGCCGGTGGCAAGCAACGAAAATGCGAACTCAACGACACCGACTTCCGAAATTGAAGTTATTTTTCACTTTATAGTGTCTGGAAGTCGGTGTTTTTTTTTTTGTTGAAAAGTTTTCTAATTTAGAACCCATTAGATATGGCACATGATTATAAGGTAGGTAGTTATATGATTTCGTATTACGACGTACCCTGCACTTACGTGTTCAACCGTTATCAACGACACTATGTATATAGCCACTATATTTATCTAATTAATCTACGCAATTAACGCTGCGTTTATTATCGGTCATCATATTCCCGTTTAGCGTCCCATGCAATTAACTTAACGTGACAATTTTCTTCGTAATGGCGAACAATTATTATTTCGAGTTACAAGGTCCAACACCTTGTAACTCGAAATAATAATTGTTCGCCATTACGAAGAAAATGCCTACCTACATACCTAATGATGATGACAATGGGCTAATACCAATAATTAAATACTTTAAAGTAAATATGTAAGTACCTAAATTCAATCCTTTTAGCTACGAAACTAGTTACACAGAACCGGCCGAAGTAGCGGTAGGTACTTGGGGGAGGCCTCTATGTCCAGCTGTGGACGTTTTTCGACTGAAATGATGATTATTTTGTTTATTTATATATACCTTATCGTACACCACATAAATACATTAAATATTAATGAATTAGATTAATTGATTATGATGATGACGTTGTTACTAAGGTAAGGTTCACTGGATGCCGAGTCAGCGGGATTGTCCGAAAGGGTTACCGCTGGCCCGGAACATAAAGGGCTAAGGAAGGAACACGGGTGGGTTTTAGTCAGTAAGAGTCTGACACTACCTTCCGCTCAACCCAGAGCGGGAGGGGTCATGACGCTGAAACTGGCAGACCAGTCTAGCAGACCGGCCTGGCGGCAATTATTTTACAAATACAAAAATTATGCAATTAAACCAAACAAAAGAATTACGTTATTCTAAAAATAAATTTTTCGAAAGACTGGCGCGCTCAACAACAGTTTTTCGATATTTTAAAATAAAAACGATACGCATAAACTCGCCGGTCTGCTAGACTGGTCTGCCAGTTTCAGCGTCATGGAGGGGTCATTTGATGATTTACCATCGTGAAAAAAAGAAAAAGGTTTACTGGATGGTTGGTAGTTAAATAAATGGAACGCTATTGTAGAAGCCTATGTTCAGCAATGGACTAACTATTTTAAAGCCAATGATGATTAAGAAAATATGTTTTTTAATATTTTGTTAATTTAGTTTAAGAAGTTTATACAATGAAGGTTCCTATATATTTTGTAAGAGTTAATATTAAATTATTATTCTCATAAAATAACCCTCCTTCTGGCGCAGTCGGGTAAAACGGGAAAGGAACATAGAAATTTTCTTATATCAATGGAAAGGAACGCCAAAAAAAATGGAAAAGCAGACCGTAGATTCTTAGCATGTTTTCAGGATTTCCAATGAAAACTATGGGCATGTTGACTATGACAGCGGAGACACGAGGATTAACAATGCTTCCGCAAATATGACAATATTTTCTTTCGTGTCTTGCAAGGAAGGTCTCCCCCTAAATTATTAAAATTAAATACATATTGCATTAAGTTCACTCTACTTGTATGTGAATTTGGCTGCTCTTAATTCTCTATAAGTAGGTAGGTATCTAACAGGAAAATGTTTTATTTTTGTTGTCACCTAGATTAAAACTTAATTTTAAATTATTTTAATTTAAACATTTTTCTCATCCAAATATATGTAGGTATTTAATGGGCCGATGGCATAATATTCCCTTTTCACATCAATTGCTGAAGTGATCACGAAATAGGTAACAATAAGTACTTAATTATTACGAGATCCAAACGCAACAGCTGTTTCCTCAAGTTGTGTATGATAGCTACTGGGGAGTATTGACTAATCAACGAATAAACGTCACTACATAATGCCTTCTTGCCTACTGATAAAAAAAGCCAAGCAAGCACTTAAATTCAGTTTTTTCCTTACCTTTAAATGTTTGCAGTGAATAAAACGTCCTCTAAAAACTACAATAAAATAAAATATTTAAGTAGATCACTGTTTAATTCACTAAAACACACCCAGTTCACAGTCACTAACTTAATAAATTATGTAAATAAATTACTGCACGATAAAAACTTTATATTATTTCAAATGTTCATTAATTATTTTTATAATACAATGTTGTAAAAACGCGACAGAGAAAAAATTCGGATCGTGTTTCGCGAGGCGGAAAATCGCGCGGCGCGTGCGGCCTGTGGCGCGGTACCGGTCGACCAGAGCCCGCGAAGCCTCAGCCCCTCTTTATAAACACACCAACACCAAGCGCCCTTACAAACGGCAGTTTTTAATTACAACAATTATTCGTTCTAGTTAGGACGAGATTTCTGCCAGTTCCAGCTACAGCTTGTAGAGCCGAACTTCCATCCCGTTTCCTTTGTTCAAGTATGTGTTTATTTTAAATCAAATATTATTTACATTGGAGCAGCAAAGTGAATCGACTATAAAATATACTCATAGCCATGTCTTCACGGACATAACGCACGGTTACTCGCGCTTTATCCCGCTCGTAAATCTTCTGCTCTACAAAGTTTCGGTAATCCACACCACACCACATGGTCATAAAAGCCAATAAACATTGAGTAGTAATAAAGTACCTACGCATCTTGGTAAGTAGGTATAGCTATTATTACAGCACATAAGTCCTCTCTCAGTGGATACGGCCAGCATCTGTAATCTGTTCGAAATCGATGGAATCTCATACATACAGATTAGGCTAATAAATATTTGCTCAACAACAACAATTATAGCATAGCAGTCTAAGACAAGGGTAAAGCAGTAGATGTTAAAAGCTGCTATGACTATGACGATTATTGTAAACCAGCCGATCAATTCTGTAAAACTTTCAACCAGGTTTCAGACTGGCTAAAGTAGACTCATCTTTTATGGGGTACTGTTTAAAATGTTATAATAAAATACCTCCCCACATTCTTGAAATGAATGAGACGAAATTCAAGTCTTGTATAAAACGCACACTATGCAGTCAGGCATATTATAAGTTAGGGGATTACATCGCTGATAAAAATGCCTGGCTCAAGGCTGGTCCTGCTCCACAACCACAACTAATTGATTAACACTTGAAGATTCTGTTGGAGCTGCTGAAGATTGTAAGACTATCTTTGCATTGTATAAACTCAATTTTCTTTGTATTGTATAATTGCATAGCACAGATGTGAGTTCTATGTATATACTATACACTATGTACCATTTACCGGGTAATGTGTCTTTCATTGACTTGAATGTGCCCTGGCGGCTGATAGTATGTCATGCTCACACAAATGTCTCGCTGACGGTGGCGTGTGTGTTGGATCATTTAGCTCCCTTCAAAATGGTTGAGCTGAATGGTGCCGATCTATGCGTCATGTTCGTGAACGGGCGCCGTCAGTTGGGGCTGGTCATATCAATTAGCTGCCTCGGCATATTTTTAATTATTTTAATATTGAATTGTTGCTTTCTTACCATTTGTTGTACTCTGGACACTTTTAACGCGTACATCTTTTGTACATCGTTCTCACATATAATTATAAATTCACATTATTGATGTAACTAATATTTTTGTACAACTATAATTTAAAAGAGTGTCCATGGAGTTTCTTGCCCGTTCTTCTCCATAGGTACCTACGCTTTGGAATGGGCAACTAGCTTCATATTTTCTGACTGACCGACTTTTTGACAATTCAAAAGTAAATGGTTTAATTGAAATAAATGTTTTGAGTTTGAGTTTGAGTTTTGAGTTTCACCGTGAAAAGCTGTCAATAGAGTCAATCCCTAGCATGTCGAATGAGAGCTCACTTTAAACTCACTTCACCTAAGTTTTCACGGTGAGAGCTTTACAAATGGTAGAGCCCAGAGGATTTTCGAGCAAGCTTACTGCAGGGCGAAAATTTTATAGCTGAGTAGGTGCGGCATGATAAGAGAACACCAACAATATATTTGAAAAGTTTCAGATAAGAGCCCCGTGGTCAGGAGTCAACTTTCAGATTTTGAGCCTGGGCTCCCCACACTAGACCCTTTAATGACCGAAAATGCCCGTTACTGGACTGTCTCATGGCTGTCTTGACGGAAATGCTTACTTAAAATAACAAAAACATAAGTAATTCCCTAGCTATCTACACAAATACTAGTGATGCAAAACCGATAGTAAATAAATAATGCAGGCATCGCGAAAATCGCAGAAACGCCTTTAGATGGACAACATTATTCATTTATAGATTAGGTACCTACCTACTAGGTTTTTTTCGGCATCCGAATTTTTTTTATCAACATTAATTTGTGTTTATATTGTCAATTAGTTATTTTGTTCAGGCTCCTAAACTCCTAAACTCCACTGACTAACATCAGGAGCTTCGAATTTAAAGAAAAGTAAAGCGTTTCCAAGTCTTATTCAACTGTAATTACCGAATTTTAAAACTTAGATGCAAATAAATTATTGTCACCGGATTCGCGATAGAATAATAACATTAAAACCAAAGAACCGAAAAGACCAAATTCTTGACGATATTTAGGTATTATTACAAGGCGGTATCTACGATATCTAAGGGGTGGATAAATCTAGTTAAAACTACTAAACCCTTACGTTTGTATTGTTATGATTACTTAAGAAAAATATTAGGAAAGTATCGAATCAAAAATCCGTGACCGATTAGCTATGAAAAGTGTGGCGTAGCGTAGGTAGATAAATTGGCGCGTAAAGGAAAATTAAGTGGAAGTAATGATTGAAAGAACCTCCTGAACCTGTTTTATGTTGTTTACAGAGGTACAATGAGGAGCAGAGACATGACTAATTAAGATATATGACATACAAATTAATTGCAAGATCATTTCACTGGCATGCTTCAGCGATGAAGTCAGTGTTCTAGCTGAACTGCCGTCAACTGGAAATTAATAATTAATGACGGTATTGTCATATGACTTGTAACGAGAACTTGCCATTTTTCGGTTCCTTGGAATAAAATAGATAGATGTTCGAAACGTGGATTCGTTAATTTAAATCTAACTTACCTACATTCGTCAACTCGGTCCGATAATTCTCTATTGAGGCATAAAAATTACAACACTTTTCTCAGTACCTAATCGGGAAACTCTTAGTTACCTTTCTAAAAATTTCATAAATAGGGATCTAAAAAGAAGATAAGTACATAGGTACATCATCTGCTACATATAGTCGCCTTCCGTCCACAAAGTAATCAGCAGTAATCGTTAAACCTACTTACACCAACGTGGTTTATTTTATGGGCTCAGAACTCGTAAACTGTTTAAAATATATATATATAATTTATGTCGAAAAATAAGCAGGTAGGTACCTATCTATTAGTTGCTTCTACATAGTTTGAAGCACTTATAGGTCGAGGTGAATATTTCCAAACGTAACTAAGTATTATGTGTTTAAATGATTCCATTTAGGGTGTTGAGTCGAGACAAAAAGGGTCAGTCATCAAACAAACGGTTATAGTTTGTAGCGACGCCGATATGGTGGCGTGGCGCGACTGGGCGCGGTCGGCCCGCGGCAGCGCGCTCCGGTTTCAGCTGGTTTCATGATGTCCACCAACCACGATGTGCCAAGCTGATGGGTAATGCACTTCTATTAACCCCAGCGATGTGGTTACACAGTCGTTCCACGTCACAGGCACAGGCAGCCTTTTAATTTTATTGATACGAAGAATTTTAAAATATTTAATAAATAGGCATTTCATGTTGGACCTACGTGTTATCCTTCTACTGTGATTGGAAAACACATGGTGAATAATACTTATTCATTCGATCTTTTCCGACATAGATTTCATATTATACCTATTTCATAGATACATGCGGGGTAATTGCGTAATACTTACACTAACACTAGCAATGGCTTTAATTTAAGACAGTTAAACAGCATTAATTGTGTGTTGAGCAAACAAATTCTTCCGAACATAATTATGAAGCAATGGATCAGTAATATCCTTCAAAATGATTCAGATTGTGATTGAAAGTGAGTCACTTTCAATCACAATCTTGCGATTCTGTAACCATCTCACCGTGAAAACTTAGGTGAAGTGAGCATGGAGTGAGCTGTCAATAGTGTCAATTCCTAGCAAAAACAAACTCACTTCACCTAAATATTCACGGTGAGATTTTTACAGAATCGACCGGCTGTTCCATCCTTCATGAAGATTGATTCTTTCATTTTGATCGCACGCAGCAAATTGTCACTCAAGGTGCAAATTGGGTATACCGCGGTCATCCGTCCCATCATGACCTTCCGTCGTCTTCGCACTCGCTAAGCCACGGTATCTCTCGGCTCGCCCTCTCTCTACCTTTTCTTAAGAAACGTTTTTAGGAAGGTCACGGGATCCCCCTTCTACGTTCGCAATGACTATATATATATAGTCATTGCGAACGTAGAAGGGGCATTCTGAGAACTATAGTTCTCAGAATGCCCAGCAGTTTATGAAACTCCTCTCAATGCGTTTCTTCGACTCTGCTATGGCTCTGCGGCGGCAAGTTTTTAGCTCTTATAAAGTTGTTGTTGCCATCTTGGGGTAAAAACGGGACCCTATTACTAAGGCTCCACTGTCCGTCTGTCACCAGGCTGTATCTCATAATAGCCAGACAGTTGAAATTTTCACAGATGATGTATTTCTGTTGCCGCTATAACAACAAATATGTACTAAAAACAGAATAAAATAAATATTTAAGGGGAACCATGCAGAAAAACGATTCTTTTTTTTCGGTGTTTTTGCCTTATGGTACGGAACCCTTCGTGTGTGAGTCCGGCTCGCACTTGGCCAGTTTTTCATTTTGACCTCACTATTGGCTTCAGCCCCCTCGAAAACCATGAATGGTATCTATGCCTAACTGCCCTAAAGATATCGTAAGACCCGACTTGCCTTCATTAACCTTTTACGGGATGCTCTATTGCGCTAAGCAGTTCTCCAGTTTCTAATCACTACAAAGGCCAAATTTCACCAATAAAACTGAATATGCAAACAAATAAATTTACTTTCGCATTTATAATATTAGTTAGGATTAGTACAATTCATAAAATTAAAGTTTTAGGCATTGCAAATGTAAACGTTAATGTTATTAATTTGGTGCCTCAAAAATCTTGAACAATAAAACGAGTTCAAGATCAGACAGTGTCTGTCAGAAAATTATTAAATTTATCTGTGATTTAAAATTTAATATTTCTTTTACACAATACCTATATTATACTTATACTTAATACTGTTCTGTGATTTTTTGTGATGCGAATTTACTGATTATATGTTAGACTTAGATGAAAAACTGATCTGTGATTTAAATAATAATGACTACACAACGTGCAAATAATTTCTAATATTTATAGGTAGGAACTTTGATCTGTGATTTGATTCAATAATTACATTAAGAATTAAAATTAAGGGAATAAAAATAATAATTTCCACATCAACAAGCTGTTTCATTTATTATAGTCACAAGGTGCATTTAATATATTTTTTAATTAGCCCCCAAAACTTTTGAACGCGACTGTACGGACAGCTTAGGTATAATACGTCCAATAAAGAAGGTCATCGCTATGTATGAATCAGTCGCTTTTTAGTAGTCATTGGAATTTGGTCGGATAACCAGCCGTTGTTTACATATTTTGGTTTTTTGTTTATATTTACTTAATGCGAAACATTCCAAGCTGAATATTTTCACCATATATTTTTGACTAAAAGCACATGATTTTGGTTTACACCTACACATCTCGGATTGAGCCGGTTCCTTGTATTTTGCCGTCAAAGTTATGACACCATCGTTTTGACTTTTAGCAAAAACGCATGCATGAACAGTTTTGAAACTTTGTATGGTTATTATTAGCGTCAAGAAGGACCGAATACAGTTTTCAGCGAACTTGTTTCTTGTCTAATTTAGGCGCTGCGATGTTTTTTCGGGTTTTCAGAAAACCGCTATAACTTGAAAACTATAAATATTTTCTGAAATCTAATTGGGGCACAGGGGCACACATTAAGAGCTACTCGTGTATGTTTATTCTACAGGGGCACATGCAATGGTTGTAGAGATATACGATTCATCAAAACGTTACTCCAGCAGGAAATGCAATATCTCGAAAACCTGAAGGGGCACAGTTTTTATTTTTGGGGGCACATTTTGGCACACATATAAGCTCTCTGGCCATGCGCGACTTTTCTCTCTCTAGAAAAACGTTACCCCAGCAGGAATCGTTTTTTCCAAAACGATAGGGGGCACACATTTTTTATGTGGGGGCACATTTACAGCAGATAAGGCACCAATTATACGTTCTACTCCTATAACTCTAGGAGACACTTTCTTGCTGGGGTAACGTACACGACACTGACAGATCTTGAACTTGTTACTTGCACTTAGTTTTATTGGTGAAATCAGCTCTAAATGTTACTAATCCAAAGGTTGCGACCCCTGAATGTGTGTTTACAAAATTTATAGATTCTAGTGACGGGAACTTTACTTCCTGTCCCCTAACAGGGTCACTTACTAAGTTTGGGCTAGTCATAGCCTGTAAATGTGTAATCTTGCTATAAATAAACTGACCCTTATATTAAATGGATGTCATGTTTAGCTGATTATAGAGCTCGTATTTTCATTCTATACCATTTTACTATGATTTAAAAAGGTCACTACAGCCCTTTCGCAGTTATTTTACCTCTGACAGCATCAACCATGTTGCATGTCAGTTGCTCCATAAAAATACTGGTCAGCTGCATCCGGTTTGACTGGAAGCCGACCCCAACATAATTAGGAAAAGGCTAGGCAGATGAGGAGGAGCAGCAACCATGTTTAACGAAAATAAGGATAACTGATTTTGACAGCCTTTGTCAGTGGCTGCAACCCACCAGCAACCTTATTTTAACAGAAATAAAGATCATTGTGACTTTGACAGTGATGCTAAATCACAGGTAAATTACAGTGAAAGGACTGTAATAAGGATTGAAGCTAATAAAAAACAGTAATTGCCACACAAGATACTTTATTGTACTCCTGTGCACATTTTTTGTTTTAGACTTAACCCTAGGTGTTGGTCAGCGCACTACTTCAGAGGAATGAACCTGGAGCTGTGAGTGGCACCGATACCGGGCCTACCGTGCTTCACAGGCTTGTATGTAACTGAGAACTCGCCGAGGTAGTGGCCGATCATCTCAGGCTTGATTTCAACCTGGAAAGAGAACATTTGAAACTTTTAGAACAGTCATTGCTTTACAGTTTATCAGGAATACTTGTTGTCAAGTCATACAGGGTGTATCCACAATTACTACGTGTATATTATACAAATTGACCTACATCAATCACAAATCTATTTGTGTACATCGATTTTGTCTTTATATTTTATAAAATATGTCTGTAAAACAGGCTTAAGACCTGTTTGACTTGAATACTTAAGTAGGATATGCCCATGTGGTGATTAAAAGCAGAGCACACTAGCTGTCCATGGGTTACAGGCAGTAAATAGATACATATCGCCTCTTTACTTCAATAATGTGTTATCTTAAATATTGAAATACTCAGGCTTATCACATTATTGAAGTAAAGAGGCGATATAATGTCATACTGTAGTACATGTGTGTGTGTGTACCAACACCACCATCATACAAGTACTTTGTATCATTTGATGGAACTTTGAAAGTCTTTAATGTTGTTCAAGATTTAAGTAGGTGCCTAAAAGTGTTTACATTCCCTCTCACTAAGAGGAGGCCTGCATCCCAGCTGTGGGAACATTATAGGCTGATTATGCTATGCTAAGTGTTTACTATAATGTTATTGTTTTGAGCTAGTTTTAAAAAGACAAGTCTTAAACATTACAATTAACTCTTTAAATTGTAGAAAAGAAAGAGACCCACCTGGTTAAATGTCTTTCCGTTGTAGATACCAACAATGGATCCAACCATTTCGGGGACAATGATCATGTTCCTCAAATGTGTCTTTACAATCTCGGGCTTCTCATTTGGCGGGGCTTCCTTCTTTGCGCGGCGCAGTTTCTTCACCAGCGCCATCGGCTTGCGCTTCAGACCACGGGCGAACCGCCTGCGCGCACGGGCGTGCATCAGCTCCATGAGTTGCTCACTGGAAAATACATTTTGAGGTTATTTTAAATTATACATCGGACAAAATAAAGGCCCCATCTAATAAATGGAAATTATTAATAAGATAAATTGAAGCCATCTGAGCATCGTATATTGACTCTAAAACACAGAAAACTGCTATAAATCTCAGGAAACAGGTAGTTTTGACAGTTTGCCTCTCAACTTATAGTGCACAAATTACAACGATGATGTAGGAGAAATTGAAAGGTACTTACTTGGGCATATCAAGTAGCTGGTCGAGATCAACACCTCGGAAGGTAAACTTCCTGAAGGTACGCTTTTTCTTGAGAGTTTCATCGACCTGTAAAACGTAAACATTGTATCTCACTTCAGGAAAATAGCACTTGGGCACAATCCTTTATTAACACTAATATATAGCACTGACACGTATACTTTGATTTTAACAATGATTGCTGAAATAAATGTCGATAATATAAATAAAATATTCTACGAACCTCAGCCATGTTTCCGATTTGTTTGACAGAACCGAAAGAAAAGGAAAGAAACACGAACACGTCAAAGTGACAGACTTAAGGTCCTAAAATGTTGCTAGTTAATAAAACTAACAAAATAAAAACCTAGCTACGTGGCTTTTATATGTAAAGCCTGAGCCAGAGCTTGTGTGGAGTATATTAATTATTAATCTAACACAATACCAATTTGCTGAGCCACACAGAATAAGTATATCTGTATAAAAGATACGACAATATTTTTTTTAAATAATTTTAACGTTTTATATTGCTAGCACTGCTTAACTTATTGCTAATAATATAATATATTGTAATTTCAAGAGGGTCAAATTAAACTAGTTAGTGAAATTCCGTAAACGTGATGGGTGGATATCTAAACACGATGAAACAATAGAAAACTGATTTAATGATATTTTTTGGGGTCAACGACCGTAGCTGGTTGAAACATAAAAAAAAAAAAATTTTGGGTAAACTTCAGAGAAGTGATGGATATCGTCAACTAACTTTATCTAAACACGATAAAAAAGACAAGAAACAATTTTTCTCAACTGATGACTGAGATGACTTCCAAGCACAGAGTACATTTTATTATATCCAAGTAACGGCACTACCAGCGGTTGTTGAACTCTAAACGAGATCATCACACTTTGATATATTAAATGCATCATATCGTTTTGTTTCGCACGTATCTGTGACAGTCGACAAGTTTATAAAGCGAAACTTCATTTTTTACGGAAAATTGTTGTTGATTTTACGGAAAAACTAATCTAAGAGGTCAAAGTAAACCCATACTGGCTGTGACAGTCGACAAGTTTATAAAGCGAAACTTCATTTTTTACGGAAAATTGTTGTTGATTTTACGGAAAAACTAATCTAAGAGGTCAAAGTAAACCCATACTGGCTATACTGTACCTATTTACTAAGTCGAAAGCGACGACATGCTTCGATTGCTACAATTCAACTGACTCTCATGATGTTCCGCTACTCGAATCGCGACATAATGTAGGAATTTTTTATTAGCGGAATTCATTATTTTCGCGGCTGAGGTGTGGTGAGGTCAGGCCCACCGCTATCCGCTTCAGCGCCTGCGTGCAAAACAGACAACGCCACCCTCACCCCAGCCATATTTTTTATGACATATGATTATGATACTTTACTTTTCCGCAGCAGCAAAAATTCTTGCGGTGCGAACGGTGAAGCATCTTGCGACTAAAAAAACCAAGCTTAGTGGCGAGCGGCCGCGGCGCGCCGCGGCCGGTGAAGTTTGTCGAGCGAACCGCACGAACGACTGGGGCCGGGCGGCGCGGAAGGCGATAGAAACAAATGTATGAATCGTTACGGCGCGGCGGCGCATGCCATGGACTCGCGCGGTAGACGCGGCGAATAGTGCAGGAAACCAAACAAGTTTATTTGTATTCGGCACGAAATAATGAACACCGAAACTTTTGCCCGTTGCGTGCAAACTGCGCCGCCAGACGCACCGCCCCGGTCGTGACGCCTTGTCCGTCTGACTACAGGAAAACCTATGCTCCTATATGCATCCCTCGCCTCGCACCGGTAGGATTATTTTGAGAGAGTTGCGGCTTCAGTGTAATATTATGCTTTCCTTCCACAGTGGAATCATATAGATTGTTATATTACTGGCGAATGCTCCCGGTGAGGGTGGACTCGCACACCGAGGGTTCCGTACTTTGTAGGTATGTAAATAGTTTATCACGGGATTTTTTTTTACTTTACGGTTTTTTTCCTTTACTTCTGCTACATGACATGATCTTGCTTCTTACCAATTTTCATGATTCTAGGGCAACGGGAAGTACCCTATAAATACGTTTTTTTGCGGCATAATCGGCCGTATTTTTTTACGTTAACTTAGGTGTTTGATTTTTTCACAGCTTCAAGGGACTGTAGAACTGAGTACCTATATGGTTTTAATTGCAACTCGATACCTCCACGAGTTCCCGAGATAAAGGGTCTTGACAGACAGACGAACGGACGGACAACAAAGTGATCCTACAAGGGTTCCATTTTCCTTTTGAAGTACGGAAGCCTAAAAAGGATGGATGGAAGCTAACTTTTGCGCTCCCTGGGAGTGCGCGCCTGCGTGGGAGTTGGGACCCACGCATTGCGCACCAGATTCTGGCGGGCCCGAACGAAGCCCTTAGGTCAAATTAAATTAGCTCCAAAATATTGTACTTCAAATATTTACTATTTGAAGTATGCAGTGGTGCTTGCTGCTTATAAAAAACTAGCCAAGTGCGCGTCGGACTCGCACACGAAGGGTTCCGTACAAGGCATAACGCCGAAAAAAACACGTTTGTTGTATAGGAGCCCCCATTGTTGTTATAGCGGCAACAGAAATACATCATCTGTGAAAATTTCAACTGTCTAGCTATCACGGTTCATGAGATACAGCCTGGTGACAGACAGACAGATAGATGGACAGTGGAGTCTTAGTAATAGGGTCCCGTTTTTACCCTTTGGGTACGGAACCCTAAAAAAATCCTAAGAGCAATGTATAAAAATCTCACGAAAATTAAAATAAAGAATAGCAACACCAAAAATACATAGTCAGGATCTGGGAGGCAAACAATTAATATAGAAACTGCTAAAATATAGCATACAACCCTAAAACGTAAGCATGATAAGATCACTAATGAAACAAGCAGACCAATGTTATTGAAAATATTTATTTTCATGTTTGTTCAACTATTTCTTCATGTGTAGATCTTAGTAACTTTGATAATCTTTTACCAATCAATTTCGGGTATGTTCTAGTTTTAAGGAGAAACTCTTTAGATTGGTGAGTCACTGCCCCATTCTCTAACTGGTACTTGCATAAAGCATGCAATGGTTGTAACAATAGTTCTCTGTACTTTGGGTCCTTTTCTAATTGAGATAAAGCTTCAGCAGCTGTCTCAAGCGTGCTTAAACATCCTTCTGTTGGCTGTGTCCTTATAATATAACTACTAGTATTTCTTGTCATTAATTTAACTTGCTTAATATTATGAAGAATAGGGCAGGATGCATATATTGCTTTAGCCTGAGGCCATGTTCCATCTATCAGTACAAGATTGTAACAGTCAGTATCATTCTCCAAGTCTCTTATATCTATGGCAGTTTTACTTGGATAAAGTAGGAGTGTGTTTGGTTGCTTGAGTAAATTTTCTAAGTCTTTATGCTTGGGTTGTGGAAACTTTTTCCCTTTGAATATAAGGCACTTATCAGCAACTAAACCTAATTGTAGTATTGGGGCAGTTCTTAGACATCTCTTTTCTTCAGCTGGGTGTTGCAGCAGTATGACAGTGCTGCGAGGATTCAACTTTTCGGATGGTAATGCTGAACACCAGCAAACAACTGCAGGTCTCCTGGAAATAAATGGATTTATTGTAAGCTGTAAGCGTGTTATCCAGATCTTGGTATTTCTCTGAGTAACTATGTTGTGTATGTATAGTAGAATATGTCTCCATTTGTGTTTTAAATCAACATCATTATCAATTCAGCCCTTCAACAAATTAATAAGATTAACATTAAGTACTAATTTATTTTACTTGATTACACTTTTAAAATTAATAGTCTTTATTCTACTTAGCTAACTATACAATTAAATAAAAATAAAAGGTTACTT
Source organism: Luperina testacea (assembly GCA_927399505.1). Classification (NCBI taxonomy): domain Eukaryota; kingdom Metazoa; phylum Arthropoda; class Insecta; order Lepidoptera; family Noctuidae; genus Luperina; species Luperina testacea. The sequence goes on from OV656771.1 coordinate 5,851,963, forward strand.
ACTTGCAGTTTGCACAAAGTTTACGCATAACAGGGGGATCAGCTGGTATGTTGGAAAGGTCATCCCAGACGTCCAGTTCCTCCATTGTATTTCTAAAACAAAAGAACTAAATTTTAGTCGATGCCTTTTATTGTTAATTATTATTAAATTACTTTTTGACAGATTTGTTTTACCAAATTTTAGAACCAGTATGCTGGACATAAATTATTACAATCTCTGTCAGAAAACCAATACACATGCTTCCATTATTTGTTCAGTTTGTACCTCACATTTATTTCGATCAACTTTGAAATACTATCGAGTTTTACTAATGATTGCCGTACTTATTTCTAGTAAGCCTAAAATCAAGGGAGCTTAAAATTAATTGTGGAAGTTTGCCGGCACACACAATATGGACACAGACGTACTTATCCTTATCTATGACACAGACAGACACAAATACACAATGTCTGTTGCCAATTTGCCATAAGATTAATGCTGTCATATCCGTCAATGTCAGCTGTCATTCTTTATGTCATCCTGCATCCATCGAGTTGGTATTTATTTGACCTAAAGGTTCAGTTACCAGGTCATAAAATTCCAAAAAAAAACATTGTTATTTATTTACAGAGTTCAAAAAAAAGGAGGTTATCAATTCGACACGTATGTATGTATGTAATATTATTGGAACTCTATTAGGGCTTCTAAACAAATATAAAAAAAATTATAGATGTATGTTTGTCCACGCATTTCTCCGCAATTACTAATTGGAGCGTAACCATTCTTTTTTTAATGGCTTACATTTACTTCAACTTAGGGAACAGTGCAAGTTTCATCAAAATCGATTGAGTAATTTTCAAGATATGGACTAATACGTGTAAGTGTGACGGCCTGGCTTATTGATACGAGCTACCGGTATACAAAGGGAAAACATTTCAAAACCTTGGTCAAATTCCAGTGCAACAAAACTATTATCCATTTATTACAAACAAATATTCCAGTTTACGAAATAAAAAAGTAATTTAAAAAAAATAAATTGACTGGAAAAATAAATTAACTCAAAATTATGAAATAATTTCGGAAGTCGGTGGCAAATAACAAAAATGCGAAACCAACGATACCGACTTCCGAAATTAAAGTTATTTTCCACTTTGTAGTGTATTATTTGGAAGTCAGTTGTTTTTTTTTCCGGTTTGGAAAATCCTCATGGATGTCCGCTGCCCTGGGGTGGGCGGCGGGGTCTGTCAGACCCTTACCGACTGAAAACCACCCCGGTGTTCCCGTCCCACAATTAGACCAGGGATCATGGGAACTTGTGCGCCTTCCACGATCCCCGGCTGGTGCCGGTCCGTCTTTGCGGGCCACCCCAAGTCTGCGGCGGGGAGCGAGGTGTAAAAGTCCCCCGCGACGTCCTATAGGGGCGCGCTGCCGCCTCGTGTCTTGCTGGATGGAGTGGCGGACGTCACCAAATCCACCGTCCCTCAGGACCTGTTTATGGGGGCTGGAAAAGGGCGTTGTCCGCCCTCCGTCTACGCCCGGTATATCTTCTGCGGGTCGGGAGAGTAGTCTCGACCTCTCTCAACCTTTCCGCAGCCTCCTTCTATGAAATGACGGTTTCACAGAAGGAGATCACCGCATCCCACGACTTAGCGCTCCCGACAATCGAACGAGCTACGTCGACAGCTGGCAGCGACAAGTCGGCTCCGACTTCAGATACGAAGGCACGGCGTGGCTCCTCCCATGCGGTACACTCTGCCAGCGTATGCCACGCCGTGAGTGGTAAGTGGTAAGTTAGTAATTACCCCGACTTACGACTTGTAGGTGGCGGGTTTGAACTTGGGCAGACATGCTTTTTACTTTCAAGTATAGTTTTTCTTCATCACCACTCTGCTCTCAAAATGGAAACATCGTGAGGACACTGGCTTTGAAACGAAAATTCAATAACATAGTGACAACTATAAACTTGCATGGGGCTCGCGGGGCTGTGGCCTACTTCATCTCACAGAGAGAAAACTTGTGTTCCAGCATAGGAACATTATCTAGATACATACGCAGGCACTATAATCGCCGGCGGCATACTGGCGATTTCCAAATCGCACGTTCACACAGATTTTGACATCGCTGGCTAGAAATCGGCTACCAACATGTGTGGATGTGAGATTTCAAAATCGCCAACGAGTCGTTGGCGACCACTCGGTGACTACACTTACAGTCGACAGTAGTCGGTGCGTGTGTAACTTGCATAAATAGATAGGAAACTTTATGTTTTTTGGTCTTATGTTTTTTTATGAAATAAGATTTTAACATATACACGGAGTGTTACAATGAGCAATTTTATTTACATAATGATTTAGTTAACAACGCAATAAAAATTTGATAAACATCTATAATAAAAGTATTTTTTTCTGAAATCAGTCTATTAGAATTTCAGGAAAGTTTGAGTTGAGTAACAAAAGATGGCGTGACTGTCAATATTTGTTTTTGTAGGTACTATTCAAATTAGCTTTTATTTATCAGTTTCGATAATTACAAATAATATGTTTGCGGTAGAAAACGTCCCCAGCAACTGAAATTTGCAAAATGCTGTATTGTTAATTAGTAGCTTGCAATCGAGATTAATTGGAAGCTTTTCTTGATATTATACGACGCCATTTTGCGCCGCATTTCATATAGATATAATGGTAATAAGTCTCATTCTTTCATACGTAACTTTCATACGAGCAAAAGAATAAGATGCAAAATTCACTGACTTTCTCTTGAGTTATGTAGGTATGTACATTTTTATACGAATGATTTGTAAACATGGAGGCCAAGTGTTATGCTAGTGTGAAGTAATTTTGTCGTTTTGCCGTGTATTATTTGTGTTACGAAGTTTTCGGATGTGGTTAGTATGACATGTAGTTTATCAAAACTCTAAAATCAAAATAATATAGTGTAAACCTATCAACATTGGACATTATATTTCCACTTACGAATGTAAACGTATGCACTTATTTGGCGCCAATGTCTCAAAAGACCGTTATACTCGCCAAATATGATTTATCTCACGATATTCAACATGATTTTATGTAACATCATAGTTTTTTAGCGATATTTCTAGACTGCGTTGTTCAACATCACCAAGTTTCATCGTGAATAAACTGGTCTTACGAGTGTCGTCAGATCTGTCATTTCAACAAATTATGTGGAGTGGAAATAAGATATTTCTCAAAATAACGCTCTAATAAGTCTACTTTCATTGATTTCGGAGTCTTATTCCAGATTACTATAATACTATGGACAATTTGTGACTGAAATGAAGAGAATCACACTGTTAAATTTGGAAACATCTTGACCAACCTTGAAGTAAGTACATTAACCATTTGGAACCAGCATTAAAGCGTCATTACTAGTTATTATTTAGTTCGGTATTAGTTTAGACTGGTGAATTCTTTCATGATTGTCTAAAATGGCTCTTAATAATATTCGTCATGATCAAATCAACATAATTATACCTTACATTGTGATACCACACAAGAGTACCTAGTTTTTGCATATCTGTGATTTGCAATGTTTTTGTTGGTTTTCAAGTTCATGGTTACACCTAAATAAAAATTCTGTATCTATGTATCACTGAGTTTTAAAGTTAATTGTTTTGATTGATTGTATTTTTTTATTTATGTTCCAGAAATGGGCACAGAGTTGCCAAAAACTCATGATTCAAGTGGTGATTCAGACTCTAATAGTGATTCTGAGGTTTGTATTATCTATATAATCAATATTGCCTCAAAAAATCATTGTTCTTAGTAAGTTTGTATTCAAGTGTATTAAAATTTCATGCAATAAGTAAGGTTTTTCCTTGGTAGTTTTACTAAAAAGTTTTATTGTCAAAAGTAATGTATGTTGGATACTCCAGCTTCTAGCTTTGTGAGGCAGTTGCCAATACATTTTGGAAGTGCAATGTTTGAAAATAACCTACTATTGTAATAGTCAGCTGTTAGTTTTTAATTTAGATTGTATTCTAACAATCATACTGATTTCTACCTTTGATATTTGGTATTACAGAACAGCAGCTCCAGTGATTCAACAAGAAGTGAGTGGGAGTGTTCCGACGCAAAGCAGAGTGCTTCTCGTAAGGCACACTTCTCAGTTACTTCATGTGATACTGGGTTAAAACTAAAGATTGCTGCTATTCCGCCAAGAAAAGTATCCCCAAAAAGAACCAGTAAACCATCAGTGAAAAAGAAATTGACTAATAATATAAGTCAAAGTAAAGAACGAACACCTGTGAAGAAGAAATCGCAGCTCTCTGACACCACTTCAAGTTCAGAATCATGTAGTAAATGCTCATCAGATTCTTCCAGTGATGATGATTTGCCACTTTCAAAATCTTTACCATCAAAGTGTTCAGCTAAAACAGGCACTAAGGTAAAGAGTACAGCTAAGGTTGATAATGAAGAGGGTCGGAAAACATGTGACTCCAAGGATAACGGGGCAAAAGTTAATAACAAGGATAAACAATGTGCTTCAAAGACCAACATTAATGTGAAAAAGACCAAAAGTGATGAATCTTCTCATGATGTACCTTTGAAGAGAGGAAGAGGACGGCCCAGAACAAAGGTAAGCTAATAATATTGGACCAATATTAAGTATCTACTTAGTTATGTACAGTAGTAGTAGTAGGGAACAATTCCAATGAGGTCAATATTTTAAAATTTGAAATAATTATATATTCACTGCTGAAAGAGATTTGTGGTAGAATGTGGAATTCTCTTCCTTCAATTAGCTTGAAAGTATTTTAAGGTAAGTCTATTTAGTTTTTACATGGACTTATTTTGTTTAATTTATATTGCTAAAAAATTGTATTGGTCTAGTAAGTAGTTGCTTTATGTCAAAATTGGTTCGCCTCACCATGGGTAATCAGAAGTTCTGAAGTTGTTTATTAATTTTTTGTTGATATGTGTAGTTGACTATATATTATTTGTTGGTATACCTAGTATCTGTCCTAGAAAATTACACAGTGCATTCAGTCGATTACCTGCATCCATCTATCAGGAAATACTAATTGGATAGGAATAGATCCTACGGTTAGGGAATACAATCTTGATCTCACGAGATGTTGAGCCTTTTTTTTTTTCGAGATTCAATCTCTACGAGGGATGTATCGATTATTATTATGCGAAACAATAGAAACAGAAATAAGTGTATAAGAGGAAGTCTGGAAGTGGCTTTGGTGACTGAAAAGTTGCATGGAAATTGGTTGTCATATATTATTATGGGCATGTAATGAAGATGAGTGAGAAAAATGTTGTGAGGAAATTTTTAATATGAATGTAGTTAGTTGGCTTTAAGAGTAGGGGAACCAAAGAAACAATAGATGGTTTGTGTGAAAGATTATATGGCTAGAAAGAGGGTGACAGGAGAAGTATGGATGAATAAGGCATGTTGCGCTAACCGCAAAAAAATTGGGATAAGGACCAGAGAATAATGATGGGAAGATAATGTCGTTCGAGAACTCTTCTAATACGGTTGAGATTTCGACACTGAGCACGCCACTTTCATAAATGGATTTATAGTGTGTGTGATGTGTGTGGGCGCGATGTTTTTTTATTAATAAAATTACCCTCAGTAGGAGTAGTTTTCATTTTAATTAAGGGGACTATATGACCTAAAGCGCGGTCACTGTCGGACTACATAGAAAATAAAGAGAAGTGTGATGACACAACGCTGGTAATTTGTTGCAAAATATGAAGCATTTATCTATTTACGAAAAATCTATTGTTTTGGAAAAAATTAAAACACTGGTGTACTTTAGTATGTTGCTTGTAGAATATTCTGAAAAAAAAATCAGAATGATTGTATGTACATATATTAGTATTGTTTTAAGAATGTATTTAGAGGTATCTTCATGATTTTTTTCTATCGTATCAAATTAGTTGTATTATGTTTTCAACACTATCTACCTATATACTACCTAGGATATATCCTGAAGAATTATATTTTTCTGATTTTGTTTACAGTAGTCGATCATATAGTTTTAGGCATTAGAAAACTTGCGTTTTTTGCGTTTAGGTCCTGTAGTCCCCTTAAGTTTAAGAATTCAAACATTCTTCCAACAGTAGACGAAATCTCGATCGGAAATCTCGAAACCAAGATCACTCGTGATTGCCGAGGTCTCGAATGACTATTTACACCATAATTAGCTCGTATGATCTTGAGTTGTAAATCTCGACTTGAGATTGAAATCACTACCTGAGGTATCCGAAATAAGGTAAACAGAATGAATTGATTGGTGGATTGGTTAAATTGGCTTGTGACTCAGAAATAAAAATCAGGTGCTCAGTCTACCAATTTCTAAGAGGTCACTCATCTGAAAAAGTGCCGTGATAAGTAAATAAAACTGATAGATTCTGACTGCTTCATATTCGACAAGGAACAAATCCTTAACAGCGCTGAAGTTACAGGAATGGCTTGGCAATAATTTCTGCCGCAGCATGAAAGTAATGTGTCCAAGATTGACCAAGAATCGTTCTTACCAGGATAAAATCTATACAAAAATCTCCACAGGCGCCTTCGCCAGTCAAAAGGTCATTAAACCTTCCGAACAGAACAATGATTATTCATAGTTGCTGCGCCATTGCCGGATGTTCCTACTTATCTTGTGATATTTCTCACCTCTACAATTAAAATTCTGGCAATTACCAAAAAAAATGGCATCCATACGACCACAGCGCGGGTTACGTGATAATGAAAGCACTTTGAGATTCGTGATTTACTCAAACCATTCAGATCTTCAAAGCCGTGATAAAACCTTGCTTGAAAAGAAAGGAGTCCTAGAACACTGCTGGCTTACTTTAATATGCTAGAAAAATCGTCATTACAAATTGGTTCGCCTGAAGACTGGTCCACTAGTTCCGACGGAGCTTCGAAAGAACAGAACCCTGACCTCATCCAGATTAAATCGTCATCATTGTTTACTTTTTTATTAATTACATTACATAAAAAATAATAACTTAGCCACTTTGTGTATCTTGTGATCACCTTTCTGGCGTTTAGCTTCCGAAACTCTAATTCACAGAATCTTCCAATTCACGGAATGCCCAATTCCCAAATGTAAAAATCCATATTGTCAAACGAAAAATCAGCAAGACTTTTTTTACGTTCATTCTGACAACATAAAAATTACGTGTTCTCATTTTGGCATCAAGTAAAAAATATAATTCTACAGATATAAAAACGACCTCTGATTGACTGCTCGGAATTGATCATTCCAGGAACTAGACGTTTTGGAACCGTTGGATATTTTGCGGATTGGACGCATTTTTAGAACAATAATACTTTTAGTGAAATATTGGTTTGCTTACATTGGTGCCGATTATGTTGTTCACAAACTAAACTAAATTTACATTCGGTGCATGAGAAAGAAAAAGTTATTTCTATTTCATTAAGAAAAGGACAGAAGATAGATTTTAGTTTAGTCCTCTCAAATTAATCAGCGTCTGACTTAAATTGACGCAATTTTAGTAGGCAAGTTTTTAATCTCGTTTAAACTTGTATGGAGTAGTGTCAGGTGCTGATTAATTTGACAGATCTAAACTAAAATTTATCTTTTGTCCTTTTCTTAATGAAATAGAAAGAAATAATCCACTGAACTTAAATTTAGTTTAGTTTGTGAACAAGGGAATAGGCACCATTGGCTTTAAATGTGCTATTTTTGTAGTTTGCCATTTATTAATTAGGTACCTGAAATAATAACACATTTGAGTAGTGAAATAATTCAACATGTTGGCGAACAGAAGGGGTGTCAAAACTGAGCCATAAGGTAGCCCTGTCGTTGCTGTTATCTGAAGATTTGTGGAACTCTCTAATTTAGCATTTTTAAGCCTTTATTCCAAGTTAAGAAGTTAACGAGTTTTAAAAAAAGATGGATGGATGCCATCAAATACAGTTAAACTGGGACGCAATCAATGAATAACCTTATCTAAAGCATTTCAAAAGTCAGGGAGTACTTCTTAATATACTTAAATTAAATTATTTTTTATTTTTCAGTGTAATCCCCCATTACCCCAATGCATTTATTACATCTCTAATTAACTTCAATACCATGTAAAAAATGATCGTTTCGCACGAAGGTCTTTTTAGGGTTCCGTACCCAAAGGGGAAAAAACGGAACCCTATTACTAAGACTCCACTGTCCGTCTGTCACCAGGCTGTGTCTCATGAACCCTGATAGCTAGACAGTTGAAATTTTTCACAGATGATGTATTTCTGTTGCCGCTATAACAAAAAATACTAAAAACAGAATACAATAAGGGGGGCTCCCATACAACATACGTGTTTTTTCGGCGTTTTTGCCTTGTGGTACGGAACCCTTCGTGTCCCTCCCAAGTGCGAGTCAGACTCGCACTTGGGGGGGGGGCTTTTTTCAAATTAGGGAACAAATAATCACTCGAAGCTAGGTCCGGGCTATAGGGTGGGTGGTTAGTTTCTTCGAAACCACAATCTCGCACAGTAGCCTTGGTAACACGCGCCGTGTGGACCGGAGCGTTGTCGTGAAGAAGCAGCACACCGGTGGCGGTGCTCAGTTTACCCCGTCTTTTTTTCTTTAATTGCTTCCCGTAAATTTCGTAAAGTGGATGCGTAGGATTCTGCGTTTATGGTTTCACCTTTTTTTGTGTACTCAATCAGCAAAATTCCCTTTGAGTCCCAAAATCATGACTGTGGCCATGATTTTTCCGGCAGACGGAACGACTTTGAATTTCTTAGGGGGCGCAGTAGTACCCTTCTTGTGTGTAGACTGCATGGAGTCTTGCTTACTTTCAGGGTCACAATGATGAACCCACGTTTCATGTCCAGTTACAATTCGATCGAAAATACTTGATGGAACTTCACCACAGAGCTCTAAAAATTCTCTGCAGCACTCGATTCGCACTTGCTTTTGAGGCGCCATGAGAATTCGCGTCGCCCATCTTGCACTGACTTTTAAAGGTAAAGAAGCTCACGAAGAATAGTGTGCACGGAACCAACAAAGGTGGGCCATCTCTGCTATCATTTTGATCTTCCTTCGGGCATCCTCCAGTATAATAAGCTTCTCAACTTTTTTTTTAAGACCACTTCTTGACCACTTTTGAACCGCAAATAACGAAGGTGCAGAATCTTGGTATTAAACAGACACCATCTATTCGTGAGTAGTTTTTGACTTTTTCCTTGTTTGGTTTAAAGGAATTTAATACCAGCGCTGCTCATTTTCAACATTGTCACGTTAGCCATTCCAGTTGTCGTTGACTAAGGATAACTAGCATAGTAAGGATCACAACTATATGAAATTTTAGCTTTATACCCTTAGACAATGTCATTAAACAATTGATTTGTCAAATTAGACACATCATTAGTAAATCACCCTAATACCGAGAATACATAGAACGCCCTTCGTAGGTTTAGATCGAAGTATCGATCTAGCCATGCGTCATAATATTAGCCTTAACTGTTTTGGCAGTGGGAAGCCTCTGATAAACATAGAAGGAATGAACCAATGCTCATTATGTGCGTTGTCGCATTAAGTCAATTTGGTACTTGCTAGCCTTAGCCAGTCTGTTGCCTAAACAGGTAACCAACCCGTAGAGACATATGTTACCTATTTTATGACAAAACAATAATTATCTTAATCAATTCCATAATAAATAAGTGAAAAATCTTCACTTAAGTCACTTTATGTTAAAATGTTGAATATCACGGTTATAGAACTGTTTCTAGTAGATTCTAAAATAAATAAAAAATAACACATCTGAAAATGTACTTACGACACCTATATTTAGACGATAGTTTTTGTGAATTATAAAAAGTTATGTTTTTCCTCGTCATGACAACGTTCCTGCAACAAAAAAGAACAAAGCTTGGAATGTAATTCTGTTTTGAATACACCTAACCCATTTGAATTGACGATTGATCCTGCCATAAGGCAAATATTCAGAATGATCGGCCGAATTGCTTAATGCCGGGTGAGCATGCTTGCGAATAGAACAAAAACTTGATCCGGGGGTAAGCTGATTGTGTCTGTCAGTGAGGACGTCTTATTTTTCTTAATTCGGTTCATTATTGGTATAAAAACACATGTTCTCGAACAGTGGCCAGGCCAGACCGGTAGCAGCTTATTCAAGATTTAGCTAAAAAATGTAGGGTTATTATTGGTATTCGTGACAAAGAAATTCTTGCAATAGTTTACATTGAATGTGCTTTCATAGCAACATGTCAGGTAAACACGCAAATGCCTGTAGGCTTTTTCAGTTCTTGAAAGTATTCTTCAAGACAAGTAATAAGTAGCCATGGTGATCGCCGCCGTCTTAATCTACTTACTATTTATTTATGAATGGTCCATAGTCATTTGATAGCCACATTCGGAATTAATGAATCATTGTAGTGCTATACATATTTAAAACGATTATCTATAAAGTCTGCATAAATGGTCCTTACGAATTTAATGCGTAAAAGCTGCTCGGTAACTGTTTGTTTGTAAGTTGGAGGGTTCTATAGAAGTTTAGTTAGAGGGGCTTTTAATGTATGGATGAATTACTATTGAAATCGAAAGGAACCCTTTGTGGCGCCTTAACCTGGTCCAGTTTTTTTTTACCTTTTATTATTCTTGTTTACCACATGAGTACATTTGGGTTATGAGAAGGTACCAGTGGCTTGAGCATGAGCAATAATTCCTCCTTTTAATCGTATTTGTCGACACAGATGTGTCATGTGATCTTATTCTTTGTATTTTAATAGCAATGTTGAACTTTGTTAAATTCGTCTGCCTCAGATAAGCTATGTTTCATAATAACTGAGTTACAATATTTTTTTATTGTGACTTTGAGGTATAGAAATGTAATCTTTTTGGCGTTAATTCATTTCATCATTGGTATCTTAGTTTTTTAGTAATAACGCGCTCGTAGTTCTTAATTTTACATGCATTTAGTGTAAAAAACCAGGCAACGGATTGTTTTGTAGTTCAGGCTAGTGAAACAGCTCTTCGTAATCAAATGAGTTGAATTTTCTTGGCATACGTCCAAAACATTCTGCACGTTAGTACTTTTTGAATAGTTTGAATTTTTCCTTTACATGAAGAATATTATCGAAATTCTATCTTGAATCAATCAATCATTCATTTTGATTAATTATATTTAAGTATCGATGACAAGAAAGTGACTTAGAAACATTTAGTAGGCTAAAAATAAGAAATCGCATAGTTTTTCGAAGTGAATTATGAGTTCGCGGCGTGAATCAGTGTGATGTGTGGTGGATGCGTGAAAGTATCTAGATCGATGTTCACATCATAACACTGCGCGGTTATTCACTCGTGACCGAATTAATTTCTACTGCTAATCATTACCGCTAGTCTTACTGGAAATGGTTATCAAACACGGCTTGCCTTTACTAACAGAAGTGTCTTAAATATTCATGTAAATTGAAGGGCTCTCTTACAATTTCTCTCGTAAAAATAAATCCATTCATACCTAGATATTCTAGCTAGGTATCTGGCCAAAATAGAAAGTAACTTGAGAAGTTTACTCTTGTAAATAAAAATAATTTGTGATAGTAATAGAAATGGTAGGTGGTGCATAGGGGCAGTGACGTTACGAAGGGGTAGGTGTGCAGCGTGTAGCATTTAATTAAGGCGGTGGGTGCGCTTGGCTCGCGTGCTGGCCGCGGTGCACTTCCGGCTCGCCCCCGGGGCGCTGCGCTTTTTCCTCGTGGCCGGGGGAGGCCGCGCCGTGCGAGGAAAGCGCGACCGGTCGTCACCCGCGCTGAGGAATTAAAATTTTTCACGTAAACTGGTTTGATAGCGCGTACAGTGGCGGAGTGGGGGTCGCGAATACGCGCCACGCCGGTCATTAGCTGGATCGCGGCGAGACGCGCGCGCGCGTTCAACCTCTTGCGTACGCGGTGCTTCGAACGCGTACACGCCGCACACAACCGTCAGATGTGTACACACGCGCGATGTCGTTTTCGATTGATTGGCTGATGTGATCATGTGTTTTAGTGTGAAACAACGTTCATAAAATAAATATTATAATTTAAACTAACTGAAGTGTTTACGAGATTTCATTATAGTGTGAATGTGTCGAGTTTTATGGTTAGTTCGGTAACATTTTTGATGTTTGTGGGATTAAAATTATCAACTAAAGTGATTAACAATAACAAGTTAAAAATATACATAATTGTGTTATCATAATACAAATATGTATAAGTAATTATACGTAATGCTATTGTACAAAATTTAACATTATATCGTGAGAATCATCTTGAATATTTGTTATCACTAAGCAACAGTTCATTAATTCGTGATCATGTCACCGCATTATAATGTGGACCGCGACACTAATTTCATGCAAAACAAACACGGCGTGTGATAAGCGGCTGAGAGCGGCGCGGGGGCGGTCGCCGAATTTCCCTTATCAAACGTTTAGCGCAGCTCAAGGTCACGCGTTATCACAGACTCGCGCGTCGCCGATGGATTTGTTCCGTGATTGCGCGCATCGCTGCACTAATCATATCGGTGCATTTGTGATTTTTGGACTATAAATTGTTTCTTATAAACTGGCTCTATATCAATAGCTACAGCTTAATGCGAATCATAATAATGTTCTTATTCTTATAACTATTGTACATCTTTCTTTGAATAATAAAATAACAGAACAATTTCAAAATTTTCATTACTTCTTTAAAGTAATTAGAGCCAAAAAATTAAAAGCAATGTACATAATTATCCAGATTTTTTATTCAAGATGGATTCATATCATTTATCGTCCATAAAAAGTAAAAAACATCATAATTCATAAAACATGTTCTAAATTAAATCATTCGTATAAAATGGTGCATAAACTGCGTCGGGTACTGGTTTTAATCCCAAGAGCAAGCAAGAATTTTACTATGGGTAATTGTTTACAATAAGGTGTGCTAAGGTTCGTACCGACGTAAATCTGTTTCAGCGTGTGTGATGTAGATCGCGACCTAGTTGCGCGTGATTGAGGATAAAACAATATAAATAGCTCGTCAACGCTAGTGGACGTGAGCGGCGAGAACTAACCGCCCGCGTAGCACTAACTAGTGCGTTACAGACAGTGTTTGTGCGAGTGAAGTGCTCACAAGATTGGATTAGAGGTTCAGTGCGCAAGATTAGGAGGTGGCGCGTAATGCGGGCATGATGCGGCACGCGGCGAACGCGACATCGGCTTGGACGGCGCCCGGAGAAGTCTGGGAGTACGTCAGCCAACTCGTCAGCTCGTACCACGACCAACATCAACATGATTGCCAGGTGCTCTACCCCCTTAGCCATACATAGCGTGCCCATACATGACCACTCGAGCGCATCGATAATAACACAACACACGTGTGACTCACGGCTCACGTCGCCTATTAACGCCTTTTGTAATTCACATGTTAGCATTATACATGCACAAGACCTAGTTAGCGTCATGGCTGATAGACAATTTATGAATGTGCACCTTTTTCGTAGGCGCTAGGAACTTACTTGAATTTCAGTATGAGTGTTTTTACCTCCTTTTTAAACTAAACACTTAAATTATGGGAATCAGAAAGATCCTTTATTTGAAGATAGCAGTAAGTACCTGAAAATTGATCTTACTTTGATATCGTCTCTGTTCTATGTTATGGGTTTGATTTCCGCACTTAGTCCTTCAAATGGACCATTGTGCGTGGGCCATGGCGGCCGTCAGAGGCTTAGAGCATAGAGGTTATTCCAACCAGCCCACCTCCAGAAGCTGATAAGTCTCTCGGTCTGTTGAGAACATCTGTGTACGATCTGGGTGTCCCGAGGGTTTCTGAACTAATCTGGGTGGCGCCTGTGCACTCAAGGAGCACATGCGCAACGGTTTTATCAGCCTCCATGCAAGCCCTGCACAGGAGACTGTCCGTTATGCGGTATGCCTATTGTGTGGAAGTGTTTATTTAGCGAGCAGTGTCCCGTGATGACCCCGTCACCAGGCGCAGGCCTTTCCTGATTCCTCATTCGCTAACCGTTCTTTATGATGCGTATGTAATGTAAAACTTCTATCAGACATGTGCACGAATTCAGCATTATTCTAAACAGATGTAGATTTAAAAAAAAAAATTAAACGTATACACCTTTCAATTCTACCAATAAAATGATGTATGTTTTAACTACTAGATATGAACTAAGATCGGTAAAACAAAATGACCAAAACACCTAATATGAAACAAAAATAGGAATCTGATCTGAAAAACTGCCCAAATCTCATTTGCAAACTTGATCATAAATGATTGACAAGTTGCATAGCTACACGTTTTAACATTGATTTCGGCTTCTGTACGTTGAACTTGTTTGTCCAAATGGAAGCAATAAAGTGGCACGTAATAGACAAATCAAACTCGGTCTATTTGACCGTGAAATTGTGACCGACCGAGCGTGACCACTTCGCGTACTTTACTATGGAACGCACTCGTATCACTGTAAATGGCCGTCTTTGTTCTTTATCAGAGCTAAAGAGATTCTCATTGCAGCCGTTAAGATTTACAACATAATTCTTCAATTTTAACGTCAAATCATTTTGTTTAATCAATATACGATAACGTTTAGATTTTTGTATAATTTGTCATCTTAATATTTAAAGCAGAGTGATACTAATTTGCAAAAATTGATTAATTAGGGTTCCGTACCTCAAAAGGAAAAAACGAAACCCTTATAGGATCACTCGTGTGTCTGTCCGTCCGTCTGTCACAGCCAATTTGCTCTGAATCTAATGGACCGATTAAATTGAAATTTGGTACACATGATTCTTTGTGACCCAAAAACACAGACGTGTAACGTACATAAATTAATTTTGAATATGGGGGTCATTTTTGAGGGGCAAACAGAAATATTTAAAAAAAAAATTCGCAATCTGTACCGTGTCACATCATATCAAATGACAGGGCTTATTGTGAGGATCTCAAATATACTTCTTTCATAATTTTAAAGTAAACACTACATGAAAAATAATTTTAATTTCGGAAGTCGGTGTCGTTGGTTCTGCATTTTCGTTTTTTGACACCGACTTTCGAAATTAAAGGTAGGAATTTTTCACTTTGTAGTGTTTTTATTTAAGTCTGTTTTTGTAAAAGTTTTTATTTTTCACTTTTTAGTTGTACCTACCTACCCCACACGAATTCATATAACACAACTTGCCATGTGAATATCAGTGACAGGAAGCTATTGAACACATCTGCCTACCCCTTTAAAGGGTACAGACGTGATGTTATACTGTGTGATTGCGTAAACCAAGTATACATAATATGCGATAGCAGCAATCCCGGTTGATTTGCTGGCATTTATTGAAGAGTTCCGTTGTCTGTCTCCGAAACTCATCATCAGATCTTTACGAAATTTAACTGGGACCATTTCGAAATAAACCTCTATCGAACAAAAAAATAATTTTGCAAATCCGGATATATGACGGAGTTATGCCCGAACAAACATAAAAAAATATATGAATATCCGAATTGAGAACCTCCTCCTTTTTTTAGAAGTCGGTTAAAAATAGACGAAAATTGACCAATCTCCGAAAATACTGAGCCTAAATTAAAAAAAAAATAATACAGAAAATAGGTAGTTCTATACCTATAGATTACAGGAAAACCTATAAGAAGTCTGTGGTCTTAAAACAACATGGTAAATCTCTCAATATTGTACGTACAAACTTACATTTTCAGTTGGAATGTATGGGAGAACATGTTTTTCAATTACAATGATAAGTTTGTTTTTTAGTTACCTACCACAAATTTTGGTCAGATTTAAAAAAAAACATGGTAGATAAAATATTTATCGTACGGAACCCTCTCCACGCGAGTTCAACTCTCACATGACCGGTGTTTTTTTTTACACTAGAACTTGTTTTTTTTTTTGTCATCAGAAGAATTTCATGATCTTTCCGATGTAAAAATTTGATGATCAAGGCCGCCACAGTAATTCATTATCATTTTAGCATGTGCGGTGTCGATATTATCGTGCACGTTATAACGATATTCTGGACGGAAATTTAAAAGCGTCTTGATATATTTCCATACATTTTACTTCCGTGTGTTATCGTGATGCCGTGGACGTCCACGATGATAGCCACGTTAGAAATTATAAAGGCGCTCATTGTAAGGATTAAAATAACATAATCAATCTTATGTATATGATGCCGCCGGAGTAGAAACTAGTAACCAAATAGCAGTTACTGTTTAATAGTAGAGTGAAGGCAATCCTGATTGATGTCGTTCGCCGTTAAAGCCCTGCTTGATCTTATCTTACCTATCTAATGGGCTTAACGAGATTACGGTACCCATCGAAGAATTTACATAATATTTCCTTGATCGTTGTACAGCTGGTGATATTTCAGTGAACAAGAAAACCTACAATTATATTATAACTGGTCAGTTATTTACGAAATACAAATAAATACCTGTGTAGTGTAACACGGATTTTCAATAATTTCTCTAACTAGTTTTGCAAACCAGGCCCCTGGATTGCCATGCCATAGATGTAGAGTACGCAACTCGTTGCGTTATATGCCAAGCACTACACAGTGAGTCTTCATTATGCATACTTCAATATTCTTTTGTTCGATGGAGTCGTTGTTTGTCATTAAGAGCGATCCCGCCGTTATTAGTACGATCTGTTACGTAACGTATACAGTTTCATCTAATGTAGGCGATGATTCAATGCAGTTTATTCAAGTTTACGTATATTCTTGCCATTGCATGCTTGTAGTGACGTATACCGACCGATTGTCTAGCTATTAAGCTCATCTAATGTTGTTGATACAATTAAGTACAATTGAGATAATTTTCCTCCCTGATAATGATAGTGATATAAAAGGCATTGGTTGTATTGTTTTACTCGATGATAACAAAAATGCATCGTAATTAGTAAGGGTATCTGTCGGGCGAAGCTGTCGTGTTTCATAAATAAAGGATCATCAATAAATGATCATTAACAAAGACTGTTTAGCAAAACTAAATGATAATCAATTAATGTTATTGCTGCCGATCATAAACATATTAAAGTTTGTTTTATAATACAATTATAAATTATGGCAACACGAGTACCATAAATATATGATTATGGCGACAGGTTTTAGGCGACATTTGGACGAAGGATGCTTGCATTAATGCCGCAACGACATAGCGGTTGTATTGCATTTTGCGGTATTTGACGAGTGTTGAATTTGCAGACGCGCTTATGACGACGGCGGCGGGAGGCGGCGGTAACGTAAACCGGTTGGACACCTTTGTCGCCGCGCAACCACCGGCTTTTGGTGATATCCGCAAAAAGTGCGCAATGGCATGTGAAGTCAGTTTGGTTGGTTCTTAATCGATGCGCAGATACCGCAGTTAACGACCACAGTCGCTTGCTATACTAGATCTCATTATACAAGGCATTGATTTGCTGCAATTGCTATTTGAACCGGTTGGATCCCTGTCTATTCCATGTACCTATATGTACACGAACGCGTTGTGTTTCTACTTTCCGCCACGCGTACTGGATAATGATTCTATTGAAATGAGCAGCTTCCACTGATAAAATTGCCGAAATGTTGAATTGATTTATTATTTGTTGGATTTATGTCGTCAGTATTTTAATAACCGATGTTTTGGATAACTCTTATTCAAATTAATCGTCATAATGTAAATTCAATGGAACAATCACTTAATCTTTATGATTATGTTTAAACATTTTGTTACGACTTGTTCACTAGACAACACTGCCATGTATTGTTATTGAAAAGTCAAGGACAATGATAGTATTGATTTTATTGCCAGTGTTTTTAACTACCTACTTAATTATAATTTGGCAGCGTGATTTGATAAGCAAATTGGAATAAAAATCTTACGATGGATGAATTAATGGTTGGGCGACTGCGTTCGTGAGTTCGCTCGTAACGTGTTGGTCTCGCAGTCTCGGTCACATCGATTATATGCACCATCGCCGCATACTCATATTCAATCGGCCTCTTTACAAATAATTCGCCGACCCTCATAGGGGCCTGTTGTATTAATAATAAACGCGTTCAATCAGGGTTGTCCTCATATGCCAATTAAATATTTAAGGGCATTCTTCTTCACTGTATTTCTTCTGACCATAATCTCAGGATGTTTATGATTTTGTATGTCATCACTTTCTCTTATTATTTTCGAAAGGGTTTCTTTTTTCCTGTGTCAAGATAAATGAAATTATGTAATATTAATCCCATGGCTGTGGTCCTGCCGGCTGCGAATAGTGCATGTAGTACCTACATGTCCATAATTGCTTTTTAAATAATTATATTTGAGGTGTGTAATGTGTATGTAATTGGCATAAGCGGTATTCTGTTCAACTAAAATTGTCTCACTAGCATACGCTATGGCAGATATCTTGTGACAATATAATACATAATTGCGATCTTAACTTTATGTAAACTTGATTCAAATTTAAGGCCAGTAATTCTTCAATGGATGGTATACGTAATAAATAACAATATTTATTCAACGCTAATGAAAATAGTCACATGTTCAATCAACCTGATTTCTATTAGAAAAAATATATAATACCAACACATACGCGGAGTATTAATAGCTGTCATTGCACAAAACTTGTTTTCATGCGATTAGATAAATAAACAAGTATTAAACAAGCATTGCGTATTGAGAACAGTAAGAAGGGTGCACTGGGAATCGGGATAAGCCGGTCCAACGGCCGTCTTACCATGGCATCGTCGTTTAATAAAGCCCCCGCGACAACTGCATGCTTTACCAGGGCTGTCTTATAGCCAAACTCGCGTCAGCGACCATGAAGTCCAGACTGTGGAGAAATCAAGTTTTGATCAATGGATTTGATATGATATAGAGCAACATTCACACGTTTTTATTTAAATGTGAGCCTATTATTCATTCTCAATTTAATGTTGAAAGATTCGAAGGGAATTTAGTAATAATAATTGAATATACATTTCAATGTAATTTATGCAACGAAAGCACCTGCAATACGGAGCTTTGTGACGGTGATCCAGCCCTGGCTTCCGATCGGGTAATGCAAAACGAGACTCGGGAATAAATCGTTTACATGGTTGTCGGCGTAAACTGGTCCTGCTGGTCGCAGCGCGACTCGGCGCTGTACCACACCGACGTAGGAAATCACACTCGATTACCAATAGTCATCGTAGATGTACTTTTGTGATTAAACTGAACTTACACTTAATTGAAGTAAGGATTAGGTATAATGTAAATTTCACTTGAATAGACAACACGTTGTGAAAAAAACGGAAGTATTGAGCGAGCAGGTGAAGCTTTACCTTTAATTATTATTAATCAATCAGATTTGATTTGAGCCCACCACGAATGCTCGATGCCGCATCTGAATGCTGCGTACGCGCAACGTTGGAGTACATTTGTGTGGTCGGTACGGCATGTATCCGCGGCAGTGGCGGTCTTATCTCGCCATTAGAGTTATTACCGGCTGGTATCTCGCCCATCGCACCGCTTCGATTGTTTCTGAACGCGCCATAGAGCCGGGCGCTACCACCGTAATTGACCACTGTTTACTTCCACGACAAGGTCTTATTTTATACATTATTTTGCGGTTTTTGTTAGCTTTAAGATATTCCAAGCTAATAGGGAAGTATTGTTAAAGAGGTTCGCGTTTATCTTTGGTTTTTATTGCGGTTGAGTATTCAGATTTATCTCCACTTAGTGCTCATGTAACGATTGCGAATCGCAGAATATGAATTTTACTCCATCTAAGCTGGGTTTCGAATGAAACTTTTTTAAACTGTGGTCGAAAGAGATTCTTCTAATATGGAAAAATATTGCACTTGTGATAGATGCTAAGCTAAAAAAAAAGCATCAACGTAACGACATCAGGCAGTGAGGAGTTGAGGAGCAATAGAACCGATAACATCGGATAATCACCACCCACGCAGCCTTTTTCCGATTGCCGCTGTCTCGTTACTTATGATCAGGAGGACAATAAGATGTTTTATTTATATCTCATGGCTTTTATTTCACAGTTTCAAACGATTTCGAAGCCAATTTCTACTAACATCATTATCGCGAAGGTTTCATCAAGTCTTCATTACTTATTTGCTATTGTTTTCTGCCTTCTTCACGTGATATGACGGTCCCATGTTTACAGTAAAAAATATACTTTTTTACTAAGGAAACTGTAAACATGTGTCCGTGGAGGTAGTATCTGTTACATTTGTAACCCCACCTTGTCATCTCTTTATTGAGATGAGCGTTGTTTAACTTCTTTAAATATTTATTTACTTATCGGATGCGGTCGAACCATTGTTAAGTTTGTTGCCCTGACTTCAAGTTGATAATATTTAATCCAGGTTTAAAAAAAAACAAATAACGATACGTCGATAAAATCCGTTCTTAAATCCATAAAAGCTAAATAAAGGTAAGGCAATGAATGAAACAATTAAATGAAACATTATCATCTCAACCTTTTTCTGTATTTGGGTCGGCTTCCAGTGTTACCAATTCGAGTTCGAATCTTTTTTACCTGCGTAGTTATTCATACAGTATTAATCTGTGGTCCTAATAATCCAGATGATCTTGTTACCGACATAGGTCGGTTTTGCGTCCTTGGTAGTCGCGCATAGCATCGTCTACTCAATTAGTGCGGGCGGCGATCGGAACCGGCGTATCCGCGTGTGTCGGCCTGTATGCGTGGGAATGCCTTAGTAGCATTGCTCCACACCCTTTTTACACACCACAAACAGGGCGTTGCGAAGAACCTTTATGGCTCCTTTTGTAAACCAGTAGGAGTCGTAAACGAAAGGTTAAAGGTACATAACATAAAAATCTTTGGCATATAAACTGCTGAAAAGATTATTTTCCAAAACAAACCTTTGCTCTTTTTAGCTTTCCACGGAAGTCAACTCATATTTTCTTAGAAAGTTAGTGCTGAAATAAACTCCGATCCCATTTTTATTACTTGCATCATAATATTTAATGGTTGACGCCAATGGCCAAGCTCAAGAATTCTGATTACACCGTTCCCCCAAAGAAATCCTTGGCGGTTGGTAATCTTTACACAAAAGTGTCTTGTCGTTTCTCAGGTCTTTGTCGTTTTATTGAGTTTCTTACTGGTGTTCACTGAATCATAATAACTATTGATAATACTATGTGTAAAGCATAACTCTTATATTAGTGTAGCCTTCTTAATTCTCGTTTGTGTACACGTGTTAAATTCTCAAGGAATTTGGGATCCTTGCCAAATATTCAGGAGGAATTTGTGCTATTTTCAATCTAAAAAAATAGTATCGCACGATGAAAATTCAAATTCTAGTACTTAGGTACTGACACATTATTTTTGTAAAAGAATTTTTTGTTGTGTTTGTCGTAGCCTTAATTCTTATCGTTTGGCATGTTGATTTATTTACACACACTTAAAAAACAAACATTATTTATTTGAATATGAAGTCGGTTAAAAATAAGTCAAATGTATTTTCAGTAATTTTCTTTGATTTAACACTCACAAATCACTTTGCAATCTATCTGTTTGTTCCTTTATCGTTTTATCATCCGAGGGGTCTAATCAATAAACATGCAGCCCAAAGAAGGTCGTGTGAACAAAGTTACGTACAAAAGCCGGTAATGAAATGTTCGTGTAATGTCAAGTTAAACCAGAGCTCAGTGAAAGCCGCCGAAGACTCGCGGCGCTAAGTTGGGGCAGGTCGGGTATTCTTACGGCTTCGCGCTGATTGTAGGTGTAACTTTATGATCACACGCTTCTGGCGCGCTACTATTGTTCTAATGGGCCCTCAGCCCTCGCTCGCGCCTCTCATACTAACACCCGTCTCGTTACTCGACTTAAGGTCACGCGTTCAACTTGATCTTGCCGATTTTCTACGCTTATATGGGAATTGTTTGAACGAATACTTTGCCGGTTATTTATATACAACCACCCTTTTTTTTTAAATACTTATGTATTTTTAGACACTTCTTTTTAAAGAAGCTTCTATTTATGATTAAGAAAAAGGGGACATAAATGAATTGTAAATAATTATATAATATTATTTAAGTAGTTTTATATGAGAAAACCTGCACCACAAAGTCCAGAACCTTAATTGGCGCTTTTAAAGTAATCTTAATCCTCTTCATAACTTGTTGCCTGCCCCAGCTTCGAAATCAGGAGTTGTCAATAAATATTAAGTGATCAGAAGTTTTTTGTGTAAACATAATCTTAAAGCAACGAGTGTCGACGACCTTAATCGTGATGCAGCTATCGCAGTCAATTTATCTTGCATTTCTGTGACTTTTGACGTGCCGTCCTGATTCCGTGTTGCAGTGACGAGGCACGGCAATATTTTACACATGATTAGAGCGGCGCACACTGGCACTGTATGGGTAAGCAAATTGCGCCGACGCGACGCGCAGTCACGATCTGAACCTCGCGGGAACCCGGGAGAGTTTCTAGAGAATTCCAACGTAAATGCTACACAGATATTAATGGCGGTATCTCCACCGATACACACCGGCTCGACTGTTATAACGACTTAACGTTTCCATGACTTGATTCCCTTTTATGAACTTTCTAATCAAGAATGAAATAAAAGTTATGCTGACGACTTCAGATTGCCTACTTTAAGTTTAAACTCATATTTATAATCCATTAATTAAATTCTCACTGCCTTTATAATGAGCGTTCTACCCATGCGGGGTTATTTTTTTTTTATCAAGGATGTCAGTTATTTTCTTAGGTAATAAATGCAGGTCGGTAGTTATTCAAATGAGACGTCGTTCTTAAGCAGATTGTATCGCGTAACGGATAAGGAAGTCGCGGGCTGCTATCATGTCATCGACAAGTATGCTGCCACTGTGCCTTTGGGTAGCAAGCGAAGTCGAGACTTAAGGTACTTATAATTTTATGAAACCCTTGTGTATGGCAATATTGAAGGACTTCCGAGGCAAAGAAATCTTGTTTGATGATATTTTACTGCTCCTAAATTTCTTATGAGTTCGATTCACACGAATTTGTTTAGGAATCTGATAAAAATTTTCAATTCTAATTAAAGTAATATAAAATCAGCCCATGGATTAGAAACATGCTCGGCAAATCCGCAGCGTAATAAACTTTAATGTAATTACGATTTCCTTGCGGAGCTTATCACTGTTCCGTTATTGAGTAGATAGTCTCATGTTAAATACGAATGTAGTGTTTTACATAAATGAGAATTAACACCGTCCTGAGTCTTGGTTTATAGTCCGACACGCGTCAAATAATAATGAAAATTTATTAAAACAGCCTTCTTGACTCTGAATCGCACACTGAAGCATAACAAACACGCCTTCGGCTAATGCAGGAGCGTTATTAAATGTTGGGGTATTATTACATGAGGTTTTCCGTTCGTTTCGCACCCTAAATTTGTATGCGTTAATTAAGTGCGGCCGGGATCCGTGGCGGTAGATTGTGATTGCAGGTATGGTAATAGTGCGCCTAATTCCGAGTCACGGACGGATCGGCGCCGGCGCGGCTCACTCTATGTGATGTGCGACGGTCTGGAACGGGCCAACCCTCGGATCATCGTACAAAAATTAAAACAGCTACAGAAAACCCACGTGGGGATCTTAACAATACAGTTTACTGTTTATTGGGCTAATACAATTGTGGTAACCTACCGAAGAATTGTATTGGTCATGGTACGTTTTGTGGCACTATCAGGCGGCGCGGCGTGGCGGTTTCGTCTTGTTATGTTCGTCGATTTTTGTGCTTTGATAATGTTTGATTTACTAGGCGCCTGTTATGGATACGCCGCATGTACCTATAGTTTTTTCATGATCTTCAGGGCGAAAACTATGAGCTATCCATCAGTCACAGAAGTTGTCATCATCGCATCGTCAATCATAGACATAACGAAGCAATGAAGAACAATGTTTATGTTACATATTACATGGATTGTGAATCTGACACGCATTGCAAAAAAATCAAGTGCTATTATTCAGTGTAGCACTTGACATGTTTTAACTTAGCTAGCTTGTTCCAATAAGAAAGAGACACATCGTCCGTTGCTAAACAGTGAAAATAAAAGAAATTGATACCTGTGTTGGTGTGATACCTTTTTACTTGGTAACATTTATTAATAGACTGAAGGCTTCGAAGGCTATTCTGTATTGAGGCGTGCGAATACGGTATTGATTTCTTTAGTCTTAAAACGGTGAAATATTTTCACTGTAGCCTAAGGCTTTGGTTTCCTAAGAAAGCGGTGAAAGGTCACACAATAACGGCTGTCCAAATACAGGACGTTTTTGACGTTACTGGGGATAATGACAGTACACGTACCTACACGAGTATTTATATACTTACTCGAAAATTGCCTTTTTCCATAACAGTGCTCGCTAGTTATTGCTATAAATTAAGTGTAAGTATACACAAGTAAACAGCTTATGAAAGTTTGTCGCATACCTACTTAAGCACATTAGTTTTAATAAATGGTGAAGTATGATCGGCATGGAACGAATCGCAACATTTATTAAATGAAGTACCTAATAAAGAAAGTCAAACGTTTTTGCAATGGTTATAATTATAGGCAGCGATATATTTAACATATTTTGCTGAAATTAAAAACTTACCTGTTTTGGAGATTCTAGATTATAAAACCAGTTACTTTGATCCTTATAGGCAAGTAACTGAACATAGAGTTACGTTATTGTACGTTATAATAACGTAACTCTTTTGAATTGATAAATCTTTTAATTCTCAAACATACCTACGAGTAGTTTAATGACTACTCAGAATTTAATTTTCCTGTTTTGATACCTTCCTTTTGGACGTTTAAATGCATTAATTTTAAATATATCCGATAAACCCACAAACACTATCATGTTTTTATTTGGGCGCATCGCAGGCTCCCAGCACTTGTGTGCACAATGTGACAAAGCGAATGAGTGACATCACGTCTCACGAATGTCTGTCGTCGTGAATGACTGACTAAAAATCTACCAACATTGTTTTATATAAAAATATAGCCCCACATGAGATTTACTTGACGGTTTCCTTCGCCTGTAATAGAATCCATAATAAACTTTGATTGGTTCAATTACTTAATTCACTAACAAGCCTTGAGCTCACAACACAACCCACGCCTGGATGTAACGTTTTTCTGGACTTGTTTTACGATAGCACTATAATGGCTTAATAAATCTTGCTGAAATAGTATTATGTATTATGCGATATTAGGTATAAGCATATTGTTGTTGCTTAGAAGAGTACCGATTATCTGTATTTGCTGCTAACGCCACCTCTGACACGGGCTTTCCTGCCTGCTACGTGATTTATTTGTTAGCTTCTGACCGCACCCGTTCGCCAGCCCCCATTGCATTCAATTATATATTTACTGGTCGCTAGCAATGATATTTCAGATGTTTCGCATGTTTCCAAATGCGTGCTACCGCAACAGTTGCAATAGATACACGATTACCTCGATAAAATTGTAGTACTTACTGTCTTTCTAACTCGCTTTCACTCCCGTGCTTTTAAGGGTTCCGTACCCAAAGGGTCAAAACGGGACCCCTATTACTAAGACTCCACTGTCCGTCTGTCTGTCACCAGGCAGTATCTCATGAACCCTGATAGCTAGACAGTTGAAATTTTCACAGATGACGTATTTCTGTTGCCGCTATAACAACAAATACTAAAAACAGAATAAAATAAATATTTAAGGGGGGCTCCCATACAACAAACGTGTTTTTTTCGGCGTTTTTGCCTTGTACGGAACCCTTTGTGTGCGAGTCCGACACGCACTTGGCCAGTTTTTTTTATAATTTTTATGGTATTTCTAATGAACCCGGCTTGGTTGTTCAGTTCCTTTGATACTTAACAATACAAGAGGTCCAGTGAATTATTGTAATGAAAAGAAAGACGCATATAGTCTCTATGAAATCATAATCTAAGTAACTTAGATAGGTACCTACTGCTGTAAGATGTATCTACCTGTATGATTTTATGTCATGAACCGTTGCGCACATTTCGCATTAAATTAATCTTGCGGTTTCTTCACTTGGCACACCATGTATCGCATGGTTATACTTACCTACTTAATCAAAGTCGTCTCTGAAAAATAATGATGTCATTATTCGTTGCGTCCCGTCTGAGTTCCAGTGAGTCGTGTAGATGACCTTCACGCTAAACGGCACATGTGGTCGGTAATATTATAATAATGCTTTTTTCTTAGTCGATAATGTTGAGAACATCTAATTATAACAACATGATACCATTTTAATTTCAATCAGAAGCCATTTTGACATTGACATCAATTAGGCTTTTTATTACAGTTAATATGTATTACAATCTTGATCACCCTAACCAATGCTAAGGCTACGGCTATAGACTGAACTAAGTATTACATTCTATGGTTTACACTTGCAATCGATTATCGATTTAACGGCTAATAAGAAGCCAAACCGATTCATTAGTTTCATTGAATATTGAAGAAGCGCGAAGTTTTGATTTCTCACACATAAAACGAAGCGTTCATTTGACTAGCTGCACCACATAACACCTTATTCAATAGTTTTATTATATTTATTTATTTATTCAAAATCTGTATTAATTAACAATAGCATACACAAAGTCTGCCAAACTGCATAACAGTTTGTCGCATGTCATATTATGTATTACTAACGAATGTAATAGGCGCTATGATTTTTTTGTATTTTGAAAACAGGTTTAGCGTGTAAACGGGTTGGATGTTTTATTTGTTTAGTTTCAACTTTCATGTTTGTATAGCGTCATTAATTTAGACAGACGGCGAGGAAGTTCTGACGGAGCTAACGCCGTAATAAAACTGCTACGTTATGTGTGTCCGGGTTTAAATAACACGAAATTCGCGTTCAATGTGAGCAGCAGATGGACACCTATAAATTATTGCCTCTGTATAAACGCCGAGCACGCTAACTGATGAAAGTTTTAAACGTGTCGGTCATTTCAATGAGCTCGAAAACTTTCAGTATAATATTACGTTACTTCATAATATTATTAACTACCCGAACATCACCGACGTCATAAATTACACTTAGAATATTTGGGGTGAATAAAGAGCCACCGTTCTCTGCTGCTAAAGAAGGTTGTTGGGTCGAATCAATTATTTTCTTTACTCATCAAGTCATCATTCTTGGAGATATCCGGTACATATTTAAGTGGTCGTAATTGTGGTGGTATTTATTTTTACATATCGCGTGGGTTCCTTGTTGAATTATATGGCGTATGCAAGTGCACTGCAAATTACTCTTATTTACTTACGCGGGTTTACCAGGACGTATCCATTAACCGCCTCGGTACGTCATCTTGTTTATAAAAAATGTACACGTCTTCCGTCTGTAGGATATGTTATGGTTAATGTTCTGAAAAAAAAAACAGGGAATTGTTCAATTTTGATACCATTATCGGCCTATTCGGTGTTTTCGTGAATCAATATTCATTTTGGACTTATAAATATAAAATACCAAGATAGAGCCATTTAAATAAACATAAGTAAAGTCTCGATATTTTCCTTAAAATAAACATTTGTAATAACATGTTATCAAAAAAATATCTAAAGTAAAAAAAATATAATATAAAAATATTCAAGTACGTTCTACGTTATGTTCTCATTAACCGTTATATTCTACGATCACCAAACTAACCCAATGATCGAGTTAAAACACCCGATGACGAGCAGCTGATGCATACCTTTTCTGTAGGTATCTTTTTAGTCCTACTCCATCATTATTTTATTATAAAATTTCAGTTTTCATTTTACACACACAATTATACCTCTGATCTTTTAATTAAAACTTCACACATGTTCATATCCTTAATAAATTTGATCCATGAAGATAAGGTAATATTTTAATTATACTCTGTTGTGTCGATATAGTTTGCCGATATAATAAATGAAACAAACAAAAAATGCTTTTATCTGGTTGGATCCATGGACATACAAACCTTACTTACGATTTGTTTGGTAGTCCTTTTGTCCCGCTTGTTTTATTTTTTTGGGTCTGCCGAGCAATGCGCTTTGTTGATGTGATGTGTATTTGCATATACCCTTGACTCGACGACTGCCTTGTCAAATGTAACTGCATTGTTCACTTGATGATATGTTAATAATAACATATCAGTGCTATGCTTGAACAAAATCTAATGTAAGACAGGAAAGTTTGCGGTCATTATTATTACAAATCCACGGGCGTAATATTTAACATTTGCTATTGAACTAGCCATATGCCACAAAAAATAGTAGCAGACAATGAGGTTCGCTTCGCACATTCGAAAATATCGAGGTGACTGAACCCGTGAACAGAACGTAGTCAACCGTTTTTGTTGATTTACAAAAACTACTTTAAATAAATTGCCCTGAGCAATGAGATATATCTCCACGAGCGCTCGCTTGTTTGTACTCGATATCATTTGAACTCGAATAGGTGGCTAATGGCATCGAAGTAGCAGCCGCTAATTACAGTGATTTTACAGCAATTGAAATATGGACTGTAATTGTGCTACGTCATACATGTCGTCGCTTATGTGATGGACGTGGACGTTCGACGATATGTAATTAAGTTAGTGTTGGATTGAGTGGATATCTAGGTCTTGTTTGGGAAATAAAAATTAACGACTGGTGCATTCACATCATGATTCGGCTTAGGGACTTTATAATTACGTAATTTTATCATGAGATTTCAGATAGGAAAAAAAATCTCCCTTAAAATTATCATAACTTACAGGTTTGTTGTACTTATTAAAAGCCGCGATACAAAAAATAGCCACAACTAGAAATTAAAAACTTTGAACGCGTCTGCGGAGTTGCTAACGACGGCGACGCCCAAGATTAACATGATCTATCTCTATCAGTCTAACGAAGATTCAAGTATTTTGCTCGATAGATTTCCATCAGAGGCGAATGGAAATATTTTAATTTATAGAGATAACCGTCGATACGTATCATGAATATAAATGAGTCAAGACAAAAACAAGATGTGTCTGAAGAGAAATAATAAGAGGCGTTCGACAGCCACGATCGTCTAGCCGCCATCGTCCTTGAGTGCAGAAATCCTTGATGAGTACAATCAACCGCCACCGGATAGTCGTCTCCGTTGAGGGCTGCCAATTAATAATTTAACTACATGTAAGGCGAGTTGCGGAGTCTATTTCAATTCAACTTGTTTAATGTCCACTTGTTGCGTAAACTAGTTATGTTTATCTATCAGTCATTATGACTTGCTTTCTTGATGTGGTTTTGCAGTGTTTCTCGCAATATTGGTATAACTTTGTAACTTAGATATTGAATTAAATGAGAAGCATAGTATTTATGAAATCCTAGGCATTGTGCAGCCCTAGATTATCGATAGCGTAGGTGCTAGTCAAGTGTGACGACAAAAACTAAAACTGAAAATAAATGGGCGCGAAACGCTAATAGCGCTGTGGTCAATACATGTTCAAATGCGGACCACTAGCCGTATTTGTAAATAGGTGATTATACGCACCTCGGCGTAGTTGGCGTTTGGCGTAGTCATGAAATATCTTAACTGTGTTCTAGATATGTTTTGTTTGTCTGTTAACGTACATCGTTTCGTATTCGTTCTATTATTATATTTCTTATTCTTTAGCAACCACTTATAAATCAGTACCTATGATTTTTTTAAATGTATGTACATTACCAAAAGCGACTTAGTTTAGAAGTATAACTCATTATTAGGGTTTAGTAAATAAAAGGTTTTCATTACTATCATAACACCATATACTTACCTGCAAAATATATAATGCAAATAATCATAAATTATTCCAACGTAGATAACGATTGAAGAGATTTCCGGTAGTCAGTATTTAACTCTCCATACATCCAGCCATCTATGTAATACGTTTTAATCGAAACGAGTACGTAAACATGTCACGCGTAAAATCCAACCGCTGCTTAAATTGAATTTAACTCGAGCTACGACCTGTCAACTTATCGAATATAAATTCTCTTAATAATCGTTACCAATTACGTGAGCGTTCGGCCTCGTACTGCACTATCAATCTTTGCAGAAATGCTGTAACGAGCGATTACTACGAAGGATTAAGATCTTTTTGCGGTGGCATGTAAGGGAGAAAATGAATTGTCGAATGGGACTTTGATTGGTCTTTTTGGTTCGTAACGACGTCGTCGTGAGCCGGTCCGCCGCGCCGGCACCGCGAGAAATGTTGGACGTTATGAAACCATCGCTGACAAACTGCAAATAAGAGTGGCCCTAACTCTAAACACCAGACAAGCTCGCCGTTCTTTGTCGCCAATCGCATAAATATATACTGATATAATGAAATGGAATTTAAATCAACCGCACAATCGCGCAATAGCTAAACAGAAGTTTGTCAAAAGTTGAATAGTGTTCGTCTTGTGTCTGAAATTGATCTAATAATGAGAACAGATCAAACTTGTACACACATGGTGTGATTCATACGAGGAAAACCAGTTGTCTTTAAGGAGATAATCATTAGTGCTATGTAATACGATGTTTAAGACCATTATTTAGCGATAATTGTGGATAATAGTTATGGTTCCCCAAAGGTAATCTATTAATACAAATCTGTAGTAGGTAGAAGTGCATAGAAGGCTACAACTTGCTACTAGGATAGTCAAACAGCATCTTTAAACACTTTTAGGGTGTAACAATAAAATGTTTTTGTATTTGATGCAACACAAGCACATGATATACCACTCAGGAAAAGCTAAAATTCATAATTATAACGCTAGATGGAAAAATATGTAGTTTATATATTGGAAATACTTTTTAGGTACAAGAAGTATCGGTAAGCATTAACACCGACTTGATTCATAACGTTTATTTTAAATAGGTAGGTATTTGCTTACTAAAAATATGCTATTTATAAAACTTTGAATTTGGACAATAAGTACCTACCTAGTTTTTATAATAAGCAAAAAATATCATTCGAAATTATATTAGGTATGACTAATTCAACAGCGTCACTTTACTCAAATTTAAAACTAATTTGTCTAATGACATCAGCCTCAGCTTCGGAAGAATATGTGGCAATGTTCCTTGAGTTCCAATATTTGTGAATTGCGTGTTGTTTTATAATTCCTACCTTTATTAATTAGGTAGCAGGCGTTTATAACGTTAGAAGAATGATGTCTTCTTAGTGTAGATTCACGTCACATCCTACCATTGACATCGTGAGAACGTGTAGTTTTTGGTGACGTGAAGCTGACTGTCGCCACGCGACGATATCTGACAGCGTGTCTCGGAGGCGCGACGCTCGACAGTCTGTCACAGTCAAGTTCACGGCCTCCTCGGCCAACGTTCCGCAACATTTCCTCGTTCTGTCTCGTTACTCTTTATTTATCATCGCGATATATTGAATCGAAAGCATTGCAATTAATAGCCTTGTCTCGCAGCTTACTTACGACACTCAATTACTTTATTGTACTTTTATTGTTTTCAGATCTCCTTAAATTAGTGAAGATAATTGTATAAGTAAGACCGCTTTATAGTTCCTTGTTACGATTGTAGTAACACGTTCTATCGCGGAACGCTTGACAATTAGGTTCTTTTTTATGTTACGTCCATTATAAATTATAGTCGATATAATTTGATTTTTTTTCGTTGTGGTACAACCATTTTGAGACGCTCCACGTGTATTGTTCTCGACATTAGCGCGGGGTCGACGACCATATCTAGCAAATTTTTGTCGATTTTATAGCGAAAATGGATGTGACATAAAGTTGCATTGTATCTCTTATTTTTTGGGGTAGGTATAAGTATTAAACCAACTTTTTTAGCGTCCTATGTTTTCGAAGAATTTTATTTGCATTGAAATAGCATTTGCATTTGAGTTCGAATACTGGTGAATTTCCCTAATAATTTAACTATAAGTATTTACTTTCTTACCAAATTATCAAAAACATTTTACTCTGTTGTAGGTATGTACTACATTCTTCTGAAAAAACTGCCGTTACGCATTTAGACTTATCCGTTCATAGAGTTGACCGTAAGGTTCTATACAAAAAGTTGTTTACTAGTTTGCTCTTCGCAGTTCGCAGTGCTTTTTTTTGTTACACACCAATATTGGTGTTCTATTCACGAATAGTATGGCAGTTAGCGATGGCGATATAATTTGATGTGATTCACAATTCAAATCTGTAATCAATTATTGTAAATATACAAAACATTATCGACGCGGTGCCACATTCTCCGTTTGTTTGGCGTTGGCTGTCAGATATAAATCTCCGTAGATCACGAGGTCGTTAATGTGATATTCGTGTCGG
Source organism: Luperina testacea (assembly GCA_927399505.1). Classification (NCBI taxonomy): domain Eukaryota; kingdom Metazoa; phylum Arthropoda; class Insecta; order Lepidoptera; family Noctuidae; genus Luperina; species Luperina testacea. Next base: position 5,884,197 of record OV656771.1, read on the forward strand.
CGCCCGCGCCGTCTCAGATAGTACTGTTATCCCATTGTCGATTCAAATGTTCCGCGCTTTCATATTTGTCTATGTACAGCTATTGTAAGATTTAGTTCCGTGCAAGTCAACAGATCGATATCTTTCCAATAGATGTACTTAAAGGTAGCATTACGAAGCTTTTAAACGTATTTGAATACCTACTTGTGCGATTCCAATCTTAAAGAGATCTTGGCGCGATAGTACGAGTTAATCTGAATCAATTATTATAATCTTCGTTTTATACAGAAATAATTATTGTTATTGTCCGTAATCTTAAGAGATGACTCACAATAGTAGCTGTTGTGTGTTAACGGTAGTTTTTTTCGATAGCGTCACGCAATGAGCACTTGCAAATTAAGGTATTTTTGTTTTAACTCGGCATAAGTATTTAGGGGTAATTCTTACCTGTGTTGTCTACACGGGCTGTGGGACTTAGGGTCGGTACTAGGTAGTTTCCGCCGTATTTGATATGCTAGCCGTGATAAGACCCGGCGGCCACGCGACACTTGCTCAACCCCTTCCAGTGCCGAGGGTTGGTCGCCCTTCCGCCTTATTGATTAGCACCCTCGGAGAATTAACTTAATGGTGAAAACAACATACACGTCGTCATACTCGTATCGTATACAACCTTAGGTAAATACATAACTACATTCTAATTACAAGATTTTTTTTGTTATAATAAAATTCTACCTGAATCCGATTATTTCGTTAAAATGTCAAATGTCAGTAAACGCCATCAGAATTTCTGTCAGCAAAAACAGAAGAATAAAATCTCAAATTATTTGTTTTTCCCCATTTTAAATATGGAATGAAGTAAAAGAAGTTTGCATTTGTAGTTCTTCTTTAGCTAAAAAGTTTATTAAAGAGACATAAAAAAATTGCCAAGGCTTCTAAAAGTTTCATTAGCATTTTAGTAACATTTTCCCCTTAAGGTAAGTTATGAAATTGCTGCCGGTTCATTAGACTCTTAACGGATTCAAATGCTTATTGAATTTCTGCGAACCAAGTAAATGTTGTTTGATAGAGATAGGGCCATTCCCTATCATTAGTTTATTTTATAGTAAACCGTGCGAGCGCGAACCAGTTAGGTACAACGATCGAGCCGTGTTAGTTAACTTAAATAATACGAGTGTGTTGTAAATCCCTTGCTTTCATTGTACTATCGAGAATCGTGAGTTGTACATTCATTCTTGAAAAGGCAATCTGGGAATAGAAGGACAAAAACATGCACGGTCCACATAATCGTTGCTGCATGCCTATGGCTCAACTCCAGACTAATTAAGTGCATTATGGCCGAAGTCACGTTTATATTACCGAACATGTCAAATTAAAGTTAACTTTACAAATGTATGTGTTTATAAGGCTCGATTGGTGATCGTTAAATTTTATGCAGCTGTGTATGAGATCGGAATGGGTACTTACGAGTGTTAAGGTGTGTATTGCGGTCAGCGAGGAACTTACTCGCAGCGTTGCGTCACCCTGCTGTCGGTACTGGTTGCGCCAAATCAATCTTGGGCTCTAATCGCACCTCTCGCCGTCCCGTTGAAATAGTTTGCAATATCAAACTACCACAATTACATTCGATTCAACCAAAACAAGTACAACTAAGTACGTAATACATAATTGAAATAATTTCGTGATTAGGCTATTTGGTTACATAAGCCAATATATGGTTAGAAATTAAATATGGATTTGATTTGTTCATAACTGCGCAACAATAGAGTGTTAAGAATGTAATATGATTTAAGTACGTTTTTCATTTAACACATGGACTAAGTATAGTTTTTCTTTGTTGTAGTTCACGTCGGGTGCGGCGGAGAGCGTGGCGTGTGGAACTAGTTCGTCCTCCTCAAGCTCATCATCGTCGTCTTCATCATCGTCTTCATCGTCATCGTCATCGGACTCAGACACCGCGGATGCCGCCGGCGGTTCTGCGCACGCCTCGCCTGATGAGTCCAACGCTGCCCTTGCGGCTGACTGCCCATTACAGGTGAAAAACACTTTTGAGAATATCTTTGTTTAGTTAGATTTATTGTATGTGCCAGTAATACAAGCGGTTTAATCAACTCAACTAAATTGCCTGAATTTTTGAGCAGGTCCCGAGAGCTGTTTCAAATGAATATTTAAAGATACTAGGGCCAGCAGACTAAAAAACATAAGTCAAATAGTCACTCTTTTTAAACGGTTTTTTTACTTACGTTTTTCAGTCGCCATTTCCAGTAACAAATAGGTCGTCAGGCATGACCCGCTCTCGTTGTTAATACTGCATAGATAGATATACTAGCATCGTTAGTCTGTGTTTACTGTGTCTATTTGGAGCAGTATACTGAAATATATTTTGCAGCTCATCGACGATGCAGACCTTGCGGAACTATTTCCAGAACAAACACCGAGCGCGCCGGCGCAACAGCCCAATTTCTCGACCTTTACTGTCCACAACGCCGCGCCGGATAACGACGACAAGTCCATTGCTGATAATGGTAAGCGTTCTTCACTATGTAGATTTAAGTCTAAACACTGTGTTTATTAAATCGTTAATTTTATCAAGACGTCAATATTCCAGGTGATGGATCCAGTAGTGAAATGGAACTCACGCCCCAGCTCGTGACAGCTGCAATACAAAGGGCAACAGCCGATTCCTCAGGATCGGAAAATGAGTGTTCGAACTCTGATACCGGGCATCAGAACACTACACACTACGCTTCTAGCTTACTACAGCAGTTCGTTCACCAAACACAGCTGCTGAGCAGTACGGTGCCTTTAACATCTATTAGTACGGCAGCGACAACTTCGTTATCGTGTGGATTAAATCCTACTACGATAGACGGTGTCGGGACCATCAGTGATTGTGTACTCGGACAAATAAATACTTTGCCTGAAATAGCACCCATAGCGCCAAACTTCTTATCATCAAGTCAGCATCTGAGTCCGCAACAAACGGAAGAGCTTTCGCAAAATTATAAAGATCTTGAAGAAATTACTTCTGTTACTGATTCTGTGGATATATCGATAACCAACCCACCGAGTCTAGACGACTGTGTCGACAATAATGACTTCATGACGTTGGATATCACTCAAGGAGGCTCCGAGCTAGGAAGTGCCAGTGATTTGTTAAAAAGTTCACCTATTACTGTAGTCGGTACAGAATTAAATCACTTAAATCACATTGATTCTCAAAAGTTAGATACAATCAGCACGAATTCAGTTGAATCTCAAGAAGACGTTAAAAATGTTATCGTAGAATCTAGAAGAAAAAGAGGCAGGCCTCGAAAAGTTCGAAAAGCTGATGAATTTGACAACAAAGGTATGGAATCTCACAAAGAAGCGAAATCGGTAGTAAACGTAATTAATTTTCACAACAATAACGACCCTCCGAATGTTTCTCCAGATTCTGGCATTCTGTCGAATCACAACTCTCCCACGCATTCGCCATTGCGGCGTCATGATGTAGATGAAGGCCACAGTAGGCTAGGTAGGAAATCTATACAAAAAGAAAACACCACAAGAAGAGCAATGCGATCGAAATCCAAAAGCAGAAGCCGTGCCCAGAACAGATCAGATTCAAGTGATTGTGACTACCAGAAGAAGAGAATAGAGAATGAAATCAAACAAATTAAAACAGAAGCACCATCACCAGTCCCACTGAAACAAGAACAAAATAAATTTGAAAAGAATAAGAAAAATGATCACAAACTGGATATAGCTGCATTAGATAGAATGTTATACGCTACGGACAGGGTATTATATCCGCCTAGAAAAAAAGTGGGCCGCAAACCACAAAATAAAGCGAAAACTACTAAGAATACTCCCAAAACTTTAAAAGACAAGAATCAGTATGACTCTGCTGATAGTGACGAAGACTCTGTTCCAACCAACAGGTCGGTGTTGTCAGGAGTGTATGCCAAACGTAAAGAACTAAATAGTAAACTCGCTAGCTTACCGAAAAAGAATAACAAAACATTTGGTAACACTTGGAGGGATAATCAAAGTGAAAATGAAGCAGCTGCGGATGACCCATTAGATCCAACTTGGAAACAAATCGATCTGAATCCTAAATATAAGGACATCTTATCGGGTTATAAAAGTGACCACGAATTCAAGCCGTATAAAAGCTGTAGCCGCCTCATAGAGTCTGGCTACAAGAGTGATTATGGGTGTAGATCTGGATATAAAAGCGATTACTACCGGTCGGGCTATAAAAGTGACCACAAGTCGGGTTACAAAAGTGATAAATCGGGATATAAAACAGACAACAGTGTTAGGAGCATGCGGAGGCGTATGAGAAAACTGAAGAAGACTAGGTCAGTAAGAGATAGGTCATACTACAAAAATCAAAAACATTTTGTATCAGACCAAGAGATACTGGTATTAACAAACAAAACTTTCAGCAGCTTAACTTTAGGTCACAGTTCAAGTGATTCTGAATGTGAAAGTTACTTAAGAAAAACTAGCGCTAGTCCAAAGTACATAAGTGTTTGCACAAAATATCCATTGCCATCAAAGTACGATTTTGGATTCTCAAAAATGAGTAAAAAGCATGTGTTAAGACTGAATTCATCAGATCCGTTTGCCCCAGGCCCAGTATTTAGTGGTTTACAACGACCCGTGACTACTTGCAATATATTCAAAGTGAGTAACAACAACAATAATAATACTTTACTGAAGTCTCCCAGTAAAGCTAGCCACATCGGAAATGCATTGCCAGCACTAAAACCTGCATTTACGCACAAGTTTGGATCGTCGCCGATTTGTATAGCTGTTAAAACTTCGGGTTCAAAGAAAGAAATTGATAACAGTTTCAAATATTTCCCGAGAACACTATCACCGAAAAACCGTAAACAGTTAAAAAACGGAAATACATTTTCAAGTGGTTCGAAAAAAGAGGTTACACCTAAACCGCTGCCTAGTATTTTTGAAAAATCTAAAAACAGCTATGTTCCAAACAAGTCCTTATCGAGGAATGTTTTTCTGAATTTTAAGAAACCGCACATAAAGCCGTCTTTCCATATTAAAAAACATAGGAGAACAGTAGTGTTAGCTCCACCCAAGATAAATTTAAAACCTACGGAAAGACTTTCAAGAGTAACTGTTAAAACAGAAAACAAACATCATCGCCACAGAAGTAAAAGGCGACATCGATCAAGATCCGTTTCCAAATGTCGAGAAACTTACACAAAAGCGATAGAACTTGTAGATCAAAAGTTTAGCCAGGATATGGACAATTTGATTTCCAATTTTATAAAATTGTGTCAAATAGCGCCTAAATTAATGCCAAAATTAACAAATGTCGCACAAAATCCGCTTAAAACCACGGAGAAGACATCCGCCGAGTCGGGGCCTTCTAAAATAGTCAAAAGGGGATCGAAGAAACGCAAAACATCAGACAATCAAGAAATCGCTACGCCCACTTCTAAACGGAGGCATAAAAAACAATTAGCAGAATCTCAGAACAAAGGTGGTAAGGATACTAATGAGCATAAATTGCCTCTTAAAAAGCGACACTATCACATTAACTCCTCTACAGGTAATTCATTGAGCCTAAGCTTAGTAACAGCAGAATTTGATGAGAACTCAAAGAACGGCACCAGTCCAGAAAAGTTCTTATGTACTGAAACTGATTGTACGGGAGATGTCCAAAGCAATACACCTGAAGATTCCCCTAAACTTAAGACTCCATTAGAAAAGGGTAAAAAGAACAATGATAATTTAAAAACTGCTCAGATCGCGAGCTCTCAAGACAACAAAAATCAAAATACTGACACTGCATTGAAAAATGCAAAATTAAGCGGTAGTGCAGTTGAAGATAACATTTCGTTGAAAGTTGATGAGAATAATCATACACCCACAAAGAATCATTCTCCAAATTCCACAAACGCAACTGATGATGAATTTTCCATCAAAAAACCTACGGCCGAACAATCGGAACTTTCAAAGAAGATATATGAAACATCTGAGAAATTGAAGGCGGTACATAAAATGGTTAATGATTTAGAGAAAAGCCTACCTAAGTCTAAAGATCCTGAAGTGAAACCAGAATCCAATAAACAAGAAATTAGTAAAGTTTCATCACCAAGATCTGAAAATAAATCTTCTCCTACACGTCATTCGGCACCGATCGTAACACCAAAGAAGCGACATAGACTTGAAGCAGAAAAGGTTATATCACACTCGAGTCTGGATCAAGTCGTGCAGTCTTTGTCTAAGAAGCTATCAGAAGAAAAATCTGTTACATCATCAGACGTAAAGGAAACCAAGGACGTCAATCAGAATAACTCCAAAGAAGATTCTAAAGAGACTGAAAAATCGGATGCTGTAACACCTAATAGTAACACGTCGTCAGCAAACAACGCAACTATTGATCCATTGAAGAGTATGTCTGCTCGTTCTCTGTACAAAAGCTCCATCCCACCAGCACAAAAGTCTGAAATAATGACACGAAAGAAAAATAGACTGGAAGGTTTAACTAGTAATTTAGTTTCTAAAATAAATCCAAGTGCAGCTACTAAAGTTTTAGATACTTTGTTAAATAATAATATACGTAAATCTATAGAATCTCGTATTTTAGAAAAAGAGAAAAACAGTACAGATCCTTCTTCTAAAGTGACTGATGATAAGAGTAAAACTAAAGAACCATCACAAATTAACACAAGAGCTACAGTTATCAAGTCTCCTGTGTCGAAGGGCAAAGTTATAGATACGAAGAAGTCGAAGGCGCCGGAACCTCATGTTGAACAATTACTTGTCGTCAATATCGATAAACCAACAGGCATATTTGAATCATCGATTGATTTAGAAGATCAGATTCCAAAATCCTCAATATGTGTAAGCAATGTTTTAGCTGAGGCCAATAAGGCTAAATCGAAAACAAAAAATAGTGAAGGGAAAGCTACGAATTCTTTACTAGCCCATATTGATACCGAATCCGAGATACCGCTGGCATTAATTTCAGAAACACCTGACCCTATTATTAGGCCAAAAAGAGGAGAATCAATCGCTGCAGTAATATCGGATAAACTTCAGGAAACTGGTGGTCATAATTTGCGACAGACTAAGAGGAATTTGAATACCGAGACTGAAGATCCAATTGATAACAAGAAAAAGAAGAAAACTAATAATATCCTAAGAGAGAGCAAATTAGTTTTACCTGCCAGGGTTTTAGTTCCAAAAGTTCAAGCAGAACGTCTAGCGATAACAGACACTACGAAGAAGATTACTTTGACTACCAAAAAGTCCGAAGCAAACGACTCTAGTGACAACAAAACAAACGAAACTTCTAAAAAGAAAACTAGAAGGCGTAAAGCAATCAACAGAACTGGCTTCCCTAATATTAAAAGAAAGAAGAAGAAAGTTGAAAGCAGCAACATTACCTCGGACAGTCATTTTACCTCCGATACTGATAATAATTCTTCTGCATTCGAACGAGTGCCAAAAGATGGCGAAGCAATGAGCAGCTTCTTGGAACGTACCACTAGTAAGAAGCCTGAACTAAAAGTAGTGCTAAATAAGGACGAATGTCCTAAACAAGGCAGATTGACAGTTGTTGCTCTCGAGAAACTACAAGGCAAAGAAGTCCCAAGTGATAACAATAATAAAGTAAGCAAGAATACTGAGACTGTAGTTAGCGAGAAAAAAGTTATCAATTCATCTATTCTTAGAGCACCAGCCCTTCAGCTGAAGAGTAAGACTGAGAAAGAGGTTAAAAATCACATCAATAAATGGGAAGTGCTCAGTGAGACGGATAGCATTCCATCTCTGGCCAGTTCCCTTAGTAATGATCCTGAAGACAGCATACCTTTGAGTCTTTTGAATTTAAAACCTGACAGGCCTGTTAGTCGCCTCGATAATTTGGAGAGATTGAAACGCAAGACAAGGGCAATGTCACCTTCTCATGAAATTGAAGAAATATTTTCAAAGAGAAAAGTGGTCGAGAGGAATTGCAAAATCAGTCTGAGGCCGAAATCAAGTCTTGCAATCTTATGTCCAAGTGAAAGAAGACAGACAAGAAGTTCCGATAATACAACTGAAGAGCCGAAACCACCTACCAAGACAAAGAAAACTGAAGCTAAGAAAATAGTAGTTGAATCCGAGAAAGTTATTGAGAAAGTTGCTGAGAAAATAACTAAACCTGTTGCTATAGCTAATAGAAGAAAGTCGAGGTCTTGTCAAGTTAATAAGAAAAGAGAATTACAGTCGAGTTCTCGTGAGAGTTCCGTAGATACCATCGTGAGTCGTAAAATTGATTCAAAATCTCGGGAGCCCTCACTAGACACTCTCGAAAATGATCCTCTGCCGCTCAATGAAAAAGAAATTGATTTCGAAAAGAGTATTGACGTATTATCTAAGAATATAATTTGCAAGAAACGAGTGGCGTCATCTCGCGACGACAGTCCGGCTAGCAGTGTGGACAACAGAGACAAACCTGTTATATCGAAAAGGAATCCGCGGCTACGGAAGAAATTCTTGGCCGCTGGGTTGTTTTCAGACTACTACAAAGAAGAGTAAGTGAAATTCTTCTTAATATTTATTATATTTTAAGCAACTTTCTTTGTACTTATCTTTTTGTTACATTTCAGTCCAAGACCGGAAGGAAAAGGAAAGAATGTGGTAACCCAAACTGAATTCCCGCCCGGGTTGCTGACTCCGCCGCCATATTGCGAGCGTTGGGTCCGCCGAAGATTGCAACATTTCTCTCTGCCTTATGACATTTGGTGGCAACAGCATTATAATCAGCCAGTACCATCATGGAACTATAAAAAGATTCGCACAAGTAAGTTAAAAACTTTTATGAAATTAATAGATAAATTAAGGAGCAATGAGTTGCAAGCGGATTTAGTGGTAGATTTTATTTTGTGTTTTATTATCCACGTCAACTTTTGCATTTTTGAGGGATTGGATCATTATTTTCTAGCTTAGAAAGAGTTATATAAAGTGGCAGAAGTTGAAATCACATAGTAATTTGCTGTGTTCTATGTTTCGCTGTATTGAAATTGTCACATCTCTTTTTCTCTTTAACTGAAATGTTTGTTATTCCAGACGTTTATTACGACGTGAAACCATCGGCGGAGGAATGTGAGAGCGTAGCATGTAACTGTGCTCCATCGTCGGGATGCAACGAGGACTGTATTAACAGATTAGTGTACTCGGAGTGTTCGCCACAACTGTGTCCTTGCGGGTAAATACATAAAAACTAATGTAAATGAATAGTAAATACTTTTACGAGTGCTCCACATAATTACTTTGGCTTTGTTGTTCAACAAATAATTCCGAATCGAATTTGCCGACCCGAACATGCGAGTAACATCCCTTACTCTTGAAGCTTCAACTTCTTGCAAGCGCGAATGTTGAGCTTCTGACTGGGGTCTTTCATTCTTTTCTGGGTCAGCAGCTGAAGTCATTGGGTTTTTCAGTGGGAAATTCTCAGTAGTAACCTGCACTTTGCATTTGTGCCGAAGGTTCGCTCCATATTACTCGGGACTTAACTATAATAAACACTATCTGTTGCCCGCGACTTTGTCTGCAATCCATGATGAAAAGTAGCCTATGTCCTTACCTAGGTCATGGTCTATCTGTGTGTCAAATTTCAGTCATATCCGTTCAGCCGTTTTAGCATGGAAAAGTAACAAACAAACTTACTTTCGCATTTATAATATTACTAGCAGCGCCCCGCGGTTTCACCCGCATAAGTGTCGATCCCGTGGGAATATTGGGATAAAAACTATCCCATGTCCTTCCCCGAGATGTGATCTATCTCTCTGCCAAATTTTATCGAAATCCGTTCAGTGGTTTAGGCGTGAAAAGGTAACTTACAGGCAGACAGAGTTACTTTCGACTTTATAAAATTAGTATGGATAGCAGAAGAAATATGGTAAACTGTAACACATTGGCCTAACCCATACGGGAATACAAGCGTGTTTTTATTTAGTGTTTTCACACCCGAATCACACATTTATTCTGCTTTCTATAAAACTTTCGCGAACGGTATAAAATTATTGGTTGTTATTTGCAGCGATAGGTGTAAAAACCAACGCATACAGAGGCACGAGTGGGCGTCAGGGTTGGAGAAATTTATGACTGAGAACAAGGGGTGGGGTGTGCGAACTAAACACAGTATTACTTCTGGGGACTTTATTCTGGAATATGTTGGAGAGGTCGTTTCTGATAAGGAGTTTAAGGTAAGATAAAGGGAACAGCTGTTACAAATTGCTTAGTTGTTATGAAAGTGTATGACGATTATCTTCAAATAGCTCTGTATTTTCTTAACAGGTTGATTTATTTGATTCCCGGTTTTCCAAAAGCTTATCATCAGAATAAAAAAAAATATCAACATATTTTTTTGGAGTTCAGTTTCAATTCAATCCAATTCTAACGGTATTCTGTGACTTCAGGAGCGCATGGCCACCCGCTACGCCCGCGACACGCATCATTACTGCTTACACCTAGACGGCGGGCTCGTCATTGACGGACACCGAATGGGCGGCGACGGACGATTCGTCAACCACTCCTGCAGACCTAACTGTGAGATGCAGAAGTGGACCTCTAACGGTAAGTACTGAACTGCTGATACCTCTGAAAAATTATTAGATTCAGTATAAGATTTCCTTAAAACACAATGAGCATTATTTACGGGCACAGTACATGCACAGTAATGCACAGGTACATATACACAGTAATGCACAGGTGGTTTTTATGCTGAGGAACTAATAACACATATCTAAACCCAACACCAAAACATCGTTGAGTGATTTCGATTAGAAAACCTGTTAAATAATATTGATTTAGATGTGATAAAAAAGTAATAAGTAATTTCCATTACAGGCACCTTCAGAATGGCTCTCTTTGCTCTTCGAGACATCGATCCTGGCGAAGAACTCACCTATGATTACAACTTTTCGCTATTTAATCCTGCTGTGGGACAGGTATGTAAATAATAAATGAAATTTATTTCAAAATTGCTTAAAAACACACTTTAACCATATACAAAATTATGTTTAAGAACTAGATGAGTTGGGTGTTTCTCGTCCAACTGCTCTTGAGAAGAAAGATTGATGCAAACTGTATTGTTGCTTATCAATGCTTTAAACTATATGACCGCAATATTTAATATTTTATCAATTTGACAGCCTTGCAAATGCGACTCGGAAGACTGTCGCGGCGTAATCGGAGGCAAATCTCAGAGGATTACCAAACAACCCGTAAAAACTCAATCTCGCACACCTTCAAACGCATCCAATCAGTCACAAGGTTCGACCGGGCACCAGCCGCGTGTCGGTCGGCCGCGTAAAGCAGTCAAATGTAACAAGAAATCCGAGCAGCAGGTTGTTAGTACTTGTGACATCAAGACTATGACGATACTGAAGTACCAACAACATCTGAACAAGTTGTGGCAGGAACCACAGATGAAACCACTCACTGCTAAGGAGAAGAATATTGTTAAAGAGCGACACTGCTTCCTTCTGAGGAATCTGGATAATGTAAGTGTATTCATACTTATGTCATTATCATCTGTTGCTATGTTAGTACTATTAGTTATTCTGTGCTGTTGCGGTAAATATATTTTTTTTGCTCAAATCATCGATATGTGATTAGTTATGTTAGTCTGCATAATACACACAAAGTCATACGCGTCGAGGACAGAGGCAACTGCAAGCGTCGACGCGTGTCGGCGTGGCGCGTCGTCTGTTGCACACTTAGGTGTAAAGGTTTATTTCATTTAGGGCTGATTTTTCGATCGCTAAATAACTTTCATTCGAGGAATATAATTGACAGTTTTTATAAGATATAACTGTCAAAATTTCAAAATTATTCTTCGAATAAAATTATCAGATGATTGAAAAATAAGCCCTTACTTTACTTGAGTTATAAATCCGAACAAGCCAGTCAAAATGTTCTTGTTTCTTCGTTATCCTAAATTTCCTTTTATTTGCGTATGGACGAAGCAACACAAATTACTGATAAGATAGGCATTTTAAATAATTACATTATTGCAATAATATGTCTTTGGAGTTATATCTCAATCATTTTCCTTTCCGCCAGGTGCGGCGCATACGCGAGCGCCTCAACCTCGCCATGCCCGCCTCCCCGCCGCCCGGCGCCGCGCGCGCGCCCTCGCCCGCGCCCTCCGCGCCCTCCGCGCCCTCCGCGCCTCCTGCGCCCCCCGCGCCTGCGCCCCCTGCGCCCCCCGCCCCCGCCGCGGCCTGCACAGTGGACCCGCTGGCGCCGGCCAGCGGGGTGGACGAGGCCGGGGCGCTCGCGAGGCTACGAGCCTTGCGTGACGTCACCAGGGCGCCCAAACCTAAGGATGATCCTACGCAGCCGCGCGCGCAACGACTCAATAATATCTTGAAGGCTATCTGTCGTGCAATGAAAGAGATTAAAGGTAAGTTAATGAAAGAAAGTATTTACTCATACAGGAAATCACAAAAATAGAGCATTCTGAATTAGGTGCAACTAGATATGCGTTCGATCGATGACATAGCTCATTCGTATCAATCCAGGGATCAAATCGGATTACGTTCATCGTTCAGTTTTAAATGATCTAAGCGATTAATATAGAAGTTACTTTTATTAAAACGAAGCCGCGTTTACAATTAAGTAACTTTCCAGACTAAATTATATTTTGCTTAACAATATGTATTTTGCAGATGAGAAGGATCGACCGTTATCCTCACAGCTTCTACGAGCCAAAGCTGAGCGTGGCAAAGTCCAAGAGGCCGGTCCAGCCGACTTAGCGGCAATTGAAAGCGAAGTGGAAGCGGGTCACTACGACACGCTGGCTAAGTTCGATGCCGACGTCACCTCGCTACTGAGCGCCATCTTGAGAGAAAATGGCCGCCTGTCCACGATTGGTGCCGCAGTCGCACAGATCAAGAAGGTAATAATTAAAAGACAGAACACGAAATGAATCAAAAGTGAAAAATGAATTCATTAGGGTCCACTAATGAATTCATTTTTCACTTTTCTCGTATCTGAGAATAACCGTAAAATAAAATGAATGGAGCGGATGAACCATTCATTCCTATATAATTTTGTGGTACAAGATATGGTGAACAAGTAATAAAACAAAATTAACGTGGCCTGTAATATCTATCTGCATGAAAGAAGGACAAACATACAAACACACTTTCTGATTTATGATACTAGCTGCGCCCCGCGGTTTCAAACGCATAAGTGTCGATCCCGTGGGAATATCGGGATAAAAAGTAGCCTATGTGTTAATCCAGGGTCGGGGTCAGCTACCTTTATACAAAATTTTATCAAAATTGGTCTAGCCGTTTGAGCGTGAAGAAGAAACAAACATATAAACATACACACACACTTACAAACTTTGGCCTTTATAATATTATTTATATTCCTGTTTTTTTCTTGCAGGTATACAATTCGACGAAGTCGGATTATGCGGATATGCTGACTAAAATACTTGGACCAGAAGAGCCCCTGCCCCCCGGGTTCTTGCAGAAAACCAAGACTGGTAGGTTAAGTTTCGTTGTATACAGGAAAACAGGCGTTTCGGAGCGTAAACGTAGTGCGTTCTCTCAGTTTGTCCCGTTGGTTTTTAGAGTTCCGTACCCAAAGGGTAAAAACGGGACTCTATTACTAAGACTTCACTGTCCGTCTGTCACCAGGCTGTATCTCATGACATTGATAGCTAGACAGTTGAAATTTTCACAGATTATGTATTTCTGTTGCCGCTATAACAACAAATACTAAAAACTGATTAAAACAACAAACGTGTTTTTTCGCCGTTTTTGCCTTGTGGCTTTTTTTTTGCCGCGTTTTCTATTTCTTATCCCGTTGTAGTATTAGGTTGATAATTGTGTTGATTATGTTGTTTGTCATTTTAATGTGTTTTTATGTTTGTTTGCAGAAGAGGTGATCATGTGTATTTGCGGGCTGCACGTGGAGGAGGGGCTCATGGTGCAGTGCGGCGGCGCGGGCTGCGGCGTGTGGCAGCACGCGCGCTGCATGCGCGTCACGGATACTAGCGTGCCGCACTACTGTCACCACTGCCACAACAACAAGGTACACTACCTACACCCTACACATTACACGTGCAGGAGGGGCTCATGGTGCAGTGCGGCGGAGCGGGCTGCGGCGTGTGGCAGCACGCGCGCTGCATGCGCGTCACGGATACTAGCGTGCCGCACTACTGTCACCACTGCCACAACAACAAGGTACACTACCTACACCCTACACATTACACGTGCAGGAGGGGCTCATGGTGCAGTGCGGCGGAGCGGGCTGCGGCGTGTGGCAGCACGCGCGCTGCATGCGCGTCACGGATACTAGCGTGCCGCACTACTGTCACCACTGCCACAACAACAAGGTACACTACCTACACCCTACACATTACACGTGCAGGAGGGGCTCATGGTGCAGTGCGGCGGAGCGGGCTGCGGCGTGTGGCAGCACGCGCGCTGCATGCGCGTCACGGATACTAGCGTGCCGCACTACTGTCACCACTGCCACAACAACAAGGTACACTACCTACACCCTACACATTACACGTGCAGGAGGGGCTCATGGTGCAGTGCGGCGGAGCGGGCTGCGGCGTGTGGCAGCACGCGCGCTGCATGCGCGTCACGGATACTAGCGTGCCGCACTACTGTCACCACTGCCACAACAACAAGGTACACTACCTACACCCTACACATTACACGTGCAGGAGGGGCTCATGGTGCAGTGCGGCGGAGCGGGCTGCGGCGTGTGGCAGCACGCGCGCTGCATGCGCGTCACGGATACTAGCGTGCCGCACTACTGTCACCACTGCCACAACAACAAGGTACACTACCTACACCCTACACATTACACGTGCAGGAGGGGCTCATGGTGCAGTGCGGCGGAGCGGGCTGCGGCGTGTGGCAGCACGCGCGCTGCATGCGCGTCACGGATACTAGCGTGCCGCACTACTGTCACCACTGCCACAACAACAAGGTACACTACCTACACCCTACACATTACACGTGCAGGAGGGGCTCATGGTGCAGTGCGGCGGCGCGGGCTGCGGCGTGTGGCATCTATCAAATAATTTCTGTGTAAACAGGGATAGAGCATAAATTCTATCGTTGGTCTATCCATTCTAAAATAATGCCCTTGATATTTTCTTGGTTCAATGTTCGTTTTGATTAACAAAATAACACGCTACGTTTTTATTCTCATAGGTGGACCGCGAAATACCTTTAGACGAGTACACCGAAGAAGGTCACCAGTTCTACTTATCCTTGATGCGTGGCGACCTGCAAGTGAGACAAGGTGATACCGTGTACGTTCTCCGCGACATTCCCATCGACGACAAAAACCCCGACGTCAGCCAGAAACATGGCGACAAGGCTGACAAACCAGACTCGCCTAAAACTAAACGCGTGGATAGAAAGAAAGTCAAGAATATGGCTAAAGGGAAAGATAAGACTGAAGATAATGCACATAATAAGGTTAGTGATTAATGCTTCACTGGAGTCTCAATCACGTTTTTTTTTTACATTATAACTAGAAAGACAAGAAAAAACACTTTTTAAATTGTCATGAAAGTTATTGTCATATAGATAATATTAATAAGGGTTTTGTAAACTGAGTGGACCATGTAGTAGTGTTTGTAATTTAATGCTATGCTATGTCCCCTATACCTTTCGAAGGAAAGCATAATTCGGAATCACCTAACTGTTGCACTAAGTTTTGTACAACAAAGTAGAGTATGAAAATAAAAACATTGGAATAGTGATTGTGGCGGTGGTATCACTTTTTTTTTTTTAATTTTATTTCTAGCCATGATAAAGCACGTCTTCTAATAATAAATCAATGGCTACCTACTTCGGTTTAAAAGATACACAACCCTGTCAAAGATGTATACCCACAGATATGGATAGACCTTGATAACGCAAGTATCACGAACTGTATGAAAACCAAGCGTGCCAATTTTTGACTACCTACTATGACGTCACAAGCTCGCGCTCTCGCTCACGCTTACCCAGCCAGCAGTACATAGGACTGAGCGCGAAAGTGGCGGCTTACGATTTTTGAACGTAAGCTGGTGCGATTTTTGGCACGCGAAGTAGTTGCTCTTGCGTTATCTAGGTGTATCTGTGGGTATACCGATAGGCTTAAAAAGTTCAAAATCAAAACACATCTTATTTTCTCAGGAGGGTGAAGTCCGTAAGCACACTTACCAAACCATCGGTGAGATCTCCGTATCGGAGCTGGACATCTTCCGCGTGGAGCGCCTGTGGAAGCACAAGGACACACAGGAGCGCTACGTGTACGGTCACCATTACCTGCGGCCGCACGAGACGTTCCACGAGCCCACGAGGAAGTGAGTATTATCACCATCTGCCTAGCCATGTTGGGTTCGCTTTCCAGTATAACTGTATGCAGCTGAATACCAATATTTCACATGGAGCAGCTGTCTATCGGACCTCCACAACCCAGTTTCCCCTTGCTAAGACTGATTTTCAGATTTTCGGACTACCCGTTACGACTGAAAGATCTATGAATGACAGTGGGTGGACCCACTGTCTGTGACCCAAGTTGGAACTTGGGAACCGTGCTTTCCGAGGTACGGAGAGGTCGCTGTACGAAATGGATGGTCACCGATCCACTGACCGACACGACCACACAGCCGTAACATAACCTTTATCGATAATGATCGATCTAAGCTGAACGGAATGCCGTTCACCTTCTACTTGGCAACCCTGTCCTGCAATGATGACATTTCTTTATTCTAATAAAATACTTTGCTTTCAGGTTCTTCCACAATGAGGTGATGCGGGTGCCGCTGTACGAAGCGGTACCAATAGAACTTGTGATGTCACAGTGTTGGGTTATGGATCTCAACACTTATTGCAAGGTAATTAGTTATCGTCATTTATCCGTTTTTTTATTATTATCTTCATGTTGATGAATTTGGCCCCAAAATGTGTGATTTTAATGCGGCCATTAAACTCACAGCGAGAAGTCTCGTGAGAACACAAAAAGGCGGCGAAAATATTCACATTTTAATTTCTCGGGTGTTTTTGGGGCTTCTCGGCGAAAAGCGAAACTTTTTCTTTCTCTGTATAGAGGCTGCATTAGACCGTAAAATTAAAACCGCAGCCCAATAGTAGATTGTTGCATCGAGCCCAAAGTGAGTTATTAATGCACGAGTGTTATGTTATTTTCTAAATTAACACGAGTGCATTAATTACTCACTTTGGCAAGGTGCGTAATCTACTTTTCTTTCAACTACCAATTTACCTACCGTGATAAAATATACCTACTCAAAATAAAAACTCAAGTTAATAAAAACAAAGTTTTCCTAACGCGACTTTTGTGGCAAAAGGTTATTAACAATTTCACTTGCAGTTGTTTTTGTACTTTCTGGAGTTTATTCATATCGCTATTTCCATTTTTTTATGTTTTCTTGCTAAATATGAAGTATCAAAGTTTTACAATGGTAAAAAATGCGCGCTATTTGTATTTTTTTTATCCAAGTCGGTTTTAATCAGCCGATTTTTATTTTCAGCCAGTATCTTTTTGATCTAACTAATGCATACATTTTATATTAAACTTATTAAACCTCTGTGGTAAATTTATATAAAAAAAAACAGTGCATTAATGAAAAACTGCAATGAAAAACATTTCAGTTTAAGTCAAGCAAAAAATACGTCCTTTGTGATCAGTTTTGTCGTGATCAATGATAACAGTACTACGTAGTTGAAAGAAAAAGCCTTTTGTTGAATGGTGTGACACTTTTTGAAAATGCCTAATGTCGTACGGTTCTTAAGTATAGATTTCTTATCAATCTACATATTTAGCGTTACAAGCCGTGTGCCGTCGTCATCCGCAAAAATTACGAACTTATTTTCAAAGATCCTTCTTTTACTTTGTTTTTTTTTTATGGAACTCTTGAGCAAAATTTCATGCTTTGCTTTAAGACCCAGAGGTTTAGACTGTGCGTTTTGTCGATGAAATGAGTGTATAAGTAAACGACCCCTTAGGGCCGGCCGGTGGGCGCGGCGGAGGCGCACGTGTACATCTGCGAGCTGCGCGTGGACCGCGGCGCGCGACTCTTCACCAAGGTGTCGCGGCCCAAGTATCCCATCTGCACGCGCCCCTACGCCTTCGACCACTTCCCGCACAGGCTCAAGATCACGCGCACCTATGCGGTATGTATACTTAATCACTTATATTTCCCACCTTTAAAAAAAATATAACCCAGAAGACTTGGGACTGAGAACACGAATTATTTACACTTCATTATAGTAAGCTCCGGTGGCGTTAGTTTGAACAAGTCAATTCATACCAGTTGAAAACCATACCAGTTTCAGTTTTCTAGTCCTATACTTACTATTAAATAACAGCTAAAGGTGCAGTATGGTATTTTAGTATTCTCTATTGATTGGAGAATATTGACTATGATTATAATGTTTTCAATATCATTTCAGCCACACGAAGTGTCTCCTGAGTATCTGAAAGGAAAAGCAGCTAAGAACGCTGCTGTTACTACCGACAAAAACAACAAAAATACGCCTAAGGAAGTGAAAAAGAAAGTGCCTGTCGCTCCTCTTACGGATGCTACTGCTGCTAAGGTGAGCTAAGTGTTTATTTTCTTTTCCCTAGTTTTTTTCATTAGTAAATCTACATAATCAGAATGATTTTAGTGGCGATCATTGATGAGTAGTTAGTTACTGTTGGATGAGAGTAGATGATGGGCTAAATGGCATGCGACTACAGAGGCCTATCCTGTCTCAAGTCCAACAGTGGACGACGATGATGATGTTAAATAAACAAATAATAGTAGATTATTCACTAAGGGGATAAAGTAGTGTCTTATTGTCGCGGGTGCTATTTTGAATCCTGAACGCAAAGAAGGATTCTTGAGCTCCCGAAGACCAGAATCCTGAGTGCAGTGAGGGATTCAAACTCGCCCAAGACGAACACACCTTTATCCCCGTCGAGAATACTCTACTTTTCGCACCTACTACGAGGTAATAAAAACCAATTCCACTAGTTCGATTCGATTAGTAGTTTATGAAACTGTTATTTATCCGGGGAATACTTAGTTATGTGCAGTGTCATACACTATTTACCCGACTACGTGACAGAACAGGGTTATGTTTTATGCGTACTAGTCTAGCCTTGAGTCGAGCGTGATCCCTAGGTAAACAGTTTCATTGACGAATTCTAGTTTCTCTTGATTCAATATTATCTCACAATCACTACTCTTGACATTTGGTAAAGAAAATCTTATGCACTTAGTTCTTTTTCCATTTAATACTAAATTATTAGCAGTGAACCAATTTTGGATCTGCAGTAGGGCGATATTTAGGTCGACAAAATTTGTAGCACGTCTATTTACCTTAAAAATTAAGGAAGTATCATCAGCAAATAACACCCTTTGTGGTTGTTTTTTTAATAAATGTAGTACCTAGATCATTAACATACACTAAAAAGAGGAAAGGACCCAATATTGAGCCTCGTGGCACACCCATTTTTACTGTTAAACCATGTGAATTAACACCATTTATTTGAACTTACTGTTGTCTATCATTTAAATAAGAACTAACTAAACTGAGCGCAAGTTTTTCAAGTCCGTAATGCTCAAGTTTCAAAAGCAAGGTTTCGTGATCGACGCAATCAAATGCCTTGGAGAGGTCACAAAAGATTCGTATGGCGTCTTGGGCCTCTTCCCACGCGTTAAAAATGTGTTTTAATAAAGTTACACCAGCGTCGGTCGTACAACGTCCTTTGATGAAACCATACTGTTGATCGTGTAGGATTTTATTCGTGTTAAAATGATCGAGCATTTGAGTAAGCATTATCTTTTCAAACACCTTGCTGAAAACCGGCAAAACGGATACGGGTCTATAATTATTGGTGTCATACTATCCCCGGATTTGTAAAGTGGTATTACCTTACTGTATTTCATTAAATCGGGGAAGACTCCTTGATCAACACACGAATTAAATACTAAGGCTAAGTAAGGTGCAATAGTCTCAATTATAGAGGTACAGACTTTAATGGACATTCCCCAAAGATCTTCGGTCAATTTGATCTTAATTTGTTTAAAAGCTTTTATTACTGCTACGAGGTTATATTTAAGTTTATTGTTAGTCTATAAACTGTCTATAATCATCATCATAACATCACGCCTGTAATCCCCGAAGGGTAATGCAGAGGGGTACCTATAGTACACTCACATTTTGCTAAAACGTTTTAAGTTCCATTTAATAGGGCCCCCTATTAAATGGAACTTAAAACATTTTAGCTTAATGCCAAAATAGAACCTATTGCCATGTCGTTGAAAACGTGTCCGATGTGATACTTAGTTTCGGGTGTGGTAAACGATGGGGTTCCTTTGCAGGGTTGCGGCAGCGGCGCGGGCGGCGCGGGCGGCGCGGGCGGCGCGGGCGGCGCGGGCGGCGCGGCGGCGCGGGCGGCGCAGAAGGAGCGCGTGAACGGCATCGCGCGGCGCCTGCTGGCGCGGCTGGGCGGGCGCGGCGCGGCGCTGGACGCGAGCTACCTGCTGGCGCCGCGACGCGCGCGCCGCGCCCTGTCCTGACGCTGCGTCAGCTGCGCCGGCGCGGAATAAGTGTTGTGGGGACTGGACCAGACTAAATCCTGAGAAGTCAGTAACCCTGGTATTGAGTGCGGTATTTTTGTAAGGTTCTAGTTCCGCGTTGACCCGCGGTTAATTGCGTAACACACAAAATTGCAATAGATCGTAATGCCTTTCATTTTAACAGTTCAGACACGTTCATTGCGTTATTTAAGTGGTTGAGCAGACGATTATTTAAAGCAATGGAACAATGGATTGCGAATATCCTTCAAACCCTCGGATTGAGATTGAAAGTGTGTTACGCAAGTAGGGTGCTGGCTAAATCTTGTAAAGTCAGTAACCCTCGATATTGAGTGCGGTATTTTTTGTATGTTTCGATTTCCGCGGTAGCCCAGTGTAGGTATAACACGAGCGCATTAAGACGCGCTCGGCTCGGCTCGGCTCGGGAGCCGTCGGATGTAATCTCCATTATGTTATGTTACTTATGATTTTGAAGGTTCGTTTTATTTAAGTTTCGTGCTCCGCCGCGATGTTGTAGTGCAGCATAATTTAATTATTATTTTTCGACCTTTTTCCCCCAACTTAGACTTAGAATACTGCGAATAATTATATTTTTACATAAGAGAAGCGAGAGGAGTATTGTTGTAGTTATTTATAAATGTAACTGTACGAGATAAAGTGTAGGTTTAATGAAATTATTAGTTAACGACCACTGGTGCGAACTGATGTTGAACGTTGAAGAGTTTTAATAGAGGTTAGATACAGAAGTGTTGTTTGGGAGGTTGTTAATTTAATATTAGTGTTTAATTATTATTATTCTTTTTTGTAATCATCTTCCGCTAGATTAAGAGTTAGAGGAAGTAGATTATATTTCAATCGTCTGGTCATTTATATACGTGCTCGCAGCAGGAAGGCAGGACGCACACTCATGCCTTACGTCACGCACTAAAATCTCTCTAATTTTTATACATTTGGTTAAAATAAGTTGTACATATACTAGTGTTTAGGGTGTTGGTTGTTTTATGTTTAAATCAAGATGATAATATATTGCTTACTGTACGGCTGCGGACCCTATGTTGGTCCACTATGAAGTCTTAGTGTCTCTGCTTGTTTACCTATCTGACGCACGGCGTACCGCGCGTACTGTCGTACGTCGTATCGCGCGTACTGTCGTACGTCTCTCATGCTAAGCCTTAAAATTGTGATCATGGAGAACAAAGTTGTTTTTGTTTCTAATTTATTTGTAAATTACTGTTAGATATTATTCTTTTCTTAGTAACTTAACATTTCAGTGACTTTTGTATTATTAAGAGAACATTTTTATAGTATTTGCCTTTATTATGGTTTTTACTAATTAATCTTATTACTTGTAGCAGCATTTATGTTGAGGTCATTTGGTCCCAAAATCTAGTACAAATGTTCATCATAATCATTCTTACATAATATCGAGCTCTATAAGCTTGATACGACATCGAAATGAATTTGCAGTTATGTATTCTACAATGGTATAGTGTCTTGCATCTGTTACACTTCTTTGTTATTAAGATTCAATATAGAGTGCACTTTTAGGCAATATCTTAGATCAGTAAACACTAAAACCAGACTTTACTATAAGTATTAAAAATATGTTTGTTTTATCGCTTGCACTTGCACCAGTATCTCATGGAATCTTCGCCTTATAGTTAAAACAAAATCAGTCTACCAGTTGTACCACAGATAGACATATTATTCCCGTTAAAATATCCTTGAATTTATATAGTAACAGTTAGTTAATTCAGGAAATTCAAATATGTACTTAACTAGTGAAATAAATAGTTTACAATAGTCAATAATAGTTTAGGAATAAGACTTACATTTTGATTGCCTTTTTTGTGGATTATGTACTACACGTAGACTAAATTGTCGGATGATTAGCATCCATTCAACAGCAGACCCTGAGCCAACTTCAATTAATCGAATTTTGGGATCAAAATTATATTTTATTTTCCAATTGACATCAAAATTTATTGATTCTCTTATACACGTGTAAATAGTTTGATTTTTTGTTCATTTATAACTTCATCAATTTTAAAATCGTAAAGTATTTTTTCGATTAATTTAAATGTATTTTTGTCACAATTACACTTTATTGATTAACTTGAAAAATGTTGTATTCAAAATAAATTCAAACTATTTACACATAAATCAGGGATATTGAAGTGTTATAATAAATTACTTATTTGATATAACGAGCAGCTTTACTATTTATATGTTTTAAGATGCCATTTGTTGTAACTCATGTTTAAATAATAAATTAAATTGGATCAAATTTCCGTGTTTCACTTATTTTTTCCCAATCATCCAATGCCCATAGCACACAAGCAGGGTTGTTAATATACTGACTCAACTACACTAATCAATTATCTACTAAACTTTGACACAGATCACGAGAAAATCAGGAATTAAGTTAGAAGAAGAGAAGAAGTTTAGAAAGAAGTTTCATTTTATAAAGTGGTGTTAAACATAACATAAACTAAAAGTAATAATAATTTTTGTTCCCTCACAAATGTGACTGAATAGAGGTTTGTGAGAATAGTCACGATTTTTTTCGTAAAGCAGTTTTTTTTTTGCTGTTCCTGCTAATCTCCGAAACGGCTGGACCGATTTTGACGGGACGTTGACTGCATGGCAGATAGCTGAGTTATAACTTTTATATTAGAAAGAGATTCCGCGCAAAAATAAAACCCATAAAATTCAATTTGTTTTCCAACATGCACGCGAACGAAGTCGCGGGCATGTGCCAGTAAAAAATATAAAGCTGTGTCTTCACTAAAGGAAGGTGTGGGTGATATGATAACGCACTGTTTTAATCACAAATAAAGGTCTTTTCGAATGTCATCAACACACGTGGACATTTTTCAGTTATAAAAGACACCTACCTACGTCGGCGTAACTTCGCCAATGTGCGTAGTATGCCCGTCATACGACACGACGCTACCTGTCATACTTTCCCACGAATGCTTGCTTACACCAGCGGTTTCTAACGTTTCGTTTTCGTAAACAAATGGGTATCTAATATGCATTACAGCCGCATGCCGTAGTACCTATGTGGGCCATTCGCCTTGATAGCTAGATCATAGGTATGGCCAATAGTTAAGTAATTCACACAACAATTGGATGAGTTCATCGCGATAAATCTAGAGTTGAAAGGAAGTCTAGCTGTGCATAGGCCTATCCACAGCTACGTGCATACGCATACCTATATGCGTATGCACCAAACGAGCTAGCTCCTTTTAAACGAATACGGGAAACCGGATTTGGAATGTAAATCCGGTAATGGTGAACGCCACTGTTTAAGACACCGCCACTGTGGTGGCTGTTATCAAATAAAACAAAAATCAAATCAAATTTATTTCTGAACCAAAAAGTTTTACATTAGTTGGTGATTGGAGCCTCCTGTTAAGCAATTAATGCCTGAGTTAGGAGACTCCGCTCTTCCACATCAGTATTCAGTTTTTTCAGTACCTTGTTATGACACCGAAATTGATCTAATTAATAAATAAAAATGTTTATTCAGCCCAAACGATCCATAAAAAAACTTACCTAACTGAAAGACAACGCATCGCCTGAACCGCTAGGTAGCTACAGCAAGATTAAAATTTTGTTTTTGTAAGGAAGGTGACCGCTTTAAGGAAGGATTCTTAAAATGCATCCCTTAAAAAGGGTAGGTATGAAAGTTTGTATGGAAATTGGAAATTCGACATTTTGCCGATGTCCCATCGGGCCTGTCTGATGTCATGGATAGATGTGGCTGTGGGATGTCATGTTTAAACAAGCAACTATCATCTATAGGCCTTTGTTCGTCGCGCTACCGACCAAATGTATGGATTAACATTGACCTTAAATAACAATTTACGTTTACGATTTGTCCCGGGGCTGCGACGGCCACTCCTCTACGCGACTGGGGTCACTCGCAATGAGAAGATTGGGCGCAGCGTCCGCCCGCATGAGACACGTAGGTACGCAACCTTACATTATTTACTTCATGTCTTGTTTCACGTACGCAAGGAATCCCACAAACATAAATAGACTACTGACCAAAAGAAATCTAAACCCATACCCTAAACGGCTACTTTAAATGGCGGTTAAGCGGCAAAAAATAATCCCTTTTTTACGACTATAGGTAGGTACAATAAATATTATCTTATAGGTATAAACCTGCAATATTAGATATAGGTACTATCACTGTATCGTCATAATATAAATTGGTGATCATCTGCAATTTCCCGAAATGCAGAATTCGCTGCCTCTTGTTGGCGCTATCGATAGTTTCATCATTTTCAGACGCAACAAGTCTTGGTCGTACGTTATCCAACCTAACCTTTTCATTACAGATTCAGTTTTAAATCAAATCGTTACTAAATCCAAGTCTAAACTAAAAAACAAATAAGTCGATCATGACGTCGATCGATCCATTGCGTTGGTCTGTCTAAATTAAATGAGAACGGTAGAGTTTCTTGCCCATTCTTCTCCATACGAACACTACCTTTTGGAAGGGGCAACTAGAATCAATTCTATTTTATTGTAATTTTTGACATTCAAAAGTGCCTTTTATGTGCCTATTTGAAATAAATGATTTAATTTTGACTTTGATTCAGGAAAACTCTGCACGAAAACTAAGTATAATTTCAGCGGTCTGTAGTAGTCTTTATAAAATTCATGAAACCAAAATTCTTTCCCAAGTTCTGAGAAATGGAGTTCTGTAACGACAATGGTATATGATAGGCTGTATACCGTGAACCAGGACAATAAAGCACGCATTTGGGGATGTTTATCTAGAGGGAAATATAATTATGTTCGTCTGCCGGTTAGCGGTAGGTACTGTGTGAGCGGAAATGGACGATTGCTTGAGTCAAGTTGCGCTCTTATTATCATAATAAATTCTCTCTCAATCTAAACCATGACTCTAATGTGGGAATATATTGTAACACTACCGAAATTGTCGAGTGTTTATCGTTATACCTACATTGTTTGAAGCAAAATTGTTGCCACTATATTTTAATGGCGCCTTTACCATAAAATAACAAATAATTGCTTAATTCTCAATGAACATAATTATTGAACACGTCTGCAATTGCAGACGTGTTCAATTAGACACGTGTCTAATTAGACACGTGTACACAATGAACACGACGATTAAAATAAGTTACAATTTTACAATTTACACGACAATAAAATAGCGCGGAGATAAGTTTGATTTTATTTAAGGCCAGGACTCTCGGAAATCTCGGAATCGACCTATTTTTGATTCAACATTAAACAATCAAATATTCTTTGTTTTAATCTGAAAAAAATATATGGCATAGTTTAACTAACATTCTTGATTATTCTATGGTTCAAAACACGATATTTACAACTTCACTCGATCATAAAAAATCGCAAACAAATCGAAAACAGCGAATTTTTTAATCGTTTTTCAAGTCGTATTTGAAGTAGACTTAACTTTTACTCGCAAAAAATATATCAAAAAATAGGCAATGATGTATAGTAGAACATTCTACGGTTAATTTTTTTCAAAACTGATTTTTATTGTCTTAACAAAATATATGAAAAGGCGGCCTGCGCGCTTCACTTCAGTAGCCCGCCGGGCGTTACCGAGGTAGGACCTGTGTCGCTTTTGCTGGCTCGCCGCGTTCCCGCTAATCGATCGAAATATACGTTATATTATTGTTAATTTCCGTGTTTGTGTATTAGTTTCAAAAATCAGTCTGTAAATATTGTTTAGGTTCTAGTATTAATAATTAAACTAAATATTAGTTTGTTATAATATAGTTGTAATATATAATGATATTTAAGCTCAGCGAGTTCATTCGAACTGCGCTTTCGCGGCATTTGCCACGCGAGGACGGAGGTAACGCTAAATGCCTAACTACGCTCGAAGATCCTGGCCTTAAGTATATTTTGATTAGGTAAACCTTCTTCCTACTTGCATCGGCTTCTTCATCTGCAGGAGGTAATCACTGCAGAGGTTTATCAAGAAAACGCTAGAGGTAGGAAAAGAAAAGATTGCTGCTTGTAAAGCTCTTTATCATGAAAATACAACAACACGAGGAGGCATTAAATATTTATCTAACAAATTATGTTGTTGCGTAAAATTGGCACGTTTGTCTCTTCCCGTTTTATACAAATAGGTAGAGAGGTACATAGATAGATAGGATACCTATTTCAATGTATTTCACCCGCCTGGTCATTGAACTACAAACTACTGTCGTGTGGAGTGTCAAAATAAATTGTTTTACAAGGTGATTACACACATATGTATATACAACTTATATGGTTAAAACTTTTTTAACACCCTTGCTCGTAAAGCTGATGTAATTCCATCGGTTTTAAATATGTAAAGAGGGTCATAAAAAACGCGTGTGTTACCAAAGCAAATAGTTAAGTTATAGTCCATACAAATTCCATAACAGCATTATTTGCCATTTCAAATTTGGAACTGATCGCCGCCGCACGACTCCAGCTGTGACTCCAGCTAGTGAGCAGCGCGCTGTTGCTATTCAAATTTCGAACTAATCGCCGCGCGGCGCCAGTCAGTAGGCAGCGCTAGCGCGCTGTTAAAATGGCGGGAAAGCAACAGTGTGCATTCACAGATTGAGTTTATTTAAAATTAAAAAAAAACAGTTTATTCGGTAATTTAAAGATTCCATCCAAAACAAAGCAAATATAAGTGCCAAAATAACTCAGACAATAAATTTGGAGCCACAAACGAAGAAGTTTTGCCCTGAGCCGCGCCCCTCTTCTACTGATGATACTTTTTTATTTACAAACTAATGACGAATTACAATGCTCTTCTGCCGCCTTTCAAGAAGTTTCGTCGTCTCCAACATTTACCCTAACACAAAACAATGACATTATGAATAGTAATAATAATAAAAACATAATTAAAAAACCAACTACAACTACGTATCATTTTAACAATTGTAATTTCACTGTTTCAATAATTAAAAATGAACAAAATATAAAATGTTTTTTTTCTGTTTCCTCGCAAATGTGTTAAAAAACGTGGTACGATATACGTGCGTATGGTTATAACATGCTCGGCTCAATTACGCCCTCGCCTTCGGCTCGGGCTGAAATTCCGCCTCGCATGTTATAACCATCTTTACGCACTAATATCGTAATGTACTATAAAAGTATGTAATTCGAAGTGACAAATCGTAAAAAACACGTACTACCAAGAACTAAATCGTCTGCGAAATCTTTCACATTATTTTGTAAACTAAAAAGCTGGAAAAAAGCTAGAAATAAAAACCTTTGTTTACCGCAGTCGGGTTTTTTATTTTTTTTAATTACTTTTTTTATCTACATACCTCGCAGGCGAAACCACAGGCGGAAACTAGTCCTTAATATATTTTTTAACACCCTTGCTCGTAAAGCTGATGTAATTCCACCGGTTTTAAATATGTAAAGAGGGTCATAAAAAACGCGTGCGTTACCAAAGCAAATAGTTAAGTTATAGTCCATACAAATTCCATAACAGCATTATTTGCACTTTCAAATTTGGAACTGATCGCCGCCGCACGACTCCAGCTGTGACTCCAGATAGTGGGCAGCGCGCTGTTGCTATTCAAATTTCGAACTAATCGCCGCGCGGCGCCAGTCAGTAGGCAGCGCTGGCGCGCTGTTAAAATGGCGGGAAAGCAACAGTGTGCATTCACAGATTGAGTTTATTTAAAATTAAAAAAAACAGTTTATTCGGTAATTTAAAGATTCCATCCAAAACAAAGCAAATATAAGTGCCAAAATAACTCAGAAAATAAATTTGGAGCCACAAACGAAGAAGTTTTGCCCTGAGCCGCGCCCCTCTTCTACTGATGATACTTTTTTATTTACAAACTAATGACGAATTACAATGCTCTTCTGCCGCCTTTCAAGAAGTTTCGTCGTCTCCAACATTTACCCTAACACAAAACAATGACATTATGAATAGTAATAATAATAATAAAAACATAATTAAAAAACCAACTACAACTACGTATCATTTTAACAATAGTAATTTCACTAACTGTTTCAATAATTAAAAATGAACAAAATATAAAATGTTTTTTTTCTGTTTCCTCGCAAATGTGTTAAAAAACGTCGTACGATATACGTGCGTATGGTTATAACATGCTCGGCTCAATTACGCCCTCGCCTTCGGCTCGGGCTGAAATTCCGCCTCGCATGTTATAACCATCTTTACGCACTAATATCGTAATGTACTATTAAACATTCATATAAATTGCGTGATTATCATTAATTTTATTACTTTTTTGTTTTATTTATGTTTATCGTTTAAATATTCATCTAAGGAGTAATAATATTTGTTTATCAGTATTTTTTTAAGTTTTTTAAGTACTTAAATATATTAACTTTTCTTTCTTTATTATGTCAGGTAGTATATATTTTTATAGAGTTTACGTAGGGACTTGTAGAATGCATTTTTAGCTCGGTGCCTAAGTGTATATTTGATGGATGTCTTCGCGTTTTGTGTTGAACTCTTGATGCTTACGGACAAATTTACATATTTCTAGAATGTACCTAAATACAGGTGAGGGTTACAATATTATGTTTTAGAAAATAGGGTTTGCAGCTGTCAGTTTGATCAATGTTTACCAAGATTCTAACTAATTTCTTTTGTAGGATAAAGAGTGTTTTATTGCATCTTTACTATTTCCCCAGAGAGTTACGCTGTAGCTAAGCCTTGCATTAGCGTACAGATAATAGGTGGTGAGGGCAGTTTGTAGATTGGTTGTCGTTTTAATTTCGCGGAGAGCGTATGATAATTTTGAACGGGTTTTTTGGATTTGTGTTTTCCAGTTATGATTTTGTAGACTCTACTTCTGTGTCAGTTTCAAACTTAACAGCAGAACTCCACACACATCCAGAAGATGAGTCAGCCAGTCATAAAAGACGTCCTAGGCTGTAATTGATTGATTGACCATAATTACGTATGAGTAATGTTGTTGTAATAATAAAATTATTTCATAAAGTGAAATGATGTAGGGTCGTCGTGGCAGGACGTGCAATCCTCCGCTATTATTCAGTCAACGACAGAGCTGGCCCACTGGTTACCGTCACACGACGACTGGCACACTCTTGCGATCGAGTACCTCGAGACGAACACGCGAATATCCTAACATTTATATCAATACAAAATACGAAAAATTGTATTAATTATCGTAGTGTAAAATAGAAGTGTTTTTTTCCGTAGTACGCGGCATGAAAACAGTTGTGAAGGTTTACTGGGACTATTGGTATCCGAGTGCAATATCCGCTTCAACCCCTGGAAGTGAAAGAATGATCTCGTAAGTTTCTGCTCACAGTTTGTGTCATCTTGCTTGTTTACGAATCAATCACGGGAGCGGAATAAATAATGTTTCACGTGTTTTGTACACTTCGGTAGTTTACATTAGGTATCTATGGTTTTGCTGTTTATTTTAATGAGTTGTTTAGCTAGACAAACTGCTCATTAAGACCTTCTAGACTCTGGAAGATTGTTATCTTATAAGTAATTTATTTAACTATGACGATTTTTGCTAATTTGGGTTTAAAACACAATGTTGCATGATTAACGATCGATGCAGGGGTTGTCAACTTAATCAGCTGTCAAATGAGTAGTGAGCTATTCATACAATCAAAAAAAACCGGTCAAGTGCGAGTCGGAATCGCGCACCGAGGCAGGGTTCAGTACAAATTTGTAGGTAGGTATGTACCTACAAATTTATGGCTTTCGGATTTTCCCTTTACTTGTGCTGGGTACATGACATTTGCCAAACATTCCCTTGCGAGTGTCAAAATATGCCGCATAAACGGAACATAAACGCCCGTATCTATTGATTGCGTTGACATAGAAGTTTGATATACTCACTACCTCAAGGGATTGCAGCCCTGAGTATTTTAATATTAATTTCATCTTGATAACTCCACGCGTTCTTGAGGAAAAGGGTCTTGACAAACGGACAACAGAGTGATCCTATAAGATTTCCGTTTTTTTCTTTGAGGTACGGAACCCTAAAAATGATTGCATTGGTAAGCAAAGCGATTCGTTTTTATTTATAAGAAGCAAAGCGCTTTCTCGCTCTGCGGTGCTATTCTGTAAAAATCTCACCGTGAAAACTTAGGTGAAGTGAGCGTGGAGTGAGCTGTCAATAGTGTCAATTCCTAGCAAAAACAAACTCGCTTCACCTAAGTTTTCACGGTGATATTTTTACAGAATCGACCGGCAGCACAACAATCCTTGAAAAATGAAAGTTATGTAATTATTTGCTACGAGTTTCTTACTTTCAGTTACATATGGTAAATCTCCGCTTGTTGATCAAGACTTCAAATACTTATCACACCTTCATAATAATAGTTAGCTATCTTCAAAGGAAGCCATTGTAAACCTTTGATCTTCAACGTGATTGTTGTTTGTTTAATTTAATTTTAATTATTTAATTCTACACTGTTTGTCAATATACCTACGTCATGTCATATCAATTAATCTGTTTCAGTTATAACTCGATTTAAATATAACTACAATATTATTAGATTGTCATTTTTTCATTGAGTTAGAAAAAAACAAAAAAACAGCTTGTTTTTGTGAGACGTCTACCTACCCCCTTGTCTGTTAGGCAAGCTTATTATATTCGGTAACATTAGACAAACTAATTGTGTCTCATTAGTGACAGCTGTCGAGCTCCTACTATTGTTGCCATGTTGGAGATCAATCCTTGGGCGTCCGCACCCAGTATGCAAAATACTATCTTTTCTACCGACTTATAAATTTATACCTGTCTCGTTAGCCTTAATTTGCTTTTGATCAATGAGGTGTCAAACAGTGTCTCTGCACCGAATTCTTTGGAACCGTGAAAGTGGGTAGGACACTGACTTCCTTTTTGTGACTGTAAAAATAAAAACAGACATGATAAATTAAGAAGTAGATAATATTATTCAGAGATCAATTATTAACCGTCTTGATTAATTTATAGCTTGTTTTAATTTCATTAAACACTTTCGACCTCATAAATACTCATGATTTATTATGATTTATGGGAAAGGCTACATCAGTACTATTGTTTGCTTCAGCCAGAGCAATTTTTCTGTCAAAAAGCTATTGTTTTGGTAGCTAGAACAAAAACTACATCAGTATCATTCTTCAAGCTCTCTTATATCCTCTATGAGACTGAGGCTCCTCTGTTTCAATTCAATTAAAGGTAGTCAGTGACTCAGAGTTCAAAACAACAGGAAAAACAATCGTATCAACTTCCCACTAAACTTGTTATTCCCAGAAGATAGATCGCAACTCCAAGAACACGCGAACACTGTTTGTGTGTGATCGCGTGATCGTAGCATGGAGCGGACGCAGCAGATGATGATGGCCGAAATCGGCGCACACGCAGCCGGAACACTTGATACTGTCGTTATTGATAAATTGCCGCGTCGTCAATTTGCTGCTTAATCTGTGGCCTGAAGCGTCGACTGCAGCCTCGCAGCAGCCACACTGCTGGCTAATTTTCCAATGTCACTTTATCAAGATAACCGATGGCTGCAATTAGTAACGTGACGCGTGGTATTTTTAGATAAGATTTGTAAATTTTATATATAAGAAAATATTGAAGACGATATATGGTACCTACTTAGACATGTTACAATGAATTAGATGACGCCTATTATTGAAGCTGGTTAAATCCTTCTTTTCTTAGAAACAATCTATCCTGGAAACACAAAGTAGTTTACTGCGGAACAAACGACCTGACCCTAATTGCGTAACACACTATGAACCGCACAATCTGAATGATTTTGAAGGATAATGCTAACCCATTGCTTCATATGATCTAAAAATGAGTCTGTTCAACAACGTAAATAACGCAATGTATGTGGTTGAACTGTCAAAAAAAAAATAATCAAATCGACTTCAAAAAGAAATTAACTCAAAATTATGAAATAACTTTAATTTCGGAAGTCGGTGTCTTGGGATCTGTATTTAAGTTTTAGTTTTTTGCCACCGAATTCCGAAATTAAAGTTATTTCATAATTTTGAGTTAATTTCTTTTTGAAGTCGGTTTCATTTTTTAAATTACTTTATTATTTCGTAATTTTTAGTTTTAAGTGAAACTGGAATATTTGTTTGTAATAAGTAGGTACCTAAATACATAGTTTTGTTGTAAATATTGCACTAGAATTTGACTATAGTTTTGAGATGTTTTCTATTTGACACTACACCCGTAGCTCGTATCAATAAGCCAGGCCGTAACACTTACACGTATTCATCCATATCTTGAAAATGACTGAATAGATTTTAATGAAACTTGCACTGTTCCCTAAGCTGAAGTAAAGGTAAGCCAGTAAAAAAAATGGTCACTATCCGATTAATAGTTGCGGAGGAATGCGTGGACAAACGTACATACATACATAAATTGTCATATGTGAATATAATGCAGTATTATATACATACGTGTCGAATTGATAACCTCCTTTTTTTTTGAAGTCGTTAATAATGCCATTGCTACTGTACTGTGTTACGCAATTACTCCGCCTGTATTATGTACTTATTCCTGCATCTCAGAAGGAAGTTTAGTATGAGTAGCTATCTCAATAACATTATTATGTTACGACGTCGTTTTTGTCCGGCAGGTCAATTTAAAATAAGTAAGTCGTTAGGCGTCTCTCTGTCACTCGTGGGCATGCATCCTGTAGTAACAGGCCGCTGGATCCTCCATTGTAGGTATATTGTATTAGCTTAAAATTGGAGGAAATGACATGCAGGAAGACTGATAACGAAATAAGCCATGACTTGGTTGGGCTTGTCGGGCAAACTTGGTTAAGATTTGCGGAAAAAATAAGTAAGAGGGACGCTGGGAGGCTGTTACATGCAATAGGTTGACGGCTGTAAGTGCATGATGACAGTACAGTACCCGGCGATAAATATTGCACATCGACCTATTCGATCCTATCGATTTTATACAAAGAATAAAAATAATTATCAAAAGAAGCAAATCATAATTGTTTTAACAGCTCCTAATAGATACCGGACTGTTTGTATTTCGTGCGACAGAGATAACGCTCTACGAAGCCGAAATTAGCCGATTGTCTCTTTCCAAAGGTCGATGTGCGATATTTATCGCCGGGTACTGTATAGTTATTGGATCAAGTGCCTAAGTGTCGAAAGCAAAAACTGCCTGCTTTTTCTGTCTTAGAAAGCAGTACATACCTAACGCAGGCTAGGGTTTGGGGACTATAAGTTGAATTTAGTGCTTGACCGGTCAGCACTGATTTATATGGACTCGCGCTTGCTAACCGTCAGTGCTACATTATACACGTCCATTTTATCGTCAGCGTCTTGGTACGCGTGATCGACGGTACGCGACCGACGTCAGCGTAACACTAAAGAAAGAAAGAATAACGTTTATTTGGGCACAGTTCGTAAAACACAAAAATACAAATACCTACTTATCAAAATAAAAACTGGCCAAGTGCGAGTCGGACTCGCACACGAAGGGTTCCGTACCACAATGCAAAAACGCCGAAAAAAACACGTTTGTTGTATGGGAGCCCCCTTAAATATTTATTTCATTCTGTTTTTAGTATTCGTTGTTATAGCGGCAACAGAAATACATCATCTGTGAAAATTTCAAACCAATCACGGTTTATGAGATACACCCTGGTGACAGACAGACAAATGATTAGGTAAATACGTTTACTGTTGACAGCCCTCTGTGTTGGTTTTTTATTTGGTCTGAGGTGTGTACAAAGGCTATTGACACCCTACGTCACCGTACGTAATTATTTGTCGTGTTCAAGTAATTTCATACAATTTTCAAAGAATATCTTTTGTGGTTTCAATACACAGTAACTTTAAGTTAGTAGTCAATTTGATTAACCATTAATGGCTTGTGGCAATCATATTGGTCTACTCTATTAACCATTAAATTAACTCGTTCTCACAGGGATCATATTTTTTCTCAATGTCGGACCTTACGCTCAACATCCGCTATTCTGACAAATGAGCTGTTTCACGAAACTAGCAGGAAGAGGCGATCTGTATCACTTGTTTATATTATGTTACTGGTTTTCGGGGCATTGTTTATTCTACGTAAGATAAACGGAAACAGAAATGCACACGTGAAGGATTGCGTCACCATCAGCCGAATTTTTTGATAAGGCAAGCTACGCTATTCTTTTAATTAGGTAGTAGGAAGGTAGGTACCCAGGTGATTTTTTCTAGTTTTGACCCGCAGCTTCGCCCGCGTTGAGGTCAGAAGTTATCTCACATGCTCGTACTACCGAGATACAGTGTCATATATGTGTTAATTCCGGTTACCTATAAACTATCTGCGTGCCGAATTTCATCCAAATCCGTTAAGCCGTTTTTACGCGATAGAGTAACAAACATCCAAACATACAAATTTTCACAATAATAATATTTCTTATTAAGTAGGATTAGTTGTTGCCTACGTCTTCGTCTGCGATCCAGGATGAAAAGTATGTCGGCCTTTCACCAGGTCCCAGGCTACCTATCTGTCAAATTTCATAACGATCGGTTCAGTGGTTTAGGCGTGAAAATGTAACAGAAAGACAAAGTTACTTTCGGATTACATCGTAATCGCGAAAAATAATAATTTGAGTCACTCGACCAAAAAAGTATCTGAGATGATAATTTTGTCGCAAAGTCAAAGTCAAAGCATTTATTTCAAATAGGCACATAAAAGGCACTTTTGAACGTCAAAAATTATAAAAAAAAAAAATAGAATTGATTCTAGTCGCCCATTCCATAAGGTAGTTTTCGTATGGAGAAGAGTGGGCAAGAACCTCCACCGTTACTCTTTTAAAATGTTTTACAATATTTTGCATACATTAATTATACAGTATGTTAACTAACAGAGGGCGTTCCCGTTAACCCGCAATAGTATAGCATCCATACATGCTAAAAAAAATATTACCATTCGAAAATAAAATGTTTTTATTTTTTTTTATATTAAAATATTCACTAAAAATCGTAAATTGATACGTTAAAGAAACACTCTGTACACGCGTACTTGAAGGACAGCAATGTCGGAATTTATTTAATTAAATAAATAGAGTATCAATTTACGATTTTTAGTGAATATTTTAAAATAAAAAAAATAAAAACATTTTATTTTCGAAAGTGTAACGCTAGATGTCGTTAGCCAGCCGTTAAGCCGGCTGTCAAGCCCGCCACGCCCAGCCATGCCATGCCGTGTCGTCTGGGTGCAGCCAAAGCCACAGCCACAGCCTCAGCCAAAGCCAAGCCAAGCCAAGCCAAGCCAAGCCAAGCCAAGCCAAGCCAAGCCAAGCCAAGCCAAGCCAAGCCAAGCCAAGCCAAGCCAAGCCAAGCCATGACAACCAAGTACGACACAGCAGCCACAGCAAAGAGGAAGTCAATTGACTAGCACGTCACTTCCCCACTACGTGAGCCTTGCCCCGGGGGAAACTCTGCCCGAATAAACAAGTAAATCAATTACTGTGTGCATAATTTTACCACTGCCTTTATAAATGGTAATATTTTTTTTAGCATGTATGGATGCTATACTATTGCGGGTTAACGGGAACGCCCTCTGTTAATTAACATACTGTATAATAATAATATGTGAAGACGATGCACCTAAAATAAAATTACTATACCACAACAAGTAAAAGAATTAAAAATGAAACCATGACATATAAATTAATTATCTGATAGATACATGGTGCTTACATATTTACAAACATGGTAAAAGTAAATGATTTTCATTTAAATAAAAAATAATTACAAGTAATAAGTCAGGGTGTGAGTTAAAGTAGTTACAGAATGTAAATCAATGTAAAAAAAGAATAAATTTACAATTAAATTAGCAACCAGTTTGATTTTGTCTAGACTCTAGATTGTCTTAGGGAGCTGGACCAGCATGTTTCTAAGTTTCTTATCTTGGATATAATCTTCTAATTTATAGTATGCTTGTTTACGTTTGTGTACGTCTACGTTTAATGTGAGTTTTCAATTTTCTTTCATTTAATTGCAATATATCACAAGGTATTTTATTGTAACATTTAACACAGTACCCCATAAAAGATGTATTACCTTGGCTAATCTAAAAAATGGTTGGTGTATTTTATCTTTATTTCTAGTATTAAAATTATGTCTGTCGCATATTTTATTAAAAAGATGTACATTTTTTCTAACATACATAATAATTTACGCAATTACGATGTTGGTCCCATGGAGAAAGTTGATCAGTTTGGTGGTCTGTACTACACCTGTAAATATGACCACACCTTACTGATACACGCTGTATGGTGTGGATAAGTGTTGTGTTTGTATTTCCTCTTTCCACTTTTCCCAGTCTACTGCGATTCTGGGCCACCCGCCATCTCTATCTGGGTCTGCCGCATAGTCGTCTCCTGCTGTTTGGGATTCAATGAGTGGTGGTTTTTGCGTATTGTCGCTCCCACATACAACAGATATGGCCAGCTAATTTCCAATTTAGTCCAGCAGCTGTGCGGCCAGCGTTCAGTGTTTGTGTTTTGGAACGAAGTAGGTATAGAAGCAGCGAAAGCACTAGGAAGTGGTGAAGGGCGGGCGTTTTGTATTATAGGGACCACGAACAAAAAATGCTCCGTGGTCCCTTCCAGCAATTACGAGAAGGGACCACGGGAGAAAAACGATTTTAGGGGAATGTCTCATGTAATTTTTACCTTTGAAAAGTGCTAATTCTCAGCCTAATTTGAATAAATGACTTTCGATTTTGATTTTAGATGTTTTTTGAAAATAATCCGAGTACGTATCAAAGAAAGTCTTTATCGCCATCAAAAAATAATTATTTGGCTCGAGTAGGTATTGACGTTTTATACAAGAGAGCTGATAATTTTTTCGTGATTACGATGTTGGTCCCTAGGGACCTCTCTCCTTTGATCACTTTGGTGGTCTGTAGTCTGTACCACACGTGGCTTTCAGCCGGTCGGTTCTGTAAAAATCTCACCGTGAAAACTTAGGTGAAGTGAGTTTGTCTTTGCTAGGAAATGACACTATTGACAGCTCACTCCACGCTCACTTCACCTAAGTTTTCACGGTGAGATTTTTACAGAATAGCTCCGCTGATACACGCTGTATAGAATGGATATGTGTTGTGTTGGTTTGTATTTGTCCGATGTAGTAGCAAACCATAGTTAAGACCATTCAAGGACTGAAGCGATTAGTCTTATAGTTTATTTACTGCATTCGATTACAACGTAAGCCCTTCTGCCTTGCCATGCCATATGGCTTTTTTTGAGGGTTTCGTAGCCAAATGGCAAAAATGGAACCTTTATAATTTCGCCATGTCAGTCTGTGCGGATGTAACACAACCATGTTACTCAGAGAATATTAAGCAGCACAATATCGATGAAAATTGGAAAGAAGGTGTATTTTTTATCGCTAAACAATGATGAAGTGAAACATAATTAGGGGGGCACTTCCCATACATATAACCGAGCGAAGTCATAAAAATTAGGTACCTAAGAACAAGAAAAAGATACCTAACGTTTTCTTAATGATACCGTTTTCATTCTTCGCAACCCGAAACTACGTTTTTAGGGTTCCGTACCCAAAGAGTAAAAATGGGGCCATATTACTAAAACTCCACTGTCTGTCTGTCACCAGGCTGTATCTCATGAACCGTGATAGCTAGACAGTTGAAAGTTTCACAGATGACGTATTTCTGTTGCCGCTATAACAAAAAATAAAATAAAGTTAAAATTTAAAGGGTATAAAAGAACGTTTTTTTCGGCGTTTTATGCCTTGTGGACCTTTTTATGCTTTGGGAACCCTTCGTGTGCGCGTCCGACTCGCACTTGGCCAGTTTATTTGTTTTGGTAAAAACTCTTATCTTTAAATGTACGGCTACTTAAATAGAATTAAAACGGTGTTCAAAATTATTAAACAAATATTGTATTTCTTTAAATTATGATGAAGATTTTTATCACCAAAATACCTAATACTCTGTTGTCAAATTCTTTGATTTATGAATCACTCGTACTAGCTTTGTTAGTCATGTGACCACACACAATTTGAAATCATTTTTCTTAAAAAGAAGGTAGTAAAACAAATGAACATTTTTTTTTTTTTATTCGAAATGGGTTTGCTCTTGACTCTAATCTAGGTCAGAGATGAAGATAAAGATAAAGTCTACGATGGAGTGAGCTTACCCAGAAGAAGCCTGACATTATAATTCATAAGACATTTTCACGTAACAAATGTCTGAAAATCAGCTAAAAAGGTAATGACATTTAGATTTTGACAGCTCTAAGGTCTCAAACAAGAGCAGGGACTGCTCAAGAGCATGAATGAAGTTGTTTTCCCTTGAAATAATAGATCTATTAAGTAATATTACTAGTTAATCGTTGCGGTAGCTTACCCAACATTGACGACCATTGAGTAAGTTTTAATGAATGTTTATAGACTGTTATCGTCACTTTGTAGGTTGACTTTAAATTACAAATTACTAATCAGGTTTTCTTTAGTTTGGGCCTCTATTTGTATTGTTGGTTGGATAAAATACGCGGTGTAAAGGACATTGAAGTGCAAAACTGTTAGGTACAGTCGGCAACAAAGGTAGATTAAAACTTCAGTTTTCTAAATCTTAATTATCGCGCAAGACAATTAATATTATTGTACTTCGGTGAGTGTGCCCAAGAACTCCACGACCTCATTCCACCAGCCCCCTTTTACCTTCGGACATCCAGTCGCACTGCGAGTTACCATCCCTGCCTAGTTGCTATTCCACCAAATCGCACTAAGCGTTTTCAAATGTCCTTTATCATGCGCACAGCAAAAGAGTGGAACTCTCTACCTGCGTTTGTGTTTCCGAGTGCATACAACACGAATCTCTTCAAAGTAAGAGTGAACAAACAGGCTTCTTCTGGGTAATCTTACTCCATCGTAGACTTTGTCTCTGTCATCTCTGACCTAGACTAGAGTCAAGAGCAAACCCATTTCAAATTAAAAAGAAATTAAAATCTGAACACAAGTAAAGTTTAAACAATGTTAACTGTTAGGTTTTATAAGAAATGCTGAAAAGGAGATAATCAAATCATCATCATCTTCATCATTTCAGCCGAAAGACGTCCACTGCTGGACATAGGCCTCCCCCAAGCACCTCCACTTCGACCGGTTCTGTGCTTCTCGCATCCAACGGATTCCTGCGGCCT
Source organism: Luperina testacea (assembly GCA_927399505.1). Classification (NCBI taxonomy): domain Eukaryota; kingdom Metazoa; phylum Arthropoda; class Insecta; order Lepidoptera; family Noctuidae; genus Luperina; species Luperina testacea. Next base: position 5,923,933 of record OV656771.1, read on the forward strand.
TCACAAGGTCGTCGGTCCACCTTGTAGGAGGCCTTACAACGCTACGTCTTCCGGTACGCGGTCGCCACTCCAGAAGAACCTTTCGGCCCCATCGGCCATCTGTTCTGCGAGCAATGTGCCCTGCCCACTGCCACTTAAGTTTGGCAATTTCTTCGGGCGGGATTATCAAATCACTTTGCATCAATTTACATGATGTGTAAAAGAACTAATCCAGCTACATGTAGAACTGAGCAATTAATGAATTAACTAAAGTAACTATTAGTTATATTATAGATCGCTATGGCCGCCCATTGTAGGTTTTGTAGTGTATTTTATTTTGTTATGTATTTTCTGGTGTACAAAAAGTAAGTAAGTAGGTACATAAAGAATATACAACGTGTGTAACGTTAAATGCGCAAAACCTCTTAAGAGGTCATTGTACTCATCATTATGAACAACTTTTAATATGGGACTAAACTTGAAATCACAAAAAAAAATCAGCTGTTGAGTATATTTTGACGAGTTAAGGCTCTTTCAAACAGGCGCGACACGCGATAAAATCGCGCGCGACACAAAGGCACCGCAAGTCGCGCAACGAGCGGTGCCTTTGTGTCGCGCGCGATTCGCGTCGCGTGTCGCGCCTGTTTGCAGGAGCCTTTATGCGAGCATAATAATTGTAGGGAACAACTGATTTCTTTTTCGCGATTTCAGCTTGGGGTCCCATAGTAAAAGTTGTTCATAATGATGAGTACATTGACCCCTTAAGAGGTTTTGCGCATTTAACGCTACACCTTTTATAAATAAATAATGCTGCGTAGGGCCCATATGGGGCATATAGGCCCCATATGGACCTGAACAAACATGACAAATTGCTGTAGGTATTTCAACAAATGTTCATCAAATCCCCGGTAAACTACGGCTTAGAAACTTTTCGCTGAACGTCGACGTAACAAATCTTTATACAAATAGTATTTAGGTGTTTTGCGTAGTATTTGCCTTAGGATCGTCGATGTTGATTGCTCGAGGCCTGTCGCTCGATATATAGAGGAGAGATACCGACTTGTGGCCTCACACTCTTTCGAGAGTGTTCTCTGAGACGAACACTCTAGCCTTAAGTTCACTTTTTCATCCTTCATCCAAGTATTTGTTCATAGCCACTCCAGTGGCGGAACACCTTCACCTCACGAAGCAGCAGGAGAGACACTCCAGACCGAACGGTAAGTGAACCATGATAATTGTCTGCTCACGATCCCCACACAGTCCTCTGCTCGATCATTAGCATGGACTTAGTCATACGCCAAATTTTACACAAACGTGTCAACGTTTCGTGTCGTATCTTCGTCTTAATACAAAAAACGTTCTAAAATTTTCGCCTCATTTGTATATATTTGGTACATGTTTTTTCTCTATTCTATTCTCGCATAATGATATACTTTGAGCCCTACGTTTGTGAGAGCACGTATATACAGTTACGAGTAGCCAGTGCGTCCTATTTAAACAAGTGATCACTCTTTATTATCCATCATTACTTACTTAGTGAGATGAATCAGTTGAATGTAGCACAGGACCTTATATTTCCTTCTCGAAGTAGATACTTAAATCACCTTTGTGTCATTTATATCATCCATTATGTAACGAATGAAGACAAAGACTTAACAAATACAACGATGATATCAATGTTTTGTAAAAATTCATAAAAAATGACGCATATTTGCAATGAGTAAATTTTAACTAGTTAACCCGTCGTTTGCGAAGGCGTAAAGTGTTCCTTAACAGGTTATTATACGCGTTTACTACGAGAACAGTAATACCAACAGTACAATACTGAATGACCTGGTTCAGAAACTGTACCTATTATCGTTAAGAACTCAGTAGAGGTAATAGACATGTAAGAATAATAATTTTAGCAAATGATGTGTCCTTTTAATTTTTTACATGTTACGTGCTTAAATATTTGCATGCCAGTCCTTGGCGAAACATGTAAGATCGTAAATCTATTAATTATAAGACCACCATGTACCATGTCTTAAACCAAATAAATATATTATATTCTATTCTGTCTCGAGAGTCGAGACGCAGTTCGTCTGTGCGCATATAATTTTTGCAAGTACCTACGTAGGTACTTACTCCTTTTTTATGAATCAAAACAAATTAATTATCAAGTTTACAAAAAATATGTTGAATTCCCATGACAAAAAACGATTAATTAAACTTGTAACGTGTGAACAACAAAGTATCAAAATGTTAACACGTTTCAAGAAACGTTCAAAATCAAATTGAAGGGACTAACAATGTATATTTCTATAAGTTCATCTTGTACGCGTTATTCAGTGAACTTCATCTGTTTTCGCACTTTTATCTAGTGTTGATTCATCTTGAAGTGGCAGTTCGGAAGCTGACAGACGACAGCATCCTGCGCGCTATCTGTGATCAACAATCTTGAGCTCAAACAGGAGAATCAGGGCAAACAATGATAAATCACGGCGACATACAGCGTTGAGTCAATATTTGCTTCCACTGACGACATAAAAATATGATAATCGATGTTTTTCGTAACTAAAATTAGTCATTGCTCGTGTCATCATGCGTACCCACCCCTTGTTCTCAGGGGTTGAGCTCCTAAAAATCATCTGTCTTTAGATTTTTTCCGTATAACAGTGGTGTTTCGTCATTGCTAGATCTATACGATTATAAGATTAAAGTCGCTTTTTGTGTCTTTCTGTGTGACCAATTGTTCTTCTAAACTAGTAACGAAACGGATTTTGATGCGGTTTTAAACATCATTTAGAGAATTTATTCCGGAAGGTTTATGTGTTTAATACTTTATATTAAACTTACAAATCTTTAAGTATAAATAAAAATTAAAAATAAATCGCCGAAATGTATGTACGCGCATAACTTCCGAACGACTGCACTAAATTGGATAATCCTTTTTTGTTGAGTTCGGTATTGCCAGGACATGGTTTGTATGAATGAAAACTTAAGAACTTCGAAAAAAAATTGCCCCCGAGCGAAGCTGGGGCGGGCCGCTAGTAATAAATAAATGCCGCTGTTTTGTCAAGTTGTAAAAATCGTGCGAAGTAGGGGTGGGTGGCTAGTTGATAATAAATCAAAAAACAAGGATAGATATCAGACTGATGTAGGGCTGGCTCACTTTAGAGTAACAAGCGAGAACTATAAAAAAAACTCAAACCATCAGCTATGTTTCAAGCAACTCATTATTACCTACCCAATTTAAATAGAAACCAAATTGCGTAACAAACTATCAATCAATCTGAATCATTTTGAATTCTATTTTTAATCTATTGCTTCATATTTTATGTTGAAAAAAATGTCTGCTCAACAATGTAAATAACGCAATGAATGTGGTTCAATTGTCAAAATGAAACCCATTCCTATACTGTTATATAGTGTGTTACGCAATTGTCTCGCGAGTCTTTAGAAATAGTTTTTCATAAATTAACTAGGTACTATCTGCGGCTGTCTCACGGTGTTACTGACACTATGAGCGTAGTTCTAAAAATACAACAGTATCTAGATGTATAGGTACCTATATTTTTGTTCATATGTAAGAAAATACCACTGTGTATTAACCTTATGTAAATTTTTAAGCATGAGTCATAGAGTTTGTAATATCTGACGTCGAAAATCATACTTCCTCAAATTAATTGACAAGTTCATGTATACATTATTTTCGAAATGATTAAGATGAATGTTACGAGATTTCCCTGTTGCTAAAAATACTTACAAAAACCTGTAGGGTAAGGTCGCCAAGTAACTGCTTACCCGTAAGGTTTAAAAGTTAAGCATAAAAACAATAAATCGCATTGATAAGATTTCATAGCATTGATTCGCATTGGTTCGTGTATCATTATGATAATTTAATATATCAACACTAAGCCGCCATCTTGGAATGCAACTTAGCGTGCGGCCACCAGTTGCCCTGAAACCGTTTCTAGCAAATTTGGTTTCTAGTGACGACTGATCTATTTCGCTAATATTATCGCGATCACGTGATGTTGCGAATAACTGAATTAATAGGATTTTAATTAGTCGTTGCATAAACACACAATGCGGTAAGCCTTCGCAATGGTAGATATTGACTGATCACAATGAAAATCAGAAAATTGTTCCATTTAGAACAATAGGCTGGACTTATTATCCCTCCGTAATAAGAAGTAATACCTAACTAACAGCTGAGTAAAGCTAAGCGCACATTATAGCAGCGGCGGGCTGCTGCACCGCACCGAAATACAACAAATTTCTAATTCAAAAAGCTGTGTCCAGTCCAGTGCGATGAGGCTGCGTCAATATTATGGGTGGGTCGCGCCGCAATGCTACGCATTGCAAAAATAGAGTATTTTTTTCATCACTTTCGTATATCAGGCGGATCGCATCGCATCGTATAACTGCGGCTGCAAAAACACGCCTGCCGAGTGATCCGTCAGTGAGTTGCGCTGTAGTGTGCGATGGTTAAAAAAAAATCAAAAGTTATTTATCAAAATTAGGCTGAGAATCAGCACTTTTAGAACGTCAAAATTACATAAGGCAGTCCCCCAAAACGCCCGCCCTTTCACAATTTGCTAGTGCTTTCGATAGGAAGACAAAGTGGCGCACCAACTTCCCAGCAGCATTTTTAGGGTCATAAAAAATGTGGTTTAGTGTGCCCGCAGCGCATGTAATGTGCGCTTAGCTTAATGGTTCTACCTATAGCACAGTTGCACCATGATTAATAAACAGTCAAGTAAAAAATGGAACGGAATTATGTTCTGAAATTGGCAACAGCAAAGACATGACTTGTTGGTACCTTTTACTTCTGGTTTTGAAAGAAGTCTTATAGAATTTATCAGCATGTCCTTGTTGTCATTGACACATAAAAAACCAGGTTATTAGAACCTATGTAGAAAAAGTCTTTGTTTAGTAAAATATACGGCCATTTTTTTTTTGTTTTTTTAATTAATATATGTTGCAATGTATCTAACCGATATTCAGCAATAGCTTGGTATTTGTTTGTATCAGGCTTGTGCGGTACATGTCCAAAGACAAGTGCGCTTTGTCTCTGTCACAGTTTACAGCAAAAGTACTCTGTGTCGCCCACTTTGAGAATATTTTTTGCTAGAGCCCCTATATTTTTAAACTTTTTTTTTTCCCGAATCTAAAACAGATATTGCCACGATTATATGTAAACATAGTCGTAAGATAGGATATATAATTTTCTCTGTGCCTTCTACTGCCTCCCTGAAAGTTTCAAACGGGGTCGTTATGATTATAACGACCCCGTGGGCGATTGCCCACGTTGAGAACCTATGGTCTACCTACAATGGTAAGTCCGACGGGTTTTTCCGTTTAAGCCTTCGTGGCATGGTTGGTTTGCTCATTAGATATTTTGCAACTGCGATAAGTACCCTATACCATTTTTTTTATTTCTATTTATTTATTGATTCCATTGTCAGTTATATAGTAAAATGTGCGGGTAGATGTACAAGATTAAAAGAAGCCTTTTCCCAACTATGTTGGGGTCGGCTTCCAGTCTAACCGGATGCAGCTGAATACCAGTATTTTACACGGAGCGACCGCCTATCTGACTTTCACAATCCAGTTACTGGGTACTATAATAAATACGATACCCCTTGGTAAGACTGCATGGTTGTCAGACTTTCGGGCTTCTGACTACCCGTAACGACTGTCAAAGATCCACGAATGACAACCGGGACCAACGGCTTAACGTGCTTTCCGAGGTACGGAGGGGTCTTGGTATGTAAAGATGGTCACCCATCCACAGACCAACCGCGGCAAGCGTAGCTTAACTTGATCGATCCACCTGTACGGCTGTTATTATTTAGCCACGGGCTCCTCCTCTGTGTTAATTGAATAAAACTGCTAATTAGATACTGATTTATCACTGCTGTGAAAATCTTGGGTGAATGCTCAAGATAGAGCAAAATGTAGATGGGTCTTTGTCATTTATTTCCTAACTAGCTGACCTGGCGAACTTCGTATCGTCTCAGATCCAATAAGCCGTTCCATAAAAAATGTATGAGAAAATGAAACGATATACAACGGTACAATACTCAAAAGAATCTTTTGGCGCTAAAATGATGATGTCATGTGAAAATGTATTGAAAAATCAAGATGGCGACATTAGTTCCGGTTAGCCACGCGTCATTTGTTAGTGAGCTGACATGCATCTTGTATCTTTCAAATGAAGTTATTAGTTGGGTAATTCGATACGTTCTTGTCAGTTGGCGCCGGCGCCAATAACCTAGACATGCAAATACTATCCTCAGATTTGCATACTCGTTTTATGAATCAATCATTATTCAAAATTGTTACCTGACTACCTATAAAGATGACCCAAAATTTATCTTATTTTGTCAGAGAAAGTGTAGCCTCCTAAGCAGCTTTCTAGTAAAATATTTGAGTAATAGAGACTCCCGTAGTCACCTCTCGTGTCGCTGACGCCATGTTGGTAAAGATAGCATTTCATCACCTGCCTAGCCTTTTCCCAACTATGTTGAGGTCGGCTTCCAGTCTAATCGGATGCAGCTGAATACCAGTATTTTACATGGAGCGACTGCCTATATGACCTCCACAACCCGGTTACTGGTTAATTCGATACTCCTTGGTAAGACTGGTTGTCAGACTTTCGGGCTTCTGACTACCCGTAACGACTGTCAAAGATCCACGAATGACAGCCGGGACCGTGCTTTCCGAGGCATGGAGGGGTCACGGTATGTAAAGATGGTCACCCATCCACAGACCAACCGCGGCAAGCGTAGCTTAACCTGATCGATCGACCTGTGCGGCTGTTATCATTTAGCCACGGATCCCCCTAAAATATAGCACTTGCGATGTATAATAATAAAATAATACCTACAAAATACAAGGCTAATAATTGTATTTAATAGATGTATGTGTGTCTCTTCTTGTCAAACTCGATTTTACTTAGGTAGGTAAATATCAGTTACGTATCGCTAAGTAATAATATGACGTTTTAACGGTACATGTTGAAAATTTATTCGATTTCGTTTTAGACAAAGCAAGATGTGTCTGAAAATATACACATCTAGTCCCCAACCTTTTTTTTTTTTTAAAGCTGCGTGATTGCTAGGCGAGCTCTATGCAAGTGCTACGCGAGTTCTACGCAAGTGCTACGTGAGCTCTACGCAAGTGCTACGCGAGTTTTACGCGAGCTCTAGAAACTGTTAAACATCAGCTAAAACATAATACGCACTAAATCAATTAATCAGTCTCTTACGTGTTACATGCATGTTTTTTATAAGGAAGTTAATTTTATTGGCAATTCCCAAGAACGTTAGAAGTAAAATCATTATCATAATGTATTCAAATATTGTTTGCTTGACATATTAATGTTGCTGATGATTAAGTAAATTGACGAACACGAGGCGTTTGTTATGATAAATTATCTTTAACTAGTTTAGATTATATAGGCGGTAAAATTAGAAATAAGTAAATCTTATATTAGTTTCTTTGACGAATTTATAAGATCGCTGTTAAAAACCAAATTACAGTTTGTGCGACCTGGGAATCTAACCCAGGACCTCATGTTCAGCAAAACTGAGTTCAGCAGTGCGATTCTGTAACCATCTCACCGTGAAAACTTAGGTGAAGTGAGCGTGGAGTGAGCTGTCAGTAGTGTCAATTCCTAGCAAAAACAAACACAATACTCACTTCACCTAAGTTTTCACGGAGATTTTTATAGAATCGACCGGCTGTTTTGCTGAACATGAGGTCCTGAGTTTTTATGTTTACCTACTCACTGCCTTATTAGTTAACAGGGCAGTGAGTAAACATAAATAATATCTCATGTCGGAGTAACATTAATTGAGTTTATTGATTTGGCACATAATTTTGCAAGTCTTTTAAAAACTTGGCTGCAAAACATACATAATTATGGTCTACCTATAGATATTCCACGTATCTAGTCACGAGCATAAGTATGTAAGTATGTATACACTTGGGTTTATTCAAAGACGATTTTCTTCTTTAGTTTTGAATGAAATTTTATGTTATTACTAACAACGTATTTTCGAACCCATAGGTTTGTGTAAGGTGTCGTATTTCAACGTTGCATTCGTTATTTCACGAAAAAATCGCAATTGAAAGTTGCCAAGTGTTGACACATTAGTGCTCGTGACTGTACACCAAGTCTTGTGGGTGTCGAAACTTACAAACAAAGGTAAAACTGCTAACACTCTTCTTATATACAATAAGGTAAAACGCAGTGGCACTTACGTGTCACATAACATAAACACGAACTGTGGTGGCAATGTGGTTCCATTGTAATTACCACAAAACCTGTGAGTAATGATGACAAACAATTCGCTTGTATTGACAAAGCTACTCGGATAGAAATGGATAGATTAAATTGGAACTGGCCAAAAATCGTCAGATGATTAGGTACCTATCTTAAACTTTATCTTTGATTATTTTCCTGTTGATTATGAATTGACATTGTTTATTCTGTAAAAGGATACCAGAATCACTTTTACACGTCATATCATTATTAAAAAAAAAAACTAAATGAGGTCGGCGTTTCCTATCTGACAACTCCGAAATGAAAAGTTGTCTCTTTTAAAGTCCAGACATAATCATCGTCAGATCATGTGAAGAGCATGTAGATTGAATAATTAATAAAGAAAAAAAACATGTAGATTGATGTCCCAAATGGTCTTTTGAGGAAAGTGCCACACAGATTTGAGCGGACCAGTTCAGTCAGTTCAAGCATTTGTCAGTAATCGTGTAGTTAGCTATAACAAAGAAAGGACATTTGGGTAGGCCGCATAAAGTACTCAAACTGACAGGACCAACATTAAAACTACGAGAGAAAGAAAAAAAAATACATACAGAGATCGAGTAGGTATTACCTATATGTAGATCGAGTATAAGAAAAAGAAAGAAATGAAAATAGTTTTATTTGTCACAGAAACTCGTGCATACAAAAAGATAACTCGAGTAGGTTATAGTCAGAAAAATAAAACGGAATAGATCTACAACCTGATCCTATCAACTAAATAACTAGTACGAGAATGTTATTTGTGGAGATAAAATAAACATTATTTATTAAGAACATATCATCACGAGCACAAAACAGAAATAGTCGCTAGCTGCACGTCATTACTGTGACAAGAAAGCTTCCACTCAGCATGATGCTGTACAATGGGGGACCCACAGCACACCACGTATATATGTATACTATATACATATAATATTTTCATTTATTTATATATATTTGTACACCAGAAAATATATAACAAAAAATACATTTAACACTACAAAACATCGTATCGCTTCGCTCAATCTGGATAGCCAGAGAACAAAATTAAGGGTTCCTTAAAACCGACCAAAAATTACTTCATGACTATTTTAATTCCAGTTTTATGCATCCAATTAACTGCAAAAAATATGGTCCAGTACAAGAGATCGTGTATTGGGATCGCTAAACAATCACTCGAGGAGAGAGCTAACACTTTTCAAACCCCCAAAATGATAAAAGACAGTCCCGAAAACTGTTCACCGCTTCCTAGTTTTAAGCTGTTGATTGTACTCCAGCTTAGGTCATCCGAGTCACGTAATAGAAGTCTAATAGCATCATAGCAATAGCCTTCACCTTGCTGGACCGTTCCCGACGTGGTCAGGAGCACGTTGTGGCCTTGCTGGTCCATTCTCGACGTGTTCTGGAGCACGTGCGGGACATGTGAGGTCGAGATTGATCGATAGGGGCTTGTTACAGTTGATATGCTCGTGGAGACTGAACGGGCCCGTATGATTAGCTCGCCCCTTGCTAGAATAGTCAGGAGTGTTAAGAGGCAATATTCGGATTTAAAAAAGTGCCCATGGAGTTTCTTGTCCGCTCTTCATTGGAACTCTACTACGCTTTGGAATGGGCAACTAGCTTCATCTTTCTGACTGACTGACTGCTTTCACTAGGTGTAAAATGAAATCGTTTAATTGAAATTAATGCTTTGAGTGTGGTTTCATGTGAGACGAAGGGGTAGGCATATATCACACACACGACACATACACTCTACCTAGAGGTGTATATATATATATATACTATTTCACACTACCTAGAGGGAGGCTATAGATTTTTAATTATCTTTTACATCCTTTTCTCGAAGCAGTTCAGGCCATTTTCGAACCCCTATAACTTCGTTGTGGATAAAACTAGAAGCCTGAATTTTCAGTAACCAAGCAGGCATTGTATAAACACGGTGTATTACAAATTTCATTCAATTTGAACCCATTGTATCTCACAAGTAACACAATGTATCTCACAAGTACCTAATATATATTTCATTAAATTGGATTGTTTAGTGCGATTGCCAAGTCAATCTATTTATTTAAAAAATAAAAGATTTTTAATATTGATATGGTCACTATAAGATGTTGTTAGGTTAGCTAATTACGTAATAACTTAAGACAGAAGGTCCCTTAAGTAGGAACTGAATAAATTAACCGACTTGGTATTAGATGGATCTCACATTTTTTTACGGTAGAAGAACTGAGTTGCGAGACTTGACTTTTTTTACAAGTTACGTTTTTGGTGGCATCATAATTATTACAAGTAAAAGTTCTAATTACGCATTCCTCGGATTCCTACAAGTAAATTACAATCTCCTTAATAAAGATATTATCGCGATTATTATGGAAATAGATCCGACGTAATAAGTTAAAATAAGGCTAATGACTCATTAACAAATCAAAAGGTCAGATTGAACACAACCAGAAAATCTTTATCACGTCAATTAACGCCATGGCGTGACAAAAGCCGGGACAGTTATATTTAATAGTTTATCTGTTATTAATCTCAATAACACACAGAGATTGAACGGCTTACCTTAACAATTGTTCCTATAAATCAATGGCAAAAAAACTCGATGGTAAAATTTGTTTGTAAGTTAAATTGTTTGTAGGATAATCTCTGGAACTACCAGTCGGATTTGAAAAAAAAAAATTTGTATTTGATAACCCAATTCTTGAGATAGGCTATAGAGTCTATAGCCTTGTTTTTGGTCTATAGTATAGACCAAAAACAACAACAACTAAGCAAAAACGAAGGGACAGCACGGGCAGGCGATGCGACGGGGCGGGTCAAGGGAAAAAGAAATTTCACGCGGACGAAGTCACGGGCAGAGGCTAGTTGTTCCTATAAATCACTGGTAATGCTAAACTGTTGATTAAGTTTCCTTTAAGAAATCTATTATTTATCACCTTCTGTCATGTCATGTCCGCAAGGTTGATTAAGAAAAATAAATTGTTATCATTGAAACTGTCAATCGTTTTAGTTTTAATCTGTTTATCGAGTAAATAATTTTATTCAGTTGTCACTGTAGTAAAACAATTGCGACGTAAAAACTTACCAATGAGGTAGGCCTTGATTTGCATTCAACTAGATTTCATTGAGTGCGACAGAACGCTGTCAAAGCTTTGGGTTTGGGTATAGCGGGTAATTAGTCTGAACGGACCAAAGCGAATGGACCGCGGGCCATTCGACCGTAACCAAAAATCGTCTACGTTCCAAAGGACCGGTGATAAATGATTTCAAAATGAATTAAGTATCCATATTACCCAACCCATATTACACCCATACCCATATTACCCATATTTGCAAAATAAAATTCTATTCTATTCTAATTTAAAGGGACAGCTCGGGGAACATTCAGTAAAGTTCATGTTGGATTATCGTTCTTTTATCACGATAATAACGATTTTGGATGCAGATGAGACCTGCACCCTTATTGCGTACCACTCTTTCAATGTCTATCTGAATCATTTTAAAGGATATCGTTAATCCATTGCTTCATACTTCGATCAACAAAATCGAAGGCTTCATATATCTGTACTAATATTATAAAGCTGAAGAGTTTGTTTGTTTGGTTGAACGTGCTAATCTCTGGAACTACCAGTCGGATTTAAAAAATTCTTTTTGCATTTAATAGCCCAATTCTCGAGGAAGGCTATAGGCTACTTAACATCACGCTAGGACCCTTAGGAGCCGAGCAAAAACCAAAAAAGTCAGAAAAAAGGTAAACGAATTAAAAGCGCAGGTAGGCGATGCGACGGGGTGGGTCGGGGGAACAAGAAATTTCACGCGGACGAAGTCGCGAGCAGTAGTAGCTAGTGTTCGATAAAATGTCTGTTCAACAACGTTAATAACGCAATGAATGTTGTTCAACTGTCGAAATGAAAGCCATTACTGCTGTTAGTGTGTTTTAATTAATTACCGCTGTTTTGTCAGCTACTAATTAGTATTATATTTCGTACCATCATTATCATCATCTGTCTAGCCTTTTCCCAACCATGTTGGGGTTGGGGTCGGCTTCCAGTCTAACCGGATGCAGCTGAATAGTGAATACCAGTATTTTACATGAGCGACTGCCTATCTAACCTCCACAACCCAGTTGCTGGGTCATACGATAACCCTAGACTGGTTGTTTGGTAGTATAATATCGCATATATAGTCGTCCATATTTCGCACATGTACGTCATTATAATGGCCGTGAATGTATGACATAAATCATTATTTAACAGTTGCTAATATACTTGAAACCACACAACGCTATCTGGCCTTTCCAAGGCTTTATTTAGTTTGACCTGTTTGCGCGTTTGTTTGCTTGAAGCGCTTCCTTAAAGAGGGCGAGTCAATGATCAAACTTATTATTCTACAGCTGCTACAGCACAATCGCGGGAATATTGCCATCAGTAGCCACGTTTAATTAGTGTTATTCGGCTTTTCCATTAAAAAAAATGGCAAATAAAGCTTTTTTGGACTATCTTGTTACTGTCGACTATCGTAAAAGGAAATAATCATCTTTGTACGACTGAGAATTTCATTTGGTACCAACAAAAGGAGAAAAGCTTTCCCTTTTTCAGGACATAACACAATTCAAACTTTCTCAATAAAAAGGGAGGCCTGGGTAACTTAGTTTAAAAATGTGGGTCTGCAAACCCTTCATTACAGATCTATTAAATAACTTAGTAGTCACCAGTAGCGAATGGTCAATTTTTGTAAGAGGTAAGCCGGAGTAGATCTCCTTAAGGCAAGCGCCAGGGTAGCCCGAAATTCAATTTTTTTTACATTTTTTGCAATTTGGTCAGTATTAAGTTGTACGTTGATGAATATGTGATTCGCGGCCGTAACAAATATGTATTTACAGAATTATAATCATTAAAGTCATCAACACAATTCTCTAAGACCAAGTAACCCCAAAGAACACGAAAGAAAGGAACACGGGTGGGTTTTAGTCAGTAAGAGTCTGACACTCCCTTCCGCTCCACCCAGAGCGGGAGGGGTCACTCGCTGACTCCCAAGCTACGTATTTATTAAACATCATCTGCGGTTTGGTAAATCTAGATCAATAACTATAACGCGTTTTAATATTGCATTGACCTTTCAATGAACTTGGCAATATTACGCTTGTAGGTAAATATTATTTAGAACCTAGCATTCGAGAATTATTAATTTTTTCTTAATTTATTAATTATTTGCTCTCCACCAACGTATTGTGAGAGGCGCTTCACTTTGTCCAAACCCTGACAGGCGCTTCACTTTGTTAAATTAATTTATCACCACTGCTCTCAAAATGGTGAAGGAAAACATCGTGAGGAAACCGGCGTGTCCTAGACGAAAAATTCGAAGACATGTGACATCTACCCACCTGCATTGGCCCGCGTGGCGAATTACGGTCCACTCCCTCTCACAGAGAGGAGGCCTGTGTCCCCGTTGTGGGAATATTGCAGACCGGTTCTGAACGTATTGTGAACATAACCTCCTATTTTTGAAGTCGGTAAAAAACACATAGGTACCAAACTTAAAACGGTAAGGAGAAACTTGAATAAAGACAAAATAATAATTAATATAATTTTAGTGATATGTACGAAGATACGTTTATAGATATGTCCGACCAAAATCACATGTTTGTGCACATGTTTTTGGCACAGAAGACCCTGCGTCCTAACCGAAAGCGACAGTCGCGCGAATACGCGATTACGCGATCGTTTACCAGAATAGTGATGTACATATGCGACTTGATTGATCGTGCGTGCATGGCCGCGAATCATATACAACATGATACTGACCCGCAAATGGTAAAAAAACATAAGAAAATTTGAATTTCGCGGGCTACTTTGATACTTTTGCCTTAAAAACAACACAAGCCGTGCCACCGATGAGATTTCTTATCAACAAAATGTCTAACTTCTATACAAACTTTCATTCCCTTTAACCCCTTTTGGGGATGTTTTTTTTGACGTGACAACGTCTAATAAATCGATGAAGCTGGCTGCACTCACGAAAAAAACATGACTCATGTAGCGTTACCTCGCGGCCTCGCTCTGTAGCGTTCCATGGCGGCTTGAAGTGCAACCGAATATTAACAAATGCAATGCAACTATTCCATCAGTATTTTCTTATGACGTTGTCACGTTCAACTATCGTCAGTAAACCGACTTTTCAGACAACCGATTTTTAATCCTTCCATGGTTTTCACCTTCGTTAGGAAAGGAACTCTTGTGTAAAATGTCATGCTACTAGACTGTCTATCAGTGAATTAATGAATTTTAAAGGTTTTTAACGTTAATACGTTAAGGGGTTAAAGGGAAGGGAAAAGGGGTTGTTTAATAGATTTGCTCTACAATCTTATGCCACATTTGAGCGTAATTTTTTCAGACTGCTTTATAACTGTTATAAAGCAGTCTGAAAAATTACGCTCAAATGAAGCATAGGATTGTAGAGCAAATCTATTAAACAAAAAAAAAATAGGGACTAGTCACCATAGCCTATCTTGCAATAGGAGCGCAGGTCGAATAGCACGGCACGCCAGCATTAATGATATCATCTGTCGTGCTCTTGTCACCGCCGCGCCGAGGTGCCAGCTGTTTTAGAACCCAATGGCCTGGCACGCGACGATGGGAAGAGACCAGACAGAATGACCATAATGCCCTGGAAGTTAGGCAGACTTTGGTGTGGGATGCAACATGAGTCGACACCCTTGCACCATCGTCATCCCATCTTCCTAGCACGGTGGGCTGTGCTGGGGCGGCTGCTGCAGGTACAGAAAACCTTAAACGGCGAATATATTCCAACCTGATGGGAGTTATGTGTTTAAGCCGTTTGGGGGTTAAAACACTAGGGCCATGGGATCCGAGTGCCCACTTAGTATTTCGAGACATCGCCAAGCGATTGGTCGACTCTTTACGTGCCAGTGGGCTGGCCTATTTCTTGGCCAAAGAATTAGCATCGCCATGCAACGTGGCAATGCTGTCAGCCTTTTGGACACTGTTCCTGTTGACAGCGATGATGACGAAATTTTTGATGCCCTATGATTCATTTGCAATTTTTTTCATATACTATACATGTACCTACATACGCCAGCACATCAAGCTACTACAATTTGTCAAATTTCATAAATTGATTTTCAACTTTATCGCTGAAGCATTAGATTCAAGGTTGATCGGAAAAATTTAACAGTTTCGGGTAGCTTGATGTGCTGGCGTCTGTACATATTATGATTATCTTAAATCTTTGCTTATAGTATGTCAATACTAGCTGCGCCCCGCGGTTTCACCCGCGTAAGTTTCAATTCCAGAAATTTTCTGGAGAGGGCGACCCTAAACACCTAAGGGTATAAAAAATAGCCTGCGACCTATTCTCAGGCCTACCAAATGTACACAAAAAAAAATCATAAAAATCAGTCAAGCTGTTCCGGAGGAGTTCGTTAACAAACACTGTGATACGACATTTTTCATAAGAAGATTATTTTGATTTAGATTGATTAAATAAATAAATATTATTTTGATGTTAACTTGCACATTAAGCATAGTGCTTTATAGGGTGTGTAATGATTTACGAAAAACCCAAACGATTGACGTAGAGACTAGACTACTTCTAAAAGTAGCACCAGACATCAGTGCACATATAATAACTTACCTATAATTTTTTGGGGTTTTTTTGAACATGACAGGCAATCTACACTTACAATACTAAAAATCACACTAATATTATGGCGAAAGTTTGTGAGTGTGTGTGTGTGTTTAATGTTTGTTACTTCTTCACGCTCAAACGGTTGGACCAATTTTGATAAAATTTTGTATGGAGGTAGCTGACACCCTGGATTAACATAAAGGCTACTTTTTATCCCCATATTCCCACGGGATTTACATTTATGCAGGCGAAACCGCGGGGCGCAGTTAGTAATTAATAAACTCTGATAAGCGACATAATATTTTTGTTAAATTAAAATTTTGAATCCTTGCACTGAAATTCAGCAATATAGGTTATAAATACCTTCTTCAAAATATGTGCTTGAATTTTAGTTAAAACATTCACTTTAGTCAATATTTTTTTGGTTCGGTACAGGGTTCGTGAAAATACATTGATGTATAAAATAAGGAAGATACGCCAATCTCTAACGTCACGTAAACGTTAAATGGACTAGAAAAACTTGCATGTAAACACACCCACGCAACCACATTTTCCGATGTCGTGCATCATGTGCTCAACAATCGAATTTTTCAACAAATTATAATTTTTGGCTGTATTTACGAGTGTAAAGTAATCCTGTGGAACTTGTTTTTGAACAATTTTTGCACATTTTAAAAACAGGAAGGCATTGTTGCTGCTTATTTAGAAGATTACGGTAATTTTACTTATCGTGCTACACATAAGCTACGAGTACACGAACGCCAGTTTAATTGTGACTAAGGTCGATTGTGTCCGTGCACACTTTATGTGGTCACGTCGAGGAGCGCGTAACATATCCTCTCTATTTTATACATTAATGTAAAAATCAGATATTTCTGTAAGTACTTTATATGTGTTTTAGTTGTAGACATTGTTGTTTGTGTTTTATTATTCGCCGTTTTTATTAAAAAGTAACAAGAAATTGGAGACTTTGATCAGTTCACAAAAAATATTAGTGTCTTTTTCTAAGAAAGTCAAAAACGACGATGAATGAATAGCATTCGTACAGTATGCGTGAGAGAAATTCCAAAATAAATAAAATATTGAGAATACCTTATAATAAAGTAACCTACTATTATACCCTAAATAATGGTCATGGATATAAGGTTAACAATAAAAAGCTAACCGTACTTGCACGTTATTTGTAATATCCCCGAAACTTAGGATTACATTGCCACTTGGCCAAATTGTAGTTATTTTTCAAGTGATACTAGGGTAAATATTAAAACTGCTAAATGTCTAGATTTGACAATAAATATCAATTGATATACACATAAATATCAGTTGATATATGTATATCGTGATATATATCCACTGATATATGTATATCAGCGAACGCTGCTTCGGTTCCTACTTGACAAAAGCTTAGGTACCTAAGAGCTTTTTTAGAGTTGCAAAATATTGACGTCCCTAACTATATACGTAGCATGTTTTTAGGGTTCCGTTGTCAACTAGGAACCCTTATAGTTTCGCCATGTCTGTCTGTCCGTCTGTCCGTCCTCGCTTAATCTCTGTGACCGTTAGCACTAGAAAGCTGAAATTTGGTACCAATATGTATATCAATCACGCCGACAAAGTGGTAAAATAAAAATTGGAAAAAAATGTTTTATTAGGGTAGCCCCCCTATATGTAAAGTGGGAAGTGATTTTTTTTTAATTTCAACCCTAACGTGTGATATATTGTTGGAAAGGTATTTAAAAATGAATAGGGGTTTGCTAAAATCATTTTTTGATAATGTCAATAATTACGGAAATAATCGCTCCAAAAGTAAAAAACAATGTGTCCCCCCCCCCTCTAACTTTTGAACCATAAGTTTAGAAAATATGAAAAAAATCTGAAAAGTAGAACTTTATAAGGACTTTCTAGGAAAATTATTTTGAACTTGATGGAAACAACAGTTTTTGTACAAAAAAGACAAAAAGTTGTACAAAATAATTTCTGGACTGTTTGTAGTATAATCGTAAACGATGGATGGATACCCACTTTTAAACTCATAAGTGGGAACACTTATTGTGACGGACGGGAAACTACGGAACCCTACACTGAGCGTGGCCCGACACGCTCTTGGCCAGTTTTTTATTTTGATAAAACTCTTTTTTTCTTATTTTTGTTTTCTTTTGGAACTGTAGGCGCCTACTTATGTTTAATCATTTATTATTATCGTCTGATTGAATGTATGAATATAATATTTTAATTAAAATATTACATACACATGTTCATAAATATTTATCTTAGTTAGGTACACATGGTGCATACTTTGTTTCTCTCCCTTTTGCGACCTAAATTATTACAAAGTAATGACTACTATATTATAGCATCAAATGACGTAGTAATAAATACCTATGGTATATTCTGTATAATTAATTATTATTCTTAATGCATTATGTCAATGACAGAGACGAGTTAATCATGTTTATGTCATTTATCATTTGATTTTTATTATTTTCTTGAGTTAATGGCACTAATAGGTTTTATGAAATATTAAAAATAATAATAAAAACTTTTCTATTTATGAATTATGCAACTCCTTTAAACGTTGAGCTTATAGCCAATAGTTTTAAAATTCATAACTAATTGGTGGATAATCGTTACTTGTTCGCCCATGAAATTATTTAACATATCATTATTTAAAATATTATAAATTAAAAATAAGAAATACCTAATCTATTTCCTGAAGACGCATGTACTGAGATGACACCTTGAATCAAAACGCTTTTCCTATTTACGAGACATCAATAATCAGTACTTAGCTTGCGGAACTAAATTATTGCAACCTTAAAATAAGTTAATTATCACAAACAATATGAGAGTGGGGCGGTGGTCGCCAGGAGGTGCAAAACTGTAGTCGCGAGCCTCCAAACATCACAATCCCGCACCGCCTCTGTCCGAGCACACGCCTCGCAGCCTCGCCGCCTCGCGACCCGCGCCTGACCACAACAAACAGTGCGACAGCCTCCCGACCAGCTCGGCACTAGGCTCTCTGTGAACCCCGGAACACATTTACCCCTATGCGGACGTTCAAAAACCGGAAGTGTCGTGAAATGTTTCTCAAAAGTGTTATTTGACGCGAGTTTTCACCACTTTTTGTGACGTTCATCATTACTGCTCTGACTTCACGAAAACATGCTCATATTTGGAACTTTTGACTGAAAACTGAATTTTATATTTTGATCCTGCAACTCTTGTTTTGGTAAGCAAACCAATTTTTTTTTCTTTTGTCGAATACTTCACATCCGTTCTAATTTAGCCTGAAAAATTAAAACTTGACGGTTCAGTGGACAGCTCCACAGACATGTTAAACGCAGTAGGAAACTAACAAAAATTATGAATTGCGTATGCTATCGGTGCCTTGCGATGGATTTGAATAGTTGTATTTATGCGTACTATAATTATTAAAGTAACCGCAACAATTACGTTGGTATTTAATAAGAAACTGCAATCGCAACAAAAAACTGTATGTAAACAATATGAATACAAATATGTGTACAACAACATACGTCATATCAATTACTGTGTATGTTAGTGTAGTTAGTATTGATCATGAACAACATCCTATCACACTTGGGACTTGAGGCTTCTCCCAAGATGTCCATGCTTATCACCTCAACCTCACCATTCAAGGGAAAAAAAACACAGACAGAAAATTCATTTCCAAATAAGAACACCCTGTAGTTAAACTTATGATCAAAAAGTTCTTCGACGTTTTGTATTTATTTGTATACTAGCAGCGGCCCGCGGTTTCACTCGCATAAGTGTCGATCCCGTGGGAATATCAAAAACCTACCTACCTACCTACCTACCTACCTATACCTTTGATCAAAAATTACGTAAAAGTCCCCGAAAAACACATTGCAAAGTGCCCTATTATAGTAAAACAACATAACAACAGTATCACGTAACAAGCGGGGCACATGTTGGTCTTGTTACTATACCCACGTTGTACGGCGGTCGACACCACCTACTCATGTGGTCGACACTCCACATCCGACGCTAGTAAGAGCACCTAACTGCCTAGCACTTTATACCTAGAAAATTAGTATTTTCTAGGTATAAAGTGCTAGGCAAAATACGGGCAAAGGCCTAGTGCCTTTGCCCGTATTTTGTACTTCATTAATAAATATCAAAGTCAAAACATTTATTTCAAATAGGCACATAAAAGGCACTTTTGAAGTTCACTCAAAATTTACAATAAAATAGAATTGATGCCACCCAAAAAGTAGTAACCAAGATAGTACTCTATGTTGTTCCCTAGGTCCTGCGGGGTAATACGGGTTTTCGTGAAAATTTACGACACCAGTTGGTACCACTGTGACAAGAGGTCTTCCAATATAAAATATTTAAATATGATGACGTTCATCATTCGATTCATTCATTCATCGTTCCGTCATGACTAAAGAAAATATAGGCTCTTTGACAGATGCCTGGACCTGACGTGCCAGTGCGAAAAAAAAAAACCTAGCGAACGTCATTTCAGAAAACCCTCATTGTAAATATGTACTTTGAAAGTTCAAGAACATTCATTGCATTATTTACATCGTTGAGCAGACGACAAATTCGAATTTATGAATCAATGAACTAGCAATATCCTTCAAGATGATTCATATTGAGAGTGTGTTAGGCAATTTGGGTACTGGGGGGCCAAGAAAGGCCACTTTGGCAGAATCATAAAAGGATAATATTATGAATGTTTCTAAAACTTGCGTCTTTTGCGTTTAGGTCCTGTAAGCCCCTTAATCCCTTTTATTATTATTCAATAACTTGACGATCGATTTATCGAGTACGGCAGCGGCATAGATAATGAGCCTCGATCAGACAGTAGACACCCTGATTTTTATTTATTAAAAAAAAATCAAAGTGATACTTCGTCGCATTGACATTATAAACCCTGAAGATTCAGTGACTGCATTCGAAAGGGCTGTGGTACAGAACCCCAGGTAGCGCTTCCCACCAGGCAAGATCAGAAGATTCATCCTTTTCAATGGAGGAGAGATTACCTACAGCTATTCTAAGCGACACATTATTGTTTATAGACAACGCGAACAGCTAGTTATGCAATAAAATACTGACAGTTTGCCGATGTTCAGCATTTGTGTTTTATCTCAATATAAAAAATGCTCTCGATTAACGAAGCGACATTGACGTCTGATAACAATCACCCCGACTCTAATGGTTTTGTTCTAATTTCTGCACTGATTATAAAAAAAATAAGTTACCGTAGAAAAACATAATTGATTCAGTTTTAGCAGTTCTCAGAGCTTGTCAGATGACAAGCTCTACATAAATAAAATCTCTGCTCTCTATAAATAATACAGATGTATTATTTATTTCCATTGAACTTAATGCTTAATAATAATAATTATTTATTTATTTATTTCAGACATACTTCTACTCCATAGTTTTACACTCATACATTATATTATTATTAATAGATTACTTAATAAACTGTCATATTGGTATAGTGGTCGCAAGCGCTAATGCTGAGCATGAGGTTCGATTCCCGGGTCGAGCGGTGGAGTTTCTTGCCCATTCTTCTCCATACGAAAACTACCATTTGGAATGGGCGACTAGAATCAATTCTATTTGTTGTAATTTCTGACGTTCAAAAGTGCCTTTTATGTGCCTATTTGAAATAAATGCTTTGACTTTGACTCTGACTTTGAGCAGTGTTATTGGATTAATTTCTCAGTATCAGCCCGGAGTCTGGCTTTGTGCCCGGTTGATGGCAACAGATTCACCCTATTACATGGGACTTAATAATAACTGGCGAAATAGGTACACCTCTGTTTAACCTCTAGGAAAATATAGGCGTGATGATATGATATGTTAATTTAAAAAAAAATCCTTATCTATACCTATCACTGCTATATCTCAAGACGAAAGTCTTTGACCAGTGCGTGTTGCCAGTGATGACTTATGACACTGAAACGTGGTCGTTCACAATGGGCCTTATTAGAAGGTTAAAAGTCACCCAAAGGGCAATGGAGAGGGCTATGCTTAGAGTTTCCCAGCGTGATCGAATTAAAAATGAGGAGATCCACAGGAGAACCATGATAACCGACATATAAGTGTCAGTGGGCAGGGCACATTGCTCGCAGAACAGATGGCCGACGGGGCCGAAAGGTTCTGGAGTGGCGACCGCATACCGGAAGACGTAGCGTTAGAAGGCCTCCCACAAGGTGGACCGACGACCTTGTGAAGGCCGCAGGAACCTGTTGGATGCGAGAAGCACAGAACCGGTCGAAGTGGGGGTGCTTGGGGGAGGCCTATGTCCAGCAGTGGACGTATTTCGGCTGAAATGATGATGATGATACCTACCACACGTAGGAGCTAAGAAACCATCCTTCTTCCTTTTTATCTTGTTTGTATTCAAATTCATCATCGTGCGTCAAAACTAAAATAACTATCGAGAACAACTTTCGCAAATATCTTTTGGCGTAACTAGAACCGGTGACCTTTCTTTAGGGCCCGTAGGTCGCCCAGTGACCTACGCCTACTGAGTAGGAAGTATCGTAATAATTATAGCACTATACAAAACGTATATGTAGGTACATACGCTGGAGGCCACGCATATACCCACACCTATAACTTAATCGTATCAAAAGACCAGCTTAACGGCTTTCTAAAATGTAATTTTATTTCTCACAGTTATTGTTTTTTTGTGTCGTCTGTAGTGAGTAATTAATATTTTAATTAATTTTTTTTTCTTTCATGACTTTTTCATTCAAAATTACTTGTTATTTTTTTGTGTTGACACAGACCTTGAGATCTACATAGTGTTGTATATAGGGTGGCAGATACAGACGCCAGCACATCAAGCTACTACAATCTCTACTACTGTCTAATTTCTTTAATAGATTTTCAACTTTATCAATGTTGATTGGGAAAATTTGACAGTTTCGGATACCTTGTTGTGCTGGCGTCTGTACATCGACATGCAAACTGTTCCAAAAACCATGGATTCAGTACTTACATGATTCTGAATCTGAACCCTCCTGCGTTCTTATTATAAAAAAATGCTGTTCCATACATTTTGAGCTCGTAGGTATTGCACTTTTCTTTGAAACAGCTTATCTCTGGAATAACCGGTTGAACTTGAAAAAATCTTTTTGCATAAGTCTTTAGGCTTATTTAACATCGCACTAGGACCCTTAGGAGCCGAGCAAAAATAAAACAAAAGTCAGAAAGAACGCTAAGCAAAAACGAAGTAATAGCGCGGGCAGGCGATGCGATGCGACGAGGTGGGAGGGGGAACCATAAATTTCATGCGGACGAAGTCGCGGGCAGAAGTTATAAGTGTACCATAATTATTCATAACAACATAAACATACAACAAATACAATAAACAAGTTTCAAGTTTAGGTACTCTAATTCGTAGAAATCCAGTTTTCGCTGATTACATTACCATTTGCGGTATTGAATTAATCGTAATACGCATCAGGTTTCGGCCTTATTTCCATAGCGTAGCCGATAAACAATACATGGTATAAAAACCGCAAAGTTTGTTAATAAAACCGTAGTTTATGTCATTATAATACAATAACTTTTTTATAAAAAAAAAACAGTCGACTTCCGAATAAGACACTACAAAGTGAAAAATAAGTTTAATTTCGGAAGTCGGTGTCCCCAACGACACCGACTTCCGAATTTAAAGTTATTTTTCGCTTTGTAGACTGTTCAACGCTAGATGTTAAAAAAACTTTTTTACAAAAAAAAAAAAAACAACCGAACTTTCAAATAAGACATCTTCGGAAGTCGATTGTTTTTTTTTTGTAAAAAAGGTTTTTTAACATTCTAGCGTTAAACAGTCGGTCATTAATTAACATAAAAAAACAGTGGCACTCCGGGAGTGCCGACAGAAGTGAAAACTTGAATAATTACGTGTGTATTTTGTGAATCGTCTTATAAATAAAACACGCGCGGTACCGGCTACGGCCACCCGTCTTACGAATCTTCGATCAGGTCACGTGTCCTGACGCGAGTTTAACACTTTTTACCCATTACAAAAAAGTGTACCACGCCGCTAAAGAAGTGTTCACTTTAAAAATTGGCATTTCATGTAACCATGCAAGTAGCAGTAAACATGATCGACATATGAATAGTAGAGACATCATCATCACCTGCCTAGCCTTCTCCCAACTATGTTGGGGTCGGCTTCCAGTCTAACCGGATGCAGCTGAATACCAGTATTTTACATGGAGCGACTGCCTATCTGACCTCCACAACCCAGTTACTGGGTAATACGATACCCCTTGGTAAGACTGGTTTTCAGACAGACAGAGAATAGTAGAGACAAAGGAGAAAAATAAACAGTGTATCTAGTATACCCACAACAACACTACAAAAACAACCAATTTGAGCTACATAGCCATACACTGTTCGCACTGTCTACATAAATACATAGGTAGTACTACCATCGTCTGCTTAATTGGTAAAAATCTATTGATTGCTTACAGGATTTATCAAATAAACAACAAAACAATTAGTAAGATTTCGAATTAAGTAGTGATTTTGCAGTTTAAAGGCATCTTAAACTTCTTAGAACTGCTTCAATATCTGAGTAGGTACTACCTACCTAGATAAATTAATGAAGTATATTTATCTCTTCTTAACTAGTCTGTAAATGCGGAATAAGTTATCTAGATCGGTCGTTAGTTTTCCGAGGTTATCCTACCAGTAGATACTTAGTTAAGAGGAAATGCGGGTGGTCTTTTCTCCATAGAAACGCTCTCGTCTGTTTTCTCTCTGGTTAATGACCATAAAGCAATGATTTTTTTACAGAATAATAAATATTAACTACATACTTGTATGTCCCTACGTTTTCCTTTTTGATGATACATTATTTTTATAAGCACTCTACCCTCAAAAAATGCCGATGTAATCGCTGTCAACAGAGGCCTAATGTACAAATATGTCAACTATTAATGAATTAAGAAAACCATAGGGACACAGTATAGATCCTTCTTATTCAGTTAATGAAATATTTTTTAAATTGGTCCAATATTGGAGGAGGAAATAGGCGAGAACCAAACCTCGAATTATGTCTTTTTACTTTGGCTTTTTCAAAAGTCTCTCCGACCGCATTTCCTCTTAATGATGTTTAAGTAGGTACATAAAAAATGTATGCGGCTGCCTACCATTGTTTACGATTCACAATATTTATGTGACTAAGTTTATACAGCGTGGCGCTACAATGGTGACATTAATTTAACACACGTGTAGGGCTAGTGCCCTTTAATCATATTAATTTTAGTAGGTTAAAATAACTCGTAAATTGAAAAAAAAATTTTTTCAAACAAACTAAATGATAAAAATGTAACTAAAATTGGGATCACCCTTGCAAAAAATCATTCATGAAATTACTTACCTACGTTACGCTGGCTTACGTTAACTCGGAGCGGCAACGCGTCGCTTCACGCGCTGCCACTTTTCGCGCTTTAATATCGTATGGACGGTAGGTACTGTGATGAACTTGAAAATGCCTAGCGCTCTGGCGGAGGCTAGTTTTGGGTTGGTTTTGGAAATATTGTAGCACATTTTCAGTTAACTGGATTGGGTTTTGTCGTGTAGGTGGTCGATCAGGGCGTTGAGACCTAGGATCCACTGGCCGGTTTTCGCGGATGCGCTGAAGAGCTCTACAATAGTGCGAGGATTAGTAGGGCATTGTCTTGAACCGCCATATCTCTCGCGATATGTCCTTATGGCAAGAGCGGCATTTTCACGACATTCTCCGTAAATTAGGATCATGTCCGCATATTCAGCTGCTGTGTAGTTCGGATGTGTATTTGCCATCACGATCACAAGTTTACACAAGCACTAATAACACAAATAAAAGCGCCCGTATCGCAAGAGATGTCAACGTACCTACTAAATTAGAAAACGAAAACAAAACAAAGCGTCTTTATCGCAGTACCATAATCTAATTACTCATTAGTTCATTACACAAAAATAAATAAATAAAACAATAGGTAAGCGTCTTTTTCGCGGAAACATTCACAAAATTAGTCGACGTAATTATGTGCACTACTGTGAAGAAGTGTGTCAAGGGCACGAGTTAGGCTAGCACTAGAAATGCAAAAAAAAGAATTGGATTTCGCTGCGACGCGACGGGGCGGGGGGGGGGGGGGCACGCGTCGCCTGCGCCGCCCGCTCGCCGACAAAGGGATATCACGTTACTTTAAAGTATTGTTTATTTATTTTAATTTCATTGATGCGATGCCGATGTTATGATCCGTGACCCGGCAAATGACCGCTGCGCGACAGTTCTTTAAGTACAGGTTGCTCCAAAATGCTATTTTAGAAAACTTTTAATAAATCCGCAAATAATAACGTTTAATGGAAACATAATTTCTTCATGAAACGAAAATGTGAAAACATATATGTGTGTTAAATTAATGTCACCATTGTACCGCCACGCTGTAAATAGGAGCGAGTTTTATACTTAGAAAATATAGTGTTGGTACTTAATATGTTGGTATTAAAAATATTTTTAATTCAAAATTAATTAGGATACAGTGGCGCAGTGGTAATGGCTGCGAGTTACGGATTGTACGTCGTAGGTTGGAACCCAGACAGGCGCTTTACTTTGAAAGTGTGAAGAAACCGTCATGTCCTAGAACCAAAAATTAGGAGACATGTGACATCTACCAATCAGCACTGGGCCCATGTGGTCGATTACGGCCCACTCCCTCTTACCGAGAGGAGGAGTGTCCCAGCAGTAGAACATTAGAGGCTGATTATGTTACGTTAAACTTTTTTACCTAACTAAAAATATATTGAAGAAGTCTCTCTATGCTCAATCTGAATTCATGTGTTCTTTGTTATACTTGTGGTGTAGGTAAACTTGCAGGAAAATATAGATAATAATATAAATTAAATTCAAAGAAGTACTTAAGGCGAAAGCGCCAGGGTAGCCCGCGAAATTAAATTTTTTTTAGGTGTTTTGGAATTTGCTGGTCAGTATTAAGTTGTACGTTGATTAATATATGATTCGCGGCCATAACAAATATGTATTTACAGAATTATAATCATTAAAGTCATCAACACAACTCTCTAAGACCACGTAACTCCAAAGAATGATGATTTCATGAAACAGTTATTCTTTGGAGTTACGTTACGTAGTGTAAAAACGTAGTGTGCAAATACGTAGTGTAAAAAAAAGAACTTTCGATAGGTAAACTCAACCTTAAAGCATTTATTTTAATTAAACCATTTAGGTACAGGCACTTTTGGAACAGCACTTTTTTTCGGGGTGAAAGGTACCCTATCTCTGTTTCTCTACACCTGACAACGTATATGCAAAATTTCAGGATGATCGGTTCAGTGGTTTAGGCGTGAAAAGGTAACAAACAAAAACTTACTTTCGCATTTATGATATTAACTAATATAAAAAAAAACACACACAAAAACCACCAACCAACCAACCAACCACCAACCTAACTAGGTTGGTAGCCTGCGACCACGGGAAAGTACTTTCTTGTTTCATCCTTTTCAGTAGTTGGGTTTTAATTTTTAAAATTATTTTTTATTTAATTAATTTGGAGCTTATTTCAGTAATATTAATATTTTTGAAATGTGCTAATTAACCCCTTGCATTTGATATCCAACAAGGCACCATCCCAATATATTTATTTTTAAATCATTACGTTATGTCCTATAGAGGGCGCCATATAAAATTTAGTGTGACGTCACATAGCCAATAACCAGCGGACGGGCAAGACGCTTCTAATAACGATACCCTATTTGTCAAATTATAATGAGTAATTTTGAAGTTATGAGGGATCAGATATACATAATACAACAGAGATACATACATACATATCGGTCAAAATCATAACCCTCCTTTTTGCTTCGCCGTAGTTGGGAAAAAATATTTCATAATAATAAAATAGTATCATGATGAAACACTTGTAAAACAGAGCTCAAAATAACTATTTTTAGCCGCATAATTCTCAAAATTTTGAGTGTAAACTATCACATTTTATGCGTAGCCTGGCGGGCATTTTAGCGTAGCAGTTTTTGTTTGCGTAGCGTAGTAATCATAATCTGTCACACACTACGCGCTTAGATTATGCTTGAAAATATAATTTACGAGTTTAAATAACCAATAAAAAATAAAATACGTTTTATGGTCATTCAATGTGTAAAATACAAAAGCATTTAAAATTTTAATATGTGACATTTTCATAACTTTCAAATTGTTACTAAGCTTGATTTATATTGTTTAATGTGCCATACATAACACATCACTTCTTTTAGAACGCTAGCCTAAGTATTGCGCGAATTCAAGACCACTACCGGTAGAAAACAAACACGCCAACTTTAGCTCATTAAATTTCGCAAACTACCCTTTTACCCATTAAGCTAATTATTAAAAAGAGAAAAACATGTAAATCAAAGGTAACGTAGCCAAGCCTTACTCTGTGCGCAATGTCGCGTGTGACAGTAACCCTGAGCTGGTAAGCAGTTAAGCACGACAACCATACAGACCAATAAATCTTGACACCGGCGTACTAGGGAACTAAATGTAAATGTACTAATTTTGACGTTTATTTGACATTTGTCTTTGGAACTAGCGCCACTGTCAACTGTCAAGTTATTCTGGGCGCCATGTTACAGTCTGGAATGTCCTTACATGAAAGTTGCCGGTAGAACGTGGCCAGGCCAAATACATGTGTAGCCAGTGTTATTATGAAATAACAGGTGTAACTAGCTGCCGGCTTGTATTAGAAAATACTTCAGTTGTTTAGTTACTTGCGAAGAAACTACTTAAAAAATAAAACAACTTAATACATGTTAATGATGCAATGAAAATGCAATAAATACAAGAACGGATTGAAAAAAATATATTTGAGTATGCTCTGACAACTTAGGTGACTTATTTATTGCATTACCTACACTTTTAGTCAAGTTTCGCTACTTTATGACGTTCCTTTTGGCTAATAAGGACCAAAAAATGGCAAAGGATTTTATTTTTCTCTTTTATATGTAGGTTATTATTAGGTAGTTACTTTTAGGTAGTTAATTAATCAGTTATTTTAGGTACTTTTAAATTTAGTATATGATTATAAGTAGGTTGGTTTTATATGTTAGGGCCAAATCATTTAGAACGTAGTTTTACTTACGTAGGTACTTGTCATTAACCGTTCATCAATACCAATATTATCAATAGATATATCCTATGACTGCTTTTGTTAATAAAATAATCATAAAACAGAGGTCATTTATTAAAAATAAAAGAAACTATTTCGTTTTAAATTTTGAACTTCTTCTGATATTTTATTTTAAAATAAAGTAACTTAATATAAATGTTAATGATGCAATGAAAATGCAATAAATACAAGAACGGATTGAAAAAAAGAAATAAATATTTTCTGACAGCTTATGTGACTCCATCGTCATTACCTTCGCTTTTAGTCAAGTTACGAAATCGTAGGAAATCTTAACCAACTTTATCTACTGATATAAAGTTATTTATTTACCTATAGGTAGATGTAAATTGATACGCTTCCATTTTACGAGTAATGACGTAAATGATTTGATTAAAACCGTTCCGTGTTTGTTAAATATGTAAAAAATATACGATAAACATAATTATATGATATATTATTCTTTCTTGCACCTGTATAGAGGCTTCGTCACTACGATTCATTAGCGGATATATCACTTCGTCTGTTTGTATTAAACAGCCTTGTCTCACATGTCCGATCACTTCAAGATTACTAGTTCATTCATCATAAATATTCTCTGCGTTATAACAAGTTATTTTATAATGAATATTGCAACATTCTGTACACTTATGAGTGACGTCAAAAATTCTCTAACTTTTAATAATCATTCTCAGGAATTCATACCAAAGGACCAAGTCGGAGGAGCTCTTTTGTCCTTCGTTACAAATTCGTAAAAAAAAAAAACACTTTTAAGGTTAGTACCTTTAGCAAAAAAAGTCCATAACTCTTCCTTCCCCTCCGTCCCTTATTATTTTTTGGGTTTGGTCATAATGCGGCGACAATTTATTAAAATAAAAATACCTAAAATTTGGTGAGTAGTAGGCAAAATATTACGTATACATTATACTTTTGCACAACATTGGCTGCATGAGTGTCGCTACAGCTGGCTACATTCGGCCAGCCCACCAATAAGTAAACACGATCGTTCACGAAACTAGAGCGCACACAATGAACGGTCGGTTCAATGCAACCGTTGAATAGAATAAACTTTTCAAATTCTCGCTCAATGGCGGCCGAATGCATCGTAACCTTTTAACCTTCAAATCAATTTACTCTTCTAAGAGTACATAACGTTCTCGTAAGAGTAGGTACAGACGCCAGCACATCAAGCTACCCGAAACTGTCAAATTTTCCCAATCAACTTAGAACCTTAAGCTTTAGCGATAAAGTTGAAAATCTATTAAAGAAATTTGACAGATTGTAGTAGCATGATGTGCTGGCGTCTGTATCTGCCACCCTATGTATATGTCTGTACATACAAGATGGCAGCGTCGACGCGCAGCCTGTTACCATGGATTCAGTACATGATTCTGAACCCACCTGCGTTGAAATTTTTCGTGAGTAATAAAGAAAAAAATTGACGGCGTAGGCGTAGGTATCGCACTTTTCTATGAAACAGTACATTTTTTTTATTATCAAATAAAAAACCTGTGCTAGGAGGTCTAGAATCATTTGCTGAATTCATAGTTAGCGCGTCGATATCCTAGCCACCCTGTAAGTAACTCACCGCGATCAGGACCAGGCCCGTGCCGGACGGCGCGTACGTGTTCCACGCGCGCCTCAAAGAGATGTCAGCATCAAGGGAAGGGGCCCAACAGGGCCGAAGCCTGCCGGGTCAGCGGGATTGTCCGAAAGGGTTACCGCTGGCCCGGAACATAAAGGGCGAAGGAAGGAACACGGGTGGGTTTTAGTCAGTAAGAGTCTGACACTCCCTTCCGCTCCACCCAGAGCGAGAGGAGTCATTTGATGATTTCCCATCCTGAAAAAAAAAAGCCCCCCTGTAAGTATATGTATGTATATGTGACAATTAAAATTGTAACTTACTTTATCTTCGACATCAGATGACTTCTCCTGATAAATTTTCCTGTATTATTGTCCATAGGTATTACCTAAACCGCAATCGTTTGAACGTTATTCATAGATCTACATAGATCTATGATTGCTTTTTAATGTTTGATCGGATTAATTTATGGTTTTCTTAATACCTACAACAATAAGCTCTTGTATATTAACCACATTATGCTGTGTTGTTTTACACTCGGTACCTAATATTAATTTGTGGTTTGTTCTCAGAATTGTTAAGCACTTGTTTGCTTACGATTATGAGGTACAGTACATTCGATGTGAAAAAGTGTAGGTGTGATTAATTAAACATCCTTCTCTAAAAATAAGTCTTGAAGTCAGTGATCCGTTCTTTATTGGACTTGCTATGGTCAAAAAACATAATTGTTTATGAAATCGGCACACAACGTCAATTTGCTGTTTTGTAGCCATTTTCTACAACTGTCAAAAATGACAGTTGTGATTTAAATATATATTAGAGGGGTTTATTTAGAAACGTTGCCTAAAGTTAAGAGACGTTAAAACATCAAAAACGTATGGTTCAGAGTTTCAGACAAACAGTCGCTAATCAGTAAGTAACGTTTATAAATAAAGGGGTATGTTTGGCAGTCAGTTTGATAAACAATTAATTTACAAGATGTGCATGCAATCAGAAGGTCGAATGCAAAAATTAGCTAAGCAAATCTGATATGGTTCTACGCTCAGAATTCCAAGCTGCCTCACAATCGCATGATACATGCAATGCCAAGGATTCTTCCACTGAGTACTTCCAACCAGTCTGTTGTAACACATTAGATACCAGACAATCAACTAACAGACACTATGCTAATTAAACAATTACGTACCCTTTAAATGTCGAATGGAATTAACTTACTTTAAACTAGTTTATTTTTTTTAAACTACAGATTTAAGGCGTCTGGCAGAAAACTAGTTTGAGAGGACAAAGAACTCCTTCTGACAATGAAAAAATCTTAATCATCTTTTTTAACTCAAAGGTCATGCAGCCTGTTTCATTAACTAGGACAGTTTTTTGAAAAAAAAATACGTAGGTATTGCAAAAAATATATAATAAGTTAATGTTTTTTTTTCTTGATTGTCCTCATAGATTGTCTCCATGCCAGGTTGTTATCTAATTATTATAATTTACTTTATGAACCAAATATTGAAAGGTCAGTTAAATCATCATCTGCCTAGCCTTTTCCCAACTATGTTGAAATCGGCTTCCAGTCTAACCAGATGCAGCTAAATACCATGAAGCATTTTACATGAAGCGACTGCCTATCAGACCTCCAAAACCCAGTTACTGGGTAATACAATACCCTTTGGTTCGGCTGGTTGTCAGACTTTCGGGCTGCTGACGACACGTAACGACTGTTAAAGATCCAGGATTGACAGCCGGGAGCAACGGCTTAGCGTGCTTTCAGAGGTATGCAGAAAGGTCATTTAAGTACTCACACCTCTCTCACATTCACACCCCCACTTTTTATTTATTACTTTTTTATTTCTTTTTCGATACCTGCATCCATGCTCAAATAAATCTAATCATCATCATCAATCAGATCAGATTAACATCGACACTCGAAATCTAAGGTCCATCATTTATTTAGTTCAGATCGATCGGATCACTGTCTCCTAAGATACAGGCCATCCCTAGTTTAGGAGACAGGGTTAGTTTCTTTTGTGATTATATAGACAACTATTTTTCTCCCCTTGTGTCCATTGTTAGTTGATTAAAATTTAGCATGTATGTAACTCCTTTACAACCTGTGTTTATGTATATTTTTGGATCAATAAACTTATTATTATTATTATTATTATATAAGTAATGGTACCTATATAAATGTTAATTAGCATTGGTCAGGTCTGGGTTGCTCGACGTTGACCGCGCGCCGACGGTGTTGACGGCTGCTTCCCGTGTTTTGTTATATAATTATATGACTCGTCATGGCAATGTAAAAAACTACTATATCATCTCAGTTTATGTAACACTAGCTGTGCCCGCGACTTCGTTCGCGTTAATTTTTGATTTTCTTTCTTTTTCTGTGACATCAATACATTTTGATTTTCAAATAAAAGTAGCCTAACTAGTCTACCTTACCCCTTATAGGTAAAATCTGCCAGTGAAAGTCCCGTCAAAATCGGGTCAGCCGTTTCTGAGATTAGGCGATTCAAATATGTATGTATTTAAAAAAATGTTTTATTTGTTATAAGCCGTATATTATGTATTATACAGCATTTAGTAATATAGTTTTGACGACTTGACAAAATTTCGAGCTTTTTTTATTTAATGATAGTTTAGGAGATCGCAGGACGAGCTGGATAAGTTCCGTCAAAATTGGAAGGAGTGGAGGGAGGCCTTTGCCCAGGAGTGGGACAGCATAGGCTAGTAAAAAAAAATAATGACATTTTAGTAATAATGTATAATACACATAAACCTTCCGGAATAAATTCTCAAAATGACGGTGAAAACCGAATCCTTCGCGTAGATTAGAAGAACAACGCTATCACACAGACATAAACTTTATTTTTATAAATGGTATCTCGCAGTTCAACCTATGAGGTTGTCGTCTGCTTAACCGGGCTTGCCTGTGGTTGCCTCAATAAATTAAGGCCTCCAGCCAGGGGCTTAAATAACTTAAAAACTAAGCGACTACACGGTAAGGGCACCCCCTGTGGGCTAAAGACCTCGGCTTAGGGCGTCGGCGTCGCTGGGAGAGGACAGCAAGGGACCGGCTGGAACGGAACTAACAGACAGAAACGAAATGTCACTTTAATTTATAATACCTTTGTCTTAAAGATATAAATGACGTATTAATGGGCTTATTTCTGAAATACAATTTTGTTTTACGTTGTTTGACTTTTATTTATCGGTTAGGCCACATTTTGGAATTTTGTATCAAATGCATGCTTTCTTTCTTTCTCCAAATTGTAGTTATCGTTTTTAAGACTAACAACCAACTATACAAAGTACAAAAGAAATTGTAAGTGACTATAATCTGGCTTTTCTTTAAGTCACAAAGAAAGCTTTTCAGTTTGTAATTAAACATTAATTTAGAAAACATAATTACGTTCTTCACAGGAATTATGAATTCCTCAGTGTTATTTTAAAGCAGCGTTCTTTTTTAACCTGACATTTGTCCTGATGCTTAATTATTTCAAATGTTTATGCCAATATGGTAAATGTGTTGCTCGTTAAGCAATACGGGTTTTCATCGTTAGGCTCCAACACATTACCTAAACCGATAATATTATCATTAAAAAAAAACCGTTTTTTCATATTTTTAATTTATTAATAAAATTCACTTTGGTTCAATTAAAAAAACCTTCTTTTTAACTGAATGATACGCAAGGAATTTATTAACCCACTTTTCCAAAGTTTACTAATTTATTGCAAGTAAGATACCTACATACCATAAGATAATACCACGGTATAACATTACCGTGTTAATATTGTTTTAAAAGTTGAAACGTTTCGAAGTAGGATACCTACTGACTTTAAACTTGTTCTAATTTTTTTTATTGGTTTTTCTTATTTTTTTATCTTTACTTTGGGCTGACTTTACCAAAATCAAATATCTTTTATCCATGGAATAAAATTGACCTCCAATAGTTCTAGAAAAACTGTCAGAAATTCAAAATTTATTCTTAGGATAAGACTGGTATAATAGTTTTGTAGAATTGGCTCTAAATGTCGAAGTATCATGCTGAGATAGGAGCCTTTTGGCCTCGTACAGAACTTTCTGTTTTTTTTTTTACTTTCTTTTTGTATAGGTAATTTTGTTTTTTATTTTTATTTATGATTGTGTTTAGTTTTGTTTGTGATCTTCCTGTACGAGTCGCAATAAATAATTTTTCTTTCTTTTACAACCCATAAAAAGATAATCCTCTAAAATGTTTAAAAACAAAAATCTAAACAGCATCGTCTTTCACAGGAAAATATCCAGAGCGCATTTTGCTTGTGCGCAGATCGACATTATACAGTATGTTAACTAACAGAGGGCGTTCCCGTTAACCCGCAATAGTATAGCATCCATACATGCTAAAAACAATATTACCATTCGAAAATAAAATGTTTTTATTTTTTTTTTATTTTAAAATATTCACTAAAAATGGTAAATTGATACGTTAAAAGAAACACTCTGTACACGCGTACTTGAAGGACAGCAATGTCGGAATTCATTTATGAATGACGGGCCGTGTGTGCGGCGATCTAATTGATTGGTATACTATTGCGGGTTAACGGGAACGCCCTCTGTTAGTTAACATACTGTATACTACCTATATACTAATTACGTTCGGCTGCAGGAGGATGTAAAGGAAACCGATATAATTTGCTTAAAGCTATTTAATTAATAAAAATATTACAATTAAATCCGTAAAACTAAGACGCGTGACACTTGTTCGATGTGAGAATCAAGAGTGATCGACGCTATTGAAAATGTTGAGAAGGTGACGGTGCCGACGACAATGGTTTCTTTGTATTTATTATGGTCTTCAGATTTCAATCCACGCTATCGAAAATGTTGAGGAGACGATGGTGCCGGCGACAGCGGGCTCTTTGTATTAATTATGGTATAAATCATGGTGGTCAACGATTTAAATGTGCCGCGAGTACGACATAATAGGGCGCTTTGTATGAGTCATGCTCTTCAGATTCAAGGTGACGCAAGTTCTACATAACATCTCCCTCCACGAGATCGACAACTATTTGAAAACTCTAGTCGAAAATAGTGTCGATGGTGAAGCTGGATCAATCTCGGTGTTGCAGGCTTCCTTATCGTTAATATCGATTTCATCAGTGGCTTTCTGTAGTTGGTTCAATCTGCGAAGACGAAGTATAACGATGGTAATGAGTACACATGCACCGGATAGTAGAATGTATACCGGTATGGTAGTGTGGTATGTAGCTTCTGTGTTCGACGACTGTAGCGTTACAGGTTCTTGTAGAGCGATTTCAGAGTTACTTGAATGCAAACTCCCAAAGTCAATGGTATCTGGTTTTATAGTTTTCATTGGTAAGTACATTATACGAATTTTCCTTTGTAATTGGTAAAATTTTGGTCGTCTAGCTGCTCCATAGCTTCAGAAGACAGGTCGACTGATGTAAATTGACAGGATTCATTAATTTCTGTTGAAGTATAAGCTGCTGGATACAGTCCGATTGGTTGCCATGGTGGTGACTTAAATCATTTCGCAAAGGTGACTGTAACTATACTTCGGACATTCTGTCTCTATGTACACTAGATCTTTTTCGTGAACCGCTAAGAAAGGATTAGCTAGAATTGGGACCTTATTGTCATGATTAGGAGCCAAGGACAATTTATATAGGACATAGTAGGATAAAGCATCGGAAATTTCATAACTATCACTATTTTATTCCCATTGTAATAATATATTATCTAAGACATATTTAGAAACTGATCCTTATTATATAACATACCTAATCTATTTATCGTGTCCTTAAACATAGCATAGTTTAATATAGAATTATAAATACTTCTAACCTTAATAAATGCCAATAAATTTTGCAATGTACCAAGTTCTTTAAACAAGATATCTATAATGTCTCATAATATCATTAGTAACTAAATGTGCATATTAATTGGTATCTGTTTCATATCTACTATTGTTAGCTAAAATAGAATTGATAATTTCTCGATTTTATATTGGTTTTCTACTATAATGTTTGAACTACGTGAAACCCACTGCTTACTTAAACTCATTTGGTAATTCATTTCAGCAACTAAATTATTTTCATTCTGCAAGATTGCAGTGGCATTGTCGTATTTTAATGCAACAGTATAATCTAAATTACCTGACAGGTCCATCGTTAAGACTATCTAACGTTATCTCCTGGGCCAGGGTCAGGGTCAGGACTAGTATTATTTTCAGTGTCTTGTAACAAACGAGCACTATTAGGTACCCGTTTTAGGCGTGATTTAGGCACGGTGCCTCTTTTCTTTTTGGTATAGATATGAATAGGCAAATCCTTTAGATAAATTTGTTGATAAAACTTATTAAGGGGGTCGTCGGAAATAGGGATTTCTAATGTGGGTCTTTCTAAATTACTGTGGGCGCTCAAAGTCCTAGAATCCGCGCTTTCAGTTCTAGAATCTGAGTCTGAAGGTACACCTTGTGACGTGTTAACTACTAACGAACTAGCCTCTCCATGATGAAATAAATTAGTATTACGTGAATCATAGATTTTAATAGGGTTTGAAGCAAACTTAGTTGTAAATAATTTATTTTTATAATCTATTGTAGCTTCCCATTTTTCTAATAGATCAGTACCAATTAATCCATCAAAGTAATCGTGGAACTTATAAATATCAAATGAAACTGTACTCGTATCGTTAAATTCATTAAAAATAGGTAAAGTAATTGAATAGTCGTTTCTAGTTTTAGCATGAACACTGTGCACTTCGAATGGAGAATAAGTTAATGGAACATCACTAAAGTATTTTTTTACAGCATTAGGACATAAAAATGACTGGTTCGCACCTGTATCTATTAAAAGCTTAAGAGGGGGTGACGCGATTTGAACATATGGAAGGTACCGTTGAGTTTGGAGATTGGAATCGTGGAGGTCCTGGCATGCTATAATTATTAGGCCTTGGGTAATTAAAATGATCACCGGCTTGGTTATCGTTATTAATTCTTTTAAAAGGTAAACGGTCATTACGATTTTGCAGATACATGGTATTCGTTTCTTCATGAACAAACTCTAGTGCTTGTTCTATACTTTGTGGGCGCATACAACGCACACGTGATCCTACAGGATCTTTTAATCCGCGCACAAACGCCTGGAGTGTTAGTTTCTTATATAAATCCCTTTTAGCGTCTATGGTAGTTTTTAAGGTGTCGTGTAAGGAAACATACGTCATTATTGTACTAAAAAGATTCTGACAACGCTCATAGAACTCTTGCGGAGTGTTAGAGCCCTGTGTTAAAAGAGATAAATCACTATAAAGAGCGGTCTCGTCTCTTTGGTCAGCAAAATTATTTATTAATGCTTTACGGATGCCATCCCAATCACTTGCTATACCATTCGAGTTGATTAAGCGAGCAGCAGACCCTACAATTTTATTTAATATGCCATTAATAAGTGCAGAGTTAATTAACTCGGAACCACCTTGCACATTATAATATTCTTTAACTAAATGATCACACAAATTAATAAACCTAGTCAACACATTCGGGTTCCCGTCAAATTCGGGTACCAACCGTAATGCTTTATAAATGATATCTAAATCTAAAGACATTTTTCCAGAAAACGATTCTGTATCCTCGTTTAATAATATATCTAAATTAAAATCTCTTCTAGAGTCTATCACTATTTCTCTACTACTACTTCTAACTATTCTAGTATTCCTGGATTTTCGTAGAAAGAAAATTTTGGAAAGTTATGTTAGTACGGGCTAGGATAAGCGGTCACTAGAAATAATCTAATGTACTTACATGAACATTATATCAGCACCTTTACGTAATCAATGTCTGGATTCCTCGATACAGCACGACGTGTAGATTCTGGATACTCTGGAACGACTGGATAGCCGTACGGGCGGCTTAACGATTACGTAAATCTTCGTTTTTTTTCGCGAAACCGACCGCGAGTATCCTACCGACTGCGCCAATTACGTTCGGCTGCAGGAGGATGTAAAGGAAACCGATATAATTTGCTTAAAGCTATTTAATTAATAAAAATATTACAATTAAATCCGTAAAACTAAGACGCGTGACACTTGTTCGATGTGAGAATCAAGAGTGATCGACGCTATTGAAAATGTTGAGAAGGTGACGGTGCCGACGACAATGGTTTCTTTGTATTTATTATGGTCTTCAGATTTCAATCCACGCTATCGAAAATGTTGAGGAGACGATGGTGCCGGCGACAGCGGGCTCTTTGTATTAATTATGGTATAAATCATGGTGGTCAACGATTTAAATGTGCCGCGAGTACGACATAATAGGGCGCTTTGTATGAGTCATGCTCTTCAGATTCAAGGTGACGCAAGTTCTACATAACATACTAATAACAAAGCAGAAGAGTTTGTTTGTTTGTTTGAACACGCTAATCTCTGCAACTACCTTAATATTTAATAAATATTTATGCATTTGATAGCCCAATTATTGAGGAAGGCTATAGGCTACTTAACATCACGCCATGACCCTAAGCAGTCGATCAAAAAAAAAAATAAAGTCATAAAGAACGTTAATCGAAAACGATGCGACGACGGGTAGAATAGAATAGAATACTCTTTATTATGGATATTTCTCTTTTGTAGGTCGGGAAACAAGAAATTTCACGCGGACGAAGTCGCGGGCAGAAGCTAGTTTATTTAAATATATATAAACAAGAAGTTTATTTGCGCGATTTATTTATAAGGGGTGTCTGGTAAAAACGTAACGAAAACTCCATTACTTTTACGATCGACGTTACTCGTCATAATTTCAATTTGAAGGCTATAAAACATAAAAGTCGATTGATGTTCCGATGTGATGACTTTCCATCCTGAAAAAAAAAGGGGTGTCTGGTAAAAACGTAACGAAAACTCCATTACTTTTACGATCGACGTTACTCGTCATAATTTCAATTTGAAGGTTATAAAACATAAAAGTCGATTGGTGTTCCGAATT
The DNA here is from genome assembly GCA_927399505.1 of Luperina testacea. Taxonomy (NCBI): domain Eukaryota; kingdom Metazoa; phylum Arthropoda; class Insecta; order Lepidoptera; family Noctuidae; genus Luperina; species Luperina testacea. Next base: position 5,963,602 of record OV656771.1, read on the forward strand.
TAGAACAATTTCACGTCACGGAAACGGGCGAATGTTTGCAAAGTTTTTGCACACAATGTGAGACCGACAATTGTGTTGCGGATAATTATAATCAATGTAACGACAACCTGTAAGAATATGTGCACAACTCGTTACAATTGTTGTATGAACCGTGTAACTTGCGCCAGCGCAGCGCCATTAAGTCACACCTCGCCAAAGTATCGCACATTGTGTTGCACATTTCTTAAATTAATGATTCTGATTGATATTCTACCGCAAGCTAAAATTATGTTATTCATGACAAGATAATAAATTTTATACATACACATACATACATACAAATAAATAAAATTGAAGTGTCTGTTTGTAATTTCAAAATAACGGCTTTTTACTAAAGGCATATGAAAGTATATGTATACGGTGCTATAGCAAAAAAACATTTTTTGAATTTTTTGTCTGTCTGTTTGTTCCGGTTAATCTCCGAAACGGCTGAACCTATTTGGACGGGACTTTCACTGGTAGATAGCTGATATTATAAGGAGTAACTGGGCTTAACGCTTAAGCTTAGCTTATTTTTATTTTAGAAAAATTATTAGGGTTCCGTGCAAAAAAAACTAATGAAATCAAATTTGTTTTCCGACATACCTACACGCGAGCAAAATCGCGGGCACACCTAGTAATAAAATAAATAATAATATTTTTCTCCTGTCGTAATAATGGCTGTCATTTAAGAGCCAAAGTTTTGTAACCATTCGCCTCGAAGGACCATAATTATTATAGTTGACGAAATGTTACCAATTACATAATGTAATTACAATAATATATGTTTAGGAAGCAATAACAATAATAATATCAGCTTCAACTTATTACGCAGAGAGCTACGCAAGGCTCTACATTCTATGATACACTTCATCAAGGCTATTTACCGTTACGTCGTAGGCAATAAAGGTGTTTTCTGTTTACACACCTAATACGTGGATTAGGAAATAGGACCTTGTATTGTATTGTCATAAAATACTAAATTAACTAGGGCTGGGAGTGTCGCTTTTCAAAACGATTTGGGGCTGCTCAACCGTGACCTTTTTCTATCACTTATCATACTTACGTTCGTTACGTACGTTCGCTCGTAACGTGGCGTGTGCGTGTACTTTACAAGATTTGACCCAGGGCCGCGCCGCCCCTGTGTGCGAAGTGTGCGGCGCACACAGGCGCCAAGACAATAGGGGCGCCGCCGCGGCCGCGCCGCCACTGCCATCGACGTATAAATAGGTAGACCGGCCCTTATTTTTCGTGGCCCAACTACCACGAAAAATAAGACAGCTACAAATACACCCAAACTCACACTCACATCAACAGTCTTAGCAGTCTCGTACTTATACAATCAAGACAGAGACAAAGAGATGTGAAGAGACTGCAGCGCGAGCGAGGTAACAAAATGTTACCCAATTTTAACTTCTGCTCAACTATATTACGCGGGTATTCCCCGAATCAGCTAGGCTGCTGTTGTAAGGTACAGTCAACAAAGAAATCAAACTGTTCTCTGTATATAAAAGAGAAAGGTGACTGACTGACTCATCTGTCAACGCACAGCCTAAACCAGTGGTGAGTGGATGTAGAAACTTCAAACTACATATTGATACCTTGTATAATGTAGGACTGTATTAAGGTGGCATTTCTTGAAAATTCAGCGCTTAAGGAGATTATACTGGAAACGCATTTTAACTATTTTGCGCATTCCTTTTTTCGTCGTATAAAATTCATTATTTAGAAAATAGTAAACACGGTAAAATTTATTCCACAACCAATCATTGTCTTGATTTGCTCTTATTATCACTTCAATCCATTTCTGTCTATTTCTGACTTGACTTGGAATGCTAAAATATGTCAAACGTAAATTAATAATCTATTTAAAGTATTTGTAAGTCGCAAACCAATTTCACAAGATAAATAATGAAAATAAGAATGAAGACAAATGCATACGATATATCGGATTCTTTTGCAGTCTGTACCGAGTATTAAGTCATGCAGCAATGGCAGGGCAGTGCTACAGTAGCGTAGTGATAATTCACTGTACATTGACGATTGCATATGGAACACAGACTCAGCATATTAAAGGTTTGCATCGATGGACAGCATGTGGACATGACATAAACAGTAGTACTTACTGTCTCTTACATAATTAACATAATGTTCTACTACTCGTCAAAATTAACAATTAAAAATATTTCGTTTTTTATGAAGATTCGTTAAAAAAGAGGCGCTTCATAGGTTCCGCACACAGGCGCTTCCGGGGGTCGGCGCGGCCCTGATTTGACCTACATACATACCTAATTATATCATAATCAGTCTATAATTTTCCCACTGTTGGGACACAGGCCTCTCTCTCTCTCTTCCTCTCTGTGAGAGGGAGTGGGCCGTAATCCATCACGCGGGCCCAGTGCGGTTTAGCGGATGACATCATGTCATCTCGTCTGTAAATTTTTAGTTCTAGGACATGCCGGATTCGTCATGATGTTTTCCTTCACAGGTTTTGAGAGCAGTGGTGATGAAATAATTTATTTCATCACCGCTTTCATCGCTTTACTTTGTGTAATCACAAAGTAAAGCGCTTGCCTGGGTTCAAACCATAGATATTAAGAAATTATATTTCTACTATAAGCTACTGCCCGCGACTTCGTCCGCGTGAAATTTCACCCTCCCCCCATAAGAATCTGCCAAAGTGGCCTTTTTAGGCCCCCTGACTGCTACTAAGAAATTCCTGATGGAAAACCTAATAACACTTCGGCTTATTCCGTTTATCCACACTAAAACAGACACCCTAAGATGGATACGCGGAAAAGCATGTCCCTAGGCCTAGTTAGATAAACGAAATTTATAGACTTAGAGTGGATTCTCGGACATGCGTTTCCGAATATCCACCCTAGGGTGGCTGTTTTGCCGGGTCAGCGGGATTGTCCGAAAGGGTTACCGCTGGCCCGGAACATAAAGGGCTAAGGAAGGAACACGGGTGGGTTTTAGTCAGTAAGAGTCTGACACCTTCCGCTCCACCCAGAGCGGGATGGGTCATTTGACGATATCCGATCCTAAAAAAAAGTGTGACTGTTTTAGGGTGGATAAACGGAATAAACCAACACTTCCCGATCTGGTAATTGAAACCAAGACCTCATGCTCAACAATAGCGCTGTCAACCATTAGACCAACGGTCAATCAAGTAGGAAAATTATCGAAGTAGGTTGATAAATACTTGTAATAAAAATACACTATAATACTTGTAAATGAATGATCACCGTAAAGGCTGTACTTAGAAGACTTATTAGGTACTTTGGATTTTCCATGTTGCACTTTATATAAAGTGACGTGTACGTTATCAACTTATCACTCTATATAAAATGTGATATATAATTGGCAACATTGTTTACATTCCTGTTATATGGATATTTTATAAGAATTCGATGAATCGACTGTGTAGAGATTTTGCTTGCCTGCTTACCAAGGGGTATCGTATTACCCAGTAACTGGGCTTTGAAGGTCAGATAGGCAGTCGTTCCATGTAAAATACTGGTATTCAGCAGCTGCATCCGGTTAGACTGAAAACCGACCCCAACATAGTTGGGAAAAGGCTAGGCAAATGAGTGAATTTTGCTTGCCTACGTAGTTCATCGGGAACTGAATTGGTTTCCGCAATGTTCTCATAGGCAGATGCTGCTGTCTATGCTCTTAACATAAATGTTCATTGAGACTATCCACCAAAGTCGAAATCAAAACATTTATTTCAAATAGGCACATAAAAGGCACTTTTGAACGTCAGATATGACAAACAAATAGAATTGATTCTAATCGCCCATTCCAAAATGTAGTTTTCGTATGGAGAAGAATGGGCAAGAAACTCCACCGTTACTCTTTTAAAATGTTTTACAATATTTTGCATTACATTAATTACATAATAATAATATGTGAAGACGATGCACCTAAAATAAAATTACTATACCACAATAGGTAAAAGAATTAAAAATGAAACCATGACATATAAATTAATTATCTGATAGATACATGGTGCTCACATATTTACAAACATGGTAAAAGTATACGATTTTCAATTAAATAAAAAAAAAATACAAGTAATAAGTCACCGCTGGACATATTATAGGCCTCATCAGGCAGCACCACAACACCTGTCCTCTGTCTTCCGCATCCAATCTGTCACAGCCACCTTTTAAAGGTCATCTAGCTCGGGGGCGTGGTCTCCACTCCAGCCAATCGATTCTGTAAAAATCACACCGTATAAACGATGGTGAAGTGAGGTATCATTCCACCGTATGCCACTACTGACAGCTCACTTCAAGCTTCACCTAAGTTTTCGCGGTTTTCAGAATAACACTGCAGCACTCGTCTCCTCCACGGGCCATCAGTCCTTCGACAAACATGGCCAGCCCGCATAACTCCTAGTTAGCTTAATTAATGTATTCTATTGTGTAACTATATTAATGGCAGTTATTTGTTTTGTTTCAGACGAGCCGTGCGCCGTTGTAAGCGACCCACAGCCCAGTAAGAGTAGTTCAGTCCGCGCGACCGCCGACATACCTAGCAGCCCGCCCGCATAGGATGGTAGAAACTGACCCCGGGCCCAAGAAATCTCACAGTAAGTACCTAGAGCTACGCAGTCACGGTACAAGTGTAATTGTGGGGTAAGGGTGGGGTAATTGTGTAACACACTGTCAGAAGTAGCAATGGCTTTCATTTTGACAGTTCAACAATATTCATTGCGTTATTTATGTTGTTGAGCAGACAAATTTATCGAACATATGAAGCAATGGATTTTTCCTTCAAAATGATTCAGATTGAGATTAGAGTCAATTAGGGTGCTGAATGTCATTAACAGGAGGGCGTTGTTGGTAAACATTTGTGAAATTGACATAGAAATTGTATTGAAAAAATCAGGATGGCGGCGGTAGTTTCCATTTTGGCCACGCACCAAAAGATCCTTGTACCATTGTACATCAATGAATTTCAGCTGAAGACAAGGAGAATGTAGAGAAACGAGGTGACATGTTCCCGCAATACAAAGGGAGGATCGTCGTAACAATTAATAGGATTGACCATCGTTAAACTGATTTCACGCTGACACCTTAGCCCTAAGGCAAACTTCTGTATTATTTTCGTAACAAATAATGTTGCATAGAATGAAAAGTCAATACTTCACATAGGTATTGTGAAATCTTTGTTCTATTTAACGCTTTCATTGTTCTTTAAATTACACAATTCAATGTCTTAATAATCGTCTAAGTAAACAGTTTTTACTTGTGTATGGATACACGTTGTTTCATATGTGTTTTTAAAGGCAGCAAGATAAAAAGTTCCAATGTTCCAAATTTGAATGTTCCCACTGCTGGGACACAGGCCTCCTCTCTGTCAGAGGGAGTGGTCCGTAATCCACCAAGTGGGCCCAGTACGGGTGAGATGTCACTTCCAATGTTTGGTTCTAGGACATGCCTTTTCCGTTTTGAGAGCAATGATAGTGGTTTTAAAAGCATAGTACATTTGAAATTGTGTAGGTAACTTCACCGCAGAATAAAATATACTATACTATACTTAGGTACATTTTTCTAAAAACAAGCCCTGCAAATTTATAAACTTCCATAAAAACTTTCATTTTCATTTCATTTTTTCAAAATCCTGTCTTTGTGGTCAACATCGTTGCTTATAGAACTGTTGTCCAAATACCTACCATGATTCTGGACCCAGCGGTTTAGGTAGTGCGTTGTCTACCATCGAAAAAATGTATGATTTTTTATTTAGAAAGATCCACTTAATAAAAATCAAGTGGATCTTTCTAAATTTAAATTAGTGTCGAAAACCGGTACTTGAAATCAGTGGCGGACTAAGCCCGTCAGAGGCCCGGGGCGGCAAAGCTGAATGAGGCCCCCCCCCAGCTTTAAAAAAAATGTAGTTTTTCAAGCTTTTTATTCAGTTCATATTTGTATGTATAAATAAGTGTTTATGTTTATTTCGTTAATTTCGTCGGCAACGCCAGTTTTCTTCTCTTCAGAAATCGAAAAGTAATTGGATAAAGATCCAGCAAGCAATTTTGCCTCTTCAGTCTTCGTTTTTTTAGCTTCCTTTTCTGAGAGCCAGATGGTTGAATCCTTTTCAATAAAAATAATGAGATAAATAAGAAACTTTACACACTAATAAACTATTAAATATCAAAGTAATGAAATTCAATATTTGTTAAATGAGGCCTATGTTTATTTTTTGTACAAGAGTGAATTATTTGCACTTCATTCATTCAGGGATGCCTGGGAAAGTACCCGCTACAAAGTCGGGAATTCTCCCAGCATATTAGACGCGTTCAGCAAAGTTAAAAGAATATTAGTACCACGTAAAAAGTCTAGATGGCTGTAGTGTTTTGATCTTGATGAAATTATGTAGGTACTAAGCACATTTTTAAAGTCTTGTTTAGGATTTTATCAGGGGAACGCGGAGGCATTTGGGGGCCCCCAAGACCGGAGGCCCTGGGCGGGCCGCCCCTTCCGCCCCCCTGTTAGTCCGCCACTGCTTGAAATCAATGTCAAAGCGGATAAACTCTAATGCCAAATAGGTCAAAGAGGCTATTTCAGGTTCTTTTAAAAATGAAAGAAAAATGGTTTTATTGTTATACAGATATCACGAGCAATCGAGAAAGATATACATACACTGCAGCTATAAGGAGCCATCTTCTTCTTTTTGATAATTAAAAAAACAACCGGTCAAGTGCGAGTCCTATAATACTAACTTACCTAGTGAATGTCACATGAAACTCATGAAATTAAGTTTCAGGGTAAGATTCTCAGATCGCTTTTTGACTTTAGTTTGCTAAGTAAAGAAAATATGGACTTATTGTCATGCATATAATGTTCATATTCGTATAAGCGAATGTGAACTAGCGCTTCGTACGAATACCATTATTAACTTCACATTCGGCTTACTTTACTTGACAAAGTTGTAGCGGTATCTACAACGCCATATAAGAACAACGCGTCATCCTGACGTCACGCAAAATTCTGCATCTCGCAAGCAGAGTTTATCGGGCAGTTGCCCGCCAGACACGACATCCGTCTGGTCGGAGGATGCTTCATTTTCTATAGAGTATGATTGAACTTTACACCCTGTTCCTCATACCTCTATAAAGTAAAGTCGATCTGTAAATCTTGCGCTTACAGTCACCATCCTGTAAAAGCTGCCATGACTCACAATTAGGAATGTCCAAGTATTATTTGTTTAAAACTGGTCACAATGAGCACTTATTGAAGTCACCTGTTTATTTCATAACCTCATACGGAGATTATGCACATCTCAAGGTAACGAAGAACTACTGACCGACTGTTTAGCGTTGGAATGTTAATAAAAAGACGTATTCTGATGACGTTGTAGTGGGTACGGTTGGTAAACAAGTAGCTGAAAACGTCCAGAAAATCAGTATCGTTCAGCCGCTATGGCAACCGCATCAGGCGTGGCCGCTCAAACGAACCGCCTAGGCGGTCATCCGCTAGTGCGTAAGGACCCTTAGTTGAAAAAGTTATATCGGTCAAACAACCACCTCCCGAGTTGATGCACATTTGTGCTCGTTTTATGGCATCTTGAATTGTTGGTCGGAAAACATCCTCCAAATTGGTGATTTCTTCTTCAATGTTGACTTAAACAAGACTTGTAAAGTTTATTGTGGTAAACGTTATATTGTATTGTGTAGATTTCAAAAAGCCCCAAAGAAAGTCTGGCGCCGTCAAATCTGGCGATCTGGCCGACCAGTTCAAATCGCCAAAATAGGACCATCACACGGCCGGCGGCCCCGAAGTTGGTGTTTCAAAATCTCTGTCGTTGCATAAGAGCAGCTGTGCGACTATGTGTATCGCCCCATTGCAATGTCAACTTATTCTCTATTTTTCAAATTACCTATACAATGACATTATAACGTCATTAGTAAAAATTTTGGCACATTCACATTATGACATTACTTTGGCCCCACCTTGTATAAACTAAATAACAGCCGCACGGGTCGATCGAAGGTTAAGCTTGTCGCGGTCAGTTCATGGATGGGTGACCCTCCATAACATATCGACATACGATCTTTGACAGTCGTTACGGATAATCAGAAGCCCAAAAGTCTGACAAACAGTCTTACCAAGGAGCATCGTGTTAGTCGTGTCACCCAGTACCCAGGCTGTGGAGGTCAGATCAGAGTCGCTCCATGTCAAATACTGGTATTCAGCATCTGGTTAGACTGGAAACCGACCACGACATTGTTGGGAAAAGGTTAGGCAGATAACTAACCTAATAGCTGATAGAGATGGATGGATGAATATACCTCCAACAATTAAAACATACAGAAAAAATGCATATGTTCATTTCTCTTGAGAAGAATTACACTTACAATATTACAGGTCGCAGCACGTGGGACATTTGTGTAGTGTAGAATGTACAGTACATACCAATGCACCTGACTAATAGATAGATGATATAACGTTATACAGGAAAAAATAGGCAGATTGATATAACTGACCTGATAGACAATAAATGGAAGAAAATACCTACAACAATTAAAACTTACACAAAGAGATGTGTGTGTTTATTTCTCTTATGAAGAATTGCTACAATCACAGTTCGTAGCACGTGTGACACGTATAGTGTAGAGATGTATGCACCTAACCAGAAGATGGATGATACTAACGTTACGCAGGAAACAGCTAGTCAGATTGATATAACTAACCTAATAGACATGGTCACATTCACATGACTGATATAGATGATTGGAAGAAAATACCTCCAACAATTAAAACTTACACAAGGAATGCGTATGTTTATTTCCCTTGTGAAGAATTGCTACAATTACAGACCGTAGCGTAGCGTAGTCAGATTGATATAACTAACCTAATAGACATGGTCACATTCACATGACTGATATACATAGATGATTGGAAGGAAATACCTCCAACAATTAAAACTTACACAAGGAATGCGTATGTTTATTTCCCTTGTGAAGAATTGCTACAATTACAGACCGCAGCACGTGTGACACGTGTAGTGAGAGATGTACCAATGCACCTGTCTAGTAGTCTTATGAATGATATAACGTTACACACTAGAGGTACTTACACCTAAAATATTTATAGTTATTATTTTTAAACACTCTGCATTGTGCCTGTGTGAGCCAGTGTCGGCGCATGGTATTTCTTTATGGGAACTCATAACATAACTGGAGTGCAAAACTTTAGTAGGGTCAGCACGACATCTGAAGATAACCATGAAAACAGACAGAGAGTCTTTGTATTATTGGCAGCTAACACTAGGTACCTTAGTCTTCCAGGACAAATTTCGGTCATGACGGCCAATCTCTGCAGCAGAGTAGTCTCCGCTGATTTTTTTGAAATTTGTATGGCTAGTGCCATCGAAGCGGATGATATTATCGTGAAAGTGTGTCTGCACACACACTTGCACTATAATATCTATACCGCGTCGATCGTCCTCCGATTGAATGGCAATCTGACACGTTAGAGAAAAATCAGGCGCAAATAATAGTACCCTAGTTTGGTTGTGATGGGAATGCCTGGAGTGTGTCTGTATATTTTTTTTGGAAATATTAATTGATTTTTTGTTTGTTTCAGATTGTGATGTAAAAAGGGACCTGCAACTAAACGGCCCAGGTTCCAAAACCGCCGAGCTTGGTAAGTTAACTCTACCAGAACACATATAGTAGTTTTTATTCATTTTTTTTTTTTGTATTTATTCATCAGAATCAGCATAAAGGCTCCTGCAAACAGGCGCGACGCGCGACGCGAATCGCGCGCGACACAAAGGCACCGCTCGTTGCGCGACTTGCGGTGCCTTTGTGTCGCGTGTCGCGTCGCGCCTGTGTGTACGAGCCTTAATTGCGTAAAGGCTCCTACAAACAGCCGCGACACGCGACGCGACACAAAGGCACCGCTCATTGCGCGACTTGCGGTTCCATTGTGTCGCGCGCGATTTTATAGCGTGTCGCGCCTGTTTGAAGGAGCCTTAACACACTATCAATGTCAATCCGAATCATTTTGAAGGTTATTGCTAATCCATTGCTTCATAATCATGTTCGAAAAAATATGTCTGCGCAACAACGTAATTATCGCAATGAATGTTGTTAAATTGTCAAAGTGAAACCCGTTGCTACTGATAGTGTGTTACGTGTTACGCAATTACCCCGCTGATTGTATAAGGTGTGCTAAGGCAAATAATTGGCTACCAAACCTGAGAATGACGTAAAAGGGACTAAGCAATAAGCAGCAGCGTCCTTATAAATAGAGTATACAGTATGTTAACTAACAGAGGGCGTTCCCGTTAACCCGCAATAGTAGGTATAGCATCCATACATGCTAAAAAAATATTACCATTCGAAAATAAAATGTTTTTATTTTTATTTTTTTATATTAAAATATTCACTAAAAATCGTAAATTGATACTCTATTTATTTAATTAATTCTAATTTATTTAATTAAATAAATTCCGACATTGCTGTCCTTCAAGTACGCGTGTACAGAGTGTTTCTTTAACTATTACGATTTTTAGTGAATATTTTAATATAAAAAAATATAAAAACATTTTATTTTTTTAATGGTAATATTTTTTTTAGCATGTATGGATGCTATACTATTGCGGGTTAACGGGAACGCCCTCTGTTAGTTAACATACTGTATAATATGCTTGTGCTTAATAACATACATATAAACGTAGTGTGACTATTCAATGCAGCAGTAATTGTGATACATAGGCTTATCATTCGCCATAGTATGATTCATAATATTGTCCTTTTATGATTCTGCTAAAGTGGCTTTTTTAGGCCCCCTGGATTTTGCTGGGTAGGGAAGTGGGACTCACTGTTTATGGTAATTGACATTTACCGGCTGATATAATTTATATATCAGACCACCCTGTGCTGGCTTTAATTAATTTAATTATAACCTTATTTAAATACCCAAACAATTAACAGGACCTGTTCAGATACTGATAGGTATACAGGTACCTGCTAAATGATAAGGTAGTAATTTGATCGGTACTCCCGCACCTACGGCAACAATAATTATACCTCCTACTTAAATTATTGATTTATTAACCTAAAGAAACCATAAAGTTTCATAGGTAATAGGTAATACGGGCTGGTGTCCGCAAGTGTCCGCAACTCCACGTCAATGCGCGTATTTTGCGTACAAAGTTTAATATACCTGGCAATATCTTACTGATGCAATAAATAAACGGTTGGTTAAGATCTTTTCCGGTTGATAACTTTATGGTCTTTGGTCTATGCCTACGATCCGATTAACTAACCATTATTCTAATGCATAGGATTGTTTAATTGAGCTGTTCTGGGTGCAGCACTGAAACAGCAAACTGTCACTAATGTGGAAGTGATCCTTTGGATTTTTCCCATTAGGACTAAAAAACCTGTTAGGGCCATTTTTTACTGAATTTTCTGGACTGGTCATCGATATTCTGCTTTATTTTAATAAGATGATATTAATTGATTACGCATAGCATAATTAGCGTATAGTGTTCCTACTGCCTGGTACAAAGGCCTCCTCTCTACGAGAAGGAGTGGGTCCTAATCCTCCACGTGGGCCCAGTGCATGTCGGTCGATGTCAGATGACTTCGAATTTTCAGATCTACGATATTTTCTTTTACCGTTTTGAGAACAGTGTGATATATCATAATTATTATTTGATTGTGTGTAATGCTTTGTTTATTTTGTTTATAGGCGTCGTACCGTCATTAAAGACTCAAGTCAAGCTCGACCCCGAGAAGGGCCCCAACTCGGAAAAAGCTGACTTCGAAAGGGCTATCGAATTAACCGGTAAGTTCGAATAAATAATATTAACTATAACGTATTCATTCCGCTATCAAAAATCCTTGATTTAATTTTCCTAGCAAAGGCTAGCGCAGATTGGGGCGGGACGCAACACATCTCTGTACATTTTCTATGAACGCATAGTTACTTTAGGCGGGCCACGGGTTTTTGTATGAAAATGCGTTGCGCTGCGACCCGTTGCGGCAGTCATGTGCGCTTGGCTTTATAGGTACTAAATCAAGCCAAGTTAGGTACTTAATTACCAAAGATTTAAATATCATAGTTTAAATAAAAGAAATTAAATAGATTTATGACAAGTTGTAGATTAAAAAGAAGTCATAAATAAATAGTTAGGTTTGAAAACAATGGAAATAGGTAGGTACTAATGATCATCATGATGAATGACAGACAATCACGGACAAGTAATACCTATAAGGATACGTATAAGTTTGTTGACAGAATAAAACGACTGTAGTATATTTATTCCGTTGTAAGCAGCCAACATTTTCCTAAATAAACATAAATACCTACTTATATACAAAGTAAGGGAACAATGAAGGTCAAGATTGCAAAGAACTATAAATCAAGTTACATATCAAATTAAAAGGATGTCACTTAATGTTTTGTAAATCGATCCGTCGACGTCGACCTACAAAACTAAAAACATAATGCGCAGTTACATTGCATTCTTGACATTCAATTACATAATAAAAACAATGATATATGAAACCGTACACGGCTTCGTTGGTAAATAAAACAGTAACTTGAACGAGCTTTTATGAATGGAGAGAGCTCGAATTGCATTCCTCGACGTAGCCGCGACGTTCGGCGTTGTAAACATGCCTTTACTAAGAACCGCATCGTACGACCACTCCTGATTGAAACTTGAACCCTAACATGAGCTTTAGCTATTGTTTTTAAAGTATTCTTTTGGTACTATCGCTTCCTTACTTGTAAACAACAAATGATAATAAACTTCTGGTAATGTGCAGCTTATACAAACCATTGTAAGGTTCCTATTTCATCAAATATACCAAACCATACCTACTTAAAGAAGTAGATACCTAATAGAATTTCTGTTTGTCTAAATAAGTCAATAATACGCATGACGGCCAAAAATCACAATGAAATCTTTTTCCTATTCAATTGTTTTGAATTCGCACAATCAATGTATCAGAAACGTATTACCGGTAGTCATCGGTTAGTGGGCAACCCTAGGAAGCCACGAGCTGTATCTGTTTACGTTTGCGCAGGATATGGACGGTTCCACTACCTGCTCCTGGCGGTGTGCGGCCTGGTCAGCACCTCCGAGGAGATGGACGTCATCTCCATGTCCTTCATCCTCCCGTCGGCACAGTGCGACCTAGACCTCACCACACAGACTAAGGTAAGTCCTTAACTTAACTTTACGTTACTGTCACTGCATCGCAAAACATACTTCTGTCTCTGTCATCTAAAAACGATTGAAAGAAACAGAACGATGTTTTGAATGCGATTAACGCTAAAAGCATTTAGTAATTTGTGGTGCAAGGGGGCCTACCTGGGGGCCTAAAAAGGCCACTTTGGCAGAATCATAAAAGGATAACATTATGAAACAATATGAACTTAGTTCACTCTTTGTTAGGTAACTGTTAAGTTTAACGTATCAAATCACATTGGTGAAGGATTTTTTAATTTTTTTTTTGTCTGTGCTAAAATACCAATTAATCCAATCTAAATCCAATCCCAATCTCTTTGATTATACCTACGTAGTGCAGCGAAAAAAAGAAAAACACGGATTGTCTTCGCCATAGTATGATTCATAATTGATTGATTATCCTTTTATGATTCTGCCAAAGTGGCCTTTTTAGGCCCCCTGGATTTTGCTAGGGGGCCGTTCAAGTATTACGTAAGCAGATTTTTTTGCAATTATAACCCCCCACTCCTCCTCGTCAGCAAAAGTAAGCAAAGCTCTTACCCCCCCTCCCATGCTTACGTAAACATTGGTACAGACGCCAGCACATCAAGCTACCCGAAACTGTCAAATTTTCCCAATCAACTTTGAACCTTATGCTTTAGCGATAAAGTTGAAAATCTATTAAATAAATTTGACAGATTGTAGTAGCTTGATGTGCTGGCGTCTGTACATGCATTTTATTTCTTTTACTCGGTTCTAATTATTATCGGGAATCCCTGAAAATGCGTTTCTTTTTCAAACATAGATAAGTAGGGTTGCCATATGCGTTCAAACCAAAATCGACAAAATTTTGTAGAAAATCCGATAAAGTAACAAAATAAATACTGCTCACGTAATCACCATCCAGACCCCCCAGATCCCCCATGTCATCAAAAATAAGCAAAGCAAAGACCCCCCCGCCCCCCTGTAGTGCTTACGTAATACTTGAATGGCCCCTAGGTAGGGAAGTGGGACTCACTGTTTTTGGTAATAAGTCACAAGATTTTGTTCAGTATTTTGGAAAAGCACCCTAAAGTTGCGTAACACACTAGGTATCAATCTCAATCTGAATAATTTTGAAGGATATTGGTAGTCCATTGCTTCATAAGTATTATGTTCGAAAAAATTGTCTGCTCAACAATGTAAATAACGCAAATCGCAATGAATGTTGTTGAGATGTCAATATGAAACCCATTGCTACTGACAGTGTGTTACGCAATTACCCCGCTGGCTATACTTGCCCAGTTTTATAGCTGCTGCGACAACAGCCAAAGCTCTACAAAGGTCAAAAGTGTTTTGGGCACTTTTCCTGTTGACAGCGATGCGGTTGAATATTATTATTATTATTTTAAGTCTGTTACCTCATATAGGCATTATGTAAATATTATCTTGTTTGAATAACGAAATGACTAGGTACAAAAAAAAAACAAAGGTCACCAGCGATAACAATATTGGAAAATCACATTCAGAAAGCGAAACTTCTCTCGGACTACTTAGCTACTGTATTTACGTCTGTCAGTAAATAAAATCACATGGATACCTAAGTAAAATAATATTATCCTATAACAAACGTTGTTTTCATAAACTAAGAAGAGCATAGCTGATGAATGTTTCTATTTTGTTCTAAGTAGCCAACTCTTTTGGCAATTTTACGATTGAATTGAAAGAAAAGAGTTGGCTACTTGAATATGGAATCATTCGTATTAAATCGTCTAGCATTACATATTAACGATCTATTTGCAGATATCATAAAAAGGCTTGCATCATTTTTAAACATTTTTAAAACAATTTTATTTTTGGAGGATATGATGGTCTCTTTCATTTACGTAATGTTTTATTTGTTGCATTAGTGCAGTAAGCAAATCGAATGATCCATTCAAAAAACTGTAGTTAAGTACTTAGTTCGTTAAAATCAATGACCGGTCAAATCGAACTAAGTAATTGAAAATGAATCACTCTTTGAGATTTTCCATTTTCACGGCCGGTTAGAAATTCGCACCGATCTGTGAAATAATCCTTCTTTGTCTCGTTAGGACAACATCAAGTCTTGTTAGACTTGATGATGTCCGACTGTAATACCAATTGTTTGTCCCCTCTACAATTTAACTGGGTTTCCACCCCTAAAGAAACTGAACTGCGTTGGTCTCGTTCTGACCAGTGACCACCTTTTATCACTGGTTTGCTACTCAGCCATGGACTTGTTGACATCTATTCCCACTAGGGTTGCCATGTCTACTGTATAATAGCCTGTAGATCCTGTATAATAGTAGTCTGCTATATTAGAGGTACTAAGAGGTAACTACTAGTATTTATTAGGCGAAACTACTATTATTTTGGCCATGTAATAGAGTCTTACAGGCCATTGCCTGTAAGACAATACTGCTTCGAAAATATTGGCAACCCCAATTCCCACATAGTCTTTGTCACTTCACGTGATGCCCCAGTTTTAACAACCACGTGTACCTATGCATGTTTTCATTTCAATTAATATCTTAGTTCAAACTAATTAGCACTGCAGTCTTATATATTTTACGGGAATACCACTCGTATTTTTCCGGTGTTACGTTTTTCTTCAACGAACCTATTAATTTAGCAACTACCTAAATCTATTGCAAGATGACTTTCATCATCAAATGCGACAGTTTCCGTGACTTCCATACCAGTCGAAGGTTGTTCTATCTTTGGCAATTCCAGAAGTGATGTACAGTGCAGTTCCTGTCATCTTTGATGCAATAAATACTTCAACAAACAATAGATAAACAGAACACAAACGATAATTAAATGAATAAACGGTGGCATTTAAATTTACCATAAATCTTGTAGAATCATGAGGAAAACCGAATGCCCGACAATAAAAGAGATTCTGGTTTGGTAAACATTTTTATGTAAAGACTGATGTCATTCAGTAGCTGTCAATTTCACACAGTGCGAATTATTTGCAAACAGTCAAACGTGTGTTTACGGGTGACGTTCAATGATACTTAAATGTTTGTAGTAGTTACATAGAATTAGAAACAAATATTTTGTAGATTTCGGAATTTCCGAACAAACTGAGAATTTTAAAATTGTATTGTGCCTCGTTGGTCTAATGAGTGGGTCTGCTGAACGTGTGGTTCTGCATATGGTTTCGATTCAAAGCGCTGATCTAGGATTTCATTCAAGGGGGGCAAATGTATCTCTCTGGGAGGACGGGGGTAATTTCTCAAACGTGAAAGCCCCCATTCGGCACCTATTCTCTGTAAATTCAACAATGCACCCCGTTTTCGGGGATGTCTACGACTATCTATATCTAGTTACCAATAGTATACTGCCGGCCGATTCTGTAAAAATCTCACCGTGAAAACTTAAGTGAAGAGAGTTTGTTTTTGCTAGGAATTGACACTATTGACAGCTCGCTCCACGCTCACTTCACCATAGTTTTAACGGTGAGATTTTTACAGAATAGCACCGCTGTATACAAAGTAATAACATACAGGTTATAAAAAATATAAAAATACTGTCTGTCCACTACTAGGTTAACCGTTTTTTGACAGGTGGAACTAGTGATTGCAGCAACATCATAGTCACACATTTCGATAATTCACACTTTAATTTGTATGTAAGTAGGTAGTATAAATTATCGATTTTTTATTGTCGAATATAAAATGGTGCGGTTTCTATGTCTGTGTTTATTTTTATTAAATACAAAACAATATGAATTAGCTGCTTTGTTTACTTTCATTGAAATTTTTCAGGTTTTATTTTATTTATTTTTTGGAAAACTTACAGTTAATCTGACACAATAGTTACTAAGTTTTTAACATGATGATGGCGGACATCAGCGTAAAAATAAATTATGCATTTAGCCGTATCAATTGTGTTGTAGTGTAGGTACACAGGGGTTTACTACATATTAAAAACCGGCCAAGAGCGTGTCGGGCCACGCTCAGTGTAGGGTTCCGTAGTTTCCCGTCCGTCACAATAAGTGTTCCCGCTTATATGAGTATAAAAGTGGGTATCCATTATGTTCGCGCTCCTGCAATTATTTTGTACAACTTTTTGTATTTTTTGTACAAAAACTGTTGTTTCCATCAAGTTCAAAATAATTTTCCTAGAAAGTCCTTATAACGTTCTACTTTCCAGATTTTTTTCAAATTTTCTAAACTTATGGTTCAAAAGTTAGAGGGGGGGGGACGCATTGTTTTTTACTTTTGGAGCGATTATTTCCGAAATTATTGACATTATCAAAAAATGATTTTAGTAAACCCCTATTCATTTTTAAATACCTTTCCAACAATATATCACACATTAGGGTTGAAATTAAAAAAAAAATCACTTCCCACTTTACATATAGGGGGGCTACCCTAATAAAACATTTTTTTCCAATTTTTATTTTAGCACTTTGTCGGCGTGATTGATATACATATTGGTACCAAATTTCAGCTTTCTAGTGCTAACGGTCACAGAGATTAAGCGAGGACGGACAGACGGACAGACAGACATGGCGAAACTATAAGGGTTCCTAGTTGACTACGGAACCCTAAAAACCCCGTTTTATACATGCATAACATTTTATTTAAGTATTAAAATCGAAATAAAACATTAACATCTTGTTTATGGTAGCAAATCCGTATCCTGGAAAATGATTTATATATTTTATTGATATTTGAGTGGATGTAAGGTTTTTCCGTAGGTGCCCACTGATTTACCTATAATATTAAATTATTATTTTCGATCTAATCCTATATTTCAAGCGATTGCATTCGATCCCATCACTTGTACGATAGAATGTAATTTCATACGCATAAAAATTATACATTTTTGTCAAAACTGATACACGTACCTACGTATAATAATAATAAGACCTACCTAGTATCTACCTATAATAATAGTAAGAAATAATTATAATGAACTCAAACTCAAAGCATTTATTTCAATTAAACCATTTACAGGCACTTTTGAATTGTCAAGAAGTCGGTCAGGCAAAAAATATGAAGCTAGTTGCCCATTCCAAAACGTAGGTACCTATGGAGAAGAACGGGCAAGAAACGATTTTTTAATAAATGGAGTAGATCATTAATATACACTGAAAAGAGGAAAGGACCCAATATCGAGCCTTGTGGAACACCAATTTTTACTAGTAAACCAAGTGAATTGAACTTGTTGTTGTATACGATAAAGGCGAAAGTTTGTGAGTGTGTATGTGTGTGTGTGTGTCTTCACGCTCAAACGGCTGGACCAATTTCGATAAAATTGTAGTATGGTGGTAGCTGACACCCTGGATTAACATATAGGCTACTTTTTGTCCTGATATTCCCACGGGGTAAACTAATGCAGGTGAAACCGCGGGACGCAGCTAGTGGCAAATAAATACAACCAAGTTAGAGGTACCTACAACAGTAACTCTGCCCTCCCCACATGGCATTACAGACGTGATGTTGTGTTATATAGGATTTGAAATCCATGTGCTCTTCGTAGTAAAACCTTCAGAATGATTAAGTTGTCAGCTTTCTTCAAGGCTTATCGTGTTTTCCTATGATCTGGCGTGTGATATTGGCTTTGTAGTTAGAGCATGTCAGGGGCCTCTCAAATTGTTTTAACACATTACATAAGGGTCATTAGGCTCATCTTAGCATTTTAAACGGTTACCTACTAAATCTATTATGACACTTATGGTTTGTTTTGTGACCCACCGTACTGAATTGTGTAAATTATTTCATCACCATTGCTCTCAGAAACGGTGAAGGAAAACATCGTGAGGAAACCGGCATGTCCTAGAACCAAAATTCGAAGATATGCGACTTGCGACATCTAGATCATCCCACACGAGCTCGCAAACTTACGCGGTCAAAATGTACGGAACCATTGATGAAAATAATATATCAATGTACGGAACACTTTTTTTTATTAACTGACGAACACTTTCAACGCAGGGGGGTGCAGAATCATGTAGGTACCTACTGAATCCATGTTGCGCGTCGATGTCCCAGCTACCCGTAGGAAGAATAGCGGTTACCTATAATTTCGATATAATACACAACATTTTCAGGTTTAGAGCAGCATTTAGAGAACTCCGTCGAAAACGTTGATTGAGGATCGATTGGGCACGGAAGCGTAAAGATCAATAATAATTGTGAATAGCTATGCATGTGTGTGTATATTATATGTCATTGTGTGATTTGTGTGCCACCAAAGTCTCTCATTTCCCTATATAGAGCCTCGTCCTGTCTATCTGTGATTTAAATGACTCAACGATGAACTTACGACGTGATTCCTTCCAGGGATGGCTGAACAGCATAATCTTCATCGGCATGATGGTAGGCGCGTACGCATGGGGCTCTGTGGCCGACTCGGTGGGCCGCAAACGAGTTCTCATCGCCATCTCCATTGTCAACGCGCTTGCCATCGTCGCCTCCTCATTCAGCCAGAACTACGAACTCTTCATGGTCTTCCGTTTTATCAATGGTGCCGCGTGAGTATACATTTTTAACGATATTAAAGAGCCTTTTTTAGTGACCAGGTAGGCAATATCCGCTAGATATCTAACTGAAAAATAAAACTATAATTGTATAACATTAACTAATCTGTCAGATAAGACTATTTATCGGGAGTTGGCAAACTTAGGAATTATAATAACGTTCGGAGTTCTCTTCTTAGAGCCGCAGACAGATGCGACGCGACGGTGCGCGGTGCGACACGATTCTGGTAGAACAGTTACTATGAAATTTTCATAGAAATTTTTCTACTGGAGCGCCGCGTCGCACTGTCGCATAGCACCTGTCTGTGAGAGCCTTTAACCCGAGACTTATAGACAATGCAAAGGGCGTCAGTACGTTCGCCTCTTTCGGAAATATGAGCGCCTGCCTTTGTTATCACAGCAATGTATATCTACAAATTAGTTACATACAATGTAGCTACGTAGGTAACTGTTTCAGTACGTCTTGAATATCAGAAATCCTTGACACAAAACCTGAAATTGTATTAGTTTTCAGCTCGTTAAAAATGCATACTTAGTAATAGGTACCTACATAATTACCCGATATAATGAAACGATAAAATCACAGTATAAATATGAACAGTATGAAAACTAGGCCTATTTGTTGAAATAATTACCTACGATCCATTGGAGCGTTTGGGTTGTCATTCTTAATGCCTGTAAAATTCATAAGTGTTTTATTGTAACGAAGTTTTTTTAACGCGGTTTGCGGTTAGGAGTTGGCTGGTTATCTTTCCCTTCTTCTAGTCAAAACGTAAATTCAAGATGGCGGCTACGAAAAATTCAAATTTTTCATCGTGAATATAATTTTCATAGTTTTCGAGGGTGAAAATGCGCGCCGCTCAACCGATGTCTAGTTAACCCTGTACTATACCGTTTCAACTCGAGAATGGGTGTAATAGTAATTAAAGAAAACAATATTTAAAAAAAATATCTTGATTCTTCGTAATTATCTCGATATCCGTGGTGATTATAAATTATTTACTGAAAAACGACACCCATGAAAAAAAACACTGGCACTCCGGTAGTGCCGACAGAAGTGAAAACTTGAACAATTACGAGTGTATTTTGTGAATCGTCTTATAAACAAAACACGCGTGTTAAGGTGTGTTCCTTATTTTATAGGGTTTTTTGCAAATCAGGTATGATGACCAAAGTGACTGGTTTATTCTTCTCGTGAAAGGAATTTATTCAGATTTGCTCGTCGTCAGTTATATATATATCCGTGGTTCAGCGCCATCTCGTCGTTGTTGGATGAACTACGTAGTTAGTACGCGACTTACGCGAGGCCTACGTAGTTAGTACGCGAGGCCCTCGTAGTTCTTCCCGATGTGCATAGATGGCGCTGTCCTCAACAACGCGCTCGTCGTTGTTGGATGAACTACGTAGTTAGTACGCGAGGCCCTCATAGTTCTTCCCGATGTGCATAGATGGCGCTGTCTTACGTTTTATGTCTTACGAATTTTCGATCAGGGTCACGTGACCTGACGCGAATTTAGAAGTTTTTACCCATTCCAAAAAAAGTACACAGCGCCGCTAAAGAAGTTTTCACTTCAAAAAATTGAGAATGAGTATAGTAGATGCGCGAGTCTGTGTGATTGCCGTTTCAACCATTTGTACGTGGTGATCTTTACTGTGATAAAATTGTACACTGTTTCTTGACGTGAGTAACCCGTGCTTATAGTTTTAGGTACTTATGTCTAAATTAACAATACTTAAAAGTAAATACATTATAACTGAACTAAGATAGTCAGCAAACAGTAGGTACCTACCTAGCTGCTAAATATGGGCCTGCAATCACAGAACATGGTATACCTATTACCTAGGGCTGATAGATATAATGAACACAATGTTCAATGGGGCAAACTACTTCTTCTTCCATCTCTTAATCCCAGTTCTATCTGGGGTCGGGTCTTCCTGTACAGCAGCGCCAGGACGATCTGTCCTATGTTGTCATAGGAATTAGATTCTGCGCTTTCATCTCCCTCTCGATACTAGACCACCATGTAGCGGGGGTCTTCTCTTCCCAGGCGTTTCGTACGGATATTCAGTGGTGCAAACGAAACATTTGTGGTGTTTAGATTTAGACCTTAAGAATGAATTCCTTAGACCATTTTTCCCGCATCCTGGTGAGACCAATCCTACCAACACACACCAACCAAACACCAACTTACTTTCCTGCACTTAGCTAGATATAAGTTGTCTAACCTATAGTTTTCATATAGGTAACTTTCCCACTAAAATTAGTATCGCTTGCATCAAGCAGGATATCTCGTAACGAACCGTTGTTTTTACATCAGGATATGATTCAAGTACGTACTTAACGACCAAGAAATAGGTACTTTTTCTGCCAACCTTGCCGAACTAGAACTGTTTTTTATGGGGTGTGAATTAAATGGTTAGCATAGTATTGTTATTTCTGTGAGCAGAAAAATATAATCGGTGAGCAGAAATAGCTAATTGGTCAGCAACTCATGGTCAGCAAACATTTCAAAATCAATCAGCAATTTATGTCATTCTGGATGGCTGTAATTATTTTTGTACAGCATAAGGTGGTCGATAATAATAACGACAAACGCACATATAAACTTTTATTAGTGGAGAACGTGCTGATATTAGAACAAAAATGAGTGACTACGAAAAGAAAGAACTTCACTCGCTCTTGCATCCAATGTCGACGGAGCCCCGCTTCGCGGGGCTCCTATTTCTGTGAAAAGGGTTTAAAGTAACCTAACAAAACCGAACCTCGGGGTGGGAACATCATATGAACATTATACATTTTGATCAACAGCGCAAATGTTGTTATCGCAAATAAATATTCGATGAAATGAAAATTATGTTACCTTTTCACGCCTAATCCACAAAATCTTGCCGCTCAAGTAGTTATTTTGCGGACTGAATGTTTATTATGCAAACTCATGTTATTGTTGGCTGCCTATGTATGATTTAATTTTTGACCATTATCAAAATTAGTTGCGGAACAAGAATTGCTGCCTGATTTTTTTTATTGCAAACAAAATCTTTGTATGCTGACCAAATTATTTAAATGCTGCTTTTGGGTGGCTCGCCAAATTTTATAATTGCTGACCCATTTAATTACATTTCTTTTTTATGAAAGCGGACTAATTTAAAATATTTATGAGGACGTAAGGAGTATTGTTAACAATATTAAAAGAGTACTTACCTAACGGATCTTTTGCATGAGTAATACCAACACGACACTTTCTTCGTGTGAAATTACAATAAGAGTTAACAATTGAGTAGCAGGAACTACTTTCCTCCGTGTCCTGGAGACCAAGCGCTATCTAGTCACGTGAAGACTGCCTGATTTTCACCAACAGTCACTGTAGAGATGGGAATCACTCACGTTTTAAAATACTTATGATCACGTTCACACATTAAAGAATACTTTCAAAAGAATACATCTTGACGTGGTTTCGAACCGACGCATCGTCCCCCCCCAAGTAACACAAAATCGATATAATGGAAAAAGTGATGACCAGAAAATTTCTTCTAGCTTCGTTATAGAATTTGAAGGGTTTTAGCAATGTCTTGCTTCTGTATAACAGCATTTTATTAACTTTGTAGTTCCTAAAGCTATATAATCCTCTTTTTCAATCTTTTGTGCAGCTAAAGGTTTTATTTTAGACATAATTTATGTCTCTATACAGCTTTTAATACAGCTGTAAGCATTATACAAAAGTGTAGGCCGTATGTAAGCATTAATTACGGCTTAGGCTATTAAAAAGCATTTTAAAATTCTTTAAAACTGCTCTATGTTTTATAACGACCTTTCGCATGGGTCACAACTGTTTAACGGTGTACATTGGTGCTGTTTTAATGCCAGCTTTTTAAAAGCATTTCATCATAATATTATATAGCCTTTATCTATACAAACGTATAATGACAAGAATTTTAACAAGCAATAAGTCGTATTATCCGCATGCCTAAAGTTTTTAATTATGCTTACGCCATTTTGCTTTTTGTATCGATAATATTTAAAATTTAATTTTATGGTAAATAGCCCTTTAGAAAGGACTTCAACCTATGGTATTGACCGGCCGGTACAATACAGGTATCATAATGACTAAAACTAAAGATTTCTTCGTAAGAGCATAATTTTTTTTACAATTCCACATATTTTTATAATATTTTTGTAATAAATAGCTCTTTAATTTGAAGGCGCATGAAATATTTGATTCAAATATATACATACTTTCACAGTAAACTGATACTCGCAACCTTAATTCACTCATAGAGAACAAAAACAAGAGTTTAATTACTTGCCTTGTAGCACTTATATTTTTTTGTTGAAAGTATCCATGTTCTTTTTACACAAGATTTATTAATAATAACAGAAATTAAAAATAATATTTGAAAATGTTTTTATTTTGCCTTTGTAATGGTACAAGCTGTATAAGAGCCGCATTTAACATATGCGCACTGCTTTGACCTGTTTTCACAGCCCCTTATAATGCGTTTATCATTCCGGTAGACAACCAATATAATGCTGCTAAAATGCCATTCTTACACTTAAGGCTGTATAATTTGGGGCCCAAATTAGCATTACAAGAGCTGTATAGTGGTTTATAATGCCTATATGTAACTTCTTATAAAGCTATAATAATATGCTAATTCTGTTATCCATCGATTATAAAGCTATTTTGTGCTACTTGGGCCATCACCATTCGATACCGTTTTGACCAATTAGCCAGCGAGCTTGTAGCGATTGTTATGAATTTGTAATCTTCTTTGAGGTCTAGAATCCTACAATTGATGACGCTGTATTTACATACCACATGAACACCTATTTCACTTTTTCTTCTAACGATATCAATTTCCTTTCTCTTGTCAACAGTTTAGGTGGATCCGGTCCTGTGATCTGGTCGTACTTCGCGGAGTTCCAGCCG
Source organism: Luperina testacea (assembly GCA_927399505.1). Taxonomy (NCBI): domain Eukaryota; kingdom Metazoa; phylum Arthropoda; class Insecta; order Lepidoptera; family Noctuidae; genus Luperina; species Luperina testacea. The sequence continues at coordinate 5,988,247 of OV656771.1, forward strand.
AAGAATAAGCGAGGAGCTATGTTGAGTTTTATGGCGGCTTTCTGGACTCTCGGGAACTTGTTCGTCGCCGGTTTGGCGTGGGTTATCATCCCTGCTGGTAATTATCATCAGTTTATTCTTACTTACAAAAGGTGGAAAATATCCCCCTATGTAATATAAGTACGTAATGTATGTAATATAAGCGTGTATATGTAATATAAGCGTTGCTAAAAGTTAAGAGACGTCTAAACATAAAAAAAATATGGTAGATAAAGCAGTCGCTAATCAACGTTTACCTATAAATAAACTTCCTATAGTTTAGGATGGTACCTTTTATGCTCATAGGTACTAAACTGAGTTTTCTTAATTCCAGAAATCGGAGGTGTCACAAATGGATTCGTATACAACTCATGGCGAATTTTCTTACTGGTTATGTCACTACCTTCGTTCTTGGTGGCTGCATTACTGTTCTTGTTGCCCGAGTCTCCCAAGTTCCTGATATCAACTGGTCGCCACGAAGAAGCCTTGGAAGTTTTCAAAGGCATCTATATGATGAACACTGGTCGTAGCAAGGAGGAGTACCCAGTCAAACAGCTGCTGGTCGAAGAAATCTATCATTCAAAGCCAGAGAAACAAATTGAAGCTAACAAGGAGCCCAAATCTAAGTTAAGGAAAATGTTTAGCGACATCTTGGAGCACAGCAAACAGTTATTCGTGCCGCCTATACTCAAGTTTACTACGATCTCTATCACAATTAATTTCACATTCCATATTGGGTGAGTAACTATACCTACTTAAACAATTACCTACTTACTAAAAAAAATACGAGAGAAACGATATTTTGAAAGCTACCTCAGTACACTTCACAAATGAAGCTATATATAACTGCACGGTACAGGGTTCGAATCCTTTGAAATCGTCGTGAGTTTTTGTGATTTACCGATATTAGGTATTATAGGTGCGCAGTGTGCACGGCGACACATCAAGTTATATGTGTATTTTCAGTATAAGCTTACGTCGCATTGTATAGGTGTTTCGTCTAATGAGAAGTCAGTTTATACTGGAAATGTATAGCTTAATATAATATCGTCGTGCGTACGTATGCATATCGCTTGACTGGTGGCATCGGCTAAACTTTCGAATCTGAGTAGGTAAAATGCGCGCCACGAAAGATGAGACTTGACCCCGCCTCCCCCGCCCCTATGACGTCCGGTCCCGTCCCGCACTCAGACCTCATACCGCTAAAGATACCTAACTAAAATCGTGTACTGCGCAAGTCAAACCACGTGGTGTGTCAAGTCTCATCTTTCGTGGCACGCATTGTATAAGAGTGAAACACTTTTAAAGTACTAACTTAAAATTTCTCTACAGGTATTACGGCTTAATGATGTGGTTCCCCGAGATGTTCAACCGTTTCGACGAGTGGTCCAGGACCCACGACAACGCGGAGGCGGATATATGCATGGTAACAGCATACGTCACGCAGTACGGAACGCATTCGACGGCAGCGCAGTGCGACGCTCATATAAACTCTGATGTATTCATGGAGTCGCTCATCACTGTGGCTGCTGCCATTCCATCTAATATCTTCGCTGTACTTGGCATGGATAGACTCGGAAGGAAGTTCTTCCTCGGTAAGGATTTTTTATATTTTTAAGGCTCCTTCAAACAGGCGTGACACGACTCGCGACACAAAGGCACCGCAAGTCGCACAACGAGCGGTGCCTTTGTGTCGCGCGCGATTATATCGCGTGCCACGCCTGTTTGTAGGAGCCTTTAATGAGGGTAGTTGGGTGTGTCTCTTGTCATTGCACCTCTCTGAAGTCACACCTAAATTCGCGAAGCTGAAATTATCTGTTACTCCATTATATCCTACTTCTTCAAACCATAAACCCTAGATAATATTTATTCCTCTTGAATGGTTTTAAAGACTAATTATTTTTTCCTATATTTCAGTGTTCTCAACATTCTCCGCTGGCTTATGTTCAGCAGCTATGTACTTCGTGTACAATAAGACTAACAACTTAATCGTAAGCGCCATCTTCAGTTCGGTGATATCCTGCGGTAACGCATCGCTCGACTGCCTCATCACAGAAGTCTTCCCTACCAACTTACGGTAAGATATCTGAATGAACTGTCAAAAATTAAAGCGAATTTATGTTTTAACACAATTGAATAGGTCTGAAGATTCAACAGACTGACAAACCGAAAGATTTAATGCCGCTCGCTGGCTGTTGTTCACCTTGCCAAACCATAGGTTTTCTCAATTAAGGGTATCATATCCGTGAGTGTATCCAAACCTCATCATTCGGAGTGTTCAGTATAAGTATCCTATTGCAGGCCAATATTGACATAAAAAAAAATAGGTATGTACCATAAACAAGTGCCATAACTGGTGAAATGTGGGTGTATTATGACCTGTGCTTAACCCTTCGGGCAAAACGATGATGTTATGTATGTTATACAAGAATAAGATTTAACTGAATTATTTTGATTGCAGCGCTACTGGTGTAGCGGTGTCGATGGTGGCGGCGCGGCTGGGTGGCATCATCGGTAACGTGGTTATCGCAGCTCTGCTGGACACGTACTGCCCCGCGCCCACCTTCATCGTCGCCTTCCTCCTGGCCAGCGGCGGCCTCATGTGCCTCTTCCTGCCCAACACCACGCGGCAGGCCCTGTCCTAACATCGCCACCACTACTCACACAAACTGCCTCACTCACACGACCTTTTTCTTGCCGTACAAAAATATTTATTTGTAATGTCAATTTGGAAGAAGACTAAATTACGGCATTTTGTCTGAGTACCCTGGCCTGCCATGTGATATATAACATTATTTTTAAGATTTAAGCGTTAATATCATCGAAAGATCCATTGATGTAACTAGTTTTTTTTTACACATTTGTACAATAGCTTTATATTAATGTAAAAATGTTTTTATTTATGAACTAAATGAAAGTACGAACGATACATATTCCTAGTAATTAAAGCAATGGACTGTTGTAGGTTGTTATAACTAAACTTATTCGTTATACATTTGTTTGAAATTGTAAACCAGACTAAAAGTTTCGCGCCAGATCTTTTATTGATAAAGTATTATAGGATAAGAATCATTTCATTACCATGTTGTATATTGCAACTATTTTAATATTACGAATTTATAAATTACCATTGTTATCGTAGTTTGTAGTTGTGTAGTACGTAGTAAAATTATAAAAAAAACACGAGTTGTGATATACTTAATAAAGTTTGTATCAAATCTTTGCATTGTATATAAGTGCATTTTTCAAAACCATGAAACACCTTATTAATTACAATGCAATATATTTTCCTAAATTCATTTCAGTGCCTTAGTTTTATTTAAATAAGTAAAGTGTCACCTGAAAAGAAATGAGTAAATCATCAAGATAATGTTTGTTGTTTCATTTTGTTACTTGGTCCTAAGGCGGTTATCACACTGCACCGGACACCGTGTTTTTAACACTTTCAAGGACACTATACGGCTATAGCCGTCATAATAATAACATTTCTATTGTTTCTCGTTTAACGCGCCGGAACCTATAAACTTTGACTGTAGACTGTGACAGTGTCAGTCTGTTATACCCTGCGGTTTTCGTACACAAATAAAGATTCTACAGACGCCGCAGCACCGCAAACCGGAGTGGCGCCCGGTGCAGAGTGACAGCCGCCTAAAGCTTGAGTATTATCTCCACTATAAATAACAACAAGATATTGATTAAATTTATTTAATAAAACTACACAGAGGTTATTACTAAAGACTCCATTTTATAGTCTGACCTAGATTTTACATAGATCACTCAAACAAACCAATAAGTGCTTTTGACAGTATGTTTAAAAATTACTTCAACAATATTGTACTTAATATTAACCCTACATTATTGATATAAGAAATTTATCCATTTCAACTGACGGTAAACAGCCGCACTCTCATATCTCTCTTTAGTTCAACATTACTTGTCCACAAGTGAACATAATTCACGATAACTTAACAGCACTTTCCATGTACAAGTCCGCGACAGCAACACGTACCCCTCGCCAGACGTTATAAAAATAATATATAACTACTTTTTATATATTACACATACAATCCAACAAATATCATAATTCAATTTAAATTTACAATCGTAAATCCTTAACCTAAATATTGGATGCAGTAATGCATTATACTTAATTGTTTTATATGACAAGTCCAACCCAGACATGTTTCATTTTCTTCAGGTTTCTATAACTAGATATATTTACAGTCATGTCTATGTATGCCTTTCAAACGCTCACAATCATTCTCAGATAATAGCGGCACCATTTAAATTTAAACTCGGTCCATAAGGTTCCACAACAGATAAAAATATTCCTATGATATAAAATATAGATTTAAAACGCCAAGATCGAACAAAGAAACAAGTTTAAACAATCTATTGCACTAGTAACATATTGAAAGTTATGAAATAGCCACAAATAAATAAAAACTCTAAGAACATCAATACGACAGCAACAACTTTAACTAAGTGATGTCAGTGTTCGGCTGGTCTCGAGGTTACACCTTGCATCTCTTCTCCAAAATTAACAATATTCCTCAGATCTACTTATCCTACCTATTATTAATCAAAATGGTTTAATTCGCTATTTATGGAACCAGTTTAGTGCAAGTGTAATGAAATAGTCATTTTAATTAATATCTTGAAATTAAGTAAAAATACTGACACAATAAATGTCCAATATTTTTAATAAATGCCACTTTTATCCGGTACTTGCCCGTAGTCCCCCAGTCTAGTCCCCCTTGGGGTACCACGAACAAATATTTATGCCGGTGGAACCCCTAAGGGGGACAAAGTGGTACCATGGGCAAATTGTTTGGCTCGTGGCACCCCCGCTAATCGCCAGATAATGCAAATGCAATCTATATGCTTAATTAAGCAAACGTTTATCAAATTAAAAAAAAAATTGATGATAATTTTAGGGGAATATATAAACGCACTTTAAATATGCTTAGCTTTAAAATTATTTGCATGAACTATAAAAATAAGGTTTCTATAAGCTATCTCAGGGACCCCGACTTAGGTTAGGTTCCTCCCCCCCCCGGTGGGTTCCCGCATTGTCGAGGCGAGGGGGTTCAGTAGCCGTGGCTTGGACACCCACGGTGAAGCTAAGAGGAACCCGAGGAGAGGCCGCTCGTCAGGGCTTCTGCTGACAAGCCGACGACGTAGCGGCCAAAGGTAGGTTGCGGTGTCGCTTGGGCGACATCGCAACTGAGGCGGGCCGCGATGTCGTACGTACCGGAGGCATCGCGGTTGAGGGTTGGAGGCCGCGGCGGGAGAGGAGTGCCGGTATTACGGTGCGCCGCTCTCCCTACCTTCCGCGGCCTTGACGGGGTTGCCACCGTACGATGGCGGACGCGGTGGGGCTGCAGGGGAAGAGGAGTGTCGGTATTACGTTGGCCGCTCTCCCTATCCTCTGCAGCCGAAAATTGGCAGGCGGCGGGGCCAATGTCCTGACCCGTCGCAGGGGGGACCAAGGGTGCCCAGACACGGGGTCGTCTGGCGCCCATGTGCTGGTTTGGTCCCTGGGGTGGTCACGGCGTGCTATGTGTTCTGGTGCGCCGGTGATGGGGAGTACTCCCCAGAGAAGGGTCCGGTAACGGACGGCCGCGGCGGGTTCACGGATGAGTGCTAACGCGTGCCCGTGTTCCCGCCGTAAGCGGCAGAGGAGGACACCGTGGAGTTTTAGTGGGTTAAAGTCCCACATAACTGCACTATCTCCCCGTGGTAGTGCAGTATGCATGAGCATTTCTCCACGTGAAAAAAAAAAAGATCTTAAAGGATCTTTTTTAAACCCTTTTTGGAACCCTGTAGACAGAAATAGCCGCGAACCGGGGCTCTGTAGACTACGTCTTATGATTGCTTGTAAAACAACTTAGACCCGCTAAGTGATCTTCCCCAGGGGGCGGAGTCTAGTGAGCGAGCTAAGCGAATGAATTCAGACCCCGCCCCAAAACAGCATTGCAACAACATTGTTTTTTATTGAACAATCTCATATGAAGTGGGAAACCAATTTATTTGTACTTATTTCTTTATTTGTCAAGCAACACTTCGTTTTTTAAGTGTTTTTTTTTAATGTCAAATTGATACGTTTGAGATGGGCTATCACGGACAATAAAAATATATTTAATAAGATTGTTATTCAGGGGGTACCACGGGCAAAAATATTTGCTCGTGGTACCCCAAGGGGGGACTAGACTGGGGGACCACGGGCAAGTACCGGTTTTATCATGTAACAGCAATATTTGCTACAAAAGATTCATGAAAGTAAAAGCACTTAGTTAAAGAAATCTTGTAGTTACGACCCCGCTTTGCATGCCAAATACTTGTTATGTAAGAATATCACTTTTATGCACATAAGCATATTTTTGATCACGACTGCAGAGATTCGAGAAATATTATTTACAAAAGAGAAGAGACGTGAGCGTCCCTCTTAACTATGACGAGTTAGTTCGCTCACGGACAGCTGAATTGACGGCTGCAGCGGGATCTCTGCCGAAGCTTCAGACGTGTCTGAGCCAGGAGTAAGCAGCCGGCGATTCCACTGACCACCGTCCTCAGTTTCCGACTCCCGCACGTCGATTGACGAAGGAGACCCAACTGCTGAATCCACCGAAGAGACAGTCCTCTCAGCTATGTCATCGGTCAATATTGGCATAGATTTCCCAACAGACTCTTCTTCCGTGAGAAGTGGCATTGAAATAGGTCCGCCCATTGGTACGTCGTCGGTGGTGACGTAAGTCATTTCAGTACTAGGCGACTGTAGCAGAGATACGCCAGGCCCATAGTTGTTATTGCTAAGTGGGTCTGTCGTCTTAGCAGGCGCTATCCTTGGGTCTGTCACAGTGATAGGTAACTCTAGTGAGGTTGGGACTGTCGGAGGAGTGACGCCGATTACTGCAAGACCGTCCTCTAAATTAGATGGAACGGCCGGTTCGCTGTCCACTTTAGAGGGCACTTCTACTGGAGTCATGATAGGTTGGTTTAGTGTCGTACTAGTCTCAGACACACGACAATGCACAGACACATTTGCGTTCAAATCACGGAAATCAGGGGCTTCATCTCGCGTCGAATCCGCTTGGAAAACGTCGCTATTGGCTAACGCCGCCTCTAGAATGTCTCTACGCTCTGGTTGCGTCGATGGTACAGGTACAGGTTCCGGCATTGGAACTAGCTGGTTATTCTCTAGGATTAGAGGTCGGTTGTCAACAGGAGTCAGCGTGCCATTATCTTCAATGCAAAGGTAAAAACAGCCATTAGGACCACCAAAGTGCTCTCCGGGCACCGCTAGCAGCTGGCTGTCGGCCAGGCCGGGCGGCGCGGCGGCGGGCGCGGGCGCGGGCTCGGGCTCGGCCGCGACCACGGGCTCCGGCTGCTGCCGCACGATGGCAGTCGACGGCAACAACTCTTCAAAGTTCTCAAACTCGGGAAAGGCATTCGTTGTCGCAACAGATACTGTGTTTGACACGGATGGCACAGTGGATGGATTGGTATTAGTCAAAGGACAAAGGGCTGGTGGTATATGTGACAAAGGCGCAGATGCTATAGCTATTTCGTGTTTCATTTTTTTCGCTGGTGTTGGCGATTCAGATATTGTTTTACGCACCCTTGGTTTATGTATTGTAGGCATGCCCGCCTCATTCGGTGAAATAGTTATAGTGTTTTGAACAACAATTTTCTCTTTCACGGGCGGCGCAGTTGTCTTCTGTACAATTTGTCCGGTCCTCTGTAAATGTTCAAATTGCGCTGCCGTGAGTTGCATTACTGCACCAGATTTCTGTTGTAAAAATATTAACGGTTCAGAAGAAGTCTTTTGAATTGTCTGTACTAGTTTTTTTGGTTCTGATGCCATAATTCGCTTTGGGACAGGTCTTATTTCAGGCATCGGCGCTATATTCTGCGTAGTTGTAGTAACTCTACCGCCTACAATCAGTTGGCCCTTAGATGTAATTATAGCACTTTTTTGCTTAGGTACTATCCTCGTTTGAGTCTTTGCCGGTGCGACGTTTTGCGTTTTTGCATGTGCCATTGTAGTTACCATAGATTTCTGTGATGCACCTGGATTAGTTGATATTCTATGAGCTATGGTTTTAAGTTGAGATACGTTGGGCTGTTGTTTCTTTGGAAATAGCATCTTCTCATGCTCTGGAGTGAGGACTATTCTAGACTGCGCACCTTGAGCGTTAGTTATGATCATTACGGTATTTCCAGGAGCACTGGTTTCAGTTGAAGATGGAATCAGTTTTGCCGAAACAGGCTTGTTGTCTGTTGAAGTTATCTGCGGCTCCGATCCTTTAGTGACGAGAACATGAGCCTTTCCAGTTTGCGGATCGATGACTATCTTTTGCGTCCGGCCAGGTCGCGGTGAACTTGGTGTCGGTAAGATTATAAATTTCTCGGATTTGCCCTTGCTCTGGGGAACTGGCTGTATCAATGTTGGTGCTTGTTGGACTTCTTTAACATTAGTCTCACCTTTTGTCATGATAATTTTCTGTTTCCCTGTAGTTTTGTCAATAACTAACATAGGTTTGGCCCCTCGTAATTTTGACGATTTGGAAAGAATATTTGGAGTACTAACTTTACTACTGTCACTGACTGGGTTCATTAGTAAAGTTTTCATTTCAGATTTATTAGGGGTTGCACTTATGGCAACTTTTTCATTTTCTATGGCTTGTTTTGTTTTTACGAGTTTGGGAGGATTCGGTGTATGAGTTATAATGTTTCCGTCCGACATCACAATTGGCATCTTCTCAATACTTTCAGGAGTTAACAGATCTTCAGATAATACGATAGGCATTGAATTGATGTCAAACATAGCGTCATCAGCAGCCGAGTCGTTGATTATCTTTGACGTTTCGTTTAGGGGAGGTATAAGTGAATTGGGGGGTTTAATTTTCTGTATTTTAGCGGGCGGTTTTGCTATTTTCCTTATCTTCTGTTGTATTATAATAGTGTTGGCATCGGACGGCGCTTCTGGTGTCGTCTGTATAGTGTAAGTTTGAACAGAACCGTCTTGTGCGGGGTTGTTACTGCGTGATAAAATAATTTTGTCTGGTGTAGTTATTTCACTCATATTGTTGATAATATTTTTGTTTGGTGTGGTACGTCTAATTATTATTTTCTGTTTAGGTGATTCGGGTTTACCCTTGAACGATGTTTTAGCAACGTCGAAGTTTAAAATTTTCTCTTTTCCAGTCATTATTGATGTCTTAGTAGCTGTTGGTTTATTAGCAAATTTAGGAATGCACGGTTCTTCTAAAATCTTTAATAGTCTTGATGACGAAGTTTCTACTTTAGAGCTTTTCCCGTTGTTTTTATGTTCACTATTATTGTCATTAGACATGCTTGCCAATTTTTGTTCCACTGTATGTAGGCTGTCTAAGCCATTATTTTGTTTTACATTAAATAGACCTTTATCGGATATTGTCTTCTTATTATTTACAGTACTAGCTAAACTATGATCAATATTAATTTTGTGGTCAATTGATTCCGACATTTGGACAAGGGATTGAGCAGCAGTTAAATTTTCACTTTTTTCTTGTTCAGTTTCAAATCGGATAATGTTTTCATTATTTGAAATTAAAAGAGATTTGGGTTGATGAAGTATTGGTTCTGGTTCTATAATTATTTCTTGAGGTTTTTCTTCTATAACCATTTCTTCCACTGGATGAGCCTGAGGAACTTCTTCTTCGATGATTTCCTCAGGTATTGGTACATTTAATTGTTCAGTCTGTAGATCGCTAGATGTTTTATTTTGAATAGCCGTCGATGGCAAGTTAATAAGTGTCTCTGCTATTTGGAGATCTGATTCCGATGGAATATTCTCGATTACGTTGTTAGACACGTTGTCAACAACACAGGTCGAAACATTATCATCAAGGTTGCTAGAAACAGTTTCCGTATGATCACTCAGTATTATGTTCATTTCATTAATAGTTGATACATTAGTTTCTTCTGATGTGATTACAGTATCTTCTACAACTTCAGAATGATGCTCAGTAGCAATAACATTCAAGTCATTGTTGATCTCTGCAGTATCTTTATCTTCTAGATATTTCTCTGGGTCTGGGTATTGTATACCATTAGCGTTATTGTCTACATTGACGCTTTCATTAAAATCACTATCGTTACACGTCCCACTGTTATCTTTATTATCATCTTCGAACAAATCTTCGGGAGGGTCGTCGCTGATGATTCTCGTGACTCTGTCAGCTTCTCTGGACACGCTTAATAAAGCGTCTACGGCTGACGCGGTAGATTCATTCATATATGGCTCGTAAGATTTTTGAACAATGGTTTCAGGGAATTTGACGACGGGAACTGCAGTATCTACTTCGTCAACCAGTCCTTTTGCAATATCCATTTTTTCGCCTTCGACTTGTTTAATTTTGTTATCTACAACTTCCATTTTTTCATCTACAACCTCTTCTTCCATTTTATCGTATATGACTTCTTCTACAGCTGTTACCTCTATATTTTCAGTTACAATTGGCATGTCTTCTATTACTTCAGCTTTATCAATTGTTACTTCCATATCTTGAGCTTCACTTGTTTCTTGTTGTTGTACTATATCTACCACTGGGATTGTATGTTCCTCTTCACTTTGAGGCGTGATTATTGTTTCTTCTATTACGTCTGTTTTATCATCTACTGTATCATCAACATGTTCAGTTTTGTTCGCTGCGTTATTCCTAATTTCCGTATTGTTTGTTGCTACCATTAATGTTTCTGTGTTCGTCTTATCCTCCAAAACTTTAGTTTCGTTTATATTATCTTTCATATTCCTGTTTACGTTGTTTATTCGGTCATCTATATTTTCGGGTTTATTATTAGTGAGCCCTATAATTTCTGTTTTGTGTGTTGTGTCCTCCATTACTTCAGCTCTATTTATAGTAACTTTAATGGGATCAGGTATGTCTGTATTCACGGGTTTTATTTCTTGTGTCGGATACAATACGTCTTGGAGTATTCTATTTCCTTTTTCTTTAACTTTGGGTGAAGTAATTGATTGTGTACTGATTTTACTTGGTTCAGCCATATCAGCAAATTGGCTGAAATCAGGAATATCTCCAAAATTCTCGAAATTACTTTTCTCGCGTAACTCAGCTTTCATTTTTTTAAGTTGTATTTTTGGCGCCAGACGAGCCACCTTTACTTGTTCAATGGGAGGAGATTCTCTAGCTTCTGGCGAAGAAACAACTTCTGAACCATTGATTTCACTCTCCGATATGTCCATTCTTTCAACTGCATTAGCATTAAGTTGTTCTGCGACGTACTTTCCGATTGCATCTTGACTTCTAGAATGTCGGCTTCGAAAAAATGTTTTTGTCTTAAAAATTGCTTTAGTTGGTGGTGTATCAGCGGGTGGCTTCTCAGACTTTTCAGGCGACTTTTCTTGTTTATCCGGTGATTTTACGATGGAGGGCTCAGGAAAATTTTCCTCAACTTTCAATGGTTCTGGTGCTGACGGTAACTCAGGAACCGTAGTCTTATTGAGTAATTCTGCGACTTCCCTCGCCATATCCTCGTCATCTAGACTTATGCTCTTGGCATCTTCCTTGCGTTTTGGGTTCTTGACTCGAGGTATTTTTCTACCACCATCAGCTTCCAGTGGCCAGTCTTCATCTTCGCAAAACTCATATTTGGAGTCACTGGATGATTCTGGTTTTTCACTTGTAGGTGAACTATCGGGTTTCTTTTCAGTAGGTGATGATATTTCAGGCAGTAACAATGCACTGGTCAGTTCCGCTGATGTTGGCACTGCTGGAGATTCTGTAGCTTCCGGTACTTCTGGCGACCCAGCCATAACAGTAGTTGAGGATTCGTCATTAGATTCTTCATCTCCATCATCCCAGTCAGCAAGAAGGCTGCTTTTGATTTCTTCATCCGTTTTGACTTTTTTTGTTTCAATATGATTGTTTTCACCATCTGATTGGCGCTTTTTATTGCTTTGTGGGGCTTTCTGGGGTTCTTTCACTTCTTTTACTATTTTTTCTTTCTTTTCTCGAGGTTTACGAACCTTCGGCGTTTTGTTCGGCGTATCTGGAGTGGATTTTGTTGCTGCCTTCGTTGTAACTTTTTTCCTTACTGGCGATGGTGTATATGGTGTAAATGAAACACTATGTGTTTTGCTATGTAAAATTAGAACATTGAGACGCACTGTAGTGAATGGACACGCGTGGCAGGAATAGGTTCCAGAGCTGGATGCTGCTGGTGTAGATGCCGCGGATGTGGAAGCCGCGGATGTGGAAGCAGTAGGAGTTGAACACGATGGTACTGGATCATCTACTTTTTCTGGCTTCTCTTTTTCTTCACTGCCCGTTCGTAATTCGTCTTTATTATCTGGTCCTGGTTCAGCACTTGTGGATGGTGTAGGAATTTCTGCAGGTGGATTGTCAGTGCTAGGTCTATTACCTTGCACCAGTATGTGTACTTTATAATCGACTTTATCTTTACCCTGGAACAGTAGAAATGAAAGTGATTTAACCACACAATACATACATAAAACATTTTTAGATGGAATAAATTTTACTTAAGGCATTCATGATTTATACATATATTTTCCTTAAATTAAGTGAAGTAGGAAACATTGGACCTACCTTTCTGAATGGAGTTGAAATTCTCGATGGTTCAGCAGATTTTCCTCGTCCGGCTGACCTTCCTAAAATCAAATTAATAAAGTCAGATATTAACATTTTTATTTCTACTTATTAAAAATCTTAATAGAAATATTACCTTTTTTACCAGAGCCAGGACTTTTCTTTGGAGGATCGCCAAAAATGCCAGCATAGCTTTCCTTCTTCTTTTCTTGAAACTCATCTCTTGTCAGGATTTCAATGTCACCGCCAACAGCAGTCTCGGCTCTGATCACATCTTCTGGAAACTTTTCCATGTGACCACGTTTTGTTCTGAACGCATCTAAGAACAAAATTAGAAAATAATTAATTGGAGTAATAAGAATTAATAGTTTTCCAGTTTCTGAATAAATATGTATACGAAATATTTTAATAGTTAATTAGAGAGAACAAAATAATACTTACATAGTCCTTTATTGATGAATTCATTCTTACGACTGCATTCATATTTGCATATTGAACTGGCATTTTTGACATATTCACTGAAAGTGGAAAAACAAAATATTTAGACACTAGCAAGTTACTATCATACTACACTTGACAAAACATCTAGTTTTCTTTATTATATATGTAAGTTTAATATTTATGTATACACATAAACCTTTTGGAATAAATTCTCTAAATGTTGTTGAAAACCATATCAAAAACCATTGCTTAGCTTAGAAGACCACGAGAGTGATACTAAAAGCACCTTTAATTTATAATATTTATAGAAGATGAGAGTTTGAGATGTGTGATGACATTAACTCCTAAAAAGACTGGTTGGTAATAGCCATAAATAGAATTAACTTTTTTCATTTGGATTCTTGGAAAAAAACAACAAACAGGTGTGATTTATAACAACTTTTTAGGAGTTTATTATATTTGTTGCTTAAAGTTTAACATTTAACCATACATTTTTGATATTCAAACATCTCTGAACTTTAAGCAATGTTTCTAAATAAAAGGGTATACCGACAAAAACACTAATAGATAACACCTGTAAGAATTTGATTTGCCTTCCGTTTGAGTCTGTTTGAAGGTCATTCTACAATTACAAAGCCTAATATTGCTTTTTATGACAAAAAGCTAATTCAGAATCATGGAAATAGGGTACAGGAGACCATAGTAAACATTATTCTGTAGGTTGAACACAAATTGACAGATTTAATTTCAATAGCATTTTATATAACAGTAAATAAAGATGTATTTTATGATGGTGTAACATGCCTATCATAGCCTATGACTAATTAGATTTTTTATGCATTATTATAGAATATGAGAAATGTATTCAGCTGCATTTGGTAAAACTCAAAGCATTTATGTCAATTAAACCATTTACAGGCCCTTTTGAATTTTCAAGAAGTCGGTCAGTTAGAAAATATGAATCTATTTGCCCATTCCAAAGCGTAGGTACCTATGGAGAAGAACTGACAAGAAACTCCATGGACACTCTTTTAAATTATATTTTTACAAAAATATTAGTTACATCATTAATATTGAACTTATAACTATATGTGAGAACGATGTAAAAAAAGACGTATGCGTTAAAAGCATTCTGAGTACAGCAAATAGTAAGAAAACAACAATATTTTTTTAGGCACCATCATGATGTTAATTTCCTCAAACAGTTCCCTTAGAGAATCGCGCCTGTGGAGATTATATATGGCTCTGATGACTCTTTTCTGCAGAATAAAAATAATAGATGTCTGCAGCCCGTCCCCAAATTAAAATACCGTAAGACATGATACTATGAAAGTAACTAAAATAGACTTAGTCTCGTGGTATCTACATTAGTAACTTGACGGATTTTTCTGACAGCATAAGCTGCTGAACTCAGCCGTCCTGCAAGAGATGTTAAATGAGGACCCCATTGTAGCTTTGAGTTGAGCGTGATCCCTAGGAAAACAGTTTTATCGATGAATTCTAGTTTCTCTTGATTGAATATTATCTCACAATCACTACCCTTGACATTTGGTAAAGAAAATCTTATGCACTTAGTTTTTTTTTTCCATTTAATACTAAATTATTAGCAGTGAACCAATTTTGGACCTGTAGTAGGGCATTATTTATGTCGTCAAAATTTGTAGCATGTCTATTTACCTTAAAAATTCAGGAAGTGTTATCAGCAAATAACACCATTTGTGGTTGATTTTTTAATAAATGGTTAGACTGGAAGCTGACCACAATATAGTTGGGAAAAGGCTAGGCAGTTTGAGAAACAAAATATGAGACGCACTAACATTTTGTATTTGTATCTTGGTCTTTAATAACCACATCATCTAAGTTTTAAGATAAAACAGAGTTTGGAGTGCTGCATATCTATAGACTATATGATAATGTGTTCCTATTTGACTTTTATAACTTACAAACATGGAACAGGAGATGTATTTTACCTATTTTGTAAATATTTAAATACAGGTGTTTAAATATTTAAAGCATGTAAAGCTAGCTGTTGATGCTAGGTTATGTTCAGTAGTTGTATCGTGTAAGTTTTATAACTAGAATGGTTCTTTTAGTCATCCTACATTATAGACATCAAAATGCCAAGGACAGACAGTTAAACACCTTATGAATGAATGATTGAAATGCTGTAGCAATAGTTTTTTTTTATATATAAATCATATAGTTGTAGGCTGACCGCCTAACTGAGACATTGCTTGAGGTAGCGGCGCAGCACGGAAAGGGTGATAGTTGCCACAAGTTGAGACATCACTGAGCTCCCACATCATGTCACCACACCCCCTCCTGCACAGCACTGCTACCTCAGGCAACGTCTCAGTTAAGCGGGAGGCCTATAGCCACTGTGTATTTAGCAGCTGTTGTGATATGTTTAACTGTCTGAATTTCAACCATAATTATTTTCAGGTAAGCACACTGCTGGTAAAATATTGTAGGTAAAGAATGAAATCACATTTTTATACACTTTGCCTTACTTATTGTAGAAAACATAATTATATCAGACTTATTGATGTCTATCCTGAAACTTATTTCTTTTGAGAATTGCTCAATAACAAGTGTGGATCTTCAATGAATTCATTATGTTTATTCCTTCAAATTGTAGGGACCATCTTTGCAATATTGCTAGTAGTAGTAGTAGAAAGTAATTATTATTGGAATATTATATTTACAAAGAATACCAAGATTGACGAAGTTGGGAAAAGGCTAGGCAGATGATGACGACCAAGACTGACAAAATTATTAACAAAAAATATGCAACTAGGTTATTAATGTTTGTTCACATACCATTTCAAAATCACAAAATTTATATTCTAAAATGTTAAAAATAATTATGTTTCAGGATGCCTGGAATGCGCCCTAGGTCGCATAATTATGTAAATATTCATCCTGGCAAACTTTTGGAACAAAGAAATTACAAACCTCATGGAATTAATAGACATAAGATAGGTACACTAATACTAGATCGCCACATCATTCCAGGTTATACTTGCAAACTTACTATGTATCCTCCTGGAAGAACTTGACAACAGCTATAGGTGGCTTCCGAAACGAAGGCAGGACATCTGATGGCAGCTTCTCCGGACCGACCACCTCACCTGGCCAAAAGCAGGACCCAAGCTTCACCCATACCACCTCCCCATCCAAATAACTAGCTTCAGAGTTTTCACACATCACCACTAATATATGTTCAGACAAAACGCACGACCATATTTTTGTCAAGTAGTCACTGGATGCCGAGTGCAACAGTTATTACAACATTTCCTTCAAATCAAGTTATATATCAATCTCTAATCACTGAAACAATTAAGCGTGTCTTCAATTAGAAGAAAATGAAAGAATTTGTCTTATATTTGTCAAAACAGTAGCAAAATATTACTTGTAAATATCACCGACTGCGTACGAAATTATTTTATTTCATACTTAAGTTGGTATCATTGACTGAATGAAAAGATGCAATTAGAGTTATTTAAGAATAGAACTAAAATTAATACATGTTTAAAATAAATACTTTTTTAATAAAACCTGTAGTAAGGACTTATATTTTATAAATAATCATATTTTGTATTAAAAGAATATGAAAGTTAGTACCGGAAATGTACAAAATGGTCGGCGTCAGCAGATACCAATATACCCACATTAATATGAGAGTTGCCAGTAACACACCCCATAGAGAATGTATAAATTTTAAGGAGGATTACACACTTATATTTTAAAATAGTACTAAAAGGTGGTTGTAGTTTTTCCTTCAGACTGGCCTAGTTTGACGATAATAAATTTTGATTTTTCCCTTCTAAATGTTTTTTATTCGATTTCCTCTGGGCCTCTCAGCAGCGTGATTTTAAGAGTCTAGTGTTAAATAAAAAAATGTGAGCGACTAAGATTCTTAAAGAAAACAGGCCTCAGTCCCAACCAGGCCATAGTATGCCAGTGATGGGTAACGTAGACTTCTCATCATGTTCCAGTAAATATTTTGCCTAAAACGCGCTTCAGTTCCAAGACTTTATTATAGTACTTAGGTAAATAAGGTTTTGATATAAATAATTTGGACATATTTTGTATTTTTTATTCAGAAACATAATTTACATAACAAAAATACAATTTAGGTGGATCACTAACTTAATCGTGATAGGGGAAGTACCACTTTAGTACCATATACCCATGTTACATTTAAGTTTACACTGAACACTATTCACTAACTAAAGAAAGAAAATTACACTTAATTCTTATAGCTAAAATGGTGATGGTTTATTAAAAAAATACTGCTTGAAGAAAATACAAACAATAACATTCGTAGTAATTAAAAATTAATGTAGGTACTGTTTTTTTATTCATAAGTAGCATCAAACACTTTTTGGAATAACATTTGGTGATTTGTATCATGCATATTTTCGTAAGATTCATATAAAATTTACATCATCAAAAAAATTTAATAACATGCACAAATCCCAATCAAAATCACAATTTTTAATGATTTTATCCGATCATGTTTTTTATACATGTAACTTTTATTTAAATTATCCCGCGTATTGGCGGACTATTTTGGCCCACTGCTGAGGGAAGTTTCGTTGGACGTACGATAGAGTGCGCTGTATCTGCTTGGTCTCTTGTGGCGTGCACTGAGGACAGGCTCCTCTAAGTACCAGTGGCGCAAGAGCTGAAAAGACAAGGGTAAATTGGTTACTTAGATAATATTGAAAATAGTTGTAATGAATTATCGATTGGTATGTAGAACGACTAGGTTCCCAAAGGTGTACCAGTATAGTTAGGGTAGGTTAGGGTAGGTCACCCTAACACCAGTTTTGTTTAACCGGGCTCATATCCATATCACATCATATCTTCGGGCCAGCTACTGAGAAAATTCTAATGATAAGCCCAAAATCAATTCCCGTGTTTTTGGATTTTTCATTAGAATTTTCACCTGGGTCTTTATAACCCAGCACTTCCTCAGCTTGTGAGTTGTAACCAGAGGCTGTTGTAAGAATACCTATAGGTTTAATAAATGAAAACTTTCAAAGGAAATTAGAAAGAAGTCAACTTACTCTTAAGCCGTTTTCCGATGGGGTCGCATGGCGCTTCACCAAGCGCGCACTTGAGCTGTCTCTGAATGAAGCGCTTGTCTTGAAGAGCGTCGTCTAGCGCGGTGTCGGACACGGGGGGTCGCTGCGACTGTGCAGCGGTCACCGCTGCCACGCAACATAATAATAACGCGTATTTGAACTGGAAATAGAAAAATTAAATGTTAGATAGGTGGAAAAAATGGTACCTACTTAATAGTAGATACCACACATACATAGGTAGGTTACATTATAATATGTAGCCCAAAATTCAACATTTCTTACGATTTTGAATTTCGCGGGCTGTATTGACTATTCTGCTCGTATGTACGATTTTTTCCATTTGGAGTTACATTTATTATGATTTCTTTCTACAAGTTGGCGAAATAAAAAGTTTTTAATAATTCTGCCTTATTAACAATCTTACTACATAAGTTTCGCATATACACGTAACGATATAGATAAGTAAGTATAGAGGCATGAGTCACTTATGTCTCAAGAATTGGTTAGAATTCCACAAGTTCCTTTCCACAAGCCCCAACTGCTGGGAAAGTGCCCCGCAGCCATAGCTTTCTATTTCTATCTTTAAAATTTTGATAATAATACTAATAGACAACTTCAGCTACCAGCTGTTTCAACAAATCCTTTCAAAAACGAAAGAAAGAAGTGGAACGTAAGTACCTACCTGCCTACTTTTTTGCTTAAGTAAGTCAATATTAACAAAAAGATTCGTCATGAGGAAAATGCAAAGAGTTTTTCCGTTTTTGTCTTTATTATATTCTTCCAAGAGTTCGGGCTAGGCGTTGAAGAATCAATCAGTGCGTGAGCGAGTGAGTCAAGACTTTTTTGAAGTGAAAACTTCTTTAGCGGCGCTGTGTATGTACTTTTTTGGAATGGGTAAAAACTTCTAAATTCGCGTCAGGTCACGTGACCCTGATCGAAAATTCGTAAGACGTAAAACGTCAGACGTCTCGCCCACAGCCTCGATTCTAACTAGGCATGGGTAATATCGCTTTTACACTATATCAAATCGTATCTATGTATCGGTTTAGAATATCGGATATCGTATCTATATATTTCAATATCTATATATTGGCTGAATCAGTGTGGAACTCGGAATCGAAATTGGTACTGTGATATTTAGGTTTCGGTTTTGTTCGATTCATTACATCATTGTATTTTATTTGTAACTGTATATTCGAAATCAGTGAATGTATTGTTGATAATATGGCACTCTGAAATGAAACTAGTACAGCCGTTTCGGTTTTCTAGATTTATATTTTTATCAATTATTTAAATAGGTCAAGTATCTATTCATCAGTCATGAGCAGTGATCGGACTAGGTAGATTGAATTGGGGTCATTGATCCGAAACGTATATATTAATATGGACATTCCTCCGGAAATTCGGAATTGGTTGATTATTAAAAAAAAACGGAACTTAGGTTGGAGTTGTATTAAAATGAGCTATATCTTATTCTTCATTTTTTTTTACGGCACACATTCACGATTTGACACAACCCAACGACCAATCAGAACAAAGGATCATGGGTGGTGCACTAACCGGTTATCGAAGCAATGCGTACGCCCACTGACGACATGACGACTTCGGTTCGTAAAGTGCGCTTCTTTGTTTACTGTGTTGTGAAAACGTTACGTGAAAACAGATAAATAATAAATTAATTCAGTTTTGATATCTTCCTTTAATTTTTTTATTTATTTTAGAATTGAGTAGTAATAATATCACTACCAACAATAACAATATTTAATTAGATCCGGAAATTATTTATTTATTAATCACAGAATGCACAGCTCTGAAATTTTATCTTAAGATATACATATAAGCTAGTCTTACAGAAAATTACGGATTTACAATTTAATAACTATACAATACATGCAGCAGAAACAAAAATACAGCATGAAATAATAATAATATAAATATAATAAATAAAATATAAGTTTAAATTCCGGAAATACCGGAATTACTTTCCGGGAAAACGGCTTATCCATGTTATTCTTTCTGTGGGCATTTGTGATACAAGTACCAAAAATCAATCTACCTAGTCCGATCACTGGTCATGAGTGAAGCTAATAACTGAAGACTGACGAAAACAGCAAAGTGCAATCAAGGTCAAGGGTCACGTAAAGTGATTTTAAAACAATTTTTGATGTGAAACATCTATAGCCGCACGTAAAACAAATTTCTGGCGTGGCGACGCATGCCGTGGCGACGCGTCACCACGCTTTATGATGGTGTAAGTATATATACAGTCACAGTCTTGTGTACTGTGTGGCGACGCGTCGCCATGCGCAATGTTTCACATCTGCCAGGCGTCCCGTGACGGCTCACTTTTTTGTTGAGAATGCCATAGGTACGATTTAAAACCCTTTGACGTTTATTGATGGTTACCTGTTTACAAGTGTTTACAAAATAATGTATTCGGTATTAAACTCTATGCTCCTGTATATAATGTTTAAAATTAGTATTAGACGTTAGCTTAACGCGCTTTCTCGCTCGTTCATCTCTAGCTACATCACTCCCGCCCGCGCGCATCCAAGGATACGGTACCTACAACCGTATAACTACTACTGTACCGGAATCAGTTTGAACCGAATATCATAGATCATGTGATACGATATCGTTATAGTGTCTCGTTCTAGGTACGCGGATACCTGAAATATAGATACAGTACTGTCCGATATATAGGTATTGGATATTGTACCGATATATAGATATTGTATCTATATACGATTTGTATCGCCCACTCCTAATTCTAACTGTCAAATCAAAAAGCTCTAAATATTCGGGCGTAGACTGACAAAAATAATAAACTGTACTTAATTTTTTAAATATTTCTATTCTTTTACTACACAATTGAAGCTACATTTATTAGAAGAAGCTAAGAAAAGTGATAATTTGAAGAAAGCTCGATAGGCGATCAAATACGAAAGTTTAAAACAATATTCCGTGATACAGATTTTATCCATATTTACAGGCTTTCTGAGGATTTAATTAATATATTGGAAGATGACTTAAGTCCATATATGCGTCCGCGACTTCGTTCCAGTGGTTTAACCAAGAGGCTAAAGGTTTGTTTACATCTAGGTTTCTTGAGATATGATGGGTATACCTCACCACACACCAACAAAAGCCTATTGAATTCCTGATGTTTCAGATATTATGCACACTATCATTTTTGGCTAATGGAAGTTACCAAAAAATCATTGGGAAGAATGTAGACACATACATATCTCAGTCTTCTGCCTCTAGGGCAATCCACGAAGTTGTTATTTACAATACAATGATAACTTAAACACAAGTCAAGATTGCACTTAATTCTAGCTTCATTCATTAATTTCAGGTGACTCAGGATATCCTCAAAGGCCTTATTTAATGACTCCCTTTAGTAATTCAGAAACTGAGACTCCAGAGCC
This sequence comes from Luperina testacea, assembly GCA_927399505.1. NCBI lineage: Eukaryota > Metazoa > Arthropoda > Insecta > Lepidoptera > Noctuidae > Luperina > Luperina testacea. The sequence goes on from OV656771.1 coordinate 6,009,844, forward strand.
ATTACAACAATTTGCACAGCAGTGCAAGAAACAGTGTAGAGGACTATTGGAATCCTGAAAGGACGGTTCAGATGTTTATTAGTACATAGGGTATTGTACTATGATCCTATAAAAGTGGGAGAAATTGTGATGGCTTCCTGTGTTTTAAACGACATATGTAATAGAGCCGGGCTACCAGCTCCTATGATGATGAGACCAATGTGACTTAGATGAAGAATCTAGGTTACTTGGAATCCTGACACATCAGGCTCCAACACATGATGACTTAGAGAGTAGGCTGATAAGTAGGCGAGATTTAGTTAATCAATTATGGCGAGCATGTTGTATCTACAATTTATGCGTTCCTTTACAGATGTGGTTAACATGTTTAGATAGAATATACTCACCATTATTGATTAGATACAATAAATAGGTATTTAAATTATTAATAAAAATATTATTATAATCAACAATTGTCATAACATTTAAGGTGTGTATTTAAAGTGTGGTGTTTAAGGTGTATATGATTAGTATAATATCAATAGCCTATAATAATATGTGCCTATTTATACCTTAGTCCCTATTTGTACTATATTTTTAAATGGGTAAGAGTGTATACAGGGGTATGAGAAATTAAACAGATAACTGCATTATTTTCTTTTTTATTTACTATTAAAAACAATCAATCAAATCAAAAATCATTTATTCAAAATGACTTTTGATATTCAGTTAGAAAAACTTGATTCTATACAATAGTAGGTATGCAAAGTAATTAACATTACAAGAAACAGGACATTTAATTAAATAATTTAGTATTGAAAACTACCCAAGCAAAACAAAATTAAATAAGTACCTAAATAAAAGCCTGCAGGCATAAAGAGCATGCCCGCTAACAAACATTGACATTTACTACAAAAAAACAGTTCTTATACTTAAACTTCTTAACATCCATCTTAAATAAACTTAAAATTATCTAAACATAGTAGTAGATCCATGTTTCGGAGATTCAACTTCCTCGACTGATGGATGCTCATAAATCCTGCAGTGCCTGGGTCTGCCTTGACCATGACTCACTTATTTCCTTAAAAGTCGAACATCCTCTGCTGGTTGTCAATAAGAAGTCTCTCATTTTCCAAACACCTCTCTTTAATGGCGACAAAACATTCAGTCAGGCTCGCCATTTGGATTGCCTTTGAGAAGGTGGTGAGTGCTGGATCAGACGGCGGTGTGCCGTTCGATGCCTACGAGATGCTATGAACATAAAAATGCAACAAATTACTATACAGAGGTAAAACAAATATGTAAGTATCATCAACATCACATCACTCTCCCTCTAAAGGAATAGATATTACAATGTAGTATACATATTAGATGTAGTCTATATCTTGATTCTATTAGATGTAGTCTATATCTTGATCTTGATTGAATAAGGGCTGCTGTTGAAAAAACCTACAGAAAATCCCAACAAATTGGCCCAACCCGGGAATCAAAAGTGAGACCACTACTATGTAGTGCTTTTTACACTAAACCAATAATTAACCAAATTATAATTAAGTTAACCTTACATGAAGATGCAATTGGGGCATTACTCCTATGATGACGCATTGCAAGACTGCAAGTGGTGATCTAGCCTCAAACTGTAATACAAAAAAAAGTTATCTAAATATCCATTATAAAGTTAAAACATATTATTGTAAGACTTTTATTTAAAACTTCACCTTTTGTTCTGTATTAGGCTGGTTTTCCATTGGCACATTGTCCCTATACAAAGATGGGCCTGGTTGTATGTCCGTTCGCCCTGCAAATATAACATTACTTACATTATTATATTTTATTAGAATTAACTTACTGGTATTGAAGGTGTGGACTGTTCGGTCTGGAGCATGCCTCTAGTAGATTGTTCTACAGGCAGTAATTGGTCAGTAGGTCGTGTTAGGGGTTGCTTAGGACTCTACAAAATTAAATATGAAAATTATAATTTCCAAGTACCTATACAGTTTTCATATTATGTAATGAAAGTATAGCACTTCTTGGCATGCTAAAACACACAATGTTACGTTACAACAATAAAGTTATACGTACATATTATAGTAAAACAATAGCTAATCATGTAATTTACTTAAATTTTATTAATATCTCGTGTATCATACAATACTCGTGGATGAGACAATAGTAATAATAGCCATATACTATCAGTGAAAAAATCATAATACTCACATTTCATTAGGTAGTTGTATTTATCCTCTTAGTCACAGAACTACCTATGTTAAAAGCACTCGCTGATACAATAATCAAGCACCCAAAAGTTTAAAAACTACAAATTCAAGTGATTTTGTTAGCGTCGCGGCGTCGCGTCATCGGTTGTTATTGTTATGTCATGTTGACTTTTAATTCATCGTCGCGTCGCGTTGCACGAATAGAGCAAAGGAATCGTCATTCAGCCTTAAAATGTAATAAGAAATATGAAATAAGCTCTTTTAATATGATATTGGTTATAGTTTAACTGTATTCCTTATAATACTTAAAGATAGACCTTTAATATATATTTTAAACCTATAAAACTCTCAGTTTTCTTTCTTCTCAATTCTCAGTACCATGTGATTAGCGATGATGGTTCTGGTAATGATGATGATGAAAAAGTCGTTGAAATTATGGATGGAAGTTGATTTTCCTAAGAGATAAACTTTTTAATGTAAAATAATTGTAATAGTTCTGAAGTGTTAAATTTTTAATGTAATATAAATTGTCATGTTTGTGTACGATAGCGCAATAAATGAATATTGTATTCCACCACATAAATAATAGTACCTACTTTTATACTGATAATGAAAGCAATTCGTACAAAATTATTCTCTAACCATTCCAAAATATTAAAAATGCACAACGTTAATATTCAAGTTTTCACTTCTGCCGGCACTCCCGGAGTGCAACCCGTCGTTTTTTTTATAATACTTTTTATACCTATATTAGGTTATGCGTGACAACCTAAATAATAAATGGTGAAACAGACCCAAGCTTTATCATGTTACACTATAGTTATACTATCAGTGCAGTACTTACTAGTTTATCAATGTAGTATGATCATATGGTGTGGTCGAGTAGAACAGCACACCTCTGACACATTTAAATGAACAGATTATAACATCACGCTTGTATTTCCAGCGGGGTAATTGCGTCTGCCTAGCCTTTTCCCAACTATGTTGGGGTCGGCTTCCAGTCTAACCGGATGCAGCTGAATGCCAGTATTTTACATGGAGCGACTGCCTATCTGACTTCCACAACCCAGTTACTGGGTAATACGATACCCCTTGGTGAGACTGGTGGTCAGACTTTCGGGCTTGTAATTGCATAACACACTATCAGTAGCAATGGGTTTCATTTTGACAGTTCAACAACATTCATTGCGACTGGGTAAATGAGGGTTTTCTGAAATGACGTTCGCTAGGTGGCAGCACTGGCACGTCAGGTCCAGGCATCTGTCAAAGAGCCTATATTTTTTTTAGTCATGACGGAATGATGAACGAATGAATGAATCGAATGATGAACGTCGTCATATATTTTATATTGGAAGACCTCTTGTCACAGTGGTGCCAACTGGTGTCGTAAATTTTCACGAAAACCCTCATTGCGTAGTTCAGCAGACACATTTTTCGAACAAGAAGCAATGGATTAGCTGTAATATCCTTCAAAATTATTCAGATTGAGATGAATAGTGTGTTACGCAATTACGAGTAGGTTGAAGGAATAGGCAGAAGTGTATAGTATCAGTATGGTCAGGCCCTTCTTTTCCATTGGGCACTCTGGGCAAGTGCCCAGGGCCCCGGGATCTTCGGGGGCCCCGGTCTGCTCTCATAAAAAAACATTCTTTGCAGCCGCCGTTCCATTCTTCGCATTATTAGTACCCGATTCAATCCATACTTCCATTCTAATATTATAAATGCGAAGGTGTGTCTGTCTGTCGTTACCTCTTCACGCTTAAACCGCTGAACCGATTTAGGTGAAATTTTATCCCGATATTCCCACGAAATCGACACTTATGCGGGTGAAACAGCGGGGCGCTGCTAGTGAAAAACTAAATGATTTGCAGTGCGTTTTACAATGAGTTTCTAGCCCCCCAGTTAGGAAATATTAGTATGTTTCTCTTATTGTCTCTTATATCCTCAGGGGCCCCGTAATCCTTATGTGCCCAGGGCCTCCAATAGGTTGAAGACGGCCCTGAGTATGGTAGGTACACTACAATATTTTTCTAGTTAGTTCAGTAGTCTTATAAAGGTCGCTTGTAAGTACGTTTGTCCTCATAAATATTTTATAAGGGTTTCTTACAAACGCAGTCTACAAGATTTGGTAAGTAAAATAATGCTCTTTGGTATTGAGAATAAAATAGACAAAAATAAAGCGATAGTGATTTGAGTGTGCTACGCAAGATGTTCAATTCCAGCTAGTTAATAGATTTCCATAATAGGTTTGATTTTATTCTTTTCACGACCACGAACCTTGCACTCGACGTGTTATTAATTTACAAGAGTTCGACTACAATCGATGCCAGCCCATGTCCGTCAATCGGTGACACAGCACCGATCTATTATTCACTGGCTGTGCACTACCACACTACCAACTATTGCAAAATTTAGGAAATTTACGTGCTTCGAAATTAAAGAGATAGCCTTGAAGTTTTCTTAACGTAAGTATAAAATCTTTGCAGCTACAAAAGCACTTACAACGCAGACTGAAATAATATAGACGCGGTATCATTAGGTATGAAAACTGTCTTTTGTTTATAGTTAAAATTTTAAATTCTTCATCTTCATTCTCTTGCCACAAACAAATTTATTTGGGATCGGCGCAAGATGGCTTTTTCTTCCATAGGTACAGTCAACAAAAGAGATAAGTATGTAGGATCGTCGGATATAGTTGAAGTTTAGTAAGAAACCGATGGACAGTTGTCGACTGAAATTTAATTTGATAAATGAGCCGTTTGTTTTCTATTAATGAAATAAAATTTTATTCGAGAACATACATCTGTTTCTTACTAAACTTCAACTATATACGACGATCCTGCATACTTATACACGCGACATAATCGCGCGACACAAAGGCACCGCTCGTTGCGCGATTAGCGGTGCCTTTGTGTCGCGCGCGATTTTATCGCGTGTCGCGCCTGTTTGAAAAAAAAAAAAAAAAAAAAAAAAAAAATGAAAAAGTGTTTATTCACAGAAAGAAGGAACCTTAAGGAAGGAAGGAAGGAGCCTTTAGTCGACATCTGGTGGTAGTCACCTCTAAATTTTAGATAAAATATAAATCTTCCAATGTCTCAATCTGTCAACATAAAATAAATTCGCTTAAATGGCCGCAAAACGGGTTTCAACCTTAGGCTCGTAAACTCGGTAATTAATAAGATTATGAGTCACCAATTTTATTAAATTGATACGTCAAGCTTGACTGCTAGCTAAACAGTGATTGCGCAAGGATCATGAGAGCTGTCAGGAGAAGGCCAAAGCCATTTAGTTCGGGACTGTCCGCGAGACTAGGTACCGTCGTAAACAAAAGAGTTAAGCAATGAACTCGACGGTCGCCCCCCTGTCATGGGAATAACTGGCGAATTTCGTCTGTGTAATCTAATTAAGTATACAAAGGTACAGTGTACCTTACCGAATGATGAAAATGTCGTGAGGAAAGTTTTTAGTATGAATGTGGATTGCTTACAGGAGCAGGAGAAGATCAAAGAAACGATGGATGGACTGTGTGAAAGATGACATAGCTAGAAAGGGGTGTGGCCACCGAAATGACGATTAATGGAGAAGTATGGATGGAGGAACAAGACACGTGCCGCGGGCCCCTAATCATTATGATGAGGGCAAGAAAATGATGAAGACGTGAAACTCTGACTACCCCTTTGGGATAAAGCGTGATGATGTTGTGACGATGACTTATGTGCATGACGTTGATATTTGTTTTATCTCTTAGCATCGTCCGCATCGTTTAAATGAGCTAAGGAAATCAATTGAAGTGACTCAATCAATATATGTACATAAAGAAAAGTATTCTTTCTACAGTAAAGGTCGCAGGTACAACAACCTCGCGTAATCACTTTTGCTTAAAGGTAAGTGCGTACCTATTGTGAGATTCCGTTAAATATAGGATTTCCGGGCTCAGTCACAAGTGTAAGTACCTACCTGTGGGTTGAAAGATTCAGAGTCTGTTAATTACTGTCCACGATACGAAAATTAAGCTCTTACCTCAACTTTAAAATTTAAAATCTGCGGGGTAATTACGTAACACACGTTAGGTAACATTAGCAATGGCTACCATTTTGACAAACTCAAACTCAAAGCATTTATTTCAATTAAACCTTGTACAGGCACTTTTGAATTGTCAAAATTAAAATAGTCCGTCAGTTAGTCAGAAAGTGGAAGCTAGTTGCCCATTCCAAAACGTAGATCTCTATGGAGAAGAACGGGCAAGAAACTCCATGGACACTCTTTTAAATCAAGATATTACAAATCCTGGGTACATTATTATTGTTGCTTCTTATGCGAGAACAATGTAAAAAAAAAAACAAATGAATAAACATTTCAAAATTTACGATTAAAAATAAGCCTTGGCAGTTAAGAGATTACCAGTCTCAACCGACGGCGCCCGTTCACGAACATGACGTGTGGATCAGCAGTTCAGCACCATCTAGCTCAACCATTTTGTAGGGAACCGAATGATCCAACACACGCGCCACCATCGATGAGACATTTAAGTGAGCATGACATGTTCTCAACTGCCATGCTCAGTTCAACAACATTCATTGCGTTGTTTACTTGTTGGGCAGACAAATTTTCAATGGATTAGCAATCTCTCTCTACCTGCGTTTGTGTTTCCGAGTGAATACAACCCGAATCTCTTCAAAGTAAGAGTGAACAGGCTTCTTCTGGGTAAGCTCACTCCATCGTAGACTTTACCTGTGTCATCTCTGACCTAGATTAGAGTCAAGAGCAAACCCATTTCGAATGAAAAAAAAAACACTGGCACTCCGGTAGTGCCGACAGAAGTGAAAACTTGAACAATTACGAGTGTATTTTGTGAATCGTCTTATAAACAAAACACGCGTGTTAAGGTGTGTTCCTTATTTTATAGGGTTTTTTGCAAATCAGGTATGATGACCGCTCGCATGGAGCTCGTCGTCAGTTATATATCCGTGGTTCAGCGCCATCTCGTCGTTGTTGGATGAACTACGTAGTTAGTACGCGAGGCCCTCGTAGTTCTTCCCGATGTGCATAGATGGCGCTGTCCTCAACAACGCGCGTCTTACGTTTTACGTCTTACGTCTTACGAATTTTCGATCAGGGTCACGTGACCTGACGCGAGTTTAGAAGTTTTTACCCATTCCAAAAAAAGTACACAGCGCCGCTAAAGAAGTTTTCACTTCAAAAAAAAAAATCCAAGCAATATCCTTCAAAATGATTCAGTTTCAGACTGATACCGTGTTACGCAATTAGGGTGCTGATTTCAACTTTAAAAACGGTTCTAATGATGAATTCTAAAATCCTACAAAATACCTACCACAAAATATCGAGCCAGACATAATGCAACCTGCATAAATATAAAATTATCCTCAAAAGAAATGAAAACATCACTCTCAAAGTTTCCATTTAAAATAATGTTATACGGACGCAAATGAGTGTTTCGTTAACATTTCGTCTGGAACTGTACCGTAGGTACAGTTTCTTCAGAGGTTATACAAAAGAGTCAGACGTCAATCGTGTGCTATCGAGAGGCGCGTGCTCGGAAAACTAATGAATTTATATTCAAAATGATCTATGCTTCAGCAATATTATTATGTGTTAGGGTTACCATTTTGAAATTTGAAAAGTGCTACATCCTAATTGCGTATGTGTGGCAACCCTCATCATCATCTGCCTAGACTTTTCTCAACTTTGTTGCATGGGTTTGGCTTCCAATCTAACCGGATGCAGCTGAATACCAGTACCAACAGTTATTATATGGATGGACTGTCTGTCTGACCTCTACAACCCAGTTACTGGGTAATACGCTTGGGGTATCGTATTACCATTATAATAACAAGACTGGTTGTCAGACTTTCGGGCTTCTGACGACCCGTAACGAATGTCAAAGATCCAAGAATGGCAGCCCTACGTGTAGATATTTATATGTACGATTGTCGTATTGGTACGTACAGCATAGTGTGATGCTACCCTATTGTTTAGTAGTCTTCCTACATCCTTATCTCTTTTGTATTATGGACACTACGCAAGATTTGACCTATGGGGACATGGATACTTTAAAACGCCTAACATTTTGGCGGTCATTTCTAAAAATAAAATAAATCACTTGTTTCCGACCTAGTAGGTAAGTATTTGAACCCAAGACATTCGGCTTTGTTTTGCTGTAAACTGTAAAGATCAAATTATTAGGTACCTACTTCACTAATTCTTAAAATCGGCAATCTCATACTGACTGACCTAATTTTGTTAAAATTAAAATGCAAGGAACCTACTCAGAACTAGTAGATTAATCACTAATCGAAGTACTAATAATCCAGGCGCTATTTTGAATCCTGACCGCAACGAAGGATTCTAGGGCTCCTGTGCGTAGCGAGGGTTTACTCATTCCATTGGTAATTATTTATTGTTTAGAGTAAGAAAGCTACCGAGATGACGACTAATAAAGAAAAAAAAAGCTGACTTCAATAAATTGGGATAAGGGTGTAAGAAACTAGATAATCAACACAACGCATGCTTAATGGAACAATGACCCATTAGTAGATAGGTCAGTTTTTTTTTAACTCATATACATATTAAATGATACAACAACATATGATGATATCATCAATAGATAATAATCATACGTTCAAAATACAAGCATCATGATTAATTAATAATCAAATTAAATCAGTTTTAATTTTATGCGTCTACAAGTAGGATACGTCCTCATAGCAAGATCTTCTTTAGCGATTTCCCAAAAATCGTCTTAAGCATGCGACAATTTCGGTCAGGAAATTTTATATCAGGAATTGCCTAGTTTCTTAGTGGTTTTCTATAAATCTCACATCTTTTATTTACTTATTTATTAAAACTTTATGCACAAGTAGAAAAAAAATACTGTGCAAAGGCGGACATAATGCCTGAGGCATTTTCTACCAGGTCAACCTTAGGGTGATGCAGAGACAAAACATGGCAGGTGTAACATACGGGATAAATAGCTTGGAAATTACTATAAAATACAAGAATAAATACTAATACATACATACGTACATGTCGTACATATAGAAAAATTATCGGTAGAGGAGAAAACGAATCCATCAAATCAGCACTGGGATGTTATCTTATGGCCAACTTCTGACGGATATGTTCACGTGCTTTCACTTTAAAAGATAACTGACTGGTTACCGTCCTGATATTCAGAGGGATGAGGGGAGGGGATAATGGGAGGCATTCCACAGAAAGACCGCCTGGATAAAGAAAGAAGAATGAATGAAGCTAGAACGGTGAGAAGGACATCGTAAAAGACGATTGTTGGTGGAACGAAGATTTTTAGCATGGGCAGAGCATAAATATTGAATTTGGGAAGTCATACCTATAAGAAGGAGCAGTGGGTTTCCCAAGAATAGAGAATAACGTAGTCAGAGCCCTTAACTCTCTGCGTTGGCGAATGGGTAACCATTTTAAGGCCAGGACTCTCGGAAATCTCGGAATCGACCTATTTTTGATTCAACATTAAACAATCAAATATTCTTTGTTTTAATCTGAAAAAATATATGGCATAGTTTAACTAACATTCTTGATTATTCTATGGTTCAAAACACGATATTTACAACTTCACTCGATCATAAAAAATCGCAAACAAATCGAAAACAGCGAAGTTTTTAATCGTTTTTCAAGTCGCATTTGAAGTAGACTTAACTTTTACTCGCAAAAAATATATGAAAAAATAGGCAATGATGTATTGTAGAACATTCTACGGTTAATTTTTCTCAAAACTGATTTTTATTGTCTTAACAAGATATAATCTAAAAAGGCGGCCTGCGCGCTTCACTTCAGTAGCCCGCCGGGCGTTACCGAGGTAGGACCTGTGTCGCTTTTGCTGGCTCGCCGCGTTCCCGCTAATCGATCGAAATATACGTTATAATATTGTTAGTTAATTTCCGTGTTTGTGTATTAGTTTCAAAATTCAGTCTGTAAATATTGTTTAGGTTCTAGTATTAATAATTAAACTAAATATTAGTTTGTTATAATATAGTTGTAATATAGTGATAATTAAGATTAAATTATGGGGAATAAAAACAGAAGAAAGAAAAAAAAACGTTCAGCATTGAACTGCAAAGCTTAAAAAAAAATAAGGTAATTTTGATTATACCCACTTATAAGACGACGCGACAGAATAATATTGTAGTTGTATAGGTTCTCTTGCTTTCGTCACAGTACTAGCAGTAGCAGGTCGGTACCATAAATTTACAATTATCGTAATATCTGTAATAGATTTTCAACTTTACTACAACGGAATAAGGTTTATATTCAATTGCAAAATTTGAGTTTTTGAGTTTGTGTTTCTAGTTTTGTGATTGTATAGGTAAAATATTATATTTTTTCGAAGTGAAAACTTCTTTAGCATTATTGTGATTTGAAAATTTTATGAAACGAAAAAGCTACAGTAGAAAAAGCTACAGTAAAAAGAGACATAAGATTTAACGTGGGAGAAAATGAGATAGGAAGCATTATACAGTGTTTTTGTTTTTTATTATTACAAATGACATCACATTTAATCCTATGCTACTAATTTGTGATGATGATGGTGATGGTGTTGGCGATGGCGATGACGATGGTGATGGCGATGGTGATGGTGATGGTGATGGTGATGATGATGGTGATGGCGATGGTGATGGTGATGGCGATGGTGATGGTGATGGCGATGGTGATGGTGATAGCGATGGTGATGGCGATGATGATGATGATGGTGATGGCGATGGCGATGGTTATGGCGATGGTGATTGCGATGGTGATGGCGATGGCGATGATGATGATGGTGATGGCGATGGTGATGGCGATGGCGATGGTGATGGTGATGGCGATGGTGATGGCGATGGCGATGATGATGATGGTGATGGAGATGGTGATGGCGATGGTGATGGCGATGGCGATGGTGATAGCGATGGCGATGGCGATGGCGATGGTGATGGTGATGGATGGATGGATGGATGGATGGATGTTCTTTAGCATCGTTGTGATTTGAAAGTTTATGAAACGAAAAAGCGACAGTAAAAAGAGACATGTAAATTCATAAGATTTAACGTGGGAGAAAATGAGATAGGAAGCATTATACAGTGTTTTTGAAGGTTTCACTTCTACCACGTGTGAATTGCACACTTGCTGTTTTTTTATTTAAAAATATGAAATTCGTTGTGAATGAAATAGGAAGAGTTCAATAAAAATACGTATTGTGGTGTTTTTGATTAGTAGATTTAATTAAAAAAACTTATTGACGAATTCAAGCAACCAAAAAAAGTGTTTTACAAAAAAAACAACCGACTCAAAAAAAAAACACTACAACGTGAAGAATATATTTTCATTTTTTGACACCGACTTTCGAAACTAAAGTTATTTTTCACTTTGTAGTGTTTTTTTTTTTGGAAGTCGGTTTTTTTTTGTAAAAAGTTTTTATTTTTCACTTTTTAGTTGTACTTACCTACCCCAAACAAATTCATATGTCACTACTTGCTATGTGAATATCAGTAACAAAGCTATTGAACACATCTGCTTTACCCTTTGAAGGGTACAGGCGTGATGTTATGTTGTGTGATTGCGATTACATTATGCTATAGCAGCAATCGCGGTTGATTTGCTGGCATTTATTGAAGAGTTCCGTTGTTTGTCTCTGAAAGTCATCATCAGATCTTTACAAAAATAAAAAAAACAGCATGTGTGCAATTCACACGTGGTAGAAATGAAACCTTCAAAAACACTGTATAATGCTTCCTATCTCATTTTCTCCCACGTTAAATCTTATGAATTCATGTCTCTTTTTACTGTCGCTTTTTCGTTTCATAAACTTTCAAATCACAACGATGCTAAAGAACATCCATCCATCCATCCATCCATCCATCCATCCATCCTTCACCATCACCATCACCATCACCATCGCCATCACCATCGCCATCGCCATCACCATCGCCATCACCATCGCCATCGCCATCACCATCGCCATCACCATCATCAACATCGCCATCACCATCGCCATCAACATCGCATCACCATCATCATCATCGCCATCACCATCGCCACCACCATTGCCATCACCATCGCCATCGCCATCACCATCATCAACATCACCATCGCCATCACCATCACCATCACCATCGCCATCACAATCACCATCGCATCACCATCATCATCATCGCCATCACCATCGCCACCACCATCGCCATCACCATCGCCATCATCATCATCGTCATCATCATCATCGCCATCACCATTGCCATCACCATCGCCATCACCATCATCATCATCATCACCACAAATTAGTAGCATAGGATTAAATGTGATGTCATTTGTAATAATAAAAAACAAAAACACTGTATAATGCTTCCTATCTCATTTTCTCCCACGTTAAATCTCATGTCTCTTTTTACTGTTGCTTTTTCGTTTCATAAAATTTTCAAATCACATCACAACGATGCTAAAGAAGTTTTCACTTCAAAAAAAAAATTGCAGATCTGTCTATTTACGATGGAGTTATGCCCCCCCTAACATACATAAAAAAAAAATAGAAATATCCGAATTGAGAACCTCCGCCTTTTTTGAAGTCGGTTAAAAATATAATATTTACAATCACAAAACTAGAAAGAAACTAAAGTAGGATGATGAAATTAAAATACTGTAGACGAGCAGCCCTATATTTCAAGAATAGGGCCGATTCACAATACTATTACTTATAAAAATAACCGTGACAGGGGTCAGCGAGTTCATTCGAACTGCGCTTTCGCGGCATTTGCCACGCGAGGACGGAGGTAACGCTAAATGCCTACTACGCTCGAAGATCCTGGCCTTAAAAGCCGCCGGTGCCCAGATACATGGTCATACCTACTTACGAAGATTGAAAACGAATCGACTGCAGTTATTGAGAAAACGGTCAAGTGTTTTAGGTACCGATAGGTATTTTGTTTTGATCTACATTGCCACGTACAATTACTTTACTAAGTCGTAATTACCTAATACTCAAACCGATGAAGGAAAACATCGTGACGAAACCGGCATATCCTAGAACCAAAAATTCAAAGACAATCATGTGAGATGTCTCATGGTTTCAAATTTTTCACCAACCCGCACTGGGCCCGCGTGGTGGATTACGCCCCAGTGATTGTTTCATTTAAAAGAAAATCATGGCAATTATTGGCATGGTAATTACGAACTGCAATTATGTTGCAATTAGTTTTAAGTAACGCATTATTAAGTTCATTAAGAACGCCTTCGTTATCGTAAGTTTAGCTAATGTTAACACGTGTTCCTATATACATATTTCAATGCACCATAATATTATAATAATAATAATTATTACTATTAGTTTTACCTACTTTAGATAATTGCATAACATAGCCTAGCCCTCAGGCTAGGTTCTCTAGTGCCGAGCCGTATTAGTTACACACGGCGACAGATCAAGCTATACCTACGTTTCCAGTTTTACGAGTAGCTGACCTCCAATTGCATATGTTTTTCGTACAATAAGACGTCAGCTTATACTGGAAATGTACAGACGCCAGTACATCAAGCTACCAGAAACTGTCAAATTTTCCCAATCAACCTTGAACCTAATGCTTTAGCCATAAAGTTGAAAATCTATTAAAGAAATTTGACAGATTGTAGTAGCTTGATGTGCTGGCGTCTGTACCTACGTTTCGCTTCGTTGGTCTAGTGGTTGCAAGTGCTACTGCCGAGCATGAGGTCCGATTTCGGGGAGGATTCGATTCCCAGATCAGACGAAGTGTTATGGGGTTTTTCTATCTGGAATTTCTCAGTAAGAGCTCGGAGTCAGAATTTTTGCCTGGTTGATGGCAATAGGCTCGCCCCTATTAGGTACATGGGACCTAAACATTAACTAGCTTAAAGTAGGTGTACTATATAGGTATACCTACCTCTGCTCAACCCTTCGGGATAACAAGGTGAGATGTTATGTATACAGGGTTATTGGAACTTATTGGCAAAACATTAACAACCTCTAAAGAGGTCATCATTATGAACAACTTTTACTATGGGACCAAACCTGAAATCGCGAAAAAAAAGTCAGCCATTTCCTACATTTATGTTCGTTTATCTCGTCAAAATGTAGGGAACAGCTGACTTTCTTTTTGATGAGTACAATTGGAACATTTGGAACCCCTCCCCCCTCAAATCGTCTTACAAAGGTAATAAATCAACAGCCAACTATGAATAAATGGGGTTTAAAACTGAACATTACGGTGGATGACGCATGTCGGTGAAACTTTCTGCAAGAACAGACATTATTTCCATATGAAATTGAAATGTTTGCGGTGGACTAACGGAATGATGACAGAAAATATTTCTGAGTTTCTTTTTCCTTTTTTTTAAGCGACCCAAAATTGAAACCGTTTTCGATTTACTGATCGCAATCAATCATGAGAGCAGCTGGTCGATTCTGTAAAAATCTCACCGTGAAAACTTAAGTGAAGAGAGTTTGTTTTTGCTAGGGAATTGACACTATTGACAGCTCGCTCCACGCTCACTTCACCTAAGTTTTCACGGTGAGATTTGTACAGAATAGCACCGCAGTGGTGGGCCAGTGGTAACGACCTCGACTTAAGAGTTGTAGGTCGTAGGTTCGAACCCAGACAGGCGTTTTATTTTATGTAATTATTTCACCACTGCTCTCAAAACAGTGAAGGGAAACATCGTGAGGAAACTTCCATGTCCTAGAACCAATAGTTCTGAGGCATGTGACATCTACTAACCTGCACTCGGCCCGCGAGGTGGATTACGGCCCATTCCCTGTTACCGAAAGGAGGCCTGTGTCCCAGCAATGGGAACAATAAAGGCTTATTATGCTAATCAATCATGGGGTTTAAAGAGGGATAAAAACTCTAAAAAAATATTGAGGTACTGATGCCAGCGCATCAAGCTACTACAATCTGTCAAATTTATTTAATAGATTTTCAACTTTATCGCTGATGTATAAGGTTTAAAGTTGATTCGGAAAATTTTACAGTTTCGGGTAGCTTGATGTGCTGGCGTCTGTACCTACCTAGTCTATCTCCTATGTTATAAATAAGAGATTATGAAAACCACAAACTCTTTAATTCCAATTAAGTAAGTAATCAAAAATATGAAAAAAATGCAAATTGGTGAGTTTGTGGTCTTACATTCTATTTTAGAACTGCATAGAATAAAAAAACGTTTAAAAACAATCTAAGAACGTCGAATCGATCGTCATGATAGTTGACTTATAAAGTTATCATTGAATGGGTCAATGACAAAATCTTTCTTTTACTTTTTGTCTAGATAACCAGTCGATAGTAACACCCACTCAACCATCTCGCAAACGTACAGATAAAGCCTTGAATTATTCTGTAAATGCTCACTTTTTGCAAACGGCGACCATGTAATACATTCCACACAATCCTATAATGGGACCCATCATTCTAGCGTTCTCACAAATGACGTAAAATTGCACGGACGTGATAAATCAACGAAATTGTCGCCCTTCGCCTACTTTCAAATGAAGGATTATGATATAATCTCGACTGCTCAAACCTCAAACTACGTAAGTAGTGCAGGTAGCAGGCAATCGTGGCTTCTCTTTTTTTGACGAAGTGACATAATAGGAAATAGCAACATGACAACCAATACAATTGTTCAACTATAGACAGAGTAGATATAGTTAGGAAGGATCCCAGTATAGATCCTGCGGGACGCCTAAGAAATACTTGCCCTTCGTTGAAGTTCCAACAGTTTTTGAGGAAAGTAAAACCAGAATGGCACTGACAAATTAACAAAATAACTTTATGACAACAATATTTCAATTACATCACATTTATTATAACCACTGTTGTAAAGGTCCGACTGTCGACCCTATAGAACGCCTTAGTAGGTACTGCCCGCTCTGCTCGTAAGTTATAAAAGGTTTTCGAGGAAAGAAGTAGGATGATTCTGGCTGGAAGGATAATAGGTAGGTTTGTTTGCGGAAAAGTATAGAGTATCTACGAATACGACTTTCTGTCTTTTAAAAAAGTGTTGAAGTAGAGCTAACATCATGGCAATTCGGTAAAAACATAATAGATGTTGATTATAGAATAGTAGGTACCTACCTATCATCATGTTTTTAAAAATGTATGTAAATAAGCATAACACGGCAAGAATGTGTAAGTAAACAATAGTGAAAGGGAAAGTTTATCAAACAATAAGTGAGCAGCCAACATGATTAAAGCTAAGTTTGGTGCTAAAATCTAACAGGTGTAAAACAGTCGATTTCGCAAGGATTATTAACCTTCGAAGCAAATAAGGATCATTGAAACCGAACACGTTTTGGAAACACATAAAACAAGGAAGGTTTTCAATAAATAAAGTTGTTTTGGATTGTTTACACTTTTAAATTGAATGCACGACCAATTTAACTCACGTCATCGTAATCACTAACAAACTGAGAACATATTTAGGAAAAACATATCAAGATTAGGTACCTACTGAGAAACTTAATTAGCTGTGTAAAGGCCTATTTATTAAGTCCTCAGTAAATCTTACCTATTGAATCATAGCTAATAAACAATAGCCGAATTTTCTAAGAACGCGCCAATTTGCACATGTAAGTTATGTTGACATACGACGCGCGTCGTTTAGCTGTTGTGCCAACTGCCGACTAATCTGCACACGTTACGCAAATATTCAGAAAACTATGCTTTAATAACGAAATAAGCGACAAAGTAGAACAAAGTCCCTAATGCGATTTTAACTAGAACACCTTCGACTTATATAAGGGGTCATTAAGCTGACCAAAACATGACGTGTGCATAAGATTGCTATAATTGTACCGCAAATTATTTAGGAAATTAGATAACCACTCACTGCAAGCTACAACCTTATTCCAATCAGTTTTCCTTCATCGCTAATTACTAACAGAAAACACATTTTCCAGATATGGATCAACATCCTACTTTGTAAGTTATTATAAATCTTTCTGCCAAAAGAACACGACATACATAAATTAGCGAATACATTATATCAACAGAAACCTGTACTCATTTATAAAGTCAAAGTATGTAAACCTTAACAGGTAGTAAAATCGAGAAACCGACTGTCCTTCGACAGCCTACCAACATTATCAAAAGCTCGAAACGTGTCGCCAACAGGAAAACAGATATTATAGAGAAATTGCAGCTTACCTGCATGTTAGGAGTGACGTAGACAGTTGATAGGCAGCTCGAAGAATCGAAACACTTTTACTTTTGTTGCACTAGTGAGCCGTTTAGTTAGCGATTGACCCGGATCTCGGTATTATGATTTCTACAGTATTTCACGATATTTTCTCGTAGCCAGTGAAGCGTTTAAGCGTACGTCTGGTTGGAGAATGCTGGAGCGAGCCGTGGTGCCGTAACCTCTTACTTAACGACAATCCCCCCTTTTCGACTTGCTGAACATACTCGATGGCCTGCACCGAGATTGTGCGACAACGACTCATCGTTACGTGAGCGCGGAGTGTGAATAAAACACTAATATTATTCATATATTATTTTATTTTATTTTAGGCACATAACGAGAACAGGAAACGGATCATGATAAGTGTTTTTGGAAATAAAAATAGTTGCAGAAATTCATGTTACATAGAATAAACGGATGTATTTATTTCTTTTCATTTTTCCTCTTATAAAAGTCGTGTACCTAGGTTACTACAATGTGTATGATCAATGAAATATTTACAAACACTAGTAAGTATGTATGTACAGTATCTATGTATATACCTACGCAGATATACCCTATGTAAATAAACGATACATAATTAGATAATTATTTCTTTGAAGACACAGTAAATTTTAGGTCAGTTAGGTACCAATAAAATAATTAATTGATAGTCCAAACAATAGCATTAGCTTACTTGTGACGAATTCTATTGTTTAAAATTTGTTTTTAACGAATATCTAATTAACCTAAATAGGATTGGTCTAAAATAATTTATGTAATAATCAGCTTAATTTGGCAGTGCACTCTGACAATTAATCAATGTAATTAATTAAATACCTAGTCTTATTAGATTTGTATGACTCGTAACTAATTTAAAAAAAAACAGTAGGTATGATGTTTTCACTTTTCTAAAATAGCTGGAGCTCTTTATTAAATCACTCACACAATCACTCTATTTTAGTTGCAAAAATAAGTGAAAAAGAAACAATAATGAAAGGTGTAACATTTTCCCATAATAGTTCGTTTCCTAATCAGTAAGTTTGAAATATCGCCTTTTGAAACTGGAGCACACGTCATGGCGAATGGCATGTAGATGCAATTCGAAAATCGCTACAAGGTAATACCCAGATATCTATAGGTAAGTAAAAAAAATCGCTACTAGGTAGTTACTAGCTACATAAACTAAACGCATAGCTACAATTTACCCAAAGTCAAGTCAAAATCAGTTCAAAATGGTCCAACTATAGTCAAAGTAATGGCAACATACTTTTACCGGATTTACCTCATGATGTAACTTTGGTTGGCATCTCAATGTTTGCGTAATAAACCTAATAAATAAAAAAGAAAATACTGTGTCTAAAAAGCCCATGTTCCATTTTCCATCCCACCATTATGCGCCGGTTCCATTACATTATTCCTTTCGTTATAAAAAATAAAGTTATTTTATGTTTGGTTGGTACTACTGATTAAGTAATTACATTCTTAATTTAAATTCAGCCGTATTGGCGCACGATTTTCGCCCACTCCCAAGGGTAGTTCCGTTGGACAAACGCGAGCGTTCGTCGAATTTGGCGCGTTTCTTGCATCGAACACTGCGGGCAGGCTCCTCGGAGTACCAACGGAGCCAAAGCTGGAAAAAAAGGGATCAATATTATCCAAATGGCTAGGAAATCAGCTAGGAGACACGTCTTGTGATAGGACAAAATGACAAATGACACATCTAACATAACAACACGCCCGTATTCTCCCCAAAGGTTAGACAACCTTTTGGGGAGAGGTGCTAGAACACCCACATTTCGTAAGCGTATTGCCATAAACCAGCAAAAATATAGAGTCCGGGCAGCTACTGAGAAATTCCATATGGAAAAACCCAATAACACTTTACCAGACCAGGGAATCAAACCCAGGACCTCACACACAGCATTAGCATTTGCGACCACTAGATCTAAGAGACCTTACGACCCTACCCTCCCCGACCCTTCCCTTGGTCTGTGCAAGCAATCGAGCATGCAAATCCAACCACGGCCAACCAAGTTAGTCATTTACGATTTCTGGTTAGAAAAAAAACAGCAGGATAGTGACTAAATTATGCTTCTTATAAAAAAGAATGTTGTTTTTTAGGGTTCCGTACCCAAAGGGTAAAAACGGGACCCTATTACTAAGACTCTACTGTCTTTCTGTCTGTCACCAGGCTGTATCTCATGAACCGTGATAGCTAGACAGTTGAAATTTTCACAGATGATGTATTTCTGTTGCCGCTCTAACAACAAATACTAAAACAGAATAAAATAAATATTTAAGGGGGGCATACAACAACAACATACTGGCTACACTGGCGGACAAAGTTGATGGGCCTTTCATTAGGCACTGGGCAGGTAGACATGTGCGTACTGGCGTACATGTCGCCAACTAAATTAATTTAAGCTTTTTATTTTTGTATGTACTAACAATAGGCTAAGATTTTACTAACATTATATGGATCAATGGTCTGAAATAAATAAATTATTATTATTATTATTATACAACAAACGTGTTTTTTTCGGCGTTTTTGCCTTGTAGTACGGAACCCTTCGTATGCGAGTCCGACTCGCCCATAGCCAGTTTTTTAAATCTAAAATCATTGTTATAGGTGACCTTAAACTAGTTTGATATTTTATAGAGAGTCAAATTCTGCAATCAGTCATTCTTGCTTGTATCCGAAATCGTAGCATTTATATAAGTATTCGAATCGAAGACTACAACCAAAACAAACAAACTCGAATCGCACATTTCCAAACAATATACGAGTAGCGTTTACTGCGTTTCTTAACAGAAAAACCCAGTAACACTTTCAAATCAACAAGGAATCAAACCTAGAACCAAGTGCATCCGCGCTTGCGCAAGATCCGTTTATAAGTGACAAGAATGACATTTGAAATAGGTTGGTAAATATTAAATATTTGTTGGTTGGTATCCTACGGATTTTAAAACATAATTCAGTAAATGGACGTATGTATAAAAATCTCTCTCTCAAAGAGAGAAGGCTCGTGTCTCACCAGTGGAAACATTGTGGGCTCTATGGCAGAGGTATTAAGATGTATTAAAATGCACAAAACGCACAATCAGCCTGTAGTCTTCCCACTGCTGGGACACAGGTCTCCTCTCTGTGAGAGGAAGTGGGCCGTAATCCACCACGCGGACCCAGTACTGGGTCAGAATTCGCAGACATATGTGATCTACCAACCCGCACGTGCGGGTTGTTGGATCACATGTCTGCGAATTTTTGGATAGAGGACACCCGGTATGCGCTCCGTCCTAATATGTTTATGAGCACCTTTTAATATGAAGGTACCTATAGGCACCAACCAAGGGCACTTTTGTCAACATCATTCGTTTTTGGTTCAATAGAGCATGCAGCGAAAACATATCTGACAAAACTTATATCTCGTGTAGCTTCTAGCTTGCTCATTGCTGTGTGCTCATATATCACACTATTGTCATAAAACTAAATTAAAGTTAGTCACATTGCCCATAAAGAAACTCATTCAATAGAAAAACATATGACGAATGTGAGGACAATAACTTACCACATGAAATAACCACGAAGGATGACCACGACTTATTATGTTAATAGCATTGAGTTTTACAGACAGTGTTACCTACCTACAGTACCTAGATAAGTGTATATACCTATACCTGTATACCGGTGTAAGTTGTGCGGGACAATGACGATTGTACTAATAGATAGTTTGATTAATAGCTATGACAATAATGATTAGACAGAATATCTGCAATGATGAATGTATAGATTAGATAGTTTAATTAATAATACGATTAATAATCATGTACTAGATATAAGACTGATTAATAGTTATATTTTATATAGCTAACTAGTTAGTGGGTACTAGTTTTGATCTTATTTTTTTTTGTGTCGTCCCTGTCGACTTATTTCGATCGTCTCTAATTGGGTTTTTAAAATTAAACTCATTTGCTGGAGTAGCACACCTAATATAATTATTGTTTCTCCAGTCGATATTCGAATGAATTAGTTATAATATAATAGGTATAATATATGTGCCTAAGACATTGCAAGTCAGATTTACGCTACCGCAGACTAACTTGTGGACTTTAGGAAAGTCAACGTAACGCACGAATGTCAACTGATCCGATTGGTTGATAATAATTTTACTAACCAATCACAGCAGTTGACACGCGCTTGAATAATTTCTGTGTTGATTAACGTCCCAGAAACCATAATAAGACCGCCATAAGATTGGGCTAATATTTTTACCTTGGCATGAGCTTCTCTATTCTAATATTCTAACTCTAGAGAGGAGTAGACCTTACATTACAAAACAAATAGAAACATCCGAATTGAGAACCTCCTCCTTTTTAGAAGTCGGTTAAAAAAGAACCCAACGCGCCTGTGTAGGTATCAAGTAGAGATGTTACGGAAGTCGTTTTACCGGAACCGGAACCGGAATCGGAGGTTTTAAATTTGATTAATCGGAATCGGAACCGGAGTCGGATCCGGAATCGGAACCGGAATCGGAGCCGGAACCGGGGTGGAAGTAGAAGAAAGATGTGTTAAGGGGCCTTTCCTTAAAACATCTTTCTTCTACTTCTAACATCCACAAACAAAACAATAAACTGAGACTTCGAGCGCGAGCGTGTATAAAATAAAAAAACATTACCCTGGCGACACGTGAAAACTTGTTTGTAGGCGCTCTAGTCACGTGTATCGCTGCGTTTCGAACTCCGGTCTAACTCCGATTCAAAATTGTCGGAACCGAAATCGGAATCGGAGGTGTAAAATTAATCGGAAGTTCCGACTTTTCGGAATCGGAACCGAAGCTCCGTAACATCCCTAGTATCAAGTACCTACCAATTATCTATTTATAGTTCATCCCAAATGATTGATATGTAGGTATATTACATGCTAATGTTTTTAACTCACTTCGAAGCCGCCTCCCAACCGGATCACAAGGTCCTTCACCGAGTGCGCATCTAATGTGTCGCTGCATCGTGTTCTTATCGGCCAGGGTCTGATCTAATTGTGCGTCGGTCATTTGAGCCCCGGCCTGCACATGCAAGCCCGCCACAAGACCCACGCAGGCGACATAGAAAAATACGACGATCTGTAAAAAAGATAACAGTCCATTGTGGCATAGGTACCTATGTTTGAGGATGAAGACAGGTATTTTTTTTCTTTTTGTAAAGGTTGGGTCAGTAGTTTTGGTTGGTGCCCGCGCACCGTTTTAAAAAAAAATTAAAACGTGTGTGTGTGTGGGGGGGGGGGGGATTTTTAATCAATTAAAGCACATTTGATTGATTTACAACTTAGGTATCAGTATAATTAGGTAACCAGTTAAATAAAATTAGAAATCATGGGCGGGAATTTATTAGAAAATGAAATAGCGTTCAATTGCGTACTTTGTAATAGTGAGAAGCAATTGATTTTTCATATCATAATAATTAGCCGATAATGTTCCCACTGCTGGGACACAGGCCTCCTCTCTGTGAGAGGGAGTGGGCCGTAATGTTATACTGTATATAGGCTTTGGCCGTGGCGTAATCCAATCCAACCACGCGGGCCCAGAGCGGTTGGTAGACACTAGTTACTGTCTTCGAAATTTTCGGTTCTAGGACATGCCGCCGCGCCGGTATGTTTACTTCACCCAACCCTTGGGTAACGGGTAACGAAAACCCTTGGGTGCTTTTTCATTCGTTAAATAAGTAACATAGTAAACTGAGTATAATATCAGTACCTAATAAAAAATGGAGATTACGTGCATCGTGAGCAGTTTAAACAAAAGGGTTTATGTGGTATTTTTTTCCCTTAATTTTATTATTTCTAAAGCCGTGAATGCCGTGAACCCAGGCGGCGCGGGCGCCGATGACTCACAATGACACAGCCAGATTTGTTTTTTAAATTACTATGATTACAAAGTTCCGTTGATTGGTTGAAACCGATTGAATAACAACCACGCAACGTAGGTACTTTTAATAACACGAGGGACGTGAAATCGGGAATTCCACTATTTGTAATGAAATGTCTAGTTAACATTAAAAAATAATGAATAATTTATAAGTATTAATGAAAAAGTACCTATTTTATTTTATTGAATTCGTACCTGCATATCGGTAACGCCCACTTTTCCACAGATTTTATTACAATTTATCACTGAACTTGAGGTATGTACATACAAACAAAACGATGTCGGATATTTGAGTTACGCCGGGCCAACGATTAGGGAGCGACTGGCTACTATGATTGTGTTAATATTGTGACCGGGAATGCGGTCCTCCCCTCTTTGTGTGGTGATTATCTCGTTAGGGCTTTCGACTTTTTGTACTTCAACGTTTTGGGTTAAATAAATTCAATTAACTATGAATCTTCTTAGGCAATAAGCTTAAGTACATTATGAATATCATCATCTATACTATATATGTATTAAATATATATTATAATATTTATATTAATATTATACTTAAAGAGGTAAAATTTATGAGGTTGTAGAGGGTAATGATCTACTGAAAATTCTTTTACCAATAGAAAGCCACATTATTTGTGAGTTTCTTAAGCTATATATATTATTATTTATATAAATGAATATCTTAGAAGATATCAGAGATTTAAACAGCGGGGGCGGAGCGGCTGGCGGGGCGGTACGATATTCGCCGGGTCAGCTAGTAATATTAATTTATGAATTTACCTACTTATTACGTTTAAATTATTAGGTAAATATGGTGGTATTTAGCATATACTAAAAGACATACAATACACCCAATGCATAGGTAGGTATGTAGGTACATCAGATAAAAACAAAAAATAAAGATCAAATAAAAAGCGTAAAGTCCGATGTACGGGTAAGAAAAGGAAAGGAAAGTGTGCCTCACGGCTAATGCCAGACAACTACGACATACGACGACCTACAAATATAACTACTATGAAAAAACGCTTGCCTCAGTCGGGAATCGAACTAACGCAAATGCGATGCTCTTTTAATTGTTGCTATAAAAATACTGGATTTTTTTTACATTTCAAGAAAAATACATAGAATGCCGTTTATTTTTAAAATATAAGAATTTGTATTGTAAAATTTGCCACTGTCCCGAGCTATATTATTAACCTGTACGTTCCTAACTCTCAAATACATAAACGACTTGTAGGTACATCTTTTCAAAATTATTATTGTTCCTAGTGTTAGAGTTGTAAGAATTTAGTTATAAATAAGTCAAGATATTAGTTAAAGTATGTATTTTCTGTTAAAAGTTCATTACTGTTATCTCCTACCACGAGATGGCGTTACTTGTGATTTGTTTACGATTTATAATATAGGTATATTAAAAGTTATACTTTAATTATTGCTTGTAATTTTATGTAGCTAATGTTAAATCGAATATTTAAAATGAATGTAGAATTGTTTGAATATTTAAAACTAAGTTATACTGTTTTACCGACCGAGTTAGCGCGCCACATCGAATCCCCACTTTTGTCGGTTGGCGGGGTGGCGCGTTAGCTCGGGAGGCAGTCGGTGGTTAACCGTGTAGCAAGAAGGTCAGAACAGTGTGATTTAAAGTGAGTTTTATTGAGGCAGTCCAACATTTCAGAAGTGGGATGTAGTTAGTTGGTTATAACAACTGATTACATCCAAGCCTACAAAGTGTAGTGAAAAATTTACTTTGGTCGTTTTGAAAGTGCAGTGAAAAAAAAATAAGATTGGTCGTTTTTAATTTAAATAAAACCGTTATAAGATGAATCCATACGATGAGCGCTGCTTGCGGACTCCATCTACTGATGAAGAACGACATTCTGTAGTGGTGGAAATGCAAACGCTGATCCACAATACACAACGCAATAATGAAGAAAACTGCAGCAGTGGGCCAGGATCACCAGTGTTGCCAAGTGGGCGTGCCTGCCGTCGCGGGTACAATCGAATCAGTGTCAGCCGACGCAGATGTAGTCAGCGTACTAGTGGGCGTGCAGGCCGATGCGGGCGCAGTCGCGATCGCAGTCGCAGTGGCAGATGCAGCCAGCGCACTAGTGGGCATGCCAGTCAACGCGGGTGCAGTCACAGACGTAGCAGTCGCGATCGTAGTTGCGATCGCAGACGCAATCGCAGGCGCGGTCGCGGTCGCAGTCGCAGTCGCAGCTGCAGATAGCGCAGTCGCAGATCACAGAAATGGAAATCTGAAGAGCGCGGTGAGTCCAATCCAACTTATTTTGAGACTGAAATTAATATGGCGTCCGCGGTAGAGGTACGCAATGCCAACCGCGACCTTCGAGTAAATGTGTCTTGGTGGTTTCAAGGTAGTAGCGACTTGTACCGCCCTAGTGGTTTCAAGGTAGTAGCGACTTGTACCACTAGTAGACTAGAATTTGGTGATTTCAAGGTAGTAGCGACTTGTATCACCAGTAGACTAAAATGGGGTGGTTTCAAGGTAGTAGCGACTTGTACCGCCTTAGTGGTTTCAAGGTAGTAGCGACTTGTACCACTAGTAGACTAGAATTTGGTGATTTCAAGGTAGTAGCGACTTGTATCACCAGTAGACTAAAATGGGGTGGTTTCAAGGTAGTAGCGACTTGTACCGCCTTAGTGGTTTCAAGGTAGTAGCGACTTGTATCACTAGTATATTTTGTGAAATTACAGTTGTAATATTTACATTTAATTAAGATACTCCATTATGCTTCTATAGTTAGTTAAAATTGGTATGTGCAGTTGATTTGGATATTAATGGTGTACAATTGTGTTTAAAAACCGTTCGCATACGTGCGCGACGACGCGTAAGTTACGTGGATGGCCGAATGTTAGAGTTGGGTGCAAGAAGTTGTACCATTAGTTAATAAATTATTTTGTATAAGTAATCACAGTTTTAATAGACATGATTGATTAAGATATCCATTTTAATGCTTCAATGATTGCATTAGTAACTGTAATAGTTGATGTTGATTGTTGTTCATAAGGTTACTCGCATACACACATACGCGAGGACGCGTAAGTTATGCGGATGGCCGAATGTTAGAGTTGTAAGAATTTAGTTATAAATAAGTCAAGATATTAGTTAAAGTATGTATTTTCTGTTAAAAGTTCATTACTGTTATCTCCTACCACGAGATGGCGTTACTTGTGATTTGTTTACGATTTATAATATAGGTATATTAAAAGTTATACTTTAATTATTGCTTGTAATTTTATGTAGCTAATGTTAAATCGAATATTTAAAATGAATGTAGAATTGTTTGAATATTTAAAACTAAGTTATACTGTTTTACCGACCGAGTTAGCGCGCCACATCGAATCCCCACTTTTGTCGGTTGGCGGGGTGGCGCGTTAGCTCGGGAGGCAGTCGGTGGTTAACCGTGTAGCAAGAAGGTCAGAACAGTGTGATTTAAAGTGAGTTTTATTGAGGCAGTCCAACACTAGCTACAAGAACTAACTAAAATTGATATCAGCAGCATGTTTATATCAGTGGCGTTTGACCACTCGAACATAAAACGCCGACAACGTTATGTGTATTAGTCATAGTTTTAAGGTTTTTAATATGTATTAGTTAGTTTATTATTGTATAAGATTATTTTGTGTATTTTACCTATGGTCCTTAGTTGCCTGCAAATAAAATGATTATTATTATAAAAATAGAATATAAATACGGCCAATTACTGACTGTACTGTCGTAATGATTTGAATTCTCCATACTGTCTACTTACCAATTAACTTTATTTGAATTCTGGCGGGTCACATCCATAGACACGAAGCGCCCAGACTGTGGCACAGATTATAATAAGCCATTGAGATAGAAAAAACATTCTATGGCAATGAGTGATAGCGTACACCTACACTGTCTACGGGTGAGATGTATCACTAAAAACTTCTACTAGCCAACAAATATTTAGATGGAATATATTGAGAGGTTGCAAGGTGTGCATTTATAGTGTAGCATGGAGAATAAAAATGGCGCTAGTTCTTATGAAAATATTACCATATAAAAAAATAAATAAATAAGCGAACTTCCATACTTTCAGCATCTTAAAATAAAGAAAATAGAGAAATTAAGAATATTTTGATTATCACATAAATAATTTAATTGCGCAAGTAATCAAATTAAGATTTATTGCAACTTAGTTACAGAGAAAGTTGCCGAGGTCAATTTTTTTCGCAATATTTGGCGTTTGTTTGCACAGTGCCACAGATTATAGATTGTGAACTAGTGAATTCGGAAATCACACTGTAGTAGCGATGGTAATTAATGCGATTTCGCATAAATTTCATTAGCATGCGAATTCTTGAGTCTTAGCATGTTAACTGCTATTGCTATGCTATTTGCTAATATAACGACAATTGATATTAAATAATTATATGAATTTTGTTTTTACGGTGAGACATGTTCACGTTCAAAAGTTTATTTACCTATACATACTTAGGTACCTACCTACTTACACTAAAATATTTACCTATAATATAATACAAAACCTAAAATTATTATTTACACTTTTATACACAGCCACTTCTCACTACTTTTAGCTAGGTACTTACCTACTATTATTTACAGATAGGTAACTAATGAGTTCACACTATTATCAATTTAAGTACGATAATAAGCGTAACGTAAGAATGTAATTTAAAAAAACTAAACTTTCACTATCACTTGCCAAAACGTACTGAACTTTGACACAATAAATTACAATACGACGCGAGCCACGCACGTGTCACACAAATTATTATTAAATAATCACACGCATTTATTCAATATACGACCTTAAATACGAGCAAATCAAAGATAATAAGGTAATAATTTCCTTAATCCCATTCTTCGCAGTTCGCATCACCCTGCTAATAATTTTAACGAATTATCACACGCATTCATACAATATACGACCCTAAGTACGAGCAAATCAAAGATAATAAGGTAATAATTTCCTTAATCCCATTCTTCGCAGTTCGCATCACCCTGCTAATAATTTTAACGAATTAAATTATCACACGCATTCATACAATATACGACCGTAAGTATGAGCAAATCAAAGACAATAAGATAATAATTGCTTAACCTTATTCTTAGCATCAAATGCACCTGCTAAAAGTCACGTGAAACGTGAAACAGATAGATTTAGTATTCCCGTGGGTGCGACGGAGAGCGCACGCCGCCGCTGTCTCGCTGAGTACCGCGGCATTATCGTGCATCAATAGTTTGAACGAAATACGAAGCGAAATTAATTCACTTCGCACTTCACAGAATTTCGCAACTACATTTAATTTGCTAAATGCTAAATGAGCATTCGCATGCTAAAAATGAATGCTAATGCTAATTAATCCATCACTACACTGTAGTCTACAATTTCTTCTAATAGGATTATTGATTGTAGATTTTTGTACAATGACAGTAAAACGATAGTAATTTCTTGTAAATTATTACTTCATTATTATGATAAACGTATAAGTAACTAAACAATAGGGTTCTTGTATGATTTCATTTAGAAGTGCCCTCTAAAAGGGAAGCTAGGAACAGTAGTTATCGTGTAATTACCGACTTGTCACTCAATCATGTGTTTGCAATTAGTGATGTCAGTTTGTTTACTAATGAAACATTAGCTAAAGTTCGCAGATTTTTTAAGTTTTCGTTATGAACTCCGAAGAACCATCAGGAGGATCGTCGTCTAATGGACAAGAAAATGGCGACGGATGCAATGGTTCCGAGCGCCCACTCAAGAAAGCACGTTTTGCGTGGCAAGTTAAAGGGAAATATCACTTGAAGAACGAAAATAATGATCCAGCTAAAATATCTACTACAGAATCCACAGCTCCTGAAATGGCTGGTCCTTCAGGCAGTGGAAGTAATTCAAGTAATAGTAACAACATAGGCACAGAACAAGACATTAAGACAAAAGGTGGTTACTTATTGAATAAAGAATTTAATACTTTGAACTCTGTGGCTGATGAGCTTGATAAATCTGTTCTCAAGCCAAGTAAAAGAAATCTAAGCACTGAAAATGACCCTGTATGTAACATTTTTACACCAAGGGCAACAGTAGCTGAAGAAATAATAAATCATACAAGAAATTTTAGCTCTCAAGAAGATTCTGAATCTAGTGACCCACTTGATGCACACCTTGCAACCTCTCAGTATATTCTATCTAAATATTTGTTGGCCAATAGTGATACATCTCACAGTGATGAATTTGTTCCAATATCAATGGTGGAATCAGAGAATTATACAGAAGATGAGTGCATAGAAAGATGGCAGGCCAGACAGGTAACCATTACAATATTTGCTTTGTTTTTATTACAATCAACGCACAACCTACCATACCATGGTCTCAGTAAGTACATGATTCTGAAACGCCTGTGTGCAAATCTTTCGTTGGTTATTAGAATCATTAAATTTCGCTGTTCCTTATATTTTTGCTGTTTTAAAACCAATGAAAAATTTGTACATCCGGGGTTTAGAATCATGTGCTGAATTCATGTTTACAGTTTGTGCCCTGTAAAATCACACACCATTTAGGATTTTGTATCAGTTTATTATATTTACTTACTTAATTTCTTAGCGATCCTTAATGTTCAAAGGTTTCAATAAATAAGTAATATTAAGGCATTCTTTTTCAGATGGCAAAAGGACCTCTTGATAACACAATAAACCGTGTCTTGGATTACATTAAACAAAACCCAGTAGGAGAGGAAAACCCTACATTAGAGGCTTTTGATGTAGCAAACTTCATTAACAATCTCCCAGGAGTCAACAGTGTTGAAAATGAAGGAATACTGATGGCAATTTCTGCACACGGATTACAAAACACTTCAAATTCATCTTCTTCTTTTAATTCTTTTTCATCATCTTCTATGAGTCTGGACTTTGAAGAAATATGCCTACCTAATAATCGTTCTCCCACTCTAAGGATTAGTTTTTCACCCGTTCACTCAGATGATGAATCTCATGAACAAGGTCAACATGAATTTGAATATGCATTGGATAATGCGCATTGGTCATATTCAGATGAACTGAAAAATGAGGATGATGAAACAATACCGTCTCCAACATTCCATGGCACATCTAGCTTAACTTTCCAAAATCTATACGAGAATCTCCACAATACTGATGCAGCAACTAATGATGTGGCAATTGAGAATGATAATCACCGTGATTTCCTTGATGCAGCAGTTTTATTCGCTATACAGAGTAGAGGATTGACTACATTTGGAACAGACTACGGCTAATATTACTCTCATTTTTAACCTTTTATTAAGAATTGAGTTATATTTCTATAATATACATATTATATGTTGCTTATAAAGACTTATGAGGCACAAATAGTTTTTTTTAACTATAAAGTGGTACAGTTCTGCCATAAAATCAGTATTCTAACAATAAATAATAGTCCCCCAAGTTTATGTATGTTACGTTACAATCTCATGTAAATAAAATGTATTAATAGGTATGATAATTTTATAAAAATTCTGAGAGAAACTATGTACTGGTGGCGAATGTTGTAGCAAAGTACAAAAGTTTCAAAAGATTTGAAACATATCAAGTGACTGATTTGGAAATGTACACTTCATTTTTTTACATTACCAATGCATGTTTTATTTATACTAATGGACTGCCCAATATTATCATTTAAGTGTAATCTGTCCAATATATTTAAACATTAGATTTAATTTTATATAATTTGGTTTTTATTTCTATAAAAGTTTTTGTCTATGGTCAATGCATTTTTGTTGTCATATTTTATTAAAAAATTGTTTCAGTTTAAACTGGTACCTACCTACCTACTTAGTAGATTAATTTGTTGTATTAAAGCAGATATTTTTAGCAAGATTTAGAAACTTTATAACATAGTAATAGGGTAAATGTATGCCATACTGACATTACAGTCAATAAAATGATACTCAACCAAGTTTCCCTGTTATTATTTCTTCTTATTGCTTAAAAAGACCAGTCGCCATTAAACATAATATTAAATAACGACTTTAATGACTTACCGAGCCGAAACGTGGACATTCGTGGTCATGGTAAGGGTAGTCACAAATTGTAAGTAGCTACGCTGTTTCATTGAGAGACCGAAATTGAAATAAGGTCCATTGGATTGATATAATATAAGCCTCTTTTATCTACGTAGCTTGTGTTTAAAACCAAGAAAAATAACAAACAAAAAATTCAGTCATCGATGCACATCGGCGATTATAGTGTTGGCTCCATGCCGTGTCGCATCAGTCATGACGCCATTTGTCCAACAAAAATAAAACAAATGGGCACTATTAGCAGTCTAGAAGGAATGCACATACTAAGAAGAGAAGTTACCCTAAGGAACGACTTATTAGTACCTAGAGTAGAATTTGCAGTAAGTATATGCACGAACCATGAAGCTTCTAGAGGGAG
Organism: Luperina testacea; assembly: GCA_927399505.1. Classification (NCBI taxonomy): domain Eukaryota; kingdom Metazoa; phylum Arthropoda; class Insecta; order Lepidoptera; family Noctuidae; genus Luperina; species Luperina testacea. The sequence continues at coordinate 6,041,586 of OV656771.1, forward strand.
AGGGTAGCACGTCTTATTCATCATCAGTCGTCCCAAATCGTCAAAGCCCAGGTAATCCTAACATACCACAACCATAGACGTATAAAAAAAGTCTACGACCACTACTTCTTATTATTCTTCTAACATGATTGCGTTGTGGGTACGTTTTTCCTTTACGCATTCCGTGCGGCGGGAATCGAACCAGAACCTATGACGCATTTGTATTATCCCCAGCTGCCTCGGTACGTCCATTTTATATGACATGAATTGAAGTTGTGGCTTCTGACAAAAATAGCAATTAGAAAAATAAAGGTCTATAGTGTGTAAGGATGTGTGGTAAGTAATTGAAATAAAATTCCTTCATAACAATTTTATTATTGCTTGTTATTATTCACATAATACAAAATAAACTATGCACAAGTTTAAGACCACTGATATTCTACATATTTTAGACTTCATAAAATATTCTGAATTACAACTCTGTCATTCACAACTGTTGCGTTGCACATAAAGTGTAACACATAAGTAACATTTACAAGTGAAATTAATATACAATAGCAGCAGTCCCTCGACAACTAATTGTGATGTGCTCACCGCATTAAAATTATTATTACATTCATGGCCGAATATCCTATGTAAAGTTCTAAAATATAAGTAACTGTACAATTATCAGCAATTATTCGTGGAGTCATATTAAATATATTTACACAATTATAAATACTTATGTATTTCTCTCGTTTGCCAATCGTTTTAAAACGATAATAATATTATTTTTAGCACAAAATACAGGGTGCGGTAATACATTTTGCGCACGAAATAGAAATAAGTTTAATGTTCATAGGTACAACATGAGATATACCTATACAAGATATTAGAATTTGCAGGATCTTCCACAAATTAATGATGTACTTATATCAATGTCATGGTTGTGAAAATAAAATCAAGAATATGCTTAAAATATAAGCAAGTTATGTTAAAAAATGCTACATTTGATTCTACTGCATTCACAAACATAAAAAAAAATCTGTTTAATATTGTACACAATTATATGAAATCAAATTTATTACATAAATATAAGTTAATCAAAATAGTCCAATGTAAGGAAACATTGTTATGTGCTAAGTATTGTCTTAGGTAACGTTACTGTAAATTTATCATACCTAATATATTGTTAATAATTTGAATTAACTCAATCAGGCATTGGCGGCATACATTTTTAAATGTCGCTCCATTTAAATACATAATTTCAGAGCTAGAAAACGGAAATAAATAAAGGAAATATATAAATAATCAAAATAATTTGTTTAAAAATAAGCTAAACGTAGATGATTAATGAAATAAGTGTATACTGCCGTAAATACAGAAATAAAATTTATGAAAGTATTGGAAGATTGCATGCGACGTACAACTTAAGTAGTATAATAGCCGGTCAATTCTGTAAAAATTTCACCGTGAAAACTTAGGTGAAGTGAGTTTGTTTTTGCTAGGAATTGAAACTATTGACAGTTCACTTCACCTAAGTTTTCACGGTGAGATCTTTACAGAATAGCACCGCAGTTTAGTGTGCGTTAGTTTTAAAACTTAATGTTTGTAAACATATTTACTACATATGTACGTTTGTTATTCAGTGATAGCCAATTGGAAAGTACATAGTTGACTATTTGTACTTATTAAAATACTAGCTGTTGGTTGCCCGTGACTTCCGTCTACGATCCAGGATGAAAAATAGCCTATGTCCTTACTCATGGTCTATGTGTGCGCCAAATTTCATCCAAATCCGTTCAGCCGTTTTAGCGTATCAAACAAACTCACTTTCGCATTTAGGATTGTTTCTTAAATTCTTTTTCTTAAAATTATCCATTTACATAATTATAACAATATATGAGTTGTAAAATATGTACTTTATAGTTGGAACAGATGCAGTTTGTGATATTTTGTATATACAGGCTTTCCCTTAGGTCGGTCGTAAACATCCGCAAATCCCTCTGGATTCATAAAGCACATAATCGCATACAATTTAATACTTTTCCACTCATTTTTGTTAGAACAAGTTCCTTAACGCTCAGTATACTCTGCGCACTTGGTGAATGAGAGCTAGATGGAAATGTGACATTTTGACCATCGTGACGATCTCCAAGCTATTTGATTCAGAAATTATAATATTAGCTAATTAGCTGCTAGTGTGTCTAACCAAATAATAATATTAATAACGACACTTATTTTTCATTTAGTTACTCTCAAACTTTATTACTTAATTTATTTAATTGTGCCTGTTATTTATTTAATAGGTACATATAACGAAAGGGACTGCGTTGGATGTCCCACGACACCTCTTGCTTTTCAATTTTTTTAAATGAATCTAGAGATAAATTCCGGCTATGAGTATAAAGCCAGCCTCAGTGTTTTTATCCATTTTAAATTCTATTTTTGATAAGTACATACGTAGCGATATTTAACAGTGCTAAAAAAAAAAACAATATGTTTGATACTTAAAATCAAAAGGTTACATTTTTGTTGTTTTATAATCTGTATAAAATAATACAAGTCACCATGCCGTAGTAATTAACATTGTCGGATGAGTAAAATAGGAATGTTTAAGTAGGCTCACAAGTTGCGATTATGGAGAGTATGCTTGTTAACTAAAACATTTAGAGAACTCAGAATTAAAATTGTGTATCTTAACTACATTCACCATTCAGAGCAGCTTTCCTTTAAAATTGCAATTTTACAGATTCAACAATGTTAATAGGGCAGCATGGCGTATTCGTGCAAAATAGATGTTGGACCTGATTTTGGTGTACACCAACTAAAGTATTGCTATTTCTAACTAACAAATAAAACGAGATAGAGATTCGACAGTCTAATTGTTGTTGTTGTCCCTGTCAAACGATGTCTGTTAGAAGAATATAGCAACATTTTTTTTTTGAGTACCTATGGTAAATCATCAAATGACCCCTCCCGCTCTGGGTGGAGCGGAAGGGAGTGTTAGACTCTTACTGACTAAAACCCACTCGTGTTCCTTCCTTAGCCCTTTATGTTCCGGGCCAGCGTTAACCCTTTTCGGGGTGACCCGGCAGGCTTCGGCCTTGACGGGCCCCTTCACTTGATGCTGACATCTTTGATGCGCGCGTGGAACACGTACGCGCCGTCCGGCACGGGCCTGGTCCTGATCGGACGGTGAGCTAATATAGCAACACTTTGATTTCGTTTAGTCGGTGAACAACAGAATCAGCGCCTTTGAACTATATTATTTTAATTTGTTTCTCGGGTTAACATTGTTTGATGATAATAATTTAACAATAAGGGTATGTAACATGATTCAATCAATGTTTGCATTTGTAAAGTAAGTCATGCTGTTGTACTTTTTTTATGCAATGTGAACTGCTGCATAGCATAATTGTATGCTAAAAATCAATATCTTTACGTCGGACGTGTACTACCAGTAAGATTTGACAGCAATTTTTTCTGATCAGAAAATTAATGAGGCTTTCAGTATTTGAAGACACGTCCACAATGGGGTATGAACCTTCAATAGATTTCTAAATGTTCAATGTATGTTATATATTAAATTAAATTTGTAGTGATTGGAACAAAGAATTACAATATGTATATGCACTGGCTCCAAAATTTGTATATTTAAAATCAAAATTAAAACGAAGCTGCACGCGATTTGCATACTACGCGATCACGTGACGTCCCAACCACGCGTTTCCAGGAGCCAGCATCTCCGGTGTATAATCTCAGATTACTATTAAGCTACTTGTATATTTACATAACTTATATTACAAGTTAATTATTATTAAAAAAATCTCCAAAAGTTAAAAAATTGACAAACACATTTAACACCCTTATAATTAACAAAGCGTATGGATTCATCATATTTACAAGTACATAAAGATAACGCGCGTAATGTTACATGCAAATTAGGGCACCAAAATAATAAGTACATTATATCATTATCAATATAGTGAAACTAGGATCGCCTAAGGTGTCTTACAAATTGTACTGACATAGTCAGCCTGACAGTCTCAAGCCTGACCACAATAATACAGTGTGTAAAAGACCTAACAACGGATCTGATGTGAGCTACATTCAAAATTGAATGCATACATTTAGGTCACCATTTTCATAAGGCGGAGAATGTTTATAACTTATATATCTAAAAAATATTTACAATATGCACAGAGACTAAAGCAACACGCATAACAGGCATCAAAAACTTCTTGGGCAGATATTTTTATTGCTTATACTTTGGAGTTCTGTATCCATTTATGTGCTACCAATACTTAAACATTTATTTGCTTCAACAGATATGCGTTATGAGGAACACATGTTATATATATTCCATACAAGGCTTATTAACCAAAATTTCTTAGATTTAGGTTAAAAATAAATAAAATGACAATCATAACAGACTAGACTTAACAGGACCGTCTGCACTTTCATCAATAACCTATTCACCAACCATTCTGTGTAGTTACTAGCAATCAAATTGTATAATTGATTTAACATAATATAAAAATCGATTTTAAGTCTTCAATACATTTAGTTTTCTTAATTTAATGTAACTATCCAACATGAGATCTTCCTTAGCTAGAGTACCAACAGACCAATTCTTAAGTTGGTTCAATGACCAACTTCATGCCCAAGTCTATTAACTTGTGTTCACATTCAGTGTCCAATTTATTTGATGAAGTGAAATAAATATCTTGTGATGTTAGGAGAGGGTTTTGACTTAAATGGGTGGCGGGAGAGGGGGCGAGGGGGGCACGGCGCATCGCTATGGTTTAAACTTCACCAGAGGTATATTCTTGGATTGCAGGCACTTGTCACAAACCCATTCCGCATACACTTCTGCTGTCAGCAACTGAAATGCTGGCTCCGTTAGCCCCGTGCAGCCCCTGGAATGTTGCAATATTACAAATATTTATAATAATTCCTCTGTACAAATTTTAGGTATTTTTAGTTTAAGTAAGTAGAGTTGAACAGTATCTTTTCAGTAGAGTAAACATTGTTTTTTTTATAGCAGGAGTTGTTTATTTGGTTATACCAAAGTTATCGTGTCACTGGTTTTACTTATCTTTAAACATTCACTACTGTTATTACTATGAAAGGTTTTGTAATATATTTAAAGAAATGATAATGATGATTACAATCAAGATTTTGTAATTTATTTGTATAATTTGTGAATTAAAGGAAAAGATATTGATTTTATGTTGGTTTTTTGTTTGTATTGTATAATGAGCAAAGAAGAATCATTGTCTATATTCATTTATTATTTTGTTTAAGTTTAAGCTATAGTATGTAGTTTTGTTTAAGTATTAAGTGCAACATACCTGTGAAACCAAAAGTTGCACCCAGATTCACATAATATAGCTTGATCATTGTCATGTACTTCTTTGTGACACACTCCACATGGATATATAGGTGGAGCATTAGGGTTCTGAGGATTAAACACCATTGGTTGGTCAGGAGGATACACTTTACCAGCACTCACTGGCATAGGTTTCGGTCCAAACATACCCATGCTTTGGCCCATTGGACCCACTCCCTGCCCTCCTGGACCACCCATCGCCATTCCACTCATACCAGCAAGTGGTCCGCAATTACCCATGTTTCCTGGTCCTGGACCCATTCCCATAGATCCATTTCCTCCCATACCCATTGGTCCACCATGGCCCATATGACTGCTTGAATAAGGTGGGCCTGGGCCCATAGAGCTCATTGGTCCATTGCCTCCCATAGGACCGCTCCCCATGCCTGATGGCATTGGACTACCATGTCTCATGGGGCCACAATGCCCTGGTCCCATACCACCACCTTGCATTGGATTAGATGACATTATAGAATTACTAGGTCCCATTGAACCATTAGAGCAACTAGGTCCCATTGGTCCATTCATGCGAGGAACATTCATGCCTGGACCTCCACCACCCATTGGACCATTCATGGGCCCATTCATTGATCCTGCACCGAGAGGACTGTGCATAGGTGGCCCCATAGGACTGTTATTCATGTGACTACCTGCCATTGAACCCATATTCATAGGGCTTCCCATAGGTCCTGCTGACATTGGCGAACCCATTGGCATAGAATTCATGGGACTCATTGGACTGCCCATGGACCTTGAATTGGGGCCCATTCCTGGGCCCATGTTGTGATTACTCATACTCATATTGGGGCCTCCCATAGGTGACATGCCACCCATATGTCCCATAGGACTCATATTGCCCATTGGACTAATCCCACCTCTTGGAGGCATTTGTTGGCTCATGGGGCTCATACCATGTGGACTCATGAGTCTCATTGGTGGGCCACCCATACTATGCATTGGCCCCATCATTCCCATTGGACCATTTTGACTCATCATTGATCCATTCTGACTCATCATAGGACCATTATGTGATACGGTAGATGGAGAGTCATCAAATGGGTTTGAGGCAACAATAGTGTCTCCATATCCTGTCAATGGAGGAGGCAGGAGATCTTGTGCCGTTGGTGGTGGTTGGGGAGTTGTTAATGCATTGTTAGCATTGGAAGTTTTCCTGCGCTTCTTAGGATTGCTTGGTGCTGGTGCTGGCGGGGTCGGCGTGTCCATCGGAGGCTTAAAGTCTGGAGGCCCTAGTCCTGGGCCTGGCAGCCTGTAGGATGGCATTCCAGCCAGATTGTGACTCATTCTGATATTATTCAGTTTCAGCTCTAACAACCATCATCATGAATCAATGACATGAACATTTTAGAAACTGTATTCGCACATAAGGCACCGCATTGTCACGAGAAAGCGCAATAACGTGCCGGAAGACTGGTTGTGTCTATTTCTGTAACAAAAAAATATTACAGTTGTAATCATTTTACGGCAAGTACAATGGTGACTAGTATTGATACTGTACAGTGCTATGGTGTTTCATTTCATTGATCGCCAAAATTCTGTAGACGATGATGGTTACGAATTTACGATTCATAAGATTGACACTAACGTAAGTAACCTGCCAATAATAAATGCAGAAAAACACAGTTTCAGACGGAAATCGTATTAATTCTACATATTCTGGGAAAGATAGATCAAAAATAATAATATAAAACTTACTGCATTATCAATTTAACATCGGAATTACTGATTATTTTTTTTTGTCTTCATTGAAATCCCAAGGCAGGCGTGCAACATATGACAAAATACCAAAAGTAAATCACTTTATAGCGCCAGATTTTGTCATTCACAGAAGGCTTCCTGATTGTTTAATGTTCTAACACACACGAAGTTCACTTATAACAAGAGTTAGTAATGCATCAAAAGCATTTTTATTTACGACTCACAGTATTCCAAACAACACACGCCACATTCACGATGTACTTTCATGAAGAAATTCCCACGAGAGGGCGCTTTGGTCACTTAAATACTTTTTTAAATGTGCAAAGGTCTTTATAATGCCTCTTTCTGTTCACCTAGAAATCTTTATTATTATGTATTAGTAGTAAAATACGGCAAATAACCGCGTATATTTCAGATATGTAGTGGATAAGGTAAAAAATAAATTAAGCCCAACTCAATGAAGAAATTAAATGTTGCCACTACCATTAATTAATATTTTGGTCTTTTAGTGCTTTAATTTTGTTAAAATAATTTATTACAGCTTCTATTATTAATTTTAAAGGTAAAAACTATGAGTTTCATGCTCTTTGAAGACCTTTATAGGTGTTCAAAGAGCATGAAAGTCATAGTTTATACAGTGCTACAAGGATCTTTTGGCGCTAGAATGACATTGACAGCAACAGGGGGCGTTGTTGGTTAAACAAAAATGATAATTTTATAAAATTGTATTGAAACAACAAGACGGTGGCGTGAGTTCCGATTTAGACTACGTGCTAATAGATCCTTTAATAATAGAGCCCATGAAACCGCAGTTTGACAAGTAAAGGAAAATGTTTGTAAAGTTTAAGGACCAAACTGGGAGTAAGATCCCTTTACGTACATAATGTCTAGTAATGTAATTAAAATAAAACCTTTTAAAACATTTCTGGCGTTATCTGTGCTGCTTTTGTAGCTGTAATTTTATCTCCGCCAACGGCCTTCAGTTATTGGTCATCACACCACACCACAGCCATGAACTGTCGAAATATACCGGGCGATCTGTACATTACACTGACTTTCTATAAAATAGATAGATGTCGTTGTAGCGCATTTTCGTACTGTAAATGTAAAATCATTTAGTTGTTTAATAGCATACTAGATGTCGTTATGACAAAGTTGAGATGACATTATAGTAATTTACTCGGACAAATTTTTTATTGGTTTAAGGTAATTTATTACTACACTATTTAATATGGATTTACCAACGTGTTTATACTTCCGAGTTGGTAAATTGGGGTCTAGCGTGAGTGATTTCACAGAACGTTATCCGAAACCCGATAGCGGGTTTCGGATAACGTTCTGTGAAACTAAAACGCGTAACTGAGAAATCGAATTTAAATATAAGTAGGTAATTAATTAATTTTGTTTCTGTTACCTAAGCGTTTGAAGATGACAGAGACAGAATTATGTTTTAAATATTTGGGTTATTTATAAGCGTTGCTTAAATTTATGTACGTTTATAAACAACGTATAAGTGATTTGTGGTGCCAAGAAGTAGGCCTTTTTTTTCAGAATGGGAAATCATCAAATGAAGGAGTCATTATCCCCCTATATAAGTACCCTTATAAGCGTTGCTAAAAGTTAAGAGACGTCTAAACATAAAAACAATATGGTAGGTAAAGCAGTCGCTAATCAACGTTTACCTATAAATAAACCTCCTATAGTTTTTCTTTTTTTTTTGAGGATGGGAAATCATCATGACCCCTCCCGCTCTGGGTGGAGCGGAAGGGAGTGTCAGACTCTTACTGACTAAAACTCACCCGTGTTCCTTCCTTAGCCCTTTATGTTCCGGGCCAGCGGTAACCCTTTCGGACAATCCCGCTGAAAGAAGTGGGCCTTAGATCTAGACTTACTTGTTGATAAGTACCTAACTAGGTAAGTAAGTAGGTACTTACCTATTAGTACTAGTAGGTAGGTATAATACATACCTACCTAACTTAATTTTGCACTTGTATTGCTTATTAAGTCTAGGTCTACTGTCGTTGATCGATTTGATGTAAACTCGCACCTCTCTATGAAGTCACACACAGTCATGTCACATCACAATATCACATAGGTAATGTAGGCAGGTACTCGTAGGTGGGCTGGGGCATCTCTACCTACCTACTAATAAATCTAATGGAAGCGTATTCAGTAATCACGTTGCACGTTGTTACCCAAAAACTCGGTAGGTATAGACAGCCCGTACAAAATTCTGTGAAGACCAAATTACTCACGCCCTAAAGACTTATAATAAAATTCAAGTTGAAATGAATACCGAGGCAACCGAAGTTGCTCACATCGAGAAGGCTGAGCTCGACTTAAATGCGCCGCTTAAAAAGACAGATGGTGGTCCATTATGCCAACTTGCAAGACTTGCGAATGCACCAAGCTCAACCCCTTTAGCTCCTGACTGCCTTTAAAATGATTTAAACCGACACTTCTTTAAATATAGGTACTTACTGTGTTACTGTTACTCTACTTTAAACTTAGGTCGTTGAAACGTGGTTGTTTATGAAGATTAGCCCCACGGGCCACGTGCAGGTTGCTTTCAAATAATGTTTTTGCTTTCTTGTAATGTCTTCTCGCCGTAGTGGCTACTTTACCAGTGTTTTTCATAAAAACTTTATGATATAGACATTTGTACCAAGAAGCTAATTATATACATATATGATTATATGCTTCTTGATTTGGACCAACTTATCATATATGTGTAACTTATCATATATTACATATACATAATGTCTTTCAGAATGAATAATTAATCTTTAGACGATGCGTACTTACACCCTTTTTAACTGATCAGGTAGAGCTAGAGTTCCATTTTGACAGAAAACTACACGAAACCACGTTAAAGTCCTGGCTTTAAACGTGATAAAATTCAATGTTTATTCTATCTCTAACAGTTACAAATTCACCCATAGGTACACACTAAACTTGGGAGTGAAAAATTTTCACAGATTTTGCTCCACGCAAGCACAACACGGAAAGCGTACCCAGCCACGCCCTCTTTTTACTTACAAAACTTTGCTTTGCGGTACACCTCGCGCTGTCAAAAAATGCATACATTGCAAATTCCCATTTCTCTTCGTTTCGCTTCTGGAAATAAATAGAAAGCAGGTTTCTTTATGCTTAGGTGCGGTTCTGATTTCATAAATTCTTTTCATTGTAGGAAGATCGTAGGATTAGGTAATGCTCGGTTTTTCATAGCTTATTCAATTTAGGTAAGTACCTATTCTGTTGTTTAATTCCGTCATCTCAACTTAGGATAAGCCCGACCTGCGGGGTGATTGCGTAACACGCTATAAGTATCAATGAGCTCCTTAAGTCTTGAGTTGAGCTGCACGATTTCTGACAAATGCGTGCACTGACTGGACAGGTCCTCTCAATCTGTGTGGTTCTTTCCTCAAAAGACCATCTCAGACATCGACCTACATGGTCTTCATATAACCTGACCAAGATTATGTCTGGACTTTAAAAGAGACTATGACCTCTGAGTTTGTTTCGGCCTTTCTTCTCAGAGTAGTCAGATAGGAAACGCCGACCTCATCTAGTTTAAAAAATAAGATTGACGTGTAAAAGTGTTTGTACAAACCTACTTACAAAAATAAAATCATTTATCATTATCATTTATCATTTAATGGTTTTCATTTTGACAGTTTAACAACATTCATTGCGCTATATTACGTTGTTGAGCAGACTTTTCGAACTTACACAGCAATGGTAATCCATTGCTGTGTAAGTTCAATATGCAAGGAATATGCTATAAAATGATTCAGATTGTGATTAATGGTGACCGGCACTCTAATTGCGTAACACACAATTAAACTCAATCTGAATAATTTTGAAGGATATTAAAGCTATATGTATAAGCTTAGGGTATAAGCTTAGGATATTAAAGCTAATTCATTCGAAAAATTTGTCTGCCTAACAACGTACCTATATTAACCTAAGTACACACGTACACGTACTAAGTAACATTGAGCAAAAAATATTTTTGAGTCTTTTATTTTTGGTGTAAAAAATCACTGTTTACGGCAGCGCGCTCTGTAACTCATGCAAAACATTGTGCCTATGGGTGCATGTAAAGTCTCCTTCAAACAGGCGCGACACGCGATAAAATCGCGCGCGACACAAAGGCACCGCAAGTCGCGCAACGAGCGGTGCCTTTGTGTCGCGCGCGATTATATCGCGTGTCGCGCCTTTTTGTAGGTGCCTTAACGGTACAGGAGCTGTCGGGGTATTTAAAATTATGATAATTATAATAACATTCCAAACTTGTTTTGGTAAAAAAAGTAACAAAAAAGTTGGACCTCCAAAATATCTCCGTTACCAAGTTTCCCAAGTAAGGTCCAGCTACACAAAAAAAATATGATAATGGCGGGGAGTACAAGTGACTCTCGGCTTCGTTAAACGTTTTTTTACTCCAGCTGGTCGATTCTGTAAAAATCTCACCGTGAAAACTTGCGTGGAGTGAGCTTTCACTGATACTAGGGATTGACCAAGTAAATATTTACAATTATAATCGAGATTTTAATAACATTTTTTTTGTATGTATTATGACACTGACAGCTCACTCCACGCTCACTTCACCTAAGTTTACACGGTGAGATAGTTACAGAATCGTACTGCTGTTATGTTACTCTGTCAAACAATTTCAATATGGACGGGGAGATTTAACGGCAGATTTGTTATGTATGATCTAGGATGGTATTAGGATTAGTGTGTATATTACACTATATTAGTGGTGTGAGTATCGTCCCCAAAGGCGATAAGTAACCAGGGTCTTCGGATATAGATGAAGTTTAGTAAGAAACCGATGGATGTTTTCGAAAGAAAATTAATTTAATTAATAGATAACAAACAGTTTATTTATCAAATTAAATTTCTATTAATCTATCGGTTTCTTACTAAACTTCAACTATATCCGACGACTCTGGTTACTAATCTCTTTTGGTGACTGTACCTTAGGTATGAGGGTCCCAAAAATCTGTTACTTTGTAGTTATTATAATTATAATTTATTACAATAAAATTTTAAAACTATCGATTCATATTCAAATGCCTCTTTTATTTGCGAAGCTCAGAACACCGAAGGAATCGCATCCCTGCTTGACCTAGATAAATGTGAAGACTTTCACGTAGCACTTGGCCATTTTACCTAGAGAAAAATATTCAGCTTTTGCGACACAAACGACGAGACATAATATAAGTTTCAATGTCTAGGTATTATTATAAGCGTTTAGTTTCTCGGAATCTGCTGAAGAATTTGTCCCTGTAAATCAAATAAAGTATTCCATATAAATGCCAATTTCACACCACTTATCACATACTTACCTATTTCAAAGAAACCGACGTTGTTATATGAACATTATGATTACCCAGAAACATATCCATATTATTATAAACGCGAAAATTTATGAGGATGGTTGGTTATTTGTTAAGTACTCTACAAACGAAAAAAGAAAAAAAAAAGAGTAAAAAAAAAGAAAAAAAGAAGAGAAAAAAAGAGAAAAAAAAAAAGAAAAAAAGAAAAAGAGAAAAAAAAGAAAAAGAAAAGAAAAAGAAGAAAAGAAAAGAAAAAGAAGAAAAAGAAAGAAAAAGAAGAAAAAGAAGAAGAAGAAGAAGTTTTAAAGAGTATTCTATTCTATTCTATTCTATTCTACTCTTTCAGGCAAAAACTACTGAACGGATTTTAATGAATCTTTACGGCATCAGAATAACACAGGATACTTTTTATCCCGATATTCCCACGGGATCGACACTTGTACGGGTGAAACCGCGGGCGCTGCTAGTAACATCATAACATAACATCACGCTTGTAATCCCCAAAGGGTTAGGCAGAGTACTGATTCTTGTAGGTATTAGTAACGTAATTCATACATATGATGGCGCAGTAGAGCAGTGGTGGCCAAGTGGTAACGGCCGCGACTTACGAGTTGTAGGTCGTAGGTTCGAACCCAGACAGGCGCTTTACTTTGTGTAAATTATTTCATCACCACTGCTCACAAAACGGTGAAGGAAAACATCGTGAGGAAACCGGCATGTCCTAGAACCAAAAATTCGAAGACATGTGACATCTACCAACCCGCACTGGGCCTGCGTGGTGGATTACGGCCCACTCCCTCTCACTGAGAGGAGTCCTGTGTCCCAGCAGTGGGAACATTATAGGCTGATGATGATGGCGTAGTAAGTGGCGCCCGTTTCGTTTTGTTACGTGAACTTACTGGAATCACCGAAAAGGTCGGATAAGATTGACACTGGTTGGTGACAGTCACTCTAGCAGAGTCTCGCATTGATGGTTGCGTGGCGGCTGTCTTCTGATGCCAGAGAACACATACTACAATATAATATAACAAGAGGTCCAACCTCCACTAAATGCCTTCTCTCCCTTGTATTTGCTCGCTTTGTATTTATTCTAAGTTAATTGAAATAAATAAAATAAAGCTGTAAATTATTACATATTTATTTAATTATATACATATTATTTTTATTATATTCCTCATTTTGTGTCAGCTTAAAAAAAAAAATGCGCATTAGTAGTCTGTGGCTACTCCTGCGTTGAAAATCAAATCAGTATACTATTTTCACATTTTTCATTTTCACCGTCCAAATTCCTTTTCACTGAACGATCTTCTTCGTTTGATGGTCTATCATTCTAAGTACGTGAAATTGGCAAAATTGTGGTGTTTATTCCACAAAAGCCATTAATCAAGAGTTGAAGTTGAATATAACAAGAGAAGACACAGAGTACTTTTTGATAGACTGTAAAGAAGATGTCGGGGGAGCCGCTGTCGTACCACGTCCACGGCGAACTGTTATATTCCGGCACAATCCTGATGATATTGATGCTGCTGAACCACTAATACGATGACCACTTCTGGCAAAGGTCATCCCGCAGGATGACCTTTGCCAGAAGTACATAATAGTATTTAAAAGGACATAATTGTATTTAACGGCGCACCGTTAAATACAATTATGTGTACAACATAGGTACTTACCTAATTATTTTATTTACTTATACGAATCCAACATCGAGAGTCTTTGTTGTAACACGTCAGTAAATTTTATTATAATTTTACTAGTAGTAAGATGTTACTCGTAGAAGTGCGTATATAAAGGTACTGTGCCAAAAACACAATGAACGGTACTTATGATATCATGTAAACCCCCTACCGTGAAAACAAGTTATTATGAAAAAATAGAGCAGAGATAATCGTGGACTGGAAAAGCTATCGCAGATTTTTCTCCTTCAATATTTCTTGAAGGAATGGTCAGTTTTAACTAACGTCAATTTGTGGTGGGTATTATTTGTTAGCTAATGTGACGAATGGTCATCAGATCCATTATTTGTATGATTCTTATTTATGATTCTGCTAAAGTGGGCTTTTTACGCCCCCCTGAAATTGATGCACTCTTCTGATTTTTCGTTATTTTTATAGTTGAAATATTGTCTAGTAACTAATAACCGTGTTTTCTATTTAGATATTTTTTTTACCTTTTATATTAAAATTTTGGTTTTTCTTAAAATTTATACCTACTTACGTTTTTATTCAGTGAAGGGATTTTTTATTTTTGCTACATTACAATAATTAAGTGCAAAGTTTTTATAAAATAAACTATTAAGATGCAATATTGTGATTTTGATACAATATTGTGATTTTAACTTGAAATCATCTTTCATCTTGAGAATATTTTTTTTCTAGAGCCCCCAATTTTTTTTATTTACCATCTGTCGCGAATCTGAAACAGCTATTGCCACGATATTATAATTTTCTATTGATCTTCTACTGCCCCCTGAAAGTCTCAAACGCTCACGAGGGGGCGTTATCCCACGTTGAGAACCTAAGGACTAACAGAAATAAGGGTATATTATTTCTGTCGTGGACAAAAAAGATAGGACCACGAGAAGACCTAAACCTACTAACGATATGATTTTAATGAAGACAACGTTCTAAAAGCAGATCAAACTTCACAGAATTTTGGAATTCGCTAGACAGACAGGCGTATCACAAGATCTATAAACAGTTCACAAAGGCGAACGACGGAATCAAAAGTCAAGAGATCAGAAGGCCAATTCTCTAAAAAATTTAAAACGTTCAAAATCTAGTCGCAGTATCATCGCGGCGACAAAGAAACGTCAATAACTTGTCAAAATGTAGGGAAATTAGAGGTATTTTTGACAGATTGAGACTGAGATCAGACTGTGAATGTTCTTAATTTTTTTTTTTAAAAACTTTGCCCCACTCTTGGAATTACTCCTGTATCGTGGGTGCGTTTAGAAACATTTAAATTCACATACACAAACATCCAGACCCGGAACAACTACCTGTAGGCAATATAAATATTTGTTCAGTGCGGGAATCGAACCCGCGACACGCAGCGCAGCAGTCGATTGCCCCTCAGAAGGTCAATTCTCTCAAAAATTCAAAACGTTTAAAATCTAGTCGCAGTCTCATCTCGGCGACAAACAAATGTCAAAATGTGGGAAAATTACAGAAGGCCAATTCTCGTAACAAAAAAACGTTCAAATTCAAGTCGCAGTGCCTCAAAAGTTCCAAACTGTCACAAAAGGTATTCTACTAAACCGAAAAAGTAAGTCAAACGCAACTTTTACTGCAATGAGATTGCGACTAGACCGAAACCAAAAAATGTACCAAAACGGTATTCTGCTAAAGTTTCGACATGACAATTCAAAATTAATTGGTATTCCACTAACAATAAAAACGTCAAAACTGACATAAGCATGAGATTATTTGTACACCGGACTGTGACAAATAATTTTAGCTTCTGCATATTTAAAAGCGTATAAAATTTTTATTTCCCGTCTTTTTGTATTGAGTTCAGTAAGATAGATTTTTTGGACAGACGTTTTGTGTATTTTTTTTGTTTGTAAAGTGTTTGGATATTGTGGTGAAGGTGGTTACATACTTAGTTGGATATTCATTTTAAAATGAGTGGTATTGGTTTGCGGTTATTATATTTAACCCAGGCGCAACGTGCAGACGATGCAGCGGCATCAGAAAGACGGAGGGAACGACGCCGCCGCCGTTCTGACCGTCGTCGTCGCCTTGCAACGGATGCATTTTCCATGAGCGACCGTGAGTTTGTGAAGACCTACAGGCTCACTAAGTCCCACGTGGCAAATTTAATAACGGAGCTGACGCCGCACATCCCTCGGAAAAGGCGCAGTGATGGACTCGATGCTGCCGCCAAGGTTAGTCTTAGTTACATAAACACTTATTTATTGACAAGCAACAAGGCAGCTAGATTCCAAACATTAAATTATCTACTTTTTCTAGGTACTGATAACCTTGGCGTTTTACGCCAGCGGGTCCTATCAGACCTTGGTAGGGCACCACTGCTCCCATTCAATTTCCCAGCCGAGCGTCTCTAGGGCGGTCAACTGACCCTGAACCACCCACATGTATTTAAGAAACATGTAACTTTCCCTTTGACAAGAGAGGCCCGAGAAAGGGCTAGGAGTGGGTAAGTCTAAAGACTAGCGCATAATATATTATAACCACATCAGCAGGGGCATCTTATTGCATAACTTCTCCAAGACGGGTTACGACGGAATACAATCAAGTTAGTTCTCCGTCGACGTCACTTGCAGCAACTTAACGCAACATCAATATTTCTTTACTATAAGTAGACCTACCTATGTAATTTTAGTGTTAAATAATTCTCTAAATGATGTACTTAGTTAAAATGAAGTAGTTTAAATGAACAACGCGGTCACTCAAGACACGAAAAACGCCTTTAATTTATAATAATTATGTAATGATGATGCACGTGTGGCGATCCTTAACATTTATCTTACACTAAACAATAATCTCAATACACATACATAAACATAACAATACACTATACACTTAGATCTACAATTCATATTTACACTTACATAGATAATTACAATATTGTTCAATATTAATTCACCGTCGCATGTCGTACACGACAATACCATACGGGTACAATGGAGGCGCGCTCGTCTACGTCACGCAGTGACGTAGTCGATGCGCACGAGTGGGGGTCGCGCTAAGCAGCGCGCGGTCGGTCACCTTGGCTGACCTTTAGTCCGATCTCGCTATCGCGACGCGAAGCCCACGCAACTCATAATAATCCCGGTCAATTGTGTATCACCGTAACCCTACCGGCTTGTTATAGTGTCTCTGAATACGGAGTGTACGAACTGTTAAAAACTGTTAACAATAATATTTATGGACTTTCTTCTTCATGTATCTACCGTGTGTAACTATCCTTGTGTGTGCCAAACTATGTGCCTTTCTTCTGTGAACGTTTCTGTGACTTGTGTTAGAACAATATAACCGTGAGTAAAGAACAATAACTTTTATTTACCCTGACTCGCCACACAAGCACAATTATTAGTGTACCCACATAAAACACTAAATTGGTGACCCCGCCTAGAATACGCCAAAAAGGCTCTGAAAAGATCGTTCGATAATTAGAACGGCGAAGGCAAATCACAGTGGCACGATGAGTGATAGCAGTGACTCTGCAAACTCGTTCGGATCCATCCGTTCGCGTCAGCAACCTCGTCGCGCAAAGTGCGTGTCCATTGACGAGCCATCCGACATTTGCCGTGTTGCGGTACGTATACCACCATTCTGGCCGGATGACCCAGAGGTTTGGTTCGCACAAGTGGAGGCTCAGTTCGCGAACGCGAACATCACCAGCGACGCGACGAAGTTTAATCACGTTATCGGCAACTTAGAACACCAGTACGCCAAACAAGTACGTGATATTTTCCTCAATCCGCCAGAGCACAACAAATATGAGAAGCTCAAACACGAGCTCATTAAGAGGCTTACTGCGTCACATGAGAAGAGAGTGAAACAGCTTCTCTTACATGAAGAGCTCGGAGATCGGAAGCCATCACAGTTCCTGCGACATCTCCAAAGTTTGGCGGGCCCGAGCGTCCCAGAGGATTTTCTCCGGACAATATGGAGCAGTCGCCTGCCAAGCAACGTCCAGACCCTTCTGGCTTCACAGCCACATACTTCCCTGGAGGGACTAGCAGACCTAGCGGACAGGGTCCAGGACATCGTGACCCCATGCCAAGTCGCCGCAGCATCGACGACGGGACCTAGCATGCACGAGATGGCGAATGAGATCGCCGAACTAAAGAAGGCCGTGAAGAACCTGACAACGGAGCTGAGCAGGAGACCTCGTTCGCAATCACGTTCGAACCATCGGCAACGTCGTCGATCCAGACAACGGTCAGAGTCTAGCCACCAGAAGCAACCGTTCTGCTTTTACCACGCCAAGTTTGGGGCCAAGGCTCACAAATGCATTAAGCCATGCGATTATGAGAAGTCGGGAAACTCCAACGGCAGTCGGTAATGGCGGCTGACGACTGTCTGACGACCACAGGTCGCCTCTTCGTCACGGACCGGGCATCGAAGACACAGTTTTTAGTGGACACTGGTAGTGATTTGTGTGTGTTTCCGCGGCATTATCTACACGAACAGCGTGTCAAGTCGAACTATCAGTTATCGGCCGCTAACGGGTCTATAATTGATACTTACGGCTATCTGCAGCTAAACTTAGACTTAAGTTTACGCCGTAACTTCCCATGGCGTTTTATTGTAGCTGATGTCACCAAGCCAATTATTGGTGTAGATTTTTTAAGCTTTTACGATTTGCTTGTTGACATCAGAAATCAACGTTTGGTGGACAAAACCACCTCAATGTATGTCACAGCTTCCGTTGCGAAGGCTTCAGCGACGTGCTCAGTGAAGGTCTCCGTTGGTAATTCCAGGTATCACTTAATACTCAATAAGTACCCCGAGATCACGCGACCCGCGGGCACACACCGAAAAACCACACACCACACAGTACACCACATACGTACCACACCCGGCCCGCCCATCTCATGTTCCCCTCGCAGGCTAGCTCCAGACAAACTGCAGATCGCTAAGCAGGAATTTGAGATCATGCTTAGCAACGGCACTGCTCGACCGTCTGAAAGCCCTTGGTCTTCACCCCTTCATTTAGCGCCAAAGAAGGACAACAGCTGGCGACCCTGCGGCGACTACAGGCTGCTCAACGCCAGGACTATACCCGACAGGTATCCAATTAAACATGTCCACGACCTTACCCACAGCATAGCTGGTTGCAAGGTCTTCTCAACTATCGACCTGGTTAAGGCATATAATCAGATACCAGTCAGTGAGGACGACATCCAGAAGACGGCGATAACAACTCCGTTTGGCCTGTATGAATTTCCTTATATGACCTTTGGTCTGAGGAACGCAGGTCAAACATTTCAGAGATTTGTCGATGAAATGACGCGCAGCCTTGACTTCTGTTATTGCTATCTCGACGATTTTCTTATCTTCTCGAAAGACCAGGAGCAGCACGAGGATCACCTGCATCAGCTCTTCACCAGGATGCAGAAATATGGCATAGTCATCAACACCTCGAAGTGCGTGTTCGGAGCAGACGAAGTCACGTTTTTAGGTTACCGCATCTCTGCAGCCGGAACCAGACCTTTAGAGTCCAAGGTGGAAGCCACCAAGGACTTCCCTACGCCTAAAACAGTCAGGGAACTCAGGCGTTTCTTAGGGATGTTGAACTTTTACAGGCGGTTTATACCTAAAGCCGCAAAATTTCAAGGTCCCCTTAACGCCCTGTTGACTGGCTCAGTAAAAGGTCAACATCCCGTGGAAATCACGGGCGAGGCGCTCACCGCCTTTAATATGTGCAAAGACAGCCTCTGCAACGCTGTATTGCTTGCACACCCTGACTACCAAGCGAAGCTCGCCCTAGTTACAGATGCGTCTGATCTGGCAATGGGTGCAGTTTTGCAACAGTTCAGGGACGAGCAGTGGCAACCGCTTGCCTTCTTTTCACGCAAGTTGAGCCCCGCTCAGCAGAAGTACTCGCCATACGATCGTGAGCTACTTGCGATCTATGAAGGCATTAAATACTTCCGCCATATGTTGGAAGCGAGACACTTCACCGTCTATACTGACCACAAGCCGTTGATATACGCTTTCCATGAGCGAAAGCACAACTGTGCTCCGCGTCAGTATAGACACCTTGATTTTATTTCGCAGTTCACAACGGACATTCAGCACATTTCCGGCAAGGACAATATCGTCGCTGATACATTGTCCCGTGTCAGTGAACTGCAAACTCCAATCGATTTTGAGGTTCTCGCAAAATCCCAAGCTTCAGACCCGGAACTGTTGCAACTTCAACAGTCAGAAACATCTCTTCAACTAAAGAGGCTTAAAATCGACGGCAGTCCCGTCGAGTTACTCTGTGATGTGAGCACAGCCACTCCGAGACCATTCGTGACAAAAGCTTTACGACGGCAAATATTTGAGAGCCTTCATAGCCTCAGCCATCCAGGAGCAAACGCGTCCGCAAAACTAATTGCACAGCGATACGTTTGGCCTGGAGTCCGCAAGGACTGTCGACAATGGTCACGAACGTGTCTCAGCTGTCAACGCACAAAGGTCAATCGCCATGTGTCATCACCATTGGGCACATTCGAATTACCTCGTGCAAGATTTGCCTTTGTGCATATTGACCTAATAGGTCCTCTTCCTCCATCACAGGGGTACCGGTACTGCTTGACGGCCGTGGATCGTTTCACTAGGTGGCCAGAGGTGGTACCGATTGCAGACATTACCGCAGAGACAGTTGGTAAAGCGTTGCTAACCAATTGGATCTCACGCTTTGGTTGTCCTACGGATATTGTCACAGACAGAGGACGGCAATTTGAATCCGCACTGTTCCAATATCTAGCCAAAATAATCGGGTTCAAACACCGGAAGACCACAGCCTACCACCCAGCATGCAACGGCCTAGTGGAACGATTCCACAGGCAACTCAAAACGGCAATAATGTGCCACGCAGACCATAACTGGACAGAATCTCTGCCCTTGGTTTTACTGGGTGTCCGGAGCGCTTTTAAAGAGGATCTTCAGACTTCTTCTGCGGAACTCCTATACGGTGAGCCATTACGACTTCCGGGAGAATTTTTCATTTCCGGTGACAGCGGCACCACCGACATCTCGGAGTTCACCACTCGCTTACGCTCGTTTGCCGCAAAATTGCAGCCCACTCCAGCTGCACGCCATTCCAGGGACAAAATATTTGTCCATAGGGACCTTACTACCTCAAGCCACATATTCCTCAGGGACGATGCGCTTCGAGGTTCATTGCAACCAGCATACACCGGTCCCCATGAGGTTGTACATAAAGGCGACAAAACCTTTACAATAATAGTAAAAGGTAAAAAGGTAAAAGTTTCCGTGGACCGCCTTAAACCCGCTTACATGTTGGCAGACACCTCACCAACCGACCAAGATGTCCAAGACGAGGAAATACTGCCCACGGACACTCCCGTCAGAACTACCAGGTCTGGTCGAAGGGTTCGATTCCCAGACTATTATCGCCCGTAGGACGGTCTCTGGAGGGGAGTGATGTGGCGATCCTTAACATTTATCTTACACTAAACAATAATCTCAATACACATACATAAACATAACAATACACTATACACTTAGATCTACAATTCATATTTACACTTACATAGATAATTACAATATTGTTCAATATTAATTCACCGTCGCATGTCGTACACGACAATACCATACGGGTACAATGGAGGCGCGCTCGTCTACGTCACGCAGTGACGTAGTCGATGCGCACGAGTGGGGGTCGCGCTAAGCAGCGCGCGGTCGGTCACCTTGGCTGACCTTTAGTCCGATCTCGCTATCGCGACGCGAAGCCCACGCAACTCATAATAATCCCGGTCAATTGTGTATCACCGTAACCCTACCGGCTTGTTATAGTGTCTCTGAATACGGAGTGTACGAACTGTTAAAAACTGTTAACAATAATATTTATGGACTTTCTTCTTCATGTATCTACCGTGTGTAACTATCCTTGTGTGTGCCAAACTATGTGCCTTTCTTCTGTGAACGTTTCTGTGACTTGTGTTAGAACAATATAACCGTGAGTAAAGAACAATAACTTTTATTTACCCTGACTCGCCACACAAGCACAATTATTAGTGTACCCACATAAAACACTAAACACGACAATATTACAATGATATTTACGTAAGTACAACACAATATTATAAATATTATAATACCTAACTGCATTTTAGATTCTATGCTAAATTTGGATTCCCGGGGATGATTGGCTGCATCGATGGTACTCATGTCTGCATCATAAAACCAACAGACCATGAAGAGGCCTATTGCTGCCGGAAAGGCTACCACTCGCCGAACGTGATGATAGTAAGTGTTAAGATTTATGTAGCTACTTAGTACTACCCAGCGGCTACAATGGCGGGGTGCGACGCATAATATTCTATCAGGGCGGGCCTCTATTAGCTCGTCAATACTAACGAAATATTGTAATTTGTTGGAAGTAGGCATGTGTAAATAGACACACGCGTATCCACGCGCCCGCTTCCCGCGCCCCTCGCTGTCTTGTCGCATGTCGCCCCGTCGTCGCCGCGTCGGCGTCGCCCGCACCACACTCCGCGCCCGTCAGTCCGGCCTGCATCTCGCACGCAAACTGCACGATTTTTGCACTGTTCCACTCAAATTCCCTTACTATTTTCTGCGTTTTGTATTGTGTGCACGATTATATTGTTTTTTAAATAATATTCATTATTATTCATTAAATAAGACTGTTTTATTTTAAACTCAGCGTTTTATTTACAAAACAACAAATGGAAGGGGAAGCCCAGAGGATTTTTCATCAGAGCATATTCAGAACGAATATGCTTGCTGAAAAATCCTAAAATAGGTAATAGGCTCGATGGTAATCTACTATATAAAAATAAGTCGGGTTTTCCTTCCTGACGCTATAACTCCAGAACGCACGAACCGATTTCCACGGTTTTGCATTCGTTGGAAAGGTCTCGGGCTCCGTGAGGTTTATAGCAAAGAAAATTCAGGAAAAATTTCAACAGAAAAGCGGGACCACGCGAGCGGAGCCGCGGGCGACCGCTAGTAGGTAATACGGGCTGGTGTCCGCAACTCCACGTCAATGCGCGTATTTTGCGTATTTTTTGTTAATTCTAATAATTAGCAATACGTTCTCTTTGAGGGGAAACAACAAAACTTGAGGTGCTGGCCCACCACCACTCCTTGTTCGGCCCTCTTTTATTTATTTGCCTCAGGTTTGCCTTCGTCCGGCTTTTGTACTGGTTGTAGTACTGCAAACAAAATAAATGATGTACCTATTTGTTGTTTTCTGAATCTCATGCGAGCACAGCTAGTGGATAGGTACAATAAGTTACTTACTTTCTTCCACTCCGGCCCAGATTTGGACAGTCCACCGGCATTGGCATTCAAAATATCGGCGCACTGTCTCCAAAGCCTTTTGGGCAGAGCTTTGCCCTCCCTGCCTCTCACCTTGCCCAACGCCAATGATTGGTGCTCCTCCAGAAAATCTAGAAGGAGCTCCAATTGGCGAGGCGTTATTTGGCGGGTCATAATATTAAAACCAGAAAAACAAAGTTATGATGTCGTGTTATTCGATTTTTTTGATTGCGATGGCTAGGTACAATAGACGAGAAAATCAATGCAGTTATAAATAAAATGTAATAAATCTTTATAGAATAATTTCAGACAAAAATAAATTATTTAAAATTTGACATATTTAGTAAAAATACGAATGTCATCTCTTTTTGACATCTCGCGCTTGCGCGTGGTGATTACCAATACGTTCCATGTTAGCTTGCTAGCCGATTATTTATTTTAATGATTTTGTATTTTCAAAGATATTTAATAACAAACGGGAAATGAAAATACTATGAGCATACTCTTAATCAAGCAAACTAATAAAGACATTCAAAAAATCAGAAAATTAGGTTGCTACAAATTAAAGTATCACTAAGTATCAGAATATCGTCTGCGTACATTGAACTAATATGAAAATATGTTTAATTTCGTAAACGAGAACACAGTTGACTACTGTGAGACTATACTGCGATGATATTGCGACCGGAATGTGAACAAACCGAATTTTAAGATTAGCAGAATACCATTTTTTGGTCTATTCACAGTGTCATCGCATTCCGGTCTCATGTTTTTCAAACTGCACGTTAATTAGTAGAATTGACCTTCAGGTATTTTTGACAGATTGAGACAGATAAGACTGTTAACGTTTTTAAAATTACGAGATTTGCCCCTCTTATCCCAATAAAGGCGGAAACATACTTACGTGTCGTGGCGTGTCGTGATGCTTACTGTCGTGACGGTGAGTGTGCACACTAACGTGTCGTGTCGTGGCGTACTCTGGCGTTATTTCTGAACAGTACTTAACGAACCTTTGCAGCGTTCAAACATAAGTAGGTACATAATGTTTTCTTCTGATTCGGATAGTGATTTTGATGAAGACCTTTAATTTCTCTTAGCAATGAAACTTCTTAAGAGCAAAAAAAGAAAAGAAGATACTAGGTTCACCCTATAAACAGAGGGGAGACAAGACAAAGGTGAATTTCATCGTCTTGTTAAAGAATTAGAGAGTGACGAAGAGAAATTTCATCAGTACTTTAAAATGAACAAAGCACAATATGAGGAAGTTCATTCGCTGATTGAAGGAGACATAAAAAAAAGTACATACTAAATGTCGTGAACCCATAAGTACTAAAGAGAGGTCGCGTCATAAACCCCCACCACCGCTCTGGCGCAATCGGTGGCGAGCAGTCGGCGCCACGACACAACGCGTTGCGACACGACACGACATGCAAATATGTCCCTAACCATATTAAATGTATGAAACCGATAGGCTTCTGGCGCGTCACGACACGCCACGACACGTAAGTATGTTTCCGCCTTGATTCGTCAATAATAGGTTATAATCTGGAATTTACTAAATCTTTCCTTCCCACTAAACAATACAATTAAGAAAATTTAATTGATAGTACTTCGCAATTTGAATGACAAAGGATCATGCTTATTTTGGTACCTCCCTCCAAATAGCTATGTGTAATAGGGTGTCCATTTCATGTATGGGGGAAAAAAAAATTGAGCTACGGCTACGCAAGAGGTATCAAAAGTTGCGTTTTGACACATATATTACGATTATTATAAAATTTAATTAGATATCCGGCATCTTGAGGCCTCTACCAGTCCTTGAAGTTTTTCAAATTTGCTATTTTTAGGGGTTCCTAATATAAACTATAAATCATACAAAAATAACATTTAAATGGTTTTTATTAAATTTAAGGGTACAACAATGAGTTAAAGCAAGGTTTAAAATAGTTGAAAGACAAAATAATCAATGGCAACTTTAAAAACGGAACTGGTTTTTGTGACCAAAATTAGGCATTTCTGAGCGAGATTTTAATCTGTTCCTAATAAAACCATCCCGAGCTGTAGCGTCCGTGACGCTTTGAGAAGCCTCCGTCACTAGTTTTACACATCTTTCCACTGACTGTGTCAGTCCGCGTTTTTCTTTTTTTCATTGCACTACGTAGGTATAATCAAAGAGATTGGCATTGGATTTGGATTGGATTGATTGGTATTTTACACAGACAAAAAAAAAACAGCATGTGTGCAATTCACACGTGGTAGAAGTGAAACCTTCAAAAACACTGTATAATGCTTCCTATCTCATTTTCTCCCATGTTAAATCTTATGAATTTACATGTCTCTAAAAAAACAACAAAACAACATATGTATGTAAAAACTGTCGCTTTTTTGTGTCTTAAACTTTCAAATCACAACGATGCTAAAGAACATCCTGATGATTCTGATCCAGATTCTGATTCTGATCCAGATTCTGATCCAGATCCAGATTCAGATCCAGATCCAGATCCAGATTCAGATTCAGGTTCAGATTCTGATTCAGATTCAGATTCAGATCCTGATTCAGATCCTGATTCAGATCCTGATTCCGATCCTGATTCTGATCCTGATTCAGATCCTGATTCAGATCCTGATTCAGATCCTGATTCAGATCCTGATTCAGCAGTGCGATTCTGTAACCATCTCACCGTGAAAACTTGGGTGAAGTGAGCGTGGAGTGAGCTGTCAATAGTGTCAATTCCTAGCAAAAACAAATTCACATCACCTAAGTTTTCACGGTGAGATTTTTACAGAATCGACCGGTTCTGATTCTGATCCTGATTCTGATCCTGATTCCGATCCTGATTCAGATCCTGATTCGGAATCCTGATTCTGATCCTGATTCAGATTCTGATTCTGAACCTGATTCTGATTCAGATTCAGATCCAGATCCACATTCAGATCCTGATTCTGATCCAGATTCTGATCCTGTTTCTGATCCTGATTCAGATTCAGATCCTGATTCAGATGCTGATTCCGATCCTGATTCTGATCCTGATTCAGATCCTGATTCAGATCCTGATTCAGATCCAGATTCAGATCCTGATTCAGATCCTGATTCAGATCCTGATTCAGATCCTGATTCAGATCCTGATTCAGATCCTGATTCAGATCCTGATTCAGATCCTGATTCAGATCCTGATTCAGATCCTGATTCAGATTCAGATCCAGATCCACATTCAGATCCTGATTCCGATCCTGATTCTGATCCTGATTCAGATCCTGATTCAGATCCTGATTCAGATCTTGATTCAGATCCTGATTCAGATCCTGATTCAGATCCAGATTCAGATCCAGATTCAGATCCTGATTCAGATCTTGATTCAGATCCAGATTCAGATCCAGATTCTGATCCTGTTTCTGATCCTGATTCAGATCCTGATTCAGATCCAAATTCAGATCCTGATTCAGATCCTGATTCAGATCCTGATTCAGATCCTGATTCTGATCCTGATTCTGATCCTGATTCAGATCCTGATTCAGATCCAGGATCCTGATTCTGATCTTGATTCTGATCCAGATTCTGATCCTGTTTCTGATCCTGATTCAGATTCAGATTCAGATCCTGATTCAGATCCTTGAATCCAAAAAAAAGTAAAAAAAATGCCGGTAGAACCCTCAAGATATTTTTTTGTTTTTTTTTTTATTATTTTTACGGTAATCTAAAACTAATAATGCAACTTTTGAGGGGGCTTGAGTAGCGAAAAGCGAAAAAAAAATTTTTCGGGACACCGTAATGTGCAATACACCGTTGGATATTTCTTTTTAAACTGAATAAATAGGTGACGGCTGAAAGCTCCTTCATACAGGCGCGACACGACACTCGTGTCGCTCCGGCACCGCAAGTCGCTCAACAAGCGGTACCTTTGTGTCGCGCGCGATTATATCGC
The DNA here is from genome assembly GCA_927399505.1 of Luperina testacea. Classification (NCBI taxonomy): domain Eukaryota; kingdom Metazoa; phylum Arthropoda; class Insecta; order Lepidoptera; family Noctuidae; genus Luperina; species Luperina testacea. The sequence goes on from OV656771.1 coordinate 6,068,914, forward strand.
GTGTCGCGCCTGTTTTTAGGAGCCTTAATTCCAAATCCTTGACGTTCTGAGTTATATTGTATCAAACATGTCAGTTTTAGCAATTAATTCACTGCTCTTTTGAGCCAGTGCAACACAGGTACATACCATAACGCCTTTCTTTTAATAATTATTATAAACGTCGTAACAGATCGTGGCTATGTCACTACGAAATAAATGTAGGTATGGGAAAAGTTGTGATTTCTGACTTATCACTTGAAAAAACATAAAACTTGCAAAACTTAAAACTTGATCTTAAAGGCTCTGCAAACAGGCGCGACGCGCGACGCGAATCGCGCGCGACACCTTTGTGTCGCGCGCGATTCGCGATACGCACCTTAAAACTGTAACCATTTGTGTATGTTCACGCGCGAACGCACCCGAACATCGTGCGGGGAGGCGAGGCGCGGGACGGCAAGGCTGCGCCATTCGCCGCCGCCGCGCCGCGCCGGGAGCGCGCGGCCGGCGGCAGAACAATCTAGTGACTTGACTTGTCAACATCTCAACATCGCAAGCGAACCGGGCCTTCCGCCATTTTTTATACCATTTTTATTGTAGTTTTTTAATTCCTTTTGTTTCTTTATTATACCATCAAAACCTATACAGTCCGCTTTCATTGAAGAGACCCCAAACATTGGTCCTTCGAGCGGTAAAGAAGAACGGTAAGGAGAAGAAACTTCAAGAAATTGGCAGCGGAGCCCTAACCACGTGCGCGTCTATTGTGTCGTGGCATTATTTTCGTCGAGCGAAGATTGAAAAATATCCAGTCATCAGTGAAATACACGTGCACCGCTCTATTGTGCCGTGGCATCGCTGTCTTCAACGACTGACTGAATGTTTAATCAATCGAGTTCGAGTCACCATTAAAAACACGTGCGCCGATCTATTGCGCCGTGGCATCATCGTCGTCTGCGACGAGTGAGGACCTGGAAAAATGAGTCACCAGTGAAGACACGTTCGCGGCGTGGCATCATCGCTGCCTACAACCCGTGAAGAGCTGAAGACAGTGGACACCACGTGCGCACATCTATTGTGCTGCGGCATCGCTGGTCAGATTGTCGGTTAAGGACACGGGCGTGTTGTGAGTTCGTTCCAATTTTTCCTTATTTTCACACTGCAATAATTGCAATCTACCTACCTACTACCTACCTAAATATCTAATTCACCCATTTTCCCTCTATTTAAGTTAGCACAAGCTAATCATTTCGCACGTGCATATTATTAATTAACTTCGCTTTGCCAAGCGGGGGGCGGTCGCATTGACGCCATTTTGTGCATACAATTTTTTCACGAAATTGTTTTAAATCCGTGCTTATTTGCATGCGGGACAGATAATGGCTAACTAACGCAAGTAATTAGCTGTTAGACCGCATTAGCTGGGTGTGTGAGTGTGTGCGCCTATATTTTTTGCCGATTTGCATTGTTACCCGATTTATATAAGTGCTTGAACTTTATTGTTCGTCTTTTCCTATTGCACGATGGCTGACAAACTCATTAAAAAACGCAGTTCGATGAAGGCGAAGCTCACTAATTTCATCAATTATCTCAATAATTTGGAAAATAGTGATCAATTGTCTGACTTGCAAGTACTAGACTTGGAAAGTCGATTTAGCAAATTTGAACAGTTGTATGACGAGTTTAATGATTTGCAGACCGAGATTGAGCTGTTGTCGGACAATCCAGACGACGCCTACGCTGATCGCTTCAAATTCGAAGAAAGTTACCACAACTTGGTTGCCACGGCGCGGAAAGTCATCACTGCTGAGCAGGAGCAAAGACAGCAGGACAAGACTTGTGCAGGTTCCGTATCAGGCTCCGAGGTGACAGGTGGGACAAAAAACTTTATACGTTTGCCTAAAATTGACCTACCCCGATTTGATGGCAGCTATCAGTGTTGGTTGGAATATAGAGACACCTTTCTTTCATTGATCCATAATAATAACAGCATCGATAAAATAAGTAAATTTCACAATCTGCGTGCTTCACTAAAGGGACAGGCCGGTGAAGTCATAAAAAATATTGATTTCAGAAATGAAAATTATATTATAGCTTGGAACTTATTATGTGAGCGGTATGATAACAGTCGTTTATTAATAAATAATCATGTTAAAGCTTTATTTAATGCAGAGCCTATTGTCAGTGAATCCAGTGCTGCCTTACGCCGCCTGGTTGATGTCACAAATAAGAACATTCGGGCATTGACATTATTAAATGAGCCGACTAGGGATACTCTGATTATCTATCTTATGTCTACTAAATTAGATGCTACTACCAGTAGGGACTGGGAGGAACACCGCAACACTTTAGGCAACTCACCAACGTTGCTACAATTTTCTACATTCATGAATAATAAAGCCGATTTACTAGAGACATTAGAAGAAAATAAAAAATTAGATAATGTGCAACTAAGCAGCAATAATAAATCTAAAAGTTTTGCAGTTACCTCACAGAAACAAGAAAATAAAAATAATGAGAAAGATAAAAATAAAATTACTTGTCCGTTATGTTCTCAAACTCATTATCTTTATTCATGTGTGGCTTTTAAGAAATTAACAGTAGAAGAAAGAGTACAGAAAGCAAAAGAGTTCAAAGTATGTATGAATTGCTTACGGGGTGGCCATATAGAAAAGCGTTGTAGATTCACACGCTGTAAGTACTGTAAAAACCGTCATAATACATTGTTACATTTAGATGAGCCAGAGACTCAAGTACAGAACCCAATGCCTAGTGTCTCCACTAATAATGTGTCACTTTCAGCAGATATACAGCCTACTTCTCAGACACATGTTTTACTATCCACAGCTGTGGTGAGGGTGGTGAACGATAAAGGCGAAAGGTACAACGCCAGAATTCTTCTCGACAGCGGGAGTACAGCCAACTTCATCACTGACAAGCTGTGCAGTAGCATGGGATTGTCTCGAGTTGGTACTACCTCCAGGGTAACAGGTATAAATAGTTTGACCAGTAACAGTACACATTCTTGCAACCTCACTATAGAGTCTACATATGAACATTATTCCTTTAACATAACTTGCCTCATTCTACCTGAGATTACAAGGAGATTACCAGCATCCTATATAAATACTGATAACATACCAATTCCTTCAGGGTTATTTTTAGCGGATCCATCGTTTAATATCCCATCAGACATTGATATTCTGTTAGGAGCTGAACTATTCTGGGATGTTATTCAGGCCAATCACATCAATCTGGGAAAAAATCTACCAAAGTTGTGCGAGAGTAAATTAGGGTGGTTAATCTCAGGTACAGTACCTGCTAGCTTGCATAAACAGACACATGTTTGTAATTTTTCTAATATAACTACTTGTCCAGATCTAAATAAATTTTGGGAACTTGATACAATATCACCCAAGCATTGTCTTTCTGCAGAGGAACGTGCTTGTGAGGAAAGTTTTAAATTAAATACTGTCCGTGGCTCAAATGGCCAGTTTATTGTTACTATGCCACTTAAGGAAGATCCTAGCGTTCTAGGCGACTCATACGCTGCGGCTAAGCGTAGATTTTTATCTTTAGAAAAACGTTTTCAACGCGATTCAATTTATAAAAGCATGTACATTGACTTTATGAATGAATATGAAACGTTAGGTCATATGACTGAGGATAACGACTTGTCAGTTAATAATAAAAATAATATTAATTATTTCACTTTTATTTTAAATTCATTGAACATTCCTAGATGGATAATATGTGACAACTGTAAAATTAATGAAATACACATATTTACAGATAGCAGTGAAAAGGCATACGGTGCTTGTGTCTATATACGCAGCATTGACAGCAGTAATGCAGTAACAGTACGCTTACTAGCTTCTAAAAATCGTGTAGCCCCCATCAAACCAACAACGATGCCCAGGTTAGAGCTATGTGGAGCGCTGGTAGGTGCAAGATTGTGTACAAAGGTCAAAGAGTCCCTTACTATACCAGTTAGCCGATGTGTCTTTTGGTGTGATTCAACAATTGTGTTGAGCTGGTTATCCGCACCATCGACACAACTCAAGCCTTTTGTCAGGCATCGTGTCAATGAGATACAGGAGACCACCCTTGGATCCGCATGGAACTATAATAATAACTACTACGTGCCAACACGAGACAATCCCGCGGATCTAGTTTCTCGAGGGGTGAAGGCTGATCATATCAGCGACTCTTGTCTATGGTGGGCAGGCCCTTCTTTTTTATTGCAAGATGAATGTCAGTGGCCAAAACCGCCCAACGACATTTCTAAACAAGACTTGCCTGAACTAACTTGTTATGTAACTCAGTCCAACAATAGTCATATTCAGAGTCAAACATTAATACAACAATTAATTCATAAATATTCAGATTTCAATCGTTTGCTAAGAATTGTGGCTTATATCAAAAGGTACATTCATAATTTAAAAAATAAAGATAACAAGTTAGTAGGGTGGCTGTCTAATCAGGAAATTCAGTCTTCATTAAAATGTATTTTACGTAATGCACAATTTGAAATATTTCCAGATGAATATTCTATTTTGAAATCAGAAAAATCCCTGCCTCATAAAAATCGTCTCATATCTTTATCACCCTTTTTAGACTCAGACGGTATTATTCGAGTAGGAGGCAGGTTAAATAATTCTCCTTACGATTACAACGTGAAACATCCTATACTCCTGTGCAGTAAGCATCATTTAACTAAAATCTTGTTTCAAACTGTTCACAGAAAGCTGTTACACGCTGGGCCTCAGTTGCTCTTGGCGAACATTAGGCAAAACTATTGGCCTTTGGGGGGAAGAAATTTATCTAGAGTTACTGTTCAAAAATGTGTTGTGTGCTTTAGGCATAAGGCTCAAAATGTACAACCAATAATGGGGCAACTTCCAAGTTCACGAAGTAAGCTTGAATTTCCATTCTTGAATTCAAGTGTTGACTATGCAGGGCCAATACTGATAGCTGACCGGAAGGGAAGAGGCTGCAGGCTTATAAAGTCCTACATATGTATTTTTGTCTGCCTCGCTATCAAGGCTGTTCACTTGGAGCTTGTCACGGATCTCACCAAGGAAGCATACTTGGCTGCTTTGAATAGATTCATTGCGCGCCGTGGCAAGCCTCGCAGCATATTGTCCGACAACGGAACAACCTTTGTCGGTTCTTGTAATCAACTTCGTACTTTCTTGCAGAACTCAAACATTGCATGTGATGTCGCACAAGAAGGAATTGAATTCAACTTTGTGCCAGCCTACTCCCCTCATTTCAATGGCGTAGCTGAGGCCGCCGTGCGATCCACTAAGCATCATTTAAAGAGACTGCTTACTCTTACTCACTTCACGTACGAAGAGATGGCTACTTGTCTAACCCAAATAGAGGCTATTCTCAATTCCCGACCACTTACTCCTTACTCTTCTGATCCACTTGATTTCTGTGCCTTAACACCTTCCCACTTTTTAATAGGAAGATCACTCACGTCCGTTCCTCATCCACAGATGACTGACAGCGGAAACATCAGTCGGCTCGAGCGATTCCAAAGGGTGGAATACATCAAGCAGCACTTTTGGACAAGGTTTCACACTGAGTATATTTATCTGCTACAGCAAAAAACGAAGTGGTCGACGACATCGGGAGACATCAAGGTGGGGAGCCTCGTCCTGGTGAAGGATAAGGCGCTCCCACCTCTCTGCTGGTTGCTGGGTCGCGTCGTACAGACGTACCCGGGATCCGACGGCGTAGCGAGAGTCGCCGAGTTGAAAACTAAGAAGGGGACAATTCGGCGGGCCTTCAACAACATCTGCCCGCTGCCACTTTCTTGAAGACTCCTTCAACCCGGGGAGCATGTTCACGCGCGAACGCACCCGAACATCGTGCGGGGAGGCGAGGCGCGGGACGGCAAGGCTGCGCCATTCGCCGCCGCCGCGCCGCGCCGGGAGCGCGCGGCCGGCGGCAGAACAATCTAGTGACTTGACTTGTCAACATCTCAACATCGCAAGCGAACCGGGCCTTCCGCCATTTTTTATACCATTTTCATTTATTGTAATTTTAATCCTTTGTTTGTTCATTATACCATATCATAACCTATACAGTCCGCTTTTAATTGAAGAGACCCTAAACAGTGTATTAAGTTGATTATCTGTGATGCATAATTTTGAGAGAGTCTTTTTAAATTATTTTTAATCAAAAACGTTGTTCACTCTTGGTCAGAAAGTCGTAATTAAAACATTTTAACAATCCGTGAAATCTGTTATTGAAATCCCCATTACCGCATTTTGACTTTCGGTCTATAACGGAACGAGTGGGAAATAAAAAGTTCCAATCGTCACCACTGGGGAGGAACGAAACTTTTTTTTCCCATTCGTTCCCACTGGGGACGATAAGGTGGGGACGACCGGGAATAAACCGATATAATTGTTTATATGTACTTCCACTTAAGTCGTGAGCGTTTCGTGTTCCTAACATTAGGATGTTATACGGAGCATAAATATTCATCAGGTAGTCATTAACGTTGGTGCTTAAAACTTAGCTAGATTCTACCGTTACTTAGTTGCAGTTTAGTTATCAAAAATAGGATACATTTTAGAATGAAGGTTTCCTCAAGTATAACCTTAGTTCTTTACACTTCCGTCGTAAAATTTACAACGAAGACGAACATATTCGGAGGTAGAATAGTTTGTTAGATACGCCCCTCGGGAACATGTAGTGTTTCTTAGAATACTTTCTTGTCATGGAGGAAAAGTTTTGGCGTCGTAACGCCGTCTGTTACAAAGTAGGTTTTGAAGATATATTTTTAATATTTTTATCAGACAGTGATGATTTGTGGAAATTACTGACAGTGCTGCAGACATTTCTCTGTCTGACTTCGAACCTTACTGCACGTTGAGCTAAACATAGACGTGAATACACGTGAATTACTCAGAGCGACACTTCCAAGAAAACTTTGCCCTCAACAAAATTCTTATGCAGGTTCAGTGAAATACTTCATAAAGCTGCTACAAATATCTTGGCAGTAGGTAGCTACTACGTAGGCGGAAGAAATAATTCAGGGACTTCCCCGAACGAACACTTTCGCGAGGAACTTACCTACTACTAAAGCAGTGTCTTTTTGGCCATCATATCGCCAATCTTCCTATTTCTAAGTATTCCTGGCCACATTTTGCCGTAGGTTTACTTCTACAAAACGATGCTCCCATTAGTTTGCATGGTTTAGCTGCGGTGCAATAATAATATAAATAAAATTAGAGCAGTGGTGGCCCAATGGTAACAGCCGCGATTTACGAGTTGTAGTTCGTAGGTTCAAATCCAGACAGGCGCTTTACTTTCTGTAATTTATTTCATCACCACTGCTCTCAAAACGGTGAAGGAAAACATCGTGAGGAAACCGGCATGTTCTAAAACAAATAATTCGAAGACAAGTGACATCGACCAACCCGCACTGGGCCTGCATGGTGGATTATGGCCTACTCCCTCTCACCGAGAGGTGGTTTGTGTCCCAACAGTGGCAACATGATAGGCTGATTGTGTGCAATAATAACGTCAAACAAAACTAAAGTCTAACATATTTCTCTTAAACCGAAAACCTCTTAGCAAACACCACACATCTTGCTAGCAATCTAAAAAAAAAAAACCGGGCAAGAGCGAGTTGGACTCGCGCACCGAGGGTTCCGTGTTTTTAAATTTTCATCGGCGAGGCCTATATTCGTTAGAGAATTTTAGCACCGTGCACTGCGGTGTAGAATATTGCAGTTTTAGGTCAGCGCCATCTTTTGACCGATAGTGGAACTTTTGTTGATGATTTCTGAAAAAGTGTGCTATTTAGAGACATCGTTTTATTTTTCCTGTAATCTTTACATAAACTTCTATCACATAGAATTATTTCAGATGTTTCTCTTTGCAAACTTCGGAGATAAGGAAGGGGTAAGGGGGAACGGTATTTTTTTTTACATTTTTCATCAAAAGTCGAAAACTATCCGGCCTAAAAAAAGGAAAAAATATTTGAGAAAGTGCAAACTGCGCTATTTCATATGATACCCCACATGCCTTAGTAGCCCCACTTCGAATTTTTCAGACCGCCTTTCAGTCCCTGTTGCAATAAAAAAAAAGTATTTCTTTCTTATTTGCGTTAAAATAGTTGAGCAAGCGTCATCTAAAACTATTTCAAAAGTTGATAGCATTAGTAGTTTTTGAGATATCCACCTGTGACAGACAGACAGACGGACTGAGACTCACCATAAGGGTACCGTTTTACCATTTTGGTACGGAACCCTAAAAAGAAACTAAAATAAAAAGCGTACGCGCGAGAACACGAGGCAATATCTCATGAAGAACGCTATTATTCTTGCCACGTCCGTCTTGCAATTAGCTCGGGCGCTTCGTTTTATGTTGCCACAATAACTTCTGGTTCTCGAAGCTGACCTAATGCAGGAGACGTGTGTGTACATACGGCGAGTGCTATGAGATAGCCCCTGAAATTTGCGCGACAATGGGCAATGAGTAGTGATACTGACTTCTGATAATATTCACCTAATCAATTATAATGATCTTTATTTAAGTTTGTAGGTATGTTTGTTTGTTTGGACGCGCTAATCTGGTATCAGTCCGATTTAAAACAATATTTTAGCTTTGGGCTATCAAATGTCATCAGAGGAAGGTTATAATAAGCTGTTTAACATCACGTTACGACCCTCAGGCGTCGAGCGAAAAGAGAAAAAGTCAGAAAGAACGCTAAGCTAAAACGAAGTAATAGAGCAGGCGGCTGGTCGGGGGCCGAGGGAGTTTTATAAAAATGGGGCTGTTATTTTAGTATATTGTGTATCTTACGACTTCCACGCGAACGAAGTCGCAGACAGAACCTAGTTATTTTTAATAAGCCACCCGCATCTCGTAAAGTTTTTACGAGTAGAAATCTCGATGGTTTGTCCATCGAGATTTCTTTACTATATTGTGTAAGATTAATTTTGATGTAATAAACACACGGAGTTTCCCTACGAGATCGAATCAGAAATGAAAAGATCCGCAGAAGAATCAAGGTATGTACATAGCCAAAGAATTGTCAAACTTAAGAGGCAGTGGGCAGGGCACATTACTCGGAGAACAGATGGCCGATGAGGCCGAAAGGTTCTGGAGTGGCGACCGCGTACTGGAAGACAAAGCGTTGGAAGGCCTCCCACAAGGTCGACGATGACCTTGTGAAGGCCGCAGGAATCCGCTGGATGCGGGAAGCACAGAACCGGGAGGAGGTGGAGGTGCTTGAGGGCGGTCTATGTCCAGCAATGGACGTTTTTCGGCTGAAATGATGATGATGATTAAACACATAAACTTTCCGAAATAAAATCTCTACATGATGGTGACAACCTCTTTAAAATCCGTTGCGTAGTTTAAAAGAACAACGCGGTCACACAGGCAGACACGAAAAGTGACTTTAATTTATAATAGGTGAAGTTTACCGTCGTGAATCAATTTAACGTTCGACCTATTTCAGAGTTATAATTTGAATTTAACTTGATACTTTGGAGCAATCACCCTGAAGGCGCGTTTACACAAGGAGACAATTTCTCGACCATCGAAAGGCGATAATGGCAACGGTAGACTCGCAGGCAAGAAACGCCAACCGCTCTCATGTGGTTAAGCATCGTTACGAGTTTAGCGTAAACAAGCTAGCGTAGTAAATCCTCGTGTAAACGCGCTTTAATGCAGGAGGCGTGTCTAAATCTACATCAAGTGTTGCTTTAAGCTGAGGCCAAGAGCACAGTGGTTAGCGGTTAGCTGCTTACGAAAGTGATATGCTAATTTGTAACACAGTCTTCCTATTGTTTGAGAAATTGTTAATTATTCAGAGAAATAGTGGCCAGTGTTTATGACCGACAATATTATATAATACTAGCTTCTTCCCGCGACTTCGTCCGCGTTAAATTTCTTGGTCCCCCGACTCACTCCGTCGTATCGTATGCCTATCCTCCACTACCAGGACTCGATCGCTCCACCGGCCATCGGTCCTTCGACAGACATGGCAAGCAAACTGCTACTTCAGTTTGCTAACTCTGCAAGCTATGTCGGTAACTTATCTACCGACTATCATTATCTTATGGTGGTGCACTATGATCAATTTTGCCTGCTATATCTACATACGCATAGTACGCAGGCGAACTCTTTTCTCGTGTCACCTCAAACTAGCTTTAAAAAACTGGCCAAGTGTGAGTCGGACTCGCACACGAAGGATTCCGTAACCCAAGGCAAGAACGCCGAACAAAATACGTTTGCTGTATGAGAGCCCACTTAAATATTTATTTTATTCTGTTTTAGTATTTGTTGTTATAGCAGCAACAGAAATACACCATCTGTGAAAATTTCAACTGTCTAGCTATCACGGTTCATGAGATACAGCCTGGTGACAGACAGACCGACGGACAGTGGAGTCTTAGTAATAGTGTCCCGTTTTTACCCTCTGGGTACGGAACCCCAAAAAGAGATAAACACACTCATGTTTAGGTGACAGAGTTGGCACCATAGATATATGAAAGAAGGTTGGCTCACTAAAAAGCCAAACCTTTTCAGAACGTGATGTTCCAATTAATTGCAGGGTACTTACTATAAATATAGATAATTCATGAAAATCTTATTAACTACTCAGTAAACTTAAGGGATTGACCACAATTTCCTATAACGGGCTGCTCACTGAGTAGTCCCAGAGGACTTGACCTTGATGAAGATACAACTAATTTATGCAACGTTAATTTACTCGTCTATTTGGTATTCGGATCAGGATTTCGAATAGGTATAACTTTGTGGGTTTGATTTTGGGTAAGTGTATAATAAACTAATACTCGTAGATCCCCATCTAACTTATTTCAATTTGTGTTACTCGGATTGCTAATATAAGAATCTAATCTTATCTACCGTAGGTAGGCAGTATTTTTAAGACAACTTGTCTGTTGCTTCATCAACATAACCTTGTTGCCATATTTGTATTACTTTATGTGCTCGTATATGAAGAAGTTCCTTGATAGCTGCAAACATTTTTTTTATCAATTTTATCAAGTTTTTTTTTCAGTGCGTGCTTACGGCTCGTCGTCCCCGCGCTTACGTCTCTCCGTACCCAAGCTTACGTCTCTTCGTCCACCCTTGCCCCTCTCACCCCTCCGGCCTGCCTGCTGCACCATCAACCAGCGGTCGGCGAGCCGTAAGCGCGACGTCGTCGCCTAGCCGTAGCCGAATCGACGTATCAAAGCTTCTGATCCGCTTTGGTTACGTACTTACGTTAGGTTGACGCCTGTTTGACGGTGAGGTGAAAGGCGATACGGTGCCGATCCCTTTCCGATTTGATACGTGTGTTATGACTTTAATTATGAATGTTGACGACACACATCTCTAACTTTTATTTACATTTCTGTGGTTCAGACACATGTCGCCGTCTATTATGCAGATAATAATTAATTTAAACTAGCTTGTCATGAATAGAATGAGCTCTAATTTAACTTTTACTTCCACCAGAGTCATGCGGTTCGTATTGGTATAATTAATTTTAGTTCATTTAACTCTCGGGAATGGTACGTTGGCGAATATTATAATAATGTCTAATTTACTGTATTAAACGCCAACTTCTGCCTGCGACCTCGTCCGCGTAAAAATGAAATTCGGGCCCACTGTGTCGCATCCTGTCACCCGCCCGCGCTGAATTTTATTATTTTTGCTCGGCTCCTAAATGTTGTAGCATAATGTAAAATCCATACTAATAATTTATAAATTCGAAAGTAACTCTATCTGTCTGTCTGTATGTTACCTTTTCACGCCTAAACCACTGAACGGATTTCGATAAAATTTGGCAGAGAGATAGATTGCATCCCGCGGAAGGATATAGGCTAGTTTTTATCGACATACCTCGCGGGTGAAGCCGCGGGCGGAAGCTAGTAGTCTATAAACTTCTTCAAGAATCGGGCTGTCAAATGCAAAAATAATTTTTCAAATCCAACTGGCAGTTCCAGAGATTCGCGCGTTCAAACAAACGCGCCCCTTCACTTGATGCTGACATCTCTTTGAGGCGCGCATGGAACACGTATACGCGCCGTCCGGCACGGGCCTGGTTCTGATCGGACGGTGAGCTACCCATTACTCTCCGCCCGCAGGTCCGCGCCTAGGGTGGCCGGGCCGAGAGACGTCGCGCGGAAAGACGGTTTGAGTTTGTATCTATAATTCACACATGACTAAACAACGTAAAGTATTTTTCGTAAACCGTCACTAAAGTAGTCAGCGGTGCCTTACATTTCTGAATGATCACATAAACATATCGGTAAAGTAAAACAGTTGTAAAGATATCAAAGAAAGATCGTAAATGTTAAACATGTTACTAAGGTTAAAGGCAGGGTTGATTTGACAAAAAATTGTATTTGTTGGCTGCCGATGTCAAGAGAAAGCAGTCTCGTATTTACATAATTATTTCTTTTGGGAATAGAAAGCGTTTTCTTACGAGCGCTATAAATATAAAGCTACATTATAGAACATTATTTGTATACAGGGTAGGTTTATCTACCCGTCACACCTCTTATCTCCTGTGAAGGCTGAGTTGTGTATACAACCACAGATTGCTAAAATCTAGACCTCAATTGCGGTCTAATCCTAATTAGAGCTATGTTTCGAAACTGAATACCGTTTTTACCAATTTGCTTTTCCTTGAACCAAAACCAGGATACGCTCTGTAGGGGACTAAAGTGAAATTGGGCTCAAAAGTTGACTTGAAGCCTTGACAACACCAGCATACATTTGCATCTTCATTAAAAACTGGCCAAGTGCGAGTCGGACTCGCACACGAAGGGTTCCGTGTTGTTGTGGTAACAAGGCAAAAACGCCGAAAAAAACACGTTTGTTGTAAGGGAGCTCCCCTTAAATATTTATTTTATTCTGTTTTTAGTATTTGTTGTTATAGCGGCGGTAATCTGTGAAAATTTCAACTGTCAAGCTATCACGGTTCATGAGATAAAGCCTGGTGACAGACGGAAAGACGGACAGTGGAGCCTTAGTAATAGGGTCCCGTTTTTACCCTTTGGGTACGGAACCCTAAAAAGCTACGAAAAAGGTCGAGAGCTAGATAATTTATTACTTATTCTTTCTACTACAGCCCACGTAGCACTTTAACACCATCATTCTACGAATACAAGGCCCCCTTCAAGTAGTTACAATCACAATGGAATAGTGCCCATTGTCCCCAGGAACCGTGGGAGGCGAGTGGGTGAAGTGAGTGATTAATTTGCTCAAATAATTATATATAACTAACGTTTACTCGCGACTTCATCTTAATTATTTCTCACCCCTTTAAGGGTTATTGGACCAGTCCAGACCAGACTAATAATAACCCTAATAAATCTATAAATCTGACAATCTCCTTTCGTTCTAATAACAAACTGTTCTATCATCTTATACATACCTACAGAGAACCATACCACTGAACTTTTCAGATTTATTCATGCTCGGAAAACAAACGTTTTCTCATTATGTTCAAGCAGCCCTTTAATGTAACGAGATTGAAGCGAAGAAAACTTTCCAATTTAACGTCCATAAGGTTTAATATCAGTTCTTATTATAGCAAACAGTCTTAAGTTTAATTATCTTGTATGTAGGTACTAAATACACAAACACGCAACATCAATGAATATTAGAAAAGTTTGCTGTGTTTCATGTTGGTAGCGATAAATCAAATCTGTCGTAAGGAGGTAACACCTCGATTCGTTCCGTAACCTGTTTTGTGACTAATTGGAGTTAAAGTTGTTCAAAGTTCGCTACAAACCGCACGGGCGGTCGCATTACTAGCTGAACGAACCACAGTGAACTGCGAATTTATTCACAGCGTGCTTCTGTCCTGACGAATGAAAGAAAATTGCTCTTTTTGCTCACGACGACACGACGACGCCGGGAACACTGCCATTTGGTAAAGTTTGGCGCATTAATTTTATAGTTCGAACAAAAAACAAGCTTCTCGCTCGTGATTCTAGTAATTGAGAGAAGTGTAAAACTAGACTAGACTGTAATGTATGACTGACAGAGTTTTGTGTTATCGTCACAGTTAGCCTGGTCTCGTAGGTTTTTATGTAAGTGTTCATTTGGGAGCACTTATTGTGGCTCATAAAGCAACAGTATATTGTGTTGAAATAATAGTTAGTCGCCAAGAGAAACTTGTCGCGATCAAATAGAACGTTGTACTCGTTTAGAGCGGTGCTCTCAGAAGTTCGAGTGAAGAATCGATTACTTGGGAGAATTCTTGAAGTGGCGAGTGGGGTAAGTGCACACTGTTGCTGGTTCGTTGAGTGTTCGGAGAAAAGGAACAGTATTCCTTTAAGTTTCGCAGAATTTTAGGTTTATTTAAGTTGGATATGCGGACAGGAGACTGTGCTGACCAGATCAGTGGCATTTACGCTGAACTGGGACTATTTGGCGCAGCCGTGAGGCACACAATACTGTTTTTGTGTGAATATTGTGTGGATTAATCTGGGTCAAATAAATTTAATTTCTTTGTGTCTTTCAATTGCATTATCTTTATTGGGCTGCTAATTTACGTTAACCTACAATGCGCTAACTAAACAAGACTAAACCAACGATGTTTCTAACTTAGTCGCTTCTTAGAAAATCTGCGGTTGTTTCGTCAAATCAAGTCTACAACAGCTACCAGGTAAACTCTACACTTCTTCCACGAACCACCTTCAAAGGAGCACAAACCGCCGTAACAACTGATCACGAGTTAACAACACTTTAAAAATAATAAACTGGAACTTTTAATAATTCTCTATCACTCGTGTTTCACGGCACATAGCCTGCATTGACTTCCAAACTTTTCCTGGAGTCCCCTCTGAGTGCGGGTATTTATCATCAAAATTACACCACACCCGGAACTAAATTTTCGCGGGAAGGGTTCTGATATAAAAGTGGAATCGTATGCAAATTTCTGTTAGATCTTTAGGCTACCCTACGTGAATGTGGAATAAACAAATTGGGTCTTCCGGTAGTGTAGTTGGATACCAAAATCTAGGCGTTTTTGTGATTGGTGAGCCGAGTGAAAATGTTACGTCTCGCTGCAGAGTTTATGTGGTTTTGCTGCAATAAAGTGCAGACGATCACCGACAAGGAAATTGAAAATTTCTACTTTGATATAGTTGGGAGAATAAAGAAAACTGGCTACGAAATGACTTTAACAATTTTATTGAGCTCTATAAAACGCAGAAATGAGGGATTCTGTCGAATAGGTCATAAATTCTATGAAAATGTTAATTTCTACGTTCGCTTCCGGGAGGTGTCGTAAAGGTGATGGGATTCCATCAGGTGGTTGGGCAGTATCATCCATTGCATACTGATAAGTGATAACATTTGATTACAAGCGTCAATTTGGTAGTTATGGCCGAAAGGATGGAATGGCGAGCAACGACAAGAAGATAATGATTAAAATGGCTTAACAAGATATGTGTACTTAACGGTGGGTCAGGCAATGTTGGGTGGGTCAGACAGTGTTGGTCACCGACTGTACTACTGACGTGAACCGATTGCACTCCTATTTTAAGGATGTAAACAAAAGAAAATGGTGTTTTTACTCTAGCGTAGGAGTCAGGGCTTCACTTTCCTGCTGATATTGAGGCTGCTGAACCACTAATACGATTACCACTTTTGGTAAAGGCACACCTGGACCGTTAAATATTGTAAGGCTAGCCCACACTAATGTTTACAATTTCTATTTCAACAACCTTCTAGATCATTTTAATGTAGCCGTGTGTAATAATCATAACTCAACAGCATTAGTTTTGATGTCAGTTGGGACTTTGGGATCTTAAAGTGCCATTGGTCTAATACGCAGACTCCCTTTAGAAAATTTAATCTAAAATTCGATGTGACACTAAGCTGGGGATTGTTTGCAGGAGGATACCTATTTAGTTGAATGACGGAGCTTATAACATGTCTTGAGATAGGTCGCTTATCTTTATTTATTTTTAAATAATTCTAAAAAGAGACTTAGTACCTAAGTATGAAAACGCTAGAAAAATGACAATACAAAAAAATATTTGTGAAACAAAATAGTTACTTTTACTGAAGGTGGACAATGGTATATAAACTATAGATACGTTGCTAGCGCTCTGTAGTGGCAACACGAATGCAAGGTAATTACCGCACCTCCATTTAGTCGCGTACCAACCAGTGCCGCGGCTGTACGTGACAATAAAATAACTGTGTGAATAATTTCCTCAAATATAAAAACAATGCCGTCCTGTGTTTAAAAATTATACTGCAACTGTGAAAGATAAAAAAGTATCATTTCATGCGTAAGTATCAAGAAAAAGTGTTTTATTTTATTTTTTTCGATGCCTTCTAATGGCGCCTGAGGTAAGTCACGTGCCGTTAGGGGAAGATAGGGGCACTTTGCATCAGTGTTTGTAAAACCTACATTGTTTTTATTTTGATGAATTATATTGTTTAAATATAATATGTGTTATGAAACCTAATGATCAATATAATAATTAGATTACCTAAAGATGGGCTTGAGTGAAAACTTTTTAACAAAAAAAACCGACTTCCAAAAAAACACTACAAAGTGAAAAATAACTTTAATTTCGAAAGTCGGATCTTTATTTTAGTTTTTGCCATAGACTTCCGAAATTAAAGTAATTTTCACTTTGTAGTATTTTTTTTGGGAAGTCGGTTTTTTTGTTAAAAAGTTTTTATTTCTCGCTTTTAAGTGGATCTGTTTATAATGTATCTAAGTTACAATAGCCTAATGTCAATTTGCCCATCGCCAAAAAAAAAACAAAAAACAAAATAAGTATTGCTTTTACCGATGCAGGGACGTTAATTGTTGAGGAGTTCTCCTAGTATTCCACCATCAGCCCCATTTCACCATTCGCATTGTGACGAGCATAAATGGCTTAACAACCATATTAAAGTAATAGTACCTAAGAACTTTACACCCTGTTCCTCATACCTCTGTAAAACAAACACACACGCACAAAGCTTTACGTAACTGTTTGTAGGTAATGAATTAATTAGTTCACTTAAGATCATCGCCTGTATACGAATTTCTTTCATAAAAGTCTTCAGCTTTAAAAAGTAACACATAGTCCCGATAAAAATTGGTTTCCACTTTTTCTTCTGGGAGATTGCGCAATAAATGTTTATAAATAATAACTACTAATTACTTTTCTTCGACGCAGAGCACTGGGCAGTAAGATTATTTTAGTAATACAAATATTCCGAACGTGAAATTTCACGAAATTATCGACAGAACCGGCGAGGTAATTGCGTAACTCACTAACAGTAGCAATGGGTTTAATTTTGACAGTTCAACAATATACATACATTGCGCTATTTACGTCGTTGAGCAGACATATTTTTCGAACATATGAAGCAATGGTTTAGCAATATCTTTCAAAATGAATCAGATGGAGATTGATAATGTGTTACGCAATTAGGGTGCGGGTTTAACCCCGGTTCCTAAAACGACGCATTTCGGGATTTCCCGGTACTTTCGGCTCCAAGTTTCCCGGGATTATACACTAGTAGGTAGGCAGGTACACTCCTTTGCTGCTCTCCACAACATCTCTATGCAATGAACTCACACTCACAATCATAATCACCCGTGCTTTTGTTCATCTCGGTATAGAAATACCCCCAGCGGTATCCATTCGACCTTTGTAGTCGTGTAACTAAACGTGTTGGTTAAAAGCATTGCTAAGGTGCATTAGGTAATGACGGAGAGTTCATTCCCACTTTAATCTCTTTTGTGTCGATTGGAAAGATGAAAATAATAAGTTTAAGGTAATGTGAGAAGGGGGTACGTGGCTAAATTCGTTATTAATTTTAAGTACTAGCAGTGTCCCGCGGTTTCACCTGCGTCAGTTTCGATCCCGTGGGAATATCGGGATAAAAAGTATCCTATGTGTTAATCCAGGAAATGATGAAATCTATTTGCCAATTTTCATCCAAATCCGTTCGACGTTTTACGCGTGATTGAGTAACAAACATCCAAACATCTTCACAAACTTTCACATTTATAATATTAGTTAGGACGTAAGATATTACTACTAATATCTTACGTTTCGGTTTTATTTATATGAAAAGTTCATGGAAATTGTTCTACTGGAGACGCGTCGCGCCTGTCTGTGAGGGCCTTAATGTCAATGTCAGTTAGCCCTCTTTTTCTAGTGTCCCGAAGTAGGTAAAGATAGTTTAGTTTCTTTCAGCCATCCATCACACGTTTACGTGAGGGAAAGATAAGGTCTTTCTTTCATTAGCGCTATCTTTCGATACCTCTGTAATTGTAGGTGGGCACGTGTTGGTTTTATAATGAAACTAGCTTCTGCCCGCGACTTCGTCCGTGTGAATTTTTTATGCCCCCGACCCACCCCGTCGCATCGCATCGCCTGTCCGCGCTTTTACTTCGTTTTCTCTTAGTGTTCTTTCTTACTTTTTTCTTTTTGCTCGGCTTCTATGGGCTTGCTCCCACTCTACGGCACGGCAAGGGATTTTTATGAAACGAATAGGAATATACACACAGGATACGTAGTCTTTATATTTCAGCAAGACATCAAAGATCGACGTGCAAACGCCAGCACATCAAGCTACTACAATCTGTCAAACTTTAATAGATTATCAACTTTATCGCTAAAGCATAAGGTTCAAAGTTGATTGGGAAAATTTGACAGTTTCGGATAGCTTGATGTGCTGGCGTCTGTACAAAATATCGTCAGTACTTCTTCTTGTCAGTTTTTTACATTTCTGAGGCCGTGCTAGTATTGAACTGCTTCCAGGCCACTCTCTCTCTCACTCCAGTCTTCGGCTCGTCTCAGGGCGTTTGTAACAGTAAGTCCCGTTAGTGTCTTGATTTGGGGGTATACTCTTCAAGTCCGTCAACGAAGATGCGCACCCATCCAAAAGTAGTTAAACTGTCAAAATAAGGGACAAACTATACTTATCGGATTGGTAGAAACACATCGCGACTAATCCCGATGTGTTTTTGAAAATCAACAGTTGTTCTTGTCACTAATGACAACTGTCAAGTCGTGTTGTCATTAATTCTTAATTCGGGCTCCAAATTAATCATATATCCATAAGTGATTCGGAGTAGACCAAACCCGTAATTTCGGCGAAAACTACGGATTTCGAGCTTGCCCCTAGGGGCTCCGAGCAATGAATAGGGGAACGCCCGCGTGGTCTTACTTCCCTCTACAGTTTTTCCCTCTGTTCGCAAGAGCCCAACTTTCTCAGGACTCCAACTTTCTCAGGAGTTCAACTTTCCCAGGAGTCCAACTTTCTCAGGAGTCCAACTTTTATAACATACATACAAGTCTTCGCATGAGTCCAATTTTTATTTTTTATGTACTTTTATTAGCAATATTCCAACAGTACAGTTGCACAGAAACACCTAAGTTGGGTGGGTGTCTCCAGGCGATATCACCAAAGCAGCTCAGGACTCGTTTTAAGCAAATCGTGGATAGACTAGTTTTGATGTTCAGCTGATCGAAAACGGACTGATTAGTTAGTTTTGCTGTCCATGGTATGCATAAAATTCTCTCATGTTGTTCCAAACTGCTGGACAAAGGCCTCCCCCAAATCCTTCCAGTAACTCTGTACCCGCGTCACCTCGAACCAGCCCTCGCGTTAAGGCTCCTTCAAAAAGGCGCGACACGACACGCGACACAAAGGCACCGCAAGTCGCGCAACGAGCAGTGCCTTTGTGTCGCGCGCGATTATATCGCGTGTCTCGCCTGTTTGTAGGAGCTTTTACGTGGCCAGGTCATCTAGCCATCTCTTTTTGTGCCAGTCAGTACCTACTTCTCTAATAGGAGCCGTTATCTTCTGTCATTAGGCTTTAAATTTACAATGACTCGTATACACGAAACGACTTTACCGTAAAAAGTTTTGTTTTATAGGCGCCAGCCTGTAGTCACGGAAATTTGATTTTACGAATGAGCGATTTTAATACCTGTGCCTACCTTTGTCGCAATAAACTTTTAAAAAGTGATTCTGGCAACACATGTTTTGGCCCATGGCGTTGGCGTGTTTTTAATATCTATTGATATGACTATGGTATGTACTTTCATTTTGTTCGATGAATAAAGCTGTTTGATGGATGTTTTTTCTTGTTAATTTATAAAAAGCTGAAGCTTTTCAAGGCCTTTTATGACGACGTGGATCCATCTTATATAAAAATCCTGATGTATATTGAGACTAGCAACACCAAGGAGATTGCCGATACGATGTCTGATTAGAGGCAAAGTAATAAAGTTTTACGTCCCTGTAATCTCAAAAGGCGAACGTGTAACATTACAGGAGTCATCTTACTAATTAAAATGGATTAACTTCTCTTATTTCCTACAAAGAATCACAGTGTAATACTTAACAAACAAGTACTTAGGTCTCAAAGTTTTCCAAAATGGTGATGATCCTTTTCTTTTATCGAAAAAGCTTTTTTTAATTTTAACTAGATATCAGCGCCATTGGCTGCTATATCTTTCAATACCTGCGGGATAATTGCGTAACATATTAAAAAATAGTATTTTCTGTCATTTTGACAATTAGACCACATTCATTGCGTTATTTACGTTGTCGAGCAGACGAATTTCACAAACAAATGAAGCAATGGATTAGAAATATCCTTCAAAATCATCTGGATTGTGAAAGAAAGTGTGTTTCACAATTGGGGTCATAATTAGCCTCTATTGTTCCCACAGCTGGTACACAGGCCTCCTTTCGGTGAGAGGGAGTGGGCTGTAATCAACCACGCGGGCCCAGTGCGGGTTGGTAAGTCAGCAATTGGGGTGCTGGTCGATATATCAGTAGGATTTATGTCCCATGAGAACAAACCCACGTCTCAAACAGGAAACTACAACTTTAACATCGTTAATACATCACAATTAAATTAATAGTCTCCCGTTTAATTGCAAGTTAAACGCAATTACCCCGAACTTAGATAGGGCCAAGAGATGGTCTGTGGGGGCCCAGGCCCGTAAATATTTCACCGGTTATGAATATTCAGTCCCCCATTAGTTGGGGGCTTGAGGGAAGGAGGGAATTGTCGTGAAAGGAATAAGCACCTAACTTGCTAAGTTCAGGATCCGTGTTTGTAATTAGTTGTACCGTCGAGTCCGTTCGCTATCGAATTGAAACTGTTTGCTGAAGTGATTGTATTGAACTCGGAGAGGGAAGAGTTCCAGACAATTGATATTGTTTTAGTTTTGCTGTGAAGAGGTCGAAGTATTCCAACCTATTGTTTGATGTTGCTAGAACAATATTTTTGTTATTGGTAGCGAATTTTTGTAAAGGTTATATTAAATTGTAAGAGCCAGGAATTTAATATAGGTAATTTTCAAGTTTTGAAACAACAAACTGAATGTCATTACTTAACAAACTTCAAATTCCATTGCAACTAAAAACTCATTAGGACCTTTTTGTCACAAATGGTCAGTCAAAAATTAATTTAGAATACATTTCACTACAGCAGATCCATACATTTTGAACGCGTAGCGTAGGTATTGCACTTCTCTATAAATCGGCTGTTTTTTTCAATAATTGAAAAAAGAATGCTTTTTTCTTATGGAAAATTATATCTTAAGCATTTTTTACTATTACAACGAAAGTCTAGAATTAACCCCCTGGGTGCTATTTAAGGTTGTTTTTTTTTCTGGCCGTACTTTAATTTTTGGTTACAAAATGTTCGACACCTGCGGTGCTATTCTGTAAATATCTCACCGTGAAAACTTAAGTGAAGTGAGCGTGGAGTGAGCTGTCAATAGTGTCAATTCCTAGTAAAAACAAACTCACTTCACCTAAGTTTTCACGGTGAGATTTTTACAGAACCGACAGGCTGAATGACCCTTCGATCCTCCGACCCGAATGACCCCCAACAAAATGTCCCTTGTACTCGGCGCATCTCTAGTACCTACGCACCTACTACCTACCCAATGTGAAAGTTCCCAGAGAGTGTCCCAGGTGCGTTTGCGATAATTAAAAAAATATTTATCTACTTGTATAAAAATAAGTCGGGTTTTCCTTCCTGACGCTATAACTCCAGAACGCACGAACCGATTTCCACGGTTTTGCATTTGTTGGAAAGGTCTCGAGCTCCGTGAGGTTTATAGCAAAGAAAATTCAGGAAAAACGCGAGCGGAGCCGCGGGCGACCGCTAGTGCGTAATAAATATGTATGTTCCTGACGTAAGTACTCGTACCAGCCTTTTCACTGTAATTTTTAAAAATGGCACACATGTTGTTTTTACTTGGCCGTAATTTAATTAACGCCCTGAAATGTGAATAATTAAATGAAGTACCTATACTATTATTCAATGTTTAAACATTACGTGCTGCCTTAAATTGTTGGTCTAGTGGTCGCAAGTGCTACTGCTGAACATGAGATCCTGGGTTCGATTCCCGAGTAGGGTAAAGTGTTATTAGGTTTTTCCATCTGCAGTTTGTCAAGAGCAGCCTGGAGTCTGGATAAGTGTCCGGTTAATGACAACATGGCTCGCCCCCTGTTATATGGGACTCCACCTCTTAACCACCGCTAATGTGACACAATTGATTTTCTATTGTAATTTATTTATTTTATTTATTTATTTATCCATTTATTTCAGGCGTCATGGCCCATATAAAACACATACAATACAATATTATTATAACTTAAGAATACTATAAATACATACAACATTAAGATTACACTAAAAACTAACAACTAAAAACTAACGCTCACGAAGTGTCTGCATCGTGTTTCGCTGACTGTTGTCATGTAGCAGGCCACGAAACCGGCGGTACACAATACCCTCCGGCTAGAACTCTTCCTTGAGAAACTTTTCGAGATGATGTGTCGGAACACGAACCACGAACGACTTGAAGCAAAGGGCCAAGGGGGGGGGAGGGGGTAAGGGGCTTGTAGTAAGGGGCTTGGGTAAAGGTAAGTAATGGGCCGATATCGGCCCGCTCTGGGCTGGAGTGGTTAAACATAACTGGCAAAATGTGGGTGTACTATGACGCACTTCTGCCTAACCCTTCGGGGAATACAGGCGTGATGCTGTGTAAGGTATCCTAAAAAGGTTACCAGCCCATTATTGTCAGCCTATTTTGGGATGCATGAAGAAGCCTCCTCGTGTAGCGCAGTTTGTTCCGGCAGTTACTCAACTGAACCAAGCGCTTGGCGCATTCTGGATAGTCACACCCAACACCTTATTTGACTGGCTAATTCTTTCCTTGCTGTGGTAGGGCTAACGCCCGCCTGGTTTGCGACCCACCGGAGTCTGGCGTCAAGCAGCCTGTGTTTCGTCGATGCGACGGAGTTCCAATGCCTTAGGCATCTTCTGGGCACGTTCGTTCCATCTTAAATCTCATCCATCGCTTTCTATCAGGCGTGATCAAGGTCAAGAGCGGGCCCTTAACGCATAAAAAAAAGAGGCACTCCAGGAGTGCCGACAGAAGTGAAAACAAAACAAACAGAATACATTGCCATCACTCACTGACATATTCGGATATACATTAAAACCGAGTACATCCCGAGGACAGCCGAACACATCCGAAGCGGTGCCGGTTACGGTAACAGTGGCGCGAGTTCAATAGTTTTTTCAATCTCAAAAAATGTCCAACCCGCCTAAAGAAATTTTCACTTCAAAAATGTCTCTCTCCAACGCAAATGCTCTTTCTCATACAGAGTAGGAACGAGCATTTATCACCACGCCTGATCAGACTATATGTTCTAAAAGAACAAAAAGGTTACATTTATTTTGATATACCTACCTAAAAAATATTTATTCAGTGCACACAAAAAACAAAGCATAGTTAAATAATAACAAATTACATTAATATGTATAAAAACCAGGTGCTAATATACAATGAGAAAAATAAAAGAAAAACAAATAAAGTGACACTATGACATACTTTAAATCAAATAAACAATGTGCGGTATCTAAAATCAAAGTTATTTTCCATAAAAATCCCTTGGGCGCCCAAATCCATTAGGTTGATTTTATTGCAACAAATTGGACTTACACAACATAAAGTTCTAATCTTTATCTTGATAAAAAGGGAAGGCGAAGCAAGACTAAACGAAATTAATGTTCGCATCGACGACAGAATTTTGCCCATGTATCTCTATATTATTGTAACTCTGAGATTTCTATCTGAGCTGGGCACCGATTTGGGACACGGTCGCATTGTAAGCGGGTAGCGAATTAGTCACCCGCTGAACGGATATAGTCGATGTACGATTGGGTTTTAGAAACAAAATACTGAAAAAAAAAAACAATGGACGGGGAGCGCTGTCTTGAGTTGGTTTGTGTGAGTTTTCAGGTTTATTTTTATTTTCTTACTGTCCCATTCTGTATACGTTCGTTTCCTTATTTCTTTTAAAATCGATATGGTTCCGTGGAAAATAGTGTGGGTTATGCGTTTATTTACTATTATACCTTAGCTAACTATTAATATTATGTATTTGGAATATTAATAGGTAGCTAAGGTATTTTTTGGAATGGTTCCCTTTATGTCGAGTCCCTTTACAATTTTCAATAAGATCTAATATTTATTTTTTTAACAATAGACGTGAGTAATCGATGAGTACACGATTTTTATTGATTTATTTTTACCATCTTTACATGACCATGCAAGCATGCAACCTTAGAAGACGAAAAACGGTCTGTTATTGAAGAGACAATGTAAAAGAGTACAAATCAATCAATCAACCGCAATCATCGAATCAATTAACCAATCATCATAAAGTTTGCTGTTTCTTTTCAAATAGCCCAGCCGTCCGTTCAAAATGCGGTGCCAGCAGATACCAACCCGCTTTCTACATGACCAAAGCCTGAGTAAGTGCGACGAAATCAGTTTGCTAACCTTTTAAATGTTCGAAGTAATCCTATTCGCTTCCAGAGCACACTGTTGATATTAAAGTGAATGAAGATTTATTAGATTGAGTTGTTTTTAAAGATTTTTTAGAAATTCTTAATTAAAAGTGATCTATTTGAATGTTAGCTTTGTAATAGTCTGCCTTTTAACATCGACAAAGGCATTCGGTCAAAGTACTAAAAATCGATTAGCGTGGTTAGTAAAAGAAACTTCTCATAGTCAGGCGGGTCTGAAGTTTTTTTTGTATAGACTTTTGCAGGTATTCTTTTTTCTACACTTAATTGAGAAGCTTTTAACATAGTTAGGTAAATCTGCGCCCACGTAAGAAAAGAACCGGAGTTATCGATCTTTTACTTTGCGCCCACGTAAGAAAAGTATCGGAGTTACCGATTTTCTTCTTCTTCGTGTCGGTGGCAGGTTCGAAGTTTTGGCCAACAAGATCTGAAATACAGTCGTTCTTTTCTTTCTTTTGATTTTCTTCTTCTTTCTTTTGATTTCTTACATCGGATTTTACACTTTCTGTTTGATTTTTATTATTTGCTATCTGATGGCGTCGTCGGTGTCAGAGCAGAGGTCACTTTGACTGCATGCTTTGGGACACGGAGGGCAGGATAGGAGGTGAACAAAGTTTAGTGGAGTCAACGACATAGCTTGCAGAGTCAGCAAACTGAAGTGGCAGTGGACTGGCTGAAGGCATGTTTGTTAAAGGCCACGTTTGTTTATAACCAAACAGAGAGATATCAGAAACATCAGCACGAACATAATCCCTTTCTAAATTGCGGTTGTTTTGAACGTGTGACCACCGTGTTAATAATTTGTGGCGTGGGATTAAAAACAAAACCCCGTTGATTGGCACAGCACAGGACAATGGTCAACGCTGGAAAACATTTGCCCATTGTGCTAACGTCACTGTCAAATATATTTTTAGGGTTCCGTGAATCCGTAAACAAAGGGTACCTATAAATAAAGAAAAAAAATACGTTTATTTGCGGCAAACATGACGCAGAGAAAGAACATAAACACAAAAAATAACAAGTTGGGGAAAATATGCGTCACACCCACGCAAAACGGCCATAAACTTGCACTGCCTTTCACAGGGCTGACTGTCTAGCAAGCGAGTTAAAATTTCCACAGAATAAGTCTTATTTATTGGCTATCATGACAAATAATAATAGAAATAAAATAGTCCAACCTAAGAGGTTCCCCATACCAGAATCCTCGAATATAAACACCATTTAACTTGCTATGTAATATATTATAGTATAGCCAGGTAATTAATATACGCAATTGTCAAAATTCGTATTATTCTAGGGAAAACTTTATGAAAAAAAAATGTGGTCGTCACGAGACACGGAACACAGATGTGAAACATCGAAAAGAGCGGCGGCGGAGAGGGGGCATGACGGCATAAGAGACCATCATGCCGTTTGCCGCGACGATAGATGTTTCACATCAATCAATCTGCCTTTTCCACCCATGTTCGGGTCGGCCCCCAGTCTAAAGGCTCCTTCAAACAGGCGCGACATGCGATAAAATCGCGCGCGACACAAAGGCACCGCAAGTCGTGCAACGAACAGTGCCTTTGTGTCGCGCGCGATTTGCGTCGCGCGTCGCGCCTGTTTGCAGGAGCCTTAACTGGATGCAGCTGAATACCAGTATTTTACATAGAGCAACTGCCTATCTGACCTATGTACATGTTTGACATCAAAACAACAAATAAAAGTAGTATATTATGTTACGTGTGACTTAAGTAGTCCATTATTGCACGTCGTAAAATTAGCACCCGACCGCAGCGGGGGTGCTAAACGCCGTACATTAATAGACTATTTAAGTCACATTCTATTCACTCGTGTGACCTAAACCCGCACTTAAGTCACGCTTTTCTGTGAAAAAATGGACTACTTTAGTCACAGAACAGCGTGACTTAAGTGCGGGTTTAGGTCACACAGTTCTATAAAATCTGTTACACAGACATGACTGTGTGACGGCGGCATCCGCAGAATGCTGATCCGACTCGCTATTGACCAGTGTTTTATTTATACATTATTTAACGCTATTAAATCCCTGGAGTGTCTGGGACCTAGCTCTAGAAGGCATTGACCGTAACCAACACGTGTCTACACTTTTAGAACCCAGGCGATGATACATGCTCCAAAAGTTTAGGACAATTTAACTTGTATTCACAATTCTAACTAGATTACTCTGTAACTCAGACCACTTAAAAAGTTAAAACGGTTTTATTGTTAAACTTATTTAAAGTGGCGTTAAGGGAATTTAGGGAATGTAATAAGACTAGTTTAAATATTATACTCATGATAATAAATAAGTATTTTGGTTAGATTTAAGAAGTTTTTAACAGCCGTTGTTGATTAGTAAAAAAATATGGTAATGTCTGAATACCGACAAACCTTCGCAAAAGGGACAGCTTACAATTTAATTAGCAATCAAAACTATTTGTCAATAAATTGATTTAGAGATAAATACAAAATTATGACAACTTTTGGGTACTTTCCTAAATCAATGAAATTTCGTTATATTTGCCAAAAGAATCCATAAATCCGTCAGATAATTATATATTTATTATCAGGTTATGTTACATTATTGCAGAATAACTTTTATTCGCCCTGAATATCCTTTGAAAAATTGTTTAAATCTGAGTTTTCAAAGTCGTCAGATTTAGGGAAAGCCTACAATTTCTTCATCATATCGACGGGAGCAAAGTAAAAAAAGGCAACTGCAATTTTGAGATTTTTGGTTTTTTGTAAAAACTAACTTAAAATATCATGTTCTACAACATAGCAAAAACAAAAATACAAATATCACCTTATTTTTGGTACTTTTGTCACGTAAAAGAAGACAACTACGCCTGTTTTGTGAAATTGCACGATGTAGATGCGGATAACTACCGCCTGGCCGTTTATACGCGGGACGCGCGGGGGACCAGCGGTCAGTCATATTGTGTCATCAGTCAGATGACATGTTCTACGTCGGCCGGCACGAATTTTGTTTTTTTTGGTTTGTTAAGTGATAAGTGTGTGTAAAAGTGTTATCATATTAGTAAACAGTTTGGGTTCAACACAATAGACATGGAAAGACGTAAATTATTGGTGAATTTGGGCAAAACGAGACGACAATGCGATATTATGAACCGAGAAGATCTATTTGAATTCCCACGTAGAAACGACCAAGTGGTAGTTAACACAGTTGTCATATTTTTAAGCGCAATGTAGATGCAGACAACTACAATATCTCGTAATTTAAACATAATTAGAAGAAATGAAATATACGTGTGGATATATTATTAAATAATGAAGCAATGATGAAAATTTCAATAAATTTGGTTTAAAATTGACAAAATATCCGTCTTACCATTTCTATCCAAAGTCCTTGAACGGTTAATCCACGATCAAATAAACTCTTTCCTCTCCAAAAATAATCTCCTTAACCCTTTCCAGTCTGGCTTCCGTCCTGGCCATAGTACCACCACAGCGCTTCTGAATATTACGGATGATATAAGGTCAGCCATGGAAAACGGTAATCTAACGGTCTTAGCTTTACTAGATTTCAGTAATGCTTTTAATACTGTTGATTTCGATGTTTTGCTTGGCATTCTATGCTCTCTTAATGTATCTCCATCGGTGATTGACTGGTTTCGTAGTTACCTGTTCGGTCGCCGGCAACGTATTTGCATCGGTGAGACACTGTCTTCCTGGAGTAATACTTCTGCCGGTGTACCACAGGGTGGCGTTCTTTCACCTTTACTTTTCGCAGTTTTTATCAACTCAATCTCCGACGAACTAATTTCTTCCTACCACCTTTATGCAGATGATTTACAAATCTACGCGCGAGCTCCTCTTGGAAATCTGTCCGAGGCTATCTCAGTGATTAATCGCGATCTGGCTCGTATATGCGACTGGAGCAAGAGGTATGGACTTATGGTCAACCCCATAAAGACGCAGGTTGTTGTGGTTGGCAGTTCTAGGACGGTCTCAAGGATTGACTGGACGACTCTTCCCCAAGTTTCTTTTGATAACTCTATTATTCCTTTCAGCGAAAAAGTTAAAAACTTGGGGATATTCATTGACAAGAACTTCTCTTGGACTGCCCAGCTACAGGAAGTTAGCCGCAAGCTATTTGCATCCGCTGCATCTTTGAAGAGACTGCGTAATTTTCTACCAACTGCCACCAAGATTGCGCTTGCCCAATCACTTCTTCTACCCATTCTTGATTATGCTGATGTAAGCTATCTTGACCTTACCCAAGACCAACTCGATAAACTTGAGCGGCTTCAAAATGTTTGTATAAGGTTCATATTCGGATTGCGCAAATATGACCATGTTTCCGAATTTCGTGTGAAGCTCAAGTGGTTACCAATTCGCCTTCGCCGGAATGTTCATATTCTTTCCCTATTGTATAATGTGCTCTTTTCCCCTTCCACCCCTCTCTATCTTAAAAAACGTTTTCAGTATCTTTGCGACTCCCACACGAAGTTTTTGAGATCATCGGATAATTTAAAGCTTAAAATGCCAATGCATTCTACAACATTTCTCGACAAATCCTTTTCTGTTCAGGCCGTTCGTTTATGGAATGCATTGCCAGTTCAAATAAAACGCGCGCAATCGTTAGCTGTATTTAAGAGACTCGTGAAGGAACATTACTTGTTGTTGTGATTTTGTTTTCGTAGCTGCAATAATGTATAGTCATCGTTTATTTTCGTTGTTTATATGTATATTTAGTATGTATTTATTTATGTATCTATTATACAGCATTATATATATCTATGTATCTATTATAGTATATTATGTTGCACCATTGACAACCCCATTTTTTATATCCACGCAATCACTGTCCATTCCAGGTTGCCTGGAAGAGATCGCAGAAAGCGATAAGGCCGCCCATTGTATGTTTTGTATTCATAATCGTATTTTTTGTTATGTATTTTCTGGTGTACAATAAAGTATATATAAATAAATAAATAAATAAATAAAATGGGAGCATTTTTTCCTATTATGCGCTCTCCTGAAAAGTAGCTGTTTTGTAGATGTCTCTTTTTACTTTGCGCCCGTCGATATTTGCCTATTTATGTCATTATGGGTTAGACCGCATACGATCATACCTTATCCTTCCACGTTCTACTTCAACGTTTCCTCAATAAATTAATGGAAAACACTGAGTCCTAAAGCATAAAATCGACTGACAGAAATAGGTCACACGCTATACCGGACTGCCAACGACCGGTCTTGCAATTTGTCACTTAATGCATGATATCAATCTGTGGAGTCGACGATATCTCGTCCAAAACCGGCCTAATGCAATATCCCTTTCACTAAACCCTGTCAAAAGAAGCAATATTTCAAAAAGGGAATAAACTACATTTGGTATTTGAGACGTTTCGAAACAGTTGACGCAGAGACGCCCGCGCCGCGACTACCAGAGCGAAGCAATCTCATTAAACTGGGAGCGAATAAACAAGATTATTCTCAGGGTACAAGTCCCGTTTCTGTCGAGATTAAGGTCCCGTAGGTCAGTACTTTTAAGTCAATTTCTTTTATGAAGCCTTAGAAAATGTATTACTTTGTTTAAGAGCCCATTTTGGACGAGCTCCGTTCAAAAATACTACCTGCCCTCGGTGGAAAAAATCTCGGGTCGGGTGTGAGATAAGAAAATGAAGAGAAACTTGTAGTTGTAAATCGCAGACCTCTCTGGCTTGTCAGCGAGGATTATTACGTAGATAAAAATACCCTTCGCAGTGTTTCAAGGTTGTATTTTTTACCAGTCGAAATGGTTTTCATTTTAATTCTATCTTTCTCAAATATTCAATGAACTTTTCCAATCATCTGCGTTTCCACTTTATTAAGTTAGAAAGTTGGCTAAGCTGATTTATCTAGTAAGCAATTAATTAGATGCGCCAGGTTTTCCTTTAACAATAGAAGTTCATTGTTAATTAATAATGTAGGTATTAACTAAGCCGTTTAATGATAATGTTCGGGACGATTCTCTATTACAATAGCGTAAATTGTCGAAAGCATTTCATAATGAATGTCGGTAAAAGTAAATATGCTATGGAAATATATTGTAGGTTCGTTTTCCACTCTGTGAGCAGTGAAATAGCGTGACGGATAAAACGAGTACCAACATAAGCCAGCCCTAATCCAGCGCTTCGTATAAAATTTCGAGGATAATGTAAATATCAGAAAGCGGCTCCCGTACAGTGGAGCAGTGGTGGCAAAGAGGTAACGGCTCTGCTTACGAGATGTAGGTCGTAGGTTCGAACCCAGCCAGGCGCTTTATTCAGCGTAAATTAATTCATCATCACTGCTCTCAAAACGGTGAAGGAAAACATCGTGAGGAAACCGGCATGGCCTAGAACCAAAAATTCGAAGACATGTAACATCTAGCAACACGTACTTAGCTCGCGTGGTGGATTACAGCCCACTGCCTCTCACCGAGAGGAGGCCTATGGTCCAGCAGTGAGAACATTATAGCCTGATTATGTATATATGTAAATTCCCATTCCTACGTAACTGATATCTTAAATGTTTTCTGTGTAACATAAAACATTGTTGACTGCGGTGCTAGTGTCATAAAAATGCTTCATTAAAACTTTATATGGCCGCCTAAGTTTATAATTCCCTCGTGAGATGCGGCAAGCACTTTACATTGAAGTTTTGGACTACACTTTAACTAAACTTGAAGTTGAATGTTAAAGTGTGTTTTTCATGACTTGTCCTTTTTTGTAAATAAATATTGGCGCACTGTGATTTTGCTTTTGAGAAAACGATGATGTTTCTCATAACGTTGTAAAAAAACGCTTAACAAAGCCGAGACTCTCAACTCCCAGTTATTGTGATTATTTTTAGGGTTCCGTGCCAAAATGATAAAACGGAACCCTTATGGTGAGACTCAGTCTGTCTGTCTGTCTGTCACAGTTGGATATCTCAAGAACTACTAATGCTATCAACTTGAAATTTAGAATGGTTTTAGATGACGTTTGCCCAACTATTTTGCAAATAAGAAAGAAACAAAAATATATTTCTTTTTTGGAACAGGGACTGAAACGGGGTCTGAAAATTTCGAAATGGGGCTACTAGGGCATGTGGGGTATCATATAAAAAGCGCAGTTTGTACACACTCAAACATTTTTTCTTTTTTTTTAGGTTGCACAGTTTTCGACTTTTGATGAAAAATGTACAAAAATACCGTTCCCCCCCCCTTATCTCCGTATTTTGCAAAGAGAAAAATCTGAAATAATTCTATGTGATAGAAGATTATGTAAATATTATAGGAAAAATAAAACGATGTCTCTAAATAGCACACTTTTTCAGAAATCATAAACAAAAGTTACATAAGTTCCACTATCGGTCAAGAGATGGCGCTGACCTAAGACTGCAATATTCTACACCGCAGTGCGCAGTGTCAAAATTCTCTTACGAATATAGGCCTCGCCGATGAAAATTTAAAACATGATCGTACGCGAGTCTGACTAGCTCTTGCCCGGTTTTTTTGTACTGGATCATATCTGGGAACTGTCTGGTTACGGCGATACTGAAGGTCAAAGTTATAACTTTTTTTTAAAGTTTTTTTATTAAAACAAGTTTTAAATACTTCCAGAACTCCAGTACCGTTGTATGCACCTAAAATTTTGGCCCAATGTTACTTATTTTGATGTACAGAATGCATAGATAACGGCTAAGTGATGGATCTTTTTGCACCCTGTACATACAGACGTTCATATGGAGGTAAAGTATAATTTTGTCTTATAAGAAAATCAATCTGCCTAGACTTTTCCCAGCTATGTTAGGGTCGGCTTTCAGTCTAACTGGATGCAGCTGAATACAGGTATTTTACATTGAGCGCATGCCCATCTGACCTCCACAACCTATTAACAGGGTAATACGATATCCTTTGGTAAGACTGGCTGTCAGACTTTCGGGCTTCTGACGACCCGTAAGTGACGTCTGTCAAAGATCCACGAATGACAGCTGGCACCCAGG
Source organism: Luperina testacea (assembly GCA_927399505.1). Taxonomy (NCBI): domain Eukaryota; kingdom Metazoa; phylum Arthropoda; class Insecta; order Lepidoptera; family Noctuidae; genus Luperina; species Luperina testacea. The sequence goes on from OV656771.1 coordinate 6,101,741, forward strand.
AGTCTCGGTATGTAAAGATGGTCATAGCGTAGCTTAACTTAACCGGTCGACCCGTGCGGCTGTTATTATTTAGCCATGAGCCCCACTTACAAAGGAAATGCATGGAGATAAATATATGGGACCACCCCTGAGGCATATCTTATCCATTATTAAAAAAATAATTTTGCAAATGGGCTCTAAATAACGGAGTTCTGAGGTAACAAAGATAAAAAAAAACAACTGAATTGAGACCCTCCTCCTTTTTTTGAAGTCGGTTAAAAAGCCCTTTACAAGAACTTAGCATTGACTTCAGCATAATATATTTTGTCAACTTGACTCTGACTGGCGCAGCTGTTAAGTAGTGTTAGCACTTGGCTTCCTTCGCTAAGGGTCGCGGTTTAGACTTTGACCTTAACAAATATTTGTATGGCCTGGTCTGGCTTACGTACATTCATATTTGTTCACGTCTGGGTTTTGTAGCCTTGACTTTTAGGTGTATCCTAACCCTCAAAATAGGTACATTTTGATTTAACATTTACTTCGTGGTTAGGTATAGCTTTTTACATTTTTTTTTACCTTTGAGCTAACACAATTTCCGTTATCATTATTATTTTATCACTAGGAGCATTTGGATATCAAACTCAATAGACTAATGCTCGTATAACAAAGTAAATTGCTGCACAGGGTAGCATGGATATCGATTCGCAGTCTGTTACCAGATTCAAAACATGATTCTAAACTTACAGCGTTGAAAAGTTTTGTCGATAAAAAACAAATTGCTTTTCCATACATTTTGACCGCGAAGGAATCACACTTTTCTATGAAACCGACGAAATACTCGTATTTCTACGCTAAGAGGTCTATAATCATGTGCTGAATTCTTGGTTATAGTGTGCGCGTCGATGATGCTACCCAGCATAAAGTATCCAATAAACTATACGTCGTTGCAGCCCCTTTTTCCCTTTTATACAGTGTATTAAGACGTTGATCCTATTGATGCCTCCGAATAATATGGGTCTTTAGCGTACCCAAGAGAGTACTGGCCTTTAAAGGGCCGTAAAAGTCACACTGGTGACATAGGGAAGTCCGGACAACTGGCCATCTCAGCCGCCATATTGGTAAACGTCACGACAAAATGGCCGACCTGAGAATAACGTTACTTTTTATTTTGTTATTTTTCTTTTTACTATTTTTGGCATTTTAAATATAGGAGTAGGTGTCCGAAATGGATTTGTGTCTGGACCTTTTTGGTGCAGCTGTGAGGCACACTTTCCTGCTAGTTTCTTACATCAGACTTTACACTTTCTGTTTTTTTTTTTGTTTTTATCTGTTGTATGTATCTGGTGTATTGTGTATATTTTAGTCTGTGCTAAATAAATGTATTTTCTTTCTTTCTTTTCTTTCTAAAATATAACTATTGAAATGTGGGTGGACTATAGGTGGACCTCTACCCTAACCCTTTGGTTGGGGCTTACAGGCGTGATGTTATACACAGGGTGACTTGTAATTTGACGTATGCCTTTCAGGACGTGATAGTGTGACCCATTTGCAATAATTAAGCACACCATAAAGCATAGGCGAAAATTCATGAGATTCGAGAAAATACAACTTTCATGTATTTTTGAAAATTTCGCAGAATTCGTCACTAAATGTCACTTTTCTCTAAACAGTAGTGTTGAAGCCACATATTGCAGTAAAATATTGCCCGTTTAGAAGCACCTTAAATCAATTTTATAGGGAAAGTTGCGAATTATCAATAAAGAGACACACTCAAGAGCTTTTACGTATCCAATCGACATTAGCAATTTCATTCCCTATTTGCTTGCTCGCTTTTTAATAAACGTTTCCCAAGTTAGAAATATAGGTACCGGTGTCAAAGGTTCCCGTTTCAATAAAAACTGTGTTTATGCCACCTTTCAATTCACCAGTGTTGCTAAAAAAATGGCGACAAATAAAAGTCCTCGCGATGTAAAAATTAAAGTTGATTGAAGCAAAGTTGACGCGGACATCCCCCGGATAAAAAGGGTGCAGTTTCATTTTAAATTTTACACAGAGTCGCTTTTAGGGTTCCGTAGATCAAAGAGGCTGGTTGAAAAGGGGTGTTCATAATAGTTTTTTTTTTGTTTCTACTACAGTATGGCGATTAAGTTATCACATTAATAGAAACCACGTATTCTACATTACGTACTTTAAAAATACACGATTAAAATAATTAGTAACAATTAACATTCTGGCCCGTGGGACCTTTTTTTGGTTTGAGTATTGACCTTTTTTACGCGACTATGGCGAAGCCCAAAAGGAGGGTTATGTTTCCGTTTGAGTATTTCACAAGATTATACTTAATTTGTAATTATTTGATAACAATATCATAAAGTTAGTGTTGAATTGTTGATACCATCGCCCCGTGTGTATCTAGTGCCTTATTATCAAGGGTTTATTTCGTGAAAAATTTTCAGCTATTTGTTTTGTTTGAAAAATTCAGTTTTCTATTTTTAGTTAAATTGTTTATTTTAATATTTTATCAGACTGATAACAAGTAGTAATAAAAAAATTAAATAAATAAAATTTATTCAAACATATAAAGGCTAACGTTATACAGTTTTTCTTAAATCTATGTCGAGTTCACCCATGATTTGTACCTGAACTAAGTAATCCTGTGTTTCAGGCGATTGGAGGTAACATTAATTAGTAATAATAATAACCACTGTACTATTTAATGTGATAACCTAATAGCCACTCTCTAAACGTAATAGCTATCATTATGTTGGGTCCTCTATAAACTTGATTACTATGAGATGGGTTTAAATAGGGTCGTAATCATTTCAGATAGATATTTCAGTGCATGTTATTTCACAATCCTTAGGTACAGTCGACGCCACGTCGGGGCTCGTGAGGGGCTCGTGGCTAAATAATAACAGCTGCACAAGCCGATCGATCAGGTTAAGCTACGCTTGCCGCGGTTGGTCCGTGGATGGGTGACCATCTTTACATACCGAGACCCCTCCGTGCCTCGCAAAGCACGTTAAGCCGTTGGCCCCGGCTGTCATTCGCAGATCTTTGACAGTCGTTAAGGGTAGTCAGAGGCCCGAAAGTCTGACAGCCAGTCTTAAATAGTGAATATCGCATTACCCAGTTACTGGGTTGTGGAGGTCAGATAGGCAATCGCTCCATGTAAAATACCGGTAATAATAATAATAATACACCCAACCAACTTCCCAACCAACCAACCAATCAATTTAGAATTTTTGACAGTTGACAAAAAAAAAATTGAGAGTTTCGGGTAGCTTGATGCGCTGGCGTCTGTACATTTCCAGTTTTAGCTGACCTTGCATTGTATAGGCTTTTCGTACAATCAGAAGTCGGCTTCTACTATTTATGTATAACTTGATGTTTTGCCGTGCGTAAACGCAACTGAACTTATACAGGGTGCCCCATCGACGCGCAAATTCATGGTTACAGACCATGAATTCAGTACATGATTCTGGACGGTAGTGTAAAAAATTTTCATCGGTTATCAGAATAAAAATCAGCTGTTTCATAGAAAATCTACGCGGTCAAAATGTATGGAAGAGCTATTTTTTTTGTGACCGAACCCTTAACATTCTTAATTTTGTTGTTTTGCTTCCAATTACAACAAAAAAGAGATGAAAGGTGATCAGAGTTGTCAAAATTAAAATTATACCGGATGGGCATCTTAAAAAAGTCGCTAAAATTCGTTTTGAAGTTTGACAGCTTCTTTATAAACTCTTTTTTCCATTTTATTTACGACAGCTTTAGATTGCTCTGACTTATTTTCATTAAATATTTTCCTGTAGCTACAACGGTAAGGTCCGGTACCTTACCGTTGTAGCTACAGGAAAATAAAATAACCCTTCCTGCCCCATCTCAAAGAATCCATCTCAAAGAATTTTACGTTTTGTGATTTTTGCCCTTAAAAATTCCATCTTTGAATACGTTATTATAAAGTAATCTTTGAATATTTATACTTTTTATCGTTTTTGAGAACCGTATCAGTTTTCTTCTGATTAGAAAATTTTGCGTATTTTTCACCTGTAGGTAACCTAGATTCTAGGGCTAAGCTATCTCTTTATAACACTCGAGAATTCTTTAGTTGTGAAGTGTTCTCATTTATCAAGGGTTTAGTAATAGATATAGTAAGTACCTACATAGATAACTCGCTCGTAAATTTGTCACATAATTCTGTTTTTACCTTGTGTGCTAGGGCGTTGCAAATATTAGTTTTTTTTATATTCGAATATTGGATTTCTATTCGGGTATTATTGGAATATTTAAAACAAATAAACTGTTTTAATAATCATGTCTTTATTTGCCAATGCCTTGGATAGGTACATAAAGAATCTCAATGAAAAAATCAAATGTTACTGCTTTACACGCAGTCTTAGTGTCTAAACACACTATGCCGAAGTTACGATAATTTTGACATGAGATATAGTCAGTAACTTAGGAGACTCTTTAGAGTTCTTGAAGTTTTCATTCAAAATATTAATGTGTTCAATCATTTTTCTTGCTGACGGTACATCTTACTATAGTTCTTATGAGTTATCGATTGATCATGTTATAAATGTACGGTCTATACGTCCACGTTCACACGGACGTAAAATTATCACGGCTGGATTTTCAACTTTCGGCGCTAAACAGTGCGTTGAAAATTAAAGTGCGCGAAAAAAATCGCCATTGGAAAAACGCGACCGTGAGAACCTTTTTTTTTTTTTTTTTTCCGGAGTGGAAAATTCTCATGGATGTCCGCCGTGGGGGGCGACGGACGTCCCCGAGTCCTTCGCCCCTGGACCCGTTTAGGGGAGCTGGAAGAGGGCGTTGTCCGCCCTCCGCCGACGCCCGGTGCGCCTGCTGCAGGCAGGGTGAGTGGACGAGATCTCCCTCTCCCTTTCCGCAGCCTCCTTCTGCGAGACGACCGTTTCGCAGAAGGAAACCACCGCGTCCCAGGACTCCTCGCTGCCGACCATCGACTCGACCACGGCCGGCAGCGAGAGGTCACTGCCTACTTCTGAGATAAGGGCACGTGAGAACCTGGTCTAAGTTTGGGCCTAGCTAAGTTGTTTAGTCCATGTTGAGGGAGTCAGGTTTTTTCAATGAAGCAGTACCTACATATTCTTGATTACATGCTTAATTAATACTTAGTTCAAAAATTTAATTAATGGTAATATTAATTGATGAGGTAGCGCATGAAGTATGTTGGTATATTAATTTGGTGTCGTATTTAATAAAATATCACAGTTATTATAAAAATGTCACCTGCCGAGCTATTCTGTACCAATCTCACCGTGAAAACTAAGGTGAAATAAGCTTGAAGTGAGCTGTCAAAAGTGTCAATCCCTAGCATCAGGTGAAACGATAACTTACGAGTACTTCACCTGTTTTTACAGTGAGATTTTTACAGAATCGACCGGCTGTCGATCTATTCAGTAAAAGGCTCGCCGTGAAAACTCAGGTGAAGTGAACTGTCAATAGTCTTAATTTCATTTTTTTGGATGGGAAATTATCAAATAGCTGCTCCCGCTCTGGGTGGAGAGGGCAGTCAGAGTTCTACTGACTAAAACCCACCCGTGTTCCTTCAGTTGCCTCTTTCGAACAACCCGCGACCCTGGCAGAATCCCAAACATCAGGTGAAATGTCGGCTCACTTCACGTTTACTTTACCTACGATATCACGGTGAGATTTTTACAGTATAGATTGATTTACATGTGTAGATTCTATGCAAGGCTACAGATTACACGAAGCAAAAATATGTCCAAACAATTGATACATTTTGTATCGTAACTAAACAGAATTCATTCCAATTTCATTAACAAGCAACGAAACATTTCAAAACATGACAGCTCAACGGTTTCCCGCCAATCCAACATGGCGGCTATCAAAACAATAGATACGAAATCGAGTCACAACTTAAAACGTACGTTTAACATAGTCGAAATCTGCTTTTTCGGACGGGCGAACGCGAAAATTAAACTATTATGAAATTTTCAACGAAGCACCTGGTACCCATTACGTTGGGACGTGGATATATGGCGCGAATATCGCCGTTTGTTATTTGTTTCCGGGTATGTTTGCATTTGTCAGCGGGAACACGACTTACGTGATATATGAATTATTTTGAATATCATGCACGGTGCATATTTTTGTTTTATGTCGTTGCTACATTGGAACGGTATGCAAATTCAAGATACGAAGACAAAAAATATGCTTTTCTCAAACATGCTTGGAAATTCGAGCATCATTTTGACAACCTTCTTCCAGATGAATCGAAAATACTGTACTGGTCAAATACATGACAACCAGTAACCCTATGTAACTAATATAAGTCTTATCCTGCGAATGAATTATGAATTTTTAGCAGTTTTTCCATACAAAATCTGTCAGACGTCAATTTTATTCCATGGATAAAAGATATCTAATTTTGGTAAAATCAACCCTTGGTTTGAATTTCCGCGCATTATTTGAGAAAAGTACTATACAAGCCTTGGTCGCTACCAGGCATTGATGGACTCACTGTGTATGCCTCGGCACACAATGAGTCCATTAATGCCTCTTTCGCAGGCCGCTGTAATAATGTTGGTAGGTATGGGAAAATACAGGCCTGCACTCTTAGAGGAGGGTAAGCAACGGATCTTTTTCTGTTTACAAGATTTTTCTAGTTATAAATGGTCTTAAAATCAGAGCTCTTGAAATTCACGAGCTAAATCTTGTCATAAAAAGACCACATCGGACCCTAGAATTTCTCCTGCATCTAGATGTGTTTACGTACATAAATCTTACATGCACCAACACCCGGACCCGGATCAGGCCATTTCGGAATTGTGGTTTTGCAGTAACAAAATTCTATTGTTCTAAAACCTTATACAAGCATACAGACATACAAGGTCGGTATGCCGAGTCGGTATTTTGCAGAGAAAAAGAAGCCATAAAAACCACATTTTCAATAAAATAAATGAAAGCAGCGCAGACAAATCTATCATTTCATTTTGGTATCGACTAAATTCCCGTAAACAGCTCGTTTAAATTCATCTCAAACGTTTTCATTCGAATTGAAACACCCTTCTTCATATCCGAAGTACTATAATAATAATATACTTACCCAAATTGAATAGTACAAAATGGAGGGGTCTAGAATGGTCTATTTGTTTTAACGATAGCCTTTACACGGTTTCATTTGAAAAGGTAAACAGAGTTAAACTGAATATTAAAGAATTAAGTTCGTTCCACCAATAAAACGTTACGAACATGAGGACACCACGGACACCATGGACTACCTACAGTATTTGTCTGTCCTTCCCCTTTTCAAATCCACTCTAAGGTTATCTTTAAAATCATGACGTATCATCGATGTTTCAGACATGTTTAGACGTAGGTAGGTACCCGTGCATCTTGATCCGTGAGTCTGATATTATTGCAGAACCAGCCATTTTACATTTCAAATTTTAATAAGTATTGATTGAGATTATCTCATCAGACAATCGGAAATATGTTTCCGGCCACCAGTGTAATCCACTACGGACCTGTTTAGTGACCTCCTGTAAAGTGGTCTCAGGAGTCGGCGTCGTAGTGGGCGGAGGTGTCGGCGTAGTGGTGGGGGCAGTTGTCGGCGGAGGCGCCGGAGTCGTCGAACAAGACCGCCCATTGTGTCACCCTTTGTACAGTTTCTATATTTATGTCTGTAATTTATATGGTGTACACCGTGTACATAATAAAGAGTATTCTATTCTATTCTATGAGGAATATTATCATCATTTCAGCCGAAAGACATCCACTGTTGGAAATAGGCCTGTTTATAAAAAAAAAATTTGAGTGCATAAATTCAACATTGATGTTAAAATACTCAACTAAAACTTTATTTAAGATCAACATCAGGCTCTTCCGTTGTCCCATTTAAATCTAATTTCCGTGCAAACATTTGTTTGTAAGACAACTTCCTAATATCCCTGGCGAAGTTAAAAGCTAACTAAGGGGCATAGGGGAGAGAGGGGAGTAAATTAATGGTGTTCACGGGCACTGAGCCAACAATCTGTCACTATTTACGCACTATTGCAGTCTTTGGATTTAAAACGTTGGAAAACGTGCTTCACTGGAAACTAGCATATTTTAGACTTTAAGAGGATTACCTACTGGAGTCAGTGCCGTATTATCCATAAGGCACTTTAGGCCAGTGCCTAGGGGCCCACTATGACCAGGGGCCCAGCACTCCCGATTATAAAATGAAAAAAAAAAAAAACGCGATTGTGTGGTTTTATGAAACCACGGTAAAAGTGTTTTTTTTTCACATTATAAGGTTATTATTGCCCCCATTATTGACACTATAAGAGTGACGGTGAATGTCTGAATTTTTAATTGTATTGAAATTAATCTAACTTTTTTTTTTGTATTAGACGCTTATTAATTTATTAACTTGTATAATTTAATTTTTATACTTAAATAATCGCTTATTAAATGACAAATATATTAATTTGAAATCAGCAACTCAAGTGTGTGGGTATTATTGACAGGGCAAAATGGTATCAGGGTCTTGCTTGAATTGCGTTGTTGTGGTATGAAAAAGGGGGGGGCCCGAAACGAGCTGTGCCTAGGGGCCCCGAGATGGTTAATTCGGCCCTGACTGGAGTCCTCGTCCTTTAACAGTTAGAATTTTGTATCAAAAGAGCTTTTGCGAGCACTATTCGAAAGTACTGCAGGTGCTTTCTAAGAAGTCAATTACGCTACTTGGGTTACTTGCCTTGCTTAATGGCTAATATTTTTACCAAGAAATTATGTCATGAGCTCTTTTCGAGGCCAAGATGCTATGATACAACAGTATTAGAAAGAAAGTCCAAAAAGGACATCATAAAGTGTAGAACATTCTAGACCCAAAAATTAAAGTGCCGGACAGTATAAGAAGTAGGGGAACCTGTTGAACCTTGGCACTATGTGTACCTAGGCCATTGGGCTCGTTTCAAATATTCGCGCGATATTAAATTCTACTGTTTAAGGTATTCGGTACGTCACTACCGACAAGTCAATGTGAAGTTAGTCGCATACCGCCATTAAGCTGGTGTTTGGTGTTATCGACGGTTAAAACTTTTTTTGGCGAAAAAGTAAGTATTTCGAATATATTTTGAAGTCTGATAGTTTTAAACGTTTTATAATAGTGACTTAACTGTTATATGCTAACGGTTCTTTTATTCAACAAGTGTCAACACAATAAAAAACTTACGAGATACGTGATCTCTAAACTATTTAAAATCCATCGTTTTGTTGTAGCTGGAGTAGTGTTGTACCATGGTCACTGTCAATCAGTTGTTCCTTGGTCAGTGGCCACGGTACAACCAGGATGTTGTACTTTGGCCAGGAGAATATTTTATTAAATTATTTCACACTTACGTAATATATTCCTAATCAAATGAGTTTATTATTTCAGAAATCATGCCGAGAATTAAAGAGAAGAAGAAAAGGACACCTATTCATGTGGATCATCTGGCAAATGCCATTATAATGATTAAGGTGAAAGCGCCAGGGTAGCCCGCGAAATTCAATTTTTTTTAGGATTTTTGCAATTTGCTGGTCAGTATTAAGTTGTACGGTGATTAATATATGATTCGCGGCCGTAACAAATATGTATTTACAGAATTATAATCATTAAAGTCATCAACACAACTCTCTAAGACCACGTAACCCCAAAGAATGACGATTTCATGAAACGGTTATTCTTTGGGGTTACGTGGTCTTAGAGAGTTGTGACAAATTGCAAAAAACCTAAATAAAATTGAATTTCGCGGGCTACCCTGGCGCTTTCGCCTTAAGGAGAAAAAGTTCTCCACTTTCGGTGCTTCCAAACATTTTGGAATACCTACATTTAAATTTCAATTAATTTATTATGTTCCAGAGATACAGAAGTGCTTGAATTTCTACTAAATGCTTAGGCTGAATAATATATCTACATATTGATAGTGTTCTTATAAAAGCTAGATAGTCCTACTTAATGACTGATTAAAAAGTTAAGACAGAAATAATAATTTATAAAGTCAATTATTTAAATATTTTATTTTCTATTTGCTATATTATAGGTATATTTATTTACAATATTATATTATGACATAATATAATATTGTAAATTTGTGATATGTTCAAATGTACCTACCTAGGTCTATGTACCTACTAATTTTAAAGTTTGCGATGTGACAAAACAGTAGTTAAAAGTTAGTTGTTTTTGTTTAAAGATTATGTTTGAAAAGCAAAAAAAAACTGAATATTATTTTAATTTTGTTCAGAATTTCTAAAGTAACTACTTTGTTAAAGATTGTAATAGACCAAATAAAACCATTTTGGTTAAGAAAACCTGATAATTTGCTTAAATTACCCCCAGATTCTCAATGTGTCCTAGGTACAACGTAGTACTGGCCCAGGTACATAGGGTATGTTGTACCTTGGCCTTATTTACCATTTTTTTTAAACCTTTAAAATATATGTTAATATAAAATATACATTTCTGATATTTTTGTGGTGAGTACCCAAATAATTGACATTTCAAAATATGCAAATATGATTTGTATGTTGTACGTCAAATCACAATGAAAAATATATATCTAAAAAACTGTCCTAGGTACAACAGGTTCCCCTACTATTTTCATGGGAAATAACGTCTTGAATATTTATTACTATTATTGCGAAAGCCTAATATTAACCTGCTGCTATTTGGGATTGAAAAAATGCCAAAATTCATATTTTTACTCGTGTTTTAAGCATCCAACTTTTAATTGAATTTGAATTTAATTTGACGTTGGTTCCACATTTTCGTTTTTAGGGTTCCGTACCCAAAGTGTAAAAAGGGGACCCTATTAATAAGACTCCACTGTCCGTCTGCCAGTTTGTCATCAGGCTGTATTTCATGAACCGTGATAGCTAGACAGTTGAAGTTTTCACAGATGATGTATTTCTGTTGCCGCTATAACAACAAATAATTAAAATAAAATAATGTTAAAATTTAATGGGGTATAAAAGAAACGTTTTTTTTGTTCGGTGTTTTATGCTTTATGGTACGGAACCCTTCGTGTGCGGGTCCGACTCGAAATTGGCCGGTTTTTTGATACCGACTTCCGAAATTAAAGTGATTTATCACTTTGAAGTGTTTTATTTTTGAAGTCGGTTGTTTTTTTTCAGTTGTACATACCTACCAACACAAATTTGTTGTACCTACAACAAGGCTCAAGAAAATAGGTGGCTCGTTCAGATGCCAATGTATACGCTTTTATAATAAACTACCAAGCCACGTTCAAGATCTAAGCTTTCATAAATTTAAATTATTAATTAAATGTAAGTTGTGCAAGAAAGCATACTTATGTTACGTGTGGAGCCTGGACTTCTTCAAATTGCACCCCCTCTTTTAATTACAAAGGACAGATAGGTATCTATTGTAAGTATATGAAATCACTAGAACTGCATTTCAACATTTTTTAATATAAAAATATTCAGGATAAAAAGTAATATAAATGTACTTATATAAAATAAGTAAAATAACTTTTTATCCCGATATTCCCACGGGATCGACACTTATGCTGGTGAGACGGCGGGGCGCAGTTAGTTTATAAATAAAATAAAATGGATTTAAAAGTCCTCCAGACCGTAATTCAGCCGTGGCGACCAATTTCAGCGGAGATATTATTATGCACAAGTGTCTGCGTAGACACAGGTAGAGTGCACCTGTGTCTACGCAGACACTTGTGCTCTTCCCTCACTGTCATAGTCCGATGGGACGGCAATTCGACACGACCGGAGAGAGATCAGGCGCAGGACCACAAGCTTAACGTGCTTTTCGAGGCACGGGAGTATCACACCGCCAACTTCTAAACTCCAGGCTGTTACTATAAAGAAATTCCCAATGGAAAAAGCCAATACCACTTAGCCCGACCCGGTAATCGAGCAGAAGACCCACCGCTCAGCAACCGCGCTAGCTACCACGAGACCAACGGGGCAGTCAAGTAATATGTAATGTGTACGGCGGGGTTTTTTTTTCTCTTTGTTTGTTTTGGGGTTTTTGTCTAAACAGATATGTCAACCCCATCGTGCCTTTTACCACTGTAACATTAACACTTATAATAATTTTAACACATAAACTTATACTTAACAGTTCAACAATCTATGAAACAGTTTGTGATAAAAGATAGAAGTCACCGATGAAGGACTGTTATTAAATGACATAAATTTTTGGCACCTTCTGAATTTGGTTGGGATAAAATTGTTTGTATTAATCCCACGTTAAGCCTATTTAAGTCTAATTCTTTCAAAGTAACTTCCTCTCGCGCCTGTTGCGGACACAATCCATCAGCAAATGCTGCACATGCACATCAGCAAATGCTGCATATGCTGCACATGCACATCAGCAAATGCTGCAAATGCTGCACATGGCGGGGTGTAATATGGATAAGGCAAAGTGTGCCAGTCGATAGATCAATCTCTGCAGAAGCAAATGAGTGAGCAGACCGTTGAAAGATGTAGTGACGGACGTGCCTCGTGCCAGACGAACCGACAGCGATAAATGTCCAGCGTTGTACTGGAGAAGCATTAAGTTGATTCATTGGGCTTCAGAAATGACACCTACGTCCTACATGTGAGTCTGAAATGCAAGCTGCACTCTAATTGTGTAACACACTATCAATCTGAATCATTTTGAAGCAAATTGCAAATCCATTGCTTCATAAGTTCGAAAAATTTGTCTACTCAACACGTAAATAACGCAATGAATGTTGTTGAACTGTCAAAATGTAACCGATTCCGATAGATAATGTGTTACGCAATTGTTCTGCTGCCGCGCTGATCTAAATTAACGATCATTCAGATGTAATGTACCTAAACCGTCAGGGCGGTAATTTGGTAATGTGAAGTGTCTTGTGCAAGCATGCACGAATCAATGTGAAGTGTAATGCGTCAGCATGCGCAAATCAATGTGAATTGTAATGCGTCAGCATGCACGTATCAAGTGATATGAAAAATAAAAATAGTTGAAAAGTTTCTTAGGACGGATTCCAATTTAAAAGGTTTTCTAAAAGGTCTTGATTTTCAGATTACTAAGAGTTGTTTGGAAAGAACTGCGAGTTCACCGTCCTTAATTGGTCATGATTGTAAGTACAGGGTACAGACGCCAGATCAACTTTAAACCTTATGTTTTAGCGATAAAGTTGAAAATTTATCAAAGAAATTTGACAGATTGTAGTAGCTTGATGTGCTGGCGTCTGTACATTGTTGGCATGTAATTGGATTTATCTGTAAGAATATTCTGTAATTTTTCAAACAAAAAACTCGTTTAAACTTTCTGCTTATTGGTTTCAACATCTATTCGTCTTGAGCTTGTGGTAGGCAAATTAGTTCCTAAACCAATGCTTCTAGTGTTTTTATGTTGATGATGATTTGTTTGTGTGCTTTCAATAAGATCATCCATTGTATCACCCTATTATTTTGTGATATGAATTTGTTTTGTTTTTCTTTTTTTGGTGTGCCATAAAGAGAAGTCTATCTATTGGAATATCTCAAAATGTCAGGTGGAACAAAGTCTGCATCACCGCATGCCATTTTTATCCAAGCTCAAATTTTATAAGCAACAATATGTCACCCGGGATTTTGTCACGCTTAACACCCGGTGGCGAGCGGGTGTTCGCGTATATTGTCCTCAAAAGCTTATGCTCTTACCATAGGTCCATTTGGATGTTAAATGGTTTCCACTTATTAGTGGGATTTAGTAGAAACACAACTTTAGATAGAACTTCACGAACAATTTCAATAATAGATATTTTAGCTCATTCAAAGACAACAAAAATAGGGCTTAAACAAAGATCGACATTAGCCTCATTTCAACAGCCATTGTTTTGTTATATTACTAGCTTTTGTCTGCTTCGGTCACGTAGAGGTCGTAAGTTATCCCATGGAGATACACTACTGGGATAAAAAGTATCTTATGTGTGTGTGTGTGTGTGTGTGGGGGTGTGTGTGTGTGTGGTATCTTATGTGTTGTGTGTGTGTGTGTGTGTGTGTGTGGTATCTTGTGTGTTGTGTGTGTGTGTGTTGTCTTGTGTGTTGTGTCTTGTGTGTTTCTTATGTGTTGTTGTTATTATTAATCTAGATTATAAACTATCTGTGTGTCAAATTTCATCCAAATTCCTTTAGCCGTTTTTGCATGATTGAGTAACACATATCCAAATATACAAAATTTGTTTATAAGATTACTAGCCTCTGCCTGCGACTTCGTTCGTGTGAAATTTCTTGTTCCCCCGACTCACCCCGTCGCATTACGTCGCCTGCCCGCGCTGTTACTTGGTTTTTACTTAGCGTTCTTTCTGATTTATTTTCTTTTGGCTTGGCTCCTAAGAGTTCTAGCGTGATGTTAAACAGATTATAGCCTTCCTCAAGAATTACCTATCAAAATGCAACGGAGATTTTTCAAATCCGACTAGTAAGTAGTTCCAGAGATTAGCGCGCTTAAAAAAATTAACCCTTCAGTTGTATACAGGATTATTGGTAAAACATTAACAACCTCTTAAGGGGTCATTGTACTCATCATTATGAACAACTTTTACTGTGGGACCAAACCTGAAATCGCGAAAAAAAAATCAGCTATTCCCTACATTTATGTTCGTATACCTAACTCGTCAAAATGTAGGGAACAGCTGATTTTTTTTCGCGATTTCAGGTTTGGTCCCATAGTAAAAGTTGTTCATAATGATGAGTACAATGACCTCTTAAGAGGTTGTTAATGATTTACCAATAATCCTGTATACATATTAATAGACTAGTTCTAAAGTTGACGCGGGGGTAATAAATACAGGCATCAAACTATTATGACATTCACACGACATATTCATCTCATTCGTGTAAAATATGTCTACAATAATCTTTCATTTCAATATGCAGAACGTATTTCCTACATACGTAAAAATCCAAAACACGAGCATACGTGCATAGGTACTATTTTTCTACCTTCATCTCGATGAAGACTGCAATAGCACAATAACGCAAGGGAAGGCGACAGATTAAAATATGTTTATACTACACTTGCTTAGTAAGTGTACCAATACTACCCCACTAAAAGGCTTGAAAGCTGTTCATTAAACCTTCTCAAAAATCTAGGCAGTTATATTGTATGGAATTTCATTACTGCCCTGAAAATCAGGCTAATAATGCGTTCATTACTAACGCGTTTTGTTTTTGAAGTGAAAACTTCTTTGGCATTGTTGCGGCTTAAAATTTTATGAAACGAAAAAGCGACAGTAAAAAGAGACATTAAGATTTAACGTGGGAGAAAATGAGACAGAAAGCATTATACAGTGTTTTTGAGTGTATTGAGTGTTATTGAGTGTTATTGAGTGTCTTTGAGTGTTATTGAGTGTTATTGCGTGTTTTTGCGTGTTTTTGAGTGTTTTGAGTGTTCTTGAGTGTTTTTGTGTTTTATTGAGTGTTTTGAGTGTTTTTGAGTGTTGTTGAGTGTTATTGAGTGTAATTGAGTGTTTTTGCGTGTTATTGAGTGTTTTTGAGTGTTATTGAGTGTTATTGAGTGTTTTTGAATGTTGTTGAGTGTTATTGAGTGTTTTTGAGTGTTATTGAGTGTTATTGAGTGTTTTTGAGTGTTCTTGAGTGTTTTTGTGTTTTATTGAGTTTTTTTGAGTGTTTTGAGTGTTTTTGAGTGTTGTTGAGTGTTATTGAGTGTCATTGAGTGTTTTTGCGTGTTATTGAGTGTTATTGAGTGTTTTTGCGTGTTTTTGAGTGTTCTTGAGTGTTTTAAGTGTTTTTGAGTGTTATTGAGTGTTTTTGAGTGTTTTGAGTGTTTTGAGTGTTTTTGAGTGTTTTGAGTGTTTTTGAGTGTTGACGTATTTTGTAGAAACAATTTTCTTGGTAAAGTTTAAAGTTTGGCGGTGTAAATCACAAGTTAAAATGAGTGATTCCAGTGACAATGATAGCAATTTATTAATGTAGTACAACAAGTGTAGTATAAAGCAGTATATATCACTCGAGGGTAAGTACAGATTACTCCCCTTGGTGAATAAATAGCTATTTCAATACCATTGACGTAGGTATAGCTATGAAGGCATCATTACTTTCAGGGGACTGAAACGAACGACGTTTGAATAGATTTCAAGATGGCTGGCATAAGCATAAGAGAAATAAATGAAAATTTTCTCAGGGAATAAATGTGGAGTTTATTTTGCGTTGAAAATGTAGATAACTGTGGTATTCCGGTGGTCTAAGATAAATAGCGCTCGTTTAAGGCTAATATTGACGTGGCTATGTTGTTTTACAGAGATGAGGTAATTTCTTGCTTTCAACTCTGGTCGTGTCGTATTACATTTATCAAGCCTCTATTCTCCTTTACCATTTTAAACTCTTTTTTCTTACATTTCCACTCCCTCTGACAGAGAAGATGCCTGTGTCCCACCAGTGGGATATTATAAGCTAATTATGTTGTAAACCTCCAAACTGGCAATTTTAATGGTTTTTTTAACTAAATTCTTAAAATAGAAGGAGGTTCTCAATTCGTCGGTCATCATCTACCTAGCCTTTTCCCAACTATGTTTGGGTCGGCTTCTAGTCTAACCGGATGCATCTGAATACCAGTATTTTACATGGAGCGACTGCCTATTTGACCTCCACAACCCAGTTACTGGGTAATACGATACCACTTGGTAAGACTGGTTGTCAGACTTTCGGGCTTCTGACGACTCGTAATGACTGTCAAAGATCCACGAATGACAGCCGGGACCAACTACTTAATGTGCTTTCTGAGGCACGGAGGGGTCTTGGTATATGAAGATGGTCACTCATCCACGGAAAAACCGCGGCAAGCGTAGCTTAACCTGATCGATCGTTCCGTGCGGCTGTTATTACTTAACCATCAGCCCCTGAATTCGTCTGTATATACATATGCATTTTACAGATCATCAAACTGTAAAACTTTCTCCATGGGATCAACTGATTATTTTTTAGTGATTACGTTCACGAAAAAATAATCAGTCGTCCCATACAAAAGTTCAATACCTGCTCTACCCAAATGTATAGGTGGTATACCCAAATGTATAACGTACGGTTCCATGGAGATAGGTGTTCAATTTGATTGTCTGTGTTACACTCTTAATTTTGACCATACCTTTCTGGAACACGCTGTATGTTCATCGATATTTTCATCAATTGTGGATCGTATTTTTCTTTCTTTAAACATAATAAATGATTTTATTTCTGTAAGTAGGTACACGTACGCACGACGACATATCAAGCTGTACATTTCCAGTATAACCTCACTTCTCATTGTAAGACAATCCTATATAAAGCGAGATCAGTTAAAACTGGAATTGTATAGTTTGATGTGTGGTCATGTGTACAAACACTTTTACACGTCAATCATATTTTTAAAACTACATAAAGCCAGTGTTTCCTACCTGTCTACTCTGAGAACAAAGGTCGAAACAAACTCTCTGAGTTTGTTTTACAGGCTCTTTTAAAGTCCAGACATAATTTTGGTCGGATCATGTGAAGACCATGTATTGGTGTCTGAAATAATCTTTTGGGGAAAGAACCACACAGATTGAGTTGGCCTGTTCAGTCAGTCAGTCAGAGCTCAACAGTGAGAACATTCTTACATAAAACTTTATGACAGCCATGATTTAATCCCTAACTTTACCGGGAACAAAATTACACAAATATCTGGAGCAAACACGCGCATATGAAAAAACACGTGACTAAAAACGCCCTTAACCCAATAAGTCAACAGGATAATCAAAGAAGAACCACTCAGATTGAGTGGACCTGTCCATTAAAGAAGATTTCAGAAATCAATCTACATGGTCTTTATATGATCTGACCAAAATTATGTCTGGACTTTAAAAGAGACTGTGGCCTCTGAGTTTTTTTAATATAAACATTCAGTGCAATATAAATGAGAAAAGTATTTTGTAAAGATTTCCTGCAAGTGCGTACCTAGCTAAGGCACACGGCTAAGAACACCTCTCAAATTTCCTTTTCATACACTTTCGCATCAATCTCAGTAAAAAGGTATTCTGTCTACACCACTTAAGACTTATCGTGTTGCAAAACCCATTATCGGAAATAGGTCACCTAAATCAACCGGTTGAAGACAAACTAATAAATTGTAACTTTGTCCGTGGGGAATGAGTTTCATTACCGTATCACTAGCAATTAATTATACCATCCTGATGGCGGTAAAAAAGGCAATCTGAAGAAGGGCTAGGTAAGATTTTTTTTTTGTAAAAATTGTTTGATTGTGTTCCTTTTTATGAGGTTTTAATTATAAGTATCGTAAACAGCCAGTAATGTTCCCACTGCTGGGACACAGGCGTCTTCTCTGTGAGAGGGAGTGGGCCGTAATCCACCACGCGGGCCCAGTGCGGGTTGATAAATTCCACGTCTTCGAATTTTTGGTTCTGGAACATGACGGTTTTCTCAAGATGTTTTTTCTGCACCGTTTTGAAAGCAGTGGTGAAATAATTTACATAAATTAAGTACCTGTCTGGGTTCGAACCTACGACCTACAACTTGTAAGTCGCGGCCATTGCCACTGCTTTATAAGTATGGTAGGGTCGAATTTCGCAAGTTTATTTTGGATTAGCATTTGCTCGCGGCTAAGCCCACATATCTCACCGGAACGTACTATTGGGATTAAAAATGAAACCAAAAAAAACATTAAAATAAAAGCTTTTATTTAAATAAAAAACGCAACCTAAAAAGATAGAATAACGTGAACTAAAAAGTAAAAAAGTGAGCCGTCACGGGACGCCTGGCAGATGTGAAACATTGCGCATGGCGACGCGTCGCCACACAGTACACAAGACTGTGACTGTATATAGTATACACCATCATATAGCGTGGCGACGCGTCGCCACGCCAGAAATTTGTTTTACGTGCGGCTAAAGATGTTTCACATCAAAAATTAACTGAAGTCACGTTTTAAAATATATATAAATTTTAAAAGCTTGAGGCATTGATATTGTGTAGTAGGTACGGGTACACCTGTTTATCGGATACCGTACATCAGTGCCTCAAGCTTTAAGTTTGCGTTATTCTATCTTCTTTAGGTTATTTTTTTATTTAATTATATGCTTGTTTTCAGGTTATAAACTATCTGTGTGCCAATTTTCATCCAGATCAGTTTAGTCGTTTTAGCGCCAATCCGTAAGAGACAATTCATTGATAATAATTTCCACGCGCAGAGGTAGAGGTGCCTATAAGTTGAATTTTATATTATTCTTCGATCTGTTTTTTTTTTGTTTTATTATGAAAAGTTTTTTGAAATAAGTATTTATTGATACGTCAATTTCATTATAGATTTAAAAAAAAAAGTGATTTGTGTGCCATAGGCTTTTACTTCGTTCACGTTTTATACCCTGTTTTTGTCCAGACGGTAAAAAAAGTTAGCCGGTATTAACATAAAGGATAACTTCCTCTGAAACTTTTTATTTGACAGCATGCATTTAAGGGATTGTTAATGCGTTGCGACCTCATAGAGACAGACTTATAGTTTGTTTGCAACTTTTTATTTATAATCATAAAAGTGAATCGTAGTTCTTTATTTTATCGTCCAAATGGGCCGGTATAATATTAATTCAGTAATATAATAATAACTGCTGTATCCATCATCATCTGCCTAGCCTTTTTGCAATTATGTTGGGGTCAGCTTCCAGTCTTACCGGTCGCAGCTAAATATCGTTATGGAGCGACTGCCTATCTGACCTTCACACCCAGTTACTGTATCCATACTAATATTATAAATGCGAAAGTAACTCGGTCTGTATGTCTGAATTTTACCTTTACACACCTTACGGCTGAACGGATTTCAATGTTTTTTTTAATCGCGGTGTAGGTACGTTCCCGTGGGATAATCTCCAACATCCACTAGGGTGAAGTTGGGGGTAAAAGCTAGATTCAATATAAAACATGCTGCTGCAAGCAAATGTAGCTTAGGTGAAACCCCACCACCACCACCACCACCACATCTCACCTTCATCTTCACCTTTGTACGTTTTTTTCTGTTCCTTTTTTCGTGTTTGTTTGTATCTACATAAATGGTTACATAAAAATAAATTTAAAAATCTACGCGTAGCTAAAAGTATACAATACTTAAAAGCAATACTGTACCAGTATTTTACCCACAATTGCACCCATTGCTTCAAACTTTATCCACCCCTCCAACATCTCCTTTGTAAGAAGCCAACAGTGCGTACCAAATTCGATCTGTAGATCTAACTAAGTTCCTAAGATAGTTGGGCATCGGTAAGTGACATTCTCACGCCAATATCCAATACTGCATTCAGGACGAACGTCTTCACCGAACCTAAGTACTAAGGAAGGATTATCCTCTACGTGTTTTGATGTTTGAAGGGAGACGTAGCGTTGGAAGGACTCCCACAAAGTGGACTAATGACTTGGTGTTGATGGAGGCCGCACGAATTCGCTGTGTGCGAGAAGCACAGAACTGGTCGAAATGGCGATGCTTGGGGGAGGCCTATGTCAAGCAGTGGATGTTTTGCGCCTGAAACGATGTTAATGACGACATGATGTTTCGGAGTTTGTAGAACATCTTGCAATCATAGCGCGATATCGAAGATCAGGTTTTGGGGTCTTTTTTTGTTCACATACATGAACGATGCCTGCCAATGTCCAGGAACTTTAAACCGATTTCAACTGTCAGTAAACCTTAAAAAGAAAACAGAACATCATAATGCATTTACAATGAAACTGTAACTGTAAAATAAGATTCAAATTGTTTCATTATTTTGCTAATAAGGTTTATTTTCATGAATTTTAGACCGTACTTTAGCTACCGTCTCGTTCATTCGCAGCTTCCTCTTATTTGATTTGATCATTTGACCTACTTAAAGATAATATATATTATGTCTTTTATCCATAAACTTGTCCATACTACTAATTATAGTAAGAAGTTCAAAGAAAACGCAACATTACCGACAGATAAGTGGTGAAATGACATTATAGCCCGGATCTGACCTACAAATGAAAAAGTTTGTGACCTTAATTCAGAAGTTTGGTCACAGAATTGTATAAAAGATCTTGTACAGAAGCTCCATACAACGACAGAAAACAGACGC
This sequence comes from Luperina testacea, assembly GCA_927399505.1. Lineage (NCBI taxonomy): Eukaryota > Metazoa > Arthropoda > Insecta > Lepidoptera > Noctuidae > Luperina > Luperina testacea. The sequence continues at coordinate 6,122,824 of OV656771.1, forward strand.
ACGTACACATTTAGGCCATTTGTACAGTCACGAGCATTGGCTTTTTTCAAAGACGATTGTCTCCTTTAGTTTTGAATGAAATTTTATTTAGGTTTGTGTAAAGTGTCGTATTTCAACGTTGCAGTCGTTATTTCACGAAAAAATCGCATTTGAAAGTTGCCAAGTGTTGACATATTAGTGCTCGTGACTGTACACGGCACGGTTTCTGTACGGTACGGCGTATAAACCGCGCCGTAGAAAAAAACGGGACCTTTGAATAAGCTTCAATGGTGATCCATACAAAACTGACGACCGTGCCTACATGCGGCGAATAAACAGTAGTTTCTCATTGCAAGAAATACGTGTGTTTACAAAGGGACTTAAGGCTCCTTCAAACAGGCGCGACACGACACGCGACACAAAGGCATTTGCCACTGCTTTATAAGTACCTATGTTAGGGTCGAATTTCGCTAATTTATTTTGGATTAGCTTTTGCTCGCGGCTAAGCCCACCTATCTCACCGGAACGTACTATTGGGATTAAATATAATAAAAAAATAAAATAAAAAAACATTAAAATAAAAGCTTTTATTTAAATAAAAACGCAACCTAAAAAGATAGAATAAAGGCTCGTACACACAGGCGCGACGCGAACCGCGACACAAAGGCACCGCAAGTCGCGCAACGAGCGGTGCCTCTGTGTCGCGCGCGATTCGCGTCGCGCGTCGTGCCTGTTTGCAGGAGCCTTTATGGTCTGTTCCAAAATTATCAGATATAAGCACACCTGTTCATAAAATAAAAATAAATTTAAATTAAATTTAGATTAAATACGCAATCACCCACTAAAGGGAATTAGTATCACATTCATTTGTAGGTATTTAGAAGGTTTTATCTATGTCCAGTTTTTCCAACAATTACTATTATTGTTCAAATAAAATTATTAAATGGTCATTAAAAATATTTAGGTTATAACCTCAATTTTTCTCGATGAACTTTATTTATTAATAAAATTAAAGCACTCAATTTGTGATGGGTACTACAAATTGCCATACGCAATTATGTTTTCTGAATAATTTATTTAGAATTTAATCGTATTCTTTTTTATACAGACTTTAGATTTTTAATTACGGCGATCTCAGACTATCAGACTTAGGTAAGGGTCGTTACGTTATTTTCGCGAAACGTAACGTAACTGTGGGCGTCGAAGTCGTCCACAGTTTTAAAACTATCTATTTTTGTATCTAGTTATTTATGCCAGTCGCGAGATCATGCACTCTCATGCAAGTGAAGCGTGTCTATGTTTGAATGAAAAAGGAAGAAAGAAAAATATTTCAATTGGGACACGCACACGCACAGGAAATACAAACAGTCAAAAAAGAGCATTAAAACTAAGAAAATTACATTTAAAAAAACAAAAAAAAAAAAAAATACCTGTGCGAGGCCAAAAAGGCGGGTTTGCGTGCGTTTTCGATCGTTTTATGGAACTCACCTTCTGTAATATTCTGAATTTGGGTCCTCGGAGGATAAGAGAGATTAGCAATTGAGGGTAGACTGATGTATAGAGCATGATTTTTTTCCTTGTGTGGCTTCTGCTAACTTTTGCTAATGATAATGGTGTAAGAGTTTGAACAGAACTTGATTGTCCTGCTGCCTTATTGGGTTAAGGGCGTTTTTAGACACATGTTTTTTGCTACACGCGCGTTTGCTCCAGATATTGAAGCAATTTTGTTTCTGGCGAAGTAATGGATTAACGTATGGCTAGGAGAATTACAAAGTAAGTAGAGCAGATAGTGGCTCTACTAACTTTATGATAGTAAGCCTGTAAGTCCAGACTTACAGGCTTACTATCATAAAGTTAGTTGAGTTCGTAAGTCTGGGAAAGAAAGAAAATTTGTTTATTCTGCAAAAACAAAAACGCACATTGCAAATAAAAAAAAATAGACAAAAGTAAAGGAAAACGTCGTGAGTTAACTGACATGTCCAAGAACCAAAAATTAGAAGACATGTGAGGATGTCACGTCTTCGAATTTTAACTAACCCGCACTGGGCCCTCGTGGTGGATTACGGCCCACTCCCTCTCACAGAGAGGCGGCTCGTGTCCCAGCAGTGGGAACATTATAGGCAGATTATGTATGTATGATTATGCTGTACAGTACCCGGCGATAAAATAATATTGTACATCGACCTTTGGAAATAGGTGTATTTTATACAAAGAATAAAAATAATTATCAAAAGAAGCAAATCATAATTGTTTTAACAGCTCCTAATAGATACCGGACTGTTTGTATTTCGTGCGACAGAGATAACGCTCTACGAAGCCGAAATTAGCCGATTGTCTCTTTCCAAAGGTCGATGTGCAATATTTATCGCCGGGTACTGCGGTGCGATTCTGTAACCATCTCACCGTGAAAACTTAAGTGAAGTGAGCGTGGAGTGAGCTGTCAATAGTGTCAATTCCTAGCAAAAACAAACTCACTTCACCTAAGTTTTCACGGTGAGATTTTTACAGAATCGACCGGTTGTAGTAAAATTTTGACATGTCCAAGAACCAAAAATTCGTAGACATGTGACATCTACCAACTCGCACCGGGCCCACGTGGTAGATTTCAGCCCACTCCCTCTCAAAGGAAGGAGGCCTGTGTCTCAGGAATGGGAACATTATATGCTGATAATGCTCATACTGTCATGAAGTTGCATGAAAGGATATTCACACACCTCGACTATCTACTTAAGCGCAAAACAACTTTTGCAGCGCCAAAACTGCTGTCCTTACAACTTCACACGTTTAAATTAGCCACATATTTAGTACCAGCCGGTCGATTCTGTAAAAATCTCACCGTGAAAACTTAGGTGAAGTGAGTTTGTTTTTGCTAGGAATTGACACTATTGACAGCTCACTACACGCTCACTTCACCTGAGTTTTCACGGTGAGATGGTTACAGAATCGCACTGCAGTAAATGCTTCCCAATAAATATACGGGTCACAATTCCCTGATCCTATTTATCCAATTAGCTGTGTTAGTCCCAGTTAGTTGAATTAACTGAATCTAGGTATCATATTTCTGGATAGCGAATAGAAAATGCACACTCACTGTTTAAACACGAGTACGACACACGCGCCGGCACTTCCATTTATATACCTTTAAATAAGATACTGAATTATACAATTATAATCTAACAAGATGGTTTTTAGATTACCTAAAGGAAAATAAAAGATGAGTTGCGACCTAAAACTCTAGTAGCAGTGGTATGTATGATTATGCTTTAGTAAAATTTTGAGATACTTCATGTACGTAGACGATTTTTGAAAATGGTGAATGGTGGTGGTTGTGGTCGCGGTGGTGGTGGTGGTGGTGGTGATGATGGTTTGAATGGTGAAATGGTAGTGGTGGTTTGGTGGTTCCTTAAAATTGTAACTGTTTAACAAAATTTGGTAGCATCGAAAGGTTTGTTATTATTATTAAATAATGAATTAACCAACCTAATTAATAATTATTTAATTAGGGTGGTTCATTGTTGCAAATGGATCCACGTCCTGGATGAAATACGTAAAATTACAAGTCACCCTGTAAATTAAATACTGTTCCTTGGCAAGCTTATCGCATGAGAATGGCTAGACAGATTTAGTTATTTTTTATTTTAAAATGTTCGTTAAAGTCCGAATTAGGTTTTTAAGATAAGACAAGTTTGAAAACGTTCCCGGATTTTTTTAAAATCCGGAAAAAGAACTGAATGTCGTTTTATGGGATTTATGGACAGGAGAACGTCTGTTACAATATAATTATATTTTTAGAAACTGTTTTAGATCACTGCACTTTGTTTTTACTAATCCAAGTTCTCAATTACCAACACGTATATATACAGGGTCCCATTAAAATAGATGGTCAAATTTTAACACAGTGCTCAGTACTTCTGACTAAAGATATCCAAGAAAAAAAAAACACTGATTAAAGTGATTTTATTTTGACCTAAAATAATAAATTGCCGACACATTAGTGTATTTTCGTTAGCTGATTATTTTTCTTGTAAGTACGAGTATCTATGCGTTTTTCTTATATATTTTTTTACCATCGTTCTTATTTTGGTAGTCTGAATAATTTCTAAAAGTTTGCTCATCTATTTTAATGGGACCTTATATAAAACTTGTACTACTGAATAGAAAGTATGCGTTCACTGTGTAAACACGTCTTGTTTGCACATCCCTGGGTTCCGTACCCCGACAATATCACATAACATGCAACTGCTTACTAATTGCGTATCCATTGCAGTCGCCAGTTATTAGGGCAGGGATGGCAAACCTTTTTGCAACTACGTACCAATTTTAAAGTGAAAAAATCTTCACAAGGTACATAGGGTAAGCTATGCAGGGTCAAATTAAATTAGCTGACGAAACTCTGCAAACGTGATAGCTATTGAGGTTTATAAACGATGAAAATTAGGGTAAACGACCGCTATCGAGCGGTCGTTTACCCTAATTAAAAAAAAAAATATTAAAAAAAAATATTTTCTCAACTAATATTTCAAATATCGATTTGAAATATTAGTTGAGAAAATAATTTTTTTTTTGTTTTATCATGTTTAGATATCGAAACCCTTTACGTGTATGAAGTTTACACAAACAAAATTGAACTAGTATTTCAAGTGACTACACTACCTATGGTTAAAAAAACTCATCAAATTAATTTCTTTACACATCACGTCTGCAGGGTTTTGCAAGCTAATTAATATTGACTCTGTATAAATAAAAATAATGCTTATAAAAGCATTATTTTTATTTATACAGAGTAAAAAAAAAAAAAAAAATCCGAATCGGTCCAGCCATTCTCAAGGCTTACCATATAAATGGTAAGCCTTGAGAATGGCTGAAATGGTAAGCCTTGAGAATGGCTGGACCGATTCGGATTTTTTTTTTTCAAAATGTTCGTGATAGTCCGAATTAGGTCTTTATGAAAATAACAATTAAAAAGTTTCCCGGAAAATGTTCAAATTCGGGAGAAACTGAACGCCCTTTTTATATGAGACTAGCTTCTGCCCGCGACTTCGTCCGCGTGAAATTTCTTGTTACTCCGACCCACCCCGTCGCATCGCATCGCCTGCCCGCGCTATTACTTCGTTTTTGCATAGCGTTCTTTCTGACTTTTTTTCTTTTTGCTCGGCTCCTAAAGGTCATAGCGTGATGTTAAATAGCCTGCCTGCCGTCCCGTGCTCTCTATAAAACCTTCAGTATAATCCCTTCAGTTGACGGTTCAGGGTCCTTGGCGTCGTTCACAGGAGAAACCTGTGAACACACGCGAACGCGGCCTACGGACAAGATGGTGACGCTATCGTTACCTGGAGTGGCGAACTTCCCTCATCGCCTGGATTCGGTTAGGTAAAGCCTTCCTAATGTCGGAGGACCACACCGCAAGGGAGAACCATAAATCCGCCTGCGCTTCAATCACCACACGGCGCAACACCAAGGCATCGAATCAATCGCACCAAACTTATCAGGCTAGCATAAACAGCCAGACGGAATTCTGCCAAAACAGCTCCTACTTATCAAAACCCATCGGGTTATTTGGGCACATCCCAATCCTCCTAGGATTAAGTCCCTCAAAATCGCCCTTTAGGCTCGAGTCCTTGTTCGTAAAAAACGGACACCGTCCTCGCCTGCCTGCCTGCCTGCCTGCCTGTAATAGGTTTTAAGTTTGAGTTTTAGTACATAATTAGCCTATAATCTTCCCACTGCTGGGACACAGACTTCCGCTCTGTGAGAGGGAGTGGGCGATAATCCAACACGTAGGCGCAGTGCCGATTGGTGGATACAATGGGTGGGGCCATGGTAGATTCTCACATTAAACCCCTACTGAGTACTGATAAAGGTAAAGAAATGACTAAAAAGTAAAATTTCAATTTCTGTAAAATTAAATGATCCTAAACGCATTATAATTTTCTTGTATTGTTGGATGGATACTGAAAACCATTTTGTGACTTTTAACGTTGACGTGCGCAGACTTTTATAAAGTGTGTCACTTATGGTGCATTCACAGGTTCGCCATCCCTGTATTAGGGAATAAATTCCGCGTCAAGACGCGTATGAGATTATAATGAGTGCGTTTTAATGGTTGCTTTATGTCCTGGAACATGCCTTTGCGCAATGCAGATGTGGTTAGTACACCACAGTGTGTGATTAGGAACTGGCTAGGTCGTTCTAGTTTTAACCAAATTGCGCTGTAGCAGTTGAAGTCATGATTTTTCCGAGTCCACACAAAAACAGTGTCAAATAACCCCTTTTGGAAATATTTTTCCTGTTTGTCTCTCTGTCAGTTCGAGTTGTTAGCAGAATAAATACGGTTGAAGCATTGTGTGAGAGCTTGTTAGTGAAATTAAATAGTTTTGCAAATACAGTGTAACTTGGTTAAATGGGCTCTGGATATGTGAGAAACCTCTACTATTGATCATTAGAATGTCCCGACACCTGATTGCTTTTGCATTGTCAAAAAACGAAAATACAGAAGCAACGACTCCGACTTCCGAAATTGAAGTTATTTTTCACTTTGTAGTGTTGTTTTTTGGAAGTCGGTTGTTTTTTTTTTGTGTAAAAAAGTTTTTATTAATGTACATTTTCACCTCGGCACAATTTCAACCTGACCTAGCAGTCTCTGTAAATAAGACCACTGTCACTTTAAAACTGACTAATTGGGAAACTGGGTAAATTAAAAGCCTCTTTAGTGATAAATAATTCTAGGTTCCTTGAGATCCCAGTTACCCAGGTTACAACTGTAGTTTAACAGAAACCTTAGTCCTCGTTTAGAAATAATTTCCCCGATATTTTATTCAACATAGCAACTACGTGTTCAGAAAGTACTTAGGTACCTATTTTACCCAAGGAATATTAATTTTTGAAGGAGTTCATGTCTAGTAGAGAAGCCAAGAATCAACGCTTTAATTCATTTTCTCGAGACACATCGCATCACAACATCGTAGAAGTTATTACATATTATAACACACTCATATATATACATACCTATGTACATACATACACATCATACAAACAAACATCAGAGTCGGCAGTGTCGTGTCGGCTCTGATACGCGTAACTCATACAAATACGATTAAATATTCCGATGACGAGCGAGCTACATAATAATTTGATATACTAGCTGTTGCCTGTGACTTGGATCGTATAAAAATTTTATGTAGATACTACGCTATCTTGTAGGAAACTACCTACGTTATGTAAGTTTTACAGTTCAATTTCTTTTGAAGCTCATATCTTTTTAGTGCAATAGGAAAAAGGGCTGCTGAAAGGGACTCGTGGCTAAATGATTACAGCTGCACGGGTCGATTGAAGGTTAAGCTTCACTTGCCGCGGTCGGATCGTGGGTGGGTGACCATCCATATCGAGACCACTCCGTGCCTCGGAAAGCATGATAAGCCGTTGGTCCCGGCTGACATTAGCAGATCTTCGACAGTCGTTACGGGCAGTTAGGCGGTTCACCCACTGAAGATGCGTCCCGCCGCGGTGCGCGGAGCGACAGATAACGCGCGCGGCGACGGAGGCGCAGATCTGCCTTACTTATACTCCATAGGTTTAGGTACTTAAAAAAGGGTAAACAAAAAAAACCACGTGACTCATAGATGCAAAACCTTTTATTTCAAATGTTAAAATCATATTATTTTAATTCACATATTGATAGCTTCTATTCCGACTCTGAATCTGATGTACTATCTGTCACATTAATAATAAAACGATCAGTGGTATCATCCATTATTTTGTCTAATTTAAACATTTTCTGTTCCTCTTTTATAACATGGCCTTCGCATTTTTTCCAATTCTCTGCAGTTACACTAGCTAGAGCCTCTGGCAAAAGAATTTTTAGGTCAGCCATTTTAAAAGTTTTATTTTTTTCGGCTATAAACCCCTTAACTTGAGCCCATATTAATTCAATTGGATTGAGCTCGCAGTGATATGGCGGCAGGCGCAATACTGTAACACCATTTTCTTTAGCTAATTCATCCACAACATAGGATTGGTATTTGTGTTTTTCATGTTTAACTTTTATTAATAATTGTGCTTTTAATTCTGCTTCTTCAAAAGCAATATTTTTTTCATTTAACCACTTCTGAATATCAGCCTTTCTTGATGCGGTTGTTGGCACTTTTTCTTTTTTTCTACTGTGATAGGGTGCATTATCCATCACCAAAATTGAGTCTTTTTCCAGTTTGGTAAAAATTGTGGTGATCCATTTCTCAAAATTATGTGCATCCATTTCTGAATGGTAATCACCATCACCCTTAGTGGCTTGAAATATTAACTCACCTCCTTCAACAAAACCACTTGATGAACCTGAAACATAGTTTTAAATAAATTCAACAACTGATGAATAATTATGTTTTCTTATAATATGAGCATTTATGTACTTGACTTAAAATGTGAATTTATTATATGTATATTGTCTGCCTCATTGGTCTAGTAGTTGCTCGCATTACAGCTGACCATGAAGTTCACAGTGCGATTCCCAGGTCAGTTAGTGCTACTGGGTTTCTCTATCTGGAATTTTCAGTAGCAGCCAGAACTCGGGAGTTGTGCCCAGTTAATGGCAATAAGCTCGCCCCTATTACGTGTGACTTAATCATTACTGGTGAAATGTGGGTGTACTATAGGTGCACCTCTGCCCAATCGGAGAAACAAGAAAGTGATTTATTAAGTTCATTTGTATATGTTTTTCACAACCTTATAAAATAAAATTATCATCTGTTAAAGGCTATTTAAGTAATGTTCTTACCAACGTGGCCTAAAATAAGGCGTTTTCCTTTCCCGCTGGGATTCTTTAATCCTGTAGACAAACCCTGCCTGTGAGCCTCTTTACAGGATGTTATGGTAGTGTCTTGCCATGTTGAAGATTTGGTGTGTCCTGCAAAAACAACATTTATGAGTTTACAAGATATTTACAAAGGTAACAGTGTACAATATTTATTTTAAAAACATATTAATGTTGTATCATACCTTCATTGACCCATGTTTCATCCAAATAATATATTTTCTTCCCGTCTCTTCTATATTTTGCAATCTCATTTAAATACTTTACACGCCATACTGCAATGTCTGGTTTGTCAATAAGCATACTCTTGCGACTGCGTTTGGAGTATTTAAAGCCTAATTTCTTCATCAACTTATACATTACATCTCTTTTTATATTAGGTAGACTATCATCATTATTGACACTTTCCAATACTTTTTCAATAGTTGGCATTTCATTTGCAAAAAAAAACATATGTACTTTTCTCCTCACTGCGGCTAAATCCATATCATCGAAACTGTCAATTTTGCTTGGTTTCGTTGCCGGTGGAGGAGGAGACTCCACTCTATGCAATGTTTTGTACTGGTTAATGACCTTGTACACAGTTGGTACAGAGATACCCATTATTTCACCAGTTTTTTGCACTATGTCTGTTTTTGACGGAAAATACTCTTTGGGCCATGTTTCTTCTACATATTTAAACACATTTATCAATGTCTGTTTCTCAGATGATGAAAGAGGTCCGGCTTTGAAGCGTTTCTTCTTCGGTGATGGAAATGTGTGTACGAAGTTGGTCTGGCTAGTACCAGCCTCGGGTTCACTCATTTTTCCACGATATGAATTTAAAAACGAATAACGATTAATAACAAACACTAACAATAACTAAATAACAAAAACAAAACAAAGAAAGAAGCTAATATTATCACAATTCAACAAAAACACGTACGATAAACGTCGAGAGCGTTTGTCAACAATGGCATCTGGTTAACCGACTAAAAGTAATACCTGCCACTTCAGTTGCCAGACTATGTCACAATTGTACTCTTTAATTTAGCAACATTATCTAATTCGTTGTATTTTCTCATATCTTATACCATGATTTTCTCATAGTCTAATATTCTTATACCATGTATTTTCTAAAAGGTTTGGGGAACCTGTCTTTTTGGGCTCTTTATGGTGGACTGAATACAAAATATTGTACTATTTTAATAAATCTAACTAAAAATTGTGCTCAAGCAGTTAAATCTACGAAGAGTAGCTTAAGAATAAATGATAAAATTGAACATACTATAACAAAAGAGAGAACTATCGTGTGATCGAAAATAAATTTAATTTTGTAAGAACGTATTTTTAAAGAAGAAAGTGTCAACTATAAACAACCCTTTTTATGATTTGTTTACCCTTTTTTAAGTACCTAAACCTTTCAAGTATAGTGGTGTAATCTGCTCCCCGCGCGGTGATGCAGATTACGACGGTCTCGCTGTCTATGTCGAGATCCATCGTGCAAACGTCTTTACAGTATCAAACAGGGCTGCCAGATGTACGATTTTAATCGTACTCCTACGATTTTTTGGCATTTTTACTCATGTACGATCGCTAGACCAAGATCGTACGGAAAATGTACGATTTTTATATACCTGGCAAATATGGCAACATTTCATAATGAAACGAACGTGCTCAACTGGCAAGTATGAGTTTCGGGGAATTCCCCAACAACCTAACGCGTACGTAGATCTTTTACTTGAATGAAGATACTTTGTAGAGTCATTTAAAGGCTGTATTTGTTTGCATTTTTACGAAACTTATTATTTTTTTCTTTCGGTAATAAATTGCGACTTCTTAAAAACTCTTTTTTCTTGTCAGTCTCGCTCGATCTGTACGTAGTTTATATATCCTCTTTGAATCTGTATACTGTCTTGAGTGCTTTTTTGTGTTTGTTGTTTTTGGTCAAGCAAGAATGTGTGACAAAAGTGAAGACGAGCGACCTGCGCCAGGTACTCCAAAAAAGAAATTGGCTAAAAGAGGAGAGCTTTCTGTAGCAGAGAGGGATAAACACAGGGCACAGAAGTATCGTCCTGATTGGGAAAAATTAGACTTTTTTAAGGACTGGTTAGGGCCTGGTAAAACCCAATTTAAAGCCAGGTGCACTGTTTGTGACGTCGAAATGGTTTCATAATATGGAGTTTTAAAATTACATGCTTCAAGGCAAAAGCATATGAAAGCCATGTCTGCAATACCAAGCAAAACAAAACAGCGTAATATCATGTCCGCATTTGTTACGAAAGGAGTTATGCCGAAAAATAAAGTTGTCACAGCGACTGAAATCAAGCTGGCGGGTTTTCTAGCTGAGCATAATATTGCATTCCAAACTGCAGATCATATGTCAGATTTAATAAATGGTATATTGGAAGATTTCGGAGTGGAACATAAAATTGCTATAAAAAGAACAAAAGCTACAGCTGTAATCACCGAAGTAATTGGTGAAAGTGAAAAATCGTCTCTAGTCGAAAAACTGAAAACTGAGAAATTCAGCGTTATGTCTGACGAGTCAACAGATGTTAGCACTCACAAGGCCAGTTGTATAATTATTAGATATTATGACGTTGAGGAAAATAAAATTGTGAGTAAGTTTTGGGATCTTTGCAAAATATTTAGCTCTGATGATGAAAAAACAGCAGAAGAAGGTGCTACTGGGGAAAATTTGTTTAACATACTGATGAAGTCTTTTTCTGACCGGGATATATCGACTAAAAATATGATTGGTTTTGGTGCAGACGGTTGCAACGTGATGATGGGTGGGAATAACTCTGTGGCGAGCAGACTCAAGAAAAATTTGCCAGGTATATTTGTAATGAAATGTGTTTGCCACTCTGCACATCTTTGCGCATCTGAATCGTGCAAACAATTACCAAGGCGCTGCGAAGATTTAGCGAGAGAGATATATAGTTTTTTCAAAAATAGTTCAAAAAGGCAATTTCGCCTTCAACAGTTTCAAGAATTTGTGAGTGCTTCGCCTCACAAGATTTTGCATCCTTCACAAACCCGTTGGTTGTCATTGGTGGCGGTTGTAGATCGATTATTAGAACAATGGGAAGCATTAAAATTGTTCTTTACTGACTGTTGGTTGAATGAACGTCTTGTTTCAACAGAACTGATATTTAATAATTTAAATGATCCATTCATGCAGCTTTATTACATGTTCCTGTCTTGGATATTGCCCAAATTTACCAATTTCAATAAACTTTTTCAATCTGAAAAAGTAGTGATTACATCTTTAAACGAAAAGGTGCGCGAAATGTATAAAGATATTTTGCTATGTATTTTGGATCGTGATTATGTCAACAAAACTGAGCTTTCTACCATTGATATTGAACGACAAGAAAAATGGTTAAAAGATGATCAAATTTATTTGGGAATCCGAGTGATGAACAAAATTACACAGCCTGAATTTCGTCGTCAGATTCCTGCCACTAAGGAGTTTTTTCATCGCTGTCGGCATTTTCTAGTCACAAGCGCTAAAGAAATTAAAAAAAGATATGACCTAGATGATCCCATTCTATCAAAAATTGACTGTATTGAACCTATCAATGCTGCTGCTAGTAATTACAGGAATAAAGTACCTACCTTACAGCCGCTTATGATACTTGTTCCAAGAATTGTAAAACCCAACGACATTCAAATGATGCAGGCAATAGATGACGAATGGCGCAGTTTTCCCAACATTTCAGATAAAATTGATTTATCTATGAATACCGACGAGTTTTGGGGCATCATCAAAAAACAATTTGAGAATTACAAAACACTGGCTCAATTTGCCTTAAATTTGTTATGTTTGCCCCATTCTAGTGCAGATTGTGAAAGAGCATTCAGCGAAGTAAACTTAATAAAAACAAAACTTAGAAACAGTTTAACGAATGAAACACTAAAGGGAACATTATTAGCCAAACAATTATTAAGAAGAAACAAAAATTGTACGAAGTTTAAACCAACACAAGAAATGTTAAACAATATGACGACAGCAAATTTGTATAATTCTAATACTTAAATAGTTCTTTTAATTGTGTAGTTTTGTTTTTTTTTTGTTTTGTTGTGTAGGTATTTGTAAGGCATGTGCCAAATAAATATGTTTTCTTTCTTTATTTCTTCTATTGTATTTCTTTTCTAATAAATAAACGATTATTTGTTATTTTTAATAAAAACTTTGTACTTTTAGGTTGTGTACGATGTACGATCTTTTCATTTCTAAATTTCCTTGGCATACGATTTTTTTTGAGTTGTTGTACGATCACATCATTTTTGCACCTGGCAGCCCTGGTATCAAATCACGCCCGAAACTGCGGAGCCGGTGTGTCATATCCCGCGGCACGCCCCGCGCTCCCGCGCATATTGGCAGAAACTGCGCGCGGAGCGCCTTCCCGCGCATTTCCGCGTCGGCAGTGTGTTGTGCTAGGCGTGATTTCTATATAAATTGAGATACTTGCATACAATGGTGAAATCTGCCATCCCGCGCTATGCGACGGAGCGCGGTGCAGAGGGTGGGAGCGCCTACGATACATAAAAGTCTGAAAAACAGTTTTTTAGAGACATCGTGTTACCCAGTAACTGGGTTGTGCAGGTTAGACAGGCTGTCGCTGCATGCAAAATAATGGTATTCAGGTGCATCCGCTTAGATTAGAAGCCGGCCCCAATATATTTGGGAAATTGTTGGACAGATTGATTGAGTATTCAGGTTTAATAAAATTGACCACAATTGTTAACTATTGCTACACTGAATGATCAGAAATATCGTTCATTTTAGCAATAGTTAACAATACGTAGGTTTATATAGCAGTGGTTATTTTTTTTTTGAGGATGGGAAATCATCAAATGACAGGGGTCATTTGATGCCCGCTCTGGGCGGAGCGGAAGGGAGTGTCAGACTCTTACTGACTGAAACTCACCTGTGTTCCTTCCTTAGCCCTTTATGTTCCGAGCCAGCGGTAACCCTTTCGGACAATCCCGCTGAATATAGCAGTGGTGACCCAGTGAAAAAGTTGAAAAGATTGATAATACATGCTAGTTAGAAAGATTGATAGCCTGAAACGCTGTTTACAAGATTGTTGTGAAGAGCAGTGGTAATGGCCCCGACTTACGAATTGTAGGTCATAGGTTCGAACCCAGACAAGCGCTTTACTTTGTGTAAATAATTTCATGACCACTGCTCTCAAAACTATGAATGAAAACATCGTGAGGAAACCGGCATGGCCTAGAATCAAACATTGATTTGAAAGACATGTGATATCTAGCAACCCACACTGGGACCGCGTGGTGGATTGCGGCCCACTCCTTCTCACAGAGAGCAGGCCTGTATCCCAGCAGTGGGAACATTACAGACTGATTTTGTTTCTACGTATATAAAGAAAGAGAGTAATAATAAAGAGAGAGAAAGAAACAAGAGAGAAAAAAAAAAAAACAGAGAAATAATAAAGAGTATTCTATTCTATATTGTTTGTGTTATTTAATCCTTATGTGTCGAGCTTGAGGACAGCCAACCTTGGTTTTAGTCGGTAGGGGCCTGGCGTAACCCTCCGCTCTCTCGACAGTATTTATTGAAATAGAACGGTTTCTATGTGTTACTGACATTTCAGTTAGTTTCCAAATAAACGAGCGGGTAAAGATAATTTCATAGTTAATTACACTCCCAACTGCATGTGTTCTTAACGCGCAACTAAAAAGTGATTTACCGTTATCATAAACAACAGCCGAGGAGAGGGATAAACGAACTTGTACAGAGTATAGTTACAGAATAGTGCAGAAGGTCGGGTCGGGGAACCAGCGAATACAGGCGTAATCAACGTATAATCTGCGTTCGCGATTTACTTGCCAAACATGTAAACAAATATGAGTTATTGGAAAAATCACTTTATTCCCTACACAATAAAGTTCAGTTTGTGATTCAACTTCAAACATTTTCAAGACTTTTTAAATAATGATAATCACTCTGTAATCAACTTAATTGCCACTGAAATAAAGTTGGTATTTGTTTAACTTGAAATAACATCAATTGGAAATGTTTATTCTAATAGACCTTAGACTGTTCCAAAAGTATCGGAAAAATTTTTTTTAACAAATGGACTTACCTGTGGACGCCAATTAGTAGTGTGTAAGTGGCGTTAGAAACTGACATCCACACGTAAAATGAGTGCTTTGATTTGATTTTTTGAATAGTACAACCAGAAATTCTAATTTGAAATTACTTTAAAAAACTTTTTCATTTAAAAATTAAGTTGAATTTTATAAACTCATATTTCATCGATGATTTTTCAGTTACAATTTAATAATGTTTTAATGATGTAAATATAATATTATTGTTATTCATTGTGAAGAAACCGGTATGTCCCAGAATCAAATATTCTAAGACATGTGACGTTTACCAACCCGCACTGGGCCCGTGTGGTGGATTATGGCCCACTCACAAACCGATTCCGATTGATAATGTGTTACGCAATTGCCCCGCTGAACAGGGTTCGTTATCACTTTCATAAGATACTATTGGAATAGACATTACGACGATCACGGTCGAATGCCAGTCGCAAGTGCGCTTGTACTTGATGTACCTAGGTAAAGCGTGAGTTTTCACTCCGTGAGTTGTATGAAGCCGACCTTCTGTAACTGTTTATTTTGCGAAATAGTGCTGGCCTGCTGGGAGCTAATGTAAAGGGCGTGTCACCCGCCGGATGTGCCCGAAACGGAACACTTACCCCACAGGGTAAATACGCTCCACACTAAAAGCACTCTTAAGAAATGAAGTGAAATCCTTGAAAATATTATCCGGCGCTAGAGAATTTACTACTCACTTATTCTTGATATTTTCACAGTTTTCGGTTCAATTGTTCGTACGATTCGACATTTGACGCTACTCAACGTAACTCGAAAAGTATTTTATGGGATATAGTTGGGAAGTTTCGAGAACATCTGTCGTCACGTAAAGCACATACTCATCGAGTTTTATAGCCAAGAATCTATTTTGTAACTTCCTGAAGACGTTATATGATGTTGTTACGACATCAGATATCATTTATACTGTATGTTGTAAACATATCCAATTCAATGTATGCCGATATAATTTATTTGATGCGTTTTACCGGGGATATTTATTTGATTCGCCCACCCCTATTATACATGGGAATTATACTTTTTTTATTGTTTATTAATCAAAAGCAAAACATAAACAAATCCTTGTTGAACAATTAAACATACCACACAAACCATCGCGGGTTTAACAGCGGTATGGCCAGACTCGGCAACTCGGAGCAATTAGGTACATAGATAATTTTTTTTTCTAGATCGCACTGAAATCTAGAAAGTATCTTTTTAAAATCCTTGAACAGTTCTTCGCATTTATTACATTGCAGATTTTCATAAGTAAATCATTCATATACGACGGCAGCATGCATAACATAACACACCCCCTATTATACCTGCATGGGAATTAAACATGACTGGTTAAATGTGAGTGTTAAGGCTCCCATAAACAGGCGCGACATGCGACATAATCGCGCGCGACACAAAGGCACCGCTCGTTGCGCGACTTGCGGTACCTTTGTGTCGCATGTCGTGTCGCGCCTGTTTGAAGGAGCCTTTATACGTACAACTCTGCCTAACCCTGCGGGGCTTACAGGTGTGATGATATGTTATTTTGTTTAGGGCTGATTTTTCAATCGACTGATATTTTTTATTCGTGGAATAAATTGACGTGTGACGGTTTTTGTATAGAAGAACTGTCAAACATTCAAAATTATTCCTCCGATAAAGTTATCTGGCCTTGGAAAAATGAGCCCTAAGTTTAGGAATAGGCTTACGTTTCTTGGTAGGTATGTTCAGTCAGTCAATTGTACGGCAAAACTGCTAAAGTTCTCCGCCTATTAAATGAAGTTTTCTCCAGCTCCTTTCTTTGTTTTTCGGTCCATTTAACCCTGGGTCACCCCACGCTACATTAACATTTGTTTGTGTCGTCATTTATTATGTTCTCTGCACTTTTTTTATGATTATTATTGTAATTTATATGGTTTGTGTGTGTATGTATTTATTGTATATACATATGTAAATGGTACACACCACAGACTGCCTGCAGTATTGTCTCTACTTTCTCTCTAAATCCACCCAAAGGTTGTCTTTAAAAGATCGCTTTTAGGCTCCTACAAACAGGCGCGATGCGCGACGCGAATAGTGCGCGACACAAAGGCACCGCTCGTTGCGCGACTTGCGGTGCCTTTGTGTCGCGCGCGATTTTATCGCGAGTCGCGCCCGTTTGAAGAAGCCTTTTAGCGAAAAGATCGCCTTGTAAATCTCTACATTTATGTTCTGTAATATTTATGGTGTACATAATAAAGAATATTCTATTCATTACCTTGTGACCTGCAGTGCTACAGCTAGCTACACTTGAGGCTCCTGCAAACAGGCGCGACGCGCGACGCGAATCGCGCCTGTTTGAAGGAGCCTTTATTCCTTCACTAATGTGTGTGGACCGATTCAGGTGTACACAAAAACTGATTTTTGTCATAAAACGACTGCAAATTAAATAAAATGTAATTATTTATTAACAGCACATAAATTAAAACTTAATTAATTACCTCATTAGTAAATAAAAATTAAAATATTATAACTATTAACAAACTAAAATATGGCGTCGCAAAAACTCAGCCGCATCGCTGTCGACGAGCCGTTTCAAGATTTCTTCAAAGAGACCATGAGCACTCGGACCCTACTGCCCGAGCCTTGCCCGGCCAACCCCAAACGGCTTGAAAATATAATTACCGAAAAGGTAACACACACTACACACACACACGCCACACACACACACACACGCGCGCGCACGCGCACGCACGCACGCACGCACGCGGTACACTAACGCTGCTTGAGGTTTTCCGCAGCTTGGAATATGGGATGGCGCAAGAGTATCGACACACGTTGCATCCTACACTAAAGGCCTACCCATCTTCCATGGAAATAAATATATGCCATCCGCTTTCTTGCCATTGTCGCATGCCAGGCCATTGGGTTCTAATACAGCTGGACCGCCGACGGTGACAAGAGCTCGTCGGATGATATTCGAGCCACGCTAAGCAACCCGCACTTCGGCTACAAGATAGGCCGCGGTGTTCGAGACTGTTAGTGTTGACAACTTCGCCATAGTGACAGCGATGGGATGAGAAGAACAACACTGAGCTCCTAGTCATTCGGAAAGTATAATTTGTTCTGTAAATTACATATTTTTTTATCAAATCTATTGTCAATCAAAATGCAATCTAATTTTGATATTACAACATAAAATACATTTATTATAAATGTAGATAATCAACAATAAATTAATAAAAATATCACAATTAGATTCTAACTCTTCTAATTCCCTCTCTATTCTAATTCTGTAAATAGGATTGAAACCACTTTCATATTTAAATAAGAAATGCTAGATGGAGTCGAAATTTTCTATCTGTCTACCGTTGAAAAGAAATAGTGGAAAAAATCTTACCTACACGATCGAATATTTTCTGTAAACGATTTCGAAATTACCCATCCAAAGTTCCAGACAGACAGCACCAAAAATATTATGGGACCATTAAATCAAGTTTGTGCTATTTTTTTGTATAAAACCTTCTTTTAAATTGGTAAATCGTGACTGCGGGCGTTACCTCCTTTTCAATAGAGAACTTATTTCCAACAAAGGTCTGCATTGAACCGAGCTGATTGATCGAGCTGGCTCCGGAAATTGCGACGAAATCCATTTTTTATTCTTCCGTTTATTGCATGTTTTTATAGCCTCGAAAGTAAACATCATCTTTGTAGAATAAAAAAGAAATGGACATTAGTTTCAGACTTATTATCGATGAATGTTGTTTTACAAATTAAAAAGCTGTAAATGTAGTGACAATCACTACATTTACAGGTTTATACGCCGTACCGTAAAGAAACCGTGCCTAACAAGAACTTGTTGAGTCCAATCCAATAAAAATAAAAAACCTGCAACAGGCGATTTGTCTCATCTGGCTAAGATAAGTCAAGCAAGGCGAAGTAACTGTAAAGTTGCTCATTCATTCCTCAACTTAAAAAAAAGAACACTTTTGTTTTCTCTAAGAGCGGTTGAAGTAAATCTCATTTTCAGTTCAAAGTTCGAACTAATGTAATCGAATGACGATCGAGTTTATTCCGTTGGAGCGATATTTAAACCGTAGACATTTATTATATTATATATTTCGTTTATTTATTTTCTTACTCAGAAATTACAGTTTAAATATTTTTATAAAAAAAAAGTCCAAGGGTTCAAGCTACCGATTGTGGTTAGGGCTCCAGAGACAGGAACCTCCTCACGATACGAGCCGTAACGAGGAGTACTGCCTTCTGAATCAGGCCCTTGATCCAAGCGCCTAACGAGAGTCTCGAGAGATGTTGATCGAGGATTTTATCCACCAGGCCATTGGCTGATACGACAATCGGCACAATGGCAGCCGTGTTCATATTTCACATGTCAACACAACAACCTTATGTGCTAAGTCAAGATTATAAAAAATATATATTAAGTTATTATTTACGTTGTTTTTTCATCAAAGCTAAAGGAAAATGAATTGTCACAGCAAATCTCACCGTTTAAAAAAAGTAAGTCGACTATCGACTTTAGTCATTGGTTTATCAGCTGTTTACCTGAACCTAAACCTTTAAGTGGTACCTTCGGACCTTTATTTATTTAAATATCAACTGTTATATTTTGGACTAAGGGGACGACTACATGACCTAAAGCGCGGTCACTGTCGCACTGCATGGAAAAGAAAGAAGCGCGATAATAACACAACGCTGGTAATTTATTGCAAAATATGAAGCAATTATCTGTTTACAAAAAATCTATTGTTTGGACTAAAAAATTAAAACACTATTGCTTTAGTATGTTGCTTGTAGAATAATCTGACAAAAAATCAGAATGATTGTACCTATGTATAATTAGTATGGTTTTTATTGTAAAAAGAAAGTTTTTAGAGGTATCTTCATGTTTTTTTTCTATAGTTAGTTAGTTAGTTGTACCTATTATGTTTTCAACACACTATCTACTAGCAATTATCCTGAAGAATGTCATATATTTTTCTGATTTAGTAGATCGTATACTTTTATTGCTTCTAAAACTTGCGTATTTTGCGTTTAGATCCTGTAATCCCCTTAAGTGAAATAACTTTGTGAACATTTTCTGCGTAGTCAACATCGCTAAGGTCCATTCCGATCATTTACAAGTTAAATTGTTTATAAAATACCAAGTACCTAAATTAAATTTCATGAATAACCTTTAGGTGCTCTGTCAGTATTTTTACACAATAAAAAGGAGCATTCGCGTAATCAATTTAAAATAGCGCGCTTAAAGGCTCCTACAAACAGGCGCGACGCGCGACGCGAATCACGTGCGACACAAAGGCACCGCTCGTTGCGCGACTTGCGGTGCCTTTGTGTTGCGCGCGATTTTATCGCGTGTCCTGCCTGTTGGAAGGAGCCTTAACAAAAACACTTTGAAGAGGTACCTTCCTTTGTGTCCATAAGCGGGTAATCAATTGTGGAACAATGGTGGTCAAGTGGTAACGACTTTCGAGTTGTAGGTTCGGACCCAGGCACAGGCGGGCCAGGAACAGGAAAGGCGCTTTACTTTGTGTAAATTATTTCATCACCACTGCTCTCAAAATGGCGAAGGAAGACATTCTGAGGAAATAGGCATGTTTATGTTCATACGTGCCGATTGTCACATCTACCAACCCGCACTGGGCCCGCGTGGTGGATTACGGCCCACTTCCTCTCAGCAGTGGAAACATTATATGCTGATCATGTATGTTTCCATGACAAGGTATCCGCTTCATTAAAAAAAAAACGCCTGATATATTCGATCTCGTTATTGCTTTACCGCTTTTGACAACAATTCCCAGTAAATCGCAACTTCACTAAGGCTGAAGCAAAAACACATATATAAATACACCTTGTCGTTTTGTGACGTGCAACTGACATTCAAACTTAAGGCTCCTTCAAACAGGGCACCGCAAGTCACGCAACGAGCGGTGCCTTTGTGTCGCGCGCAATTATATCGCGTGTCGCGCCTGTTTGTAGGAGCCTTTAAGGAGGTAAAGTACGAAGTTGACTATGCCAGATATTGGACAAAATATGTATAACGACCAATGTGGCCGTCAAGAGAATGCGTTCCTGACAACTGGCAGTGCGACAATTCTAGTAAACTATTAAACATCAAATTCGCATACCACGTATTCGTTTGTATGAAACTGACAGGTGTCAAGAACGGATTTCTCTCGTAGGCCGCACTGTACAGACGCCAGCACATCAAGTTATCCGAAACTCTCAAATTTTCCCAATCAACTTTGAACCTTATGCTTTAGGCATAAAGTTGAAAATCTATTAATGAAATTTGACAGATTGTAGTAGCTTGATGTGCTGGCGTCTGTACATAAACATATCCTACTATCCTACTAATATAGAACGGATTTGGATGAAATTTGGTACCAGATAGTTTAGACCCTGGAGTAACACATAAGACACATTCATTATCCTGGTTACAACCGGGATAATATGTTTTATGTGTAACATACTTGTTCCGATGGGATAATTTCGCCCTCCTTCAGACCTTCATGCGGGCGAAGCCGCTGGCAAAGAAAACTAAATCTAAATTTAAACCCGTGAGGGATTTGAACTAATTATTCTGAAACCATACAACCTTTTTTTCCATTTATTAATTACTTATACTTACTTTAATAATTACATGGTGTAGGTACTGATGCCAGCACATCAAGCTACCCGAAACTGTCAAATTTTCCCAATCAACTTCGAACCTTATGCTTGAGCGATAAAGTTGAAAATCTAATAAAGAAATTTGACAGATTGTAGTAGCTTGATGTGCTGACGTCTGTACAACGCATTGTTAGGTGAGTCGCTGCTCTCCTAACTAGGTCACTGAGTAATCTGCATGTCGATTCTGTAAAAATCTCACCGTGAATACTTGCGTGGAGTGAGCTGTCAGTGTCATCCTACTGATGCTAGGGATTGACCAAGCAAACATTTACAATCATAAAAGAGATTTTTTGATTCCCACGTAGTTTGTGTGGCGTGATCACTTCACCCGATTCACGACACTAAATGTCGTAAATCGGGTGAAGTGAAGGTGAAGTGATAAGATCACGCCGCGCTTGCGCGTTAATCACTGTCATTATCACATTGCAGATTGCGTGATCACTTCACCTTCCCTTCACCCGATTCACGACATTTAATGTCGTGAATCGGGTGGAGTGAAGGTGAAGTGATAAGATCACGCCGCGCTTGCGCGTTAGTCACTCATCACATTAGAGATTTGTTTTTACATATTTAACTTGTAAGGCGTCATGTATAAGAACATTAGGAAATTATGGTAATAATATTAATAATTAATATAATACACCATGGCGACCCTGCCTTAGAGTCTGCCAAGGGGCAGATTAAGCAAAGTTTTCGTTGAGCGATTTTCAAAATGTGTAATCATAATAATCATAATCATTTTTTATTTGTCTAACATAGGTAGTAAATACAGTTCTTAAATTAAAATTCATAGGTCGCTATGTTATGCCAAGAGGCGTACAAATATGGTTGCATGCTAATTAAATACAATCAACAATATGGAATCATTTCTACAGTCAATGCATAAATAAATAATCATAAATTAGAATTAGTCACAATATTCAATTAAAATTAGTTAACTCTAAAGTAGAAAAAGACGAGGTATTCGTCAATCAAAACGCGGCTGGTGGAGGTGTTGTTGACGCCGAGGTGGTGTTGCCATGGTTACGAGATTCGAGTGGAGTGATATATGGTACATTCCGAATTGCACTGTAATCGACTACAGCGTGCTTACACCTTGACCCCAATTCTGCTGTATGGTATTTATCTATTATTCCCCGCATAATCTTACCACGCCGTACGTTTGTCAAGCGTGGTATTTTGACAGTTCAAACCGGTTTCGGTCATTGTGTCATAGAGAATACGTTAATAGCAGATGTAGTGATTAGGTTATTAAGGAATTGACGTGGTTTCGAAGTAACGAATCATTATGTGGTCATAGTGAATTAGGGCCCTTTTCTGAATTAACGTGAACGCGATAACGATGTCCCGTGAATCGACATATATGAAGTCATGGCATGTGCCATCTTGCGATAACGCCGACTACCGACCATGCCCTAAAATTTAGGGCATGGTCGGTTTTTCATTTATGGCCTAAATTAATAATTATCACCGATCTTTAAACTAACGTGGCATTTTCGAAATTGTGCTTCTGGCTACAGTCGCCACCTTACCAAAGAAGAAGAAATTCGTGGTGTATACACAAATAAATACTATAATCCAACCATGAGTAACTATTCAAGTGAATAGATATATTACTGACTCTCAGCTGCCATAGTGGTGATTTATCTAAATCGGAAAGCAAATTATTCATGTGAGCGATGATGACTTAATTCGGAATGAGCCATATTTCACGCCGCGCAAGCGCGTTAGGCGCTGGCGCTGTCTGGCTATATAAGGACTTACTAGTCTAGGGAAAAAAGAAAAAAAAAACAAGGTTGAGATTCTGACTGCGCTTCTGTTTTGCTATTTTATTGTAAGTAAAACCCCACAAAATATTACTGTTTTGACCACTAAAATACTAGCTTTGAATTATATAAAAATATCAATAGGATTAGCATTAAAAAATATTATTAAAATCTCGATTATGATTGTAAATGTATGCTTGGTCAATCCCTAGTATCTGGTAAGATGACACTGACAGTTCACTCCACGCTCACTTCACCTAAGTTTTCACGGTGAGATGGTTACAGAATCGCACTGCTGTATTTAGAAGACAGACAGTTTCGACTCTCAATTTGAATGTCACAGTTACAATTTCAAACAGAAATCCCAAAATGAGCCTCTATTATAACGTCACTTTGTCTACCCGTCAAAACGTTTCGCAGAAAGGCTGACACTAAAGCACAGCGTAAAATTATCTCCTTATCTATATACCTATCTCCTGTTGGGATAATCATAATTACATAATTTACGTATATTATTATATTTATTTATTCAGATTCCAGAGATCCATTGGGTTAGTAACAATAGTCTTAACCTATGTTAGTCCTCAACTAATAACACCGACAATGTACAGGTGACAAGTGACCTGACCAACGGGCTGTCGTGTCTCCCGGCTATAGCGCGTAGAATGCTGTTGGGGCTGCCACGGAGTCTGTTTAGCAGCGAGGCCGCTCTCTTACGCCGTACAGCATTGAAGCAGTCGGTACGTGCCTCAGCGAACATAGATGATGCGCTACAGAACCGAGGCAGACGCAACAGCACTCTAAATGCGTTGTTATATTGGATCCGCAGAGCATTGTAGGCTTTTTGGGTGTAGCTGAACCACAGGCTCCCCGAGTACAGTGACATGCAATATGCTTTAAACAGCGTTATTTTGATATAGTCAACCTCGTAATTGTATTGCCACTTTACACAACAATTCCCAGTTTTGGACATCATTCAGAGAAACATCATCCAGAAAAGAAAAGTACTGTTGTATCAGGTATTTTTTTAGAGGCGGAGAACTTTAAAGTGAAATATAACACAGAAAAATGTTTTTGATATCCATGAACTTGGCTTTATATGATAGATAATTGTGTAAGACACCTTATTTTAAAAGGGCAAGTCAGATTCAGGTAGTGAATTAATATAATATATGTTTATTATTTAGTAGGTTTATTTTAGGAAATGACATATAATATTTACATATATATTGCATGTATTTTAAGCAACTAATAATACTTATTTAGCATTTCACAATAGTTTAATACACGAACAGTAATCATACTCATAAATAGTTTAATTAACAAATAACAGTAAATCATACAGAGCAAAGAAGGTAAGTACTTACATAAAGTCACCACAGTATCGTTGATGTGCACGAGGCGATGATGAAGTAACGAATGACTCTCGGTCGCTGTGCCGCCTGCTTTTATAAGCGTAAACGACAAGATG
Organism: Luperina testacea; assembly: GCA_927399505.1. Taxonomy (NCBI): domain Eukaryota; kingdom Metazoa; phylum Arthropoda; class Insecta; order Lepidoptera; family Noctuidae; genus Luperina; species Luperina testacea. The sequence goes on from OV656771.1 coordinate 6,147,626, forward strand.
GCGGTCGACCGAGTGTCATCGTTTCACAACTTTTAAAAGTTAATAATTAAATCGATTAAATCAACAGTTTGCTATTTTAAAATTAAATCAATATTTATTACAATTAAAATAACAAAATAATAGTAATTATTACGTATAATTGAATGAATAGCTAACAGATTCGGCCATCCAACATTAAGTGTGTCCTTACGCTAAACTACTAGGTACATAAATAAAGTAAAAATAATACATATCTCTGAAAAAAAAAAGGAGGGCCTCATTGTCCCTTTAGTCTTTTAAGAACCACAGACCTCATTGTTCTGGGTATCACACAAAGTACATAAATAAAGTAAAAATAATAATAATCATATCTCTGAAAAAAAAGGAGGGCCTCATTGTCCCGTTAGTCTTAAGAACCACAGACCTCATTGTTCTGGGTATCACACAAATTTTAATTGTAGTTACAGGCCTCATTGTCCTGACTAAATATTTATACATTTGCAGACCTCTTTGTTCTGCACATAATAATTTTGAGTATCAGTTGAACTAAGACATGCAAATTAATCAGATTCCTCCTCACTTAAAATATTATCGTTAGGTCGAGAAAAGTTAAGCCACGGCTTTAATTTGTCAATCGCAACCACGGTGGAATATTTCTTATTACCTTTTCTAGTCAGTGGGGTATCTTCTATCTGATACCTATCGTGTTCGTATACTTTTGTAATTTTATAAGGCCCTTGAAATTTTGGGACTAATTTCTTACTACTGCCCGTAGCAGGCACTTGTCGTTCTACCCTAACTAAATCTCCTTCATTAAATTGTACAGGTTTTGATCTTGATTTATCATATCTTTTTTTTTGTTGTTGTTGAGAACTAGCAACGAAAGTACTAATTTCTTCTCGAATGGTATTAAGATCAGGCTCTTTGCTATTGGTTGTAACACCTTCGTCGATGGCTACAATCAATTTACTATCACTAATACCCTTGGGTCGAATACCAAAGAGAGCTTCGGCAGGTGTTCTATTAATTCCTTTATTAAAGGTGTTATTAATTCCCCACTGAACGTCGGGTAAATGCTCCTCCCATTTACTTTCAGAGGTCCCTACACACTTAGCTGTCAGAGAATCTACTATAACTCTGTTATAACGCTCGACTTGCCCGTTCGCTCTGGGGGTGGCAACAGCGTTAAGGACATGAATAATACCTTTCTCAGTCGTGAAAGACTTAAAGGAATCACTCGTAAAGGATGTTCCCCTATCGGATATAATCCTACGCGGGACACCAAAAATACCAATGTACTCGCGCATTACTTTTATGGAAGTACTACTTCTGGTATTACGAACTGCTTTCAAATAAATAAAACGGGTAAATGCGTCAATGAGAACTAGGATATAAATGTTACCCCTAGTACTTTTAACAAAAGGTCCAACGTGATCCAAATGTACCGTATCAAATGGTTGACTAACTTTTACAATTGGGTTAAGGTAACCAGGCTTTTTACCCGCTGAGGCTTTCGAATATGCACATTCTAAACAAGATGAAACATATTTTTTGACGAAACGTCTCATTTTAGGGAACCAAAAATAAAGTTTTATTTTCTCTAGAGTTTTATCTAAGGCGAAATGGCCTATATCGTCATGATTTTGTTTTACTACTTGCCACCTAACGCCCTTAGGCACAACCCACCGATCGCCTTCAGTAGTAACTCTGAATAATTTACCGTTTTTTAATTTGTAATTGTTTTTTATATCAGTTACATCTTCTAAATTTGGATCGTTTAAAATGCCAATGATTCGTTGAATTTCTGAATCGGCATTCTGGACCGTCGTAATCCAATCTGATTCAGTTATATTACAAACAGAATACTGTATTTGTTGTTGTTCGACAGGTGGATTGCGACTTAAAGCGTCGACGTGGCTCATAGACACTCCTGTCCTATATTCAATGCTAAAGTCGAACTCTTGCATGAGTGTCCACCACCGGGCAACTCGTGGTAGCATATCGCGTTTTGAAAATGTAGCTCGTAATGAATTGCAATCAGTAATTACTCTAAAGCTAATCCCTACAAGGTAAACCCTGAATTTTTGAAGTGAGGCTACTAGGGCAAGGGTCTCTAAATCGTAGGAGGAATAATTTTGCTCCTCCGGTGTAGTTTGCCTACTGAAATAAGCAATTGGCCTTAGCTTGCCCTGATCATCCCTTTGTAATAAAATGCCAGCGATGCCTATTTTGCACGCATCGGTATGAAGCTCAGTATCAGCTTTTGGGTTATACAAAGCTAATATGGGTTTTTGAACCAATTTATCTTTAAGAGTTTCAAAAGCGCTTTTCTGATCCTGTCCCCATACCCATGCGGCATCTTTTCTAAGGAGTTGAGTTAATGGTTTAGCCAGTATAGAGAAACCCTGTACAAAGCGTCGGAAAAAACTAGCTAATCCTAAGAACTGTCGAACTTGGTGTTGATTAGTCGGGGAAGGGAAATTTTCAACTGCGGAGATTTTTTTAGACCCTGGCCTTATACCATCTTTTGAGACCTCAAAGCCTAAATAATCTACGGAACGTCCAAAGAAAACACATTTTTCTAGTTTTAAAGTAAGATGAGCATTAGACAAAACCTGCAGTACGAGTTCTAGTCGCTTTAAACCTTCTGAAATATCGGGTGATGGTATAATAATATCGTCTAGATATGCTAGAGCTTCTTTATAACGAAGGCTACCAAGAACCTGATGCATGATTCTTTGAAAGGTGGCAGGGGCGTTAGCGAGGCCAAAAGGCATTCTATTGAACTCAAAGTGGCCTTCAGGGGTAACAAACGCAGTTTTATGCTTGTCTTGCTCATTTATAGAAATTTGGTAGTAACCAGATGCCAAATCGAGGGTTGTGAAATAATTATTTCCTGAAAGGACATCTAGTTGGTCATCAATAAGAGGCATTGGATAATTTTCTTTTACTGTCTTCTTATTTAATGCACGATAGTCTATGCAGAGGCGATAGTCGCCGGTTTTCTTCCTAACCAAAACTATGGGGCTCGAATACGGTGAGGTAGAGGGTCTAATAATATCATTTTCAAGCATTTCATCAATCATTTCCCTAACTATCTCTTTTTCTTTTGTGGCTAACCGATACGGTCTATATACTACAGGATCATTGTCTTGTAAGGAGATTGACATGTCTGATACTTGGCAGTTACCTAATTCGGACATTGAAAATGCAAAACAGTTACGAAATCTATTCAGGAGCAGTAAAAGGCTGTTAGACGTAGATTGGTCTAAGTGGTCATCAATGTGTAAATCTGATAATGTAATGAGCCTAGATTGACTTTGATGGCCTTGGGCCGTTACGCGGAGTATGTCTCTTTTGGCCTCTTCATATGCTATTTTACCACGGGCAACCAAATCATCTTTTATAACAGAAAATGTTTTAGAATTTAGTCCATTAATAACAATTGTACCATTACCAGCTTCATTAAACTCATAGATGCCGGTAGGTATATAATGATAGATACCATTTTTAGTTCTTAAGCCACCCTCGACAAACAACACCCCAGTAAATTTTGGATTAGTATAAACTTTCACAATAGTCAGGCCCGATATTGTAACAGACTCTAAACAGTGCAAACCGGTTTTATTATTTGTTACTACATCCGTAAGATTTAATAGAATATCGAATCGTTCACAAGTTTTATGTATTAGGATATGTGGCTGCTCAGTGTACGTTTGACCTATCATCAGTGGCATTTTCATAGCATTATCGGGGACCAAAAGCAACTCCGTGTACGCTCCTACACCATCAATTTCAATATGTGCATTGATTCTCCCTAAAACTGTTACGAAAGAATTGCCAAACCCTTTTAAAATAGGTAAACCATCGAGTTCGATGTCTTTGATTCCTAATTTTGAAAAATAAGACTCCTTTAACATGGAGCATTCACTACCCAGATCCACAAATGCCTCTATAGGAACTTTGTTCACTAACGCGGTTTTAAAAAACTTTTGACCTGAATTAGAATCTAAGCTAACTCTATTCACAGATTTTTCAGATGTAGATGTGTTAAAATAGCATTTCTCAGTTTCATGTCCTATTCTAAGACATTTAGTGCATTTTTTTATAGGAAGACTACACTGACTAACTATATGTCCTTCAGCCTTACAGTTAGCACAACGTATTTTCCTTTTAAACGAAGTTGACTGTGATTGATTACTGGATTGAGAGACATCGGTGGGATTTTTAAGGGGAAGAGGTTTAGAATTACGTTTATCAGGATTGATTTTGACATTACGTGAATTTCTCAAATAAGTTAACAGTTTGTCTAAATCATCGAACTGTACCGCTTCTGCGCCCAACCTAACAGCGCGGTCGTCTATGCCATGCAGTACACAATCTACAGCCCTTCTTCCGGTAATAGAGCACCTATTTATAAGGGCTATTTTATCGTAGAAGTAATCTTCTAGGGAGTCCCCGAATTTAGCGCGCCTAGCTAGCATATCACTAAGCATCTGCCCATAGTTCTCATCTGACGGAAAAGCTGCAAGCAATTTAGATTGCCATTCATCCCAAGAAAATAAAACTGAGGGGAGGCCCTCGTACCACCTTTTAGCTACCCCCGTTAATTTGGGAAGCGCGAAGTGTACAACTTGCCTATCAGACCAACCATATATAGTGGCGCACTCGTTTACTTTGTGTAGCCACATAGTTATAGTTTGTTCTTTCCTAGCAGGATCGAACTCGGGTACAGTATTTTTTTGTGGATTTACTTTGTCTGAGTCAGGAGCAACCGCCTTAAGGGCCTGTACTAATATGTTCAAAGTATTATTATCGTAATTAGTTAGATTAGGTGATGCTGAACTAACCTTATGTTCACCCGTTGCTTGTTGCTCAATGGCCCGTTGCGGGTGTTTATCGCATCCGCACCGGCAGCTACCGAGGCAGCTCATGTCCCGAGGCCGGCTGGGACTTCGGCGAGATGAGTAATGCCGCTGGTCACGGCTACGGGACCGCTGCCCACGCTGATGGTAGACTGCTTGGCTGTTACGGCTTCGAGACCTCTGGGGCGATCGATGCCTCCTAGGCCTTTCCCGGGGCCGATGGCTAGACCGGCTTCGGGATCGGCTCGGTGATCGATGCTCACGGAGCATCTCTCTTGACCGATGGCACGTTCGGCTTCGGGATCGCCGCGGTGACCGATGCTCAAAGAGCATCTCTCTTGATCGACGGCACGATCGGCTTCGGGACCGCCGCGGTGATCGATGCACAAGAGGCATCTCTCTTGGCAGACGGCTCGTTCGACTTCTGGACTGCTGTTGTTCGCGAGACCTGCCTCGCGTTTCGTCCCTTGGCTGCTGGCTACTGGATCCTGGTCTTGCTGGGCTTAGCAAGAACCGGTTCGGGACCAAGCCAGGTGCTTGCCGACTGGGAGAATGCTGGAGGCTCAAGCTGGATACACCCAGCGAGCTGGGGCGGCGACGTTGGCCCACTTCCTGTTGGCTAGGTACGATGCCAGAGGGCAACACAGGAGAGCCTGAATGTTCCATTATTATCCTGAGGGATAAGAAAAAAAAATAGCACAAGTACTTGTTTTCCTCATATTTGTATATATTCATATTATGTATAAGTGCAGAAAGTGGAAATAAAAATAAACATACATACCTATCAGATACTTGCAAAGTAAAAATACAGCGTGTATGATACTCGAGGGCATGGATGTACATATATCAGAGTAAAATACTGAGTCAGAAAAAAAAAACGGATTTTGCTAGAATTTTGGTTCCAAAACTCATAGTTTAGGGATTGTTTGGAGGATCCCCTATATACCTTTAAATTATCATTACATGCCCCCGACACAGCCTGTATATAATATACATATGAGTACATAAATATTTGATTCAATCCCACTTCTGAGATGTAAGACACCTTATTTTAAAAGGGCAAGTCAGATTCAGGTAGTGAATTAATATAATATATGTTTATTATTTAGTAGGTTTATTTTAGGAAATGACATATAATATTTACATATATATTGCATGTATTTTAAGCAACTAATAATACTTATTTAGCATTTCACAATAGTTTAATACACGAACAGTAATCATACTCATAAATAGTTTAATTAACAAATAACAGTAAATCATACAGAGCAAAGAAGGTAAGTACTTACATAAAGTCACCACAGTATCGTTGATGTGCACGAGGCGATGATGAAGTAACGAATGACTCTCGGTCGCTGTGCCGCCTGCTTTTATAAGCGTAAACGACAAGATGGCGGTCGACCGAGTGTCATCGTTTCACAACTTTTAAAAGTTAATAATTAAATCGATTAAATCAACAGTTTGCTATTTTAAAATTAAATCAATATTTATTACAATTAAAATAACAAAATAATAGTAATTATTACGTATAATTGAATGAATAGCTAACAATTGTATGGCACTACTGTATATGATTTTAGGCATGTGGCCGCCGCGGCGGGCGCATAAAATTGTTCAAATCAAGTCACGTTTACTCCGTACGTATGTGCTAGGCCCACAGATCGGCTATACAAGATCTGTTATCTAAACAGCGCGAAAATGGAACTAGATAAACGTCACTCAGAACTATTAGCTCGAATTCAAACTGAGCTCGCCCGTCGCAGCCTGGACGTACGTGACATCACAGACAAGATATCGGACAGTCGCTCGGAGTTGTGTCTGACAGGTTTCGTACCCTAGAGCGTACCAACCGGACGTATCTTTGAAGTAGTGTTGGTAAACAGAGATGGTTCTTCAAGCAAGGCAAAATGACAGCGGAATGGAAGGATAGCTAAATCGATGCAGAAGCGAAATGATTAAAATTTATCCATACCTCTAATACTAATATTATAAATAGGAAAGTTACTGTACAGTCTTAAACTGTACATGTTTTGCTGACGCGGTGCCTCGCACCATACGTGCGTCATTTTAGGGCTATAAATATTAATGCCATACAATAAATCAATGAGTGCGATTACTGCTACGCGGTGACTAACATTAGAGAAAGGAATCGTCAACAATTTTACCTGTGAACAAGAATAAATCTATCGGGAACTAAGTGATCTTTTCTCTACGCGCTCCAACCTCAACCGTAACAACTCTACAAGTGTACGAACCGTACAGTTACTGTGTCTGCCTGTCCGTTAAATTTTCGCTCCTTTACGCTGAATGGAATTTGTCTCACGGATGTGACTGTGAGACTAGTAGTACGATCTTCTGGAATAATTTCAACCTCTAAACTATTATATAATAAATAAATAATAATAAATTGGTTGTCTTTGTGGGTGAATCAATTTAATCATAGACTTTTGGGAAGATTTAAAATATGTAGTAGATGAAATAGTATATTTTACCTTAATTTTTCCTGACGTCGTCAAGAAGTAAAAGAAAAAAGCTATTTCTTTCTTTTACTATTTCTTCCTTTCTTTTAATTCTTCTTAAATCGATTTATTGGTCAGTGGGTTGTCTTAGGGGCGGATTGTCACAGAAACACGTGCAATTAGAAATGTTAAGTTTAAGCTCACACAACTCTACACATATTACATACACCAGCTTTCTCATAAAAAAAACACGACGAATTCCGTATAATCAAACATACAAACTAAATTTAAAAAAATAACATACAACTTTTTTTTTACTACAGAAAACTAAACACAAGTTTCAACTAATGACTGCACGTGCACGGCACTAATTACGGCAATAGAAATATTGGTTGAGGGAGCACAACTGTTCAATGATTTACCGGAGGATTTAAAGAAGTGTGATAAGTGTTAAGAGTATAAACATAATATAATTAAAATAAAACATACGAAACATGTATGTACTTGGTAACGTAAGTACCTACTTTGTATCTTATTAAATTTGTTATAGCAAATCTCAAATGAAGTAATTACTACAAAATTAGCCTGATCCCTGGACACTGTATAAGAAAAAACATCACTTTGAACATAATCATTTCCTCTGAGACACTTTCATGTATCAAAACACTTTACCTTGAGTGGAACCTTTATACAAAGTGAGTAAACTGTCCTTAAAATTTACTTTGCGAATAATTTATGTATCCAACCTCGACGGAAGATAAAAATATTTTTCCTTTTAATTTCGCGTTGACGCGAGGTTTCCGAATGCCACAACGTGCTGCTATAGAACGCTATTTAATTCGTAAAATATTTTATTGAAAAAAAGAGGAAACGAGAGGTGGAAAAGGAGTTTCTTTTCAACCTCTAAACTTACAGCAATAAAATCGACCTGGAACCTTAAACGTTTCTTAATGTTTGAAAATTTTATGATGTTGAGGCTGACTGCGTATCGGCAAGCGTAGTGTGGGACGCCCCCCAGATAAAGATCGAAGACGTGTGACCATGTGATGTGTGTGTGTGATGTGTGTGTATGTGTGTGATGTGTGTGTGTGTGATGTGTGTGTGTGTCTGTGTGATCTAACGACCCGCACTGGGTCCGCGTGGATTACGGCCCACTTCCTCTCACAGAGAGGAGGCATATGTGTCCCAGTAGTGGGAACATTATGGATAGGCTGATTATATTAAGCTACGATGTGCATCATCATGTCATTTATTTATTTATCAGTATTTATTTATTTATTGTTTAGTTTTGCAATGTTACTCAATATCACGTTATTTATACATAGGTACCTATTCGTTACTGTTTTTATGTGACACTAATTTATTTTTATTTAATTATGCATACACATTACACACATCACGGTGCATTATAAAACTGATTTACATCCGTCACCTCACACATCAGGTCCAGTTGAAAACCAGCGTCAGGCCAAAACTGCCAGACAACTGGTGATTTGTCTGGCATTTTTGCTGAACTGGGCCTTTTTGGCGCAGCCGTGAGGCACCCTTTCCTGCTAATTTCTTACATCGGACTTTGCACTTTTTATTTTTATCTTAGTTTTTATCTGATGTACGACTATTATCTAACTATCTGGTGTATTGTGTGTCTCTTAGTCTGTGCTAAATAAATGTATTTTCTTTCTTTCATGCATCATCATCATTATCATCCTACAGTCACATCACATTGCAAATTATACAATCAAATTGCAAATATTTACATATGATAATGATTTCCCTTGAACTTTTGATTCACTCACTCATATGATCCAGTTGATATGTATTTCATGTCTCACACCGCGGCTTCACTCACGTGAGTTCGGAATTGGAAGGAAGATTATCCGTAAATCCGTGAATCCTATTTGCGCGACCGACGGCAGTAAAAAGGGAAGTTCTATGGAAATTAGGTACCTATGACGAGACAGTAAGCAGTTTTCCAAAATTCGATTCTGATTCTCCTCCCTGGTTAGTTGTAGGATCGGGTAGGTTAGGGTAGTTGAAACTTAAATCTATCCTTTTTAAATCCATCCTAAGGTTGTATTTAAAAGATCGCTCTTAGCGATAAGACCGCCCATTGTGTCACCCTTTGTACAGTTTCTATATTTATGTCTGTAATTTTTATGGTGTACATAATAAACAGTATTCTATTATATTCTATTCTTGCTTAAAGTTAGGTTTCGAGTTAAAAGGGGCTCGTGCCTAACTTATAAGTTATGAGGAAATGCAGGCAGAGAGACTTTTGAAAAATCCTAAGTAAAAAGTCATAAATCGAAGTTTGGTTCTCGCCTATTTCCTCCTCCAATATTGGACCAATTTAAACGATATTTCATAAACTGAATAAGAATGTATACTGTGACCTTATGTTTTTCTTTTTTCATTAATAGTTGTCAAATTTCTACACTAGGCCTCAGTTGACAGCAGTTTAAATCGGTATTTTTTGAGGGTTCTAGTGCTTCTCTCAAACTCAAAGCACTTATTTCAATTAAACCTTGTACAGGCACTTTTGACTTGTCAAAATTTAAATAGTCTGTCATTCCAAAACGTAGATCTCTATGGAGAAGAACGGGCAAGAAACTCCATGGATACTCTTTTAAATCAAGATATTACAAAATCCGGGGTACATTATTATTGTTGCTTCTATATGTGAGAGCAATGTAAAAAAAACATTTCAAAATATAAGATTAAAAATAAGCCTTGGCAGTTAAGAGATGACCAGTCTCAACCGACGGCGCCCGTTCACGAACATGACGCGTGGATCAGCACCATCTAGCTCAACCATTTTGTAGGGAACCGAATGATCTAACACACGCGCCACCATCGATGAGACATTTAAGTGAGCATGAGCTTATAAAAATAATGTATTATCAAAAAGGAAAACATAGGGACAATACAAGTAGTTAATATTTATGATTCTGTAAAAAATCATTGCTTTATGGTCATTAACCAGAAAGAAAACAGGCGAGAGCGTTTCTATGGAGAAAATACCATCCGCATTTCATCAGCTACGCTTGCCGCGGTAGGAAGACTCAATGGGAGTATTTTGCCTATAAACTCCACTCTAGATCGTTCCTGTCTCGTGACGAGATCCTTGGGTGGTATTATCAAATGAAAATGCGCTTTACTTTAATGGATTGGCTATTTTTTAATGACTCCCTAAATCCATAAACAAAAATTCTTGTTAACATTGCACACTAACAATCGAATAAAATAGGTACACTTACTTCGTGAAATATCGACACAGCAAAAGCCAATAAAATACCATCACTTAAAAGCTTTGTTGTTATTTTCAAGAACTGGATAATAACTTCTGTGGGGGCACAGAAGTTATTATCCAGTTCTTGAAAATACGATGGTTTTCTTTTATTGGATATAAAAGCTGAAGTTGATTTATTCTTAGCCACAGAAATGATTATAGAGACGTCAAAATACGTTTTTGAAACGGCTTTGAGGTCAATAAAAAACCTTCTTGGATAAGGAGACAATAATAATTATCACTACATTTTATAAAATAAAGTCTGGGACGCCGCGTCTGACAATCTTAACGCGATAAACTAAAAAATTGCCGAACAGATTTTCATATACACTGTCTATGATTGGTTAAAACTCCACCCTGACTATATGGTTTTCACCAATAGACTGAGTAATTCATTAGAAAGGTTTAAGTGTATAAATTCATTAAGGTTTCGTGTAAATTGGCTGAAATATGACGGATAATTGTTGAAGGTGTAGAAAAAAATTATATCGACAGGGAGTTTTACTGGCGTGCGCGACCGCGCTGCGTAAACCAATAGAGTTATAATTATGTACTTAAAACAATATTGTATTATAAATATTTTCCGACATCCACGCCAGTGAAGTCACGGGAAAAGCTAGTTTTGTATAAATATTTCCTGAATTGTTAGGTCCTACATAAAATGGACCCCAGAAAATGGCCACCCTTGTTCACTCGTTTCTAACTTTAAATGCGACGAAAATTAGTGAATGCTATCACGAATAATGAGCTGAAAATACCTGACTCCTATGACACACTTTTTTACTTCATTAATCTTCCGTCGCGACTGCGGTAAATGTGGAGTGTCGATCTCATCATGTTTGCGGGACCAACATGACAGAGATCGCATAAAAAAGAGAGGTATGGAAGGGGAAAAGGGGAGCCCTTTAGCCAGCAGTGGGATACAACATAGGCTATCGTTATCATTCTGGGAATCATTGAAAGCCAGAGTAATATGAAGACAGTCACGAGCGTAAATAGGTAAGGTCTTTGTACTACTCGTGCGTCTCGAAGAAGGTTGTCAAATTAATGCTCGAATTCCCAAGCATTTTTTTTAGTAAACCTATTTCGTCGCATTGCTGGGCAAAGGTCAACCCAATATTTTTCCACTTTTCTTTGTGCTTTGCCTTCTCCGTCCAATCAGGACCGAGTTCAAAACGTCACGCTAATGTTTCTTAGGTCTGCCTCGGGACTACGTCCGTCTTCAGGCAACCATTGTTTGACGACTTTGGTCCAACTGTTATGCATCTTATAGGTGTGACCGTGTGACCTGCCCAGTCCCACTTCAGCCTCGCAGACAAGTCGCCAACATCGGCGATACCCGTCCAAGCATAAATTCATTCTTCAAAGCTATACCAACTTTCAAACGTGAAAAGTTGCTATACCAACTTTCAAACGTGAAAAGTTGCTATACCAACTTTCAAACGTGAAATGTCACTGCGTTTTCACCAGCGATGCTTTGCTTTTGCACCGTCGATGCATTAAACACGGACTGCATAAGAAATTCACAACCAGCTCCAGGAATTCATTCGCATAAATATTTTAATGCACACCTCTAATACTAGTGCTACCAGTAACCATGTGGTTTTAATACTAGAATATTAACTGAAATGTGAAATAGAAAGGCGTTAAGGTGTTAAAATGGCGAGAATATAATAATAATTCTCAGAACATTTAATTTTTTACCAACCTATACTAATACGGCTGAGTTTGTTTGTTAGTTTGAACGCCCTAATCTCTGAAACTACCAGTCGGATTTGAAAAAAATCTTTTTGCATTTGTTAGCCAAATTTTTGAGAAAGGAGCAGGAGGAGGAGGAGGAGGAGGAGGAGGGTTTTTGAGGAGGAGGAACTATATAACGTGATGGTAAGACCCTTAGGAGTCGAGAAAAAGTAAAAAAAGGCAGAATTTCTAGTATAGAATAAAATAAAGGTCCAGCCGGTCGATTCTGTAAAAATCTCACCGTGAAAACTTAGGTGAAGTGAGTTTGTTTTTGCTAGGATTTGACACTATTGACAGCTCACTCCACGCTCACTTCACCTAAGTTTTCACGGTGAGATTTTTACAGAATCGCACCGCAGCACCTTAATTGCGTCCACACTTTCAATCACAATCCAAAAGATTTTGAAGAAAATTGCTAGTCTGTTGCTTTATATGATTGATAAATTTCACTGAACAACATAAAAACGTACTGAAATTGTCAGAATGAAAGGCATTGTCATTGTAAGTATGTTACGCACTGAAATATTATAATATTTTGGAATGAAGAGGAAATAATATGATGAATAGATTGCAATGTTTTAATTAAATAAACACATCGTTGACATTCATTTATTCATGAAAAATGAGAGCTTTTAAACCCGCATCACACAATGATGTATTTTAATTAGAATTTGTAATCTCTCTTTTGATCAATGATCATTCAACTGAAACATCAAACAACATGTCAATAAAAATGTAAATTACTTGGCACTCGGCAAGGTGTTTGTATTATAATATCAATATAAAAATGAAAAAAAAAGCTTTTATTTAAATGCGCTAAGATGAATAAAATAAACTTTTCCTTTAAAACTTTTACTATCAACTTATAACGTCATTACACAATTTATATGATATAAAAGCTTGTCGCGAGATTTAAGTACTCGTATTTACCTACTTAATTTGAAAATTTAAAAAATTAAAATCAATCAGATCAAGTTATTTAATTTACTTGATTATCTACATAGGTAAATCTTGCGACAAGCTTTTATATCATATAAATTGTGTAATGACATTATAAGTTGATAGTAAAAGTTTTAAAGGAAAAGTTTATTTCATTCTTTTTAGTGCATTTAAATAAAAGCTTGTTTTTAAAAACGCTTTTTTACTTTTTAGTTATCGCTGGACAGGTTTCTCAGTCTATTCATTAACTTGCATTCGTATTCTTAGCAAGTCCTTTCATTAAATTTGATACCCATATTGTAGGAAAGCATAAAAAAACTTAGTCCGCCATTTTTAGAAGTGGGCCATATTGGATTTAGAGTGACGCGACGTCACTTTATTTTTGGAGTTATTCTCAGCAAGCCCATTTGATACCCATATTGTAGGAGTGCATTAAAAATAACTAGTCCGCCATCTTGGGTGTTCCGCCATGTTGTATTTAGAATGACGTCACACAGCTAAGCATGCATTGTCATTCAAACTAAACGTGTATAGAAAATTTCAGTTCAATCGGTTGAAGATATCTGCTTCAAAATTGAGTTGCAAGATGCCACCCGAACAAACATTGTTACATACATACATTGCAAGTTAAATAAAAGCTTGTAAAATCTTTTCAGTCAAATATTTGACTTTCCGGAGAACATTTTACCGTAATTTGTATCAGCGAAACTTTGTCTAAAATGTTACTGTTCGAACTTCTGTGTTTATACTAGGTTGCGACAGAATTTACATTTTGCAACAAAATTCGATTAGGATTTCGAAATTTGTATCTTTATTATTTTTGTAGATGGCCCACCCTTTTCCCAACTATATCAGGGTCGGTTTGCAGTCTAACCAGATGCTGCTAAGTACTAGTATTATACATGGAGTGAATACCTATCTGACCTCCACAACCCAGTTACTGGGTAATACGATACCCCTTGATAAGACTGGTTGTCAGACTTTCGGACTTCTGACAACCCGAAACCACTGTTAAAGATCCACGAATGGCAGCCGGGACTAACGGCTTAAATTGATTTCGAGGCACGGAAGGGTCTTGGTATGTAAAGATAGTCATCCAACCACGAATCACCCGCGGTAAGCGTAGTTTAAACTGATCGATTCGACGACGTTCTTATTGCAAAAAAAAATAATTCTTTATGTTTTAAATATTAAAGCCAAAATTACAATATGAAATTAATGATATATGGATTTATATAGATACTTATAGATTTTAACGAAAAACTTGCCCTATAAATTTATGTAATTTCATGACTAATTTCGTAAAATTGCGTAACACACTAAAAATGGGAATGGCTTTAATTTTGACAGTTTAACAATATTATTTATGTTATTTAAATTATTGAGCATACTATTCTATCTATGTATATAAAATTCAAAATCCTGACTGATATATCAACGCACAGCCTAAATAGCTGCTCCTAGAGACATGAAATTTGGAGGGTGTGTTCTTTGAGAAGAGTAGGTCGAGTAGGTTGTAAGAGTAGGATCCACTAAGATTGTCCGAAAGGGTTACCACTGCCCCGGAACATAAAGGGCTAAGGAAGGAACATGGGTGGGTTTTAGTCAGTAAGAGTCTGACACTCCCTTCCGCTCCACCCAGAGCGGGAGGGGTCACTTGATGATTTCCCATCCTGAAAAAAAAACCCACCCTTGATCCTTCCTTAGCCCTTTATGTTCCGGGGCAGCGGTAACCCTTTCGGACAATCCCGCTGACCCGGCAGGCAAATTCCACCTCTAAGATGGTGAATGGGGGGAGGGTGAAATTTCACGCAGACGAAGTCGCGGGCAGAAGTTAGATCGAATATATGAAGACTAGAATCAATTCTATTTGTTGTAATTTCTGACATTCAAAAGTGCCTACTATGTGCCTATTTGAAATAAATGCTGTGACTTTGACTTTGACTTTGAAGCGATGGATTAGCAATATCCGTCAACATGATTTAGATTATGATTGATAGTGTTTTACGCAATTTGGGTTCCTGTTCTTCATTAATTTAATATTACTGTCGTTGCTTTTGATGTCGATATATTTTGGCAAGGTGAAGCGGTGAAATTAACCCGGTATCACTATATTGTACAGCGTTATTGGTTGATTGAGCCAGTTAGCCGTGAGTTAATTGGAACTAAATAATTTGTATTCTATGAACTAAAATATGGAGTTTGAATGGAAAGTGCTGACTGATAATTTTTGAGTTTAGACGAAGTGATATAAGAGATAGATACAAAGGACTCTTTATTATATCATCATAAGCAACTTTCTTTGTTCCCACTGCTGGGACACAAGCCTCCTCTCGGTGAGAGGGAGATTGGGCCGTAATCCACCACGCGGGCCCAGCAGTGCGGGTTGGTAGATGTCTTCGAATGTCTTGGTTCTAAGACATGTCGGTTTCCTCACGATGTTTTCCTTCACCGTTTTGAGAGCAGTGGCGATGAAATAATTTTTACAAAGTTAAGCGCATGTTCAGATGCGCAGAACAGATGGCCGATGGGGCCGAAAGGTTCTGGAGTGGCGACCGCGTACCGGAAGACGTAGCGTTGGAAGGCCTCCCGCAAGGTGGTCCGACGACCTTGTGAAGGTCGCAGGAACCCGTTGGATGCGAGAAGCACAGAACCGGTCGAAGTGGAGGTGCTTGGGGGAGGCCTATGTCCAGCAGTGGACGTCTTTCGGCTGAAATGATGAGGTACCTACCTCATACTTAGTTAAAAAAAAAAACAACAAATAAAATTACGACGGGTATAAGCGAAATATTATCTAATACTGACAAGTGAATATCGGTGACCAATCTGCACCCGAATTGTGTAACATACATAATCAATCACTATCTGAATCATTTTAATAAGTTCGAAAAATTGGTCTGCTCAACCTGCCACAACCCATGTTACTGGGTAATACGATACCCCTTGGTAAGACTAGTTGTCAGACTTTCGGGTTTCTGACGACTCGTAACGACTGTCAAAGATCTACAAATGACAGCCGGGACCAACAGCTTAACGTGCTTTCCAAGGCACGGAGGCAAGCTATATTGTTACTATTAATGTGTTATGCAATTACTCTGCAGGTTATGTAGGTATTGCACAATAGTTATGATTTACACCGTCCTGATTTATTTTCCTCTGGCTTACCCGGTGCTCCGGTGCGGGCAAAGTTTTATTAAAGAAAACGAAGTCTAGCTTTGACCGAGTTCCCAACTCGACTGCGGAGAAATAGAAAAAGGGGCTAATAAAAGCAGAAGTCGATAAAATAAAGCGTTAGAACTTCTTCCGATGACGTGATATAATCATTTAAAGGAAATTCAAGTAAAGGGTCGCGACAAAGCACCGCTCGTTGCGCGACTTGCGGTGCCTTTGTGTCGCGCGCGATTTTATCGCGTGGCGCGCCTGTTTGTAGGAGCCTTAACGAATGAAAGAAATAGGTACACAGTTATTTTGATTATGAAGTTTCAGACGGTGAGTCTATTCTAATTTGCGGAACACCATTTCATGATTGCAGGTGCACCGACATCGCCTGCCCACGCTATTACTTCATTTTCACTTAGCATTTTTCCTTTCTTACGTTTTTTCTTTTTGCTCAGCTCCTAAGGCTACTAGCGTGATGTTAAATAACTTTAGCTTTCTTCAAGTATTGGGCTATCAAATTCAAAAAGATTTTTTCATATCCGACTGGTTGTTTCAGAGATTAGAGCGTTCAAACGAACATAAAAACAAACAAACTCTTCAGCTGTTATTATATTAGCATAGATAGCATAGCATAGCTGCTATTAGCATAGATTGAAGAATTGAAGATTGAACGACAACGCCGAAACTACAGTGCGATTCTGTAACCATCTCACCGTGAAAACTTAGGTGAAGTGAGCATGGAGTGAGCTGTCAATAGTGTCAATTCCTGGCAAAAACAAACTCACATCACCTTAGTTTTCACGGTGAGATTTTTACAGAATCGACCGGCTGGAACAAACTAGAAAATCCCCTAAAGACAGAAAATATACTACATATATTAATTTCTTACTACACCACATTAAAGCGATTTCATTAAAATTTGCTGACTTTATACAGTAAGAAGAAATATTTGTAAAACAGTAAAAGACAGAACAGTAACTTTTGATGATTGAACATACAATTTACTAAAAAAAAAAAACAACAAAAAAAGGAAAACCTTACTGCATTGTAAGTTAATTTCAATGGTTTGAACGATGTCACCAAATGAATAGAACAGTTAATTTTGTGAACTTTTAGCTACTTAAAACGTTAAAGTTTGCCATTTTGCCTCAACTTTTAACTGTTTTCGGATCAGTAAAAAAATACTGTTTTTAACGTTAGGCTCATATGAGCAGTTCAGATCAATGTTTTTTCATTTTTATTTACTGCTTATTTCTTTCAGTGTACGAAAACAACAAATAACCAAAAATTAAAAACAAATAATAATTTCATCTTTCAATTTACAAAAAAACCTACAAATCCCTTTACGTGGTGCACTCAAATAGCAATCATGATTAAAAACCAGCTAAAAGTTGAGAGATTTTCCGCCGACCAGATGATATGGTAATGAAGGCGCATCCAGCTTCCAAAGGGGAATATTCGATATTCTAATGCGAAGTAATAAAAGTCCTGTATTAGCATCGGAAACTCTCGACCAGGGAATGCCTGGGATTCGTCGGAGCTCTCACACTTCCCTTGTGGCTTGCTTTATATTATTGTACGAACGTTCGGTTGGTTCAAAAGGCAAATTGGGTTTAAATAATGTGCCGAATAATCTGCTTGTGAACGTTGAACTAAACTGAATCGGTGTTTTACAAACAGGCGTGACACGCATAAAATCGCGCGCGACACAAAGGCACCGCAAGTCGCGCAACGAGTTGTGCCTTTGTGTAGCGCGCGATTCGCGTTACGCGTCGCACCTGTTTGCAGGAGCCTTTATTCTCTATGTTAATTAATTTGAGCGTGATAAAGATAGGAAGTTAAGTAAGAAAAGGATAACTCGATGCAGAAACCATTGATCATAAAAAAACCGCGGACGGCGAGATGGGCAGACGATATTGTGAAGAGGCTGGTATAGGAGCGTGGGGATTGGCGCAAGAAAATAGAGGCCTGTGTCCAGCAGTGGGTAAAGCCGGGCTGTGGATGATGATGATGAAGATAGGAAGTTAGTATAATAAGGATAATTCGATGGATAGATGATAAAAAAAATGTATGGATGGATAACCATGGATCACAAAAATAAATCGCTTGGTAGACTAAGACAATTCATCATCTGCCTAACCTTTTCCCAACTATGTTAGGGTCGGCTTCCAGTCTAACCAGATGCAGCTGAATACCAGTATTTTCATGGAGCGACTGCTTATCTTACCTCCACAACTTCCACCATCCTACCATCAAACATATTATTATTATTTTTTTATTCTTTTTATTTATGTGGAACATTAAACAGCTACAGTATATAGTATAAAAAAAGAGGTACACAAAACATAAACAATACTGTAGCCCACAACGATGTTCACAGATTAGCTGTGGAATACTTACAAATAATTAAACGCTATGATAATGACTATAACTAATACATAACAAATTTACAAACTAAACTTACTTGACTATCATGCTTACAATCTATAATTTTACACACTGTACATAAATCATATCAAAAGAGCTCCTTGAGTATAAGACCTTTGACCTTACTAGGAGAACTTGTAAAGATATCAATATGTTTTTATTTTATCATGTTCATAATATATCGATGCCATCACGTGTGCGGAGTTTCGTTAGCTAATTTAATTTGACCTTGTAGGTAGTGGGATCCACAGTTAATTACACGCAAACATTAAAAAATTATATAAGTGTACGCCTTAGGGACGGCTCTTAACATGCATTGCGCCGTCTGACCATGTCACCCGTCCCACGAGATATGTTTCCGGATATTAATCGTTTTTAAGGTTCCGTACTGGCGACATCTTCAAATTGAACAAGCCCCTTTAAATAAATAGAAAAAAAAAAAGGTTCCGTACTAAAATGGTACCGATAAAAATCCTACGGGGATCG
Source organism: Luperina testacea (assembly GCA_927399505.1). Taxonomy (NCBI): domain Eukaryota; kingdom Metazoa; phylum Arthropoda; class Insecta; order Lepidoptera; family Noctuidae; genus Luperina; species Luperina testacea. The sequence continues at coordinate 6,166,969 of OV656771.1, forward strand.
TTCCGCCTGTGTTGGCATACAGACGGTTAACAACGATTATTTCGGTTATTTTAATGTGCTACGGGATTAGGAAAAAGGATGAGTTTAGTTAGCAAAACGATTATAGTAAATGGACAATAATAATTATGATACCGAATAATGTAATAATTGAATGTTCGTTTCTTGAAGGCTCCTGCAAACATGCGCGACGTGCGACGCGTATCGCGCGTGTCCCCTTTGAACCTAACCTGTCCGAGTCGGGGTGCCCCAATTCCCGAGCTCGCTTCGCTCGCTCTTGCATCCTAAGTTCTCATTACCTTTTTACTAAATCGAGATGTGTTAGACCTTGAGGCACCCCGACTCTTGGAAAAAGTGATTCAAAATCCTAATTTTAGTAGTTTATTCGAAGTATTGAAATAGCTGTACCTAAGAATATTATGCAAAAAGAAGAGATCCCATAATTAATACCTAAAATGTAAACTCTGGAGTACATATCAACTAAAAAAGCAAAATATACCTAGAACACAAAATCATGCACAAGCATGGTACAATAGATTTGCACATTTTGTGGGAAAACATCATCCTAGATTTTATTTTTTGGCAAAAAAGATTGTTCAAGAAATAAAACACCAAACCATTGAAATAGATAAACTTGACGTCGGAACATCACCAATACCAAAAAAAAAGAAAAAATACACGGACATCTTTTTTACTAATAATTTTTTCAATCCTATTGTGTTTCAATAGGATTGAAAAAATTATTAGTAAAAAAGATGAATATACTTCGAAACTTGCATATATTTACAAGCGATTGCTAAAAATATACACCTAAAATAAAAGACATAGTTAAGTTACATAATATTATGTATAATAAATCATTAACGTGTAAATCCAAAATAAATACGTAAAAATAACTCAAATTTGTTTCCGTTATTTCTATTAATTGTATGCCTAAATATTATTATGCTAATAATCATTAGGCCTAGTAACGTTATGCAAATTAAATTTATGCCAAAACAAATTAAGGCTCCTGCAAACAGACGCGACGCGCGACGCGAATCGCGCGCGACACAAAGGCACCGCTCGTTGCGCGACTTGCGGTGCCTTTGTGTCGCGTGTCGCGTCGCGCCTGTGTGTACGAGCCTTTAGCCTTCAAGATAATTATGCCAACATAAACTGTATGCCAAAAAAATATGGCAAAGTATTATTATGGCAAAACAAATTATGCCAAAATCGTTATGCCAAAGTATATTAGGAAAAAGAATATTATGCGAAAAGAAGAGATCCCATTTGTGTTAGTAAGTCCAACTATAGCTAAAAATCATAGCCGGGGTTAAACTTACGCCTTGAAAGAACTCTGAACAAAGTTTTTAATCCAGTGTAGAATGTGTTCAATAGTTAATGAGCGTACTAACGAACTATCCAAGACGTGCTCTCAATTTAAGTCTCCATCGCAGCAGTGAGATTATGTAGGTATAAGTATTATTTCTTTAGAAAAGAAAAATGGAAGGATTAATCTGTCTTGTTGTTTTATGTGTTAAAAGTCTGAGAAAATTGGAATGAAAACGCTGGTCATTGACTTTTTTCTGAGAGAAAACTAAAAAGATAAATTGTGTGGATGAACACAGTTTTTTTTGGGTTGGTCAATGATATTCCAAAATCAGCCTATAATGTTCCCACTGCTGGGACACAGACCTGCTGTCGTCGAGGGAAAAGGCAAGGCAGATGATAATGACGATGTTCACCGTGTTTTATATGGAATTTAATATGGTCGTAGTATGACGCAGCATCTTTACTTTCATCATAATGTGGTTATGACCCAGAAATCCTTCCCATAAATAACCTAAACTAAAGTTATAATTTTGTTTGTAAAATCATTGGTCGGAAATATATATTTGAACGGTCTAAAACCACAGAGGCAGGAATGAATGGTAAAATAATTTTATGAATTTAGATATGACACACACAAAACTACAACAACAGTTATCCCATTGACAGCGATGCGGACGAATTTTTTGATGCCCAATGTGCTCCTGCCTTTTTGTTAAGTTTTTTTATTATATACTTGTATATAATTATTAAAAATAAGTTAATTTTAGTTTAAAACTTACGTTAATCCGTTGGTCCCGGCTGTCATTCGTGGAACTTTAACAATCGTTACGGGTCGTCAGAAGCTGAAAAGTCTGACAACCAGTCTTACCAACGGGTATCGTATTACCCGGTAACTGAGTTGTGGAGGTCAGATGGGCAATCGACAACACTTTTATAATAGTAATGATATTAAACAACATAACAAAAACAATTCTGTGCCAATAGTAGTACACCCACGTTTCGCCGTTTATGTTTAAATCCCTTGTAATAGGGGGCGAGCATGACATGTTGCGCCGATCCCAAAAAAAATTGGGATCAGGTCAGGAGAATCATGATGTAATAGGGGCGGGGCCAGCATGAATTGTTGCGCCGATCCCAAATAAATTGGGATCAGGTCAGGAGAATCATGATGTAATAGGGGCGGGGCGAGCATGACATGTTGCGCCAATTCCAAATAAATTGGGATCAGGTCAGGAGAATCATGATGTAATAGGGGGCGACCCTATTGCCATCAACGGGCACAAATCCAGAATCCGGGCTGCTACTGACAAATTCCTGATGGAAAAACCCAATTACACTTGGTCCAATCTGGGAAGCTAACCCAGGACCTCATGCTCAGCACTTGCAAAAAAAAACTTAATTCAGATTTAAAACTAATAGCATTTGCAGACGACGCCAATGCTGTTGTTAGTAAAAGTACTGCAGAGGCTTTGAGCAGCACCATGAATACGCCTGTTGAGTCCTTTCAAAAATGGTTTACAGCAAATAAGTTAATAGTTAATACTAAAAAAACGAACATCACGTGGTAGTGATTATCTAGACGTTAAGTTAAATAGAGACAAAATAGATATTGTCGACTCAGTGAACTTTTTAGTTCATATTGATTCATTATTAAGTTGAAAAAATGAACTAAAAGTTATAGACGGGTCAATATCATCAGCATGCTATGCCCTCAGCAGCCTACGAGAAGAACTTAGCACAGATATAAATTATTTTAATATTTTAAAATCAGTTTACTATGCACTGGTAGAGTCAAGATTGAGATATAGTATTCAACAATGGGGTAATAAGCTACAATTATAATTGTGATTCAGCATTTGTGCTACAAAAGAGGGCAATCAGAACAATATGTTCGTATTCCCCAAGTTGGGTCCTGTCAGAAACAATTCCAAAGTCTATCAATACTTACAGTACCTAGCCTTTACATTCTTACAGTATTGACTAGCCTAGCAAAACACGTAAGTGATTATGAAACGCAGGACGACGAAAGACTTAAAAGGGAAACCGTAGGGAACCAATATTTGAAACATAAAGTGAACACCAAATTAAATATTGTAACGCATTGTGTACAACCTCAAGCGGTAAAATTATTTAATTGCTTGCCTGGACATAAAACAACTGCTATATAAAAAAACCCTTAAAAACTTCTTACTGAAAAAATGTTTCTGTTCCGTGGATGAATTCATGACTCAACATTAGTGTAATGGTGATTTGTTGTCCTAAATTGTTTCAACTTTTACTTTTACTTTCTTTTATTTTTTATTGTGTAAGTAATTGACATACGTTTTGACGTTTGATGAATTTTTGGAATTATATGAATAAATATTTCAATGAATTTTATGTGAATGATTTTTGACAATGAATTTGAATTGTATGATGAATTTAAATGAATTATTATTGAACATTGTGGATTATTTATTAGTTTATATGACATGTTTCCTTAATGGATTTTATGTTAGGTATATGATTTTAATTTTTGACGTTTAATGAGGTTTTGGTATGACATATTTAAATATTTTAATGCGTTTTAGGTAAATGATTTGAATTTTGGAGATAGTGTCTTTTTTGTATATTTAACTATTTATTTTTATTTTCATGAAACACATTCAGACTAGAGATGAAACGGATATCCGGTAACTATCCGGTATCCCGCCCATCCGGCCGCCATAATAATATCCGGCCGAATACCGGATAGCTACTATTCGGCCGGATATCTATCCGGCCGAATAAAAAAAAACTGGATAAAAGAATCATATCTTTAGAGTACCGTAATTATTTGCTTTATTTAGTTAGTCATAGTATCACTTAACTTAAATATAATTAGTTTTAATTTTTAATCATACAATAGTAAATTAATGTAATATGAAGAAAGAGAGACCCGAATCGAACCGAGTCCACCCGATCGTTCGCGCGCCGCCTAAGCAAACGGCTAAGTTTCGCCGGATATCCGGCGGCCGGATATCCGGCGGCCGGATATCCGGCGGCCGGATATTCGGCTATCCGGCCACATGGTCGGCCGAATATCCGGTATCCGGTATCCGGCCAAACTGCTATCCGTTTCATCTCTAATTCAGACACAATGGAATTTTTTATTGAATAAATGAAATGAAATGAAAATGAAAATGCCACTAAACGAGGCAGTCAAAAAAGGTAGGCAAACCAGAAATAAAAAATAAACAACCAAATAACCAACAGCACTAAAATAAGCAAGTAACATGATGCCATATCATCATAATATACAGTTTAATGTTGCCAACTAATTACTTTTATAAACAGCAATATTTTAAAAATAAAACAAATTATTCGCGTAAAGTTTACTGACTGGCCCAAAGGTAAATTTATTCAAAATTCACGAGGTGTGATAAGCTTCGTTGTAAGAGTAAACTAGGTTCTACATCTAAAATAATGTAATTTTAGTTATAAGATATTTCTTGTTGGTTATGGCCCATAAAATACTTTATATCTAGGTTATCAAGATGTTATTTGATTTATTTTATAAACTTTGGTGCCGAAATCTTTGAAATAAAATACTTAGGTAAAATTATAAGGGCGTTCGTTAAAATATTTCTAAAGCTGAAGTTATTTTATCAAACTCACGCTTAACAATGTTTTGAAATAATTTTGCCAATAATGATGCTCACTTGAAAATAAACCGATAAAACGAACAAGCCACCTTGTAGGTGTATACCGAATAATTTTGCCAATAATGATGCTCACTTGAAAATAAACCGATAAAACGAACAAGCCACCTTGTAGGTGTATACCGAATAATTTTGCCAATAATGATGCTCACTTGAAAATAAACCGATAAAACGAAAAAGCCACCTTGTAGGTGTATACCGAACATGTCCGTAAGAAGTTCATAGAATCATCCCAGAGCTGATTTCCCGGGTTCGTTTTCTCCTCTACATATCGTTATTTCTCCTGACAAAGTTTATTCTGTTTATATTTATGTAGGTATAGGTAAGTATTTATTCATTTTCGAGTTCCTTATCCCGTACGTTACACCTGCCATGTTTTGTATTGTCGACTAGTACTACGGTAGAAAATGCCTCAGGCATTAAGTCCGCATTTGTACAGTATTTCTTTTTACATAAAGTATATTGTGAATAAAGTTTTAATAAATAAATAAATAATTCGAAAATGAAATAAAATAACGATTGCTTGGCCATCTTTAAATTATCAAAAACATTTCTAATATAGTACCTACATACCAAACCCGATCTAAGTACTAGGATATCAGCAGTGCGATTCTGTAACCATCTCACCGTGAAAACTTAGGTGAAGTGAGCTGTCAATAGTGTCAATTCCTAGCAAAAACAAACTCACTTCACCTAAATATTCACGGTGAGATTTTTACAGAATCGATCGGCTGTATCGTTAGAAGACAAAATTCCGAAACAGAAATATTTTTACCGACTTCAAAAAAAGGAGGTTATTAATTCGACACGTATGTAGGTAATATTATTGGAATTGCATTATATTCACTTATGACAATCTATTAGGGCTTCCAAACAAATGTTATAGACGTATGTATGTATGTTTGTCCACGTATTTCTCAGCAACTATTAATCGGATCGTGACCATTTTTTTTATTGGCTTACATTTATTTTAATTTAGGGAACAGTGCAAGTTTCTTCAAAATCGTTTCAGTAATTTTCAAGATATGGACTAACACGTGTAAGTGTGACGGTCTGGCTTATTGATACGAGCTACGGGTGTAGTGTCAAAGGGAAAACATCTCAAAACCTTGGTCAAATTCTAGTGCAATATTTACAACAAAACTATTACCTACTTTTTAGAAACAAATATTCCAGTTTTTACTTAAAACTCAAAATTACAAAATAAAAAAGTATTTTAAAAAATTATATCGACTTCAAAAAGAAATTAACTCAAAATTATGAAATAACTTTAATTTCGGAAGTCGGTGGCAAAAAATTAAAACTAAAATACAGACCCCAAGACACCGAATTCCGAAATTAAAGTTATTTCATAACTTTGAGTTAATTTCTTTTTGAAGTTGATTTAATTTTTTAAATTACTTTTTACATTTCCGAATGCAGGTACGTGCAAGTACAAACAGCTACCCTTCAGCGCTCGTAAGTTATTAATTCGTAAACGTTAACTGACGTTTCTGCAAAATTGAACAAAACCAATTATAATTTCATTCGGATCGAACTTCATACATGCTCGTACGAGGAGGTATCGGACCTAACTTTACTGCGAATATAGTTCGACAAAATGTAAATGTTCCATCAGTGCAAAGTGCAAGTTTAAACGAACTCAGGCATTGAAAAACTAAAGAACATTTTCGGATGTTTGACGAATCGTTATTTTTTGGGTTCCGTAACATGGGAACCAACGGAACCCTATTACTAACCCTCCGCTGTCCGTCCGTCTGTTTGTCAGCGGGCTTTATCTCATGCACCGTAATAGGTAGACAGTTAAATTTTTCAGTGTGTATTTCTATTCTATCTGCTATAAGAACAAACAATCAAAATAAAATAAAGTTAAAAGCATGTTTCTTTAATATGTATTATTGAAATAAAATGTACGGTGGTTACGGAACCTTTCCTGTGCGAGTCTGATTCGCAATCGGCCGGTTTTTTTCTTAGAGGCACTGAAGTTCCAGTGCCACTAAAAAAAAACTGGCCACGTTCGTTGAGCGTGTGAACACATTCGCCGCAGTTGCTGCGAATGTGTTCACACGCTCAACGAACGTGAAAAATGACGGATGTATAAATAAAAGCAGTTGAACTGACTATGTCAAGAATGTTTAAAAACTCGTGAGTGGAGCGAAAATAATCAAATGCCTTTAATAGTTTGAATTAGGACAACATTGCAGAAAAGAATCCCAAGGCGTATATAATTATGTAAACTAGAGAAAATATCAAAATTAACAAATAAAATATTACTTACTTGTACAAATAAACAAAATTATCATTCATCCATCTTCTCACAAAATCGACAAGCATCTCTCCATATCTCGGCGAACAAGTCACATTCTGGTGTTGATGTCAAACTCAAAACTCAAACTCAAAGCAAGCAAACCAATTACTTTTCGTAATTTGAATTGACAAGGTACAGTCAGAAAGATGAAGCTGCTCCTTCCAATGCGTAGTAGGTACGGTCGGCAACAAAACTCCAACAACACTGTAATTTTTACATGTTATTAAATTGACTACAATTTTTTTCAATAATCTGCTTTTTAGTTTTACACATAATAGTAAAGAGTTTATATTCAAAAAATTGTACTTCAGCTGCAATTTTGAACAAATATTATGCTCATTAACTGGGATTAAAAAAACTGAAGTGTTAATCGACTTTTGTTGCTGACTGTACCTACTACGCTGTACCTATAGAGAAGAGCGTGCAAGAAACTTAACGGACACTCTTTTACATAAAAAAGAGCTTGTTATAAGAGCATTGAGCATCGATGGAACCCTTTAGCTTGTGTCGTACTATGGCAACCCCACTTCGCCCCGGCATAGTCCGAGGGGTAAACATGGAGGTATACGGTTTCAGTGAAACCTCTGTGCTCGAAACCCATGTTTATCTTCCTCTGAAGGGTTCCTATCGTTGATTGTAAGGAAGACATCCCTATTGTGTGTGTTAGATTCGATGATATGAAATAATTTATGATGTTTAAAGATCTTCAAAAAACAAAACAGTCACAGGTCGAACGATATTTATCAGTAAAATAAGTAGTTAAAAATTAGTATGATGTTAAGTTAGCCAAGAAAAAAAAAAACTGTTGCTCTACGAAAATTAAAAAATGTCGTGAACATTTGTCATTTGCATCATAATGTACATTATGATGCAAATGTTCACGACATTTTTTAATACTGTTTACAATTCATCATCTGTCTAGCCTTTTCCCAACTATGTTGGGGTCGGCTTCCAGTCTAACCGGATACAGCTGAATACTAGTATTTTACATGGAGCGACTGCCTATCTGACCTCCACAACCCAGTTACTGGGTAATACCCCTTGGTAAGACTGGTTATCAGACTTTCGAGCTTCTGACTACTAAAGTATGTTCAAACTTACGTTTCAAATTAATATTATTTCAAGTTAAACAAATATCAACTTTATTTCAATGGTTAGGTATTAAGTTGATTTCAGAGTGACTAGCACTATTGAAAAGTTATAAAATGTTTGAAGTTGTAACGTAAACTGAACTTTATTGTGTAGGACTTTTTCCATAAACTTGTATTTGTTTACATTTTTGGAAAATAAATCGTGAATGCAGATTATGTAAACCTTTCGATATGATCTATAACCGAATCTGCCGTCCGTTGTATCAATTTATGAAATAAACACAGTCATGTTTTCTTTTAATCTCAGATGAAGAAATCTTGTTATTTTATTGTGCATACAAGGATAAAATATTTTTATCCTATATATGTTTGGTAGGTGTTTTATGTTTTTACTGGCTTTTTATTAGTTTTCGATTTCGAGGCAAGAAAAATCTATATACGCTGAAGAGTTTGTTTGAACGCTAATCTCTAGAACTAAAAGTCAGATTTGAAAAATATTTTTGAATTTAATAGCCCAAGTCTTGAGGAAGACTTATTAGGCTAGGACCTTAAGGAGTTGTGCAAAAAGAAACGCGATCCAACGCCGTGGGTCGACGACCGAGGGAGTTTAAAAAAACCGATCCAACGCCGTGGGTCGACGACCGAGGGAGTTCAAAAAACCTCTCCAACGCCGTGGGTCGACGACCGGGGGAGTTTAAAAAAACTGATCCAACGCCGTGGGTCGACGACCGAGGGAGTTTCATAAAAAATCCAATCCAACGCGGTGGGTCGATGACCGAGGGAATTTAAAAAAACCTAACTGTTATTTTAGTATATCGTGTATCTTACGACATCCACGCGAATGAAGTCGCGGGCAGAAGCTTATATGAAATAAATAATTGATGCCACTGTTGTTCGAGCATTGCAGCTTTTTCTGAAAAACGTCCATATATTTTCGTTAAGCCAAACAAACATTTTATTGGACACAATTGAAATACGGGATTAAGCAACAATATTTAGGTATTAAGCTACCCATTGTTGTCCCAGATGTACTAAAAATGCTTTAAAAGAGAAAAACGTGAAACTGATTTATATTAAGTGCAAATGGATTTAATGTTTCACAAAATAAAGCCGAAGTTATTACCAGAAATTAATGAATGTTTAAAGAGAAAACTGAAGGCCAATTCTCGTAATTAATAACGTTTAAAATCTTAGTCATAATCTCATCACAGCGACAATTAATGTCAAAAACTTGTTAAAAAATGGAGGAAAATTAGAGTTATTTTTGACAGATTGCGACTGAGATCAGAGGGGTAATTCTCTTAATTTTAAGAACGTTCAAAGTCTGATCTCAGGCTCAATATGTCAAAAATACCTCTAATTTCCCTACATTTTTGACATTTGTATGTCGCCGAGATGACACTGCGACTAGATTTTGAATGTTTTAAATTACGACAATTGCCCTTCTTATATTCTGCTGTTCCTGTGAAAATGGGAAATATTAGCACAAGTAAATAATTTTTCACAATTTTCTCTATATAATGGAGGACATACGGGCATGGAGGGCATTATGACATACGGTACCAAAACGTGGTCTCTCAGCGCACCATGGAGGAGATAGCTCTCTCGCAGTTTCTTTAAAGGATAAAATCAAGAATAAAGTTGTCCGGAAAAGAACCGGAGTAACCGACATAACTTGTAAAGCAAGCAAATTGAAGCGTCAGTGAGTTGCCATGTTTGTTGAAGAACCAATGGCCGGTGGCCTGGTGCAGACGAGTCCTGGAGTGGAGACAGCGAAATGTAGGACGCCCCCCTACCTAGACGGACCGACGGCTTTAAAAAGGTGGCTGGGTCAGACTGAATGCGGAAGGCGGAGGAAAGGGTGTTCTGGCTTACTCTGGGAGAGCCCTATGTCCAGCTGTGGACTGCGATATGTGTGACTGCGACTGTGGAATGAGTTGATTGAATGGATTATGTTAATGGTCAAGTATTTTTTACTGCATGGGTTAAACCTGTTTGTCAGTTACTGATGTGCTATCAGTGATGTTGACTTAAGACAAAACTGTTCAGAAATTCAAACTGTGTTTTAACATGTTTTTCATTGGCAGACGCAAAAAAAAATGTCAACAAAAGTTTTTTTGAGCGTTCGCTATTATCCTTTAAGTTCAGTGCATCTTTTTCTTAAAAAAATATTAGTTTAGTTCTGTCAAATTAAGATGCTCCATAGACAAGTTTAGACGTGATAAAAAATTTGCTACTAAATATACGTCAATTTAAATCAGGCGCTGATTAATTTTACAGGACTAAACTAATATTTATCTTCTGTCCTTTTCTTAAGGAAAGAGAAAGAAAATATGCGCTGAACTCAGACCAAATAAAAAACCAAGACAGAGAGCTGTCAACAGTAAAGTGAAGCTGATTTCGTAAACATGTGTGCACATAGTGAGGTGTAGTTTGATTGTAAATGGTTGTAAATGTGTGCGTGTGAGCGTGTATGCTCAGAGCGGAGGTGTAGTTTTTGCATGCTTCACTGTATTGTTCGCAACGCTATGTCTTGACTTTTTATTTGGTCTGAGGCGTTGAACTTAAATTTAGTTTAGTTTGTGAACAAGGGAATCGGCGGCAATGCCTTTTATGGACAATACATAAACTCACGCCTTTTTCCATGGGGTTGGGCAGAAACCACAGAACGCCACCTGAAATGATCCTTACATAAATATCTCTATTTTTTCAACATCAGTTGCCAAACTCATCGATCTACGGTAATTTTAGCTCAAACATGTCGTAAACGTCCATGGAGCTTCTTACAACCATAGGGAGTGAGTTAAGTCAACAATTGCAGCATTAAGTCAACATTGCGTAAGCAGTCGGTAGTCGGTAACTTATTGCTAACAAGCAGCCGACTGACCTATTTCCGAGTTGACTTGCCACTGGCCAGGTTCGCCAAACAGTTGGTACACTGGTTGGTAAACAATTTCCCCATGATTCGTTCTGTAAGATAAGCGTTTGATTGTGTTATCGATGCTGTTTCGGGTTTTGCGCTGTTTTTTATGACACTTTTCCTTGACCAAAATTCAATTAATGACGTCTAACGTAAATAAATGAATTTTGAATATGGGGACTTACTGTGACGATCTCAAATATATTTTTTTTCATAATTTAAAAGTAAATTGTATTAAAGTTATTTTGAAAATTTACCATTTCCCCCTTTATCTCCGAAACTACTGAGCTTAAAATTTTGAATAAAATACAGAAAATTGTTCTATAGGTACCTATAGATTACAGGAAAACCTATATGAAGTCTGTGGTCTTAAAACAACACGGTAAATCTCTCAATATTGTGTGTACAAACTTACATTTTCAGTTGGAATGAATGGGAGAACATGTTTTACAACTACAATGTTAAGTTTGTTCTTGGGATAAATTCATTCCAACTACGGAACCCTTCATTGTGCGTGGTCCGACACGCATTTGGCCAATTTTTTCTCCTTTAAAAAGAATCACAGAGCACAGATATCTACGCCTCGGCGACCGCTGCAAGAGACGGCATGGCCGACAGTTTCCATTGAAACCAAATGTTTCACCGTTTACTCGTATTATGATGACGTATAGAAGCTGACATCTGTCATGATGATGGTGATCATCAATTTACTGGCTGGCAGAAAATCTGCAATCAGTGCACTTTCGGCGCCACAAATTTTGTTAGTACTGTCTCTACTCTGGCGGCGATTCTGTATAATGTGCGACAACAAAATTATTAGATAAGTAACCTTTCTCGACAGTACAGTCACCGGCACGTAACTTGACAAGATTTTGGCGTAGTCAGAGTTAGTTTGCGCATGCACACTTAGTGCAACAAAAAGTTGGTGACCCTTATTTCTTGTCATTATTATAGAATAATGAAAAGCAATAAGGGTTACGGCCAAAATTTATTTAAAAAATGACCTTTTTAGAAGAATGTTCAAAAGGCAAAACTCATTCAACAACTCTTGGCAAGTTACGGCGACTGTAAAACCGTAGGTAGTTAAATAAATATTATGTGTATACATACACACATGACATTTGGTACAAGTAACTACAAGATAAATTCAATTCAGAAGCACAATAATAAAAACAATACACACAAAAGCAGTTGCTGCTACTAGCAATCCAGACAATGGTTTATTTTTCAAAGTAGTGTTTAGTATCAGCACTTACTTGGTTCGGTAAGTAGTGGTTGCACCAAAGAAATGTTACTAAGCAAAGAAAGTCCCTGATTAAGTGCACGCTTTACTTAAGATATTTATGCTTGGAAGGACTCGGGGATATATTTTGAGAGATTTCTAACCAGAGCTAGTTGGGAAAGTGCATTAGTACCTAGAAGAAGAAAAAAGAAAAACACATTTTTTTTAAGTGTGGTACTCACTGTTCGAAGTATTTACGACTTTATAAATGTTGACGTAAAATATCAGGCGTAGGTTATTATATAGTTGTTTAGCGTCAGTTAATTGAATTCCATACATGTACTTAACTAATTATCAACAAAGCCAATGTGTTCGTGTTATTCGGCAAATTGTGTTTAATTTTAAAGCTAATTCTACACTATTATAATATTATGTTATACATTACAAGTTTGCTTTTCTATTTCTAATAACAGAAAATAATTTATTAGCATTATTAAGCTCGCAATTTAGAAGATATTGACAATCCAATAATAACAACATTCAATGAGATATTGTTAGGATTTATTTATTCATAGCAAATTCTGCATAACAACAAATTATTATGAATCGAATTAGTAACTAGCAGCGCCCCGCGGTTTCACACGCGTAAGTTTCAATCCCGTGGGAATATCGAGAAAAACTATCCTATGTCCTTTCCCGGGACTCAAACTATCTCTATACCAAATTTCATCTAAATCGGTTCAGCGGTTTAAGCGTGAAGAGGTAACAGACAGACAGACAGACACATTTTCGCATTTATAATATTAGTATGGATCAGCCGATACACTAAATATCTAACTAAACTTTATGAAGGTTAACTTAACATGCGCGCTCTTCTGGCGTTCAGTTATATCAATCAGTCAAGTGGCGGGACCCGCACGGTTCCAGAACCGCGCAGCTACCGTCGCGTCTACTGGTCTATTGGTTTAAGATCTTATGTGAAAACTTAGGCTTAACTTGAAGTGAGCTGTCATTTCACGTGATGCTCGGGAAAAACCTTTGAGCGCTCTTCTGGCGTTCAGTTATTTCAATCGGTTGAGTGGCGGGACCCGCACGGTTCCAGAACCGCGCAATTACCGTCGCGTCTACCGGTCTATTAGTTTAAAGATCTCATGTGAAAACTTAGGCTTAACTTGAAGTGAGCTGTCATTTTACCTGATGCTTGGGATTTACTCCATTGACAGCTCACTTGAAGCTCACTTCACCTAAGTTTTCACGGCGAGATTTTAACACAATACAATAATCCTATATGTCTTTGTTGTAAATAGACCGGCTGATAACACGCTTACATTCTTGTTCACAGTCATAATAGTTTGTCAAATCTGAGCTCCCAAATAACAAAATATGTACCTACTAGGTACTTGGTATACTTTCATTAAGTGAACTATACCATTTTACAAGGCAAGCCATGTGGTGCAAACTATTTCTTTATCAATTTATGTTCTATACTTACATTTATTAAAATAGTATCAAAGTCAAAACTGTACATTGAATATTTTTGTAAAAACTAACTGCTACGAGGCCTGATGCTGAAAATATAGTTTTTAGAATTTTTCTCCGATTGTCTGTTTGTATGTTCCGGCTTGGCGCAAAAACAGCTGAATTGATTCAGATAAAATCGGCACAAAGATTGTTTACGGTCTGGATTAACACTTACAGTAATTTTAATCCCGGTACTACGTTCCTGTGGGATATTTATCGACTACCACGCGGGCGAAACCGTGGACAAAAGCTAGTTATTTATATTTCCTCGGTGTTGAGCCGAGCATTGAGAATACACCAGAGCGCGTCCCAGCGCGTTATAAAAACACACTGTTGGATTTTGAACTCTCGGCGCTAAGCAGTGCGTTGAAAATCGCCGCGGGAAAAACGTATGTCACCTGGGGGCCTAAAAAGGCCACTTTCGCAGAATCATAAAAGGACAACATTATGAATCATAATGGACAGTTAACTGTTAAGTTAATCGTATCAAATCCCATTGGTGAAAGATTTTTCAGTCACTTTCTTTGTCTGTGCTAAAATACCAATCAATCCAATCCCAATCACTTTATACCTACGTATTCCAGTGAAAAAAAGAAAAACACGGACTGTCTTCGCCATATGATTCATAATGTTATCCTTTTATGATTCTGCCAATGTGGCCTTTTTAGGCCCTCTGGGCTTCGGATCTCCCAATAATTTCACCACAAAAACATTCTAGAGTGAAGTACGGACAATGACCTTTAGATCTCTTTGGTTCAGCAACAATAGAGGAGTCAAACAATGTAGCAAATCAGTAAGTAAGTATAGGACTTTTATATTGAACAAAAGGGATACAAATATTATGTAGATGGTCAATGTGTTGAAATAATTTAAGTAAGCAAATTTTGTTAGATTTTCTTTCATTAAGAGGAAATGCGGGCATAGAGACTTTTGAAAAATCCTAAGTAAAATTTGAGGTTTGGCTCTCGCCTATTTATTCCTCCAATATTGGACCAATTTAAAAGATATTTCACAAACTGAATAAGAAGGATATATTATACTGTGTTTTTTTTCCTATGTTTTTCTTGTACTCTATATGTATATAGTGAAAAGAATACTGCTGCGGTTGCCGTGTCGTTGTAGTGCAACAGGGATCATCATCATCTGCCTAGTGCCCCGTGGCTAAATGAGAGGCCGGTGGATTGTCAAATTTGTACACTAGGCCTCTGTTGACAACGGTTTAAATCGGCATTTTTTGAGGGCTCTAGTGCTTATAAAAATAATGTATCATTAAAAGGAAAACATAGGGATATGTAAAATAAATCATTGCTTTATGGTCGTTAACCAGAAAGAAAACAGGCGAGAGTGTTTCTATGTAGAAACAACCACCCACATTTCCTCGTAAGGGGTGGACAATGAACCCAGGACACAAACAAAAAACAATACAACAGAAAAATACACATATCAACAATATTCATATTATGTGTTTGTACCCGGATTCTATGTCAAAAACGGATAATATTTCATACTCATAAGTTCACTAGCTTTTGCTAGCGCCTTTGTCTGCGTGGAGGTCGGAAATTATCCCACGGAAAAGTATTACAAGGATAAAAAGAAATTCTATGTGTCAAGCCAGGTTATAAACTACCTGTGTGCTAAATTTCCGTTTTCCGTTCAGCCGTTTTTGCGTGATTGAGTAACAAACATCATCAAAATGTACAAACTTTCACATCTTTATACACAAATATAAAACAAAGATGGGTGAGTTTCACCATTTATGACTCCAGTACGGCTGGACCGATTTTTATGATCTTTGATTTTTTGGATTTGTCTCCGCCCCGAATAGCAGATAAACTATTAAAATATGGGAAAATTATTTAGCCACGGAAAGTTATCAGATGATTGAAAAAAATCTGCTCATAATAAATATTTTTGAAAGATTAATATGCGATGACCGCTGGGCAAAAGTCTCCACATAATGGGTGCCTGAAGGTGGACGACGCTGCTGAGGCCGGCTAAGAAAGAGATGGCGAGATAGCCTGGACGCGTACAGCGAGGGCTGGTTCGAGGTGGCGTGGGAAAAGAGTTCCTGGAAGAATTTGGGGGAGGCGTTTGCTCAGCAGTGGAACAGTGAAGGATAACAAAAAAAAAAAATGCAGATCGAAAAATGACTAAAATGACGAATAATTATTAACAATACGTATTATTTTTATTTTCCCATCAACGACTTTTAGATCTCACTCAATAACTAACAAAGGATTTTCAATATCGCCTTCAATTTGTGACAGGTATTATCAAATTTCATCTTCAAGCCAAACATTAGAAGACGTTTCACGTTTCAAGCATTCAATAACTCGTTGATGAAAATAGATTATTATTTAATCATTTCATCATCATTCATGAAGTTGAAACGGTAGAAATTGAGACATAGCTTGTTTTAATATTTAGGTAATTAAAATGAGAATTCATGGCTCTTGTTCTATTCGTTTTATATTACGAACAAACTAGCTGTGCCCACGACTTTCTACAACAATTGATGTTGGAAAACAATGTGTCTCTCTACTATTTGTTTTTTTCTAAAACAAAGAAAATTTAGTAAAAATTTAATTTTTTGACGTGACAACGTCTAATAAATCGATGAAGCTGGCTGCACTCACGAAAAAACATGACTCATGTAGCGTTACCTCGCGGCCTCGCTCTGTAGCGTTCCATGGCGGCTTGAAGTGCAAGCGAATATTAACAAATGCAATGCAACTATTCCATCAGTATTTTCTTATGACGTTGTCACGTTCAACTATCGTCAGTAAACCGACTTTACAGACAACCGATTTTTTTTTTCTAAAACAAAGAAAGTTTAGTAAAAAGGTAAATTTAGTAAAATGCAGTTATTTTGATGTTACAAACAGATACTTCAATTTTATTTATTTATGTAGATAGATGTCGCAAATTGCCCCGCGGGGACATGCTACCGGGACAAAAAGTAACCTAAATGTTATTCCATAACATCAGCTATCTGCCAGTGATAGTCCCGTCAAAATCGGTCCAGCCGTTTCAGATATTAGTCGGAACAAATAGACAGACAGATAGAAAAAAAAAATTGTTATAAGTAGGTACCGTATACACTTTCATATGCATTTAGTAAAAATCTGTTATTTTGACATTACAAACAATAAAATTTTATTTATTTGTATAATGTATGTCTAAGTATAGACCAATGTTTACGTTAAATGTAATAAATACCATGGGAAAGACCTGGATTAGACTTGCACAGACCAGGGAAGCATGGCACATAAGGGAGGAGGTCGAAACTACTTCGCGTGACAAAAATCACATCAGCTTACGTACATACTCGTAAATCGTAAGCCGCCACTTTTGCGCTCAGTCCTGTGTACTACTGGCTGGATGAGCATGAGCGCTGGCGGTAGGCCCCTCGGGGTGGAGCAAGACGGGTGCGGCGCCCGGCGGCATCTTTGAATCGATTTGATTTTCCCATCACTAAATAGTACTTGTGACGTCATAGTAGCTTTGTTGTAGCGGCACGCTTGGTTTTCATACAGATCGTCATATTTGCATCATCTGATATATATGTGGTCGCTGCCGATGATGATGATGAAATACTACTCGAATTAAAAAGGTTCTTTACTTTAGAACATTTCAGTATTCCTTTATTCCCTAAAACATTGCACCCAGTTGCTATTTTCTCCTTTTCCAACCCGCATTGAAATGATATTATTTTGCCAAAACGTGTTTTATATCCGACGACGTCAATTAGTTTCCATTTTCCCCCTTCATTACAGAGAAATGTCGCCGAAATAAGATTTTCGCCAGCAATATCGTTCAAATATCTCGTAATTCCTTATAATCAGTATCAAGATGGAACAAAGAAATAATATAACGTTATTAATGTTACAGAATTATCTGGTCCTACTGTCGTCAATACGTCCTGGGGCAATAAATGGCCTCCATATTTCTCTTGGCGAGCAATGAATCCAATTATCGGGCTGTGCGGCGGCGACATGTTAAATGGTCCCCATTGCTTCTCGCCAACCTCTGTCTGCTATCCTCATCCACCTCAATAATGCGGGGATCATTATAACGTCGGAATATCTTCATTTTTCAATAATATTAAACCGTTGGTCCTCAACAATTGTCCTTGGAATGTTCTTTTTTTTCGAATGAGCGCCCATGATTTGATTTTTGGCGCGCTATTGGCTTATATAATGATGACAGTTATTAGTGGATATTATAATTTTAAATGGGTGGTGTTGATAGGTAATTTTGGTGTTATATTGATGCACAAGGTACTTATATTGCTAACTTTATGATATTTTTGAACACTTGGCATAGACAAATGCAAAAAACATGTCGGTCCTGTGCAAAGGTACCTACAGTTCTTTTACCTCTAATTTTGAGTCACTGTCAAAATCACAGTGGTCTTCTATAGTATGGATTACGTTTCCGCAGTTAGTCCTATAATAGACCATTGTGCGTGGCACTGTGGTCTTTATACTCCTTGTAATAAGGTTTCTGTTGTATTGCTGCTACTGACAAGTCAGTTAAAATCACAATGATCTTTATTGTCGTTATAATAAGGTTGCTGTTTGGTTTCTGTTGTCAGAGGTGAAATAACTGTGAGTGGACTGCACAGACGCTAGCACATCAAGCTACCCGAAACTGTCATATTTTCCCAATCAACTTTGAACCTTATGCTTTAGCGATAAAGTTGAAAATCTATTAAAGAAATTTGACAGATTGTAGTAGCTTGATGTGCTGGCGTCTGTACAATATTATTTTGGCAAGTGTCCAAAATCGAAACTAACGTCGCCATCTTGTTGTAACAATTTCACAAATGATTAGAGTTCGTCCCACGAAAAAAGTCTGGCGGCAATAAGGGAACTAATTATTATTATACAGTTAGCCATGCCTACAACAATCCTCCTACCTTACACACCTTTCTCCATTTAAGATTGTGTATTTTATGAAACCAGCTTGTATTATGATGTTGAGATAAATATATAAATAAAGATTTATGTCTCCATCGTAAAGGCTCCTTCAAACAAGCGCGACACGCGACGCGAATCGCGCTCGCCATAAAGGCACCGCAAGTCGCGCAACCGGCGCAACGTGCGGTGCCTTTGTGTCGCGCGCGATTTTATCGCGTGTCGCGCCTGTTTGAAGGAACCTTAAGCCTGTCGCGCCGCGCCTGCGGGACTTCTTTCGTGGGACAGACTCCACCAACATCGCCCCTCTGTCAATGGTGCCGATTCTGTTGTTCACAAACTGAACTAAATTTAAATTCAGTGCATCTTTTTCTTTCTATTTCATTAAGAAAAGGACAGAAGATAAATTTTAGTTTAGTCCTGTTAAATTAATCAGCGCTTGACATAAATTGACGTAACTTTAGTAGGCAAGTTTTTAATCACTTCTAAGCTTGATGGAATAGTGTCAGTGGGAATATTGTAGACTGATTAGGATGATTCGAACTCTTAATTAAAACATCACTAAAAACTTCTCTGCATAACCAAATGAGGCCAAACTATTGAACTGTTGAACATGTAGTGTGAAAGTGTTATAGTGAACGAAGTCTCAAACACTCGTATATCCTCCGGAGCTGGAAGTTCGTGTTTATCGTGACAGTTTGAGCTACCTGCGATCGTTTTCGACGCGACACGCTGCACGCTGGTACAAACTAGTGAATGAATTTATTTGTTGAATTTTCAATGGAAATGGAAAATTTCGTGGAATAATTTCAATCCAAACAGGATTGATCCATTTATTTGGGTTAAAGAATATTAGAAACTAGCTTTTGCTTGCGGCTTTGTCCGCGTAGAGGATGGAAATTATTCCACGAAAATTATTCTGCGAGGATAAAAAGTATCCTATGTCCTAACACAGGTAATGATGTCTATCTATGTGTCAAATTTCTTCGAAAGCCGCTCAGCTGTTAAGGCGTAAGAAAGTAACAGACAGACAGTCAGAGGTAATTTCGTATTTATTGATAAAAAAAAATAACATTAAATGGTAAAAAATAACACAAAGTAATATTTTCCGATTCCTGTTTAGCTCGGCTACTGTTGACATGTTATTAGATGAGTAAAAAATACTTTTAGCTATATCATTAAGTGTATCATGGCACTAAAACAGAAAATAGAATTAGTGTTATAAAGACTGCCTCGACCCACTTAACTCGCATTCAAAGACTACCTTCTGCCCGCGACTTCGTCCGCGTGAAATTTTCCCCGACCCATCCCGTCGCATCGCATCGCCTGCCCGCGCTATTACTTCGTTTTTTGCATTTTTTCTTACTTTTTGCTCGGTTCCTAAGAGTTCTGGCGTGATGTTAAATAGCCTATAGCCTTCCTCAAGAATTGGGCTATCAAAGGCTAAAGGGAGTTTCAAAGATAAGCAAACAAACAAACTCTTCAGCTGTATAATTAATATAGATATTAAAGCAATATTAAAGCCATGATAATCTTTGAAGTTACATCTTCAAATGTTTTCGAGGGAGACGAAAATAACGCAAAAGTAATGAGGTCCATAAATTGTTATGTATTCTATAAAGTGGGTTTCTGTAGCGTCTCCTTTGCTTAACGATAATGATGGCAGAAAAAAATGTACGCATACTTGCGTATTGGACTGAATGGATCTGTGCTACGGCGTAGTAGCTTACGTAGCCCAGATTTCGTAGCGTTGGCTACGCCGCGGCCGCCGCCGTAGCGATCATTCGTTTTAATTGAAATAAATATTATTGTATTTTTTAAGGTAAAAGAACGCGTACGCGTATACGCGTATGTTTGAATATATTTCATTTATATGAAAGGAAGCACAAAAAATATTGCGCTTATATAAAAATGAAGCATATTACATCGTAAAATTCATTGAATACAAAACACTATTTTTCCACGTATTTCGCACACGTGTCAGTTTCCATATTCCGTTGTATTATCACGTATAATAAATACATAAATTACGTATTTTTAACCAATAATAATACTACTCCAATACAGGTACGATACTAACATTTCATCAAAAATGAGCCCAAACATTCGAGGACCAATCTTATCGCATCGGAAATATCTGCAGAACTGCACTTTAGTACACCGAACGCTTTGCTAGCATCACATTGGGGCCTAATACTGCCATTAGGCCCCAATGGGATGTTAAGCGAGTTATCGAAGTCCACGCTGTAAACGAGCATTTTCAACTAGGAAATTCAAATGCACTTAACCCGGTTTGCGGATCAAAAGACCAAAAGCTGCTCAATTGTTCGTAATAGTGCTTGAGGTTAGCTAATGAGAGATAGGGGATTATTTGACTGTGTAGATTCTAGAAGTGAGTGCGTGAAAATATTGCGTCAATTTTTTTTCTTCTTTAATTTCTTTGTATAGAGGCTCGTGGTTTAATAATAACAGCCGCGCGGGTCAATCAAAGGTTAAGCTACGCTTGCTGCGATTGGTTCGTGGGTGGGTGACCTTCCATTAGATATCGAGATCCATCTTTGCCTTCTCGAAAAGCATTTTAAGAGGAAATGCGGTTGGTCTATTCTCCATAGAAACGCTCTCGCCTCTTTTCTTTCTGGTTAATGACCATAATGCAATGATTTTTTACACAATAATAAATATTAACTACTTCTATGTTCCTATGTATTCCTTTTTAATGATACATTATTTTTATAAACGCATTGGAACCTTCAAAAAATGCCGACTTAAACCGCTGTCAACAGAGGCCTTGTGTACAAATTTAATTACTATTAATGAGAAAAGAAAAACTTAAGGACACATTATATATTCTTCTCATTCAGTTAATGAAATATCTTCTAAATTGGTCATATATTGGAGGAGGAAATAGGTGAGAGCCAAACCTCGAATTATGACTTTTTACTTAGACTTTTTTTTGAGAGCAGTGGTGGCCCAGTGGCATCGGCCGCGACTTACGAGTTGTAGGTCGTAGGTTCGAACCCAGACAGGCGCATTACTTTGTGTAAATTATTTCATCACCACTGCTCTCAAAAAAATTCGAAGACATGTGACATCTGCCAACCCGCACTGGGCCCGCGTGGTGGATTACGGCCCACTCCCTCTCACAGAGAGGAGGCCTGTGTCCCAGCAGTGGGAACATTATAGGCTGATTATGATGATGATATGACTTAGACATTTTTTTGAAAAAGTCTCTCCGACCGCATTTTCTCTTAAGCCGTTGATCTCGATTGTCTTTCTTCGATCTTTGACAGTCGTTACGGGTAGTCAAGAGTCCAAAAGTCTAACAACCAGTAACACACACAGCAAGAGATATCGTATTACCCATAAGCAGTCACTCCATGTAAAATACTGGTATCCAGCTGCATTCAGTTAGACTGGAAACGACCCAAACATAGTTGTGAAAAGGCTAGGCAGATATACCAGTAGCCAGTAGGCTGAGTGAGATATCGATGCGCAAACTGAAACCATTAATTCAGATCATTGATTGAGTTCTCTATATGAAAAGGCCTTTGATCAATAATTAACCAAATAGCTTCGGTAATAAGGTCACATTATTCAGCTAATAATATTATGAAGCAAGTACATACTGTTTATTTTATGAAATTAGTGTTAGATGACTAGTTAGGTGACTTTAGGCTTGAATTCACTGACATCGTTCTCTAAAACCTAAAAATGTCTAATGTTTTATAGAAATCAGTACTATGTTGTCGATGTCGGAACTCTTATTCCTATTGATTAGGGCGGGAGAGTCGATTTAAAAATGTTCATCTAATCGAATCTGTTCCTGGTTTTTTGTTAGAATTTTAGGATTCCCATCACTAAATCGCTTATGTGACGTCACAGTAGGTAGAAAAATAATGCCACACTTGGTTTCTATACAGACGATGCGACTTGCGTTATCTAGCCAATATGTCTGTGGTGTTTGCACAGAGCGGAGGTGCAGTTTTTGCATGCTTCACTGTATTGTTCGCAGCGCTATGTCTTGACTTTTTATTTGGTCTGCGATAACAGATATATTATATAGAATTTAAGATATTTCTACATTTTCTACTCTAAGAAAATAGCACAAATATTACTACGCGAGACAGGCATGTAAACAAGAAAGTCATAAATATAGATAAATTCGGTACGCGATCAGTTTCAAAATAATCTCATTTCACCCGTTTTGCCTGCAGCCGGCCATTACCGCTTCATAATTTCATTACAGTCTTGGAGTATTACGGGACCGATCGGAATACTTTCTGTAAAAAACAAAGAATGTAGAACGGCTATAATCTAATCGAATTATCGACATTCCTGGGGTAAAAATTCCTCGCCCAATTCCTTTAGGCTTCTAGGGTAATGTCATGCAGGGTGAATGCCATGCCTCAAATACCACAACGCTAAACTATACTCCATGATCTCTCAAGCACCGCTAATGAGACACAATTGATTTTCATTTGATTACTTCTCTGTATCGCATCATCATCATCATTATTTCAGCCGAAAGACGTCCACTGCTGGACATAGGCCTCCCCTAAGCACCTCCACTTCGACCGGTTCTGTGCTTCTCGCATCCAACGGGTTCGGAGTGGGGACCGCGTACCAGAAGTCATAGTTTTGAAACGCCTCCAACAAGTTGGACCGATGATCTTGTGAAGACCGCAGGAATCCGCTGGAGGTGAGAACACAGAGCCGGTCGAAGTAGAGATGCTTGGGGGAGACCTATGTCCAGCAGTGGACGTCTTTCAGCTAAATACTCATAAACTCGTAATTTAGCACCACGGAAGATAAATACGGTCCTATGACGAACAGAAAAGGCCAGACAATTTGACAACTATAAGCATTCGTATTTAAACCCGTCTACTAGCCCAGAGTCATGAATGGATCTAGAATGCCTATTTGTAATAAAATAATCAATATTCTTGTTTGATTTAGGTTTCCGACCCTGAGAGCGTGTAATGCCGAAAGCGGACACAGCCCGAATATAGAGCACCCACAAGATTTACACTTAACATACATCACGCTAGGATATGACGGACCAGTGCGGAATTTAATCAAGTAGTTTGTAACAAAACACAGGTGCTTCTAAACGTGCACCGCATAGTTGCGTTACTTGCTCGTCTGTTCAGTCCGTGTAATAGGTACTTACTGGTAAATTGCTGTTCTTGGGTAATGTGTGTGTGCAAAGATGGGAATGTAAATTAAGTTGTGGGTTTTAATTAATTTGCAGTATCACTGTAAATGATTGAATAAATAAAACAATGCAACCTGCGGTAGTATTTTTTATGACAATAATTACGGTCTTTCTTACACGAAGTTAAAATGTTGGAAAAGCTTATGCTTATAGCATAACCAGCTTATAATGTTCCCACTGTTGGGATACATGCCTCCTTTTGATGAAAGGGAGTGGGCCATAACTCCACCACGCGAGCCCAGTGTAGGTTGGTAGATGTCACGTCTTTATTTTTTGGTTCTAGGACATGCCGGTTTCCTCACGATGTTTTCCTTCACTGCTTTGAGAGCAGTGGTGATGAAGTAATTTACTGAAACTAAAGCACACAGACGGGCGTCTGTGTTTGAATTTATGACCTACAACTCGTAAGCCACTGCTCTGTGTGATCTCTGCGTTCATGCTTAAACGATTTTTTAAACATGAAAATAACATGAACCAGGAAAAAATGAGCCGGCTAATTTATCTGCGGTAATTGACCTCAAAAAAAATTCAAGTAACTTTTATACAAGCCCTGGAAAATAAATCGCTTAGCTTAAGAAGCCAAATATGCATAATTTACGTTCGCGGAAAGCAGAAAATTAATCCAACGATCTACCAACAAGGGTACATCAAAGAAACTTTTGATGAGGGTCAATGTTAATGGCGTTTGAACCATAATCCCGATTATAGAAACAAGAGAGATACGTTATTACCTCATTATCGCGATAAACTTGTCATCTAGTTTAATGTTAGTACTCACGGGGGAGTTGGCAATGTCAAATGTGGTATGTAGAAGATTAATGATGTTTGTGGAATGTTTGGTAGTTTGTGTCGTGAGAAATAACGCTAATCGTTGCTCTTTACATAGCATTATAAGCCTATAATGTTCCCACTGCTGCGACACAGGCCTCCTGTGCAGTATATGAGAGGAAGTGGGCCGTTATCGACGATTACTGACAATTGTTTACACTGACTGAACTGCTCCACTCAAATCTGTGTGGTACTTTCCTCAAAAGACTATTTCAGACATAAATCTACATGGTCAAAATTATGTCTGGACTGTCTGGAGGTCACAGCCTTAAAAGAGGCTGTGACCTCTGAGTTTGTTTTGGCCGTTCTTCTCAGAGTAGTCAGATACGAAAAGCCGAACACATCTAGCTTATTTTTTTTATTGTAATATGTCGTATAGAAGTTATTCCGATATCCTATTCACAGAATAAACATTTTCAGTCACCCACGCGATCTTAGTGCGGGTTGGTAGATGTCACATGTTATCGACACAATATTTTTTGTGAAATAATTTACAAAAAGTAGAGCGCCTGTCCTGCGTGATCGCATGAGGAATAATGAGATCCGCAGGAGAACCAAGGTAACCGACATAGCCCGAATAATTGCCAAACTTAAGTGGCAGTGGGCAGGGCGCATTGCTCGCAGAACAGATGGCCGATGGGGCCGAAAGATTCTGAAGTGGCGACCGCGTACCGGAAGACGTAGCGTTGGAAGGCCTCCACAAGGTGGTCCGACGAACTTGTGAAGGCCGCAGGAACCCGTTGGATGCGAGAAGCACAGAACCGGTCGAAGTGGAGGTGCTTGGGAGAGGCCTTTGTCCAGCAGTGGACGTCTTTCGGCTGAAATGATGAGTGTGGCTGTCTGGGTTCGTACCAAAGCCCTACAACTCTCAAGTCGCGGCCGTCACCACTGGGGCCACCTTGCTCTTTACATGGTTGGTGAATATTAAAAAAAAGTACGTTAATTTAAATGTCTAGGGATTTCACTTGTGTCATGAAATCGCCAACATCCGTTCCATTCCATCCATTTAATAGACTTTTTAAGGGTTTGTAAATAATATTTAGGCGGATCATACGCTACAGTGCGCCACGCGACGGGGCACAGATAACGCGTCCCCGCGCGAGATTTTATGTACAAATTTAATAAAAACGCGCTTCCGCGCGGGGAAATTGCCTCCATTTCCCGCCCCTTGAATATCATTCAAGCCGCTAATGGAACGGCGCTATTTAGTTAAAGGGCTAGGCAGTTAACTAAAAGGCTGATTAAGCTAATTGGCTGCGACAGTTATAAGATATAAAATATGTATTTTAATTACAAGATTAAGAATTAATATCTTCCCGATGTACAAATGCCAGCACATCACGCTACTACAATTTGTCAAATTTCTTTAATTTTACAGTTTCGGGTACCTTCATGAGTTGGCTTCTGTACTTAGGTATATGCCTAATTTAGTCATATCCGAGCGTCACGGCAAAATTTGTTTCTGTGATCCCAGCTCATAATCTGATAGCATGACTAATGAGAATTGTGTCTGGGTTACCATGAAGGACCACTTAAAACCGTTCCAGTATTATCCTTGGTCCTCGTGGTCCTTAGCCCCACAATTATTAGTACGATGATGTGCATTTGTTAGTGGTGACAGATGTAGCAGATGCGCAGTGATGGCCAAGTGGTAACGGCCCACGACCTTACGACTCGTAAGTCGTAGGTCGTGGGTTCGAACCCAGGTGGCGCTTTACTTTGTGTAAATAATTTCATCACCACTGCTCTCAAAACGATGAAGGAAAACAATGTGTGGAAAAAAAAAAAACAATCAAAATCAAAAGTCATTTATTCAAATTAGGCTGAGAATCATCACTTTTCGAACGTCAAAATTACATTAATCATTAATTATAGTCCACTAAAACGCCCGTCCATCACAGCTTCCTAGTTCTTTCACTGGGAAGAAGAAGTGGCGCAACAAACTCCCAAAATACACGGAAACAAAAAATCGTAGACACGTGACATCTACCAACCCGCACTGGACCTGCGTGATTACGGCCCGCTCCCTCTCACCGAGAGGAGTTCTGTCTGCCAATGTACAAATGTTCACAGATGATGTATTTCTGTTGCCGCTATAACAACAAATACTAAAAACAGAATTAAATAAATACTTAAGGGGGGCTTCAATACAACAAGCGTTTTTGCCTTGTGGTACGGAACCCTTCGTGTGCGAGTCCGATGCGCACTTGGCCAGTTTTTATTCTGACCTTTTCTGATTTTACTCGGCTCCTAGGGATCATAGCGTGATGTTAAATAGCCTATAGCCTTCCTCAAGAATTGGGCTATCGAATATTTTTTCAAATCCGACTGGTAATTCCAGAGATTAGTTCGTCCAAACACACACACAACAACAACAACAACAAACAACAACAACAACAATCTTCAGTTTTATTATTAGTATACCTAGATATAGATTTTGAAACTATGTCCGTACCTATTGTTTCGCAGCTTTTTTGGACAAGTTCGTGTTTCTAATTAAGCACCAACACAACACCCATACCCAATGATAGATCAATCTCCCTAGCTTTTTCCCAACTTTGCTGTGGTCGGCTTCCAGTCTAACCGAATTCTGAATACCAGTAAACCATGCGGCGTCACTGTCTATTTGATCCCCACAACCTTGGTAAGACTTTTTGAACTTCTAACTACCCGTATCGAATGTCAAAGATCTAAGAATGACAGTCGGGACCAACGGTTTAACGTGCTTTCCGAGGCACGGAGGGTGTAGATATGTAATGGATGGTCACCCATTCACGAACTGACCGCAGCAAGCGTAGCGTAACCTTCGATCGTGTATTAAGCCACGTGCCACGATACAAATCAATTTACACAATATTTACATTTACTGACCTCTAGAATCTGTTCTTAACAATGGTTCTTGAAACGTTTCATGGTGTTTTAGCCAAGCCTACTTCTAAAGCAGCAAAAATATTGTATACTTTTTTATTAGGTAATAAATTAGATTAAGTTAATTTTTGTATTACTAAGGTTAGTTTGTTTAGTTTAGTTAGTAAGTTGTTATTTGTAAAAGCACGATGGGATTGACATCGTCGAATAAGCGTACAAAAATCCCTTAAATAAAACAGATAAAAAAAAAACAATGGTTCTTCCAACTTTGTTCCTGTGCTTGTACGACTTATTTGGGCTTCTAAATACCCGTAATGAGTGTCAAAAATTTACAAAAAACACCCATAGTCAATTTCAGAGAGAAATGTCCTGCGGTCTTAAATTTTTTATCATTTATAAGGAAAATACCGTCATTTAACGCTTATCTCAGACTATCCACAACAGAATCTGCACAATTACATAAGAAAGAACACTGCAATAAAATTTGGCTTTATAGAGTCGCCAAGAAATGCATTCAGCCATGTCCGAGGCCAGTTCCTAAGTCGTTTGTTACGTCACGTACGGAGATACGAGCTGGTACGTGGTCTAGGCAGAGTAGGAAGTCGCCCGAGGTGTCTAGGAACATTTGGATTGTGTTAGAAACACGCTTCGGACTTAGTTTTCAAAGGCAGATGTAATTGGCGTGAAGCTCGGCTCCAGTCTAAGTTTGTTTTGAACTGAGTTGTGACCTAATCAATGTTTTTTGTTAGCCGTTTCTTTTCTGTTGTAATTTTATAGGAAAACTAGCTTTTGCCCGCGACTTCATTCGCATGAAATTTCGCCCCCGACCCACCGCGTCCATCCTATCGCCCGCCCGCGATATAACTTCGTTTTCTGACTTTTTTTCGTTTTGCTCGGTTCTTTAGGGTCGTCACGTGATATTAAATTGCTTATAACCTTCCTTAAGAATTGGACTATCAAATGCAGAAAGATTTTTTCAAATTCGACTGGTAGTTCCGGAGATAAGCGAGTTCAAACAATAAAACAAACTCTTCAGCTTTATTACTAGCATATAATATAGATTATGCTCGGGAATGCGTCTGGGGTCTAAGCTACTAAAAAGTGCCTTGTACAGACGCCAGCACATCAAGCTACTACAATCTGTCAAATTTCTTTAATAGATTTTCAACTTTAATGCTAAAGCATAAGGTTCAAAGTTGGTTGGGCAAATTTGACAGGTTTGGGTAGCTTGATATGCTGGCGTCTGTACTTGGGGTCGGTGCAACGCGTTTTATTCTACCATTCTCTCCTGTCAACCGTCACTACCATTCACTACCTTTTCTTTCATATAATTCCTCAAGAAGTAACAGAATATTCGAGAAAATTTAAAGAATTAAAGCAGCCTTTAGAAGCGGAAACACATTATGTAAGCGTAAAGCGTATCTGAGGAGTATAAAAGAAGTATTAAACGCATGACTTGAGTTTTTCAAAGATAAATCTTATGATATCACCAATATTAGGCACTGTGAAAGTATTTTTTTCCTTATTGGAAAAGTATTTTGCTAAGTAGATCCGTAAAGCGAACCTCGATGCTGTAAGGTTGTTTCAATATTATTCCTTAGACAAAACCAGACATATCTGAACTTTTAGTTGATCAAAACTTTTTCTATTTCCTCGCTATCGGCTTGTGGTACTAACGGGCGGTAGTTGTTGGTAAATGAACTACGGAAAGATGATAAAGGGTAAATCACTGTTATCATGTTAATAAATGTTTTAATTTAAAACTTTATAATGAGAAGATATTGTAAATACAATATCTTCTCATTGAGAAGATATTGTGATCTTCTCATTATAAAGTTTTAAATTATAATGATTTGACCCATTGTAAGCGCTAAGCTGATGAGCATGAGGTCCTGGATTTGATTCCCGGGGTGGGTAAAATTTTACTGGGTTTTTCTATTTGGAATTCCTCAGTAGAAGGCCGGAGTATGGATTACGGCCTATTATTACATGGGACTCAAACTTGACTGGCGAAATATGGGAACCATAGGTACCATGGTACCATAGGTACACCTCTGAATAATCTTTTGAGGAATACTGGCGTGATGTTACAATATGTGTGTGTGACACATTAGTGCTGCTAACGGATATGTATATAAGCAGTATTTTCCCAATATTTAACCAATAATATCCAGATCAAAGGACCAAAAATCCTAAAAAAATCAAGTAACATATTAAACATTAATTTACGAATGTTATCGGCTAAATGTGAACGGAAGCGACCCGAAAAAACTTTGTGACAAAAACTAAAGAAACCCACCATCGGATTTAATTTTCTTTATTATTTTCTTGGTCCTTTGATCCCTTCGCATTTCTCTCTACTATATCCATATTACCTTGCCTAAAATAGGAGACTGTAAACACAATATGGACCACAGATACAAAAGGAATGTGCGCAGAGATGGTCTACCAACCTAGCCTTTTACATGTTTCGTTTCATAACGTGAAAGGGACATTTTAACCGTCGTGTTAATAAAAAGCTATTATAAGGTCGACTTTACATAATCCTATGTGTTAGCAGACCATTAAACATTAATCTCAGGTAATGAACATAGTACTTGCTTACTAATTGTATTTACTGAATAATGTGACCTAATTACCGGAGCTACCTATTTAGTTAGTAACGGTCTGTAATTATAAAGAGAAATGTAATTATAAGAATAATAACAGTCTGTAATTATCTCAATATATCAAACGCCTTTTCATATAGAGAAGCCAAACAATCTGCCTAGCCTTTGCCCAACTATGTTGGGGTTGGCTTCCAGTCTAACCGAATGCAGCTGGATACCAGTGTTTTACATGGAGTGACTGCCTATAAAACTTCCACAAACCATGTTACTGGGTAAAACGATACGCCTTTGTAAGACTGGTTGTCAGATTATTCGGGGTTCTGAATACTCGTAACGACTATCAAAGATCTATGAATGACAGCCAGGACCAACGGCTTAACGTGCTCTCCGAGGCACGGAGGAGTCTTGGTATGTAATGGATGGTCACCCATCTACGGACAGAGTTCTGCCAGCGCTTTACTTTGAAGATCGGTCCGAGCGGCTGTTATCATTTAGCCAGGAATTTCCGAGGTGAATTCCTCAGAATTTCACAGGTGGTGTGAGCTATTATAAGAAAATCCATCACTGAGCGCGAATGGCTAATGCGGCGTTATTAGAAAAATATTGTTTTACCGTGTTTTTAAACTTTGTTAACGAAATTAATCTGTTTTTAAAATTTACAAGGCAAGCTGAAAGCTGGCTCTGACTGATATCTCTTAATACGGCTAATTTCTGAAACGGTTGGACTGATTTTGACGGGACTTTCATTGGGAGATAGCTGATGGTATGGAGTAACACATAGGCTACTTTTTTTCTGATAGCACGTTCCCATATGGGATAATTTCTGACATCCACGTGGGCGAAGCCACAGGCAAAGCTATATAAAGTAATCTGTCGAGAAACAAAGTCATTACAAGACACACAACTTTGTAGTTATTTATAATTTGTAATCTTAAAATTATTTATTTATTTATTTATTTATACAAATCTTACCTAAACTATCTTCACAGACCTACGATCCAATGCGATAGTTTGGCCTTACAAGCTAAATTCTACATCTTATAAAAAAAAAAAATAATCTACTTTATTCTTAAATCTAAGTAACTTAATATATATAGTGTAACTTTTGCGAATTCACTCAAGTTGCACCACAATACATCAACCCTCTCGTGAACCTCATTCACCACACGTATGGCTCTAGTGAAAGGAGTTCTCGCCAGAAGGTTGGTTCTGGCTGCAGGCGCAGCAAGCAGGGGCGGGCGTCGCCGCCTCCACACGTACCTGTCTGGCACGCAGAGCTCCAGGTGCCGCAGCACTCCCGGGTTATGCGCTACGCCACGTAGTAGCTTCACTACATATGCTACGAGCGAAAAGTCCCGTCGTACCCTCAAAGTGTTATACCCTACCATACCAAGAACAAATAGTGTAGGGTACATTAATGGGTAAAAAGGATACACCCCATACAGTTTGTAATACAAGTGCCTAGTGAACTTATTTTGAATACGTTCCAACATACCACTGTATTTCTCCTCATGAGGAGCCCATATGAATGCACTATGTTCAAGGTGACTTCTGACTAATGCATCATATAATACCCTAAGTGTCGTGATGTTGGTGAACCCCTGAGACTGCCTGAGTACGAATCCTAGGTTTCTGTATGCCTTCTTACATATCTTTCCGATATGTTCACGGAAGGTTAGTTCCTGAGAGAAAACTACCCCTAAGTCTCGAACCTGAGACACTCGCTGCATTGGCACATCCTCAACCTTGTATTGATAATTCAAAGGAGTTCGTGCGCGAGTGAACGACATTACCGAACATTTAGCAACATTTTGAACATTTAGCACATTATGATCTCTTAATATATGAGTGTTTGTAATAATATTACCTAAGTAAATATAACTTTATCTAAATGTAATAGTAGTATTTTACGAAAATAGCTACCTACTTAGATACCAATAATAGAATTATTTATGTTATTGTTGTTTACTTTTTATGCGAATGTAATTAATTATTCAGGTTTCATGTAGGTATAATTTATTTTAATTTTAGTGTCAACGATATAGATTTTTAACTTTATGTAATAGCTATGCATCAAACAATATTTTTTGCTGTGCCCTGATAGGGTCTCCAACGGCTTCTTTCACTATATTTTTGACATTAATTGCCACTGAGGTGAGATTGCGACTAGATTTTGAAGGTTTTTAATTGGCTTTAAGCGCACACATAATTAATATCATAATAATATCGCACTGGTCTTTCTAGCATTTCTCTATATCCATGTAGATTTGTAGCCATTCCGGAACAATTTAATAATAGTGTCTTTATGTACGTGTATTGTAATTACAATATACATAAGCACGTATGTATATATACGTTAATGTCGGATCTCACTACATGTGTTAAATGTTAATGGGTTTAATAAGATGACGTGATAGACGGCCTGGCAGGTTTGAAATGGTTTAGTTACCTCTCTGTGTTTACACTGTGTTTGATACATTAAAGCACTATACGTAGCTTCTGTTGTTTTGAGGTAACAGTGTTCTAGTAGGTATTCGTTTTATAAGGTTAAGATGGTTGAGATCTGTCTAAGTTTGGACTTAGTTTCCCTTGTTATTTTATGCTCTTTTCTATCTTCTAATTCATTTTTGAAGGAGAATGTGTAGGGGTGGTTGGTAGGTAGGTACTGGGTGGTACCTACACGTTTTGCGTAGTGTCACAGCCAAATGTAGTTCATAAAATTACTCATATTTTTTCAATTTAGTAGATTTTTTATCATTGCACCCGCGTGATTAATTACGGACCACTCCCTCTCACAGAGGGGAGGCCTGTGTCTCAGTGATTGTAATGCGCATGTTTCTCAGCTGCTACAAGAGAAGTGCAGCTTAAACGCCAGTGTAGTGAATTATAAAACAAACCAAAAAATATTTTGTCTCGAAAGCAACATAATCTTTAATAGGATTATAATTCTATAAAACAATATTTGTTACGGTCCTGATTCATATTTTTATCAACATACAACCAGATACAAGGTGCCTCCCACAAGGTGGTCCGACGACCTTGTGAAGGCCGCGGGAACCCGTTAGACGCGAGAAGCACAGAACCGGTCGAAGTGCAGGTGCTTGGGGGAGGCCTATGTCCAGCAGACGTCTTTCGGCTGATAACCTGACACTGACCTGCAAATTGCAAAAAACGTAAGTAACTACATCAACGCATCTCCCTTAAACATAAATATTCAAAGAAACATTATATACTAAGTTGTCTTTCCTTTCTTGAACATAATGTTCAGACATTTGTTGATTACTTAATCACGCCGTAAAAGCAGAGTTAAATTGCATGAGGTTGAGTAAGAATGCAGTCTGGATATCTTTTTATACCAGAAAAGTGGTTCTGGAACTTTCCACGCGGTCGGAGAAAGGATATTGTAGAAATATTTTAATACTGGGCTAAGTTAAGTGGTGGTAGCACTTGGTAGTTACTAAATAACAGTGAAATAGTAAATGAAAAAGAAGGTAACTTGTTTGGTTGTAAAAACACAGGACTGGTAATTGCGCTTCAGGAATAAAGAATATTCTTATCTATGTAAACTCACGTCCTTTTCCGATGGGAGTAGTACAAACTACTGCTATGATTCTTACATAGGTAGGTTATCTTTTTGCCTCATCCATGTTCATACATTATCATACAGTATTTTTATTTCACGAAGCGCCGCGCGCTTTACTTGTGGTTACCAAATGTACAAACATCGTGTGAATGTGTGTGTAAGCGCACGAGCTCTCGGTACCGTCCGAGACAATGGCGAAGTCGGTAGTGTTTGTGTGTTATGGGCTGACGCTACTCCTCTTCACGTACACATTCACAGCGTGTTTGTACACGTGGGTTACCTCAAGTAAAGCGCGCGTTGCGTCGTGAGATAAAAATACTATACACGTCTGTCGGTTGCTAGCACTTGACCACTTAAACTACAGAAAAATACACCCAAAGTTAAAACAGAAAACACTACTTACTCCGACTAAAAACCTTTTCGCCAAAAACCAGCTGCTTCCCAAAAACCTAATACAAATAAAGTAAACTACATCAGTAACAATGCATGCCTAACGAGAAACGTTTTCAGAAAATAACTCCCTATCGAAGACGACGTGCGAAACAATCTGCAGATTCCTCCCGAGACCTATAGTACCCCTTAGAGCTGCAAATCTCCAACCAACGACGACCGCGATGTAGAAATTTTTTTTCGGCTCCTGCAATTCCCGCGTGTACCTTTTGACGCGCAATGGATTGCGGATATGATATTTGGTTCGAAAAACTGTTCGAAAGGGAACGGTCGGGTGTCATATGTCTTGATAAATTGGCAGGAGTCAGGACGAGGACATAAGCTTAGTTTAGTGGGTTCCGCTGTCAAGAATTGGGATTTAGTTTTTTGTTTATATCCTGCGAAAATTTTCCCAGCACATCAAATGCCAAAATCGCAAACTGCAAGCATGAAAAACCGCGGTAGTTACTTTATGTCTTTTTAGACAATAAAAAATTACACTTATTTTGAGCAGAAAAAGGTCGATCTTGTTCTATAACATAATTAGTTGTTTATCAGAACCAGTCTTGACCTATTTAATCCAATCCAATCAATTCCTCAACTAATACGCTCAGAATCAACGCTTTTCAACATCAGGAATTTCCGACCCTTCAAAAGGTTTCCTAGAGTTTAACTTATCAGCAAATTACACGGATGAACTGCCTTTGTTCCCAGTAACATTCAACTTATGGAAGAAGAACTGATTGTTTTAAACAAACTTCAGTAATATCGGAAGTCTTACAATCGATCCGTTGTGATGCTGCTGTATTAGAGTTTATAAGGAAGCTACTTCTATTGTGTTTATAAAGACTCCTGTCTTTAGAATGGTAATGATAGTCAAATGTATAAAAGTATTATCAGCTTATAATGTTCCGACTGCAGGGACACAGGCTTTCTCTCTTCGAGAGGGCGTGTGCTGTAATCTACCAACGGGCCGAGTGGGGGTTGGTAGATGTCACATGTCTTTGAACTTTTGGTTCAAGGACATGCCGGTTTCCTCACGATTGAGCAGTGGTGATGAAATTAATTACAGAAAATAAAGAGCCTGCCTGGGTTCGAACCCACTACAGTACCCGGCGATAAATATTGCACATCGACCTTTACCTTTTTTTGTATTTCATACAAAGAATAAAAATAATTATCAAAAGAAGCAAATCATAATTGTTTTAACAGCTCTTAATAGATACCGGACTGTTTGTATTTCGTGCGACAGAGATAACGCTCTACGAAGCCGAAATTAGCCGATTGTCTCTTTCCAAAGGTCGATGTGCAATATTTA
Source organism: Luperina testacea (assembly GCA_927399505.1). Taxonomy (NCBI): domain Eukaryota; kingdom Metazoa; phylum Arthropoda; class Insecta; order Lepidoptera; family Noctuidae; genus Luperina; species Luperina testacea. Next base: position 6,202,791 of record OV656771.1, read on the forward strand.
TCGTCGGGTACCTACAATTTGTAAGTCGGGGCCATTACCACTGGGTCACCACTGCTCACTAGCCCACTGATTGTGATAATAACACAAGAATTGGCTAATCTTTTCTTTTCTTTTTCTTTTTTGTCGGCGTGTGCTATGCGGTAGTAACTCAAAATGTCAGGATTAGCATCGTACCTGACAGGTAAGGATGTGCCGTACGTAGATACCTACTCGTATAACATAAATGTCGATTCTCGAGGAGGTTCTTTTAATGTACCAAACCACTGAACGGTTTACGGAGTTCGTAAACAGTGTGACAGAGACATCGACGCGCAAACTATAATCATGTATTCAGAACATAATTCTAAGTATCCTAGCGTAGAAATTATTTAGTTAACAAAAAAAAAAACAGTTGTTTTTAGAAAAGTGCTATACCTGCGCGGTCTGTATCATCATCTGCCTAGCCTTTTCCCAACTATGTTGGGGTCGGCTTCCAGTCTAACCGGATGCAGCGAAAATACCAGTATTTTACATGGAGCGACTGCCTATCTGACCTCCAAACCCAATTATGTACTGGGTAATACGATACGCCTTGGTAAAACTGATTGTCAGACTTTCGAGCTACTGACGACCCGTAACGACTGTTAAAGATCCACGAATGACAGCCAGGATCAACGGCTTAACGTGCTTTCCGAGGCACCAAGGGGTCTTGGTATGTGAAGATGGTCTCCCATCCACGGATCAACCGCGGCAAGCGTAGCTTAACCTGATCGATCGACCCGTGCGGCTGTTATTACTTAGCTTATAGCTCATTATTATTTTTCGTCTTAAAACTTTTATGATTCGTTTTTAATAAGTTTACCGGACTATAGGTATAAAAGACGAGAGACATAAAACCAGCATCCCCTCTCAACACACAAACCGACAAAAACCAAATATGTCCGGCAAACGAAACGAATGGCGGCCGTAAATAAAATTATAGCCGTTACAGATGATAGAAATGAGGGCCAGAAGTTTCGCCAACTTTAAATCTTTCTTCTACAACCACGATAAGATACGCAACTGGCCTTCCGTTTAGGACCGGTCCCAACAAACTTGGGCAAAGTTTACTTTGTGTTTTGAATAAGTTGTTTGGCTTTCAGTTCTATGGAAATGTATTTGGCCGAATACAGAACTTTGATCGAAGATTTCCGAATACTTCAAACAGCCTCAGGGTTATCTTGTTCGAGTTTACAGGTTAAATTGTATTATTGGACAAACTTAATTCAGACGAGTGTTTTCTAAGTGAAAAGCGTCCTAAGGGTGGTCTGTTGTTCCGAGGCAAACATCGCAAAGAATTGGAATTGAACTTGAAAACATCGGATTTACAATTCCAATCTTTTACAGTACAAAAGTATTGTTTTATTCAAATTCCTGCTCAAATTGCAAGAACATTTCTGAAGTATCACGTTAATTTTACGATGGACAAGGATCAAAGTAATTTTTGCGAAAAATTTGTTAATTTAGATTTTATAATGTCCTAATGTTAAAATAGAAAATGGCTTATTTTACCTCGCAAACCGTCAATATTGTTTTCAGATAGTGCCAGATATCTCCAAAACTTTCCACATCTATACAAACAAAAGAAAGTGCGAAAATGAGCTTTTCTCCGTAACATTGTGTACTTAGGTACCTACACGGAAATGCACTCTGTAACCCGTAGGTACAATGGAATTTGTCAAGAAAAGTGACACAAAGTATACCACAATAGGCAGTTTATTTTAATTTCGAGACGACACTGTCTTTCGAACATAAATCGTTACATAATCGGATTTACTGGTTTCTGAAAAGAAAAATGATATTTTAGGAGACAATGTTTTATGATCCTTCATATTTCGTTTTCACAATACGTACGAATCAAAGAAAACGTGTTCTAAGCGTTATTACTTAATATACCGTGACTTTCTCAATGAAGTCACTGAGCTGGTTTTGTTCTCCATCTTTTTATTCCATAATAACCTCCTCCGTTTTGAAAGTCGGTTAAAAAAAAAACAACCATCCTAAATATTTACTGTTCCCTTTTTAGGGTTCCGTACCCAAAGGGTAAAAACGGGACCCTATTACTAAGACTCCACTGTTTGCCTGTCCGTCTGTCACCAGGCTGTATCTCAAGAACCGTGATAGCTAGACAGTTGAAATTTTCACAGATGATGTATTTCTATTGCCGCTATAACAACAAATACTAAAATAAATATTTAAACAAACGTGTTTTTTTCGGCGTTTTTGCCTTGTGGTACGGAACCCTTCGTGTGCGAGTCCGACTCGCATTTGGCCAGTTTTTTACTTTTCAGTTCCAGAAGGACCAAAAAGTCATCGTGTACATTTAGTGTACGCACACGCACTTAGTGAGCTAAAGCTTTGAAATTGTTATATTTCTATCATACAAAGCAGAAGTGAGTGGAAACACCGAGAGGGGACTCAATAGAAGGAGAAAGGTCAAAGGTTTCTTTATAAAGGTCAGCGTAGTACCTACTCGCGACCGGCGTCCGTGTGAGAAGGCCAATTCTCGTAATTTAAAAGAATTGCCCCTCTGATTTCAGTCTCCGTCAGAAAATACCTTTAATTTCAATACATTTTTGATAAGCTTTTGACATTGATTGTCACTGAAATGAGTTTGCTACCAGATTTTGAATGTTTTTAATTACAGTACCCGGCGATAAATATTGCACATCGACCTTTACCTTTTTTTTTTTTTTCATTTTATAAAAAGAATAAAAATAATTATCAAAAGAAGCAAATCATAATTGTTTTAACAGCTCCTAATAGATACCGGACTGTTTGTATTTCGTGCGACAGAGATAACGCTCTACGAAGCCGAAATTAGCCGATTGTCTCTTTCCAAAGGTCGATGTGCAATATTTATCGCCGGGTACTGTACGGGGTTTGGCCAACAGATGTATGACCGCAAACGAAGCAAAAAAAAAATTGAAGTATCGTAGCACGTGGCGTTCTGTAGGTTCTGCTTACCCCTATGGGAGAAAAGCGTGAGTTTATGTATGTATTTCGATCATACTTTTCATCTGCAAAATGAGGCTTTCCAACAAAGGAATACTACAAAATTGGAATGAAAATTCACCAGCAAGCAAAAGAATTCCGGTCTAAAATAATTTTCCCGCCACTAATATTACGTGTAAAACTTTTACTGGGTTATAATACGATGCGTATAATGATAGTCCAGCTTATTAGAGCTTATGTTATACTATGTGCATATAGTAAGGCGGTGTAATGTAATGTACCTAGTTATACTAATATTTCTCTTCCGTACGGAATTAAGGCAAGAACATGAAAGGAGATCTTGTCGTTTATGCCTTGGAATTCTGAGGAAGTTCATGGCTCCATTTAAAGGATTTCTATATTTATATTTATTTACCTATATTTATTTTATGAATAAAGGCTCCTTCAAACAGGCGCGACACGACACGCGACACAAAAGCACCGCAAGTCGCGCAACGAGCGGTGCCTTTGTATTGCGTGTCGCGCCTGTTTTGTAGGAGCCTTAACTTAATCATTATCAACTAGTGACCTGCACCCTTATTGCGTAACACAGTTTGAATCACAATCTGAAAGTTTTGAAAGATATTTCAAATCCATTGCTTCAACAACGTACTCGTAAATAACGCAATAAACGTGGCTGAGCTGTCAAAATGAAAGAAAAAGCCACAGACACATTACTGTGTCGTGTTGTGTCGTGACTCGGGATACACCAATCAAACGAATCTGTTCAGGACTACGTCAAAATACAACGAGTTTTGATTGGCTAACACTGCGTCAGTAGGCGTCACGACACGACACGACACGACACGACACAGTAGTATGAATCCAGCTTAATGCGATCAAGTGTCGTTTTGTGTGTGTTAGGCAATTACCACGATGCACGCTTCGTACTTTTTACGAATTAAAAAAAACCATCAAGATTTCCTTATTATAAAATAGAAAAAAAAAAAAAAAAAAAAACAAAAAAAAAAATATATTTTACATATTATTATAACACCTTCCAGATTTTTTTTCTTCAAAATAACGGTAGAAACCGTATCCAAATCCATTGTAGTTTAGAAGACAGCGCGGGCAGACACGAAAAGCGAATTTAATTTATAATAAGTATTACTTATAGAATCTAGCTGCCAATACCTGTAAACTTTCTAGGATGTCAGTGTAACCCATTCCTTGTCCCATGAACCACATATGGTTCAGGTTGATTATTTAAGTAATGTTGTTGATGTTGTTTTTTTTTTTTAAAACGTTGCCCCACACTATGAATTACTCCAGCCGGTCGATTCTGTAAAAATCTCACCGTGAATATTTAGGTGAAGTGAGTTTGGTTTTGCTAGGAATTGACACTATTGACAGCTCACTCCATGCTCACTTCACCTAAGTTTTCACGGTGAGATAGTTACAGAATCGCACTGCTGTATCGTGGGTGCGTTTACAATCATTTAAATTCACATACACAAACAGCCATGTTCGTCTACTTAGTGGATAGTGAGAATGGGCAAATCTAATAATTTTGAGAACTTTCATTCTGATCTCATTGTCAGTCAAAGTACCTCTATTTTTCAGACATCTTTGACAAGTTTTTGACAATGATTGTCGCTTATACGAGATTGCGACTAGATTTTTAACCTTTTCAATTGCGGGAATTGGCTTTCAAATCGGCTGGTCTACACTTTGGTCAAACTATAACCTTAGGACCGTAACATTAGATATTATCTGAAATTATTGCCCAGGATTTTTGGCTCAAGCAAAAAGATTCCACGCTGTCACACACACCCACAATCACAATTTATCCAAAAGATTTATCCCTGCTAACAAGCATAATTGTACGTATACAAAGAAAATAACGAATAATGTTGTGAGTAGTGTATTTGTTATCTCTATTATTAAGTTCTAACCTACATTTACTTATTACTAGCTGCGCCCCGCGGTTTCACCCGCACAAGTTTCGATCCCGTGGGAATATCGGAATTAAAAGTAGCCTATATGTTAATCCAGGGTGTCAGCTACCACCATACCAAATTTCATCAAAATTGGTCCAGCCGTTTGAGCGTGAAAAGTAACAAACATATAAACACACATACACACTCACAAACTTTCGCCTTTATAATAGATAAAACATTTATTCGGCGCACACAAAAAGACAGCACAACACACAAAAGTACAATATTAGATGATAACCAAATTACCCACATGATTATAATATAAAAACAAGGTGCCGATAAAAAAACAAAATGAAAAACACATATCGAAATAAAAGTGACATTATGACGAATACTCAAAATAAAATTAATAACGAAACATATACAGTGCGGTGAGACCTTGAGACGCACACGTCTCAAGGTTGAAATGGGAGTCCAGCTCAGCATGTGTCAGGCAAATGTACCTGACGCTGATATTCTACTGGATCCCTGCTGTGACACACGGACGTTGAGAAGACGATAAATTAGTGTGATTACATTACTGTTTGTTGTTCTTAAGTAAATAAATAAAATAAGTCGGTCTTTAAATTGGTCAGGCATGTTAACCAACATACAAATTATGTATGGTACGATGAGGACGTGTGGCTAAAGGGTAGTTACCTACTTCCCTTTAGTCACCGCTTCAGCGAGTACCTGTTTATGTGGTTGTTTACAAATAACGGTTGAGCTGGTCACCCATTCTCTGACAACAAGTATGCATGCAACTTTGTACTTTATTGCAAGCAGTTAAAGTTTAAAATTGTTTGAAAGTTCATGTGGTACGAAAAGCCAATTTACATACTCGTAGTTTGTGTGAAGACCGTTAAGTCACATACACGCGGTGAGATAGTTAACATTTTTTGCTTAGCTTTCTATACCTCCCGAAGTATACCTCTTTTGTGTCATGACTCATGATTGTAAACGTCCATTAGGAACCTAAATTATTTATTCCTTAGAAACTACCGTACTTCAGACTATCAATATAGTATCAGATCGTAAAAGTTCAGGTGCTAATAACACTACAATGTATTGAAATTACCTATATTTTCAGTATATTGTAGTGGTACCTGATAACTGGAATATACCTGATAACTTGGATGTCACCTGCACGTTACAGAACGACATCGAACCAACGCAACAGTTTGATTGTTTAAATCTTAGTGAAGTAGACAGCACATATTTACTAAAACAGGTATGCGCACTAGACATTTTTTTGGACTAGGCCGCACCTAGTAGGTAACTAAGTACGAAGCGTTATAAAGTAAGAAATACATCGAGTATTTTTTATCAAAGCGAGAATTTAATTAGTGACTATTATTTCTACCATTTATGATGTTACGCTTTACAATGTCAATCCTCAAATATTACACAAATTTTGTGCTTATAATATCCGACTTTACATAAAAAGTGTCCCGATTTAATATTTCACCGATACGGGACGCGGTCCATATTAGTAGGCGAAGTACATACTGTAGCGTCCGGTTATCGAGTATCCGCGTATTCAGATGCAAAAATAAACGTAATCACGAAACACATTAATTTAAATTAAAGGTTTCTTCGTTGATCTTGGACTTGCTAAGTTGTTTAACTCATAAAATCTTAATTGTGCATGTACAGACGCCAGCACATCAAGCTACCTGAAACTGTCAAATTTTTCCAATCAATTTTGAATCTTATGCTGAAGCGATAAAGTTGATCATCTATTAAAGAAATTTGACAGAATGTAGTAGTTTGATGTGCTGGAGTCTGTACATCAAGTATTATTAGAAAGATAATACGATATTGGTAAGGAAGAAAGGACCATACGATACGTTACGTCCCGACGTAAGCGAGTCTATCTGGATTTGAGTAAATACTTCATACGTACTCGGAACAGTTCCTTGGAATTATGTATTACTTTTCGATCCTTGTACTAGGTGGACAGAGTAAGAAAGTAACCTAGTACGGCGCACCTCTAAATGAAGTTTCAAGTCTGGGAATTGTTGTCAGAAGTAAAGCCCTTATTAGGTCGACTATACCAACTAGGTATTCGTATCGATGTGAATAGCTCAAGTTCCATAGATACCTTGTTAGTTCGTAAGTAAAGTAACTATTTTTGTTGAAAAGCTACAAATTCTCCGCCATCTTAAAGAGAACACGTTTGGAATGAACGTGGGATCTAAAACTTTCTTTAGCCGTATTTGAGAAATTGCGATATGAAAGGTTAAAATTGCGATATGAAAGGTTAAAATTGCGATATGAAAGGGTGAAGGTTCGTGGCTAAATGATAACAGTCGCACGGGTCGATCTTCGAGGTACAGCAACGCTTGCCGAGGCCGGTCCGTGGTTAGGTGACCAAGTGAACCATCCATTGCATATCGATATCTCTCCATGCCTCAGAAAGCACGTTAAAGGCTCCTTCAAACAGGCGCGACACGTGATAAAATTGTGCGCGACACAAAGGCACCGCTCGCTCGTTGCGCGACTTGCGGTGTCTTTGTGTTGCGCGCGATTTTATCGCGTCGCGCCTGTTTGTAAGAAAGAGCCTTAAATCGCGTGTCGCGCCTGTTGAAAGCCGTTGATTCCGACGGTCATTCGTAGATCTTTGTCTGTAATGACTGACAAAGGTCAGTCATGACGGGTGGTCAGAAGCCCGAAAATCTGGCCACCAGTCCTGCTAAGGGGTATCGTTTTACTCAGTAACTGGGTTTTGGAGGTCAGATAGGCAGTCGATCCATGTAAAACATTGGTATTCAGCTATGTGGTTAGACTGGAAGCCCACCCCAACCGTTGGGAAAAGTTTCGACAGACTGATCGCGATATCAAAGGATAAAATCAAGGAAAATTATTTTAATAAAAACAAATTACCTCTACACGTGCCGCGGATGATCGATATTAAATTGGAATTAGATTATTATTTCGGTGTTTTCTTCCAAATAACAAGAAAACTCTGAGGATTGGTGAAAAGAACTTTGAGCCCGACCATCAGAAGAATTCAGCTGGGTAGCGTTTGGGAAGCTTCGTCGTATATTCTCGTTGAGTATTCCATATAACCTAAAGACTAAAGTCTTCAATCAGTGCGTCCTGCTGCCTGACTATGGATCCGGAACGTGGATACTCACGGTACAGTTGGTCAATAAATGCAAGGTCGTTCAGCGTGCTATGGAACGAGCTGTGCTTGGAGTGTGTCTGAGGGACGAATCCAGAACGAGGTGATCCGGCAGAGAACCAAAGTTTTCGGTATAGCTCGCAGAATAAGCAAACTGAAGTAACAATGGGCCGGCCATATTAGCTATAGAACCGATAGCCGTTGGGGTAAACGTGTTCTTGTAAGGGTAAGTGGAGACGCTTATGTCCAGCAGTGGACTGCTGTAAATACGCGTGCGTATCGTAAACGATTAAAGGATTACAACAAACTGTGATCACAACAAAGTCTCTATCGTAACAGAAAATACAGCTAGGGAAATTAATCGTTAATCAAATTGACAAAATACGTCAATTTGCCATGTTAAAGACATTTCATACAACTGTGTGAATGACAATTTCTGTTCAGTTGGTGGTCCATTTGCCAAACAAATATTTTCTCTGACTTTACTTAAATATTTTTATTATAAAAACTATTCTCGGCTTATGTGTTTGACTACATGACGCAAAAAACTACAATGCTATAAGTTATCATCCGCGCTATTTTAATAAAAGGGGAAAAATATGCTCTGCGGAATACAGCATAAAATACTTGAAATTGTCATTTCTTCAGAATAAAAATGCTAATTAAATAACGAATGATACAATAACTAAAACATGTCGCGCTCGCCAACTTAAAAGTATTTTTCTGAATAAGCTCGGCGACTTTTTAACGTATAATTTTTATGCAGAACCAGTACTTTATACACCTAAATAATTATTACTGTAAAGAAAACAAATTGTTCTAAAGATTCTTCACACCCGCAACTTAATGAAATGGAGGCAATCAATGACTTTTTCAACTCGCCTCGATCAAGATGATACTCTATCTGATAAATTGCTTGATCAGAAATACGATTTGATTATAATCGCCTTTATTAGCTTGGCGATTTAAATTTAAAGTGCCTCTTGAAAATTCCTCGATTCCAACTGGGTCTATCGATTTTCTGAGGAAAAAAACGACGCGATTATCTCACGATGTTCTGGCAAATGGGTATTCGGACCCGAGGCCGGTTGACAGCGGGTTTTTATTATCAAAGAAACGAATTGCCACTCAGTACCTACAGAGCTACTCACGAATGTAACAGATGGTGATCCGAATGTATTCAGAACGAATACATATGCGCCGTCAGTGTGCTGTTCCGCTAAAGTCTCGTGTTGTCTATTTGTAAAACAAAGCGGCAAGCTAAAGTGGCCAGCTTGCAGGCATGAATAAATGTACGAATTTCGTATTTCGTGTACGCAACAGTGCTCGTATGAAATATCAACTTTTATGAAAGAGGAAATAATGTGAAAAATGAAATGGCTCGAGACGACCTGGATATTGTAGCTCTTACGGTAAGACGTGCAAACTTGGGCGAGCACCTTCTGCTGTGGATGGGACACATTGAAGCAGGTTTGTTTTATTACATGGTTGTGTGTTTTGTAAAAGTATAGCGTGATATTACTTGCGGTAAGTGCTTAATTTATACCAAATTTGTTAGTCATTGAGCTCCTTAAGTTCTCAGCTGCGTGCACGGGCTCGATAGGTCCACTCGAATCTGTGTGATTCTTTCCTCAAAAGACCTTATCAGACACTAATCTACATGGTTCTCTAATGATCTGACCAAGATTATATCTGGACTTTAAAAGAGACGATGACCTCTGAGTTTGTTTCGGTCTTTCTTCTCAGAGTAGTCGAATAGGAATCAACGAACTCATCTAGTTTTAAAATATAATTTATTTTTGACGTTATTGACGTTAGAAATAAATTCATTTATTTGTAATAATAAAAGATTGCGAATTATACGTATAACATAATCTGTGTGTGGCGAACAGAAGGGATACATTACACACAATTTTGTTGGTGAAACAAGATTATATCTGGACTTTAAAAGAGACGATGACCTCTGAGTTTGTTTCGGTCTTTCTTCTCAGAGTAGTCGAATAGGAATCAACGAACTCATCTAGTTTTAAAATATAATTTATTTTTGACGTTATTGACGTTAGAAATAAATTCATTTATTTGTAATAATAAAAGATTGCGAATTATACGTATAACATAATCTGTGTGTGGCGAACAGAAGGGATACATTACACACAATTTTGTTGGTGAAACAATATGTTGATGAAATATTTGGTTGTTGATTCAGCGTGAACATTTTATTACGGGCCGGCTTCATGTGGAAAATCTTTTAATTAAAGGTTGTTTAGTTTATTCTATCAATAACGTAAACAATAACGAAAGCTGCGGGCGTTGATAATCAACATGTATAATTAAATTAAACTTGATTTGAGCTTTTAGTTGGTGTTTGAGTTTGTTTATAAAGCTGGGATTAATAACATCTATGTCCAACAGGGAGGGTTATACCCGAAAGTTTCACGGAATAAAAGTTGACAGGAGTCCGATGGACTGGTACGTACCTAGTGACGTAACATCGCAAGTAATGAAACAGGACGGCTTTCACGAGAATAATAAAGATTCCCATGGGAAATTGAAAAAGTAAACATTTAATTTCGGCAAACTGGTGCCTTGCTGCCATTCGCTCAAATGAATGCCACATATTTGCGATATTATACAGAATGGATGGCGACGACGCCATTCTGTATAAAATAAACTAAAGGCTTTCACGGGGTTTCATTTAATATGATAACCTCATGGTTATGGCATTAAATGAAATCACTTATCTTACATGATGTTCCATGAACATAAAAAAACAACGTTCCAGCCGCGGTACTTAGCTTTTTTGTTTTAATATTTAACAACATATGAATTAAAAAAAAAACATTATTTGGCGCAAATAAAACCCATATTATAACAAAATTCAAAAGCTTGGTATTCTATTGAAAATAAATAAAAAGATTTAGAATGATACCACCTACTATTCAATGTGATAACCTCGTCGCCAATCATTATATGACCGGATAAAAAATTGCATCTACATTTTGTATCGGTGAGCGATTCCTTCCTTACACGTTACATTGCGTCCCTAATATTGGTAGACTTATAACTAATCACTTCCATTTTTCACCAACCTGACCCAATCACGAAGACCGAGCAACACAATGATTGCTAACCCTTGAAACATGTTCCTATAGAAGACAAATTGTACCAGAAAACGGTTACAGCATTTTATTAGAGGGATGTATCAAGCGTTCAAGCCCTTATTCGATACCGCTTTGTGGTCCTAAACACCGCAAACCGAGCGCTAAGTAATGCGGAATGGAGGTATGGGACCCACAGAGATCGCTGATTACTTTTGAAAGGGATGTAAAATTAATAAGGATATAAGGTCTTTTGAAATCGTTATGCTCATGTTAAGTTTGAGTTGAGAATTTAGTATATACCTAATGTCTAAAGTTTGAAACTGCGTGGTTGAATGTTCAAACTTGGAAATTAACAGGTAGTTTTAGTGCTTCCGCAGTCATTCACCCCTGGCATTCCTTGAAAAGGGTTGTTTGCGAATAGCCTTTTTCACGAAATTTAATTGTAACAAGTCTTTACATTCTTATGATTTTTAGAAACACATTTTTGTAGGTATCCCACTTCCCACACCCCACTAATGTTGTATTTTTGACATTCAATCAGGCAAAAACAGCTGAACGAATATGGATGAAATTTTGCACACATACAGTTTATAACCTGGATTAACATTATATAATACTTTTTATCCTGGTATTACGTTGAGTATGTAAGGGGAAGCTTCAAAATGGTGCCTGTTAGGCTGAGGCTACATTAGGCCGCGACGCGACCTGCGACACATGAGCGATTAAAACAAGTAAATGAATGCTCACGTATATGGCTACACCGTACATCAAATATTATTAGCGATCTTTGATTTCTTTATGCGATAGGAACAACATTACTGAAATCACGGCATCGGCTACATCAACATGAGCGAAATTGAAGCGAATTTATTAGAAAATTGTTTTTTTTTTCGCTTGTAATGTAGCCATACCATGTTTTTCTCGTTTCGCTCTTCCAGTCGCATCGCAAATCGCTGCCTACTGTAGCCTCAGCCTTACAGAAAAGTTGAAAGGAAATAGTTTGCCTTGGTATGGGCATGTGATGAGGAGGGAAAAACTCATGTGACGACAAGAGTGATGAATATAAAAGTTGATGTATGGAGAGGGAGATAAAGCTCAAAGAAAAGATGGATCGATTGTGTGAGTAATGAGAAGAAAGAGAATGGAATGGATGTAAGCGTGGTGGTTGCCAGAGGAAAATAGAAGAATAAAACGTGTTGCGCCGACACCAAGTAATATGGGACCAGGGCAGGGAGGTGTTGATTACGTTCCTGTGGGATGATTTCCGACCTACATGCAGCCGAAGACGCGGGCAAAAGCTAGTAGGGTATAAAAAGATTAACATTTACCTACACAGTAGGTACGGTTTAACCAAATCTGGCATATGCTCAAAAATAAATCTTTTAAAGCATCTTATTAAAACAGTTCCACCCACTACCCACTGACGATAACTGGCAACCAACAGATCCACTTTTTCCGGTCAAAAAAACACAGTCATCTACCGTAAAATATCTCCGGAAAACCAATACTAGATTTGGCCGGTTTTATTAAAATCGTAAGTGTCAAGTTTCCGGTTCGTCAACGGTTGCCGTGCAGCGATGGCAATCAGCGATGCGGATTTTGTCCACTAATTGGTCCCCTAACAATATTTTGGAGTGTATTTATAAATTCAAATTGGCCGACTGTTAATTGCCGTAGCCAATTAGATAAATCAGTTTGATGAACTAAATACACATACCTACATACATGAAGTCACGCCTTTTTACTATGGGGGTATAAGCACAAACTATACAGCACAGCACTTGCTACGACGCTTACGTTCTTTTGTTTCGTTAACGCTCATTAATCAGCCGGTCGATTCTGTAAAAATCTCACTGTGAAAATTTTGGTGAAGTGAGTTTGTTTTTGCTAGGAATTGACACTATTGACAGCATACTCCACGCTCACTTCACCAAAGTTTTCACAGAATCGCACTGCAGTAGTACGATTCTGTAACCAATCTAACCGTGAAAACTTAGGTGAAGTGAGCGTGGAGTGAGCTGTCAATAGTGTCAATTCCTAGCAAAAACAAACTCACTTCACCTAAGTTTTTACGGTGAGCATTTTACAGAATCGACCGGCTGGTTATACATACACGCCGCGCGCCGGTTGCAAGTACTACGCACCCGACTTTTCTGAAGAACATCTCTAATACTACACTACTATGTGTGTGTGTATTATATGTTTATACTATATTGAGGGGCTTGTGGGTAAGTAATAACAGCCGCACGGTCTATCGATCAGGTTAAGCTACGCTTGCCGCGGTTGGTTCGAGGATGGGTGACCATCTTCACATACCAAGACCCCTCCGTGCCTCGGAAAGCACGTTAAGCCGTTGGCTTCGGCTGTCATTTGTGGATCTTTGACAGTCAGTAGCCCGAAAGTCTGACAACCAGTCATACCAAGTGGTATCGTATTACCCAGTAACTGGGTTGTGGAGGTCAGACAGGCAGTCACTCACTGGTATTCAGCTGCGTCCGGTTAGACTGGAAGCCGACCCCAACATGTTTGGAAAAATCTGCCTGCCGCAGAAGATGATGTTTATACTAATCTATATGTCCTTCTGGGGCGACATTTCCACTTGCGTCTGCCTAGTAAATACCTTTTGTTGGTCACCTTTCATTTATCCTCTCAACATGACAAAACCATCTAAGTAAAGTATTCAAATTTTTTGTCACTACATCTTCTTTTAAACCGCAACATTGTATCATTGCCTATCATTCATAGTAACATCACACACGCGTTGCAAGGAACGCATTTCCAAAGCATTTATTCTCCTTCGCTGAACAAACTGTTCTAATTTCTACCTCATTTCATATTCACATTTTCTAATTGGAATTGCTGCGTTACCCGATATTGGATGGAAATTAATTAAACGCACAACGTGATTATGAATATTATGAGAGTTATTACTAGATAGAGCCTTCGAATAATTTGATAAGTATTAATTAATTTTGAAGTTGTACTTTGTGAAGGCATACACAATGTTTTCATCGTGATTTCAAGAATCTACCTACCTTTTTCTTGAATTGCGTTGGCTTAACCAAGTCTGAAACATGAATATCAAAGAAACTGAGGGCAATCTAGCTGTGATTTTATCATAGGACAAAAGATCATCATGGAAATGTACCTACTGCCTAATATGAAGAAAAAAATGAGTTCCAAAAAACCCCTTTTCCAGGAGTCTGAGAAACCACATGAGATAACCGTGCTTCTCTGACATTTCAAATGTTTTCTTAATCATCTGCCTACTCTTTTCCCAACTATGTTGGGGTCAGCTTCCAGTCTAACCGGATGCAACTGAATACCGGTATTTTACATGGAGCGACTATCTGACCTCCACAATCCAGATACTGGGTAATACAATACTGCTTGGTAAGACTGGTTGTCAGACTTTCGGGCTTCTGACTACCCGCAACGACTGTCAAAGATCTACGAATGACAGCCGGGACCAGTGGTTTAACGTATTTTCTGAGGCACGGAGTGGTCTCGGTATGTAAAGATGGTCACCCGTCCACAGATCAACCGCAGCAAGCGTAGCTTAACCTGATCGATCGGCCTGTGCGGCTGTTATTATCTAACCATGAGCCCCTCTTGATTCCTTAATACATAGAAAAGTATTTTGATACATAACATTAACATACCATCACCGCCTGTATTCCACGAAGGGTTAGGAATACTAATACAGGATGTTTTTTTTTACCGTCTCAAAATTTATACAGGGTGTTCTACCCATGAATATGAACAACTTTCACTATGAGACCAACTCTAAAATCACGAAAAAAAAACAGCTGTTTCATACATTTTGGTCTAGTAACCAAAATGTATGAAACAGCTGATTTTTTTCACGTTTCGCCGGTTAAGTTTAAGGTTTCATGTAACGGGGGCGAGCCTGTTGCCATCTACCAGGCAGACCAGACTATACAGACTAGACCATCTATCCAGACTCCGGGTGCTATTGAGAACTTCCAGATGGAAAACTCAACAACACTTATTGGCCATTGGCCTGACCCGAATCTAAAACATATTATAGTCAATAATATGTATAACGAGCTTATAAATAACGAACTTCGACCGCGTGGATTTAAAAAAATTATCGCGCACGAACGTACTACAGGGGTTAAAAGTACTCTACGTGTTAATCCAGGTTGTAAACCATCAGTGTGTCATTTAAATCCGTTTAGCCGTTTTTGTGCCAATCCGGAACATTTATTTTTATTTTACTTTATTGGGACATAAAACAGTTACACATTACAATTTTAGTGTGACAAAATAAATTAAAAACTATGTACTAAACATGTAAACCCACACCAATGACCGCGAAATAAACATACATCCAGACACACGGACAACAATTCTAAAAACTATATTTTCGGATTATAATTTATGGATTCGCACGAATTTACTCGTTCAAAATTCAAAATGGGCCAAATGCCTATTACAGATCTCTGGAGTTGTAGATTCGCCCACAAATAAATTAACTTCGTGCGAGTTCGCCCATAGGAAAAATTATATTACTCAAAAGGGTCGATTCGCCCGTTTCTGGTGAGCGTGCGAATCGACTAATACCTACGCCATATTTTCGACATCAGACTCGTTCCAACGCCTCATAGCATTTATTTTGTTTCAAAATTTTTCAAATGTAAAAATAAAAATTATTCTTTCGTGAAAGTCAGTGATTACCGATTACTGACTCAAGAGCCTTTGATTATTAACTTATAAGGAAAAAAGACGATCAAAGGTGACTTTCAAAAAACGACAATTTATTGGCCAATTATAAGGTGCAAGGAAATGTTTTGGGTATGGGAAATTGGATCGACGGGCACCGAATTGAAAAAAGAGCAGCGGTGGCCCAGTGGTAACGGCTGCGACTTACGAGTTGTATGTAGGTCGTAGGATCGAACCCAGCCAGGGGCTTTACTTTGTGTAAATTATTTCATCACCACTGCTCTCAAAACGTTGAAGGAAAACATCGTGAGGAAACCGGCATGTCCTAGAATGAAACATTCGAAGACATGACAGGTGACATCTACCAACCCGCACTGCCCACTCCCTCTTGAAGAGAGGACGCTTGTGTCCCAGCAGTGGGAACAATATAGGCTGATTATGAGTATCGAATTACTTACAGCACATACAAACACACGCACACACTGGAATAGTGAACATGCACACACACCCTTTCAATCATAATCCGGAGGAAATTCCTAATCCATTAAGTTATATATTTTTTTATAAAGGTGGGCAACGTTAAAAAAAAAACAGGCGCGACACAAAGTGCAAAGGCACCGCTCGTTGCGCGACTTGCGGTGTCTTTGTGTCGCGCGCGATTTTATCACGTGTCGCGCCTGTTTGAAGGAGCCTTTACGAGTTGTAGGTCGTAAGTTCGGACCTAGACAGGCGCTTTACTTTGTGTAATTTATTTCATCACCATTGCTCTCAAAAACGGTGAAGGAAAACATCGTGAGGAAACCGGCATGTCTTAGAACCAAACATTCGAAGAAATTTGACACCTACCAACCCGCACTGGGCCCGTGTGGTAGATTACGGCCCATTCCCTCTCACAAAGGAGAGGAGGCCAGTGTCCCAGCAGTGGGAACATTATGGGCTGATTATGTTGTTAGTCGTAACAAGTTTACCCGGACCTTACCTTTGATCCAATTAGGAGCAAAGTGTAAGAAAAACATCAATTTGCCTATTGACTGTTCGCTTTCTTCCACGTGATTGGAAAAGTCATGCTCAGTTAACCGTTTTGTTTATAGCAAAGCCCATTGAATGAAAAAATAGGATAAACGTTAACAAGGACCAAGTATTGGATGAAAAAATCTCTAATCTTGTCCGAGTTTTTTAATCAATACAGTACATGTCGAATACATAAATATTTAGAGTAACAGATCTAGGTATACTGCGTTCACGATTTCGTTCTTAAACATGTGTTAAGCATGCTATAGTATGCGTATACAGACAAGTTACCAGAATTTATCTGTGTTTGATTCTGTAATGGAAGATTTGTGTTAAGGAAACTTAGTACTAGTAGTAAGTCGATAATCGTATGTGGATATTTTAATATTAATTTATTGGAAAATAACTCGAATACTGTCAGATTGTTAAGTCTTTTTAGGTCTTTTGATTTGTCAAATGTTTTTATTGAACCAACCCGAGTGACAGCTTCTACTGCCACTTGTATTGATAATGTTTTTTGTAATTGTGATTACTTACACAAAGGAATTGTAAATAAGTTGCCATCTGATCACAGTGGACATACAATAACATTTAGCTCCTCATGCCTTTATTAAAAAAAATTCAAATAGGGTTTAGGACAATTACATGTAAAAAGGTAGAGATATTAAATAATTCTTTGGCCAGTAAATTATATGATCAGAATTTTAATAATATAGGTGACCCAAATGAGTTCTATGCCGAGTTCTTTTCAATATTAAATGCGCAGTTTAATGACACTTTCCCACTAAAAACTAAAAGTATTTACACAAAGTTTTTATTTAGTGACAGGGTGACTCCAGGTATTCATGGTCATGGCCTCATCAACTCAGATGTAGAAATAGTCCAGGAAATTGAAAATTTTTTTGCTAATATTCCCCTTAAAACTACTGAAACTTAAAATTCATCCCCCACGCTATCTGCTGCCTTACTTAAAAAGAATGTAAAGGCATGCCCTTTGGAGTTTAGGTTTCAGCATACAAACCCCCAGGCTGTTATAAAAGCTTTTAAAGATTTTAACATTAAATCAACAGAAGATCTCTGGGGGATAGTCTGTAAAAGTATGTAGATCTTTTATCGAAACCATTGCGCCCTATTTAGCTTTCGTATTTAACATCAGTGTTGACCAATGAGTCTTTCCGGATCTTATGAAACATAGTAAAGTGGTACCATTGTTCAAATCCAGTGATAGCAAAGAACCTAACAATTATAGACCTGTGTCAATTCTGCCAGTTCTCGGTAAGGTGTTCGAAAAGTTGATGCTCACTTAAATTTTACGTCACTTTAATAAAAAATCCATCTTTCATGAACACCAGTACGGTTTCACCAAAGGGCGTTGTACTACTGACGCCGGTGTTACCCTAATAAAGAACATTTTTAACGCCTGGGAAGAAGTACAAGATGCCATTTGAATCTTTTGTGACCTCTCTAAAGCATTCGATTGCGTAAACCATGAGACACTTCTGATAAAACTGGAGCACTATGGAATTAGAAAAACAGCACTTGATTTGTTAAGATCATACCTGAAAGATAGAAAGGTTAAAGTTCAAGTAAACAGCGTAAACTCATTGGGGTCTGAAATGACAATGGGCGTTCCTCAAAGTTCGATATTGGGTCCATTTCTCTTTTTAGTTTACATTAATGATTTACCTCTATTACTTCAAAATCAACAGAAGATGATGTTATTTGCAGATGAAACATCATTGATCTTTAAAATAGACCGACGGTCACAAAATCTTGTCAACGTGAATAACTCTTTCTTCAGGTTCAACATTGGTTTACGATAAATAATTTAGTACTTAATGAAAAAAAAAACCAAATGCATTCGATTTAAATTACCGAATGTTAGAAATAGCGAATGTGAAATCATATTAAATTACCAAAAACTAGAATTTATTAATCAGACAGTTTTCCTAGGAATCACGCTAGACGAGAAATTACAATGTGGACCTCACATAACATCTATTGCGGGGCGGCTAAGTTATGCTGTTAGAAAGATAAGACAGTTAAGGCCAGGACTCTCGGAAATATCGGAATCGACCTATTTTTGATTCAACATTAAACAATCAAATATTCTTTGTTTTAATCTGAAAAAAATATATGGCATAGTTTAACTAACATGCTTGATTATTCTACGGTTCAAAACACGATATTTACAACTTCACTCGATCATAAAAAATCGCAAACAAATCGAAAACAGCGAAGTTTTTAATCGTTTTTCAAGTCGTATTTGAAGTAGACTTAACTTTTACTCGCAAAAAATATATCAAAAAATAGGCAATGATGTATAGTAGAACATTCTACGGTTAATTTTTCTCAAAACTGATTTTTATTGTCTTAACAAGATATAACCTAAAAAGGCGGCCTGCGCGCTTCACTTCAGTAGCCCGCCGGGCGTTACCGAGGTAGGATCTGTGTCGCTTTTGCTGGCTCGCCGCGTTCCCGCTAATCGATCGAAATATACGTTATATTATTGTTAATTTCCGTGTTTGTGTATTAGTTTCAAAAATTAGTCTGTAAATATTGTTTAGGTTCTAGTATTAATAATTAAACTAAATATTAGTTTGTTATAATATAGTTGTAATATATATAGTGATAATTAAGATTAAATTATGGGGAATAAAAACAGAGGAAAGAAAAAAAATGTTCAGCATTGAACTGCAAAGCTTAAAAAAAAATAAAGTAAGTTTGATTATTATTTTTCTACGTATTTAACTACCCACTTATAAGACGACGCGACAGAATAATATTGTAGTTGTATAGGTCCTCTTGCTTTCGTCACAGTACTAGCAGTAGCAGGTACCATTTTACAATTATCGTAATATCTGTAATAGATTTTCAACTTTACTACAACGGAATAAGGTTTATATTCAATTGCAAAATTTGAGTTTTTTTAGTTTGAGTTTCTAGTTTTGTGATTGTATAGGTAAAACTAGTATTTGGGCGTTGCGCGAGCTGCAAGCAGCTCGCGGGGTCGTATTTTTGAGGAGTATTTCTTACCCTTGTAAAAAGTATTTGGGCGTTGCGCGAGCTGCAAGCAGCTCGCGGGGTCGTGTTTTTGAGGAGTATTTCTTACGATGGGGGGGAGGGGTGAAGGGGGGAGAGGGGGGAGTTTTGAAAAATGATTTTGACCAACTCTGGGCCCCTTGATATGAATCTGAAAAAAAAATTTTTCCAAGTCTCTTAACTTCCGAGATCTACCTAGAGGGGGGGAGAAGGGGGGCAAGGGGAACAACTTTGAAAAATGGATTTTACTTTTCCGAGCCTCCTCTATACGAATCCGTAAAACAACAAAACACGGGACTCTTAGTTTCCGAGATACGATAGGGAGGGGGGAGAGTGGGGTGGAAAAGGGGAGGTTTGGGATTTTTCCCATACTCGTGAGAGTTACTTGTATACGAATCTGTAAAAATATACCCACCTCCCCCTTCACCATCTGGGAGAACAATTATGTCAGTGAGTGGTAATCGAGCTTTATATAATATAAAACTAGTATTTGGGCGTTGCGCGAGCTGCAAGCAGCTCGCGTGGTCGTGTTTTTGAGGAGTATTTCTTACCCTTGTAAAAAGTATTTGGGCGTTGCGCGAGCTGCAAGCAGCTCGCGGGGTCGTGTTTTTGAGGAGTATTTCTTACGATGGGGGGAGGGGTGAAGGGGGGAGAGGGGAGAGTTTTGAAAAATGATTTTGACCAACTCTGGGCCCCTTGATATGAATCTGAAAAAAAAAATGTTCCAAGTCTCTTAACTTCCGAGATCTACCTAGAGGGGGGGGAGAAGGGGGGCAAGGGGGCAATTTTGAAAAATGGATTTTACTTTTCCGAGCCTCCTCTATACGAATCCGTAAAACAACAAAACACGGGACTCTTAGTTTCCGAGATACGATAGGGAGGGGGGAGAGTGGGGTGGAAAAGGGGAGGTTTGGGATTTTTCCCATACTCGTGAGAGTTACTTCTATACGAATCTGTAAAAATATACCCACCTCCCCCTTCACCATCTGGGAGAACAATTATGTCAGTCAGTCAGTCAGTGAGTGGTAATCGAGCTTTATATAGTATAAAATAATAAAATAATAATAATGTTCCAAGTCTTAACTTCCGAGATCCGCCTAAAGTGGGGAGAAGGGGGAGAGAATGGGGGGAATTTTGAAAAATGGTTTTTACTTTTCCGAGCCTCCTCTATACGAATCCGTAAAAAAACAAAACCCAGGTTTCTTAATTTCCGAGATACGATGGGGGGAGGGGTGAAGGGGGGGAGAGGGGGGAGTTTTGAAAAATGATTTTGACCAACTCTGGGCCCCTTGATATGAATCTGAAAAAAAAATGTTCCAAGTCTCTTAACTTCCGAGATCTACCTAGAGGGGGGGAGAAGGGGGCAAGGGGGGCAACTTTGAAAAATGGATTTTACTTTTCCGAGCCTCCTCTATACGAATCCGTAAAAAAACAAAACCCAGGTTTCTTAATTTCCGAGATACGATGGGGGGAGGGGTGAAGGGGGGGAGAAGGGGGCAAGGGGGGCAACTTTGAAAAATGGATTTTACTTTTCCGAGCCTCCTCTATACGAATCCGTAAAAAAACAAAACCCAGGTTTCTTAATTTCCGAGATACGATGGGGGGAGGGGTGAAGGGGGGGAGAGGGGGGAGTTTTGAAAAATGATTTTGACCAACTCTGGGCCTCTTGATATGAATCTGAAAAAAAAAATGTTCCAAGTCTCTTAACTTCCGAGATCTACCTAGAGGGGGGGGGAGAAGGGGGGCAACGGGGCAACTTTGAATAATGCATTTTACTTTTCCGAGCCTCCTCTATACGAATCCGTAAAACAACAAAACACGGGACTTAGTTTCCGAGATACGATAGGGAGGGGGGAGAGTGGGGTGGAAAAGGGGAGGTTTGGGATTTTTCCCATACTCGTGAGAGTTACTTCTATACGAATCTGTAAAAATATACCCACCTACCCCTTCACCATCTGGGAGAACAATTATGTCAGTCAGTGAGTGGTAATCGAGCTTTATATAGTATAAATAATAATGTTCCAAGTCTTAACTTCCGAGATCCGCCTAAAGGGGGGAGAAGGGGGAGAGAATGGGGGAATTTTGAAAAATGGTTTTTACTTTTCCGAGCCTCCTCTATACGAATCCGTAAAAAAACAAAACGCAGGTTTCTTAATTTCCGAGATACGATGGGGGGAGGGGTGAAGGGGGGGAGAGGGGGGAGTTTTGAAAAATGATTTTGACCAACTCTGGGCCCCTTGATATGAATCTGAAAAAAAAAAATGTTCCAAGTCTCTTAACTTCCGAGATCTACCTAGAGGGGGGGGGAGAAGGGGGGCAAGGGGGCAACTTTGAAAAATGGATTTTACTTTTCCGAGCCTCCTCTATACGAATCCGTAAAACAACAAAACACGGGACTCTTAGTTTCCGAGATACGATAGGGAGGGGGGGAGAGTGGGGTGGATTGGAAAAGGGGAGGTTTGAATTTTGAAAAATGGTTTTTACTTTTCCGAGCCTCCTCTATACGAATCCGTAAAACAACAAAACACGGGACTCTTAGTTTCCGAGATACGATGGGGGGAGGGGGGGAGAGGGGGGAGTTTTGTAAAATGATTTTGACCAACTCTGGGCCTCTTGATATGAATCTGAAAAAAAAAATGTTCCAAGTCTCTTAACTTCCGAGATCTATCTAGAGGGGGGGGGAGAAGGGGGGCAAGGGGGCAACTTTGAAAAATGGATTTTACTTTTCCGAGCCTCCTCTATACGAATCCGTAAAACAACAAAACACGGGACTCTTAGTTTCCGAGATACGATGGGGGGAGGGGTGAAGGGGGGGAGAGGGGGGAGTTTTGTAAAATGATTTTGACCAACTCTGGGCCTCTTGATATGAATCTGAAAAAAAAAATGTTCCAAGTCTCTTAACTTCCGAGATCTATCTAGAGGGGGGGGGGAGAAGGGGGGCAAGGGGGCAACTTTGAAAAATGGATTTTACTTTTCCGAGCCTCCTCTATACGAATCCGTAAAACAACAAAACACGGGACTCTTAGTTTCCGAGATACGATGGGGGGAGGGGTGAAGGGGGGGAGAGGGGGGAGTTTTGTAAAATGATTTTGACCAACTCTGGGCCTCTTGATATGAATCTGAAAAAAAAAATGTTCCAAGTCTCTTAACTTCCGAGATCTATCTAGAGGGGGGGGGAGAAGGGGGGCAAGGGGGCAACTTTGAAAAATGGATTTTACTTTTCCGAGCCTCCTCTATACGAATCCGTAAAAAAACAAAACCCAAGTTTCTTAATTTCGGAGATAGGATAGGGAGGGGGGAGAGTGGGTTGGAAAAGGGGAGGTTTGGGATTTTTCCCATACTCGTGAGAGTTACTTCTATACGAATCTGTAAAAATATACCCACCTCCCCCTTCACCATCTGGGAGAACAATTATGTCAGTGAGTGAGTGGTAATCGAGCTTTATATAGTATAATATAATAATCGAGCTTTATATAGTATAATAATGTTCCAAGTCTTAACTTCCGAGATCCGCCTAAAGGGGGGAGAAGGGGGAGAGAATGGGGGGAATTTTGAAAAATGGTTTTTACTTTTCCGAGCCTCCTCTATACGAATCCGTAAAAAAACAAAACGCAGGTTATTTAATTTCCGAGATACGATGGGGGGAGGGGTGAAGGGGGGGAGAGGGGGGAGTTTTGAAAAATGATTTTGACCAACTCTGGGCCCCTTGATATGAATCTGAAAAAAAAAATGTTCCAAGTCTCTTAACCTCCGAGATCTACCTAGAGGGGGGGGGAGAAGGGGGGCAAGGGGGCAACTTTGAAAAATGGATTTTACTTTTCCGAGCCTCCTCTATACGAATCCGTAAAACAACAAAACACGGGACTCTTAGTTTCCGAGATACGATAGGGAGGGGGGAGAGTGGGGTGGAAAAGGGGAGGTTTGGGATTTTTCCCATACTCGTGACAGTTACTTCTATACGAATCTGTAAAAATATACCCACCTCCCCCTTCACCATCTGGGAGAACAATTATGTCAGTGAGTGGTAATCGAGCTTTATATAATATAAAATCGAGCTTTATATAGTATAATAATGTTCCAAGTCTTAACTTCCGAGATCCGCCTAAAGGGGGGAGAAGGGGGAGAGAATGGGGGGAATTTTGAAAAATGGTTTTTACTTTTCCGAGCCTCCTCTATACGAATCCGTAAAAAAACAAAACGCAGGTTATTTAATTTCCGAGATACGATGGGGGGAGGGGTGAAGGGGGGGAGAGGGGGGAGTTTTGAAAAATGATTTTGACCAACTCTGGGCCCCTTGATATGAATCTGAAAAAAAAAATGTTCCAAGTCTCTTAACTTCCGAGATCTACCTAGAGGGGGGGGGAGAAGGGGGGCAAGGGGGCAACTTTGAAAAATGGATTTTACTTTTCCGAGCCTCCTCTATACGAATCCGTAAAACAACAAAACACGGGACTCTTAGTTTCCGAGATACGATAGGGAGGGGGGAGAGTGGGGTGGAAAAGGGGAGGTTTGGGATTTTTCTCATACTCGTGAGAGTTACTTCTATACGAATCTGTAAAAATATACCCACCTCCCCCTTCACCATCTGGGAGAACAATTATGTCAGTGAGTGAGTGGTAATCGAGCTTTATATAGTATAATATAAAGCTTTATGTAGTATAATAATAATGTTCCAAGTCTTAACTTCCGAGATCCGCCTAAAGGGGGGAGAAGGGGGAGAGAATGAGGGGAATTTTGAAAAATGGTTTTTACTTTTCCGAGCCTCCTCTATACGAATCCGTAAAAAAACAAAACGCTGGTTTCTTAATTTCCGAGATACGATGGGGGGAGGGGTGAAGGGGGGGAGAGGGGGGAGTTTTGAAAAATGATTTTGACCAACTCTGGGCCCCTTGATATGAATCTGAAAAAAAAAATGTTCCAAGTCTCTTAACTTCCGAGATCTACCTAGAGGGGGGGGGGAGAAGGGGGGCAAGGGGGCAACTTTGAAAAATGGATTTTACTTTTCCGAGCCTCCTCTATACGAATCCGTAAAACAACAAAACACGGGACTCTTAATTTCCGAGATACGATGGGGGGAGAGGTGAAGGGGGGGGAGAGGGGGAGTTTTGAAAAATGATTTTGACCAACTCTGGGCCCCTTGATATGAATCTGAAAAAAAAAATGTTCCAAGTCTCTTAACTTCCGAGATCTACCCAGAGGGGGTGAGAAGGGGGGCAAGGGGGCAACTTTGAAAAATGGATTTTACTTTTCCGAGCCTCTTTTATACGAATCCGTAAAAAAACAAAACGCAGGTTTCTTAATTTCCGAGATACGATTGGGGGAGGGGGAAGGGGGGGAGAGGGGGAGTTTTGAAAAATGATTTTGACCAACTCTGGGCCCCTTGATACGAATCTGAAAAAAAAAATGTTCTAAGTCTCTTAACTTCCGAGATCTACCTAGAGGGGGGGAGAAGGGGGCCAACTTTGAAAAATGGATTTTACTTTTCCGAGCCTCCCCTAAACGAATCCGTAAAACAACAAAACACGGGACTCTTAGTTTCCGAGATACGATAGGGATGGGGGAGAGTGGGGTGGAATGGAAAAGGGGAGTTTTGAATTTTGAAAAATGGTTTTTACTTTTCCGAGCCTCCTCTATACGAATCCGTAACAAAACAAAACCCAGGTTTCTTAATTTCCGAGATACGATGGGGGAGGGGTGAAGGGGGGAGAGGGGGGAGTTTTGAAAAATGATTTTGACCAACTCTGGGCCCCTTGATATGAATCTGAAAAAAAAAATGTTCCAAGTCTCTTAACTTCCGAGATCTACCTAAAGGGGGGGGGGGTGAAGAGGGGCAAGGGGGGCAACTTTGAAAAATGGATTTTACTTTTCCGAGCCTCCTCTATACGAATCCGTAAAAAAACAAAACCCAGGTTTCTTAATTTCCGAGATACGATGGGGGGAGGGGTGAAGGGGGGGAGAGGGGGGAGTTTTGAAAAATGATTTTGACCAACTCTGGGCCCCTTGATATGAATCTGAAAAAAAAAATGTTCCAAGTCTCTTAACTTCCGAGATCTACCTGGAGTGGGGGGGAGAAGGGGGGCAAGGGGGCAACTTTGAAAAATGGATTTTACTTTTCCGAGCCTCCTCTATACGAATCCGTAAAACAACAAAACACGGGACTCTTAGTTTCCGAGATACGATAGGGAGGGGGGAGAGTGGGGTGGAAAAGGGGAGGTTTGGGATTTTTCACATACTCGTGAGAGTTACTTGTATACGAATCTGTAAAAATATACCCACCTCCCCCTTCACCATCTGGGAGAACAATTATGTCAGTGAGTCAGTGAGGGGGGAGAGGGGGGAGTTTTGAAAAATGATTTTGACCAACTCTGGGCCCCTTGATATGAATCTGAAAAAAAAAATGTTCCAAGTCTCTTAACTTCCGAGATCTACCTAGAGGGGGGGGAAGAAGGGGGGCAGGGGGGCAACTTTGAAAAATGGATTTTACTTTTCCGAGCCTCCTCTATACGAATCCGTAAAACAACAAAACACGGGACTCTTAGTTTCCGAGATACGATGGGGGGAGGGGTGAAGGGGGGGAGAGGGGGGAGTTTTGTAAAATGATTTTGACCAACTCTGGGCCTCTTGATATGAATCTGAAAAAAAAAATGTTCCAAGTCTCTTAACTTCCGAGATCTATCTAGAGGGGGGGGGAGAAGGGGGGCAAGGGGGCAACTTTGAAAAATGGATTTTACTTTTCCGAGCCTCCTCTATACGAATCCGTAAAACAACAAAACACGGGACTCTTAGTTTCCGAGATACGATGGGGGGAGGGGTGAAGGGGGGGAGAGGGGGAGTTTTGTAAAATGATTTTGACCAACTCTGGGCCTCTTGATATGAATCTGAAAAAAAAAATGTTCCAAGTCTCTTAACTTCCGAGATCTATCTAGAGGGGGGGGGAGAAGGGGGGCAAGGGGGCAACTTTGAAAAATGGATTTTACTTTTCCGGACCTCCTCTATACGAATCCGTAAAAAAACAAAACCCAGATTCCTTAATTTCCGAGATACGATGGGGGGAGGGGTGAAGGGGGGGAGAGGGGGGAGTTTTGAAAAATGATTTTGACCAACTCTGGGCCTCTTGATATGAATCTGAAAAATAAAATGTTCCAAGTCTCTTAACTTTCGAGATCTACCTAGAGGGGGGAGGAGAAGGGGGGCAAGGGGGCAACTTTGAAAAATGGATTTTACTTTTCCGAGCCTCCTCTATACGAATCCGTAAAACAACAAAACACGGGACTCTTAGTTTCCGAGATACGATAGGGAGGGGGGAGAGTGGGGTGGAAAAGGGGAGGTTTGGGATTTTTCCCATACTCGTGAGAGTTACTTCTATACGAATCTGTAAAAATATACCCACCTCCCCCTTCACCATCTGGGAGAACAATTATGTCAGTGAGTGGTAATCGAGCTTTATATAATATAACTAGTATTTGGGCGTTGCGCGAGCTGCAAGCAGCTCGCGGGTCGTGTTTTTGAGGAGTATTTCTTACCCTTGTAAAAAGTATTTGGGCGTTGCGCGAGCTGCAAGCAGCTCGCGGGGTCGTGTTTTTGAGGAGTATTTCTTACGATGGGGGGAGGGGTGAAGGGGGGGAGAGGGAGGAGTTTTGAAAAATGATTTTGACCATCTCTGGGCCCCTTGATATGAATCTGAAAAAAAAAATGTTCCAAGTCTCTTAATTTCCGAGATCTACCTAGAGGGGGGGGAGAAGGGGGGCAAGGGGGCAACTTTGAAAAATTGTTTTTACTTTTCCGAGCCTCCTCTATACGAATCCGTAAAAAAACAAAACCCAGGTTTCTTAATTTCCGAGATACGATGGGGGGAGGGGTGAAGGGAAGGAGAGGGGGGAGTTTTGAAAAATGATTTTGACCAACTCTGGGCCCCTTGATATGAATCTGAAAAAAAAAATGTTCCAAGTCTCTTAACTTCCGAGATCTACCTAGAGGGGGGGGGGGAGAAGGGGGCAAGGGGGGCAACTTTGAAAAATGGATTTTACTTTTCCGAGCCTCCTCTATACGAATCCGTAAAACAACAAAACACGGGACTCTTAGTTTCCGAGATACGATAGGGAGGGGGGAGAGTGGGGTGGAAAAGGGGAGGTTTGGGATTTTTCCCATACTCGTGAGAGTTACTTCTATACGAATCTGTAAAAATATACCCACCTCCCCCTTCACCATCTGGGAGAACAATTATGTCAGTGAGTGGTAATCGAGCTTTATATTATATAATAATAATAATAATCGAGCTTTATATAGTATAATATAATAATAATGTTCCAAGTCCTAACTTCCGAGATCCGCCTAAAGGGGGGAGAAGGGGGAGAGAATGCGGGGAATTTTGAAAAATGGTTTTTACTTTTCCGAGTCTCCTCTATACGAATCCGTAAAAAAACAAAACCCAGGTTTCTTAATGTCCGAGATACGATGGGGGGAGGGGAGAAGGGGGGGAGAGGGGGGAGTTTTGAAAAATGATTTTGACCAACTCTGGGCCCCTTGATATGAATCTGAAAATAAAAATGTTCCGAGTCTCTTTACTTCCGAGATTTACCTAGAGGGGGGGAGAAGGGGGGCAAGGGGGGCAACTTTGAAAAATGGATTTTACTTTTCCGAGCCTCCTCTATACGAATCCGTAAAACAACAAAACACGGGACTCTTAGTTTCCGAGATACGATAGGGATGGGGGAGAGTGGGGTGGAATGGAAAAGGGGAGGTTTGAATTTTAAAAAATGGTTTTTACTGTTCCGAGCCTCCTCTATACGAATCCGTAAAAAAACAAACCGCAGGTTTCTTAATTTCCGAGATACGATGCGGGGAGGGGTGAAGGGGGGGAGAGGGGGAATTTTTGAAAAATGATTTTGACCAACTCTGGGCCCCTTGATATGAATCTGAAAAAAAAAATGTTCCAAGTCTCTTAACTTCCGAGATCTACCTAGAGGGGGGGGAAAAGGGGGGCAAGGGGGGCAACTTTGAAAAATGGATTTTACTTTTCCGAGCCTCCTCTATACGAATCCGTAAAACAACAAAACACGGGACTCTTAGTTTCCGAGATACGATAGGGATGGGGAGAGTGGGGTGGAATGGAAAAGGGGAGGTTTGAATTTTGAAAAATGGTTTTTACTTTTCCGAGCCTCCTCTATACGAATCCGTAAAAAAACAAAACCCAGGTTTCTTAATTTCCGAGATACGATGGGGGGAGGGGTGAAGAGGGGGAGAGGGGGGAGTTTTGAAAAATGATTTTGACCAACTCTAGGCCCCTTGATATGAATCTGAAAAAAAAAATGTTCCAAGTCTCTTAACTTCCGAGATCTACCTAGAGGGGGGGGGGGGAGAAGGGGGGAAGGGGGGCAACTTTGAAAAATGGATTTTACTTTTCCGAGCCTCCTCTATACGAATCCGTAAAAAAACAAAACCCAGGTTTCTTAATTTCCGAGATACGATGGGGGGAGGAGTGAAGGGGGGAGAGGGGAGAGTTTTGAAAAATGATTTTGACCAACTCTGGGCCCTTTGATATGACTCTGAAAAAAAAAATGTTCCAAGTCTCTTAACTTCCGAGATCTACCTCTAGAGGGGGGGAGAAGGGGGGCAAGGAGGGCAACTTTGAAAAATGGATTTTACTTTTCCGAGCCTCCTCTATACGAATCCGCAAAACAACAAAACACGGGACTCTTAGTTTCCGAGATACGATAGGGATGGGGGAGAGTGGGGTGGAATGGAAAAGGGGAGGTTTGAATTTTAAAAAATGGTTTTTACTGTTCCGAGCCTCCTCTATACGAATCCGTAAAAAAACAAAACGCAGGTTTCTTAATTTCCGAGATACGATGCGGGGAGGGGTGAAGGGGGGGAGAGGGGGAAGTTTTGAAAAATGATTTTGACCAACTCTGGGCCCCTTGATATGAATCTGAAAAAAAAAATGTTCCAAGTCTCTTAACTTCCGAGATCTACCTAGAGGGGGGAGAAAAGGGGGGCAAGGGGGGCAACTTTGAAAAATGGATTTTACTTTTCCGAGCCTCCTCTATACGAATCCGTAATAAAATAAAACCCAGGTTTCTTAATTTCCGAGATACGATGGGGGGAGGGGTGAAGGGGGGGAGAGGGGGGAGTTTTGAAAAATGATTTTGACCAACTCTGGGCCCCTTGATATGAATCTGAAAAAAAAAAATGTTCCAAGTCTCTTAACTTCCGAGATCTACCTAGAGGGGGGGGGGGGGGGAGAAGGGGGGCAAGGGGGCAACTTTGAAAAATGGATTTTACTTTTCCGAGCCTCCTCTATACGAATCCGTAAAACAACAAAACACGGGACTCTTAGTTTCCGAGATACGATAGGGAGGGGGGAGAGTGGGGTGGATTGGAAAAGGGGAGGTTTGAATTTTGAAAAATGGTTTTTACTTTTCCGAGCCTCATCTATACGAATCCGTAAAACAACAAAACACGGGACTCTTAGTTTCCGAGATACGATGGGGGGAGGGGTGAAGGGGGGGAGAGGGGGGAGTTTTGTAAAATGATTTTGACCAACTCTGGGCCTCTTGATATGAATCTGAAAAAAAAAATGTTCCAAGTCTCTTAACTTCCGAGATCTATCTAGAGGGGGGGGGAGAAGGGGGGCAAGGGGGCAACTTTGAAAAATGGATTTTACTTTTCCGAGCCTCCTCTATACGAATCCGTAAAACAACAAAACACGGGACTCTTAGTTTCCGAGATACGATAGGGAGGGGGGAGAGTGGGGTGGATTGGAAAAGGGGAGGTTTGAATTTTGAAAAATGGTTTTTACTTTTCCGAGCCTCCTCTATACGAATCCGTAAAAAAACAAAACCCAGGTTTCTTAATTTCCGAGATACGATGGGGGAAGGGGTGAAGGGGGGGAGAGGGGGGAGTTTTGTAAAATGATTTTGACCAACTCTGGGCCTCTTGATATGAATCTGAAAAAAAAAATGTTCCAAGTCTCTTAACTTCCGAGATCTATCTAGAGAGGGGGGGAGAAGGGGGGCAAGGGGGCAACTTTGAAAAATGGATTTTACTTTTCCGAGCCTCCTCTATACGAATCCGTAAAACAACAAAACACGGGACTCTTAGTTTCCGAGATACGATGGGGGGAGGGGTGAAGGGGGGGAGAGGGGGGAGTTTTGTAAAATGATTTTGACCAACTCTGGGCCTCTTGATATGAATCTGAAAAAAAAAATGTTCCAAGTCTCTTAACTTCCGAGATCTATCTAGAGGGGGGGGGAGAAGGGGGGCAAGGGGGCAACTTTGAAAAATGGATTTTACTTTTCCGAGCCTCCTCTATACGAATCCGTAAAACAACAAAACACGGGACTCTTAGTTTCCGAGATACGATAGGGAGGGGGGAGAGTGGGGTGGATTGGAAAAGGGGAGGTTTGAATTTTGAAAAATGGTTTTTACTTTTCCGAGCCTCATCTATACGAATCCGTAAAACAACAAAACACGGGACTCTTAGTTTCCGAGATACGATGGGGGGAGGGGTGAAGGGGGGGAGAGGGGGGAGTTTTGTAAAATGATTTTGACCAACTCTGGGCCTCTTGATATGAATCTGAAAAAAAAATGTTCCAAGTCTCTTAACTTCCGAGATCTATCTAGAGGGGGGGGGAGAAGGGGGGCAAGGGGGCAACTTTGAAAAATGGATTTTACTTTTCCGAGCCTCCTCTATACGAATCCGTAAAACAACAAAACACGGGACTCTTAGTTTCCGAGATACGATAGGGAGGGGGGAGAGTGGGGTGGATTGGAAAAGGGGAGGTTTGAATTTTGAAAAATGGTTTTTACTTTTCCGAGCCTCCTCTATACGAATCCGTAAAACAACAAAACACGGGACTCTTAGTTTCCGAGATACGATGGGGGGAGGGGTGAAGTGGGGGAGAAGGGGGGCAAGGGGGGCAACTTTGAAAAATAGTTTTTACTTTTCCGAGCCTCCTCTATACGAATCCGTAAAAAAACAAAACCCAGGTTTCTTAATTTCCGAGATACGATGGGGGGAGGTGTGAAGGGGGGGAGACGGGGGAGTTTTGAAAAATGATTTTGACCAACTCTGGGTCCCTTGATATGAATCTGAAAAAAAAAATGTTCCAAGTCTCTTAACTTCCGAGATCTACCTAGAGGGGGGGGGGAGAAGGGGGGCAAGGGGGCAACTTTGAAAAATGGATTTTACTTTTCCGAGCCTCCTCTATACGAATCCGTAAAACAACAAAACACGGGACTCTTAGTTTCCGAGATACGATAGGGAGGGGGGAGAGTAGGGTGGAAAAGGGGAGGTTTGGGATTTTTCCCATACTCGTGAGAGTTAATTCTATACGAATCTGTAAAAATTTACCCACCTCCCCCTTCACCATCTGGGAGATCAATTATGTCAGTGAGTGAGTGGTAATCGAGCTTTATATAGTATAAATAATAATAATAATGTTCCAAGTCTTAACTTCCGAGATCCGCCTAAAGGGGGGAGAAGGGGGAGAGAATGGGGGAATTTTGAAAAATGGTTTTTACTTTTCCGAGCCTCCTCTATACGAATCCGTAAAAAAACAAAACGCAGGTTTCTTAATTTCCGAGATACGATGGGGGGAGGGGTGAAGGGGGGGAGAGGGGGGAGTTTTGAAAAATGATTTTGACCAACTCTGGGCCCCTTGATATGAATCTGAAAAAAAAAAATGTTCCAAGTCTCTTAACTTCCGAGATCTACCTAGAGGGGGGGGGGGGGGAGAAGGGGGGCAAGGGGGCAACTTTGAAAAATGGATTTTACTTTTCCGAGCCTCCTCTATACGAATCCGTAAAACAACAAAACACGGGACTCTTAGTTTCCGAGATACGATAGGGAGGGGGGAGAGTGGGGTGGATTGGAAAAGGGGAGGTTTGAATTTTGAAAAATGGTTTTTACTTTTCCGAGCCTCATCTATACGAATCCGTAAAACAACAAAACACGGGACTCTTAGTTTCCGAGATACGATGGGGGGAGGGGTGAAGGGGGGGAGAGGGGGGAGTTTTGTAAAATGATTTTGACCAACTCTGGGCCTCTTGATATGAATCTGAAAAAAAAAATGTTCCAAGTCTCTTAACTTCCGAGATCTATCTAGAGGGGGGGGGAGAAGGGGGGCAAGGGGGCAACATTGAAAAATGGATTTTACTTTTCCGAGCCTCCTCTATACGAATCCGTAAAACAACAAAACACGGGACTCTTAGTTTCCGAGATACGATAGGGAGGGGGGAGAGTGGGGTGGATTGGAAAAGGGGAGGTTTGAATTTTGAAAAATGGTTTTTACTTTTCCGAGCCTCCTCTATACGAATCCGTAAAAAAACAAAACCCAGGTTTCTTAATTTCCGAGATACGATGGGGGGAGGGGTGAAGGGGGGGAGAGGGGGGAGTTTTGTAAAATGATTTTGACCAACTCTGGGCCTCTTGATATGAATCTGAAAAAAAAAATGTTCCAAGTCTCTTAACTTCCGAGATCTATCTAGAGGGGGGGGGGGAGAAGGGGGGGCAAGGGGGCAACTTTGAAAAATGGATTTTACTTTTCCGAGCCTCCTCTATACGAATCCGTAAAACAACAAAACACGGGACTCTTAGTTTCCGAGATACGATAGGGAGGGGGGAGTTTTGTAAAATGATTTTGACCAACTCTCTGGCCTCTTGATATGAATCTGAAAAAAAAAATGTTCCAAGTCTCTTAACTTCCGAGATCTATCTAGAGGGGGGGGGGAGAAGGGGGGCAAGGGGGCAACTTTGAAAAATGGATTTTACTTTTCCGAGCCTCCTCTATACGAATCCGTAAAAAAACAAACCCCAAGTTTCTTAATTTCGGAGATAGGATAGGGAGGGGGGGAGAGTGGGGTGGAAAAGGGGAGGTTTGGGATTTTTCCCATACTCGTGAGAGTTACTTCTATACGAATCTGTAAAAATATACCCACCTCCCCCTTCACCATCTGGGAGAACAATTATGTCAGTGAGTGAGTGGTAATCGAGCTTTATATAGTATAACTAGTATTTGGGCGTTGCGCGAGCTGCAAGCAGCTCGCGGGGTCGTGTTTTTGAGGAGTATTTCTTACCCTTGTAAAAAGTATTTGGGCGTTGCGCGAGCTGCAAGCAGCTCGCGGGGTCGTGTTTTTGAGGAGTATTTCTTACGATGGGGGGAGGGGTGAAGGGGGGGAGAGGGGGGAATTTTGAAAAATGATTTTGGCCAACTCTGGGCCCCTTGATATGAATCTGAAAAAAAAAATGTTCCAAGTCTCTTAACTTCCGAGATCTACCTAGAGGGGGGGGAGAAGGGGGGCAAGGGGGCAACTTTGAAAAATGGATTTTACTTTTCCGAGCCTCCTCTATACGAATCCGTAAAACAACAAAACACGGGACTCTTAGTTTCCGAGATATAATAGGGAGGGGGGAGAGTGGGGTGGAAAAGGGGAGGTTTGGGATTTTTTCCCATACTCGTGAGAGTTACTTGTATACGAATCTGTAAAAATATACCCACCTCCCCCTTCACCATCTGGGAGAACAATTATGTCAGTGAGTGAGTGAGTGGTAATCGAGCTTTATATAGTATAATCGAGCTTTATATAGTATAATTTGGGCGTTGCGCGAGCTGCAAGCAGCTCGCGGGGTCGTGTTTTTGAGGAGTATTTCTTACGATGGGGGGAGAGGGGGGAGGTTTTGAAAAATGATTTTGACCAACTCTGGGCCCCTTGATATGAATCTGAAAAAAAAATGTTCCAAGTCTCTTAACTTCCGAGATCTACCGCTAGAGGGGGGGAGAAGGGGGGCAAGGGGGGCAACTTTGAAAATGGATTTTACTTCTCCGAGCCTCCTCTATACGAATCCGTAAAACAACAAAAACACGGGACTCTTAGTTTCCGAGATACGATAGGGATGGGGGAGAGTGGGGGTGGAATGGAAAAGGGGAGGTTTGAATTTTGAAAAATGGTTTTTACTTTTCCGAGCCTCCTCTATACGAATCCGTAAAAAAACAAAACTCAGGTTTCTTAATTTCCGAGATACGATGGGGGGAGGGGTGAAGGGGGGGAGAGGGGGGAGTTTTGAAAAATGATTTTGACCAAATCTGGGCCCCTTGATAAGAATCTGAAAAAAAAAATGTTCCAAGTCTCTTAACTTCCGAGATCTACCTAGAGGAGGGGAGAAGGGGGGCAAGGGGGGGCAACTTTGATAAATGGATTTTACTTTTCCGAGCCTCCTCTATACGAATCCGTAAAACAACAAAACACGGGACTCTTAGTTTCCGAGATACGATAGGGAGGGGGGAGAGTGGGGTGGAAAAGGGAGGTTTGGGATTTTTCCCATACTCGTGAGAGTTACTTCTATACGAATCTGTAAAAATATACCCACCTCCCCCTTCACCATCTGGGAGAACAATTATGTCAGTGAGTGAGTGAGTGGTAATCGAGCTTTATATAGTATAATCGAGCTTTATATAGTATAATTTGGGCGTTACGCGAGCTGCAAGCAGCTCGCGGGGTCGTGTTTTTGAGGAGTATTTCTTACGATGGGGGGAGGGGTGAAGGGGGGGAGAGGGGGGAGTTTTGAAAAATGATTTTGACCAACTCTGGGCCCCTTGATATGAATCTGAAAAAAAAAATTCCAAGTCTCTTAACTTCCGAGATCTACCTAGAGGGGGGGAGAAGGGGGGCAAGGGGGGCAACTTTAAAAAATGGATTTTACTTTTCCGAGCCTCCCCTATACGAATCCGTAAAACAACAAAACACGGGGACTCATTAGTTTCCGAGATACGATAGGGAGGGGGGGAGAGGTGGGGTGGAATGGAAAAGGGGAGGGTTTGAATTTTGAAAATGGTTTTTACTTTTGCGAGCCTCCTCTATACGAATCCGTAAAAAAACAAAACCCAGGTTTCTTAATTTCCGAGATACGATGGGGGGAGGGGTGAAGGGGGGGGAGAGGGGGGGAGTTTTGAAAATGATTTTGACCAACTCTGGGCCTCTTGATATGAATCTGAAAAAAAAAATGTTCCAAGTCTCTTAACTTCCGAGATCTACCTAGAGGGGGGGGGAGAAGGGGGGCAACGGGGCAACTTTGAATAATGCATTTTACTTTTCCGAGCCTCCTCTATACGAATCCGTAAAACAACAAAACACGGGACTTAGTTTCCGAGATACGATAGGGAGGGGGGAGAGTGGGGTGGAAAAGGGGAGGTTTGGGATTTTTCCCATACTCGTGAGAGTTACTTCTATACGAATCTGTAAAAATATACCCACCTCCCCCTTCACCATCTGGGAGAACAATTATGTCAGTCAGTGAGTGGTAATCGAGCTTTATACAGCGTGGCGGTAAAATGGTGACATTAATTTAACACACATATACGTTTTCACATTTTCGTTTCATGAAGAAATTATGTTTCCATTAAACGTTATTATTTGCGGATTTATTTAAAGTTTTCTAAAATAGCATTTTGGAGCAACCTGTACTTAAAGAACTGTCGCGCAGCGGTCATTTGCCGGGTCACGGATCATAACATCGCATCAATGAAATTAAAATAAATAAACAATACTTTAAAGTAACGTGATATCCCTTTGTCGGCGAGCGGGCGGCGCAGGCGACGCGTGCCCCCCCCCCCCCGCCCCGTCGCGTCACAGCGAAATCCAATTCTTTTTTTTGCATTTCTAGTGCTAGCCTAACTCGTGCCCTTGACACACTTCTTCACAGTAGTGCACATAATTACGTCGACTAATTTTGTGAATGTTTCCGCGAAAAAGACGCTTACCTATTGTTTTATTTATTTATTTTTGTGTAATGAACTAATGAGTAATTAGATTATGGTACTGCGATAAAGACGCTTTGTTTTGTTTTCGTTTTCTAATTTAGTAGGTACGTTGACATCTCTTGCGATACGGGCGCTTTTATTTGTGTTATTAGTGCTTGTGTAAACTTGTGATCGTGATGGCAAATACACATCCGAACTACACAGCAGCTGAATATGCGGACATGATCCCAATTTACGGAGAATGTCGTGAAAATGCCGCTCTTGCCATAAGGACATATCGCGAGAGATATGGCGGTTCAAGACAATGCCCTACTAATCCTCGCACTATTGTAGGAGCTCTTCAGCGCATCCGCGAAAACCGGCCAGTGGATCCTAGGTCTCAACGCCCTGATCGACCACCTACACGACAAAACCCAATCCAGTTAACTGAAAATGTGCTACAATATTTCCAAAACCAACCCAAAATTAGCCTCCGCCAGAGCGCTAGGCATTTTCAAGTTCATCACAGTACCGTCCATACGATATTAAAGCGCGAAAAGTGGCAGCGCGTGAAGCGACGCGTTGCCGCTCCGAGTTAACGTAAGCCAGCGTAACGTAGGTAAGTAATTTCATGAATGATTTTTTGCAAGGGTGATCCCAATTTTAGTTACATTTTTATCATTTAGTTTGTTTGAAAAAAATTTTTTTTCAATTTACGAGTTATTTTAACCTACTAAAATTAATATGATTAAAGGGCACTAGCCCTACACGTGTGTTAAATTAATGTCACCATTGTAGCGCCACGCTGTATAGTATAAATAATAATGTTCCAAGTCTTAACTTCCGAGATCCGCCTAAAGGGGGGAGAAGGGGGAGAGAATGGGGGAATTTTGAAAAATGGTTTTTACTTTTCCGAGCCTCCTCTATACGAATCCGTAAAAAAACAAAACGCAGGTTTCTTAATTTCCGAGATACGATGGGGGGAGGGGTGAAGGGGGGGAGAGGGGGGAGTTTTGAAAAATGATTTTGACCAACTCTGGGCCCCTTGATATGAATCTGAAAAAAAAAAATGTTCCAAG
The DNA here is from genome assembly GCA_927399505.1 of Luperina testacea. Lineage (NCBI taxonomy): Eukaryota > Metazoa > Arthropoda > Insecta > Lepidoptera > Noctuidae > Luperina > Luperina testacea. The sequence goes on from OV656771.1 coordinate 6,240,504, forward strand.
TCTCTTAACTTCCGAGATCTACCTAGAGGGGGGGGGAGAAGGGGGGCAAGGGGGCAACTTTGAAAAATGGATTTTACTTTTCCGAGCCTCCTCTATACGAATCCGTAAAACAACAAAACACGGGACTCTTAGTTTCCGAGATACGATAGGGAGGGGGGAGAGTGGGGTGGATTGGAAAAGGGGAGGTTTGAATTTTGAAAAATGGTTTTTACTTTTCCGAGCCTCCTCTATACGAATCCGTAAAACAACAAAACACGGGACTCTTAGTTTCCGAGATACGATGGGGGGAGGGGGGGAGAGGGGGGAGTTTTGTAAAATGATTTTGACCAACTCTGGGCCTCTTGATATGAATCTGAAAAAAAAAATGTTCCAAGTCTCTTAACTTCCGAGATCTATCTAGAGGGGGGGGGGAGAAGGGGGGCAAGGGGGCAACTTTGAAAAATGGATTTTACTTTTCCGAGCCTCCTCTATACGAATCCGTAAAACAACAAAACACGGGACTCTTAGTTTCCGAGATACGATGGGGGGAGGGGTGAAGGGGGGGAGAGGGGGGAGTTTTGTAAAATGATTTTGACCAACTCTGGGCCTCTTGATATGAATCTGAAAAAAAAAAATGTTCCAAGTCTCTTAACTTCCGAGATCTATCTAGAGGGGGGGGGGAGAAGGGGGGCAAGGGGGCAACTTTGAAAAATGGATTTTACTTTTCCGAGCCTCCTCTATACGAATCCGTAAAACAACAAAACACGGGACTCTTAGTTTCCGAGATACGATGGGGGGAGGGGTGAAGGGGGGGAGAGGGGGGAGTTTTGTAAAATGATTTTGACCAACTCTGGGCCCCTTGATATGAATCTGAAAAAAAAAATGTTCCAAGTCTCTTAACTTCCGAGATCTATCTAGAGGGGGGGGGGAGAAGGGGGGCAAGGGGGCAACTTTGAAAAATGGATTTTACTTTTCCGAGCCTCCTCTATACGAATCCGTAAAACAACAAAACACGGGACTCTTAGTTTCCGAGATACGATGGGGGGAGGGGGGAAGGGGGGGAGAGGGGGGAGTTTTGTAAAATGATTTTGACCAACTCTGGGCCTCTTGATATGAATCTGAAAAAAAAAATGTTCCAAGTCTCTTAACTTCCGAGATCTATCTAGAGGGGGGGAGAGAAGGGGGGCAAGGGGGCAACTTTGAAAAATGGATTTTACTTTTCCGAGCCTCCTCTATACGAATCCGTAAAAAAACAAAACCCAAGTTTCTTAATTTCGGAGATAGGATAGGGAGGGGGGAGAGTGGGGTGGAAAAGGGGAGGTTTGGGATTTTTCCCATACTCGTGAGAGTTACTTCTATACGAATCTGTAAAAATATACCCACCTCCCCCTTCACCATCTGGGAGAACAATTATGTCAGTGAGTGAGTGGTAATCGAGCTTTATATAGTATAATATAATAATCGAGCTTTATATAGTATAATAATGTTCCAAGTCTTAACTTCCGAGATCCGCCTAAAGGGGGGAGAAGGGGGAGAGAATGGGGGGAATTTTGAAAAATGGTTTTTACTTTTCCGAGCCTCCTCTATACGAATCCGTAAAAAAACAAAACGCAGGTTATTTAATTTCCGAGATACGATGGGGGGAGGGGTGAAGGGGGGGAGAGGGGGGAGTTTTGAAAAATGATTTTGACCAACTCTGGGCCCCTTGATATGAATCTGAAAAAAAAAATGTTCCAAGTCTCTTAACCTCCGAGATCTACCTAGAGGGGGGGGGAGAAGGGGGGCAAGGGGGCAACTTTGAAAAATGGATTTTACTTTTCCGAGCCTCCTCTATACGAATCCGTAAAACAACAAAACACGGGACTCTTAGTTTCCGAGATACGATAGGGAGGGGGGAGAGTGGGGTGGAAAAGGGGAGGTTTGGGATTTTTCCCATACTCGTGACAGTTACTTCTATACGAATCTGTAAAAATATACCCACCTCCCCCTTCACCATCTGGGAGAACAATTATGTCAGTGAGTGGTAATCGAGCTTTATATAATATAAAATCGAGCTTTATATAGTATAATAATGTTCCAAGTCTTAACTTCCGAGATCCGCCTAAAGGGGGGAGAAGGGGGAGAGAATGGGGGGAATTTTGAAAAATGGTTTTTACTTTTCCGAGCCTCCTCTATACGAATCCGTAAAAAAACAAAACGCAGGTTATTTAATTTCCGAGATACGATGGGGGGAGGGGTGAAGGGGGGGAGAGGGGGGAGTTTTGAAAAATGATTTTGACCAACTCTGGGCCCCTTGATATGAATCTGAAAAAAAAAATGTTCCAAGTCTCTTAACTTCCGAGATCTACCTAGAGGGGGGGGGGAGAAGGGGGGCAAGGGGGCAACTTTGAAAAATGGATTTTACTTTTCCGAGCCTCCTCTATACGAATCCGTAAAACAACAAAACACGGGACTCTTAGTTTCCGAGATACGATAGGGAGGGGGGAGAGTGGGGTGGAAAAGGGGAGGTTTGGGATTTTTCTCATACTCGTGAGAGTTACTTCTATACGAATCTGTAAAAATATACCCACCTCCCCCTTCACCATCTGGGAGAACAATTATGTCAGTGAGTGAGTGGTAATCGAGCTTTATATAGTATAACTAGTATTTGGGCGTTGCGCGAGCTGCAAGCAGCTCGCGGGGTCGTGTTTTTGAGGAGTATTTCTTACGATGGGGGGAGGGGTGAAGGGGGGGAGAGGGGGGAGTTTTGAAAAATGATTTTGACCAACTCTGGGCCCCTTGATATGAATCTGAAAAAAAAAAATTCCAAGTCTCTTAACTTCCGAGATCTACCTAGAGGGGGGGAGAAGGGGGGCAAGGGGGGCAACTTTGAAAAATGGATTTTACTTTTCCGAGCCTCCCCTATACGAATCCGTAAAACAACAAAACACGGGACTCTTAGTTTCCGAGATACGATAGGGAGGGGGGAGAGTGGGGTGGAATGGAAAAGGGGAGGTTTGAATTTTGAAAAATGGTTTTTACTTTTGCGAGCCTCCTCTATACGAATCCGTAAAAAAACAAAACCCAGGTTTCTTAATTTCCGAGATACGATGGGGGGAGGGGTGAAGGGGGGGAGAGGGGGGAGTTTTGAAAAATGATTTTGACCAACTCTGGGCCTCTTGATATGAATCTGAAAAAAAAAATGTTCCAAGTCTCTTAACTTCCGAGATCTACCTAGAGGGGGGGGGGAGAAGGGGGGCAACGGGGCAACTTTGAATAATGCATTTTACTTTTCCGAGCCTCCTCTATACGAATCCGTAAAACAACAAAACACGGGACTTAGTTTCCGAGATACGATAGGGAGGGGGGAGAGTGGGGTGGAAAAGGGGAGGTTTGGGATTTTTCCCATACTCGTGAGAGTTACTTCTATACGAATCTGTAAAAATATACCCACCTCCCCCTTCACCATCTGGGAGAACAATTATGTCAGTCAGTGAGTGGTAATCGAGCTTTATATAGTATAAATAATAATGTTCCAAGTCTTAACTTCCGAGATCCGCCTAAAGGGGGGAGAAGGGGGAGAGAATGGGGGAATTTTGAAAAATGGTTTTTACTTTTCCGAGCCTCCTCTATACGAATCCGTAAAAAAACAAAACGCAGGTTTCTTAATTTCCGAGATACGATGGGGGGAGGGGTGAAGGGGGGGAGAGGGGGGAGTTTTGAAAAATGATTTTGACCAACTCTGGGCCCCTTGATATGAATCTGAAAAAAAAAAATGTTCCAAGTCTCTTAACTTCCGAGATCTACCTAGAGGGGGGGGGAGAAGGGGGGCAAGGGGGCAACTTTGAAAAATGGATTTTACTTTTCCGAGCCTCCTCTATACGAATCCGTAAAACAACAAAACACGGGACTCTTAGTTTCCGATATACGATAGGGAGGGGGGAGAGTGGGGTGGATTGGAAAAGGGGAGGTTTGAATTTTGAAAAATGGTTTTTACTTTTCCGAGCCTCCTCTATACGAATCCGTAAAACAACAAAACACGGGACTCTTAGTTTCCGAGATACGATGGGGGGAGGGGGGGAGAGGGGGGAGTTTTGTAAAATGATTTTGACCAACTCTGGGCCTCTTGATATGAATCTGAAAAAAAAAATGTTCCAAGTCTCTTAACTTCCGAGATCTATCTAGAGGGGGGGGGGAGAAGGGGGGCAAGGGGGCAACTTTGAAAAATGGATTTTACTTTTCCGAGCCTCCTCTATACGAATCCGTAAAACAACAAAACACGGGACTCTTAGTTTCCGAGATACGATGGGGGGAGGGGTGAAGGGGGGGAGAGGGGGGAGTTTTGTAAAATGATTTTGACCAACTCTGGGCCTCTTGATATGAATCTGAAAAAAAAAATGTTCCAAGTCTCTTAACTTCCGAGATCTATCTAGAGGGGGGGGGGAGAAGGGGGGCAAGGGGGCAACTTTGAAAAATGGATTTTACTTTTCCGAGCCTCCTCTATACGAATCCGTAAAACAACAAAACACGGGACTCTTAGTTTCCGAGATACGATGGGGGGAGGGGTGAAGGGGGGGAGAGGGGGGAGTTTTGTAAAATGATTTTGACCAACTCTGGGCCTCTTGATATGAATCTGAAAAAAAAAATGTTCCAAGTCTCTTAACTTCCGAGATCTATCTAGAGGGGGGGGGGAGAAGGGGGGCAAGGGGGCAACTTTGAAAAATGGATTTTACTTTTCCGAGCCTCCTCTATACGAAACCGTAAAAAAACAAAACACGGGACTCTTAGTTTCCGAGATACGATGGGGGGAGGGGTGAAGGGGGGGAGAGGGGGGAGTTTTGTAAAATGATTTTGACCAACTCTGGGCCTCTTGATATGAATCTGAAAAAAAAAATGTTCCAAGTCTCTTAACTTCCGAGATCTATCTAGAGGGGGGGGGAGAAGGGGGGCAAGGGGGCAACTTTGAAAAATGGATTTTACTTTTCCGAGCCTCCTCTATACGAATCCGTAAAAAAACAAAACCCAAGTTTCTTAATTTCGGAGATAGGATAGGGAGGGGGGAGAGTGGGGTGGAAAAGGGGAGGTTTGGGATTTTTCCCATACTCGTGAGAGTTACTTCTATACGAATCTGTAAAAATATACCCACCTCCCCCTTCACCATCTGGGAGAACAATTATGTCAGTGAGTGAGTGGTAATCGAGCTTTATATAGTATAATATAATAATCGAGCTTTATATAGTATAATAATGTTCCAAGTCTTAACTTCCGAGATCCGCCTAAAGGGGGGAGAAGGGGGAGAGAATGGGGGGAATTTTGAAAAATGGTTTTTACTTTTCCGAGCCTCCTCTATACGAATCCGTAAAAAAACAAAACGCAGGTTATTTAATTTCCGAGATACGATGGGGGGAGGGGTGAAGGGGGGGAGAGGGGGGAGTTTTGAAAAATGATTTTGACCAACTCTGGGCCCCTTGATATGAATCTGAAAAAAAAAATGTTCCAAGTCTCTTAACCTCCGAGATCTACCTAGAGGGGGGGGAGAAGGGGGGCAAGGGGGCAACTTTGAAAAATGGATTTTACTTTTCCGAGCCTCCTCTATACGAATCCGTAAAACAACAAAACACGGGACTCTTAGTTTCCGAGATACGATAGGGAGGGGGGAGAGTGGGGTGGAAAAGGGGAGGTTTGGGATTTTTCCCATACTCGTGACAGTTACTTCTATACGAATCTGTAAAAATATACCCACCTCCCCCTTCACCATCTGGGAGAACAATTATGTCAGTGAGTGGTAATCGAGCTTTATATAATATAAAATCGAGCTTTATATAGTATAATAATGTTCCAAGTCTTAACTTCCGAGATCCGCCTAAAGGGGGGAGAAGGGGGAGAGAATGGGGGGAATTTTGAAAAATGGTTTTTACTTTTCCGAGCCTCCTCTATACGAATCCGTAAAAAAACAAAACGCAGGTTATTTAATTTCCGAGATACGATGGGGGGAGGGGTGAAGGGGGGGAGAGGGGGGAGTTTTGAAAAATGATTTTGACCAACTCTGGGCCCCTTGATATGAATCTGAAAAAAAAAATGTTCCAAGTCTCTTAACTTCCGAGATCTACCTAGAGGGGGGGGGAGAAGGGGGGCAAGGGGGCAACTTTGAAAAATGGATTTTACTTTTCCGAGCCTCCTCTATACGAATCCGTAAAACAACAAAACACGGGACTCTTAGTTTCCGAGATACGATAGGGAGGGGGGAGAGTGGGGTGGAAAAGGGGAGGTTTGGGATTTTTCTCATACTCGTGAGAGTTACTTCTATACGAATCTGTAAAAATATACCCACCTCCCCCTTCACCATCTGGGAGAACAATTATGTCAGTGAGTGAGTGGTAATCGAGCTTTATATAGTATAACTAGTATTTGGGCGTTGCGCGAGCTGCAAGCAGCTCGCGGGGTCGTGTTTTTGAGGAGTATTTCTTACCCTTGTAAAAAGTATTTGGGCGTTGCGCGAGCTGCAAGCAGCTCGCGGGGTCGTGTTTTTGAGGAGTATATCTTACGATGGGGGGAGGGGTGAAGGGGGGGAGAGGGGGGAGTTTTGAAAAATGATTTTGACCAACTCTGGGCCCCTTGATATGAATCTGAAAAAAAAAATGTTCCAAGTCTCTTAACTTCCGAGATCTACCTAGAGGGGGGGGGAGAAGGGGGCAAGGGGGCAACTTTGAAAAATGGATTTTACTTTTCCGAGCCTCCTCTATACGAATCCGTAAAACAACAAAACACGGGACTCTTAGTTTCCGAGATACGATAGGGAGGGGGGAGAGTGGGGTGGAAAAGGGGAGGTTTGGGATTTTTCCCATACTCGTGAGAGTTACTTCTATACGAATCTGTAAAAATATACCCACCTCCCCCTTCACCATCTGGGAGAACAATTATGTCAGTGAGTCAGTCAGTCAGTGAGTGGTAATCGAGCTTTATATAGTATAATAATAATAAGATAATGTTCCAAGTCTTAACTTCCGAGATCTACCTCTAGAGGGGGGGAGAAGGGGGGCAAGGGGGGCAACTTTGAAAAATGGATTTTACTTTTCCGAGCCTCCTCTATACGAATCCGTAAAAAAACAAAACCCAGGTTTCTTAATTTCCGAGATACGATGGGGGGGAGGGGTGAAGGCGGGGAGAGGGGGGAGTTTTGAAAAATGATTTTTACCAACTCTGGGCCCCTTGATATGAATCTGAAAATAAAAATGTTCCAAGTCTCTTAACTTCCGAGATCTACCTAGAGGGGGGGGGGAGAAGGGGGGCAAGGGGGCAACTTTGAAAAATGGATTTTACTTTTCCGAGCCTCCTCTATACGAATCCATAAAAAAACAAAACCCAAGTTTCTTAATTTCCGAGATACGATAGGGAGGGGGGAGAGTGGGGTGGAAAAGGGGAGGTTTGGGATTTTTCCCATACTCGTGAGAGTTACTTCTATACGAATCTGTAAAAATATACCCACCTCCCCTTCACCATCTGGGAGAACAATTATGTCAGTGAGTCAGTGAGTGAGTGAGTGGTAATCGAGCTTTATATAGTATAATAATAATAATGTTCCAAGTCTTAACTTCCGAGATCCGCCTAAAAGGGGGAGAAGGGGGAGAGAATTAAATGGTTTTTACTTTGCCGAGCCTCCTCTATACGAATCCGTAAAAAAACAAAACCCAGGTTTCTTAATTTCCGAGATACGATGGGGGGAGGGCTGAAGGGGGGGAGAGGGGGGAGTTTTGAAAAATGATTTTGACCAACTCTGGGCCCCTTGATATGAATCTGAAAAAAAAATGTTCAAGTCTCTTAACTTCCGAGATCTACCTCTAGAGGGGGGGAGAAGGGGAGCAAGGGGGGCAACTTTGAAAAATGGATTTTACTTTTCCGAGCCTCCTCTATACGAATCCGTAAAACAACTAAACACGGGACTCTTAGTTTCCGAGATACGATAGGGATGGGGGAGAGTGGGGTGGAATGGAAAAGGAGAGGTTTGAATTTTGAAAAATGGATTTTACTTTTCCGAGCCTCCTCTATACGAATCCGTAAAACAACAAAACACGGGACTCTTAGTTTCCGAGATACGATAGGGAGGGGGGAGAGTGGGGTGGAAAAGGGGAGGTTTGGGATTTTTCCCATACTCGTGAGAGTTACTTGTATACGAATCTGTAAAAATATACCCACCTCCCCCTTCACCATCTGGGAGAACAATTATGTCAGTGAGTGAGTCAGTGAGTGGTAATCGAGCTTTATATAGTATAATGGATAATATAATAATGTTCCAAGTCTTAACTTCCGAGATCCGCCTAAAGGGGGGAGAAGGGGGAGAGAATGGGGGGAATTTTGAAAAATGGTTTTTACTTTTCCGAGCCTCCTCTATACGAATCCGTAAAAAAACAAAACCCAGGTTTCTTAATTTCCGAGATACGATGGGGGGAGGGGTGGAGAGGGGGGAGTTTTGAAAAATGATTTTGACCAACTCTGGGCCCCTTGATATGAATCTGAAAAAAAAAATGTTCCAAGTCTCTTAACTTCCGAGATCTACCTAGAGGGGGGGAGAAGGGGGGCAAGGGGGGCAACTTTGAAAAATGGATTTTACTTTTCCGAGCCTCCTCTATACGAATCCGTAAAACAACAAAACACGGGACTCTTAGTTTCCGAGATACGATAGGGAGGGGGGAGAGTGGGGTGGAAAAGGGGAGGTTTGGGATTTTTCCCATACTCGTGAGAGTTACTTGTATACGAATCTGTAAAAATATACCCACCTCCCCCTTCACCATCTGGGAGAACAATTATGTCAGTGAGTGAGTGGTAATCGAGCTTTATATAGTATAATATTATATTTTTTTGAAGTGAAAACTTCTTTAGCATCATTGTGATTTGAAAATTTTATGAAACGAAAAAGCTACAGTAAAAAGAGACAGAAGATTTAACCTGCGAGAAAATGAGATAGGAAGCATTATACAGTGTTTTTGTTTTTTATTATTACAAATGACATCACATTTAATCCTATGCTACTAATTTGTGATGATGATGATGATGGTGATGGCGATGGCGATGGTGATGGCGATGGTGATGGTGATGGCGATGGTGATGGCGATGATGATGATGGCGATGGCGATGGCGATGGCGATGGTGATGGCGATGGTGATGGCGATGGTGATGGCGATGGTGATGGTGATGAGGAAGCATTATACAGTGTTTTTGTTTTTTATAACATATTATAAATGACATCACATTTAATCCTATGCTACTAATTTGTGATGATGATGGTGATGGTGATGACGATGGCGATGGTGATGGTGATGGCGATGATGGCGATGGTGATGGCGATGGCGATGGTGATGGTGATGGTGATTGCGATGGTGATGGCGATGATGATGATGGTGATGGCGATGGTTATGGCGATGGTGATGGCGATGATGATGATGATGGTGATGGTGATGGCGATGGAGATGGTGATGGCGATGGTGATGGCGATGGCGATGGCAATGGTGATGGCGATGGCGATGGCGATGGTGATGGATGGATGGATGGATGGATGTTCTTTAGCATCGTTGTGATTTGAAAGTTTATGAAACGAAAAAGCGACAGTAAAAAGAGACATGTAAACTCATAAGATTTAGCGTGGGAGAAAATGAGATAGGAAGCATTATACGGTGTTTTTGAAGGTTTCACTTCTACCACGTGTGAATTGCACACATGCTGTTTTATTATTTTTGTAAAGATCTGATGATGACTTTCGGAGACAAACAACGGAACTCTTCAATAAATACCAGCAAATCAACCGCGATTGCTGCTATAGCATTCGTTTCATAAACTCTCAAATCACAACGATGCTAAAGAACATCCATCCATCCATCCATCCATCACCATCACCATCGCCATCGCCATCGCTATCACCATCGCCATCGCCATCACCATCGCCATCGCCATCACCATAACCATCATCATCATCGCCATCACCATCGCTATCGCCATCACCATCGCATCACCATCATCATCATCGCCATCACTATCGCCATCACCATCACCATCACCATCGCCATCACCATCGCATCACCATCATCATCGCCATCACCATCACCATCGGCACCACAATCGCCATCGCCATCACCATCGCCATCATCATTATCGCCATCATCATCGCCATCACCATCACCATCACCATCATCATCATCATCACAAATTAGTAGCATAGGATTAAATGTGATGTCATTTGTAATAATAAAAAACAAAAACACTGTATAATGCTTCCTATCTCATTTTCTCCCACGATAAATCTTATGTCTCTTTTTACTGTTACTTTTTCGTTTCATAAAATTTTCAAATCACAACGATGCTAAAGAAGTTTTCACTTCAAAAAAAAATGCAAATCTGTGTATTTACGATGGAGTTTTGCCCTTACATACATAAAAAAATAGAAATATCCGAATTGAGAACCTCCGCCTTTTTTGAAGTCGGTTAAAAAAATAATATTTACAATCACAAAACTAGAAACTAAAGTAGGATGATGAAATTAAAATACTGTAGACGAGCAGCCCTATATTTCAAGAATAGGGCCGATTCACAATACTATTACTTATAAAAATAACCGTGACAGGGGTCAGCGAGTTCATTCGAACTGCGCTTTCGCGGCATTTGCCACGCGAGGACGGAGGTAACGCTAAATGCCTACTACGCTCGAAGATCCTGGCCTTAATTGATGTAGAAACCACGCGTTTGGTCTATTTTAGTTACTCCCACAGTATTATGTCAGATGGCATTTTACTATCTGCTGCTGCTGACATTGAATCCATTTTTATTTTACAAAATAGAGCTGTTTGTTAGAGCCATTTATAATCTACGTCAACGTGAATCTCTTAGGGAACTATTTAAAAAGGTTAATATCATGATGGTACCTTGCCAATTCATTTATGAAAATATTATGTATGTAAGGAAAAATCAACATCTTTTTATTAAAATAAGTGATAGATAAATAATTTTAATACTAGAAATAAAGATAAATTAGATCAACCTTTTTTCAGATTATCTAAAATACATACATATTTTATGGGGTACTGTGTTATATGCTACAACAAAATACCTTGTGACATATTGCAATTAAATGAAAGAAAATTTAAAACTCATATTAAAAGTTCACTATGTAAACAAGGATATTACAAATTAGAGGATTATATCCAAGATAAGAATGCTCGGAAACATGCTGGTCCTGCTCTATAGGACAATCTAAAGTCTAGACAAAACCAAACTTAGTTTCTACTTTAATTTATATTTAAAAAAAAAATATGACATTGATTTTTACAATCGGTGACTACAGTAACTCACATACTTGTTAAAATTCTAGGAAAATGATCTACTTTTACAATATTTATAAATAAGTTGTAAATATGTGAGCACCATGTATCTATCATATAATTGATTTACCTGTCATTGTTTAATTTTTAATTATTTTTACCTTTTGTGGTAGACTAATTTTATTCTAGGTGCATCGTCTTCACATATAATTATATTATGTATACAAAACCTTGTAAAACATTTTAAAAGAGTAACGGTGGAGTTTCTTGCCCATTCTTCTCTATACGAACCTTTTGGAAGGGGCGACTAGAATCAATTCAATTTGACTGTAAATTTTGACGTTCAAAAGGGCCTTTAATGTGCCTATTTGAAATAAATGATTTGACTTTGACTTTGATTTAATGAAAGATATTGGAATTTTTTTGTTCGTTGAGTATTTTTTATATCTATGATATTTGATTTTCGTTTCGAGAATGGTAATGAACGTTTAAGAGAATGAATAAAAAAATGGAAGCTTTTTTTCCAGTAAAAAGTCCCAATCGAGACCAAAAATTGCGTATATAAACTGCTAGTAATAAATAAAATGTAGATGATGCTATAAAATAAGGTACCTATACGATCCGTATATAATTTTATCTGTACCGTCCATCCAGTTTATCCAGGTAATATTATATGAATGCATTCACATGCAGTAAGTTTAGTTAAAGCCGAGTCGTGCCGTGAATACATCCGTATCAATCCCGAGTGTCACACTGCTACGTCAACTTACTCCCGTATATTCCGACTATTCACCGTTTTTAGGGAAAAAAATGAAAATTGAAAGAATTGGGAAGTGTGGATCGCTGTCTCGAACAATATAGGGGTTTGTATCGGAAAAAGTAAATAAGTAGTGATGGTGAAAAACCAAATCGGATGAGTGGGCTTCAAGAACAATTTGTTTGAAATGTGAGGGTTTTGTTAATGAAGTTTTTCGTGAAGCCGTTTTCTTTGCAAACGATGTATAGTATTTTTGTATCAGAAACACGCGCTTTAGTTGTGGTAACTAAGTGTACAAACACGCTGTGAATGTATGCGTGAAGACGAGTAGCGTCAACACTTAACACAAACAAGCAGGACACACTTCGACTTCACCCGTATCTGGGACGGTACCTAGGTATCTCTCGAGCTTTTGCGCCTGAGCATGAATCTAAGGTCAAGGTTTTATTCCCAGGTCGAGTCTTATAGGTTTTTCCATTAGGAATTTCTCAGCAGCATCCCAGAGTTTTGATTTGTGCCTGGTTGATGGTAATCTGAGCCGATTGCCATGACATTTAAACATAACTGGCGAAATGTGGGTGTAGGTTCTGCCTAGTCCTTTGGTGATTTCAGGCAAGATTTATGATGTTACTTAGAAGATTTTTACATAAAAGATATTGATGACTGGACTTAAACGAATTCCTATTATGTGACGAGTGCCAATCTAAATAGCGCAATAGCTTGACATTTCAATTTGTGCGAAGGGGGAAATATTTACAATCCGTGGCACTTGGATTGGAATCGGTATGAGAGTCTGTGAATCCTGTGATAGATGATTAAATTCTTTACTTGTTATTGCCTTTTGCCTTATCCTTTCCTAAGACAAACGAAACATAAAAAAACCGGGCAAGAGCGAGTCGGACACGAGTCCGACTCGCTCTTGCCCGGTTTTTTTCACCGCACTGAGGGTTCCGTACCATTATATGTTTTTAAGTTTTCATCAGCGAGGCCTATATTCGTCTCTTGACCGATAATGGAACTAATGTAACTTTTGTTGATGATTTCTAAAAAAGTGTGCTACTTAGAGACTTCGTTTTATTTTTCGTGTAATCTTTACATAAACTTCTATCACAGAATAATTTCAGATTTTTCTCTTTGCAAACTTCGGAGATAGGTACGAGGGGGAACGGTAATTTTTTTATACTTATGCGGCCTAAAAAAAAAAGAATAAGTGTTTGAGAATGTGCAAACTGCGCCCTTTCATATGATACCCCACATGCTCTAGTAGCCCTAATTCGAATTTTTCAGACCCCCTTTCAGTCCCTGTTGCAAAAAATATACTTACAGATATTTTTATTTCTTTCTTATTTGCACAATAGTTGGGCCAACGTCATCTAAAACTATTCCAAATTTCAAGTTGATAGCATTAGTAGTTCTTGAGATATCCAGCTGTGACAGACAGACAGACAGACTGAGTCTCACCATAAGGGTTCCGTTTTACCATTTTGGTACGGAACCCTAAAAGGATGTTAAGAAACAATAAAAGTATATGATCGACTACAGCAAACAAAATCAGAAAAATATATGATATTCTTCAGGATACCTTTATGCTAGGTAGATACTGTGTTGAAAACATAATACGACAGAAAAAAATCATGAAGATACCCCTAAAAACTTTGTTTTTATTATAAAAACCTTACTAATATAGATACAATCATTCTGATTTTTGTCAGATTATTCTACAAGCAACATACAACACTACTGTTTTAATTTTTTAGTCCAAACAACAGTTTTATGTAATGAAATAATTGCTTCATATTTTGCAATAAATTACCAGTGTTGTGTCATCGCGCTTCTCATTATTTTCTATGCAGTCCGACAGTGACCGCGCTTTAGGTCATTGTAAGCCCCTTAATGAAATATGTGTGTGTTTAATCTATGATATAAACTATCTGTATGCCAAATTTCATTCATCCGTTCAGCGGCTTTTGCGCCAATCCGGAGCATATTTCAAGACAAACGGACAACCATACAAAAATGCTTTGTTACTATTGTATTATAATAATTATGTAGTTGTTAAATTTTTGTTGTAATCAATGAACTTTATAAAGTCAAATACAGTTAACAAAATAAGTAAATACCTTTTTTTAAATAGGTTATAATATGTGACATACATTTATATTTTGATTAAAATTGCCGATCAGCAATTATTTACAAAAAGAAAACTAATTTATAGATGTAACGATAAGATAAAAATGTTTTTAATAAGGTTTTTTTTTATTATGGTTTTAGGTATTTGTTTCATTTAAGATTGAATAGTATTAAAAGCTCATTTGCATCACATATCAACTAAATGCGTTTAGTGCTAAAAATATGCATTTTGTCACTATCATCTTCAGACAGTTCACAGAAACAGAACGACGTTTTAAATATAGGTAGGTATTTAAACCTAAACGCATTTAGAAGTGCAAGTAGGGCTTAAAAGATATATTTTATTTAAATTATTCATGTTGGAATTCGAAATTAAAATCGTAGAAGAAAAATTGCTTAACGTTTTTTAGAAAACGAAGATATAAAAACCAGCAGGATTATTATTAAAGTTTCGCTAAGAATTTTATCATTAGTGAAATTTTGGCCCCCGAGCTACCGCGGCGCTTCGCATCGCCCGTCCGAATAAAGGCTCGTACACACAGGCGCGACGCGACACGCGACACAAAGGCACCGCAAGTCGCGCGACGAGCGGTGCCTTCGTGTCGCGCGCGATTCGCGTCGCGCGTCGCGCCTGTTTGCAGGAGCCGTAAAACGAAAAATTGTCAGCAAATCGATTTTTTAAATTAAGAACGTACCGAAGTAGGTATATCCACCGGACCAAACATTTCTTATAAAGAGAGGTATTTCTCAAAAAAAATGATTAGTCTTCACCCTCGCCTCGGCTCCCTTTAAAAACTGCCATCGCCCTACCAAACGCCCTATGTAAATCATTTTTCTTTCCTTAGTGCGTATCAATCAATTTTTCAATTTCCTACCTTTCCGACATTTTCATCCTGTACTTTTTCACAGGAAGGCTTGAAAAAGTCGTTGCTACTTACTACTGGTATCTATACTATAGTCCGCGCGGAACTAGTTGGCCGTGCCTTAGGTATGTGAGCGGTGGGACGGAGTGAGGGGCGGGGGCGTATTACTCACTACGTGCGTTGCAACCCGCCGCCTCATCCCTGTCCCCACTTCAGCGGTCAACTATAGTCCGCGTGGAACTAGTTGGCCGCGCCTTGGTTGGGGACGGGGATGAAGGCGGCGGGGTTGCCTATTGTTCGCAATGCACCTACTGAGTAATGACAAAGCGCCCCCGCCCCTCCGTCCCACAGCTCGCATACCTACCCAAGGCGCGGCCAACTAGTTCCGCGCGAACTATAATAATAAAGATGAAGAGTTTGTTTGTTTGTTTGAAAGCGCTTATCTCTGGAACGACCAGTCGGATTGGAAAAAATCTTTTTGCATTTCATAGCCCAATTCTCGAGGAAGGTTTCAGACTAATTTTAACATCACGCTGCAACCCTTACCGAGCAAAAAGAAATAAAGTCAGAAAGAAAGCAAAGCGATAGTGAAATAATAGCGCGGGCAGGCGATGCGATGCGACGCGAAACAAGAAATTTCACGCGGACAAGAAAAAGTCGCGGGCAAAAGCAAGTACAACAATAAAATCGTTGTAGGTATATCATTTTAGTATCAACTGAAAAAGTAAATAAGTACCTCAAAAATTGCCAGATATTACTATGACACCTTGGCCCTATTTCTCGAAACTTAATATTTTTTACAAGTTTGTTAGTCTGCGTTTCTCGAAGCTACGGTAGTAAAATATTAGTTATTAGTAGCCAACTAATAAATATTAGCTAAAATTCATCATCATCTGCCTAGCCTGTTCCCAACTATGTTGGGGTCGGCTTCCAGTCTAACCGGATGCAGCTGAATACCAGTATTTTACATGGATCTGACCTAGTATCAACTGAAAAAGTAAATAAGTACCTCAAAAATTGCCAGACATTTATTATATTTATATTTATTTATTTTAACCTAGTTACTGGGTAATATGATACCCCTTGGTAAGACTGCTTGTCAGACTTTCGGGCTTCTGACTACCCGTAACAACTGTCAAAGATCCACGAATATTCCAAAAATATTTCAGTTTTCCTAGCAATGTAAATATCTATCTCTTATGTTGAAAGATCAAACAAAAGTCGTCACTTTCATGAGCCAAAGACTAGCATTGCCTTTGCCCATGTACCGTCTCAAAGCTTTTCTTTCCTTTAAAGAAGGTAGTCTTTAAGAGTAAACTAGTCGCGAGCTCGAACTCACTGGTGGTCAGTGATGGACAAAAAGCACGCTGTCTCACTTAGCTTCGTGTCTGACAGAGCTAGTATCAGCGATGAGCAGTGTAATGTGTGTTTTTACATGTTTTTTTTACTTACGTTTTTGTGACAATATTAACCTGTAAATTTTAAGCATTAGTCCTCCCTAGGTAGCTTCATGCTCATTTCCTGGAGGCTTATCATATCTTTTACCTGTAATTCATGTTATTTAAGTTTTTCTGTAGATTTTTATCTCTTGAATCTTTGTTTACCTTTGTAATTTCAGTTAGTGACAGGCCTAGTTTTATTTTTAATTTATTGCTGGAGCTAGTTGTAGGTCGTATAGGTAAATCACATCGACCTCATTATTTTTTACTTTTTATTATGTTCTAGAATTTCTTTTCAAATGTTTTGTTCTAGAATTGATTTTCAAATGTTAAAAAGTCGATGTCAGGAGCCTGGTGGTGAATTTGGGCAGTCTACGTTGGGAGCTCAGCTCGGCCACAAGCTCGGGAAAAGTAGGAGTGTTCTTGGAGGGCAGTTTCCCTCCTACGGCCGAAGCGACTATGAAGACGCCGTAGCAAGGCGACTCCGCACCGGTCTCTCTTTGGGCTGCACGGCTTGAGGGTAGACGTCCCTCGGCCCTCCTCTACGGCTTGAGGGTAGACGACCCTCGGCCCTCCTCTACGGCTTGAGGGTAGATGTCCCTCGGATCTCCTCTACGGCTTGAGGGTAGATGTCCCTCGGCCCTCCTCTACGGCTTGAGGGTAGACTTCCCTCGGCCCTCCTCTACGGCTTGAGGGTAGACTTCCCTCGGCCCTCCTCTACGGCTTGAGGGTAGACTTCCCTCGGCCCTCCTCTACGGCTTGAGGGTAGACTTCCCTCAGCCCTCCTCTACGGCTTGAGGGTTGACGTCCCTCGGCCCTCTCTACGGCTTGAGGGTTGACGTCCCTCGGCCCTCTCTACGGCTTGAGGGTTGACGTCCCTCGGCCCTCTCTACGGCTTGAGGGTTGACGTCCCTCGGCCCTCTCTACGGCTTGAGGGTTGACGTCCCTCGGCCCTCTCTACGGCTTGAGGGTTGACGCCCCTCGGCCCTCTCTACGGCCTGAGGAGTGACGTCCCTCGGCCCTGCTCTACGACCTGAAGACCGAGGTCCTCCTTCGGCCCTCTACAGCCTGAAGCTGAAGTCCCTCTGCCAATAACAGACCAGAAGCCCACTTTTCTCCAGTTCTATTTTGTTCTCATTTTTATTCACCCCCTAGGCTAGTTTATAATAAACTCTTATAACTCGTCCTCTTATTTCTTTTAACAGTGCTCCCCTCCAAACTGAAAGTTAGGTAGGTGAGTGCTCACAGTGTGACCTTACAGTTTCTGACTCTACCCAGGAAACTGTAACGTTACAGACTGGCGCCCAACTTCATACTAATCCACCCCTTTTATTTCTAGGCATTCTACCAATCTCAAAATTCAAAATTACACTTCCTAAAGTGAGTATAATTATTTGGTAAGCATTTTATTTTTCATCTTTCACCCGTCTCATCTCTTACTCAACTCTTCTACAACTAAACATCATCTAGGTATTCTTCACCTCACACACATACCGTTATCGAAAGATAATTGGCACCTTTTCGGCCTCTTGGATGTGTTAACCCACTTGTGGGCACTACCAAGGTTGGAGATTGGTTACTCTACAACGGCTATTGGACAATATCCCGTGGTCGTTTCTCATATTATACTTTACTCTCTACCAAAACATCGCTATACTGCATCCCACAGACTTGCACACCACTACGTTTACCCTCTGGTATTCGTACCCAATGGCCGCTTGATGTGCTAATCCATCCGTGGACACTCCCAAGTTGGTTGTTGGGACACTTCACGACAGAAACAGGACAATATCCTGTGGACGTTTATACAAACCTATTACAACACTATCCTCCTAAACACCGACTCTCTTAAATTTTATATACACTTTTGGACCGTGTCCAACACTCACTCCTGACGTTTACTCGGAGCTTACTTACTGCTGCCCTTGACGTTTTACTCGGAGCGTACCGTCTACTGTTTTACGGGAGCTGCCCTGGCGTTTTCTGACTGCGGTGTTGTGGTTCGGACCTAACCCCTCTTTCTTTTTTTTTCCCTCTTCAACAACACTCTGTTGAGTACTTCAACTAGAATCCCTCTTCAGAACTGAGATCCAGTAGACTCCATGTTTATACTCTTTTACACTTGTTTGCTATCCCTATATTTGTACTTTTGCTATTTTCGTATTATACTATTCATGGCTCATACAAAAAACGCCTCTCATTATAACACAAAGGCACAGTTTTACCGAATTATGTCGGTGATACTGTCTGGCGTAAAAATTACGTTCTTGGTAATGCTGGAAGTTATTTTAGTGCTAAATTAGCTCCTATATAAAAAGCACTGTTGTGGAAAAACTGTCACCACTTGTTTTCATTTTGGAGGATCAGAGCGGTGTTAGAGGGAAATGGCACGTTAAAGATTTTAAGGTGTAGATACCTGCTCGGTGTTATTACCCAAGTCTTAGAACTTATTACTTAAATTCACCTTATTTCTTGTAAAAACCATTTAGATTTTAAGTTGTGAATACTCCACAAGGTTTACCTTCCCTAAAACTTTTGGCTTAGTTAAATCCCTTTATTTATTTTGTAGAGCGGTGCACAACTCTTTAAATAAGCCATTGTGTAGAGCGGTGCACAACTCTTTAAAATAAGCCGTTGTGTCGAGCGGTCTCACAACTCGTAAAATAAGCCTTAGTGTACTTTTCTTAACATAGATATTTTTTTTTATCCTTGACCCTACTTGAACCTTGACTTGAAGCTTGAAGGTTTCTCTTAAGCGCTTATGCTCTTAAACCTTGGCTGCTTCGTGTAAGCAGAAAAACTTGACTTGAAAGCTTGAAGGCTTCTCTTAAGCTCTTTACGCTCTTAAACCTTGGCTGCTTCTTTTAAGCAGAAAAACTTGAAAACTTGTAAATAATTTCTTTTAATTTTAACGGGTTTTAGAACAGGTGCGGATTACGACACCTAAATTAAATAAATAAGCCTTCGTAAACCTTAAAAATAATTCCTTGTGGAGTATGCGTCATTGAATGTGAACCATATCCCCTAAGTATGCTGGTGATGTATGATTGAGGAAGGGTGTAGGTTAAGTTGATGAAAGATGTATGAAAGAGCAAGGTCTTATTTTAAACCTCGAAATTTTTCTAGTTAATAATTTTTCTGGGGTTATGGGGAATCTTAGTTTAAATTTTTATAATTTACCTGTATCACTGTAAATACTCATTTAGCTTAATTTTTTGCCGATTAATACTCTTATGCTAAATAAGAAAATTTTTTCATTGTATTCAAAAATTTTCCGGGGTTTTTGGGGTAATGTAATGTGTGTTTTTACATGTTTTTTTTACTTACGTTTTTGTGACAATATTAACCTGTAAATTTTAAGCATTAGTCCTCCCTAGGTAGCTTCATGCTCATTTCCTGGAGGCTTATCATATCTTTTACCTGTAATTCATGTTATTTAAGTTTTTCTGTAGATTTTTATCTCTTGAATCTTTGTTTACCTTTGTAATTTCAGTTAGTGACAGGCCTAGTTTTATTTTTAATTTATTGCTGGAGCTAGTTGTAGGTCGTATAGGTAAATCACATCGACCTCATTATTTTTTACTTTTTATTATGTTCTAGAATTTCTTTTCAAATGTTTTGTTCTAGAATTGATTTTCAAATGTTAAAAAGTCGATGTCAGGAGCCTGGTGGTGAATTTGGGCAGTCTACGTTGGGAGCTCAGCTCGGCCACAAGCTCGGGAAAAGTAGGAGTGTTCTTGGAGGGCAGTTTCCCTCCTACGGCCGAAGCGACTATGAAGACGCCGTAGCAAGGCGACTCCGCACCGGTCTCTCTTTGGGCTGCACGGCTTGAGGGTAGACGTCCCTCGGCCCTCCTCTACGGCTTGAGGGTAGACGACCCTCGGCCCTCCTCTACGGCTTGAGGGTAGATGTCCCTCGGATCTCCTCTACGGCTTGAGGGTAGATGTCCCTCGGCCCTCCTCTACGGCTTGAGGGTAGACTTCCCTCGGCCCTCCTCTACGGCTTGAGGGTAGACTTCCCTCAGCCCTCCTCTACGGCTTGAGGGTTGACGTCCCTCGGCCCTCTCTACGGCTTGAGGGTTGACGTCCCTCGGCCCTCTCTACGGCTTGAGGGTTGACGTCCCTCGGCCCTCTCTACGGCTTGAGGGTTGACGTCCCTCGGCCCTCTCTACGGCTTGAGGGTTGACGTCCCTCGGCCCTCTCTACGGCTTGAGGGTTGACGTCCCTCGGCCCTCTCTACGGCTTGAGGGTTGACGCCCCTCGGCCCTCTCTACGGCCTGAGGAGTGACGTCCCTCGGCCCTGCTCTACGACCTGAAGACCGAGGTCCTCCTTCGGCCCTCTACAGCCTGAAGCTGAAGTCCCTCTGCCAATAACAGACCAGAAGCCCACTTTTCTCCAGTTCTATTTTGTTCTCATTTTTATTCACCCCCTAGGCTAGTTTATAATAAACTCTTATAACTCGTCCTCTTATTTCTTTTAACAGTGCTCCCCTCCAAACTGAAAGTTAGGTAGGTGAGTGCTCACAGTGTGACCTTACAGTTTCTGACTCTACCCAGGAAACTGTAACGTTACAGCAGTTAGACGCTAGTCTACACGCACAACGCCTAGTTCTCACGCACAGAGACACCACCGTTCCGAACTGATAGGCGCGTAAAAAAACCGAAAAGTGCCTTGGAAAATCAAGTTTTATGAAAAAACCACAAAATTTATTGAACTCTTCGATAACTAAGCTTTGTTGGTACGGACTTGGTTTTGAAGATTTTACAATTCTTTTATTATTTATTTACACCCAAAGTTACGTTAAAAATAGCAAGAAAAACGAATCTTTGTTGGCTTATAAGTTTTTAATGGCTTTTTATTTTACTATTCTGTTTCCATACAGACAAAATTAATAATAAGTCAAAACGATATCATGTTTAACTTTGGATGCATAATGTCAAACAGTGTAGTAATACTCTCCCGAAATTTGTATGGAAAAAATATCGACTAGTAGCACCTTAAGATCGGAAAGTCCTACTTTACACAATATTCTACGTAACAAAAGGAAGGAGAAGGAAGGATTTTACACTGCTACACAACTGCCATATTTTCTGAAGATGCGCATAATTTTTTTACGGATGACCGGTGAGGACGGATTGTGTGAGTGAATTATAGTGTGACGGTTGACAGGGGGGAATGAAAGAAGGAAACGTTTTGCGCCGACCTCAAATAACACGGGACACGGACGGGGATCACGATGTGTATAATAATTATATTAATGTTCCAAAAGCTACATAGCTAGGTAGAAAAAGACGGGCCAGATGCAGATAATCTTATCGTTATTCCATTTATTTATTTTACTAGCTGTGCTTCGCGGTTTCACCCGCGTAAATGTCGATCCCGTGGGAATATCGGGATAAAAAGTATGTACCTAAAGTATGTACCTATATGTTAATCTAGGATGTCAGCTACCTCCATACAAAATTTTATCAAAATTGGTCCAGCCGTTTGAGCGTGAGGAAGTAACAAACATATAAACACACACACACAAACTTTAGCCTTTATAATATTAGTGTGCTTTTAAACAATACAAGAAATTTTAATCTTTATTCATTGTATTTGGCTGAATCCCCCAACAACTGATTGCAAAAAATATGTCATATAAAACTTCAGATAACTGTATATCTAAATCAAACCTGTGGTTTCTTTGGAATTAAAATTCATTGAAATAACAAAGCTGAAACTAATAATAATATAAAAATAAAGGTTTTTTTCTGGAAATGCCCGGCTTTATACAGGGTTATTGGAAAAAAACACTGGCACTCCGGTAGTGCCGACAGAAGTGAAAACTTGAACAATTACGAGTGTATTTTGTGAATCGTCTTATAAACAAAACACGCGTGTTAAGGTGTGTTCCTTATTTTATAGGGTTTTTTGCAAATCAGGTATGATGACCGCTCGCATGGAGGTCGTCGTCAGTTATATATCCGTGGTTCAGCGCCATCTCGTCGTTGTTGGATGAACTACGTAGTTAGTACGCGAGGCCCTCGTAGTTCTTCCCGATGTGCATAGATGGCGCTGTCCTCAACAACGCGCGTCTTACGTTTTACGTCTTACGTCTTACGAATTTTCGATCAGGGTCACGTGACCTGACGCGAGTTTAGAAGTTTTTACCCATTCCAAAAAAAGTACACAGCGCCGCTAAAGAAGTTTTCACTTCAAAAACAGCTGTTCCCTACATTTTGACGAGTTATACGAACATAAATGTAGGGAACAGCTGATTTTTTTTCTCAATTTCAGGTTTGTGCCCATAGTAAAAGTTGTTCATAATGATAAGTACAATGACCTTTTAAGAGGTAGTTGTTTTTCCAATAACCCTGTATAACCTGCCAGTCATATACTACGATCTATTCTTCCGCACCATAAAGGCTCCTTCAAACAGGCGCGACACGACACGCGACACAAAGGCACCGCAAGTCGCGCAACGAGCGGTGCCTTTGTGTCGCGCGCGATTATATCGCGTGTCGCGCCTGTTTGTAGGAGCCTTTAGGAGTGCCTCTAGCCTCTTCAGTTGATACTTACCTACAGGGGATCAGACTGGAATAATTCACACATACTTAGGTCTAAGCCCACGCATATACTTAACTAATTTTAGGGTACGACGCCCTGTTATGTATGTATTATCTAGATTATGACAAAGGATATCCAAAATTAGGGGCACATTAGGCTTTGTTACGCAGAAAACGTTAACGTTCATTCGTCATCCTATTATTAAAGCCTCGGCCTAATACCACAGATAATATTATACTTGGGGTACTAATACAATAACATTGTTTTCACTTCCAGCACCCTAATTGCGTAACACACAATCTGAATCATTTTGATGGATGTTCCTAATCCATTGCTTCATATGTTTGAAAAAATTGTCTGCTCAACAACGTAAATAACGCAATGAATGTTGTTGAACTGTCAAAATGACAGCGATTGCTACTGATGGTATATTACGCAATTACCACGCTGAACTGTTAGGAGGATTGGATTTACTTAATTACTAGCGTTTGCCCGTGACTTCGTCCGCGTAAAATTTATTTTTACTCCGACCCACCCCGTCGCATCGCATCGCCTGTCCGCGCTATTACTTCGTTTTTGCCTAGCGTTATTTCTATTTTTCTTTTTGCTCGGCTCCTAAAGGTCATAGCGTGATGTTAAATAGCCTATAGCCTTCCTCAAGAATTGGGCTATCAAATGCAAAAATAATTTTTCAAATCCGACTGGTAGTTCCAGAGATTAGCGCGTTCAACCAAACAAACAAACAAACTGTTCAGCTTTATAATATTAGTATAGATTCAGACAGGAAAGTAAAAAAAAAACTATAAGTAAGTATCTGAAGGTAATTTCATTAATTTCGTAGAAGCAGACTTTTATCTCTGTCAATAAAAACAAACAATTCAAATATGTGACTGAGACAAAGTTGGATAACTATAGCTCCAGAGCAATCAACTAATGTTTTTGTACTGTTTGTGATTTGTTAAATGACTTCTATTTTTGAGGTTCCCGCAGACAGGCGCGACGCGACCGTGGGACGCGATTATGGTAGAACAATTTCCATTAGGTTTACATTAATAATATTCTACTAGAATCGCGTCGTAGAATAAAGGTTCGCGCCTGTCTGCGCGAGCCTTTATTCTACGAAGAATAGACATTATTATTCTCTTTATAACAGTTGTAACATTTATTTTTTTAATTTTTGACATTACGCCGCGCCGTATGTAACAATTTCTCAGCGAAAAACAAAGATATTTGAGTAAACTCAACGTCATTTGAAAGAGGAAGACTAGTCCTTTGAGACGCTATTAATAATTTTTGAAAGAAAATAAGATCGGCCGTGCTACATAATCTTAAAAACGAGAAAATTTTTTTTGCACTTTTAGGTTAGGATATCTCAAAACTCTGACGTGATAGAGCAATTTTGAGGCCAGATACGAATTTAGCGCGTCAAAATCCTTCGGAAAAGTATACTTAGTCTGGTTTCTGGGAAAAAAAATTGTTGACATAAAAGAAAAATCCTTTTGTCTTTATGGTGGTCATATTTATATATGTTATTACAATTGTTTTTCTCATAAACATATTGAAACATAAGCACGAACCTCCGTTTACTTTCCACAGTATAAAAGCATGACTCCAGCGCTGAAAAGCTCGTAAATTTTATAGATAGCGCTTGTCGCTGCTTGATTGAGGACCGTGAATCTTCAATAGACGCGATAAAATAGTGCGAATGGCGGTGGGAGGCGATGACGTCATTGTGTAGACGTCACAGGAAAATATTTTCTAGCTGAAACTTTGCATTCTGCTAGTTTGACCTATATTCAGGGAGTGGGTACCTATATGAGTTTGGTGCAAATATTTGGAAAAATATGTAAAATGTAAAGAAGCGTGCTAGTGTTGTAGTTCTGGACGTAAACTCTGGACGTGTAATAATATGCATCTCGATATGTACCTTATGGATGGTCACCCATCCACCAGCCAACCGCGGCAAGCGTAGCTTAACACTTTGCGGGACACTTAACGCCCCTCGACGTAATAACGATAAAACTTCTATTGTGTCTCGTTCAGTGTCCTTCAATGTGTTAAACTTCAATCGACCCGTTTAGCTGTTGACCATGTAGCCACGAGCCATTTGATAATGTTAAGATACAAAAATGTTTTTGTATTTTTGTTATTACCATAATAAGAAAATATTGTATCTTTTACAGTCTAGCCTCAGTGGGCTAAACGATTCAGACCCAGGTCCACTGGATCAAAGAAAGGTCAGATTTACGTGAATCCTGAAGTAATATAAACACTATTACGTATGTAAATGATAAAATGATGAGTTTCATGATTACATTTTCTTTTATGTAGGAATAAATAAAATGTAAGTTGTTTTTAGGGTTCCGTGCCTCAAAAGGAAAAACGGAACCCTTATAAGATCACTTCGTTGTCCGTTTGTCTGTCCGTCAGTCAAGACCCTTTTTCTCAAAAACGCGTAAAGTTATCAAGTTGAAATTAATATCAAATACTTAGGGCTACAATCCCTTGAAGCAATGAAAAAATCAAACAAAAGATACGGGCGTTTATGTTCCGAAATCAAAACCTATAGTGTACTTCCCATTACCTCCCGCTCTGGGTAAAACTTAACACACTTAACATAACATTGCGGCTGTAATTATCCCCGAGGGGTTAGACAGAAGAGGTATACCTATTAGGGTGGGTCGATATATTTTTTTTAAATTTTGTTTTTTAATAGTGCGGAAAATATGACCTAATTGTAAACCAGGACTACTAGTATTTTTTTTGACGCGTTTAATTACCCGCGCAAGTTTCAAATAATTGGCCACAAATCTGACCTTTCCTTTGAGCGTTTATCTTAAAAATCAAACGATATAAAATTATGTTAAATGGCTTAAATAATAAAAGATACAATTACAGATGATAATTAAATAAAAATCTTAGACTAGTCGGGCGAGAAGTGCAGGGGAGTGAGGGGGAGAGGTGACGCAAAATCTCGTTTCCGCGCGTACCTAATTATTCTATACACCCAATTAGTTCAAGGTGAAAGGTCGCGCGCGTTTATTTAATAATTTCGCTTCGTTTCGTATCGTCTTTCTTTTTAAGTCACAAAAAATAGTAGACCAAACGATTCACAAAAAAACTGAATATTTCAGTTTTTCAAAGTCGATGCGCGGGTAGAGGAGACTACTTAGAAATTCTTTTTTTTTTGTTTATTTTTTCATTATTGAAGGTGTGTCACGTTTTTATTGCTATTAATTAAAAAACAATAAGAAGAATCTTTTGCCCCATTCAAGAGCCACCCCTAGTACAGTCGCGGGCACGTAACTTGGCAAGGTTTTGGCGTAGTGGGAGTAAGCGCATGTACACTTAGTGAAACACGAAAATGGTCACTTTTATTGTTTGTCATTATCAGTGGTCGGAATATGCTGACTATATTTTCGAATAATAAAAGAATATGATGACCTGGTCTGGAACTGGGTGGAACTGGTCATCATATTCTAATTAATAGTGGGAGGATGGAGGAGGAGATAAGGCCGCTTTGACAGAATCATAAAAGGATAACATTATGAATTATAATATGGCGAAGACAGTTCGTGTTTTTCTTTTTTTCGCTGCACTACGTAGGTATAATCAAAGAAATTGGGATTGGATTTGGATTGGATTGATTGGTATTTCAGCACAGACAAAAAAAAAATACCTGAAAAATCCTTCACCAATGGGATTTGATAAGATTAACTTAATAGTTAACTGTCCATTATGATTCAAAATGTTATCCTTTTATGATTCTGCCGAAATGGCCTATTAGGCCATAGGTAATTTTACATAGAGCGACTGCCTATCAGGGGTGATAGGCAGTCGCTCCATGTAAAATACTGGTATTCAGCTGAATCCGGTTAGACTGGAAGCTGACCTCAACATAGTTGGGAAAAGGTTAGACGGATTGATTGATTCTAATTTATCGTAGCTTGAATAGAAGGAAAGGTTTCAGTACCGAACTATAATTGAAAAAACCTTGAAACTAACATCTAAATCCCGTATAAACTCGTCAATATTAGAACAATGATATATCAAAGTTAGGGTTAAAAAGGAACGCCTATTGTACCCTAACTTATTCTATTAAGTGACCAAAATCAATCCTACCTTCTGTTGAGGTAGCTGTAATGAATACGCTTTGTACATTGGATTTACAAATAATGTGAGCCGCACCTCAAATAAATGAGGGTCAAAAATTACCTTCGGTCATGATACGCCTCTGCTAATGTCCCGGGACCCACACAAAAACCCTAATTTCGTTTGAAATATAGCGCGAATTTATGTTCAGCAGGACTTCCAGTTTTTGCTCTCTTCAAGTGTAGTTATTACGACGATTACATGATAAACATAATCGAGGGCCTTTAATTTAAGGGGAAACAGTCCACAAATGTATGACGATTAAAGAGAAGCCTCGTTTTATCATTTGAATAATAGAATGAAAATGTCATTAAGGACTTTATTCTTTACTTTTGTAAAAGAAAAACAATCACCGGAGGCTGTGGCGAAATAAAATTGTTTAGAAGTAATACGATTTTGTTTTTGTTTTTATCATAAAAGGTTTTGACCAAGAATGTTAGAATGTTTCATTTACAATTATTATTGAGTTTAAGCTTGAACAGCAATATTTATTAAAAGTCTAAATTCGAGTATGTAAGCAGATGCAATTAAAGTTGAGTTTATTATTTAAATTTAATTATTTACACTTGAAGTTTTTGGGTTGTCTTTTACTTCGATTCTGTGAACGATTAAAAGGAAACTCGTCAATAAGTTAGGTACTAAGATAATTATATTAAATGAAATGTTTCGTGCGTCAAAACAATCGTTAAATTAAGTTGTTAATTAGTTTTAGTTTTGTGTATCTATTAGTTTTGATTAGATGTCGACGAGACAAAGAGTAGGTAGTGACATCTTGACCTTTCGTTAGTGCTTGGCCAGACTGGCGGCGCGGGGCGGGGAGCTGCGCGGGTGCGCGTACGTGCGCGATCTGTCTGTCCGCAGTCTAGCGCGGCTTCGTTCTGAGTGTCGTCGTGTCCAGTGTTTGTCAAAATATAATATAGATGAAGAATACTTATTTTACTAGAAAAAAATTCGAACTAGTTTGAGAACCCAGGTGGGCGCGGGCCGCCCGCGCATTGACTGCGGCCATTTGTATGAACGAGCTATGGCATGAGTTGCCTGAGCGCTCCCCGCGCCAAGCAGCCCGCGCCGCTCACCGCGCTCGCGTGCCCACTATGGACGCTCAAATGAAGTTATTATGTTTGAGTACGCCGCGCTGCGCCCGGCCCGTGCCCGCGTTTGCATTCTGCCCAAGCACTTAAGCTGCTAAAGCTTAATGATACAGATTGATGCTTGTGCATCAATTTGTATTAATAAGCTTTTAGACTCGAACAAAAACAGGCGCGACGCGCGCTTCTAGTAGAACAATTTCAATGAATACTTCATGGAATTTATTCAACCAGAATCACGTGGCTTCGCGCCTGTCTGCAAGAGCCTTTATTAACTTACTGTAAGTAACGAATTATAAGGACAATCTTCTTAGCCTTTTCCCAACATGTCGGGGTCGGTTTCCAGTCTAACCAGATACAGCTATACTAGTATTTTACATGGAGCGTCTGCCTATCTGATCTCCACATGTATGAGTAAGCTGCGCCGCGCTCGCTCCGTGCCCGCGTTTGCACTCTGGCCAAGCACTTAAAGTTGCTAAAGCTTAATGATACAGATTGATGCTTGTGCATCAATCTGTATTAATAAGCTTTTAGGCTCGAACAAACCGGCGCGTCACGCAATTCTTGTAGAACAATTTCAATGAAAACTTCATGGAAATTATTCTACTAGAATCGCGTCGCATCGTCGCTTCGCGCCTGTCTGCAGGAGCCTTTACTAACTTACTGTAGAGAACAAATTATAAGGACAATCTGCCTAGCCTTTTCCCAACATGTCGGGGTCGGTTTCCAGTCTAACCAGATACAGCTATACTAGTATTTTACATGGAGCGTCTGCCTATCTGGCCTCCACAACCCAGTTACTGGATAACACCCCATGGTAAGACTGGTTGACAAACTTTTAGGCTTATGACTACTCGTAACCACTGCCAAAGATTTACGATTGATAGCCGGGACTAACGGCTTAACGTGCTTTCCGAGGCACGGAGGGGTCCCGATATGTAATGAATGGTCATCCATCCACGAACCGACAGAGGCAAGCGTAGCTTAACCTTCAATGAGGGTTTTCGTGAAAATTTACGACACCAGTTGGCACCACTGTGACAAGAGGTCTTCCAATATAAAATATATGATGACGTTCATCATTCGATTCATTCATTCGTTCATCATTCAGTCATGACTAAAGAAAATATAGGCTCTTTGACAGATGCCTGGACCTGACGTGTCAGTGCTGCCACCTAGCGAACGTCATTTCAGAAAACCCTCATTGACCTGTGTGGCTTTTATCATTTAACCACGAGCCCGTGCCTTACAAAGTATAGAGTATATTATAAAGACAATATTAATACCTGAATTTTATCAGGCTGTAATACGGCTGTACTCATATATACGTATAAGAAAACACAAACATTATCGGTTTTGTCTTAATTAATGGAATTTTTCGGCGGAAATCCCGAAATAATTTATGTGTTTATGAGCTTTAGTAATTGTAGTAAATTACATATTATGTACATTACAAATATAATTAATATTGAACCAGACAAAGCTAATTACAGAATACCAAAGTAAATATATAATCTGTATTCGTGATTTATTTGCCAAAAATGTAAACAAATATGAGTTTATGGAAAAATAACTTTAAATCTTACACAATAAATCAATAATGTGCAGTTTACGCTACAACTTCAAGCATTTTTATAACTTTTTAAATAGTGCTAGTCACTCGGAAATCAACTTAATAACCATTAAAATAAAGTTGATAATTATTTGTTTAACTTGAAATAATGTTAATTTGAAACATACATTTGAATAGATAATATGTCATAAAACGAATTTAGTTGCAATTGAAATTAAACTGTTCACCACACTGTTAAGGTTCAAAGTCATATGATGCTTAATTCTATATTTCCCGGCTAATGTATAGTTTATATAAAAGTTAGGATGTTCCGTGCTTCGAAAGTTGGGACACTTAGTTGCTCCGTAACTTAGTTATCGAACAGACCGTAATTAGATTGTTGGAATAATTTATGAAGCGGTTGCAGGTGCATTGTATGGGAGACGGTATTATTAGTTAGTGCTTTGATATTTTAGGAAATCGGCGGGGGTAATTACGCCGTACGGCATTTCATACAAACTTTCCAGCCCTTGTAATTCGAAATGAATGAAGCGATTTTAATGAACCTTCATACACATAAGCAGGATACAAAAGGTCTAAAAAGTTACTAAAAACATTTTTGAAAAATAGTGTTACAGCCAAATTTGTTTCTATGGAAAATTTATTTAAAATCGGTCTAATTTTCCATAGAAAAGATTTCCGGTTATCTTTTTTTTTAATAAGACATTTCGAAAATGTTTTAAAGTAACTTTTAAGACCTAAGTAACTTTTTATCCTGCTTATGCGTATGAAGTTTCATTAAAATCGGTTCATTCATTTCGAAAAACAAGGGCTTGAAATTTTGTATGAAATGCCGTACGGCGTAAACGTTCTTAATGGTAGGTATTACATATTTAGGTCATTCACGGTGCAGGTGAACGAGTACTTAAGACACTCCAGCAAGTTTATGGTCTGATCAGAGGCACCGCACTCCCACTGGGTATTGGATGGGTCAGTAATCCCTCACTTCGACAAATTCTGCCTGCAGCGGCCTTCTTGGGTTTCCATATAGGCCTGTATTTATATCTTCTTACTAAGTAGCTGTACCATAGCTTCGCTCACGTGACTGTTTATTTTATTTGCATTATAATCTTATTACGACTTTAGTCCAAACTACCTTTGGGCTAGTTTTTGTATTTTGAACCTTATTCTAACTGAAGACAAATTTAACAATTGAAAATCGAATATTCAATAAGGTTTTGTAATTAGAACTTTAATAATGTAATAATAATGTTATCACCATTTTTTTAACAATAATTATTGAAGAAAAGTTGTAAGATAAAGTTGGAATCCTACTACGAAAGTTCACTCCCTATAATGAGTGATTTCATAACAATTTACCTGGAAAGAGTTTGTTTACACTTTCAGCGGCTACTTTTGAAACAGACCATAGTTAGAAATATCCATTGTTATTTTGATAAAAATAATTGCGAAGTGTATATTGTACGTCGGTTTTTATTGTGTTATGAACTTGTATTGGACAGTTTAGTTATTCTAGTTATTGGACGAACAACAAGTGCGTTTCATTCTTATTGGTAGGAATAAACTTTGTTGTTTTTATTTATATCTGTTCTTCTGTGTATCTACGTACGTAATTAAAATAAGTACGCAGTACTTGCATGCGTGTATGCCCAGATCAGCCCAGCTGGTTGATTCTGTAAAAATCTCACCGTGAGAACTTAGGTGAAGTATGTTTGTTTTTGCTAGGAATTGACACTCAAGTTTTCACGTTGTGACTTTTACAGAATAGCACCGCTGATGTATTAACGTAAACGAAGTGAAAGGATATACTCCCTTTGCTTCGGATCGTTTATGTAAGGATGGCAAAAGGTGGCGTTCTGTAATTTCTATATATCCTCATGGATAAAGGAATGAGTTTATTTATGTGTGTATGTCATCGTTAAAAAAGGACTACTGGTGTCATAATGACGTGTATGAAAGCAGCAACAATAATGCTGGTGCCTCAAAATCCATATTAATAACATACATATTCTTTAGGGAATAAGGCACGACTTTATGTATGAATGTAACATTATCATTTCAGCTGAAAGACGCTGCTGTGCAGTCGTGGGCGCCTTGCGCCTGCCTTGCCTCTCTTGCTGCTGCTTGTTTTGTTGTTGTGGGGGGGGGGGCTGGACATAGCCCCCCACCAAGCACCGCCACTTAGACTGGTTATAATTATGCTTCTAGCATCCAGCGGATTCCTGCGGCTTTCACCAGGTCAACGGTCCACCTTATGGGAGGCCTTCCAACCCTACGTCTTCCGGTATGCGGTCGCCACTTTCGGCCCCATCGGCTGTCGTATGAATGTAAACCTACAAATATTTTACAATACTGTTCGTTATCACTTGTTACTAGGGATGCCTCGATACGCCTTTTTGCCGATACGATACCGATACCGATACTCTTATAAAAATATCGGCGATACCGATACCGATACCGATACGCTTACTGAATTCAAAAAGGAAGGTAGATTAAATAAAACACAATTAATTAATAGTTTTAGTAATCAAAATTAACATTTATAAGATTTTTATGGAATTATCAATTGTCGAAATTTCAAAGTGATTCCATATAGCACTTTTGTGTTTTGAAGTTGATATGACTACTATTTATTTTATTTGACTCAAACGACATGACATACAATACACAAACAATTACGATATGTAATTCTTAAATTTATTTGCATGGAAAAATACTACGCGCAACAACATTCAACCTAACGAAATGGGACAGATGTGCGAGTGCGAAGCCAAAGCGGGCTGGCGAAACAAAACACTGAATAAAGCGCGGGGTTTCCCCGAGCATAGTTAGTTCGTGCCTCGTTTGCAACGAAATAGACGGGACAACACGCGCGTTTACATTACATTTTTAAAGCGTAAAAGGACATGTCCAGAAATGGTTTTTTATTATTTAATAATTCCAACCAGAGTAAGTTAAATATATTTGGATAGACATCCCTAAAACTAGTCGTTCTAGTTATATCATACATTTTTAAAGACCTCCAATTTTGAGAAAAATCGTTTTTTGTTTTCGTGAGAATTTACATCTAAAACGAACAAACCTTCTAATTATCTAGAATAATAAAATGAACACACCTAAAAAAAAAGTAAACTTGTCAAAATTGACACAGGAGAACTGTCATTACTGGCAGTGAGCGTCAACGTCAATCAATTTTTGATGTAGGAGCATGACGTCGGACGAATGACGCATGGAGCCGGTAGGGATGGCGATCTGACCTCAATTAATCGTTTTATCGGGCGAAAACAATCGGTTTTTTAAATCAATTTTTAGCATAGAAAATCAACATTTGTGTTTTCTATTGAGACTATAAGATATATTATTTATTTTCTAAACTTTTTTATGTAAAATCATTAAGAAAATAAATGTCTTGTTTTATACCGAATACTCTTTATGGTACTTAATTTGTTATTAACGAATTCCCTGAACTAAAAAAATCCCTGATTTTACTGATGAGAAATCGTTTATTAAGGTATCTTTCTTGATTTTCATAAAATGGACTAAACATCATCAACACATCTAATCTTCTAAGGATCTTTTTCGGCAAGAATCGATAACACTTTGAGCTGGTGACGCCAGCTATGTATGGCTAACTCGATTATTCAAGATGCGCTCAGATTGAGATGCCGCGATAGAGTTGAATTAGATTGCCACGGTAATTAATGAAGAAGCGAGTACGTGATTGACGTCTCTGGTTTGGCATGTCTTTGAACCTTATTTTTATATTTAAATTCTACTGAAATTGTATTTTAAATAATTAAAATAGTCTCAATATACGTTTCCTTGCGAATCTATAAAAAAAAAATCGTCGCGAAACAGAGGTGAAAAAACAATAATTCGTTCAATTTCATCCATTTACCAGAGTTCCGTAACTCGAGTTCAACTCGAGTCACATGAATTTCAATCCGAGTAACCTTATCCTGAGTTGGCACATCTCTAACGCCAGTGACAGCTGAAAAATCATCTGTCAAATATGACATTGTCACAGAGTGACGGAGTATTTATTAGGGTTGCCAACTACAAATAACATCAATTATTATTTTATGATTTTTCGCTTAAATGGAGGGGTTTAAAAATATTATTTCAGTAGTTCTGAGTTCCATATTTTTGTCGTATTTAATTGAACAGAGTTTGATGCTGGTTAGATTTTTCTTGGAATAAAAAACCAACGTCCATACAAAAAGCGGACATCTCCTTTGAAAAGTATCGTTGAATCGGCCATAAAAATATCGCCGATACCGATATATCGGCAAACCTGAAGTATCGCCGATATATCGGTATCGGTATCGGATGCATCCCTACTTGTTACATAACGGTTGCTAAAGTAACAAGCTATATTGCTATTCAATGATCATCTAAGTTCTCAAGTGCTGTGGGCTTCATCGAGCAACAGATAGCCTCAACAGTTGCCTTCACAAGACTCTTTCAGACTTATTTTATTTTTTCAAGCAATATTTTCGAGAGCTATAAAGTTTTCTGATAAAAATAAATCCCACAAAAATTAACTAATATAACTCGATTGTAACATCAAAAGCCACCCTTAAAAAGTTTAAACCTAGTTAGGGTTCAAACCGTAAAGTCGATTAAAATTTCAGCTTTTTGGATTTATGTATACGTTCGAAGTATTTAGGGCTTGTCGATCGCTGAAATTCAATTTGTGGCTCGACTTTTAAATCGTTGTGGCTTTCACATTTCGATATGTGAAATTCGGCTTAAACTGATCGATATATTTAAATATTTATGACCGAATAAATTACAAAATTTTCACTGCTTATAACAAATCACCACAAAATTAACAGTCAGTGAGTTGCAAAATATTTCTCATAAAATAATTACCACAGGCTGCCGCTGAATTTTAAAATATTTAATCATCATCAGTATCACAGTAGGTGTAAACGTCCACAGACACGGTTCAAACTCAAACCAAAACTCTAAAGCAAGTATTAAAAAAAAACAATTACCAACAGTTCATACACAGTTATTTTATATCTGACTATGAATAATTTTCAGTGTCAAAATCACAGTGATCTTAAAGTTAATAAGTTAATAAAGATCACTGTTATTAGATTGGTATTGGGTTGCTGTTGTAAGAACTACGAGTACAGTGTGAAAGGACAGTACAGGCACTTTCGAATTCTCAAGGGGCCGGTCTGTCACAAAGATGAAGCTAGTTGCCTATTCCAAAGCGTAGTACAGAACCCGGCGATAAATATTGCACGTCGCACCTATATTTAAATGTGTTTTCAAATAGATTTTTAAATATCATACGATGCCGTGTCACGTGTGGCTTTGTGAAGCTAGAAATGACACTTACAAATTGTACGTCCACAAAGGGCCGTAAGAGATCTGCGAAGGTCAGCGGGATTGTCCGGTCAGCGGGATTGTCTAGTCAGCGGGATTGTCCGAAAGGGTTACCGCTGGCCCGGAACATAAAGGGCTAAGGAAGGAACACGGGTGGGTTTTAGTCAGTAAGAGTCTGACACTCTTTCCCGCTCCACCCAGAGCGGGAGGGGTGATTTGATGATTTCCCATACTCAAAAAAAAAAAAGGGCGAGAAACTGAGATCAGACTGTGAACGTTCTTAAAATTACGAGAATTGCCCCTCTGATGTTGCGCTTAATTTATGTGGCATTTTGTGTAAACCTTTTTTGAGAACAGTGGACAGGTGATAATTGCCGTGACTTAGAATAGAATAGAATACTCTTTATTATGTACACCATATAA
Source organism: Luperina testacea (assembly GCA_927399505.1). Classification (NCBI taxonomy): domain Eukaryota; kingdom Metazoa; phylum Arthropoda; class Insecta; order Lepidoptera; family Noctuidae; genus Luperina; species Luperina testacea. The sequence goes on from OV656771.1 coordinate 6,276,082, forward strand.
ATTACAGACATAAATATAGAAACTGTACAAAGGGTGACACAATGGGTGGTCTTACTTACGTGTTGTTGGTCGTAGGTTCGAACCCAGACAGGGGCTTTACTTTGTGTACATTTTCCTTTCAAATGTAAAAATAAAAATATATTCTTCCGATTACTGACTCAAGAGCCTTTGATTATTAATTTATAAGGAAAAAAGACGATCAAAGGTGACTTTCAAAAATCGACAATTTATTGGCCAATTATAAGGGGCAAGGAAATGTTTTGGGTATGGGAATTTGGAACGAACGGGCACCGAATTGAAAAAAGAGCAGCGGTCGCCTAGTGGTAACGGCCGCGACTTACGAGTTGTATGTAGGTCGTAGGATGGAACCCAGCCAGGGGCTTTACTTTGTGTAAATTATTTCATCACCACAGCTCTCAAAACGTTGAAGGAAAACCTCGTAAGGAAACTGGCATGTTCTAGAACGAAACATTCGAAGACATGACAGGTGACATCTACCAACCCGCACTGGGCCCGCGTGACACAGCGTCAGTATGTGCTAACCCCTCAAGTTTTAAAATGTTACACATTAAATTCCTTACAAATAATCTAAAGAATACTTCAAAAAGAACCCATTGTTTCGACTCAGATTCGAACCATCGCATCACCGAACGTTGTCATACTCATACCGGCAGTTTGACGAACTAGCCAGCGAGCCCATATGAATTGCGTTGAAATTGTTATCTACTATGGTCTGAGTCATTTTATCTTTAGGTGGGATGTCTAATCGATAGATGTTATAATTTGAGGGTATCCATTAATTATTTTACTTACATACGTTGTCTTTATAAAATTAATCCATACCCTCAAGTTATAACTATAACGTTTGATGTATACGTTCACTTAAAACGGCGAAGAGTAAACGACTACGATTTATTCATTAATTTTTAAAATGATTTATGATTTTATGAGAACTAAAATAGTTGTTCTGTGTGAACAAAATGTGAGCATAAAAGGATTTGCGAGACAGCTTGGCATAGCAGTAAGTTCATTATAATATTAATTGTGTTCTCCGATTTTTTTCTTGTTGAGCTATTTGCGGTATCTTGTGTGTGGTATTTAATAACTTATTTAAAACCATTTTTTTCTATACAGAGACAAACGGTGCGCTTATGGGTGCGCAGATTTCAAGAAACCGGCGATGCTAAGACAATGACCATGGGTCGGAGAACTACTGGGATCTATACGGACCAATCTGAACATCATCTGGATATTGTTAAGGTTCACACTACACCGCCGTTTACATCCACTCGTTACAGTTCGCAACGGCATGGAATATCTCTCTGTCCACGGTTCGAAGACATTTACACGCAGCGAACATTCACAGTTATCGACCTGCAAAATATGTCTAACAGAAGAACATCGAAGAGAACGATTGCGATTTGCCCAGAAATAGCAGTTATATTAATTAAGTATGACAACAAAATAAACAACGAAGACATTTAACTCATTTGATTCCGCTATTTTACTTTGTATAGCAAAATATTCTAAGTAGATATCATGAGCTAATAAGAGATGTTAATTGATTATCTATTGATAACATGTTTATTCACTTATTATGCTCATGATTGTAATCCTGCCAAACTAACTTCTAGTTCCTAGACAAGTTGCAAACGCTTCAAAACTTGTCTCTTTCGATGTCACTTGTCAGACTGTCAAATGTCAAATTTGTATGCTGAGACGACATGACAGGTCACGTGACATTTCGTTAGGTTATGTCAATCTAAAATATTTCTACCGCTTACTATTTTATCGTTTACCTTAATAGGATGCCACTTGTCTAGGAACCCAATTGTGTCAGTTGGCAAAATAGTATATTATGATAACTGTAAATAAAATTATCAAATCAAAATAAATCTTTGTTGTAAAATAAGATCATAGTTTTGTTAAATAATAGCAATAATAAATATTATTATATGGTTATTAAGGTATTTTATTTTTCTTTATTTTTTAATTCTTTATAAATAATTACTAAAACAAAATAGAAAAATATATTAAAATAATAATTATAATGAACAAAAAGCACTTTTCGTGGCTATGATTTGAACTTCCACTCATAGGCACGGCAAGCGGTCTTGAAACCTCTAGTCTATTTAGACGTTCAATAAAACGTTCGTAAATGTTAACCCTATTATTGCTTGTCGTTTTCGTAATAATAAAAGTATTAACGTTTTATTGAAAAAAACAATAATAAAAACAGAATTTTAAAAAATAAATACTATCTTAAACTTATTTATTCACTAAAACAATAAATTAATTAAAATAAAATGTTTTTGCAAAATACAAAAACCAACTTGGGCCTATCACGGATTTGAACGCACATGTCTTTTGGAGGGGTAAGCATTTAATGAAGCGCACTGTACATTATCGCCCACTCCCTCTCGAAGAGAGGACGCTTCTGCCCCGGAACGGGCACAATATAGACTGATTATGAGTACCGAATTACTCGTCGGTCGTAGCTTCGAACCTAGACAGACGCTTTACTTTGTGTAAATTATTTCATCATCACTGCTCTCAAAACGGTAAAGGAAAACATTGTGATGAAACCGGCATGTCCTAGAACCAGAGATTCGAATACATGTGACATCTACCGACCCGCGCTGGGCCCGCGTGGTGGATTACGGTCCCTCACCGAGAGGAGGCATGTGTCCCAGCAGTGGGAACATTATAGGCTGATTAGGTTTATTCAGTTAAATCTATTTCAAGATAGTTTATTGGTTCCGTTATATATTTATTACCTTTTATAAATTATTTCACGATAAACGGAACATTCATCTAAGTACTGTCGAAGTAACATACACATACCAACGTAACTAACAACAACAACAACAACATACGAACAAGTAACAACAAACATACACGAAGTAACATACTAATATTATAAATTCGAAAGTAACTGTCTGTCTGTATGTTACCTTTTCACGCCTAAACCACTCAACGGATTTCGATCAAATTTGGCAAGAGAGCTAGATTGCATCCAGGACATAGGACATAGAATAGTTTTTATTCCGATAGTCCCACGGAATCGACACTTATGCGGGTGTATCCGCGGTGCGCTGCTAGTCTTATATACATTTACAAATTAAATGTTGACTTAATGAATACATATTTAATTACGTCAAAATATTAGTACAGTTCATCGTGCCAATATTGATATTTGGGAAGCCATTGTTACCGAAGGATTAATATAATATGTGATAATGTGACCAAGGTACTTATTACATAATATAATTTGTAAATGTTGATCTACAACACGCTTTCATGTTCATATTTTAACTAATAGTATATAATTATTCGAAAAATAATGACATCGGTTCGAATCTGATGCTCTTAAAACGGAGAGGGATAACACTGTGAGGGAACCGAGCATGTCCTAGAATCAAAAATTCAAAGACGTGTGACATCTACCAACCCGCACTGGTCCCGCGTGGTGGATTACGGCCCATTCCCTCTCACAGAGAGGAGGCCTGTGTCCCAGCTTTTGGAACATTACAAGCTGAATATGCTATTTTGCTACTGTTTACACATACTTTTGTTCCAAACCCATTGTTTATTCTGATTTCACACACTAAGCTGTATCACTGTATTATAACATCAAATTACCGACCAACGCATGTAACACTAAATAAATGCTGCCAACAGCAGCGTATTATCATAATTTAGTGCATAAAGTACTGCAACACAAGCGTTTTAGAACTAATTTAGTGTGAAATATAATGCTCTCCTGTTGAACGTTAATAAATATTATTAATTTTATAATGCTCTTATCTTCCTTATTAAGTCTTCATCGCGTTTGATAATAATATTAAACTATTATCTTGTTTCCAACGCTGTGTAAATTCATTGAAAACATAAACTCACAAACTCAAACTCAAAGCATTTATTTCAATTAAACCATGTACAGGCACTTTTAAATTGTCAAAATTAAATAGTCGGTCAGTTAGTTAGCAAGTTGAAGCTAGTTGCCCATTCCAAAACGTAAATCTCTATGCTCTCGGAAAGCATTCGTGGATCTTTGACAGTCGTTACGGGTAGTCAGAAGACCGAAAGTCTGACAACCAGTCTTACCAAGGGGTATCGTGTTACCTAGTAACAGGGTTGTGGAGGTCAGATAGGCAGTCGCTCCATGCAAAATACTGGTATTAAACTGCATCCGCTTAGACTGGAAGCCGACCCCAACGTAGTTGGGAAAAGGCTAGGCAGATGATGATGATATTTTACCATGTGCACATAAATAATAAAATAAATAAATAATACAAACAGTTTTATTTGCAAAAGGAAACAAAATTACGTTTGTACATAACAATTTTTCGGTTTGACCGTTGAACCCCAAAATAAGCAGGGCTTTATCTTGGAGGTCGGAGTGCAATTGAGCAGAAATAAATATGTCGGTTTACAAGGCTAGGTTAGTAAAGCGTGTATTATGTTGTGTTTGTGTAAGAGGGAAAATGTGAGAGAGAAATGTTGTATGCTGGCACTTTGGCTTGTTGACAAAAGTTAGAGAAATGATTCTGTTTCGGTATACTTTAGTTCCAGAAGCCATTTTTTTTTTAATTTTAGTTCCAGGGAACTGTTAATAACCGTTTTATTTCAACTTGCAATTTTTACCCGAAATTAATCGAGCATTTTAAGTCTGTCAGATTCGTAGCAAGCTCGTAGCTGTGATATGACGCTTTCTAAATTGTTTAATCAATTTCAATTTCTGAATCAAAAAAAAGTTAATAAATAACAGCAATGATAACTTTTGACAGACTGCAAGCCCACTTACTACTACTTATTTAAAAAAAATAAAAAAACAACTATGAAGTTTTGAAAATGAAAACAACAGTTTTCTTATTTCGCTCCGTTTACCATTTGATAACGTGATACTAAATCTTATATTCTATTGTACAGACGCCAGCACATCAAGCTACCCGAAACTGTCAAATTTTCCCAATCAACTTTGAACCTTATGCCATAGCGATAAAGTTGAAAATCTATTAAAGAAACATGACAGATTGTAGTAGCTTGATGTGCTGGCGTCTGTACATAAAACGAACAATTCAATTAAAGTCAATTTAAATTCTTTATTTCAGACATGAGTCCATAGTGTTAGTAGCAACAAAATAACTTAATAACTAGTATTAGAACAGCTTCTTTTTTTTTCTGGCTTCGCACGATTTTTTTGGCTTCGCACGGAAACAGCTTCTATTTTGATACTAATAAAATTACGTCTTCTCCATTTAATATGATAAACGGAAGCAGCATCGGGACACAGCTAGTCAATATTAAAAAAAATACATTTAGCATAAGCATAAGTATATATAAGAGACTATAATGTTCCCACTGCTGGGACACAGACTTCGTCTCTGTGGAGTAAGTCGGCCGTAAAAATGTGGGCCCAGTGTGGGTTGGCGGATGTCCTGATGTCTTTGTTTGTTTGGTTCTAGGACATGCCGGTTTTCACACGATGTTTTCCTTCACCGTTTTGAGAACAGTGCTGATGAAATAATTTACACAAAGTAAAGTGTCTGCTTGGGATCAAATCATAACTTGTGTGCCGCGGCTGTTACCACTGAGCCGCCACTTACCTCAAAAAAGATTTACATAACATGACACATAATAATGGGTAACATCAGGTATTAAATTGGTGTACTTTTTGCCTTATAGGAGGCACAGCATGTACAATGAAGTTGACGACTCGGCTAACAAAGTAAAATATTTTTTGTTAACCTATAATATAACCATTTTGAGAGCAGTGCCGTGCTTCTATAATAACCTGTCTATGTATATCTTTGGATAAATAAACTTATTATCATTATTTATTATTTGCAGAAAGTAAAGTGCAAACATTTATTGCTAGAAAAATACTGCACAAAGCACTAAAAGTAACAAGATAGAATTTCTTCATTACGCCGAAGCACAAGCTACCAAAGACATTCTTCTTTTAAACCTAATCTTTTACAGATCTTTTCAACATGGAACACACGTAGCGCAGCGCAGTACAATTGGTCACCCAACTGCCTTTTCACTGCATGCTGCACGTATTCAAAAACTTCTAAGAATGTAGTCAATTTAGCCAGGACATGTATATTGTTACTAATGTGAACATATTTGTGATCGGTTTTTTTTTTCGTTTTGCTGGGCTCTTGAGGGTCGTAGCCTGGTGTTAAATAGCCCACCGCGTCGCATTGCATCGCCTGCCTGCGCTATAACTTTGTTTTCGTTTAGCGATCTTTCTGGCTTTTTTTTCGTTTTGCTGGGCTCTTGAGGGTCGTAGCCTGGTGTTAAATAGCCCACCGCGCCGCATTGCATCGCCTGCCCGCGCTATAACTTTGTTTTCGCTTATCGATCTTTCTGGCTTTTTTTTGTTTTGCTGGGCTCTTGAGGGTCGTACCTGGTGTTAAATAGCATATAACCTACCTTAAAAATTGGACTATTACATGTAAGAAGATATTTTTTTGGTAGTTCTAGAGATTAGCGCGTTCAAATAAACAAACAAACTCTTCAGCTTTATTATATTACTAGTTGGCCCTGCGAACTTTGTACCGCCTTCGCATCAATAAGAATGAATGTATGAGAAAATTAATTGTCTTAAATTTGTTTTTTCGTGCATTTTTCCCATGTTTTAATAGTTGTTCTGCTAATCGGGGCGGAGACAAATCCAAAAAATCTAATATCATAAAAATAGGTTCACCTGTTTTTGAGTCATAAATGGTGTAACTAACCCGACTTTGTTTTATTCATATAGATACTAGCTTCTGCCCGCGGTTTCACCCGTGAGCTATGTCGATTAAAAACTATCCTATGTCCTTCCCCGGGATGCAATCTATCTCTGCCAAATTTTATTGAAATCCGTTCAGTGGTTTAGGCGTGAAAAGATAACATACAAACAGACAGAGTTACTTTCGAATTTATAATATTAGTATGAATACACGTATAGATATTAAGATTGCACCCTTAGTTAAATTATGAAAAGTAACTGAAGTCTCCGTCTGTCTGTAACATATTTATGACTCAAGAAACACCTAGGTAGGTGGTTCTCGGTGGTTTTGTTTTAATACCCACTAGTAACTACATAATTTCTCTATTTGGGTTTAACAATAACTAAATTAGTTTATGCGAGTGTTTCCGCTAGTATCATTATAAACGCAAGCTTGTAGAGAATACTAATTGCTACAATTATTATTATGCTTGGTTAAATAAGTGGTAAACGCTGTATGTTAATTTTAGTTCTAGAAAAGGCTCCTACAAACAGGCGCAACACGCGATATAATCGCGCGCGACACAAAGGCACCGCTCGTTGCGCGACTTGCGGTGGCTTTGTGTCACGCGCGATTATATCGCGTGTCGCGAGGAGCCTTACGTTCTGAGGATCATTACATCATTAGAGCAATCCCCCTAGCATCTTTATGTACCCCAAGTTTAACATTTTTGGAACGAAGTACTTTAAGCGGCTTGAGGTAGAAGTTGACTGGTAGAAACCGTCACATAAGGAAAAAGCGTCACGTAGTGAAAATGCAAGATGGCGATAACTTTATGACAGCTCTTAAAAATGTATACTAAACGGCTCTGTATTAAAAGCGCGTATTAAATTCACACTTTCTCTCTCTTGAATGAATCGAAGTGAGGTATTTTCTTTGTACTCTTTTAAACATTTTCTTGCCATTTCCTATTGCTGTGTAGGTATTTGAGTGATATATTGGTGCGAGTCAATAATATGTGTAACTCCAACAACGACGGCGATGATGTGCCGACATATACCAACCCACATCACTATTATTCATTGTAGGGTGACAGATCTCGGCGATAAGCGTAAGTCCAGGTATGTGTGACCGGCTTTGGGTTCCATCTCGAGGGGTTTCTTCGACACAAAGTATATCGCAGCTAGTTTTGCGCTAGGAAAGAATTTCAGATAAATTGTCTCGTGAGAAGCCTTCGATAATGAGACAACGCACAAAGCCGGTTTTGTAAGAGGACTTTGGATTACCATCGTGGTGAAAGGATTAGCCAATCAGCGTGGAAAACTCGCTGATTGCCCAGGGTGCGCCGGATGTATAGTGGCTCTGTACAGTACCCGGCGATAAATATTGCACATCGACCTTTACCTTTTTTTGTATTTTATACAAAGAATAAAAATAATTCAATCAAAAGAAGCAAATCATAATTGTTTTAACAGCTCCTAATAGATACCGGACTGTTTGTATTTCGTGCGACCGAGATAACGCTATACGAAGCCGAAATTAGCCAATTGTCTCTTTCCAAAGGTCGATGTGCAATATTTATCGCCGGGTACTGTACGTAGTGTCTGTGATACGTAGTGGCTGTGATACATCGTTTTGCAGGCTCCTTTCATGCTCCCCATTCGTCTGATATTGTCTATCTAGGCTACCTCTCTACAACCCTTGCCTACTTGCTATATTTTCACTGCATCACGAAATATTGTCGATAAGCCCGTCACTTGTCTCGATGCCGCTCCTAGAGAAGATTAATGGCAGGAATGTCTGGACAGACACGTGTGTGCTCGTTTTAAATCAATAAGCTCGCCTCCTGTTACACGAGTGAAAACTTAGCTGAATTGAGCTTGAACTGAGCTGTCAATAATGTGCGTGTGTGTCTGCGTGTCCTTAGTACTGTGACAAATAAACGACAGAGTACTTCGTTTTACAATATTTTGTGTACATTAATTAATTATTATAGACGATGCCCATAGAATAAAATTACTATACCACAACACGTAAAAGAATGAAAAATGAAGCAATGACAGGTGGTCAGCGGGATTGTCCGAAAGGGTTACCGCTGGCCCGGAACATAAAGGGCTAAGGAAGGAACACGGGTGGGTTATAGTCAGTAAGAGTCTGACACTCCCTTCCGCTCCACCCAGAGCGGGAGGGGTCATTTGATGATTTCCCATCCTGAAAAAAAAAAACAAATAAAGAAAAGCAATGACTGGTAAATTAATAATTATATGATAGATACATGATGCTCACATGTTTACAAACATTGTAAAAGTATACGATTTTCCTAGACAATTAACAAGTATTAAGTCAGTGTATGAGTTACTGTAATCACAGAATGTAAATCAAAGTCATAAAAATAAACAATTATATTAGCAACCAGTTTGATTTTGTTTGGATTTGTTGTTTGGTTTTGTAACAGTTGCCTCTGCTTAACCCGTCAGGGAATGTAGGTGTTATGTTTTATTGTTTCCAAAACCAGCTAGCTGTACAGTACCCGGCGATAAATATTGCACATCGACCTTTACCTTTTTTTGTATTTTATAGAAAGAATAAAAATAATTATCAAAAGAAGCAAATCATAATTGTTTCAACAGCTCCTAATAGATACCTGACTGTTTGTATTTCGTGCGACAGAGATAACGCTCTACGAAGCCGAAATTAGCCGATTGTCTCCTTCCAAAGGTCGATGTGCAATATTTATCGCCGGGTACTGTAACAACATACGGCAAGCTAAGCAGTACAATACGTCTTGCCTCAATCATATTACATACCACCATAACGGCTGCCTCGCTATGTGTTATGCAAATACCCTTGCATATTGTACGTCTGCCGCATTGCTGTCTTTAGTATTTCCCCCAGGAATCACTAAATTATACACTCAAGTGTTAGTAGAATATGAATTGTAATAATTAATTAGGTAGCATATCGTATTATGTATTGACGTTATTATATGACCTGATTATATAGTAACAGAGTTCGTTGCCTTATAATAACAGCTGCAAGGGTCGATCAAAGGTTAAGCTACGCTTCCCGAGGTCGGTTCAAGGATGGGTGACCATATAGTCTGACAACCATCTTTAGGGTTCTGTACCCAAAGGGTAAAAACGGGATCCTATTTCTAAGACTCCATTGTCCGTCTGTCTGTCTGTCACCAGGCTGTATCTCATGAACCGTGATAGCTAGACAATTGAAATTTTCACAGATGATGTATTTCTGTTGTCGCTATAACAACAAATACTAAAAACAGAATAAAATAAATATTTAAGGTGGGCTCCCATACAACAAACGTGTTTTTTTCGGCGTTTTTGCCTTGTGGTAGTTTTTTATTATAGTGTTAGCTGCAACTTCAGATGGGAGGGAGTTACGAGTGACCAGCCCTATATAAGCCAACGGAAACCGGCGCGCGCTCTCTTTTGGCCAACAGGCGCACGCTCGTTAACATCATCTTAGAATATCGCGTCATATTTGTTAAAAATTATTTTATTTGTAAAATTATTAAAAGTTTAGTTTGATTTGTTATTTTTTTTTAAATAAAATTGATTTAAATTCCTAACATCAGAAGTGGGATTGAACGCTATTATAGCCGCTCAAAGTCATTTCTGGTTTCATAATAATGTCGAGTAGAAAACGAGCACCACCACGAGAGCGTGCGTCTTCGCCTAATTTAGGTAACCTAGCATCGACGATGGAAGCAATCCTCAACCGCCTGACGACGCTAGAGCAGCGCGCCGAACCACGTGCAGCCACACCGCCGCCGCTGTTGCCTGCCCTCATCGAGCCAGTACCAGCCTCCGCAGGGGGCGTGCCACGTGGCGAGAGCGTGGGCAGCACCCCGAGCGACGCCAGATGCTCAGCTACATCAACGACGGCTTCAACGGACATCACGGAGCGTCTCATCGACGCGCTGAAATCCATAAACCCGGTGAGATCCAACCACTATTATGTGTCGGATTTTGATCCTAGCATTCATGACGCTTATGCGTGGTGTGACGAGGTAGATCGTGCCCAATCGCAAAACCAGTGGGAGGAAAAAGAGTGCCTAGCCCGTGTGGGACTATCTCTAAAGGGCGACGCGCGCTCCTGGCTGCGCGAGTGGACTAGTAACAATCGTACTTGGTCAAACTTCAAATTAGAGCTCAAATCACTTTGCCCGCGACGTATTGATATCGCGAATATTCTTTTTGATGTGATGTGTAAAGAATCTGATAAGTACTCCACGTATGCAGATTACGCACGAAAATCATTATTACGACTACGTATAGTGAAAGGATTAAGCGATGAATTATTGTGCGCCATAATTGTGCGCGGCATAAAAGATCCACAAATACGTGCAGCTGCCACAAACGCGAAATTAACACCAGAAACCATCGTAGAATTCTTATCAATCTATGTGAAATCAGATCGTTCAAGTGCAAGTGTACCTAATAATAATCAGACACGTAATAGCCGACCCACCACTGATTCCTCCACCGAACGATTTCGCAAGCGTCCTGCCATAAATACCGATCGTTTACGTTGCTATAACTGTAACCAAACCGGACATAAAAGCCAATATTGTACAAAACGAAGTAAGACAGATGACGGTAGCATTAAAAAAAATAAAAACGCAACTACTCCCGAATCTACTAACAAATCCGTTTCTAAAGTCGTGTGTACATTTTGTAAGAAAGTAGGTCACACCGAGGATATTTGTTTTGCAAAACAACGTTCTGAAACGCGAAACAAATCTAATATCAACTTTTGTCGTGAAATAACGTGCAACCGTACTAAAAGGGATGTCATTACAGCTGTGATTAGTGGAGTACCCACCGATGTACTAATTGATAGTGGTTCAAGTATCTCTTTAATATCAAACGATCTTGTTAAACATTTCTCATGTCGCACAAACCCGAGCGTACAAATATTGCGTGGTTTAGGTGGAATAGAAATGCGTACCGATTGTTTTGTAACCTTGTCAATAGAATTTAGCGAGGTCACCTTAGAAGTAGATCTTTATGTTGTGCCCAGTGATTACCTTAGTGCGCCTGTGCTTATCGGTACAGATGTACTAAATAGGAAAGGCATCGCATACATTCGAACTAGCGATTCGCAGCGAATAATTAGGAATAGTTCGCTCGTAAATAACCTGACGCATAGTGAACCGACTGTGCAACTCGATTCAGTCAACACACAATTGTGTGGAGATGAAAAAGCGCGTTTATCGTTTGTCTTAAACAAGTACTCAAAATATTTCCTCAGTGGAACAGCGTCAACCACCGTTAATACCGGAGAGATGCACATTCGGCTCACTAGTGAAGAACCTGTTAACTATCGACCATACAAATTATCATACGGCGAAAAATTGCGTGTTCGCGAAATCGTTAGTGACTTGAAGGAAAAGGGTATAATCCGTGACTCGGAGTCTTCGTATGCAAGTCCGATCTTGTTGGTAAAAAAAAAAGACGGGTCGGATAGAATGGTTGTTGATTACCGAGCTCTAAACAATATAACGATAAAAGACAGATACCCTCTTCCTTTGATCGATGATCATATAGATAGGCTTGGGAAATATAAATATTTCACTGTGCTAGATATGGTGACAGGCTTCCATCAAATTAAAATCAACGAAGATTCTGTACACCGAACTGCGTTTGTGACGCCCGAGGGGCATTTTGAATACCTCAAGATGCCTTACGGTCTCGCTAATGCTCCCGTGGTCTATCAGCGCATTATATCCGATACACTGAGATCTCTCATCGATGCAGGTCAGGTCCTGGTCTATATCGATGACGTCATGCTAATGAGCAACACCATAGAGGACGGATTGTCTTTGCTCGATTCTGTTCTGGCGATTTTAACAAAGGCAGGTTTTTCCATTAATTTAAGAAAATGCACCTTTCTTACCACTGAAGTGGAGTATCTTGGGAGGACGATCAGTAAAGGTCAGGTCCGGCCGAGCGTACAAAAAATAGATGCACTAGCCAAATCTCCGATTCCTAAAACAGTTAAGCAAGTAAGGCAGTTTCTCGGTCTGGCCGGCTACTTCAGAAGATATATCCCAGGATACGCTACGACAGTGGCCCCCATCGCTTCATTGACTCGCAAAGAGGTTAGGTTTCATTGGGGTAACGAGCAGGAGCGAGCTAGACAAGAAGTCCTCTCAATTTTGACTAGTGAACCTGCGTTGTTAATTTTTGATCCATCATTGCAAACTGAGGTTCACACTGACGCAAGTTCGTTAGGATACGGTGCTGTATTAATGCAAACGGCAAAAGACGGACGTAGACATGCAGTAGCGTACTATAGTAAGGTCACTGTAGGGGCGGAACCCAGGTACCACTCCTACGAGCTGGAGACTCTTGCTGTAGTCAAGGCCTTGCAACATTTCCGTCAATACCTTGTCGGTAAACATTTTAAAGTAGTTACCGATTACAACGCCTTAAAGATGACTCAGCGTAAAAAGGATCTCCTGCCTAGGGTGGCACGTTGGTGGATGTTCCTACAGGACTATGATTTTACCCTCGAGTATCGAAAAGGTCAGTTTATGTCGCACGCTGACTACCTCAGTCGTAATCCGGTTAACCTTTGCGTCGTACAAAAACCAACTAACTGGGCTCAAGTTGCACAAGCCGCAGACGATGAAACTGTTACTTTACTTGAAAAACTTGATCAGGGTCAGTTAGATAGCTCACGGTATGTAAAGAAAAACAATTTACTTTACTACAAGTACAACCCGATAGGTGAGCAGTCACGATTACTATGTTATGTTCCAAAAGGTTTTAGATTAAGTATGTTACGTGTGTTTCATGATGAACACGGACATATTAATATTGAAAAAGTGCTTGATTTAATATTAAAACATTTTTGGTTTCCTAACATGCGCCAATTCGTTAAGAAATACATAGGTCATTGTATTGTTTGCCTAACACACAAAAAGGTACCCCGTGCCCCTCTACAACCAATCGCTTCGTGGACGAAACCCATAATACCTTTTGATACAGTGCATGCGGATGCACTAGGCCCTCTGCCTGAATCTAATGGCTACAAATACATTCTCATCATTATCGACGCTTTCACGAAATATTGGTTTCTGTATCCTATGTATAAACAAGAAAGCGCGGAATTAAAACGAGCATTTACTAACGCGGTGTCGATTTTTGGTACTCCGCGATTAATAGTATGTGATAGGGGCAGAATGTTCGACAGTGCCGATTTCGGCGAATGGGCAGCAAATTTTGGCATTCAGATACATTTCATAACGCCCGAAATGCACCAAGAGAATGGCCAAGTGGAACGGTATTGTCGAACAGTGCTGAACATGGTTAGGATAGATGTAAATTATAGACATGAATCATGGTCCAATGTACTTTGGAGGCTACAGCTGGTACTGAATGTTAATAAGCAGAAAAGCACTCAATGCTCAGCATTAAATCTGCTTATCGGTTGTGACACGACTACCCCGGCTATAAATGCTCTCGTCCGAGATATAACCGTAGACGGTTCCACACCAAATCGCGAAGCTTGGCGTGAAATGAGACGCCAAAGGGCTGAGGATCTATTGGCTCAAAATCAGGCTAACCAAGATGCGCGTGTCAATAGAGGTAGAAAGGCACCTAGAGCCTTCGCTGTAAACGATATGGTTTTTGTGATTAAATCATCTCAAACTGCTAATAAACTTGACAGTGGCATCCGGGGTCCATATCGCATTATTAATGCTCTGCCAAATAGTCGATACGAACTACGACTTCTGGCGGGCTCCTACGGAAAAACGACGCAGGCTGCCGCGGAATATATGATACCGTGGCGAGGCGAGTGGACCCCCGAGACCTGTGCAGCTTTTTTTGAATGTAAGAATACTCGTTTTATTTTGCTTATTACAAAGTTTCAGCTTCCTATATGTTTATGCTTACCTAGAAGATGTTTACTATGGCGCTGTAGGTACTTACTTTCTATCTTGCCTACTCATTTATGTGGATATGGGTGACCTGGATCGAACTCTTATAAGACCTTGTGTGGCGTTGAGTTGACTGGGAACAGACAAGTATGTTTGTGCTGTAGTGTACATGTAAGACCTGGATGGCTTCGGCATAAGGCATTGCACTGTGTTGTTTTCGTGTAAGTCCTTGTGTGGCATCGATACTGTGTGGTTTTCGTATAAGTCCTTGTGTGGCATCGATACTGTGTGGTTTTCGTATAAGTCCTTGTGTGGCATCGATACTGTGTTTTCGTGTAAGTCCTTGTGTGGCATCGATACTGTGTTTTCGTGTAAGTCCTTGTGTGGCATCGAGACTGTGTAGTTTTCGTGTAAGTCCTGGTGTGGCATCGAGACTGTGTCGTATTCATCTCATATAAAAACCTTGTGAGAGATTGGAGTAGTATCCTACGCGGCGTATAAGGCCTTGTGCGGCATCGCTCATTTATGTACTACATGAAACATAACGACGTGTTGAAAAGTATAAAAGCGCATAGTGACATCTTACCCCATCTAAGCATAAATTATCGATAAACATGACGTATGTTGTATCTAACGTGTGTGTGTTTACCTTCCCAGGTTATGAAGATTCAGTTGAGACTGCTTCAGAGCCTGAGCAAGGGCCATCTACGGAGAGCATCGAGGACGCTGCTCAGTCAGGAGAAGCCGTGTTAGCTGCAACTTCAGATGGGAGGGAGTTACGAGTGACCAGCCCTATATAAGCCAACGGAAACCGGCGCGCGCTCTCTTTTGGCCAACAGGCGCACGCTCGTTAACATCATCTTAGAATATCGCGTCATATTTGTTAAAAATTATTTTATTTGTAAAATTATTAAAAGTTTAGTTTGATTTGTTATTTTTTTTTAAATAAAATTGATTTAAATTCCTAACAATAGTATTTTTACCCCCTTGGCAACCACAAGTAAAGTGCGTGTCGATTCATGAGGTAAAAATACTGTACCGATTAGTATCTTGTTACCCAGTAACTGGGTTGTGTAGGTCAGACAGGGAGTCGCTCCATAAAAAAACACTGGTATGCAGCTGGATCCGGTTAGACTGGAAGGCAACTCAAACATAGTTGTGAAAGGAAGGGCAGATTGATACAATAGAATAACTTAATTTATTGTGTTGTTCATAGCGTTTGTGTTTCGGTTTGATTTATTCCATTAGTTTCCTATTTACGCTGAGTTGTTTTCTAGTTAATGCAGAGCTCGTTGTTTTGAACTGTGTTGTTTTTGTGGTACCTAATGTAATTATAGAGGTATGAGGAACAGGGTGTAAAGTCCACTCATACTCTATAGAAAAGGCAGCACCTCCGACCAGACGGGTGTTGTGTCTGGCGGGCAACTGCCCGTTGATTTATGTCGGGCCGTTGGATCTATGCTAGTTGCGCGGTAAACTCTGCTTGCGCGATGCAGGATTTGCGTGACATCAGTATGACGCGTTGTTTGCACGTGGCGTTGTAGATACCGCTACATAATCATAAACACTTGTTTTTTCATGATATTTAATGTATAATTTGATGTTAAAAATCTATTAACCTATTCTGGCACTAAAAGAAGCATGCAAAGGTTGTAGCAGGACGCGTTCTGTAGTTTCTGCCTAATCCAATGGGTGGCGTGAGTTTATGTGGTCTACTCAAAGTTTTGTTTCAAATTAATATTATTTCAAGTTAATCAAATATCAACTTTATTCGAATGGTAATTAAGTTGATTTCAGAGTGACTAGAACTATTGAAAAAGTTATAAAAATGTTTGAAGTTGTAGCGTGAACTGAACTTTATTGTGTAGGATTAAAAGTTATTTTTCTATAAACTCATATTTGTTTACATTTTTGGAAAATAAATCGTGAATGCAGATTATGTATTCTGGCTTCGTACTAAGAGACTCCAAGTTTCTTACTTTTACTTAGTGTCCATATTTGATCAACAAAGAAAAAAGTCAATGGTTAACGAGAAATTTTCGTGACTCTTCAAAAGTTAGAGACAGTTTTCAGAAGTTAGGTGAATTCTGGCACTACAGTGCAGCCGACGAGTGAATGCGTTCTTGACACCTGTCAGTTTCATACAAACGAATACGTGTTTTGCGAATTTGATGTTTATTAGCTAATAGAATAGCCCGAAGAATTGCCAAGCTTAAGTGGCAGTGGGCAGGGCACATTGCTCGCAGAACAGATGGCCGATGGGGCCGAAAGGTTCTGGAGTGGCGACCGAGTACCGGAAGACGTAGCGTTGGAAGACCTCCCACAAGGTGGTCCGACGACCTTGTGAAGGCCGCAGGAACCCGTTGGATGCGAGAAGCACAGAACCGGTCGAAGTGGAGGTGCTTGAGGGAGGCCTATGTCCAGCAGTGGACGTCTTTCGGCTGAAATGATGATGATGATGAGCTAATATAATTGTCGCACTGACATGACTGATTAGCGTCAGGTATATTTGCCTGACACATGCTGAGCTGGACTCCCATTAGGTGCAACCTTGAGACGCACTGTGTATTTTTCGTTATTATTTGATTTTAAGTGTTCGTCATAGTGTCACTCTTACTTCGATATGTGTTTTTCTTTTTATTTTTCTATCGGCACCTTGTTTTTATATTATATTTATGTAGGTTATTGGTTATCATCTAATATTTTACTTTTGTGTGTTGTTGTCTTTTGTGTGCGCCAAATAAATGGTTTATCTATCATGAAATGAAAATATTTATTCTGTAAATAGGATATCGGAATAACTTTCACACGTTATATTATAAAAAATAAATAAGTTGGATGAGATCGGCGTTTCCTATCTGACTACTTTGAGAAGAAAGGCCGAAACAAACCCAGAGGTCACAGTCTCTTTTAAAGTCAAGAATAATCTTGGTCAGATCATGTGAAGACCATGTAGATTGATGTCTGAAATGGTCTTTTGAGGAAAGTACCAGACAGATTTGAGTGGACCATTCCAGTCAGTCCAACAATTGTCAGTAATCGTGTAGCTCAACTCAGAACTTGACAGGTGTCAGAAGCGCATTCTCTCGACGAACGGACTATAAGTGTGCAAAGAGACGACCCCACGTTTTTAACGCTAAAACACCTTATGTTAATCCCAACTAAACTAATACGCAAACTTAACACAAAACAACATATTAGTACCAAAAATAAATCACGGAACTCTCATAAAAGTTCATTCTTACTCATAACTGCATGCTTGCAAAACGTTGGTCGTACTGTCGTACTACGCAGCGCAGTCACCAACAGCAATAAGCTGGAAACAGTGTCATTGCAATTCTGTAGCTAAGGGCGGCCATACACTGCAGTTCGAGCATTCAACCATGACTCAACATCAACCTTAAAGCGCACTCGCTTTGAGGTTTGCGGTCGACTCTACGTCGGACTTATTCTCTTGAATTTACAAGGAATGCACTGTTAATAATTAGTTAAAGATGTTAATATCGATAAAGTTAGGATAGGCGCGTATATCGCTTATACAAGAAGGCTTGAGTTAATATCACATTAGGTTACAAAAAAAGCATGTAATAGTAGATGTATGTAGATAAATAAATAAATACATTTAGTAATTGAACAACTCACAAGCAGTCTAAGCAGTCATTGTCAACTTCTTGATCAAACACTGTCAACTGCTTGAGTCGTTTCTAACCGCTGAAGTGGTTGACAATTTCAATACAGAATTTGCAATATGGATTTTGGGGGAAAAGCACTACAGTTGCTGCTTTGCTTTGCTGTTGTTGCTGTTTTTTTTTTTTTTTTTGTTTGTGTTTTTTTATGTTTATGCGTCATGTTTGCCGCAAATAAACGTATTTTCTTTCTTTCTCACACGTCGTCCATTTTAAACAATCAATCATCAACAAAACAGGTGACAGAAACTACGCCGAGCGGAAGGAAGGCCTGCGCTAGAGCAGTCGACAGATCTCGATGATTCAGTGTCTTACAACTGCTTGACCGCACGATGGAATTTGAATCACCCGGCGTAGTCGCAACTGCTCAAGCGGTCTCGTGTATTCCAATGAATAAAACATTGTGGTTCGGTATGCAGTCGCAGATTGAATCAGTCCATCATGACTTCATCAAGCCGCCCGTGTATGGCCCCCTTAAAATAAATGTCGTTGTTGCTCTCCAAACGACTGTTGTGTTCGCTTCAATTTCCCAAGGAACGTACTCGGAGAACGAAAACAGCCATTTTTGCTCCAACTCCACTAATAATTCCGTTTTAAAATGTTGTTGGTTAGCATTTTAGTTTTACTTCCAGTTTGAGAATATCAACAATTTCGTGTCTTAAGTGGTTAGGACTTTTGTTTTATTTTAATTCATAAGTATTGATGTTGAGAGCGTTTACGCCGTACGGCATTTCATACAAACTTTCAAGCCAATTTTAATGAAACTTCATGCACATAAGATTTTATTTAATTTAAATTTTATCTGATTTTATACGTGTACTAATAATGGGTGCTATTTACCTGAAATAAATAAATTATTGTTATTATTATTATAAGCAGAATACAAAGGTCTAAAAATTTACTTAAAAACATTTTCGAAAAATAGTGTTACAGCCAAATTAGACCGATTTTAAATTTTCCATAGAAACAGAGATTTCTAGTTATCTTTTTTTTAATAAGACATTTCGAAAATGTTTTTAAGTAACTTTTTAGACCTTTGTATCCTGCCTATGCGTATGAAGTTTCATTAAAATCGGTTCATTCATTTCAAAAAACAAGGGCTTGAAAGTTCGTATGAAATGCCGTACTGCGTAACGCTCTTAAATAACTTTTTTACAAACTCGCAGTTTTGTGAGTAGCTAATTCTACGTATCAAAAACCTTCGCGTTATTGACAAGTTGGAAGTTAAGTATCCATGTGATATAGTGCCTCAGGAGAACAAAAAATAAATACGTCAAATATACAGCTAATATTTTTATTATTATAATGCAAAATACCTTTCCTACTTCTTCTTAGCGTGTCGGTAGCAATCTAAATGGACTCGGTCCAGAATTCGGCTACTTGTTTGGCGCCATCGCCAGCGTCCACCAGTTCCTGTAACGTGCAGCTGACAGGACACGCAGGACACGATATTAAGTGTTCCATCGTTTGTGGAACAGCATCACATTTACGCTCCAACATTTTAAAAGAGTAACGGTGGAGTTTCTCGCCCATTCTTCTCCATACGAAAACTACCTTTTGGAATGAGCGACTAGAATCAATTCTATTTTTTTTGTAAGTTTCGACGTTCAAAAGTGCCTTTTAAGTGTCTATTTGAAATAAATGCTTTGACTTTGACTTTGAAAAGGCGGAATCGTCTATGAACTCCACCTGAACAGGTTTTCCTTGCTTCGGCCAACCTGGGTCCGAAGTCTGTTTGTGGATTTGTCAGCTGCCTGCCCCTTTTGACGTTCAAAAGTGCCTTTTATGTGCTTATTTGAAATAAATGCTTTGACTTTGACCTACGATACCTTCACTGATTGGCTTACAAGTTGACAGCAACAGTACAAACATTTTCTCAAAGATACTATTCAAACTAAAACAACTTTTTCGGAAAACAAGCTTACTAGTTGAGTTGCAACTGAAAATCAATAGCACGACAATCTTTTGTAGTGGTGTAAAACTTTATTCCATTTATTTTAGTTGACCGTTTTCTTACAGAAACGTTCTTATGTATTACGATTTCTGCCGTGTCGTCGGCTGTAATAATAATAATACTAATCAGTGCCTGTTAAACTAAACATCATGTCACGGAATTAACGCACATCACCAAACACCATAATTAGAATAATTTTTATGTTATAATCATAATAAATACACTGAATTTTTACTATTATGTATAAATAATTATTTATTTATTAAATTACATTGATTATGGGAGAAAATTGTGGTCACACTACGAATGTGTGCGTGCGGCATTTATTATTTAGCGACGAGCCTCTACCCTTCGTCACGCCTTATGCTCGCCTTTGTCCTTACCTATGAAATCACATTAATATTATAAAGGCGAAAGTTTGTGTGTGTGTGTGTGTGTGTTTATATGTTTGTTACTTCTTCACGCTCAAACGGCTAGACCAATTTTGATAAAATTTTGTATGGAGGTAGCTGACACTCTGGATTAACATATAGGCTACTTTTTTATTCCAATATTCCCAAGGGTTCGAGATTTACGCGGGTGAAACCGCGTGGCGCAGCTAGTTTCTCATATATCTCTAAAACAAATAACTTCAGAAGGAAGTTACGCATGAATTTTGTTACGCATGACGTGAAGTGACATTACCCCACTGCGCTGAATAAGAGTATAAATCTTTAGGGATACGGTGTCCAGTTGTGTTTATTTCATTGTAATAAAAAGCGATTAATCTAAATAAAAATGGCGCGCCGGAACGGTTGGTGTTAATTATGTACGAGTTCTGTTGTTTGAGAATATAAACATCGCATTTATTTAAAGGCTGTTGTGCAAATAATTTATAAATAGGTACAACAAATGCAACAGTTTGTTTGTGGTTCATTAAATTAATTGTGTTTCGATTCGATTAGGATTCGTCGTAATTATAGACTGTGGTAGTGACTGTACATTTTATTCACAGTAATTAACACTGTACATTCTGTTCCAATTAACAACAT
Organism: Luperina testacea; assembly: GCA_927399505.1. Taxonomy (NCBI): domain Eukaryota; kingdom Metazoa; phylum Arthropoda; class Insecta; order Lepidoptera; family Noctuidae; genus Luperina; species Luperina testacea. The sequence continues at coordinate 6,297,384 of OV656771.1, forward strand.
GTATCAATAGTTTGCAAAAAAACTTTTCGAGATTTTTGGTTTACAGAAGTAAATCTATGCTACTCTATGTCAGTATGGAAATACAATGTGCAGACAATAATACGACAAAGAATGAACACACTGGCAATACATTTGCATAGAAGTATTTTGGAATTATCAAGTAAATTCTAACATCGAAATAAAAAAAAACCGGACTTTTTTTCAAACAAACTACTTAATAATAGCAGTGATGGACTGATAATTTTGCTGATGTTTGACTTGCTATAATGACTAAACCATAGGATATCGATATAGGATAGCGTATCCAATATAATAACGCAGTCAGGGTATTTTTGCGATTGCCGCGCTTCTGTAGTGCCTCGGCAATGTTTGCAGACGCACGCACTGACGGATTTGGTGCACTGTGGCGTAAGAAATGTGCCCCGCTACTCCGCAGGCTGCGTGGCAGTCCCAACACTATCCTGCAATCAATAGCCGCCCGGGCAGATAGCCCGCTAGTGTAGGCGATTACAAACCGGACCCGTTCTGTATTATTTATTAGGTACTAACATAGGTTAAGCTATTTTTTGTTACTAACACTATAGACCATTGTAGTTTGAACATTTCATTAAAATTTACAAAGGGGCCTCTGCGAGTTGGCTTCGGCCCCTCGTACGCCTTCCTAATAGATTCCCTTCGAGATATGTAAAATAAAAATAAAAAAAAATAATAATATAGTATCATATAGTAGTAATAATATAATAGATAATAGTATAGTATATTATATTATAGTCTTCGGACTAAACTATTGGATATAATATTTGATTGAATTTTCGTATGCAGACTGGGAACGCGGGGTATACCTATGGCGCACAGGTATTAGGGTAGGTTTAAATTATTGTCGTATTGTCGTCTCCACTTTGTATAGGCTGAGTTGATAAAGGCAACCGCTTTACTATTAAAGCGGTTGCCTTTATAAACTCAGTATATCGCAGTCTACTGCTGGAGTCTGCTCTCCCGCGTAAAACGGTTGCCTTTATGTTCGCAATAAAACCATATTGTAGGCATTAAAAGAAATTCGCCTTGTAAAAAATTATCATATCGCTATACCAACAAATCGTCCCACACACAGCTACCTACTTAAGCCCAAAAAAGATCTTTGTCACGAAAATTCTTTTATGAATAAATCTCCCAAAAGTATAGCCTCCAGTTTAATAAATTGACGTATCTGGTCTATAAATTCTTCAAGGTTGGTCGAACCCGAACACGGGTAATGTAGTTACCTGAGTCTAGAAATCCAATATCTCTTATTATACACTCCACTACACACACGTTCACTATTACTTCTATTCAAGCTGAACGGAACTTAGGGACAAATCATTTTTGTTTTACTACCTAAATATTGACTGGAGTTATTTTTTCAAGCAAACGGCGGTAAAGATGGAGTGATTTCATTAAAAAATGTAAGTATAAAAAATGTATAAATCCACTGTGGTAACACTGTCAAAGTACAAATTATTAATATTCTACCAAACTTTTAAATGTATTTTCATTATGGCAACTGAGTGTATTATTCTACTTTGGCAACACCTAGATTTAGGTTACGATATTATCGTTTTTTCTGAGTGGGGCAAAAGTAATTTTAAATTGTAAAATGTAGTGCAGAGCCAGTCATTGTTGGATTGTAAAATAGTACATTTGTGCGATTAAAAAGTATTAGCAAGGAATGGGTATTTTCTTTAAAGTAATAAAAGAGGAAAACAAAATGGCGTTGCTGCAAGAGCTTTAATATAAGCAGACCGTAAACACACGCTTTCTCTGCACTTGCTACCTAGTTTTACCACACCTCATAAATCACGGCTCACATTAGAACAAGCAGCTCGCTGCTAAACTTTGCATCAATTTACTAAACGACCGAAGTCGCGAACAAAAGCTAGTCGCTACAAATATCTGCTTTGTTCCTATAACAGACAATTTTGAAAGGGACAATACAAAAATAAAATTCGCGAGCAAACAAAACCTCTGGCAACAATACCGTGTTGAGTAATGGTCCCGTAGTGAGTGTTTTCTACGAAGCGCGGAACCCATGTCGGGGTAGACACGGACGGTACTGAATTGATTGCCTGGATGTCACACCTGCAGCTGCGATACAATTTTATCACGTACACCTTGTTCAATATTTTTATATTATCAGAAGTCAAAAGGAATTGCTTTATATCCGTATTTCGAAGGGTTTCATTTTATTGTTGCGTGTACTATAATACCTCTATTGGATATTACACTTCTCTTTTCACATATATTTCTCGCTTCGGAACTCAATATTGATGTGATCGCTAGTTTAAAAGATAAAATGTTGGAAATCGTTGTAAACTACTTTTTCTATCGAACAATACAGCGGGGTCATTCCGTTACACACTGTCAGTAGCAACGTGTTTAATTTTGACAGTTCAACAACATTCATTGCGTTATTTACATTGTTGGGCAGACACATTTTTCGAACAAACGGAGCAATGGATTAGCAATATCCTTCAAAATTATTCAGATTGAGATTGATAGTGCGTAACGAAATTAGGGTGATCGTAAAGTTTTTAGCTAGCTCAATCGAACAATACGGTTTTATATCTTTCGATCCACGACTTCACGGAGCCTTGTTTATTTATTTAATTCTTCAAGCACATAAATGTACAGAGGCGGACTTAATGCCATAGGCATTTTCTACCAGTCAACCTTTGGGTGATACAGAGACAAATAGTGGTAGGTGCAATCATGACCATTGAGGAATAAATATTTTAAATATAAAGATACGCATAAAACTGAATATAATATATACGTAATTACATCCTCACTCTCCTCATCTTCATCCTCTTTAGCTGTAAGACAACCTCTTTTATACTCTTGTTGCATGGAACTGTAACTATAAATCTAAATTTCATAATATATTTATTTATTAAAGATGATAAAAATATATATAAGTGGGAAAGACATCGACGCGCAACCTGATCAAACATGGATTTAGTACATAATTCTGGATATACTGGACAAATTTCTTATATTTCAATTAAATAACTAACGAACTATTAAAATTAAAGTATAATATCCTGACCTAACTAAAACTATTAAAGGCTCCTGCAAACAGGCGCGACGCGCGACATGAATCGCGACACAAAGGCACCGCTCGTTGCGCGACTTGCGGTGCCTTTGTGTCGCGCGCGATTTTATCGCGTGTCGTGCCTGTTTGAAGGAGCCTTAACAAGCTAAACTATGACGTCGAAAAATTCCTCCGCATCATTGTCAACCCATGAATGAGCAATTTGTTACTTAAACGGATTATTATTTAAGTGAAATAGCTGTCTTAGTTTCTTAGTTTAGGGGATTGTGGTAAAGTAATAACAGCCGCTCGGGTCGATCAATCAGGTTAAGCTACGCTTGCCGCGGTTGATCCATGGATGGGTGACATTTTCACATACCAAGATCCCTCCGTGACTCGGAAAGCACGATAAGCCGTTGGTCCCGGATGCCATTCGTGGATCTTCGTCAGCCGTTACGGGTCGTCAGAAGCGCGAAGGTCTGACAACCAGTCTTACCAAGGGGTATCGTATTACCCAATAACTGGGTTGTGGAGGTCAGGTAGGCAGTCGCTCCATGTAAAATACTGGTATTCAGCTGCATCCGGTTAGACTGGAAACCGACCCTAACATAGTTGGGAAAAGGCTAAGCAGATGATGATGAACTTAGTTTCGGATGGTTGTTGACTAGTCCCCGCAAATGAACAACGAAACACTTTTTTGTAAGTTATAAGTCATAAGGATAATATAAAAATTATATATTTTCGGGTATGTAAGCGCGTTTTACGCCTAGAAAAAAAACAAGAAAAAAATTATGGATAGGTACCTACTTACAACTATGACGTTAGTGATGTTAGCAGGTACACACAACGAAGGGTTCCGTACTACAAGCCAAAAAACGCTGAATAAAAAACACATTTTTTGTATGGAGAGCATTATTTGTATATATTTACGGCAATAGAAATACTCTGTGTTAATTTCAATTCTCCACCTATTACGGTTCATGAGATACAGCACGCTATCAGACAGACGGACGGACCGACAGCGAAGGCTTAGTGATAGGGTCCCGTTGGCAGCCTTTAGGTACGGAATCCTAAAAAACAAAAATGATCCGATTCTCAAGCAAGCAGATAACCTAGCAAATAAAATAAGTAATAAGTACATACTTATGTTGCTCGAACAAGTTTCAAAGTACTATTGAAGGTACTCCAGTCGTTTAGATATCAAGAAGTCAATTGTACCAAGAACAGGAAAGTTGATATGAAACAACTGTAGGACTTCTGTCTAAAAATACTCGTATCTTTACTATACTATAGCTTTTGAAGACGTAAATCTTTTATAGGAAGACCAAAATTTTTGTGACGGCACGGTAGACGCAATAACTGAGCGATTTGCTTACGCGTATGGCCGGCTCCTAACGCGATCATTACGCGAACACGCCATCGTCGCGTTCATTTAGTTCGGCGAACCTGAACGCGTGGTCGCGCCGACAGAGGGCGTTTTCCGGTTATCCGAACAAAAAGTACCTACCTAACATATGAATGCGGAGATCGCTTATTTGCGGGAATATTAATTTGCCACACACGACATACGCGTGTTGGCGTTCGATTTCAGTAATGAACATAACATTTTTGTGTCATTTGTGTCTTTTTTTGACCTATTTCTTGGATAGTAGGATCACACTTTAATTCACTAGGAAATAAAATTAAGTATTTGATGTGTTTAAAACAACACCTGTTCTTTATTAATTTTTCAATTACGCATTAACGTAACATTAATAAATGTTAAGTTATATATGTAGTTATATAAACTGAAGTTTAGGACCGCGTACTTTCACAGTAAAAAAAAAATTAGAGCTGCTAAAAATACTCGTCTGTAATGACGTCATAACAAGCTGAAGTGCTTACGGAAAAAATATAGTGCGTTGTTCGTTACTAATTAATTTTAAAACTGCCATGTTCCAACCACGCCGCGGGGTCATAAAAATGTTATAAAATTAAACAAATACTCTGTTTTTACTGGTAAAATGGCTACTGTTCGATTTTCAGATGAATTTAAAACCGTAAAACAAAAAAATCATCATCATTATCATTATATCAGCTATAGGTCGTCCACTGCTGGAAAATGACTTGAGGGGTGCAATACATGTCATGTTCGGGTCAGTATGATGCGTCATAGCCCAAGCGGTAAAATCGATTGACCCTTGTTTGTTTTGCCATTCCTTCTCAGGGATAGTAAGATAGAAAATATCGACTCTATCTAGATAGAGAAAAATTAAACTAAGTTAAACTGGACTGACCATCTGGTAGAAGTCACAACCCAGAATAGATCGATCGTAGTGGAAGTCTCTGAGGAGTAAGGCGTGCACTTGTTCGGGTTCATATGATTCGGCACAGCCCAGCAGAAAAATATAGGTAAGTACATTTAAATGAAATGAAATTGTTGATTCTGTAAATAGGATAACAGAATCACGTTTACACGTCATATTATAAAAGAATAGGCTAGAGCCTATTCTTTTATAATATGACGTGTAAACGTGAATGAAATGAAATTGTTGATTCTGTAAATAGGATAACAGAATCACGTTTACACGTCATATTATAAAAGAATAGGCTAGAGCCTATTCTTTTATAATATGACGTGTAAACGTGAATGAAATGAAATTGTTGATTCTGTAAATAGGATAACAGAATCACGTTTACACGTCATATTATAAAAGAATAGGCTAGAGCCTATTCTTTTATAATATGACGTGTAAACGTGAATCAACAATTTCATTTCATTTAAATGTACTTACCTATATTTTTCTGCTGGGCTGTGCCGAATCATATGAACCCGAACAAGTGCACGCCTTACTCCTCAGAGACTTCCACTACGATCGATCTATTCTGGGTTGTGACTTCTACCAGATGGTCTGTCCAGTTTAACTTAGCTAACTTATTTATTTATTTATTTATTTTTCAATCGGAATCGGATCATTTTTGTTTTATTGCTTACATAACAACACATAACCTTATCATGTTCGCATTTCTGCAGTTTAGGGAGCCTAAAAAGGCCACTTTGGCAGAATCATAAAAGGATAACATTATGAATCATAATGGACAGGAAACTGTTAAGTTAATACCATTGGTGAAGGATTTTTCAGTTGTTTGTGCTAAAATACCAATCAATCCAATCCAAATCCAATCCCAATCTCTTTGATTATTCCTACGTACTATAACAGCGAAAAAAAGAAAACACGGACTGTCTTCGCCATATTATGATTCATAATGATATCCTATTGTGATTCTGCCAAAATAACCTTTTTAGGCCCCCTGACTTTCTCTCTGTGAGAGGGAGCGGGTCGTACTCCACCACGTTGGACTAATACGATTTGGTGTTATATGTCTTTAAATTATTGGTTCTTAGTTTCCTCATGATGTCACACAGTTTTCCTTTACCATTTTAATAAAATTGCCGATGAAACAAATTGAAGGCACAAACTGATCGTGTAGATTAAAACAATTTAAATTACATCTTTCAGTAATACCGTTACGGATACTAAGTTAAAGTCCTTACTTTTTTAATAAGTTAATAAGAATTATATGGAAGATATTCTTGTTTCTAAGTTGGTTTAAAGTCGAACCGACAGCGAAACTTCTATCGCGTTTTAAAGATAAATTGTGCTGGTTCACAGTTAAACCTAATATATCGTAGTGAACTGACAAATTCTTGGACATTTTTCTCCTTGTCGCAAAACGTTTTCAGCTGTTTTACACGGCTTGCCAACGGTCAAGTTAGAAATGTTGATGGTGATATTAAACGATCCATAAAGTTGTGAAAATAAGTTAAATCAGCAAAAAAGTTTGAAGTTTGCAAAGTTTCAGGAGGGTTCTGCTCTTGAGTTTTCGTAAAGAGAACTTTGCAAGGAGTTCTACGGAATGTTAATTCAACTCCAAGGAAAACGTATTTACCCACCAAAATGATGTACAGACGCGCACATCAAGCTACCCGAAACTGGCAAATTTTCCCAATTAACTTTGAACCTTATCCTTTAGCGATAAAGTTGAAAATCTATTAAAGAAATTTGACAGATTGTAGTAGCTTGATGTGCTGGCGTCTGTACCTAAGTTGTGATATCGTTTTGGCAATTGGCAAAATGTTAAGTGCCAATAATTAAATGTTTATTTCTGTAAGTAGGTCTTTTAAGACACTTTTACACTTCAATATTTTGTTGATCAGTATTTGAAAACTAGATGGCGCTGGCATTTCCTAGCTGACTGATCCCTGAGAAGAAACGCCGAAACAAACTCAGAGTTCATGGTCTCTGTCAGTCCAAACACTATATTATTAGGATTTTATGCGAGTCTAACAATGCAGGGCCATGATTGGAAGAGAATAACGAAGTCTAAACCCTAATAATAAATAACAGGCTTCAAACAATTAGTCCCAAAGTCAAATACAAGGCCAATTTGTTATACACCTCCAACGTACAAAAATACCTAAACCAGACGCCAACAATAAGATCCTTAAACTGAAATAATCTGAACATCAGCACTCAGATCTGTTTGTTTCCCTCATTAAATTTTTCTCCAAATGCCTACAAAGGAAACGAGGCATTCAAACAAGAGCGGCTATTGTGTTCCTTCCACCACATTTGCAGTTTTTTCATAAAGTACCTATCACGCCTTGAAAAATGAAAGCGCTTTACCACTAAAACACCATTTTCTCCCTTTTTTTCCTGTTAATTTTCTGGCCTATACGTCATCCTTGAACCTGAAGCGGCAATTGAAATACTGTAATGTGTTTTCAATTACATAATCGGAGGTCAAACAATAAGGAAAGTCGTTGATGTTTTTCCAGAAAATTCAATTGTTTTTGTTTCAAAGAAATGTAGGTCAATGACATCATTATCTGAATCTACGTTCAAATAAAGTAATTGGTACAGTGAGTATGCTTACCTTGACTTCTCTTCTGTGGGAAAATATGTGTTGATAAAATAAACTGACAGCTTGTTGGAAACAATCAGGTTTTAATAAAAATCGTTTCAAAATTGTTGTTTGATAGTACTTCAACACCAGTTTCAGTTGTTCAAAAATGGGTATTGTATGATTATGATTTGTTTGATTTGTGGTATGCAACCTTTTTGGTTAAAGGATAATGGCGTGACATGATAAGATAAACGCCAATACGAATTGAGATGGCAAAAACAGTAGGCGTCAGATTTGTCTAACAATCCGAGGGACATGATATATAAAATAAAAAAAATATTTAGACATCATGATCACGAACATGCTCAGACCCAAGCTGGACAGTCCCCTTCTGGGGTACTTAATTTTCTTTTAATGTAGGTAACGGCTTTAAAGCGTACTACTTACAATAATAATTATGGGCAAAATATGTCTGAAATAAAAAGATTTTATTTTATTGATTTTATTTTTATTATTTATAATAATTACGCTATATAAAAGTAAATAGTCTTTTATTCTTCAATATTAGTACAGTTAGCATCCCTCCGATTATTTATACTAATACGGCTTCACAATATAAACATAGTTATAACACTATGTCACTTTTCGTGACTACCTGAGTGACCGCTTGGTTCTTCTAAAATTAGTTTTTCTAATAATTTCAACCTTATAACAGTGATATAAATGATAAATGATTATATTTCTGTAATTAGGTTTGTACAAACACTTTTACACGTCAATCATATTTTTTTAAAACTAAATGAGGTCGGCGTTTCCTATCTGACTACTCTGAGAAGAAAGGCCGAAACAAACTCAGGAATCACAGTCTCTTTTAAAATCCCGACATAATCTTGGTCAGATCACGTGAAGACCAAGTGTTAGTTAATCATTGTAGTTAAATTGACCATATTACTCATTCCGATATTGAAAAGGAAACACATTTAAATTGTTCTCAAAAGTTAATTGAAAATCCCGCGCTATTAATTAAAACAATTTGTCAACAATATTGGTTGCCGTGTTTCCGAAATTAACATGTGCATATCGTGCATAATTGATTCAACTTATGGATACATACTGTGGATATTAACAATAAATTTTTAATTTCATGATTCACGTTCTAAAGCGCCTTTTTTATTTACACACATATAAAATGGAGACATATTAGTATTGAGTACAAAGATATTTCTTAAGAAATTTCTTCTAGCAGACCTGCGAAAGGAAAAAAGAAATGAAGACAATGGTGTGTGAGAACAAGAAATGAAGAATTTGATTTAATTTAATTGTTTTATTTTATTTCATTGAATTTTTGGTTCTCCTTGATTGTAGTTCCCCGCGCGTATGGGCTCGCGTGGTGGATTACGGCCCACTCCCTCTCACAGAAAGGAGGCCTGTGTCCCAGCAGTGGGACCATTATATATGCTGATTATGCTATGCTTGATTTTTGTTCAGCATTTCTTGTGTTTTCTCTCCGTTTCGCCATGTTTTTTTTTCATTTAATTTTCGGAGACAGTCTCTTCATTGTGTATTTACCTGGTCTTTGATATTTTTTTTACCTGTTGTGGTATCGTAATTTTATTATGGGTACAGACGCCAGCACATCAAGCTACCCGAAACTGTCAAATTTTCCCAATCAACTTTGAACCTTAATCCTTTAGCGATAAAGTATAAAATCTATTAAAGAAATTTGACAGTTTGTAGTAGCTTGATGTGCTGGCGTCTGTACATCGTCTTCCCATATAATTTTCCTTATTTAATTATATTTTTAAATATTAGAATATATAAAATATAAACATATTTAAAAATATAAAAAATAGTAGTCCAACGGTAGGTATCGCGAACAGGGTCCAAGCTACCGGAGGTCAACTGAAACTAGAATCAATACAATTTTCTTGTAAATGACGTTCATTAGTGCCTTTTATGTGCCTATTTGTTATATGATTTGAATTTGACTTTGACCTTGTAGATTCACATACAGTTTCATGTTGCAACTTGCTCTCCTAAAAGGGAGGATTTTCAATGGTCATCAATGACAGCACTAATATAATGGGCACTAGATAAAAATCAGTTTCCTCTATTGTAATGACATGTTGTTACATAATACTTAATTGCCCGTTTGCAATGAGAAGTTCTATCTACGAACGTAAGTTACTTGAAACAGATTCAACCGTTAAATGTCGCATAGTACTCATAAACCATACTTAGTTACAAAACGCATTTTCAATTGTAACAATATTATTGCAGCAACATTTCCCTAACATTTTCCATAAAAAAAATCGATACACGTTAAGCAGGTCGCATGCAATTTTTTCTTCCGAGACGGGGCACAAAAAACATTTATTGATTACTGCCACAGAAAAAAAAAACTTTGAGTCCAAAAAAAAATCGCAAATCGCCTGAGGCTATTTTCCACGTACCACATCAGCTTTCCAAGTATTTCAATAAAAACTGGGTAGGGCGAAGAAAGGTTTCTGTAATAAGGCAACTCAAAATGTTATCAATGAAATTCGGACGAAATATCTACGGACATCAAATAGAGCGTGGTATCGACTGATTCTCAGAATCATTACACTGGTGAAAATGATCAACAAGAGAGCCTTTCCGCACGGTACACGATTATGGGCTTTTAACAGTGTGTTTATAGCCTTACTGTGGTTGCTGAAGTACGGCATAACCGTAACGATTAAGTACACCTTTTACGTTGTAATAATGACACGTTTATAATTCTGATGGTTCATGTAATTTACGATATAAAATGTAGGGGCTGTTGTAAAGTGTTACAAATTGGTTTTTAATGACGAGGTCGTGTCGAGGTCAATAGGGCTGATGACCAATTTTTTATTTTGAACTCTAAGAATGTTGTTTCCAAATACTGTAACAACATTATAAAAAAAAAACCGGTTAAGTGCGAGTCGGACTCGCGTACCGAGGGTTCCGTACTTAGTAGGTATGTAAATAGTTTATCACGGGTTTTTTTTTAATGTACCTACAAATTTACAATTTTCGAATTTTTTCCTTTACTTGATGATAAATAATTAAATAATTAATTAATTTAATTAATTAATTAATATTATTAATTAATTATTTTTAATTATTCTACTCTGTGGATGTTTTCGTTGTATCCCTCCCGATCCGTACCGTACCCAATCGCTCAAAGTCTGCTTGTGCTAAATGCTTCACGACGTGTATAACAAATAGCCGACACAATTTGCTTGTGTTGTTCGAAATAAACCTTAAAAGGGAAATGGTGCGAAGAAGTCAATTTGGAATAGTCAACCTGGACAGCGTTTGTTTTGTTGTGAAGATCATTTTGAACGACGCGACGCCAGTCCGATGTCTCCAGGCAACGGTTGCCAGGGCTGCGCCAAAATGCATCGGCGGCGCGGTGCCCTAGGCCGCCTGCGTGACTGCGCCGGTCCTGTCACAGCTCCCGTCTTTGTCATCGGTGTCACATAGACGTTTTAGTGTTTCTTTTTGCGATTTTATTTTATTGTTATTATTTTTATTAGTTTTAATAAGTAAAATACATATAGCTTTAAAATGCTTAGTGGCAGCAGCGATGTGGTAGTTAACAGTGCATGTCAACCTTCAACATCGCTGAGCATCCTGGAGAGATGTCCGCTGTGTACCCAGGCACGTTTTTTTAAAGGTAAGCGGGGTTTGAATGTGCATATTGGAAAGGTGCACAGACCACCAAATGCACTCACCTCAGACCCTGACTTAACACCTACACCTACAACTCCAGCTACATCCACTTTTGACCCGTTTTGGAAAACTTTGTCCAAATTAAAAAACTCTATTCCTGTTTTAAAGCGAGTTCCCCGCGGCGCTAGACCTCTAGTGGCGCAACACCTAGCAGGTTGCGTTCGTCTTGCCGCCCGCGAGAACTCGCTAAGTGCTTGGGAACAACTACTCACCTTCCCTTACAGAATTCTACATGTACAAAAGAATTTGGCAACCAAAAAAACCCTAACTGCACAAATTAAAGAAAACTGTAATATTATGGCCCATAATTTAGATTCAAAATTGCAGACACAGAGATATACCTCATTAAGAAGTATATCACACCTGGTAGAATCTAAGTTAGGGGAAGGTGACATTAGCGGAGCTGCCAGGATTCTTTTTAGTAGTGATGTGGTGGCACCGTGTTCTCCAGAAACACTCGCAGCTCTGGAGAGCAAACACCCTGCCGCAGCGGATGGCCTTTCTTTCCCCGACCCTCCTGATACTGATAACCATTCCCTCACCATTACAGGTCGAGAGTTGGTCACAGCCATTTGCTCCTTCCGGAACGGCTCCGCTGGCGGCCTCGACGGCCTGAGTCCTCAGCACCTTAAGGACCTTATTTGTTCAGGCGCCGGGGCAGCTTGTGAGTTGCTCTTGAAGGAGCTTACGGTTTTGGTTAACCTTATGCTCTCCGGCAAGGTGAACGAAGCCGTCATCGACGTTCTGTACGGGGCCAATCTATGCGCCCTGCGTAAGAAGGATGGCGGCATTCGGCCCATTGCCGTGGGCACTACTTATCGCCGTATGGCAGCCAAAATTTGTTGTAAATTTTATGGTGAGATTGTTTCGGAAAAATTTCAGCCCCTGCAGCTAGGTTACGGCTCGAAAGGGGGCTGTGAGGCTGCCGTACACGCCTTGTCGACCTACTTAAATTCTGAAAAAGGAGAGGTCATCCTGAAGGTTGACATAAAGAATGCCTTCAATTCTGTTAATAGGGACACCTTGCTGGCAGAAACTAGAAAAGAAATTCCCCAAATTTATAGTTTCATTTGGCAATGTTACAGACATCCTTCTAAATTACTGTATCGGGACAACCTTTTGGAATCTGCTGTTGGCTGTCAACAAGGTGACCCCCTCGGGCCAGTGATTTTTAGTTTAGCAATTCACCCAATTATTAGACAGCTAAATTCCAAATTTAACGTTTGGTATCTCGATGATGGAACCTTGGGAGGCGATGCAGAAACTGTATTACATGACGTTCAATTTTTAAAAAATGAACTTCATTCCATTGGCCTTGATCTCAATCTTTCAAAATGTGAACTATATTTAGCGGACAGTACTGACAGACATCTGACACTTCCCAAATTTAACGCAATAGCTCCAGAAATCAAAATTATTGAGAAAAGCTCTCTTCGTCTCCTTGGGTCTCCGATTTTTGACAATTCCTTTCCAGTTTTTATTGAGGAAAATATCCAAAATTTCAATGACGTTTCGGAAAGATTGTTCCAAATTAATATGCATTCGGCCATAACCTTAATCCGCTTCTGCTGTTTCGGCCCTAAATTTAATTATTTCCTTCGCGCTTCCCATTTTTGGAAGCATACTCACCTTTTAGACAAAATGGACCAAATTATCAGGCATACATTAACTTCCATTTTAAATGTGGCCATGGACGACCGAGCTTGGGCACAAGCTACTCTTCCCATTCGTATGGGGGGCCTCGGCGTCCGCAAAATTTCTAGTATTAGTTTACCGGCTTTCATATCTTCGGTCCACGGCACTGATAAATTAATCAGGAAAATCCTAGCCTCCACACTGATTAATTCTGATGTGCCGTGTTTCACCGAGGCTATGGATGCCTGGAGAGTCGCTTGCCCGAATACAGATCCACCCGACAATCCATCTTCCCAGAGACGGTGGGATGAGCCGCTCTGCAGAGTAGTACAGAACAATTTACTTGACTCGTCTGCTACTACTGCGGAACGTGCGCGCCTGCTGGCTGTGGGTAGGTGGGAGTCGGGTCTTTGGCTTCATGCACTACCTTCGTCGAACATAGGCACTTTGTTCGACGACACTACTTTTCGACTCGCTGCTTCCTTACGACTAGGCACTCCTTGCTGCTCTCCCCATCGCTGTCACTGTGGCGAAGATGTCAACAGCCTCGGACACCACGGCCTGTCTTGCAGCCGAAGTGCGGGTCGCTTAGCACGGCACGCAAACATTAATGACATCATCCGACGAGCTCTTGTTACCGTCGGCGTTCCAGCTGTATTAGAACCCAATGGCTTGGCACGCGACGATGGCAAGAGACCGGACGGTATGTCTTTATTTCCATGGAAGGTGGGTAGGCCTTTAGTTTGGGACGCAACGTGTGTCGATACTCTTGCGCCATCCCATCTTCCTGGCTCGGCGTGCTGTGCTGGCGCTGCTGCTGCGGCTGCGGAAAACCTCAAGCGGCGAAAATATGATAACCTTATCGGAAATTATATTTTCGAGCCGTTTGGGGTTGAAACCCTCGGGCCGTGGGGTCCGAGTGCTCATGGTCTTTTTAAAGAAATATCTAAACGGCTGGTTGACACTTCCCGTGACTCAAGAGCTGGCTTTTACCTTGGCCAGAGGCTGAGCATCGCGATTCAACGTGGTAATGCCGCCAGTCTCTTGGGTACATTACCAGTCGACAGCGATGCGGATGAATTTTTCGACGCAATTTTTTAGTTTCTGTATAGTTTTAGTTAAGTTAGTATTTAATTTTAATTTTGTTATTTATTTAAATAAACATAAGAATTTACTTGATCTACATGATCTTGCTTCTTGCCAAATTTCATGATTCTAGGTCAACGGGAAGTACCCTATAAATTTTGATTCCCTTGAGAGTGTCGAAATATACGTTATTTGATACTTAACGTGCTTGCCGAGACACGGAGGGTTATTTGTTGTATGGTCATCCATCCACGGAGCAACCGCGGCAAGCGTAGCTTAACCTGATCGATCGATCCGTGCGGCTGTTATCAATAAGCACTCATAAACCATGGTTATGAAAAGCATTTTCAATTGTTACATTATTATTATTGCCTCAACATTTCCTTAACATTTTCCATGAAAAATCCGTGACACGTTAAGCAGCTGACGCGCAATTTTTCCTTTCGGTCCAGGAAATCATGGAGATATTTTTTTAAATATTCGCTGAACAATAGCGGAGGCTCATAAAAAGCGGCGCAATTGGTCGTGAGACTGCAGAATGTTCGTTGGCGGACGAATTTGTTGGTACCGAGATTTTCCGGGGCTCTTCCCGAGCTTTCCCGAGCGCTTCCCGTGCGCCCCACCGAATTACAAAGAATTCTCCTACAATAACCGAACATTCCGTGTTGTCGAGTCTAGCGAATGTAACCAATCTTTTTAATTAAATTACTGAAATAAAAAGTTGTCCCATTTTTTATATTGTCTAATGGAATTATTCCGTTTCACGCTTCCGATTCTTAGCGACGCCCTTTCAGATGGAAAGACGGAAGGAATTGTTTGCAGATGTTGTGTTGTATTTATTTGTTTTATTTTAAGACGCCAAAGAAATGAATAGCATAAAAATTCCAGAAACCAATGGCTGACGTTATCTGCAAAGAATTGAAGTTTATCTTGAAAACTATCTCTTCCATCGTTTACCCATTTTTATTAGTTTCCAATGTCCTGAGATCGTTCGTTCCATCGGCTATTATCTGGTTATATAAATGGAATGCACCAGATGTCTTTAAGATACTATTGATCGGGCATTTGATCACCGTATAATATCTCAACTACCGTAATAATATAATCTTCGTATAAAGCAACCTGAAAAACAATAGAGCTGTAACAATGTTGAGATAGCTGGACATAAATACAAGATAATCTCGTGACATCATTGGTCAATCATTAAGAAGCTTTGCCTTATAGGTTGGGTGCAGTGGTAGCCCAGTGGTATTGATCCCGACTTACGAGTTGTAGGTCGTGAGTTCGAAGTCAGACAGGCACATTACTTTGTGTACTTAATTTGATCACCACTGCTCTCAAAACGGTGAAGGAAAACATCGTGAGGAAACCAACATGTCCTAGTACCAAAAAAATTGAAGACATGGGCATTTACCAAACCGCACTGGCCCCGCGTGGTGAATTAAGGTCCGCTGCCTCTCACAGAGAGCAGCCTGTCACTCAGCAGTGGGGGGACGTTATAGACGGATTATGCTGCTTAAAGCGAATAATAAATTAAAAGTGGCCTTTTTAAGCCCCCTGGTCCTACGGGCTATCCGTAGGACCAGCGGGCTTAAAAAGGCCACTTTGGCAGAATCATAAAAGTATAACGTTATGAATCATAATGGACAGTTAACTGTTAAGTTCATCGTATCAAATCCCATTGGCGAAGGAATTTTCAGTTATTTTTGTTTGTCTGTGCTAAAATACCGATCAATCCAATCCAAATCCAATCTCAATCTCTTTGATTATACCTACGTAGTGCAGCGAAAAAAAGAAAAACACGGACTGTCTTCGCCATATTATGATTCATAATGTTATCCTTTTATGATTCTGCCAAAGTGGCCTTTTAGGCACCCTGGTCAACCTAAATAATTGCCGGGTTTTGAGAACGATCACCGTTAATTTAGGTAGCTATAAGTAGAGCTTAATTTAAGGATTATTCTTCTTTTCTCAAAGACGGAACGTCTCTCGACGATATTCCGGAATGAATATTCATGACTAAAGCCAGAGAGATAGCGTAGTATAATACCTAACATTTTCTATTTTCTCAGTTATTACAGTAGAGTTAATGCTCAACCTAATTGGAAACTCGAGACGAAGATATTTTGCACGGGAGTGTAAACAATTGAAACATCAAAGATGGCGACCGCAATACAAATTGGTTTCCAAAGAAATGAACATTTTCTCGTGTAGATTAATCAGCATTAAACTATAATTCTTTTTTTTGGTGTAGATGGTAACTGATTGCAACAACAGCCGCACGGGTTGATCGACAAGGTTAAGGTGCACTTGCCGCGGTTGGTCCGTGGATGGGTGACCATCTGTACTTAACCTGACTCCTCCGTGCCTCGGAAAGCACGTAAAACCATTGGTCACGGCTGTCATTCGTGGAACTTTGACAGTCATTAGTCGTTACGGGTCGTCAGAAGCCTGAAAGCCTGACAACCAGTCTTAAAATACTGGTATTCAGCTGCATTCGGTTAGACTGGAAGCCGACCTCAACATAGTTGACGGTAAAGGCTAGGCAGATGTTGATGATAGTGTAATTCTTTTTTTTTGTGTGGGTAGTAACCCATTTGTTGGCAAGCTTCATTTCATGATTATATGCAAAACAAATAAACTCTGTTCATCCGAATATATCCGATCTAGTAAACAAACATGTTAACATACATATCATAACACAATTAGGCCACGCGCTCGAATTGTTACATATTTTACAAATAGATGAACGTGCGTGGCTTTTTGATATGACATAGATTTTGATCAAACGTTACTAAAAGCATAGTCATGATTAACAATAATTAGTCCAGTCAATAAAGGAGTTGTAGAGGGCATGAGCAGGGACCCAAGTGATTCCTTCAGAAACTTGTTCAGGGTGCTTCATTATTATCCGAAAGACGTCCACTGCTGGACATAGGCCTCCCCCAAGCACCTCCACTTCAACCGCTTCTGTGCTCCTCGCATCAATGGGAGTCTTTGGTCAACTGGACCCACTCGAACTGGACCCGCGGGTCCAGTTGACCACATCATTTATCTTCTGTATTTTTATTGGTTGACTGGACCCACATTCAAACTTAGAAGAACATCTATTGTTTAAAGCTACCCGTGGATACAGTCGAGACAAGTGTTCAGTTTGAGTGGGTCCAGGTGTCCAAAGACTCACGGGTTCCTGCGGCCTTCACAAGGTCGTCGGGTAGCCAAGGGTAGGAGGGCCGCCGGGTACAAGTGTTTTTTGTGTTTGCCATAATCGCCACGCTTGGCAGGCGTGTTGGCAATCGCACTATGGTATGGTGGTTGAATGCATAGAGTTTTTCAAGGTGCTTAAGAAGTGAACAAACCAAAAGTTCTGATGTCTAGGAGGTGACACAAGGTTCTCACTTATGACTTTTTCGCATAATATCCAAAAACGGTGCGTCGTACGGAATATTTTTCCTTTACTAATGAAATTACCAAGCCTACGTCCATAAACAGTGTAGTTCACCCTAACTGAATCAGTTTGACAGTGCGAGCGGGATAGAGCGATACACGACGCGGGGAATTGGGGGCAAAATATTAATTTCAGCTGAACTATTACAAGCCCTTAATTGTGTTTGCTAGCGGTCAATCCAAAATCTGACATACGTCAAAGGCTATTTGAAACCTTCATCAATGAATATCGAACTAATATCACACAAGACACCATAATCCGTTCATCAAACATTTCAGGCCCAAGGCATCTGGTAAAAACATACCTAGGTATAGATATTTTTAAGTTAATCTATACATATAATAAACTAGTTACAAAGTCAAAACGGTAGATTAAATATTTTTGAAAAAAAAATAGCGTATAGCGTTTCGATTTTATTTCCGTTTGTCTGGTATGTTCCAGATTGACGCAAAAACGGCTAAATGCATTTGGATGAAATTTCGCACACAGATAGTTTATAACCTGGATTAATACTATAAATCCCGGTCGTATGTTTCCGTAGGATATTTTCCGACAACCACGTGGACGATGCCGCAGTTCTAGTCATAAATACATAACTTACCGACACATGGAAAATGACGAAATCTGAGAGCCTAACCAGCAGTAAGCAATTGTTGTCATAAAATAATGCCGATCCTTCTTAGTATACATGCACGAGGCATGTACCCAGTAGTAGGATTATTTCAGGCCGGTATAGTACTAGTACGGTATAGTACAGTCAACGAATGACCCAAAAGAGGGTGTATTGTGCGCGAGCAGAAACCTAAGCGATTCCTTCAGAAATTAGTTCAGGCTTGAGCTTGCATTTGGTATAGGAAAAATTTACCCTATGACTCACCGTTTTTGAGATAATATGCGAAAAACCCGAAGTGGGAACTTTGTATCACCTCCTAGACATCAGGGCTCTTCCTAAGCACCCTGAACAAGTTTCTGAAGGAATCGCTTAGGTCCATGCTAATGCACTCTACCACTCCCTTATTGACTGGACTAGATATTCCCACGGGATCGGCACTTATGCGGGTGAATCCGCGGGGCGTTGCTAGCTACTTAATAATATTTTAAAATTAAATGAGGTCGTACAATGACGAGATGGGCGGACGACATTGGTACCATCCCGGTAAGAACCTTGATGAGCTTACGTAGGCACTTGAAAAGAGAGGCTTATGCTCAGCAGTGGGTGACGTCTAGTTGTGGATGATGATGATGATGAGACGAGTGTGGTAATAGACACACACGCTATCATGTTCACGCAATTATGTTCGGTGAGTATAAGAACTCATCTAATTGGAAGTAGGCGCTCAACATCAATCGATAAAAATAATGCATGATGTGCTTACCTGTAAGAAATTGGTACACTAGTCTATAAGTCTATTGGATGTATCTCATATATTTGTGTCAGTGTATACAACTGTTGGTGAGCCAAATAAATAAAAAAAAAAATATCAGTAGCAATGGGTTTAATTTTGACAGTTCAACAACATTCATTGCGTTATTTACGTTGCTGAGCGAACAAATTTTTCGAACATATGCTGCAATGGATTAGCAATATCCTTCAAAATGATTCAGATTGAAATTGATAGTGTGTTCCGCAATTAGGGTGCTGGAAGGGGATCGAATTTAACTCACTACCGTCCTTCTGGCAGTTTGTGTCGTAACTATTAACGGTTGCAAAAACTTTTGTATGACAAAATCCTTTGTTCAGTCAGACCTAAAACCGATTAAAACTAACCACAACAAGCGCAGCGCCAAAACCGTTCTGTTATTCAGTCTATAAATAACTCGCTGTCACTAATCCCTTAGGTTCTGTTCTGTACGATTCAATGAACATAAATGAATGAATGGGAGATTGAATAGGTAATCTCATTACCCTAATCTGTACATATAAGATCCCGCGAAGGTATCACTTGGTATGAATTAGAAATCGTTTGTCATTTGTTGTTTAGTTTGCGAAGTGACGTCAAGTTGTTGTTGAAGTGAGACAGTTGAGGTTTTGAATTTCGAATAAGATAGTAGTTCGAGAAATTTCAATTCTTTGTTCGTGTTTTGGTTTTAGTTGTTTGAAGGTTTGAATTGAGATGAAAATAGATACCTACGTGTTATCTTCAGAACGTGGTTTTTATTTTTACCCCAAGACTACTACTACTAGTTACTATGGAATTTATAATATTAGTATGGATTTCTATTTAAATATTAAATGTTGTGACGAAAAAAATATTCAACAAAATTACAATACAATTATTATAAAGGTGAAGAACCTTGAACTCTATAAAGATAATCTTTACATAGAGACTGCCTCGACCTCTCGATAGTTTAAAGATACCTACACAAAAGTACAGAATAGATTGCTACAGAAAGTCGGCTCCATACAAAAAGCGAAAACGCACGCACGACATGTTTCACGTGAGAGCGCCCAATGTCGGCTAAAATACGCCGATTGAACCAAACGTACATTATATTTGGTTCGACCCCAGTTCGCCGACGACGTCGCGTATGTGTGCATTGGCCTGTTTTCGTTGCTCGGAGCCGACCTTCTGTAGATACTATTCTGTGACAGAAACGTCTGTCCGAGTCGTCTAGTGTAGACTGTTCGATTACTACGATCGTCATCAAACAGTGTGTCCTCGCTATCGGATCCACATATAAGTAGGTGTCGGCGCCGATATCCCGAAGGTCACTCAGATAACCAACACGGATAATGTATGTCGGAAGAAAATTTTATAAGATGGGAAAGGAATAGTATTCCTATACCTATTATTTAATAATTAGAGACAGAAAAACATACGAAATTTATGTTTTTTTTGCGTTTGAGAAACTAAACCAGATCAAACATTAGAATTGAAACCTACTTGACTTTTGCCTCTTCATACCAATTTGTTAATTGGTCTACACAAACTGCTACAGTTAAAAACTTACAAATATTAACACAACACAAAAAACTCATACGCAATTTCCCGAATACATACCTAAAACTTTCATGTCTCATGCGCATATTGCGCATAGCATTTTGATTATATCAATCACATTTTGCAGAAACAACAACAAAATATAGATTAAAAATGTTATAAGTTGGGAATTTAATAATCGAGGCTTTTCATAAAAATCTGCGTATAAAATAAAAACGTATGTAATAAAATAAATTCGGCAATTATTCAAACAATTAATTATTAAATTATTTGCGTCTGAAACGTAGAAAGTACTTACCTTTATTTATTTTAAAATCATTTATTTAGCTCATATGTAGTAGACACATTATCTACATATGAGCTGGTTTTTTTACAAATGCCCTGAACTCCAACTAGGATACCCTGTGTCGTGGGGGTACCTATATAATAAAATGAACAACTTTTGAAAATTTTAAAACAACAAGTTTATGAAAATAATACTTAATTTATGGCTGATTTTTCAGTCATCTGATAACTTTATTCGAGGAATCATTTTGAAATCTTGACAGTTATTTCATACCAAAATACGTCAATTTTATTCCTGGAATAAAAGTTATACGGCGATGGAAAAATCAGCCCTAAATGGAATAAAACTAATGACAAAAAATAACAAAGTATTCGAAACATCTCTTAACGAAATAAAAACACAAACAATTAATTTCTAATCACAGCTAAATTAACCACTGTTTTGAAAGCCCGATCAGCTCACTGAAAAGTAAATCCGCTATCACACCCCATGTTACCCGTTGTGATTGTTTTCTCAAAATAGTTACGAGATTTAACAACAAATTAATTTGAAAAGGTCTTCTTAAACCGAGGATTAAATCGTTTTCCCACTTCCTGTTGGCGCTTAAAGGATTAACGAACCACTTTATGTTAAATAAACATTTTTAAAAACACCTTTAACTGAGGTACTCTAATTTTATTACTGCTAAAATGAACTTTTTTTTCAGGATGCGAAATCATCAAATGACCCCTCCCGCTCTGGGTGGAGCGGAAGGGAGTGTCAGACTCTTACTGACTAAAACGCACCCGTGTTCCTTCCTTAGCCCTTTATGTTCCGGGCCAGCGGTAACCCTTTCGGACAATCCCGCTGACCTGCGAATATAAGCTTGAGATCAATAATTTTCCCTCTGTTGATTAAAAAAAATAAATCTTATTCCAATGAGGGTTTTCTGAAATGACGTTCGCTAGGTGGCAGCACTGGCACGTCAGGTCCAGGCATCTGTCAAAGAGCCTATATTTTCTTTAGTCATGACAGAATGATGAACGAATGAATGAATCGAATGATGAACGTCATCATATATTTTGTATTGGGAGACCTCTTGTCACAGTGGTGCCAACTGGTGTCGTAAATTTTCACGAAAACCCTCATTTAATTGGGGTCAGCGCAACATGTCTTTTTCTTTAATACTTCTCTATTAGTCGTCATCTCAGTAATGACCCCCCCTTATAGCAATATATCATCCATACTAGTCCATACTAATATTATAAATACGAAAGTAACTCTGTCTGTCTGTCTGTATGTTACCTTTTCACGCCTTCATCACTGAACAGATTTCGATAAAATTTGGCAGAGAGATAGATTGTATCCCGGAGAAGGATATAGGATAGGTTTTATCGAAATACCTTGCGGGCGAAGCCGCGGGCGGAAGCTAGTCTTTCATGCATTGTTTCTTTGGTCTTCCTCAACTGAAAATGTGGATATATTAGGTTAGTCAAACACACCCTAGCTAGTTTGTTCGAAAAGTAGGTACCAAACCCTGTTCAAATTTAAATGATCATCGGCTAAAATTGAGGTTACTAAATTAACCACAATTCATCATCAGCCTAGCCTTTTCCCAACTATATGTTGGGGTTGGCTTCCAGTCTAACTGGATGCAGCTAAATACTAATATTTTACAAGGAGCGACTGCCTATCTGACTTCCACAACGCAGTTACTTGCTATTACGATAACCCTTGGTAAGACTGGTTTTCAGACTTTCGGGCTACTGACGACCCGTAACAACTGTCAAAAATCCACAAATGACATCCGGGACCAACGGCTTAGCATTCTTTCCGAGGCACGGAGGGGTCTTGGTATGTGAAGATGGTCACCCATCCACGGACACAACTGCGGCAAGCGGGGCTTAACCTGATCGATCAACCCGTGGGGCTTGTTAATTAGCCACATGCCCCTCATGTAATTAACTACAATTTTCAAATGAAAGATCAAATCAAAGCACTCAATTTGTAAGTAGGTAGCACTACAAAAATTAGGATCCACAATTCCACAGGTCCGTATTCTGATACATTTGTTTACATTTTTATCAGATAGTTTTCGAACAGACTATAGTGTCGTTGCTTCCAACATTGTTGTCACGCTCGTGTCGACACAAGAGAAGAAAAATGGTAGACTATTAAAACTTATGATATAATATATTTACGTCTCTACATAAGTTCCATGTTCTTTAGGGCATCTCGTCGTTTTCACTAACATCGTTCTTTCTCATTCATTCTCTCGTCTGTGGTCTAGTAGTCGCAAGCGCTACTACTGAGCATGAGGTCCTGGGTTTTATTCCCGGGTTGAGCAAATTGTTATTAGGTTTTTCCAAATGGAATGTCTCAGTTGGTGTTGTCTGCAGCTGCCCGTGTCTTACCGCCCCTATTTACTATGTTAGTTTAGTCCTGTCAAATTAATCAGCGCCTGACGTTAATCGACATAATTTTAGTTTCTAATATCACGTCTAAACTTCTATGCGGTAGGTCAGGCGCCGATTAATTTGACAGGACTAAACTAAAATGCATCTTCTGTCCTTTGCTTAATGAAATAGAAAGAAAAAGATGCACTGAACTTGAATTTAGTTTAGTTTGTGAATAACAGAATCGGCACCATAGTTTACACCGCTCCCTCTTACATGGAAATCTTGAATCCTAGATCCTCCATGTACCCAATCAATTACAGCTGCATTCCGAAAGACGCACGCCATTATTCGCAGTGACGACGAAGTTCGGTGGCTTTGAAATTCTCTAACTTCATGCATACCCGTCAGAGTGGATGCACTTATGTTATTACGAAGGCTTAGCGGGGGAAACTGAGGAATGGCAAGTTAGCTGCCGTGACTACCAAGTTTTACGTTATGGTTATGTAATTTGTGGTTTTAAAGGATTTGTTATAAGTTCAGTTGTTTTTTAATAAGGGGCTGTTTTCTTTGTAGGTACACTAAATCAAATCAATTTACACTATTGATGAACGACGAAGGACAAAATCGTGAGGAAACCGATATGCCCTAGAACAAAAAAACTCAAAGACATGTGACATCCGCCAACCCGCACTGGGCCCGCGTGGTGGATTGTTGCCCAGGCCCACTCTTACAGAGAGGAGGCCTGTGTCCCAGCAGTGGGAACGTTATAGGCTGATTATATACATGTAATTGCCAGCTGTTGCTCGCAACTTCGCCTGTGTTTTTGTATTTCATAATTTTTTATCACAAATATCTAGAATAAAAAGTAGTCTATGTCCTTCTCTAGGCTATATATCTGTCTGTGTGTGTGGTGTGATGTGTGTATGTGTACACACACATCACATCACATTTCTTACATTTTAAAAATACACGCTGCATTTTAAAGGTGGGTACTGAACGGTGTTCCGAGCCGTAATGAACATCTTACGTTACGCCGTGTGCTAAAATTCGTGTAAGCTTGCTCGTATCGCACTCTTTGCTCACTTGTTTCCCCGTACTGACTGCACGAACGCTCGCTGTTTAGCACGTTACATTCTGCCCCATAACGCCTGTCAGTACCCGCCTTAAGACTGGTTTCAAAACTAAAATAATTTAAAAAACAACAGTTAATAAAACGATAGCATTAAAAAAAGACGTTTCAACTGAATTAAACCAAAACTAAACGGGAATTAGCACAAGACGTTTAAACTTTTAAAAGTCCAGTCTGGCGTAGTAAAGACTCCATTCGATTGGTTGGCACGAAACCAACAAAGACATTACAGGGAAAAGTTAACTGATATTTCGGACGTTCGCTAGAATTGCTAATGTAACCATTGACCTAAATGATTGAATCTGTTTTTTTTTTTCGATAAACGTGAGTTTATTTTTTCTGCATAAGTATTTAATTTGACCTCTTAGTAACAGCTCGGAGCCTGGATTTGTGCCCGATTGATGGTCATAGGCTCGCCCTATTACATGTTATTTAAACATGGCGGAAATACGTCATTCGTTTGACTGATCGGGACGCCAGCGCCAGCGCCATCTGGTGACGCTGAATAGAGTCTAGCCTGAGTCCGTGGGGGTCGAGGAGAGCGAGCAGCGAGATCATAGAGAATATATGTATAGCCTTTGAGCGAGGTGGAGCGGCGCACTTGACCATTGGACATCGTACGAACAACATGTGCTCAGAAACTGTCTCGCGTTCCGTATCGTTGAGTTGTGTACCTACAGTGAGAGATTCGCTAGTGTGATTAAACTGTTCGTAAAATTATAATCTGATTTGAACTGTAAACGGTTTTTCTATTTCGCCATAACCAACACTACCCATACTGCCCCCGATAGGAAAAAAGACGCATCTAACAGTTTTTCCAGATTTGAGTTATGTATATTGCCGAAATCAGAAAAAAAACGCGCATCTGCCTGTATTTTTTATATTTCTCTAACTTCCTCCAGTGCGGTTTTAGCACAACAAAATAGGGCGCTTCTGTTCATTTTTTACACCCGATTGAAGATGAAAAGACGAATTTATGTGAAACTTAATTAAAAAGTCGCATTTATGTAGATAATGTCATTATACTTTATAGTTTTTTTTTAGTTCAGTAATATAAAAGGCGCATATTTGTCCCTATTTCTAAAAGGAAGTTAATAAGACGCAAATAGGTATTTGCGACTAACGCGCTAAAAAAAAAACTGTTTTTACATTAAGAAAAAAAGACCACATCTGACCACTTGCGCCCTATTTACTTCGTAAAATTGTTTTAGCATAGGCGCATTTGCCATAATCGTCTTAATTACTTTACGTTGAATAAAAAATTGTGTTTTATTTACAAATAATAAATTAGGCTATGACTTATATGATAACCACGAACCTACTGTACTATTTCTGATATACTACCTTAGATAAAAGGATTATTAAATATTTTATAAACATTTTACCTAAGCCAAGGGCTATCTACATACTTTCTAATTCTTAAGAAAAAAGGCGGAAATACCTATATGCGCCCATTTATGTTAAAATCATTTATTAGATAGATAAACTAAATACTTAGAAAAAAAGTACAGCCAAAAGCGTTTGAAATTTAAAGGACGCATCTAGCCGTTTACGTCTATTCAATTAAGTATGTAATATTTTCCTTAATTTTTTATGCTAAGATGAAACTGTTTTTTCATTATTTTTATTATAATAATTTAATAAATTCATATTATTATTAAACCAGGTTAAAGCCTATTATTAGAGGGTATTATTTTCAACTTTAAGTATGTAAAATATTAATTTACTCGAAGACAGCATACGATTTCCCGTTTTATTCATTAAAACATTTATTTCTCCGTTTTTACTTTTTGTTAGATACGTCTTTTTAACTATCGGGGGCAGCATAGTACACCCACAGTAATTAAAATATAGCTGATAACGAGATACACATACCATCTCCGACAAACATAACTTGCGAAATTTAGGTGTTACTATTAGGTGCATCTGTGCTTAATCCCTCGGGGAATACCGGCGTGATGTTATGTGTATGTTTTAAGTATTACAATTTTTACGTACTATGTAAAGCTTTTTGGCGGGGACGGGCTTGTGGTTAAGAATGGTTTTTAAATAACAGACGCACGGTTCAATCAATCAGGTTATGGTTTACCGGTTGACTTAGGTGCATTGGTTACCATCTTTACATACCAAGACCCCTCCGTGCCTCGGAAAGCACGTTCAGCTGTTGGTCCCGGCTGTCATTCATGGATCTTTGACAGTTGTTACGGGTCGTCAGAAGCCCAAAAGTCTGACAACCAGTCTTACCAAGGGGTATTGTATTACCCAAAACCTGGGTTGTGAAGGCAGTCGCTCCATGCAAAATACTGGTATTCAGCTGCATTCGGTAAGACTGGAAGCCGACCCCAACATAGTTAGATTATAGCCTGTACTCTGTTAGACATTTAACTTTTTTTAATAAAAGTAATAAAATACTTAGCACAATATTATAAATACTTAACAGGAAATGCGGGTGGTCATTTCTCCATAGAAACGCTCTCGCCGGTTTTCTTTCTGGTTAATGACCATAAAGCAATTAGTTTTTACAGAATAATAAAAATGAACTACTTGTGTGTCCCTATGTTTTCCTTTTCAATGATACATTATTTTTATAAGCACTAAACGCCTCAAAAAAATGCCGATTTAAACCACTGTCAACAGAGGCCTAGTGTACAAATTTGACAACTATTAATGATAAAAGATAAGCATAGGGACACAGTAATATCCTTCTTATTCAGTTTATGAAATATCTTTTAAATTGGTCCAATATTGGAGGAGGAAATAGGCGAGAGCCAAATCTCGAATTATGACTTTTTACTTAGGATTTTCCAAAAGTCTCTCCGACCGCATTTCCTCTTAACGATAACTCTATGGTAGCCTAGCAAGCCAGAATTTTAATATTATTATGCGGATAACGTCATGAGCTACACAATGTAATGTCTTTTTTTTTTTACTAAAAGTTTATGTAACTGTTTGTTTTCCGGAATTAAATAAATAAATAGCCAAATGCCATCATTTATTCGCAAATTGCATAAAAAAACAATCGTACCGTTTCAGTTGCTACGTATTTAGCTATGATTTAAGAAATCATTAAACCTAGACGCTTCTTTTATTTTAACATTAGTGATCTTCTTAGAGAACAACTCCATATAAAAACAAAAATGTTACGTTAGAGCATTGCTCTTTGAACTCTAGCAGAAAATGCAACGTTATAAGCTGAAGCGTCTCTCTATAAATAAAAGCTTAGCCCAACTAAAGACAAACTTGTTCGGATTAGACACAAGTGCATCTGTGCTATCGCTGGAGTACGTGACTCTTAAGATAGATCCTTGGGCGTGGATGGCACGTAGACTGGACATGGAGGTTGACATTTGATGTATATCTAACTGAATATATATTTATTTACGTATCTCACTAGCATTTTGACGTGTGAAACATATGTTTACATTGAAATTGTATACGTTTTACGTTGACTTCTAGGATTTTTTTTACATTGTTAGTTAGTTATAAATGAAGCTAATAAAAGCTTGTGAAAAATAGAACCAGAACAAGGGCAAGAACATACTTTTCATGTTATTTATGAAATTTTAATTTAGATAGGACATTAGACCAAGAAAATAATGCTCTACCCTCGTTTAAACAAAAATAAATTATGTGAAGTTGGGATAGAATGTGTGAATGTGCTCGTTTGGTCTGAACCAGCCTTTAGAGCGTAATTTTGGCTTAAAACCGGATAAGTATTGACTAGAAAAAAGTATAGGAATTTGTGACTCTATTCTATGACATTGACAAACATGTAGCAATAACGTTTATCTAAACTTATATAGGTAATTTAAAGAGGAAATATTTGATTTTTCGTATGACTGTTACGATTTCATGCTAAAACGGCTTAACAAATTTGGCATATGGGTAGACGGTATTCTTACAGAATCGAGACTTATGAGGGTGAAACCGCGTGGCGCAGCTAGTTTTCTCTAATGTCTGTCTAACAGGAATACAAACAAAGTTCAACTAAGTAAACAACTATAATTAGACTTTAAGAACGAGATTAAGAATCAAAGTGAACAGACGAACTCCAAACAGGTCTTTGGCAGTTCGTTGAAGTAAGGAAAAAGCGAACTCATCGCCACAGCCTTTAAAGTTACAAGTTACGGTAATGAGTGGACAGATTGGTTGTTTCATCAACGCAACTTTATTAAGCGTAGGCCTCATTAGCGCTGGCGTATCGTCCCAAATCACTCGTCCATATTTAACTAACGGTAATGAACCATTCACATCCATTTAATTTGTATTGTAAACATAAAAATCCATTAAAACTTTCCATTCATTGACTTTAACTGCAAAAAAGATTCATGATGGTAGTTTGGCTTCAATTAGGTACGAATTAAAATTTTATGACCGTTTTAGCAACGTTTTCTTACAAAATTCAAAGAATGGGGCCATGAGTTGATCCAACAACAATGAATAGATTGTCCTCAGAAGGCACGTCGAACAATTTCGATGACAAAGGAAAGTAATTTGGAAAACCTGCGTGAACCAGCAGTTTTGTCGCACAGTCATCCAGATAATGAACATGTCACAAAAAAAATACATTAAATTGTACTCGAATAGAAAACATTTTATCATTTTGCGAACGCGTCACGGTTGGTTTACGGCGAAAGATCAAACCGCAGCGACACTATATTTTGAAATGAAGCTATAACTCGGTATTAATTATTCATTCGCAATGTGTTGCTAGGGGCGTCACGATCAATAATTCAAGCAACAGCTGATGATATAGTCTGCACACACACATGAAATTCTACATATTCAGAGTGTAAAAAAAAAAAAAAAACAAAGAGCAACATGATTTGATGCTCGCACGCTGCTCAAAGAAACATCGTACATTCATCCCGCTCAAAGATTCTGCATATTTTAAAGCACCACGTAATCCGGGATATATTACGGCCGCAGCAGAAAGTCTAATAAAGGAACTCTGAATACTACAGGAGGTAATAAAGATTATGTTCTTAAAGCCGTGTGTCGTGTGAGTAGAGGTAAGAGTTGTAAGAGCCAGCGTCGGTCGGGCCCGAATATTACGCCTAATAAATTAGAGAAACGTGGCAGTTACATTCCCTCAGTGTCGTTTCCTTCATGGCAATTGTCTCGATATTACATGCCCATAAAGTGACGGTATGTGTGAACTCACATGCGCATAATATATGCTAATACGTTGTGTAGCTTTCGAGGTCGCGAATTTTTTTATTGCGATTCGGTACTACACGATTGTAGCAGGCAGGTACAACGTTATGCAGAACATTTTTAAGGCACTTAACTTTGTTATATGTAATTGCAATAAAGATACGAAACATAAGATATGAAAGAATTTTATTGAAACGGGAATGTCGCCAAACGATTTCAGTACTGTTACCCCTGTTGCATTATGGATTCAATTCAGCTGAGATAAAATTATGAAGAATTTAATAAAATTTGTCTAGTATCTCAGATCCGTAGTATCTCGGCGAGATATGTTATTACTCGCGTAGGTACTTCATCTCGGAATTCTATCGTTCTTGGCATAGCTACCCATGCTTTCCTCGAGTCCCCTCTCCGGAATAGGTACCTACCTAGCTATGTACTTGTAACTATGCAATCTTTGATGGGAATACTAGCTTAGTTCTACGTGAGGTTTTCTTGTTATTAATCTGATGGTTCTTAGCTAAGCAACGTATTAAATTTAAAGTTTAAAATCAGTTGTATTTTGAACTTTTATTTTAAAACGTTTTGCGGTCTGCTTAGCACATTCTTACAAAGCTGTTTATTTGAATCCCATTAAAGTAAGTACAGTACCCGGCGATAAATATTGCACATCGACCTTTTCACACAAAACCATTTTATACAAAGAATAAAAATAATTATCAAAAGAAGCAAATCATAATTATTTTAACAGCTCCTAATAGATACCGGACTGTTTGTATTTCGTGCGACAGAGACAACGCTCTACGAAGCCGAAATTAGCCGATTGTCTCTGTCCAAAGGTCGATGTGCAATATTTATCGCCGGGTACTGTACGTAGCATGAACTGCCCCGTAGGCGTAAGTTTAGTGGTCATAAGCGCGAATGCTGAGCGTGGGGGTCCTGGGTTCGATTTCCAGTTTGGGCAAAGTGTTATTGGGTTTTTCCATTCCGAATTTCTTTGTAACCGCCCGGAGTATGGAAGTTGGCGATGTGAGACCCTCGTGCCTCCAAAGCAAGTTAAGCCGTTAGTCCTGCGCCTGATCTCTCTCCGGACCTGTCGGATTGCCGTCCTATCAGACTATGAGAGTGAGGGAAGAGTAAGGCACATACTTGTGCACTATAATATCTCCAGCGTTAATGGCTAGTCTCCGTTGAGATTGGCCGCCATGGCCGAAATCTGTCTGCTCTGCAGGACTACTATCATGAAAGATGAGTTATAAAAAAGTGTTTGAAAACAGATTGATAGTCTACTCATCAACATCATCATTTTAGCCAAATGACGTCCACTGCTGGACATAGGCCTCACCTATTCACCTCCACTTCGGCCGGTTCTGTGTTTCTCGTCGGTCCACCTTGTGGGAGGCCTTCCAACACTTCGTTCACAACGACGGTCACGATTAATTGGGTCAGAATCATTTTTTCGCCCTATTTTACAAGTTAACATTGAGTTTATAACAAATCACTCGTAACAAGGGTAAACAGGTGCAGTTAAAGACATTTTCACGTTCATAAACTGTCGAGAGTCTCTGAGGGAAAAAGGGTCGGTGGCTGACTTAATAAGGTAAGGGTAGATCACTATAAAAGTGGTCTGCGATATTGCAAAAAGCTACTTTTTACGATAACTCCTTAGTCCATAAAGGGTGGCATTGAACCATTTCTTACATAATATTTGTATCATCCTGTATTTGATTACGTCATGCGCTCAGGAATGAAGATATGATTTTAGTTTGTCTATTAGGGTTATTTTGAATAAATGCGAAAGTTTGTGTGAAGGGCATTACATTTTCACATGTCATACTATGACAAAGGCATTGCCCTGAAGTGTGTCAGACTAAGTTAAACAAAGGCTAGGTTTTAGGGTACTATGTTCTGAAATCTGAGGGTATCTGTCTGTCTGTCAAAGAGTTATAGTAACAATATTAAAGTAAACTAATACACATATATACAGACGCCAGCACATGAAGCTACCCGAAACTGTCAAGATTTCCCAATTAACTTTGAACTTTGCTTTAGCGATAAAGTTGAAAATTTATTAAAGAAATTTGACAGACTGTAGTAGATTGATGTGCTGGCGTTTGTACTTAACATCAAAAATCTTAAAAAAAAGACGTAGTTTTATCTTTCCTATTTCTCACACACGTGAAAGAGCTTTATTTGATCGTGATTTTAGGTAGGTACATAAATCATACCTTGAAAACAAGGTCCAATATGAAATATTAAATAGGATTTATCACATAAATATACAAGTATACCTACACAAATAGGGTTTTTACGAAGCTCGCATGAGCAAAGCCGCGGGGATAGCTGCTTTTTAATATTTATTATATCCGCTACTAACACTTTACATGCAGGTACAGAATTTTTCATTTCACTCCGTCGAGGCCGTGTTTTTTCCCTTGCTGAGCCCTCATACATTTATGATCAACTATATTTCTATGAACATGTGGAGTGTTTTCGTATAAGGTAAACTAGGCCGCCGGGACGCAATTTTGATTTAGACATAGAAAATAGAAATAGAAAATATTTTTTTGTTCAGATACCTACTTTTTGTTTTTCAGGGTGGGAAATCATCAAATGACCCGCTCTGGATGGAGCGGAAGGGAGTGTCAGACTCTTACTGACTAAAACCCACCCGTGTTCCTTCCTTAACCCTTTATATTCCCTATAATTCTGCAGAAGTTGTTGAGTCATGTTGTGAGATGATGTGTGAGTGAGTGTTTATCTTGTGTGGAGTGTTAGACAAGTAGGAGATGAATGCGAGTAATTCAGATGAGCAGTGTATGAGGTGGCTTTTGTGGAGTGAGTGCAGCGAGAGTTGTTTTTCAAGGAGGTGCACGTAGCGAGAATAGGCAAAATAACAGATAGAAGAGACAAAACTACACAATCATCATGTCTACAATGTGTCATTTTGTTTATTCTTCCGTCGACAGAAACCTGTTTAAGGTGATCATGCTACGAGTGTTGCAGTAAGTAGTGTCACAGGTTAACAGCAAGTTGAGAATACATGAATAAACTAAAGTACTACCTATGTCTAGATTACAATAATATATAATTTGCCAGTGAGCCTCAAACTAGACAGTCTGTATTTTTTATTACGGTTGAACATTTATGATTACAAGTACAGATTCAAAATGAATGCACTTGAATTGTTAACACAAATCTAAGAAAGTTCCCTAAACTTGCGGAGGAGTGGAGATTTCCGATCGGAGAATCGTATGTACTACGCGGCTACGCCGTAGCTCGGCGCGTAGCACTTATTTCCTATATCGTATTACGATTCTATGATAATATTCGAAAAACTATCATCATCTACAGTATTTTATGCTGCTTGGCATAAATCGTCTTTCCTTTTATTTTACTGAGAATTCCTACAAGGTGGAGACGACAATACGGCAATAAATTTAACGTCGTATGTCGAATGACGTTTCTAGTCTGCATACAAAAATTCACCCAAATATATCCAATAGTTTGGTCATTACAGCCGGTCAAAGATTGTCAAATCTTTTAGTCGGCCCATGACTAGTTGCCCTGTTTAGTTGGTTTGAAAAAATCAGTTTTTTAATTTCGGTGTTAGGATTTATCTGATATACCTACTCCTTTTTACCAGTAATGTCCGTGTTTTAATTTAGCGTCGTTTCCCACTAGGGTGTGGAGGTCAGACAGGTAGTCTCTCCATGTAAAATACTGGTACTCATCTGCATCTGGTTGGACTGGGAGCCAACCCCAACATAGTTGGGAAAAGTCTAGGCTGATGATGATGATGTTGTCTCCATATTGTATATTTTCTAGAACGGCGCATAACCAATCAGAAGGTAGTATTACAAAACGAAATAATATAGTCATAAAATTTATACGCAGAACATAAAAGATAATCCATTGTAATTTTGACCAGCTGGGAACGCTGACACCGAAATAATGTAATTTGATAAACATTTAACCACCTTATTAGCCAAATTCAGGTCAGCCGCGGTTTTATCACCTACCGCGGGTACTTTGTGATTTCGGGTGCCAATGTTATTGTCCTAGATTTCTGTTAAATCATGGGTTTCGGCTTTATCTATTAGTGACGATTTCGAAACTGAACACAATCAGTACCTCTAAACCACGTTCAAGAGCTGTCATAGTCATCACATTTTTATTGACAATGATAGCAGCTCTTGTACAGTCAGGTTCAGAGAAATAGTACCCCTCCAAGACTTAAAGATTATCGCCCGAGCACGCTCGGGCCCGCGTGTCACGTGAGCCTTGAGCAGCTCCCTCCCCCGCCGCCGCACCCATCTCGTGACCTACCGATCCGCCTCAAATATTATTTGCAATATGGTATTTTATCGGCTTCCTTCTGGCCGAACCGTATAGATACCAAGAATAACTTACAAAAAGACACTGCGTGCGACTAAGATACGAACCCACATCGCGAGATCATCTAGACCGCGCCTTATACCACTAGGCTATTGGCTCAGTTAGCAATCTTAACGAAAATTCGAATAGCATTACTCCTTTTATCGAACAAGGTTATTAACGGTCTAATCTTCTAGATATTAAGGTTTAAATTTCAACTTCCGTGTTATATTTAATACTAGCACCTTACCGTCTTGTTTTACAAAATGCAATACGCAACTCCTCTATTAACTAAAACATAAGGTTGAAATTAGCATAGATTTCTTGTTTGGTTGAACAGAATGTGTTGATTCCGATTGTTGCACTACCCTCATTTTACTTCAGAAACTTAACTGCTGTATGAACTGCGAGTTAAGGTTGAATTTAGTATACTATTCTTCGCCTTATTTACTAAACTGTGATGAAGGGTATTTTTACTTTTCAAATGGTTTCAATTTCGTGCCGATTCGCTTGTGTGTAATTATCTTCATCGTAATATTATCCAATTTATTAAGTTTTTGACCAGTTGATTCTATTAATCGATGGTATGGTTCGATTAACAACTTTATTAAAGGCTAAAATTGTAGTTCTGTGGGAAAAGGAACAAAACATAAAGAAAATAGCACGAGATATAAGCATAACGGTAAGATTTACGTTATTCTTACACATACCTATTGATTGTTGCATTATTGCTTACAAGTTGGATTTTTTTTTATGTATTTCTAATATTATTATTTTCATTACAGAGAAAAACAGTTCGTAGATGGATACAAAGGTATCAAGCGACGGGTGATATGAAATGTGATCACCAAGGCCCAAGGCCCTCGCCCGATTGCTTACACTGATGAATCGAAGCGACAACGTAATATGTATTGTGAAAGTTCACTCAGTGGCACCCTTCAAAACTACGCGTTCAAATGCTGACTTCAAGAAGTGTTAGACAGTGACGGCCATGCTATCCGTTATGAATAGGCAACTCGGCAGATTGACTGTGTAACTTATTTGATAAAAATGCATTGGAACATTTATATGAGCAAATGTCAAGTGTTAATCATTCCCAATATCATTCCATAATCAGTGGGATCATTATCTCGTAGTCAATCAAAAATAAACAACCTTTATTATTATGAATCCAGTTCTTGTTTAAAAGTAGTCTTGTAATGTGTTAACGATGCACCATCTGACCTCACATATTTTTCTAATATTGTGTTAAATAAGGGTTATCAGAAAATGTGATAAAAGAGAAAGATGTATATTGCTATACTGTTATAGTTTAGCATGTTGGTTCTTCCTCTGTAATTCACAGTTTCTAGAAATATCTATAAACGAACCGTTATCTAATGTTAAACGTTCTAAACCAAACTAGGGTATCTATTTTGTGTTTAGTTAATATTCTAAGTATAATAACCCCAATTTAACACAGATAGAAATCTGTATATTCAACCAGGAAGTGGATTCCATGAAGTCCTAGAAATGTAATTAAAAAAATAAATGAATATTGTTTATGCAAAATGCTAAGCTTTTATTACAAACCTCCATTTGATTTTTTAATAATAATTAACGAAAAAAACAAAACTAACTACTAAAGAAACTAAAAAATAATAATAAAGGTAAATTAATAAAATAAAAAAAGTGTTCTCAACCGCGGATTGAACTCGAGACCATCGTATCGTTAAGCCGCAGTGTTAACCACTAGACCAACATGCCACTTACGATACATTTCAAAAAACTTAAGTAGGTTCGATGTCATTTCCAAGGGGTAAAGGTTTCTATGAAGCGTGCTGTACAAGAACAAAAAGGAGAGCCTTCTTAAATAAGGGTACTTCAGTATGTCCAGTGACCCCAGTCGGTCAACTTCGCTACCATTTTCATGACTGCCGGGTATAGCTCATGCCATTTAAATCGATCCTCGGCTAATTTCACGAAGTGATGAAAAACACAACTTTTGAAAGCCTGATCGTCACCTCGATCAACAATTTAATCCTAAAAATTACAATACAATATATTTCGCAACATAGTTTTTTCAACCTTATTGCTTAGAAATTATGTTTAGTTTCCCATAAATAAATGTTTGTTCTTATTTAAAAAATACGTTTACTTTCAAAGTAATAAATTAAATATATTTCAAACGATAATAAACGTTATGTTTGAAAGTTAAGGTTTATAATCAAGTTATATGCAATCGCGGCAACTTAAGCGATGTGTGTTGTTCCCAATACTTAATCTAGTGCCATTGTTGATCGAAGGATCATCAAGATATTTTGTTGTCAAATGTTACGATAAGGCTGTCGTAAATACGACAGCTTTATCGTAAGATTTATTGACGTAATGAGAATGGCTTATCTGCAGTCACAATAAGCGTCTTTCATAAAACTCTAATAACTTTAAATAATAATTGTTCTTTAATTAACTGTTATCACTTGAGTTACGGTCATTTTTACTCATATTACTAGTTTTATCTATTTCAGTTTCGGACGACATTATTGTTGTTATGGCACACAGAGCCAAGACCGACAAAAATTAAAACTAAAATCTACGTTGTATGACGTTTTCTTTCCCGCTGTTTATATAACCTCTAATCTTTGACCCACTGCGTTCATAAATGCAAAGCTTTCATGCAATTCTGCGTGTTAAAGTTCAGTAATTATGAAAAATTGCTAAACGTCGTCCAGTTGCTGTTACATAACGAAGCTGTTTTTTAATTGTTAATAGTGAGTTAATGATTGCAACATACACCCTTCATGGTCGAATGAGATTTGATTTACATTACTGACCCACATTAACGTGATCTTCTAAAAATTAAATAACAGAAAACTCTATTTCAAGTTCTTAACGAAATACCTATGTTTGGTAATAAAATAACTCGTAACGGCATCCAGCAATCAATTCACATAACATAACAACAAAAGTAGCTCTACCATGAGTTTGCACAGCCAAAACTCGCTAGCGTCTCCGTAAATAATATATATGAAATATTGTATCGCGCCCCTAGCGGTCACAGAAAGAATTAAAATTCGTACCATGAGCACTTTAGATTTCGATAGTTAAGAAACCTAACGTAATCTATTCGATACTCACTAACGTTTTTCAGCTGTAGCCATACAAAACGGCACCATGAGTCACTAATTTGACAGAAGCTATCGAAAACTACGCTTACGATAGTAGTTACGTAACTCACTAGCATTTTGACGTGTGAAACATATTATGTTTATATTTAAATTATATACCTACGTTTTTGAGTATTTTGAGTCAAAATAATGTCTGTAAGAGCTTATTTAGCATAGAATATGTTAGTAGCCGCTGAATTTAATGACCAAGGATGAAAACAATGTGAATTTCAAGCCAAAATTACAGGAAAATGGAATTCTAGCTTACCAATGGGCGGGGCATTACGCAGCTACCTAGGAGGCTTTCTGTGATGAATATTAACTTAAATTTAAATAAAAGACATTTTACTTAAACAACCTTTTCATTTATTTTATTATTATATGGGAAACATACAGAATATTAACATATAGCATATTAAACTAAATAAGGAACACAAAAAATTACATTAAAACACATACTTAGAACATACTAACTACACAATTTTTTCTTTAAACATTGGACTTCCGGACTTCGACATTGCATTTCCTCTGTATCGTGGGTGCATTTACAAACACAAATCTCACATGCACAAACACCCAGACCCGGAACAATTAGGTATCTTTCTTTGAAAGATTGGACCACACAATTTTTTGCTCCATGCGACAAATGAACCGGGGATTCTTAGCGCAGAAGCGACAGAATTGGTGCGTTTCTAAAAATTATGCCACACTGGTCCTCATTGTATTATTGTCTTTTTGTAAACTTATTTTACTGTATTTAATTAAAACACGCCGTGAACCATACAATGTCAATAAAATTACAAATTGAAACGAAACTTGATGACACAACAGTGACATATAAGGAATAAAAATTCAACAAATACTAAATACCTTAAGAAGTTTACTAACTGCCAACCATTATATTTAGTCGGATTATTGCCGATTAGTAAGTGACGTTACATTTGACACGGTCTATCGAGTTTACTTTAGCGGCTGCGTAAGACTCCGTTAAAATCATGGTCGAAATCTATTCGATTCAAGTTAATACGCTAGCGAGTTTAACTCTAGCGAGTAAGTTTTCGATAACATCTCATGGTAGGGGTACAGAACTAATTAACCGTTGAGAACAGAACTATACTAATGACTGCCATCATAAACAACTAATTAGTATTGAAATTGCTCGATCGTAAACAAACGTCGTGTGTTAACTATCCATTGGACTTCCTCAAAGCACATTATGCCCCAGTTAATAGCCAATAAAAGGCTATAAAAAATATAAGCGGACCAATGATGGCAATTACTCAGCGGTTTAGAGCAGCCAATTAGAGGGAAGCAAGTTAGCTATTTTGTTTTTAATGTTCGAAGGGCTTCTTTGAGGTGTTGATGAAATTAGCGGAGTATTTTGAAATAAGAACGGAGATTGTAGAAGTAAAATATGGCTCAAGATAGTGAGCTAAAGGAGAAAATACTTTGTTCACGTGTGAAAAAGCATAGGTATTGTGTACATAATCAGCCTACAATGTTGCCCCGTTGGTCTCGTGGTTGCAAGCGCGACTGCTGAGCGTGAAGTTCTGGGTTTGATTCCCACATCAGGAAAAGTGTTCTTCACGTAAAGCCCTTGGTCCATTGCCGATCTCTTCCCGGTCGTTTCCGACTGCCGTCCCACCGGACTATGAGAGTAAAAGGAATAGAGAGTACACCTGTGTTTGCGCACACACTTTTACACTATAATATCTCCTGCGTGCCTGGGTAATCTCCATTGATGTTGGCCACCGTGGCCGAAATCGGTCGGGAGGCTATTATAATATTTCCACTGCTTCCAGGCTTCCTTTTTGAGAGAGAGAGTGGGCCATAATCCACCACGCAGGCCCAGTGCGGGTTGGTAGATGTCAAATATTATGTGTTCGAATTTTTGGTATTGTTTAATAGCTAGAATTCAAAAATTGGTTGAATTATCTTTTAACTAAATCATTAATTTATGCACGACTATGTGTATTTTTTTTTGTCTGTTTAATCCCTTAAGCATCAAGTGTACACCAAGTACACCTTTCTTCCAGTTTTCTTTGTGAAAAACTCTGCAGAAATTGCGTTTTGGGACGTTTTTTATAAGTTTTGTGTTACCTGTGCTCCGTTTAGGTGTTGTGAGTATTTTTCAGTCATGTAAATAAAACAACTGTTTTTGGCGAACGCCAGTACTGACGCCAGCACATCAAGCTACCCAAAACTGTCAAATTTTCCCAATCAACTTTGAACCTTATGCTTTAGCGATAAAGTTGAAAATCTATCCTTTGACAGGATTACTAGTATGTCGTCAGAAACGCAAGTTAAGTGGTGTCCAATAAAGTGTTATATAAATGAAAAAAATATTTATATTGGTGGCTTTAACTTTTTACAACAGTACACTTCACGAGGTAGTGAAGAATCAATTTGACTCTCAACTTCATTGCCTGATGTAAAAGAAACAAAAAAGGTATGATATGTATATGTATACATACATACCTAACATAATATTAATTATTCTATAACATTCCTACTGCTGATATACAGGTCTCCTCTCTGTGCGAGGGAATGATGCACTGCAACTCTATACACCTGGATTAGTTTTTAGCCCACTTATAAAAATACCCCAGTATAAAACATAAATAGTTCCAACGAAACTGATTAAAATTCGCGAAGCTATACAAAGTTTTTCGTTTAATATTTCAGCAGTGCATTAGCTTGACAGCTTTCTGGCTCGCCCGTACAGCCAAGTATTAGTGATCTACTCATTCGATCAAGGAATTAATTTAGGGCAAACAGTATGCACTGGGGCTTATTTAGGTCAGTGGATGAAAGGTCGGTTTGTCGGAAATAGGTAGGATTTTATTTTGAGGCTGTCGTAAAATGTGGTCACTTTACTGCCGAAGATGTAAGATACATTGTTGTGTTGGTGACGATATTGTAAGATCAGACACATACTTTTGTACTTATATCCATCTTAGCTCTTAATCCTGAAAAAAAAAATCTATGTTATTTTTACAGTAATCTTCTTACAAAGATAAATAGGTAAGTATGTCCATGTCGCCACATTTTCAGCTAATTAGTGCCTCTTAATTTGTTGACGTTACGTCATTGATTTTTAAGAGTATTTTTATGTAAATAATAAGTCTTTAAAAATTATATAAATATAGTTACTTACCTACCTCACCATCAGATCAAATTCAACATGTCTTTACAAAATTGTATATCTACATTCCTGCATGTAAAACCCAAAAGAACCCACTTCTTGTCCGAAAAGAATCAAGATCGCCGCCTACTGTGGAATGTTTGACCTTTTAAGGTCACACATTCCACAACAAGAACTGAAAGGGTCTATCACGGAAATAAATCAATACAAGACTGGAATATCTATGTCTTTTTGAAAACTTAAATATTTTAACGCACTAAAATAGGTACATTTATTGACTCGGAGTCTTCAAAGGTCAGTTACATTCTGCAGGTAAACACTGTCGAAATATTCAGAATACTACCGGTCGGGTGAACTCGGGTCTGTATACCGAGCAAAAAACTTTTAAAACGGGTTGAAAAGTCGTAATTGTGCGCTCGAGCAACCTATGGATTGTGCCAAAAAACGCCACGTAAGTAAAAAATTGGCTACAACTGTACAGTGAACTAAAAGATATTTGTTTTGTATTGTTTGCTCGCTACGAAGTTCGTTTCAGTAATCAGGTGTATTGGGAATCGAGAGGAACACAGAACGGGCGGACTTGATTTACATTCCAATTTAGTTTTGCATTTCCAGGCAGTTTTTCTGAATCACATTCCACTCCACTATTATATATTTTTTTTTTTGTTTTTTCAGCAGGCCTAGAGATAAAGTATATAGCGTGATCATCCCATAGCGTTCCCACTACTGGGACATCCACCACGCGGGCCCATTACGGGTTGGTAGATGTCACATGTTTTCTTCTTTGGTCCTCAGTTTCCTCGCGATGTTTTCCTTCGATATAGTAAGGAAAACATCGCGAGTGGTAGGGCCACCACCGCTCTAGAGAAAAAGTATATAGTCTAAATAAAATCCAGACGCATAAATTATGTTCTGAATTCCTGGTACACGAGTAAAACTTATAAGTGTTTGATTAGTAAACCAGTCCGTATTGCGAAAATACGTTAGACTATTTGCAGGAAATTGGTTTTTCGCGATTTAGTACAGGGAGAGCGAGAGACGTCGCTTTCTTTTTGCAAAGTAAATTGTATCGTTGATACATCTGTATGTGAAAACGAGTAAATACACTGGGAAGCAAAAAAAGCGGTGCCGTTATAAAAAATGCATAACTTTTAAAAAATTTTAGCAATCCTTTTAAAATAAAAACCAAATTAAGTTTATTTTATTACAATTAATATAGGAAGTAGTAAATCCTTTTATTTTTATATTTTTGGTGGTTGTATTAAAAACCATCAACAAACATTAGTCATATAAAAAAAAAAAAATGACAACTTTAAAATCACTTGTTTTAGAATAGAATAGAAAAGAATACTCTTTATTATGTACATTATATTAAATTACAGACATAAATAAAGAAACTGTACAAAGGGTGACACAATGGGCGGTCTTATCGCTAAGAGCGATCTTTTAAAGACAGCCTTTGTATAGATTAAAAAGGGGAAAGACAGACAAATACTGTAGGTAGTCTGTGGTGTACCATTTACATAATACAATAAATACATACATAAAGCATATAATACTAAGTTAAATAGATATATACATATAATAATAAACATGAAACAGGAGCAAAGAAAATATAATGAAAAGTTTGGAGAGAGGAAGTGATTTTTTTTCATAATTTTAAAAGTGGACAAATATTGAGCACGCCTTACCGACATGTGCAAGTCATTCCATAACCGTACTGCTTGAACAGTAAAAGATTTGTCGTAGAAACGGGTGGAAATGCATCTCTAGTCTCAGGTGTGGTGGTGTTTTACTTTTCTTTCTCTTTATAAATATGGCATTTCTTGTGCAGAAATTCATTATTCTGATCAAATTCAATTAAAACCCAATACCCAATGGGTAAAAACGGGACCCTATTACTAAGACTCGCACTGTCTGTCTGCCTGTCACCAGGCTGTATCTTATGAACCGTGATAGCTAGACAGTTGAAATTTTCACAAATGATGTATTTATGATGCCGCTATAACAACAAATAATAAAAATAAAATATAAAGTTAAAATTTAAAGGGGTATAAAAAAACGGCGTTTTACGCCTTGTGGTACGGAACCCTTCGTGTGCAAGTCTGACGAGCACTTGGCCGATTTTTTTACTTAACTTACTTGAATTTACTTTATTCAAAACTAGCTGACCCGGCGAACTTCATACCGTCTCAGAATAGGAAATACCTTTTCATGAGTTTTTCCATGTTTTAATAGTTATTCTGCTATTCTATTTCCAACCAATTAAAGATCATAAAAATCGGTCCAGCCGTTCTTGAGTTATAAATGGTGTAACTAACTGGACTTTGTTTTATTTATATGTATAGATAGATAAACTTCATAATCTTGAACTTTTATGGCATCGATTTAAACACTATAAAATTGTCTATAATACAGTCTTTATTTTATAAAGCTAACTCCAATATTCTGGAAGTTATTGAGGGTTTTGTTACGTTTTCTTTGCGTCCAGTGTATTATCGTTTGATATTTAAACTGTGTAGGTAACAGCTGTTGTAGAATGAGCAGGCTTAACAGAACGGCTTCATGATTTAATTAGAAATGTAATAATTAACAACTTTTTAATCAAATAATGATCATACGTACTAGACTGTTTTAATTAAAGGTAATAAAAAAAAACATTTTAACGAGAGCTTTTTTTATTAAATTATTCTAGATACGCGTAATAGTTAGTTTATTTGTTTTCAAAACATTTGTGAAACTAGAATGAAAACAACTTTACAAAATCATGAATGCAAACAAAACTATTGTCAACTCCTAGGTACTTTATACAATACAATTTGGCAAACAAAACACTACCAACGGAAACTGGCGGAAAAACTAATTGGGACTAACAGTCACATCTAAACAAGCGTCGTCGTACCAAAATTTAGCACCAAATAAGAATACGGGGGACAAAGTTGGATGTATTTTATTCCAACATGCCCCATTTTTCTTCTGATTGAATCCCGGTTCCAATTTAGCTCCTCCGTAGTCTCACAGTTTCAACGGGGAGGTCAATGGGTGGTCACAAATTGATTCGATCTGGCTATAAGGGTGAGTATAAAGACTAGCGTACATGAAGAGGCAAACTCGCGTCAGTTTGGCCTGATTGAATCAGGCTCATAAAATAAACGATAAAGCTGTCAAGTTTTAAATTTTTATTTGCTACACATACCTCGTCCGCTATCATTTGGTTCAGGACGTAACATTTTAACATGGTTTAGTTTTTGTAGGTTGTACTTTACTACCATAATGGTGCCGAATCTGTTGATCACAAACTAAACTAAATTTAAGATCAGTGCATCTTTTTCTTTCCATTAAGAAAAGGACAAAAGATACATTTTAGTTTAGTCCTGTCAAATTATGTATCTTCTGTCCTTTTCTTAATGAAATAGAAAGAAAAAGATGCACTGATCTTAAATTTAGTTAAGTTTGTGAACAAATGAATCGGCACCAGTGTGTGGTAGCCTTGAAAAAACTGTCAAGTTTTAACGATGTCCTATAAATACTGGCCTCCTAGTCCGTTATCATTTGATTCGGGCCGTAACATTTAAACAAGGTTCGGTTTTTGTAGAGATTAAGGGAACCATCAAAAGATAAGGCTTGACTCATGTGTGGTATCCCTTAAAGTCGAGTTTAACTATGTATGAGTGACGTCATTCTATATGCTCATGGAATACGGTAAGGTATTTGAACTGAGTCGACCGATGTGGACCCGAAAGGGATGGCGCTTTTTAATTGGGTTATAAGTTTCAATGAGGAATGATTATGGAGGTAGTTAGTAGTTATAACGTAATTTTGTATTTAAATGGATTAAAAAGTTTTGAAATAGGAAGGAGTTCTATATCATTCTATAGGGTAATATTATTAAAAAAAAAAGAAAAATGCTTTTATTGACATTATAGCAATATAAATACACCATCCTTAATAATATTATAAATTCAAAAGAAACTCTGTCTGTCTGTATGTTACCGTTTCACGCCTATACTACCGAATGGATTTTGATAAAATTTAGCAGAGGATAGATTGCATCCCGTGGAAGGACATAAAATAATTTTTATTCGATATTCCCACGGGGTCGACACTTATGCGGGTGAAACCGCGGGGCGCTACTAGTAAAACTATAAATGATAAATTATTTATTTTCTGTAAGTAGGTTTTTAGGTACACACACTTTTACATGTCAATCATATT
Organism: Luperina testacea; assembly: GCA_927399505.1. Taxonomy (NCBI): domain Eukaryota; kingdom Metazoa; phylum Arthropoda; class Insecta; order Lepidoptera; family Noctuidae; genus Luperina; species Luperina testacea. Next base: position 6,342,020 of record OV656771.1, read on the forward strand.
TTTTTTATAAAAACAGAAAACAAATATTATAATGCCAAAAGGTCCTCAGCTCAGCATAATGTCAGATGACAACACAAGGTGTACACTCTGATTTTCACCTGCAACTAGTGGGTTGCAACTGAAGATCAGACTCCTGGGTGAGTACGCACGATGTGAATATATATAGTGATAAATATTTACATCGTGCGTACTCATCTAGGAGTCTTCGGTCAGCTGTACTCGGTCGCTTCTGGACCCGCGGGTCCAGTTGACTACATCATTTATTTTTATTGAATAACTGGACCCACATTCAAACTAGTGGTGCAATAATTATTTGAGATTTTTATACTCATCATCCTCTTTTTCCTGGCCTTTACCAACTACATTGTGGTCAGCTTTCAGTCTAGGCACACTGCCAGCGTATGCCACGCCGTGTCCTCCCGGCAGTCGACGCAGTGGTGACACAGGGCGTCCGGCTCCCTGTTTATGCGACACAGGTACTTCCCGAAGCACACATGCCCCAAGAGCACCTGCGCCACCCAAAATGACAGGGAGCCATGCCTCCTCCCGAGCCAGTGCTTGAATATCGGCCGGACCACCTCGATGGTGACGAGGCCGGCGATAGAACGTGAAAGCCTGTCCCGTCATTCCGCTCCCAGGACCCCGCGAAGCTGAAACTGTATGTATTAACCTATCCTAAGCTGATGGTTCCAATTATTTCACTAGATTACCTAGCAGTTGACAACCTGCGCAGTCTACTTAAAAGCCTCTAGCCGTTATAGTGGAATCTTGGGTTATCACATTACAGGCGAATACTTGCGGAGGCGGAGCGCCTGAAAGGATTAAGATTATCATCCAACAAGTTTCTATAATTTAATAAATTATAATCTTGGTAATCATAATATATTATGTTACCAAGTTATAACCAACAATTAAATTAAAACAAAGTTGGAAACAACAAAACAATGTTCCTTAAACAACAAGCGGAAAATTAAAACTTCGCAGGTAATTTTACTTTTAATTTAAAAATATTTTTGTTACTTAATTATTATTTTTTTGTTCCAAAACGGGCATATTGGACGTGGGAAAGAAGGATGTCAGGCTTAAATGGGATTGGGTGGTTCACATCAGCCGCATGCACGATGACCGCTGGGCAAAAGTTTCTAACACAATGTGTGCCTGAAGATGGACGGCGCCGCCCAGAAAGAGATGGCGGATGACCTGCCGGTCTACTGCGTAAGAATCTCAACGTGAAAACTAAGGTGGAGTGAGCTTCAAGTGAGCTGTTATTCTACCTGATGCAAAATTTTGTCACTATTGACAGCTAACTTCATTTAAGTTTTCACAATGAGATCATCATTGAATAGATCAGCTGGACGCGTACCGTCAGGACTAGTTCGAAGTAGCACGGAAAAAGAGTTCCTGGTAGGACTTCGAGGAGGCCTTTTCCCAGGAGTGCAGTGGGACAGAACAGGCTAAACAAAAAATTTTGCAAAATTTGTCATTCTTTCTCCATTCTATATAATGCAACCTACGTCCCCCAATTATGAGTTGGCAAAGTATCGGAATGCAATTTGACAGTTTTCGTATAGTTTCGAAGTTAGCTGGTAGTTATAAACTTTTCAGTAACGATGTAAGGGAAGTCACGGTATCAAGCAAGACAGAAGATATAAGGCATGGTACCTACTGTGGAGAAAAACGTTTAAGAAAACTTACTTACAGTAGCGCTACAGGAATTTCCGAATATTCTAGGTCAACTGAATCCTAAAACAATACAACAAACAATTTAAATATTTTTATCAAACAGCAGTTACAGTGTCCTTTTGTAATTATGCACACTTTTACGTTACTCAAACTTCAAAAAGTGCATGTCATTGTGTGTTTTAAAAATTGTAATTAGATTCACATTGTTTCAAATATTAATAATTAAGTAACCGATCAGCTTTATGACTCAATTTTATATATATTTTCGTTGGAACCAATCTATATTTTTTGGCTTTCCAGGCAACACAGACAAAAAACTCGACGCTTCACTTCTCTTTATTTGCATCGACACGAGTGAAAAATAACAATAAATACATAACAGGACCATCAACACCTGCTCGATTGTAGTGATATGCACGAAAAACGCACAAAGCTAGTGTAAAAACCACTTTATTTTCGATGAATTGTGCTCTGGTACGTGCTCGTATAAAAAAGGCACACCGCCTGTGTGCAAACCACTTTATTTTGTAGAATTCTTGCGGTGCTGAAAGTGCAATTTTATTATGGTTGAATTTTGAATAGCTTCCCAACTTTCAACACTTTTGAGGTAGTGTAGAGTTTTAGAATGTGTACTCGTATTTAAGCTTTATGATCTGTGGGTTTTGGAATACGAAATAAAATAGAAATGTATTAAGAAAGGTTAACTTTTTGATTTGAATTTAAAACTTGACGATCTTTATTTGACTTTTCTTCAATATACTGAGAATTTTCGCGAAGTTTTCTTTAATCAGAAACCTTAAGATATATAGAAATCTGATGACAAATGTCCATATTTTGTTAGTATTACATTATCATAAAACTATGTTAATCGTGAGAAGATCAAATATTGAAAGTAAATTAAAATAAAATTATAATACATTAAGTACCTATAATGAAAATAAATAATTTTAAAATAAACTAAAAGGAAAATAAACTAAAATAAAAATATAACTGTAATAAAGGATTAAATTAAAAGATATTTTCGACTCTTTTTTATCTCTCTATTCCATGTTTCTTTGTCAGTACAATTTCAAATATTTCAGACACAACACATTTTCACTTCAGCACTCCCGTACATAGACCAGATTATAATTCAAATGGAAAAACAGATAAACTACACTCGTTCAGGCTACTTATGTGAATCTTTAAGACTTCAAGATACGGCTGATTGGCTCGCTTACATAGTGTATCTTCCTTTAGATGCTCAAGACTGCGTGAAAGACTAAGTGTCTGAACACACTATGCCGAAGTTACGCGAACGAAGTTCGGCATGATTACGCCTGCAATTGACTTTGAATTACTGATGACACATTATGCCGAAATTACGTTGTTGCAGGCGTTATCATGCTGAGCTTCGGTCGCGTAACTTCAGCATAGTGTGTTTAGACACTATAAGCCTCTTTACATACACGTTTTTTTCCCGTGAAAAGCTATGGTTGATTCGCCGTGTGTAGGCACAGTCTCTATGGTAGCTCCTCTACCTGTGTTGCATGGGTCACTATCGTAGCTTGTTGATAGTCACGGCGGCACTACGGCACGGTGCCGTCACCGTATGCGTCGTGCAGTGGTTTGCCGTTTGATATACAAGCTCAGACGATTAATATATGGTGCGGCTAGCGTGCCGTACCGTAAAAAAAACCGTGCTGTGTATAACAGGCCTTAGAATAGAAATCTATTCCACCTTACCAATGTACCAATGTAAGCGAAATCCAATTTCTTTGTATTTTATTTCTTGGGGAGCTAGAACGTCGTAAGATTTTTATTTTTACAACTCCATTTTTAAGAAGCATTGCCGTCTTCTGTAACGCACAACTGCACGTTTCATAAACGCCAGAAAATCAAGTTACCACAATCTGTCAAATTTCTTTAGTAGATTTTCAACTTTATCGCTAAAGCATAAGGTTCAAAGTTGATTGGTACGAGAAATGAGAGTGAAATTTCATGGACGTGTCACGTTTAGGCTCATTCCGTTACATGAGAGACAAGAAAGATATAACCATCTCTGTCTCTCACACGAAGTCTTTCTTTATCTTTATTTTTAAGAAGTTTCACTTCTACCACGGTACGGTGCTGCACGCGTAGTTTTTTTAGACCTACCGCCTTGTAATATTTTCCACAAGTTTTAGAATTTTCTACAAAAATACATTTTAAACTGTATTAATAACAACCATACCGGTCGATCGAAGGTTAAGCTACGCTTGCCGCGGTTGCTTCGTGGATGGGTGACCAACCATGACCCTCATTGCCTCAAAAAGCTGTCATTCATCTCATCTTCACCTGGCTGTCATCTTTGAAAGTAGTCAGAAGCCTAAAAGTCTGACAACCAGTCTTACAATGGGGTATCGTAATACCCAGTTACTGGGTTATAGAGTTCAGATAGGCAGTCGCTCCATGTAAAAATACTGGTATTCAGCTGCATCCAGTTAGACTGGAAGCCGACTCCAACATAGTTGGGAAAAGGCCAGGCAGATTGAGCTTTTAAATCGGACTGTCAACCAAACTGAGAAAACCAAACCAGATAAAAATAAAAATCAACAAATCTGTCTTTTCTGTTTCCTTTTATCATGACATTATAATCTAAACCAAAATCCCGAACAAAGTATAAACAAACGTTTTATTCTTGACACGGTTGATCGCTTCGACATCGTGGGACGCTGACGCGCTCAGAGTTGTCAAAGACCACCTTATATTTTAAAAAGAAGGAGAGCAGACGGACGCTTTACTTTGTGTAAATTATTTCATCACCACTGCTTTCAAAACGGTGAAGAAAAACATCGCGTGGAAATGTCCTAGAACCAAAAATTCGAAGACATGTGACATCTGCCAACCCGCGCTCGGCCCGCGTGGTAGATTACGGCTCACTCCCTCTTACAGAGAGGAGGTCTGTGTCTCAGCAGTGGCAACATTATAGACTGATAATGCTATTAAAAAAAAAGGGAGGAAATAAGAAAAAAATCCAAAAACACCGACTTACGAAACTACATTTTGCATTATGTGGTGTTCTTTTTTTAAAGTCGGTTATACTTTTTAGAAAACCGGTTTTTATGGTAAGAGTTGACTGGTAGAAATCGCCACGTAAGGAAAAGCATCCATGCGATTTTCTCTCTCTCTCCCTCTCTCTCCCTCTCTCTCTGTCTATTAAGGCGAAAGCGCCAGGGTAGCCCGCGAAATTTAATTTTTTTAGGTTTTTTGGAATTTGCTGGTCAGTATTAAGTTGTACGTTGATTAATATATGAATCGCGGCCGTAAAAAATATGTGTTTACAGAATTATAATCATTAAAGTCATCAACACAATTCTCTAAGACCACGTAAGTCCCAAGAATAACTGTTTCATGAAATCATCATTCTTCATCAGGCATGAAATACTGGGGACATTAGTTTTTTTTTTTTTACTGGCCTATTATACTCTGTCCCACTCCTGGGCAAAGGCCTCCCTCCACTCCTTCCATCTTTCGCGAGCCCGCGCGGCCTCCTTCCAGTTTTGACGGAACCTATCCAGCTCGTCCCGCCATTTCCTACGTGGTCTGCCGCGACCCTGCAAAATATTGACCAAGAAAATATGTATTATCATCAGAGGTCGGAGTAGGTAGATTGATTTTATATACTTGCGTCAAGATATTATAATATGGACATGCCATTTTATCCATAATGTGCGGGAAGTACCGGAAAAAGTTCCGGGATTGGAATTATGGACTAAAATAAAATAAAAAACATACAGATAGGCTAAGAAAATCGTTTATTATATTAATGATTGATTGAATTCAATTTCAACAGTAAGGGACAAAATACGGTGTAACTATTCCAAGGTATTTTTGTATAAAATAAAATACTGATTTCTTCCACCATTAGCTAACACTGGCAGCGTAGACTGATATTATTAATACGTTTTTCACCTTAAACACAAATTCGTGCTAATTTCAAAATTCCGGAACAAATATCACAATAAATATGAAGTTCCGGTATTTTGGAGGCATATCCATATTATCCTCTACGTTTGACGTCAACGACATTAAATCAATCTACCTACTCCGACCTCTGATTATCATCTAAAGATCTACTGACAGAAATAAACATTTCGACAAAAATGTTAAAGCTGGTCACCCGATGGTTTATTTCAGGGCATTTATTACATGTCTGTTTAACAGACGCCAGCACATCAAATTACTACAATCTGTCAAATTTCTTTAATAGATTTTCAACTTTATCGCTAAAGCATAAGGTTCAAAGTAGCTTGATGTGCTGGCATCTGTACCTATCTAAATCCATTCAACCGTTTCGGCTTGATTGAATGGGTAAAAATTTCTATAAATTTCTTTCCATTCATAATATTTATTCCACTAGAATGGGATTATTTTGGATGCAATCCAACACATTATACCTAAACCTACATTTCTGATACGAGACAAGCGATTGCAGCATTTTGCACTAAGCCCTAGTACGCATAGGAGTAAAAATATCGCGTCGCGATTTTATCGCGCACAGGATTTTTAACTCCAAGCATTGAGAATCAAATAGAGTACACCCCAGCGCGACAAAAAAAAACAAATTGTTTTTATTTATAAAATCGCGGCGAGAACAAATCGGCCGTGCGTACCTGGGCTAATAATTTTTTTGCTTATTCACACTTTTGTTCTTCAATCGGCAGATCAAGTTCTCTAAGAAATAAAACAAAGAACAATTAAGTTGTTCTGAATTTGAACGATTTTGGGATCCAGGAGAAATCATGAATTAGAATTATTTGTTCAATCATAATTATTATACTTAACCCAAAGATGCACCAAGTTATACAAAAATTCAATTAACAAAATCGATCGATGTTATCGAGAATATTACGACTGTACTTCACAATTCCATTAAATTTTAATGCCAAAACAATACCCAGTCACGTGAGCGCAACCGCGAGCACAGCTAGTTTATAATCAAAGAAAAAAGCTTAGTGCCACCCCTGACGCACTCAAGGTTGAGAACACAGGGCCGTCCATTTTCCCGGTGGGTAAAACTAAACAATTGATCAACCACACCCGCTCCCTTTCTATCGAAGTTCAATAAGTGAATGATATAGATATAAGAAGTTTCGTAGACAACCGAACAAAACCTTCTGCATCTACCCACCTATTTCGTGCCATAGCACGAAATAGTTGGGTAGATGCAGAAGGTTTTGTCTATATATATACTTAGACTATACAACGAACACCGTAGTGTCTCAAGACGAAAGTCTTTGACCAGTGCGTGTTGCCAGTGATGACTTATGGCACTGAAACGTGGTCGCTCATAATGGGCCTTATGAGAAGGCCAAAAGTCACCCAAAGGGCAATGGAGAGGGCTATATTTGGAGTTTCCCTGCGTGATCGAATCAGGAATGAGGAGATCCGCAGGAGAACCAAGGTAACCGACATAGCCAGAAGAATTGCCAAACTTAAGTGGCAGTGAGCAGGGCACATTGCTCGCAGAACAGATGGCCGATGGGGCCGAAAGGTTCTGGAGTGGCGACCGCGTACCGGAAGACGTAGGGTTGGAAGGCCTCCCACGAGGTGGTCCGACGACCTTGTGAAGTCCGCATAACCCGTTGGATGCGAGAAGCACAGAACCGGTCGAAGTGGAGGTGCTTGGGGGAGGCCTTTGTCCAGCAGTGGACGTCTTTCGGCTGAAATGATGATGACGATGATGATGCAACGAACGACACAAGGCCCACGCACGAGGGGCTAGTGGCTTAGTAATAACAGCCACACGGGTCGATCTATTAGGTTAAGCTACGCTTGACGCGGTTGGTCCATGGATATGGTGAACATCTTTACATACCCCTTCCGTACCTCGGAAAGCACTTTAAACCGTTGGTTATGGCTGTCATTCGTGGATCTTTGGCAGTCGTTACGTGTCGTCAGAAGCCCGAAAGTCTGACAACCAGTCTTACCAAGGGGTATCGTATTACTCAGTGACTGGGTTGTATATAGGCAGTCGCTCCATATTATTGTATCCGATTAGACTGGAAGCTGACCTCAACATAGTTGGGAAAAGGCTAGGCAGATGACGATGATGAGAGGAAGTTTCGTAGACAACCCTATGGCGCGAAATAGATAGGTATCTACAGAAGATCTTGTCTAGTCCATACAACGAGCAAAAACGGGCACACGCTCGTCATAGACGAGTACACTGTCCTAGATAAAGTGGATAAGACAGAGATTAAAACAGAAGACGAACTAGCAGGGGATCGAGGAGGGGGGAGTGGAGGGGGGGATCAGACCGACATAAATCGTTACAAGGATCTTCAACGGAATGACATTGACAGAGGGGCGTTGTTGGTACAGACGCCAGCACATCAAGCTACCCGAAACTGTCAAACTTTCCCAATCAACTTTGAACCTTATGCTTTAGCAATAAAGTCGAAAATCTATGAAAAAAATTTGACAGATTGTAGTAGCTTGATGTGCTGGCGTCTGTATATTTGTGAAATTGTCACATACCATCGTCAGCCTCTAACGTTCCCACTGTTGGGACACAGGCCCCCTCTTTGTGAGAGGGAGTGGGCATGACCCACTACGTGGGCCCAGTTGGTGGGTCTTGGATGATTGTGGATGGAATTGAAAAAAACAAGATGGCGGCGTTAGTTCGGATTTATTTATTTGCTAGCAGCGCCCCGCGGTTTCATCCGCGTAAGTTTCGATTCCGTGGGAATATCGGGATAAAAACTATCCTTTGTCCTTTCCCGGGACTCCAATTATCTCCATATACCATACACCAAATTTCATCCAAATCTGTTCAACGGTTTACGCGTGATTGAATAACAAACATCCAAACATCTTCACAAACTTTCACATTTATAATATTTGTAAGTAGGATTTAATACTTTCAGCAAACAAATGTAAAGGTGGAATTACTGCCACAGGCGATTTCTACTAGTCAACCTTTGGGTGATGCAGAGACAAATAGTGATAGGTGCAATTATAAAAATTTAGGAACAAATATTTGATCGTGACCACGTGCCAAAAGATACTTGTACCGTTTTGCGTATAGCGATGACTGATCTCTAAAATTGTGTAAAGCCCTATTTGTTACGGTGGCGAATCTTATTTTGTTCAACACACAACCTGAAACTGACCTGCAAATTGCAAAACAACGTAAGTCAATTTGAATTTCGTAGGCTACTTTAGCGCATTTATTTATTTATTTATTTAAACTTTTCGCACAAAAAGTTACAAAGGCGGACTTAATGCCTTAGGCATTCTCTACCAGTCAACCAAGGGTGGTGAAGAGATTGGATGGATGGATGGATTTGTGTGAGAGGAACAATGATAAAAAAATCTATTAAAACTAGGTACACAAATACATAAATAGGTTATATACATTTACATACTATTTACTATAATATATACTTATAATATATATATAATACACAAATTCAAAGGAAAAAACAACAAAAAACAACAAAATAACTCTGCAATTTCCGCTTAAATGCATACCGACTGGTGGCCGTCCTCATATCAAGAGGAAGTGCATTCCAAAGAAGAAGGGACTGAATATGAAAGGAAGAATGAACAAAGTCAGAAGTATGAGAAGGACAGAGCAGGATTGTTAGAAGAACGCAGATTCTTAGCGTGAGAAGAACAAAGATATTGGAAGTGAGACACGAGATAAGAAGGAGGAGTGGGAGAGTTGAGAGTTGAGTGGGTGAGTTGAGTTGAGTTGAGTTGAGTTGCATTCCCTTTAACATTCCTCCTTAAAGTTGTGTCTTTAATTAAAAGGTGTTTTGATGGGTGACCCTAATGACGTAGCCATGAGTGCCCCGTTACAATCTCTTTGGGTCATAAAATTGGGCATTAAAAGAGTCTTTAGCTGTATTTTCGAGCTAATCTGAAAACACCGCAGGGGAAATCATTCTGGAAGTTAAGCTTAGTTGCGGTTCTTCCGGTCGACTTACTTGCTTTGAAAGTATTTTCTAAAAAAACTTACTGGTTCCGTGATAAACAATGTTATTTGTGCTTTGATAGTTTTAACCAATGATGGTTGTCCTATGTAATAAGCAGACCTCTGTTGTGAAAAATTGTCCGTCAATCTGCGTAAAATTAGGGCGGCGCCACAGTAGCAACAGGGTAAATTTCTCACAGCAGTAATTTTAGGATAAGTTTACAAAATTCGACCACGTAAATAGTTGAGGTTTGGTATACTCGACTGTCACTAACTACTCAAGTCACTAAAAATATTAAATTTTCTAACTCCGCACACTTCAATCCGTCAACAACTGCTACATCCATACCATACCCTTTGCCTACGCTAGCGCCATTGTGGAGGGTTTTTGAATTGTTATTTACTATATAAATATATATATATTTTTTTGTAGCTGGACCCTTTTTCAACTCTCGCCCCTTAGGATTCAGTTCTTCTTACTTCTATTCTCCATGCCAAATACAGAGTGTTTTATGACAACTCAATGTCAAATACTGATGATAATGACGATTTTCATGGAGTCCGTTATAAATATGACGGAAATACTCTTCTAGGAAACCATAGCTTCAGAGTGGGATTCAAGAAGAGAGAGTAATAAAACCTTTTTGTATAATAAAATACATACATGTCGCTGACTTAGGCTTTTACTATCCTAGTGTAGTACCCATCCTTTACAAACCTACTCAAGCTGAAAATTGATAAACGGAATTCCTAATAGCAAGTTGGCAACCGATTTATATAAAATATATCAATCATTGAAGGAATAGAATTTGCTGAAAATATTTCATCGTGTATCTGAGCATTATTCGGTTCATAAAAAGGTTAAACAATTTGAAAAATTATCTGTGTTAATTTTCGTTAAGGAAAACCGAATACCCTAGAAACACGTAAGATGAGGGAAAATAATTGTTGACGCCTACGTTATTTTGCCCTGTTATAGCAATTCATACTACTGTCAAAAATGTGAAGTTGTGATTTGAATATAAGGGCAATTTAAGTTGGTAGTTAATTTGCTTTATAACTAATTTCCCTGACTTTACATGCGTGTATACAATAATCTTATCACCAAGCAAAATATAAATCCACATTGAAACATTAAATCAACTCGCACGTCGCTACATACACGTAATTACTCCAGTATCGAGTCTATAAATCCTCAAACGTTATCAGTACCTCCCAGACACAATAACTCACGGCGACCAACTACATACCAAAAACCTCGCTAAATATTAGCATACACTAAATAATTTTGTACGCGGCAGTACGTAAGACGAACCCACTTTATGTTTGTCAGCGATGGCGTAATGTTGATACAGAGCGTAATGAAACCAAATACTCACTGTACACCAGAGTACATGGTACTCCTTGTTGTCACATATATTTTATTTAAGGGACCGGCGAACTACGCATGCCAATGCGTAATTCATACAAACGTAATACCAAAATAATTTGTAAATCAAACATATTCTTAAGGTAGTGTGTATCTAAATCCGATTGGATTACAGAATATCTAGGTTCCCAAATATATATTTTGAAAGGACTCTGATATAAAGACGAGATATGAGGAATTTCAAATTTCTATGGAAAACTTATTTTTCTCATATCAGTATCCATTCAAAATATAGATATATATTTGGGAACCTAGATATTCTGTAATTCAATCGGAATAAATACACACTACATTAAGAATATGTTTGATTTACAAATTATATTTTGGTATTACGATTGTATGAACTATGCATGCTCCGTAATAAGCATTCCCTTAAGCATTCATAATTTCTCGTAATATCTGCGTGCGCTGATGACTTTTAGGAAATGTAGTTCACGGTAAAGCAACATGGCGGGCTCAGGAAATGGCGCGTGACCTTGAATATTGATATCAGGTTTTATTTGTCTTTTATGGTGTTATAGGAAAATGTTTAAGAGGGATGCTCAAATGTAGCTCGCGAAATTCAAATTTACTTACGTTTTTTTTGCAATTTGAAGGTCTGTGTCAAGTTGTATATTGATTAAAATATGATTCGGGACTGTAACAAATATGACTTTACAGAATACGACCGTAGCAATTAACATTGTCGGATCTACATTTTCATTTTATTGCATTAAAGGCCTTAGAATAAGTTTATACGCATAAGCATATACTACTACGTCAGGTAATTAGTATTTATACGTCACACCAAATTTGGTTAAGGTACATTGACTATTGTTCACTTTGGCAAAGTGAACAATAGTCAATGTACCTTAACCAAATTTGGTGTGACGTATAAATACTAATTACCTGACGTAGTATGTAGTATATGCTTATGCGTATAAACTTATTCTAAGGCCTTTAATGCAATAAAATGAAAATGTAGATCCGACAATGTTAATTGCTACGGTCGTATAATCATTGTAATTAGCAACAACTCCTTAAGTTAGAATTAGCCTCAAATGTCATGATTTGATGAAGTAGTCATTCAATAGTGTAATATGAATTTAGAGGGATGTATTGATGATTTTTATGATTATAATTCTATAAATAAATATTTGTTACAGTCGCGAATCATATTTGCTGAAACATACAATAGTTGATACTCCAACCCTATACTGTACAAAACATTCATAGGTTTCGTAAATTTTTTTGGTAGTTGTTATCTGGAGTACTGAAGGTACCACAATTCAATAGATATCTTAGATTGATTGGTGATCGTAATACGATGCGAGTACTCTTGGCAGACGCCTATATGGTTCTGGTTGACAGTCACGTGCAGGACCGTTCGTTGTTACGGTTTCTGAAGACACAGGCCATTAGATAACGGGACTGTTCTTCTATGTATAGCTTTTGCACTAATAGGTTAACAATGAACAAAGCCTTTGTGAAAGATGAGTGTTACTTTTGTCAAGCATTTCGGCCACAGGCATTTTTTTACACTGTCAAAAATAAAAAAAGACCCATCACATGGTACCTAGTCATCTGCAGTCACATGCAGGGGAAAATCTCTGTTAACGGTTGCGCGCAATGTAACCTGTACTCTCAAAACGGTGAAGGAAAACAGCAATGTAACCACGCAAAACATTGTGCATTTGGCTGTAGGAAACAACATATATTTAATACTTAATTTCGTGAAGAAAAGTAAAAAAAATTGGTACCTACATCGGAAAATCTCCGTAATCAGATGATTCCCAGGTATCGTCCGATACAAAGAAATGATTACAATGACGGAGGTGACAATAGTGACTCTCGGCTTCGTTAAGCTTCTTTATACAGCGCCTTGGTATAACTTGCAAAATTCCGATATAAATGAACCGTTGTTAAAAAACCGCAACTTAAAGGAAACTTCAATTTATTAAATATCAGCACTTCTCCTCACGGAATCTTTTAGTTGGGGAAGTTTATAGCATCATGTAGGGTGGATCACCCCCTGAATAATGGAAGGCGGGGCCAAATGCGATTCGCGCTTAGCGCTTAAACTGCTTTAAAGTCAACTCGTATAAGCCTTCTTACCATCCGATGCATTTTCGATACGTCACGTATAAAAGTTTATAACTAAAAGCGCTGCGCTTCTTATCTACTTTCAAGTTCGTTTAGCGCGTAAAGATAAGAGAATTGCTATGTTACTGTCGAACTGAGAGTTGAGAAGTTTTAGTACACGAAGAGTCGGTAATAGGTACTGGTTGTTTTAAAAGTTCAATAGATTCTTTTGGTTGAGTATTTTTTGATTGGCTGCGCCCATGATTGGGTGCAATCGTTGGAAGTCGGAAATAGTCGGCAACAGTCGCATTTAGATTTATATTCCTAGATTAATCCTTCTATTATAGATGTCACTTTTCCTGCAGTGCGATTCTGTAACCATCTCACCGTGAAAACTTAGGTGAAGTGAGCGTGGAGTGAGTTATCAATTGTGTCAATTCCTAGCAAAAACAAACTCACATCACCTAAGTTTTCACGATGAGATTTTTACAGAATCGACCGGCCGTACATAAATAAACCATTTTAAATTACTAGCTTACCTAAGTTTTTGGTGTTAATCGACTTTGCCTATTGCCACTTTTTACTGGTCAAGAATATGCTTAAATGCAAGTTTATTATCAAGTGTTAAAATAGTGCAAACTACATATCTATACAATCTATGTCTACACAAATAAATAAAATTGAAGTGTCTGTTTGGAATTTCAAAATAACAGCTTTTTACTAAATGCATATAAGAAGTATATATCTACGGTACTTATAACAAAAAACAATTAAAAAAATTTTTGGCCATCTATCTGCACGTTTGTTTCGACTAATCTCCGAAAAGGCTGGACCGATTTGGACGGGACTGCAACTGGCAGATAGCCGATATGAAATCCTTCGGCCGTTTACACATCATGCCGTAGCTGCAGCGGCACCGCCACCGCCGCGGTGCCACTGTATTAGTTACCCTTGGATTTATATGAATCCTTATACATGGCGCTGCGCCAGTTTTGATAGGTCTTACCGCCGCGGCGGTTTTTTGTGTGGAACCGTAATTCTTTTTAAATAAAAGTTAGTAACTCTGTATAGTATCGGCTACCTGCCAGTAATATAAGCCAGTCTTCTATCATAAATCATAATCGATAACATTTTAGACATTTTTCGTGCTCCAAAAAAATCTCATATCAATTGACCTCACGAAGGGACATCATGAAACCTTGAAAGTATGCAGCTTATCTTTGACGTGAGCCATAAAAATAGACTGAAGGGAAAAAAGGGCTACTTTACCATAACACTGTGAGAGGACGGTTGGTACCTTAATGTCACTATCAGTCGATTATTACCACATTTGGGGGATGATGTCACCAAAGACCCTATTTCCTAGGAAATTATGTTAGCGAAATGGAAATTGTGAAATGAAATGGTAGATAAGTGTGATTCTCTATTTAAATGTTTGATGCCTATGATGCATAGGTAGCGTTCAGTAATATGCCTAATGTTTCAGTTATTTTTTCCGTATTACAAAGTATTTACACATGTCAATAATTGCTACTAAGAATTTGAATTGTGGAATGACAGGTTTTTATAAGCCGATCTACTTAAGATTTTTCAAAGCTAATGTGAAGGTGGAAGACAAGTCACATTGTGCTATTTATTCCAAGTAAATATTTATTTATCGACTTACACGTACCTTGACAAGATATTTGCTTTTTTACCCAATGCGACAAATGCGCTTATCCATACTTTATATATACCAGGGGTGGCCAACTTGGTTAGACGCAAGATCTACTGTTCACTGATGACACTCTGGGCGATCTACCAATTACATACTTCTTGAAATCTTAAATGAAGCAGCATAGTTCAGTACACAATTAATATGTAGTATTTTTTATTTTATTAAAATGGAAAATATAACTCGTAACCACTCGTAACTCCGCTAGTCTCTCGTCAACCGACTGACGGATTGACAACCGCCCGCGCCCCACTCCAGCGTCCCATACGCTTCCCGCTTATTGTTATCGCGCACCGAAAACAAAAGAGAGCTAAACTGCATAGACGAGAGGATAAATAACGTGACGGAAAGGCGATTGAAAAATGATACAAGATGATGCGTGCAGCAGTGATTAGGTACGTTGCGCAGTCTGTTGTATGCATTCATATTTTTTTCCTTGCCACGATCGACTGAACTAAATAGTCGCGATCGACCGGTTGGCCACCCCTGGTATATACTATACAGGGTTATTGGAAAAACACCAACAACCTCTTAAGAGGTTGTTGGTGTTTTTCATTGTACTCATCATTATGAATAATTTTTCCTATGCGACAATACCTGAAATCACGAAAAAAAATCAGCTGTCCCCTACATTTATGCTCGTATAAAGGCTCGTACACACAGGCGCGACGCGACACGCGACACAAAGGCACCGCAAGTCGCGCGACGAGCGGTGCCTTTGTGTCGCGTGTCGCGTCGCGCCTCTGTGTACGAGCCTTAACTCGTCAAAATGTAGGGAACAGCTGCATTTTTTTGTAAGAATGTTTGAGTTGAGCTTCACGATTTCTGACTAATGCGTGCACTGAATGGACAGGTCCTCTCAATTTGTGTGGTTCTTTCCTCAAAAGACCATCTCAGACATCGATCTACATGCTCTTCATAATGATCTGACCAAAATTATGTCTGGACTTTAAAAGAGACTGTGACCTCTGAGTTTGTTTCGGCCTTTCTTCTCAGCAGACTAGTCAGATATGAAATGCCGACCTCATCTAGTTCTTAAAATATGATTGACGTGTAAAAGTGTTTGTGCAAACCTACTTACAAAAATGAAATCATTTATCATTTAATGCGAAAGTAACTTTGTCTGTATTCTGTATGTTACCTTTTCACTCGTAAATCACTGACCCGACCGTTATGAAAGAAAGAAAGATGGTGGGACCTGTCAGCGGGATTGTCCGAAAGGGTTACCGCTGGCCCGGAACATAAAGGGCGAAGGAAGGAACACGGGTGGGTTTTAGTCAGTAAGAGTCTGACACTCCCTTCCGCTCTACCCAGAGCGGGAGGAGTCATTTGATGATTTCACATCCTGAAAAAAAAAAAAAAAGATGGTGGGACCTGGAAAAGGATATGGGCTTAGTCGCGTTAAACAGCTAGTATATAATATGTCTGAAAACATATAAATCTAAAAAAAAAAACGATTTTAGAAATGATTTAGACTTGACAGAGAAGAGTCGTAATTTTGAACTTATTGAATTGATCTCTTTTTTTACTAGGTATACGACGTTTGATATGAATTTTACAAATGCAACTATATGGGTTAGGATGTATCGCATTTATCTATCTACAATCTAGCCATAAAGTTCATATTCTCCTAACAAAATGTTATGACTTTAACAGCAAAGTAAACGGATGGAACATGATATTATTTATTAATTTCCCCTTCGCTATCACTTCAGAAGTTCAGATAGCTAGATAGAAAATAGATAGATAGAAGTACGGTTTTTTTACATTTTTCCATAACGTTCTGTAGTAAATATTATTCAATTCTTCAGATAATGGTCCACAAGATTTTTCTGTAAGAAACTTATAATTAAGAAATAAGTGAAAAAGAACTTAGCACTGTTGAATTTTAAATCTTGTTATTATGTTTCGAATACTGGGCTTTTAGCCGAGTATTACGGTGTATAATGTTTAAGTACTGTGTGTTTTACTTGTAAAGAAAAAAAAAATTTTTTTTGTTTCTTATTAAAAGACTTTTGCCTTTGCTTTAATTATTGGTTTACATTACAGGGATGAAAATTTGCTGCAAGATTATCTAAGGGCTGATTTTTCCATCGCCAGATAACTTTTATTCGAAGTTTAAAATTGATGTTTGACAGTGTTTGTAAGAAATAACTGTCAAGATTTCAAAATTATTCCTCCGATAAAATTATCTGGCGATGGAAAAATCAGCCCTTAGTCGCACAATTACAACTACAACAAATAACACCCGAGCTGATTGTAGCCAAATGGAAGTCTACCAATTATAAAAAAAGTACAAAAAAGCTAGCCTAGCTTTTTAATTCTCACTAGACACTTAACATTAAAAAATAAAAGTAACTACTAAAAAAACCGGTCAAGTGCGAGTCGAACTCACGCACTGAGGGTTCCGTACTTTGTAGGTATGTAAATAGTTTATCACGGGTTTTTTTTAATGTACCTACAAATTTACGGTTTTGGATTTTTTCTTTTACTTGTGCACACTATATTCTTCTATTAAAATATTTACACACTAACTCTATAATAGAAATAAAAATTAAACATATTTACAAGTATCAAAAAGGGTTACAGGGCGTCGAAAAATTCGTCCACATCGCTGTCAACAGGAAAAGTGCCCAGAAGGCTGGCAGCATTGCCACGTTGGATAGCAATGCTGATTCTTTGGCCAAAAAATAGGCCCGCCCTCTGGTCACGTGAAGAGTCGACCAACCGTTTGGCGATTTCCCGAAATACTAGGTGGGCACTCGGGCCCCATGGCCCTAGAGTTTCAACCCCAAACGGTTCAAATACATAATCGCCAATTAAATTATTGTATTTGCGCCGTTTGAGGTTTTCAGCACCTGCAGCAGCCGCCCCAGCGCAGCACACTGTGCTAGGAAGATGGGAAGGTGCAAGGGTGTCGACGCAAGTTGCGTCCCACACCAAAGGCCTACCCAACTTCCATGGCATTAAGGTCATACCATCTGGTCTCTTGCCATCGACGCGTGCCAAGCCAGTGGGTTCCAATACAGCTGGCACCCCGGCGGTGGCAAGAGCACGACGGATGAGATCATTAATGCTAGCGTGCCGCGCTATCCGACCTGCACTCTTACTACAAGAAAGGCCATGGTGTCCGAGGCAATCGACTGCTTCACCACATTGACAGCGATGTGGAGCAGCACAAGGAGCGCCCAAACGCAAACATGTAGTGAGCCGGAAGGTTGTATCACCTAACATAGTTCCTATATTAGGTGACGGTAGAGCCTGAAGCCAAAGGCCCGACTCCCACTCACCCACAGCAAGCAGGCGGGCACGCTCAGCAGAATTGGTAGACGTATTAATAAGTTTATTCCGTACCAACCTGCAGAGCGGCTCATCCCACTGTCTCTGGGAAAACGGATTTTCGGGCCGATCCGTGTCCGGGCAAGCCACTTTCCAGGCGTCCTCTGCATCGGACAAGCACGGCACTTCCGAGCTAACCAGGGAGAGAGTTAAAATTTTCCTGGTTAGTTTTTCAGTGCTGTGGACAGAAGACAGGAACGCCGGTAAGCTAACACTAGAAATTTTGCGGATGCCAAGGCCACCAAAACGAATTGGTAGGGTGGCTTGCAGCCACGCTCGGTCGTCCAGGGCCACATTAAGAATGGATGATAAAGTTTTGCGAATAATTTGGTCAATTTTGTCCAAAAGTTGTGGTTTCTTCCAAAGAGGAGAACAACGGAGAAAATACATATAATTTGGACCAAAACAGCAATATCTGATAATGGTGAATGCCGAATGTAAATTAATTTTGGAGAGTCTATCCGAAATATCATTGAAATTTTTAATTTTGTCGTCGATGAAAGATGAAAAACTTTCTTCAAAAATAGGGGAACCAAGGAGGTGTAGGGAACTTTTTTCTAAAATTTTGATTTGTGGGGCTATTGCATTAAATTTATTTATAGTCGATTGTCTGTCGGTAATGTCAGAGAGGTAAATTTCACATTTTGAGGGGTTAAGGTCCAGGCCAATAGATTTAAATTGACTTTTGAGAAGTTGTAGGTCAGCCAAAACAGTGTCAATATCACCTCCTAGCGTTCCATCATCTAAATACCACACATTAAATTTTGAATTTAGTTGTTGAATTATGGGATGAATAGCCAAACTGAAAATGACAGGCCCGAGAGGGTCACCTTGTTGGCAACCAACTGCAGATTCCAAAACGTTTTCCTTGTAAAGTAATTTTGAAGGGTGTCTATAACATTGCCACAAAAAACCATAAATTTCACCATTTTACTTGTGCTAAATGATCTTTCTCCTTGCCAAATTTTATGATTCTAGGTCAACGGGAAGTACCTACCATATAAATTTTGATTCTCTTGAGTGTCGAAATACCTATACATTTTTTGCGGCATAAACGGCCGTATCTTTTTTTACGTTAACTTAGAAGTTTGATTTTTTCACAGTTTCAAAGGACTGTAGACTTGAGTATAAGGTTTTAATTTCAACTCGACACCTG
Organism: Luperina testacea; assembly: GCA_927399505.1. NCBI lineage: Eukaryota > Metazoa > Arthropoda > Insecta > Lepidoptera > Noctuidae > Luperina > Luperina testacea. Next base: position 6,361,344 of record OV656771.1, read on the forward strand.
TACGCGTTCCCGAGATAAAGGGTCTTGACAGACAGAGGACGAATGGACGGACGGACAACACAGTGATCCTATAAGAGTTTCGTTTTTTCCTTTTGAGGTACGGAACCAAAAAACAATATATTTATTATAACTTAAAATTGTATTACATTCACGTTGTTATTTTGCTTTTGTTGTCCTAAAGGTTCGATTGAGCTCAAAAAGTAATAATGTGGAACCACTCAATAGTTCTTTACCAAGGTACCTACTACTTGAGCTTAACGCCAAACTTAATGAATATTGATTGGCTTTTCAGCAGTAAATATTGCTTTGTTTTAATTAAATTTTACGTGATGGTACTTTATAGTTGAACAAGCTATTGTAACCTATAGTACTTAAGATATATTATATATGTCGTAGTCAACTGGCGGTTAACTAAATGGCTAATTTAACCAGTTGGCTGCGACATGTACAAAAGCTGTTGGTGTACCTTTTTAAATAAATAAGTAAAAAATATAATAGTTAAAATAAATTTTGCCCGCGGCTTCGCCCGCGTGGTTGGTGCAATATATCTCATGAGAATGTACTACAGGGATCAAAAGTAACCTCTGCGTTAATCAAAATTCATCAAATTCGATTTTGCCGGTTTTGCGCCAATCCGGAACATACATCTAGACGAAAGAACAAACGGACACAGATTATAAACTATATTTTTAATACAGTTGCTCAAAAAGTGGCGTATTGCAGGGACGTATAGCGTTCGGGAAGTGGGCTATTACATACTCGTGCTTTTTTTTACCTTTCCCGAACTCGTGCGTTCTCTTTCCCAACTGTCAAAATAATGTCTATTAAAAAGAAAAACCAACCATGAAGTTTTTACTAAAAAAATTCATAGAAGTTTTTATGATTCATGCAAATACGTATATTTCTAAAAAGACGCTACTAATTTGTTTCAATATCAGATTTAATGATTTGATTTAATGAGTTAGGTTAGGTTTCATCTCATTAAATTTCATTTTCATTTCATATCAATAAAAAAATTCTACTGAAGACTTGGCTGTACGGGCATAGTTCCCTTTGCCTACCAGAATAGGTGAAGAAAAAAAAATCTGTGCTTATATTCTACGGTTGGCGCCATTGGATAGTTGAGTTTATTGTGTTTTTATTATTTTATTAAATTGCTTCATTTTTTCGCAACTGTATTAAAAATAGTCGTTCAGTACACGTGCGAAGCCGTCATTGCAACTTGTTCCGACTGTCAACCCTCGCCTTCGGCTGCGCCTCGGCTCGGGTAGACATTTGTCGGAACTCTTTGCAATGACAACCTTTCCGCACTTGTAATGAAATATACTATTTCGGTAACAGGCTCGTTCCCACACCGCGTAGAAAAACATTTTTTTTCTAATGAATCTGTATATTATGTATATTGAATGAACAGTTTTGACTTCGTCGATACTCTTTACTATACGTATAGATGAATCGAGAATGTTAGAAACACCTGCCATGACATCCATCAAATACATACCATGGGGACCTTTCAACGATTTACGGGACAAAAGAAAGGTGCGAAAGGTATCCCCTAATCCATTAGGCTGTTCCCTAGGAGACGACGTGGAAAAGGGTCTAACACTCTAAAAGTACTTTCCATGTCACCACATTGATTTCCATAAGAAACTAATTATGTAAACCTAAAGTTCTCGACAGAGTATATTATTATTATGTTATGTCCTTTATTTCATTCATGATCATCATAATTAGCATATAATGTTCCCACCACTGGGGCACAGGCCTCCTCTCTGTGAGAGGGAGTGGGCCGTAATCCACCACGCGGGCCCAGTGTGGGTTGGTAGAAGTCACATGTCTTCTTTCGTCTCTTTATTTCATTAAGGGCTGATTTTTCCAACGCCAGATAATATTGTCGGAGGAATAATTTTGACAGTTATTTCATACAAACACTGTCGTCAAACATCAATTTTAAACTTCGAATAAAAGTTATCTGGTGATAGAAAAATCAGCCCTTAATTCATATAAATTATATTTTTAAATATTAGCATATAAAACATTTAAAAATATAAAAAATAATAGCTCATCGGTATCAGGAACAGGGTCAAATTACCGGCGGCGGTCAGAGACCTCTTTATACATACCTATTCCTTAGTGTTTTTATGCGAAACAAATCACACATTCCTGCTAATTTCTTCCATCGGACTTTGCACTTTTTATTTTTATCTTTATTTTTGTTTTATCTGATGCTCGACTATTATCTGACTTATGGTGTATTGTGTGTCTTTTAGTTTGTGCTAAATAAATGTATTTACTTCTTCTTCTTCTTCTTCCTGACAATGAGAGCCGTGTCCAGAAGTACCGGTTTCCGAATCAAGCCCTTGATCCAGCTGCCCAACGAGAGCCTCCTCAGGTGTTGGTCGAGGCTCTTGGCTATTATTATTATTTGGTTAGACACACTAGCAGCTAATTAGCTGATACGTGTGTATCTAACAGCTTGGAGTTATTTAGTCTGCAGTAGATTGTTGGAGCAATTGAGTGTGGGAGCCGTCACAACATTACATACAATAATATTGGTGTTGTTTCTCAGTCCCTTGATTAAAACTTACCTATTTCACCATTGAATCAGTTATATTGTTTTTTTCCTGATCGAAAGCCTATTCACTTTCAATCCTGCACTATAAAGTGAGAAAATTATTATCCCCAGCAAACTTCCTCATTGAAAGTCAAGTCATTCCTCTATACACCAAGCAGAATTCACTCTAAAAAAAGAAATCCGTAGCCACCTTAAAATAAATCGACAAAACGAATATCCATGCGACTAAGCTACCGTAATGGCAGGAAAATTTATACCAGCACTTGCAAACGACGAAACCGAAATGCCTACTCGATTTACATTAGAATTCTTCGCGATACATTCCCGAATACAAATGGGATCAACTGCTCCCCGGAGAAAATGCGTGACAGAATAAAAACTGCAGCGGGGAAGAATCACAAAAGCTTTAGTAATTAGCTCAACATTCACGTACAACGCGAGTAACAAAGAGTGACGTATCTAGATTTTTATTACGCCGCTGTTTTTGCTCGTTCCGTTCCCTTCCGCAAGGAAAATGTCATGTAATTTTAATTTGAGCTTGACTCAGACATTCCAATTTCGAACCGCAGTGAGTACAAACACTTTTTTTAATGAATACGACGCGCTTTCTGATTTCTTTAACAGCGCCATGCTTGGTACTCGACATGTTGTAAATTTTAATGTGAATTCGGAGGTTGTCATGCCAGCAGTTTGCTTTTCAAGTAGGGGCTCATGTGATTATGGTAGTCTTCTTTTACGGTTTTATGGTGATTATGATACTGTTGTTTAAGGGGGAAGCGCTAAGGTAGCCCGCGAAATTCAAATTTTCTTACGAATTTTGCAATTTGCTGGTCAGTATTAAGTTGTACGTCGATCAAAATATGATTCGCGGCCGTAACAAATATGTGTTTACAGAATTATAATCATTAAAGTCGTCAAACACGACTCTCTTAAGACCACGTAACCCCAAAGAATGACGATTTCATGAAACAGTTATTCTTACGTGGTCTTAGAGAGTTGTTTTGATGACTTTAATGATTATGGTTCTGTAAAGACATATTTGTTACGGCCCCGAATCATATATTAATCAACGTACAACTTAATACTGACCAGAAAATTGCAAAAAACCTAAAAAAAATTGAATTTCGCGGGCTACCCTGGCGCTTTCGCCTTAAGTGCTAACTGCCTAAAAAAAAAGAAAGATTGGTATGAAAATTATATCTCTTTCCATCATAGACATCATCCATCGCTTTCCATCAGGCGTGATCAAGGTCAAGAGTGGGCCTATTCAGCAAAAAAAAAAAACCCATTTCAAGTCGTTGTCTTAGGTTCTGAATTTTCGTTTTTTTGCCACTGACTTCTGAAATTAAAGTTATTTTTCACTCTGTAGTATTTTGTTTTAGAACTCGTTTGTTTTTTTATAAAAACCATTATTGTTTTCCGTTTTTTGGATAAATACGAGTATATGGGAACACCGCGCAAGCTTACTACAAACGGAAAAAAAATACAATTCAAAATTGGATCGGTCATGAAAATATCGAAGAATATACGTAATAAATACAAACAGACGCACGTAGAACCTCCTCCTTTTTAGATGTCGGTTAAAAATTATTTTCGTTCTTGCCGATAGCTCCATACCAGAGATACATACGTACCCTGTTTAATTTTCTTTTGTCTACTTTATGTTTATTTGAGTTACATTACTTCAGACTTTTATTTGTGTCTCTGGTAGTCATAACATACAAATAAATCCATCTATAGTTGCACAAAGGATTCTAAGAACAGACTTGTGATTTTATTGATACAAAAGAAAATTTCTAAGAATTGACACTCGAATGATACATTATCCTTCTTAGATTTTATTGATACAAAAGAAAACTTCTAGGAATTGACACTCGTATGATACATTATCCTTCTTTGATTTTATTGATACAAAAAAAAATCTAAGAATTGACACTTTTTATTATCCTTCTTTGATTTTATTGATACAAAAGAAAATTTCTAAGAATTGACACTCGAATGATATATTATCCTTCTTTGAATCGCCTCTATGTGATGCAAATATAGGTAGGTATATATTTGAAGAAATCAAACAATAGCTTCGACTCAAAAGAAGCAAGGAAGTAGCAGGAAGGGAGTCTGCCTGAGAGAGCTTGTCTTAAGCATCAAACTATGAAAATATCTAGATAATTTGCGTTTATCACCTACCTAATTAAAACATGCGTGTCTGTTAACATTTTTTAATTACGTACTTACTTTCAATAAACCCTTTGAAAATCAAAGCCAAAAATCTCTCTCCTTCAAACTACAACCTTTACCAAAAATAATTTGTCAGTTCCACAGTTTAATTTCAATGGTAAAGTTTTAAAACGGCTCTCTAGTTAAAAGCAGTGAACGGAGCCTGAAACGGCCGCCATAATTATCTGAAGTCCTCAGCTGAATGAAGTTTAAAATCGTTGCAACAGAAAATTTTAACTGGAAATTGAAACCATGTCGTTATATCCTTTAGTGATTAAATTCTTTTTTTAACGACCAGTGCCTTGCGGTTTTACCCGCATTAGTATCAATCACGTTAGAATATCGAATTTAAAAGTATCCTATGTGTTAATCCAGGTTATGAACTATCTGTGTGCCAAAAATTTCATCCAATTCTGTACAGCCGTTTATGCGCCAATCCAAAACATACATGCATGCAAACGGACAAAAATCTAAAAACTATATTTTCGGCATTAGACTTACGTCACGTCGAAATTACTTTTTTTTAAAAGATCATCCATACTATATACTAATATACCTACTTATACTATATAATATTATAAATTCGAAAGTAACTCTGTTTGTCTGTCTGTATGTTACCCTCTTACGCCTAAACCACTGAACGGATTTCGATCAAATTTGGTAGAGAGATAAATCTATCTCTCTACCAAATTTGATCGAAATCCGTTTCTAAACTATCCTATGTCCTTACCCGGGATGCAATCGCATCCCGGGTAAGGACATAGGATAGTTTTGATCGACATACCTCGCGGGCGAAGCCGCGGGCGAAAGCTAGTATTATATATATTCAATGTGTAGTTTTGACTTCGTTACTATTTTACTGTACGATTTTGTATCTTTGGACGTATTAAGAGACATTATTAGTACGATGGTCTGCAATCTAGGAGTTGATATTGTGGTATTTCGCCGAAATGTATGGGTTTGAAAACTAATAATATTTATATAAAAAAGGTTTTTAGTTTATTCTTCAGTTACGGTAGGTAGCTACTTACCCTATACTAATGCGGGGACCCTATACTAGACTATGGCCAGAGGGGCTATTCTCGTCATTTTAAGAACGTTCGAAAAAAGGTTTTTAGTTTATTCTTCAGTTAAGTTATGTAGCTACTTACCCTATACTAATGCGGGACCCTATACTAGACTATGGCCAGAGGGGCTATTCTCGTCATTTTAAGAACGTTCGCAATCTGTCCCAATCTGTCAAAAATACCTCTAATTTCCTTACATTTTGACAAGTTTTTGACGTTCGACTGTCGCCGAGATGAGACTGCGACTGGATTTTGAATGTTTTAAAATAAGAGAATCAACCTTCAGTTTTCTTGCACTCTGCCCCCGATAGGAAAAAAGACGCATCTAACAGTTTTTCCAGATTTGAGTTATGTATATTGCCGAAATCAGAAAAAAAACGCGCATCTGCCTGTATTTTTTATATTTCTCTAACTTCCTCCAGTGCGGTTTTAGCACAACAAAATAGGGCGCTTCTGTTCATTTTTTACACCCGATTGAAGATGAAAAGACGAATTTATGTGAAACTTAATTAAAAAGTCGCATTTATGTAGATAATGTCATTATACTTTATAGTTTTTTTTAGTTCAGTAATATAAAAGGCGCATATTTGTCCCTATTTCTAAAAGGGGTGGTATGAGATCTACCTCCTAGTGGTCCACCCCGGGCAACGGCACTACAGGCTTGCCTGTGGTACGGCTGAACGATCCTACTTAGCGGTGGTAGGCTCCGCTTGGAGCCGCCTGGCTCGCGACCACCATCCCACCGGAGTCCGGCGCCAAGCAGCTTGCTGTGTTTCGTCGGTGTGTGGGAGTGCCAGTGCCTTTGGGGGAGAAGGAGTTTGTCAGTTGCTCTGCTCAGAACCGGTTTTGGTCCCTGGGCTTAACTTGTCGGGTAACTCATTCTGGAGGGTAGCGGGATCCGAAGCACGGTGCCAGCCGTTGGCCGACCGCAGTCAGTAGGGGGCCCAAGTAGCACGCCAGCCACGTGCCAAAGGCTGCCCCGCCAACTCGCGAAAAATCCCGGTATGCACCACCGTGCCAGTCGGCGACTGGATGGGAGGACCCGGTGGACATATCCGGGGGGGTTCGGGCGTCCCCGCAGTCTCCAAATGAGTTCCCCATAGACTAGGTTAGCTCTAGTGTTCCACTTGGTTCACTGAGCAGCGCCTCGACAAGTCTCCTTTTTTCCCCCACAACTCTACTCAAAATGATCAAAGCAAAGAAGATGAATAAGGTTAAACAACGGCTGCACTTCCTCCCACTAAAAGTGCACCTCACTAATATCAGGGGGTTGCACTCAAATCTCGATCCGGTCCATCACCACCTTGAGACCGAGAAGCCGCACCTGTTTTTCCTGACGGAGACGAAGATAGCAACCCCGTCGGATGTGGCGTACCTCAACTACCCGGGTTACTCTCTTGAACACAAGTTCAAGAAGCAAGCTGGGGTCTGTGTGTACGTCCGCGATGATATTTGTTGTCGTCGTCTCCGTTGCTTTGAGAAATCGGGTTTTTCTACCATATGGCTACTTGTGGACACAGGCGTGGAGAAATCTATCTACATCGGCGTCTACCGATCGCACAGCGGTGACCAGGAGACAACGGCGCTCTTTAATTTCCTCGTGGAATCGACTGACGTAGCCCAGCAACGGTACCCAACAGCGAAGCTCATTTTTCTGGGGGACTTTAACGCCCACCATAAAGAGTGGTTGTTCCCGTTCCAGAGAACTGACCATGCTGGGTTGGAGGCGCGCAAGTTTGCTTTAACGCTAGATCTAACCCAGATGGTGAATGTGGCAACGCGGGTACCGGATGTCGACGGCCATACTCCCAATTGCTTGGACCTTCTGCTGGCAACTGATCCGGACAGTCATTCAGTATCGGTCTCAGCCCCGCTGGGAACGTCTGACCACTGTCTGGTGAAATCCATATCGACCTGCTCTCCTCCAGATGAGAGTCCTAGAGGCACGAGGCGAGTATGGCGATACGAGTCAGCAGACTGGGATGAGATGCGGCACTTTTTTGCGTCTTATCCATGGCGGCAGGTGTGCTTCTCCTCGGGTGACCCTTCGTGCTGTGCTGATGTGGTTGCGGACGTGATTCAGCAGGGGATGGAGTATTTTATTCCATTCTCCGACATTCCGCTTGGTCACAAGTCCCGGCCTTGGTATAATGCGGAATGCGCCCGCGCTGAGGCCCGAAAAGAGTCTGCGTACCAAGCCTGGGTCAAGGCCCGCGACCGCAAAGTTAGAGCGCGTAGGGTTCGCGCGAAGAAAAGAGCCTTTAATTGTGCCGCTAAGTTCTGCAAGCGGGTTTTGCGTAGGGCACGTTTTGACCATGTCGGACGTATTGGGATCAAGCTGGCATCGCATCCTCCGGGTAGTAAACAGTTCTGGTCCCTGTCTAAAGCGGTTGAAACGAATTTCTGTCGTCCCACTTTACCTCCAATGATGAAACCTGATGGGTCGCTTGCTCACTCTGCAGGAGAGAAAGCGAATTTATTTGCATCTCTCTTTGCAAGCAATTCACGTCTGGACGCTGGCTCCAAGCAACCACCCACTGTACCTCATTGTGACTCCTCGATGCCGGAGATCGCAGTTCACAATAAAGAGGTCCGAAGAGTTTTGTGCAGTCTAGACGTGAACAAGGCAAGCGGGCCTGACGGTATTCCAGCGAGAGTGTTGAGGCAGTGTGCGCCTGAACTGTCTCCTGTGTTGACACGCTTGTTTCGCCTCTCTCTTGAAAAAAGAACGGTGCCAAAATCCTGGAAGCTTGCAAATGTACAACCAGTGCCCAAAAAGGGCGACCGTGCTGACCCTGCATATTACCGACCGATCGCCATTACCTCCATTCTCTGCAAAGTTATGGAAAGGGTACTGAACAGTAAGTTGCTGACCTACCTTGAAGACAATGATCTCCTCAGTGACCGTCAATATGGCTTTCGCCGGGGACGGTCAACTGGCGATCTTCTCGTGTATGTCACGCACTGTTGGGGTGAAGCCCTCGAGAAACACGGCGAAGCACTTGCTGTATCGCTCGATATCTCGAAGGCCTTTGACAGGGTCTGGCACGCCGGTCTACTCAGCAAGCTTCCTGCTTATGGCATCCCAGCTGATTTTTGTAGCTGGATATCTGACTTCCTTAGTGAGCGGTCGATCAGAGTAGTCGTTGACGGCTGCTCCTCTGACCTTATGGCTATTGATGCCGGAGTTCCTCAGGGGTCTGTTCTCTCTGCAACTCTTTTCCTGCTGCACATCAATGACCTACTTCAGCCTGGTATTGTTGGGTACGCAGATGACAGTACTGTTTCAGAGAGATACTTGTCCAGCACAAAGGCCAGCGGGGCCGAAGTTCGTTTCTTGAGAGAGGCCATGGTGGAGCGGACAGATTTTACCTTGGGCCTTGTCTCCCAGTGGGGTGCTGACAATTTGGTTTCTTTTAACGCCACCAAAACACAGGCGTGTGTTTTTACCGCCAAAAGGAGTCGTTTCGACCAGACTCCTACTTTTCGGGGTACATCTGTTCCTGTAACAGATCGGCTCGAGCTCCTGGGCATGGAGTTGACGTCTAGTCTCAACTTCGGCGCCACCATCGAGTACAAAGCCCAAACTGCGGCCAAGAAGCTGGGCATCCTTAATAGGGTGAAGCGATACTTTACGCCTGGACAGCTTTTAACTCTTTACAAAGCACAAGTCCGATCCTGCATGGAGTATTGCAGCCACCTTTGGGATGGCTCAGCAAAATACCAACTTGCCGCGCTTGACTCGGTGGAACGCAGAGCTAAGAGGCTCATTGGCGACGAAAAACTGGTGGATGCCAAGCTTCACAGCTTGGCTCATCGCCGCAAGGTTGCCTGCTTGTCGGTCTTCTACAGATTGTACTTCGGTGAGTGTGCCCAAGAACTCCACGACCTCATTCCACCGGCCCCCTTCTACCTTCGGACATCCAGACGCACTGCAAGTTACCATCCCTACCTAGTTGCTATTCCACCAATTCGCACTAAGCGTTTTGAAATGTCCTTTATAATGCGCACAGCAAAAGAGTGGAACTCTCTACCTGCGTTTGTGTTTCCGAGTGCATACAACCCGAATCTCTTTAAAGTAAGAGTGAACAGGCTTCTTCTGGGTGAGCTCACTCCATCGTAGACTTTGTCTCTGTCATCTCTGACCTAGACTAGAGTCAAGAGCAAACCCATTTCAAATAAAAAAAAAAAAAAAAAAAAGGAAGTTAATAAGACGCAAATAGGTATTTGCGACTAACGCGCTAAAAAAAAACTGTTTTTACATTAAGAAAAAAAGACCACATCTGACCACGTGCGCCCTATTTACTTCGTAAAATTGTTTTAGCATAGGCGCATTTGCCATAATCGTCTTAATTACTTTACGTTGAATAAAAAATTGTGTTTTATTTACAAATAATAAATTAGGCTATGACTTATATGATAACCACGAACCTACTGTACTATTACTGATATACTTTAGGTTGTGATTACCTTAGATAAAAGGATTATTAAATATTTTATAAACATTTTACCTAAGCCAAGGGCTATCTACATACTTTCTAATTCTTAAGAAAAAAGGCGGAAATACCTATATGCGCCCATTTATGTTAAAATCATTTATTAGATAGATAAACTAAATACTTAGAAAAAAAGTACAGCCAAAAGCGTTTGAAATTTAAAGGACGCATCTAGCCGTTTACGTCTATTCAATTAAGTATGTAATATTTTCCTTAATTTTTTATGCTAAGATGAAACTGTTTTTTCATTATTTTTATTATAATAATTTAATAAATTCATATTATTATTAAACCAGGTTAAAGCCTATTATTAGAGGGTATTATTTTCAACTTTAAGTATGTAAAATATTAATTTACTCGAAGACAGCATACGATTTCCCGTTTTATTCATTAAAACATTTATTTCTCCGTTTTTACTTTTTGTTAGATACGTCTTTTTAACTATCGGGGGCAGCACTAGTAATCTGCCTTTTTTGTCTGGAGTATGCATTTGCTTGTTATTTTTTTTACGAATAATTTGTACTGTCCTACAACACTAAGGCCCTTTGTAGACGGTACGGCTTCATTGCGGCATATATACTGAGCCGTAGAAAAAACGTGTCCGTGTACGAGCTTCTATAGAGATCCATACAACACTGATGACGGTGACTACACACGGCGAATAAACCGTAGTTTTTCATGGTAAGGAAAACTACACAGAGGCCCTTCAGAGGTCTTGGTCATCTAACAAGTGAGAGCACTTGTTAGATGACCAAGACCTATCAAAGACCAGGAAACGCTATCAAGAGTAGAGACTCTTGATAGCGTTTCCTGAAGCTGTAAGTTCGTCGTTTCCTTCATGTACAATGCGTGCCACGAAAGATGAGACTTGACCCCGCCTCCCCTGCTCTTTCCGCCGCCCCTATGACGTCCGGTCTCGTCCCGCACTCAGACCTCATACCGCTAAAGATACCTAAAATCGTGTACTGCGCATGTCAAACCACGTGGTGTGTCAAGTCTCATCTTTTGTGGCACGCATTGTACTGTATCTATATTCAATCTGAAGTTTTAGCTGTCTACAAAACTATTCATCTTTGTGTCCTAGCCATATTACTGATCAAAAACATTACATCAACAAATGTAAACAAAGAATACCATCTTCTATCTACCCCTAGCAGTAACGACCTCTACTCTAGTACAAATGACACGCTTGTAAGCAACACACACACTTCTTGCTTAGTTTTTGTTGGTGAAAGTAGTCTATCTAGATACCTACTTTGTACTTATTACGAAACTTTTTCAATTTACCCTCTACTTTATACGGATGATAATACAGCAAAGACTTTTGTGGTAGTTTTACAAGACTAAAAGCATTCACTTGTTAAATGATAAATGATTTTATTTCAGTAAGTAGGTTTGCACAAACACTTTTACACGTCAATCATGTTTTAAAAACTAGATGAGGTTGGTGTTTTCTATCCGACTACTCTGAGAAGAAAGGCCGAAACAAACTCAGAGATCATACTCACTTTTAAAGCCCAGACATAATCTTGGTCAGATCATGTGAAGACCATATAGATCGCTGTCTGAGATGGTCTTTTGAGAAAAGAACCACACTGATTGAGTGGACCTGTACAGTCAGTGCACGCATTTGTCAGAAATCGTGCAGCTCAACTCAAAACTTAAGGAGCTCAACCATTCGACGAACAATACCAAAGAAAGGACATTTGGGTAGGCCGCATAAATTACTCAAACTGCCAGACTATGACAAAAACTTACACAACGAGAGACAAATAAAAATCTGAAATATAAAATATAATGAATGATTTGAATTTATTAAGACTTAGATCATGAACCGTTAGTACAGGTACTATTGTTTTAATGGAATATTACGTATCTAGATATAATAACTATCAAATTTTCCCAATCAACTTTGAACCTTATGCTTCAGCGATAAAGTTGAAAATCTATTAAAACAACCCAGTTTAGTACTCACTGTCTGGAAAATTGTAGGTACACTATATTTGCCACCTACACTCTAATTAACTTTTAGTCTAGGCTTTGTTAAACAATCTCTTTTGCTTAAATAAAAAATATAACAATCATGATGAAATCCTTACTTGATACAAAAAAAGAGAGTTCATTTAGAGGGTTCTAAAATTTTCCAATGTTGAGAATACATTTAGTAATGTATTCTCAACATTGGAAAATTTTAGAACCCTCTAAATGAACTCTCTTTTTTGAAATATTATTATTATTACTAGTGTACAGATGCCAGCACATCAAGCTACCCGAAACTGTAAAATTTTCCCAATAAACTTTGAACCTTAATCCTTTAGCGATAAAGTTGAAAATCTATTAAAGACATTTGACAGATTGTAGTAGCTTGATTGTTGTTGAAAGGTAAGTGTAGCTTGTTGGCGCTGCTACGTCGTAGCTCTCGTAGCAAAGTGCTACGATTGTCGTAGCATTTCAAACAAATGTTATCGAATTGTCATCCAGTAAACAAAAAGTTCATGCTTGAATGGTATAATGGCGAATGAATAAATACCAGTCAATACCAGTATATAAAACTTAAGCTTCACAGAGAGAACATGGAAATAAATATTCAATTTTAAAAACAACAACGCTATAAACTGAAATAATGAAACCGCTCTCAGTTCCCTTCTTCACGCGAAAATTAAAATCCGCACATTGCTCCGAAAAATACGACGAAAAATATAATACGCCCTGAAATGTCATTTAAAACTGTTACTGAACAATTCGTTTTTCCAGTATGCAAATTGCAACGATTAAATTGTCGAGCAACAGAACAGAATAATGCCATTTTATGATGACAATATGCCTCGAAGCAGACATGTTGTTGCAGACAGTGGGTTACAGTTGAAAATAGTTTATGATATGAATTCCACTTAAGTTGAAGCTGGACCAAGCATTATTATAGTCTTTATTAAAGAATTTTTTAACTATAGTATTGTGTAAGTTTAATAAGCATAATCAGGGACATTATCATTGCTAGGTCAGTTGGTAGATGTCACATGTCTTCGAATTATTGGTTCTAGGACATGCCGGTTTCCTCACAATGTTATCCTTTACCATTTTGACAGCAGTGGTAAATAAATAATTTACTCAAAATAAACGCCTGCCTAACCAACCAAAGTTGTCGACATAGCTCACAGAATAAGCAAGCTGAAGTGGCAATGGGTCGGCCATATTAGCCGTAGAACCGTTGAACGTTGTGGTAGACGTGTCCTTGAGTGGAGACCGCGAATCGGTAAACGTAAGGTGGGACGCCCCCTATTACATGTGACTTAAAACATAACTGGCGAAATATGGGAGTATAAGTACTCTGCCATATGTATGTTATGTATAGAAAATATTCTTATAATGTCAAATCTCATATCGACGCCTTGGTGTGAAAACCTCGTAAGTGTAAAAGAAGTAACTTTTCAGGAGGAAGAAAGAACTACGTGCTGTATAATTTTTGTACAGCTGACTTCAAAAGAGGAGGTTCTGTATTCTTATTAATTAATGTGGAAATTTAACTTTACATTTTTATATCCAGAACTGTTCGATACTATAAGATTGTCCGAAATGCATAAAATGCTACTTAGAAGGTATTGCTTTCCCGAGGTTTTCACTCTAAGGCGACGATTATGTACATTTTAAAATATTAGATGAATCCCACGAATCTTTATTGACTCCAAAGGCGAGTTTCGCAGAAGTGGAGACGTAACTGGAACGTACCAACCCGTATTTTGTAACTTCCTTGAAAAACGACTTTATTTCATTTCATACTAGCAGCGCCCCGCGGTTTCACCTGCATAAGTGTCGATCCCGTGGGAATATCGGGATAAAAACTATCCTATGTCCTTTCCCGGGACTCAAACTATCTCTATACCAAATTTCATCTAAATCAGTTTAGCGGTTTGAGCGTGAAGAGGTAACAGACAGACACACTTTCGGATTTATAACATTAGTATGGATGAATAAGTATAAATTCTCTTGTTGGTTCTTTGATCAACTGGCTGATTATGTTGACATTACTCATTTCATATCACGTTTTCAACTTTTCCGTGAGTATTAAAAGATCTATCGTATACGTGGGTACAAACATTTTCCGAGAAAAACAGTCTCCAGTAGGATAGCAACGTGTTTATTGGCAAATTCCATGGCAATATTTGAGAGATTATTCTTTTAAGGAAAATAACAAGGAAAACGATGAAGTGCGAAATACGTGAACTGATCCAATGATGTAAGAATGGAATGTTTTACGTCGATAAAAAAATACAGAGAGGAAAACAGTTACAAGGACATTGAAACAGTGTTCAACGGATTGAACATAAATTTTTACTTAAAATGGGTCACAAAGGGGTTAATGGGTCATGTAACATGAAAATAATAATAAACTCTAAATCAAAGCATTTTTTGAAGTGAAAACTTCTTTAGCGGCGCTGTGTACTTTTTTTGGAATGGGTAAAAACTTCTAAATTCGCGTCAGGTCACGTGACCCTGATCGTAAGATTCGTAAGACGTAAAACGAAAGACGCGCGTTGTTGAGGACAGCGCCATCTATGCACATCGGGAAGAACTACGAGGGCCTCGCGTACTAACTACGTAGTTCATCCAACAACGACGGTAGTTCATCCAACAACGACGAGATGGCGCTGAACCACGGATATATAACTGACGTTTTGTTTATAAGACGATTCACAAAATACACTCGTAATTGTTCAAGTTTTCACTTCTGTCGGCACTACCGGAGTGCCAGGTTTTTTTTTAATTAAACCAAATTGCAGTCAATTTTGAGCCTCATGTCCCAGCCTTGCATGTACACGCACTTCTTTATTGATGTTTTGTGGTTAACTTCTAGAGTTAGTATAGTAAGTATTTCTACTGTTTATTAAATTATTTTACAGTAAATTATTTCCAAAATAGTCAACAAAACTTCAATTTAAACATGATTGCTGAATATCGGTTCCACGATTTACTCACGAAACCATTTTCATAGCCATTGACTCGAATAATTTTTAATTATTATTTGTTTGGATTAAGCGCTGAAACAGTAACTGAAAGTGAAAGTACGGATTTAATATTATGAACTGTTTATTATGGTTGATAAATGTAAGCTTAAAGATTATTATTATTATGGGAAATGATGTTGATATACCGACGAACTGGACCTAAATAATTTACCCTGGATATCATGAGAATAATAAAGAAAATAAAAAAAAACAGCATGTGTGCAATTCACACGTGGTAGAAGTGAAACCTTCAAAAACACTGTATAATGCTTCCTGTCTCATTTTCTCCCACGTTAAATCTTATGAATTTTCATGTCTCTTTTTACTGTAGCTTTTTCGTTTCATAAACTTTCAAACCACAACGATGCTAAAGAACATCCATCCATCCATCCATCCATCCATCCATCCAAGTTCAAGTCCAAGTCCAAGTCCAAGTCCAAGTCCAAGTCAAAGTCCAAGTCCAAGTCCAGTCCAAGTCAAAGTCCAAGTCCAGTCCAAGTCCAGTCCAAGTCCAGTCCAAGTCCAGTCCAAGTCCAGTCCAAGTCCAGTCCAAGTCCAGTCCAAGTCCAGTCCAAGTCCAGTCCAAGTCCAGTCCAAGTCCAGTCCAAGTCCAGTCCAAGTCCAGTCCAAGTCCAGTCCAAGTCCAGTCCAAGTCCAGTCCAAGTCCAGTCCAAGTCCAGTCCAAGTCCAGTCCAGTCCAAGTCCAGTCCAAGTCCAGTCCAAGTCCAGTCCCAGTCCAGTCCAAGTCCAGTCCAAGTCCAGTCCAAGTCCAGTCCAAGTCCAGTCCAAGTCCTGTGAGCATGACATGGCATGGCACATGGCATGTCCTAGAACCAAAAATTCGAAGACATGTAACATCTACCAACCCGCATTGGGCCCGCGTGGTGGATTATGGCCTACCTTTCACAGAGGAGGCCTGTGTCCCAGCAGTGGGAACATTATAGACTGATTATGCAACGATTTTGTGGGTTCCGTACCCAATGGTTGCCAACGGGACCTTATTTCTAAGGCTCCGGTGTCCATTCGTCCGTCTGTCACAGTACTGAATCTTCAAGCTTCTAGCTCCATCTCAATATTAAGTGATATATTCATTAATTTGCAAATATTCTCTAAAAGGGTTTACGTGTCGAGGTGTTTACACAGCTATTGGTAATTGACAGGCCATGATACAGCCAGATAAATTAATTATTATGCAAATTGACACCCTACGTCAATGGACCGACAAGCGTAGTGTGGGAGGCCCCCTCAGCTAGATGGACCGACGACCTCATGGTGAGTGGGACAGACTGGATACTAATGGCGCAGGACAGGGTGTTGTGGCGCCACCTGGTCCAATGTGGCCTATGTGCAATGGACTGCGATAGGCTGAGTTGATTGTTGATAGCTTTTCATACAACTATCAATACAGTTGTGATATGTACAGTTTTTGTTGGTAGACAATGCAACTAATACGGCCAAAGGACATCATTCAAGTGTCGAACATTTTATACCCAAAAATTAAAGTAAAAAAGCCAAAATAAAAAAGTACTATTTTCTTATGGGAGATAACCACAGATATATATATAGACCTAGATAACGCAAGTATCACGATCTGAATGAAAACCAAAAAACCAAGACTGCCTACTATGACGTCACAAACACTATTTAATGATGGGAAAATCAAATCGATTCAAAGACCGTCGCGTGCGGTACCCGTCTCACCCCACCCCCGGGGCCTAACGCCAGCGCTCACGCTCACTCGTTAGCAGTACTACAGGACTGAGCGCGAAAGTGGCGGCTTACGATTTTTGTACGTAAGCTAGGCACGCTAAGTAGTTTCTCTTGCGTTATCTAGATGTATCTATATCTGTGGAAATAATATTTTGAGCATTTTTTACAATTACAGCTAAAGTCTACAATTAACCCTCCAGCTGCTATTTGAGATTGAAAATGCCAAAAATCATATTTTTATAAAAAGTTTTTTAGGCATTAATAAAAAAATACCAACTTTTAATTTAATTTAACATCCTAACATATTTTAACTATAAACTTTAGTAGCCTTTGTAGCCTAGTCAATTGTAGACCTTCGTTGTAATAGTAAAAAATGCTCAAGAGGTAATTTTCCTTTAGAAAACAGTACATTTTTTTTCTGGCCGGCTTTTTATTTAAAAAAAAAAAACTTAGGTAAGTATAGGATAGCTGTATTTTAAAATAAAAAATGCTTCGAAATGCGATGTAAATTCTTACGACAAGCACTTATAGTCCGTTCACAGTTATTTTAGCTCTGAAAGCAGCGACCTAATAGGAACCTTATTGTAACGACAATAAAGATCACAGTGATTTTGACAGACCTGTCAGTGGCTGCAACCCAACAGCAACCTTATTAAAATAAAAATAAAGATCACTGTGACGTTGACAGTGATGCAAAACCAGAGGTCAAATAATTGTGAAAAAACTGTAGTACCTATTACATAGATAATAATATGAATTATGTTACAAAACTAAATAAATGTTATGTGCGAATGAAGTATTTCCAATTTTAAAATCGTTCGAATTTACATTTCGTTTACTCTACGCGTTTGTGATTGGCCCACAGATTTTTAGTAAGTTTACAGGATTATAATTTTTACTTCGTACAGTCAGCGAAAAAAGTCGAATAACACTGCTCAACAATTAAGATTTAAGAACTATTCGAACAGTTTGTGCCGATCGATGTTACCTCATCAAACGCTAAAAGTTTATTGAGGATGATATAGTAATAGCCAGGGGCGGTACCTTCATAGAAGCCGAAAAGCCCGGCTTGCCCTAATAAAATCATAATTCACAACAACAAACTTACTTAAACCTATCAATAAATAAATATATTAAAAAAATACCAATCAATGAACTCGAACACAAACATTCATTACTGAAAATCAGCCAATCCCTCAGTTGGGCGTTTTTTGAAGTGAAAACTTCTTTAGCGGCGCTGTGTACTTTTTTTGGAATGGGTAAAAACTTCTAAACTCGCGTCAGGTCACGTGACCCTGATCGAAAATTCGTAAGACGTAAAACGTAAGACGCGCGTTGTTGAGGACAGCGCCATCTATGCACATCGGGAAGAACTACGAGGGCCTCGCGTACTAACTACGTAGTTCATCCAACAACGACGAGATGGCGCTGAACCACGGATATATAACTGACGACGAGCTCCATGCGAGCGGCTTGCTTCTCTTACCACTGCCGCGACCAACACCATGAACTGAAGTCTATCCTGTGTGCTTATTTGTAAATCTGAATAAATTCCTTTCACGAGAAGAATAAACCAGTCACTTTGGTCATCATACCTGATTTGCAAAAAACCCTATAAAATAAGGAACACACCTTAACACGCGTGTTTTGTTTATAAGACGATTCACAAAATACACTCGTAATTGTTCAAGTTTTCACTTCTGTCGGCACTACCGGAGTGCCAGTTTTATACGTTGAAAATCTGTGGGCTTGCCCTAATTTTGACCCCTAGGCACGCCACTGGTAATAGCATGTGTGACTGTATGTCTATTTCCTTTTTTATATTCATGTTTAGTATATTCTATCATTTTGGCTCAAACGGCGTTTTAGCATTTTCTCCTTTCCAGAGACGTTATATAAAATTAATAACAATTCAATTTGACGTCTGAAATAATATTTCAAACAGATTGACTTGTAAAAAGAAAAAGTGAGCCGTCACGGGACGCCTGGCAGATGTGAAACATTGCGCATGGCGACGCGTCGCCACACAGTACACAAGACTGTGACTGTATATATACACCATCATATAGCGTGGCGACGCGTCGCCACGGCATGCGTCGCCACGCCAGAAATTTGTTTTACGTGCGGCTATAGATGTTTCACATCAAAAAGGTAAGAAGAAAAAATCCGTACCTATACAAATTAATACCTATCTCTATGTTATGCAGGACGAATATCCCATAGCATATTCTTCTTATTCAATACCTTCTTCTAAAAGATTTATGCAGACCTTACGTAGTACGCTTAAAGACTCTCTTGTACATCGTGTATGGAGGCATTCATGTCGTGATCCCAACGAGGCTCCGCCGCCGCGCATAGAAAACCTTTACGCGATGATATGCTGTATTCTGCTGCTAGATAAAACAAGAATTAACCTACAAATGACGATCAGTGATCAGTTGTGTTTGTGATAAATAAATAAATAAATAAATAAATAAAATAAATAAATAAATAAATAAATCATTATTATCCTACTAATATAATAAATGTGGAAGTTTGTGAAGATGTTTGGATGTTTGTTACTCAATCACGCGTAAACTGTTGAACAGATTTAGATGAAATTTGATATAGAGGTAGTTTGAGTCCCGGGAAAGGACATATGATAGATTTTATCCCGATATTCCCACGGGATCAAAACTGTGGGGCGCTGCTAGTATTCTATCTTTGGGCGCCCTAATGACGTCGACAGGGCAGGCACTGTTGGTAACATTTTTGTGCAATTGTTTTGTGAAATGTCACATGAAGTATGAGAGCACTGGTGGCTCAGTGGTAACGGCCTCGACTTACGAGTTGTAAGTCGGCGGTTCGGACCCAGACAGGTGCATTACTTTTTGTCATTTATTTCATAACGACTGCTCTCAAAACGGTGAAGTGAAACATCGTGAGGAAACCGGCATGTCCTAGAACCAAAAATTCGAAGACATTTGACATCTACCAACCCGCACTGGGCCCCCGTGGTGGATTACGGTCCAGTCACTCTCACCGAGGCCTGTGTCCCAGCAGTGGGAACGCTATAGGCTAATTTTGCTTACATGAAATGTACACAAAAATCAAGATGGCGGTGTTGGTTACAATTTTAGCCACACGCCAAAATAACCTTTAGCCACGTATTCATAGGGTACGCCATGATAGCGGCGATAAGACTCCTCTTTGAAGAGTGGCTAGAGAAGCGTCACGGCCACCATAGGCGCGGGCCTGCGGGCGGAGAGTAATGGGTAGCTTACCGTCTGATTAGGACCAGGCCCGTGCCGGATGGCGCGTACGTGTTCCACACGTGCCTCAAACAGAATATGTCAGCATCATCCGAAGGGGCCCGTCAGGGCCGAAGCCTGCCGGGTCAGCGGGATTGTCCGAAAAGGTTACCGCTGGCCCGAAACATAAAGGGCTAAGGAAGGAACACGGGTGGGTTTTAGTCAGTAAGAGTCTGACACTCCCTTCTGCTCCACCCAGAGCGGGAGGGGTCATATGATGATTTCCCATCCTGAAAAAAAAAGCCACGTATTCATAAAAGTTATAATTCCAATATGGATCTATTTTAAAATAGCTTACTACTCATTCGCGTCTCTATAGATTTTCAAAATGGACGGACATTGGCAAATATTGGCCAATGCTCGCGATACCCGAAATAAGCTGTTCTATAGTATCTACAGACAAGCCCCTCAGTAAACATTGGCCTTCTTTAAGCTTAGTGAAAAAGGATAAGCCGAGATCATAACGAAGGGAACACAGCTATCTCCAAAAAGGTATAATTGTGGACAAAAATTTAATAAAATCACCCACCGTCTTCAACTCTTGTTTGGTATTTATTTATTTTTTCCTTAATTCCCTTTCTCGTCCGAAAAGATAAGAGAAGCGATGAAAGCTCAAAAAGGTCGAGATCACAAAGGACGGTGAAATAATGACGTAAATTTTTGTCATAATTTTAATTAAAGCCTATTTTGCGACATTCATAAACCGGAAAATTACCCTTTGTAGGTGCAATTTTTAACGGGAAAGAGACGCGAAATTACTTGCTTAGATATATGAGCAGTATGTGGTACGAGTGTAAGAAAAAGTTACAGACATACCTAATACGGTCTAATAAAAGAAAATGTATTTCGTTTTTATGAAAGGATTTTTAGAGTATGTGCGTCATGCATGTTTTTTTAGAAATACTTAGTTGAAGCAAAGAATTTGTAGTGTGCGCCTGATCCTTCTCCTGTCGATTTGGATTGCTGTCCCATCGGACTATGAGAGTGAGGGAAGACGGAGTGCACCTGTGTCTGCGCGCACGCATGTGCACTATAACATCTCTCGCACCAAAGGCTAGTCTTCGTTGAATTTGGCCGCCATGGCCGAAATACGGTCTGGCGGACTTTATTAATTTGTAGTACCTAGAAGTCATTTGTTTTCAGTTCTACTTGTCACTAATTGGCTCGCCTTTGGCTCCTATATGGCCTCTAAATGATGGTAAGCGATGATGCGGTCGACGATGATGAACACTTCCTTAGAACTTGTTAAGAGTGAATAACCTATTCACAGTTGAAGACTCCCAGGTTAGGTACAGCTGAATAATCAGCTCAAGTTGAATGCCTGGAATATCTGAATGTATTTGAATAAGAAGGTGGTTAACCCAAATACTTATTCACATCACACATATGTCGTTGCTCGCTATGGTCTCTTATGTACACGCGGTGTTTGACCTTAATCCGCGGTATGAAAATTTTAATGATACCTACGAGTACGTACAAGTACCTTCTCATACAGTCGCTCTCATGTGAGATGAGCAAGAGATATTAGCAGTCGAATCACGTATCAGACGTGTTTTTTCCCGTCTAATGTGCAAATCTTACGTCACGAGTCGTTACGTTCTCAGGCGTGTGCGTCGCAGTCACGCTTATCTACACAACATTTTAAGACGCCCTAATTTCCGCGATAAACCAGGGGGTATCTCCGGATAATCTCGGAAAACACTTCACAATACAGGATTGCGAAAGAAAATCCGCCTTAAGTAAATAAGGAAAGCTCTCCTGAAACTATGTTTGCGACATGTTTTTCTTTTCATTTGCCTGCTACGATGATAGTCGAGTCAAGCGCCCCGTGGGAGTTGCCGAGATCCCTTGTATTCAAGTTTCGTCTTCTCGAGATGACTTATTTGTCCATCGAGTTTATCCGATTAATCGACAAGGGGTCGATTCTTGAACAGCTCGATTTATTGAGTTGGTACTCGTGTTTATAAATAAAGAGGGTTAAATAAAATTTGAAAGTGAACTGGAGCCGGTGGAGTTGAATGCTACCGACACGTTTTTGGTAGTTACCTGATCGACCCTTTCAAGTCTTCGAGGTGCGTGTGTGCTCACAATTTACATGTTGTTATAACTTGGCGAGTTGAATTTGTAGGTAACCAATTGTGGTGTTCGGGAATATTACGTATTAAACGATGATTTCTTTTTGATGTGTTGTTAAATTAGTAACTTGTTGCTTCTTTTTTTGTTTTGTACGGAGAAACTCTAACGTGTTCGGCATACATGTTTCATTGAGGTAAATGGTAAAAACATTATTTTTACTTTAAAAAGGTTACTTTAAGATGTGGCGGTATCTACATTGCTACATGTGAACTACGCATCACACTGAAACATCGCGCAAAATCCTGCATCGCG
Source organism: Luperina testacea (assembly GCA_927399505.1). NCBI lineage: Eukaryota > Metazoa > Arthropoda > Insecta > Lepidoptera > Noctuidae > Luperina > Luperina testacea. The sequence continues at coordinate 6,384,090 of OV656771.1, forward strand.
CAAGCAGAGTTTACCGCGCAACTAGCATATAATTATTATATACAACGTCCCGTCATCCATCATCGGGCAGTAGCCAACCAGACACATCAACCTTCTGATCTGAGGATCCTCTTTTTTCTATGGAGAATGAGTGAACTTTACACCTTGTTCCTCATACCTCTATAAAGGAATCCGTACGTTACCATTTTCTAACAAGACAGTGAAGTTGTCGAGATAGGTACTATAGAGGTATGAGGAACAGAGTGTAAAGTTCACTTATACTCTATAGAAAAGGGAGGATCCTCCGTCCAGACGGGTGTTGTGTCTGGCGGGCAACTGCCCGATGATTCATGTCGGGCCGCTGTATCTATGCTAGTTGCGCGGTAAACTCTGCTTGCGCGATGCAGGATTTTTGCGTGACGTCAGTATGACGCGTTGTTTGCTTGTGGCGTTGTAGATACCGCTACAGTACTTCTTTTGCTTTGGTTAACCATTGTGTAAATATACTTTAACCCCCTTACTCATAAACGTTCTATAGTGCCTGTACAGTTACACAAAGCTTTGTCTTCTTCTTTCAAAAGTCAAATTACTGACGACTGAAAGAGAGAAATCGGTGTATAACTATTCATCTGATATAATACGTTTATTAGTAAGGAGATAATAATATAATACTCACTAAAGAGTTCGCAACTTTGTCCTTTCGTAACCTTCAAGCTCCTGTGGGAATGATATTATTACGTTTTGCGTAGTTACCTAAAGAAAATCTTGCGTATTGGTTGACTCGCACGAATTCATAGTTTTTTATCGTCTGCTTCCCAATTTGTAGCTTCTCCTATTTCTGATGGTTATTTTTTATATTTACGGACGCTTTTAACGTTTTGTATCGTTCTCATATGCATAATTTCAACATTAACGATGTAACCAATACATATTTTGTAACCATATTATTTTGATTTAAAAGCGTGTCCGTGGAGTTTCTTGCTCGTTCTTCCCCATAGATACCTACTACACTTTGGGATGGGCAACTATCATGACAAATCAAAAGTGTCTGTTAATACAGACACTTTTGAAATAAATGCTTTGCGTTTTAGTATGGTACCTCTCCACTTATATACTTCCATCCATCATCACTTTTATTCGGCTCATCTGCACCTGTATTTGCCAGCTACCATAATTCTATTTGTTCAGGGGCTTGATCCTAAACATATTGCTCATAGTTGCTCATTTGCAAAAATAATTATTTCACTGCTTGAATAATAAATATTACCCCTTTCTTAACTCTCCAGACTTCTAATTGGACCCAAGCTACTCCTATCCACCCTGGGTCTCGTACTTTGGATATCTGGGTGTCTAGGCCCATAACCAATGTAAAATAAAAGAAACACTTCATAGTTTTACACTTAGAATTTGTATATCCTTAAGTGCGCTAGTGTACTTTATTGCATAAAATTCAAAATGTGCCAATTGCCTAATACGTATTGCAGGAGATGTCGATCGATGTCGACAAATAAAATTAAGTTCATCCGAATTGCCTGCCGAAAAAATGATATTATTTAAAAATGTCGATTACCCGTTTCTGGCGAGTAAATTCATGCGGATCAACCAATAAGCTCTTGTGTAAAATGTTCCTTAGAACTAGTATTATTTATTCAACTGCTATTTTGTAAAACATATCACTCTCATGTTCATTTTATGTTTGTCTGTCAAGTTCCATGAATCACTTACGCATAAGCTTATCACTTTGCATGAAATACACATTTCTGTTACCTTTAATATTTAATGTATAAGATGATTAATATTTTGCCGTGATATTTCCCTATATTAAAATTACAAATGGCGTTTTCACAAATTAGAAACATTTCCTCAAGTGGGGTCCTAATAGAAATGTTGGCATGTTTTTGGTATTTTATGTAATAAATCATAAAACGCGCTACGTGTGAAAACATACATATTTGGGACAAATAAATATGCATTGGCAAATAAAAAAGTCACTGTCATTCGATTTCATCTAGGCTTTGATAATTGATTTTCAAACGAATATAATTATTTTCTCCATAGGGCGAATCACACTATATTGCAGTGACAAAAGATGGGCAAGCAGTGGTTATGTGTGAATAGTGTCGTTGCAGCTACTTGCAGTTGCTTTGTGGTAACTACAAAATCAATGGTCGACGCAACGTTGTATTACGATGTGGCCGACCGCTAGTGCGTGGTGTCACTTGTGGTTGCGTTGTGGCTGAGATGTGGTCGGTATCGCTCACCAGCTGATTTAGACGGCCAAATGTGGCCTGGGTGAGTAAATTATTCATTTTCATTTAAATTAGCGCCCGTTCACGAGTTGTCGTTGTGGTTGTGCCGTGGTTGTGGTACGAGTGATCGGGCCCTTAAATGGAAACCTATTTTTCACTTTTCAGTGAGATTATTACGTCTAGTAAAAAAAACGGGTCGGGGAACTTCGGCAGGAACGAAATTCAAAATGAAAATCCAAGCTGCGATTATCTCAAAATGACAAAAAATTAGAATATTTTTACAGCCGGATTTTCATTTTGAAAACTATCTCTCTCTCTGTCTACAACCATAAAAATGACACCCATAACGAAAAATTAAAAACCATTCCCAGCCGCCATCTTGGATTTTCATTTTGATCTCGCTAATGGCTGTAGCACCCTGAAAGAAAGAAACAAAATACGTTTATTTGCAGTAAACATGACGCAAACAACATAAACACAAAAAAAAAACAAGAAAAGATTGGGGAAAACATGCGTCACATCCACGCAAAACGTCTATCACGCCGGTTTTCAGCGACAGCCGGCGCTGACGTTCATCCGGTGCAGCAAACAATTATAGGACGCTGTACCGATACAGCGCACCTAAAGAAAAACGACACTCATGATAGAAAATTTGAAAATTTTCGCGGCGTCAACTTGAATTTCCGTTTGACCTTACTTAATGGCTTTAACACCTTGAAAGCCACGAAAACTATCTTTCTGTCTATATCTATTATAAATAATAAAAGTCGCGTAACGCTTTTTCATTACGTGACGATTTCTACCAGAAGGCCAATTCTCGTACTTTAAAACCTTCAAAATCTAGTCGCGTTCTCATCTCGGCGACAAACAAATGTCAAAAACTTGTCAAAATGTAGGGAAATTAGAGGTATTTTTGACCGTCTCAATCGGTCAAAAATACCTCTAATTTCCCTACATTAAATCAGACTGTTAACGTTCTTAAAATTTCGAGAATAACCCCTCAGTTCACTCCCCGCAAACTGCAGTAAAGAACTTTGTTTCAAAAAATATTGCGCCATACTTTTAAAGCAAAACCAAATATGTTTTAGAGATGAATTATATTCAATGCGAATTTTATTTACAATGACAAAACACTATAATTTAATTATCTTTGTTTATTTTTGACTAAAACAGCAACACCTCTTAACTTGCGCCACCGCTTTAACTTAAGAATGCAGTGAACTCGCTTTCAATTTTGTTAACAATGATCTTACTTTTTTTTGTTTTGTTACCCGCACTGATATAATATAATTATCTAGTAAGATTTATTGTTCTCATTTAAGTGAAGATTGTCTTAATGAGAAATAAAGTTCATTTAAATATCAAATTATTAATCCAAAACTAGTTCTTGTTTAAGTTTGGTAATTACAAAAGCATTTGAAATGTTAGAAAAGTTTTCAAAGTAAAACTCAACGATAAATAACACGTAAAACGTATTTATTTACAAACCGTATTTACAATGTTCTAAATTGTGTATTCACAGATTTATTAGACTAACACTTACTTTAAGTTATTATTTACTATAATCTCCAGCTGGTATCATGTTTCGGTACAATTATAATTTATTAGGAAAACAATATCAACTTCTATATGCATGTTTTTCATTATGTTGGATGGAAAAGTTAAAAAACGATGGGATTATTTACATTATTCTAGACTATACTGATGTAAACTGTTGAAGTGCTACAAAATGAGGCAGTAGTTTTAATTACAAAGTAATAGTTTTTATTTTAAGGCTACGCTCAAACCTAGTCAACACAGTTTTGTTCTTATACAGTGATAGTCTGACCTTAAGACAGTTTTGTATAAGTCACACAGCCTAAGTAATTAATGGCAGCTTATTTATGAAAAATGTGTTTAGCATAGCAGATAGTCGTAGCAATCTACGTAGCACGTGCTACGGATTCTTCGTAGCTACCTCGCAGCTACATAATTCAAAAAGGGAAATATTTAACTGACCCTCTTAAAAATTTATTGAACTTTTAGTTATGGACACTTTTTTAAATGAATGTAACTCTAATTTTTTTTTTGCGCTTCTATTAATGCACACTATTTTAATTATTGAGCCTCTTTTTAACTTTCTGGCCTTTTCTCACAGTTGGTCGCAGTAACTAAGTTAGGGTATCCCGACCAAATGAGTAAGGTTTGGCTGGAACTGTGACGCGTGAGACGTATTTGTCGCAGTAACTAAGTTCTGGCACCCCGACCACACGGGCTAGGTAATATTAGAAATATATGTTGGTCACACTTACTTGACAATTTAGTCATTTTCGGATCCCAAAATAGGAATTATTCGAGATTCACAAAAAGAGGCGCAATCATTATATTAGAGGGTTCAATAATATTTTGAGGAGCGCAAAATGGGAATTTTTCGAGTTTCGATTAAATACATCTCATTCAAAATTGTCATAATTGTATTTCTTACATAGCCTACAGCCTCAATTTGTGTAAATTCAACAATTCACTCTTCTGAATTGTGACATTAATGTTTCGTCATTTTCATTAATTTTAATTAATTATATTTACAAGCTCACAGTATAATAGGACCGGGGAAACAATTACATGGAAATGAATTAAAATTGCATTGTTAATAATTTACAACGTTATTAATAGATGTTTATTAATAATAGGTACTATTATTTTAAAATGATTAGGTAATTCTATATTTACTTTGATTGCACTAGAACTTAATACATAGACTTCGTTTTGCTTTACTGTACATAGAGCATCATTAGCCAGGATTCTGCTTTTAACAATTTTTTTTTTACAGTATTTTTATAAGAATTAAATTAAACTTTTAATTAAATAATTCAAAACAATGTTATTGTAGATCACACTAAAACAAAATATTATAATTATCACAAAATTCTACTCAGTCATTTAAAATAAATTGATGATGACGTACAACTTTATTTAAAAAAAAAACACAATAAACGATTAAAAGGAATGATCAAAAACATAGTTCAAATTAAGTGTTAATTATCTAAATCTTCTGAAAATCGTTTTTTTTTTACTTATTTATCAAACTAGCAATTATGACATTAACTTATATAGAATTAAATATTGAATTTAAACAAATGCATTAAAAACTAATTGTAAGGAAAGTACTCGTAATAAAAAGATGCTTATTACAATAATTCGTTTCTTTATACGTCAGTTTGACTTATAGCTAATTAAAAATGCTACTTATGTTTGTGCTGTGCATTTCATGCCACATTACCAACATTGGCTAGAGCTGGTCATCTAGTCACAAATCTTCTAATGCAATTATTGTTCCACAGAAATCTGATGTTTTTGAGAGAATTTGTTGAAATGTACTGGGACATTAATAAAATGTACAGCATGATTATGGTAAAGAATGATTTCAATTGACTTGTTCTGATAGGGAGGAGTAATAGTGGTGGTAGAGGAGATATTCTCTTGGAGTGGCTCTGCATGGCTGCCGGTCGCTCCCCACTCACCACGTGAACCACCACAGACGCCGAATCTATTAAAAAAAACTCACTTGACTTCGTATAGGAAATGAAAATGCAACAAAATGTCCCACCACCGGAAATTAAATCATACATCACAGATTATTTATCCAGAAAAGGTTTTACAAAACCCTATTTACATACAGCCGAGCCGCACGTTTTTAAAAGCTTATCTTAAAAAAGAAAGAAAATTGCGGAAAATATATTAATGGCGTGTAAGGAATACAAATGGACGATAAGAACGCCGAGTACAGAGTGAATTTGAACACGTTGATTCAGTACTTGAGGGGGAAAGGCGTGGAAAAAGACAAATGGTTTTTACACAGCTATGGACAGAGATATAGTGAAGTATGCTGAGTGAAAAATGTAGGTACGCTATAAAAATCCCGATGGACGACTATTGTGGCATGTATATTTTTTTATATCACCCGTATGTACCGTGAGGGCAAAATAATAAGAGAACTGTGTTAATTAGCTTAGCTATAAGCCACCGGCAGAAATAACAGTACTCGAAACAAAGGCAAGCGATTACCTTTTTCACTTCGGGATCTTCGTTGAGATTATTTTGTACTCTCCGCCTAATTAAACTGAGTCATTATTCTGGCTTTATAGCATTTTTGCGTAAACTATGTTGATACTTAAAACGATGTTGCAAAGTTATTATGTGTTTTTGTAAATTGTATTATACAGTCACAGACACAAAAACCTTAAATTTACGCAATATACAGAAGCGATTTTCTGCTAAAGTATTGATCGATATTTTATGGTGTTACGAACATAGTAAATTTGACGGCTGATCTCTTTCCGGTCGTGTCATATTACCCTAGAGTGCCCCGAAGCTGCAATCGTGTCTTCGCATACACTTGTGGTCTTAAATATCTCACGTGCCCATAGTAGTCTCCCTAAGATTGGCCGCCATGATCAAAACTCAGTTTGGAGGACTATAATTTGGAATCCATACTAGTGTGAAATAGGTCTTGTCTCAAAGAAGTAATCGTTATTGCACGAGAAAATCGCCTTTAAATTTTACGTTTCTGAAAGGTATTTATGATCGTGACTGTATGTCAGTTTACTGTTTTAAAATGAGTTTAATAAATGGCTGTTTACCGGAGCTGCTCGGCGCGCAGGTATAGTTGCCGGAGTCTCGCGGCGATGCTCGTGCGATGAGCAGGCGACTCGTGCGCGTGCGCTGCTCTGTCTCCACGCTGATGCCGCCGCGCTGAGCGTAGTTCACCACATTCGAGCCTCGGTACCAGTAGATAAAACTGCAGAAAATATGGACACTTAGACTAGGGTTTCCAAAGACTACGGTGACAGCCGTATAGCGTCCGCAATTTACCGGTGAATTATGTCAGTTAAACGTTATTAATCATGAAAGTAAGTTGGTGTGTTTTCCCAGAGAGCATTTTTTGACACCGTAAAGACAAACCCCGGTGCCATCATTTTCATGACGGTCGTCATTGCGGCCGTTATGTGGCGGCCACCGCTCCTTTAGGAAACCGTAGCTTTACCCGCATTTGGATGCCTATGGAATTCGGACTAATGACCAAGTGTAAGAGAACGATACTTTGGGAAAGTCTGTCTACCTCCACCGTCCAATTCCACCGACATGCGACAGCCAAATTCGTCAAACCTTGTGTAAATTTAAAGAGTCGGGTGTCCGAATTCGGGATGCCATTGGGATACCTACCTGAATGTAATCAAATGACTAAGGGCTGATTTTTCAATCATTTGATAATTTATTCGAGGAATAATTTTGAAATTTTGACAGTTATTTCAAACAAAAACTGCAAACGTCAATTTTATTCTTTGAATAAAAGTTATCTGGCGATGTAGAAATCAGCCCTAAGTGTAATTGCGCCTTAATTGTTTAAAACTGTTTTTAACACGCTTTTATTACCTTCACTTGTAACTAACAATGTAACAAAATCAACGAATTCAATTTTAACCAACTTTTAATTATCGTATCGAAATGAAGCTTTGTATGTATGAAAAGTCACGTCTGAGTTTCAACAAAATGGTACCTACATAGTGCGGCGCGTATATTATAAAAGTGGTAAGTACCCACAGTTGACTTGCTTTTAAAAACCGACAAAAAAAAATGTTGTTTGCTTTCAAGCCAAGACGTCAAATTCTCGCCAGCTTGTGTTCAAACCCGGATTCAATTTGTTATCCCGATCACACGAAAGCTTGTCAGCAAATAGTGGTGCATGCATTGTTTCGTTTCAAGAACACCGTCGCCTGCTCTTAACATGGCAAGCCACACAGTCTGTCTGTTGAGTCAACACCCGCCGATTACTTGAGGCTAAAGTGAGGCAAAAGCGAGGCGAAACCTTTATAATATATCCTTCATAAACGTAAACGGGAAGTGAAGCAGTTTTGAGCCCGGCTTTAAAGCTATAATGTTTGCTTCGTCTGAATATTTTGTACATAGAGTGAGACTAGTTTATGCAGTTTGCCACATGTCAGTTTTATAAACTCTTCGCTTTTAAGAAAAATACTCACCTCGGAGGATCTGGAGCGTGTCTGGCGATGCAGGTGAGGTTTATGTCAGAACCGGCTCTCACAAACAACTCTGGTCCCGAGAGGATTTCTGCTTTTGATACTGTAACAAACATCACTCTTTAGTTGCATTGCATATTACATTATTTACTCACGGAATGGGAGCGACCGAGTTGAGTGCTCGAAAGTTTCTCGATGTCAATTTGTCTGGTACTCCCGACGTCAAACGTTTACTTAGAGGAATGGCTCGCTGTCTCGGCGAAGCTAATTGGGTCTAACAATTATATAAGTCGACATTTCGACTCATTTACAATTGTATTAGAAGGAAGTTTAGTAGTTAATTTATCTTTATTAACTAGTACTAACGAGATCAGGACGAAAATCTATATAAATAAAATGGTAAACTGACTGACTGAGTGTTGATATATCAATACACAGCCCAAACCGCTGGTCCTAGAGACATGAGACTTGGAGGGTGTGTTCTTTGTGAAGAGTAAGTATCCACTAAGGAATGATTTTTGGGAATTCACCCCTAAAGGGGTGAAATAGGGGATGGAAGTTTATATGAAAGTCCGTCAGTTTTGAAGTTAGGATTTTCAAATTTTGTGTTTAGCCTGAGGATTAAAAATTAATTTATACGTGTCTCAGCGTTTTTGCCAATTATACCCCCGAAGGGTTAAAAAGAGGGATGAAGTTGTATATGGAAAGTCTTTAATTTTCGAAGTAAAAATCACTACTAAAAAATTTAAATAGTGATTTAAATTTTTAAATTTAATTTAATTAAATTATTTTTTTCAAATTTATTATCTAGGCTTATGGTTGGAAGGTAACGCAACGGTGTTGTTAGAATTTCAACCCTTAAGGGGGATGAAATATTAATTTTAATTATATAATTATACTATATAAAGCTCGATTACCACTCACTGACTGACTGACTCACTGACATAATTGTTCTCCCAGATGGTGAAGGGGGAGGTGGGTATATTTTTAAAGATTCGTATAGAAGTAACTCTCACGAGTATGGGAAAAATCCCAAACCTCCCCTTTTCCACCCCACTCTCCCCCCTCCCTATCGTATCTCGGAAACTAAGAGTCCCGTGTTTTGTTGTTTTACGGATTCGTATAGAGGAGGCTCGGAAAAGTAAAATTCATTTTTCAAAGTTGCACCCCTTGCCCCCCTTCTCCCCCCCTCTAGGTAGATCTCGGAAGTTAAGAGACTTGGAAATTTTTTTTTTTCAGATTCATATCAAGGGGCCCAGAGTTGGTCAAAATCATTTTTCAAAACTCCCCCCTCTCCCCCCCTTCACCCCTCCCCCCATCGTAAGAAATACTCCTCAAAAACACGACCCCGCGAGCTGCTTGCAGCTCGCGCAACGCCCAAATACTTTTTACAAGGGTAAGAAATACTCCTCAAAAACACGACCCCGCGAGCTGCTTGCAGCTCGCGCAACGCCCAAATACTAGTCTATATTATATAAAATTCAATGACCTGACAGATATCAACGCACAGCCTAAGCCGCTGGTCCTAGAGACATGAATTTTGAAGGGTGCACTAAGAAGGCGTTTTTGGAAAATCAACCTTTAAGGAGGTGAAAAGGGGGGATTTTGTTTGTATGAAAATCTTATTCCTTGAGTTAATAACCTTGAAACTTGGCACGGATACTTGTCTAAGTAAACTACCCCCTATAGGGGATTGGGGATGTCAAAATTTGTATGGAATAATTTTAACGCGCTGTCCGATTAACTCGAAACTGAGTATGTATACTTAAAAGTAAAAATAAAGAATAACGCGTATCAAGGTTTTTCGATAATCTACCCCTAACGGGGTGAAGAGGGGTAGCCAATTTTACAGGGGAGTATTTTAGTACGTGGCTTGATTAACTGGAAAATTGGTATAAATAATCCTTAAGTCAAATCATAGAAATAACCCAAACGATTTTTCAATTTCCCATCCCTATGGGGATAAAAAGAGAGGATACAGTTTATATATGAAAAATTTTGTTTATTTGGTTTATAAAGTTTACAGACTTCAAAAAAAAAAAAACAATACAAAGTTAGAAAATAACTTTATTTTCGGAAGTGGGTGTCTGTGGATCTGTATTTTAGTTTTTTGGCACCGACTTCCGAAATTAAAGTTATTTTTCACTTTGTAGAGTTTTTTTGGAAGTTGTTTTTTTTTTGTTAAAAAGTTTTTATTTCTCGCTTTTTAGTGGGTCTGTTTATAATTTATCTAAGTTACAATAGCCTAATGTTAACTTGCTCATCGCCTTTACCAAAATATTGCTTTTCCCAATGCAGGGCCATTAATTGTTGAGGAGTTCTCCTGGTATTTTACCATCAGCTCCATTTCACCATTCGCATTGTGACGAGCATAAATTGCTTAGCAACCATGTTAAAGTAATCGAATCGTAACCCGTGAAATCCTTATTATTGAGTAGTTCCGGTGGCCATCTGTGGTCTTCATCATCAGTTCCACTTCACCAAATAGTGCTTTTCGAGAACAAATGCACGAGATACTATAAAAAAAGTATAACCAATAAAAAAAATATATTTTCAGAACGGTCTAGCCGTCTTTGATTAATCTGGAACATACACAAAAAAAAAAAGATTCTGATGAACTGAGAACCTCCTCCTTTTTTGAAGTCAGTTCCCAGTCAAAAAAAGTGTGTTTTAGGGTTTTTCAAAAATCGACTCCTACCAAGGTGGAAAAGGGTAATAAACTTAAAGGGTTGGATTTTACTGCGTGCTTCCATTAACTCGAAAATGGCTATGGGTTTTTATGAACACAACCCAAACGATTTTTCAAAATTCCACCCCTGTCGGGGTGACACAAGCCACAGAGACAATCTGAGCCAATTGCCTTGAAATCTAAACAGATCGACGCAGAAAAAAAATCTAATCCAACGATATATTATATAACTCATTTTGACCCAAATGGCGCTTTAGCATTTTCTCCTTTACAGAGACGTTATATAAAATTGATAACAATTCAATTTGACGTCTGAAATAATGTTTCAAACAGATTGAATCGTACCAGTAAAGATACAAATTAATACCTATCTCTATGTTATGTAGGACGAATTTCCCATAGCAATTTCCGCTTATTCAATACCTTCTTCTAAAAGATTTATGCGGACCTTACGTATTACGATTAAAGATTCTCTTGTACATCGTGTATGGAGGCATTCATGTCGTGATCCCAACGAGGCTCCGCCGCCGCGCATAGAAAACCTTTACGCGATGATATGCTGTATTCTGCTGCTAGATAAAACGAGAATTAACCTACAAATGACGATAATTATTGTCCTATTAATATTATAAATGTGAAAGTTTGTGATGATGTTTGGATGTTTGTTACTCAATCACGCGTAAACCGTTGAACAAATTTAGATGAAATTTGATATAGAGGTAGTTTGATTCCCGGGAAAGGACATAGGATAGTTTTTATCCCGATATTCCCACGAGATCGAAACTTACGCGGGTGAAACCACGGGGCGCTGCTAGTTCAACTATACATATGTAATAATTTATGCAACTTAAATTCAGTTTGGTTTTATTCAAATCCTTTAGTCATTTTTGTAAAGGGGAAGCGCCAAGGTAGTCCGCGAAATATACTTTTCTTACGTTATTTGCAATTTGCAGGTTTGTCAGGTTGAATGTTTATTGAATGACTATTTCATGAAATATCAATCAATAGGACTTGTTACGGTCGAATACATATTTTCAACATACTTACAATGATTTGATAATCATATTACACTATATATAATATATATGTATATATGTAATTATATATATCAACATGCTTACGATCTTTGACAGTCGTTACGGGTAGTCAGAAGCCCGAAAGTCTGACAACCAGTCTTACCAATGGGTTATCGTATTACCCAATAACTGGGTTGTGGAGGCCAGATAGGCAGTCGCTCCATGTAAAATACTGGTATTCAGCTGCACCCGGTTAGACAGGAAGCCGACCCCAACATAGTTGGGAAAAGGCTAGGCAGATGATGATACTTACAGTTACAACGTATCTAACACTGACTTGCATATTACAAAATTAGTAAGAAAATTTTAATTCGGCGCTTCCCCTAACATTACAACAACAAGAGAAGTAATTTGTAAAGATTACTAGAATGTTGGTTGCCGACCACTCTTGTAAAGTATACATGTCATGTTAACTCATAAAATACTCCTAATACTAAAACTTTAAAACTAACTAAGTATGCTTGCATTGGCTTACTGTTGTGAACCCATTTTTAAATGGTTTCACGACAATAAGTCGACAAAGTAACGACCTGCGCGACAATTGTATAACACACTTACAATGGCAAAGCCTTTAATTTTAACAGTTCAAAAACATTCATTGCGTTGTAAACGTCATTGAACAGACGAGTTTTTGAAATATGCGTAGCAATTTTCTCCGAAATCTTTCGCATTGTGATTGAAAGTGTTTTTCGCAATTATGGTGCTGGGTCCGATTTAATATAAAGGCTCCTAAAAACAGGTGCGACACGCGATAAAATCCCGCGCGACACAAAGGCACCGCTCGTTGTGCGACTTGCGGTGCCCTTGTGTCAAGCGCGATTTTATCGCGTGTCGCGCCTGTTTGTAGGAGCCTTAACAGACAATGCGACATATTTGTAAAAAAAAAAAAACGTAATTGTCACATTTTTGCTATAGGTGGTTTTTAATAAAGCAGAAAACTGTGAAAAAAACTTAAAACAATGTCAGATTTTCGTATTGCCACTTATCGTAAATAAGGCAAACATTACCCACCGACAACAGTAAGTCTAAACGATAGACTAATCTTAGGCTCAGTGGACACTTGACACTCGTATGAGCCGGAGTCTCGAGGCTGCGCAGGCGCCACCCGCAGCGTCCATTCGTCTGAGTTGTCCGTGTGTAGCGCAGCGAAGCGAGCGTCGCTACTGTACGTATGGACACCCACGGTCAGGATGTGGAGGTCACGCTTGCGGATCCATGATACCTGGAGACAAGTAAAAAAAAATTAAAGTCAGGGTTTCTGGACTACCACTTTCAACTATTGTCCAAATATATCTATATTTAAATCGCATATGTATGTTATTACAATGATATCGTTATGTTACATCGTCACTTCTAACTATAAATTCACATTAATGATGTGACTAATATTTTTCAATTCAAAAGTGCCTGTAAATGGTTTAATTGAAATAAATGCTTTGAGTTTGATACCACAGGGAAGTAAAATGTGTGGTAATAATGAAGACGCTTTCAAATTTCCCTCCACGATAATGTTACAACGTGCACGTATTTCAATACATTTTATGGTCGTGGACGTCCACGATAACATGGTCACGGTCGTTAGAAATTGTTATAGCCCACATTGTCGATAGCTTTAAAAACGTCTGAGATAACCGATTTAGATTAAAATAAGTGCTATTCTAATAGTACGGAACTTGCTAATCAACGTTGCGTGTTAGCAGTGGAGGCTCAGTGGTAATGGCGCCGACTTAAAAGTTTTAGAGCGTGGACTGGACTTTGTGTAATTTATTGCATCACCACTGCTTTAAAAACGGTAAAGGAAAACAACGTGATAAAACCGGCAGAATTTCCTAGAAACGAAAATTCGAAGACATGTGACATCCACCAATCCGCACTGGCCCACTCTCTCTGACAGAGAGGAGGCCTGTGTATTAGGAATATTATAGGCTGATTATGTATGTATGTATGTGTGTGTCGCATCCAACGGGTTCCTGCGGCCTTCACAAGATCGTCGGTCCACCTTGTGGGAGGCCTTCCAGCGCTAGGTCCTGCGGTACGCAGTCGCCACTCCAGAACCTTTCGGCCCCATCGCCCATCTGTTCTATTCAAAACCGGTCGAAGTGGAGGTGCCTACGTGCAGCAATGGACGTCTTTCGGCTGTATGATGTATGTGTGTGTGCGTGTATGGCTACTGGTAAATTCAAGACAGGAAATGTGAAGGGCGGGGTTGGTCCAATCAATTTTCCGATAAATTATGAGTTCATATTTTATTTAAGGCACGTCCAATTTGAAACACACGTTTCATATAAAATATTCAGGGGTGAGTTTATGTTAATGTTTCTAGGATTATACAAAATTTGATCATATTGATTTATTTATGTCTCTATTTTGTCTAGTTGATGGCAGTCGACAAGAGAAACGAAAAGTTTCTTTTTTCTCCTAATCCAAAAAATTAGATCAAAATATTTTATCCAACCCTGTGCAGACAAACTATTTTTAAAGCAATTGTAGGTATTGCAAAAATGGTCATATTACTGACGTTGCTTAAAAAGCCGCCAAGTTGAAGTGGGACTGGGCTGGCCACATCTGCCGTATGCCCAATGAGCTGTGGGTTATAATACACTGCGTGGAGCCCTGACATAGCCAGAAGGCGTCGCGGCAGATCCCGTAGAAGATGGCGGGACGAGCTGGAGAAATCAAATGAACAGAGGTCCATTTTAGCCCTGGTTCGAAAGAGCTGGAAGTCATGGGGAGAGGCCTATGCCCAGCAGTGGGATGATGCAAGCTATCAGTTGTTACTGATAGCAACAAAAATAACAACAACAATAAACAAACAACAACAACAAACAACAACAATACAATACACACAACACACAAAAACAACACAATATGGTCAATATTATGGTCTTAACTTATTTGTTGTTTGTAAAATCTTTTAAACAGAAACACATGTCTTCTTGCGCAGTTAACCAAAACTTGGAGTAAACAACTCTTGGTTAAAGCAGCGGGTCTGTACTAAGTCGTAAACCAGTTAAGTTCTGGAAATAGTGTTGGAACTAAAATTTATTCTGTTTCGCAACCAAAACTGCTCTATTTACTGTTAGCATAGTATTTCGTTCGTATTTTTTTACTGTGTTATTATCTTGCTTTAGTTTTACTTATATTTATTAGGTTCTTCAACAATGAATACACTATTGTTAGCATTTTTGGTATAATTATAATGTTTATTTTAAAAAACTTAGACATAGATTTTAAAATATTTTAACAGGCTAATTTAAGTCAGATTACGTGGTAGTCATCTGTAGCCTGCCGTAATTAGGTAAGGACTACTTGATTTTTGTAGTAATGTTTATTATCATTTATTATATTTACATTATTATTCGATGTATGTGTTCGCGTGATTTAGACGGTACGGGGGTCTAGTCGCACTGTTGTATAATCGTGTAAGCTTGTATAATGTATATGACACGGCAAACCACCGGATGATACGGCGATGTTACTGTGCCGTAATAGTGCCGCCGTGTCTGTCAACAAGCGTCATCAATAGTAATCCATACAACACTGACGACCGCGCCTGCATATCAAACGTACAACTACGGTTTTGTCGTGAAAAACCACGGGTTTTCACTACAAAACCGCAGTTTATCACTGCAAAACCGCAGCTTTTCACTGCAAAACCGCAGTTTTTCAAGGCACTCTGCAGTTTTTCACGACAAAACCGTAGTTGTTCACGGCAAGAAAAACGTTTGTCTAAAGATGAGCTAAACCTAGCTGTCATACAAAGTCAAACTAAACAAAGAAGCATCTAATAATAGACTCCGTGTAAAATAAACCAGTTACTCTTGCCTAACCCGTTCTCATCATACAATTATAAATTTATTTAAACTGTGAAAAGAAACATTAGTGCTAACACTTTCAACCGCCACGAGCCGGTCTTCATTATTAATGAAGCTTTGCGTTGGGCAAGCGTTAAATAATAACAGTTCCTACGTTCTTATAGGTAAATGTTTTTTTTTTTTTAAACGCCTGAAGAAACGCCAAATACGTATCTTTAACTCTGCCGGCTAACTCTATTGGATTCGTTGTGATCGAGTATTTAAAACAAAATTCGGGCGAGTCTTATTTGGGCACACGCTAGGAAATAATAATAATTTGAAAAGGTCGCTGTTATTGAAATCGAAAAGGAGGATTAAGGCTCCTTCAAACAGGCGCGACACGCGATGAAATCGCGCTCGACACAAAGGCACCGCAAGTCGCGCAACTGGCGGTGCCTTTGTGTCGCGCGCGATTATATCGCGTGTCGCGCCTATTTGTAAGAGCCTTTATGGTCCTATAGGTACCAACAGTTCCGGAATCACTGTTTCCTGTGATGATTACGGAGCAGAACATGTTGTTAGTCTCAACGTTAGTCGACATGTCGAGAGCCGGTCGTTTTAAACAATGTTGGTCAGCTCGAGCCTTCAATTAAATGCAACGCTAGCCAAGCACACTGGGGACTTGTAGCGACACAGTGTATAATTTTCTCTTGCACTAACTTCGCAATGTTGGCAAGATATTACACAAATATACGTTAAAAGAAATACAGAAACGGGCTTAGTGTGAGTTGGACTCGCGTTGGTACCTTCGAAGGAAAAATATTATGACATTTTGTAAGTTAAATTTAGTTTTCTATGACCGCTTTTTTGAGAACTTACATGATTTAGTAGCCGAGACAGTCGCCTAAGTATTATTTAAGCTCGTTCGGTATGAAATCCTAAAACGACTTTTATTTATCTATCTAATCAGGAATAACAAAACTCGGATGTTTACGGCGTTCCAAAATCAAAAGTCATTTATTCAAACAAGGCTGAGAATCAGCTCGGATATCTATGGAATCGGCACTTTTCGAACGTCAAAATTACAAAAGACAGTCACCCAAAACGCCCGCTCTTCACCACTTCCTAGTTTCGCTGGGGAGATGAAGTGGCGCAACAAACCCCGAGCAGCACAGCTATCTAAAATATAAATAAATTCATTCAGTTCGGAGATTTCAAAATACTCTGTTCTTGAATTAATAAGCGAGATGATTGGGAGATAATTCAATTTAATTAAACTTTCTCGACGTTTCCCTTGAGTACAAATGGAAATTTATTGTAAACATTTCACGAAAACGTCTTTCAGAACTGATTTGTTGCTGTTAATAATTTAAGTCAATAATAAATAATCATGAAGACGGTATATTTATTGCTTTACAAATCAAGGAGAAAATATGTAGGTACCTACGTTTAATTCAGAAGACTCATGGCTCTTCAGGGTCAAAATAAATTAGCTAGTGAACTCCGGAGACGTGGTAGGTTATTTTTTGTTTTTTTATTTTGTGGTTAGTATCGATATACTAACCACGAAAAGACAAAAAATAATACTATGATTTTTTTAGTGGGGACTTCGACCACAGAATAAAAAGAACAGATCAGAATAAAAGGTTCACTTGAAATATCAGTTTAATAATTAGTTCCGGTGCGGTAAACGACACATAATAACACATTTAGTTTTCTTGTTACGACTGCTAATAGCCGTATAGCGCCCTTGAAGGTGTTAAAAAAAGTTTTTTTTTATTGTAAACTGCACAGACGCGATAAAACATATTTTAATTTTATCATGTTTAGATATTGATGGTCATCACGTCTGGGTGAATTCGCTAGCTAATTTGACTCTCTATTTTCAGCAGGGCAAGGTAAATAAATAATTTTACATAATGGAAAATGAAATAAAATTTAAAAAAAAGTCTTTAAAAACAAGCTTTTATTTAAATAAAAACGTAACATAAAAAAAGAAAGAATAACGTGAATTATTAATATTTACCCTATTTACCTACATTATTTACATCATTGACATTATTTACACCATTTACTTTATTTATACCACTGATGTTATTTAGTTCCTTTAAATATTACTATCTGTTTTGTTTTATATTTTAATTGAATTATTCGTTTTGATTGTTCACGTATCGTTTTCTACTCTTCAAGACCTTTCATTTGATACCCATATTAAAGGGGTTGAAAAAAAATTAATCCGCCATCTTGGAGCGGCGGCCATATTGAAATTGAAAGAAAATGGTTTGCAAATTTTGAACGGACAACTTACATACATACATACTTACATACGAACAGTGCACGTTAAATAAAAGCTTGTAAAAATAAGTAAGATCTCGACTCATCTTCTGTGAACTTTGAATACAAACGATGAAACGTTAACTCTACATTTAAGTCAACATCCTAAAACACATTCACTGATTTAATTGTTGAAATTGAACGAGAAGCAAGTACAACAAGTCGAGAAAGTTATGCGTAGTTTAGCGTGATGTTAAATAGCCTTCCTCAACTTGGGTAGGTATGTAGCGGTATCTACAACGCCCCACATGCGAACAGCGCGTCATACTGACGTCACGCAAAATCCTGCATCTCGCAAACAGAGTTTACCGCGCAACTAGCATAGATAAAATGGCCCGACATGAATCATAGGGCAGTTGCCAGCCGGACACAACACCCGTCTGGTCGGAGGATCCTCCCTTTTCTATAGAGTATGAGTTAAATTTACACCCCTGATCCTCATACCTCTGTAGGTAGTTCCAGAGATTAGCGCGTTCCAACAAACAAACTCATCAGCTTTATTATTAGTTAAGATAATCAATTATTTTCGATATGTTATTACACTCAAGAAACAGGACAGGACATCTCATTCAGGACTCAGTAAAGTCCCCACAAACGCGTCTGCGTTTGAGTGAACTTTACTGAGTTGTCGGATCAAAATTTAATTAATGCTTCGAACCGCCTATCTCCGCTATCAGAGAAGTCTTTGTTCGCAACAAATTTGGAATACAAAATACTTTCTCATTATCAAAATTTGTGAAAGCTTTTGCAAGTATTGTCCAATGTGCCTGATAGATGTGCTCGGTAAAGCATAAATACTCATTTGTTTGTAACAGCGCTTGTGGATGACAGCTTTCGGATAAGCGATTAAATATTTACATTAATGTATTGAGATATGCCGAAGACTGTGAAGGATTTTGATACCTATTTGTATTATTGAAATTCCTAAATAATTATCGTTTTTATTTTAGTTATAAGTTGTGAACAGCATAAGCTTAATCAGCTTTTAACATTTCTGGGGCACAGGCCTCCTTTATTCCACAGGGAGTGGTCTATTCTATCACACGGGACTAGTGCGGGTTGGTAAACGTCACATGTTTTTGAATTTTTGGTTCTAGGACATCCTTCACCGTTTTGAGAGCAGCAGCGGTGATAAAATTATTTACACAGAGAAAAGTACCTGGGTTCGAATCCACGACCTACAACTTGTAAGTCGGGGCCATTACCATTGGACCTCCACTGCTCTCCACAACAATCTTGTAAACAGCGTTTCAGCCTATAAATTTTTGTAACTAGCACGTATTATCAATCTTTCTAACTAGCACGTATTGTCAATCTTTCTAACTAGCACGTATTATCAATCTTTCTAACTAGCACGTACTATCAATCTTTCTACCTAGCACGTATTATCAATATTTCTAACTAGCACGTATTATCAATATTTCTAACTAGCACGTATTATCAATCTTTCTAACTAGTAGTATTATCCCACTGCAGGACAAAGGCCACTTCTTCTTCTTCATTTTTCATGCAATTCTGTCCTTTACATTTTCAGTCAGTCCCTTTCGGTAGAAGCTAAGTTCGTCCCGTCATCATCGCACCCAAAATAATAGTCCTGTAACTTGAAACTGAAAAAAAAACAGTGGCACTCCGGGAGTGCTGACAGAAGTGAAAACTTCAACAATGACTTGTGTATTTTTTTAATCGTATAAACAAAATCAAATCTTATAAACAAAACACAAACAGAATATTTTGGCATCACTCACCGACATGATATACATTAAAACCGAGTACAACCCGAGGACAGCCGAACACATCCGAATGTAGCGCGGTGTCGGTTACGGTAACAATGTCGCGAGTTCAATTGTTTTTCCCATCTCAAAAAATGCCCAACGCGCCTAAAGAAGATTTCACTTCAAAAAATCGAATCAAAAATCATACAATCACGTTCAATAATCGGATTATTTTTATTCGTGGAATAAAATTGACGTCTGGCAGATTTTGCATGAAAGAACTGTCAAAAATTCAACTTTATTCATCGGATAAAATTACCTGGCGTTGGAAAAATCAGCCCTAAATCTTAACAAGGAAGTCTCATCCCAAATTACAGTAATTTTAAACCGATTATCTCTACTTGTCAAGTTCTAAATCCAATAATATTGGGTAATTCGTCTTGATCCTAGCCCAAGGGATATAATATATCAGCCCTTTTTTAACGGCCTAAGTATATTTATTCAGTTCTAACCTACTTTGGGAGGCGGAACACTCACGTAACATGGCTACTCGTTTTTATTATAGTTGGCATTGAGCGACGTGACAGTGTGCCGGCTTCTACCTTCACGTAACACCTCTTTATACGCCTCAGATTTTCTAGAATGTTGTTTGTAAAACACTGATGTTGTATAAATAGTATAGAGTGGCAAGGACACCGCTCACCATGGATTCAGTGCTTGATTCTGAACGCTCATGCGTCGAAATTATTCGTCAGTTATTAAAAAAAAAATAGCTATTCTATATATTTTGGCCGCGTAGGTACTGCACTTTTCTGTGAAACAGCGTACAGTACCCGGCGATAAATATTGCACATCGACCTTTACCTTTTTTGTATTTTATACAAAGAATAAAAATAATTATCTAAAAAAGCAAATCATAATTGTTTTAACAGCTCCTAATAGATACCGGGCTGTTTGTATTTCGTGCGACAGAGATAACGCTCTACGAAGCCGAAATTAGCCGATTGTCTCTTTCCAAAGGTCGATGTGCAATATTTATCGCCGGGTACTGTAGTGTGGGACGCCCCCCAGTTAGATGGGCGGACCACCTAAAGGTGGTGGTTGGGACGGACTGGATGCGGAAGGCGGAGGACAGGGTGCTGTGGCGCAATCTGAGAGAGGCCTTTGTCCAGCAGTTGACTGCGATAGACTGAGTTGATTAATTGATGAAACAGCAGTTTTACTTTGATAACTGACGAACAATTTCTACGTTAGGGGGCTTAGAATAATGTGCTGAATGTATGGTTATAGTTTGCGTGTCGATGTCGGGATGTCACTCTTTATTTATCTAAGGATACACATGCCAGTAGCTAGCACAAAAGTATGCAAGTAGCTGGCATACCAGTATTCACCAATAAGAAGTTGTTGTGGCACACGGCATGGCACGGTGCTTTGGAATGGGCAACTAGCTTCATATTTTCTGACTGACCGACGACAATTCAAAAGTGCCTATAAATGGTTTAATTGAAATAAATGCTTTGAGTTGAAGTTAGAGTTTGGGCATGCAAGCTATTTGCAGACTTTTGTGTCAGCTACTGGCATGTGTATCTTTAGCTTTACATCCATTAAAAAGGTTATTATGCGAAGGTGTAAGTATCAGAAATAATATTTTTATATGGCGATTTTGTTCCCGCGCGTGAAGTAATTCAATGAAAGAGTCGTTATTTGTACCAAATTGATCTCTTTCAAGGATATTATTTTGTAAATACATAAAGAATTCATGAATAATAATTATTTTCTTCCGTAATTTATATACTCCACGCGTGTCTTATGTAGTACAATATAATAGGAAATCAGTTGTGCTTTATTAGCGGAACTTGAGAGGTAAGATTAACTAACATGTTGTATCTTACATGAAATAAGTCAACATATTATGTTGTAGCGGAAAATTATTACGGCTACCTATATTTTATGACTTCACGTTCCTATTAAATTAATGCCAATAAAACACAGTCACGTGAGAGAAGCCGCGGGCACAGCTAGGTAGTTATAAACGTTTATATTTGATCTTACTTCGATTCTGAAAGCACTTAATATAATCGAACTCACTCCTTTAAGGCTGAATAGGGGAATCTAACAAATTGTTCACATATCATTGATTTCCCTGTTGTCTGTAATCAGGTGAGAATTCCTTGAAAAGAGTACAAATCTGCTGATGGAGGCGGCTTCGGGTAATTTGTCTCGGGGGAAATTCTCAGTAGCTTTCTTACTCGCAGTTACTTTGTATGCCGATCTGGGGTAGAATTATTGCCTCAGTTTAAAATAAATGTTTTGGAGTTGGTTCAATAAAAGTACGTACTACTTTAGCAAATATTTGTAGTATAAATATATCTTAACAAAACATAAGGAGTCATGTTTTGTTAAGATATATTTATACTACAAATATTTGCTAAAGTAGTACGTACTTTTATTGAACCAACTCCAAAACATTTATTTTAAACTGAGGCAATAATTCTACCCCAGATCGGCGTACAAAGTAACTGCGAGTTTCTCCGGGTCTTTCATAGAAGAAATAATCACCTACATAACATAACATCATATCTGTACTACCCGAAGGGGTGGCCAGGAGGTGTGCCTTTAGACACCAAAAACCCATTAACATTTTATCCGACCGATTTCGGGATCGAAGCCTCGTGCTCAGCCGTAGCTCTTACTAGTGTTGTAAAAGAACTGAGTCTTTATAGTCCTAATATTGACACACGAGTCTTTTTTGAAGCCTCAAGTAAAAAAGAATAAGTAAAAGCTCAAGCCTCTCTGAGTTTTTAGTCTTCTTAAAATAGACTCCAGTCTTGCAAAAGAGACTGAGTCTTTTAAAACAGCTCACTCTTTACAAAAATAACTCAAAACTAAGTCCTTTAAATAAAAACTTAGCTTTGCTAAAAAGAACTAGAAGAGCTCAGTTCTACGAAAAGAACTCGCGACTGAGTCATTTCTTTCAAAGAGCTCTGAACTCAAACGTACTCGTAAAATGTATAATATCAATGAACGTCCACCTAGATTGGAAAAAAATACAAAAAAGAACATTCAGACGATTTGAGAACCTCCTCCCTTTTTTGAAGTCGGTTAATAACATGACGATGATTTACCATGTCTTTTTTAGCCATATTTATTGTTTATTCGAACTTAATAAGTGATTACTATGACTGCAATCCTCTACTTAAACAATTCAAATACTTCATAATATGTGAGTCTTTTTGATTAGGCTGCAGTCCTCTACTTTATAGTTCACGACTCAAGGAACTCAAAGGCTTTATGACACGAGTCTTTTTCATTGGACGGCAGTCCCGCTGTATAATTCACGACTCCTAAGACTTGAAAGAACTTAAAGGACTCAAAGAGCTCAAAGGACTGAAAAAAAACGAAAGGACTTAGAATAAATCTAACGACTCAAGAAATTTTAGGACTGAAAAAACTGAAAAGACTCAAAAAAAACTCAAGACTCAGGACTCAGAAGACTAATTAGTCGTGAGTTCTGCAAAAAGAACCCATAGCCGCAAAATGAGGACTAAAAGACTCAGCTCTTTTACAACACTAGCGCTTACATCCACTAAACCAATGAGGCAGTACAAATATAATCGGCAGAACACGGAAGTCTGACATAAGCCGGTAATAGAATCAATTTTGTGAGGATATTACCCCAACGGCACGTGTAAGTAATTACATAAAATCGGTTTCCTCTAATTCCATCAGAATGCTGATAACCCATAAAATATTACATAGCCTTATATCCATTGAACTTATTTTCTCAAATCGTGTAAAAATAGAAGTAATTCCAAAGTTATTGGCTGTAAATATTTTACACACAATTTAAGCATTACCAACCCAACCTTTTGCTGGTAAAAATATATATGTATATTATAAGCTATTTCAGCGCTCCGAATTACACCATCGGCCCTCCCTAATATGTTTATTATGAACCTTAAAAACACGATGAAGAATTTTTAACCGTTATCCAATAACCGGTATTCCATTGTGACATGCACTCATAACCGTTATTAACCGAGCTAAATCGTTACACAGTACGTATTTTACTTTTGTGAAATAAAACAAAATCGCCGCCGTTGCGACTGGCTTTGTTCCAAAAATGTGGGGCTTCGTGGGCCACGACCCAATTCTCTTTGCTTTATTCGAAGGCGAGACACACGCGACATTTCCTATTGCACTTACTGGGGCCTGTACGGAAAATCAAATCCCACATACGGACTGTTAAGCCGCATTGCCAATATACGCCCGCAGCTTGACTTCGATAAAGATGTCTAATAGAATTCTTTTGCAATTTTATTAGTTGCTTGCTGTATTTGATTTTTGTACAGTGAGTTGAGTTGACTTTGTTGCGTGATTGCTGCTCTTTTTTAAGTGAAACTTCTTAGACGGCTATACGATAATTGGGCGAGAATTGAGAGTGAAATTTCAAGGATGCGTCACGTTTAGGTACGTCTAGTTTGTTCGAGACATATCCGAACATAAGTTAGCTATTAGCTACTTTATGGTGTTGGCACTACTGTTTTGGTAGTTTTTCCGCTCTCTCTTAATTGTACATTACGGTGTCTATAACACGTTGAAAATAAAGCTTGTGAATTAAATCAATTCCGGCATTTTACTTATGTTTCCCCTAACTCTGTGTGAAACATAAGTTTGGTCCTTCGAAAAGACTGTAACCAGTGCAAAGTTCGCCAAAAGTGTATCTATAATACACAACCAACAAGTTGCTTGGACAATCTGCTTTAAGGTACAAAAGCTTAACTATTTACGGTGTTTCTACGTAAAAGACTGACGCAGCTACTTAATCTGTGCTATACGGAATTCATCGGGTGTGTGACTTCGGAGGAACGTTTCTACAGTTACGGTAAAAACCAACTGCAATCCTTTGAACCGACAAGGAGGTTAATTTTCATCGCGAACATTCAAAAATTTGCGGCTGAGAAGCTCTCCAGATCTGCACCGATTGAAGAAAACAAGTGCGTCATCTAAATCAAGCGAAAAACCATAAGGTATCCATAGTCCATCGTCATCACCGTCATCGAAGTCGATACATTTCTTCAACAAGGTACTTAACCTAAAAGAAAACATGGTGGGTCGTGTCGTCAATTAATACGTGTTCTGTACAAGTCATCATATCCGCTTACTTTAACTAGCTTAAGTTGGCACTCTGTGGGCCATACGGTATCATCGGGAAGCAGCGTGTTTCCGAACGCAAGAAATCACGTGACTGCAAGATTCCAACCAATCAGCGTTGCGAGGCGAATGCGCAGAGCGACGAAGTTAGCCGAAAACGACCGAAACGTACCGATCGATGACACAGCAAGACGCCACTGCGTATCCGTATTGTATGCTATAATCGCCATATTGTTTTTAGCCATTGCAAAAAAAAAATTGAAGTTATGCAAAAATTTGTGCATATTGAATAAGTTAAACGCTCAATAGTGTGTAAAACTAGTTTAAGCCTAATTAAGCAATTATTTAAGTGGAATTTTACTGGTAAGGAGTGATTTGTTGCATCAAATAATTGTTCATTTCGTTTAGCGTAGTATTTTATCTTCGTACTCTGTTTTGTTTCTGCAGCTTTGCTCAAAATGTCCTTAACTCGACTTGTAAGTGACCGAGGGTATGTTAAGGGGTGCCTAACTCGTATGGAAACGTTCTGTACGTCGGAAGATATAGAAAAGGCAAGCTACGAGGCTCTTGTGTCAAAGCGCCAACGTATAATTGATTCGTTTCGAGAATATGAGACCCTGAACAAGGAAATCCTATTCCTTAACGCTGCCGACCAGGAAGATTACGAGGAGTATGAG
This sequence comes from Luperina testacea, assembly GCA_927399505.1. Lineage (NCBI taxonomy): Eukaryota > Metazoa > Arthropoda > Insecta > Lepidoptera > Noctuidae > Luperina > Luperina testacea. The sequence goes on from OV656771.1 coordinate 6,409,768, forward strand.
CGTAAGTACTCGAATTGTGTAACTTTGCTAGATTGTGCGATAGGCAAACGAAAAAAGGAACAAAATAATCCACCACCAGATAGCTCCAAAACTGGGTTTAAACGGTTACCACCGATCGACATTACATCGTTCGATGGTAAAAATATAGAAGATTTTATTCCTTTTATAAATATCTTCAAAGCTGTCTTTCATTCAGACTCAAATATAAGTCCTTGTCAAAAACTTTATTACTTACGTACTTATTTACACGGCGAAGCGCTTGATATAATAAAAAATTTGTCATTGACTGATGACAACTATTTGTCAGCCCTGGAGTTGTTAGAAAAACGCTATAATAACATTCCCATGATAGTAAATCACCATATAAACAGTTTGCTCGACTTGCCGACCTTTACAAAGTGTACTGCACAGAATCTTCGCGCTCTTGTGTCTAAAGTAAATCAGCACACTGCGGCGCTCAAGAACTTGGACTTACCTGTGGGTCAGTGGGGTGCGATCTTAGTAAATATATTGTCTCGCAAGGTTGATGCCTATACCAACAGGGGGTTTCACTTAGAACGAAATGAGAAAGATTTACCCGGGTTATCAGAGTTCCTTGATTTCATAGAAAAACGTGCTGTTGCAATGGAGAATACTGCCAGCGAGAAGCCGCCACCGGCGCCGTCGACTCCAGCAAAACCTGTGAAGACTGGCAAGGCCAGCTTAGTATCAGCAATGACGCAACTGTCATGTAAGTACTGCAACCAATCACATAAACTTTATGAGTGTGCGCAATTCAAATTGCTGACCGTTCAAAACAGGTGTGATTTTGTAAAAGGCAAAAAATTGTGTGTATTATGCTTGAATCAGCATCAGGGCAAATGTATGCTTCGCTTAAAATGCAATATCTGTAGCAAGAAACATAACACGCTTATTCACACTGACGCTGAGTCAAGCTCTGATGCAAATGTAAGTAATGCTGCTACTGCAAACTCGGCTGGTGCTAGTTTGGACAATGCTGTGGTGATGACTAACACTTCTCAAGAAAGAGATGTCTTGCTGCCTACGGCAGTGGTAAAGTTAATAGACAAAAATGGAAAATTTATTTATGCCCGAGCTTTATTGGACAGTGGGAGCCAAGTGTCATTTGTTACACAAAAATTAGCTCAAAAAATAAACTGTAAACTTTCTAGAATCAATAAAACTATCACAGGCATAATAGATGGCACCAATAGTGTCACACAAAAGACTGAGCTTGATGTGTATTCTGTTGTGAATGATTTTAAATTGAATGTGACATGCTTTGTTACTAAAAACATTACATGTGACTTACCTCAACAGTCCTTTGATATAACAAAATTGAATATCCCCTCATATGTCAGGTTGGCTGACAAAACATTCCATCAAACAGGTGAGATAAGCATGCTTTTAGGCTGTAACATATTCTTCCAGGTGCTGCAGAGGGAGATGCTACCGCTGACGCCGACTGGGCCTTACCTGGTGAATACTAACTTTGGATATGTTGTGGCAGGGAATCTGCCAGTATCTGCTGGCAGAGTTTCTACATCTAACCTATGCATAACTGTTGGAGGTAACCCAATTCATAATAAAAATAATAGACACATTAGTGTGGAAAAATGTAATTATTTGCAGCAGAATAAGTCTTGTCTTGATACACAGGATCAGTCTTCTCTTTTACTTGACAAACAGACTCAATTCTCCTTAGAAGAAAAAATTAATCACACTATTTCACAACTGTGGGAGTGTGAGAAAGTACCCAATATCTACAAAGAGGGCACAACCGAGCATCATCTGGCTGAAGAAAGTTTTATAAACTCCGTCAAGCTTGTAAACAAAAAGTTTTCTGTAGCTTTACCGTTAAAGCTTCAGCTGGATGATGTTAAGTTGGGCGACTCATTTGGTAGGGTTTTGCAAAGGTTCTATAATCTTGAAAAACGTTTTTCCAAAGATAATAAGTTGTATGAAGACTATAAAGCTTTCATGCACGATTATGTTAGTCAGGGTCATGCTAACATTTATGATATATCTAATTATGATCTCAAGGCAGGAAATGTTTCTTTCATTCCACATCACCCGGTTTTAAACCCCAATAGTAAGACCACACCTGTCCGCGCCGTTTTCGACGCGAGTATGACAACAAGCAATAATTTATGTCTAAATGACATCATGCTTAACGGCCCCACTGTGCAGAATGATCTTTTCGATATTCTAACTTTATTTAGAACATTCCAATATGTACTACTCTGTGACGTCAAGGCTATGTATCGTGGGATCCTAGTAGATAGCGACTATCGCCGTTTACAAAACATTCTTTGGCGAGATTCTCCTACACAACCCGTTCAATGTCTTCAGTTGCAAACTGTTACGTATGGTCTAAAAAGCTCTGCATTTCTAGCCACCCGCTGCCTAATCGAACTCGCTGATAGATATAAAGATGAGTACCCACTAGCTTCGTTTGTCTTAAAAAACACAAGTTATGTTGATGATATCCAGTGCGGTGGTAATAACTTGGCAGAGCTCGCAGAAACAAAACGACAACTGATAGAACTTATGGATAAAGCCAGTTTTTCCCTACATAAATGGTGTTCTAATTGCAGTGAGCTTTTAAGCGATATTCCTGAATCCATTCATCAGTTAAGCAGTAAAAATTTTGACAAAGTAAATAACACTTACATAAAGACTCTAGGACTTTCCTATGATGTGCATACTGACACTTTAAATATGAAATGTCCAGTAACTGAAAAACAAAAATGCTTCACTAAGAGGGAAATGCTTAGTTTTATTAGTAAGTTCTTCGACCCCTTAGGCCTTGTAGGACCTATTTTGGTCCAGGCAAAGTATTTGATGCAGCAAGTTTGGTTTGAGAATTTGAAATGGGACGATGTGTTACCAGAGTACCTTAATACCAAAATGGTTGACTTTACTAACAATTTGATAGACATGTCTTATATTTCTGTACCTAGAAATATTAATGTACAATCCCACGTCAAAATAGAACTGGTTGGGTATGCTGATGCCTCAAATATTGCTCACGGATGTTGTTTGTATTTGAGAGTAATTAGCCCTGATAATCAAGTAACAGTCAATATTTTATGTTCTAAGTCTCGTATCAATCCAAAAAACAAAATTCTTACCACTCCAAGACTCGAACTAAATAGTGCTATGTTGTTAGCTATGTTAGCTAAAAAAGTATATAACACTTTGTCACTTAAATATGATAATATCAATACATTTCTGTACTCCGATTCAAAAATAGTTTTATCTTGGCTAAATATAGAACCAGTGAAACTCACTGTTTATATTGCAAACAGAGTAGAGAAAATTAAGCAGCTATGTGAAACTTTTCAGTGGAACTATGTAAACACAAATGAAAACCCAGCCGACTATCTGTCGCGTGGAGTAGCGCCTCACGAACTTAAAGGGAATTATTTGTGGTTTCATGGTCCTCAATATTTACAAAACATAAATTATGTACACTGTCCTTTAGAAAGTACAAAACCAATCGATTTTGAACTTCCTGAGCTCAAAAAACCTTCACCTGCGTCCTATGTATGTAGTAAGGTAAATAATCACTTTCAAGATTTCATTGAAAAATATTCAGATGTAGAAAAAATGACCAGAATATTATCCTATGTGAAAAGATTTTTGTTTAATTGTAAGAAACAAAATGTAAACAAGAAAAAAGGAACTTTATGTCCAGAAGAGTTAACTTCTGTCCCGCATGTTTGAGTCTAATATGTTCATGAATAATTAATAATTTGGTCAAAGTTGAACCTTTGGGCAATATAATAGGGTGTTTTTGATCGAATGTTAGATTTGCATTTTGCAATCTACCACCCACTCTTAAGAGACCAAACCCATCAACAAACGGATATAAATTACTTAAATTGGACTTCTCATTCATTTTAAACTCACCAAATTTAAATTCCTTTTCAAAATACTTTCTTTGTTCAAGTTTGATCAAATCATTGAGTGCAGAAGTTAACTCTTCTGGACATAAAGTTCCTTTTTTCTTGTTTACATTTTGTTGTCTGAGCTGAGTAGTCTACATGAAAGATATTGGTTGATCAATGCTAATAGAGAAGTCAAATCAGTTTTACATAAATGCGTGCTATGTTTCAGGTTAAAGGCCAAAAATGCATATCAACTTATGGGTTCTCTCCCCCTTGATAGAGTCAATATGACACGGCCATTCCAAATTGTAGGTACTGACTATGCCGGTCCTTTCAGTGTAAAGCAAACTAGAATTAGAAAACCGGTTATAACAAAGGCGTATGTCGTTATGTTTATTTGTTTTCTTACAAAAGCCATTCATATTGAATTGGCCTCCGATATGACAACCAATACCTTTTTGGGTTGCTTAAAACGGTTTATTAGTCGCAGAAATAAACCTACTAAAATATATTGTGACAATGCTAGTTACTATAGAGGCGCCAATAACGTACTAAGAGAGTTGTATGAGTCACTGAATTCCACAGAGCACCAAAATGAAATAATAAATTTCAGTAATTCAGAAAGAATTTCCTTTCACTTCATACCGTCTTACTCACCAGTTTTTGGTGGTTTGTGGGAAGCAGGGATCAAGAGTATTAAATATCATATAAAACGTGTGATAGGTAACCTTGTACTTACCTATGAGGAGATGTACACGGTTTTGGTTCAGATTGAGAGTATTCTAAACTCTCGACCACTCACCCCTCTTTCTAGAGACTCAGATGACATGACATACCTCACACCTGGGCATTTCCTCACAGGTGCGCCATTGACTTCATATCCAGAATTAAACTTAACTGATATAAATATAGGAAAACTTAGTTTCTGGAAACAATGTACAAAACTACAACAAACCTTTTGGGCCCAATGGCACAAGCAATACTTAACAATGTTACAGAGCAGACCTAAATGGCAGAGCTCCCAGCCTAATCTGCAGGAAGGTACTATGGTACTAATTAAGTCTGATAATGTTACTCCTCTTCAGTGGCCAGTAGGTAGAATTGTAAAGGTAATACCAGGCAACGACAATTTAGTTCGCGCGCTTGATGTAAAAACACCTAAAGGGTTTGTCATTAGAACTAGTATAATGAAAGTTTGTCCACTCCCTATTGATTATAATTAGTTTATAGTAACGGTATAAAATGTACCAATATTGTTTGTTTTTTCTTTTTCTCAAAACCCATTGTTGTGGGCCGATTCTCACTTAGTGTAAGCTAGATAATTTAAACTAAGTTAACTCAAGTTTTAAACTACGTTTTATATTATGTGTAACCTAAATACCTAGTCTGAAATAAGTATGATATACTGCTTACCTACTTTCTATTTTCAGTTTATCTTTGTTTGAAGATTTGATTATTTAGTCAAGCCAAGTTATATTACTTGGTCATTTGAGTTATTTTCTTTTTAGGTATTAAGTTTATTATGTAAAAATAGGTCTTAATTAATCTTTTGGCTTAGGCCCGAGCATGTTCGAGACATATCCGAACATAAGTTAGCTATTAGCTACTTTATGGTGTTGGCACTACTGTTTTGGTAGTTTTTCCGCTCTCTCTTAATTGTACATTACGGTGTCTATAACACGTTGAAAATAAAGCTTGTGAATTAAATCAATTCCGGCATTTTACTTATGTTTCCCCTAACTCTGTGTGAAACATAGTTACATGATATATATTATATGAGAAGAAAAATACAACTCTCTCTGTCTTTCACAATAAATCTGTCTTATTCTTAAAATTTTAAGAAGCTTTGCTTCTATCACGTGTATGGTGTTTTGCACGAGCATTTTTTTTTGTTTAACTGTATGGTGCGGTTACATTTTTTTTTTACTGAGGTGCCAAAGAAAAATGTAGCTATAGAAATAAGGTTGGGTTGCTGCCGCCGCGAGTAACTTGTTTTATTTTTCAGCGTGTCTGAAGTAATTGACAAGCACACGAGAACGAGTATCTTAACTTATTCTTTTGTTGTCGAGAGAAAAGAAGCCTATTTTATTTAAAGCAAAAGCCAGAATTTTGTTGTTATGAATGTGATGTAATGGTCATAAAGGGTTTAATGTGCAAGAAAATAGCTAATTGTAACGTGAACGAATAAATAACCTTTAATTAGCATAAATAACAGAAAAAATAATACAATAGCTTTTATCGACGATTACAGACAAATAAAAATTGCACATCAATTTGACGGCAAAAAAAAAAGTATTCGACCTTTTCAAAAAAGTACTTAAGTATGCGAGTGGCGTTGCTTACATGTGTTATGTTTTCCTTCACTGAAAGAAAGTGATTAGCCTTGCCCTGCCTTTTTGTTAACTTGTGATATAATAAACTTAACACACACGAAGTTAATAAATCATAATATTTTCTTCGGAAAAGTTACTTAAAGCAGAAACCCATTCAATGTATTTCAAGACGACTTAAACTCATTCCAAACACAACCCGAGACAATAGTAGATTATTGCATCGAGTGCAAAGTGAGTTATTAACGCATGAGTGTTATGTTGGTGCCCGAGCGCAAGCGAGGGCACTAAATTAACACTAGTGTATTAATTACTCACTTCAGCAAAGTGCGTAATCTACTTTTCTTTCAACTACCAATCCTACTTACCTTGATAAAATATAACCACTCAAAATAAAAACTCAAGTTAATGAAAACAAAGTTTTCACAAGCTTTTAAATATTTATCCCGCGACTTTTGCGGCAAAAGGTTATTAACAATTTCATTTGCAGCTGTTTTTAATGCTTTCTGGAGTTGAATTCATATCGCTATCGCTGTCAATTTCCATTTTTTTTAACTTTTCTTGCTAAATATGAAGTATCAAAGAGCAAACAAAAACAAAACACATACAAGGGTACAAAATGCGCGCCATTTTTTTTTTTTTTTTTCACCAAATCGGTTTTATTCGGCCGATTTTTATGTTTAATCGGTTTAAATGTTTTACCCCTCTTCCTAGCTAAAGCGACCGGTCGTGCGATAAACGCGTTCATCGCGTCATTACCTATGATGTCACTCGTTTGTTCGGAAAACCGGGCTAGGGCGCCCGGTTGCGGCGTGACCAACCGCTTTGGTTAGGATATGTCCTTAGCATAAACATTATCAGCCAAATGTTCCCACTGCTGGGACACAGGCCTCCTCTCGTCCCCTCTCTTCGAGTGGGAGTGTGCTGTAATCTACTACGCGGGTCCAATGCAAGTTGGTAGATGTCAAATGTTTTTTTTATTTTGAAATGTGTTTGCTCTTGACTCTAGTCTAGGTCAGAGATGACAGAGACAAATTCTACGATGGAGTGAGCTTACCCAGAAGAAGCCTGTTCACTCTTACTTCGAATATTTGGTTCAAGGACATGCCGGTTTCCTCACGATGTTTTCCTTCATCCTTTTTGAGTGCAGTGGTAATGAAATTATTTACACAAAGTAAAGCGCCTGGCTGGGTTCAAACCCACGACCTACAAACTCGTAAGCCGTTACTACTGGCTACCTACGCTTTGGAATGGGCAACCAGCTTCATATTTTCTGACTGACCAACTTCTTGACAATTCAAACAAAAGTGCCTGTAAATGGTTTAATTGAAATAAATGCTTTGAGTTTGAGTTTGGGCACTGCTCTCACATGTCCTTATTTAGTTAAAATTTCGGTGAAGCTGGTGCTATGTTTTTAGTCAGTACAACTTGTTAGATTATACAATGTATATATGTATACCTTTACAGGCGTGATGTACTTAAGGGGATTACAGAACCTAAACGCAAAAAAACGCAAGTTTTAGCAGCAATAAACGTATATTATCGACTACAGTAAACAAAATCAGAAAAATATATGATATTCTTCAGGATATAGGCTAGGTCAATGGTGTGTTGAAAACATAATACAACTAATTTGATATGACAGAAAAAATCTTTAAGATACCTCTAAAAACTCTGTTTTTACAATAAAATACCATACTAATATACATACAATCATTCTGATTTTTTGCCAGATTATTCTAGAAGCAACATACTAAAGAACTAGTGTTTTAATTTTTTAGTCCAAACAATATATTTTTTGTAAATAGATAATTGCTTCATATTTTGTAATAAATTACCAGCGCTGTGTCATCGCGCTTCTCTTTCTTTTCTATGCAGTCCGACAGTGACCACGCTTTAGGTCTTGTAGTCCCTTTAACTTCGCGTGCTACCGACAAATAGAGACTTTTGCCACGTTTACCCAATTTTTACGGTAACTGTGTTTCAAAGTTATGGCTGTGTTGTGCGGCCAAGTTTCACCGAAATTGTTTTGTTGGTTTTACTATGTATTTTATTGCTTGCGGAATTACGATTTTGAGTTGTATCACCATTCTCCTCCGTCCATTTGTGGTCAACGCAACATGTCTTTTTCTTACACACTTCTCTTTTAGTCGTCTCTCCCTTTCTAATTGATTTTGGTTTATATCAATATATATTTTTACTTGCGACCCGCCCCTACTTGGATCGGGTGCAACAATGTGCTGATGTCATGTCAAAAATATCAATGTCCTTTATAATGCGCACAGCAAAAGAGTGGAACTCTCTACCTGCGTTTGTGTTTCCGAGTGCATACAACCCGAATCTCTTCAAAGTAAGAGTGAACAGGCTTCTTCTGGGTGAGCTCACTCCATCGTAGACTTTGTCTCTGTCATCTCTGACCTAGACTAGAGTCAAGAGTAAGCCGAATTCAAATAAAAAAAAATCACGATTTCTGTTTTATTTAAAAGCTAAATAATACACATAAACCTTTCGGAATAAATTCTCAAAATGATGGTGAAAACCACATCAAAATCCAGGGTGCAGTTTAGAAGATCTAAGCGGACATACAGACGGACACGACAAGCGACTTTCTTGAATACTATGCAAAGATTTTCATGATTTCGATAATGGGTATTTTATTGAAATGAATTGGGTAGGTAGGTAATATTCCTGGAAAGTAAACGAACAAGGTGTACACACGGAACACGAACATTTTAGTAACGTTTTACAGTTGAGCGGTTATTTACATAAAATTGTTGGCATAGGACGGTATCGACCGACAAAATGTTGTTAAATTCTAAATAAACGACGCCCTTAGCTGGTATCGGCGAAACGTTAAAGGTTTATTTTTAACATGTTTCAAATTTTATGACGCATTTCTAACTTTTTATACCTTATCTATTAACAAGATGTCCATAATTGAATATGAGATTTAATAGAATACGAATAAAGACGCATTTCACGAATAGATTACAGTATTGGAACAAAAAATAATTGTGCTTCTTGCACATACTAAGATATACATACTTATAACAAAACACATATCATCATCTGCCTAGCCTTTTCCCAACTATGTTGGGGTCGGCTTCCAGTCTAACCGGATGCAGCTGAGTATTTTACATGGAGCGACTGCCTATCTGACCTCCACAACCCAGTTACTGGGTAATACGAAACCTCTTGGTAAGACTGGTTGTCAGACTTTCGGGCTTCTGACGACCAGAAACGAATGTCAACGATCCACGAATGACAGCCGGGACCAACGGCTTAACGTGCTTTCCGAGTCACGAAAGGGTCTTGGTGTGTAAAGGTGGACCAACCGTGAAAACGTGGCTTAACCTAATCGATCGAGCCATGCGGCTGTCATTACGTAGCCACGAGGCCCTCTATAACAAAAAACATAGCATACCCAAATTTCGCCAGTTACGTAAGTCCCATGTACAGACGCCAGCACATCAAATTACTACAATCTGTCAAATTTCTTTAAGAGATTTCAACTTTATCGCTAAAGCATAAGGTTCAAAGTTGATTGGGTAAATTTGACAGTTTCGGGTAGCTTGATGTGCTGGCGTCGTACTTAATAGAAGGCGTTCCTTTTGCCATCAACCGGGCAAAAATAATACTCTTGAACACTTATATTCGACGACACGGTTGGCGCAGTGGCTGAGCGATGGACTGCCGCGCAGCGTGACGCGGGTTCGATTCCCGCACGGAACAAATATTTGTATTGCCTACAGGTAGTTGTTCCGGGTCTGGCTGTTTGTGTATGTGAATTTAAATGTTTGTAAACGCACCCACGATACAGGAGTAATTCCTAGTGTGGGGCAACGTTTTAAAAAAAAAAAAAAAAAAACTCTAAAATCAACAAGAATATTTTAATCTGAGATAATTATTAAGAGATCTTTAAAATAAACAAGCTTTCATGTATGTATGTAGGTAAATTAGTCATAATAATAATTATAAGCAAAATTATATCTTTGCGTATCGCCTTTAACCAGCGCATTCTCCGCCATCAATATGCTATGCGAGCTCTTGAGCCTGGAGGCTGCAAGAGCTCGCTGAGTTGGAGCTCATCTCCTCCACCTAAATGTTTTCGAACATATTCTTTCGGGGATCTTCGGGCTTATCTGGTTCTTTATGTAAGCTCACAAGAACGATGTACCTAAATGATTCGAACAAAACTGATCTCTTTGTTGGCCGATATTTGACGCAAGAATAAACAATATTCCTTACACACTACCTTACCTACCTATTCCGTACACGCTAACTTAACTCTTTGTCTTATCTGTGTCAAAGCCACGGCTATTTTCGTTGAGAGCAGTCGAGGTAAACAAGCTCCAAGCATCTAGACTCGGTTACCTATTGTCTATTCTTTGAGAAATTCAGCACACGCGGTCTAATATAGCCAAAACGTTCGCTGTATGCTTGGCGCATTGGATCAATCTCCTTGTTTTATTAAACAGCAAAAATAAAATATAGTTTTCGTGTTCGTAATCTTGGCAGGAGCTATAACTCATCTTGTTACCATCTCTCTTAAGGGGGATACGCTTAGGTAGCCCGTAACATAAAAATTTACTTAGGTTTTTTGGAATTTACTGGTCATGTTGGTTAAAATATGATTCGATAACATATATGGCTTTAAAGAATTATAATCATTAGTATCAGCAATACAACTTCTTAAGTTTGAATTGGCCTCAAATGCCATGATTTCATGAAATAGTCATAAAATAAGTTAATATAATTTATTGGCCGGCCGCTTAACTGAGGACGTTGCCTGAGGTAGCTGCGCGTTCACTCACCCGGCCCGCAGCAGGCGCATTGGGCGTTGGCGAAGGGCAAATAACGCCCTCATCCTGCCCCCCTAAATGGGTCCAGGGACGACGGACTCGGGGACGTCCGTCGCCTCTCACACATCAGGACCCGAGGTGGCGGCTCGTAGTGTTCCACGCGCGCCCCTCTTAGATGTCGCGGGGGGAGTCAAACACCTCACACACGCCCCCCTGACTCGAGGAGGTCCGCAGTGGCCGGCACCAGTCGGGGGTTGCGGAAGAATCGTACGTTCCCGCGACCCCCGGCGAAGGTGTGAGATGGAACACCGGGTGGTTTTTAGTCAGTAAGTCTGACAGACCCCGTCGCCCACCCCAGAGCGGCGGACATCCATGAGGATTTTCCACACCAGAAACAAAAAAAAAGGCAGCTGCGCGGTGCGGGAGGGGTGATAGTTGTCACAAGTTGACGAATCTCTGAGCTCTCGCATCACCTCACCACACCCCTCCCGCACCGCGCTGCTACCTCAGGCAACGTCTCAGTTAAGCGGTCGGCCTACGGAGAAATGTACTGATGATTTTAATGATTATAACTCTATAAATTTATATTTATCACGGCTGCGAATCTTAATAAAATCGGTATATGACCAGCGGTGCTATTCTGTAAAAATCTCACCGTGAAAACTTAGGTGAAGTGAGCGTGGAGTGAGCTGTCAATAGTGTCAATTCCTAGCAAAAACAAACTTACTTCACCTAAGTTCTCACAGTGAGATTTTTACAGAATCGACCGGTTGACACTGATTGCAAAAAACGTAAGAAAGTTGAATTTCTAGAGCTACTCTGACGGTTTCGCCTTAAGCTGATTCCCACATTTTCGTCAAAGTAAGGTACTGGCCTGGCGAATTCTATACTTACTAAGAAGCACTATGGTATAGAAATTAATTAAATAACAAAGCACCTTCCGATGAAATAACTTCAGTATTTTCCAGAATTTATGGAGCACATACAAACTATAAATCAAATTTATGGCGCGCTAATAACGGGTAGTATGGCGTTGTAGATGGCTTGAGACTAATTAGTAAAGTTATTTATATTTAGCGGACGTCGGATAGATGGCACTTGAAACAATATACCATCTTATTGCGGTACATCCCTCCACGTCATTATTGCCAGACGTTATGGGACGTGAGTGTCCCGCTCGCGCTGTAGAGATAAAGGAGTTTTATTTGTATTCTAATTGAAAGAATGAAAGAGAAGTTTTGTGCTTAGAGGTCATAGCACACGTATCAAACCGAAAAGGGATCGGCACCGTGTCAACTCGAGCCGTTCAGTATTCTTTATATGAATATACTGCAACGCACACTAATCGGAATCGTAACGTAATCGCCTCGCTTCGGGACATCCTCACGAACCGCGGTGCGGTGCGTTACGGCTCGTCGTCCCCACGCTTACGTCTCTCCGTACCCGAGCTTACGTCTCTTTGTCCATCCTTGCCCCTCTTATCCCTCCGGCCTGCCTGCTGCACCATCAACCAGCGGTCGGCGAGCCGTGAGCGCGGCGTCCCGCGTCGCCTAGCCGTAGCCGAGTCGACATATCGGAGCTTCTGATCCGCTTTGGTTACGTGCTTACGTTAGGTTAATGCCTGTTTGGCGGTGAGGCGAAAGGCGATACGGTGCCGATCCCTTTCCGATTTGATAAGCCTTTGCTATGACCTTTAGGGAACAAATCAGCGTTTGAAGATACTTATTATTGCTTACTAGCTTATGCCCGCGACTTCGTACGCGCAAAATTTCATGCTCCCCCAACCCACCCCATCGCATCGCATCGCCTGCCCGAGAACCAGGCATTAGGTATTTGAAAAAAGTACTATACAAGCCTTGGCCGCAACCAGGCATTGATGGACTCACGTATGTGTGCCTCAGCTTCGCCTCTTGGACGAACGTGACAAAGTTATCCGAGGCACAAAGGGGCAATAGCTCCTTTTGCAGGCCGCGGTAGTAATGCATAAATATTTTATAAAAACAGAAAAGCGATACTGAAAAACTAATTAAGTACGGGAAAAAAACTGAAAAGCATGAACAAAAAACTGAAATCCTAGACGCAGTCGCATTTCGTTGTATTCTGCGGGTGCCTACTTAAACAAGTATTTTCGTTACGATGGTTAAGATTGTTTACCAGCTAAAGATTCTTCAAAGTTACATGGGAAACCACACATAACGTCTTAAGGTTCCTGCAAGCAGGCGCGACACGCGACGCGAATCACGCGCTACACAAAGGCACCGCTCGTTGCGCGACTTGCGGTGCCTTTGTGTCGCGCGCGATTTTATCGCGTGTCGCGCCTGTTTGAAGGAGCCTTTATTTAGTAAATGGATAGTCGTCATAAATAACCACAAAGCACCAGAGAAATACATAGAAGTAGACTCATTAAAATGTAACAGCACTTCCTTGAAACTAGAGGAGAATGTCTCTAGGAATTTGCAGCTTAATAATGAACGCATGCAGAACAACGGAATAGATACCACCTGCTGTCGGACATGGAATTCTGGAGCAATAGATCTCAGATATAAATTCTTGTGAACTTACCTACCTCTTAGTGAAACAAAATTACAGGTTGGTAGATTATACTGTATTAAACAACATAACTCCAGGGCTGTTTAAGTGAATTAGTTAGGAAGAATACAAGAAAAAAACCGGTCAAGTGCGAGTCGGATTCGCGCATCGAGGCCGAGGGTTCCGTACTTTGCAGCTATGTAAATAGTTTATCACGGGATTTTTTTAATGTACCTACAATTTTACTGTTTTCAGATTTTCCCTTTACTTGTGGTACACGATCTTGCTTCTTGCTAAATTTCATGATTCTAGGTCAACGGGAAGTACCCTATAAATTTTGATTCCCTTGAGAGTGTCGACATATACATTTTTTTGCGACATAAACGGCTATATCTTTTTTTACGTTAACTTTGGTATTTGAATTTTTCATAGCTTCAAAGAATTATAGATATGAGTATATTATGGTTTTAATTTTAACTTGATGCCTCCACGTGTTCCCAAGATAAAGGGTTTTGATAGACTGACGGACGGATGGACCGACTACAAACTGATGCTATAAGGGTTCCGTTTTTCATTTTGAGGTACGGAACCCTAAAAAATCAATGTCAAAATGTAATAGGGCCTCGTGGCTCAGTAATAACAGACGCATGGGTCGATCGCGCTTGCCTTGATCGGTCTGAGTATCAGTGACCATTTTAACATACCGCAAACTCCTCCATGCTTCGGAAAGCACGTTAAGCCGTTGATCTGGGTCTGGGTGGTTCATTCGTGGATCTTTGACAGTTATTACGGGTCGTTAGAAGCTCGAAAGTGTGACAAGCAGTCTTTCGAAGGAAGAAGGAATCGTTTTACTCAGTAACTGGGTTGTAGCGGTCAGAATGATAGCCAATCGCTTTTTTTCTGAGGTTGCGAAATTTGCTGATTTTTTCGTACCTTTTTATTCGAGGAATAAAATTGACAATTGACAGTTTTTGCATGGAAGAACTGTCAAAAAATCAAAACTCCTCCGATAAAATTATCTGGCGTTGGAAAAATCAGCCCATTTTTTGCGGATGGGAAATCATCAAATGACCCCTCCCGCTCTGGGTGGAGCGGAAGGGAGTATCAGACGCTTACTGACTAAAACCCACCCGTGTTCCTTCCTTAGCTCTTTATGTTCCAGGGCAGCGGTAAGCCTTTCGGAAAATGCCGCTGAAGCGGCAGGCTTCGGCCCTAACGGGCCCCTTCATTGATGCTGACATCTCTTTGAGGCGTGCGTGGAACACGTACGCGCCGTCCGGCACGGGTCTGGTCCTAATCGGACGGTGAGCTACCCATTACTCTCCGTCTGCAGGCTCGCGCCTACGGTGGCCGGGAGGCCGCGGGGGCCGTATTACCTAGTAACTGGGTTGTGGAGGTCAGATAGGCATTCGCTTTATGTGAAATACTGGTATTCAGCTGCATTCGGTTAGACTAGAAGCAGAGCCGAACATAATTGGGAAAAGGCTAGGCAGATGATAAATACACGGATAAAAAGGATACAAAAATCACATACAGTACCCGGTGATAAATATTGCACATCGACCTTTACCTTTTTTGGATTTTATATAAAGAATAAAAATAATTATCAAAAGAAGCAAATCATAATTGTTTTAACAGCTCCTAATAGATACCGGACTGTTTGTATTTCGTGCGACAGAGATAACGCTCTACGAAGCCGAAATTAGCCGATTGTCTCTTTCCAAAGGCCGATGTGCAATATTTATCGCCGGGTACTGTAAGTCTTTAATGAAACGAGAGTCTGAAGTCTTTAACGAAGGAACACATGATATAATGTTTGAATTGCGTCAATACATACATACATACATAAGTTCCCCCTGCTGGGGAGCAGGCCTCCTCACTGTGAAAGGCCGTAAACCATTATCCATCACGCGGGCCCAGTGCGGGTTGGTAGATGTCACATGTCTTCGAATTTTCGGTTCTAGGACATGCCGGTTTCCTCACGATGTTTTCCTTCACCGTTGCGAGCAGTGGTGATGAAATAAATAATTTACACAAAGTAAAGTACCTGTCTGGGTTCGAACCTATGACCTGTTGGATTATAAATAAACGCAATTATTCTGCCTCCTTGCCCATATACGCGCTCAAGTGTTTTCCCCGCGGCGATTTTTTTTCGCGCACTGAATTTTCATCGCTCTGCTTAGCGCCGAAAGTTCAAAATCCAACAGTGTGTAGTCTTGACGCGCTGGGATGCGCTCTGTTGGATTTTCAATGCTATGCTCAACATCGAGAATACAAAATCCAGTGCGCGATAAAATCCCGCCGCGATATTTATTTATTATTAATTTTATTTTAAGTATTCGTCATAGTATCACTTTTATCGGCACCTTGTTTTATAATCATGTGGGTAATTTGGTTATCATCTAATATTGTACTTTTGTGTGTTGTGCAGTCTTCTTGTGTGCTCCAAATATTTGTCTATCTATCTGTCTAAATAGACAGATAGATAGATAAATCATTTACAAATGTACATCCGTGTGGGCGTGTGCTTATGCAGTCACTGAGTGCCCTGCCTCGTGTGACGCCCACAGCACACTATAATGATAAAAAGGTTAAATTAAATATGTTAAACCTTCCACCTGCCACCTACTTACTAAAACTTCTGGCACCGCCATTACCGACATTCTAAAATTGTAAGTACAGTCACGCAAAGGAAGCTTTATATTAAATTCCTACATAGATGAAGGTGGCATTAATATCTGGGATTAAGCAAACAGCTATCCAAAAGATATTTAATATCAGGACGTTCCGAGTCTTCGAGAATTTTGAATTTGACAGAAAAATATAAATGGGCATCTATAATGTTCTGTCAAAGTCAAAATTCACTCAGTAGGTACTAAAGTACACTGTACAAGTATACTTGTGCTTGTACAGAACGGTTTTATAAGAATACCTATGGGTACCTACTCAAACTTAAATTTGCTAAATAGACACCTTTATTTGTTAAATCCTTATTATCCATACTAATATTATAAATGCCAAAGTGTGTCTGTGTGTCTGTTACCTCTTCACGCTTAAACCGCTGAACCGATTTAGATGAAATTTGGTATAGTGATAGTTTGAGTCCCGGGAAAGGACATAAGCTAGTTTTTATCCCGATATTCTTACAGGATCGACACTTATGCGGGTGAAACCGTGGGGTGATGTTAGTATACTATAAAAGTGGAATGTGGCAGTCAATTAACGGCATGGATGAAATGGAAATAAACTAATAAAGAGAGTGTTATCGAGCCACAAATTTTAATATCATGTTATCGTGTTATAAATCAAAAGGCCTGTGTCCCAACAGACGTTATAGGCTCGTGATTATGTAATTTGTTATATTATAATGGATTATTACAGATTCAACCATTTTGTGTACACCCGATAGGTACACAAAATCTGTTATAATCACTGGGCCCCGGCCACTACGAGTTTATATTCTGTGAAAATTAATGCCTACAAATGATAAATGATAAATGATTTTATTTCTGTAAGTAGGTTTGCACAAACACTTTTACACGTCAATCATAAATTTTTTAAACTAGATGAGGTCGGCGTTACATATGTATATCAGTATATATTACTATGACTATACAGATTTTGCTGACCGTAGCCATTTCAGCCGACGGCGACGCTGTCAAACAATATTGGTAAAATATTAAGTTCATAGGTACTGAACTTAATATTTTACCAATATTGTTCGTTGTCGCATATTATATTTTTACAGGGTAGCAAGGACATTGACGCGCAAACTGTAGCCATTAATTCACATGATTCTAGACCCCTAGGATAGAAATATTTCTTCTAAAATCTGCTGATTCATAGAAGAGTACAATACCAATTACAATGTATGAAACAGCATTTTTTTTTAAATAACTCGAAAAATTACAACGCAAGGGGATTTAGAATCAACCGAAAGGGCCCGTCAGGGCCGAAGCCTGCCGGGTCAGCGGGATTATCCGAAAGGGTTACCGCTGGCCCGGAACATAAAGGGTTAAGGAAGGAGCACGGGTGGGTTTTAGTCAGTAAGAGTCTGACACTCCCTTCCGCTCCACCCAGAGCGGGAGGGGTAATTTTATGATATCCTCAAAAAAAAGGGGGGGTTTAGAATCATGTAGGGTAAATTCGTTAGAGATGGCCATACGGGAGAGATGGCCAATCAAATTATTTCTGATGTTTATAACTAAATGACGATACAGTGCAGTTAGTACGCCGCGAGCATCAGTCAGGAACACAATACGACGAAGTTGCTCCGCAAAATTATATTAAAAAGTAAGTAAATAAGCGTTGATTTTACATGATATTGCTAAAATTTTATGGTGTAGTCATATATTATAGTGAAATACTATTTTTATTGTAAATGTGTAGTGTTTATTAAGTTTATTGTGTTTAGCAAATGCTTACGTCTATTGTAACCTAAAAATGGCGCCCGATATGTTTAACCTATCTTTATGAATAGGTATGGCCATCTCACCCATACAAAAAGGAGAGATGGCCACATAGATTCAGGTTAAGATGGCCATACTAATTACTGTTATAAAAAGTGTTATTAATGCGTTTTAATGTCTTGTTTCAGATGCCAAACAGATATCATAGGAAAGCTATAGCCACTCGTGGTAATTGGAGTGAAAACTCATTAAAAAATTAAAGAAAAGAATATTATAAAACCCAAAGATAAAAAACCTGATAGAAATAAGATCAGAAGACGAAAAGCTGCGAGGCGTATGAGTGAAAGCAGTTCTGAACACAGTGAACCAGTACTCTGTGATACATCATATGAAGAAGACGAGGCAGACGACTGTGCTGGATGTGGAGAAAATTATTATGAGACTCGACTTATTGAAGAATGGCTCCAGTGTCTCTTTTGTGACAGATGGGTGCATGAGAATTGTACCGAGTTTGAAGATATGTGCTCCACATGTGGACAGCAAAAGAAAAAAGAAGCTAAACAAATGGAATTTCAAGGCAAGGGAAAGGTAAAAGGGAAGTCTAGCACTGGCCATATTACCCGTACGACTACGGCCAACTCACCCTGATGTGCCGGGAGAGATGGCCAATCCTATTTTTATTTTAAACTGATTTATCGTATGTTGCTTAATTATAAAAAAATATTTGTAGTTGATTTTTTATAAGACTAATAACTGTTAATTATGATAACAATAAAAGACTGATTGTAACAACCCTATTTATTTTTTTATTGCACCTTAAAAAAACTATGGCCATCTCTAACGAGTTTACCCTACTGAATCCAGGGTAAAAGGTTGCGCGTCGATGTCCTTGCCACCCTCTGCGTAATACACTATAAATTACAATCGGAATCATTTTGAAGGATACCGCTAATCCATTGCTTCATAAGTTCGAAAAAAAAATCTGCTCAACAACGTAAATAACGCAATGAATGTTGGTGAACTGTCAAAATGAAACCCATTGCTACTGATAGTGTGTTACGCAATTACCCCTCTGTATATTAAATTACATGTATTATGCTTAGTTAAAGAAAGAAAACGTTGTTATTCTATTTCTTTTAATCTTAATCATTATACTTGTTATACAGTCAGCTACCATTTTCATTTTGCTCCACCACGACCTATCGTCGCGTACATTGGTCCTTCGAGCCGGATGCGCTTACGCGTCTTAATATCATTTCTTATTCATGTATTTAACAGACCGTTGTTATTCTATTTATTTTAATCTCAATCATTATACTTGTTATACAGTCCGCTACCATTTTATATTGC
This sequence comes from Luperina testacea, assembly GCA_927399505.1. NCBI lineage: Eukaryota > Metazoa > Arthropoda > Insecta > Lepidoptera > Noctuidae > Luperina > Luperina testacea. The sequence continues at coordinate 6,429,081 of OV656771.1, forward strand.
TCCACCACGACCTATCGTCGCGTACAAGACAGAGCCCAAGGGCTGGTTTTCTGGTTTTCAGCGACAGTTAGCGCTGACGTGATGACGTCAACGGTGAACCGGTTGTCCCCTAATTAGTTCGGAAAATAGACGCTTTACTGTGCTTTAGTAAAAAAAAAACCTTTAAACTTTAACTCGTATTTATTTTTATTATTTGTTGTTATAACGGCCATAATAGAACACACTGTGAAAATTTGAAGTATGTATCTATTACGGTTCATTAGATACAGCCCTGTGACTGACGGACGGACGGATATCGGAGCCTTAGTAATAGGGACCCGTCCGTCCGTCCGTCAGTCACAGGGCTGTACGTAGACACCCTTTGGGTATGAAACCCTAAAATATTCATATATTCCGTTTATGTAATATTACGGAGTAACTTTGTTCCGTTTTTCCTTATACGAAGCGAGGTTATGAGGTTATAGTGTAGGTTGTATCCGTTTTTCCTACTTGATTAGATTCTTAGTACACATGTTCGTATTACTGTGTTCACAAAGGCAGCGAAATTAGAATGTAAAGCAAAGAAACTTTGAGGCAATTAATGACCTTCGTTTGCAAGGTGAATGAGACGATGAACCTTTTCGTTGTAAAAATAACGAAATTATTTTTATAAATTTTTAAAGTGGCTCGAAATATATTTATTGGGCATTATATTTTATCATATTTGTTAATCGTCTGTGTCGGGTATCGTAACACGTACCAAATTGAAAAATATTTGTTTTGCAGATTTTGTGCTCATCAATATTGTTTACACCTACTCATTTTTGGTAAATTGCCTTAAAACCTTTGATCTGTCTGTTGGGTTAATTTATGTGGTCATCATCATCATTTCAGTCGCATAACATCCATTATTAGACATGGCCTCCCCGTCACCGTTTCCGGTTCTCTGCTTCTCGCATCCAGCAAATTCCTGGCAATTCTTCGGGCTATGTCGGTTACCTGATCGGTGCGTATTGCCAGTGATGACTTATGGCACTGAAACGTGGTCGCTCACAATGGGCCTCATTAGAAGGAATACTTGGAGTTTCCCTTCGCAATCGAATGAAGAGATCTGTAGGCGAACCAAGGTAACCGACATTTATCTATGCTAATATTATAAAGAGAAGTGTGTATGTAGGTTGTAATCTCCGGAACTACCAGTCACATTTAATAAATAATTTTTGCATTTGATAGCCCAATTATTGAGAAAGGCTATTGGTTATTTAACATCACGCTACGACTCTTAGGAGACAAGCAAAAATAAAAAAAGTAAGAACGAACGCTGAGCGAAAACGAAGTATTACCGTGGACAAGCGATGCACTGAATGCGTCGGGGTGGGTCGGGAGAACAAGAAATTTCACGCAGGAGAAGTCACGAGCAAAAGTTAGTCTAGTAATATGTATAATTAAATCTTTTTCAATGCAATTTCTCATACATGAGATTCTAAATCTGTCTGTTTAATTTAGGTATATAGGATTAGGTATGCTAATTTCAAATTAATTTAGAGTAGAACCGAAATCCGTGTGTGCAGCTTTATGCATTATCGTTGTGTATTCATGCCATATTTGTTCCGTTATCATTAATGTTGTTCCGGATACGGGATTAACTCCTCTATTGTTTCCATACATGATTTCATTTACCTAAGTATTCTCCTCGGCATGAATTTTGACAAGACGAAAGTCATGTACAATTCATACGTCTTGTCGAGTCCAATCCCCATCGAATTGGCCATGTTTGTCGAAGGACCGATGGCCGGTGGAGCAGACGAGTCCTGGAGTGGCGGCCGCGTATCGGCAAGCGTAGTGCCGACGACCTTAAGAAGAAATTCTTATATAATACATCGGTAGATCTCTGTGTGATGATTTTAATACATTTTATGGGTCGTGGCGACGCAATTGTGGCTGGTAAAATGAAGGCCTAAATCTATTTCGGTCTATCCTAGTTTAGACCATTTCTATTTCAAGGCACATTCAGGGACATAATGGAGACATTACACCTCACTAGAAACCTTCTTGAGTGGTTAATCTTTTTAGACTACAATTATTTTCGTATTGTTCAATTAAACTCCTTCTAGACTTTATGTAAAATAATGAGATTTATTAAGTCTAAAAGGCACGTCTTAAAACGGTGGTAGAAAATGGAAGAGGCGGCAGTTAGTCAACTTCCTTTTATTAAATTAGTATAGATTAAATTTCTTTGTACTGATGGTACTGAAGACGTATAGAATATGACGACGCTAGAGTACCTTTATAAAAATATGATATAATGATGTATTTGCATGCTCTTATTTATAGGCAGGACTTACTGACCCGGGTAGGTACATAAATCCTCTGCCTTTTTTGTGTGTTAATATTTTATACATTTTTATCGCGTTATATTGCAGCTATCTGTGGAAAATGGATCACGTTTTTTGAAATATGGCCGGTCTGACGTTTTAATGGAGTACCTACACTTGATGTCTATCGTTCTGCCTGTAAAATATAATTTGCTGTTCATTTTTTTTCAATATTTATTTCTATTATATATATACAATAATAAATATTGAAAATTAATTAAAATTAATTTTTTTTCAATATTACAAACGAGCTATTTATTTTAGTGGAGTTTATATTTGAACCCTTTGTGCCTCTCCGTATCTATCATAAGTAGAGATCAGATATTCGGATGCATATTTACCTAAAGTGAATTTTTAGCTATAAAGCGGCTTCTTAAAATGTTTTTTCTGTAAAAAAATCTCGGGATGTCAGGAACACCAGGAATGCATAACTAGTTGGGTGTACTTATAGTATGGAAGGAAGGAACTACATAAAGAAAATTATTCTAAATTAATGTAGTCCGTTATCTTATCTTGACCTTGTTTACTATTGCAGTTTTTTATCTACCTACCTACTTTACAATATTAGGTAGGTAGATATGCATCCGATTTTATAGTCAGAACAAAACACAAAATTCCGGAATCGTGAGATTTTTACGATTGATACAAAAGTGCATTCCTAAGCCAACATTTGAAAGTAAGAAAATATACATCCAATTCTATAATCCGGGGGCCTAAAAAGGCCACTTTGGCTGAATCATAAAAGGATAACATTATGAATTATCCCGCTGGTCCTAGAGACATGAAATTTGGAGGGTGTGTTCTTTGTGAAGAGTAGTTAGCCACTAAGAAAGGGTTTTTCGAAATTCCACCCCTAAGAGGGTGAAAGGGGGGAGGGGGAAAGTTCACGTGGACGAAATCGCAGGCAGAAGCTAGTTTTTCATATAAAATCCAAACAATGTTTAACAAACAACAATATCCTTTGAGATGAATTCCGCTTACTATCAGCAGAAATTTACATCGACGGCGAAATGTCACGCACGTAGTCCTTTACGTACGCGTGGATTATTCCCTGCCCTATTAGTTTCAGGAAAAAAAAAACAGCTTATTTCACAAACACAGCTTTTCTTTGAAATTGTTGTTGTATTTGTTCGACATTTTCGCCGCAGTTCCTTTGTAAATAAAAGGAGACTGGCAGAAAATGTTGTGTATTTGAAAAGGGAGAGTAGAGACTAGAATCAAGAGCAAACCCATTTCAAATGAAAAAAAAAAGGGAAATACTGAAGATTGATTAAAGTTCCATGGAATTATTATTTTGGTAGTTAAGGTGATACGTAAAACGTTACTGACAAAGGTCGCAAGCGAACTGGGCGGAAGAAAGAAAGTTACAGAGTCAATTAGTTCCACATGCAAAACAAGAGAGCGCAACACTGCGCTGGAACAAAAATAAAACAATGTAAGCGCCAAACCAGATAAAATTGTTTAAAAGTAAAGTAAGTAGTATCAAAAATATTTTCAGCCAGAGTTTGCTATTACCTATTACATTTTGAATGCAATTTTGCAATGAAATTACTTAAGATTTTAGAAAAACAAAGAGGTGTTTTCGGAATATTATCGAGGATATTTAACCAAATTGCGTTTTCCTTCAGTCGGAGTATTAATCAAATAGTCAATAAACATATAACCACAAATTAAATCCATACATGCTGTAATAGTGAAATAAATGGTTACGATAAAACCCACAATTTATTTTTGTATCGGTTTAATTATTGCCATTTTACTGAATAAAGATCATTCAGCAGTTCGTAATTTCGTATTTTCATTTTATCAATGCTTCATTCAGAACGTTGAATATAGATTGAAATCTGAAGCTGATTTAATCTAAATATATCTCAAATGATTAAGAAAAGTCTTGTTGGACCTTTTCATTAATTCCAGACTTTTTGCCTGCATTTCCTTGGGTCTTTCAATTAAGAAATAAATATAAAGGTATTATTACACAAATCTCTGATTAAACAGCACTTTGTTACGTCTGACCTCTTGTTTACAGCGTACCTACCATACATTAAACAATCAAATGTTAATTGCGAGCGAGCAAGACATCTAACTCGTAATTGCTATGCAAACAATGTTCCTAAATTACCCGCATTGTATCGCAATTATGACGTCACATGCTACCTCAGCATACCCGCAAAAAAATCAATCATACCCACAAAGCACATAAAATATTTTATTGTCCAACCAAATGCCGTGTAAAAATGTTAGTACAATATTATGATGGTATACACGAACGTTTTCGTAAAGCGTAAAAAAGGTCGTCATTTTTCATTAAAATAAATGGCTTCCCTTATCTAAAACGTTTCCTCAAAAGTTCTGTGCCGAGCAGTAGGTTTCAATAAAGTAGGTAATTACTTAGGTACACAATGTCTTTCACAGAAGCAGGTTCACTTTATTCAGGAGGGTGCGCCTAATTTTAAAACTGTTCTCGTCACTCTCTTTGCTTTGACTTCGTGGGTAACTAACCTTTATTTCCACTTTATTATACTGAAAGAGTAGGCTAATAAAAGTGGATAGATTAATTTTGTTAATGGGTTTATGCTTGTGTATTCTGGTGCGTAGTGAAAAGAGTTGACGTAGTAAGAGCGTTTACGTCGTACGGCATTTCATACAAACTTTCAAGCCCTTATTTTTCGAAATGAATGAACCTTCGTTTAATGAAACTTCATACGCATAAGCAGGATACAGAGGTCTAATATGTTAGTAGAGAACTATTTTGAAATGTCTTAACTAAAAAAACTATCTGGAAATCTCTACTTCTATGGAAAATTTAAAATCGGTCTAATTTGGCAGTAACGCTATTTTTCGCAAATGTTCTCTTCTAACTTTCTAGACCTTTGTATCCTGTTTTTGGGTATTAAGTTTCATTAAAATCGGTTCATTCATTTCGAAAAATAAGGGCTTGAAATTTTGTATGAAACATCGTACGGCGTAAACGCTTGAAAGTGTTGATGTTTTTTTGTTTTGTGGTATCGTATTTTATCCCACTTTACATGTGTAACCACATGTAAAGACATTGTTGCCATTGTTGCTTTGCGATTGTCTCAGACTATACCGAGAGTCTCCTTCGCTTACACACATATTCACAGCGTGTTTGAAAATACTGTACCGAGTTAGAAAACATTTATGTATTTTTTTTATCATCATTGTATTCCATTTTAGCCGACTTCAAAACTGAGTGGGTTGTTCATTATGCATAGATACAGTTATCACTTGCGAACATTGTTCAATGTCATTTGAAATATACAATGTGTAACTGAATTTATGCAAATTATGAAAGTAGTTTGTTCAGCATTGTTTACTGAATCGATTTCTGTCATTTTTAATATAGGTATTTTTTTTATCCCAAGAATATAAAACTACGGAAATTACAGTCACACTTCCGCTGTACAGTCAAAACAAACCACAATGGACGAAGTACCACCGCTGCAGTCATCGCCACGCCGCCGGCTAACAGGGCAGTACAGCGCTACCCACGGGGTGGACTCTGGGAAATTGTGATCTGTGAACACACACCTTTTCTTTAAATATATTTTTTTTATGTTGACAAGGTTGCGTGGTCTTATTTTATAACCTGCGCCACGCTTCCCATTATCGTCACAGTACTAATAACTAATAATACTAATAACAAGAACGACATACGATCGACATCGATCGATAGTCGATAGCATCGACATTTTGTAACTAATGTATACACAATAATGTAACGTGTTCAAAAGTGCCTTTTATAGTCTAGCCTATTTGAAATAATTGCTTTGACTTTGACATTGAAAGAAAGAAGAAAAAAGTTGCGACAATAAAGGTTTCATAGGTAGATAAATATTTAATGTAGTTACGGTCCAAACAAAGTGGTAGACTGATACTTGATTGGGGTCTAAACCATTAATTTTCGTTAAGGACGCCTTTTGTCTCGGTAAAACAACACAATCTAAAGCAGTTTGATTTTTTCGAAGAACAAAAGAAAAAGATTTTCGTCGTTCTTTAGATAAGAAATTCGGTACTAAAAAACAAAAAAAAAAAAAACTTATTTTATGTAAGTACTTAATCCAGAAAGTTTAGGTTTTTAAATTACCAGCAAACTAAAGCTATTTTTCGACATTGACATTGACAAATACTTTGTAACATTTTATAATACTTTTTGACGTAAAATAATAAATTACAAAACATCATGCCTGTAATCCCCGACGGTTTATATCTCCCCCATAGTACAGACGCCAGCACATCAAGCTACTACAATCTGTCAAATTTCTTTAAAAGATTTTCAACTTTATCGCTTAAGCATGAGGTTCAAAGTTGATTGGGAAAATTTTACAGGTCCGGGTAGCTTAATGTGCTGGCGTCTGTACACCCACATTTCGTCACTGTAATGTTTATGTCCCATATAATACGTGCCTCATAAAAAGATCTAAGTGTATATAGATTCAAAAACCAAACATTTGAACCCTTCCCTGTAAATACATTTTAGAAATATGCAAATTTTTCCGGAAACATCAAGAATTTTATTAAAAACGTGAAGACACTCAGACACGCTAACTACTCAGAAACCGATCTAGGCTAAACTTACCAAGTTCTCGACTAAAAATGTATTCTTATATAATAAACCAGGAAAAATAACGGTCAAGTACGAGTCGGACTCGCGCACCGAGGGTTCCGTACTTTGTAGGTATGTAAATAGTTTATCACGGGGTTTTTTTTTAAATACCTACAAATTTACGGTTTTCGGATTTTTGCCTTTACTTGTGCTACATGATCTTGTTTCTTGCCAAATTTCATGATTCTAGGTCAACGGGAATTATCCTATAAATTTTTATTCCCTTGAGAGTGTCGAAATATTCGTTATTTGCGGCATAAACGGCCGTATCTTTTTTTACTTTAACTTAGGTATTTTATTTTTTCACAGCTTCAAGGGACTGTAGAGTTGAATATATGATTTTAATTCAAACTCGATACCTCAACGCGTTCCCGAGATAAAGGGTCTTGACAGACAGATGGACGGACGGACAACAAAGTGATCCTATAAGGGTTCCGTATTTTCCTTTTGAGGTACGAAACCCTAAAAAGAAGAGAAAAATAACATAATTTAAAAAAAACTTACAAATTTTTTGCTAAATAAAAGCAACTACTTGGTAAACGAATATCTAAGTGATAGACTTAAAAAGTCATAACTAAAGTACTTGAGACTTTAAATTTCATTCGATTTATTAATTATTATTACATCTCTCAATAGATACCTGTTTATACTTTATGTTAAAGTTATTAATTTATCTCAGAAAATGCCTACTTCATTATTATAATATAGTAGTTTGCTAAGTTGTGTAATGTTATATAATTAACAAATGCTTCCTCTCTCCTAACTCACTTATTTTGCTGTGCCCGACAGGGTCTTGTTGATCTAATTATAAGTTTACCACCTAAGAGTACTGTAGAGACTATCTGTGTAGCCCTACCTTTAGCAGTACTGGCTGGTAATAATTGCCGGTGTGTTCCATTCGAACGTTCAAGCAATTGTCAAATATTCTAATATGGTTTTTTTGTTTAGTAGAAAAGTGCTAGAAATAACGTGATAATATCGTGAATATATTTTATACAAGTCAAAGTTCTTTAAATTATATTGTGAAGCTCCCCCTACAGTACCTACGTGTGGAATGCAATCAAAGTATTGAGTATTGATATTCTTATATTCGTCTTTCAAGAGTTATGGCAACTGCCATCGCACTTTAGTATAGGACTGAGGTGAATATTTATTTTGTTGTTTGCTTTTATTATTCACGTTTAAAATTAATCAAAAGTAAATACAAACTATTTACTAGATACTAAATTAAATGACTAACTAACTTACTATACAAATAAATACAAAAACAAAGGACACTTAGGCGTCGAAGTACTCGTCCGCATCGCTGTTAAGGCTCCTTCAAACAGGCGCGACCTGCGATAAAATCGCGCGCGACACAAAGGCACCGCAAGTCGCGCAACGAGCGGTGCCTTTGTGTCGCGCGCGATTCGCGTCGTGCGTCGCGCCTGTTTGCAGGAGCCTTTATCCGGGAACGTGCCCAGAGACTTACAGCATTGCCACGTTGAATGGCAATGCTAATTCTTTGGTCAAAGATCGACCCAGCCCTCTGGTCACGTGAAGTGTCAATTTTTTGTTGTTGTTTTTTATATTATTGTATGCAGTAAACTGGCAAAAAGTGGGTGTACCGGGATCACATGCGTGGTGTTGGGTATGTATCTAGGTACGTAATATGGAAAAAATCTGTCTCTAAATATCTTATTAACTGAATAATTAGCAAGACAGTACTTATGGTTAGCTAATCTGTGATCAGAGAGTTGATCAGGCTTTCATATTTTGCATAGATGCTGATGAGCAGTGGTGCTCAAGTGGTAACGGCCGCGACTTATGAGTTGTATGTCGCCACGACCTACGCGATCCCAAGCAGCTGGTCGATTCTATAAAAAATTCACCTTGAAAGCTTAGGTGAAGTGAGTTTGTTTTTGCTAGGAATTGACACTGTTGACAGTTCACTCCACGCTCACTTTACCTAAGTTTTCACGGTGAGATTTTTACAGAATAGCACTGCAGGCACCTTACTTTGTGTAAAAAAATTATTTCATCACCACTGCTCTCAAAACGGTGAAAGAAAATACCGTGGGGAAACCGGCATATATTTTAGAACCAAAAATGTAGAGACATGATATCTATCAACCCGCACTGGGCCCGCATGGTAAATTAAGGCCCACTCCTTCTCACAGAGGAGGAGGCCTGTGTTGCAGCAGCTGGAACATTATAGGCTGATTATGAGTTTGAGTTTGAGAGTTTGAGTTTGAGAGTTTGAGTTTGAGTTTAACAACAACGACAAACCAACACGACACTGTTCAAGAAAGCCAGCTGTCTAACAAGGCAGCAGTGCAGTTAAATTAAGTATTATCGCAATGAAACTGTATGAGGCTCCGGAGCTCGCTTTAGTGTTAGCGTTAAGCCTGCGCGAGTAATCCTATGCAAGGTGTTAATCTGCATCCTCGCTGTATATGCTCAAATAACTATACGGTTGATAGTGAACATGGATTACGAATTGGTTGGTTAGTAGCACTCCTGTTTTATCACAACATAACAGCCTGTATATACCGAAACATTATTCTTTTTTTTTCTTTTACTCATCATACCTATACCTATAGTCTTTTCTCAACTATGTTGGGGTTGGCTTCCAGTCTAACCGGATGCAGCTGAATAGCAGTATTTTACATGGAGCGACTGCCTATCTGACCTCCACAACCTAGTTACTGGGTAATACGATACCCCTTGGTAAGACTGGTTGTCTGACTTTCAGGCTTCTGACGACCCGTAACGACTAACTACTGTCAAAGATCCACGAATGACAGCCGGGAGCAACGGCTTAACGTGCCTTCCGAGGTGCGGGGGTCACGGTACGTAAAAATGGTCACCCACCCACAGAATAACCGCGACAAGCGTAGCTTAACCTAATCATTTAGGTTAAGCTACGCTCCACCATGTATCTATCACATAATTAATTTATCAATCATTACTTCATTTTTAATTCTTTTACCTACTATGGTATGTATAGTAATTTTATTCTAGTTGCATCGTCTTCACATATTATTATCATAAATAATGTATACAAAATATTGTAAAACATAAAAAAAGTACTTAACCGTAAAGTTTCTTGCCCATTCGTCTCCATACGAAACTACCCTTTGTTTACCCATAAAAATTTACAACAAAATATTAATGATTTTAGTAGCCCCCGCTACTAAAATCATTATTAATATTTTGTTGTAAATTTTGATGATCAAAAGTGTCTTTTATGTGCCTATTTGAAATAAACTTTTTGACTTTGAAAAGCTGAGCTAGCTGAGAAAAGAAAAGAAAGAGAAGATGATGATAACGAGGATGATGACTTTATTACTGTTAATAGAAGGAAACCCAAACGCTTCATTCGAAGCGCGTTATCGGAAACCAAAAATATGAGGGTAGATGTGGAAAAAAATGTGAACTTCCATGATAAACATGAAGTATGTATTACGTCGGTTGAAAATATGCCTAAGCAAATGGCATTAGCAAAATTACTAAGATCTGAGAATATAAAAAACGTTATAAGAATTAAATTCAAAAGTTTTAACAAGGTACTTGTTCAATTTCAAGAAAAGGAAGATGCTGTTAAACTATTAAATTGTATAAAATTGAAGGAAATGGGATGCAGATGCCAATTGATTAATGAGCTGTCAATATCCTATGGTGTGGTAAAAGGGGTTGATCTTGATATAAGCGAGGAAGAGCTCATGGGCATCTTTGAATCTAGCACTGAAATAGCTTCTATAAAAAGATTAAAACGAATTGATTCTGAGGGTAAATGGATTGACAGTGAGTCAGTGAGAGTTGGTTTTAAAAGTAAAAATGTACCGCTTCATATCTATGCGTATGAATGCCGGTTTAAAGTTGAATCTTACGTGTTCCCTGTAACTCAATGCTCTGGATGCTGGCAATTTGGACATGTCATAAAATATTGTCCTACGAAGAAGAAACGATGCCCAAAATGCGGGGGTGATCATGTGAATTGTGATCTTAATAATATCGTATGCCTTAATTGTAAGGGTGATCACATTGTCATCGACAAAACTTGCCCTTTTTTTTTGAAAGAAAAAGAGATTAGGAATGTTATGAGTAGTGAGCAGCTAACTTATCGAATGGCACTTCAAAAAGTTATTGAAAAACGACAATTGAATAAATACACATCAAATGATACCTCTAACAACCTTATAAAACCTACAAACTTAGATATCCGAGCTGAAAACTATGCTAGCATTGTCTCAGGAAACAAAACAGGATCAATACAAAATCAAGAAGAATTTGTCGAACAGTCAGCTCAGGAAGAAGAGGAAGAAATGGAAATATCGCAACAAGATAGCACAGAGAGTATAACACATACAGCTCAGAGAAACGGAGGTGAAAAAAAAAAGCAAAAAATAAAAATTAAGGAAAGTCAGAATGCTCTAAAACAACCGATCGGAAAAGAAGTAAGAAAAACTCTGAATGAAGAACACAGGGAAAGAAATGAACAATCACGATACAAGTTTGAACTAAAAAAGTTTGTTAATAAGTTAAAAAATATCTACAAGTCAGAAGGTACTTTTGAGGATAAAGTTATATTGGTAATTAAAACCATTTATGAAGAAATTAAGGAGATGTTACTAGGTAGGTTCTTTGGTGGAGGGATTTTTGGAAAATTAATAGATATTTTAGATGGATAGTACACGCAAAAATATAAAAATTAACTTATTTCAATGGAACGCTCAAAGTCTACGTCCTAAACTTATTACCTTTTCTGAGCTCCTAAATCAGGAAAATGTACACATAGCAATTCTGAGTGAAACATGGTTAGATAGTGAAACTGATATTCATATTAGTGGCTATAACATCTATAGATCGGATAGATATGATTCTTATGGAGGTGTGTCAATTTTAGTGCATAAATCCATACAGTCTCACCTATGTTCGGTTCGAGTTCGAAATAGTGGAATAGAAATCGTTTGCGTTAAATTGATAAATTGTAAAGATATAGAAAATGTTATCGCTATTTATTGCCCATCTTCTGTCCAAACGCAACTTTCAGACTGGGAACAGGTATTTTCTTTGTTTTCAAAAAATACTTTGATAGCAGGTGATTTCAACGGTCATCACACCAACTGGTCTGTTAAAACCGATACGAGAGGTACGCAAATATTGGACGCAGCACTTGAAAATTCATTTGTTTCTCTTAATAATTGTGCGGCTACACGGGTTAAACTAGTAAACGGAAATATGCAAGAAACTTCACCGGATATTTCATTTACATCTTCCGACATTGCGATTAAATTTGACTGGCAAGTATTCAACGAAAATTTGGGTAGCGATCACATGGTTATTAAAATGTCAATCAATATAACTGACGATTTTATTATTAAAAAAAAAAGAAATTATTCCAAAGCTAATTGGAAGGAATACCAGAATTACCTTACACACAATTTTAGCCCCCCAAGCGACAATGTTCAGGAAATGTACGATTATTTATTACTTCAAATTAATATTACTGCAGATAAATATATTCCGTTCATTAAAAGTAGTTGCCATCCCTCTAGTAATTTTAAACCAAGAAAATACTGGAACTCGGAATTATCTAAAATAGTAGCACAGCGTAGATTATGTTTATCCAATTTTCGTCGCAATCCGACTCCTGACAATTTGACCAAACTAGAAGAAAAAACTAAAGAATCTCAAATATTGATCCAAAAAGCAAAGTCCATAGGCTGGCAGAGATTATGTGATTCCATCGATGAAGTAACGTCAGTGTCTGAAATGTGGCAACGTATGCGTTGGATAAAGGGCTACAAGCAACTTAGAACTTACCCCCCAATTGAGAAACAAAAAGAACTACTGTACGCATTAACACCTGATTATGTTCCAAACCAAGCACCTGTATTTGTTTCTAATAATGAAGTCTTAGAACGCGAATTCAATATTCAGGAACTTGAAAACTGTTTAAAAAAAAAGGATTCATCTCCGGGCGAGGATGGTATTTCATATTCTATGATCTTTAATCTACCCGTCTCTATTAAATTTTACCTGCTTGATTTATACAACAATATTTTCAAATTTTGTATTGTACCGCAACAGTGGCGTCATATCCAAATAATTCCAATCCCTAAAGCTAATAATAATTCTAATGCTGATACTAAGTTAAGACCTATATCTTTAATTTCATGTTTATGTAAAATTTTTCATTTAATGATAGTAAAACGTTTAGAATGGTACGCTGAAAAACAAAAAATATTGTCACCATGCACCGTTGGTTTTAGAAGATCTTATTCATGTCTCGATTCATTAACCCGTTTGGTCACCTATATCCAAATTGGATTTTCTAGAAATATTCCTACATTAGCATGTTTCTTAGATATTCAAAACGCCTATAATAACGTTTCGATTGACGTAGCAGTTAGTATTCTAGATAAGCTTAAAATTGGATCAAAATTTTGTTCTTATATATGGGCGTTTTTGAGTGAAAGATATTTAAATATCAAATCTGATAATAGTGATGAGTTGACGGGTAGGTGGACTAATAAAGGGTTGGCTCAAGGAGATCCTTTGTCCCCATTACTTTTTAATTTAATTACACACGAACTGTGTAAGATTCCACTTGATGTAGTTGTTTCTCAATATGCAGACGATTTTGTTCTCTATGTTAAACACAAAGATATTAAAGTATGCGAAATGTATGCACAAAATGCGTTAAATTCTATTGTGGCGGTTTTGGATGAACTTGGTTTGGAATTATCTTCAAGTAAATCTACCTTTTGTGTGTACAGCAGGGGCAGGCGTAGAATACTTCCTTCCCTAAAGGTAAATGAGCAAGCTTTGGTTTTCTCAGAATGCATTAAATACCTAGGTATGTGGCTAGATAGAGGGCTGCGTTGGGGCAAACATATAAATGAAACGGTTAGTAAATGTTTAAAATTTCTAAATTTATTAAAAGTCCTATCGGGTAACTCATGGGGAATACACACAAAGCATATACGTAGGTTATATATTTCACTAATTCGAAGTCGAATTGACTATGGGTGTTTTATGTATGATTGTAGTGCAAAATCCCATGTTTCCAAGCTAGATAAGGTACAGAATCAAGCCCTGAGAATTGTAGGTGGATATATCAGAAGCTCCCCAATCCATGTAATGGAATCTGATTTGAGTATTCCCCCTTTATTTTTAAGGAGACAGTATTTAGCCTATAAATATTGTTTAAAAATAATGTCACGGTTAAACAATATGACAGTTAGTTTGATTTCGGATTTGAGTGCCCTTTGTAATATTAAATATTGGGAAAATAAAAAAGTACCCTTATTAGTTAAAATATATAATGATGTAAAGCACATAGATGTTCTTTCAACAGATATTCATAAAATGTATACTTTAGAAACTTGGACAACTGCTATTGAAACTAAAAATGTAATTAATGTTGATCTAGAATGTGTAAAGGAACCCAAATCAAATTATAATCCAAATTTATTAGTGTTCGATGTTTTAGCTGAATTAAATTCTACGTACGGTAACTGGCACAAAATTTTTACAGATGGCTCAAAGGGTACTTCCGGCCAAGGTTCAGGCATATTTGACCAAAGCTTAGGAACTAATCTTTGTTTTAAAGTAAACTGTAATGTATCAATAATGACACTGGAACTCATTGCAATTTATCAAGCGATCTTTTATAGCCGAAATCAGAATTTAAAAAGAGTCGTTATTCTTTCAGACAGTAAAAGCGCACTACAGCATATTGCTCGATGCGCCTCTGGTTTCAGAGGTGCATCGATAGCATATGACATTCTTGAAAACATTATTTTATTATTTAAAAATAATATAGAAATTAAGTTGCAATGGGTTCCAGCTCACATTGGACTTCGTGGGAATGAGGAAGCTGACCGATTGTCTAAATTAGCAGCAGTAGAGGGTACAGCAATTGACTACTTGCCGGATTATTGGGAATATATATCTAAATATAACGTAATTTGTTATAAATCCTGGAAACAACACTTTGATAGTATCAGTCAGCAAAAAGGTATATGGTATAGGAGCATACAAGGCGAGCCTACACGTGTACCTTGGTTTCATGTCGATCAACTGAGTAGGTATTATGTTAGATTAATCTTAAGACTTCGCTCTGGACACTATCCATCAGCAAAGTTTGCATTCCTTATGAAAAAAACTGATTCACCGAATTGCAGAGATTGTAATCAGATTGAGGATGTGCAACATTTGCTGATGGATTGTGTCCGCAACAGGCGCGAGAGGGAGTTGATTCTGAAAGAATTAGATTTAAATAGGCTTAACGTGGGATTGATACAATCAATTTTATCTCAACCAAATTCAGAAGGTGCCAAAAAGTTATGTCATTTAATAACAGTCCTTGATCGGTGACTTCTATCTTTTACCACAGTGTTTCATAGATTGTTGAACTGTTTAGTATAAGCTTATGTGTTAAAATTATTATAAGTGTTATTATTATAAGTGTTAATGTTACAATGATAAAAGGCACGATGGGGTTGACATATCTGTTTAGACAAAAACCCCAAAACAAATAAAGAGAAAAAAAAAAAAAAAAAAAAAATGTGCCTATTTGAAATAAACTTTTTGACTTTGAAGAACACAAGCGTGACGTTACAGATAAGACACATCATTCTTCCACCAGAACCTTTCTAGTCCCAAATAATGTAGACCCAGCCTTTTGCTAGCATATTATAGTCCGGAGCCAAGATTGGCGCCTGGTCAATACTCGGTCTCGGTCTGTCGGTATGGTCGCAGATTCTGACTCCGGGTTGCGACTGACAAATTCCTCATAAACACCCAATAACACCCTGTTGAACCAAGGATCACACACTCAAAAATCGCATTTGAGACCTCTGTTGACCAACCATGGATCACACACTCAAAAATCGCATTTGAGACCTCTGTTGATTCAGCGGGATTGTCCGAAAGGGTTACCGCTGGCCCGAAACATAAAGGGCTAAGGAAGGAACACGGGTGGGTTTTAGTCAGTAAGAGTCTGACACATCCTTCCGCTCCACACAGAGCGGGAGGGATCATTTGATGATTTCACATCCTGAAAAAAAAATAAAGGCCAACGAGATAGTTCAGTCAAGTGGGAAAATCAGGAAAAGTGTGGAATTCCCTGCCGGAGACTATTTCCTTTTTGTAATAGCCTGGGGGTCTTTAAGTCAAGAGTAAATGGATCATTTCTAGGTAAACTTGCTCCAGCGTAGACTAAATCATCACTTACCCTTGAGGTGAGATAATGGTCAACGCAAGCCTATAAATACTACAAGTTTAAAAAAAAAGGAAGGAAAATAACATACTGCTCGATCTCCAAGATTCTTCACGCGACAGTGCAGATACGCCGGCTGCCCCACGGCTGCTGTGTAGTCGCGTTTAGTTGCATTATCAAAGTAAGGCTGGGCGACGCTCTCGGTGGTGGAAGTGGCATTGAACGCGAAGTCAATGGTGCTGGTGGTTGTTTCCTCGCTGGTGTCACCGCCGCCGCCCGCTGAAATACCTGGGACAAAGAAAATTGTAGTTTTAGTAGGTTTTGATATTACAACGGAAGGTTGGATATGTATTGAAAACTTCTTTAGTATCGTTGTGATTTGAAATTTTATGAAACGAAAAAGCAACAGTATAAAGAGACATATAAGATTTAACTTAGGAGAAAACGAGATAGGAAGCATTATACTATAGAGGTGTGAGGAACAGGGTGTAAAGTTCACTCAACCTCCATAAAAAAGGGAGGATCCTCCGACCAGACGGGTGTTTTGTCTGGCGGGCAACTGCCCATTGATTCATGTCGGGCAGTTGTATCTATGCTAGTTGCGTGGTAAACTCTGCTTGCGCGATGCAGGATTTGCGTGACGTCAGTATGACGCGTTGTTTGTATGTGGCGTTGTAGATAGCGCTACATTACTCCCCTCCGGAGACCGGAGGTCGATAGTGGGCCGAGTCTTGTATCTTGCGATGCTTGCCAGGCCAGCTGAGGTTCCAGTGAGTCGGAACCGGTTGCCGCATAGTTCACGGTGAGTCGGAACTGTCTGCGAAGATGTCCCCAGTGAGTCGGGGTGGCGCTGCGTTATGCTCCAGTGCGTCGGATGTAGTACAGCGCCGAGTTGAGGCTGGCTGCTGCGTCGACCGAATCTCGATCGAATAAATATCTATTAACATTATAAGGATATTTATTTTAGAAGTATGTATGTTTATTTGTATTTATGTAAGTATATTCTTACAATATTTGGTTAGTTTTATTAAGTGAATTATTTTTAGATTAGATTGTATGTATTATTTTTTGTCTCCTTTACTTTTTCACACGCTGTCTACATCTCTCTATTTATTGTCCTATCGCAGGTATGCTGGAAGAGATTTCTTATGAAATAAGCATCACCTTTGTACCTATTTTTCTGCTCTGTTTTATATCGTGTCTGTTTATATATGTGTGTACATAAATGGTAAAATAAAAAAAAAAAAATAAAAAAAAAATTAAAAAGTGTTTATTCACAGAATTATTTTTTACAAAATATATTTACCTCCGCCAAACTGCAAAACAGTTTGTTGGCAGACGTAGCTCCTTTTTTTAAGGACACTTTCCTTTTTTTTTTTGTAAGGGACACTCTTTACAAAAATCCTTTTATTGCATAATCTTGCTAACCTAGAAGGTCTCTACCAAATACAAAAACACCAGCGTTTTAAACTTACATAAAAGGAGATATATTTAAGCATCGATACCTAGTAAGTGCACCTTTCACTCCCTAGTGACCATTTTAAAACCTAGTAAGGTACTTTCATTTATTTTATTAGTGTAACTAGTGTATAGTGTCTAGCTAGAGACTCACCGACCCCACAGTCAAACCTTTACAACGGTTTTGTGGGGCTTAGTTTATAAGTATACTTACCATCTTTAGTTAATAAATAAATAAAAAAAAAAAAAACAATTCAAAAAATATATTCCATAGGCTGACCAATATTACGTTTATGCGCTCTCCTGTAAAATTTCATTTTAAGTCCTTACTAGGTTTTGAAATGGGGCAGCCGAGTCAGTCAAAAGTCGTATCTTAAACACACACAAATAATAAAACAGTTGTTTTAAAGTGAGGATACTCGGTAACATCTGCTATTTCGTTGCGAGACAGTAAGATAGTTAATTTCGCTTTACAGTTACAACACAAATCCATGGAGAGCAATTCGACCGGCAGTTTACATAAAACGACGTTTTTGTGCTAAAAGACATCACTAACCGAAGCTTACATAATTTCTGAGAACATTGGATTAAAAAATATTGCGGTTGTTTACTGAATAATAGATTGTTTTGCATAGAATTTAGAGTCTAGTTTGATTTGATGGTAAGTTAAGGAGACAAAGTGGGTCATAGAATGTTGCTGTACCTAAATCCCATTTTGCTTCTTATGGGACAAGGAAGTTTATGAAAATTGCACACTTAGGGTGTAATAACATTATGGAAACAAATTGTTAGACACGAGGAAGGAACTTTAGAATACTGAGTTTTAGACTGATGATTCGAATCAGATGTCTTTGCCTGCGCAAGTGCGCAATATCACGATTTGCGTTAAGCATTCTTTTACAGATTTTAGGATTGTTTTCAATTAACATTTCTGTTTTTCTTTTACTCTGGTAAAAGCATATCTCTTTCCACTTAAAACAGGCGAAAATAAAGTCTTTTATTTTATTATTTACATCAAAAATGGTACAGACGTCAGCACATCAAGTTACTACAATCTGTCAAATTTCTTTAATAGATTTTCAACTTTATCGCTACAGCATAAGGTTCAAGGTTGATTGGGAAAATCTGACAGTTTCGGGTAGCTTGATGTGCTGGCGTCTGTACATACATCAAAAAAGTTTAAATTTTTAATCAATTTGAAGGGGTAAAAGAGTCTCCACAATTAAAACTTAGTTAAATTTAGTACATACCGTCCATCATGCCACAGAGGCATTTTTGAATATAATTTCACAATATTTATAATTTCACCCAAGTGGATGTTAGAAAATTACACATGGGACACGGGATTAAAAGTACATAGGGTACTTCTCATCCTGTGTTCCAGGTTGTTAACTATCAGTGTGCCAAATGTCAAAAAATGTGTCCAAATCTATCCAGCCGTTTCTGTGCTAATCCGGAACATACATCCAGACAAACAGACAAACGGACAAAAATTCTAAAAACTATATTTTCGGCATCCGGCTCGTTCCCACACCTTGTAGCAAATACTTTTTTTCAAAAATATTCAAGGTACTGTTTTGACTTCGTTACTATTAATTTATTCGGTATATGTACCTAATACTTAGTTATTTTATAGACATCACTTATATGTAGGTAAGTACTATTATTATTATTTACATACTAACATTCCTGTTTTCCCAGTAGGTTTTGGTGTATAATATTGTTTCTTTTTTTGCCTACCAAAATTATAATTTATTCTCATTTTTATTCATGCAAATTTTATTATTGCCAGAAGGTCAGGTAATGCTAAAAGAACTGGAAAACCGGTTAAAATTTCTTCACTTAAAAAAAAAATGTCCATTTTTATACCTTTCATATGTTACATAAACTTCAACTTTCATATTATACATGATGGTTTTACACACGATAGGTGTTAATTCACGATAGGTGTGTGTTCAATGCTCACAATAAGTCAGTCTTCTGTTGGACTGCGTCAGTCGGCTTTGTGTGTCCGACTAGAAACAAGATTATCTTGTCTCAAGCGCAAACCGAAAGGTGTCCAGTACCCTTTACTTGACTGATTTATACAGGATGTCCAGTGGCAGAATTCAAAATTCGAAAAATAAAAAATCTATACCTCTAATACAAAGAATGTTTATTTTTATGATTTAAAAACAATAAATGCGGATTTTATTTTTTGAAAACCATGTTCTCCAAATGGTGACCATGGAGCATGGCACGGACTAAAATGTTGAACGTTTTTGTGACTGAAAATTCTCTTTTGTTGATTGAACTTTGCTAGCCAAGACTGAACTACCTACTAACTGAAGGTTGATCGACGGTCCATCACGTAATCGACGAATATCGTAACGATTACTAAGTCGAGGACGTGTTTCAGTGAGCGAAAATCCACTTGAAATATATGCCTCGACGGCAAAGCGCGGTGCACTCCACACCACCGCTCCATGGCTGCTAAAAAATCCGCAGAGCTTGTGCTTTCAACGACGCCCCCCGCGCCCCTCTAACGTATTGCGTTCAGAAATAATGTTTGTTGAAACATTGAAATCTGCCACTGTACACCCAGTATACAGTATGTTAACTAACAGAGGGCGTTCCCGTTAACCCGCAATAGTATAGCATCCATACATGCTAAAAAAAATATTACCATTCGAAAATAAAATGTTTTTTTTTTTTTTATATTAAAATATTCACTAAAAATCGTAAAATATTCACTAAAAATCGGAGCCTCTGGCAATGGTGCCTTTGCTTTAATTGCCATTTTGGTGTCAGAGTCTGACTTGGAATGTAGTTTGTAAAACTCTATGGTCTGTTCTAAAAGTATCTGATGAAAGTGTAAACAAACTCTGTTCAGGTTAAATTCTTACGTAATCACTTACTAAAGGGAATTCGTAACATATCCATCTGTATCTGTGTCAACTTTATATCTGACCACTTTTTCCAAAAAAATATTGTTTTAATGTTATCAAATTGTAGTTGAAAAATCATCGTCGTAGTTGAATAGTCAAATCTAAGCAATGCGTAAGTTGCACTACACATTGGCATCAAGCGGTACGTTTTCTAATCCACTTGTTTTCATTTTCATCAGATACTTTTAGAACAGACTATACCTAACCTCAGTCTGTTTGATCTATGTGTATAGGCCGTCCGCTTAACTGACACATTGCCTGAGATAGCTGCGCGGTGCGAGAGGGGTGATAGTTGTCACAAGTTGACGAATCACTGAGCTCTCGCATCACGTCACCACACCCCTCCCGCACCGCGCTGCTACCTCAGGCAACGTCTCAGTTAAGCAGTTGGCCTAAGCCGATATTATTTCCATGATTTTTTCATCGAAAATAGAACCCGAAAATGCGAAGTAAGATATATTGTCGGGATGACCCTTCATAAAAACGTAGTAAATTCCTATCAGGTCAGGGTAATAAAACTGTTATATTACAACCCCGTCTGTGCCGACATAAAAAAACCGCGACGAATTCATATAACCTCTTATTTGAAGTTGGCTGAAAATGATTTACCTACTTGTTCTTTTTTAAAAATGTCCAAATTCTTTATGAATATTAGTGGTGTCTGCTCTTTCATTTACTAATTTTGTCACGTAGTTTATGCAATAATTGATAATTACTAGGTAGGTTTAGGTTATCCGGCGGCGGTACTCGAGCGCTGGCTCGGGAGGAGGCACGGCTCCCTATCGTTTCGGGTGACGCAGGTGCTCTCGGGGCATGGTTGCTTCGGGAAGTACCTGTGTCGCATAAACAGGGAGCCGGACGCCCGGTGTCACCACTGCGTCGACTGCCGGGAGGACACGGCGTGGCATACGCTGGCAGAGTGTGCCGCTTGGGAGGAGCCGCGCCGTGCCCTCATCTCAGAAGTAGGCAGTGACCTCTCGCTGCCGGCCGTGGTCGAGTCGATGGTCGGCAGTGAAGAGTCCTGGGATGCGCATCATCTGCCTAGCCTATTCCCAACTATGTTGGGGTCGGTTTCCATTCTAGCCGGATGCAGCTGAATACCAGTATTTTACATGGAGTGACTGTCACGACCCCAACATAGGAAAAGGCTAGGCATCTGCCTAGCCTTTTCTTTAGATGATGATGATTAGAAAAAAGTATTTAATCAGCTGCCGAGATTTATGTATAGTCAAAATGCGTTAGAGATTTCTTCTGTAAGTACCATAATTATATTAATCTACTAGCTGCGCCCCGCGGTTTCACCCGTGTAAATATCTATCCCATGGGAATCATCATCATCATCATCAGCCTATAGCAATCCACTGCTGGACATAGGCCTCCCCCAATGAGCGCCATAGCGCCCTGTCTTCAGCTTGACGCATGGGAATATCAGTATAAAAAGTAGCCTATATGTTATCCAGGGTGTCAGCTACCTCCATGGAAATTTTATCAAAATTGGTCCAGCGATTTGAGCATGAAGAAAGAACAAACACACTCATAAACTTTCCCCTTTTTATTATTAGTGTGATAGTGTGATGTAATATTCATAACAAAATTTATCTTATACCATTAGCATGGTGAATGGAGAAGTGGTGGCTCAGCGGTAACGGCCCCGACTTACAAGTTGCAGGCCATGGGTTCGAACCCAGACAGGCGATTTACTTCGTGTAAACGATTTCATCACCACAGGAAAACATCGTGAGGAAACCGGTATGTGCTAGAACCAAAAATCCGAAGACATGTGACATCTACCAACCCGCACTGGGCCCGCGTGTTAGATTACAGCCCGCTCTCTCTCGAATAGAGGAGGTCTGTGTCCCAACAGGGGGAATTTTATATGATTATTACGCTAACGGTGCGTACGTTGGAAAACCTAATTATTTCCCTTATTTCTTGGATTGAATTTCTCTATCTGCGAATGTATCGTTTTGGTTCGCTTTCGCTGCTGCCGGTCGTTTCTGTAAAAATCTCACCGTGAAAACTTAGGTGGAGTGAGTTTGTTTTTGCTAGAAATTGACACTATTGACAGCTCACTCCACGCTCATTTAACCTAAATTTTCACGGTGAGATTTTTACAGAATAGCACCGCTGTTGTACTTTAGATGCCAAAACAGCCAAGGATACTTACTAAATTCCAGAATAGCACCGCTGTTGTAGGTAGGGACTTTAGATGCCAAAACAGCCAAGGATACTAAATTCCAGACCTTATATGAAATAATTGTTCGAGAACATTTATTAGTATACCTTTTATAACAACAAAGAAATACGGCCTAAATTCCCAAGTTTAATGAAATTCTTGGCCTGTAATTTTTCGAGAACCTGTCTGTTATCTATAAGTACAAAAATACGGGTATAATATAAAATAATTCTCGGAATAGATCTGAAGATAACAGCATTAAAGTGTTTATCTTGTATACCCACATATTCTGTGCTACCCACGTCATAAAAATGTGCCAAACCATTTCTTTCCTATTTTAACAAGAATAGCGCTCTGATTGAAATTGACAACGGTTCACGCATTATATCAAATTTATCTTACTGTAAATAAATAATTTATCTCTTCAAAAACAAAAAATATTGCTTCCTCAACTTCTGGTGTCTATTTTGATTTTCTTACCCAAGTGTACCTATTTATATCGAACAGTAAAGTCAATGATATTATAAATAAAAAAAAATGGATGTAAACACATGCGTGTCGAGTAACTAGAAACACATACTGACGAAGCAAGCTAAAAAAGATGTAATTAGGTTACCTACCCAACATTCGATTTTCAAAAACGGCACTAAGTATCACTATTAGATGACATGTGGAAGTAAGACAGCATGTCGTAATTATCGGGAGCGAAAAAGAGATAAGGCGATTGGTTAGGAAAACTATTTTTTTTTGTTCGAAAGAGGTTTATTCCGAAATGGTCCCATTTAAATTTTGTAAAATTCTGATGATTAGTTTCGGAGACGGACAACTCAAACTCTTTAGGAGTACACCAACTTTGACATCAGCCGATTGATACTGTAAATACTCTCCGAATCCCTAGCGTTAAGTGGAATGGCAGCTTACTTCAAGTTTATTTGGCCTGCGTTTTCACGGTGAGATTTTTACAGAACCGGCACATGAGACCGGCAGACCGGCGGTTGTTGCCCTTTATATATTAAGTATAATATCTTTTGTTGGAGATCTTACATAAATAAATACATAACATTCCGCTTGGAACGATACATACAATACGAGTGTATCGTTCCATGTGGGATGTGTAATGTTTCCTTATCAAATGAAAAGAAATGTTTATTTCTGTACGTAGATATTATAAGACACGTCTTCTACACGTCAATATTTTGTTGGTCAATATATTAAAACTAGATGGCGCCGGCATTTCCTAGCTAACTGCCGGTCGATTCTGTAAAAATCTCACCCTGAAAACTTAGGTGATGTGAGTTTGTTTTTCTAGGAATTGACTGTATTGACAGCTCACTCAACGCTCACTTCACCTAAGTTTTCACGGTGAGATGGTTACAGAATCGCACTGCTGATACCTGAAAAAAAAACTCCGAAACAAACTCAGCGGTCATGGTCTCTTTTTAAAGAACAAATATTATATTGTTAGGTATATTGTTAGAAATTTATGTAAGTCTAACAATGCAGGGCCATGTCTGCAGGGATTTTTGAAGAAAGAGCCATTGCAGCTTTGAGTTGATTGACCCGTCCCAACAGACGACATGCGTGTGTCGGAATAATGTAGAATTATATAGAATATACTAGCTGCGCCCCGCGGTTTCACCCGTATAAGTGTCGATCTCGTGGGAATATCGGGATAAAATCTATCCTATGTCCTTTGCCGGGATTCAAACTATCTCTATACCAAATTTCGTCTATTCTGGTTGAGCGGTTTAACGTCAAGAGGTAACGGACAGACAGACAGACACATTCGCATTTAAAATATTAGTATGCCAAACTTTAATATCAATATTAGCAAAGATGACTTGGACATTGCAGAATGTAGGGTTAACAAGTAAAGGTGGAAACAGACTTATAACATACCACGTTACGCGACATCAATTAAGCTTAGTCATTGGCCACATTTTTCATCTCGTGGAGCTATTTTCGTCATTTGGGCAATAAGTAAGCGTGGGATGGCGTCGGGTGTTAAGAGTTTGCTGCGGCCTTTACCGTAACTTCGGTCCAATCGCAATTATATCCAGTAATGTGTAGGGCAAGACCAAAGAAACGATGGATGGACTGTGTGAATGATGATATGGTTAGAAAGAGGGTGACTAACGATATGACGACTAATAGACAAGTATGGAAGAAAAAGATATGTTGTGCCGACCCCAAATAAATTGGGATAAGGGCAGGAGAATGATTAATGTACAGACGCCAGCACATCAAGCTACCCGAAACTATAAAATTTTCCCAATCAACTTTAAACCTTCTGCTTTAGCGATAAAGTTGAAATTCTATTAAAGAAATTTGACAGATTGTAGTAGCTTGATGTGCTGGCGTCTGTACTACAGTGCAATAGATATCCAGGATGCAGGTTTCGAGTTGCAAAACTCCAAATGTAAGTCGTGCTCTTTAAAAAATACTCGACTCCAGTTTTTGGTGGAGGATTTTTACAAGAAAATGCTTTTTACATTGCCTTACACTGGAAAATACTGACGCTTAAGAAAATAGCTTCCAACGGCACACTCAGGGGTCAAACCGGGATTTAAAGTCAGGCGAGCGCAGTTGCACGAAACGAATCGCAGGCAAGAGCCACGATTACCATAACAGTTTTATTAACAAAGTTGAAAAGTCCACCTAATTAAGCTATGAGAAACATAAATCTTTCTTGTTACTGACATTATTATTAATACGTTGTCTCATTAATGTTGTAGCGGTATCTACAACGCCACATGCGAACTACGCGTCATACTGACGTCACGCAAAATCCTGCATCTCGCAAGCACAGTTTACCATGCAACTAGCGTAATTATATACAATGGCCCGACATGAATCATCGGGCAGTTGCTCGCCAGACAACGCCTGGTCGGAGGATCCTCCCTTTTCTATGGAAAATAAGTGAACTTTAGTTTAGTTTAGTTTAGTTTATTTATTAATAATTATAAAAATTACATGTTAAGTTTTGAATAATCATACATTAAAGAAAAATCATAACACCTGTATACACCTGTTCCTCATACCTCTATAATGTTATTGTTTTGCATTGCCATTGGTAGGTACACACGGCGAAATATCAAGCTATTAATTTAGGTGACCTCGCATTGTATAGCTTTTTCGTACAATGAGAAGTCAGTTTGTACTGGAAATGTATAGCGTGATATGTCGATCCCCAGGCAGGGATTATTTCATCTTATAACAAAACGATACCTAATTTGAGCCTGAATATTCGAGTTTATTAAGTATTTCTAACTTTACAAGCCGTGTGCCCGATAGGATTTCCCATCGGCTAAAATTACAAACTTCCATATAAACTTTCCTTCCCTACTTAACCTTAATTTATAATGGGATAAATTTTCAAGTCCTTCGATTTAGTTAAAACGAACTCTTGTGCAATATTTAATGATTCTAAGTCCTGCAATTTAAACTAAGCATTTTTTGTCAGAGCATTAATGAATTTAAAATTTTAATTAGGTAGATTTTGGTCAAAAGCGAAGTTCTTAATTCAAAATTGACAACTTAGTACTTACTGGAATACGTTATCATTTTTGTATAAAGAACGGAAGGCCAATTCTCGTTGTCTCATGTTGGCGATAAACAACTTTACTGTCAAAAACTTGTTAAAAATGTAGGCAAATTGAAATGTATTTTTAAGAGATTGAGACTGAGATCAGACTGTTAACGTTATTAAAATTACGAGAATTTCCCCTCTGATTCACGATCACAGTTACGTTCAAAGTATAAAAAAAAAATGACTGGATAGTTTATACCCGACCGATTGGGTGTTTTTATTTAAACTTAGAATCATTTCAGTAGGCTGTCTCACTGACCTGTATTATACATGTATGATAGAGGTCAGTGGGCTGTCTGGATTGGTCTGTTACTCTGCCAAGTCACTCAGGGAACACAAACGCGAATTCGTGATGCCTGGTCATCTCTTACCTCCCACCACGGCTTATACATTTTTTCCTTGTTGTTTTTTTTTATCTTGGACGCTTTTGACGTGCACGTGTTCTTTCTTTCATCGTTCTCACATATATGTACATAAATTTTTAATTTAAATTTGATGTAAACAATATTTCCTAAAAATATTTTGATTGAAAGGAGTGTCTATGGAGTTTCTTGCCTATTTTTTTCTCGATAGGAAGGTACTATGTTTTAGAATGGGCAACTAGCTTCATCTTTCAGACTGACCGACTCCTTGACACTTCAAAGAGCCTGTAGTTAGTTTAATAAAATTCTCCCTCTTAATCTTTAGCGGCGTTGTACACTTTTTTTGTAATGGGTAAAAAAATGTTAAACTCGCGTCAGGACACCTGACCTGATCGAAAATTCGTAAGACGGATGGCCGTAGCCGGTATAGCGCGCGTGTTTTGTTTATAAGACGATTCACAAAATACACACGTAATTGTTCAAGTTTTCACTACTGTCGGCACTCCCGGAGTGCCACTGTTTTTTTTATGTTATAAATACCCTTTACCACTGCATACATTAATTATAGTTCTGTGCATGCGACCTTGGTTATCATTTTAAAACTTTTCAGCCGAATAGCTTCCTATGTAATGATAAACTGCTTTGAAGATAACGGAATCTTTGTGTACCTCGCACCAGACCTAACCCGGTTTCCGAGCATCCTAGATATTCTCTATAGAATTCGTGCTGGACTTCAAACTGGTCACTGCATTTTTGAATGCCATCGCCTACTGAAGGTATGCATTATGTAGTTGGTTGATTGCATACCGAGATATTTAAAAATAAATAAACTTTATTTTTTTCTTACCCTTCTTTATACATAAAACAAGTTCTTAATACTAATCTATTTAAATAAAAATTAAACGCTGTTCGTTGCTAAGCGCATTACTTGAGAACGGCTGAACTGATTTGGGTAATTTTTATTTTAAATATTCGTAATAGTCTGAATTAGGTTTTTATGGAAAGAAAAAAATTAAAGATCCCGGGAAAATGTTTAAATTCGGGAAACTCTGAACGCACCTTTTTCTTTGGGATTTTTATATGAACTATTCTAATTTGACAGGGCCACCTCTGTCGGGTCAGCTAGTAACATGGTTTTATGGTTAATATTATTATTTGGTTTCTAATCCTATATTAGCAACTATCAGCTACCAAGTCAGGCTGTCTTGCAAAATAGGCCTCCTATAGAAACAGCCGGTCGATTCTGTAAAAATCTCACCGTGAAAACTTAGGTGATGTGAGTTTGTTTTTGCTAGGAATTGACACTATTGACAGCTCATTCCACGCTCACTTCACCTAAGATTTCACGAGATGGTTATAGAATGGCACTGTAGCTTTGGACAGGAATAATTAGAGGAAAAGAGTTCCCTCCACTTATTGCTGTCCAAAGCTGTCCAAAGCTATGACTTTCACGTAAGCCCTACATACTTTAAAATGCAGACGATATAGCCACACGTCATAGGAATAGTAAGTTAGAATTTTTGTCCGTTTGACTGGATGTACATATTTTCCGAATTGGCGCAAAACGGCTGAACGGATTTGGATGAAATTTGGCACATGGATAGTTTATAACTTTAAATACTCATAGGCTACTTTTAATCTCGGTAGTACGTTTCCATGGGATATTTTTCGACATCCACGCGGACAAAGCCGCGGTATGTCGGAAAATAGCTGGTCTAGTAATAAAAAGGTTCTTCAAAAAGCAAACAAGATGAATGGCTAATGTTCTACTTACTAAGTCAGGAGCTACTATCGAATATCTCGAACCGACACGAGAAACAGACTTTATAAAGCTTAGGTATTTCCGAACGTATTGGATACAAGTACTAGATGCTATTTAGAGCGAAGCAAACCGATCAATGGGAACTTTCACATATTTTCTATACAATGTTTTTGTACAGAACTCGTGTTATTTTCTTTCGTTCTATTATCTGAAAATGTGCTAAGTTGCCAGCTCATTGTTCGTTTACACCCTTACAACACGTTCAACATCTAAAGCGCAGGATGACAGGCAGGTGTGAAAAGCAGCCTTCTACATCGTTCTAAACAATTAATCAAGGAAATGGAGGCGAGCGACGCATTAAATACATTAAACCTAACACAATAAACTCGGTGTAGACGCTTCTGAAGCAAGAATAATGACGTAAACGTCAACCAAATAAAGTTACCGCTTGAAAAATGGTTATAAAATCGAGCTCGAATATTTCTTCAACATTTTATATTGAAGACGAAGACATAACAAGGACAATTAAATCAAATGCAGCAAACAACGAGGAAAATGTACAAGAAACGTAGGAATTTGAGAATGCTAGCGAAATGCACTATAAAATAAATTGTCGGGACATCTACGTGGGAAACAAACAGCTAGGGCGGTGAAATATGGCGTGGAACGATACAATGTTCTACGACGTACTTTACCCTACGGATGGAGCTGGTACCCATCTAATGATGTATTATTTCACACCATAAACGAAATGGAAGAAGAAGAATTGTTGTTTTTACTTTTAGAAGCAAGTTTCTTTGTTAAAAATGTGTGATGTTATAGGCCGACCGCTTAACTGAGACGTTGCCTGAGGTAGCAGCGCGGGGCGGGAAGGGTGTGGCAACGTGATGCGAGAGCTCAGTGATTCGTCAACATGTGACAACTTTCACCCCTCCCGCACAGCGCAGCTACCTCAGGCATCGTCTCAGTTAAGCGGTCGGCCTATAACGGGATGAAGGAAATGCAGTGCGATTCTGTAACCATCTCACTGTGAAAACTTAGGTGAAGTGAGCGTGGAGTGAGCTGTCAATAGTGTCAATTCCTAGCAAAAACAAACTCACTTCACCTTAGTTTTCACGGTGAGATTTTTACAGAATCGACCGGCTGTACGTTGATTTCGAGAATGTAGGAACGTATCGTAATCAGCCTATTATGTTTCCACTGCTGGGACACTGGCCTTCGCTCTGCGAGAGGGAATGGGACATAATCCAGCACGCGGGCCCAGTGCGGGGTTGATGTCATTATATCTTCGAAATTTTTGATTCTAAGACATTCCGGTTTCCTCACGATGGATACCCAGTAACTGAGTTGTGGAAGTCAGATTGGCAGTCGCTTCATGTACATATAATACTGATATTCAGCCGCGGAACAAATATTTGTATTACCTACAGGTAGTTGTTTCGGGTCTGGCTGTTTGTGTATGTGAATTTATATGTTTGTAAACGCACCCACGATACAGGAGTAGATCCCAGGCAACGTTTAAAAAAAAAATTAATTGAGTTTTTTGACACTAAGCTAGAAATGGCTATTTTGCGATTTTCATTTTATTGCATTAAAAGCCTTAGAATAAGTTTTAAATACGCATAAGCATATACTACTACGTCAGGTAATTAGTATTTATACGTCACACCAAATTTGGTTAAGGTACATTGACATATACTTGATACATATTTGAAGCTTTGAACGGCCGTACCCTAAAGTAGCTATTTTTCACATACGACTATTGTAATTGCTACGGTCGTTTTATTGTTTTATCTTTTTTTTAATTTTAAAAATGTTACTAATATATAGTTTACAAGCTTCAAAGAAAGCTGATAGAATTTGCTATGAAACGTTTTTTATTTTAAATCTCTAACTTCTATAGTTTAGAAAAAATTTAAATTTTAAAAGTGTAAGTAAGTACATACTTAGTTTTGCAGGCCAGTGTAGTTGGGTAAAGGCTAGGCTGACGATGATGTCTTATGCTATTCTAAATCAGTTCGTGCTGCTACGAGATAAGATACATTTAATTAAATCCTACATTTTCTTCCTTCTTCAGAATTCCCCAACGAACTTGCTTCAGCACGGTCTGATGAAAGTAACACTTAAATAAGTTAAAGGTAAAGATCAACTGTTACTCAGTATACAAACTTTTCCTTCATCTTGGGATTTGAAAGCATTAGCCATTAGTGATCCCAAGCCAAGGTTGAAAACTACGAGTATATTTCATGCAAAACGTGTCCAAGGATTTTCCTTACGACCAAATTTTCTTGTGTAATTCAATAGATTTTAGAGCGGAGTAGCTACCTATTAGGCTCGTGGCTAAGTACAGACGCCAGCACATCAAGCTACCCGAAACTGTCAAATTTTCCCAATCAACTTTGAACCTTATGCTTCAGCGATAAAGTTGAAAATCTATTAAAGAAATTTGACAGATTGTAGTAGGTTGATGTGCTGGCGTCTGTACAACAGCCGCGCGGATCGATCCATAAGGCAAAGCTACGCTCTCCGAGGTTGGTCCGCGGGTGGGTGATCGTCTGTACATATCGAGACCCTTTCGTGCTTCGGAAAGCACGTTAAGCCGTTGGTCCCAGCTGTCATTCGTAGATCTTTGACAGTCGTGAAAGGTCGTCAGAAGCTCGATCTGATAACTAGTCTTACAAAGTTATTTTACCTCCGAGTTTACATCCCAGTGCACATGCAATAAGGTTGCTGTTGGGTTATTGTCATAGACAAGTTTGTCACATTCCCAGAAACCTTTATTATCGATACAATAACGTTGCTATGCCGTGCCGTTTACAACGGGCCTGAGTGTACAGCATTCACAGGAGAAACACGTGACAGACGGTTTCATGACACGACGGTTGGTAGGGCTGTCACAAAAAACGGTGTGTTAGGCGCCGTCCTATTGTCATCGCTCGTGCGTTGATGCCTGCGTCTGACGAAAATCATCGTGCGACCGTGCGTTCAAACATACAGATCTACTGAATGTCCTATAGAAGGTCGCGCAATCATGCGATGCGACCAAATTGCCTAATTTTCGTCGCGCGACCATCGACGCATCGTATTGATCGGACGACCGTCCGATCAATACTACGGCACTACACTTCGCCTAAGTTTTCACGGTGAGATTTTTACAGAATCGACCGGCAGATGTAATCAAATGTCTGTTGACATAGACAAATATTCGTAAAAATCTTTTTTCCCTACGTCGAAATACTGATTGTGAAATTCACCGAGCTGATTTCTGTTTAGGTATATAGGCTATTATGTGGTCCACGTTTTCCTTTTTTTATGCTATTTACGATTAAAGAAATATTGCCCGACAGCAAAAGTCATCATCATTTACATCTCTGTTAATAGCCATTTCGAACGTGATCGTTTCGCTCTGTACCACCCCATAAA
Organism: Luperina testacea; assembly: GCA_927399505.1. Classification (NCBI taxonomy): domain Eukaryota; kingdom Metazoa; phylum Arthropoda; class Insecta; order Lepidoptera; family Noctuidae; genus Luperina; species Luperina testacea. Next base: position 6,460,970 of record OV656771.1, read on the forward strand.
TTGGGCTGGTCTTTGAAAACTAACCCTGTACATGCAAAAAACTCTTGTATAATAAATAATTATTAAAATTTTGACAACTTCTTAAATTTCAAGACAATTACCTACTTGATAAAATCTGGGTCATGATGACCCGGTGACATCGTTGGCAAAGTTATGTTCACGTCATTTGCTCAGGGTTAACAGGGGTCAAAAATATTGGAAAAAATCGCAAAAAAAACACTACAAAGTGAAAAATAACTTTAATTTCGGAAGTCGGTGGCAAAAACTAAAATACATATCCAAAGACACCGACTTTCGAAATTAAAGTTATTTTTCACTTTGTAGTGTTTTTTTTGGGAGTCGGTTTTTCTTTGTTAAAAAGTTTTTATTTTTCGCTTTTTAGTGGGTCTGTTTATAATGTATCTATGTTACAATAGCCTAATGTCAACTTGCCCATCGCCTTTTACAAAATATTGCTTTTTCCGATGCAGGCACGTTAATTGTTGACCTGGTATTCCACCATCAGCTCTATTTCACCATTCGCATTGTGGCAGGCATAAATTGCTTAGCATAAGTAATCAAATCGCAACCCGTGAAATATTTATTATTGAGTAGTTCCGGTGGCCATCTGTGTTCTTCTTCATCAGTTCCACTTCACCAAATAGTGGTTTCCGACAGCAAGTGCACGGGTTACTATAATACCTATACTATTTGAGGAGTTCCCTCAATTCCTCATGGATCATCATAACTGGATTTTGATAAAAATAGGACCAATCTGGAAGTATATCCTATTAAATAAAAAAAGAATTTTCCAAATCGGTTTATAAATAACCGTACGTACCGTACCGTAGGTAACAAACATAAAATAATAAAATTACAACCGAATTGGGAACCTCCTCCTTTTTTTGAAGTCGGTAAAAACACAAACACAGTACGCAACGAAGAAATTGTAATAACATTACACTGACATTTGACACATTGTCAAACACGTAAACACGATCCGTTTTATTTATTATTTTTATGTGTGGAATATTAAAAAAACTATTTTATGCAATCAACATATGAAAAAATAGCACCAAAAAAGATTTCGTAGGAATAACATGTTTCTTATGAGAGAATTTGTCGTCCAAATCTACATCGTATTATGGTGGAACGTGTGTCGTATTACGGTGGAGGAACGTCTATTATTATATTCTTTCTCTATGGTCTATTAGGCAAGTTCAGGCAGGTTAAAAACTACATATTAATTGCGTTTTCTATTTTTATCATATATTTAGTTTGTTATGTGTATATGGAATATACTTTTTGTTCATATCATTTTCACAAAACCCAGATTTACATGAACAAAAAATTCAAAGCGTGGCAAAGCGATCGGCGTTCTACAAAGTAAAAAGCCACTTTCCTTTCAAGTCAAAAGGTCGATTTGTTATTTCCACAAGGGCTGTTTATCGGAGTGCCTGACATTGACTCCTACGAATAGTCTCAGAATTGAATAGGCAGCGGGTAGACGCACGTCTGACTTCCCAACAAAGTCCATCATTCAAATACCTGTCAATATCACTAACGTTATTTCTCACGGTGAAAATTATAACTCGACTTGCTGTAAACACGGCTTTGCTAACGTAACTGTGTATTCTATTGGCGTTATAAGATAAATGAAAACGTGAAGTTTCTTATATAATTATGTATGTTAAGAATAACTGCTTAGTTCCTTTTAGGTATAGTGTGACGATATTCATTTCAGAGGCTGAATTCGAATCTATCTGCAATATTACATATAAAAAAAATCTCGTCTTATTAAATCTCGCGGTAAACTGCTGAGGAATACGCATATAATGCAATATTTCTAATCCCCATCCAGCAAATAGCGTGAATATATACACTCTGATATTTGTGCAAAAGGACATCACTCAAGTGTTGAACATTTTATACCCAAAACTCAACTACAATCATATCTTATTGACAAAGCTTACTATAATATTAATGAATTTCTAACAGAAGACATAAATTTTGATGCATTATTATCTATTTTTTTAATCTATTTTTCTAATATTGATGTTTATAATTTATTTTGTTGTTTACTAATTCACATAAAATTAATGTTTTTGATTTCAAAATTCATTTCAATTCAATTCTTTTTTATGTTATCCAGCATGCATTTATATTTTTGTATGTGTACACATGTTTGAGCAAATAAATATATCTTATCTTATCTTAAAAATTAAAGTGCCAGAATAAAAAAGTACTATTTCCTTATGGGAAATAATATCTAGAGCATTTTTTACTATTACAGTGAAAGTAACATTAAAATCTTATTTGTTGAGCAATATATTCAAATGAAAATCGAAACAGACAGTCTGGTGAAGTGAGCTGTCATTTCACCTGGAGCTGAAGATTGTCGCTATTGGCAGTTTACTTCAAGTTCGCTTTGAGCATTTTGACGTGACAACGTCTAATAAATCGATGAAGCTGGCTGCACTCACGAAAAAACATGACTCATGTAGCGTTACCTCGCGGCCTTGCTCTGTAGCGTTCCATGGCGGCTTGAAGTGCAAGCGAATATTAACAAATGCAATGCAACTATTCCATCAGTAATTTCTTATGACGTTGTCACGTTCAACTATCGTCAGTAAACCGACTTTACAGACAACCGATTTTTTTACTACTACAACGAAAGTCTGCAATTAACCCCCCGGGGGCTGCTATTTGAGATTGAAAATGGCGAAAATCATATTTTTAATCGACTTCTAACAAGCTTCTATTTAAATAAAAACTATACTTTAGGCATCAGAATCGTTCCTACACCTGGTAGCAATAATTTTTGCCAAAAATATTCGGTGTAATTTAAGTAGGTATAGATAACTAAGTAGGTATATCTAATTTGTCATTAATGCAAAAACTTTATCTATCGATCAAACTCCGAATTTAGGCAATCTGATGATGACACTCGTTGGCACAATACTGAAGTTAGATTGAAAAGTATGGATATATACGGATACGGTTGATGATATGACAAAAAATCCGAACAAAACTTTGACAAGTTTGGAATTGAACATTCAATAGAGTACCTATAGGTACATTCGTATGATATCTCACAATGGCTTCCAAATTAAATAGAATATGTTCGCGAATTCTCGAATGTTTTAGTCCTTGAGCCAAAGTTAACGGAGGACAAGTGAATTTGTAGACACTTTCAGATGACCTAGAAACAAAACGATTGAGTATAAAATGTTCTAGATTGCGAGCAGAAAATAAAAATCCCTTGACAAATATTTTTACCTTTGTTTTGCATGTCAGGCGTAACGTAATGGAGTCATCTCATCTGCCTAGCCTTTTCCCAACTATTTTAGGGACGGCTTCCAGTCTAACCAGATGCAGCTGAATACCAGTATTTTACAGGCAGCGATTGCTTATTTGACCTCCACAACCCTACTGGGTACTTATCGTATTACCTTGGTAAGACTGGTTGTCAGACTTTCGGGCTTCTGACGACCCGTAACGACTGTCAAAGTTCCACGAACAACAGCCGGGACCAACGGCTTAACGTGCTTTCCGAGGCACGGAGGGGTCTTGGTATGTTAAGACGGTCACCCATCCACGGACCAACCGCGGCAAGCGTAGCTTAACCTGAGCGATCGAACCGTGTGGCTGTTATTGCTTAGCCACAAGCCTCTCCCTCCTCCCTCCTCCCCTTCCCCCTCCTTGTATAACGTAATGGACTACTGATCACATTATAATGGAATACTTAATAACGAATCAATGATTTATTAATTATTGTAATATCATAATTTATGTTATTGGAGAATAACTTCTTCAAGGCTGGGATCGAACTTAGAAACATTTCGTGTGTTGATCTACGTAAATTTGATATAACTCGTAATTATTATGAATAAATTATTACTGAATTTGAGCTTTATGAAAGTTTTGGAAGATATGTATCACACTAATATTATAAAGGCGAAAGTTTGTGAGTGTGTGTGTTGTGTTTTGTTTGTTACATCTTCACGCTCAAACGGCTGGATTAATTTTTAAACATTTTGTATGGAGGTAGCTGACACCCTGGATATGTTACGTTTTATCCCAATATTCCCACGGGATCGACACTTATGCGGGTGAAACCACGGGGCACAGCTAGTGTTTAATAATCTATGATTCTATTCTATTCTGTATCATCCCACTGCTGTGAAAATACTTCTCACCTGGATTTAAAAACTGCCGTTCGATTCTGTAAAAATCTCACCGTGTAAACTTAGGTGAAGTGAGTTTGTTTTTGCTAGGAATTGACACCATTGACAGCTCACTCCATGCTCATTTCACCTAAGTTTTCACGGTGAGATTTTTACAGAATCGACCGGCTGCACGGCCCTCTGCACTTTGTAGATTGCATTAATAAAGCCTAAACGAAGCTTTTAGATATTACAAATTAACTAACATACCTATACGATGGACTATCGCATTTCAATTTCAATACGCCTAAACGAAGCGTTCAATTTGCATTTAATAAAACGCCAACAGACGATCAAACGTGAATCAATTTAGAGATAATAACATTTCAATTCACCCACAAACCCGAGGATCGCTCGTTTATCGATCAAACTGAACGTTCCACAAACTAAAGTTCACGCATACAAACAACTATGTTGGGCAATCTTGGCAAATGTGGGTACTTGGCCAACTCAGAAGTCAAATGCACTTAGTCTGAGTTGGCTTTGGAATCGCACAGGAGTACCCTTGCCAATAAGGATATTTTGGATAGTTTCAGTTGAAGGGGCTTAGATTACCTAAATCACGGTCACTGTCACATTACATAGAAAAGAAAGAGAAGCGCGATGACAATGCGCTGGTAATTTATTGCAAAATATGAAGCAATTATTTAATTACAAAAAATCTATTGTTTGGATTAAAAAACTAAAACACTAGTATTTTTCTATTTTTTTTTTGTTGCTTGTAGAATAATCTGACAAAAAAACAGAATTATTGTTTGCATATTAGTATGGTATTTATTGTAAAAAGAAAGTTTTTAGAGGTATCAAATAAAATACCTTGTGACATATTGCAATTAAGTGAAAGAAAATTTAAAACTCATATCACATTTGTAATATCCTTGTTTACATAGTGTATTTTTAATACACTATGTAAACAAGGATATTACAAATTAGAGCATTATAATTATCCAAGATAAGAATGCTTGAAAACATGCTGATCCTGCTCCATAGGACAATCTAGAGTCTAGACAAAATCAAACTGGTTCCTAATTTAAATTATATTTTTTAAATTTTTATGACATTTATTTTGCCATTAAACGAAAAGAAGAAGAAGAAGAAGACATTTATTTTTACAATCTGTGAAAGAAAGAAAAAGAAGCGCGATGACAATGCGCTGGTAATTTATTGCAAAATATGAAGCAATTATTTAATTACAAAAAATCTATTGTTTGGATTAAAAAACTAAAACACTAGTATTTTTCTATTTTTTTTTTGTTGCTTGTAGAATAATCTGACAAAAAAACAGAATTATTGTTTGCATATTAGTATGGTATTTATTGTAAAAAGAAAGTTTTTAGAGGTATCAAATAAAATACCTTGTGACATATTGCAATTAAGTGAAAGAAAATTTAAAACTCATATCACATTTGTAATATCCTTGTTTACATAGTGTATTTTTAATACACTATGTAAACAAGGATATTACAAATTAGAGCATTATAATTATCCAAGATAAGAATGCTTGAAAACATGCTGATCCTGCTCCATAGGACAATCTAGAGTCTAGACAAAATCAAACTGGTTCCTAATTTAAATTATATTTTTTAAATTTTTATGACATTTATTTTGCCATTAAACGAAGAGAAGAAGAAGAAGAAGACATTTATTTTTACAATCTGTGACTACAGTAACTCAGACACTTGTTAAAATTCTAGAAAAATCACATACTTTTACAATATGTATTTGTAAATAATTTGTAAATATGTGAGCATGTATCTATCACATAATTGATTTACCTGTAATTGCTTAATTTTTAATTCTTTTTACTTTTTCGTGGTAGACTTATTTTATTATAGGTGCATCGTCTGTAAACCTTGTAAAATACTTTAAAAGAGTAACGGTGGAGTTTCTTGCCCATTCTTCTCCATACGAACACTACCTTTTGGAAGGGGCGATTAGAATCAATTCAATTTTACTGTAAGTTTTGACATTCAAATGTGCCTTTAATGTGCCTATTTGAAATAAATGATTTGACTTTGACTTTGAATTTTTGACAATTCTTCCATACAAAAACTGTAAGACGTCAATTTTATTCCACGAATAAACATTATCTGTCGATTGAAAAATCAGCCCTAACCACATCCACATCACAACCACAAAACGTGGGCGGGCGCTAATTTGTATGAAAATTAATAGTTAAAATCACACGGGCCACATTTTGCCGTCATTATCAACCGCGCGTGTGATACCGACCACATCGTAGCCAAATCGCAACCACAACGCAACCACCAGCGTCACCGCGAACCAGCGGCCGGCCACATCGCAAAAACATCCACATTTTGTAGGTACCTTACCACAACGCAATCGCAAGAAGCCGCAGCGACACTATTCACACGTAACCACAACTTGACCACATTTTGTCGCTGCGATGTGGTGTGCTTGTGGTACGTGTGAATGGGCCCTTAGGAATATAACGAAACGCCAAATATTTGTAATCAAGTTCTACCAGTCAAACTTCGATCTAAAGTTATCTAAAACCTTGAGCCAATGAACAAGACATTTTGAACTCAAATCTGACTTAGACTTAAAGGCGAATTTTCGATACATTTTAATGATCAAAGCACTAAGTATAAAGTCAGTAGCAAGAGAGTACCAGCTTAACCTCTCGAATGTCTTATGTTACACAGTGCAACTTAAGAACAATTAACTTCTATTGTCTAAATTAATCAAACATGCGACGGGTTAATGGATGGGTAAATCCCGTTAAAACCCTGTTAACGGCGATACGTGAACACTTGAGCTCAAGCAAGGACTTTGAAAGCTCCATCTAATTCGCTTAAGCGCTCTCTTGTATAGGGATAGCCCAATTACGGGCCAAAACAAATGTGAATACTGAGTGAAAATACGAAATAATGTTTATTGAGTATGTGTGAATCCTTTTTAAGAGAATTACCGGTGAAAGTTACAGAAGTTATCTACAGAAATAAACCGAAATAGTTTCAACTTTTTAAACCTAAAGATGATAGACGTATTTTTCTTTATAAGGTACAGAAAAAACATCGACCATGAGACAATCAATCATACTTCAAATATTTTTTTTTTTAATTTGATATGTGTTTTATCTTGACTCTAGTCTAGGTCAGAGGTGACAGAGACAAAGTCTACGATGAAGTAAGCTTACCCAGAAGAAGCCTGTAGCCATTATACTAGGTTTTTGATTAGCTGGTGAAACTCCGCAGACGTTAATGGGTATCATCGATATCTAACATGAAAAAATAAAAAAAATACATTATGAATTGATGTTAAAATAAAAAATTTGGAGTCAACGACCGCTGGTATTGCAGTTACTTGAAGTATGAGTTAAAGAAAATCTGTTTATTTGTTTTATTGTGTTTAGATATCGATAACAATTACGTCTGTGAAGCATACACAAAAAATGTATTTCAATAACAAGACCGAGTTAGGTAACCCATAAAAAAAAAATCATAAAATAATAATATTAAAATCACCGAATTAATTTTTATTTTGTTCTATCTTGTTTAACGATAGGTACTCATCACGTCTGTTTCGCAAACTAATTCAATTTGTCTTTGTAGAATTGAAATAAATACTAGTTACCCAACACTAATAAAAAAAAATGATATGCCCTCGACTTTGCTCACGTGACAGTGATAATACCATGCCATGATATAAGAAATAATCCACTGACAGTATAATATAGTAATATAATTATTATTATTGTTCTTGTCAATATAAACTACAACTTGTTAGTAATTTGTTATGACACCAAAGTTTTTGACGTATTCCACATTGCGCACCCGCTTAAATGCCACCTGACACACAGTAGCACATTCACTCAGGTGCCATTTAAGCGGGTGCCCCATGTGGAATACGTCAGTTGTTCTGGTAATCAAGTGATTATTGTCTCTTATCACTAACATTAACCACGATCAAATAAATATGTAATTGATTTGAAATACGAAGCAGTAAAAATTCCATTATACATTCAGCTGCAAGGGTTGTCTATTCCAAATAGCTATTACGAGGAATACCTATTCGTCATTCATCTTCTAACTCAAAATCTTAAATTCATTCATTCATTTAATCACTGGCAGACAACAGACTGCCTTAACTAGGGCAACCCTAAAAATTTTGACAGATTATAGTAGCTTGATGTGCTGGCGTATGTACACAAGAGTTCCAACATATTATAACGAAGGTGAGCAATACGGAAGGATTTTTGAAAATTGACCCCTAAAGTGATAAAAATGAAGGTTGAATCGAAGTCGGTAATTTGGCCGATGGAACATCCCACCGTGCGCGCGGCTTGCCAACAAGAAAATAATAAACACAACATCAAACTCCCCGAAACTGTAAAATTTTCCCAATCAACTTTGAACCTTATGCTTCAGCGATAAAGTTGAAAATCTATTAAAGAAATTTGACAGATCGTAGTAGGTTGATGTGCTGGCGTCTGTACAATGGACGGTCTTATCTTAAAAAGCAATTAAAAGTAGTCTACCGATCAATGAATAGTCTCTATCAGCTTTATCCGATCGGTAACTTGTTCATGTACTTCCCCAGCTAGCTTTTTAGGGTTCCGTAACCAAAGAGTGCCAACGAAACCCTATTACTAAGCTTCCGCTGTCCATCCGTCCGTCTGTCTGACAGCGGGCTGTATCTCATGAACCGTAATAGATAGACTGTTGGAATTTTCACAGAATGTATATTTCTGTTGCCGTTATAACAATAAATAGTAAAAAATTAAATAAACTCAAAAATTAAGAGGGTCCTCGTACAAGAAACGTGTGTTTTTTTTTTAATATGTAGTGTTATAGTATATTTTACGGTGGTACGGAACCCTTCGAGTGGAGTCTAATTCGCACTTGGCCAGTTTTTTCAAGCAATTCCATTTACAAGGACCTCCAACCAAGTAAGGAATCAAAGTGATTTAGATTAACGGCTTAAAAGGCACTGAGTTGTGTCAAGTATTTAAATGGAATTTTCACCTTGCAGGTCGTAAATAGAGAGGACTTTCTATGGTAGTTTTCTTCATTATGCTCAAGTAAAGAGAAATGTGAGGTGACACTTCTTTTAGTTGCTCTGTGACGACCCAAATATTTAAGTTAACAGTTAGGCACCGGTCTCGAAGTCAGCGATTGTGGGGCGGTGGCGGAGGCGCAGGGAGCGACGCGGCAACGCAGACCCGGTCTCGAAGCCAGCGGAGATCGCGCGGCGCTAGAGCGGCGTAGTGTTGTGTTATGAGAAATTATCGAAATGTCTAAACAGCGACAACAACATCTTTTTGATACAACATTGAAACGTCGGTTGTATAAATGCAATAAATAAAATGCACAACACTACTTCCAAGCAGACGCGCGGGCATCGCGCATCGCTCGTACGCCGCTCCCCGCGCTTCTGCCTTCAAGGCCAGTTCCATATAAATCTATGCATTGAAACGCGCCGCTACCCGCACCGCCACCGCCGCCCGCGTCCGCTGACTTCGTGTCCGTGGCCTAAGTGCACGTTATGTGTGTGTATCTTTTTAATACAGGGTAGCAGGGACAGCGATGCTCAACATGTTACCATAGATTCAGTACATGATTGATTCTGAACCCTCTGCGTTGAAATTTTTCGTCGGTTATTTAACAGTTTCTCTGTACCATGAATCATATATGATTCATGTTGATTGTTTAACTATTGTGTCTACTTTATGGACAGTTAAGTTGTTAAAAAAAAAAAAACACTGGCACTCCGGTAGTGCCGACAGAAGTGAAAACTTGAACAATTACGAGTGTATTTTGTGAATCGTCTTATAAACAAAACACGCGTGTTAAGGTGTGTTCCTTATTTTATAGGGTTTTTTGCAAATCAGGTATGATGACCAGTGATCGGACTAGGTAGATTGAATTGGGGTCATTGATCCGAAACGTATATATTAATATGGACATTCCTCCGGAAATTCGGAATTGGTTGATTATTAAAAAAAAACGGAACTTAGGTTGGAGTTGTATTAAAATGAGCTATATCTTATTCTTCATTTTTTTTTACGGCACACATTCACGATTTGACACAACCCAACGACCAATCAGAACAAAGGATCATGGGTGGTGCACTAACCGGTAATCGAAGCAATGCGTACGCCCACTGACGACATGACGACTTCGGTTCGTAAAGTGCGCTTCTTTGTTTACTGTGTTGTGAAAACGTTACGTGAAAACAGATAAATAATAAATTAATTCAGTTTTGATATCTTCCTTTAATTTTTTTATTTATTTTAGAATTGAGTAGTAATAATATCACTACCAACAATAACAATATTTAATTAGATCCGGAAATTATTTATTTATTAATCACAAAATGCACAGCTCTGAAATTTTATCTTAAGATATACATATAAGCTAGTTTTACAGCCAATTACGGATTTACAATTTAATAACTATACAATACATGCAGCAGAAACAAAAATACAGCATGAAATAATAATAATATAAATATAATAAATAAAATATAAGTTTAAATTCCGGAAATACCGGAATTACTTTCCGGGAAAACGGCTTATCCATGTTATTCTTTCTGTGGGCATTTGTGATACAAGTACCAAAAATCAATCTACCTAGTCCGATCACTGATGATGACCAAAGTGACTGGTTTATTCTTCTCGTGAAAGGAATTTATTCAGATTTACAAATAAGCACACAGTTATATATCCGTGGTTCAGCGCCATCTCGTCGTTGTTGGATGAACTACGTAGTTAGTACGCGAGGCCCTCGTAGTTCTTCCCGATGTGCATAGATGGCGCTGTCCTCAACAACGCGCGTCTTAAGTTTTACGTCTGACGTTAGTACGCGAGGCCCTCTTAGTTCTTCCCGATGTGCATAGATGGCGCTGTCCTCAACAACGCGCGTCTTACGTTTTACGTCTGACGTTTTACGTCTTACGAATTTTCGATCAGGGTCACGTGACCTGACGTGAATTTAGAAGTTTTTACCCATTCCAAAAAAAGTACACAGCGTCGCTAAAGAAGTTTTCACTTCAAAAAACATCAGCTGTTCCATACATTTTGACCGCGTAAGTATTGCACTTTTTTATGAAACAGCAGATTTTTTGTTAACTGACGAAAAGTTTTTTAGAATCATGTGCTGAATTCATCGCCAAAGTTTTCGCGTCGATGTCCCGACCATTCTGTATACGTTATTGAATGACATTCAGCTAAGAAATAAATACTTACCTTGATATAAAAAGATTTCACACTATCCCCCTTACTAATAAACGTTGTACCTATAGCGCCTGTATAGTTACACAACGCTTAGTCTTCTTCTTTCGAAAGTCAAATTACTGACAACTGAAAGAGAAAAATCGGTGTGTAATTATTCATCTGGTATAATACGTTTATTAGTAAGGGTATCCCCCTTACTAATAAACGTGGTACTTAGTTAAATTAATCGAGCACGCTCTTAATGAGCATTAAAATAAAACATTACGTATCGCTAATGAGTGTGTTGTGTTTCAAGCGCGCAGTACCGTTATTTTTAACTACCCATGTAAAGGTTTTTATATTCAGACTTATTACTTAGGTACTATATTCATGATATTAAAAAAAAAATATTTTGTTTATAGAATTCGATAACATTATCACCCTATATCTAATGTTCATAAGCTGGGTCACAGGCTTTCTTTTTGTGAGAGAGAAATGGCAAAAAGAAAATTCACCACATGGGTCCAGTTCTGGTTGACCAATCTCACTTTTCTTCGAATTTTTGGTTTTAGGACACGCTACAAGATGTTTTCTTGGTGTAGGGTGATAAATAAATAATTAACTCCACATAAAGTGCCTGTCTGTTTGCCGGACGGCGCGTACGTGTTCCACGCGCGCCTCAATGAGATGTCAGCATCATTTGAAGGGGCTCGTCAGGGCCGAAGCCTGCCGGGTCCGTGGGATTGTCCGAAAGGGTTACCGCTGGGTCGGAACATAAAGGGCTAAGGAAGGAACACGGGTGGGTTTTAGTCAGTAAGAGTCTGACACTCCCTTCCGCTCCACCCAGAGCGGGAGGGGTCATTTAATGATTTCCCATCCTGAAAAAAAAGTGCCTGTCTGCCATTCCATTGGGCAAGAGCTGTTTTAAAATATTTTTTTTTAATTGCTGGATGGGCCTGCTCTTGACCTCGATCACGCCTGATGGAAAGCTTTGGAAGAAGTTTATAATATCAAATAAATAAGGTAAAAAACTTTGGATAGTAGTAGTAGTCCTGCTAATCGTTTAAAAAACCCCACTTTTACAGCTTGAAGTACTAGAAAACGTAAAACAAGAGAATTATAACATTCCGAAGCCCAAAACTTAACGTTAATTTATATGTTCTAAAGATTTCATTAGCGGAATGATTCCGAATGACCCGTTTCTGAAATAAATTACCATTTCATTTCATTCCCATTTCATTTAAATTTCAACCTGTTTTACGTTCTATAAATGGTGTAACTAACATTTTATTACAGCGCGAATGTGAATACCAACGTAACTTAAAAAACGCTTAACGTTTTTTCGAACAAGGTTTTCATTATACTACTTGAGTAAACCGTTATGAACCATTTAAAATTAATGAAATAAACAGAACTTTCCCTTGAAAAGTTTCAGGGATTCGCTTCTCTAGGAAAATTCTTGGTAATTATATTTGCATCGGAGTATAAGCGGCCCTGAATACCGTTTATAACTGTACCCGTAACAGTTTTTTACAGTCTTTTTCCGTTTTATTATTTTGCACAGGCAAAGGCTCCTACAAACAGGCGCGACACGCGATAAAATCACGCGCGACACAAAGGCACCGCAATTCGCGCAACGAGCGGTACCTTTGTGTCGCGTGCGATTCGCATCGCGCGTCGCGCATGTTTGCAGGAGCCTTTAAGGTATTTTGCAGAAAATTTAGAGTTTTTTTTGCTAGGTAAAGATTTTCATTTGTATCAACTTTAATTAAAATAAAATATGATATAAATATTATGTTGGGAATGTGTTGTGGTGTTGTAAAGCTTTGGTATATTATTTGTTGTTGTTGTGTGTGTTATTATATGTAAGGTCGGCTTCCAGTCTAACCGGATGCAGCTGAATACCAGTATTTTACAAGGAGCGACTGTCTATCTGACCTCCACAACCAAGTCAAGGCTCCTGCAAACAGGCACGACGCGCGATTTTATCGCGTATCGCGTCTGTTTGAAGGAGCCTTTATTGGGTAATACGATATCCCTTGGTAACACTGATTATTAGATTTTCGGGCTCCTGACTACCCGTAACGACTGTCAAAGATCCTCGAATGACAGCCGGGACCAACGGCTTAACGTGCTTTTCGTGGCAAGGAGGGGGTCTCGGTATATAAAGATGGTCTCCCATCCACAGACCAACCGCGGCAAGCGTAGCTTAACCTGATCGATCGACTTGTGCGACTGTTATTATTAAGTCACTGACCCCTTTGAAAATCATTGATTCGCAAGGATCCGATGCGACGGATTGGATAGGGTAGCAAGAAATTTTATGCGGAAGAAGTCGCGAGCAGAAGCCAATTTGTGATCTGCCGGTTGATTCTATAAAAATCTCACCGGGAAAACTTAGGTGAAGTGAGTTTGTTTTTGCTAAGAATTGACACTATTGACAGCTCATTCCGGGTCTGCGGGATTATCCGAAAGGGTTACCGCTGGCCCGGAACATAAAGAGCTAAGGAAGGAACACGGGTGGGTTTTAGTCAGTAAGAGTCTGACACTCCCTTCCGCTCCACCCAGAGCGGGAGGGGTCCTTTGATGATTTCCTATCCTGAAAAAAAAGGGCGTTTATTGAAGACGATATTGTTCTAGCATGTATCTTTTTTATTCCTATTTAGTATTTTGTCACATTTAGTTTCAATTCTACTATTATTTTTCTTTTTGTATTCTGTACCAGTACAGCGTCCTAATAATAGTTTGCAGCACCGGAAGACGTCATTACGTCGGCGCCGGCTGTCGCTGAAAACCAGCGTTGGGGCTCTGTCTTACATAGGGTCGCAGCATAATACTGAGCGATAGCCGTTTTGCGTGGATGTGACACGCATGTTTCCCCCAACGCTTTCTAATTTTTTATTTGTGTTTATATTCTTTATTGCGTCATGTTTACCGCAAATACACTTATTTTCTTTTTTTACTTTATGTAAATTACTAACAGCGCCTCGCGGTTTCACCCGCGTATGTTTCGATCCCGTAAGAGTATCGGGATAAAAGTATGCTATGTGTTAATCTAGGAAATGGTCTATCTATGTGCCAATTTTCATCTATATCTGTTCAACGGTTTACCCGTAATTGAGTAACAAACATCCAAACATCTTTACAAACTTTCACATTTATAATATTACTAGCTGCGCCCCGCGGTTTCACTCGCATAACTTTTGATCTCGTGGGAATATCGAGATGAAAAGTAGCCTATATATTAATCCAGGGAGTCAGCTACCTCCATAGAAAATTTTATTTTATTTGAGCGGGAAGAAGTAACAAACATTATAAACACACACACACACACTCACAAACTTTCGCCTTTATAATATTAGTGTGGTTAGTAGGATCTAGGATAGTATTGGATTTCATCACCACTGTATGTGTTTTATATGGGCCTTGACGCCTGAAATAAATGGATAAATAAATAAATAAAACCGGCCAAGAGCGTGTCGGGGCACGCTCAGTGTAGGGTTCCGTAGTTTCCCGTCCGTCACAATAAGATATGTAAACGAAGTTAAAAAGATGCTATATATACGATTATACTACAAACTTAGTTCAGAAATTATTTTGTACAACTTTTTGTCTTTTTTGTACAAAAACTGTTGTTTCCATCAAGTTCAAAATAATTTTCCTAGAAAGTCCTTATAAAGTTCTACTTTTCAGATTTTTTTCATATTTTCTAAACAGTTATGGTTCAAAAGTTAGAGGGGGGGGGACACATTGTTTTTTACTTTTGGAGCGATTATTTCCTAAATTATTGACATTATCAAAAAATGATTTTAGTAAACCCCTATTCATTTTTAAATACCTTTCCAACAATATATCACACGTTAGGGTTGAAATAAAAAAAAAATCACTTCCCACTTTACATATAGGGAGCCCCCCTATATGTAAAGTGGGAAGTGATTTTTTTTGACCCTAATAAAACATTTTTTTCCAATTTTTTACCACTTTGTCAGCGTGATTGATATAATAGGTACCAAATTTCAGCTCTCTAGTGCTAACGGTCACAGAGATTAAGCGAGGACGGACAGACGGACAGACAGACATGGCGAAACTATAAGGTACGATTCATTTGCATGCAACTTACGCATATTTACCTCCGTCGGCATCCCGCGACGCGTCGCGACGTGTCGCAGAATGCATTCATGCAAATATGAACTGTAATTACTGTTGATACATTTCAATGTTCTTTACCGCATTGTAAAATGCCGCCCGGCCCGGCGCGATGCGAGCCGGTTGGTCTGAATCGTACCTAAGGGTTCCTAGTTGACTACGGAACCCTAAAAACGGTGAAATAAAACATCGTGAGGAAGCATGTCCTAGAACCGAAAATTAGAAGACATGTGACATCTACCAACCCACACTGGGCCCGCGTGGTAGATTACAGCCCACTCCCTCTCACAAAGAGGAGGCCTGTGTCCCAGCAGTGGGCATATCATCGGCTGATTACGCTTCTGTAAATTACTCTTTATTTCTGAACAACATAAAAACTTAATAAAGAAAAAAATACTGTTGAAATGAAGACTCTTTTGTAATCACAAACAGTACAGTTCCTTTTGTAATCAGTACAAAAGAATTGAAAAGTTTTAAAATGAAAGATAAAACCTATTAACTAAAGTCAAGGTTTCATTTGATTGAAATACTAAGAATTCAGGTAGAAATAAATCGAACCCAATCATTTTGGTTGCTGAATTTACTTTTCGACGGCCTGTCAATAGTTGAAAGTTGTATTGTTTATATTGTCTATTGTTGTCTTGTTTACCCAAGTATTAACAAACTCATCACTAGTTTTCCAAGTATTAAAGCTCTCGACTGCTTTATTGTGAACTACACAATATTGTTTATAATATCTATTTCTCTTGAATTTTCTTCTTCATCATACTAACTTAAAACTCGAAGCATTATTAAAAAAATATGTTTAATGTTTTTGATCTCGCTACGATTTTATACTAGCTTCCATCCTTGGCTTCGCCCGCGTGATAGGTAAATTGATAAAATGTCTATGTCCTTCCCCAGGATTTACAGTAAACCCATACCATATTTTATCAAAATCAGTCCAACCGTTTCGGAGATTAGCCGGAACAAACAGACCAAAAAATATAAATAGATTTTTTTTAACCATAATAATATCATTTAGTAAAAAACTGTTATTTTGACTTTAAAATATATTTAATAAATTTAAAATAATTTTTATAAACCAATTCTCAAAAATTAACGAAATGACAACACCCACAAGACCACGACTATCATTCGAAAATTTCGAAATCTACCCCAATATAACCCACCTTGCCCCTACGCGCCTGGCGTCTTCCGTGCGTTGCTCAAAATACGGCTACACAAAGCGCACCTTAGCACCTAGACCATAAGAGATAGAGAGGTCTTGTCTTTTTCAAAATGTAGCCTACCTCAATACCCGGAGGAGATAGTGTGTTGGAAACATAATACAACTAATTTGATACGGTAGAAAAAAAATCATGAAAATACCTCTAAAAACTATCTACCTAGCTTATATCCTGAAGAATATCATATATTTTTCTGATTTTGTTTACTTTAGTCGATCATATACTTTTATTGTTTCTAAAACTTGCGTTTTTTTGCGTTTAGGTCCTGTAATCCCCTTAATGTACTTATAAAACGGTTTTTAAACCAGTTCCCTTTATTCAGATTACCTATCAGGTCATTAGTGCTGCGTGGTAATCTGATGGCGTAATTAGGGCTCATCAAGCCCGACCGGAATCTGTGCGACTTTACGATTTATCTGAATGGATAATTAAGTCGTGCGCGGTTTTTTGATACGGTTTAGTAGGTATTTTATGGGTTTAGAATTTTATGCTCACCTTATTTTTAATTTTAGTTTTGTGCACTCATTCACATATAACTGGTCATGTCTCTGTTTCTAGTTGGTGAATTAGACTTCAAATCTTATGTAGTGTGTGTGTGTGTGTCGTCCCATCGGACTATGATAGTTAAGGAAGAGAGAGTGCACCTGAGTCTGTGCACACACTTATGCACTATAATATCTATACTAATATTATACTATATAAAGCTCGTTATAATTATAAAGCTGAAGAGTTTGTTTGTTTGTTTGTTTGTTTGAACGCGCTAATCACTGGAACTACCAGTCGGATTTGAAAAATTCTTTTTGCATTTGATAGCCCAATTCTTGAGGAAGGCTATAGGCTATTTAACATCACGCTATGACCTTTAGGAGCCGAGCAAAAGGAAAAAAGTCGGAAAGAACGCCAAGCAAAAACGAAGTAATAGCGCGGGCAGGCGATGCGATGCGACGGGGTGGGTCGGAGTAACAAGAAATTTCACGCGGACGAAGTCGCGGGCAGAAGCTATTTTCCATAAACCATGGGACACTATCATCAATATCATGTCCTGCGTTTCCTGTCGGCTGCACATGACAGGAACTGATGGACGTCGCTGATGGCGCCAAACAAGTAGCCGAATTCCGGGCAGAGTCTATTTAGATTACTATCCACACGCGAACAAGAAAATATTTCCCACGCCGAAGGCAGGTCTACGCTGAGACTCGCCTTGGCCGAAATTCGGTTTAAATGACTTAGTAGTACAAAACTTAAAGCCCGACTACTGGAAAGGATGAAACAAGAAAGTACCTTCCCGTGGTCTCATGCCGCTGTACTAACATATCTACATATAGGCTATGGTAGCATGCGACCACGAGAAGGTACTTTCTTGTTTCATCCTTTTCAGTAGTCGGGTTTTAGTTTTTAAACTTTTTTTTATTTAATTATTTTGGGGCTTCTTTCAGTAATATTTATATTTTTTAAATGTGATAATTCAGCCCTTTCATTTGATACCCCACAAGGCACCATCCCAGAATATTTATTTTTAAATTCGTTACTTTATGTCCTCTAGAGGGCGCCATATTGAATTTAGTGTGACGTCACATAGCCTATAACAAACGGACGGTCAAGACGCTTCTAACGATACAACATTTATAAAATTATTATAAGTACTTTCGAAGTTATGATGGAACAGATGAACGTACATACATACCGGTCAAAATCATAACCCTCCTTTTTGCTTCGCCGTAGTCGGGTACAAAAGATTTGGTATTGTAGAGGAATGCTGACGCACGCATTTGGTAATTGTTTAAAGTTACATTACGCAGCAAGCATCAGGCTCAGTTGTCCCGTACCTACCCCTCAATACTGACGCGCACCTTTCGATCTTTATAAAATAAATCCATTGCACTAAGTATCGTGAGTAAGTAAATACTAAAGTAACTTTTCACGTTTTAATCATTTGTGAACACATTCCTAACAACATAACACGCACCCACAAATGTATTACTAAACCACAAAATAAATCATTATACACATTTACATAATGTATTATTTTATTTCGCAGAAAGCTACAAAGGCCGCCCATTGTATATTTTGTAGTGTTTCATTTGTTTTTGTTATGTATATTTGTGGTGTACAATAAAGTTAACACATTTTTATTCTGTGTGGTGTAACCTCGTTTTGAGTATTTAAAACACTTATGAAAATTATTGGCTGGCAACTATTCTACAAGACTACAACAACGTACCTACTTACTCGTAAAATGTTCAAAATCATGATGAATACGTCGACGATACACAATATGACTATGAAAATATTGAAATCACTCCAACATCCATCTGTTTGCGCATAAATGTATTCATGTCAACAGGGATTATTTACACGTTTCTGAGATTATTTACACTACAAAAGGTAATACCCAATACGTTTCTTTTCATACTTATATTTAAGGTTTTCACGGCATTTCTCATGCCGTCAGAAAAATTTCACTCACTCCAAGCAATATCAAAGGATTGCTTAAAATGAGGAGGAAACGTCGGCTTTGAAATTTCATACTTTATAATACCTTGGGGAGCTCTGAAGGCAATGTAACCTCATAACAGTGTATGATATCCGGTAGGAATATGATGTAGGGCAATAACGTCAGTTTAAAAGCAAATAATAATTTTAGCAAAACACTATTATAGACCTGTGGAATAATTTCGTAACACACTTAGGTACAGACGCCAGCACATCAAGCTACTACAATCTGTCAAATTTCTTTAATAGATTTTCAACTTTATCGGTAAAGCATAAGGTTCAAAGTTGATTGGGAAAATATGACAGTTTCGGGTAGGTTGATGTGCTGGCGTCTGTACAATGGCAATGGCTTTCATTTCGACAGTTCAACAACATTCTAACGCAATGAATGTTGTTTCATTGCGTTAGATAGGTTAGGAGAGTGGCATTAAAAAAAAATGGTTAGCGAATTAGAACCAAGACTGAATATTATATGCTACGTAACTTTAACCCTTATACTATCTCCTGTGCAGATATCTGGCACTGCTAGGATACAGGCCTTCTCTGTGTGAAGGGGAATGGGCCATAATCCACGCGGGCCCACACTGAAAAAAAAAAGAATTGTTGAATGTACAAAAGTACCGTAGGTTGAGTAATGAACTGCCATAGTCAACCCTTTTCATAGTTAATTTTACTATAACAAGAGTGAATTTAACAAAATCCACTTTGTTGATTTTCATAATCAACCAGTTCTATTTGGTAAAATCAACAATTTCGTGTGTAGGACCTATATAACCCGCGGATTTGATAAAATTTACGCGGAATTTAGTAAAATCAATCATTCTTTTTTTTCAGTGCAGTGCGGGTTGGTAAAAGTGAAAACCTTTGAATATCAGTACTTACAGAAGATGGATCATTTGAAGCGGATATAACTCTCAGAATAAAGTTGGGCTGGAGCCACATTCAGAGGACTCACACTCACAGATAAGGTCCGCAACGAACATGTTACATGTTAGAGGGAGCTTCACGGTTGCAGAAATAGCGAATGAAGTAAAAGGGTCCCGACTGCGCTGGTACGATCATGTACTTCGACGTACAGATAAACATGTCGTGAAAAAGTGCCTTTCCATGGCTACAAATAAGAGGGGATGAGGAAGACCTCAAACCACATGGATGACGAAGGTCCAAGAGGACACCAGGGAGATGGGACTTACGGAAGAAGACGCACAAAACGATGGCGTCGCATGATTGGGAAAGCCGACCCCACGTAACGGGAAAAGGCAAGGTCAAAGAAGAAGACCACCATTCATTGCGTTATTCACGTCGTTCAGCAGACGAATTTTGCAAACCTGTGAAGCAATAGTTTAGGAATTCCCTTCAAAATCCTTCAGATTGTAATTGATATTG
The DNA here is from genome assembly GCA_927399505.1 of Luperina testacea. Taxonomy (NCBI): domain Eukaryota; kingdom Metazoa; phylum Arthropoda; class Insecta; order Lepidoptera; family Noctuidae; genus Luperina; species Luperina testacea. Next base: position 6,481,606 of record OV656771.1, read on the forward strand.
TGTTACGCAATTGGGCTACTGGTTGAAAAAGCTTATAAATAAAAATCAAGAAGACGCAGTAATCTGAAGCATTATCCATTATAAAATAACGAACGATATAAGAAATCAATGTCTATACTTCGTTTCATTTCAATAAATACCTCTCATCCAATTCTGCATCAAAGGATTTTACAAGCCCAATAAACTGATTACTTACGCCACTTTATAATAATGACAGCAACTCTCACACATAACTCCTATTTCAATATTATACCTTTATCGAGTCTTACAGTACCCTATAACACAATGAATTATGTATAAAGTTTAATATAGCTATAACCATCCTCCTTGAAATGGTTCTAATTGTGATGGCGTTGCGTAGAACGGCTTTCGGTTCTCAATTATAATTCCGTCTGCGACTGTAAGGGTGGGGGCACAATGCGATGCCGGGATTCGCCGCCCGGCGCCCGTGCGATAATAATACCTCTACCGCTTCGGGCTTTCAGCTTACCTATTTTATGGGGCATTTCATTATGTTGATAATTTTCAGTTTTGTGCGCTGTGAAGTTTATAATAGCGATGTTAGGGGTTTTTAATAGATTAGGAACAACAAAATGTTGCAATAATGTGTATTTTTCACACTAGGCCCCTTTTTTCTTTTTCTTTAAGAGCTTTTTATATTCTTGACTTCAAATAAGATTTCCTGTATCAATATTTGAAGTCTGCAACATCAGTCACGAAGGAGGGAGCCATTTCAACTGTGAGCGTACCCTAAAGAACACGGTTATTTTAATTATTGTCTACGAGTTATTTAGAGCATTAATATTTAAAGCCTTTGTTCAATTGTGTGCTTAATTTGCATACTCAGAGGGACGAGAACTACCTACCTACCTACCTACCTACCTACTACTACCTACCTACCTACAGATAATGTTTTAGAGCAAACTAACGGTTTTTATGTAACATTTTCAAAACCGCACTGGGCCCGCGTGGTGGATTACGGTCTGCTCCCTCTCACAAAAAGGAGGCCTGTTTCCCAGCTGTGGGATCATTAACCGATTGAATGCCGTAATTACAGAAACAATTACAAAGCCATTGTGTCTCACGTGGATCCACGTTGTAATTTTTTTTTTACTAGCTTTCGCGGTCCCACTTCTGGGTAAAGGCCTCCCTCCACTGCTTCTATATTTCGCGAGCCCGCGCGTCTTCCTTCCAGTTTTGACGGAACCTATCCAGCTCGTCCCGCCATCTCCTACGTGGTCTGCCGTGACCCCAGCTCACTGTCTCAGGACACCAATTCTGTGTTATTTGGGCCCACAGTTTGTCCGGCATGCGGCAGACATATCCTGACCAGTCCCATTTAAGTTTACATATACAAAGGGTTAACCAACTATGGCGATGTTAAAAAAAGGGTTTGAAATAGAAGCTTATTGCTGATAAGGCATAATATCAAACTCTCTCAAGGAGCTATAGAAAACTATTCCCGTATTTTCTTTATGAAACAAATTTCGCAACGAGGATGTTCGGGAAAAAGTCGAAGTTGCTGACACAGCTCTTAGAAATCGCAATTGAAGTGGTAACGGACAAGCCAAGTGGTGGGAACTAACAAGTGTTTCGGTACGAAAGTTTTCGAGAGGCCAAATTGCGGTCTCCCCTTCATTAGATAAACAGAAAATAGTGGTTGCAATCTTTCGATGCAAGTCAGCAATTTCTCGTGTACTGAATGCCACTTTTAACAAAGAGATTTCTCCTTTTCGGGTACGTGTGGTTTTTGACCTTTTGTCGTTATACTGTAAGCACTTTTATAAAAATATAGATAGATATACATACATAGGTACCAGCAGTCTATTCACGGTTATTTTAACACTTAGCAATGTAACAGCAACCTTATTGTAAAGACAATAAAGGTCACCGTGATTTTGACAGCCTGTCAGTGGCAGCAACCCAAGAGCAATCTTAATAGATCACGGTGACGCACACTTTTTTATAATAAGTTGAGTGGAAGGGATTTTGATAAGTATCCTATTTACAGAATAAACAATTTCATTTCAATGCAATAAATTACATAATTTAAACAAGTAATATTCAGTCTAAAGGCTCCTTCAAACAGGCGCGACACGCGATAAAATCGCGCGCGACACAAAGGCACCGCAAGTCGCGCAACGAGCGGTGCCTTTGTGTCGCGCGCGATTCGTGTCGCGCGTCGCGCCTGTTTGCAGGAGCCTTTATGAGGTCAAAGGAAGGCAGTTGATGGTCCACTTATTAACAGGTCACGTGCTTACCTGCGACGCAAGTATCTTGCACGTAGGTATGAGGTCACAGCCACAGCTGCAGTCGATTTTATGTAATTTGCATTCAAACCAGTGTTTCTATTATAACAAGATACTAGTTACCTGCAGCTTGAATCCTTTGTGCAAGTTTATTATTGTTTGTTAAAGTTATAATAACGCTGCTTTCTCTCACGGTTTTGAGCAAAGTTCGTAGCATTTTCACTTTAAAACCTATTAGAGCCCCTATTTGAGTTCGAAACTGACCTGATGTCCCTGAAACTGGCCATTCAAAAATTATTTCACACGAATTTCATGATCATTGTTTGACGCCCCTCCCCTGGTGTGACGTCACATATTTTGCAATTTTAAATTAATCTTTATAATATTATTGATACAGTTGGTAATTTATTAAAGATTTTCGTTATAGTTGAAGTTTAAACTTTTAATATCTACTTTAGATTTATACGAGTGTCGTCACGAAGCGTAAGATTCGTCCCCCCCTTGTCACACGATGTCACACACATTGACCTCCCCTCAACGTGTGACATATTTAATGCATGATTTCTTTCTTGTAAGGTAAACCGTAAGAGGCAATAAACATGAATACATATATCCTATGAAAGTTAGAATACCTATAAAATCCTTTATGCGAGTAGTAAATGGCTCGGAACACAGTTGTAATGGCCGCGACTTACTTGTCTTTAGCCACGACTTGTTTTTAGTCGTAGATTCGAACACTGACAGGCGCTTTACTTTGTGTAAATTATTTCATCACTACTGCTATAAAAACGGTTAAGGAAAACATCGTGAGGAAACCCGCATGTCCTAGAACCAAAAAATCGATGATAAGAATTACTATGATATTTAATTGTAACAACATCTAAGATATGGAAAAGCGGAGTCTCCTAACTCAGGCATTGTTTGCCTAAAAGGAGGCTCCAAACACAATTCATTGTACAGACGACAGCACATCAAGCTACCCGAAACTGTCAAATTTTCCCAATCAATTTTGAACCTTATACTTTAGTGATATAGTTGAAAATCTATGAAAGAAATTTGACAGCTGTAGTATCTTGATGTGCTGGTGTCTGTACATTAAGCTTTTTGTGAAAAAAAAATATATATATAAAAAAATAAGAGCCATTTTCCAAAGTTCCTCAAAAGGGTGAACAAATCTATTAAAAAAATTGACTCAATTAATTGATTTTTTCGCAAGCTACAATATTTCCAGGCACACTTGAATGACGGGATTTTTTCAGAGCTATTTTGAAGTTTTCTTCGTTTCAACTGCATTAAATCATATTTTGAAGTACAGAATAAATCTCCATTAAATTATCTAAACAATGGTATATACATTAAGTAGGTTCTAGGTACTAGCAGGAGTAGGTATAACAATAGAAACAGTAAATTTTTCGATCGTAAAGCACTCTCTAATGCTTTGTAACACTTTGCATTATGACATTTATGACTCATGAGTCGTGCAATATTTTAAAGAGGTAAATAAATTAAAGGAGTTTGTATGTAGGGGGTAAACTCCGGAACTTCTGACCTGATTCCGAAAATTTTTTCACTAATGGGAAGTTACAGTAGGTCCCACGTGTCATAATGATTCTCTGTCTTATCCACTATAAACTTTCCCATGGCAACAGCTTTCTCCGCCACCACGTAGTCTGGGTTAGCAGGATCTAGGGATACATGGGTGATCAGCACGCGGATGAACTTGCGCGCATAAGGTTATACACACCTTGTAGTTATAACATAATTTTCACTTTTTATTTCATTATTTGTATTTTGCGTTTCATGAACTGTCTCCAAATGAACGTTATTCTTTCTTTAGTTAAACTAATTCTGTATTGAAATGATATTATGCTTTGTATGTCATGAAAACTTATAAATAGCCTGGTTTCTATAGGAACGCAGGATTATTTACATTTCAAACACATAATCCAATTAGCTTCACAATGTAAATGCGTTCACACGAACCTACGTTTTTCTAAACCGTCGTCGTTTTGTTTGTCACCAACAGTTGATCGTTAGTTCCTGTTAAAATATTTGTTATATTTACAATAAAGCCGTGTTTGTTTAATTTAACAATGTAGTCAAATAAAAGGAAATTCGTTTAGAAGGGCTCGTGCCTAAATAAAATGTTTTTGTTAAAAGTAGCGTTATATACGCTATTTTTAACAAAAGAACTTTTTATTTTTAATTTTGTCTGTCTGTCCGTCTGTTTTTTCCAGCGAATGTCCAAAATGTCTAGACCAATTTTGATGGTACTTTCACTGACAGATAGCTGATGCTATGGAATAATTATAGGCTACTTTTTGTCCCGGTAGCATGTTTCCGTGGGATAATTTCTAACATCGAGGCGGGCGAAGCCGCGAGCAGAAGCAAGTATGTAATAAACGTCTAGCTAAATAATAATTCATTCTTTACTATTACATTAACACTAGCCCATAACAAACAGACGATAATAGCTCACTGTTTATGGCCGCCGCTCCTTCCATTAGAAACGAGAATCAAATTCTTATTTACACGATAAATAAATCAAAATTAGCGGGGGCCAAATTAGCCACTATGTACTTTGATCAGGCACGATAAAATGTTTTTATGGCACCCATTATTACCCGGCAACCATATTTTTATTGTGGTTAGCTTTATTGCATTGTAAATATCGGTAACTGCGAATAAATACCAAGGGAGAAATGGTACGATCGTGTTTTTCTCGCACAAATGGATCGGCGTGTAGAATGAAGAGGGACGGAATAAAATAAAATGACGTCGTATTGTCCTCGAATGTTTTATGAACAGAAATATACATACGAATGGGTCTCATTTAATTTCATATTCATGCTTTTGAAGCTTCAATTCAAAAGTCTTATGAAAATAGGCTTTATTTTTTTTTGGATGTGTATTTTTTTTGGAATTATACTGTAGGTAGTGTTTACTTTATGTAAATCATTTCATCACAACTGCTCGCAAAACGGTAAAGGAAAACATAGTGAGGTAACCGGTATGTTGCAGAACCAAAAATTTGAAGACGTGACATCTACCAACCCGCACTGGGCCCGCGTGGTGGATTACGGCCCACTCCCTCTCACTGAGAGGAGGCCTTTGTCCCAGCATGCAGTGAGAAAGTTATAGGCTGATTATTTATGTATTATGTACCTACTTTACCTGCAAAATTAGATAGGGCCTCGACATCTTTCGGCCTTGTTCCTTGGACCTTTTTGTTAAAGTACATATGCCAAAAACATACTTACTCTTACAGTGGACCTTAATCAAAGAAGATTGTTTTTATGTTACCAACTCACATGCCTAAAGGAGAGATGGATCACCTGTATTTCGTTTGCGCAGGTAAAAATATGATACTCTTTGCCAGGGAATATGCGTACTCTTAGAAAAATTGTTCCTAATTTCCTCACTCCACACAATCACCACATGATCCAAACGTTATTAAAATATACGAATGCAAAGAGAAATTTGTTATGATACATTTTACAGACATGGTTGCGAGCAATATAACCTCCGACACACTAAACGCGAGACGTGTGCAGTGCGTGGCGTGCGAAGTGCGTAAGGAATACGACACATCGAAAGCAAGTACGCCGATGAGCCACTCCAACGAGCTATGGCGACGAGCTACAGTCCTGTCATAGTTATTTAGTTAATAATTCTGACACCAGCAACACAATACCATTCTTATCGTGACGAGTATAAAGAAAAATGTGATTTTGACAGACTTTTTAATTACAGCGACCTTATTGCGAAGACAATAAAGATCGGTGTCTGTGATGCAAAATCAGAGTTAAACTCTTTATTATGGTGCGCCGAGCTTCGCATCCAACTTATCATACAAATTCAAAATTGTAATTCCGACTAGTTCCCTAAGATTCATCAACACACTTCAAGGTCACAAATGAAATTATTAAATGCGTTTATCGAAATCACTTTTAAAGGTCGTACTAAAAATAATCAAATAAGCTATATGGAGTCGGCACTTCCTATCTGAAAACCCCATAGAAGAAACGGCGAAACAAACTCCAGGGTCAAAGTTTCTTTCAAAGGTCAGACATCCATACTAATGTTATAAATTCGAAAATAAACTATGTCGGTCTATCTGTCTATATGTTACCTTTTCACTTCTAAACCACTGAACGGATTTCGATAAAATTTGGCAGACAGATAGATTGCATCCCGGGGAAGGACATAGGATAGTTTTTATCCCGTTATTCCTACGAGATCGACACTTATGCAAGTGAAAGCGCGGGGCACTGCTAGTTAAATATAAAAAAATCACACACTTCCAGAGTGCTGTCTGTCTTCTAAGTATCGCTACGTATCGCATAAAGCTCCCTTTCAGTGTACAAAAACCTTACGACTAACACACATACATAATTCATTACATATCAAATAGGCTTCGTCGATACAGATGCCTTCAATTGGCAAGAGTAATGCGTGCCCGAGATTCACGAATCGTGAGCGAGTAATTAACGTTAGCGACATTTTACAGAGTAAATAAATTAGATACTGTTAACGAGGTCATTAATATTGGAAGCAAACCTCGTTTGTCCTTGTAAGGGTAGGTGTACATTTATGTTCGTAACACGATCTTGTGGTTGAGGAGATGGTTTCAACGCTGTCTTTGCGTCGGCGTCTTTATTAGATTTGCAAAATGCTAGTACTTGATTTTACTCCACGTTAAATCAAGTACTGGCATTTTGCAAATCTAAGTAGTATTCACAATCTAAGATTCCTTTTTTTTAAATAATGTTTTACTTTGAATGAAGCGGAGGTTTGACTACTGTTTCAGATAGGAAACTCATATGGATTCGTAATTATAGTTTACTAGCTACTGCCCGCGTATTCGTCCGCGTAAAAGTTTTGGCCCCCGACCCATCCCGTCACATCGCATGTATCTACCAAAGTGGAGAAGAGACGAGAGGAGATGTGCTGCGAAGCTGGCAGGTTATCGGAGCGGACCGGAGACGTGCAGGAATCGTCCAATCATAGACGAGACGAGTGACGCGCTGAGGATTTCAATCATTGTGATTGGTCGATTCCGCTCCGCTCCGCACAGCTCCGCTTCAGTGGAAACGCACCATCTCCATCTTCTTCACATCTCCATGTGAGCTGTGCGTAGCGGAGATGTGTGATGCGAATGAGTCTTTCGGGTGTGCGAGGCGCGGGGGGAAGGCAGCAGGGAAAGGGGCGCGCGAGCGCATGCGCCGCCGCCCTCGCAGCGGCCCGGCTACACACATCTCCGCTCTGCCGCACCGCTTGCTCGCTCGCGGCACAAAATTCTATAGAAAAATGAGACATCTCCTCTCCTCTCCTTTCAAATAGGACTCAATATACAGCCATTACCGAAATAAATCCAAATAAAGAAAAAAATATTATGTGAGTCTAATATTAGGAGCAAGATTACAGGAGTGCCGCAAGGTAGTGACAGGGTCGTTATTCTTTCTGTTATATATTAACGATCTACCAAATGTTATTAATAATTTCTACTCACAGTTTGCGGATGATATTGCGATGGTTATTGCGGATAATAAAATGCTTAATTATAATACTGAAATTAACGAAACCGTTAAAGCTATTATAAAATGGCTAAGTAATAATAATCTAAAAGTAAACATTGATAAAACCTCCCTCGTTAAATTCTACAATAGAAAATCTGTTTCTGACCTTATGATCACTTATTCCGATCAAAGAATTAAAGAAGCACACGAAGCCATTTTTCTCGGTATAACAGTAGACAGTGGCTGCACATATAAACCTCACTGCCTAAAGTCACAAATAAGATAAATCGTTTCGCTTTTGCCTTGACTTTGTAAAATAGCCAATCTCAAAACAGCCCTCTTAGCGTATCATGATTACGTAGCTTCTAACATTAGGTACGGAATTGTGCTATGAGGGAATTCCGTTCTTATAAATAGGGTATTTATAGTCTAAAAACAATGTATCCGTGCTCTTTGTGATGTGCCACCAGAGAGACGTTTACATGAAGTCAACTTCATGTAAACGTCTGTTTAAAGATCTAAAAATATAAACTATTCCGGTATGTATATATTTGAATGCTGTAAATTTGTTTAAATGCTCTTCGACTTATTTCAACGTCTTGGAGACACTGTTACGGTTTAATAGAAGATATCCTGACAGATTAATTAAGCAGTGAGGAGATGTGGAAATAACGAAATCTGATTGGTTATTCAAAACCCATCTCTCGTCTCTTCTCCTCTCTGCTTTGGTGGATAGGGTCTCACTTCAATTTCGCTCAGCGTTCTTCCTGAATTTGTTTTGTTTTTGCTCGGCTCCTAAAACCTTGCTCTATAAAATACGATTTTTAAAGTATTCATGTCTTGCCGGTAAGTACGTAGGTACTAATTACCTATTGGATAGTTAGTAGGACGAGCGCATCGGTATTGAGTAATTATAACGCCTTGGTATGATGTAAAGTAGCCTCCCTTAAGAATTGGACTACCAATGAAAAAAAAAATTCAAACTCGACTGGTAGTTCCAGAGATTAGCGCGTTCAAACAAACAAAATCATTAGTTTTATCATTAGTATAGCATGGGATTGAAATCTATATGTCGCATTATCTTTAAAAGACATGTTGGTGATACATTGATTTTTATACAAAGTCTTCCAAAATGGACGCTCACACTTTAAATTTAAATAAAGCAAGTTGTGTAACAGATATCATTATATGCTTCTTTTTAATTAATAGAGTACCTAATTACATTATGTATGGAATATGATATCTGCCAAATGGCCGCCGCGGCTTTTATGGGCAGCGCGTATCCGAGAGGTTCAATTTTCGATGACTCGACCTCACAAATCGGGTTCGATATCATTGATGGCATTGGTTATGTTGACTTTAAAAGTACTTATCCTCTGGGGTTTATTAGCATAGACCCGTGATTTAACGTAGCTCTACAAGAAAAAGTCAAACGGCGCGAGTATGTATTTTTTTCTTGCATAACTTATTGTGCAACTACCTACAGATATTGCTTAGGTATACAATCGTAAGCTACAGTAATTATTCTTAATCCAGTGTAATATAGTTATGGTAATAATAATTGATCTCCGAAACTTCAGTTGACATTACATCAATGAGGTCTCGACCCCTGAATTAGGACATCCTGTATGACAGGGATTGAAGATGAATATGATTAAACACGTCTGTCAAATAATATTCAAACACCTTAGGCAGGTATCACATCTCCACTTCGAATATAGCGACCGCCTGATAGTAGTGAAACCGCAGTAGCCAAGACTTCTCCGTTGTAAGACAAGCGAAACAGAAGCGAAACTGCTCGTTCTAACGCACAGATTTGATTATGATTCTATCTCTTTCCCGCTGATTTACTCGGAAGCCAGTTACACATCCGCGCTCAACCTGATGGATTTTGTTGCGTTGCCGCGTTTGTTTCGCACGTATCTGTGGCAGTCGACAAGTTTATAAATCGAAACTTTTTTTTTTGTAAAATGAATGTTGATTTTGCGGAAAAACTAATGTATGAGATCCGAAGTAGACCTGTACTGTATTTACTAAGCCGAAAGCGATGCCATTTTGCTCCGATTGCTACAATTCAACGGACTCTCATGATGTTACGCTACTCTGATCGCGACATAATGTAGTATTGTTTCTTAGCGGAATTCGTTAAGTGGTTTCCCATCATTATTTTCGCGGCAGTGGTGTGCTAAGACCCTTAATGAATATGACTTCTAAGTCGAAATAGCAGACATTTGCCGATATATGTTTCAGCAACTGTATATTACACTCGACTCATGTGTGGGTTACGCGTGCCACGCCAAACTTGTACCTACATGTATATTGTTTCTGAAAATTACTAATAGTGTTTATGTTCAATTATTATTAGTTAGCGGTGTGTGTTGTGTGTGTCTACCAACAATTAAATTAAGGACTGAGAACACTTTCAATTAGTGCGCTGAGTTGTTATTAATGTTAACATAATAGGTAATATTTATTTCATAAGAAATTGGTTACAAATTGTGTGAAGTCCATGACACTAATTTTGTTCGGTGGTTAACATGTGTTACAAGAGACAAGTTGTTATTATACGATTTATTAGAGAAAAAGAAAGAAAGAAAAAGAAAGAAAATATATTTTCTTTCTTTCTTTTTCTTTCTTTCATTTAGCACAGACTAAAAGAGACTCGATATAGTATACAGCATACAAAAAAAGTGAAAAGCGCCATGTAAGAAATTGACACATGACCATATGGCATGCAAAAATGAAAAAATATACATGAATATTTTTTGGTAACCACCAGTAATACGGACTACGGAATACGAGCAATACGGAACCAAATGCGTAAGTAGGTGGGTGCCTGCAGAAATGTATCAGATTATACATATGTCCGGGAAAAATCGCAAGACGCGTAGAAATGGTTTCGGTGATTATTTTTTATATAACGTAAAGGCTGTGACCGAATGGTGTACAAGGTTAGACCAAAGAAACCAGGGCCGTCCAAAAACGCGTTAGGTTGATGATAAGAAATGATGATGATGTTGATAACGATTGCACTATTTTGCAGATATAATATATCTGTTTTGAAACCTGCACATAATATAAACAACTCATACTCGTAGAAATATTGTGTTAATTTTTGGTAACTTGGCTACACAGCAAAACAACACATAGTATGCATAGTATCTCAGAACGACCTTAGCTATATAGTTACACAGACACAAGTATAGACATAACCATATTATTATAAGATATCATCATGTGCCCACACCACTAGTTCCATACAAATCAGTACTACTATGTATGTATACATAAGTATATACCAAACGATTCTCGATTACCGTGTCGGTGATGGATCACATCTCTAGTCGGAAATGAGTCGGCTACTCACCTTGTGTTATCTAGAATTCGAGAGCTTATACAAAGAAAACATGTGAGAAAAAAAGTATTCATAAAATAATTTATGCGACAATGGGTATCGTACATACATTTATCTCGAAAGTAATTTCCTTCGTTTATTTAAATATAAACTGAAGGCTCTTACAAACAGGCGCGACACGACACGCGACACAAAGGCACCGCAAGCCACGCGACGAGCGGTGCCTTTGTGTCGCACGCGATTAAATCGCGTGTCGCGCCTGTTTGTAGGAGCCTTGACTCGTTTGTCCTGTTCAATACATAAATCCTATAGAAAAAAAGACATTAGTTTTTATGGATTGAAAATTTTCCAGAATATTTTTCAAATGTTTGACTTGTGGCTACAGCCGCACGGGTCCGTCCGTTGGTCCGTGGATCTGTGACCAATCTTTACATACCAAGACCCCTCCGTGTCTCAGATAGCAAGTTAAGTCATTATCCCCGCTGTTATTCGTGGACCTTTGATAGTCGTTACGAGTCGTCAGAAGCCTGAAAGTGTGACAACCAGTCTTACCAAGGGGTATAGTATTACCTAGTGACTGGGCTGTGAAGGTCAGTTAGGCAGTTGCTTCATGTAAAATTCTGGTATTTAGCTGCATCCCGCTAGACTGGAAGACCACCCCAACATGGTCGGGAAATGGCTAGGCAGATTAATTGATTGATTTCTTAAATTTTTCCTTCCGTAAATTCTAATTTGGACTATTACGAACGTTATTAAAAATAAAAAAATGCCAAAACGGTCCAGCCTTTCTCAAGTGATGCGTTTACAAACGAGGTACATTTTATTTTTATTATGTAGAAGAAGATATGTAGCTATCTGCTTATTTTTTTTTTCGTAATGAATATTTTATCTTCAAAACGAAGGTTGTTTATAAATCAAGAATCTAAAAAATGTCTCGAGTTCTTTTATTGGTTTGCATAAACGTGAGGGGAAAAGATGGCTGGTCCATTTAGGAAGCGACAGCGACTTTTAAATATTTTAAAACTATTTAAAATGGTATTAATTTATTATATATGTGTAATATATCCATTTATCACACTAAACACACTATTATTATAAAGGCGAAAGTTTGTGATGGTGTATGTGTATATGTGTGTGTGTGTGTCTTTGTTTACATGTTTGTTACTTCTTCATACTTAAACGGCTGGACCAATTTTGATAAAATTTGGTATGGAGGTAGCCGACACCCTGCATTAACAAACATTAACAAAAACATTGACTGGTACAGACAAGTTAGTGCTAAGGAAAACTAAAGCATATTCTTACTGTTGAGAAATTGTAGGTTACATACACAATACTTATTTTTAAGTCATTTATTCAAACTAGGTTGAGAATCGGCACTTTTGAACGTGAAAATTACATAAGACACTCCCCAAAAAGCTCGCTCTTCTCCACTTAGCTAGTGCTTTAGCTGGGAAGAAGGACTGGCGCAACAAATACCCCATCAGCAGAGCTGTCTGTTCAGTTACAAGAACTCGCACACCCTCTGGTTTCGGCGAAAGTTTTTGAATGATAAATTTCATTCCTAACTTGAGTCTCTTCGCGGTTTCCTATGTGATAAACATTTTTATTAAAGTGAGGTATTTACAAAGTTTAGGTACCTACTGAATGAAATATTAAAAAGTAATATTATTATAATTATATTTATTTCTACTTTCATCAGTAATACGTACATCATGACATAATATTTTCATATACATATGTCTTAAGCTTTTATTAAGAATAATAAATACATTACATTTGGTTCGTTGGGGTGCCGACGCAATGGACCAAAATTGATGAGGCAGTTAACAGGATTCACATACATTTACACATTAAGGACACTATCCATCCCATAATATTAGGGTAGACCTTTCTCGGAGACTGTAGGTACTTATCAAGGAGCACATTGGATACACAATGTTATAGTGTTTTTGGCCACAACGAATAAGCAGCATAAAGAGAATGGCAAATATCTTGGACATTTATTTATTTAAATATCTATGACAAAATATCCATGATATTTTTTAAGAACAACTACTTATAAAACTCTTGTCTTAAAATTAAAAAATACTTGCAAATAAACAAAATTTAAAACGCCAACACAACAAATTCGAAGATACTTCGCCAATGTACAAATTTAAATTCCTAGACATCCCCAGAACCCCAACGTGGCTGCGTCTAACGGCTTTATCACGTTAAACCACTCGGATATAATGGGGACATCATCTAAAACAAATCACTGCGACATTGAGGGAGGCTACATCAAACCCAGCCGACGATGGGGATGACGATCTCTCGCTCTTCGTCCTTGTACTATCACATCCAAAATATATTCGCCACCTTAGGGGCTATTTTTGTCTGGTCATTGCACGATAGAATCTTCTTCGCCGACTCAGCATTATACAAGGTGGAGACGACAGTAAATTAAACTTCGTGTATATAATTAAAAGACGTTCCCAGCCTGCAAGCATAATTTCAGTCAAATCCCCTAAGACGACCCACTGACCAATATTTGTCCAATAGTTAGTCACTACGGCTAGTCAGCTGATTGGTATAGTCCCATGGTCAGCCCAAGAATACTAAGTTTTTTAGATTTTTTTTTTTAATTAAAATTTTCGGTTTTCCATGTTGTGTCAAGCAACGACATCTATTGTCCCACTGAGGAAGCGCGCGCTGTCGAAAATACTTCCATGCATTAGCATTAATTGGCTTAGTAGATATTGATTTATTGTCGTATTGTTGTTTCCACATTGATTATTGCGTCGTAATGTCAGTAGCGCAGAATCACATTCAGCCATCTTCTTTACATGACAGCCCGAATTAAAAATGTGACACTGACAGACTGACAAACAAATAAAAATAAAATATTTGATAAAATGACCACGCAAATAAAACGGTTTTAGGATAATGTCAACTCGACAATGTCAAAGATGATCTAGTATTATTTTGATCTTTGATAACATTAACAAGTAATTTAAAAAAGTTTTCTATGTAATAGTCTACTCAATGCCAAAAGGCATTAGAACTTGGAAATAATTTGAAAACTGACGTAGATATAACAGACTTCGACTGTACAGACGCCAGCACATCAAGCTACCCGAAACTGTAAAATTTTCCCAATCAACTTTGAACATGCTTTAGCGATAAAGTTGAAAATCTATTAAAAAATTTGACAGATTGTAGTAGAGTGATGTGCTGGCGTCTGTACCATCCCATGCCCCATCCATTTGCGCTTATGACTATTACTGTCACCGTATCCTATTAAGATCCCTCAGAGATTTGCCGACGAGTGCCCCTTCAGATTTCCTGTGTAATCGCTAGACACGTGTCGATGTTACAATCTAATAAAAATATGGAAATACAATGTGATCAAAGGGCCCTTCATTCTTGCAAAATTGTAATGACAAAGAGACTGTTACCTCAGCAGCGCAAAAGTAAATAAGTTTAAGTAGAAGAATATTTTTTTCGAAGTTTCTTGTATCGAAGTCAGATTTTGGATATTCAGACAAGAAAATACAAGTTTTTAAACTTAATGCTTTTAATTGTATATTTTTTTTATTTACGTAATTTAAAACCTAACAGTCTAAATATACCTACTATAGTAATAGTAGAATCTTGATAAGATAAAGACCAGGGAAACGTTAAATAATTTGAGTTATTGAGGGTTTTACTTAGTAAGGGTTTAAGTTAAGGAGTTTTTATTGGTTCATATTTTTACTTACAGAGGTCCGTCCAATGTGCACAGAGATGCTCCCGGAACGAAGTCTTCTTTTAGAGGTATCTTCATGATTTTTTCTATCGTATTAAATGTTGTATTATGTTTTTAACACACTATCTACCTAGCTTATATCCTGAAGAACATCACATATTTTTATAATTTTGTTTACTGCAGTCGATCATATACTTTTATTGTTTCTAAAACTTGCGTTTTTTGTGTTTAGGTCCTGTAGGCCCCATAATTTAGAGTCTGTCATGGCGTTTGTCGCAGTATTTGTATATGTCTTGAAGTACCTACGTTTTGAAGTGGGTACCTATTAATCAAAAAGGGTTATTTACTTACCTACATTATAAGTTGTATCCATACTTCATTGCCGTCGCAAAAATATCGGAGGACAGGTCCTCAGTAAATAAAATTATAATAAAAACCGTTTTAAAGTCTCGACGTCATTTTAAACCCTGTAACGTTACAGTTACCTGGGTAGATTCCAAGAAACTGTAGTCACATTGTGAGCACACACCTACCTAACTTTCAGTTTGGAGGGGAGCACTGTTAAAAGAAATAAGAGGACGAGTTATAAGAGTTTATTATTAACTAGCCTAGGGGGTGAATAAAAATGAGAACAAAATAGAACTGGAGAAAAGCGGGCTTCTGGTCTGTTAGTGGCCGAGGGACTTCAGCTTCAGGCTGTAGAAGGCCGAAGGAGGACCTCGGTCTTCAGGTCGTAGAGCAGGGCCGAGGGACGTCACTCCTCAGGCCGTAGAGAGGGCCGAGGGACGTCAACCCTCAAGCCGTAGAGAGGGCCGAGGGACGTCAACCCTCAAGCCGTAGAGAGGGCCGAGGGACGTCAACCCTCAAGCCGTAGAGAGGGCCGAGGGACGTCAACCCTCAAGCCGTAGAGAGGGCCGAGGGACGGCTTGAGGGTTGACGTCCCTCAGCCCTCTCTACGGCTTGAGGGTTGACGTCCCTCGGCCCTCTCTACGGCCTGAGGAGTGACGTCCCTCGGCCCTGCTCTACGACCTGAAGACCGAGGTCCTCCTTCGGCCTTCTACAGCCTGAAGCTGAAGTCCCTCGGCCACTAACAGACCAGAAGCCCGCTTTTCTCCAGTTCTATTTTGTTCTCATTTTTATTCACCCCCTAGGCTAGTTAATAATAAACTCTTATAACTCGTCCTCTTATTTCTTTTAACAGTGCTCCCCTCCAAACTGAAAGTTAGGTAGGTGAGTGTTCACAGTGTGACTACAGTTTCTTGGACTCTACCCAGGTAACTGTAACGTTACAACCCTTTCCATTATTTTCCCAACCCTAACGCCGCGATAAAAGTTGATCGAAAATATTATTAAAAGGGAACTTTAGAACTTGCTTCAAATCTTCGATATTATTGTCGAAAGTTTTATTTCTGAATTCTTTTAAATTACTTTTTTATAAAAATATTCAATGTACAGTTTTCTGATGGCGTGTAGTCATGAGAAAAGCCGAAATGTCAGCATGCCGAGCAAAGAGCGGTGATGGCCCAGTGGAAATGACTGTGACTTATGAGTTGTAGGTCATAGGTTCGAATCCAAGCAGATATTTTACTTTGTGTAAATTATTTCATTACCATTGCTCTCAAAACGGTGAAGGAAAACATCGTGAGGAAACCGGCATGTCCTAGAACCGACAAATAATAATTCGAAGACATATGACATCTACCAATCGGCACTGGACCGGCGTGGTGGATTTCAGCCAGCTCCCTCTCTAGAGAAGGAGGCCTGTGTCCCAGCAGTTGGAACCTTATAGGCTGATAATGTATACCTATTTTCATCCTACCAAGAGAAGAATTTTTGATTTTCTCAAAAGTATTATGACGCAACTCGTCCTTCTGAAATCCTTCTGCAAGTGCGACAAAATATTAATCACAATTCTTTGTCAGCTTTCCAACTCCGAAGGAAAATGTGTAGGTAGGAAATTACTTATTGCCCACTAACGCAACCCCTTTCATACGCGACCTCGTCCCGCATCCCGCAGCCCACCCCACTTGACCCTCTGCACAAAATAAAATCGCTTTAGGTCGAGCCAACGAGCAACTAACTTACCTAGTTGTTTACGTACTAGTTGTGAAAATTGGGGACCCGTAGTGAACCACGCCTCGGGTGAGGCTGTAAGTACTTTTGTAGTCTTGTTTTTATACGTATGATATTATTGAAAGCCCTTGATTGGATTGTTTTTCAGGGTTTTTATTTCTCATAAGTTTAGTTAATTTTTTTGTTCCGGGTTGGAAAATCCTCATGCATGTCCTCTGCTCTGGGGGGGACGGAGAGGTCTATCAGACTCTTACTGACTAAAAACCACCCCGGTGTTTCCATCTCACACCTACGCGAATCGCGGGAACGTACGATCCTTCTACAACCCCCGACTGATATTTAGCTCATTCAATAGGGTAAATATGAAATTAGAGAGTTGTATTGATGGTTTTTATGATAAACGTAAGAAAATTTAAATTTCATGGGCTACCCAGACGCTTTCGCCTTAAGGACATTCTGAGTGGTCGTCTAGTCCTGAGTCACTTTAAGGCCCGGCGCCCATTGGCGGCACGGTATGGCAAAGTATTTTTAGGCGACGAATAAAAATATAACTTAATGATATGGAAATAAAGTTGAAATTTCAATGTTAACGATCGTAAGTACAAAAACAATACCGCGGTATGCTTAGGCAGCCTTCGGAACGCTTCGGCATCCCTCGGAACGCTTTGGCAATCTTAGGGATACCGCGGCAAGACAGAAGAAAGAAAGAAAGAAAGAAAATACGTTTATTTGCGACAAACATGACGCATAAAAGTAAAAGACACAAACAACAGAAAAAATAACAAATTGGGAGAAAGTATGCGTCACATCCACGCAAAACGGCCAACGCTCAGCATAATGCTAAGACCCTATACGAGACAGAGCCCCAGCGCTAGTTTTCAGCGACAGCCGGTGATTGACAGCGCCCGCCCGAACCGCACGACCCTGCTTCATTAGCTTAGCGTCGTTCATGCCGCCGCTCTGAAGAAGAGATACGAATAATGTGAAAAATGCTAGGCGTGAGCACGGTATCTAAGGACGCCTCGGCATGCCTAAAGACGTTTCGGTATGCTTAAGGACGTCGCGGCATACTTAAGGATACCATGGCATAGTTACCGCCAGTGTGCGCTTACATGTAGGGATGCTGAAGGATCCCCTGCCGTGCCGTGCCGCCAATGTGCGCCGGGTCTAAAGCGACTCACTAGCTGAAAGAACTTCCCTATTATGTACTTAAACTACTTGAAAGTAGAGAAAACAGCCCATTCCCATTCAGAAACCACAAGTTACTTACGAAAATACTCATTCACAGTTATATATACACAGGTCTGGAATTACTGTCTGTAACCCCAGAGGGATTACAGACAGTAATCCCAGACCAGTGACCGGTGACAGGTGTTAGTAGTACCTAACTTAACCCTTCATTGTCCGTGAAACATTTTAAAACTAATTTTGCTCCTTTACACTGATCTAGGGATAAGCGAAAAACATTGAGAACCAACTGTTTATCTTTGCCCTAGTTGGCAAAGTTTGAGCGAGATAGAGAGCTAAAGAGTGAGATGGGAGATTAATAGTGTTTGTAAGCAAACGTCACTGCTTAAGGCTTCTACAAACAGGCGCGACACGATTATATCGCGTGTTGCGCCTGTTTGTAGGAGCCTTTATGCTATCGCGATTTGTGTAAGATAAGCCGATGGTGCATGGCTTAATTTAGTCGGCTTCACTTTAAGTAAGTATCGTTGACTTAAAATTTCTACTTTCTGTAAGAGTGCGAAACTTCGAAATATGGGAAACTTAAGGCGAAAGCGCCAGGGTAGCCCGCGAAATTATTTTTTTTTACGTTTTTTGCAATTTGCTGTTCAGTATTAAGCTGTAGGTACCTACGTTGATTAAAATACGATTCGCGGCCGTAACAAATGTGTTTGTTGGGTTTTTCTCCGTCCCGAATAGCAGAATAACTATTAAAACATGGGAAAAAACAAGATAATATAGTTTCACATACATTTTGTATGGAAACGGTTTATGTAATTATTGATTCTGAAGCGGTACGAAGTTCGCCGTCCGGTCAGCTAGTTTAATCACACTAATATTATAAAGGCGAAAGTTTATGAGAGTGTGTGTGTGTGTTTATATGTTTGTTACTTCTTCACGCTCAAACAGCTAGACCAATTTTGATAAAATGTTGTATGGAGGTAGCTGATATCCTGGATTAACATATAGGCTAATTTTTATCCCGATATTCCCACGGGATCGACATTTACGCGGGTGAAATCGCGGGGCGCAGCTAGTTATATTATAAATGCAAACGTTTTTGTTTGTTTTTCACGCTTTCATGCTAAAACGGCTTAACAGATTTGCATGAAATTTGGCACACAGGACCTGAGTAAGGACTGCTTTTTATCCTAGATCGCAGACAAAGTCACGGGTAACCGCTAGTTATGTATAACCGAACTTGTCTGGTCTTTGCAGTCTCTGGTTACAGTGTAGTCTCTGGTTTCCAATAGATTGGAGCTTGAAGCCGAGTAACTTATATACCAAAAGTTTTTAAAAGCTAAACCACGTACAAAGTGTTCCAAAATGTATCAAAAATCTTTAGAAACTAAATACTGTATCATTTCAACCAACTTTCGTCAAACGATTGCTTGTTCTTGTCCTGACATTAAACCAATATAATATTATACTTTAAAAGGTTTTATTGATTATGAAAGTCAAACAAATGTAGCATTTTAGACACCAATCGAGAGACCAATCTCTCGTAACTCTTTAAATTCACAAAGATAAACATTAGCACAATTAGCCTATAATAATGTTCCCTTATAATAATGTCGCGTGTCGTGTCGCGCCTGTATGAAGGAGCCTTAACACGCGGGCCCCGTATGCGTTGATGAATATCACACACATCTCTTAGAATTTTTGGTTCTAGGACATGCCGGTTTCCTTCCGATGTTTTCCTTCACCGTTTTGAGAAATTATGAAATTATTTACAGAAACTAAAGCGCCTGCCTGGTTTCGAGCCAACGACCTACAATTCGTAAACCGGGGCCGTTACCACTGGGCCATCAGTGCTCTAAATAAATATGCATTATGTATGACGGAACAAAAACGTAACACTTACCGAAGGACAGTACGCAAGACAAGATCCTTAAATCAAAGATCGGCTAAAAGAAAAAAAAAGTAATTAAAAACTAAAAAACCCGACTGCGGTAAAAAACTATGTTAAAAAATACTGAATTTAAAATGGGCTTGTTTTTAGCTTTTCAATTTTTTACCGCAGTCGGGTTTTTTATTTTTTTTATTCTTTTTTATTTTAATGCAGCCAGTAACACTTGCGCTACCAAGACAAATCTAATGTCGTATTATTTAGTTAAATCCGTTCATTCGTTTAGAATTTACGAGGGAACAAAGAAACGGACATACATACTGGTCAAACACATAACCCTCCTTTTGGGCTTCGCCGCAGTCAGGTGAAAAGAAGGAAAATACGTTTATTTGCGGCGAACATGACGCAAAAAACACAACACAAAAAAGAACAAGCTATCGGAAAACATGCGTCACATCCACGCAAAACGGCCATCGCTCAGCACAATGCTAAGACCCTAGGCGAGACAGAGCTTCTCTAAGCACTTCTCGACTTCTCAATTACTCTCAAATGATTCCTTTGAATAGACGCTTTTGATTATCCAACCATTTTCAATGCGAGCAAAAGCTTCTAAGCTTTCAATTTAATTTAATTAATGTTTAAAAAGGTTTGTAATGATATCAGTACGCAAATATTTACTGCGGGCGACAGGCGGGAGTTCAATGACCTTCAAATGAAAATGTCGAAAAACAATGGGTGGACTGCGGGAAAGATGACTAATGGAGAAGTATGGCAGAATAAGACATGTTGTGCCGACCGCAAATGAATGATAAGGACAGAAAAATGACGATTTATGATCGCAGTTCGGTATTAATAGTAGATGGAGAATTTTGATGTCCATCCTCTGTTCGGGTCAATCACCGAACAATAATAAACATGTCAGCGTAATTGCGACACCGCGTTTTATGTCTAGAATATTTTATGTAGGTATTACCTAAGTAAAACAGTCAGTAGGTAAGTTTTCGGGTAGCATATCGGGCGCGACTCAATCTCATCTCATTCACCTCATTAGTTTTAATCTTTATCCCATTTGTAAGTATTACTGAAATATATCTATCTTTATTATCTTTAATCTTAGTTTATCTTGATCTCACCCCAACCCCGAACATCCCATTTTTTATGTAGTAATCCTACATTCATAAGCACATCGATTCAGTAAACCTAAACTAAGTTAATGAAGCTTTCTGTACGCATTTTTGTATCGACTATAATAAGATGAACAAAGAAAATAATAACTATATTATCTGCAAAAGATCAACCTTGCAAAAGAAACGATATTTTATATGGCAAGTACGGCAATTATTTACCTATCTTTAATAAATTATTGCTGTATTTATTTCGGCATAAAGATGAGGAAGTAAACAAATAGCATTATGTTTTAGTGTCCTTGTTTCAAGAGGTATTTGTGTCAGTAAAATTTACTTCAGTTACAACAGAATCAAAGCACAATTTTCAGGAACTTTTTGCAGTAACAGGAAAGTCACAGTATAAAGTAAATTCCAATGAATTCTCCTTTATTCGTTTACCAAGAAACTCAACAGCGTCACTCGATAAAGTGAGCGTTTTATATAATTATTATATTTTAGTGCCCAATTCTACAAAAAAAAATACACAAATTGTAGACGCCTCTAAATGAAAAAGACATTGATAATAACAATGATATTTTAGATAATAAGGTAAGATTTTGATACATATCCAATTTAATTAGATATCTGCTTACAGTGTGGCGAAGGTTTTACATTAATTGAAACCACTTAAGGTTCCTGCAAACAGATGCGACGCGCGACGCGAATCGCGCGCGACACAAAGGCACCGCTCGTTGTGCGACTTGCGGTGCCTTTGTGTCGCGTGTCGCGTCGCGCCTGTGTGTACGAGCCTTTAGTTGAAACTTACACAATTAAAATAATTAATAGCAATTAACATTCTAGCCGTAGGACCTTTTTTTCGTTTGAGTATTTAACAACATTAAACTTAATTTCCCTGCAGTGGGACATCATAGCCTAATAATAATAATCTTAATTTGTGATTATTTGGTAACAATATATAAAGTTTGAGTTGAATTATTCATACCATCGCCTCGCGTGTGTCTACTGTTTTAATATCAAGAGTGATTTATTTTCTGCCAATTTTTAAACTACTATTTGTTTTTTATTAAAATGTATTTATTTATTTTATAATTTATGTACATACAGTAAAATATATAGGGATATGACATAATTATAATTTGAGTACAAAAGTAGGTACCTACTTATTGTTTATTTTGTTATTTTAACAGACTGATAACAACTTGTAATAACAGCTTTACTGTTTAAGGGGCTTACAGGACCTAAACGCAAAAAAAAGGAAGTTTTAGAAACAATAAAAGTATATGATCCACTACAGTAAACAAAATCAGAAATATATATGATTATTCTTCACGATATATGCTAGGTAGATAGTGTGTTGAAAACATAATACAACTAATTTGATAACATAGAAAAAAAATCATGAAGATACCTCTAAAAACTTTCTTTTTACAATAAAAACTATACTAATATACAATCATTATAATTTTTTGTCAAATTATTCCACAAGCAACATATTAAAACACTAGTGTTTTAATTTTTTAGTCCAAATAATAGATTTTTTGTAAATAGCTTCACATTTTGCAATAAATTACTAGCGTTGTGTCATAGCGCTTCTCTTTCTTTTCTATGCAGTCCGACAAAGACCGCGCTTTAGGTCATGTAGTCGCCTTAATGTTATAACCTAATCGCCACTCTGTATACGGAGTCCATACCATACGCTCCTATATAATTAACAACACATCCGACTTCTCGCGCCGCTAACTACAGCCTATCTTATATCGTCTTCATATTATATCGGAAATCGACTGGGCCAGTTTCCTGAATTATACAGGGTGGAGGACCAATGTGCTGATCGGACTTCGCCGAACATTTTCCCGGAGCAAAATTGTTACAGTGCCCATTTAAGTGTGACGCCGCAGTCGATTATTCATGTTGCATTACACTTATTCAACTGTTTTTCGTCTGTTAAATTTCATAATTTGAGTAATTGGTGAGCTGAATAGGGCATTGTTGTGCTCGGAGTTCCGAACAATAGGTGCTTCAAATTCTAATATTAAAATTTTCATTACGGGCGTTTTGTAGTTCCTTGGTGTTTAATTTTGTTTTTGTTTACAGGTGTGGGCTGAATGTTGATTATATGAATTATAAGTTATTTTTCAAAACGTTTAAGTGAATAGAATGTAGGTACTTACATAATTATTTTCACAACATTTTTGCTTCTTTGCGAAAGAAATAACAGATCACTTCAAATTAGTTATTTGATCTACACACAGAAAACGTACAAAGTATTCTGTCAAGTACTGTTATTTTAGAAGAACATAACATTTTTATACTATTAATGTTGTGCCAATATCATAATGCTCTTAAACCTTATTCTCGTGCCATACATTTAACATCGACATTGGTCTCAAATTGTCAACATGTTGGCAATATATCTTCAAACATTCAGACTTATCTAATTTATCACTTTCTAATGCTAAGGGGAAAACTCTCTATAAAACAAAATATTGGTAGACATAGTAACGACATTCTGTGGTACTGTAATGAGTATAGTGTATGGGTTATAAAATGATACAACGTTAAAATTATTACATTTCTATCATTTGGAGAAACATCGACGTAACTGCTATTTTACTTTTTTTTACGTCTTTGTTTTTCATAACGTAAATACGTTTCTAAGTGCTTTGTCATATTTTACTCATTTTTGGGAAAAATACATTTACGTCGATGTTTCTCCAAATGAGCGATTCATTCCAAGTGAACATATTTAGATCAACGCGCCTACACTGTCATTGTTTTACAAAAAAAAACCCTCTAGAAAAAAATAATTGAGAGCTCATTCTAAATTCACATGAATGTTCGAATGCAACCAGAGTTATCAAGGCTCGTACAAACAGGCGCGACACGCGACATAATCGCGCGTGACACAAAGGCACCGCTCGTTGCGCAACTTGCGGTGCCTTTGTGTCGCGTGACGTGTCGCGCCTGTTTGAAGGAGCCTTTATTCTTCCAGCCTGCACAATATAAGGTCGACTTTTGCAGACAACCAATTTACAGTATTTACTGTTCTGAGAAATATAATAGTGCCTATTGTCTCAGTAGAAAATCGATACAATACTAATACAAAGTATACAAAAACTTGGTTATTAATATAAGCTTCAAAAGGGTTTGCCAAACAAAAGGCGTCAGGAAAGTAATTTTCCCTGTTCTTTTGTTTTCCGGGTTGAACAACGACAAACGATCCTTACAAGAAGATATTCTGCGGTTCAGCCACCACCATTGACCACGTATAGATCTACTGAAATACTTTTATAGCCTTGCCAAATTGCTCAGCAATTTGCTTTGTAATAACGCAAGGTAATTTGAAATAATAGTAAGTTGTTACGAACAACAAAAATACACATTTTTTCCAGCATAGCGACAATAATAACAATAATTTTGTTTATAACAGTGTACCATTATGTACAGGTTGCAGTCCCATTGCTTACAAACCCCATTACGACGGCAATTTTCCTCTGTTAAATCTTACAAATGGGACGCGATACTAAACATCTACACAAAATACACCAAATTTTACTCCGTCCGAAAAAAAAATGCGCGGTCGAGGGACTCCCGTCAGGAACGAATTTCCTTAGGGTCAATTTCATACTAGTGCCGAGTCGAAGCGCATCGAAGCGTTAATCTGAAACTTAATATAGCAAATTCACTCTTATCTCCACAACTTAATGCACACATTATTTCTTCTGAGATAAAAAGAAGAAGTGCGAATTCGCGCGACCAATGCTGATTGGTGCGCGTGCATTACGTTGTGGAAATAAGGGTGAATTTGCTATGTTAAGTTTCAGATTAACGCTTCGATGCGCTTCGACACTGCGCTAGTATGCATTGACCCTTACGCAATATACGCAGGCACACACACACTCGTACATAATAGATTTTTTGTAATCAAATAATTGCTTCATATTTTGCAATAAATTACCAATGTTGTATCATCGCGCTTCTCTTTCTTTTCTAAGAAGTCCGACAGTGACCGCGCTTTAGGTCATGTAAGCCCCTTAATAAAAGCTGTCGATAAAAACGTGTTTTTCTATAGCAAAGACATTCGTGACCTTATCACTTACGCTTCGCTACTCTCGCGAAGTTAACTGACTCTATAAGTAACGTATAAGAGAAAATTGTCAGAAAACGCGATTTTCTTTAGCTTAAATATATTACTGTCGTGTCTGTATGCGAATTTCGCGACACTTCCTCGTTTATGTAAAGTGTTTAAAACACATTGTGAAATTAATAACCTCTCCGGTAGCATAAGGTTATCCAGATTACCAAGATTGGTGTAAAGTATACATTTCGTATGTAGTTTAGCCAATTAACTGTGAGAGAGTGAGTTTAATTTAATTTACGCGGTGAAAGCGCCTTGAAGAAATATTTATTTATGGTAATGGGATGTGGTTTTTCAGTTATTTTCCTTTGTAATTCAATTTAACTTTCATAATACGAGCCTATGCGGTTGCTAAGAACTAAATTTCTCAGAAAAGGAACAAAATTGAGACTACTTAATTAAAGCCCCCCAAAATACAGGTCCAGGCCTAGTTAGGGGGTTAGGATCAGTTTTATGGCAATACATTCGTGTTTATTTTATGATAACTGATTTTTAACATGTAATTCTTAGTGTCAAATAAATATTTACATTTTTTTTTTTTACTTAACTACAGCGGTTTCCTATGTATCTCTACTACGTACGTACCTACTCCTTCACAGAAGTAACTTTTTCTTACACGCAAGAAAACCTTACAGCAGTTATAGCCCAGTGGTAACGGTTTAAACAAACAGTGTAAACAATTTCATCACCACTGTTCTCAAAACGATGAAGAAAAACATCGGGAAGAAACATGCATGTTCTAGAATCAAAAATTCGAAGACATGTAACATCTACCAACCCGCACTGGGCCCGCGTGGTAGATTACAGCCCACTTCCTCTCGCAGAGAGGAGGCCTGTGTCCCAACAGTGATACCATTATAGGCTGATGATGCTTAGACAACCTTGAATTAATCCTACTTACCCCACTAATCACACTAATAAATTATAAAGGCGAAAGTTTGTGAGTGTATGTGTCTATATGTTTGTTACTTCTTCACGCTCAAACGGCTGGACCAATTTTGATAAAATTTTGTAACGAGTTAGCTAACACCCTGAATTAACGTATTAGGTACTTTTTATAGACATTTAGGTGGGTGAAACCGCGGGGCGCAGCTAGTAATATTATAAATGTGAAATTTTGTGAAGATGTTTGGATGTTTGTTACTCAATCACGCGTAAACCGTTGCACAGATTTGGATGAAAATTGACACATAGATAGACCATTTCCTGGATTAACACAAAAGATACTTTTTATCCCGATATTCTTAGTAGATCGAAACTTACGCGGGTAAAACCGCGGGACGCTGCTAGTAAGGCCTAAATTAAATCAATACTAAACTTTTCTACGAATTTTTTTAAACAAAAAATCTCGGATGCCGTACTTAATATTCTCTTAAACATTAATGAAATTTCTGCCGCTCATTACTTTATTAACTATATAGCATTAGGAGATAGGGAACTTTTAATATTCCGCTTATTAATATGATTGTTCTTCCAATTACTTTTAGTAGAATCCCCCGCGTAGCAGAAGTAATTAGGTGTTTAAGGTCTGCTGCGCTCTGCAGACCCTTTTGTGTAATTATTTGATAAGTATTATGTTAAAATTTTTCTTCATAATGTTATAATGACATTAAATCTTATACTAAATGAAAAGAGAGTTTGAATTTTTATAAATCCACATTAATATTATAAATTCGAAAGTAACTCTGTCTGTCTGTCTGTATGTTACCTTTTCACGCCTAAACCTGAACGGATTTCGATAAAATTTAGCTGAGAGGTAGATTGCATCCCGGGGAAGGATATAGGATAGTTTTTATTGACATACCTCGCGGGCGAAGCCGTGGGCGGAAGCTAGTATTAATTATTTCTATTAAGGTGCTTTTAGGATTTTATAATCTGGTTAAATACCAGTCAATTAGTGAGGTATTGTTTGATAGTCTCTTTATTTTATTTTTCAAATTTTATTCAGGCACATTACCCATAATTTTGTTAGTATTACTTAAATTATGTTACTATATTTAACTAATACACAAACATAAACAAATAAGGAACAATATAATACATTACCACTTAAGGAATAGTATACCTTTTATGCCATCTTCTGGAGACACACGGCAGCAATACATGCACTGCGCACAGGTGCCTCACCAGGTGGCCTTCACTCTTGCTAGCAGCAATGCTCAGGAGAGTTTTACCTTACCTTACTACTTTATGACAGGAGTTTATTTAGTATCAAAACTAGATAAGGATCTTTATGCTCTTGCTGTTATTCCACTTTATTCGAGATCGGCGCAACAGTTCTTTTTCTACAATACTTCTCTATTAAGATGATAGCACACGTATCAAATCGGAAAAGCATTGTCACCGTATCGCCTTTCGCCTCGCCGTCAAACAGGCGTCAACCTAACGTAAGCACGTAACGTAATCAGCGGGATTGTCCGAAAGGGTTACCGCTGGCCCGGAACATAAAGGGCTAAGGAAGGAACATGGGTGGGTTTTAGTCAGTAAGAGTCTGACACTTCCTTCCGCTCCACCCAGAGCGGGAGGGGTCATTTGATGATACCCCATCCTGAAAAAAAAAAAGCACGTAACCAAAGTGGATCAAAAGCTCCGATACGTCGACTCGGCTACGGCTAGGCGACGACGCCGCGTTTACGGATCGCCGACCGCTGGTTGATGGTGCAGCAGGCAGGTCGGAGGGGTGAGAGGGACGAAGTGACGTAAGCGCGGGAACGACGAGCCGTAACGCACCGCACCTCGGTTCGTGAGCTTGTCCCGAGGCGAGGCGATTACGTTACGATTCCGATTAGTGTGCGTTACAGTAGGGAGTTTCATACAAAGAATACTGAACGGCTTTAGTTGATACGGTGCCGATCCCCTTTCGGTTTGATACGTGTGCTTATGACCTTTAGTCGTCATCTCGGTAGTCACCCCCTTTCTCTTTCTTTCTTTCTTTCTTTTTTTCCCTACTCTTACAGCCATCTTGTCTTGTCTTGTCATCTTGTTCTTTTTTGTGTACGTTCTCTGCGTCATATTTACTGTAAATAAACGTATTTTCTTTCTTGTTTCTTTTCTTTTCATTCACATTCATACCCAAAACTTTCTTCAAAACTAGATAGGGTATATACATACCAGAATAATTTACGAAAAGTATCTAACTTTGAAAGAATAAACAACAATGTTTTCACGAGTATAAGCTCTTTCGTTGTAGACCACGCTCTCTGTTGCAACGAGCGACAATAAACCGACGGATTAGATATTGGTTAGTAAGGAGGTCACTTCGTAATCCCCCTTTAGACGAATGCTCTGTTTCCGAGGTATAATTTAGGTCAGCTGGGAGACTTAAAGTAACGCGTGTAAGTAAAAGCTGCAGGTTTGGCAAACATTATAGTATCCAAAATACATATAGAATGGCTTTATTTTTTTATAAATTACACTTTCTTATAGTTAAACAAAGCACACAAATAAACCTCTGGGGTCTGTCTTAGCATGCCATGGCCTGAGATTTGACCAATGCGCTATTAACAGTTTTAAGTTAAAATCGAGTTGATGTAATGTTCTTTCAACTTAAGCTTTATGTTTTTACTATTCATTGAGTCTCTAATGTCTACAGGTATTTGGTTTAGCAAATTGGGTATTGTGAAGGAAGCGGTACGCCTACCATAAAAGTTATTTTTGCGTGGCACTTGAAATGATTTTGATTTGGCTTGTCGTGTATGACGTCATATTTAACTGGAATTTGAATATAATTGTTATCAAAATGTTCTATGAGGAACATATACTCAGCGCGCGCTAGAACAAGTAATACTTTGCAGTGTTTAAATAACCCAATAAATTGTCTTGGTATTCATTTTTTACATAGTTTGGTACTACAAGTTTCGACAAACGTGTTTGCAAATTATGTATTTTGTCTAGGTATGTTTTAAATGTGCGTCCATAGCTGGTGAGTCCATAGAATATTACCGATTCATTATTCAGCCCACTTAGTAAAATAAAACTGTTCTATGGCAGAGATGAATGGAAAAGTAAAAAGCTGGGCGAGGCTATTGCCATTAACTAGATGAATCTGAACCTCGACTAAGATTATTTTTTAAGAAAAATTCTTTAGGTACAACACTCACAATAAAATTTAAAAGTGTCCATCGAGTTTCTTACCCGTTCTTCTCCATAGGTCAACTAGCTTCATCATATTTCTGACTGACCGACTCATTGCTAATTCAGAAGTGCCTATAAATGGTTAAATTGAAATAAATGCTTTGATTTTGAGTTGATTTTTGAATTTGTCCGATCCGGGAATTGAATCAAGGTCAAGGTCAAGGTCAATCAAGGTCAAGCCAGTCACGCTTTCGACCATTACTCAGTAAGACAGTACGTTTGAATGGTAAGTATAAGCATTGTTAAAAAAAATACGCATCAAAATAATGTCATTTATACTCGTATTTCCTTATTTTAATTTTCATGCGAAGACTATCTTGACTGCATATCATTAATTTTACAGTATAATGAAAATTCTTCATCAAATAAACTTCGTCTTTTCGGAAAGACGAAGTTTATTTGATGAAGAATTTTTTGAGAGAGATGAGTTAGATGAGTTGCAGGAAATGGTCCAATTCCGTCGGCGGAATTGGACCATTTCCTGCAACTCATCTAGAATAACTCGGAGGATTAATGGAAATGGGTTTTACACATGGCTAGAAAATTAGATTTAGACGGCACAACTTAGAGGTTTCATCGGTAAAAATAGTCAAACATTGAGTTCTTTTATCGCAAGTTGCACAGTTCAATTTGTATGACTTGAGATAAACGAACTCATGGTTCCGACTCTCTAAATCCGTCAAAGAAGGTATTATTATGTGCCCACCTGAATGTAGTTGATCAGTCAAAAAAAGAGTAAAATTAAAATTTTCCGACGGGAAAATACACATCGGGAGTATAGGGACAACTGTCAAATTGAGTTGTTATTCATTCTTAGTTCGGTCCCTGAACTAATCTTATATCCGTAAGTGATACGGAGTTGGAAATGCCCGTAACTTCGGCTGAAAGGACCGACTTTGTGCTTTGAAATTAGACTTCTGGCTTGATAGAAGCAAAATGCTTTACGGCTGATTAGTTGTAACAAAATAAGCTCGTTTTGGTCGTATGGTTAGCACCTACCTCAGATATAGAAGACTGTTGAAAACGAAACATACCTAAGTAATTTTAAACCTAAACTACTTTTTACATACTCCATAGCATTAAATTTTTACATACTCAAAAGGACATTTCAGGCACTAACCAATTTAATTTAATTTCATTACTTTTGGAGCACCTCTCGCACAGTCGTCCGCACGTCACTTAGATAAGTTTATGTCAGGTACCCAGATGTCAAACCGAACAGATGTCTTATCTCCAGTGTATTCTTGCCACGAACTAGGAGTGACAAAAGTGAGTGATTTTACCTTGAATTTTACTAAATGAATATTTAGTTTTGGTATTTGGGGAGCAATGGTGGTCCAGTGGTAACGACCCCGACTAATAACGACGTGAAGGTCGTAAGTTCAATCCCAGTCGGGCGCTTTACTTTGTGTACTTTATTTCATCACCATTGCTCTCACAACGGTGATGCAAAACATTGTGAGGAAACCGGCATGTCCTTTAACCAAACATTCGGAGACATGTGACATCTACCAACCCGCACTGGGTCCGCATGGTGGATTACAGCCCGCTCCCTTTCACAGAGAGGAGGCCTTTATCACAGCACTGAGAACATTATAGGCTAATTATGCTAAGATTTGGTGACAACTAGAATTGCTAAATAATATCATTACGCTTATAATCTCTAGAAGAGTAGACATGTTTATTACACTATTTCCTACATTTCTTTAGTTATAGTACAGATGTTCTATGTCACGAAGTCCGTTTGGCTATGAATGTTGTCAAGCGTGCACATGCACATTGTGATCAACAGAGACTCAACAATGGGTGAAGTAAAACGGTACACATTCGCGGAAATAGCCTCATGCGACGGCAGCAAGGGGCAGCCGCTGTGGGAGCGCGCTTGTCGGGATACGTCACTACTACAATCAAAGCCGAACGGACTTCGTGAAATAGAATATCTGTAAAGGAACGATAATACGTCACATGTAAAAAACGACGAGTCTGTTGCCATAACTGGTCTCAAATCTATTCTCTAAGCTGCTATGAAAAATAATCCTGATCGAAAAACCTTTAAGTATATTAGGTGCCCGAAACGGGTATAGAACTTTCCTTCTATAGAACCCTTCTCAGCCTGCAGTCATGCTATCAATAGACAAAAAGACAATCAAACTTCTGGCGACCATTTTGAAACTGTGTGTGTGTCCCAAAAGTATCTAATGAAAGTGGAAATAAGCCCTGTTCAGCGGGGTAATAGTGTAACACACTAACAGTAGAAATGGCTTTTATTTTGACAGTTTTTCAACATTCATTGCGTTATTTTCGTCGTTTAGCAGACAAATTTTTCGAACAAATGAAGCAATGTATTAGCAATATCCTTCAAAATTATTCAGTTTGAGATTAATAGTCGGGTTACGCCATTAGAGTGCAGGTTAAATGTTACGCAATCACTCACTAAAGAGATTTTGTAACAATTTATCAGTCTGTATTATGAAAGTTTCAATTTTCTATTTTACTACTTTTTCAATCAATTAAATTTGTAATAACATTATTGAATTGTTATTGAAAAATCATCGATGGAAGTTAAGGTAATAAGTTTAAGTATTCAAATAATCAATTCAAAGCAATCAATTTGTTGTTGGAAGTTTGGAACTATACAAACACGTTTTCTGATCCATTTGTTTACATTTTCAACAAATAGTTTTGGATGTGGAAGTTATAGAGAATGGTGGAAGTTTTGGAAGTATGGAAGTTGTGGAAGTTATGGAAGTTGAGGTAATAAGTTTAAGTATTCAAATAATCAAATCAAAGCGAACAATTTGTTGTTGGAACTATACAAACACGTTTTCTGATCCATTTGTTTACATTTTTATTAAATAGTTTTGGAACAGACCATACAATATTATGTGCCTACCTTTTCCCAACTATTTTTAGGGTCGGCTTCCAGTCTAACCGGATAGAACTGAATACCAGTACTTTACGTGGGGCGACTGCCTATATTTGACCTCCACAATCCAGTTATTGGGTAACACTATACCCCTTAAGACTGGTTGTCACGCTTCTAGCGACACGTAACGACTGTCAAAGATACACGATTGACAGCCGGGACCAACAACTTAACGTGCTTTCCGAGGCACGGAAGAGTCACTCATCCGCAGACCGACCGCGGCAAGGGCAGCTTAACCTGATTGATCAACGTCATCATACGTACCTAGGTAAATAGATAATGAACGTTACATATGGAATATTCTATAATACTGTTATGAGCACGGAACGTTATGAGCTTGGGGTTCGTGACAATAAAAACTACCGATTTAATAACCAAAACTCAAACTCAAACTCAAAGCATTTATTTCAATTAAACCATTTACAGGCACTTTTGAATTGTCAAGAAGTCGGTCAGTCCGAAAAATATGAAGCTAGATGCCCATTCCAAAGCGTAGGTACCCATGGAGAAGAACGGGCAAGAAACTCCATGGACACTCTTTTTAAATTATATTTTACAAAAATATTAGTTAGGTACATCATTACTTTTGATATTAAAATTATATAATGTGAGAACGATGTAAAAAATTAAGAAAGACGTACGCGTTAAAAGCGTCCAGAGTACAACAAATAGTACTGAACAAACAACAATCCAAAATTAAAATAATTAAAAATAAGCCGAGGCAGCTAAGTGATGACCAGCCCCAACTGACGGCGCCCGTTCACGAACATGACGCATAAATCAGCACCATTTAGCTCAACCATTTTGAAGGGAGCTAAATGATCCAACACACACGCCACCGTCAGCGAGACATTTGAGTGAGCATGACATACTATCAGCTGCCAGGGCACATTCGAGTCAATGAAAGACATAATTATTATTACCCGGTAAATGGTAGCTATAGGGTACATAGAACTCACATCTGTGCTATGCAATTATACAAAACAAAGGAAATTGATTTTATACAATGCAAAGATAGTCTTACAATCTTCAGCAGCTCCAACAGTATTTTCATGTGTTAATCAACTAGCTGTGGTTGTGGAGCAGGACCAGCATTGAGCCAGGCATTTTTATCAGCAATGTAATCCCCTAACTTATAATATGCCTGACTGCATAGTGTGCGTTTTATACAAGACTTGAATTTTGTCTCATTCAGTTGAAGAATGTGGGGAGGTATTTTATTATAACATTTTAAACAGTACCCCATAAAAGATGAATCTACTTTAGCCAGTCTGAAACCTGGTTGAACTAATAGGTCCCTATTTCTAGTACTATAATTATGTCTTTCACCTCTTTTACTAAAAAGATGTAAATTTTACCTTACATACATGATGTTTTCATAGATGTATTGACAAGGCACCGTCATGATGTTAATTTCCTTAAACCGTTCCCTTAGAGAATCGCGCCTGCGGAGATTATATATGACACTTTAATCACCAACACTAATAACAACTCAAACACACTAATTATGAAACACAATTGCACTACTGATCGCTCTAGTCTAGTCGCACTCGAAGATCGCTCTCGATGTATTCGCTTGTATCGCTTATCCAACACTATTTGTCTCGCGGCCCACACCGGCCTTATATAGTACCACAGAGCTACTATATAAACATGTAGAATGTTCGAGTACGTAGCGGTCCCGACTGACCCGATGTCGATAGTTCTCGGAATTTCTAGGATCTTGACTCTACTAGTTCTGCTACCCGATACTAGATGGCGCTAGTGGTAACTAATGCCACCATATACCAGGCATTAGTTGTGGCGCGCAACAGTACGTACGTGGTAGAAACCTTTCTTCATGTGATTTACATATCCTATGAAGCCTATTCAAATTCATCCTAGCCATATCCCGCAGAATACAATAAAAGCCATATCCCAACCTTCAACAAAATTTAATATTATATTAGCAGTTGCCATGGAAACGAATGGCTGGCCAAACCAACCGTAATGTAATTGAGATATTCTGAAATGTATTTCTAAAGAAATGTGTGTCCTTGTTTTTCTTCTACGACACTGTGTCTGAGCAGTAGAAACGGACATGCCTAGTTTATCTACGTATAGAATTATTTAAGATTTTTGGTAAGTCACAGAACATAGGATGTTTTTCAAAGTGGTAATATTACACGTAGGTGAGACCTATTATGTAATTAGTTGAATTTTGTGTCCGCTGGATACGAGAAGCACAAAGCGGTAGAAGTAGCAGTACTTAGGGGAGTCCTATGCAGCCCCGGATCTACGATTTTTTCGAACCGGGGCAAAACCTTGATAGTGGCGCCCCCTCCCTTCAGTGTTTGAGAAAAACTTACAAATTGTTGATTTCCACTACGATAATATATGATTTCACTAATAAATTACTTATTTTATTAACGCTGATTACTCGCAAACGCAATCAACCACATAAACAAACAGTGCATTGTCACTTGACGTTCAACTGTTTGAATTTGTTCGGCTCGGCTCGTATAGATATGTGACGGGGATTCCTCTTGGCAGAAAGATCACGGAAACTACGCACGCGTTCAAAAATTTACTTGATCTGTTAAGATGCGTTCATAAATCAAAAACTAACTGGGCGTATGGAAATAGAAAAGTTTGTTTTTCAAACATGTTATATTAAGATTCGATTACTTGTTAAAAACCTATGAGATTGTAGGAAAAGAGGCTTCATTTGTTCGATATTTCGAATTCTTGTCTCAAGGATTTGGCGCCCCCATGAAACTGCCGCCCGGGGCAAGTGCCCCGGTTTGCCCCCCCTTAGATCCGGGGCTGGTCCTATGTCCAGCTGTCGACGTCTATCGACTGAATTGATGATGATGTCTCAATAACGGCAAACCTATCTACTTATCTTTTATTAATGGATCATTTTCTACAAACAAAGTATGAATAATCATTGAAATAAATGTACGTACATATGACCTATATTATCTATGTTAACTGTCTGAACAGAAGACTTATAAAACGCTAGTTGCGCGCCGTGGTTTCACCAGCTAAAGTCGCGATTCAATGGAAATATCGGAATAAAAAGTATTCTGAGTCTTAATCCAGGTCATGGTCTACTCTTGGGCCAAATTTCATCCGAATCCGTTTTGCTGTTTTAGCGTAAAAGCGTAACAAACAAACGTACAAAAAATTAAATCTTTTCTCTTCAGTTTAGAAAATACCTAGAACTGCTTTTAGCGATAAGACCACCCATTGTCTAATCCGAGGTAAGTTTTCTAGATTTCCATCTTTTAATCGTATGGTGTACAGGCGCCAGCACATCAGGCTACTACAATCTGTCAAATTTATTTAATAGACTTTCAACTTTATCGCTAAAGCATAAGGTTCAAAGTTGTTTGGGCAAATTTGACAGTTTCAGGTAGCTTGATGTGCTGGCGTCTGTACATAATAAATAGTAGGTACCTATTTTATTCTTTTCCAATTTAGTACAAAAATTTTAGTTTATTTAATAACTTTACAGTTAGAAATATCAGCCGCACAGGAGGAGCCCGTGGCAAAATAATCTAGCATAGGGGATCGCAGTGGAACATTGAGTGCTGAGTAGTCCCCTGGCGGACTGGTCTAGGGTATTTTAGTGGAACGAGCGCAGCCACACAGGTCGATCAATCAGGTTAAGCTACGCTTGCCGCGGTTAGTCTGTGGATGGGTGATCATCTTCACATACCGAGATCCCTCCGTGCCTCGGAAAGCACGTTAAGCCATAGGTCCCGGCTGTCATTCGTGGATCTTTGACAGTCGTTACGGGTAGTCAAAAGCCCGAAAGTCTGACAAATAGTCTTATCAAGGGGTATCGTATTACCCAGTAACTGGGTTGTGGAGGTCAGATAGGCAATCGCTCTATGTAAAATACTGGTGAGCAGCTGCATCCGGTTAGACTGGAAGCCGAACTCAACACAGTAGGGAAAAGGCAAGGCAGATGTTGAGATAAAAATAGATACATCCATATCTCTGCTTAGATTCATAAATTAATTTTACTTGGCCATGTAATCCAACACTCTTTGCCTCTTCATCACATTGCCCTGTTGTCAAATCTGTCCAAGCTGAATCTTAACATAAAAGCTTTCACTCAAG
This sequence comes from Luperina testacea, assembly GCA_927399505.1. Taxonomy (NCBI): domain Eukaryota; kingdom Metazoa; phylum Arthropoda; class Insecta; order Lepidoptera; family Noctuidae; genus Luperina; species Luperina testacea. The sequence continues at coordinate 6,518,043 of OV656771.1, forward strand.
AAATCGTAATTAAATATGACTTGTAGGATCAAACTACAATAGATGAATTGAAGCGACTAAAGATGGAAGCGGAATAATGGGAGCAAAATGGAGGCTGTGAACTGTATAAATGGAATAATACACCTAAACAATTTGCCCGCCTATTGTAACTGGTATCCCATTACCCTCGCCAGATTCTGTATTTATCTATAAAATGTCAGGTCAATTTCTTGAGTTAAAATACAAATGGAATAAGTAATTGAGCTCAAAGTAATGATTGCTCACGTAGTGATCGTAAAAGTGTTGTTTTTTTATGCGACTGCCCAAAAAAAAGCGTGTTACGTTTTTTATTTACTTTTTTATGGCCGCGAAAATAGGTCTTGTGTTTGCCAGTGTTTATCAAATCTGCGTACTAGTAAAATAAGGTAATATAACTTTATAAAAACAGAGAAAAGAAGCGGAACTAAGAATGATGCCTCCTTGGGGTACTTAAGAAATGGCCCAGCCGGTCGATTCTGTAAAAATCTCGCCGTGAAAACTTAGGTGAAGCGAGTTTGTTTTAGCTAGGAATGACACTATTGACAGCTCACTCCACGCTCACTTCACCTAAGTTTTTACGGTGAGATTTTTACAGAATAGCACTGCTAATGTTACTTTATAAAAAACAGAATAAAAGAAAACCGAAAGGCGGCCTTTGTGTCGCGCGCTACATTTTATCGCGTGTCGCGCACTACATTTTATCGCGTGTCGCGCGCTACATTTTATCGCGTGTCGCGCCTGTTTGTAGGAGCCTTAACACGCCACCTCGGAGTACCTAAGCCCGCATTGGGATTGCACACAAACAATGTTTCATCACGGTTGATAAGCTGCGAGCTGCCTTCAACAAAAATAATAGGATTACGATTGAGAATCCTTAGTAAAGATTTTAAGAGGTTATTCCAAAAAGCCCACTAATTTTTTTTAGACATTTAATTTGATCAGTCCTGTTAGAGGCTTCATGATATCATAATATTGACTTTATGAAAATTATGCATGCTTTATGCATCATTGCATCAAATTGCTACAGCTTCAAAAGACAATTAAACAAATGAGTTTAAAGGTGTGACCTGACTTAAAGCTGATTTGTTTTGTAATTAGGAGGAATAAGTTTGTAGCAAAAACAGCAACATTTCATATAAAATAATGATATTTTTATTCGTGGAAACATAATTTTAAAAGCTAACAATATTAAAATACTAGTAATAATATGTACGAGTAAATAAAAAGGTGGGTAAAAATAATCAAAGGGCATCAAAAAATTCATCCGCATCGCTGTCAACAGGAAACATGCCCAAAAGACTGAAAAAAAAAGTAAAAACAACTATAACCAAAATTAGTAACTGCACTGCTTGGAAACCAAAAACACTGTTTACCGCCATTTTGGTGATTTTGCATCTGTATGACTCGAATACAAGGATCCAGGAAATATATACATTACGTATCAAAGCGAGAGAACACAATTAAATAAGTATTAACAATGTACGAACACCCCAATTCTATTCAGTGTGAAAATATATTCAAATGTATATTTGTTTAGGTTTGTATGTATCAGATAAGCCGGAGTATTATATATTTAGGATAAGGGTTTACCTAATTTGCCACCTAAATGGCTTGGATTGTGCACAAGCAGTAGATTATCCGATGACTTTGTCCTCACCCGAGGTCGTGGCTTAAGTTCTGTCCCCGACATTGTCTGTATAATAGAGATTGGGGAAACAAAATGTATCTACATAAGATTTACAGAAGGCAATGTCTATACAAATGTGTGTAGTTAGGTGTTTTCCTTTGACAAAAGTAGATAAACTGTTCAAACTCAAATTCAAAGCATTAATTTCAAACTAGCTTTTGTCCGTGGCTTCGCCCACGTGGAAGTCAAAAATTATTCCAGGGAAACGTAGGTACTACCGGAATAAAAAATAACCTATGTCTGAACCCAAGGGGCCTAAAAAGCTACTTTGGCAGAATCATAAAAGGATAACATTATGAATTATAATATGGCAAAGACAGTCCGTGTTTTTCTTTTTTTCGCTGCACTAACTGTAGTGCAGCGAAAAAAAGAAAAACACGGAATGTTCATCCAAATCCAACCCCAATCTCTTTGATTATACTGATAATCAAAGAGATTGGGGTTGGATTTGGATTGGATTGATTGGTAATTTAGCACAGACAAAAAAAAATATCTGAAAAACCTTTCACCAATTCGTCCATTATGATTCATAATGTTATTCTTTTATGATTCTCCCAAAGTGGCCTTTTTAGGCCCCCAGGTCATAGTCCACCCGTATGTCTTTTATCCAAATCCGTTACGGCTTTAAAAGTTAAGAAATAGATAGACAGACAAATATTAAATTCAAATATTATCAATATTGATCTTTTTTCTAAGTACATAAAACGGATTTTTATGATTCCAAGGCACGCTTGCACCAAAAACCATAAATACATTTAACGCTGAACATTTCGAGTCGTGACCATCGGCTTGTTATAAGCGACATTTTTACGAACTTGCGATTTTCATCCTAAACGGTATTTGAAACAAAATGAAAACGCGTTTTTGTAAAAAAAATCGCTTACGATAAGTCAGGCTCGATATTTAAAACATCAGTTCATCCAAAACCTTCAAACGATTGACAGAAATAAAATTCACTGTTTTAAATTAGTTCAGCGCTAAACGCATTAAGTGATTTGTGCATGATCTTAATGACCCAAAATGTCTAACTTAAAAATAATTATTATTTATTTTAATAATATTATGATCACCAATAATTTGAAATAATCTGGCGCCGCCATTGACCATATTTTTGAAACAAAAAGTAGCCTATGTATGAACAAAGGCTACTCTTTGTTAACACGATATAATTATATAACAATATATGTATGTTCAGAGATAGATGGCATCCTGAGGAAGGCCTCAGGATGCTATCTATCTCCTTGCCACATTTTTTTGAAATTCGCTCAGTGGTTTAGGCGTGAAAACGTAACATACAGAGTAGAGCTTGATATACAGAGTTACATTCAAATTTAAAAAAATAAAATGTATAAACCAATTACAGGCACTTTTGCCCGCGATCCGTACTTTTTGCAACCAATCACATACTATCTACCCAATTATCTAGTTTGTGATTGGTTACGTCGTGTACGGGCCGCCATTGAAATATTAGTGCTGTGACATCCTGGCGATTTGAGTTAGTAACTAGTTACTTTTGAGTAGGGTCGTGGAAGACGGGCCTTGAACTAACAATACCTGGTTTTAACAAGAAGGTCTCTCTGCTGTCTACAAAAAATACTTTAAGGGAGAAGCGCTCGCGAAATTAAAATTTTCTTATGTTTTTTGCAAATTCCAGGTGAGTGTCAGGTTGTATGTTGAACAAAATGATGAAATGATTCGCGAGCGTAACAAGTATGGATTTCCTAGATTTATAATGATTAAAATCATCAAGACAAGCCTCTAAGTTCATATAATCCATACTAATATTATAAATGCGAAAGTGTGTCTGCCTGTCTGTCTGTTACCTATTCACGCTTAAACCGCTGAACCGATTTGGATGAAAGGTATAGATATACTTTGAGTCCCGGGAAAAGACATAGGATAGTTTTTATTCCGATATTCCCACGGGATCGAACTTATGCGGGTGAAACCGCGGGGCGCTGCTAGTGTTATAAATGCGAAAGTGTGTCTTTCTGTCTGTTGCCTCTTCACGCTGAAACCGCTGAACCGATTTAGATGAAATTTGGTATAGAGATAGTTTGAATCCCGGAAAGGACATAGGATAGTTTTTATTCCGATATTCCCTCGGGATCGACATTTATATGGGTGAGACCGCGGGAACCTGCTAGCAGCTTCCCGCGGTTTCACACGTATAAGTGACATATCAAAAATATTTATTCAATAGGACTGACTAGTCCTATTGAATAAATATTACATGAAATATCAATCAATAGCATTATAGGAACTTTTGTAAAGTCATATCTATTTTTTACGTTGCTGTCGCGAATCATATTTTATAAGCATAATCATCAGCAAAAAACATGGTAATATAAAAAAAATAAATTAAATATAGTATAATTTTTTTTTAATGCCAAAATGGCCTCAGCTCAGTTTAATGACAGATGGCAACACAAGGTAAACCACCTGATGCTGATTTTCAGCTACAGACCACGAGTGCCATACGCTCGAATAAGAAAAACATAAATCAAGAGAATAAATTAAAGTTGATAATAATCAAATCTGTATTTTCTTTGGCCTTCCTCTCCCTCTCCACCCATTAACATTTATATTCACCACTCTTTTATTCACATGCGTTTCTTCCCTCCTCATCACATGCCCATACTAAGCCAAACGATTTCGTTTCACAACTTATTGTTCAAGTAAATATTCAAAAAGTCCGTACACAGAGTTTTCCATGCCATTAAATAAAAACGGTTTTCAATCGGTCCAGTTTGTTAAGGACAAACAAAATGAAGACAAAGAAAAATCTCTATTTGTTTCACAAAATTGTCGCTAACACCCAAAAAATAACTTAGGTAGGTACACGTAAAAAAATATAGAACAGTAAGGTTTAAGCCACCGATTTGAAATTCTCTTGAAAAGAAAATTAAAATAAATTAAAATCAAATTGGAGCATTAAGCATTATTAAATCAACTTTGCCATCGGGATTGCCCAATACGCAGAAACCGCTACATTAAAATAAAATAAAAGAGGTTTCTTTTCAATAAAAATCGACTGTTACCGAAAAAAAAAATGTTTTTATCACATCTATTCAAAAAGAGCTTAGTGTATTCTTCGTAAACAGGGACTGAAATAGCTCTTTAATCCCTAGGGCCTAAAAGTGATTTGAATTAATGTGGATATTGTTAGTAAAAGTTCCAGTCATCAAAGAGATCAATCATGAACATTGTATGAACAAGTAACAGGCTGTGTGAAAAAGTAAAAGGCGCGAGCCAAATTAAAAAAAAAAAGTTGTGAAAAATAAAAAAAACCGCAAAAAGCAGTCTGCCTTCGTTTGTTTACTCAAATTAGGATTTTACCTAGATTTATAAAAAATGACTATGTCTTCCTCAAGTAATTGTATGTAAATAAATAAACGTACTATTCTTATTCATAAGTTACACTTACTTATTTTTTTCACAGGGTGATAAAACGTGGAGTGTCCACCTCGGAAGCAACACTATTTTAAGCTCAAGTGACGTACTTTGAATCCCTCGCTGCATTCACGATTAAAAGAAACACTCTCGCCTTCAAAATAGTTGTTTGCTCCCTTGGCAAACAATCTACTATTGTGTTCTCGTTACTTAGTCATCTTTTTTAATATTAGATTATATTTCATTCAACTCCAAGTTTATCTCTTTATTCTCAAGTACAAAATGGTTTTATGCGTAATATAAGACGCAAGTAATTATTTTGTTTCTATAAACACTGTCAGGGCTGGATATTAAAACATGAGTACTTTTGAGAGATTTTATTTGATAAAATTAAAATGTAACAACACAAAATTATTAAGAGACAAAGTCGACGATGGAGTGAGCTTACCCAGAAGAAGCCTGTTCACTCTTACTTTGAAGAGATTCGGGTTTCGGAGAGTTTCAGGGCAAACTGTAATTCCTAAAGACAGGGAAATTATATATTAGTATGGATGGATTTGCACCAACCATAAAATAACTGTGCACCAACCATAACATAACTGGGCACCAACCATAACATAACTGGGCACCAACCATAACATAAGCGGACTTGTAACTAGACATGGACATATCTATGTCAAACATCTACATCTCAAGACCCGGAATAATATCCGGTTAAATCAATATTGCTCAGGCTCAACAGCTAACCTGTAAGACAAAACTAGCTTTGTGCATATTGAATACATCTTCGCTTCGTGAGGTATCAGATTTCCACAGCACTGAACTAGAAAATGCTTCCTTTAGAAAATGAGTTTTCGTTGTTTATAGGCTTCTACACGTGCTGATGTTTCCCAAACAAACTCAATCACCAAAGCCTCGTAGTAGTGTAAGTGACAGCACATTTTTGTTTCAGTCTTAATACTATCGAATATAGTTCGGCAAGTGTCTTTACTATAACGAGACTTGCCGAACTATATTATAACCTACACATTCTGTAAAAACCTCACATTGAAAATGAATGAGTGAGTGTCAATCTCTAGCATCGGGTAGCTACTCGGATAGTAGGTACTTCACCTTTTTTTTTAACGTGGTGATATCCTCATGGATACCTTCCGTCTGGGAAAAACAGTGGGTTATGTCAGATTCTTACCGACTAAAACCCCAGTGTTCCTTCTAGTACCATGAGTCGGGAGCCCGGGAGAAGTTCTCTTCGCCTAAATTTTCACGTTTGATTTTTACAGAATAGAACGGTTGGTGTCGAAACCATGTGTCGATACATTACAGACACAAGTGTTGTGCCCGATTAAAGTCATGCTACATAATAATTTATCAAGCTTTAAATGTCAATATCATCATCATCTGCCTAGCCTTTTCCCAAATACGTTGGGTTCGGCTTCCAGTCTAACCGGATGCAGCTGAATACCAGTATTTTACATGGAGTTACTATCTTCTGACCTCCACAACCCAGTTACTGGGTAAGACTGGTTGTCAAACTTTCGGGCTTCTGACAACGACGGTCACAGATCCACGAGTGACAATGTCTTAACGTGCTTTCTGAGGGACGGTGGGGTCATGGTATGTGAAGATGGACACCCATCCACGGACCAACCGTGACGAGGGTAGCTTAACCTGATCGATTAACCCGTGCGGCTGTTATTGCTTAACCACATGCCCCTCAAATGTCAGTATTTTAGTTCAAAATAATACTAAAACCATGTTTAATCCGCTTTTATTATATATAACTGTCACATACCGCCAGTTGTTCGTGCAGCCCTGTTATTATCTAATAGCGCTTGTAGAATCTGACAGTTTAATTGGCTCGCAAACGGGCGGCGACACCGTGTGGTGGCCTGAATCATTTTATAAACCACAAACTTCTCTTTGACGATTCAATATCTTTGAAAGTCGATACCAAAGTTACCAGGTTGCACAAAGTTTTATAGGTTTTTTTTTTTGTGAGGAATTTTTTAGAAGCAGCCTGTATAAAAATGTTGTTTTTTAACGAAATTGTGGTTACACTAGAACACAGCCAGTCCGTTTTTAAACTACTAGTGACTCCCTGCTTCACACGGTTGTTCCTAGTTGGCAAAGCTGCAAAAGGTTTCTTTATTAAATGAAAGTTACTTTTTAATGTATTAAAACACATCACTTCCAAGATATTTTCATTGTCATTGTATAATGAGGGTTTTCGTGAAAATTTACGACACCAGTGGGCACCACTGTGACAAGAGGTCTTCCAATATAAAATATATGATGTCGTTCATCATTCGATTCATTCATTCGTTCATCATTCAGTCAGGACTAAAGAAAATATAGGCTCTTTGACAGATGCCTGGACCTGACGTGTCAGTGCTGCCACCTAGCGAACGTCATTTCAGAAAACCCTCATTGAGAAAATAATTCCCGGCGATATTATTTTAATTTTATTTATATTATAACCTATGTTGTCGCATTGCAGGGCAAATGCCTCCCTTCCCCTCTTTCCACTTTTCCCGGTCTACTGCGATTGTGGGCCAATCCTTGAAGAAGGTTCATAAAAGATTCTTTTTATTATATTATGAAAATTTTATTTTTATCTGGCAAGCAGGGACCCTGCTTTACACGGTTTTTACGACTTGATAAAAAATGAAGCTTTATTTATATCTATTTTTTTCATTTATTTATTTATATCTAAATAAATATAATGTGATATACACATAAACCCTCCAGATTATCTGCTCTGAATGACAGTAAAAACTGCACCAAAATCCTTTACAAATTTTAGAAAAACAACGCTGTCACACAGACACACACGAAAAGCGACTTTAGAGCTAGACTCCTTTGTGACGTAGACATCGCTTTATATCGTTGGTCTCTGATGTCACATTGACAGTTGTTATAGGTAGCCAGACTCCTGAATGCAACAACCGCTCTAACCTTAGAATATCGATATTTCCCAGAGGATTGACAGAGGTCAGAATAGTCGCTTTGTATACTGATATTACAACGCATCTTGTTTCACTAGAAGTCACTATGAAAATTATTTGCTTGTTGCGAAACAGTTAGGCAATGAAGATAAGGCCCACGCCCTATGCAGCGGGGTAGATTCGTAACACACTAACGGGTGGAATGGCTTTCATTTTGATAGTACAGCAACGTTCATTGTGTCATTTACGTTGTAAAGCGGACAATTTTTTCGAACATATGAAGCAATGGATTAGCAGTATCTTTCAAAATGATTCTGATTGTGATTGATATGTCCAGTAAACTGAGATTATCTTAGCTACTAAGTACAGATGCCAGCACATCATGCTAACCGAAACTGTCAAATTTTGCCAATCAACTTTGAACCTTGTGCTTTAGCGATAAAGTTGAAAATCTGTTAAGGGAATTTGACAGATTGTAGTAGCTTGATGTGCTGGCGTCTGTACAAAAATCTTAAATTCACAGACACACAACGCAAACCCTCCACCTCTAGATCTAGGAGCATGAAATATTGCACGAGAGTTTCTTGGAGATTTTTAAAATTCATCCCTAAATGGGATGAAAGTCCGTCATTTCTGTAAATTGGACATCCCATCAGGCATACGATTTATAACAGATAGTTCTGCTAAGTAAGGTAATAATGTTTTGATGAAACACGTCATACTTTGATGAATTACAAAAGATCTGTGTTTAGACAAATCAAAAACATGTCAAAGCATAATTTCAATATCAGCAGAAAGGTGACTGTGGAGCCACATCACAAACGATGTCTCACCTCTTTGCTCTTCGTGTGAAAACATCTGTACTGTGGACGAATTTTGCTAGGCCAATAGAAATGCCGTCGAAGTGGCCAAATTCTGTTCGAAGCTTATTTAAAATTAATAAAAGAGAATCACCGATACCGGTGAGGAAACCGGCATGTCTAAGAATCAAAAATTCGAAGACATGTGACATCTACCAACCCGCACTGGGCCCGTGTAATGGACGGCCCACTCCCTATCACAAAGAGGAGGCCTGTTTCCCAGCAGTGGGAACATTATAGGCTGATTGTATATCTTATGTAATCATTGATACGACGAAGAAGAAGAAGAAGAATGGCATTCTCACCCCAACAATATAATATCACGCCTGTATATTTCCCAAAAAATCCTTTGATGTATCTCAAGGATGTATGTATATTTCTTTGTCCGTTGAACTCGTTGAAGTGTAGTCAGTAAGGTATAAGGGCGATCGAGCGTGGAAATAGTGATACCACTCGAATGTATAGTATACATACGAATAGGGAATTTAGGTCATACATGTCGCAGAATATCACTTAGGCCGTAATGATCTACCCTCACTTATCGGGAAAATTGATCACATTACGAATAATTATCGACAAAAATGGCACTCGCCATCATCACGTCTATTTTTCCCTGTGGGATAGGAGTACGTTTTTACATGGGCTATAAGCGCTATATACCTCATTTTGATCTAAAATGGCGAAGGGCGGGCGATTTGGGGAACTGAATTATATAATTTTGACGTTCATAACTTTGATTTTTGATATTGTTTAACAATCTCCAGAAATAAAGACATAAAGGTTAAAACATTCTAATTTTATTTAATTAGGTTTGGTAAATCTGTAACGAAGTGAGTTCTTGTACGTAATTTAATTTTCGGGGCCCAAATAGCAACTTTACGAGATTATCTTCAAAGGATCTAAAAATAAGATAAAGGAACAGTCATCAGAAAATTAACAAAATCTTTGACTTCACCTTCAAAGGTTACGAGGCTATAAATGCTGGAGGAAAGAAATTAGTGGAAATCTATTTCATCTATAGGGTGGTACAATGCGTGCCACGTAAGAAGAGACTTGACACACCACGTGGTCTGACATGCGCAGTACACGATTTTAGGTATCTTTAGCGGTATGAGGTCTGAGTGCGGGACGGGACCGGACGTCATAGGGGCGGCGGAAAGAGCGGGGGAGGCGGGGTCAAGTTTACGTGGCACGCATTGTACGCACATCAACGGGAAATCTGTTACAACGGATTTACTGATTCTGAACCCACCTGTGATTTCCGCGGTTATTTTATTTATTTATTTTACTATTTATGTACACACATAATAGGTATATAAACAGACAAGAAAAAAACAGAACAGAAAAACAGGTACCTACAAAGGCGATGCTTATTTCATAAGAAATCTCTTCCAGCATACCTGTGATAGGACAATATATAGAGAGATGTAGACAGCGTGTGAAAGAGTAAAGTAGACAAAAAGTATACATAAAATCATATAAACAATTCACTTCATAAAATTAAACAAAATTATGAGAATATACTTACATACCTACATACATACGTACTTCTAAAAATAATTATCACTAGAATGTTAATAATTATAAGTTTATAACGTAATCAAAATAAAAAATACATACACATCTATGATGAAGTGGAAAGATAGTGTTCATTTACCCTTCCTTTTTCAAATTAATATTTCAAATTGATGTTATTCCAAGTTAAGCAAATATCAACTTTATTTTAATGGTGATTAAGATGATTTCAGAGTGACTGGCACTATTGAAAAAGTTATAAAATGTTTGAAGTTCTAGCGTAAACTGCACTTTATTGAGAAGGAGTTAAAGTTAATTTTCCATAAACTCAATTTGTTTACATTTTTGGCAAATGAGTCGCGAATGCAGATTAGGTACGTGCAGTATACCCAGGGTATTTAGCCCCAGTCAACTACAACTTTTCTGACGGGAAAAACGGGCTTTTTTTCAGCATTTTTACCATGGCATGAGCTGTATGTTTTAGTTCGTTCACTCATTAGAGAAGAAGATGAAAACATGACAAGACTATTTTTATATGGTTGTCATGATGTCCATGGTAAGAACTTAAAGAAATATGGTAAGACGCCTGAAAGCCATCAAAGTTCAGTGACATTAAATCCAGAATCAACATGAGAATTGTAAACAAATGTTTTTAAGCTTTGCATGAGACTTGAGTCGCTCTATCTTATCTGAGATAGCTCAAGGAACACTTGAGTCTAACTTGTAAGATGTCTCTCTGTCACGGAAAATAAACGTTGGGTGTCAATTTGCTTAACAATTAATTTTCAGACTATAATGCGCAATTTTTTTTTCGTGGTTATGTATCACTAATAGAACATATTTCAAAGAACACAATTGATTATTACTTTTTTCAGATTAAATCCTGAATATTGAAATATATACCCAAAACTTAAAAATGTTTTTAACGATTCACAAGCGAATCGCAGAATATACAAGATATCTTAAACAAACATTTATAAGTTTTGCATGAGACTCAAGTCACTCTATCTCAAGTAAGACTTAAGTCTAACTTGTTAGATATCGTTATCTAACTATAAGTTCAAGTGCGAGCAAAAGCACGATAACTTCAGGTTCCTCTAATAGGGTAAATCAAAGTGGCAGTTTAATTAAGTACCAAGCTGACTAGCGGGAAGACGGCGTGTGCTATAACCGCAAGATTAAACGCTGCAATCCATAGCTTTCTGCACTGGGATATAATAGCCTCTTTTTATTTATATTTCGCTCTTATTTTGTTGGTGTGCTTTCTAATCTCAGGGTGGCAAACATTGACGCGCAAACTGTAACTAAGAAACATGAGTAGACTCATAAAAACTCACACAACACACACTTACACTCACACTCACTCACTCACACACTCACACTCACTCACTCACACACTCACACTCACTCAGACTCATGTTATATAAAAAAAAAAAATCTGATGTTTCATAAAAAAGTGTAAAAACGTACGCGGTCAAAATGAACAGTTAATTTTATTTCTTATAAGGGACGAAACATTTCAAAGGCCGTCTGAGTGACTGGAATGAATTCATAAAAAATAGGTTAAGAAGCAAATAGACACAGAGGTGTGAAAATCTATGACCAACATAATGTTGAAAAAGAAACTAAGTCAAACAGACCAGCTTGCTCTGCTCCAGTTTATGCCTTTTTTTTGGTTCAAATTCACATCAGAACTTACTCTTTTTAAAAGTATTCTTTTGTTGGGGTCGGCTTCCAGTCTAACTGGATGCAGCTGAATGTCAGTATTTTACATGAAGTGACAGTCTATCTGACCTCCACAACCCAGTTACTGGGTAATACGGTACCCCTTTTATAAGACTGTTGGTTGTCATACTTTCGGGCTTCTACGAAGCTTTCAGAGATCAACGAACGACAGCCGGGATTAACGGCTTAACGTGCTTTCCGAGGCACGGAGGAGTCTTGATATGTAAAGATGGTCACCCATCCACGGACCAACCGCGGCAAGCTTAGCTTAACCTGATCGATCGACCCGGGCTGCTCTTATTACTTAGGTATAGCCCCTCAAAGTATTCTTTAGGATAGTGTCAGCAAATTCACTCTTATAGCTTTGAAATATTTCAAAACGTGAGCAATCATACATAGTATAAATCATTTATCATTTTATCATAAATATCATAGTGACGCGCTAATACATCGCCAGCGATGCGTAAGCTTCATGCACCTGTTCTTTTCCCCGGCACTCTTAAAACCTGCAAGAGTTAAATTGTCAAATTCGTATGTAGAGATTTCACACCTCAATTTCCCTCACTTTAAACACTAGCACGCGGTAAAGGGTCGACTGCTAATTGGCTTTGACCTATTTTCTTTCGGTCAATGCTTTTACGGGTGTTTGAAGAACCAAAGCTTTTTTCATGCCTCGCTTTTGCATAACAGGACCCGGGAAATATCTTAGAAATGATCAACAAAAAATATATAATATTACCAGCTGACCCGGCTACGCGTTGCTGTGGCTAACGTTTTTGTGCAATAAAATAATATTGCGATTATAAATGGAGATGTAAGCTATCCTATCTTTCAAGTTGGATCAAACTGCACACGGTGTACAAATTTGATTAAAATCGGTTAAGTAGTTTAGGAGTCCATCGCGGACAAACATCGTGACACGTAATTTATAAATATTAAGAAGATTATGTGAATTCAGGGAAATTAATTGTTTTGCAAATTGACTATTAACTTAAATTGTCCGTATATTCAAATCACAACTGTCAAAGAATGACATGACATGGAAATTGACGTAGGGTATCAATTGCTGCGGATGAATAACCGAAAGTCGTGGTCGTGGACGTCCGTCGTTCGGTAAAGACTACATCATGATTCTTCTGTTTAACAGTTCGTTCTCACATTATAAATAAATAAATAATAAATAATGGTAGGTAATGATGTAACTAATATTTTTGTAAAATATAATTTTAAAAGAGTGTCCATGGAGTTTCTTGCCCGTTCTTCTCTATAGGTACAGTCAGCATCAAAAGTCGATTAACACTTAAGTTTTTTTAATCTCGGTTATTGAGCAAAATATTAACCCTTCAGTTTTTTAAATCTCAGCTATTGAGCAAAATATTTGTTCAAAATCGCATTATACTTCTGCTGCAATTTCGAACAAATATTTTGGTCAATAACTGAGATTAAAAACACTGAAGTGTTAATCGACTTTTGATGCTGGCCGTACCTACGCTTTGGAATGGGCAACTAGCTTTATATTTTCTGACTGACTGACTTCTTGACAATTCAAAAGTGCCTGTAAATGGTTTAATTGAAATAAATGCTTTGAGTTTGAGTTTAATACTGTAAATAATGACTGACTTCCAAAAAGGAAGAGGTTATGCAAAGCCTACTTTACTACCTGCACACTAATTGCGTAACACACTTTCAATAGCAATCTGAATAATGTTTGCTAATCCATTGCTTTATATGCTCGAAAAATTTGTCTGTTCAACAACGTAAATAACGCAATGAATGTTGTTGGAACTATCAAAATGAGAGCCATGTTAGTGTGTTACGCAATTACCCCGCAGACTCTTCTTTATCTTTATAACTGACTTCAAAAAAAGGAAGAGGTTATGGAAAGCCTACTTCACTACGTGTATCAATACAGAGAACATCGTTGTAAGTGTTATGAATCAACAATAGTATACTTGGGATTATTAAAATCAGCACCAACGAAAATCGGACAGCATGGCAAACCAATATCAGATTCTCAGTGCACTACGGATTTGTAGATATAATTTTAAAGGGCACCACGTAACAGTGTTAGTTAGGACTGACAACTTAATTGGGTCACCAGCTGGCGGTCCGGGCACGCTGTGTGTGGTAAGAAGCTGGAAACCACTGCGCTTTATCAATTTCGTGACTCAACGTTCTTGGTTATAATCTGGTGTTAAGGATTTTCACCTGCACACTACACACACATTACACTATATATATATTTTTTTTTTGGTTAATTTGTTAAACTTATAGGTACATGTATGTTTTTTTTTTCCTTCATAATTTGTCTAGAGTTATAAAATTGACCGTTGTAATGTTAATATTAATTAGGTTTAATTCGGAGTGATCCGTATCACAGGGTATCCTAGTATGAACGCCAGTGTATCACACAAAGGATCATAATCTCATGCATTTTTGTCAAAATGCTATAATTCTTGTCTCTGTTTATAACAATGTGAACCTTTGTGAAAAGAGAAAAATAATAATTTTATATTTAAACATACACACGCGGTTGGTTCGTGAATGAGTCACCATCCATACCATACAGAAACCCCTTCTTGCCACAAAAATCACGTTAAGCCGTTGGTACCGGCTGTCAATCGTATTTCTTTGACTGTCGTTATTATAGTGTACTCTGTGCTGTCGTTACACAGTCAGAAGCTCAAAAAGTCTGACAACCAGTTTTACCAAAGGATATCGTTTTACCTATTAACTGGGTTGTGGAGGTCAGATAGGCAGCCGCTTCATGTAAAGTAGGTACTGGTATTCAGTATAGTTCAATCTCAAATAATCTCAATATAGTTGGGAAAAGACTAGGCGGATTTGACAACGTATACCGAGACACCTACTATCAGACTATACTCTGTTAATTATGTGATCAAATAACGAAGTTTGGAAAAATAATTGTTTTCTAAAAAAGGCAGTAGAGATTATTTATGTATTTATTTATTTTATTTATGTTGTTTTATTTCCCCTACTTTTTATATATGTACTTCTATATATTATTATTTTTTAATACTGTTAGCTTTTAAAATTATGTTTCCACGAATAAAAACATTATACTGGCAGTAGAGATGTTTCATATAAATTATCTCAAATTACAAACATACACAGACCGCTAAAATCATAACCCTTCTTTTTGGCTTTGCCGTAGTAGTCGGGAGTAAAAATGAACAAAATACAGATAGATTTTTTTAACCTTTTTCACCACAAACAAGAACTGTGTACAATCTAATATCCGTTGGACGCGACAAGTTAATTGGCTCGGCTGCCGGCACGGATAGGCAGTGTGTCAAACCAAACCCACTACAGGGTGCTATGATTAACATCGGGTCTGTTATAACAATTTTATATTTGCGACATTTTTTAATTAACGGTGGCTTGATGTGGTTCGTTTTATCTTAGAAGCTGATTAGCAGAGCTAGAAATGGTTGGTCAGAGAGTTGAGAAATACAGGAAAGTAAGGATTTATATCTGACGGAAGCTCCTATCAGTATTCACGAGAAAGATACAGACAAGGCCTAGTTTCGGCCTAATTAATTTTAATGCGTTTTCTTTTGGGACAAAAAATATTTAAAAAAACAGGCTTGCCAGTTACCACAATTCCAACAGCTAATAATGAGTATTGATATGTATGGAGTGGATATAAGTTTACAAATGAAATAAAACCGAAAAGAATATAACTTTTTACATTATACTAAAAATAGTGCTCAACTGAGGTCGTAGAACTGCTTTGCAAGCACGGCTTAAGAAACTGATTCAGATGACAAGAAAAAGTTTTCTTTTTACTCTCTTTGAGGATTTATCCACGGCGCGCAACCTTTTTATTACAATAAAAAGATACTGTCAGCTTTTGCTCGGTTGTCAGATAGAAAAAGTAAAAAAAAAATGACTACCAAAACCCTTGACATTTGCCGAAAACGGTGGACATATTCCAATTTCAATTTTCATTCGGGCCATTTTGAACGAGGTACTTCGTACTACGCTATTCCCTATGCATTGCCTCGTTTTTGTCCAAACGGATTACCGTGATTGAACGTGTGTAGTGTGATAATACAATGAAAACCGTCAATGGCTCTTTTTTTTTTCAGGATTGGAAATCATCAAATGAAGCGGTCATTTGATGATTTCCCGCTCTGTGTGGAACGGAAGGGAGTGTCAGACTCTCATTGACTAAAACCCACCCGTGTTCCTTCCTTAGCCCTTTATGTTCCGGGCCAGCGGTAACCCTTTCGGACAATCCCGCTGACCCGACAGGTTTCGGCCCTGACGGGCCCCTTCATATGATGCTGACATCAGCTCTTTGAGGCGCGCGTGGAACACGTACCTACGCGCCGTCCGGCACGGGCCTGGTCCTGATGGGATGGTGAGCTACTCGTTATGGCCCTTTACCGAGAATTTCATTGGACATATCTTACACATGTTTACTGTCTAGTAAACTGTAAAGGCTTTCGGAATATATACTGTGAATTATATTATCGAACGCCGACCGTGCGAACGTGGAAACATGAAAGCTCAATAATTAATTTCCGACGCGGTAGGAATACCTCTCTCGAAATCATCTTTAATTAGACTCACAGGTACAAATAAACAGAGTTACAAATGCGCAGAATTTATACCACAAAATACACACGCCTCTAACCGTACCCCTCTTTAGATAGATTTCAAAACAAAGCTTCATCATCATAATCAGCCTATAATGTTCCCACTGCTGGGACACAGGCCTCCTCTCGGTGAGAGGGAGTGGGCCGTAATCCACCACGCGGGCCCGGTGCGGGTTGGCAGATGTCACATGTCTTCGAATTTATGGTTCTAGGACATGCCGGTTTCCTCACGATGTTTTCCTTCACCGTTTTGAGAGCAGTGGTGATGAAATAATTTACACAAAGTAAAGCGCCTGTCTGGGTTCGAACCTACGACCTACAACTCGTAAGTCGCGGCCGTTATCACTTGGCCACCACTGCTCGAAAACAAAGCTTGGTTACCTTAAAAGCTAACGAGCATAAAGCAAAAAAAAGACTTACCCAAATGACAGAAAAAACACACCAACGCCGCAAGCCACATCACGATAGTTTTATTTTTTCACATCATTAGGGCAAACACTGCTCTTTATCACTTATCTTCATTAGGACAGTTCACTTTAAATTGTCATTCCCAGTCACATTCACTATTCACTCAGTGAATCACCCCGCACAATGGACCTGCGAACAAAAAGTATTGACAATTCTTTACTCCGTAAGTTTTCTTTTAATGGTTCTTTAGTGTATCAAATTCTTAGAACCTAGTCCTTTTAAAAGCTCGCGACTGATATTGATAGTCTTTGTATGAACGAAAACTGGAATTTTTTAAGAAAAATGGTGTAAAATAATTTGATAGATCAAAAAGAAAATAAGATGTTTTATTAAAATATTGTTTGAAGTTCATTGCTCCCAAGACAAACAAGGGTCTTGTTAGTAAAATACCTACGACTCAAATCATTATTTGCCGATGAAATCACGATTTTCTGGAGACATCGACAAATCCGGCCTCAGCGATTTCTTTCTCATTAGGATTCGCAACATATATTCGTATTGACAACTATAGATTCATCAGCCCCCAGATTCATCTAAACATGCCAATCAAAGAATGATTTAGCATTAGCAGAATCAAAAAAGGATAACATTATAAATCATCATCTGCCTAGCCTTTTCCCAACTATGTTGGGGTCGGCTTCCAGTCTAACTGGATGCAGCTGTATACCAGTATTTTACATGGAGCGACTGCCTATCTGACCACCACAACCCAGTTACTGGGTAATGCGATACCCCTCGATAAGACTGGTTGTCAGTCTTTTGGGCTTCTGATTATCTGTAACGACTATCAAAGATCCACGATTGACAGCCGGGACCAGGCACGGAGGGGTCTCGGTATGTAAAGATGGCCACCCATCCACAGTCCAACTGCGGCAAGCGTAGCTTAACCTGATTGATCGACCTGTGCGGCTGTTATTATTTAGCCACGGACCCAACAAACGTAAAATTATGAGAGATTTTTAACAAATTCTCTCTCTCTAATTAATTAAGAGGATTCGCAGATAATTGACGAGTCTATAGTTGGCATATAGAAAGGTTTTGTTTTGCAGATAGTATCAAGGTATTATATGAGTTAAAAATAAAAACAAAATCATACTGAAGATGGTGGTAAATTGCTTATGAATTATTCTGTCTATCAGTGTCTATCAGTTACTGGAGTGTTTATAACTAACAACATTCATGATGAGGTAAGTTTGCATTATACTTGTCGCCGGCTGAAAGTTTCCGACTTAGAAGCACAACTCGAGTTAAAAGTTAAGGCAGCTTGTCTGTTGGATGTACAATATCATATTTCTTATTATACTGATATTATTTTATATGATAAATAGGTGTCTACGTTCTCAAACCTTAACTGTATACCAAGATAAGTGATTCTAAGTTATTCGAGATATTATGGCATACTATATAATACAACATTATAAATTCGAAAGTAACTCTTGTCTCTAAGTTACCTTTTCACGCCTAAACCACTGAACAGATTTCGATAAAATTTGGCAAGGAGATAGATGGCATCCTAAACAGAAGCAAATAGATGGCCTCATAATCGGGTCAAAAAGTAGCCTGACATAGGCTACTTTTAGTCCCGATAGAAGGTTCCCGTGGGCTGATTTCTGACATTCAGCAGGGCGAAGCCACGTGCAGAAGCTAGTACTCTATAATAACAGCGATTAATTAAATTCACATAACCTACATAACTTAACAAGACAATCAGTTGAAACTGGTTAGCAACAACACGCTCATTTCAAACTTGCTGGCTGTTCATGAGTATAATATGTTGCCAACTGAACGCTTGCACAAGTAACATATTACCACGTTCCCCGGGTTTCCAGCAATCGACTGTGAACTTGCAAGTGACACATTTAATGCTTGCAGCGCTACCGAATTGAACCGGACGTGCAATTGCGAACTTTTGTTACTGGAGAGTTCGGTTCATTGAACCTTTTGTAATGTTATGTAAATTGGTGGAAGCCATATACAATCATAGGTTCTTTTAAAATAAAAAGCCGTAACTTTAAAGGGACTCGGAATGTGAATTCTGTGAAAGAATATTGGATGCGTGAAATAATTAGAAAAACAATAAAATGAAATAAGTTTTTATATAAACGATTTTAGCGGTATCTACAACGCCTCATGTGAACTACGCGTCATACTCACGCCACGCAAAATCCTGCATCTCGCAAGCAGAGTTTACCGCGCAACGGCCCGACATGAATAATTGGGCAGTTACCCACGAGACACGACTCCCGTCTGGTCGGAGGTTCCTTTCTTTTCTATGGAGAATGAGTAAACTTTACACCCCGTTTCTCATACCTCTAAACTATCATGAGGACACAAATAAATGCTTTCGGGGAGACTGAGGGTTACCTATGTACATTTTTTTTTACCACTCATCGTCATCTGCCTAGCCTTTTCCCAACTATGTTGGGGTCGGCTTCCAGTCTAACCGGGTGCAGCTGAATATTAGTATTTTACATGGAGCGACTGCCTATCTGACCACCACAACCCAGTTACTGGGTAATGCGATACCTCTTGATAAGACTGGTTGTCAGCCTTTCGGGCTTCTGACTACCTGTAACGACTATCAAAGATCAACGAATGATACCTCCACAACCCAGTTACTGGGTAATACCATAGCCCATTGGCGTATCTAGGGCTTTACCCAGGGCCCTTAACCAATTTTTTTTTCTTTGGTGTATCCTCATGGATACCCTCCGTCTGGGAAGAACGGTGGGTTATGTCGGACTCCTACCGACTAAAACCCCATTGTTCCTTCTACTATCTTAGGTCGGGGGCCCGGGAGATACCTATAATTAAACCTGTCTACCTACATATTACGGTTCATGAGATATAGCTCGATAACAGTCAGACAGACGGACTGTGCAAACGGGACTCGTAGGCACCCTTTGGGTAGAAAACCGTAAAAAGTCTTAATACTTTATGGCAAAACACAATCACCCCGCAAGGCCGCAAACAACTCGGAAAGACGAACGAATAACAATTACATAAGTAAGTGCGCAAATATCATTCAACTTATCATAACAACAAATAAATAAATACAAATAATAATATAAAAAGTAAGAGATACTCTAGCGGGAAACTTCCAGCTTCTTTTATTCATAGTTAACAAAACTTTCGCTTACTTATTTCCATTTGCTTGCTGAAGCGACAGAGGAAAAGTTACAGACTGGCAATTACATTCGTCATAGTTATGCTGAACAGACGGACCGATTCTAGTTATCTATGGCTCCTGTAGACCGTGCAGTCTATTCTAAGGATTTGTAATTTTTTTTTAATGATGCGAGAGCAAAAGGGTGAAAAGGAGTTGATGGCAGTTAAGTTAACAAAATATGTTAAAACTGTTGCCCGCGACTTTTCTGCGATCCAGGATTAAAGTAGCCTATGTCCTTGGCCAGATCATGGTTTATCCATGTGCCAAAAATCCAAATCCGTTCAGGCGTTTAAGCGTGAAATCGTGAAGTATTCCCGTTTGAGCACCTATGCATTGAGCACCAAATTTTATCCCATTTGAGCACCGATCAATATTTTACCGTGGTGCTCAAAGGGGAATAATAATCGGAAGGAAATCGTGACAAATAAATCACTTTCGCATTTATAATATCAGTTAGTATATTATTTAAGATGTTAATCATATCCTTTATGTCCTGTTATATTATCCTGAAATATTGTTCCTAAATTACATAGTGCTAATAGGACAAGATCTTGCCGACAATGATCAAACAGACATGGAAAATCTCCTTATAGAATTACTAGCTTCTGCCCGCCACTTCGTCCGCGTGAAATTTCTTGTTACTCCGACCTACCCCGTCGAATCGCATCGCCTGCCCGCGCTATTACTTCGTTTTTACTTAGCGTTTTTTCGGACTTTTTTTCTTTTTGCTCGGCTCCTAAAGGCCATAGCGTGATGTTAAATAGCCTATAGCCTTCCTCAAAAATAGGGCTATCAAATGCAAAAAGAATTTTTCAAATCCGACTGGTAGTTCCAGAGATTAGCGCGTTCAACCAAACAAACTCTTCAGCTTTATAATATTAGTACCTATAGATATCTTAGTAGTAAATAAGTAAGGATAGGTAGTATACGTGTGAAAACATGGTCCAACAACGTTAAATAACAGGATGAAACTTCGAACTCGGTTCGAGATTTACTGAGATAGAACACGACATCAAAACAACCCCCAAAAGTAGATACCCAGTTCCTGGTTTTGAACCCGCAACTTTCTGACCATAAACCTTTCCACCGCAGTAAACTTGTACTTATTTAATTAGAATTAATTAAGAAGTACAGCTAGCCACGCGTTGATAACTAATTCTGTCCGCGTCCTGCGTCCGGAGAAATGCGCAGTAATGTAATAGAGGCATTTACATTTTTTTTTCTTTTTTTAAAATCGTGACCCACACTAGGACTTCTCCTGTATTGTGGGTGCATTTACAAACATTTAAGCTCACATACACAAACAGCCAGACCCGGAACAACTACTTGTAGGTCATACAAATATTTGTTCCGTGCAGGAATCGAACCCTTGACACGCATTTCTACAGCTATAGTCTGTTCCAAAAGTACCTGCTGAAAATGTAAACAAATAGATCAGCACCCTAATTGCGTATACTTTGAATCACAATTTGAAACATTTAGAAGGATATTGCTAATACATTAATTCATATTTTCGAAAAAATTGTCTGCTCAACAACGTAAATAACGCAATAAATGTTGTTCAACTGTCCAAGTGAAATCTATTGCTAGGTACTGTTAGTGTGTTACTCAATTACCCCGCTGAAAATCTGCCTGTGGATATCAATTTGTTGTACCACTTGTTGAAAAATTTGGTGAGAAAGCAAGTTGAAATACTCTAAATACTCACAGATATTACACTACTACATTACACATACATAAATAATTGATTAATGTGTGACTGATTCCCTTTAGTGAGTGATTGCGTAAGAATTCAAACTGAACAGGGTTTGTTTAAACTTTCATGAGATATTTTTGATACAAACCATTCCCAACAGCTATGTTGGGGTCGGCTTCCAGTCTAACCAGATGTAGCTGAATATCGGTATTTTACTGGAGCGACTGCCTATCTGACCTCCACAACCCATTAAAGGTTGTCAAATCAACACGTATCAGATCGGAAAGGGATCGGCACCGTATCGCCTTTCGCTTCGCCGTGAAACAGGCGTCAAGGCGAAAGGTAAGCACGTAACCAAAGCGGATCAAAAGCTCCGATACGTCGACTCGGCTACGGCTAGGCGACGCCGCGCTTACGGCTCGCCGACCGCTGGTTGATGGTGCAGCAGGCAGACCGGAGGGGTGAGAGGGGGAAGGGTGGATGAAGAGACGTAAGCTCGGGTACGGAGAGACGTAAGCGCAGGGACGACGAGCCGTAAGCGCGGGGACGACGAGCCGTAACGCACTGCACCGCGGTTCATGAGCTTGTCCCGAGGCTACGCGATTACGTTACGATTCCGATTAGTGTGCGTTGCAGTAGGGAGTTTCATACAAAGAATACTGAACGGCTCGAGTTGATACGGTGTCGATCCCTTTCAGGTTTGATACGTGTGCTGTGCCTTTCCGACCTCTACAACCCAATTACTGGGTAATACGATACTCCTTGGTAAGACTGGTTGTCAGACTTTCGGGCTTCTGACGACCCGTAACGACTGTCAAAGATCCACGAATGACAGCCGGGAGCCACAGCTTAAGATGCTTTCGAGGCACGGAGGGGTCTTGGGATGTAAAGATGGCATCCACGAACCAACCGCGTCAAGCGAAGCTTAACCTGATCTATCAACACATACGGCTGTTATTAATTAGCCAGAAGCTCCTCTGTTCTAGTTCTGCAGCTACAATCCTACAGCTACACATTGAACTTAATAAACATATCGTTTTTCTTTATCTTGGCTCACTGCCAGGTCCGTTTAGCGTAAAAAGTTGGAAGTACGCTCATTAGTTCGTACACAAACAGATGTTGATTGACCTGGTTAAATGTAAAACAACGAATGTATTACATACCTACTTTTATTATGAGATCCGTACGACTCTTTTTCGTTTATTTTTTTCTTGCGTTCAAATAAAATGCAAAGTCATTGATTGAAATAAAACTGCAATTAAAGACTTATTGAACTTAAAAACTATCATAGCCATCTGCCAAAACACGTTAGCTTCTTCCAGTGTAGAAATTACCATGAGCATTATTATATTTCAATTAATATAAGGGTGGTTTATAGAAAACTGTATTATAGAATAGAATATTCTTTATTATGCACACCATAAATACGAGTATTATCTTATTATCTTCATGATTTTTTTCTATAGTATCAAATCAGTTGTATTATGTTTTCAACACACTATCTACCTAGCATATATCCTTAAGAATATCATATATTTTTCTGATTTTATTTACTGTAGTCGATCATACACTTTTATTGCTTCTAAAACTTACGATTTTTGCGTTTAGGTCCTGTAATCCTTCTAAACTGAGTAAAAGAAAAGTAATTCAGGATATTCGTATACCCAAGTTATATTGTCAACCCCCCCACCTATGTATGTAACAACATAGAACGCACAACTAAATTCTGAGAACTAAGAATCCCATTACTTAGGATGTATTATATCCATATACCTATGATGTTCTAATTGCTTTCATAGGTTAGCAAAGTTGCTTCAAAACCGTTAGACACGTTAAAGTCGGCTAAAGTTTATCCACGTCTTGACCAAACGTACCCATACCCACAGGCCACAGTTTCTTAACTACGTAATACGTAATCTCGCACAAGAATTATCTATGATGGCCCCTGAGACCCTGATTCAGAAACTCCTGAGGCCATCGCTTTGACGAAAGACAAGTATTTTGTTTAAGACAAAACACTGTTTTTTTTTTTTGCCCTCGGGTAAACGTTTTACCATTTTTCGTACACTTTTAGCGTTATATTTTACATCGTAGATATTAAAAAAAATATAATTTAAATCACTATAAAGGCTCCGCAGACAGGCTCAACGCGACAGTGCGTATATATAAAATATCCGTAGAACAACTTATTATATGAAAACCGAGCCGCAATGCGACAGTTCATGCGACAAGTCGTGCCTGTCTTGTCCTATCGTAGAGCCTTTAATGGACAGCATTGTCGATTTTTAAACGACGATAAATCGATATTGATTTCATGTGTAGTTTAACTTAGTTCTAATTTGCAATCGATTTGGTATTTTATCGATTCTAATTTGAGGTCTGAATTTCACAAGTTAGACAAACTTTTGTTCCGCATTTTAATAAGTAATAAAGTACCTGCCTAGATGTAAATCAGTAGGCAGAATTTTGAATCACTTTGTAATTAATATGTAGGTACAATTTACATTTCTCTAATAATTCATGGAATTATTTATTTGTTGTACTGTTAAATAAAGGAAAATGCGGCAATTTTAATTTTGCACTCAAAATAGATGTTGTTTTTCATCTCAACTTAATCTCTTAATCATATTCCACGGCACCTAAAATCAGATCACCAAACCGTTCTAACATACAACAACCCGGAAACTCCAGCACATATAATCTTACCGAATCAATTACGCTAATTAAGCCCAGCCCGCATAATTTTAAGGGGTATAAACATCAAAACGCGTTAGATCCAAGTTCCCAGCCGGCTGAGTGCACACTAATGCCTTTGATCGGGTTGACTGGCTGTACTGTAGTGGCTCGGCTCTCTCACTCGGAACGTATCCGCGTTTGTGTAATCAAGCCCTAGAAGCTGCATGCTTTATTTTTGGTCGGGGTGTGAAAAACAGAACAGGGAATGTGTGCTGGATTACAAAAAAACATGGCCGATGTGTTTTTGTCGTGAATTGAGTTAGGTTTTATAAAATTTTATTTTTATTTTTACAAGCTTATAAAATAAACTATGCCCCACAAAACCTTTTTCACGGTTTGTCTGTGGGAATGGAACAAACAGTAAGACATAGAGTGGACACATAATTTTCCCTAATTTAATATCACATTAAATAACACTACAATTACAATTTACAAGCTAACACTAAAATATATATACTAGCTGCACTCCGCGGTTTCATCCGCATAAGTGTCGATCTCGCGGGTATATCGGGATAAAAACTATCCTATGTCCTTCCCCGGGATGCAATCTATCTCTCTGGCTCTCTCTAAATTTTATCGAAATACGTTCAGTAGTTTAGGCGTAAAAAGGTAACATACAGACAGATAGACAGACAGTCGAGTTACTTTCGAATGTATAATATTAGTATGGATTTTCCCCTTATTTACTTATGAAGTAACTAACAAGAATTGTTATTTTGATTATATGTAATTATTATTATCGAAATTTTTAACAAACAGGCGTGACACGCGATATAATCGCGTGCGACATAAATATCGTTGCGCGACTTGCGGTGCCTTTGTGTCGCGCGCGATTTTATCGCGTGTAACGCCTGTTTGAAGGTGCCTTTATCCGTGCAGGTATTTTTTAATCATCCTAATTCAGTCGACTGTACATACAGCGTGTATCAAAAATGTGTCGTCGTTATAAAATAGGCTAAAGTTTAATTTGTCACTAAAAATATGTAGATAGCATTGAAATAAAAAAAAACCCTCCGAAATGACACATAAAAATCTCTTGTTGAAATTTACCCAAATACACACAAAAAGTATATTATACTAATCTAAATAAATAAACACATATAATAATAAACATGAAACAGGAGCAAAGAAAATATAATGATGATGTTTAAGGAGAGAGGAAGTGCTTTTTTACATTAAAAACTACAAGATTAATTTTAAAAAAAACAACACAAACAAAAACCTGTGCGAGGCTAAAAAGGATTCTATTTCAACATAATGCAACTATATTAAAAAAAAAAATACAGCAGCGCTGGTATTATGATAGGGCTCACTGTGATCTATAAATCCCACAAGGGGATTAAAAATTACGATGTTGGTCTCACGGAGAAATGCTTCAGTAAATATGAATGAATACACATTTCTTATACATGCTATACAATATGTTGCGTTAATACGCAAGCCCTCATACACCCCAATTAGAATAATGAGTTAAAAGCATAATGCAATGACCACAACTTATGTCTTGAAATATATCTATTATTATTAAGAAAATCGTGGTGACCATACCGTTACATGACGCATTTAAAATTGAATCTTATTTCTTTGAAATGAGATTTAATTTTCTTTGACTCAATCGTCGGTCAGTATGGCAAAATACAACATTTTTGAAAAAAATATCTATACTAAAAGTTACTGAAATCGATTCTGTTGTCAATTATGAGCCAACTGCTTTCAGGACTTGGGTTTATTATGTTAAACCTTGTATGGGTAGGTTGCAAATCACAAGCTTTGCAAATAATTCCATCTGAAAAGCTCATCATAGGTACCTATCGATAAAAGAAAGCTTAACTGGAAAATAGTAATATTGTCGCCATCATGAAATACAATTTTCATTATGGAGTAAAATATTAAATGGACATGAAAATATCCATAACTTATCGCGTTTCAATGTAATAACACTTGCGTTCCATGATTTGTCATTACGTATATTAATACAATAAATAAACAATGAAGTCATACCGTATGTCACGTGAACGATTCAGTTATATTATTTTAATGAAATTCGTTAATCAGTACCTACTTAGTTTTGTTTTTGTTTTAATAAAATATGACAGTAATTACTCTGTGTTCATAAGTTGAACGAGAAAATCACTTCAAACCTTGATATAATTATTACTTTCATTTGAAGACACGAAGCCAAAAGTAATGGTTATTTAATGGTGTCTGCTCGATGATGTACCAATATATATTATATTATTTGAAGTCTAATATTAAGGCGCACTTAAAACACTAAATATTAATAGCGCCAAACATTAAGCTAAAATTTTGCCTCTATCATCTTTAAACGATTTACAGAAATGGAACGATGTTTTAAATTCGCTTAGCGTTAAATGTAGGTATTTAGTAATTTGTGGTGCTAGCGGGTCCTAATGAGTTCCCTTCCTCCAAGTTATAGGATATTATAGGATAGACGTCTTGAGAGTATTAACAGCTAA
Source organism: Luperina testacea (assembly GCA_927399505.1). Lineage (NCBI taxonomy): Eukaryota > Metazoa > Arthropoda > Insecta > Lepidoptera > Noctuidae > Luperina > Luperina testacea. The sequence goes on from OV656771.1 coordinate 6,545,357, forward strand.
AGTTAACGAAAATTATCTAAGCCGGAAATAAATTTATATAAATAATATATATTATCCGAGTTTTTGAACCAAGAAGCTATAAAAATATCGAAAACATCAGTGAACATAATATACAATCCCAGTGAATACAAACGTAAACAAAGTGATAACGTAAACAAAACCTTAGTCAAAAATACTTTTGAAAAGTTATTTCCGAGTGCATACAACCCGAATCTCTTCAAAGTAAGAGTGAACAGACTTCTTCTGGGTAAGCTCACTCCATCGTCGACTTTGTTTCTGTCACCTCTGACCTAGACCAGAGTCAAGAGCAAACCCAATAAAAAAAATATCTGGACTTTAAAAGAGACAGAGTGATCTCTGAGAATTTTTTATTTTTTTATTGCACGCCTTAATATGGTAACCGATTGATAATGTTTATTTCGGCCTTTCTTCTCAGAGTAGTCTTCTTATAACTAAGTGTTAGTAAACAACACGATACGATGGCACATGTAACTGACAGCAGTGAATTATATACGGACAGTCCACTCTGTCAGCAATCATTTTCAGAACCCTGTTGGGGCTGGCCATGACTCGAGCCACCATCGATACTACGCGTTTGCGCATTATATAATATTCCTCCGCATTTCTTACCGATAGAAATGCGGAGGAATATTATATAATGCACCCAAGAGACTAGCAATACTTGTCTAATACTTTTTTACAAAGAACTATTTAAAACAGCAGAGGAAGTAAGCTCTCGAAGTCGGCGTGACCAATACAGACTTGTGCTAGATGTGCTGCCTCGATCAGCGAAATATAATAAAAACTCTGGGGCTATGTGTGTACGTCTCTATAATAAGTTACCAAAAATGTTTAAAACATTAAATTGTAAATTATTTAAAATCCAATTATATAAATGGCTCAATAATAATAATTTCTATTGCATTAATGATTTTTTTAATATGAATTCATAATGTATCATGTAGTAAGTAAGTTTGCATGCTTAGTATTAAGCAAAACATGTCCGATCTAATGTTTTTTCAATAACACCATGTATACCATGTTTTATGCAAATAAAATAATAAATAATAATAGTAAATTCAATTATGAAACCCTCATTTTTATCGACAGCATATCAATACTCGTTACGCGGTCAATAAAACTTTAGCGTTTCAAACAATCATCGAATAAATATTTTGGCAACCAGGTAGCATTTCCAGCACGGATTATTTGTATTTGACATTTTAATTAAATACGGATATCAAATATTAATTAAAATGATTATCGACGTTAATTGCGTTTGCAGATTGAAATTAATGTGTAAGCTTACTTATTGGCAATTTGTATCGATTTAAGCTGGATTACTTTATTTATGAATCAATAATACTGAAAATAAACAGTATTATCAAAATTAAACTTCAATCAATACATAAGCCAAAATCTGTTTTAAAAAAAATGTCGGGTTAGTTACACCATGTATAACTCAAGAACGGCTGCACCGATTTTTATGGACACCCATCCACGAACCGACTGCGGCAAGGTAAGTTACGCTACGAGTTAATAATATAAAAGAGATAATAACATAAAACTGTGTGTGTGTGTGTAAGTATATTCTCACAATATCTGCCGGTCTATTCTGTAAAAATCTCACCGTGAAAACTTAGGTGAAGTGAGTTTGTTTTTGCTATGAATTGACACTATTGACAGCTCACTCCACGCTCACTTCACCTTAAATTTCACGTGAGATTTTTACAGAATAGCACCACTGTTTAGTTTTATTAAGTGAATTGTTTAAGATTTTATGAATTATTCTTTTGTCTCCTTTACTCTTTCACACGCTGTCTACATCTCTCCATCTATTACCCTATCGCAGGTCTGCTGGAAGAGATTTCTTATGAAATAAGCATCACCTTTGTACTTATTGTTCTGTTCTGTTTTTTTCTTGTCTGTTTATACAGTCATTTGTGTACTTATACAGCGTGGCGCTACAATGGTGACATTAATTTAACACACGTGTAGGGCTAGTGCCCTTTAATCATATTAATTTTAGTAGGTTAAAATAACTCGTAAATTGAAAAAAAAATTTTTTCAAACAAACTAAATGATAAAAATGTAACTAAAATTGGGATCACCCTTGCAAAAAATCATTCATGAAATTACTTACCTACGTTACGCTGGCTTACGTTAACTCGGAGCGGCAACGCGTCGCTTCACGCGCTGCCACTTTTCGCGCTTTAATATCGTATGGACGGTACTGTGATGAACTTGAAAATGCCTAGCGCTCTGGCGGAGGCTAGTTTTGGGTTGGTTTTGGAAATATTGTAGCACATTTTCAGTTAACTGGATTGGGTTTTGTCGTGTAGGTGGTCGATCAGGGCGTTGAGACCTAGGATCCACTGGCCGGTTTTCGCGGATGCGCTGAAGAGCTCCTACAATAGTGCGAGGATTAGTAGGGCATTGTCTTGAACCGCCATATCTCTCGCGATATGTCCTTATGGCAAGAGCGGCATTTTCACGACATTCTCCTTAAATTAGGATCATGTCCGCATATTCAGCTGCTGTGTAGTTCGGATGTGTATTTGCCATCACGATCACAAGTTTACACAAGCACTAATAACACAAATAAAAGCGCCCGTATCGCAAGAGATGTCAACGTACCTACTAAATTAGAAAACGAAAACAAAACAAAGCGTCTTTATCGCAGTACCATAATCTAATTACTCATTAGTTCATTACACAAAAATAAATAAATAAAACAATAGGTAAGCGTCTTTTTCGCGGAAACATTCACAAAATTAGTCGACGTAATTATGTGCACTACTGTGAAGAAGTGTGTCAAGGGCACGAGTTAGGCTAGCACTAGAAATGCAAAAAAAAGAATTGGATTTCGCTGCGACGCGGCGGGGCGGGGCGGGGGGGGGGCACGCGTCGCCTGCGCCGCCCGCTCGCCGACAAAGGGATATCACGTTACTTTAAAGTATTGTTTATTTATTTTAATTTCATTGATGCGATGTTATGATCCGTGACCCGGCAAATGACCGCTGCGCGACAGTTCTTTAAGTACAGGTTGCTCCAAAATGCTATTTTAGAAAACTTTAAATAAATCCGCAAATAATAACGTTTAATGGAAACATAATTTCTTCATGAAACGAAAATGTGAAAACGTATATGTGTGTTAAATTAATGTCACCATTGTACCGCCACGCTGTATATATGGTAAAATACATAAATAAAAGTGAATGCAGTAAATAACACTTTTAATAGGAAGGAGCCTTTACTTCTTCAAGTGTACCTTACGCTTGAAGAAGTAAAGGCTCCTTCAAACAGGCGCGACACGCGATATAATCGCTCACGACACAAAGGCACCCCTCGTTGCGCGACTTGTAGTGCCTTTGTGTCGCGTGTCGTGTCGCACCTGTATGAAGGAGCCTTAATTCGTTTGTGATCCTATATGTATAACGCGCGATTAATTATATAGGAAGTAGCATACACATAATCAGTCTATGATGTTACCACTGCACTGCCACAAGCCTCCTCTCGGTGAGAGAAAGTTGACCGTAATGCACCACGCAGGCCCAGTATACGGTATATGTAGTAGAATAAACTTAAATATTTCATCTCTATTTTAATAATAAAAATAGCTATATTACTATACCTAATACAAGGACAGAACCAGCACTCTGAATCATTTTGAAGCAAATTGCTAATTCATTGCATCATTAGTTCGAAAAATTTGTCTGCTCAACACGTAAAATAACGCAATGGATGTTGTTGAACTGTCGAACTGTCAAATAAATGAAACCGATTCCGATTGGTAAGTGCTACGCTATTGCCCCGCAGTAGCTTCTAATTTGAAGCTGTACAAGTATATTATACTAGAGGACTATATTAGAGGGGCCCGTGGCTAAATAATAACAGCCGCACAGGTCGATCGATCAGGTTAAGCTACGCTTGCCGCAGTTGGTCTGTGGATGGGTGACCATCTTTACATACCGTGATCCTTCCATGCCTCAAAAAGCACGTTAAGCCGTTGGTCCCGGCTGTAATTCGTGGATCTTTGGCAGTCGTTACGGGTAGTCAGAAGCCCGAAAATCTGACAACCAGTCATACCAAGGGGTATCGTATTACCCAGTAACTGGGTTGTGAAGGTCAGATAGGCATTCGCTCCTTGTAAAATACTGGTACTCAGATGCATCCGGTTAGACTGGAAGCCGACCCCAACATAGTTGGGAAAAGGCTAGGCAGATGACAGAGTGTCATACAACGACACGCACACTCTTACCATGAATAAAATTCAGAACACGATTCTAGCTAGAACCCCAGGCGGTGAAATTTTCTTCCGATGTCCCCGACACCCTGTATACAAGAAAGGAATTAAATTGACTCCCGATAACGTTTAGTGACGAGCCACTAATGCCCGTTTTATAGGCACCTAAAAAATGCCTAAACTGAGCGCGTGGTTGGACTTTCGACTTTCGACGCTAAGCCAAGCGTTAAAAATCACCAGCGTAATCTATATAAAACGAATCAGAAATGAGGAGATCCGCAGTCCGCAGGAGAAACAAGGTAACCGACATAGCCCGAAGAATTGCCAAACTTAAGTGGCAGTGGGCAGGGCACATTGCTCGCAGAACAGATGGCCGATGGGGCCGAAAGGTTCTGGAGTGGCAACTGCGTACCGGAAGACGTAGCGTTGGAAGGCCTCAAACAAGGTGATCCGACGACCTTGTGAAGGTCGCAGGAACCCGTTGGATGCCAGAACCGGTCGAAGTGGAGGTGCTTGGGGGAGGCCTATGTCCAGCAGTAGACGTCTTTCGGCTGAAATGATGATGATGAATCTATATAAAGGCACATATCTTGATAACAACTTCAAAAGCATTCTATTATTCGCCAAATCTTGCATGCCTTTTGATCACAGTCCTGGGGCGAATGGCCTCTAAAACTATTCCATACGAGTTTGTGCAATCATCCTTACAGAGGCAATCTGTATCAAACAGAGGCTTCGATCCGAAATCCTTCTGTCTATAAACTTCCCGGTCCTATGATACGGAAAAATATTGGAAAAGTTAGTCTTTGCAGCGTAAGTCGTAACACATTTTGAGTACTCGGGTACTCCTCGGTTACGCGGTCCTTACATGTGAAATTGGCTTTTTATATGGAAAAAATATAAAATAATATATTTAATCAATCAAAGTATCAAAGTGATAAATAACTTTAATTTCGGAAGACGGTGTCGTTGGTTCGGCATTTTTGTTTTTGACACCGACTTCCGAAATTAAAAGTATTTATCACTATAGTATTTTTTTGAATTCGGTTGTTTTTTTCTAAAAAAGTTTTTATTTTTCACTTTTTAGTTGTCCTACCCCACAAATTCAATTAACACTAGTGCGTTGAAGAATTGAAGACACCGACTAGAAGAATCATCAAAATTCGCATAGAAATACAGTACATTTACGGAGATGCAGTACATTTTATGCATATAACTTATGCAACTTATGCATTATGCATAAGAATAATTACCTAATGTATTATATAATACTCAAACCTTCCTGAAAGTATCTATATCACATTAATGAAAGAATTATCAAACTTGCTTCATTAGTTTTTGAGAAAATTGCGGACATACAAACATACATACACACGGGTTGAATACAGAACCTCCTTTTTCGAAGTCGGTTAAAAAGGCACGCGACTTTTTATGTTAGTTTGAACACCTCCATACAAGCTTCGGGTAGGGCTTGAAATACCAATATTTTTGAGAACCGGTATAGTAGGAGAGTAGTACCTGTATTATTGGCACCGGTACCAGGAATGTACCTGTACTTGGTACCGATACCAGAGTTGTACCTGTACTATTGATACCGATACCAGAAGTAGTACCTGTACTTACTATCGGTATTTCTAATCAGTACCTACCCGTACTGTACCGGTATCAAACAAATATAAATTACAGAATATATTTGTTCAGAATATTTTTATTTAACGTATTACAAGCAGCGCCCAGCGGTTTCACCCGCATAATTTTCGATGCTGTGGGAACATCGGGAGAAAAAGTATCCTATGGGTTAATCCGTGTGCCAAATTTTATTCAAATCCATGGAGTAGTTTTTGCGTGAAAGAGTAACAAACATCCATCCATCCATCCTCACAAACTTACGCGTTTATAATATTAGTAGGATACGGATTAATTATTATTAACAGATATATTTGTTTATTTGTAAGTAGGTACATATATCTCTATGGTAGTAGGCATTAGAGACATAACTTCAAGGTTGCCAACCGAACGAGGTTCCTCGTACAAATATGAGATTAGTGGTACGCGCCGGGTGCCTGAATTTGCCGCCGGTACTTGTTAGGTGTAGTACCGGTACCTGTCCGTAGCCGGTATCCGTCTGGAACCGGTACCCAGATAAATAAAGAAAGAAACATGTTTTATTTGGGACACACAGGAAATACAAACCGAAATGGCAAGAACCGCTAAATACCGATTCAGAACTGTAATATTGGTACCGGTTCTAAGCCCCTGGATGCGAGTATATAAATTAGTCCCTCATCCCGCGCGGGATTCGTTTCAATTTAGCCAGAGCTTCTACATGCTGAAAATAATAGGATCATAAAAGCAATAGTCGTTAGGAAACACGCGAGTGACTTAATTTCTTAAGATAAGAAAAATGTCGGAATGTTATGAACAAGCTCCTATAATTACGCTGTTCAAACAACACAATGCCTTTATGAGCCACTGAATTACTTTAATGGCCCTCCGGCGCCTCTTGCTTACGAAACGTTTAAAAGCTAATTCTCATACGACGACGGTACGCCTATTTTGTACGCTGCGTAACACTTTCTGTGCGAACATTTAAAATTTTATTAATAGTAGTTACTCTTTTTTATTGTTATTGATATTGTTCCCATGCAAACGGAGTATGTGAGGATCGTAACGGTGGCGTTCTGTAGCTTCTGCTTTCCCCCTTGAGAAGACGGTATGTGTATGTTTAAACTAGCAGCGCCGCGCAGTATCACCCGCATAAGTGTCGATCTCGTGGAAATATCGGGATAAAAACTATCCTATGTCCTTTCCCGGGATTCAAACTACCTCTATACCAAATTTCATATAAATCGGTTCAGCGGTTTAAGCGTGAAGAGGTAACAGACAGACAGACAGAGACACACTTTCGCATTTATAATATTAGTACTTATACGTAGATGTTTCAATAGTGTACTTGGCTTCGGCAGTTCTATCTATACACATAATAAAATGGTAACAAAGTCAAAACTGAACATTGAATATTTTTGAAAAGTTATTGCTAGGAGACAAATTTCATCCAAATCCGTTCAGCCGTTTTGAGCCAATCCAGAACATACATCCACACAAACACACAAATGGACAATAATTCTAAAGACTATATTTTCGGCGGTATCAGATTCGGATCGTTTCCACACGGACGAGTCTAATATCGAAAATATTTTTTTTCGGAACGATTTTGGATGAAATTTAGCACACAGATTAACACAAAGGATACTTTAGTACCGTTTCTAAGTTATAATTACCGAACTGAAATGCTTTGCTGAAAAGCTTGTTTAAAATAAATAAATCACGGTAAGTGAAACCTGCAAATCAAACAAGATTTTTTCATTTAATTGATTCCAAACGCAGTGCAAGCAAACAGTAATTTGTCCACATCTAGGAGCAAAAGATCAAAAGGAGACTAGACAATTTTTCTGTTAAAAATAAACCAAGTCGTCCGTCGCCCGTTTTCCGATCGCCGCAGTGGGCGGCAGTAAAAATTTTACCCTTGGGGAAAACGTTTGTGCAATCAGAGCGGATTGTGCTGCGAATTTAAGCTAAGCCGCGCTAAGCGGCGTAGGCGCCGGGAAAACATTTCGCCCTCCTGAATCCTATTACTGATTTTTAAAAAGGTTTTTCGGAGCTCAAGTACCTATCTGAATTTTGTGGACGTCTTAAGGTGTTCGCTCACCGGGAGCATTCGCCTATAATGTAACAATTCATTATTCCACTGTAAAAGCTAGAGCTTTGCTTTTTTTTACCTGTGTTGTGTCTTTTGTTGCACTGAATAAACGTTTTATCTAACTATTTTTGTAAGTAGACTGCGCAGGCTGCCAACTGCCAAGTTGTGTAGAGCGATAATTGAAACCAGCGGGATAAGTTAAAACATTTATAATTAAACTAGCTGTGCCCGCGTCTTCGTTCGCGTAGATTTTGGGTATCAATAATGTGTCGCTTAAAGAAGGTGTAGGTACCACACTTCCATTAAAAAGAAATAATCTATTTTCTCTTTTTATTATTTTTACGCGGAACCCGAATTCTTTTTCTAGAATAAAAGTCTAAGTTACCTTATAATAACAGCTATCTGCCAGTGAAAATCCCGTCAAAATCGGTCTAGCCGTTTCAGAGATTATCCGGAACAGACAGACAAAAAAAAATGTATTTTTGTTAAGTATAAGTGCCTTAGGTATATACTTTTTTATATGCATTTAGTAAAAAAGTGTTATTTTGACATTACACACAGACACTTCTATTTTATTTATTTGTATGTATGTATAGAGTATAGATAGGTAAAGTCTATTCAAATTTGTTATTTCAAGTTAAATAAATATCAACTTTATTTTAATAGCAATTATGTTGATTTCAGAGTGACTAACACTATTGAAAAAGTTATAAAAGTGCTTGAAGTTGTAGCTTAAACTGAACTTTTTGTGTAGGAATTAAAGTTATTTTTCCATAAGCTCAGGTTTGCTTACATTTTTGGCAAATAAATCGCGAATGCAGTTAGAAGTAACACGGCCAAGTCGCGAGTAAAGGTTACATTACAGGCGAATGTTCCCGGTGTGGGAACGCCTTTATGTTTCGTTAATGCTGTCGCCAGCTTTGTTACAGATAAAATCGCTCACTTGATCTTTTCGTAAGCGCCCCGTTGGTCACGTGTTCGCAAGCGCGACTGCTGAGCGTGGGGTCCCGGTTTCGATTCCCGGGCAAAGTGTTATTGAGTTTTTCCATTAGGAATTTCTTAGTAACAGCCAGGAGTTTGCAGTGTGATATCCCCGTGCCTCGGAAAGCACGTTAAGCCGTTGGTCCTGCGCCTGATCTCTCTCCGGACCTGTCGGATTTCCGTCCCATTGAACTATGAGAGTGAGGGAAGAGGGAGTGCACCTGAGTATGAGCGCACACACACAGAGTGTACAGTATCCGGCGATAAATATTGCACAACAACCTTTACCTTTTTTTGTATTTTATACAAAGAATAAAAATAATTATGAAAAGAAGCAAATCATAATTGTTTTAACAGCTCCTTATAGATACCGGACTGTTTGTATTTCGTGCGACAGAGGTAACGCTCTACGAAGCCGAAATTAGCCAATTGTCTCTTTCCAAAGGTCGATGTGCAATATTTATCGCCGGGTATTGTACTATAATATCTCAAGCGCCGACGAGACGGGTAGTCTTCGTTGAGGCCGCCGTGGCCGAAATACGGTCTGGAGGACTTTAATTACGTATTCATGACGATATTTCTCGGTTAAAAAGTTTTCCGAGTATTTTATTCGATATAAGTAGGTAGGTAATTGAGATTTCGGCTTAGTGAGCTGCCAATACGGGTGGGGTAGACTATAATTTTTGTTTCGAAGAAAATACTTTGCCTTTGAAGAAAGGCTTTTTAATAATAAAAGTCAAGGTAAGTAGGTGCTTACTTTGATATTTATTTTATAGGGACTAGCGGCCCGCTTCAGCTTTTCACGGGTGCAATTTTTTATTTCAAATTTCCGAAATTTTCCAATTTGGTGCTGTTATTCGGAAGTTATGCGCGTACAGACATTTTGGCGACTTTGTTTTATAGAATAGAATAGAATACTCTTTATTATGTACGTACATACACCATATAAATTAAAGACATAAATACTACTACGACTACTACTATACTATGTAATGATTCACTGAATGTAACCAGCACCACTGGTTTTAACGTTTAAGTATGTTAATATATTGTTATAAATTAATTACGTACTGCCTCTACACTGCTCATCAATCAGCGATATTCAAAAATGATTGAACATCGCCGATTGATATTGCTGGAAGAGATTTCTTTAGGAATAAGCATCATCTTTGTGAGTCTTTTTCTTTCTTATTGTATGTTTATACAGCATCAACTTTAAACTAGTGTCCAAACTGTAAATATGAATTCAGTAGGTACCTATATGATTCTGAACCTGCATGGAAATGTTTCGAAGGTAATTAAAAAAAAATTTGCTCTGCCATACATTTTTTTAATTTTTTTTTTCAGGGTGAGAAATCATCAAATGACCCCTCCCGCTCTAGGTGGAGCGGAAGGGAGTGTCAGACTCTTACTGACTATAACCCCCCTGTGTTCCTTCCTTAGCCCTTTATGTTCCGGGCCAGCGGTAGGTAACCCTTTCGGACAATCCCGCTGACCCGGCAGGCTTCGGCCCTGACGGGCCCCTTCATTTCATGCTGACATCTCTTTGAGGCGCGCGTGGAACACGTACGCGCCGTCCGGCACGGGCTTGGTCCTGATCGGACGGTGAGCTACCCATTACTCTCCGCCCGCAGGCCCGCGCCTACGGTGGCCGGGAGTCGTCGCGCGGCTCCCGACGCCCGGAGCGTATCCCGCGGCGGCTGGGACGGGAGGCCCTCTCCCTCAGCCGTCCCGCCATACATTTTGACCACGTAATTTTTCCAGTTTCTATGAAACAGCTGATTTCTTTTAGATCACCGACGAAAAAATTCTACGCTGGGGTCTAGAATCATGTGCTGAATTCATGATTACAGTTTACGCACTAGTTATTTTTTTCCCTGTATGTATGTACAGACGCCAGTACATCAACCTAGTCGAAACTGTCAAATTTTCCCAATCAACCTTGAACCTTATGCTGTAGCGATAAAGTTGAAAATCTATTAAAGAAATTTGACAGATTGCAGTAGCTTGATGTGCTGGCGTCTGTACATAAATAATATTTAAGTGATGTATCAAAATAAATAATCAAAAGCAATCAGCAAAACTGAAACAGTACTCGCGAAAAAAAAACGCAGACGTTTCTGATTAAGGGGGAAGCGCTAAGGTAGCCCGCGAAATTCAAATTTTCTTACGTTTTTTGCAATTTGCTGGTCAGTATTAAGTTGTGCGTTGATTAATATATGAATCGCGGCCGTAACAAATATATATTTACAGAATTATAATCATTAAAGTCATCAACACAACTCTCTAATACCACGTAAGTCCAAAGAATAACTGTTTAATGAAATTATCATTCTTTGGACTTACGTGGTCTTAGAGAGTTGTGTTGATGACTTTAATGATTATAATTCTATAAATACATATTTCTTACGGCCGCGATTCATATATTAATCAACGTACAACTTAATACTGACCAGCAAATTCCAAAAAACCTAAATAAAATTGAATTTCGCGGGCTACCCTGTCGCTTTCGCCTTAATAAAGAAGAAAAACAGGGTTTCCCGCGATATATTCTCTCCTTAAAGAAAATAATGTAATGTCTCCTTATCTTGACTTCGTAACCAATTTATTTATTAGTGCCGCTTGTTACACAAGGTCGTAAGAATGCCTTAATAAAAAGATACGTAAGAAAGACAATTTTTAGGCTCTTTGGGAAAAGAGAAAATATTTTGAAGCTTTCCTGAATTACGTTTTATCCTGCCCTCCCCCATATTTATATAACCTATATATATATACATAAAACAAAGTCGGGTTTAGTTACACCATTTATAACTCAAGAACGGTTGGAGCGATTTTTATGATCATTGATTTGTTGGATTTGTCTCGACCCGGAATAGCAGAATAACTATTAAAACATGGTTAAAAATCACGAAAAAAGAAATAATGAAGATAATTCATTTTCTCATACATTTTGTATGGAATGGCTTATCGATTCTGAGGCGGTATGAAATTCGCTATGTCAGCTAGTTTTTCATGAAGAACGTCGATATTAAAAATACATTTATTATCTACTAGCTGATGCACGCGGTTTCACTCGCTTCCAAGAAAAAAACCTACATGTACAGACGCCAGCACATCAAGGTACCCGAAAATGTAAAATTTTCCCAATCATCTTTGAATCTTATGCTTTAGCGATAAAGTTGAAAATCTACTAAAGAAATTTGACAGATTGTAGTCGCTTGATGTGCTGGCATCTGTACGCGGATAAAATTATTTTGTACTAGCAGCGCCCCGCGATTTCACCCGCATAACTGTCGATCCCGTGGGAATATCGGGATAAAAACTATCCTATGTCCTGTCCCCGGGATGCAATATATCTGCCAAATTTTATCGAAATCCGTTCAGTGGTTTAGGCGTGACAAGGTAACATACAGACAGACATACAGACAGACAAACAGATAGACAGACAGACAGAGTTACTTTCAATTTTATAATATTAGTATAGATTTTAATCCATGTCATAGGGTACCTGTTTACAAACATCCAAATCCGTTCAGCCGATAAAGCGTTTTTGAAGATCAACATATAAACTATTGGATAGGCATTATATATTAGTAATTAATTAATATTAATAGTAATAGGATAGGCAAAACTATTATTTGATTAATATAACCCCGATGATCCAGATTAATCCAGATTTCGTCTATTGACAGCCATAACCATTATTTCAGCAATTCAATTGAAAACCGTATGAAATTAACTTGTAATCAACAGAATATTTGGCCATCAACCGTCCCGGCCAAAATCGTTACCACCCGGTTTCCGATTAAAGGGATAATCACGCTCTCTTAAAATTGATTGGGATGATGAGATTAATTTCATGTATATGAAAAGATGACACTACATCAAATTGTATCGGCTACTAAGTGAATAAGAAAATATTTAATAACTTGGGACTAGCTTCCGCCCGCGGCTTCGCCTGCATGACAGGACGATTAAAAGTAGCCTATGTCTTTCCCCAGGGTTCAAAGTAACCCCATACCAAATTTCATCAAAATCGCTCTATCCGTTAACACAGAAAGACACATTTTAATTTTTTTATAAGAAGCGTAGGTATATACTTTTAATTGCATTTAGTAAAAAGCTGTTGCGCTGACATTAATTTTATATAATTGTATAATTTAAAGATATACATTGAAAAATAATATGCCCTCATTGCTATCTGAACCAGATTCAACCGGTTTTTTGTCATACTTCTACTATAGGTACACCTTCGGTGAAATAAGCCGTATGTTATGTTCAATTATGTGATGTGTTGTTATGTAACTTTTATGGTGTACATAATAAAGACTATTTTATCTATTTCTTTTGATACATGCAAACACGACTGATATGTTTTCTATTTCATCTATCCTGTGGTAAAACTAATTTTCTTTACTTCAAAATCAAAATCGTGCAACTGTCACCCTCCATCAAATTTGAAAGCAAAACAAAGAGTGGAACGGTCTCATTATATTTTACAATGAGGCGTCCAAACCCGGGAAGCGTGCGGCATTTCATGAACACATAAGTTAGGTAAACCTGACAGACAGGACACGTCACACAAGTAAAATTAATATTATACTTTGTGACAAAGAACCCTTTTGCCATCTGTTGGTTCCCTAAAACACGGCAAAAGAATTATAATGCCAGATGAAAGCACAGGAAATTAGCCTCTATGACGTGACGGCCATATTTAAATACAGTGTTCCCTGTACAGCCAGTCTTGGCATGGACTTGGATGTTCCCTACTGGGTAATTATAGCCACGACATGAATTACTTATTCTCAATATAATATGTTTTTGCTAATAATAAATATAATAATATAATAAGCTTTTTATATATTTTCTTTCACAAGTATAAAAATGTACACAGTTTATCTTTCAAAAAGTTTGAATTTGGAACACAGGAACGCATTCTAAGTAAAACCTGTGCGACGGGTCTCCTGAGGCCTAAAAAGGCCACTTTCGCAGAATCATAAAAGGATAATATTATGAATCATAATGGACAGTTAACTTTTTTCTTTTTTTTTAAATACCAATAAATCCAATCCAAATCCTATCCCAATCTCTTTGATTATATACCTACGCAGAGCAGCGAAAAAAAGAAAAACACGGGCTGTCTTCGCCATATTATGATTCATAATGTTATCCTTTTATGATTCTGTCAAAGTGGCCTTTATAGGCCTCCTGGTCTCCTGATCTCGAATACCATTATTCAGAGCTCTGCTAAGGACACAAATAACAGTAGCAGGGAGCGCTTACAGCTAATGAACAACATAAAAATAAAATTAAGAAAACTAGAAAAGAGTTATTTGCCTTTGCCCAGCAGTGGTACAGACGCCAGCACATCAAGCTATCCGAAACTGTTAAATTTTCCCAATCAACTTTGAACCTTATGCTTTTGCGATAAAGTTGAAAATTTATCAAAGAAATTTGACAGATTGTAGTAGCTTGATGTGCTGGCGTCTGTACAATAAAGGCTATACAAAAAATAATAATACAAAAATAAGGAAGTGGTGTTCTCAATACTTGAGAAGAAGCTTTCAATGATAAATGATAAATGATAAATGATTTTATTTTGTAAGTAGGTTTGTACAAACACTTTTACACGTCAATAATATTTTTTAATAACCAATACCAAGCCAAGCAGTAAAGATCTTCGGAAAACATTATTCCCCATTGAAAGCTATCACAACGAACCAACAAAGAAGATTATTCATTTTGACACTCGATTTACCCACAGAAAGGTTGGGTATACTCAACTGAGTACTGTACAGTAGTTTTTGCGTTAAAGCGTAACAAACATCCATCCACCCATCCATTCATCCGTCCTGATAAACTTTCGCGTTTATAATATCATATTAAGTAGGTTAGGATAATAAGGAAGTGAAACGGAGTAGGAAACATGCGTTACTTCAACTAAAAGTACGGATTTCGTGCTTGGGGAGTAAACCCCCTGTACTGATACAGATGTTCTATGTCACGAAGTCCGTTTGGCTATGAATGTTATCAAGCGTGCACATGCACATTGTGATCAACAGAGACTCAACAATGGGTGAAGTAAAACGGTACACATTCGCGGAAATAGCCTCATGCGACGGCAGCAAGAGGCAGCCGCTGTGGGAGCGCGCTTGTCGGGATACGGCACTACTACAATCAAAGCCGAACGGACTTCGTGAAATAGAATATCTGTACTAGGGTTCATAGGACGACTACAGTATCATCACCAATAAAAATACATAAAATAAATTATGTGGTCAACTGGACCCGCGGGTCCAGAAGCGACCGGGTCCAGCTGACCGGAGACTCCTAATACGAATCGATAATATCAAGGCAGTCATACTCTGCAGAATAAGTCTGCTGATTGTGAAGGCCGCAGGAACCCGTTAGATGCGAGAAGCACAGAACCGCTCGAAGTGGAGGTGCTTGGGGGAGGCCTATGTCCAGCAGTGGACGTCATTCGGCTGAAATGATGATGATGATACACTGCAGAAGCACTTACAGAATGACAATAACGAAAATTAACTAGTTAATGGGGCCCAAATAGCCATAAGCAGACAGTAATGACATTATTATTTCCTCTCACAGAGGGACAAATTGTACCTAACGTTTATGATTTATTGTTCAAACACGATGACGTAATAGCTATCGGCTATTTCATTTTATTGCTTCTTCGGATACAATGGTTTTTGGCATTGCTGTATCAATCTATTATTATATTATGTATTAACTAGGAACCGGTGGACGCTGGTGATGGCGCCAAACAAGTAGCCGAATTCTGGGCCGAGTCCATTTTTTGATTGCTATCGATACGCTAAGAGCCTTGTATCCTTGATCTATAAGCCTCGGATTTCAAAAACAAAAGGCTGTTTTAATATCATACAAAACTTCGTGTTACTCACTGAATACCCCGATCCCCGAGGCCCCCGTCCCGGAGAACCCCGTATGCGATAAATAACTCACGAGCTACATTTTTTAAAGACCTTTCTTAAAAACCTTGAATGAAATCGCCAACCCGTGGGGTAATTGCGTAACAAACTAACAGTACAGTGCGTGCCACGTAAGAAGAGACTCGACCCCGCCTCCCCGCCTCTTTCCGCCGCCCCGATGACGCCCGGTGCGGGACGGGGACCGGGCGTCATCGGGGCGGCGGAAAGAGGCGGGGAGGCGGGGTCAAGTCTCTTCTTACGTGGCACGCACTGTACCAATGGCTTTCATTTTGACAGTTCAACAACATTCATTGCGTTATTTACGTTGTTGAGCAGACACATTTTTCGAACATATGAAGCAATGGATAAGCAATATCCTTCAAAATGATTCAGATTGTGAGTGCCATCTTCAGCAAGATTGGTGACCAATGGTCGTGTCTTCTATGTATGAGAAGAAGCTTTTGCTTTGCAGTAGGACAATGATAGGGTGGTATTTTATTGTATTACTAGCTTCTGCCCGCGACTTCGTCCGCGTGAAATTTCTTGTTACTCCGACCCACCCCGTCGCATCGCATCGCCTGCCCGCGCTATTACTTCGTTTTTGCTTAGCGTTCTTTCTGACTATTTTTCATTTTGCTCGGCTCCTAAAGGTCGTAGCGTGATGTTAGCCTATAGCCTTCCTTAAGAGTTAAGCTATCAAATGCAAAAATATTTTTTCAAATCCGACTGGTAGTTCCAGAGATTAGCGCGTTCAACCAAACAAACAAACTCTTGAGCTTTATATAATAAGTATAGATTATTTCTTAGCCCACCTCTACACATTCTAAAGAACATTCATCATTACATCTTCACTGGTTTAGGCTGTGCATTATCAGTCAGTCAGAAGGCTAGTTCCCGTAATTAAAAAGCCTTCAAGAAATCTGAAGGCTCTCGTAATGGGGGTTTTCGTGAAAATTTACGACACCAGTTGGCACCACTGTGACAAGAGGTCTTCCAATATAAAATATATGATGACGTTCATCATTCGATTCATTCATTCGTTCATCATTCCGTCATGACTAAAGAAAATATAGGCTCTTTGACAGATGCCCGGACCTGACGTGCCAGTGCTGCCACCTAGCGAACATCATTTCAGAAAACCCTCATTTAAAACGATCAAAATCTAGTCGCAGTGTCGTCTCGGCGACAAACAAATGTCAAAAACTTGTCAAAATGTAGGGAAATTAGACGTATTTTTGACAGATTGAGACTGAGATCAGATTGTGAACGTTCTTAAAATTACTAGATTTGCCCCTCTCATCTCAGCGACAATTAATTGTCAAAAAATAGTCAAATTTGTAGGGATTTTACGGGTATTTTTGACAGATTGATCAAACATTGAACATTCTTAAAGTTATGAGAACTGGCCCTCAGGTATTCAGTATACTCGTATTTTTATTATCAACCCTTATAATGTAATTACCACTAAGATTAACACCAACATAATGTTGATGTCTACTAAGATTAAGTATGTACTAACATAGTGCAATTCAACATAAGCTAAAGCTCAATGCACAGACATTAGCGAGGCTTAGTTCCACTATTAATAGCAGAATGTTAATCGGTATTCAGATAATGAAATCCTAGTGCTTTGCCTACTAATTGCATTAAACAGAGTAACACGTACATAGTGACTTGATTGCTTGAATTAACAATGAACTAAAGAAGATGAAGTTTCAGAAGTACCTATGTACGAATGTAACCAATTTTTTTATATAAATAAAACGAAGTCGGATTAGTTACACCTTATATAACTTCAGAACAGCTAAACAATTTTTGTGATGTTTAATTTGTTGGATTTGTCTCCGCCCCGAATAGTAGAATAACTAATAACATGGGAAAAAATCACGACAAAAAAAGATAATTCATTTTCTCATAAAATTTTTTGGAACGGTTTTTTTACGATATCTCCAGAACAGATTGACTGATTTCGATGGCGATAAAAAGTTCACCGGATCAGCTAGGTAATAATTAAAATGATAAATACACATCACACTACATCATCATTATCTTACATTGTTTTCTGAATGTGTTCACATCTTGATCAGTTCAGCGTCGAATCGTTGAGCTCCTTAAGTTTTGAGTTGAGCTGCACGATTTCTGACAAATGCGTGCACTGACTGGACAACTGCACTCAATATGTGTGGTTCTTTTGTCAAAGGACCATCTCAGACATCGATCTATATTATGGTCTTCACATGATTTGACCAATATTACCTATGTCTGGGCTATAAAAGAGACTGTGACTTCTGAGTTTGTTTCGGTCTTTCTTCTCAGAGTAGTCAGATAGTAAACGCTAACCTCATCTAGTTTTTAAAATATGATTGACGTATAAAAGTGCTTAGTACTACCTACTTACAGAAATAAAAATAAATAATTTATCATTTAGTTGTTGTAAATTAGTATCTTGTCAGGAGAAATAAATATTAAAACGAAATAAAGAAATCATGTTGGGTTAGCCCGCCTTGATCATGAGCCACCATGGGTCTATGTATATAATCATGGTTCTGAATTATGTGACTATAGCTTTATAGAATCCAGTCTACAGCAGCCTTTTGAGGAAAGAGTTTGAGTTGACCTGTCCAAACACACGGCATACATGCATCGGTCATCATACAGCGGTGCTATTCTGTAAAAATTTCACCGTGAAAACTTAGGTGAAGTGAGCGTGGAGTGAGCTGTCAATGGTGTCAATTCCTAGCAAACTCACTTCACCAACGTTTTCACGGTGAGATTTTTACAGAATCAACCGGTTGCTCAATCCTATTCTAGATAGCTCAACAACACGACACACGACGCTACCAGTCAGACGGAAATTTGTGTAGTATGTTCTGTTAGATGTAGGTTTCTCCCAAAAATAATATTTTTGCCACAGCGATATACCAGCTGTTGGATTGTGAAATACTCTGTTTACGAATTACCTACATTTAATATTAAATATAAAATGTAACGTAAAAGCGTATTTATTTATAAAAGCACGAAAAATAAATATGGTATAAAAAGAGGTGAAAAAATCTGAACACCTCGTAAATTCAGAACGTCCGTACAAATATGAAAAATGTATTCCACTTTGCAATACTTATCGCTGTAGTACCTCGGTGTATTTGAACATTTTTTGTCATATAATAATTCTTCCTCAGATACATAATTCACGTTGATAACTTTGAACATATCACGCTCCTGTCTGGGAAGTCCCCTGAGGCTATAAACTTTAAATTAAGGTAATTTCTGAATACCTGTTTAGGGAAAGGGATTTGCGACATCCATACCCCGAACTATGACTATGTTGAAAACAATTTTCACCGATTCGAATCAAGTTTTCTGATACTTTTAGTCCTACGATCCGCCTCTAACTATCAATTAGGTACGTTACTACAAAATTAACTCCTATTTTGACAAGTGTACGGGTCATATTAGTGTTACATGAGAAAGATATTCGGTTAATCCGTTTAAAAATAGTTTGGACTGATCCCTTCCGGCACAATGACAAACGAAATAGGCCATCCCTAACATAGTTTTGATACGTCATCATTTCCTTTTTGGGTAATTTAACCAAATAGTTTGTCTATTATAAGTTTTTGGTCGGAAAGCTATTCATGGGTCAATTCGATATTGCCAAATGAAAAGTCCGTGCTATTAGATAGTGCTGGATAGCATAATATAAGAGCCGGTTGTTTCAAACTGTTGGTTAATGTAACATACGTACGTCAAATAATAACGATTGCGTACTCGGTATTATTTGACATAGGTACGACAAGGTCATAATTAAAAGAAAGAAAGAAAACATGTTTATTTAGCACAAAGCCACAAGTGCACACAACAAACAATAAAAATTGTAAAAGGAACTAAAAAACTTAACTGAAGAAAAAAGAGTGTGTGTAATTTTTTGTAATTGTAATTTGAAACAACGCTCTTTTTGGTTTGACGATAGCTAGCGCCATTTTTGATGTATACGCGTATGTGAAGTTGACGTGAAACAACCCGCCCTTGGCTTTCTATAATAGAAATTGACGTCGATTCGACGTCTTTGACAGCTACTAATACATTGAACGTTTAGTGTGGTATTATAATAAGGTTTTACACGCTTTGTGACTGATGTCTATACAGGATGTACCACAGAGGTGTAGTCAAACTAAACGGTGTGGTACAGACCATCAGCCTGAACCAATTTCTCCATGGGACCAACATCGTAATGACCCAAAAATCGTTTTTTATTATGCGAGTTCTATGAAGCAGGTAGATATATTAATAAGACTTAATTAGGCATAGACAAAAACTATCTGGCTTGTAATGGATGTATGCCAAATATCATGAGCCTGAATAATTAGGTAGGTTTGACCATTCCGTCGTTGGACCATTTTATGAATGAATTTACCAACGCGGTGCGTAATGATGCTGCTATTCCCCTAGTCTTTTATAACATAATCTATATTATCATCAATATTATTGAGATGCCCACTGTTGGGCATGAGCTTCCCATATAGATTCGGAGGGTTTTGATCCCTATTACATCCAATCGCTCCATGCGACTTTTGTCAGATCGTCTGTTCACATATTGGTATTGCTAATCATATTTGAAATTTCAAATGCGTCGTATAAATCTTTGCATGAAGAATTGCGAAAGTTTAGGTTATCTCATTACACATAACTAAGTTGTAGCCAAAAGTAAGATAATTAGACCATCTTCACGAAAATGCAATAAATTTTTATAATAATTTTTTCAAGACCAAAAAATAAAAATGCAATGGTCGTTTTTAAATCAATAAAGCTTCAAACCTTTTTCATCTATAAAAACACTCATGGAAACAAATATTTGAGTACGTAATAAAAGTAACGCACCAATAAATTACGGTACTAAAAAAGATATTACTGACGTAATAAAATAATCATCTCCTTTCTTACCGAATGAAAAACTTTTAACTGATCCAGATATATATCGCACTGCACACAAATCCGCCAATGAACGCAAAGACGCGGAAAAATCTGAACAACTAAGTACGCCAATTAAAAGTTTTAACAGTCCAACACGTCACTGAATATACACAAAATTACTTGAGAACATAGAATTATTAGAAAAAAAGTTTGATTGATAAATACACTCACTAATAATGTCTAAATTTTTTTTTACTGTTGCTTTCGCGAGTTGTTCGACTTTCGAATTTTGTATCGGAACATGGCGCGGCTCGTTCGGAAAGGGCGCGAGCGTCGAGCAGACTGGTGGCCGCGGCCGGCGATGCTCAACGCGCATGTGCACACAACCTCTTATAATTTGATATCTCACATCACCGCCCCTGTGACATTCTGTGGTAAAACCTACTCGTAAATTATTCAATTTTATTTACTTATTCGTACGCTTCTGTAGAATATTATGACGTGGGTCGTGAGATTTACAATCGACGCGAGATCCGCGTGTTAGACTGTTGGCATACTTTTTAAGTACGCTTGGCGTAACTTCGCTCTTCAGTAGGAAATAATTCATCAAATACTTCAGCGCTTCCGACTGGCGTGGCCGTTAATGGTGATTTCTCGGAAATAAAGTTCTATAAACTTATCAAGAACAGATCTTTACAAAGTATTTATTCATTTTTATGATTTTAAATAAAAACTGAATATTTCTGCTTGACGGCGGCAATCATTGGAAAAATCATTTTACTTTTAAATCAATCTTTTTAATTTTTCGCTGAGAGGGCATAGCCAACTGTTTTGAAGGCCACATTACATTGTGAATGTGGCCTTCAAAACAGACATTATGTCAACATTTTGACAAAAATTTAGATTAAACTAATATTATGGATTATAAATAGAGTAACGTCTGCTCTTTACCCAGAATTAAAGCCGTAATCGAAATATATTGAAGTAAGTGTGGGCGCAAAGAGATTGTCGTTCGGTAAGCCGACTACAAATAAAGAGGTTGAACAGACCGGTTGGATTTGGCAGTACGCCCGCACCCCTAGTTATTCCGACTCGCACCGATACGACCCTTTGTCGATAAAACTAGAACATCACTACACGACAGTTTTGAATATTTTTTGGGTGACTAGAGAAAATTGTTAAATGTGCGTGACTGAAAAGACTACCTCTTTGGTTGGGAGCATGTTTGCATAGTAATTTTTGCTTTTAAAAAGTTCTATAAATCTAAAGTGCTTTTTATTGGATTTTTTTTTGTAAAAGCCCGGAGTCCGGAATCCCGAAATTGTCAAATTTTTCCAATCAACCTTGAATTTAATGGTTTAGAGATAAAGTTAAAAATCTATTAAAGAAATTTGACAGATTGTAGTAGCTTGATATGCTAGCGTCTGTACCATGACGCGATATCCGTGGTTTCAGCCGAAGTTCGGGCGTTTTCTACGCCGTTTCACTTCCGGACATAAGATTTGTTCGGGGCCCAAACTAAGAATTAATGACAACCCGATTTGACAGTTGTCCCTACTCCCGATATGTATTTACACGTCAGAAAAAAATATTTTGACACTTGTTTTACCGGGACCATTACTTTCGGACGAGCCCGTATCTTCGTTGACGGACTTATAGAGTAGACACCTCCTGGGCGGGAATAGTACCAATATATTTGCTTACTTATGGATGTTGACGACTGAAATTTAATTTGATAAATGAGCTGTTTGTTTCCTAATAATTAAATTTTATTTTATTCGAGAACATCCATCGGTTTCTTGCTAAACTTCAACTATATCCGACGGTCTTGCATACTTATCTCTTTTGTTGACTGTACCTACTATTAATACACCTATATCTAGGTAATTTCGCATTAAAGTGTGATGATATTTGTTTATGTCTAACTAACTATCTATACAGACTGTATTGTCTCACTGCATAGCAAAGGTCTCCCTTTCACTTTTCCACACAATTCTATCTTTTATTAAGATAACAATAAAAGAAAAAAAAATATTTGTAAAATCTTGAGTAGGTATGGACTCAAATCTACCCTTAGCAGTCAATATAGGTACCCAGATAGAAATCCATCTAAAATCAGGTCATTAGATAATAGGTACTTTGAAGTGTGTAATCCACGAAGGAGGAGGGTCCCTTACTAGGGTCGCTACGTTTGTGAATGTCAATGTGAAACCCTGTAGTTGCGGTCCTTATACATGTTCAAAGAGAATGGTAATAGGTGTTCTAGAACATGATTGGTTATATTATTTAAAGCAGTGTGTAGATATCTGATGTATTCAGTAGACTAGAATTTGCTTATTGGTTGCGTTCTGTGTATCGACGCCTTAGAGTGAAAACCTCGTAAGTGTAAAAGAAGTAACTTTTCAGGAGGAAGAAAGAACGTGCTGTAAAATGTTTGTACGGTGTCTTTCATGTTTTATTATTCGACTTCAAAAAAGGAGGTTCTGTATTCTTATTAATTATTTAATCCGCTTTTATCCAGAGCTATTCGATACTATAAGATCGTCCGAAATGCTTAAAATGCTACTTACGAGGCATTGCATTCCCGAGGTTTTCACTCTAAGGCGACGGTATGGTCTCAGCAGTAACGTAGAAATACTGGGCACAAAGACGTATGAGAGAGTATGTTGAAAGAAAGAAAGAAAAAAGGGTTTATTTGTCATAGAAAAACGGGCATAAAAAAGGACCAGTTAACTCGAATAATATTATATGTTTTTATACGGGATGAGCTAGACTCCTTTAATAAAGATTGGTCCTTGCGAGCTCTGGACAGAGAGAGAGGTGGAAAGAGAGTAGGGACCTTTGCCCAGCAGTGGGAGATTAATGGCTAATAAAAAAGAATTATGTTTTACATAAATATTTAAAAAAAAATATAAATAAATAATAATGTACCTATATAATATATAATATGTATATATATATATATATTATATTAATATTAAATAAATAAATAAATATAAACAATAGGTACCTACATACAAAACAAAAGGTGAGGTTAGTTAAATTCTCTCCATTGCCTTTTCTGTATAATCTGTCATTAATAAATCCAAGTCGACACGTCAGCATTTCCAAGGTCTTCGGGAACCATACAAATTGTAACCTTTAACCTCTGTCTTCAAACAGCTGGAAGGCAGTATAACACCCATTAACGACGCAATTTTCTGCCCGCTAATTTAACAAAAACCTTCCTTTTCCTTGAAACGATATAGTTCTTCATATTCTTCATAAGAACATCCATCATTATTATATTTACCTACTCATGCATTTTCTACATCGTTTACTCAAAAGCTTTCACCTTTCCCCAATGACATGCTAGGCAGCGATATATTTTGTATCTTGCCTAATATAGCTCAGTTTGAGGCCGAAGCTGCTTGTGTATTAAATCATGTCGGGTAAATTTAGACGCTCCATTTCTCTTTACTTGTCTACTTGTTTTACATTGATGATCCTGTCGAAGCCTTTATAATACCAGTCTCTTGATCAGTCAATCAAAGTACTAGGTTAACATGTGCCATATTTAGGTTCAGTAAGCATTTACACCATTTGACTAAAAACAATAGAAGCAAAATTAACAATAGTAGGTAAATGCTTAGATATAATTGGGTGCTTAGATGAATAGATAGATAGGTAAAACATTTATTCAGTGCAACAAAAGATACAATACATGATTTGATGTTTATTTTTAAATAACAAAGATTAAAAAGATAAATAGACCCATAGACACCTAACTCATAAACATATTCTATAACGGTCGATCACTACTGGGCGGTGTGTGTCTCATGGTTGCACCAAATGGGAGTCCAGCTCAGCATATGCCAGGTACAATACCTGACGCTGGTATTCTGCTGCATCCCGTTAGTGACACATGGATGTCGAAAAGACATCTGAGTTTCAACAAAATGGTACCAACATAGTGCGGCGCGTATATTGTAAAGGTGTTAAGTCTTGTACCCACAGTTGACTTGCTTTTAAAAACCGACAAAAAGATTTTGAAATTTTAAACTTAATAAATATTTGTGTAGTGTCTACTGGATTATTTGATTTTCATAGTGTGGGTAATAATATTATTATTACCTACACTATGAAAATCAAGTTTCAAATTCATTACATAACATATTATGTTATGTAATGAATTACAATACAAATGAATTACATAACATATTATGTTATGTAATGAATTACTAGTTTATGTTTTTAAGTGTGTATGTGTACGAGTTTACATGTTGGTTCTCTAATAAGATATACGAACAATGTACCTATATATTATTGTCGTTGACACATAGTTCAGATAAACAAAAAAAAAAAAAAACTTTTCCCGTTAAGGTTCAGATTGATAATTATACAGATCGGACTAACTTACCTAGTGACGTCCGATCCTTAATTATGTGAAGTAATCTCGACCTCATTGTTTACTTTGTAGATTGCACTCGTGCTCAACACGCTAATCACATTATTTAAACTGAAAGCCTGAAAGCCTTCATCATAAAAAAAAAACAAATGTTATCTGTGGTCGTCGTTGGCGCGCTCTCCTTGTCATCATCTTGTTGTCATTGTTCAGATTTACTTTTCCCGTTAAGTTCAGATCATGAGACGGTCAGTAACATCAAGGCGTTGCTGGCCTTCCTTGAGGAGCTGGGGTGGATCGATAGATCGATTTTCCCATCTGTACGCAAAATACGCGCATTGACGTGGAGTTGCGGACACCAGCCCGTATTACCTAAGGTTCAGATCGGTAATTAAGGTATAACAAAATGTAAATAGAATAATCATAAATATTATGTAAAATTTAAACTCCCTATGAGGAAAGGATATAGTTTTAATTCAACTTGCAAGATTTCACCCATACACAATATACTAACTAACTAACAAGGCAAGTTAATAAAAGCTTGTAAAACTGTCAGTAATAAAAGTCGAACCATTAAGGTAATTACGTTGTTCAAAGGTGACTATAAACAAGCTATCAAAGGACAAAAAGACCAATTTAAAAAGCTTTTAACTTTTCCAAAGCCCAAATATCATCATCGGTGTACATTTTTTTTTTCCAAAAATTGTTTTTGCTACTAATACTGTTATTGTTTAATGAGCACTTAATCTATACTTTAGCTGAGTGTATTGTTCAAAATGATCCAGTGACGATAAAAGTTTGGTCGTTATAAGCATATTTAAAGATTTTTGTTTATGAAAATACAAAACTTTTAAGTGGACGAAGCCGTGAGCTGACTTTGTTGGCTATCTAATTAGTTCCAGGAAAACCTCTAGCAATTTTTTTTTTATAAATTTTATCTATCTTCTATAATAATTCAACTCAATATTTGTGTAAAACATCACTGAAAAGACCTTCCTATGTCCTTTCAGAACATCTTTCGTAATATAATATTCAGAGACATGTCAAGTTGGTCAACTGACAGGTGCCAGAAGACGGAAACTACGACTCCGGAGAAAATTGCTATTGGAATGATCAGTGTGTACATCTATATTTATAGACCATAATATATGTGTATTGTGTAACGAAGAATTCTGCTTGTATTATTTGGAAACAAATCATTACCATTCTCCTACCTTCATTCCAGTTTTTGTGTGGTTGGCGCAATATATATTTTTCTTTTATACTTCTATTTTTAAAAAAAGGTTGAAAAGAAAAACATATGCCAATAGTATAATCAGCCTACAATGTTCCCACTACTAAGACGCAGGCCTCCTCTGTGTGAGAGGGACTGGGCCGTAATTTACCACGCGGGCCAAGTGCAGGTTGACAGAGGTCACATATTTTAATTTATTTAAGTGAAAACTTCTTTATGCGAGCTGGGCATTTTTTGAGATGAGAAATAAACCATTGAACTCGGGACACTGTTACCGTAACCTACACCGCGCGTGAAGACGATTCCACACGAAAAATGGTCACAATCTTTGGACACCTGAACTACCAAAATACTATATAACAGGAAATGTTAAATCTCATATTGTGCTAGTTTGTTCCAGACGTTTCAAGAACAAAACCAAATACATCACTACTGAGTAAACGAACAAAAAGGATTAGTATCCTAAGAATATTATTATTAGTGCATTCATGCCGTTTTTCATCCATTTGAGATAATACCCTCGCCAGCTTTTACAACACGAACTGAAAAAAAAGACCCGAGTGGCTTTTCCATTCGTTGAGCTCCACGATTCAGCGTTGGGCTATTAAAAAGTGGTGAAAATAAACGCCCCTCTGCATTGTAGTCCACGGCATGTTCAATTATCTTCTGATGTCAGAAACAGTGATTGAACCTGTACTGATTTTGGCACTTTTTAATGTAAAGGTGCTTTTTATCTCAATTAAGGGGATTACAGGACCTAAACTTACGCAAAAAACGCAAATTTTAGGAGCAATAAAAGTATATGATCGACATCGACAACAGTAAACAAAATCAGAAAAATATAATAATATGAAGAATATCATAATATTCTTCAGGAATTGTGATATTTCATCTTAATCACCCAAATCAATACAAATCACTTATATCATAGAATAATGATTTTTTCCGATTCTTTAAGGGGATTACAGGATCTAAACGCAAAAAACGCAAGTTTTAGAAGCAATAAAAGTATATATGGTCGATTACAGTAAACAAAATCAGAAAAATATATGATATTCTTCAGGATATATGCTAGGTAGATAGTGTGTTGAAAACATAATACAACTATACATAATACAACTATACATAATACAACATAATACAACATAAACATAATACAACTATACATACATAAATAATACAAACATAAACATAATAATACTACAAACATAATACTACAAACACTACACATACACTACACAACCATACAACATAATACTACAAACATAATACTACAAACAAATACTACAAACATAATACAAATACTACAAACATAATACAAACATAAACATAATACAACTATACATAATACAACCCCAAGAGACTTTGGAAGTGTATAAAATCTATATACAGCGACAAAAAACATCATCCGATGCTTCGAAGTTAGTCACAAATACAAATGACCCCACAGAAGCACTCAACAAATGCAACACCTATTTCACTTCATTAGGCAAAAATCTGGCTGACCAAATTCTAACAAGAACCTATGAAACCCAAACGTCTCTTGCCGATAATTATAGTCCAAATATTACCTGCCCGCATACATTTTTCTTGCACCCCACTGATGAAGATGAGATAAATAGCCTTATATCCCAACTCAACAATGACAGTGCTCCTGGGCCCGATAATCTAAATGTAAGATTAATAAAAAAAAAAAATCTACTGTCATTGCACCCCTGACCCATATATTCAACCTAAGCTTGGGGACTGGATTTTTTCCGGACCGATGGAAAGTAGCAGCTGTCAGCCCAATTTACAAAAATGGAGCAACAGAAATTCCCGATAATTATAGACCAATCGCCCTACTGTCCATATTATCAAAGCTACTCGAAAAGATTGTAAACAGAAGACTAACAAATTTCCTTGAAAAACATAATTTAATTTCCGACAAGCAGTTCGGCTTTAGGAGGGGTAGATCAACCGAAGACGCAGCTAGGCTATTAACTAACTCTGTATCATCAACTATAGATAAAGGCGAACATTCCATGGGGGTTTTCTTAGATTTGGCAAAAGCCTTCGACACGATTTCTATAGAACTTCTGCTCAAGAAACTGGAAGCCGCAGGCATACGTTGGACCACTCCCCTGGATTGGTTCAAAAGCTACCTATCTAATAGAAGGCAATTTGTCAAACTCGGTGAACTGTCTAGCAGCCTCCTCTCCATCGACTTTGGAATCCCGCAGGGTAGCACACTCGGCCCAACTCTTTTCTTACTCTACATAAACGACATCCTAAATCTTTCCCTCACCAATGCTGAATTAATAGCCTACGCAGACGATACAGCGATCTTATTTCATGGTGGGTCTTGGGATCAAGTATACAGCTATGCCGAGAAGGGACTACGGATAGTAGCTAAGACTCTAGATAAAAACCTGCTGACCTTAAACGTAAAAAAAACAAAGATAATAACATTCTACAAATCCAAAGCATCTGAACCCCCCACACACCTAAGTCTCAAATTTCATACTTGCAACAATAGCCTCCACCCTCAATCCACAAACTGTTCATGCACCGTAATCGACCGCATTCAATCCATGAGATATTTAGGAATTACCTTAGACGAGAACTTATCTTTTAAACAACATATACACTCACTCTCCGGCCGAGTAAGGAAACTTATTCATATAATGAAAAAACTACGTGACTGCACACCCATCCCCATACTCCGCACTATCTACTTGGGTCTCTGCCAGTCTGTCCTTCAATACGGAATCTCCGTTTGGGGTGGTACTGGCAAAACTGCATTTATCGAAGTCGAAAGAGCACAAAGAGCCGTCATTAAAGTAATGCTCAAGAAGCCTTTCTTGTACCCAACCAACAAACTCTACAGTGACTTCCCGGTCCTCCGTGTTCGACAGCTGTTTATCCTCAACGCAATACTTCACATTCATAAAAAACTAAAATTCAGGTCAGATTACCAAGAAATAGTGTCCAAGCGCATAATAAGAATTCCCATTCCCCAAGTAAACTCCCTTATGGCTAGACGTTCCCCGAACTATTTGTTTCCACGCATTTATAACAATGCCATAAGGTGCTGCAACATAAAAGACCTCAAAATATCCCTGTGCAAAAACGTAATAAAGAAGTGGCTTTTTACTCTCTCCTACGACGAAACAGAAAATATAATTTATACCTACTTAGGTAAGCAACATTAAACAGACTAAATGTACTCCTGCGTTCTCGCTGACGTCCACAACACACATACCAACACACACACACACACACACTCCCTCACACACACACACATACATACACCACCCTAACACATACTCACGCTTACACTTTATTTTTAAAATAACCAATTAGCTTTTTGTTGATTTTTATCTTGTTAGTTTCGTTATTACTACTTATTATTTCGTTATTTAATTGATCTCACGCTTATGGCAATGTATATTCTAAGATTTTTATTTTTCCGTTTTTATATTATATTATTTTAATGTAATTGGTTTTAGTTTAGTTACATTTTAGTTTTTGTTTTCCTGTCTTGCAATAATGATGGCAATGTACATTCTAAGATTTTTATTTTTCTGTTTTTATATTATATTATTTTAATGTAATTGATTTTAGTTTAGTTAAATTTTAGTTTTTGTTTACCTATCTTGCAATAATCGCTATTTAATTGATCTCACACTGTTGATTTTATTTTGCTTAGTTTGATCTCACGCTAATGGCAATGAGTGTATTTTATTTTTATTTTAAAATGATTTTAGATTAGTTAAATTTTAGTTTCCTTTCCTGTCTTGCAATAATCACTATGTACTACATACCTTTTAAAATGTCGCAACACTCATAAATTTTAAAATGTCGCAACACTGACTCCCAAGATACAGGCAACTGCCTAGTTTGGGGGTCACAGTCTACTCTATTCCTGTACAAATTGTGACTAATAAAATAATTTGAATTTGACTAATTTGATACGATAGAAAAAAATCGTGAAGATACCTCTAAAAACTTTCTTTTTATAATAAAAACCATACATTCAATCATTCCGATTTTTTGTTAGCTTATTCTACAAGCAACATACTTAAAGTACTAGTATTTTAATTTTTTAGTCCAAACAATAGATTTTTTGTAAATAGATAATTTCTTCATATTTTGCTATAAATTACCAGGGTTGTGTCATCGCGCTTCTCTTTGTTTTCTATGCAGTCCGACAGTGACCGCGCTTTAACGGTCAAGCTCGATGCCCGACGGGCAAAGCAAGTGGCAACCCAGTGGAAATGACCGCGAGTTACTTTACTTTGTATATATTGTTTCATCACCATTGCTGTCAAAACTGTGAAGAAAAACATCGTGAGGAAACAAATGAAATGTGTGAACAATGGAAATGTGCTAGAACAAAAAATCCGAAGACATGATTGTGACGTTACCAATTCGCACTGGGTCCACGTGGTGGATTACGGCCCACTCCCTCTCACAGAGAGAAGGCATGTGTCCCAGTAGTGGGAACATTATAGGCTAATTTTTATTATGCTGATTCTGCGACGCGCGACGGTACTTCTCATCGGCAAATATGAAGAACTTTCATGCAAAATTTCATCCCCTTTAGGAGGCGAATTTTTAAAAATCCTTCCTTAGTGCTCACTTCGCTATAAAAAGAATTCATGAGCGAAATTTCATTCATGACCCAGCAGCTTAGGCTGTGCATTGTTTGTCAGTGAATGAATGAATTTAAGCTTTTTATAACGAAAGTAATTCTCATCGGCAAATATGAAGAACGTCCATACAAAATTTCATCCCCTTTAGGAGGCGAATTTTCAAAAATCCTTCCTTCACTTTGCTATAAAAAGAATTGATGAGCGAAATTTCATTCATGACCCAGCAGTTTAGGCTGTGCATCGTTTGTCAGTGAATGTAATAAAAAGCTTAAATTCTCTGTTATCGGTAGGTAAACTATGTAGTTTACCTACCGATAATAGAGATATTAGAGTAGCCCGTCCACTGCTATGTAGAATGTGCATGGATAGGTTTGCCACGGTCCATTTGTTCGCCAGCATTTATTTTGTTGCGAAGTGTGGCTGTGGGTGGCACTGTGGACGATCCCACCTACATTTTCATACAAAGCTGTGCTATGTACACTTTCGTAGTTTCACCGTGGGCTGCAGTGGAGTGGGGTCCTTAAGATTTTACGAAATTTGGTCGACTTTAGTTTGGTCATAATTGACACTTATACAGTTTTTTTAGGGTTCCCTACTTCAAAAGGGAAAACTGAGCCCCTATAAGATCACCTCGTTGTCTGTCAAGACCGTTTTTCAGGAACGCGTGGAGTTGTCAAGCTGAAATTAATATCAATGTCAAATACTCAGAGCCGCATTCCTTTGAACCGATGAAAAAATCAAAGGAAAGTAATATTGCTTCCGAAAAACAAATTAACTTCCAGCGATCTGTGGTCAAACAAAAATACTAAACTTCCGACAAAAATACTAAGTTTCCGACAACATATTTATGAACGAGCTCGGCGTCCTCATTCCAGTTTTGATGGAACCTATCCAGCTCGTCCCGCCATCTCCTACGTGGTGGTGGTCGTGGTCGTGGTCGTAGTCGCGGTATTCTGCTTTTTATTGCATTTAAAATCTTTCCACAAAATATTGAGAAAATTATTGCTATAAGTTCATTTAAATAATCGAAAAAAAAAACGGGGAAAATATTCAAGACACGATTCCCGTGATAAACTATTGACATACCTACAACGTACAGAACCCTCGGTGCGCGATTCCGACTCGTACTTGACCGGTTTTTTTATTAATTTATAGCTTCACGGACACAGTCATGTACATTACGGCTAATCAATTAATCATTTGGTGTAATTTAGGGATCATTTTACTAAAAGCCAATTATTATAATTAGTCGATAATGGGAAGAATAAAAACGTTAGGGTTCCATTAACCTAAAACCAAATAAATCAAAATGATCAATGACAAGTGGCTCCCCGAAAATATCAGTCTACAACGTGTATCAGAAATGTGTGGTCATATTTAAGGGTGTGGAACAGACCATCAAACTGAATAACTTTCTCCATGGAACCAACATTGGAAGCGCGAAAAAATTATCAGCTGTCCCTTCAATCAAAAAAAAAAAACAACAAAATATTTTTTTCATATAAACCTACATGGGCACTTATGAAACGTCAGAAGCTAGGTGCACCGGTTCCAATTGGTAGTTTCCTATGGAGAAGAACCGGCAAGAAACTCCACGGTTACTCTTTTTAAAAATAAGTGACTTTTACAATGTTTTCAAATTACAGGAGGACAGCGTAGGCTTGTCAACAAATACCTGGTACTTAGTAAAATAAAAAATGGTCTACAGATCTAAAGTCTACAAGGCCTACAAAATCCTCACATTTACAAAATAAGAATCTATCAAAAGGATAAATAAAATATAAAAACCTACTAAAACCAAGTGATATGATTGTCATTACAACCACTAATAAAGAGGTGTCAAATCAATCAATTAACTCAGGCTATCGCGGTCCACTGCTGGACATCAGCTTCCCCCAGGCTACGCTACAACACCCTGTCCTCTGCCTTTCGCATCCAATCTGTCCCAGCCACCTTCTTAAGGGGACTACAGGACCTAAATGCAAGTGTTAGAAGCAATAAAAGTATATGATCGACTACAGTAAACAAAATCGGAAAAATATATAATAGTCTTCTGGGCGGGTGCGTCTCATAACGTATAAACTCATTTGGTCTAATTTCATTTTATTATCGTTCATAAGATATAATCAACGTGAGATATACCAACTGTTGATATAATTTCTTTACATATAACATTTATTTATTCTAAAACTTAATTAGTATAACGTTGTTTGATATAACGTTTATGTAATCGAAAATCATTTGGTCTAACGTTCAATATGTATATTGTTTATTTAATCGAAAATCATTAGGTCTAACGTTTAATATAGTATGTATATAAAAAACATCATTATGGTTAACGTCCCGATTCAGAGTACCCCGACTCAGATAGGTTAGGTAATTTTTGTTTAAACCACCCAGAAATAGGAGCAAGGAAGGAAAGAAGGATAGGAGGTCAACATATAATGCAAGAGCGAACGAAGGGCACCCCGAGGTTCGGTTTTGTTAGGTTACTTTAAACCCTTTACGTAGAAATAGGAGCCCCGCGAAGCGGGGCTCCGTCGACATAATAATGCAAGAGCGAGCGTATGAGAATACAAATACTTTACAAAGGTATAATATTAATTGATTAGAGACTCATCGTTTTATGAATGAACTTGTATGAATTCATTTTTAAAGAAATACTTTAATGATTATTATTTAACTGAGCAAGATTACGCACACTAAGTGACAACTAACAATAACTTTTGTTGAGCTACCCACAGGCTACAACATAAAAATAATACTAAATAAATTAACCCGTGCTTATGCAATTTTGCTGTGTTTTTAAGAAGGCGTTTTTATCATATTAGACCAAATAAGATTTATATCTTTTGAGTGGTATGTCAAACGATTTTATATTTAATGTATGTTATGTCAAACGATGTTATATTTAATGTATGTTATGCTTATAAAAATTAGTTATTTTAAAATTATATCAATCGTTCATTATATTAACTAATCGCTATATTAAATAAAATTATAGGTTCCGTTGTTATATGTTGTAAATATTAGAGATTTTGTTGTTATATCATCTATTACTTACCCCTTCTGGGCACGTTTCCGGATGACAGCGATGCGGACGAGTACTTCGACGCCTGATTTGTCTTTTATTTTAGTTTTTATTTGTATAGTAAGTTAGTTAGTCATTTAATTTAGTTTCTAGTGTAAATAGTTTGTAATAAAATAAGTTAATTGTATATTTTAACTAAGTAACATAGTTTTCAAATAACAATATATGAAGTGGAAATGTGGTATGGAAATAAAGATCTAAATCGTATATTCTTCAGAATATATGCTAGGTAGATAGTGTGTTGATAGATAACATAATACAACTAATTTCATACGAAAGAAAAAAATCACGAAAATACCTCTAAAAACTTTCTTTTTACAATATAAACCATACTAAATACATACAATCATTCAGATTTTTTGTCAGATTATTCCACAAGCAACATACTAAAGCATTAGTGTTTTAATGTTTTAGTCCAAACAATAGATTTTTTGTAAATAGATAATTGCTTCATATTTTGCAATAAATTACCAGCGTTGTGTAATCGCGCTTCTCTTTCTTTTCTATGCAGTCCGACAGTGACCGCGCTTTAGGTCATGTACCTCCCTTAAAGTCATCGGTTTATCTAGCTGGGGGGTGCATCACACTACGGTTGCCGATACGCGGTCTCTACTCTAGAACTCGTCTGCTAGACCGCAGTTGTGAGGTCGAAGTTGTTCCATACAAAACTTTAATACCTAATCGATCTAAATGGGTCAGCTCCTACTTTTTGACGATCACGACGTTGGTCTCATGGAGAAAGTAAATTTTAATGGTCTGTACTGTGGTACTACACCCTTAAAAAGTACCATACCTTTCTGATACACCCATGTTACACTACAAAATCTGCTTTCAAGAATTCCAGCTCAAAATTCCTCAACCACACTCTGACTAAACATGTCTCAGTCAATACATCAAGAGCTTATCTCGACACCAACTAGGCTACCGGTTGTCTATCCACTACAAATGTGAATAGCTCCACTGCATTGGCAAAAATAGGTCATGAATATCGGAATAAAAACGGTGTACTGGTTTTAAATGTACTTGTGTATTCTGTGCTTTAGCGGGACGGCTGCAGAGCTTGAAAAACTATTCACCATTCATTTATTTTGGAATAGTGAGAGGGAGTGTAACGTTTGTAAATATTTTAGCAATCTGTGTTTTAACAAATTCAAATTCTAACAAGATTTCAAATCCGGAACTAATTACAGATTTGAAATCTATTGGAAAATAAATGTTTTCTGGTAGTTTTAAGACCTCACCAGCTGAATGACTTGACCATACTCCATTTGAAGTATGAGAAACGTATGTAGTTCTCTAATCCTCTATATAAAAGGGAGGATCTTCCGACCAGACGGGTGTCGTGTATGGCGGGCAACTGGCCGATGATTCATGTCGGGCCGTTGTATAGTTGCGTGTGTTGTGTTGGTTGCGTGTTGTGTAGTTGCGCGATAAACTCTGCTTGTGAGATGCAGGATTTTTGCGTGACGTCAATATGACACGTAGTTCGCATGTGGTGTTGTAGATACTGCTACAAAAGTATTTCTTTGGAATGACATAATGTATCTTTTAGTAAATATCACATTGTACGGTTTTGCAAACCTTAATCGTCCTTTTCATCTCTTCATTTAATTGTTTTTGCATCGTCATAAATCAATTAGTCGAAATCGTTAAGATATTTATTATTAATTGCCGATCCATTCTCCCTAAAAGCTAGACGTACATTTTTGCATAACTTTTGATACAATCACAACCTAATTAATCAATTAGAAGCAGTACGTAAACTTTGGCTCTCCACAAAATATACCGAACATTTCGCTAACAAAACCTTTCAACTTGCCTACTAACCGTTATTAGAACGGACAGTTTAATTTGAACGTCATTACGTTCCAAATTCAAAATGAAGTCGGAAGGCACCGATCTGTCCCGACACATTTCGTTGCAAATCGGAACGCTGAAACTGTTAGGCTTATGGTTCTACATACCCTACCCTTTGAAGAATGTCAGATTTTGGATTTGTGTTTTGACGAGAATTTTGCTAGGAATTACTGTTTTCGCTATACCGACTGTCAGCCAATTGGTTTACGTCGTGCGGTTGATTATGTCGGGGAACGCTGAAATACAAGAGGTGGCTGGGATGTGAGTAACAAATTTAATTTAAAACTGTAATATATCTGCAGGGCCCTTTTGAATTGATTGGCAAAACTTCAAAACCGAATATCGGCATCAAGAATTAAAACATTCCATCATTTTGACCCCGTGATTTTGGTGTGAAAATTCGCTGTTTACGGTATTCCGCAATGTAACGCATGCAAATATTGTGCTTATGGGTACATGCAAAGCTACAGGGATTGTGAGGAGTATTTACAGTTAAGATATAACATTTCAAACAATATTTTTTTGTAAAAATACGTCAAAAAATGTTGAAATGTTGACCTTCAATATTTCCGTATCAAAAGGTTTACCAGTTACGGTCCAGTACAAAAAAAAATCATATAAACGGGAAGAATAAGACAAGTTACTCTCGGCTTCGTTAGTGGTATTTTTACACCCGTTATATGAATGAATTTACTTATCTAATCCAGCAAAAGCTAGCTTATATAGCTAATTACGTCCACTTATTAACAGCAACATGAGCCTACTGCGGCAGCAAACTTGTTTGTGAAACATTTTAAAGCTGATTCTCCTATTGGCTCCGCATCGCAGGTGGTTGATGCTGAGGATTGTCTAAAGGAGTTAAATGTCAGGTTCGCAGCAAAAGATGTTTCTACTCTTATTAATAGTATGGTTAGGGGCAAGTCACCAGGGCATGACTACCTCAGTATCGAGCACCTGCAGCATGCAGGAGTTCACCTGCTGTTGGCATCCCCAACATTTTATTAATTATATTTGTTGCCTTGCAACACTTCATCTGTCATGTTGTGTCAACGTCATTATTTTATGTCACACCAACTGTCAGTTAAAAAGAAATATAGCACCTTGATTGTCTCCATCAACAAGTCACGTTTTTTATTCCGCAAACCTCCTCTCAATTCTACCAGCCTAAAAACCCAGGAAATACTACTTCCAACATTGGTCCTTCGAAACAGAGAGAGGTCCGTGCAAAAAATCGTGTTGTAAATTCAGTGTCATGTAGGAGTGTTGTTGTGCAGTACATCGTAAAAAAGCGTCGACGCCAACATCAACAGCCGCCGACAGCCGCTGATCGGTTGAACAATCCAATAAAATTTGCTATCATCGGAACAAAAGTGGAAGAAGAAGAGCATAAGAAAAGGGTTCCACGTGGTTTTTTAAGAAGACGGGAAGTTGCAAAAAAAAAAAAAAAGCGCCGTACCGGAAACCGTCATCATCGATATTTTTTGACAGTGTTTTCTTCAAGAATCGTCGAGAATATACGCTACCGAGTGGTCGTGCTTTCGCTGCTCGCCGCCAGGGGCGCCACTATATTCGCCGAAACAGGTAACATCGGTAAATCAACGGGGTTCCAACCGCTCAACGCTAGAGGCCTCCGTTGTGCTGCAACCAATTATCGTGTACTCTCGTCTACTACCAACCTAATCAACAAAGTTTTCCTGCTCGCTACTCGCCGCTTGGGGGCGTTTCTGTGCTTCCGCCCAGTTTTCTGCCGTGTCCGTGTGTCGCCATTTTGAGACTCTGTGTGTTTGTAGCTCAAGACGTGTACATTAAGCTAAGATTAATATTATAAGTACTTGATTAAGTTAGTTATCAAAGTGCAAAGTATTGTGTACAAAAATGTCCGACTCCGATTGTGATACTCGTGAGAATGAGAAGTTGGCATTGATGAGGAAGCGTGCTGCCGTGAAGGGCGTGCTAACAAAGTACTTTAACTTGATCAAAGAACAAAAAGCAGATTGCGATTATCAAGCTCTTCTCGTTAAAGAGGAGCGCCTGAGATCTGCCTTTGAAAAATTCGAAAACTTGAACTTGGAAATTTGTGCTGTTGATCCTACGGACGACGATTTTGATGCCGTCGAGTCCAAATATTTAGAATCTCTAACAGTCATAAAATCTCTTCTTATCAGTACTTCGCCATCACCACAGCATGCTGCTCCTCCTCCAAAACAGCTAACTAAATTGCCTCAAATCAATGTACCAACATTTACGGGTAAGTACTCCGAGTACAAATCCTTCATAGGATTATTTGATGCATTAATTCATCGCAATCACAGTTTAGAAAGCATTCAAAAATTGTTTTATCTTCGTAACTTTCTGCAAGACGAGCCTCTCGACCTCATCAAAAATTTACCTTTAGTAGCTGAAAGCTATAGCGAGGCCAGGGTCATATTACAGGATCGCTATGACAATGACTATAAAATAACTTGTGATCATATTAACAGCCTGCTAGACTTAACGCCTATAGCTAAGTCAACAGCACACAATATTAGGATGTTTGTATCTACTGTGAAACAGCAATTATCTGCTCTAAAAAATTTAAATCACAACATTAGTTCATGGGATCCCATTATTCTTTGTATACTGACACGAAAGCTAGATATGTATTGCAGTAAAGATTACCAACTCATTAGAGATAAAAACCCTAAAGTTTGTGACTTCATCGGATTTTTAGAGAAGCGAGCACTTGCCCTTGAGGATGCAGAGAAAACTCCGGTAAAGGTCCCCACAGCAAAAGCGACTCACATGGTAACTGTTAAAAAAGGTGATGCAGGAGCTGGATCCATGAATAACACGCCGCCACCAACAGTCTGCATACTATGTAAGTCGTCCCATAAGTTATTTCTTTGTCCTAAATTTAAATTAATGTCTGTGTCAGATCGTTCAAAGTTTGTCACAGATAATAAACTATGTAATATCTGTTTAAACAATCACAGCAAGAAGTGCAGGTTTTTCTTCAAGTGTGAAGTATGCAAAGAAAGGCACAATACCTTACTTCACCTAGATAAAGCCCAGTCACCTGTGACTTTGTTTACGGAGTCAAATACTAAACATGTTTTGTTGCCCACAGTCCGAGTTAAGCTAATAGCGTCTAATGGAACTGAGGTACATGTTAGGGCCCTCCTTGACAGTGGGTCTCAAATATCTTTTATTACAAGTGAACTTGTACAATTGTTAAAATTAGAACTCAAGGAAGCCAACACTCCGGTATTGGGTATTGGTAGTACAATTAATATTGGAAAAAAGGTCAACATTCAGTTACATTCAACTGTAAATGAATTTAATATACCTGTAACTTGTTACATATTAAACAATATTACCAGTAAGCTGCCTCAGGTAAAAATTAACTTGAAAAACATGGTTCTTCCCCAAAATATCAATCTTGCTGACAAAACTTTTAATAAACCAGGTGTTATACACATATTATTAGGAGCTGATGTATTTTTCCAGGTGCTGCTACCGCCTGAGCCTGAATTGTGTATCCAGGAGCTCACTCATCCTGGAAGCAGTGCCACTACACCTGCAGTTCCAGTACTACGCACTCAATTTGGATATGTAATTGCTGGTTCTGTACCTGCAGCTCCACGTTCAAAACAAGTAACATCTTTATTTTGTCAAACCTGTGATGATTCTTTAAATGATACTCTTTGCAAATTTTGGGAAACGGAAAGTATTCCTGAAGTCTATTCTGAAAAATTACCTGAACAAGAGGCATGTGAGAAGCTATTTTGTAGCACTGTAATATTAGATACTAAAAATAATCGTTTTCAAGTTGCGCTACCACTTAAGTTACCTTTACAATCCATCAATAAAACTCTTGGGAATTCGTTTAATTTAGCATTAAAAAGATTTCTTAATATAGAAATCAGATTGCAAAAAGATGATTATCTTTACAGTTTATATAAAGAATTTATACATGACTATTTGAAACAAGGGCATGGCACAGTCATCGATATCAGCAAATATGATCTTTGTACTGACTCAGTATATTTCTTACCACATCACCCTATCCTAAGACTTGATAAAAGGACAACTAAGTGCCGGGTAGTATTTGATGGGTCTATGAAAACCAGTACCAAGATTTCTCTGAATGACATGTTATTGAATGGACCTGTAGTTCAAAAAGAATTGATAGATATTTTGATATTATTCAGAGTTGACAAATATATTTTCATAACCGATATAAAAAGTATGTTCAGACAAATATCGTTAGATCCTAAGTTTAGGTCTTTACAAAATATCCTTTGGAGGGACAGCCCCAAGGATAACATTCAATGCATACAGTTAAACACTGTCACATATGGTCTAAAGTGTTCCTCTTATTTGGCTACACGTTGTTTAAAAGAATTAGCACAAATCTATAAGCATAAGTATCCTCTGGCTGCAGAAATACTCACAAATTACATGTACATTGATGATGCACTTGTGTCTCAAGGTTCTCCAAGTCTTTTAATAGAGTCAAAAAGACAACTTTGTGAGCTTTTGAAAATTGGTGGATTTCAATTACATAAATGGTTTTCAAACTGTCCTGAACTGTTAGCTGACATACCTGAATCACTACAACATTTTGACAATATAGAGTTAGAGAAAAACAATGCTTCCCTTAAAACATTAGGCATTCATTATAACATTAATAGTGACACATTCATGCTTTCATGCCCAAATTCCAATGCTTGCATGCCTACCACTAAACGTGAAATATTAAGCTTTATTGGGAAATTTTATGACCCACTAGGATTAGCTGGGCCTGTGGTGGTAAGAGCCAAGGTAATTATGCAAAGGATATGGCAAGCCCATATAGCTTGGGATGCACAATTGGTTGATAAGCTGCTTAAAGCATGGAGTGACTTTTATGATAGCATTAATGACATGACGCCTATAGCTATACCACGTTACATTTCATGCAATGCGCGTTCTATCCAGATCATAGGATTTTGCGATGCATCAAGCTCTGCCGCATATGGATGTTGTGTTTATTTCAGGGTCGTTGATGTCACTGGCGCAGTCAAAGTCTCTTTACTCGGTTCAAAATCACGTGTCAATCCGTTGAAACAAAACCTAACTGTGCCCAGGCTTGAGCTTAATGCTGCTGTATTGCTAGCCAAACTTGTTGCCAGAGCATGTAACACACTGCAACTTAAATTAAAAATTGATAATGTTGTCTTATATTCTGATTCACAAATAGTTTTAGCATGGATAAAAACCAACATAAATACACTCAATGCTTATGTGTCAAATAGGGTAAAAGTCATTGCACACCTTACACATAAATTTCATTGGGCATATATAAGTTCTGAGGAAAACCCTGCTGATTGCTTAAGCAGAGGTATCTTGCCGCATGAACTGCTTAGTCATCCTTTATGGTGGAGTGGTCCTAGCTTCTTGCATCATGGTGAGTACAATCCCAAAAAATTGACAGATTTGCCGTTTGATGGTGACTTGCCAGAGACTAAGAGTTGTGCTGCCACCTCAAGTGCATTTGTTTGCACTATTCCAGAAGAACAAATATGTTTGGACTTTCTTAATAAGTTCTCGGACATAAATAAAATGCAACATATATTAGCATACATACTACGTTTCGTTCAGTATACAAGGTATAAAAATGTAAAAAACAATGGCTGCTTAACAAGTAAAGAATTAAATGATTCGTTGTTGATGATTGTAAAAGCTGAGCAGCAAAAATATTTAAAAGATGATATTAATGATTTAAGATACAAAATAAAATTTTAAAAGGTAATTTAAAGCCACTATCTCCTTTTATTGATGACAGGGGTCTAGTAAGAGTAGGTGGACGCCTACAAAATGCTTCGATTCCATATTCTCAGAAACATCCAGCGATTCTGCCTCGAGATTCTCGCGTCACACAATTGATTATACAAAGCGAACATGTAAAAAATCTCCATGCAGGACAAAGACTGGTCTTGTCAACAATAAATCAAAAGTTTTGGATCGTAAATGGCATTCAAGAAGTTAAAAAAGTCATTCATAAATGCGTTATTTGCTTTAAATTAAAAGCCGACACTGCCAAGCAATTGATGGGGTCTCTGCCTCCTGATAGAGTAAATGCATGTAGACCTTTTCAAAAAATTGGGTTAGATTTTGCTGGACCAATTTTAGTAAAACAATCTAGAATTAGAAAACCAATAGTAAGTAAGGCATATGTATGTGTATTCGTGTGCTTTGTGACAAAGGCCATACACCTAGAGCTAGCTTCAGATCTTAAAACAGAAACGTTTCTCGCCTGTTTGAAAAGATTCATAGCACGAAGGGGCCTACCCACTGATATCTATAGTGATAATGCATCAACTTTTAAGTGTGCAAATAAACAGTTGCAAGAATTGTATAAATTACAAAAATCAAAGGAGCATCAGAAGGAAATTCATGATTTTTCAGCACAGAAAGGCATTAACTTTAATTTTATTCCATGCTACTCCCCTATATTTGCTGGTTTGGCAGAGGCAGGTGTGAAAAGTTTCAAATTTCATTTAAAACGGGTGGTTCAAAAGGCTTTACTTACATATGAAGAATTAAACACTGTACTATGTCAAATTGAATCTGTATTGAATAGTAGACCACTAATGCCACTGTCAAATGACATTAATGATTTTTCTTGTCTTACTCCTGGTCATTTTTTAATAGGATCTGCGTTAAACGCTTATCCAGAGCCAGATAGTTGTACAAATAATTTAAAATTTTGGAAAATATGTATAAACATGAAAAATTCATTTTGGAAAGTATGGCATAAATCTTATTTGAATATATTGCAATCTCGGCCGAAGTGGAGGGATTGTCATCCAAATGTAAAGATAGGATCTTTAGTAATATTGAAAGAAGATAATACTGCACCAATGTATTGGCCAATGGCCAGAGTAACGCAAATTTTCCCAGGGGCTGATAA
Organism: Luperina testacea; assembly: GCA_927399505.1. NCBI lineage: Eukaryota > Metazoa > Arthropoda > Insecta > Lepidoptera > Noctuidae > Luperina > Luperina testacea. The sequence goes on from OV656771.1 coordinate 6,588,282, forward strand.
TAAGGTCAGAGTTGTGGAAGTTAAAACAGCAAATGGTAAAACCCATAAACGTTCTATTGTAAAAATCTGTGTTTTACCCATTGAGTGTAGTACAGTCCAAGTAAATGGTTAAATATAAGCTTTTAAGTGTAGTACATGTTTGAATCCTAAACATGTCCATTTTAGTTTTTAAGTGTAGTACTATCTAACGTATTTCTAAGAAATTTTTAGTTTTTAAGCTTAGTTTTAAAGCATTTCTACTTTAGTTAAGAAAGTACTTACATCAGCTATCTCAATGTTAATCATATTGTTACTTTGCATTTAATAAAAAATAAGAAACTAATTCTATGTAAGTGTTTTGTATAACTTTGTTTTTTAGTTCTTAGTAATGCAAATAGGTCTAGTTGACCAAATAATAAAACAAAATAAATGTGTTTGCTTTGTACTCAAACTAAGTTATACATGATTCTGTTGTTGTTTAGTTTGCTATAGCTAGGTTCTCATGTGTATATTTCAAAATTTAAAAGACCTCTTATGTTAAGTTTTTGTTGTTTTTCACCAAGTTTATAGATATAGTAACATTTTGTTTCTCATAACTTTTGCCCTGATGGGCAGTATGTTGGCATCCCCAACATTTTATTAATTATATTTGTTGCCTTGCAACACTTCATCTGTCATGTTGTGTCAACGTCATTATTTTATGTCACACCAACTGTCAGTTAAAAAGAAATATAGCACCTTGATTGTCTCCATCAACAAGTCACGTTTTTTATTCCGCAAACCTCCTCTCAATTCTACCAGCCTAAAAACCCAGGAAATACTACTTCCAACACCTGCCCAGGGTACTGGCGATGTTCTTCTCATTCTGTCTAAGCCATGCACGCTCATCTGCCCAGTGACTTAATGAAAACAGTGGTTGTACCTATTGTGAAGGATAAGACTGGGGACACATCAGATCTCTCGAACTATAGGCCCATATCCCTTGCTACTGTCATTGCCAAGGTGCTGGACGGTTTGCTTGATAGGCATATGGCGACCCACGTCGAACTGCATGATGCGCAGTTTGGGTTCAAACCTGGTCTCTCCACAGAGAGTGCCATACTGTCTCTCAAGCATACTGTCCAGTATACAGCACTTCGCCTTGTACAAAATTAATTTTGACTCACAAATTATTGAAGCGTAAACTAATCTCCCCCATCGCGAGAACTGAATAGAGAAGTATATTTTTTCTGATGTTAACCTACCCTGGGTCCCATAAAATTCCCCTTAAAGGACCAAAAAGGGTAAAATATTCGTAGTTGCGCCCAACTGGATCCCTAAAGTACCCACATAATATTATGTTAATGTAATGAACTTTTATTGGGATTTCGGACAATCTATTTACAGATTATTTCACCATTTGTAATGGTTATAAAATTTTGATTGAATCAGTTTTGATTACATAAAAACGGGGACAAAAGAAATAATTTGAAAACTGTAAAGAACCCTTCCGTGCTCATAAATTATGTTATAACGACACAATAAATCTGCCTTGGAACTGAAATCGCGTGTAACATACATGACAAACCTAAATGAAACCATTTTTTTCGAGCTTTCGTTTAACTTGGTAAGGTCAAATCTTATCAGCGCGACCTACTTACATAATAATATGATGGGGGAATTAATAGGCGTTCTTGTGATGACAAGAGAATATCTTTGGCAGAAAATTTCCTCGAAATAAGTATAATAAGTAGAAAAGTGGAGGAATATCGCGTGTTACGTTTCACGGTACCTACATGCGACGACGAAATGTTAATAGCTTAACAGTTATTTATAGTTATGTGGTTGCAGTTTACTGTTCCGTACAACAGATAAGATGACTTTATTGTGCTATTTAAAATGGCCATTTACACTACTTCACCTGTTTGAAATGGCCAACTACAAATTAATACTTTACAGGTTTTCTTAAATTACTTTCTATCTATAGCATAGGTTATCAACCTAATTTTGCCTACCGCCCACTTTGAGACAATTTTATTTTACTTACCTTCTGTCGCGCATCTAAAGCAGCTAGATAATGCCACGATTATATTTAAACGTGTAATATTATAAAGTCGTAAAATCACACTTGATATTATAAAGGTGAAAGTTTGTCAGTGTGTTTGTATGTTTGTTACTTCTTCACGCAAAAATTACTGAATTGATTTGGATGAAATTTGGCACACATATACTTTATAACCAGGAGTAACACGTAGGATACTTTTCATCTCGATATTCCCACGGGATTGAAACTTATGCGGTCAGGTACAGTGTGGGAGGGGTGTGGTGACGTGATGTGAGAGCTCAGTGATTCGTCAACTATCACCCTTCCCGCCCCGCGCAGCTACCTCAGGCAACGTCTCAGTTAAGCGGTCGGCCTATAGTTAATCGCTTCCCAGCTACAAAGGTCTGCATATTACGTTAACAAAACGAAATACCACAACTTGCTAATTAAATGTTCCACGTTTCAGAATAAACTTAATCATGACGGAGTTGCTGGTATCGTTAAGGCTTCTGGATTTGCGTTTACGCCGGGATCTACTTATGCAGCTGTCGGAGCAGCTCAAGAGTGAGGAGTTTCAGTTTTACTCGAGAGACCAGAAGAACATATTGGAAAAGGCCGTCAAGTTTTCCAGGAGGTTGTTTTGGATTCTGCTGTTTTGTTGTAGCTTTGATGTGTTTGGTGAGTGGTAGATTTGATTTGGGTAGTATGTAAACAAGTGACAGTAAATTAAAGTTTTAAGTGACAAAAATAATAAATTTACGTTATAGTATTACTAAGTGAGCGACTGACTGCAGTGACGAGAAATCAACAGAACAGCAACTTACAAACATTAATTTGAGTTACTTAAATACAAAATGAGAAGCTTCACAATATTTGAGCGACCTAATATTTGCTTGAGTGTCGACGTTGCGTCCTGCATTTTTTTCAATATTTGGCAAATGATTTATTGATACTGAGCGGCAATTATCTTAAGTACCATTTTATAATACATTTTCTAAACCAGTCACAAAGTCATCATGACGGTATTTTCGCTCTTGCATCCTATGTCGACGGAGTCCGCCTCTTGCATCCTAAGTCGCGCGCGGGGCGCGGGGCTCCGTCGACATTTTCGCGTATTTCTGTGCAAAGGGCTTAAAGTAACATAAGCAAAGCTAACCTCGGGGTGCCCTTTGCTTATAGTGAACTTTTTAGTAGTTCGTTAGGTAAAACCTCAATTGAAAAAATCGTCTCTATCTTAATATTGAAGTTGCCCTCTCTGTATTTCTAGTCGCTCACTTATAGTAATTTAGTCGCACTGCTAGAATTTTAATATCTGAAATGGATTAATCTCCATATCATAGAGATAATATCTGAAGCTCGTTCTGGATTTTATTATTAATCAATATTCGTCGTTAGTTTAATTAATTTTTCGCTTACTTATTCATACCGCTAAAGTTATTAAAACAGTATCTCATCATCAGTCGCTAAGTTTTTTTTATTCGATCGTTTTATTATTCCACATTTGATTTTAATTCTTATTTTAGAGTTCTGGAGGTCGATTCTACTATTTTAACGTGCAAAGTGAAAAACAGTAGACTGGAATTCGATGACATTGTACGAGTAGATAGACAAAAAAGTTGTATTCCGTTTCTCTTAAAACTCGGTGTGTGACAGTAGTTACTTGTGTATTGATTTTTAACAATAATAATATAATCTGTTAGGCCCGTCGGTTCATCTCACGAAGCGACGCGCGCTTTACTTTTGGCAACTATGATAACAAACACGCTCTGAATATGGCCGTGAAGACGAAAACCGTGAAGGCGGTAGTGTCAGCGTCAGTGTAGACTTGGTTACCACAAGTAAAGTGAGATAAAAATTGTACTTGTGCATTTATTTTTAGCAATAACTCACTGTTATTGTCATACGGCGTCCGTTGACTACATTTATAGTGTGACAAATACAAGATAAATATTTTGTTGCTATGAACACTCAGTGGGCGTGTCACAGAGGGATGCTTCAATTTATCCTTGTAATATTATCTCACAAAACAACACGAGTAGATAGTGATGTCTATTTATAGTGATACTTCAAGATGCGTCACATATAGAGTATCTATAGTTGTACAGGTTGGCAGGGTCGCGCAACTTGTTACCATATGGATTCAGTACATGATACTGAATCCCCAAGTGATTCAAGTTGTCTTCGAAAATTAATAAAAAAATTGCTGTTCCATTTTGACCGCGTAGGTCAAAATGAAAAACTTTTCTCTGAAACAACAGATTTTTTTTTTATAACCAACGAAAAGTGTTTATGCTAGGGTCTAATAGAATCATGTGCTGAATTCATTGTTTTCGTTTGTGGGTCGATATCCCTGATACCCTTATATTATATACCTATATGTACTCGCATGTATGGTTAGCAAAATAGTAAAGTACACAGGCAGCTAACTTAATGTGCAATTAAAATAATTGCCTGAACTTTTCTTGTGCATACCAAAAGAGTATTTTTTGCGAGTAACGTAGCAAAGGGGAAAGATGAACGTTGATTGCCAGTATAATAAATTATTTTACCGTGTGTACTTACTCGTCGATTTAATTGGTATCCAGTACACGTTGTCGTGGCACCAGCTTTACATAATTTTGAAGCTTTACCTCTGAAGATGGATCTCATTCTCATTGATATTAATAAGGAGTCGTATTTTAATTATGCATACTCATATCAGGTAAGAGATATTCCTACATTATTTATTTATGCTGCTTTATAACATTCATTTGTAATAACATTTTGTTCTTGCCCTATTGTTTTTTTGTAGAAGCGTTTTCTTGTTACTCAGTGTTTTTGTATTCTTACAGGTTTTGTTCAAACCTGTGGTGCTGCTAGGATTCGCGGCGCTTCAAACACTGCCCTGGGCCTCAATGAATTGTGCAAGTAAAATTAATTTTGTATATTATTTGGCTTTGAGTAATGCATCAAATCTGAATAATGACATAAATCTTGTCAAGAATCCGGATAAAGCCGGCGCTTAGGGGAGATTTAAAGAACACGGGTCCATGTTTTGGGAAAATATAAACAAAAACATTTCCCATGTACCTGCCTAAGAGGATAAAATAGGATTAACAAAAAATCATTCAGTATCAAAATCCGAAACAGCGCCGCGGGGTACAAAAAATACTTCCACGAAAAATAAGAACAAAGTTCTCGTTCGTTTTGGATATTAACAGCACATGAACTACGTTCAAAGGTCGTTGATTCTGCAAAAAAATCAGTCTAAACATTTTATGTACTCCACGATTTATTTACCTTCCAGTCAGCCAATTGGACGTTTTAATTTATAACTTTGAAAATATAAAAGACCTCGTTAAAGCCACCGCAGCTGAAAGGCGGTGCAATGAAATTGAAGCATTTAAAGAAGTTTTCAAAAGATGCGTCCTTCACCACTGCTCTATAATGAGGTAAGTAATTAATTTACCAATCAGGTACCAAAATGCTTTTCCATGTTTTTATTTGAGTGGAATTTAAAATTGTATTTTTACTTTTATAAAACAAATCTCTTCCTCGAAAGGTATGCAAATTAATCTGATTTGTTTAAATGTAAAACAGCCAGCTTTCCTTGTTTTTCAGATTTGTAAATACGATACAAGCTGCTTTTAGTGGTCTGATAACAGCAGCGTTATTTTTGAGTTCTGGTATTTTGGGTACTACGGCAGTTCAAATATTTTCGGTAAGTCCTGATCCCAAAGATATATTATCCTTAAAAAATACGGGTCATTCCGTTTATCCACCCCAAACAATCCACCCTAAGGTAGATACGCGGAAACGCATGTCCAAAAATCCACCCTAGGCCTAGTTGGATATACAGAATTTATAGGCTTAGAATGGATTCTCCGACATGCGTTTCCCCGTATCCAACTTAGGGCACATTTTTTGGCGTGGATAAACGGAATCACCGAAAAATACTCAAAATCAAAATATTTTATTTCACATAAACCTACATGGGCACTTATGAAACGTCAGAAGCTAGGTGCACGGTTCCAATTGGTCGTTTCCTATGGAGAAGAACCGGCATGAATCTCCACGGTTACTCTTTTAAAAATAATTGGCTTTTACAATGTTTTCAAATTACACCTCCCATGGTGAGCATATGCCTGTCAACAAGTACCAGGTACTTGATAAAATATAAAATGGTCTGCAAGGTCTACAGAGTCCTCGTATTTACAAAATAAGTATCTATCAAAAGGATAAATAAAATATAAGAACCTATTAAAACCAAGTGATATGATTGCCATTACAACCAATAGTAAAAAGTTGAAAAATTAGAATAGCTTTGTACATAATGTCAAATAATAAAAATATTATTTCAAAGAAGTATTTAATAATAAATTAAAATATATATATATATACATCATAAAAACATAATCAGCCTATAATGTTACCACTGCTGGGACACAGGCCTCCTCTCTGTGAGAGGGAGTGGGCCGTAATCCACCACGCGGGCCCAGTGTGGGTTGGTAGATGTCACATGTCTTCGAATTTTTGGTTCTAGGACATGCCGGTTTCCTCACGATGTTTTCCTTCACCGTTTTGAGAGCAGTGATGATGAAATAATTTACACAAAGTAAAGTGCTTATCTGGGTTCGAACCTACGACATACAAGTCGTAAGTCGCGGCCGATGCCACTGGGCCACTACTGCTTCACTGCACTGCACACTCTATGATAATTATAATTAACATTATTATAATATTTGTTTCCAGATTGAATCTCCTTTAAAGAACAAGACGGAAGTAGCATGGGTTTTGGCTTACTTATTGGTTTTTATTGGTACTCTTTTCATTGATTGTTATTTTGGAAATACTATTACTGCAAAAGTAAGTACATACCAGTAATTTTTCAAACTTTTTCTGTACCCATTTTTGTACGCAAAATAAAATGAATTGTATTAAAATAGGACCCATTAGCCATTCATCTGAGCGGGATTGTCCGAAAGGGTTACCGCTGGCTCGGAACATAAAGGGCTAAGGAAGGAACACGGGTGGGTTTTAGTCAGTAAGAGTCTGACACTCCCTTCCGCTCCACCCAGAGCGGGAGGGGTCATTTGATGATTTCCCATCATCAAAAAAAAAAAAAGCCATTCATCTGCCTAGCCTTTTCCCAAATATGTTGGAGTCGGCTTCCAGTCTAGCCGGATGCAGCTGAATACCAGTATTTTACATGGAGTGACTGCCTATCTGACCTCCTCGGCCGAGTTACTGAGTAATACGATACCCATTGGTAAGATTGGTTATGAGACTTTCGGGCTTCTGACCACCCGTAATGACTCTTAACGTTGTCATAACGACTCACATTTGCCATTGCCATCCATGCCAGCCATTGTAGCTTTTTTTACAAAAAGCTTAATAAACGTTGACGACGCGAAAATCCTGAAATGTTCCCAAAAGAGCTCTTCGTGTTCTTAACTACTATTTGCACCGCACTGACCAACTTTGCAGTGCTTTTAACAAGTTTTTCAGGTCAGCTGATTCTATTTTTGGAATCGTACAGACCCAACAAACTTCAGTTCACTAAAACTATCATAATTTTGTTATACTAGAGGAAAAGGTTTGAAAGCAAAAGTATGGATTTGCTTTCGTTTTATGTCAATAAATGTTTGGCAAACCTAGGCAAACCATTGAAAAAGAAATGAACAAGTCTGAAGAGATTTGCAGGCCGAAAAGTGCAAAAGTTGTAGTTTCATAAGTTACACCACTATTTTTATGAGCCTGCAGTGCTATTCTATAAAACTCACAACATTCTACATCTAAAGCCAATTCACTAGTTTTTGAAGTAACTTAATTATGTCACTGATTCATACTTGAAGATCGTTCCAATTCCAGTGATCATGTTTAAAAAATGCATCTTATTTGGTACTAAAGTAACCCACTGCATACATAAGGGTCCACAATATATAAAGTGAGAAAATCTAGAGGTGGTAAATTGAAGCCATAAGCGTAAGCATAACCTATAACTTAACCACTGCTGAGACACAGATACAGGCCCACACAGGCCACACAGGCCTCTGCCTCTCAGGGAATGGGCCGTAATCCACCACGGATGGCTTGTTTTCACATAGGTGGAACATTTCGTGTATGAATATACGGACCGTATATAGGTAGGCACACGGTGTAGGGATCATCAACGCGCAAACTGTCATTATGAATTCAGCACATGATTCTAACCACACGGTCGTAATAACCGACGAAAAAGTTCATCACTGGTGGTTGTAGAATTATGTAGGTACTGAATTCTTGGTAAGAGTTTTTTTTTTCTGGATTGGAAATCATCAAATGACTCCTCCCGCTCTGGGTGGAGCGGAAGGGAGTGTCAGACTCTTACTGACTAAAACCCACCCGTGTTCCTTCCTTCGCCCTTTATGTTCCGGGCCAGCGGTAACCCTTTCGGACAATCCCGCTGATCCGGCAGGCTTCGGCCCTGACGGGCCCCTTCCCTTGATGCTGACATCTCTTTGAGGCGCGCGTGGAACACGTACGCGCCGTCCGGCACGGGCCTGGTCCTGATCGGACGGTGAGCTACCATACACAACGTGTTTTTTTTTTATATCCCATAACTCTAGGGTTATATTCTATAAGTAAAAATAATACTAAAAGTCCAAGAATATGTGGTCCAAAAATGAATAGTTTCGAAGATATTATCGTGTATCTAAGTTTCTTTGATAAACACGAGTAATTCATTTTCATTCAAACCAATCATTCATATTTAAAGCAAGAAAATGCGACGTTGTAATATTTCACGTAAGGGTCTTTTATATTAATAATCGTGACTTTGACGAATTATTTTGTATGAAAAATGTAAACAAAAAAATTATAATTGAAAACAATTATGCCAGTTGATTCTTTAATATGGTCTCATTCATACCCTAGAGTTATGGTACCAATATTAATATAAATTAGACATACATGTCTAATTTATATTAATATCTAATACAGCAGAAGTTTCCTCTTCAAGGAGATCATTAGCCATTTCCATACAAACAAACGAAAAAAAGGACTAAAAGTGTCATATAAAACGCGGTAGCCAGACACATCACACCTTGACCCTTGTTACCGGCACGTGCTAAGCCAATTCAGTTATCCTCCCTTAACTCGTGGCCGACCTTTAGTATGAGCTCTAAGCCTCACCCAAGGGTATCCTTACCGGTTACTGGGTAAGAATTCAGGGAAGTCTCCCGAAAAACCGGTTTAAGGATAAGAAGATTTAAGTACAGTACATGCACTGTTGAGTACCTGATCCCATCCTCCTCCTGTCGGTATAAAAATGTGTGCAGTTAATAATTTTTGGGATAAGTAATTTATCATATTAAATGCAAAACGTAAGTTTACCTACCTTTTGTAGTGCAAGGTGCATTCTCTAAATTGCCCAAGCAGTCTTAATTAGCGCTTCCCGTCATAAAACTGTAGGAAATATCATTACAGGACTACATAAATTTATATAGACATTTATGAAGGAAGACACCGTGAGCAAATCTGGACTTTTGTTAATGTAAGTAAGAAATCGCCAACCGGTATTAACCAAGCGTGGTGATTAATGCTCGTGGTTTTTTAAACTGAAAACTTTTAGGCGAGTTGGGAATTTTTTGAGATGGGGAAAAAGCCATTGAACTCGCGACACTCTTACCACCCACACCGCGCTACATTCAGATGTGTTCGGCTGTCCTCAGTATGTACTCGGTTTTAATGTATATCCGATATGACAGTGAGTGATGGCAAAGTATTCTGTTTGTGTTTTGTATAAAAGACGATTCAAAATATACACACGTGATTGTTCAAGTTTTCACTCCTGTCGGCACTCCCGGAGTGCCACTGTTTTTTTATATGAGAAGAGGCCTTTGCTCTGCAGAGGGACAATAATAGGCTGATATTATATAGATATACAAGGTGAAGCGGGCACTTCCCGCCTTAAATATGTTATAAATTTTTACTCAAAGGAAATATTACTTTTTGAAGTGAAAACTGCTTTAGGCGCGTTGGGTCTTTTTTGAGATGGGAAAAAAGACACTGTTACCGTAAGCGACACCGCGCGTTTTGTTTATAAGACGTTTAAAAAAATACCCGCTTCGGATGTATTCGGCTATCCTCGGGATGTACTCGGTTAAAATGTATCCGATATGCCAGTGACTGATGGCAAAGGATTCTGTTTGTGTTTTGTTTTCACTGCTGGCGGCACACTTAGAGTGCCACTGTTTTTTTTTCGGAGTCGTCTAGAGCATGGCAACCATTCCGGACACTCATTGTTCTATTGTTCTCATTTCAGAACATGCACGTATCAACAGTAGTGTTCTCCTGCCCCTGGATGGAGCTACCAACAACCCTGAAGAAGAACCTAGTCATCTTTATAGCGAAGACCCAGAGACCCGTCATCATAACAGCGGCGAAACTAGTCCCTATTTCCCTCGAGACGTTCACCAAGGTAACACGACGAATTAACTATCTACTGACCTATTTATCCCAATAATTTGCCAGATTATATAATACTAGCAGCGCCCCGTGATTTTACTCGCGTAAGTTTCGATTCCGTGGGAATATTGGGATAAAAATTATCGTAAGTCCTTCTCCGGGATGTAATCTATCTCTCTGCCAAATTTTATCGAAATCCGTTCAGTGGTTTCGGCACGAAAGGTAACATAGACGGACAAACAGACAGAGTTACTTTCGAATTTATAATATTAGTATGGATTAGTAGCTTCTTTTATTATATGAGTCTTATTGATATAATAAATACGTGGAATTATTATGTTATTTCCGTTTCATTCAATGATGTTTTGATGCCACGTTTTTATAAATGTCCTTGTTTACGTTTTTTATTTTACTTTTATAATGTGGACCTCCCGGAATGAGACACGTGTATGTTGCGGTTAAAAATAGTCTATACTAATATTATAAATGCGAAAATAATTATCTCTGTCTGTTCCTTTTTCACTTCTAAACGGCTACCTGAGTATTCTCTCTCATATTCATAGGATACGTACTTTTGTACCTACGTACGTAATTTCAAAAGTTTCTACTTAAAGGAAAACAATATCATGTCCGTTACATTGGGATGCAAGTAGTATTTAGGCCATTGTTTTTAACTGTAAAGTTCTTTATGTATCTATTGTATTAGGTCCCCACCTATGAAATCAGCGTTTTGTATGGAGAATTTTAAAGAAGTTGCATTTTTCATACTAACATTTTCTTAATTTATTTAACAACAATGAACACTAATGTTTTAAAACTTTTATGCACTAATGTTTAAAAACTAAGATAACGTATGCCACTTAGATTAAGCGACAAAAATAAGTTTTGGCTAAGTTAAAACAAATACATAGTGGTCATTTCTACTAACAAAAAAGGAGTCATTTTTAAGGTATTTTTTTATTTTTAGAAAACTATATGTACTAAGGTTTTTTTACTATTGGTAGTTGTCTATGATGCTCATAATCCGATAGAATATCAAGCAATTGATGAATATTTTAAATAATAGAAGTGACAAGGCTCTTTATTTATTTTGTGAGAAAAAAACGCCAATTTCATAGGTGGGGACCCAAAATTAACATGTGTTTTTCTTCCATACTTCACTATTTAGACGCCATCACGGTAGTCACCCTTTTCTAACCATATCATCATTCACACATTCCATCGATCGTGTCTTTGGTCTTCCCCTACTCTTATAGCCATCGACAATATTACTTACATCTGTGTGTTTCTTTCCTCAAAAGACCATCTCAGACATCGACCTACATGGTCTTCATATAACCTGACCAAGATTATGTCTGGACTTTAAAAGAGACTATGACCTCTGAGTTTGTTTCGGCCTTTCTTCTCAGAGTAGTCAGATAGGAAACGCCGACCTCATCTAGTTTAAAAAATATATGATTGACGTGTAAAAGTGTTTGTGCAAACCTACTTACAAAATAAAATAAAAACATTTATTAACAATTTCCTCACGACATTTTGGCAATAAAAAAATAGGCTGGAACCGACACTTTGGCAATAGGCTGAACCGAATGCAGCTGAATATCAATATTTTACATGGAGCGACTGCCAATCTGACCTCCAAAATCCAACTTCTTGGTAATACGATACCCCTGGAAAGACACTTGCCGCTGGAAGGCAGGCGAGCAAGCAACGCAACGTCGCTGGGGGGCTGAAACAAATATGTAGGTATTCTAAGGAACTACTAGAACGAATGTATCCGTACTAGATGCTTATAAAAAAATATTTTTATTAAGTGTTCTTTAAAACAAAAAGTTTTCGATATTTTTTTAATTTCTGTAACAAATTATTCAAAAGAAAAATATTATCAAATATCTTTGTTTAATAACTTTTCTTTTGTTTTTCAATGTATTTTTGTTCGTAATTCAATAAACGCTAAAGGAAAATACAGGGCAGTAGAAAAAGGGACTGAGGCGCTTTGATACTGTTGAAACGTTCTATAAGTTAAGTGTCGAACACAGAGAACTATTTCACCATTTGAGGAAAGGCTATCCAATTCCTTTGTTGAAAGATGATCAATAAATACGGAACAGAAGCTTTTGAAGATTTCTCTTTTGTGTAACACATACATCATGGGTTTGTGCTTACGTTTCGAAAGAAAAATAATTTATTCGCCATAGAATCTCGTGCATTATGAACGGTACGTTGCACAAGAACAAGTAAATTAAACTAAGTTTTCTAAACATAAGAACTCTTTAATCTACAGGGTAACAAATTAAATTATCTGGTGAAACTCCGCTGATCTATCGATATCAAATAAAATGAAAATTACATTATGAAATCTTATGTCCAGATATAAATCCACGTACAACTTTCAATAAATAACACATCGATAACGTAATAAACATACAATACCTACCATAAATTTAATGCATTCACATTACATACACACACACGTCGAATACCTAGGTAATCGGCTTGTGGTAAGTATAAAATGAAATGCAGTTCGTTGGTAAGCGTGTCATTTCAGAATGGCTGGATTAATTTTAAAATTTTCGTAATAGTCCGAATAAGATTTTTAGGGAAAATAAAATTTGAAAAGTTTCCCGGAAAATTTGAAAAACTGAAAGCAATTTTTTCTATGGGATTTTTGTATGAACTATTGTTTGGACAGGACAATGTCTGTCGGGTCAGCTAGTACAGACGCCAGCACATCAAGCTACTATCATCTGTCAAATTTATTTAATAGATTTTCAACTTTATCGCTAAAGCATAAGGCTCAAAGTTGATTGTGAGAATTTGACAGTTTCGGGTAGCTTGATGTCTACAGAGACATCAGGTACAGACCTACGCAATATAACTAAGCGTGTGTCCATTTAGACATAGCGACCAAATCATTGCCCGTCAAAATAATGTCCTATAATTCATAAGTGGTTGCTGTAAATGTATTTAATTTTTAATGTTATAAATTAATTTAAAAACATTTATTTTTTCTTCTTTCATTATTTGACTCTTGCAATTCATTATTTGACTCTTGCGACTCTTAAAATTACAATGTAGTAATTTGTTTAAACAAAAAAAAAACTCATTACATCTTCACTTAAGATTTTTTATCTAAATTGAAAATGTTAAATAACCAATTTTTTTTTCAATGGTTTCATATAAAATAATAAAAAAGAGTGAAATAATCAAAAATATTAAAAAAATACAAGATTTGATGGTTTTGTTTTGGGAGGTCAACGACCGTTGTCAGTGTGTATAAGTTGAATATAACTGTTTTCTTATAATAATAATAATAATAATATATTTATTTCAGATTAAAAATCCATAACAACAACAATACTGACCCACAGACTGCACGTGTAAAAAGACTGGCAGTATGCTCTGAAAAGGGTTATTTTGACTTGCGTCGTACAACGTGCAAATCTGCGGATCAGCATATTACCTCGGACAGCCATCATCATCATCTTATGTTTTATCGTGTTTAGATGTCGATTCGATGTCGAAAAAAAAAAACGATTTTTTAAACTGATATTTTAAGTGACTACAATTAATACGATCGATGAAGAATTATCAAATTAATTTATTTTTGTTTTTGCATGTCTAGATAGTTGCTAAAGAAGAAAATATTTAAAGAAGAAGATATTTGGTATTTCTTTAGGTGTTTACCTATCGCGTCTGCGGAGTTTAGCTAACTAATTTCATTTAACTCTGTACAAATGAAAAGCTTCTAAATGTTGTAATCTGAACCGTGCAGACAGCTCGCAGATATAGAGTGGACAACTTTTATCATATTTAATACGAGTATTTAGTTATCATAGTTAGTTGGAGTTAGCAGTAGTCGAGAGTTGGGTTCAGAGTCACTTTACCTGGCAACAATTTGTCAAAAATAGCTCCAAATTAAAGTTTGGGAAATAATTGAAGCATGTATTGTATCGTTTTGTGCTTGATGTTACTCTTTGTAATTAGTGGTTCTTTATGATACTCGTATACATAGTTTGATGGAAGTCCTCAATTAGTGTTTTAATTTTTTTGTTCATAGTTTTAAATTAATAGTATTGAGAAATAGCTTTGCCTGCGGCTTCGCGTTATCCCACGGGAACGTACTACCGGGATTAAAAATGGGTATGCTATGTGTTAATCCAGGTTATAGACTACCTGTGTGCCAAATTTCATCCAAATCAGTTTCGCCGTTTTTGCGCCAATCCGGAACATACATCCAGACAATCAGACAAACATTCTTAAAAGTATATTTTCGGAATGTCTGATTCCGAAAATATACTTTTTAGAATGTTTTCATTTCCTCGTTACACAATTTTTTTTTTTCAAAAATTTATATATTCAACTAGCTGACCCGGCCACGCGTTGCTGTGGCTGACGTTTTTGTCATATTATATTGTTGTAAACGATTATAAATGGAGATGTGAGCTATTCTATGTTTCAAGTTGGATCAAACTGCACACGGTGTACAAATTTGATTAAAATCGGTTAAGTAGTTTAGGAGTCCATCGCGGACAAACATCGTGACACGTAATTTATATATATTAAGATATGCAGCACCCATTGCGTAACAAATTTTCAATCGCAATCTGAATTATTTTGAAGAATATTACTAGTCCATTGCTTCATATGTTTGAAAAATTTGTCTGCTCAACAATGTAAAAAACGCAGTGAATGTTGTAGAACTGTCAAAATGAAAGTAATTGCTACTGTTAATGAGGGTTTTCGTGAAAATTTACGACACCAGTTGGCACCACTGTGACAAGAGGTCTTCCAATATAAAATATATGATGACGTTCATCATTCGATTCATTCATTCGTTCATCATTCAGTCATGACTATAGAAAATATAGGCTCTTTGACAGATGTCTGGACCTGACGTGTCAGTGCTGCCACCTAGCGAATGTCATTTCAGAAAACCCTCATTACCCTGAAGTTTTACCTTTCTTATTTTATCATGTCTATAGATATATAGAAGAGATTTATGATAAAATATCAATATCAAAGGCTTCTTATTGTCCGTTAGCACTTGTTGCCTACAAAAGTCTCTTCAAAATTCTAAAAATAGAAAATCACCCAAATAAATATTCCCAATATATATCCATTCGACAATAGATGTACCCATATTTGATTATTAAGATAAATACCAATGTGAATGCCATAAGGTAGGACATTATAGTTCACTTCCAGAAGGACAATCATTATTCATCGTCGTTTATCATATTTTTTGTCCTCAAATATTTGGGATCACTTCCAAGATATTCCCATTGTCATTGTACAATTGAGAAGATAAGTCCCGGCGGCATTATTTTTATTATATTATTGTGAAACTTTTATTTATAACTCGATCCGCCGCTGATTTGCACGATTTTCACGACTTTTTTTTATTGAATTTATAAAAAATATGAAGATATATTTATTACGCCTGAGTGCAGACTGAAAATAATATTAAAAATGTGGGAATAAAAGGGCTGAGGTCAGATAAAAAGTAAAATCAATATAGCATAGGTACCTACTTGTTTTTTCTTAAATAATCTAGTAAAACACATAAAAATACATCTTAGTAAAAATCACGTTTGAGTTAAATATTAATGTAATCCGTACTAATAATATAGGTAAATTCGAAAGTAACTGTCTGTCTGTCTGTATGTTACCTTTTCACGCTTAAACCACTGAACGGATTTCGATAAAATTTGGCAGAGAGATAGGTTGCATCCCGGAGAAGGACATAGGATAGTTTTTATCCCGATATTCCCACGATATCGAAACTTACGCGGGTGAAACCGCGGGGCACTGCTAGTTAACACATAAACCTACCGGAATAAAATCTCGATATGATGTTTATAACCACATCAAAATCCGTTACATAATTTATGTAGAGGAACAACACTTAGAAGAATATGGATCTGCAAATATTTGGCCTCGGAATATATTTGGAGACATCCATTACGTGGTAAAGGTATTTTAATATTTATGCCAATGCTTATAGGTTTTTGTTGTTTACCCGACATTTGAGTATATGGATTGAAAGGCACTTTGTGACAAAATTAAAATGAAAGCTAAGACAAAAAAAAACAAAATCAAAATCGGTTCATCCGTTCGGAAGCTACGATGCCACAGACACACACACACACACCCTCACACACACGCGCACACACCCTCATACACACACAACACACAAACAGACA
Organism: Luperina testacea; assembly: GCA_927399505.1. NCBI lineage: Eukaryota > Metazoa > Arthropoda > Insecta > Lepidoptera > Noctuidae > Luperina > Luperina testacea. The sequence continues at coordinate 6,604,917 of OV656771.1, forward strand.
TGTCAAACTTACAACACCCCGTCGTTTTTGCGTCGGGGGTTAAAAAACGAATCGTCACGAAATAGAACTGCAAAGATATAGGTTGGCACGTTGAAACGTTAAGAATGTTTCCAGACTAGCATAATCAGCCTACAATGTTCCCACTGCTGGGACACAGGCCTCATCTCTTCAAGAGGGAGTGAGCTATAATCTACCACGCGGGCCCAGTGCGAGTTGGTAGATGCCACATGTCTTCCAATTTTTGGTTTTAGGATATGATGATTTCCTCACGAAGTTTTCCTTCACCGTTTTGAGACCAGTGGTGATGAAATTATTTAAACAAAATAATGCACAGACACCAGCACATCAAGTTACTACAATCTGTCAATTTTCTTTAATAGATTTTCAACTTTACCGCTAAAGAATAAGGTTCAAAGTTGATTGGTGAGATTTGACAGTTTCGGGTAGCTTGATGTGCTGGCGTCTGTACCTGTCTGGGTTCAAGCCCAGAATCTACAACTCGTAAGTTAGGCATATTATCACTAGACCACTGCTCTCCTGTTCTTAGACTAACCCTCTTACTAATAAACGTTGTATAGCGTCTGTATATTTACAGAACACTTTGTCTTCTTCTTTCGAAAGTCAAATTACTGATGACTGAAAGAGAGAAATCGGTGTGTAACTAACTATTCATCTGATCAGGGGCGGATCTACTTAAAGGCTTATTGGGCTGCAGCCCAGGGCCCCGTGGATACAGAGGGCCCCCAACCGAACTGAAAACAATAGACGATATTGTCGTTAATAAAAATTACCTAGAATTAAAAAAAACCGATCATACTAAAATAGCAATTGGTTGAGTAATTAGGTACGGTAAGCAGTATTAGCCCAGGGCCCCACAAATTCAAGATCCGCCCCTGCATCTGATATAATATGTTTATTAGTAAGGGGTTACTAACTAACTAGCCTGTATTCTCGCACTTCAGGGCAAAGGCCTCCTTCTACCTTTTCCACATAATTCTGTTTTTTGCGTCCATGCAGACTACTAACATTAAATATTAATTTATTAACAAGTTGCTAAAACAAGCCACCACAATCCTAAATAATGATTTCATGTACAGACGCCAGCACATCAAGCTAATACAATCTGTCAAATTCTTTCATAGATTTTCAACTTTATTGCTAAAGCATAAAGTTCAAAGTTGATTTGGAACATTTGACAGTTTCGGGTAGCTTGATGTGCTGGCGTCTGTATCTACGATTCTCTACTGCAAACTAGAATGTCAGTATTATTTGTAAATGCAAAGCTTTTGTTAGCGACTGTCGGTCTTCACAGAAAACTGTATTTTTCAGTCAAGTTCATTAGTTGTTTCCAGGACTACATGTATTTTTCACGAAAATGAGCTCAAAATTAACTGGCTCACGAAGGTTTTTCGTGGAATTTGGTGCATTTATTCTTGATGTGAGTGTTTTTATTACATTTTTATGATTCGAAAAATGTAGTTGCAGTTTGTGTTTGACCTAATAACTGCACTCTCTTAGAGTTGTCATATGTCATACATTTTTACAAAATATATTTTCTTAGCACCGTTTCGCTTTCCAGTAACTGTTAGTTAAGTTTAATTTATAACCTGAAAACTGTCGCGAAAAACAGTCTTAAATTTTTTACCATTTAAAAGATTTTGAGTGAATCCAGCCGATCTCTTCCGTAAAAATCTCACCTTGAAAACTTAGGTGACGTGAGCATGATTGAGCTGTCAATAGTAACAAACTCTAACATCAGCCGATGTATTTTGTAAACATCTCACCGTAAAAAACTTAGGTGACGTGAGCATGATTGAGCTGTCAATAGTAACAAACCGTAACATCAGCCGATGTATTTTGTAAAAATCTCACCGTGAAACCTTAGGTGATGTGAGCATGATTCAGCTGTCAATAGTAACAAACCCTAACATCAGCCGATTATTCTGTAAACATCTCACCGTAAAAACTTAGGTGATGTGAGCATGATTGAGCTGTCAATAGTAACAAACCGTAACATCAGCCGATGTATTTTGTAAAAATCTCACCGTGAAACCTTAGGTGATGTGAGCATGATTGAGCTGTCAATAGTAACAAACTCTAACATCAGCCGATTATTCTGTAAACATATCACCGTAAAAACTTAGGTGATGTGAGCATGATTGAGCTGTCAATAGTAACAAACCGTAACATCAGCCGATGTATTTTGTAAGAATCTCACCGTGAAAACTTAGGTGATGTGAGCATGATTGGGCTGTCAATAATAATAAAACCCTAACATCAGCTGATGTATTCTGTAAAAATCTCAACGTGAAAACTTAGGTGAAGTGAGCTGTCATTCCATTAGATACTAGGGATTGGTTCTATTGACAGCCCGTTTCACCAACGTTTTCATTGTGAGATTTTTACAGAATGGACCGGCTTTATAAAACGAATGCATAAACTTTTTAAGTATTAGCCTCGTTTCCTGTTTTTTCATTAAAGCTTCTATTTTCACTCACTACGAGGATTACATTTGTTGTGAAACCATCGTAATAAATCATAACAACATTATTTGATTTTATAATTTGATCCATTATCATAAATTTTAGAAAAAGTTTGATATTAAATCTTATTACTTACTTGAATATTCAAAAAGTTTACGGCGATAATAGCAATCAGAATGTATTTTATTTATTTTAGGAGTTACGGCTCCAGCAGACAGATGCGACACGACGACGCGACTCCGATTTAACAATTTTCATGAAGCTTTCATAGAAATCGTTCCACCAGAGTCGCGTCGCGCCTGTCTGTGAGAGCCTTAACTCGAGTATTTTAAGAAAAAAAGCAGCATCTGGTCGATATTCCTATTTCCAAACACATTCAAAATAACGCTATATAAGCGTTTATTTTAAGACAAAACTGTAAGTAGGTACATCTTATTTAGGTACATATTCTTGAGACGCGCTTGTAAATTCTATTATCGTGCCTGTTTTTAATGAACATATTCATCTCTAAATTCTATAAATATATTTAGAAAATCCTGTAAATATTTAAGTTTTACATAACTAGCGAAATATCTCGTGTCTTCACCGCCTTTGTTTGACTGTTAGAGAATGCCCAAGGCATTAAGTCCGCCTTTGTACAGACGCCAGCACATCAAGCTACTACAATCTGTCATATTTCTTTAATAGATTTCCAACTTTATCGCAAAAGCATAAGGTTCAAAGTTGAATGGGAAAATTTGACAGTTTCGGGTAGCTTGATGTGCTGGCGTCTGTACCTTGTTTGTGTGCGAAAAGTTTAAATAAATAAATGTGGGCGTACTATAGCTATACCTCTGTCCAACCTTTCGGGGGAAACAAGGCATGATAAACACCCACATTTCGCCCCAGTTATGTTTAAGTCCCATGGGGCGAGCCTTTTGCCATGAACCTCGCACAAATCCTGACTCCGAGCTACTGCTGACAAATTCTTGATGAAGAAACTTAATAATAATTTGCCCGATCTGAGAATATAAACCTTATGCTCAGCGGGGGTTGTTCCAGAGTAACCGTATGCAACTGAATACCATTTTTTACACGGAGCAACTGTCTATCTGACCTCCACAACCCAATTACTGGGTAATACGATACCCCTTGATAAGACTGCTTGTCAGACTTTCGGGCTTCTAACGACTCAAAACAACAAATGCAAACAACTAGGACAAGTTCAAAGCACACAAAATGCAAACTGTCCGAAAATAGTCCGCCGCACTCGGCTGCTTGCAGCGTATTGAGCGATGACATTTCAGTGCACGGATTAATAAATTATTATGACAATGTGTAGGAGCATGGAAGTCAGGCATCGTTTTAAATTAAAACAGGTTTCTGTTCTGACTCGTTTCGGAGAATTTCTTTATTTGCATAGGAAGATCTATCATGCGATCATGTCACTTATCTATTTATCAGTATTTATTTATTTATTGTTTAGTTTTGCAATGTTATTCAATATCACGCTTTTTATACATAGGTACCTATTCGTTACTGTTTTATGTGACACTAATTTATTTTTATTTATTTATTTAATTATGCATACACATTACACACATCACGATGCAGTATAAAACTGATTTACATCGGTCACCTCACACACCAGGTCCAGTTGAAAACCAGCGTCAGGCACTAGTTGTCTGGCATTTTTGCTGAACTGGGCCTTTTTGGCGCAGCCGTGAGGCACACTTTCCTGCTAATTTCTTACATCGGACTTTGCACTTTTTATTTTTATCTTATTTTTTATCTGATGTACGACTATTATCTAACTATCTGGTGTATTGTGTGTCTCTTAGTCTGTGCTAAATAAATGTATTTTCTTTCTTTTCTTTCTTTCAACTGTCAAAGATCCACGAACGACAGTCGGGACCACCGGCTTTACGTGCTTTCTGAGGTACTGAGGGGTCATGTGTATTCCTTTTACTCTGAGCGACTTTCATCCGTACACTTCCCGTTGCTTTCAGAATCAAGATTGCGTAATCTATAACTGGCGCATAATATTCTCTAGAGGGATCGGTTTGGAGCAATTTTCCTCTTCAATATACGTCTATATGGCTTGCCTATGATCAGAGCAATATTACTTATAGCCTTTGGAGACGAACCAGGGACAGGCCGGGCTACGCAGAAAAAGCAAAAGCGCGGGAAAAGCAGAGATGGCATACTAATTGGAATGGAAGTCCAATCAATCTGCCTAGCATTTTCCCAATTATGTTGGGTTCGGCTTCCAGTCTAACCGGATGTAGCTGAATCCCTGTATTTTACATGAAGCGACTGCCTTTCCGACCTCTACAACCCAGTTACTGGGTAATACGATACTCCTTGGTAAGACTGGTTGTCAGACTTTCGCGCTTCTGACGATCCGTAACGACTGTCAAAGATCCACGAATGTCAGCCGGGACCAACGGATTAACGTGCTTTCCGAGGCACGGAGGGGTCACGGTATGTAAAGATGGTCATCCATCCACAGACCAACCGCGGCAAGCGTAGATTAACCTGATCTATCGACCTGTGCGGCTGTTATTATTTAGCCACGGGCCCCTCTCGCGTCTGACCTCTCTGAAGAATATTTTATTTGACTTATTTGGGTCACCAACAATTGAATACACTAATACAAAGATACCCAAATAAGTCAAATAAAAGTTGTTACACTAGTTTAATACTAGCAGGTAAGCAAGCACACCATGCATTCATTATTTGTCGTATGATATTGAGCGCCTACATAAAATTAGATGAGTTTTTATACTCACTGAACATATTATATTTTTCAACCAAATTCCAAATTAAAATCATAATAAAAATTAAATAAAAACCAAAACAATTATTTTTTTTATTTTCTGTATAGTTTTAGTTAAGTTAAGATTTAATTTTGTTATTTTTAGATTTGGTTAAAGTAAAGTTGTATTTATCTTGATATTATTAATAAATACATACCTAATCAAAAAAAAAAAAACAATCAACATTAAAATTAAAATCAAATTAAATTTACCCTAAAATGGTTTTAAAGTTTTTGTATATTTAATAGGCTCTTGGTTGTTTAGTACCTACTTACAAAATACTTCAGAACTTACCAAGTAAGTCAGAGTGCATATCAACAAGATCACTGCAGCTGTTTAATAAATTAGCACCAAGGACAGTTCTGCGAAGAGGAGGACAGAAGGGGGTGATCGTAGGCTTTCGTGGGCTTTTCGTGGGTACTCGGATTTTGATCCAGCTCAACAATTGCGGAGAGTTAATTATACATCTCAAAATTTTACATAAAAAGTATATATGGTCACTATTTATGTCCTCCTAGAGCGTCGTCACGGCGTTTCTACTCACATCTGCCTTCTAAATACCTATTGTAAGTTGCTTTTCATTCATCCTCTCAACATGACCGAATCATCTAAGCAAACTCACTTTTTGTCAGTATATTAGTTGCCTTATCACCTCATTCCTCACAAAAATACTTAATCTTCATTAAAAGCATTATTTACATCTGCATTGAGGTTAAAGTTCACCGTTCATCTGTACCATCTGTTATTATTATCTGGCCACGAACTACGCTCAAGCAACACGGGTCTTATGATGTTGAATATAGAGAAAACAAATGAAAGAAATACTCACCAGTCACTGTGAGTGGGACGACTTGCACAGCAACGTACGGAAAGAAGTGACGCGCGTGCTTTTCTCTTGACGCAAGTTGGGTCGCAAGTCGCATAACTGGAGGTCGTTTATCTTGGCTGAATTTCTCATTAGCACGTCACAGCCGTTTATTTGATTTGCATTTAGAAGTCTAAAGATTGACCATCCCTGGTCCGTTTCACCGCCTGAGTAAGAAACCGTGTGTAAAATGTTCGGCCTAAGCACACATTTTAGCGGTACATAAGTTTCGCATTTGCAAAGCTATCGAATTCAAGGCGCGAAGCTTTTATTAGGGAAACTCCTCACGTGAGCATGTACCAACACATTAATAGATACAAACTACTAAATTATTCATCAGGAGTCGTACTGGACCCAGAAAACCTCGGGACCCACTGTCCCAGTGGGATGAGCCCGGGTTCTGTAGTTTAATCTTTGCCAATTAAGCTTGGACACAGAACGCCATAGAATATGCTATCATTTTTACTGTCTGCATTTTTATGATCTTTCTCGACTGAACTAATTTAATGTAGGCAATTATGCTCGCGTGAATAATTTTATAGTTAACGAGTGTAATATTTTTAAGTAGATTTTTATAATTAATGATAATTAATGATTTTATTTTAAAGAAGATACTGCTTTTATACATACTATCATACGTACAGTGTATTAGGATTATTAAGATTGCAAAGAATTTCAAGTATTTTGAAAATGCGAATTATCACTCTTAAGAGCGTTTACGCCGTACGGCATTTCATACAAACTTTCAAAGCCTTATTTGTCGAAATGAATGAACCGATTTTAATGAAACTTTATAAGCATAAGCAGGATACAAAGGTCTAAAAAGTTAGTTGAAAACATATTCGAAATGTCTTATTTAAAAAAAGATAACTGGAAATCTCTGTTTCTATGGAAAATTTAAAATCGGTCTAATTTGGCTGTAACACTATTTTTCGAAAATGTTCTCAACTAACTTTTTAGACCTTTGTATCCTGCTTAGCGTATGAAGTTTCATTAAAATCGATTCATTCATTTTGAAAAATAAGGGCTTGAAAGTTTGTATGAAATGCCGTACTGCGTAAACGCTCTTAAGGGTTATTTAAAATTGGCTAGCTAAACTCCACAGTCGCGATAGGTATTTTTTATTTTACCGTGTTTAGATATCGATACCAATCATAATTGTGAAGATTAGACAAAAAAACTGATTTTTCAAGTGCCTACAAAAACTGCGGTCAACGACCCCACAAAAAAACAACGTTTTCTTTAACGAAACCTATCGCGTCTGCGGAGTTTAGCTAGCCAATTTTAAATAACCCTGTATAAGTAAATTACAATCTGGACTTCTCAGACTAATTGGCACCCATAGCTCCCGTTTCTCCAAAGAAAACACAGATTCAAATGTTTTCATTTCATTCCTACCATCACAGAAACGTAACCCAAGAAAACCCTTTAAACTCATGTTAATGTAACCCCTCACTCAGTTGCCGAAACATCTGTATTCCCCGAGTTAACGGCCTGATTTTCGCATTAATTTTGGACTAAGGGATTTTAAATGTGATATTCTCTTTTGCAGGTCATGAATTGGACTTATAAGGGTTTTGCTGTAATGAATCAGATGAAGAAATAATTTAAAATGATACGTGTTTTTTGTAGGCATGTTTTTTCTAATTGCGGACGAGCATCTCATTTATTTATTCTTCTTTATACAACGTGTATCAGAAATGCGACACTACAAAATTTCAATTCCTATACGATCAAAATGTATAGGACAGCTGATTATTTTTCGCGATTACGATGTTGGTTCCCTGGCGAAAGTTGCCATGTTCAGTTTGGCGGTACCACGGTCTAAATAAATATGACCACACATTTCTGATACACGCTGTATACAAACATCTTTCTCTACGTAAGTCCACTTTTAAACAAACTTGTAGGAGAATGCACCTATAAAGTATAGAAATTGGTAGATTACACCAATAGTTGTTAATAGCACCCGTCTGAAGCGCTCTGTAATAAATGCTTCGTTTAACTTTTACGGGCGGCATTAGAAGATAGCCACGGGCATTATCTAACAGCTGGTCGATTCTGTAAAAATCTCACCGTGAAAACTTAGGTGAAGCGAGTTTGTTTTTGCTCGGAATTGACACTATTGACAGCTCACTCCACGCTCACTTCACCTAAGTTTTCACGGTGAGATTTTTACAGAATAGCACCGCTGATGTTGAAAATAAAATAGTGCAACATTTACTTTTCTTTTATTCGATCATACATATCCATACCGAAGGAAGCAGGGGTGGCCGAGTGGTAACGACCGCGACTTACGAGTTGTAGGTCGCAGGTTCGAAACCAGACAAGTGCTTTACGTACTTTGTGTAAATTATTTCTTCACCACTGCTCTCAAAACGGTGAAGGAAAACATCGTGTCGAAACCGACTTGTTCTAGAACCAAAAATTCCAAGACTTGTGACATCTTGTGACTTACTTTACTTTATTCAATTACCATACAAAATATGGCAAAAAAAAAATTCTAAAGAGAGCAATATTGTATTTTTTCCGATTATTTAGCAATACTTTCACGAAATTTAGAAATCTAACTTTAGTCTTCAGCTATTCTGGAAATAAAGTCAAAATTTTATTTCATGAAAATACAATATCATTAAGTAAATCAAAGGCGAAATTTACTTTACTAATTTACTATTAATACTAATTACTCTACTTTACCTATTACTTCGAGGGTGCTAAAGTCATTTATTTATTTGTTTTATTCTATTTGGGAAACTTACAGCTAATTTAAGCAGTGCTCTTAAACAATATGCCATTTACAAGTTTCCACTGATAAACACGTGAAACAAAACTATTAAAACTATTTACGGGAACCGTGACTGACACGAATGGTTTTGCGCCACGAAAGCTGTACTTTTATAGACACACGGACCTCATGTTTCAATTATTTTGAAGCTTTCTCACAATTATGAAGGTAAGAAATTAACAAAAAGATTTTTTGTGCACGGCCCCTTAACGGCTGAATGGCTTTGAATGAACTTTGGCACACGGATAGATCATGACCGGGATAAGTAGATAGGATACTATTTATCCCGGTCATGATCTATCCGTCCTAACATGGGGTACTGTTTATCACAACACTACGTTCCCTTAGATAATTTATATTGAATTCGGAAACGGGTTTTTTCAGCTTAATTGCCTACGCTATATTCCAGGTTTTTTTTTCTTGACTGGGTTTTTAATAAACTGTCAAACTTTCAAAAAGCGTGATAACTAGGTGCTCAAAATCGACCATGAATCAAACATCAAATGTGTACCTAAATGTTATTACCAAACTTCGCAGACAGAAAACCAAATTTTATATTCAAAGATGATAGGTTTATCATCTTTGAATATTAAATTTGGTTTTCAATTTGTTGGTATTTCTATTAGCTACACGTGCCTAACAAGTAGTTACTTGTTACGCTCGTGTAGCTAATAGAAATACACAGTACTTACCTATATATGTAGAACTTAAAACTTGTTGATTATTGTTTTTATAAGCTTTTATTTACCTCGCACTGTTCGTATGTATGTATGTAGGTATGTATGTATGTAAGTTGTCCGTTCAAAATTTGTAAACCATTTTTCAACCATTTGTTGGTATCCGATTGAGCTAAAATTTTGCATACACCTTTAGTTCTGGTAACAATACAATGTGCAATACTCAAGTTTGTTATAATTTCAATATGGCCGCCGCCGCTCCAAGATGGCGGATTACATATTTTTTTTCAAACCCCCTAATATGGGTATCAAATGAAAGGGCTTGAAGAGTAGAAAACGATAAAGTTAGTAACATTACACTAAATTCAATATGGCCGCCGCTCCAAGATGGCTGATTACATTTTATTACAATCCCCTTAATATGAATGACTTGAAGACTAGAAAACGGTACGTGAACAATCAAAACGATTAATTCAATTAAAATATAAAACAAACAGGTGGTAATATTTAAAGGAACTAATTAACATCAGTGGTCTATATAAAGTAAACGGTGTAAATAATGTCAATGATGTAAATAATGTTAATAGGGTAAATAATGTCAATGGTGTAAATCAATAAAATAATGTGAATAACTAAAATAAAAAAAGATGTTAATAATAATCTTTGTTGAGGGTGGTGTTGTAGGAAAAAGCAGACGAACTTTAAAAACACGTTTATTCCGTGGTTGTACAATCAAAATGGCCGCGTGCGCATAAATTAAATATTCGGGCGTGCGCATTGATTCGCGTTAGGTGGCAGACTGGCGGGGGCCCACAATGAGACAAGCATGTCAGCGTGGCCCGCGTCTTGGCTTACATAGTGATGCTACTACTTACTTACTAACTAAAGACAAATCTAACAATTTTTTAAAATTTATTGAGCGCGTCGCTAACATTCCCCACCCTAGTGCTGTCACAGCACTCATCATCTAGAGTGATAGGAGCGACGCGCGCCGCGGAGCGGCGCCACGTCCGGGAGCCCACCTTCACTTCCACGAGTCTGATACGACCGTCCTTACCTGGGAACACCTCTGTGATTAGTCCCTTCGGCCACGAATTACGGGGAGAGTTTGGGTCCACAACCAATACAAGGTCGCCCACTCGTAGTGATGGCTGCTCTGTTTTCCACTTCCGCCTAGGTAGAAGATCAGGTAAAATTTCCTTTACCCACCTGTGCCAGAACATGTCGGCCAATCGTTGACTTGTACGCCAATGCCTGCGTAAGTACAGGTCAGAACTGTCAAACGCTCCGACTACAGGTAAGTTCGACGACGTACCTAGCAAAAAATGGTTGGGGGTGAGAGATTCTACGCCTTCCGGGTCTACCGAAACGTGCATCAAGGGACGACTGTTCACTATATTTTCAATTTCAGCTAGAAGTGTGTTCAACACTTCGTCCCTTGGTGCCCGTTCGAGCAAAACAACTTTGAGCGACGACTTCACGCTGCGAATCAGTCGCTCCCATGCCCCACCCCAATGGGGACTGGCGGGAGGGATGAAAGTCCAGTCCATCCCATTGTTGACACCCACGTTTTTCAGTACTTCTTGATCCAGGTTCTGCATGGACCGCTGGAGTTCCTTTTCAGCGCCTTTTAGATTTGTGCCATTGTCGGAGTACAAGTGACGCGGCCAGCCACGCCTCGCTGCCATCCGACGCAGTGCCATGATCAACGAGTCCGTCGTGAGAGAAGCAACAGTCTCAACGTGAATAGCACGCAACGTTAAGCAGGTAAAAAGGACACCGTACCTTTTTTCTCTGCGTCTGCCGACTGTTACCTCCATCGGTCCAAACAAGTCCAGCCCACAGTGCGAGAAGGGTCGTTGATGATGTGCCACACGAGACTGAGGTAAGTCACCCATACGAGGAACTAGCGGCCTGCACTTCTTAATGCGGCACAGCATGCATTGCGACACTACAGTCTTCACGGTAGGTCTAAGTCTCACTATCCAATATTTTTCCCTCAGCAGGTTTACTACTGTTTCCTGATTTCCATGAGCCGCCTTCACGTGGTAATGCCGAACAATCAGTCGAGCCACAGGGTGCCGGCCGTCCAGTATTACAGGCCTCTTTACCTCCATGGAGACATCTGCAGCAGCATCGATCCGACCGCCCACGCGAAGCAAGCCATGCTCGTCTAAAAACGGTGAGAGAGTAAGTAACCGACTATTTTTAGGTAACGCCTTACCAATGCTAATCGCAGCTAATTCCTCGGCAAACGACTCCCTTTGTGCGTGTCTCAATAGCTGCCGCTCTGCACGCTCCATCATCTGCACACTATAGCCGCTGTCAGGAAGACCTTTTAACCTGTCAACAAATTTGAAAACAGTGGCTGACGCCCGTAGAAGTCGCAGCCAAGAAGAAAATCGAACCGGATCTGGAACCGATGAATAAGCTGAGTGTTCCTGAACAACGGCTGTTACCTCTTCGCATGCTGCGTTCGTTTGTGATTGGATGACATCCTCAGGCCATGACGCGGCATCAAAGTACAGGAAAGTTGGCCCGGCTAGCCACTCAGAATAAAGGGTAGGATTGAAAGTTTCCCGTGTAGCTAAGTCAGCTACATTAAGCTTCGTTGGAACGTATCTCCATTCGTCAATACGTGTCAATTCATCGATCTCCCCGAGACGGTTCGCTTCGAACGCTTTATATGTACGCGTATTGTTTCGAATCCAATGGAGAACCGTAGTGGAGTCACACCAAAAGAATCGACGTATTGGAGATAATCTATGTTCCTTACCAATAGTGTTTGCTAGCCTTGCCGCTAACAGTGCCGCTTGAAGCTCGTATCTAGGTACTGTCATAGGTTTCACAGGTACCACTCTGCATTTACTCGCAATAAAAGAAACACGTATTTTACCTTGCGCTTCCCAACGCCAATATGCCACGGTACACAGCGCTTTAGTGGATGCATCACTAAATACGTGAAGGTGTAAGTTGTTATAGGCAGACTCGCTTGTAGCCGAACTCGTAGCACTGCTAGTGGCCGCTACGCTTTCGTAGCCCGTAGCACAAGGCTGCGTAGCATTGTTAAATGCGAGCCGCGCGGGAGTGGGGTCTTCCATCTCGCTCTCGGACGTTACCGTCGCAGCGCATGCAGACAACTCGTGGCACCTTGGAATGCGAATTGTACTGATAACGTTAATTAGGTCAATCCATTTTACCCACCTTTCATAAATGTTATCAGGAACATTATCGTCCCATCCAATATTCAGGCGCCAGGTATCCTGAAGTAGGATTTTACCCTGAATAGTGAAGGGGGCGAGAAATCCCAAGACATCAAAAATAGACATAATAACCCTTAGCATAATCCTTTTCGTGGGTCGTTCGTTGCCCTGAGTGATATCTTTTGGGATGCGCTTTAGTGACACGTCAAACCCAAGCATATCATCTCCAGGAAACCAAATGAGTCCCAGTGTACGCTCACCTCCATATTGCTGACCGACTTTGAACTTTACTGCAGCAGGGCCTAAGGTCTCCTTTGGTATGCTGTTCAAAACCGCGACGCTGTTACTCATCCAGTTTCGGATTTCAAACCCTCCGGCCCTGTGAATGTCACTGATATTACTTACCATATTAATAGCAGTTTTTTCGTCCGGCAGACTATCTATGTAGTCATCCATATAATGTGAATGGTAAATAGCATGGGCTGCGGCCGGCAAGGATGTCTCATAGCGGCGAGCGTTCTTGTTTTTGATGAACTGAGCTACAAACGGTGAACAATTAGCTCCGAAAATTAAGGATGTCATGACATACTCTTTGACATCTTTTGTAGGGTGGCTCCTCCACAAAAACCTTAGAGCGTGCTGATCCTTGTCGTGAATTTTAACTCTCAGAAACATATCCTTTATGTCACCTGTTACTGCGATTTTGTTTTCCCTGAAGCGCAGCATTATACCTAGCAGTGATGACAAAAGATCAGGTCCTGTAAGCAAATAATCGTTAAGGCAGGAGCCATCTACCTTACCTGCAGCGTCAAAGACCAGCCGAAGCTTACTTTTGTTTGGATTGTCAACACCGAAATGAGGTAGGTACCACGTATTCGATGTGACGTCATTTACCACTAGTTCCCGCGCATAATCATTATCTAGCAAATGATGAACGCGTTCCTCATACCTTTTAGCAAAACTTGTATCTTTCCCCATTTTCCTTTCGATTCCTTTCAACCGCCTCAGTGCGTTGGGGTACGAGTCCGGCATCGTGCGACCCGGCTCCTTCCAAGGTAAGCTAACATGCCAGCGTCCTTCAACGAGCACCGCTGATCGCTCCAGCTGATCGATGGCGCGCAAATCGTCAATATTCTGGCGCGGCTTACCGGAAACACCCATGGCATCCAATGCAAACGAACGTCGAACCTCATCATGGATTTCTTGAAGAAGACTATCATGCGATGAAATGTCACTTACCTCTTCATTCTCCGTGATGGTCAGGGCGGCCTCAGCGCAGGCAGAGTAAGCGCCGGCGGCGGCTGCGGCTCGGGCGAAGGTGGCACCACTCCGCGCCACGCGCACCTTACCATGTACACACCAACCTAAAGGGGTAAGTGTAGCGAACGGCTCATTTACACTACCTAATTTTATTTTCAAAGGTACAATTAAGTTATAATTATCTTGACCAATTAATATATCAGGTTTTGAATCTGAGGTACACAATTTATCCTTAATTTCCTTTAGGTGAGAATACTTATTGTAATCTATAACAGATAACTTTTGAATAGGCAGACTTAATTCCTTAACACAACGTATTCTTATATTATTATGTAACTTATCATCATACCCAGCAATGTCCATATTCATAACTGTCGATTCGCATACCATCGCGTCATTATTCCACGCTCCACGCACTGATAGCGTCTCGCGGCGGCCGCGCAGCCCGATGCGCTCGGCGAGGCCCGCGCTTATCAGCGACACACTCGATCCGTCATCAAGTAGCGCGGTGGCGTTTACGATTCCGTTAGGGCCGTGCACACGAATAGGTAACACTTTCAATAACACTTTATTGTCACATTTGTCACTCGCGTTAATGTACGTTATCGTTTCCGAAGACGCGGTAGGCTCGGCTCGTTGCACGTCAGCCGACGTCGTAGTACACGTGGTCGACGCCTTGTTGTCATCAGCGCTGCTGCGCTCACGTTGTTTACTCGTAGAATAATGCAGGAGACGATGATGTTCTTCATTACAGCCGTCCTTGTCGCACACAGGAGCTGAACACGTTTTTCTATCGTGTTTGGATATTAAACACTTGTAGCACAGGCCGTGTTTTTTCACATATTGCCACCGTACTTTACGTAGTGCTTTCTTAAATTGTTTGCAGTCGCTGAGATTATGTACCGCTGCGCGGCAAAACAAACAATTAGCGTTACGTTCTTCGTCTTGAACTAGCACGGTCTGTGTGCGTGTGCATGTACTGGTCTTATTTTTCAGATGCTGGTCACTTCGAAAGGTAAAAATACTTGCAGTGGTGGAAATCTTTACAGCTTCTTCGTGCAAAAAATCAGATAAAATCACCAACCTTGGTTCCGTTCCTTCGGTGATCATTTTATAGCTGTAGTCGGACCACTTGGAGATAAGCACTGCGGGGAGCTTGGACAGAATCATCGAGACGATATTGACACCATGTAGGTACTCCTCGCGTCCGACTGCTCGCACCGCTTCCACTACATTTTGCACTTTCACAGAAAACGCGACGATATCTTTATGATATTCCTGTTGTAGGGATTGAAGCTTCTTTATGTCTTGGAGTATTCTGGAAATAATGCAGTCGGGGTTACCAAACCGTAGCTCCAATGTCGATATCACTTTGTCAGGTGACGTGGCGCTTATGAACAATGCAGCGACTGCTTCTTTCGCTTGCCCTCGTAGGCATTTTCGAAGCCTCCAAAGGTTTTCTTTTGGCGTGAATTTGCACAACGCCGTTGACTCGTCGTAGGCTTGTTTGAATTGAAGCCATTCCAACTGGTCACCAGAGAATTCAGGTAAATCTCTTGGTGTGCTCATGCGGCTGAGCAAACTGGTTTGAGACACGTTGTTTGCACAGTTAGTAGAAATATCCTTCAAAGCATTTGCCAACATTTGAACCGTGTTGTTAAGTACAGTCACGGAGTCACCGGGCGGCGGCGGTGGCGGCGGCGCTGCGGCGCGCGGTTGGCCGGCCACGTGCTCGGCGCATAGCGACGGTACTCGTGTGTGCAGCTCACCCGTTGCAATTCCTTTTTCGGGGGCTTGCTGCTCCAGTAGGGGTTCTTCGTGGTTGCTTTGATGGATCACCCAATCTTCCAGGTCTCTGCGAGGAAGTTCCTTTCCATCAATTAGTGAACTGTATTCCATCTGTTCTTCCTCGTCGTTGAGTACTGCCAATTGGGCATCCAGATCTTGATCAATGAGCGCGATTCGAATAGCAGCTTTTTGTTTGGCGGCTTCCAGTTGCAACAGTTTCTTCTTGCTTTCCCGCGTAGATTTGCTCGATGACGCAACAGATTTTGCCGCCGTTTTCGCGACGTGAGGCAGCGGTTCCGACTTCATGCTGCTTGCCGGCACATCGGAAAACAGACGTTGCGCCACAATGTGCTTGAGGTGCTCAGCTTGAGTTTTTTCTTCAGCTATATTCTGTTGCTGCTGCAGCTTTTTTGCATGCCGTGTTTTTACGCCTGGAGTGTGGATCATTGTAGATCTGGCTCGAAGTACCACTTTGTTGAGGGTGGTGTTGTAGGAAAAAGCAGACGAACTTTAAAAACACGTTTATTCCGTGGTTGTACAATCAAAATGGCCGCGTGCGCATAAATTAAATATTCGGGCGTGCGCATTGATTCGCGTTAGGTGGCAGACTGGCGGGGGCCCACAATGAGACAAGCATGTCAGCGTGGCCCGCGTCTTGGCTTACATAGTGATGCTACTACTTACTTACTAACTAAAGACAAATCTAACAATTTTTTAAAATTTATTGAGCGCGTCGCTAACAATCTTTAAGACTAAAAAGTAAAAAATAAAATTTAAAAACAAAAATTAAAAACAAGCTTTTATTTAAATAAAAACGTAACCTAAAAAAAAAGAATAACGCGAACTAAAAAGAAAAAAATAAATTAAAGTGATATTTCAAAATATAGGTACATATATAAATTTTAAAAGCTTGAGGCACTGATGTATGGTATCCGTTATACAGGTGTACCTACTACACAATAACAGTGCCTCAAGCGTTTAAAATTTATATATTTTTTTTTCTTTTTAGTTCGCGTTATTCTTTCTTTTTTAGGTTACGTTTTTATTTAAATAAAATCTTGTTTTTAAAAACTTTTTTATATTTTATTAAGAGAAAATTGTAATCATGAGAACTCTCTTGAGTCTAATGGTATAGGTAGGAGTTACTGTATAGGTTGTCTACTAAAGTCGACCTTGTGTGCTGCAGGCTGGCAATAAAATAACGCGGGTTCCATTCGAATTGTCAAGCGAGTTAAGAAAGCGATTTCAAATATTTGTATTAGGTTTTTGTTTGGACGAAGGATAGCCGGGGTGACGTAAAGACGTTCGCTTGGAATACACGCAGAAAATATAACGTTGTATGATTTTAACACATACCTAATAAAACAAAATAAACTTTTAGGGAACTGGAGTTTTTTAAGGAACTTCGATCCCAAAAAGCAATACAACATTTACAGTGTTGAAAGGTTTTTTTTTCTATCAACATATTCAACAGGAAAGCGAAAGTACAAAATAGTAACAGCGCATCCATTTGTTCACTTCGAATAGTTGACTGAACAAAACAGAACGTCAACGCACGCGTTCGTGTAAATCAACAGATTCCACGAACACGTTACCTCGTCATTCCCGCGAAGGAACGTGCACGCGCAAATTCGTTGCCAAACGTCGCCCATAACTCCAGCAATCTGACCAGTCTAACATCAAATGAGTTAACAGATAACCAGTATTCGTAATAACCGCTGGTGTCGAATCATGAGGAATAAGCGATCCATCCATTAGTGACAAATGTTTACTGCAATCAGACGTGCAGCGGCGGACGTACGCAATTAATCAACACATATAGGTAGCTACTTAGGTACATACGTTGCAATGCCGTAACAATGGATGTCGTAGATCAAACAATAGAAGCGCCTGTTATGTGTGGATTGTATTTGATATATACTAAGTAGTGTCAGCTATTAAGGACTAGTTTCATACTTTTTGTCCGATTTAATGAATATGTTGCGGGTTTTGAAGCTGTGTATTCTGTAGAAGGTATGTGGTTTTTCTGCTGCTTGGTGCTCGTACACACGAGCGGCAGAGGTACGGACGCCAGCACATCAACCTACCACAATCTGTCAGATGTCTTTAATAGATTTTCAACTTTATTGCTAAAGCATAAGGTTCAAAGTTGATTGGGAAAATTTGACAGTTTCGGGTAGCTTGATGTGCTGGCGTCTGTACGTGCAGCCGTCAACAACATGCCGCTGATGTATTTGAGCACCGTACTTAAATAGACGGGCGGCACGTTGTCGACGACAGCCGCCGACGCGTCGACGGCTGCAGTTACCTCTGCCGTTGACGCGTGCCGTTGACTCGTATGTATGCACATTTTATTGCACTTTCTGGCTTACTGGATGAGTTCTCACAAAGAATATGCTATGGATTTTCGCTGTCATATGTCATGTTTGCCATAAAACCGTAATCAACGTTATTATGATGTTGGGAATCGGAGCGAAATGATAACATGGCGAATGATGAGTAAATACTGTCTTTATTTAAATAATGTCACACACGACAAACACGCACGTCAAACACGTACATGACTTAATACATTGAAGGACACTGAACGAGACACAATAGAAGTTTTATTGTTATTATCGTGTCCCGCAAAGTGTTAATAATATAAAGTTGCTTACATACACACGACATTATGATTCCAAACGTTCCATAAAAATAAAGCAGCATAAAACAAAAGCAAAGAGCGCTTCATTTATTATTATTTTTGTAAAAAACGGTAATCCAATTTCCAGGAATAGAACCTAGAACAAATACGTTTTACTGGGATCATGAAAAAATCTATAATAATGAAATAACTCGTTCAAAATTAAATTACCAGCGTTTTCCCATTTAATGAAAATGTGTTTTAAAACTATGTGTAAATGTTACCCGCAACGGTCGGTCCTAATTAGTTCAGTGAAAATGTTTGAATTTTGAATAGATTTAACAATTAATTATTTATTCATTATTTTGTTATTTTTGGTTCTTATATTAAACAAAAATGTATTTTAAGGCTTACCTATTATAATTGTTTAAATTTAGATACCAAATTAATTAATTATTTATAAGATCCGAGAATGGATCTCCATTGCTCGGAAACTCCATATATGAAAAAAAACAGTGGCACTCCGGGAGTGCCAACAGAAGTGAAAACAAAACACAAACAGAATTCTTTGCCATCACTCACTGACTATCGGATATACATTAAAACCGAGTACATCCCGAGGACAGCGGAACACAGCCGAAGCGGGTATTTTTTTAATCGTCTTAACAGTGGCACGAGTT
Source organism: Luperina testacea (assembly GCA_927399505.1). Taxonomy (NCBI): domain Eukaryota; kingdom Metazoa; phylum Arthropoda; class Insecta; order Lepidoptera; family Noctuidae; genus Luperina; species Luperina testacea. The sequence continues at coordinate 6,624,079 of OV656771.1, forward strand.
CAATGACTTTTTCTCATATCAAAAAATGCGCAACGCCATAATGAAGTTTTCACTTCAATAAAGCCTGGTAAAGCTTCAGCAACCCTATGCTGTAGTTATCTAAATGCGGAGGTTACGATATATGATAAACATACATAATCAACTAATAATGTTCCCATACGCCGCCTCCTCAGAGCTCCTAGAGCAGTGGTGGCCCAGCGGTATCAGCCGCGACTTGCGAGTTGTAGGTCGTAGGTTCGAACCCAGTCAGGCGCTTTACTTTGTGTAAATTATTTCATCACCACTGCTCTCAAAAACGGTGAAGGAAAACATCGTGACATCGTGAGGAAACCGGCATGTCCTAGAACCAAAAATTCGAAGACATGTGACATCTACCAACCCGCACTGGGCCCGCGTGGTGGATTACGGCCCTCTCACAGAGAGGAAGCCTGTGTCCCAGCAGTGGGAACATTATATAGGCTGATTATGATGATGATGATGATGATGATGACGCCGCCTCCTCACTATGACATAGTGCGGACTGGTGCAGTATAGCCAACCGTGTCTCGCACTATGTTACAACATACAACCAAAAAATTGTCAGGGGTTATGTCAGAAATTTACGTTATCCATTGGTACATTCATATTTCTTGTTATAAAAAACCTCACTAATTAAATTATATACACTAAAAACACATTGTGAAATACTGGTATTCAGCTGCATCCGGTTAGCCTGGAAGCCGACCCCAACATAGTTGGGAAAAGGCTAGGCAGGACACTAAAACACACGTACTAATAATCATGACCGTAAATCTTCAAGTTTAGTCCAATTAGTCTCACTGTCCACCAGAAAATAATATGTAGGTATAGTTTAGGAATACAATGCTTTGGTGAGCGTCGAAACTACACGAGTGACAAGGCCGAAGGCCGACTCGTGGCCGACAATTCAATTAGTGGCCTTTCCCATCACACGTAGCAATCCAACGATGGAGAGAATATGGGGTGGCCTTTTCATGGCATCCACAGTAAGTCGTTAAAACTTCTCGGGGCAGAGTATTTAGTCTTATTGATTTGTTTATTTTACCAACAATATTGATTAGTTACTTTGTTTTTTTTTACTTTAGTTATCCTATTTTGTCCCACCGCTGGGCAAAGTGTATGTATCCCACATATTTCTCAAATTTTCCTTATCTTGGGCCCTCTCCGGCCAATCGATCGAACGAGTCCAAATCGTCCCGCCAGCGATTCTTAGGCCTGTATCAGTGACGACGCCAGTCTTCAGGCACCCACTGTGTGACAATCTTTGTCCATCTGTTTTGATTGAGTTGATTTTAATTACACTGATAAAAACCCAAAAAAAAAACAAAAAACAGTTTGAGTGTTTTTTGTGTAAAATAGCAGTGTATCATTTACTTATCGATGGCGAAGTGCCAATAACACCTAACTAACAAGTCAATGATTTACACAAACTGAAAAAAAAAACGTTCAAAAATGGACACTTTTTTTTTTTTGAGGATGGGAAATCATCAAATGACTCCTCCCGCTCTGGGTGTGTCAGTGTGCTCTGGGTGTGTAGGGAGTGTCAGACTCTTACTGACTAAAACCCACCCGTGTTCCTTCCTTAGCCCTTTATGTTCCGGGCCAGCGGTAACCCTTTCGGACAATCCCGCTGCGCGTTGGTTTAGCTGGGTGGTACTTCCACATTTTAATTTAATGCTGTTGCAACTAAAAATACACTTAGAAGATTTCACTAAAACATGCGAATAACACGAAAAAAAAATGGTCAAAACGATAAAAAAGTACATTTCTAAAAAATGTCAGTTAAGAGGTATTGGCACTTCGCCGACGTTATAGGTAAGCTAACTTTTGAAAAATTGGTAGATATATCTCATTTTCGCATCTCTTTTTTCTTACATTTGTTGTGGAAATGGTTGGCTTTTCATAGCCAATTTGCTCGGCCGTTACTCGGCCAATAACCTAATTAGCAGTTTTCTCATCCAGCAGTAAATACAAAAACAGACGGTTTTAATGTTTACTAAAGAAAAGTCACGGTAGAATATTAGTATTACTTTATGTTAATTTTTCCCGCTGTAACTATTTTCTCATAACTTTGGATCTTGCAATGATATTTCTGTAGGAAAAATCTAGACATTTTAAATTTTTTTTTTATAGACTTTCAATGGTAAAATTGTTGTGCCATGAGGATCATTCTTATTTTCTTTAACTTTGCTTCAATACAAATTCAAGTTTAAGTAAGTACTTCTTGGCTGTATGTACCACATGGTATTCTAAAATCTATTTTAGAACAAACACCATCCAAAAACAGCCACAGAACTATAACCAATCCACAAACATATTTCACATAAACACTTGCCGAAATTAACGGCACATTGTATGAAACTTCGGACGATGGGAACAAACAGACAATAGCTCAAAGTTTATTTTAAGTCAGCGTGCCAACTTTCAGCGGAGAAATATATCAGCGTCGCACATCCATACACTCTGCTGAATGAAATATTTGGACAATAAGTAAGGATAGAAGAGGTGTCAGAAGTTCAGAACGTCCGCTTTCTGCGATTCGTTAGTAAATAGCATTTCACAGTTCCGCTTGAGGAATGGGGCGCTGAATTCAGCGGAAGAGATAAGCAAGTATGTCTTGGGAAGAAAGGATTTATTGCATTGTTAAGCGACTTTAAAACCGAAGGAGTTTTTGATGTGACATGTATGTTTGTTTCGGGTAGATATTTGGTTTCTGTCTGGGTTCGTAGATGTTCGATGAAACATAACCCTCCATTTGGGCTTCGCCGCAGTCAGGTAAAAAGGCAGGTCCATTGATTTTAATGCGTAAAAAAAAACGAAGTCAAATATTCTTCATCTATGTGGACCAACGATCGCAGCTGTGTAAGACTGAATGGAAGGGGTGGATCACGAGGTGTAGCTGATTTGAAGGCGTTTCCAGTAGACTGTGCCAAGACTATTACAATTTTACACTTCTAAACTATCATTCTACATTCTGTTTATGTACAGACGCCAGCACATCAAGCTACTACAATCTGTCAAATTTATTTAATAATTATAATAAAGATTTATTACTACTAGATGACATGGTAAGGTAATATAATATAAAGCACAAGCATAAAGTTTCTTAATCTAGTTAGTGGATGCCGTACTGCTCTCCTAGATAGGTTACAAAATAACCTGTGTTTAGGAGAAACAGTTCCGATCCCTTTCATAAATGGTTGACTTATTATTATAAATATTCGTATAGTAATCATTACAGCAAGCTACTAAATGAGATTATATTATTAAAATTAAGTTATTAAACAAAACAAAAAAAAAACTTAGAATCTAAAAATAGCAATTTCTGTAAACAGAAATTTATGGTGTGAGAGGAAAGCCACTTTAAGGCGGAATTAAAGCCATCTTGTGCAGTAACTTGGAGATCCGACCATGAATTTGCGGTGAAAATGATGGCAGTATTGTCTGCAAAAGAAACTATTGCGGCATTTGGAATTAGGAGATTGCAAAGGTCGTTGATGAACACAAAAAAAAGTGTGGGCCCCAAAATGCTACCCTGTGGTACACCATACTGAATAGGTTGCTCTTCACTCTTTTAATTATCTATATTGACAAATTGTGTGTAGTAAGTTAGATAACTCTTGAAGAGATCAAGTGAAGACCCTCTGACACCTAAACTTTCAAGCTTGAGAAGAAGAGTGGAGACGGGAACGGTGTCAAATGTTTTCGCAAGATCTAAGAATAGGTATAGTGAGAACCTTCTTGTTAGTATTTAAGTTCTGTACTATTATAGATGTTGAACTTTATCGCTTAAGCATAAGGTTCAAAGTTGATTGGGAAAATTTTAGTTTCGAGTAGCTTGATCTTGCTTGTACAACATGTTTGCAATAAACTAATTTGGTTTGATTTGATTTTCATTTTTGCATCATCATCATCATCCACAGCAAGACTACATCCACGGCTGGGCATAGACCTCTCTCGGTGCCGGACGACCTTGGATGCCACTCGGTCACTACCTTGCTCCACCTGTCATCACTGCGCCTTGCCAGGTGTCCTGACCAACTCCATCTGGGTTATAACACGTTTTCTGATTTCGAAAACCTTCGTATGTCCGCGGTTCTCGTCATTAGGGACTCGGTTTATAAGCCTTATGCCAAGCATGGAACGCTCCATTTAATTGTTTAGCGCAAATAAATGTATTTTGTTCCTAGATAGCAAATAAATTCACTTTCACAAGTGTTCAGCCGGGACACACAACACGCAAACAACCATATCAGCACATGATCGCGAGGACTCAATCGCTAGTTTGGAGCCCGCATTTTCAGTTGCTAGGCAAAGTTGCGAAGTGGAGGTACGGCGGGTCGTTTAGTAGAATTGAGCCCAGATTCAAAAGAAAAAGTTCTTGTTTCAATCAAAAAATGTTTAACCGAAATCTGCAGGTTGGCATCAAAAAACTATGTTCCTTATAGAAGTCTGTATTTGCGCCCGGTGTGACAATAATCTCACTCCCTATTCAAAATAAAAATCAAAATCAAAAGTCATTTATTCAAACTAGGCTGAGAATCCGAAAAAACATACACATCTTTCTTTGGAATACACTCCCTTTGAACATCAGGATGGCAACCATTCGGTTATCTTTTATAGTGAAGGCACGTGAACATATCCGTCAAAAGTTGGCTGTAACATCCCAGCGCTGATTTGCTGGATTCGTTTTCTCTTCTATGGGTAATTTTTTTTCTCCTCACAGTTCATTTTATTTATATGTATGTATGTATGTAACTATGTATTAGTATATATTCTTGTATTTTATAGTAATTTCCTAGTTATTTATTCCGTATGTTGCACCTGCCACGTTTTATCTCTGCATCACCCTAAGGTTGACTGATGCCTCGGGAATTAAGTCCGCCTTTGTACAGTATTTCTTTCACTTGTGCATAAAGTTTTAATAAATAATAAATAAAACCCGGTCGAAGTGGAGGTGCTTGGGGGAGGCCTATGTACAGCAGTGGACGTCTTTCGGTTGAAATGATGATGATGAGGCTGAGAATTAGCACTTTCTGAAAGTCAAGATAAGACAGTCCCCCAAAACGCCCGCCCTTCATGGACGTCTTTCGGCTGAAATGATGATGATGAGGCTGAGAATCAGCACTTTCTGAAAGTCAAGATAAGACAGGCCCCCAAAACGCCCGCCCTTCACCACGTCCTAGTGCTTTGGCTGGAAAAGAGAAGTGACGCAACAAACTCCCCAGCAGAATTACCTACCTGATTTAGATGTCAACATTATCTACCCCTTCGAGGAATACAAGCGTGATAGTTATGTTAACAAATAAATATTCACCCTAGTTAAAACCCATGATTCGTGACAAAAATGAATTCCCCAGCGAACCGAATTCTAACAACAAATTATTTTTAATCAAGATTTGAAGCCGAAAAATTGCTTAAATAACTTCAATTATGTTAATTACTTTGACGGCTAAACGATAAATTCGAGCTATAAACGTATGTTTCGTCGCGTCGCCGCCGTCTGCGATTAGTCGCAGCTAATCTGATGGGATACAAAAGACTTGGTATGCCACACGCGAACCCAACATTTTTCACGTACATTATGCGTGCAATACGAATGTATTACATTAAAAACTAAGAACTGGGTAATGATTTACATTTTCCAACAATAATTTACTTCGTTTTCTGTTTTCGTTTTGTGTTTCTGCATATTGCGAACGAAATGAGACATTTCTGGGACAAATTACAACGGTATTGCATTTGTTAGTCGTGCCTTGCAATTTGTAGAAACTCCGCAGTACATACTTGTTAGTACTAGATGAAATTATACGTAGCTAATCTAATTTCTCACGTATAACATTACAAAAGCAACAAACAATGTAACGCGAAGGAAAGATGGGTGAAAATCTCTACGTTCGCTTGTAAGAATTTGATCTTCAATTAGCTAGCCAAGCGTGGTGATTATGGCAGTCCACTGCTGGCCATATAGGCCTCTCCAATTCTGCCCCCGATAGGAAAAAAGACGCATCTAACAGTTTTTCCAGATTTGAGTTATGTATATTGCCGAAATCAGAAAAAAAACGCGCATCTGCCTGTATTTTTTATATTTCTCTAACTTCCTCCAGTGCGGTTTTAGCACAACAAAATAGGGCGCTTCTGTTCATTTTTTACACCCGATTGAAGATGAAAAGACGAATTTATGTGAAACTTAATTAAAAAGTCGCATTTATGTAGATAATGTCATTATACTTTATAGTTTTTTTTTAGTTCAGTAATATAAAAGGCGCATATTTGTCCCTATTTCTAAAAGGAAGTTAATAAGACGCAAATAGGTATTTGCGACTAACGCGCTAAAAAAAAAACTGTTTTTACATTAAGAAAAAAAGACCACATCTGACCACTTGCGCCCTATGTACTTCGTAAAATTGTTTTAGCATAGGCGCATTTGCCATAATCGTCTTAATTACTTTACGTTGAATAAAAAATTGTGTTTTATTTACAAATAATAAATTAGGCTATGACTTATATGATAACCACGAACCTACTGTACTATTTCTGATATACTACCTTAGATAAAAGGATTATTAAATATTTTATAAACATTTTACCTAAGCCAAGGGCTATCTACATACTTTCTAATTCTTAAGAAAAAAGGCGGAAATACCTATATGCGCCCATTTATGTTAAAATCATTTATTAGATAGATAAACTAAATACTTAGAAAAAAAGTACAGCCAAAAGCGTTTGAAATTTAAAGGACGCATCTAGCCGTTTACGTCTATTCAATTAAGTATGTAATATTTTCCTTAATTTTTTATGCTAAGATGAAACTGTTTTTTCATTATTTTTATTATAATAATTTAATAAATTCATATTATTATTAAACCAGGTTAAAGCCTATTATTAGAGGGTATTATTTTCAACTTTAAGTATGTAAAATATTTATTTACTCGAAGACAGCATACGATTTCCCGTTTTATTCATTAAAACATTTATTTCTCCGTTTTTACTTTTTGTTAGATACGTCTTTTTAACTATCGGGGGCAGAATTGCACGCCATTGAATTGGATTGTGCGCAACTCACATCCAGTTGCTACCAGGTACCCTGGGAAGATCGTCGCCCCACCGAGCCTGAGGACGTTTGCCGAAAAATAATAATAGTACGGATACCGTTCCTCAAAAAAAGAAACAATAAGCAGCTAGTAATCAATGGATTCAGTACCACATCGTCCACTGTCAACGCACTGCACATCGAGATAAAATTCAAAGTATCAATAAACCAGAACATTATCATTTTATTTTCTATCCATGACTTTACGGCAGAGTTGGTCACGAAAAGGCTCGATTGCGACAATAATGTAGCATCAAGCATCACATAAACCTCTTTACGTCACTTTTATGTGTCCAACGTGCAAATGCATCCAATTTGCAGTAAAGTAAAAACGAAGTGTCCGCATAATATGGTTCTTCTCGATAATCGTGTAAACTTACCGTTATACTGAAGTGGTTTAAACTGTTGCACTCTATGTGTAAGTACCACATGAGAACGCGTTATCTTCGATTATGTTCCTACTAACATTGAAATATTCTTAGCATCTTGTTCGTGTATTAAAGTTGATAACATGAACGAACGCCTGTGACTTCGGAACAAATATACACTTTTAAAGGCTCATATCTGCACGGCAGCGCGTTCACCTCGCTACGCGATGAACTACTTAGCTCTCTGCTACATCATAAGCTACGCCGTAGCATGTTGTACACGTTTGAAGAATTTTATGGTGACTTTCCAGCGCGCGAATAAATAAATATTCTGTTATTTTTACTCAATAATGTAAAGTTAACATGTTTTTTAGAATCTCGATTACGATTTCAAATGTATTGCAAATAAATAAACAACTCATAATGTGTAAGAATTTCTAAATCAAATAAAGACTACAATTTAAAAGGATCATGTTTCCAAAAGCAAAATAAATTAGATGTTTTAAAATAAAATTGGATACGAGTAGGTAAATAAATTTAATTTAGTTACTTTTATTTTCATAGTCTCTTAACTATTTACACTAGGTACTAAATTAAAAGACTAACTAACTAACTCTATAAATACGAGTACAAAAAAACAAAAGAATATTTAGGCGTCGAAGTACTCATCCGCATCGCTGTCATCCGGAAACGTTCCCAGAAGACGGGCAGCATTGCCACGTTAAAAGGCAATGCTAATTTTTTGGCCAAAGAACGTTCCAGCCCTGTGATGATGTGAAATGATGATCAGCTGGCGAGAAATTTCTTTAAAACGAGACGCGCACTCGGGCCCCATGACCTGAGTGTTTCGAACCCAAACGGCTTAAAGCTGTAAACGAATAAGTAGGTAAATAAGTTTTACGCCATAAGAAAATGTTCAGTACCCGGCGATAAATATTGCACATCGACCTTTACCTTTTTTTGTATTTTATATAAAGAATAAAAATAATTATCAAAAGAAGAACATCATAATTATTGTTTTAACAGCTCCTAATAGATACCGGACTGTTTGTATTTCGTGCGACAGAGATAACGCTCTACGAAGCCGAAATTAGCCGATTGTCTCTTTCCAAAGGTCGATGTATGCTGTTTATCAATGTTTTACAAACAGACTACCATGTGACCTCCATAGCCCAATTTACTTTTGAATACCGAGATAAAGTTCAATGTCAGGTCAGAAGTTTAGACCAGTCAAGACTAATAATAGGCATCTGAATAATATTTATAGGATAGGGATAAAATTTATAGGAATAATATTTATAAAGCGACGTGATCTTTGAGACTCGGAATTTGGGAAAATGGGTCACCCATCTACAGACTGACCGCAGCAAGTGCAGCTTCACCTCACAGTTTCATCACTTCACGCAACCGTTATTTAATCTTCGTGGTTAACACCAGAGGGGTAATTCTCATATTTTTAAAAACGTCCTCGTCATTCTAATCTCAGTCTCAATCTGTCAAAATTACTACTAATTTTCATACATTTTTGACAAATTTATGACATTGATTGAGATGAGATTAAATTTTGAACATTTTCAATTATGGGAATTGGCCTTCTGGTTTCTGCTTTGAGAATTTGAAGTTGAGAACTTGTCAAACCCCGCTTCAGCATTACTTTAGGATTTTGAATTACCTTCAATTTAGCCCGGGAAAATCAAAAAAGGTATCTTACTTATTTTGCAAAGATATTTTGAATTACCGACCAGAGGGGCCCGTGGATAAATGATAACAGCCGCAAAGGTCGATCGATCAGGTTAAGCTACGCTTGCCGCGGTTTGTCTGTGGATGGGTGACTATCTTTCTTTACATACCGAGACCCCTCCGTGCCTCGGAAAGCACATTAAGCCGTTGGTCCCAGCAGTCTTTTGTGGATCTTTGACAGTCGTTACGGGTAGTCAGAAGCCCGAATGTCTGACAACCAGTCTTACCAAGAAGTATCGTATTACCCAGTAACTGGGTTGTGGAGGGCAGATAGGCAGTCGCTCCATATAAAATACTGATATTCAGCCGCATCCTGTTAGACTGGAAGTTGACCCCAACATAGTTAGAAAAGGCTAGGCAGATGATGATTTTGAATTACCGACCAGGGAAGCCTGACTGAAAAGGAAGGAACCCTATACTCAACAATGGGTGGGATAAGACCATCTCAGACATTGGTTTACATGGCCTTCATATAACCTGACCAAGATTATGTCTGGACTTTAAAAGAGACTATGACCTCTGAGTTTGTTTCGGCCTTTCTTCTCAGAGTACCTAGTCAGATAGGAAACGCTGACCTCATCTAGTTTAAAAAATATATGATTGACGTGTAAAAGTGTTTGTGCAAACCTACCTACAAAAATAAAATCATTTATCATTTATGGCTCCCGATGATGACGATCAATCAGTTCAGTCTATCGCAGTCCACTGCTAGATACAGGCCTCTTCCATGCTGCGGCAGAACACCCTGAAGTCCGCCTTCCTCATTCAGATGATAATAATAATGATTCGGTATTCACTTTTATTTTGAAACAAGATAATAAAGGGTGTCCAGCGGGAATTTTTCTATTTAAAAGTTAAAAAACAAATAAACGAATAACTATAGAATTTTTATTTTATTTTTAAAACGTAACTAGGGTCTGCGGATTTCAATTCGTAAAAATAATGTCCTCCAAATGACGTCCATTCCTCGTTATACACTCTTGTAAGCGAACCCTAACATTGGCAAGTACGCGGGAACAAAGCTCTGGGAGGATAGTAGCGATTGCACGCCGGATATTTTCTTGTAGGGCAGTTATGGGACGGGGATTATTGCAGTATACTTTCGACATAGGTAACCCCACAAGAAAAAAACACACACCGTCAAATCCGGCGATCGAGGTGGCCAGGGTATGTCTCCATACTTGCTTATTAATTTTCCAGGGAAAATTTCCCTTAGGCTCGACATTGTGATCCTGGCAGTGTGTGGAGTTGCCCCATCTTGTTGAAAGTGTGTCCTATTGTTGCGTCAGTAAAACACTTGCAATTCCGGTACCAAAAACTCATCAATCATACGGCAGTAAACCGAAGAAGTGACAGTTTCACTCTCATTAAAAAAATTATGGACCGATTATTCCATGAGCAGAAATCGCGCACCATACTGTCGTTCCAGGGCAGTGCAAACTCTTTTAATGCCGTTCCCTTAGGTTGCTGGGGTTCCAGTAACGCATATTTTGTTTATTCACATAGCCCCCGATATGAAAATGAGCTTCGTCGCTAAACAATATGTTCACAAGTATTCTAGGGGTCCGAAAACGTTCCAACATCATTCGGGCGTACGTTTTTCTTAAAACATAATCGCTTTCATTTAGTTTTTGAACGATTTGCATTTCCTAAGGATGAAGTTTTAATTTCTTTTTCAAAATCGCATGCAAAGTTGATTCTTGATGCCTGTAGAGCCCGCAATCTTTCTTACCGATTTTCTAGGGTTTCTGATAATTTCTTGTCGCACCTGTGCCACACGTTCTGGCGTTGCTGCTGAAGTAGACGGTCCTATTGGCGACCTATTTACCACTGTCCCTTCTTGTCGGAATATTTTTACCCACAACCGTATAAGCTGCGTGCTCGGACTGTCGTTTAATCGCCGAATATCGAAGTGAGAACAGAAAGCACGACGCGCTCGAACCAACGATTCACCACACTTTAAATATTGCTCAACCGCAAATGCACGGTGCGCTCCCGACCAATGACTCATGGTTGCAAAAAAATCCGCAAAAATGACAAAACCAACGCTACCCCTCCCGCGCCTCTAGCCCTGTTAATAAATAAATAACGATAATTTAAATTTGAAAAATTTCCACTGGACACCCTATATTTACATAATGTAGGCTAACAGACTAAGGCCGTTTACACATTATGCCGTAGCTGCACGGTGCCGCGGTGTGCGCAGTGCATAATGTGTAAACAGCCTTAGGGCAGATTTTTCCTGTATAGCCTTGTCGACTGCGACAAGGGTTACCATTTAAAAATTTGAAAAGTCCTGACAAAAAGCCTGACATTTTAGTCACAAAATCCAAACATTACTCAATTAGTTTCAGTGAGGCATGGTAGCAGACGACGGAGGTTGAAGTGCGCTGTAAAATATAAAAATTAATACCTATGCTAGAAACTAGCTTTATGCTTGATTATTTTACGTAAAATTATTTGTATTTTGAAGAAAATATTTTATGTTTGAACTAGTTAATTGTTTGCAAAGCAATACAAAATTTATTGTTTGATCTCGTTAAGTTGATTGATAAAGAAGTATATTTTGTTTTTAGATGTTGAGAAGTTAATAAATATTAAAGACTTATTTGGTATTACTTATATAAGTTTTGTTACTCGTATTCCATCTAAGTCAAAAAATCCGGCCAAATTAAAGAGTCGGACAAAGTCCGGACATTTCCGGACAAATCCGGACGGATGGTAACCCTAACTGCGACAGATATGTATGAAGCAAACGCGGCACCCCAACAAAGTAACGGGCTCAGCGTGGAGGTGTAACTGGCTTCCGAGCAGATCGGCGAAACCACGCGGGACAGAAATAGAATCATAATCAAATCAGAACAGGTAGTTTCGCTTGTCATACAACCAACAAGCCATGGCGGAAATACTGCGGTTTCACTACTTTGGTTTCGCGGCGGAGATGAGAAACCGCCTTATACCCGTAACTTGTTAAATTACGTAGCTGTCTTTAACACTTGTGTATTACGACTCTCTGTTGCGTCATTAATGACGTCACCGCTTACGTAATCAGCCTATACCGTTCCCACTGCTGGGACACAGACTTCCTCTTTGTGAGAGGGACGAGAGACGTCGCATAAACCATGTAAATATCAAAGTTTTAATTTTTTTTTATTTGGTTTTTCTAAATATGGTTAAGGTTTTCATATGCAGACTTAATGATTTTCTTTTGATTTTCTAATAGTGATGTTACGGAATCTAGATGTTTACATATATTTTGTCAACAGGTTTTTGAGGTATCCTCAATATTTTTCTCCTCGAGTGAAAAGTAAGACTCACGATACAGAAAAGTTGAATTTCTTAGTGAAGGTTAAAGGTTCCTACAAACAGGCGCGACCCGCGATATAATCGCGCGCGACACAAAGGCACCGCTCGTTGCGCGACTTGCGGAACCTTTATGTCGCGTGTCGTGTCGCGCCTGTATGAAGGAGTCTTAAAACAATTTTGACTCAAAATCAATTCAGCCACCACATCAAAATCCAGCCGGTGTACCTATTCTGTAAAAATCTCGCCGTGAAAACTCAGTAAAAAGTCTCTGAAACTAAGTTGTAATTCCACCTGATGCTAAACAGGGGCCCGTGGCTAAATAATAACAGCTGCACAGGTCCATCGATCAGGTTAAGCTATCTACGCTTGCCGCGGTTGGTCTGTGGATGGGTGACCATCTTTATATACCGTGACCCCTGCGTGCTTCGGAAAGCACGTTAACGTCAGAAGCCCGAAAGTCTGACAACCAGTCTTACTTGTTATTATTACCCATTAACTAGGTTGTGGAGGTCAGATAAGGAGTCGGTCCATGTTTTAGTGGGTATACTGCCACCTTGGCAGGGAGTCCCACATACTCCGTATCGTCCCCCGACGATCGGAGATGCGTAATGTCATTTCTCAGCGACAAAAAAAAAAAAAAAAAAAAAAAAAAAAAAAAAAAAAAAAAAAAAAAAAAAAAGGAGTCGGTCCATGTAAAATACTGGTATTCAGCTGCATCCGGTTAGACTGGAAGCCGACCCCAACATAGTTGGGAAAAGGCTAAGCAGATGATGATGCTAAAGATTGTCACTATTGACAGCTCACTTCAAACTCACTTCACCTAAGTTTTCGCGGTGAGCTATTAACAGAATAAGACCAGCTGATCTAACAAAAACATCGAAATAATTTCAGAAAATCAGGAATAAATAATTCAGTACGAAAGAAGCAATCAAACATTGACGTGGGCCCGCCTCAAACAAGCACCAACATCGTTCCACGTCGCGATTGCTGAAGGAAATTGCAGTTATTAACAGGAATTCCTCCGCGTTTCCGACGAAATTACCTTTCATTAAAAGAAATTATAGTCGTTTCTTCGATTCTAAAGAATGGTGAAAAAATGTAAAGGGAATGAATGATTATCACGGATTATGGTTAGGTATTGGAGAAGCAGTGTAATTAAAGTTTCAGGAACAAAATATTCGCAAAAAGTTATTTTTGGTGCTGGCGAAAGTCAAACTCAAACTCTCAAAATCAAAGGATTTATTAATTTCAATTAAACCTTGTACATGGCACTTTTGAATCGTCAAAATTAAATAGTCTGTCAATTAGTCAGACAGTTGAAGCTAGTTCTGCTGTTAGTTGAGAAAGAACATCATTCATTTCATACCCAGAAATTAAAGTGCCGGCCAAAAAAAAAGTACGGTTTTCTTAAGGGAAATTACTCCTTGAGCATTTTTTGCTATTACAGCGAAAGTCTACAAATCAACCCCGCGGCTGCTATTTGAGATTGAAAATTCCAAAAAACATATTTTTATAACAAGTTTATAATTAAAACAAGTTCAGGATGTTTTAAATTCAATGGAAATTTGGTATTTTTTTCTGTTATGCTTAAAACATTTTTTTAATATTGCTATCTTAATTTTTGGGTATATAATGTTCGACAAATAATATCCTTTGAGTGTTCTAAATCTAATAGGTCTCTGCACAACCCTACGGGAAGGTGTTTTTTTGGTTCTTTTCATTTATTAAAAATATGTGTAAACATCATACCTACATGTCGGCTGTCCCATTTCAAAACATAGTAAGGGATACTTTTTACAAAAATCGTTTTATTGCATAGTCTTGCTAACCTAGAAGGTTTCTACCAAATACAAAAACACCAGCGTTTTAAACTTACATAAAAGGAGATATATTTAAGCATCGATACCTAGTAAGTGCACCATTCACTCCCTAGAGACCATTTTAAAAACTAGTAAGTCACTTTAACCAATTCAAAACCTCTTTTACAACCTTTAGCATTTTTTTTACCAATATTACGTTTATGCGCTCTCCTGTAAAATTTCATTTTAAGTCCTTACTAGGTTTTGAAATGGGGCAGCCGATGTCATGATGGTTTGTTATATTTTATTATTCCACTCATCTCAGCCTATCGCTGTCCCCTGCTGGACATAGGTTTCACCACAACACCCTGTACTCCGCCTTCCGCATCCACTTAGTCCCAGCCACCTTTTTGAGTTCGTTGGTCCATCTAGCTGAGGGTTGTTCCTCACTACGATTGCCGATAAGCGGTCTCCGCTCTAGGAGTCGTCTGCTCTACCGGCCATCGGTCCTTCGACAAGCATGGCCACCCCATAAGCAACAGCATTTTATTATTACTAGACGAGAAAGGCAGTTTACCCATTTCATCATCTGCCTAGCCTTTTCCCAACTATGTTGGGGTCGGCTTCCAGTCTAACCGGATGCAGCTGAATACTAGTATTTTACATGGAGCGACTGCCTATCTGACCTCCACAACCCAGTTACTGGGTAATACGATACCCCTTGGCCAGACTGGTTGTCAGACTTTCGGGCTACTGACGACCCGTAACGACTATCAAAGATCCACGAATGACAGCCGGGACCAACGGCTTAACGTGCTTTCCGAGGCACAGAGTTGTCTTGGTATGTAAAGACGGTCACCCATCCACGGATCAACCGCGGCAAGGGAGATTACCCATTTATTATCTTCTTTTCATCATTTTTGACACGATAACGGTATTTTTTTTCCACACGACCAAAAGTTGATTTTATTACAGTGCAGTGTGTAGGTACTAGATGAAGCTTATCAGCCCAAATGACTCTTCCCGACACACATAGATACTGCCAAAATCATCCGACAACATAAATGAGGCGTAACGATGATGATGTCATTAACTTAAGTGCCGGTTTCGCACATAAGTACCGTTCCACGTAAGATTTTTTATATGTTGTATTTTGGCAAACAGACACCATGTAGGAAAATAGGTTCACACTGCCTTGCTCTGCACCCTGCGTATTAAAGAAATTTTTTTATACACGTTAGATAGGTGTCACGTTTGCACGTGCAGCCGAATAACATTCGGAGGCGGTGTATCAGAACAAATGTATAATAAGCTACCACTAGTTGCAGATAAACACTTCGTCGACGATACTGCAATAGCGCTGATCTACTATTTGCAATAGTGCGTAACTACAAAGTTGATAACTTTACAGGAGATAAAAAAGACTTCATAATTTTAGTATTTAGAATGATTCTTGCTAATGTTCAAATGGTATTTGAAGAGTTAAGGCACCTACAAACAGACGCGACACGCGATATAATCGCACGCGACACAAAGGCACCGATCGTTGCGCGACTTGCGGTGCCTTTTGTCGCGTGTCGTGTCACGCCTTTTGAAGGAGCCTTTATATAAAAAAGTTATTATTATATTATTAATTCAGCATTTGATAATTTGAAAAACTAAAAGGTGCTTATCGGCAAGTGAAGCGGTAAACTGTCGCTTTCTCTCTGTGAAAAATCATCATTAATAATCTTTGTCCTTCATTAACCCGGCAGCACTCTCTACGATAACTATTACTTTTCTGAGCGCTCTGGCGACATAGGTCTCTAGGTACCTACAAACTGATAGTTAACACACACGCACACTGCGAGACATCCAATGCGCGTGCGGCGCTTGGTTGCGATACGTACATAAGTGGGTATTGGTGCAAAAAAATGCCAGGTAGCGTCGCAAGCGAGCGATTTTTATAGAAGTGTAAAGTATTTTTTTCTAATTCTATGGTATTTTTTAACCGGTATTCGTGGTTATAAATACCTAGCAAGTGCTACCGAGTTAATAGTATCTCACTGATATAATCATTCAAGTCAGAAACACAATTAGAATTTCTCGACACCAGCTCAGACTGAATCTAAAGACTAATAGTATGCACTCAGAACTCCATGCAAACCCTAAGCCTCGACCGTAGAGATAAGTACTTCCTAACTTTATAAGCTGACGTGAGAAGTTCGAACACATGTCTCTCTTTACAGGATCTGAATTATTGCGACTAAAAATAAGCTATTTCAATTTGTACACGAAATATTTTAAGAGATTACACCTGTGGTGGTAAAAAAGCCATAAAAACGATTTTTTTAATCAAAGTTTTTTTTCATTGGTGACTACTGTATATTTTTTAGACTGATATGAATTGGTGGAGGCCGCAGGAATTCGCTGGATGCAAGAAGCACAGAACTGGGGGCCTGAAAAGGCCACCTTGGCAGAATCATAAAAAGATAATATTATGAATCATAATATGGCGAAGACAATCGTGTTTTTCTTTTATTCGCTGCACTAGGTAGGTATCATCAAAACGATTGGAATTGGATTTGGATTGGATTGATTGGTATTTTAGCACAGAATAAAAAAATACTGAAAAATCTTTCACCAATGGGATTTGATACGATTAACTTCACAGTTAACTGTCTATTATGATTCATAATATTATCCTTTTATGATTCTGCCAAAGTGGCCTTTTTAGGCCCCCTGGTCTAACACATGTTAAAATAAAATAAAGTTTATTTGGAACAACTTACGTTTACAATTTACAAAAGAAAACGAAGAAAAAAAACGAACGAACAAATAGCCATTAAAGTACAATAATACTGTGGCGCAGTTATCAACGCCCAAGTCAAAATATATACAGACATTGTTCTAGACTTCCCGAAGAAAGTTAATTAATAATTAATTGTATAATGGTGGCGGTGGAATAAAACCAACGTTGGATGACAGATAAGGGTTTATTCACTTTACTTCAAACATTTGACAGATTTTAGCAAACAAAGTTAGACTGACGTTAAACCTATTAGTGGTTCTAGGGATGGACTGCGGGGCTATCCTATCCCTTTACCTCCTAGCTCTGCTATTCCTGAGGGCGACGGGGCCTCCACTCAGGTCAAGCTTACGACAACAGTGGTGACTGCGGGGCTATCGACCACTGTGCCTTCTAAGTAGCGAGTGTCTCGTTCCTTTTTTTTTTTTTTTTTTTTTTTTTTTTGGATATGGCATCTCGTAGTTGACCTTGAGAGGTCGTGACTACTTAACCGGACAATCCTGCGGCTGCCTTGAGAGAACTCAAAGCCTCCAGCCAGGGGCTTAAAACTAACTAAATAAACTAAGCGACTACACGCTAAGGGCACCCCCTGTGGGGTACGAGCCTCGGCTTAGGGCGTCGCTGGGGGGAGGGCAGCAAGTTGGGACAGGCTGGATCTAATTTTGATTATTTAACGAACGATGGGGCCGGCATTTCCTAATTGACTACTCTGAGAAGAAATGCCGAAACAAACTCAGAGGTCAGAGTCGGGAATTTAAATCTACTGGCTCAGCTGCGGCGCGGGCTGGCACTACATCGGGCAAGGGTCGGTGGGGGGCATTTACTGGGGGACGTCGCGAGGGACCTCGTCGGCGAGGCCGGTATGTCGGTTTCTTGTATCTGTTTTTCCTAAGCGTGCTGGTTGCCCTACTGCTCTCTTGGAGGACGGTTATAGGGTCATCTGGGTCGGCGAGAACGTGCCTTGGACGGCGTAGTTTACTAATTTGGGAGGGAGTATATCTGGCGGCCTCGACAACCAGCGGGTTTCGATGGTTGGGGGCGGAGTCGAAGAAGTGCTTGGAAAGGCGCTTCATGAATTGGTGGATAGTGGGGATTTTGAGATCGACATGGAGGATCTCATTTCGGACGAACCAAGGGGCTCCCGTAGCCTTTCGGAGGAAACGGTTCTGGAGGGTCTGCATCTTATGGATGCGGTGGGGCTTTGCGTGTGCAAAGACTACGCAGGCATAGGTCATGATTGGGCGAATGCACGCTGTGTAGATGCGCAATTTGCACTTAAGTGACAATTTGCTGCGTGCATTGAGCATCGAGTGGAGGCTACCGAGAGCGAAGGCGGCGCGCGAGCGAACCGCCTTTATGTGCTCTGCGAAGGAGAGATGTCTGTCGAGGATAACACCGAGATATTTGGCTTGCTTCTCCCAAGGGATCGGCTTGCCGAACATGGTGATAGGTCGGGGGGGGATGGGTTTGTGTCTCGGTTTCGAATAGAGAACCGCTTGACTTTTGTCGGGGTTTACTTCTATTCTCCACTTCCTAAACCAGTCAGCGAGCTTGTTGACTGAAGTTTGGAGGATGTGGGAGATCTGGACTTGTCTCGTTCCTCCATGGGTGACCGCTTATATAGTCGATTTGACAGCAGTAGTGTGTGTCTTCATTATCTTATGCTTGTATGTGGTTGTGATCGTGACCTTCGTTGACGTCACAGACACTTCTCACGTCGAATGATGGATGTCGCTAGTAGGCTGTAGATACTGTTGCTGTTATCGATATTGATCTTGTTTGTGTTATGATCTACTCGGGTGGCGTGGTGTTTTGCACACAATCCGGTAGATGGCGTAAGGCGTCGTGTTATAATTGGAGAATTACAAAAAAATCAAAAAGGAATATAAAACAGAATATACTCTATGAACCTCCACATAGAGTATATTCTGTTTTATATTCCTTTTTTAGTACTGTGTAGTATAAATGTAGAGCGGAGGTGGAGGTGAAGTGTGTATGGGTGTGTGTTTACCGTGTTTATGATAACCAGTGATCGGAGTAGGTAGATTGAACTGGGGTCATTGATCCGAAACGTATATATTACTATGGACATTCCTCCGGAATTGGTGGTAGTCAGAATTTCATTAGTTAGCCGAAATGTATATCTATCTATAAAAGATCTAGCCATAAAACGCTAAAAATAAAAAATAAATATTAAAGCTTCGATCGGAATTCGATTGTTTTTATTATTCAACAGATAAATAATGAATTAATTTAGTTTTGATACCTTCCTTTAAATTTTGAATTGAGTAGTAATAATATCACTACCAACATTAACAATATTTAATTGAATCCGGAAATACCGGAATTACTTTCCGGAAAAATGGCTTATCCATGTTATTCTTTCTGTGTGCATTTGTGATACAAGTACCAAAAATCAATCTACCTAGTCCGATCACTGATGATAACATAAGTTGCTCAGTTTCTTCATAAGACAAGGATATAAGCCAACTAGTCACTTTTCTCTTCAGTAAACTTTTAGTCATAGGGTAAATATGAATTCTTATATCATTTAAAATTATATAATTGTAAAGTTCAGAGCTGATATGGTTGAAGTGGCGAGTAACCAACGCTAACCTGCAGCGCTCAGTCTTACAAACCGTCGTTGCGCGTGCAAAAGTCGCTATGTGTTATTTAGTTATTTTCGGTTCTTTATGCAGTTTTAATCGTTATTTCAATACACACATACTGTGTACTGTATACTGTATACATAAGTGCAATATTTAAAGAGTTACGGAATGTAGCTATGTGATATTCATACATCGAAAGTTCCGTATAAACAGGCAGTGTTATAATTCATATACCTCAAATAAGTTCACATCACATAGCGACTTTTGCACGCGCAACGACGAAACTGTCTTTGCTTGCTTGAATTAGTGGTACTTGAGAGAGGCCTGTATCCAGCGGTGGACGTTTTTCGACTCAAATGATGATGATGATTATGATTCTTTTTTAGTTATCGCCTCCTTAACGATATAAATCAGATTATATAGTTAATATATACCACTTTTCACAGGTGGGGTTGCAGTTAGCAACTTAGATAAGGATTATGTTTAGAAGATACATAGCAGCGTGCGGTGTTTTTGATCATTATTCCGTTTGCCGAAGAATGCCTTCTTTTATAGACTGTGAATAATTTTTTTTCTTCCTACATTTTCACTCCATCGCTCGTATCAAAGTCTCATAGTGGATTTTCTAATAATTAGGTCACTCAAGAACTCTTAAACGGGCTTTAATAACTCTTGATGAACATTTAAATTGACTACATCAAAGTTGACAGTCCTGACGAAAATGAATAGATTCGTATTATTTCGGCTTTTGAATCCAATATGGGCCCGAACTGTCCAATTTATCGCTAGCAATATGAAATAGATTGCAGGTAAAAAATTGACGATCTACGTTGCGCATTCATGGGTTAATATTTCATTTGATTCGTTTAGTTCTATTTTGAGAAATTTTGTGGTGTTTCATTTACGAGTATGCTGAAAAAAAAACAAATACATTTCTGCGTCATTGAAGTTGGCAATTTTAGAAAAAAACGGTACGAAGAAACATTAACGATAGAACTATCGTTAATGTTTCTGTTAACGCTGAGTTAACACAGCGTAACAATCGTTTGCGCTGAGTACGCGGTCTCCAACTTACGTATTAAAGTGCAACCTAGCAATTTTATCAATAATTACATGTTATTCCATATCATTGTTTGTGAAGTTAGTTTTTAAATCAGTCTTCAGCGTAATACATATTTTTTCTTTGATTAAAATATTTGTAATTAAAAATGTTTTTTAACTAAATTCCTGGTCGCTGAAACATAACTCGATTCGAAACAAAAATGCGTCCAAAGAAGTCCGTCCTAGGTATTATAAGTAGGTAACATTTTTATCTAAAAAAAGTTTATCATAAGATCAAACGAATAAAAGCTAGCTAAAATAAAGGGTTTTCATTTACTTTACCTTTTTAATCTTCTCTAAAATCCTGCTTCCCAAATACTTAGTTAAAAATAGACATTAAAGTAACGGGCAGATTTGATGAGATTTCTCAGAAAGATGAAAGACATTCCCAACTCGTGGGTAAAAGGCGACTTAAAGGAGATTTCGTCAATGAGAGCAAGAGAGTGGCTAAAAGCATCCTCATCTATACTCACAAAGACAGTAATCACTTTGATGAGTAATCAACAATCTATCTGCAAAACATTGAGTTACTGGTAATTTATATTTTAATTATTTAGTTTTATCTTTGGAAAATTGTTTTAAAAAGAAGTCCTTGAAGCAATTATTCTTGTGTAACCGAGTTGTGATTGGCTCCCGGAAAATGTTGTGACGGCTCCCACACTGAACTGCTTAGAATCGACTGGACAGAAATTAATATCTCCAAGCCATATGACACACAGGCATCAGCTAATTAGCTGTTAATGTGTCTAACCAAATAATAATAATATTGTAATATTTTTTGTGCGTTTTATCATCTGTCTGGCCTTTTCCCAATTATGTTGGGGTCGGCTTCTAGTCTAACCAGACGGAGTTGAGTACCTACTAGTGTTTTACATGAAGCGACTGCCTATTTGACTTTCAAAACCCAGTTTCTGGGTAACACGATAACCCTTTGGTATTTTGGTAAAATTGGTTGTCAGATTTTCGGGCTACTAACTAACCGTAACGACTGTCAAAGATTCACGAATGACAGCCGGGACCAACGGCTTAACGTGCTTTCCGAGGCACGAAGGGGTCTCGGTATGTAAAGATGGTCACCCATCCACAGACCATCCGCGGCAACCGCAGCTTACCCTGATAGATCGACCCGTGCGGCTGTTATTACTTAGCTACAGACCCCTCGTTTATACGTTTACGGCCTAAAATTAATTTAATGATGAAGTCAAATTATGAACACGTCAAAAAACATGTTAAAAACACAGAAGATCAGTAAAACCCATTTGCGCCATTAACGTCAGTCCCGGTGGTCTCATGAAGGTCAAAAGTACCTTCCGCCATTCGTGAAACTCGTAAAAAAATCAGGAATTTAAATTGAAAATAATTCCTCTTCTCTTTGCGATCGCAATTAGGAAAGTTTGAGGTGAATAAAATTTTACGATAGACGGGCGATTTTTTGTGGAAAAATTGTGTTTATATTCCAGTTGAAAATACTTACTGGGTCGTTAAATTAATTGTACGGCAAAAAATATTGTTGTTAGACTTGTTAGGTACTTGAACGAAAGAAACGACGGAAATGTTTTACAAAAGTATGCAAAAGTTACTTTTATTTAATATATTTTACTCTTGAGATGTTTTCTTAAGTACTTAAGTGCCTTATTTGAATCACTAATGGCGTCGAATCCGTTAGGTCATAATTGAAAATATTGCTTTATATTACTAACAGGAGGGGCAAATTGAAATGGATTTTTAGTGCTGTATTCATTACCATCATCTATACCTGTCCACTGCTGGACATAGGCCTCTCCTATTGCACGCCATACAACTCGATTTTCGGCAACTCTCATCCAGCTGCTACCAGCCATCCTGCGAAGATCGTCGCTCAACCTAGCCTGAGGGCGTCTCACCTTACGTTTACCGATTCGCGGTCTCAACTCAAAAACACGTCTACTCCAACGGTCGTCGGTTGTACGGCTAATATGGCCGACCCATTGCCACTTCAGCTTGCTTATTCTGTGAGCTATGTCGACAACTTGGGTTCTCTGCCGGATCACCTCGTTGCGGATTCGATCCCTCAGAGAGACTCCAAGCATAGCCTTCTGTGCTGTATTCGTTATCATCATCATCATCATTTCAGTCTAAAGACGTCCACTGCTGGACATAGGCCTCCCCCAAGCACCTCCACTTCGACCGGTTCTGTGCTTCTCGCATCCAACAGGTTCCTGCGGCCTTCACAAGGTCGTCGGACCACCTTGTGGGAGGCCTTCCAACGCTACGTCTTCCGGTACGCGGTCACCACTCCAGAACCTTTCTGCCCCGTCGGCCATCTGTTCTGCGAGCAATGTGCCCTGACCACTGCCACTTAAATTTGGCAATTGTAATCGTTAACACCTAATTAATTCTAATTTATTTAGATATTCTTGAGTATTATACACGTAGCAGTAGAAGTAAAATTAAAGTATAATTCAAGAGAAAATGGCGGTACGAGCTTGACGTCTACAGACAGGATTGGTCCACACTAGCTATAGACAGAGAGAAGTAGAAAGGAAGGAGGCTTTTGCCCTACAGTGGGAATAGTCCCACAAAAAAGCTAAAAATTATAGCCTCCATAGGCTAAATTTTTGTAACTTATTTTTGAGTTGAGCTGCACGATTTCCGCTCAATCTGTGTGGTTCTTTCCTCAAAAGACCATCTCAGACATCGATTTACATGGTCTTTATATTATATCCTGGCCAAGATTATGTCTGGACTTTAAAAGAGACTGTGACCCTCTGAGTTTGTTTCGCCTTTCTTCTCAGAGTAGTCAGATAAGATAATACCTCATCTATATAATACCTCATCTAGTTTAAAAAAAATATGATTGACGTGTAGCAGTGTTTGTGCAAACCTACTTACAAAAATAAAATCATTTATCATTAAATGTAATAATAATCAAGTACTTATCTTGACTTGGCTCACGAGGTTCTCGATATGTAGGATGTGGACTCAGCGATCATTGTGCCGCTATATAGTCGTGACAGCCAAGAGCCTCGGCCAACACCTGAGGAGGCTCTCGTTGGGCAGCTGGATCAAGGGCTTGATTCAGAAAGCGGTACTTCTGGACACGGCTCGCACTGTCAGGAGGTCCCTTTCTCTGGAGCTCTGACCGCCGCGGCCGGTAACTTGAACCCTTTCCGGATAACGGTACATGTATATAATGAAATAAAAAGTATCTGCAGCTTGAGTTCTGTTTAGAGTAACGCAAGTAACGCATGCGTCAATGTGCGACTTTTTTTTAAATATTCAGTGAAGGGTGGTTCAAGCACCATTAAAATTGCTAAGCATTGTGAAATAATAAATGTAACAGTTATGTATAGGTACCGGCAACAGACTGGGGTTAAAACTATGAAAATTTAATTCTTGGAATATTTTAAACTGAGCCGCGTGCCGCGAGTTTTTACCTATCAATGTTATGAGTCAAAACATTTTAAACGGTAGGCCTAAAATAATCGGAAAACGGATACAATCAGAAACATTTAACAATATCTTAAAAATTGTTTTCTTCTGCTCAAAGCCAGTTTAAAGATAAAAATTAAAAAAGATGATGATAAATATTAGAGGAACGTTATAAATATACTTATTTAAACAGTTTATATGATGAACTATAGTTTTAAATGCGCTACATTAACACGCATAAAACACAGAAATGAGCATGGCGTACCACCCGCTACGCCACCGTCTCACTACGCTACGAAACCAGCTAGTTATGGCGTAGCTATAACACTGTTCTACGTCAGTGTCGAAACACTGACAAAATCTATCATGTTTTACTTAAAAAAATATTAAATTCATTCATTCATTCATTGAAGGGCCGGGTGATTTGGGAGACTACCTTATGTAATTTTGATGTTCGAAAAAAAAAAGTGCTGATTGTCAGCCTAGTTTGAAAAATTGACCCCTGATTTTGAATTCATTTAATCAAAGAAAGAAATAAAGAAAAAGTATTTACTGCGACTCGTACAGGAAAATCACAAACTAAACTAAACAAAGCAAAATAACAACGCACAGCCCAAACAGCTGGGGTATAAAACCATGAAATTATGCACAAGAGTGCCCTATGTGAAGAATGTTAACACTAAGGAAGGAATATTTCTAGTTTACAACAACGCTGTCCTGTGTTTATAAAGATAAAAAAAACCTTGAATCATTGAATCCCTTTACGATTCTGCCTATTCATTAGGTAAACAAATATTATTTTAAATCTAACTCAAAGTTCTAATTGCCTGCAGAAGTTAAAGAATTGGAAACAAATAGCATAATGAAATTATGAATATTAATGGAATTTCAAAAGTTTTTGTCCTGTTTTATAACTCGACCATTGAAATCTCAGGTAAAGGAAACAGGTGAAAATCTAATTTCAATTTGGGAATTTACAAGTTGTACTTTCGTTTCCTCTTGTGGATATTTAAGATCTCCAATTTTTCCAGATTTTCAGGAGTTTTCGAGAGATGAAACTACTGGCTTCTGTTCGAGGCGTCTTTTTGTTTCGTAATTCCAGTTCCTGTCCAACAACTATTGTTTAGCAGTATGCAGTGTAATGTTGTGACATTATTACACTTACGATGTTTACTTGCGACGATGCTTATCCTTTTTTTATTTACTTACTAGCTAACCCGGCGAACTTTGTACCGCCCCAGAATTAAATGTAATGTAAAGTTCAATAACTGAACATTTTCAGAAAAAAAACAATATGGCTATTATCATTATCTGTGTCTTGCTGCTCAGTCATCAATGCGGTTAGCACGTGACGACATTACCTCCGTATTATTTAATTTCTGAACGCACCTAGTTTGACAGGTACGAACAGTTTGTATGGGATAATAAAATTGTTGCTTTTACTATTTTCCTTACATCTCCTTCATATTTTCTTACCTTTTGAACCTTCCTTGGACTTCCACAAATATTTCAAAACCAAAATTAGCCAAATCGGTCCAGCCGTTCTCGAGTTTTAACGAGACTAACAAACGTCATTTAATTATGATATGTATACTCGTATATAGATTTCATAGTTATTTGATAGATTGTTGTTGAGTTGTGTGGCAAGCATAATTAGGCGTCTGCCGTCTCGCATAGTACGTCACAGCATGCTTAAGACACAACACCGCACTCTCTGTAGATAACCCAGCTCTGAATCCGAACTGGTTATCATGAATAGCAGTACAACTACTTAATTGTGTATTAAGAATGCAGTCAAATACCTTTGAAATCACGGCAACTAGTGAAATGGATCTATAATTACCGTTATCGGCGAGGTCACCAGTCCTGTTTTTAGCAATTGGCACTACCACTGTTCGCATCATCTCACCGGGCAGGTAACTATGACTCACACAAAAGCCATACAACATAGCACGCACTCTGGGTAAGTCAGAGCCAGCATATCGTAGGTGCTCGATGCTAAGCCCGTCATGACGGGGGACTTACCCCTTGATATTAGTTTAATAGTCCGCACAATCTCTGGGGACTTAAATTTTACCCCTACTTCCATGCCGGGCACAACATCGAGCACGGACCGTGATGGTCCTAGAGGAGATTTTACAAAAAATGCCTCTTTAAAAAGATTTACAATGTCCTCAGGCTCACTCATGCCACCGACGCTTACTGGTATTCCCGGTCTGGTTTTCAATTTATTCGTGTGTTTCCAGAAACTACGAAAATCATTTTTAGCGTGGTGTGAGGCTAGAATATACATATGCTGAAAATAATTAAAATGCTTACGTACAAATGTACCTACCTTTTATTATTATTTGAACACGATGATAAAATGAAACCCTTATCGATCCGACATGAAAGCGAAAACAAATAGTCCATTGAGGCTCACCAATACTAATACTATCAAAGCAAAAACCCATTTCCCAAATATAATAAATACCATTTTGATAACCTATCACTTGGAAACCTAGTATTTTTATCTGATCAGTTGCTCCGAGTGTAATCGTAAAATCATATGATACATATTCTATTATAGAAAAGGAAAAATAATACAGACAAACATCTGCGAAGGATTCTCATAAATAAATGAGACCGTTTGGCGCAGAACTTTTTACTTAGGGGCTTACATGAACTAAAGTGCGGTCACTGTCGGACTGCATAGAAAAGAAAGAGAAGCGCGATGACACGACGCTGGTAATTTATTGCAAAATATGAAGCAATTATTTATTTACAAAAAATATATTGTTTGAAATAAAAAATTAAAACACTAGTGCTTTAGTATATTGCTTGCAGAATAATCTGACAAAAAATCAGAATTATTGTATGTATATAAATATGGTTTTCATTGTAAAAATAAAGCTTTTAGAGGTATCTTCATGATATTTTTATATCGTATCAAATTAGTAATTATTTTTTCTGATTTTGTTTACTGTAGTCGATCATATACTTTTATTGCTTCTAAAACTTGCGTTTTTTTGCGTTTAGTTCCTGTAATCCCCTTAAGGAACCGGAAAAAACATTATCGAAGAACCTGGCGAGTTTGATATAAGTGATTTGTATTGATTTGGGTGAATAAAATGAAATAAGAGCAAGTCTGAAAGTGGCAATGAAAAGTTGTGTGAAAATGTTTCTTATGGTATGGGCATATGATGTGGAGAATGAGGATAACGTCGTGAGGAAAATTTTGAGTAAGAACGTGGACAGCTCCAAGGGTAGAAGACCAATAAACGGTTGATGGATTGTGTAACAGCGGTGCTATTCTGTAAAAATCTCACCGTGAAAGCTTAGGTGGAGTGAGCTGTCAACAGTGTCAATACCTGGCAAAAACAAACTCACTTCACCTAAGTTTTCACGGTGAGATTTTTACAGAATCGACCGGCTGATGGTATGGCTAGAAGGTGACTACTGAAACGACGACTTATAGAGAAGTATGGAAGAAGACGCCATGCTGCACCAACTGCAAATAAATTTATGCACGATGCACGAGGATTATGATGATGATTTGGTGAAAAATTGCGTGACAAACTTTGATTATATCAACATTTCTTTTGACAACTCGCTTTCAAAATCGAAATCAAAGTAGTCTGAGAATCAGCACCTTTTTAACGTCACAATTGCATAAGATGATTCCCAAAACACTCATCCTGTACCTGAACTTCCTAGTACTTTAGCTAGAAATAAAAAGTAGCGCAAAAAACTCCCCATAATGAGCCTTTGTGTGAGCGTTGTGATGTTCTTTCTTTCTCTATTTAAGAAGAGGCTACCCAAAAATGGTAATATTTACAGGCTGATATTATTAACTTTCTTGTTTATTATTCGCGAGAGAGACATCGTGTATAATATTGCTTACGGATTCACTCGCATGTTTGTAATAAGTTTGATACGCGACCTTGCACCGTGATGAGCTCAGGACGTCGTTCGGGTAGAAAATTAGAGAGATACACAAATATTAAGTAGGTAAACACATTAGATTACATTGGAATTTATTATTTTGGTAATATCTTCAAATATAGATCTTTGTTCCAAACTATGTACTTTGTATTTACATTAGTCACTGACTAAGAATTTATTGCGATACAAGTCGTGTTCTCGATGACATATCCCATTCGCAAACACTTCAACTAATTATAAACTTTTGTCTCCCCTTTAACTCCTTTAGGGGATGAATTTTTAAACAACCTTCCATAATGCTTTGGAACTTTTGTGGAAAATTTCATGCTTGTAAGCCCAGTGGTTTGGGGTGTGCGCGTTGTTTGCCAGAGAATATAAGTAAACTTTTTTTCGACATACCAACTTCGGTTTGACCATTTTTATTTAAAAAAATCCGCTTTTACCAGATTATATTTCATACTAGCTGCGTCACGCGGTTTCACCCGCGTAAATGTCGATCCTTTGGGAATATCGGGATAAAAAGCCTATATGTTAATCCAGGGTGTCGGCTACCTCCATACAAAATTGTATTAAATTAAGTCCAGCCGTTTGAGCGTGAAGAAGTAACAAACATATAAACACACACACACGTCTACTCACTTTCGCCTTTATAATATTAGTGTGATAATAAATATTAGCTTCGCAATCCTGCGCTTTACAGATTTCGTTTAATTTATAAAAGTGATGCTATTGAATTTTCCGATTCATTTCCATTGATACAGTAAATGTATCCAGCCTCCCTATAGTTCTGCCAATGCCTATTTCAAAGCCAGTGTTTGCCGCACACAAACGGAACGGAGCAAACAATCGTAGCTCACTCGGCATATCGCTTGCCCCCCAGCTGATGCCCCGACATCATAAAAATGAATTGTACTCGCCAACGTGACCAGAATCTGTGAAACTTCATGACTAAATAAATTTTTACGTATATAATAGCTTCTTTTAAATTGCGTACGTAACTTTTTGTGGGTGTAACATTTGCCTTTCCAGTTTGTTCCAGATACGTGCTTGTGAAAATCGTGATATGGTGGTGGATATCTTTTTTAGATATTATTTCAAGAACATGAAAATATTAAAAATGACATAATATTTATCTAAAAACAAGACAAAAGAGTAGACAGATATCTTGCTTTGCTATTTAGGTAGGTACTGGTGATTGGCATCTTAAGGCGGGTTCATCATCATCAGCCTATAGAAGTCCACTGCTGGACATAGGCTTCCCCTAATGAGCGCCATAGCGCCCTGTCTTCAGCTTGACACATCCAGCATCTGCCTGCAGTCTTTCGCAGATCGTCATCCCACCTGGCCGGAGGGCGTCCTACAGTACGTTTGCCGAGTCGCGGTCTCCACTCAAGAACTCGTAAGGCTACTCGTAAGGCGGGTTATTGGTATACATATAAAAATAAATCAGTTGTTTCATAGAAAAACGCAATATCTACGCGGTCAAAATGTATGGTACAGCAATGTTTTTTTTAATAACCTACGAAAAGTTTCAACGCAGTGGTATTCATAATCATGTACTGAATCCGTGGGATCCGATTGCGCGTCGATGCCACCCTGTATATAGCCATAATCGAAACACTTAAAACACACTTGATTTGTGCTGCCAGTATGTTATACATTCCCGTACTCTTAAATCGAGCCATCCTTCATGTTTCTATTATAAAGGTTTATGACTTTTTAAATGTTCGTGAATTCAAATTCAGAACAATGATGACACCAAAATAATGGCCAGTATGTCAGCTTTAAAATTTCATCAAAGCTCTATTTTGATTAATCATTGTTCTCATATTCTTGGTAAGGCCTAGAACATGGAACAGCCGGTCGATTCAGTAAAAATCTCACCGTGAAAACTTAGGTGAAGTGAGTTTGTTTTTGCTAGGAATTGACACTATTGATAGTTCACTCCACGGTCACTTCACCTAAGTTTTCACGGTGAGATTTTTACAGAATAACTCCGCTGGACACAATGTCATTCCAACATTGTGAGAGTTCCCTTAAAAAGAAACACACATGACAAAACCCTTTGTCCGATCAAGATATTGAGTCCTACCTCTAGTTTTAGTACAGACGCCAGCACATCAAGCTACCCGAAACTGTCAAACTTTCCCAATCAACTTTGAACCTTAAGCTTTAACTAAAAGATGAAAATCTATAAAAAAAAATACAGATTGTAGTAGCTTAATGTGCTGGCGTCTGTACATTGACCAATACTTAAGGAGCTCCCACATATAGGGTAACGGTCACCATAAGTCACCATCTTATGTCTCTGGACATAAGTCTGAATGGACGATCTTGATTCGATCGGTGTAACTGCAGGGTAGTTACGTAACACAGACATCATCTGCCTAGCCTATTCCCAACTATGTTGGGGTCGGCTTCCAGTTTAACCGAATGCAGCTGAATACCAGTATTTTACATGGAGCGACTGCTGCTCTGACCTCCACAACCCAATTACTAGGTAATACGATACCCCGATACCCGATGGAGCAGTGGTGGCCAAGTGGTAACGGCCGCGACTTACGAGTTGTAGGTCGTAGGTTCGAACCCAGACAGGCGCTTTACTTTGTGTAAATTATTTCATCACCACTGCTCACAAAACGGTGAAGGAAAACATCGTGAGGAAATCGGCATGTCCTAGAACCAAAAATTCAAAGACATGTGACATCTACCAACCCGCACTGGGCCCGCGTGGTGGATTACGGCCCACTCCCTCTCACTGAGAGGAGGCCTGTGTCCCAGCAGTGGGAACATTATAGGCTGATGATGATGATGATGATGACGATACCCCTTGGTAAGACTGGTTGTCAGACTTTCGGGCTTCTGACGACCCGTAACGACTGTCAAAGGTTCACGAATGACAGCCGGGACCAACGGCTTAACGTGCTTTCCGAGGCACGGAGAGAACTTGATATGTACAGATGATCACCCATCCACGGACTAACCGCGGCAAGCGTAGCTTAACCTGATCAATCAACCCGTGCGGCTGATATTATTTAGCCACAAGCATTAACACACTAACAGTAGCAATGGCTTTCATTTTGAGAGTTCAACAACATTCATTGCATTATTTACTAGAGGGGCTAGATGGGTGCCGCACGCAGAGGCGTCTTTTTTTTTTTTGAGGATGGGAAATCATCATATCCCGCTCTGGGTGGAGCGGAAGGGAGTGTCAGACTCTTACTGACTAAAACCCACCCGTGTTCCTTCCTTAGACCTTTATGTCCCGAGCCAGCGGTAACCCTTTCGGACAATCCCGCTGACCCGGCAGGCTTCGGCCCCGACGGGCCCCTCCGTATGATGCTGACATCTCTTTGAGGCGCGCGTGGAACACGTACGCGCCGTCAGGCACGGGCCTGGTCCTGATCGGACGGTGAGTAACAGTAGCAATGGGTTTTATTTTGACAGTTTAACGACATTCATTGCGTTATTTACTAGAGGGGCTAGACGAGTGCCGCACGCGGAGGAGTCTTTGAATGATTTGATTTTCCCATCACCGAATAGTGCTTGTGACGTCATAGTAGGTAGGTAGGCAAAAATGGCAATGGCACTGAATTATAATATAACTGATATGTTATGAATAACACATGAACTAACCTATTTGATTTTGATGAAAAGCTAATACAACTACCTACACTCGAGAGCAATGAATTAGGGTCACATGAAGATACCTGAAAGTCTCGGAAACTGAGAATGCTAGCTTAGTAAAATAAATTGTGTTTAAGTAATAGGCAATGAAAATGTTCCTTAAATGAAAGTAATAAAATGTATATGTCACTTTATATTACATTCATAAAAAATTATATAAACAAAAAATAATCAATCTCATCTTATAACGAAAATATAAAAGCAATTTTTTTTCTACCACTTTAAATTTTTCTTGAGTTTTAGTAGGTACTTTGTATTCGGGCG
Organism: Luperina testacea; assembly: GCA_927399505.1. Classification (NCBI taxonomy): domain Eukaryota; kingdom Metazoa; phylum Arthropoda; class Insecta; order Lepidoptera; family Noctuidae; genus Luperina; species Luperina testacea. The sequence goes on from OV656771.1 coordinate 6,656,187, forward strand.
CACAGAGTGGGGACTCCGTCCGTCCATCCACCAAGTGACCCCAGGGAAGACGGTGGCACAGTGATCACGTGCTGCCGTGCGTAGCGAGGCTCAGGGGAGACCCCTTTACAGTCTCCCCAGGGATGTGCCTTACAGGCCAAAAGACCAATTCCGGAACCCCTCCGTGCAACGGCACGGAGGGGTTCCGGAATTGGTCTTTTAAGAGGAACCGGGACCATCCCTATGTGCTGATGGTGATCACCGGGGCGGTTTTAGTGAGGTAAAAATCCCACACGGGGAGTGTGGGATTTTCCTCACTAAAACCGGATTTCCTCCCCGGAGGTCGGGTGCCTTTTGAAGATTTCCACCCGACAACAAAAAAAAAGGTACTTTGTATTATCACCACGTGCTGTCATCACTGCGGTTTGGCATGCTGTACACCAAGTTTCTTATATGATGTTGGGTAATATTCTCCCATTCCTCTACGGAGAGCTCTTGAAGCGTGATCGAGGAAGGGTTTTGTTGTCTCACACATCGTACGAGCTTGTCCCAAGTATGCTTGATTCGGTTGAAGTCCTGGCTTCGTGCTGGCAAAGTGTCGATTTGGTTTTGTTATTTTTTTGATGTGAAAACTTCTTTAGACGAGTTGTAGACCTTTAGACGCGTTGGGCATTTTTTGAAATGGGAAAAGACTATTGAACTCGCGCCACTGTTACCGCAACCGACACCGCTTCGGCTCCCGTCCCGAGTACAATGACCTCTTAAGAGATTGTTAATGTTCTACCAATAACCTTGTATATCATACGCAAGCACATTTAAACAGAATACATAATTAAGTCTATTAATTACATACACCCAACTATCGTATCTTAGTGTGATCATACAGCTTTTAGGTAATCATAATAATGTAGGTCTCTAATATATATTTCAGCATTCTATCTTGTTTCTGCTGAATGTTCCGTCTAATGTATAAATCTACATCAAGAAATTTAGTATAATTTATTACTTTATATGTTGTAGCAAAGACGGTACGAATAATATACCTACTTATTCTCATCTATATCAAGAATATTGTGTTTTCTTCTAATACACACAATTACTACACGGTGTAACCTGGACAAAATCTAGTTTCTATGGGCTAAGTGTTCCATTTTCACTTCATGGACAGACGACTAATCGGCTTGACCTTTACTTAACACTTTGTGGGACACTCAACGCCCCTCGACGTAATAACAATAAAACTTCTATTGTGTCTCGTTCAGTGTCCTTCAATGTGTTAAAGTCGTTGCTACTTTCTTGATCACTGCTCACACGAATGCCGCGAAGTCTTTTTCAGCTGAAATACCCACGGATAACCGATTCCTTCGTTCTTTAAATGCGTAAGGCACGGCCTCGAGCGTTGCTACTACGGCAAAAAAAACGATGACTGTGAAGATGTTTCTGACATAATATTTGGAGAGATGTAAACTAAGTTACCTTGCAAAGTTAAGTAATAATATGGACACATTTAATTTTTTTTTATTTAACTTGAGTATTAATAATTATTTTTAATAATACAACACAAAATTATGTTTTATTCAGTAGGAAACTTGCAATAGTTTATTTAATTGAGTAAAAAGTCCTAAATCCAGCAGTTAATATGCCTTAATATTGGTTTTAGCACGTTTTCTATATATAATAAAATGTACGAGGTTTGAAAGTCAAAATACGACATTTTTAGCTGTATATGTACGAGGGATTTTTCTTTACGGTTGGCAACCCTGCCGTGGGGTTAAAAGGGCGTAGGGAACATCAGCATTAACGCCATTTCCGTTTTTAGAGTCCTAAGTTAGGGCATAAGTGGAATACATGCAATGTCAGAAACACGTGACTTATTCCACTTACATAGGTATACCGAATTATCCGAATAGGAGTGAATCCCACACTCCCGGCTATATCTTCTCTACAATGGGAATATTTCCCATTGAGCTGAACCAATGAAGTGTAAACGATAACACGAATGCCTTCACGACTAACAAAGGATTCCTTGTTACCTTAGGCTGGGTGCACAAGGATTGCAGTGTTATCTCCTTATTAAATACCATTTATGGTTACTTTTATGTGTTGGTGCTGCCGTCTGGTGGCTAATATGAGAATGAAAAGGCTGTTTGAGTTTAATGGAAGATTAAGAAGATTACCTACTGTGCTTTCAAGTCAGGGTGTTGACTTCAAATAGATATATGATAACCAAAATGTGTTGACTGAATTGTCAATAAAACTGCGTCTGTTGAGTGTGACATCGTCTAGGATGAATGAAATCAATACCTATAATTTTCCAGCCATGACAGATAAGATTTTTCGGAATGCAAAGTTTTTGAACGTAACTTAAAGAAGTGTTTACCTGGTCGGATTCCTAAATTAAACGAAAAAAAAGTACTAACTACAATTAGTGAAATTAAAATAAATCATTATCATAATAAATATTACAGGTCGCCGCTTCCGAACTTTCAAAGTTACAATATATTGAAGATTGTGCGAAACTTCTGGCAACACCAAGCTGTTAATAAAGAAATATTTGCTTCGATCAAGGAGGTTGAACTGAAAGTAGTCTTCCTGTTTTCAATAAACTTTTAATGGCCAATATTATTGAAACCAAAGTTTCGGAGACCGGCGAAAGTTACTTTCAGTCACTTATTGACATGTACCTATTTTGCTACAAAATTGTTATCGGATTTTTAATCTATCAAAAAGGTTGGTTAGATTATTTACTTTTAAATGGAAGATTTTTTCTGAGGATCGTTCTTATTCAGTCTATGTATTAAACATGATGAACGTACCTTTTATTGATGCTGATTTTAAATTTAAAACTGACACATTCTTGTAATTTATGAAGTCATGACTAATAGAGAGAGATAAATGTAAATAGAAAGAGAATATAGATATAGAATAGAAAATCTGATGTTCGAGAATAGATATGAGCCTTACACTCATCGAAAATGTAAATAACACACGTACACCAATACGTTCAAATTACCGTAACTCAGCTCCGTAATTGTGACATTTCCACCTCATCAACTGTCGCACATACACCGTTGTGCACTTACCCTATAACTAAATGACAAGACTCCCGCCTCTGACGGAGTAACAACATCGAAGACAACACCGTTACCAGCCAATTCCATTTTATTTATATGCATGTAAAATGCATTTTGGTAGCGTGCAGCCGTATGCTAACTTTAGTATCGGTAGTCTATTGAAAATCTTGCAATATTGCACCTTATATGTAACTTTTGTGCTTCTTGAAGTCATATTTTCCAATAAAATATCACTTTTCAAGTAGTTTTCAAGACAGTTTCTGCAAGCATAATATTTGGGTACTAAGGACCAAAAACCATTTGGTGGAAGGACCAATAATTAAATTACATTATGAACATGGAAATCGTTCATAGATTTTGTACTTAAATATGGGTTATATTTATATTATTAGAACCAGTTTTATTTAATAAGACTAATTAATAGCGAAAGCGCCTAATTAAATTTTCACATAATACAATTGATGGTTTCAAAATTGGACCAATCAAGCACATAATATGTAATGTGTGAATATTGTATAATGTTAGATACTACTACGAATAATGGAAACTAAAATTAATTTAATAATGAAGTAACTTACGAAGTTTAAATTTAAATTCCAGTGATGTTTCTAGCTACAACTTTCTGACTAACTGACAGTATATAAATTTTGACAATTCAAAAGTGCCTGTACAAGGTTTAATTGAAATAAGTGCATTGAGTTTGAGTTTTGAGTTGAGTTTTGAGTTTGAGTTTGAGCTATCCATTAACTAATCTAGGAAAGTTTTGAACAAATATATGTTTTTCTAAATTATACTTAAAGAGATGTCAGCATCATCTGAAGGGGCCCGTCAGGGCCGAAGCCTGCCGGGTCAGCGTGATTGTCCGAAAGGGTTACCGCTGGCCCGGAGCATAAAGGGCTAAGGAAGGAACACGAGTGGGTTTTAGTCAGTAATAGTCTGACACTCTCTTCTACTCCACCCAGAGCGGGAGGGGTCATTTGATAACTCCCATGCTGAAAAAAAAAAGGCTACACAAGATAACTATACCTATATCACTACCACGTATACATAATCCTATACATATGCAAGCGCATATGTGTAAGATTTTGTATACAACTGCTAAGTAGCTTTACTTAAGATGCTACGGACATGACGTTTTCCCAGAACATCCTCAATTTAGTCAGTAAAGACATCCCGTTCCGGTCACATTTTGAATCATTTCGCTTGCGGCTTATTAGAGTGCGCGCAAGATAAATCTACGCGCGACGTTTGACTTGAAGATTATATCCCTGCTAGCAATATTTTAATCACTTTCGGCATAATGATGGCTTACTTTAGAAATTGGATTTACTTTAGAAAACACGGAACACAACACACTCCTGACACCTGAAATAAACGTCCAGATGGTTGCAAACGCCTATTTTTGATTTCGGCCGCGCGCAGACTTATTTCGGCGCACTCTAGTGGGCCTTTTTACTAGCCGAATGACTTCACTGTAATAATTCGGTCTGGATAAATCAATCTGCCTCGCCTTTTAACTACCAACATGGTTTAATGAGTTCTTCCTGCAAATGTCGAAGGCCACGAAAAGGCTGGGTTCCGTTGAAATTCATTAAAAGTTTATTTTGATAGTTTCAAAACATAAATACGAACGAAGCCAAATCAAGCCAATCTTAACAAAAATTAGAGACACAAAAATGATTAAAACATTCCATATTTTCCACGGAAATACCTAAATTATACAACACACAATGGAAATGGAACCTCGGAAATGTACCTAACACAAAATAAATATCTTCTAAATTAATAAATTCTCATATCTCACCATCCGATGTACTGAGCACGGTAATGGATTTTCTGAACGCATGTTTCCAATTTAAATTTGGTGTAGATCGTTCCATTTATCTGAAACATGTCTGACACATACACTGTTTATTAATTAATTTTATTGATTCGGAATTGAACTCGAACAATGTATGCGTTGTAATTGAATTTCTAATTATAATTAACCGACTTCAAAAAAAGGAGGAGGTTATCAATACGGTGGTTTTTGTTTTTAATTTTTGTTACCTCAGTTACGTACGCGGATACTTAATTATATTCATTGTAAAATATAAATTCTTAATACATTCATAGAATTAATATCAACATTATTATGATTAATTTATTAAATCCTTGCTAATTATAATTAAATAATATTTTGAGTCCATTGGATATTATAGGTCCCCACAGTGTGCTGTTTTAGGCGACGAACTCCAAAAATCTCATTAATTCGTATTTCCTTGATTTCAATTCTACTTTTATGTTTTTTTTTACAAATTGTCATATGATTCCATATTTTTTTGTCATGTAAGTATTATTATTTTATTCAGAATGCACTTGCTAGTTTTTTATAATCAATTTAATATACCTATTTACCTACTCAAAGCCTGTGTCCATTTTAATGTGCAAACTTGTGGAAACATTCCCGTTTGTTATGACATATGACATGACAGGTTCATCCGCCGAAAAAATCCACATATTGAATAGTCCTTTCATAACACAAATAATTTTTTCCTCGTAAAATGATGGCGATCGAGTTTTTATTGTAAAAATATTGGGTTGGAATCTACCATACCAATATTTTTTGGTTTTGAAGTTTTTCATTTTAATATATGTACGTATGTTGTAAGTAATGTTGAGATTATAGCCGACATGGTGCTTCAATGTAACCCCATCGAGTTTGAAATCCTAACATTGAAATTTTTAGTGTCTTTCTGTTTTAGAACCCAATGTCTTGACCCGCGACGATGGCAAGAGATCAGACGGAATGACCATAATGGCTTGGTGTCGACACCCTTGCGCCATCCCATCTTCCAAACACGGTGAGCTGTGCTGGGGTGGCTGCTGCAGGTACGGAAAACCTCAAGCGGCGCAAATACTCCAATCTCTTTGGATCTTATATGTTTGAGCCGTTTGGGGTTGAAACTCTAGTATAGGGCCATGGGGCCCAAGTGCTCACTTAGTATTTCGAGGCATCGCCAAGCGGTTGGTCGACTCTTCACGTGACCAGAGGGCTGGCCTATTTTTTGGCCAAAGAATCAGCATTGCCATACAACGTGGCAATGCTGCCAGTCTTTTGGGCACGTTTCCTGTTGACAGCTATGCGGATGACTTTTTTGATGCCCTTTGATTATTTCCCCTCCTTTTTATTTACTTGCACATATTATTATTATTATTATTTTAATACTGTTAGCTTTTAAAATTAAATTTGCTGATCTTAAATAAAGTGCACAACATATTATGTAAAAAAAGTGATTTTTTCTAATATATTAAATAGCAAAAAAGAACACCATTTAAATATTTGTTCTTTAACCATGAGAAGAGCGGCAACAGCGTGGTGTCATTGACGCTACGAGCTACGAAACGCCGCCGATGTGGTCTTTTGGCATCATATTTAACATTATTAATGCTCAATAAATACAATTACGAATCACAGATTTTAACCGAATAGTTACAGTCACCTTCGAGTAATTATTAATCACAATTACTGTTCAATCACTGAGCCCCTAGTCATTAAATCTTCAAAATGTCCGCCATGAACCCGAGCGCACAAATTACACCATCTTAAGGTAAGTTAAGGAAAGGTGGTAAGGTTATTTCTAACTCTTGATAAAAGGTCGCCATTAGCGACCATAATTATGTGTTAATATACTAAAAGATATGATTATTCTGTTTCTTTGAATCATCAACGGTATCAACATCTGTTAAATAAACTTCATTTTTGACATGACCCGGGATGAAGAAGAGTGGTCAAGAATTTTGTTCACAGACGAATCTCGATTCTCCCTTTACACTTCTGATGGAAGGCGAAGTGTCTGCAGGCGGCCTGGTGAGCGATACCTTCAAAACTGCTTCTCAGAAAGAGTCCACTACGGTGGACGGAGTGTACATGTATGGGCTGGCAAATCTTCAGAAAGTCGCACAGAATTAGTTGGCACTCTGACTGGGGAAATTCTGACGAGTATGCAGGACCGTATTTAGCAAATATGGGTTTTGGATCGATACTGATGCATGATGATGCCCGGCCACACACGGCTCAGGTCGTGCAAGAGTATATTCAGGAGGTTGGTACAGCGTGATGGCTTGGCCATCAAGAAGTCCTGATCTCAACCCAATTGAGCACGCCTGGGATGAGCTAGGGAGGCTAGTCAGAAGCCACAGACCACCACCTACCACCCTCAGGGCACTAAATAGGCCCTGATTGAAGAACGGGAGAATATTCCCCAACATCGGCTCCGAAACCTCGTGTTCTGTATATCAAACCGGCTCGAAGCTGTAGTCAGAGCACGAGGAGGCAATACCAGTTATTAAAAATTAAATTACATGTAATACATAATTACAAATGTTAATTGAGTTTATTGACGCTAAGCCAAAAATGGTTATTTTTATTGTTTTATCTTTTTTAAGTTAAGTTTAGAAAAAAATTAAATTTTAAAGTGTGTACTCAGTTTTGCAGGCCAGTGTATATATTTTACTCAAATATAAAGCTTTGTACCTATGAATATGGTATGTAGGGAAAAGATTTTATGAAATAAAGCACAGACAGACAAGCTAGGCATTTATTTCAATTTAGCTTGTCAGTAATTAATCAGAAAGCTAGTCGTCCGTTCCAAATCTAGGTCACCAAGGAGAAGAAGTACAAGAAACTCCTTGGAAAGAGTCTTAAAGTAATCTATCACCAAATTTCTCACTTTGTCATAAATTATTGTTATCCTAAAGACAATTAATTCTTTCTCTTGGACCATTATCTAAGAGAACTCGGAATAATAGCAATGATAACAATAGCTAGGAATATTCCATTACACATTTTATAACATTAGCAATATTGGCCATATTATAACATAATATACAGATCACCATAGTTGTCAGCAATATCAAGATAATAATATCAATTAACTTATGTGACACCTGGTCGATCTATTCCACATAATAACGTCACTAGTACTAATCAACTGAACATCTGTAGGCCGGAACTCCGTTCTGGTCGATGTCTCTCTCGAACAAGAATCATCCCTGTCACTCGGAGCTCCCCCTTTTATATTCTTGAACAAACAAATTTGACATTTCTATCTACCGTCATTTTAAACTAAACACAGATCATCATATAATTTGGCATAATATCTTCTAACACAGGTAATAATAAACAAATATTATGTAGTGAAACCGTTTCAAAACATTATAAGGTAATTAAGCAATTGAATAAAAGTTGATTCGTAATTCTTAGATATTATTAAAAAGAATATCAACATCAACTGACAGTATTGCCAATCGTTTGAAACAGCCTGTTGTATTAAAATAGCAACATAAAATATAAGATAATCTACAAATATAATCAAATATTACTTAATCATTTATAGTAATAACATTTAATGGCTCCTACAAACAGGCGCGACACGCGATATAATCGCGCGCGACACAAAGGCACCGCAAGTCGCGCAACGAGCGGTGACTTTGTGTCGCGCGTGATTATATCGCGTGTCGCGCCTGTTTGTGGGAGCCTTAAGTAATTTTGACAAGTTAAGACAGTTGTTTTTTGTCAACACAATATCAAGTCAAATTAGGTACCTACTTCAACGTTGGTCTCATGCTTCGTAAATATGACAGATGCCATTACTCCATTAGCCAACAAATGATATTCTACTATTATAATTATATCAAAATTAATTATCTAACAAAGAAAATGTGTATGATTTAACTTAATAATTATGGACATAGTGTCCCGATTTAGTTAAATTGATGTTAATTTGATTTAGTTATTTGATTTTTATTAGGATGATTCAATTAGGTAACGCTAATATCACGCTTGGCTGGCTAACCAGTAGGCAACCACAACATTAAACATTATAAATGTGAAAATATTTAGAACTAGCTGCCCAGCGCTACTTCGTTCGCGTGGTGTCCTACCCCTTACCCTACCCTACTCCTACACTACTCCTTCCCTACTCCTACCCTACTCCTACACTACTCCTACCCTACTCCTAACCTACTCCTACACTACTCCTACCCTACTCCTACACTACTCCTTCCCTACTCCTACACTACTCCTACCCTACTCCTACACTACTCCTTCCTACTCCTACACTACTCCTACACTACTCCTACCCTACTTCTACACTACTCCTACCCTACTCCTACACTACTCCTACCCTACTTCTAACCTACTCCTACACTACTCCTACCCTAATCCTACCAAAAAAAAAGTATCCTAGTGTTGTTTTTGACTTATCCAGGCAATTTTTTAAATTTTTCTCGCCGTAAAAACCATCCTTGAACTTCAACGAACATTTAAAAAAAGAATTGGCCAAATTGGTCCAGGCGTTGTTGAGTTATGCGCTTACCAACACATTTTGCGATTCAATTTTATATTATTATAGCAGCGCCCGCGGTTTCACCCGCTTATGTGTTGATCCCGTTCGAAAGACACGTGGCGCCATCTATTATCATAATACCGTTATTGTTGTTTTCCTCTTGAACAGCACTCGGGATGAAAGGTACCCTATATCCGTTTCTGTACACCTGACAACGTATATGCATTTCAGGATGATCGGTTCAGTGGTTTAGGCATGAAAGGTAACAAACAAACAAACAATCTTACTTTCGCATTTATAATATTAGCTAGGAAGTTAGGATATTATCATGAGCTATCATCACCAAATGGAATGTCAAAATAAACCTGCTAGATATTTCCGCGATTTCAAATGTTAGATATTAGGTTACACTGGTTCCACGGGTATTTTGATGCTTGTTAAATCAATATGAACTGGTTTTTAGAACCATAAAAGTAAGCGTTTCTTTTTTATACGAGTATTTTTCTTTCGTTGTCAACCTAAGGGTTAAATCTCACTTAATTTGTTAGGATCAATGCCAAAAATTCTACCCACCTGAATATATTTGAGACTTTGAAAATGAGGTGCTCGCGAACATTTTATAAAACAATTTTCTATTCTCTTTGACACGGGTCTTTTACGGCGATAGTGTTTAATGAAAAACGGTAGACTGAAAATTATAATTACCGATGGAGGCAAAGCAACCTTAAATTACTCTTTACAAAGACCGTTCAACTGTTACCAAGTAGTATTCTAAACATCGTTTAATTATTTCTATGGCTATTACACTATATCAAAGTAAAATACGCAGAACTGTTCGGAAAATTCGCAACAATGGAATTTCGGCAATTTTCCACTTAATAGAATTCATGTTGGCAGCAATCGTGTTGGAATTTGCCGAAGGCACAAATTCTACTATTGTCTTCTTGCTCTGGATTTTTAATGTTAGAACTGTTTTTCGGACCATTGTCCTTATAGATTTAGTGGGAGCTAAACGTGGGTAGTTGGAGTTGCGAATTGATTAATAACATCATTATGTTGACATCAGTATGTTGATGTCGGCTGTTACAGTTGTTTTCTTAAGACAATCTGGTGATGCTGCTACAATACATGCAGAAGCGTTATTATTTGTATCGTGCTTATCTAGAATCGCGACAGTATTAAGGTTCTTGCTTCGAAATACATTAGCATAGTGTCCGTTCTTATCACAAATCTGGCAGTTGGCATCGATAGCTGGACAATCCTTTCTAGGATGCACACGCCCTCCACAGAAGAAACAATTTCGCTTTAATAAGCGAAAGTGTTTCTTCTGTGGACGCTGCTGCTATAAGTTCCCTGTCTTCTTTTAAACTTTGAACTGCACTTAAATTTGAAGTCTGTGAGCTCAATTCGGCCATTTCCAATGACAACGCCTGATTGTAGGCTTGGTCAAGTGTTAATGACAGATTTTCAAGTAATCGTTGTCTTATTTTGTTTGACTTGATGCCAGAAATAAATGCATTTCGTATACTACATGTTTATTCATTTCGGCATCCACTTTTTCAAATTTGCAGTCTTTCGCCATTAATTTTATTTTAGTACTTGAATATAATATGCATTGATATTTTCATCACTCTGTTGTTTTCGTGTTGCCAGCATATGTCTAGCGTTAATTATATTTTTTTATTTAATATTTTTTTTATTGAGTGTGTTAATAGCTATTTCATAAGTGGTGCACTCATCACTGATAAACGGGTGAATTCGAGTGGTTACATGATTTATGAGTAAGTCTAGGATAATTTTACTATCTGATCTCTCGTATCTTTTTCGCAATGTGACAAAAAACTATTGAAGGTCCTCTTCCAGTGTTCCCAATCCTTCGAGACGGAGCTGTCAGACGGATTAATGTCTAGTTTTTCGGGACGTAAGAATCTCTCCATTTTATTTAGAACATTTTGCTGATTAAAGTGATAAATAAGAAAACCTTTAGAATAAATGGTTTTAATCCGCAAAATACAAAGAAAAGATTACAGTTGTATTGACATAAATGACATTAATAAATTAAAAGTTTTATTTTAAAACCATAGAAACTCCAATGAGTTTCTATATCACCGCACTACGTATAACCAGATCGGACAGAGATATCTGTGGAGATATTCACTGAGAGTTAAGTTCGTCGCCTCACCAAGACAAAGGAGATTGATTGGGGTCTTAATTAGTTCGCGACCTCGATCCGTGAAGAATGTTCTTAATAGGATTTCAAAGAAATCTTTGCGAGACTCTGGTTTGTGTAATTGATAATTTTACGTAGTATCAGTTTCGTGGAAGCTTTTTGGCATGAATGGGATGGTAATTTGACGAGCCATCTCAATTGTTCTGATGGTTTTACTTATTTTCCGCATTATAAAGGTCGAGGTTTATAAACGTTACTTAGCTCGTGCTGTGACTTAGATATGTTCCTATCTCTATCTTGCATTTATATTAAACGAAACGGGCCGGGCTGATGATTACGGCTTCATAACGGTGCTAACGAGGAAGTGTCGATAGAGTAGCTGTAAGAACCGCCGCGGCAAGGCTCCTACGGGAGCCCAACGAAAAACTACGTGCTGCGAAGCCGAATACTCCGGTGTATATTTCCCGCCTCCACTACACCACTGACGCAAAGGACATCGTGACGTACGTGCGCCAAAGATAGAAATACGCGCTGAGAGTACAGATGCTGGAGTCGCATCGCAACGTCAACTTTAAGGCGTTTTTGGTGCGCATACCAACATGCTACCTGCACCTGGTGCTAGAAGAAAGGTTTTGGCCGCAGGATGGAGTATTCCGCCGCTTTCGTGGACAAGTGCCACCGGAACGCACAAAGACTTAGTGCAACTAAGTGATACTAACATAGTTATTAAATTTTACTTACTAACAAAATTGTTACTATATTATTATGTATACTTAGGTTAAGGTTTGTATCTATGGGTCTTTGATACCTGAAAATAAATGGTTGATTATGAATATATCTAGACTGTTGTGTGACAGTGAGCTGCTGCACTGCTCCCTGTCACTCAGGGAGCGGTGGTGGCGCAGTGGTATTGAGCCCGACTTACGAGTTGAAGGTCGCGAGTTCAAACCCAGACAGGCAAGTTACTTTGTGTATTTAATTTCATCACCACTGCTTTCAAAACGGTGAAGGAAAACATCGTGACGAAGCCGGCGTATCGTTTGACCGTAACACTAGAATATTGCTTAGCAGCAGAATAAACACGATATATTATGTACAGACGCCAGCACATCAAGCTACCCGAAACTGTCAAATTTTCCCAATCAACTTTAAACCTTATGCTCCAGCAGATAAAGTTGAAAATCTATTAAAGAAATTTGACAGATTGTAGTAGGTTGATGTGCTGGCGTCTGTACATAGTAGTAACATCAAATCACAAACTTTTTCATAATTCTTAGTCGGTTATCGAAAAAAAATCTGCTGTTTTAGAGAAAAGTGTAATGTACGCGGTCAAAATGTATCAAACAGCTAATCAGGGGGGTTCAGAATCATGTACTGTATCCATAGTGCTAAGGTTTTTATTTATTTATTTTATAATTTATGTACACACAGTAAAATACATAGGGATATGACATGATTATCATATATAGGGATATGACATAACAAGGTTTTTCGATAACCGACTAAAAAAATCTAGTTTGCGCGTCGATGTCCCGCCACCCTGTGTATTTTGCTTTTAGCTATATCGATACCTTTAATAGTCTCCACAAATATTGCTTTTTAAGAGAAAAACACAAACTTATTACTACATACAATTATTTACCCAAATTAGTTACAGCAAAAGTAAGAAACACACTGACAACTTTAAAAAGAGAGCATTAATAACTGTTACTCCTATTTATAAGCGTCTAAACTTCAAAGCCTGAGAGAAAAGCTAGTTTAAATTAAGAAAAGCTAGAAATAACTTGTTCAGACAAGTTATGCTCCGCCATGCCTTAGTTTCAGGAAGGAAGGTAGATTTATAGCTAATAGATATAGGCGCGTCTGTGGAATGAATTACTAGTTTCAATAAGAGGTGCTTAGGTGATGGGTGTCTTTAAGATATTGTCAAAGGACACACTCACCATTTTTGCATTGTTTACCTTCGTTAGGCATCTATATAATATATTTGTACACTTAATAAGAGCCACACGGGTCGATCAAAAGCATGCTGCGTTCGGTCCGTGGAAAAGTGTCCATACATTACATATCTAGAACCCTCCGTGCCTCGGAAAACACGTAAAGCCGTTGGTCCCGGCTATCACCCGAAGATCTTCGACAGACTTTTGGGTTTCAGACTACCCGTAACGTGACAGACGTTACAGGTAGTCAGAAGCCCAAAAGTCTGACAACCAGTCTTACCAAAAGGTGTCGTGTAACCCAGTAACTGGTTTGTGGAAGTCGGATAGGAAGTCGGTCCATGTAAAGTACTCGTATTCAGCTAAATCCGGTTAGACTGGAAGTCGAACCCAACGTAGATAGGTAAAGGATAGGCATATAGATTTACACGTATATACATACCTAAAGCATGTATAGCTACGCCATAATAAGCCATAACATTGATATCAAGTTTGTTATCTATGGGATTATTTAGGTATTCTCTGTATATGGTTTTCCATCCTGTTCATTATTTTTCAGGTCATTGACAAAAAAAAACACTGGCACTCCGGTAGTGCCGACAGAAGTGAAAACTTGAACAATTACGAGTGTATTTTGTGAATCGTCTTATAAACAAAACACGCGTGTTAAGGTGTGTTCCTTATTTTATAGGGTTTTTTGCAAATCAGGTATGATGACCAAAGTGACTGGTTTATTCTTCTCGTGAAAGGAATTTATTCAGATTTACAAATAAGCACACAGGGATAGACTTCAGTTCGTGGTGTTGGTCGCGGCAGTGCTTCGTTAATCATTTCTAAAGTGGTAACTAGATAAACTAATAAGGAGCCTGTATGAAATTTTACACAATGTTACCTTTGTTCGATTACCATAATGTTTGCAGAGGCGTATTAGAAGAGGACGTAGATGGTACGATTGATATTAGTTACATTTTTACATACTATTGGCCTTGTACATAAAATGTATTTGAGCTCGTCGTCAGTTATATATCCGTGGTTCAGCGCCATCTCGTCGTTGTTGGATGAACTACGTAGTTAGTACGCGAGGCCCTCGTAGTTCTTCCCGATGTGCATAGATGGCGCTGTCTTACGTTTTACGTCTTACGAATTTTCGATCAGGGTCACGTGACCTGACGCGAGTTTAGAAGTTTTTACCCATTCCAAAAAAAGTACACAGCGCCGCTAAAGAAGTTTTCACTTCAAAAAATATGTGCCGCCTGTATTTTTATTAGATGTAGGTTTCAAATTTTACTCTTTTAGAGTAATATAACTAAATTTGAGTTCACTCAAATTAACATTACCTAGCTGTTGGTTGTGGATGTCAAGTTCAGGACTAATTCCACACACATAATATAATTATAGACATATTATTCAAATTTAAATTGAACAATCAAATTATTCAAATCACCTTCACTTGTGTGCTCGAATAGTTTGTCTTATTTACTGAATAATGTCCTTATATTGTGGACTTACGAAGTTATCGTCCGACCCTTATGCCCGTTACGTAGACAAGTATACATACGGACATACCTACCTACCTCTAGAATATGTTTGGGCTGCAAACCTGTTCGCTGCTCCGGTAACTTCTTGTTAGTTAGAAACATTGTCTTCTTCGTTTAGAAAACTTATTCTTTCGGGGCCTTACTTTGTGTTTTATGTTTGATTTGGCAGTAGGAGTAATCGGATTAGTCTCGTATTCAGTAGGTTAATGTTTTGTTAATAGAGTGATTTCAAATAACTTGGGAGGTTTTTTGTTAAATTATTTATTTTAATTTTAATAAATAAATAGGACTCTTCCAATCGTTACGGGTAGTCAGAAGCCCGAAAGTCTGACAACCAGTCATACTAAGGATATCGTATTACCTAGTCCTACCAACCAGATAGGTTAAAACAATTTCTGCCATAAACGTTTAATTAGTTTAAGTAACCGATAACCGTATATCGGCAGAGATTAACCACCATATAAATATTGTATGGCGTAAAAAAACATTGGCTGCGCGGTAAAAACGAGCAATGGTGTTTTTTAATTAAAATCTTTATTGGGGCAGAGGTTATATGCTACCGTTAGTGTATTTCATGAATGATACTCATGTTTTAATTTCAAGGGGATTACCTACAACATTTTACACATTAAAAACAATTTACACAATTAACAATTTACACATTAAAAAAAAGGGAGTTTTATGAGGCCTAAAAGTATATGATCGACTACAGTAAACAATATCAGAAAAATATATTATATTCTTCAGGATATATGCTAAGTACCACACTTAGATAGTGTGTTGAAAACATAACACAACTGATTTGATACGATAGAAAAAAAAGCATGAATATTTTTTGCCAGATTATTCTACAAGCAACATACTAAAGCACTAGTGTTTTAATTTTTTAGTCCAAACAAAAGATTTTTGTAAATAAACAATTGCTTCACATTTTGCAATAAATTACCAGGGTTGTGTCATCGCGCTTCTTTTTTTTTCTATGCAGTCCGACAGTGACCTCGCTTTAGGTCATGTAGTCCTCTTAAATAGTTTCACTAATTACTACCACGTAAAACAATGTTTTCTTTCATCGGTGGTGATTAAATAATTTACACAAAGTAAAGCGCCTGTCAGGGACACGTGAGAAAAACCGATGTGTCCTAGAACCAAAAATTCGAAGTTATGTGAAATTTTCCAACCTACCCTAGGCCTACGTGGTGGACTACGGCCCACTCCCTCTCACAGAGAGGAGGTCTCCTAACAGTGGGAACATTATTTATTTATTTATCCTCCTACTGGTTCTCCTTTCAGCAATTACACCAACGGAGCAAAAAATTACTTCATGTGCTGCTTTCCATCCATACTTTGCGCAGTGGACATAGAACGGACGGCGATGAAACACGCTCACACAGCGTCAACTCCACCGTTCCATTACTTCATCCCAATGAGGGTTTTCGTGAAAATTTACGACACCAGTTGGCACCACTGTGACAAGAGGTCTTCCAATATAAAATATATGATGACGTTCATCATTCGATTCATTCATTCGTTCATCATTCAGTCATGACTAAAGAAAATATAGGCTCTTTGACAGATGCCTGGACCTGACGTGTTAGAGCTGCCACCTAGCGAACGTCATTTCAGAAAACCCTCATTGCGCCTAATAATTCAATATCTGTTGCGGACTAATAATACAATATGTGTTTTTTTTTGTGTGGATCTGTAATGCCATACGTAAGCGGGAATGTTCTCACAAGTTTGCAGGATAGCAAGGGCCACGCCCCACTGTAGAACAAAGGCGTCCCTCTCCCTTTTCCACACAATTATGTCTTTTCCCAGTCCTTTAGATAAGAGTCAAACTCGTCCCCCCATCTTCATCTCGGCCTGCCGCGATGGAGTCGTGCGTTTAGTGTGACCCAATTGGTGGTCCCCTTAACTGATTTGCCATGTGACATGCGGCAGACATGTCCGTCTCAGTCCCAGTTAAGCTTAGCGGGTTTCTCTAACGACCGTGATTTTGGTTTCAGTTCGCAGTGTTGTAGTCCTTTTACTTATAATTGAATTAAAATTCGCCAACAGCTTTTTTTTTCATTTGATATTTTATTAGACATAGGTACGCAAAGGCGTTTGCACAGCTGTGGGACAGTATGAACTAAAAAAAAAAATAGGTACGCACGGCTACACATCAAGCTATAATCGTGATCACATCATGCGTAGCTGTAAAAGAGCGTATAGAAATTTAGGTTTCATGCTTCGTACGGTCAGAGGGTTCACGAATGTGAAAGCTATTATAGCGTTATATAATGCATTGGTGAGGAGCCAGTTAGAATGTAATGCAGTCATCTGGGCTCCGCATGAAGCTAAATATAGTCTCATGCTGGAGAGGGTACAAAATAAGTTTATAAGGTATTTATATAAACGTTATTATGGAGTCTATCCCTTTTACCCGTTAATGTATCCAACCTTATTTATTGTAGGTATGGTAGGATACAATGAGCTAAGGGTTAGGAGGGATCTTGCACTCACCTCATATATTTTTAAGTTACTGAGAGGGAAGGTGCATAATGCAGTTATTTTAGGGCTGGTGAGTCTGTGCGTTCCGGACAGGTACGTGTGGCGACGACGGCAGCAGCCACTGCTAGTGGAACCGCGTGCTCGGACCAACCTTTTAAGAGAGGCGCCCCTGACGCGTGCACTCCGCACGCTCAACCTCATAGCGAGAGGGACTGATTTATTCTGTTGCTCTCTGAGTGAATTCACAAGGAATGCATTATTTATAATAAGTTATAGATGTTAGTACCTATGTATAAGTTAGGATAAGCGCATTTACCGCATTGGGTTATATCCTGTAATGGTATATGTAAGTAGAAATAAATAAATAAATAAAATAATAGCCAGTATAAGCTGGCTTCTGATTGTACGAAAAACCTACACAATGCGAGGTCAGCTTAAACTGGAAATGTATAGCTTTTTTACATCTATGGTACCTACAGTATGTTGTTTTATGCGAACAACTCCAAGTATCTCATTAATTCTTAATTCCTTAGTTTAAATTCTATTTATTTGATTTTATTTAACAAATTATTTTATAATTCCATGTTTTTGTTTGTTATTAAAATATTATTATTTTATTCAGAATGCACTTGACAGTTTTTCATAACCAATTTTTTTTTTATAATAAACGCTGCCCCACACTAGGAATCTCTCCTCTATTGTGGGTGCGTTTACTATCATTTAAAGTCACATACACAAACAGCCAGACCCGGAACAACTACTTGTAGGTCATACAAATATTTGTTCTGTGCGGGAATCGAACCCGCGACACGCAGCGCAGTTGTCAATGGCTTAACCACTGCGCCAACCGTGCCGTCGGCCAATTTAATATAGGTACATACCTACCTACTGAAAGGGCCGGCGCCGCCGCCGCCACCGCGACCGCCGCCCCACGCCCTCTAACTTCGTGTCCGCGACATTATAATTATATACACTATAGATAGAATGTTGTGATAATACAGTGTGTTGTTTTTTTTTTTCAAAATCAACGGGTTCGATTCCTGGCTAGAAATATTGATAAAATCCATTGATGCAGTTTTAGTTTTCATCAAAATCGGGCCCGAGACTGCTTTGAGTAGGTACTTTTCGCTATTCCTCATAGTTTCGGATTTGGCCATCCACGCCCACTTCAAAAATTCACCCTGTATATATATATATATATAGATTTAATATTTATAACAGTAACTTGATTTAATTAAACATTCAAACAAAAGAAGTTTTCAGTGCGTCGCTTTGATTTAAGATTACCCATAATTTTCGTAAGAACGGAATTTGTAATTAATTTTGAACAGCCAAAAATTTGTAAAATCTTGAAACGAACTACGAGTGGCAAAGTTTTAATTGAAAAATAAACTATTGTTAGAGTTTTGACAGCAGAAAGGGCGGGAACATCACGTCGCTACGATGACGCTGTCAGTGGAGGGGTTGACACACCATGAGCCGTGTGCTCACTCGCCTCTAGCACTTTTGCTGCGGAGCTCGGACGGGACGGACGCGTACTAGTGATCGTATTGAATTATTTTCTTGTAACGGTTTTTGTAATTTAAATAAATAGTTGTAGGCTGTGTCGTGTTTTCTTTTAAAAAAAACTAATTAGGCTTCTGATCGCTAAGACTCTAAAGTCGTTTTCTTTGATACTTACAGTTTACCCATCATATTTTGTAAACTTTAGTGTCCTTACCTAAATGTGAAATCACTTCACATCTCGATAATTTTTTGTCACTCTGTAAATTGACTTAGAAAAACTTTAAGTAGGGTACAACGTGTGACGAATGTGAAAATGGATGCAATAAAACGGTGAGAGTTTCGACACCACTCTATGACATAGAATTTATTATCATTAATGTTACTCAAGACTTGCGTACGGTACGCATTTTGAAAGCATTGTTACCGTTTCAATGAAAAAACTCGAAAATTAAATGAAAGCTGGTGGAGAGCTGGTGTACCTTAACACCGGGCTGCAGCCAATTCAGGGAAGCTATGCCATCCTTAGATGGCCGGCTAACCAGACATTTATTACGACTGGACAGGAATACCTTGCATGTGGTGACGGGGACCATCACGGGACACTGCTCGCTAATCAAACACTTCCACACAATATGCATAACGAACAGTCCTCTATGCAGGACTTGCATGGTGGCTGAAGAAACCATTGCGCATGTGCTCTTTCTCTCTCTCACCTACACAGTAGAAACCCTCGGGACACCCAGATCTTACAAAGACATTCATAACAGACCAGGAGTTATAATCAAATTCTGGGGGAAGATAGACTGGTTAGAATAACCACCTACGGCCGCCATGGTCCACGTACAATGGTCCACTTGAAGGTGTGGGAACCAAACCTATAAACCTAAAATTAGAAATCAAATGAAAACCTATCATATAATTTCCTTTCGGTTTTAAGGTTTATTGTGTGAATTCGAGTTTTTTTTTTGCAACCTAACATAGGTTCACCGATTATAATCGACTGAGAACGTAAACCGTTTACCCGCCTTCCTGTTTCCAATAAGAAGCCTTACTTCCCTAATTCATATCTTTCTCGCAAGCTCGGTCATATTATTCCAGCCCATATTCGTCTCCCACTTTTTTATCTTCATATCCCTACGTCAAATCCTCTTAGACTCGAACGGCCAGAATCGAAACTTTTTTAACTTCTTAACCATAAATAATGGGCTTAACTTCAGTGTCGCCAAGAGATG
This sequence comes from Luperina testacea, assembly GCA_927399505.1. Lineage (NCBI taxonomy): Eukaryota > Metazoa > Arthropoda > Insecta > Lepidoptera > Noctuidae > Luperina > Luperina testacea. The sequence goes on from OV656771.1 coordinate 6,676,445, forward strand.
ACATCATGACAAATTGTCAAGATTCGCTAGCATTCAAAGAACCGGTTTAGCCTATAAAGATGGAGCTATGTCAGCTGTTTGGACAAATAGACATGGCGCACAGTCGCACGACATGCAACTGCAACAGCTCGGCGACTAGATGCAGCGACGCGCTAGGGGAGTCGCACGTCGCACGGTTTCACTACTTGTCGCAGCGACTAGACGCACTGTGCACACGCACACCTAACGACATTCGCATGCGACAGGTCAGCGTCAGTATTGTTGTGAGTCTCAAACACAACAACAAAATCTCAACATGGATACGTTCGATGTCGATGTTTTTAAATCGGACGTGGAAATGCATAAAATAATCGCATTCTGCACGTCGTAACGACTACTTGCAGACAAACGTCAGTTTTGCGTCTAGTGGCAGCGACAAGACGCAAAAGCAAATGACAACTCTGCGACTTGTTGCAGCACTTAGTCGCAGCGATAAGAGGCACGGTTTCCGTTGGTACTTAGTGTATTTTGAATATTTCATACTTGATACACTGTTTGGTTTTTGATGGAGCTGAAATAGTGTTTATTTCGGGTCCTCGTACGTGACGCAATAAAAATGATAGGTTGTTTGGTACTAGAAAAGGTCACGTGATAAATATTTCAACTGCCTATTGTTAGCCAAAATAGTTTATGTTATTTTCAGTTTCACTGTTGTTAATAGATAGTGTAGGTACGTGTTTACGCCGTTGTTAACCATAATCGAATGGATCCAGAATTTCCCACATTAATAAATTATTACAAAATACACGCAGTTTGGCCGCAACACATGTTGCGCCCACCCCAAGTAAATTGGAATAAGGAAAAGAGAATGTTGTAGATAAATATACTAGGCTACTCAGAAAGTATTGCGTAATAAAGTTTTTATGTATGAGAGACTGGCCAGTTATAATCTATTTTGAAAATATGATTATTTGTAAATAAAAATAAGTACGTTCCAATTTCAAAATTTCCTTCCACATTGTTTGGGAGCTAATTTGAATTATAGTGTCTCATTAAAAAATGAATCTGCGCCGAGAACATTTTCGCGCTATGATTTTTTACGATTTCAAGTGTCGCCTGAAACCGGACTAATCGTACCTACCTACAATAAACTTCAAATGGCATTCATGGATGAAGGCCCTTCTAAGGCAACCGTGTATCGTTGGTATAACGAATTTAAGCGCGGTCGACTAATTTTGGGGGACGAAGAAAGAAGTGGTCGCCCTTTGACGCCTGTTACGGAAGAAAATGTGCTAACAGTGAAAAATTTAATGTAAGACAATAGGCGAGTTACATATCAAGAGATTCAGCACATACTGCAGGTTGGATCGGGAAGCCTTTTCGAAATTCTACACGTGCATCTTCGTTTCAGGAGGATAGTTTCATGCTGGGCGCCGCACAACCTCACCGATGCTCAGAAGCAGGCCCGGGTGGAATGGTGCCGTGATATAAACAAAGAGTAGGCTCGTCTCGGTGTGTTTACGACACTATTACAGGTGAATGTCCTTCAAAAAGGTCATGTCTGTAGCATTCTTAAGTAGCTTACGTATGTGTAGGATTATGTATACAAATGAAAGTAATATAATGGAAGTGTCATGTTGTGTGGGTGTTTATGGAAGTTTAAAATACAGGCTGTGTAAAAGCATACATTTTTCTTTGATTTCTTCGTATAGCCTAAAGTGTATCTAATTTTCAAGCTATTAGGATTCCATAATAGAGTGTGACCTCAAATAGCGAATGTAGACTTGATCTTAGGATTATTAGAAAAAATATTATGATAAAACAGAAGTCTAATTTAGGCTCTTCAGTGTTACTTTCAAAGACTTATATTTCTTCAAACCTTTACTGTTTCCTGTTTGTAGATTAGTTAATGGGGAGTTAGACACTTTACTGGAATTTAAATTATTAACTAATTGCTTTAATAAGCGGCTTCGCCCGCGCAATTTCGTAAATTATCTTAAGGGCACGTACTAACGGGATAATCAGAGATTTCTGTGCTTAGGCTTCTACTTCGTTTACCTTTTATACCCTGTTTCAGACGGTAAGAAAAGCCAGCCGTTAGGACTAGCTGCGCCCCGCGGTTACACCCGCAAGTCTCGATTCCATAGGAATATTTGTATAAAAAGTATTCTTTTTCCTAATCCAGATTATGATCTACCCATATGCCAAATTTCATTCAAATTTGTTCAGCTGTTTTAGCGTGAAAACGTAACAAACAGGCACACAAAAAATCAAATCTTTCCTCTTTATAATACGTAATGTTAGTATAGGTGTAAAATATTTAATTAAAGTTATAGAGTTTATTTTAATTTCCATTATTTGTCGTATTACCTAACATTAACACGTATTTGACTGGCCCAATGACGATACCATCAAATATATTATGTGTCCATTTAATTAGGCGCTTTCTCTATTAATTAGATTGTCATTTCTCAAAAAAACTCATTTTAATCATTATGTTTAAGTACGACAGTTGGCACTTGTCAGTGAAACAATTTCCATGATCATATTATAATTTAATTGGTCCTACGCTACGGAACAATATGGGTACCCCCAAATGGTTTATGGTCCTTAGTCTCCCAAACATTGTAGTCGCAGAAAGTATCTTGAAAACTGATATCTTACTGGAAAATATGACATCAAGAAGCACAGATGTATTCACATAAGACGATATCGCAAGATTTTTAATAGACTACCGATACTAAAGGCAGCATACGGCTACACGCTACCAAAATGCATTTTACGTGCATATAAATAAAATGGAATTGGCTGGTAACGGTGTTGTCTCCGATGTTGTTACTCCATCAGAGGCGGGAGTCTTGTCATTTAGCTATAGGGTAAGTGCACAACGGTGTATGTGCGACAGTTTTGTTAGACAATGAGGTGGAAATGTCACAATTACGGAGCCGAGGTACGGTAATTCGTGTGTGTGGTATTTACATAATGGATGAGTGTAAGGTTCGTACCCATTCTCGAACATCAGTTTTTCTATTCCATCTGTATATTCTCTTTATATTCTCTTTATATTCTATCTCCCAGTAACCGACCTGTTTTTAATCTAAATTAATAAAATAAGCATCGTTCAAAGAAGTCTTTAAATAGAAGGTACGTTAATAAATGTAAAGTCTGAATATGAAAAATCTCCGGCAAATATTTTCCATTGAAAATTTAAAGTAAATAATCTAACCAAACTTTTTTGATAAATCAAAAAGCCGACAGCAATTTTGTAGTAAAATACATATGTCATTAAATGACTGGAAGTAAAGGTCTCCGAAACTTTGGATTCAATCATTTTTGCCATTAAAAGTTTATTGAAAACGGGAAGAATACTTTCAGTTCGACCTCCTTGACCGAAGCGAGTATTTCTTTATTAACAGCTTGGTGTTGCCAGAAGTTTCGCGCAACCTTCAATACATTTCACTTTGAAAGTTCGCAAGCGGCGTTCTGTAATCTTTATTATAATAGTGATTTATTTTTATTTCACTAAGTTATTGGGCCTTGTTACAAGTATTTTCTTTTTTTTTAATTTAGGAATTCGTACATGTAAACACTTGATTTAGTTCAAAACTTTGCGTTACTGTTTTTTTATCTCACGAAGCGACGCGCTTTACTTGTGGTATGCAAGTGTACAAAGACGCTGTGAATGTGTCCGTGAAAACGAGTAGCGTCAGCACATAACACACACACACACATTTCAGACTTCTATATTGTCTCGTACGGTATCGAGAGCCACATTCACAGGCCTTACGCACACATTCACAGCGTGTTTGTACGCTTGGTAAACAGGAATAAAGCGCGCGTCACTTCGTGAGATAAAAACACTATCAAGAATTAGCATTGGCTCGAAAATGATAAGTATTGATTTCATTCATTCTAGACGGTGTCACATTCAACAGCTGCAGCTTTATCGACAATTTATCAACGGAAACTTGTGAATGGCTTTCAAATGCATATTGTTTAAGAACACTCTTTATATTAGCTGTAAGTTTCCCGAATAGAATGAAATAAAATAAAATTCAGTCAACACATTTTGGTTACCATATACCTGCTTGAGGTCCACCCAGACTAAAAACAACGTAGATAATCTTTATAATTTAATACTTCCAGTTAACTCAAACAGCCTATTTATTCTCATATTCGCCACCAGACGGCAGCACCTATACAAAAAAGTAACTATAAACGGTATTCACTAAGGAGATAACACTGCAATCCTTGTGCACCCAGCTTAAGGTAACAAGGATTCCTTTGTTAGTCGTGAAAGCATTCGTGTTATCCCGTTTACACATCATTGATTCAGCTCAATGGGAAATATTCCCATTGTAGAGAAGATATAGCCGGGAGTGTGGGCTTTACTCCTATTCTGATAATTCGGCACATGTAAGTGGAATAAGTCACATTTAAAAAAAATGAAGATATCGGTTGTCCGTGGAATCTCGGCTGAAAAACACTTCGCGACATTCGTGTGAGCAGTAATCAAGAAGGTAGCAACGACTTTAAGTAAAGGACAAGCCGATTAGCCGACTTTCCATGAAGTGAAAATGGATCTCTTAACCCAAAGAAACTACATTACGTCGAGGTAATGAGGAGGTCATCGTGTAGTAAATGTATGTATTATAGAAAAAAAACACAATATTCTTAACTTAAGAATGTTGCTCCCGTTTTTGCTACAGAATAATTATAAAGTAATAAGTTAGACTAAATTGTTTGATGTAGATTTAGACTTAAGACGGAACTTCTTCAGCAGAATAAGATAGAAAACTGAAATAATTATTTACGACCTACATTATGATGAATAAGTGAAAAAATCAAACTTCTAAGTTAACGCAAAAAATAAGATATGGCTGTTTATGCCACAAAAAACGTATATTACGACACTCTCAAGGGAATCAAAATTTCTAGAGTACTTTCCGTTGACCTAGAATCTTGAAATTTGGCAGGAAGCAAGGTCATGTAGCACAAGTAATGGAAAAATCCGTAAACCTTAAATCAGTAGTTACATTTAAAAAAAACCGTCATAAACTATTTAAATACCTACAAATTTGTACGGAACCCTCGGTGCGCGAGTCCAACTCGCTCTTGACCGGTTTTTTATTTATTTATTCCCAGTATTCTTCGTGTCGCTGTCACGACTGTATTTCAGATCTTGTTGGCCTGAAAGTTCCCCTTCCACGGCATCGTCAGTGGCAGAGGTTACTTTGACTGCATGTTGTGGGACACCGAGGACAGGAGACAGGAGCATCGTTTGCGACATAGCTGTGGATGGGCGGTGGAACGGCAGTAAGGTCTGGATGTGGAAACCAGACCCTACTGCCGTTCCATCGCCCATAGCTGCGGTTTATCAGGTTGGAGTTACATCTTCTCATTTTTGTCCGGAGACGGTACAGGGACTTCCAATTAGACCACGGAAGGTTAAACCTGCACCATAATTGAGTAACACACTATCAATCTGTATCATTTTGAAGGATTTTGCTAATCCATTGCTTCGTATGTTCGTAAAATTTGGCTGCTCAACAATGTAAAAAATGCAATGAATATCGTTGAACTGTCAAAATGAAACCATTGCTACTGATAGGTGTTAGGCAATTACCTCGCTGCAGGGAGATGCTCAATGCGATCTGTCTTTCTAAGGCGCCTTCAAAGAGAGAGCCTCCCGTCCCAGCCGCCGCGGGAGACGCTCCGGGCGTCGGGAGCCGCGCGACGACTCCCGGCCACCGTAGGCGCGGGCCTGCGGGCGGAGAGTAATGGGTAGCTCACCGTCCGATCAGGACCAGGCCCGTGCCGGACGGCGCGTACGTGTTCCATGCGCGCCTCAAAGAGATGTCAGCATCAATGGAAGGGGCCCGTCAGGGCCGAAGCCTGCCGGGTCAGCGGGATTGTCCGAAAGGGTTACCGCTGGCCCAGAACATAAAGGGCTAAGGAAGGAACACGGGTGGGTTTTAGTCAGTAAGAGTCTGACACTCCCTTCCGCTCCACCCAGAGCGGGAGGAGTCATTTGATGATTTCCCATCCTCAAAAAAAAAAAATGGCGCCTTCAGCGTTGTCACTGACATCCGCCTCATAAATTCCTTGTGTTAATTACCCTTCGTACCTTCCTTCTCTTAACATTATACCGATCTCTATTATATTGTTTTAATAATGAGGATCGTAGCCATCCTAAACACAAAGCAGTAATATCTTACGCGCGTGTAATTTTACAAACAATTATAGTTATATTTGCTTTGCATCAATATCAAACTATACAATATGTTAGTTCATGTGTTATTCATTATATTTCAGTTATAATAAAGTTTTGGGTTCAATATCAGTATTATACGGGATAATTGTGGTAACCATCTCATATGAGAATGTTGTGACTGTTCAAACGGCTATTGACAATTTCTGAAGGGTTCCGATGGGCAGTTTTACGCTATGGGTGGATTCATACTGTAATTGTAATGAGTTGCTATTGTTATGAAATGTTTCATAGAATCCTCCATTAAGTCAATTACGTAATTTCGGTAGACGAAATAATAACGCTAAATAATAACAGCCGCACAGGTCAATCGATCAGGTTAAGCTAAACATGCCGCGGTTGGTCTGTGGATGGGTGACCGTCTTTACATATCGTGACCCCTCTGTGCCTCGGAAAGCACGTTAAGCCGTTGGTCCCGGCTGTCATTCGTGGATCTTTGAGAGTCGTTACGGGTAGTCAGACGCCCGAAAGTTTGACAACCAGTCTTACCAAGAGGTATCGTATTACCCAGTAACTGGGTTGTGGAGGTCAGATAAGCAGTCGCTCCAGGTAAAGTACTGGTATTCAGCTGCATCCAGTTAGACTGGAAGCCGACCCCAACATAGTTGGGGAAAGGCTAGGCAGATGATGGCTTTATGAAAGAGTGCGTGGTTCGAAGTTGCTTCCATCTACTTAACACGTACCTATCGTGCTTTTTCTCCGAACCGGTCGAAGTGGCAGTGCTTGGGGGAGGCCTATGTCCAGCAGTGGACCTTTGACAGAAATGATGAAGCTGTATTCTAGTGTTTCGGTCGAAACGCTTCCGTGCAAATGAAAATTACTGACACAAATAATTTTAGATAAGTTTTTTTACCCTGAATCTGGATAATACTCTCATTAATCTACGCATTACTGGATCAGTTTCTGACTAACATGTCGGATCAAATTGATGGCAAATTAATGGGTCACCTCTATCCTGCCCCGAACTTATAGTGTAAACTTTTAGTTAGAGCAAGATTGCCAAAAAATGAATTTGACAAACACACCTATGCAAGTACTGAAACCATAAACAAGACAAAAGTCAGAAACAACGTTAAGAAAATACGAGGTTCGTAATAACTCGAGCGGGCGATGCGATACAACGCGGTGGGTCGGGGTAAAAGAAATTTCAATCGGACGAAGTCGCAGGCAGAGCTAGTTGTAATATAAAAAAAAGTAAACATATAGGTGGTTTTCTAAAACTCCTTACTATACCTAGCTACTATCAAAAACTCTAAAGTCGGTTTATAGTTTCCACGGTTTCATTGAAAGAAAAAGAACAAAAAAATGTTTGAAACATTTCCAAAGTGAAACATTTATTTCTTCCGAATAATTTTCAGGAAGTGACCTACAAAAGGAGTGAGTGCGGAATTAAATTGTAATGGTGCTCTCTCGGACCGTCTGAATATTTACATTCCGTGTCCGGCCTTACGTTCAAGAATAATATTATTATTCTTATTCGATTTTCATGCTGTTTTACAGTCCTTTCCCACTTGTCGGCTGTCGGGTTCGGATTTTAATCGGATGTACCAGTAGCAGAGCAATTTATATGAAACTATTCTATTCACACTTGTCTGACACCGATTTTGTGTCGGCGCCGACAAGAAATATCGGGTGTGAAAAAAATCGTATCGAATCTCGCTCGCCTATGAATAAGTATGACGCTGTTCACATTTGTCGGATGTCGGGCCGACAACGCCCTCCCCGCTACCCCTTGTTCCGCCCACCCGTGTGTCACTGCCTCAGATCGCACACACACACATCCTCCGTTTTAGGACTATTATTTTAGGCCTATCTGACTTCCACAACCCAGTCACTGGGTAACACGGTACCCCTTGGGAAGACAGTTTGTCAGACTTTTTTCCAACTACCCGTCTACGAAGGACAGCCGGGACCAACGGCTTAACGTAATGGATGGTTACCCATCCATGAATCGACCGCGGCAAGCGTAGCTTAACGTCCAATCGACCTGTGCGGCTGTTATTATTTAGCTAGTACCCCCTCCCTTACAAAAATCATAAAGGTTTTACACAAGACACTTCCTGCCATATTATCAAAGAAACGCCTAACATGCCTTTCGCGTGCATCATTTAATTAACGTAACTTTATTTAAGACAGTAACCGTTATTGTAATAGCAGTTATGATAGCGGCTATTACCGTTATAGGATAGCAGTTTTAGCGTGTAAGTGATATTTGGGGTTTGGCTCGTTCGTAATAGTTGATATGGAGTAGTTAAGTGGATGTTATGTTTCGTTGGTGGTATAATGGAGTGTGAGTTGATATTGATGGCAGGGTTATAATGTTTTACGTTATAATTATTATTATGTTGCTAGTACAATGAGCTGGACTCGACTTCAGCAAGAACTGGTCTCCAGCAGCTTCGAACAGAGAGTGGTGGAAAGAGAGTAGGGAGGTTTTACCCCACAGTGGGATATAACAGGCTTTTAATAATATTACCAGTAATATATATAATATTAGTATAGTAACCGACATAGCCCGAAGAATTGCTAAAATAAATGGGCACATTGCTGGCAGAACATATGGCCGATGGGGCCGAAAGGTTCTGGAGTGGCGACCGCGTACCTGAAGACGTAGCGTTGGAAGACCTCCCACAAGGTGATCCGACGACCTTGTGAAGGCCGCAGGAACCCGTTGGATGCGAGTAGCACAGAACCGGTCGAGTGGAGGTGCTTGGGGGAGGCCTATGTCCAGCAGCGGACGTCTTTTGGCTGAAATGATGATGATGATCATGAAGATTAGTATAGTAATATAATTATATTAGTAATATATTGCGATGAAACTGTGGGGCTTGTGATAATAGCTGCACGAATCGATCGATCAGGTTAAGCTACGCTTGCCGCCGTTGGTAGGATGGGTGACCATCTTTACATAACAAGACCATCCGTGCCTCCGAAAGCACGTTAAGCCTTTGGTCCTGGCTATCATTCGTGGATCTTTGACAGTCGTTACGGGTCGTCAGAAGCCCGAAAGTCTGACAACCAGTCTTGCCAAGGGGTATCATATTACCCAGTAACTAGGTTGTGGACTTGTGGAGGTCGCGTTGTGGAGGTCGAAACGCTATGCGGCGGCCATCGCTCTTCTTGGAAAAAGTAGCTTTACAGAATTTGATATAAGATTAAAAATTAATTCCTAAATCAACTGATTATACATGGTTTAGATCTGCAGTCGAGTCTAAGCGACAAGAACAAAAAAATGAATACCGGATTACAAAAAAAATAAAAACACGTTACTGAACATTTTGAAACGCTACCAAAGCACAAACAACTCCATTTACAATAAAAAACAACAAGAGCTCTACAATCGTCGACATTTCGACCCGAAACAATACAGCCTTAATGTGTTGTTAGCGCTAGGCATTCAGGCGCTACCAACCACTCTACAAGCGGTCTACCGAGCTCTATGTCCACTTTGTCCCAAACTTTACTGGAATTGAAACCTCCTGAAAGCTCTACAACTTAAGCTTCCGAAACTCTACCGTATTTTCCCACCTTTTTACAGAACGTTACGAAATAGTTTTTCAATCTCACGGTAGAGTCGGAATCTCCAATGTTAGCGGTTTGGAAGATTTATTTTAATAGGTTTCTCGGTACTTCCTGTGGGTTAGAGGTAAATTTGTGGTTGAGTGGTATCGTATGTTAAGCTAATCTGCCTTTGGGATACGTAAATTTATGTGAAAGTCTACTTTTCATTGATTTCAAGCGAGAAACTGTGTTTTATATACAAAAAAGCAGCCGTTCCATGCACTTTTGTATTAAAACAGCAGATTTTAATAACCGACGAAGAATTTCTATGCTTGGGGGTAATTTATAATATTATTATTTTTTCCTCTTTGATATTTCTCGGGACAAAGGTCCCGAGAAATAGGAAGGCGTACGAGGGACCGAAGCCAACTCGCAGGGGCCCGTTATACGTTTTTAATGAAATGAGGCACCAAGCACTAATTAATATTAGTGCTTGGTGCCTCATTTCATTAAATAAACAAACGGGGGGTTTCATTTTTTTTAATAATAATATAAGAATAAATAAACGAAATAATAATTTATTTCGTTTATTTATTCTTATATTATTATTGTACGGTTCGTACACTTGTAGAGTAGTTAAACGTTGAGGTTGGAGCGCGTAGAGAAAAGATCACTTAGTTCCCGATAGATTTATTGTTGTTCACAGGTAAACTTGTTGACGATTCCTTTCTCTAATGTTAGTCACCGCGTAGCAGTAATCGCACTCATCGATTTATTGTATGGCATTAATATTTATAGCACTAAAATGACGCACGTATGGTGCGAGGCACCGCGTCAGCAAAACATGTACAGTTTAAGACTGTACATCTTGGCAACCCCAATGGGAGAAATGAACGAGAAGAGAAAGGAAAGGCCATCACAAAGTTGTAGTGAATTAATCAAATTCAAAGGCGATGTTCCTGTTTCCTAATTGAGGCTTCGACCGCAAGTCCTTTGTTGTTTGTGTTGCGACTGCTTCTTGCTTGTACTCTGGCTTCCGGATGACTTGTAGTTCAATATCTTCAGGTGGTTGACTAGTGGTTGTTTGGTACTTAGCTTTGTTTGTGCAGTAGTTTTGACAGCGATTCCTCCCAACCACAACAAGTGCAACTATGATGGCGGCCGACAGCAAAGAGTAACAGATGACATATTGATGAATGTCGTGATTTGTTATTGTTGGTAGAGATGCCTCATTTTTCCGTTGAGCGACAAGTTTCTGTTCAATTGTTGCAATTTCTTGGTTCGTAGCCTCTGACTGAAATATTTTTGGAGAATGGCGGTAAGTTAAGTTCACTATCTTGTTGATCGATGTATCAACTGTTGGAGCTGTGAACTCATAATCCATCTTCATACGACTGCTGTATTGGCGTTGAGCGTAGATGGTAAAGTCAGTGGATTGCAATACGCATCCCTGGGATAAAGTCACTATGCTCGTTGATGAGATGGTTTGTGATGTGACATCGTTGTTGCATATGATTCGTAACGAACATGTTTCGCAGCAGATTGCCAGCCAGCTGTTTTGTGTTTGTAACTCTATCCAAGTGTCTTTGCATGACGCTCGTTTGACGTCACAAGGTCCACTGTTTTGATGTGATAGCAGTTTGGCCTCACACGGAGCGTTTTTGCTGTGTAGGTCATATGACGGCCGGTTTTTCTTGCATAAGAAGTTCTGTGTTTTTAGTTGCATGCAATGTTTCAGGTCATTTTCCGACATAGATTCGTAGACGTTCTTCTTGAAGTTTACAGCTATGTAGTTGTTTGATATCTGCAAATATGTCGTTTCCTTATCAATTTTAACCGGTAAAGGTATAGCTTTATATATATCGAAATCATCGTTAGCTACAAGTGGAATATGTGCTTCGAATAGGAAATAGTTTTCGGTAACTCGTGCTTTCACGTTGATCAGCTTGTAAATATCCTTAATGTTTTCTTTGTAGTTATCAACTGGTAGTGATAAAGATTTCGGAAAGCTTCCAGATATTTCCGTTAGTTTTTCCATCAGACGAACCGGAGTTATCAGGTGAACGTCTACATGTCCTTGGTAGACGTTGGTCAGAGTGTTGAACAGCATCTCCTGGAACGTCCTCAAGCTGTTGATCAGAAGATACGTCGTTAACGAGGCAGAGTTAATGAAAGTAGTGGCCGAAAGTATTTCCATTTCCGTTTCGATAGATGCTATGTTCATGTTGGTCTGGTTAATGAAGTTATCAATTGAGTTGAATTGACGCTGAATATTGTCTTCACTTTGTTTCAGTACTTGATTCTCAAGCTCTACAATAGTTGTTTGATTCTTGATTAACTCAAGTAAGTAGTTCTCGTTGGTTTGCAGAGATTGTATATCGTTTTGATATTTCTTAGCGAATTGTTGGTCCAATATTCCGAACAGACTATTAGCTATGTAGCCGACTCCGTCTATTAGGCCCCGTTTCTTCCTGTTGCTCAAGTGTTTGTGAGGGTTTATAAGTATAAAGTTGTAGTAGTTTAGAAGTTCCATTTCGTGATTTAATTGTTCCATAGTTGATCTGCAGTGTTGTAGGTTCGTTTTATGGCATACGTTTTTGATATTCTCGAAGTAAGCTTGTGTACGACGAGTTCCTTCCCAGTAGTTTGTTAGATTGTAGTACATCATTAATATCCATTCATCGTGCACTACTTGCATTTTGCCGACGGTGTCGTAGTATATGGGCCGCTCGCGTTCCAAACTTGTAATCTGAGCATACGACGCCGGCGCTTCGCGCGTGCCATTAATGGCGCTATGAGATCCCGTTACAAATGTAAACAATGATAACATTGTTATTAATAAAGTTGAAATAGGATTATTTGACCTCTTCCGCTGTTCACGTTTAGAATGCTGTTGAGGCTTGCCTTTTAATTCATTTTCCTTGGCATCTTCAGTTTCCGAGTACAATGGTAATGGCGATAGTTTTGTTATTGGGCGTTTTATGACTCCTGCTTGAGTTTTGACGGTAGTAACTCGGACATATCCATCAGTTCCTGGATGCGTCTCCAGTATACGACCTAAAGCCCATTTTCCTGGCGGTAGATTGTTTTCCTTCACCAGTACTACATCACCTTCTTTGACGTTTCTGGAAGGTTTGTTCCACTTACTACGTGTTTGTAGAGTAGTAAGGTAATCGTTTGACCAGTTCTTCCAATATTGTTGAAACATGTGTTCAATAAGCTGCCACCTACGACGTAAATCGATATTATTTAAGTCTTTGTAATCCGAGAGTGGCATGGACAATATTGGGCTTCCTGTTAGGAAGTGTCCGGGAGTGAGGCAGTTGTAGAATTCTTCTGGATCTTCAGTTAACGGGCACAGAGGTCTTGAGTTCAAACAGGCTTCTATTTTCGCTAAAATCGTTGTGAACTCCTCGTATGTTAGTTTTTGGTCTCCTAGTACTCGCCGCAGATGGTGCTTCATCGACTTGACGGCAGCTTCCCACAGACCGCCAGCAGTTGGCCAAGCGGGGGCGTTGAAATGCCACTCCACCTCCAGTTTGGCCAGTTCGTTGAAAAGATCTGGTTTCAGTAGTTGTTTAAACTCCTCGAATTCTTTACGAAGTACCTTTGCAGCGCCAACAAAGTTTGTTCCGCAGTCAGAGTATATGTGCCTGGGAGTACCGCGCCTCGCACACAGCCTCAGGAAAGCTGCAATAAACGTTTCTGTGCTAAGGTCTGATACGAGCTCAATGTGAACGGCTTTCGTCACCATACATATGAATATGGCTATGTACCCCTTTGAAGTTTGAACGCCTCTGCCCTTGTTGTGTTTAACATCTACATGACCGGTGAAGTCCACTCCTGTGTGCGTGAAAGGACGGCATGGAATGATCCTTTGTTGTGGTAGGTCACCCATCAGTTGGTAACCGTCTGTTTTGTTGAAGCGATGACAACGTACACATCTTCGAAGTTGGTTCTTGACGGCCCGGTTACCGCCAACAATCCAGTAACGCTGTCTTATATAAGTCAACGTCAGCCGAGCTCCTCCATGTAACGTTGCTGAATGTGCTTGTTCTATAAGAAGTTGTGTAAATCGTCCTCTATGTGGTATGATGATTGGATTTTTCATCTCCTCGGGTAAGTTTGAATGCTTGAGACGACCTCCAACACAAATGATCCCCGTTTCATTTATGTAGGGATTCAATTTGCAAATTACGCTTTTCTTCGGTACTGTTTCGTTGTTAACAAGTTGTTTGTGTTCAGAATTGAACTGCAGTCGCTGCGCATGAATTATGATACGTTTACGCGCTGCGCTTAGTTCACTTGTTGTTAGGTACGTGGTTTCCGATTTCGTTTTATTGCGCATATTTGTTATGAAGCGTAATGTCCATGCAATGACCCGGTTTACATGTGTCAATGAACTGCATTTTTCCAATAGTTCTGTTATTATGTGCTGTTCGTTTTGTTGTAAAGGTTTCTTGATTTGAATGTGATTTATGCAGCCCAAGTTCGTTTGGAAAACGCAATCAATATTGTTCGCCGAATCTTGTTTTGTTAAAAGTTCGGGTCCATGATACCATAGATTGAAGTTCATCAGTTTGCTTGGCAAAAGACCTCTTGATGCGCAGTCTGCGGGATTCTGCTCTGATTTGATATAACGCCACTGAGTTGCAGGAATGACGTTTTTGATTTTTGTGACCCTGTTTGCTACATAAGTCTCCCATCTTGATGTTTCACCTTGAATCCACGCCAGAACAACTTGAGAATCCGACCAGGCCCGTATTGATATGTTATATCCACAGAATGAGTTCTTGGTTTTCTCCATCAAGTCAGCCAGTAATTGAGCACCACACAGTTCCAGTCTAGGTAACGTTGTTTTCTGTGTCAGTGGAGCCACCCTTGTTCGAGCAGCTAGTAAAGTTATGATGGGTTGGCCATGTTCGTTGAACACCTTGCTGTAGATTACACAGGCGTACGCCTTTTCACTTGCGTCACAGAAGCCCAGTAACTGGACACATTTTTGTGTGTCACCAATCCATCTATTTATCCTTATCTTGCTAACGTACGGTAGTTCTGTTTTTAGGTTAAGCCACTCAGATTCGATATTGCTGGGAACTACGTCGTCCCAGTTTAGTTTACTCATCCAGAGTTTCTGGAATAGAAGTTTGGCTTTGACTGTCACTGGGGAGAGCCACCCCAGTGGGTCGTAAAATCTTGATATGGCTGAGAGTAAAGATCTCTTTGTTAGCTGTTCTTGTTCTTCTACAGGCCAATTGAAGTGGAAAGTGTCGCTGTTTGGGTCCCAGCTGAGACCTAATGTTTTGCTTGCTTCTTCGCCTTTAAAATCGAACATGGTTTGTTTCGAAATTTGATCCTCGCGTAAGTCTTCGACTATAGCTCGGTCATTGGCTGTCCACTTCCGTAAATTCATGCCTCCTCCTTTTAACAGTTGGATCAAAGACTGTTGCAGGTTTTTCGCTTCTGTGAGGTTGTTATGACCGCTAATGACGTCATCTACGTAGCATTCTTCCATGAGTATCTTGGCAGCTTCAGGATGTTTGTGACCATCATCAATGGCTAGTTGCTTCAGTGTTCGCATAGCTAACCATGGTGCGCATTTGGTCCCGTAGGTTACTGTGCAAAGCTGGTAATCACGGAGATGGTGATCTCGTGAGTCTCGCCATACAATTCTTTGTAAGTTTTGTTGTTCCTCTGAGATCCAAATGCAGCGGTACATTTTTTCAATGTCGGCCGTGAATGCGTATTTATAAGTTCGCCATTTCAGTATCAGAGCCTGAATATCTTTTTGTAAATTGGCGCCTTTTTCCATGACATTGTTTAGACTGTAGCCACTCGTAGTTTGTTGAGAGGCGTTAAATACGACCCTCAGCTTCGTTGTTGTCGAGTTTTCTCTCAAGACCCCGTGATGCGGTAAAAAGTAGACGTCAGTATGTATCTGAGCTGCAGGGTTCATGTGACCCAGGTCTGCATATTCTTCCATGAATTGTTTATACATTGCTGAGAGTCTTTCATTCTTTTCCAGTCGTTTTTCCAAGTGTAAGAACTGTGCAACCGCGATTTTTCTAGATTTGCCTAGCTTCTGTTCGTAATTTGGAACCATCGGCATTTTAACGATGTACTTTCCATCAGATGATCTTCTCACAGTTTCCTTATAAAATTGTTCGCACTGGTCGTCCTTGGGGGTATCTTTCGTGTTATGAATTTCTTCATTCTCCCAAAATTTTGTTAGATCCTCTAAGTTAAGTAAAGTAGTGTGGCAGTCAAATGTTTGTTTCATTCTTCCGCATAGAATCCACCCAATTTGTGTTTGTTGTGCAACTAGAGAGCTGTTAATGCTCTCTAATACGCCCTCTAGGATGATTTCGGAGTATACGTCGGCTCCTAGTAGTAGGTCGATTTGCCGAGATACGTTGAAATCAGGATCTGCAAGTTTCAAGTTTTCTAAGTGCGTCCATGCACCTTTCTCGAACGTTTTCGCAGGCAATTTGTTTGTTAGCTTCGTCATGATAAGTGCTTGAGTTTCGAAGCTATAATCGGAGTGAATCGATTGGCAAGTAAGTTTCAGTTTGCCTTTGCATTCTCTTGAGACAGAGCCGATTCCCGATACTGATGCGTTAATCCCCTTTCGAGGAAGGCGCAAGATTTGTGCAGCGTTTTTCGTTATCAAGTTCACTTGTGAACCTTGATCGAGTAGCGCACGCAGTGTTATGTAAGCTCCATCTACGGACTTAACCCTCAGCTGAACTGTAGTCAGCAGCACTTCTACGTTGTTTTCGAACAAATGGTTTGATGTTGGTTGTTGAGTTGATGATGAAGAGCGTTGCTCAACTTCATTTTTTCTAGTCTCTGACGTTGTGTTTTGATTGTCCGAATTGTGCAATAATGTATGATGTTTCGAGTTACATTCTTTGCACGTTTTTGTTGATTTGCATTTGTCATTTCCATGGCTGAATAAACAGTTTTTGCAGAGCTGCAGTTTTGAAACTGTGTCATTTCGTTTGCCAAAGTCCATTTTAAGGAATTTGTCACATTGACGCAGTATGTGACTTCCGTTGCAAAATGGGCATTTTCCATGCAATGTGTGGTAATTGCTCGTTTTGTTTTGATTGCCACTATAGTTATGTTTCTTCATCTGGGTTCGCTTGTTGAATGTTTTCCAACGTGATGATTTTTCTGAAGCCGTAGGATTCGGTTCCTTAGCCGACTTCATCGTTTCGTATGCCATGAACTGTGTTTCGAGGAAGTACAGGAAGTCGTGAAGGCTTTGTAGCTCTCTGTGATCTTGTAGTTCCTTCATGTAGTCACTCAAAGTATTGGGATCCAGTTTTTGTGACATGATGTGTACAATGATAGGGTCCCAGTTTGTTGTATCAATGCCAATGTTAGAGATGCCGTTCAGGCATTCGGTGATGACATCATGCATCTTCTTCAAGTTGGATGAATCTGCATTTTGTATGATCGGCAAACTTAGCATGTTATTCGCAAACGAGGTAAACTGCAGGCGACGATTGTCGTAGCGCTGATTTAAAATATCCCAACATGAGTTGTAGTTTTCAGTGCTAATGGTGAGATGCTGCACTAAGCGTTCGGCTTCTCCTCGCAGCTTGGTCTTTAGGTGTTGCATTTTTTGCGCGTTGTTGATCATAGGGTTCTTATGTATTGCTTCCAGGAACAGATCCTTGAAGGAGATCCACTGACTGTAGTTTCCCGAGAACTCCGGGATTTCGATTTTAGGTGTCGATTTCTGGAAGTGTACGGTGGACCCGATTTTGGCATTGATTTTCTTTTTCAGTTCGTCGTATTTATGCTCGATGTCCGTGAACATTTGGTAATATTGTTCGTTGGATCCTTTCAGTTGAAAGTCTATTTCCCAGTGAAGTTTATCAATAGATTCCCATTTTGATTTCAGTGTCGTGAAATGGTCTTCCAGTTCCCACCTTTCCGTTATAGTGGCTACGTCGATTTTGGAGATGACACGATATATCGCATTAAAATTGCATTCTTGCTTGTTAAGCAAGAGTTGTATGTTGTTGCTATCGTCATCCTCTGAAGTCCCACCTAGGTCGAACTTCACGTTTTGTTTTCCCGAAGCCGCCAGTTTGTTTGAGATATCCGTCTTAGTTGATAGAAACATTTCTTTAGTTTTCTCATAGACGTCATCTTTGAAATATGGTATATTCTTGTCTTCTATGTCCAGCAACAGTTGGGCATGCCTGTTTTCGAAGTCTTGCCACTGGTTTTCTAGCGACAACAGGCGTTTTTTCAAGTATTCCACCGTTTTTCGTGATGCGGAATCCTTTCGATAGTTAACACATAATGTTTTTATGTTATCGAAGCACGTTGCTTGCAGTTCTAATTCAGCCATAATGATGCTTCTTGTTGTTATCGTTGTTGTTGACTCAAGGGACCTGGCTCGTCGTGAACGGTGCCAGGTGAGCGATGCGTTGTTGTGAAGGCTACTGCGTTGCTTGTAGTCTTCTATGGTTCAAATCACGAAAGCGTTATCTTTCTTGGTTTTGAAGTGATATGTGGACTCAGCACCCTTGCGCCTCGATTGCGGTATGACGCGACTTCTCAATCTAACTGGGGCGACCCGCTTCTGGGAGACCAGCTAAACCGATTCGCTACCGTAAAGAGACACACCAGCACCAAAATCCGGCTCGAAGGACCATAAAATGTACGGTTCGTACACTTGTAGAGTAGTTAAACGTTGAGGTTGGAGCGCGTAGAGAAAAGATCACTTAGTTCCCGATAGATTTATTGTTGTTCACAGGTAAACTTGTTGACGATTCCTTTCTCTAATGTTAGTCACCGCGTAGCAGTAATCGCACTCATCGATTTATTGTATGGCATTAATATTTATAGCACTAAAATGACGCACGTATGGTGCGAGGCACCGCGTCAGCAAAACATGTACAGTTTAAGACTGTACAATTATTATTATTATTACTATTAATCATGTACCTACTGAATATCATCATCACCGTTTTTTCGCATCTCAAAAAATACCCAACTCGCTTAAAGAAGTTTTCATTTCAATAAAAAAACAGTGGCACTCCGGGAGCGCCGACAGAAGTGAAAACAAAACACAAACAGAATACTTTGCCATCACTCATTGACATCGAAATACAATAAAACCGAGTACATCCCGAGGACAGCCGAACACATCCGAAGCGGGCATTTTTTTAATCGTCTAACAAAACAGGCGCGGTGGTGCTTACGGTATCAGTGGCGCGAGTTCAATGGTTTCTACCCATCTCAAAAAATGCCCAACGCGCCTAAAGAAGTTTTCACTTCAAAACTTTTTACTTCAAAAGTTTTCACTTCAAAAGTTTTCACTTCAATAATACACATTTATCAAGAGTGCTATCCTCATCGCCGACTGAACGAACGGAAACGCTTAGTGCATTTACTCAATGAGATCCAATCAAAGATACGCTCTTTTATAGCTGAAAAAAAGCATAGCAATAATCAGTCTATAACGTTCCCACTGCTGGGACACGGGCCTCCTCTCTGTGAGAGGGAGTGGTCCGTAATCCACCACGCGGGCCCAGTGCGAGTTGGTAGATGTCACATGTCTTCTAATTTTTGGTTCTAGGACATGCCGGTTTCCTCACGATGAGTCTCTGATCGGCGCTAGCGGTGAAGGAAAACATCGTTTGTGAAACTATTTAAAATTGGAACATGGATATCATTCGTGAACTACCATAACGGTCGCATACCTATATATAACTAACTTCGTTGCCCGTTTTTACAGATTATTGTTAATTTATATTTAAATGGCGGTTTTTCTTTGCTGATATACAGTAACATAGATAATGTTGGTTCAAATTAATGTTGCACAAAATGAAAGCTCTCCACATTACGCACCCGTCGAGATTTCCATTCGTTTTTCGAAGACTGTCAAGTATAAAAACGCTCGAGCACGCGTGTAACATAATATTATCTGTTTATTTTGTTATCCAATCAGCAGGAGTGGCACAGCGGTGTATTTCTGTTTGCTGTGCTCCTGGTCACGGTTTCGATTCCCAGATTGAACCAACATTGATGTAGCTGGCTACTGTTTGTTTGTCATACATGCACATGTATACTTGCGATTCTGTATCCCATTTACAACATAGGAAATCCTAGGGTGAGGAAATTATAGTTCGATGTTAATTTTATTACCTAGAGATGCCTAGTTCAAACATTCCGTGAGCGCGTGCCCACGGAAATTGATTAATTTGTTTACGAAATTAATGAATAGGTAGAATTCTAGAAATCTATCAAATCACGGCACAAAATATATGCTGGCAAACGACATTTATCAGTAGGTAAATGAACAGATTAGAATTTATACAATCTCTAATTTAGGGACCGCCTGTCAAGTTCAATCAAATTGAATCATTAGAATATAATATTGTGGAAACATATAAACTCACGTCTGCTTTCCATGGAGATAGGCAGAAACTATAGAACGTCACCTGCTATGATCCTTTTTTTTTTTCAGGATGAGAAATCATCAAATGACCCCTCCCGCTCTGGGCGGAGCGGAAGGGAGTGTCAGACTCTTACTGACTAAAACCCACCCGTGTTCCTTCCTTAGCCCTTTATGTTCCGGGCCAGCGGTAACCCTTTCGGACAATCCCGCTGAACGTGCTATGATCCTTACATACTCCCTTTGCATCCAGACCCACCATACCCAAGGGCAAGCTCAGCGCCCGCTCGATCCTTGCGCCCTAGGCTCGAGCCTAGTTAGCCTGTGGGGGGTAGGGTGGGACTTTACCTCGTTTACGTTCATACATCTAGTCATACACCCATGTCAGTTGACAGACAGACAGACAGACATGACGAATCCATAAGAGTTCCGTTTTTTGCCATTTGGCTACGGAACCCTAAAAATTATGTAATTTTGTAAATACCTTTTGTTAGTCACGTTTCATTCATCCTCAACTCAACATGCCCAGACCATCTAAGCATACTCTTTTCAATTTTTGTCACTACATCTTCTTTTAAACTACACCTTGCCTTATGATATAATTCCTCAAAATATCATTCATAGTCACACCACAATTGCTTCGCAAGAAACTCAACGCAATGAACTTCTACTTTCATGCTTCTTTTGTCACACCCAACATTCACTTCAAGCGTAGGTACCAGCACACCATTTTGTGAATACAGTCGTCTTCATTTGGACATCATTTGGTTGGTCACAATTGCATATATATAGCACCGTTAACTTTATTTCCTGCATTACTCTCCTTTCCAAATTCTTCATCAATCTTTCCAATTTAGGCGAACCTAAAATATATTGTGTAATACATAAAATCTCGGTATGAAAAAATACAGAAAGAAAATGGAAACAACGTATAATAAAAAATAAACATGAAAGTTCTTCACATATTTCGATCATGAAGAGTCTTCATAGATGAAGAGAGTACTTCCTCTTCATAGTTCAAACTTCAAAGGCACTGCCGCTCGCTGCGTATGAATTTCACAGATTTTATTCGTCCAATATCATGCACAATATCCTTACCATAATATGCCCATGTTTATAACCCACAGCTCCGTTGCCTTCTAAAAAACAAACAACCAGCTTACCATCTACTCACGGAGGTAACTAAACACAGAACAAGTTGGTGGGTAGTCAGCAATAATTCCACTTTGGCTCGGGTAGAAAAATCTCTAGGGTGTGTCAAGCCGAGTTGGTTTACGCTACGGTAATCAAGTAGCAAGTAGCGAAAGACTTGGTTTGGATAAACTTTGTCGGTGGTAAAGTAATTTAAGTACCAGAGACCGCCGGGAGCCCAGTGTGGCCATATTAAATGAGTTCTAATTTCATTTGTCTACCCTCTAGTTTGCAATGTGAAAATGGCTGATGTTAATGTTGGTTTTAAATGAGGATTGTCGTGGTAAAAACTCACAGGTATACTGTAGACTCACTACAGTACCCGGCGATAAATATTGCACATCGACCTTTAGAAAGAGACAATCGGCTAATTTCGGCTTCGTAGAGCGTTATCTCTGTCGCACGAAATACAAACAGTCCGGTATCTATTAGGAGCTGTTAAAACAATTATGATTTGCTTCTTTTGATAATTATTTTTATTCTTTGTATAAAATGGTTTTGTGTAAAAAGGTCGATGTGCAATATTTATCGCCGGGTACTGTACGTATATTACCAATCTTACTGAAATAATAGTAATAACAGCCGCACGGGTCGATCGATCAGGTTAAGCGCTTGCCGCGGATGGTCCGTGGGTGACCGTCTATACATACCAAGACCCCTCCGTGTCTCGGAAAGTACGTTAAGCCGTTGCTCCCGGCTGTCATTCGTGGCTCTTTGGCAGTCATTACGGGTCGTCAGAAGCCCCAAAGTCTGACAACCAGTCTTACCAAGGGGTTTCGTATTACCCAGTAATTGGGTTGTGTAGTCATGTAAAATACGGATACTGCTCCGGTTAGACTGGAAGCCGATCCCAACCTAGTTGGGAAAAGGCTAGGCAGATGATGATGACTGAAAGAAGTGAATAATTGAAATAGTAGGTATATTTTGTTTGCAGCGATCTGTGGCCTTAGTGTGAGTTTTTTCGACTCACGTTCGATTGCGAGCACATTAGAACTTTGTATGGGAAATTAGGTTTCTCCTAGTGACCACCAGGTAGAGCCATAACTTTTTCCCTTATAAAATTCTAACGCGCTCGCAATCGAACGTGAGTGCAAAAACCTCACTCGTGGTCTGTGATCTGGGTGTAAAAATACTGTTTGCTAGCCGAAATTACGGCCGCATGTGGCAGTCACCGTTCTACGGTGACTGCCATATGCGGCCGTAATTTCCTAACACAGGATTTGACACCTCAATGTAAAATACGAGAGATTAACATGACGTCCATTATAAATATGACGAAAACGTTCTAGAAAAGAATTATTCCGGTCTGATCCCCTGAACCCCCGCTCCATCCCCCCCCTCCTTGTGCCCCTGCTAGTTCTTCTTCTGTTTTAATCTCTGTCTTATCCACTCTTTCCCATTCCGGTTTTGAGCTACTGCCGATCGATTCTGTAAAAATCTCACCGTGAAAACTTAGGTGAAGTGAGTTTGTATTTGCTATGAATTGACACTATTGACAGCTCACTCCACGCTCACTTCACCTAAGTTTTCACGGTGAGATTTTTACGGAATAGCACCGCTGTTTCCTAGAAGAACGGTGACATCTACATGCCGCTGTTATGTCCACATACGGCCGTTATAAATATGACGGAAATGCACTTCTAAGATGGCTAACTTTAGGCTAAGGCCGCATTCACGCGAAACGTAACGTTAGCCACGAATTGTAAGAGAATATGAAAAAACCGGTTAAGTACGAGTAGGACTCACGGACCGAGGGTCCGTAGGTATGTAAATAGTTTATCACGGGAATAAAATATTTTTTTTTGTACATGACATTGCTTCTTGTCAAATTTCATAATTCTAGGTCATCGGGAAGTACTTTAAACGTTTTGATTCCGGAACATAAACGCCCACTTTTGAAGTTTACTTAGAAGTTTGATTTTTTCACTGCTTCAAGGAGCCTCGAATATTTGATATTAATTTCAACTTGATAACTTCACGCGATCCTGAGAAAAAGGGTTTTGACGACCGCCGGGTAGACAGTTAGACAACGAAATGATCTTATAAGGGTTCAGTTTTTCCTTTCAAAAACGGCCTGTCAGTTGGAGATTGAGGTTGCGGTTGTTTTTTCACACATAACCCCATGACCCTCAGTCAGCGGCCGCCTATACATACATTTAGTGTGGGTAGTAATAAAAGCTCCGACAAAAAAATAAGAATTGTCCTTACTTAAAATATTAAATATACCGCCAAAAATACTAACTTTCCGACTACTTTTGTCAGAATAAAAATGACGATACCACCGAATGAGATACTTGAAATATTCGGGAAATAAACATGACTTTTTATTGCTATATATACTTTTCTATCAGCTTAAATTACGTTCTACTGAAAACTATGAGTCTCTAATCAATCACTCTAATTCTCATACGCTCGCTCTTGCATTCTATGTCGACGTAGCCCCGCTTCGCGGGGCTCCTATTTCTATATAAAGGGTTGAAAGTAACCTAACCAAACCTAAGCTCGAGGTGGGCACCCCGAGCTCATTCATAAATATGTTTTAGGAAACTTAGTATTTTTGTCGGAAGTTAAGTATTTTTGTTTGGAAGTTTAGTATTTTTTTTTAGTTAAATTCAATTTTTTTTTCAGTTATTTTGTGTTAATTTTTCGGTAATTCATTTTAACACAGCTTAGTTAGTTTTACGTTCAGCCACAGATCGCCGGAAGTTAATTTGTTTTTCGGAAGCAATATTATTTTCCATTTAGTGTGAACGCAGCTATATAGTAAATTAGTACCAAAATATATTTTTATTTCAGTGTGGCACGTGGCGGTGTGAGTTTCAGCGCCAATCTAAATTTTTTTCCTTACCAGTAGTGTGAAATCATACTAAATTTCAAAGTATTTATGTTTCAATTAATTGAAATATAAAAAATATAAATATGTACTTTGAAATTACACATTAGACCACAACGTGTAATGTGTAATTTGGTAATAATAACACGCTGTGGTCTAATATGTTATCAGCTATAATTTCAATTAGGTGGTGGTAACTAATTAAATCATTTACAAAAACCTCATTTTTACTAAAAACCTAATCTTCACTCAAAACAACTGACCTTACTAATATCTCACGTAATATTAGTAAACACACTTTCCAATATATGTATAAATGTCGACGCGTCTAGAGAATTGGTTCGGCGATGCCAACCTCTTTGATGAATGTTGTTTTTTTAAAAGATATGTCAACTGTCTATTTGACGTAACACCATGTACTGGGGAGGCGGCCCGCCATATTAAAGAACAAAAGGAGGTGAGCGAGACATTCACATGGATTGATCGTAAAAGACGAGATTGATTGAAGGAATTTTGCTATGATATCCTGTTGCGAGTAAATTGATTGCGCTCGCACCCCCCACGTACTTGGCGAAACGTCGTTCACGCATTATAGTTAGTTAAATAATGGGGTTAGACATCTTGTGATTGTTCATAATAACTTTCATATACTTTCAACTCCTCGCCCGCAAACCCACGAGACATAACCTCTTCTGATAAAGATGATGCCTTTGTATAAATAAAAGGATAATAAACGTATTATTGAAATACTAAGAACGGCATTTCCTTTGGTGTTCTTCCATTATTAACCCTAACGTCATGTATTAGAAAACCACTAGATATTTTATGGATTCATTATTTTCTTTTACGTCTGCAAATCAGATTTGGTTTTAGTTAATCCTTGCTTCGACAGACGGATTGAACAAATAAATTCCTAGAAAACTCCAGTCCGTTTTATTCAACTTTTACACAAAACTTTTGATAGAAAGAACTGGCTACAAAAAAAAATACAATGGGGTTTTATTTAAGTCTGGATTTACGTGATTCTACTAAGTACTACGATTTGTACTATTATTGTCCTACTGCAGAGCAAAGGCTCCTTCTCATACAGAAAACGCATGAGATTGAGCGCCCCGCGGTTTCACCCGCATAAAGGCTCGTACACACAGGCGCGACGCGACACGCGATACACGTTTTTGTACTAAAATCCAAACGTTTTATAAAAACATACGCCAAACTCACTGAATGCTGTTTCTATTACAATATTCAGATCCATGTGTATGTATTACCAGTAGGTATGTATATCAGAAAAATCAACTGGGTTCGGAACAGCTCAGTGAGCTTGAAACTGCATAAAAACGTTATGTTACTGTTGTTCCTAAAGTTTTTTGGCGCCTCCTGCTCTTTTCATACACCTTGTATAACTTTCAATAACTAAGTTTAATTTTTTGAGCTCCGATCTATCTGTACCTACATATCTTATAGGACATCATTCAGGTGTCGAACATTTTATAAGTACCCAAAATTTAAACTAGCCCAAAAAAAAGTACTGTTTTATGGGAAGTAACGTCTTGAGTATTTTTTTCTATTACAACGAAAGTGTACAACAGACATAATCTTGGTTAGATCATATAATGACCATCTAGATTGTTATCTGAAATGGTCTTTTGAGTAGAGAACCATACAAATTGAGTGGACCTGTCCATTCAGTGCAAGCATTTATCAGTTGTCGTGCAGCTCAACTCAAAACTTAAGGAGCTCAACCATTACCTCATCACATCATCCACAGCCCGACTTCACACACTGCTGAGCATAGGCCACTTTTTTTATGTCCCAATCTTCACGCCCTGTGTTAGCCTCATCAGGTTCATCCCGCGATGGAAGCAATGTCGTCAGCCCATCTCGCCGGCCGCCAACCGACACTTCGTCTCCATACCATTTCGTATTTTCTCTTTACTCATTCTTCTCCATACGAAAACTACCTTTTGAAATGGGCGACTAGAATCAATTCTATTTGTTGTAATTTCTGACGTTCAAAAGTGCCTTTTATGTGCCTATTTGAAATAAATGCTTTGACTTTGACTTTGACTTTCTGTAACTTTTTGAATTCTTTAATACGTAAAAACTTAAACACCTTAAGAGCGTTATTACAAAACCGAAGTGCTCAGTTTTAGGTAAATTCGACGGCGCGCGGCAGCAGATGCGCACGTGTGCGTCTAGGGCAGAACGCTATGCACACATACAAACCGCTATGCGTCGGACGCCAGGATCAAACCAACAAGAGCCTTTGTTTTCGAAATAAATTAAATTACTGTTATTATAGTTCATGAAATATTATTTGTACCGATGAGTGTTACCTACAACGGTTTGAGTTACAATAGGGTCATACAAATTTACTTCACTTTTAATTTTTATTTTATACCACTAAAGTGACAAACTAGCATACGGCCCGCTTGATGGTGTGTAGTTACCGCAGCCTAAAGCAGTGTTGCCAGTGACAGATAGTCAAATATAACATGAGAGAGCTCAAAAAGTAACATTTTCACGAGAAAAGTAACATTACCTTATTTTTTGTGGAAAACGACTAATAATAACATGACACTTTATTACATAAAAAAGCTGTCCCCTTAGTAGGCTTCGAAAGAATCGTAATAACAAACTGAACTGAACCAACACGGATGCCACTACTAGGCCGTCGCTCACTCGCCTAAGTAAGCGGGATGGGTCATTTAGAAATTCACGCGAGTGAGTGAATATGCGATACGACAAACGAAGTGAAAGATTTTCGCGCTGTCATCGCGTCAGAATTTGGTCACAAAATCAAGACAATCAAGTGCGCCAACATGACGAACGAAACCTTTCTTGTATGCGTTCCGTTTCAAATTTATTTTTTGTTTTCTGAGAAATATTTTTTATTAAGTCTTAAGAGTAACATTTTGAGGCGTGTAACATGGAGGTAACATGAGAGGGTCAAAAGTAACGTAAAATGTTACAAAAGTAACATTCTGGCAACGCTGGCCTAAAGACGCTTGCATTGCCAGAAGCTGCATTACTTGCGCGTTGCCAGCCTCTAACATTACTTACAAATACTTTTTTGCTACTTTTATAAAATACTTTTTGTACCTACTTTTTTTACGAAGTTTAATATATTATGTAATTTATTTAGCAGGTAGGAAGACATTTTAGTACTTATTTATAGAAATAAATGCAATGTGATGTTGTTTCTACAGTTTGGATAAAAATCGGTTGTCTGTAAAGTCGGTTTACGGACGATAGTTTAACGTGACAACGTCATAACAAAACATTAATGAAATTGCCGAACGCGGAGGCCGATTTGGCAGCGTTTGACATCATCTGTCTCTCATCGCTCGTTCCGCGCTCTCGCTTGCACTTCAAGCCGCCATGGCGTACAACGCTACAGCAGAGCAAGGCCGCGAGGTAACGCTACATGAGTCATGTTTTTTTCGTGTGTGCAGCCAGCTTCATCGATTTATTAGACGTTGTCACGTCAAAAAAGTCAAAAGAAAATAAAAAAGACAAATCAAAAGTCGTTTTATTAAAATTAAAAATTACAACTGTGAACTTGTAACGGTTCATGAGACACTAGCAGACAGACGGACGGTCGGACATCGGAGCCTTAGTAATAGGGTCCCGTTGGCACCCTTAAGGTACGGAACCATAAAAAACCAGTATAATAATTGTAAAATAATTAAAATAATATTCTCCGAAGCGGCATAGACCGTGCTTTCCTCGAATCTATGATTTCAGGAAGCACGCACTCCTCATAAAATTCTTACCGCTGAGCTTCTCTTGCGCGTTTCAAATTATCGGTCAAAACTTTTTTTTTTATTTTGACAGCACCAAAAGTTCTATTTTTTTCTATTTTGCCCATTATTGTGAACTATTGTCTGAAAATAATTAATTAAATTAAAGTTTGAGATGACAATAAATAAAAAGTCAGAAAAATTAAAAACAACAACTATATTTACGTATGTTTTTTTTCTACAATTATATTCGCGTTGGAACATCATAGGAAAATAATTATATTATATACATTACAATCAGAACATAACTAATTAAAAAAAAAAACTCACTTGTATCAAGAAGTGTTGGACGCTTTTTATTCGTGGCGAATTGTCGAACCAGATCACGTGACGGCAGCAGCGAGTGAGCGGCACGTCCTCCCTCTGAAAGCGCTCGGCGCGGACTAAAGCTAAGACCGTGCATCCCGAGATTTATATTGATAAAAAAGCATTGCATAAAACAATTGCTTAAAAATATTATTTTACTTCAAAATAGAGTATTTTTTTTTTCAAGCAAGGTCACAAAGTAACCTTAGTTATTAAATACTTTTTGTTTGAATTTCTATTAAATATTCAGAGATAAAAAATATCATTTCGGCTGAAAAAATATCATTAACTCTCTGTTTTACGGAATTATTTTTGGTGTATTACTGTATTAAACATAATAAATTGATGTATGCATACCAAAGTAGAAGATACAGTTGTACCGTGGACATTTTTATAAATTATTAAACTATTATATCTTCGATGTAACAGAGCATCGCGAGATGCCCGAAAGTAAATTTTTATGAAACAGCCTTTGCAGGAACAAGTTTTTTACTGATTTATGTAAATAAACTGAAATATTTATTGAATGCGCTCCCAAAAGAAGGAATTAAACTTTCTCGGGCATGTATTTTTTTTACTATTGTGACTTTAGTTAAACCATAATCACAAATCAAAACTCGAGTCAAACGCTCTAAACAAGAAAAAATCGTCATAGCGCTCTTAAATAGGCTATAACATTTTATAAACGTGAGCCGTAACATTGCTCAAATACCTACACATTAAATATTACTTTTTTGTTATTACTACATGAAAACTGAGAAAAATATAAGAGTAGAGAAACATGGTATATTTCTAGAAAATATAATAATTACTTTTATGTAGGCCGAAAAGCTAATTCATTTCTTACTAACTGAAAAAAACAGTTCAAACAGTCGATTGTTCTCTCAAAAAAGGTAATCCTAAGAAAACTTTTACCAAGAAACCTTCGCTGTGTATGAAATTATAAATGTACTAAAACATTTTTGGAAAAAGAAAAACTGGCTGAAAACGACAACAAACAAAAGCTCAAACAATTAGAAAAAAAAAACGCCAAAAACAAAATTAAATTAAAAAAAAAATCTAATTACAACAGAGTTATTAAAATGTGGTTCAAAAAAGAAACAAGGATTCTAATTAGCCATCTGATTATAATTCGGCCATAAGGCGACCACCTCTTTTGTTCTCTGATATAAAAGAAATAATAAAACAACCAAATATTGTTTTACGAACACAAACGGCTATGAAAAATATTCAAAATTTTTAAAGATACTTTAGCGTGACTTAATATTTTGATCCTACGATTAAGTTATGTTTCAAATACACTTTCATTTTTTTTTAAGACATGCTGGTTCTTTGAGTGTCATCATCATCTGCCTAGCCTTTTCCCAACTGTGTTGGGGTCGGCTCCCAGTGTAACTGGATGCAGCTGAGTACCAGTATTTTACATGGAGCGACTGCCTTTATATTATGTTCCTTTTCGAACAAACTTCTAAGGTCAGAATTACGAGCGATTGTAGATATGTTTCCGGAATTTTGATCTCTTCTAACGTTGCAAGTGCTTCTTGAATTGGAGTTATTATATTGGTATGTAGTTCAAAGAAGTGGTACAGTTTTTAGAAGACTGAAAGAAAGGAGAAATTTACAATAACATAAGAACATAAACTCACCTCTCTTTCCTATAGGAATACCTGTTATTAGTGGCGAAGGTTCCATATGAATCCTTTAATAAATATAATCGATTCGCACCGGCTTCCCTTCAAACATTCAAAACATAACCACTCTATCATCATTGAAATTATAATCATATCAAAACGCCTACATTAAATGTTTTGTCTTTCTTTCCCAACAACAAAACAATTTGCACTAATACAACTCGAAGGCGCGCGCGGCTTGTCGTAAATTAAATTTGTATAGAAAATGAACTCGTCATGACGTTACTTCAGGTCACGTGGCTTGCTATATTTGGAGCGCCAATAACCCGAAAAGAAAGATTGGCTTATTAAGAGTGAAAATGCGTGCGCGTGAACGAGATGGAGCAATATCGCCATTCGGTGGGTTTCGTGGAATTTCGTACAAGTTTCCGACATCAATCGTCGGGCAGTTGCCCATCAGACACAACACCCGTCTGGTCGGATTATCCTCCCTTTTCTATAGAGGATGAGTCAACTTTACCCTGTACCGCTACAAAAACTTCAAGGGGCCTTTTTTTTCAATATGGGAAATCATCAAATGATCTCGCTCTGGGTGGAGCGGAAGGGAGTGTCAGACTCTTACTGACTACAACCCACCCGTATTCCTTCTTTAGCCCTTTCTGTTCCGGGCCAGCGGTAACCCTTTCGGACAATCCCGCTGACCCAGCAGGCTTCGGCCCTAACTGGCCCCTTCAAATGATGCTGACATCTCTTTGAGGCGCGCGTGGAACACGTACGCGCCGTCTGGCACGGGCCTGGTCCTGATCGGACGGTGAGCTACCCATTACTCTCCGCCCGCAGGCCCGCGCCTACGGTGGCCGGGAGTCGTCACGCGGCTTCCGAGAAAAAAAACATAAAGATACCTCTAAAAACCTATCTTTTTACAATAAAAACCATACAAATATACATACAATCATTCTGATTGTTTGTCAGATTCTGTAAGCAACATACTAAAACACTAGTGTTTTAATGTTTTAGTCCAAACAATAGATTTTTTGTAATTAAATAATTGCTTTTTTATGTTGCAACAAATTACCAGCGTTGTGTCTTCGCGCTTCTCTTTCTTTTCTATGCAATCCGACAGTGACCGCGCTTCAAATTAGGTCATGTGAGCTCCTTAATGTTTTAAAAAAAGAAAGCTCAATAAATTCTCTAAAAGAAAGAAATTTGCTAATCCTATTTATTGCTACCGAGCTAAAAGCCGAACGGGCGAAAAAAAACTTTTGTAATGACTTCCAAATGAATATTCATAAATGCTGAGCTCTTACACTACGCTTTTCATAACATTTGCATAATACCAAGGAGCTTAAATATTTTATTTTTAAGTTTGCTACTTTTTGATTATTCACCTCGTTTTTTGAATCTACGGCCCGTAATTGAATAGGTTAAATCTTTATAACCTTGTTCAATTTGTTATGGCTTTCATTTATAGGGTTCCGTGGCTCAATAGGAAAAACGGAACCCTTCTGAGATCACTTCGTTGTCCGTCCGTCTATCCGTCAGTTAAGACCTTTTTGCTCAGGAACGCGTGGAGTTATCAAGTTGAAATTAATATGTGTCTTCGATATTGCGGCAGGCCCAGACGGAGATGGCGGGATGACCTGGGGGTTTACTCTCCAAACTAATTTTAATTCCAATGAGATGCCAATATGATTCCAATGTTAATTTTACAGTCACGTGATTCGGTACTCTTGAAAACAATATTGTCAACAATTACCCCAAGCCAAGCCCGAACCCAATTCCACTAGTTCTCCAAAATGGACACCCAATCTAAAAATCATTTGGCGCTAGCATCGAACTCAAGAGTACGAAATGTCACAATTCCAATGTCGATATATCGGAATTAAATTGAAGAGTAAGCACCCTGGAATCCTTTGATAAAGATTTGTCCTTGGCAGCTCTGGAACAGAAATATGCAAAGAGAGTAAGGGAGGCCTTTGCTCAGAAGTTTTACATTAACGGCTACAAATAAATATTAATAGTTCTTTACTGTCAGCGACAAAAGTGTAAAAGTGATTACGTCAACGCCGTTTTAGTACTCCGAATCTGTAGTAATTGGACATAAAAAATCCATTTGTTAAACTCCGGCGATTTTCTCTGAAATTAGCAAAGAATTTGGTAAAAGTTTCAGGTATTGCGTGGGTTGTTAGTACAAGCCGACAAGGCCTAAATCATAATTAATTTACGTTAAATGTCAAAACGAACACGATACCAAGACATGAGACATGTTTACAAGATCCTATGATACAGTAATAACAAACCACGACGGGTCAGGAATCTGGCTCAAATGTCAAGATAATAGATAATAGTAGCTACTTTTCTTAAATCCTACTAATAATAATTATAAACGC
The DNA here is from genome assembly GCA_927399505.1 of Luperina testacea. Lineage (NCBI taxonomy): Eukaryota > Metazoa > Arthropoda > Insecta > Lepidoptera > Noctuidae > Luperina > Luperina testacea. The sequence goes on from OV656771.1 coordinate 6,708,770, forward strand.
GAAAGTATGTGAGCATGGATGGATAAATGTTTGTTACTTTTTCACGCAAACACTACTGAACACATTTGGATGAAATTTGGCACACATATAATAATATTTATAACCAGGATTAACACATTATTTTTATCCCAATATTGCTACGGGATCAAAACTTATGGAGGTGAAACCGCGGGGCACTTCTAGTACAAAATAAATCTTTGTTTAGTTAATCTTTAACGAAGTATTAATAAAAAACGAAATTGAGAACACCTGTTTGCATAAGAAACGATGTACAGACGCCAGCACATCAAGCTACTACAACCTGTCAAATTCCTTTAATAGATTTTCAACTCTATTGCTAAATCATAAGGTTCAAAGTCGATTGGGAAAATTTTACAGTTTCGGGTAGCATGATGTGCTGGCGTCTGTCCTTTTCAATAGTTTATTTTTTAATATTCTTAATAATATATAATATGTAATGCTAATTCTTTGCCAAAGAATTAGCATTACTTACATATTAATGCTAATTCTTTGCCAAAGAATTAGCCTTGCTACTCAACGTGAAAAATGGTTTGTTTTTTGACAAGTAAACCTTATCAACTAGTGATTGGAACCTCTTTTGAAGCAAATAATCTTCTGTTAGGAGACTCCGCTCTTCTGTAACTTAAATAAGTATCATTGACTTGTTTTTATACAAATGTAGGTAGGTACTAAGTATAGTAGGTATATTAGTAAAATACTGGTATTCAGATGCATCCGGTAGACTGGAAGCCGACCCCAACATAGTTGGGAAAAGGCTCTGCAGATGATGATGATGATGATGTTCCAGTCTAACCGGATGCAGCTGAATAAAATAAAGAATAACAAAAAATAACATTTAATAAAAACACAATAAAATATAAATATAATTTACACAAAGTAAAGCGCCTGATTGGGTCTGAACCTACTACGTCCTACAATAATATAAAAATGTTTTTAAATATGTAATTGTACTTAGCTATATTTTTTTTTCAACACTAACATAGCATTATAAGCACAATCTGTTACTAACAACTAATAACTTATGGACTGGAGGTCTGAATTAAAGATATAATATTTTTGTTTTTTTACGTGGAGCGATTACCTATCCTACCTTCACAACCGAGTTACTGGGTAACACTATACGTCTTGGTAAGACTGGTTGTCAGTCTTTCGGGCTTCTGGCTACCCGTAACAACTGTCAAAGATCCACGAATGACAGCTGGCACAAACAGATTTACGTGCTTTCTGTAACACGGTATTTAGTATAGATAGTTATTTTATGTTATTTGGGAGCGCATTAATTTTGTGCGCTACCACTAACTGTGCCTATGTTTCGAGTCATATTTCACATATACGGCCATATTGTCCGTATGCAGTCAGTAATATAATACCAGCTTGCATTCAAGGTAATTACAGAGACAAATTGCCCCTTTGACGAAGTTAATGACGCAATAGCTAACTGGCAATATTGATATACGGTTTATGATTGAGCCTAATTATATGGCTACATAACTAAGTTAACAGCAGTTCATAAGTCAAATGTTTGGGGTGTTGCATTAACTGACTTATTAAATGGTTTACAAATGGAACAAAGTATAAACGAGGGTCATAATAGATCAACATAGAAATGATAACAGTCACACGGGTAGATTTAAGGTTAAGTTACACTTTCCGCGGTCGGTTTAAGGATGGGTGACCATTGATTACATATCGAGACCCCTCCGTGCCTCGGAAAGCTCGTTAAGCTATTGGACTCGGCTGTCCTTAGTAGATCTTTGACAAACGTTACGAGGTAGACAGAAAGCCCAAAAGTCTGAAAATCAGTCTTACCAAGGGGTTTACGTTACCCAATTTATTATGTAACTGGGTTGTGAAGGTTAGGTAGACAGTTACTCTATGTAAGTATTCAGCTGCATCTGGTTAGACTGTAAGGCGACCCCACCATAGTTGGGAAAAGGAAAATTACGTAGACATTCATTGCCGCATTCTATCAAACATAATTATAGCATTCGTCTATTCAGACGTTATTTCCACTTACCGCTTTTATGTACCACCTCATAGAAAGTAACAAAGTTATTTTTCTTTCAGCTACGTAGTAATGCTATCATTAATCACTAATAAACTAATTAATTAATTCGTTAATTAATTAGTTATTAATCACTCGTGTTAATTTAGTGCCCTTGCGTGCGCTCGGGTACCAACATAACACTCGTGCATTAATAACTCACTTTGCGCTCGATACAACAATCTACTACTGATCATTTTAAAGTATTAATATTTATGATTACTTTGAGAACTTTACCGTCCCAGTTGTTTAGTACTTGCACTTGCGTTATGGAGGAAGTACCAGCCATGTTAAATAAATATATTATAGTATTTGTACCGCCAAATATATTTTTAGACAAGCTTCTAAATAGTACTTTCAATAATCTGCTAGTCAGAAATGATGTCTGTTATCGCATTTATGATAAGAAAATCATTAGGGGTTTTTTGATGAAAAACTAGTCGAGAAACTAGTTTTTGGTGGAAAGACTATTTGAAAAGCTAGTTCATGGTGGAGAAAATAGCATTAGACCATACCATTAGAGCAACAGTAGAGCAAAGTGTACCAAAACAATCACCATAAATTGGTCTTAACCGAACAAGTAAGCTTCCAAATTTTCTCCGAGTATAAGACTAATATGTAGACAGAACCTTGGAACTTGCAACTGAAACAAACTCCGCCTCATAATATTTGCTACAAGTACCGATACTAACTATTAACTTAGTTTGGCATATTTGTCTAGAGCAGCTTCGAACAAAATAATAGTGCTTGACCAGACTGCAAACGCGGGCGCGGCGCGGCGTAATCAAACAAGAACTTAATTTGAGCGTTCATATTGGGCACGCGGGCGCGATGAGCGGTGCGGGCTGCTTAGCGCGTGGAGCGCGCGGGCAACTCACGCCATAGCTCGTTTATAGAAGTGGCCGCAGTGAGTGCGCGGGCGACCCGCGCGGGGACCGGGGTTGTCAAACTAGTTTGACCTTTTTTCAAGGAAAAATAAGTCTTCTTCATCCATATTGTATTTTGACAAACACTGGACACGACAACACGCAGAACACACCCGCGCTCGACTGTGGACAGGCAGATCGCGCGCGCTCCCGCACCCGCGTCGCTCCCCGGTCCGCGTTGCCAGTCTGGCCAAGCACTTGGATTCTGACTTCCCGTAATAATCAAAAGAATAAGCTTTTCCTATGTTTATTTTTAAACAAGGAACATGCCACCCCCATAGTTTGAGACACTTGAGGAGTAAAAATGGTTGAGCATTTTTAATTCTATAATTGCTTGCAGTCATGATTGTTTGATTTTGGATCCAATGAAAAAACGAAAACGAAAAATTAATGTTCAAAGAATTTCGGAGTAACTATTGGGTTTATTACATTACATTTCTTCTTCTTGTTTTCGTGTCCATGTGACTCTCATAACAAATACAGTCATCTGCCTAGCCTTTTCCCAACTATGTTGGGGTCGGCTTCTAGTCTAATTGGATGCAGCTGAGTACCAGTATTTTACATGGAGCGACCGCCTATCTGACCTCCACAACCCAGTTACTGGGTAATACCCCTTGGTAAGACTGGTTGTCAGACTTTCGGGCTTCTGACTACCCGTAGCGACTGTCAAAGATCCACGAATGACAGCCAGGACCAACGGCTTAACGTGCTTTCCGAGGCACGGAGGGTTCACGGTATCTAAAGATAGTCACCCATCCACAAACTAACCGCGGCAAGCGAAGCTTAACCTGATCGATCGACCTGTACGGCGGCGGAGACAAATCCAAAAAATAAAAGATCATATAAATCGGTTCCCCGATTCCTGAATTATAAATGGTGTAACTAACCCGACTATGTTTTATTTAAATAGATTTACATACTTGTGACTTGAAGGTTCGGGAAAAAGGCTCCACGCATGGAGCGAAACCTCGGGCAAAAATCGAGTTTCTAATATCATGTACAACATGCCGTCTATGTAATTAAATTAAACTAATACCCGTATTTATTCTATTTATTTTGACCTTTCAACAAAAGGGCGATGTGTTTCAGAATTAAATCTTTTTACAGTTGTTAAACAAGTAATTTAGTTAATAAAGATAAATAAATTTCAGACGAAATTTCGTCTGAATTTTTTTTATTGCTGAATGCGCTCGCTCTTGACCTCGATTACGCCTGATGGAAAGCGATGGATGAGGTCTATGATGGAACGAGCGTGCCTAGAAAATGCCTGAGGCCTTAAATTAATAAAGACGTTACGATGAAGATGAAGCTTCTTTGAATATCCAGTCGCTCTCATAGATTTGAAAAACTGCAATTTTATGGAATGGTCTCTAACAATAAATTTAATTAAACTTGTTTATTGGCATTTAAACATCATTTTCAGAGTTTTTGTTTAGTTCTAGTTGTTATTTACGTGTAGATGAGTAAAGTTCTTAATAGAATTTATACAACTACATAAAAACTTTAGTGAAAGTAATCTATACTTATTATTGATTTATATTTATGGTTTAACTATCGTGTTTTATTTATTGTTCAATATTTTTTAGGTGTTTGTTCAATGTGTTGCAGCTTAACACTCACAATTTTGGTTTGTGATGAAATGGAGCTAATGAATGAAGACTCCGTTCGAGGTTGGAACTAGTCAGGCAGTTCTCTAATGAACTTTATTACAATGACATGAGAGTCACATTACAATGATTTACTATTTTTAGTTTTATTCCAATACCATCCGGTATTTGAATAAAACCTTGAGTGATTGACCGTAAGTGGCATAAGTAGAATGATTTCAGTCAATTGGTTTTACACCTTATGGCCGATCCGTAGTTTTGCTTGGCACCAAAGTTTTATTTCATGGTTCTACAGTCAGGTTTATATTTTGACAGGACGCCATTCCAATTGATCAAAACAAATGACTGTGAGTGTTCTTCTTATCTCTCATCTTCATAAATAAAACGATCAGTAACTTACGTAAATATAATTATTACTTGTTCTCAACGCTCGGATGTTATCAAATCGATGTTCACACTCGCAAGATCACGCTTTCTGTAATGCTTGCAATATAGAATAGCAAGCTAAGCACCAGTTAAGCTCAGCCAAATTACGCTGCCAGCTACATCAAATTTAAACAAGCCACAACTTTCCCTTTGATCCCCGCTTAAAATAAACAAAGAAGAGTATTTTGCAACCACTAGAAGCCAAAGTATGCTTACTTTGGGTTCGAAGCAACATCACTGGCCGATCGCTATCAGCAGTGCCTTAATTAAAAAGAGCACTTCCCAGCTTTGAGAGAACCTTTGTCTTATGTCGAGGAGTTCAATTAACGATGGTAAACAGATTCGGGTAGAACTGTCAAAATCAGCCGAAGAGAAGGTAGGTAAGTTGGTAGAGAACGGTACGGAACGGAACGGGTAACGGTTTGTCGGTTGGTTGGTCGGTCGGTTGGTTGGTTGGTTAGTTGGTTGGTGGTTGGGTTGGTTGGTTGGTTGGTTGTAGTTATCAAGATTTTTAACAGGGGTTTTCTTATTAAATGTACCTAGTGAAAAGACGGATGGAGAAATCGTTGATTACTTACTAATTGATTAAAAAAATCTGTGCATGATTTGTTTGTGTTATTATTGCAAGACTAAAAAAATATTTATATGTCGATTTCTTTTGATAAATTATTTTTTATACTAAAATATTTAAAATAAATAATTATTTTTATAATAATTCCTCTTTTCTCTAATCACACATTAAGGACTTATGTCAATGTCTAGCAGAAAATAATAGTGATCGCTGTTTACAGTACAAGTGTCAAGTTAACAATTCAATAAATTAATTAGTACCCGAGCATGCCAATTGATTTTGATGCAAGCGAACGGAAGAATTTCAGTTGGATATAAATGTTTTGGTAGTAAAATTCTATTAATCTCTTAAATAAATTGGACACTATAGTTTTGTATAATTTAGGAGCATTTAAAAAAAAATTGTATACGTAAGAACCATGTTTCCGTTTATTATGATTTGTTTGATGTTGACTTGAAAGAGCATGGCAGTTAAGAACGTGTCATGCTCACTTAAATGTCTCATCGATGGTAGTGTGGTGCGTGTGCTGAATCATTCGGTTCCCTACAAAATGGTTGAGCTGGATGGTGCTGATCCAGGCGTCATGTCCGTGAACGGGTGCCGTCGGTTGACACTGGTCATTTGGTCATCTCTTAAGTACTCTTAACTGCCAAGACTTATTTTTAATCTTATATTTTGAATTTTTTCTTCATGTGTGTCTTTTTTTTTACATTTTTCTCACATATAGAAGCAACAAGAATAATGTACCCAGGATTTTGTAATATCTTGTTTTAAAAGAGTGTCCATGGAGTTTCTTGCCCGTTCTTCTCCATAGAGATCTACGTTTTGGAATGGGCAACTAGCTTCAACTTTCTGACTAACTGACAGACTATTTAATTTTGATAATTCAAAGGTACAAGATTTAATTGAAATAAATGCTTTCAATTTGAGTTTGATAAACTTGAGCACAATTTTCAGAACCCTGTTATTATAAAGTTACTGATTAAAAGTTTATTTATTGCTAAGAATTTAATATTGTAGGGATTGATTTAAAGGTGATTGAAGATTTTTATATAGCACGAGCGGCCCTATATATAGACCAACAATACCCGCGTCCAATACAGTATTCCTGAAAAATAAATATTCGTAGAAGCTATACAAATGATAATATGTATGAACAAGATACGACGACGAAGACACGAATTGAAATGAGCATACGAATGGGAAGCCGAACACCGGACAAAAGGTTAGGAGCCCCCCTATCAGATAATTGGATGTTCCTATTGTGTTTTGACGTATTTGGGAATCAATCTGTGATATTGTGTGAGAGTATGTTTATGTATGAGGGTGTGGAAAAAGAAAACGTGTTGGGTCGGGTGACCCTCGCAGAAACGAAGTTCAAAATGAAAATCGAAGATGGCGGCTGCGGAAATTTGAAAATATTCGCAACCGCCATCTTAGATTTGATCTCACTATCGGCTTTAGCACCCTCGAAAACCTTGACTACTATCTCTCTCGCACTGAGTCTCTCTATTATCCATACTAATAGTATAAATGCGAAAGTGTGTCTATCTGTTACCACTTCACGCTTAAACCGCTGAACCGATTTAGATGAAATTTGGTATAGAGATAGTTTGAGTCCCGGGAATGGACATAGGATAGTTTTTATTCCGATATTCTTACAGGATCGACACTTATGCCGGTGAAACCGCGGGGCGCTGCTAGTATGTAATAAAAAGTCGCATGGAGGGGGCAGAACGCTTTTTCGTTACGTGACGATTTCTCCAAGTTTACTCTACCGCAAGCACATTATAGAACTTCTTTCCAATAACACAAGTTTTTGGATATAAATAAAGTACTTATAATATGTTCTAGGGTTATGGTTAGGAGAGCAGTGTTGACCTGGTAATGCCGCGCCTTACGATTAGTAGGTCGTAGGTTCAAGCCCAGAAAGGCGCTTTATATTGTGTAAATTATTACGTCACCACTACTCTCCAAACGGTGAAGGAAAACATCGTTAGGAAACCGGCATTTCCTAGAACCAAAAATTCGAAGACATGTGACATCTACCAACCCGCACTGGGCCCGTGCAATGGATTACGGTCCACTCCCTCTCAACGAGAGAAGAGCTGTTTGCCAACAATTAGAAATTTATAGACTAACTATGATAGGTTCCAGGTCGTGGGTGGTGGGTATATGTTAAGTGTATAATGCCACCATTTCTCCATAATAATTATGCTAAACAAATTACAGCCGGAGGAACTTGAATATTAACCCAACAATATTGCCAAAATCATTATCTTTTAGAACCTTTCAAAATGGAATATTCCTTGGCATAAGTGCTTACATAAACGAAACGATAATAGCTTCATCTGCAAAAGCGATTAAAAGGACATTCCTGACAAACAAAAACTCGAATAAAAATTCGCTTTCACACATGGCTGGCGGGAACGTAGACATTTATTAAACTAATAAAAGGCCACATTAAACCGTGCTAATGGCCTGAACCGAGGCACGGAGAGAAACCGAGCTCCCGACGTACATAGGTACTAGAGAGGTGGGGTTGAATTGCAGCAAATGACACTGTCCTGCAACCACTACGAAGATAACTCGAAAGGTTTCTCCTTACATGTAGTGTCTATTTGAAAGTTGTATCATTTGCTCGTATTGTAAACAAGACACCTAAGGGCCGGTTGTTTCCAACGGTTCGTTAACGACACATACGTACGTCAAATAATAATGATTACGTAATCGTTAATAGGTATTTGACGTAAGTCAAGGCCATAAGACGACGCAAGACTACGTAAGTCGACTTACCATCTTTGGTTAAAAAATAAATTGTAATTTGAAACAGCGTATTTTTTTGGTGTAACGATAGTCTGTTAGCGCCATTTTTGACGTATACTATACATACGCCTACGTCAAGTGGACGTGAAACAATCCTCCCTATGTATTGTATTCCGACAACATGTAGGTACACTAAATATATTTTATTATACTGATATGACTTAAAAACGAAGGTTTTATGTTCGTCTGCATGTATTTTTTATGAATGTGTATCGATATTTTCATCAACCGTGGACTGATTTTGCAAGTTCTTTAACGAGGCTTGCGGTATAAGTAAACTGAGAAATCGCCACGTAACGAAAAAACGTTAGAAGTCTCTCTCTCTGTCTCTTTCTATTATTATACAAGTGTGTGTGCGTGCGAGTATTGCGTAAGGTACTTCGATCCAGACGGGGGTCCCCCGAGCGCAAACTTTTGTTTTCATTTGGTAGAGAAAGCTCGTGCAGTGGTCCCATCTAAATTTTATAAAGTTTGCTCGGGTACTTTTTGAGTTAATACGTATTTAATTCACTTGGTTTGTCTTGATGATGTTGTAAAACTTCCTGTGACTGTTGTTTACATGTCAAGTAATGGTATATGAATTAGTTCGAAGTAGGTAGGTATCACAAAAAGAAAGTAAAAGAAAAATTGTCCATTTCAATTTTGGGTTCGATTCCCGCACGAAACAAATATTTGTATGACCTGCAAGTAGTTGCGCCGGGTCTGTCTGTTTGTGTATGAGAGTTTAAATGTTTGTAAACGCACCCGCAATACGGGAGAAATTCCTAGAGTGTAGTGGAGCGCCGCAAGGCATAAAAATTGTAAAATCTCGGAATCCAGGGCCTGTCAATGAATTTTCATAAAAACTGTTCTACTGCATTGTTAAGAGCTCAAATAAAAAAGTTAAAAAAAAAAATTGGCCGATCTTGATTACTGCAATTTATAACAACAATTTACTGAAAAATGAGAGGGACAAGGGAAATAATGTAAAGATATGATAATATGAAAAAAGTAAAGATTTCAATTTTATAGCGAATAAATTATATTTGCATAGTAACTTTAATGTTAATTTATAAATATTTAGCAAAAAATAACGAGTTACAAAAAAAAAATAATTATCAACTATATACATTTCTAAATTATTGTTCATTATTTTCGTCGTCATCGTCATCGATCTCATTGATGTGGATTGTAAGTGAAGGATTAGTACAGCTGTTACCATTGCATTCTAAGCAAGCTACAGTGCAATTTAATCCACTTTTCCTGCACCCGCAAGATGCTCCGCATCCTGTTTTGCATGCGCAAAAAATCATTTTTAGTAAGGCTTCTGGAGCGGGTAGCTGCGTCATTGCTGGGCATCAGTATTCCGCATTCATATTTCCAACCCCATTCTTCTGGTGATATTTCTCTTCCGAGCCATGTTTGAATTTGCAGATATACTCTTTTGAAGTGTCCAAAAGCGGCATCTGCGGTAGGTGGCAAAGACGATAGTTTAACGCAGGTATTTTTAGCAGTTGCTTTCAAAAAAGAGTTATATCTTAGTATATTGAAATCTTTTATTTTTTGGGGGGCAGCGTATAAAGCAAGAGTGCATGTAATACCAGCGCTAAAAATGTCATTAGCATCTTTGCATTCATTTTTGAAAACTGTCGCAGCATTTTGTAAGTCCAGCCGTTTTTCGAAATTTTTTGCAAGTCATTTTTTGAGAAAAAAAAAAAATTGAGATCGGGCAAAAATTTTTTTTTAACATTTTTCTATATACTGTTAAAAACACATTTCAAAAATTTATATGAAGATTCATTGACAGGCCCTGGATTCCGAGGTATAAATCTTACGGCGCTCCACTAGTGGGGCAATGTCAAGAAAAAAAAATTGTAGTATTTTTTTAGGAAGTCGGCCAATTTGGAATCACTCTCTATCTTCCATTTCATATAGAATAGCTAAAACTACTTGAAAGTCTTCTGCATAATCAACAGTAGGTATCAAGAATATCCACTTTTGTTCCACACGAAATACCGCAAACCGATAGATTCTCCGTAACCTAAGTAAGTACTCCATTAATTAACCTTTCCACTTATTTTTCTGCTCAAAATATGAGTATATAAATACAGCCGTTACATAACCTCGCTTTATAATCTCTGGCAACCTCACGAAGTAAAAACATCGACCACCTGTGCAAACAACAGGCGATTTAATGCCTTAGCTCAGCCAAAGATGTTAGAGCATTATGTTATGCTTAAAATTATTATGATTAATGAGCCTGAGGCCTATAACTGGCATACGATTACTGTTAAGGCTGACTTGTTAGTATTCTAGCGGCATCAGACGGGCAGCTCTCGCTCCAATAATATTTGAATACTAAAATCAGACTTCAAAGAAAGTTTTAGCTTATAATATCTTTAGGTGTTCAAAACTTAAGTACCTTCACCTAAAAAAGCGGCCAATTGTTTTCGGACTCGCACACGAAGGGTACAACAAAAAATGCCGAAAAAACAGACGTTTCTTGTATGGACTCTATATTTTTTTTTATTATTTGTTGTTATAGCGGCAATAGAAATACACACTCTGTGAAAATGTCAACTTTCTTCTTATTACAGTTCAAAAGATACAGTCCGCTGACAGACAGACGGATGGACGAACGTATGGACGGACGTATGGACAGACGGACGGACAGACGGACAGCGGAGGCTTAGTAATAACCCCCCTTGGCACCATTTGGGTACGGAACCCTTAAAAGGGTAATTTTTACATTTTTTTTGTTTTGTATTTAAAATAAGCAAAAAAATTGTTTTTGCTGTGAGGCCTTGCTTCTTGTCAAATTTCATTATTCTAGGTCAACGGGAGTCCCTTTTGTTTAGGATCAAAATATGTCGCATTTTTTTATTGCGTTGACTTCTAGAGCTTGATTTTTTTAGAGCTCCAAGGGACCGTAGACCTACGTGTCTGATATTAATATCAACTTGATATCTCCACGCCTTCCTGAGAAAAATAATCTTGACAGATAGACACACGGACAACGAAGTGATCCTATAAGGAATAATAAGGATTCTGTTTTTATCCTTTTGAGGTAGATACGGAACCCTAAAAATGAAAGAAAGTAAAACGCTTGGGTTTAATTTACAGCCACTGCATTACCACACTAAATATTTTTAAAACATAAAAATACAAAGATTTATCTTGACAATTATTCAGCCAAACGGCCAGAAATGTTCACTAACTAGCCTTATATTACGCGGTCGGTATTAGCCGCTGTATGACAGAAATCCGACGGCCGTGGTTGTGCGAAGCGACCGCGCGGAATGGCGGAATCCGTTCACAAGTGCTTCTGACACACGACAAATATTAGGAGATGCAATCTGCTCGTATTTTTATAATTAAACTTGTGGCTTTTTCTTTTAGAAGCTCATATTTTGTAGGTAAAAGCTACGCACAGACACGACGCCTACATGAATTGGATACCTAAGGAAAGGTCGCAGCACTGTACAGTACCCGGCGATAAATATTGCACATCGACCTTTACCTTTTTTTTTAATTTTATATAAAGAATAAAAATAATAATAAAAACAAGCAAATCATAATTGTTTTAACAGCTCCTAATAGATACCGGACTGTTTGTATTTCGTGCGACAGAGATAACGCTCTACGAAGCCGAAATTAGCCGATTGTCTCTTTCCAAAAGTCGATGTGCAATATTTATCGCCGGGTACTGTAGGTCAGCATCCTACTTGTGTAACACACCATCCATCTCAATCTGATTTATTTTGGAGGAGGATATTGCGAATGCATTGCTTCATATGTTCGAAAAATGTGTTTGCTCAACAACGTAAATAACGCAATGAATGCTGTTGAACTTTCAAAATGAAACCCATTGCTACTGAAATTGTGTTACGGAATTACCCCGCCGCCGCCGATTTATTCCGGTCAATTAATGTAGGCATTTGTTTATGCGTAAGTAGATTTTATTTTCAAAGTTGAATACTACTGGGTAATTGAGATTGTTATGTTATATTTGCTTAACTTAACATTTTAATATACTGTAGCTAGCACTAAACATTCTTATTATCTGCCTTTACAATATAATTTTACCTATTCAAGTTACATAAACCAAACCCCGTAATTGATACTTCGATCCCGCGAGTAATAGGTAAGGCTTGATTTACAACCCTCTGATAAGGTTCTGATAGTTTCCCGGGGCTTCAGATGAAGGGTACCTTGCAGGTTTAAAATTATACCTATAATTTAATAGTGCTATCTCGTATGAGGAACAGGGTGTAAAATTCACTCATAGTCCATAGAAAAGGGAAGATCCTCCGACCAGACGGGTGTTGTGTCTGGTGGGATACTGCCCGACAATTTTATAAATATCGGAACCATTAATTACCTATATAATTATATTAGTTGCACGGTAAACTTTGCTTGCGCGGTGCAGGATTTTGCGTGACGTCAGTGTGATGCATAGCTCGCATGTGTCGATGTAGATGCCGCCGTGCTAACACTTTTTAAATAACAATTTTAATACCGTGGTTTATTAGACATTGACAAATAAAGGCTCCTGCAAACAGGCGCGACGCGCCATGCGAATCGCGCGTGACACAAAGGCACCGCTCGTTGCGCGAATTGCGGTGCCGCGCCTGTTTGTAGGAGCCTTAATGTGGCTCAGTTAAAACGGTGGGTTTCGGAGATTAGGTAAGTATAAAGTTTATATGCGAGATCTTTTATGTAGGTATACATCTGAAAGGAAACAAGAGAAAATGGATATTTATTATTAGCAGCAGCCCTACTACCTCACGGAAACCTCTGGAGATGTCGATATTGGAAAACATGTCCCATAAACTTAAAACTTTAGTACCAACTGAAAATTTGAGTAAAATTGTAATAACTATGGAGACTAAGGTAATATATTTCAATGGTACAACTTTTATATTTAACGGCGGACCATGATATATAACACAATTCACTTTTAAGTTTTAAATTTTTATTTATTTACTTATTACAAAAAAAAACAAAAAAAAACCATAATAAGTATAAAAAAAATATATATATAATAAAAAAAAAAAAAAAAAATTGATTATTGAGCAGTGGTGGCCAAGTGGTAACGGCCGCGACTTACGAGTTGTAGGTCGTAGGTTCAAACCCAGACAGGCGCTTTACTTTGTGTAAATTATTTCATCACCACTGCTCACAAAACGGTGAAGGAAAACATCGTGAGGAAACCGGCATGTCCTAGAACCAAAAATTCGAAGACATGTGACATCTACCAACCCGCACTGGGCCCGCGTGGTGGATTACGGCCCAGTCCCTCTCACTGAGAGGAGGCCTGTGTCCCAGCAGTGGGAACATTATAGGCTGATGATGATATAATAAAAATAATATATTTTATAAATTAGATCAATTAATCTGCCTAGCCTTTTCCCAACCGTGTTGGGGTCGGTTTACAGTCCAACCAGATGCAGCTGAATACCAGTGTTTTCCATGGAGCGACTGCCTATCTGACCTCCACAACCCAGTTGCTGGGTAACACGATACCGCTTAGTAAGATTGGCAGTCAGACTTCTAGGCTTTTGATTGACTACGAATGACAACCTGGACCAAAGGCTTGACGTGCTTTCCGAGGCATGGAGAGGTCTCGATATGTAATGGATGGTCACCCATCCACAGACCAACCTCGCCAAGTGTTGCTTAACCTTGAAAATTGGCCCGTGCGGCTGTTATTACTTAGAGCGTGAGATTTTTTTTTTATGCTTTCGCATTTAAAGGTCAAATTCGCATTTAACTACATTTTTAATTGCAAGTATTGTAGCAATGAGACACGGGTTGACTTCGACAGTTAAAAGTTCGATTAATCAATTATTTTATTTAACTTGTCAAACAATTTAAAGTTTTTTTCACTTTGTGTAAGCAGCTAATTTCGGCAGTTAGAATTTCTTCTCACTTCCCCGTTGATTTATGAAAAACAGAACCTCATTCCCAAGCAATTAATATTATTTCTGCATCTCGTTGTAAACAGATTGTATAACAATTGCTAAATACCTCACCGGCACAATTAGGGGAACACAAAAAAAAGGTTGATTTTTTCTAACATTGTCGGGTATTTTTATAAGTAGTTTTTGTTTAAGTGTTAATAACTTCATAAGAGATTGTTTTAAGTACCCCCAACTTTAATTTTAAGTGTTTTGACAAGAATTTATGGTTGTTTAAGAATTTGCTGACTTAACGTTTTCTACTCATTCTGATAAGAACTTTAGTGGATGCTGCGAATAGGGACTTTGAGTCATTTAACTGTTTACATTTGAATAGTGCACATTGTTCTGATACAAAATGAGTGATTTACCAGCAACTTCTGTGGTTAGGGCTGTAACCATGATCGAGGAAGGGCACACCTATCGCTCAGTCAGTCGCGCACAGGGTGTATCGACATCGGTGATTCATCGCGTCGTCCGACGTTATAGGGAGACTGGATCGTTCGTGCGCAGACGAGCAGAAATCGAGCAACTAGCGCCTTGGATGACCGTTTCTTGGTCATGCAGACTTTACGAAATCGTCGTCAAACAGCTGTCCAGACCCGAAATCGTTTAGCAGAAGTCCGTAACGTCAACGTGAGTGAAAGGACTGTTAGAAGACGGTTGAATGAAGTTGGCTTAAACTCGTACGTGCCAGCAAAGGCCCCAAAACTCGAGGTAGCTCATCGTGTAGCAAGATTAGCATTCGCTCGAGAGCACCAAGATTGGACTAATGAGTGGGGCCGTGTTTTGTTCAGTGACGAAAGCCGATTTTGTGTAAATTTCGTGGATGGGAGGGAAAGAATGTGGAGACATCGAGGGGAACGTTATCACCAAGCAAATTTCACTGGAACTGTGTCGTATGGTGGAGGGTCAGTTATGGTATGGGGTGGCATATGTTTGGGAGCCCGCACGGAGCTAGTGATCATCAGTAATGGATCGCTAACTGCACAGCGGTACATTACAGAAGTCTTAGAACCCCATGTCATGCCTTTTGCCCCATTCATAGGCGAAAATTTCATTTTCATGCATGATAACGCACGCCCTCACACTGCGCGTATAGTGAGTGACTACCTTAATGAAGTAGGCATCACTCTGATGAACTGGCCAGCGCGATCACCGGATATGAACCCGATAGAACATGTCTGGCACTACCTGGGAAGAAAGGTTCGACAAAGAAATCCAGCCCCTAATAATGTGGAGGAACTTAAATTAGCGTTAGTGGAAGAGTGGAACAATTTGTCCCAAGAACTCATTGATAACGTTATCCGAAGCATGGGAAATCGTGTACAGGCTTTAATTAGAGCCCGTGGCGGCAATACCCGATACTAAAACTCCTTTTTTTTTGTAATTTTTGAAAATGTTTACAGATTTCACTTTTAAAGAAAAAACGTTCAATTCTCATTTTTTGTCATTTTTGTTTATTTCTTCACGTAGAAGTATTGTGTGAGTCACTTTAGCGTTTATTTCAGTTAGTTTGAGTGCAATTAATTATTGATTAACTAAAAAAAATATGTGCTACATAAATTTGTTAAGAAAAACGACCTTTTTTTTGTGTTCCCCTAATTGTGCCGGTGTGATTCTAGGTGCATTGTCTTCACATAATTATAATTACTGTATACAAAATATTGTAAAATATATGAAAAGAGTAACGGTGGAGTTTCTTGCCCATTCTTCTCCATACGAAACTACATTTCGGAAGGGGCGACTAGAATCGGTTTCTATTTTTTTTTTGTAAATTTAGACATTCAAAAGTAAATAATATAGCTAAACAATAAAGCTTCCGAAAAACAAATTAACTTCCAACGATCTGTAGTTGAATGTAATACTAAGCTGTGTTAAAATGAATTACCGAAAAATTAACACAAAATTAATCGAAAAAAAAAATGTATTTAACAAACAAACATGAGCTTTTAAACTACAGTTCTACGAAAAATTATCTGTATTTTCAAATAATAAACTACATTTCCGAAAAAATATGAAACTTCCAAAAAAATTACTAAGTTTCCGAAAACATTTATTATGTTCTGCTAAAATAATTGTTTTCTTAAGCACTATAGAAACCAGCTTAATTTCTAGTATTGGTTATACAATAACTTTTCTTAACCCTCAATTTTAATGAAAATAACTACTTACCGGACGACCCGCGCGGGCGCATCATATAAATATTATTCTTTTTTTCGAGTCGATGGTACTCTTCCTCGTTTTTTATTTTTTTATAGTTTGAGCCCAGTATTAAGTGGTCACGTCAATGGCAAAAAAAATCTCAAAACAAAAATAAGTGAATAAACAATTAATTTATTTTATGCTATGACACTCTTCTAAAATACCTAAGCATTATGCATGATTGTGCCATCTATACTGTGTAATAATAAAGCTGAAAAATTTGTTTGAACGTACTAATCTCCGAAACTACCAGTCGGAATTGAAAAAATATTTTTGTATTAGATAGCCCAATTCTTGAGAAAGGCTATAGGCTATTAATCACCACGCTACACTACACGCTACGCCTTTAGGAGCTGAGCAGAAAGGAATAAAAGTCAGAAAGATCGCTAAGCGAAAAGGTATATAATAGCGCGGGCGGACGACGCGATACGACGGTGTGGGACGGGAGAGCTATAAATATCATGCAGACAAAGTCGCGGGCAGAATCACTAGATTCTTGGTTTATTAATTACTAAATTAATAAACCAAGAAAGGCCTTTAGAGCCTATTAGATGTCACAATTTCTTAAATAAGTTCCAGTAATCGCAATCCAATTACATGATTGATGTACACCGCTAAGAAATGATTGATTGCGTTTTCTAATTTCCTCCTTACAGACTCTTTACAATAAAATTATAATCCCATCTGTTGCTACCTTCCGTTTTCCTGTTAAGGGGCTTACAGGGCCTAAACACAAAAAGTTTTAGAAACAATAAAAGTATGTAGGTATATGATCGACTACAGTAAACAAAATCAGAAAAATATATAATATTCTTCAGGATATATGCTAGGTAGATAGTGTGTTGAAAACATAATACAACTAACTTGATATGAAAGAAAAAAATCATGAAGATACCTCTAAAAACTTTATTTTTACAATAAAAAACATACTATTAAACATATAATCATTCTGATTTTTTGTCAGATTATTCTACAAGCAACGTACTAAAGAACGCGCTTTAGGTCATGTAGTCGCCTTAAAGGCTCTTTATATTACTACTTAATTGATTTATTTATTTTAACACAAAACAGCCAAGGCCAATTACATTCGTTAAAGGCACAAACACATAGGTTAGTATAATAAGGAAAAGTATAACTACTCAACAGTCATACGTTCATCTCACAATACTCCAAACATACTGACAAGATCTTCTTCCATTCATCTGCGAATACATCACAGTCAGGCTAAGCGTCCAAGAGAGCATTAAGCGCAGAGCGTGCGAGCGACGGCTTGACTCCCTTTCGACTTGATGTTTATAATAATAATAGTAAAGATGCTATGTGGTGGAAATTTTCTTAATATTTTATCACTACATAGTATAAAACAAAGTCGCTTTCTCTGTCCCTATGTCCCTTTGTATGCTTAAATCTTTGAAACTACGCAACGGATTTTGATGCGGTTTTTTTTAATAGATAGAGTGATTCAAGAGGAAGGTTTATATGTATAATAATAATAATGTTTCCGTGCGAAGCCGGGGCGGGTCGCTAGTAATGAATAAGAGTCGTAAATCAAAAGCCAACTTCATTAGCCTGTTGTCCTGCGAAAAAGAAGTAACAAGACATCCAACTTATGGATACGTAAAGTACACATACATAACAAAGTGCAGTGTGGCGACTTTCACGTACGGCTCGGTTTGACCACCGGTATAGGTAAACTAGGCCACTGGTGGTCATCATGAGCTGGACCGAGCGAATGTCACTTTTTATGCACCCTCTCAGAAATACAAACGCTTCGCTAGCATCCCGTAGACTTCAATCAATGTGCCTAGCCTTTTCCCAACTTTATCAGGGTCAGCTTCCTGTCTAACTGGATGCAGCTGAATATATTTTACATGGAGCGACTGCCTATCTATTCTAGCATCTCGTAGACTTGATTGTACTGAAAGGGTTTGACGCAGAATATGCACTTCGCAAAATGTGCACTTGACGCAGAATGTGTACTTCGCAAAATGTGCACTTGACACAGAATGTGTACTTCGCAAAATGTGCACTTGAGGCAGAATGTGCACTTCGTAAAATGTGCACTTGACGCTGAATGTGCACTTCGCAAAATGTGCACTTGACGCAGAATGTGCACTTCGCAAAATGTGCACTTGACGCAGAAAGTGCACTTCACAAAATGTACACTTCACAAAATGTGCACGTCTCAAAATGTTTACTTCGCAATATGTGCAATTCTCAAAATGTTTACTTCTCAAAATGAGCCCTTCTCAAAATAAGTGTGAATTTTAACTACATACATAGTATGACGAACGTCGCGTCACTGTCGCGACACTATTGTTCTACTGCTATGCAAAGGCCTCCCTCTTCTTTTTCCACACACTTTAGTCCTCTGCTATTGTAAGCCCGGGCATTTGGCAGGAGTGGAGTTCATCCCTCCATCTTCGTTTGTTCGGCTGCGTATACGTTTAACAAATGCCTACGCTGAACCAACGCTAGATGAAAAGGCACCCTAAGAAAGACAGGACGATCTTTATCTTCGCACCTCCCATAACAACCTAACAAGCTATAATCACCACGCATTGCAGGCCGATTACTGATCACAAGGTTGTTATCAGTTCCCAGAGGATGGTGCTGTCTAATCCCTTTACGACACCAAAGGGGCGGAGAGTACTTAGTACGGAACCAAGCAGTGTTACCGAACACTTCGCATTAATTACTGTACTTAAACTTCGACTCACATTCCTGAGGTGAAGGTGGAGAATGGGTAGAGCTAGAAAGGGGAAATGGCAAGATTATGAGAATTATAAAAAATTTTTACTTCACCGAAAGCCTAAATTTTCTGCGATATCCGTATTATAATAATTTAATTCGTTATTTCGGACACAAGTACTCTTAGTATTAGTAACAGTGGCTTAAAATCTATGTTAGTAAACTTTTACAAACTAAAAATGACGTGGCACACACAAATTGGCACGTGCCTCCGTATCCAGTGCCTTATAAAAGGACTGTCCACTTTGTCTAATAAAGTTTTCTGGATGCTGTCTGTACTGTGTATTACGACTACAAATATAGGTATATATGGTAAGACACACCAGCAGCTAATTAACTGATGCGTGTGTTTCAAGCCTAAATAACATAGGTTAATAATTGAATACTTTGACTTTTGTACTAGGTGATTGTTCGCGTGATGTAGGAGACAGTGATCCTCCTTTGCTACGGTGGAAAAATATTTGGGATTTTAAATTCAATGAAAGGTTTTTATTTAGAGAAAATTTAACTAACTATTTACACTAGATACTAAATTAAATGACTAACAGACTAACTTACTATACAAATAAATACAAAAACAAAGGATACTTGGCGTCGTAGTACTCGTCCGCATCGCTGTCATCCGGAAACGTGCCCAGAAAACTGGCAGCATTACCACGTCAACAAAAATGTCAACTAATTTATGGAAGCCACTCTAGGCCTCCCGTAGAATCGCCAGTTCGACCGGTTCTGTGCTTCCCAGAGGCTTCCTGCGCCCTTCACCAGATCAGTGTTGTAACACTCGGAATATAGAATGAAAACGAAAAAAAACCCACCTAAATGACCACATCATTTCTGAACCTCTGACCATACAAATACTCATATTATAAGAAAGTAGGAAATAGGGTTAATAGACTGAAAAATTGATTTAATAGAGGGTAAAACATTATTGCTACTTAAGAACACCTGCTTGAAGGCAAACGGCATTTGTAAAGACCTCGTAGGACTGTTTTCGAACCTTAATAGAATATTTTCTTTTATAATGTTATCTTAGATGCGTATTTGAAAGGCTCTCTCAAGTGAAATTCTTTTGTGGAATGGAAATATATTTGGAGGTAGCCTTGGTGTAAAAATAGAACATCTATTGCTTTCAGTAGAGTTATATTGGAAACTATTGAGTGTTTTGGATATACCAAATTGTTATCATCAAGTTATTTCTTTATACAAATAAATTTAAATTGTGTAAACAAACAAAAATACGCATGAAATCAAATAAAACAAAGAACTAGATAAGGTTCGTAGCCAGCTACTACGGCTATGGCTACGACACGACGTACGTGACGTCACAGCTACGGTAGCTACGTGATCGCAGCCGATGTCACGCTTGCTACGCACGGATATAACCATAGGCTGCTCGCATTAAGATACAGGATACAGGGGGTCTGACGTGAGCACGATATCCATAGTTTCCGCCGAAGTTTCGGACGATGTCTACTCCTCGTATAAGATTCGTTTGGGGCTCGACTTAGAATGAATTGCATCACAATTTGACAATGTCTCTACTCCCACCAGGCCACCAGTACTCTCAGGAAGTTACAAGTCCCGTCAGCCGCCCTTCCGCCCTCGCCGTCGAGGCCCGTCGCGACACCCCATACCATGTCAGCCCCGACCCTTGCTCGAGCCAGCCCGCACCGCTGAGCCTGTAGTTTTAAATTCGTTCCCAAACAATTCCAATCCAGCCTGTCCCTTGCTGTCCTCTCCCAGCGACGCCTAAGCCGAGTAACCCCACAAGGGGTGCCCTTAGCGTGTAGTCGCTTAGTTTTTAAATTTGTTTTAAGCCCTGGCTGGAGGCCTTAATTTATTGAGGCATCCTCAGTAAAGTCCGGTTTAGCAGACGACAACCTCACAGGTTGAACTGCGAGATGCCATTAACAAAAAAAAAAGCGGCAGGGAACTTGACCATTGGACATCGTACGGACAACATGTGCACAGAAACTATCTTGCGTTCCGTATCTGGTTGTATCGTGTACCTACAGTGTGTGATTTGCTAATATAATTAAATTGTTCGTGAAATTATAATCTGATTTGAACTGCAGTTTTTCTATTGCGCAATAACCAACAATTCCCACAGTACGCCCACAGTAATTAAAATATGCCTGATAATAACGAGACACACTATACCTAATGTAATGTAATGTATAATAATTTCCTATATGTATATATCTGTGTATCAATTTTAGTGTATTGTATAAATAATGTTTGCACCAACGACAGCCCCATTTTATGTCCAGGAAAATCACTGGCCATTCCAAGGTTGCCTGGAAGAGATCGCAGAAAGCGATAAGGCCACCCGTTGTATACTTTGTAGTGTTTAATGTATTTTTTTTTCATGTTATGTATTTTTGTGGTGTACAATAAAGCATAATATATAAATAAATAAAACGTAGAACTGTCTTCTAGGAATAATTATTTGAAGTAATACGACAAATTGTTGTTTCTTTTACCTAATTACGGTACAGAAATCTACAAATCGGGACCGGAGTACGTGTATCTTTATGCAAGCACAGGCGTTACACTCGTGGTGGGCTTGAAACGTGTTTAGATGTTAATTAAATTAATTCCTCATTATTAAGAGAATTATTCTTTACAAAGTGTTAAATGTGTACACGTGTAGTCTACTTATAACAAAAAGCTCATACTTGTCGGATATTATCCAGTAAAAGTTTATCCTTCGTTACGTTTAATTACAATTGAGTAGTAACTAACTAATTAATGTGTTTACTCGAGCGTTAACTAAATCTCAGTAGGAGTAAGTGTCTTAATGTGGATTAGAAGTTCCTTAGTAACAAATACGATGTACCTTCTATTTAAGTAAAATGTATACCAAAAATAAAAACTTTCCGAAATTAAAGTAATTTTTGATTTTGTAGTGTTGTTTTGGAGGTCAGTTGTTTTTTTTTTTTTTGTAATAACGTATTCGTTTTCACTTTTTAGTTGTGGTACCTACTCCACACAAATTCGTATTCCTTCACTTGCTAAGTAGTTAAAAGTGGCCGGAAGTTATTATAACATCATCAACTTATACTAAGTTGAAAACATAAGTAGTTACCTATTATTGAAGCTAACTCTTGAAATCGGTTCATAAATGTTCTGATATATTATATGAACCGATGACTTAGCTTCTAAGTTCTTAGGTCGTCATCTGCCTTCCCAACAATGTTGGGGTCGGCTTCCAGTCTAACCGGATGCAGCTTAGTACCAGTATTTTACATGGAGCGGCTGCCTATCTGACCTCCACAACCCAGTTACTGGGTAATACGAAACTCCTTGGTAAATCTGGTTGTCAGACTTTCGGGTTTGTGACGACCCGTTACGACCGTCAAAGATCCATGAATGACCGCCGGGACCGGGACTTTTCTTTCTTTCTAAAGATGGTCCCCCATCCACGGACCAACTGCGGAAAGCGTAGCTTAACCTGATCGATTGACCCGTGCGGCTGTTATTAGTTAGCCACGAGCCCCCTCTCAGTCAGAGTTCTAAGATAACAAACAATAAAAAATCCAACCGAATAGAGAGCCTAACCCCTTTTTTTCGGTCGGTGTTAAAAAAGAGTTTTTTGGCATAATCAGATCTGTCGCAAAATTATAGTAAACTAAATTAAAATAAAATAATAATTTTACAAGAATATACGTCCTATAAAATCTAGAATCTAGATCATTGCGCTTTTGACGTAATTAAAATATACTTTAAAATTATGTTCCGTACAAAGTAGTATGTAATTAAATAAAAAACGGTTTTCGGATTTTTCCTTTACTTATGCTACATGACATTGCTTCTTGCCAAATGTCATGATTCTAGGTGAACGGGAAGTACCATAAAGGTTTTGATCCCCTTGTAAGTGTCCAGATATGCGGTATTAACGGGACATAAGCCCCCGTAATTTTTTATTGCGTTGACTTAAAAGTTTGATTTTTTCACTGCTTTAAACATGCAGTCTTGAGTATTGGATATTATTTTCATCTTGCAACTCCACGCGTTCTTGAGAAAAAGGGTTTTGACTGACGGACATAAAGACGGACAATGAAGTGATCCCATAAGAGTTCCGTTTTTCCTTTTGAGGTACGGTAGTACGGAGTTTTATTTACTAACAAAATTGTTACAATATTATTATGTATATTTAGGTTAAGGTATAGGTAAGCTATGGGACTTTGTTACCTGAAAATAAACGGTTTATTATTATTATTAAAAACAGTAGTTTCATAGAAAAAACAATACCTATGCGTTCAAAATGTATGGAACAGCATTTTTTTTTTATAACCGACGAAACATTTCACCGCTGGGGAAACCCCCAGCGGTGAAATGTTTCGTCAATAATACACACAAACACACACAGCACACAAACAGCATGTACAATAAAAATGCTGTGTTGAATAAGGAAAAACTGTATTTATTAATGAAATCACTGGGATCTGTGTGGATGTTACAATGGTGCAGAGTCAAAAGACCGCACAGACAGCAATAAATAATTAATATGATAATGAAACCATTATCATATTTATTTATTACTGTCTGTGCGGTGCTGGACTTAAAGAATAGCACCACCCCATACTTTCTCTATGTATTCCACCACCATACCATACTGCGATCGCCAACCCGCCTGCCAAGCGTGGCGATTATGGCAACCCCCCCCCCCTTTTGGGGGAGGCCTATGTCCAGCAGTGGACGTCTTTCGGCTGAAAAGATGATGATGATGATGATTTATTTATTAAGGTAACATCAACAACTTCTATGTATAATTTATCTTAAGTAGGTACTATAAGATCACAGTCACCAATTAATTATAGGTTTACCATATTGTACTGAAGGTCCTGTAGGTACTTTATTGCAGAATATTTTTATTAGATTATCGTATGAAATATTTATCTCATTTCGTGTCCTACGTCGACTCCCCATCCATCTTAATTTTTTGGAAAAACCCTCTGCGATGATTTACGAGTCCCAACTTAACTCGAAAAGTTCAACAAATCGGTATCTGAATAAGTAATTGATTACCCCGAATGCAATTGAAAAATAATTGAATTATTGATTGGATCCTAATACATCAAATTATTGAAGATGTCTTCAACTATGATAAAGCTTTGCTGGAAACAGAACCTATCTTGATTGCTTGTGTCTCTAGAGTGGTTGTAAATATGGGGCTGTTGAGCTTGAGATACTGGGTAAGATCGGGTAAGATCGTATCGCGCAGCCGTGAGAAACAATAGTATTTTAAGTTTTTTGTTTTTTTTTGTGAATATTGTGTGCCTTACTTAACCTGGGTCAAATAAACTTACTTTTCTTTTAACTTAATTTTTCTTTTTCTTTTCTTTTCGCTAAGCACGAAATGCGTTGTTTTGGCTAAAGTTATGGGCGTTTCCTACTCAGTATCATCTACTGACATAAAATTAGTTTAGGCCCGATCTAAGAATGATTGACCACACGATTTGACAGTTGTCCTTACTCCTGGTGTGTTTTGGCCCGTCCGAAAAAGTTAAATAATCGGGAGCAGGGTTCATTCCAAAGATTAGAACTTCTTTCGGTCCGGCCCGTATTTTTGTTGACGGACTAGGAGAGTAGGTTTAACTGCCCCATTGGTCTCATGGTTGCAAGCGCGACTGCTGAGCATGGGATCCTGGGTTTGATTCCCGGGTCGCGCAAAGTGTTAAGGCTCCTACAAATAGGCGCGACACAAAGGCACCGCTTGTTGTGCGACTTGTGGTGTCTTTGTGTCGCACGCGATAGAATCGCGCCTGTTTGAAGGAGCTTTTATTGAGTTTTTTCATTAGGAACTTTTTAGTTCTAACAGCCTGGAGTTTAGAAATTGGCGGTGTGACGCTTCGGACAGCACGTTAAGCCTTTGGTTCTGCGCCTGATCTCTCTGAGGTCGTGTCAGATTGCCGTCCTATCAGAATATGAGAGTGAGGGAAGAGGGAGTGCACCTGTGCCTGCACGCACACTTGTGCACTATAATATCTCTCACGCCGAAGGCTAGTCTCCGTTGAGATTGGCCGCCGTGGCCGACATACGGTCTGGAGGACTTTTATTTATTTTAGGAGAGTAGGCTTTATTTAAGTTTTCCGCTGGGAATTTCATATCTCAGTGGCAATTCGGACTCCGGAGTATGTATTTGCCTGGTAAATACTATCTATATGGTGGTATTATATATGGTGTACATAATAAAGAGTATTCTATTCTATTCCTAATGGCAATACCATGTACCTATATACAAATATAAAAAGCAAAATGTGAGTAAGTATACACGTCTGGCTCCTTGGGGAAACACAGGCTCGACATTATGTCATGATATTAACATTTTTTGAACGTATTATATTTATATTAGGGGCTAAATAATAACAGCTGCTCGGGGCGATCGAAGGTTAAGCTATGCTTGCCGCGGTCTGTTCGTGGATGGGTGACCATTATATATCATACTCTCCGTGCCCCGGGAGCCGTTGGTCCCGGCTATCATTCGTAGTTCATCGACAGTCCTTACGGGTAGTCAGAAGCCTGACAACCAGTCTTACCAAGAGATATCGTGTTCCCTAGTAACTGGGTTGTGGAGGTCAGATGGGCTGTCGCTCGCTGTAAAATACTGGTATTCAGCTGAATCCAGTTAGATTGGAAGCCAACCCCAACATAGTTATAGTTGGGAAAATGTTAGGCAAATTGATTGAACTTTTTGTGATCTTCCAAGTATTGTTTTATTATAAATTTCCGATAAAATTCCCACAATATAACCTTAGTGGTTCTATTGAGGTACTTTTTTACGTGGTTTTGTAAATCAGTAAGATTTTCCTTTGTATATAGGTTCTTGTCTGAAACCCCAGTTTTCCGCAAAAACGTTTCTTTTCTGCCGTGGCCTCCGTGCGGAGTTTCCAATTGATAAATGTCACCGCCAGTGAAATCCAACTAGGAAGTCTTTTAGATATGTTTTCACCTATTGTTAGCTTGTCTGATTTACTGAAGCAAATAACTTTTACCTATTGGGTTTCTGAAGTCTTGCATTTGGGTGGTATGCTACTGGTCAAATGTTGTGCTGCTGGGGAGTTTATTATTATTATATTTATATATTCAGATAACAGAGATTCATCATGTTATTGCACCACTTTTTCTCCCCAGCGAAAGCACTAGGAAGTAGTGAAGGGCGGGCGTTTCGGGGGACGGTCGGATTTTAGTAATTTTGACGTTCGAAAAGTGCTGATTCTCAGTTTAAATTGAATAAACGATTTGATTTTGATTTTGAAAAATCTTTGTCCTATGTGGCTTTGACCAAGGAAATTAGATGACTTCATCTAATGTAGCCTACATTAGATGAAGTCATCTAATTTCCTTGCTCTAAAAAAATGATTCAATTGATGATGAATGATTTTTTCACTAATTGGACAGATATATTTGTCGAGTGGCTTACCACCCCTAGATTGATCAAAATTCAATTATTTAACGTTAGTTTTCCTTACAAATAGACTTTGTTATTATTATTATATCCCTTCAAACTTGATCTTTCACTGAATAATAAAGTCGTATTATGAAAATCGACTAAAAGTTATACATATTCGCAAAGCTAACACAGGTAGCATATTTTATTTGATAAACTAAAACACTACGTTTTGATCAAATATTTTTTTCTAAAATCACATCAATCGGGATTTCACCTTTCGTTGGCATTATTCCATAGATAGATATAAAAACAAGGATCTCTATTAGGAAACCCGATGACAACTATGGTTGCTAAGTGAATAATTCGAAAAAACCCGTCAAAGAAAAAAAGAAAATCTAGATAATAAGTTTCCAAGATAAGTGAAAATTAAGTTTCCAAAGCCGCAAAATTTTATTTCCACTGAGTTTCAACAAAAGCGAGTCGTGACACTAGATATTCACGAACTTTCCACTGCTTTTCCATTCCCATTCAGTTTTCAAGTGAAGTGGACGTCATAAGAATCCCGTGTCCTACAGAAATGGTTCTCCGACAGTATTCCTTACTATATTTCTTTTCAGATATACTCGTATCCGGCTGCAATATGGTCACGTAGAATCTTGGCGGGCGTATCCATACTCGGTGTCAAGGAGGAGGTAGTAATCAGAGAGATAATATATTATCTAACAGCCAGCTACAGCCTTCTCTGCATCATCAATCTCCTGCCCTTATCCCAATTCATTTTAGCTCGGCGCAACATGTTTTTTTCCTCAATAGTCATCATAACGGTAGTCCCTCCTATTCTAGCCATATCATCTTTCACACAGTCCATCCACCGTTTCTCTGTCTTTCCCTACTCGTATAGCCATTCAATCTACATTCATACTCAAAATTATTCTGACGTCATTTTTTTAGCTAAGCTATCCTCAGATAAGGCATTAATGACCACGCTTGCTCATTGCGAGTTGTTTAAAATCCAAGTTATGTGTAGTTAGGTATGTATTATTTCATCATTAATCAGAGTCAATGGTGATAAGTTTGTGTAATGTGTATAGTTACTCGTAAATGTAACTAATGGAACACGAACTCCGCAGCCAAGCTTGCTGACTGGCAATTTTTTAGGCTATTCTTTTGTAACTTGTGTTGACACGCAGTAACGACGTGATTAATGAATTTATATGTCAAACAACATACTGCATTAATAATCATTTCGTAAAGGTGATTGAAGCAATATTAGTATAACATCATTACATTTCGTTTATGGAATGATTTTACTATGAAATGTCTTAGACATTAGTAAGACAAATATTACGTCAATAAAATTGAATGAAACAGTCTACTGGCAAAATATTTAGTTAAAAAATACTATTTAGTAAATTTCCGTTGTAGTGGAGTAATTACATGAACGAAGTTCGGAGCAAAGTGAATCGTAAACGAGATACTATATTATGATTCCATTTGCTACCTATTCCATGTCCAAACGTATGCTATACAAGGTACAATACTTAGCCGCGTTCTGTTATGACATTTATCCGATTTCCCTTTGTGACCGCGCACGACTCTATTAGGGTTGGTGCACAATTATTGTATCAAAGCGTTTCGTATACAGACCATCGTCAGTTTTCACGCTTTTCGGTTCGCCGAGAATAATGCGATCACGGCACGGCGTTGTGCCCCCAGCCGTATTGGTTTTGCAAATTATTGATTAGGTCCAATCGTGCTGCTGATACGTTCAACATTTAGTATTAATTTATAAACATTTTGTATTGTTATTTATAACATTATTATTCGGGAATAAATATAATTGTCAGCGAATTTGAGTTTATAATAATTCTCTGATAATAGTATGTTATTCGATATTCATTTATTCGTGACGTGTTTGTGGTAGTTATAGCGAATCAGTGGCCGAGGCCTGAATAATGGAACGTATCTGTTTCTAATGTGTTAAAATTAGTTACTGGACTACTAGATAATTATTAGGAATTATGGGAGCTTGCCAACAGTAATTTACATATCAATTCTCATGCTTTTTCCATAGACAAAAACGGAAATTATATATTGCCTCTATCTATTTGGGTCTGTGGTCGGTGGGTGTGAAAAGCTACTGGTTCATGAAGATGCTAATGGAGGATGATCTGGCGATCTCCCTGAAGCGCAAAGTCTTCGTCATGTGTATTCAGTCCACCCTAACTTACGGTGCTCAGACCTGGTCGCTCACCGAATCGCAAAAGCTCCGCCTTGGAGTTTGCCAAAGAGCGATGGAACGCAGCATTCTGGGTGTAAAAAGACAGGACAGAATTCGGAACACCACGCTGCGTTCCGAAATAGGCATAGACGTAGGAAAGAAGGCTGCCACGCTCAAATGAGATTGGGTGAGTCTGGACTGGGCAAAAGTTTCTACACAATGGGTGCCTGTAGATGGACGGCGCCGCCGAGATCGGCCCAAAAGACATGGCGAGATGACCTGGAAGCGTACCGCGAGGGCTGGTTCGAGGTGGTACGGAAAAGATTTCGTGGAAGGATTTGGGGGAGGCCTTTGCCCAGCAGTTTTAATGTTAGCCTTTAATGTCCCATTAAAGGCTAAAAAAGTCAAATATTTATTTACAGTTTAATGAACATTCATCGAGACACATAAATTGTGACTCTAATCTAAATAACGTCACTCCTGAAAGAAGAATTTGAAACGCGTTCAAATAGCGCCTCGTCGCCCGCGGATTGTTTGCATTCATTACTTCAAATTTCTAATTCACGACTATTTACTTTAGAAAGTTATTTAGACTATCGCTTTATTAAAATTCTTTATTCTTCTTAAACTTTGGACGACATTGGTAATATAAAATTATTAATCTTAAATATTAAAAAACAACCGACTTCCAAAAAAAAAACACTGCAAAGTGAAAAATAATCTTTATCTCGGAAGTCGGTGTCGTGGGTTCCGCATTTTCGTTTTTTGACACCGACTTCCGAAATTAAAGTAAAAGTATTTTTTTGGAAATCAGTTGTTTTTTTTTTTGTAAAAAATGTTGTTATTTTTCACTTTTTAGTTGTACCCACCTACCCCACACAAATTCATATAACACTACTTGCTACGTGAATATGAGTGACAGGAAGCTATTGAACACATCGGCGTACCCTTCCCTGTACCCTTTAGAGGGTACCTACAAGCATGATGTTATGTTGTGTGATTGCGTAAACAATAGTAACAATACATACATATAATCAAATCAAACATAGCGTATATGTTTGATTTGACGGAAACTATCTTTGTGTAACATAAGTATTAAAAAATAATTAATGTACTTTATTAGGGCCGTCTCCACGAGCGAGACAATCGCAGCAATATTATTGTCGTGCCACGTATTTCTATACACTTTCTTAGAACGTGTCTCCACAGGGCGATATCATCGCGGCGAAAATTTTACGGTACGGGGCTAGACTATCGCCGCGATTCGGAGCCGCCCCCGGAGACGGCAGGAGACGACCCCTTAGACACACTGTAAATGACACTTTTTACCCCCGGCTAACGTTTTGTAGGTCGCGAGTTCTAACCCCGGCAGGAGCTTCACTTTGTGTAAATAATTTAATCATTGCTCTCAAAACGGTGAAGAAAAGTGTACGAGTTGCTCCCTAACCCAACTATTCACGATGAGATTTTTACAGTACCTATAGATCGGAAGAATATGTTCAAACTGCAAGCAAATGCAAACTAATCATTCAGCAACAGTTTCAACGAACAAAAACCGGCCAAGTGCGAGTCGGACTCGCGCACCGAGGGTTCCGTACACTTGCGAGTTTCAAAATATGCAGCTTAAATTGCTGTTTCTTTTGATTGCGTTGACATAGAAGTTTGATTTTGTTACAGCTTAAAGGTATTATAGACCTGAGTATTTGGTATGAATTTCAATTTAATACCTCTACGCGTTTATGAGGAAATGGGTAGTAAGTTTAAAATTATTAAATAAAAAAAAATATATTATGTGATGTAACAAAAAATTTATGGTATTCGTAATTTTTCCTTTATCTATGCTATAAGACGTTGCTTCGTACCAAATTTGAAGATTCTGAGTTCACGGGAAGCACCCTGTAGGTTTTGATTCCCTTGCAAGTGTCGAAAATTTGCGGCATAAACGGCTGTATCTTTTGATTGCGTTGGCTTAGAAGTTTGATTTTTTCACAGCTTCAAGGGACAGTAGACCTGAGTAATTGATATAAATTTCAGCTTCATACCTCCACGCGTTCCTGAGAAAAAGGGTCTTGACAGACGGACGGACGGACAGACGGACAACAAAGTGATCCTATAAGGGTTCCGTTTTTTCCTTTTGAGGTACGGAACCCTAAAAATCAAGCTAAAAATATGTTAGCAACAAATTGAACAAACTTGTGGTTCCAGCGAGTCTGTTTTTTTTTTTTTGCTTGTGTGGTTCTACCCAGTTCGTACGTCAAATCGTTGTAAAATGAGAGTTCTGGTACGACGCCAGTTTCCGAAACGTAGTTTTATATTTCACTTGTTCAACATACAAACCGTTTCGTTTTCTTTTTTCGTGGCTCTTGCTTGAATGTTTATGGGGAATTAAGTTTTAAAAAAATTGAGTTTAATTTTTTGTACTAACTTTGTGCGTTGCGGCGTTGCAATTTTAAGCTCGTATAAATCGTACATAGAGGGTTATATGCTAGACTGTTTGATGCTGGAACAAACATTTTCAACAGCATCATCATCTGCATACCCTTTTCCCATCTATCGTCGTTGCGCGTGCAAAAGTCGCTATGTGGTTTTAGTGAACTTATTTGAGGTATATGAATTATAACACTTAGAGTGTTTATACGGAACTTTCGATGTATGAATCTCACATAGCTACATTCCGTTACTCTTTAAATATTGCACTTGTCACATAACTGTTTTTACAGTATGTGTGTATTGAAATAACGATTAAAACTGCATAAAGAACTGAAAATAACTAATTAACACATAGCGACTTTTGCAGACGCTATGTTGAGCTCGGCTTCCAGCCTAATGGGTGCTTACTCTTCAATTTAATTCCGATAGATCGACATTGGAATTGTGACGTTTCGTACTCTTGAGTTCGATGCTAGCGCCAAATGATTTTTAGATTAGGTGTCCATTTTGGAGAACTAAGTGGAATTGGGTTCGGGCTTGGCGTGGGGTAATTGTTGACAATATTGTTTTCAAGAGTACCGAATCACGTGACTGTAAAATTAACATTGGAATCATATTGGCATCTCATTGGAATTAAAATTAATTTGGAGAGTAAGCCCCCAGATGCGGCTGCATACCAATATTTGTTTTTTCTGTTGTTTTTGTATTTTTTTTTTAGTTTGTAATCATTAACAACAACAACATACAATATAACTTCAAGCCTGTATTCCTTGAAGGGTTAGGCAGAGATGTACCATACACATTTCGTCACTATCAATAACACGCCGCCGCAAAGAATTAATCAGACCTCCGAGTCAGACGGTAAAGTTTTCCGTCAGTGGAGTGACGGAAAAATAACTGAAGAAAGTTAAAACTGTTCAAAATCTAGTCGCAATCTCATTTCA
The DNA here is from genome assembly GCA_927399505.1 of Luperina testacea. Classification (NCBI taxonomy): domain Eukaryota; kingdom Metazoa; phylum Arthropoda; class Insecta; order Lepidoptera; family Noctuidae; genus Luperina; species Luperina testacea. Next base: position 6,741,077 of record OV656771.1, read on the forward strand.
GCGACAATCAGAGTAAATTGCGAACGTTCTTAGAAATATGGGAATTGCCTCTCAGTCGGCTTACAACGGTCTACACTCTCATTCGATGGTCGTCATTTTTTACCTGAACATTTTCTCAAAATTTTTCTTCTAGCGTTACCTGAGTCATTAGCTTCTACGGAGACATTGTGTCTTTGTAAGACATTTTATTTTTACACTTAGATCTTACAAGGAGGAAAAATGGTAGGTGCTTAATTTTCATCCTCTGCGGGCATTTTATGTAACACGTGTTTTGAGTAATGTCATGCAGTTATTCAGAATTTTAGATTAAACGTTGTCAGAAGTGGAAGTTTAAAATAAGTAGAGTAGGTTAACGTATTTTTTACATAATTGTAGACAGGTACAGTCACGAGCAAACGCACTTTATACCTTAGCCTATGTACAGACGGCAGCACATCAAGCTACCCGAAACTGTCAAATTTTCCCAATCAACTTTGAACCTTATGCTTTAACGATAAAGTTGAAAATCTATTAAATCCAACAGTATGTTTATTTGACGCATTGAGATACGCTCTATTGGATTCTCAATGCTCGGCTCAACACCGAGAGTTCAAAATCCAGTGCGCGATAAAATCCCGCCGCGACATTTTTACGTGCATGAGAACATGGGCTTACAGTTACACAAAATTCAAAAGTGTTTTACTTGTGAAATCAAAATTGCAACTTTGTGGAAATACCTATTTCATAATAGTATGATTTTGAGCAAGGTAAAAGGAAAAGAAAAAGACACGAAAGGAAAAGAAAAAGACCTCGTGGACGGTCACCTAACCGCTAGTCAAGTAACCGTCCTCACTGGACTCTCTATTACGAACGCCCTGAGAGAAGCTGAGAACCGAACGAAGTGGAAGAACATCGTGCGTAAAGGCTCCCACAAACTGGCGCGACACGCGATATAATCGCGCGCGACACAAAGGCACCGCTCGTTCCATGACTTGCGGTGCCTTTGTGTTGCGTGTCGTGTCGCGCCTGTTTGAAGGAGCCTTAAAGCCACGAAGGCTTTTAAGGGAAACGACCTTCAGTAATGAAGTACGTGACCACGAAGAGATGATTTTGATAATATTGTGTTCGCAACACCATAAAATATCTATCAATTCTTTAGGAGAAAATCGCTTTTAAATTTACCTCTAACACATCAACCTAACATAAACCTTATTGTGACGAGAATAAAGATCACCATGATTTTGACAGACTTGTCAGTGGCAGCAACCCAAAAAAGCAACCTTATTAGAATGTCAATAAAGATAACTGATTTTGACAGTGATCAAAATAACTGTGAAAAGACTAAGACTATTCATGCTCGTAGACGGAAGAAGAAAATGCTTTTAAACATAAGCTAAAGCCACCAATAACATAAAGAACGTTGAAATTAAGAATATAAAATAGCGTACTAACTATAAATATACAACTTCGAGTCTTCACGTGACCAGAGGGCTGACCTATTTTCAGCATTGCCATACAACGTGGCCTATTTTTAGCATTGCCATTTCCTGTTAATACCGATGCGGACGAATTTTTTGATGCCCTTTGATTATTTCCCCTCCTTTTTATATAATTGTACATATTATTATTTTATTTTAAGACTCTTAAAGATAATCATCATCATTTCAGCCGAAAGACGTCCACTGCTGGACATAGGCCTCCCCCAAGCACCTTCACTTCGACCGGTTCTGTGCTTTTCGCATCCAACGGGTTCCTGCGGCCTTCAGAAGGTCGTCGGACCACCTTGTGGGAGGCCTTCCAACGCTACGTCTTCCGGTACGCGGTCGCCACTCCAGAGCCTTTCGGCCCCATCGGCCATCTGTTCTGCAAGCAATGTGCCCTGCCCACTGAAACTTAAAATTGGCGATTTTTCTAAGACATAAAACATTTACCATAAATAATGTTCTTATATGTTCATGAAACTGATTACACGATCACTTCTGTTCAGCACAGTAGTGGAAAGTTCCAGAAAGTTGAGCGTTAAACGGAATTCGTACTTCAATAAATATCTCAGTAGTATACTTGGGAATCCACAAACATCTTATCTACAAAGTTTGCGGAATATTCCGAAAGTTTTGCGAGTAAAGTATAAAATGATTACGATATATTTTCTTATCGCGTTTCTTCAGATTTTTCTAAAAGAAGAAATATTACATGGTTTACGCTACTTTCGTTTGTACACATACATACATCCAATGGGATATGCAGAAACTACAGAAAGCCACTTGTTACAATCCTTACATACTTACATCTTTTGATTCGTTTACATATACATCAGTGGCGCGGTTGCGTAACACACTAACAATAGCAATGGATTTTTGACAGTGCACAGTGCAATATTCATTGCGTCATTTACGTTATTGAGCTGTCAAATTTATCGGACATATGAATCAATGGATTAGCAATATCCTTCAAAAAGATTCAGATTGTGATTGAAGGTGTGTTGCTAAATGACCCCGCTGGTCATACACGCACGCCGAGTACACACTAAGCACCTGCAGTGCGATTCTGTAACCATCTCACCGTGAAAACTTAAGTGAAGTGAGCGTGGAGTGAGCTATTAATAGCGTCAATTCCTAGCAAAAACAAACTCACATCACCTTAGTTTTCACGGTGAGATTTTTACAGAATCGACCGGCCTATGTCCTTCGTTTTGTGTTTCGGTGAAATTGTATCTATTCGACTATTTGTCTGTTATAATTTCCGGGTGGCACGAGGTTCCCCTATATGGTGTTAAGCAGTGACATCGCTTTTGTGCGTACTACACGATAACCATTTCAGAATGTAAATAGTACCCACAGCTCTATCAAAGTATGATAACAAAGGACTATCCGAGCCTACGTGTATTGTTACTTTAATTAGGGACTTAAGTACTTATTTTTATGAAAAAACATGCCATCATCATCGTACCCACATTAAGTAATTTTAATGACATGTTTATGGTCCTTGACGTTATATTTTATCTGTGTATCGCATTAAGCTTTGTATATGCACAGACATCAGCACATCAAGCTACTACAATATGTCAAATTTCTTTAATAGATTTTCAACTTTATCGCTAAAGCATAAGGTTCAAGATTGATTGGGAGAATTTGACAGTTTCGGGTAGCTTGATGTGCGTCTGTACAATGCGTGCCACGAAAGAAGAGACTTGACCCCGCCTCCCCCGCTCTTTCCGCTGCCCCTATGACGTCCGGTCACTTCCCGCACTCAGACCTCATACCGCTAAAGATATGTACCTAAAATCGTGTTCTGCGCATAGCAAACCACGTAGTGTGTCAAGTCTCTTCTTTCGTGGCACGCATTGTACAGACGCCAGCATATCAAGCTACTACAATCTGTCAAATTTCTTTATTAGATTTTCAACTTTATCGCTAAAGCATAAGGTTCAAGATTGATTGGGAAAATTTGACAGTTTCGGGTAGCTTGATGTGCTGGCGTCTGTACAATGTTACATTTGTGAAGGCTGAAGGCAAATAATATCAGATCAATCAGCCTATAATGTTCCCACTGCTGGGACTGAGGCCTCCTCTCTTCGAGAGGGCGTGGGCTGTAATCTACCACGCGCCCAGTGCGGGTTGATAAATGTCGATGTCTTCGAATTTTTTGTTGTACGAAACGCCATTTTCGTCACGATGTTTTCTTTCACCGTTTTGAGAGCAGTGGTGATCAATTATTTACACAAAGTAAAGCGCCTGTCTGGGTTTGAACCCACGACTCGTAGGTCGGGGCCGTTACCACAGGGCCTCCACTAAAAAAATAATAATAAAATGCAAAATAATATACATAAATAGCCTCACTTGTTTGGAATTTAACAAGACTGCTTTCATACATGTGCTTCTACACAAGCAACGAAACAGTAAAGGCTCCTTCAAACAGGCGCGACTCGCGATAAAATCGCGCGTGACACAAAGGCACCGCAAGTTGCGCAACGAGCGGTGCCTTTGTGTCGCGCGCGATTATATCGCGTGTCGCGCCTGTTTGTAGAAGCCTTAAAGCAGCTTGGGCGGATAATGTGGTTATAGAAGACTAGCTGTTCGTCCGCGTAAAATTTCTTAATCCCCGACCTACTCCGTCGCATCGCATCGCCTGCCCGCGTTTATACTTCGTTCTCGCTCAGTTCGTTCCGTTTTTTGTTTTTGCTCGGCTCCTAAGAGGCATAGCGTGATGTTTAATAGCCTGAGCCTTCCTCAAGAAGTGGGCTATCAAATATAAAAAGTTTTTTTTTTTTTTTCGTTTCAAATCCAACCGGTAGTTCCAAAGATTAGCCTTCAAACAAAAAAAAAATCTTCAGTTTTACTATTAGTATAAAGGTTAAAAAGAAAATAATTATTATTTTAGTCAGAAACATGATCAAAGTTAAAATACCGACTTGGGATGACCCAATGAGGTGAAAAACCGTAACAAATATTTAGCAAACAATGTTAACGATATAAAGCCGAAGTAAATTCCTTAAATTTTCAGAACCATGTTTCATGATTATAAACATTAAGCTAGCTTCAATAAACCGGGCTATATTTAAAATATACCGGCGCATAAAGACGATTACAATAAATAAGTCAACGTTGGTATAACTAGCCAAGTCACAGGATTTATAGGCGGTGTTGCGTTTCACCGCAAAAATTTCGGAATTTATTGCATTTCGGATCTACTATTATGTTATTACGGAGCTTTTTGTTGGCTCGCACACGACCGACTGATGAGATCGACATAAAATCGGGATGAAAATTATTACAACACTGAAGTTATATGCAAGAAGGAGCGCTAAGAATTGGATCAACATACGAGGGAACATGCTTGACTGAAATGCAGCGTTATTCAATTATGTATCGTGATAATATGGGCTACCAACTCCCTCCGATCGGCAGCCGATAAGGAGTCGAGGGTATCCGATTAACTTTCGTAACTCAACTTACTTAATTCCCCTTGAGTATAAAACTTTTGCATGTCTCATAAACATAAACTCACGTTACACCTTCTTATAGGGGTAGGCGGAAAATATAGGACTGCTATGTTCGCAGGTTTTTATCCGTTTCTCGGATATCGGTGCCCGATTAAAATCAGTCGTGTGTAACCCTCAAAGGTTCATATTAGCTGCGTGAACTCATTTCGTATGAATATAAATGATTTATATCTTGTATTCTGCCTTCATTTACATGTTGTTATGTTAATAAACCTTTTTCTGTCCCCTCTATTTGTTGTATTTTCTTGGGTTTTTCCAGCGCCAAAAATACGAGAACTGAAAATTATGTTAACAAGGTTATTCGTCTTCTTTATGTTTCATGTTGGAAAATTCTTTTATGATGTTTTTGTTTTAAGTAAAAAACTGTATTGTTAAAGTTTATGTAATTCTAAAGATTGATTTATCATACGTAGCCTTTAATAGCCATTGCCAAACTTGCAGTGGGCAGGGCAGATTGCTCGCAGAACAGATGGCCAATGGGGCCGCAAGGTTGGGTTAGTGGAGCTGGAGTGGCGAACGCGTACCGGAAGACGTAGCGTTGGAAGGCCTCCCACAAGGTGGTCCGACGACCTTGTGAAGGCCGCAAGAACCCGTTGGATGCGAGAAGCACAGAACCAGTCGAAGTGGAGGTGCTTTGGGGAGGCCTATGTCCAGTAGTGGACGTCTTTCGGCTGAAATAATGATGATGATGTCCTTTATGTTACATTTTCTAAGGCAGTTTCTCCGAAGATTTTCTGCCGTGTCATTCACATCAAGAAAGAATGGAAGAAAAGTATTTATCTCACTCAGGAATATCACAAACTATAGGTCGGCCAAAAGTTGCTCGGTGCGGGAGGGATGATTGTTGTCACAAATTGACGAATCATTGAGCTCTCGCATCACGTCATCACACCCCTCCCGCACCGCGCTGCTACCTCAGGCAACGTCTCAGTTAAGCGGTCTTAAAATAATAAAAAATAAAACAAAAGTCAAATGAAAACGGAAAGTCCTGTACGAGGCCAAAAGGCATGCAGGCATGATGCTGCAGCATTTAAAAGTAAGTGTCGCAGGACTGGTATTCTGATAGGTTCAGCTGCGTAATGTCACGGACAGATACAGTAATGAATAATAAATAAAATAAAAATTAGATATATGTGAAGTAAGTTGCATAGCACTGATGTGAGTTCTATGTAAATACTATACTCTATATACCACATGGTATATAGAGTATAGTATTATTTAGTATACCGGGTAATGTGTCTTTCATTAACTTGAATGTGCCCTGGCGGCTGATAGTATGTCATGCTCACACAAATGTCTCGCTGACGGTGGCGTGTGTGTTGAATCATTTAGCTCCCTTCAAAATGGTTGAGCTGAATGGTGCTGATCTATGCGTCATGTTCGTGAACGGGCGCCGTCAGTTGGGGCTGGTCATCACTTAGCTGCCTCGGCTTATTTTTAATTATTTTAATTTTGAATTGTTGTTTTCTTACCATTTGCTGTACTCTGGACGCTTTTAACGCGTACGTCTTTTTTACATCGTTCTCATGTAATTATTAAATTCACATTAATGATGTAACTAATATTTTTGTAAAAATATAATTTTAAAGTGTCCATGGAGTTTCTTGCCCGTTCTTCTCCATAGGTATCTACGCTTTGGCATGGGCAACTAGCTTCATATTTTCTGACTGATCGACTTTTTGACAATTCAAAAGTGCCTGTAAATGGTTTAACTGTCACACACTACTTTTTGTAGGACAAAACCACCTACAGAGATCAGAAGAGTTTTGTATCTACTGAATTATTTTCTAAACTCCAAAAGGAAACCGCCGCCCGCGACACAGATTAGACCTTGGGAAAATAGACGCAAGCCTCAACGAACAAAGAACATGTAGCATGTGACGGCCAAGCGTAATATAAACACAGTGTTGTAGTGGCATAGTTACTTGTACAGACGCCAGCACATCAAGCTACCTGAAACCGTCAAATTTTCCCAATCAACTTTGGACGATAAAGTTGAAAATCTATTAAAGAAATTTGACAGATTGTAGTAGCTAAATGTACTGGCGTCTGTACTATTTATTCTGTGGCATAGTGCACCGTGCTCGCGTAAATGGAACGCGTACTTTATTGTTTGGTTTGGCTTGCGCGGTAACTGGCTGGCTTTAATCACAAAATATATACAGCGAAATGGCATTTATTTGTATTCTTTTTTTGAGGTAAATGCCAGGACTGCGTTTGTGTTAACAGGATTTATACATTGGCAAGTACTATGCTTTGAGAGCAGGATGGCCCAGTGGTAACGGCCGCGACTTAAGAGTTGTAGGTCGTGGGTTCGAACTCAGGCAGGGCTTTACTTCGTGTATTTAATTTCATCACCACTGCTCTCAAAACCATGATGGAAAACATCATCTGCCTAGCCTTTTCCCAACTATTTATTTAGAATAATCTAAATATATTTTTTTAATAATCTGACAAAAAATCAGAATGATTGTATGTATATATTAGTATGATTTTTATTGTAAAAAGAAAGTTTTTAGAGGTATCTTCATAATTTTTTTTTTATCATATCAAATTAGTTGTATTATGTTTTTAACACACTATCTACCTGCCATATATCCTGAAGAATATCATTTTTTTTTCTGATTTTGTTTACTGTAGTCGATCATATACTTTTATTGTTTCTAAAACTTGCGTTTTTTTGCGTTTAGGTCCTATACTGCCGTGCTAAACGCAAAAGCGGTATATCAAGAAAAGCTAGTTTCGAGAAAATTAAAGTTTTCCTTTTTTTTGAACGATTTGAGGTAAAGCTGAGATAGGGAACACTTTTCTAAGGACTTTTTTTTTAAGATACCACTATTTGGCTTAGCTCATTGGCTGCATATTTCTTTAAGCTATCCGATGCCACAAAAATCAACTTTACAAATTTTTTTGAGATACCGCTTTTGAGCTTAGCACGGCAGTATAAGCCCCTTAAGCGTTTAATTTTCGCACCAACTAGACTGAAGAAAAATGTACCTATGTGTTTTTGACCTTGTTAAACTAACACGTGGAACGGCTCGCTACAGAGCTACTCGAATTTTCAGAATTAACCTTTAAATGATTAATGAGGAAAGTTTTTAAAGTGCTTTGAATATATTTGAAAATTAATGGCTTATTTTTAAGTAGATAGCTGAAGTGTGCTATTAAAAATGTAGGAGTATTTACAGTTACGTATATTTTAGCGGGTTTTGTCGGCTTATTTCGTATTCAAAAGGAGCTCTTAGTCATGTACTGGGGCTTATTTAATCTATACTATAATAAAATAGTAATGAAGAATTTTTGTCTGTTTGTCTGGATGTATGTTCCGGATTGGCGCAAAAAAGGGCTGAATGAATTTGAATGAAATTTAGCACACACATATATAGTTTATAATCTTAATACATAGGTTCCTTTTAATCCCGATAGTACCGTTCCCTTGGGATATTTTATGTCATACACGTGGGCAATGCCTTGGGCAAAAGCTAGTGGCTCCGCTAGTGGGGTCCGAGTACTCGTGGCTTGTTCAATGAAATCTCCAAACGGCTGGTTGACACTTCCCATGACCCAAAGGCTGGCATTTATCCTGGCCAGAGGATAAGTACCTATTGCCATACAACGTGGTAATACTGCCAGTCCTTTGGGTACATTACAAATCGACAGCGATGCGGAGGAATATTTCGATGCCACATTTGTGCTTGTGAACAGTTTTATTTAGGTTATGTGTAAGCAGATTCTCGTATAACCTATTATTATTTAATTTATTAACGTCTTAATCACCGCTAATGAGACAAAATTGATTTTCTATTGTAATGGGCCCATATTGGCCCGCGCTGGGCTGGAGTGGTTAAATTCATGTCACAGTTCCCGTAACTGCACTATTCTGATAACGATATTTAATTACCTGTTATTATTTAGGTATTCGTGTAACTGGGTTATGTAGAGGTCTGATATACAGTCGTTCCATGTAAAATAATGGTATTCAATAGCAGCCGGTTAGACTGGAATTTGGAAAAGGGCTAGGCAGATCATTATTTGGGTATTTATGCTCTGAAAACGATTTCTATGCATAAAGATTATCCTTTTTGACGAACAGGTGTAAAAGAAAGAAGAAAAGTAAGAAAGAAAAATAGTTTGTTCTGCCCAAACAGACGCAAATATTAAAAAAAAAAAACAATAAAAAATGCGTACTAGACACACTAATAGGTACAAAGTAACCAAAAGCCTCGTATTTAAAACCTTTTAAGTAAAAAAAAAACTATTCCCAACATTCTGATTATGAATTGTCAACAAGAAAATGATACTGCCAGAATTTGATATTTTTAGGCAAGCAACATTTTTATATTAAAATATTGATGCGCTAGGTACGAGTGTTAAATTTCTAAACGCGCTTTGTATAATGCACAGTCGAGTTGGAGGTATTCGCCACCACAATTACATATATTCTTCCATAAGTAGCTCTAAAATGTTATTTATTTGGACAATTTTATGTAAACTATATTAAGTACTAAGTGCATTAATAAGTTATTTTAAATGTGATATTTTATCTTTGGAGACAAAATATTCGAAACGAAAACGCTACAGAGATATTTCGAAATTTGCTTTCACATATATATCTACATAATTGATTGCCAGACGAACGTGATATATATTTCTTAAAACATACATATGTCGGAAAAAGTGTTGTCGTAGAATAGTGCCTGAAATGAAATCGTTTAGTCTGTGAAGAGGATATCACTTTTACACGTCATATTAAAAAAATATTAAAGAATAAGCTAGAATAGTTGGACCCGCCATTTCTTACCGCCAGGTAGTAGGGGGTCTCAGGGGTAGTCATACCCCTGAGAAGAAATGGCAAACTCCTAACATTGTAATTTAGTTTTTGATCCGATCCAGCCTGTCTCACAGCCTGTGACACCCTAAGCCGAGGTCAGTACACTCTGTACCCCACAGGGGGTGCCCTTAGCGTGTAGTCGCTTAGTTTATTAGTTGTATGTCCTGCTTGGAGGCACTAATTTATTAAGCATCCACAGAATAGTTAAGCAGCCGACGATGACCTGCAAGATGCTATAAAAAAAGACATTTAGTTTCAATAATCTATACAAATAAATAAAATTGAAGTGTATTTTTGTAATGTCAAAATAACAGGTTTTTACTAAATTCTTAAGAAGTTATATACGGTACTTATAACAATTAAACATTTAATTTTTGTGCGTTTATTTCGACTAATCTCCGAACTGGCTAGACCGATTTTGATGAAATTTGGTATGGGGATATTTTGAACCCTAGTAAAGGACATAGACTTTTATCGTCATACAAAGCGGGCGAAGCCGCAGACGGAAGCTAGTTAAAATTAAAATCAATTTAGTCAATTAAATTTTTGAACGACAATTTTTTGAGGGTTTTCCCACCCAAGACGTTGTCATGGTAACTTTATATAAAACAAATTGGATAACTGGTTCCAATTAATATTTACCGTAAACCGTGGTAATAGATAGATGTTTGAGACACGTAAATATTTGATAAGACCTTACTGTATCATAGACACTAATAAATTAATCAAATGATTTGGTGGTGGGTGTCAGAGAACACTTTATTAGTCATTTCTAAACACATAAAGCATAATAATTAGCTTATAATGTTCCAACAAGACCAGGAGTGACCCAGGACACAGGTCTCTTCTCTGTGGGAGGGAGGAGTTAGCCGTAATCGTCCAGCGGGGCCCAGTGCGGGTTGGTAGATTTCACGTCTTCAAATTTTTGGTTCTAGGATATTATGCCGGTTTCCTCACAATATTTCCTTCACCGTTTGGACGATGTTTCCTTTGGAGAAGAATGGTTATGAAATAATTTACACAAAGTAAAACATCTATGAGGGTTCGAACCTTCGACCTACAACTCTTAAGTCGCGGCTATTTCCACTCCGCCACCACTGCTCTATACATGTAATATGAAATTCATGTTTGCCTTCAAGCAAAGTTACTCGATAAAGGTCCCTCCCCCACATAGTTGTAGTAAGATTCTAAGAATGTTCCCAAAGATTCTTGTAATTGTCACTTTCGCCACCACTGCTCTATACATGTAATATGAAATTCATGTTTGCCTTCAAGCAAAGTTACTCGATAAAGGTCCCTCCCCCACATAGTTGTAGTAAGATTCTAAGAATGTTCCCAAAGATTCTTGTAATTGTCACTTTAATTAATTATACATACTTGTGTTTACAGATTCGTTTGACTTTGTTGGAAAGTAAAGCGATCACGCTAAACAACTATCTTTTAACACTAGAAATGGGAACAAAATTAGATCAACCGCGTTTAAGATTGTCTAAAGTAAAAATTTCTTGTATGGGTTTACTGTGTAAAATGTTAAAATAAAATACCATTAGATATTCTTCAACTAAATGACAAGAAATTTAAAACATGCATTAAATGCACACTATGTAGACAAGCATATTATAAGTTGGATAATTATATCTTAGATAAAAATGCTTGGCATAATGCTGGTCCTGCTCCACAGGCAGGCACTTGGGTTCACTTGTTAAAATTTCAATATTTGGAAGAGATGCTTCCCTTTTTTTATTGTTTCTGACATTACAAACTTAATTTTTATTTTAATTAATCAAGTTTTAATTGTTGAATACTTCAATAATAAATATCTCTTCCTGTTTTGTAGTAAAATTTTATTAATTTCTTAAATCTTTCTCTTTTTCTTTAATCTTTCTTTCTTTTTTATTAATTTCTTATTTCTTTCTTCTTTCTTTTTTTTTCCTGGTCTGAATTAATTGTTTTTTATTTTTATTTTTTTTTTATTAAATAAATTGCAAACTGTAGTTTTGTATAATTTAGAAGCATTCATTAAATTTTGTAAATGTGAGAACATGGATCCGCTTATTATGTAAAAAACTATCAAAATCTAGTCGCAGTCTCATCTCGACGACAAACAAATGTCAAAAAATTGTCAAAATGTTAATGTAAATGTTAATTAGAGGTATTTTTGACAGATTGAGACTGAGATCACAATGTGAACATTCTTAAAATTACGAGAATTGCCTATAAGAGCGTTATTTTGTTAGAAAAGTTTCGTCTTTATATCAGAGTCCTTTCAAAATATATATATTTGGGAACCTAGATATTCTGTAATTCAATCGGAATAAGTACACACTTCCTTAACCCATTGAAGGACACTGAACGCCCCTCGACGTAATAACAATAAAACTTCTATTGTGTCTCGTACAGTGTCCTTCAATGTGTTAAGAATATGTTTGATTTACAAATTATTTTGGTATTAAGTTTGTATGAACTACGCATTAGCATGCGTAGTTCGCCGGCCCCTTAAGTCACGCTTTCCTATGTGTATCAATATCTAAACATGATAAAACAAAAAAAAACTAACTTTTTTAACTCATACTTCATTTTGTCTGCAATCGTAGACCCCAAAAAAAACATCAAACTTTCTTTTTTTTTTTATTATGCCCCATTACATCTGCAGAGTTTTGCCAGCTAATTTATTTTGGCGCAGTATTTTTTTTTTCGACAAGCAGTATTAGGCACTAGTTCCGTTGAAATTACGTACAGTTATGGGACGTTAATTAAAACTCTCAGTATGCTAGTTGGCGAATGCTGGGTAACCCTGCTGGGTAAATACAAAGAATAAAAATAATTATCAAAAGAAGCAAATCATAATTGTTTTAACAGCTCCTAATAGATACCGGACTGTTTGTATTTCGTGCGGCAGAGATAACGCTCTACGAAGTCGAAATTAGCCGATTGTCTCTTTCCAAAGGTCGATGTGCAATATTTATCGCCGGGTACTGTAGATAGAAATATTTTTATTTTTTATGTACACCATAAAAATCACAGATATAAATTTAGAAATGTATATACTACGTAATCAATCAACAAAATCTATTCTCCACGTAATAAACGCATTTCCTACAGTATTTTACGACTTCCTAAGAGCTAACTTTCTTATCCTATCCGACGTTTACGACGACAAATGAATACAGCACAGTGGGGAGGCAAAAACGTCTCTTTGCACGAAATCGTAATAACCCACCGTCACGTAGACATATGCCTCCAGCGAAACATGTTTAGAGCTGATTTTTCTTCGGATATTGAAGATCTCCGGTTTATGACTGAGAGTTCGAGGTATTGCTGAATTTCCTTTGCTCCTGATTTTTTGTGAAATGTCTTTGAGTATAGTGTAGTGTTGAGTATGGTAAATTCCGATTGGGAGATAAAAGCGGGACTGACGAAAAAAGATAGTTCGATGTTGGGCGTGATTTGATTACGGTTCGCGTTTTATTCTGGTTTATCAATCTGGCGGAGCGGAGCTATTCTGTAAAAATCTCACCGTGAAAACTTAGGTGAAGTGAGCGTGGAGTGAGCTGTCAATAGTGTAAATTCCTAGTAAAGAAAAAACTCACTTCACCAAAGTTTTCACGGTGAGATTCTTACAGAATCGACCGGCAGTTCCGCTTTAAAGGACTTCGCTTGAGTTTGTTAATGAGTTTTATTCGATTCGCGTTTTATGTGATTTGTAGGTACTGATAAGTATTAGTTAGGCTATAACTTGGTGAAAACAAAAGTTACCACTTCGTCATCTGGCTAGCCTTTTCCCAACTGTTGTTGCAGTCGGCTTTCAGTCTCACCAGACGCAGCTGAATACCAATATTTTACATAGAGCCACTGCCTATCTGAATTTCACCACTCAATTACTGGGTAACACGGTACCCTTAGTAAGACTTTCGGGCTTCTACTGTCCGTCACGACTGTCATCGATCCACGAATGACAACCGTGAAAAACGGCTTATCAAAAAGGGCTTAAACGGAAGGATCTCCGTATGTAAAGATAGTCACCCATCCACGGACTGACCGCGGCAAGCATAGAATAAACTAATCGATCGACCCGTGCGGCTATTATTTCTTCCCTTTACAAAGCACAAGTCCGATCCTGCATGGAGTATTGCAGCCACCTTTGGGATGGCTCAGCGAAATACCAACTTGCCGCGCTTGACTTGGTGGAACGCAGAGCTAAGAGGCTCATTGGCGACGTAAAACTGGTGGATACCAAGCTTCACAGCTTGGCTCATCGCCGCAAGGTTGCCTGCTTGTCGGTCTTCTACAGATTGTACTTTGGTGAGTGTGCCCAAGAACTCCACGACCTCATTCCACCGGCCCCCTTCTACTTTCGGACATCCAGACGCACTGCAAGTTACCATCCCTGCCTAGTTGCTATTCCACCAATTCGCACTAAGCGTTTTCAAATGTCCTTTATAATGCGCACAGCAAAAGAGTGGAACTCTCTACCTGCGTTTGTGTTTCCGAGTGCATACAACCCGAATCTCTTCAAAGTAAGAGTGAACAGGCTTCTTCTGGGTCAGCTCACTTCATCGTAGACTTTGTCTCTGTCATCTCTGACCTAGACTAGAGTCAAGAGCAAACCATTTCAAATAAAAAAAAATTAAAAAAATCTAATCAAAATACAACTTCAGAAACCACATGGGCAAAAATATTAGAAATCAACGTAAGCAATAATTTACTGCTAAAACCTCAAAATCAAACCAGAAAGCTCTTTATATAATTAAAGCATATTAATTTCTCTCACACACGGTCACAGAAAATGCACCGCCATCCGTTTTACCGTAGAAAATGTAATTAAAAGACTGCTCGGTCTGCGATTCAGGCCAAAGTTACGCTACACTAACGAGGGGTGGTGTTAAAAAAGGTTCTTCAGCTGAAAATGATCCGTCTACCTTTTGTGGTACAAAGGGTTGCAATTCGAAAGTCCCCCGTCAATAATAAACACCATTCGTAAAGGAAAAGATTTCGATTCGGAACGCGAGCGAAGCTGGGTAGCGTCATAGAATAGAAATCAATATAGAAGCGACACGTTGATAAGACCTGTTTTAAACAAGCCTAAAGGGTTGCTAATTTGGACGATGATTATGTGCAGAGATTTTACCCGTCTATATTAAATAAAATATGGTATCTACTATAGGCTGTTGAACGTTTTAAACAATTTATATGAATTTGAGCTGTTGTAACTCGGTGGTAACGGGAAAAAAAAGCTGAGTTTTGTGTTATAAAATAAACATACTTAGTCAGAAATAGAGGTGATAGCTGGGAATCCCACCCATAACAGACATGAATGAGAATGAATGTAAAACAGATAAAGTATGAGGAATAAAAGTACGAGAGGCAAAAATGCGAGAACTGGTATGAAAGGTAAACCAGACAGGCATAGGCTCCGATAATGTTGGAGGTAGAAGTGAAAAAAAAAAAACTCGGTGGTAACGGCCGCTACTTCCAAGTGGTAGGTTTCAACCTAGCCATTCACATTGCCCATTCGATGTGCTCATATTTGTTGGTTCATAATCTATTATATTATATATCATATCATCTATTATATTATCCCTAGGGAATCTTATTTTAACTACTATGGAGTCTATTTTTTTCAATTCCTCGAAATTCCGTTGAGGCAGATCATTATTTCAGAAATTAAGTAAGAACCCCAGAAATTAGGCGTAAGTTTGAATGTAAATTATTTAACAATTCATCAACAAAATTATTTAACATTCAGTGCTATAAGCCGTGGTATAAGCATAACTTTTACCAATATACACACATGTTCCTACTTTCAGTAAGTATATCTGCTTCTAAACTAGATATAAGTTTTACTTGATAACACAATATCTGAAGTTGAGATGTAATTGGAATGGCTGCGGATCTAGATATGATTGACGGCTGAAAATTGGTATTTGGTGGGTACAATGTTACTCTGTAACGTACTGAAAATCGTAAGTAACAGTAAGTAAGTAAATGAGAAGTTTACAGTATTATTTGTCTTATTAAAAGTAAATCTATATCTATACTAATATTATAAAGCTGAAGAGTTTGTTTGTTTGGTTGAACGCGCTAATCTCAGGAACCACTTGATTGTTTTTTTTTGTGTTGGATAGGCCATTTATCGAGGAAGGCTATATAATATCACGCTACGATCATTAGGAGCGGAGCATCAATGAAAAATGTTGTAAAAACGAGAAATATTATTCCTTTTGAGAGCTTCCGTTGGGTACGCTGCGTAAACGGTTAAAGTTACACAAAAATCATGTATTAGGGAATCTTTTCCCTTTAAAAGTTCTAAAAAAAGGTCCGCGACAGCATAAATATGTCTGTCTTTTAAGGGAATCACCCTTAAAAGACAGACATATTTATTCTGTACACTATAACCTTTTTTATGGTAATCAAATTTGTTGTAAAGTAATGCATTATTTGAGAAGGTGTTTTTATAAAGAGGATATAATCCGTATCCAAATAAATATGTTATTCATCGCAAGTAAGTATTTAATTTGAATCAAAATTGCTCTTGACGTCATTTGATTTCAATGAATATCTTAGGAGATATCATAGTTTTAAAATAAAGTCGCAAGGCGCCCGGTCATGAGTACCACTCTTATTGTTCATAGCGTGATGTACCCAAAATAGCTTCGTACTGGTAGGTTTTTTCCTCAAATTAACGCGGGTGAAACGGCGGGGCACAGCTATATTGAAATAAAGTTTCACATTATTTGATATCTGTTGTCCAAGACTTCGTCTGCGGTCCAGGATGAGATATGCCTATGTCTATCTCAGGTTACCTTTAAGTTTTTATTCATTTTGCATAACAACAAATTACCTTGACTTTACCTATATACAGAATCCATATCTGATTCTGTCGAGTATCAATCAGTTTGGCCTTTTCCAATTATGTTGCGGCCGGCTTCCAGTCTAACCGGATGCAGCTGAATACCAGTAGTTTACATGGAGCGACTCCCTATCTGACCTCCATAACCCAGTTACTGGATAACATGATACTCTTTAGCATGCTTGGTTTTTGGGCTTCTGACTACCAGTAACGACTTCCAAAGATGTACGAATGTCAGCCTGGACCATCGGATTAACGTGCTTTCCGAGGCACGGAGTAGTCTCGACATCCATTCACGCACCGAATGCGGCAACCGTAGCTCTCCGCGCGTCAGTGCCGGAACTAGCCCACAAGGAAAATTAAGCAATTACGTAGAGCATCACGTCTCGGGGGGCACCATAAGGCTGAAACAGCCGAAACAGTATTTGCTAGCACATGAATGGCAAGGCTGTTTATCAGCAAGATATACAAGACCCAAAAGCCACTCTAAATATGTGCGCCAATCTTTACAAATCGCTCGTCGATGTTTTGGAAAAATACGAGGCGACTAGTGGATAGGAGGGCCTACACGCGTGGATTGCTTCATAACGTATCAAGTAGTCTTAATCCGGCACTGCCGCGCGTACCCTATGTAGTACGATACAATAGAAAATAACTCGTGTCTCATTAGCGGAACTTGAGAGGTCATCCTTCGATCGACCAGTGCGGCTGTTATCATTTAGCCATGAACCCTGTCGAGTATCATCATCATCATCATCAGCCTATAATGTTCCCACTGCTGGGACACAGGCCTCCTCTCAGTGAGAGGGAGTGGGCCGTAATCCACCACGCGGGCCCAGTGCGGGTTGGTAGATGTCACATGTCTTCGAATTTTTGGTTCTAGGACATGCCGGTTTCCTCACGATGTTTTCCTTCACCGTCGAGTATAATGTAAGGATATCCAATTAAGCATTCTCAGTAAGTAACCGATCACTGTCAAACCGTGTAAGGAGCAACGACATAAATGATATAATAATATGCTAATAAATATTACGACGGGAACTTTCCGCCACGGCAAACACTCTCTGACGGTTCCCGATCACCCACGCAGTCTCCCGACTGCTCCCGACGATAGATTCGCGTGTCATTTGCCGAGCCTCTCTACCGCCACTCATCTCCATACATTTGCATGTTGTTTGTCGTGTGTCGGCTGTTGAGGCCATCGCTTTTGCCTATTTTAATCCCTTATGTATAGCACGGGTTTGAGTTTGTTCGAGAGAAAAAATCGATAAAGATGTGTGCGTAAAAGCGCAAAGATAGCGCTTTTAGTTTTTTGATGGAGGTTTAACAAGGCAAACTTTACGACAGCGTCAAATAGCATCAACCTTTGAAAAAAGCACTGTCGCTATCTTCAATTTATTGGTTCATTTCTAGATCCGTTCTTGTTTCAAAACTGAGTTCCATAACTACAAAACCTCTTTCCTGGCATAAACTTTCTTTTAAAAAAAGCATTTTTTATTATTAAAACTCCAAACATTTTTAATAAACACTCACAGAAATAAAATACAGTGGCCTGAGAAGTTAAGCTGAGCACGTTTAGCTTCGTTCCGGTTGGCAACCAAGGTAAGAGAGATTGTAGTGTTTTGTTAGATGCTTACCATACGAACACGTAGGCAGCGGCAAGACTGTAGCCGATTTTCAAAGAATTTTTCAATTTAAGTAAAGTTTGTCTAATCTGAGGCTCACAATAATTCTTTATCCTTTTTTTCTTTATTCTTAGTTCATGTTACATATTATCATTTTAGCTTTATGTCACAATGTCACTACAGTTGTGAATTATTTGAGTTTATTAAAATAATAATTATGTATAGTTCTAAATTCGTACTTATAAAACCATTAGGCTGACTGTTAATTAACATGGAGCATACGCTACAAACTGTGACCGAGTAGGGGTGATAATATATTTAGTCGTTAGTTGACCTTTAAATTGATGCCTCCGCACTACTACTATTTAATTAATAGGCCATGGACGTTGGGTTTAAAATATAGCTGATACATTGATATAAACGGAATTGTTGTATGGAGCGGAGTGCTAGGCAACAGCAAAAAAGCACGAACAGCCATTGCACACAACCGAAATGAAAATGCTGCGCTGGGCGGGCAGTGTCACACGTCTTGACAGAATACGCATACGCAAAGAGCACGTGAAGGGATCTTTCGGAGTGGCCCCAATAACGGACAAACTAAAAGAAAACAGGCTTAGATGGTATGGCCACGTAATCAGAAGAGATGATAGTTTCTCAGTAAAAACAGTTTTCAATATCCCTACGAAACGCCTGGGAAGAGGCATCGAGAGGCAGATGAAAATGCAGAACCTAACGGCTATGACAACACAGGACAGAGAAAGGTACTGCGTCTTTCCTACAAAGTTTTTTAGCAAATTTTCTGGTTCATTTTAGAAACAAGCGATCCGAATCTTTTATATTAATATTTGTTGAAGTCGCATAGCTTTAATCCACCCGTCTGAACCACCCTTACCACTGGCCTTGTTCATTTCACAGCTCTGGGTATGCCTTTCATTTAGAAAGATATAGCGGGCTCCGTGCAAGGGTAATAGTGTATGAACGTCTCAGCTCGCTGCAATTAGCAGGTTTACCTCCACGTCCTCATAATTTCCTGGTACTCCTATCATTGCACGTGAATCATGGACGCCGTAAATTAAGGTGAAATTCGCACGCTCGCAAGTTAATTCTGCTATTCGGTTTTTGTTGGTTTATAATACGAATCTTTTTTTATATCATGGGGCGTTATTTTAAACATTGCCTTTACCAATTTCTCGGTGCATTAACGATACAAATCTCACACGTAAAAACGCCCAGGAATAAATATCTGCAGATCAAATACCTAAACGCATTTTGCTCCGTGCAAGAATCAAACGTAAAGCGCAAATCAACCACTGCATCATCCATTTAGAGTTTATGAATTTATGCACACATAATTCTATCGCTTTTTTATTTTATTTTTGCACACGTTTCGTTTCATTTTCTTTACTAACACGTTCATTCTTCGCCAGCAATGTATCTACACATCCCAAATATATACGTTGGCGTGATTGTAACATAATAAAAACGCGACATTATACCTCCAAGTCTTTTTAGCTCTGTCCTCAATAAACTCTTATCTCAGAGGGACTGTGTTTTAGTGCGAAATAAAATGCTAGTATGCACTTTACGATGCGAATAGATACGCGGGGACCGAGACGTCGAGTGTATGCTAAACTTTAGAACAACGAGAAAGATTTATGCCCGGACTTAGAGTAATGAGGTGCGAACTAAGGTTGGACTTACAGTACCCGGCGATAAATATTGCACATCGACCTTTACCTTTTTTGTATTTTATACAAAGAATAAAAATAATTATCAAAAGAAGCAAATCATAATTGTTTTAACAGCTCCTAATAGATACCGGACTGTTTGTACTTCGTGCGACAGAGATAACGCTCTACGAAGCCGAAATTAGCCGATTGTCTCTTTCCAAAGGTCGATGTGCAATATTTATCGCCGAGTACTGTACATTAATTTTATGTTTCAGATTTATTCTTTTATTTTTTATTTATTGGTCTACCAACGATTGTTTACACCAGTTATAGGCAAAAAAAAAACAAGCAAAAACAGATAAACAATAATGTACAATAACTTAAAGGTAAATCTGCATGCAAAATGAAAGTTGTACAACCGATAGAGAACAAAATTAATAGAAAACTACCCTCATTTATAACAACCACTAGTATCTAAATTGTTACATGATGTAAGATCCTGAAATAGAGAACAAAGAAGAAAAAAAAACAAAATGGTAATTTTAGATGAGCGATGGTAGATTTGATGGAACAGATTAATAGTTACACTGATAGCTAGTTAGAAATAAATAAACAGTATGTATTGGGACTCGCACAATAAACACAAAATAAATGCCGACGATCTCGCTGGAGATCACAAAATAAACTAAACATAAAAACACTTAAAATAAAAGTTTAACGCGAACCTATTTCGAATCGCTCCACACCACAATCCGATCGTCCAATAAGGGCGCAGCTTCTAGAATGTTCTAGAAGCCGTGTGAGAAAGAGACGACATGCAACCTTTATTTTGACATTAGTCGTCTGACGTCCGTCAACTGGGCTGCGCATCAAAAAGGGAAACAATCAAGACAAACATCTCTGAGAAACAATTTACGAAACTTTATCATTGCCACTGAACCCATTAACTTATACAATACACACATATCACATAAAAACAATTTCTAGATTTCCTCACTCTATCAAATAGAATCACTATAAAGATGTTACTTGCGACTGAACCCTATTGTTTTGATATTCATTTATGTTACTGGAAATAAAGCATTCACAGTACAATATGTGTGTATGTTAAAAAAATAAAATGGAAATAAAAACAGAAAGTCCTATACGAGGCCAAACAACTCCTATCTATACAACTGTGAGTTGATTCAATACATTGAATGGAAGAACAATACGACACAACATACATTAGAACGCTAAAGTTTTCGCTTCAGAGGTTACAAAATCTAAAAATGTGATGCCTAGCCAGCCCAGGCTCAAAAATGGTTTAGATAACATTTTTATTGGTTGTTTCTTACGATGTGGTTCAAACTGTTTCTTATGATTTAACTTTATTTACCCACATAAATCCTACTAGCAATGACTTCCCGGTTATCAAGTTACACTAACTTTTATGCGAGCTTTTTCATCATGTGCCGTTGGGGTTGACTTCCAGTCTCAGCAGATGCAGCTGAATACCAGTATTTTACATGGAACGACTGCCTATCCGACCTCCACAACCCAGTGGGTAATACGATACCCCTTGGCAAGACTGGTTTTCAGACTTTCGGGCTTCTGACTTCCCGTAACGACTGTCAAAAACCTACGAATGAAACCTGGCACCAATAGCTTAACTGACTTTCCGAAGCACGGAGGGGTCTTGATGTGTATTGGATAGTCCCCCGTCCAAGCGTTGCTTAAGCTTGAAAATCGACCCGTTCAGCTGTTATTATTTATTTAGCCACGAGCCCCATTAATACTGTGTAAGTAGGTAAGTAAAAAGATTAAAATAGTATCAGTTACTTTTCTTGCCCTTATTCCGACAATATTAGATTATTATGTCCATGAAACGTGCGCTCTTCCAGAAAACTCGATATATTTGGCAGGATAAGGAAACTAACTGTATCAACTCCCTTACTTCCCACGCATTATTAGAGTCAACTAGGGAAAATTGGTCACTATCGTAGCATCCCGTTTTCCTCAATTAACGCGTGCCAATCTCGTTTGTGATAATACCTAAGCATAGTATTTAATCTTTGTTTTTCTTACATTCCTAAATCATCTGTGTCGCTTGGTTTCGAACAGAAATATGTCATTTAAAGATTCGGTGCAATGACGTAATCCTTGTCATTTTCTTTCATATTTTTTTTGTGAATCGTGTCTTTACGTGTAGCGCGTTAAGTAAACGAAATCGGCGTATGTACGGCGTGGCACAGTTGCCACAAAAAGAAAATAGCGTTCGTTGAACCGTTTCTCCATGTTATGTACTGTGGACGATTGTGAACTAAAATTATAAAACATAATAGGTACATAATTTTTGATTAAGTCCCATGCATGTGTCGGAATATGTAGAGTTATAGAATATAATCTTGATTTCTTTTCCTAAATTGCATGGAATTAGTACGTACTATATTCTTGCCAAACTGTCAAGAGTATTTCTAGACGAATAAGCAACGAATTCAGAACGAACCGGTGATTTGTGAGTTGGTCTAAATAAATACAATAACTTATTTGACTTTCACCTAAGATTTAAGGATAGCAGAATTAAACATAGTATTTTAAATATTTTCTTAATTTGATGTTCTATTTTTGATGTATATGTAAATTACTCAGTGGAATGTATGTTTATGGGACTTCATCTAATGAGGGTTTTCGTGAAAATTTACGACACCAGTTGGCACCACTGTGACAAGAGGTCTTCCAATATAAAATATATGATGACGTTCATCATTCGATTCATTCATTCGTTCATCATTCAGTCATGACTAAAGAAAATATAGGCTCTTTGACAGATGCCTGGACCTGACGTGTCAGTGCTGCCACCTAGCGAACGTCATTTCAGAAAACCCTCATTATAGTCGGATAAATCGTTATAAAAATAATTTGAATAATGTCTTTTATCGTTTTAACAGTTCTGCCAAAATAGATTTACATAAGACTGTCAATATTAAAAGTTATTGGGTCAAATGTATGATTGTTAAAAATGGCGGGAATGTTAGATGTACTTGAGTAATATTGGGGGGCCTATAAAATATGTGAGCCCGCCAATTCTGGTCCTCTGGTTGGATTCAACTGTGGTGAAAGATGGACTACCGTTCCCGTAAGTTAATTAATATTATTGCTTTTAAGTTTTAACTGTGTTGTCCTCTAAGTGGTATAATCAGGGCGAGCGAAGCGAGCCCTGCTATATCCCACAACCTGAGCATTTTGTGGTACACTTTACGGAAAAACTATTACGCCTATTGCTTTGTGCTTTAACGTAATAATTTCTATTTATATGTAGATGTGTTATCAGTAAAAAAAATTATAATTTAAATTATATAAAAATATTTAAAAAAACTGCCTTAAAGATTATTTCCACGCAGAAAAACGACGCGAGCCCTCACAAAGCTCTGCTTTTTGCTAGTATACGTATAATATAATAAGTCTGATATTGTTTTTGTGTTAAATCGAATTACGGAATATTCATGTTCTGTTTCTTTCCATTGCTAATTTGCTATTGCTTTGAGAAATGGTCCAAAAGATTAATCATTGGTGTGGTAACAATAATTGTTTATGCAAATGTACAATGTTTTGATACAATACTTTAAAACAACCTCCCATGAAGTTTGCTTGTCCTTTCTTCTTCATGATGACCTAGTTTTGGAAACGGACAACTAGTTTTCTCATTAACGTATTTAACTGACAAGCCTAATTGAAATAAATGCCTAGTCTTGTCTTTCTGTGCTTTTCTTCATTAAAACCCTTTCCCTACACACCATATACATAGGTACTTCATATAGTAAATAACTAGGTACCACCAGACACAGTAAATGACACCAATCAAGCACATTGAGTGTGCTAGATTGGTGTCAAAAAAATTTCTTTTTAATGTTTGTCTCTGACTGTTTCTTCCGGCTAATCTCCGAAACGGCTGGACCGATTTTGGTAGGACTTTCACTGGCGGATAGCTGATGCTATAAGGAATATTTAGTATTAGGAGGTTTAACAGTTTCCCTGTCCCATGAATCATATATGATTCATGTTGATTGTTTAACTATTGTGTCTACTTTATGGACAGTGAATCTGTTAATAAGGAGTTATAATTTCTTTATTTAAATAATTTAGTGATACTCCTAGATCTGGCGCTTAGCAAAGGATGTTTTCCTATTTGGAATCCTGACGTTTTGATATTTGTCTCAGTAATTATGCGAATAATAAGAGTAGATAATAAAAACAGTTCAAAACATTCTACAACTGGTTATAAAGTTTGTAAATATTCGTCTTATCAAAATAAGATTTATTTTCTCTGAAATATTTTACTTAACCATGTTGGAAATAATTAAAATGATTGTAATTGGCCAAGTTTGGCAAACTTTCTCAACAAAATGCCAACTTTATATTTAAACGTTTTGTTCTGTTTATAATTGAGTGATTTCTATCATAACGGTTCGTTTGTGAACTTTAAAAGCTCCTACAAACAGGCGCGAAACGCGATACAATCGCGCGCGACTCAAAGGCACCGCATGTTGCGCGACTTGCGGTGCCTCTGTGTCACGTGTCGTGTCGCGCCTGTTTGAAGGAGCCTTAAAGTTTTATGAATACAATAAGATTATACCCTTTTTGAAAGGACGCCGCCGTGATCCGCTGAGATTCTCTCATGAATAGCGGTCATTCTACCTACCCTATCAGAAAAAGCAGTGAGGTAATTAAGTAGGCATGTAAAATCTCGGTTCATTATCATCTGCCTAGCCGTTTCCCAACTATGGTGGGGTCGGCTTCCAGTCTAATCGGATGAAAAAATAAACTGTTACTCAGCTGTAACAGTTATTTTTTTTATGGAGCGACTTTTTTATGGCTGCCTATCTGACCTCCACAACCCAGTAGGTAATACAATACCCCTCGGAACGACTAGATAGATCCACGAATGACAGCCGGCACCAATAGCTAACGTGCTTTCCGAGGCACGGAGGGGTCTTGGTTTGGAAAGATGGTCACCCATCCACGGACCAGCCGCGGCAAGCGTAGCTTAACCTGATCGATCGACCCGTGGGGCTGTTATTACTTAGCCACAACCCCTTTTCAAATTTCAGTTATTTTATTTAATTTATCAGGAAATGTATGAAGTAGGCGCTTTTGTGTGTGTTTCGTAGTTTCTGCCATGCACATCCTGGTAATTTTTTGCAAACCATTTTTCAGTTAAAAAATTGTCGTTCATGTCAGTATCAATCAAAAATTAAATATATTATATAACTATAAACTGACATGGACACTTACGAAAAGCCAGAAGCTACGTGCACGGTTCCAATTGGTCGTTTCCTATGGAACAGAGCCGGCAAGAAACTACACGGTTACCCTTTTAAAAATATTATAATAATTGGCTTTTTCAATGTTTTCATAAAAAAGAGGAGGAACTTGAGGGTTTTCTGAAATGACGTTCGCTAGGTGGCAGCACTAACACGTCAGGTCCAGGCATCTGTCAAAGAACCTATATTTTCTTTAGTCATGACTGAATGATGAACGAATGAATGAATCGAATGATGAACGTCATCATATATTTTATATTGGAAGACCTCTTGTCACAGTGGTGCCAACTGGTGTCGTAAATTTTCACGAAAACCCTCATTGCTGATACTTAACACTGTGACACTGTAATTATTGATTAGTATCAGGTACTTAATAAAATAGAAAATGGTCTAAAAGTCTACAGTCTAGAAGGCCTACAACGTTCTCAGATTCACAAAATATAAAAGAATGTATGAAAAAGATAAATAATAAAGTTTTAAAACCTATTAAAACCAAATGATAGGCATGATTGCCATTACAACCGCTAATAAAAAGTTGAAATCGGAATTGTAGGTATATAATGTCAAATAATAAAAACAATTTATTAATTTATTTATTTTATCATTTATGTACACAAATATATAAGCAGACAAGAAAAAAAAGAACAGAAAAATAGGTACAAGTAGGTGATGCTTATTTCTGAGCAAATGAAAGTAGTTAGAGAGATGTAGACAGCGTGTGTAAAGTAAAACAGAAAAAAATATATATCAAATCAAAAACAATTTTGACAGTTATTTCATACAAAACTGTCAAACGTCAATTTTATTCCTCGTATAAAAGTTATCTGGCAATGGTTAAATCAGCCCTTTTAGTAAAACAAAACAAATAGTATGAGTATATACTTACATACATATAACCTAAATTTTAACGGTTTTTTTACAGTACAGGCTGGTATAATTACTCTTCCCTTCCGAAATTTCGTAGTTCGTAGTAGGCCTTTCATCAAGAACGAATGTACATATTTGTCGCTAGACCAACGGAGTGAGGCAAAACAAATGAGCCCGATTCTTGGAACTCACTACGTTTGAGCATGTTACAATTCTACGGAACATGGACATGACAGCTCTCACGGAAAGGGTACAAAGGAGTACACATGTTTAACAAAGTTAGACGAGATGGAAGTAAATTACTCGGGTACAGAATTGGTGGTTAATAATCCTGCTGTCGATTTCTTAGCTAATGAATGAGAAGGGTCTTTATTGAGTCCTCTAGGATATTAATTGGAAAGGTCTGCAGGAAAATCTTAGACATCCAATATTTTGTACGTACTTGTTTCTTTGACAAATAAAGGCTCTCGCCAACAGACGCGTCATTATCGGTCTATAATATCGGATGCATTATCTGTTTTCAGTACATTTTTTATTAGGACGGCCACGAAGTGACAATCTGCTGCGATAATAACGACTCAATAGAAGTAGGACGCTTCGGACGTGCGGAACGCAAGCGTCCTACTTCTATTGCGATATTCCGATATGAGTTCTTAGAACATTTTGTATTAGGACGCACACGATCTTACACACACTTGCGTTAATAACGTAGTAACGTGTAGTGCGGGCGGGCCCTGTAGTGTAGGTTACATGTTAGAAATATGATACGATAAAAACGCAGCTGTGTGGCAAGGAGCCGGGACGGAATATTGCAGTAACCATTGCATCCGATATTATCGACCGATAATAACACGCCTGTGTGGGAGAGCCATAAATCTATTTGTCTTTCTTTCTTTCTAGTAAAAAAGAGCCACGAACACAGTGGGTACTAAAAACGTAGTATTCAAAACGCATTTGCGAAGGAGCAGCAGCAACAAAAACATTGTTATTCACTGGATGGCCCTCCGAGCAGAATGTCTGACTTCAATTAACGATGACACGATTTATATTCATCCTGTGGATTATCCAGCTTTGCCTCTGTTTTATTTGCATATTTATCACTGTAACTTTATTTCGTTCTTAGTCGTCGGGATACACAATTACTCTTGGTGTTGAATTAATTCGCTCTGTCTTTTTACATCCAATTACTGCGTCGCTTATGAAGCAACTTTCACGAAATATTTCATATTTTAGTAAAATATATAAAATAACGCTGCTCTACGTTTAATAATATGGGATGGACACAAAGATAAACCTTTTGTGACTTAGTTTTACATTATAATACGTTGTTGTTTTCATGTTTCGTCATCAATGTTATTAGTCGAGCTTTTCCAGCGACCACGAGACCGCACACTCGAAATACACAAAGTTTGGTAAATCGGCTCAATTACAAAACAGGAACGTGGTTGTTATTGCAGTACACAATACAAAATGACTGCTGTAATTTCCCAAATAATTTTAAGTCCTATCCCGATCTAAAATGTCATAAAGCCTAAACCGTTACAATTTCGGTCGATTTAGAAGCTGAAATAACTGTAATTTGGTCGCTAATATCACACATTCGCGGGACCACGATCCTTTAGATGTACCCACCCGCAATGCGGATTACACGGTGTCGATTCATGTCAACGCAACTCAATAATTCATCAGATCGAAATGGTTCTGAACACGACAAATATAATTTGGATCGATAGCTATAATGTGGGTACTTCGTTATGTTATTAGCTGTGTAGAGATGCTGGCATGAGTTACTAGGCAAGACAACACGTATCTCTCAGATCTTCTCAAGTAAGTGGCATTTACGAAATATGATGGGCGTATGGTTTTGTCTAGTTTATTACATACATTATACATTATTATTATTACATACATTACATACTTCTGCCCGCGATTTCGTCGGCGTCAAATTTTGGCCGCCAACCCATCGCATCGCATCCTATCGCCCGCCCGCCCGCGCTTTTATTTCGTTTTCTAGCTTTTTTCTATTTGCTCTGCTCCTAAGGAGACCCTTAGGAACAGAGCTTTTTTTTGAAGTCAAAACTTCTTTAGCGGCGTTGTACACTTTTTTTGTAATGGGTAAAAAATATTAAACTCGCGTCAGGATACGTGACCTGCAGTGCGATTCTGTAACCATCTCACCGTGAAAACTTAGGTGAAGTGAGCGTGGAGTGAGCTGTCAATAGTGTCAATTCCTAGCAAAAACAAACTCACTTCACCTAAGTTTTCACGGTGAGATTTTTACAGAATCGACCGGCTGATCGAAAATTCGTAAGACGGATGGCCGTAGCCGGTACCGCGCGTATTTTGTTTATAAGACGATTCACAAAATACACACGTAATTGTTCAAGTTTTCATTTCTGTCGGCACTCCCGGAGTGCCACTGTTTTTTTTTTCAGGATGAGAAATCATCAAAAGATCCCTCCCGCTCTAGGTGGAGCGGAAGGGAGTGTCAGACTCATACTGACTAAAACCCACCCGTGTTCCTTCCTTAGCCCTTTATGTTCCGGGCCAGCGGTAACCCTTTCGGACAATCCCGCTGGCCCGTTAGGAACAGAGCTCACGCTACGACTAGCGACATGTTAAATAGCATATAACCTCCTTCAAGAATTCGGCTATCAAACGCAAAATTTTTTTTTTTCAGAGATTAGTGCGTTCAAACAAACAAACTCTTTAGCGTTATTATTAGAAAATAAAAAAATAAATAGATAAATAAATAAATTAGTAGTTTATAAATACAATCCGCGCTTGGCCCGCCTGGTGGTTTACGGCCCTTTCCCTCTTAGAGAGCTGAGGCCTAAGTTCCAGCAGTTGTAACCTCATAGGCTGATTATTTATTGGCATTCTGGCCCGTACAAGCGGGCCGTCATCACGTTTGCAGTCGGAGAAGACATGCTGTCATGCACTCTTAACTCAAAAGGCAAGGATCGTCAAAGTCAACTGGTATAAAAATAACATACACATTCAGCTATCCAACAATATGACCAGTTTCGAACTCTGACAAAAAGATTCTTCTAAAAGATATCATAATCAGCCTAGGATGTTCCCACTGCTGGGACACAGGCCTTGTCTCTGAGAGGGAGTGGGCCATAATCCACCACGCGGGCCCAGTGCAGCTTGGTTGATGTCACATAATGTTTTTGATTTTTTTGGTTCTAGGTCATGCCTGTTTCCTCACTATGTTTTCCTTCATCGTTTTTATGAGCAGTGGTGATGAAATGAATTACACGAAGTAAAGAAAAAAAAGGAAAGTAAAGTATAATAAATAAATATAAATAATATAAATAAAGTGTCTGCCGGGGCCGAACTCACGACCACAACTACACACAACTCGTAAGTCGGGTCCGAGACACTGGGCCACCACCACTCAAAAAGGTGTAGAACTTAGTAAATCTCAGAAAGTAAAACTAAATCAAATCATAACTACTCTGTAAGTGCAAAATAAGTGCGAAGATCTACCAATCCGTTAGGCTGAAGACGTGCTGCTCCACAAAAAGGTTCCCGAAAAGTTTCGCGAACTAGACTTGAATTCGTAATACGGAAGATTATAAAAAGGTTATTATCGATTTAGGACAAACTCCACGTTAAAATGGATGAACGCTGAAAGCAATGAATAGATTTATTACATACTAGCTACTGCCCGTGACTTCGTCCGCGTGAAATTTTCTTTTCCCCCGATCCACCCCTACGTATCACATCGCCTGCCCGCTCTATTACCAACTTTGTTTTCGTTCAGCGTTCTTTCTTACTTTTTTTTTGTTTTTCTCGGCTTCTAAAGGGCTTATCGTAATGTTAAGAAGCTTATAACCTTCCTCGAGAATCGGGCTATAAAATGGAAACATGTTTTTTTGAAATCCAACCGTTAGTTTCAGGGACCAGCGCGTTCAAACAAACAAACTCTTCAATTTTATTATTAGTAGGTCTAAAGATTTTTGACGACGTTTTTATCGCTGACTTAGGCGTCGTCTGTAGGTACAGACGCCAGCACATCAAGCTACTGCAATCTGTCAAGTTTCTTTAATAGATTTTCAACTTTATCGCTAAAACATAAGGTTCAAAGTGGATTGGGAAAATTTTACAGTTTCGGGTAGCTTGATGTGCTGGCGTCTGTACATATAAGACAGTTCTGCGACTGACGCACTGACAAACAGCGAAAGTATCAAAACGTACCCATTGAAGTTAAACTAAACTAGACTACTAGAGGTCTTTAACCTCTAGTAGTCTAGTTTCACTTCAATGTGTACGTTTTAATACTTTCGCTGTTTCTTGCCTTCTTTGAGACGTGTTTAATTACGTTAACTAAAGATTGCAGACGTGCTCTTTCTTAGTGCACCCCTCTAGTTTAAAATATAAATGTCCCTTATAATGTAGTATTGAATTGAATTACTTACAAAGCTAGTTATAGTTAACCTAGATAATTAGATTACAGGGTTGTTTATAACAGGGATTTATGAAGTATTGCGTGTCATTATTCTAGAACGTGAATCTATTATCTGTATTCTGTATCAAATTGCAGATACTGTCAAAAATTAATTAGGAGTTTGCTGCTGAGTAATAACAGCCGAAAGGCTCGATCAGGTTAGCTACGCTTGCCGCGGTTGGTACATGGATGGGTGGTTTGCTCTTTACATACCAAGACCCCTCAGTGCCTCGGAAAGCACGACAAGCCGTTGGCCCCGGCTGTCATTTGTGGATCTTTGATAGTCGTTACGGGTCGTCCGAAGCCCGAAAATCTGACAACCATTCTTACCAAGGGGATCGTAT
This sequence comes from Luperina testacea, assembly GCA_927399505.1. Taxonomy (NCBI): domain Eukaryota; kingdom Metazoa; phylum Arthropoda; class Insecta; order Lepidoptera; family Noctuidae; genus Luperina; species Luperina testacea. The sequence goes on from OV656771.1 coordinate 6,772,004, forward strand.
CCAGTAACTGGGTTGTGGTCAGATAGGCAGTCGCTCCATGTAAAATACTGGTATTCAGCTGTATTCGGTTAGACTGGAAGCCGACCCCAACATAGTTGGGAAAAGACTAGGCAGATGATGACCGTCCAAAATGAAAGCAAAGCTAAAATAATATAATCACAAACCAAAAGAAAAAAAACCTAATGAATCATAATACATCATTGTACTCACGAGAAAAACAGTGAATTATTAATTTCACTAATGTATCGTTCCGTCTTGGGGTGAACAAACTCGAAGAAAATACTAAAACAAACGCTAAGAAACTTCTACAGACCATCCAATGAAAGGTTGTATCTTTTCTTGAGTCTTACTATAAGAATGAGAATAATTTAAAAGTCAATGGAGAAATAGAATGCAAAAGGCCAACCACAGAAGCTTTCATGTTGTAGAAAGAGAAATATGTAGATATGTGTAATACCAATGAACTGTTTAATGATAAATACTGAGATGAAAAGGATTGGAGAAGAAAAAAGTTATAGAATTTTTGCACAGCTTCAGTTGCGTCACGGTAATAATATCATACAGTATTTCGACTTCATACAAACGGACGAAACGCGAGCTATACCTACGCGCCTCGACCTCGGAATGCGCTCGGCATGCAGACAGTCGCGACTCTGCCGCAGTGACGAACGGACGGTGTGTTATTTTCTTTATATACTGTGGTTGCGTCCTTTGCATTGAGCAAGGTTCTAAAGATCGTTTTAAAAAAACCGGTCAAGTGAGAGTCGGACTCGCTCATCGAGGGTTCCGTACTTTGTAGGTTGTAAATAGTTACGGTTTTCGGATTTTGTCCTTTATATGTGCTACATGTGCACCTTGCTTCTTGCCAAATTTCATGATTCTAGGTCAACGGGAAGTACCCTATGAATTTTGATACCCTTGAGTGTCGAAATATACGTTTTTTGCGGCATAAACGGCCGTATCTTTTTTTTACGTTAACTTATGTGTTTCTTTTCACAGCTTCAAGAGACTGTAGAGCTGAGTATTGTATATGGTTATAATTTCAATTCGATACCTCCACGCTTTCCCGAGATAAAGGAAGGACAACAAAGTGATCCTGTAAGGGTTCTGTTTTTCCTTTTTAGGTACGGAACCCTATAAATGAGCCCTTTTTATAAAAATAGGCATTATTATTTTGAGGTTCGATTACATACACGTTCACTTATATGTACAGACGCCAGCACATCAAGCTACTACAATCTGTTAAATTTCTTTAATAGATTTTCAACTTTATCGCTAAAGCGTAAGGTTCAAAGTTGATTGGGAAAATTTGACAGTTTCGGGTAGCTTGATGTGCTGGCGTCTGTACTCTATATCTGTTGGCGTGTGAAAGAAAGATATATAAACTCAATTTCACATTATTTGTATCTAATATTATATTATGTATAAATATTAGTAGAATAAACGCTTCGATGCAGTGGTAGGAAGTGGTAAAAGGCGGGCGTTTTGGAGGACTGTTCGAAAAGTGCTGATTCTCAGCCTCGTTTGAGTAAATGACTTTTGATTTTGATTTTGTCCTTGATTCGTCAATTGAATTCGAATTTATTCTAGAATCTCATTCCAAAAACAATAGGTATAACTTTTTCGTGGATTTATTACTTTACTTTTTTTAATAAAAAATATTAATTGGGGCTGTTTTTTTTTAATTTGAGATATCTTTTTTATTCGTGGAATATAATTTACGTCCGACGGTTTTGTATCGAAAACCAGACAAAAATTCATAATTTATTCCTCAGTTATTTGAAATGAAAATTTTGCCTTTAATATAAAAACAAAAACTACACAGTAAATAAGTAACGACGAAGATTGAGTTAGAAACAAAGTTGTATCATATTAATTACAATTTTATTCTTGACTAGCTTCTGCCCGTGACAACGTCCGCGTGAAATTCGTACTTTCCTCTAAATATTTCGAAAATGTATGTTTATGATCTTATCATTTATTTAGATGAATAAGTATTCGGGCCAATTTTTAAGTTTATAGATCAAAGGGTCTTTGTATTTATCAAATAAACTGTATCCCCGCTTTTCACCCCCACAGGAGTGGAATTTTGAAATTTTTTGAAAAAGAATTCCCAAAAATCCTTTCTTAGTGGATACTTACTCTTCACAAAGAACACACCCTTCAAGATTCATGTTTGTTAGACCAGTGGTTTGGGCTGTGTTTTGATATATCAACAGTCAGTCAGTCAGATTACCATTTTATATATACATACATATAGATTATTAGTCCGCGGCCTGTCCCGGCGGATCCGTTCAAATAAATTTATAATGGAGTCCTTCGACTTTATTATGGGCTTATTATAACTTTTATACTTGTATGGATACTTTTTTAAACCTTTGCGTTTAGACCCCAAGTTTGTTGACCAACTAAGGTAGACGAAATTTAATGGTACGCTAGCTTTTACTCGTACTTCAGCGCCATAATCATATACATTCGAATTAATTGGAACTAAAACTGACATAAAACGTTAATGTGTCAAAGAGTTTTCCACGTAAAAACACCCCCTAGGTTCACATTTTATGAACAAGTTAAGTGCGCATACTCTCTGATGCCTTTCTTGCATGACGTGTTGGTAAAGTATTCAATATTTAAGTGTAATGTTGCGCCAAAGGTGCGCCAAAACCAACGACATGCCTACCAAAACCAATGACATGCCTACCGAAATCAATCACAAGGCTACACGCGTTTGTCTAAAGCATTAAGTTCACCCCTATCAAATAGGTAATAGGGTCTATCCAAACAATTATTTAGCAATCAAGCATTCCGAGCTCACTAAAAGCGCAATTCAAAGTCCACACAGTAGCGCCGCACAAACGCACCAATGACCACTCAATCAGCGCAAGTTTTACCCGCGTCACATCCATCGAATCACGCAATTAATTTAGAAGGTCTGGTCTCTGTTTGCTTTGACAACCCCTGTAATCGAGTTTCGAGCGGGCACACTCCCAACGGCTGTAAATCATTAAATTTAATTCCGGAGCGACGTTTGCATTTGAGGCCAGTCTTGTGCTAGTTCTAGCTGTTGTATTGACGTGTTTGGTTCCCGCTCGCGCTAAATTAAATTCTCTTTCCACTTTACAACACGGTTTTTACTCTAAAATGTTTCGGATTTAGAGATGAATATGAAATGGTTTTATTTTTTTGCCTGTCAAGTGCAGGTTAAATACATTTATGAGCTCAGGATTACATATGTTTCAAAGCGTGCATGCTAAGTTAATAGTGTTCGGTTGGAGTTAACGTTGCATGCTGATGATGGGCGGAGTCTAAAAAGATAGATAATGTGATTTGCGGGCTGTGAAGCAGTTGGTTCAATTAGCTGAGGAGTGATGGCTCTGCATACATTAATCCACTTTAATTGCTTTACTACTCTGTAGCCTTTTTTCAAAGCCTTGCAGTCTTCTCGTCCAAACAGATGCGACTGAATTTGTGATTTACCCAGAGCGACCGCCATCTAAAGTCCGCAATCCATTCATTTGGGAATACTCTTAGATTGAATGGGACGACGGGTTTTCGGGTTTCAAAACCACCTGAATCAACCCTTATATATTAGGTACGAAAGCTAGAAATAATAGTGAGGTAAAAAATGCCACTATACAAAATAATTACAAACCCTGTTACAAATGGGACTAACCCAGTTCCTTTAATGCCGTAAGTTGACCGAGAAACGATTACCAAATACAGGAATGTATTTGGTGCATATCCTTTCATTACCCAATACCAGCGCAGATCGTGCATAAAATTGTGCAAACTCGCACACAATGTATTTGCACTTGTCCAACCGTATTTTTGCGTTTCCAATCATCGAACAAAACAAAGAGTATTGGTACATAATGACTAATAGCCGATTCGTTCGGGATAAAAATTGGAACGAATAAATACAAGCAACTCAACGGAAAAGCGAGCGTACACAACCTTTCACCACATATTTTTTACGTTTAACAAACAAAACCGGAGCATTATCCGGCTGATTCATGTCATAGATAAAATCTATTTGTCTGAGTATTTCACATTGATCTTTGTTTATGCGAGCGTAGATCTAAATCCGTATTGCAAACTTCTGAGTCTACCTTATCTCATCTTATGTTGGTGCGGATTCACTCAAATTCGGTCCGCTATCGAAGCGGAGTAACTCGATTTTAAGTCTGTTTTTTGTCGTTGGATTGTCTGACCATTCTGCGACTCGGCCACTGTCGAAAATTGGATGTCGATTTCGTAAACTACTGCTGTCTCTTGCCAAAAAAGTATTTGACGCCATGTTTAATCCCTGCTGTTACGTAACACTCTATTGAGTACCTTATATTCAATATTTTATCTTGTAAACTAGCAATCACGATTAAAATTAACTTTAATAATATTTAATTAAATATTTAATTGGTTATTATGAATATTATTATGAATTAACATTATAATAGTTATCTATAGGTAATTACTTTCACTAAAAATTACATAAATGTTCAATAATATTTGATCACATGGAAATTAGTATGTTTTAGATTGAGTTCAATTCAATGTAATGTACTGATTTTAATCAGTCCGATTATTGTCACTGTTTTCTAGTGATTGGGTATTAATAATAATAATAATAATCATTTCATCAATAAGTTTGTTTAAAAATAAATAAAGGAAATAATCATTTTATTTGAGATTCATCCAAGATTACATCCATATTTGTTAGTAAAATGCGAGCTTAAAAACTAGTGTTAGTAATAAATAATGGATGGATTTAATAATAATAAAGTGGCAGGTCCGGGTGGACTTCCCAATAATGGTAGCAAATCACTAAACGACTGCGTGCAGCCGTATCCAGCGCGCCAGTATCGGAGAGTCCCACCGGTCCGCCAGCGCACGCAGGATGGTGTTGGGGCTGTCGCGCGTGCGGCGCATGATAGATGCGCAACGTTTGCGCATGATGGCCGCAAAGCCGTCTGTGTCAGCCGCCGCGAACATCGCGCCAATATTAATTGCACCATTTTGGTAAATTGCTGTTGAGAGGAAACTGATATCAATATGAAATAATAATAAATAAATATTCAAAGAAATAAAAAAGCCTTTATTATTCTTTAATTACATAAAAGTGCTTAATTAAATAAGTAATATTAATTAATTGATTGCCTATTTAAGGAAAACCTTTCCTATAAATGGACATTACTGAAGGAGGCATATATACCCGTCGAGGAGCGACGGGTATAATATATCTCTTAGAGTAATGTCCAGTTTTGTCTGTCAAGCCATGATTTGCCAATCAATTCCACTATCTCGTCATGCCAACAGAACGTTGCCTCTCCTGCTCTTTCCATTAATATTAAGACTCTTTCAAACAGGCGCGACACGCGATAAAATCGCGCGCTACACAAAGGCACCGCAAGTCGCGCACCCGAGCGGTGCCTTTGTGTAGCGCGCGATTCGCGTCACGCATCCCGCCCGCGCCTGTTTGCACGAGCCTTTAGTGTTTCATACAAAACTTCGGCTTAACATGAGTGAGTAATTACTTTTGGTGGAACATAACATCACACCTATATATTCCTCGGAGAGATAACCAGATGTGTATTGGTAGACTAGCTGTATGTGTCTAGTTATGTTTGAGTACCTAATATTATATACTAGCGGACCCAACAGACGCTGTCCTGCCCGAAGCAACGCCACCTACCGGATCCAATTGTAAGTCTAAACCTTCCAGGGATCCACTTAAACAGACACAAAAATATTCGTCATAATCGGTCCAGCTGTTTATGAGGAGTACAGTGTCACACACGTATAGAAAAATATGAAACAATGCGTGAAACAAGGGTAAAATGCAAATTACAAACCGTAAGTAGTACAGTATGTTATGTTCCAGCAAAAAAAAAAAAACAACCCATAATTTACAACAAACACAATATATTATAGTCTTACCTCTTTACTAATAAACGTTGTATAGCGTCTGTAATTTTTTTTTTTTTGTTAGCTTATGCGACGATGTCAATATTTCTTTCTTATTTGCAAAATAGTTGGGCAACGTCATCTAAAGTCATTCCAAATTTAAATTTGATAGCGTTAGTATATCTTGAGACATCTAGTTGTGACAGACGGACAGGCAGACAGACTGAGTCTCACCTTACGGGTTCCGTTTTACCATTTTGGTACAGAACCCTAAAAACATAGGCAGTCATGGGGACTAACGACAGAAATGAAAACTTAAAACTAATACATGCGTTCTCTGTTAGCCATGCGCAACACGTCATACTCGTAGTTACCGATATGCTATCGTCCGTCGTATGTCGTTTTCACTTCAAAAATCCAAATCACCAACCTGCTAACCCAAATCATAAAACCGTACCGTAAACACAACCTAACAGAAAAATGTTAACTCATTTTTCACTGTCACACTCCGTAACACACTTCCATAAAAAAAAACAGAATACCTACCGGACCGGTGCCAACATACCTACATGGAAAAACTACTGAGCAACGGAGCACGCGTCCGGTGTCGCGGGAAACCGGACCGGTCACGTATTGCTACACCGTACGCCTGTAGGCGATACACTGTTTAATTTGGAAAGACGTGTAAGGTACAAGCTATAAGCGGATTAGATTTTATTAGTAGATAATTATTGCAGAGTAGGCCAGCGATGGAGCTCTGTATCGCATAGGGTTTTAGCATTATTCTGAGCAATGGCCGTTTTGCGTGGATATGACGCATTTTTTCCCCATTTTATTACATTTATTTTTTTGTGTTTGTGTTCTTTTTCTAAGTCATGTTTACCGCAAAATACATTTTTTTTCCTTTCTTTTCCTTCTTTCCTTTCTTTTTTTTTTATTTTCTTTCTATTCTTTCTTTTCTATCTTTCTTACGCAAGCTAAAGGGTTCGCCATGTTTGTCGAAGGACCGATGGCCGGTGGACCAGATGAGTCTTGAAGTGGAGACCACGTATCGGCAAAAGGTGGCTGGGACAGACTGGATGTGGAAGGCGGAGGACAAGGTGTTATGGCGCAGCCTGGGAGAAGCCTATGTCCAACAGTGAACTGCGATAGGCAGAGTAGAATGATTGATTGAGTCATGATTGCACATTAATGTAGTAAAATCCAACCCGCAACTGCTAAGCATGAGATTCGAGTACGATGCCCAGATACCCAAGTACAGTACCTAGCGATAAATATTGCACATCGACCTTTGAAAAGAGACAATCGGCTAATTTCGGCTTCGTAGAGCGTTATCTCTGTCGCACGAAATACAAACAGTCCGGTATCTATTAGGAGCTGGTAAAACAATTATGATTTGCTTCCTTTGATAATTATTTTTATTCTTTGTATAAAATGGTTTTGTGTAAAAAGGTCGATGTACAATATTTATCGCCGGGTACTGTAGTGGTATCGGACCCAATTTACGAGTGATATGTCGTGAGTTCGACCCAGCCTTTACTTTGTGTATTTAATTTCATCACCACTGTTCTGAAAACGGTGAAGGAAAATATCGTGAGGAAATCGGCATGTCCTGGAACCAAAAATTCCAAGACATGTGACATCTGTCAATCCGCAATGGGCACGTGTGGTGGATTATGGCCCACTGGCTGATATTATGTTATGTGTTATGAATTGCATTTAATTTTGATAAGGTTGGTCGGTGCAAGCGAGTGCTTACCTGGTAGGAGAAGTAGCTACATAAGCGATCCATAAGGTGAGCCACCGGCCTCGATCTAATAAAGACCGCGGGAATCCGCTGGATGCGGGCAACACTGTTGGGCTGGTAGTTATGGACGGGTCCGGTATGCAGGACAATGCAACATACTGGCTTTTTCTACAACAAAATAAATCTGCGTAACCTTTTCCAACTAGGTTGGGGTTGGCTTCCAGTCTAACCGGATGCAGATGATTACTAGTATAGAGGTAAGAGGAACATGGTGTAAAGTTAACTCATACTCTAAAGAAAAGGGAGGATTCTCCGACTAGACGGGTGTTGTGTCTGGCCCGATGATTAATGTCGGGCCGTTGTAACTATGCTAGTTGCGCGGTAAACTCTGCTTGCGCGATGCAGTATTTTGCGTGACGTCACAATGACGCGTTGTTCGCATGTGGCGTTGTAGATACCGCTACACCAGTATTTAAATGGAGTGAATGCTCCATGCGAGGCATGCGAGGCTCCATGGTAAGTAGTAAATGTACTGGGTATCACGATACGCCTTTGTAAGAAGAGTGGCTGTCAAACTTTTGGGCTTCTGGCCACCCGTAACGACAGTCAAAAATCAACGAATGACAGCCGAGACCAACGGCTTAACGTGCTTTCCGAGGCACGGAGGGGTCTAGATATATAATGGATGGTCACCCATCCACGAAGCGACCGCAGCTAGCGTAGCTTAACCTTCGATCGAACCGTGCGACTGTAATTATTTAGCCACGAGCCGCCCTGTCTATTTTTACAATATTGGGTGAATATGTATTGTGATCGCTTTAAGCGTATTCCTTATGTACTAGAATAAAAGCTCCGTGTTGGTCAGCAATATTAACTTACCCACCTTGCAGCCGTGATTGAGTCACAAGTTGTTAATTGAACAATTCTTTTCTCTCGTTTCCGTTTGCTAGCCTTTTAACTTAATAATGCAACCTGACTTTATCTTGGTTTTAGTTCAATTCGTGGAATTGCAACAAAAAGAGGTTATGTTATTCTAGCAACATTATTTCTTTTGATTTAAGTCATTTATTTCTCATAAAGAATATTATTCACTTCTCAAGAGAAAAACAAGTTAATCTCGATTATTCCTGATGTCCACCACTAGAGGACAGCGAAACAACTTTAAAAAATGATTCTCGTTGTCCACCACTGGGGGACACATCATGGTTTGAATAGTTCGAATCTGTTCCAAAACTGAATCGTGGCACCCCCGACTTCACGTAGTCTTTTGGCTGCTACCCCTAGCTAGAGCATATATAAAAACCGGAGGCGCGAAGGGAGAGCAACCCCCGCCCGCTGTAACAAAGCATGGGCACCCGTGCGCATTCATTTTTTTAAAACTTGTTTCGGTGTCCACCAGTGGTGGCCAAACAAGTGGTGGACATCAGGAATAATCGGTTAATCTTAATACTTGATACACGAACTTATGAAGAATGGTAGGTATTCGTAAATAAACTAGGTACCTAAGTAAGTAGTAGATGCACAAATATTTTTTTCCTACTGCGGGTAACAAGAAAAAGTTAGTGTACCATTCTTGGAAGAAGAGCCCCATAATCTTAGACATTTGTTCATTCAACGCGTTTCTAAAGGCGGATTTACATTTACATTAGTTCACTGCCACTTTTGGGCTAACGTAGGTACCGTTATTATTCGCCAGCTGTTTACAAAAACAAACCCAGAAGAAAAACACATTTTGACACGTATAATAATATTATGCTTCCGAAAAGCTGAATACCAACACAAACAAGTTAAAGAATTTAATAGAAATAAACGAATCGTGTTGAACTTTGTTGAACTAACCGGCTCTTTGACAAAGTTTCCTTTGGAAATGTGTAACAGGACCATCATTTTAATTAATTTCAAAAGGGGTTTATTACTTTAAGTTTAGTTTTGTTTGTGACCTCCGATTAGCATATAGAGTTAATTACTAAAAGTTACGTGTCTTGTCTAGCACGACGGTAAAATTTTCTTTTAATTATATACTTTGAAAGATTTGGGAGTGTTGTTAATTTGCCAATTAGGATTATTTATAATCTTTAATTAAAACGGTTATAAACCAATTATAATAATTAAAGGAATGGACAGAGACACATACACATAAAAAAGGAAATTGAAAATTATAAAGTTATGCCTCATAAGTTAAAGTTCGCGAGCACATTCGCAAGAAGCTGGCACTATCATCACAAAGGTAATGTTTTCTCATTGTTTGTCTTATTTCTTTTTACTATATATTTTATGTATATTTATTTGTGCTTATATTTATATGTACGGTCAGCATCAAAAGTCGATTAACACTTCAGTTTTTTTAATCTTAGTTATTGAGCAAAATATTAACACTTCAGTTTTTTTTAAATCTCAGTTATTGAGCAAAATATTTATTGAAAATTGCATCGTACTTCTGCTGCAATTTTGAATAAATATTTTGTGCAATAACTGAGATTAAAAAAACTGAAGTGTTAATCGACTTTTGATGCTGACCGTACCTAATTAGGTAGGTATATATTTTATTTATAGTTTTAATAGGGCGTTACTCCTCAATTTTCATGATTAAACCTACCACTGTTTATCTCTGCATCACCCAAAGGTTGACTGGTAGAAAATGCCTATGGATTAAGTTCACCTCTGTACATATATGGGCTTGAAGTATTAAATAAATATAGAATTGTGTAGTTTTATTTAATTCGCATACAGATTAAGAGCTATTATTATTGATATAGGTCCACATTTGTTCATTAACATATCTATTAAGATTATTCGTGATAAAGATCATTAGAAAAGACCCTAACCCCACGTCCTGACTAACAAGATCGTTCGCGCGAATACGCATCGTCGCATTCATATGGCACTGATTTGTTCGGAAAACCCGAACACGTGGTCGCGTCTACTCAGTTTCGTCACCGATTTGCCACAGTTTTCCGCCATATGAACACGGCGACCGTATTCGCACGAACGATCTTATTAATTAGGACGCGGCCTAATAGTTATACATTATTTTTGGACACGAACTGGTTTCCCGTTATTTTGGTGAATACTTATACCTAATTTTACAATTATTAACGTTCACAAGCGGCGTATAAATAAGATTTTAATTTTGGCAGCTCGTCAGAAACACCGAATACCCAAGAAAGAAATGGTTTCTACAGTACCTACCAGAAGTCAAACGATACAGGACGCATTTTTTGTTGTGTTAGTTTTTTACAACCTATAACAACATATCCCGAAATTAACGCACACCACAAACACCCTAATTAAAATATTTTGTTATAAACATAATAAATACACTGAATTTTTACTTTTATATATAAAACATTGTTTATTTATTAAATTAGTTATATTATGGGAGAAAATTGTGGTTACATCTACGCATGCACACAATCACACAAGTATATGGGTCTAGCGTAATAGGTTTTCGTCCATTTGTTTTTGTTTTGACTGTACAGCGGGAGTAAAGGCTCCTACAAACAGGCGCGACACGCGATATAATCGCGCGCGACACAAAGGCACCGTTAGTTGCGCGACTTGCGGTGCCTTTGTGTGGCGTGTCGTGTCGCGTCTGTTTGAAGATGCCTTAAGACTGTAATTTACGTACTTAGTTTTAATTACGTTTGAAATAATAAAAAATACCTATCTTAATAACTAGCAGAGTTCCGCGGTTTCACCCGCATAAGTGACGATCACCTGGGAACATCCTAATAAAAACTATCCTATGTCCTCCCCGGAATGCAATATATCTCTCTGCCGAAATCGAAATATATATAAATTTCCGTTCAGTGGTTTAGGCGAGAAAAGGTACAGTATCCGGCGATAAATATTGCACATCGATCTATTCGATCCTATCGATTTTATACAAATAATAAAAATAATTTATCAAAAGAAGCAAATCATAATTGTTTTAACAGCTCCTAATAGATACCGGACTGTTTGTATTTCGTGCGACAGAGATAACGCTCTACGAAGTCGAAATTAGCCGATTGTCTCTTTCCAAAGGTCGATGTGCAATATTTATCGCCGGGTACTGTAACATACAGACAGACAGCTGTCTGTCTGTCTGTATGTTACAGTACCCGGAGTTACTTTCGAATTGATAAAATTACTATGGATGACAAAAATCTATTCAGTAAACGATTCTGAACAAATTACTTTCATATCATCATCATCATCATCATCAATCTCCTGCCCTTATCACAATTTAAGGCTCCTTCAAACAGGCGCGATACGCGATAAAATCGCGTGCGACTCAAAGGCACCGCCCATTGCGCGCGTCGCTCCTGTTTGCAGGAGCCTTTATTTGGGGTCGGCGCAACATGTATTTTTCTTCCATACTTCTCTACAAGACATCATCTCAGTAGTATCGTAACCATATCATCATTCGCACAGTCCATCCATCGTTTCTTTGGTCTTCCCGCTGAAAGAAATAAGCAGTAAATAAAAATGAAAAAACATTGATCTGAACTGTTTTAAACAGTTCCTATAAGCCTAACGTTCGAAACAGTATTTTTTCACTGATCCAAAAACAGTTAAAGCTTGAGGCAAAATTCTACCGTCATGACAGTAAACTTTAACATTTTAAGTAGCTAAAAGTTCACAAAATTAACTGTATTATTCAGTTGGTGATAGGTAGGTACCGTAGAAACCATTGAATGTAATGGTGATTTTCCTTTTTTTGTTTTTTTTTTCAGTAAATAATATGTTCAATCATTAAAAGTTACTGTTTCGTCTTTTACTGTTTTACAAACATTTCTTCTTAGGGTCAAGTCACACCGAGACGCGACGCTGCGCGCACATTTCAATAGAGCTATTCAAAATCTAACTCTATTTACTACTCGAAAAGATACACATTTGCACTATTGTTGCGTCACGTCGCGCCACGTCGCGTCTCGGTGTGTGCTGACCCTTACTGTATAAAGTCAGTAAGTCTTAATGAAATCGCTTTAATGTGATGTAGTAAGAAATTATTTTTTTTTTCAGTTCCCCTACTCTTATAGCCATCGACAGTCAAACTCTAAACTATCCTCACGACATTTTCCTCATTACCTCGTTCATCACTGCGGCACAGTCGCGACTGTCTGCATGCCGAGCGCATTCCGAGGTCGAGGCGCGTAGGTATAGCTCGCGTTTCGTCCGTTTGTATGAAGTCGAAATACTGTATGATATTATTACCGTGCCCATACCATGACAACCGTTCACAGTGTACATTCATTCAGTTACTCATTGTATATTAACCTAAAACCCAACCCTGCATTAAAATGGACAGCTACACGGCGGAGCTAAATACTCGGTCGAAAAAAAAAATTTGCAATGCACACCGGGTGTATTAATATGGGTTTTAACGGGATCTCGGTAATCCAATATGCGTCCAGATAAAAATTTATATGGCTGGGCATATAACGTGTTTATTCGTTTGTTTTTTGGAGCGAGAAATGGAGATATATACGTTTATTTACGGAAAATATTATTCACACCTCGACATATATGTCGGAGTTGGTTCTCAATTATGACAATTGTGGGTAGTCAACAAAATTTGTTATGATTTGTTTTTCTTATTATTAAAATAAAATATTTTTAATTCAGACATATTTTACCCATAATATTGTTAGTAGGTAGTACAACTTATAAATTATGTTAAGTACAGACGCCAGCTGCACATCAAGCTACTACGATCTGTCAAATTTCTTTAATAGATTGTCAACTTTATCGCTAAAGCATAAGGTTCAAAGTTGATTGGGAAAATTTGACAGTTTCGGGTACCTTGATGTGCTGGCGGTGCTGGCATCTGTACATTAAAAAAAAGAAACAAAAAATAGTTTAAGTATTTGCCGCCCACTGGGGCCCCGGGCACACGTGCTTGCAGTGCCCCAAAAGGGGGCTGTCCAGCTTGTGGCTGAGCACGTTCAGGATGGTATTGGCGCTCCCACGCGTGCGGAAGCGCCAATTAATAATGTATGTGATTTTATTATCAATTATTTGATTACTTATTATGTAAGTCTTATTATGATTTATCATATTTTAGTGTTTTGTATAAACTCAAGTAAGCACGTTGACATACTTCCGTGCGTCATCGGACAGAGTTGTTGTGGGGCGAATGCGTAGTGGAAACAAACCCTTTATAACTGAGCGCATTCGTTTGTACCGAGAGTCGGTCTTCAGACTCGACTCCTTACAGAGCACTAGCTCCCGACAAACCTGTCGATTTACTAAAGTTCAGCCTTGTTGCTGAAATTACATACCTGTATTCTAAAAACGCTATATTTAGGTGGTTCTGTCATTAAACGAACAGTAATCGATCCTATGATTTGTTCTTACTGTACATAATTATTTTACTGTGTATCTAGCTGTGTCATGTACCTGCAGTGTTTGATTTGCTAGTGTAATTAATTGTTCATGAAATTATAATCCGATTTGAACTGCAAACCGTTTTTCTATTGCGCAATAACCAACACTACCCACAGTACGCCCACAGTAATTAAAACATGCCTGACATTTGACAATAACGGGACAAAACCTACCCTCTCCGTTATATATATTTACAATACTCTGCGTCTACTTGTCGTCACGTATTTTATAATTGTTAACTATATAATTATTTCTCTTTTATTTATGGCCAACCAACAATTGTTTACGCTGTTAAAATGATAAAATAATGTTTTACTAGAATCTAAAGTTCATCACCATCATCATTTTAGCCGAAAGACGTCCACTGCTGGACATAGGTCTCCCTCACCTCAAAAAAGAAAAAACAAAGCAAGCAAGCAATCTAAGGTTAGAGTAACAATTCCTTTTAGAGATAAGCACCGCATGCCCACAGAATAACTAATAGTACTAAAGTAGCATGTCCCATAAACGTAATAAATGTTCCACAAGCACTATGCTATTATAGCTTTAATAACAAAGTAGAAAAAACAAAAGAAACAATTTCTCAATAGCAGCCTATTGTAGCCTGTTGTTGGCAATAGGCACGACCCCTACTACATGGGATGGGTCTTAAACATAGCTGGCGCAAAATGTGGGATTACTATTTACAGTACCCGGCGATAAATATTGCACAGCGACCTTTGGAAAGAGACAATCGGCTAATTTCGGCTTTGTAGAGCGTTATCTCTGTCGCACGAAATACAAACAGTCCGGTATCTATTAGGAGCTGTTAAAACAATTATGATTTGCTTCTTTTGATAATTATTTTTATTCTTTGTATAAAATGGTTTTGTGTAAAAAGGTCGATGTGCAATATTTATCGCCGGGTACTGTAGGTACACTTCTGCGCAACCCTTCATGGCAAATAGGTGTAATTTTATGAAGCAATATGAAACTTTATTGCTTGATTGTGAACACATTCGTTTAACAAAAGCTAGAAATACGCGTAGCGCCGCGCGTAGCAAATTTTGCTACGTTACGTGCCTTGCTACGGCGAACAAAAGCTAGAAATTTGCGTAGCGCCGCGCGTAGCAAATTTTGCTACGTTACGTGTCTTGCTACGGCGTAGCCCAGCTTTTGTACGAAAGCGACGCCTCAACGCCTTCGGAATACTTGACTGAGCTTTATTTTTAATGTTAAATTCAGTTTCGTGAATTTTTTTATAGAAGCTTTCATGAAACAACATTCTATATTTTACAATCAAGTATTATATAGATAATATTCATTGAAACGTGGCACACGGAAAATGATACTACCTGTTCAATATTTCTAACTTTTGTTGACAAATCATTACGTGGCCTAACAATTTACCAGCTAATTTACCCGTCAAACACTGGATAAGGCTTTCAGAAAAAGAAAGTTAAGTAACATTTTCGACTTTACTCCAAAGGTTTTTTTAACAAATGTGATTGACGAACTGAATAGGTCCTAATATTGATGTTAATTGTACCAGAAAAATATGCCTAAAACCAGCTGACCATTTACAGGGTACTGTTTTACGGCTCAATCGAACGCTGTGTAAGAGGAATAGGTTTTAATTATCGGCACAAAGCGATTGGACTCGCGCAACAAAAGAGGGATTTGATCGCGGTGTTCCATTTTTAACCACTCAATCCGGGCGTGGTACGATATTGCTCATTACAATAGAAAATCAATTGCCTCATTAGCGGTGATTAAGAGGTTGGCGTTTATTAAAACTAAATATAAGAACTAAATAAGCGTGGTGGTGTTGCCATTTTAACCCTCTACGGAGCGGAAACAAAATTTGTGCAGCGCCTGTAACCCGACTTTTCTAAATTTTAAATAATGTATTTTAATGTAAATATGTATTTTGCCATCCAAAAGTTCAATAAATGTGTCTTCTAGCGCAGTGGTGAGGACAGTTTTCTGCTAATTTACATCGGACTTTTCACTCTTTTTATTTTATTCTTATTTATTTGATTTAATCCTGATACTTATTTTATAATGTGGGCTCAAATGTTTATTTTGGAAAGCCGTTAAATGCGGACTTTAAAAAAAACATAATTTATATAATCAAAACTATTTATTCTAATTTCAGCTTTTCACTGTGACATAGTCAAAACAACTGCATACTCAAACTCAAAGCATTTATTTCAATTAAACCATTTACAGGCACTTTTAAATTGTCAAGAAGTCGGTCAGTCAGAAAATATGAAGCTAGTTGCCCATTCCAAAGCGTAGGTAGGTAAGAACGGGCAAGAAACTCCATGGACACTCTTTTTAAATTATATTTTACAAAAATATTAGTTGCATCATTACTTTTGATTTTAAAATTATATAATGTGAGAACGATGTAAAAATTAAGAAAGACGTACGTGTTAAATGCGTCCAGAGTACAACAAATAGTACTTAACAAACAACAATCCAAAAATAAAATAATTAACTCAGCCGCCATCCAAATCAAACACTTAAAATATTCACACAAATTCAGTCAAACTATTGACAATAGAGATTCACAATAACTGATGCAGAGGTAACTGTTCCATATACATATGATACGAACTTCGTTGAATCGATTCCCCAGCTTGTTTCATGTTCATTGTCAAGCGATACCAGCGGGGTGGGGGAGGGGGGCCGAAGGTAGTTACGACATAAAACGCGGGCATCCAGGCATGAAATTAAACAGCTTGCACTAAGTTGTTAATCGTCTGGATTCCTGCCAGCGACCAATTTGAAGAAATTGCTGACGAGTCCGCTAAGTTTCTACGACGTCTAATTGAAGACAGTTTCTGAAGGTGGAGGTATCTGGGAAAAACATTTTGATGGTGGAGTAAAAGAAAATATTTGTTTAACAAAAAATATGTTTTGATCTAACACGAGGTAATAGCGCGGGCAGGCGATGCGATGCGACAGGGTGGGTCGGGGAACAAGACATTTAACGAGCACGAAGTCGCGGGCAGAAGCTTCTTGATAAAACTACTAAGAAAGGACTCAAAGCCAACATGAAAGTCTTAGCTTAACATTTATGATAAGTATTGCATGGTATTGTATGCATTGTAGGTAAGTTGCCTTGAATTACCGTGAGATGGTCAAACAACTTATTCGACAAGAAGTTGAAAACTCAATTTAGATGGATAGATATTCAATTATACGCTGAGCCACTCAAGAGTTACCTGTTCAATTATTCACTTAAGACAAAGGTTGATCAGCGTATGCTCATTAAAATTTAGATACGATTTTAGGAAAATCACAGACGGAGAATACCATACCAGTTAGACAGTGGAAGTGGGAGTTGTTGATTAGTTATTCCTTATTTAAGACCTGAAGGCCAATTCCCGTAATTAAAAACGTTTAAAATGTAGGGAAATAAGAGGTATTTTTGACAGATTCAGACCGAGATCAGACTGTGAACGATTTTAAAATTACGTGAATTGAATAATTGAGGATTCACAACAGGTCTTTACATATATACTCTCGAAAAACATAACCCTCCTTCTGGCGCAGTCGGGTAAAAATAAATTAAAGTGTAAAATAGCGAAATAAAAACAACGTTCACTGTCTAAACCTATTAGAGCAGCTCAATCGCTTTTGTCATCCTTTTTGTCCTCAATATAGTCTTTTACAGTACCTACTAGGCTTTCTGGCACAGTTTTCGCTTTATAAAAGATTTGAATTTATTATGGCTTAGTTCTTGAACGTGGCTAGGGTGTTTATTATAAAAACGTATACATTGGCATCTAAACGAGAGTTGCATGTTAAAACTGGTCCGTATAATTAAAATTGAAAAAACTTCTTACAAAAATAAAACAACCGACTTCAAAAAAACACTACTAAGTGAAAAATAACTTTACTTTCGGAAGTCGATGTCGTTGATTCCGCATTTTCGTTTTTTGCTACCGACTTCCGAAATTAACAATTTTTTCACTTTTTAGTTGCACCTACCCTACACAAATACGTTTAACACTACTTGCTAAGTAAATATCAGTGACAGGAAGTTATTCTAACATGATCAATACAAACTAAGTGGAAAATAGATACGTATTATTGAAGCTAACTCAAAAACTACCGAAGCAAAGTTGGACGACAAGGTTGGCGCAGTGGCTGAGCGATCAACTGCTGCGCTGCGTGTCGCGGGTTCGATTCCCGCACGGAACAAATATATTTGTATTGCCTACAGGCAGTTGTTCCGGGTCTAGCTGTTTGAATATGTGAATTTAAATGTTTGTAAACGCAACCACGATACTGGGGTAATTCCTAGTGGGGCAACGTTTGTAAAAAAAAAAGTTCATAAAATTTATATGGAACCACCCCTGAGGCATACACTATCCATTAAAAAAATATTTTTGAAATCGATCCACAATTGCTGGAGATATCACATAACATACATACAAAAAAAAAAACAGTCGAATTGAGAACCTTCTCCTTTTTGAAGTCGGTTAAAACCTAATTCATATAGAAAATTAACTAAAGAACACATCCAGGTAGGTTTGAAAACGTTGAAATGTGATCAACATTAGCGAGCCCTCTTTAATCACTGAATCCCTTCACCCTTTGCCACAACCTTTTTCTCTTTAAACGGAATGTCGGAATCAAACTGCGAATTAACAGAATTGATTTTTTAACGTTAATTACTTAGCTGTCTATTTTGGTTAACAAATGTTGAGTATCTACTGATGTTTAGATTTGAGAGTTTACAAATGGGTCGAAAAGGCTCATTCGAAAAAAGGTTTGATGTTATTCGAGAGGCCCGTGGCTAAATAATAACAGCCGCACAGGTTAAGGTTAAGCTACGCCTGCCGCGGTTGATCTGTGGATGGGTGACCATCCTTACATACCGAGACCCTTCTGTGCCTCGGAAAGCACGTTAAATCGTTGGTCCCGGTTGTCATTCGTGGATCTTTGACAGTCGTTACGGATATTCAGAAGCCCGAAAGGTTGACAACCAGTCTTACCAAGGGATATCGTATTACTCAGTAACTGGGTTGTAGAGGTCAGATAGGCAGTCGCTCCGTATTCAGCTGCATCCGGTTAGACTGGAAGCTGACCCCAACATGGTTGGCAAAAGGCTCATAGCTTGTTTTTTTTACTTATAACTACAATCCGGCCGTTGAGGGAAATCATTCCTGACACCTGGCAGTGCGATCATGCTAGTAACTAATAAACAACAAATTCGCAAAATTCACGTTTTGGATTGTATGAAACTGTCAGGTGCCAAGAACGCTTTCTCTCATAGGCCACACGGTACGTTATAGTTCATACCTACTATACAGCATATATCAGGAAGGTGTAATCTTTAAGAGCACCCTTAAATTATCAACTGTCCCATAAAAAACTTCAATAGCCACCTACTCAAGCCAAATGTGTGGGACGGCTGATTCTTTACCAACATCATTTAGGGTTCTATACCTCAAAAGGAAAAAAACGAACCCTTATAGGATCACTTTGTTGTCCGTCCGTCCGTCTGTCTGTCAAGGCCCTTTATCTCAGGAACGCGTGGAGGTATCGAGTTGAAATTATAACCATATACCAAATCTACGGTCTCTTGAAGCTGTGAAAAAATCAAACTTCTAAAATAACGTAAAACAAAGATACGGCCGATAATGCCGCAAAAACGTATATTTCGACACTCTCAAGGGAATCAAAATGTATAGGGTACTTCCTGTTGACCTAGAATCATGAAATTTGGCAAGAAGCAAGATCATGTAGCCCAAGTAAAGGAAAAAATCCGAATACCATAATATTGTAGTTACATTTAAAAAAAACTCATGATAAACTATTTACATACCTAAAAATTTGTACGGAACCCTCTGTGCGTGAGTCCGACTCGCTCTTGACCAGCTATTTTTTTTTTTTAACCGACGAAAACTTTAATCGCAGGGATTTCAGCATCATTGTACTAAATCTATGGTTTCAGTTCAGTTTAAATGTCGATGTTCCCTGCCATGGCTGCCTCTAAAATACTCGCGGAGGTTACGTGGAAACACCATGTAGGCTGGAATATCTGCAGTACCCACCTATATGATAGAGCAGTTTGAACATGGTCAAACTCACTTAATTGGAAGTGAAGAGAATTCGATTGATATTTTGTTTCAGCGAACACGTGACTAGATTCACACATTCAGCTGTTGCTATATTTTTCTATAACAAGTTCATATTCTGACATTTGATTTGTAGGATTTGTGCCGCGGAATAAAATGTGTTAGATTCGGTGAATATTTGTTGGTTTCGGAGCTTTGTTGTGCTGTGAAAAATGAATATTTCAGCAACGTTGGCTCCCGAATAGAAAGGAAATCAAATTGCAACTGCAGATAAGTGGATTGACTGCAGAATCGATACTTTCGCAGATTTGACACCATGGAGGTTTGTTGGTTTTAAAAATTAAAAAGGAATTCCATCACCAATGAACCGCCATCGACTGAGAACAAGTAGAGACATGGTGTGCACCCAGTTATATGTGGTGATATCGATATTTTTGAAAAATTTACATGTAACTTAGTGAATTCTTAGTCAAGGGCACAGTTTTAACAGAGAAAAAATACTTAAACTCCCAGATCTTGATACCATGGGCTTAGCAGTTTGAATAATTTTTGCGGCCTACCCGTTGAGCTCCTTAAGTATGAGTTGAGCTGAACGATTAATGACAAATGCGTGCACTAACGGGACAGGTCCACAATTTGTGTGGCTCTATCCACAAAAGACCATTTCAGACACCAATGGTTTTCACATGATCTGGCCAAGATAATGTCTGGACGTTATTTAGAGACTGTGATCTCTGAGTTTGTTTCGGCCTTTCTTCTCAGAGTCAGATAAGAAACGCCGACCTCATCTAGTTTTTCAAATATGATTGTCGTTTAAAATTATTTGTACATCCCTACTTACGGAAAAAATAAAATCATTTATCATGAAACACATAAAAAATATCAAAGAAGTTTAAAAGTTCTAAACGCTGTGGAAAAAGAAACTGTCAATTTGCTTAGGTACCGGTGATTTGTGTACTATGCTTCGTCGACGAAAAGCGTGTCTAGAATTTTGGCTTACACCTCGAACGAAGGATTAGCAATGACAGCAAGGCTACCAGCCTTCGGGGCAAATTGCCAAGTGCCAGTTTGGCAGAAGGATTTTTTTAAATTGGCCTAGAATTTTTAAACGGAACTTAAAACCTATTCTGGGAAATTTATGGCCAGTGTTTTAAGGAAAAAAATTAACGTAAAGATTCATTCATGCCAGTTATGCGATTGTTTATTTTATTCTTCTTGAAAACAAACAAATATGTTACTCGTTTGTAAAAACCAACTTACCGCACTAGTATCATAAATAACTATTAATTTAGGTATATCCTCTTTCAAAGCAAATCTCAGATCATAATAAGCTTTAAAGTAACTACTCGTAATTATAGCAACGAATAGTGAAACAACTTCCAAAATTGGTGTAATCAAGCATCAAGGGTGCATATTTCTTGTATAATATGCATAGAATAGGCGCGCAATCGATTCACGTCAGTAATATAAAGGTAGAGAGCTCGAATTGACGATGCTCGCTCGCCATTCCATCCTTTGGGCCATAACCGCCAAATTGACGCCTATAATCAAATGTAATCACTTATCAGTATGCAATGGATGATGCTGCCCAACCACCTGATGGAATCCCATCGCCTTTACGACACCTCCCGGAAGTGAACGTAAATTAACATTTTTATTGGCTTTGTGGCCTATTCGACAGAGACCCTCATTTCTACGTTTTATAGAGATCAATAAAATTGTTAAAGTCATTTTGTAGTTGGTTTTCCTTATTCTCTCAACGACATCAAAGTAAAAATTTTCAACTTCCTTGTCGGTTATCGTCTGCACTTTATTGCAACAAAACCACTAAAATTCTGCAGCGAGTCGTAACATTTTCACACGGCTCACCAATCACAAAAACGCCTATATTTATACATCACACTACCGGAAAACCCAATTCATATATTCCATATTCACGTTGGTAGCTCAAAGACCGAAAAGAAATTTGCATAACGACTCCACCTTTATATCAGAACCGTTCCCGCGAAAATATAGTTCCGCGGTGCGAAGTGGCGTAATTTTTATGATAAATACCCGCACTCAGAGGGAAAAGTTTGGAAGCCAATGCAGGCTATATGCCGTGAAACACGAGGAATAAAGAATATTCTTAAAGTTCCAGTTTATTGTTTTTAAAGTGTTATTAACTCGTGATCAGTTGCTACGGCAGTTTGTGCCCCTTTTTTTATTCAATTTCAATTCACATTGCGTTCGAATATAATCCAGCATAAAACATTAACAACATTATTAGACGTAGGAACAATCTATAATTCATTTATTTTGTTAAAATATACAATTAACTTATTTTATTACAAACTATTTACACTAGATACTAAATTAAATGACTAACTAACTTACTATACAATAGGTAGATACAATTATATAAGAATACATGCAATTCAATGAAAATTAGAAAATATGATTTAATAAAAAAAAACAATGAAAATGAATAATAGCAAAAAGAATGTCACTTAAACCTTAAATGTCAATAAATTAATAACAATTTAAACGAAAACAATAATCAAAAAATAAAATTAAAGATAAAAGTCATATGAACACGGAACATAAAATAACACAAATAATTACAGGTCAGTTTTAAGAACAACAAGACAATTACAAATCATCTAATGAGTAGAGACATCTATCCAACAGGAATGCTTTGAGTGAGCAAAGAGATGAGCAAAAAAGAGCCTTTGAAGGTGATGACTCGCTGAAGAAATGCACAATGTAGGTACCCGGTAACTGTTCTAATTCCTTAATACTAAAATTCACACCCCTAAGACTCAAAGAAATAACTGAAGATTTCTAGGAATCGACTAAGTTAATAACATCCGCATCTTGTTATTTCAGTCTGGTTTAGTTAGTCAGTGCAAAATACAGGTTGATGTAAATTAGCAGCTCAATAATTATAACTCAACTGGTCAGCACAGTTTCCTGCCCGCATAAGCAGAAATTCCGCGAAACCTAAACGAATAATGTTCTCCGAACACATAACGAACCAGCAACAGTGTGTACTTCCACTTCCCCACTCGCCACTTCAAGAATCTCCCAAATCGATTCTTCACTCGAACTTCTGAGAGCACCGCTCTATCGCACGAGTGCAACGTTCTATTTGATCGCGACAAGTTTCTTTTGGCGACTCTAACTATTCTTTCAACAAACATATTATACTGTTGCTTGATGAGTAAGTACTGCCAAATGAACACGAGACCAGACTAACTGACGATAAAACAAAATCTCCGTCAGTCATAAATTACAGTCTAGTCTAGTTTTACACTTCTCTCAATTACTGAAATCACGAGCGAGAAGCTTGTTTTTTGTTCAAACTATACAATGAATGCGCCAAACTTTACCAAATGGCAGTGTTCCCGTCGTCGTGTGCAAAAAGAGTTAGTTTCCTTCATTCATCAGGACAGAAGCACGCTGTGAATAAATTCGCAGTTCACTGTGGTTCGTTCAGCTCGTAATGCGGCCACCCGTGCGGTTTGTAGCGAACTTTGAACAACTTTAACTCCAATTAGTCATAAAACAGGTTACGGAACGAATCGAAGTGTTACCTCCTTACGACAGATTTGATTTATCGCTACCAACACTGAACACAGCAAACTTTTCTAATATTCATTGACGTTGCGTGTTTGTCTAATAAGTACCTACATAAAAGAAAATTAAACTTGAAACTTTGTTTGCTATAATTAAAACTGATGTTAAACTTTATGGACAATTTAAATTGGAAAGTTTTCTGCGCTTCGGTTTCATTACATTGAAGGGCACATTGAGCATAATGAGAAAACGTTTGTTTCCTGAGCATGAATAAATTTGAAAAGATCAGTGGTATGGTTTTCTGTACCTAGTACCTAGATATAAGATACAAGAGATTTATAGACTAGTATTATCTGCTTTTGGGCTAAACAAGATGGGTCATAACTAGTAAACTGGTCCAATAACCCCGTAAAGAGGTGAGAAATAAGTAAGATAAAGTCCCGAGTAAACGTTAGTTATATATGTATAATTAGTTGAGCAACTTAATCACTCACTTCGCCCACTCGACTCCCACGATTCCCGGGGACAATGGGTCTATTGCAATGGGCTATTCCATTGTGATTGTAACTACTTAAAGGAGGCCTTGTATTCGTAGAATGATGGCGTTAAAGTGCTACGTGGGCTGTAGTAGAAAGAATAAGAAATAAATCATCTAGTTCTCCATCTCCTTTAGCTTTTAATGAACGTGCAAATTATTGCATGCTGGAGTTGTCAAGGTTGTCAACTTCTGAGCCCAATTTTTGCATAGTCCTCTACAGAATGCGTCCTGGTTCTGGTTCAAGGAAAAGCAGATTGGTTAAAAAGGTTTTTTAGTTACGAAAATTCACTACTCTAATTAGGATTATACTGACATCAGGCTTCTGCGATTGAATGTGCGGTAGTCTTTAGCAAACTGTGGTTGTAAAACGACACATGATTCAACCTTCGCCATAGATTTCTAACATATAGCTTTACACACATATTATATAGCATATAGTTACTCGTAGAGCGCTCGTAAGAAAACGGTTTCTATTCCCAAAAGAAATATGTAAATCCGAGACTGCTTTCTCTTGATTTCGGGAGCCAACAAATACTTTTCTTTGTCAAATCAATCCTGCCTTTAACCTTAGTGACATGTTTAACATCTATGCGTAAACAGAGAAAATAAAATCCTCGGATAAACATTTTCTTTGATATCTTTGCCTCTGTTTTACTTTACCGATATGTTTATTTTATTGCGATTTTTATTGCGATCATTCAGAAATGTAGGGCACCGCTGACTACTTCAGTGTTGGTTTAGGAAAAATACTTGACGTGGTTTAATCATGTGCGAATTACACAGGATCACATTAAATTACCTACCGAAATTCTAGAGACATCTGTGAAGTTTATACAAAAAAAATACTGATATTTCAAGTAACTACACTACCGAAGGTCGTTGACCCCAAAAACAATTATCGACAAATATTTTTTTTGTTGGTTTTGTTCTTAATTTGACTCTGTAAGTTAAAAACTTAAAGGATTTTTGGTTTTAATGTAAATTTAAAAACAGGTGCTATTCTAATGTGCGCTTTTATAACTTGTAAAGTGACGATGTTATCGTGGAAGTCCACGTCCACGTCACGGCATCACGATAACACAGGGAAGTAAAATGTATGGAAACATTATTATGAAGATGCTTTTAGATTTCCGTCCACGATAACGTCATAACAATTATTATAACGTGCACGTATTTCCATATTATGTTTTATAGATGTGTGTTGATGTGTTAGACATTATAAAAGTGCACAATCATTCTGTAAAAAAAACACACTTCGTGAAAATTATGGTGCAGTGTTCGTAAGTGTTGCTGTCATTGTGTGTTGTTACATTTTCTATTCGTAGTGAAGTGAGATAGGCTTTGTTTTAAAAAACAAACTAGCAGGCAGAAATCAAATGAAGCAGCACTGCAGAAAGCAGTTACCTAGACAGCAGAAGTAAAGTTCAAATGTCCCATGTGATAATTATTCCACCAGCTTCAAACTGAAGTGCCTTTTGGCGACAGAAATAGATAAAGAGTTACTATACTTTCCCAACCAAATTGGCTTTTCTTGGAAGATTTTCTACTACTACTGCTTTATATCGTCGTGAGCAAATTATAAAGTAAAACGGAACGCAACGTTTAGCGAGTTGTGGAAGGGACCCGTCTTTATAAGACGGCACACCGAGCAATGGGGGAGGGTTATAATCTTATCCAGCCTGTCCCTAGCTTGCCATCCCCCAGCGTCTCCCTAAGCCGAGGTCCCTACCCCACAGGGGGTGCCCTTAGCGTCTAGTCACTTAGTTTCAAGGTTTTTTAAGCCCTAGCTAGAGGCCTTAATTTATTGAGGCACCCACAAGCCCGGTTAAGCAGCCGACAACCTCCTTGGTTGACCTGCGAGATGCCATTAAAAAAAACAATGGGGGACGAAATTTAATTCATATTGAATTATATATAGATTTTCTTTTAAATAACGGCGAATAAAAACGCTCAAGACCAGAGGGGGGGGGCACTTACAGTAATTTTAAGAACGTTCGCTGTCTGATCTCAGTCTGTCAAAATACCCTGCATTTTTTATATTGTCTGTCGCTGAGATGAAATTACTACTAGATTTTAAACGAATTTAATTACGGGAATTGACCTTCTGATCTTCTTGAACAATACCTACTTCAATCTGGCCACCCTCGCGCCGTAACATACAACATATGAACGAACACATTTCGAATAATGCCGAAACTTTCATAAAGTAAATGAGACATTATTATATTCGCCAACGTGCGATTCCCTAGAGTTAAATGAACTAAAATTAATTATACTAATACGAACCGCATGACTCTGGTGAAAGTAAAAGTAAAATAAGAGCTCATTTTATTCATGACAAGCTTGTTTAAATTAATTATTATCTGCATAATTGACGGCGGCATGCGTCTGAGCCACAGAAATCTAAATAAAAGTTAGGTTTTTGTCGTCAACATTCATTATCAAACACCGCATTTAAGTAGTAAACTAATCCGTTTGCCAAACGGTAAATAATGTACGATTTGTGCTTTTTGAAGTGAAAACATGAGTTTTACGTAGACTAATAAAATTATAAGTATTTTAATACAAGGACACTACAGAATAAAATATATTAAAAATAATGTCTCTCAAGATACAGGTCTCCTAGTTTGAGAGGCAGGGTTTCATTTTTTGTCTATACATTTAAGACTTTTGTAACCTCACACTTATGTATAAACAGACATTCACGTTTATAGTATACCCATGTGTTGAATCTGTGTCTATGTATTACTATAGATAAATAAATTATTTCATTAATAATTAATTTAAGCAAAAAAAAAAACATGGTACGATTTTTTCTAGCCGACTTCTTTCTTAAATGTCAAATAACTACCGTAGATAAGACTTTTGACTGCCCCGTAGGTCTCGTGGTCGCAAGCGCGACTGCTGAGCGTAGGGTCTGGGTTCGATTCTCGGTTCGGGCAAAGTGACATTGGGGTATTCCGTGCCTAGGAAAGCACGTTAAGCCGTTGGCCCTGCGCCTGATCTCTCTCCGGTCGTGCCGGATTGCCTTCTCATTGGACTTTGAGAGTAAGGGAATAGAGAGTGCAGATGCAGATGCGTCTGCGCATACACTTATGCTACAATATCTCTCGCACCGAAGGCTGGTCTCCGCTGTGATTACTCGCTATGGCCTAAATTCGGTCTGGAGTCCTCCAGAGCAAATTTCGGCCATAGCGACAAGATTAGATTTATATTTGCAATCCGAGTAACACAAATTGAAATTAGTTAGATAATGATATCTATTACTTTATTGTAAACTTAGAGGAAGAACCCAAAATCAAACCAACAAAGTTATTTTCGAAATCCTGAGCCCAATTCCTAATAGACGAGTAAATTAACGTTATATAAAGTAGTTGTATCTTCATCAAGGCCTTCTGGGACTACTCAGTGAGCAGTCTGATCAATCCCTTAAGGATACTGAGTTGTTAATAAGATTTTCATGAATTACGGTAAGTAGAGGGGCTCGTGGCTAAATATAACAGCCGTATACGGATCGATTGAAGGTTAAGCTACGCTTGCCGTAGTTGCCTAGTTGGTTCATGGATAGTTGACCATCCATTACATATCGAGACCAGTGGCGTGCCTGGGGTCAAAATTAGGGCAAGCCCACAGATTTCCAACGTATAAAAAAAACGCCCAACTGAGGGATTGGCTGATTTTCAGTTATTAATGTTTGTGTTCGAGTTCATTGACTGGTATTTTTTTAATATATTTATTTATTGATAGGTTTAAGTAAGTTTGTTGTTGTGAATTATGATTTTATTAGGGCAAGCCGGACTTTTCAGCTTCTATGAAGGTACCGCCACTGATCGAGACCGTTGTCGCCGGGTCAGCAGGATTGTCCGAAAGGGTTACCGCTGGCCCGGAACATAAAGGGCTAAGAAAGGAACACGGGTGGGTTTTAGTGAGTAAGAGTCTGACACTCCCTTCCGGTCCACCCAGAGCGAGAGGGGTCATTTGATGACTTCCCATAATAAAAAAGGCCGTTGTTCCCGGCCGTCATTCGCAGATCTTTGACAGTCGTTACGGGTAGTCGGAAGCCCAAAAGTCTGACGACTAGTCTTATCAGGGGGTGTCGCGTTACCCAGGAACTAGGTTGTGGTGATCAGATAGACAGTCGCTCCGTGTAAAATACTGGTATTCAGCTGAATCCGGTTAGACTGAAAGCTGACCCCAACTTCGTTGGGAAAATGCTAGGAAGATCTTTGATCGGTTTGTGCAGACCTTCGATTGATCCGTGCGGCTATTATTATTTAGCCACAAGAATAGTGCATCGCCAATAGCGGTAAAAGGTACAATCAGACAGCCTCCTCAATACGAGAGAGTTGGCGTTGTTCACGTACCTACATAGATATCTAAGTCTTAGAAAGAAAGAAGAAAAATTGTTTATTCTACACAAACAAAAACACACATTGCAAATAAAAATTAAAAAAGACATAAAATCTTACGCCGTTTAAGTATATGCATGGATGATCACTTCTATTGGCAGTGACGTTTACCCCATACGAGAACGTACTAAAGTCTAAATCATAAACCGATCCAGAGAAACTCCGAGATAACAACCACTAACTGCACTTCGTCACTTAAACTTAGTCCGTCAACTTGGTTTATCCGTTAACTGAAGATTAAGTAAGTACCTAGGGTAAATGAAGAAATGCTTTTCAATTGGTAGGAGTCAGTGTTGAGCCCGCTCGTGGCCGGCACAAAGGCAGGAATCGCAAAGTGCAATCTCTAAGGACCATTTATTCAATTCTCCTTAGTCCTCGCTTCCTCGGACAGTGAGGCTTTTAGGCCGAGGCTTCACTGCACTGACAGGTTTCCTAAGGTTTTATTAAGTATTAGTATCAATTTAAGGTCTCACAGAAAGCGAGTTATTAGGCCGAGAACGGGGCCGGGGATTGAGTAGGACGCAAAGGTTTTACGGAAGGCTAACATAGCCACATCGTGTTTCTTGACTTATACCTAAACTTCTTGACTAATTACAAGCTGTTTTATGTATTTCCCTTTAGTAGTAATTCTTGGAACTATAAATTTCCCGCCATCTTTTAATGTCGTACTGTTTACAGTATTTTATATGTATTCTTTGGTCTTGGGCCTTCGTCTTTAAACAACATTTTTCTTGCAAAACCCAATCGCAGGGAGATGGAAGGAGGGACAAAAATACGACATTACATAACTGAAGATTTTTGAGAATATGAAGTTCATTTATTTATAACCACCCCTGTTTGCTCTGGTTGTAAAGGAATATTATTAATTTTAATAAAATCCCTTTACAAAGCGAGCAAACTTCCTCAAAGTTTATTTACACAATAAGGAACATCTAACCAATATCCAGAATGTTAATACACATCCCAATCCCAACATCTCTAAATTGGAAATCCAGCTGAGACATATTACTTCTAATAAAGCTCAAGTTAACCGAAGTTCACACACTTACGACGTAGAATATATTGGTACAGAAGGCCAGCTCCATACAATGAGCTAAAACAGGTGCACGCACACAGAAGCGTGGGTACTAAAACAGGCGCACGCATATAGAAACTTGGGTACTAACACAGGCGCACGCACACAGAAGGATGAGCACTAAAACCGGCGCACGCAACATGGGTAAATACTAAAACAGGTGCATGCACACATATAATCAATTAAGGTACGTCAAGGGTCAGGAAGAATGGCAGGACGGCACCGTTCTCCCATTCTTCTTTACGAGAACAACTGAAAGATTCCTTGATCTTCCATTTCCAAGTAAAACCTTCTCCGATCTCTGCAATATTGCAAAAACAGTTTGCAGAAGATAAGAAACAACTCTCTATGATCATAAATCATTTAAACCACTGACCTGTATTATACAAGTACAGGGATTTAAACACTGGCCTCTATTTCTCTGAATATAAACTAATTCTCAAACAATAGGAAGACTGTGTTACACATTAGCATATCACTTTCGTAAGCAGCTAACCGCTAACCACTGTACTCTTGGCCTCAGCTTAAAGCAACACTTGGTGTAGATTTAGACACGCCTCCTGCATTAAAGCGCGTTTACATGAGGATTTATCGCACTAGCTTGTTTACATTGAATTCAACGTTTCAACGATGCTTAAACACATGAGAGTGGCAGATCGCCTGGCGTTTCTTGCCTACAAGGCTCCCGTGGCCATTCTCGCCTCTCGATGGTCGATAAACTGTCCTCGTGTAAACGTGTGACGTCCTTAGCGCCATACACGCACGGAGTGGTAAGGGTGCACGCGAGAGTGAGATGCAAGAACTCGTGAGAACAGACGGCTCGCTCCGCTTAGCCGTCAGTAAGAAATTGACTGACAAGCAAGCTCAGTGGCCCGCATATTATCACGAACTCCTCGGGGTCTACGAAAGTGTGCAGCACTTCCGCCATTTACCGAAGGTACAACACGCAACAATTTACACCGACCACAAGCTGATTATCTATGTATTCACCCAACGCCGAGAAAAACTCCCCCCGGTTCAGCTCAACCAATTGTCTTTCATCTCCCTATTTACAACCGATCTGGTGCACATGAAGGGAGAAGACAACGTGGTTGCTGACGCAATGTCGAGGGTCGAAGTCTCGAGGAGAGTTTCGCAGCGTTGGCAGACGAACAAACCACAGATGATGAGCTCCAGAATGCCATTAACCACTCATCTCTTCAACTGGAAAAGATGTTTATTCCTGGCCACGACGTCACCATCGTCTGTGACACTTCAACCGGAAAGCCACGATCATTCGTGACAATGGGCACGGGAGTGCCTTCCATGCCAACACAGCAAGGTGTTAAGGCATCCCTTAACCCAGTTAGGAAGTTTCTCTGCCCCGACCAACCGATTTCGTCAAGTCCATATCGATATTATTGGCCCAATGCCATCGAGCAAAGGGTTCCAATATTTTGTAACGGCTGTGGATCGTTTCACCCGATGGCTAGAGGCTTGGCCAATGGCGGGCATCACGGCAGAAGAAGTGGCCTACACATTCATGACCAACTGGATTGCCCGCTTTGGCGTCCCTTTAATTGTTACCACAAATCAGGGCCGACAATTCGAATCGGCCTTGTTCAAAGCTCTTTTAAAGCACTGCTCTGTGCACCGCACACGCACCACCAGCTACCATCCTTTTGCCAACGGTATGGTGGAGAGATTACACCGCCAATTAAAGGCAGCCCTCGTGTGCCACGGAGGCATAGGGTGTGCGGGTCTGCCTCTGGTGCTACTGGGCATGCGAGCAGCATTGAAAGAGGACTTGCAGACCTCAGCTGCCGAACTCGTATACGGCGAACCGCTCAGACTACCTGGGGAGTTTTTGAGTCCTCCTACCGGAAACGATTTCCTGGAGGAGGTTCACATACTTTGCGTCACAGCTGCGAAATCACATGGCCAATCCAAAACCAGTTGATGGGGCGCACCACTCTCACCATCGCCCATTCATTTTCAAGGACCTACCTACTAGCACACATGTGTTTCTGAGAAACGACACCGTAAGGGCATCGTTAAAGCCACCCTACACCGGTCCCCACCCAGTAATTAGCAGAAACGACAAAACGATTCACATTACTGTGGGGAACAGGGAAGTTCAAGTCAGTTTGGACAGAGTGAAACCGGCTGAATATTAATAAAATATATATATAATAGTAATAACTGAGTATCTACTTATTATCAGAAATACACTGATTACTATACCACCAATTTTGGGGGCATGGCACTCGCCGTAAAGCAACACTTGATGTAGAATTAGACACGCCTCCTGCATTAAGACAACTTCGAGAACGAGCAGTTATTGTGGCAACATAAAACGAAGCGCCCGAGCTAATTGCAAGACGGACGTGGCAAGAATAATAGCGTTCTTCATGAGATATTGCCTCGTGTTCTTGCGCGTACGCTTTTTATTTTACTTTCTTCTTTTTTTTCAGATTGCTAGCAAGATATGTGGTGTTTGCTAAGAGGTTTTCGGTTTAAGAGTAATATGTTAGACTTTGGTTTTGTTTGGCTTGTAGCTGGTCTAGAGTTACACTAAGCTAAATACTGAAGAACAGATGGGGAAATGGTGAAAAGTGATGTGTATAAAGCTTATGATTTCCAAAACTCATCACTACCTCATAAAAATCTACAAAAGACTCATAATCAGCCTATAATGTTCCCAAAGCTGGGATACAAGCCTCCTATCTGTGAGAGGGAGTGGTCCGTAATCCACCATGTGGGCTCAGCGGGATGGTGGATGCCACATATCTTTGAATTTTTTGGTTCTAGGACATTGTCGGCTTCCTCACGACGTTATACTTCACCGTTTTGAGATCAGTGGTAATGAAATTAAACACAGGGTTCTGTGACAGACGGACTGAGTCGCACCATAAGGGTTCCTTTTTACCATTTTGATACGGAACCTTAACTAGCTATTATAGGTACCTACAAACTTACCTAGACCTATCCATAACAAAACGGTTAGACACTACAAAAAAATCCAATGAAATTCAAGATGGGTAAGTATGGGCATAAAAATTTATTGTCCTATTTCTGTAGCAAATAAATCGCAGCTGGCACAAAGCATTCGCCCAGTCCAATTTATGTCGATATTGTCGCGAAAATATTTCATTTAGTTTGTTCAGCGCACGTCGCATCGCGGCCCGCGGGCCTGAAGCTAGGCGGACCAAGGGGGCAGACCTAAATGAATTCAGAAATTCTACGTTTTGAATTTCTTTTACCTACAAGACTCGTTGTAACTACACAAAGAGAGGGTAGGTACATAACTACTTAGAAAGTATATAGCTACTTCTTTATTCATAAACGTTGCTTAAAGTTGTGATTTATAGCGACTATTTAATTTAACGTTTAAACGTCACTTAACTTTAATCATCGTTTATAAAATACTAGCGGCACCCCGCGGTTTCACCCGCATAAGTGTCGATCCAGTGGGAATATCGGGATAAAAAGTAGCCTATATGTTAATCCAGGGTGTCAGCTACCTCCATACATAATTTAATCAAAATTGGTCCAGCCGTTTCAGTGTGAAGAAGTAACAAACATATAAACACACACACACACACACTCACAAACCTTCGCATTTATAATATTAGTGTGATACCCCCTTTTTTTGTGTGGGAAAGTATCAAATAACTTCTCTGTTGCCTGTGCCAGGGGCCACGGTATCTCTTTAGAACAACCCGCGACCCTGGCAGGCATCGGTCCTAGCGGACCCCGTCAG
This sequence comes from Luperina testacea, assembly GCA_927399505.1. Taxonomy (NCBI): domain Eukaryota; kingdom Metazoa; phylum Arthropoda; class Insecta; order Lepidoptera; family Noctuidae; genus Luperina; species Luperina testacea. Next base: position 6,805,423 of record OV656771.1, read on the forward strand.
TTAGTGCTGACATCTCTTTCAGGCGCGCATGGAACACAACGCGCCATCGACCCGGGCCAGATAAGAATTATAAAACTGACGAAGATACAAAACAATAATAGTACTTACGGCATTGCCCTGCTCTATATAGACGCACATTTGGTCCGTTTTAGAATTCCTTTGAGAAATCCTATGAAACCTCGAACACCTAATTGCCTGAAGGATTCGGACGGTACCTACTACCTACCCAAATCCCAAAAGAATGCAGAGGACGTCTGGTGGTAGATATTATGAGGTGACAGAGTGATGGTTTCATCCATATCCATAATAATATGCTCATTTTTCGTTCGCCCATTACTGTTTCCGGGCTATACCTATACCTGAGAGTATTTAGGTCTCGATTGATTAGATTACCTACTCACTTAACAAGCGTGAACCATCGTCAATTGGCATCATCGTTTATCATAAGATGAAACCTGTCGGTTTTCATTAAAAATAAACTTTATTGATTCAAGACAAAAATGCTCCCTTGTTATTCTGTTTAATGTGTTCAGTGTTTACATTACACGTACGTAATATAATTTAAATGTTGGCCTACGCAAGTGAACGCAAGTAAATCAGTTATAATATTATTTTTTTTAAGTAAGCATTTGAATTCATTTATAATACTTGTCTAAAATAACAAGATTTCAAGTTTTCAAAACCCACTGCGTTGTCTCTACTTTCGAATGAAGTTGGAATATTGAATGTTTTGTCCTGTGGTTTTGTTTGTCTGTGCTATTATTCGATCTTTCGTTCATTTCGTTCGCGTCGTCAATCTCTGTGACTGTCACTTTCTCTTTGTTTATGTCAAACTCGAATGAAAACGGAAAATTGTCTTGTATTTTATTTTACTGAATTATAAGTACTTTAATCATTACATCATGTATATTCCTATTTCTAAAAAAAAGACATGATGTGAGTGTGGTCACTGTTGAATAAATATTATTCTACTGAAGTCGAATCAATTGCAACATGGAGGGCAAGAAAATATCCTTTGGTTTTATGAAAACTAAAAAGGTTGAAAAACCATTTACACCAATAATAACCGAAGAGAAGAGGGACTATATAGAATGTGTTGAAGAGAAATCAATTAAAGTCGTGGGGTAAGTGACAAAATCCTGTTTATTTTACATCCAAACTAACCTAAAAATAGACATTTTGGCTTTATTTTAATTTGGATATGTAATTGTAAGCTAGATCTCATAATTTTGTTTGCCTTAAGTGTAAGCACTTCATGCCTATGTAAAAACATGACGGAAAAAACACAGTACCTATACTAAACATTAATTCTTAAAATACCTATCTAACATTTATTAAAAATTGTTTCAGAGGCGAAACTGTAACAGAAGATTTGCCGCTAGTAATTCCTATGAAACCAAACACTCTAATCACGGCAGAGAAACTAAAACAAATTGCTGAGAAAGTTGAAAGTGCTATTCAGGAACCAGAAATCAAAGCGGAACCTGTAATTAAAGAAGAAAGGGTTGAAGAAAATGAGACCCTGGACCAGATGGCTGTTCGGGAGCTGTTGCAAGAAGCTAAAAAGGATGTGAAAGTAGAAGTTCCTGACAATTTAGCTATTCCTACGCCTGCGAAGCCTGTAATGACAGGAGAGAAAGAGGTAAATGTATTTATATTGTTATAACCAGCTTCGTCTAAAGGAAGAGTTTGAATTTTTTAGGGAAAAAGTATTTTTAAGGACATTCACATTCTAATCTGTCTCAATATGTCTAAAAACTAACTTCACCTATATTTTCGACATTGATTATCGCTATGAATCTGCGATAAGATTGTGAATTAAATTTGAATGTATTTTTAAGTATGAGAATAATTTAGCCTTCTGAAAAATTGACATGCATTATCATGATGTGAAGTCAAATACAATAATAGTTTTTACATTAAATTAATTGTAAATCGGGTCAATTTTGATATTAAATTGCTGTAGTAATGCATTTTTTATAATATAAAAAATAATCACAGGCAAATAACTGCATGATTTTTTTTTTCACCAATCCAATAGTGTTTCTATTAAAATAATGGTGTTGCTATTATGACTGAACATGCTTGTATGTAAATACAATAAATCAATTGATTTATACACAGCAGTTAAGTTGTTTGCCACCTACCAGTAGTATTAAATACATGTGTTAATTGTTCTGAGTTGTTCTACAGTAATTTAATTAAATAAACATTAATGAAAATAAAACAATTTATATCTTCATTACAGTCTTCCTTGGATGACTATGAGTCGGTGCCTATTCAACAGTTTGGAATGGCAATGCTTCGAGGCATGGGGTGGACACCCAGCAAAGATGGGTATGTAATCTGCATTCGCAATTTATTTGCCAAAAATGTAAACAAATATGAGTTTATGGAAAAATAACTTTAATTCTTACACAAAAAAGTTCAGTTTACGCTACAACTTCAAACATTTTTATAACTTTTTCAATAGTGCTATTCACTCTGAAATCAAACTTGATGACCATTACAATAAAGTTGATATTTGTTTAACTTGAAATAATATTAATTTGAAACATAAGTTTGAATAGACTTTAGAAACTTATTTCTATTTATATTCATACATAGATAAAAAACACACCATCTTTCCATGGGCGTAGACTGAAAGTACAGAACCACGTGCTACCATCCTTACCAACTCCTATTGCTTCTATTCATCTGTTATTATTATTTTAGCAAATATTATCGGCCAACTGAAAGATTTAAAATTAATGTCTGGGAAATTTTGTTATAGTGAATATTATCCAGTTCCAAAAGGTCTGATTGGTCATTGCCCAATGAATGCGTGGTTTCATTCTGCTATGTACGAAGTTAACCATTCTTCCATAACAAATTAAATTAGAATGAAATAGTTTTGTAACTAGCTGCTATTGGTACAGATAATTATGTTAAAGCTAAGCTAATAAGCTAAGCTAATTATGTTAAGCTGTTTATGTTATTTATTTTTAAAGGCTTTGACTTGTCAGACTGCGTTAACCTTTTATTTGGCTAAAGAAATTCATTTGACAAAATAGCAGAGTCAAAGTCAAAGCATTTATTTCAAATAGGCACATAAAAGGCACTTTTGAACGTCAAAAATTACAACAAATAGAATTGATTCTAGCCGCCCATTCCAAAAGGTAGTTTTCGTATGGAGAAGAACGGGCAAGAAACTCCACCGTTACTCTTTTAAAATTCTTTCAATATTTAGCATACATTTTATATAATCATAATATGTGAAGACGATGCACCTAAAATAAAATTACTATACCACAAGGAGGCTTTTGGCACATAGGCTACTTTTTATCGACGTATCACGCGGACGAAGCCGTGGACGGAAACTTGTTAATTTATAAGAAATTTATTTTGCTTTTATTATTTTCAGGTCTAAATACAAGCAACCTGAACTCCGTCCAAAAGGCTTAGGTTTAGGAGCTGATAAAGTAATCAAAGAGAATCAGAAGAAACAGTCAAAAGACAAAAAGCAAGAAGAATTAGTTATTGTGAAGAACTCTTTCGTAAAAATCACTACTGGGAAATATAGTGGTTATTATGGCAAGGTAACATTTTTTTAATTTTAATAACAGTTTTTTTGCATGAATTGTTTTTTTTATAGTGGTTGCAAGCACTACTGCTGAGCATGAGGTCCTGGATTTTATACCCAGGGGACTCTGTCCGCCCAACAAGTGACCCCAGGGGACTGTCCGCCCACCAAGTGACCCCAGGGAAGATGGTGGCACAGTGATCACGTGCTGCCGTGCATAGCGAGGCTCAGGGGAGGCCCCTTTACAGCCTCCCTAGGGATGTACCTTACAGGCGTTGCACGGGGGGGTTCCGGAATTGGTCTTTTAAGAGGAACCGGGACCAACCCTATATGCTGATGGTGATCACCGGGGCAGTTTTAGTGAGGTAAAAATCCCACATTCCCCGATCTCCCTCCCCGGAGGTCGGGTGCCATTTGAAGGATTCGCCCCGACAAAAAAAAAAACAGATCGGGCAAAGTGTTATTTGGTGTTTTTCCGTTTGGAATTTCTCAGTAGCAGCCCAGTCTGGATTTGTGCCAGGTTGATGGCAGTAAGCTCGTCCCTTTTACATGAGACTGACATAATTATGTTGTAACTGACAAAATGGAGTACACTCACAAGCATAATTATACACTTGGTTTTATTCAAAGACGATTTTCTCCTTTAGTTTTGAATGAATGTTATTACGAACAACATATTTTCGAACCCATAGATTTGTGTAAAGGTTCGTATTTTAACGTTGCATTCGTTATTGAATTAAAAAATCGCAATTGAAAGTTGCCAAATGTTGACATATTAGTGCTTATGACTGTTCTCACCTCTGTCTAACCCTTCGAGACAGGTGTGATGTTATGTTAGGTGTTATCTTGTAATATAATTCATTACTAGACAGAAGAATATTTAAGTGAGGCAGTTACTTATTTGCCAATATATTAAGACCAAACAAAAGTGGGGGAGCTTGGGGGAGGCCTATGTCCAGCAGTGGACGTTTTTCGGCTGAAATGATGACCCAGAATGTGCATATTTGTATAATTTTTTGCATGTTGTCTATAATTTTCACTGTATCTCAGTGGAAAAATACTAAAATGTACTTATTAATATTGTTATAAAAATAAAATTTGTTGCATATTTCGAGCATTTATAATGCATATTTTGTCAATTTTAAGTTTCATATCTATTCGAGTCTATATCAATGACACTACTGTCCAATTTCTAGATGAAATAATTTGGGAATTTATACTCAATATATCTGATGAATTCTATCATTTTAGGTTGTGAGCTTAGATGAAGACAACGGTCGCGTAATGGTGGACATTGCTGTGAAGAAAGAAACAGTCAGTCTCAGTGAATTCATGATGTATGCGGTCACAAAATCAGAATATGATAAGGAATCTAAAGTCATAAGTTAGTATACGCATGAAATATAAGATAAACATTTATACCATCCAAGTATTGCAACTTGCAAGTACTGAACCGGGCGTTAATATGGCTCGTCGAGATTTAGAAAGGCATTGTTGCAAAGGTATGAATGCCAGATACAATATTCTTCAAACCAGAACTTTTCCTAATACACAGTATTTTTGACGCACGCTTTACTTGTGGTAACCAATTGTACAAACACGCTGTGAATGTGTACATGAAGACGAGTAGCTTCTGCACAAAACACACACTTCCGACTACGCTATCGTCTCGGATGGAACCGAGAGCTCCTGCACTTACACACATTCCAGCGTGTTTGTACAATTGGTAACCACAAGTAAAGCGCGTATCGCTTTGTGAGATAAAACTACTATACTTGATGTGCCATATTAACGACCGTATACTGTAGAAACTTTAGTCAATTAATTTCTTTACAGATGCAATTGAAGATGTCACTAACAACTTCAGATGCTATTTACACACAAACCCTGCTTTTTGAATGGGACTGCAAGATACAACACTTAGACAACCCATACATTTTATTCATTACACTAATCATAAATGTATTCACTACTATTTTAGACGCGGGTTCATTCGAAGAGTACAAAAAGACAGAAAAAGTAACACAAAAACCGCCCAAACAGGAAGAAAGAAGTTCGAACAGTCAAAGAAACAATGAACTTGATGTGAAAACTGACAGAGACAGAAGTAATGACGGTCATAGACGGCATAAAGAAGACAGGGAAGAAAAATCATCAAATGGCAGAAGTAGGGACAGAACGAAGGAAAAAAGAGATTCTTCTAGCAGCGAAGATAGGGCGAGACGCAAAGATAAAAAAGAGAAGAAAAGATATAGCAGTAATGACTCTTTAGGCTCTTCTGATGACGATAAGAGAAGAAGAAAACACAAGTCTAAGAGCAGGAGACATCGAAGCAGTTCCGAGGATTCGCGCAAAAGGAGTTCAGAAGTGAAAAGAGATATTGATAAGAAACGCAAAGGGAAGAAGAAGAAAAGAGACAGAGATCGGTCACCGAATTATAAAAAGCATAGGAAGTAAGAATCAAGTGTAAATAAAACTTATAAATTTTAGTGGGTTTGTTTTTCTTTGCCTCGCAGTTTAACCCACCATGGTTGTTTAACAGCTGAACCCCATTAACTATCTATCACCATTTTTGGCATACTGGAGGTAGAAAAACCTATATATCTCGGATTTTAACGTCCCAATAATCTATATCAGTAGCGATCTGATAGTATACTGGCTACCATCAGTTAAGTGGAGATCAAAAAAAAGTAATTTAAAAAATTAAATCGACTTTAAAAAGAAATTAACTCAAAATTAATGTAATTTCTAGTTTTAAGTAAAAACTGGAATATTTGTAATAAGTAGGTACCTAATAGTTTTGTTGTAAATATTGCACTAGAATTTGACCAAGGTTTTGAGATGTTTTCCCTTTGACACTACACCCGTAGCTCGTATCAGTAAGCCAGGCCGTCACACTTACACGTATTCGTCCATATCATGAAAATTACTGAATCTATTTTGATGAAACTTGCACTGTTCCCTAAGTTGAAGTAAATGTAATGTAAGTCAATAAAAAAAATGGTCACGATCCGATTAATAGTTGCGGAAAATGTGTGGACAAACATACCTACATACATCTAAAAAAAATTGTATATTTGTTTGGAAGCCCTAATAGATACTCATATGTGAATATATTATATAATGCAGTTCCAATAATATTACATACATACGTCGTGTCGAATTGATAACCTCCCTTTTTTTGAAGTCTGTAAAAATTGATAGGGTTTGGCCGTTTATTGCTTGGTAATCGCAATATATAGCCGATAAATGACCCATTGAGCAAAATTTTATAACACCCATGAGTAGATTGGGTCTAGACTAAAATAAACAGGTTGAGAATGAACTTTTTTTTTCAAAAGAAAATCATATTAGTGCCATCTATCTTAAGCCAGGGGAGTTTCTGCCACTAGATGGCGCTGTTACAATATTACCAAAATTCAATATAGGTGGCGTTACAATTGGGTTTCTTTTAGGGCTGCCCCAAGGAACTTACATCAAGTTCCTTGGGTTGCCCACAAATCAGTTAAGAAAGAGCTCTGCTTTTAGTAACGTCAAGATAAAGACCACCCTTTGTTGGCACCGACAGGTGTCGCACCAAAAAACCAACCAATGATGTCGTGATAGAGGTAGATGAGTAGCAGTGTAAGGTGTGTACGGAGGGCCTACCCTTCGTGCACACGTTCTTATTGCCGTGAAAACCTACGGCTTATTCGCCGTGTGTAGGCACGGTCGGAAGCTTGTTGTCAGACACGTTTTTTCCATGGCGCGGCTTACAGTAACGTAAGAAACGGTGCAGTGTACAAATAGTAACTGTCTAACATGATACCTAACTTGCGAGATAAGCCTTCTAATATCTAGGAAACATAATTTTAGTCCATTTTCAAATTGTAATCCATTAGGAACATAAGTACTTAATTACGGGCTAGCATGTTATCGATAAAGCAGTCGGTCCTTGTAAAATACATACCTACATTCAGCTGCATCTGCACATTAGTTGCGTAAATAACTTTTAATCACAATCTGAATCACTTTGAAAGATATTGCTATTCCATTGCTTCGTAATAACCTGTGTTCGAAAGATTTGTCTGTTCAGCAACGTAAATAACGCAAAGAATGTTGTTGAACTGTTAAAATAACCTCCTTTTTTTTTGAAGTCGGTAATAAAAGTCATTGCTATGCTACTGCCCTGCGATTCTATAACCATCTCACCGTGAAAACTTGGGTGAAGTGAGCGTGGAGTGAGCTGTCAATAGTGTCAATTTTCCTAGCAAAAACAAACTCACTTCACACCTACATTTTCACGGTAAGATTTTTACAGAATCGACTGGCTGTTACGCAATAATGAGGTGATATTTATGTCGAGATTAAGGCTGCCTTTCCACCAGAGATGAGCGAGGATGCATAGCGAGAGATGTGTGTAAAACTAACCAATACCAACGCTAATAACTTAGTTCAAGCTATGAAAATGAAGCGATGTTATTGGTTGGTTTCACACACATCCCTCGCTACACATCCCTCGCTCATCTCTGGTGGAAAGGCAGCCCAAGTAGGACTGTAAGTTAACTACCTAAGTACTACCACCTATCATTAGCGTAGGAAGCTTTATACAGAACGGCTACTTCTCAGTGAGCCAACTAGTTTGGCTCAATGACATGAACTGATATTTACAGACCTACCCCACACTGTACTCGTAGGTCATCATCATCTGCCTAGCCTTTTTCCAAACTACTTATGTTGAGGGCGGCTTCCAGCGTCTAACCGGATCCAGCTGAATACCAGTATTTTACATGAAGCGACTGCCTATCTGACCTCCACAACCCAGTTACTAGGTAATACGATACCCCTTGGTAAGACTGGTTGTCAGACTTTCGGGATTCTGACGACCCGTAACGACTGTCAAATATCCACGAATGACAGCCGGGACCAACGGCTTAACGTGCTTTCCGAGGCACGGGGGGTCTGGGGTCTTGGTATATTAAGATGATTACCCATCCAGGGACCTACCGTGGCAAGCGTAGCTTAACCTCATCGATCAAACCGTGCGGCTGATATAACTTAAGCACAAGCTTCTCTCACAATGTTCACGTAGATATTGAACATAATCATCTAGTTGATTTTTAAAATCTTTGGACCTCAAGGGTCACAGTAGGTAGGTAGATACTTAGTAGGTTACCTATCTACCGATTTTTTGTCAAACTTCCTCATCATCATCATCATTTCAGCCGAAAGACGTCCACTGCTGGACATATGTAGGCCTCCCCAAGCACCTCCACTTCGACCGGTTCTGTGCTTCTCGCATCCAACGGGTTCCTGCGGCCTTCACAAGGTCGTCGGACCACCTTGTGGGACGCCTTCCAACGCTACGTCTTCCGGTACGCGGTCGCCACTCCAGAACCTTTCGGCCCCATCGGCCATCTGTTCTGCGAGCAATGTGCCCTGCCCACTGCCACTTAAGTTTGGCAATTCTTCGGGCTATGTCGATTACCTTGGTTCTCCTGATTCGATCACGCAGAGAAACTCCAAGCATAGCCCTCTCCATTGCCCTTTGGGTGACTTTTAGCCTTCTTATAAGGCCCATTGTGAGCGACCACGTTTCAGTGCCATAAGTCATTACTGTCAAACTTCCTAAATTAGATGAATTCCTCTTACCTAATACTAGTTAGGTAGATATACCTTGGCACTATGCGGCCATCGATTTCTTGGATTTCGTTAGCTAACTATATAAGTAGATACAATATTGGCAACGCCCCGCGGTTTCACACGCATAAGTCTCAATCCCGTGAAATAACGGAATAAAACGTATCATCATAAGTGTTAATCCTGGTTATATACTATCTGTTTGCCAAATTTCATCCAATTCCGTTCAGTAGTTTTTGCGTGAAAGAGTAACAAACATCCAACCATCCATCCTCACAAACTTTCGCGCTTATAATATATAATTAATACAGTGCGTGCCACGTAAGAAGAGACTTGACCCCGCCTCCCCGCCTCTTTCCGCCGCCCCGATGACGCCCGGTCCCCGTCCCGCACCGGGCGTCATCGGGGCGGCGGAAAGGGGTGGGGGTGGCGGGGTCAAGTCTCTTCTTACGTGGCACGCACTGTAAGTAGGATTAGGTACGTACCTAATAGCTATAAAGAACTTACCAAAATAAAAACTACACAGCAGAAAACCCATAAAAAATGTTAGTAAGAAAGAAAGAAAGAAAGAAAATTGCGTTTATTTGGCAAAACAAAAAACCCTTAAAAATAAACAAAACAAATTCAAAATGATTAAAAATAATAATGCCAAAAGGGCCTCAGCTCAGCATAATGCCAGATGGCAACACAAAGTGCACCACCTGACGCTGATTTTCAGCTGCTGCCCATACTCATCATAATACCATAAAGTATAAAAACGCCGAGGTTGATAGAAACATAAATTATTCAAAACGCTGGCAGAACGTCAATTTATTTTCCGGCTACGGATAGGCATTACCTACCTACCAAAAAGCTCTCTAAATAATAAAACTGGCCAAGTGCGAGTCGGACTCGCTCACGAAAGGTTCCGTACCACGAGGCAAAAACGCCAAAGAAAACATGTTTGTTGTATGAACGCCCCCTTAAATATTTATTTTATTCTGTTTTTAGTATTTGTTGTTATAGCGGCGACAGAAATACATCATCTGTGAAAATTTCAACTGTCTAGCTATCACGGTTCATGAGATACAGCCTGGAGACAGACAGACGGACAGTGTTGACAGACAGTTCTTAGTAATAGGGTCCCGTTTTTACCCTTTAGGTACGGAACCCTAAAAAGTATCTGTCTTCCCAGGCGTAGGTTAACGTGATACACTAGCTTCTGCCCGCGACTTCTCCTGCGTGAAATTTTCTGTTTTGACATAAAATATATCCTACTTATAGCTTCTGCCCGTGACTTCGCCCGCGTGAAATAACCCGATCCTCCTCGTCGCATCGCATCGCCTGCCTGCGCGCACTATTAGTTCGTTTTCGTTTTCTTTCTTACCATTTTTCCTTTTTAAGAGTCCTAGCGTGATTTTAAATAGCATATAGCCTTCCTCAAGAATTGTGCTATCAAAAGCAAAAATATTTTTTCAAATCCGACGGGTAGTTCTAGAGATCAGCGCGTTCTAACAAACAAACTCTTCAGCTTTATTATTATTAGTTATAGGTATAGATATAGAAGATAGATGACACTAGGCAATGTAGCTTGCCATTAGTGAAATAATTTTCGGAATCGGATCAGTCGTTCCGAAGATTACCTACATATAAACTCACAAATTTTACCTCTTTAAGGGGCTTACGTGACCTAACAACGCAAGATTTAGATACAATAAAAGTATATGATCGACTACAGTAAACAAAATCAGAAAAATGTCATATGTGCCATATCATACATTATAAATTTACACATTCACATTTTATTTTATACATTTCACCTAGTACCTATAACTGCGGATTAAATTCGATATCCTTTTCGAAGAATTTCTCATTCTGGGCAGGATATCGTCGCGAAGATAAGTAGATTAATCCGACCTAGGCAAAAGGTTAGGGTAGGTAGGCAAGTACCTACCTATAAGACTCTTGCTTATAACTCAATTATTTCTTCAGCTTTTTTCTCGTCGTGTCTACATAAACTACCTATTTGTATACGTACAGACGCCAGCACATCGAGCTACTACTATCTTAAAATTTCTTTAATAGATTTGCAACTTTATCGGCTAAATATAAGGTTCAAATTTGGTTGGGAAAATTTGACAGTTTCGGGTAGCTTGATGTGCTGGCGTTTGTACCGATAGCTCATGTAATAATAGTCCTCCAGACCGTATTTCGGGCATGGCGGCCAACCTCAACGGAGACTATAAAGTCCGTCTCACCAAAGAACTCTCGCAGACGCGGCGCCACTGTCGTCTGACGGAATCTTATATATTGATTTATTTATTTATCTCGACATCATTATCATCGTTAATAAAATGATCAATCTTAAATTATTTGACTTTGACTTTGAAATGCGGTCGGAGAGACTTAAAAAAGCTGAAGTAAAAAGTCATAATTCGAGGTTTAGGCTCTCGCCTATTTCCTATTTAAAAGATATTTCATAAACTGAATAAGAATGATATTACTGTGTCCCTATGTTTTTCTTTTTTCGTTAATATTTGTCAAATTTATACACTAGGCCTCTTTTGACAGCGGCAATTTTGAGCAATTTTTGAGGGTGCTAGTGCTTATAAAAATAATGTATCATCTAAAAGGAAAACATAGGGACATAAAAGTAGTTAATATTTATTATTCTGCAGAAAATTATTGCTTTATGGTCATTAACCAGAAAGAAAACAGGCGAGAACGTTTCTATGGAGAAAAGATCACCCGCATTTCCCCTTAACTATGGTAGGATTTTTGAATAGCTGCAGTAAAATGACAGCTTATGTGTTACCACTTTTTAACGAAATTTAAACAGTGACAAAAGAATCGATCATTCTGTTGAAAATCGATCAATGTTAAATTGATTTTATAAAAGAGGATAGGATGTGGACATACGTTCACAATTTATGTGCGTAATTATTGTCTTGTCAATACATCAGTGATTGGAGTAGATTTATGAAGAGGCCTATTTCCAGCAGGGGACCGTTGTAGACTGATGATAATCATGATGAAGTACCTACACTACACACCCTCAACACCTATACAAAAGCAGAAAACGTGGTGAATCCTTGCTCTCTACTCCCTTCAACTGTTAAGAAATCTAGAAATCGGTAACAATAGAAAAAGTAATTGTGTCTCATTAGTGACAATTGAGCTATTACTATTAGAACATTTAACTACTGAATCAGTTAATACAAAGAGCGTTCCATCATGACGTAATTAGACGTAGTACTTACACTTGGGTCCTACATGAAAACAATACAATTACACCTGCACCCTTCCCCCCTTACATTTTGTCTAACCGAATACGTAACTCAAGCTCGAAAATATCAGCTTTTACGGAACATAATTAGGTTACGGTCTGTCGATACAGGCATGGGCGAGGCAAAATAAACCTTTACTTGGCTGGCCTGACCCAATTGATAGCCCTCGAGCTCAGAGCAGACTCGATGCAAATAATTATTTCTCGGAAAACATCCCCCTTTATGTGCTGTAGGTAAATAATGTCGAACATTATAATTACCACGTAGGAGGTAGGTGCCTGTTAATGTAGCCGGAATTAATTGGACACTCGTTAATTATTTCCAAATCAAACAGATTTCATGTTAAATCTGTGAACCTTACTCATCTCCAAATCAAACGGATTAATATAAGTATTATCATTTTCAATATTATAAATAATTTTACTTACGGGGCTCGTGGCTAAGTAATACTAGCCGCAAGGGTCGATCGATCAGGTTAAGTTACGCTTGCCGCGGTTGGTCTGTAGATGGGTGACCATCTTTACATACCGAGACCCTCCGTGGCTCCGAAAGCGCGTAAAACCGTTGGTCCCGGCTGTCATTCGTGGATCTTTTTTTGAAGCGCGCGTCGCTTCGTGCCATAAAATAATGTACAGTGCGTGCCACGTAAGAAGAGACTTGACCCCGCCTCCCCCGCCTCTTTCCGCCGCCCCTAGGACATCCGGTCCCGTCCCGCACTCAGATCTCATACCTAAAATCCCTAAAGATACCTAAAATCGTGGTGTGTCAAGTCTCTTCTTACGTGGCACGCACTGTACGTAGTAGTCTCGCCGCTTAAAAACTTCACAAATACCTGCACTCTAATTGCAACACACACTATTAATCACATACTGAATCATTTTGCAGGCTATGGCTAATCCATTGCTTCAAAATGTATGTTAAAAAAAATTTGTCTGCTCAACAATGTAAATAACGCAATTAATGTTGTTGATATGTCAAAATAAAAGACGTTGCTACTGTTTGTGTTACAATGCGTGCCACGAAAGATGAGACTTGACCCCGCCTCCCCCGCTCTTTCCGCCGCCCCTATGACGTCCGGTCCCGTCCCGCACTCAGACCTCATACCGCTAAAGATACCTAAAATCGTGTTCTGCGCATGTCAAACCATGTGGTGTGTCAAGTCTCGTCTTTTGTGGCACGCATTGTACGTAATTACCCCTCTGGCATCTCGACAGATGTTTCTCTTTTAAAATACTTTTGCATAAAATAGGAAGAAAATTGCAAACATCGGCTCGTTGCAGCCAACCTTTTACAAGCCCCTCCGTTCGACATTATAAATGCAATTTTCCATCAAGAGTTTCTGCAATGCCAGGCGGTTTAGCGTGCTCTAGATTCCGATGGAACGTTGCAAGAGAATAGATAGTGTGCTCGCGCAGTTGTAGCCCTTGAAATTCATTTTTTCTAACGTTTTTTGCAATTTTCAGGTCAGTTTCGGGTTGTAACTTGATCAAAATATGATTCGCAACTAAAAAAGGTACATATTTACAAAATTATATAGGTAATCATTAGAATCATATACATCTTTCTAAGTTAGACTTGTTCCATAAGAACAAATCTAACTTAGAAATATGTCTTATGAAAAAGTACTTATGGAACAAATCTAACATATAGATATAATATTAATGATTCTTATGGCTATAATTCTGTAAATATGTATATCTATTATAGACGCGAATCATATTTTGATCAAGATACAACCTGACACTGACCTGTACATTCCAAAAAAAACGTATGAAAAATTTTATTTCGCGGTCTACCACTGTTCATTCACCCTTTCACCTTTTTAGAAATATTCCTAAGGATAGTGGTTAGTCAGCGGGATTGTCCGAAAGGATTACCGCTGGCCTGGAACATAAAGGGCTAAGGAAGAAACACGGGTGGGTTTTAGTCAGTAAGAGTCTGACACTCCCTTCCGCTCCACCCAGAGCAGAGGGGGTCACTTGATAATTTCCCATTTTGAAAAAAAAAGTAGTTACTATCAGGATGGGAAATCATCAAATGACCCCCATTTGATGATTTCCTATCCTGAAAAAAAAAAGGATTGTGGTCACAATCCTTTTTTTTTTAGGTAGCTGAACATAGGGTACCTATCTACCTACCCCTAGTATGTAAATTGGAACATATCCTCCTATGATCAGCTTAATTCTCCTGTTTATATTGATTAATTTCTACTTCACACAATACACCTGTCGGCTATCAAAAACAAATCTGCTGTTTCATAGAAACGTATCAATAACAATACCTACGCGTTCTAAATGGTAGGGAAAGACCGTTATTTTTATTCATAGCCGCCAAAAAAATTTAACACGGGTCAGAATCATGTACCTACTGAATCCATGGTTTGCGCGTCGATGTCTCTATCACCCTGTATATAATAATTTTGATGATCGTGATCATAAGCCGCGGGCATAAGTAAGTAGGTACTATAGGGGGTGCAGATGGGAGCTACGCGATATAATTGAAAGAACCTTGAGTTGTATAAAATATATTCACGACTTTACATTGAAATATTATTTCGAGCACTGCCTACCTAAACAAAAACTACTTAATTAAAATATTTGACATTTGCTTGAACGTTCGAATGGAACACACCGGCAATTATAACCAGCCTGTATGTACTGCTAAAGGTAGGGCTACACAGTCTCTACTTATTAAATCATTAAAACTTTTAAAGTATTAACAAATTCTCGTCGTTCATCGACTCAGGTGCTTCAAAGCTAAAGCCAAGTCTACAAAGTATAATTCTAAATGACAAACTTCAGTAGTTAATAAATGACGATTCGTTTCAAACTTACCCAGTTATCGCTTGAACATTTTCAAACAGCCCTCGGGAAAATTTCATAATAATTTTCTGTAATGGGAATTAAAAATTACATTATGATAACTGTTATGAGTCATTGTAATTAGCTTGATTGATATTAGTGGTATGGGGCTTTTTAATCATATAAATTGGTGGACTTACCTGTTTTGTGTTGTTAGAAGCTACAATTCTGGCAGCTCATTATAGGTGGCACCGCACCCATCCGGCCAGCTAGACTAGCATAAATTTGATTAGACTTAAACTTAGTAAGAGCAGTTGTGGGAATGGCCGCGATTTACGAGTTGTAGGTCGTAGGTTCGAACCCAGGTGCTTTGCTTTGTGTAAATTATTTCATCACCACTGTTCTCAAAAACGGTGAAGGAAAACACCGTGGGGAAACGGGCATGTCCCAGAATCAAAAATTCGAAGACATGTGACATCTACCAACCCGCACTGGGCCTGCGTGGTGGACTATACGGCCCACTCCCTCTCACCGAGGAGAGGAGGCCTGTACATTGGACATTATACTGGGACATTATAAGCTGATTATACCACCACCACCACCAGCACTTTGGTTAGGCCAATAGTGTCTGTTGGTAACTACTTTTTTTTTTCAAAATGGGAAATTATCAAATGAATTATCAAATAATTATCCCGCTCTGGGTGGAGCGGAAGGGAGTGTCAGACTCTTACTGACTAAAACCCACCCGTGTTCCTTCCTTCGCCCTTTATGTTCCGGGCCAGCGGTAACCCTTTCGGACAATCCCGCTGACCAAGATATTGGGATTGGATTTGGATTGGATTGATTGGTATTTTAGCACAGACAAAAAAAAATAACTGAAAAGTCCTTCACCAATGGGATTTGATACGATTAACTTAACAATTAACTGTCCACTATAATTCATAATGTTATTCATTTAAGATTCTGCCAAAGTGGCCTTTTTAGGCCCCCAGTGCGTGGCTAAGACATACAGTACCCGGCGATAAATATTGCACATCGACCTTTGGAAAGAGACAATCGGCTAATTTCGGCTTCGTAGAGCGTTATCTCTGTCGCACGAAATAAAAACAGTCCGGTATCTATTAGGAGCTGTTAAAACAATTATGATTTGCTTCTTTTGATAATTATTTATATTCTTTGTATAAAATACAAAAAAAGGTAAAGGTCGATGTGCAATGTTTATCGCCGGGTACTGTAGTTCACGAACTGATATTTATAACTAGGCCGTAAACTCTGCAGTCACGGAACGTAGCCGCATAATGGCTACTGCTAGCCATAAAGGCTTTTATCATAAACGATTTGTTACGGCTGAGGAAGATAACTAGGATAAAAGTGCGAGGCGGACTCGCAAACGAAGGGTTCCGTACCTCAAGACAAAAAAGCCAAAAAAAAACACGTTTGTTGTATGGGAGCCCCCCTTAAGTATTTATTTTATTTTGTTTGTAGTATTTGTTGTTATAGCGGCAACAGAAATACATCATCTGTGAAAATTTCAACTGTCTAGCTATTACGGTTCATGAGATACAGCCTGGTGACAGACAGACAGACGGACAGTGAAGTCTTAGTAATAGGGTCCCGTTTTTACCCTTTGGATACGGAACCTAATAAGGATTTGTAAGTAGGTACCAATGTTATTGTTACTATGTCTGTGTTTGAAATATACTCGTACATGTCAATCGATCTGCCTAGACTTTTCCCAACTATGTTGGGGTCGGCTTCTAGTTTAACCAGATGCAGCTGAATATCAGTATTTTACAGATGTTCTATGTCACGAAGTCCGTTTGGCTATGAATGTTGTCAAGCGTGCACATGCACATTGTGATCAACAGAGACTCAACAATGGGTGAAGTAAAACGGTACACATTCGCGGAAATAGCCTCATGCGACGGCAGCAAGGGGCAGCCGCTGTGGGAGCGCGCTTGTCGGGATACGTCACTACTACAATCAAAGCCGAACGGACTTCGTGAAATAGAATATCTGTACATGGAGCGACTGCCTATCTGACCTCCACAACCCAGTCGTTGGGTAAGACTGGTTGTCAGACTTTTAGGCTTCTGACTACCCGTCACGACTATGAAAGATCTACAAATGACAGTTGGGACCAACGGCTTAACATGATTTCCGAAGGAGGGGTATATGTAATGGATTATCCACCCATCGACGAACCGACCGCGACAAACGTAATGTAATAGGTCGAAATTATTCTTATTTTACCTATGAGTTATATTTTGTTACGTTATTTCAAAAAACTAATGTAAACTCGTACACATACACACTTAAAAACCTAAACTAGTCATTCATTACATAACATATTATTAACTACATTATGATAATCCAGTAGACACTACACAAATAATGATTAAGTTTAAAATTTCAAATTCTTTCTTTCTGTCGGTTTTTAAAAGCAAGTCAACTGTGGGTACTTACCACCTTTATAATATACGCTCCGCACTATGTGGGTAACATTTTGTTGAAACTCAGATGTGTCTTCTCGACATCCGTGTGTCACTAACGGGATGCAGCAGAATACCAGCGCCAGGTATTGTACCTGGCATATGCTGAGCTGGACTCCCATTTGGTGCAACCATGAGACACACACCGCCCAGTAGTGATCGACCGTTATAGACGTTTATGAGTTAAGTGTCTATGGGTCAATTTATCTTTTTAATGTTTGTTATTTTTAATTTATTTTTTCAACTTTTTGAATGTTTTTAATACCTGTATTTGTGTCTTTTGTTGCACTGAATAAACGATTTATCTATATATGTATCTAACTATGTATTTCTATTTGGTCCGTAACATCCCACTGCTGGGATCTTTTTGTTTTAATTATAACAAAATATTATTATTATTATTATTATTTTATTATTATTATTATTTTTATTAATATAGTGTTTAAGTGTGTGTGTTAGTGTGTTTGTGTGTTGGGGTGTGTGTGTGTGTGTGTGTTTAGTGTGTGTGTGTGTGTGTTTTGTGTTTGAGTGTGTGTGTGTTATTATTATTTTTTTTATTTATTGTTTTATTATTTTTTGTTTGTTGTTTGTTTAAAATGATTATTATTATTATTATTATTATAACATGTTAATACTTAGCAACAAAAAAAGGGATTCGTGTTGCGTGTGTACGCTGGATACGTGCACAATGCACAGCTCGTAAAATGTTAGAAATACTTGGACCCAGAGCGCGTCCTGCTACGCTCGAGCTACGGCGTAGCTCACACTCTGCTTCGACCGCGTAGCTGCGTAGCAGGTATCCTTGAATAATTTTGGAAAGTGTTATTTAAATATGTCCGAACACTCCGAACGTATATCCATGTGGTAGATTTTGTAAGATCTGAGTGTAAATTAAATAAAATTCGTTTATAAAATCACTTTATTTTTTAGAAGAAGTTTTCTGTAGAATCACACCGGAAGTAAGGTATTACAGGCAGGATATCACATTGAACATTTATCTTTTAAACACTTAATTTACTTGTGAACATTTAACTACAGAAACTTTTACACTGAAAATATAATATATTAACTTTTTATAATCTTTTTGTAAAAGACATATTTTACACACTGTATCCCATTTATGTTCTTATTATGACATACGTTTTTAACTTTTTTCTCTCTCAAGTTAGAAAATTATATGGTTTTAATTTTCTAATACAAAATAACCACAGTATCTTACGACAATTGCATGAAAAATATAACTTATAAATAGTGTAATAAAATTAAAAGTAATTTTTATTTTGCGCTCATTTCGTTTATATTTTGTGCATCACATACTTAACTATAATTACTGAAAAAACATTATCATAAAATCAATTCTGGCTTTTATCGAAGTATATTTCATTGCATGAAAATTCGAGACTTAGTATACAACAAAACAATTCCAAGTGAGTGTATAAAATTACATTGTAGTAGATAAGTATAAAATATTTTAGTATATAAATGATTTATATTTATTACAATAGGTAGATAGTATAAAAGTTACATATTATAATAGGTGTTGCAGGTAAAAATACATTTTTTTACATAAGTATTTATTTTTTTGGTATAGTGTGAAGAAGGTACCTACCCTTTTTGTTGGAAAAAAATAATAATAACAATTTATAATCTACACAAAAATATATTATGGTGAAAGAGTGAGTATAGAGACCTAACATACATATCTAAATAACACGAAGACGCGAAATGCTTTCTTATATATTTTTGTAATACACATTAAGAAGTTAAACTGTTCCTAACTGTTGTTTATTTTTGAGTTGTAATACGTGGTGGCAGGGACATTGACACGCTACCTGTTACCATGGATTCAGTAGGTACAGACGCCAGCACATCAAGCTACCCGAAACTGTCAAATTTTTCCAATCAACTTTGAACTTTAATCTGTAGCGATAAAGTTGAAAATCTATTAAAGAAATTTGACAGATTGTAGTAGTTTGATGTGCTGGCGTCTGTACATGATTCTGGACCCCCTGTGTACAAATTTTTCGTCGGTTATTAAATGAAAAAATTAATGTAAAAAGATGTTTCTTGTAGGTATTGCAATTTTGTATGAAACTACTGATTTTTATTTTGATAACCGACTTAACTGTTCTATGCTAGGAGGTCCCAGCCACCCTGTAAAATCTGACTATCAAGCCTAAAGTGTCCTTAATTCTTCAGGATATTCCAACTTTTCACAACATGTAGGAGCCGACGCGTCTTCGCGATTCAAAAGAGTCTTATTTAAAAGTTTTACAAAAGTTGTATCCAGATATTTTAAAAGTTGTATCCAGATATTTTAACGTTATTACTAAAATACACCTTATGAACTATAAGCGTAATCACACCGATCACATAACACCATGTTACACCGTTTTAGGGATACTTAATAGGAAGACTAAGGTTTTTAGGGAGAGTCACGGGCGCAGCCAGGGTTTTTGAGGGTCGAAAAACACCCTCAAAACCGAGAGGGTAGAAGGTTGTACATTTGCAGTAAATTGGCGTCAAAAATCTATTTGAAAATACCCTCTGAAATTTAAAATCTTATTGAAAACCTGGCTCCGCCTATTGAAGTAATCAATGGGTTTCTACGTTGTGTATGGGTTTCTACGTTGTGTATGGGTTTCTACGTTGTGTATTTTTGAAAAAACAGCTGCTATCATACGCCATGTCTGATTTGCAAAAGCTTGTCTGATAATTGAATCTCTATGCAAATGATTTATCGAAGCTATAGATTCACTCCCTTATTCATAAACTGTATTTATTTGGTCTGTGACATTGCCGTCTCGTTTTATTTGAGATTACATGACAAGGACAGATTCTGAAATGATGTTTATTCAACATAGCAAATAGTTGCGAATAAGGGAGCTTCGGTCTTTAAAATGCAAGATACACATTTTCTTGTTGTTTTTGGTAAACATATACACATTTACTGGCTAAAACATCTTTGGTAAACTACACAGTCAATCACATACGGATACTAGGGTTTACTCAGTTTGAAGATATGCTGACTATTTCGTCGAAATAATAAAACGAATATTCACATTAATCGCTATGATATTGAATTTATAACACTTATTTATTGACACTACAATATAATATAATGTTAATCTACAAAGTTCGATTTTTTTTTAAATCAATTTTACCTTTTGTGGTCCACCCTATCTTGCAAAGGAATGAAGGCCAGAAATCCTTAACACTCATTTCAATTTACAAATAAATACTTCGAGCATCATAATTCTTTTATCCTTCATTACATTAAAGGAATTTTGCTCTTATATAATGCTGTTACGAAATTTACACAACTTAAATGGTTTCTTTGGGGCCAAATATTGTCCTTGCTCGAGGCATGCCCAAACCCCGCCTTAACAAGTTGTCAAAACCGAGCAATTAAAACACGAAAACTCGACGATCAAAGAATACCAGAGATCCAATAAAATAGTATAAAGGGGAAGAAAAAACAATAAACCTCTAATCTTTGTAATCCATACCCAACCCTTTTAACTCGATAACAAATAACTAAAGTTTGAGAGAAGGTCCATACTATGAGTTCAAGTTCTTTATAAGTGGACTTAGAATACAGAACAAACCAGAAGGCGCAACCGCGCATAGACATGAGGTAACAGAAATTACCACCATATTATTATGTAGAATAGTAGTTAGACTTTTGTTTGACACTTTTATTGAAGTGAAAACTTCTTTAGCATCGTTGTGATTTGAAAGGTTATGAAACGAAAAAGTGACAGAAAAAAGAGACATGTAAATTCATAAGATTTAACGTAGGAGAAAATAAATGAGATAGGAATAATTATACAGTGTTTTTGAAGGTTTCACTTCTACCACGTGTGAATTGCACACATGTTTTTTTTAGAGAGTCTGTATTAATTTGTGCGAGCGACAGAAAATTGGTACACACACACACATATATGGTAAAAATGTTACCAACTTAACCATTTATACGTGTGAAGTCTAACAACAAAACAAAAAAGCTACATTATGCAATATTACAAACAGAAAAACATAAGTCAATAACTTTACTAGAAATGTAGCCTACAGCACTGTTCCAGATTACCATTAATAAATAAAAATTTAAAGTCACTAGAAGATAAACTTTTCATGTGTGACCAGTTACACTATTTTAAAATCAAAAATGGAAGTACTTTAAAATCAACAAAACCAAAGTTTTGTTGTTGGACACATTGCGTGACAAGGAATTATGACCGTAGTCTAATTCTGGTTTGTTCTATATTCTGAAGCCCTATGAATTCGAATTCTTGTTACATGTGAGATGTGATCGGGTTAACGCTTGGTAAACGGATTGTTGCGGGCAGTGGTACGGGCTGCGGTGGCAGCGGTCTGCGTGCAGTTGCACAGAGCGTCGAACATTCGGAGAACGAAGCCTCGCGCCTGGCCCAGTCGCCTCTTCAGATTACCTGTAACAATGGGAGGGGTAACGTTAATGGGTGTGTCAGCACAAAAAGCGATGTACATTGTTCGATGTATGAGTTGTACAAATCGTACGATGTATGAGTTGTACAGACGCCAGCATATCAAGCTACCCGAAACTGTCAAATTTTCCCAATCAACTTTGAACCTTATGCTTCAGCGATAAAGTTGAAAATCTATTAAAGAAATTTGACAGATTGTAGTATCGTGATGTGTTGGCGTCTGTACAAATCTGCATGACATTCTCTTTGTCAAGCCAGAGCACACAAGCGAAAATAGGGCGCATCACATGTTTTAGAAAAAGTACGGGCTTATAGAGCTTGGTCTCTGGCACTCATAACTCTGTGACAAGTCTCTTTCTAAAGCTATTTCATTTAAGTGTCATATTTACGACCAGCGGTGCTATTCTGTAAATATCTCACCGTGAAAACTTAGGTGAAGTGAGTGTGGAGCGAGCTGTCAACAGTGTCATGTCCTAGCAAAATCAAACTCACTTCACCTAAGTTTTCACGGTGAGATTTTTACAGAATCGACCGGCAGCGCGCGGGATAATAGTGTAAACAAACACACTGTCAGTAGCAATAGCTGTCATTTTGACAGCTCACCAACATTCATTGCGTTATCTAAGTACGTTGTTAAACAGACAAATTTATCGAACTATATGAAACAATGGATCAGCGGTGCTATTCTGTAAAAAACTCACCGTGAAAACTAAGGTGAAGTGAGCGTGAGCTGTCAATAGTGTCAATTCCTAGCAAAAACAAACTCACTTCACCTAAATATTCACGGTGAGTTTTTACAGAATCGACCGGCTGATATTGCTAATCCAATCTAATCTAGCAATCTCAATTTGAATCATTTTGAAGGGTATTCCCTTCAAAATGATTCAGATAGAGATTGATAGTGTGTCACGCAATTATGGTACGGGTTTTGAACTTTGTTCCGTGTTATATTCAAAGTCAAAGTCAAAGCATTTATTTCAAATAGTCACATAAAAGGCACTTTTGAACGTCAAAAATTACAACAAAATAGAATTGATTCTAGTCGCCCATTCCAAAAGGTAGTTTTCGTATGGAGAAGAATGGGCAAGAAACTCCACCGTTTCTCTTTTAAAATGTTTTACAATATTTTGCATAGATTAATTATATAATAATAATAATTGTGAAGACGATGCACCTAAAATAAAATTACTATACCACAATAGGTAAAAGAATTAAAAATGAAACCATGACATATAAATTAATTATCTGATAGATACATGGTGCTCACATATTTACAAACATGGTTAAAGTAAACGATTTTCATTTAAATAAAAAAAAAATACAAGTAATAAGTCATTATTATGGGTTGTAGCAATCCGCGTGATAATCTTTTCCCCAAGAGGTACACCGGCGTTAAATTAAATTCCCTCGATGTGTTTTCCCTGTTTTTTATGGGACATTGGCACGACTGCTGTAGAATTTTTACGGGCCACTTACAGACAGACTACGGAAGGACTGGTGAAATATCCAATATTACTAATTGAATTGCTACGCAGTTAGTGTAACCATTGAAATGTCTCTGATGGAAATAGTAGAATTTCCAGGTTTCGTCGTTTCCTAAGAGTCAGTTTCGTAGCTTCTGTAAAACTTAATTATGACTTTTACTACTATACCAGTAGGTATAGTAGTAAAAGTAATAATTAAGTTTCATAATTAAGTTGTTACAGTTCGTGCCACGTAAGAAGAGACTTGACCCCGCCTCCCCGCCTCTTTCCGCCGCCCCGATGACGCCCGGTGCGGGACGGGGACCGGGCGTCATCGGGGCGGCGGAAAGAGGCGGGGAGGCGGGGTCAAGTCTCTTCTTACGTGGCACGAACTGTACATAAATTTACAACGAATATCGAATTTTTGTTGATACTACCACCTTACAAATAGCCTGAAGTAACCTATTAGTAACGTTACCTACTAAACGTCAAATAATTAAAGAAAGCCCCTGAAACGGTCAACAGTCACGCGTAAACGCACAGACCCTATGTTATTAAAGGGCTTACATGACCTAAAGCGCGGTCACTGTCGGACTGCATAGAAAAGAAAGAGAAGCGCGATGACACAACGCTGGTAATTTATTGCAAAATATGAAGCAATTATTATTATTTACAAAAAATCTATTGTTTGGACTAAAAAATTAAAACACTAGTATTTTAGTATGTTGCTTGTAGAATAATCTGACAAAAAAATTAGAATGATTGTATTATATTATGTAGTATGGTTTTTATTGTAAAAATAAAGTTTTAGAGGTAGATGATTTTTTTCTATCGTATCAAATTAGTTGTATTATGTTTTCAACACACTATCTACTAAGCATATATCCTGAAGAATTTCATATATTTTTCTGATTTTGTTTACTGTATTCGATCATATACTTTTATTGTTTCTAAAACATGCGTTTTTTGTGTTTAGGTCCTTTAAGCCCCTTAACTGGAATCCTGTAAATAAAAACCTGCATTAAAATCAAAACAACGCGTCTGTTCACACGTTAATAATGTTGGAGGATAGCAAAAACAAATCGATCTTACTTCAACACTATCATCTTTCTCATTCTAACCCATAAATATTATTTTTTGTATCCGAGCCTACCCTTACCACTTCAATGAAATCCTTACTTTCTCATAGTGACTGACTACTATTTTAGCCTTGTGTGGGATCACACGTCACACGTAATATTATTATTCATTAATATAAATAAAAGGATAATAAACGTATTGTTGAAATCCTTAGAACGGCATTGTCTTTGGTATCCTCCTTTAACCCTAACAAATAGTAGGTAGTCTCCATCAACTATCAACGTATGAACAGACCCTTTGTAATTTTACTGAATTCCTGTAAACATAATACCTACTGTATTTACACTGCAGTTATGTAACCGTTTCCATTAATACATAAAGCTGAAGCCATTATCAAACAAGCATTGTTTTCAGTAGTACGACGGCTGAAATACGAGCGCATGACACGTGATTTCATCAAGGCTTGACACGCGAGAAACTACTTTGTGAGCTGTAAACAATGGTACCGACGCTAAAACTTTTCAGTGACAAGTTTGTCACACAAAAGTTGAGGTGTTTTCATTGAAGTACCGTATAAAGTAATTACTTAGTCATTCAGTACTTTAATGAAAAGTTAAAAGAGTGAAGTTTTCTTTGGATATATCGAGCTGTCTTGTCTTGTTTATTTCACAAACATAAACATTCTCTTCTAAATTAATACGGTCGTTCTGTGGAAATACATTTACCCCGTCTGCCTTAAAAGAAAGAGTGAACAGACATCTTCTGGGCACTCTCGTTCCATCATAGACCTCATCCATCGCTTTCCATAAGACGTGCACTCCGTCAAGATTCAGCAAAAAAAACTGTAAAATGCGGATTGACTGATTTCGCTTTTCCCTGTTTGTTTGCTCAGATCAACTTCGTTGGACGGTAAACTGAAGTGTTACTGAAGCCCAAACCTTGAATAGAAAGGCAATCTCAAAATTCTTTGATTCTTAGATTGGGTCCTAGGGGAAACCTATAGGGTGCGGTGAATGTACAAGTAGGTATCACCCGAACCCCTGACATAGTAGTAGAAGGAAACGAGGAAAACCTCGTTTCCTTCTACTACTGATGATTTTCCCATCACTAAATAGTGCTCGTGACGTCACAGCTAAGTAAAAACTTAGCTGTGACGTCACAAGCACTACTTAGTGATGGGAAAATCAAATCGATTCAAAGACGCCGCCGCGTGCGGCACCCGTCTCACCCCACCCCCGGGGCCTGGCGCCAGCGCTCATGCTCACCCAGCCAGCAGTACACAGGACTGAGCGCGAAAGTGGCGTCTTACGATTTTTGTACGTAAGCTGGTGCGATTTTCGGCACGCGAAGTAGTTGCTCTTGCGTTATCTAGGTGTATTTATATCTGTGAATATAACCCTCCATTCTCCCCAGACGGAGTATGCATAGCATAATCGGCTGATTATGCTATGTGTCATGCCGTGTCCCAGCAGTGGGAACATTATGGCCCTAATTCTTCACGCAGGCCCAGGGTGAGTTGATAGATGTCACATGTATGTTTCCTCTCGATGTTTTCCTTCACCGATTTGAGAGCAGTGGTGATGAAATAATTTACACAAAGTAATGCGCCTGTCTGAGTTCGGACCTACGACCTTCAACTCGTAAGTACAGTACCCGGCGATAAATATTGCACATCGACCTTTTTACACAAAACCATTTTATACAAAGAATAAAAATAATTATCAAAAGAAGCAAATCATAATTGTTTTAACAGCTCCTAATAGATACCGGACTGTTTGTATTTCGTGCGACAGAGATAACGCTCTACGAAGCCGAAATTAGCCGATTGTCTCTTTCCAAAGGTCGATGTGCAATATTTATCGCCGGGTACTGTAGCTGCCGTTACCTTTTAGCCATGTCCATAAAAATTTCCCTCATGGATACGCTCCATCTCATGCAAAAACAGGGCTATGTAAAAGACTTTTTTGTGCCAGTAGGTAGTGAGTTCTTCAATTGCTTTCTTTTCCAATCAGATTTCTAGTGCACAAACATCCGAGCGCTAATCAAAGAAGTCTTGTTTGTCGCTCGGTTGAAATAGGAACCCTGACATACTAAGACGTCACTAGATTGTAGGCCGGTAAACATTGCATTAGCGCTAAGACGGTGATGGTGAGATTATAAGATTTCTTGTTCATTAAGATTTTAATTACTGTGAGTAGATTGAAAGATTGGAACCATTTGCCTTTTCTTCTAGCCGTGTTTATTTTGCTGGAACAAAATGGAGTCCTTTGTTTTCTTTCTCGTTTATTTTTTTTCTTTTTAGGATTATCTTTTATTTTGTGTTAAATCCAACCTCTAGTGGTTAAATTCGGAAGATATCTATTATATCAACGGTTTACAAATTAATTTGTATCGCACTAGCTTCTGCCCGCGACTTCGTCCGCGTATTTTAAGATATAAAAGAAACAAAATATATGGCACTCGGCAACAGCGTAGCTCTCTATCAATGAGAAATTTTGGATACAAGATTAGTTTCCGAGATTACTCCTTACATGCATTTGTATGTAGGGCTCCGAAACTCGAACGCGGAAGAACCCGACATTATAAAGAATCAAGGCTCCTGCAGAAAGGCGCGACGCGCGACGCTAATCGCGCGCGACCTAAAGACACCGCTCGTTGCGCGACTTGCGATGCCTTTGTGTCGCGCGCGATTTTATCGCGTGTCGCGCCTGTTTGAAGGAGCCTTCATAGAGTTATATGTATAGAGGATAGAGGTGCCCTCCCGCGCTATTAATTCATTTTTGCTTAGCGTGCTTTCTGACTATTTCCTTTTGCTCGGCTCCTAAATGCTGTTGCGTGATGTTAAGTAACTCATAACATTCCTTAAGGATTGAGCTATGAAATGCAAATAGCGTTGCGTGCGTTAGTTGCAGAGATTAGCGCGTTTAAACAAACAAACAAACTCTTCAGCTTCGTTATTAGTAAGAGTAGATATAAAGATGACTTCAAATTACTTATGACCTCCTTTTTCGGTTTCACGAAATATCCACTGTCTCCTATAACATTTTAATCACTACAATACAAACCCCCTTACTAATAAACGTTGTATAGCGTCTGTATAGTTACATAACGCTTTGTCTTCTTGTTTTGAAAGTCAAATCACTGACTACTGAAAGAAAGAAATCGGTGTATAAATATTCATCTAATATAATTAGTACATTTATTAGTAAGGGGGTAAGACGGTAACACAGGGCGGTAATCAAACAACCTTTGTTTGCGAAAGATTATAAGACGAGCGCCTGTCACCTGACATCTGACATCATCACAGCGGGAATCGCTTCAAAGAAGCGAACTGAGAGTGCGAGATTATAAGATTTTAGGTTAATTAAGATTTTCATTACTTAAGATTAGAAAGGTTGAAAGGTTAAGTGGCGTGAAGCCTTTTGTTTTCTTTAGAGGTAGGCCTTATTTGTTGGTTTTTATTTGTTGAGTATTTTCGCTTCTAAAGTTACGCCTTGACTTTGAGCACAAGGAATTCCCTGGATAGGTACATAGTAAATCTGATGTGGAATCTCATGTTACCATTTTCGTTTTTTTTTGTTGCATAATCAAGGCCCTGATCACATAGACAATTTGATGTCAAATCTCATTTGAGGTTGTGATTTTTTTTTACAAGATATAAACGGTTACTTGAAGTTGTTTCCTATTAAGTAAACATTACCTACTGATTTATTTAAAAAGTCTTCTTGAAGCAATTGATTGCGGTAGCGAAAATACCGCCCATTGGGTCACCCTAAACTGTCAAATGTTCCTAATCAACTTTGAACTTTATGCTTTAGCGATAAAGTTGAAAATCTATTAAAGAAATTTGACAGATTGTAGTGGTTTGATATGCTGGCGTCTGTACTACAAAAACAACTTACAAAAAAAAAATAGAAACTTAGGCCGGTTTTAGTGCTTACGCCAGCACATCAAGCTACTACAATCTGTCAATAGATTTTCAACTTTATCGCTTAAGCATAAGGTTCAAAGTTGATTGGGAAAATTTGACAGTTTCGGGTAGCTTGATGTGCTGTGGCGTCTGTACGTGTCGTTTGCCTCACAACAAGCCATTATTTATGCAGTTTGTTTCCTTTGAGAACGTCTTATTACAATTATTGCTGTAATAAGAAATAATTATAATTATCTTGTTTGTTTAGCAAACTATTAATGTTCTTCAAAGAATTTTTTTTGCCTAACTTTTCAGGGATGTTTGTTAAAACGCCGTGCATTTCATCATTCGAACAATTAGGTAA
Organism: Luperina testacea; assembly: GCA_927399505.1. NCBI lineage: Eukaryota > Metazoa > Arthropoda > Insecta > Lepidoptera > Noctuidae > Luperina > Luperina testacea. Next base: position 6,834,446 of record OV656771.1, read on the forward strand.
TTACAGTACCCGGCGATAAATATTGCACATCACCTTTGGAAAGAGACACTCGGCTAATTTCGGCTTCGTAGAGCGTTATCTCTGTCGCACGAAATACAAACAGTCCGGTATCTATTAGAAGCTGTTAAAACAATTAAGGCTCCTTCAAACAGGCGCGACACGACACGCGACACAAAGGCACCGTAAGTCGCGCAACAAGCGGTCTTGTTACTTAATAAATAAATATTATTATTATTATTATACGAATTTTGTACCAGTTAACTTTTTGGTGATGCAGAGACAAAAAAGTGTTAAGCGCAACTACAAAAATAGAGAAATATTATTATATAAATATTATTTATTTAAATAATAAACATTATTTATTTATTTTTTTTTATTATTATTTATTTAAATATATATAATAAATATTTATTTAAATATGCATATAACTATTAAAATCTATAGACCTACTTAATTTGTAGCGACTCGCAACAAAATTTAATTCAAATAATGGTACCCAATTATTTCTTGAAAGCAATAAAGAAACATAGGTATATTTTTTTTGTAATAATGGGGCAAAATAATGTGCCATGTAATATGCAGGTACGAGAGAAGTTTTTATGAAACAACAGAAGGTGCTCGCTCGCCTTATAATGCCAGCCATTTAAACTTTTACTAAGCTCGTAAAAGAAAATAAAGCGCACAATCCACGGCTTCTTTATTAATCTGACACTGACTTATTTCTATTCTGTTGAAACAAAACTTCCCAACGCCTAAACTTTTAATAATACGGAATACTTTGAAGACCTGGATCAATGATATCGTCTGGCTTGTTGTTTAAAACAAAGTATGAAAACGGTAAAAAGGAGAAGACAAAGAAAACAAATCTGTACTAATATTGTAGATGCGAAAGTAACTCTGTCTCTGCCTGTGTGGTGGCGTTCTGTAGTTTCTGTTTGTTTCCTACCTCCCATGGGAAGAAAGCGTGAGTTTATGTATTCATGTGTGTAATTCTGTCTATCTGTCGGTCTACTACCTTTTCTCGTTAAAATGACTTAACGGATTTGAATGAAATGAAATAAATAATTGGCACACGGATAGACCATGCCCTGGATTAGGACATAAAATACTTTTTATCCCTGTTGTACAGACGCCAGCACATCAAGGTACCCGAAACTGACTAGTTTTTCCAATCAATATTGAACCTAATGCTTTAGAAATAAAGTTGAAAATCGATTAAAGAAATTAGACAGATTGTAGTAGCTTGATGTTCTGGCGTCTGTACGTTTCGTGTGATAATTTCTAACTTCCACGCGGGTAAAGCCGCGGCAAAAGTTAATGATATAACATTAGAAAAACATCAGTAAAAATAATACTTAGGACAAAATATGCAACATTAAAAAGTGATTAAAGAAGATGAGCAACGAACATACATTTTTTCTCTTTATTGAATTCACGAAACACAGAACCGAATTTTCCTCAATTCTTTCAATTCAATTTTTCGATACAAATTGTTAAGTCACCTTGGTAGTTGCAGGGAAAATTCTTACAGTAGGTATTGCAGTAGAATATTTAAAAAAAATGTTGTCTAACTATACACTTTTCCTTTTTCTTTACTTTTGATAAAAATGTTTCTACCTTTCACAGGTTGCTCAGCGAGAAAGAGGAATCCGTATTCAATAAAGCTTTTGGCCAACCGATGGCTAAAAGAGGTGGCATTTTATCTCCCTTTGAAGTAGTAAAGCACAATGGATCTTTTTTGTTGAAAAATTCGCATTTTTCCACTGGACAGACGTTCCGTTTGCCACTGAATTATATTCAGATAGCTGGCTACCATATTGAGGAGAAAAGGAAACCTCTTATAAATGTAAGGAAATATATTTTATCGATTTGGAGTGAGATAAATTCTAATAATAAGAATGAATGATAAAAAATACCCAACTATACATAATCAGCCCATAACTTTCCCACAACGAGGACGGAGGTGCCCGTGGCTAAATACTAACAGCCGCACAGGTCGATCGATCAAGTTAAGCTACGCTTGCCGCGGTTGGTCTGTGGATGGGTGACCATCTTTACATACCATGACCCCTCCGTGCCTCGGAAAGCACGTTAAGCTGTTGGTCCTGGCTGTCATTCGTGGATCTTTGACAGTCGTTGCGGGTGGTCAGGAGCCTGAAAGTCTGACAACCAGTCTTACCTAGGGGTATAGGATTACCCAGTAACTGGGTTGTGGAGGTCAGATAGGCTGTCACTGCGTGTAAAATACTGGTATTCAGCTATATCTGGTTAGACTGGAAGCCGACCCCAACATAGTTGGGAAAAGGGCTAAATGATGGACGTTCCCACAACGCTGGGACACAGGCCTCCTCTCAGTGAGTGAGAAAGTAGGCCGTAATCCACCAGACGGGGCCAGTGTGGGTCTTCAAAATTTTTGGTTCTAGGACAAATATCCTCGTATCCTCACGATGTTTTCCTTCACCGTTTTAAGAGCAGTGGTTATGAAATAATTTACACAAAGTAACTGACGTAAGTCACCACTAGGCCACTCCTATTCATACCCAACTATGTACAGTACCCGGCGATAAATATTGCACATCGACCTTTACCTTTTTTGTATTTTATACAAAAAGTAAAAATAATAATTATCAAAAGAAGCAAATCATAAAGGATCCTGCAAACAGGCGTGACGCGCGACGCGAATCGCGCGCGACACAAAGGCACCGCTTGTTGCGCGACTTACGGTGCCTTTGTGTCGCGTGTCGTGTCGCGCCTGTTTGAAGGAGCCTTAATTGTTTTAACAGCTTCTAATAGATACCGGACTGTTTGTATTTCGTGCGACAGAGATAACGCTCTACGAAGCCGAAATTAGCCGAGTGTCTCTTTCCAAAGGTGATGTGCAATATTTATCGCCGGGTACTGTAATTACCTAATTGTTCGAATGATGAAATGCACGGCGTTTTAACAAACATCCCTGAAAAGTTAGGCAAAAAAAATTCTTTGAAGAACATTAATAGTTTGCTAAACAAACAAGATAATTATAATTATTTCTTATTACAGCAATAATTGTAATAAGACGTTCTCAAAGGAAACAAACTGCATAAATAATGGCTTGTTGTGAGGCAAACGACACGTACAGACGCCACAGCACATCAAGCTACCCGAAACTGTCAAATTTTCCCAATCAACTTTGAACCTTATGCTTAAGCGATAAAGTTGAAAATCTATTGACAGATTGTAGTAGCTTGATGTGCTGGCGTCTGTACAAAATTAAACATGTTTACTGCAATACGCTTGTTAACTTAATAATATTCATGAGCATCTGCATTTTCTGACTGACCAACCCCTTGACAGTTCAAAAGTGCTTGTAATTGGTTTATTTGAAATAAATGCTCTGAGTTTGAGTTTGTCTTACATGTATGTTCGTCCCTCAAGCAAGGCAGCCTATCGCAGTCCACTGCTGGAGATAAGCCTCTCTCAAGCTGCGCCAAAACACTCTGTCCTTAGCCTTCCGCATCCAATCTGTCCCAGGTAACTTTTTAAGTTCGTCGGTCCATCTAGCTGGGGGGCGTCCCACACTACGCTTGCTGATACGTGATATGTTCATTCCTACCAACTCACTAAGCCCAAATGATGAACTTAAAGACTCGTAAAAAGCAGATAGATAATAATAGGTTTATGATCTATCTGCTTTTTACGAGTCTGAGTTTTTCGGGCATATTGCCTAGAAGAATGACGTCACCAGCAATAAGCAAAATGGGAGAGACAACGAAGTTGTATAGTCTGTGTGCCAGTCTGACCAAATCTGCAACACACTCGACACTAAATCTACGATTTCCTACGACATCGCCGGCCGCGTCGGATCGAGAGTCTGCAAAAGATTATGGCTGGTTCGAAAAAAGGCGTGGTATATTTCAGTATGGGAACGACATTGCAAGGAAATACCTACCCTCCCAGAAAATATGATTGATGATGTTTTCAAGTCTGTGAATATGACTGTAATATGGGAATATGAAGGAATATTAAAGGCTCCGAAGAATGTTCAATTGTTCATGTGTTTAAAAGGGTGCCGCAACAGAGTATTTTGGGTTGGTTGATAGTTTCATCATTTTCTTAATAATATAATAATAATTTGCTCTTTCCTAGGCTGAAGCCTTATAAATATATTGATCCTAATAAGCATAAATACAAAATAATTATTATGTTTTTTATGAAATTCGATTCAGAGGTCATCAGAAGTTTAAAAAATATCAGAAATCACTCTAGTATTTGTAAAGATTTTTAGTAGGTATTGGCAAATACATATATTGGTAACCAAAATCACCTTCAGTACCTAAACTCTGATTTATAATTTGCTAGACTAACGGCCGCACCCAATTGCCTATCACCAATTTTAGCATACTGGAATACTGGAGGTAGAAAAATCTATCTGTCTCTGGTTTTAATGTCCCAATAATCTATATCAGTAGCGATCTGTATGATTATATTATACTGACAGTTATAATAGGGAATATGCATGAATTTTTTTCATGGCATTTATTAACAAAATATGAAAATACCGTAGTAGAGATGACAAAAAGTGAAATTAAAATTAAAATCGGCCAAGAAACACGGCCGATATGAGCATTTAAAACTATTGATTACACACCAATTAGACAGAGAGATCCGACATAGACTGTGACGTCACATGTCACTACGGCCATATAAACTCCGTGTTAAATTTCGTTTTGCGAGAAAGAGATAGAAACAAATCTTCGATGGCTCATATCTTTTTTAATTTCATAGTTATCCGAAAAACAGTTTTACTAAACTGTTTATTACATGAAGGAGGAATAATTTTTTAAATAAAAAAAAATCATGCATATTCCCTATTACACTGGCTATCATCATTAGCTATCTGTCAATAGGTTACTGGATTCGGCCGTAAAATGACAGCAGCGATGAACCGATGGCTCTCATGTTGACAAGAAAAGGTCTATTCTATTTTTAATTATGGCAAGCAAAACCGATGTCGACTATTCTGCCAATGTCAAAAGTGAATTTGAAAAGCAGGTGTACATTACGTAATATAAAAAAAAAAATAAAAAAAAAAAACAAAACAAGAAAAGGTCGATCGCAGCGTTCATTTTAGTCTACCAAATTAAAAATCAGAGTTCTAGTTATTGTAAAGAACGTAGCAAAATGGTTCTGTCTACTGTACATCCTCTTAAATAATCCTTTTCACATCACGTGGCAGAGCGGATATCAAAATTGAGTTACTCGTAAATGATTTATCTAATTTCCAGCACATCCAAATTGTGTTTTGTTCATTACGACGGGAGACCTTCGATCATTTATCGAAGCTGTTCATTTCGCCGTCCCTATTATCGGAATTCCTATATTGGAAGATCAATTCAATAATGTCGACAAAGCAGTAAATTTTATAAAGGTTTTTGGTAAGAAATCAGATATCATGAATATAAAAGCCTTGAAAGCGGCCATGGATGACGTGATAAGAAATACCAAGTAAGTGAATATTACAGAGATAGTAGTACTTTATGAGGGTAGAATTTAGGTGAAACCATTTCAAGATTCCATGCGCCACAAATTAAATGGGGTTCGGGCCTTTTCCTGGTTCAGAATGAACCTACTTATGAAGGAAAAGGTCAGTCATGCAGATGATGGTTCCATTAAACAATTAGAAGACAGAATATTTGGAGTAGGTTACATATATTGTATTTTATCTATGAGACAAGTGAAATTAAATTATTTTTATTTCTGTAAGTAGATCTTTTAAGACACTTTACACGTCAATATCTTAAAACTAGATGGCACCGGCGTTTCATAGCTGACTGATCCCTGAGAAGAAATGCCGAAACTATCTCGAGATGTCATGGTCTCTTATAAAGTCCAAACATTATTTTATTAGGATTTTATGTAAGTCTAACAACGCAGGGCCGTGTCTGGAAGGGTCTTTTGATCAAAGAGTCATTGGAGCTTTGATTTGACCTGTCCCAGCAGACGTATGAGCAGAGTCATCATTTAGCTCAACCCTAATTTAGTGTGCATACAAACGAGCGACGCGCGTCAATAGAGGCACCTACAGCCGTCGACAACGTGCCGCTCGAGTATTTGAGTACAATGCGTGCCACGAAAGATGAGACTTGACACACCACGTGGTTTGACATGCGCAGTACACGATTTTTGGGTATCTTTAGCGGTATGAGGTCTGAGTGCGGGACGGGACCGGACATCATAGGGGCGGCGGAAAGAGCGGGGGAGGCGGGGGTCAAGTCTCATCTTTCGTGGCACGCATTGTACGGTGCTTAAATACACAAGCGGCATGTTCTCGATGTCTGTAGTAACCTCTGACGGTTTTCGCGTATCGCCCGTGTGTATGAGCACTTAGGGAGCAAAAAAATTGAGAAAATATGTAAATATTAATGTTTTCAGGTATCGTCGATCAGCAGAAGAACTTTCATTGATATATATTATGATCGACCCATTCCTCCTGGGAACGAACTTTTATTTTGGATAGAGCATGTCATACGCGCTAAAGGGGCTTTTCACTTACGATCTGCTATGTTGGAGTCTTGCTATTGTCCTCAATATTTCGAACTTTCAATTGTTATTTTAACACCAAAAGTATGTCTCTTTGTATTAATTGTATGTCTTTTGATAAGAAGAAGAAAAGAAGATGATGTCGATTTCAAGAAGTTTATTTGAGCAGGTTCAGGGAACTCCAAAGAATGATGATTTCATGAAACAGTTATTCTTTGGACTTACGTGGTCTTAGAGAGTTGTGTTGATGACTTTAATGATTATAATTCTGTAAATACATATTTGTTACGGCCGCGAATCATATATTAATCAACGTACAACTTAATACTGACCAGCAAATTGCAAAAAAACCTAAAAAAATGGCGCTTTCGCCTTTATGTATTTTTTTAATTATTATTTTATTTATCATCACTGTACTATATTCAACGCAGATTATTTTGTAAGGAAATAAATAACTTATGACTTATCTACATTAAGATTTATTTTCGTGTTCGTACTTTAGTATGAGCTGGTTTTTAATAATCAGATAACTTTTATCTGAGAAATAAATATTGCGGTTTGGTAGCTTTTTTATAGAAAATATGTCAAACTGTTATAATTATTCTTTAGACAAAAGTTATCTGTCTACTGAAAAATCAGCCCTAAGGAACATATTTCTGTATGAATAATATAATAAACAACGGAGCCAGCCGAATGGTGATTTTCTTTGTGCGTTCCGCTTGCAAGAGCCATAATTAAATTCTCCTATACCATTTCCTTTGACGTACGTACTTGCAAAAAGATACAACCGCAAAATATACGAACTCTCCTTTCCTTTGCAGACTTCCATTGCAAAGTCAACACACTACAAAGTTAACCGCAAAGAAAAATAAGTATCATGGAATTCCTTTTCTAGAGCTCGCACCATATTTTCAAAGAAAAAGGAAAACAATTGAATGACGTGTGTTTCTGATACTTTCAAAGCTTTGAGTTTTCTTGGTTCAAATGTTGAGCCTTGCATGACATGAGGATATTTACTCGACAGTCGAGAGGCGAGAATGTCCTCACGAGATTCGCCAGGCGTTCTATCGCACAAAAGTTCCGCATTGGGGTTTGCCAAAGAGCAAAGAGCGATGGAGCGCAGCATTTTAGGCCTTAAACGAACTGACAGAATACGAAACACCACGCTGCGCTCCAAAATGGGGGTCTTAGACGTAGGCAAAAAGGCTACCAAGCTGAAATGGGGACGGGCGGGTCACGTCAGCTGCATGCACAGTAACCGCTGGGCAACAGTCTCCATACCTGCCTGCATAGCCTGAGGATGGACGGCGCCGCCGAGGCCGGCCCAGGAAGACGAGGCGGGACGACCTAGGCGCGTACCGCAAAGGTTGGTTCGAGGTGGCACTAGAAAAGGATGCATGGAAGGATTTGGGGAGGCCTTTTCTCAGCAGTGGGACAGTGTAGCCTTCAGGAAAAAAAAGTATTTATTTACACTCATCCGAGAAACGAAAACTCGAATACAAATTATGTGATACAACTTGGAACCAGCATGATTTTATGTTTCCGTGAAAAATCGTATTTCGTCGCTGTCAAATTTAAAAGGAAAGAAAAGAAATTAAGTAAATGATATTATTGTTTACCCTTTTTTTTTGTAAATAGGATATGGGAATCACTTTTACTAGATGGAGTCAACATTTTCTGTCTACCCCTGAGAAGAAATGGTTAAACAAACTGGAGTAGGTACCTATCATAAACACGAGTCAACTTAATATTTGTCTCCTTTCGAAAATCGCCTATTCGAGTCGAGTATCACTCATCGTGTAAACGATGATACTTTTTGTACAGTATGATGGGTAAACATAGAAAAGTAAACGTTGGACGTTCTATCGCGTTATATAAACGGGATGTATGTGAAATGTTTTCATAATACGCCTCCAAGTCTGTTTATTCTTACTGATAGATTGTGTAATGTTATGTGAGTGCTGTTATTGGAAATAGTTGTAACTGCTTAGGTAATGGTAAATCGTATTTTATTTACTCGTAGTTACTTGGCTGTCACTTATACATCTTTGACAGTCGTTATGGGTAGTCAGAAGCGCAAAAGTCTGATAACCAGTGTTATTAAAGGATATTTTAGTACACAGCGACTGGGTTGTGGATAGGGTTGCCTACCATATTTTATAATAACGTATCCTACTTCATCTTCGATAAATATACTTTATACTTTTGCATAGAAATAAAGTATGCGAAAATACTTTAATACTAATCTTTTGTGATGCGTAAAACGAAAGACTAAAACGTAAATCTTTTAATAAAGTTAAGGAATTTTCAGAGAAAAATACAAATGGCAATATTACTTAAAAATGCATCTAATAGTCAAGTAAGAAATGTAAAAACAAAATATTTCTTACTAGCTGTTAATCACGACTTCGTCCGCGTGGAATTTGACAAAAAAGTTATTGTTCAATTCGCAGAGTTTACGATAAGTTATTCATTCTGTATTCCGCGTAAAGAAATACCTATGCTAATTTTAATGAAATTCTTCTATTTTATGAATCGATATTTTGTTTTTGTACATATTTTTCTATTTTGTTCTTTTTTGCATTTTTAGTTTAATTACCTATTACATATTTATTTTTAGTTTTTCGTATTAGCTTTATTGAAAAAATTCTTTATACACAATATTTGGTGTACGATTTTCTTGGCCTAAAACAACAACACCACTGGCATTCCTCACACGTGAACATGCCACGTAAGTTGCTCATGGATAAAGCAACCCTTAGTTTAATCTACGCCAGCTTTTCTTAACGTTTGCACTTGTGACTTGTTGATTGTCATAGCAAAACTGACATTGATAGGGAATTGCAATCTTTTGAATTCAAATGGAAAATTCGACGGTATTATAGGAATCCGTGGTATAAATACTATCTCACCTTTCCGCATTCGGATATTATACGACCTTCTATAACGTTTCTTTGCAACGACACTACTCGCGACCTAGTACCATTGCAAAGTTTCGGTGGGTTTAAATTATGGATTAGTATGATGGGCACGCCAATCTTAAGTTCTAGTTTGTGAGGGGGTAGACCAGTTACAATTATACTGTTTAAAAATTCTGTTGGGTAATTAACCACTTCATCCGGATTGCAAACTGTATTGATGGAAAGGTATGTTTGTGATTCACCAGATAGCTTATCTAAAATGCGCTGATTAAGCGCAGTAACTTTATCGTTCATAGGTGTTAAAATTGATCCTTCACACAACCACGAATCTTCTTTGACATTGAGATTGTGAATATCGTCATAAATACGATGTATTAAAAATTCAGTATCCGCCACAACCTGACAAAGACCGGTAGGTAGTTATATATCATGCCTATTCACTTCAGGACACTTTCTCTCTCTAACATCAAGAAGAATTTTGCTAAATTCTGTAGGCCAAATGTGCTCTCATTACAAACAGACACTCCAATTTTATTTATTTGTATAGAAAATGTATAGATTTCATTTCATTGGTTTTTTTTTCGTGGAACCCTATTTTTTTTTCTTAAATAAAAGTAGCCTAAGTTACTCCTTATTACATCAGCGATCTGCCAGTGAAAGTCCCGTCAATATCGGTCCAGCCGTTTTAGAGATTAGCTGGAACAAACAGACAAAAATTGTAAAAAAAAAATTGTTTGTATATGTACCGTGTATATGTCGCAGGTTTTTCATAAAATTAGGTTTTTGATGAAAAACCTAGGTTTTTGATGAAAAACCGGAAGATGACAAAATTATTACTTTATACATAAGCCTGAGAAAATCCAGTTTTTTTATCAAAAACCTAGACTGTATTAGTTTTATGATAAAAAAGGTCAGGTCGACGGAGCCCCGCTGCGCGGGGCTCCTATTTCTGTCTGCAGGGTTTAAAGGAACCTAACCAAACCGAACCTCGGGGTGCCCCTGACGTCGACCGATTTCCTTCTACATTTTTAGCCAAGGGCCTGCAGTTACACTTAAGTTTAGTCGGAAAAAGATAGAAGAAACTAACATTAACACCTCGTCGAAGATAAACCTAGGTTTAACCGGCTAATCTTAAGTTTATGCTCACACCTACCTTTAGCCGTAACATATATAACATTTATACCCCTACCCTCTACCCATGTTGGCAAAAAATAAATGATTTGATTTGACCAGCGCTTATATTTTATCATAAACCCAAACTAGTTCAGGTTTTTGATCAAAAATCTGGATTGGTAGAGGTTTATGATGAAATTGAGTTTGAAATGTGTCATCTTCCGGTTTTTCATCAAAAACCTAGGTTTTTCATCAAAAACCTAATTTTATGAAAAACCTGCGACATATACATCCATATGCATTTAGTAACAAGTGGTTATTTTAGTATTACAAACAGACACTCCAATTTTATTTATTTGTATACATTTACTCTCTGTTCCCGCAACTTCAGCTTTTTCTGGGTTTTCTCGGTAATGAAGAGAGAAAGAGAAGAGAGAGAGAGAAGAGAGAAACACTTGTAAAGCACGTTAAATCGTTGGTCCTGGCTGTCCTTCGTAGATCTTTGACAGTCGTTACAGTTAGTCAGGAGTCCGAAATTCTGACAACCAGTCTTACCAAAGGGGTATCGTGTTACCCAGTAACTGAGTTATGGAGGTCAGATATGTTGTCGCACTTGCTTTTGCCATACCCGGAGGAGGGTAGGAGGGGCGCGCTATGACAGTTCATTTCGAAGATCTTATATAAATGGTGCTCGGTGCTGCCGGGCCCCTTTGGAACACGCACCATCGTCGAAGCAACATCTCTCCGTGACCGCAATACTTCGAGTATAGGGTAATAAGTATCAGCCAGAAATAATGTTGGTAAAACATTATTTCCATACATTTAATTATTGTGTAAATTTTCTCTGATTGTACAGTATGTTGGTTTCTTCTATAATTATTAAAAAGTAAACTGATTGTGTGTTGCATCTCCCTTATTGTCAATAAATGTTTCATATGATTTACTGACTGTTATTTTTCTAATATCAGAAGTGACAACCGTACCTACATCGCTCACAAACATGCCGCGCAGCCGCAAACGAAGATCAAGAAGGGAGCCATCGACAAGTTCAAGTACGTCTACCTCCAGTTCAAGTAGCAGCAGCAGCAGTAGTGCAAATGAACGGAGGCGCAAGAAGCGACGCCGCCATAAGAATTCGCAAACCGTGAGTCAGAATGTTTTATTATCGTCAGTGATTCCCGAATTCGACCCACTCGTAGACAGTGTAGATATGTGGATTAATGTTGTAGAGGCTAATTCTCGAGCGTTTGGCTGGTCCGATAATATGATCAAGTATCAGGCGCTTCAAAAATTACGTAATACCGCGAAAACTTGGCTAGATGCTTTGCAAAAAAATGAAACTAGGTGGACCACGTGGAAGTGGAAGCAATGGCGCGAAACATTGTCAGATACCTTTCAAGTAAGAAGTGATATGTTCAGATCTCTTAAAGAACTAATTGACACGAAACCTTCAACAAATCAGTCTTTATACGATTTCTTTTTTAAACAAAAGTCGAAAATAGATCGCTTGCAGTTAGGTTTTCGAGAGTAAGATATAATATCCATAATAGTAGGTTCAATAGGTGACAAGAACATTAGTGTAGCTGCCGAAGCAGGCAATTTTAAATATTGCGACGATTTGGCCTCCTTTTTACACGGCAAAATTCAGTTACCTTCGGTTAATGAAATCCCTTCTAGAAACACATTGCCACCCAAACATTCTTCTCGACCGTTACAACCCGGTTACCAAAATGCTTTAAGTAAATCTGACATCAAAGTTGAACCTTCTGCCAATAATAATAGTGTACCAAACCATACCTGCTACCGATGTGGAGAGGTAGGTCACAGAAGAAATAATTGTACTGTTAAAGACGATGTGAGGTGTACTTTTTGCAAAAAGTTAGGCCATTTAGAGGCAGCTTGTCACGCCAAGTCTAAGTCGAAGGTCGAGAAAAATGTTGAAGTGAAAATGATTTCGGACCCAAAAATGAAACAAAAGTTTTACAAACCGGTTTTAATAAACAATCTGGAATGTAGTGCGTTTTTCGATATGGGCAGCGACTGCTCCTTAATTACATCTGCGTTAGTTGACCAATTTAAGTTACAACCGTTCCCTTTGAATAGTCCTGTTAATTTAGTGGGGTTTACTAATGATTTAACCGCTACAGTAACTAAGGCTGTCTCTGTTAAGCTTCAAGTCGATTCTGTGGAATTAATTATTACACTATACGTTATTGATGCTTTATCTAGCTGTAATATTTTGATAGGAAGAAATTTTACTGAACATGAAAATATTATGTATGTTCGTGTGGGAGAAATTTTAACTTTTCAATCAGCCCAAGCATTGAATGTGTGCAGTATTAACGTTAGTAATAACGTAAAACGTGAATACGAAATTGCATTAAATAAAATATTATTAAAATACCCTCAATCCTTTGCCCAAGATTTATCTAAGTTAGGAAACACCTCATGTGTTGAATTAGAGATCCAACTAATATCTAATAAACCCATCTACCAACGACCGTATAGGATGTCCGAGTCGGAAAGAGCTATCACGCGTGAACTGGTAGATGATCTTTTAAAAAATGGGATTATTCAAAACAGTAGATCTGCATATGCTAGCCCAGCTCTTCTCGTTGACAAAGCATCTGGGGCTAAAAGGTTATGCGTAGACTATAGGCAGCTAAATAAAATAACTGTTAAGGAGAAATACCCTATGCCCATGATTGAGGACCTCATTGACAGATTGCAGGGATGTAAATTCTTTACTTCTTTAGATCTTAAAAGTGGATATCACCAAATAAGCATCAAATCTGAAGATGTGCACAAAACTGCATTCATAACAAGTGATGGCCATTTTGAATTTTTGAGGATGCCTTTTGGAGTATGTAATGGGCCAGCTGTTTTCCAAAGACTAATGAATACTGTTTTGGGCAATCTACGTTTTGGAAGAGTAATATGTTACATGGATGATACCTTAATCGCTACGAAAACCCTAGAAGAAAATATGGCTTGCTTAGAAAAAGTACTAGATATTTTTGTCGAAAATGGGCTAACTATCAATTTAGACAAATGCTTCTTTTTTAAAGATCAAATTACGTTTTTAGGCTATGATATTTCCGAAAAAGGCATCACTCCAAGTTCCCGTAAGCTAGAAGCTATTTCAAAATACCCAATTCCGAAGTCTGTTCATCAATTAAGACAATTTTTAGGGTTAATCAATTATTTTAGAAAATTTATTAAGAATTGTGCGCTTCTCTGCAAACCATTGACTTGTTTATTAAAAAAGGGTGCGATTTGGCAATGGGGGCCCCAACAAGAACAGGCTGTAGCATGGGTGAAAGATGCGTTGATTAAAAATGCGGTACTAAGCGTATTTGACCCCAAATTACCCATAAATTTGTATACGGACGCCAGTCGTGATGGCATAGGATGTATCTTGACACAGCTGACGAATAACGGTGAAAAACCTGTTTATTTTTATAGTCGTCAAACGAGTGATGATGAAAAGAAATACCATTCTTTCGAATTGGAGCTTCTAGCAATTGTTTCTGCTTTACAAAAGTTTAGGCATTATTTATTAGGAACTAGTTTTAAAATTACAACCGATTGCAATGCAGTACGACATGCCTTAAGTAAAAAGGAGATAATTCCGCGAATAAGTAGATGGGTATTATATACACAGGACTTTACGTTCGAAGTAGTTCACAGGGCCGGGTCACAGATGCAACACGTTGACGCATTAAGTAGGAACCCTATTCGTACTTTTAATAATGTATCTGATGAGATAAATATTAACACAATTACCGAAGGTGATTGGTTACTAGCGGTTCAATTGCAAGACCCCAGTATATGTAATATTAGGGACTTATTACAGTCAGGTGAGGCCGATACGAATAAAAATGTATTCAACGAATACGAATTGTTAGGAAACAAAGTTTATCGTAGAACCGAATTTGGCAGGCGTTGGTTAGTACCAAAGAAATGTATATGGTATGTAATTCGTGCTAACCATGATGATGTGGGACACTTCGCGGTGGACAAAACTGTTGAAAGAATTAAGTCGAAATATTGGTTCCCTCGTTTAAAGAAAACCGTTTCGAAGTATATTAAAAATTGCTTGAATTGTATCTATCACAAGAACGTTCACGGTAAAAAACCAGGCAAGTTGTACCCAATCCCAAAATTTGCGAGACCATTCCACACGCTTCACGTTGATCACCTTGGTCCATTTGTTAAAACAACGCAGCAAAATAGTTACATCTTAGTGATAGTTGACTCGTTTACCAAATTCGTTTTTATTTCCGCTGTAAAAAACACTAAAAGCAAAGTGGTCACCAATGAATTAAATAAAATATTTAAAGTATTCGGAAGTCCAAAACGCCTAATTTGTGATGCTGGTAGTGCTTTTACATCAAAATTATTCACCAATTATTGCAAAGAAAATAACATTAGGCTTCATATAATTGCTACTGCTGTTCCGCGCTCAAATGGCCAGGTCGAGCGCTATAATCAGACAATTTTAGAAGCATTGCGTAGTATGAGTGCTGATACTGATAATAATAAATGGGATCAGCACATAACTAGCATACAACAAGGTATTAACAGCACAATTAATAAAACCACGTCTGCCGTGCCGAGTGAGGTATTTTTTGGGTTTAGAATTCGCATGAATAATGACGCGATCACTGACGATAATAACGAGAATTCTATTGACGTCACCGCGTTAAGGAATAAGGTTGACGCAAATATAAAAAGTAATGCTGAACGACAAAAAGCATCCTTCGACTCTAAAAGAAAAGAGGCTCCCATATACAAAGTCGGAGACTTAGTGGTACTCAAAATTCCAAGTCACACAAATGATGGTCAAAGCACGAAACTCTTGCCTCTGTACAAGGGACCCTTTCAAGTGACAAACATCCTGGGGCACGATAGATATCAAGTAGCAGACTTGAGGGGAGCTGAAAGATCTTCCAAAAGGTACGATGGTGTTGCCTGCGTGGAGAATATGAAGCCCTGGATCCGCGTTGCTGAAGTACCGGATGTTGTCGAAGATGCATAGGTACCTAAAAGTGGCAATAAGGTAAATTTTATAATAATAACATACCTATTCAGTTGCTCTATTTATGTCCATTCATACTTTTACGTTCTTATTGTTATTGATATTTCACCGGATAACCGTTATTATTCATGTGGTCCAATGCATTCGCTTTAAACATTATGGATGTTTATAGGGTGTTCAGTCTCAGAACAATAAGCAACAGGCATCCGTTGTGAACGCTGTTGTGTGTATTGTTAGTGGTGATACACGACTAGATTGATACTAAGTGAACATTGATCTAGTTCAAGCCACAGACAGTAAGAGCATGTTAACCATGTTGCGATAGCATAGCTCTAATCTGTTTGAACACCTTACCAACAGTCTGATGTTAAAGCAAGTCACATCTGTACTAAGTTAAAATACGGATTAAACTAAGTAATTATATTGTATGTTCCCAGCTTCTACATTGGACCAAAACGCTGTTCGAGGACGAACGCGTGAGCAGGACGGCCGGATGTTGTCGCACTTGCTTTTGCCATACCCGGAGGAGGGTAGGAGGGGCGCGCTATGACAGTTCATTTCGAAGATCTTATATAAATGGTGCTCGGTGCTGCCGGGCCCCTTTGGAACACGCACCATCGTCGAAGCAACATCTCTCCGTGACCGCAATACTTCGAGTATAGGGTAATAAGTATCAGCCAGAAATAATGTTGGTAAAACATTATTTCCATACATTTAATTATTGTGTAAATTTTCTCTGATTGTACAGTATGTTGGTTTCTTCTATAATTATTAAAAAGTAAACTGATTGTGTGTTGCATCTCCCTTATTGTCAATAAATGTTTCATATGATTTACTGACTGTTATTTTTCTAATAGATAGGCTGTCGCTTCATATAAAATACTGGTATAATCCGGTTAGACTGGAAGCCGATGTCAAATAATTGGGAAAATGCTAGGCAGATGAATAACTGTCATTCATAGTCATACCTAATAACAACATGAATCTCCGTTATTAGATAAATTATCATTATCAGAGATCGGAATAGGTAGAGTATAATTACCTAAACTTCGAGAAGGTAAGTAAAAAAGGAGTTGGATAATACCTCCTCTAAAATCCCGGAACCTTACATGACGCCTGAACCTGAACCTTACATGACGCCTCAAAAATGTCATATAATTCTTCAAATGAATAATTTGTTACAAATAAAATTATTTTTAACTATAATATGTTTTAAAAATCCAATAATTTGTGATTTTTAAATCTCGGGATTAAAACGTCTTTTCGAGATTTTAGAGGAGGTATTATCCACTCTTATGTTTCTTACCCACTCCCTACTTTATGTAGGCTGATCATTATGTACAAGAGTTCAAACAACGATATAACGATAGACGACGATTAATCTAGTTACATTCAACTCGATTACGTCCCAATGTTATTATGCCGCCATCTTGGATGGTAACCACATTTCCCTATTATTCATGGGATACTGTCATCTAGTTGACAAATCAAATCTTCAAACAGATGGATAACTCGAGTAGGACGAGTTGATAAATTACTCAGAGATAGCACGTATTGTATAGGCAAACAATAGTACAGACGCCAGCACATCAAGCTACCCGAAACTGTCAAATTTTCCCAATCAACCTTGAACGTTATGCTTTAGCGATAAAGTTGAAAATGTACTAAAGAAATTTGACAGATTGTAGTAGTTTGATGTGCTGGCGTCTGTACAAACACTTTTACACGTCAATCATATTTAAAGAACTAGATGAGATCGGCGTTTCCTATCCGATTACTCTAACAAGAAAGGCCGAAACAAACTCAGAAGTCACGGTCTTTTAAGTCCAAACATAATCTTGTGGACCATGTAGAATGGATTCTAAAATTTTATATTTTGACGAAAGAACCACACAGATTATGGGACCTGTCCATGTCAGTGCAAATATATGTCAGTAATGAGAATGACGAACATTACTAGCATGTTTTCCAGGGAAAAAAATACCCCTGTACTGTGTTAAAGCATTACAGTTTTATGTGCAAAAACTGAGCTTGGAAAAAAACAAATGACAGATACACACTGTCGCATTACCGGGCGCAATTTCCCCCGCTTTTGAAAAGAAAGCAAAAAATGAAGGCATAAAACACCTAGTCGTCGGGATAATCCTAGCGTGTCTGCCTGCAATATCCTCAGCTCTCAATATTACAAAGTGTAGAACCACATTGTGATGTGGTTGTGTGTGGCCTAGACTCTCTTTTGTCACGAACTGTCGGAGACAGTGACGAAATATCGATTTGAGCCCAAACGTCTCGCGTCTCCTAAATTAAATGCATAAAGGCTCCTGCAAACAGGCGCGACGCGCGACGCGAATCGCGCGCGACACAAAGGCACCGCTCGATGCGCGACTTGCGGTGCCTTTGTGTCGCGCGCGATTTTATCGCGTGTCGCGCCTGTTTGAAGGAGCCTTAATTTGGAGCTTTCGGCAATCTTATTAGTCTCTACAGACTTCGAGTAAGGTAATTGCAAATTGTTGAGGTAGGTATACGAGAAAAATGTTGAGTTCGTGATTTTATTTCAAAAGTACAAGTAATATAGTTTACCAGAATTCTTGATTAATCTTTTGAAATCTATCATTTTCCTAATGTGTTTATACCAACAAATCAAAATTAAGTAACGTATACAAAGTTGAAGTCGTAAACAAAATTACAGAATATATTTTCATAACGATTACTGTAAACGTAGGTTGCATTGGACCTTAGGACTGAAGCTCGATCGATAAGTACCTCTTACACAAATAGAATTCCTATACCTACAATAATAATTAATTAATATACCTTCATTTTCCCCTGTATGAAGAAAATAATTTAATAAAAAGCATAATGTGGCTTTTTTAAAAAGAATTTTTTGAAGTTTATTCGAAGAACAATTTATCAAGAAGGTTTGACGTAAGACAAATCAAGATCAAGACAAATAAATTAGGATTTGAAGACTGCACCATGGATTTCTGGTAATTTACTAGTTAGTTGAAACAATAGCTACTCATCATAAATACATTATACAAGCTGACACTAAAATATATGTATGTATTATGTAATAGTAGGTATATAAAAAATAAAAGGTGTCTCAAAAGGTGGCATAAATCTGTCAGTCTTGCTGGGATTTCTTTGTCAAATTGAGAGAGACAATGTGAAAGAAGAAAGAAGAAAGAAAATTGCGTTTATTTGGCAAAACAAAAAACCCTTAAAAATAAACAAAACAAATTCAAAATGATTAAAAATAATAATGCCAAAAGGGCCTCAGCTCAGCATAATGCCAGATGGCAACACAAAGTGCACCACCTGACGCTGATTTTCAGCTGCTGCCCACCCAATGTCTAATAGATGTAAATGTGTGGTATCTATCTCGTATAAGTAAAATAAAAGATACCTATAACTATTATTCACGAACAATATTATGTGTCTGTAGGTGGCAAACCATGCGAGACAAACTCAAGTTCCACTTCATTTAAAATTGAATAAAATCTTCATACTCGAGAGCTCTTTACGCCTTACTAATGCAGAAGCCAGTCAGTCTTATATTATGAGTCGTAAACAAAGATGGTTATCACTGAATATGCAAATAATGCGATAACGCTGGCTGGAGAGAAAGAGCAATCAACATGGGAAAAATATGAGGCACTGATTCGAAATTCAAGTCTCGATGAAAAGGAATTTTAAAGTAATTGCGATCTTATTTATTCCCGTTGAATAAATAAGATCGCAATTACTTTAAAATTCCTTTGTTTGTTTTCCTTTGTTTCATGCTTTTTCTTTACGTTTGCAAAATATTTATAGGGATTTTATAAAAGTAGGAGCAACTGTATTGTGCAAGTTATAGTTGTATAAGTGCTGATTGCCCAAATCCTATAGATATAATTGGCAAATACACTGTGTTTTATGTTTCAGTCACTCGAATCAACATTTTCAATTAATGTAAAAGATTTCTCGAAAGTGGAAATCTCAACTACTCGACTGCCTCGTTGGTTAAAGTCAAAGTCAAATCATTTATTTCAAATAGGCACACTAAAGGCACTTTTGAACTTCAAAACTTACAGTAAAATTGAATTGATTCTAGTCGCCCCTTTTTTTTTTGAGGATGGGAAATCATCAAATGACTCCTCCCGCTTACTGACTAAAACCCACCCGTGTTCCTTCCTTAGCCCTTTATGTTCCGGGCCAGCGGTAACCCTTTCGGACAATCCCGCTGGCCCGGCAGGCTTCGGCCCTATCGGGCCCCTTCATTTCATGCTGACATTTCATTGAGGCGCGCGTGGAACACGTACGCGCCGTCCGGCACGGGCCTGGTCCTGATCGGACGGTGAGCTACCCATTACTCTCCGCCCGCAGGCCCGCGCCTACGGTGGCCGGGAGTCGTCGCGCGGCTCCCGGCGCCCGGAGCGTCTCCCGCGGCGGCTGGGACAGGAGGCTCTCTCCCTCAGCCGTCCCGCCGCCTCCTTCGCTAGCATGACTGCTTCGCAGAAGGAGGCGACTGCACCCCACTCCCTCTCGCCCCGGACCATGGTTTGAACCAGGCCCGGACCCGAGAGGTCGCCGCCGCTGCTGATCGCCTCTTCCTAGTCGCCCCTTACATAAGGTTAGTGTTCGTATGGAAAAGAATGGGCAAGAAACTCCACCGTTACTCTTTTTAATGTTTTACAAGGTTTTGTCTAAAGTGTTCGCAAGCGATCCTGCTTAACATAAGGTCTTGGGTTCATTTCCCAGGTCGGAGACAGTGTTATTAGGTTTTTCCGTATGGAATTTCTCAGTATCACCCCTGAGTTTGAATTTGCACCCGGTTAATAGCAATAGGCTTGCCCCATATTAAGGCTCCTGCAAACAGGAGCGACGCGCGACGCGAATCGCGCGCGTCACAAAGCCACCGCTAGTTGCGCGACTTGCGGTACCTTTCGTCGTGTCGCGCCTGTTTGCTAAGGCTCCTTGCCTTTACATGGGACTTCAACAAAACTAGCGAAATGTCTTTGCATGGGGGTCTTTGCCTACCCTTTCGGGGGTTACAGATGTGATGTTATGGAAATCTCAAAGCTTCCTCACACTTCACATTAATTTGTAACTGAAACAGCCGTTCCATTCCATGTTCATAATTCCGTATTGCCAATGTAAGAGAAATATAAAACAAAAAAATTGGCGGTAAAATCTTCCATATGTCATGACGGCAGCTCTAGTGTAGACAAAGCTTCAGTTTACTAAATCGACTGAAGTTACTAGGAAAATAGAAGTTGCAGTTTAACTATCGGTATGTTGTTGGAACTGCATCCCTTGGGGCTTTGAAGTTACAGAGTTTCTAACTTCTAAGTGGTTGGATGGAAACCTGCAGTTTAAAGTTATACTATAAACTGGTATTTCTCGTTATCTCAATCTAGCGCAGCGCAGCAAAACATGAAGTATGACATATGAAGTATGTACGACACGATTGGCGCAGTGGCTGAGCGAAATTTACAAAAAATATAATTGATTCTAGACGCGCCTTCCAAAAACGAAGTTTCGTATGGACAAGAATGGGCAAGAAACCCCACTTCTTCTTTCTTTCTTTTTTACTTTACATTGTTCATTCACACGGGAGACAGCAGCCATTGAGACAGTCAATTTAAATTTCCATCCCTGAAAAACAATATACCTAAAGATATAATTCATCATCATCATCCTTATCATTTCAGCCGAAATATGTCCACTGCTGGACGTAGGCCTCTCCCAAGCACCCCCACTTTGACCGGTTCTGTTCGGCTTCTAGCATCCAGCGGATTCTTGCATTCTTGATATACTTAATTTAAGTAGATGAAGATACACAAAATTTGTTGACTATAACGAGATGAAGATACACAAAATTTGTTTACTATAGCGAGATGAAGATACACAAAATTTGTTGACTATAGCGAGATGAAGATAAACAAAGTTTGTTGACTATAGCGAGATGAAGATACACAAAGTTTGTTGACTATAGCGAGACGAAGATTCACAAATTTTATTGACTATAGCGAGATGAAGATATACAAAATTTGTTGACTATAGTGAGATGAAGATACACAAAATTTGTAGACTATAGCGAGATGAAGATACACAAAATGTGTTGACTATAGCGAGATGAAGATACACAAAATAACATCACGCCTGTATTTTCTGAAGAGTTGGGCAGAGGGGTGTACCCGTAGTTCCTAACCCACATTTTGCCAGTTATGCTTAAGTCGCATGTAATAGGAGTCGAATCTATATTATCGTCCACCGGTAACAAATCCAGGCTCCAGGCTGCTATTGAAACATTCCAGATGGAAAAACTCAATAAAACTTGAGTAGAAGATGCGTGGGTAATGGATGTATGTACCTATATGGCATACATTCACGTTTCATTATTTAATGAAATGCCTACTTATATATAATTCTTGAAGAAGGTAATAAAGCATTTCCGTCTAAGTAGGTCCAATAGGTTAGCTATAAAACCAGCTGAAGCCAAAGACTTTCCTTCGCTTAAACTACCTCAGGTCTTGAGAATATTCAAGTAATATGATGGAGCAAACTGTCTACACTATCAATATCGATAAGATTTTGTAGTGCCGATAAACTGGATCTAAGCGAGAATAAATTGAGACAACAGCTATATCGATTCTATCACGACGAGAAAAGGGAAAAAATAGGAAGGTAAACCCCGCCTTACTATTGTTTCACTTTTCGACCAACGACTCCCTCAACTCGGCTGACTGACTGTTTCGACTGCCTCATTACTCTAGCGTGAATGATGAGGACTACTGACTGCTCATCAGTCTAGTGCTACTGTATTCTCGGGTTGGGCAGTGTTATTGGGTTTTTCCATCTGGAATTTCTCAGTAGCAGTTCTCTGGACTCATGCCATTGATGGCAGTAGGCATGCCCCCTATTATATGGGCTTGAACAAAACTGGAAAAATGTCGGTGTACTATTACTGACTAACCGTTTGGGGAATACATGTCTGATGCTATGTTATGTCATGAACTCATGAATCACAAAAAATTCAAAAGAAAACTCATTCCCTAAATAAATCAAAGATTTTATGCGAACAATAAAGTATTAAAATACATGGAAGACCCAAATGAACGAAATATGAGAATGAATGAAATCATCGGGGTATTCCTCGAAACGCACCAAATGAATGATGTCTATCGATATAATTTATGCTCTTCTCTAAGTTTCATCGTTGATGCATTTCTAGGAATAAATTCATGCTTAATATTTTTATTTAATTTATTTTTTTCGAGGAATTCTTTTGGTGCTTTTCAAAGTTGGTGAATAACGAGGAATACACCAAATCATCGCCATACCACTGAAGGTTTTTGTTTACATCGGTCGTAAAAAGGAAAAAAATGGGCTCCGACTTTCGTTGCGTGATCTCCGAGTCTTATTTATTGCGGTACTGCCCACTGAGAATCATTAATTTAATACTGAAATAGAGCATGTGTGGGTAGAATTAATTAAGGTAGGTAAGGTTTTTTATTTGAGTCGTACTACAAAATTTCGTTTAGGATCATGCAGTAGCTGACGTTCCCGTGGTTTTACAATAGAAAAAGTAGGTATTTGTGTCTCATTAGTGACAGTTGAGCTACTACGGGATATATTATCTTCCACATCGTTTCTATCCCCATGTAACAAGGACAGCATGACGTAAGATTGTGGCAGGTCAGATTAACAACATGACAAGTTAATAAAAGTCCAGTGCGCCATATCTAACGCAGTTTACTACCCACTCTTGTCTCCAGTTATCTTGGAAGGCGACTATAATGAGTGCATAGATACTGACTGCTGTGTTGTCTTTCAAAATGATATGCGGAGGATTTGATTTTGTTTACCGAACAAGCAAGTTTGCAGCATAAAATAATCATTGTTTTTTAACGAAAATAGAAAACATCAGCTTCTTTAAAAGAAAAGGAGATATTAAACATGATACTTATTTTTTAAACTTCCGAACACCGCCCCCGAATACGCCGCGCCGCGAATACGCCGCGGCGCCGCGTCGCTTCCGATATTTTTTTTTAGGGGCCCGTGGCAAAATAATAACAGCCGCACAGGTCGATCGATCAGGTTGAGCTACGCTTGCCGCAGTTGGTCTGTGGATGGGTGACCATCTTTACATACCGTAACCCCTCCGTGCCTCGGAAAGCACGTTAAGCCGTTGGTCTCGGCTGTCATTCGTGGATCTTTGACAGTCGTTACGGGTAGTCAGAAGCCCGAAAGTCATGACAACCAGTCTTACCAAGGAGTATCGTATTACCCAGTAACTGGGTTGTGGAGGTCAGATAGGCAGTCGCTGCGGTCGCTTCATGTAAAATACTAGTATTCAGCTGCATCCGGTTAGACTGGAAGCCGACCCTAACATAATTGGGCAAAGGCTAGGTATTGTTTTCGTTTTTCCAGCTTGCATTAAAATAAATACTTTTGAAAAACACTTTCCTTCACAAACATACAAATCAAATCTTTCCTCTTAATTTATTTATTTTATTCATTAGCACGCATTATAATCTATACTAATATTACAAAGAGGTAAAGTTTGTGAGGTTGTAGGAGGTAATCTTCGGAACTACTGATTCGATCCAGAAAATTCTTTCATTAATGAGAAGCTACATTATCCCTGAGTGCCACAGGCTATGTTTTATGTAAAAACGAGAAACTTTACGCGAACGAAGTCGCGGGCGGAAGCTAGTATTATATAGTTTCAAAAAGCAGATGGTATTCCATCAAAAGGATCTCCTCTAGTCCTGTCGCCTACTTACGAAACTATGGCAATTACTGGATGACCGTTAATTAAAGCAGTCAATTGGAGAGTCCTGTTCCGAGTTCGGAAGTGGGCGTTTACGAAGTAATAAATTGATTTAACAGCTTGAATTAGCAGACAGATGATTTATACCAGCAGTACATACTGGTATAGTCCTAACTAATATTATAAATGCGAAACTAAGTTTGTTTATTTGTTACCTTTTCACATTTGAACCACTGAACCGATCATTCTGAAATTTTGCATATACGTTGTCAAGTGTACATTAGGGTACCTTTCATCCCGAAAAAAGGCAAACCGGAGGAAAACGACAATAACGTTATTATGATAATAGATGGCGCCACGCCTCTTTCAGATAAAAAACAGGACAACGTCCGTCGGGTCAGCTAGTACAGACGTCAGCACATCATGCTACCCGAAACTGTCAAATTTTCCCAATCAACCTTGAACCTAATGCCAATAGCGTTAAAGTTGAAAATCTATTAAAGAAATTTGTCAGATTGAAGTATGTGCTAGCGTCTGTACATAATAAGGTATTACAGAACTTTGCAGGTTTATAAATGTAAGTCGCCGAATCGAAGCCGAAACATCTACCACATTATAAACTAGAAGCGCCATAATACATACAGTTGTGTGTTACAGTGATTGCATTTCACTTGGTGATTTTCTAAAAAACACTTAAATATAACCTCCGTAGATCTACCTACCTATAAGTACATTTAAAATAAATATTCTGCAAGGCCATCACATTAGTCTAAGTCAATAAAAACAAAACCAACTTTAAAATACCAACGTTATTTAAATAATCACCTCATTAAAGTTATGTTAATGATAACAATTAGTAGAATTATTATCTTTTAAAATGACTCGTACACGTTAATTGGTTTAACTATTTTGAACTGTCGTCGGTGACGAGGCATCAATTTTGTTGTTACAATGGCGTTCCATCCATTGTAACAACGAAATTCCTCGTCGCCGACTAACTATAAACTATGTATAATATTCCCAACAGAGAGTTTAACGTTTTAAACTGTCTGTTGGGAATATTACACATAGTTTTAATTTATTATGTAGCATCACATTACGAATCACACTATATCACACTTATATTATAGATACAGGCGAAAGTTTTTGAGTGTGTTTGTATGTTTGTTACTTCTTCACGCAAAAACTACTCAACGGATTTGGATAAAATTTGGCACACATAGTTTATAACCGGGATTAACAGGATACTTTTTATCCCGATATTCCCACGGGATCCACACTTATGCGGGTGAAACCGCGGGGCGCATCTAGTACTATAAATCTGTCAGTTATATGATATTCAATCATGGAAAATTATCATAACAATTGTTTGTAGTTTTTACTACTTCCATGTTTTTAATTATAACTAGCCAGTATTTATTACTCAGAATTTTTTTTTTTAATTACGTCAGGGACAACAGAAAACCGGAACATATTATCATACTTTTGGAATGGCCGAATTTGAACGCAAGAATATTCGAAATTAGAAAACTGCACGGTGCGGATTTATGCAAAGCCTTTGGCTTCCACGTTTGGAAAATTGGATTGAAGGTAGCGTGTCTGTTTGTGTTTCTATGTGTATGATTGGATTGTTATTCAAAATTTTGAGATTAGTTTTTATGTCTAAATTAATATAAATAAAGAAAATATTTGACTTTTTGTATGTTTGTTTTTAATGGATAACATTAAAAATCTGGTCTGGTCCACCGCTCATCTTTTAGTCTCACTATATGCCCCGCCCATTTCCATTTGAGTTTTTGGGCATATTATTATGTCAGGGCATCAGTAAACATAACATTAATTAACTATATAGTTATATTGCTCTGCATTAAAACTACTAAGTATAGTTCTAAACAATCATAACTATCATTATTTTGATCTAATTATGTGACACCAACCTAATCATCATAATTATATGGAATGCAGCTCTTCCACTGGTATAACAGTCCTCCGGACCAAAATTCAGTCAAGGCGACCAATCTCAGCGGAGACTACCTAGTCATCGACGTGGAAGATTATAGTGCACAGGTTTGTACGCAGAAAGCTTCGTGCCTCGGAAAGCACGTTAAGCCGTTGGTCCCGGCTGTCATTTGTGGATCTTTGACAGTTGTTACGGGTCGTCAGAAGCCCGAAAGTCTGACAACCAGTCTTACCAAGGGTTATCGAATTACCCTGTAACTAGATTGTGGGGGTCAGATAGGCAGTCGCTCCATGTAAAATACTGGTATTCAGCTGCATCCGGTTAGACTGGAAGCCGACTCTAACGTGCGTGTTTTGTTTATAAGAATACACACGGAATTGTTCAAGTTTTCACTTCTCGCGGCACTCCCGAAGTGCCACTGTTTTTTTATAATAATGCTGGCTTGTAACATTCTTAATAATATTTTCGTTTAAAACACAAGACAAACCAAAAAATTATAGGAAAGTATTGATGTTGACTTTGGCAAAAAAAAATTATAAGTCCTATAAGGAATAAAAATAAGAATCCTATTCAAAATCAAATAGAACACGTAGGCATTATGTTAATAGAATAAAAAAGAGTATTGAGTAAAAGTACTTAATTAAGCATACGTAGTTTGAGGAAAAATCAAAAAAACAAGACGAGACATTCCTAAAAAACCCTAAAATTTTGAACACTTTTTCATATATTTTTCATATACGGCTCAAACAATTTTATGCTAAATTAAGTAATAAAAAGGTATCTCAAATAGTATGACATATTATCTGAATTTTCCTTCTTGGCTGGTCGACCTCTTAGCCAACTGTTATCATTTATCATTGAAGCAAGACCTCTTTTGTGGTATAATGTTACATTAACATAATAAACTTGGGAAGCATCCAAGGAATGAATAGCCTAGATTAAGAATAGGAGTAATGGATCGAATGATGACGGAGGATTTCCGAAGGAAGGATGGGAATTCTTATAAGTCGAAGTAAGGACGAAATCAGTTCGGATCCGACAGGATTTGGGAAATGAAGTGTGAAAATCTCTGTAGTGGAAAGTAAGACTTGGAATTCTATAGGAATAGGGTATTTTCCTTTAGATTATCTATCTACCTGACTTGCTTCTTGACTACCTATTTGAAGCTGAAATATGACGCTTCGCTCGAGTGAAGGTTCATTTTTGTAGCATATCTCGTACAAAAAAAAAATTTTTTTCCATCATTTGGAGCGCGAATGAAAGATCTTTCAGCAGACATGAGAAGAGGCTGAATGCCGAAATAGAACACAATTCAATTCATGTTTCACTTTTAATTCATTTTGTGTTCAGAAGTTTTACTTCGAGTGAAAAATACCGAATCATTCACTCGAAATAACAGTCACAAATAAGCAAAAATTAGAGCGTCTGATATATTATTTAAATAAAATATTATCTCTGGACCTTATACCTCCAAAACGAAATTACTTTTTATAAAACATGACCCCAATAATTTATGAATAAGAATGCCTTCCAAAAAAAATCAACTAAAGGTTATTTTTGAAGCTTTAAAATAGAGCTATAAATCACATGAATGATCTTCGGAATAGATAGTATATGACGAAACAAAGGTGAACTCTATTTCGGCTTGGTCAGAATAACTTGATAGCGAAGAGTACCTATAATATTGATTGAATACTCTTGATTTCAAACAATCAGTGTTGGTTTAGAGACAAAATAATAACTATATAATACACAAATCCGAGTAGGTAAGAGCTCGAAGATTTGAACACAGGAAGGTCCATTTTAAGTGAGAGATGATTTATGGATTATCTTTCATCTGATAAGAAAAAGCAGAAAAATCCTTACCATACATACATACCGGTCAAAATTACAACCCTCCTTTTTGCTTCGCCGTAGTCGGGTAAAAAATATACAAACTACAAAACCTCATGACCAACCAACTGAAAATCTACGTAGTAAAGACCTAATCATTGAGACGGAAAAGCATTGTGAAAGCGCAAAGCCAGTAAAATGGATGTTGTAGGTCAAATCGACATCCAGGCTTCACGGGCAAAACAAAGTTGGTGACATACTTATTATTTCAACAACTAATTAACAAGAATATTAATGAATACGGCGAATATGAATGTTTCACTGATTATATTCATTTTAGAATTACTTATAACTAGTAGCGTCCCGCGGTTTTACCCGCGTAAGTTTCGACCCCGTGGGAATATCGGGATAAAAAATATCGTATGTTAACACATACGATATTTTTCCAGGAAATGGTCTATCTATGTGCCAATTTTCATCTAAATCTGTTCAACGGTTTACGCGTGATTGAGTAACAAACATCCAAACATCTTCATAAACTTTCACATTTTTAATATGAGTAGGACTAGCTGACCTGGCGAACTTCGTACCGTAAAGTATCATTATCGAAATCAGTTAATTCGTTCTCGGGATATCATCAAAATAACCCTCCTTCTGGCGCAGTCGGGTAAAAAGCAATTTCATCCAACAAAAAATATATGAGAAAATGAATCATATTTTTTTTGTGTGTATTTTACTCACTTTTTAATAGTTATATTCTGCTATTTGGGGCGGAGACATATCCAACAAATCAAAGGTCATAAAAATCGGTCCAGCCATTCTTGAGTTATAATTATATGGTATGTAACTAACCTGACTTTTTATGTATACTTATATATATGTTCAAAATTAAGTCAAAAGAGACAAGGGTAGCGAGAGACACAAATACCTCTTGTCTACCGTCTTCCTTCCTTTTTAAGAAAAAAAAAATGTTTTATACCTTAAATGCATCTGCCTGTCATAACTTGTTTATCAATATAATTTTCCTTTGGTGACCATTAGGCACCTTACCTGTTATGAAAATTAGCGCCTGTTTGTGATCACGTTCTGGTTAATGTACAGACGCCAGCGCATCAAGCTACCCGAAACTGTCAAAATTTCCCAATCAACCTTAAACCTTGTGCTTTAGCGATAAAGTCGAAAATCTATTAAACATATTTGACAGATTGTAGTAGCTTGATGTGCTAGCGTCTGTAGGTACTACCCGACTATGATAATAAAAAATACTCTAAATGTCACACGTCTGCCTTTGGAAGTACTAAACTCCGTTTTTTTTTGTGTGGATTCTAAATTTTTATAAAGAAGAAAAAGACGTCGCGCACGTCGGCGCCCTAATTGCGTAACACACTAATCCCAATATGAATAATTTTGAAGGGATATTACTAATCCGTTGTTTCATATGTTCGAAAAATTTGTCTGCTCAACG
Organism: Luperina testacea; assembly: GCA_927399505.1. Classification (NCBI taxonomy): domain Eukaryota; kingdom Metazoa; phylum Arthropoda; class Insecta; order Lepidoptera; family Noctuidae; genus Luperina; species Luperina testacea. The sequence goes on from OV656771.1 coordinate 6,864,056, forward strand.
TAAATAATGCAATGAATCCCCTTCGGGTATATACGCACTCTGGTAAGGAAACGCACTAGAGACCAACACAACAAACTATGGACAGACCAAGGCGAATGCAGGCAGGCTAGGGAAGTGCTTCCCTAGCCTGCCACATTAGATGGCCGTCTCACGAAACAGGTTCTCCGTCTAACTAAACAAAAGCTGCGTATAGTTACTGCAGCTTTAACTGGCCACGGGCAGTGCCACGGGTCATTCAATAAACACCTCTTTGTCATAGGAGTAACAGACAGTCCGCTGTGCAGGGCCTGCATGGAGGACGACGAGACAGCGGCACAAATGTGCTTCAAAACTGCCCGATGGTCGCCACGTACAGGGCAAAGTACTTCGGTAACCCAGGTACCCTACATGAGACGGTCAGTAACATCAAGGCGTTGCTGGCCTTCCTTGAGGAGCTGGGGTGGATCGAATGATCGATTTTCCCACCCGTACGCAAAATACGCGCATTGACGTGGAGTTGCGGACACCAGCCCGTATTACCATAATGCAATGAATATTGTTCAACTGTCAAAATTAATATTACCCCGCGGGTCTAATCGTCAATTATAATTTCACGTTTATCGAGTAGGATTCCTCCATCAATTAAATACTTAATGATAACATAAAAGCAGTTTTCAATGGATTAATTAAAATCACAAGATTAAAGAAAGTCATAACAAAAGGTAGGAAAGTTAGTGCTCATATAAAGGCAGCAGCGGACTAAGGTTACCGCTCTGGTAGCTCTAAAACCGCCGTAAATATACGTCGTGAGCTAACGTATAAAAGTCATTTATTAGAATCAGAATCAGAATCAGAATCAGAATCATTTATTTGCCACAATGTAGGTACAGGATTGAGATGGTACAGTATACAACGTTTCCGCTACATTGTACCTTACGGCGTGCAAAAACATTAATTAACATGCATTGACATAGAACAACCAGACATCAAAAATTAATAGGTACTCATAAAATAAAATAAAATGTCACATAAAAATTAAATCAAATTATACATAGTTACAAAAAGGTATTTAAAATGTCAATTACAAGAAAAAAGTCAAGGTACAGTTATAAATCTTTGTCATTCAAGAAGTCATTTACAGAGTAGTAACATTTTTGTAATAGTAATTCAGTCAGTTTAGTTTTAAATACGCGTGTGGTGTGTCCTTTGAGATTATGTGGAATTTTATTATAAATGATTGGCCCCATTGACATTATATTTTTTCTTAATAGTGCTGTATTATATTTTCCTGTATGTAATAAGAACTTGTATTGTAGTCTTAAAGGGCCTGACCTTGATCTAATGTCGACAAGTGACGGAAATAAATTTAAATTCGACCTAACAAAAATGGACACTTCCAATATGTACAGCGACGGGAAGGTTAGTATTTTTAGAGACCTAAACACAGGCTCACAGCTATCTGTAGATTTTAAACTTGACATTGATCTTAAGCAACGTTTTTGGGCTTTGAATATCACCTCCCTTTCGCTACAGTTGCCCCAGAATATTACTCCGAACCTCAAAATGGATGCCACCAAGCCATGGTAAGCTGTGAGAAGAGTAGTTTTGCTAACTTTATGCGATAAATTGTACAGTACATATGCTGATTTGCTCAATTTCTTACATACGTCCTCAGAATGAGGTTTCCAAGTCAGATTACTGTCAATCCAGATCCCTAGGAATTTCGCTATGCTTGTTGAGTCAACTTTATCCCCATTATGACTGACATTTATATTTGGGGGACTGATCCGTTGGTAAAAATGCATTACCTTCGTTTTATTTAGATTTATAATTAAGTGATTTACATTGAGCCAGGTAATAATGCACTTTAATGTGTTATTTATATCACTTTCATATTTTTTTAAGTCCGAACATTTTACGATTGCCGTACTATCATCCGCAAACAAAACCATGGGATGATGTGTTTGACGGGGCAAATCATTAATGTATAAGAGAAATAACGGGGGTCCCAGAACGCTACCTTGTGGTACGCCATGCTTTACCTCTCTACAACCCGAAATATATTTAAGTTCACGTTTAGTTTTAGGGCATATTCTCGTTATTTCTGTGTACTGCAGTCGGCCTTGTAGGTATGATTTTATTAGATTTAGAATATTTCCTCTTATACCATAGGCGTAAAGCTTCTTTAGAAGGACGTCATGGTTTACATAGTCGAACGCCTTAGTCATATCAGTCAATATTGCACATACAGGAATTTTATTGTCAACGTTTGTCATTATATTTGTGAGGAGATTATATATTGCCATATTAATATTTTTATTTTTTCTAAAACCCATTTGTTCTTCGCTTAATATATTATATTTATTTAAAAATCTATCCATTGCATGATATATAATCTTTTCAAATAACTTAGAAAATATGGGGACCAATGCTACTGGTCTATAGTTGGACATGTCTTCCCTATTTTTCTTTTTATGAAGAGGTTTTATTACTACTGTTTTTAGGCTATTAGGAAACATACCAGATTCAATACTAACATTTACAATATGACTTAGAGGCCCTGCAATCACTTCACTAACAAATTTAACAACACTGGTAGAAATCTCATCATAACCATAACTTTTTGTATTTTTCAGTGTTTTGATTGCTATTATTATATCATTTGGAACTATCGGTGACATAAACATTGAATTTGAGTTGTTAACTATGTCAGGAATTTCGTCAAGTGTGTCACTGGTTACATTTTGTACCTGGTCAACAAAGAAGTCATTAAACGATGCTGCAATATTTTTGGGTTCTGTTACTGTCACATTTTGGTTCATAATTTTTAGGATAGGTTCTTTAATCAGCTTTCTATTGTTGATGATTTGCCACGCTGCTTTGGATTTATTGTGAGCGTTATTAATAATATTATTGTTCTGGGCCCTTTGAGTAAGTTTAATGATCTTTTTTAATCTTTGAGAATATGTCTTAAATGTTTGTTTATTTTCGTTTGACGGTTTCAATCTATATTTCCAAAGTAAATTTCTTTGTTTCTTACTACAGAGTTTGATGCCTTTCGAAATCCATTTAATTTTTGATTCTGATTGAATTCTTATCCATTTGATTGGAAAGCACTGATTGTAAAGAAGTTTAAAAGCTTCCATAAACTTATCATAAGACTCATTAGGGTTACTCTCGTTGTAAACGTCTGAAAATGATAAACTCTTTAAAAGATTCCTAAATTTAACCAAATTTTCTTTTGCGAAGTCTCGTTTCCGAGTGCGCCAATATCGTAACTTACAAGTTCTACTGACTTGAATTTTGATTATTTGAGCTGAGTGATCAGAAATAGCAAAATCCATTACCTCAGCAGTACATTTTAGATTTGAGTTAGTAGCAAAATTATCCAAGCAGGTTTGGCTCCTTGGTCTTGTTGGCTGTTTTATTTTTAAGATAAGGTTGTAATTTAGGAGCAAAGATTCAAAGTCCAAGGTGTATCTAGTTCGTTTTAAGATGTTTACGTTGAAGTCTCCACATAATACTACCTTTACATTTGATTTATTGCACAATGTTTTTAATACACTGTCTAAAGTGTCAAAAAAAAGACTAATATTACACATATTAGGTGGTCTATAGACACATATTACAATTAATTTATGTTTGACTAACTCAATGGCACAGCCTTCAAAAACGCCTGTGATAGATGAACTCTTTATATCAGTTAGTTCCTTGTATTCGAGATAGGTCTTAATTAAAATACACGAGCCTCCTCGTCTCTGTTTTCTTGAGTAACATGCTGCTAGCTTAAAGTTTGGCATATTTATTAATTTTTCTTGACCCGAAATGACAAAGTGTTCCGTCAGGCATATTATTTCAATACTAATCTGTTTTTGTAGCTGTTCTTGGATGTGTAATGTTAACAGGTCTGTTTTATTGAGGAGGCCAGCGATGTTTTGATGCATGATGTGCATATGATTATAAAAGAAAAAACTCAGAATAGATTAGATTAGATTTAAAAGGTATTACAAAATCTAATATAATATTAAAAATAATGAATATACTATGAACTACTATTACTACTATGTATGTATGTGTATATAACCTATTTATGTATTTGTGTACCTAGTTTTAATAGATTTTTTTTATCATTGTTCCTCTCAATCAAAGCACCTGCCATCCAATCTCTTCACCACCCTTGGTTGACTGGTAGAGAATGCCTAAGGCATTAAGTCCGCCTTTGTACCTTTTTGTGCGAGAAGTTTAAATAAATAAATAATAATACTATCATCTAGATAAATTATGTTATACCTGAATATAACATCGTTTTTCATCATTCAGATGTTGAATAAATTGTGAAACCGTTTTTTTGAGGTAGCGGGGTAATTGCATAACACACTAACCGTAGCAATGGCTTTGATTTTGACAGTTCAACAACATTCATTGCGTTATTTACGTTATGGAGCAGACAAATTTTTCGAACATATGAAGCAATGGATTGACAATATCCTTTAAAATGATTCAGATTGTTATTGAGAATGTGTTACGCAATTAGGGTGCTGGACTTTGAAAGATATCTCTGAGTTTATTTCGGTCTTTCTTCTCAGATTAATCGATTAGGAAATATCCGAAATACCGAACTCATCCAGTATTAAAACATAATTTATTGTTGACGTGTAAAAGTCTTTGTACAAACAAGGTACCTGCTTACAGAAATAAAATCGTTTATCATTTAAAATTTGGAGCCGTGGGACCCTGAATCGCGCTCTGAGAAAATACCCTTTACTCAGAGCGCGATCCCATTTTAAAACACAACTTTTCTTTTCCAGTTAGGTAGGTAAGTTTTCAGCAATTTTGGATATAAGAGAGTATTTCTTAAATAGACGTTTTAAATCTTGCAAGATTAAAAAAAAAAAGTTAACTTTAACTTATGAGTAATAATCATTATTACAAGGACGTGGTTTTTCATCTGGTTGGCACTAGCTGAAACTAACTTGATAAGATAATAATTATCTTAACGTGTAAATTTTATTATTATAATAATTCTTCATTATCGTCATCACAGAAGACAAACAAATTGGGACTACAATTAAAGGATTTAAATTTAACATAAAGGGTCCCAAGATCCTAATTGGTATCATTTGTTTCATTAATGAGGGCATTCATGTTTGTTTAACCTTTCCCCTAAAGGGAAATAACAACATACTCAAACATAAATCTTATGTTTGAGTATGAATGTGGAGAATAGATTATCATAATCGCAGCAGTGTTGCCATTACAGGGACACAGGCGTCCTATGAGGCGTGTGTTGGCGGAGGTCACACGTCTTCGATTTTTTTTTTCTAGGACATGCCGTTTTCATCACGATGTTTTCGATGTTTTAAAAAAAAAAGAGGATTGGCCCATAATCGCAGTAGGCCGGGATAAGTGGAAAGAGGAAAGGAAGGCCTATGCCCAGAAGTCCAGAACTGGGACAACACAGGCTTATAATAAAATACTAATAAATGTATGTAAAATGTATGTAAATCCAATTGGATTGTTGTCTCGTCTACCAAAACAATAACAAAAGAACCGTCCCTTAACAAACTCCTCCTAAGTAAGGATCAACCCGAAATCTTCGGGCTTAGAATGAGGCACTTGAACGATAGCCCAACTTAAGGCACTTAACTAACCTAAGTCCCGCACTACTTAGCCTTACTTAGGCGTCCACGACAAAAGCTTTAATAAAGTAGTAGGTCGCCTTGTGTTTAATTTGGAGGTTTCATTGTATTTCATGTTCATTCATTGATGTTTTCATTTTTATGCTTAAGCAATTGAGTTGATTTCATTCATCCAATATATTTTGGTTGAGGCTTATGTGTTTTTAGGGTTCCATAACCAAAGGGTAAAAAACGGGACCCTATTACTAAGACTCCACTGTCCGTCTGTCTGTCTGTCTGTCACCAGGCTGTATCTCATGAACCGTGATAGCTAGACAGTTGTTTTCACATATGATGTATTTCTGTTGCCCCTTTAACAACAAAAAATAAAGTTAAAATTTAAAGGGGTATAAAAGAAACGTTTTTTTCGGCGTTTTATGCCTTGTGGTACGGAACCCTTCGAGTGCGAGTCCGGCTCGCAAATGTTTGTATTATTAAGAGAGTTAAGGCTCTCCCCCACTGGCGCGATTTAACGGTCGATAATATCGGATGCGTTATTGATTGGAGTACCATTGAACGAAAGTAACGTTTGATTTGTTACGTCATCCCCTTAACCAGCAAGTTTACGGTTTCCTATAAAAGCGGTGGCCGCAACATGCGTTCGTAACAATCGTCCGTAATATACAGAGCAATTTTTTAGACCTTAATGTCAAATACTGGGGAAAATGACAGATTTTCACGACGTCCGATATCTTGTAAATATGACAGAAACGCTATTCTAGAAAACCGTAACTTAAGTTGTTACCATGTTGTTATTATTACTCGAAACTTATTCTTGAAATTGACGGAAGATACTCGTTACTTTTACTCGCCAACTATCGCTAATCCGGAAGTATCTAATCAATGCTTTACTTCGAGATGGTGAACCGAGACCCCTCCGTGCCTCGGAAAGCACGTTAAGCCGTTGGTCCCGGCTGTCATTCGTGGAGTCTGACAACCAGTCTTACCAAGGGGTATCGTATTACCCAGTAACTGGGTTGTGGAGGTCAGATAGGCAGTCGCTCCATGTAAAATACTGGTATTCAGCTGCATCCGGTTAGACTAGAAGCCGACTCCAACATAGTTGGGAAAAGGCTAGGCAGATGACATGACTTGGAGATGGTGACGAGGCCCTAAGTGTTAAAAACAGGCATGGTAACTATGACGACCTCATTGGTATCTCTCAATTCGATAGTACAGACAGCGTCACGGAAAAGGTACTCCACCTTTTCTGTGAAGCTGACTAGCTGGTTAGTGAAACAGCGTGTTTCATACTGGATGTTTAAGATGTAGATAACTTTGCAGCGCAATGATTCATTCTTTTTTTTTCTTTTTTCTGAAGTCAAATCATAGGGTACTACAGCCCAAATTTTAAATGATAAACGATTTTATTTCTGTAAGTACCTTGTTTGTACAAAGACTTTTACACGTCAACAATAAATTATGTTTTAAAACTGGATGAGTTCGGTATTTCGGATATTTTCTAATCGATTACCTACTCTGAGAAGAAATACCGAAATAAACTCAGAGATATCTTTCAAATTCCAGCACCCTAATTGCATAACACACTATCAAATAAGATAATTTTGAAGGATATTGCTAATCCATTGCCTCATATGTTTGAAAAATGTGTCTGCTAAACAACGTAAATAACGCAATGAATGTTGTTAAACTGTCAAAATGAAACTCATTGCTACTGATAGTGATTACTCCGCAATATAATACATAAGCATTTCCAGCGGATGAATCGGTCCGCATTACAACAACAACAAGCAACAGCAACAACAACGTAGGTATGATAGGCGTGTTCGTGGACAGGTGGGACTCTCCACTGCTGCGCCACTGGATACGTTTGCATACTGCACTGTGAGCAGTGGACAGTCTCCTCCCGGTCTTAATGTGTGTAACTGTCTTATTGTTTTTTGTTTTTTAACTGCTTTTATTTTGTGTGTGTTGTTTTATTTTTGATCTTATATGTGTGTGTTAAAATATGGATATTTTTCTGAAATAAATGTTTATTATTATTATTATTACTTTTCAGTAGAGAAATATTCCACAACAGTACATTTACTGAAACAAGGACATAAGAAAAAGCCCAGAAGCCAAAGGATAAAAAGAAATAAGGTATAACTCCGCAATCTCGTAATGTAATCGGCAAACTGCGGAGGAAACAATTGTCAGTGTGGAGATGAAGTGCTTCCGTTCAAACCTACGTACATTTACTTCTACATTTCATAACAAAGTCTACCAGATAGGGCTGCCAAATCGGGTCGTTCCGGTTTTTTATGAATATTGATTTTCGGTTTTTGGCAAACTACTTTTTACTACACTAGCGAAATGAAGCCGACGTTATGTCGATAAAGTATCGAATCTATGTATAGTTTAACTACCCTAGGAAATTGATGCGTTTTTTAAGTGATCTAGTTTTTTGCGTTACACATATTGAAATGAATTGTAAAAATAAAATTGTTGTTATGGAACTCAGAGGTCTTTCGCTCCTGAGGTGGGCGGTAATAACTGCGACACAGTTAATACACGAACGCAGTATTAACGTACACAAAAATTGTATTATAATATGTTTTGTTCCAATAAGTATTTGTATATATTACTTGTAACTGCTTAGTCCTCTTAGTTTGATAAATAATATTGATACGCAATAATTAATGCGTTGGAAGGCAACACGGTGGACCGAGGTCACAGAACTGGTCGAAGTCTTGGTGCTTGGTCTCAGGCCTATGTCCAGCAGTGCGCGTTTATCAACTTAAATGATGATGATGAGGATTCACGTCAATAGTGCATCAGGGGATCTACGTAAAAACCTTTCGATCATCAGTTCACGTCTCTCAGATTATTGCAGTTAATCTAATAGCGAATGATCCATGTTCTAGAACTAAGACTGTAGGTACCTCAGTGTTTATTGCTGTAACCTCGTGTCTCAAGTAACAGCAAAATTGAATTTCCGAAACGATAGTTTTATACCGAACAGTCGAGTCGTAAAATCTCGGGACAATTTACCATTACCCGGGAAAGTGACAGCCCTAGTTATCACCTGAGGCAACAGCTTTAACATTCGAAATTAACGAACGTATAAAACGACAAACTTAATTAAATGTTATTTTGTTAGCTCTTTGTTATTACTGTTTAATTATAAAATGTGGAATGGTAAAATTATGAACATGTAGGTACGGTACCTACGTTTTATTATTATTAGTATGACTGGTTTCCCTATGCGGAAGGTTGCCTGTAATTTGTGGTAGGTATTGCTTTGTGTTGTGATACAACAATATGAAATTCTTACACGAAAAAAAAAATAAAAACTGCAATAACCCAAAATAGCTAAGCCGCATCTAGATGGAGACCGAGCTTTGAGCACTCCCACCCGAACCCTATCACAAATATTTGGCTTAGTATAACCAGCCTATAACGTTCCCAGTCCCACTGTTGGGACACAGCCCTCCTTTCTATGAGAGGGAGTGGACTCCTACCTCCTACCTCCCTAAATTGTGCTGGATGGTGCTGATCCACGCGTCATTTTCGCATACGGGCGCCGCCGGTTGAGACTGGTCATCTCTTAACTGCCAAGGCTTATTTTTAATCTTATATTTTGAATTGTTTCTTCATTTGTGTCTTTTTTTTACGTTGTTCTCACATATATAGAAGCAACAAGAATAATGTACCCAGGATTTTGTAATATCTTGATTTAAAAGAGTGTACATGGAGTTTCTTGCCCGTTCTTCTCGATAGAGATCTACGTTTTGGAATGGGCAACTAGCTTCAACTTTCTGACTAACTGACAGACTATTTAATTTTGACAATTCAAAAAGTGCCTGTACAAGGTTTGATTCAAATAAATGCTTTGAGTTTGAGTTTGACTATAATCCAACACCCAGGCCCAGTGCGGGTTGGTGGATGTCACAAGTCTTCGAATATTTTGTTTCTAAGACATGCCAGTTTTCTTCACGATTTTTCCTCAACAACGTGAAATTAAATACTCAAAGTACGTAATGTGTCTGCCTGGGTTCGAACTCACAACTCGTAAGTCGGCGCCGATACCACTGAGCCACCACTGCTCTTTGGCTTGGATGAAGATATCAAAGAGTATGTACAGATTACTTACTAAAAGAATCCCGAGAACGACCACGGCTTGAAGATTAGTACGGTTAAACCCTAAAGATTACGTCACATATTATACTTACCTACACCATCGCCATCGAAATACTTCCACGAAATAAAAGTTCTGTTACCGAGTCGAGTTTCCCTTATTTATTTATATATTAAAACTTTATACACGAGTAAAAACTGTACAAAGGCGGAATTAATGCCTTGGGGATTTTCTACCAGTCTACCTTATGGTTATGCAGAGATAATACACAGTTAGGTGCAATAACAGAAGACAAATTAGAAAATATTTATAGGTAACTAAAATATAAGAATAAATACATACAACAAAATATAAAATAACAAAAAAAAGTTATGAGAGATAAACAAGAAAACCTATACCAACTTATTTCTGAGACGAATCTGCCAACTTCTTGTGTATGTGTTCTCGAGCTTTCACTTTAAAAGTGAACCGATTGGTTACCGTCCTGATATTCTTATCTATCTAGATTACAGCGAATAAATATTACGCCCCAGGGATGAGGTCCAGAGTAAAGCCATGTGTGGACAAAAAAATGATGATGCTCATATAAATGTACACTATGCAAGCAATCTTTTTCCCAGCCCGGAAGACCTGAGGCCATTTGTGGTGATACCTTAAAAACGCCCTTCGTATGGTTTTTATCTGCTTGAAGCTTACCTTATAAATACAGGGTGGTCCAATTATAGTGGTCCAAAGTTTTTTTTAGTCTAAGTCCTCCCATGCATTCGCATAAGCACAATACTATATGATCCGCGAAAATCAGTAGTTTAGAAGTTGTTTATATCTTAAATTTATTTTCTTAAAATCTCTAGTCATGTAACCTCTCTAGATTGAAAGTTATTGGACTAACGGCTGATTTTTCAATCGAGAGATAATTTTTATTCGCGGAGTAAAATTGACGTCTGACAGATTTTGTATGGCAGAACTGTCAAAAGTTCAAAATTATTCCTCGGTTAAAATTATCTGGTTTGGAAAAATCAGCCCCAAATCGAATGAAATTTAGTGAGTGCTACAGACTAACAACTAATGAGGATTTTTTGGGATCATTCCCAAATAATTTTTTATATTCTTTTTTTATAAAATAGCAACTTCTAAACTACTGATTTTACATAATATTATGTTGCATTTAGAATGCGTTTAGATGAACCATTGAGGAGTCCTAGAAACAAAAAACCGGTACAAATAAACCAACCTGTATAAAGTTAAATGAGTTTTCCTGTCTCTGTTTAAACATGCAGATTCGCAAAGCCTTTATAAATTTAAATATTTTTCATTTAGATTTATTTACGTAGAAAAATACGTGAGAATGATTTATTGTTTCAACGTTTTGCAGAGAGTAAAGGCTCCTTCAAACAGGCGCGACACGACACGCGACACAAAGGCACCGCAAGTCGCGCAACGAGCGGTGACTTTGTGTCGCGCGCGATTATATCGTGTGTCGCGCCTGTTTGTAGGAGCCTTAATAGAAAAGTGTTTAGTGTCGAGTCTTATGTGATCAAGAAAGAAAGAAAAGTGGAGTACTTAGTTCGAAACACAGCCCAAAAATGCATTAACGGTAACAATAAGTAGGTACCTGCAGCTACTATTGGAATTCCAATGCAATTTATAAAAGAGAGTGAAATGGTGTATAGAGCGATTTATTCCGGTCTGATCCCCCCCCTACTACACGGGCGGTTCTCCCGCCGCGGAAATCCGCTTCTGAACCGCACTAGACACAATTTAATATGGAAGTTGTACGCTGCATACTACACTGCGCGGTTTCTCACTTCCATATTAAATTGTGTCTAGTGCGGTTCAGAAGCGGATTCCCGCGGCGGGAGAACCGCCCGTGTAGTAAGGCATGGCCCTAAAAAAATTAAGGACGTTGTATTTACTGGTACACACAGCTTCATTAAGTGATTACCCCTCCAAATGACATGTGCGTTCAAATCCGTGATAGGCCCAAGTTGGTTTTTGTATTTTGCAAAAACATTTTATTTTAATTAATTTATTGTTTTAGTGAATAAATAAGTTTAAGATAGTATTTATTTTTTTAAATTCTGTTTTTATTATTGTTTTTTTCAATAAAACGTTAATACTTTTATTATTGCGAAAACGACAAGCAATAATAGGGTTAACATTTACGAACGTTTCATTCATCGTCTAAATAGACTAGAGGTTTCAAGACCGCTTGCCGTGCCTAAGAGTGGGAGTTCAAATCATAGGCACGAAATGTGCTTTTTGTTCATTATAATTATTATTTTCATATATTTTTCTATTTTGTTTTAGTAATTATTTATAAAGAATTTAAAAATAAAGAAAAATAAAATACCTTAATAATCATATAATAATATTTATTATTGCTATTATTTAACAAAACTATGAACAAATTTTACAACAAAGATTTATTTTGATTTGATAATTTTATTTACAGTTATCATAATATACTATTTTGCCAACTGACACAATTGGGTTCCTAGGCAAGTGGCATCCTATCAACGTAAACGATAAAATAGTAAGCGGTAGAAATATTTTAGATTGACATAACCTAACGAAATGTCACGTGACCTGTCATGTCGTCTCAGTATACAAATTTGACATTTGACAGTCTGACAAGTGACATCGAAAGAGACAAGTTTTGAAGCGTTTGCAACTTGTCTAGGAACTAGAAGTTAGTTTGGCAGGATTACAATCATGAGCATAATAAGTGAATAAACATGTTATCAATAGATAATCAATTAACATCTCTTATTAGCTCATGATACATACTCATGATCTACTTAGAATATTTTGCTATACAAAGTAAAATAGTGGAATCAAATGAGTTAAATGTCTTCGTTGTTTATTTTGTTGTCATACTTAATTAATATAACTGCTATTTCAGGGCAAATAGCAATCGTTCTCTTCGATGTTCTTCTGTTAGACATATTTTGTAGGTCGATAACTGTGAATGTTCGCTGCGTGTAAATGTCTTCGAACCGTGGACAGAGATATTCCATGCCAATATCCCGATGATGTTCAGATTGGTCCGTATAGATCCCAGTAGTTCTCCGACCCATGGACATTGTCTTAACATCGCCGGTTTCTTGAAATCTGCGCACCCATAAGCGCACCGTTTGTCTCTGTATAGAACAAAATGGTTTTAAATAAGTTATTAAATACCACACACAAGATACCGCAAATAGCTCAACAAGAAAAAAATCGGAGAACACAATTAATATTATAATGAACTTACTGCTATGCCAAGCTGTCTCGCAATTCCTTTTATGCTCACATTTTGTTCACACAGAACAACTACAATTTTAGTTCTCATAAAATCATAAATCATTTTAAAAATTAATGGATAAATCGTAGTCGTTTACTCTTCGCTGTTTTAAGTGAACGTATACATCAAACGTTGTAGTTATAACTTGAGGGTATGGATTAATTTTATAAAGACAACGTAAGTAAGTAAAATTAATGGATACCCTCAAATTATAACATCTATCGATTAGACATCCCCACCTAAAGATAAAATGACTCAGACCATAGTAGATAACAATTTCAACGCAATTCATATGGGCTCGCTGGCTAGTTCGTCAAACTGCCGGTATGAGTATGACGACGTTCGGTGATGCGATGGTTCGAATCTGAGTCGAAACAATGGGTTCTTTTTGAAGTATTCTTTAGTTTGTTTGTAAGGAATTTAATGTGTAACATTTTAAAACTTGAGGGGTTAGCACATACTGACGCTGTCTGTACAAGTGTCCTAGATTGATACTTGCAGTGCCCCAGTGTAGGGATGTTACGGAGCTTCGGTTCCGATTCCGAAAAGTCGGAACTTCCGATTAATTTTACACCTCCGATTCCGATTTCGGTTCCGATAATTTTGAATCGGAGTTAGACCGGAGTTCGAAACGCAGCGATACACGTGACTAGAGCGCCTACAAACAAGTTTTCACGTGTCGCCAGGGTAATGTTTATTTATTTTATACACGCTCGCGCTCGAAGTCTCAGTTTATTGTTTTGTTTGTGGATGTTAGAAGAAAGATGTTTTAAGGAAAGGCCCCTTAACACATCTTTCTTCTACTTCCACCCCGGTTCCGGCTCCGATTCCGGTTCCGAATCCGGTTCCGATTCCGATGAATCAAATTTAAAACCTCCGATTCCGGTTCCGGTTCCGATAAAACGACATCCGTAACATCTCTACCCCAGTGCTCGATATAGGTCATTATGTCACGGCTATTGATCACTGTACCCTTACCTACGCCAACTTCATAAAGATACAGACAGTTTACAGGAGATAACAGGACATTACATCACGCCTGTATTTTTTTTTTTTTTATTTGAAATGGGTTTGCTCTTGACTCTAATCTAGGTCAGAGATGACACTGACAAAGTCTACGATGGAGTGAGATTACCCAGAAGAAGCCTTTTTACTCTTACTTTGAAGAGATTTGGGTTGTATGCACTCGGAAACACAAACGCAGGTAGAGAGTTCCACTCTTTTGCTGTGCGCATTATAAAGGACATTTGAAAACGCTTAGTGCGAATTGGTGGAATAGCAACTAGGCAGGGATGGTAACTCGCAGTGCGTCTGGATGTCCGAAGGTAGAAGGGGGCCGGTGGAATGAGGTCGTGGAGTTCTTGGGCACACTCACCGAAGTACAATCTGTAAAAGACTGACAAGCAGGCAACCTTGCGGCGATGATATCCGGCAACCTGTATCCCTCTAGCTTCTGCCGTCGACTTCGTTAGAGTGACATTACTAAACTAATATTTACTAGACTTCTCATTACTGAAAGAATTTTCGATATCGGATCAGTAGTTTCGAAGAGGAGGAGCCCGTGGCTAAATAATAACAGCCGCACAGGTCGATCGATCAGGTTAGGCTACGCTTGCCGCGGTTGGTCTGTGGATGGGTGACCGTCTTTACATACCGAGACCCCTCCGTGCCTCGGAAAGCACGTTAAGCCGTTGGTTGTTGTTGGCTGTCATTCGTGGATCTTTGACAGTCGTTACGGATAGCCAGAAGCCCGAAAGTCTGACAACCCGTCTTACCAAGGGGTATCGTATTACCCAGTAACTGGGTTGTGGAGGCCAGATAAGCAGTCGCTCTATGTAAAATACTGGTATCCAGCTGCATCCGGTTAGACTGGAAGCCGACCCCAACATAGTTGGGAAAAGGCTAGGTAGATGGTGATGATCAGTAAGTTTCGAAGAATATTCCCTGCACAAAGCTCAAAATAAAGACATACATACACACTGGTTCGGTGGATATATTCGATTCGACAGTACCTATTTGGATAACAACAAAGCCGACCCGACCAGCACGTTTTCTTTGTCTCCAACGGGCCCATATCCGGACTCCTATTGAGAGATTCCTATCGAACCCAATCAGAACAACGAGGCAGTACACACTACAGATCAGGATTACATCAGAAACTAAATATTTAATAATAAACAAGGTTCAAACATATAACATACCTTTCCCACATTTTTTCTGACTCTCGAAATTCTGTAGTCACTTTAGATGATTTATCAACAAAATCTATCATTATGAGGTCTACCCGTGCCACGGTTAAAGGTACAGATGCCAGCACATCAAGCTACTACTATCTGTCAAATTTCTTTAACATACTTTCAACTTTATCACTAAAGCATAAGGTTCAAAGTTGATTGGGAAAATTTGACAGTTACGGATAGGTTGATGTGCTGGCCTCTGTACAACCCAACCTTTGTCAATATCCTACTGAAATGGGTACCATTATAGCTGCCCATTTGTACCTACTGACATGGCAAGGCGCCGTTCCCACTTGTCACTGTTTTGTTAGACGACTGTTGTTTCGAGTGTACCAACGAGGAAACTGACATCTGCCCAATTTGAAAACATAATCCCGTGCACACGATGACCACATAATCTGTTAGCAAGCGCTACTATAGCAGCCGAGCGCTGCAAGCAACAATAACCCTTATGGTGTAATGTACAAAAACAATGAGAAAACATAAAACATCACGCATTGTTTCCACAAAGGGTTGGGCAGAGGTGCTCCTATAGTAGGTACACCCACTTTTCGCCAGTTATTAATTATTAATTAATTATTCTGGGCTGCTACTGAGAAATTTAAACCCAATAATACTTAGCTCGACCTGGGAATCGAAAACATGGACTCAGCGGTAGCATTTGCGACCACTAAACCAACGAGGTAATCAACAATATAAAAATCTCGTAAAACGTTTCCAGCTGTTCCAACTGGAACGTGACCACACCAAAGGAAAATGAAAATCAATTTGATAAACTGTCAGAGACGTGTTTGATGTTTAAGTTTGATAGCTCCTTTTCAATGTGTTAGTCAAGACACACATGACAAAGTATCGTGACGACACTAACGACACAGAGGGAACTTCTTCATTGTTTATACAAAATGACCTGAGGCCCTGAAGGGACAAAGTGTTTAGCCTGGTAAAGTGGGGCTACCTCGACGGAATAACAGTAGGATTTGGAAGTGGAGCTATATCGCAAACGTTGCTCCATCTTCTTTACCCTCTGTGTTACAAAACATGCAGTCAAAGCTACCTCTGCGCTGCCACCGACGACGGCGCCATGGAAGTGGCGAAGTTTTGAGCCAACAACATCTGAAATATGTACTGTCTTGCCAGTGACACAAAGCAGAAGGGCGATAACGTTAATGGAAAGAAAAAAGCCAGCAAAAAAACTTATGTCGAACCTTTTAAAAGTTGTTCTAGAAATACGAAACGTTTTGAAAGTGATAGTCACTTATAAGCCTTCTGCCCAGTGTCGATTTTCATTTGTCTACAACAAACAAATGAATAGCAAATTAAGAATGTGAAACGTAAATCGCGGAAATAAATAAAACAAAACCCAACCGCACTGTTCTGATAAATATTTATTTTATGTTACAGTATACTAGTATACAAATTTAGTAGTTCCTAAATATTTGGAAGTCATGTTAATACAAACATCGTGCTCGTTCTTTACTACCCATGATACACACACGAAAGCAAACATAATATTTTGTTGTTTGCTGTATTTGAAAGCAGGAATTTGCTAGAATTTTCATCAGATATTAGAATTTTTTTCCGTCTACAACCTTTGATATATCGTTTATCGTGGGCGTTGCCAGTATAGGGGTTCGACCCTTCGAGCCTTCTCCGAAATCCTTATCTATAAAATCTTAAAGTAAAAAAACAGTCATCCCCATTTACAGTACAAACACCACACATAACACCACGCCTGTATACCCCGAAGGGTTAGGCAGAGATGTACTGACACCAGCACATCAAGCTACTACAATCTGTCAAATTTCTTTAAAATATTTTCAACTTTATCGCCAAGGTATTAGGTTCAAGGTTGATTAAGAAAATTTTACAGTTTCGGGTAGCTGTTGTCCGTACATATACACATATACACCCACATTTCACCAGGGGGCCTAATAAGGCCACTTTGGTAGAATCATAAAAGGATAACATTATGAATTATAATGAACAGTTAACTGTTAAGTTAATCGTATCAATTCCATTGGTGAAGGATTTTTCAGTAATTTTTTTTTTTGTCTGTGTTAAAATACCAAACAATCCAATCCAAATCCAATCCCAATCTCTTTGATCTGATATTACATAGGTAGTGCAGCGAAAAAAAGGAAAACACGAACTGTCTTCGCCATATTATGATTCATAATTTTATCCTTCTATGATTCTGCCAAAGTGGCCTTTTTAGGCCCACAGTTATGTTGTAGTACAAATATTTGCGAATTAGGTCAACTCAGTTCCATTTCCCGAAATTTCCCCCTCATATTAGTCCATTATTGTAAAATTTCCAGCTATTTCATAGCGCCAACGGATTGTTGAACAAATAAAACGACTATGAAAGTTTAGCACGGAAGTCAAATAATTCGCGCTCGCAACGAGGTTCTATTCACTCAAGCAGCCATCCGTAATGGATTTTGTGAAACAGTTTCGGAGCCCACAGTTTGTGGTTACACTGTTACATACATTATAACTTTATCTGGGTAGACTGAGCAAATATCCGTAAGTACCTATGTAGGTACAATGCGTGCCACAAAAGATGAGACTTGACACACCACGTGGTTTGACATGCGCAGTACACGATTTTAGGTATCTTTAGCGGTATGAGGTCTGAGTGCGGGACGGGACCGGACGTCATAGGGGCAGCGGAAAGAACGGGGGAGGCGGGGTCAAGTCTCATCTTTCGTGGCACGCATTATACTGTGCCAACAAGAACCGTACTAAAATAATTTTAAAGCTATAATTCAATTCCAATGATGTGCGGACGGGACGACATTGTTACCATCGCGAGTAGAACCTGGATGAAGCTGGCACGGAAGCGTGTTGATTAGCACAAGTAAAGAGAGGCTTATGCCCAGCAGTGGATGAAGTCGGGCTGTGGATGATACTGATGATGATGGTCACAACAATCAGAACCACACACATGGTGTCGTGAAATCATACACATAATAGCAGCAAAATCGTTTTAACAAAATATAATGTACAGCATTTTGAGAAGGCGGTGTTACGTGTTCTTTTCATCATCTGCCTAGACTTTTCTCAACTATGTTGGGATCGTCTTCCAGTCTAACTGGATGCAGCTAAATACCAGTATTTTACATGGAGCGACTGCCTATCTGACCTCCGCAACCCAATTACCAGTAATTGGGTTGTGGAGGTACCCAGGTAATACGATACCTCTTGGTAAGACTGGTTGTCAGACTTTCGGACTTCTGACTACCCGTAATGACTGTCAAAGATCCACGAATTACAACCGGGACCAACGGCTTAACGTGCTTTCCGAGGCACGGAGGGGTCTTGGTATCTAAAGATAGTCACCCATCAATAGACCAACCGCAGCAAGCGTAGCTTAACATGATCGATCGACCTGTGCTTCTGTTATTATTTAGCCACGGGGTGTACTTATATTTATTGTTTATGATGCTCCATTTGGAGTCGCGTAGATTTATATACCTACTGTGAAATTGTGCTCAATAAAAGGTGTTTTAGCTACTCAACGAGTAACTGTCAATACTAAAAGACGGATCACAATGTGAAAATAAGGTTAGGAGCCAATAATTTTAAGTTTTTCAGGCAATTGCCAGCTCAATGTTATTTTTGTCCTCATCTTTCTAAATTGTTCTCTCAATGTAAAAGGCCGTGACGTGCCTCTTTCTCATTCCCTACAATGAATCTTTGTTTGCAACATTAGTCAGTAACTTAATGGAATGCCACGTTCAATGATAGATATTCTTCTTCGTGTCGCTGTTACGACTGTATTTTAGATCTTGTTGGACCAAAATTTTGCCACTTCCAATTGATAGATCCAATTTATCTAACAACGTTCTCTTTTTCTTTTTTTTTTTCTTGGGGAAATCCTCATGGATACCCTCTGTCTGGGAAGAACGGAGGGTTATGTCGGACTCCTACCGACTAAAACCCCACTGTTCCTTCTTGTACCATGAGTCGGGGGCCCGGGAGATCAAGCATCGTTTTGGACTCCATGGTTTTGGACTCCATGATCTTTTCCCTTCTCGGTATTTCAGTTATAGAAAGTCTATAAGAGTAGGGTAAGACCAGAGAAACGATGGATGGACTGTGTGAAGGCAGTGTGTGTTATGGCAGGGGGTGACTGCCAAGATAACGAGTATGGAAGAAATAGGCATGATGCGCCGACCTCAAATTAATTGTGTTAAGGACACGAGAATGACGATACCACCTTATGAATCCATTCTTCATTAATTAAAATTACGAAGACTATTGCAACGATAGGTACTCGAGAGAAAAAATGTATTATCATTGCTGCACTTTGCACTAATATTAATTAATAATTCTTGATTGAAGTTCGCCGTTACAATCGCGGATTACGTGATAGCAATCTTCTAGAATTGTTAGTTGTTACTGCAACTGCGTTTAATTTTTTTCACTAAACTATATGC
The DNA here is from genome assembly GCA_927399505.1 of Luperina testacea. Taxonomy (NCBI): domain Eukaryota; kingdom Metazoa; phylum Arthropoda; class Insecta; order Lepidoptera; family Noctuidae; genus Luperina; species Luperina testacea. Next base: position 6,883,756 of record OV656771.1, read on the forward strand.
TGTACATTTTTATCTGTATTCCCGTTGTCCCCGTAGGCCAAGTCCCAATTAAAGGGGACAAAGGGAATTTAATAAAATAATAGTTAACAGTACGTACTAACTCGTATTTATAAAACGTTCAAATTTAATTCGCAATCTCAGCGACAATCAATGTCACAAACTTGTCAAAAATGTAGTCAAATCAGACAGATTGAGATTAGAACGCGACTGGGGAATTGTCCCTCCGGGTTTTTGGCCTGTTGCCTACATTTCTTATGTGTATTTCCAACGGGATGAGTTTCCAGTTCGGGAAACCGGATATCGACAGTGAACTGTACAGTTTTGTGAAGCCGTGACCATTGTTTCCATTGAATGCTGTCATTGAACAATTCATCTACTTATTAATAATTGCGATCAAACAACAACTAGTCACCATTGTCTTATCTTATCATTGAATTTTTGTACGAAATATTGAAGACACCGCTTCTTTCCGCTTCCTCTGCATCATATCCCCCAAAAGAAAACATGGCACGATTTTTACAAGTATTACCCATAAACGTTAAATTTTGTTTCTAATGCCATTAATCCATTATTATTATTTAAGTCCTCGGTGTATTTCACTGAGCGAGTCACAATCTGAATACCAAACAGTTCAGGGTTGCCGCTGTCTTGACTTGAATGTAATATGATTTCTTTTGTATCGCGTGACTTGCGATTCATGCGAAGGTAACGTATATTTTCCTTTTTCCTTATAACTGGGTGATGTTTAAGTCTTTATGTTACGAGGGAAAATAGTATTGATAACTGGGTTAAAATTTTTAACAAATTGACCATTAACAAACACCAAGTTTGACCTAAATCATACAAACTTGAATGATGGATAAGGTTCCTGCCAAGAGGGTGAAAGTCAAATAAATCGTTTGACTTCACTCAATATCTTTGATTGATGAGGATCCCCTTAGAAATCTCTCCAATTAATTGAAGTCTTGACTTCAAAAGGTGAAGATATTTTCTTTGCCCTCATTAATTAAATATCTTCCAAAGATACGAGGGCCTTAGGACGATTTCAAATAACAAAACAATTTGAAACTTACCCGTACCTGGATCTTGTGATTCCTGCAACAACAATTTATAAAATAATAAATAAGATTGATAATAAACGAAAAATATCAGAAAATTTTTTCAAATCAACGCATAAGCTAGCAAGTCATAAAAATCTAGTGATTTGTAAAATATCCGTGGGTCGCAAAGTGATAAAAACAGTGATCGTTCAAAATGGCTTCCAGCTGTGTCAGATATAAATTGCAATGCGAAAATATGTGCTAATGTTAAAATGATCACTGGCGAGTAGCTAATGATCAAAGTCACGCAATCTATTCAGTAAAAGAGCTATAAAAACTAATGAGAGCATCTAAGATAAGTTATAGGTAATTACTAAACATTTTATGTTAAAAAAAATGCGCTACGTAAAGAAAATATTGTAGACACGAAGAATATTGAAGAAGGTTGTACATTAGACTTGGTTTTTAATAGTGTACTTTAGAATATAAGAAAATATTAATAACGTTCTTAACAAACTTACGGTTGTTGTATCTAAATCGTATTGATATTTAAGATCCCAATATGAGATGTGACCTAATTCCATTGATAGTATAATTTGTCTGAGTATTCAGCACAGCTAATTTTATTGATGTCCTGCTCAGCCAAATCTAGAATATCGATCAAACAGCAATTGGCTGCATATAAGTACTTCACATCACTTTTATCAGATAAATATAAAACGATTGGTCACTATAATCTCATAAACATGAACGAGCTTTTACCAAAACATATTATTCTGGATTTTTTATGAGATAAATTCTCTAGTATCTCTCGATCTTATGTTTACTGAACGAGGCAGTTATGAGGTTTTAATGGAAGACACGTTTATTTTATTTGCTCCGAAACTGTGTGAAAAATTGATTTCGTTCGTGTCTCGGTCGCCACATTGTAATTGCAGCATCAGTAAAGATGTTAAGCCGTATCGATTAAAATATCGTTTAAAATAGATAGCTCGGTGAACGATGAGTGAAGATTTTCTATATTGAAAAGCATGCAAAAGTATATTGCTTATTGAGTTTGATGTGTTTCAAGACATACTTAATAATGATGGGATAGCATTGCTATTTGGAAGAAGCCAAACGTTGCAATCTACAGCAGCACTACGCCACTTTTAACACTTACCACCCTATCAATTCCATTTATTTCTTTTCCTTATACGTTAAATACATTGATACTTACGAATTTACTTCTGTCTTTCTCTTTTTGTTTTAATTCAGCCTCTTTCTTTGCTTGCTGTATGAGTTGGTCTACAAATTCAGTGGCTTCCCGAAGTTTCTCCGGGTCGCTCTTGAAAGCGGCAATTTGCTCAGTCAGAGCAGCGTTTTCCTGAATCATTTTGTTCAGAATATTTTTTCCCTTGTTATTATTTTCCTTGCAGGCGTTGCAACTGCAGAAATCCTTTCAAACGTTCGATTCACAGAACTCAAACAAACAAAACCACTATAAGAGATCGGATTCTAAAACGTCAGTCGGGAATAGCGCGCGCGTTCCGGCCATAACTTTCGTACGGAGGGTTGTCGCCCTTACTTATTTGCTGAGCCGCGTTTCGGGGGTGGTGTCAGTCATTATTTGTGCAGCCCTCTGGGAGGGATTTTTGAAAGCGAGAGACGTGCGGTAACGTCGAGGTTGACGGAGGTACTGCCGGGCGACGGTGACTGGATACTCGATCATGCGCCGACGGACGGAGCGGCTCGTGTACTGCGCTCGACAGATTAGCAGTAGCACTAATCATAAACGCAACCGATGACCGATGTTGAGGTAACATCTACAGGTTAATAGATGACCATATCGTCGGTTGTATCGTTCCGAAAATATTTTAATTAGTGTGCTACGAAACACGTAAGTGACGTTGAAAACGACGACATGCGTGTAGTTGTAAAATTAATGAAAACATGTAATTATCTTGTTATGTTAGGACTTCCATTTCCATAAACAACAATACGTAGGTAAGTATTTTACTTGAGTGTAAATGTAGATGCCGGAATTAATTGAAAATTTTATTTAATCGCAGTGAGCTGCGGGTTTAAAAACACATTGTTTATTGCATTTCCAGAAGCAGTTATTTTATATCTCATTGCAAAACATTATCTCTAAGAACAGACAATATTTATAAAGAGGAGCTGTTTTATGTTTATTTATTCTAAGTGAATAATGGTTGACTATCTCTGCGAGACAGGTGTTAACGCTTCAGGACGTCATCAAAAATGTATTTTCTCTCTACATACTGAAGCTAGGCTTATAACTTTTTCATAGAAGCCAGCGTTGCGTAAAAGATAATTTATGAAAATGTCGCCCCAGGCATGAATTTCGTTCCGGTGTTGATAGTTGATGATAAATGATTAACTATGGGGCTACTGCTATGTTTATTTAGTGATAACTGAACTGATAAGTGAGATTAATGAGCTACCAATATTATCAGCTTTTTAAGCATCTAGTGGACCACTGTGTGCTGATAACGATTTTAGTTCAGCATCACACATTAGAAATGGTGATTGCAATGTATTAGAAAGGTGTGGTGGGTGTGGTACAGACCATCATACTGAACAACTTTCTCGATGGAATAAACATCGTTATCGCGAAAAATACAGGGTCAATTTAAATTAAGTACCTAGCTATCAAAACTCTGCAGATGTGATAGGCATCGATATTTAAACATGACAAAACAAACAATTCACATGTGGTAGAAGTGAAACCTTCAAATCACTATACAATCCATCCATCCATTCATCCAAACACTCAAAACACTCAAAAACACTCAATAACACTCAAAAACACTCAAGAACACTCAATAACACTCAAAAATCACTCAAAAACACTCAATAACACTCAAGAACACTCAAAAACACTCAAAACACTCAAAAACACTGTAGGTATAATGCTTTCTGTCTCATTTTCTCCCACGTTAAATCTTATATGTCTCTTTTTACTGTCGCTTTTTCGTTTCATAAAATTTCAAGTCACTAACGATGCTAAAGAAGTTTTCACTTCAAAAAGGAATTACTTTGATTTTTTTTCGTGGGCTCATCAACCGCTATTATTGTATTTACAAGTAATGTCAGTTTAAAAAATCTGTTTTTTTTATGTAAACTTCACAGACGTGATTGATATTGATATCTGAAAACGAAAAAACACATTTTCTAGGTACCTACCTTTGGAATGGGCAAGTTTCATATTTTCTGACTGACCGACTTCTTGACAATTCAAAAGTGCCTGTAAATGGTTTAATTGAAATATTGAATAAATGCTTTGAGTTTGAGTTTGAGAGTTTCTACACTCATGCTTCGAGTTACAACACTTCCAGCGGTCGTTGAACCCTAAGAAAAAACATCAAATCTCTTTTATTTCTATTTTATCGTGTTTAGATATCGATAGTATACCCGTCACGTCTGCAGAGTTTCGTTAGCTAATTTAATTTGAAGGGTCAAATTAAATTAGCTATCGAAACTGCAGACTACACACACACACACTCACTCACTCACTCACTCACACATTCACACTCACTCACTCACTCTCACTCTCTCTCACTCTGCACTCTCTGTATACTATCGATATACAGGGATATATCATTTCTCCCATCATCATCACCATCATCTGTGGATGATGGTCCGCCTGACTTCATCCACTGCTAAGCATAGGCCTCTCTTTTCAAGTGCCAATCCCCACTTCCCTTTTTTTTTTCTTTTTTTTTTTTTTTGTCGCTGAGAAATGACTTTACGCATCTCCGCTCGTCGGGGGACGACACGGAGTATGTGGGACTCCCTGCCAAGGTGGCAGTATACCCACTAAAACTCAGCGGTGTTCCCTCGTCGCCTTGATGGAGGGGTCATGGGAATCCGGCTCAGCCTTTGCGTCCACAACCCCCCCCGGCGCATGCCCGCCTAACTGGCGAGCCCCGCATGTCCCCCCGGCTGGGGGGCTACGGGAATGGCCGGGAACACCTGGCCATTCCCGTCCGGCACTGGTGGAAGCCTGTGCAATACAGGCGAGGGTGCCCCCGCACCCGTCGCCTGCTGGCTTCCACCTGGGAGGAGTCGGAGGTGACTGTCATACTGACGTCGTCTTCGACCCCTCCTCCGCCTTCGGAGCGGCGCCGCGAGAGGGTCTTCCTCCCGCGCGCGCTCCGCCGCCTCCTTCTGGGACATGACGTGTTCGCAGAAGGAGGCGACTGCCGCCCAGGACCCCTCGTCCCTCAGCATGGCGTTGACCAGGCCGGGGAGCGAGAGGTCCGTTCCGATCGCCGCGGTGAGACTGCGGCGCGGCTCGGACCACGACGGGCACACCTCAAGAGTGTGCTGCGCCGTGTCCTCCGCCGCGCCACAGCCGTGACACGACGGCGTCTCCTCCCGCCCGATACGGTGCAGGTACGATCCAAAGCAACCGTGCCCGGACAGCACCTGCACCAGACGGAAGGAGAGGAACCCGTGCGACCGCTCGAGCCAGTCTCGCAGGACCGGCCCAATCGCGTCTAGGGTTTGGCGGCCGAAGGCTGCGGCGGCGAGGTCCCGCGTCCAGTGGACGACTATGGCGTCCTTCGCCTCCCGCCGGACGGCCTCCCGCTCTTCGGGGGCGGGGCGTTCTCCTCTCGCCCTCCGCCCCGCCGTCCATTCATACACTCTGGCGAGCACCCACGCCTCGAGTTCCCAAGGCGGGGTGCCGGCCAGAGCGCATGCCGCCGAGAAGGCGACCGTGCGGTAGGCCCTCGCCACCCGCTGGGCTATGGCCCTTTGGGGGGCCCGCAATGCGGCGGCGTTCTCCCTCCTGTGGAGGGAGTCCTCCCAGATAGGGGCCCCGTAAAGGGCCATACTCCTCAAGATGCCGGCGTAGAGCTGCCGGCATCGCGCGCTGGGCCCCCCCAAGTTGGGGAGCAGCCACGAGAGGGCGCCCGCAGTCTTCAGCAGGCGCGTCGACAGCCCGCTAAAGTGCGGGCCGAAGCGCCACCTGCTGTCGAGTACAAGGCCCAGATATTTCATCTGGGCCTTCACCTCGATTCGGACGCCCTCCACGAAGATGTGGGCGTCTGGTGGTTGGCGCTGCCGAGGCCTGTGGAAGAACACTGCCTCGTCCCTGTGCCAGCCTCATCCAGATTCTCCCCGCGATGGTAACAATGTCGTCCGCCCAACTCGCCCCCGGATGACCGACATTTCGCCTTCCAGTCCATGGACGCCACTCGGTCACTGCCTTACTCCATATTTTTCCAATACAAAATTTCAATACCTAATCGACCCAATTGTATGGGACGACTGAAGGCTCCTACAAAAAGGCGCGACCCGCGATATAATCGCGCGCGACACAAAGGCACCGCAAGTCGCGCAACGAGCGGTGCCTTTGTGTCGCGCGCGATTTTATCGCGTGTCGCGCCTGTTTGAAGGAGCCTTTATTATTTTCTAATACATGCTGTAGCAGGATCTATTAGAGTGGGGAAGACACTGCGGTCCATTCTCTCGTTGTTATGCAGACGTTTTTTACGACAGAAGTGAGATTAATAATCTTTTGTTCTCTAGGAACCAGAACCACATAAAATACAATTTCATTCAGCAAAAATGATTGGCACGTATGTTGTTGACTACTCAAAGAACGGAGAGAATATACCTACCGAGAGAGAGATAGTACCAAATTACCTAAGTTTAGTAAATTCTCGGAAACTTTGGATGTTTCTGAGGTTTAATACGTCGGAGACGGTACCTTTGGAAACTCCTAGTTCGTAAAGTAAATAATAATAATATTATAACTTTATAATAAGTTAAAGTGCTTCTTTCAAACTGAAAGTAGGTACTAACCCAACTTCCAAAATTGAACGAATGTCAAGTAGGCCCAGTAAGAGGCATTTTTAAACTTATGTCAAATAAGCCCCGTAAAAGGCATTTTTGAACTTATGTCAAGTAGGCCTAGTAAGAGGCATTTTTGAACTTATGTCAAGTAGGCCCAGTAAAAGGCGTTTTTGAACTTATGTCAAGCAGGCCCAGTAAAAGGCATTTTTGAACTTATGTCAAGTAGGCCCAGTAAAAGGCGTTTTTGAACTTATGTCAAGTAGGCCCAGTAAAAGGCGCTTTTGAACTTATGTCAAGTAGGCCCAGTAAAAGGCGTTTTTGAACTTATGTCAAGTAGGCGCCCCCGCCCAGCAAGAGACATTTTTGAACTTACGTCAAATAGGCCCAGTAAAAGGCATTTTTGAACTTAATATGTCAAGTAGGCCCAATAAAAGGCATTTTTGAACGACATGGTTTATGGTCTCCAACGTCTGGCTGGTTCCAAAAGGTAGTTTCGGATGGAGAAGAATGGGCAAGAAACACAAAATACATACCATACAACAAAATAATTATTGTAAAACATTTTAAAAGGGTAGCTATGTTCTTTTACAATGTTTTACAATATTTTGTATACATTAATTACCTAAGTATATAATTACATGTGAAGACGATGTACCTGGAATAAAATGACTATTATGACTATAATTATAAAGGGATAAGATTGTTTTTTTGTATGTTTGTTTGTAAGGCTTTTAATGTCACGTGAAAGAAGTCACAGACAGCAGCTAGTACCCAATAAAAATAAGATCCATGTTATGCGCTGAAACAACTCATTGAGTCAATATTCTCTATGGCTGTAACGTGAACACGATTTTTTACAAAACGAATGCGATTGGTCGACATGCTGTCAACTTAACTTACCTACCTTGGCACAGACGTCAGCACATCAAGCTACTACAATTTGTCAAATTTCTTTAATAGATTTTCATCTTTATCGTTACAGTATAAGATTCAAAATTGATTGGGAAAATTTGACAGTTTCGGGTAGCTTGATGTGCTGTCTGTACCATTGTAAATGAATCGCTCTCGACGGAGCTGCACAGGATAATTAAAGAAAACAGGGATATTTTCCCTGCATCTCAATTTATGTACAAAAACATTCGCAACAACCATTGGTATTATTTTAGAAAAAAAAAAAACTAAACGTATCAATGTCACGCGAATGAAGTCGCGGACAGCAGCTAGTACCCAATACAAAATCAACACCACTTAATAAAACACTCATAAATAAAAAAAACATTTTATGCGCCGAAACAACCCACTGATTCAATATTCTATAGCTGTAACGTGAACACGATGTTTTACGAAACGAATTCGATTGGTCGACATGTTGACAACATCAAGTTGTGTACACACAAATTGTATTTGTATTAATTTGTGTGGGCACAAATTTTCACAGTGTGTGTAGGATGAGCGCTATAACAGATTTTCAGAGCATTTTGTTGAAACTCAGATGTGTCTTCTCGACATCCGTGTGTCACTAATGGGATGCAGCAGAATACCAGCGTTAGGTATTGTACCTGGCATATGCTGAGCTGGACTCCCATTTGGTGCAACCATGAGACCGTTTGTGTGTTATAGTGATCGACCGTTATAGATGTTTATGAGCTAGGTGTCTATAGGTCAATTTATCTTTTTAATCTTTGTTATTTTTTTTTTTCACCTTTTAATATCAGTTAAAAAATTGTATATTTTTCAGACCAAAACTGAAAAATAAATTTATGACTCCACAAGGAGTCAAGGACGTGTGAACTAAAAATTGTGTGACTCCTTATGGAGTCATGGACGTACGAGTTTGGCACAAACGTGACTCTTTTGGAGTCATTGGACAGGGAACGTGTTAATACCTGTATTGTTTCTTTTGTTGCACTGAATAAACGTTTTATCTATCTATCTATAACAACAAATAATAAAAATAAAATAAAGTTTAAAATTTAAGTAGTGTAACCGAACCTTCGGCTTCTCTTTTAGTTCCGACCGAAACCGAAACTTATGAAGTTATGAAAATAGACATAATTTTCTGAAAACCGTTGTTATTCGTAGATGGTTACATACTGATCCTAATCTGCCAAGCCCAAGCCTTTTTTTTCAGGCTGGGAAATCATTAAATGACCCCTCCCGCTCTGGGTGGAGCGGAAGGGAGTGTCAGACTCTTACTGACTAAAACCCACCCGTGTTCCTTTCTTAGCCCTTTATGTTAAGGGCCAGCGGTAACCCTTTCGGACAATCCTGCTGTGTCCCCAAGCCTTGTCTTTAAGGGCCAGCGGTAACCCTTTCGGACAATCCTGCTGTGTCCCCAAGCCTTGTCTTGTCTTGTCTCCTTGCCTGGTTGCAATCTTACTCCTGAAGTACCCCGTTTTGTCATAATATAACATCACGCCTGTAACGCCCGAAGGGTTAGACAGAGGTGTAGAAGCCTACACCCACATTTCGCCAGTTTTTATTTTTTTTTTATTTTTTTTTTTTATGTAGGTACACACAGTAAAATACATAGGGATATGACATGATTATAATTTGAGTACAAAGGTACCAGTTATGTTTAAATCCAATGTAACAGGCGGGCAAGTCAATATTGCCATCAACCGGGGACAATTTCACAACCCGGGCTACTATTGAGATCCCAATAGCACTTTGCTCGACCAGGGTACTTACCTCTTCAATTTAATTCCGATAGATCGACATTGGAATTGTGACGTTTCGTACTCTTGAGTTCGATGCTAGCGCCAAATTATTTTATGATTGGGTGTCCATTTTGGAGAACTAAATGGAATTGGGTTCGGGCTTGGCGTGGGGTAATTGTTGACAATATTGTTTTCAAGAGTACCGAATCACGTGAATGTAAAATTAACATTGGAATCATATTGGCATCTCATTGGAATTAAAATTAGTTTGGAGAGTAAGCCCCCTGGGAATCGGATTCAGGAACACGATTCTCTCCTTTTTTCCCATGGGGGTAAACAGAAACTATAGATAATATGCCACTTTATTTCTTCTCTTCTCTTTTTGTCATCTTCTTTCAAAGTCTTTTATAAAGAAAAAAACCGAAGTTACTTTAAGCAAAACAAATGGAAGTCACAACACTCAAAACATTTTCAAATAAGAAACGCGATATAATCCAACCTAATTCCATTAAGTAACATGAATAAACCATGACATTTCAGGAAGTTAAACACTCGATACACAGAGTAATCTTCCAGACTTAGGCACCTGTCTCACTGTCGACGAGTAAGCGACTACGATGTTCTCGCTCAAGCTAACGTACAGACGCCAGCACATCAACCTACTACAAGTTGTCAAATTCCTTTCATATATTTTCAACTTTATCGCTAAATCATAAGGTTCAAACTTGAATTTGATAGTTTCAGGTAGCTTGATGTGCTGGCATCTGTAAATAAAAATATTTATTTATGTGCCTACATAAATAATCACAGCACTACCGTGAAAACTTAGGTGTAGTGAGCTGTCAATCAAATAGGCAGAAGCTAGAAGATAGACCGCAGCAAGCGAGCGAGAAGCCCAAAAGTCTGACAACTGGTAAGACTGGATGTCAGACACTGTCTGTTTTATCTTTGGTATTGTATTACCTAGTAACTGGGTTGTGGAGGTCTAAACTAGAATAGTTTTCCGACTGTTTAAGACTTATATTGTAAACATATTTCACATAATAGATAGGCTTACAATCGTTTTGCATTTTGCCACTCGGTTTTGAGATAAAATTCCGGCGAGATGTATTTCCTAGTAAAACACACATTACATCACACACCGCTTAGTAAGATAGAGAAATGCGCCCTGCCCCGCACCCCGCACACCCTTTGAAGGACTAACATCCCTCGGCCCTTTAGTACGGTCGCATCAAACGACGAGGAGTGATGTGACTTTAGTGAAAACTATTGTACAAAGTATAATGAAGAAATTCAGTCATTCCACTTTGGGGGATCACGTACTCAATTACTGTCTCTTCACACTGTGGTCGTGTGTATCTTAAGGATTCAACAAAGTGCTACCTACTGTACTGTTTCAGATAATTTGTCACACAATAACAAGTTTTCCGAAAGTCAGTATTTCTTTTTTTTTTTCAAATTCCTTTATTTTTGTTATTTCTTATCAAATCGGCTGGCCGGCTTCAAATCCTACTAAAGCAACCCAAAAGAGTTCCCCAAGTTAGGATTTAGCGAAAAAATCGTCCAAAAAGTGCGTGCCGAAAGCATTCCTTAATTATTCCACTCTTGAAATTTAGTCCCATATATTATATAAAATTCTAAGTCCTGACTGATATATCAACGCACAGCCTAAACCGCTGGTCCTAGAGACATGAATTTTGGAGGGTGTATTATTTGTAAAGAATAGGTAGGTATCCACTATGAAAGGAGAAGAGGTATCTTCATGATTTTTTTCCATCGTATCAAATTAATTGTATTATGTTTTCAACACACTATCTACCTAGCATATATCCTAAAGAATATCATATATTTTTCTGATTGTGTTTACTGTAGTCGATCATGTACTTTTATTGTTTCTAAAACTTGCGTTTTTGTGTTTAAATCCTGTAAGCCCCTTAAGAGCACACAATGACCTACCTTTGAAGTTACAGCAATATATTTATCCAAATAAGTTACGCACAATGCACGTTATGGTGACTTCTCACCGTACAAAAAGCCTATACAATGCAAGGTCAGCTAAAACTGGAAAAATATAGCTTGATACCCACAGAATCTCAATCTCAAATCAGAGTCTTGTGTACCCACAGAAGCGGAGTACTCCCTAAAAGAAGGCGTTATAATAAAGACAGCTGGGTATTTCAGTAATATTTAATAAGCACGCTAAGTTCAGTATAAGTACATTAGAACATTGTCGAGAAAAATATATCAATAACAATACCTACTTAATTTTTAACAGTAAACTAATAACTAAAAGTAGGTACCAATTTATTCCAAATCTTAAATATCTTTTGTAAATAAAGACTAAGTAGTATTAAATTTTTTGGATTTATTCGAATAGTTTCGGAATTAACCGAAACCGGTACTCACCAAATCAAGACCTGTCCATGAGTCGAATTTACCATCAGAATTAAAAGATAAAGAAGTTCGATTTGCATTTAGTAATGCAGTTCCGGAAAAAGAGTTGACATCGAGCTTTGAAAAGAGACTGACACGGTTTGTCCACCTCAACCGTCACCGGGACGTCGAAGAGAAATGAGAGTATTCGAACCGAACCGAACGTGACGTCCCGTTGACTGTTCCGGTGACGGGTCGGACAAACCCCCTTAAGTTACGGTTTCCTAGGAAACCATCACATAGCGTCCAGAATTTACCGGTGAATGACCTCACTGATACTATAGCTATGAAAGTGTTGATGTGTTTTCCTAGATTGCGACTTTGACACCGTAAAGTCAAACCCTACTGCCCAAATATTTAAACTGCTAGATTTGCCCTCACCGTACTTAGTCACGCGAAAAAGTGTCCATAATGAGAAGAGAGAGCTGACATTAATTATTATTATAATTAAAGCGTTTCCATGACAATAAAGTCAAGTCACTGCGTCATTGTGAGCCAGAAGTGTCAAAACGAAACAGAAATTTGACGCGGTTGGGCGATTTAATCTTTGCCGCTGTCATCATTTTCATACCGCAAATATAATTAACTATTATATCATTCTTGCAAAGCCGAACTTTTTTTTAAACTTGACTCGATGTATCCCAAAACAAAATCTAACTCTTCTTCTTCGGGTCTTCATCCCTGCATGGTTCACAAACTTCTGGTGGCCGCGGAGGTATTACCTTTTCTACCTTGCAAGGCTCAAGTTTACAGGGCGGCGTATCAACAGCACAGGGATCCACTTTTACCACAGGCCGTTCGTTCTCGGGTGGTGGACATGGACAAGGTGAAGCAGGCGGAACATAAGGCATTTTCGGAGGAAGACCGCAAGGAGTTTGAACTTCTTCTTTATAGTAACAGTGAGCGTCGAACCACCACACACACCCAGGTGTTGGTAATTCGCTCGGGAACTTCACCTGCAAATGTAAGAAAAATAAAAATAACATGATCCGTCGATTTCGCAACGCTTCAATGTTTTCTCGTTGGTGGCATAGACGATGGTAATATAGGCTATACATACAATCACACATAAATATTAAACACATACGTATACTAATTACACAGAACACCTAAATACATAACAATAATAAAATTATACTAATTAAATATTCACAACCGTGCGTACACGGCCTAATAATTTCACGTGTCTGTCTGCCCTTATTGCCTACCTACCTAAAGTCGTAAAAAACGGAAAATAGTGGTCACTATTGTCCGTTTACTACCGTTCATAATAATATTTACGTATAATCTTGTGGAGCACAACTTAACGTGCTTATTTTCTGCATTTTCATTCTAAAATAAAACAAATGACCAAACAAACGATGAGGGCGCCACTGCGCGGTCAGCGTTTGGTCGGCGCCCTCTTAATACACTACAGTAGCGGACGCCTGTTGTTTTGGCATTGAGCAAGCTAGCAACACTGAACCGTAACGTGTCAGCACCCTAATTGCGTAACGCACTATTACTCTCAATTTGGATAATTTTGAAGCGTATTCTATTGCTCCATAATATGTTCGAAAAATGTGTCTGCTCAACAACGCAACGCAATGAATGTTGTTGAACTATCAAAATTAAACCCATTACTACTGATAGTGTCTTACGCAATTACCCTGCAGGTTATGGATTTGACAGATACAATATATTTACTTCTTGTATTACAAAGCAACGCCGCGTCATCAAAAACATCTAAGGCATTATACTGGGCACACTGTACTCCAGCAGAATTTTAAAACTTGTCGCAAACGTAAAAGAACTTAAGCCGAGCCAACATCATCTATTGATGTTGGTTTTGCAAAGTACAATTACTTTGATCCATTATAGTTACAAGGGTGCATTACTTACACTCGGTCCGGTACTCGGTTTATTCGGGTAACATGGATTCGGTTTAACTGATTTGAAGCCTCTGGTTAAAACTGGAGCTACCACCGGAGGTTTAACAGAATTCAAGAGATCTCTCTTGCCATACCACTGGTCAGAATATTTATATTCCGGCCCGCGAGGAACGTCAGGTGGGGGAATAGATCTAGGCGCAATCACTGGTAGAAAGCGATGATGAAATACAAATTTCCGACCTAATAAAATTTGACGTAATGTCTGTAGGCCCGTAGACACATCCCTGAAATCCCATTTCACCATTTTACAAAAACTTTATATTACAGACTGACAAGAAGGCTGACAATTAGAATTTCATAATAACACTGACACTTAATAATGAATGCCACACATTTTAGATCAAGTTCGAAGGTATAAAGATCGTATACCTACGGTACGCACCTACCTCCATACCGACCTCCTTTTTTGTGATACGCGTCCCGCGTGTTGTGCCGAGCTTGGCTGAGCTGATCGTGTACACCGGTGATGCAGAACTGCAGACCAGTACACACGCATTTCAGTGATTGATAAAACGTAATGAATTTCAGTTCCGTTTATAGCCATGTTCATTGGCCTGCATTAGCATATTAGTAAAATTAACTAAAAAATATATCTAGGTATGGTAGGTATCCCTACTCCATAACTCAAGTACCGGATCTTGGAGAAAAAACAGACAGGCTGAAGTGGGAGTGGGCCGGACACGACTTCTACGAATGCATCCGGAGAGATGGCAAAGATCGTCGCTCACTGGACGCCTAAGTGAGGACATCACTGTCGAAAGGTGGTGTGACGTTCTGATTACATTTGCCGGGCCAACATGAGTCTAGATCTCGCGCAAGACAGGGATATTTTGAAGGAAAAAGGGGAGGCCTTTGCCTAGCAGTAGGAAAACACTAACAAAAAAAAAATAATCTTTGCCTCGTGAAGTCGTGACGTGAGTCCTATTTTTAACCGACGAAAAAACGGAGGAGCGAGTTCTCAAGTCGACGCGTATATTTTTTTTTACTATGTCTTTACTGTTAACATTTCGTTTTTCAAAATTAAGTGTACGTAGACGTACTTAGCTAGCTACAAGTTTTATGTTTATGTTATAGGTCCACGTTTTCAGGATGATCAAAAGGCTAATTCTTGGGCCGACACCATTCTGTTCAATAGTAGAATGGAACGCAATGTACATTACGTTCAGTAACTCAGTAAGGTACGTTCTAAACATCAAATTATTTAAACAACTGTGTTCTAAACTCTTCTGGACACAATATTTTTTTCGATATCCTTCGATAAATGAAATGTGTCAATCAATGAGTTACTATTTTTACATGAAAGATTAATTTATCGATTAATAAGATGTCTAAGCGCGCCAATTTAATTAATTATTATTTTAGTTCCATGAAACATTTTTGAAATTATTATTCAGTTTTTGAACGTACAATGAACTCCCGCGTTTTCTCACTTCTGTCAATTACTGTCAAAAGTAAAGTTCATCGTGTTTTGTTGAGGATAGTTTGTTGTATTTATTTTAAATTGTTTGTGTTTTCGTACATTAGAAACTTATTTAATGTTATATTATAGTTTATTTTAACATTTAAAGATGAAAACAACTAAGTCGCCGGAGAAAACAGAGATAACGCCGTCGAAAAAGAAGCTGAAGCAAGCGAGACTTCCCTTCAAGCTTATTAGTGATGTATCTCCAAAACCGGCTGTTCCACATACTAGGAAGCGAAAGCTTTCAGCTCCTGAAACGGAATCTGTTACAAAAATTGGGAAAATTAGTAAAGAAAACGACCTAATTGAAGAAGCAGTTATAATTAGTGACGATGACAGTAAAGGTAGTGAGAACCCGACAAATGAAGATAAATCTATGAATCCTTTTGTCAAGTTAGTGGACACTGCTTGGAAGAAAAAGCTTCAAAAGGGGAGGAAGAAGAAAAGTGGTAAGAAGAAGTCTATAAAAACTGTTAGTAATGGCACTTTGGATGTTGAAAGTGGTACTGACAGTGCTGACCATAAAGAAGCCGATACTGAGATGATGGATGTGGATGAACCTCCTTCTACAGAGGTAAATGGTTCTAACAGTGATACTGAAGACAGTGGATCTAAAAAGGAGTCCACTAAATCATCACCTAATGATAAAATCAGTGAAACAAAGGGAACTAAGACTGATGATGAAATAGTTGTTTTAGAAGATTCAAATAACCCTGAAGATATCAAACTCACTGAGACTGTCAACACTGAAAATGATGTTATTTCTAATAATGATGAAGATGAAAAAGATATAAAACAAGAATCAGAGGACAAAAATACTTCGACTGTTGAAGAACCCGTAGAAGACAACAGCAAACCAAACAAGCAAGGAAAAAAAACAGAACAGACAACTCCGAAACGCAGCAGTGCGCGAAATAAAGCTAAGGTTGAACCAAATAATAGCTCTAAAGGTTCACCAAGTTCCAAACTCAATGATTCAGTCTCTTCTAATCCAACAACACCAAAACAGACTCCTAAGACTAGTCGGAGTTCTTCAGTCACTAACAGCCAGGGAGATGTGTCCCTGAATGAGTCTACGTCATCTGTAAACTTAACACCAAAGCAGGTAAGATTGCTTTCAATTTTATTAATTGGTTATAATTATGTTAGGTTGCCTTTTAGGAAGAACCTTTTAAATTATACCTATTGAAAACCACCAATTGAGTCTAATTTAAAAACTATCTCAAAAACTGGCTAATTTAAAATATGTTTTCAATCATTAAAAACTTGTTTCAATTAAAATAAATAATAAAACCCCAGTATCCCACTGTATGGCAAAGGCCTGTTCTCAAACAGATAACAAATGATTTTGAGTGTACTTATATGAAAAATATAATTTCAAATACAGTGGATTTCATTTATTACGACCTTGGTTGTAGCGACCATTTACCTATAGCGACGTTAAATCTAAGTCCCTTGAATTTAAAGCATACTTTAGTACAAAATTCATGTGGCTATAGCGACTTTGGATGTAACGCCGAGTTCGGGTGTAGCGACTGTTTTTAATGAATCATTTGTAACAAATTCCTAGAAATCCCATGCAAATATTGCGACCGGAGTCGGCCGCCAAAGACATTGTAGATTTCTTTCTTTCACAAACATTTCTTATCTTTTGTTTACATCCACACAGATGGTCAGCAAGTGTGGAGACCTTTACAATTTTGTTTATAGAGAGTTAAATTTATAGTTCAGTTACAAAGTCAGACAAAGTGATATTTTAAGTAGCAACTGGATTTAGTAAACTTTGAATAATGGCTGCTAGACGCACATTCACTGTTAAAGAAAAGGCGGAAATCATTTCAAAATTGAAAAACGGTGAAAACAATGCTGATTTGTGCATTGAATACAGTTTCTCATTCAACTTGTCTGTATCTCTCTATATGTCTGTACCTTTGCCTGTAACGACTTCCGGATATAAAGACGAAAATAGAGTGGTCCCTTCATCGTCGTTATACCCGAAATCCACTGTAATTATATTAAACTGAAAAAATATTGTAACCAGTACTGAAATAATAATTCCTGCTACCTTTCAAACTACTCATCTGATGGTTTTGTAGTTCCATTATAAAAAGTTTAAAAAATTACAAAAGTCTTTATTTTAATGGTAGTTTTTATTTCATAATAGCAATATAAAATTTTTCCATGTATAGGCACAGAAAAAGTTGGAATTTGCCAAAAAGCGGGAGGAAAAAGAGAAAGAAAAACTGGAAAGAGAAAAGAAGAGACAACAAGAGAAAGAAGAAAGGGCCAAAGTGAGACAAGAAAAGGAAGATCAGAAGAAGAAGGAACGGGAGGAAAAAGAAGAGGCTAAGAAGAAGGAAAAGGAGGAAAAAGAAGAACAAAAGAGAAAGGAGAAAGAAGAGAGGGAACGCGCAAAGGAGTTAGAGAAGAGTAAGCATTTATTTGTTGTTTACTTATAATTATTGCTTTGTGTTTGTTTGAATGCCAACCTATGTGTCCAAGTAAATTGTAATTATGGACAAAGGAGGATGCTGCAGGTACTCTGGATATTAAGATTATGCCAATTTAGTGATCAAACATATAGAAGGGAAAAAAGTTGCTTATTTCAATACCCACAAGTAGTTAGTTGTTTGTTGATGTTATTTCTAACTATTCTGATTGAAATAATACAAAAAAATTATGATAATTTTATATCAAAACAATCAGCGGATTAATTTCGTAACACACCAACAGTAGAGATGGCTTTAATTTTGACCATTCAACTCATTAATTGCGTTATTTACATTGATGAGTAGACACATTTTTCGAACATAATAAAGCAATAGATAAGCAATATCCTTCAAAATCGTTCAGATTATGATTAATAGTGTGTAACGCAAACAGGGTGCAGGACTTCTAAAAGTCACAGTATCTCAAAAAAGGTTTCATTGTATATTACTTACTTATTCCAGAACAAAGAGAAGAGAAAGAAGAACAGAAGCGCAAAGAACGTGAAGAAAAAGAGGAACAAAGAAAAAAGGAGAAGGAACAAAGAGAGGAAGAGAAACGCAAGAGGCAAGAGGCTTTAGAACTAGAGAAGCAAGAACAAGAACTTAAAAAGAAGAAAGCGGCAGAAGCATTTGTCAACTTCTTCGTTCCTAAGCAAAAATCAGACAAGGAACAAGGTACCGAAGCTTGCATCAGCAAAACTAGCATGTTATCAAACTTCATGATTAAAAACGATATGCGTTTAGCTCCATTAGTCCGAGTGAATTTGAGCAATGACAGGAAGGAGGATTTAGTTAATTTTATAGAAACACAAAAGGTCCCCGAGAAAGGTCTATACTTGAAGTGTTTGAATAATGGGACGAGTAAGCCGTTGTCGAGTGGGAAGACGTGGCCGTTGAGTGATAAGGATGATGATGTTATAATTGTTGGTGAGTAACACTCTTGTCTAGTAAATCAGTAAATAGAAAAAAAAAATTGAAATAAGTTTAAGCTCTGTCTAGCAGCACACTGAGACGAATCTCGCGTGTGTTGCGGGACGCGATTGTGCGCGTCAATATTTTTAATTAAATCCCCTCTGTGGCTCAGAAAGCATCTTATCAGTTGGTTCCGCCTGTCTTTAGCCTGTTTTCTGCCAAAGATCCACATCTTTGGCAGTTATGGATCGTCAGAAGACTGAAAATCTGACAACCAGCCTTACCAAGGCTATTGTATTATAACCCAATAACTGGGTTGTAAAGGTCAGATAGGCAGTCGCTTCATGTAAAATACTGGTATTCAGCTGCACCCGGTTAGACTGGAAGCCGACCTCAACATAGTTGGGAAAAGGCTAGGCAGGTGATGATGATTAAGAAGTCATGCGACTATTCCCACCAGCGGTGCTATTCTGTAAAAAGATCACCGTGATCAATATGGGTGAAATGAGCTGTCATTCCACCTGATGCTAGGGATTGACACTATTGACAGCTCACTTCACCGTAGTTTTCACTGAGATTTTTACAGAATAGCATTACTGTTCGAACACCTTCATACAAGTTAGTTGACACAATCGGCGACAGCGAATTTCGACCCGAATCTCGCGCGCGATTCGCCTCCGTTTAACCAGAGTTTAAAGTTACCCCTGTAGAAAGCTTGGTGTTCATGCACTTACTATCGTAAATAACTATTAAGTAATGTTTCGCTTTAAAATGTGTTTTAAATTAATGGTAGCAGTTGCCAACAATACACACAGGCACACACATTGATTGTCATATTTTGTTAGTCAATAATTTTGGCAGGTGAAGCCCCTTCTTCCCAGGAACTTGTGACGTTAAAAAAGTGCTGTATCTTCAACTACTTTGAATTAAAGATGAGAAATAAAGACTGAAATTTCTCTCTGCCTTAAATTTTCACATACTCGACCAATTTAATAAATACTTCATTCATCTTCCAGAGGATGAGTTGCCCATGCCAGATGATGCCGGTGAGATCTTAACGTGCGAGCCAGCTGAGCGTGAGAAGCTTAGACCAAAGCTGTTTAGTTTCCACGAGAACCGGCGCCCGCCTTATTGGGGCACTTGGCGTAAAAAGAGCGTCAATGTCAAGCCTCGACGACCTTTTGGGCAGGATGAGGTGTGTAAAACTGTTATCTATATTAATTACTAGCAGCGCCCCGCGGTTTCACCCGCATTTGTTTCGTTCCCGAGGGAATATTGGGATAAAATGTATCCTATGTCCTTTCCCGGGACTCAAACTATCTCTATACCAAATTTTATGTAAATCGGTTCAGCGGTTTAAGCGTGGAGAGGTAACAGACAGACACATTTTCGCATTTTATAATTTTAGTATGGATATAAAAGGAGAAACTTATTGACGATTGACTGAAATATCAACGCACAGACGAAACTACTGGGACTAGGAATGTGAAACTTTGCACACAGCTTCCTTTTATAAAGTAAGCTAGCACTAAGAAGGGATTTTTGAAAATCTCAAGGCGGAACTAAATAGTTACTTGTTTTTGTCAGTTTGTCGAAATTTAATGACATTGAATTAACGTTATTACAGAAACATGTCGACTACGAGGCAGACAGCGACGAAGAATGGGAGGAAGAACAGGAAGGTGAGAGTCTCGACGGCAGCGCGGCCGGCAGCGAAGATGAACAAGACGCCGACGAATACGAAGTCGACAACGCCATGTTTGTACCACACGGATATCTTAGCGATGAGGTTAGTAATACTCGTAAATAGCATACTTAGGTACTGAGTTTAGCTTGAGTAAGTAGCCAGTGTCAACACAGACTGAAACAATGTTTTACGGTTATGGCAGAGAAAGATGCTATGCAACCTGCACAGGTTTACACATAACAAGTTGAGTTTTTCTGCAGAAATTTACTAGCCGAAGGCATCGTGCATGATAAGAAAAGAACATACGTTTATTTGCGTTTGTTTGCTGCATGTCATGTTTCCGTTTTGCATGGATGTGACGCCTATTTTGTGTTTTACAAAGATGGGGGAAAATAGGCGTCACATCCACGCAAAACGGTCATCGCAGATGTTGATGGAATGTTAAATTATATATTGATTCAATCAGAATTTGACATAATCTGATATTAATAACTAATTGCCATTTGTTTTTCCTTTACAGGAAGCAACAATGGACGAAGACGACATGTTATCCCTCTCACCGGAAACACAAAAACAAAGACTGAAACATTTAGAAGACGAATTCGAGTCTGAAATGAAAAAGCCAACAGAAAAATTGAAACCGAGAATGTACGGCTTACTCTGGGAAACAGCTGACGGCGGAAAACCAGAGAAATGCGTTGACGCACTATGGAACTACTTCGGAAAATTGTCTATGATTATGAATGACCCAACTCCATTATTACAACCAGCCAGTGAGCCTGAGGAAACAGAGAAAAAGAAAGTCAAAAAGAAGAAGCAACCAAAAGAAACAACTGACGGCGAGCCAAAACCAAAAAGCCCTAAACAAGACAAAAAGAAAAAAGCTAAAACAGAGGAAAAAGAAAGTAAAACTCCGAAATCAGAAACTAAAAAGAATGTTCCAGAAACAAAAAAGAATCAGCCCGGTATTAACTTGTTCTTGACAAAAGTAAAATCATCGTAAATCATTGCTTCCTCTGTGTTAATTTAGGTTCATTTTGATTAGGTTTGAAAATATAAAAGTAATTTTGTTTAAGTTATGGCTATCGGCTTTACTTAAGACTTCTGTTTCCTAATCTCGTATATTTTATAATGACTAGTACAAAATGGGACAAAGATGTGATCTACAATAGTTTGTAATACTATTTCTCGTGTCGAGATATGGTTCACATCTATCATCGTAAGACAACGCCCAGAAAATGCATGTATGTTACAGCCCCATTCAAACTTCACGGCGGCTCTGAAGTTCGCTACTCGCTGCCAGTCGCTGCGTAGTACCTCACCCCTCACCCCCGTTCACAGGTGAATTTATTACACTGTGCAGCGACTCACCTCATGTTCCGTACCGCCATAAAGTTTGAATCTGGCTGTACACTGGCTTTCCCCATTTCGTACTAGAATTTATTATATCTCTATGATGGTGCGTTCAAATCATAGACTGATGCATAGTTCTAAATAAATATATTGTAATGATGAGTACTAAATATAAATATTTGTATTGAAATGCGTATGCTGTAAATATCAGTAGAATTCTGCTAGTAAGTATGGATAATAGCATGTATGTTATAGATAATTATTATTCATTAAACATATTGATTTTATAGCATCTATTCTTCGATTTTCCGATTTGAATCCTGGCTTGATGTACACTACTGAGTAGGTTATAATAACTCACCAAGACTAGGTTAAAGGCTATTTAACAACACGCTACGCCCTTAGGCAGCTTGTATACGTCCGTTTTTCGTTCCGTGTCTTTTGCGTCGAGGGAAGGCGGCGGTGCATCCGACGTAACTTGTTCGCCGGACCTGTCCGATGCATGTGCACACTTTCATTATAAACCATACACCACTGGAAATCTGGCGAAAAAAAACATTCCGTGGTCCGGTCAAAAAAACGGACGTTTAGGGTGCGTTTCCACTGAAGAGGAGCTGGGCGGAGCGGAGCGGAGACGAGCAGAATTGGTACAATCATAGAAGAGACGAGTGACGCGCTGAGGATTTCAACCATTGTGATTGGTCGATTCCTGTACATCTCCGCTCCGCTCCGCACAGCTCCGCTTCAGTGGAAACGCACCCGTAGAAATAAAAAGTCACAACAAACATTAATCGAAAGCGAAGTAATAGTGCGAGTGGGCGCTCGATGCGAAACAACGCGGTGGATCGGAGGCCGATGTTATTTCAGTGAGTATATTGTGTATCTTACGACTTCGCGGGCAAAAGCTAAGGTCCTATTTATAACCGAAGGTAATTTTTTTTTATGGCACATCGCATTTCCAACTATAGGAGGTTGTCATCTGTTTAACCGGGCTTGCCTGTGGATGCCTCAATAAATTTAGACCTTCATCCAGGGCTTCAAAAACTCTGACCTCAGCTTAGGGCGTCGCTGGGAGAGAGCAGAAAGGGACAGAAAGGATCGGAATTATTTTGGGACGAATTGCTCAGTGGCGCGGGCTGGCTCGAGCAAGGGTCGGGGCGGACATGGTATGGCGCGTCGCGTCGCGACGGGCCTCGACCGCGATGTTAAGGACAGCTGTCGGGACTTCTACTTTCTGAGAGTACTGGTGGCCTCACTTACTCTCCTGTACGAGGGCCGTGGCGTCGTCAGGGATGAGTAAGGGTATGCCTCGGTCGGCGAATCCTACTTATGCGGGAGGAGGTGTATCAGGCGGCCGCCGCAATCAGGGGATTGGGGTGCTTTATAGCAGGATCAAAGAAAAGCTTGGAGAGGCGTTTATGAACTGCTGGACGATGGGCATTCTGATATCTAAGTGTAAACTCTCATTGCGGACATAGAAGAAGGCTCCCGTGGGAGCGAGAGATCGCTCCCGCCTATTGCCGCGATGAGCACACGGCGCAGCCCTGCCCAAGCTGGGCACTTCTCCAACGTGTGCTGTGCCGTATCCTCAGGGCAAGCCGCACAGTGGTGACACACTGGCGTCTGCTCCCGAAGTCCCGACCTATACGACACTGGTACTTCCCAAAGCAGACGTGGCCAGAAAGTACCTACGTTAGCCGGAACCTGAGGGCAAGGGATCGGCTTGCCATACATAGTGATCGGACTGGTGACCAAAGGTAAGTACCTATATAAAGGAGGGTTCTATAGTCGTGAAGTTTGGTATAAAAGTTGATCCAGCTAACGTGCAAAGCAACTAAAACACTGATATCTAGGTATCTTTTACCTATGTATTTTATCCGACAGGCCACATACAAGGAATTTCCATTGAAGGTCATTGACTATGATGCCTAAAAAACTACCGTGTCGGTGAACGGCCGGCCATTATTGTATCGTGTAGGTAAATGGTGAAGCGACTAAAAAAAAAACAGAGAAGTGTAACATCTATGTGGGGTACGCAATATATCCTTTTACAGAGATTCCTTTTCGGTTTTTACCGAACTAGCGACATTGTTAGTAGCACTAGTAGTATATTAGTGTGATTGGATACAAAATCTGTATATTTAATCATTTTATATATACTGTTTGTAGAGCAGATTGCCCTATAAAATTGTATACATAATAAAAATTCGAATATAAAATATATAATTGCCGACTGCTGAGCGGTAATTCGCACCAGATTTTAATTCAATGAATGAATTAAAAATGTTTGTTACTTCTTCACGCTCAAACGACTGGACCAATTTTAATAAAATTTTGTATGGAGGTAGGTAGGATTAACACATAGGATACTTTTTATCCCGTTACTCTCATGGGATCGAAACTTACACGGGTGAAACCGCGGGGCGCTGCTAGTAATATTACAAAGTAAGTGTGAGTGTGTTTGTGTTTTTTACTTCTTCACGCAAAACTACTCAACGGATTTGGATGAAATTTGACACACAGATAGTTTATAATTAGGATTAACAAATAGTATACTTTTTATCCCGATATTCCCACGGGATCGAAACTTATGTGGGTGAAATCGCGGGGCGTAGCTAGATACAATACCTATTCTGGCAACCCCAACCCTATATCGCGATAGGATTATGAATGTAGCGGTTATTACAGCAAACCAGCCAGCAATCCGTTCTGCACACAGAGTACTTTTATGGTTCTGCACCAGCAACACCATTACGCTAAGCAGCTCTTTTAAATTATGCATTGCTCCTACCCCACATTACTCAGATATACTAGTCAAACTGTAGTATGGAAGTGTTAGACGCTTAATGCAACCAAAATTGATGCGATTGGCTGTTTTATCATTCAACAAACCTTTGGATACGTTCTAAAATTTTACCGACGACGAAATGATCCAGGAGAAATTATCTATGATTTTATTTCTATGCTGTCAAACTAATTGTCATTCATTTTTATTTCATTATCTGCAATTATCTGTCATTCTGTCGCTCGCTCGCTGACGTTTGACTAATTTTGGTTTTCCGATTTTCTTTATAGTTTTCAATCGTTGTAAATTAAATTGCGGCATTGTTTTTATTTTCTACATAAAAGTATCACAATATTAATTCTTTACGTGGTTCAGAGTGGTGAAAGAAATGCAGTGACAAAGGAATAAAGTATCCTTATCCTGTAAGTGTGCATACTAAATTTTTACTTGCCTACACCCTTACATTTACTCACCCCGGGGCTTGAGTCACTCTGTACTGTTATTTTTTGTCGAATTTTGGATCACAAATTCATGTTTTGTTTTGTTACATTTTATGGAGTAAATGTCTTTAAAGTAATAATTCCCTTACGTCGATTCGTTTTGTTCATACTACTTGATAACTACACGGCAATATAAATTTCAGCCACACTTTGTTTTGAAACGTACCTACGGAATGATTCAGAATCTTTGTTACTTGATTTATGAAATTAAATTAACGACAGCCTAAGCTTGGCTTTTATTGCCTGATTCTCCTCTTGTTTTGATAATATTGGGCATACCTACCAATTTATTATGACATGCCTGAACTTATTTCGAGTTCACTTTTTCATGGTGTTATTCGTTCTCGTGTCACTTTAGTGAACATCTTTAAAGTAATTCTTATTTTTATGAGATGTAACTGAGCTTTAGTCCTTTACCTTATAAAATGTCTCCCTGTTTTCCTCAAAATAAGACCTATAAATAATTTATTCATACATATTTATCAAATACTAGCGACCCGCCCCGGCTTCGCACGGGTGCAATGCTGATACTAAATACACTACAGAAAAACTGTGAACGTTGTATATAAAAACATATAGCGGCCCGCTCCGGCTTCGCACGGGTATAAAATATATAGCCTATGTGATTAAAATCGATTCAGTAGTTTTGATTTATTCATTACTGCCCGTGGCCCGCACGCGTTAAATTTGGAGTAAAACAATCCCCCTTTCCCTATACCATGAAGATTTCCTGCTATCTTTGGAATATCTAAATTCATACACTACATTTTTACTTATTTACTTTTTACATTTTGCTCTTGCCGCACCTGGCGGCCGGCCGGTACCGCCGCAAACGCTACGTCCCGCAATTTTTAAATCTGTAATATCTTAATAAAATATTCACTTAAATCATACGGTGTAAAGGGCCATATAGATCTATATTAAATGAACAATGTATTCAAGGTATTTAATTGGTTAAGGATTAATGCTGTATTGGTTAAAATCGCTTCGAAAATTAGCCATTATTTGTCGTAAAAAGTAAATGACAAAAAAAAGTTATTGTGGGTTATCCATAAGAGATAGACATATACCATCACGGACTTTTCTGTAGACCTTTTCAATGTGTGCAATACTTAGTACATTATTTTGATAAAACTCGTAGGGTTCAGCCTGCGTTTGCAATGTAAGCGGAAAAAATGTAATTATTTACGACATCACATTAGAAATCTCAAAAATAACAGTACTTCTCCACTATTTAATGGATGTTATTATACATATAAACCTTCCTCTTGAATGACTCTATCTATTAAAAAAAACCGCTTCAAAATCCGTTGCGAAGTTTCAAAGATTTAAGC
Organism: Luperina testacea; assembly: GCA_927399505.1. Taxonomy (NCBI): domain Eukaryota; kingdom Metazoa; phylum Arthropoda; class Insecta; order Lepidoptera; family Noctuidae; genus Luperina; species Luperina testacea. Next base: position 6,910,150 of record OV656771.1, read on the forward strand.
ATACAAAGGGACATAGGGACAGAGAAAGCGACTTTGTTTTATACTATGTAGTGATCTGGCATTATGTAGGTTGCCTTATATTGTTTATTCACACAATATTTTGGACAAAAATACCTATTCAAAATCAATATTGACTACCATTTGTATTGTTTTGTTGTCAATCCTTTTGAAGATTCATTTAACAAAGTTGTAGGCCAACCTTAATTTATTTGAGAGGCACCAAAAGAAGAAGTCCTTCCTTTTAGTACTGTTTGCTGGCACAACAGTTCCTATTTCAGATCTTGTTGGCCAAAATCGTTGCTAATTCCATGGCATCATTGTTGCTAGCAGAGGTTACTTTGAATGCATGTTTTAGGAAATAGATGGACTAGACATGATAGGTTGTGGAGCATAGTTTGCGACATAGGTTCACATCCACACCCTGCTGCCGTTTCCTTGAGGTAGCCAAAAAAAGACTATACAGTTTAATATCTATCTATCTCAAATATTCTCTCTCTTGGACTCTAATCCAACAAACGATCTGTTTGCAGACAAATGGATGAAGATTTTGTCGGCATGTCAGAAGTACTGTGAGGATGATTTATGAAAGTGTTGTTAACTTTTTACTTGATGATTTTATCTTTTATGAGTATATCCAAACTGTGTCTTTAATTTCGGTAACTGGTTTTAAAAACCATTTAAATTAATTAAAGAAATAAATTCTAGCTACCAACTCGGATAAAACAAGGACATTTCATGGGTTAAAGCGGTAGACATTACTTATCCAAGATGAGTAAAATGTCGAAGAACAAGTTGAACCTGACCCTGCCACCAGGGTCAATCGACACGGCACCGGCAGTCACACCATCCAACATGACACCACAGCTGAAGTCTGCCACAGCTACGGAGTAAGTATTAGAATTGACCTGTAAGATTTGAATATACTTTTAACCATGGGAGCTGAATTGATTGTCTCTGCATCACCCAAAGGTTGACTGGTAGAAAATACCAGGCATTAAGTCCACCTCGGTACATTTATGTGCAGTTGTAAAAAGTGAAGTATTCAATAAATAAATTAAGTGGGCTGAATAAATGAAATGTAAATTTTAACTGAAATGAAATTTAAATTTTAACCATCAGCCATGGTTAAAATTTACACCATTGATGCAGCCATTTTGTTTATTACGGATTTTTGGGGAATAAGTAAAGTAAATTTGGAATTAAGATACCTATATAAGTTATTATCGTTTATATTTTGCAATTCAGGAGTGAAAAGGAAAATTTGAATAAAACTGAAAAAAATTAAAATAAACTCCACAGAAATCTTAATTGTATATTTTAAAACTAAGATAACAAGTAAATATTGAATGTATGTTAAGATTTGGATTATTTCACCATACCAATATAAAATATTAATAGTATATTAAAATATTTATCTCAATTTACCAAAAAAGCCATTAAAATAATAGGTATCTTACAACTGTTGTAGGCGGCAGGGTTTAGCTGGGAAGTCCAAGACGAGCATCGAGGCGTTGACGGAGAGGCTGGAGCAGATTGAGATGGATGACACTCAGCGACGCAGGATAGAAGTGTTCCTCTGCCAGAAGGAGAAGATTGGAGAGCTTAGTGATGATGACTTTGAGAAGCTAGGAGAGTTAGGTAAGACATTATTTGGTTGCAAAATCATGTGATGTAACATCACCGTATACACCATAATTATTATTAACAATACTGGCTTATTAGTGTTCTGTACCTAAAGGGTGCCAACTGGACCTAATTACTAAGATGCCGCTGTCCGTCAGCCGTCTGTCTGTAAGCGAGCTACATCTCATGAACCGTAATAGGTAGATAGGTAGGTAACATGATATCTCTTGGTAAGACCAGTCATCAGACTTTCGGGCTTCTGAAGACCCGTTACGACTGTCAAAGATCCACGAATTACACCAGGGACTAACGGCTTAACATGTTTTCTGAAGCACAGAGGAGTCTTAGTATGTAAAGATGGTCACCCATCCACGGACCAACCGCGACAAACGTAGCTTAACCTGATCGATCGACCCGTGCGGCTGTTATGACTTAGCCAAGAGCTCCTCTGAAATTCTAATATATTACATAATCTCTAATCTCATATAAATTTTCCCAGGCCAAGGCAACGGTGGCGTTGTAATGAAAGTCCGTCACAAGTCGACAGGCCTCATAATGGCTCGCAAGCTAATCCATCTAGAAGTGAAACCAGCCATCAAGAAACAAATCATTAGAGAACTGAAAGTACTGCATGAATGTAACTTCGCTCATATTGTGGGCTTCTACGGGGCATTCTACAGTGATGGCGAAATATCGATTTGTATGGAGTACATGGATGGTGGGTCTCTGGATCTGATTTTGAAGAAGGCTGGAAGGATTCCGGAATCGATTCTAGGTAAGTTTTATTAAATTTGTTTAGGTCTGTTATAAAATTTACAGTACTATACATAAGAAGACCTGTTGATACTTTTTGCCAAGTCACAAGTCCCAAGCACCGGGGTAAGTGCGTACCACATTAACAGTGGCAACCGCTTTTATTTTGACGGCTCAACAACATTCATTGCGTTATTTACGTTGTTGAGCAGACGAATTTTTTGAACATATGAAGCAATGATACTTCTAAAATAATCCTTCAAAATAATTTGCAATTAGGGTGTAGCTTTCTATATTACAAGTCAAGAAAGTTAATGAGGAACTGAACGGTCCCGCGGTCCAAGTTTTATTTTAATAAGTGCTTCTGAGTAGGCATTTGTAGCATATTGGAGAGACAGCACACTTATGCACTATGAAGTCAAATTGCATTTGATGGCGACTAAACGTGCGTAAAATATGCACATGCCTGGTGCGTAGAGTACGTGGCAGCGCCAACAGCATCCTTAAAATGATCGCTAGTCGGCTGGACTGTAGCTACATCAATCATTGCTGCGCCATTTGTCATGGAATAGCGCAGTAGTGATTGTTTGAGTTTACTTTGTTCGAGTTTACTTTCTTTTATGTTTTGTTGTGGGTAGTTTTAAGTATTACTAACACTAGTCTATAAGAACATAGTTACTAACAAAATGGACACCAAGGCCTGAAATAAAGTATTTATTAATATTATTAAACAAGTTTTGTTTAAGCTGCTGCAAGCATTGTGTTTTGTGACAATATCAAGAACCGGAAGTTCAATTGCACTCGATAACAGACTCTTGTATTCGCGCCTAAATGCAAACGGATATACAGTCTCAATGGACGGATACTCAGGGCCCAGTCAGTCACCTCAAGATAAAGTTAATTCATTCATGACTTCATGCGTAATTTATGCATGTATGTAAAGGAAGTTTATTTTAGTATGACTCAATGAGGTAAACAGTGTGTTATGGAACATTTTGCAGATAAAATGTTCGCATATTGTTCGCTAGTTACTACTAGCGACGCGCCCCTGGTTTGTACGGTTTGACAAAACATTTAGTATGTATTACACACTAGCTGCGCCCCGCGGTTTCTCCCGCATAAGTCTCGATCGAGTGGAAATATCGAGATAAAAATGTATCCTATGTCGTAATCCCGGTCATGGCCTACCCATATGCCAAATTTCATCCAAATTCGTTCAGCCGTTTTCTTGTGAAAGAGTAACAAACAAATATACAAAAAATCAAATCTTTTCTCTTTTTAGTATTATTTGTTTTTATAAAACTTCCGAAATTAATTCTCTGAAAGATGGTGAAAACTGTATCCGTTGCGCCGTCAAAGAACAACACGGTCATACAGACATAAACGAAAAACGACTTTAATTTATCTAAAGATGACTCAATGAGGTGAGCAGTTTTATGGCATATTTTAGCTTTAACATATTCCATAAAACTGTTCACTTCATTAAGTATAAGGATGTTCATTTAGAAATATTGTCAAGATTACTATGATTAATTTATTATTCTTTAATACTGAGTCATGTAACTTTTTATAGTTCACCACACAATGTTGGCATTCTCTTTGCATAATCATGCAGTTGGTCTCTCTTCACTGAACACTGCTAAATGTTTACTGAGTTAACTTGTAATCTTAAAATGGAAGTGTATATGCAAATATGTTGCACCCAAACAAGTTTTTCTTCTTTTGTATCTATGAAAATGAACAAGACATCGTGTTTAATGCGATAAGGCGTTGTTGTTAAAGCAAGCCATTGTTAAGTCGAAACGCTTTTTGGGCGGTCTCGCCTAATGGTGTATTTGCCATGGATAGAATTTGTATGGTTTTTCATATTACAATTTCAGAAAACTGAGTGTGTCCTGTATTCTTAGGATGTTACATGTTTAAAGCCCATGCAATAGAATATTGCTATTGTCTCTCCTTTCGTAGTTTCTACACTACTGGGACTTATGACCATGCAATGATTGTAAGACCCTGTCGGAGCTGCTTTTACTTTCAGAAACATTAAAAACAAAGAATAATATTTTTATTAGTCACAGAAACATGTGCATACAAAAATGTAATGAACTCGAATAATAAAAACAAAATAGATCCATATTAATTAGCAGAAAACAGAAATAGTCCACAGGTGCACGATTAATTACTATTAAACCGGCTCAAATCTGGATTTGTGCCTCCGTTGACATTACCAAAGGTAAAAATCAAATAACACTACTCAACCAGGGGGTCACAGCCTACTCTTATCAGTCCCCCCCTTTTTTTTTTTTCGGCATGGGAAATCATCAAATGACTCCTCCCGCTCTGGGTGGACCCTTACAAAGACTATTTTACCGTAACCATTACCAATTTCCAGGAACAATAACATCAGCAGTACTAAAGGGCCTTAGCTACCTTCGAGACAAGCACGCCATCATGCACCGTGACGTGAAGCCTTCCAATATACTGGTGAACAGCAATGGTGAGATCAAGATCTGTGACTTCGGAGTGTCGGGACAGCTGATAGATTCCATGGCCAACTCGTTTGTGGGGACTAGGAGTTATATGTCGGTAAGTCATTTGGTTAAAGATTTATTAGCAACAAACCATGCCCGCTTGGATTTCCCATCCACAGCTTCTCAGGGGCCTTAGGCCCGGACTGTACCGAACTGGAGCTGGGCGGAGCGGAGCGGAGGCGTGCAGGAATCGACCAATCACAATGGTTGTCGAAGGAATCGACAAATCCACATCGCGTCACTCGTCTCGTCTGTGATTAGACGATTCCTGCCCGTCTCCGCTCCGCCCAGCTTCGCTTCAGTGGAGTCCGGACCTTAGGGGATGAGTTTACAAACTTTGTTATTTCCCCTACCTAACCCCTTTAGGGGATGAAATATTCTTCCTTAGTGCTAACTTTCATTACATAAGGAACTCTTATGCAAAATTTCATACTTCTAGGTGCTTTGCATGTCAGTGAATTAATGAATTTAAGATATTTATAAAGCGCATCAAAATCCGTTTACAATTAGAGTAATGACGATAATGTATAAATTCTATATTTATACATATTTTTGTGATCACACTAATGTTATAAAGGCGAAAGTTTGTGAGTGTGTTTGTATGTTACTTCTTCACGCACAAACGGCTGGACCAATTTTTATAAAATTTGATATGCAGGTAGCTGACACCCTGGTTTAACACATAGGCTACTTTTTATCCCGGTATTCCCACAGGATCGACACTTATGCGGGTGAAACCGCGGGGCGCTGCTAGTTTGTAAACCTTGAACCATATCATACGAATAAAGATTTTTATTTTTTCTTTACAGCCGGAGCGACTCCAAGGCACACATTACTCAGTGCAGTCAGACATTTGGTCTCTTGGCTTGTCGTTAGTCGAGATGGCCATAGGAATGTACCCCATCCCGCCGCCAGACGCGAAGACCTTAGCGGCTATATTCGGTGGACAGAACGAAGATCATTCTCCTGGGCAGGTTGGTGTCGGGCTATAGATTTGTTTCATTTTTAATGTTAACCTGAAATCAACAATGATTACTGGCAAAGAATCGCTTGGAATGTCCCTATTGCCATTTTCAGGCAAATTATAAAAATCTTCTTAGCCCATGTTCGCACGTACGCTCACGTTCGCACGTACACCCACGTTCGTATGTACGTTCACGTTCGCACGTACGTAAAAATATCGCGGCGGAGTTTTATCACGCACTGAATTTTCAACTCTCAGTGGTAAGCCTAGCATTGAGAATCCAGTAGGATGCATCCCAGCGCGTCGACAAAACACTGTTGGATTTCAACTCCCGGTGTTGAGCAGAGCATTGAGAAGCCAGCAGAATGCATCCCAGCGCGTCGACAAAACACTGTTGGATTTCAACTCCCGGTGTTGAGCAGAGCATTGAGAAGCCAGCAGAATGCATCCCAGCGCGTCGACAAAACACTGTTGGATTTCAACTCCCGGTGTTGAGCAGAGCATTGAGAAGCCAGCAGAATGCATCCCAGCGCGTCGACAAAACACTGTTGGATTTTCAACTCTCGGTGTTGAGCAGAGCATTGAGAAGCCAGCAGAATGCATCCCAGCGCGTCGGAAAAACATTGTTAGATTTTCAACTCTCGCTGTTGAGCCGAAGAATTAAGAATCCAGCAGAATGCATCCCAGCGCGTCGACAAAACACTGTTGGATTTTCAACTCTCGGTGTTGAGCAGAGCATTGAGAAGCCAGCAGAATGCATGCCAGCGCGTCGGCAAAACACTGTTGGATTTTCAACTCCCGGTGTTGAGCAGAGCATTGAGAAGCCAGCAGAATGCATGCCAGCGCGTCGACAAAACACTGTTGGATTTTCAACTCCCGGTGTTGAGCAGAGCATTGAGAAGCCAGCAGAATGCATCCCAGCGCGTCGACAAAACACTGTTGGATTTTCAACTCCCGGTGTTGAGCAGAGCATTGAGAAGCCAGCAGAATGCATCCCAGCGCGTCGACAAAACACTGTTGGATTTCAACTCCCGGTGTTGAGCAGAGCATTGAGAAGCCAGCAGAATGCATCCCAGCGCGTCGACAAAACACTGTTGGATTTCAACTCCCGGTGTTGAGCAGAGCATTAAGAAGCCAGCAGAATGCATGCCAGCGCGTCGACAAAACACTGTTGGATTTTCAACTCCCGGTGTTGAGCAGAGCATTGAGAAGCCAGCAGAATGCATGCCAGCGCGTCGACAAAACACTGTTGGATTTTCAACTCCCGGTGTTGAGCAGAGCATTGTGAAGCTAGCAGAATGCATCCCAGCGCGTCGACAAAACACTGTTGGATTTCAACTCCCGGTGTTGAGCAGAGCATTGAGAAGCCAGCAGAATGCATGCCAGCGCGTCGACAAAACACTGTTGGATTTTCAATTCCCGGTGTTGAGCAGAGCATTGTGAAGCTAGCAGAATGCATCCCAGCGCGTCGAGAAACTGTTGGATTTTCACACTCCGCGTTAAGTAGTGCATTGACAAAAACCAGCGCGCGAAAATAAAATCGCCCGTTTGATCATTGCGGACACTCTACCGTATCAGGACACAGTGAAATTATTATTATGATTTTTTGATAACAAACGTCCGCGTCGCCTGCCACTGATGTTTTCCTTGAGTTGCGTTGCTAAATATCGTACTAAAGATAATGTTGCAAAGAGGCCACGGTTATCGGTTTCCTGTTAAAACCAGGCGCATATGAGATAAACCCAATGCACATTTCAAATACTTCGATGTATTTTGTATCTTTAATTCTTTATTTTATGCTTACAACAAATAAATGCACTTTTTAAATATTTCGAAATGCGAAATATTTGAATTAGATACACACGTGTGATGGCGCTGCATACGATAAGTGTTTTTATTTTTGTATAAAATCTAGAGTTCAGATTTCTCGTAATGTTAAGAATGTTCACAGTTTGAGTTTTTATTTTTGTATAAAATCTAGAGTTCAGATTTCTCGTAATGTTAAGAATGTTCACAGTTTGAGTTTTTATTTTTGTATAAAATCTAGAGTTCAGATTTCTCGTAATGTTAAGAATGTTCACAGTTTGAGTTTTTATTTTTGTATAAAATCTAGAGTTCAGATTTCTCGTAATGTTAAGAATGTTCACAGTTTGATCTTGTCTCAATCTGTCAAAAATACCTTTAATTTTCCTACATTTTTGACAAGTTTTTGACGTTGATTGTCGCTGATATGAGATTGCGACTAAATTTTGAACTTTTTTATTACGGGAATTGGCCTTCAGATGTCATAATGAGTTGCAGACGTAGTGTTCGTGGAACCAGTTTGTTTCTACCTTTAGAATATGGTTTCATTTACTTTCAGTTTTAATTTTATTTTTACTCATCAAGTACGTTTCAAAATATGTGGAAAGGAACCACATTCTTGTTCATAATCCTATATATTTATTGTAATTTCAGGCGCCAAACTCCCCGCGCCCGATGGCGATATTCGAGCTCCTAGACTATATAGTGAACGAACCGCCTCCCAAGCTGCCGGCCGGGATCTTCTCCGACGAGTTCAAAGACTTTGTTGATCGCTGTCTCAAGAAGAACCCTGACGAACGGGCTGACTTGAAAACGCTGATGGTGAGTGTTAAATTGATTGTATTTCAACGCGCCGTACTTTCGCTGAACCTTTTCCCTATAATCGATTCAGAATTTAGACTTTATCCGGCCTACCCAAATGTCCTTTCTTTGGTATTGTTCGTCGAGTCGTTTATCTCCTTGAGTTGAGCTACATGATTTCTGACAAATGTGGGCACTGGCTGGACAGGTTCACTCAAAAATGTGTGGAGTGTGTGGTTCTTTCCCTCAAAAGGCCATTTCAAACGTTCATCGGCAAAATCTTGGTCAAATCATGTGAGGACCGTGTAGATTTACACGGTCCTCACATGATCTGACCAAGATTTTGCCTGGACCTTAAAAGAAACTGGCCTCCGAGGTTTTATCGGTGTTTCTTCTCAAGAGTAATTGGCTACTTTTTAAAATATGATTGTATATGTGTGAAAGTGTTTGTACAAACGTACTTGCAGAAATAAAATCATTTATCAGTATATTACAAGAACTGATTCGGCGTTCGATTAGTTTAAATTAAACATCAATTTAGTTTATACTATACTCGTATTGTATTTAATGTCTGAAACTAAATAACTGTCATGATTATTTAATTGACGTTGGTTGATTTAAAAAAAATTGAAATTATTAAAAAGTTTTTACTTTTCCCTACAATTTTTGGGAATTTCGGCTTCCAATATAACCGGAAGTAGCTGAATACTAGTATTTTACGTAGAGCGACTGCTTATCTGATCTCCATAACCCAGTTACTGGGTAATACGATACCTTTTGGTAAGACTGGTTCAAACTGGTTGTCAGATCCACAAATGACCGCCGGGACCAAAAGCTTAACGTGCTTTCCGAGGCACGGAGGGGTCTCGGTATGTAAAAATGGTCACGCATCCATGGACCTACCGCGGCAAGTGTAGCTTAACCTGATCTGGTTCGAATCGATCGATCCGTGCGGCTTTTATTACTTAGCCACGAGCCGCTTCTCATCTCGACTTGGAGATAAAACTAAGAAAAAAATGTATAATTATGTTATTATCCATGCAGAACCACGAGTGGATCCGCAAGGCGGATGCGGAGAAGGCGGACATTGCGGGCTGGGTGTGCAAGACCATGGACCTCATGCCCTCCACGCCTAATTCTAACGTGTCTCCTTTTTCTTCATAAGCTGCAAGAAGTGCATACTTTCATCAGCGAAAAAGGGTTAGAAATATATAATTCTTTGTTGCATGCATGCATTTTTGTTATTTATTGCCATCTTCATAAGTTTGCAAAAATTGTGATACAATATTAATTTTATGAATAAAAGTAAGTATCTGTGTAGTAATTTATGAGTTCTCAAAGTTATTTAAACACTCTTCATAAATCTTTTAAAATGAAACAGTTATGTGACATTTCGAAATCATCAGAAGGGCATTTCTGGTATTTTTAAGAACGTTCGCACTATCATATCAAGTGTTAATCTGTCAAAAATACCCCCTCTTACATTTTTTAAATGCATTCAAACCAATTTGCAGGTCAAAACATTTCCCAAGAGAAAGCGGGCGACACAATCACTGAAGACGCTGGCGGTGAAGAATAGCTGCCCTGAGACCACGCGATGACAGAAAACAGTGTGTCAACTCTAGATACCATTGTCCAGTACCAGAATGAGCCACACAGGCAGGCGAACACTCCACATCATAGAGACGTGATCCTACTTCCTTGATACAAGCCTTCATTTTAGGAATAAAACTATTATTATTGATATAAACGACATGTATTCACTTTTACACGGAGTGGGGAACACATGGAGTACTCAAGAACATAAGTCACAAATAACTACAAAGATTGATGTCGCGATGACTTGGGTTTATGCAGGTGTTGTCCACACTTGACACTCCATTTGATAACTACTCCGTGACATTAACACATCGTAGCTCGTTGGTACTTGATACATTCGTTATTATGCTGTATTGGAGGTTTTTTACATCTAGCGTATTTAGTAAAAGTAGATCAGATTTATTCTACATATCAGGGTCGTCACGTCTCATATCAAATGTTTCATTAACACATTAGTAAAACTCTTCGGGAGACATCCTGTCATCGAATCGAAATTCAAAATTAATAATTTAATTTATAGAATTGGCTAAAATTTAAGGTAAAATCTGTAGGGAATTATTGAAAATAATGTGTTACGCTATCGCTACGAAGCTGCTTGAGTAGTCGACGACACAGTCTGCCTTCTATCGACATCAATGTCGATAAGAAAAAATAATCGAATAAATAATCGAGAACATAATCGAATTAGAGGTGTAACTGTTTCATCGGCTACACATCGAAGGGGTTTGACTTTCCTTTTCATATACAGGCTATATGATTACGAGAAAGTTCATTAACAGAAGGTAAATGTGTGTACTGTAACCAATCACGGTGTCTGATGATAGATAGGGGTATAATACTAAAACATAGTGCATTCGTGGACGAACTAATCGAGGTTTTATAACAAAAAAACGACAACTAATCGATGGATGGTCAAGTAGAGTTGATTTAACTAGTCGCAAGTCGAAAAAAATGTTAGTAGTGTTTTGACATATTTTTCTTTGCTGAAAGTGCGTAATTCATGTCAGCTGGTACCTGTTATTTGAATAGATTTCGGATGCGTTTTATTCGACGCGTCCGGAGCGTTGGAATACTCAAACGGCCGCGGTGTCGCGGCCGTGGGACTGTTGCAAAGCTCAAAAGTATCATCTTATAATCTGTAAAATAGAATGCATTTTTTAGAGATTACACGAAAGATAAAAAAAAAAAACGAAAAAATAAAAAATCGTAGGTATGTTTTTTATATTATTGACGTGATGCACTTTTTCCGTTTGGTTTGTTGTGTTATTTGCTTCGTTTTAGTATGTCCGCCATTTATTTACCCGCCCTGTCCCGAGCACCTAGAGTAGATAGACACAGCTACTCACTAATGTAATGTGTTTGCGCTGTTGAATGTACGAGTGAATGATATAGTTCATTCTTTATTTAACGGGTTCATTCATTTCGACACGATTTTTTATTGTAAGTAGGTTTTAGTTACACTATTTGAATTCGAAATAATCGAGCTTGCATTTATGCTGATTCGCCGCACTGTTTAACATTGGTTTTTAATTCCCAGCGTTTGTACACCTCCTTCGCTTTGTGATCGCTATTATTTGCCTGGTCTTCCTATAGTATTTAGAGAGTTATGTGATTTTTAGATATGTATTGTGTGTTTCAGGGTTTGCGAAGTGTTTTGCCTTTTATTATACCCAGCATTTAATATGTTTTTATTATGTAATTAGATAATTTGACGGTGCTTTTATGTTATCACTGATGTCAGTGATCGATAAAAAAAAGTAAAAAAAAAGATTTTTGTATAAATGGTCTACTCGTGATTCATAGATAGGTTTTACATTATTTTTTTCTAAAAAAAAGTTTGTAATCCTTTGTCTGTAGTCGTCGTGCTAGGTTAAGTTGATCGTATAATTATAGGTATTGTATTCCAAAATTATGTTACCTATAATGAATTTACAATGTGAATAAGTAGAATGGCGAGACCTCATTCTTAAATGAAGTAAAGTCAATTACATAGATGCGTTCTTGTATACAACGCGAATATACTCCGCTCTCCACTTCGTAAAATAGTGAATAATAAATGTTTGCTGGAATGTAGAACTACATTTGTGCTCTATTTAGTTCATAAAGTAATAGGCGACTCGTTTCGCTGTTTGTTTAGGACTGAGGTTTCTCTTATTGTATGAATATTTTATTGAAGGTTTTATGCTATCGTGATTTCGTGAATAACAGCATGGGGTACGGTCCCCATGTCCCCTCTGTCTTTAAGTATTAAAAATGAAAAAGATAATCTTCCAAAGACAAAAGATTGTTTTAAAGTTTTTTTAACTGTGACACTGTTACTGTACTGTTTGTGTTTATAATTAGACGAACTAAAAATGGACGAACAAATTCTAAAATAATTTAAACTTTTTTAGAAATTAAATATCAGCAGACTGTAGTAAATGATTAATAGAAACACCAATATCGATTGTAACTGTAAGTGATATTTTTAGAGTTATCGATTTGATAATTGAAAGTATTTTTTTATTTATTTATTTCACTACTTAAACGCTTCTTTAACGAAGACGCTTTTACCTTTAGTAATTTTAAAGTTTTTAATGATTTCGAGGCACATTGTAATGAAAGTACTCGTTTTAAAATTATATCAGAATCAATCTCTAAAGTCTGAGTTCATTGATGCGATTATCACGAAAAATCGATTAAGGATCGATTTAAAAACCACCTTATTCGATTTTCGGAAATCGCCTTATGAATGTCTGCTCGATATTATCATATCGTAAAACAATCCATGAATGTAACTCCAGTTTATTCATATAAGCTTCTTCGTAAGATACGTCTGTAGTTAGGTACTTATGTACAATTAAATGTTAATAAAAAGTTGGCTGTTTAAATTCATTATCATCATTTCAACTTTAAGACGTCCACTACTGGACATACGCCTCCCCCAAGCACAGCTACTTCGACCGGTTCTGTGGAACCGCATCCAGCGGATTCCTGCGGCTTTTACAAGGTCATCGGCCCACCTTGTGGCAGGCCTTCCAACGCTACGTCTTCCGGTACGCGGTCGCCACTGACCTGAACAAGATTATGTCTGGACTCTAAAAGAGACTGTGACCTCTTGAGTTTGTTTCGGCTTTTCTTCTCAGAGTAGTTAGATAGGAAACGCTGAACTCATCTAGTTAAAAAAAAATATGATTGACGTGCAAAATTGTTTGTGCAAACCTACTTACAAAAATAAAATCATTTATCGCTCCAGAACCTTTCTGCCCCATCAGCCATCTGTTCTACGAGTAATGTGCCCTGCCCACTGCCGCTTAAGTTTGGCAATGAGGGTTTTCGTGAAAATTTACGACACCAGTTGGCACCACTGACAAGAGGTCTTCCAATATAAAATAATATGTGATGACGTTCATCATTCGATTCATTCATTCGTTCATCATTCCGTCATGACTAAAGAAAATATAGGCTCTTTGACAGATGCCTGGACTTGACGTGCCAGTGCTGCCACCTAGCGAACGTCATTTCAAAAACCCTCATTCTTCGGGCTATGTCGGTTACCGGTGTTTAAATTAATTTGCCAACTTAGTAGCGAGTTAATGTTTGCAATCAACTCAATGAAAAACTTAATAGCAGAAATTAAAATTACTGGCTGAATACCTAGTAGGCGTAGAGTCGACGGTGCGGAGGTGGCGGACGCGACCCCTGGCGTTAAATACATTAAAATGAAATATGCGAAGTTGAATTGCAAAGAGGTTGCAAGTGGTGGGCTGTCCTTGCCTCCTCATTATAAATGTGCGTAAATATTGTTTCTGCGGAGCGCCTTTTGTCTGGCCAGGTATTCCGAGCGCTGTAGGTATTTAACGCATACCTCAGCCCCCGCAAGGAGTAGCGATACGTAATAAGTTACGATGCGCGGGGACGCGCGCGCCAAGCGCACCGCTCATGAGTTCACGAACTCGAGTAGGTACTAAGTTGCGTCACAGAGTAGAGCAATGCAGTAGATCAACTTGAATTGATTAGTATAAGTTTATTTTGTTTTATTTTTCTAGTAGTAGTTATTTTTAAGGTTATAGATAGATTAGATACGTATTGTATAAACTTGATACTAATTATTAAAACATAATTTGTATACTTTTTTTTTATAAAAAGGATTTAAAATCTGACTGACTAAAATCAAATATTCGTGCTACAGTATAAAAAATCAAGCAGTAGGCACACTTACTTTAGGAGAATTGTGTTACAATTCTTGAATTACAATATCAATGCATATTGTAATTCAAAAAAGCTTAGAGGTATAAATGTTCGTCTCGTGTAACACATAATGTGAAGCGTGACTGTGTGAGTCGTCAATAAAATAAAAATAAAGTACTTTTATTTTGACGTGACAACGTCTAATAAATCGATGAAGCTGGTTGCACTCACGAAAAAACATGACTCATGTAGCGTTACCTCGCGGCCTCGCTCTGTAGCGTTCCATGGCGGCTTGAAGTGCAAGCGAATATTAACAAATGCAATGCAATTATTCCATCAGTATTTTCTTATGACGTTGTCACGTTCAACTATCGTCAGCAAACCGACTTTACAGACAACCGATTTTTTTATTAAATTAAAAGTAAACACTTTTATATCTGTAAAATATCCAACTCTGCTGTCAAATAAATCGATATGATGCGTTTTTTCTTGGTGCTGTGTTATCAGGTAATTCATGTCAACAATTCGTCGTCCACTGATGGGTTGATAGTCGTGTTCGATTTCGTTTTCAACGCTTAGAGTGTAGTTTTCAATTTCCTCCATTGTTCTAAAAACAGATTATTTTAATATAACCTATTGAATTCCACATAATTATTATGTAAAACAAAAAGTAGCAACTTACTCATTGATATTATTATTAGGTGATACATTATTATGTTCATCTAAAGGCATTTCAGCATGTGTGACATGGGCATTGGCAGCATGAATAGTCGTTCTGTAACAATAAAATATATTTTTTTGTTTCAATATTCATAGTTGTTAGTAAATGCGATAATTATCGGATATATAAACTTACGCATTTTATGGGCTATTTACTTATGCCTATGGCATGCCGTAGCATGTTTTAGTCTGATTTTAATTGAATCGGTTAAAACAATATAATTGATTATTAATAAGTACAATACAGTTACTTACTCCTCAATCCTAAGATTATTCAAGTAAACCATGCTCTAAAGTCATCAATGGAGACACTTTATGATGCCCTTCCGCATGCTCTATTGATCTGTAACACAAAAGTTGTTTTTGACTTGTTGGTAATTAACAAGTAAAATTTAAAAAAAACTTTCTTATTATTAAACCAGTCTGTTTAATAGAGACAACTGCATTGAAATCGATTCATCCGTTTTCCGTTTAGGAGCTACAATGCCAAAGACAAATACACACGCACACTGACATACAGACAGTTATACAGAAACAAAGATACGCAAACAGTAATAATAATTAATAAATAGGTACTTTAATTTTAATAATAAAGTAGGTATGTATGTGACCCCCACATACATACGTACCTACTTAATTTAAGTATATGTATTTAATTTCTTTATGTAATTTTTATGGTGTTACAATAACAAGTGAGATACTATTTAATTCAAATAGTAAAATAGAGAATGTCTTTAAAATAAATAATATAAAAAAACTTACTCGATATTCGCCGAATCATTAGTTGATACATGCGCACTGCGCTTGGCCTGCAACTGCATTGCTCTAAAACATTAAAAACCCACGTAAACATTTCAAGCCAAGTTTCTTTTATTATTCCATTTGGAGTGGCATAATTAATAATAAACATGCAATAACAAAAATCTCGAGTGAATTCTACACACTGTTCCTCTTGCAAATACATACTGAATAAAATTATGCATTGGAGAACTTCTCTATAGCCAAACTAGCCATTGATTTTTTTATGTATTTCAAAAATCTTAGCGTTCTCTAGTAGTACTGATATTTTTATACTGTGGCTCACCACATTACAATACAAATAAAACATTTAGGTAGGTACTTACTTCTTCACATATCTTTGGAGTGCATTCTTTCTATTTGTTTCTTTTATTGCTTTACACGACTTTTTTCGCCTGCGTTGTTTATTGCCCATTATAACTAACAATCAAACTCTCAAAAACAGATGATAAGTTTCGCGAAGTTGTCGCGGAAAAAACTGACACAGGTCCGTCGTCCATAAGCGCCAGCACGCGACTGAACGGCCCCGTAGGAGCCGCCGCGGGCGCTTTTAATTCATATTTAAACTTAGTAATTAAGAAAATCATTTTATCAAGTCAAACACTGCGAATTTGTCTATAACTAATTAGTTTCTTTAATATAGTACAAAAATTAAATGTAAAAAGTCAGTAATATAGTCATAATATTGAAAAAACGTTTTAAAAAGGGGTAACTTTGCGATTTTTTTCTATCGTGTGAAGTTCATCAGGTCTTGCAACTGAATGCGATTTTGTCTAGACAAGATCCTTAACTAATACAGATATATATTTTTTTAATTTAAAACCCTATATTCTTTGTCTCAGATTGTTTTAAAAAACTTAAATTCGGGGCCACCTAGCCTTAAGAAGCCATTACGGGTTCGTGCTTAATCTAACTGACTTTTAAGTTGAATATAATGTAAATGTAAGGTCAAATTCGGTCCTTGTTGATGGAGCGTGAAAAACGACAAAGGTAGCAACTGTTTTGACATCATTATTAATTTATTTTATTTTACCATATACGTGCCTACACACATACACAGGGTCCCATTAAAATACATGTATGTAGATGGACAAATTTTAACACAGCGCTCAGTACGACTAACTAAAGATAGCCAAGCAAAAAAAAAAAAAACACTGATTAAAGTGATTTTATTTTGACCTAAAATAATAAATTGCCGGCACATTAGTGTATTTTCGTTAGCTGATTAATTTTCTAGTAAGTATCTATGCGTTTTTCTTATATATTGTTTTACCATCGTTCTTATTTTGGTGGCCTGAATGATTTCTAAAAGCTTGTCCATCTATTTTAATGGGACCTTATATAAACAGACAAGAAAAAAAACAGAACAGAAAAATAGGTACAAAGGTGATGCATATTTCATAAGAAAGCTCTTCCAGCATACCTGCGATAGGACAATAAATAAAGAGATGTAGACAGTGTGAAAGAGTAAAGGAGACAAAAAAATACATAAAGTTATAAACAATTCACATAATAAAACTAAACGCCACGGTTGGCGCAGTGGTTAAGCGATTGACTGCTGCGCTGCGTGTCGCGGGTTCGATTCCCGCACGGAACAAATATTTGTATGACCTACAAGTAGGTGTTCCGGGTCTGGCTGTTTGTGTATGTAAGTTTAAATGTTTGTAAACGCACCCACAATACAGGAGAAATTCCTAGTGTGGAGCAACGTTTAAAAAAAAAGAATTTGGCGAATAGGTATACTTACTTACATATAAAAAAACATACATACTTCTAAAATAAATATCAGTAGAATGTTAATCATTAAAACTTAATCAAAATAATAAATACACAACTATGATGAAGTGGAAAGATAGTGTTCCTTTACTCTTCTTTTAAAAACTGTAACAGTTTGGCAGTCCCTAATTTCAGGCGGTAGTGAATTCTACAACTGCATTATAGGTGATTCATATGGTTCCCCTTCATAGAAAACGATCTATTACAGCCGATCGATTCTGTAAAAATCTCACCGTGAAAACTTAGGTGAAGTGAGTTTGTTTTTGCTAGTTGACACTATTGACAGCTCACTCCACGCTCCCTTCACCTAGTTTTCACGGTTAGATTTTTACAGAATAGCACCGCTGGTAATATGCTTATCTATGCATATTCGAATTTGAAATGGATCAGACTTCCCTTTTGATTTCTTCCTGAAAGTAAATATTTAGATTTACATCACTGTATATTGCATGCAAATTCTCGATTCGATAGGCAATATCCAGTTGAGGAAAACGTGAAAAGAAATGTCCTGAAATAAGATTATTGCTTACTTGAGCGTAGCAACGGATCTATATCGCTAGAGCGAGCATATCGGTAGGTAGGAAATAGGAATAGTAATCTTTACCGTGCGGCTGCCCCATTTCAAAACCTAGTAAGGACCTAAAATGAAATTTTACAGGAGAGCGCATAAACGTAGTATTGGTCAGCCCATGGAATGTATTTTTTTAATACTAGGTTTTAAATGGTCACTAGGGAGTGAAAGGTGCACTTACTAGGTATCGATGCTTAAATATATCTCCTTTTATGTAAGTTTAAAACGCTTGTGTTTTTGTATTTGGTAGAGACCTAGGTTAGCAAGATTATGCAATAAAACGATTTTTGTAAAAAGTGTCCTTTACTAGGTTTTGAAATGGGACAGCTGTGTGTCGCTTTTATTTACTTATTTGTAAAAGAACAAAAAATAAGTTTACCTATTTGCGGTAAAACACCAACTCAGTCTATCGCAGTCCACTGCTGGACATAGGCCTCTCCCAGGCAGTGCCACAACACCCTGTCTTACGCTTTACGCATCCAGTCCATTCCAGCCTTACCTTAAGGCGAAAGCGCCAGGGTAGCCAGCGAAATTCAATTTTTTTTAGGTTTTTTGCAATTTGCTGGTCAGTATTAAGTTGTACGTTGATTAATATATGATTCGCGGCCGTAACAAATATGTATTTACATAATTATAATCATTAAAGTCATCAACACAACTCTCTAAGACCACGTAACCCCAAAGAATGACTATTTCATGAAATCGTCATTATTTGGGGCTACGTGGTCTTAGGGTAGGGGTTACATACAACTTAATACTGACCAGCAAATTGCAAAAAACCTAAAAAAAATGAATTTCGCGGGCTACCCTGGCGCTTTCGCCTTAAGGTCGTCGGTCCATCTAGCTGGGGGGTGTCCCACACTTTGCTTGGCGATAAGCGGTCTCCACTCTACATTCCCCTTGACGTACAATCATGAAATTCGGCAAGAAGCAATTTCATGCAGCACAACTAAAGGAAAAAATCCGAAAACCGTTTTGTAGTTACAATTACCTACAAATGTGTACGGAACTCTCGGTGCGCGAGTCCGAATTACTTTCCAGTTTCAGGTTGCATTCTGAAGTTTCAGCCTGGCCCCATGGGAAAAGGGCGTGGGTTAATAGTCCTAAAGTTTCTGGTTAAATTAGGTATAGGTTATAGGTAAATAAACCATAATCTAATGCAATTTTTTACGTAATCACTTACTTAACGGAAACATATATATATATATATATATATCATATTCATCCGTATTTAGAACTTTAGAAGGTTTCATCTTTATTTCTCACCACTTCTATTAATATTGTTTGAATAACATAAATTGTAATGGGAAAAATATAATCATCAACGAAAATTGAGGTTATTATTAATAAATCAAATGACAAATGAAAAACATCATTAAGTTAGAATTTGGTTTAAGTACCTATTTAAATAATCATAGCACTCACTTTGTAAGTGGCACCACGGGTTCGTTTTCTGATCCATTTGTTTACATTTTCATTACTTGGGTAGGTACATACTTTTGAAACAGACCATAAATGTATACCTACTTATGTGGCTTGAAGTTTGACGAAAACAGGTTATCAAAAAACATGTCCTATAACGTTACATAGGTCACATAATCAGCCTATAATATTCCCACTGCTGGGACACAAGCCTCTGTGAGAGGGAGTGGGCCGTAATCCACCACGCGGGCCCAGTGCGGTTTGGTGGATGTCACATAATGTCTTCGATTTTATTAGTTTTAGAGTATCCTCACGATGTTTTCCTTCACCGTTTTGAAGTCAGTGGTGATGAAATTAAGAGCCCCTAACAATTTCGCGGACTAAAAACAGAAAAATCAGTTTTTTTCAGCGCAAATTTCTCAATATCCTTAAGTTATCTAGTTTTTAAAAAAATACACAAGTATTTATCACCTATCTATCTAGTAAGTCTACGAATTCAATTTTTGATAACTACTTAATATAAATTCCAAAAAATAAAAAACAAACACACGTTTTTACGTAATCACGAAACACCAAGTTTTTCGATTGCTTTTTTAGCTTACTGGTAGCAAATAACGATCTGAAAAAAAATCCTAAATACTAGGCATATAATATATTAGTAAGTCTACGATTTATTTTTTTTAAGTTTAATGTATTAGTACCTGTAAAAAAATGTTAACTACGCTGAAAAATCCCAATAAAGTCATGTGCAAAACCGTCGTCTACGCGTAAGAATTTATTGAAAATAACAAAAAGTGTTAAATATTTTAAAATTTGAGATGTTTATCTACCAAACTCAATTTTTATATTTTTAATTTGACTACTAATTTAATTGTAGTAAAATATCTAAATAATGCCTTATAAACCGATGCGCTCGCTCGATGCATTCAGTCGCGCCCAAAGGCTTCTAGACGACGGACCTGTGTCGCCTGTGACGTTCGCCGCTCCCGTCGTAATTCTTGAATCGCGAGTGATTTTGTACTACGCCTAACCAGTTTTGAGACTGTATGAATATTTATTTTTTTATGTCAATAGTGTGACACTTTGTGATTTGTTAATGTTATTCATACATATTAATGTTTTGTATTGTACTTTTGGATAAACAAAATAATGTTTCGTTTGAATAAAGCTATCTTCAATATTAAAGTAATTTTCCTCCATGCCCCGCTCGTTTTCTCCTTGTTCTATACAAATAAAGTGATTAGCTTTATAAAATAGGACAA
Source organism: Luperina testacea (assembly GCA_927399505.1). Lineage (NCBI taxonomy): Eukaryota > Metazoa > Arthropoda > Insecta > Lepidoptera > Noctuidae > Luperina > Luperina testacea. Next base: position 6,930,940 of record OV656771.1, read on the forward strand.
AATGACTTGCTATACTATACTCTCATGGTCTGCGGTCTTATGGCGAGGGAATACTACAGACCTCCCCGTCGTTCTGTATTACGTAAACAATAACACGTGTAATTCGTTTCAGACGTACCTTATAATACGCTGGTCACACTTCATAATTTGGTTTTACGAGTACTATAGTGAATGCCGTAATAAGTTACGATATTTTTATAGGGTACCTGAACATAACATGTCATAATCACAATAAAATCCATCCAGTATTACGCAATCTAGTAAGTAAAACTATGGAGTGCTAATAATAGCGGTTACGGACCAAGATTATTTGTTCCCGCTTCAACGCACACTACGATTATCAGTTTATAGTTCGAACGCACACAGACACACTGCGCTCCTATAATTACCTAATCTAATAGTGCACCGAAATTGATAGGGACTCTTAAGATTCCCTATCCTACTACTAAGTACTACTTTAATATTAATTTTAAGGCTACGCCGACCGAGTTTTATTATAAGTAATCACTAAAACGGGGAATGGTGGCCACTATTTGATTATAATAAAACTAAACAATGTAAAACTACCGTTTATATTAACGTATAATTTTGTGGAGCACAACTTAACGTGCTTATTTTCTGCATTTTCATAAAAGTTACATACCCATATCCGTAATCAGCAAATTTTGCTGATTACGGATATGTAGGTATGTAACTTTTTAAAGCCCAAAATCCGAGTTATTGCACTTATTGTAAGTACGGCAGTATTGTGGCAAAACAAATTATACTAAAATAGTTATGCTAAAGTATATTAGGAAAAAGAACATTAGGTACCTAATACCTATGCGAAAAGAAGGAATCCCTGAAATTAAATAAAGTGCCTGCCTGGATTGGAACTCACGGCCTAGAATTTGTAAGTTGGGCTCGATACCATGGGCCACCACCGTACAGTGCGTGCCACGTAAGAAGAGACTTGACACACCACGTGGTCTGACATGCGCAGAACACGATTTTAGGTATCTTTAGCGGTATGAGGTCTGAGTGCAGGACGGGACCGGACGTCATAGGGGCGGCGGAAAGAGGCGGGGGAGGCGGGGTCAAGTCTCTTCTTACTTGGCACGCACTGTACCTAGATATCTTCATATATTCTTGCTACTGAAACTTAACCGTCTTTTAATCCTAGTAGGTAGATACGGGAAGACTGTCGGTTTTCACAAGGTTCTCATGATAAGTGCCGAAGTTTGTTGCGAAGTTAGCGGGATGGCTGGCTTCCGGTGGTGGCTACGACGAACTTTGACACTAGACACCCACTGTACAAAGTTTGACTGGGTTCATTAACAATTATATAAAATCCTTTGTTGGTTTGTTGGCAACCGTTTTGTAAGGCCACATACCTACCTACCCGTTAAGTAATAGTGCCGTTATTGTTGAAACTAAAGGGACTTAGTTGCAATCTTTGAAGTTTCAACTGAAACTTTTATGGAGGCTATTGGTTTTCGATATTTCAGCGTGAAATTACAGCCTTGGAACCAATAGTTCGTGAAGATGTTCGAGAAACTATAGATATTTTAAGAATTGGTTGCAATGTTTCATATTGAAGTCGGTTTTATTTTCTACCTATCTAGATAAGTTACTACATGACCATGTGGTTGGTAATCTCAATGTTTATGTAGGTATTCACGCCATAATTATAAATAAAAGATTATGGGGTTGAAAACTCAATTTTTTTTTGTTGATAGCCTGTGGGCGGTTTTAGCACAACACTAGCCAGTAGCCATCAATGGCTTCCATTTTGACAGTTCAACAACATTCATTGCGTTATTTACGTTGTTGAGCAGACAAATTTTTCGAACATATGAATCAATGGATTAGCAATATCCTTCAAATTCAGATTATGAATAAAAGTGTGTTACGCTGTACTATCAATAATAGAATAGAATACTCTGTACAGACGCCAGCACATCAAGCTACCCAAAACTGTCAAATTTTCCCAATCAACTTTGAACCTTATGCTTTAGCGATAAAGTAGAAAATCTAATAAAGAAATTTGACAGATTGTAGTAGGTAGCTTGATATGCTGGCGTCTGTACCTACACCATATGAATTATAGACTGCTATTTATTTAATGTACGGTCACCAAAAGGGATAAGTAAACTAGGGTCGTCGGATAAAGTTGAAGATTAGTAATTAAACGACGGATGTTATTAATTAAAATTAAATTAATAAACAAACAGTTCATTAATCAGAGGGGTCCGTGGCTAAATAATAACAGCCGCGCAGGTTGATCGTTCAGGTTAAGCAACGCTTGCCGCGTTTGGTATGTGGATGGGTGACATCTTTACATACCCAGACCACTTCGTGCCTCGGAAAAGCACGTTAAGCCCAGCTGTCATTTGTGGATCTTTGACAGTCGTTACGGGTAGTCAGAAGCCCGAAAGTCATGACAACCAGCCTTACCAAGGAGTATCGTATTACCCAGTAACTGGGTTGTGGACATCAGATAGGCAGTCACTCCACTTAAAATACTGGTATTTAGCTGCATCTGGTTAGACTAGAAGCCAACCCCAACATAGTTAGGGAAAGGCTAGGCAGATAATATAAACAGTTTAATAAATGTGATTCGAAAATATCCATCGGTTTCTTACTAAACTTCAATTATATCCGACGACCCGGGTTATTTATCTCCTTTGGTGACTGTACTCTATTACAGAACTTTGGCGAGTACCTACACCATACCCATATACTTCCCACAATAAAACCAACATGTTTTGAAGATGGCGAAAAAAATGAGGAGTAAAGTAGGTACTTATTCCTGTACGCGTCACTTATCATCCGAATCTCTCGTGCCATCCGTAAGTATGGGAAGTCACGACCATAGCATAGGTAGGTCAATCGATCGATATGCCTCGGGAGCGTTGATTATAATAACAATCTTGTAATCACAACTTTTGCTCCCCATCACTAGTTAGTTTAGATAAACAGGACTGCATATCGACAGCTTAATGAATTATGTTCTTGTTTTTTTCGATGTTACTATTTTCTGTAGGGAAATAAGTCATTTGTTAGGTAGGGGTTCTTGTCGGTGTCCAATAAAGATTAAGTAGGTAGTTGATAATAATTTGAGTTTCATGGCCTTCCACCTGGCCTGGCCTGGCCTTCCTGTTATTATTTAGCCACGGGCAAGGAGGTTAAGCTACGCTTGCCGCGGTTGATCTGTAGATGGGTGATCATCTTTACATACCGAGACCTCTCCGTGTCTTAGAAAGCACTGTAAACCGCTGGTTCGGGCTGTCTTTCGTGGATCTTTGACAGCCGTTACGGGTAGTCAGAAGGCCGAAAGTCTGACAACCAGTCTTACCAAGGGGTATTACCCAGTAACTGGGTTGTGGAGGTCAGATAGGCAGTCGCTCCAAACTGGTATTTAGCTGAATCCGGTTAGACTGCAGAAAGCCGACCCGAACATAGTTCGGAAAAGACTAGGCAGATGATGATTCGTGAGAGTTTTATGGGAAGGCGTTTCTTTTTATTGTCGATTTTTAATAATAAAATAGCCGGTAACAACATTCATAGCAGTGGTAGCCCAGTGGCATCGCCCGCGACTTACAAGTTGTAGGTCGTAGGTTCGAACCCAGACAAGCGCTTTGTGTAAATGCTCAGGATCAAAATATGATTCGCGACAATAACAGGTACATATTTAGGGAATTATAATCATTAGAATCATTAATATATCTTTCTAAGTTAGGTTTCTACCACCAATCTCTTATGGAAAAGTGTTAGTGGTAGAAATCTAACTTAGAAAGATGTATTATTGATTGTAATGATTATACTTCTCTAAATATGTACCTGCTATTGTCGAATCATATTTTGATCAAGATACAACCTGACACTGACCAGCAAATTGCAAAAAAACGTAAGAAAATTTGAATTTCGCGGTCTCCACTACCCATTCACCTTAAGAGTAAATTAGCCTGGGATTACAGATCTGATCTGTAGGAAATCCGAGGACGGTTAAAAGACGCAAAGGAACGGAGCCTCTCGCGGATAAAGCGTGCTGCACACATAGCTGGAAGCTTCTCAAGCTTGCATGAACAAAATGAAGCTTACCAAATAATAATAACAATAATTTTAGACGAGCATGCTCAAGAGTCTGTTTAAAGAAATCGTGGAGCATGTTGCTTGTGAAAGCTGCGTCAAGTTTGATAGAATTTTCATTATGAGGCTTGAACAAGCCATTGCACAATGTGTCTTGTTCAAGACGCAATTAAAATTCTTCTTGCTTGATTGAAAGTGCGTTACTGTTACTGATAGGTTGCATCATGTCACTGCTCATTTGTTTTGTTCAGCTCGTCCCGCCATCTTCTACGGGGTCTGCCGCGACGCGTTCTACCGAGGCTTGAACAAGCCATTGCACAACGTATCTTGTTCAAGACACAATTAAAATTCTTCTTGCTTGATTGAAAGTGCGTTACTGTTACTGATAGCCTGCATCATGTCACTGCTCGTTTGTTTTGTTCAGCTCGTCCCGCCATCTTCTACGGGGTCTGCGGCGACGCCTTCTACCGAGGCTTGAACAAGCCATTGCACAATGTATCTTGTTCAAGACTCAATTAAAATTATTCTTGCTTGATTGAAAGTGCGTTACTGTTACTGTTACTGATAGCCTGCATCATGTCCCTGCTCGTTTGTTTTGTCCAGATCGTCCCGCCATTTTCTACGGGGTCTGAGGCGATGCCTTCTACCTGTGTCGAAAGTGCGTAGGTATGCATATTTAATGCAGCGTAGAGTTAGGTAGAAGTAAGCTCATCGTCGTCGTTTCTTGCTCAAGCAAGAACTGACACTGCTTTAAATTACTTGATCTAGTCTAAGCTTATAATTTATGTAGTCTTATACTACATACAGGGTCAAATTAGCTAGAGAAACTCCGCAGATGTGATGGTTTTTGTTATGATAACATGATAAAAACAAATCAAACATTAATTAAAAAAAAAAAAAAACATTAATTTAATAGTTTTTGTGGGGTCATCACAATACAATCTGTCAAATCTCTTTAATAGATTTTTAACTTTATCGCTAAAGCATAATGCTCAAAGTTGATTGGGAAAATTTGACAGTTTCGGGTAGCTTGATGTGCTGGCGTCTGTACATATATACGAGTAATAGTCACTTGAAATATCAGTTTTTTTTTTGTGTAAAACAAAACAGATTTTCTCAACTCATACTTCAAGTAACAAAAATACCAGCGGTCGTTGACCCCGAAAAAGAACATCAAATAATTTTTTTTTCGTGTTTATATATCGATACCCATAACGTCTGCAGAGTTTCGCTAGATAATTTAATTTGATCCTCTATAGCGCAGTTGTGCAAGCTTGCACAAATTGATTGTTAATTCATTGTTTTTTCTCGATGGGAAATCATCAAATGATCCCTCCCGCTCTTGGTGGAGCGAAAGGGAGTGTCTGACTCTTTCTGACTAAAACCCACCCGTGTTCCTTCCTTAGTCCTTTATGTTCCGGGCCAGCGGAACCCTTCCGGACAATCCCGCTGAATATAATTCAGGCATTGACGAGCTTCCTGCTGTGTGTAGCCGTCTTAAAAGGCAGTCTGAATATCCACATCTATCTGTACGACGCCTTCTGAGCTCAAAGGTAATCTGCCGGATGGCTTTTTATTTTTTGCCAGTGGAACGTAAAAGTTTCGCTTTGAGAGTTTTGCTCGACGTCCTGTCAAGAGCAATAGGGTTGTGATGGATCTCTGAGAGTCGGTAGTAATTTTTTGGTATTTGTATTTGGAGATTCAACAAGACAGATGTACATGATTGGTTTGTTTAAACAGGAAAAACTCTGACCGATAATAATAAATGATGATGATGGCAGCAATATCTAGCATTCAGTAATTGCGCTTCCACCCTTTGACTAAAAACTAAACGGAAAACTCAGTAAAAGCGCGGTATTATTTTAAACAATTGTTGTTCACATTTTAAAATAGTACATTACTTCAGAGGGAAGAAAGTGACAGTTCCATACCGAGATTATGGCATTTGCGCCACGAGCTTGCGAGGGGCGCAAACCATTTGAGGTATGGAACTGTACTTTATCCTGAGGGATGTAAAGTGCTTTTTATTACACCTACGAGGAAAATTATGGACATAAATGCATAGAAATGTTTATATTTAGTTAAAAGTACAATTATTAACCTTTGGCCCGTCGCATGGGGTCTTTGAAAGCCTAGGTGTTAGAAAAACATAAAATTAACACATTTAAAACTATCCAGGAGTTTTAGTACTTGAGGTATCCTCCGAAATTAGATTATAGTTAGCGTTAGCGCGCATCGCCGCTAACTTCAGTTCGCGCGCCAGCGCAGTGAGATACAGAGGTAGTGATGGATTAATTAGCATTAGCATTCATTTTTAGCATGCGAATACTCATTTAGCATTTAGCAAATTAAATGTAGTTGCGAAATTCTGTGAAGTGCGAAGTGAATTAATTTCGCTTCGTATTTCATTCAAACTATTGATGCACGATAATGCCGCGGTACTCAGCGAGACAGCGGCGGCGTGCGCTCTCCGTCGCACCCACGGGAATATTAAATCTATCTTTTTCACGTGACTTTTAGCAGGTGCATTTGATGCTAAGAATAAGGTTAAGCAATTATTATCTTATTATCTTTGATTTGCTCGTACTTAGGGTCGTATATTGTATGAATGCGTGTGATAATTTAATTCGTTAAAATTATTAGCAGGGTGATGCGAACTGCGAAGAATGGGATTAAGGAAATTATTACCTTATTATCTTTGATTTGCTCGTACTTAGGGTCGTATATTGTATGAATGCGTGTGATAATTTAATTCGTTAAAATTATTAGCAGGGTGATGCGAATTGCGAAGAATGGGATTAAGGAAATTATTACCTTATTATCTTTGATTTGTTCGTATTTAAGGTCGTATATTGAATAAATGCGTGTGATTATTTAATAATAATTTGTGTGACACGTGCGTGGCTCGCGTCGTATTGTAATTTATTGTGTCAAAGTTCAGTACGTTTTGGCAAGTGATAGTGAAAGTTTAGTTTTTTTAAATTACATTCTTACGTTACGCTTATTATTGTAGGTACCTACTTAAATTGATAATAGTGTGAACTCATTAATTACCTATCTGTAAATAATAGTAGGTAAGTACCTAGCTAAAAGTAGTGAGAAGTGGCTGTGTATAAAAGTGTAAATAATAATTTTAGGTTTTGTATTATAATTATAGGTAAATATTTTAGTGTAAGTAGGTAGGTACCTAAGTATAGGTAAATAAACTTTTGAACGTGAACATGTCTCGCCGTAAAAACAAAATTCATATAATATATGTAATTATTTAATATCAATTTGTCGTCATATTAGCAAATAGCATAGCAATAGCAGTTAACATGCTAAGACTCAAGAATTCGCATGCTAATGAAATTTATGCGAAATCGCATTAATTACCATCGCTATACAGAGGTGTTTTTGGCGCGAGGGCGTTAAAAGACCCCACGCGACGAACCCCGTAAGTAAAATTGAATTGTTTGATTACTTTTGTAACATGTGTTTTATTTATTTTTTTATTGTTTTAGATTATAATTAAATTATAATTGACTTCTAAAATGTGTGAAGAACAACAACAACGTATATTGAGTTGGTTAGAAGATGAATCTGAAGATGTTTGCGGTAGCGAGGAGGAAGAAGATGAAGTCGCATACACGCATAGTTCGGTGGCGAGGAGGAAGAAGATGAAGTCGCATACGCAAAGTTCTACAATAAAACCAAAGGAGGAGTAGATACAGTGGACAAACTCATCGGTACTTATTCAGTCGCACGTGTTTGCTACCGCTGGCCGCTAAGGTTGTTTTTCACATTTCTTGATGTTGGAGCTGTAAATGCTCACATAATATGGGATACCGTAAGTCAAGAAAACAAAATGGGACGCAAGTATTTCTTGAAAACACTGGCATTTGAATTGTGTCGTCCTCAATTGCAATCGCGGGCCACTATTTCAACTTTGCCTCGGGAATTGAAACAGATCATAAGGCGATTCACACCCCAGCTTTAGAATATTCAACCTGATGGAAACGACATCGCTCCTATGAGGCAGCGCTGCATTATATTGTCCAAGACGAACAGATAGAAAATTCAAATCAATCTGCCACTTTTGCAAGGGTAATTATATGCCCTACACATACTAAACTGGTATGTACTGACTGTGTCCAAACGGAAAATTAGTCTGATTTAGTTTGATAAAAGTTGTGTTTTTTTTTTGTTGGTGCGAGTCAAATTTTATGTTACAATGTTGATTGTTCTTATGTGATCTCATATAGGTATAATATAAATTAAAGTTGATTGATTTAGTTAGAATAAAAATATTTTTTCTGTGATGTGATCTCAAAGAGAGAAATTTATGTTCCTAATTTAAGATTGGAAATTTAAACAATAAATAAATGAATATTTTTGATAATTTTTTTGTAATTTTATTTTCATTAAATAAATAAATAAGAAACTGCTAAAATAGTTCGAAAGATACAAATTTTAAGGGGTTTTATAGGCGTTTTATTCTTGAGGTTTTGAGGGACCCCACGCGACTAACCGCGTTATTAAAAGATGCGCGACGGGCCGAAGGTTAAAAGTGCAGCTCTTAGATTAATAACGCCTAGATCGATAGTCTTCATACAAGCGCTTCGTCTCAAGTGAGGCAAAAACGCACACATCAATCTATTGATGTATGCGTGAGCATTGCGTATTTACGATCGCCGACACGCACACAAACAAAACTCTGATGTTGTGGAGTGTGTACAGTGCAGTAGTGTTTCCCCGAAAGTGGGGAAATTTTATACTTACGTAAAATCGGATTATTTATCTTGTACTTGGTAACGTACTAGTTCTATTTAAAGCTTGTTATAAAAATAACATGTTAATTTACATTAAAACGAATATTTGTAATTAAAATCTATATTTATTATAAGTTAACATTCAATAGGTACATGAATGAGCAGCATTAATGGTTTTAATCATTTTAAGTAAAAACACGCAAAAGGGAGATGAAAATGTATCGATGTTACTGATAAATTATGAGAAAATACGTCATGAACAACTAATCAATTAAAATCATCATGGTTATGTGTTATGGTATTTGTATGTATGGAAACCACAGAGCAACCATAGAGCAAGAAAATAAAAAAAAACTTCATTATTTGTTAGCGCCGTCTTTGCTTAGCTAGTACCATTTATGAAACCAGTTTTTTTTTCTTAATTTCAATCTGTGAGAAAATCCCTTATTAAATTAGATTTCATTTAGCGTGAAAGTTTCTTTACACTAGAAGCGCACGATTTCTATATTTTTACTGGTCTAAAGAATAGCAAGTTTTTTTCGCTAAAGTCTAACTAAATTGTTTGCAGCTGATAAAGATGATTTTTTTTTGCATGTACACTCTACTTATCTATATTAAATATCCGTATATTATTTATTTATATTTGAATTGAGCTCACCAAGACCTTAATTTTGATACCCATGTTGTAATAATTTAAAATAAATAGTTTCTTTTCAAATCTCAAAATGGCGCTACAAAGCCGCCATATTGATTTTTCTCTAAAAAAATTTTGGGCAGTTGTGTAAAAATCTCGGGTTCATTGTAAAAAAAAAATACGGGTGTGTATTTATTTTTCGTTGAACAATAGGGTAATTCATTGCAACTGGTAACACCTTCATAACATGGCGGCCTAAAATTTTGTTGTCGTATTTAATTTTTGTATTCATTATTGTAGCAAAACACAAGTCGAATTGTAGTACTTACCTATGAAATGATATGTTGGTAGGTTTTTTATTCTTTTCTGATGCATTGTGACACCCATTCACTACACAATAAGTCATTATTAATGAAATTGTCTCGGAAAGCTCGGAGATGTTTGCTCTAGCGTTTGACCTTGACAACTGGCGGACGTTCGGAACGTAGTGAGTCTTTTAGACTCACTTGAAAGTGCCTCACTGAAATCGCGCGTACTCGGTTTCTAGGCGTTATAATTCTATGGTGCAGCTATTATAAATAATTTCGTTTTTAATTTTCTGTATGCACCAAGGAGGTTGGTAACTGGTAAAAAAAAAAACTGTATGTGGCCAGTAACAATTTACTTGAAATTTAATTAGTAGACAGTTAAAGTCTCTTGGCAGTATGACTGCTGACAAATGTTCGGTCGGTTGACGCGGTCGAGTGCGGACGCTATAGTCGCAATTTATTCGTTATTTTACCCAGAAAATGGTGTGTTAATTCATGGGAAGTTGATTCGTAATATTGTCGTACAACCAATGAACTAAGTGCTAAAGTGGAGTGAACTTTTTCGCTGATTATATTCGCGAGTGCAAGATCGGGCGCGCTAGCAAGGCCGAGGTAAGCTCTTCCTCACCTCGGGGGAAAGAGATAGGCTGCGCGCGACAAATAATTCATCCTTGTCGCACGACTGCGAGACGTGGAGCGATTGGCGGTACACTTTCACACCGACGTAATTTTTGATATACATTTCAAAAATAATAGGACTGTTTTACACTAAAATAAAACAGTCATTATGTGCCGAAAGAAAGACACAGCGTTAGTATGAAGAAGCAGTCTATGATTCTGGTTTCTAGGAGCATAGATATTGTAAAAACATACCTGATTCTCTTTGGATTTACGTTGTTACCTCTCACTTCCGGCAGGGGTCGCTATCTCTGGTTCGTGCGGCCGGCCGTTTAGGTTTTCATAGTGTCTTCGTACCAGCAAGGACCTTGAGCTAACGCTGTGTCTTTCTTTCGGCACATAATGACTGTTTTATTTTAGTGTAAAACAGTCCTATTATATGCCTACCAGAAAGACACAGCGTTAGTATGAAGACTTGTTTGATATCTGCTGGTGAAGGTAACATAATAAACGCTATGTGAAATAAATAAATGTGTTAAAGAATGAAAGAAATTCATTTCAGATTGAACATTTATTATCAATTACCATGATCAGTAAGGTAATATTACTGATAATTAATTATAATCATTTTAAATTAAAATGAACAATTGTTAGGTACTTCAACTTAAACAATCAACTTTGGCACATAAACTTAACAATTCTAATTAAAACTTGAGAAATTTAATCGTAACAAATCTTCCTCTTCATTATTTGTATTTTTTATAATTTCTCTACAATAAAATTTTCTGAAAGTCTTATCACTCTTCCAGTTCCCTCTTGCCAATATATCATCCACTGGAACATTCTCCCACCAGCCTTTGGATGCTACAGCTGCTCTGACGCTTCCTGGAGTAGCTTCTAAATTTAAATCTTTAAATATAGATTTAATCCAACCTGCTATGATAGTCCTTGTAGCTGGTTTTATTTGGCCTTTTAATGAAACAAATAGACTTGTAACATTACTATTAATTCGTCTTCCCTGTGAAATCTGAATTAATTGTGAAATATGTCTCAAGGGACATATATTTGCATCTGGGTGTTTTAATAAAGACCAGCCAGACTGTCTATATTTGCTTGAGTCTGTTTTTGATCCAAACCTTGGCCATAATATAATTTTTTCTTCTTCTTTTATGAAGTTGTTTTGAGAAATATCCAACAAGGTAAGGTCATGTATCCTTCTGCCTGATGCTAACAATAAAATAATTGCAGTTCTTCTTGAAATATCAAAAAGTGAATTTGTGCTTGGAACTGTTTTCAACCAATTGAAAATTATTTTTGTGTCCCAAATAGGGGATTTTGTAGGTGGAGGTTTTGCTAATGCTATGGCTTTTAAAACTTGTTGAACAAAGAAATTTTTTGATAGATTGTCTGCATTTGAAGCACAGAAGGTAGAAATAGCTGATTTATGTAATAAAATTGTGTTCACTGAAAAATTTCTTTTTAAATGCAGATCTGCTAAAAATCTTGCAACATCTTTGCCATCTGGAAATCTTTTATTAATATTATTTGTGGCACAATATGATAGCCACCTTTTTATAGGGGCTTTGTAAGTATTTAGAGTGCTTTTGCGCCAACTGTTACTTAGTAATTCAATTTCCTCCCTACTCCAGTTTGCTACCTGATCTGACCACCCCCAATTTTCCAAGCTTGGAGGGACAACTTGTCCACTTGTGGGGGACAGAGCCCTGTCGATCGATCTATCAGGTTCTTCCGCAGATCTGTTATCGATATTGGGTCTGACAGGGCCCTGGCTTGTAGATCGGTCAGCCAAAAGCACTGATCCCACTGTGGTGCTATTACTATGTACGTCCCTATGGCTCTGTTTAGTTGATGTAGCACCCGAGGGATCAAGTTGGGTGGAGGGAACACCCAGCCCAACTGAAAGTCCCAATCTCGACTGAAGGCGTCGCAAAAATTTGCTGACCCATCTGTTGAGTCCCAAGTTACGTATTGGGGGACCACTGCTGTTTCTTTTGAAGCGAACAGGTCTACGTCTGGGACGCCCCATTTTTGGAATATTACATTCTTGGCTTGGGGTTGTAGTTGCCATTCGGGGACCGGTTTTCCTCTTGAGAGGCGGTCTGCAATCCCGTTTAACCTCCCCGGGAGGTATGATGCCGACAGCGTTATGTTGTGCTGCTCGGTTAGGTGAAGGAGTTTGCTTGTTAGGCCCAACAGGGCTAAGGACCGGGTTCCCCCCTCGTTCCTTAAGTAGGCTATGAGGGTTCGATTGTCCGACTGCACTAGAACATGTGCGTCCTTCATGTGTGCACCTTGTCTTACTAAGGCTGCATACACCGCAAACATTTCCTTCACATTGGAATGCCACTTTTGCTGGCGGCGATTCCATTTCCCCGACAACATTGTGTTGTTCAGGTGTGCTCCCCAGCCCGCGTCCGCCGCGTCTGTGGTGAGAAAGTGGGTAACCTTGGGGGTGTGCATTGGTCTTGCACTTTTCCCTACATTTTTTATCCACCATTGTAACTCTTGAGTCACTAGAGGTGGTAACTCCCTCTTTTGCCTTGGTCTGGCTCCTCTGAATGATTTTAGAAAAATCTGAGTACGGCGACAATGGAGGCGACCGTTTAGGGTTGCTAAATTTGCAAAATTTAACATACCCAGCAATTTTTGCATCACTCGGAGACACGACTCTTTCTTCTGTAATAAGCTTGTTGATAGTTCTAGAATTTTTTCTACTTTTTTTACAGGAAGTGAAATTAGTTTTGTTTTTGTATCCCATATTATGCCTAAATATTCTATTTCTTGGGTTGGGGTGAGAAGTGATTTTTGAAAGTTGACATGCCAACCCAACTTTTCCAGAGTATGTATGGTTATTTTGGTGTGTTCTATGAGTTGTGTCTGATTTTGACTGGCTATTAGAAAATCGTCCAAGTAAACTATTATTCTTATGCCTTGTTTCCGAAGGATTTCCGCAATCCAATTGGTCACTGAGGCGAAGGAGTGAGGAGCTGATGAGAGACCGAAAGGCAAGGCCGTTAACTGTAATATTTCGCCTCCATATATAATGCGCAGAAAACGCCTGTGGGTTTCCTTTATGTTTAGGTGAAAATATGCCTGATGGAGGTCTATTTTTGTCATCCAGTCCCTGTCCTGTAGGAACTGAATTACATCCTGCCGAGAAATTAATTGGAAATGTCGAGTCGAGACATGTACATTTAGGCTCTTTAAATTGAAAATAGGGCGTATCCCCCCCTCTGGTTTTTGGACTAAAAACATTTTGGAATGAAAGCCAGGTGTTATGTTTTTTGGTTTCTCTAAAATGTTTGCATCTTTTAACTGTTGTATGGTTTCCGTCATCTTGTTGGATGACTTTGTTGCAAACTTGTTTAATATTCTTTTGTAAGGGTAATGTAAAGGAGGTTTTGTTGAAAATGGTATGCGACTCTCTGCTATTATTTTTTGAATATATTGACTGGCCCCCAATTGTTCCCATGCCTGAACATGGGATTTTAGGCAACCGCCTTTGAATGTCCTGCTTTGATTGTCACTTATCTTTAACACTGGAGGTATCTTGGGTGCCTGTATGACGAAAGGAATGCTTTTTGTAATTATTATTTTTAGATTTTTTGTCCGAGTTAAACTTAGTTTTCTTATTGAAATTAGTTTTATAAGATGGCTTGAAACTTTTATTGTTAACCTGATTGCTATTATTTACTTTCTTTTTATCTTTTAAATAACTTGGCATGTTAAGCCATACCTGCGAGCCTCCTAAAGAATCTACCAGAGGGATGAGCGCTTCTCTGTTGAAGAGATACTCAGCGCTAGGTGGAATATTTTGTAATGCTAATTTAAGATTAAAGTTATGAACTTCTTTTAGAATGCGGTCACGTCTAACCTCAATACATTCAGCTCGCTTGCCACATATGACTTGCATACAAGTTTCCATATTTTTATATGAAGGGGACGCTGGACCAAATTTTTCAGACAATTTATCATAGAGAGTGCTTGCATTGAGCTCTGTGTCAGAACCAGCAGCCCAATTTACAACCTCCTGCAAACCATTTTTCAAAAGTTGCCTATTTTCCAAAACGGCATTTGACAATCCCGCTAACAACTGCTCCGTACTAGCCAAATAATCTATTCCTTTATTAAGGTGACATAATTCCTCATTTAATTTTAAGCCTATAAAACCTGGTGTTGCCATCAGTGCCTGTAAGTCCTTTTTATACCGAATGCCCTTCCAGGCCTGTGAGTTAAATTGTTGAAGACTATTTAACTCTGCAAGTTTAACGGGATCGGCAACAGGTACAATCTTAGATTCGTCATAACTTATTTTCAACTCCCCCAAACACATATTATTATTATTAGTTGCTTTACATAAAACTTGTGGTTTGTTTAGAAACTGACTATTAGTCGTATTCGTAGAACTCACGGAATTAAAATGGCTGCCGATATTTTCTTTATTATTGTTAATATTCGTACTAATAGCCGTGAAAATCTGCGGCATTTGAGCTACACAGTCCGATAAATATGTAACTTGATTAATTAAAGTGTCCATGCGAGGATCCGAACAAGTTTCGACTTGTTTGAACCTGCGCCGCCGTTTAGACCTTTTATTAGGTGGCGGCGAGGCAAAACCTTCTTCGTCTTCCGAAGACGAGGAACTGCTTTGCGATGAGCTTGAGCTCACAGCTCTTCGCTCTCCATCCGGAGCAGCGACTTGAGCTACAGGTTCAGCAGGGACGGAATCCTCAGAGTTCATATTAGGGGCAGGTACTTACCGAATCGCCGTCAATGACACAACACTGAACACTAAAACACTGAATACGTGTTTATTAATAGTGTACAAACACTCTAACACTATTTTCAGACCGAAAACAATGAATTATTGGAATCTACTAAGATTTTTGTCAGTTTGTTAACTTTAAAAAACTTTTGCTCCTGTCACGACAAAAATCATAAACGCTATGAAAACCTAAACGGCCGGCCGCACGAACCAGAGATAGCGACCCCTGCCGGAAGTGAGAGGTAACAACGTAAATCCAAAGAGAATCAGGTATGTTTTTACAATATCTATGCTCCTAGAAACCAGAATCATAGACTGCTTCTTCATACTAACGCTGTGTCTTTCTGGTAGGCATATAATGGCGAAACAGTGCGGCGCCTGCAGTTCAACTATCGCAGATAGCTTCTTTATGGAATGCTCAAATGAAAAATGCATGAAAGGGTACGAGTTAAGTTGTCTCAAAATTAATCTAGATGCTTTTAAAACATTTACCCCGGCATACAAAAAGAAATGGGTATGTCCAGAGTGTGTTTGTCTAAATCCAAAGTGCGGAAATATAGATACACCGGTCAGAGCGGATACCAGCAGACTACACATAACCACGACACCTGACAATGTGAACACCCAACGAGGAAGCCGTGTCCAATGCTCACCGATAATTTTACAGGACGTGGATTCGCTGTTACTGGATGAACTAAAGCAGTTTCGATCAGATATTGTGGCCCGCCTGGACTCTCAGGCAAATGCGATTACGCTCATGCAAGATCAATATACGCAAACAAAAAATGATCTTGACAAATTAGTTAAAATAATGACGGCGGTAGAAGAAAAACTCAATCTTCAATTGGCTCACAATACCCTACCTCAGGCATCATCTACCATCGTTCCACCATCGAAGGAGGCATCGATTAGTTCGACTAGTTCTCACGCTACATTTGCTGAAGCCGTTGGTCAAAATAAAACCAATAAATATAAAAATAATAATAATACCACTACGGTTAACCAACCTACCGCCAAAATCCATAATGTAAACAAGGGTATGGCCACAAAATCTGCTCCTGTACTTAGAACGCAGGCGAGTTATACAAGCACCGCCCCCGACACTATTGAACAGTCGGAACATGAAGAAGAAACGGGCTGGACTACTGTAAAATATAATAAACCTAATCGTCTGTCCAAAAACGTGACTATTGGAAGAAATACGGAAATAAAAGGCATAGTGGCCATGGAAAGAATGAAATACCTACATGTATGGCGCTTACATCCAGAAACCACTGTAGAAACTATGACTGATTATGTAAAAAATCTATGTGGGCCTGAAGCGCTTATGAAAATTGAGAAGATCAAGCACAGAACAGCACGGGATTACTCGTCTTTTGTTATAGGCGTATCCGAAAAACACTATGCAGTGTTGAATAATGCGGAAGTTTGGCCACTGAACACCGAATTTAATGAATGGATTTGGTTTCGTAAGCAACCCAACAACCCGCTCCATAAGTAATAGTGTAATTGAAATATATTACCAAAATGTTAGGGGTCTTCGAACTAAGCTAGACAACTTCAGAAATAACATAATGTCATCCGCCTCAGACTTATTCGCTATTACTGAATCTGGCTGCAGTGAGTCCATACAAGACGCGGAAATTGTTCCACTCGGATATAAAATATTGCGATGTGACCGAGCGGATGGTCGAAAGCAAGGCGGCGCGCTTCTCGTGGCCACACACCGGTTCGAGCTGCGTCAACTACCTATCTTGGACGCATCGATAGACACTTGTGTATTCGAAATGGTTTGTGCAACGATACATTTAAATAAGCGTTTTTTGTTTGTATGTTGTGTTATCTACATTCCACCAGGTAGTTCGGAAAGTGACTACATGTTGTTATTTAGAGTAATAGAAAAATTGTGTGATAGGTATGGAGAAGTTATTGTAATTGGTGATTTTAATTTGTATTCCTGTCCTGCTAATATTAGTAATTATTTCGAATGTTTTTTGTCATACTGCGAGTTCACTCAAAGTAACACAGTACCCAACCACTTAGGTCGTCAGTTGGATTTGGTTCTGAGTGCGGGCGTTAGCGGGGGGGTGACGGTGGTGGAGGCGGATGAGGCGCTGGTGCCGGTTGACGCGCACCATCCGCCGCTGGCGGTTAGCGTGCGCCCGGCCCCCGCCCCGCCGATTTCCGCCGCCGACGCCCGCGATTCTAGTGCACACCATATTAGGCCACAGTGGAACTGGAATAAGGCCGATTTTCAATTGTTGTATTCTAGGATAATGTCCATTGACTGGAGTATAATGTATGGAATGCGAGATTTGGAAGAGATGTTGAACTTCTTTTATGATAACGTTAATTGTACTATAAATGGGTGCGTACCCCGGAAAAAACTTGCTGGGGGAAATTCACGGTACGTATACCCAGTATGGTACACGGCAGATATAATAAGAAATATAAAAATTAAAGCCACTTTTCACAAAAAATTCAAAAAAACTAAGTTGGATAGCGATTATCACAAGTTTGCGGAGTGTAGAACTCGTGTAAAAAAGTTAATAGAAATTGCGCTCATAGAACATAAAAATAAAATTCAGTATCAATTTGTAAAGGATCCAAAATTGTTTTGGCAGTATATTAGATCTAAAAGAAAAACATCTAGTAAGCACGTTATCATAAAGGACGGTCAACATCTAACGGATAATGAGTGTGCTGGGCAGTTCGCAGACTTTTTTGAGTCTGTGTACAACAAGGAACCACCCCAACTGGATGCGTGCGCGGCGGCGGCGGGGGTCGGCGCCACCAGTGCACGAGTACATATTGAGGCGCTGAGTCTTTCAGAGGTTCGGCAGGCGCTTGGGAGTCTCAAGCCAAAGCGTTCGTCTGGCCCAGACGGTATACCAGCGTTTCTGTTCCGAGACTGTGGGAGAGTACTGGCGGAACCATTACTTCACATTTTTAATGCATGTTTAGAACAAGCCACGTTCCCTCATAGGTGGAAGATCACGCGCGTTGTTCCGGTTCCTAAAGGAAAGTCAAGTCCGGATATCGGTAACTATAGACCGGTGGCTGTACTCTCGACGCCTGCTAAAGTACTGGAGTCAGCTATTCAGCGCTCCGTTCAGGGACAGGTGCGCGCGCGTCTGTCAGATGCGCAACATGGGTTCCTGCCGGGACGCAGCACTGCCACCAACCTACTCAACTTTATGGTACAGGTAGTACCGGCAGTAGATTCTGGGGTACAGGTAGATGCTGCGTACTTCGATTTTAAAAAGGCGTTCGATACCGTGGATAATGACGTGTTATTGAGGAAGCTCGCGAGGATTGGATGTACATTACCTCTGCTACAGTTCTTCGCTAGCTATATGAAGGATCGCCAGCAGTATGTAGACTACAATGGCTGTGAATCTCAACCTTATTACACGAGATCGGGCGTGAGCCAGGGCAGCAATGTTGGGCCTCTCGAATTTATAATCATGATAAATGACTTACCGGAAGTCGTCAGGCATGGGACTTGTTTATTGTTTGCAGATGACCTGAAATTGCTGCTCGAGGTTGAGGATCACTCGGATTGTGAACGCCTGCAGGAGGACATCAACAGAGTAGTCGAGTGGAGCAATGACAACAAGCTGCATTTTAATGTTGCTAAATGTTCGGTAATGTCGTTCACTCGCGCACGAACTCCTTTGAATTATCAATACAAGGTTGAGGATGTGCCAATGCAGCGAGTGTCTCAGGTTCGAGACTTAGGAAAAGTTTTCTCTCAGGAACTAACCTTCCGTGAACATATCGGAAAGATATGTAAGAAGGCATACAGAAACCTAGGATTCGTACTCAGGCAGTCTCAGGGGTTCACCAACATCACGACACTTAGGGTATTATATGATGCATTAGTCAGAAGTCACCTTGAACATAGTGCATTCATATGGGCTCCTCATGAGGAGAAATACAGTGGTATGTTGGAACGTATTCAAAATAAGTTCACTAGACACTTGTATTACAAACTGTATGGGGTGTATCCTTTTTACCCATTAATGTACCCTACACTATTTGTTCTTGGTATGGTAGGGTATAACACTTTGAGGGTACGACGGGACTTTTCGCTCGTAGCGTATGTAGTGAAGCTACTACGTGGCGTAGCGCATAACCCGGGAGTGCTGCGGCACCTGGAGCTCTGCGTGCCAGACAGGTACGTGTGGAGGCGGCGACGCCCGCCCCTGCTTGCTGCGCCTGCAGCCAGAACCAACCTTCTGGCGAGAACTCCTTTCACTAGAGCCATACGGGTGGTGAATGAGGTTCACGAGAGGGTTGATGTATTGTGGTGCAACTTGAGTGAATTCGCAAAAGTTACATTATATATATTAAGTTACTTAGATTTAAGAATAAAGTAGATTATTTTTTATAAGATGTAGAATTTAGCTTGTAAGGCCAAACTATCGCATTGGATCGTAGATCTGTGAAGATAGTTTAGGTAAGATTTGTATAAATAAATAAATAAATAAATTTAAAAAAAAGAAAAACCGGGTATGTAACGGAATTTCATACATACTTCCCACCCTTGGGTCGGAAGGATTTTCATACAAACTTCCATACCTTGGGATGAAAAGATTTGAAGGGCGGGATAAAGGCGTTTCTTCCCTCTAATTGGTATAATTAGTGTGTATTTTCAGAGCAGGTGTGATGAAATAGTACATTACTTCAGAGGGAAGAAAGTGACAGTTCCATACCGAGATTATGGCATTTGCGCCACGAGCTTGCGAGGGGCGCAAACCATTTGAGGTATGGAACTGTACTTTATCCTGAGGGATGTATAGTGCTTTTTATTACACCTACGAGGAAAATTATGGACATAAATGCATAGAAATGTTTATATTTAGTTAAAAGTACAATTATTAAAAGTGCAGCTATTATAAATAATTTCGTTTTTAATTTTCTGTATGCACCAAGGAGGTTGGTAACTGGTAAAAAAAAAACTGTATGTGGCCAGTAACAATTTACTTGAAATTTAAATAGTAGACAGTTAAAGTCTCTTGGCAGTATGACTGCTGACAAATTAAAAAAAAAAGAAAAACCGGGTATGTAATGGAATTTCATACATACTTCCCACCCTTGGGTCGGAAGGATTTTCATACAAACTTCCATACCTTGGGATGAAAGGATTGGAAGGGCGGGATAAAGGCGTTTCTTCCCTCTAATTGGTATAATTAGTATGTATTTTCAGAGCAGGTGTGATAAAAAGAATATTGTGTATGCCTTTAAGTGATGTAGGTATTTATTAGCAGCGCCCCGCGGTTTCACTCGCATAAGTTTTGATCCCGTGGGAATATCGGGATAAAAGTACCTATCCTAATATGTGTTAATGCTGGTTATAAACTGTCTCATCATCTGCCTAGCCTTTTCCCAACTATGTTGGGGTCAGCTTGCAGTGTAACCGGATGCAGGTGAATACCGGTATTTCACATGGAGTGACTGTCTATCTGACCTCCACAACCTAGTTACTGGGCGACACTCCTTGATAAGACTGGTTGTCAGACTTTCGGGCTTCTGACTACCCGTAAAGACTGTCAAAGATCTACGAATGACAGCCGAGACCAACGGCTTAACGTGCTTTGCGAGGCATGGAGGAGTTTTGGTAAGAAAAAAAAAAAGCACTCGCGTTATTGCTAACGCGAACAACGGGTTCATGCAAACAAACAAAATAAAAATAAAAGTTCTTTATTTGTCAGTACTCTGCCATGAATGCCACATCTAGTACCTAATACATCCAATTTTACTTTAGATCCGTGTTTATTCGGTTGGTGATAATTTTTTTTTTCTGGATAGGATGTCATCAAAATGACCCGTCCCGCTCTGGGTAGAGCGGAAGGGAGTGTTAGACTCTTACTGACCTAAACCCACCCGTGTGCCTTCCTTAGCCCTTTATGTTCCTGGCCAGCGGTAACCCTTTCGGACAATCCCGCTCCCGGCAGGCTTCGGCCCTGACGGGCCCCTTCTCTTGATGCTGACATCTCTTTGAGGCGCGCGTGGAACACGTACACGTCGTCTGGCACGGGCCTGGTCCTGATCGGACGTTGAGCTACGAGATAGTCTTGATAGGTAAGTACCTATTATCTACTAGCAACGAAGGAGTCTATCTAAAGATAAATAAAATACATTTTAGTAAGTACAATGCGCGCCACGAAAGATGAGACTTGACCCCGCCTCCCCCGCTCTTTCCGCCGCCCCTATGACGTCCGGTCCCGTCCCGCACTCAGACCTCATACCGCTAAAGATACCTAAAATCGTGTACTGCGCAAGTCAAACCACGTGGTGTGTCAGTCTCATCTTTCGTGGCACGCATTGTATGTAGAAACCAGCACGCATAGAACTATCAATCTCAATTTGAATCACTTTGAAGGATATTGCTAATCCAATGCTTATTATGTTCGTAAAATTTGTCTGCTTATCAATGTAAATAACGCAATGAATGTTGTTGAACTGTCAAAATGAAAGCCATTGCTACTGTTAGTGTTACGCAATTACCCCGCTGACCTGGCGAATTTCGTAGCGCCTCAGAATCAAAAAAGCCGTTCCATACAAAATGTATGAGAAAATGAACTTCATTTTTTTTTCGTGAGTTATAAACGACCCGACTAAAGGCTCCTGCAAACAGGCGCGACGCGCGACGCGAATCGCGCGCGACACAAAGACACCGCTCGTTGCGCGACTTGCGGTGCCTTTGTGTCGCGTGTCGCGTCGCGCCTGTGTGTACGAGCCTTAACCCGACTTTAAAGATATAGGTAGTTAGGTACCTACCGTACCTACCTAATCTTCAAGAAATATAGCATCCAAACAACAATTCTACGTGTGATTCTGAGTTGCCAGTCAGTTACGTAGAACTTCTTAATATTTGCAAATTAAAGTTCGAAAAGCTGCGAAAATATTCGTAAATATTTATGTTCGAAGAAGTTCCTCTTCAAACGAGATTTGATTGGAGTGGCTCAAAGTTCAACTGTTTGGATCCAGTGTACTTATTCGCATTTAGAGTGCCTACTTCTTCAGAAATTATTAACGTAAAGTTTCTGAGATGTTAGCTCGAATGAAATCTGAATCAAACGAAGGCCGCTTGGGATCAGGAAGTATAATTATAAACAGGTAAACTTCGCAAGAATAAGTAGGTACTTATTATTACGAAGTTTTCGTCCTTAATATTGGCTTATGAAAATAATCTAAGTAGCTACAGACAGCTTCATTATATGGAACACTTCAAGTTTTAAAATAATTATTACACTGCTACAATATTGAATTGTTTGTGTCATCATCACTATTTCAGCCGAAAGACGTCCACTGCTGGAGATAGGCCTCCCCCAAGCACCTCTACTTCGACCGGTCCTGTGCTTCTCGCATCCAAAGGGTTTTTGCGGCCTTTACAAGGTCATCGAACCACCTTGTGGGACGCCTTCCAACGCTACGTCTTCCGGTACGCGGTCGCTAGTCCAGAACCTTTCTGCCCCATCGGCCATCTGTTCTGCGAGCAATGTGCCCTGCCCACTGCCACTTAAGTTTGGAAATTCTTCGGCCTATGTCGGTTACCTTGGTTCTCCTGCGGATCTCCTCATTTCTGATTCGATCACGCAGGGAAACTCCAAGCATAGCCCTCTCCATTGCCCTTTGGGTAATTGTTTGTGTACCTTCACTGTATACAGCATTTGATGATTTCCCATCCGCAATCAAAATAATGCCCTCCTATAGAGGTACCTCTACATATACCTTTAACTCTGCCAACAACTCTATTGCATTAAGGCTCCTTCAAACAGGCGCGACACGACACGCGACACAATGGGACCGCAAGTCGCGCAACGAGCGGTGTCTTTGTTTCGCGCGCGATTATATCGCGTGTCGCGCCTGTTTGTAGGAACCTTTAGTTGTGATCGAGTATTTAAAACTAAATTTGGTCTGGCGAATCATACTTACTCATATCACATGCTAGGAAATAATAATACATAATATATTGAAATTTATAAGGACTACATAATTATGTCGTATCTATATGTATTTTACTGTGTATATATAAATAATAAAATAAATGGATAGGTATGGCACAAAATAAATAATATCTAATGAATAATCAATACCTACTAGGAACATAATTGTAAAGTCAAGTATCTAACAAAGTTACTTCTAAAGGTTTCAAAGACACCGACGAGATTTTGTAACGCAAGAAATAATACAATTTCCTCGAAAATTATATTAACAGCAAAGCAAGCTTGGGACCTTACAAATAATCACGCACGAGTTACTTTCAAACGGAAGCTTGTAAATTTAATTAAACAAACACAGAGCCACGTAAATCGTACCTACCTACAGACTAAATATTTAATATAACCAGCCTATATAATAATTATAACTACATATAAATACAGATAGAGATTGAACGGGGAAATAGGTAATCATTTAAACTCACATGTAACGAATAAAGAAAAGTGATATTGGGTTTTTCTCTCAGGATTTTCTCAGTAGTAGCGTCTAGAATAGTGCCGATTTATGGCAATAGGGATGCCTATATGGGGATTTTCTCAGTAGTAGCGTCTAGAATAGTGCCGATTTATGGCAATAGGGATGCCTATATGGGGATTTTCTCAGTAGCAGCGTCTAGAATAGTGCCGATTTATGGCAATAGGGATGCCTATATGGGGATTTTCTCAGTAGTAGCGTCTAGAATAGTGCCGATTTATGGCAATAGGGATGCCTATATGGGGATTTTCTCAGTAGCAGCGTCTAGAATAGTGCCGATTTATGGCAATAGGGATGCCTATATGGGACGCCGGTTTATAGGGATGCCTATATGGGACTTCAACATATCTGGCGAAATGCGGGTGTACTTAAGGGGCTTACATGACCTAAAGCGCGGTCACTGTCGGACTGCATAGAAGAGAAAGAGAAGCGCGATGACACAACGCTGGTAAATTATTGCAAAATATGAAGCACTTATTTAATTACAAAAATCTATTGTTTGGACTAAAAAACTAAAACACTAGTATTTTAGTATGTTGCTTGTAGAATAATCTGACAAAAAAACAGAATGATTGTATGTACCTATATTAGTATGGTTTTCATTGTAAAAAGAAAGTTTTTAGAGGTATGTTCATGATTTTTTTCTATCGTATCAAATCAGTTGTATTATGTTTTCAACACACTATCTAGTATCTACCTAGCATATATCCTGTAAAATATCATATATTTTTCTGATTTTGTTTACTGTAGTCGATCATATACTTTTATTGTTTCTAAAACTTGCGTTTTTTGTGTTTACACACAATGGCGTGGTTTGTTACTCATCACGCGATGAGTAGGTACCAAATAATATCGGTTTCGGTTTTCGTATAACCGGAGTCAAACGTCATTACTAAAATATAATGTCTAAATCATACAGATTACCAATGTCGAACGAAATCGATCTTAAAAAAAAAAACTTCCATGTAGACCTACCGTAGGTTCACCTCTACCCGACCTTACAGGGCAACAAGGCGAGATGTTATGATATTTTCTGTGTTTTACATTTACAGATTAATTAAAAACACGGTAGCTAGCAGTTAAAAAACAAAATACAGTATTCCTTAAAACACGGTAGCTAGCAGTTTATATACAAACAAAATACAGTATTCCTTTACATTTTGAAGTTGGTCAGATTTTCCAGTTATTTCAAAAGCAACGCTTCCGTACCTTATGAAGTACGTATAGCATCAAAAAACCAAATAAATTGTAGGATATCTGGATATTGGACGGAAAAGCGCTCTTTGACGTTTCGAAACATCGTTCTCGGATTAAAATGTTCACAAAGGAACGTATAACTTTACTTGTAAAA
The DNA here is from genome assembly GCA_927399505.1 of Luperina testacea. Lineage (NCBI taxonomy): Eukaryota > Metazoa > Arthropoda > Insecta > Lepidoptera > Noctuidae > Luperina > Luperina testacea. Next base: position 6,955,943 of record OV656771.1, read on the forward strand.
CGGGAATTGGGAGCTGCCTTAATTTACCCGTTATTGGGGGTTGTTAAAATACTGTTGAATGGCGTAAAAATGACAAGGAAATGGCTGGAAATTTCAAGTTATTCAGAAAATGTTGACGATGCCCTAGGCCCGTTTATTCAGTGTTGTTTAAGTTTCAAATAAGAATTCCCTTCATAATACAATTTTAATTTCTAATTTCCCTTGTTCACTCTTTCCAGGGGCTCTGCGAAAGGGTAAACTCTATGAAAATTAAATTTTAAATAATAAATGTTGTCCATGAAGTTATAAAGTCCTCAAGGGTTTATGTTAAAATATAAAGTTTCGAAGGAGTTCGACGCGTAGTTACAATTCCTGTCGTTTTTTCTTTGTTTAGGCTTCCTTATTAATTAATATCTACTTGATAAAGATTGCTCAGTTTGTCCTATACGGGGACCCATTAAAATAGATGGACAAATTTTAACACAGCGCTCAGTGCGTCTAACTAAAGATATCCAAGCAAAAAAAAAACACTGATTAAAGTGATTTTATTTTGACCTAAAATAATAAATTAGGCACGTTAGTGTATTTTCGCTAGCTGATTATTTTTCTTGTATAAATCTATGCGTTTCTCTTATATATTTTTTTTACCGTCGTCCTTATTTTGGTGGTCTGATTGATTTATAAAAGTTTGTCCATCTATTTTAATGGGACCATGTTAAGGTCAGACGACTGTTGTTCTTAATTAGTAAGAGTTTGGCAATATTCTAGACGAAATAACTTCTCATGCGCTAACATTGTACGTACATTACTTGTCATTATAATTAAGCAATGTTGAGAACTGTTAAGAAATTATTATATAAAAGAGGGTGTGAGCTTATGACCACTGTAAGCGACGCAACTTTTTTATATACACATTGACATTAATGAATTTTTTATTAACAATGACATTTGGTTACTTTGTAAAGTATTATATTATTAAATTTATTGTGAATGTGAAGACGATGTGGGTAGTTTTATTCATTTTTTTTATTATTTTCTCGGTTCGGTTAGTTTTTTCATGGACTGGCAGTTTGAGTAATTTATGTGGCCTACCCAAATGTCCTTTCTTTGGTATTGTTCGTCAAATCGTTGAGCTCCTTAAGTCTTGAGTTGAGCTGCACGATTTCTGACAAATGCGTGCACTGACTGTACAGACTGACACTGACTGTCCTCTCAATCTGTGTGGTTCTTTCCTCAAAAGACCATCTCAGACATTGATCTAGGTACATGTCTTCATATAACCTGACCAAGATTATGTCTGGACTTTAAAAGAGACTATGACCTCTGAGTTTGTTTCGGCCTTTTTCTTCAGAGTAGTCAGATAGGAAACGCCGACCTCATCTACTTAAAAAAATATGATTGACGTGTAGTGTTTGTGCAAACCTACATAAAACTTTTGCTAAAGACCTTTTATAGGATGTAAAATAGGTACTTTTTTTAGCCGTCTTATAAAATTAATGTGCACTTTTTTTTCGCCCGTTCTGACATCGTCGTTAAAAACCAAATGTATATTTTCTTCTATTTTGGTAATTAAAATTTCTTTTATAGTTTTTATTGTACGTACATTATTTGTCATTTTAATTAAGCAATTTCAAGAACTGTTTGTGTTGTGAGAAGTATAAAAATAAAAAGAGGGTGTGAGCTTATGACCACAATATGGAAATGAAAACTTACGACTGAAGCCGAGTATACGCGATTTAGCGTCACCGGCCGACTGGAGCCGACTATACTCGATTCAGCGTCACCGACCCGAGCGTGACGGTTCAGTTTCGTTCACTGCTTAGGAAGAGCGCAATGTGCGCCAAAGGAAGTTTTCACTTCAAAAGATTTTATGAAATTTTGGGTAGGTAGGAAAACTTTGAGTTAATGAACAATAAAATTATAAAGTTAACACCTAGGAGCACAGTTCTGCCTCGAAAAAGAAAAAATAATTTAAAAATATGAGACCAATTTAAAAATAGCGTCGTAAGTCCTTAATTTAATTGCTTCGCTTCGACAAGCATCGTTTAGCCTTATTAAATTCCAACTGTACTAAGTCCAAACAGAGGAGGCACCTACTTATAGCGCCTAAACTATTTGTATAGAAGGGAGGGGCTCCTAATTTATAAATTAGAGAAGCAGTGTCTAAATAAGAGGCGCCTCAGAAACAATAAAGGTGCTTTGAGTGTGAATGAGTATGAATTAGACAAGCTTTACCATAGTGCACTTTTGTCATGTACCTATTTACCTAACATATGTTGTAGGGCATGCAAATACGCACGGCATCGCACGAACGAGCCCAATTCCCCAGTGGCAGCTTGTACACTGAATACGATTATACGACTCAAGGCTCCTTCAAACAGGCGTGACTCGCGATAAAATCGTGCGCGACACAAAGGCACCGCAAGTCGCGTAACGAGCGGTGCCTTTGTGTCGAGCGCTATTATATCGCGTGTCGTGCCTGTTTGTAGGAGCCTTCAGTCGTGCGCTAAGTCGACGTCAGAAATCTGAACTTGTAGGGATTGGGACAATTATTATAGTCTGGCTACTTAGTGTAAGAAAAACACGCGACATCGCACTTAAAAAAAACACGTCGCTATTCTGCGCACTCAAGTATAACCAAATATTATACGGCTGGCCTGAGATAAAAGGAACGGCTCTATACCTACTACTGTGTGAATTCTAGCAACTAGCAAATCAATCGCACAAAGTTGATTTAGCTCTTAAAAGGTGTTTCTGGAAATGACAGGAGTAACGGCAGTAGAAGCAACGAACCGCGAACAGGAAAAATACAAAATATTTTTACGCAACTTCGCGATGAATATATTTTTTTTAGAGTTTCGTACCTCAAAAGGAAAAACGGAACCCTTATAAGATCACTACTTTATCCATCTATCTGTCCGTCCGTCAAGACCTTTTTTCTCAAGAACGCGTGGAGTTATCAAGTTGAAATTAATATCAAATATTCAGGGCTGGAATTCCTTGAAGCAATCAAAAGATACGCGCGTTTTTGTTTCTGTTATGCCGTATATTTTGACACTCGCAAGGGAATCAAAACCTATAGGATACTTCCCGTTGACCTAGAATCATGAAATTTATCAAGAAGCAATATCATGTAACATAAGTAAAGGAAAAAGTCCGAAAACCGTTACTCACTTCGGAACCTTCGGTGCGAGTGCGACTCGAACTTGACCAGTTTTTTCAGACCTATCACAGTTTTTGTGGGCGTGTGGCTTGATATTAGGTACTACAAAGTGTAGTGGGTAAGACACTCAAGTGTTTTCTCGGCAAAGTTTGTAATAGGTCCACACTAGTTCAACACAGAGGTGTCGAAAGGAGATAGTCCGCCTTTTGCCCTGTAGGGGGAAAAAATAGGCTAGATTTTTGTTGCAAGGCAGTTATCACCTAGTGGCTTGACTTAAAAAAAAGTTATAGTAACAACCAGTTTGTAAAACGTCTCTATGAAAATGCGTAAATTGCTGATTTTATCTAGACTATATAAACGAAATAATTATGTTTGTTAGATTCACAATTAAATCAATTTGAAACTGAACTGTTGTTTGTTTTATTTTTTATTGCTAAATGGTCTCGATCATATGCTGGAACGAGCAGGTCCATAAGATGCCTGCCAGCTGGCTGCTTGACGCCGGACTCTGGTGGGAGGGTGGTCTTAAACCAGGCGGGCGTTAGCCCTACCACCACAAGAGAAGATTGGTGGATTTGGTTTTCCATATAAAATTTTACTAGAAAGTTTTATTTATGAGCAAATTCAGAATATGAAGCATCGTTGCATTTTATAATGTTACATTGAAGAAATTAGCGCGTTATTTGTTGTAATCTTTTAGCTAAGCGCCAAGCTGCGTCAACCAAAATATAAAGTGCGCTCTATAACCTATGTTATCACTTAAAGGTGTATTATTACAATAGAAAGGGGTTCGTTTTGACGTTGGATAGTCACAAATCCTTTACAAGAATACAAGTTTGTTGCTGAATTTTCGCGAAGGTGATTTTTATTTGGACTCCCAGACTCCTAAAGTTAGTCCAACAATGTTTGTGAAGATATTAAAACGGGAGTGTCTTGTTTCAACCCTTATCTCCAACTTTCTGCTTGTAATAAGAACTGCCTTTCATAACGTGTGTCAAAATGACGGAGTTCTGCGGTAAGAAACATTAAAAATAAAAAATACAACTGAATTGAGAACCTCCTCCTTTTTTGAAGCCGGTTGATAATACTTTTAGCGAAGCCTTGAGTCACTTGTTCTTCCCGTTATTATGTTTTTTTTTTGTACTGGACCATACCTGTGCACCTTCTGGTTAACTAAATAAATAAAAGTCCTCCAAACCGTATTTCGGCCACGGCGGCCAATCTCAATGGACACTAGCCTTTGGCGTGGGAGATATTGTAGTGCGCGCAGACCGTAGGCGCGGGCCTGCATGCGGAGAGTAATGGGTAGCTCACCGTCCGATCAGGACCAGGCCCTTGCCGGACGGCGCGTACGTGTTTCACGCGCGCCTCATAGAGATCTCAGCATCAAATTGAAGGGGCCCGTTAGGGCCGAAGCCTGACGGGTCAGCGGGATTGTCCGAAAGGGTTACCGCTGGCCCGGAACATAAAGGGCTAAGGAAGGAACACGGGTGGGTTTTAGTCAGTAAGAGTCTGACACTCCCTTCAGCTCCACCCAGAGCGGGAGGGGGTCATTTGATGATTTCCCATCCTGAAAAAAAAAACAAAAAAATAGTGTGCGCGTGATACAGGTGCACTCCCTCTTCCCTCACTCTCACAGTCCGATGGGACGACAATCCGACAGGACCGGAGAGAGAACAGGCGCAGAACCAACGGCTTAACGTGCTTTCCGAGGCACAGTGTATCATACCTCCGACTTCTAAACTCCGGGCTGCTACTAAGGAATTTCCTAATGGAAAAACTCAATAACACTTTACACAACCCGAGAATCGAACCCAGGACCCCACGCTCAGCAGTCGCGCTTCCCCTTCTGGTTACGGAGATATTGAAGGTCTAAGTTCCAACTTTTTTTTAAGAAAACATATTTTAACTACCTTCTTATCTCTTAATATCACACTAATATTATAAAGGCGAAAGTTTGTGAGTGTGTGTGTTTGTGTGTTTATATGTTTGTTACTTATTCACGCTCAAACGGCTGCACCAATTTTGATAAAATTTTGTATGGAGGTAGCTGACACCCTGGATTAACATATAGGCTACTTTTTATCCCGATATTCCCACGGGATCGACATTTACGAGGGTGAAACCGCGGGACGCAGCTAGTTTTATTATAAATTCATATTTGCACGGTCTGTGTACCGTTGCATGCACCCATAAGCACAATGTTTTGCACACGTTATAATGCGCACTATCGTAAACAGCGAATTACCACACCAAAAATAAAAGTCTCTCACCCTATATTCATTTCAAACAAATATTAACATTACTTAAAAATTAGACTTAACATACTGACTGTACTTGGTGCATGCGATACACAGCTATAGTTTGGCAACGCTAAGTCCCAAAGCTGCTGGGTGCTATGTGGCAAAGTGCCTGTGTGTCGCGCGCGATTTTATCGCGTGTCGCGCCTGTTTGAAGGAGCCTTTACCAAACGGGCGCGACCTATCCGTCGGATATCCCCACGTACTTAATAACTTGTCAAGAAATGTGTAAATTACTTTTTAACTTTTTGATTCACGTTATACTTTTCTTTGAAATTTCTTTTCCAAGGCAATTCAAGTTGTATATGAAAAATATAAAACCTGCTTAAAAGATTTAATCCTTATTCAGAAAATTCTATTCAAGGCACAAACTAGTTCTTTTAAAAATTGTTAAAAATTGAACCAGCAAAAGCATTTGACATTTTAATTACAAGCTACCAATTAGTACCATAAATGACAAACATCGCGAACGAAAGTTGATTTGATTCAATGGGAGAATACTGAAATACCGAAATACATTTAAGTATTTCGTGACCCTTCCTGGAGCATTACTGAAATCATTGAAAATATTCTGTGAAATTAAAACATTGCTAGACCAAAATCATCATTGTCGCTCGTTTAAATGTATTTCAGTGAAGTTGTACTTACGTAAAGGACGTGGCTAAATGAAGTTTGGGCGACAGCCCTTAGCATGTATGTAGGTATGATCTACAACGCCACATGCGAACAACGCGTCATACTGACGTCACGCAAAATCCTGCATCGCGCAAGCAGAGTTTACCGCGCAACTAGCATAGATACCTACAACGTCCCGACATGAATCATCGGGCAGTTGCCCGCCAGACACAACCGTCTGGTTGGAGGATCCTCCCTTTTCCATGGAGGATGAGTGAACATTACCTCCTAGTAACTTTAACTTTTCCCGTTCCTCATACCTCTATAATTATATATAATAAAAATTTCCCACTAGCTAGTAACATTCAAATATTACATTGCGCACTACCACAAACAGCAAAATAGTTTTGTGCAATGTTACTGAGTTTGATGTATAGACGCCAGCACAACAACTTACTACAATCTGTCAAATTTATTTAATAGATTTTCAACTTTATCGTTTAAGCATAAGGTTCAAAGTTGTTTGGGAAAATTTGACAGTTTCGGGTAGCTTGATGTGCTGGCGTCTGTACAGAATGTGTAGTTGACGGCTATCTGATGGGTCTTTTTACACCCTGTATTTACTTCTTCATAAAAAAACAAATATGTATTTAGCTGTAGTAAACCGAGCTCATATCTCCTTTGATCACTATCCTCTCTTGCCCAGGTGTTTCTGACCCTGAAATCCTTCTCAAAACTGGAATCCCCCGGGACTGTCATCGGAATGAACATTAGTGTCACTATAGCCACATTATATTTAGAAATCCGTCGAGAGAATATTTATCTGAACCCAAATCAATTAAATGCCTCAATGAATTGTTTACCGCACAATACCCGTTTTGTAGCAAAATCATTCTGTACAAAATATACGAGGCCTGAGCCTCGTTAAAAATATATTCTGCTAATAGGTAATACGGGCTGGTGTCCGCAACTCCACGTCAATGCGCGTATTTTGCGTACGGTATATACGGTATATTCTGGTAATCGGTTATCTAGTATTTAAAAACATTTTTACAAAAAAAAAACGACAGGAAGTTATTGAAGTGAAAACTTCTTTAGCGGCGCCTTGTACTTTTTTTGGAATGGGTAAAAACTTCTAAATTCGCGTCAGGTCACGTGACCCTGATCGAAAATTCGTAAGACGTAAAACGTCAGATGTAAAACGTAAGACGAAGACGAAGAAGGCGTTGTTGAGGACAGCGCCATCTATGCACATCGGGAAGAACTACATGCACATCGGGAAGAACTACGAGGGCCTCGCGTACTAACTACGTAGTTCATCCAACAACGACGAGATGGCGCTGAACCACGGATATATAACTGACGACGACTTCACAAAATACACTCGTAATTGTTCAAGTTTTCACTTCTGTCGGCACTACCGGAGTGCCAGTGTTTTTTATTACATCGTCAATATAAGCTCAGTGGCAAAAATGTCTATAATTCAAAAACTACCCAAGCAAAGTTAATATTTTTTTTATGAAACCACTCCTGAGGGATCCATAAAAAAAGAATATTTGAAATCCATTTACAAGAGATAAGGCGTAACATACATACAAAAAAATAAAATCGAATTGAGAACCTGCTTCTTTTTGAAGTCGCTTAAATATGTAAAGATACGGCACTTCTAGCCACAATTATGATTCCACAAAGCCACCACTGAAAAGTCATAGGAAAGCAAACGACGCAATTTCGTTTACTTGAATTTTTACCAGTAATTTTGGTTTAAAAAACCAAACTACTGAACCAATTTTTATGAAATTTCTATGGGACAAATCTGAAAGAATATACTTTCAAATAAAGAATTTTGCAAATTGGCTTATATACGTAACGGAGTTTTGAGGTAACAAACATTAAAAAAAATTGAACGTAATTGAGAACTTCCTCCTTTTTTTGAAATCGGTTAAAAATCCTCCAATATCCGATCCATAAAGATAAAACAAAAGAAGGATATTTTTTCGTTCGGTATTTAAAGGTTAAAAAAGTTACGGGACTTATGCTAAGTTTTAAAGAGTTCTACTGAATATTAAAAAAAAAAAACTTTTTGCTGAAACCTTTTTGCATTTGAGATTTTAATTTGGCCACGACCTTGTTTCAAGAAATATTACACCTAAGTAAAAGTGAAACGAAATTTTTCTCTGTCCCGAAAGCGAAATCACGATGAAATTTTAATTTGATTAGGAATCTGTCGGGGTCGAAATTGTTAGGTAAGCGAGGCATCATGAAATTCTCGTCCGGCAAGATGCGAATTACATTTGTTTATCAATCTCGGGTCAGCTTCAAGCTCGGAAAATGGGTTCCATTTTAGGCGAAATAAATAACGTTAATAGCGACCTTTTAGTTTAGAAGCTAACCGATTGGTTGGCCGTGGTTTATTTTGAAGAGAGGAAAATAAATATGACTGGTTTTACTGAATGATGAATGAAGCAAATAGAATTCTAACTTTTGATTCGTTGTTTAATTGAGGGCTTATTGTCAATACCATCAGCTTTTTGATTGATTTTCCGTATATTATGTAGTATACGGATTTAATAAGTACTTTGAGAGCTTAACGAGCTCTCAGGGTAGGTACCGGGAGGAATCAATTAAACCGAAGTTTGTCGTATATGTTCCATAAATAGTCCTAGAAATTGTGACTATTATTATATTATTTGGTTAGATAAATTAGCAGCTAATTAGCTGATGCGTATCTATCAAATAGCTTGGAGATATTTAGTCTGTCCAATCGATTCTTAAAACAGTTCAGTGTTGGAGCCGTCACAACATTCTACGGTAGCCTATTCCATGCTGTTACAACTCGATTAGACAAGAACTGCTTCAAGGCTTTTTTTATGAATTTTCGTACAGCTTTTGGGAATGCCCACACAAATGATTGTTCGAATTTCAGTGTGTAAAGGTCTTGAAGGCTGGGCACTTCGTAGTGTTCTGTAAGTATCTTATACGACTCAATCGTTCTACGTGTTTTACATCATTTGCCTTCTCACTTCGTATTAGCGTTTATCTTATAATGTTAACCCATTATCTTATAATAACCAAAAAGGTTGCATGCCACAATCCATGCAGATCAAAATCTCTACAGCCGGTCGATTCAGTAAAAATCTCACCGTGAAAACTTAGGTGATGTGAGTTTGTTTTTGCTAGGAATTGGCACTATTGACAGCTCACTCCACGCTCACTTCACCCAAGTTTTCACGGTGAGATGGTTACAGAATCGCACTGCAGTACTATGTCAATAATCTCGAGAGACCAAGAACACACGCCTTTAACACTATCAATTTAACGTATATAAACAAAGATGATGTGTCTTTTAAATCCGTCGTACTGCACATAAAGAAAGAAAGAAAAAGTATTTATTGCGACTCGTAGAGGAATATCACAAACTAAACTAAACACTGTCAAAAAAAAAAAACAAAACACAAAATATAAAAAGAAAAAACTGAAAGTCCTATACGCGGCCAAAAGGCTCCTATCTCAGCATGATGCTGCGAAATTTAAAAAATAAATGTCGCAGCGCTGATATACACTGACGGAAGGGTTTATACCCGCGAAATCATTAATACAACCCTCTAAGATCATATATTGAATGACTATTTTCATGAAATATAGGGGTAATAGGGTTTTATGAACTTAGAGGGTTCTTCTTAATGATTATAATTCTGTAAATAAATACTTGTTACGAACGCGAATCATATTTTGTTCAACATACAACCTGACAGTGACCTGCAAATTGCAAAAAACGTAACAAAAAATGAATTTCGCGGGCTACCCTGACGCTTGCCCTTTAAGGAAAGGTTCGTATATTATAGGTAGACCGCTTAAGGCGAAAGCGCCAGGGTAGCCCGCGATATTCAATTTTTTTTTACGTTTTTTGCAATTTGCTGGTCAGTATTAAGTTGTACGTTGATTAAAATATGATTCGCGACCGTAACAAATTTGTATTTACAAAATTATAATCATTAAAGTCATCAACACAATTCTCTAAGACCAAGTAATCCTACTGAATGAATTACATGACATGTTGACATTTTAGGGTTATACTAACTTAACAAGTTTTATTACTGATTCTAATGATTATAATTCTGTAAATACATATTTGTTACGGTCGCGAATCATATTTTAATCAACGCATAATTAATACTGACCAGTAAATTGCAAAAAACGTAAGTAAATTTGAACTTGGCGGGCTACCTTAGCGCTTCCCCCTTAACTGAGACGTTGCCTGAGGTAGCAGCGCGGTGCGGGAGGGGTGTGATGACGTGATGCGAGAGCTCAGTGAATCGTCAATTTGTGACAACTATCACCCCTCCCGCACCCCGCAGCTACCTCAGGCAACGTCTCAGTTAAGCGGTCGGCCTATAATTTAGTTTACTTCCGTAATTCGCTACTTCTGACATAATATTTGAGCTGATCTTTGAATAACAAACTACCTTATTCAAATATGCCTAAACAAACGTCATGTTTCTAAATGATGAACCGGCCTAAACACACCTCAAACATCACGTCTGTTTTCCCCCAATGGGTAGGCAGATTTGTTTATGTAGTACATTTAACTACTCACTCCACATTTTGCCTCTTAGAAACGTTACTATTTATTAATAATATGTATTTTCTCTGGTTTAATGCCCCATGGCATATTATTTGTTCTTACTTTTTTTTCTTTAGCTTATATTGTGTCCCACTGCTGGCCAAAGACCTCCCCTTTTCCCTTCCAAACCTCCCATGTCTTGAGCAAAACTTACTTTTTACAAATGTGGGTACACACATCAAAAGTGTCTAAGGATCAACAATTTTATTGGCCTATTAATATACAGGGTTATTGGTAAAACATTAACAATCTTTTAAGAGGTCATTGTACATTGGACAGTCAGCAAAAAAAGCAGATTAACATTTCAGTTTTTTAATCTCAGTCAAGAGCAAAATATTTGTTCAAAATGGCATTGTACTTCTGCTGCAATTTTGAACAAATATTTTGCTCCATAACTGAGATTTAAAAAACTGAAGTGTTAATCGACTTTTGTTGCTGACCGTACTCATCATTATTAACAACATTTACTATGGGACCAAACCAAAAATCGCGAAAAAAAAAATCAGCTGGTCCCTACATTTTGACGAGATATATGAACATAAATGTAGAGAACAGCTGATTTTTTTTATTCCCTGTATTGTATGCGATGTAAAAAATACCTGCCCTATTGGTAAAACGGGCGCAGGATATTACAAAAACAAATCCAAAATCAGCAGAATTTTCCGAACCGCATTCCTCTCAGGATTGTTCGGAAACGTTTCTCTTTAGCATTGCCGTGCCTTCTAATTCCGGCCAAAATTTTTGTGGAAACAACAACATCACAAAATTTTTAAGGGACTATTTGTACCGGAAAAAACGTAGCTACATCATCAAATTAGCCGAAGGCAGGGCCGGATTAACCTTGTCGGGGCCCCTAGGCTATGCAATTCTCCGGGCCCCTTTTACCCTTTTCTAACTTCCTAAAATACTTTTTTCTACTACTTACAATGCTATTATATTCAAAATTAAACTATTTTTTACTACAGTAGGTACTGCTCTTGCTTGCCGTACCGTCGTCGTCTGATTAGTCGGCGTTAATATCGTCGCGAAAACACGAATATCATTTTATAATAATTTGAAATATGATAATGTAATTTAAGAAAAAACGAAAGCAATAATATTGTCATTGAGGATACAAATTTTCAAAGTAATTTTTCACTCGATGAAACATTTTCAATAGTTGTATTCTATGTGCGCGGGGCCCCCTATCTGATGCGGGGCCTCTAGGCTGTTGCCTACACTGCCTTATGAATAATCCGGCCCTGGCCGAAGGGACAACATACCTACCCGAAATTCCCTGTAAGTCTCGTTTTACCTTAGTGGCTATATTTTATGCTGGCTGCCCCTCGGGTTTCCTCGTAAAGGGAATTAATGAAATCCTGGCCCTTCAATAACGCAGGGGACTAATAATATAGCTTACATTAATTACTTTTGTAAAAGTAATCAATTTAAAGGTAATACCGTAAAGTTTTCATTAATGTTTTGCGGCAGAACAAATCCCGGCGACTTATTATACCTTTTAGAATTTGTAGGCGTAATTTTGATGGTATCTTTCATACTTTATTTGAATAATGGTTGTTAAATCGTTTTGAAGATTTTCGTAATAATGAAAGTCAAATACCGACAAAGAAAGGGTTCTTTAAACCGTTGGTTAGGGAAAACTGGGTTTACGATGACAGTAATGCGTATTTTTAACAATATTTTATGTTAGGTAAATTGAAAATTGTGTACTCACTTTAAACAATTTAATATTCAGTAATGAACTCCAGCCGGTCGATTCTGTTAAAATCTCACCGTGAAAACTTAGGTGATGTGACTTTGTTTTTGCTAGGAATTGACACTATTGATAGCTCACTTCACCTAAGTTTTCACGGTGAGATGGTTACAGAATCGCACTGCAGTTGTAGGTATAGAAAACTGTTTATTTAAATTGGCAACTTATTTTGATATAAACATTTGCAAGCCAAAATATAGCCAAATGTGTCATCGTACAGCAATATTTATTTAACTTTTCACCACCACCACCACCAACACCACCATCAACTGCCTAGCTTTTTCCCAACTATGTTGGGGTCGGCTTCCAGTCAAACCGGATGCAGCTGAGTACCAGTATTTTACATGGAGCGACTGCCTATCTGACCTCCACAACCCAGTTACTGGGTAATACGATACCTCTTGATAAGTCTAGTTGTCAGTATTTCGGGCTTCTGACAACCCATAGCGACTGTCAAAGATGCAAGAATGACGGGATCAATTTCGGCACGGGGGGTCACGGTATGCAAATATGGTCAATCATCCACGGACCGACCGCGGCAAGTGTAGCTTAACCTGATCTTAGGCTGTTAATACTTAGCCACGAGTCTAATTTCTGTATCAGCCCGAAATGTATCCAAATTCCTGAAGATTTCCTTTGTTTCACATTCATTTGTTTCACCCAGAGGCTGATGAGGTGGCCATTTATTTTATTTACGTCCTCACTTACTCTCTTAGGGCTGCTGGATAGGACAAAACTAAATGTCTGGTGAAATTATAATGATTGTGTTGTACAAATTGAATTGAATTGGGTGAATGTTAGAACTCGTTATGTTCTTTTTTGTTTTTTGTTTTGTGGTAAGAATTACTAAGAAATAAAGTGAAACTACGCGCATCGGCAAGGGTAGTGTGGGACCCCCCATATACATGGATGGACGACATATAGAAGGTGGCTAGAACAGACTGGATGCGGAAGGCCGAGGACCGGGTGTGGTGGCGCAGCCTGGGAGGGGCCTATGTATAGCAGTGGACTGCAATAGCAATTAAAATTTTCAACAATATTCCAAAAGAAATAAGGGAACTTCCTCTAAAACACTTTAAATCAAACTACACAAATGGCTTATTGGTAATTGTTTTTATAGTCTAAAATAATTTTTTGATAAAAAAGGTGCAGATAAATATAAGATAATTATAATGCTGATATATTTTAATTATATTACTTTATATATCTATTATTCTTATAAGTTCAAATAGATACGAAACCCATTAGGGTTTTATACCAATGTCATTAAAAATGTATTAATTTTAACAAATTAACGTGTTTGTTACATTTAACATGTTTAAATATTTGTATGCCAGTCCATGGCGAAACATGTAAGATCATAACTTTATTTATAAGATATTAATGTACAAGACGCCAGCACGTCAAGCTACCCAAAATAGTCAAATTTTCCCAATCAACTTTGAACCATATGACTTGGCGATAAAGTTGAAAATCTATTAAAGAAATTTGACAGATTATAGTAGCTTGATGTGCTGGTGTCTGTACCATGTTCTATTCTATAGGCTGAGTTGATTGAAAGCAAATCTGTATAGCCTTTAATTTCTAAAATGAATGAAAAACTCACCACTGCAGTATTTTTGTAGAACTTTTTTACTCTTCTATATCTAGGTAGGTATGTATTTTTTCGAAGTGTTTTATGGGAACATGACTAAATAAATATAGCACTAAGAAAATCTTGAAACTTCACGGTCGGTCACTCTAGGAGTTCATAGCAAATATTTTTCGTGTCAAAGCTATCTTCTTGTTTTAGTTTTGTTTCTGGATTGTAACCAAGTGCCTAATTCTCTAAATTATAGGTATAGTCGTTGTTTTTGGTGCACGGTACCTCTAAAGGTAACTCTAATGAGTTTATGTTGGAACCAACTTTTTTTTTTTAGGATTGGAAATTATCAAATGACTCGTCCCGCTCTGGGTGGAGCGGAAGGGAGTGTCAGACTCTTACTGACTAAAACCCACCCGTGTTCCTTCCTTAGCCATTTATGTTCCGGGCCAGCGGTAACCCTTTCGGACAATCCCGCTGACCCGGATGTTGGAACCAACTTCAATCTATAAAATGTATATACTGCCACTGAATCCTAATCCTAACTAATTTATAAATGAGAAAGTAAGTTTGTTTGTTACATTTTCACGCCTAAACCGATTATCCTGAACTTTTGCATATACGTTGTCAGGTGTATAGAAACGGACAAACCTACCTTTTATTCCGAAAAAAAATCTGTTTCCAAGGAAAACAACAATAACGTTTTTATGATAACAAGATGGCGCCACGTCTTTCGAATCAAAAACAGGACAAGGTCTGTTAGGTCAGCTAGTAAATCAATAAATACAAAAAAATGATCTTTTTCAGGAACAATTTTACTGGATGTAGAATACAGAGTGCAATATTTAGCAACTTTCCTTCGACTCCTGGCAGAATTTTCTTTGAAATCGAGCTCAGGACTCCTTTGACCACTTTTCTCTATTTCAAAGTTTTCAGTCAGGCTATTTATTCTGGAAAACAGCACTAGAAAATAGTTTATGTAATATCCATTTAAGTCTTGACCTGCCAACCCTACCTAAGCCTAGGACATGAGGCGTAACACCGGTCGCTATTAGCTACCTAATGCTCTAGTGTGTGTACCGGGCCTTAGTTTAATTGGATTATAAGGCCATATGGTAAACCGGGTTGCTTTCATGATCGTAGTGTCTTGAAAGGAGTTTGTGGAACCGGGCTCTGTTCATATCACACATAAATTTATTTTAGAAGTATGTATGTTTATTTGTATGTATGTCTCATAATATTTGTTTAGTTTTAAGGCTGATTTTTCCATCGCCAGGTAACTTTTGTTCGAGGAATAAAATTGACGTTTTACAGTTTTTGTATGAAATAACTGTCAACATTTCAAAATTATTCCTCGAATAAAATTATCAGGGGGCCTAAAAAGGCTACCTGGGCAGAATCATAAAAGGATAACATTGTAAATCATAATATGGCGAAGACACAACCTGTTTTTATTTTTTTTCGCTGCACTACGTAGGTATAATCAAAGTGATTGGGTTTGGATTTGGATTGGATTGATTGGTATTTTAGCACAGAAAAAAAAATAACTGAAAAATCCTTCACCGATGGGATTTAATATGATTAAATTAACAGTTAACTGTCCATTATGATTCAACGACGACGAATAAATAAGTTTTACCCAATGTTGTCAATGATTAAACTCAAATTCAAAGCATTTATTTCAATTAAACCATCGACAGGCACTTTTGAATTGTCATGCAGTCGTTCATTCAGGAATATGAAGATAGTTGCCGTTTCCAAAGCGTAGTAGGTCCCTGTGGAGAAGAAGAAGCAAGAAACTCCATGCACATTCTTTTAAATTACAAAAATAGTAGCTCTGTCTCGTATAGGGTCTTAGCATTATGCTGAGCGTTGGCCGTTTTGCGTAGATGTGACGCATACTTTCTCCCAAATTGTTATTTTTGCGTTTCTGTTGTTTGTGTTTTTATTTTTATGCGTCATGTTTGCCGCAAATAAACGTATTTTCTTTCTTATTTCTTTCTTTCTATATGTATAGAGGTATGAGGAATAAGGTGTAAAGTTCACTCATCCTCCATAGAATAGGGAGGATCCTCCGACCAGACGGTTGTTGTGTCTGGCGGGCAACTGCCCGATGATTCATGTCAGGCCGTTGTATCTATGCTAGTTGCGCGGTAAACTCTGCTTGCGAGTGGCAGGATTTTGCGTGACGTCAGTATGACGCGTTGTTCGCATGTGGCGTTGTAGATATTGCTACATAATGTATTTATAAAATAAAATAAATATAATAATTCGGCGTTATTACCTATTGCCACTCGTTGAGAATATTTTAAACCATATTTTCTCATACGTGTTCACAGCCCAATTAAAAAACCGGACTTCAGAGAGGTAGCTTATTACCTGGACATTCATCATAAAAAAATTAAAAAGTGTATTCACGAGCGGAGTCACGGGACACAATTTTTATTAACATAATCCTCAAAGTCTAAAAAATGAAAAAGGTGACGAGCACGTTTTTTGTCACGTTAGCCAAAGTTAATATAATACGTGCCGTAACGTAAGCCGCACTTAATAACGAATTACCTACTCGTAGGTTGGTACAGTTAACAGCATGTCCATGTCATCATCAAAAAAATAAAAAAAATTTGTTTGACATAAACCTTCTTATGAAACATCAAAAGCGTCGTTTCCTATGGAGCCGACAAGAAACTTCCACGGTTAATCTTTTCAAAATAATTGGCTTTTACAATGTTAACGGGGGGACATTGTAGGCCTGAGTACGTACCAGGCCAGGTACGTTAAGTACCTGGTACTTAACGTACTCGGTACCGTTTCACATTGTTTGTCGTAGCAGAAGGAATTTCAGGCTGGATTTACTGCTCGACGACGCGTTCAGCTCTGATATCGGTCGAAGGTAACAAACAACAACCACAGTGCAGCCCTGATGAATCGCTACGCGCGTACGGCTACGTCGTGCGTCGCGCTGACGAGGACCGTCAGTCGGGCATACGTCGTCGGTCCAGTGACGCGCTATGTACGCACTATCTCTCTTGTGAGTACTAAGTTTGCCGTGAGCTAAGCACTAAACGCTCGGTCGCGACCGATAAATAATCAGCTCGAACCGTACGCGCTGACCGTCTGTCGACCACTCCCTTAGGTGCGGCTGACTGTATGTAGTATCGTGTTTTTGGTCCACGAATTAAAACTTTGTGGGCTGAACACTATGTTGAATAACAATTTCCTAGATTGGAAGTATGCGGTCGTAATGCGTATGCACAGAGTAGGCAATGAATGGAGAGCTATAGGCCTAATTGAAGTTGGTGTAGGGACGACTTGTGCACAGAAATCTCGAACAATAAATGTCAATAAATAATTTGCCTTTTTAAAATATGGAAAGAAGTTAGCCAAATTAATACTAAAGGGAGAACAAGCGCGGGTGCTAGTTGGCAGTCGATCACAGTAGGTAAACTAGCAGAAGAGCGACCTGGGGTCTACTCCCTAAGCACGTTATCGTATCCCCCTCCGTATCACTTACAGACATATTATGATGAATTCGGGGCCCGAACTAAGAATGAATGACAACACGTTTTGACAGATTTTTTTTATTTGACACTTGTTTTGACGAATGAATTACTTTCGGACGGACTTAGAGAATAGACACCGTATTCTGGGTATGTAGAGTGCACACGCCAGCTCGAACATTACCATTCCATTTGTTCAATACTCTCTGTTCATCATACTAAAGCGGTGCTAATACTAATCCCTGTGGATTATAATTTTGATTTAATTGTCTTCCACGAGAGGCTTTGCACGTTAAATTCTAGTTTGCGAAATGTGGTTTCATAAAGAATCTGTTATAATTTTTATTCTAAACACGCTTCTGCACGCGACTTCGTCCGCGTGAAATTTCTTGTTGCCTGCGCTATCACTTAGCGTTCTTTCTGGCCTTTTTTTTGATCGGCTCTTAATGGCTGGATAGTGACAGCGATGAGGAGAACATCAATGAGCTCCTATTCCCAGGGAAGCAGCGAGACGGAAAGTAGTGTCGTCGAACAAAGTGCCTATGTTCGACGACGGTAGTCGATGAAGCATTATTGAATTAGAAAAGTACTTTTCCTCCTTGGAATTCATAATACAGGGTGTTGTAGACACATGATTCTAAGCGTCTGTGCTTTCAACGCAGGGGGTTGAAAGCACAGACGCCAGCATATCAAGCTAGCCGAAACTGTAAAATTTTCCCAATCAACTTTGAACCTTATGCTTTAGCGATAAAGTTGAAAATCTACTAAAAAAAATTGACAGATTGTAGTAGCTTGATGTGCTGGCGTCTGTAAATATTCCATAGCATAGTAATTTCCGTACATTAATAATAAGGGGGCCGTGGCTATATAATAACAGCCACACAGGTCGATCGATCAGGTTAAACTACGCTTGCCGCGCTTGGTCTGTGGATGGGTGACCATCTTTATATACCGTGACCCCTCCATGCCTCGGAAAGCACGTTAAGCCGTTGGTCCCGGTTGTCATTCGCGGATCTTTGACAACCAGTCTTACAAGGGGTATCGTATTACCCAGTAACTGGGTTGTGGTGGTCAGATAGGCAGTCGCTCCATGTAAAATACTGGTATTCAGCTGCATCCGGTTAGGCTGGAAGTCGATCCCAACATAGTTGGGAAAAGGCTAGGCAGATGATGAATATACATACAAATAAATCAAATCATACATGTTCTGATAGAAATATAAAATTAAAATATTTTTTAAGTAAAAATACAACACTTGGCAAAACTTTTCTTAGTTGCATGGTACGTAGTCTGTATCCACGAATCCCATATTATGCTTTTCATATAGAAACTTGTTCAAAATGGCGTGTAAAAATCACTCTGTTAACGATGCTGGTGAATAAATCAACAGCCTTTATAGAAACAAAAACCAACGCAAAACATAAGTTGCCTCGACGAACATTTTATTTGGTGTACCAGGGTAACATGAAAAACCTGCCAGTGCTTTTCTATTCAGAGGCACACATATATAAGCTACCTAGTATATGAATAGCTTCTGCCCGCGACTTCGTCAGCTTGGACTACAGAATTGGGTCCAGAGACAAATGAAAAATGTGTGAGTAGTAAAAAAATAACGGGATAAATATTTCACCCGTAGGTAATATGGTAGAATCGCAAAGCACAACTCTGCTTATCGCAGTCCACTGCTACCCTGGAATGCCATAGACTGAGTCGCCCAGGCCGCCTCCGCCTTCCGCATCCAGGCTCTCCCAGCAGTGTCCCAGTAGCCGTCGATCAATCTCGTCGTCGATTGGTCCCACACTACGCTTGCTGATACGCGGTCTCCACTCCAGGACTCGTCTGCTCCACCGGCCATCGGAACTTCGACAAACATGGCCACTTCAGAGTAAAGTATATATAATTTATTAAAAATTGTTAACAGTTGTTCAGCCCTGTCATTCAACGAGATAAAAATATCCTATATGTCTTAATCCAGGTTATAAACTATCTGTGTGCCAAATTCCATCCAAATCCGTTCAGCCGTTTTTGCGTCATTAATTAACGAACATACAGTACCCGGCGATAAATATTGCACATCGACCTTTGGAAAGAGACAATCGGCTAATTTCGGCTTCGTAGAGCGTTATCTCTGTCGCACGAAATACAAACAGTCCGGTATCTATTAGGAGCTGTTAAAACAATTATGATTTGCTTCTTTTGTTATTTTTTTTTATTCTTTGTATAAAATACACCAATTTCCAAAGGTCGATGTGCAATATTTATCGCCCGGGTACTGTACAAATTTTCACATAAAAATATTGGTGGTATAGCTCCGCTATTCATGCAAGCCTGTGTTAGCAACGCCGTCATATTTTCCACAGAGCGTATTAAAATCGATTGGCTTGCTCCACCATTGAGCGAAGTAAACAAATAAACAACCTTTTATGTTAGGAGAGTGTTAAATAACAGCTGTTAATTTTTATTTGCACCATTAACAAGCATTTGGAGGTTTTATAGCAAAAAGCAACAAAGTTAGTTCCATTATTAAGAATATAGACATTCGGACTTTACATGCGTTGTAAATTAATTAGTATAAAAGCTAATTTGACTTATGATTTCTAAAGTTTGCGGGTATGCACAAGATTATTTATTTAAGTATGCGACTGCCTCATTGGTCTCGTGATCGCAAGCGCGACTGCTGAGCGTGGGGCCCTAGGTTCGATTCCCGGGTCGGCTTATTAGTAACAGGTCGGAGTTTGGAAGTTGGCGGTGAGATACCCCCGTGACTCGGAAAGCAAGTTAAACCGTTGAACCCTGCGCCTTGTCTCAACGACGACTATGAACTGCCGACGACTACTGACGACTGTCAAAGATCCACGAATGACAGCTAGGACCAACGGCTTAATGTGCTTTCCGAGGCACGAAGGGGTCACATGTAAAGATTGTCACCCATCCACAGACCAACCGCGGCAAGCGTAGCTTAACCTGATCGATCGATCTGTGCGGCTATTATTATTTATGTTACATAAATAATTACTTATCATTACTCTATTGTATCCTTCATGTAATTAGGTTATATCCTACATAATAGCCTGGCTCATGTGTTTATACATATTACATACGAAAGTGGCGAGAGAGTAATCCAGGCTGTCATCTTGGGTCTTGTGCCCGTCCCGAACCTTACCATCGGACGGTTTCGGAGTCACGTCCCGGGACTTACGGAACATTTAATGATCGGTTAATAAGTACTTTGAGGTTCCGAAACAAAATAAAAGTAAGCAAAGTAATTTGTTGAGATCTAAGAGGGTCATCGATTTTATGTACCAAACCCTTAAAATATTGGCGAAAAACTTGGACTATTAAGGAAAACACATTTTCTTTTTTTTGTTATTATATAAGCATGTTCTAACAAAAGGTACTGAGAAGATACATACTCATTTAAAAAGTGATATAACATTCTTGTTATTCTTCCTTAAAATTACAGTTGTAGGTACAGAACCTTCCAGCTCTCTCTTTTAGATATTTTAATTCACTGACCTTAATTTTCGCCTTAATCTGGATGATAGATCACTGTCTCGAATCAACCCTCATTATCCTGCACCGTAACAAAACTACAAACCCCCAAAAACTAAAATTCCAGCACAACAATATCCACTAACCACAGCATACACAAGTTGAGAGGGATCATTAGTTTCAGGTAATATGAACCCTCCTTACACAGAGCCCTGTGATTTACGTACAAATTAAAGTAGAAAATATGTAAATCCGGAGGGGCGAGGTTGTTGACCTTGGCCTACATCCGGCCCACACTTAGCTGACCGGCTGGGGTCATTCGTTTAATGGTTCGTTTACACGGGGACAGTTTCTCGCACGACGAAAGGTCGTGACGGAATGTTCAGACGCCAGCACTTCAATCTTCATCAGCAGGGCATCAACCAGCTATCGCTGCTTACGAAAGAAAGATCATTTTAGAAGCTGTGTTATGATAAATACTACAAGTATAGGAGAAAAAGAAATGCCACGAGGATATTTTGGCGCCTTAATGAGACACCAACCCTGTCTATTGACAAAACAAGATGGCGACGTTAGTTACGACGTTAATAACATTGTAGCGTTGTAGTTACCATGAATTTGCCTATGGAAGGTATTGTTTACACGACTTAACTGTATTATCTCCCTTTTATAATCTCCTATTCGAAGCGAAAAACTCTCACTGTGTAAATGACCGTGTAAATGTAAATTCACGCTTCTTCATTTTTATTAGGGCCTGATGCCCGGTAAAACCTCACGAGGGCCTCCGGTTATCCGCAGGCCTTTTTACATGTAAATGTGGACTTTTTAACATTGGAATTAAAGATCTGGGTTGGATAACAATTAAATTATTTTGATATGAATTAGTCATCATTTAACAAACGTATTTTTTTTCTGTTCTTTCATTTCCTTTTATTCGGTCGGTTTTGTTAAAAGGATTGTTAATTGTTTTCGTTTTATTTTGAGGAGGTATTAAGCTGCCAGAAAAAATAAGGTAATTAGCTAGCCAATCGGATAGTCGGATGCTAGATAGTACGGATCAACGACTGGCTGATTCGCTTACATTTTTTTTTAAATTTTGGAACACTGTCAGCCATAATTCACTAAGATATACATATACTACTAGTAGGCTACCTACCTCCTTATAACCGCGACTTCGTCCGCGCGTAGTTGAATATAAAATGTGTGTAGTTCGTTACTCAGAATTTTAGCAATGATTGCTGTTGAAAATAAGTGTTTAAAGGAAGACAAGTAGGTAGATATTTATCCATACTGAATGGTGAGAATATTATTATAACTGCATCTTGGGAATCTATTCTTCTTTAAAAATCACTTTGAAATCTAGAAGGAATTTTAGAGGTCGTAGGAAAGTCGCCGTGGCGTGAATCTGCCAAAATTGAAGTATGTTATATTATAGATACACTAGCAGTGACCCGCGGTTACACCCGCATAAGTGTCGATTCCGTGGGAATATCGGGATAAAAATAATCCTACCTCCTTCCGCGGGATGCAATCTATGACTCTGCCAAATTTTATCAAAATCCGTTCAGTGGTTTAGGCGAGAAAAGGTAACACACAGACAGACAGAGTTACTTTCGAATTTATGATATTAGTATGGATAATTGGATAACCCATTTATTTATGCAGTACACACAAAAGTCATAGCACAACACACAAAAGCATAATTTAATTTATTGATACAAATTACATGAATATGACAGAGAAAGTACGCGTTTCTTGTTATCATCAACCATATTTTAATTACTGTGGGCGTACTATGGGTAGGTAGGTGGTTATTGCGCAATAGAAAAACCTTTTGCAGTTTCAAATTATATTATAATTTTACGCAGCAAAACACACTCTAGGTACACGACACAACTTGATACGGAACGCGCGACAGTTTCTGAGCACCATGTTGTCCGTACGATTTCCAATGTTCAAGAGAGAACTCCACACCGTTCTACAGGGCTCTCGTCCACTCACACGAACGTCAGGCTAAACTCCGTCGAGCGCCACCAGATGGCGCTGGCGTCTCGATCAGTCAAACGAACGACTGACGTATATCCGACAAATATAATAAAACAAGGTGTCAACATAGGGGCGACATCTTCAAATTGAAAAAGCCCCTTTAAATAAATAGAAAAAAAGGTGCCAACATAAAAAAAAAATAAAAAACCAAAACATTATACATTTTAAAATACAAGTGAGTTTTCTTTCCAACCGTGTACAGTCAATAAAGGAAGGATAAAAGTTCACAAGGCCCGGTTGTTCCTTTCCAATGTGCCATTTTGTCAGGTAGCTACATAATTCCACTTCGTATAACGACCCATCTAAGCGTAAAAGTAATAAATAAATGACGATCAAAAATTCTCCAACCACATGTTAAGGTCAATAACCCTCATTTTAAGTGTCCATACAGGAGCTTTCGTATCCCCAAAATGGCGTCGAAATCCGCCATTAACGTCCTATTGAACACATTACACCGAACGAACATTCAACAAATCGGTCTTTAGCACCATTTCGACTCAACTACATACATTCGAAGACACTTACGGAACCCATTGCAATAATTTCGTCCGAAATCAGGTTATTCGGCAACTTACGACCATTACACCTCGTAAATGTAAGTAAATCCCAATTAATAGGTGGCAATAATAATGAAGGTATATTGCCTTCAGAATTATGCGTTTTGCATAATAATAGTTTCTAACTATAATTTTGATTAGTTTGACTATTATTCTGTACAGTTTGTAAGGTTTCAGGAGTTGGTTTTGTAAGTGGTTGCACAGTGGTCAAATCTGAGTAGGTAATGCTGTAGATTGAACTAAGAAACTGCGGTGCTATTCTGTAAAAATCTCACCGTGAAAACTTAGGTTAAGTGAGAGTGGAGTGAGCTGTCTTTAGTGTCTATTCCTAGCAAAACAAACTCACTTCACCTAAGTTTTCACGGTGAGATTTTTACGGAATCGTGGTGCTGGACTTTTAAGTTCACAAGCTCGCTTAAGCCGGAACATGCAGGGTCATTTTAACTTGGTTAACTAAACTCTGCAGACGCGATGGGCGATGGGCGTGGTGGGATATCTAAAAACGATAAAATAAAAAGATTTGATGTCTTTTAGCTATTAGTGTTGTTACTTGAGATATGAGTTGAGAAAAACTGTTTTTTTCGTGTTTCGTCTGTGAAGTATACACGAAAAAAAAACAGATTTTCTTAACTGATATTTCAATAACTGAGGTCAATAGCTGTACAAAAAAAAATTGTTTTAGATTTTATCACCTTCAGATATCGATATCAATCGCATCTACGGAGTTTAGCTAGCCAATTTAAAACAACCCTGTATAATTAGACATAGGAATTCGTCAAGAACTCTTTGATTATTCCAAAATTATCTCCTCACATTCACCTACACATTCATTCCCTTCAATTATTAATAAAACTCTTCTAGCCTATGGGCTTTTTTTTTTTAAATCATCATCATTTCAGCCAAAAGATGTGTACGTATTTTTATGTTTTTTTTTTTTTTTCTCAGGATGGGAACTCATCAAATGACCCCTCCCGCTCTGGGCGGAGCGGAAGGGAGTGTCAGACTCTTACTGACTAAAACCCACCCGTGTTCCTTCCTTAGCCCTTTATGTTCCGGGCCAGCGGTAACCCTTTCGGACAATCCCGCTGACGTATTTTTATGTTTTATTTATCATATTATATTCATTTTAACCCTACTAGACGAAGTGCGTACCACCAAAATCCGTAGTCAGTCGGGGATAGAGCGATGCGCCTCAAGTGGAGCAGGGCAGGACATCTAGCTAGACGAAGAGATGACTGATGGAGTAAAGCTGTGACTGGTGGCCAAGGTTAGGCCAAAGAAACCAGGGCCCTCCAAAAGCGCGTTGGGTTGACGATATCGTCAAAGTCGCGGGAAATACCTGGATGAGAGACGCACAGAACAGGGAAGTATGGCAGATGAACCCGGGCCTATACTCAGTGGTAGGTGATTCCGGGCTGAAATGATGATTGCTGAAGGAGCCTGCTCTAGACCTCGATCACGCCTGATGGAAACCGATGGATGAGGTCTATGATGGAAAGAGCGTGCCCAGAAGATGCCTGTTCCCTCTTGCTTTGAAGGCAGAAGGGTTAATTATGGAAGGGAGGAAACACAGACGATGATGAAAAAAAAAATAATAATGAAAAAGTGTTTATTCACAGAAATAATGTTGTACAAGATATATTTACCTCCGCCAAACTGCAAAGCACACAGATGACACACAGATGATGACACGGATGTCAATGAACTCAACATATCCTTTTCAAGATATAATAGTTGTGTAACTGTAGGTATCTCTCTATAATTGAAATGTTGCTTTTGTAAGACATTGATAATATGTATTGACATTTCTATGGCATTTATTATTGTATACGAAATTGTGACTAATTACCTATTTGTTTATGTGCCGTTTTTGATTCTTATTGACATATTATATTAACTATTGCATGAAATTGTGACATCGACTTACTTATTGACCTTATTAAATTTTGTTATTTGATATTTTGTATGCCTTTTGGCGGGACATAGCATGGACCAACATTTTTTATGTATAACATCTGTATAATTGTACCCTATGTTCACAAAATGAATAAATGAAATGAAAAAATGAAAAAGATCTACCGTACTATTGTACAATGCGTGCCACGAAAGATGAGACTTGACCCCGCCTCCCCCGCTCTTTCCGCCGCCTCTATGACGTCCGGTCCCGTCCCGCACTCAGACCCCATACCGCTAAAGATACCTAAAATCGTGTACTGCGCATGTCAAACCACGTGGTATGTCAAGTCTCATCTTTTGTGGCACGCATTGTACTGGCATAAAAAAAGGACGCCATTTTTGTCTCTCAACATAATTACACATGGACGCCGCCGTATTCACAATTATCGTGGCAAATGAGCTATATATCAGTGGTAGCGGCCATTAGTAGTCATTACTCGCTCACAGCCCATTAAATCTTTAGTGGCTGTACTAAAATATACTAAAATCCACTAAATAAAAGTTTTATGGGCCTCTGATTAGATTCATTAGTGGTTGGAGTCTTGTTTAAAAAACTCATTAGGAAGTCCCATAATTATAATTATTAGTACTGATTAACACATTTGGTTCAGTTTCCAGAGAACATAGAAGTTCCTGTTATTTTCGTTGGGGTTGTAAGTGGCGAGTTGAGGACTAAATTAAAAAAAAGTTACGAAAGTACAAAAGTTTTCACTTTTATAACCTTTTTTGCCCGCACTACCAAGATTATGTCTGGAGTTTAAAAGAGACTAACCTCCGGATTTCTATCGGCCTTTCATCTCAGAGTAGCCAGATAGGAAACGCCGAAATCATTTCATGTTTGCCTAATTTTAACCGTTCCTACAAAAAAAAAGGGCTCGCGACGACATTGCCAAATCGCCCGCCTACGCGCATGTATGTACATACCATTCCTTAATGACATGCTTAGAGCAGAGGGATTTACTTTATAATACGTTGAATTAAGTAGTTATTTTAATTTGGCGCACCTTTATACCTTAACAGGTTTTAGTAATATGTAGCAATGTTTTGCGTTGATGAAGCATCATTGCAGTGGCTCATAATATTGGCATTCATGTGCAATGCGCGACACCTTCATGCTAATATAATTAATTCACTGTGTGGGATGTATCTGATACCTAATACAATTATCATAATAAAATAGAATTATTATAATTATCATAATATCTGTATTAATATCCCTTGTAAGCCAACGTTTGAGGTATTAATTCCCATTCGTGGTGTATTGTCATGAATAGATTTGATCCACGCTTTCATTTGATCTAAAAGCTTTGGGTATATAGGGTATTGGGTATATCTATTGCTTTGTGAATTGGGACAATAGGCGAGCCGTGCCAAAGGAATTTTGACGTTCAATACGGTGTTATATCATTGCACAATGTAGTGAATATATGAGGCCTTTCGTATACAAAGCGATGTCTAACATAGCCTCATTTTGTAGGTCAGAAGGCACAATCATTATTATTTGTGAAGTATTTTTTATCCACTTTTTTTTGGTGTTTCTACTCACTCGATAAGGGGAAACGCACAACGAACCGAATGGGAGTCTAAGTGCAGAAAAGGGAGTCCTATCATCATCGATAAGGGGAAGCGACCGTAAAAAATATTTATTCACAGAATTACAATCATTAGAATCAGTAATACAACTTGTTAAGTTAGTATAATCCTAAAATGTCATGATTTAATGAAATAGTCATTCAGTAGGACTACTCGGTCTTAAAGAGTTGTGTTGATGAATTTAGTGATTATAATTCTGTAAATACATATTTTTGTTACGGTCGCGAATCATATTTTAATCAACGTACAACTTAATACTAACCAGCAATTTGCAAAAAACGTAAAAAAAAAATTGAATTTCGCGGGCTACCCTGGTGCTTTCGCCTTAAAGTTTCCAAATCAAGTAAATCAATAGACACATAGAGGTAAGGGGTTTTTATTACAGGGTGAAAAGTCTTTTTTATTTTCTATTATTTCCGGTTTTTTATTTTGTGATTGATGAACTGGAGATGCTTCTTCTTTTTGACGTGACAACGTCTAATAAATCGATGAAGCTGGCTGCACACACGAAAAAACATGACTCATGTAGCGTTACCTCGCGGCCTTGCTCTGTAGCGTTGACTTGTAGCGTTCTACGGCGGCTTGAAGTGCAAGCGAATATTAACAAATGCAATGCAACTATTCCATCAGTATTTTCTTATGACGTTGTCACGTTCAACTATCGTCAGTAAACCGACTTTACAGACAACCGATTTTTATTTTCGTCGGCGGTACTTTTATTTACCTAATTTATATTGTTTTAGTAGTTCCAGTTCCAGTAGTTGGCCACGTTAATGATGATGCTATTTCAGTAATTTATCTACTGACTACAAATTACAGCCTATTAACAACATTCCCACACAAGATCATCAACACTGCTATCAAAACGGTGAAGGAAAACATCGTGAGGAACCCGGTGTCCTAGAACCAAAAAATAAATTCGAAGACATGTGACTTCTACCAATCCGCACTGAACCCGCGCGTGGTGGATTCACACAGAGGAGAGGCCTGTGTCCCAGCGGTGGGAAAATTGTGCTTAAGTATAATATATATAAGTTAACATTACCTAAGTGAACAGAAAACTCCAATAAAAACAACAACTTCAACTAGGATTGCCAGAAGCGATGTTTAGGATTAATGAAGGAATAATAATCTGACTAAAGAGATTACTTAAGTTTGCGGAAACTTGCAGTTTACCGCCGAGTTATAGTTGTAAAGTGGATTACAGCGCGGCGTGGATAGTACCTACTAAATCATCATCATCTGCCTAGCATTTTCTCAACTAAGTTGAGGTCGGCTTCCAGTCTAACCGAATGCAGCTGAGTACCATAGTACCTACTAAATTTTAAGAAGAATAATAGTAGATATGAATTGTGTTTAAAAAATAAAAAAGTGATATCGTTCAAACCATTTAAATTTTCTTACATTACAGTAATGGTGGTTTTCCTTTTTTTGTTGTGTTTTTTTTCAGTAAATAGTATGTCCAATCATTAAAAGTTACTGTTTTGTCTTTTACTGTTTTACAAACATTTCTTCTTACTGTATAAAGTCAGTACCTAAGTCTTAATGAAATCGCTATAATGAATGTGGTTACTTATAGTAAGAAATTATTTTTTTCAGTCCACTGTAGAGTGGATTTTTTGGGGTGGATAGACGGAAAAATTCCATGCTTCTAGATCCAGCGGTTTAGGCGGTCTGTCAGAAGATTTATTGTCTTTTGAATACATAGTTACATACCAACGGCGAAGTGCCAATACCTCTTAACTGACATTTTTCGCGAAATTCACTTTTTTATCGTTGACCACTTTTTTTCGTGTTATTCGCATGTTTTAGTGAAATCTGCTAAGTGTATTTTTAGTTGCAACAGCATTAAATTAAAATATGGAAGTACCTCCCAACAGTCCCAACTAAACCAACGCGAAGTGTCTATTTTTGAACGTTTTTTTCAGTTTGTGTAAATTATTGACTTTGTCAGTTAGGTGTTATTGGCACTTCGCCGTCGATACGATACGATACGATGTGAATGGCGCAGCACCGGTCGTCGTTACGACGACGCTTGGCTTATGTCCAGCAATTTGCAAGTCTATAACTTACCCTGTGCAAGAGGTGATTAATCTTATTGACATAGATATATACCCATAGATCATCCAGAAATTATCATTATCATTTGCGTTTACGCCATTCTTTCCTGTTTTGTGCCAATTTTAGGCTCGGCTCTTTCCGTTAATCGATCGTTGGATCATCTTTTCATCGGTTTGTCCATTTTCCTTGATCTCTCTTTAGTTTAGATCTATATGTGTTAGAATATGAGAGTATTCCATATTAGAGATATCTAACAGAATGTTGCAGGTCCTTTATATACATAGGTAAATACAAATAAAGTTTTTCTATCGATGAATTTTTACATGGTCTATTTTTTTGGGGTCCCGTACCTCAAAAGGAAAACCGGAATCCTTATATGAGATCACTTCGTTGTCTGTCTGTCTGTCGGTCTGTCAAGACCCTTTTTCTCAGGAACGCGTGGAGTTATCAAGTAGAAATTAATATATCAAATACTCAGGGCTGCAGTCCCCTGAAGCAGTGAAAAAAATCAAACTTCTAAGTCAACGCAATCTAAAGATACGGGCGTTTATGTTCCGTTTATGCCGCATATTTTGACACTTGCAAGGGAATCAAAACCTATAGGGTACTTCCCGTTGACCTAGAATCATGCGGCAAGAAGCAGTGTCATGTAGCACAAGTAAAGGAAAAAATCCGAAAACCGTAAATTTGTAGTTACATACCTACTGTACGGAATCCTCGGTGCGCGAGTTTGACTCGCACTTGACCGGTTTTTTTACGAATTTCTTACCTATTTATTTGAAAGGTCAAATTATTATTTAGACATTATATATCCATCCTGATAGACTTTAATAGCCCACAAAGAACTAACTCTGATTGGCAAAGCACCTACATAAAACCTTGTACTCAACTGTTCGGATCATGGATAAAAGTTTCGGGTTCGCTCTCCGACTACCTGAATCACCGAGCCAGCGCTTTATTCCAAAGGATTTACTTCAGGGGAGCTGTTTTAGTTTTAAACTCTTGTAAACCCTTTCCATTGGAGTAGGAAATATTGTTGGATTTCTAGTGATTCATGACAACGTAAAGAGCCTCTGCTATTAGTAAATAATGTAAACAATTCTGTTTCTCTTCAAAGCTTAAATACCTACCGTATTTAAGCTAAACCACGGCGGGATATCAGAAACATGAAATAAATATAATTCTAAGTGCGCATACACACGTGATACGTGCGATATGCGTCAACGACAGAAGCTACTGCAACCGTCGAAGAATGTCGACAGCTGCCGTCAACACGTGTCGGCGACTGCCGTCGACACATGTCAACGGTTGCAGTTGTTTCTGTCGTAGACGAGGCACACTAAGACAGTGTGCAAACCAGAGTTAAAACCGTTTTGTTTTGTGTCAAAATAAGTTTTTCAGTAGATTTTTGTCGACTTTGGCTCCATGTCACTACTTTGTTGCGAGTGCCTTATCTTTGTTATTTTTGAGCAACCATCTTTGTTCTTGGCAAAGGTTTGGAAAAGAAATTCTTTCCTAATTCAAACTCAAACTCAAAACCTTTATTTCAATTAAACCATTTACAGACACTTTTGAGGATGGATGGATGTTTATTACTCTTTCAAACAAAAGCCACTAGACGGATTTTAATGAAATTTGGCACACATATAGTTTATAACCAGGATTAACACATAGAATACTTTTTATCCCGATATTCTTACGGGATCAAGACTTATGCGGGTGAGACTGCGGGGCGCAGCTAGTGAGATAAAAATACTACAACTTGTGATGCCATGGTAATGCACCTTGCATTACCATGGCATCACAAGTTATAGCGAGACGTGACATTATCTGTTAACATTTGCTTAGCCGAATCGTGTCACTCAAACTGGACCAACCTTTGAAAATAGTTACACCCTTTCATAGGTCAATCATTTCATTGTTGATTTTGTGTGTTGTGTTTTTTCTTCTGTGATAAAATGATATATCTATCTAACCAAAGTGTTAGTGAATGTACTGACGCCAGCACATCAAGCTACCCGAAACTATAAAATTTTCCCAATCAACACTGAACCTTATGCTTTAGCGATAAAGTTGAAAATATATTAAATAAATTTGACAGATTGTAGTAGCTTGATATGCTGGCGTCTGTACTTGAAATAACAAGTGAATATTGTAGAATGAAACAGATTTATAATAAGACGCAAAAGGATTTTTTCGGAAAGTAGAATGAAAACGTGGAGCAAATCTAATCAAACTATAGCAAATTACGAGCTAGCGATATGATATATTTATTTTATTGACAAGGTTTAAATTGCAATGATTGACGCGTGCTTGTGAAATACAACAACTAGGTATAACCAAACATAGCCGCCCAACTTATAGACATATAGCCAAGTTATATATAATAGGTCAGCGGCCTAAGGCCTCTCATTAAAGTCTGGCCCGAGTCCAGTTCAGGACAATGGAGGACGCACTTTACTTGATAAATAAATTAGCCTTGTTTGTTTGCGGGCAATTATTCTCTGTATGTAGGTACACTTATTGGTATTTATTTTTATTTTACTTAGTTGTGAATGTGTGCTATTGACTTGTAAATTATGTTGGTATGAGAGGAATGTGGTGCTCCTGTAATTTCTATATGTGTTTGGTTTTGTTAAGCACTAGTTGTTGTCCGTGACTTCCCTTGCATTCTAATCACTCTGAAGTGTACTTCATGTCGTGATTCCTAACAACTAGGAAGTTGTTTTAAATGTATAGTCAGTTAGTTTTAGGATTACTAAACGAAATGCCGAACAGTAAAAAATATATCCTTATCTATTGCACGTTCTGCCTGCAGTCAAGACGACAAGCTTTTTTCGCTTGTGGGTTGCCAAAAAGAAAACCTGGCTCTTTGTAAAATATTGCCTCCTGGTCTAGATACAGTCAAGTCTTTTATATCTTCATCAGTTTTAAATAAAAAAAATTTTTTTTTTTCTCTTTATTTGTTTTGGGGTTTTTATCTAAACAGATATGTCAACCCCATCGTGTCTTTTACCACTGTAACATTAACACTTACAGTACCCGGCGATAAATATTGCACATCGACCTTTGGAAAGAGACAATCGGGTAATTTCGGGTAATGTATAGATATAGATGTATAGATGTGACTATTAAGGGAATAAACATCAATAAGAAAATTATTCTGTAGTAAAAGTAGGCGCAGTACTGCACACCCCCACCCCATTTCAAGTTAAACAAATATCAACTTTATTTCAATGAAAATTAAGTTGATTTCAGAGTGACCAGCACTATTGAAAAAGTTATAAAAATGTTTGAAGTTGTAGCGTAAACTGAACGTTATTTATTGTAGAAAATAAAGTTATTTTTCCATTAATTTATTTATTATTTATTAAAACTTAATGCCCGATTAAAAAACTGTAGGTATAAAGGCGGACTTTATGCCTTGGGCATTTTCTACCAGTCTACCTTAGGGTGATGCAGAAACAATACTCAACTAACTAATACTTATTAATTCATATTTGTTTACATTTTTGGCAAATAAATCGCGAACGCAGATTAGATTCATTTTGCGCATTTCATCTCTATATAAACCTCCAACCCCTATTTCATACTCTACGTCAATTGTATAACAATAGGATTATAAATCAGACATCGCCAGCATAGCATATTATATGATATTGATAATAAGTAAATACACGCCATACGGGCGAGAGTCGAGATGTATGGTGCAGGGTGGTCACACTTCTGTGTAAAAATTACAGGACGTTACTAGAATATAAAAAAACGAAAGAAAGAAAAAGAGGTTGGTTGATGGTTAGGGTGCTTGTTGAATGGTTGGTCGGTTAGTTGCTGGTTGGTTGGTTGGTTAAGTTTGGTAAGAGACAGTTAGTTTAAACTGGATATGGGACATTGAGGTACAAAGAAACGTAGGATAAGCCGGGCAGTTCCGTTGGCCTAGATACAAAACAAATACAAAAATATTTATTTTAACTTAAACGTTGTGTCATACATAAATTGAGGCAGTCCCAGTAAGTTACAAAAGTACTTGTGTCGGAGCTGTCTCGCTCTTCCCATAAGTGGTAACTTAACAATGATGAGGAGTAAAAGGTTTTTAAAAAATAAAATTTTTAATAAAATAAAACATTAATTTAGCAGCTCTCAGTGTGTGTGTTTGTGTATGTATGTAAGTGGTGAGTGTTGAGGGTGTGTGTGTACCCAATGTTTTTTTTTTGTTTTTTATACTTTTTTTTTTCAGCTAATCCTGGTCAGAATATTTTCTGTTTCGTCATACGTCAATCAATCATTTAATTATTGTTGTTTTACAATCGTAGATAAGCCGATAACTTTATAACAGCAATGCCATCCAACAATATTTGAGTAGGTAGAAATAATCCTACTTACAAAATTTTGTGTACTTAGAACAGAATAGAATACCTACTCTTTATTGTGTACACCATATAAATTGCAGACATAAATATAGAAACTGTATAAAGGGTGACACAATGGGCGGTCTTATCGCTAAGAGCGATATTTTAAAGATAACCTTTGGATGGATTTAAAAAGGGGAAGGACAGACAAATACTGACTATGACCTGTAAGTGCGAGGTTTCAATTCATACTCTATTCGAGATTCGTTATAGCAGAGAAACAGACGGTAGCTACCTATTTGTTTGTTTTTAATGTGTAACAAAGAATAGTAAAAATTATATTATTATTTTAAATTATATTATTATTATTTCCTCGACTATCAACTAAAATAGATACACTGTTAAGCAAAAGAAAATCAGAGAATTCCACAGATTCAATGTCAAAAAAGAAACAGCACAGAAACTCAATCCATACTAATATTATAAATTCGAAAGTAACTCTGTCTGTCTATCTGTATGTTACCTTTTCACGCCTAAACCACTGAACGGATTTTGATAAAATTTGGCAGAGAGATAGATTGCATCCCGGGGATGGATAGTTACATAGGATAGTTTTTATCGACATACCTTGCGGGCAAAGCCGCGGGCGGAAACTAGTTACTTATATATAACTTCTGTAAAAGGTCAAGTTTAGGTTTCAATCCGCCACATTTTTCCAGAGAAATAAAATATCGGCTAAGTAAACGTAATACACCGGTCTTCTTATATTTAGGGGCTAAATAGGTATCATAGCTTGTATTGCTTTAGGCATTAGGATAAACCTAATTACCGTTATTCGTTTGGCCAAATGTCTTTGCTCATTTTATCATTACAGTATTTGCTTTTATTTTGAACAAAAAGGTTCATTAATTAGTTTATAGTAATTAAGTAAGCTTTTGGTTTCTAAATGTGATGTTTTAGGTTTCAATTTTCATGTTTGTTTTGTACTCTGAAAATAATGAAATTTCGTTTATACAGGCCTGAAACAACTATCAGGCCATGAGAATAATTAATTAAGCACTGTGTTTAATAATTCAACAATGTTTCTGCTTTGCCAATCTGAAGGTCTACCTAGACATAGTGAAATTCTATCAGCTATAACGCTGCTTAATAGTAAAAAAATACCAAAAGGTAATGACAATTTTGTTGAAAGTCGTTGTAACCTCACTACATGGTCACCCCTCACTACATGTCCTGAGTGGTGTGTTTCCGGAGATTACTCCGCGTTTGATGTACCGCCTATTATCAGGTCATGAACACTTAGCCACAAGATCCTGTACTGACGCCGTAAACGCTTAATTACAGCTCGGAAACGCTTTCACACCTAAGTAACTAATTATTTTCTTAGATATGAATGGAGGTTTATTTATATTAAGGTGTTAGGATATGTTTTTGTGTGCTACATTTTTCTGTTTGAGTTTTAATATGTTTGAGGTCTAAAACATTGATGCCTTGGTCCGGTTGTGGTTAAAATATAATAGTACTAGCTGCGCCCTGCGGTTTCGTCCGCATAAGTCGAGACTTATGCGGACGAAATCGGGATCGAGATCCCGCAAGAATATTGGAATTAAAAGTATTCTATGTGTTAATCCTGGTTATAAACTATCTGTGTGCCTTTCATTTAGGTAAATCTGTCTATAATGATGTCTGAGAAAAGTCATTTTAAACAAAGATATTGTGAGTCCAGCTAAACAAAAAGAACTTTTTGATGAAGTAGAAGTTTTACACCTTTATTTAGAACCATATAGCTGTTAATTTTAGAAAGAAATTTTCTTGTGTATTCTTAAAACCAGCAGCCTTCGGGTAATAAAATCGTTCTATAACTTTCATGATCGATTTTTATTAATACCTTCCCGCTTGAAGATTAAAAGTCTCAAGCTCCCGCAGGTAAGTCTATCCTTGGCATAGTTTTGTGTGTACTCCAGGCGCCCCAATTTTCACTTCTACTTATTTTTTTATTTATTTAGAGTACACCACGCATTTTTAATACCATCCATAATTTTTTTTTTGTTATTACAATTGGCTATGTCTTTTCTCAGCAGGTTGTTCGATATCCGCCATTATCGCACTATTTCAGTTCACAATGAAAAGTCCTTTTCATAAGCCGTCAAGTCGTCAAGAAAGCAATCAATCATAAAATCCAATACACCAGCCGGTTCACAAGTTGAGCATACAGTCGCAAGTAAGAGCTTGTCTGCACAGTACGGAAGTATGAGTAGTCTAAAAAGTACTCGTACTGTGTACACCGCCTTAGCGTTTATCTTAAAAAATTGTGTGAGTGAGATAGCGCTCTACTAACTCGTCTCCGTGAATACACTATAAGTAGTTTTTGCGTGAAAGAGTAACAAACATCCATCTATCCATTCATCCTCACAAACTTTCGCGTTTATAATATTAGTAAGATAGGAATTCGAATGATCTGATAATATATTGATTTTTAGTAGGTATGATGATAAAAGTGAAAATAATTGAGTTGCTTTTTTCTAGCAACTTACAATTCAAGACTTGTTTTTAGACCAATGACATGCCCCTGACGGCACATGTTATATTGTTGTCAAAGATGAGTCTACAGATTTTCTTATGATATAAATTCCTAATTTAATTCCACTGAATCATAGTTACAACATGGTTTTATTATCTTAATATTTCATTTATTTGCATTAAAAAAATATTTATATAAGTATACTAAACGATCCACTAATACTCCTCTCAAGGTATATAAGAAAGGATGTTAATAAAATCTCCTTTATCACATACTCACCGCATGGCCACCCTACTCTGAGAAGATCGGACACATGCCCTGAGTGGTGTGTTTCCGGAGATTACGCCGCGTTTGATGTACCGCCTATTATCAGATCATAAACACTTGGCCACAAGATCCTGTCCTGCCGCCGTAAGCGCTTAATTTCAGCTAGGAACCGCTTTTACACCTTTTATACCATTACCATTTTATAAGATAATGAAATGGGGGTTGGTTTAATTAAGATGTTGGAATACCACATCCCAATCAACTAGGGTTTTAGTAAGTATGTTATCATAATTAGCCTATATTGTTCCCACTGCTGGGACATAGGCCTCCGCTCTTCCCGAGGGAGTGGGCTAAAATCTACCAAGGAGCCCAGTGCGGGTTGGTAGATGTCATACAATAACTTTATGCGAGGAGAAAATAATAGCTACTTTTGGTGAGTACGAAAAGATCAACAATGAGTTGGGTAGTTTGGATAGTGCAGAAGATCTTACGCAAACAGAAGACTGCTATTATGAAAGCATGTCTAAGTTGCATACACGCCTTGCCGAGATATCAAAGCGGGCGGAGGCCGAGGGTACAAAGTCCACGCCTTCATCGTCAACGTTGAAGCTGCCACAAGTATCTATTCCGTCATTTGACGGCAAATATGTAGAATACAAACCATTTATTGAGTTGTTCAATGCTTTTATACACAATGACAAAGGTTTAGATGACATTCAAAAGTTTTTCTATTTGAGGGGCTTCCTCAAAAATGAGGCATATGATTTGGTTAAGAATTTACCTATTTTAGGGTCTAGTTATAAGGAGGCTTTGAAAATACTGTCAGATCGCTACGATAATGAGTTTACTATAATTCAGGATCATTTAAATGCTTTGCTTGACTATCCTGCTATGAGCAAACCAATCTAATTCGGCCTTAAACATGGTATTGTAGTCATGTCTTCGAATTTTTGGTTCGACGACACACCGGTTTCCTCACGATGTTTTCCTTCACCGTTTTGAGAGCAGTGGTGATGAAATAATTTACACAAAGTATAGCGTTTATCTGGGTTAAAACCTACGACCTACAACTCGTAAGTCGCGGCCGTTACCAGTATGTTATATTTATCGGTTTTTTTATTTTGACTGGTAGAAAAATCATTTAAAACAGCTTTGGTCTATAGTTTGTTTTATCTATCCACTATGAAGTGGATCACCATCATCATCATTTAAGCTGAAAGACGGCCACTGCTAAACTTAGACCTCCCCAAGCACCGTCACTTCGACCGGTGCTGTGCTTCTCGCATTCAGCTCATTCGGTCCACCTTGTAAGAGGCCTCTTAAGGTAGGCTTATCTATCCACTTCAAAGACTATATAACCACTCTATGATCCACTTACAAGAATTTAAATACAACAAGCAAAAACAGGCGTGATGCTATTTTATGAGATTATTGATTTGTATGCAACAGAATTATCCCCTAATTATTGAGCTGTCTTAAATCTTTTCACTCTCATCACAATAATTTCCAACCGCAAGAATCCACAACTGGATCCAGGCACAAATCTGTCAGAACTCAAGGATTGCACACCCAAAGTCGTGCGAAATTCCAAACAGCCAATACATCGCTGAAAGGGGTCGTCACACACATTGTCATTTCGACAACGGTAACGCACCTAACTCACATACATATGCAGTAGAATTAATTTTATTTACTGCAATGCGGTCGGCAGAGGTGCGTCATAAGTCCAAATTGAACGCAATTTACTACTGCGGTTGTCCTTCTCTCATAGCAATAGGTAGAGCCGAATAGGCCGAAATTCGGATAGGAACATAATTCCGTCACCGGCCTGTTATACTAGCGCATAGCGTAGCGCAACAATTAGTGGCTACGCCGGCTATTTTGCCCACTGTGCGATATTGCTAATAATGGAATGGCATTCGTATTGCTAAGCGCACTGTGGTGCCCGTATGTGCACTGTGGCTTCAATGCACACTTTAAGAGCGGGTTAATGTTAGCATCTGTATGGCGGTGGGCTGTTAGGATGCGGTTAGGTGAATTGTTTTTTGATTGCTTGGATTTCACTGAGTGTACGAGCGATAAGTCGAGTGCATTAGCTGTAACAGGGAATTTAAAAATAAATTCAGTCTAACGAGGAACGTTATCAAAATAGATAAGGAGGAATTTATATGAGGGATTAAGGCTCCTACAAACAGGCGCGACACGCGATATAATCACGCGCGACGCAAAGGCACCGCTCGTAGCGCGACTTGCGGTGCCTTTGTGTCGCGCGCGAATTTATCGCGTGTCACACCTGTTTGTAGGAGCCTTTAAATGTATAATCTTTCTCCTTTTGCGCTATTATTAATCTCATATTCACAGTAAAGCACGTTGCTCACGATGGCTTTACACATGCTTTTATTTAAAAAAACACGACCACGCAAATAGAGGATGAAGACAGCCTTGCCAGAAATAAATATTTGCCACCAGACAATTTTGCGAACCGAAATGTTTGTCGACAAAAATAAACACGAAAACGTCTATTTCTTTCCTAAAAAGGGTTGAACGTAAACTTACGGACTTTGTGGATAGTATTTATCTGCCTATGGCGAGGGAGATCAGCAGAGAGATGGAGGGTGAGTACCTTGTCGTAGATTTCCGATGTCAAAGGAATATTCATTTTGGCAAAAAGTTGTTTGAATGGTATCTGAGTTTATAAATTCAAATTTGGAATTCATTTATTTTCTTTTA
Source organism: Luperina testacea (assembly GCA_927399505.1). NCBI lineage: Eukaryota > Metazoa > Arthropoda > Insecta > Lepidoptera > Noctuidae > Luperina > Luperina testacea. Next base: position 6,995,031 of record OV656771.1, read on the forward strand.
AAATTTTCTTTCATTGGATATTTAGCGTTATTTTTGCCGTTCATTTTTAGTTCGAGTATCAGCCGGTTGATTCTGTAAAAATAAAAATGTCACCGAGAAAACTCTGGTGAAGTGAGTTTGTCTTTGCTAGGAATTGTCACTATTGACAGCTCACTCCACGCTCACTTCACCTAAGTTTTCACGGTGATATTTAATTACAGAATAGCACCGCAGTTCTAACGTAAGAGATGCCATACAGCTATTACTCTGTATAAAAATATAAATTAAAATTAATTATCTGCAATCTCGTTAATCTGTATCCGCTTTGTTTTTAATCTTAAAAAGTATGATCACGTCTCCAACTTTCGCAAGATACTCAAGTGGCTCCCCATTCGACTTCGCAGGAACTCTCGGATATTGTGTCTGCTTTTCAATCTCCTTCACAATCCTAAAACTCCATCCTATCTGCGGGAGCGTTTTTCCTACGCCCGCCCTGCAGATGCGCCTTGCAGGTCACATCTTAAAAACCTTCTCAAGTCCCCTCCCCACTCCACCAACTTCTACTCCTACTCCTTCACAGTGCACGCGGTGCGGCTGTGGAATGCACTACCGCCTGAAATTAGGGACTGCCAAACTGTTGCAGTTTTTAAGAGAAGGGTAAAAGAACACTATCTTTCCACTTTATCATAGTTGTGTATGTATTTATTATTGTTTTCTGATTACGTTTTAATATTTATTAACATTCTAGTGATATTCATTATAGAAGTATGTATTTTTATTTGTATTTATGTAAGTATATTCTTATAATATTCGTTTAGTTTTTTTTTAAGTGAATTGTTTTTAGATTAGATTGTATGTATTATTTTTTGTCTCCTTTACTCTTTCACACGCTGTCTACATCTCTCTATTTATTGTCCTATCGCAGGTATGCTGGAAGAGATTTCTTATGAAATAAGCATCACCTTTGTACCTATTTTTCTGTTCTGATTATTTCGTATCTGTTTATATATGTGTGTACATAAATAGTAAAATAAATAAAATAAATAAATAAATAATATTTCCTAGAAAAACAAAGAGTGGAATACTTTTTGTTCATTCTCTAGAAAGTAGTGAATTCTAGAAATACTGTGATATTGAAGCGACGTTGTTTGTAAGCCATTTTCCTGGTAGATATTTATTATAATTTTCCACTGAATCCACATTTACATGTTGCAAAAGAGATGGTTTGGTGTCATATTATATCTTCCTACACTTTTGGTAAATATTATCGAGTCAAAATTCTGAGGCACAGGTTCTTATAAAAGCTGTTTGCGGAAATGTTCTGTTTCTATATTTAAAACATATTTACCATATTGCCAGATAATATATTTTTTCGGAGTATCCTTACATAGTAGGTATAGAACAAAATCGCCGAAATGTCTGTAAGCGCATAACTTCCGAATGACTGCACCAAATTGGATAATTCTTTTTTTGTTATGTTCGGCAGTTCGGTGTTGCAAAGAAAATTTCGGAAATTCGAAAAAAAAAATTGCACCCGTTCGAAGCTGGGGCGGGCCGGGTAGTTTAAAATAAAATTAGTCACGATCCCTCGCTTTTAAACAAAATACACTTTTTTTGCGTGCAAAAGAGACAAGCGTACCTAATAATAATTAAAATTAGGTAGGCCGTGGGCTTGTAAAGGCTCCTTCAAACAGGCGCGACACGACACGCGACACAAAGGCACCGTAAGTCGCGCAACGAGCGGTGCCTTTGTGTCGCGCGCGATTTTTATCGCGTGTCGCGCCTGTTTGTAGAAGCTTTAAATCACGCCTCTTTCCCCGAAGGAATCTTAGACAGAGGTGCTGTAAAGTGGGTCCTCTAACACGGCACTATGCTGAGTGGAAGCCTTATTGTCGCAGTCATTCATGACGTGCAGCTGCCGACTATTTCTGTTCTGTGCTGGTGATTATAGATCTGTCTAGATTTTAAGGTTCCGTACCCAAGGAGTGCAAATGGGAGCCTATTTCTAAGGCTCCTGTCCGTCCGTCCATCTGTTTGTCACAGGGCTGTATCTATTGACCGTAATAGGTAGACACTTGAAATTTCCATTTGGAAAAAAAAATAAAGGGGCCCATAGAAGAAACATTTTTAAATATATATGTTTTGTTAAATATTGTACGGTGATACGGAGCCTTTCTTGTTTTTTATTTTTCTATATTATTCGAGTTAACTTATCTTTTTGTTTATACGGGTTTCTGTGACAAATTAACTTTTTTCATTCTTTCTTTAGGCGTATCTATTATTACACCGTCATTTTTCTGCTTATATTTATTTGTTATGAAATAGAGTAATTAAACTTAAGAACGGTTAACCGTTGAGTTCTTAAGAACTCAAATAAAAGACAAAAGATTGTCAATACAGGAGGCCTAGAAAGGCCACTTTGGCAGAATCATAAAAGGATAACATTATGAATCATAATAGACAGTTAAGTAACTGTTAAGTTAATCGTATCAAATCCCAATGGTGAAGGATTTCTCAATTTTTTTTTTTGTCAGTGCTAAAATACCAATCAATCCAATCCAAATCCAATCCCAATCTCTTTGATTATACCTAAGTAGTGCAGCGAAAAAAAAACACGGACTATCTTCGCCATATTCATAATTTTATCCTTTTATGATTCTACCAAAGTGACCTTTTTAGGTCCCCAGGTCACACTACATTCAGCAAGCCGACGCATCCCCTGCGTTCTGAATCGACTGAAGCAAAGGAACCATTACCGTTAATGCAGTTTGAATAGTGCCAACACCATTAGTGTCCGTGGCATGTGCCTTTTGTGCTTCTGATGATCCGTAACGGCTGTCAAAGATCCACAAATGGCAGCCGGAATCAACGGCTTTACGTGCTTTCCGAGGCACGGAGGGGTCACTTAGAATTGTAGCTAACTAATTTATTATCCGCAATGTCTACTAAGCGCTCTGTCACTCAATATTATCTTAAGGCATTTCTTGGTGGGGTGGTGCTTCTAAAACCACAAATTACTTCCATTGGAAATTGCGCACCAAGCGATATTAAAAATTGCAACCTTTCGTACTATTTCATTTTCCACCACTCTGTTATATAAAGAATGCAAGTACGACAGTTGTTTATTTTTCATGCAATCTTATTTCAACATCAACTTACTCCCTTTGTTAAACTTAAAAAACGACGTAAATATTTAATTTGTTCCCTTCCACGGCCACGCTACTCTTTTACGAAATTTTTTTTTTCTATTATCTTGGCCCTTTCTTGTACAACAAAATTAATGCAAATATTTCAGTATACTGTTTATTCGTTCAGGAATGTTAATCAGCAGTCCGCTCCTTCCTACTAGACAAAACGTATGACGAAACTGAATCTTTTCTTCCACATTGAATCCTTTTTTCTATTACACTATAATAAGTATACACGCTTCACTCATACTCTCAAAACACAAACACACACACACACATACACCCACACCCACTCACAGATACACACACACACATACACCCACACAGCACACTTACTCATATCTGATATAGACTTTAATTCTTTCAGGCATATTCCATATTTGTTTGTTTTATGTTATTAAAACTAATATCATTATTTTTTAAATTTTTAATACTAAGCAATTGATTTCTCCATTCTAGAGGGATACGGCACTGTTTCTCTATACTACAGGCTAATATGTAGTTTATCTAAGAGGACAGTACCCCAACAAATTTTGTTGTATAGCAGTGTTCAATTGTAGTGCAACTGTTTTTAATGTATTTATTGCAACACCTTTTATGCAATAAAGTTTTATTATTATTATAATAATTATTATATAAAGATGGTCACCCATCCATGGACCAAAGACGGCGAGCGTAGCTTAACCTGATCGATCGGCCTATGCGGCTGTTATCACAATCCCCTCAAAGTAGGACAAGGTTCATTGTAGAAACCAAAGAACACTTAATTTATTGTAATTGAGAACCCGATACGAATCCCCTTCATTTCTCGCAAGTGTCCGCCCAGAAGTAATTGAGGAAAATACGTTAGATAAAGTGGATGAAATAAACAACTTAGTGGCGTTTCACACGGCCCGGGTACCCGGGTTGTAGGTGCCGGGTACCCGGACCGGTGGCATTGTGTATGGGTATTGGAGTAAATAGTTCCATTGGAAGCACTTTCTTGCGGATAGTGAGGAAAGGCTCTAAAGTTCTTATTGTAAGCGCGAGCTTTTCGTTGGAATTGGCAGAGAAATCAAAATCCACTAGCCTGAAAGCAACTTTGGAAAAGTTCTGTCAAAATAATATTTTCATACATTTATTTCAGAAAGAAAGTTGTCTCTTTATATATTCCTCAGAAAGTTTACAGTCTAATATCTACACAGGTAGGTAAATAATGTACAATTAGCGCTTACAGTTGCCATTGACAAGCTTCCACAAATTGAAAACTATGTAACAAAAGTTTTTTTTTTTATTTACTTAAATATTTTTGCTTCAGAGAGCAGTGGTGGCCCAGTGGTAATGGCTGTGACTTACGAGTTTGTAGGTCGTAGGTTCGAACCCAATAGGTAATAGGTAATACGGGCTGGTGTCCGCAACTCCACGTCAATGCGCGTATTTTGCGTACGGGTGGGAAAATCGATTATTCGATCCACCCCAGCTCCTCAAGGAAGGCCAGCAGCGCCTTGATGTTACTGACCGTCTCACGTAGGGTACCTGGGTTACCGAAGTACTTTGCCCTGTACGTGGCCACCACCGGGCAGTTTAGAAGCACATGTGCCGCTGTCTCGTCGTCTTCCATGCAGGCCCCGCACAACGAACTGTCTGTTACTCCTATGACAAAGAGGTGTTTATTGAATGACCCTTGGCCAGTTAAAGCTGCAGTAACTATACGCAGCTTTTGTTTAGTTAGACGGAGAACGTGTTTCGTGAGGCGGCCGTCCAAAGTGGGAACCCAAACAGGTGCTTTACTTTCTATAAATAATTTCATCATCACTGCTCTCAAAACGGTGAAGGAAACTATCGTGAGGACACCGGTATGTTCTAGAACCAAAATTTCGAAGACATGTGACATCTACCAACCCGCACTGGGCCCGCGTGGTTGATTACGGCTTACTCCCTCTCGCAAAGAGAAGGCCTGTGTCCCAGCAGTGGGAACATTATAGGCTGATTATTATACGCTTTAGTAGCGCTCATAGAGACTTAGAGTGCTTAAGCACTCAAAAAGAATCGGCCTCGATTAAAGAAAGAAAGAAAGAAAGAAAATACGTTTATTTGCGGAAAACATGATGCATAAAAATAAAAACGAAAACAAAAAAAAATAAGTGTTAACAAGTATTAAATAGATACTCGACGGTTATGACGTAGTAGTTGATTAATTATCCCTAAATTACTTTCAAATCTTTTCATTAATATCTAAATAATATTCTTTGTATTTATTTTCCCATAATAAGTCATCTATTTGATTTTTATAACAATAATTTTGTAGTCATAACATATTGGGTTATTAACTGACAGTTGATTTTGAATATGGCGGTCAAGTATATAAAAGGACGGTTGCTCTGCGAAAATACAGACTGAGTGTGAACATAGTCCGTGTTTAATTGTGCAATCCCTGCTACTGAATAATATAAGATAGAATAGGCCGTAAAATAAAACAGACTAATTACAAATCAAACTGCTCAGTTTGATTTGTAATTAGTCCGTTTTGTTTTACGGTATTTTACTACAATTACTAACTCAGCTCATCTGAGAAGCCCAGTTATTACATAATATAATAATATCGTCGGTGGCGGCGGTGTGACGTCAGTTCCGACGCGGTGGTGACGCTATTTCCGGGTGTCAAGTCCCGCCATCAACGTTTCCGCCGGCAGGCCGCGCCTGAGTGAACAAACATTGGTTCTTACAATTTAGATACCTCTCTAGTATACGGGCCGGATTGACTTTGAAAACGATTCGGTTGGTAGATTTTTTCTATTAAAAATCAATTAGGTTTGTGAGATCCGATTTTTCCGTTTATAGCAGCTATACTGCTATTTTCATTTGCCTGCTGAGTAGATGCTGCTCGGTCACACTGTCGGCGAATCATAGCAGATGTCATTATCACAGGCCGTTTGTAATTATCACAGGATCTTAGCATTTATTCAAAACTAGCAGCGCCCCGCGGTTTCACACGCGTAAGTTTCGATCCCGTAACAATATCGGGATAAAAAGTATTCTATGTGTGAATCCAGGAAATGGTCTATCTATGTGCCAATTTTCATCGAAATCTGTTCAACTGTTAATACGCATGATTGAGTAACAAACATCCAAACATCTTCACAAACTTTCACATTTATAATATTACTAGCTGTGCCCTGCCGTTTCACGCGCGTCAATGTCGATCCCGTGGGAATATCGGGATAAAAAGTAGCCTATATGTTAATCCAGGGTGTCAGCTACTTCCATGCAAAATTTTATCAAAATTGGTTCAGCCGTTTGAGCGTGAAGAAGTAACAAACAAACACACACACACATACTCACAAACTTTCGCCTTTATAATATTAGTGTGATAGTAGGAAGTAGGATTGCAATAATGGAGGCAGTAGTAAGATGTTGTCCTCCTCCTGGAAAGTAATAAAACATAAATTAATCACTAGTTTTCAAAACAAATAATATAGTAAAACTACCGACTTAATAGAGTACAAAATAAACAAATACCATAATGAAACCTGTGGGCCTGAAATTTTTAAAACTTTCGAATTTACGTTATACGTTACGTTACGTTTTGGTACTTAACAACTGTTCATGCTAACAACTGTTTATGCAGTTGTTGTGTACCAAAACGTAACGTAAATTCGAAAGTTTTAAACATTTCAATTTATGTACTTGTTTCGCACATAATATTTACCTATTTAGTTTTAAGTCTTTATTCAACTTTTGAAAAATCAATTTTTTTTTAATAACAATAGATATTCAATTGTGTCTCATTAGCCATAGTTGAGCTAATACGCTTGCCGTATAAATCAAAATGCTATAGCATAGTTGTACTTTCGTTTCAAAAATCATGCGAATTTACATTATGTTGTTTTTACTTTGTGTGTTCGTGATCTGTAGCCAGGACAGACCCCAAAAAACAAATGAACGCGTTTCATGCTCGGTTCCGTCATATAAAACCAGCCATATTTGCAATCAATCCAATCGTTTTTATCCATCAGCCAACATTGTGGTCCCTCATCGATATTTGCAATGACTCGAGAACGATTTGCTTCGTCTTATTGCGTCTGAGTTCATAAGAATGTGATACGCTTGCCTCGTGCGGAGTTTATTGAAATGTGTGTGTAGTCATGCGAAAGGGTAAAAGGAGCTTGTTAAATTGGAGAGGAAAAGGAAATGGAATATTAATTGCCTTTAATAATGTTATTAGTAATTTATGTTAACACTTACCGTGTTATTGGGTTTTTTCCTTGGGAATTTCTTAGTAGCAGCACGGAGTTTGGAACATGGCGGTGCGATCATCGGCTACAATTGTTGGGGTATTTCTCGAAACGCACCAAAAGTATTCCTTGAAAAAAAAAATTAAATACATATTAGTAAAAATAAAAATGTTATAATTTTATTACTGCGTGTCGCGCCTGTTTGAAGGAGCCTTAAAAGCATTGCCATCCAACGTGGTAATGCTGCCAGCACTTTTGGGGCACTTATCCCATTGACAGCGATATGGACGAATTTTTTGATGCCCAATGAGCTCCTGCCTTTTTCTTTTCCTTTTTTTATTATATACTTGTATATAATATGTATATTTTGGTGTAAATTGTAAAATAGGTTAAATGTGTTAGAAATATATTTTTTCCCACACATAAAAAGAAATATTATTGTGCTTTAAATTGTTCAGTGTTCCAAAAAAGGTTCACAACTAGAAATACAAGTAATTGGAAGGACTAGACGATTGATCAAAACATTTTCGTCCCCAAAAATACCTTTTTACACAACCCATCTATCATTCAAATCTTGTAACCTTTCGACATTACCTACATATTTCGTGTGATAGAATGTGTCCCGTGTTCGACTTTCAACGTGACGGCGCGGCGTGCCGGTAGCGTGACGGGGGCGTGACGTTGTTTGTCATAACTTGCCGTGACGAATAACAATTCAAATATTTACAGACGCCAACACATCAAGCTACCCGAAACTGTAAAATTTTCCCAATCAACTTTGAACCATAAGCTTTAGCGATAAAGTTGAAAATCTATTAAAGAAATTTGACAGATTGTAGTAGCTTGATGTGCTGGCGTCTGTACGTGCTCAATGTCTGTTACGATTGTTTTCAAGATACCTACTTGATTTTTTCTCCTGATTTGGGAGGATATGGCCTATAATTCGCAACAATGGGCTATGTAATTTATTTTTTATTGAGATACACCAGATAAACCCACGTTCGCACGGAGGTAAAAATATCGCGGCAGGATTTTCAACTCTTGGTGTTGAGCCGAGCATTGACAATCCAATAGAGTGCTCCCCACTCAGGGGCGGATCTACTTAAAGGCTTTTTGGGCTGCAGCCCAGGGCCTCGTGGATACAGAGGGCCCCCAAGCGAACTGAAAACAATAGACGATATTGTCAATAGTAATAATTATGTAGAATTAAAAAAAATCCGATCATAATAAAATGGCAATTGGTTGAGTAATTAGGTAGGGCCCCTAAGCAGTATGCCCAGGGCCCCACAAATTCAAGATCCGCCCCTGTCCCCACTTACTTTTTTTGTAAATACTACAAATTTGTACGCCTTAAGGCTCCTTCAAACAGGCGCGACACGACACGCGACACAAAGGCACCGCAAGTCGCGCAACGAGCGGTTCTTTTGTGTCGCGCGCGATTATATCGCGTGTCGCGCCTGTTTGTAGGAGCCTTTACGGTGAAACATGTACAGACGCCAGTCAAGCTACTACAATCTGTCAAATTTCATAAATAGATTTTCAACTTTATCGCTAAAGCATAAGGTTCAAAGTTGATTGGGAAAATTTTACAGTTTCGGGTAGCTCGATGTGCTGGCGTCTGTGCGTACGATATAATAATATTGTGACATCCTGCACGCTTAATTTACATGTTTTGACAAATAAAATTATCTTTATCCCAGCGCGTAAAATTTTCATCTCTGGGCGCTTATCTGTAAGTTGAAAATACAATGAGCAAAAAAAAATCGCCACCGCCACTGCACCTGTGCGAACCTGGGCTAAGAGAGTGGCGCTCGTAACTAAATAATAGCAGCTGCACGGGTCGATCGAAGGTTAAGCTACGCTTGCCACGGTCAGTTCGTGGATGGGTGATCGAGACACCTCCGTGCCGCGCCATTGGGTCCCGGCTGACATTCTTAGATCATTGACAGTCGTTACGGGTAAAGCCAAAAAGGGGTATCGCGTTACCCAGTAACTGGGGGTTGTGGAGGTCAGACAGGCAGTTGCTCCACGTAAAATATTCAGGTATTCAGCTGCATCCAGTTAGATTGGAAGCGGAACCAAACATATATATGTAGTTTAGAAAATGCTAGGCAGATCGATTGACAAAAATGACACTATAGGCATCAAAAGTAGATTTTACAAAAACGCACTTGACACAACTTGACAATATTGACTAAAAATGTCTTTATTTATTTAAACTTTTCGCACTAAAAGGAAAGGCGGACTTAATGCCTTAGGCATTCTCTACCAGTCAACCAAGGGTGGTGAGATTGGATGGTAGGTGCTTTGATTGAGCTGCCCGCGATTTCGTCTGTGTCAAAAATTCATGTTCCCCCGACCATGTCGCATCGCATCGCATGCCCGCGCTATAACTTCGTTTCGCTTATCGTTCTTTCGGACTTTTTTTCTATTTGCTCGGCTTTTAAGTGTTCTAGCGTGATTTTAAATAGCCCATACCCTTCCTCAAGAATTGGGCTATCAAATGCATAAAGATTGTTTCAAACCCGACCGGTCGTTCCAAAGATTATTCCGTCCAAATAAACAAACAATTTTAAACATCAAAGAAACTCTTCCGCTTTATTATTTATATAGATTCGTACTGAATATTATTCCGAACATCGTCTTTTCATTCACCCTACGTAAACGTAATGAAACAGTGCAAACAAGCTCAAATTGTCACAGCACTCAGAAACAAAGATCATAACAAGCCAAACGTATAAAATACATCCATTCCAAATCTTACGGAATTTTCTTTACTTTGCATGTGTCATATTTTGTGAACGCTCGAAGTGTGTTTGCATTCGGTTTAACTTGACGTGCCCTGATTGTACGTTTGGATTTATTTTCTTTCTTATATTTTATTTTCGTCTTATACTTTTTGACAGTTTTCGTGTTCGAATGTTTGTAAATCTTATGATAAATGCATATTTTTGTAAGTATTGAATGATAAATAGGAATTGAAAATAAAAATATTATTTTACTTTATTGATAAAACAACGTAGGTACATATTTGGTTATGAAATAATATGTTTTATTGGACATTAGCTAAATTCCGATTTTAAGTTTTTTGTATTCTTGTGGAATATATATGAAATAACAGGTGCTGCTGAATTCATTGAAACCATTTTGTAAAGTACACTTCATCTGCCTCTAAACCCACTGACCTCTATCAAACAAGTTGTATAATACAGGTCAGTGCTAAAACCGTATCCATTCATAAAAAAATATGTATTTAAATAACGCAAACCCCATCCAAATCGGATCAGTTCTTTTTGAGAAAATCGCGGGCATACATACATACGAATATAAAATATAGAACCTCGTTTTTTACGTCGTTTGAAAATAGTTTATTTCCTTACTTCGAACCATATTATTCAGAAATTATTTCAAAATTCATCAAAAAAAGTTAAAATATGGTAACAATGTACTTATTATCAGAACAAAATTCAAACTCGCATTGTTGCATGCTTTTATCACATCAAGCCGGGAGTGGCAACAGTGGGACAGCCATTATTTTCAGTTTATGGCACAGACGACACACTCCATACACTTCACACATGCACAATATGTCGCAGACACGTCTCGGAGACGTGATCTATCGCTCACGAGACACCACGCCCTGGTATGACGAACTAATCACATTATGTAAAATGCATGTTGGTTGAGTGAGAATTGTACAGACTGTTTTTGAATTCATTAGCACTCACTTTTTGGGGTACAAGTAAGGATTCAGTGATGATTCACAAACCCAAATACGCTTTTCCCGACCCGAGGAGTGAACCCAGGCCTGCAGACCTCTACTGCTGGGGAGTTTGTGGCGCCAGTTCTTCTCCCCAACGAAAGCACTAGGAAGTGGAGAAAGGCGGGTTTTATGGGGGTCTGTCATACGTAGTTTTGACGTTCTAAAAGTGCTGATTCTCAGCATAGTCTGAATAAATGATTGCTTGTGAGATCAGACACATAAAATTATTAAAATTACAGATCCTTTCATTTTGGTAGTTCAGCCACGTTCGTTGCGTTATTTACGTTGTTGAGCCGAGGATTTGTTTTTTTAACCTATGATGCAATATTAGGAATTTCCTTTAAAACGCTCGGACTGAAAGTGTGTTAAGAAATTAGGGTGCACGTTATTCAAAAGATTGAAAACAGTTTCTTAAATATGGATCTGGGAAAACAAAACAACACAATATATGTACACATCTATATAAATAAAAATCAATGTTTGTATGTTTGTGGAGAACAAATGCGTTCCAAAACCATTGGTCAGATTGTGATGAAACTTTGGTAGAGTGTTCTAGGGACGCCCCTGAGGGTTCCTACATGGGAAAAAATAACAAAAAAAAATCTGAGGCGGTACGGTCAGCTAGTTAATAATATTTTCATAATGATGACAAAGTCTGATCATTATTTACAATATTGTGGGTGTATAGTAGTACTTAGAACAGTATCAGTAAGTAATATATGCATATGAAAGTATATACAGTACCAAAAACAAAAAAAAATATTTTTAAAATTTTTGTGTATGTCTGATGACAGATAGACTCTGTTTGTTTGTTCCAGATAATCTCCGAAACGGTTGTACCGACTGTTACTGGCAGATAGCTGATGTTATATGAAGTAACTTAGGATACTTTTATTTTATAAAAACAATTAAAGTTCCGCGCAAAAAAATTAATACCTATGAAACTTAATTTCTTTCCGACATGCACGCAAACGACACAGATACAGCTAGTAATTAATATGTATACAGACGCCAGCACATCAAGCTACCCGAAACTGTCAAATTTTCCCAATCAACTTCGAACCTTATGCTCTAGCGATAAAGTTGAAAATCTATTAAAGAAATTTGACAGATTGTAGCAACTTGATGTGCTGGCGTCTGTACTACTTCTTCGTAGACTACCACCTACTTTTGTGAGATTTAATTCACAATACTTTTCTTTCTACAAATTACAACAACAAAAAATTGTTCCAGAACAGCAAAATTTACAATTTCTGTGGCCTGTGTGACCTTCGATGTGGCGGCCATTAATTTTCTACATGAAGCTTTTAGTATTACTGGCTCATTTAGTTTTGATACCGTTTGGAACCGCGCCAAGCCGTAGAGGAAAATGAGCGTAAAGACAGATAGAGCCCGTGACTTATGGAGTTTCACTTGAAATGATTCGACCACGTTGCTTTAAGACCTAATTTGAGCATTTTGTATCCTTCGGTTTTATATGAGCACTTGGTTGGTTAAAAAGGCCAATGAGTTTACTGAGAAAGGCGCAAATGTTTTGAGTCCATAGAAAGTTAAAAATATGAAATGGATTTTGTCATTTAGAGCGTTGCGTTAAGACGACAGCACAACAAGCTATCCGAAACTGTCAAATTTTCCCAATTAACTTTGAACCTTATGCTTGAGCAATAAAGTTGAAAATCCATTAAAGAAATTTGACAGATTGTAGTAACTTGATATGCATTGTAGCAAAAAAAAGAAAAACACGTACGTCAGTACTTATATCTCGATGAAAAACACTGACTCTCTTCGCCACCGAACACGTTTAATTTATCTTTACACTCAGACCGAATATAAAACGTATCAAAAATAATATTAAAAAAATGTAGAAAATACAAACCTCGTTAAGAAAGTTGTCACATTAATCTGACTGATTTATTAAATTCAAAAAGAAGTAAGAAATACTTATAAAGGTTACGTATATTCTAAAAAAAAGGATTTTACTAATACTGCAGGATGTATAATAAAATATCTCCAGTCAACAGAAAGTAGGATAAAATATGAAAATCAGTTTGTCGGAATTTGTGTTTTTCTGCTTAATTTACAAAATATTTTTGTAAAATTCGTTACAGTAAGGCACTTGTCGTTGATGACAGGCTTAAATAAAAGAAATAATCTCCCTATTGTCAACCAAAAAAAGAATTTAGAGGAAGGAAATACTTTTCCGCTTTGCGTTGAAACAAAAAACACGCCAAAGGACACGCCTCTCCAAAAGAAAAAAATACTCATTTTATTTTTAATTTTTCCGACGTCAGATTATTGTCAGCTGCCAGTTGCATTAAAGCTTATATTTCAGTGACAGTTTTGTTAATGATGTTAATTCAGCACGCTTCATGCTTGTCTACAATGCTCTGAAATAATTCAGATTTACTTAATTCCTTCAAAAGAAAACATGGTCTGTAGAATATTTAAAAACGAGAACAAAAAAGTTTCTTTTAGTAGAATCGTTTATTTTGTAATGCCATTCCACAAAACCCTGAAAGGATTAAACAAGATAATCTTAAATTATAAGAATAGCTATACATTCATGAATTCCGGGCCACTTCAGAGCCTTGGCACACCTCCGCTGCGAAAATAATGATGGGAAACCGAACTCCGATAAGAAACATTACTACATTATGTCGAGTAGCGGCACATCATGAGAGTCAGTTGAATTATAGCAATCGAAACAAATTGTCGCTTTCGACTTAGTAAATTCAGTATAGGTCTACTTCGGACCACTAAGATTCGTTTTTCCGTATAATCAACATACATTTTACAAAAAAATTGAAGTTTCGCTTTATAAACTTGTCGACTGCCAAACATATCGACCGCAACAAAAGCGAGTTGAATGCGGAGGTGTAACTGACTTCCGAGCAGATCAGCGAAATCACGCGAGAAAGAGATAGATTAATTATAAAATCTGTGCGTTAGAACAGATAGTTTCGCTTCTGTTTCGCTTGTCGTACAACGGACAATCGGACATGTCATGGCGGAACTACTGCGAATTCGCTTCTATAGTTTCGCGGCGGAGATGTGATACCCGCCTTGAGCGGAATAATATGCGCAAAGAGCTTTGAAGTTTGCAAAAATATATTTTATTACACAGCTGAGTTAAATAATGTTAATAAATATTTCCTAGAGTATTTGTAAAGAGATAATACAGCGTTACTGAATATTATTAAAGCAATTTTATTATTTCTTGCTAGTCTAAAATGAGAGTTTACAAAGACTTCTTCTTGTAAATTACTTTATAGTGGAAAATAGAACTGAATAGCTTTTACAATTACGGAATTGCTTCGTATACAGGATCAGCTTGAAAATAATTGTAACGGACGAAGTAGGTACCTAATTCGAAATAAGAGTTTCGAAAAGGTTAAGGCCATCGCTAGCCATAAGTACCCAAGGTTTTTGTATCTCAAGAAGCGACACGCGTTGTACTTTTGTTAGCTAAGTGTTGAAACATACTGTGAATGTGTGAGAAGAGATGTAAGCTCGGGTATGGAGAGACGTAAGCGCGGGGACGACGAGCCGTAACGCACCGCACCGCGGTTCGTGAGCTTGTCCCGAGGCGAGGCGATTACGTTACGATTCCGATTAGTGTGCGTTGTAGTAGGGAGATTCATACAAAGAATCCTGAACGGCTCGAGTTGATACGGTGCCGATCCCTTTCCGGAGTGTTACGTGAGCTTATGACCTTTAACGGGGAACAATTTCGTCATTCATGATTTTTGCGTAACCTTTAATTATTTATAACATTTTATTAAACGGATATCACTTTATAGGACGACTTTACTGCTGGACGACTCTGGCTTAGGAAGGCAGAGAAGGGTGGCGTGCATTGCAGGATGCTTACACTCAACATTGGGTGGCGAAAGGCTGAAGAAGAGAGAGAGAGAGAGAACTGGAACAGGTCATGTGTGTAACATGACGTAAGTTATGATAACATAATACTCTATGGGGTTTATTTATAAACGATAATTAAAGTTAAGTGACGTTCAAAACTTCAAACGTCAAAAATGTATGGTTAATCAGTCGCTAATCACGAATTAACTCCATGAAACGTTTATGAATAAATAGGTTTGTGTTTTACAATTATTGCAAACTATAAAACATGCATTATACAAAAGATGTTTCATAAGAAACTAACTACGTGGACTAACAATAATATTATAGATTTTTTGGTTTTATTCACCATGGTTAGAATAAAAAAAACTCTCCTTTGCGTCGCGCAGTCGGGCAAAAGAAACAGGATAATCTTTAAACGTTATTTATTATAAAACTTGCTTACAACTGACTTCTGTAACTACGCTGTCAGTTATCAGGGCCAAATATCTGCAGACACAGAAACGACTGCGACAGTTATTTCAAGAGAATAACTGTTTATTCTTGTAACAAGCGACCCACCCCTGCTTCGCACGGTTTTACGACTTGATAAAACATTATAGATTTATTTATTATATGTAAGTTTTATAGTTATGATTTACACTCATAAAATTTTCGGAATAATTTTTCTAAATCATCGTGGAAACCGCATCAAAATCTGTTGCACAGTTTAGGAGAACAACATGGTCACACAGACAGAAATAAAAAGCGACTTTGATTTATAACATTCTCTCAAAACGAAGGAAAACATCATGAGAAAACCAGCATGTTCTAGAACCAAAAATTTGAAGACATGTGATATCTACCAACCCGCACTGGGCCCGCGTGGCAGATTACGGTCCACTCTCTCTCACAGAGAGGAGGCCTGTGTCCCAGCAGTGGGAATATTATAGGCTGATTATGTATGATTATGACTCCATAACTCAAAAAAAAAACAGCCAGGCTGAAGTGGGATTGGGCCGGACACGTTTCACGAATGCACCCGGAGAGATGGGCAAAGCTCGTCATCTCACTGGTCGCCTGAGGCGGACATCGCCAGCGTGGTACCTACAATACCCGGCGATAAATTTTGCACATTGACCTTTGGAAAGAGACAATCGGCTAATTTCGGCTTCGTAGAGCGTTATCTCTGTCGCGCGAAATACTTAACAGTCCTGTATCTATTAGGAGCTGTTAAAACAATTATGATTTGCTTCTTTTGATAATTATTTTTATTCTTTGTATAAAATGGTTTTGTTTAAAAAGGTCGATGTGCAATATTTATCGCCGGGTACTGTAGATCAAGGCGAAGGTGGTGTGACGATCTAATATCATTTGCAGGACCAACATGGCCAGAGATCGCACAAGACAGGGAGGTTTGGAAGAAAACCTCCCAGCAGTGGGACACAAATAGGCTAACAAAAAAAAAACAGTGGCACTTCAGGAGTGCCGCCAGAAGTGAAATCTTAACAATTACGTGTGTATTTTTTTAATCGTCTTATAAACAAAACACAAACAGAATACCTACTTTGCCATCACTCACTGACATATCGGATATACATTAAAACCGAGTACATCCCGAGAACAGCCGCACACTACCAAATGTAATGCAGTGTCGGTTACGGTAACAGTGTCGCCTTAATGGTTTTTTCCCATCTCAAAAAATGCCCAACGCGCCTAAAGAAATTTTTACTTCAAAAATGATGATACATTTACAGGCATTGGTAATGGTAATCAACTTCTACTAATCCTTCCGCTTTATAATACAGCTGGTCGATTCTGTAAAAATCTCACCGTGAAAACTTAGGTGAAGTGAGTTTGTTTTTGCTAGGAATTGATACTGTTGACAGCTCATCCCACGCTCACATCACCTAAGTTTTCACGGTGAGATTTTTACAGAATAGTAGGTACCGCTGTATGTGGTCAGAAGTGAGTCGCCATTTTGTACAAAATCACAAACAAAAAAATACCGTTGTCACTACAAACATTGTCAACAACAAACCAACTCAATTAAAAACGACAAGGTAAATTTGTCTCCACACAACCGAAGGCATGTGGTCCCTGCCGTTTCAATTTCCTACAGGCTGATAGCAATCAAGCGAGTCTTGAATCGATGGCAGTGGGTATAGACGCCAGCACATCAAGCTACTACAATCCGTCAAATTTCTTTAATGGATTTTCAACTTTATTGCTAAAGCATAAGGTTCAATGTTGATTGGGAAAACTTGACAGTTTCGGGTAGCTTGATGTGCTGGCGTCTGTTCATTGGGTACATTGCTCGGCGTCTCGCATTCCCTTACGCGGCGAACGTCTTCATCTTGGACGTTATTGGAAAATTCCACACAAAATTATTATACGCCGATGTATAGACAAACTAGGAGATTGGTATACAGGCAGCTCACTTGCAACTACTAACAACTACGACTACAAAGTTAAAATAATTTTAGTTTCGGAAGTCTGCAATTTGGCAATAAAATAAACAAAACCAAAGCCAACGACTTCCGAAACGGAGATTATTTTTCACTTTGTAGGCGCGTTTTGTTGAAGTCGGTTGTAATTTTATTAACAATGTGTTGAGTGTGATGAATAGGCCAGTCTTTTACATCACTCACTAAAGTGTGTCTTAAGCTAAAACAAAACAACAAGCCTAAAGTCAAAACAATGAATCAAAGTCAAAAGCTTAAAATCACTATTTTAAACTTTTGACTTTGATTCAATGTTTTGACTTTCATTTTAATTTTAAGCTTAAGACACACTTTAATGTGCCTTTGGCCCATCATTCAAGGGGCTACACAAAAGTAGCCAGTTACAAATTCTAATCACCAATGAGGAGCCAGAATTGTATGTAGTGTGAATTGTTGTTGTAACACGTTACTTTGGATTTGGAGTAAAGTCGTGGACCAAAGTGCGTTTTTTAAGCTTAAATACAAATGAATGTTGGAAGTGTGTTGGAAAGATAATTAATATCTTTGCATATTGTGGGACAACAGTATCTACGAAAATATATGAACTCACTAGTATTACCAGTGCATAGAGGTAGGTAATTTGAAGCTACCAAAGAAAGCGTACCTAAACCCGAATTACTATGGGTTTTGCCAATATTTGATTAGCTATCAGAGCAATAAACGGACTTCGACTACGCTAGCGTCTCTTTACATATATGAAACATGTACGTTTGTGAGGAAGCATAAGGAATTATTTGGTAATGCAGATAATTTATGTATATCCTCATAACTGACCATAGGCTCGTACTGGATGTCCTTCCGAGACTAGCTAAATATAATAAAAGTTGTATATCTATGTGTGTACGTATATTAATAAGATACCAAGTAAGCTCAAGACCTTAAATATGAGATTATTCAGAAATAAATTGCATGAATGGTTGTGTAGTCATAGTTTTTAAAGTGTCAAAGACTTCTTTGACAAAAATTTTTAAATATGCTTGTGAAAATTTGTACGCTTATAACTGTTAAGCAAAAGCATGTATGCTCTTGTAATTTTGTATTATATCATCTTTTTATACTATGTTTTTAAGCAAATAAATATTATACTTATTCTTATATTATAATGTGCTTATTCTAAACTATTGGATATATTAGATTGAATTTTTGTGTGCAGACTGGTAATGTCATTACCTATATACCTATACGATTCGTATACGATACCTATACGATTCGTATAGGTATATAGGTAATGACATTACCAGTCTAGGATAACTTCGTATAATACGAAGTTATCCTCGTCCCCACACAGTATAACAAACTTTTTGTTCGACTGTACAACCAATACATTCAATTGTTGTGACATACGAGAATCTTCATAGATTCTAGGCTATGGTTGTGACTTCCAATTTGTCCCCGACCTTGTTATTGTGACAAACATATTATATTTGGCTACTCTGTTTTATGGTTCGGTAGTCGAGGAATTTCTTATTAACCTTTATCATAATATCTGTCACAGTAATGTCTGACATTTATTTTGTATCGTTTCTGTTACAAATATAAACGCGATCTATTGTAAATCTACATATTTAGCAAGTTTTTTCTTTTAAGGGGCTTACATGACCTAAAGAGCGGTCACTGTCGGACTGCATAGAAGAGAAGCGCGATGACACAACGCTGGTAATTTATTGCAAAATATGAAACAATTATTTAATTACTAATAATCTATTGTTTGGACTAAAAAATTACAACACTAGTATTTTAGTATGTTGCTTGTCTTTTGACAAAAAATCAGAATTGTTGTATGGATATTACTATGGTTTTTATTGTAAAAAGAAAGTTATGTATGTTAGTTATGAATGTTAGTTGTGTATGTTTTGTATTCATAATTGTATTTTTTTGTTATGTATTTTTTTGGTGTACAATAATAAATTATATATAAATAAATAAAGAACGCTAAGCGAAAACTAAGTAATAGCGCGGGCGGGCGATGCGATGTGACGGGGTGAGTCGGGGAACAAGAAATTTTACGCGGAAGAAGTCACGGGCAGAATCTTGTGTTGTATATTGTATGAAAGGGCTATAACTAAAAAAAATAATTAATTACTAAACAAATTGATACTTTACGTCAATTTCTTTAGCTATTAGCCTGATTACCTTAACTTAGAATAAATCTAGAAAAAAATTGGGTTTTAGCTAAAGAATACTAATTTATGCACAGACCAACACGCACTGGGCGAGTTCTGATATCGAAATAGAGATACAAGTATCAATAGAAACGGTATTTCTTTAAGGCGACTACATGACCTAAAGCACGGTCTTTGTCGGACTGCATAGAAAAGAAAGAGAAGCGCGATGACACAACGCTGGTAATTTGTTGCAAATTAAGAAGCAATTATCTATTTACAAAAAATCTATTGTTTGGACTAAAAAATTAAAACATTAGTATGTTGCTTGTAGAATAATCTGACAAAAAATCATAATGATTATATGTCTATTAGTATGGTTTTTATTGTAAAAAGAAAGTTTTTAGAGGTATCTTCATGATTTTTTCTATCGTATCAAATTAGTTGTATTATGTTTTCAATACCTAGCATATATCCTGAAGAATATCATATATTTTTGTGATTTTGTTTACTGTAGTCGATCATATGCTTTTATTGTTTCAAAAACTTGCGTTTTTTGCGTTTAGGTCCTGTAAGTCCCTTAAGCGTGAAAAGATTTATGGGACAGGATACGTATTAATTTACGAGTAAAGGGATCGGGGTTAGAAAATGTCGAGTAATGAAATAAAGTATTCTTGAGCCTCAAGGAATTTAAAGAATAATGTGCGGTTTTTCGTTTCTTTTTGTACTTATTCTTTCTATAGCTGAGAATGAGAAAGATATTCTCATTTATTAAATGTTATTAGGTGCTTTACTGTAAAATGTCCTTCATAATTTGAACATTTTCATACCATTTGCCATTTTCTATTTTTTGTTTTGATTGTAATATTAATTTTGTCTTTTGAAAATAGATGGATAGACACACACACAGACATGGCCACCAATGGGAGGGGAGCACGGTAGGCCCAGTTTCTGTCGGCCAATGAGAATCGAGCGCGGACTGCGTTGGCGCAGGTTTTCGTTGTGCAACTCAATGGGTTGTCTAATTGATCCTAATTAAATTTAACTAAGAATAGTAATTATTAAATGTCTAATATATAATGTGTGTACTATAGGTACTTAGACCATTATCATAATCATTTATTTGCAATAGGTAACACTACCATTAGTGTTGGTTTTAAAGTTAGTAATTAAGTTTCCTAATACGAGTACATAGTCCACGTAGGAGATGGCGGAACGAGTTACATAGGTTCCGTCAAAACTGGAAGGAAGACGCGCGGGCTCGCGAAAGATGGAAGTAGCGGAGGGAGGCCTTGCCCAGGAGTGGGACAGCTAGTGTTGGCTAAAGATAAAGATAAGGATAAAGATTTATTTATTTGCAAAAACAAGTGCGCGTGTGCGTGTGTGTGTGTGTGTGTGCTAGTGAAAAAAAAAACGTAGTCAGATCTTTGACATGCAAAACAATATTTTTTTTAAATATTTTTAAATGTTTTTATATTTCTTTTTATATTAATATTTAAAAATATAATTTATATGTATTTAGTTTAATAAAGGAAAATAAAAAAGAAAAGATAATAAGAATAAAAAAATAGTAATTTTTATTATTTAATATTTTTAGTGCTAGAGACTAATAATATCCAATGGCATGCTCTAAATATTAGTTTCTCCGCGATTTCGTTTTTTCTGTACCTCTGCCTAACCTTTTGGGAATTATAAGCGTGTGTTTGTTATTTAAACAATGGGATTCCAGCTTTATAAAGTGCCCAAAATATAAAATATTATTTGTATCGAGAGTACATGACACAATGTCACACTTTCCATATCTTATCGCTTTGCCATTTATAGGACTGACATAAAAACGATACGAGATTTTATTGCATTACCATATTAATACAATCCGTATTTTTTTCGTAGAGAGTGACCTTTTTCAACGCATTTCGAATAAAAGTATCTATTTCGTAGTTAGTGCGCTTTTTAATCCAAATAAAAATAAACTATTACATTTTTTGCGTTAAATGTTCAACAAAATGTATGTGTGCTATAATTAATTATGGTCTATTCGATTCGCCAGTGGCTTTAAAGAAAAACATAACAATAGTAAATAAATATTTATTCCTCAATTTAAAAAATTCCACTGAACGTTTGTGTGTTTGAAGTATTAAACACACCCAATCAAATTAGAATGCAGAAATTCTCGTTGCTGGTGAGCAGTGGTGGCCCCGTGGTACCGGCTGCGACTTGTGAGTTGTAGGTCGTGGATTCAAACCAAGCCAGACGCTTCACTTTGTGTAAATTATTTCATCACCACTGCTCTCAAAACGATGAAGGAAAATATCGTGAGGAAACAAAAAAAATCGAAGACATCTACCAACACGCACTTGGCTCGCGTGCACTCCCTCTCATAGAGAGGAGGCCTGTGACTGTGACCCAGCAGTGGTAACAGTATAGACAGATTATGCTAATACATCTGCACTCCTCAAATCGGAATGCAGCAATTCTCGTTAGAAACAGAAATAGATGATAATAAAATGATAACCAGTAGCTTGAAACAAAGAATTAACAAACAAAATTAAAAACCATTTCTAGTTAACATAAAGTGGAATAATTATTCAAGACCTCGCGGTTTTAATGTTGAAAATTATAATGAAGCGTCATTAGAGTTTCAAATATCACAGGTTTGATACTTGTACCAGTACCATTATGAATGGTAAATACTTGAAATAACTGAAACATTGTTACCTCTGGTTTCCTACGTAGCGTCCGAACTCGTAATTAAAAAGCTCTAGGGCTTTTATGTCAAAATTTTAAATGGCAGGTCGAGACGTGGCAATTATACTAATTGGCTACGTATACAAAAAAGTCAGCGAAATTTCTGTATATGGTACACTTTTTTACCGTGATGATTATTTACTGTGTCGTATTTTTATAAATCCCTGTCTTATTTAATTAACGAGGTATAATCCCATGGTAAATGGACAACGAAATATTTTTTTATTTAAAGTCTTATGGGGTTTTTAGACTGGAAGCCGACCCTAACATAGGAAAAGGCTAGGCAGATGATGAAAGTCTTAATGGGTTTTTTTATCTGGAATTTTTCAGTCACAGCCCGCTGTCTTTATTTGTGCCCAATTGGGCACAACAACAACAACAAACAACAACAGCAACAACAACAACAACAACAACTGGCACTGGCATTGGCATCAACTGATGGCAATAGGCTTGCCCCCTATTACATGGGACTCAAAAACAACTGGCGTAAATGTGGGTGTATCATAGGTACACCTCTACTGGACCCTGGGGATTACAGGCGTGATGTTATGTTATTTTATGTTTAAATATTCACAATAATATGTCATTTAATTTCTTGATGTGTAGTTTTTTTTATTATTAAAATATTCATAAAACTATATCATTAAATTTCTTGATGTGCAGGTTTTTTTTATTATTAAAATTTTCATAAAACTATGTCATGAAATTTCTTGATGTGCAGTTTTTTTATTAATATATTCTTAAAACTATGTAATTAAATTTCTTGATGTGCAGTTTTTTTATTAATATATTCATAAAACTATGTCATTAAATTTCTTGATGCGCAGTTTTTTTGCACACACTACACTCTATTTATCTACAAGAGGTTATAAACCACAATTCACTTACAACATAAGTGTTTTTTTCATGATTTTAGTGCCTACTTATGTTAATATATATTTTTACCCTCCTGGTGACTTCAACGTGAAATAACTATAAAGCAAACTACACAAATACTTTTAGCGTTCAGTATTTTATACGTCATAACTTGGTATCGCACTCTAGATAAAATTTTACGATGTTTGTAATTTAGGCGGGCTCCATACATATAATATGTGTTTCATTTTCATTTTGTTACTTTTTTTTTATATAACTTGGATTTTTATTTTGCTGTGTTTAGTTTAGTTTGTGATCTTTCTGTATGAGTCGCAATAAATACATTTTTTTTTCTTTCTTTCTATATGGGTTCCTTAGATTCGGCCTGATTCGGCATACAATTGTAATGCGATTACGTTTGCTACTGACTATGTTTGCGGAATTGTCCACTCGCTGATCCGTCTATAAATGGTGCGTACGTGCACGAATTTGCACGTATCAAGTAGCATTGTGTAGACGTAACATATTTGTCATCACGACTTGTATCCCTGAAGGGTTAAATTGGGCAGAGATGTATGTACAGACGCTAGCACATCAAACTACTACAATCTGTCAAATGTTTTGAATAGATTTTCAACTTTATCGCTAAAACATAAGGTTCAAAGTTGATTGGAAAAATTTGACAGTTTCGGGTAGCTTGATGTGCTGGCGTCTGTACATAAACATAGAATATCTCCTTTATTTTGTATTAATTCTCTTCCTCTCAGTACTTAGAACTTTTATAATGTTGTAGTACGTAACTGCAATTTAATATTGTAATTTTAAGGGTGTGAGCCTAGAGATCTGTCATACAGGTCCCGAACCCAGTATAGACGCCAGATCTCACAAAGTATAAACTGAAAAATGTAACAAGATGAATCAAAATTGTACCTTTTTTAGAGAAATAAATTACTATTATTATTATTACTTCACCCTTTCGCCAGTTATGTTGAAGTTCCATGTAACAGGCGGCGAGAACATTGCCGTCAACCGGTCACAAATCCAATAACTTTTTGCCCGACTCGGCAATTGAATCCAGGAACTCATGCTCATCAGTAGCGCATGCGACCACTGGACCAACAAGCCAGCCTATATCGTTCAGTAAAAATAGCCGCAACAAAAGTCAGCACAATTATTTGCCAATATGTAGCACAGGGCTCTCGTGGCTAAACGATAACAGCCGCACAGGTCGATCGCACGTTAAGCGCGGTCGGTTCCTGGATGGATGACCATCCATTCCATATCGAGACTCCTCCGTGTCTTGGAAAGCAGGTTAAGCCGTTTGTCCCGGCTGTCATTCGTAGATCTTTGACAGTCGTTACGGGTAGTCAGAAGCTCGAAATGTCTGACAATCAGTCGTACCAAAGGGTACTCAGTAACTGGGTTGTGGAAGTCAAATAGGCAGTCACGGCATGTAAAATATTGATATTCAACTGCATCCAGTTAGGCTGGAAGCCGATCCTAAATTAGTTGGGAAAAGGCTAGGCAGATAGATGTATAGTGTGTAGCACGCCTTACTTACAGTGTATGAAAGCGAAAATAATAATGCTTACCATCACAAACAGTGGTGCTATTTTTTGTCAAGCAATATTTCATAGCTCTTCTGCTAAGTGATATGCAATTTTCAATAAAATAAAAAATATATAATTATTATTTTTATTAAAAAAAATAATATAATATTTTTTTTTATTTTTTTTTATTATTTCCTTTTTTTTACATTAAGGTTTCAAAATACAGAGAATAGGCTAAGCGAATAAGTCTGACCTCCGAAGAATGTCCCCGATCTAAGACATTATAATGATATTTAATATGAAACAACTGAATTAAACTGTATTTAATATTATTTCTTCTACTTAGACACACAAAGAAAATACGTTTATACAGAAAATATGTATCGCATGAAAAGTTAGGGCCACTAAAATTCGACTTGAAATTCATTTTCATTTTAGTAACTATAAACCTTGATCAGGGTTTTATACGAGCCGGCTCGGGATTCGTAGCTATATGCTACGCGCTACGTACGTTGTAGCCAGGTTGCTACGGCGTAGCGGCCGTAGACTGGCGTAGCTGACAGACTTTGTAGCACAAAATTTATTTCAGAGCCAGTTTTAATAACAGTTTGTTTTACTATGAGATAAAGTGGAATAGTATAGGGAAGTTAACAGGGTTTCTATCACATAGATTAGCTAAAAATGCTTGGAGAAGTGCATTAAAATCAATTCAAAGTAAATTTCGACCTTTTGACGTTGTAAAGATTTTAATTAGTCAGTAAGAGTCTGACTCTCCCTTCCTCCGCTCCACCCAGAGCGGGAGGGGGTCATTTGATGATTATCCAAACTCAAAAAAAAAAAGTCTTAATTATTCTTTTTCTGTTTCACCCTTTGTAAAATTTCTACACTTATCTGTAATTTTCATGGTGTATATAATAAAAAAAAAAAGTTAAATCTGTGAAATAAAAAATATATTATTGTGTGAGGACGCTTGAATATGTGTAACTCTTGATAAATATTATAGACGTTGCCTTGTTGGCCTTGATTTTCGATTCATAATATTAGATTGTTATCGATTTTGATTTTCTCATTAATGTAGCTGAAATCATAATACAAATTGTTTTAATAGCTAACATTCCGCAGCTGAAACAAAAAACCTAGCCTTGTTTTCTTATTACACTAATATTATAAAGGCGAAAGTTTGTGAGTGTGTGTGTGTTTGTTACTTCTTCACGCTCAAACGGCTAGACCAATTTTCATAAAATTTGGTATGGAGGTAGCTGACACCCTGGATTAACGGAAATATAGGCTACTTTTTATCCCGATATTCTCTGCATCCGGTTAGACTGGAAGCGGACCTTAACATAGTTGTGAAAAGGCTAGGCAGATTGTTTTTTTTTTTTAATAAAACGATGTCCACATAACAGTTTCCCTAGAAAGAAAAAGAATTACAAAGTAGATACAGACTGACAAACCATTTCCAAGATGGCGATTACACCACCATAACTACGGGCTTTTGGAAGGACGTTCTTTTTTTATGTTCTACATTTCAAGCTCTATTTTTTAATTAAAAAATAATGTTCTCTCCTCGTGATGAAAAGAAAACTGTGTTTGATATTTTGTGGTAGTCTTCGAAGTAAATGGGTCGTTGGGGGAGAATTTAGCTATAGGAAATTGAATTAAAAATGACTACTAATTATTTGGACTAGTTTTAACAAAAAATATGTGTAAGGTGTTATGTTTATAATCAATTTACAAAATTGCTTGATTATAAATAGTTATACTGAAAGAAATAAGCAGTAAATAAAAATAAAAAACATTGATCAGAACTGCTTTAAACAGTTCCATATGAGCCTAACGTTCGAAACAGTATTTTTTACTGATCCACACACAGTTAAAGCTTGAGGCAAAATGTTACCGTCATGACAGTAAACTTTAACGTTTTAAGTAGCTAAAAGGTTACAAAATTAACTGTTTTATTCATTTGGTGATATCGTTCAAACCATTGAAATTTACTTACATTACAGTAATGGTGGTTTTGGCTTTTTTTTGTTGTTTTTTTCAGTAAAAAGTATGTTCAATATTAAAAGTTACTGTTTGGTCTTTTACAAACAGTACCTAAGTCTTAATGAAATCGCTTTAATGTGGTGTAGTAAGAAATTATTTTTTTCAGTGCATCCACCTATAATATCATGCTACCTGTGATTCAGGAAGGGATAAAACTGATGCTACTACTTTTGTAATGGATCAACCCAAAAGCTTTCCCAACCCGAGGATTAAACCTAGTAACCCTTGCGCAGTAGTCCGCGTTACCTAACCGTTCAACAAAGTAGAATAAGTTCCGGTCACCCAGAGAATTTCCATTCAATAAAGGAACATAATAAAAAACAGTGGCACTCCGGGAGTGCCGACAGAAGTGAAAACTTGCACAATTACGTGTGTATTTTGTGAATCGTCTTATAAACAAAACACGCGCGGTACGGGCTACGGCCATCCGTCTTACGAATTTTCGATCAAGTCACGTGTCCTGACGCAAGCTTAACATTTTTTACCCATTACAAAAAAAAAGTGTACAACGCCGCTAAAGAAGTTTTCACTTCAAAAATTATATTTTTTTATGAATTCACATACAAACAAAGAAAAGTTTTTCAGTAGCCCCGCAGGCCTATGTTGCAAACGTATTTTATATTTATGTTTCCCGGCTGGCCAGACATGGTTTTTCAGTTGTTTTTTGTGTTACTGTAAAAATAAGCATTTACAGAAACACAAAAAAAAAATAACGGGAAAGGCTTTAGGATGTTAATAAAAATCTGTTAATACGAAAAGTTACGACCCACTGGGTCCCGCTTAATAGCAAACGACATCGCGGCAGGCCCAGACGGAGGTTCCAGAATTGGTCTTTTAAGAGGAACCGGGACCACCCCTATGTGCTGATGGTGATCACCGGGGTGGTTTTATTGAGGTAAAAATCCCACACTCCCCGACCTCTCTCCCCGGAGGTCGGGTGCCTTTTGAAGGTTTTCCCCGATAACAAAAAAAAAAGGCCCAGACGGCGGAATGAGATGGACTCCATTAATAAAGATTGTTGTCCTTGTTCTCGAAAGAGAGAGGTGGAAAGAGTGTATGGAGGCCTCTGCCAAGCAGGGGACATTAATGGCTTATAAAAAAACCGTAAAGTAAAAAAAAAGGTAAAACAATCTCTGAACAAAACCGCTTCTTTTTCAGTAATACCTGAAAATCATATTCAACGTACTTGGAACGTAGGTATGTACCTACATACGTTTGCTATATTCAAATCTTTACAGCTTTTGCACTTAAACTAGAGCTAAAACTTAGCACTCTGCTAAAAACTTGAAGCGGCGATTAGTAGCGCACCTGTTTTACGGCTCATTTCAAATAGGTCGGTATACTTAAACGGAGTGTTAACACTTATATATTTTATGCGCCATAAAGCGTTACGTTGTTACAAATGGAAGTAAGAGGTAAAACCGTTATTATGTTGTGACACAAAAAATCTAGAAAAAAAGTGGCTAGACGAAAAATTGTAAGCTTATTTTGAGTAACGTTAATAACGTAGACATATACCTTTATATGTCAACGTTATTAACGTACATTTTTTTACTTGGAAACCGTTTGTTCCATCCGCTGAAAACCTCCCACCTGGTCATGGGTTAACTGGCCTTGGGTAACCTGGAAGTCTTTAAACAGAATACGGACCCAGGTTGGTCGAAGCAAGGAAAACCTGTTCAGGTGTAGATTCATAGACGACTCCACCTGGAGTGTAAACGTGGTACTGTTCCACAAATTGAGCCACAGCGATGGTTTTTGGCGACCGCCGACGTTGATCTGATGACGTCAACCGGTGCAGTTTAAGATGCGATATAAATAACACATTAAGAAAAAAACACACAATACCAAATATAAATAAAAATAATATCTATAAAAAAAAAACATCAATATCGGTTTTGGAGCTACGATGGCACAGAGAGACACACAGATACACACGTCAAACTTATAATACCTCTCTGTTTTTGTCGGGGGTTAAAGATGGTAACATTCCGAGCAACGATTCACGCGCCATCATTATGCCATGGGAACTTACTACCGGGATAAAAAAGTATCCTATGACCTAACTCAGGCCCATGGTCTACCAGTGTGCCAGACACCGAAATCCTTTCAGCAGTTAACGCTTGAAAAAGTAACAGACAGACTGTCAGACAGAGGTACAGACGCCAGCACATCAAGTTACCCGAAAGTGTCAAATTTTCCCAATCAACTTTGAATCTTATGCTTTACGAATAAAGTTGAAAATTTATTAAAGAAATTTGACAGATTGTAGTAGCTTGATGTGCTGGCGTCGGTACTTTCGCATTTATAATATTAGTATGAATTACAGTAGCAAAAACCCGTCGCTATTGTTTTCTTGGCTCCCTTTCAGCGACACAAAATACGGTTACGCTTGTCTGGTTCCACAGTAACTTGTAAGGCTATGCCGTAGTGTGGGCGACATACGACCCAATGTTTCTTTGCCTATAAAAAGTAGGTACAACTGCTGTTTATAAAAACTTTTTTACAAAAAAAAAAAACAACTGACTTTCAAAAAAGACACTGCAAAGTCAAAAGAGTTTTTATTTTACACTTTAAGTTGTACAGTGCGTGCCACGTAAGAAGAGACTTGACCCCGCCTCCCCCGCCTCTTTCCGCCGCCCCTATGACGTCCGGTCCCGTCACGCACTCAGACCTCATATCGCTAAAGATACCTAAAATCGTGTTCTGCGCATGTCAGACCACGTGGTGTGTCAAGTCTCTTCTTACGTGGCACGCACTGTACTTACCCCACACAATTGTTATGTAAATACCTATAATATAATTGACAGGAAGTTATTATAACATCATCAATATAAACTAAGTGGCAAAATACGTATTATTGAAGCTAACTCAAAAACTAACGAAGCAAAGTTAATAAAAATGTATATGGGACCATCCCTGAGCGTACTCTATCCACAAAAAAAAATACTTGTGATATCGATTTACCATTGCCGGAGATATCGCGTAACATAGATACAAAAACAATTTCGTTTACTTGAATTATTGCCAGTAATTTTGGTTTAAAAACCAAACACTAAACCGATTTTGATGAAATTTCTATGGGACTAAGTTAAAGTATACCCTTTCAACAAAAAGTAAAAATTGCAAATCGCCTTATAAAAGAGAACATTGCAAATCGGCTTTTAAATAACGGAGTCCTGAGGTAACAAACATAACAAGATTCCTTTCTAGCTTTCTTGCTGCGCGAAATATAAATGCGATTGAATTTTATTAACCGACTTCAAAAAAGAAGGAGGTTCTCATTCACGGTTACTTTTTGCTGATTCTTGAAACCGTCAATACTTAGACTGCGTACTTCGCGCCGCTAGCAATAAAAGGCCTTTGTACACACACGTTTTCCTTGCCCTGGAAACTACGTTTATACGCCATGTTACTATGTGTGATCACTATGGAAACTTGTTAACTGCCACATTTTTTCTAATACGTGGTTCATACGCCGTATCGTAATGAAACCGTGCCGTATACAAAGGGCCTAACTTTTGATTAGCTCGCAATTCTTTACTCGTTTATGTTGCTACCTGCCGTCAGTGCGACCGGTTCTTACCTATAAGTGTTATAAATCAAAGGTGACTTTATAAAGGATAATTAATTTTATAAATTTAAATGTAAGACGGTTCATACCAGTACCTAGTTCCATATTAAAACATAAATTTAATTACAGAGCAGTGCAAGTCTTAAATAACGCTCCACAACGTCTACTTTCCAGTGTTTATTTTCGTAGTCAGGAGACCAATTAAGATTCATTTCTGAGAAAAATGTGTTAAGTATATTTCTATTTGCATGACTGAGTACATTTTCAAGGAGTCTCTCCGTTAATAAACACCAAGAAATCTGCCGAATCATCTTGCGATACAATTATTTACGTCGAAAAAGACACCGAGTAAAAAAAAGCAACGCATGCAATCTTGCTCAAAATATAGCAAAATCATAATAAATCACGTTCCTCTACGCTGCTTTTCACACAAAGCAAAAAAGTCTTTTATTTTCAAAGTACCCTCCAAATTGCATTTGCCGAATGATTGGCGACATTCAGACTTCAGATGTACTCGTATAAAAAAAGAATGCCGATAGACAGAATCTTCATTATTCTGACCACGTTTCTAGTGTATAAACGCGTTGCGAATACTTCTGACGTCAGACTGTGGTTGACATTCCGCTGTTCAGAACTTAGACTGCTGTGGTGGAAAGGAATTTTTATTAGAGCAGATATAATATCGTTCGCATGTTTTATTTGCATGCCGATGATTTTATTATCTGTTGTGTATAATTGCTAAAGATATTACATGGTAGGTTTTTAATGCTACTGTGATAAGAATGGTATAGACGCCAGCACATCAAGTTACTACAATCTATCAAATTTCTTTAATAGATTTTCCACTTTATCGCTAAAGCATAAGGTTCAAAGTTGATTGGAAAAATTTGACAGTTTCGGGTAGCTTGATGTGCTGGCGTCTGTACTTAATGAGTTTATCGTGAAATAAAACCTATTATACAGGATTTTATCCCATTGTCTCTTGCTAGGTATGCGAATCTTTTGATGCGAATGCAACTACATAGACCGATCATTTGAGTGACGCGCTTTATGTCCTGGTTCTGCAGTATATTGCGATATTGACATATTGCGTTTCTCGATACACAGAATCTTCAACTGTCACAATGTAAAAGACAATATAGTAAAAAAAATGGTCGCCGAACTGAATCAGCTTGCGTGACGGCTGAGGGGAAGATAGGAAAAATTTTGTCGTAGGTTTTTGTCGAATAAATAATTTGTGAAAGCTCAAAAATTGTCTTTTACATTTGTAACTCCAGGTGGAGTAGACTTGCCAAAAAGACATTTTCCACTGTAAACTTATTCTAAGACCAACTGATAAATTCTTTTATAACGGTCAAACTCAAAGACTCCAGTTTGCATAACTAAATTCCTACGGGATATCGATGAACCGTCTTCGGTTTCATCACTTGCTGCTCACGTCCCATTCGTGCACTACTTTGACCACTTTTCACCTTTATGCCTTTAGTAATAAGATTGAAAAGTAGACAACCGCCACTTTCCGCGATGATATATCCGAGGACTACTAACATTCCGTGCTGTACTTATCTAATAAAAATGCTATTGTAGCTAAAACCTGGGGAGCCATGTTTTATGTGCTATGTTATTTAATGTTATACGGGTGACAATCTATATAAATAAATAGAATTTAAAATGCTTGTCTGTCCGTATGTTCGTTCCTGCTAATCTCTGTAACGGCTGAACCGATTTTGATGAAAATTTATTTGGAGATACTTTAAACCTGGGGAAGGACATAGTCTGCTGTTTATCGACATATCACGCGGGTGAAGCCGCGAGCAAGAAGTTAGTAATAAGTATGAAGTGAACGCGGAAGTGTCTTGTGCGTGGAAGTCGTGGTGGTTGTGGGTTCGAATCACGACATACCCATTCCACGTGTACATACGTTTTGACGTGACAACGTCTAATAAATCGATGAAGCTGGCTGCACACACGAAAAAACATGACTCATGTAGCGTTACCTCGCGGCCTTGCTCTGTAGCTTTGTAGCGTTCCATGGCGGCTTGAAGTGCAAGCGAGAGCGCGGAACGAACGATGAGAGACAGATGATGTCGAACGCTGCCGAATCGGCCTCCGCGTTCGGCAATTTCATTAATGTTTTGTTATGACGTTGTCACGTTAAACTATCGTCCGTAAACCGACTTTACAGACAACCGATTTTTTTATCATGTTAAAAGATAGAATGCAACTTGACTCAAAATTGCACTTCACCTAACCTTTGGTTGACTGGTCTCCCATTCTCCTTGTACTCCTTAATTGCACTTGGATCAAAAAAATAATTTAATTATTTTTTAGACGCAGAATAGATGTACACAAAATAACCTAGATATGCAAAATATAACCCCTAGTTGGACCTACATATTTGGTGTATGCCTCATAGCTGCGCTATGCTGGGTTAAATTAAATAACTTAGCGAAACTCCGTGAGACGTGATAGGTATTGATGTCTAAGTGAAATAAACCAAAAAAATACACAATTGATGATATTTTTTGGGGTTAATGACCGTAGGTAGTGTAATAAAAAAAATACTTTTTAAAATCTGTTTTTTTTTTGTACAAACTTCATAGACGTAATGGTTATCGATACCTAAACACTTTTAAAACTCATACTTTAATTAA
Organism: Luperina testacea; assembly: GCA_927399505.1. NCBI lineage: Eukaryota > Metazoa > Arthropoda > Insecta > Lepidoptera > Noctuidae > Luperina > Luperina testacea. The sequence continues at coordinate 7,028,048 of OV656771.1, forward strand.
CTACACTAACAGCGGTCAATGACCCCAAAAAAAAATCAATTCATATTTTTTGTCGTTTCATCGTGTTTCAATAACGATAGGTAAAGACGCCAGCACATCAAGTTACCCGAAACTGTCAAATTTTCCCAATCGACTTTGAACCTTGTGCTTTAGCGATAAAGTTGAAAATCTATTAAAGAAATTTGACAGATTGTAGTAGCTTGATGTGCTGGCGTCTGTACTTGTCCAGCACGTCTGCGGAGTTTCGCTAACTTAATTTGACCCTGCCTAAGTGCAACGATCAGCATGCTACACATTGCATTATAAATTTAGGTATGAATCACGCAATACAATACATTAGAAAAGAGTTATTGCTAATATGCAATGGTTAGGCGTCATTTATTTTTTAAATGTCGTTGCATCATGCTGGGATAGGAGCCTTTTGGCCTCGTATAGGACTTTCTGTTTCATTTTCCTTTTGTTACTTTTTTATATCATCATAATCATAATCAGCCTATAATGTTCCCACTGCTGGGACACAGGCCTCCTCTCTGTGAGAGGGAGTGGGCCATAATCCACCACGCGGGCCCAGTGCGGGTTGGTAGATGTCACATGTCTTCGAATTTTTGGTTCTAGGACATGCCGGTTTCCTCACGATGTTTTCCTTCACCGTTTTTGAGAGCAGTGGTGATGAAATAATTTACACAAAGTAAAGCGCCTGACTGGGTTCGAACCTATGACTTACAACTCGTAAGTCGCGGCTGATACCTCTGGGCCACCACTGCTCTCTTTTTTATATATAACTTGGTTTTTTATTTTGCTGTATTTAGTTTAGTTTGTGATCTTCCTGTACGAGTCGCAATAAATACTTTTTCTTTTCTTTCTTTCTTTCTATTACAGACACATTTTTGTTAAAAGTAAACTCAATAAAACCATTTCCACATTCTGCAAGCTTCCTTTTCTTCGTAGGTACCTCTAATAACTCTTGAGTGAGAATAAGCCTTTTTCCTCAACTGCTCTTGTCCCATGTGGCGAGAAACAGATGAGCAACGTTTATTTATCTCTAAGCTAGACACAGAAATATTATCCCGGGAATGAATAAAGAATATTTATATGCGAGCAGTCAGACTGTTTTAGTAATGAGATTAGGGCATTGGATAATTGAGCAGGGAAGGTTTTTTTTTGATAGCCGATGAGAAATTAAAAAAATAAGTGTCGGTTCAGAATCATGATAACAGTTTGAGCGTTGATGGGATGCGGTTGTATTAAATGCGGTGCATCAAATTATCTAGAGTGTTTTTTTTTTTGGGAATGGGATATCATCAAATGGCCCCTCCGGCTCTTGGTGGAGCGGAAGGGCGTGTCAGACTCTTCCTGACTAAAACCCACCCGTATTCCTTCCTTAGCCCTTTATGTTCCGGGCCAGCGGTAACCCTTTTGGACAATCCCGCTGACTCGGCAGGCTTCGGCGCAGACGCCTAACGGGCCCCTTCTCTTGATGCCGACATCTCTCTGAGGCGCGCGTGGAACACGTACGCGCCGTCCGGCATGGGCCTGGTCCTGATCGGACGGTGAACTATCCATTACTCTCCACCCACAGGCCCGCGCCTACGCTGGCCGGGAGTCGTAGCGCGGCTCCCGACGTCCGGAGCGTCTCCCGCGGTGGCTCGAACGGGAGGCTCTTTCCCTCAGCTGTCCCGCCGCCTCCTTCGCTAGCATGACTGCTTCGCAGAAGGAGGTGACTTCCCCCACTCCCTCTCGCCCCGGACCATGGCTTGAACCAGGCTCGGACGCGAGAGGTCGCCGCCGCTGCCGATCGCCTCTACGAGGACACGGCGGTGCTCCGCCCAAGCGGGGCAGACCTCTACCGTATGCTCCACCGTGTCCTCTGGGCGATCCTGGCAATGGTGACACCCGGGAGTTTCTTCCCGCCTGATAATGTGCAGGAACCTCCCGAAACATCCGTGTACGGTGAGGACCTGCGTCAGGCGGTAGGCGAGGGGCTAGAGTGCTTTAAGGGTATTTTGGCGCCTGAATGACTTTGACAGAGAGGCACTGTTGGTAAACATTTTATGCAATTGTTTTGTGAAATGTATCGAAAAACAAGATGGCCGCGTTAGTTTCGAGTGGAGCCGCGTACACGTGACAAATGATGAATAGGAATTTCTGTGAAATAATAAAAAAAACATAGTTAGTTATACAATGTAAAACTAAAATATATACATTTATTAATCATGTATAAGTATATATATAAAGGGTAAAAGGGAAGAACTCCCTGGACATCAAAAAAATCGTCCGCATCTCAGTCAATGGGAAAACTGTCCAAAAAGCTGACAGCGTTACCACGTTGGAAGGCAATGATGATTCTTTGACGTAAAAATAGGCCAGCCCTCTGGTCACGTGAAGGGTCAACCAACCGCTTGGCGATGTCCCAAAATACTCGATTAGCACTCGTATTCGTTAATTGAATACTAATCTAAAACAAATTAAACAAAACTTTCAACTCCCCAGAACATTATCGTGTATAATTTTGCAACAAAGTTATAACTGACTTTGTTACTAACAGAGTTCAGTAGTATTTAATTAGAGTAACAACTAAATAATCGGGAGGGTACTCATTAAAATGTAACAGTGAAAAAGGATTGTAGTTAGAAAATTTCCATGTCATTGAAACGCCTACGCAGAGAACTATTTATTTATAGACCCACGGTTTCTGAAATTAGTTACACAGGGCTAAAATTGGCTAGCTAAACTCCGCAGACGCGATGGTCGATGTCTGAACACGATAAAATAAAAAATTATAATTGATGTTTGTTTTGGGAGGTCAACGACCGTTGTTAGTGTTGTAACTTGAACTATGAGTTAAGAAAAACTGTTTTCTTATGTTTAGTCGTTTTAGATATGAGGGGCTTGTGGCTAAGAAATGACAACCGCACAGGTCGATCAATCAGGTTAAGCTACGCTTGCCGCGGTTGGTCCGTGGATGGGTGACCATCTTTCATCTTGCATCTTTTTTTCTTTCTTTCATCTGCCTAGCTTTTTCCCAACTATGTTGGTCAGCTTCCAGTCTCACCGGATGTAGCTGAGTAGGTACCAGTATTTTACATGGAGCGACTGCCTATCTGACCTCCACAACCCAGTTAATGGAAAAAACCTAATAACACTTTAACCGATATCTATAATAATTAAAAATCTGAAAGAGTTTGCTTGTTTGTTTGAACGTGCTAACCTCTGGAACTACCAGACTGATTAGAAAAATCATTTTACATTTGATAGTGAGACACCCAGTTCTTGAAAAAGGCTTTAGGCTATTAACATCACGCTAGGACCCTTAGGAGCCGAACAAAGAGATAAAAAGTAAGAAAGAGCGCTTAGAAAAAACGAAGTGATGACACAGGCAGGTGATGTGATGCCACGGGGTGTGACGGGGGAACAAAAAAAAATCACGCGGACGAAGTCACGGGCAGAAGCTATAGAATAGAATAGAATAGAATTCTGTCTATTATGTACACCATATAAATTACAGACATAAATATATGAATTTTACAAAGGGGGTGGGGGGGCGAAATGGGCGGTCGGTAGGCGGTGGGTGGCGGTGAGTGGGTATCTTATCTATCTACAATAAAGTAGTAACGAATAATTTTTGTACGTTTGTCTGGATGTGTGTTCCGGAGCGCAAAAACGGCTGAACCGACTTGGATGAAATAGGCACACAGATAGTTTATAACCCGGATTAACACATAGGGTACTTTGATCTCGGTAGTACGTTCCCGTGGTATATTTTCCGAAATCCAAGCAGGTCAAGCCGCGGACAAAAGCTAGTTACTTTTAATATTTTAATTTGAATTTTATAACCCTAATTAGTCTTGTTTAGTTCTATGTTTATTGGTTTTTGTTTACCGGAGATTAAAGTAAATTTTTCAAAGGAACAATGTTGCTTGAAACATAATTAGAAGTTACATAATTTATTTTGCTAGCTTACGTAAATAAAAAAAAGAAGGATCATTAATAACTTAAGCATGTTGCTGACTCTCTAATTAGGACTTCAAGTTGAAAGGTTTTGAAAATAAATAAGTTGTTAGAAACAGACCTTTAATATTGCTTTCCAGAGATTTTTTTTTTACCATTTATAACACATGAAACAAGAACACACATAAAACAGACACGACATAAAACAGAACAGAAAAATAGGTACAAAGGTGATGCTTATTTCATAAGAAATCTCTTCCAGCATACCTGCGATAGGACAATAAATATAGAGATGTGGACAGCGTGTGAAAGAGTAAGGGAGATATAAAAATAATACATACAATCTAATCTAAAAACAATTCACTTAATAAAACTAAACAAATATTATAAGAATATGCTTACATAAATACAAATAAACATACATACTTCTATAATAAATATCACTAGAATGTTAATAAATATTAAAACGTAATCAAATAAAAAATAAATACATACACAACTATGATAAATTGGAACGATAGTGTTCTTTTACTCTAAGATGTCATCATTATCACTATAGGCTCCTTCAAACAGGCACGACACGCGATAAAATCGCGCGTCGCGCCTATTTAAAGGCCTTATTACAGCCCGGAATCTGCATCAACTGCTGGGTAAAAGCCACGCTTTTTTTCAACATACTTCCCGTTTTGGAATAGAGATGTAGCATAATCTGTCTATATTGTTCTGTTCCCACTGCCGGGACACAGGCCTCCTCTCTGTGAGAGAGAGTGGGCTATAATCTACCAAGCGGCCCCAGTGCGGGTTGTTGACATGACATGTCTTTGAATTTTTGGTTCTAGGACATGTCGGAGAGATGTAGTACCTACCTATCTAGATTTTCGCAATAGCGGCCTTGAGTCTGGATTTGTTCCGGGTTGATGGTAATAGCCGCGCACCTTACCAGGGCCGTCTTAACCATATTAGGCGCCGGGGTGCGAGAACCAGCTTGCGCCCCCCTTACAACAAAAAAAAATCGGTTATGTGCCCAAGTTGTCACCTATTTAGTTCATTAACTCTGAACTGACTAACAAATGGCAAAAGTTGTTTTAGTGGCAAAGGTTCTACTTAAAAAGCTATTTTTCTTGTAGTAATAAGAGGCTTGCACATCGAAAGTTGCAAAGCGAATATGCCTAAAGCTGCATGAGGCGTATATAAACAATATTGGTGCCTACATTTTTAAAAGTGGAATGAATATTTGTTCAGTAATATATATATATTTAAAACTGATTATGATTACGCATGTTATGTGAAGGTATAAGGCGATTGGCTTGCGCCCTTAAAATCTTGCGCCCAGGTGCCACGCACCCCTTGCACCCCCGGGTAAAGACGGCCCTGCCCCTTACACGGGACTAAAACATACTGGCGAAGTGTGGGTGTATTATAGGTACGTCTCTGTCTAACCCTTTATAGAATATAGGCGAGATGTTATATGTATTAGCAGTGTTTTCCTCAGGAACAGCCATTTTTTCGGGATAAAAGGTAGGTACCCCATGTCCGTTTTATACAACTGACAACGTATATGCAAAATTTAAGGATGATCGGTTCAGTGGTTTAGGCGTGAAAAGGTAACAAACATACATATTAAATAAAAAAATAAAGTTAGGTTGTTATGTGCAGTAGGGTGTCCCGTTCATGTATGGGACCGTTCAAGTATTACGTAAGCAGATTTTTTGCAATTATTAGCCCCCCTCCCCCTCGTCAGCACAAGTAAGCAAAGCTCTTACCCCCCCCCCCCCCCCATGCTTACGTAAACATCATGCATGCAATCAATAAAGAAACCAGAACACATTGAAAAAAAATGTGTTCCTGGTTTCTTTATTGATTCATGAACAGCAGTTATAATATGCGTTTCGTTTTCAAGCATATACATACAAGTAGGGTTGCCATATGTGTTCAAACCAAAATCGACTATATATTGTAGAAAATCCGAAAAAGTAAAAAAATAAATACTGCTGACGTAATCACCATCCAGACCCCCCATCCCCCATGTCATCAAAAATAAGCAAAGGAAAGACCCCCCCGCCCCCCTGTAGTGCTTACGTAATACTTGAATGGCCCCTATGGGGGAAAAAAAAATTGAGCTACGGCTACGTAAGAGGTATCAAAAGTTGCGTTTTGACACATATATTACGATTATTATAAAATTTAATTAGATATCCGGCATCTTGAGGCCTCTACCAGTCCATGAAGTTTTTCAAATTTGCTATTTTTAGGGGTTCCTAATATAACTATAAATCATACAAAAATAACATTTAAATGGTTTTTATTAAATTTAAGGGTACAACAATGAGTTAAAGCAAGGTTTAAAATAGTTGAAAGACAAAATAATCAATGGCAACTTTAAAAACGGAACTGGTTTTTGTGACCAAAATTAGGCATTTCTGAGCGAGATTTTAATCTGTTCCTAATAAAACCATCCCGAGCTGTAGCGTCCGTGACGCTTTGAGAAGCCTCCGTCACTAGTTTTACACATCTTTCCACTGACTGTGTCAGTCCGCGTTTTTCTTTTTTTTCATTGCACTACGTAGGTATAATCAAAGAGATTGGCATTGGATTTGGATTGGGATTGATTGGTATTTTACACAGACAAAAAAAAAACAGCATGTGTGCAATTCACACGTGGTAGAAGTGAAACCTTCAAAAACACTGTATAATGCTTCCTATCTCATTTTCTCCCATGTTAAATCTTATGAATTTACATAATGTCTCTAAAAAAAACAACAAAACAACATGTAAAAACTGTCGCTTTTTCGTGTCTTAAACTTTCAAATCACAACGATGCTAAAGAACATCCTAATGATTCTGATCCAGATTCTGATCCAGATTCTGATTCTGATCCAGATTCTGATCCAGATCCAGATTCAGATCCAGATCCAGATTCAGGTTCTGATTCAGATTCTGATTCAGATTCAGATCCTGATTCAGATCCTGATTCCGATCCTGATTCTGATCCTGATTCAGATCCTGATTCAGCAGTGCGATTCTGTAACCATCTCACCGTGAAAACTTGGGTGAAGTGAGCGTGGAGTGAGCTGTCAATAGTGTCAATTCCTAGCAAAAACAAACTCACATCACCTAAGTTTTCACGGTGAGATTTTTACAGAATCGACCGGTCCTGATCCTGATCCTGATCCTGATTCTGATCCTGATTCTGATCCTGATTCCGATCCTGATTCAGATCCTGATTCGGATTCTAATCCTGATCCTGATTCAGATTCTGATTCTGAAGCTGATTCAGATCCAGATTCAGATCCTGATTCAGATCTTGATTCAGATCCAGATTCTGATCCTGTTTCTGATCCTGATTCAGATCCTGATTCAGATCCAAATTCAGATCCTGATTCAGATCCTGATTCAGATCCTGATTCTGATCCTGATTCTGATTCTGATCCTGATTCAGATCCTGATTCAGATCCTGATTCAGATCCTGATTCAGATCCTGATTCGGATCCTGATTCAGATCTTGATTCAGATCCTGATTCAGATCCTGATTCAGATCCAGATTCAGATCCAGATTCAGATCCTGATTCTGATCCAGATTCTGATCCTGTTTCTGATCCTGATTCAGATTCAGATTCAGATCCTGATTCAGATCCTGATTCAGATCCTGATTTCGATCCTGATTCTGATCCTGATTCAGATCCTGATTCAGATCCTGATTCAGATCCTGATTCAGATCCTGATTCAGATCCTGATTCAGATCCTGATTGAGATCCTGATTCAGATCCTGATTCAGATCCTGATTCAGATCCTGATTCAGATCCTGATTCAGATCCTGATTCAGATCCTGATTCAGATCCTGATTCAGATCCTGATTCAGATTCTGATTCAGATCCTGATTCAGATCCTGATACAGATCTTGATCCAGATCCTGATTCAGATTCTGATTCTGAAGCTGATTCTGATTCAGATTCAGATCCACATTCAGATTCTGATTCCGATCCTGATTCTGATCCTGATTCAGATCCTGATTCAGATCCTGATTCAGATCTAGATTCAGATCCTGATTCAGATCCTGATTCAGATCCAGATTCAGATCCAGATTCAGATCCTGATTCAGATCTTGATTCAGATCCAGATTCTGATCCTGTTTCTGATCCTGATTCAGATCCTGTTTCTGATCCTGATTCAGATCCTGATTCAGATCCAAATTCAGATCCTGATTCAGATCCTGATTCTGATCCTGATTCTGATTCTGATCCTGATTCAGATCCTGATTCGGATCCTGATTCAGATCCTGATTCAGATCCTGATTCAGATCCTGATTCGGATCCTGATTCAGATCTTGATTCAGATCCTGATTCAGATCCTGATTCGGATCCTGATTCAGATCTTGATTCAGATCCTGATTCAGATCCTGATTCAGATCCAGATTCAGATCCAAATTCTGATCCTGATTCAGATCTTGATTCAGATCCAGATTCAGATCCTGATTCAGATCCAAATTCAGATCCTGATTCAGATCCTGATTCAGATCCTGATTCCGATCCTGATTCTGATCCTGATCCAGATTCTGATCCTGTTTCTGATCCTGATTCAGATTCAGATTCAGATCCTGATTCAGATCCTTGAATCCAAAAAAATTAAAAAAAATGCCGGTAGAACCCTCAAGATATTTTTTTATGTTTTTTTTTATTATTTTTACGGTAACCTAAAACTAATAATGCAACTTTTGAGGGGGCTTGAGTAGCGAAAAGCGAAAAAAAAAATTTTTCGGGACACCCTAATGTGCAGTACCTAAAGTAGCTGTCTAGTCTATTAACATGATTATACAAGTATAACGCGCAATTTTGAAGTTTTCCACGGCATCGAGTGGCAATTTTTTTTTTTGGTTTTATCATGTTAAGATTTCAATACCTATCGCGGCTGAGGAGTTTAGCTAGCCAATTTAAAATAACCCTGTAGTATTCACCAACCAGCTGGCAATATGTGATGATAACTTTATTCCAGCAAAACATTATTTTCTGACATATCAATTATTTAGTGAGAATTATTTAAACGTTCTGAATTTTTTATAATTATGTTATTCTGAAAAAAAAAATAAATTGGAGCGCCCGTAGAATCCCTAGATTATGTACCGACAGTAGATACTTAACTACCTACCTATAGTTGAAAACGTAAATTTTAATGGAGTTTTCAATAGCAACTCACCCTGAATTTTCCGTGAAAATGATTGTTTTCATTTTCATTTAGATTTTGAGTGGCGTCAAATTGCCAATTCGCTCTGTTAAATCTAATTATTTTATCGGCAGAAAATTCAAAAATCAATTTTAATTTTAATTGTTACTTGTAAGGTACTTAGAATGTTTATTTTGTGAAAGTAATTAAGTGCTAAATTGAAATAAAATAGAGTAATAAGTACCATAAAAATATTTTTTTTTTAAACAGGTGGTCTTATCGCTAAAAGGATTGCGTACAGACAAAGATTTTTTTTATATAATACTGTAAAGGTCGACCTTATGTTGTGCAGGCTGACAGTAAAATAACTCTGGTTCCATTCGAACATTTATTACGAATTTAGAAAATAACTCTGGTTGCATTCGAACATTTATACGAATTTAGAATAGGCTTTCAAATAATTTCTAGTAGGTTTTTAGTTTTCAAAATTAGTGATAGTACCTATATGCGCGTTGATGTAATTAAATATCTCTGGTTGTATTCGAACATTTAATTTTAAGCGAATTTAGAATGAGCTTTCAAATTATTTATAGTAGGTTTTTAGTTTTCAAAACCAGTGATAGTATATGCGCGTTGATGTAATTAAATAATTTTGGTTGCATTCGAACATTTAAGCGAATTTAGAAAGAGCTTTCAAATTATTTCTAGTAGGTTTTTAATTTTCAAAATCAGTGATAGTACCTATATGCGCGTTGATGTAATTAAGTTCGCTTGGAATAAAAGTAATAACTATAACGTTGTATCATTTTAATTTTTAGAGGCCAGTGGTAGCTCAGTGGTAACGGCCGTGACTTACGAGTTGTAGATCGTAGGTTCGAATTCAGACAGGCGCTTTACTATGTGCTAATTATTTCATCACCACAGCTGCTCTCAAAACGGTGACGGAAAACATCGTGAGGAAACTGGCATGTCCTGGAACCAAAATATCGTTAATAACGCGCCTGTGGAGGAGAGCCTTTAAATTTATCATTTACACGTGTAGCGAATAAAACTATGTCACAAACTTGTAAGTACCCACAGGCACGCTTACCTAGGTGCTAGGTAAATTTCATAAATAAAGTTAAACACTGTTTACCATCGTAATAAAGCCAGGTAATTAAGTTAGGAAGTTCAAACTTGTTGATAATGAAGTTGATCGAGATTTTGTCACTAATAACTAAAGGTATGCTCAAGTTTGTTTCCCTCCATTTATTAGAGCGTCTCATTTATCATAATAAACAGGTATTGTGATACCGACAGGTATTCCAACGTTTCTAAACTAATAGATATTATGAAGCGGTAATGTTTGTTACGAAGTTGTTTAACGCGGGTTGCGGTGAAGGAAAACATCGTAAGGGGACCGGCATGTCCTAGAACCAAAAATTCAAAGACCCGTGGCATCTAGCAACCCGCACTGGCCCATGTGGTTGATTACGGCCCACTCCCTCTTACCAAGAGGAGGCCTGTGTCCCAGCAGTGGGAACATTATACAGTACCCGGCGATAAATATTGCACATCGACCTTTACCTTTTTATTGTATTTTATACAAAGAATAAAAATAATTAGGTATCAAAAGAAGCAAATCATAATTGTTTTAACAACTCCTAATAGATACCGGACTGTTTGTATTTCGTGCGACAGAGATAACGCTCTACGAAGCCGAAATTAGCCGATTGTCTCTTTCCAAAGGTCGATGTGCAATATTTATCGCCGGGTACTGTAGGTTAATTATGCGGCAAGAGTAAACTAGTAGAAATCGTCACGTAACGAAAAAACGTTATGCCCCCTTCATGTGAGTTGTCTGTCTTGGCAGTTTCATCATCATCATCAGCCTACAACAGTCTACTGCTGGACATAGGCCTTTTTTTTTCAGGATGGGAAATCATCAAATGACCCCTCCCGCTCTGGGTGGAGCGGAAGGGAGTGTCAGACTCTTACTGACTAAAACCCACCCATGTTCCTTCTTTAACCCTTTACGTTCTGGGCCAGCGATAACCCTTTCGGACAATCCCTTGCACGCTATTCAACTTGATTTTCGGCAACTATCATCCAGATGCTACCAGCTATCCTGCGAAGATCGGCGGTCTACCTAGCCTGAGGCCGCCCTACATTACGTTTGCCGATTCGCGGTCTCCACTCCAGAACACGTTTACACCAACGGTCATCGGTCTTGACTGTCTGAATTTGGTTAAAAAGAAAATTCCAAGATGGCGGCTGCGAAAACTTTCAAATTTTTCGTCATGGTTATTGAGAGTGCTAAAGCTGATAGCGAGATCAAAAGGAAATTCCAATATGTCGACAACTTTATGAGAGCTTCTAAAAGCTTATACTGGCTCTTAATTCACACTTGCTCTTTCTCTCTGTCTCAGGCTATTATACGTACGAGTGTGTGTGCGTGCAATTATCGCGTACGGAATTTAGTTCCTGACGAAAAAAATCTGTTTTTGTTTGTTTACAAATATTTGTACCTAATAGGTAATCTCTGGAAGTAACTACTAAGACAAAAAAAAAAAAAACATGATAGAAAATTACGCTATTGCCGAGTACGACAGGTTAGATTCTATGTTGAAAACGCGGACGAAGTCGCGGGTAGAAGCGAGTTTTGTATATGACAATATACAAAACTACTACTACTACTATTGTGGTCTAACTCCAAACTAGTCTGAATGTACTTTTGTTCTGCCTAACAATTGACTTTATTATACAAGTACACGATTTTATTCAAGAGCAACGGTTTTTCACAAAAAGATAATTTTCTTTTGGAGTTGGAGAAACAATTAACAATTAATTTAATTGAGACATTATTCTAATCGCCCGAACCTACAAAATGGTATGAATTTTCCGTTTAACTATAAATTAATCTGAGTTTGTACCAATCCACAAAGTATTTTTCTTTGGGCCAACAGCTTCGGTTTTATATATATGAAACACTAAATTCTTAGCGGAATCATACTAACCAAGTCCTCGTCCATTATTAACATACTAGCTTCTGCCCGCGACTTTGTCCGCGCGAAATGTCTTGTTTCCCCAACCCGCATCGCGCATCGTGTCGCATCGCATCGCCTGCCCGCACTATTACATCGTTTTCGCTCAGCGTTCTTTCTGACTTTTTTCTTTTTTGTCGGCTCCTAAAGGTCACAGCGTGATGTTAACTGCAAAAATAATTATTCAAATCCGACTGGTAGTTCCAAAGATCAGCGTGTTCAATCAAACAAACAAAAGGCTCCTTCATACAGGCGCGACGCGACACGCGACACAAAAGCACCGCAAGTCGCGCAACGAGCGGTGCCTTTGTGTCGCGCGCGATTATATCGCGTGTCGCGCCTGCTTGTAGGAGCCTCAACTTTCAGCTTTACTATTAAGGCTTCTTCAAACAGGCGCGACACGACACGCGACACAAAGGCACCGCAAGTCGCGCAACGAGTGTCGCGCCTGTGTGTAGGAGCCTTTAGTATAGAAGATTTACCGGACCCAGCAAACACGTAAATTATGTAAGAATCGAACCCTGACACAAAGGGCAGATGCTTCACCGCTCAACCATTTGGGTCAAGTGTATCCACCCAGTAACGAATCTAGTCCACTATTTGCATAACATTGGGTGGTTAATTAACCGTATTGTAAGGATAACAAACCCAGTCGAGTGTACGAAACGTCTTAAATTTCTCTCCATTTCGAGTCTATTTTTTTTCTTGTTCTGATTACAGAACAAGAATAGAATAATATATACCTATATCTCTCTAATTCATTAGAATTAGAGATAATTAATCTCTCACTCACTCTAAAATCAACTTAACCCTTTGATTGACTAATGAGCAGACACAATAGAAGTTAATTGTTCTTATGTCGCACTGTGTAACATAAGACATTCGAGAGGTTAATTACCATTACAATAAAGTTAATCTTTGTTTAAAGGGCTTACAGGACCTAAACACAAAAAACGCAAATTTTAAAACAATAAAAGTATATGATCGACTACAGTAAACAAAAACAAAAAATTTATGATATTCTACAGGATATAATTATGCTAGGTAGATAATGTGTTGAAAAAATAATACAACTAATTTGATAAAAACTTTCATTTTACAATAAAAACCATACTAATATACATACAATCATTCTGATTTTTTGTCAGGTTATTCTACAAGCAACATACTAAAATATTAGTGTTTTAATTTTTTTGTCCAAACAATAGATTTTTGTAATTAAATAATTTCTTCATATTTTGCAATAAATTACCAGTGTTGTGTCATCGCGATTCTCTTTCTTTTCTATGGAGTCCGACAGTGACAGCGCTTTAGGTCATGTAAGCCCCTTAACTTGAAATAACATTAATTTGAAACATAAGTTTGAATAGAATTTATGTATGAGTTGAATATTTGGTTAAGATGAAGTAATAATCTTGTGCAATTCGTATGTAATCATATGTTGTGTTTAAATAAATATAGCGTGTATCATTCGTATAAAAAAAACGGTAAAAACCGTTTTTACGTAAATCCCGATGTTTCGTCAAGTCATAACAATGACTTGACGAAACATGGAGATTTATTTATAATATGTACGTTAAATATAAATGTATCATAAGTATAAACCTTCCGAAATTAATTCTCTAAATGATGGTGAAAACCGGATGAAAATCCGTTACGCAGCTTAGAAGAACAACGCGTTCACACACACGGACAGACGCGAAAAACAACGTTAATTTATAATATGTATAGGTTAAAGTGTTTCTAAGTTTTAGCAGCTACAAGTGACCGCTATAGTACGGTGTGGCGGCGAGTGACGCCACAAACTGTGCAGTCAAATTTATTTATACATTTTCTTTGATGCCGTCGCACACTTGGCACTTGAGTTGTCGCGTCCGAGCCACAAGAGAGCAGCTGTATAGTGGCTGTGTCTAGCCACAAATTTTTGTAGAGGAAAATGCATAGAAAAGTGACGATGACAAGTTAATATTCGCGATCGAGCGACTACCCGCCATGAAAGGGTAAGGGTGTTAAAACAGGAGTTTTAACATTGCATTGATCGACGTCAGTAGGAACTGACGGTGATCAATGCAGGCAAAAATGTGGAGTGATTGGATTGTTTAGTGAGAATAGAATGGCGATTCTCGTATTAATAAGAACAGTCGCATTCTGATCTCACTTTCGATCTGTCAACATATCATAATCAGCCTTTAATGTTCCCACTGCTGGGACACAGGCCTCCTCTCTGTGATAGAGAGTAGGCCATAATCCACCATGTGGCCTCAGTGCGGGTTGAATATATATCACACTCGCTGCGCACCGCGGTTTCACCCGCATAAGTGTCGATCCCGTGGGAATATCGGGATAAAAAGTAACCTATATGTTAATCCAGGGTGCCAGCTACCTCCATGCAAAATTTTATCAAAATTGGTCCAGCCGTTTGAGCGTGAAGAAGTAACAAACATATAAACACACACACACACACTCACAAACTTTCGCCTTTATAATATTAGTGTGATGACTTCGAATTTTTGGTTTATGTCGATTTCCTCACGATGTTTCCCTTCAGCGTTTTGAGAGCAGTGCTGATGAAATTATTGATAAAAAGTAAGGCGCCTGAATGGGTTCGAATCCACGACTTACAACTCGTAAGTCGCGGCCGTTACCACTGGGCCACCGCTGCTCCTACTAGTTACGTGTTGATTCTCCAATATTACTTTTTAGCAGGACGTCATTCGTCACGTATCTAAGCTTTACTTTTAGCGGCCGTCGTAGCGGCCGACTTACGAGTAGTATCGTAAGTCGGCAGCTACCACGGGGCCAACAAGGCCTTAAAAAAACCCTTTATTTTTCTAAATATTTTTGACATTGAATTTTACTGATATGATTGCAACTAGATTTTGAACGTTTTAAAATACGAGAATCGACCTTTTTTCATTGGTGACGTTAGCATTTGCAAACAATTCTTACTATCGATCCATCAGTCGGGTTTGTCGCTTGTACAGACGCCAGCACATCAAGCTACTACAATCTGTCAAATTTATTTAGTAGATTTTCAACTTTATCGCTAAAGTTTAAGGTTCAAAGTTGATTGGGAAACTTTGACAGTTTCGGGTAGCTTGATGTGCTGGCGTCTGTACCTTGTCATTCAGTGTTTCTTCAGATTTATTAAGTGGACAGATAAAGTGTGGAAGTCTGTGTTCCCTTCCACATTTAACCAGTCTGTCATCAAAGCAAGAGTGAACAGGCATTTTCTGGGCACGCTCGTTCCATCATAGACCTCATCCATCGCTTTTTATCAGGCGTGATCGAGGTCAAGAGCAAGCGCATTCAGCAAAAAAAAAATTGTGTTGTAGAAGTGGTCTTTAGATTAAGTTAATTTTTGTATTACTAAGGTTAGTTTGTTTAGTTTAGTTAGTAAGTTGTTATTTGTAAAAGCACGATGGGATTGACATCGTCGCATAAGCGTACAAAAATCCCTTAAATAAAACAGATTAAAAAAAAAAAAAAGAAGTGGTCTCATCTGTATTTCAGATTAGACCACTGTGCTGTTCGGATTGTCGGCGGTGTTATTCGCTGACTCACGTGAGGTGAGAGACTGCTCAGCAAGCCCGCTCGAACTCCCTTTTATTATAGTGGACTGTATATTGGTGTGATTTCCAGGAGATGAGGGATGGTAAGAAACGTTAAATAACAGGCTCTGGTTACCTTGAATGCTTATTCGAAGGCATCTTTATTTGCACTACTAAAGGAAGTGACACAATACAGGTGACAAATCAATATAGGTGATGATCTGTCAAGATTACAGTGGTACAATGTTACAATGTGTAAATATTAATTAAAATGTTGTAATTTCCAACATTTGCTCTTGAAACTGTCGCGTATAACAACAAACGCTTCGTGAAACAAAGGAACAGTAATTTTGACGAGAATACCTCCGGGATTCTATGGGGTGGACTGACGGTATGGACAGCTTTCTTTCCACAGTAGTTCTACCGCTATTGTTGAAAACCTTTTTAGGGGGGATTGTGGGTAGAAATAATAGCGGTTACTGTGATTATTACAATTTGAGTTATCAGGACTGTTTTACTAATGTAGGTTGGCTTAAATATTTGGGTATGCTATTCCAGTTATCTTTTGTTCAATGTAACAAAGATGCGCGTATTTAAAGTATAGAAGTAGAAAGAGAAGAGAGAGAGAGAGCCGGAGCGGGAGTATAGTGTATTTATTTATTTATTGAGAGTGAAGAAAAAGTGTTTTTCAAAAGATTAAAAAAAGTTGTGTTTATTTTGTTGCTTACCTATTTGAAAGAAAATAAACCACGAAATGATTATAAATATGATTGAAAATAGTTATGTAAGTAGGTCGGTATTATGTAATGTCTGTAATCAATTTTTATCCTATGCAAATGTTTATTTAGAGCTTTACTTATATAGTTTTTTCCGACAAATATTACTTAGAAACCGCCCAAACTGTGGATAGTTTCAAGAGGTGTCACCTAGAACTACCACTACCTCTCGAGGCAATCTCCATAACGAGTTGGGAAGACATTTCGCTCCAAATTTACTTCCGAGTAATCCTGTAACGGACAGGACAGACGAAGTGATGACAAAGCAAGATTAACGAGACACCGACCTTCCTAACAGTTATTTCCGAATACCAGTTATTTCCTTAAAAAACCAAGTTAATTGCTCAAAGATAACGCTATCGAATAAATTAACGTCCGTTTTTAACGTTAAATATCCCGTCCAAGATTTATTTTGGGTAATTTGCGCTTTTTGCTAACGTCTCAATTAAGTCCGTTCAAAAATAAGAAGTCAGCTTAGTTTGGTTCTTACTAATTAAACGGTAATTATTTAACTTCTTTATTTTTCTGAGCGAGTCTCGAAATGAGAGAGACATTTTTGCATATTCAAGGAGGCGTAGTTTAAAAAACTATCCTGTATTTTTATACAGCGATGTAAAAACTTTTTGTTTACCATTTAGTAGATGCAGAGTCATTAAATAGTAGATAGAATAGCAAATAGCAAAGTTTCGCTGAAAATTAACGATGAAAAACTTTGGGAAAGAGGTAAACTATTACTAAACAAAACTTATTCCGCAGCGTAGCTTGCTCAATGCTCAAGTTCCAAGCAAATTGGCAAAAGCGTTGCATTTCCAATGGTTTACTTTGTATTACGTATACAGCGAACTTTGGAGACCTAACATAAAATGAATCGGCATGTTTCAGTTATTAGGCGAGTAGGGAATGTTTTAATTAGTTTCCTTAGAAATCGTATTTAAGGCTACACGCAAACTGTTGGTCTGTCTATTAGACAAACTATTGCTCTATGAAATCAAAACATTCTCATTGTCAAAGTTGTCGAAATGTATGGAAAAACCTACAGCCTAATTGCTTCACTCACTTACAATTGCAATGTACAACCGCCAGCACATCAAGCTACCCGAAACTGTAAAATTTTCTCAATCAACCTTGAACCTAATGCTTTAATTTGACAGATTATAGTAGCTTGATGTGCTGGCGTCTGTACTTTGCAATTGTACAATTTACAATTCAACAATATTCGTTGCGTTATTTACATTGTAAGCAGATGATTGTTTTAAAACAAATGAAGCAATGGATTAGGAATTTCATTAGGAAAATCTGAAAGATTGTGATTGTATGTTATGCAATTGGAAAAAAAAAACAAATAAGTAGATCTAAAATTTGCACATCACTTAGAAGAAACCATTCAGCCAAATAACGTCTCTGTGGACAACCTACACTTGTATGCATATGTAGCTATACTTTTGAACTTTCCATGGCTCAGGTAGGTACATGCTTTAACACGAATGCGTCTGTAGGTACCTGGATCTTTTGGAACGAAGTTCTTTATTACAGCTTGTACAGTAGGAGTAAACTGGTAGAAATCGTGACGTAACAAAAAAGCGTTATGCCCCCTCCAAGTATCTCTCTCTCTCTCTTTCTGTCATAAATAAAAGAAAGAGAGAGAGGTATAAAAAATATCATAAAAATGTATACTAGATGGCGCACTTTCTCGCTCTCTCTCTTTCGATTATATACGAGAGTGTATGCGTGCGAATATCACATAAGGAACTTCATTCCCGACGACTTTTTTTACAAGGAGCCCTATTCAAGGAATCTATAGACTTGTACTGCCCGCCCTCAAAACTCAACGTAGGTAACAAAACTCGTCCCAGTGATTTACAATTTTAACAACTTCATAAAGTCGTGATGAAGATTAATACCCGAGTTGAGCGCTACTTATTGGAATTTGAAAGAGGGTAGTCGGACGGAGTCGCGTTCAGTAACAAAGTTTCACTATACATTGATAAATTGCAACCACGCTTGCGGAATACGGTGACTGATAGCGCAGGCTGCTATACGAAATATTATTTTAGCATTGAGATTCTTTTTTGTTTTTGAAGATGGGCCCTTTGTCACTCGATTTTGTTCGATTACACGTTTCGACCTTCAAATAACGAGCAAGTCTGTAGCACCTGTCTGTACCTTTAGTCAATATTATTTTGAACAATTTTTGCTTAGAACGATTGTTTTTTGTCTGCCCTCTCCTCATTCCATCTTTCGCGAGCCCACGGATCATCCTTCTAGTTATGAAGGAACCTCTCCAGCTCGTCCTGCCATCTCCTACGTGGTCTGTCTCAGGTCAAACTGTGGGCCCAAATATTACAGAACTGACATTTAATGCCCCGTTTAAGTGAAGCAGCCTTTTGAGCCACGTCAGCTATCTAACCAGAGATATGATTTCAGGCACATCTCCTAGACTCCATTAAAACGGGCTCATTTCTAATATTACACATAGCTATACCTCGCTGCCTTTGACCTAATTACTACTACAAACAAGCTAGTTTCGGAGAAGCGATATCGAACTTGATTGAACTTAATACCTAATTGGTAATTAGTATCCCTGGGAAATGAATTAAGTATTAAATGCTGATAGTAACAGACATTTTCTTTACCTTAGCAACAAAATTAATTACTTATGTTTTTATTTTGTAGTTTAGCTAAGAAACGTCCCGCCGGCCCGTAGAAAAGAAACAATATTTAAGCGTGGTATATAAAGTTGTTTTAAAAAATGGTATTCGAAAGGATGGCAGACTTGTTTTAGGTTTAATTTATTTATTTTTACGGTTTATCTCTAAACTATAATAATAATAGTATAAAAAGAAATGCCTTGATAAATGATTTTATTTTTGTAAGTAGGTTTACACAAACACTTTTATACGTCAATCACATTTTTTAAACTAGATGAGGTCGGCGGCGTTTCCTATCTGACTACTCTGAGAAGAAAGGCCGAAACAAACTCAGAGTTCATAGTCTCTTTTAAAGTCCAGACATAATCTTGGTCAGGTTATAATATGAAGACCATGTAGGTCGATGTCTGAGATGGTCTTTTGAGGAAAGAACCACACAGAAACACTTAAAATGCAGAAATTGGAAGCAGCTCAAGCCTTTTTGTCCTCAACTCAATATAATCTTTAACAAGGAGGATTTTTTTGAAGGAGCTAACTAATAATTTATTTTTTTTAAAGTTTAAATTATGGCTACTGGAAAAACGATTTTATTCTGTTAATGAATTTATAAATAATGTTAATGACTAATCAATTCTTATTAAGACAACTTTAATGAATATTGTGTTGGAAATTTTGCATGTCATCTATATCTGACTATGTATTAGGAACTTCAACTGACTTTAAGACCATAATGTACTATACTTATTGCAAAATAAAATGATTATGATTATGATTATTATTATGAACAGTATAAGCGTTCCTGCACACGATGCCGTCGCCGCGCCGTCGCCGCGCCGACGCCGCACCGTTACACTGTAGATACGAGTCGCGCGAAGCCCGCCACCGCGCCGTCGCCGCGCCGCCACCGCGCGCGTTTTTACTGTTTCATTCATTCCATTACCGGCCGCGTACGAACGTGCACGCCGCGTAATTTCCCGTGAATGAATCAAACAGATAGGGAGGGGAACGCGCGCGGTGGCGGCGCGGCGGCGGCGCGGTGGCGGGCTTCGCGCGACTCGTATCTACAGTGTAGCGGTGCGGCGTCGGCGCGGCGACGGCGCGGTGACGGCATCGTGTGCAGGAACGCTAAAATGCTTTCTTGAACAACTTACGTTTAATTAATGATTTAAATTTATTAAGGCTTAGATCTTGAATATAATGATAATATTTAATGTTAATATTTTTAACATACTAACAGTAGGCATAGCTTTCATTTTGACAGTTCAAGAACAGTAATTCCGTTATTTATGTTGTTAGGCAGACAAATTTTTGGAACATACGAGTAAATATTATGAAGCTACGAATTAGCAATATCCTCCAAAATTATTCAGATTGTGATTGATAGTGTGTTAAGGGTCCTTCAAACAGGCGCGACACGACACGCGACACGAAGGCACCGCAAGTCGCGCAACGAGCGGTATCTTTGTGTCGCGCGCGCGCCTGTTTGTAGAAGCCTTTACGCAAATAGGGTGTTGTTAAATGCTCGCCTGTTAACAGCCTAATATCGTTCTTTATGTCTGACTAGACACCACCTACAGAGTAAAGTATCTAAGTATACAACAGACGTAACATCAAAAACGTTTCAAACAAAAGACAAGGAGTAATCTAGCATAGAAACGAAGCAATAAAACACAGTTTAGCTTGTATATTGCATCCGAAGAACAATCGTTAGTCGCACGTGTGCGCGAACCCCTGTAAAAAGGTCCTTAAGTGAACCACGTACTTAATAATATATTTCATTGAAGTCTGAACTAACATTGTAAGAGAACGTTGTGCTTCTAGACTGGAGTTTTGTTACTTGAGTTTAAAATTTATTTTGCCTTTGTTTTTTTTTATTTTGTTTCAATAATCATCTAGCTAGACTATAGATTATTAACGTGGACGATAACGCTCCCTCGTGGACGTTTGTGACTTTCGCTTTCAGACCCTGAGAACGTTATATATCCTATTTTACGACTACATAATATTACACGTTTAAATATAATCGTGGCAGTAGCTGTATCAGATTCGCGACAGATGGTAAGTAAAAAAAAATTGGGTGCTCTAGAAAAAAATATTCTCAAAGTCAACGCTGTTACTATTCTGAGTATTTTAGAAATGTGTGGTCACATTTAAATGTGGGGCACAGACCATCAAACTGAACAACTTACTCCATGGGACCAACATTGTAATCGCGTAAATATATTAATTATGTCCCATACATTTGGTGCGAGTAGGTATGTAGCTGTTGAAGTTGCTACACGCTGTAGAGCCAAAATATCCATAAGCTCTAAAAATACTTACTGTGTTTGGAAACCCAAAACTAACAACAAAACAAAACCATTAATGATATTCCTCTGCGATTGCGAACTATCGATACACATAGACTTTGTCCGCGTGAAATTTTTTGTTTCCCCGACCCACCTGGGATGATGCAAATGGCACCGCATCGCCTGCCCGCGATATTACGTCGTGTTCGCTTGGAGTTCTTTATGACTTGTTTTTGTCTTTTTGCTCAGCTCTTAAGGACTCTAGCGTGATGTTAACTAGCTTATATCCTTCCTCAAGAATTGGGCTATCAAATGTGCAAAAACAATTTTTCAAACCCGACTGGTAGTTTCAGAGATTAGGGCGTACAAAAGAACTCTACATAGATAGTTATAAAACTTACAACTTTCCACTCTCAATTTATATGTACGTATATTTTTGTTTATTCAACATGTTATTTCTGAATCCCTTAGAGGTTAGAACTAGCAGACTCCCAAACTTTTGAAAACAAAGTTAAATTAATGTTAACGTATTCAATAAAGGCAACTTACCGACGATTTAGGTAGAATTATTTTAGACAATTTAGGACCCCTGTAACTGCTTCTAGATTCCTAGGCATTGTTTAGATTTAGCTGATACCCAGGTTTCTGCGGTGCTATTCTGTAAAACTATCACCGTGATAACTTAGGTGAAGTGAGCTGTCATTCCACCTGCTGCTAGGATTGACACTATTGACAGCTCACTTTAAGCTCACTTCACCTATGTTTTCAAGGTGAGATTTTTACGGAATTACTCTAGGAATTACTCCTGTATCGTGGGTGCGTTTACAAACATTTAAATTCACATACACAAACAGCCAGACACGGAACAACTACCTGTAGGCAAACAGGTTTTTTTTACAAAAAAAAAAAAGAATGAAGTTTTTGTTATAATAAAAAGGATCAAAGATTATCGCTCGGTAATATGAACGAATTTATTTGAAAAGAACACTCGTAGTCGTCCCGCAGGACCTAGCGTGATGTATCGACGCCACAACTGACCTTTAACCGCAGCTCGCAGCTCCGCAGCTCTACGCCATTTTGTTTTTCTTTGCGGGAATGCAGGTATCTGCATTCTTCGAAATAATCCCGTGGAAAACTTGCATCAGAATTTCCAACTAATTGGGGACGTAATTGCGCTTGAATCTGTTATTTTTTAATAGGTATTAAGTAATTTCCCCCCTATTTCGGAAAGATGGTAATATTTTTTTTTCTGAAGTGTCATTGATTATTCATTTACATATATCAATAAACATAATCAATCTATAATATTCCCACTGCTGGTACATAGGCCAGAAAGTGGGCAACAATCTACCACGCGGGCCCAGTAGGGGTTGGTACATTACACATGACTTCGAATTTTTGGTTCTAGGACATGCCGGTTTCCTTACGATATTTTCCTTCACCGTTTTGAGAGCAGTGGTGATGAAATTATTAACACAAAGTAAAGCGTCTGTCTGGGTTCGAACCCACGACCTACAGCTTGTAAGTCGGAGCTGTTATTTCAATAGAAATTAATAAATTATTGTTACTAAGTAATTTTACCTTTCAATACATTGTAGCGTTGGTAACGGGAGGTACTTACAGCCAATTTCTGTAACTTTTTCTACGAATCCTTGCCCTTAAATATAAAAGGTGGTCGTTACGATCAAGCTTAGACTGCCAAATTCCCTAGGATTAAATCACTTCAAACGATTACCAAGAAAAACTAACAGAAATAAATGCTCAAAAGAAAACTCGAGCTCACGTAGAAGAAAACCTTCCACAATGGTTGCCAAGGAATTTACCGCCTAGCTTGCCCACAATTTGCTTCATCATTCGGAATAATTGCTACGGACAGGCTTTTAGAATTCATACGAGAACGCCTCGCGTGGAAAGAATGTTGCTCACTACTTTTTATACCCTAGTATAGAATATCGTTAATAGTACCGACTAATAGAATTTTTCCGAAAGGCATTGTTATCGGAGGGTTGGTGACCTCTTCATCGAACTTGTTTAGCTTTATAGGCCGCTGAGGGCATGACCTAAGCTGATAGATAAAAGAACTACTACATACATACATAAACTCACGCCTTTTGCCCATGTGGGGTAGCAGAAACTACAGAACGCCTCCTGCTACGATTATTACTTACTCTTTTTGTTTCGTTTATGTTCATACATCGGCAGTGCTATTCTATAGAAATCTCACCGTGTAAACTTAGGTGAAGTGAGCTGTCATTACTCCAGATGCTTAGGGATTGACAGCTCATTTCGCCTAAGTGTGAAAACTTAGGTGAAGTAAGCTGTCATTCCTCCAGATGTTTTGGGATTAAAAAAATAAATAAATCATTTAATTAGGACCAAACATTTTCTAATTTTTATGCACCCGCCAAACTGCACTTGACACTACTGACAGCTCATTTCAAGCTTACTTCACCTAAGTTTTCACGGTGACATTTCTACAGAATAGCACTGCCGATGTATGAACATAAACGAAACAAAAAGAGTAAATAATAATCGTAGTATCACATTTGCCTTGTCGGTTGGTATTTCAAACTTTGGACATAGTGTTGTACTTGATAAAGAGTTGGATCGGTCTCTATAATCTTGTTTATGTCGATAAACTACAATAGTCTATGTCACCTATCGTGATTGTAAGTAAAAACTTGTAAAGCCTTTTAAATAATAAAGATTCTGTAAATAACTAAATAGATACATTGGTGACCGGCCTTCAATAAAATTCGTTGTTACAAAGTTTACGCGAAGCCGACTCCTCCAAGCTGATAAATTAAACTTTAAATATTAATCAACCCGCCATTTTCATGAGAATATAATAATTTCGTACATTGACGCAGTATTTCCAAGCTGTCTGTCCGATGACTACATTAAAAATGTTCCGTATGAATATGTCGATGCACGTGAAGAATTATTTATCGAAAACGACCAAATGTTTTTTGTTAATATTGCAATTTTTGCTGCAGAATTTTCAAACAGGCCTGATACGCTTTTGGTATTCTTTTGCTTCATGTTGTTGCAATCAGACTCATTTAAGGTCAATTTAAAATAGTATAAAATAAATTTGGATGGAAAAAGCTAAAAGTTTTTGTGATTGTATTATTTATATTTCTCCGCTCATGGTTGAACCTATTTTGATATTTATGTCCGCTGCCCTGGGTCTGGCGGAGGGGTCCAGACTCTTACTGACTAAAACCCACCCTGGTGTTCCATCCCACACCTGTGCCGGGCGTCGCGGGAACGTACAATCCTTCCGTATCCCCCGAACAGACAGTTTATAACCTGGATTAACACATAGGGTACTTTTAATACCGGTGGTATGTTACCATGGTATAATTTCTGACATCTACGCGGGCTAAGCCGCGGTTAAAAGCTAATTCCGATATGGCCTTGGTGAAATGTGACTATTAGATACATTTCCCAACCCATAAATTAAAATATTCTTGATACAATCTCCACTTCCTTTATTTATCAGGGTTTGTTCGAATATCGAGGCAATATCCGGTACACATTGCGTACATAACAAGACAATTTATTGGCCATAAAACTTTGGCCATATTTCTTTGGTAATTACTGACTTGAGCCTTCTTTGTATAGGCCGACGAAAAGCAGAATAAATAGCTTCTAAGTAACTTAATAAAGTACTGCATATTGTCAAGGATTTGCAGAATTATTACGGTGCTTAACGTTTTATTGCAATTGGTCTTCCTGAAGGTAAGCAACGAATTCTGTTAGGTATTGTCCTCCTAGGACAACAACAACACAACAACAACAACAACACAACAACAACAACAACACAACAACAACAAACAACAACAACTTCATTTATGTTACCTAAAGACAAAAATGGCGTTACAGTAATGCTGCTTGGCAAAAAGTAATACTGAGAGTAGTACCTACTTTTTCAGATGAGTTTCGTTCTCAAGGAGCTTTCCTAAATAAATAAGATCCATACTAAAATACATGCAAGATTGAAAAAAAAAACTACTCAAGTTAATTAAAAAACATTCGTGACGTGGGATACCCCGGTTGGAACACTTGGAACGAAGTTCTTTTCATTTTTGCACATTTGGCGAAGGAGAGCTAGAACGAAAATTAAAAACAAAAATATAAAAAAAGTGTTACACTTTTACTACATATTTTGTTACCATATTGTTACACTTTTTTCAAACTAATTCTCATTCGCCAAGTGTACAAAATATAACGCGTGATAGGTAACTTCATTCTAAAAACCTGGAAGACGCAAGATTTAGGGTCTATAGAAAGAAAAAAAACAAAGAAAATACGTTTATTATTATATGTATTTATTATTATTTATGGCATACATTTCTGTATCTACCTACATAGGTAGTTTATAGGAAAACAGAACCACATTTGTCACTATAACAGACAAAGGTGTCTCAATTTACTTACAAAACAACACAACCAAACCTTACTGCACTATTGTTTAGGCAATCCCAAACCCTCCAACCAACCAACCACCAACCAACCACCAACCAACCAACCACCCACCAACCAACCTCCTTCCTTCCAATTCCGACTGACACAAAATATGAATGTTCGACATATACCCGAAAGGGAGGGACCTTAATCCCTCCCACTATATCCTGAAATCAACACCCTCATTGGATTTAATGGAACTACTCGTGGACCGCTTTGTTGAGGAGGTTTTATATAAATGACAAACTTTTTTGTTGCCTTTTTTCGAATCGCTTTGAGATCTTTGTTAGCTAATACAGTATAGCAGGAACATTGAAGGTGAAGGAAAAAATCGTGTGGAAACCAGCACGCCTAAGAACCAAAAATTCAAAGACATGACATCTACCAACCCGCATTGGGCCTGCGTGGTAGATTACAACCCAGACCCTCTCGAAGAGAAGAGGCTTGTGTCCCAGCAGTGGGAACATTATAGGCTGATGCTATGTATGTATGTAAGTTATTAAATGCGACTGGTTTTTTGTAAATTCACATATTTCTAATGGAAAAACATAACAAAATTAAATTTTAACTTAACTAAAACTGTATAGTTTTAGTTAAGTTAGAATTTAATGTTGTTTTTGTTTTTAATTTTTTTTTTGTCTGTATAGAAACTAAAAAATAGCGTCGAAAAATTCATCCGCATCGCTGTCGACTGGTAATACCCAAGAGACTGGCGGCATTACCACGTTGTATGGCGATGCTTAGCCTCTGGTCAATGTAAAAGCCAGACCTTGGGTCACGGGAAGTGTAAGTAAGTATGTAAGTTTAATATTATTGCGTAGTTAAGAAGAACAGCGGGGCTCACACAGACTGACACGAAAAGCGACTTTAATTTATATTATGAATATATAATGACTAATTTATTGTATACATTCTAAGCGTCTAAAGACGCAATATCGCACGTAAATTGTTCCTGCACTGCTCAAATCCTTAGGCTTAGGTAAATTTATGTTATGAGACAGGATATGATCCACACAAACAACTCAGTGTCATGCTAATAATTAATAATATCTAACCTCCTCCTATTAATAATAATAACTATGTAATGACGCTTCCTGTAGGCAGTTGAATCAAGTGATTAATTCGGAAAACGGTACTACTGTACTTAACTACACACGGCGGCGCTTATTATTTTGAGGTTTACGAGTACATCATGATATATGGTTCATGCGACATATCAACAAGTTTGTAATTGATAATAATAATTTCTAAAACGAATTTCAACCGCGGAAGCTATAAATCACAACACAGGAGATGCAGGAGATATTATGTGTCCATTTTTCCTGACTCTCATTGTCCGATGGGACGGCAATTCAACACTACCGGGGTGAAATCAGACCGATGGCTCATACGCCTGATCTCACATCCCCGGGAAGCATGTAAAGCTGTCATTTTACGTTCTTTCCGAGGCATTCTGCTGGGGAGTTTGTTGAGCCACTTCTTCTTCCCAGCTAAAGCACTACGAAGTGGTGAAGGGCGGGCGTTTTGGGGGAGACTGTCTTATGTAATTTTAGCGTTCAAAAAGTGCGGATTCTTAGCCTTTTTTTTTCAGGATGGGAAATCATCAAATGACCCCTCCCGCTCTGGGTGGAGCGGAAGGGAGTGTCAGACTTACTGAATACAACCCACCCGTGTTCCTTCCTTAGCCTTTTATGTTCCGGGCCAGCGGTAACCCTTTCGGACAATCCCGCTGACCCGGTGATTCTTAGCCTAGTTTGAATAAATGACTTTTGATTTTGCCTGAGAGGTCACAAGCCTATGAACTGACCTCGGCAAGCGCAGCTTAACCAAAATTTAGATATATGTATAGATCCGCGCTGCTTTAACTTAGCCACGAGCCTTTCGAAATCCGTCATCATTAGGTATACCAATCAGTTATCTTGCCAACAAAATGTCAGACATTAACATGACGTAACATTTCTGTTATCCAACAATACCTGTCTCGCAAGCGAATCCATCCATACTAATATTATAAATGCGAAAGTGTGTCTGTCTGTCTGTTACCTCTTCACGCTTAAACCACTGAACCGATTTAGATGAAATTTAGTATAGAGATAGTTCGAGTCCCGGGAAAGGACATAGGATAGTTTTTATCCCGATATTCCTACGGAATCAACACTTATGCAGGTGAAATCGCGGGGCGCTGCTAGTTTACTATAATATCAGAAGGCCCATTCCCGTACACGTTCGTGGACGGTCTCAGTTTAAATTGTGTTCTAGAATGATACAATAAATTGCCATACAAATATATTTGGCGTTTACGTTCAAAATCTAGTCGTAGTCTTACCTTGGTGACAGTGAAATGTCAAAAACTTGTCTAAAATAGAGGTATTTCTGACAGAGTCAAACTGAGATCAGGCTGTGAACGTTCTTGAAATTACGAGAATTGCCCCCCGAAGGTCACTTCCTGTAGTTAAAAACGATCAAAATCTAGTCGCAGTCTCACCATGGCAACAATCAAAAGTGAAAAAAAAAAAAATTGTCAAATGTCAATGTCAATGTCAATGTCAAATGTCAATGTCAATGTCAAATGTCAAATGTCAATGTCAAATGTCAATGTCAATCAAATGTCAGATTGAGACTGATATTAGAATGCGAACGTTCTTAAAAATACGAGAATCGCCCTTCTGTTACAGTCTTATTTTCAGCTAGTAGACAGTAGGTATAACCAGTATATTCAAGTCTTTCCAAGCTAAATTAACTAAGCAGCACATTAGTACAAAAGTACACAGACTGAGTCAGGCCCATTTCTGCCGTTCACGCCAGCAAAGTAAAGATCAACAATTAATGAACCGTCAATCACTTAGCTAACACGATCCATCCTGGGAATTCGACTGCCGAATTCAGATAGAAACTAGAAGTCAATTACAGCTTTCTATTTGATAAAAGGACCTTTGTTCTACGGATTATAGAGGTTATTTTAGGTCACCACAAGGCTCAAGATTTTGGAAATAATAAAAAGTTTGCTTGTGCCTTGTGGTGAAATAAAATTTGGTTTAAGTCACCGATATTGACATTGTTACGAGCTTGGGGTTTGTGACAATAAAAACTGCCGATTTAATAACCAAAAATTGACACTTTAATCACAACACTAATTACAACTCAAACACACTAATTATGAAACACAATTTCACTACTGATCACTCTTAGTCGCACTTGAATATCGTTTCGATGTACTCGCTTGTATCGCTTATTCAAAACTATGTCTCGCGGCTCACATCGGCTTTATATAGTGCCGCAGAGCTACTATATAAACATCTAGAACGTTCGAGTACATACCGGTCCCGACTGACTCGATGTCGATAGTTCTCGGAATTTCTAGGACCTTGACCCTACTAGTTCTGCTACCTGATACGATCACGATGTACCAGGCATCAATTGTGGCGCGCAACAATATTATTGTGTTGATATGAATTAGGTACTTACCTAACTTTCTACATTGCTTTCTAAACGAGTTACGACTGATAAAAACTTTCTTTTTTTTTTTACTCTATGCTGTCCCACTGCTGGGCAAAGGCTTCCCCCAAATCCTTCCAGGAACTCCCGCACACCTCGAACCTGCCCTCGCGATGCGCGTCCAGGTCATCTCGCCATCTTTTTCTGGGCCGGCCTCGGAAAAAGTTTCCTATTTTATTAAAATTCAAAAACCGTTCTTCAGTTAAATAACTTTCACACAGTCCTGAAGGTCTATTCCCGTAATTTAAAATGTTCAAATGTAATCGTAATCTCATCTCAGCGAAAATCAATGTCAAAAAATTGTCAATTTAGGGAAACGAGAGGTATTTTTGACAGATTGAGACGGATCAGACTGTGAATTTATTACAAGAATTGCCCCTCTGATATCAGTAACAATCAACTTGCTTCGTAGCTCGAAAACCATTGGCTCAGCACTCCTTTTTACAATTTCAAATTACTTTTATCCCACCTAGAAATAACGAACCGTCCTTTCTAAGTGTTGCCAATGTAAAGTAATACAATAATGAAAACAAATTAAAACGTATGTTACAATATTACTCATATGTATGAGTGTGTGAATGAGTGTGTGTGCATTTGAATATAGGACATAGGGTTACCTTTATATATTGTATTTTGACAGTGTTGCCACAGTGAATATTATAATTCAGTATTAAAATAATACTTAAAAAAAAACAACTTCCGTAATATACCTACGATAAGTTTTAGTAAATTCATAACTTATTTTCAATGAATGAGGCAAATGTATCTAGAAATTTAGAAAATACGCAATATTTATTTGAAATCAAACATGAATTTGAAACAAGCTAAAGGCTCCTTCAAACAGGCGCGACACGCGATAAAATCGCACCGCAAAGGCACCGCAAGTCGCGCAATGAGCGGTGCCTTTGTGTCGCGCGCGATTATATCGTGTGTCGCGCCTGTTTGTAGGAGCCTTAACACTACTTATATAAGTAGTATAGGTACCTACAGTCAGTGACCCCTCTTCCATTCTTCTTCTTTGTAAGAGGGGTCAGGTAATTCAGAGTCCTGACCGTACTTATTTCTAGTTCATGGTAAAAATAACGGTAAATGACTGGCAAATTCATGCAGGGTCAAAGAAAATAAGTTAGCGAAACTCTATAGACGTACACTGTAAATTAAAAAGATTTTGTGTTTTTTGGGGTCAATGACAGCTAGTAGTGTTGTAACTTGAAGAATGAGTTTAAAAAATCTGTTTCTTTTTGGTTTTCGTGTTTATACGTATATATCGTCTGTGAAGTTTACATAAAGCAAATGATTTTACTAACTGATATTTCAAGTGCGGTCTACACTAAATGCGGTCGATGACAACCACAAAAAAAAAATCATATATAATTAATTACATTCATGTTTTATTGTGTTTGATATCGATAATATCAGGTCTGCGGAGTTTCGCTAACTTTTAATTTGACACTTTAGAATTTATAAGAAATTAAATACGAATACTCGTCATAGCTGCAAGTACGAATACTCGTCATAGCTGCAAGTACGAACACTCGTCATAGCTGCAAGTACGAATACTCGTCATTGCTGCAAGCATTCATATTAGAGTGAGAGTTCATTTTAGAGTGTTGTTTTGCTTTAGTTTCTTTGGCAAAGCAAACTATGAAACTAAAAACGCAGTAATAGCTAAAATCTCTAACAAGTCTTTTGAAGTTTTCTAATGAATATTGTCTCTCTGACCACAAAACAATATCGAATTGGTCAAAAAGTCATCATCTGCCTAAACAGATGCCTAAGCAGCTGAATACCAGTATTTTACATGGAGCTACTGCCTATCTGACCTGCGCAAATAAATATACCTCTTGGTAAGACTTACTGTCAGAATTTCGGGCTTCTGACGACCCGTGACGACTGTCAAAGATCCAAAAAGGACAGCCGGGACCAACGGCTTAACGTGTTTTCCGAGGCTTTAGCTATCGAGACCCCTCCGATAGCTAAAGATGGTCACCCATCCACGGACCAACCGCGGCTAGCGTAGTTTAACCTGATCGATCGATCCGTGCGGCTGTTATTACTTTGCCACGAGTCTCTCTATCTTGAAATGGTCTAAAAAGTATCAAAAAGTCTACAAATTGGTCTTCTATTGGGTACCTCTCTGCAAATGATAGTCTCAACGCAATTCTCAAACTTCTGCAAGCTGATATAAGTTTGAAATTCATTTTTGTAAGTTTTTATTCTCCACAAACTAGTTATTGCGTTGCCGCGGTTATTTCAAACTTGGTAATAAAATTATTTATGATTGTCTCTTTGGTTTGGTGGTAGCAATCGAGATTGTTGAGCGTGGTTCTAAGTTTATTTATGTATACAACGTGTTTTTTTTTTATATCCCATAACTCTATGGGGTCATTGTACTAATAATTATGAACAACTTTTACTAAGGGACCAAACCTGAAATCGCGAAAAAAAAATCAACCATTCCCTACATTTTGACGAGTTATGCGAACATAAATGTAGGGAACAGCTGATTTTTTTTTCGCGATTTCAGGTTTGGTCCCTTAGTAAAAGTTGTTCATAATGATTAGTATAATGACCCCATAGAGTTATGGGATATCAAAAAAAACACGTTGTATAAGGTCAAATTAAATTAGCTAACGAAACTCTAAAGACGTAGGTATCGACATCTTAACACGATAAAATGCGGGATGCGATAGGTTTATGCATATCTTTATATGTATTTAAAATATTTA
Source organism: Luperina testacea (assembly GCA_927399505.1). NCBI lineage: Eukaryota > Metazoa > Arthropoda > Insecta > Lepidoptera > Noctuidae > Luperina > Luperina testacea. The sequence goes on from OV656771.1 coordinate 7,060,133, forward strand.
TTCCTCAATGTTCATGATTGCACCTACCACTGTTTGTCTCTGCATCACCCAAAGGTTGACTGGTAGAAAATGCCTATGGCATTAAGTCCGCCTCTGTACATTTATGTGCTTGAAGTATTAAATTAATAATAAAATAAAAATAAAATATTACATGTTTTTTTTTTGGGATATTCGACAACTGGTATAACGTTGTTAGTTGAAGTGTGAGTTGAGAAAATCTGTTTTATTTTATTTTATTGTGTTTTGATATCAGTACCTACCCATCACGCCTGCAGAGTTTAATTAATTTGTTAAGTGTTGTAAGTTCTTACGTGTTCTTAGGACCTTTTCTGTATAATAGACTGAACAAGTTACTAAGCTTCCATAGTGTAAGCTATAAAAAATGTAGTACAATGTTATCAGAATACTTAGCGATACTCAATTACACAGACACAGAAAAACTTCTAGAAATTTTGTCATGATCATAATTTGATTCCCTTGTAAGTATTTACTTTTGTATGTTTACATAGACTTAGTATTAGGTATTAATGTACCAATATGCTTTTTCTCAGAATTGTTATTTAATTATTTTTATATAAGTTTTATTTAATTTACGCTCCAATTTAATTGTAATGTAAAGAGATGGCCTGAAACACAGGTTTGAATAAACCTAGTTCGGGCGGGTCGCTACCAAACACTCTAATTCCGAACCATCACTACTTGCACCTGTTAGAAATATTTTTTTTAGTTTTAGTTTATTTTTAGGCACTTTAATTGTATGAAAAATTTTCTACATTTTGGCTAAATTTACACCTTTTGTAAACGTTTTTATTAAATAAATAATTATTATTTAATAAAAAAAAATCCACTTTTTGGCTAAATTTACACCTTTTGTAAACGTTTTTATTAAATAAATAATTATTATTATAGCTAATTTATTTGATCCTGTATTTATTTTAGCTAATAACAAAGACTCGGTTGGGCAAAGTGTTTTGAGCTTTTCCGCCAAAAGACTAGGTTTTCGTTGTTGTCAAGCGCCCGTAAACAGCTGCGATTGATTCAATGAGTTATCAACAGCCAATCGCAGAAGTTTACGCGCGCTTGGTAATTTGTCACATTAATTTTGCGATAATTTTCGTTTCAGAAACTGGCCCTTTGTTTGAAACTGTGACCGTTATTGATGGCAACTGGGTCACTCTCCATTACATGAAACTATGAACATAAATGCTGAAATGTGGATGTGATGATTTAAAAGAAATCAAGCAACGTCATGATTTCTCAGCGTTTATTCTACTTATTCTATTCACACTGTTTTCTGGTAAATCAAAAATCTAATACAAATATGTGACAGCTCATTCTAAACTCGCTCGACTGTTCGAATGTAACCAGAGTTATTTTATTGCCAGCCTGCAATACAAAAGGACGACTTTAGCAGACAACCTTTACAGTACGATACACATCTGCCTAACCTTTTGGTTTACAGTCGTTACGTTATGAATGCGGAACATCTTTAGCTACCTAGACCCTATAAAATAAAATAATAAGCCATCAAATATTGCTGGTCAATAATGGAAAAGTACTCTGTCAGGGGATCAAAGTTCATCTTAACATAAAATATAAATGTGTATGTTTATTGAAGATACGTAAGATGTTTCTTTATCTATTTTGATGGGCTTTGGGCTCTTACTTCTAAGAAGGTATTGTAAAAGCCCAATAGTACTTACAAATGTTTCCCAGAAGGTAAAAAAAGCCTAAAAGCAAATATGAAAAGCCACAAAAGATAGTTTAACTAAAAGCCGTGCTTTAAACAGAGCATAATCAATCATCACATAATCAGCTAATGTTTCTATTGCTGGAACACAAGCCTCCTCTAGGTTAGGGAGAGTGGGCTGTAATCTACCACGCGGGCCCAGTGCGGGTTGGTAGATGTCACATGTCTTCAAATGTTTTGGTTCTAGGACATGCCGGTTTCCTCACGATGTTTTCCTTCACCGTTTACAAAGCAGTGGTGATGAAATCATTTACACAAAGTATAGTGCCTGTATGGATTTAAACTATACATTTCTAGTTCAGGCAGATCTCGCATTGTATAGGCTTATCGTATAATAAGAAGTCGGCTTATACTGGAAATGTACAGCTTGATATGCCGCCGTGCGTACCTCCAAATCCGATACGTTTGACATCCCTAGTTGGAAGTGTTGGAATGTTAGGTACTTATCGTTGATCCGATATTGAGTAGGTGCTTACACAGTACACTACGACCCTACAATTTACGGTTCACGCTACAAAGCTACAGCTGGCGTCAGTGTCGATCAAATTGTCATAGCGAAAATGTCCTAGAAAAAAGTTTGTGAATACAGGGACACTAAAGAAAGAGTAATATAGTGCAACCGACGAGAATTCGTTCTTGACCTTTGTCAGTTACATATAAATGAATTTGATCTTCATTAGCTACTCATATTGTCGCACTGATTGGCGCGTTTTAAGGCTCCTACAAACAGGCGCGACACGCGATATAATCGCGCGCGACACAAAGGCACCGCTCGTTGCGCGACTTGCGGTGCCTTTGCGTCGCGCGCGATTTTATCGCGTATCGCGCCTGTTTAAAGGAGCCTTTAGTGTGTGATCCGACTGAAAACATAATTTAAGTAGGTAATAGTTAAGGCGTTAACAGTTCAAAGTGGCAGATTTCAATTGATATTCATTCCACGCAAGCCCAGAAGGCCTATAGAGCAACTCGGATATTTGCGGTGCTCGAAAACGAGATACTAGCAAGCTGTCACTATGTACGTTCACTTGTGATGTTTAAGCCCCAGTGCACACTATGTGAGGTGACAGTTTGTTGGAAAAACAGGGAAATTTATAGGAAGCAATATAAGGAAAGTTTTTTGTATATATTAGACGTTTTTCTTTGGCCAATAGAAGGCAATAACACTGGATTTTCCTTATCTATGGAAAGGATAATTTTGGATAGGCATAGATTTCTTTGTTACAAATAAATATCATTATCTAAACTAATATTATTGTGGGAGATATTTGATTTTTTTTATGGTGTGTTTGTTATGCTTTCACGCGGAAACGGCTGAATGGATTTGAATGAAATTTGGCACATGGGTAGACCATTACCTGGATTAGGAAACGTCTAACGTTTTATCCCGATATACCGACGGGGTTTAGACTTATGTGGGTGAAAACACGGAGAGTAACTAGTTATATACATTTGTATATAATCAGGAATATAAACACAGAAAGACACTTGAGATTAAAATTATTGCCAGCACATAACTTAGAGTTAACGTTCCTCTAGCATTTATATAGATTTAATCGAAGACCCAAATCAGATGAAAGACATTCTAGATAGAATGTATCAAAAGCCGGATAAACACGGAATTTGATTTTAGTTAAAGCTCAGAAATCTCGATGTTGTAGCTCATGGGTAGACCACGACCTGGATTAGAACATAGGATACTTTTTATCCTGATATTTCCGCGGGATCGAAACTTATGCGAGTGAAACCGCAGGGTGCAGCTAGTTTTTAACATTTGTATATAACTGATTATATACAAATGTATATAACTATCCCTAAGGATATAAAGATATGATTGCTAGCAAATAAATTATAGTTAACGTTTCTCTAGTATTTCTGCTAATAGATTTAATAGAAGACCCAAATCAGACAAAAGACATTCCAGATGGAGCGTATCAAAATACGGATGACTTCTTAAACGTAATTACGAAAATAATTAAACAAATACGCGAAGGCTCTCCTGTTAGAATCGGTGAAAGGATTCATTACGGGCGAACGCTTTCCTGAGCTAAGACAAAGAGCGACAATAGGATGTTTAAGTAATTATTGTTTCATTAATAGTCTCGAACGGCACAATGCGCGTGCCCAATTGATCACCACAATTTAATGAAAATGTGGCATTCATCCGCGCAACAATTCATCAGTGTCATGTTTATAATTCATCTTCATCCAGGGCTTCCTCAATTAATTGTGGCCGGATTTTTTGGAGCGGAGGAAATTGCCTCCTTATTGCTCACTTCTACGAACAATGAGGTATTTTGTTGAAAGAACAAGTTGTCCAGGAAAAAGATCAAGGGTCGGAAATGATACGATAATACGCATAGTATGGTTTATGGACTTTATTAAGGCTATTACTTGGTATATAAAGCGATCAGCCTCTGACATTGTTTTCTTTGATGTATAACGTGCCGTAACGTAATGTTGGAAGGCCTCCCACAAGGTGGTCCGACGACCTTGTGAAGGCCGCAGGAACCCGTTGGATGCGAGAAGCACAGAACCGGTCGCAGTGGAGGTGCTTGGGGGAGGCCTATGTCCAGCAGTGGACGTCTTTCGGCTGAAATGATGATGATGATGATAACGTTAGCATACTTGAAGCCTTGCCATGTAATAAACGTTATTATTATTTGTTTGTTTTTATTATTTTCTGGTGTACAATAAAGTTCTGGGTGAGTTCACTCCATCGTAGACTTTGTCTCTGTCATCTCTGACCTAGACTAGAGTCAAGAGCAAAACCCATTTCAAATAAAAAAAAAAGTATATTATAAATAAATAAATATAAATGACTATTTAAATGAAGCTTTGACATCCTAATTGTAATTTATACCACATATACTAATAATATAGCTGAAGAGTTTGTCTGATTTAATGCTCCTTCAAACAGGCGCGACACGACACGCGACACAAAGGCACCGCAAGTCGCGCAACGAGCGGTGCCTTTGTGTCGCGCGCGATTATATCGCATGTCGCGCCTGTTTGTAGGAGCCTTTATTATTTGAACGCGCTAATCTCTGGAAGTTACAGTCGGATTCGAAAAAAAATATCATTTGCATTTCATAGCCCAGTTATTCAGGAAGATTGTAGGTTACATGGCATCTAACATCACGCCAGGTCAAAAATAAAAAAGCACGCTGAGCGAAAACGAAGGAATAGCACGGGCAAGCGATGCGATGCGACGCGGTGAGTCGGGGAGTAAGAAATTTCACGCGGTCAAAGTCGCGGCAGAAGCTAGTCTTTTATACTTTGACATCTTACGCTTTGATACTCTAACATTTAATGATACTTTGACATCCTAAATAAATTGGGTGCTTATGATATTATTTTTAAACGACATACCTCAAATTATTATTTTAAATCATAATACGAACCTAATAATCTCTGTCCTGTAATAAATGTAGGTATGTACTGACGCCAGCACATCCAGTTACCCGAAACAGTCAAATTTTCCCAATCAACTTTCAACCTTACGCTTTAGTGATAAAGTTGAAAATTTATTGAAGAAATTTGAAAGATTGTAGTAGCTTGATCTGCTGGCGTCTGTATCTAATTATTTGCACGTCACACTAAGGATGTTATAATACCATTCACTAATCTTAAGTCCGTATAATGTAAAGACGCCAGCACATCAAGCTACTACAATCTGTCAAATTTCTTTAATAGATTTTCAACTTTATCGCTAAAGCATAAGGTTCAAAGTTGATTGGAAAAATTTGACAGTTTCGGGTAGCTTGATGTGCTGGCGTCTGTACCAAATTCTGACAAACAAATGATTATGATTAATAAGGTCATAAACTTGGATAATATTGATTTAAAGTAAATCGAACAGCCCGACCGCGGCATTCGAATTTAATAACTCATTCATTACCCACCTGTGCCATAATTTATTAATGAATTAATTGTTCCGTTCACTGCTCTTGGGTCAATTCATACAATGATTAATGATTCTGTAATTATGTATTGTCAAGTAGAATTTAATTAAGGGAGGACTACACAGCGCTTTATTGCTTTAATTGTCGATCAAAGAGTAACACCCAGAGGAAATTATCTCGTGTTTTAGAATAGTGTGTGCTAGCTTTACAGAGGGTAGTAATTGCATAGTCGGACTATAAAGTCTCTACCATCTGGCCCCACTCTCCGCCCCAGACAATTTGGGTGCCAGGCTGGCGCTAGAAATGTGTGAGTGTGCGTCAGATCGTTTTCACACGTTTACGAGTATCTAATAAACGGTGTTGAATTGCTACAGGACCGTTTTATGGGCACAAATTGACTTACTGACCCTAAAACATGGACGATTTGTGAACCGACTAAGTTTCGAATAGTGGCAAATGGGTGTTTCGGGTTGCAGTAATTGAAATATCGTAGTTGAGCTTAGATACTAATTCAACGGTCCAATTTGGGTTTCACGATTGTGTATTGCGGACTAATGACCAAATAAATAAAGATTAAACACAACTACTGTTATTGTGGTTTGGGTTACGTTAGGGTTGAATTTTTCTTTGTACACTTTTTGTTCGCGTAGGTACGCCTTGCTAGATTATATCGAGATTTATTGCGAGTTTAGTCTAGGAAATGTGCCGAATATGGCTACACTAACTGAGGAAAGGAATTGAGGAGACCTTTGCCAATGTTGGGAAAACAGACCAAGTTCTCGGTATGTTCGATTCACCAGAGTCGTCCAATTTTTTTTTTGTAAGCCTATGCTGTCCCAATTCTGGGCAAAGGCCTCCCCCAACTCTTTCCAAGAACTCTTTCCCGCGCCACCTCGGAGCAGCACCTAGCACATATCCTGAAGAATATTACGTATTTTTTTGATTTTGATTACTGTAGTCGATCATATAATTTTTATTGTTTCTAAAACTTGCGTTTTTTGTGTTTAGGTCCTGTAAGCCCCTTAACGATACATTCCAAAGTAAGTAGACAGAGTTCGCGGTTATTGGCCTATAACATTTACCTAAAAGAGTACTTAAGTAAGGATCGTAGCAGGTAGCGTTCTGCAGTTTCTACCCATCCCCATGAGAAGAAGGCGTGAGTTCATGTGTGTACCATTTACCTACGACATCGACAAAATAGTGATGCGTTAGTGTCTCAAATATCGCTTTATCTCAAGCGTGTCCCCGCACTTACACAAGTGTTAGCATAGAGTAGGTAATTGCGCCGAAGCAAACCCACCCTTATAGACGGGTAATTTAGCTTAAAGAGGCAACTTAATGCTATTACTCGAATACTCGTGCGTAAAGTTTAACAGATCTAGGGCATGTGTTGGAAGTACTAAGTAGCAAATAGAATGTGATGGAGTTTTGGAATCGTAATGATGCATTTAAATATGTAATTTTAATTTTACCCAGTTATAGGTACTAATTATATAGACTTAAATGGTTATTAAATGTCATAGAATTAGCGACATAGGTAGAGGTACAGAGCTAGTGGTTTTTTAAATTGAACTCCAGGGCGCATACCTAGCTGTGTTCACATTAGGCCACTGTGCACTGTGACCAAAGAAATACCTAATTAGCTCTCTCTTTACTTAACAGTATTTTTACTTAAAACGCCCTGATTATTTTGTTTTATTTCAGAGGTATATAACAGAAATATGTAGTACAATAATATTTTCAGAGCGTATTCCTTTTCGTATCACCGAAAACTAGCGTCACATTCAGGGTGACAAAAAATTGAATTTGCACTGTTCACGTGTCTGCTTTAGTGAGTTCAAAATGGCGGCAAACGAGGATATGTCTCTGCTGCTTCATATCCCTCCATCACACATGGATTGAATAAATTCTAAATTCAATCTTACAGACTTAAAATATATAAATTCAATCTTACAGACTTAAAATATACAGATTATAGATAATATTTTGTAGGATATTATACTAATTGCTATGCTATCTATGCTTCTACTACTGGGACACAGGCCTCCTCTTTCTATGAGAGGACGTGGGCCATAATCCACGACGCGGGCCCAGTCTGGGTTGATGGATGCCACATGTCTTCGAATTTTTCCTTCACCGTTTTTTGAGCAATGAAATAATATATACACAAAATAAAGCCTGCTTGAAACCTTGGCCATTACCACTGGCCCACCACTGCTCGTGTAATTAAATTTTTTGTATGAAAAATGTGTATTGTAATAAATTAAAAAAATACTGAATCGATTACTTGATTTAAGGGAAAAGCGTAAGAGTTCTCGGGGCTCTTAGTTGCAGATAGCCAGTATTACTTAACAGGGCAACAAAGGTTGAATAGACTCATTAGCTATTCCCTTATACAAATTTACTCTCCTGAGGATCGAATATAAAGCGCCTCGGCATTTAGAAACTAATTTGACATAGGTATAACGAGATGGGCGGACGATATTGTTGTCGTCGCGGTTAGAACCTGAATGAGGCTGGTACAGGAGCGTAGAGATTGGCTCATGAAAAGAGAGGCCAATTCCCGCATTTTTAAGAAATTAGTCTCAGTCTCAATCTTTCAAAATTATCTCGAGTCTTACTACATTTCTGTCAAGTTTTTGACATTGATGTCTCTGATTCTGCCGGTCGATTCTGTAAAAATCTCACCGTGAAAACTTAGGTGAAGTGAGTTTGTTTTTGCTAGGAATTAATACTACTGAGAGCTCACTTCACCTAAGTTTTCACGGTGAGAATTTTACAGAATAGCACTGAGGAATGTTGTTAATTAGGCGAATTTGCTTTCTATGTGTAGTATCATAATTTCGTTATTGTAATTAAAGTTGTTTCAGACAAATGTTCTAACTATTTGTTCTACTTTTTGACAAGTTTCCTACAAGTTTTGTATAGATATTATATTATTTTTTAATCTTTACAACAAGTTTTTGGTGAAAACGATAAACGAAACCACACGACGTCATGTATCATGCATGTTTTATACTTTTATAGCTTGGTGTAAACTTGGGGTCAGATTATTGCCCATAACTATCATTATCAGACATACAGGACTTATCTATTCTAACATTTTCTTTTATCTGACCTGGAGCCGACCTGTGCTATGTGTGCATACATAAGGTGTAAAAATACAAAAAAAAGCGTTTTTTTACATCCTTTGTATTCCACACGTACCAACGTCGGTAGATAAGCAGTAAAGCGCTTTTACAGCGCTTGATGGTCCTTTTATTTTGTTTCCTTAGATTCTTTATAGAACACGTCAGACGAATACTGCCGCAGAAAAATCCGAGATGGAAACGCTAGCTGAACGCAAAAAGCATTCCTTCCGACTGTCAAAACAGGTAAGCCACGTTTTGGAAATCGAAATACATTTAAATATTTTAGAGAGCTTACTGCAATCGTAAGGTCGAACGTAGCATTAATTAAACGTAGACGTATCTGGCCCACAAAAATCGGAAAAATCAAATTAGAGTTGCCCTTTTTGCCCGGCTGTTTGCTTTTTAATTCATTTTCAACGACACCGCTATTGAAATCCTTTCTAAATAAATCACATTTTTTTGATCAAAACCAAATATAAAAAGTAAAACAAATATTTTGGATGAAAAATTACAAAAACATACAACCCCAAAGCGATCCATAAACCCCTTTATTAATAAACGTTACCTACTTAAACTGAAGTAATGATTACCGACAGTTTACTATACATTTTTGACGTTTAGCCTTGTGTCCACCAACATTTAAATCAACTGATTAAATATTAATCAGATCTATATTAAATTTCCTTAGGAAATTTGACATAAACCGACTGTTTAAATACCTAACCGGTGGTTTGAATGTTGGTGAACTCAGGCCTTAAACGTCTGTTAATTTTTAGCAATGTTTCTAAATAAACTAGTAAATACTTAGCTTTATAAACCCACCTTACCCTTTGTCTAATAAAAAAAATCATTAAAGAAATGGCCCAAACAGAATGCAGGCTTAGGCCTGCATTCTGTTCTATCGGTTTTATTTGGGCATAGCAACTAGCTAAACGGTTGACAGAGAGCCACTAGCTCAACACAAACACGACGGCTCAACCGCCACCACCCTTTGTGCTAAACTTCGGACCATTAGCATAAAGTCCGGACAAGACCTTCCGGGCTTGAGCCACGACAAACAGTATAAGTATATATAATGAAGACACTGCTTATAAATCGAAGTACAGCTGGTAGGAAAGGTGTTGCAAGGGTTCAGAGTTTTCCAATAATACCAGACAACGTGATACATCCATTTTTAAAAAGCCCAACAATTCCGGGAATTCCGATATAATGAGATATTGCAGAACCAAATTTCGTCAGTTAAGGTGAATGGGTAGTTGAGACCACGAAATTCAAATTTTCTTACGTTTTTTGCAATTTGCAGGTCAGTGTCAGGTTGTATCTTGATCAAAATATGATTCGCGACAATAGCAGGTACATATTTAGAGAAGTATAATCATTATTATCAATAATACATCTTTCTAAGTTAGATTTCTACCACCAACCACCAATCTCTTATGGAAAAGTGTTAGTGGTAGAAATCTAACTTAGAGAGATGTATTATTGATTCTAATTATGGACAGGACTTAAGGCCTGTATTAATGCCGATAACCTTGAGCATTTGGGCGGAGCTAACGACCCCTTCTCCGCGCCACTCCGCTACCCGCATGTAACAAAAAATGTGCGGTTGTGTGCGCCGCCACCACGGTTTGCCTCGCCTAGTCTCGTCACAGAGTATCGAAATCACAGAAGGTCAAGTCATCGTGAAAGTTAAATAATTATGTGTACCACATATACAGGATGTCCCAGAACTCAACGTCAAGCCGAAACGGGGTGACAGGATTGATCATAACCATCACGAGAAAAATATAAAAAAAATCTATCCGATGCAGTTTGAAAATTATGGGCATTTTAAGAAAAACCTAGAAATTTGATCAAACTGTACCATTTTTCGGTTATTGTGGTTATTCTTTTTTATTTTTGTTCAATTAAACTTTGGAAACGTAATCCTAAATAACATTTCTAGAATCCCAATAAAAAATAATGACACGATTGCCTCAAGTTTCCGAGAATTGAGACTATTCGTTAAACTACGAATTTAAAATTTTCAAGATTCGTCGACTTTGATTGGCCCTCCTTTAAAAAAAAATGTACTAGAGTGCCTTGGCAAGTGGTATTAAAAGTTGGCGCGTTTAATCAGAATTCTAAAATGGTCCAATACTTGTTAGTTCCAAACAATAAAAAAGAGTAAAAAAATTAAAACCTCAAGTAACCCGATTTTTGCTATCTCAGTTAAAATGTTTTTGATTCGCACAAGCTCTAGGTAGGTTCTTAATTTTAAGGCAAAATGATGAGAGAGATGGATAGTGGGTATGTTTGCCATGAGTGAGCGAGACAGATAGTGACGCCACTTTTATTAAAGTGAAAAAAGTGAAAAAAAGTTATTAAAATAATGAAAAATCTTGATCTAGTTTAATTTAGGTTTGTTGGAATAAAAGTCAGATAGAGAAATAACATTTTTATTACAATAAATGTTCAAATTGTTTACCATCAGCCTCAATACAAGCCCTACATCTTCTTAAAAAAGATCTACTTATTAGTCGGGCATATCTTCAAGATTTGATCTCCTCAGCTGCTTGAGAAATGCGTTCACGCAGGTCGGCTACGTTCTCAATGGGCTTATTTATTGTAATAAAAAACGTTATTTCTCTATCTGACTTTTATTCCAACAAACCTAAATTAAACTAGATCAAGATTTTTCATTATTTTACTAACTTTTTTTCACTTTTTTCACTTTAATAAAAGTGGTGTCACTATCTGTCTCGCTCACTCATGGCAAACATACCCACTATCCATCTCTCTCATCATTTTGCCTTAAAATTAAGAACCTACCTAGAGCTTGTGCGAATCAAAAACATTTTAACTGAGATAGCAAAAATCGGGTTACTTGAGGTTTTAATTTTTTTACTCTTTTTTATTGTATAGAACTAACAAGTATTGTACCATTTTAGAATTCTGATTAAATGCACCAACTTTTAATGCCACTTGCCAAGGCACTCTAGTACATTTTTTTTAAAGGAGGGCCTATCAAAGTCGACGAATCTTGAAAATTTTAAATTCGTAGTTTAACGAATAGTCTCAATTCTCGGAAACTTGAGGCAATTGTGTCATTATTTTTTATTGGGATTCTAGAAATGTTATTTAGGATTACGTTTCCAAAGTTCAAATGAACAAAAATAAAAAAGAATAACCACAATAACCGAAAAATGTTACAGTTTGATCAAAATTCTAGGTTTTTCTTAAAATGCCCATAATTTTCAAACTGCATGGGATAGATTTTTTTTCAGATTTTTCTCGTGATGGTTATGATCAATCCTGTCACCCCGTTTCGGCTTGACGTTAAGTTCTGGGACACCCTGTATTTACAATGGTCCAGTTTTGGTTTTATTTAGGTATTATCTATTGATATGGATGTACTTTTCGGGCTATGGTTACGAATAAAATTGTTAAAAGCTTTCGAGGCCGTGAGTAGAAGCTATACCCTTAATATAAATCAGCCTGGCTTGCCATGTGGTAAACAACTTAATGTATCTTTTTAACTAAAATTAATGGCTAAATGTGCTGCTAAGCGCAAAACTCAAGAATGGCTGGACCAATTCGGTTTTTTTTTAAATATTCGTTGAAGTCTTAGGAAGGTTTCTATGAAGAGAAGAAGGGTAGGTAGGCATGTACGTAGATAGGTAGGTAGGTATGTAGGGTAGGTAGGTAGGTAGGGTAGGTAGGTAGTTAGGATAAGGCAGATAGGAAGGTAGGGTAGATAGGTAGGCAGGTAAAGTAGGTAGGTAGGTAGGTATAGGTAGTATAGTTATCACTAGTGTATGTCATATTATTTGTTATATTTTTTATAAACAAATATATTATAACTAAAATTCAGCTGAATAATCTTCAAGTTCTTCGATAGACCTTACAAGATGCTTGTGAGTCACCATGTCATCCAATAGAGACCGTAGTTTTTGAATGCCCAAATCATCTTGTTCCTAAAATGAATGCAGTTATACATATATTTACAAGTAAAACAAAAATATAGGTTCATAATTTGTAAAAAAAAATACATTCACATCCAAATCAACAGAATCACCTTCAACTTCTCTGGTAGAACTAATTGATTCACTACGTATAGGTAATGATTTTTTTATTTGATTTAATTAGTTGAATAATATTATTGACCCACTTTAGCCCACATGGATAGTAATGATAAGTGATAATTATAATAAAAAACATGACTACCAATTTGTTTTTCTAATTTTATGTAGTCTGTGCCACCCGCGGTCTGCGATAGGCTGATTTAATTGATTGATTGATGTCACCCGCGACGATAGAAGTCGAGTAAAAAGTATTCGACTTTCGATCTGCCATAGAGAGATTTGATCCTTATGATTGACCCTATCGATTGATGCCATAAAAGTACAGGGTATTATTTTTTCGGATTTTAGGCGGTTCGATTCCCGAGAGCGGCAAGCGAATTTTCGAACATCTTTGATTGCAGATTTGTTTTTTTTTTAATGAAGGGATTTTCCTTTGAGTAAAATTTGCTATCTCCAGTGTTTAGAGTACTTGCCCTCTAGGTGAGGTTAAAAAAATCCAGCCTGTATATACATATAAAATATATTTTTGAACTACTACTTTTTACTATTATATGACATTATTATTTTTAATTCCTTATTTTGTTGACTGATCTGTATTTACGATAATTTTATTTTCAATGACATTGTACAGACGCCAGCACATCAAGTTACTACAATCTGTCAGATTTCTTTAATAGATTTTCAACTTTATCACTAAAGCATAAGGTTCAAAGTTGATTGCGAAAATTTGACAGTTTCGGGTAGGTTGATGTGCTTGGCGTCCGCACTTTATTGAATAGTTAAATTAACAGTTAACATTCTTGTTTTATATTTGCACACCTTATATGGTTATTAACAGTGTACCATTTGACCTTTTTTAACATCCACTGAACCTGTTTTATGCAAATAAATGATTTGATTTGATTTTTTTATTTGAAAATAATTACGCCGGTAATCAATAAATTGACAAATTATTAGCAAGTACGTAACCTATAATCATAATTCCTACTTTAGGAGGATTTTCAGTTTTGTGTCACAATATGTCACAAATAATCGCAACGCATCAGAATAATAGACTTTACTTAGGCACCGAAAAGTAAAATTTATAATATTGGCTGAATCATTTCGTGGACGTGGACCTTCTGTGATCATTCACTACTAGTACTTACGACTTTCGTTTGAATGAGGTAGGTATTTTATAAACAGTACCTATGTACACAGAGTAATGGACAGCGCATAAGTTTCACAAAACCCCGCTTGGGTAGGTACACTTTTTGTTTTTGCAGTAATATTTTACGATTTTATTTCGTAGTGCGGAGTTCTCGCAACGCGTCATACGTCCACCTAGCAACACGATGCGCCCCGCACTAAATTTATGGACGAGTGCGGGGGTGATGTAGACGCAGTCCTTTATCAGAGGCCTTTTTAATTTATTATCATAAAAATAATACATATTTTAAAAAAGTAACAAAACCAAATTATTCTCCTTTGTATTGCGAAGATGTAGATATATTTTTTTACACTCTTTTGATAAAAAATGAAGGAGTAAAACGGTTTCATCTCAATGATTTGGAGGTGATTTGGTGATTTTTTTTTTAATTAAGTGATACCGGTAGAAAAATTATGGCTAAACCAAATTACGTATTATATCATGAAGATTACTAAGGATTTTTTTCAGATGTAATTTCTCTGTAAATGCCGACAAAAAATGGCTTCATCTGCATGCTTTTTTCAAGCTTTTTTCGAGAGAGCGGCCTTAAACATAAGTGGCGAAAAGTGGATGTACGGACGCCAGCACATCAAGTTACTACAATCTGTCAAATTTCTTTAATAGATTTTCAACTTTATCTCTAAAGCATAAGGTTCAAAGTTGATTGGCAAAATTTGACAGGTTCGGGTAGCTTGATGTGCTGGCGTCTGTACTATAGATACATCTCTCCCTACCTTTCGGGAATTACAGCCGGTATATTCTGTAAAATTATTACAAAAACAAAAATATTTATAAAACAAAACACAAACAGAATACTTTTCCATCACTTACTGACATATTGGATATATACATTAAAACCGAGTACTTCCCGAGGACAGCCGAACACATACGAAGCGTGTATTTTTTTTATCGTCTTATAAACAAAACACGCGCGGTGTCGTTTACGTTAACAGTGGCGCGAGTTTAATGGTTTTTTCCATCTCAAAAATGCCCGCGCCTAAAGAAGTTTTCACTTCAAAAAAACTTTCGCTTAAGGTTCACAATTTATTTCCATCAAATCTCTAGCGCATTCCTAATAATTTATTCGTCTCCCGAGACCAATACTTGCACATCTCAGCATGCATACAAAATGTAGGTGACCTATATAAGAAGCCAATTACACTGGAACTAATCTCATCACGTTTTAGTGGCTAAACTGATACCTTCGGCTTTCCCGGAGGCCTCTTTGTTGTTAATAAGTGTCTAATTAGTTCGTCTGCGGTAAATCCTTTGGAAACTTAAACATTGGGACGGAAATGGATTCAAATAAGGGTTTGCTGGATAAGTTTGGAGCTGTGTCGAAGGTTGGTATACTATATAGACTTGGTACGCGTAGTTTTCTCGATTTGGTAGGTACCAAATCGAGAAAACTACGCGTACCAAGTCTATAAGTACCTACTGATACTAATGTTAGGTATGCGTATAGATACCTATCTATACGCATACCTAACATTAGTATCAGTCCTAATTTTTAGGGTTCAGGCTCCTACAAACAGACGCGACACGCGATATAATCGTTCGCGACACCGCTCGGCACCGCTCGTTGCGCGATTTGCGGTGCTTTTGTGTTGCGTGTCGTGTCGCGCCTGTTTGAAGCAGCCTTTACCCTATTACCTCCGCTGTCCGTCCATCCGTCCGTCCATCCATCTGTCTGTCAACGGGCCGTATCTCATGAACTGTAATAGTTAGTTGAAATTTATACAACGTGTATTTCTATGCCGCTATTTAAAAAAAAAAATATTTAAGTAAAAAAAAATATGGGGGTTTCCATACGAGAAACTTGTTTTTTTCGGCGTATTTTGCCTTGTGGTACTGAACTGTTCGTGTGTGAGTCCAACTCGCACTTGGCCAGGTTTTAATTGACAGGTTGGACTTTCAAAACTTTATTTCATACGGGTGGAGATTTGTTTAGCAAAATAATCCTCCAATGTAGCTGAATTAAATCCTACATATTGCACATGTAGCGGTATCTACAACGCCACAAGCAAACAACGCGTCATACTGACGTCACGCAAAATCCTGCATCGCGCAAGCAGAGTTTACCGCGCAACTAGCATAGATACAACGGCCCGACATGAATCATCGGGCAGTTGCCCGCCAGACACAACACGCGTCTGGTCGGAGAATCCTCCCTTTTCTATAGAGTATGAGTGAACTTTACACTCTGTTCCTCATACCTCTATACACAGTATTCACTAAATCTTTTCTTATGATACTATGGTTCCAATTTCATTCTAGTCTCTCTCTTTCAGCAGTGGCTCAGTGGTAACGGTCCCGACTCACGAGTCGTGCGTTCGAACCCAGGCAAGCACTTCACATTGTGTAATTATCTCATCACCACTGACACGCTCAAAACGGTGAAGGAGCAAAGGTTTCCTAAATCCAAAAAATCGAAGATAAGTGACATCCATCAATTCGCAATCCTCGCAGTGGTGACACCCGGGTGTTCCTCCCGCCTGATGATGTGCAGGAACCTCCCGAAACATCCGTGTCCGCGGTGAGGACCTACGTCAGGCGGTAGGTGAGGGCGCCGTGGCGCCTCTCTAGCCACTCCTAGGCGTGAAAAGGTAACTTATAGACAGATTTACTTTCGAATTTATAATATTAGTATGGATGTCATTCTACCCGCACTATGTATATCTCCATCCATAGTTTTCCTTTCCACTAAACTAATTAATAGAACGTTGGTCAATATCAACTCTAACGTAACAGCACTTCTTGTAATTAAACTGCAATATTCTCTTCTTTGGGCTAACAGGGCAAATTGCCAAGGCTCGGTTTCAGAGTCTCATTAAGCTGACATTTTGAAGATTGTTTCTGAGTAATACGATTTATATGTTGTGTAGTTTCCGTTGGAGTATGTATTAGGTAGGTATAAGGAACCATTCTTGTGTATTATATCGAAAGAAAGAAATATTGTTTATACTGCACAAACAAGACGCAAATAAAAAAAGACATAACCTCTTTAACCCTTAGGTAATAAATAGGTAAGTAATACGTCCGCAACTCCACGTCAATGCGCGTATTTTGCGTCCGGGTGGAAAAATCGATTCTTCGATCTACCACAGCTGCTCAAGGCAGTCCAACAACGCTTTGATGTTACTGACAATCTCACGATCCTTCGTGAGATTGTAATTGTAATCAATTAAATAAGGGTAGTGAACTGTTCAGATAAAATAAAAATAAATTGAGAAAAAAGAAAAACAATTCTAAATAATTTTGTAGTGTATGAGTGTGCGTGTGTGAGTGGGAGTGTGTGTGTTGGTGGGTTGTATAACTGTGGATGTGAGGGTGAGGGTGAGATGTGTGTTTTTGTGTGAAGGAACTGAATGACTGTGTAGAATAGAATAGTTCTTTATTTGCACAGAAAATAGGTATAAGTGACAATTTTATTTATTTATTTAAGGACAACCAACAAAGCATACACCAAAAATACATATTAAAATCCCAATGACAATGGTCTGTATGAATGACATACTTGTAGATTTTGTTAAATTACTTAGAGAAGCAGACTTTTTGTAATTCTCTTATTCGTATATGAGAACTAGCCAAGTCAGACCTTAGGCTTCAATATATTATCCTAAGTTATAAGAAGAAATTATATTTTAAGTTGTTACAAATGTTTTATAAATAAATTTCAGGACCGACCATTGAACTTGGCACCCATTTAGATCTCACTTCTTTTGTCTTTGAAGTCAACAACCAAGGCATATATCATAATATTGAACTTGGCTCTCACTTCACATTTATGTCTTTGATGGGATAATAAGTTTATATGAAATGTAATATAAAATGTAAGAACTATACAGAAATTTCTTGTTATGTTGGACGTGGGGGTTCGTAGGTGGTACGGAATAAGACGACTGGACTTTTGTATAGTTTGTATTCAGCAGCCATGCATGCCAGACGACGGGGGAGAAGAAGGGAAAACAAGTGACAACCGGAACGGGACCACAGATACAATAATATAATTATAATGCCAGGTACATACGTAACATTTCTCATAAAAGGTTAGGTATAAGTTTTCAAATAAAACTGCTTCTTTTAGTGTTTAACCTTTTTTTATTAAGGCACGTAAAGGTCGTAGACGTTTCGTGCCGACACAAAAACTTATGTTAACTTGTAGTTGAAGAATAACTACCCAAGTTACTCGTGAAAAGTACTTTCGTGTCCTTTTTGTACTTTTTCGGTGGTACCTACTGTTAGTAGGGTTGGCAACAACAGAAATTTAGCAAAGGCTTTTTTTTTTCAGTATGGGAAATCATCAAATCCCGCTCTGGGTGGACCGGAAGGGAGTGTCAGACTCTTACTGACTAAAACCCACCCGTGTTCCTTCCTTAGCCCTTTATGTTCCGGGCCAGCGGTAACCCTTTCGGACAATCCCGCTGACCATTTAGCAAAGGCTCATGTTATGTTAGAGTAAAGTTAGTCTTGATTAATTCACTTAGTTATACATAGTGTAGCATAACAGCATAGCATACTCTGCCTATAATGTTCCCAGTGCTGGGACATAGGCCTCCTCTCTGTGACAGGGACTGCATCGCAAGTCGCGCAACAAGCGGTGCCTTTGTGTCGTGCGCGATTATATCGCGTGTCTCCACTCGGGCCCACTGCAGGTTGGTAGATGTCACGTTTTCAAAATGTTGGTCCTAGAACCATCATTTTGACGACATGTCACATTTATAATTCCGATTTCCTGACTTTGTTTTCCTTCGCCGTTTTGATTATACATAGTTTAAGGTACTAAAAAATCTTAGGATAAAATATATTAGTTCACTTTGTGCGCCTGGAACTTTGAATTTATGTATTACTAGCGACCCGCCCCGGCTTCGCACGGAAACATTATTATTATTATACATATAAACCTTCCTCTTGAATCACTCTATCTATTAAAAAAAACCGCATCAAAATCCGTTGCGTAGTTTCAAAGATTTAAGCATACAAAGGGACATAGGGACAGAGAAAGCGACTTTGTTTTATACTATGTAGTGATTTTATTATAAGTACCTAGATGATATTTCGGGAAAAACTGGGAAAGTCTAGTTATAATTAGTTTAGTTTTTATAAGGTTGCTAGCCGCTGCGCCTAGGGGATTTTTGATGGGTCGACGCGCGACCTGGATTCAGTACATGATTCTGAACGGAGGTTCAGAAACGCGTTGCATCGAAATTCTTCATCTGTAATTTAAAAAAAAAACAATTTGCTGTTCCATACATAGTGACCGCGTAGGTATTGCACTTTACTTTGAAACACCTGTTTTTTTTTTTTGATAATCGAAGTAGCATTTCTACGTCTAGAATTATGTGTTGAATTCATAGTTACAGTTTGCATGTCCAAATCCCTGCCACCCTGTATTTGAGTACAAGTTATAAACTTTCTGTATCTATAAGTGACCGCACCTCTATAATTACCTATCGTCGTTGCGCGTGCAAAAGTCGCTATGTGTTATTTAGTTATTTTCGGTTCTTTATGCAGTTTTAATCGTTATTTCAATACACACATACTGTAAAAACAGCTATGTGATAAGTGCAATATTTAAAGAGTTACGGAATGTAGCTATGTGATATTCATACACCCAAAGTTCCGTATAAACACGCTAAGTGTTATAATTCATATAGCTCAAATAAGTTCACTAAAAACACATAGCCACTTTTGCACGCGCAACGACGCTATATTCTGTTAGTACTTACCTCTTATCAAGGCATACAGCCGGAATACAGCAATGCAGCTTTGCCACACTTAATGGGTAAGTATGGCGCTAGTATGTCCCGGACGAGCTTCCGAAAATGTTTGTAGTAACAAACATTTTCGTAAAGCCAAGAATCACATAACACTAACACGATAAGGTAACGACATCCTCACGCAAAATGATTCCAACTCCTAATGCCCGAACATTTTTTGTCACCCCTCTTACTTTACCTGTCAAGGTAAATGCGACCGAGATTTTTCTCACACGCTCTACTCAACCCGTCATGTTGCAAAGCTTAACCCTTAAGCTCTGGCCGACACATTACATCCAAGATTACTGTAAGTGCTAGGCCAGACTGGCAGCGCGGGCGTGGGGTGGGCCCCGCGCGGTGTACTCAAACATAAAATTTCATTTGAGTGTCCATAGTGGGCACGCGGGCACTGGCTGCTCAGCGCGGGGAGCGCGCGGGCAACTCACGCCATATTCGTTCATACAAGTGGCCGCAGTGGGTGCGCGGGCGGCCTTCGCCGGGAGTCCCGGCGAAGGCCGCCCTGAACCCTGCCCTTCCCTGAACCCTTCGAGCTTTTTTCTAGTAAAAATAAGTATTTTTCATTCATATTATATTTTGACAAACACTGAACACGACAACACGCATAACGCAGCCGCGCTCGACTTCGGACAGGCAAATCGCGCGCGTTCCTGCACCCGCGCCGCTCCCCGCCCCGCGCTGCCAGTCTGGCCAAGCACTTAGGTACGATTATTATAAGTTGTTGACAAATATTTTGGTAAGTGTAGTACGACACAACTTAAAAGTTGCAACCACAACTAGTACATACAAACATAAACTCACACCTTCCTCTCATAGGGGTAAGTAGTAACTACAGAACGCCACTTGGAACGATACTTACATGCTCCCTTTACTTCGTTTACATTCATATATCTGAAGGCCAATTCCCGTAATAAAAAAAGTTCAGAATCTAAATAGCCGCAATCTCATCTCAGCGGCAATCAATGACAAAAACTTGTCAAAAATGTCGGGAAATTAGAGGTATTTTTGACAGATTGAGAGTGAGATCATAGGTACATAACGTTCTTAAAATTACGAGAATCGTCCTTCTGGTAATACACCTACGCTCGTGACGAGTACCTACTCGTCACCAGCGTACGTGCGTAGCGCAGCGTAGGTCGTGTGTAGGTACACACGACCTTTCAGAAGAACATGATCAAAAAGGTCAGAAGGTCTATTCTGTAAACATCTCACCGTGATAACTTAGGTGAAGTGAGCGGTACTTCCACCTGATGCAAGGAATTGACGCGATTGACAGCTTACTCCAAGCTCACTTCACCCCAGGTTTCACGGTGAGATTTTTACAGAATACACTGGTAGAAGTTATAATGTCCTTCTAGGACCTCTCTATGCGAAGACGTTTGACTTTTGCCGATGGAACTTTTAGCTTGTGTCGTACTATAAATGCGTAGGTAGGTACCGTATACTTTTCCTCAGAAAATACTAGTTCCATAAAATATCCCTGATTAATACTTTCTTTCGGTCCAAACTAATTTTGCTCTTATAAAAACCAACGCAGTCGCCATGAATTTGTGTATCAAGAAAATGTCGGATATCTATTCTGTCCTGCTTGTCGAGAATTTCCTCGTCCATAAAAAAAAAATAAGGAATTATTTTTTCGTGAGAAAGTAAGAGTGTAAGCTCACTCCATCGTAGACTTTGTCTCTGTCACCTCTGACCTAGACTAAAGTCAAGAGCAAACCCATTTCAAATAAAGAAGTATAGTTCTTAGGGTACCGTACCCAAACGGTGTCAACGGAACCCAATTACTAAGCCTCCAATGTTCGTCTGGCTGTCGATTAACGGGCTGTATCTCATGAACCGTAATAGACAGACATTTCAAATTTTCACAGACTTTATTTTTTATTTCTATTGCCGCTATAACAACAAATATTAAAAATAAATTATTGAGCATACACGGAACTTGTTTTTTTTTTCGGCGTTTGTTGCCTCGTGGTGCAGAACCCTTAGTGTGCGAGTTTTGTCGGTTTTTGTGGAAAAGTTGATGTTTTATTAGTTGGACAAGTACCTATGCGCTTAGAGACGATTTTGTGTGAAATGCGTGCATTCAGGGTCTCCGAATATGAATTTCTGATCATAAAACCGAATCAGGAAACCGGACGTATGCGGCCGGCCTAACAGTTCTCAGTATGTCGGGAATAATGTTGAAAGTCGTAAAAGTATAAAAGCTTTAAAGCGAAAGCCACTTGGTTAGGCCTTCTTGCTTTTAAATACCATCGAGTGGCAAAAAAGCAGACGATAAGTGGCACAGAATATTCAACCATATTTTACCTACATCCTATAGTTAGTTCCATAGACGGAAGCTCAAAGGTGAATAGGAAAGCTGTAGCGAATTAATAAATCAATTTAAGTTCACCCAGATTTACCGGACATAGGTCTGTCTCACCTGATCATGCCTGCGCCTTTTTAAATTACCTTAGGGATTATAGAATCCAAATCCATAAAATAGGCAACTACAGAAGGCTTGCTCTATACAACGAGCAAAAACAGGTGCTCCGCCGCGAAAATAATGATGGAAAACTGCTTAATGAATTTCGCTAAGAAACATTACGACATTATGTCGTGATTCGAGTAGCGGAATATCATGAGGGTCACTTGAATTATAGCAATTGGAGCAAAATGTGTACATTTTACAAAAAAAAATAAGTTTAGCTTTATAAACTTGTCGACTGCCACAGATACGTGATTGTAGTTGCTTAGTTTTTAAGTTTTTTAAGTCCTGAGAATAATAATTTTTAAGTCCTAATCCAATTTATTGAGACATCCACAAGCAAGCCACAACCAGACAGCAAGCAGACGACAACCTCATAGGTTGAACTGCGACATGCCATGCTCAAAAAAAAAAAAAACAGATACGTGCAAAACAAACGCGGCACCTACAGTTAATAAAACTGTAAAATACCAATCAATCCAATCCAAATCCAAACCCAATCTCTTTGATTATACCTACGTAGAGCAGCGAAAAAAAGAAAAAAAAGGACTGTCTTCGCCATGTTATGATTCATAATGTTATCCTTTTATGATTCTGCCAAAGTGGACTTTTTTGGCTCCCTGAGCACTTGATGATCTTATTTCTGCGTCAGCGAGCGGAGTTCGCGCAGCTGAATTTTGAGCCAAAAATGTTTAAACTTTTTGGCATCGATACGCTAAGAAGAAGGTAATCCATACTTACATAAAAACAACATAAAACACTGTTGAGTAAATACCAGCTCCATCGTTTCCAAAGAACACCTTTCGACCAATTAAACATTTTCACCTCATGAACATTTTTCCCGCTGACCATACATGATTTAAAACCACTAATTGTATGTTAATTTTTTCACCTCGCAATTACGCCACCAATTACGGAACTCTTAATGAAGTATCGGTGTTTTATCGATAAAACAATCGACTGAACCGTAACCAACCTCGACATTTATCGTGTCGGTACACACAATACCCAATACATAACATTATGTACATCCTTATTCACCGAAAGGATAGTCGGAGGAGTAGGTATTTACGGCATATAGGTACTTAGTTAACATCAAAGAATTTTCCATTTTGCTTTCCAAAAAATATGTTTGAACACTCTAATAAAATGATTGCGCTTCTTTTTGTTAACCTAAAATAATTCCTATTTTCGGGTCCTAAAAACATAGATGTAGTGCTCGCCTGCCGCTACCACGGAATCATTTGCTTCGCTCGCTCAGCTTGCGCGCGGTTGGTCAGTTTTAACCTAACTTAATCCTTTTGGTCGGGGTACGCCAGCTTAGATACTGCGACCGACTGTGAAAAAATTAAAAAGAGGCTCAATTATTTAAAAAAGTGTTCATTCATTTAAAAAAGCGCCCATCATTAGAAGGTCAATAGGTTTTTAAAGGGTCAGTTCAATATCTCCCTTTATTTACATAACCAATAACACTGCCTAAACTGGGTATCGAACCATCGCGATTGCAAGCAGCCAATCATTTAATAATTACGAAACAGTTAATGAAGTATCGATATTTTATCGATAAAACAAACGATTAAACGATAACCGATGGCCTCGATATTAAATCGCGAGCTCAATCGACTGGGAACAATGTTCATTATTCGATACATTAGCTTTATTGGACAAAACGATTCTATTGTTTACTTTGACGTTGATGTTTCAAGAACGGGGTTTTCGATTGTAGGTTAACTAAGCCGATATTAATTTTGTATATGGTACAGACAGCACATCAAGCTACGCGAAACTGTCAAAATTTCCCAATCAACTTTGAACCTTATGCTTCAGCGATAAAGTTGAAAATCTATTAAAGAAATTTGACAGATTGTAGTAACTTGATGTGCTGGTGTCTGTACTTCCTAACAAAAGTGTTTTATTTGAGGTTTCATGAAAGTTTACCTACCCTTTCATGGGTAGCCTGGTTTTTTGTAATACTGCAATTGAATGGAAAGCTAATTAGTACTGTAAGTACTGCTTTAATGCTGGAGAGTAATGATGGCCCAGTGGTAGCGGCCGCGACTTACAAGTTGTAGATCGTGGGTTTGAACCCACATAGGTGTTTTAATTTGTGTAAATTATTTCATTACTACTGCTCTCAAAACGGTTAAGGAAACCGGCATGTCCTAGAAACAAAAATTCGAAGACATGTTACATCTGCCAACCCGCACTGGCCCCGCACTGGGCCGCATGGTGGATTACGGTCCACTGCCTCTCACCGGGAGGAGGCCTGTGTCCCGGCAGTGGGAACATTACATGCTGATTATGCTTAAATGCAGCCTTTATGAATACTTCAAAAAGTAGATGGCAGAAATAAATATAAAAAATAATTTGGATGTTTACAATTTTTTCTGTTAAGTGGAGAATATGATAGCCGTCAAGTGGCTGCCACCAGTGTGACACATTTGTGGCCGTTTTATCGCATTTTCCATGACATTCTGCAAGATTTCCGGTGATATCTGTTCGCATTCCTGTCAGATATTCTCCTTAAGGGCTGCGATTGTCTGAGGCTTCTTGGCATGAACCCGCGACTTCAAGTAGCCCCAAAGAAAGAAGTCTGGGATGGTTAAGTCGCGCGATCTTGCTGGCCATGCCAAATCGCCAAAATGGGAGATTACGCGACCAGAAAACGCTTCCTTTTCAATATCAAATACATTGCGGAGTATAGCGCTCCATTGCTTGTCTGTTTATATACCTACTACAGCTGTCACAAATGTCAAATATGATCGACGTACGGATGCCATTTGCAAAAATTGTAACATCTTCCGATAGGGTGATTAATTTTGCGCCACCTTGTACTAACATAATGGATCATGTTATTTGACAAATAAATAAATAATAACAATACCTTTTTTCCTACTATTTTTTATATTTTTAAATGTTTTATATTCTAATAATTAAAAATATAATTTATATGTATTTACTGAAATAAAGGAAATAATAATAATAATAGCGCGCTGAGTTTGTGACCCAGCCCGTCATCTATATAGGTACTATTAAATAATTAACAATCTTTACACCAGTAAACAGCACGTTTAGGTCAGGATCATCCTATCTTACGACTAATCCTTCAGACGCCTCTCCCGACACGGAGAGGCCTTTTTTTGGCCAGATCATTTTATAATCGTCAAGGAAAATGTGGTATAAAATGTAATAATAGGATAAGTATAATTATGTAGAAAATCCTGTTGCAGGGTGTAACAGGATTTTATACTTTATTATATGTTGCAGCCAACTAGTTAAATTAGCCGGTGGTAAAACTTGAAATGTATAGCTCGATGTGTCGCCGTCTGTACACACCTCTACCTAACCATGCAGAGAATACAGGTGTTACATTTTTTTGAAATGTTGATGTTCATTCAATTAAGAGCGAAAATAATTACAATTTAATATACCTTTAATTACAGCCAACACCTCGTGTAAAACCCACAGCGAAATATTGGATTAACAATTGAATTATTACATTAATATTTATGAGCACTTTAGAATTCACGGAACTCTCTTTTATTTAAATAATTGTTTTGTTAGGAGGTGTCAATTACACGTAATATTTAATAGCGATAATTTTGTATTGTACTTTGTTTACATTACCGAAGAATTTGAGTTCCTGGTGGTACATAATATTACGGGTGCATTCATTATCATCATCATATGCCTAGGCATATGATGCATATGTTGGGAATCATCTGCCTAGCCTTTTCCCAACTATGTTGGGGTCGGCTTCCTGTCTATCCGGATGCAGCTGAATACCAGTATTTCACATTGAGCGATTGCCTATCTGACCTCAACATCCCAATTATTGGGTAATACAATACCCCTTGGTAAGACTGGTTGTCCGACTTTCGGGCTTCTGACTACCCGTACGACTGTCAAAGATCCACGAATGACAGCTGGGATCAACGGAATAACGTGCTTTCTGAGACACGGAGTGGTCTCGGTATGTAAATATGGTCACCCATCCACAGACCAACCGCCAGGACAGACCCGGCAGGACAAAACACACCTCACAGGTAACCTTCCCACAAACAGGCCAAAATATCAATTGTTCAACTCATTTTATACTACCCTCATTCCACCCGTAGAAGTTTCACAGTATACAAGGTAACAAACTTATTGTAATTCAAATCAGTGTCCGGTATAGGCCATATTAGTGTCATTTAAACTGAGATAGGCTGGGTACGCAAGTGCTCAGAGATCTGGCTAACTTCCAAATAGGAAGGGTAGCATAAACAATTATGATTTGCTTCTTTTGATAATTATTTTTGTTCTTTGTATAAAATCGATAGGATCGAATAGGTCGATGTGCAATATTTATCGCCGGGTACTGTAACACTGTCTGTTACTTTTTCACGCCTCAACAGCTGAATGGATTTCGATGTTTGGTACACGGGTACCTACACCATGCGCTACGCACGACCCTATGCACGTGCATAGGGTTGGCTTTCAACCACTTTCCTCTAGGGTATGTTACTTACGTACGTACTAACCAATCCATCCATTTCTATTGAATCAGTAACCCGATCCTATAAATATATGGCGCGTTTGTGTTTGCATTTCAAACTAATAACACTAATCTATGATCTACTTGACTATCATACCTAGGTATATACCTAACTCTCCTAATTTGTATATCTAATGGTACAGTCTGACGTCACGTGTGAAACATTATTCAGTCTGGGGGTACTCTATTATACTAATTGGCTATTAGTCAAAACGTACATTACTTCAGTTGAGTGAAAGCATATACTTGTAATATTTGAATATGGGCCAGTATTGGTTGAGCTTTAGATGTTTGTGTGGTTAATACGTGCAGGGCTCAAGTTATGCTGGTTTTCAGGTTGGAAACTGTGTGGAGTCTATGATTTGGTGATTTCATTCGTATAACAGTAATATTATAATAATACTCTAAAACCGTATCTTTAAAAAAGTTTTAGTTCGGTTTTCTTTTAAAACTTAGCAGTAATATTCAGGAAAAAAAGCTATAAATACAACATACAGAATTTTGAACTTGAATGATCTGTATGTAAAAACAGACGCCAGCACATCAAGCTACTACAATCTATCAAATTTCTTTAATAGATTTTCAACTTTATCACTACAGCCTAGCCACTTGCACGTCGCTGGGTACTGTAGTACCACAAAAGTTTTTACGGACTTACGTCAGTGGTACTACAGTGCCATTATGAGGAACGTTCGGAAACATGAACTTACGGTTGAACTACGGCTCCTTCATACATTATCTGTAGTTTTTAATACACAGAAACAAATATAGATGGCTCTGAAACCAAATGCAGTGCATTTTTCAATATCCTGTGGTTGTAACAACGACTTGAAGTCAGGCGTGTTTCGTGAACTTTCGTGTGTGAGTATGTGAAAAGTGTTAACGTAATTATGTCGTGTTTTATTGCATATTTCTAATAATGTAATATATTAAATTTTTCTAGACAATATACACGTAATAATGGTGTATAATTATCATACTCTATAACTCTCGAAAGTTGATAAATTTAGCAAAAGAAGTTGTCGAATTATGTTTGTGTTTGTTTACGTTCGGTTTCTGGTTTGTTTACGGACTGTAGAAATTATTTGTAAGAGAAATAGAGAAATTATACCATATTTTCATAAAATAAACTATTTATAATAATTAGTTATATATAACAAATCAATAACGTTTATATTTTTAACAGATTCAACGAAATTAATAATATGATACGCAGCGTTCCGGCCCGGTCCGGCCGAGGAGTCTTGTTTTGAACAATTTATTTAATCTACTTCCCATGAATGAAATACAAATCTTTTGCAATCATTTTGAAGGACATATAGTCTACTTTATTTATAATTTTTATAAGTGTTACAGATAGCATATTTTAATCACGAAAAATAAAATTGCCGGGAAATCGGAAAAAAATATTTACTTTTTTAACTTTAACATTTTTTTTAAGTATGGATATGTATGTTTGCAGCATATATTTTTATTTAAGTTTATTCTCTTTAAGCTAACGTAATCAATGGCATTTTTTTTTTTGAAATTGCTGTAATATTTTTATTTTGGCAAACGTTTTTATCGGGGAAGATCCGCGGCATTTTTGACGCGCTGGCAATCGGTTGCGTTGCGACGTAAGTCCCACATCACGGCTCGCGAACGCCGACGTGCAAGTGGATAAGCACATAAGGTTCAAGGTTGATTGGGAAAGTTTGACAGTTTCGGGTAGCTTGATGTGCTGGCGCCTGTAGGTACATATATAATTCTAGACAAATGCATTGAAACAAGTGAAATTGTTTCAATGCATGTGTCTGACGCATTAATTACGTAGCACGGATATTAAAACATACCTATTTATTTAGGTGGCATTCACTTCGGTTAAAATACAATTCCCAGACCCCATTGGTTTGGGACGGATAAATTCCATTAATCCTTATAAACTTTTCAAAAGTAACATTTCATTGGGATCAGTGGTGCGTATAAGCGTTCACAGGTGGTCATGGCCATTTTCTATATCCCCAAAGACTAGTGAATTGTTTGGACCTATTAGCCTGTTCACACAAGCATTACTGTAAACGCTAACGTAACCGCAGATGCCTCATTTATATACGAAAACTGAACGTATGTAGGAAGCGCAGCGTCATCGTGGCGTGGTCGTGTTTCAATAGCTTTGTGCTCGTCTGAACGATCTTTAATCTTATACAATAC
Organism: Luperina testacea; assembly: GCA_927399505.1. Taxonomy (NCBI): domain Eukaryota; kingdom Metazoa; phylum Arthropoda; class Insecta; order Lepidoptera; family Noctuidae; genus Luperina; species Luperina testacea. The sequence goes on from OV656771.1 coordinate 7,089,143, forward strand.
TAACTGTTGTCCGCAACTTCGTCTGGGTCTATTTTGTATTATATCATGTTTAACCGACTTCAAAAAAGGAGGAGGTTCGATAGAAAGGATAAAATGCTAAAGCGCCATTTGGGCCAAAATTATTTATATAATATATCGTTGGATTCACAACAACAACAAACAATATGAGCCAATTAAAATTGACTTAGATTGTCTTGAATCCTAAACAGATCGACGCGGAAAAAAATCTAGTCCAATGATATATTTAACAACTCATTTTGGCCCAAATGGTGCTTTAGCATTTTCTCCTTTCCAGTAACGATATATATATTTTTTTAATGTTTGTTCGGACATAACTCCGTCTTATATGGACGGATTTGAAAATTATTATTTTTTTGTTCAAATGAAGTTTTTTGTATTAATATCCAGGATGAAAAGTAGCGCATGTCCTACTCAGGCTACCTATATGTCTTTCGTAACGATCAGTTCAGCGGTTTATGCGTCAAAGGGTAACAGTCAGAAGACAGTGAGTGTAACTTTCGCATTTATAATCACACTAATATAAACACACTAATAATATTATAAATGCGAAAGTTTGTGAGTGTGTTTGTATGTTTTTTACTTCTGCACGCAAAAACTAGATAGGTACACAGATAACCAGGTTTAACACATAGGATACTTTTTATCCCGATATTCTCACGGGATTGACACTTATGCGAGTGAAGCCGCGGGGCGCAGCTAGTATTATATAATTACAGTATGAAATTGGGGATTATATTATTGTATAATTTACAACAAAAGCTAATCTACACAAATGTGAATTCAACTGCTAGTGAGGTGTCTAATGGATTTATGTTATCATGACGATAACATAAATCCATTAAACACCTCACTATGCTTAATTAAGTTTCTGTATGCTTTCACGCCAAAGCCAAATAGAAAAAAATAAAGCTCACACAATGTTAGTACTGGAAAATGTTTCTAATTTCACCTGAAAAATAGTCCGAAAACTAACCTTATTAGGTTTTGTTCCTTTTTTTTTCATTTGAGTCAAAGCCAAGGTCAAGGGGAATCATTAGAATCAGTAATACAACTTGTTAGGTTAGCATAATCCCAAAATGTCAAGAATTCATGAAATTGACTTCTTTGGGGTTACTTGGTCTTAGAGAGTTGTGTTGATGACTTTTATGATTATAATTCTGTAAATACATAATTTGTTACGGCCGCGAATCATATATTAATCAACGTACAACTTAATACTGACCAGCAAATTGCAAAAAACGTAAAAAAAAATTGAATTTCGCGGGCTACCCTGGCGCTTTCGCCTTAAATAAAAAAAAATACAAGTATTAAGTCAGGGTGTGAGTTATTGAGTATACACTATACAGAGTCAAATGACATTATTGATTTATTTGATTGATTGATGAACGATATCAATTTGCCTAGTCATTTATGTCGGGTTGCCGCGACTTCCAGTCTTTCGGGATGCTGCTTTTTGGCACTATCAATCTCAAATAGCAGCCGGGGGGTTAATTTTAGGCTTTCGCTGTAATAGTAAAAGATTCTCAAGATATTATTTCCCATAGAAAAATAGTCCTTTTTTATCTGGCCGGCACTTTTAATTTTTGGGTATAAAATGTTCGACACTTGAATTATCTCTTTTGTAGGAACTTACACTACGTGTCCGCTTACCCCGTAATCAGCTACTACTTCATCATTCATAATCACATTATACTGATTAAAATTTCATCGATATTACCACCGAGACTCCTTTGAGAAGTTTTCGCTATTTCTTATAGTTTTGGACTTAGCCATCCACGCACATTTGGAAAATTAACCCTACATTTCTTCCTATTCAATGATGTCAGTGACTCATAAAACCCTGTTCCACGAACGTTAGCTTGCCAATCATTTAATTGACTCGCTATGAAAGCGGACACCGAGCCACCACATTCAATTCGTCTAATGCACCATTCGTATCACTTCGCATTGATAGCCTTCCATTACCGTTTCTGTTTGTATCCATTTCCAAAATAGACTAGTTTATTGGAAAGTCTATAAAACTGTTGGTACTGAACATTTTACTTGTTTATCTACTGAAAATGTTAAATGGATTTTTCTAGAGAGAATTTGCTGGAGTGTTTTCTATCAAAGGAAAGTGTTGTTTTTACAAATAGATGATGTACAGATGGTACACTGAAAAAAATAATTTCTTACTACACCACACTAAAGTGATTTCATTAAGACTTACTCACTTATAATGATTGAACATACTATTTACTGAAAAAAACAACAAAAAATAAGGAAAACCACCATTACTGTAATGTAAGTAAATTTCAATGGTTTGAACGATATCACCAAATGCATAAAACATTTAATTTTGTGACCTTTTAGCTACAACAAACGTTAAAGTTTACTGTCATGACGGTAACATTTTGCCTCAAGCTTTAACTGTTTTCGGATCAGTAAAAAATACTGTTTTGAACGTTAGGTTAGGTTAGGCATATGGAACTGTTTAAAGCAGTTCAGATCAATGTTTTTTCATTTTTATTTACTGCTTATTACTTTCAGTGTAGCCTATTATTTTATTATGGATAATAAAGTTCGGAAAACATACTAAGTACGGATTTTCGAAACTGAAGTTCTCATTATTATTATTGACGGTAAAGCTATAATGCAACAGCATTAATTTATGGCTCGTAAAACTTAACGATATTTTTCACATGTCAACGCTCATTAATGGGTTACTTAATTATTTCGATGAAACGAGGATCATCCGTTTATTGCAGGATCCAGTAAATATAATTATAGGTAGGTAATTGCATGACTCTGTTCAGTCATCATTCATCATTTCAGCCGAAAGATATCCACTGCTGGACATAGGCCTCCCCCAAGTACCTCCACTTCGACGGGATCTGTGCTTCTCGCATCCAACGGGTTCCTGCGGCCTTCACAAGGTCGTCGGACCACCTTGTGGGAGGCCTTCCAACGCCTCCCACAAAGTGACCTCTCTGTTCAGTGATTTTTGATAATTGAAACACAGATAAATAGGTGGATTATCTAGCATAAAAAGCCTATAACTTTCCCATTGCTGGGACACAGGCCTCCTCTCTGTGAGAGGGAGCGGGTTGGCGGATGTCACATGTCTTCGAATATTTGGTTCTAGGACATGGTGTAGCGGTATCTACAATGCCACAAGCAAACAACGCGTCATACTGACGTCACGCAAAATCCTGCATCGCGCAAGCAGAGTTTACCGCGCAACTTGCATAGATACAACGGCCCGACGTGAATCATCGGGCAGTTGCCCGCCAGACACAACACCCGTCTGGTCGGAGGATCCTCCCTTTTCTATAGAGTATGAGTGAACTTTACACCCTGTTCCTCATACCTTTATACCGGTTTCCTCACGACGTTCGAACGTTCATTTATCATTTTAAGAGCAGTGGTGGTGAAATAATTTACACAAAGCAAAGTGCCTGCTTGGGTTAGAACCCACGATCAGCAACTCGTAAGTCCAAGATGTAACCATTAGGTCCCCACTGCTCTCAATTAGATTACCTACCTGTTATGTTATTTTTAAGAGGTGCTTTAATTATGTTATACTGATCAGTGATTAATAATTATAAATAATGTAGGTATTGTTTTCTGGTTTTAACATAAACTTTTCATCATATCATAATCAGCCTATAATGTTCCCACTGCTGGGGGCCTCCTTTCAGCTAGAGGGAGTGGGCCGTAATCCACCATGCGGGCCCAGTGCGGGTTGGTCAATGTCACATGTCTTCGAATTTTTGGTTCTAGGACATGCCGGTTCCCTCACGATGTTTTCCTTCACCGTTTTGAGGGCAGGTGTGGAAAAATAATTTACACAAAGTAAAGCGCCTGTCTGGGTGCGAACCTACGACCTACAACTCGTAAATCTGGGCCGCTAGGCCACCACCGCTGGGCCACCACTGCTCTCACATACACTTTTAAAAGTCATAAAACATTTATAAAATCTCTAATATTTATAAATATCTCTTAAAATCCTGAAGGTTCAAAATCTAGTCGCAGTTTCATTTCGGCGACAAACAAATGTCAAAAACTTGTCAAAATGTATGGAAATTAGAGGTATTTTTGACAGATTGAGACTGAGATATTCATGGGTAGAACATCCTGTAAAAATTTGGAACCAGTTGTAAAAAAAAATCACCTGTATACATAAACGTAGTTTCGTAAAGTTGACGACTGCGTAGATACCATCTTGTGTCCAGAAATATAGCTTAAACAAACAAACAAACATAGACAGTGAGACTAAGAGTTCTTGAGAAGTTAATAAAACGTTGGGGAATTCACATCTTCGCTTTTTTTTTTTTGCCGAACTTGAACAAAACATTCGCTTGCGTAAGCAAATGCTGTCATAAGACCCTCGAACGGTTCACATAGGTGTAGTAAGTACCTTCTCAGTTCATTTCGCTCCTCGACGGGAAATAAGGCTTCGTTCAGAACATCGGGTTTCAGCAAGTTCACACCATATTACATCATCCTACCATATTTCTCCGAGATCATTTGGATTCCATTTGCGACACATGTCCTTCACATTTATTTATAGGAATAAAAATGTAGAAATCTTTCGCCTTTTTTTCGTATAGTAAAGTTGTCATCGGAGAGTAATTTATTGCAAGAATCCTCGAAAGTGGTCGGTTAACTGATGTTTGGGACTTTCATCCGTTCAAAGCATATTTTTCTGTCTATTTTTTTTTCAGTGAAATCGTTTCAGTTTAATACGAAAAGTAGTGGAAACACGGTTTTCTTTACAACTTTTACATATTTTTATTTTTTGACTTCGAGACAAAAATCAGCCCTTATAATAATTTCCTTTGAAAACTTTATTGTTTCGGTTGATTTCGTGGAAAGGATAATATTACTAGTCACGGTCGAAAAATTTAAGTAAAGAGATGACGCATCATAGAGTAAGCTTCGATAAAGTTATCGTCATCAGGCTAACCCGCCTCAGAATATAAATCAATCTCAGGCCTAGCCTTTTCCCAACTTGACTGCGGTTGGTTCCCTGTACACTAAAAACAGCGGAATGTCAATATTTTACGTGGAGAGACTGCCATTTGACTTTCACAACCCAATTACTGGGCAATACTGACAGAATATCACAGTAATATTATAAAGGCGAAAGTTTGTGAGTGTGTGTGTGTGTGTTTATATGTTTGTTACTTCTTCACGCTCAAACGGCTGAACCAACTTTGATAAAAAAAATTATGGAGGTAGCTGACACCCTGCATTAACATATTGGCTATTTTTTATCCCGTTTTTCCCACGGGATTGACATTTACGAGAGTGAAACCGCGGGGCTCAGCTAGTAGTTCAATAAATCCGTGTAGCTACCAAACATACTGTAGCCTTTTTGTCTGCTTCGTTGGTATTATAGTGGTATGATGCGTTGTTTGTATGTGGCGTTGTAGATACCGCTACATCACTCCCCCCCGGAGATCATAAGGTTGCGTGTTCAAATCACGTCGGGGTCACCAGTATAGAGGAATGAGGAACAGGGTGTAAAGTTCACTCATACTCTATAGAAAAGGGAGGATCCTCCGACCAGACGGGTGTTGTGTCTGGCGGGCAACTGCCCGTTGATTCATGTCGGGCCGTTGTATCTATGCTAGTTGCGCGGTAAACTCTGCTTGCGCGATGCAGGATTTGCGTGATGTCAGTATGACGCGTTGTTTGTATGTGGCGTTGTAGATACCGCTACAGTATAGTAACAGCATGACGAAGTCCACGTTTGCACGGACGTAGAAATAACGCGGCGGGATTTTATCGCACATTGGATTTTCAACTCTCTGTGTTAAGCCGAGCATTGAGAATCCAACGGAGCGCTTAAATTGTAACGCAAACGTCTTATTTACATCGTTCGCACATATAAATTATAAATTCAACATTAATCATGTAACTAATATTTTTGGAAAAATATAATTTAAAAGAGTGTCCATGGAGTTTCTAGCCCGTTCTTCTTCATAGGTAGGCACCTATGAAAAACAATATGAAGCTAGTTCTAGCCCATTCCAAAGCGTAGGGACACTTTGGAATGGGCAACTAGCTTCATTTTTTCTGACTGACCAACTTCTTGACACTTCAAAAGTGCCTGTTGAGTTTGAGTTTGCGCATAACAGCGCGTCAAAAAAGGACACTATGGATTTTCAAGCAGAATTAGAGCAGTGCGTTAAAAATCCAGTGCGCGAAAAAAAATCGCCGCGGGAAAAACGCGCCGGTGCGTACCTGGGCTTATAATTCCGATTTCGGGTAAATTGACATTGCGGTTTTCTAACAGGCATTTCCCAGTGACAGCCTAGCCAGAAGTCTACATAGTTTTGTGCCCGCCTAGGCTCGCCTTCTAGGACAATGATTTAAAAATAACTGGAAAAATATGGGTGTATTCTATATACGAGAATAATCTCTGTAGCCTTTGAAAGACCTACACAAAGCTCGCTTCGTTCAGTGTTGAGTTTCATTATCAAATTAAAAGTTTTTATTTTTGTTTTTACAACGCCTCGCTTCGAGCATTTTGCTGTGTTGCTGTAAAACCGAATGTGTGACCGGTCTGTCGTAGGGCTTAAATCGAGAAAATTAATTAATGAAACAACAAGTAGGGTGTAATTTATATATGTAATTAGTTTAATTTGGCTGACCTCGCAGCTCAGGATGGAATATTATAAAAAGGAATGAAAGAGGGCAGATATAAATTTTATTTCGAAGTAGACAGGGGTAGACAGTACAGTGAATTACGCTGGCACTTGGTAATGAACGAATTTCCCCACACAATTTTTTTTAACGCTGTCCAAATTATTTCCAGAGATGAAAAAGAAAGTGTATTTCTCTTCGTTTTGAAATAAGAGTGACACAAAAGAATCAATATCTAACTTTGTATCATTTGGTTTCAGTTTTCTATTAAGTACAAAATCCCGAGTCTTGTACACCAAACTATCCTTGTTATCTAGAAAGTTTTAACAACACTTTGATACAATCTTTGCAATAGATACTTCACACATACTTCCATGTAACCATGTAACAGAAATCTTCTTTATTTTGTTCAGAAATGATCTCGGTTTTTGAAGTGAAAATTTCTTTAGGCGCGTTGGGTATTTTATGAGATGGAATAAAACCATTGAACTCGCGCCACTATTACCGTAAATGATACCGCGCTTTTTTGTTTATAAGACGATTAAAAAAATACCCGCTTCGGATGTATTCGGCTAACCTCGGGATGTACTCGGTTTTAATATATATCCGATATGTCAGTGAGTGATGGCAAAGTATTCTGGTTGTGTTTTGTTTTGACTTCTGTCGGCACTCCCGGAGTGCCACTGTTTTTTTTTTGATAAGCATGTTTGGTTTAGTTAATTCATATAACTTACTTCTAACCAAGACCCCTCCGTTTCTAGGAAAGCTTGTTAAGCCGTCGGTCCCGACTGTCATTCGTGGATCTTTGACAGTCGTTTTGGGTCAGCAACTGACTGCACATTCAGAATCCGAAGAACCAAAGGTGCCTAATGAATCTGTTGTATAAAAAAACGATTTTTTAAACTTTGTAGCCATCAAATTAAGTCAAACTTGATTTCAGACCGTGCGCTAACTGTGACTTCACATCCAATTAGCAACATAAATATCATGTTAGTTCATTTTAGAGTAACCGGAGTATGCAATAGAAATTTAGCCTCATTTATCTGCTCGGACGTGTAGCACCAGTCACATTTGCACTGAAGGAGATAAAAACGGGCCAAGTAAAGAGGCACACTGTAAGGGTTCCGTGTAACGGAAACTATATGAAGTATAATAGTTACCTTAGACCTGTAGAATTCTAAAGTTGGTTATAAAAAAAAACTGCCGTTTCATAGAAAAGTTCACTTATGCGCTCAAAATGTTAAAAAAAGCAAATATATTTTTAATAACTGACGATAAATTTCAACGCAGGGCTTGGGAATCATCTGCCTAGCCTTTTCCCAACTATGTTGGGGTCGGCTTCCAGTCTAACCGGATGCAGCTGAATACCAGTATTTATATGGAGCGACAGACTATCTGACCGCCACAACCCAGTTACTGGGTAATACAATACCCCTTGTTATGACTGGTTGTCAGACTTTTGGGCTTCTGACTATCCGTAACGACTGTAAAAGATCCACGAATGACAGCCGGGACCAACGACTTAACGTGCTTTCCGAGGCACGGAGGGTTCTAGGTATGTAAAGATTGTCACCAATCCACAGACCAACTGCAGCAAGCGTAGCTTAACCTGATCGATCGACCTATGCGGCTGTTATTATTTAGCTATGGGCTCCTTTTTAGCAACGGGCCCCTGTACTGAATCCAAGGTAAGGTTATGCGTCGATGTCCCTACTACCCTGTATTATTATTTTACGTCTGTAGAGTTTTGTAGCGTGGATGTAAAGGAAACAGCCAGTTCTTATAAGGAGATGTATTCTCACCAAATCAATCGAAACAAAATCACCATCAATATGTAAGGTCGGAGCACGAGGCGAACCGGTGTAGTGTCCTATCGCGGATCCGGCTTGGGAGGAAGTGAAAGAGAGCCGAACTAAATGTGGCGACCAAAACGGACACGCTAGTGATGTTCGCGATGTTACTAATTTAGTGTTGGGATTCCAACAACGTCTGTTTATTAAAAACTAATTTACAGAATGAACATAATTTATCACTTATTCTGAAAATGCATGGATGACTATGACTACCTATTATGGTTAAAATGACACAGGCTGATGACATCCCACAGACAGAAAGCGTAGACTTAGTAATAAGTTTCCGTCGACACTGTTCGAGTACGGAATCCTAAAAATGCAGGCAAAGTAAAGGGGCTAAATTAACTAGTTACATAAAAGTGAAAAACGACGCTCACTAGGAGCCGAGCAGAACCGTGGGCTGTATTTGTCTGCAGTATTTCATAAGCGAGTTTTGCTCATCTCAGATCATTTGTCCATGTAATTGCGAACGCTTTGCCGCGCTGTGATGCGACGCCTTGTTTTAAAAGGAACCTCTTTTGGTACACCTCTGATTCTTTACGCGACTAGATTGGCTGTGAAGGGAAGTAATACGAAATGGTTGTAATTTATTTTTCTTGTTTATATTTGTGTAATATTTCTCTTGTAAGATAAATATATTGCAACATTTTTGGTAAATATATCTGTGTTTTCGCGGCAGTATTTTATGATTTACATACGTTTATGACGTCATTAAGGCCCAAAATGTTTTACTTTCTGTTATATGTCTTGCTGAAGTTTTTCTGGCCCTATTATGAATTCCCCCAAAATATATAAATTCTTTGTTTACTTGATTATGCTGTAATACCCGTGAAAAGGAAAAAGAATGATTTTCCGTGAAAGTCATGTCCGAAATAGAAAACACATTAAGACCTGTCCGTAAATAATTTTATCAAACTTTTCATATTTTCCTTAAAATGCTTTTAGAAGACAGACGTCTTAAGCTTAAGAGGAACCTACTTTGGCTTGTTCAGTTACTTTTAGAAAAACCTTTAAGAAGACTCATCTCATCCGTCGTGACGCTAAAATATTGTTAGTTATGCATTGATTCCAATTATATTTTCTTAGGTTAGATGTGGTAGCTTCTTCGTAGGATAAGGTAGCTTTTAATGCTAGTGACTATGTGTGAGCCATATCTGCGTTCAGTAAGATATCATCATCATCAGCAGGCATCCGGCTCGAAGGACCAAAAAGATGTAGAATCTTTACACCTTTTAATGATGATAGTTGAGTGATACGCAAGAATACGTAATAATAGAATTTATTGATAATGATATTAATTGAATGATAATGAGTGCACGCGATTTGAATGATATTTGTGTACTAAAGTATAGGCCGCGCGTAGCGAGTAAAGTGCTGACACAACGATGTCAAATTTGTACGTGTTTACACTGTACAGCAGCAACTGGACGTAGACTCCTCCAATCACAGACCATTTTTTTTTCAGAATGGGAAATCATCAAATGACCCCGTTCTGAGTGGAGCGGAAGGGAGTGTCAGACTCTTACAGACTGAAACCCGCCCGTGTTCCATCCTTAGCCCTTTATATTCCGGGCCAGCGGTAACCCTTTCGGACAATCCCGCTGACCCGGCATCACAGACCATTTAACTCGATCTTCGGTCACTGCCTTACCTAGCCTACCTGCGAAGGTCGTCACCCCACTTAGTCTGCCTACGTTTGTCGATTTACATTTCCGTCGATATCGTTTCAAGAACACGTCTACCCTAACGGTCACTGCGGTACTGCGGTAGTTGAGTTACGACCGCGATGGGCAACCCTTCAGTATCTTCGCCAAGATTTGACATGATGCCACTACCGTTTTATGTGATACTTACCTTTTACAAGAGGGGCTTATGGCTAAGTTATAACAGCCACTAGGGTCGATCGATCAAATTAAGCAACGCTAGCCGTGGTAGGTCCGTGAATGGATGACCATCTTTATATACCAAGATGCATCCGTGCATCGGAAAGCACGTTAAGCCGTTGGTCCCGACTGTCATTCTTGGATATTTGACAGTCGTTACGGGTCGTCAGAAGCAAGAAAGTCTGACAACCAGTCATAACAAGGGGTATTGTATTACCCAGTAACTGGGTTGTGGCGGTCAGATAGGCTGTCGCTCCATATAAATACTGGTATTTAGCTGCATCCGGTGAGACTGGAAGCCGACCCCAACATAGTTGGGAAAAGGCTAGGCAGATTGAACTTACCTTTTACAACAGGGATGAAGGAAACAGTGGTAATTTCAAATATTACAGTTAGAGATCAGTCATCTATAAAACGCACAATTTCTGCTTTAAATATAGGAATAACGAAATTCTCCGAATTTTAGAAGTCAATTCTTAATCAGCTTTCCTTAAGTCAGACCTTCGTCACCCTACCAGCTATTTATCATTAATATTTTATGTCTCAGCCTGTCGCACGCTCAGGCTCACCTCCCACGCCACCAGGAGACGGCTTTGAGCTTTTAGGTAATCTAAGAAAATGAAATGAAATTGCTTAGACAAAAATGGACAGACGGAGATTTAATTATTTTACTATAAGTATTATAAGTATCTATTTCATTATTATACATAATTTATATTTTTAAATATTAGAATATAAAAAACATTAACAATACCTATAAAAAAATAGTAGCCCACCGGTATCGGGAACAGGGTCCAAGCTACTGGCGTCAGGGCTCCAGAGTGAGGAACCTTCTTAAAAAAACGGGCCGTGTCCAGAAGTACTGCTTTCTGAATCAAGCCCTTAATCCAGCTGCCCAACGAGAAATTCCTCACGTGTTGATCGAGGCTATTGACTATGAACCCATTGGCTGTCACGACTATCGGCTCAATGATCGCTAAATCCACATCCCACATGTCGACAACCTCGCGAGCCAAGTCAATAATGTATCTATTAATAGATACGAAACCTTAATAACCAATGTTATCAGAAATGTTATAATTTTAAGAAATTAATGCATTGTATTACATTTTTAGGGTTCCGTACCGCAAAAGGAAAAACCGAACCCTTATAGGATCACTTGTGTGTCTGTCCATCCGTCTATCACAGCCATTTTGCTCCGAATCTAACGGAACGATTAAGTTCAAATTTGGTACACATATGAATCTTTGTGACCCAAACTCAGACTTGTAATGTAAATAAATAAATTTTGAATATGGGGTAATTTTTGGGGGCAAATAGAAAATTAAAAAAAACAAGTTTAGCAATCTGTAGGTACCGTGTGACATATCAAATAAAAACTATGAGGATCTCAAATATATATTTTTTATAATTTTAAAGTAAATTTTATAAAGTTATTTAAGAAAATAGACAAAAATTGACCATTCCCCTTATCTCCGAAACTAGGTACTGAGCCTAATATTTTGAAAAAAAAAATACAGAAAAATGTTCAATACCTATAGATTACAGGAAAACCTATAAGAAGTCTTAGTCTTAAAAAAACATGGTAAATCTCTCAATATACTGCGTAAAAACTTACATTTTTAGTTGGAATCTATGGGAGAACATGTTTTTCAATTACAATGATAAGTTTTTTTTTTAGTGACCACAAACAAATTTGGGACAGATTGCGCGCCTGTTTGTAGAGGAGCCTTAATTTGGTTTTATGTTCCTAATTTTGTTCTAATCTTCCCAAGAGACGTAGAAATGTAACAAGTGTATAAAAGAGGTAATTTGTCACAAGGCCAACGAAGTTTATCAATTCCCCTTTGAGAGGACCCATGTCTTCGAACTGTCCTGTTTATTAACCGACTTCAAAAAAGGAGGAGGTTCTTTTAATCCACTGGTCAATATTAGCAGGGTTGATAGGAACCTATTTACTTACACAGAAAATGTAGTTCGTTCGCTCGTTGGTCTATTTGTCGCAAGCGCTACTTCTGAGCACGAGGTCCTGGGTTTGAGTCCCGGGTCAGGCAAAGTGTTATTGAAGTTTTCTATCAGGAATTTATCAGTATCCCGGACGAGTCTGTATTTATGCCCGGTTGATGGCAATAAACTCGCCCTCTATTACATGGACATATACAGTACCCGGCGATAAATATTGCACATCGACCTTTGGAAAGAGACAATCGGCTAATTTCGGCTTCGTAGAGCGTTATCTCTGTCGCACCAAATACAAACAGTCCGGTATCTATTAGGAGCTGTTAAAACAATTATGATTTGCTTCTTTTGATAATTATTTTTATTCTTTGTATAAAATCGATAGGATCGAATAGGTCGATGTGCAATATTTATCGCCGGGTACTGTACGTTTATTTGACCCAGGTTAAGTAGGGCACCCAATATTCACATAAAAAAAGAGAAAAAAAACTTAATATAGTTTTAAGTACTTAACTTTAACATACTGGTACACCTCTGCCTTACTCTTTGGAGAATAGAAGCGTGATGTTATTTTTTATGTTTAAAATGAAGTTTCCTGTGGGTATAGCTAAACGGTGCTAAGAGAATTTTCAAGAAGACTTTAAAATTAAAAGTAATGATGTAACTATTATTTTTGTAAAATATAATTTAAAAAGTGTCCATGGAGTTTCTTGCCCGTTCTTCTCCATAGGTACCTACGCTTTGGAATAATGGGCAACTAGCTTCATATTTTCTGACTGACCAGCTTCTTGACAATTCAAAAGTGCCTGTAAATGGTTTAATTGAAATAAATGCTTTGAGTTTGAGTTTGAAGTGTATTTTTTTTTATTATTTAAAAAAAATTGCCAATCCGGATCTTTTGCGTTCGACTCTTGCTTTTGCAAAGGAGCTGCGCTGTGTGAGGATTGAACATTGAACCGATGTTATTGGTCTACTTTTCCTAGTTTCCTAGAACAGTAGTCACACCAAAGACAAAATACGAAATGGAAAAAGTTTTAACACAACACAGCTATCTCGAATTTCGATGTGGATAGGCACTTACACTTCACGAGCAGATATACTTACCTATGTAGATATACAGGTAGCTTGAGGGGATAGTGGCTAAATAACAACACCCGCATGCGCTGATCTTCAAGATAAAGTAACGCTTTCCGAGGTAGTTCCGTTACCGTGGGACGGGTGACATAACAAATCGAGACTGCTCCGGGCCTCGGAAAGCACATATACCTAACAATTAAATCTCCAAAGACAAACATAACTTTACAGTACACCCATCAAACATTGCTGTAACAAAATATTTTTCTGTGTCCGATTTGCTCTTTTTTGAGAGTAGAACAGGTCATTATTTCCCTCCATTGTTGTAACGAGGTTACTTCAAGTTCGTAAGTGACACCGCGACTGCCTCCATTACGGAACGAGTCAAGGTGACGCGAATAAATAATATCAAGTAAGTACAAGTTATATTACCAAGTTCAGTGTTGAGGGTGTATTTAATATGAATAAGTTATGTTAACGTGGTAGTCACTGTGAAATATTTGGCTTAAGGGATGGATGCGAAAGTTGTTGATATTACCAGTTTGTAAATTAACGGTCGTAAAGTACATAACATATTAGGTAGAAATGTTTTTTCTCATATTCTTAGCGTGTCAATGTCAAATATTTGTTTCAAATAGGAACATAAAAGACATCTTTGAATGTCAAAATTGAAATAAAAAAATGAATTGATTCTAGTTGTCCCTTTCAAAAGGTAGTTTTATGGGAAAAAGAATGGCCAAGAAACTCCACGGTACTCCACGGTATTATCAATTCTGTGAGCTCACCAGTAAATGCATTATAGGTAGCGTCCATCAGTTCCTGTAACGTGCAGATAATTGAGCAAGCTGGAGGTGACTTTATTAAGAGCGTTTACGCCGTACGGCATTTCATACAAACTTTCAAGCCCTTATTTTTCGAAATGAATGAACTGATTTTAATGAAAATTCATACACATAGCAAGATCTCCATTTCCGAAATCTTATTTAAAAAAATTAAAATCGGTCTAATTTGGCTGTAACACTATTTTTCGAAAATGTTCTCTACTAACTTTTTAGACCTTTGTATCCTGCTTATGCGATATGCGTATGAAGTTTCATTAACATCGGTTCATTAATTTAAAAAAATAAGGACTTGAAAGTTTGTAGGTATGAATTGCCGTACGGCGTAAGCGCTCTAAGTGTCTCATTATTTGTGGTACAACACCACATTTTTTCTCTAAGTCCGCAAACAGCATTGATGAAAACATCCAGGGACTCAAGATTTCAGGTGATGTTTTACAATTTAATCCCCTCTTGGTTTTTACCCTCCTGTCAATACCATTAGCTTTATCAGCCAATAAAAAAAAACATTTATTCTAAGTCACCTTCTTATTCGTTTCCAAAGCAATACACTCGATGGATTCAAGATTTCTTTTAGCTTCACATTTTCTCGAGCTATTTATTTTCCACTCCTGAAACTTGGCAAAGGTAGAATCTATACTGCAAGGAGATCTATTCATCTTGCTTGCAATTTACATACAAAACAAACTTTTTTATTCGACTTCTTTACAAGATCCATCTTGGGGAACATAAAGGAACTTTACCATCTCGGAATAACGACTCTTTGGTCAATTTATTCGGGTTACTTTAGCAAAAGTTGATACACTCATAACAATAGGCAACTATTGAAGTGAAAACTTTTTAAGGCGCGTTGGACATTTTTTGAGATGGGAAAAAAGTATTGAACTCGTGCCACTGTTACCTGTGCCACACCGCGCGTGTTTTGTTTTTATGACGATTCAAAAAATACACCCGCTTCAGACGTGTTCGGCTGTCCTCGGGATGTACTTGGTTTTAATGTATATCCGATATGTCAGTGAGTGATGGCAAAGTATTCTGTTTGTGTTTTGTTTTCACTTCTGTCGGCACTCCCGGAGTGCCACTGTGTTTTTATTGTGCAGATTTTGCTGAAATATGAAATGGTCTATTTATCAAGAACTGGTAATAATATATAGAAATAAGTGGGTACTTACATAGATGCCTAAGTGGGACTGTATTTGAAACAATGCGTACTTGAAAGCCACTAATTACGCAGATGAAACAGTGATTTCTGCTAAAGGTTATGTGATAGCCAAGGAATATTGTATTTAAGTAATTTTCTCAAACATGCTTGGAAATTCGAGCATAATTTTGACAACCTTGTGAGATAAATCGAAAATGATGTACTGGTCAAATACACGCGAGGAACAGCCGAATTAATTACTATAAAAAAGTATCTGTCGTGTAATATAAAAATGGAACAAACTTTTTACTGCGAATCATGACAACCAAGAAGGTAACTTATCAAAGATTTTAGGTATTTAAATTTAGAATTGGCTTGTAAATAGAGCTGTTTAAAACACATGAATATATTGGCGTGTGAAAAACATTGTTATTCGTCATTGATTCTGGAATTTATAAATAATTTACTTAGTTTGAACTAGCTGCGCCCCGCGGTTTCGATCTCGTAGGAATATCGGGATAAAAACTATCGTATGTCCTTTCCCGAGACTCAAGCTATCTCTATACCAGGGGTGGCCAACCGGTCGATAGCGATCGACTGGTCGATCGCCGACAGTTATATTTTAGCACCGAATAGCAGAATAACTATTAAAATATGAGAAAAATACATGAAAAAAAATTCATATACTTAATTTATTTTCTCGTACCTACATTTTGTATGGAACGGCTAATATTGATCTAAGACAATATGAATTTCGCCGGGTCAGCTAGTTTATAATGAAATAAAATTGATTTTTGTTGCCTCTTTCAAACGGTAGTTTCTTATGGAGACGAATAGGCAAAAAAGTCCATGCGCACAAATATCGTGGCAAAATTAAACGTTCTAAAAATATATTTTTCTCAAGACATTTCAATTAAAGTGTTTTATTTATTCAATCAGCACTTTAAACAAACAGCAAGCTAAACAATCAACCATATCATTTTTATCTCACCAATTTCCCTATATTCAACCAGAGGCAAGCAACTTTTGATATTTGATACTGAATATAATATTAAACGACGAACTCTGCGGCGTAATTGTGTAACACACTCAATAGGAATAGCTTTCATTCTGACAGTTCAACAACATTCATTGCGTTATTTACGTTTTGGAGCAAAAAAAGAAAAATTCGAACACATGAAGCAATTGATTAGCAATATCCTTCAAAATGATTCAGATTGTGATTGATAGTGTTTTACGCAATTAGGAAGCCAGAAACCAAACACCTTTTATGAATCAACTGTCATAACAACCCACCAAACACCTTTTATGAATCAACTGTCATAACAAACCACCAAACACCTTTTATGAATCAACTGTCATAACAACCCACCAAACACCTTTTATGAATCAACTGTCATAACAACCCACCAAACACCTTTTATGAATCAACTGTCATAACAAACCACCAAACACCTTTTATGAATCAACTGTCATAACAAACCACCAAACACCTTTTATGAATCAACTGTCATAACAACCCACCAAACACCTTTTATGAATCAACTGTTATAACAACCCACCAAACACCTTTTATGAATCAACTGTCATAACAACCCAATATAACAAATTATAATGTTAATTTGCGTAATAACTAAAATCCAAATGCAAACGCGTTTATGCTAATTACTCGGTTCTAATTAGAAGCTGTTCGTATCCCTTTGATCTCCTTAGTGGTAATTACTTTAATATGTGTCTGTTATATAAGTCAGTAGCTTATGCCTGTGCAGGTTTGTGGTACGTGGAGGAATGAAGACGTGGAGTGTCTATAGTTTTATTACATAAGCCTATTTTCGAGAAGGATCCTCTAGAACGAATCTGCAGTGCGATTCTGTAACTATCTCACCGTGAAAACTTAGGTGAAGTGAGCGTGGAGTGAGCTGTCAATAGTGTCAATTCCTAGCAAAAACAAACTCACTTCACCTAAGTTTTCACGGTGAGATTTTTACAGAATCGATCGGCTGTACTCAAATACAGAATTACAGGCACAGATTCATACGATTCTATACTTAAAACGCTACAAGGTTATTGTGGCGCGTGGCCAAAATCGGAACTAACGTCGCCATCTTGTTTTGTCAATACGATTGCTGTGACAATATTACTGTCAATGTCATACACCTGCCAAAATATCTTTGTAGCTGCAGCTTTGTATCTAGGGGAGATTTATACTTGAGCATACGTTAGAAATTATTTTAGTGGAATTACAGTGTACTGTTACAGAAAGAAAATTAGGTTTATGTGTCACAGGAACACGTGCATACAAAAATATAATTAATTATAATATAATAATGATACCTAATTCATTTATCAACGTGTTTAAGTTAAAATCGTTTAATAATGTAAAGTATTTTACGAATGAAATGGGTTATGGTGTCCTATAATTCAAGTCAATAAACTATCACTTCCGATTCGAAATAGTTAGGGTTACATAAAAAAAAATTGTTGCTGACATTGGGTGTTTATCGCATACACTCTAGCACTCCATAAAGTAGTTATTCTGTAGCTTATACTTATGAGAGTAAATAACAATTTCCTCCTGTATGATAATCTCGCAATATTTCACTAGCCAACTGTAGATAATTATCCTATCAAAGCGCAGGCCAAATGCGAGTAGGACTCGCACACGAAGGGTTCCCCACCACCGTACAATATTTAACACTATTTAAAAAAAAAACATATTGTCTAGTGTCTGTGGATTCCTTTAATTTTTAACTTCATTTTATTTTTCACTGTTATAGCGGTCATAATAGCCAGAGTACGCACTCGTGTGAAAATTTCAAGTGCCTGTTCAAAATAATCAGCTCTGTGACAGACCGACAGACGGAAGGGTCATCGGAGCCTTAGTAATAGCGACCCGTTGGCACCCTTTGAGTACAAAACCCTAAAAATCAATAAATATTAACATTATAAGGCCGACCGCTTAACTGAGACATTTCCTGAGGTAGCTGCGCGGTGCGGGGGGGGTGATAGTTGTCACAAGTTGACGAATCACTGAGCTCTCGCATCACGTCACCACACCCCTCCCGCACCGCACTGCTACCTCAGGCAACGTCTCAGTTAAGCGGTGGGCCTATAGTATAAGCAAAACTAGTTTTTAAATTCCTCCCCTTTTTATAAGACGCTATGTTAGCTTGTATAATGTATTTAGGTAAATACGTAAATAAAACTCAGCTTTCAAATAGACACCTAGTCCGTGTATTTACAATTACTTTTTATAACAGTCAAAGAGAAGGTATAAGTATAAGTAAGATTCCTTATGAATCTCATTAGCAGCAGGTGCTGAATTTTTATCACATTACATTAAACTTAAAATAATTATTAATAAATGTAGCATTACTTGGATAATTATATTGTATTTCGAAGCAAAAGCTATCGTTAGTCGAGCGCACACGTACGGTACGTGAGCGCAGCGACTCTTGTAGTATAGGTAGGCCGAATGAAAATGGTGCAATTATATTTTATTTTCATAATGTCTTAACTATTTACACTAGGTACTAAATTAAATGACTAACTAACTACTTTACTATACAAATAAATAAATACACTTGCGCTAAAAATAATGCAAAGAAAAAAGCGCAAACACAAAAAAAAGCAAGTTAGAGGGAAATAAGTGTCATTTTCACCCAAATCGTTATAATCTTGCGTCTACGTGAGGAGATTGTCACATCTAAAAGTAGTCTGGCATATTGATTGTACCGTCTGAGAGGTTCACCTGCCACGGTCTTTATTTCCCGGTAAGCCATTTGATATTGTTTCCTGTTTATTGACTTTATCAGACAACAAAATATGACGAACAGGCCAATATAATGATCAGTTAATATAATAAACTATTGATATAATTTTAAAGTAACAAATTTCTATAAGCTTAAGGCGAAAGCGCCAGGGTAGCCCGCGAAATTCAATTTTTTTTAGGTTTTTTGGAATTTGCTGGTCAGTATTAAGTTGTACGTTGATTAATATATGAATCGCGGCCGTAAGAAATATGTGTTTACAGAATTATAATCATTAAAGTCATCAACACAACTCTCTAAGACCACGTAAGTCCAAAGAATAACTGTTTCATGAAATCATCATTCTTTGGACTTACGTGGTCTTAGAGAGTTGTGTTAATGACTTTAATGATTATAATTCTGTAAACACATATTTCTTACGGCCGCGATTCATATATTAATCAACGTACAACTTAATACTGAACAGCAAATTGCAAAAAACGTAAGAAAATTTGAATTTCGCGGGCTACCTTAGCGCTTCCCCCTTAACAGACAATATAACTTTATTGTTGTATCTACTTGACATTATATACAGACATAAAAACCATAAATAACAAAATTAAATTCTAACTTAACTAAAACTATACAGAAACTAAAAAATTGCGTCGAAAAATTCATCCGCATCGCTGTCGACTGGTAACGTACCCAAGAGACTGGCGGCATTACTACGTCAATTTTTTTAATATTTTTATAAAATGATCGTGTTTTCAGTAATTTTATAAATAAAGTATAAACTGAAATATAAACTAAAATAAATTGTTTACCACAACTGAAGCATGAATTAATCGCGAAAGTAACTTAACCCAACCAGCAGCGACGAAAATCGAATCATAAAACCAAAACATGTTAATTCGATCTAATCTAATCTGAGAATAAGACAATCTTACACCGCGGCGTAAGATTGCGCCGCCACGTTAATTTAGATAGCAAACAAACCATAACAATTGAATTTTGTTTGATAGCAAGTGTAGGAACCTATTTTAAAGTCAAACTCATTATCTTATAAATCTTAAACAAAGTCGTGTTAGTTACACCTTTTATAGCTCAAGAACAGCTCGACCGATTTTTATGATCTTTGATTTGTTAGATTTGTCTCCACCCCGGATAACAGAATAACTATTAGGTTATGGGAAAAATTCACGAAATAAAATAATAATGAGGATTCATTACAACATTTATTGATTTTGAGAAGGTAGGAAGTTTGCCGGGTCAGATAGTCCTGAATAAAATAAATAAATAAAAAAAAAGAACAGCAGCAAAAGAAAAAAAAAGTTAAAATGTAAAAAAAAAGTAAAAGCAGCTTATAAAGTTCCCACTGCTGGGACACAGGCTTCCTCGCTGAGAGATGGAGGAGGCCGTGATCCACCTCACGGGCCCAGTGCGGGTTGTGTTTTCCCACTACGGGGCAACAGCCTCCCTTTCCTTTTTCTACTCAACTCGGTCCAGCGCTAACATGTCCCACCATCCACCCACCATCTTACCACTTACGCCTGGGTTTGCCGTTGGATGTTTTCACGTAAAGGTGATAATACTTAAGAGCGTTATTACAAAACCGAAGTGCTCAGTTTTAGGTAAATTCGACGGCGCGCGGCAGCAGATGCGCACGTGTGCGTCTAGGGAAGAACGCTATGCACACATACAAACCGCTATGCGTCGGACGCCAGGATCAAACCAACAAGAGCCTTCGTTTTCAAAATAAATTAAATTACTGTTATTATAGTTCATGAAATATTATTTGTACCGATGAGTGTTACCTACAACGGTTTGAGTTACAATAGGGTCATACAAATTTACTTCACTTTTAATTTTTATTTTATACCACTAAAGTGACAAACTAGCATACGGCCCGCTTGATGGTGTGTAGTTACCGCAGCCTAAAGCAGTGTTGCCAGTGACAGATAGTAGAGAGCTCAAAAAGTAACATTTTCACGAGAAAAGTAACATTACCTTATTTTTTGTGGAAAACGACTAATAATAACATGGCACTTTATTACATAAAAAAAAGCTGTCCCCTTAGTAGGCTTCGAAAGAATCGTAATAACAAACTGAACTGAACCAACACGGATGCCACTACTAGGCTGTCGCTCACTCGCCTAAGTAAGCGGGATGGGTCATTTAGAAATTCACGCGAGTGAGTGAATATGCGATACGACAAACGAAGTGAAAAATTTTCGCGCTGTCGTCGCGTCAGAATTTGGTCACAAAATCAAGACAATCAAGTGCGCCAACATGACGAACGAAACCTTTCTTGTATGCGTTCCGTTTCATGTTTATTTTTAGTAACATTTTGAGGCGTGTAACATGGAGGTAACATGAGAGGGTCAAAAGTAACGTAAAATGTTACAAAAGTAACATACTGGCAACGCTGGCCTAAAGACGCTTGCATTGCCAGAAGCTGCATTACTTGCGCGTTGCCAGCCTCTAACATTACTTACAAATACTTTTGTGCTTTTATAAATACTTTTTGTACCTACTTTTTTACGAAGTTTAATATATTATGTATTTATTTAGCAGGTAGGAAGACATTTTAGTACTTATTTATAGAAATAAATGCAATGTGATGTTGTTTCTACAGTTTGGATAAAAATCGGTTGTCTGTAAAGTCGGTTTACGGACGATAGTTTAACGTGACAACGTCATAACAAAACATTAATGAAATTGCCGAACGCGGAGGCCGATTTGGCAGCGTTTGACATCATCTGTCTCTCATCGCTCGTTCCGCGCTCTCGCTTGCACTTCAAGCCGCCATGGCGTACAACGCTACAGCAGAGCAAGGCCGCGAGGTAACGCTACATGAGTCATGTTTTTTTCGTGTGTGCAGCCAGCTTCATCGATTTATTAGACGTTGTCACGTCAAAAAAGTCAAAAGAAAATAAAAAAGACAAATCAAAAGTCGTTTTATTAAAATTAAAAATTACAACTGTGAACTTGTAACGGTTCATGAGACACTAGCAGACAGACGGACGGTCGGACATCGGAGCCTTAGTAATAGGGTCCCGTTGGCACCCTTAAGGTACGGAACCATAAAAAACCAGTATAATAATTGTAAAATAATTAAAATAATATTCTCCGAAGCGGCATAGACCGTGCTTTCCTCGAATCTATGATTTCAGGAAGCACGCACTCCTCATAAAATTCTTACCGCTGAGCTTCTCTTGCGCGTTTCAAATTATCGGCCAAAACCTTTTTTTTTTATTTTGACAGCACCAAAAGTTCTATTTTTTTCTATTTTGCCCATTATTGTGAACTATTGTCTGAAAATAATTAATTAAATTAAAGTTGGAGATAAATAAAAAAGTCAGAAAAATTAAAAACAACAACTATATTTACGTATGTTTTTTTTCTATAATTATATTCACGTTGGAACATCATAGGAAAATAATTATATTATATACATTACAATCAGAACATAACTAATTAAAAAAAAAACTCACTTGTATCAAGAAGTGTTGGTCGCTTTTTATTCGTGGCGAATTGTCGAACGAGATCACGTGACGGCAGCAGCGAGTGAGCGCTACGTCCTCCCTCTGAAAGCGCTCGGCGCGGACTAAAGCTAAGACCGTGCATCCCGAGATTTATATTGATAAAAAAGCATTGCATAAAACAATTGCTTAAAAATATTATTTTACTTCAAAATAGAGTATTTTTTTTTTTCAAGCAAGGTGACAAAGTAACCTTAGTTATTAAACACTTTTTGTTTGAATTTCTATTAAATATTCAGAGATAAAAAATATCATTTCGGCTGAAAAAATATCATTAACTCTCTGTTTTACGGAATTATTTTTGGTTTATTACTGTATTAAACATAATAAATTGATGTATGCATACCAAAGTAGAAAATACAGTTGTACCGTGGACATTTTTATAAATTATTAAACTATTATATCTTCGATGTAACAGAGCATCGCGAGATGCCCGAAATTAAATTTTTATGAAACAGCCTTTGCAGGAACAAGTTTTTTACTGATTTATGTAAACAAACTGAAATATTTATTGAATGCGCTCCCAAAAGAAGGAATTAAACTTTCTCGGGCATGTATTTTTTTTACTATTGTGACTTTAGTTAAACCATAATCACAAATCAAAACTCGAGTCAAACGCTCTAAACAAGAAAAACTTGTGATAGCGCTCTTAATGTGATTTTTCTATTTCGTGTAACTTGTCAAGTATGTGGAATAGGAATTCAACATTTTGGAATATGTTTTTTGACTCTGGTCTAGTATCATGTAAAAGGAATACACGATTCAATGAATTTTTCTCGACGCAAGAAAATTGCAAAGTTATATCTACTATTTTACCTTTTTTGACATCACGGCGTAACGTTTAGCAGTTATTCAATGGAATTTACTTTAAAACATAGAAAATATCAAAGTTTATTCAAAGTAGTTTTAAATTTAATTAATTTATTTTGTTAAAAAGGAGTAAATTCGTTTTGGCACATACTCGTACATATGTACACACAGCGTCAGTATGTGCTAACCCCTCAAGTTTTAAAATGTTACACATTAAATTCCTTACAAATAATCTAAAGAATACTTCAAAAAGAACCCATTGTTTCGACTCAGATTCGAACCATCGCATCACCGAGCGTCGTCATACTCATACCGGCAGTTTGACCAACTAGCCAGCGAGCCCATATGAATTGCGTTGAAATTGTTATCTACTATGGTCCGAGTCATTTTATCTTTAGGTGGGGATGTCTAATCGATAGATGTTATAATTTGAGGGTATCCATTAATTTTACTTACTTACGTTGTCTTTATAAAATTAATCCATACCCTCAAGTTATAACTACAACGTTTGATGTATACGTTCACTTAAAACGGCGAAGAGTAAACGACTACGATTTATCCATTAATTTTTAAAATGATTTGTGATTTTATGAGAACTAAAATTGTAGTTGTTCTGTGTGAACAAAATGTGAGCATAAAAGGAATTGCGAGACAGCTTGGCATAGCAGTAAGTTCATTATAATATTAATTGTGTTCTCCGATTTTTTTCTTGTTGAGCTATTTGCGGTATCTTGTGTGTGGTATTTAATAACTTATTTAAAACCGTTTTTTTCTATACAGAGACAAACGGTGCGCTTATGGGTGCGCAGATTTCAAGAAACCGGCGATGTTAAGACAATGTCCATGAATCGGAGAACTACTGGGATCTATACGGACCAATCTGAACATCATCGGGATATTGTTAAGGTTCACACTACACCGCCGTTTACATCCACTCGTTACAGTTCGCAACGGCATGGAATATCTCTGTCCACGGTTCGAAGACATTTACACGCAGCGAACATTCACAGTTATCGACCTGCAAAATATGTCTAACAGAAGAACATCGAAGAGAACCAGAAAAAGCAGTTATATTAATTAAGTATGACAACAAAATAAACAACGAAGACATTTAACTCATTTGATTCCACTATTTTACTTTGTATAGCAAAATATTCTAAGTAGATATCATGAGCTAATAAGAGATGTTAATTGATTATCTATTGATAACATGTTTATTCACTTATTATGCTCATGATTGTAATCCTGCCAAACTAACTTCTAGTTCCTAGACAAGTTGCAAACGCTTCAAAACTTGTCTCTTTCGATGTCACTTGTCAGACTGTCAAATGTCAAATTTGTATACTGAGACGACATGACAGGTCACGTGACATTTCGTTAGGTTATGTCAATCTAAAATATTTCTACCGCTTACTATTTTATCGTTTACGTTAATAGGATGCCACTTGTCTAGGAACCCAATTGTGTCAGTTGGCAAAATAGTATATTATGATAACTGTAAATAAAATTATCAAACCAAAATAAATCTTTGTTGTAAAATAAGATCATAGTTTTGTTAAATAATAGCAATAATAAATATTATTATATGATTATTTATTTTATTATTATTTTTTATATGTTTATTATTATTTTTCTTTATTTTTAAATTCTTTATAAATAATTACTAAAACAAAATAGAAAATATATTAAAATAATAATTATAATGAACAAAAAGCACATTTCTTGCCTATGATTTGAACTCCCACTCATAGGCACGGCAAGCGGTCTTGAAACCTCTAGTCTATTTAGACGATGAATGAAACGTTCGTAAATGTTAACCCTATTATTGCTTGTCGTTTTTGCAATAATAAAAGTATTAACGTTTTATTGAAAAAAACAATAATAAAAACAGAATTTAAAAAAATAAATACTATCTTAAACTTATTTATTCACTAAAACAATAAATTAATTAAAATAAAATGTTTTTGCAAAATACAAAAACCAACTTGGGCCTATCACGGATTTGAACGCACATGTCTTTTGGAGGGGTAATGACTTAATGAAGCTGTGTGTACATCGTTTTATTCTGAACGCACGCACATTATAGCCATCTCTCTTCTTTTGCGTTTCAAAAGTAATTGTATCACTTTCGTTCGCTTAATAGATCAGTCGCTACGATTTATTTTCGAGGTAGCGCCTTATCCGACACGCGTCAAACATGTCCCACTCAGTCCCACTTGAGCTTCGCTGCTTTTTGGGTGACGTCAGTGATTACGATGATAATTCACGGAGTTGATAAAAGGATAATTATAATTTTGGTCTTACTAGATAATAGATGAGAGAGCTGTCATGAGATTTATCCCAACTTTTGTGTGAAAAGTCAAGCAGCTTCAAAGTTTTGACTTTACTTTGCACACTTCAGTATCATCAATAAGTCTGTCAGTCAGAAAGTTTCAAAGCGTTTATTTCCATGGAAGTTCAGGGAAGGAATATTTACCTAGCTGTTTCTCTTGCTATTTACCTATACGTGACCTATAAAGACGCCAAGTAAATTTTTCTAAACTTATAGTACATCAGTATTATTGATATAGAAATATATGTCATGTGCTCAGTGTTTGAGTGTTTCTAACCGGGATAATTGTGTAACACAGAAAATTACGTTATTTACGTTGTCGAGCATGCGCATTTTTCACACCTGAGAAGCAATGGGTTAGGAATTTCCTTCGGATTGTGACAGAAAATGTGTTACGCAATAGAGGTGCTGAATTCCATTCCATATACGTGGTGACACTCACTTTAAACTAGTAATTAAATGCACAAAACTCAAAGCCCCATTTGGGCAAATTGAGCCCAGTAAGTGGCCACGTTGATTGCGGCATCAGTAGTATTCTTTAGGTCATCTGAGGTGCAGGTGAACGGGCACTTAGGACATTCCAGCAAGTGGGGCATGGTCTGATCAGAAGCACCTCACTCGTACTGGGTGTTGGATGTGTCGGTAATCTTCCACTTCGACAAATTGTGTCTGCAGCGGCCACCGAAACCATCCACAACGCAATCGAAAAAGAGCTTTCCATATAGGCCACTGAATACGGACAACACGGAAACGAGTGCCTTGTTTACCAATAGTTTAAAAAAGTTCGAGACACTTGCAATCGAAGGACACTACCGCCCCATAAATTGTCATGGACACCCGTGTCTATGGGACATTTAACGGATGAATGACTGCAGCACCTTCAAGCGAACGTGTTTTAGACAAAAGAGTTCGCATAGCCAGATTAGTTGCTGAACTGTAGGCACGTTGCAGATATCTGCATAGACGTTCGTACCTACAATTTATTATTATTAGAACGTGCTTTGCCGTCTTGTTTTAAGGCTCCTTCAAACAGGCGCGACACGCGATAAAATCGCGTGCGACACAAAGGCACCGCAAGTCGCGCAACGAGCGGTGCATTTGTGTCGCGCAAGATTATATCGCGTGTCGCGCCTGTTTGTAGGAACCTTTACCGATACACTGGGGTTGAAATCTTGTAATGAGGGAGAGAGAAAACCCAGTTAGCTTTTGCCCAAAATACGGTCGACCGCTGACCAAACGTTCTGTAACAGAAATTAAACTGCTTTTACTTTTAACGCTTTTCTAGCTCTAACCAAAATAAAAAATCAGAATTATCATTATCAGAATTTTTGATATCCCAACCAAAGCGATAGGTATTTACAGTACCCGGCGATAAATATTGCACATCGACCTTTGGAAAGAGACCATCGGCTAATTTCGGCTTCGTAGAGCGTTATCTCTGTCGCACGAAATACAAACAGTCCGGTATCTATTAGGAGCAGTTAAAACAAAATTATAATTTGCTTCTTTTGATAATTATTTTTATTCTTTGTATAAAATGGTTTTGTGTAAAAAGGTCGATGTGCAATATTTATCGTCGGGTACTGTACGCTTAGTTTTCAAAAGACTAATCTAAAATTAAAGTCCCTGCGGGTCCATTCAGTAGAACATGGCATACGAATAACCATTTCATATTCGGTCCAATTCGATTTGTGGGTCTTGACATCGATTAAAAAATAGGCTACAATAAGTATCAAAAAAATCTGAAGATTTATTCCTAGTATTATATGGAAATGCAACGGTCACGTAGAAATGTTTAAGTTTATGCATTTCTTTACATGAAAGTCTTAAGTTGTCTGTGTGTTGGTTGTAACAGCAATTTCACTAACTTGATGTGACTCTCAAGCTCCGCTAATGAGACACAATTTATTTTCTATTGTATCGTATTATATACTTAGAATACGCGCGGTGCTTGACGGGTTAAACATCCCATTAATTAGATAAATAACAATTCTCAGCACTGAACGCGGAAACTGAATAGCTTAATAATTACGTACAGTAATAAATTCATATGAGGATTCAACTAAACTTTTGTTTCGGGTTTCCTCGCTTCATCTGTTTCAGAATTTAGCTTATTCGCTCCTTACTCGAATAGTAATGTTCCTTCCCCTTTCAGTACAAACTCCTCCTAAGGGTGTTTATCCATTGCCACCGATGCGACACCGAAAAAATACAAATGAAAAAAGACTTACGTAAATCGGCTCAGTATCTAATCATAAGTAATAACTTTGGTTGGGTAGGTTTTGAGTAAGTTTTAATCCACTTTGTGTGTGTTACAAAACTTCATGTAACTGTTGTTACACTGATTTAATTTAATTCTGAGTTATGAGAAAAATAAGTTTTCTATAGAAATTTGAAATTCCTCAATATCTCGTCTTTATATCAGAGTCCTTTCAAAATATATATTTGGGAACCTAGATATTCTGTAATCCAATCGGAATGAACATGTTTGATTTACAAATTGTTTTTTTTTTGAGGATAGGAAATCATCAAATGATCCCTCCCGCTCTGGGTGGAGCGTAAGGGAGTATCAGACTCTTACTGACTAAAACCCCACCCATGTTCCTTCCTTAGCCCTTTATGTTCCGGGCCAGCGGTAACCCTTTCGGAAGATCCCGCTGACCCGGCAGGCTTCGGGCCTAACGGGCCCCTTCTTTGTTGCTGACATCTCTTTGAGGCGCGCGTGGAACACGTACGCGCCGTCCGGCATGGGCCTGGTCCTGATCAGACGGTCACCTACCCATTACTCTCCGTGCGCAGGCCCGTTCCGGCCCCTTAAATATACTTTATTGTACGGCCATCACTCGAGTCGAGTTCGAGCGGTGGCATAGACCTCACAATCTGGGTGGTCAGGTTGTGGACACCCAGATGACAGAAGGACAGATGGTGGACATCCAGGTTCTTTTTTTTTTCCTAAAACGCCATTCCTTTGTAAATGTGTATTCTAGTTGAAGGCGGCAGTGGACACACGCCCTTACTATTTCTCCTTAAAATGCGTTTATTACAGCGCGGGAACTCTGAAACATATATTTATCACTCCTGCAGGACCGTTCACAATTCTCAGTTGCATACTGAACCAGCTTCGTGTAAAGTTTCAGTTTTTACTTTGTAACTTCGAGTTTGTCCAACAACAAGTTAGCTTCGAGTAGCAGTTGGACAACAAGTGGGTATAAAACTCTGTTGTGTATTTTTGCTCTTGCTTTTTGAATACCATTGTGTGAGTCATCATCATCATCATCATTTCAGCCGAAAGACGTCAATTGCTGGACATAGGCCTCCCCCAAGCACCCCCACTTCGACCGGTTCTGTGCTTCTCGCATCCAACGGGTTCCTGCGGCCTTCGCAAGGTCGTCGGACCACCTTGTGGGAGATCTTCCGGTACGCGGTCGCCACTCCAGAACCTTTCGGCCCCATCGGCCATCTGTTCTGCGAGCAATGTGTATTGTGTGAGTAGTGTGTTGTCATTAAAATAATATTTGAGTTGGTTTTAGTTTGTTCGGGTTCGTTCGGAGTATTTCTTTAGTGTTGTTTTTCTTGGGCTTCGATCGACTGTTAATAAGTACTTATTATTATATTAGTTATATACTCGCATTAAGTCATTTTGAATACATTTTATTTATGGGGGTCCCAACAGTTGTTTAAGGAGTTTCAACATTTAGTTTAGACTCGTTGAAATCAGATTCAGTCATTATATTTAAAAACTGCTTCGTTGGTCTAGTGGTTTCAAGCGCTACTGCTTAGCATAAGGCTCTGGGTTCGACTCCCAAGTCGGGAAAAGAGTTATTTGGTTTTTCTATCTGGAATGTCTCAGTAGCAACCCGGATTCGTGTTCTGGATCCGTGCCCTTTTGATGCCAATAGGTTTGCTCCCTACTAAATGGGACTTAAGGCTCCTAGAAACAGGCGTGACACGCGATACCTTCGCGCGCGACACAAAGGCACCGCTCGTTGCGCACGACTTGCGGTGCCTTTGTGTCGCGTGTCGTGTCGCGCCTGTTTGTAGGAGCCTTTACAGATAACTGGCGAAATACCTCTCCGTAACTCGGAAAGCAATTAAACCAGCTGTCATTCGTGGATCTTTGACAGTCGTTACGGGTAGTCAGAAGCTGCTGAGACTGTAATAATTTACCACGCGGGATGAGTGCAGCGGGTTGGATGTTGTCACATGTCTTCGAATTTTTGGTTCTAGAACATGCCGATTTTGTTTCCGTCATTTGTTTTTTATATAGGTATATTTGACAGTCGTTACGGGTAGTCAGAAGTCCGAAAGTCAGACAACCAGTCTTACCAAGGGGTATCGTATTACCCAGTAACTGTGTTGTGGAGGTCAGATAGGCAGTCGCTCCATGTAAAATACTGGTTTTCAGCTGCATCTGGTAAGACTGGAAGCCGAACCTAACATAGTTCGGAAAAGGCTAGGCAGATGCTGAGATAACTGGCGAAAAATAGGTGTGCTATAAAGAGACCTCTGGCCGACCCTTCAGGGGAAGGAAACAAGGCGTTATGTTATGTTATTAAAAGATTTTAAGATATATTTGACTAGCAGCGCCCCGTGGTTTCACCCGCATAAGTGTCGATGCCGATGGGAATATCGGGATAAAAACTATCCTATGTCCTTTCCCGGGATGCAATCTATCTCTCTGCCAAATTTTATCGAAATCCGTTCAGTGGTTTAGGCGTGAAAAGGTAACATACAGACGGACAGACAGAGCTACTTTCGTATTTTTGTTAGTATAGATATTATCCCAGTTTTTTCTGGAATGCTCCTAAACTAAATCTCGCTTAAAGACCCATCTATTAGAAATATGTATAATGTAACTGCTTTTAACTAGAATATCAAATTACCCCGAACACGCTCTTCATTGCTCAAGTACGAAATGTAGTAATGGTACGGAACATTTTGGTTAATTAATTGTTCAATACACATTCCAGTTAAATTAGAGGGACGATGGAACGTTGTGATATATTTATTCTATTATACTATGTAAGGGTTTCATGTCACATACCTACGTAGGTACCCTATAATCTTATATTTGGGTTCACACCTATTGTTTTGAAAATTAACTAAATATTACATAACTGTACGGGTTGGTACTATGTCACGTCTTCGAATTTGGTTCTAAGACATACCGTTTGCAAACGCCATCGCGATGAAACAAAAAAAAAATTGTTTTCTTCACCGTTTTGAGAGCAGTGGTGATGAAATGATTTACACAAATTAAAGCGCCTCTGGTGAGATGCGGGCGTTTCCACCACTGCTGAAGTGGGATTTGAAAAAACGAACAAAATAACAAAGTGTTTTTGAATGATGGAATTTTTTTTTACAAAACACAAGACAACAGATTTTTACAAAACTTTCCCAGTGGCTATGGGCAAAGATTTGATCTTGATTCTGCTGACGCAATAAAAATTCTGCACATTATAACCTTGCCTGCACATAAACACCCAAGTCTGCAGTTTGCGGGGGCTCTAGGCTCCGTCTACAGGTCTGAGATGCAAACCCATATTTTATAAATTATTAAAAAGGATTCAAACAGCGTGCGGTGTCTTGACAAAGACGAAAACGTAGAGTCATTGTTCCTCAATACTAACATACACGTGTCCGTTACATTAAGAATTACGAACGTATGTATACGTATTTCAATAAAACCTGTACGTATATTTTGTTGCTGACGATCCTTCAGCAATAAAAACAAAAGAAAAAGCGGATCAAACCGGAATCCACTATAAAAGAAAGTTTATAGTGGATAAGACAGAGATTAAAACAGAAGCAGAACCACCCCCCCTCCTAGGGGATCGAGGAGGGGGGGTGGAGGGGGGTCAGGGGATCAGACCGGAATAACTTCTTGCAATTATCCCATTCATTTGGGTTACCCTAATTGTGCCAGTAAGTGTATCATCATAAAGTACGTCTCACAATGGGGAATACTGGCGTATCAGCCTACATATTCACTAACAGCACTTAGTCTAAGTACATACTTTATACGAGCATAAATACCCTAAAATTACGCAAAATTCTGAAGCGTTTTTTTTCGTGAAATAAAAATTATAATTTTGCGGCCAAGTGCGAGTCGGACGCGCACACGAAGGGTTACGTACCACAAGGCAAAAAACGCCGAAAAAACGTTTCATTTAAGGAGACCCCCTTGATTTTTTATTTTATTATTTATTGTTTTAGCGGCAATAGAAATACACACTTTGTGAAAATTTCAACTGTCTACCTATTACGGTTTCTGAGATACAGTCCGATGACGGACGGACGCACAGCGGAGGCTTAATAACCTTTGGGTACGGAACCCCTTAAAAGATTTATTTCATAATAGTTTGGTTTCGATAATACTACATATGTATATTTTGAACAACAACTATGAATCTTGCGTAAGGTATTTATCCTCGTGACTGTACTTAAGATGGATATTTTACGTTATTGGAAAACTCATTCTAGACAAACGTTAACTGATATTTTAATTACAGTAAGCTACTGTTAGCTCTAGAGTGTTGCGGTTCTAATCAAAGATGCTTAAGTTTGCGATAATTATGCTGATTTGTTTACTAATAAAAGGTTTTCCAGTATGGATTTTTAAGCTGAAGCGAGGCAGTATCTTCAACAAATGAGGTTCTCGGGAAAATCTCGTAAGGATTTATTTGCGAGTATCAAAATATGTCACATAAATGGCCGTATTTTTTCATTGCGTTGACTTAGAAGCTTGAATTTTTAGATCTCTAAGAGACCGTAAAGCATTTTATATTAATTTCAACTTTATACCTCTACGCGTTCCTGAAAAAAAGGGTCTTCACAGAAAGACAGACGGACGGACAATGAAGTGATTCTGTAAGGGCTCCGTTTTTTCCTTTTGTGGTACGGAACCCTAAAAAACATACAGAGATTTTCGAGTTAATTCTAAATAGAGATAAAAGGACACAGAAAGACTTATCCATGGCCATGCAAATAACAAAACAAGTTACAACTCATCGCGACGTCGTAGTTAATGGTAGCTTTCCTGAACAATACCAAAAGCGTCGAATAAAACTTTGGAGTCACAGAAAGAAAACATCTGCCTAGCTTTTTCCCAACTATGTTCACGCGTCGGAGTAGTTGAAAGTGAAGTTTTAACAATGACAATAGAACAATGACACTGTTGTGTACACTTGGTGTACAGTTGACATTTCGAGCACTTTTTCTTATGTACACTTGGTGTACACTTGTCGCTTGAGGGGATAAACGATACTATTGTAAAAGGATTGCATTGTAACGATGTGAAAATAGACAAACAACAATTGGAAACGATTTGGAATACTTCCTCCCTCTGTCCCAATCTAAAGTTGGGTGACACGCGGCAAGTTATGGAGTCTGTCTGGTTTATGGTCTAAATTAAAGGCGGTTGATGTTATATAATATGTTATGTATTTAATTTAATTTAACATTTAATCATTCCTATTTTGCATTCCTAAAAATATTATTGAACACTCTAATAGAATGATTGCGCCTCTTTTTGTGAACCTCAAATAATTTTTCTATCATGGGTCCTAAAATTCTAAATAACCAAGTAGATATTTGCGACCAACTTGGATGAAAAGCTCGCCGACCGCTACCGCGGCACCGCTCGCTTCGCTCGATCAGCTCGCGTGCCGTTGGTTACAGTTCCGACCTAATCTTACTCATTTGATTTAAAATTACGTGTACTCATATATAATGATCGGAAACGTGGCTGATTGAATAATAATATTTTATCAATAATTTTTATGGATTCCTTGTTCGTTTACTTAAGTATTCAATTACCTTGTTCTAATAAATTTAAACTCAATCAAATTCAGATTTATTAAAACTAAATAAACTTTGTTCTAATTTGGCTTTAAATTATTTACCTACCCATACATAAACTCACGCTTTCTTCCCATGGGGGTAAACAGAATCTATAGAAAGTCACCTGCTACGACCATTGCTTCCTTTTGCTTCGTTTACGTTCATACATCTGGTCATACACGCACGGTCGCACGCCCGTTGCGAGTATAACGCACCTGACTTTTCTGAAGAAAATCACCAATAAGGTAAGTATATGTCCCTTTAGGGCGTCCCCTCCCGGTGTTTCCACTCCAATCTGCCTTGTAAATACTACTTTATATTGATTTTCAAACCCAGCCAGTACATAGTAATCTATATTCACTACATCTAATGCTCATACTCACAAACTAACGCTCTCATACTTGTCGCAGACAGAGTGATAAACACGAAACAGAGCACACAACAATATACTTAAGTGAAAAAACTTTTTATGTGAGTGCTCTGTGCTAAAATAACATGTAACGGTCGCTCCCAAATATATTCTTTCCCTAAACGCAGATCACGAGATTACCCGATGTTTCGTTATTCTATTTTACGTGATAACACAGTCAGTGGGTACAGTCATCGTGACAAGCGTTTCGTAGCCGTTGACACTTCGCTCGAGTGAAGGTTCTTTTTTATTACCCGACTACGGCGAAGTCAAAAAAAAAAAGCGGTGTAAGGAAGGGTTATGTTCTTAGCGGTTTATGTATGTATGTAATGTTTGTTTTAACGTATGCTCAACCGTACGGTTTAAACTACTTATCCGATTTTGAAGAATAAGGTGACATAAGCTAAATTTTATACGAACAAAATCAATATGTACGATTTATACCATAATTACATGACTTAGTATTGACGTGTGACTCCGGCTAATATAGAAAAAATCGATATCTCTCTTGTTTAATCCTTTTTAGTTGGCGTTTTTGTTTGGTTTAAGTATTTCACACGAATACAATAAAATTATATATGAACGTTCATCTGCTCCTTTCATTTCATTTTTCCATCATTCGGTACGCGAGTGAAAGATTACTGCCGCATTACAACATCGTGGGATCGGTTCACTAATGAATCCATTTTTCACTTCTGCTTCATTTTGTGTTCAGACGTTTCACTCCGAGTGAAAGATGCCGAATGAATGAAAAACATGAATGAAAAGTGAAGCGTCTGATATCGGATCAACTCGCTCATCCCTTGGGACAGAAGTGTTGGATGAAATATGAATCCTCCTTGGACGTGCTTCCCGAATCACCGAATATTGGGTCTCAGCAGACTGCCTACATATA
This sequence comes from Luperina testacea, assembly GCA_927399505.1. Taxonomy (NCBI): domain Eukaryota; kingdom Metazoa; phylum Arthropoda; class Insecta; order Lepidoptera; family Noctuidae; genus Luperina; species Luperina testacea. The sequence continues at coordinate 7,124,125 of OV656771.1, forward strand.
TCACGACGACCGTTATTTATGTGCGGTATTCTCGCTTTCGAAACATTACCGTCGCGTGGGTTGGTTTTTGCGATGAATTGCATCGTAAATTGAATGCAGTAGATACTTTCCGAACTAAAAAACACTTGATCTTTCAAACAGTCAAAAAAGCTTTGATATATGGCTAAATAATAACAGCCGCGCAGGTCGATCGATCAGGTTAAGCTACGCTTGCCACGGTTGGTCTGTGGATGGGTGACCATTTTTACATACCGTGACCCCTCCGTGCCTCGGAAAGCACGTTAAGCCGTTGGTCCCGGCTGTCATTCGTGGATCTGTGACAGTCGTTACGGGTAGTCAGAAGCCTGAAAGTCTGACAACCAGTAACCAAGGGGCTGTATTACCCAGTAACTGGGTTGTGGAGGTCAGATAGGTAGTCGCTCCATGTAAAATACTGGTATTTAGCTGCATCCGGTTAGACTGGAAGCCGACCCCAACATGGTTGGGAAAAGGCTAGGCAGTAGATGATGATGATGAGGCAGTAGTGGGGTTTTTAAGACTTCTGTTCCTGATGGTACATTAGAACTTTATTCTACTAGTGAACAGTTGAACAAACTCCCTAGATAAAAGCTAATTGACAGAAGGTCTTAGGTAATGGACAGGCACTGAAGACTTTCTACGTGTAATACATACTTAGTTATACGGGGTCAAATTGAATTAGCTAGCGGAACTCCGCAGACGTGGATATCGATATCTAAACATGATCAAAAAAAGGGTATTTAAACATGATGTTTTTTTGCGGTCATTGACCGCGGTCTAGTGTAGTCACTTGAAATATGAGTTTAAAAGATCGGTTTCTTTGTGTTAACTTCACAGACATGATGGCTATATCTAAACATAATAACACAAAAACATATTTCTCAACGCATACTTCTAGTAACAACACCACCAGCGGCCATTGACCCCAACATTTTTTTTTAATTCGTTTTTTTTTGTCGTGTGTATATTATATCGATACACCATCACGTTTGCGGAGTTTAGTTAGCTAATTTAATTTGACCCAGTATAGTCGTATTTATTAAGTTAAGTAAATTTTGTATTTTTGGAACGAGTCCTTAAAAAACTAGATTCCTTTTAACAGAAACTGACCATAGTGGGTTTATAAATAAACTTTCATCCTCTATAGAAAAAATAATAGTACTTAAGAGCTACTTCGGTAGCAAAATAAAGTTTTTTTTAGAAAATCAGTATAATATCGAACCTTTCCGAACGGTTTACCGGCTTGATTGTGAAGCCCTCTCAGCGGTGAGTACGCAATCGCAGCGATTTGTTGTTACGCGGGAACGGTTCGTCTGGAGATGCTCTAGAAATACACGGTAACGTAATAGAATCATTGTCAATATTAGAAACTGGTTTGTACTAGAGATTGAGTACCTACTTCCAATCCTTCTTTTCTCGGTTTCTGTATAAAAAAGTTCAGTACTATCTACTTCTGGGATGGGGAAACTACGACCCGCGGGCCACCTCAGGCCCGCGAAGCGTTAAAATCCGGTCCGCAACCATCAAACAAAAAACAAGTGAAATTTTCGTATTGATATAAAGGAGAATTGGTAAGACCGTACCCAGAGACCAGCGCTCCTCAACCTTCTACTTCGCAGCTAACTTAAAAGTTTAATTTAATTGCAATTTGTAATTTCTTTCTTAATTCAATAGTTATTTTGTAATATTGCACAATAAATTAGAGTTTCAGAAAATACATATCAATATTATTATAGCAATAAATTCAACAACTTGGCCCGCTATATATTTCGTTAGTAAATATTGGCACGCGAAGGAAAAAGTTTCCCCATCCCTGATCTACTTACTTACCTAACTTCGGAAATAATATGCTCTGAGCTCAAGTTGAAACAATATTTGTATGCCTACAATTTTTCACGCTTTTAATCCATCCATTACTTCATATGTTTGAAAAAATGGCCTGTTCAGCAACCTATATAACGCAATGTATTTTGTTGTACTGTAAAAATGAAAGGCATGGCCACTGTCAGTGAATTATTTATTTATATATACTTTATTGTAGACCAGAAAATACATAACAAAAAAATACGATTATGAATACAAAAGATACAATGGGCGGCCTTATCGCTTTCTGCGATCTCTTCCAGGCAACCTTGGAATACGCAATTACATTTCTCTATTCACAACATAAAAGTACCTAAGTCACTTTCTTTAAGAAGCATGGAAATCTTTTGGCTTCAGGACAATTTCTACGAAAATTAATCTTAAAGATTCTGTAAAATAATTAAAAAGTAGCCAGCGATGTTCTCTTGATATAATTATTGTCCATACAGAGGTGGCGGGACGGCTGAGGGAGAGAGCCTCCCGTCCCAGCCGCCGCGGGAGTCGCTCCGGGCGTCGGGAGCCGCGCCACGACTCCCGGCCACCGTAGGCGCGGGCCTGCGGGCGGAGAGTATATGGGTAGCTCACCATCCGATCAGGACCAGGCCCGTGTCGGACGGCGCGTATGTTTTCCACGCGCGCCTCAAAGAGACGTCAGCATCATCTGAAGGGGCCCGTCAGGGCCGAAGCTTGCCAGGTCAGCGGGATTGTCCGAAAGGGTTACCGCTGGCCCGGAACATAAAGGGCTAAGGAAGAAACACGGGTGGGTTTTAGTCAGTAAGAGTCTGACACTCCCTTCCGCTCCACCCAGAGCGGAAGGGGTCATTTGATGATTTCTCAACACGAATAAAAAAAAAGTGTCATACGGGAAAGCCCAAACATTGTGTTCCCCGCCGGTATCAACCTCATAACTTTTAGCACAGGCGCCGAACGTTTTATCACATAGTGACGTCAAACGTACGTGTTCTCTTCTAAAACAATATTTTAATTTCAACCATCTTATACGCATAAACATAAAATGAAAATGGAGCTCATAAATTCTCTGCTAATGATGCTCTTATCATATTCATGAAGCACCAATGAAGAGCTTTAAGAGCACGTCTTCGTGTCGACTCTATCATTTCATTGAGCCTACTAGAGTAATAGTTTTCTACCTTTAAGACTCCGCCATTTTGAAAAGCCAAAATATCTTGACGTATTAGAGTTCGTGTAATAAGTTTTTACAAAGAAAATGCTCAAAGAAAATATATATTTTCTAAGTTTCTTTTGCGATTTTTTAATAGACATTTTAAAAACTGGAAATTATTACGGTATGCATTTCTGAGAAAGGCAATTACTTACGCTAAGTTATTTAATGAAAAAAATATGCGAGTAGAAAAGGGAGTGTCATTTTTCCGCCAAGAAAGGGATCACCGCAATTTTAAATGGTAATGAGGCCTGTACACAATGGCCAAAGTTGGTGCATTAGTTACGTCAGATTGATGGTAATATTAGTCTGCAATATAGCATGCTAATGCAGATAAGGTTTAAGGGCTTTAAGCTTTTCAGTTGAAATTACTTCCTTCATAATATTGTTTTTACTAAAATTAATATTGAGCAGTGGCGGCCCAGTGGTAATGATCGCGACTTACAAGTGGTAGGTCGCAGGTTCGAACCCTGAAAGGCACTTTTACTTTGTGCAAATTATTTCATCACCACTGCTCTCAAAACGGTGAAGAAAAACATCGTGAGGAAACCGAAATGTCTTTGAACCAACCCGCATTGGGCCCGCGTGGTGGGTGCATTACGATGAGCTCCCATCTCACAGAGTGGAGGCCTGAAGTGAGAACATTATAGGCTGAATTATCCCTTATGCAAAATTAATATTTATATCTCCAACCTTTAGACAAAAACAATAAATATCCCGCAGAAATCCACCCAGAATAATAATTTTATCACTTAGCACAACTTTTTTTATACCCGTAATTTTAAAATATGGCGACAACTTTCACAACCAGATTACACTTTTATTAAAAAACTCGCGAATATGAAGGTTCCCAATATTAAAAAGTTCAGGAGTACGATTAACAACTGAATAAAAGGTAGCTTCGACTTCTTTTGCATATTCGCTATTTATAAGTTTTTAGGGCGTATTTACACGATCTTTCTCATCGACCAAAAATATAAGGAATAGTATCTTATCATCATCTGCCTAGCCTTTTCCCAACTACGTTGGGTGACGGTTTCCAGTCTAACCGGATGCAGCTGAATACCAGTATTTTACATGGAGCGACTGCCTATCTGACAGCTATTGTAGCGGTATCTCCACACGCCACATGCAAACTACGCGTCATATGTACTGACGTCACACAAAATCCTGCATCTCGCAAACAGAGTTTACCGCGCAACTAGGATACAACGGTCCGACATGAATCATCGGGCAGTTGCCCGCCAGACACAACATCACGTCTGCTCGACTCAAATGCGACAGCTGATATTTTTTCTCGATTAAGCTGTTAGTCCCACAGAGAAAGTTGTTCAGTTTGATGGTCTGTACCACCCTGATGGAAGAAAGGGTTTTTTGATGCATCTTATGTATTCATATATCATATACATAAGTTTCAAAGTTGATTGGGAAATTTTGACAGTTTCGGATAGCTTGATGTGCTGGCGTCTGTACATAGACAAACATTAATTAGATATTATAAATAAACAGTACAATAATTTTAGTAATTTGTTAAGAAACACGCTTGAAGAAGCCGTAACATTTTGATCTTAGTTAGTTTTCATACAAGAACTTAAAGGCAATATCTTCTGAATAATTTCAACATTCTGAAAGGCAAACAAAAATAAAGGTATTCCTTCAAGAATTTCTGCCCGCAAAAGGAGGTGCAGGTTGTTGGCAGAAATTCTTGAAGAAATAAATGGTATTTATCTTTGTACTTGAGAATTGTATTGTTTACCACTGTATATTTTAACTGTCTGTGGGTATATAAATTAAAGCTGACCGAAACGGTCAGCTTTATTTTATAAGCAAACAACAAAAAGTGCTAACATTGCATATTTAGACGTTTTTCCGTCCGTCGGGTGCAAGTTGCAGTCATGTGGGAGAATAATGTGCTGTCCAAACAATTTTGCTTATGATCATTTTGTGGGTAACTGTTGTGGTTTATGTTGATTAGTTTTAGTTTATGTGCAGTTTATTTATAGATGGGACTTACTAGAATAATAATTACGGCGTGTTTGTCTCCTACGGTGGTTTTGGGTTGATCGTAAATTGAAACAAAAGATTTTTTTAAATCATCATTGTAATTTGGGTCGGTATAGCACAGCGCGATGCTAAGTGGAAGCCTTCTTGTCATAGCCATGACGTGCAGCTGTCGACTACTTCTGTTATGTAGATTCGTTTTGTTAAGGGCTGATTTTTCCAACGCCTGATAATTATTTCCGAGGAATGATTTTCAATTTTTGACATTTCTTCCATACAAAATCTGTCAGACGTCAATTTTATTCCACAAATAAAAATTATCTTTCGATTGAAAAATCCCTTAGGTACTAAGTAGGTATCGTTTATTCGAGTTACCTTGTCTTATTAATAAACACGTGTTTTGGTGATAATAAAAAAAGTCTTCTTTTCTTCCTTATTTTTAGGCCAAAAAAATACTGGCAAATAAAAAAAATACACCATCTTTTCTCTGTTCCAATACCGCTGAACCCATTTATGTTGGGTCGGCGCTGCACATATTTATTCAAAAAGCTACATCTCTACTAAGCCGTCATCTTAGAATTCACTTGCTTCTTCCTTCCCTAAGAAGGAAGTGAATTAAATATTTTTTTTTTTTCATTAATTATTTAATTGAATTTTTAATTTAATCCCTTATCTTTCACAAAATCTTTCTATAATTTCATTAAAAAATATAGCCGAAGAAATTGTCATCTACACATATTTTGCTAAGGAACTTTTGAGGCCCTGCGATGCTATTCTGTAAAAATATAACCGTGAAAACTTAGGTGAAGTGAGCGTGGATGTGAACTGTCAATAGTGTCAATTCCTAGCAAAAACAAACTCATTTCACCTAAGTTTTCACGGTGAGATTTTTACAGAATCGACCGGCAGTTCACAGTTTCGATCGATGCAACTTGCGTTAAGCGACAGGCGCGGGCGTCATATTTCCGTTCGACGCGCACAAGTCGCGTCGTGTTGACTCCTAGCAAGCTCTTAACTACTTCTTTCATTTGTTTTCTCCGCAGTCACAGTCGCAAAACGCGAGTCGCTAGAGCGTGTAGCTCGTGGCCACAGGGTAAAGCTATGCACACACTCATCCGGGTTGCAATAAAAGAGCCTACACCACTAATGGGACTAAACCTTCGTCAGGTGTACCCAGGGGAGCCGGCCGTTCTACCAACCTGCTGACTAGCTAATCTCTTTACCACGGTATTAGATAATATTCTCGAGTATTCGCGAAAACAGGAATCCACTGCAACACTGTTGAATAAGCGACACTTTTTAGAACTATTATATGACGTTGGGTCAGTAAAATACGTAATAGTTCTAAAAATAAACTATTATACTACTATGATATCTAGTTCTTTTTTAATATATCTATTATATTACGTTTGGTCAGAGAGGGGCTTTTCGCTAAATCATAAGAGGTTTTTACATTTTTTACATTTACGAAATGTCTTATTTAAAAAAAGATAACTGGAAATCTCTGTTTCTATGGAAAATTTAAAATCGGTCTAATTTGGCTGTAACACTATATTTCGAAAATGTTCTCTACTAACATTTTAGACCTTTGTATCCTGCTTATGCGTATGAAGTTTCATTAAAGTCGGTTCATTCATTTCGAAAAATAAGGGCTTAAAAGTTTGTATGAAATGCCGTACGGCGTAAATGCTCTTAAGAGTTATTCAATGGAATTAATTTTAAAACATAGAGAATTATCATATCAAAGTTTACTCAAAGTAGGTTTAATTATTTTATTTTGTTAAAAAAGTAGTAAATCCGTTTTGGCACATACGTCGTTTTATTCCGAGCGCACGCACATTATAGCCATCACTCTTCTTTTGTGTTTCAAAAGTAATTGCATCACTTTCGCTCGCTTAGTAGGCTTTCGACGATTTTAGATTTTCGAGGTGGCGCCTTAAAGTTTAGTATTTTTTGTTATAGTTTAGTGGATTCTCTTTGATTTTTGTAACTTTTGCATACCTACCTAGTGGTAAAATATGGGTGAACCTAGTTCCCTATATCACCATGTACTGTACCTATATTTGCAAAATAAAATATCTTTATCTTGTCTTAATATTTAACTCGGATATAGATATCTTATACAGCAACCCTGTCCTATATTCGCGAAGAGTATTGTGCATTAAGAACAGTCATAATAAAGCACTTAATGTCGTCCCACTTAACGTTAACGACGGAACATTTCATCGCTACACATTATATGATGGGTTAATATTATGTGTTAGCTTGTAATAAACTACCCGTATGTTAGATATGATAGGTGGTCCATTTCATAAGCAAATAAATCTTGCTTATGGCCTCAAAAGGAACTAGACGTCCACATACATATATATAGGTATACATAAATACATATAAAACTATTGTTTACTGTTTATTGTTGTTTTTATAACCCAAAACAGATTGTTTTGTTTTAACTAATTAAGTCAACTTTAATTAAAACTGCTCAATAAACCGCAGTATTCCAGCAAATTATAATGATGGACAAACGAGGTAAAAAGCAACTGTAGCAACAAAAAGCCGCGTTAAAACCAGCTTTTAACAATTTGCACGCATTGTTTAGGTACGTACATAGGCCGCCACATAGTTGTACAAATAATAATAACAGTACCATAATATGCAGCCGTTGTTTCCCTAAAACTCACAAAACATTGTTATAGCCACCATAAATAAAGATACATGGACAGTTATTATTATAACAGACCAAAACAAAACCCCGGGATTTGATGCAGTTTTGTTGTTCACAAAATCTATGAATATTATTTTAAAATTTACTCTCGATCGCGCTTTGTACACGCACTGACAACTGTCAGTGACAATGTCAAAACCTTTTGATATATCAAAGCGGACTTGTCAAAAGCAGATGTAGGCTCAGTAACAGTTTTTACAGAATATCACTGCGGATAACAAACTGAAAGTACAGAAAATAAAAACATATTTTATGTCCGCAAAGTTGGACACATGGTTTTGTAAATAACGAAACGAAATATTTGGTATTTTCCATTGGAAATGTGATTTTATGAAAACAAATAAAATGTTTGTGTACCTAATTGTAAGCTAACAATTTAAGTTACATTCCCTGTCTATATTCATAGTAATTCATAATTTTATTTTTCAAGCCAAACCTATACTTACCTAAATGAATTTTGTTGAAAACATTAAATTAGGTAAATGGATAAGTCGAAGTGCCGGTGCTTGGGGAGGCCTATGTCCAGCAGTGGACGTCTTTCGGCTAAAATGATGATGTTGATGATGAAGTAGGTACCAGGTGTCCGAAAAAAAAACCGAGTAGAATACTGTAGTACTGTATTACTGAAAAAACAAATCATTAAAAAACATACCGCATAATTTATAATGTCATTATTACTTGCTGCGCCTTAACGGGGTCGAATTCTCTTAAGTCTGAGGTCAATTAAAGTATGTAAATTTGTGTAGATTGTGCAATGAGGGTTTTCTGAAATAACGTTCGCTAGGTGGCAGCACTGTCACGTCAGGTCCAGGCATCTGTCAAAGAGCCTATATTTTCTTTAGTCATGACTGAATTTTGAACGAATGAATGAATCGAATGATGAACGTCATCATATATTTTATATTGGAAGACCTCTTGTCACAGTGGTGCCAACTGGTGTAGTAAATTTTCACGAAAATCCTCATTAAATAAAATACCCTTTTAAAAGAAGCACTGAATTAAAAAAAAAAACTATTAAACCTAATTCTGCAAACTTTTGTAACAGCGTGACTTTCTACCCACCCAAGTGCCTAACGAGCTTGACCGATTTTATTTCCAACTTTAAAGCCCGCATGTAACTTGTGTCAGCAACAAAGGGTCGTGGTCCAGTTCGTTTTAATCAAAGTGAAAAGACGAAGGCCTTTACTATATTATTCAGAAGGAAAATCTAATAGCCTACAGTGTGCTACAGTACAAGTTTGATACATTGTTCCCGAGTTCCGTAATATGTAACGAGCCAAAAAGGTTGTATTTTTTCTCAACTGCATTCTCCTTTGTTAACGTTTTATGTGTTTCATATTACTTTGGTTTCGTTTTGCCCATTTTGCTGTACTCGTATAATATAAATGTAATAATTTTTCGTGGAAAAAAAGAACAAGAGTAGAAATAATTCTCAGAAAGTTTTATTACAAAATCGAAGGTAGCTTTAACTTTTCCTTCACTGTGATGTTAAAATAAAAAAAGTGTTTTCATAAATTCCTAGAAAAAAGGTAAAGTATTTTTAGGGCAAAAACAAAAATTACTGCAACATTTTTAGTTTTCATTTCAAATAAAAATTCACCTCTGGACATGTTGGAAAATGGTGGAAGTAAAAGTATAATACTTTTTCAGTTACGACAATGCACGTAAAAAAAAGGTAACGAAGAAAATTAAAGTTGTAGCATGTAGGGGTGAATTTTTGTCTGTTGTATAGGTAAATAAACAACAGACAAAAATTCACACCTACCTAGGTTTGTGGTCAAACATACCACTGTTGAATATTCTGTGAAATTCTGTGCCAAAAAATACTGTCGAGATTGACTGTGAAATATTTTCACTCTATCTCATAAAATAACATCACGCTTGTAATCCACACAGGGTTAGGAGGTGTAGATACACCTGAAATGAGAAATGTGAAATGTGGGTGTAGGTACTAAGATTAGTCCACCCACATTTCACCTTTTTTTACTCTATACAAAAATCTCTATATTATTATAAAAATTCAGCCGTCCAATACGTTGAGGTCGAGTAGGTATTGAAGTTTTTTGTGGGACTGGGGGATGGGATTTTTTTTGCGATTACGATATTGGTGCCATAGAGAAACTTGTTCAATTTGATGGTCTGTATCAGTAGCGAAGGTTCCATATAATCCATTTCCCACCGGCTTCCCTTCAAAAATTCAGAATACAACCACTCTATAGTCAATTCATCATTGATATAATATAATCATATCACATACTATAGGTATTTAATCACACTAATATTATAAAGGCGAAAGTTTGTGAGCATGTGAACATCCACATGCTCACAAACTTTCGCCTTTATAATATTAGATTTCGCCTTTATATTGTTAGAAGTAACAAACATAAACAGACACATGTCTGTTTATGTTTGTTACTTCTTCACGCTCAAACGGCTGAATCAATTTTGATAAAATTTGGTATGCTACCATGCCATATATAGCTGACACCCTGATTTAATATATAGGCTACTTTTTATCCCAATATTTCTACGGGATCGAAACTTATGCGGGTGAAACCGCGGGGCACAGCTAGTACACTATTAAATTAAAACATTGCAAACGCCTACATTAAATGTTTTGTCTTTCTTTCCCAACAACAAAAAATTTTGCTCTAATACCACTCGTAGGTTGCGGCTTGTCGTAAATTAAATTTGTATAGAACATGAACTCGTTATGACGTCACTTCAGGTCACGTGGCTTGTTATATTTTGAGCGCCAATAACCCAAAAAAGATCGACTTATTAAGGCGAAAGCGCCAGGGTAGCCCGTGAAATTCAATATTTTTTACGTTTTTTGCAATTTGCTGGTCAGTATTAAGTTGTACGTTGATTAAAATATGATTCGCGGCCGTAACACATATGTATTTACAGAATTATAATCATGTTCATAAAGAAAGGCAGTCTCCAGTAAAAACAGTGTCAGTTAAAAATAAGATTTACCTATGTAAAATAAATATCAATCCATACTAATATTATAAATTCGAAAGTAACTGTATGTATGTTGCCTTTTTACGCCTAAACCACTAAACGGATTTCGATCAAATATGGCATGGAGATAGATGGCATCCTGGGGAAGGACATAGGCTAGTAGCATGTTCCCGTGGAATAATTTCCGACATCCACGCGGGCGTAGCCGCGGGCAATAGCTAATTATCAATAATTTTAACGCATTTTTTACGAAGACATCGTTCATTATCAGTCCAAAATATTGCTGTATAGTGAACTGTATAGTGAACGTCAAGTGTGTCGCCCTAAGAACCGTCCATTTACGTTAATAGTCCATAAGTTTTCTGTTCATGCACTGAGTGACGTTGACAGTTATTAAATAACAAAGGTACGGCGAGAACATGTCAGCACAAATTGACTACAGATACTTTTGATATAGATTGGCGTTTTGTGGCCTCACACGCATTGTGCCAGTCTTTTGTTGATCTAAGTGGTTCTTCGGGATTCTTTTACTTACATTTTCTATCAGTTTTTATTCTTTCTTTTCTATGGAATGCTTAACTAGCTTCTGCCCGCGGAATCGCCTGCGTGAAATTTCGGATCCCGACCCAACGCGACGCAGCACCTCTTTTGCGCTTAGCGTTCTTTCTGACTTTTATTCCTTTTGTTTGTCTCCTGCGGATCTTAGCGTGATTACGTTACATGAAGAATTGGGCTATAAAATTCAAAAACATTTATTTTCTTTGTTTTATAATTTATGTACACACAGTAAAATACATTGGGATATGACATGATTATAATTTGAGTACAAAGGTACCTACTGCGTATTTCTTAAGAAATTTCTTCCAGCAGTTTTCAAATCCGACTGGTAGCTTCAGAGATTAGCACGTTCAAAGAAACTCTTCAGCGTTATTATCAGTACTAGCTTCTGCCCGCGACTGCGTCCGCGTGAAATTTCACCCTCCCCCCATTCACCCTCTTAGGGGTAGAATTTCGAAAAACCCTTTCTTAGTGGATACCTACTCTTCACAAAGACCACACCCTCTAAATTTCATGTCTCTAGGACCAGCGGTTTAGGCTGTGCGTATATATCAGTCAGTTAGGACTTTGGATTTTATATATATAGTTAAAGAGTATAAGATTACTTATACTGTAAAAATAAGGTTAATGGTAAGAGACTTCTCGTAACATGAAATTAGCTGATAAAATGTGAGTCTAATACATACCTCGACCGTAATATTAATGTTATGTTACATAATAATATTATCCAAAATATAGACAGCAATTTTTTGAAGTGAAAACTTCTTTAGCGGCGCTGTGTACTTTTTTTGGAATGGGTAAAAACTTCTAAATTCGCGTCAGGTCACGTGACCCTGATCGAAAATTTGTAAGACGTAAAACGTCAGACGTAAAACGTAAGACGCGCGTTGTTGAGGACAGCGCCATCTATGCACATCGGGAAGAACTACGAGGGCCTCGCGTACTAACGTCAGACGTAAAACTTAAGACGCGCATTGTTGAGGACAGCGCCATCTATGCACATCGGGAAGAACTACGAGGGCCTCGCGTACTAACTACGTAGTTCATCCAACAACGACGAGATGGCGCTGAACCACGGATATATAACTGTGTGCTTATTTGTAAATCTGAATAAATTCCTTTCACGAGAAGAATAAACCAGTCACTTTGGTCATCATACCTGATTTGCAAAAAACCCTATAAAATAAGGAACACACCTTAACACGCGTGTTTTGTTTATAAGACGATTCACAAAAAAATACACTCGTAATTGTTCAAGTTTTCACTTCTGTCGGCCCTACCGGAGTGCCAGTGTTTTTTTTTCGTCCTCATTGTTGAACAGAAGCCTCTCACTTGTTAAATCATATTTAAAAATTCTCATCCTTTGTTCTTATTTTTAGAATATAATTTTCATGTTCTCCTTAATATAATATTTATTAATAAGCCACCCAGCACCGTTCGCGCTTTGCAGCATATATTTGTTTTGACGACCACCATCTTGTCTCCCACTGCGCAGAGCCCACGAGGATTTAAATTTCCTGCACCCAAGCAGTCGGTATACACTCTGAGACCGAAGCGCTTATACCTCAAGTAACCACAATACGGGTAAATGCACCAGTAGTGAAGCTGAAATCACATTCGGCGTTAAATTCGTATATACGTATATGTAGAATGACGTTACTAATTCAGTGACGGTCAGTGGCGGTACGTTCATAGAAGCCGAAAAGCCCGGCTTGCCCTAATAAAATCATAATTCACAACAACAAACTTACTTAAACCTATCAATAAATTTCTATATTAAAAAAATACCAATCAATGAACTCGAACACAAACATTAATAACTGAAAATCAGCCAATCCCTCAGTTGGGCGTTTTTTTATACGTTGAAAATCTGTGGGCTTGCCCTAATTTTGACCCCTAGGCACGCCACTGGTGACGGCTGATTATGTTCTAAAATATATATATTTTTCTTTTATGTCCATCCAACAATTGTTTACAGTGTTAAAATTATAAAATAATATTTTATTAAAATCTCAGGGTAGTGTAAAAATTTTTTATAGGTTAGCACCGCATGATCATAACCGTAATAAATGTGCCACAAGCATACCATAAAAGACGATGACCAAATCACTGGGAAGTGGTGCATTTTTTTTTACCGTGGCCATCATAGTCGGCATATGATAAGCCTATGACAAAAATTAATTGATAAACGATTTTTCTACAAATACAGTCCGAGATGATATATTTGGACTTGAATTTTAATGTAAGAAATAATGAAGTCATCTAGATAAACAGATGAAAGAGATAAGCCACCATTCATGTTACTGTGTGTTATTCCTCTCCATCCAAGGTTGTCTGGAAGAGATCGCTTCAAGCAATAAGACCGCCCATTGTGACACTTGTAATTAACTTTGTTTTTACTTCTTAACTTTTTTTTTGGTCTAATAGGGGCTTTCCAAATGCGTTATGTAAGGCGCTTCCGATCTTTATCTCATCGAACAGATGACTCTGGCCCTATTAAAAATATGTGTCAATTGTTTGAATTGGTTTTTTATTCTCCCGTTTATGGTTTCGATAACCCAGATCGATAACACATCGTTACTTATAAGATATTCACAAAACGTGACGCGCAACGGTTGCCTCAGGCACAGATAAAAAATCCTAGTTTGAGACATAAACTCTAAGCTGTAGGTACAAACCCGCTTTGAGATGATAAATAAGTAAAAAAAATATATTTTTTATTTTCTATATAACTCGGTTCAGACTGATGTTAGTTTATGTTACCGCATATTAACTTTTGTTCTTCATATTATATTCCATCTAATTTATAACGTTCGATCGATGGCCGCGAAAAAAAAACTGCACCATTTTTGGTCGTTGGCTATTAATAACTAAGTAGAAAAAACAAAAGAAACAATTTTTAAATTACGTGAGATATTGAGATTTTATATTTATATAAATGTAGGGACTTAACTGGAGACTTTACTTGACTTTATTCTAGCTCTTAATCCGTTAAGGTTTAGCGCAAATATTGTAAAAACTTAAAGGACCCGTGGTTAAATAATAACAACCGAACAGGTCGATCAGTCAGGTTAAGCTATTACGCTTGCCGCGGTTGGTCGGTTGGTCTGTGGATGGGTGACCATCTTTACATATCTTGACCCCTCTGTGCCTCGGAAAGCACGTTAAGCTAAAAGTCCGGACTGTCATTCGTGAATCTTTGACAGTCGTTACGGGTAGTCAGAAGCTCGAAAGTCTGACAACCAGTCATACCAAGTGGTATCGTATTACCCAGTAACTGGGTTGTGGAGGTCAGATAGGCAGTCGCTCCGTATAAAATACTGGTATTCAGCTGCATCTGGTTAGACTCGAAGCCGACACCAACATAATTGGGAAAAGGCTAGGCAGGTGACCTTTCATTTAACAATGACATTAAAATCCTCCCCCCTTATGTCTATTTATTTGGAGTCAGCGCAGTAGATCTTCTTTTCCCATGTTATATTGTTTACTCGTTGTCATATATTCCGCCCCCCCCCCCCCTCTCTGGTCATATCATCTTCTACACTGCCAATCAACCGTTTCTTTAGTCTTCCTCTAATCTTATAACCACCAAATCTGTACTCAAAACTTTTCTCACGACTAAGTTCCTCATTCCTCCGCATCACATAAATAAATGTACATTATACAGACATGTTTATCTCTTTCACGGATGACTGCACGAACGTTGCAGCAACGACGTTGAAGTCGGATGTCAAGTTATAGATTGACGTAATTATCAGTTTGACGGCAACATGCGTCTCCGTCATCCTGTGACGTCAAGTAATTTTGTTTGATGTTGTTTTTGTTGTTTTAATAATATAAATTGTATTTTGTGTATGAAGGATACATCACCCTGAATGGATAATGTGGTATAGAGCAGGTACTTATGAGGTTTGAGATAAATTTATTCTCATAAAAATACAAATTTCACTTACATGAGAATATTAAAACATAAGTCGATATTGTTGAGTGTTTTACAAAAACTAGACATTTGTACAGTAATATTATGTAGTAGGTATCTACCCAAGATAAAAAAAATAAATAAAAACAATTAAATGTTCGCTTGATACACGGTGTGGGGTTATATGATTCAAATATTTGCTTTGTAGTGGTATAGAAAAGTTACTTTGTGCTTTTTTAAGAATAAAAGGCAAGTGAATCATCTAAAATGATCGGCGTTTGGAAGATTTGTAATTATAACGTGATACTTGTAGTTGACGCTCAGGGTCCTACCACAAAACGTTACAAGTCTACATCACCATCATCTGCGTAGCCTTTTCCCAACTATTTTGGCGTCAGCTGCCAGTCTAACTGGGTACAGCTGAATACCAGTATTTTACATAGAGCGACTGCCTATCTGACCTCCAAAACCCAGTTACTGGGTAATACGATACCCCTTGGTAAGACTGGTTGTCAGACTTTCGGGCTTCTGACACCTGTAACAACTGTCAAAGATTCACGAATGACAGCCGGGACCAAAGGCTTAATGTGCTTTCAAAACGTTACAATTCAACAATTCTACGAAATTGTTAAATTGTCCCACTGATCAAAATATTGCATAACACAGAAATTACAAATATGTAAATTGTGTTTGTAAAGTTTTGTGGTAGGCCTACACCAGAGCGTCAAATGACCTAGTTTTTAATAAATTAAAACTTTATACATAAAAAGATGTGTTTCCTTTGAAAATCGGAATATTTACTCAATGTTAAGAGAATAACCTAAACTGATGGTGATGGTAGACAAATAAAGTTCCTTATTTGAATATTTTAATTTTGTTTTATCTATCCTTATTTTCTGGATAAGTGTTGGTAATTTGTTCTGAAATTACTTACTTGAACTTAATTGAAGAATTCAATGGCTTCAATTAATAAGAAATTCATTCAGTATGTATTTGAAGCTAAAGTATTGTTCAATTAAGTCGAACTCTTCACCAATTAAATATAATCAGTATTGATTACATTCTAACTGAGCAGAATATTGTGAGAAGTTATATGATTGATATAAATCATTATTAATTGGATATTGAATACGAATAAAAGGTATTGGAATTCTATAGTAATGGTCAATAAAGATCAATAACGGTTATAATTAAAATAAATGTCTGTGGTTAGGTGTCTGTTAATGAGAAATACCGTGTGTTTACAATCTACTGTAATTTATTTATACATACTTTATTGTACAGCAAAATACATAACAAAAAAAAATACATTTAACACTACAAAACATAAAACGGGCGGCCTTATTGGTTTCTGCGATCTCTTTCAGGCAAACCTTGGTTTTTTGTGTTTCACGAACCGTGTCCAAATAAACTTTTTTCTTGCTTTCATTTCTTGGAATGGACAGTGAATGCGAAGACATAAGCATGGGGTATATTTATTATTATTATTATTTATTTATTTATTCATTAACACATACTTTGTTTTAACAGGTAAGACCCAAGCTAACAAAAGTAGTCATACATTGCAAAAAGTCCAGTCCCAAGTAACGGGTCTGGGAAGGAACGCAGCTATACAGTGGACAACATACTAAGTGTCACCCTCTGGAATTCCGCCAAAGAACAAGAAAATATATCTAAACGCTGAGACACACTATTCAGTGTTCGCATCGCTCGAATCACTGTGCACTGGTGCAAACTTCAAAACGTTAGTACGCGATACCGGGACTTTAAAAAGCCTCTCTCTCGGTCCCAACCGTAGCCTTCTGTCTGGAACAAGTAATCCCAACGATTCTAATATTTGTGGATAATTTAACATACCACGAAAAACCATAAAAACATATTTTACGAGAGCGAGGTTGCGCCTTACTTCCAACTTATAGTACCCAACCATCCCTATTACAAAGAGAGTTGGATACATAAGCGGGTAGAAAGGGTAGACCCCAAATTGCCTCAAGTACAGGTATCGGGTAAATTTATTTTGCATTTTTTCTAGCATCTGAGAATACTTCAACTCATAAGGATTCCAGATGATAGCACTAGTTTCCAAGTTGCTTCGCACCAACGCATTGTAAAGTGCTTTCACTGCTGCCATATTAGTGAAGTCACGGGTTTCTCGCAAGACAAAACCAAGATTTCTAAACGCTTTTTTGCACACCTGCACTACATGAGCCCGAAACGAAAGATCCCCAGTGAAAGTAACCCCGAGATCTCGCACTGACTCCACCCGCGATATGACGTGACCGTCCATACGATAATCATGACGTCGGGGTACCACAGCCCGCGTGAATGACATTACATTACACTTCGTCACATTGAAGTGTAGTTTATTCTCTTCACTCCAAGCTACCACCCTATCAATGTCCCGCTGGAGCCTTTCGCAGCTCGACTCGTCGTATTATTTTAGTAACTGCCGTTAGTCAGGAATAATCTGCAAAAATGCATCAATCAGTGTAGCAATGTTGTGCTATTAGGTAGTATATTATGCAGGGACGCAGGCGTTCATCATTACACTAAAAACAAAAAACTTCGCAAGCAATAGGAAATTGCTACTGAAAAAAAAGGCTGCGGGTCTCTACCTGAGCACAAGCTGTTTCTCACACGGACAACTGTACGTCGCTTACTCCCGCGTCACATGTCCTGACTCTCTGTATATGTTGGCTGCTGAAACTAAAACTAAAAACGTAGTATACAAGAAAGTTTTATAAAAGTGTGGCTGTTATTTCAGTATATTGTGTTGTCATATGACTTCCACACGAACGAAGTCGCGGGCAGAAGCAAGTAATACAATATTTCCATACATTGTGAATTAAACAAGACTACTCAATCATTTTTTGTAACATCTACTAGTAAGTTGTAAGATGTAACCCTCCACTACTATACGGTAACTCTTCCTAAAATATGGGTTGACCTGCATATTTTCATCGCTATGAAAATTCCTAACAAAGAAAATAACGGTTCTAAAGGCTGCATAAACCGTAGTGTGCTCACTTAAGGTCAACTGCAGGCACTTTTGTTGTTATTTATGCATCCTATACACGTAAAGCGAGCTCGGAGCACACTTTATAAAGAGAGGCAGAAAATATGCATTAATATGAACAGGTATCTATTTTATTTAACGTGTTGTGATGTTGGTAGTGAGCTGTGTGTGTTCAGAAAGCGATTGGTATAGAGGCTAAGTTGCAGATAAGGAACTTATATGGTCTCATAAACAGCCTATAATGTTTCCATTGCTAGAACAATAAATATAATAAATGAATATGTAATAGAAAATATGAAATAATAATAAAATAAAATATATTAAAAAATAATAGAAATGGTGCACTAATATGAACAGGTACTTTATTTAACGTGTTGTGATGTAGGTAGTGAGCGGTGTGTGTTCAGGAAGCGACTGGTATAGAGGCTATGTTGCAGGTAAGGTATTTATATGGTCTCATAATCAGCCTATAATGTTTCCACTGCTAGAACAAAAAATATAATAAATTAATAATAGAAAATATAAAATAATAATAATATATAATAGAAAATATGCATTAATATGAACAGGTACTTTAGTTAACGTGTTGTGATGTTGGTAGTGACCTGTTTGTATTCAGAAAGCGATTGGTATAGAGGCTAAGTTGCAGGTAAGGTACTTATATGTTCTGACAATCAGTCTATAATATTCCTACTGCTAGCACACTGGCCTCCTCTCTACGAGAACGAGTGGCCTGTAATCTACCACGAGGGCCCAGCGCGGGTTGGTAGATCTCACATGGTTTCCTCAGGATGTTTTCCTACACCGTTTCGAGAGCAATGGTGATGAAATTATTTACATAAAGTAAACATCTGTAACATGAACACACCTTAACATACTTGCTAACATATATTTTTTCTCAAAAACACCAGGTGATATTATTAGGTAACATAAAGGTAACTTGGTAAAATGTATTGTTTGTTTACGTTAACGGTAACTTTGTTAGTAACACTCCTAGTCTTGTTACTTCGTGCCAAAACATTTCTTAGAAAGGAGATCTTTGTTCTTGTTATTGAAGTGAAAACTTCTTTAGGCGCGTTAGGCATTTTTTGAGATGGGAAAAAACCGTACACTCGCGCCACTGTTACCGCCTTCGGATGTGTTAACTGCATTAAAATTGCTTATACACAATACCTTTTAAGTGCAATCTTGATCATGTTTAAGCGTTTCCCTCTTTGTTATTTCCCCGTACTAATATTTTCCGTAAATATCTTGAACAAACAACGTAATAAGGCTAAATAAACGGTGCGTTTACCGTCTTAATGCGAAGTTATTATTTCCTTCCGCGTTGCGGACGGAAGTTCATTTACTGTAAGCACAACATCCCCATTAGCTAAGATTCTTAATTATTTTATGTTATAAGTGCACTGTTTTATAAACATTCACACACACACCACACACACACACACACACACACACACACACACACACACACACACACACAGTGACGTACGTACGCCAAAGGTTGAAGTACGCGCCGGGAGTACAGCTGCATGCTGGAGTCGCATCGCAACGTCAACTTTAAGGCGTTTGTGGAGCGCATACCAACATGCTACCCGCACCTGGTGATGGAAGAAAGGTTTTGGCCGCAGGATGTGGGGTATTCCGCCGCTCACGCGGACAAGTGCCACCGGAACGCACAAAGATTTAGTGCAACTAAGTGATACTAACATAGTTTTTAAGTTTTATTTACTAACAAAATTGTTACTATATTATTATGTATACTTAAGTTAAAGTATGTATACATATATGGGTCTTTGTTACCTGAAAATAAATGGTTTATTATTATAAACATAATTTATTAGAACAAACTACCTCTTTGATCCAGTAGTCGCAAGCGCTATTGCTGAGCATGAGGTCCTGAATTAGATTCCCTGGTCGGGAAAAAAATAATTATTTTAAAATTATTTATTTGGTTATTGGGTTTTTCTGTTATTAGTGCTTTATAGTATTTATTCTTATGACTTAACTTAGGTTAAGTAGAAAAAACTAAGAAGAAGTAAAAAAAAGAAGTACCTAGTTACTAGCTTAACCAGATTAAAAAATCGGGTTCACGGATGAGTGCTAACGCGTGCCCGTGTTCCCGCTGTAAGCGGCAGAGGAGCACACCGTGGAGTTTTAGTGGGTTACAGTCCCACATAACTGCACTATCTCCCCGTGATAGTGCAGAATGCATGAGCATTTCTCCACGTTAAAAAAAAATTATACACGAGTGTTGAAAAATAACTGGCGATATTATAAACAATGTGTACTTTTCTACCTACCATTACGAGGACACTGGCGTGATGTTATGCCATGGTTAAAAAAGGAACACTAACAAACAATGTATGGAATTAAGCGATGTTTGTTGCCAATATTATCAAAGTTTTGAGATCTCGATCGAAACGCATGTAGTGCTACGCCGTAGCTGGCGTAGCAATATAGCTACGACGTAGCAACGTTGTATTGTGCTGATTCATCGATGGAATTGTTTTTAAAGTGAATTTAACTTTTATAGATAATATCTATCATGCTTGGGCCAGTTGCGTTGTGTTTTTTATGATATTTATAGAGCTTTGTCACTTATTAAGAGCATTCGCGGTGATGCGTTTATTTATTCCTCTGTTTTCTCCCTGAGAGCAAATTTTTTACGATAAAATGTATAACATGTGCCGGAATTAACGCACACCCCCAAACACCCCAATTAGAATAATAATTATAAATTATAAATAATTATGTAATTTTTAATAAAAAATATAATAATTATAAATATTATGTAACTTTTTACTATACAATTTTTTTATTATAAATACTAATATTATAAATTCGAAAGTAACTCTGTTTGTCTGTCTGTATTGTTACCTTTTCACGCCGCCAACCGCTGAACGGAAAAAATAAAATTTCGATGAAATGTGACAGAGAGATAGATTGCATCCCGGGGAAGGACATAGGACATGCTGCCGTGATACGATGAAAAGCTAACGTTGTCATGGAATTGGGTCGTAAGTTTGGCCCATTGGTCGTCTGACATGCGGCAGATGTGTCCAGCCCAATTCCATTTTAGGGTGGCAGCTTTCCAAGTAACATCACCATTACTATACATGGATACTAGCGTGTGCCCGCAACTTCGTCCGCGTGAAATTTCACCCTCTCCCCATTCATCCTCTTAGGGCATTTAGAAAAACCTTTTCTTAGTGGATACCTACTTTTCATAAAGAACACACCCTCTAAATTTCATGTCTCTAGGAGCAGCGGTTTAGGCTGTGCGTTGATAGATCAGTCAGTCAGGGCTTTGAATTTTTATATAATAGATGGAACGAATGGTCGTATAACATTTAAGTTATTTATTCAAAATGCACTTTGAAGTAATTATGGTTAATCACCGTATGATGGCAGAATAATAACAACATAACATATAACGCCTGTATTCCCAGAAAGGTTAGGTGGAAGTGTACCTAGATTATGTACACCCTTATTGCGCCTATTATGTATAACTTCTATGTAATAGGGGGCATCAACCGGGCACAGATACAGACTCCGCAATGCTACTGAGAAATTTCAGATGGAAAAACACAATAACACTTTTCCCGACTTGTGAATCGTACCCAGGACCTCATGCTCAGCAGTAGTGCTAGCAACCACTAGACCAAGGAGGAGTCATAATAATTATAGCTATTTATTCACCAAGGGGAGTAATCTGTACTTACCCTCGAGTGATATATACTGCTTTATACTACACTTAAGCACAAAGAAGTAAAAGACAAATTAGCAAACAAAGCATTTTATTAAAAAGTTATATATGTCAATATAACTGTTACAATTGTTAAATGTTAATGTTATGTTTTTTCTGGGTAGTTTAATATTAGTTTGATTGCCAACGTCATCAAGACTTTAAAAAAAAACAAAACGCGTTAGTAATGAACGCATTACTACCCTGATTTTCAGGGCAGTAATGAAATTCCATACAATATAACTGCCTAGATTTTTGAGAAGGTTTAATGAACAGCTTTCAAGCCTTTTCGTGGGGTAGTATTGGTACACTTACTAAGCAAGTGTAGTATAAAAATATAAAAATAATTTACGTAAAAACTTATCGTCATCTGTCAGGAACAAAATGTTGCTTTTGAAGTCTGAAAATTAAATCCCACCTACCATAATACAGAGCATATTAGTTCGCAAACCCAAAAGTCCGAATTCAAGCCTAGTCATGTAGATTTTCAGCCTTTGATAAATGGTACGTCCCGGCCATAGGCGCTTATGACTGATGGCCACTTCTTGCATGGCTTCATCAACTTTTTACCCAACGCCGAAGTTGGAAGGAGGGTCATGTTTTTCATGAGTTATGTTTGACACCTGACCTGATTTGACGCAGTGGAGTTTCGGGGAAATGTAGGGTTGAGTTTGTTGGTTTTTTGGGCTTTGACGGTTTTTAACTTCGGTGGTGCCTTTTGAAACCATTTTGTCCCAGATCAATCAAATTCGATTAACACTAGAGCATTTTAGAAATGAAGACACCCACTAGAAGAAACACCAAAATTCGCATAGAAATGCCGGAGATGCAGTACATTTATGCATATAAGTTCGTACATAAGAATAATTACCTAATTTAATATATATTAAAACTTTCCTGAAAGTGTATAGATAACACTAATGAAATTAAGAATACTAATGAAAGAATTATCAATATTAGTTAGTATTAGTTCATTGGTTTTTGAGAAAATCGCGGGCATACAAACATACTTACATAAATACATAGGGGTCAAATACAGAACCTCCTTTTTTGAAGTCGGTTAAAAATGGACGAAGTACCTAGACTACACCCTTATATGTGTGCGACTATGTGCGTGCGTAAATTTATGCTTTTTTTTTTTTTTTTTTGAGGATGAGAAATCATCAAATGACTCCTCCCGCTCTGGGTGGAGCGGTAGGGAGTGTCAGACTCTTACTGACTAAAACCCACCCGTGTTCCTTCCTTAGCCCTTTATGTTTCGGGCCAGCGGTAACCCTTTCGGACAATCCCGCTGACCCGGCGCGTAAATTTATGCTGTGACCACAATTTTCTTCCACAATCAGTATAATAAATGAACAATGTTTTACATATAACAATAAAATTTCAATTTATGTATTATGATATATATTATGAATATTCTAATTGGGGTATTTGCAGATTTGCGTTAATTTCGAGACATGTTGCATAATATCCACCAGATACACAATTATGTGAAACGTAACATGTAACACACTTCGTAACAAAGTCGCGTAGCTGTCGTGTTACATTTCATATAATTGGACGGCATGTTCGTTTCAACGCATGTTATTTAAGGCATAGGTTGGAAGGTACAGAATGACTTCCTATAAGGGTTTCAATTCATCTTGTGACCACGGACTATGAAACATCACATTGCTTGTAGAACAGATGGCCGATGGGGCCGAAAGGTTCTGGGGTGGCGACCGCTTAGCGGAAGACGTAGCGTTGGAAGGCCTCCCACAAGGCCGACGACCTTAAAATGGCCGCATAAACCCGTTGGATTCGATAAGCATAAAACCGGTCGAAGTGGAGGTGCTTGGGGGAGGCCTATGTCTGTATTATTTAGTAATTAATACCAAGCAGATATGTTGACATATATTTTTTATAGTAATTAGTTTAATATTACAGCAAGTTGTATTCGTTTTGTAAAAGAGGCCGGCTTACGTGACCTGTCATCCGTAGCATCCGTGGTCGCGTTCCTGCGCTCCCCTCTTGACATCTTATGCATAGAGTGCATTCCATTATTCCTGACATATGTATGTTACAATGTCCAGCAATGGACGTCTTTTGGCTGAAATGATGAAGTTCCCTATATTTTTTTGAACAAACGAACTCATAACTAACTCTGAACTTTAAATCCTACTAATATTATAAATGTGTCAGTTAGTATTTTTTTATTCAAATACGCAAATAAGGCATAAAGATAGTTTATAGCTTAAATTAATACATATACTGCATTCGCGATTTATTTGCCAAAAAATGTAAACAAATATGAATTAATGGAAAAATAACTTTAAATCCTACACAATAAAGTTCAGTTTCCGCTACAACTTCAAGTATTTTTATAACTTCTTCAATAGCGCTAGACACTCTGAAATCAACTTAATTACCATTAAAATAAAGTTCATATTTGTTTAACTTGAACATTAATATTAATATACTAAGTTGAAACATATGTTTGTTTTACCCCGGGCGGTAATAAGTACGTTTCCGCGGGATATTTTCCTACAACTACGCGGGCGAAGCCCCGGACAAAAGCATCTCATCTGCCTAGTCTTTTTCCAACTATATTGGAGTCGGCTACCAGTCTATCCGGATGCAGCTGGATATAAGTATTTTACATAGAGCGTAAGCAGTCGCTCTATGTAAAATCTCTCTGACTTTCACAATCCAGGTACTGAGTAATACGCTAATCTTTGGTACTGGTTGTCGGACTTTCGGGGTTGTGACGACCCGTAACGACTGTCAAAGATCTAAAAAATGACAACAGGGACAACGGCTTAACGTGCTTTCCGAGGCACGGAGGGGTCTTGGTATGTAAAGAGGCTCACTCTGCGGCAAGCATAGCTTAACCTGATCGATCGACCCGATCGATATTACTTAGCCTTAAGCGACTCTGCCTCTGCCCCACGGGTTAAAGTTAGTATGAAATAGTTGTATAACCAAAGTTACAAATAAACAACCTTGCCGTGATCCTTGAAACATTTTGAATTGCTGCGACAGCTGATATATTATATCTTTCCTATACGACAAACTAAATGTATACTTCACAAATACAATATTTATTTAATTTTATTTATGTAAACGAACCCAACCTAAACAAACTGATGATAAATTATGTTTTGCTTTACCAACCGACCTGAACATATGTTTATTTTAGCCTATTTCAATGTAGGTACGACCTAAAATGAAAATATATCATTGAATAACCATGATGTTTATTTACCCTCGCAACACTACAACATATGTTTAAAATTCCAGTGAATAAAAAAATATGAATTATTGGTTTTTAAAAATGTAATTTGAGTGTAAAAGGCACAAGAATATATTACGTTTGTGTGCCTTTCAACAATTTTATGTTATAAAATTGGTGATAGTAAAAGAATCTTTGATTATCCTATAACCGTATTACTTAAAAAAAAAAAACTGGCACTCCGGTAGTGCCGACAGAAGTGAAAACTTGAACAATTACGAGTGTATTTTGTGAATCGTCTTATAAACAAAACACGCGTGTTAAGGTGTGTTCCTTATTTTATAGGGTTTTTTGCAAATCAGGTGTGATGACCAAAGTGACTGGTTTATTCTTCTCGTGAA
This sequence comes from Luperina testacea, assembly GCA_927399505.1. NCBI lineage: Eukaryota > Metazoa > Arthropoda > Insecta > Lepidoptera > Noctuidae > Luperina > Luperina testacea. The sequence continues at coordinate 7,149,735 of OV656771.1, forward strand.
AGGAATTTATTCAGATTTACAAATAAGCACACAGGATAGACTTCAGTTCGTGGTGTTGGTCGCGGCAGTGGTAAGAGAAGCAAGCCCATGGAGCTCGTCGTCAGTTATATATCCGTGGTTCAGCGCCATCTCGTCGTTGTTGGATGAACTACGTAGTTAGTACGCGAGGCCCTCGTAGTTCTTCCCGATGTGCATAGATGGCGCTGTCCTCAACAACGCGCGTCTTTCGTTTTACGCGTAGACAGAGAATACTATAGACAAATTGATGTCTTTTGTCACGTTCACACAAGAAAAAGAGCAAATTACGCCTATATCGTGTAAAGAAATGAGACAGAACGATGAGATTTTTTGTTTCACGTCGCGTGCCACGATTTTGAAGGTTAGCATAGTACTTTGGTAAACAAAGTTTGACAGTTATCGTGCAGATAGTTATCGTCTTCTTGTAAAATTCAGTTTTTATGTGCTTTATGTTTATTAATTTATGTTATTTTATGTTGTGAACAATTTAGACTTAATATTTCAATCATTTAAAAAAAAAGCATGGTGCGGTGTAGCGTTTTAAGGTGTAAAAGTGATAGTGGAACAAAAATGCCAGATTTGTCCTTTCGTTCGTAAGTGTAGCACTTTTTATCAGTAACTAGGCTATCAATAACTTTTTACTGTGTTCATACATTAAGTATAATGTACCCTAGACGTAAATTCATCGATAAAAAGCACAAAACTAACAATTATTAAGTTCTGACTTAAGAATTTAGGTGTTGCCAACTTTTCTATAAATTATTACCCACTTTTATGGGAAATCTGTATTCTGCAGTGTGTATCCTAATTCTATCTAATATTATAAATACGAAAGTGAGTTTATTTGTTGGTTTGTTTGTTACGCTTTCACGCTAAAATGGTTGAACGGATTTGGATGAAATTTGGCACATCGGTGAACTATGACCTGGGTTAGGACTTAGGATATTTTTTATCGCAATATTCTCACGGAACCGAGACACATGCGCGTGAAATCACGGGGCGCAGCGAGTTAATTATATCTGAAAGATTAATGGCTTGTTACAGTTTTCCTGAAGGTGGTGATTTACGTCGGAATCATAGCTACAGGACGAACAGATTGGACACCAAAACCGTCATCAAAAATTTGCAGCAGACATAAAAAATGTTAAATAAAAAGAAGAAAAATAATTGAAACATTTATGCGAAGCTTGTTTTATTTAAAGGGCAATCAATCTAATTAATAAAGCTAATTAAAAATAAATTTGTTGTATTATTTACTCACAAAGCCAGATACTACTATCATCTAAGGAATGGCAGGTATTTAGAATCACATCATCATCATACGTCGTCACTCTCTCCTGCTCTTAACGCAATTTATTTGAGTTCAGGAGCATGTCTTCTTCCATACATCACATACTTATACCGATGATAATCGATTTATCAGTCACTTTCAAGCTTTCTCTTCCACTTTCATAAATTGTGGGGTAAATTTTTCCTCACACGGTAACCCTAAATATGTGACGTATTTTTGTTTTGTCTCTTTCTGCGACACGCTTTGCAGGCGTCTATAGTATTCTCTGTCTACGGTTTTACGTCTTACGAATCTTACGATCAGGGTCACGTGACCTGACGCGAATTTAGAAGTTTTTACCCATTCCAAAAAAAGTACACAGCGCCGCTAAAGAAGTTTTCACTTCAAAAATTATATATATATTTTGTGGCCCTTAGACTATCGAAGAAGTTATGGGTAATATTTAATCACGATCTTTCTCAAACTTTGGCGTCTTGCCTTCTAGACTGTTGCCTCGTAACTGCACTGTTTTAGCCACATATATCTTGTATATTAGACCTAAGACTACCCTATGTGCATCCCGCTGTGTATGTTCCATTAACCCTACATAACATCGACCTATTATTCTGCCCACAACACAATAGTTTGCAGCACACAATATAAACAATGGCCCCGATGTTCACGAATATAGATTGAGGTGATGTTAGCAGCAGGTTGGGATGTGCAAGTTAGATTTATGCAGATGTTAAAGGGTTATTGGTACTTGTACGGTCCTGCACAAGTACCAATAATTATTCCCGTGGCCACGAGCTACATACGCAAGTGACACGCGTCTTGCTATGCTAACTGCTCATACCGACGGCGAGTAATCGTTTGTTGCAGCGACAAGAGTTATCAAAGAGAGAACTCGCTCAGCGACGCTTGCTTACTATTCGGTACATACGCATACCAGCGAGTAATTGCTTGTCGCCGTCACGCACTCGCTGCTCGCCAACTCGTTTTTAGTTGCTAGCTCTACTCGCTTCTTGATAATCGCCGGCGATGGAACAGGTGCCTCAGGCCCTTTGTAGACGGTACGATTTCTTTAAGGTATGGCGTATAAACCACACCGTAGAAAAACGCGTCCATCAACACGCGTCCATAGTGATCTATACAACACTGACGAACCGTGCCTACACACGGCGTATAAAACGCACCGTAGAAAAAACGTGTCCGTCAACAAGCGTCCATAGTAATCCATACAAAATTCTAAGTCAAATCATTTATTTCAAATAAACATATTAAAGGCACTTTTGAACGTCAAAACTTACAGTAAAATTGAATTAATTCTAGTCGTCCCTTCCAAAAGGTAGAGTTCGTATGGAGAAGAATGGGCAAGAAACTCAACCGTTACTCTTTTAAAATGTTTTACAAGGTTTTGTATACATAATATAATTATATGCGAAGACAATCAGCACCTAGAATAAAATATTAGACACTGACGACGAAAAACGTAATTATATAACATTGATGTATAATATGTTATTTCTGCAAATAACTGCGCTCCTGTATTGTAAACTGAACACTATCTTTTGTAGCGGTTTCTATAGTAACTTGTCTTAACTTGTCGTTTGACATTAAACCTGCCTGTTCTCACTTTGAAGTTTAATGATCAACTCGATGTGACGAGTTGTCGGCTCCCATGACAGTTTAGATAGTGTTATTAGACTTTGTGGTGGAGATGTTTTAAGGATATTGTTGTTGAAGTAATACAAAATGCTGGCTTATATTGAACCACAAGGAATTTTCCTGAAAGCAATTCTTGTTCTGCTTTGCCCTAAGTACAGATATTCTATTTCACGAAGTCCGTTCGGCTTTGATTGTAGTAGTGACGTATCCCGACAAGCGCGCTCCCACAGCGGCTGCCCCTTGCTGCCGTCGCATGAGGCTATTTCCGCGAATGTGTACCGTTTTAGTTCACCCATTGTTGAGTCTCTGTTGATCACAATGTGCATGTGCACGCTTGACAACATTCATAGCCAAACGGACTTCGTGACATTGAACATCTGTAACTGAAATATAAGGTAAAATAATAACTTTATTACTTATCACATAATCTGCCTCTAATGTTCCCACTGCAGGGACACAGACCTTCACTCTTCGAGAAGTATTTGAATGTAATTTACCACGTGGGTCGAGTGCGGGTTGGATGTTGACACATGTCTTCGAATTTTTGTTTCTAGGACATGCCGATTTCGTTTCTGTCATTTGTTTTTTTATATATATTTGACAGTCGTTATGGGTAGTCAGAAGTCCGAAAGTCTGACAACCTGTCTTACGAAGGGGTATCGTATTACCCTGTAACTGGGTTGTCAAGGTTAGATAGGCAGTCGCTTCATTAAATACTGGTATTTAGATTCATCCGGTAAGACTGGAAACCGACCCCAACATAGTGGGGAAGAGGCTAGGCAGATGATGACGTACATTCACATTCATATCACATGGTCTATTTAGTTGATTGTACTGTCCAAAGATATATGAAAGAGTCACAGCGGAAATATTCTAAATATTCTGAGGATAGAAGTAGCCGAAAAGAGAATGGTAACTATCATACTCGTGTAAGCAATAAACAAGATCCCCCACATTCTGTCGCCAAGTTTGGAGAAAATATTGGGCACACAACAGCAAACCAACCAAATTACCTAGACCATCGATCAGAAGGAAACGTACCACATCCAAGTGTCATGTTAACCTGGACACTGTAAAAACCTCGTATGGTAAATATTTACAGAAATGTAATACTGCCCTTATGCTCGGTATTACGAAAAGTCAATTTATGCTAATATAAAACTTTTGTGGGATACATCGTACACTATATGAGCTTGAAAATTGGCATGGGCTATATTTATGTACGTTATGTATAAAGGGAAAAATTCTCATATATTAGTTACAGCTATTTTTCGAGTATCTTATCAAACCACGCGGCTTGGGTATGTAATAATTTTGGTTAGGGTTACCCCGTGCGAGTTTAACTGGACATATTAAATATTTCCTTTCTCGCCTTCGTCCGCCTAGCACATTTCTCTTTAGGTGTTTAGCTGGAGAGAGCGGTCTCGTGAAATGCGCATACTTTTGTGAAAGAATTCTTTTGTAAAAGAATAGGAAGAATGGCTCTGAAATAACTGTGTTCAACCTGTTTAATTTGATTTACTGGGTTTAATTTATTGTTTTATGAAACTAGTTAAATACCAATGGGCTACACGATTACTGATAAATGCAGTTTTAATACCAGACAGTATTAAAATCTTACCAGCTATAAATTAACAAAGTGTCTTGAAGTATGGGAAAAAAATGTCCTAAGATAAGTAAGCGACTAATTATCTTTTTCTGAAATTAATAGCAATATAAGTATTAACTAATAGTAATATAACAATTATCTAATAGTAATATAACAATTATCTAATAGTAATATAATAATTATCTAATAGTAATATAACAATTATCTAATAGTAATATAACAATTATCTAATAGTAATATAACAATTATCTAATAGTAATATAACAATTATCTAATAGTAATGTAACAATTATCTAATAGTAATATAATAATTATAAGTATAAATCAAAATGTTTGCATGCCACATTATCATGACTAATTAGTGTTATGGAACTTATATAGATCCATTACTTATGTTAAGATCGAAATAAGCATAACCGTCCTAAGCATAATCAGCTTATAACATTCCCACTGCTGGGACACAGGCTTCCTCTCTTTGAGAGGGAGTGGGCCGTAGTCCACTAAGCGGGCCTAGTGCGGGTTGGTAGATGTCACATGGCTTTGATATTTTTGTTCTAGGACATTCCTTTACTGTTTTGAGAGCAGTGGTGATGAAATAATTTATACAAAGTAAAGCACCCGTCTGGGTTCGAACCTACGACCTACAACTCGTATGTCGGAGCGGATACTACTGAGCCGCCAATGCTCATAAATTTCTTAACCGAAATAAGAAATTATCTCGGAGCCCATTCGACTCGATCAGAATGACTAACCATTTATTCCATTTACCTATATGTTTACCTACCTATCGTCTACGGGCCTAACCGGCTCTATGCATATATTCAACAACTTTATTGACGAATTATTCCAGGGATGATATGAAATAGATAGCTGTGCCCCAAAAATCGCCGTTAGGTAAAAAATGACCGTAAAATGCTCGTAATGCCTCATTTATATACCTTTTATATTGTCTGTCAATAACCACTAACGGTAAAAATTGTCTATCAAGAGGGTTTTTGTGGGGACCCGCCTCCCCGGGACCTTTTAGTAGGCTAGGAAAACTGATTGGTATTTATTTTCGTTCGATGTGGATGGCTATAAGTAGAGATGCGCCGAGGGCTAGTTTATTATTCGGTACTCGGCATACTCGGCCATTTTGGTAGTATTCGTTATCGGCCGAATAACTCGGTTTGACTGCCGAGTTACTCGAAAAGAACTTATAAACTTATAACCTGACCTCTTTACAATATTAATGTAGAATAGTCATTCTCAGAAAAATCACGTGAAAAAAAAAACGCTATAGATGTTAATTCTTCGCAGCAATGCTAAAAACTTGCATGGCATTCTCCTATAATATTTAAAACCTTTCGTACGTTTCCAATACGTGCGTCAATTAAATCGAGTTACTCGGCAGAGTATTCGCATCGGTAAACATAATACCTGGCAATACTCGGTACTCTGTTACTCGGTAAAACTTGTACTCGGCGCACCTCTAGCTATAAGAGTAGGGGAAGACCAAAGAAACGAGGGATGGACTGTGTGAAAGATGATATGGATAGAAAGGGGATGACTACCAAGATGACGACTAATAGAGAAATAGGTACTCTAAATAAATTGAGATAAGAACTAAAGAATGACAATGATAAATCTCAAGTAATAACAATTTAAGATACTGGAAGAGATACTATGGATGTGACCACAAAACAATAGACTGGTTTCAGAGCTACCTCAGCAACCGCGAACAACGTGTCGAAATACGTTTGAGCGATGGCACAACCCTTGTCTCAACACCAGTCTCTGTAAATAGGGGTGTCCCGCAAGGCTCCATACTGGGGCCCATAATCTTTATTTTATATTGCGCGGACATAATAAAAACTATACAGCGTTGTAGATACCATATTTACGCTGATGATATACAGGTATATATCTCGTTCAAGCCTGACGAACATGAGAGAGCTCTGAAGGATCTAAACGAGGACCTTGAGAGGATAGCATGCTGGGCAGAAAATAACGGTTTAGTACTTAATCCTACCAAAACCAAATACATGCTACTTGGAACCAAGCACCAAATAAATGCTGTACCTTCAGGGCTCAATGTGACGTTATTGGGTGAGTTGGTCAGTCGAGTCAGTGAGGCACGAAATCTGGGTCTGTACATGGACGCTGAGCTGAGGTACGAGGGTCACGTGGCAGAGTCAGTGCGCAGCTGCTTTTATAGGCTCAAAGTCCTATACAAAATAAGGCCGTATCTGTCGGAGGAGCTGCGTATTCGATTGGTTGAATCCCTAGTACTCTCTAATTTAAACTACACAGATACCGTTTTCGGACCTAGACTGCTGGCAAGAACTGAACGACTGATTCAGAGAGTACAAAACGCCTGCGCACGATTTTGCTTCTCAGTTCCGCCTAGAAGCCATATAACACCTTTCTTAAATAAACACTCTATTCTTAAAATGAAATCGCGTCGCAAGTTACACTTAGCGTGTCTAATGTTTGGGGTTATTAAGCATAAAGAGCCAGCTTATCTGTACAAAAAACTAAGCTGGATCGCTAGTAGGAGAGAATGCGCGATCAGACAGTGCTCCCAGCAACTCTCTACAGAAGTGCACAAGACGGCCGCCTTCAGAGGCAGTTTCAGGTACGCCGCATCCAAATGCTGGAACAATATTCCCCCGCCGATAAGGAATCTAAAAACACTTGGTACCTTTAGAAGTCGATTACGGCAGTATCTGATTGACTCTCAGAAAAAACTGGGGTTGACCGTCACAAACACGTCCATAATATAGCAGATAGCTGGGGCTCTGCTCCACACGACATGTTTGTCTACACGTTATCCTGTAGACAAAGATTGAGACAACTGTGTAAAACGAAACGTAAATAACATAGGTATTACAATAGAAAATATATAAGCAATTACGCTATACTCACTGTACATAATTATTATAAAACCATAACATAACATTATTATACACCAACATGTAAACTCGTACATATATGTACACACTTAAAAACCTAAACTAGTCATTCATTACACAACATATTATTACCTACACTATGATAATCAAGTAATCCAGTAGACACTACACAAATATTTATTAAGTTTAAAATTTTAAAATCTTTTTTTCTGTCGGTTTTTAAAAGTAAGTAACTGTGGGTACTTACCACCTTTATAATATACGCGTCGCACTATGTAGGTACCATTTTGTTGAAACTCAGATGTGTCTTCTCGACATCCGTGTGTCACTAACGGGATGCAGCAGAATACCAGCGTCAGGTATTGTACCTGGCATATGCTGAGCTGGACTCCCATTTGGTGCAATCATAAGACACACACCGCCCAGTAGTGATCGACGTTATTGATGTTTATGAGCTAGGTGTCTATGGTTCATTTTATCTTTTTAATCTTTGTTATTTTTAATTTTTTTTTTCTCACCTTTTTTAATGTTTTTAATACCTGTATTGTGTCTTTTGTTGCACTAAATAAACGTTTTATCTATCTATCTATCTATCTATCTAAGAGATCTCAGAAAGCGATAAGGCCGTGGCCCATTGTATATTTTGTAGCGTTCGAACTATTTTTTGTTATGTACTTTTGTGGTGTACAATAAAGTATATATAAATTAGTAGATTGTTTGCCAAGTTTAGTAGTTGTCCTGATTGTCCAACGATCATCGGAATACCTTGCAACGTAGCCTGTCCACCTCCACATTTATTTTACGGGATCCCAGATAAAATAATATCCGAAGTGTCTATTCATAGATCTAAAAACATTTTGGTTAATATTGTAGTAATATTTAGATAGTGAAAAGACCGAATTATCAAAGGAGTATAAGGCCGCAGTTAGACGGCGCGAAAAATTTCTTGCGGCTACCGCGCGGCGGCTGTGCGGTGTCCGCATGCTATGTGTTCAGTCATAGCAATTTATGTTTTATTAACTAAGACACAACATTGAAATTCTTTGTTTCGACTACGCGGCGGCCGCGCGCTGTCGACACGGTCGGCAGGCGGCCGATCTCGCTCGAATGTTCACGATCTACGTCCCGCGCCCGTGTCCCAGCATTCTCCTTTCCTTCAATCAGCCACTTCTTTGCAGTCACTTTACAAAGCGCGCACAATCGCCGCGTGCCCGCCGCGTGCGTGACGGGTGTGCGGTGAAGACGTGAAATAATTAATGTCATTAAAACGCGCCCTAACGTTTTCTTAGATAATTAGGTAATGAGGGTAGAAATAAACATGAGTATAGGCCGACCGCTAACTGAGACGTTGCCTGTGTTAGCAGCGCGGTGCGTGATGCGAGAGCTCAGCGATCAACTTGTGACAACTATCACCCCTCCCGCACCGCGCAGCTACCTCAGGAACGTCTGAGTTATGCGGTTGGCCTATAATGATATAGTTAACGTTTCAATGATCACTTTGAATCAGCCCTACTAACTAAATCAAGATAGATGCTTCAGTAACCTCGACGCTTATTTTTAATGCTTGTTCCCTTTACCGATGTCAGTAATGTCCAAGATTAACACATATTTTTATTTTATAATTTATTTTGTACGATGTGATATGGTTTGAAGGGAGTTGAATATTGATATGATGGCTAATTAGAAAGAAAACGACGTACTGCAGTTATAAAATTAAAGGGAGACTCATTAAGGGTCGACTCACACGTAGCCGCTTCTTATGTCACAAAAGGCATTTTTGATGCTATTTCCAAAATAATAATATTGTCGAACTGTAGAAAATTTCTAACAAAAGTTTTCAATCTCTCTCTAATTCCTTCAAGTCAGCCTGACTTGTGAGATTTCTGAACCAAAAGTTATTAATCTTGATTATTTCGCTTTATAATTGTTACGGTATCGAAATAGCGGGTCTTGAAACTTCCGGGGATTCGATTGGTGTGAAAATAATCTCAATAATTGATTCAAAATAATCCCTTTCCTCGAATGATTTTCTGTGCCACCAGATAAGGGCTTTTAAAAGGAGATTATTTATTAAACTCCACGTACAATAGCGCACAAGCAAGGCGGGCATTGGTGAAGGAAAACATCGTGAGGAAACCGGCATGTCCTAGAACCAAAAATTCGAAGACATGTGACATCTACCAACGCGCACTGGGCCCGCGTGGTGGATTACGGCCCACTCCCTCTCACTGAGAGGAGGCCTGTGTCCCAGCAGTGGGAACATTATAAGCTGATGATGATGATGATGATGAAGGCGGGCATTTTCTGCCAGTCAACCTTTGAGTTAATAGGACTTTGGACTTACCAGGTTTATTCTGCAAGAATCTCATCGTGAAAACGTACGTAGAGCGCGCGCAAGGTAATTCTGCGGGCGACGTTTGACTTCAAGGTCAGTCCCTGCCAGCAATTTTAATCACTTTCGGCGTAATAATGAAAATTATTTACTTTGGAGAACACGAATCTCAACACACACTTTTTACACCTGAAGTAAACGTCCAGATAACGGCAAACGATTATTTCCGATCTCGGCCGCGCGCATACTTAATTTGCGCGCACTCTAACTAGAAGAGCCTGATTGATGAACAAATGATTTATCTCTGCGACGTGAATGCATTGCGTGCCAGGAGTTGAAGGAGATGATTATAGGGAAGTATACAGCGGATTTATTCTGCAAAAATCTGAACGTGAAAACTTAGGTGAAGTGAGCTGTAATTTCACCTGATACTTGGGATCAACCAACCAAAGGGGTTAACCTACGCTTGCGGCGGTTGGTCCGTGTATGAGTGACCATCTTTACATACCAAAACCCTCCGTCCCTCGAAAATCACGTTAAACCGTTGGTCCCGGCTGTCATTCGTGGATCTTTGATAGACGTTACGGGTCGTCAGAAGCCCGAAAGTCTGACAACCAGTCTTACCAAGGGGTTTCGTATTAAATTTTGCTGCAAGCTGTTCTCCTCGGTGTTAGGTGTGTGGCAGTGATTCACATGTATTCATGGTTTTAGGCTAACCCCCTTACTAATAAACGTTGTATAGCGTCTGTATAGTTACACAACGCTTTGTCTTCTTCTTTCGAAAGTCAAATTACTGACGACTGAAAGAGAGAAATCGGTGTGTAATTACGTTTATTAGTAAGAAGGTAAGTGATTAGAATAGGAATACTAACGTAGGGCTAAGGAATATTGTTACTAACGCAACTTAGTCATGATACTGGATGAATAAAGATATTATTATTTTTATCCAGTAACTGGGTTGTGGAGGTCAGATGGGCAGTCGCTCCATCTAAAATACTGGTATTCAGTTAGACTGAAAGCCAACCCCAATGTAGTTAGGCAGAAAAGGCTAGGCAGTTGGTGACTAGGTATCAACGCTATTGTCAGTTCACTTCACCTAAGTTTTCACAGTGAGATTTTTACAGAAAAGATCGGCTTGTTTAGGTAGTTACTCAAATCTTTTAATCTATGTGTTTACTATCGTGTATTCATATTATAATAATAAATACTCTTTATTATCCTCAACTTATATTTTTACATTTCATTTATCGTCGCCATGGAGTGAAAACCTCGGGAATGTAAGTAGCATTTTATGCATTTCGGACAATCTTATAGTATCGAACAGTTCTGGATATTAAAGCGGGTTAAATTTCCATATTATTTAATAAGAATACGGAACCTCCTTTTATGAAGTCGGTAAAAAAAACATAAAAGATACCGTACAAAAATTTTACAGCACGCAGTTCTTTCTTCCTTCCGACAAGTTACTTCTTTTACACTTACGAGGTTTTCACTCTAAGGCATCGTTATATAGGTAGGTATAGTTTCAATTACATTTAGTTACAACAATTAAATTTAGTTGGGTACATTGCTGCTTCAAGTTTTTCCAGGTGTTTTTCTCTTCCGCTTACTGTCCAGTCCTTTCCGGCAGTTTCTTTTATTTCCTCTGCCCAATGTTCTCTGGGTCTTCCTCTGGCTCTCTTGGATCTGCACCCTAATTTGAAATCCCAAATCACAATCTGAATCATTTTGATATTACTAAACCATTGCTTCATATGTTCGAAACATTTATCTGCTCACCAACGTAAATAACGTAATGAATGTTGTTGAACTGTCAAAATTAAAGCCATTACTACTGACAGTATGTTACGCAATTGTTATTCTTGCGTGTAACACACACGCAAGAATAACAATTGTTACACGACAATAAAAAAAAACTGAATAAAATATTGTACCGTCTCTACATCACAATAATAAAACTTAAACATGACAGAAAAACTGAAATTATCTCGCGCCACACGCAAAAGGGAGCAACATAAATTTTCATAAAAGACGGTGAATACGCAAATAAGCCGTAACATTTATTTACAAACGCGTTATTGCCAGTATTACACGGTATTGCACGTTCACCTGATTTTATTTATTTGAATATATGAGCTTTTTTACCCCTTTACCCAAACAGAGGCTTTCTGTTATGATTTTCGTTAGATATGTCTGAATGAAATTATTATCTGTAGTTGGTGGTATGATATTCTTTCTACAGAGTTATTTAACTTCTGACAGCAGCAACTCAATAGAAACCTTACTGTAATGAGAATAAAATTCACTATGATTTTGATAGACATGTCAGTGGCAGCAACCAAACAGCAACCTTATTATTACGGTCATAAAGATCACTGTGATTTTGACAGTCATATTAAGGCCAGGATCTTCGAGCGTAGTAGGCATTTAGCGTTACCTCCGTCCTCGCGTGGCAAATGCCGCGAAAGCGCAGTTCGAATGAACTCGCTGACCCCTGTCACGGTTATTTTTATAAGTAAAAGTATTGTGAATCGGCCCTATTCTTGAAATATAGGGCTGCTCGTCTACAGTATATTAATTTCATCATCCTACTTTAGTTTCTTTCTAGTTTTGTGATTGTAAATATTATATTTTAACCGACTTCAAAAAAGGCGGAGGTTCTCAATTCGGATATTTCTATTTTTTTTTATGTATGTTGGGGGGGCATAACTCCATCGTAAATAGACAGATCTGCAATTTTTTTTTTTGAAGTGAAAACTTCTTTAGCATCGTTGTGATGTGATTTGAAAATTTTATGAAACGAAAAAGCAACAGTAAAAAGAGACATGAGATTTAACGTGGGAGAAAATGAGATAGGAAGCATTATACAGTGTTTTTGTTTTTTATTATTACAAATGACATCACATTTAATCCTATGCTACTAATTTGTGGTGATGATGATGATGAGGATGATGGTGATGGCGATGGCGATGGTGATGGCGATGGTGATGGTGATGGCGATGATGATGATGGCGATGGTGATGGCGATGGTGGTGGTGATGGTGATGGCGATGGTGATGGCGATGATGATGATGGTGATGCGATGGTGATGGTGATGGCGATGGTGATGGTGATGGCGATGGTGATGTTGATGATGGTGATGGCGATGGCGATGGTGATGGCAATGGTGGTGGCGATGGTGATGGCGATGATGATGATGGTGATGCGATGTTGATGGCGATGGTGATGGCGATGGTGATGGCGATGATGATGGCGATGTTGATGATGGCGATGGTGATGGCGATGGCGATGGTGATGGCGATGGCGATGGTGATGGTGATGGTGATGGCGATGGCGATGGTGATGGTGATGGTGAAGGATGGATGGATGGATGGATGGATGGATGGATGGATGGATGGATGGATGTTCTTTAGCATCGTTGTGATTTGAAAGTTTATGAAACGAAAAAGCGACAGTAAAAAGAGACATGAATTCATAAGATTTAACGTGGGAGAAAATGAGATAGGAAGCATTATACAGTGTTTTTGAAGGTTTCATTTCTACCACGTGTGAATTGCACACATGCTGTTTTTTTTATTTTTGTAAAGATCTGATGATGACTTTCAGAGACAAACAACGGAACTCTTCAATAAATGCCAGCAAATCAACCGCGATTGCTGCTATAGCATATGTAATCGCAATCACACAACATAACATCACGCCTGTACCCTTCAAAGGGTAAAGCAGATGTGTTCAATAGCTTTGTTACTGATATTCACATAGCAAGTAGTGACATATGAATTTGTTTGGGGTAGGTAAGTACAACTAAAAAGTGAAAAATAAAAACTTTTTTACAAAAAAAAAAACCGACTTCCAAAAAAAAAAAACACTACAAAGTGAAAAATAACTTTAGTTTCGAAAGTCGGTGTCAAAAAATGAAAATATATTCTTCACGTTGTAGTGTTTTTTTTTTTGAGTCGGTTGTTTTTTTTGTAAAACACTTTTTTTGGTTGCTTGAATTCGTCAATAAGTTTTTTTAATTAAATCTACTAATCAAAAACACCACAATACGTATTTTTATTGAACTCTTCCTATTTCATTCACAACGAATTTCATATTTTTAAATAAAAAAACAGCAAGTGTGCAATTCACACGTGGTAGAAGTGAAACCTTCAAAAACACTGTATAATGCTTCCTATCTCATTTTCTCCCACGTTAAATCTTATGAATTTACATGTCTCTTTTTACTGTCGCTTTTTCGTTTCATAAACTTTCAAATCACAACGATGCTAAAGAACATCCATCCATCCATCCATCCATCCATCACCATCACCATCGCCATCGCCATCGCCATCGCTATCACCATCGCCATCGCCATCACCATCGCCATCACCATCACCATCATCATCATCGCCATCGCCATCACCATCGCCATCACCATCGCCATAACCATCGCCATCGCCATCACCATCGCCATCACCATCATCATCATCGCCATCACCATCGCAATCACCATCGCCATAACCATCGCCATCGCCATCACCATCATCATCATCGCGATCACTATCACCATCACCATCGCCACCACCATCGCCATCACCATCACCATCGCCATCACCATCGCCATCACCATCGCCATCATCATCGCCATCACCATCACCATCACCATCACCATTGCCATCACCATCGCCATCACCATCACCATCATCATCACAAATTAGTAGCATAGGATTAAATGTGATGTCATTTGTAATAATAAAAAACAAAAACACTGTATAATGCTTCCTATCTCATTTTCTCCCACGTTAAATCTTATGTCTCTTTTTACTGTAGCTTTTTCGTTTCATAAAATTTTCAAATCACAATAATGCTAAAGAAGTTTTCACTTCGAAAAAATATAATATTTTACCTATACAATCACAAAACTAGAAACACAAACTCAAAAACTCAAATTTTGCAATTGAATATAAACCTTATTCCGTTGTAGTAAAGTTGAAAATCTATTACAGATATTACGATAATTGTAAATTTATGGTACCGACCTGCTACTGCTAGTACTGTGACGAAAGCAAGAGAACCTATACAACTACAATATTATTCTGTCGCGTCGTCTTATAAGTGGGTAGTTATAAATACGTAGAAAAATAATAATCAAAATTACCTTATGTTTTTTTAAGCTTTGCAGTTCAATGCTGAACGTTTTTTTTCTTTCTTCTGTTTTTATTCCCCATAATTTAATCTTAATTATCACTATATTACAACTATATTATAACAAACTAATATTTAGTTTAATTATTAATACTAGAACCTAAACAATATTTACAGACTGAATTTTGAAACTAATACACAAACACGGAAATTAACTAACAATATTATAACGTATATTTCGATCGATTAGCGGGAACGCGGCGAGCCAGCAAAAGCGACACAGGTCCTACCTCGGTAACGCCCGGCGGGCTACTGAAGTGAAGCGCGCAGGCCGCCTTTTTAGATTATATCTTGTTAAGACAATAAAAATCAGTTTTGAGAAAAATTAACCGTAGAATGTTCTACTATACATCATTGCCTATTTTTTCATATATTTTTTGCGAGTAAAAGTTAAGTCTACTTCAAATGCGACTTGAAAAACGATTAAAAACTTCGCTGTTTTCGATTTGTTTGCGATTTTTTATGATCGAGTGAAGTTGTAAATATCGTGTTTTGAACCATAGAATAATCAAGAATGTTAGTTAAACTATGCCATATATTTTTTTCAGATTAAAACAAAGAATATTTGATTGTTTAATGTTGAATCAAAAATAGGTCGATTCCGAGATTTCCGAGAGTCCTGGCCTTAATGGCTGCAACACAACATCAACCTTTTAGTCACGAGACTAAAGACCTGTGATTTTGACAGTCATATCAGTGGCTGCAACACAACACCAACCTTTTAGTCACGAGACTAAAGATCACTGTGATTTTGACAGTCATATTAGTGACTGCAACACAACACCAACCTTTTAGTTACGAGACTAAAGATCACTGTGATTTTGACAGTCATATTAGTGGCTGCAACACAACACCAACCTTTTAGTCACGAGACTAAAGATCACTGTGATTTTGACAGTCATATTAGTGACTGCAACACAACACCAACCTTTTAGTTACGAGACTAAAGATCACTGTGATTTTGACAGTCATATTAGTGGCTGCAACACAACACCAACCTTTTAGTTACGAGACTAAAGATCACTGTGATTTTGACAGTCATATTAGTGGCTGCAACACAACACCAACCTTTTAGTCACGAGACTAAAGATCACTGTGATATTGACAGTCATATTAATGGCTGCAACACAACACCAACCTTTTAGTTACGAGACTAAAGATCATTGTGATTTTGACAGTCATATTATTGGCTGCAACACAACCCCAACCTATTAGTCACGAAACTAAAGATCACTGTGATTTTGACAGTCATATTAGTGGCTGCAACACAACACCAACCTTTTAGTCACGAGACTAAAGATCACTGATCAGAGGTAATATATTGTGAAAGTACTATATATCTATAGCTTATATTTGTCTTGCTGAAAAAAGGTAATACTAAAAATTGTGTTTAGTATTTCCAACGTAATAAATATCTAGTTGTTTTATTTAATCCAACTTTAATACACTAGCAGTGAATCCAGTTTTTATTAAAATCTAATCAATGCCTTGTTATAAAAATATGCAGAAATCATTACTCGGCTTCCAGTCTAACAGGGTGCAGCTAAATACCAGTATTTTACATGGAGTGACTGCCTATCTGACCTCCACAACCCAGTTACTGGTAATACCATACTCCTTGGTAAGACTGGTTGTCAGATTTTCAGGTTTCTGATGACCCGTAACGACTGTTAAAGATCCACGAATGACAGCCGGGACCAACGGCTTAACGTGCTTTCCGAGGCACGGAGAGATCTTGGTATGTAAAGATGGTCACCCATCCACGGACCAGCCGCGGTAGGCGTAGCTTAACCTGATCGATCGGCTCGTGCGGCTGTTATTACTTAGCGACAAGCCCATTTTATAATAATTGATTTAAGCCCATCTTTATAATAATTTACGTAAATACATAAGTTAGTATTAGTAGTACAAAATTAGATTAAACCGCTCGCGCTACCCAAACAAAACCCGTTTGTTTATTACATAAGATCCGGTTAATGGACTGCAGATAACCGGATTAAGTGTAGGTAACGCACCCGATATAAAAGCTTCGGTTAGTTTACACGTGCCCATTAATATTACCTTATATCCCTTTTGTTCAACACTGTTATAATATGTAGGTAACATGTGGTAACTACTTAGTAGTTTGAAACTCCCTAAGTATTTCTGTGTTCCTGGTACTTTATGCCCGGTTTGCATATGGCTTCTGCGATACAAATTACTGAACCTCAATGGCAAATCATTTTAGGTAACATATTAAAAGCGGTTTTGGAAACTTATGAGCATGTAGACTTGTTTTTATATTTATCATAATTTTATTAAGAAAATTCAGTCACACAAGTGACCAAATGGCAATGTCGACTCTCTCTGCATTTAATTTCACAATGAATTAAAGAGCTTCCAATTCGAACTAAAAAGAGTCCCGGACCACCGTACCATATATAAACTACATATAAAAAAAATACTTTAGGAAAAAAAACTCCTTGTATGTAGTTATAAGGAATTTGTTTTTACTAAAGTATTTCAAGTAGTTTTAGTACTATACGGTGGTACGAAACCCTTTTGGCCCTTTAGTTTTAACTTTTTTATATGTTTGAATATAGCGGCCCTTTTAGTACATACTCTGTGAAAACTTCAAGTGTCTACCTATTACGGTTCAAATGATACAACCCTGTGGCAGACGGATGGATGGACCGACAGCGGAGCCTTCGTAATAGGGTCCCGTTGGAACGATTCTAAGCAGGGCGGCGATATAGTCACCTGCATCCATCAAGGGGGTAATTCTACACGTCATTCTACTCGTAAACAACTTTCGCTATGAAACTCATACTTACTTACTTTATTTATAGCTAATCGTATGCTGCACTGGTTGATGTCATCACATCAACACCGGCTTTCGTTGAAAACCAGCGCTGGGGCTCTGTCTCGTATAGGGTCTTAGCATTATGCTGAGCGATGTCCGTTCTGCGTGGATGTGACGCATGTTTTCTGGTTTGTGTTCTTTTTATGCGTCATGTTTACCGCAAACAAAAGTATTTTCTTTCTTTCTGTCTAGTACCCGTAACAAAAATACCATATATACATGCATCGAAATACTGTGTCTACGGTTGTATAGAAATAATCGCTACCCTGTATTTATACACGTAATAAAACTATCATAACTATATTTTCTACAGTTAAGTCAATTTTGCTCATACGTGTAAATCCACTGGTAGGTAGGCGTAGGCGTAATTATTTGTAGTTTATCGATAAGATTTTTGCTGTATCACCACCAGACCATTAACCCAAAACCAGGCCACCACTAAAACTAAATCCTAGCTCTAATCTCACGTACAGAAAATCCGTACAACAAGCGAAAAAGCAATTACTCAAAAATTGGCTGAAACAGCAACTATGACTGGTTAGATAAACACCGTGGCATCGGTCCAAGTGCACAGTACATCATAGACGTACGTCAGACGTGCCCAATCGAGCCGACGGATCTTGGATCACAACGGACCCGTCTTAAATCGGATCGTCCTACTTAATCTGGAAAGGGACGATGGGAACGCCATTTTAAGGCTGTCGAGTTTTTGTAGGCATTCGATTCCGGTGTCTGATTTGAAATTGGAGATAGAATCTAGGGTTGAGATCACGTAGAATTTGGCTTACTTATTACTTATTTATTTATCCTCACACTGGAACGCCATACAGCAATTACACCAACGGAGCATAAAATTACCTCATGTGTTGCTCTCCAAAACCTAAAACAAACCAAATGCTTTTATTATACTTACCAACTGTTCGGTGTTTCCACCAAACACCTTAGTTAGCAATATTGGCGCGACGCGTTGACCTAATTTTATTACTTATTTAATATTATTATTTATTCCTTCATTTTAATAATTGCACCTACCACTGTTTGTCTCTGCATCACCAAAAAGTTGACTTGTAGAAAACGCCTATGGCATTAAGTCCGCCTCTGTAGATTTGTGTGTTTAAAGTATTAAATAAATAAATAAGTATTAGATTTAGTGCACTTTTGACTACCGCGTTAGTCTTAATATTCAAACATTTCATCAACATTGCTGTTCAACCATGAACATACCATCATTACACGCGCCAACAACAGCATCACAGCGTCAGCGTTAAGAGCGACATACATACGTTCTACGCGCCGGCAACACCAGCACACCGTCAGCACTAAGAGGTGGCCTACTGAGATCTTCGCTTCATCGGCTCAATACACACACGACACACATGTAAATAGGTATCAATGTGTATTGACCACAAAAATTGTATATAATTAAGTCTATTATTGTAATAAAATTAGTCATCAAGCTGGAGTCGAGTGTGATTCATCTCCTATACCTCCTCTTACTGTGGCCAAGACACCTTTAGCCATCATCGGTCCTATGAGTCTGTGGGATCGGCAGTAAGAAAACCATTTCCTGTGTACATTGCACGACGTACACGAAACCCTCTTCCTACCCAAATTCCGTCTGTCACCGTAGGTCTCCTTGTGACAGACTTCCCTCTCACGTAACCAACGTAACCTACGTTTGGTATGGTTTGTATGGTAGGCTAGGGCATTAGGGTACTTTTACTAGGGTGCTAGGTAGGTAATTACTACAGGGCTAGGATAACTAGGGTGCTAGGTAATTACTGTAGGGCTAGGTCGGCGTCAGTTGGGCTTTAGGTACTGGTTCAGGCTCAATTGTCTCAACCGTAGTCACATCGTACGCACTTGGAATAACGGCCGTACTAAGCTGTAAGTCCCGGTGTGTACATTTTGGTCCTTCGAGCGATTTTAGGGAACCAGGGAGCGTGTGTAATCGGTACTTTAACGTAGTAACGTTTATATAAAAATCAACAAATATAAAACGGTCGTCTTTTTGTCCAACACCAATATTGGCTGAGTAACGTTTAGACGCACTTCGAACTAGCAGGCAGTAAAGGAGCTGACATACTAATACGCCATTGAACGATAGCGAATCGGAATTCGGTACTAACAAACGGACTCATCGATATTTTGAGAAGTAACGCTTAGAGTATATCAAAGGACAGTAAAGATGGACGTACAAGAAATAAACGAAGTTATACGAAGCCAAGAAGCAGATTACAATGAGCTAAGACAAATATTCACCAACATCAAGAAAGATTCAGCATCAAGGAAGACTCTAAAATATATCACGGAGAGGAAAACTCGACTCACAGAAGTATTTACTAGAACGTCCAAAAACCATTTACGACTACAAGACCAAGATGTGTTGTGTGATCACAAATACATCACTACCAACTACTTTGGGTCTATCAACACACTGTATACGCAGGCTATTGAATACCTGTTAAAGTGTGAGAAAAGACTACAGGTAGTGAACCAACTATATGAGCCAGAAGATTTACAAACCGAAGAGGAAGAAGGCATTAGCTCACCCAAACTATTTATTCAACTATTTCGGATTAATCAGATGCAGAAAAAGTTACAGTCAGCAACTCAATTAATTACCGAAGAGAAAGCAAGTTGGTACTTAGAATCTGTATTGACTAATTTACAAAAACAATGGCAAGAAATTGAAGAAACACATGTACTCATTCTAATGGAAGATAGTACGTTAGAACACAGCTATTTTCAAGAGAATATGTTTGAAAAAACCCAAACGAAATTCGACCTTGTGATGGAAAGATTATTTGGAAGAATAGGTCAAAAATCGACACACAACAATCATAAAACCTCGGTTAAGTTACCACAAATAATAATTCCAACATTCAGTGGAAGTTATGAGTCATGGAATTCCTTTTACGATTTATTCTTGAAAATAGTACACGAAGATAAATCGTTGAGTGACACAGAAAAAATGCAGTATTTAAAAACGCATGTACAAGGTGACGCCGCTAAGCTGATCAAGCATTTAACAGTTTGTGATGCAAATTACATAACTGCATGGAATTTGTTGACAAGACGATACAAAAATGAAAGACTAATCATTACTAAGCATATTGATAATATTCTAAGTATGTCGAAAATAAAGAAAAGTAATGCCGCGAACTTAAAAAATCTCCATGATACATTCAACGAAAACCTAGAAGCACTAAAAAGTCAAAACATCGACATTTCAACTTGGGACCCTATTTTGACAAGAATACTTAGTAGAATATGGGACTCAGAGACTGATGAGAAATACGAACATCAACTAATAGAGCCTAATAAAGTACAAGAAATTTCGGCAATGATGCAATTTTAAGAAAAAAGGTTTAAGTGTCTGGAAACTTCAAGCACTCTGAGGGAAGAAGCGTTTGTTTACAAATCGCGCCATGAGTCATCAAATTCAACTAACAAACAAGTAGATCAACGTGTATGCTGGTTTTGCCAAAGTCGCGAACACAGCATTTACCAATGTACTGGTTTTAAAACGCTATCAGTGCAAGAACGCAATAACATTGTAAATGAAAAACAGAAGTGCAAAAACTGTTTGACTCATGAAACGTCGGTAAAATGTCACAGTGAGAAAAGTTGTGGATACTGTGGGAAAAGAGGGCATCATTCCTATTTACACCATCATAACAATAATATTACAACAAGACACGCAAAAAGTGAGCCAAACAAGGAAAATTTGTCGACCCCATCTACAAGTAAATCTATTAAAAAAACTGTGTCCAATATATCAACTATTAACAAAACAAATATACCAAAAACCACACTACTAGCGACGGCCCTAATAAAAGCTCACTCGTCGGACGGGACATTGCATTTATTAAGGGTTCTATGTGATCAGGGTTCAGAGGCATCATTCTGTACAGAAGAGGTTGCCCAATTATTGGCATATCCACGTATTAAGATACATACAGAAGTGATCGGGATTGCTGACGAAAAACCTAAAACATCGAAGAACTCTGTCAATGTTATGCTACAGCCAAGATTTCCGAGCGAATACAGGTTACCAGTCACACTTATAATACTACCAAAACTAACTGGCTGTTTACCAGAGAAAAATTTACCAGAACTAAAATCGGATTGTTTACAAAACAAACTATTTGCCGATCCTACATACTACAAAAGAGGCCCAATAGATATAATATTGGGGGCTAAAGAATATAGCGACTTACTACTAAACGGATTACACAAGGTGCAAGACGGAATCATCGCTCAAAATACCGAATTTGGGTGGATTTTATCCGGGATTTGCGGCGATACTACCAATACTAATACAGTTATCAGTATGATGACACGGACTACAGAAGTTCAACAACTAAACAAGTTTTGGGAATTAGAAGAAATTCCTGAAAAATACCAAGTAACTAACGAGGATCAGGCGTGTGAAAACTATTACCAACAAACAACTATAAGAAATCCAGATGGGATATACACAGTGAAACTACCATTCAAAAATCATAGCGTAGATTATGGGAATTCGCGCAAAAAAGCTATTGCAAGACTATTACAATTAGAACGGAAGTTCGACAAGGATGAAAACTTACGGAAAAAATACCAGGACTTTCTCAATGAGTACTTAGAAATGGGCCACATGAGGAAGGTATCTAGTACTGACTATTACCACGGTAAATACTATATACCACATCAACCAGTCATTAGAGAAGATTCACTAACTACTAAGCTACGAGTAGTATTTGATGCGTCGAGCAAGTCAAGTACTAACATAAGTCTAAACGATAATATGTTTACGGGACCAAGACTACAGCAAGAATTAGCAGTTATACTGTTACGTTGGCGTAAACACAAGATAGCATTTATGGCGGACATCGAAAAAATGTACCGATACATAAATATTAACCAAGAAGACTACACCTACCAACGAATAGTATGGAGGAATTCACCGAAACATATGATCGACGAATACGAATTAACTACTGTGACTTATGGAACTGCAGCTGCCCCATATTTAGCGATTAAGACGCTACAACAACTCGCTGCTGATGAAGAAGCGAACTACCCAATAGCCAGCCAAAGAACTCTCCAGGACTTCTACGTGGACGATATTTTGTCAGGAGATACGAATGTTGAGGCAGCAAAAATTTTACAAGAAAACTTAATAAATATGCTACAAAAAGGTGGCTTCAAGCTACGCAAATGGTCGTCTAACAGTGCTGAATTGTTAGAAAATATACCTAACGAGAGCAAAGACGACCAAATGATGAAAATATCGCTAGATGAAACTAGAAAATCCTTAGGGGTATTGTGGTCACCATTAGAGGATAGTTTTTGGTTTCAGATTACTATCAACCAAAATGAAAAACCAACGAAACGATTTATTTTATCGGAAATAGCTAAGATATTTGATCCTCTGGGATGGTTAGCACCTGTTGTCATAAATATGAAACTCATGATTCAGGAACTTTGGACAAATGGCACAGAGTGGGATCAGCCCGTAGAGGAAACTATTAAAACAAGGTGGATTGAATTACAAAAACAACTAAAAACTATTGAGAAGATTTCCATCCCAAGATGGTGTCATTTTTCAAATGAATCGAAAGTCGAGCTGCATGGGTTTAGTGATGCTTCTGAAAAAGCATACGGTGCAGTAATATACTCTCGGGTACAAAATAATAACACATTTAACGTAACCCTTTTGCAAGCTAAGTCAAAGGTAGCGCCAAAAAAGCAGAAAACTACATTACCAAAGTTGGAGTTATGTGCTGCACTATTATTAACCCAATTGATGGAAAAAGTTATTAATGGAATGGAAATGCAAATTACAAATATTTATTGCTGGACGGACTCCATGATTACTCTCGGCTGGATCAAGGGTGAAGCTGAGCGATGGAAGACGTTCGTAGCTAATAGGAACGTAAAAGTTACATCGAGAGTAACAACCATTGGTTCAGTACTGTCGACCACAACAGTGTAAACATACGTGTTATGCAGACTTACCAACTAGCATATAATTACATGGAAGAAATCACGGATTATTACAACGGGCTATTAGAGATATACTTAACCAAGGCGACAGTATATAGTGTTTTATCACCAAAGAACGTCACTGACCTGATATCATCAGCAAACAAAAAACTACCATCTAAACTAAGAATTGTTCAACAACAGTTACTAGACACCAAGATATATGAGAACAAGACTCATATAAAAGTATACGCCTATTTTCCTATACAAGACATAACTAAATATACTTTAATGTATGTTACACCAGTCCCAAAGATAAACTCTGACAAGTCTACCCAAAGTATAGAAGTACCTAAAGCGTACATAGGGTTAGATTACAACAACGAAATGTATTTTGACTTGAACTATGAGGAGTTCAAACGTTGTTTAGAATGGACTAACCATTTTATTTGCTTTCCTGGGGCCGTGAAAAACATGCAATTAAAAGAAAATTGCATTGTAAATCAACTATTCAAAAACCAGACACATACGAAATGTCCGACTAAAACATATTATTTATCCAATAAAATAATATGGAAACAACTTTACATGCCAAACACTTGGTTATTCATTGTACGAGATCGGGTTACAACGTCAATACTTTGTGATGGACAAAGAGAAGAATTCGAGCTTCAAAACGTTGGTGTAATACGAATCGCAGATAACTGCGTTATCAAAACAACTAACAACATATTAACTGCCAAAAGAATTGTTTCAGTACCGATTGTAACATCATACTCAAAACAAATAGACTTTCCCATAACAACGCACATGGCGACTAAATCCATGCTAAACATTACCAAAGAAGAAGAAGTTGTAGATAACTCAAAAGATAGTTTTCAGAATCTAGTTAATCAGGAAAATGCTTTACAAACCGAATTAGATAGTACTATTTGGAGTCAAATTAGTTCTCACGCATACTTAACTAGTGCGGTATCGTGTATAATCATGTTTTTAATCTTTTTGTTTTTAGTTTGCTACGGCCCAGCTATACTGAGATGGGTTCGAGTCACAGTGCAGCACAAGACCAGAAGGACAAGTCCCGAGCCAGCGAAGCAACCAGCAAGAGAACCAAATTCACTTGCTGCTAACAAGACAATCACTAAACCAACAACAGGCCAACCAACTATCACAACGGAACCTCTGTATAGTTTACCACATCAACACGAAACTATTGAATTATACCAACTGGAGCCTAGGTCCTGAGAGGCGCCAGAATGTTCAACCATGAACATACCATCATTACACGCGCCAACAACAGCATCACAGCGTCAGCGTTAAGAGCGACATACATACGTTCTACGCGCCGGCAACACCAGCACACCGTCAGCACTAAGAGGTGGCCTACTGAGATCTTCGCTTCATCGGCTCAATACACACACGACACACATGTAAATAGGTATCAATGTGTATTGACCACAAAAATTGTATATAATTAAGTCTATTATTTTAATAAAATTAGTCATCAAGCTGGAGTCGAGTGTGATTCATCTCCTATACCTCCTCTTACTGTGGCCAAGACACCTTTAGCCATCATCGGTCCTATGAGTCTGTGGGATCGGCAGTAAGAAAACCATTTCCTGTGTACATTGCACGACGTACACGAAACCCTCTTCCTACCCAAATTCCGTCTGTCACCGTAGGTCTCCTTGTGACAGACTTCCCTCTCACGTAACCAACGTAACCTACGTTTGGTATGGTTTGTATGGTAGGCTAGGGCATTAGGGTACTTTTACTAGGGTGCTAGGTAGGTAATTACTACAGGGCTAGGATAACTAGGGTGCTAGGTAATTACTGTAGGGCTAGGTCGGCGTCAGTTGGGCTTTAGGTACTGGTTCAGGCTCAATTGTCTCAACCGTAGTCACATCGTACGCACTTGGAATAACGGCCGTACTAAGCTGTAAGTCCCGGTGTGTACAATTGCCACTAAGAACAGTTTAAAAGTGAGTCAATAATATTTATTGACTCACTTTCAAAATGTTTATGTTGAACACTATTTAATAGTGTTCAACATAGACATTATTTTGTTTCTCCTGAAAAACACCGACACCACGCTTCGTACCCGACACCAACCTTTATTAAATTAAATTACCTTAATTTTTTAATAAAATATCAAACTCTTTTAATTTTTCTAAAAATCTCATCTTTCTGACGAAAATATTGAATACCTTTATTACCTTTATTGCGTGGATTTGTGTATTTTGTCCAAAAACTACATATTTAAAAATTAACACACACGTGTTTTATTGTGTACCCAAACTAAATTTCTCTGAATTTTATTCACACTTTTATCCATTGCAACTGGGTTGTAGAGGTCAGATAGGCAGTCGCTCCATGTAAAATACTGGTATTCAGCTGCGTCTGGTTAGACTGGAAGCCGACCCGAACATAGTTGGGAAAAGGCTAGGCATGATGACTTTTATCCATTGCAAATAAAATGTGAATCTCACTGAAAAATACCGCATAAGATTACAGATATATTTTGTACAAAAAAATGTATATTGTCTGTCTGTATGCGTAAGCTTGACTTAAAGAAAATATTTGATGAAAAATTTATCGAATAAAAATTTCTTGCAGAGTCAACATAAGTATCGCTAACTTTGGCTGTGACTTTACCCGTCAGTAAAAAATAATAATTGCCACAAATAAATATTATATCTGAGCTAAATTCGAAGGCTTTGAGTACACTATAATCATAAAATAATAAGTAGTTTCATTTTATGCATGACACAAGTGTGTCGCCAACTTTATTCCGAACGTAAGCATTGAACTGGAGTTACAACTTGATTGGGGTCACTTCGGAAGGCTTCGGCATGCTTCGGCACTCATTCGTGAAATAGGTCAAGAGACGGATGAACAGTTCCGCGACGATTTGTCATTGTCGCCGACTTTCACATAAAAAAGGGGAATCGCTCTCGTGAAACCCTGAAGGATCCTTGTTTGGCCTGTTTTTGAAATGTGTTTGGCGTATCCGTTGACCACACAGGCTTCATACACAGATGTCCTCTTTTGATATTGTTGAAATTTCGAATGGTGTAAATAATAAAAAATATAAGTAAAATGTGATGTAAAGTTTTCAGGAAATCATCTTCTTCTTCGTGTCTAAATTTTGGTGGTCCAATACATCGCCAATTTCACGGCATTATCTGTGGCAGCGCAGAGGTCACTTTGGCTGCATTTTTTTGAGCATAAAGGGCTCTGGATAGGAGATGGAGCATGGTGGTAAAAAAATCATGAAATTGATGCGTTAAGTATACCATTGTTTTGTGAACTTTGAACAAGGAAATGGACGCAACCACATCCTTTTCATCGATTTTTTCTTTCAGAAATGTCTATTTCTTAATTTGCCCTTCAAAAATTATATTATGTAAATTAATTTTTTGTAGGAGTCCAAACTGCGCGTGCTATAGTAGTCACGTGACTTCCTAATCATGAAAATAGTCACTTGATTCCTAATCATTAAAATAATCGACGCACGCAACGCGAGAAGTCGCGTCACGCGCGGGTTTCGCCTCAGGTGTGGTCAGAGCTTCAACGTTTATTGGCAAATGTGTGATCAGCTAGCGAGTGCAGTGCTTTCACAGTAATTATTTTACCTCTGATAGCAGCAATCCAATAGCAACCTTATTGTGACGAGAATAAAGATCACTTTGATTTGGCAGACTTGTCAGTGGCAGCAACTCAATAAACAACCTTAGTATACTGAAAATAAAGATCACTGAAATTTTCACAGCGATACAAAATCAGAGGTAAAATAACTGAACTGAGAAAGGACTGTAAGACGTATCTATCTACGTCTAGTATGAACATAGATGTCCATGTTGTCATGTCTATGCTCTAACTAAGTCACTAAATGTCACACTCAAATTTACATTAAGTAGAACAATATTATTACAATATTATTATTATTATTTGGTGTACATAATAAAGAGTATTCTATTCTATTCTATTCTATTCTATTACTGCTAGCTGGCTAATAAAAACCAAAATTGAATAACAAAGCACTAACGTAAGCTCTATTTTTTATTTTTAAACGTCTCTGAAACCATTTCGTTGATGTGTTGAAGGATCGCACCTAAATTTTTAACCCGCCCTCTAGAGTCTGTTTATACGAATTTAAAAAGGTTAAAACGTTCTGAATAAAACATGAAACACGTTTCTAGCCTAAAATCATTTATCGGTGTGAATAATAAAAATCTAATCCCATAGTGTATCTAGCTCGGGGCTGAACCGCAGCAATCGGTTCGAGTTATTTACGATTTCATTTTGAAATGCATTCGACTTACCTAATCGATTAGCGGTAATAAACCACCCATTTGTTCGATTCTTCTTTGTTTACATTCAGTGCATTCTGACATGAATCGGTTTTCAATTTAAATGTCTACTTTAGGTCTCAAGAATACCTACATACAGTACCCGGCGACAAATATTGCACAGCGACCTTTGGAAAGAGACAATCGCCTAATTTCGGCTTCGTAGAGTAGAGTAGCGTATGATAAAAATATTCCAAAAAAAAAGTCTTTATGGACATTTTTGTAGGTAACTTGTAGAGTTACTTGTTCTTCCTGCAGGTAATTATGATAATTTCGGAGATATTGCAGATTTCAACTTTTTTAAATGTATTTTTACGAAAACAAAAACAAGTTTTAAATGTTATAACTTAAATGTTTATACTCCCACGATCCCCGTACTGTTGCATGCTCCCAAGGGCGTGCGCGAAAATGTTCTATTTGCGTTACATTGCGCACTGTCGTAAATAGCAAATTTTCACACCAAAAAGAAAAGTTGTTTCCCAGCAATTATGTTTGCACCAAGTTACCTACTTATTTATTTTGATGGATCTTTTTACACCGCGACCTTTTTTTTATTCGAAACGATAATAGAACACTGAATACTCTTTCATCATGTCCTTCGTTTAGCCGATCATCATGTATACGTAGTGTGTATATTTATTCAACTGTGGGACCTGCATGGCGGATATAAAAGCAGTGAGCGGATCTCTGCCAAAGTGGATCTATTTCGTGATTGATGCTGATAGAGGGGCAAGGCTTTGAGTTTGGAACATTATGTAATCGTAGGTATGTGAACATAATTGTAAATCTTGGTAAT
The DNA here is from genome assembly GCA_927399505.1 of Luperina testacea. NCBI lineage: Eukaryota > Metazoa > Arthropoda > Insecta > Lepidoptera > Noctuidae > Luperina > Luperina testacea. The sequence continues at coordinate 7,178,676 of OV656771.1, forward strand.
GCAGATGGTAAATAAAGAAGATCGAGGAAAAAGCATACAGGAAGGATATTTCAATGAAGTATGAAGAGTCTAAAGTCACAATGTTTTTCCACGTCATAACATAATGTTACGAGCTTGGGGTTCGTGACAATTAAAAACTGCCGATTTAATAACCAAAAATTGACACTTTAATCACAACACTAATTACAACTCAAACACACTAATTATGAAACACAATTTCACTACTGATCACTCTTAGTCGCACTTGAATGTCGCTTCGAGGTACTCGCTTGTATCGCTTGTTCAAAACTGTGTCTCGCGGCTCACACCGGCCTTATATAGTGCCACAGAGCTATTATATAAACATCTAGAACGGTCGAGTTCATACCGGTCCCGACTGACCCGATGTCGATAGTTCTCGGAATTTCTAGGACCTTGACCCTACTAGTTCTGCTACCCGATACTAGATGGCGCTCGTGGTAACTAATGTCCCCATGTACCAGGCATCAATTGTGGCGCGCATCAATAACATCACGCCAGGAATCCCCGAAGGGTTTGGTAGAAGTGTACATGTAGTACACCCAAATTGCTCCAGTTATTTTTAAGTCCCGTGTATAAGAGGGCGACCTATTGCTATCAACATATCCAGACTGTGGGCTGCTACTGATAAAGTAATGGAAAGATCCAATAACACTTTGCTCGATCTGTGAATCGAACGCAGGACCTCATGCTTAGCAATAGCGCTTGCAACGTCTAAACCAACGAGGCAGCCATTTTTTTTTATTTGAAATCGTTTTGCTCTTGACTCTAGTCTAGGTCAGAGGTGACAGAGACAAAGTCTACGATGGAGTGAGCTTACCCAGGAGAAGCCTGTTCACTCCTACTTTGAAGAGATTTCTTTTTCCTTTCTTCAAAATCAAATTAGAAAGCTGATAATTGCTGCATTCATTAATAAAGTTATCACAGCTTAGACTTAGAACAGAAACATTCAATAAAGGTTGAACACACAAACGTAAAAATGAAGTGATGTAATAAAAATGTAAAACGCATCGTATAATTGTAGCTACAAACTCGACAACTTTGCAAGGGAAATTTCGTTTAAAATTAAATGGTACATTAAATTCATGTTACATAAAAATGTATTCATTCATTTAACAATAAATGACCGGAACCGAATGTTCCAATTTGCTTTTCCAATTCACGACACGAGTCGATCGATGAGAATAAGCTGCGCTTGCCGCGAATGGTCTGTGGATAGGACCATCTTTACATACCAAGACGTCCCTCGGAAAGCACGTTAAGGCGTTGGTCCCGGCTGTCCTTCGTGGATCTTTGACAGTCGTTACGGGTCGTCAGAATTCCGAAACTGACAACCAGTCTTACCAAGGGTTATCGTATTACCCCGTAACTGGGTTGTGGAGGTCAGATAGTCAGTTGCTCCATGTAAAATACTTTTTTTTATTTTACTTTTACGATTATTTTTTGTTTTCTCTTGGCTTCGATCACGCCTGATGGAAAGCGATGGATGAGCTCTATGATGGAACGAGCGTGTCCAGAAGATGCCTGTTCACTCTTGATTTGAAGACGGGTTAAATGTGGAAGGGAACACAAACGCTGGCAGAGAGTTCCACGTTTTGGCTGTGTGCATAATAAATGTGGAAGAGAAGCGCTGAGTAAGACTGGCATTTTGTGAACCAAGTGCGGATGGTACCCTGCAGCCCAGCATACAAGAAATTCGTAATTCGCAGCATTTTAAAAACAAATTGCGTTTTGGTAGATGAATAAATTGCTCGATAGATTTAACGTAAACTTCGACTGTTTGTTGTGAAAGCTGATATCAGAACTGTGAATACAATATCAGAGTGGACTGAAAGGAAAAATATGCTGCCAGGAAAAAGACTACTACCAACTGTATTTCATTTTGCTGAAAGCCGGATGTTGAATCCTAATTGAAAACACTGGTACCCAAAAGGTTTTGAAATCGTAACTTTGTTTAGTTTTGATTTTTGGGATGTTTCGAGTTAAAAGTTTCGAATTTTGACGCGCGTTGATTTAACGTATTAGGTAGATAAATTGATAAAAAACAATCGATACAACAAACAGTAAGTTTATTGTATCGATTGTTTTTTCTCAATTTCACTTTTCCAGCATTTTATGTATATATGCAATAGCTAAGAGTCTCTTTTACTTCCTTTTAATATCAGTTCTGATTGCTTATTAAAATTTTTGCTAAATAATTAAGATTAGAAGAAAAATACCAAATAGATAAAAACAAAACACCCTGACGCTTCGCATACAGGAACCATATCATGCTACGTATATTACTCCTGTTCTATTTTCTATATATTAATTACTAGCTTCTTCCCACGACATCGTCCGCGTGAAATTTCTAGTACCCCCGATCCACCCCTTGACCTCGCATCACCTGCTTGCGTTTTAGTTCGTTTTTGCTTAGAATTTTTAACTTTTTCTCTTTTTGTTCGGCTCCTCCCGGTCCAAGCGTGATGTTATATAGCCTTCCTCAAGAATTGAGCTACCAAATGCAAAAATAATTTTTGAAATCCGACTGGTAGGTACAATCTTATAAACAAACAAATTTTACCTCTTTATAGTATTACTTAAATAAATAAAATTCAAAGTCCTGACTGACTGATACATCAATGCACAGCCTAAGCCGCTGGTCCTAGAGACATGAAATTTGGAGGGTGTGTTCTTTGTGAAGAGTAGGTATCCACTAAGACAGGGTTTTCCGAAATTCCACCCCTAAGAGGTTGAACGGGGGGCAGGTGAAATTTCGCGCGAACGAAATCGCAGGCAGAAACTAGTTATAGATATAATATTAGTACCGAATTATTACTCTCTTAATATGTAATTACTCTCTTCGGAAAAGTTCATATTCAACAGTTTCGTTGCCCGTTCCCGCAATAATCGACATACGAAGCAATAATCTTTTGCCATATTGTGTCATACGAACATATTGTAGACCCGGAAGGTACATTAACCGCGATATGAGCACGAGTACCCGGGAATGTAATAAGTATTTGACATAACGGTAGGACGGTAGCAAGTCGGCTACAAATATACATGATAACTACAATATTACATGCCATCTACCCTCAAAATGGGAGACCCGAAACAATTTGAGGCCGCTTATTAAAAAAGTTAAGGTTATTTTTAAGCCAACACAATGAAAATATGAATTTGTGATAAAATAACAAAAATGTTTTGTATAGACGCCAGCACATTAAGCTACTCGAAACTGTCAAATTTTTCGAATCAACTTTGAACCTTACGCTTTAGTGATAAAGTTGAAAATCTATTAAAGAAATTTGACAGATTGCAGTAGCTTGATGTGCTGGCATCTGTACTTTGTTTCTGAAAAGTTCATTCGTTAAGGAGTGGCTTCCAGTATAGGGTGCATACAGACCAAGTTCCGAAATTTAAACTTTTTTTTAAGTTTATTTATTTTAGGGATTTTTGTACACATGTGACGATGTCAATCCCATCGTACTTTTACAATTAGCAACTTACTCCAAAAGTATACTTTATCAAACCTAACCAAAAATAATCCAATTTCATCCCTACATATTTTAAAACCAAGTCTCTGTCCGTCCATCTAGCTTCCCACACTACGCTTGTCGATAAGCGGTCTCCACTCCAGGAGTCGTCTGTTCCACCGTCCATCGGTCCTTCGACAAAAAACAAAACACTTTAGTTTGCTTACTCTGCCGTCGGTAACTCCGGTTCTTTTCCGGATAATTTAATTCCTGATTTTATCCTTCAAAGAGACTCCGAGCATAGCTCGCTCCATAGCGCGCTGAGCGACCTTGAATTTGTGGATCAGCCCCACCGAAATGGGCCTCAGCACAGGATAATGTCAGACGACAACACAAGGTGTACCACCTGACGCTGATTTTCAGCTGCAACCCTCGACTGCCATACCTACGCTAGAATAATAAAATAAACACACAGGAGAGTGTGTGTCCGTTATAATAAATTAAGAGAAATAATAAATAAAAAAATAAAAAAAAGTATTATACAATAATAATATTATATGATTTATGTTTGTAAACGCACCCCCAATACAGGAGAGATTCCTAGTGTGGGGCAAAGTTTTCTAAGAAAACAAACAATAAAAAAACTTCATACAAAAATAACGGAAATGTTGTTTGACTGTGTTTTGCCATCATGCTCACATGTGTACGATGTATTGAAAATAACTGAACTGAAACCTGTTACTATTAAAGAAGGTATTATGTTGGTATCAATTACAAAGCAGTTGGCACGTAAGTAGCTTATCAATCCAACACATGTGAAATCCGAACTGTTAGCGAGACAGTGCAGATCAGATTAGGTTCCGAGCCGTTGAGTGGTTGACATCCATGTACGTGTAGGTATAGTACGTTCGATCAATTTGGTGTTGTTGAGATTATGGCACTTTACAGTCTACATACGAACTGAATACAGCGGAATTTCTGGCAAGAGTGTCGTCACAGCATGAACTTTACTTTTCATAAAACATTGTCTCGATGTCGTGGGAATATCGGGATAAAAAGTGAGTTCCTTTGTCCTAATCCAAGTCATGCTCTACCCCTGTGTCAAATTGTTTTAGCGTGGAAGCATAACAACCAGACATACAACAAATCAAATCATAATATACGAACTAATATTCATGAATAATATTATGTAGTTTGGAAATACAAAAATGTGAAAACGTTTAAATTAAGAAATTACTTAGCTAAGTAGTATATAACTAACTATGTACTAAATTAAATGACTAACTAACTAAATATACAAATAAAAACAAAAGGACACTTAGGCGTCGAAGTACTCTTCATAATATTAAATTGGATATCATGTAGGCACCTTATTAATACCAGCTGACTTCCATGACGTCTCTTTTCCAACAGGAATTTATTGACGTATTTATTCGCTTATAATTTTATTATATTCTATTTCTGCAGGCTATTTTCGGAGGTTGCATTTATTTTAGTCTGTTCGGGAAACTTACAGCTAGATTATTACAGTGTTCGACGTACGGAAAAGGGTCAGTACAAAATACCTTAAAAAATACCATAGATTTAAAAATGTTATCTTCAGAGAACTTACACCCAGTTTATGGCAATAAACTTTCACTAAGGCTCGCTCCCAGGGTGTATATATCTATATATTATATACCTCTGGCTACCTACGCTTGCTCGATTCGTGTTGACGATTCTTGTCCAGAAATTCTGACGATGTTTCCTTCATCGTTATTCAGCGGTGTGTAAGTCGCATTATATCCGTTATTTTCTCTAAAATCTCTTCGTTAAAACTTTGGTGAAGTTAGCTGTCATTACACCTGAGGGTAATTACGTGAGGAAGATTCACGCGGCTGTGGTTGCTATATCAATACCTCGATGTCGTATTGTCGATACTATTTCTACTTGGATTGAGGTGCGAACACGTCAGTTCAGTCGCATCTGATTGCTCAGTTGCCCAGTCCTATGTTTGTGTTGTACTATACCTACTGCAGAATAACAAGTGAAACCGATTTGACCAACCACGAGCCGGATCACATCGATGCTTGCCGTCAACCGTGGTGTAAAACCAAAATATTTTGTTTTCACGTAAGCATCGACGTAAACCCTCAAACAGCCCGCGATGTATCGCTGTGAGGTGTTCTTTGGCATGTGCGTAAGTCGTATCTGTAAGCATGCATGTGTTTTACATTGAGGTGACAAGCTAAACCGCGACCGCGAGGTGTCGCAGTGAGGCATCTTCGGCATGCATTTCGGGTTATTCCCTGAGTACCCCGATCCCCGAGGCCCCCGTCCCGGAGGACTCCGATTTAAGGCTCCTGCAAACAGACGCGACGCACGACGCGAATTGCGTGCGACACAAAGGCACCGCTCGTTGCGCGACTTGCGGTGCCTTTGTGTCGCGTGTCGCGTGTCGCGTCGCGCCTGTGTGTACGAGCCTTTATGTTTATCTTGATTAACTCAATTACAAGTCAATTTAAATTAAAAGTACCGCCAATAGTGGCGACACTATTGACAGCTTATTTAACTTTTTAAACAGTAACATTTTTACAACATGGATCAGCAAGTTCTGATCATAGATAATTGTGCTTGATGAGCGTGGTCCTTTAACAACCCGTCCAAAACATTTTCCTTCCGTAACATTTCCATACGATTACCTAGAAGTTTAGCAACTCAACTTACCTCGTGGGAATGTTATCGCACCAATGTACTTACTTACCCACTTATTTAACTAGACCAGAACGTCTCAGCGGGACTACAGACGACGATCAAAGTTTGCGTAAAAAAAACTACATAGAAAGAACTTGCTTTTTTTCTACACTATGGGCAATTCCTGTGAGATCTACCGGGAACTGTTTTAATTTTGTGTAATGAGAACTAACAATCTACCCGCTGAGTTTTCTAAGTAGAAAATGTAAAAGATGCTCAGTAAATGTGTCTCGATTTTAAAGTGACCGATTTGTTACTAACTAACGACCTACAAGAAGTTGAATCGCCGTGTTTTTTTACATCCTAATGAATGATTAATGTTTAATACTCATAAACTGAACTGGAGACTACGTATCGGCAAGAGTATCGTGGGACGCCCCCCAGCTAGATGGATTGACGACCTTAAGGGGCTTACATGACCTAAAGCGCGGTCACTGTCGGACTGCATAGAAAAGAAAGAGAAGCGCGATGACGCAACGCTGGTAATTTATTGCAAGATATGAAGCAATTATTTAATTACAAAAAATCTATTGTTTGGACTAAAAAACTAAAACACTAGTTTTTTAGTATGTTGCCTGTAGAATAATCTGACATTAGTATGGTTTTTATTGTAAAAAGAAAGTTTTTAGACACAGAGGTACAATGCGTGCCACGAAAGATGAGACTTGATACTCCACGTGGTTTGACATGCGCAGTACACGATGTGCTGGCGTCTGTACTATGTTCAGTTACTGTATGTAGATGTTTACTGAAGTCAAGTTTTAAATCAACATTTACGACACAACACTGCTTTTTATTTTTTTTTGTAAGTTTTCATTACAGTCGGTACTAGCAACAACATGGATAAATTTCCTCATCAACTTCTCTCTGAAAAATGCTTTTGGTACATATCAACTTTTCCGCGTAAAAGGATTCGTAGCACAAGCTTATCGTAAGCCGCTTGAAATATACAGACTATACAGTGTTCAGTTACAACCCACATTTTGAATAGTTCAGTGGGCCTAGCACGAACGCGCAGAATAGGTAAACGTAACGTAAATTCGAATGATTTTACAATTGACATTACTCGTTTCGCACATATTATTTACTTAGTATTAAGACGTTATTCATGTCTATGGGTGTTAATTATTGTGCTTGACGCATGATGTTTAACCAAAATTAAATAACCAAGGATAAGTTGTATTTTCATATCAAAAATCTTTTAAATTTACGTTACGATTTTTTTTTTCAGGATGGGAAATCATCAAATGACCCCTCCCGCTCTGGGTGGAGCGGAAGGCAGTGTCAGACTCTTACTGATTAAAACCTACCCGTGTTCCTTCCTTAGCCCTTTATATTCCGAGCCAGCGGTAACCCTTTCGGACAATCCCGCTTAAATTTGAATCAAGGTTACATAAAGTTAAGATCACATCACGCTTACATCACGCTTTTGTGCTAGGGCTTCTGAAAGAAGTCTGTAGCCGGGCGTTAAAACATGTAACATTGACTTTTAGCAAGATAAACTTTTTTCCAGGACGTGATGGTGTGAATCACACTATCCAAAACGCCAAATTACAGCACGCTATCTACGCCAAATTACAAGTCACCGTGTATAATAGCTGCGTACTGATACAGTCAACCACACTTCAGTCACAATGATTTAAGCTACGAAATCCGCCCTTCCAGCCTCGGCATAAAGGCGGTATCAATACCAAATTGTTACCAAGGACGCGTGACGTGGGGCTTATTGTACAGTGTTGCTTGCATAATTCATCACTAAATTAGTTCTCGCGAGGCAACATACGGATGTTGTGGATACCACGCATCAGGTGCTTCCCTTCTAATGGATTAATTCACTCATGTATTAACTTTATGGATAAACGAAAAGATACAACTCTGGATATTGATTTAAAAGTTTATACGTGTGCTACTATAAATTTTAATATCTGGTCCGTCTGCGTAATTGGCAGGTTTAATATGATTGACATGACTTTTTGGCACGTAGTTTACTATCCCTAACGAACCCGCGTAAACTGAGGTAAAAATTTATTACTTTTAACTGACATTTATTATTTTTATTGTCGCAGCCCTAAGATGATTTAAATGCTTACCCTACATTATTTTTATGACTTTGATGAATACTAGGTATTCCGAAAAAAAAATCCCTCAGAGTAATTGACTGAAAAATGGGAAAAGAATTGAAGACAGATTTATTTATAACAATAACAATTAGTAACCTTAACAGTGGTGGAGTTAAAAATTAAAACTTTTTACTCCCTACAAAAAATAAGAAGTACCTATCTAAAAAGAATAATCACTCTATCTTGGCTCGCTTATAAAACTCTCCAAGGCAAACTAAAAAGAGATTTTATGAAAACTATTAATTATAGCTAAGAGTTTGCAACAAATAATTAAGGATTTATCATGGCTGTCGGCAATGTAAAGAAAATTTTTCTTGTTATCAAGAAAAATATAAAAATGGGATAGGATGTTGAGAAAAGCATTGTTTTAATAAGAAAATAAGTAAAGTTGTACCGATAAATACTTGCATCCATCCATTGCAAATGCGGGATTGTGAGCGCGCTCACACACGACATACTTTTTGTAGGTCCTACAATCGGTTAGATTTTTTTTTTTTTGTTTGACCTAAATTTTTAGTTTGCAGTCCCAGTGGCCAGTGGTGTCAGACCCGCACGCTATGCTATGCTACGCTTGCGATTTACTTTGGATAAATTATTCATCACCACTACTCTAAAAACGGTGAAGGAAAACATCGTAAGCAAATCGGCATGTCTTAGAATAATAAATGTGTGTCATCCTAAGAGATCAGGCCTGTGTCCCAGCAGTGGGAATAATATAACAATTATAGGCTGATTATGTTAATGCTACATTTTGTAGAACGTGTGCGTTGATACAATTGATCTCTACTGTTTCATTTAGCTCCTACAAAAATCGGCCGATTTTTTTTGAGCGTTCTCAAACGGTATACCGTTTGAGAACGCTCTTAAGTCTCACCAGTCCGTGACGAAAGACAGTCGTACTATTCGAAGTCTCGTAACTAGTATATTTAATTAAATAAAGCTGTTCATATTTACCACAGAACGCATAACTGTGGTCCGCGGTTACTAAACTTTATAGTGCGAATTATCATTTGTTTCTGTGTCGTAGCTAGATACGACAGCTATCCAACGATAAAAATATCGTCACGGTATAGTGGTACACTATTTTTATCTCGCGAAGTGACACGCGTTTTACTTGTGGTGTTTAAGTGTGCAAACACGCAGTGAATGTATGCGTGAAGACCAGTAACTCTTGCGCTTACACATACATTAACAGCGTGCTTGTAGACTTGATAACCACAAGTAAAGCGCGCGTCGTTTGTGAGATAAAAATACTATACAGAATTTTAATGATATTTTTTATACAATTCAAGTAATCAACAGGCAATTTAGTTCCCATTTAGTTTGCCATCTCTCTTATAACCGTGTTAATACCCCTCTTTCAATTATCATCATGTACAGACGCCAGCACATCAAGCTACTACAATGTGTCAAATTTCTTTAATAGATTTTCAACTTTGTTGCTAAAGCATAAGGTTCAAAGTTGATTGGGTAAATTTGACAGTATCGGGTAGCTTGATGTGCTGGCGTCTGTACATTGTTTTTCTACAATGAAGCCTTGTCCATGGGCCTGCAGTTGGAGAGTAATGGGTAGCTCACCGTCCGATCAGGACCAGGCCCGTGCCGGACGGCGCGTACGTGTTCCACGCGCGCCTCAAAGAGATGTCAGCATCAAGTGAAGGGGGCCCGTCAGAGGGCCGAAGCCTGCCGGGTCAGCGGGATTGTCCGAAAGGGTTACCGCTGGCCCGGAACATAAAGGGCTAAGGAAGGAACACGGGTGGGTTTTAATCAGTAAGAGACTAATACTCCCTTCCGCTCCACCCAGAGCGGATTTGAAACTAGCATTATGTTCTATGGACAAGGCTTTTTTTTCAGGATGCAGAGTCATCAAATGACCCCTCCCGCTCTGGATGGAGCGGAAGGGAGCGTCAGACTCTTACTGACTAAAACCCACCCGTGTTCCTAGGCGAAAAATGGGTGAAATACCCTTCAGGTACTTCCAGGCGTGATGTTATGTATCAATATTTCACACGCGTGTCACATGCATCACTCCGACACCGCGGCATATTGCGTGGTCCCGGCATCGCTGTCTGCCGACCGCAGCACAATTATATAATCATAAACTAGGCTGAATTAATGCCCATTCGGGACCACAATGCATGTACCTGGGTAACGTGGGATTGCAATTAGGGAGCGTTTATTATTGCGACATAAATTCTTTTTATGTTGCCTATATTTTGGCAACTGGTAACTAAATTACTATGTGGTAGCCAGCGGTAGTGTTATCTTTTTATTGTTTGGCAGCAAAAACACTATGCGAAGTTAATGCTATTTATTTTATACAAGCGACCTACCCCTGCTTCGCCCGGCAACATGTCTAAACATCGAAATCTCTGTGCTGTATAAAAGTTGATTATACACATAAACCTTCTGAAGTGCTCTAAATGACGGTGAAAACCACACCAAAATCCATTGCCTAGTTTGAAGATCTAAACGGCCACACAGACAGACACGAAAAGCGACTTTATTTTATATTAAGGATACATATAGATGTTGCTTAAAAAAAACGTGACCGACAAAAAAACTGTTACTAATGGAAATGCAGCTTATAGCAACAACAATATGCGTACAACGATTTCGCCGCGAAAGTCAACATGTAATTTTTCCATTTTTTTTTTGAAGTGAAAACTTCTTTAGCGGCGCTGTGTACTTTTTTTGGAATGGGTAAAAACTTCTAAACTCGCGTCAGGTCACGTGACCCTGATCGAAAATTCGTAAGACGTAAGACGTAAAACGTAAGACGCGCGTTGTTGAGGACAGCGCCATCTATGCACATCGGGAAGAACTACGAGGGCCTCGCGTACTAACTACGTAGTTCATCCAACAACGACGAGATGGCGCTGAACCACGGATATATAACTGACGACGAGCTCAAATACATTTTATGTACAAGGCCAATAGTATGTAAAAATGTAACTAATATCAATCGTACCATCTACGTCCTCTTCTAATACGCCTCTGCAAACATTATGGTAATCGAACAAAGGTAACATTGTGTAAAATTTCATACAGGCTCCTTATTAGTTTATCTAGTTACCACTTTAGAAATGATTAACGAAGCACTGCCGCGACCAACACCACGAACTGAAGTCTATCCTGTGTGCTTATTTCAGCCCCGGATCTACGATTTTTTCGAACCGGGGCAAAACCTTCATAGTGGCGCCCCCTCCCTTCAGTTTGTTGATTTCCACTACGATAATATATGATTTCACTAATAAATTACTTATTTTATTAACGTTGATTACTCGCAAACGCAATCAACCACATAAACAAACAGTGTTGTCACTTGACGTTCAACTGCTTGAATTTATTCGGTTGGGCTCGTATAGATATGTGACGGGGATTCCCCTTGGCAGAAAGATCACGGACACTGCACGCGTTCTAAAATTTACTTGATCTGTTAAGTACTTAATGCGTTCATAAATCACTTAGTATGTGTTCAAAAAGGGCGTATGGAAATAGAAAAGTTTGTTTTTCAAACATATTATATTAAGATTCGTTTACTTGTTAAAAACCTATGAGATTGTAGGAAAAGAGGCTCCATTTGTTCGATATTTCGAATTCTTGTCTCAAGGATTTGGCGCCCCCGTGAAACTGCCGCCCGGGGCAAGTGCCCCGGTTTGCCCCCCCTTAGATCCGGGGCTGGCTTATTTGTAAATCTGAATAAATTCCTTTCACGAGAAGAATAAACCAGTCACTTTGGTCATCATACCTGATTTGCAAAAAACCCTATAAAATAAGGAACACACCTTAACACGCGTGTTTTGTTTATAAGACGATTCACAAAATACACTCGTAATTGTTCAAGTTTTCACTTCTGTCGGCACTACCGGAGTGCCAGTGTTGCTAACAAAATAGGCATATGGACTTGACAGAAAAATAGCCGCGGAACTGAAAACAAAACAGCTTATAAATACACGTTTGTTATGAATTATGATAATGTGCAAGTGATCTATACGCCACTACTGTAGGTACAACCTGCCGAACCCTTTCGGAATTAAAGGCATGATGTTATTTCTAACTATTTACCTGATTTCTATTCCCAAATTCAGCTCGAAGGTCGTTAGAGTACTAATGTCGTAACTTATTATACCTATCTAGTTTATAACCAGCGTCCATTAGACCTCGCCTGGGAATTCTAGGCATCTGTTATAGGGCACTTTGCAGTGTACTTAGTCCCACGCTCCTGGGACCTAATTAATTTCTTGTTCATATTTGAATAGTGTAAGGACAAAAGCTTTAGAGGACTCGGCAATACACAGGTGTAATGAAAAAGAAATACGTTTCAGCGCTCGTTAAATACATTATTTTCTTGCTGACATTCGCAAGTTTTAATGGACCAATAAAGTATAGGTAAACGTTACTCTACCTACAAATAATTTCATTAAACAAGGCGTTCCATCAAATTGCATTAAACCTGCCATTATTTTAAAAAGACTGTATTTTTTTAAATAACGTTTTATTGAAGTCCTCTTAAAGAAAAAAAAAAGGATCATTGTAAAGGACGATGCATCAAAACGTCCCCCCAACCGACACCGACCAATAAATATTGTAATGTAACCAAATACTTAAACCCGCAGAACTCTACTTAGCAACAAAATCAACATAAGCCGACAACATCCGATCATTGCCGAACTAAAAACGAATAGAGGACAGACAGATTGCATTAACCATCGGCATAATTTCCTTTCCTCGCCTCACAAACGGGGATTAATCGAAAACTAGCCTTTTGCGCGTACGACTGCGACCGGCAAAAAAGTCTTTTTTTCGTCGATCCGTGCACGCAAGATTAATCTCAAGATAGTTTATAGTCTGTTTTCTAACACAAAGACTTGTAGGTAATTCGTTTTTTAATACAGTTCCATTTATTCTTTTAGGTTCAGCACAGATAGAGTAGGTATTTTTCCATTGATAGAATTAATGATGTAGGTACTTTCTGAGTTCAGGGGCTCGTGGACAAGTAATAACAGCCGCGTGGGTCGATCGATCAGTTTAAGCTACGCATGTCGCGGTTGGTCTGTGTATGGGTGACCATCTTTACATACCGAGATCCCTCCATGCCTCGGAAAGCATGATAAACCAAAAGACCGAAAGTCTGACAACCAGTCTTAGCAAGGAGTGTCGACCCAGACACTGGGTTGTGGAAGTCACATAGGCAGTCGCTCCAAGTGAAATACTAGTATACAGCTGCATCCGGTTAGACTGGAAGCCGACCCGAAAAAGGCTAGACAGATTGATTTTTACTTTCAGAGTTCCTTTTGGATTTTACTGAAATCGATGAAGGAAAACAACGTGAGGAAACCTAGACTTATAGTCTGAAATCGCGAATCCATCTTGAACAAGCGTGGTGGTCAACGTATGGCCTTTGCTCTGCAATAATAGGCTGGTGTTATTATTAAATTAACAATGAACTAAATGACAACTGAAACAAAGTTCAAAATAGCGTACAAAAGAGATGATTTCCTATGGCGTGTAGATAGGCCCAGATGACGGAAAGACTAGTGGACTGTATAAAAGGTTTATTCGGTGGTAGGTACACAAAGTTGCAAATTTAACTAAGTGTAGCTTCTAAATTATGGTGCGATCGCTGTCGTGGCGGACGATGCAGTGTCCCGCGGTCGGCGCGATGGTCTCGCGTCGCCCGGTCCCCGCGCCGCCGCCGCTTGTCGTCCATGTGTGTGTGATGTGAAGTGACGTGTTCACGTGTGTGTGTGAACAGCGTGTGTTTGAGTATACTCGAGCATTTGGCTGCAGTCCTTTCAGTTATTTTACCCCTGATAGCAGCAAACCAAAAGCAACCTTATTATAACGAGAATAAAAACCATTGTGATTTTGACAGTGATGCAAATTCAGAGGTAAAATAACTGTGAATGCACTGTAGTCTGTCTACTCTGATCGTAATAATATAGGGAAAGCTCAACCAATAGGAAGCCTCTGGTATCATGATGATGTTCACAAATAGTGCAATCAAGAAACAACTGATTGATTGGTTCATTAACTCGGAATCGGGATTGCCGAAATTGTTTTGTGCCAACAACAATATCGAATACAAAGCGATAGTTTGCGAGTGGATGATGCTAACGAAATCGTTTTTCGATAGAAATAATCGGCCGTGATTCTCTGAGTGAAACCTTTCTCCCTTTTTAGGGTTCCGTGCCTCAAAAGGAAAAAACGGAACCCTTATCGGATCACTTTGTTCTCCGTATGTCTGTCTGTCTGTCTGTCAAGACCCTTTATCTCCGGAACGCGTTAAGGTATCGAGTTGAAATTAAAACCATATACTCAAGTCTACAGTCCCTTGAAGCTGTGAAAAAATCAAACTTCTATGTTAACGTAAAAAAAGATAGGGCCGTTTATGCTGCAAAAACGTATATTTCGACACTGTCAAAGGAATATAATTTATAGGGTACTTCCCGTTGACCTAGAATCATGAAATTTGGCAAGAAGCAAGGTCATGTAGCAAAAGTAAAGGAAAAAATCAGAAAACTGTAATTTTGTAGTTACATTTAAAAAAAATCCCGTGATAAACTATTTACGTACTTACAATTTGTACGGAACCCTCGGTGCGCGAGTCCGACTCAGCACAAGTTTTACATAATATAACGCCGTTAAAAATTCCATTGGTATAATATGTATCTTACATGTGTCTCGAACCCTCAAACGAGTGACTAAGAAATTCCAAGAAAGATGTTCCACATAACGTGGAAAATAAAACACACGTCATTATTCTCACATTATTTCGAAGCTTCATAGCGCTTTGTGGTTCTTCGCGGCTTTTTGTGAAGTTAAGAGTAATGCTTTTATGTAGCTGAAAATCATTATAATTATGTCGGAAGTGGCAATTTGATGGCCCATTACCTACTATAACGTTATAGCGGCGCGGCAACGCAGACCCTGTCTCGAAGCCAGCGGGCAGATTGCGCAGCGCTACAGCGGTGTAGTGTTGTGTCATGAGAAATCAGTGTCTTTGTTCGGGAACGAAAACTCTAAACAGCGATGCCAACATCTTTTTGATAGAACATTTTGAAACATCGGTCGTTAAAAAGCAAAAAATAAAAATGTACAACTACGTCAATGCAGACGCGCGGGCACCGCTAGACTTAGCCAGTATACTACTGTAGTCTTTGGCTAGACTGGTGCGCATCGCTCGTACGCTGCTCCACGCGCCGCTGACTTTGAGCCCAGTTCCATATAAAGGCTCCTTCAAACAGGCGCGACACGCGATAAAATCGCGCGCGGCACAAAGGCACCGCCAGTCGCGCAACGAGCGGCGAACTGCCTTTGTGTCGCGCCTGTTTGTAGGAGCCCTAAATCGGCGACTAGCTCACGCCGCGGCGTGGCCCGCAAGCGATACCGAAGGACAATTTACATTAATTTGCTATATTTTTGTTGCTACTCCTAGTTCTCGTTCGTCGTATTATCCCCGTCGTATTATGCAAACTGTTCACCGTGACCTGATTCTAAACGGGCAAACAGTTCAGTTGTCACACTGATATTATAAAGGCGAACGTTTGTGAGTGTGTGTGTGTGTATGTGTGTTTATATGTTCGTTACTACTTCACGCTCAAACGACTGGACCAATTTTGATAACATTTTGTATGGAGATAGCTGGCACCCTGGATTAACATAATGGCTACTTTTTATCCTGATATTCCCACGGGATCGACATTTAAGCCACAGACACATTACTGTGTCGTGTTGTGTCGTGACTCGGGATACACCAATCAAACGAATTTGTTCAGGACTACGTCAAAATACAACGAGTTTTGATTGGCTAACACTGCGTCAGGAGGCGTCACGACACGACACGACACAGTAGTATGAATCTAGCTGTTCGCCGGTGAAACCGCGGGGCGCAGCTAGTAGAAACATAATAGGAACCCTATTGTTACTGATGTTAGTTTGTAATTGAATTTAATTGGACATTTAACTTTGTCCGGAATACTTATATAAACGTGTGGCGAGTTCGTGACTGTTTTTTTTAGACTAGAAAGCGAGAAGGCTGCCTTGGACGAAAAAGTCTCCTACTAACAGGCGCGACGCGCGACGCGAATCGCGCGCGACGCAAAGGCACCGCTTGTTGCGCAACTTGCGGTGCCTTTGTGTCGCGTGTCGTGACGCGCCTGTTTGAAGGAGCCTTAAAACTATTTAATTTTTAATCTCGCTTTATTTGTTTCAATATTGATATAAGTTGAGATAATAATATTTAAATAAATAATTCATTTATTTCGGGTAACTAGGCCCATAGAAGACAACTTACAAAACATTTCACACTAATAATATGATAATAAAATTCATAACAAATGTAAAAAAAAATATAAAATTACGATACTTTAACACTTACAAAAATACACTCACAGGATTAATAACGCCTACTAAACGGCCTCGCCTGAACATGCCTACTGCAGCAGTGCAGCATATAGGGGCAGTCCAGACTGTCGGCAATCATCGCCAGGACTGCGTTGGAGCTGGCCCGTACTCTTAGCACTAGAGAGAAGCTAATAGACATTAAACAATAATAATAATAAATGTACCTACATGTATAAAAAAGGGGTAAGAAAAAAAAATCGTCTGCATCACTGTCAAAGGGAAAATTACCTAAAAGGTTAGCAGCATTGCCACGTCGTATGCTGATTCTTATATAATTACTCGCGTTATTAGCATTCACATATACAGGGTCACATTAAATTAGTCTAATGTAAAAGAATCGTATTAATCGATTTTTTTTAATGATTTGATATTTCTTTAGGGGTCAACGACCGCTGGTAATTTTTTTACTTGAACTATGGGTTCATAAAATCTGTTTTCTTTTGTTTTATCTAAAGATATCGAAACTCATCACGTCAGTGAAGTTTACAAAAAAAAAAACTAACTTTTTAACTTGATATGTTTAGTGACTACACTAACTGAGGTCGGTGACCTCCAGAAAAAAACCCATCAAATTAATTGTTTTCTTCGTTTTATTATGCGGAGTTCCGCTAGATAATTTAATTTGACCCTTATATTCATTTATACAGATTTTCAGTCGTTATTTTAACTACAAATAATATATTCAATCACTGTCCATTCCAAGGTTGCCTGGAAGAGATCGCAGAAAGCGATAAGGCCGCCCATTGTATGTTTTGTATTCATAATCGTATTTTTTGTTATGTTTTCTGGTGTACAATAAAGTATATATAAATAAATAAATAAATAAATATATGTCATATCCAGTAGATACATAAGTACCTACTGATCAATGTTATTCTAAGATCCTCAAATCGAAATCAATGCGAGAACTTTTCGTTTTGAATTGCCTCTTCTAGCTAATACACATAAATATGTTTATATGACCAACGAACCCCTTATCCGTCTTCAAGGATTCTTTTCTGAGCACTTTCCTCAAGTATTGTAACAAGCAACATAAGAATGATAGAAGGACATTCGGAGTTATGAATAATTCATGTCAATATGATTATATCTATTGCGGCCACAAATTCACAGAGAGAGGTCCAAGTGGGATATATTATTGCTTTAGGTACAATCGTTAACTAAAAAAACATCAGCTTAAGTTTTTTTTTTAAGGGGACAATGTAGGTAAGTCTGTGGAGGTCTTTAAACTGATATAAGTATTTGGTCAGCATACATTCCTATTAGGGAATTGAGAACCAGTAATAGCTGGCATATATATCCTACTTATTTATTTTTATTTATTTATTCAGTTTCGGACAACAATAAAATCCATCTCGTTTGTGAAAAAATACCTTATAACTAATGTTAGTAAAGAAAACAAAACACAATCAATACCGGCAATACATAGGAATTAAGTGTCCAAGGCAGGTTGTTCAAAGAATTATTCTTTGACCAACCTGCCTTGGACACTTAATTCCATAGCAACCAATTCTTTAAGAATTGTTTGCTATGAAAAGGTTGCTATGCTTAGCAGTGGGTGGGTGGATAATGAAGAGTGAGAGTAGGTACACCGAATTTTGTCTTATACGGGGTTATTGTAAAAACAACAACAACCTCTTAAGAGGTCATTGTAGGTACTCATCATTATGAACAACTTTTAATATGGGACAAAACCAGAAATCGCGAAAAAAAATATAGGTACTGTATTTTTTTTCGCGATTTCTGGGTTGGTCCCATAGTAAAAGTTGTTATGCCTATAAACCAGAAAAAAATTCCATAAACCAGTTTTTTATATATGTGAACTTATTCGTTTCCAATACCATGATCCCGACTCCGAGAATGAAGTTTTAACAAGCCTCAGAGAAAGTATGGCTATACATGAGGAATACATCATAATAAACAGGGAGCATATATCCGACCGATCGGATCTCGTGTGTAGCCGACGCGCGATGATATAAAATAAGTAGGTACAGAAGGTCGACTCCAGTCTCCATACAATGAGCGAAAATGCACACAACATATACATAGACTCGTACGGACGGTGATCTCAAACTCATGCTTCATGCGAAAGACGTCCATTATTTGACATAGTAGGCCTCCGCTAAGCGTCGCCACATCGACCAGTCCTATGCTTTTCAAATTCACGGGATACCTAACCTACCCGCGATCTTTAACTATGTATTTGAAACGAAAGCCACTCTTGAGTATGTTTGCATTCGCTATATGTGAAGTGAGTCTATGGTTTGTGCCAAAAATATGATGAATTGTAAACAAATGGATCAGAAAACGTACTCGTACCTGTGCAATCAATTTGTAGTGTCACTCATGTAATTGATTGCTTTGATTCGATTATTTGAATACTTAAACTTTTTATTCGAATTTTAAATCACCCGAAAGTGGTTTTTCATCTGAGATTGTGGGTTAATTCTATAACTTAAAATTATGGCGACGTTTTTTCAATTACAATTTAAAAATGTTATCCAAACAATAATTGTTGGAAATAGTGGTAAGATAAAAAGTTGAGAACTTCTAAATACAGAGGAATATATTACTAATTCCCTTTAGTGAGTGATTGCGTAAGAACTTTACCTGAACAGGGTTTGTTTACACTTTAAATAGATACTTTTAGAACAGATTATAATTAAGTATGCGTGCATGCGTCTACGATCATTGTAAGGAGGCCTTCTGTACCAATCTATATTGTGGCGAGGATTTACGATGTTCTTCAGGAAATGAGACGATCAATGGAGGAGCCCCGACACTTTGACATAGTTCTCATTGTGTGACAAGATTAAGTGGTATCATGTTCGGGGTAATGTCAGCCACTTAGATTTTATTGGCAGCCGCGGTATGTTCAAGTCATTATAAACTTAACGGTGTAAGGAGGATAGTATGATAAGGTTTTGAATAAGTTTGCAAACTGAACAACATTTGAACGTTTCAATTATTTTTAGCTAAATATACCAGAATTACGAAATTTCAAAGCTAATAGGCTCCCAAAAGGGTCTTTGGTTAAATAGGTACCTCCAATATTTTGAGTTACAAGTATTCAAGTCGTAACTTAAATAAAACAAGGTAATTTTAAAGTTGGGCCTTTCTAAATAGGCTCTAATCGGCAAACTGTTGCTAACCTTTCGAAGATTTAAATAATGTTATTCTTTAAATAACCCTTGAAAGGATTTAAATATTTTCTATAGGTACTTAAGTTATTTTCCTTCGATATTATTCCGAATGTATAATTTCCCACTTCCACGAGTAATTATACAAAAATCTGTATCGATCCCAAACTCGAAAGTGTTTATAAAAAGTCGTCTCACCTATATTTTATGCGGATACGAAATATCGCATTAAAATGTCGTTAGAAGATATCCCAGTGGGTTATTGATGCGATTTTTTTACCGAGTCCGCAGGTGGGGTAACCCTTCCTAATGATCACCCGTTGTGCCAACAATTACCTACGATTTTGTGAACTTTTGTATTATATTTTGAAGCTTGTTTTTATATTTCTCCCTTCAGGTATTCAGTACCATCTATATCTATCTATGTATACATATATGTACCAAGAGTGGTACAAATTTGTACCAGCTCGTCCCTGAGAGGTAGTCGCTTTTCGTGTCTGTCTGTGTGGCCGCGATGTTCGTCTAAACTACGCATCAGATATTGATGCGGTTTTCACAAACAGTTTGAGAATTTATTCCGGAAGGTTTGTTTAAATGACAATTATATTAAACTAACAAATAATACAGAAATCTCGATGTTTTGTCATGTTTTTAAAAACCGTGCGAAGCAGGGGCAGGTCGCCAGTGAAATGAATTGGTGATTAAAAACAAATGTTCAGAGTTGTAGCGAATTTACTTGAAAAGCATTTCGTCGATTCTAAAGTCATTAAGTTTCATTTGAAATTATATTGCAAGGAAATTAAGTTATACATTTTATTTATTTATTTATTACAGATTGGAAGACTTACAGCTAAAAAAATACAACTAAAAAGGAAACAATAGTCGACAGAAAGCCAATTACAAGTCTTCGCGTTTAGACTTATAATAGAATTTGTGTTGTGAACACACAAGCAGTGACATATTAAAATATATTTAATAGTTAAAACTATTAAAATAACCACTTGTGTTTGCAATTGAAAAGTGAGAGAAAAAAAAAGCACTGCAGCTATTTCAAACATTTCTTCTAGCTGAGGTCACACTGGTTGTAAAGAGATCCAAATCGTGTTGTTTACATATTTTATTAAAATTTTTGCTTACACGTACAATCTGTTCTGCCTTTATTTAGTAGGACCATGACGTAAACGTCAGGGTTGTATAAATAGAAATGTTTTGTTTGGAACATTGAAATAAAATTTTGATAATAACTCAGGGTGCTTACTCTTCAATTTAATTCCGATAGATCGACATTGGAATTGTGACGTTTCGTACTCTTGAGTTCGATGCTAGCGCCAAATGATTTTTAGATTGGGTGTCCATTTTGGACAACTAAGTGGAATTGGGTTCGGGCTTGGCGTGGGGTAATTGTTTTCAAGAGTACCGAATCACGTGACTGTAAAATTAACATTGGAATCATATTGGCATCTCATTGGAATTAAAATTAGTTTGGAGAGTAAACCCCCAGGGCTGTCAATATTATTGTTAAAGATTTTTAATAAGAATAAATAGTCAGCAATCTCACGTCGATCTTTGAGTGAGAAATAATACTTCTTACAGAGTCGGAGATAATCGATTGAATGGAATGGAATCTTTTGATAGAAACAAAGATATTTTATGAAACGTGTTTGGATAGGTACTCAATGCAATCAATGTACAGACGCCAGCACATCGAGCTACCCGAAACTGACCAATTTTCCAATCAACCTTGATCCTTATACTGTAGCGATAAAGTTGAAAATCTATTAAAGAAATTTGACAGATTGTAGTAGCTTGATGTGCTGGCGTCTGTACTTGTGATAACGTGAGATCCATATGTGAAATGCATCTCTAGCTGGCTTCTAACAAAAGTGCAATACAATTTATAAGTGTTTTTTTTTTTTGCGTTTGTAAAGCACTTAGAGTCGCATTATAATCCCAAGCAATTTAGAGGCTTTTTTGACAATGGCGTCAATGTTTGTGTCAAAAAGTAACTTACTATCTTGGTGAACAACTGAGTCACGAATAGTATAGGTGGTGGCTGGCTAGGATACCACGTTTCCTAGCATAAGTGATCACTGAACACTTTGATGGATTGAGATCGAGTTTGTTAGCCCGACAGTACTCTTCAAGCCGATATAAGTCAGCCTGAACTTTACTGCTAACCCATCATCAAGCGATGAAATCTTTATGAAAATTTTCATGTCATCAGCAAGCATAATAATTGGGATGAATGCAGGCACTGATCGATGACATTTACAT
Source organism: Luperina testacea (assembly GCA_927399505.1). Taxonomy (NCBI): domain Eukaryota; kingdom Metazoa; phylum Arthropoda; class Insecta; order Lepidoptera; family Noctuidae; genus Luperina; species Luperina testacea. The sequence goes on from OV656771.1 coordinate 7,200,828, forward strand.
ATACCACAAAGGAGAAGGGACCGAGCAACGAACGCTGAGGTACTCCGCTGGGCACAGATACCCATCTAGACATATAATTATTGAGCACTACTGCTTGTGACCTATATTGTCTATATAAGATGAGAACCACCTCAGGAGGTATCCACGAATGCCCATGTGGTTAAGCTTTTTATTAAGGTGTCGTGGTCGATCCGAACAAAAGCTTTGATATAATCAGTGTAAACAACATCGACTTACCCGCCGTCGTCTATAGCCTCGGTAATGAATTCGCTAAATAAGACAAGATTCGAAGTGGTGGACTGTCCTCTTAAAAAACCATGCTGGAAAGAGCTGAATGAATTAGCGAGCGCGGGATATTAGGTTATAGATAAAATCCTCTCAAATATTTTTGCTATAATGCGCAGTTTGGATATAGGCCTATAATTAGTCATGCCAGTTTTATGTAAACTGTTTTGTGTAAACTTTATTTTGTTTGAGCGAGAAAATTGACTTCACAAACTAATTTATTCATTTAAGAAGATTAGATTAGATTAGGGTTCTTTTAAAACAACTAAATTAAACGAATTTAGTTTAATGAAAACAAAAATGGATCAAGGTATTTTATGATTCCGAAAGGTTAAAGTGTAACTTGGTTGTTCAGTGAACGACGAAGTTTGTTTAGTTTATTTATAAATGTTGACTATCTAGAAGGCGGTTAAAAACACATTTCATCTTTTCTTTTGGGAAATTTGTATGTCTATCGTTTTATAGACAACTGGATTTGGTCCGCGTCTATGTCTACGTATATTTTGAATATCAATAGTTGATAACTTCATTTAAACTTTAATATCCTGTTATTTATTTTAATCTTAAGTACTTATCCTTAGAATATAGCCTTAATTACCACGTCTTTGTCTCAGTTTAAGCTGTGTTTTATTACTTTTTTACTTTGTTCTCACATATAGAAGTAAAAAAAAATAATGTACCCAGGACTTTGGATCTTGATTTAAGAAGTGTTCTTAGAGCTTCTTGTCCGTTCTTCGCTATTAAGATCTACTTTTTGGAAGAGGCAACTAGCTTCAACTTTTTGAATAACTGACCGACTATTTGACTATTCAAAAGTGCCTGTAAATGGTTTTATTAAAATAAATGCTTTGAGTGTGGGTTTGAGTTTATCACGAAGCTATTTTATTCGTAAAGAATAGGTTTCTTATTAATTATGTGTAAAAATATGATACCAGCAGGATATTTTTGCATCTATTTGGTATCACATTAAATTAACTAGTTAGTGGGTAACTAGCACTCTACGACTTATAAAATATTTTCATATCGTGCGGTTTTAGCAAGTGACCAGGAAACCAATTCTCGTAAATAAAACGTTAAGAATCTAGTAGCAATCTCAATATAGCCACAATCAATGACAAAAACTTGTTAAAATGTAGGGAAATTAGAGGTATTTTTGGCAGATTGACCTGAGATCAGACTTTGAACGCTCTTAAAATTCAGAGAATTGCCCCTCAGATTTACAGAATGGAAAGGTGTTTCAAGTCAAAAAATATCCACTGAATCTGGCTGACATGGATAGGTTTTTAAATATATAGGCATCTACGGTAGAATACTGATCCAATGTGTTTTAGGCTTATATCAGTCTAAAGCACTACACCATATAAGCAAAAAGCCGAGTTTACATACGCTCAACAAACGGATTCCTGAATATATATCAGGAATCCGTTTGTTGAGCGTATGTGAACTCGGCTTATATATATTTAAGTGTATGTAGATATATGTATGTTATTAAGAACCATTGTTGCGTATAATTTTATTTCAAATTATGCAAATAACATTCCTGAAATATCAGTAAGAGATAACATTAGGTACTCTATTCGATATTATTTAATGTGACATTATGTTACACAAACATTTGTCCAAAAAGGCATTAAAATGTGGACACATCGTTTGCATAATTAGATTATTATTATCAACCTATTCGCTGTCACGAACAACGGGAATAGCTCGTACCATTATTTCAGTCGATAGTTTCAAATACATTTCTATATTTTGCCAAATGTAAACATCCCAGCGTGACATTAATAGATAACATAATTTAGTTTCAATGAACCGACTCCAATTAACCCTACAATGATGGCGTTGGCTACCGAAATAGTATTTTATAGGCTAATAGTAGGTATAATGACACTGATCGGACACCGACCTAGTTGGCCGCGCCTTAGGTACATATGTGAGTGGTGGGACGGAGGGAAGGGGGCGCTTTGGCATTACTCAGTACGTACGTTGCGAAGACTAGGCAACCCCGCCGCCCTCACCCCCGTCCCCACCTAAGGCGCGGCCAATTAGTTCCGCGCGGACTATAGCTACCTAATTGATAATGGCAACGATTTGCTTGTTCACCAAATATTTTTTTTATTTTTTATTTTAAACATTCTGAGTAAATATTTCAAACATCTGCGTGGCAGCCATTTTGAAAAAAAATGGCGATCAGGTAGGTATACCACGTACATTCCTTCAATTCTCGTATTTGAGTAACCCAATAAAGTCTTGTTTACACAAAACATTGTTTATTATGCTGATTGGCCCTCTACAGAGATAATTACAGGCTCAGTATTCATAACAAAATTTGGCATTAATGAAGCGTCTAATAACACAGGTCTACATAAAATCAAAGGTTGTTATTACTAATTAGAAATTCAACAAATTACTCAGTGAAATGAAGCCGTTTGTTTTAGTCTAGGTATTTTACTAACGAACTCTCTCAAAGTAATCTTGTAAAATGTGTACGAGATCAAGTATATCAGAAGATGAAGGTTATTCATTTTCCTTTGTTTTTCTGTACGAGTTCATCAAACGCTAATTAATTTGATACTGTTCTTTGTAGGATCTTGGGAAAATTAATGGGTAGCTACAAAGTAATTAAAACTGTCTGTTTACAGAATATAAAAGTTAAACTAATATAAAGGCTTTTTTTCAATTTCGTATCCAATATAATGAAAGTACCAATAACTAATGTTATAAAAATGTAGTTAAGTATTTTATTTTCTCTTCTTCTCTTACACACGTGTTAACATCTCTTTTATCTACTTTCCAATCACAGACCGTATGCTGGAAGAAATTTCTGTAGAAATAAGTATCATCCTTGTAGCCACGGAACAATTATCTGTTCCGTGCTTGTAGCAGTCTATTTTTTTTGTGTTCTTTTCTTCTTGTCTGACAACAACAACTAACTAGCTAACTTTTTGCCATCGATAGACTAAGAAGAAGAATTAAAAAATAAAGAGGTATAGGTGTTTGGAAGCTGTATACGAAGCCTTAGGGGGGTGATAGTTTTCACCATTTAGAGCATTTTGTCCCATAGGTACATGTCTTAGACAAAGTATGTTTTTTTATTTTTTTTCCAGTTAAAGTTGGTATATCATTTTTGTAGTTAAAAATACAAACTATTATTATTTTGTAGTTAAAAATAAGAGGGGCTTGTAGCTAAATAATAACAGCCGCATAGGTCGATCGATCAGGTTAAGCTGCGCTTGCCGCGGTTGGTCTGTGGATGGGTGGCCATCTTTACATACCGTGACCTTTTCGTGCCTCGGAAAGCACGTGAAGCCGTTGGTCCCGGCTGTCATTCGTGGATCTTGGACAGTCATTACGGGTCGTCAGTAGCCCGAATATCTGATAACCAGTCTTACCAAGGGTTATCGTATTCGTATTACCCTGTAACTGGGTTGTGGAGGTCAGATAGGCAGTCGCTCCATGTAAAATACTGGTACTCAGCTGCATGAGTTTGTGGTTAAAAAAAAGGTGTCAACTATCACTCCAGGAAGTAATAGTTAACACCTCTTTTTTAACTACAAACTCATCTGCCTAGCCTTTTCCCAACTATGTTGGGGTCGGCTTCCAGTCTAAACGGATAGGGTATGTCCTGTCTCCAGATGCAAAACATGAACCTAAAAGGACTTCACCGGACGAGGCTTTATATTTTCAATATTTAGAAAATAATTTCATCTATCCTAACTACATACGAGTACTAAGTGGAGTTTTGTTATTGTTGAATTTAGTTGATGCCCTTGAAATATGTAGACTGGAGCTATATTTAGATGAGATACGGTATATATTATAGATATTTAACTTAATTAACTACAGAATGCGTTGATGTTATTCCTGGTAAACGTATTTTTTATATTATAAAAGAAAGTACATGTGGTTTTTTGCCAAGTTACTTCTCCCTAAAGAATAGGTTATTAAGATAGAGACAGTTCTGTATAATATCGTTCTGTTTGTTAACGTTAAGTCAGGGAAATAAATTGTCAGGAAAAGTGACTACAGTCCGTCAACAATTAATTTACCTTACCAATTAAGTTTCCAGCAAAGCTCCTAACGATTACACGAGTACATTCAAGGTAGAAGTAAACGTATTTTTCTCAAACGAGGACTGCATTTGCGGTGGACGTGACCAGAAAGTGTGGAATAGTCTCGTGGTTCAGGCGTAACAAATTCATGGCTAAAACTGCTTGTGTAAGAATAATAAAACGGACTTCTTATTTTTATTACTTTTTCATTGCTGTAGTGGTCTTTACAGCCAGTGTTATAGCAGCACGATTTTAGAATTACTTACAACAAGTTTAATTCAGGTTTATGAACAGATCCTGAAAGTCCATTACAGGAAATAGATATTTTTATGTACACTGAACCACCTTTTCATCCTCCGGTGGATTTTTTTTGTTGTTTATAGACAGAGGAAGCTACAAGTCAACTCCTTGACGTGACCTGTTAAGGACCCCCTTTTTTTTCAGGATGGGAAATCATCAAATAACTCCTCCCCCCTCAGGGCCGAAGCCTGCCGGGTCAGCGGGATTGTCCGAAAGGGTTACCGCTGGCCCGGAACATAAAAGGCTAAGGAAGGAACACGGGTGGGTTTTAGTCAGTAAGAGTCTGACACTCGCTTCCGCTCCACCCAGAGCGGGAAGGGTCATTTGATGACTTACTATCCTGAAAAAAAAGGACCCCTTGGTCGACTTTTTGAGTGGTTATTTACAGATAATACAAGACACCATCACTACTTTACAAAGAAGAACTTTCGTATGACAAAAGTTCTTCTCTAAAACTGGTATTTTTGCCCTAAAAATTCACTAATCGTTAAAAACAACCTAAAGCTCGCTGAGGATATTGCAGTTTTGAGCTTAACTAACTACAACAGGCTATCGAGAGCACTCAAGTCAGATCCGCGCGCATTTTCAATTGTTACGGTCGACTCGCAGCCAATGAGCCGAACGTTGAGTGATGTCGACCATTGTCTGGTACTGGAAAATAGTGTATGAAATCGAAGTGAAGGGCAGGAAAAGTAATTGTGAAGCTAATTGGACTACCAGTTTAAATTGTCCGTATATTCAAACTTGTGCCATACATATTATAGAGGTATGAGGAGTAGGGTGTAAAGTTCACTCATCCTCTATAGAAAAGGGAGGATCCTCCGACCAGATGGGTGATGTGTCTGGTGGGCAACTGCCCAGCGATTGATGGCAGGACGTTGCATATATGCTAGTTGTTGTATTGTAGTTGCGCGGTAAACTTTGCTTGCGCGATGCAGGATTTTGCGTGACGTCAGTATGATGAGTAGTTAGCATGTGGCGGTGTAGATGGCTGCTACATTATTATACAATTGTCATAGAATGACAGTTGTATGAAAAGGTTAAAACACGTAGCTCTCAGAGATGACAAAATAACAAGGGTCTTTGACAATCACTGTCACAAAATATTCCAACGAAATCGTACCGTGATAGGCGTATTGTGGGGTCCCAGTTGTGGGTTAACAACTAGGGTCAGACAAAAAGTTTGCATACGCGAAGGAGGTAGATAAAATATCTTCCGTCTTATTTACTCTTACTACTCTATTAAGTGTGTTCTTGTCTCATTAACGACTTGCCTATTGCTATACTCTGTCTAGGCTATGTTGTCAATTAGCTTAAAAATTACTTTACCTGCATGTACTAAATCTTTTATTGATTGAGATTTAAATATTGCAGATACTCAACTGGGGACCTGACCTCCAAATCCAATTCGAGTAGCTTAACTTGGCGACAAAGTTTTGTAGACACAAGCATAATATCACATACTTTGGTAGGTAATAGTCGACCTCGTAATTGCTTAACCACTCTAAGATTGAATGACACTTGCACGTCGTCACATCATAAAACGACAAGAGGGCCCTAAGGCCCTCTTGTCAACATTCTATCAACTTTGTCGATGACGAAAAGTCAAATAGTAATAACAAAAAATGGTCGCGATCTGATTAATAGTTGCGGAGAAATGCGTAGACAAACATACATACATACATCTATAAAATTTTATATATTTGTTTGGAAGCGATAATAGTTTGTCAAAATATGTGAATATAATGCAGTTCCAATAATATCACATACATACGTGTCGAATTGATAACCTCCTTTTTTAAGTCGGTAAAAAACGTATTGCATTGACATAAGCTACCGAAAAGCTTATGTCAATACTGTTGAAAGTTGTGCTAGAAAAAAGAGACGCTTTGAAAGCGATTGTCTTGTCTAGGCATTAAGGTCCATATTTAATTTGAATATTAATGAAGTTTCAATTCACTGGGAATTGTTGTCAAAAGTGATAGTAAATATAAGGTCGACTATATCTTACCTAACACATGGATCTTCGTGACTCAACAGTACGTGCATAATCTTGATTTGCCGTCCACGTTAGTACTCTAGGTGCCCTAATTTCACCGCGACGGCCATTTTTCCCTAATCAGCGAGCTGAAAGTTATCAGTAATTTCCATCATTTTACACTGTTATGTATAAGATCCGGACACAGGGTTGAAAAAAAAATTTTTAGTCACTATGAAATATTTCTACGCTGGGGGACTTAGAATCTTGTTCTGGATTTATGGTAAAAGTTTGCGCGTCGATGTCTCTTACAGTGTGTATACTTAACTGCCACATACGAACTGCACTGTCGTAATCTACATCGCGAATTCGCAATATCAAAGTTATCCGCACGATTAAAGGCTCCTTCATACAGGGGCGACGCGCGATAAAATCGCGCGCGACACACAAAGGCACCGCAAGTCACGCAACAAGCGGTGCCTTTAAGTCGCGCGTGATTTTATCGCGTGTCGCGCCTGTTTGTAGGAGCCTTGACTCATACTTAGAAATTCCTACGGAATTCCGACATCAATCGTTGGGCAAAGGGTGGATCCTCCGACCTGTGTCTAGTAGGTCTAGACACAGGTCGGAGGATCGACCCTTTTTTATTGAGAATAAGAAACTTGCTACCCATCTTTGTTTTACCTGTAAAAGATAAAAACCCGTCCCAATAAATTCTGCTACCTGAACGCAGGAACGATTTCGTGAATAACTGTTAACTGCAAACAGCTTGGATTCTCGCACGTTCATTTGTTTTTTTGTACAATAATTCATTTGTTTTGCCCGCTGCAGCGACAGGATTCGGTTTTTATATAGGTACCTATATAGGAAACTAGCGACCCTCCCCTGCTTCGCACGGTTTTTACGACTTGATACAACGTAAGTTTAAAATTAATGTGTTATTCACATTAAACCTTCCGGAATTCTCTAAATGATAGCGAAAACCGCATCAAAATCGTTTTAGAGGTTTAGAAAAACAACGCGGTCACACAGAAACCAAAAATCGACTTTAAATTATTATAATAATTATATATATATGTAAATAGAAAGACCATTCAGTATTTACTTCGTGAAATGGACCTTCTTCGTAATAATATTACCTACCTACTTTAAAAGGTAATATGTGCCTACTTACTCGTAAGTTCTAAAGAAAATTGAAAATGTACGACAGGAAATTGCCGGGAAATATATATTTTATTGGCATTTTTTCCTTAAGTTTATTTGAAATTATTATGTTTGATGGGATTTATTCGAGCATTAAATATTGAGAACCAGTAGTAATTTCTTGTCTAATATTGCCTGTCTCTCCCTTTATAAAGTTTCCGGGAAAAAAAAAGTTTTTTTTGATTTGTGTGTCCATAGTCCTTCCATCGCTGTAGGTAACCATTCCACTTTAGCCATCCAAACACATATTCCAATATCTTTGTTTCCATATCCTGCCACAGTCCTGCACCGAGGGTTGTCCTTGGGTACACTTGCATAGAGCGTACAGGGATTATCGTGGGTTAATGGTTCATTTCATTAAAATCGTCTAACGGGTCTCAGCCACAAAGAGAGGGCCGAAAGCAGCTCGGTTTCGGCCCCTCGTACGCCTTTCAAAGTTCCGGGACCCAAGGGTTCCGAGATATGTCAAACACACTTTCAATAATAATAATATAACGGTCCCGCATGACGGGAACATCGCGAAAGCCGAGAAAGATAAATAAATCAAGTATCTGGGCTCGCGAGGTTGTCGTTATGTGGGATGTGGAGTCATTGATTTGATCTATGTGCCGATAGTAGTAAAAGTAAATGTCTTAATAGCCAAGAACCTGGACTAACACCTGAGGAGACTCTCGTTAAGCAGCTGAATTAAGGGCTCGATTCAGAAAGTGGTACTTCTGGGTTAGGAGGTTCCTTTATCTGGAGCCCTGACTGCCGGAAGCTTGGACCCTGTTCCCAATAACGATGGGCTACTATTTTATAAAACATTTATTTTCAATTCTAATGTACTCATGACGTCAGTAACAATTTACTTAACAAGTATGATAATACTTTATCATAATTATTATATTACTGATCGCAGCGAAGCCATCAGTTTGCGCGTCCGTGAACATACCCGAGGCACTACAAAAGCTTGGCAGCCCCAACAGTATCCTGAATGCATTGTTGTACTGAACGCGAAGAGCATTAACAGCTTTTTGTGTGAAGCTAGTTAAAAAACTACTAGAATAAAAAACTTGACAAGCTTTATCCGTACCCTAATAGCACCGTGAGAACCTTCGAATCATCATAATTATATCTCACTGCATCCACTTGGCTCCTGATCTACATCTTGACTGCCCGTTGGTCTCGTGGTCGCAAGCGTGACTGCTGAGTGTAGGGTTCTGGGTTCGATTCCCGGCTCGGTCATTGTGTTATTGGGTTTTTCCATTAGGAATTTCTTAGTCACAATCCGGAGTTTGGAAGTTGGCGGTGTGATACTCCCGTGCTTTGAAAAGCACGTTAAGCCGTTGGTCATGCGCCGGATCTCTCTCCGGTCGTGTCGGATTGCCGTCCCATTGGACTACGAGACTGAGGAAAGTTGGAGTGCACCTGTGTATGCGCACACACTTGTACACTATAATATCTCACGCGCCGATGGCTAATCTCCATTGAGATTGGCCGCCATGGCCGAATGCGGTCTGAGGACAATAGTCCTCCCCAACAATATGCCTTATTTGTATAAATGAATAATGGTATATTTTTATCGCAAACGAGTTTTTCATAACAAAGCAAAATTATCAGTTTACCATAACTCGAAACAGCATTAAAAACGTTTCATATCGCCGTATTTCATCTTGAATACGCTCAAAGATACCTATTTGAGCACAAAGGAACGATAAACGTAACATTTTTCATAATATATTTCGTACTAAATCTTCCAGCTTTGCGCAGACATATTGAGAATTTGATAACAATTTTACCGACATTTTTAATATCCGTTTAAAGTTGTTTTCCACAAAATCACGGTTCTTTGTGTATCTTTTCTAATATTTTATTCTGTGATATACACAATACGGGCCCACACCTCCGTTATTCAAGTTTGTGTGAATAAATCTTCGCTTTATGAAATTTCAGTCGACGGACAATGTATGCTATTTTTCTGCATTTTGGTTTCTTTTCTGCTGTAAAGACAACGGTTATTAGTTTAGAGACGGGTTAATTTTCATTTGTTTTTTTTTGTTGGTGTAATGAGCAACTTACAGTGACATTCTGTAAAAATCTCACCGGCTTAACTACGGTGAAGTGATCTATAAGTGAGCTGCCAATATTGACATATTATTGTATTATATAATATATTCGTCAAAAATTCCAATGACAAAACTTAGATGAGTGATGCTATAGGCCGACCGCTTAACTGAGACGTTGCCTGAGGTTGCCGGGTCAGCGGGATTGTTGCCGGGTCAGCGGGATTGTCCGAAAGGGTTACCGCTGGCTCGGAACATAAAGGGCTAAGGAAGGAACACGGGTGGGTTTTAGTCAATAAAAGTCTGACACTCCCTTCCGCTCCACCCAGAGCGGGAGGGGTCATTTGATGATTACCCATCCTCAAAAAAAAAAAAGATGTTGCCTGAGGTAGCAGCGCGGTGCGGGAGGGGTGATAGTTGTCACAAGTTGATGAATCACTGAGCTCTCGCATCACGTCACCACACCCCTCCCGCACCGCGCTGTTACCTCAGGCAGCAGCTCAGTCAAGCGGTCCTCATATAGGGATTGACACTATTGACTCTTTCACCTAAGTTAAGGCTCACTTCACCTAATTTTTCACAGTGAGATTTTAACAGAATAGATATATTTACCTAAACGTTCTTTAAAGATTATTGACACATTACTACATTTGGTAAAGCAATTTCAAAAACATGTGTTCCTAATTTTAAAAAGAAAAAAAGACCTAGGTTTATGACTAACTTGTAACTAACCCACTGAAAAGTGCTTAAAATCTTGGCAACACAATATTTGTAAATATTTATTTTTTCAAGGCAAAAATAAAACTTATTACTAACTACATAACTATCCAATTTATCATAAAGGTACTTCATAAAAACTCTTTTTTTCAAGCCAAAAAAAAACTTATTACTAACTAACTACATAACTACCCAACTTATCATAAAGGTACTTCATAAAAAAAATGCAACCGACTTGCAAAAAAGACACTATAAAGTGAAGAATAACATAATTTCGGGAATTGGTGTCTTTGGTTTAGATATGTTTTCGTATTTTGCCACCGACATTCTCTACCAAATGAAAAAAGAATCAGGTAAATCGACCAATAAAAAAAGAAAAACCTCGTATAATGCATAATCAATAATAATAATCCCCCTTTTTGTGCAGTCGTTTAAAAATATAACCCTTGACGAAGCCAACATTCCCAAAATGTCTTTTGCCAACAAAAGACAATATCTACTTCAAGTATATTAAACAGCCAACTCTCCCATCGAAAACCACCGTTTTAACAGAACGTGTAACTAACGAAGGCAAGAGCAGATGTCTCTAACTAGCCGTTAATGTCAAACGCCAGGTGCAATATGTACCCGAGATAGTTTAATTAAATAGCATTGTGTAAGCTTGGGCTTTGCTGGGGATCGTCCTACGTAGCTACGTTCCGTTCTAGACCAAGTGCAGTTTCTAACAACACTAGTAAAATTCATCGTTATTTTCATACTAAAGTATGGATAAGTATTTTGTTTTCTGAAAAGGTGATTTCATTTTTGTTATTTTAAAAGAATTCCTTCAGCTACCAATTATTACTCGTGTAGTTTAATATCTGAAATGCTAATACGTAGGTATTATTTAAAGTTTAAAACAATTGCAATTACATGTATTACTAAATATTTCTCTAACTTGAATAAATAGTGGTCTCCTCTATATTTGTACGCGATATTCGCAACAAAATATGCATTACAGCGTAAAATATTTTCCACAAAAAAAAATGTGTCAGGCTACAAAAAATTATTCACCGTGAACGAACAAGCTGGTAGAACAAAACAAAACTAACATCCAAGAAAGACTGCACTAAAATTAAATGATGCAGTAACATGGTGTAAGTTCAAGCGATAAGTATTACTCAGGAATGGGCGCTTGGCACGCGATGCATTCACGTCGCCACGATATATCATGTTTTCATGTCCGTCGAAAGCTCAGAACGCTTGACGGAGGAGGTTTATTTCACTGCTTGATACTACTGAAAGATTGATAATGTTATGGTAGAACTTTTGTAATATTTTTTGCCTTATTATTTATGTTTTAGCCTAGGTTCGTCTCGATGATGCCACCCACCCGTCTTTTTTTTTTTTCAGTAGGTATGGTAAATCATCAAATGACTTCTCCCGCTCTGGGTGGAGCGGGAGTGTCAGACTCTTACTGACTAAAACCCACCCGTGTTCCTTCCTTAGCCCTTTATGTTCCGGGCCAGCGGTAACCCTTTCGGACAATCCCGCTGACCCGGCAGGCTTCGGCCCTAACGGGCTCCTTCTCTAATGCTGACATCTCTTTGAGACGCGCGTGTGGTTGTGCAATAACATGGTAACGTCTTGATAAATTACGTGTATTTGGAGTATTATTGACAGATTGTCCAAATAGGAAAAAGTGACAGATGTGGAAGTCCTACTTTTGGCAGCGGGACAGGACAGCGGTGCGATTCTGTAAAAATCTCACCGTGAAAACTTAGGTGAAGTGAGCTGTCAATAGTATCAATCTTTAGCATCAGGTGGAATGAAAGCTCACTTTGCCGTTTTCACGGTCAGATTTTTGCAGAATAGATCCGCTGTATACTTTCCTATATTCATCTTTCAACTCCTGACTGAAGCTGACTCTTGGCATGCGATTGTATTCACGTCGCAGAGATACATCATTTGTGCCTCTAGTAAAATTAAGGCTCTTCGCGTTACGTTCCGCTAATGTTATGAATGAGCTTTCCAGCAGTGTTACCACTATGTGATGTATTGCGATTTTGACACATATTGCGTAATTATTAAGGAAGGTTCTTTACAATTTCGGAGATGTGTGATTAATTTGTATTTAATACAGTTTACTAATATCTCTTAGGGCGCATTCCACCAAACTTTTATATCTAGAATAAGGCTTATCCTGAGAATAAATTTGGAATTTTTGACAGTGTTTCAATACTAGAACTGTCAGACGTCAATTTGATTCCACGAATCAAAGATATCCGACTTTGGTAAAATCAGCCCTTAATGTACTAGGTAAGTACTTATAAAAACGCAAAAGTCTACTCTGAATCCTCGCATTTGCTACTCCTATATTCTAACAAAATGGCCACCCATTCATTCGAAACTAAATCAGAATCCGGTCTGGTATCCAGGAAAGTAGTGAGCATATTATATCATCATCTACCTATAGTTTTCTAGAAAGAACGAATAACATTTATTTGGCAACAAATCGTGAAGACACACAAACCACCACACACCGCCACACACCACACACCACCACACAGGACCACACACCACAACACCATCACATCTAAATAATTCTTCCCCGTCCATTTACCACCATGTAGCCATCAAATGTAAAAACTAACATTTCATCCCAGTTACTGAAATTCCGGTAAATTACTTAAGAATTATCTATGAGGAGTATAACAAGATTAGGATCAACATTCGAAAAAAGAAACCGAGTGACGTAATTCTAGACTCGGACAGTTTCAGAATTAGCATGCACTCCAACGAATTCGACACTTGTAGCATAATGACATAATGTATTTTCCTAGTCAGTCCAACTTCAGTCAGGTAGACTTAACTTTTTAATTGAGTTGGCAACATGAATACCGTTAGAGTGTGACTTTCGAATGTTACGGCACAGTTACAAGACGGGCCTTTATTGCCCTTTGTTGCCAAGTCCCAATAGATCCCCCGATCGAGTTATCCGTAATGTTATTACCTCTAATAACTATGAATTTTAATAATAGACTCGTTTCGTTGCGATAGGGACTTAATGGTTTACTGAACTGCCGGTAGCAATAACTTTAAACAAATGAAACGGGGTGTAGGAAGTTGTTTAAGGACGTTCTATAACATAAGTCCTGGTTTGTCGTTATTTATTGTTAGCATTGTGGCTTGGCTTTGGTACCAGATGGGAGAGATAATTATGAGTAATAGAATTTATAATATTGTTTGGAGAAAACCATTAAGGCTCTGAGTTTGTTCCGGCCTTTCTTCTCAGAGTAGTCAGATAGGAAACGCCGACCTCATCTAGTTAAAAAAAATATGATTGACGTGTAAAAGTGTTAGTGCAAGCCTTCTTACAAAAAAAAATCATTTCATTTCATTTGGTATATAATAAAAACTTTTCAACATAACTACTGAATTTTTGTAACCCGTACTTTAGCATAACCATAATCAGCCCATAATGTTCCCACTGCTGGGACACAAGCCTCCTCTCTGTGAGAGGGAGTGGGCCATAATCTACCACGCGGGTCCAGTGTGGGTTGGCGGATGTCACATGTCTTCGAATTTTTTATTCTAGGACACGCCGTTTTCCCCACGATGTTTTCCTTCAGCGTTTTGAGAGCAGTGGTGATGAAATAATTTACACAAAGTAATGTGCCTGTTTGGGTTCGAACACACGACCCTACAACTCCTAACTCGCGGCCGTTACCACTGGTCCACCACTCACCCGTACCTTTTAAAAAAAAATTAGCTATTAAAGTCCCACTACTGGGAAAAGGACTCCTTACTCTCTTTCCACCTCTCTCTATCCAGAGCTGCCAAAAGCCAATCTTTATTAAAGGAGTCCCAGCTCATCCCGCCATCTCCGTCACGTCGTGCACGGAAGATTGCGCCTGTAAATTATTTTATAGGACGCCAATTTCAAGTCAGCGATGTAACCAATAAGGCTCGAATGTCAAAATTGCTAACAAGATGCCACTCCTATTTGCATAATGCAAGCATTTCCGTTTTTCCTTGACAACGAAAATTCTGTTTAAAGAAAATTGAAGCTTCGAAATTGGGCGATTTAACGAGGTTCAAAGCTTTGAAGGTTCTCTTTAGGAAGTGGATCTAATTTGAAATAACATATTCAAGCAGGGTTTTAACAATGAAGTGGCCTAAGTGATAAGTGAATTACTTGAAGTGGGGGGAAAGGGAAAGGATGCGTGTTCATCTTCTTCGTGTCGCTGGCACGACTGTATTTTAAATCTTGTTTTCCCAAAACTTTGTCACTTCTACGGCGTTGTCGGTGGCAGCTCAGAGGTCACTTTGACTACATGTTTTGGGACACAGAGGCTTCGATCAACCATAGTACTAGATTTCCGATGAGCGCATCAATAACGGCCGGAAAAATAAGACCACAAATAATATTGTGGTCTTATTTTGCAACATAGCTTTTCCAACCTTATTGCTTAGAAATTATGTTTTATTTTTCCATAAATATATTTGTTCTTATTTTAAAAATACGTTTAATTTGTAATCAAATTAGTAAATATATTGTAAACGATAGTGAACTTTATGTTTGAAAGTTAAGGTTTATAATCAAGTTATATGCGTGGCCACTTGAGTGATGTGTTTTTGTTCCTAACCCTTAATCTAGTGCTATTGTTGATCGAAGCACAGAGGGCAGTATAGGAGGTGAAGTATGGTTTGTGACATAGCTCCACAATCACACCCTACTGCCGTTTCGTCAAGGTAGCCCCTACTTGACCAGGTCGGAGTTACATCTTCCCACTTATGTCCGGAGGGTTCAGAGACTTCGTGTTATGCAAGGAACGTAGGTGGTATTTACCTGAAAAAGAAGCCTATGTTTGGAGAACTATTTTTGAGCAAAACAAAGTTAATTTGATTTGTCTAGTATATTCAGAATGGATCGTATTGAAGTTTTGGATTTCGTCTTGCTAGGTAAGTAGTCCTTACTACTTTTCCTTTTCAGGTATACAAATTATGGACGTAAATATACGACAGAAAATAATCTTCGTTGGTCTTACTTATGTCGTTGCCAGTGTAAAAACAAAAAATCGATTAAATACATAATACCTATTCAATTAGTCACCATATGGTCGGAATTAATTAGCTGCAGTAAAATGACACTTATTACTGTCATTTCGTTAAGAAATGTTGCCACACTATCTCTACTAGTGATGTGATGAACGCAATGAAACATCGTTTTAATTTAGATATTCGAAATTTTGATTGAATAGTAAGCAATAAAATTTTCTTTGTATGGATCGCAAATCAGCGTAAATACATGGTTTACTAAAGATAAATTTGTTTCATTATTTACTCTAAAAATCCTACTATGTCGATCTAAGAAATCATTTTTTAGGAATAACGTTTACCTACAAGGTTATTTGCCAAATACCAAGAACTTATAAAATTAAAATATTTAAAAGAAATGTTCGTGATTAGAATTCCGATCACTGACGTGATGACAAAACAATAATTAAATATTGCTAATTTTTTTTATTGCAAACTTATCTTAACCTTAATTTAATTTCAAATTACAAGTATCATCCTCTAATTTAATTATTATCCTCTTTTATAAAATCAATTTAACATTAATCGATTTTGAACAGAACGTTAATTGAATGAATCGATTCTTTTGTCACATCACTATTTAAATTTCGTTAAAAAGTGATACTGGTAATACATAACCAGTGATCGGACTAGGTAGATTGATTTTTGGTACTTGTATCACAAATGCACACAGAAAGAATAACATGGATAAGCCATTTTTCCGGAAAGTAATTCCGGTATTTCCGGATTCAATTAAATATTGTTAATGTTGGTAGTGATATTATTACTACTCAATTCAAAATTTAAAGGAAGGTATCAAAACTAAATTAATTCATTATTTATCTGTTGAATAATAAAAACAATCGAATTCCGATCGAAGCTTTAATATTTATTTTTTATTTTTAGCGTTTTATGGCTAGATCTTTTATAGATAGATATACATTTCGGCTAACTAATGAAATTCTGACTACCACCAATTCCGGAGGAATGTCCATAGTAATATATACGTTTCGGATCAATGACCCCAGTTCAATCTACCTACTCCGATCACTGTACATAACACATAAACTGTCATTTTACTGCAGCTAATTAAAAGTCCGTCACCGTCGTGTTGTTCTGTTTTTTTGTGTGATCAGGAATGAGGAGATCCGCAGGAGAACCAAGGTAACCGACATAGCCCGAAGAATTGCCAAACTTAAGTGGCAGTGGGCAGGGCACATTGCTCGCAGTACGGATGGCCGATGGGGCCGAAAGGTTCTGGAGTGGCGACCGCGTACCGGAAGACGTGGCGTTGGAAGGCCTCCCACAAGATGGTCCGACGACCTTGTGAAGGCCGCAGGAACCCGTTGGATGCGAGAAGCACAGAACCGGTCGAAGTGGAGGTGCTTGGGGGAGGCCTATGTCCAGCAGTGGACGTCTTTCGGCTGAAATGATGATTGTGATGTTTGGTTTTAGACTTTTTGGTGGTTTTAAAATAGGTACTCCCATGCTAGTATAGCCCACTGGCTATTTTTAGGTAAAAATAATAATAAACCACAGTCTCACAAACAGTTGTTCACTTATAATAAAATCTCTCATAGACGGTACCTATGAGGAATAAATATTGCGGTATTTGCATAGAAAATATGTCAAACTGTCATAATTATTCTTTAGAGAAAAGTTATCTGACTATCAAAAAATCAGCCGTAATTACTATGTAGGTATTTAAAGCAGTTAGGAAAGCCAAAGAACGGGTAGCTAGCGAACATCGGAACTCACTTAAAGTTTACAGTATCGGTACCCGGAACATTCGTAAGCACTTGAATTGCTGAAAATTTAGGGGTACAAACCTTTCAAACTATAGGTATAGGGTGTAACTATATTACCGTCACATAGACTACTTCATTTTTGTTTTAATTTGGCAAGCAAAGCTTTTGAAGAACCAAAAAATCCAATCCAATGGCCTGTGTCCATCGCCCGTAAACCTACGGGCGATGCGATGCTGTGCGTTACGATACTAGCTTAGCTTAGCTAGACCAAACTAAAAGCACTTGTGCTTTTACTTTTACTTGCTTGCTTGCTTGCTTTTGCTTGCTTGTGCTTGTGCTTTTACTTGTGCTTGTGCTTTTACTTTGTTCTTGCTTAGCGTTCTTTCTGACTTTTTTTTCTTTTTACTCGGCTTCTCAGCGTCACGGACCTTTATCAACAACAAACTAAAAGCACTTGTGCTTTTACTTTGTTTATGCTTAGCGTTCTTTCTAACTTTTTTCTTTTTACTCGGCTTCTCAGCGTCACGGACCTTTATCAACAACAAACTAAAAGCACTTGTGCTTTTACTTTGTTTATGCTTAGTGTTCTTTCTAACTTTTTTCTTTTTACGCGGCTTCTCAGCGTCATGGCGTGTATTCATGAATAAGGCTATTAAACGCATACAAACATTTTTCAAATTCGACTGGCAGTTCTAGAGATTATCGCGTTCAAACAAACAAAGAAATTCTTCAGCTTTATTATTAGTGTATTATTTTGTATTTTTATTTTTAGCAATGAAATTAAAATGAGTTTTCAGTAAAAAAAATCTTTTAACATCAAGCGGAATTAGTTCATGAGTGAAATTAAATAAATAACCAGTCTCCATTCATGTAGCGCTCAGTGAGCTAGAATACTAATTGAATAGTAGGTGCTTGGACGCAACATTCGGTTATTGTTATTACTAAATTAATGGGTAAAACTTCGTTACCCGAATTTATTCGCCCGTACTTTTAAATAATATTATTTTTTCAATGATACATTAGAATTTTATACAATAAAGTACTTATAGAAAAAAATACACTAGCTCACAGAAATGTGTAAGCCAAGGGTTTAAGTGATTTATTCCGGTCTGAACCCCTGAAACACCCCCGTCCCCCTTGAACCCCTGCTAGTTCGTCTTCTGTTTTAATCTCTGTCTTTAATCAAAACCTAGTCTAGTACATATTTCTGGAATTGTCGACTCGCCAATAAATAAATAAACTTCATGCGAGTCGCCTATAGAAAAAAATAATATTACATAAAAGTGTCGATTGGCCCGGTGCGGGCGAGTAAATTCGTGTAAATCTACTAATAAGCCGAAAATGTGAACTTATTATATGTATAGATACCTACTTAAATACTTTTTTTTTTCATAAATTAAATACAATTATCTAGAAAACAAACACATTTTTTTTTATTTACATGACCTACTTTCTGGAGGTATGAGTACCTATATTAATTATGTACTTTTAAAAGAACACAGACCAAGCGCAATTCCTTTTCCACATCACTACTGTTCCAAACACTTTGGAACCGTTCACAAATCACTATTATACCTACCCAGTTCCGCAATAGAAGGCCGCTCTAATATATAGGTCGGGTTCCGTACTGGACTGCTAGTCAATTAGCTTGACTTGTTTAAAAAGAGTATTTTTTGAAGTGAAAACTTCTTTAGCGGCGTTGTACACTTTTTTTTTAATGGGTAAAAAATGTTAAACTCGCGTCAGGACACGTGACCTGATCGAAAATTCGTAAGACGGATGGCCGTAGCCGGTACCGCGCGTGTTTTGTTTATATTAAGACGATTCACAAAATACACACATAATTGTTCAAGTTTTCACTTCTGTCGGCACTCCCGGAGTGTCACTGTTTTTTTTTTTATAAAAGTGCTGCCAAACACAACTCTGTAATTACTCCAACTCCTAAAAAAAGAGATCGTAGGGGCCCAGTTATAACGGCCCCGATGTTGCCCCCCCGGGTCGTAAGTTCGAATCCAAACAGGCATAATTGCACTTTGTGTAATTTACTTATCACCACTGCTCTCAAAACGGTTTAGGAAAATATCGAGAGTTAATCCTAAGACCAAAAATTAGAAGATATGTGACATCTACCAATCCGCGCTGGATTGGTACAGCGGTGCTATTCTATAAAAATCTCACCGTGAAAACTTAGGTGGAGTGAGCTGTCAATAGTATCAATTTCTAGTAAAAACAAACTCACTTCACCTAAGTTTTCACGGTGAGATTATCGAGAATCGACCGGCAGCTCACCTTCTCCCCGACGAGTAGGTTCCTGGGGTCGAACCCAGCCAGGCACTCTGTGTAATTTATTTCATCACCACTGCAGCTGTGAATAAATTACAACCGACAAATATTAATAATAAGCTTAAGCTGTTATGTAGGTAATATAATCAATATTATCTATAGCTCAAAATATTAATCGCTGTATCACTATCCTTTTAAGATTTAGAATGACAGCGAAAGTGTTTAGCGTGAAACGTTGAAGGGAAACATCGTGAGGAAACCGGTATATCCTAGAACCAAAAATTCGAAGACATGTGACGGGAACATTATACTTATGTTGATTATGCTATAATAAATAACTCGGGTTCCGTACTGTACTCCAAGTCAATTAGCGTTACCTGTTTATAGGGAGTTCTTTTTCATTTTTTAACACAACTCCGTAATTACTCGAACTTTTACAGAATGTGGTGAAGCGAAATTAGTTTACGTACACGTGAAATGAAAGTTCCTGGAATGTTTTTTATTTCGTTTTCTTTTGCTCGCTGTAACTATCAAGCAATTTGGAAGTGTTTTTTATTTTTATTTTAGTTGTTCGTGTATTATTATTTTTTAAATAGCTATGTGATGTTGAATTTGGACTTTCGACTGGAGGAAATTTTTCGTTTTCCTGCCCATTTTTTTAAATAGCATCCTTAATATGACTTTCATGTTTGCCAAATTCATGATATCTACTTTTTCTAAAACGTGGTCCTAGTAGTATTTTTCCTTAGAGGATCCAGCCACGAACCTGATTAAGAAAACTTACACATACCTCAAGAAACAACTATTTATTGTTCATTTGCTGATCATCATCATTCTCATCATTTTCCTGCTCTTACAACAATTTATTTGGGGTCGGCGCAACATGATCTTTTTTTTTCTTCCATACTTCTCTGTAAATCGTCATCTCAGAAGTCAACCCATTTCTAACCAGATATGCCCAAAAAAAAGTAGTTTTAATTTCCGTTATAGAAACAATAGTTCCTAAACGGTAGTTCAGGGTAGAGTGCACCATGATATTTCATCGAAATCTGTCCAACCTTTAAGGAGATTAAGCAAGCTTTCGCATTCTTTTTATTCATAAGATTATCTGACATAACCAGGCTTGGCGCGTTTTTTGACAGGACGTAAAAAGTGACATCGTGACAAATTCGCAGTGGCGCTCGCTCAGCGGGAGGCCTCCCTAATAGGATCACTGTGAGGGCTCCATAAATAATGCCTTCTTCGGTTTACAGGGACACGGCTACAGAGTTCGGGGAATGATTATTTAAATTATACCTACTTAAATATTTATTTTGTTTACAAGTAAAATTTTCTATTTCAGCATAGTGACAGTGACGATACACTTGCCGAAAATTACGCAACGTAATTTCGGCCTGATGTGTCGTAGGTAATTTAAAAAGCATTGCGAGCGTATACACGCTAATGCCGTCGCGTAATTTCGCGGCAGATACTTACTTATTTGTTACTTCTGCTCGCGACTTCATCCGCGTGAAATTGTTTGCTCCCCCGACCCACCCCATCACATCGCATCGCATCACTGACCGCACTATCATATGGTTTTCCTTTAGCGCTCTTTCTGTCTTTTGTTAGTTGTGTGTTTTTACTCGGGTCCTAATAGTCATCGTTATAGCCTTCCTCAAAAATGGGGTTATCGAATGCAAAAAAATTTTTCAAATCCGATTAGTACACAAAAAAACTGTTAATACTCAATACTCAATTCTTTATTGCATTCCATTGCATGTATTAAATAGATGGTATGGCAAAGTAAAAGATCAATATGGACCCTGTCTATTATTTCTCGACTTTTCCGCTTTATTATTAGTATAGATATTTATTTATTGATCTACCAACGATTGTTTACACCAGTTATGGGCATAAAAACAAGCAAAAACAGATACACAAAAGTGTACAATCACTTATAGGTAGACTCAGCATGCGAAACGAAAGTTGAAACTACCCTAATTTACAATTTGGATACAATTGATTGATGCACTAGTAGCCAAATTGTTACATGTAATTTAGATCCTGAAACAGAGAACAAAGAAGAAAAACAATAAAATGGTAAACTCAAACTCAAAGCATTTATTTCAATTAAACCATTTAGAGGCACTTTTGAATTGTCAAGAAATCGGTCAGTCAGAAAAATTAATCCTTATCTAGGTTTTTCAAAGTAAATAGAAATAATAGGTACAGATTAGACCTCTCCTATCTATATAGATGGGAGACGACCTTTGTTGAGTACCAGTCCCCCAATGACCTATGATGACCGGTCAGAGGGGACATTGACGGGCTACATGTACGAGATTGATGATTGGGTACGTTATTTTTAGCTGAAAGTAATACTTATTTTAGTCACCTTCCTTGCGTCAAAACCTTACTTCCATAAACAATGAAAAATATTAAACAAGGTTACCTGACAGAGAATCCTGAGAATCCTAGTCTGTGGAGGTGGTGGCGTTCTAAAGTTTCTGCCTACCCCCATAGAAGGAAGGCATGACTTTATTACCTATGTGTATATTTTTATTATTTGCACACCTAATAGGAGCGCTTAAACCGTACGACATTTCATACAAACTTTCAAGCTCCTATTTTTCGAAATTAATGAACCGGTTTTAATGAAACTTAATACGCTTAAGCAGGATACAAAGGTCTAAAAAGTTAGTAAAGAAAATTTTCGAAATGTGTTATTTAAAAAAAGATAACTGGAAATCTCTGTTTCTATGGATAATTTTAAATCGGTCTGATTTGACTGTAACACTATTTTTCAAAAATGTTCTCAACTAACTTTTTAGACCTTTGTATCCTGCTTATGCGTATGAAGTGTGATTAAAATCGGTTCATTCATTTCGAAAAATAAGAGCTTGAAATTTTGTATGAAATGCCGTACTGCGTAAACGCTCTTAGGGCACGATATAAATTCTATGTGGGGGCGACCTTTGCCCAGGAGTGGACCAATATAGGTTGATGGAAAAACAAAAAGGATTATATACCTATATATATATGTTTAAAGAATTTTTGTTGCAATTATGTATCACCTCACCTTATACGTACCCCATATTCAAACAAATAAATGATTTAATTTGGATTCAAGCATGAGTGAATTAGTGAGCCCAAGAACTCCACGACCTCATTCCACCGGCCCCCTTCTACCTTCGGACATCCAGACGCACTGCAAGTTACCATTCCTGCCATTGCTATTCCACCAATTCGCACAAACCGTTTTCAAATGTCCTTTATAATGCGCACAGCAAAAGAGTGGAACTCTCTACCTGCGTTTGTGTTTTCGAGTGCATACAACCCGAATCTCTTCAAAGTAAGAGTGAACAGGCTTCTTCTGGGTAAACTCACTCCATCGTAGACTTTGTCTCTGTCACCTCTGACCTAGACTAGAGTCAGGAGCAAACCCATTTTAAATTTAAAAAAAAGCATGGTAGTATAAGGTAACGTTGTGACGTAACTTGAAACAGTCCTTTCTCGAGCACTGGACTGCGATAGACCGAGTTAATTCATTTAATCACTGTTGCCAGACTTGCCAGGCGTGATGTCCTTGGGGATATCTTGATGAATTTTCTCTATAGACATTCTAAACAACCTACAGTAATACCCCCAAAATCTGCCAGACAAACTTTAGTTAATGCAAGCATAATTTGGTACCTTCCAAAATAGTTCAATCAAGACTTGATACGCATATATAATACCTCGTGATCTTCCAAAGGTCATTAGCTACCCGAACTTAACATACAAAGCCCCAAACTTCGTTTAAATTCTCGAATAATTAGGACTACATAACTTGCTTAAGGGCCTTACTCTCGTTTAGTACCGTAACTCGGTCACTTTATGAAGCTTATAACTCATTAACGGTTTGGTTAGAAGGTCTGTAAAAAATATATGTTTGCTATAGATTCATGTACAGCATTTTTGAAACAGGGTTTTTTCATAAGGCTAATACTTTTGCCTTAAAAAAATATTTACCAAAACGCTATTTTGGCTAATATTTCCTTATAACTTCTAAACGGCTTTGATGTTTGGAAATATTTTTACACTGAAAAATTGATGGTTAGAAGTACTACATATTTGAAATAGCGTTTTTAAATCAATCAACAGTTGCAAAGACAATGCCCCATTTTGAGATATAGGTTCAGAGGTGCTCTGCGCGGGCGCGGGCGGCAGTCGTGCGTTAGCACTGAGACGGGGTGGCTGTGTCGCTCGCTGCTCCGCCCGGCTATCGATCGACTACGCGCGTTTGGCTGTGTTAGTGCAAATATTTATGAACAAATTGTATCAGTATGCGTTTATAGATAAGCTCGCTGCAGAGGGCCCATTTCTATTGTCCGCGTGGACGCTTTATTAGTGGTGCCATTTCTAAATACAGTTTTTGTTTATATTGTTTATTTTGTAAATATAAGATAATTTCAAATTTGTAAACAAATAAAAATGGCAAAGCAAAGCAAGTCAAGAAAAATACGTTTTCTCTACGACGACGCACCGTTTTATAGATATTAGCGAAAAACTCAAAAGTGGGAATTTTTATACCCCCCACTCCGGCTCACCTCCTAGACGCGGGGACTTTTAGTATGTTTACTCCCTAAGCACTCTGAGCAACTTTCTGAAGAAATCGCTCAGGGCCCAGCTCACGCACAGTCTACACCTCTTTTTGGGTTATTCGTTGAGTGGACTAATAAGTATCTATCTAAGTATCTATACAAATAAATAAAATTGGAGTGTCTGTTTGTAATATTAAAACAACCGCTTCAGGCCATTTTATTTTGACTGTTTAGAAAATAACTACTTACCCACAATTAAAAAAAAATGTTTTCAAACACCTTAATTTATAAAAAATTAGCGTTCTTAGTTGTCAATCTATGAGTATTTGCATTACTGAGTTTATTGATCACTACCTTCTCATATTCTTGTGCGGATTTATTTCTGTGACTGGGACTTTCACTAGCAGATAGGTGAATAAGGAGTAACTTAGGCTAGGTACCTACTTTTATTTTTGAAAAAAAAAGAAACTAGGTTCCCACGAAAAAAAATTAAAACCTATGAAATGAAATATTGAATAATATCCGATTCAAATAGGGAGGTTGTATACTACGTTTATTTAGGTACTTAACCAAATGTAAATAAATCATAATAAAGAAACGGAGTATAGTTTTTTTTTTTTTTTAAGTGGATCCTATACGTGAAGATTCCTTAATCTCCAATGAAATTGATTGAATAAATAATAAAATAATATAGTGTTTTTGTTTTGGCCCAAGGAAATCGTTCACCAAATATTGTATATAAAAAGGCTAATACGAAAAACTAAAAATAAATAATAAACTAAAAATGCAAAAACGATCAAAAAGAACTAAATGGAGAAATATTAGAAGAATTTCATTAAAATTAGCATAGGTATTTCTTTACGTGGCGGTGAATAGACGACTTTTATGTATTTGAGGGGGTGAAGCAGATGAAGTGGGATACGAATAGTCCCCACCTACGGCGGGGTGCACCGCGCGAGAATCGTCGATGAGCGACTTCCATTATATTTAGAAGCGTAATTTCGCGACTCGAATAAGACGTACGATTGCCTCCGCGCTCTACTGTCCGGATTCTCACTGCGTAATCACCAGGTTCGAATCTCAGTGGACGCATATCTTTTGTTTTGTTATTTTTTAATTATTATAATGTGCTTATCTTTTGTTTTGTTATTTTTTAATTATAATGTGCTTATCTTTTGTTTTGTTATTTTTTAATTATAATGTGCATATTTTTATTTTCTTATTTTTAAAATAATTCAATAAGTAATTGTTATTTTAATAAAAACAATCATTTTTATTCCTATAGTTATTTTTCTTCAGAATCTAGAGTAATATAATAAAAACGTCCACCAAGCTTGATTCGGAAGAAAAATAATATACCTACAGTGTGTTACAAAAGAGTGTAAGCAATAATAATGTAGTCTGAAAATTTTCAAACAAGAAAATCGGCAAAAAGTAAAATAATAAAAAAACATTTATATCAAAAAAGAAAATCAACAAAAAGTTTATTATGGAAAAGGTTGGATTTGAACCCGAGCGTTAGTGCAGAAAACTAAAGTGGCGCACGAGACCACTAGACCAATCGAGCTGTTATAATACACGTCGAAATTACGCGTCTATAGATAATCTATACAAACAAAATATGGTGTGTACAAAAAAGTAGGTAGGTACTTACTTTACAATTTGTTTCGTCGAATAAGATCTCTTTATTGCCTGCCGTTTATTTTCTTGTTGACCATTTTTTATACACTGATTGCTTATTTATACAACTTATGAGTAGAACCGAAACAGTACAAACATTTACACCAACAACATAACTTAGAAAAAACTAATCATAAAATAAAATATAATAAACAGCTTTCATCAACAAACAGATACCAAAGTACGTAACTAGGTACCGACCCGAACTAATTGCAAGACTTCAAAGTACATATTTTATACGTCTACTCGCTCAACTACATAGGTACCCAACCGCGTCTGTTTTCGCAAATGCGATCATGCTCCTTATCAATTAGAGTCTACGGAACAATTTCGTATGAAAGTATTTTTACTTTAATGGTTTGTGAAAATATTAATTGTAAACGCGATTATGCTCCTTATTCATAGAAGGTAACGGGTCAATTTCCTATGCAAGTTTTTTTACTTCCAACAGGGCTATGAATACGCGATTGTATTTCTTATTTGTATGAAGTCATGGATCAATTTTCGATGCAGATAGAAAATACTTGAAAGTATCTCGAGCTATGGTTTTTTAAGGTGGACGTACTTTGTAGCTCTGGTACTCGATTTTGCAAGTACGACCCATGCCTAAACGCGATTGTGCTCCATAAGTAAGAATTCAGAGTTCAATTTCCTATGCAAGTTTTTTTTCTTCCAACAGGGCTCTTGGTTGGAATAGTAGTAGAAACTTTAATCGTCTATACTCCATAAGTACGTATTTATTTGTAAAAGCGATTTTGCTCCTTATTTGTATACAGTTAAGGTTCAATTTCCTATGCAGGTAGAAAATACTTGAAAGTATCCCGAGATCTAGTTTTAGGACGTGATTTCTTAAAGAAGTCGTACTTGTAAGCCGTGGTACGCGATTTTGCAAGTACGATCCATGTGTAGTCACTGCTGTTTAGTTACTTATACTCTATGGGTCACTGAGTCACTGTCGCTCCGCGTAGAAATGAAAGAGAAGCTAAAAAGACGCCGCGATGGCGCGACGTTTCGTTCGACTTGTTAGAGTTATTTATCATTAAATACAATTAATCCTTACAAATATCTTATTTCAATCGATAAATAAAAACAACAGTTCCCTTTATTATTATACATTACATCACTGTTATTAATTTTATCAAGATTTGTTTATAAATAACACAGTTACAATTGCAACGATTTCAATTTTAATGATTATTTTATGATTTTTTTCTATCGAGAAAATTTACCGAAAACGTGTTTTGAACACAATGGTCCACTCATAAATATGATCAAGATTAACATATTTTTTTTGCTGTTCTAAAATTATACATTTGGCTAAAATATTGTTTTGCGAAGCCTATTTTGACTAAGTACAGCGCCTTAATAAGTTATCGTAAACTCTGCGAACTCAACAATAACTTTTTTGTTAAATTCCACACGGACGAAGTCGCGGGTACAAAATATATCAGCCTTGCATCCGCCATTCCCTTCTGGAATCGTAGGCAAAAATGGCGGCCTACGTGCGGCATGTCTGCGCCTCTTCATATTCTTTGATCATAGTTTTAGTGTAGCGCGCCACCGTACACATTTTTACGTATTCGGGAGTAGGGCGTTTAGCTCCGCCCACATGCACAAGGTCAGTGAGCCATCTATACACCTTAAAGTGCGCCTAACATCAAGCAAAGCACGACCTCTTCAGATTAAAATCAATCTAACTAGACTTTAACTTAGACTTCAACAGTTAAATGAACTTGTGAACTAACTCCAGCAGAAAATTGCTGGCATTTAGTTAAATCTTAGATTTGAATTGTGTTGAGAGTATCCGTGGAGTTTCTTGCCCGTTCTTCTCCATAATAATGATTTATTCATTTATTTAACAATTTATTCATTTGTTAGAATATTTTTGTTACAAAAGTGTTACACGTAATATGATGTCCATAATATTCTACTGTTTCCAGCATACAAATATTTCAAAGAATTAAAATAAAAGAGTATTAAAACAATGTCAAATTGAGGGTTTTCGTGAAAATTTACGACACCAGTTGGCACCACTGTGACAAGAGGTCTTCCAATATAAAATATATGATGACGTTCATCATTTGATTCATTTATTCGTTCATCATTCAGTCATGACTAAAGAAAATATAGGCTCTTTGACAGATGCCTGGACCTGACGTGTCAGTGCTGCCACCTAGCGAACGTCATTTCAGAAAACCCTTATTAAACCATATTATAATGTCAAGGATAAGCAAAACGTTAACAACTATCAAATAGAATGTCGAATGTAGAATGTGAATGCCGTAGCGGAGAATTGATGCTACGTAACCATGATAAGCAAGTGCTGCATTGATACCAGCTACAGTTACTTTGTATAAAACAAATACAAATCTTTGCAGTTTAGTACCTAATTTGTCAATGTGTACTTTCCAGTTGCAATATTTATCTAATGTTATCCCCAAAAAAGTAGCACTTACAACCTCTTCTATAGCTTCATATGTACCTACTACGCTTTTTAAGTGGCAACTAGCATCTTTCTGACTAGCCGACCCTTTGACAATTCAAAAGTGCCTGTAATTGGTTTTTGAGTTGAACAATTAGTAAAGATACTATGGCAGCTTTGTGGTTGACGGAGTAATGAATGAGATAAAGTTATTTGTAAACGGTATTCTCTATTTGGTTATCAATGATTGATTTTGTTGGGTGCCTTGTAAGTAACGGAGTGATGCGGAGGTGTGGTCTTTTTTTCTTATTTCGTCATCTGCTTGTAGGTTCACTGCTGCATCATATGCCCCACCAATCGCTCGCCAAAAAATATCTACATATACAAATAAATAATTGATGTGTCTGTTTGAAATGTCAGAATAACAACTTTATAAATATAAATTATAAGTATCGTATATTACTTTCATATTTATATGTATGATATATGAAAGTAATATACGATACTTATAATTTTATTTTCAACACACTTGCTCGTAAAGTGAGCCTTATTATATCGTTCTTAGGGCCATAAACCGAACTATAACATACACGTGCATAATAATATTACACACTAGTGCATAATAGAATGATCCCTACAAAGTTAAGTTAGTACCTAACTGCAAATTATATGCGAGTAAACAGAGCATTTTCAATTTAACCGGGTAATACAGTTTTTTTTTTTTTTTTTGTAACAACAAAGAGGTTTTATGCCACCGAAAATCTATTTACATTTTTGAAATAAATAAATGTGTCCCTAATTAAGACGAAAAAACATTTATTATTATCAAATTATTTATAATTCACAATAATTTCTTATAAAATATTTGCATTTTATCACAAAAATTATCATTTTGAAGTAGGCTGTATGCAGTGGCGTGCATTGCTTTTTAGAATAGGTAGGCACTAGGCCGCCTGGTCTAGTCAGACATATACGGTCACTAATCAGAAACAACAAAATTATCTGTTTTGAATGTTCAAATTATGTTCTTACCTTTTATGGTTCTATGTGCCTTCTATGAACTTTAAAGGGCAAAAAATCTTGTCGGTCTTGAAAATGAAACAATTTATCTTGTCAACATACGAAAACCTAGGTACGGAAAGGATTCGTCCGCAGTTTGTCTATACAAAGCGATTTATCGCCACAATCTAAGCACTTTAGTTTATCCATTGCTCACACATCACCTCAAACTTGAACACAATAAACACAGCAATTTGTTTTTTTCAACACTTTGTAATCAAAACAAACCAACATCTACAATAAAAATGGCGCGCGCTCGCCGGTTATAACACAAACATAACTGCGCGCCATTTCCCAATTTTCCCCTAATTTTCATATTTTGTTTGTATCGCATTTGTTGCTGTGTGGTAAATAATTATAAAAATGTCAGGTTTTAGTACAGAAGATGAACAATTGATTGATTTAACCCCGCCAGAAATACTAAATGCAGCACAAAATGCAAACGAAAGCCTAATACCTGCAAAATCTAGAGAAAAGTATTTAGCTGCTTACGATAGTTTCCTGCAATGGAAGAGCAAAAAAAAAACCCAGTCATTTTCTGAAAATGTGTTTTTGGCGTATTTCTCTGAACTCGCCAATACATACAAACCTAGCTCCCTGTGGTGCATCTATTCCATGTTAAGAAGCATGGTTAAGCTCAAACATGGTGTTGATATCAAAACCTACTGTAACCTGATGGCATTTTTGAAGAGACGCTCGGATGGATATATTGGTCGGAAATCTAAAGTTTTGTCACCAGCCGACGTTGAAAAGTTTTTGAATGAGGCTCCGGATAGTCAGTATCTAGCAACAAAGGTACGTTTCATATTTTTAATCGAAACGAATCTACAATATACAAGTGTGTAACTTTAGCATAATTTCTTAGAACTAATTAATTGATTTCTTTGCAGGTTGCCTTAATATTCGGTGTTACTGGTGCTTGTAGACGACAAGAGCTGTACAATATTACAACAAAAGATGTAGAAATCCACGGAGATATGCTTCTTGTCAAAATTACCCAGACTAAAACCAAGATTCCACGATCTTTTACAATCCAAGGAACGTTTCGTGAAATAGTGAAAAAATACCAAGATCTCCGTTCAACAAAAACAAAGAATGACCGCTTTTTCCAAAACTTTCAGAAAGGAAAATGTACTGCACAAACAATCGGTATTAACAAATTTGGTAATATGCCAAGAGAAATAGCGAAGTATTTAGGTTTGCCTGAGGCCGATTTTTACACTGGACACAGTTTTAGAAGAACGTCGGCTACAATGTTGGCTGATTCGGGGGCTGATATACTAACTTTGAAGCGACATGGTGGATGGCGTTCTGACGCAGTCGCTGAATCGTACATAGAAGACTCAATTCATAACAAAGCAAAAATCAATGACAAAATAACGCAAGCCATTAATTTGGAGCCAAAGGCAAAAAAGTTTTGCCCCGAACCACAACCATGTACATCTACTAGCGTGAGTTATTTGGTGCCCTCTCCTTCCAGTAATTTGTATGATTTACCTTTGTCGCCGACATTTACACAAGAAGTAAATGAAGGTACTAAAGAATTGGCAAGTACCAATGTAACACAAACTGTGAAATTGCCATCAAAAACAATCCAATATCGTTTTGAAAATTGTACATTCACCAATTGTTTTAATAATTAAACGATTTATGCAATACATATTTGTTTTTTCCTCGCAAGTGTGTTGAAAAACGTCGTATGATACACGTGTGTATTGATGATTACCGTCCTCGGCTCTCTTAAGACCCTCACCTGACGGCTCGGGCACAGTATAAATAAGACATACAGTACGTCGTCTTCATACAAACGGACGAAACGCGAGCTATACCTACGCGCCTCGACCACGGCATGCGCTCAGCATGCAGACAGTCGCGACTGTGCCGCAGTGAAGAACGGACGGTGTGTTGTTTTTTTTAACAATAACCGCGCGGTTTTTTCACTAAAAATAAGTTCAAGTACATATTTAATATGACGAGTAGGCGATATTGTGCTGTTTTTGGTTGCATGAATTCGTCAATAACGCATCCAGAGATAGCTTTTTTTACATTACCTGGAAACTCTGAAGGTAAGACTATTTTACTTACTAGTGGGTAGGTACATAATGTGTGTCTTTTTAATGGATAAGTATTTCCTATTACCTCCGGAAAAAAAGATGTCTGGATTAATAAATAAAGTGATTAAAGTAAAGGAAAGTGATAGACACAAGTGAAATAGGTAGTTATAGGCGGTTCATGAATCATTATACGGTAGGTACGCTTGTGTTAAAACCTCGGGGCATGTGTGTTTTGTTAGTTTGTATAATTAAAAGTAAAGACGTGGTTTTTATTATTAATAATAGTTGCTTATTGTACTGTGTGTATGAATAATACTAGAAAAAAATTGGTTGTCTGTAAAGTCGATTTACGGCCGATAGTTTAACGTGACAACATCATTTAAACAAAACATTAATGAAATGATTGCATACTTTTATGAATAAAATTAATTATTTTTATTGAATAACTGTTACTGTAATAAGAATAACTGTTTCATGAAATCATCATTCTTTGGACTTACATGGTCTTAGAGAGTTGTGTTGATGACTTTAATGATTATAATTCTGTAATAGTACATTACGATAGTAGTGCGTTAAGATGTTATAACCAATACGCACGTATATCGTACGACGTTTTTTAACACATTTGCGAGGAAACAGAAAAAAAAAAACATTTCACAATACAAGTACAAAGAAAAGAAAATTTGAGAAAAATGGCGCGAGGATTATTTTCTGCCGTGGCTGCGTGAAAATGTTGGCAAAGACACTAGAGCATGCAGCCAAGTTTTTAAATTACCGAATAAACTGTTTTTTTTAATTTTAAATAAAATCAATCTGTGAATGCACACTTGCTTTCCCGCCATTTTAACAGCGCGCTAGCGCTGCCTACTGACTGGCGCCGCGCGGCGATTAGTTCGAAATTTGAATAGCAACAGCGCGCTGCTCACTAGCTGGAGTCGTGCGGCGGCGATCAAAACAACACGCATTTTTATTAAACACTTCCTATTCAATTCACAAAGTATTTTATTTGTTTATATAAAAAGAAGTAGGTATATTTATTTATTTATTTTATTATTTATGTACACACAGTAAAATACAATAACAAAACTAAATGGAAACACAAAGTAGGCAAATGTAATTAAAATACTGGAGGCGGGCAGCCCTATCGCATGTTTACGTACCGCGCGGCTGTAGGCATTTACATCAAGGTTACGGCCGAGATACAATACTGTATGTCTTTATTTATACTGTGGCTCGGGTCTCAATGGCGCCTCAGCGGTAATCACCAACACTACACACTTGTACCATAATGTACTAATTTTTGTCTGTCTGTTTGTTCGGCTAATCTCTGAAACGACTGGAAAGATTTTGACGGTCTTTCACTGGAAGATTTTTATTAGCTATTAATGTCTCACTACTGGTCAAAGGCCATACTCTTTTTCCACCTCAAAAGTAGCAGGAGTGACCTAAGATACTTTTATTTAAAAAAAGATAAAATTTATTACGAACGAAGTCGCGGGCAGCAGCTAGTTCATAAATATAAATACTTTAAAAACATAGATTTCAAAAAGAAAAGTCACAATGCTACAAAAATTCTCTATTGTGGCACAGTTTACATGCCATAAGTTCGTCCTTCACCTGATAGATGGCGCTGCAAGTCACTTTCAACATTCCAAGATTTTTAAGAGGTGTGTCGCCTTCTAACACCGACACGCTGATCGGCCTAGATTTCAAATGTATACCTAAGTATTTTGGCACACAAGTTTGAAGCTTAATCATTTCGAAGGTCGACCATTAGGTACGTGTAGGACTCACTATTTTCTAACTACCGGTTTTGCAAGTTCAGGTGCAGCTGAGATTGACTTGGACGTGCTGGAACCAGTGCTTACCATAACATTATGTGAATAAGTATCTCACGACTGGGCAAAATGTCTTACTTGTAGTCGTGCACACTGACCGCAAGAATATCAGGAAGTCAATGCTAGCGCTCTTAGATCCGCGTGACCCTCCCTCCGCTCCAATTTTTTTTTTATGTTTTCACGAGCATACATAAGTCATTGACACTGGTTATAACAACAGAACCTACAGAAAGACCATTTCAATTTAAGGTGACTACATGACCTTAAGCGCGGTCTTTGTCGGACTGCATAGAAAAGGAAGAGAAGCGCGATGACACAACGCTGATACCTATATAATTTATTGCAAAATATGAAACAGTTATCTTTTTTTTTTTGATTATTCTACAAGTAACATACTAATTAGCTTTAGTATGTTACTTGTAGAATAATCTGACAAAAAATCTGAATTATTGTATGTATATTACTATGGTTTTTATTGTAAAAAGAAAGTTTTTAGAGGTATATTCATGATTTTTTTCTATCGTATCAAATTAGTTGTATTATGTTGTCAACACACTAACTACCTAGCATAATATTCTGAAGAATATCATATATTTTTCTGATTTTGTTGACTGTAGTCGATCATATACTTGCGTTTTTTGTGTTTAGGTCCTTAAGCTCCCTAACAACGTAATCACGTTTTTCCCAATTAGCTATCTAGAAAGTGGTTCTTATTATAATATAAGCTTATGAAAGAATCTTGATTAGGGATGAGAATAATGTAATTATAATAGTGTAATTATAATGTTGTATGTATTTATAGTATTTTTAGTTATATTTATATTGTATTGTATGTAGGAGTTGGGGTTGACCAGAGAAACACTTTTCTTCGTTACTACGTTTATTTTGGCTCGTTAAACACAAAATCTTAATAAAATTATATTCTTCGTTACTTATTCGTCTTTCATTATTTTTTCCATTCTCTCATTCAAACACTCCCACCACTCATTCACTCATCTTACGTTCCATTCCACCAATCAATTTAATGTTTCGTTACACGGTTAACTTTAATTTATTTAATTTCAAAGAAAATAGGCCCACAGCTCGGCCATTCTGCCCTATAGTCTGGCCTCAGACTATGCTACATTAAACTAAACTACTTTGTTTCTACTTATAATTATTTAACTACTGAGAACTCTCTTACACAACAATTACTGTTTAGATTCTAAGTTTACAACAAAACATTAGGTGGAAATTGGTAACAATCATACAATAATACAACTTAGTTTATGAAAAGAAACAAAATAAACTTATTCTTCTAAATTTAATGATAGATTTTACTAAACTCCTATCTTCTATCATCCTTACCACCTTACATAATTCATCATCTTACCTTGAACTTAATTAATTATACAGCACTACTTAAAAACTTACAAAACTTATGAACTTAAGCTTATAATAACATGCACTATTAAAGGAAAATTAATAAGTACTGCTACCTTGTTATGCAACACCACACTTGTTACATCTCATTATGGGAAAATATTATCTTGTATAGACAACAGATTTTATGTTAACATTTGTTTGTGTGACATTAGTCATTGATACAGAACTACAACAGAATTAAGTTTATTACTACAACAATGATGAGTTACTTCGTCTAAGTAACTGATTAATCTTACACATCTTAACTTACATTTTTATAGTGACTCTAAGTTAGATAAGTACATACTTGATATACCAACAAAATTTAATTTTAATCAAAAGACATACTGATACATCAAAGATAAGTTATACCACATTGTTAAGAAAAGAAGGTTATGCCACCTAATATTCCTAGCAACCACCTATCACATTCTTTTAGACAAAAAAGGATGAGTAAGAGATAAACTAGTTTGACAGTGAGTGCAGTACAAAGTCATGGCCATAATTTCATACAGTCTGCACCCGTTGAAGTCTTTACAGGTCCTTCCGCATTAAGGTCTACCTTATGCACATGATACCTTCCTTTACCTACTTTCTTGACAACTTTATACGGCCCTAAAAATTTTGGTTTTAATTTCATTACACTTCCAAATTGTGTTCTGCGAATGGCAACTATGTCCCCTTCTTTATATTCTTGTTCTTCTTTCCTCTTTTTGTTAAATGACTTGATATTTTCTTCTTGTACTTTTAGAATCTGTGCTTTAGCTTCCTGTCTTAAACTATGTCGTTTTTCAATAAAATCTTGCCTACATTCTTCTTCTATTAATTCCAAAATTAGAATATCTTCTTTCTGCTTCATTTTTGTTCCAATAAACAAATTAAAAGGTGAGGTATTTATTGATCTCTGATAAGTACTATTGATAGCCCTTTGAACATGACTAACATACTTATACCAATGAGTTGGTTCCTGTATACACATCTTAGTCAACACAGAGATAATTACCCTATGGACGCGCTCAACCTGTCCGTTGCCTCTTGGAATGCCTGTAGTAACTGTGTGATGCTGAATACCTTCTTGGTTACAGTAATCTTGAAATTCCTTTCCTGTAAAGGCTGTCCCTTTATCAGTGATAATTCTTGATGGATTTCCATAATCTTTTTGATGAATTTTTAATTTGTCTACCGTCTCTTTAGCTGTTAAACTCTTTGTAGGATATATCCAAACGAATTTAGTATAAGCATCAATAACAGTCAAAATGTAGTTATATAATTTCTTCGTAACATCCAATGGACCAAGATGATCACAGTGCAGCGTTTCTAATGGAAGTTCTCCTTTTTCTATAGGGTTGAGAAAACCTTCTTGTTTTCCCTCCTTCTTACAGGCCAGAATACATGGAACACATCCCA
Source organism: Luperina testacea (assembly GCA_927399505.1). NCBI lineage: Eukaryota > Metazoa > Arthropoda > Insecta > Lepidoptera > Noctuidae > Luperina > Luperina testacea. The sequence continues at coordinate 7,236,926 of OV656771.1, forward strand.
ATATTATTTTTTCTACCTTCTTAGTTAAATCTTTTATGTAATAATCTTTTTCTATCATATCAATGGTCTTCTTCTTGCCAAAATGTCCTACTTCATGAGCTCTTCTTATAATTTCGGTGTCCATGACTTCTGGTATAACTAATTTCTTCTCTACTCCTTTGTAAACTAAATCATTTTCAATGAAAAAATCTTTGTATTCTTTCTCCTTCAAAATATCTCTTATTAAATTCAAATTTTCGTCTTCCTTCTGAGCTTTACATATTCTTGCGTGCAATTCTGATTGAATAAGGTAAACATATGGGTTTCTGCTTAGTGCATCTGCATGTGACATCTCCTTTCCTGACCGATGAACTACTTCATAATCAAAATCTTGAAGGAACAAGACCCATCTAGCCACCTTGGTAGATACTTCATTCTTATATAGTGTCTTCTGAAATGCTGAACAGTCAGTCACAATTTTAAAGTGAATCCCAAATAAATACTTTCTAAACTTCTTAACGCCTTCAACCACTGCTATGGCTTCCAGCTCATAGCTGTGATAATTTTGTTCGGTAACACTGGTCTTCTTACTCATGTAATGAATAGGGTGTAATTTTCCATCTTGACTATCTTTCTGCATAAGAATTGCTCCAAATCCATACTTTGACGCATCTGTATGCACCTCTGTATCCAAGCCAACTTCGAATATTTTCAACACAGGTTCACTACAAAGTTTAGTTTTCAATATTTCAAATGCTCTCCTCTCTTCTTCTCCAAAGTAAAATGCCTTATCTTTCTTTATTAATTCAGTTAGTGGTCTAGCTATTATTGCATAACTTTCAATATACTTGCGAAAGTATGATGTTAACCCCACAAAACTATGAACCTGCTTGGTTGACTTTGGTTCTGGAAAATGAGCAATGGCATCAGTCTTACCAGGTGATGGCTTGACAGTACCATTTTCAATAACATGACCTAAATATTCTACTTTTCTTTGTAATAGCTGACACTTTTTCCAATTAATTTCTAACCCGTATTCAGAAGCAACATTTAAAACTAGACTGAGATGATCCAGAGCCTCTTTTTCATCTATAGCGAGAACTACAATATCATCTATGAAAATTAAAACTATTCCCTGAGAAACTAAATCTCTAAACATAATATTAATGAACCTACTGAAGTATTTTGGACAAATAGACAGACCAAAAGGTGCCCGTAAAAACTCATATTGCCCTTCCGGACTGCTAGTCACAAATGAAGTGTACTTCACCGAGTCCTCATCCACAGGCAAATGAAAAAATCCATTTTTCAAATCCAGTGTACTAAAAACTTTTGATTTACTCAATTTATCAATATGGTCCTCTATGACCGGTAAGGGAAACTCATCTTTAACCATCTTTTGATTTACTTTTCTGAAATCTACGCACACTCTAAAGCTACCATCTTTCTTCTTGACCAATACTAATGGGCTTGCATACTCCGAATAGCTAGGTCTTATTATTCCCTTCTCTAACCACTCTTCAACCTGTTGCTTAACTACTTCTTCTTCTTTAATAGCCAATCTTCTTGGACGCTGAGCAACTGGGATATCATCTTTCATAATTATCTTTAATTTGATAGGTGCCTCCTTAACCTTTGATGGCCTATAGTTGTCAATGAGTTCTTGAACCGCAGGGATCTGAGAAATAGGCTCCTCAGATTCGCTAGGTAAACTTAACAAACACAGACCGTAATCATCTTGTGGCATAAGCTTGACTGCACCCCTGTCTAATAAGATAGTCGCATTTACCAAGAAAGATTGACCTAATATGACTTGATAGGGAATAACACCTGATGGAACAATATAAAAATAAGTTTCAAAACTTTTATTATCAACTTCTAATAATGTAGTGAACTTACCCAGAGTACACACCTTCGCCGATCCTAGTCCCGTTAGTATAACTTTATCTTTGACATATGAGACGTCGTTTAACTCGAAAAACAATTCAGACGTTATTAAATTAAAGTCACAGCCTGTATCTATCAACGTATCAACAGTAATACCGCATATTTTAACACTTTTCACAGACTTGTTCGAATTGTTGTTGTTTACGTTCAAAACGTCAAAGTCATTTTGACAGCTACGGCTTCTTTGACAAGTACCAACAGATGACGTACCAACTTCACAAGTGTCTCTGATTGATTCATTCGGTCCATCGTCTTTAAACTCTTTCACTCGTTCGGTGTTGTCACTGCTGCAAACATTATCGGTCACACACATTGAATGTCCGGTTCCGCTTGCGTTTCTTCCATTCGATCTTGATGCGATGTGAACGACTGGAACAACATGGCCGCTGCAATCTTTACTTAGGTGACCGAACTTATTGCATCGAAAACATTTCACGCCATTCGGACACTGACTTGCCACATGACCCTTATCGCCACACTTAAAACACACACTGACACGACCGGATGGTGATGACCGCTTTTCGCTTGATGTTTTCAGCTTATTGCTGTCCCCGCTTTGTTTACTCGCACTGGTCGTACTATGCTTGCTTTCGTTGCCTCTTTTCATCTTTGACTTCATTGTCTCGTAAATAGAGAGTTTTTCTTTCAGTACGCTGTACGATGTGATTCCGTATAATATCGCCTTATTGCTTTCGTAATCAGATATGCCGTCTACTATGTATTGTATAGCAATATAATCGGGAAATTTTGCCCTTTTACCCAACTCTTTCATAATGAGCATATACTGATACACAGTTTCATCTTTCCTTTTCTTGCGGCTTGCCATGAATTCATGCATTTCTTTTGAATTTAGTTCGTCTGGAAACTCTTTGAAAACAGCTTTCTTCAAATCATCGTATGACTTAAACGTTTTTTCAGATTTAAGCCACAATTCCGCTGTACCCACGAGCGACCGTCGAGCGATGATAAGCTTCTGCTGGTTTGTCCAACTAAATATTTCAGCATTATCCTCGATGTCGGCAGCCCATTTTGACGGAGAATAGGTTTTGTCCTCGCCACTAAATTTGCTTATACCGTATGTAGCATCCAGCGACATCATGGCCGACGCTCCCGCCGCCGCGGCCGAACCGATGCCGGTTGGTATTCCGATGTCGACACCGCTCATCTCCTTGTCCACAGGCATCTTCTTGTGGAAATCTTCGTTTGTAGCGAATAGTAGCAGCCACCTCGCCGCTTATTACCCAGCTACTTCGTCGTTCGTCTTTTACCCGTGTCGCGTACCGCGTGGCACCCCCGCCAGCGATCTGTTGCAGACAAATGTTTCCAGTCAATCCCGGACGTTGCCCCCAATTGTAGGAGTTGGGGTTGACCAGAGAAACACTTTTCTTCGTTACTACGTTTATTTTGGCTCGTTAAACACAAAATCTTAATAAAATTATATTCTTCGTTACTTATTCGTCTTTCATTATTTTTTCCATTCTCTCATTCAAACACTCCCACCACTCATTCACTCATCTTACGTTCCATTCCACCAATCAATTTAATGTTTCGTTACACGGTTAACTTTAATTTATTTAATTTCAAAGAAAATAGGCCCACATGTATATTGGCCTTAATGCCTGAAATAAATGGTTTTCTCGAAAGTAGGTAGGCACAAAAAATATAACATTTTTTTTTTGCATAATGCTCAATGTCTCTTGACCTCAATCACGCCTGGTGGAAAGCAATGGATGAGGTCTATGACGGAACGAGCGTGCCCAGAAAATGCCTACGGCACTGGAACTGTGTTTCGTCTATGCGTAGGACGCATAGACGAAACACAGCAGGCTGCTTGACGCCGGACTCTTGACACCGGTTTATTTATTATTCAAATATAATTAATAAGATTTTCCACAATAATAAACAGAGGTAATAATATCACGTCATACAGGTAGAAGATATTAATATGGTATGAAGTAGGCAGGTGAGTTTCCCACTTTATGTGAGGAATATATTAAATTAATATATTATATTAATATACGAAGTAATAAAATTGTGATGAAGTCTTCCGAGCAGCATTACCGCAATTTCGTTGTAATCGAAATGAATACTTACCCTCTACGAATTTGCAGCTATATGAATTAATTAATCATTACCGAGGGTCTCGTGTTATCTAGTAACTGGGTTGTAAATTTTTCAGAAAAATACCAGTACCTATTTTGCACGGAGCGAAAAGGAATAAACTGGAAGCTTACCCCAACATAGTTGAGAAAAAGGCTAGGCAGACGATGATACTCTTTGCAAATATAAGTTTGACATACTAAGGGACAGAAATTGGTGAAAATCTTCGGCATAATGTAGAGGTTGCTCGGTTCATTCCTTTTGCCAAACGCTATGAATGATTTCTTTGCAATTTTAAAATATAATATTATTAATAGCTGCTGCCCACGATTTCGTCTGCGATACAGGATGAAAAGTATCCTATGTCCTTACCCAGGTCATAGTTTACCCATGTGCCAAAAATCATCCAAATCTGTTCAACTGTTTTAGCGTGAAAGACTAACAAACAAACAAACTTACTTTCGCATTTATAATATTAGTTAGGATTTTGAGCCTACTTGCTGATTTATCTACGTTAAGAATTACATAAGGGTTTTCTCAGAAAATACAATACTCATTTCTGTGACCAAGCGACACTGCCTTTTCGGTTTGTTTTTGCTTATGCATGATTAATTATAGGGAAAGAAATATTTCAACTCTCTGCCGGCGTCTGTTTCCCTTCCACATTTTACCCTTCTGCCTTCAAATCAAGAGTGAACATGCATTTTCTGGGCGGGCTTTCTATTGTTTATAAAAAAAAAAAAAAAAAAAACATAAAAGCTAAAAACAAGCCCATTTTAAATTAAATTAAAGTTGGAAGCAGGCGGGACCCATTTGAATTTGAAAATATAATAAAAATGGTATGGGTCCCCCCTATGGCGCCAAAAATCGACCATTTTATTTTTTTCAATTTTGATATACTCAGTGTCACTCTCACAGTAAATACGAATCTAACGACACCTCTCAAGCTAAAATCCATCGATTCGTTCAGGCTGCAGAGCGTGCCAAACAATTATACATACATACTCTCGAAAAACATAACCCTCCTTCTGGCGCAGTCGGGTAAAAAAAACTTTGTCTCAGAAGTTATCAAAATGGTAAGAAATAAGTACCTAATACTTACTTATGTAAAGTCAGGGAAATTATTATCAATATAATTATGTATGTATATAAAAGGCAGCCGTTACTGACTGACTGATCTATCAACGCACAGTTCAAACCACTCAGATTGCGCTGACATTTGGCACACATATAGCTATTATGATGTAGGCGTGCGCTAAGAAAGGATTTTCTAAAACTCACCCCCTAAGGGGGTGAAAAGGGGGGGGTTTTGATTGTATGAAAAATCTTATTCCTTGAGTTAATAAACTTGAAACGTGGCACGAATACTTATCTAACTATGAAGGTTGGCATTTTTTGTTTTTCTTGGGATTAAGGGGTGTCAAAATTTGTATGGAAGAATTTTAAAGCGCGGTACGATTAACTTGAAAGTCAGTATTTATACTTAAGACCAAACATAAAGAATAATGTGTATCAAAGTCTTTCAAAAATCTACCCCTAACTGCGTGAAAAAGGGTAGTTAATTTTACAGGGGAGGATTTTACTGAGTGACTTGATTAACTCGAAAATTGGTATAAATAATCTTTGAGTCAAGTGATGAATACATCCCAAACGATTTTTAGAAATTCCACCCCTGTGGGGGTGAAAAGCGGGGTACAGTTTATATGAAAAGTCTTATTCATTTAGTTAATAAACTTGAAACTTGGCAAGAATACTTGCCTAAGCAAGGAATAAGTGGTAATATGATTTTTTAAGGGGATTTTAGGATGTGGCTTGAGTAACTGGAAAATCTGTATAAATAATAATCTTTTAGTCAAGTTATAGAAACATCCCAAACGATTTTTTAGAATCCCACTCCTATGAGTATAAGAGGGGATACAGTTTATATGAAAAATCTTATTCATTTGGTTAATAAACTTGAAACTTGGCAATATTTGGCTTAGTAATTAATAAAGATCGTCATTTTTAGTTTAAACAAAACCGCTCACAGAGGATTTAGAGGGTGACTTGAAACTTGACACTTGAGGGTGCCTATACCGTATAGGCCCCCCTTTCATTTGCCATACTTCCCGGTTCCGTGCTTGCCTCATCCAGATGTTTCCCGCGATTTTCACGATATCAACAACCCAACGTGCTTTTCGACGGCACTGGTTTCTTTGACCTAACCTTGGCTACCAGGTTACAGCTTTACTCCATCGGCCATCTCCTCGTCTAATCATAATGTGGCATCACAGCTGAAGTGGAAAAATGTCAATTAACTTTTGGACGCCACCGTACCTACTGTAAATGGTCTTAGTAACGAAACTTTCACCTATTCATTGAAAAACAAGTCCATATACATGTTTGTTTTACTTACAAATCTAGTTTTAATGTTGTTTGCTTACTGCGTACATTCAGAGCCTGCTTCTTTTGTGTGGGACTAACTTATAAGTTATGTATATGTCGGCGCATCATCGCCGTTGTTGTCACGTTCACACATAATTTTTACGAAAGTTCACACAAATATAGATGTAGATAATAATGGGATAAAGGAAAGCACTTACTTAAACTTGAGGTGTTTATTCACTGCTGAGCGTACAATGTCTCCCCTTACTGGCCACATTACGGCCTATTTATACCGATTTCTCACAACGGTTCACAATCAAATTCGTCAAAACAAAAAGCGGAAGTGATATAAAAATAGAATAAACCAATCGGAAATGCTGTCGAAGTCAAAATAAAATCCTAACATACTAATTTAATTCTTAAACGGAAATTAAAAATAAAAACTTACTTTTAAATTAAATCGCAAACGGAAGTTCAAATCAAAAACTAATAATTTAATTCACAAACGGAAATTCAAAATAGAAACTTACTACATTTTAAATTAAATCGCAAACGGAAGTTCAAATCAAAAACTAATAAAATACAGTGGATGTGACGTAACAGGACCGATATTTTAAATCAACCGGAAGTTAAAAATAAATAGTAAAAGAAATACAGTGGATGTGACGTAGGTAATATGAACATTATTTTAAATTGACCGGAAGAACAAAACAAAATGAAGTAGTTACAAGGTGTGAAAACTAAAGCTGTCAAAACAAATACCAAGACTTTAAATTAAATACATATATGAAAAATAATCAAATTATTACAATTTAAATTCAATTATTAGTTCTGCGCCCATACGGCCATTCTGGTCCAGCGCGCTCTCTGCGCTGTATATAAGTTCAATAAGCATGACCTATATAGGATCAGCTCCATTACATGGCATCACCCGCCTTGGATCTAGCCATACCACATGGCATCATCCGCCTGGGATCTAGCCAAAAACCCTAACATGGCATCACCCGCCTTGGATCTAGCCAATCATATGGCATCACCCGCCTAGGATATAGCCAAAAAAAAACCCTAACATGGCATCACCCGCCTTGGATCTAGCCAATCATATGGCATCACCCGCCTAGGATATAGCCCTCAGACCGGGAGTAAGGATACGCTTGGTGGCCAACCAGCGCTTAAGGAAGGAAAGGTGGATAGGTTAGCTACAATATTTTTTGCAATTACAATATTTATACAAACATTACAAAGGCACCACACATTTAAGATCTAGCCTATCTAGATGGCATCACCCGCCTTGGATCTAGCCATACCACATGGCATCACCCGCCTGGGGTCTAGCCCTAAGACCGGGAACAAGGATACACATGGTGATCAGCCAGTGTTTAAGGAAGGAAAAGTGGATAGGTTAGCTACAATATTTTTTGTCCGCCCATACGGTCGGTTAATCATGAGCATTATTATCAATACAATTAATATCATTACAATTATCCATAAATGGATCTTTTTGAGCCAGAGGTGCTGGTCTCAAAAAAATCATGACTAGCGATCTTTTCGGAACAACCCCGTAAATTGACATGCTTAACTTTATAACGATTGTTTGGCAAATTCTCTAAAACTTCCATAGGGCCTTCATATTTAGGGCCAAGCTTAGTATTATGTCTTTCATGTTTGGGCATTAGGACAAAATCTCCAACTTTAAAAGGATTTACACGAGTTTTACCCTTATCAAATCGTAATTTGTCCTGAAATGATCGCTCGTCCATCCTTAATTTAAACAATGATCTTACAGCATTGAGATCTTCAATTGGTTCATCACTGTCAATTTGTAAGAGCTTAATACCTGGTGGTGAACACTTTTTCCCAAATAACAACTCCATCGGAGATATTCCCGTACTTTCAGAAATAGTAGCGTTAATAGCCAACTGTAAATCTCGAATAGCACTATGCCAAGGTTTATCAAGCCCTACAACCGACATATTATTTGATGGAGAGTGACCTGTTTAGCACCGGACATACCTTTTCGAATTCTACAACTAACGCAATTTTCAATGAACTAATTTTGACATGCTTGGGAACCAATACTGTTCTCTTAGTTTAGCGAGTACTTTCTCCCAACTAAAATGCTGAAGGGTATCGTGATAATGGGAAATAAGATTCCATCTGTAATTTTGAGGCACTATAATAAGTTTACGAGTTTTATTATCAATCTGAACTTTACGTCTTAAGAGTTTATCTTGAGATATATAAGTGTTTGCTATATCTTTTGGAATTGTATCGGATCCCAGTTGTTCTATTATGTTTTTAAGAACAGGATCTCGCTTTTGTTCAATAAGCAGCCAGTTATGATCTAATGTAGAGGAGTTTACTGAAAATTCTGACGGAACATTTTCACTACGAGTTTTATTAGCGCCGAATTCTACGGGGTTACGGCTAAAGAAATCTGCATGAGAAAGTCTGTCACCCTTCCTATATTCAATGTCAAACTGAAAATTTTGCAGGAATGCCCACCAGCGGTGCATTCGTAAGTGCAGTACATTGCGTAAGTTAATTAATTACAATCTGTTATGACTTTGAAACATCTACCGTATAAGAAATGGCGAAAATGTTTAATAGCTATAACTACAGCCAATGTTTCGAGATCATATGAATGATATCTGCTCTCAGCACTGGTTGTTCGCATGCTGAAATAACCCACTACATGAGGATTGTTAGCATGGCGTTGAATTAGAACAGCACCATAACCAAGAGAACTAGCGTCTGTATGGAGTTCACACGGCAAGTCGGGATCAAAAATCGTCAGTCTAGTAATTACGCAACACTTTACAATTGCTGTTGTTTACCAGGGAAGCACTCGGTACCAGAGTCAAAACATAATGAAAACGACTCACCAAATTAAAAAGACAATAGATCTGTAGCTGGCTTAATGGCTATAGTGGTTGCAATCCACTTTGTCCTTGGCAAAAGTCTTGAAACTCCTCGCTCGAAAAGCATCGTCCTTGATCAGCGATTGTTCGTACAGGAGATCCAAAGAGTGCAGCGCTGTCCCCCACTGTCATCCTACTTGCATATGTCCTTGTGTGTTAACCTGTAACCAAAAAAATCAACAGCAGTGCATGTTCCACTCGGCCAAGTCTGACCACATTTGGTCAGTGGGTAGTCTTTGGGGCGGAGTTGTTATAGCTGCCTTTGTCTTGGTCTGTGCTGAATAAACGCGTTTGACCAATACCAGTTAACGCAACAGTTCAACATTATTAACTCGTTTGCCACTTAATTTGGCTGCACAACTCGCTTTTACTAACGAGCATTCAGCACCAGAATCGTAAACAAAACAACTCACCTTTATTTTCGTGCCTGAGGGCAGATAAACGAAATCCACTCGCCCTTCACTACTTCTAGCATGTTGTCCACCGTCAGCTTGGCTGCCACTTCTCGTGCACCGGACCACGACATGCACAGGATTCCCTCACTTGCAGCACACGAAGGGCTTCATTGACGGCTGCGGGCTGCTTGCCTGCTCCGATGTGAAGTTGCGCCACCGCTGGACGTCATCAGCATACCGGAACTCTTCGCCAAATGTCTGGATCAGGTCGTGTTTCACCTGCTCCCATGTAGTGGACTGCAGCGACCATATGTCTGCCCAGGTTTTCGCTCTGCCTTTCAACTGCAGTATTGCCTTCATACGAGCTTCGTGGGGCGATATACAAATCGTTGAAATAGTTTGGTCAACGTTGGCACACCAGTCCCTGATGTCATGTGAGCGTACATCAGGGTCAAATGGTGGTAGGTAGAAATTACCACGATTTCGAGACGGCGCTGGAGTAGCATTCAGCGCAGCGCTAGAGGCAGCGCTAGAGGCAGCGCTAGATGCAGCTTGCTTCGTAATGGAGGTCACGAGGCTCATCACTTGCTCCAGAGAGAAGGTGGGTTCCGGCTGCGTAGCCGGGGCGGGCTTACGGGCCCTGGATCCGGAAGACCTCAACAGGGGCGAGGTGGATCCCACCGCTGCTGTCGGCGCATCATCGCCGTTGTTGTCACGTTCACACATAATTTTTACGAAAGTTCACACAAATATAGATGTAGATAATAATGGGATAAAGGAAAGCACTTACTTAAACTTGAGGTGTTTATTCACTGCTGAGCGTACAATGTCTCCCCTTACTGGCCACATTACGGCCTATTTATACCGATTTCTCACAACGGTTCACAATCAAATTCGTCAAAACAAAAAGCGGAAGTGATATAAAAATAGAATAAACCAATCGGAAATGCTGTCGAAGTCAAAATAAAATCCTAACATACTAATTTAATTCTTAAACGGAAATTAAAAATAAAAACTTACTTTTAAATTAAATCGCAAACGGAAGTTCAAATCAAAAACTAATAATTTAATTCACAAACGGAAATTCAAAATAGAAACTTACTACATTTTAAATTAAATCGCAAACGGAAGTTCAAATCAAAAACTAATAAAATACAGTGGATTTGACGTAACAGGACCGATATTTTAAATCAACCGGAAGTTAAAAATAAATAGTAAAAGAAATACAGTGGATGTGACGTAGGTAATATGAACATTATTTTAAATTGACCGGAAGAACAAAACAAAATGAAGTAGTTACAAGGTGTGAAAACTAAAGCTGTCAAAACAAATACCAAGACTTTAAATTAAATACATATATGAAAAATAATCAAATTATTACAATTTAAATTCAATTATTAGTTCTGCGCCCATATATACGATACGTGGACTGTAACTTACTTATTAAATTATGTTGTTGTTCCATAATGCATGTATTATGTGAATTAGTTTTAAATTAACTTGAAATGGTACGTTTCTGAATACTTACTTTCAAATACACCGACGTGTATTTGAAAGTTTGGATTTGCACGTAAAGAAACTTAAACACTATTTTTATTAAGTGGTACAATGCGCGCCACGATAGATGAGACTTGACCCCGCCTCCCCCGCTCTTTCCGCCGCCCTTATGACGTCAGGTCCCGTCCCGCACTAAGACCTCATACCGCTAAAGATACCTAAAATCGTGTACTGCGCAAGTCAAACCACGCGGTGTGTCAAGTCTCATCTTTCGTGGCACGCATTGTACTGCTGAACATGAATATGAGAGCGGCGGGGAACCAGTGGTAACACTGGTAACGCGACTTACGTAGCTGTCGCTGGTTCGAACCCAGAGAAGCGGTTTTTTTTTTCAAGATGTGTAATCATCAAATGACCCCTCCCGCTCCGGGTGGAGCGGAAGGGAGTGTCAGACTCTTACTGACTAAAACCCACCCGTGTTCCTTCCTTAGCCCTTTATGTTCCGGGCCAGCGATAACCCTTTCGGACAATCCCGCTGACCTGACAGGCGGTTTACTTTGTATTATCATCACCAGTGCTCTCAATACGGTGAAGGAAAACATCGTGAGGAAACCAGCATGCCCTAGGACCAAAAATTCGAAGACATGTGACATCTACCAACCCGCACTGGGCCCGCGTAGTGAATTACGCCCCGCTCCCTCTCACCAGGAGGCCTGTGTACCAGCAGTGACAACACTATATGTACTGGACATGAGGTCCATGAGGTCCTGGGTTTGATTCCAGAGTTGGGCAACATTTTATTGGGTTTTTCCGTCTGAAATTTCTCAATAGCAGCCCAGAGTCTGGATTTGGGCCTGGTTCAAGGGATAGGCTCGCCCCCTATCTGGCAAAATGTCTAACTTAACCTATCTATTACCAATCGGTAAGCACGTTAAGCCGTTGGTCCTGCGACTGAGTGCAGGACCAACGGCTTAACGTGCTTTCCGATTCCGAGGGACAGGGGTATCACACCGCCAACTTCCAAACTCCAGGCTGTTATGTCCTGTCGTTTCGGGTGACGCAGGTGCTCTCGGGGCACGGTTGCTTCGGGAAGTACCTGTGTCGCATAAACAGGGAGCCGGACGCCCGGTGTCACCACTGCGTCGACTGCCGGGAGGACACGGCGTGGCATACGCTGGCAGAGTGTGCCGCTTGGGAGGAGCCGCGCCGTGCCCTCATCTCAGAAGTAGGCAGTGACCTCTCGCTGCCGGCCGTGGTCGAGTCCATGGTCGACAGCGAGGAGTCCTGGGACGCGGTGGTTTCTTTCTGCGAAACGGTCGTCTCGCAGAAGGAGGCTGCGGAAAGGGAGAGGGAGATCTCGTCCACTCACCCTGCCCGCAGCAGGCGCACCGGGCGTCGGCGGAGGGCGGACAACGCCCTCTTCCGGCCCCCCTAAACGGGTCCAGGGGCGACGGACTCGGGGACGTCCGTCGCCCCCCACACATCAGGACCCGAGGTGGCGGCGCGATGTGTTCCACGCGCGCCCCTCTTAGACGTCGCGGGGGGAGTCAAACACCTCACTCCCCCCCCTGACCAGACGGGACCCGCTGCGGCGGGCCGGCACCAGCCGGGGGTTGCGAAAGGATCGTACGTTCCCGCGACCCCCGGCGTAGGTGTGAGATGGAACACCGGGGTGGTTTTTAGTCAGTAAGAGTCTGACAGACCCCGCCGCCCGCCCCAGGGCGGCGGACATCCATGAGGATTTTTCACCCCGGAACAAAAAAAAAAAAATGGTATGGGTCTATACCCCCCCGGTGGGTTCCCGCATTGTCGAGGCGGGGGGGCTCAGTAGCCGTGGCTTGGACACCCACGGTGAAGCGAAGAGGATCCCGAGGAGGGGCCGCTCGTCAGGGCTTTTGCTGACAAGCCAACGACGAAGCGGCCAAAAGTAGGTTGCGGTGCCGCTTGGGCGACATCGCAACTGAGGCGGGCCGCGATGTCGTATCGGAGGCATCGCGGCTGAGGATTGGAGGCCGCGGCGGGAGAGGAGTGCCGGTATTGCGGTACGCCGCTCTCCCTACCTTCGGCGGCCTTGACGGGGTCGCCACCGTGTGATGGTGGACGCGGTGGGGCTGCAGGGGAAGAGGAGTGTTGGTGTTGCGTTGCCCGCTTTCCCTATCCTCTGCAGTCCAAAATTGGCAGGCGGTGGGGCCAATGTCTTGACCCGTCGCAGGAGGACCAAGGGTGCCCAGACACGGGGTCGTCTGGCGACCATGTGCTGGTTTGGTCTCTGGGGTGGTCACGGCGTGCTATGTATTCTGGTACGCCGGTGATGGGGAGTACTCCCCAGAGGAGGGTCCGGTAACGGACAGCCGCGGCGGGTTCATGGATGAGTGCTAACGCGTGCCCGTGTTCCCGCCGTAAGCGGCAGAGGAGGACACCGTGGAGTTTTAGTGGGTTAGAGTCCCACATAACTGCACTATCTCCCAGTGGTAGTGCAGTATGCATGAGCATTTCTCCACGATAAAAAAAGGTAAGTATGGGTCTATATCAACCTTACTTTACTAGCAGTTTAAGATATACCTAATAGGAATAAGATTATGTCCAATAGGTTGGTAATACGTTCTCTTTCCTAGTTATTTATACAATCTATCCTCACGATTTCTCCCAACCTACATATACACATCCCAGTAAGTATCTAAGATCTTTTGGCAACTATTTATGTATGATACATAAATTGCCAGGATAAAACTCGCGTTAGCATGGCCTTCCTTCCAACCTTGAGAAAAAACAAAGAATTTGCCTTTTTCTTTTGTTCCTAAAAATATTCTCTAGAGATAGCACAAGAAAAAAACGACAAATCAAGGGCACGATGACGTGGCAAATTGAAGTTGAATCCATCAAGGAATTCTACTGCCAGTAAATAAAGAAATACACGTGAATTTTATTTAGAAATTTTCTGAGAATACTTTTCAAGATACACGAAGTTTTGTTTATTCCCAGTATCGGAGCGTAATCCATCATCTAAGTATCTAAAAACCGACAGATCCTTTTTTCAGATAAGACAAAGACCTGCTTTTCTTTTCGAGGAAGGAGTTATTTACAAATATTATGTAGGTATAAAAATCTATAATTTCAAGACGTAAATAAAAATGTTTTCTTTCTTCTTTCAGTTACCTACCTGCATTTTTTCAACTACAAGTTAGCGTCGGACGCGGCATCACATCAAAATTTTATTTGAAGTGGCTGTCATCGATCCATCGTCGTTGAGAAAAAGGTAAGGCGGATCACCCACTACAACGCGCCACGCGACGGGTCGCAGATACAGCGCGCGGCTGTTTTTTTATTACATACTAATTCATCAAAAACGCGGGTAATTTGGGTCCGTTTCCCGCGCCCCGTCCCAAGGCACATTGCAGTGTTTGATCCGCTTTACTTACTAATATTCTTATATTCAACATCATCACATCAGATCCAATATACCTCGAAGGAGTCAGCAGATGTGCTATTAAGCTTTCAGTTAGATTTTAAAACTGTGGCCGGCCTCTGGCCACAATTCAAAAAGTTTTTGAAAACCTGTGCAATATATTTTAGATATCACAAGTTTTGCTACTCCCTTATATTATAAAGTTTATACTTAAGAACTAAAAACAAAAAAGCCACCGTTTCAAATAATATATTTTTATGTCACGTTCAATCTTCCCCGTGATTTCTGCTAAACGAAGCAAAAAGTGATAAAAACTGCACACACAAGACGCTTGGCCGCCGTTTCTGGCACCAGATATAATTTATCGGAGCAAGATTTAATGTAAAGTTTTTATTATAAAATATCGTTGCAAGTGAATAATAACATATCATATTGGTTATTGTGAAGAGGGTACTGGCAACAAGCCCAAATTTTACTTGATATAGGAGATTAAACACATCTTTGGAAATGTTTTACTGTAAGTGGACATGACCGTGCAGTGGACCGAAGTGGAGGTGCTTGACGGAGGCCTATGTCCAGCAGTGGACGTCTTTCGGCTGAAATGATGATGATGATGGATATGACCAAGTAATACTTAATAGTCCTCCAAACCGTATTGCAGCCATGGCTTCCAATCTCAACCGAAACTAACCTTCGGCGCGAGAGATATTAAAGTGCACAAGTTTGTGCGCACAGGTACGCTTCACCTTCCCGCACTCTAATGGTCCGATGGGACAGCAATCCAACGCGACCGGAGAGACATCAGGCGCAGGACCAACGGGTTAACGAGCTTTCAGAGGCACGGGGGTATCGCACCGCCAACTTCCAAACTCCGCACAGTTACTAAGAAATCCTTATGGCAATTGGCACACTGCTGCGTTTCACGCAGCGGTGTGCGGGAAACGGAACCAAATTCCACGCGCGTCAGTTCGTTTTTATTGAATTTGTATGTGAATAATCATGTGCGTGGGTGCGTTATCTGCGCCCCGCTGCGTGATGCGGTGCAGTGTGCGAATCGCCTAATGGAAAACCCAATAGGTAACATTTTTCTCGATCTGGGAATCGAATCCTGGACCCCACTTAGCAGTCGCGCTAGTGACCACGAGACCAACGGGGCAGGCATATGACCAAGTAAGAAGATGTGAACTGCCAGTTATCCATTGGTAGGTCAATCTCTAAAGGCCTACACAATGACCTACAATGTCCACATTGTAGTTAACACATTAAGCATCAAAAGTCGCTTAACAAAGCTAGCAATACAATGCGATACCCACCATAAATAAGGTTACAAATATTGGTGATCGGCATAGAAACCCTGCATACAAATGCTATGTACAGACGCCAGCACATGAAGCTACCCGAAACTGTCAAATTTTCCCAATCAGCTTTCAACCTTATGCTTTAGCAATAAAGTTGAAAATCTATTAAAGAAATTTAACAGATTGTCTTGTCTGTACAAAATTAGGTTAACATTTATAATTTTAGTTCACTGACTTTTATTGAATTGTCGTGTTGAGGAACCTAATGGTAATGCTGATGATACGCCAATATTTTAACACTCAGTTGTTTATTTATTTATTTATTAGTTGTCCTAAATGATGACATCTTTATGCAGGTTGTAAAAATCTGACATAAAAAACACAGACTGACAGAAAAATATATGATATTCTTCAGGATATTATGCTAGGTAGATAGTGAAAACATAACAAAATTAATTTGGTACGATAGAAAAACATCATATATACCTCTAAAAACTTTATTTTTACAATAAAAACCATACTGATATAGGTACATACAATCGTTCTGATTTTTTGTCACATTATTTTACAAGCAACATACTAAAATAATTCTTAAAATAGGTCTTTAATTTTTTTAGTCCAAAAATAGATATTTTGTAATTAAATAATGACTTCATATTTTACAATAAAGTTAGAAGCGTTGTGTCATCGCGCTTCATTTTCTTTTCTACTATACAGTCCGACAGTGACCGCGCTTTAGGTCATGTAAGCCCCTTAAGCTGTGATGCAGTAACTAAGTGAGTGAAGTAGTTGTAAGCTGTAATGATACACACTACTTTGTTGATCGGATCAAAAGTTCGCCTCTGTTTACTATGAAAGCAGGTCAATGTGGGTAGTGCTTATATAAGGCAAACAACACACGGATTAGTAGGGCGTCACCTGTTGTCGCAGTTCGCGGTTGAACGGATCATATTCTTCGAATAGCACAGGTAGCATCATAAGCCCAAGACTACGGATTATCTGCAGTGTTCGTCAAGATTTTGAACCGCCCGACCGCACACCGCCGCGTCTGGCAGTGCCGCAAAGCTCCGTGTGTTGTTTGTCCACAGACAGTAAACTAAGTACCTAGACATATCTATATGTGTCAATCTAGAAGCCTTGTATATTGGTACAAACAAGGGTCGATTGATATCTTTATAGATCGGATAGGTTAAGTCCTACACAATAATATCAGCTCTGTGGTCATATTTAATGGCTATCTGGGGCATTTCGACTGATCAATCTAAATCTATTTAATACTTAGTTTTTTTTTTTTATTAATGTTTATAGACTTCGATTTTAGAAAAATGTACTGTCATGTCTCTCGATTAAAAGACAATGGTTGAGTCCAGAAATTTAAAAAATAAGCATATTACTAAGGGCCGATTGGTTCAAACCGATGGTTAACGTAACATACGTACGTCAAATAATAACGATTGCGTAGTCGTTATTATTTGACGTACGTCAAGGCCATAATTTTGTAATTGGAATTTGAAGCAACGCTTTTTTGGTTTGACGATAGTAAGCGCCATTTTTGACGTATTACGCGTGCGTCAGGTGGACGTGAAACTACCCGCCCTAAACAGCGTATGAAGATAATAAAAGTTGACAGTTTTCCTAGAGCATCAATTACCTACCCAAACATTAAACGCCTAACTAAAACCTAAATGACTATCACGCACATAGGTAATGAAACATGATCAAGTAGAGCTTTTAAATCCTAATCGATGTATAGAGAGCGTACCTACGAGTAGTTCATATTGAACCTATGGAGTACCGAGTCCATTTGGGCAGTGATCACCGTATTCAAATGCATTCGGCCTCGAAATTTATTGCTAATCCCCGGTCCGTATGTCCACGTATTGATTTATTTACCTATAGCCACTACCTACGAATTGCAATGCCCACGGTTTTGTGAAGAGTCATTTTATATTTTTATAGCACTGTGTGACCTAATCCCGCACTTAAGTCGCACTTTTCTGTCACTTAAATAGTCCATTTCTACACAGAATAGCGTGACTTAAGTAAATCTTTAAATGCACAGCGTTTAGCTGCACCTTTGCTACGCTCAGGCTCTAAATTCACGCCGTGCAATAATGGAGTATTTAAGTCACACGTATAGTAATGTACTACCTACAATTTATCGACACCAGACATTTATCACCTAAGACAATGTTTTAAAGACTGCAAGACGGGATCAAGAAGTGTGATATATGTGTTTAATCTTTGTGCACTGCATGCTCAAATACCCGTGCCATAACGTCACGACTTTGTATTTGCAGTACAATTTTAGTAAAGTGCATGAACGCGCGGCGTAAAAGTAACATAGATTAGAACAATTTAAGACTATATTCATACCTTTATCATGATCATCCTATAACGTTCCCACTGCTGGGACACAGGCTCCCTCTCTGTGAGAGGGCCGTAATACACCACGCGGGCCCAGTGCGGGTTGATAGATGTCACATGTCTTTGAATTTTTGGGTACGATTCTTACCTTTTTTTTTATTTGTGCTTGACGCTAAAACTAAAAAAATATATATAAATGTCCAAATTGAGTACCTCCTCCTTTTTTTGAAGTCGGTTAAAAATGCTACAGAATAGTTTTTGTGCTGGGGTCTTAATATCGACGTATTAACCAATATTGGTTAGGTTATAGGGATACAGTGAACTGTTAGTAATGTAGCCAGCAATCAATGAGACGAGGAACATGACTGTACTCGAAACTCGTTCGCTTCAAAAGCTATTGTTTCAACAACAATTCAATATCCATTTGTTTTCCACCAACATTGAGACCTATTGTGTTCAGTCCCATTAATGTGATTATTTGGACATAATATTCTGTATGAAACTGCGGAAATGCGGGAACCGACTCAATTATTTACATTACTCATACATTTTTTTTTGGTTTGAAAAATATCGGAATCGAAATCGGCATTGAAATGTATCGGAAATGTTGCCATGTTGTTTGTTGATTCCTTTTATTTGTAAGTATTTTCACTACGACAAATGATTGGTTTTCTTGGAAACGGAGTTATACGATTAACTAATTCGTGGTGCAAAATATAACTAGACAGTAAGTTTGTTAGCGAGGCTAATTGCCAAAGGTACATCGGGTGACGTAAGCATTATCACTCGTTAAGGCTCTTTTATTGCACTCCCATCCTTGAAATAAACCATACCGCGAAATAAATGAACCCGTATTTTTAAATTCGAAAAAATATTTTCCAAGTGTAACGAAGCGTTCATCTGCAGGCACGTATGAAAAAAAATCTTTTCCAACAACGGTAACGATGCCAGTACGAATCTCGTATGTAAACTACTATCCCTTTTGACTTACAAACTTCAGTTGTATTTGAAAAGATCTCGATAGCTGAGATTGGATCGTTCGTTTAGTTTTCCCAGTCGACCAGCCAATAGTCGATAAAAAGCGTAAAAGCCTCTGACTGCAAAAATGCTTTAAGATAGATTCACATGGTTTCTTTTATAACTCGGTAGAGGCGTAACGCAGTGGACAAACACAGTTTACGAGCTGTTAACGTTATCATGGAGTGAGATGTGATGTACCGACGCGCCCCGTCTCAGTTACTATGATTTTATATGAGGAAAAAGAATTAGGTCAGGCGGTTGACACGTTTTTAGAACGCGAGGGAGCTTTGAAACCAATCCTCATTCGATTATTGGTATTAAATGAGATGGAAGGGATGCGAAAGGTTCGGATCTAATTATATCTCCTTTTGTATTATTTACAACGTCGTCGGTATAATGTTCGCACGTTCCGATTATAATATTACCCAACTGCTGTTATCAACTTTCTGGGACCTTGTACCCAATTTGCGGCAATACTTTCTGATACAAAAATGTTCAGAACTTTTGAATGGAAAATTAAGGCTCATTAGATCGGAATTAAGTTCTATGTTGAGAGAGTTGGAAGTTTGCGAAATTCACAAACATTAAAGAGAACTAAAGAAACGAACCGTTCGTGGGGAGTGTTTCTTTTTTGTTGTTTAATGAAAATGCGATCTATTTAAGCGGAATAATAAATTGGACCGCGCACAATGGGCGGTATTATTGAACTTAGACGATGGGGAATCGGTACATAAGTACGACATAAGCGATGTGTGAGGGTGAAAAGAAAATATATTATTTTTTCTCCCCTCTGTGCAATTATTGGTATTTTCGGATGAGTCTTGAGTCAGCTCGTGACAACGGCACGAGGGTTAAGCAATGATGTAATTTGTTTACTGGAAACGACTTGAATCAATTGCATTCTTCGTGCTTCTTTTACATCAAAAACAAATCTGTTCCACGTCTCTCAACAATCAACCTAGACAAACAAATACTTAGATTTGCTACTATGACCATTAAGTGCTCATACACAGAGCCCATGCCAACGAGACGCGTCGACGGCAGCTGTCTACCTTCGTCAACGGCTGCAGTTGCCTCTACCGTTGACGCGTGTAGGTCATGTGTATGAGCTAAGGCCAGAAATGTCGTATGTATTCCATGCGCGCCTCAAAGAGATGTCAGCATCAACCGAAGGGGCCCGTCAGGGCCGAAGCCTGCCGGGTCAGCGGGATTGTTAACATAAAGGGCTAAGGAAGCAACACGGGTGGGTTTTATTTAGTTAGAGTCTGACACTCCCTTCCGCTCCACCCAGAGCGGGAGGGGTCATCATTTCCCATCCTAAAAAAAAGGCCAGAAATTTATATTTTCCTAAATATTTTCTGGCACTACCCGGCACTTCGCAGCGCTACGTGCACACTTAGACAGTCAAGAATTTAAAGAAACCATGACCTCTGAATTTGTTTTGGCCTTTATTCACAAACTTAGATTGGATCTCGTTATCATTTATTTACGCAATAGATCTTTCACTTCAATACTATTTATGAATAAAGGCAAGACTTTTTCATAAACCAATTCTATCTATTTTTAACTTCTGTTGAGTTACCTACCGTAGGCCACTGTCCGCCGCATGATAAAATACCTAAAAGTTGGAAAGAATGCCGCAATCGTTATTAATTAAAAAAAGACTTCGAAGCTTTTTGACAGTCAAAGCAAACAATAGCGTACCTAATACAATTATTTACTGAAGAATAATGTTTAAATTAAGAATGATGTTTGGTTTTGTGTGGTTTTTTGTTCTGTTTGTTAGAGTTTAGTGGATTCGTTTTTATTTTTGTAACTTTTGTATGCCTACTTATAAAATAAGGCCTATTTCCATTCATATATTATTTTCGTAGAGATGTTACTCAGCCACAGCGCCTGTTACTACTAAACTGGGTGATTGCACCTATACTAGTAGGCATTCAGTCGCGCACGGAACGTCGTTGATCACACAGCTCAATAATTTCAGTTTTTTTGTAATAAATACCTACGCATTAAAATGATTTCTAGTGCAGCTAAACAGTGTTTTACTATTCGGCGACTAACGCGATCTCGCTCGTACGACAGCGTCGGTTCCTATTTCTGCCCTCTTCTATCGGAACTGTAGATTTGCGACTGTTATCACCGATGTGTGAGTTTCGGTGCATATACTCGTAGTCGTGCGCTGAGCCCAGGTTTAGCGGTCGCGATGTTAGCACGTGGCATATCTTCCTCTATTTAATATATCAATGCCTATTTCCCTATACCACCTATGTACCCATATTTGCAAAATAAAATATTTTTACCTTTATCCTGGTAGTGGCTACCAGTACAAGCTGGCTTCTTATTCTATTGAAACTCCGTACTACGCTAGGCCACCTCAAGGTCGAAGGGTTTCCACAGGCGTGCCGGCGAATGTACCTAATATTAGTCTTGCCTTTCATCCTTTCTTCAAATAAAACAAATAGACCAGCTTGGGATATTGTTGCTAGCCAAAGCCCTCAAGGTCATATTCAGAAACCCAATATTTGATGTATATCAGAACGTTCGGCTAATTGAGGTAGGGTGCTGGCTGCTACTCCAGTTTTTAGTGAGGGGTTTGTGACGCATAAAGATGCCAGCCAATAATTTGTGACAGAACTGTTCGAAAGTTAGAAGCATTTGTATTAGGTTAGTACCCTAAAGGCTTCGTAGTAGCATTTATAAGTACCGTCTCCATGACATATAAGGTACAGTACCCGGCGAAAAATATTGCACATCGACCTTTACCTTTTTTGTATTTTATAGAAAGAATAAAAATAATTATCAAAAGAAGCAAATCATAATTGTTTTAACAGCTCCTAATAGATACCGCCAAAGATCGATGCCAATCTTGCCAAAGGTCGATGTGCAATATTATCGCCGGGTACTGTAGCTTGGTTTCGATACCGACACCTTAGTGAGGGCTTATATTACCCAATATATTAGATTTATTGATCGTTCGACAGACGCGTTTATTTTCGAGGGATCTCCGTAATAATGGTGTGGGTTCGTGGGAAATGTATCATCTTGGTTGTGTTGTTTTTTTCTCCGTAAGGAGTTGTTATTATAGTGGTCATGGTGTGTCAGGTATTGATAGCCAACTTAAATCATATCAATAAGTCGAAGCTACCTGACAACCAGTCTTTCCAAGGGGTATCGTATTACCCAGTAACTTTGTTGTGGAAGTCAGATAGGCAGTCACTCCATGTAAAATACTGATATTCAGCTGCATTCGGCTGGACTGGAAGCCGACCCCAACATGGTTAGGAAAAGGTTAAGCAGATAATGATGTTGAGGTCGAAGGTGCCTTTTTTGAACCCAGATTTTTGTGGGGCCTGGTTTCAAACCCCAGGTTAGGTAAAATCTTATTGAGTTTTCTATCTGGAATTTCTCAGTAACAGCCCGTAGTCTGGATTGTTGATGGCATTGGCTCGCCCCCTATTGCATGGGACTTCAACATAACTATCGAAATGTGGGTACAGTACCCGGCGATAAATATTGCACATCGACCTTTGGAAAGAGACAATCGGCTAATTTCGGCTTCGTAGAGCGTTATCTCTGTCGCACGAAATACAAACAGTCCGGTATCTATTAGAAGCTGTTAAAACAATTATGATTTGCTTCTTTTGATAATTATTTTTATTCTTTGTATAAAATGGTTTTGTGTAAAAAGGTCGATGTGCAATATTTATCGCCGGGTACTGTACACTTCTGCCTAACCCTTGGCACTTTTACAGGCGTTATGTGAAGTTATGTGTTTTTCTGGTGTTTACAAAACTTACGATTTGCGTTTTCATTTTTTTTTTGTGAAGTGTTATTATCCTTGTGCGCATTACTTTACCTTTAAAAGTAGAAAACCACTTTTTCATTAAAATTTTTCCTCTACACTCTGAAATCCAAATAGTATACTTCATAATTATCTGTTTATACTTACTTTACCAACTTCACTTTAAGCGTAGGTAATCAAACATCCACTCCACATGCATTGCGTAGTTTAACAAGAGTTTTAGAAAGCATTTTAATAAAACAGCATATGAAAATAGGAACTCATTTATTTACATACAAATATTTACACAGTACCAAACGGGCTTGGTACAGACACAAACAGAATGGCATCTTGAGCAAATACACCTAAACTAATATTATGCGATTATTGTGACGATCTTACGAATAAAAAGAAAATATAACTAAACCATCGAAATTAAAATTACTTTGAGTCTCTTTGAGCGAATCTCAAGTCTTAAAACTACGTTAGAAAAGAAAATAAAGAGAAATAAGTAAGATTTTGAGCAAATCAAATTACTTTAATTTACGAAATATCGCGATCTTGACGGGGGTGAATTGTCGCCCCTTTTAGAAATAATAATAGCGCCCTCAAGCCCCTAATGTCCGAAGGCTATGAGGATCGGAAATAATTTTAAGGATCATAAGATTTTATCATTATTTTTGGAATGGAATGTTTCATAATACTCTATTTTGCTTCATATTCTAAATTTAAGAAAAAAACATAGATAAAACCAATATTCATAAAGAACTGCATTTATAGAAACCCGAAAAGGTAAAGGAACAGAATTAGAATAACGTTCAAGAGTTGTAACAGCTCTTTGGAATAATTTCAAAATAACCTCAATGTTTGTACGAATTAAAATCTCATTGAACTAATACTAACATTCTTAACAAACTAAAAAATTGTGATAACCGAATGGTAAATATCACAACACGAGCCCTGCATCTGTTTTGAAGTCCCCTAATCACTAACGGTCACATGTTCGATGAGTTCATAATACTTAGGTTGGAATGTTAACAATTGCTATAAATTCAAATCGTCATCTGACTCGCTTTCGCTAAAATCCTTTAATGCCTTATGTATTTCTTCCTCGACCTCCATCGCACTCTGCGATTTATCATCTACAGCCAACTTATTATAGAGTACATTTGGTTTGTAATACCCGCCGCAACAGTACCTCTTCGCGACACACGATAACATGAAGTACAAACAGGCAGAACTGACTACGAACAAGACAACAACAAGAGCAACGTTCAGCCTATAATGCCAATTAGCGTCCTTTATTTGCGACAGTACCGTGTTCTGGTAACAGTAGTATTTAGGTTCGGTGTCCGTTAAGTTGAAGAGTTGAGCGTCGTCTAAACAAGACAAACATTGATTGTTGTGAGGGCCCACGCAGGAGGCGCATGTGTAATGACACGGGAGGCACGTGAGTGGGGGCTTAGCATCGTTCTCGTTAGCTGTAGACTCCATATCTAAAGCTTCTAACGCGGTCTGATAAGGGACGTCGGCGTACTGTCTTTTCATTATGGCCCCCTCGGAATAATAAGTTAGGTTACGTCTTCTTGAGCTCCTTTCCATTGTAATCTCACTGGCATACGTACCGTCTGGACAATGTTTGTAGCATCGACCGGAGTACAAATGCAAGCCCTTCGCGCACTCTAGTAAAAGAAAGAGAACAAAGGTTTTTAATTACATGAAACAACAGAGCGACAGTCCTTCACCACCCAGCACCTTTTCCAGCGTCCATGCAGCTTGCGATCTCTTGCTAAATGATGCTGATGCGCGTCCGAGAGACTCGATGTCAGTTCACAGAGAGGGAAGCAAGTTTTGGAAAACTTAGGAAAGGTAACATAGAATCTTGTCACTGATCTCAAATAATTTTGGTCATACATACTTTGTCGAATCATACAGTTGATGAAAACAAACGAATGTTAAAATAGAAGTAAACATGCAAATAGACGTGCACAAAATTAAATGAAATCAGACAGAAAAGTAAAGTTTAATTTCATGAGACGAACATGAGAGGTGAGAAGAAATTAAAAAATGTTTTGACAAAATTGTGCCAGTGCATGACTAAATTGATATATGAAATTAATTAAGCGTGGTTTGCGGTGCTAACAGATTAAAGCAAGCTTAGTCTAAGCAAAGCGAAACATGCAATAAACAAATGTAATAAAAATAAACAAAATAAATCTAATGAAACACGGTTTGTTTTCTTATAACAACACGTAATGCGACTAACTGCTCATAATTATCATCAGAGACAAGACACTATACAATATCGACGTCAAAATGAAAACCTTAATACATTTTGTAATAAA
The DNA here is from genome assembly GCA_927399505.1 of Luperina testacea. Taxonomy (NCBI): domain Eukaryota; kingdom Metazoa; phylum Arthropoda; class Insecta; order Lepidoptera; family Noctuidae; genus Luperina; species Luperina testacea. The sequence goes on from OV656771.1 coordinate 7,262,349, forward strand.
AGATTGTTTTTATTATTTCCCGTTCACATTAGATTCAATATATACAAATTATGCTTCAACATTTACATTACAGTTCATTGGGTTGCTACTTAATTTCGAAATCGGTGAACAATTTTACACTTTACACAACTATTATAAAAAATGAGCCTTTTTGATGATTTCTAGTCCATCGAGCAGTAAACCAAAATTCTTTTCGACTTGGTATCTGTAGAAAATGAAGTGTCAGAAGTAATGATGGAAAAGTATTCTAGATACTTATCTATTATATTAAAATTACGATAATTTTCCTACCAGTCGATGAGAAATCATGAACGTTCAGTCGTTTTCAATTTACAGGTTTGTGAGCAAATTTGTACAAGTCTCCAAATTTATTTATATCGATACATACCTACTTATTATTTACAATTATATCATTATATTGTTCTATGCTATATGGATTGGCAATCTTTGCTATGATCACAACCACAATATGCAATTATGTTAAACCTACAAGTTACGTCCAAATACATGAAAACTACATTCATTTTATGTAGTGTTTATCGTAGCATATTTCAATTAAAAACTGACCGCACTCAGAAAAATTAAATAAGTAGCCTTACCATTCAAATTAAAAAACAACAAACTAAAATGGAATACATTCCAATAATCGGCTTTAATATAATGCGTTCAAAGGAAAAATTAATAACGTAACACCAAGTAATAATTTTCGTATAAACCCCACAAATAACGCTGATACTTTGTTATCGCTTATTAAATTCAATGTGACTCTAATCACAATTCCCGACATGTCTAAATGCTTTCATAATCATGACCGTTGGCGTGACAGCTCCTAATTATGCTACGACAAACACGTCGATGAGAATAAGGACAATTTAAACACGAAACTTATTATAACAGATATGTATTCCTGTTCAAACATACGTAAAGGCGATTTTTTCATTTCAATAAATACTGGATGGGGGGGACATAGACGCGCTAACCGTAAACCATGCATGATCCTGCCATCTTGTATAGACATGTATTTTTCTCATTAATATAGGAAACTATTTCAAAATATTCATTTGTGTATCGATGAATAAACAAAATAGAAATATGTAGCTGCAAACAACTCTACAACACGATAAAGCAACAATTCACTGAAAAATATCGCCAAAACGATGCCTAAAATAAATCAGCACATGATTTACTTCTAAAATAAATTTATTCTATTACTTTATTATAATATCTAAATATATTCATTAATAAATAAATTATTTTATAAACACGTGAAGGGCTATAGTAAATGCGCTAACATTTGGTATCATTTTCATAGTTCAACGTAGACCGATACGTTTTCAATGAAAATTCGAGTTGCACAGGGAACTAGGGCGGTTTTACCAAAACAAAAATAGCTACACGCCTTCAGACTGAAAAAAATGTATTGTGAGTAATTTAAATATCAGGAAGTAATATCTAAATTAGTAAAACTTTGGTCACAGTGCAAAATAAGTACGTAAAATGGGTAAAAGTTTATAACAACCACATAGATATGAGGGTAAGGCTGCGTTTACACCAATCGTATAGTTAGCTGCTGGCTGTGATAATGTATGAGAAACAAAACACAGTCAATCGTTAGCTGAAGTTGTTTTTATTCGCTATGTGCACGACAGTAGCGCCACCTACAACGCGCAACTTTCCGGGATTATGCCAAATAATAACATATCAGTATTTTATTGTTTTCTAGTAAATATAGTAAATTAAAGATAAATAAAAAGACGACAAGTGGTATTTGTAAAGGAATTTGTTAAAACAGTGCATAAAATAATGGATATTATTATAAAAACTGGTTTCGAAAGTGTAAAACACAATATTCGTTTCCAGCCTCAAACCGTGTTGAAAGGAGAAAAATTAGTTTTAGCACAACATGTAAGAAATGTTGAAGAGCTACGAAAGAATGGCAATAGTTATTTAATACGAGCCCACATAATTCGTCAAACATCGGTGACATTAACGCCCTATGTAACAAGTTTAAACGTACTTGTACTCTCATAACCTTAAACGTAATGAAACGACGGTTCTCTTTCCGCACAGACTCTAATATTTTATGGTAGGTAACGTACCTACTTTAATTAACAATTATAATTTATTTATCCTTGATCGACCATAAGAGGTTGAGTTTGATTTAATTCACTCCCTTCTTCAATTATTATTTGACTTGATGTGGTATCTGAGACTTTTGTGGTTCTTCGTTTTGTCAAGCGTGTATATCTAGCTAGGACCTGTGAATCATTAACCTTCCTCTTTCGATATATTTCAGGGAATATCGTAGGAGCATAACTCGGAATTTCTTCCTCATCTGATTTTTTGTTTCCCATACAATGTTCACTACAAATTGTGTTGTCAGGTTGTGTCAGGTTTGGGATACCATGGCGACCCATCAACACTAAAATAATAAAGACAATAATAATTAATATCACATAAAATATAGCGCAAATAAAATTGATCATAATTTAAGGTTATTTCGCTTACTTATTTCTTTTTATGGCATCTATCCATTTATTTCTTTGATTTAATTTCCAGTCCAATGTAGGAAATATACTTATAGAATTTACACCGACTATTTGTGCCGTTATTTTTGCACTTCACAACACAACAACATCTATTATTAGGCATTTTAAAAATTATTATTTATTACGAACTCCGTGCAAATTGACTTTACTTTCCCGGATTGTTGCGTATTTCTGCCACGATAAGCGCTGCGATCGCTTCACTATACCCCCACCATGTACTTCGCACATAGCCAATACATCTTGGACTAGACGCTCACAGTCGGCGGCTGACTATACGTTTTGGTGTGAACGCAGTCTTACGTACTGATTTTAAGAAAACTCTATACATTGTTCACTCATACTCAATTACTCTTTGCAATTACTCGTGAAAAATGGACGTTCTCGACTTGATATCGTAATTATACATTATTATACGTAATTGCACTTGTTCACTAGCTCTTCATTAATATTTTTGCCAATTATAGTGATGGATTTTTATACAAATGAACATACATACTTAATAGTAACACCTAGAGAATTACATTTATTTCATTTTAGCTGTCCATTTGAAAGTGTGATATTATTGTCCCTATGTTTTTTAGGGAGAAATGTTAAAATATCAAGTCCAGACGCAAAAAAAAACAATTTCCAGTCAATTTCCAGCTTACGCTAAATATAAATTATCCATGTTACCTTTCTCTCGTTTCTCGTTTTCTGAAAGCATCAATTTTATATGTTGGCAAATAACATGTCAAGTACTTTGATCGGATGTTGTTGTTTCGATCCACCAATTATAATATAGATATTGAGACTTGATCAGGCTCTCAGAATGAGGGTTTTCGTGAAAATTTACGACACCAGTTGGCACCACTGTGACAAGAGGTCTTCCAATATAAAATATATGATGACGTTCATCATTCGATTCATTCATTCGTTCATCATTCCGTCATGACTAAAGAAAATATAGGCTCTTTGACAGATGCCTGGACCTGACGTGCCAGTGCTGCCACCTAGCGAACGTCATTTCAGAAAACCCTCATTCGAAAGTTACCGAATTTTTCGATCTTTGAAAAATAATAGGGAGTAAGAGCACCCAGAACTTTTGATCTTTCCGTCTGGTCTTTATTTTTATCAAGTTTATATTTTGCTTATGTCTTTTTTGCTTCATTATACCTACTTGTATGTCGATAATAGTCTTCGGAAACCCCGACCCAACATAGTTGAGTAAAAGGCTAGGCAATGTTGACTTGTTTTATCAAACGTTTGGACTTAACATAATAACAGCAGCAACTGTTAACTAGTACAATAGATCCTTAACGAACAGTACGTAAATCTTAAGTACGAAGTCTATGTATGTAGGTACGAGACGCGGCATTATTTGCTAACTATTGATAAACATTCTAACATAAGTATGGCCGTACGCTCGCCGATTTTGTCTGGTTGTCTGAACACATCAGTTTAAAATATAGATCGAGACTTTAGGAAAGGTTTGAACTTGAATTTAAGTCAGGTGGTCAAAGGGCCTAAATAGCCCACTTTAGCAGAATCATAAAAGGATAACATTAGGAATCATTATGGACAGTTAACTGTTAAGTTAATCGTATCAAATCCCATTGGTGAAGAATTTTTCAGTTACTTTTTTTTGTCTGTGCTAAAATACCAATCAATCCAATCCCAATCTCTTTGATTATACCTACGTAGTGCAGCGAAAAAACGAAAAACACGGACTGTCTTTGCCATATTATAATTCATAATGTTATCCTTTTATGATTCTGCCAAAGTGGCCTTTTTAGGCCCCCTGATCACTTGACAGTTAATCAGTTGAGCTTGAACAGTTGAGAGAAGAACGGAAAACGTAAACGAGTATCTCTATGCTCAATTTAAGAATACCCTAAAACCATAATTGGTGAAGAGGCGTCTTTACTAATATGATCAGCCTATATTGTTCCTCCTGGACACAGGTCTCCTCTCTTCGAGAGAGGGGGATATAATCTACCACGCGGGCCCAGTGCGGGTTGGTAGATGTCACATGTTTTCGAATTTTTGGCTCTAGGACATGCCGGTTTCCTCACGATGTTTTCCTTCAACATTTTTAAAGCAGTAGTGATGCAATTATTTACACAAAGTAAAGCGCCTGTTTGGTTTCGAATCCACAACCTAGAATTCGTAAGTCGGGGCCGTGGCCCGGGGCCACAAATGCTCTCAGTCTATATTAATAGCTGCGAATTGAATAGACAGCCCTTTGACAAGTAATCAGTCAAACCTGCACGGATTAAGACTAAGCCAATAGCCAAATAGTATTATGGAATTTCCAATGAATGCAGCGCCCAATACCGTCAAAGCTGTATGGCCGTGTAGCTGCCTGTATAGCTGCATGGCTTTGATAACCGCCAAAGCTTTTAAAAGCTGGCCCTTTTGGAAGCTATCAACGCGGATCAGAGCAACGTTTCAGATATCGATGTTTTTGATTGGTTTAGCTGTCATTATTATTATTCTTCTAGGGTGTCGATGGCACTTGTCATATTTTATTAGCTGCATTTTATTTCTAGGATCAAGTTTGAAATGAACCAGCTGAGCGAGTACAACATATTGTTACGATCTCAACATCAACAACGAAAGCGACGTGGCTATGTCAACGGCGTAGGAAATCTTGCACGAGCCCTGTTTGGTGTCCTGGACAGCAATTTCGCCGAAAAATCCGGCTCGAAGGACCAAAAGGAGATGAAAAATATAACAGGAATTTGTTGATGTTGTTGTAGTTTAGTTTAATTTGTACAATAGCCATAGTTTTACTTTTCTTAAGCTTTTTAAAAGTCCAAGCATATATGCTTTAATTCATGACGATTATAGGAAGACCCAGACAAAATCGGTGCACATAGGACAGCGCTACTTCCCACATTGTGTTCGGACAGCAGCATAACCGAAACTTAAAACAAACATCAATAATAACAGCTTGTACTTATATATAAACCCGGTAAATTTAACTAAAATCACAATGCCATAGGCGCGGTACTAGGGACCCAGCGTGGTTACAGAGCTCGGAGCTAGCGCCGCCAGCACGGCGCGCGCGCCGGCCGCGCCCCCCGCCGCGCGCGCGCCCCCGCGCTTACCTCTAACCTACCGCTAGCAGTTAGTGCACAATCGCGATTACCTACTCTATGGGGCTGTCTGCGTTGAGAACTGATACTTGAGGATTGTAAACGCAACGCGTCGGCCGCTGACATTAACATGATGATGAAGAAGCACAAACCTAGGCAGTGTAGGGACTGTGGCGCGTGCGTCGCGCAACCCGACGCGTTGCCTGTGTACTGACCCGCGCTGCCTGAGTCCACCGTCTCGGGAGGACTATCTTCGCTTATCTAGTAAAAAAATAAACGATTCGTTAGGTCTAAAAGGAAAATTATTTTATTTTGGATGTTCAATGAAATACGGTTTCTTTCATGAGATAGGTACTTTCGTAAATAAGATAAGTACAAATAAGATTCTATTAGATACGCTACGCAGTGAAGTCTGGTAATATAATAGCGGCTAGATTAAAAAAAAAAACACATTACTAAAAATATATTTGAGAATAATATAAATAGGTATATGAAAAAAATTATTACGAAATAAAACAATTTTTATACAAAATATTCTAAGGATATTGAAGGATTTCAATTAACGTTTTATTAACAGGACTACATCAAGTTGGTAAAAATAACAATCTGCAAACGTTACGATTTTAATTACAAAATAAATACAAATCAAACGAACTTTAATATTTAACATTTTGTTATAAACATACACTTTTCATACATTAAACTTTACCGAATTCTTCGTTGGTTTTCACCATGATCCATAAATCTACGTTGAACGGAAATAATATACTTTATTGAAGCCATTATTTGCGGACCTAAACAATATATATTTTAATGTTAGCCTGTAAATTGTAATTGTTGTGTGTTGAATAAATAATACTTAGATAAACAAAAAAAAACAACAGATATTTTTTTAAATAAATATAACACCTATACCTCCCGAAGGGTAGAATATGTGGAGGTATTTTTTATTGTGTTTATCATGGTATCACACGATAACTTAACAAAGGTCCATAATATAAAATGTTCTCTATTTAATGTTAAATAAAAAAACACTAGAGTTAACAAGATTATATGGGTGCACCTTTTTGTCTATTTATTTGAAATAACTTAAACAAAAAAAACATTGTGCAAACAAATCCTTTACGAATTACTAAAAGATTTTAATTGTACAATTTCTCTGAGACACAATATTCACAAAATGTCTGGATGGTAGCAGGTACATGAACTAAATTCTTAATTCTTTCACTCAGACAGACTCGTCTGGTCCTTGCTACCATTTGTTCAAGAAAATATATTTTATATACCACTAAAGAGAACAACAATCTCCATAAAGTTTCTCATTTCATCATCGTATCTCGTTTATCAAATGACGTAAAAACTGTATATCTACTATATCTAGTTATAGCTTTTGCACGCGGCTTCTCCCGCGTGGATGTCGCAAAATATCCCACGAGATCGCACTACCTTGGTTAAAAGTAGATACATTATGTGTATACCCAGGCTATAAACTATCTGTGTGCCAAATTCCATCGAAATCCGATCCGCCGTTTTTGTTCCATTACGGAACATATGTCCAGGCAAACAAAAAAACGAACAAAAAGTCTAAAAAACTATATTTTCGGCATCAGACTCGTTAACACCTCGTAGCAATTTTTGCGATTTTAGCTTTTCTAATTTTATTATATGTATAGATATGAAGGAATTTTACTATAAACATCAGGTTTTATCGCGAGAATAGGGGGTGGCAATGTCTTGATGAGTTCAAACTGGTGTTTCTGTAATAGCGTGGGGTGTAAATTTCTGAATCGCGTGAGGGTATTAACCTAGATACAAAGGCAGTAGTTTTCCTACCTAATAAATTACCTAGGAAATAAATACAAAGTAGAAATAAATCATAACAGCAGTCATTTAAGTATAGTGTTGTGGCATTTATCATAGACTCGAAGAACCTCGCTGGTCAACTCTATCTTTTTAGGGTTCCGTACCCAAAGGGTGCGAACGGAACCCTATTATTAAGCCTCTGCTGTTTAGCGGGCTGAATCTCATGAACCGTAATGGGTTGACCGTTGAAATTTTCACAGTGTAGTCTATTGCCGCTATAACAACAAATAATAAATACCTACGTATAATATAGAAAGTTAATAAAAATTTAAGAAGATATTTACGTGTTTCTTTCGGTATTGTTTGCCTTGTGGTACGGAACCCTTCGTGTGCGACCCCGACTCGCACTTGGCCTGTTTTTCAAAGACGTCTCAGATGTTTCACAGAATTCATTATTTGACTATATTTTGTTCAAATTGAGATCTTAACCGGATCTATCGACCTAGACGGCTGGTATTATTCAGCCGCGGCGAGGGGCCTGGGGCTAAATAATAACAGCCGCACAGGTCGATCGATCAGGTTAAGCTACGCTTGCCGCGGTTGGTCTGTGGTGGGGTCTAGATCTTTGTGTGTGTATCTTTACATAGGTACCGAAACCCCTCAGTGCCTCGGAAAGCACGTTAAACGGTTGGTCCCGGCGTATTGCCCAGTAAGTGGGTTGTGGAGTGGAGGTCAGATAGGCAGTCGCTCCATGTAAAATACTGGTATTCAGCTGCATCCGGTTAGACTGGAAGCCGACTCCAATATAGTTGGGAAAAGGCTAGACAGATGAGATAGGATCCAGTATCTCATATTTTGAAGACTTCAGATAGTTGTCTTGGGTTTGAGGGATTAAATAAAAAAAGGACCTCGCCCCATTCTATTTTCTTTTCTTAGAATCTAATATCCGACGAGCTCTTGGAAACCTGCGTACGAAGTAAAGTAATCGGATATTTTAATGATCTAAGACGTGTTTCGTATACAGTTTGTCCACAAAAAGGTCGTGGTTTATTTGTGTTTAGTTTATTAGCTAAAAATAAATGATCGAATATGAATCGTTACCCCAGGTGGGCATTGGGGGCTGTAAGTCTGTAAGAGACAATGGGAAGATAACATTAAGGCGACTACATGACCTGAACTAAAGCGCGGTCTATGTCGGACTGCATAGAAAAGAAAGAGAAGCGCGATGACACAACGCTGGTAATTTATTACAAAATATGAAGCAATTATTTATTTACAAAAAATGTATTGTTTGGACCAGAAAATTAAAACACTATTGCTTCAGTGTTGCTTGTAGAATAATCTGACAAAAAATCAAAATTATTGTATGTATATTAGTATGGTTTTTATAGTAAAAAAAAAGTTTTTAGAGGTACCTTCACGATTTTTTCTATCGTATCAAATTAGTTGTATTATGTTTTCAACACACTATCAACCTGGCACGTATCCTGAAGAATATCATATATTTTTCTGATTGTGTTTACTGTAGTCGATCATATACTTTTATTGTTTCTAAAACTTGCGTTTGTTGCGTTTAGGTCCTGTAAGCCCCTTAAGTAAATGAGCGAAAAATTGTTTCGTGTCAATCTGAATTGTTTTGTTTTTTTTTACCTTTGCTTTTTTTTTACCTTTTCCCTCGGCAACATCTAATAATATCAGTGTAACCATATTTACTGATTTTTATTTATATCCTCTTGGTTAATTAATTATTTTTGTCATGTAGGTATTTGTGGTTTGGCACAAGGCTATTCTATTTTAAATTACGAATTGTATAGCCTGTAAATCTTCCATGCAATAAATAAATAAATTTCGCACGTATTTTCTGCTTATCTTGGTATTCCTCTATTAATAATAGAGTCCCATCAGACAAGGGCTTGAATACAAGGTAGCGGTTGATTTTTGGTGAATGGGTGTCAAGGAAACAACAGCCTTCGCGCTTCCCATTTTGGTCCTAAACATGACGTGTTTCGGTTAAAGGAAACTGTCAGCTCCACGTTCTTTTATGCCGCGGATGATTGGAGCGCCTAAAGGTATATATTAATGAATTCTTGGTTTCTGCGTCCTATTCGACGAATTATTAAATGAAGACAAGCTCCCTTGGGTTGTGAAGGTCAGGTAGGTAGTCGCTGCATGTAAAATACTGGTACTCAGTTGCATCCAGTTAAACTGGAAGCCGACCTCAACATAGTTGGGAAAAGACTAGGTAGATTGATTTAACTGCGAATTCAACATTATGAATGAAATGAACAAATAGTTAGAGCCTTGAGGTCATGCATTACTCTCCTCCCGTTACCTTCTTGTTGCTTCTAGTAGATAACCAGATAGGTTCTGAGTTTCCATACTTCATATTCCTACCATCAGACCTCCATCCATCCATCTGACACCATCTGATCACCATCTCATTATCATCTCGTTCTGATCTCCATCTGTCATCTGATGTACTGTGTAATACGATACCCGTAGGTAAGACTGGTTGACCGACTTTTGGGCGTCTGGCTACCCATAATGACTGACCAAGATTTACAAATGACAGCCGGGACCAACGGCTTAACGTGCTGTCCGAGGCACGGAGAGGTCTCGATATGTAATGGATGGTCCACTAACCGACCGTGGCAAGAGTAGCTTAACTTTCAATTGACCCGTGTCGCGGTTATCATTTAGCCACAAACCCCTTCGTTTCGCAGTATGTTCAAATATGCCAATGAAAAATCCTTAAATTTTCGACGCAGTTAAAAGGCTTATTCGCAACGGTAATTCCGCTTCCAATCAACTTGTCGATGTTAAAAATGTAGAAGCAGCAGTACTAATTGGCAAATAGAATCAACCGTTAAATTAAGCCGATAACACACTGTGCTGCATTAGCAAATCTAACGCCCGCAGCAAGGATACATTAGCCAATTAGTCGAGCCGATGGACAGTTACGGTACAGCGGATTGACTTAGCCACGACATGCCTGCCTGTTATGTTCGTGGTTCTGTCTCAACAACTGATTTCGCGTTGAAATCATGTAAAAAAATTCGTCGTGAAAACTTAGTGAAGTAAGCTTATAATGTGCTATCAATCCCTAGCATCAGGTGGTTATAAGATGACATTTTTCAGAATAGACCGTCTGTACATAGGTACGCATAGGCGTTTGGGAGACTGTTCATAATTGCTTCTACATCAAATCGCTACCTAACAATCTAGTAACGACCACTCCTATAATTTTGAGTATTCAAAAATACGTTACACTTGTTGTCAAGCAAATGCATATCAAACAAAATGAAGCAATGGTTTTTTTTTTGAACTGTTAAATTGAAACGGTTTTTCATTTTGAGTGTGTTTGTTACCCAAGCGTCTGTTGCTCTAGTCTTTTTTATTAGGCATTTTGAAAGAGCGAAGGATTATTCCTCTCATTCTCTTTGTAAAATGGTGTTCAGCTTAGACTTTTACGAATATTTACGAAACCCCAAAAATGAATACCCCATTCACACCCATTTTCACACCAATTTTTGACCATTGTTATTTTTCGCCATTTCTATAGCGAAGATTTGTATTGTGTTCAAATGTGTGTAAATGGTTTTTTTACAGTCTGTACTCTTGTAAGAGACACATTTTGTACACGAATAAAATTTTATTTTATTTGACTGTATTGTAAACGGTCTGTGATAACAGTTTAAAGTGTTGTTAGGACATTGTCATTTGTTTTAAGTTTGGATAAGCTTAGACAGTATAAATGAGCACTGTATTTTCATTTCTTGGGACTTACATTAAGCTCAAGCCCACGCCGAACGATATTTAGGATACATAAGTACCTAGAGACTTTTTTTTCGTTTCGTGGTTAGAATTTCTATTTTAATTTTTGTGCCTAAGACGTATTGGGCTTTGTTTTAGACATATTTAAATAAGATTGATCTTAAAAAGAATAAAGCATTTTTAGCCTCGACTCTTGCTACCAAGAGTTCAGTGAACGAAGTTTGTATCTAATTTAATCCGGTGTTTATACAGTGGCACACAGGTGTTTAAAACAATAATACCACACATCGCCATTGTTTTGTTATTGACATAAGTCCAAATGTTTGAACACGGTCTAACAATAATATGAGGACAATGCAGTGTGCCATCATATGAATGGATATGGGTACCTATCTCTGCTGTAAGTACTCTATAACAAAGACAGTCGGATTCGATATTACGATTCATTTTGTATGTTTTAGATAAGCTTTCATTGGTCCCAAGATCTGAATTTCAATAATATTTACTTATCCGTAAACGAATTTGTAATTTCTATTATGTACTGCAAAATACGCTACAGTAGCTCCGAAACAAACTTTGTTCCCGTATTGCACTCAAACTGAAGAAACAAAATATGATTCAAGGATTTGTTTGCACAGATTAAACAACAAACAGAGTTCAGACTCACCGTGTGCGAATGCCAGACGAGCGTGAGGTCGTCGTCGAGCGCATTTTGTCGCACTTCTTCCACAGACTCGGCAGGCTCGCTCGCTCCACTCCATGACGTCACGCCTCCTCCACCAGATGGTACCTCTGGAGGTGTCAACACCCCGCCCGCTGCCGCCCCGCCATTCAGTGAGTTCGTCTCAGGAGACGCGTCATACTCTTGAGGCGGCGTTTCCGTACCGTAGAATATCAGCTCCCATTGAGTCAGTGGACCCGCTGCAGAAATTATGTCATTTTAATAGGTAGGAATTTTGAATAATGTTTCAGTACTGATGGTATTCTACAATTAAAGCTCTAATTGTTGTTATTACGCAGTTATACACAAAGCGTGAATACGATACTAGCAAAAGAAAAAAAAGAAAATTGGGCTTGATGGGGAGTAACGACTAGGTACAACAGTAAAAAAAAATTCACACAAAAATGACCATCACTGTCTACGTCATGAAAAATACAATTAATAACTTAATAGAAAATAAAATTCAATTTAAACTAAAACTGTTTCATTAACTAAAGTTCCGCTACAAAATAAAAATGTAAACAATGCAAAAACACGACATGCAAAGAGCGGCGAAGAGTCTGGAACAAAGGTAATTGACGTGCAGGTCTAACTAGGCGGCGAAACACGGACACGACATGCATGGCGGTACCGTGGGCTTGTAGCGGCGCGGGGTATATGCGCTGTATCTTGGGGTACTGCTCGAACAGGCTCGACATCTTGCGCCCGCGCGCGTCCGCCAGCGGGTCCCCCAAGTCCGCGCGCAGGTTCAGACTCAGGTCCGCCGCAGTCGACGTCGTCACCTTCGCCGTCGTGCTCTCTATCGGCGAACGCGTCGCCGGCCGGCTCTGTTTCGACTTCTGTGAATTCCTATTCGGATTCTTCGAATTCTTATTCTTTTTCCGTTTCACCAGCCCCACGGTGTAAGTAGGAACGATCGGCACGGGCTTCCCTCTATTGTTTTTGCGGCCCGACTGCACCACTATGGGTCGGGTTGCGTTGCCTTTGTTGCGTATAATTGGATTCCGGAACGGTATGGGATCGTTTTTAGCTGCAGGCGTGCTAGTTCCATATAAAGTTAAAGACCAATCTTGCAACGTAGCTCGCCCTATGACGTGAAAGTGAACAAACATATTGATTCACATTTTATTTGTGTTTCAGCTACCAAGGATTAGTGAAATCTTTTCGCTCAATAAAATGATAAGTAGTTGAGCTGAATAAACAATCTCTTGAGCTACCGTCTTAAGGCTTTCTCGGGCCTTTAAAATTTCCAGACCGCCGACTTTTGTGACAAGCCATTCGTTATAAATGCGGTCACAAAAACTTTGCGGATTAAAGTCAGAGTTTCGTTATTCAAAATTAATTAAAGCATGTACCTACTATGGAGTAGGTTTTTCCAAGATTTCCAGGGTGAATATTTAAATAAAGTTAGGTTAGCATGATGATTGAGTTAGTGCCACAATTCCCCTGTAAAATTTCTTCCCTGTTGAAAACATACACTCTGTATAATGTCATTTAGCTTACCCATATATCGTCCCTCGTTGGTGACTTCTAGCCGCCAGAAGCCCAGCGGCGACTCGCCCCACATGTGCACGGACATGAAAGGCCACGAGTTGAAGCCGGCGCGGGACGAGTCGTGCGGCCTGCCGGAAAATTAACCGTCTAATTACACCCAGTGCGAGCGCTAGTTAGCGTCTTGTGTCGACTTTAATAAAGTGAACTACTAACAACACACTCTACAAGATTAATTGTGCAGCCTGAACGTACTTTGATGGGAAGAGAAACGGAATATTTTTGACTAATTGAGCAAATGAAAAACAGAAAGTTCAATAGAAAATACACACAGTTTATAAACAGAAATATTTATTTAACACAGAATAAACATTCTAATTATGTTTAGTTACCTTGCAGTTTAGTTTTAATACCGTTTTACACGAACATAAATTAATTATTGTGAGGTCGTGTACTGAAAGCTAAGGTAAACAATGATGGACGTAGCAAAACATTATCACGTCTATTTTAAACTGAATAGATGGTACATTTTGTATTTGCGGTCACGTTGTTCCATGTCACAGCACATCATAGCGTCGTGCATTAGCTTTGAGAGTGTAGTGCATGTTTAAACAGTAGCTTAACTTTGAACAGTTCAGGAAATATTTTTATTAATTTTGTGTTTTAAAAAGTTGGTTATCCGAAAAAGAATAAGGTATTTTTCAATGTAATTATGATCCATCGCAATTCACATTATTGATATTACATATAGAAAGTGCATTTGAATGAAAATAAAATATCATACTCGTCATTATTTTGAAGATTCACATTCGTCTTCGACCCCTGCCGGTCTCCATCATCATCTGCCTAGCCTTTTTCCGAACTATCTTGGGGTCGGCTTCCAGTCTAACCGGATTCAGCTGAATACCAGTATTTTACATGGAGCGACTGCCTATCTGACCTCCACAACCCAATTACTGGGTAATACGATACCCCTTGATAAGACTGGTTGTCAGACTTTCGGACTTCTGACTACCCATAACGACTGTCAAAGAGCCACGAATGACAGCCGGGACAAACGGCTTAACGTGCTTTCAGAGGCACGGAGGGGTCACGGTATGTAAAGATGGTCACCCATCCACAGACCAACCGCGGCAAGTGTAGCTTAACCTGATCAATCGACATGTGCGGCTGTTATTATTTAGCCACGGGCCCCTCCTTCGACCACTGCCGGTCTTTTCTCTAAAAATCTCACCATGACAATTTAGGTGAAGTGAGCTGTCAATCGCTAGCATTAAATGGAATGACAGCTCATTTTAAGCTCACTTCACCTAAGTTGTAACTTTAGAATAGACGTGTAAGGGACTCGTCATTATCAACATTTGCCTAGCCTTTTCCCAACTATGTTGCGGTCGGCTTCCAGTCTAACCGGAGTTTCAAATTTTATTTTATAGACCAGACAGACCGGCTGAAATCACTTAGTAATCTAACTACTAAAGCAGCATCCAATACAAAGGTCGTTTCATGCTTTGACAAACGATTCTCGGTAGCCGCTCGATAAACGTTTGGCTTCAGTAGCACCACTAGCTTTGAAACACATTAAAGAGACACAATACAGGGACAAAATCGAATCTAAGAGGTATTGAGAAACCTAGACTACAATAGAATAGAATAGAATACTCTTTGTTATGTAGGTATACCATAAAAGTGTGTGTGTGTGTGTGTGTGTGTGTGTGTGTGTGTGTGTGTGTGTGTGTGTGTGTTTTGTGTTCCAGTGTTTGGAAAACCACAAGGTTTAGAAGGAATTGAAACTGACCTATTTGCCAGAAATACCAGTCAGTATTTTTCTATCAAGCGACTTTTCCTTATAAGGATTAAATCCAGCGAGGTAATGGGGATTGTCCAAAATTTCTAACCATTATATTTTATTTTATTTTTTGTAAATTTAGAGCATTTTGAGAAACTAATTTGAATATTTTGATGATTGGCTCAATAGTTATTTTAATAAAAATTATTTAATTATTTTAAGTTTTTAAGGTAGGTGACGTCATCCAGTGGCATAAAGATTAAGTGCCGTTGCCTTACTAGTACATAATTAAAAATTTTAATCTGTCAACACAACGTCAACAATGTCACATCTGTCAAAGTGTCAATAGGCCGAATAGACGTCTTAAATAATCGAATCCTAGCTTAGCGTATTTATTTACAAATGGTTTTTTTGTGTAAGTGTCCTCCAAGGAATATACTACTCTCTATCGTCACTAGAACAATCGACGCGGCGACTTAGAAATAGAATAATAACGCACGCGGCGACATTATTACTATTATTGCTGCAAGTTGGAACAAAGCACTTCCTGTATTCCATAACTCTTCCAGTATATTAAAATATTGTCGAGTGTTGAAATAATGTATGTAATGTAATAATGAGATATAAACAAGAATGTTTATATTTTGACATATTTACAATAATTTGACATTTGACAGATTGTAGACAATACTTGCCTCTTACTTTTTATTTTATGAGGCAACGATACAAAACTGTACGGCCAAAGTCATACGTAATTTGAAGGGCAAAGAAAGTCAATCGTATTTTATCAAAAATATCAATAACATATGAATATTTTTCAAAATTAATTAGTCCGTAGTGATCAGTAACGCTATTCCTCGAAATGGTTTTTCAATTACAATATTTAAAAAAATATGAACAATGCCCATTGCGTAACACACTAACAGTCGCAATGGCTTTCATTTTGACAGTTTAAGGGGATTACCTCGCTCAAATCCTGAAAATACCGTGTGTTTAAAGAAGTTTGTAGATGAATCCTTTTGTGCGTTTTAATATAAAAAATATACCTATGTTACACTAAAGGTCATCACAAATACATTGTATTGTTTAAAATTTTAATAAACTTACTCAAATTTTATCAAAAAATCGTAACAAATAGTTCCTTTTTCAACCTAAATTGAAAATTTTCTCTATAACGGCTCAATAACTCGGCATAAATTTTATACCAAAAAATACGTAATGACGTATTTCACAATGTGTATTGATTTTTTTCTCTTGTTTCTTTTAATATTTTATAAAAATCCGAAAGAAAGCGCTTTTTTCGCGAAAAGCACTATGTCGCTCCCGCACTCGTCCCTCTCTCTCTCGTCGTTTCGTCGTAAGTTAGTACGGGGCAGCATGCTCAAGGTCATTGGGCAATGTAATGCCCTTAACAACATTCATTGCTTTGTTTACGTTGTTGAGCAGACAAACATATGAAGCAATGGATTAGCAATAAGCAATTGGGATGCCGCACATAGTTTTACTAGGAAAGTCGTATGTAATTCCAAATTCCGATTGACTTTTATTTAGATACTAGCTTCTGCCCGCGACTTCGTCCGCGTGAAATTCGTACTTTCCTCTAAAAATTTCAAAATGTATGTTTATGATCTATAGCATTTAACCGACTTCTTAAAAGGAGGTTCTGTGTTCGAACTTTACGTGTGCATTTATAAATTCGCGATTTTTTTTTCGACTATTGAATTTTCTATACTTATGTCTTCTTTATAATCGAGCATTCCCTTTGACCAATTTTCTCAATTCCACACATTTCCAATTGTAGCCTTACACTCCCATTTCAAAGAGTCACCTTGTAAATTCTACATCGACGTACCTACATCTTGACCGTTCAATTGCCGCTGTAAAGCTGCCAATGCGAGACCCATTGTGTACTGGAACCATTATACCTCAATTACTGTCGGAGATGCGATCTATGTAGCAATGACATGTAGAATGAACTGGATAAAACCGAAAGTTGCTATAGTGGGTTAAGAAGAGGTTTAGACACTTATGTTTCTACATTCCAGTCCGCATGCACCACAAATCACTAAAGGCGTCTTTAAACATATTTAAACCATCGTCCTGTCTCCGTCTTTGTCAAATGATTGACGGAAACAAAATTATATTTTAAATGCATTTCGCGCTAAATGTATTTAATCGCGTAAATGGGCCTCGGTGTCCTATTCCTGTTGGTTATTTTATGAGGCCGCAGGAACCCGTTGGAAGCGAGAAGCATAGAACCGTCGAAGTGGAGGTGCTTGGGGGAGGCCTATGTCCAGCAGTGGACGTCTTTCGGCTGAAATGATGATGATGATGATTTTATGATAGTTTTAAAGACAGGCCTTTGATGTGCCACTAACTCCAGAAAGTGTCAGTATAGGAGTTAAGAATTTGTGATACCTAACAATGGAAGGGAGTCGTTGTATGTGGCCCCACAAGAAGAAAGATCACAAGACATCAGTTTTTCCGTAAAAATCCTTCAAATTCCTACTCTCAACCGTATGCTAACCAAAGCGATTGGTCGCGTAAAGACGCAATCTTCGCGTTCATATGTCACATTTGTTCGGAAAACCGGAAGGCGCTCTCGGTCGGCGCGGGTGGACCAAATGATCGATTTTCCCAAGCGTACGCAAAATACAAGCTTGGACGTGGAGTTGGGTTTGGACGACTTTCTACTCGGTCGGCGCGACGACGCGTCTGGGTTCGCTGAACAAAATGAACGCGACGGTAGCGTGTTTGCGCGACAATGGCTTTGGTAAAAACCCTAAGTAATAACTTAGGGTTTTTTCAACTGTATAAAAGTACGATAATAATTGTATTTTCAAAGTGAGGATTTGGAAATGGATTTTCATGTTTTCTTCTCAAGTTTTTAGAACACAAAGCTTTGTTGAATTCTACGTAACTTCGGCAGCTTATAACAGAAAAGTGTTTTTACTTAAGGGGATTACAGGACCTAAACGCAAAAAACGCAAGTTTTAGAAACAGTAAAAGTATATGGAGTCAAGGCTCGTACACACAGGCGCGACGCGACACAAAGGCACCGCAAGTCGCGCGACGAGCGGTGCCTTTGTGTCGCGCGCGATTCGCGTCGCGCGTCGCACCTGTTTGTAGGAGCCGTCACGGATCTTAACATCGCATCAATGAAATTAAAACGAACAACGTGCAAAGAGTAGGGGAACGGAAAGTAAGAAAGAGGCCTATGACGACGATCGGCGCAGGCGGTGGTTAAACTTCAACTTACGAATTATTTAATGTTTTTATAATTTTTATGATTACTGGCCACTAGCCTGTGTTAAATTAATGTCGCCATTGTAGCGGCTCGTTATGTATACAATGCGTGCCATGAAAGATGAGACTTGACACACCACGTGGTTTGACATGCGCAGTACACGATTTTAGGTATTTTTAACGGTATGAGGTCTGAGTGCGGGACGGGACCGGACGTCATAGGGGCGGCGGAAAGAGCGGGGGAGGCGGGGTCAAGTCTCATCTTTCGTGGCACGCATAGTACAGTCAGGAAAATTAAGTCTACCAAAATCATTTCAAATGACAGTTGTGATTTGAATATAGGTGAGCCGGTAGTCGATTTGCTTAACAATTAGTTTACCTATCACCAACCCACCATACCATTGTATACATACCTGGGCGCAAGCAGAGTGACCTTTGTCCCTGCAGGCGAGGTTAGGACGATGCGCAAGTCTCCTCGTCTTGCAGCAGATAGCGACACGCGTGCCTGTACGTGTTCCAAATAGTTGACGCCTGGACACGCTCCCACATCCAGCTGGAATAGAGTGAATGGTTAGATGGATGGGCAATAGTAATAAGATCGAGATACTTAATAGGGGAATGATAATAATAGATAATAGCTCGTATACCGCATGCACAAATATTGATACCCGTAAAGTTTCATTTTTGGGGTGTAAAGCTGTTTAAAGTGTATGAACCAGACACGTTAAAAAAAAAGAGAATGCTATTAAAAAATCGTAAAAAGTATTGGACGTGAGCATGTAGCTTTAAAATGCGGTGTAGGTAAATCTTGAATTTTCAATATACGCTGCTGCCTTGTATTTTTTGCATATGCAAAACCAACTCCATGCGCTGGATCGGTTGTAGACATCACTTCATTCGGCAGATGGGCTAAAATGCAATAAACTGAAAACACATTTCGCTCCGTGCATACGTTCGTATAAACGTACAAATTACAATGAATGCAACTGCCGACATACGAGAATTTCGCTCAAGATACATTTGGGACTAAATTGTCGCAACCCTAGTTGGAACACTACATATTTTAATGACGCCCATACATTCGTTGATTTACTGAATTTAATATGACAGTGGACTTGTGTTATGAATGTACCGCACACAGATGCGAATGGTTATGTATGGTAATGTGTGTGAACGCTTTTCCGACTCCATTAGCATAAACTAGCGAACTCCGATAGTGATACTAAAAGGCTTCGTAGTGCATAATATCACTTATTTCGAGTTTTCAGTGGAATTGTTAATGACGGCCAATGTTCAGCGTTTAAAAAGTAATTAAAAATAATTATTACGAAAGTTCCGAGTCTTTAGCGTTCCTTATCGGGCAATTAAACTTTGGAAATGTAGTAAGTTTTAATTCATATTAAAATTTCAGGAGTGCCGTATCTTTATGAGGTTTGAATGAAACGAACACAGGAGTTAATTCGACTTATCCGGTTGTGTCATTAATTTAAGCGTGTAATATGACAGAGGCTTTTACCCACATTACTCACCGCGGCTTTAGTGTCACCCACATTTGTGTGCGCGCCATTATTTCAGTCACGAGTTCACGCCCGATCACTCACCATTCGATTATATTTATGTGGTACGACTCATTTTTAAATAGATAATTATGCGCACGTAGATTTATGAATCTACATAATACCTTTATTATGAGTCGCTATAGGTCGGGTGAACTGTCAATTATCTACCATGGAGTTGTTTCAAGGTTTATTGGAATCGACCTTCGGGAATATCCCTACATGCCATCGATATTACACAGACAACCCGGGACAACCTGGATTGTTTGAGTTTAACCCTGCATTAAACCTAAAGAATCTTACCTGCAGTGTTACATGTGGGTATACTCTTGGCAGCAAGTCTTGGCCAGTCGCACCATCAGGATCACCAGGGGCACCAAGTAACCCTTAGGACACCACAGCCTATAAATGAACTAGCCTGGGTCGTTACAGTCTCGGCGCCGCAAGTTTGGAGCTCCTCTGTGGCAGCACAGTCCGCCATGTTTTCGCTGGACACACCATGCCTAGTGGCATCATGTAACCCTTACTCTAATAGAACACACCACAGCCTATAAAAGAACTAACTTGCAGAGTAACAGAAGCCCGTGGTGGTACTGATCGTTGCGGTCTCGGCGCCGCAAGTTGACACCTCCTCTGAGGCGGCACAGTCCGCCATGTTTTGGATAGACGCATCATGCCATTAGCATGAAGACACCCTTACGTTTAGTACCTTACCACAGCCAAAAAGAACTAACCTGCAGTGTAACAGAAGCCCTTGGTGGTACTGGTCGTTGCGGTCTCGGCGCCGCAAGTTCGCACCTCCTCTGTGGCGGCACAGTCCGCCAAGTTTTGGCCAGTCGCACCATGCCAGTGGCATCAAGTAGCCCGTAGCCGAAAGAATGCGAGACGTTGCGACCGACTCCATTCACTCGCCAGTCGCCGCCAATGCTGAGGCGTTCGGGGCGAGCCGTGCGTACCACTGTTGAGAAAAGTGACAATTTTATTTGATTTGCGGATGGCAGTTTTATAACTTAAGGTGCCTTAACTGCCTGGTGTACACACACAAACACGAAAACTGTCAAGTGAGCTGTCAAAACAAACGCACCGACGAAATCTTCTTTATTTTATGACAAACCGTGTGCCCGATGGGATTTCACATTGTCAAAAATGATAAACTTCCATACACATATTATTCCCCTTTAGGGAATGAAGTCTCAAAAATCCCTCCTGGCGCTATACTTAAAGGGAACTCTTTCTCAAAATTTCATGCTTCTAGACTTAACGGCTTAGACTGGGCGTTATCTGTCAGTGAATGAGATTGAGGTTAAGTAGTAGATCATCATCATTATTCTCCCGCCCTTATCCCAATTTATTTGGGGTCGGCGCCACATATAAAGGGTGTTTCGAAGTTGAATGCAAAGCTTTAAGGGAATGATAGTGGACACCATTTACAGCATTTTGAGCCATACATGTCTTAGACGAAGTATGTTTTTTTTTTAACTACAAACTATTAGTCAAAAATAACATACCAACTTTAACTGGGAAAAAAATAAAAAAACATACTTCGTCTAAGACATGTATGGCTCAAAATGGTCTAAATGGTGTCACTATCACCCTCCTAAGGTTTTGTATCCAGCTTCTAAACACCCTATATAATTCTTCCATACCTACTTCTCTTTTAGTCGCCATCACGGTAGTCATCCTCTTTCTAACCATATTATCATTCACAGGTCCATCCATCGTTTCTTTGGAACTACTCCCTCCCCTACTCTTATAGAAAGTTTTGAGTATGAATGTCGATGCATTCATACTCAAAACTTTCCCAACATTTTCTTCATTCCTCCGAATCCTAAGCGTATACTACATGACTACAGAATATGTCCACACAACTTTTCAGTTACCGGTGCTACTTTCAAACTTCCTCTTATGTACAGACGCCAGCACATCAAGCTACCCGAAACTGTCAAATTTTCCCAATCATTTTTGAACCTTATGCTCTAGCGATAAAGTTGAGAATCTATTAAAGAAATTTGACAGATTGTAGTAACTTGATATGCTGGCGTCTGTACCTACTTATTTCGTTTTCTTTAAGAAGAAGATACTTATCATTATTTGGATCCTAAAGCATAACACCAAATGAATTTAGATACAAAGTTAGAATCAAACCTTATTTACCAAGATACAAATTGAACAAAACGACGTATCCAAACAATTCGAAAACTAGATTGGACCTATTATGGTAACTTGCAAGTTACAGATTCTATTCTAAGTCGCATTGTTCCATTTACTTGTTCCATTGGTCTATTATTAGTTTAATATTGTTTAGACTAAGTCTAAGGAACAGATAAAACTGATTATACGCGTCCAAATAGTCTAAGTTTACCAATCAGCTTAGTATCCATTGATAAATAGGTCATCAAGGGTTCTGTGTCGAATGATAATATTATCTTTAGCTACTAGCTATCCTACCAAACATTTGTCGATAATTTAAAGCTTGTTTCAGGACAACATTTATTGAGAACTGTTCGTATATTCATTAAATAGGTACCTACTCAAAATTCGGCCTGCAAAAGTCGGAGTATTTTATACAGGTACTAGCGACCCGCCCCTGCTTCGCACTGTTTTTATGAGTTGACAAAACACCGAGATTTTTTTTATTATATCTAAGTTTAATATTAATAGATGTTGTACACATAAGCCCTCCGGAACAAATTCTCTATATAATGGTGAAAACCACATCAAAATCCATTGTGTAGTTTAGAATAACAACGCGGTCACCCGGACAAACACGAAAAGCTACTTTAATTTACAATACAGGCTCTGGCAGGGACATCGACGCGTAACTTGTTATTATGGATTCAATACCTACATGATTCTGAACTCAAATGCGTTGAAAATGTTCCCATGTTATAAAAAAAATGCTGTTCCATACGTTTTGACCGCATGAGGCGCACTTTTCTATTAAACGGCCTTTTTTTTATATCTGACGAAAACTTTCTACGCTAGGTGATCTAGAATCATGAGCTGAATTCATGGTAACTCACAGTTTGCGCGTCGATACCTGCCTGCGAACCAGTATGTATAGATATAAAAGAAGTACTAAGGTATCAGAATGTGTGGGAGCAAAGGGGTCTTCACCAAAATAGGATGTCATATAAAAACAAAAGCAGTTCAGAAACTACGTTATGTAAAATATTATCCACTTCAGTTTCCCTTGTCGTGGACATTCAGAAACTTGGGCCTTCAATAGGCTTTACGAAACAAAAGTTCTTTTAAAAAGACTTATTGAACGGTTTAGGCAGAATTCCCAAGACAATTTGCCTCTAAACGTGGATGATCCAGATGAACGGAGTATTAAATGGAGTAAACTGTACTTTTTAAAGCAACGAAAAAAACGTTGGAATCAGCTTATAAACAAGACCTCATACATAAACGATCGTGTAGTCGCGTTCCACGGAATTTGGATAAAGTGAGCACATACAACACACGTATTTTCATATGTTTGTGTTAATTCTGAATTATCATTAGGTAATGGAAAATAATTTGGTTCAGTGATTCTACTTAATCAACATTATTAAACTTGTGAATGTGCGTTTCAGATATGTATTTACCCACTGTATTATGAATTTCAAATTAAATATTATTAATCTATTTAATATACCTAATACTAAATTAACATTGTAACGATACTACCTCTGTTTATATAAATCAAAATGAAATTCTGTTCATTAGTATATCACTTTAGAACAGCTGGACGATTTAGTTATTTTTTGTTTTAAATGTTTATAATAGTCCGAATTAAGTTTTCCAGAAAGAAAAAATTGAAAAGTTGCTCAGAAAATTGGAAAATTCGTGACTAAATTAAAGTACTTTTTTGAATAGAATTTTTGTATGAACTCAAGACCATATTGAAATGTCAAAGTCTGTCAGGTCAGCTAGTTAAACATAATATAAATAACATTAAGTTTTCTGAAAAACGTGTGAATAACCCTTATGACGTTACATTTGAATAGAATTCAGCAATCTCGTAACGTAACCTTTTCGTACCTTTCATTTTATAAAGAATCAAAGAAAATTAGGGATTTCCTGATCAGATTCCGTCCCTTTTATGAGATGTAAAAAAGCAGTAAACTTTATTATTAGAATGTATTTATTTTTGACTAGCATCACGCCTGTATCCTCAAAGAGGTTCGGCAGAGGTGTTGAGAATACACTTTTTTTTTGATAACGGATGAAAAATTTCAACCCTACGTCATGTGCTGTATTCAATGTTCAAGTTAGCGCGTCTAAGTCCATGCAACCCTGTATTATTTTAGGGCCCTGAAATATTTGATCATTTCTTATTTAACGATGTCATAGTAATAGTTACAAGGAACGGGCTATTTGTCATGCTTCAGTAGAAATCCAAAGCCGATGATCGGAAAAATTGCGCAGTAAGCCGTAAACAAATTTGCCAACTAAAGGATTGCTAGAATTATTGCTAGGTCGGGTTAGGATTACGCACAGATCATTGGTTTTACGTTCACATATTTCATGTTTTATTTTTGTATTTGTTTTTTATTTCACCTTATTGGCTTTGCTTGGTTTAATAAAAAATCTGTAAACATGTGAAGAACACGCTCATTGCCTCTTTCAGTATATTGGCTTTAATGTTATGTGAAGTTGGCTGTTAGGTTTAAAGCTAAAAGTCAATAAGGCGTGGAGAATTCGAGTATAAAGCTCAAATCAAGCTCAAAAAGGTAAGCTAAAACTGGAAATGTATAAGGTATATAAACATAATTTGTGTTTGAGTTTTCGAAAGTATGTGTCTTAAAATGAACTAACTTAACACTAGTAAGTGACATCAACTGAAAACAAAGATTTAAATACACCTTACCTGCATTAGGAGTGGGTTGTAACAGGTAAAATGGCATATCAGTTCCTGTTTCAGGTAATTAACAGTTCCAAAAACCTGTTACAAAATAACAGGCTGTTATTTCATACTATATGGGAACAAACTATTGTGTGTTCTCTGTTACCACAGCTGATACACGTAGGTACTAAGGTGTTACACCTATGCGAGAAAAGGAAAGAGCTTGTGACGGAGTATGTAACAGAGTGTCACAGTGTATCAGTAACATTTTTTATCTTATTCTAACTAAGATAACTGTCTTAAGCATGAATAGAGAAAAGCTTGTGACTGGATGGATTCTGTTATCTCATCGTGGAACTGAAGCTGTTTTTCAGTTTATTTGTTATACTAGCGACCCGCCCCGGCTTCGCACGGAAACATTATTATTATTATACATATAAACCTTCCTCTTGAATCACTCTATCTATTAAAAAAAACCGCATCAAAATCCGTTGCGTAGTTTCAAAGATTTAAGCATACAAAGGGACATAGGGACAGAGAAAGCGACTTTGTTTTATACTATGTAGTGATTTTCACAGAAAGCTTACAGACTAATAACACAATTAAGAATCATTCGTAGGCAGGAAAATTTGCTAATTACAAGCTTGCACATATAAAAATCTAGTTACAAATACTTAGCGTTGACTATGTTCGTTAACAGCGGTTTGTAAACCTAGAGAAAGAAAAATAAAATAAGTTAAAAGATTATACGAGTAAGTGTAAGTGTATCAAAAATGAATTAAATAGTCGAGTCGTGCAAAATCAAAACAATTAAATCACATATGAGCAACCACATAACAATACATTAGATATCATAAGCCGAATTATTTAGTAGTTATTCATGACTATCTCCGAAATATTCCTTGTTCTTGTTTCTAATACTGTGTGCGTTGGTGCAAAGTAGGTCGATTTCCAGAAGGAGGCGTCGGGGTAGCAACCGCCTTGGCACCTAATACCCCGAAACCCGCTTATCAAACAAGGTAGGTGGGCCTTTGGGGTCGCGGGCGCACAAAGTGAGGACTCTGTCCGCCCACCAAGTGACCCCTGGGAAGACGGTGGCACAGTGATCACGTGCTGCGTGCATAGCGAGGCTCAGGAAAGGCCCCTTACCAGTCTCCCCAGGGATGTGCCTTACAGGTATTGCACGTGGTTTCTGGAATTGGTATTTTAAGAGGAACCGGGACCACCCCTATGTGCTGATGGTGATCACCGGGGCGGTTTTAGTGAGGTATAAATCCCACACCTCCCGATCTCCCTCCCCGGGTGCCTCCTCCGTCGGGTGCCTTTTGAAAGTTTCCCCCGACAACGAAAAAAAAAGGTCGATCCAGGTGCGATGGTAAACTATTGGCTTTTACACTACGAATGAAGAAAGCGTTGCGCCTGTAATTAGACGATGCGCATGGTGCCTGCAGCAGAGGTCGTCTGCGTAGGTTACAGTCTGTTATCTTGTGATACCTGTTATATTTAGCTGTTACGATATATACGCTTCACTCCTAACCTACATAACAGTTGTCTTAGTTCGTGCGTACCTAACGAGGTGTTCGCTTGAGAAAATAAATCATCAGTGACTGTTAGACATCTTGGTCGATCTAAAATTAGTTCAATTCGTGCAACAATAGTCTAGTGTTCTATCATCCATAATTAGAACTTCGAAACTATTCCTGGGCAAGCCTTCTGCGGCTTTTGATGTTAAATGCTGAGTTTCTCTGTGGGACTCGCTGAGACAGTACAGCATCTTGGAAGCTCTCGTGTATATTTTCAAAACAGTCATGCAAGCATTTCCCGAGATGGGTCTGCTCGCTATAGCTAGAATACTGGAAATAACCAGTTTTCTGTTATACCTAATATGCACTTATAATTAAATTAAGGGCTGATTTTATCAAAGTCAGATCTGTGGAATAAAATTGACAAATTGACGCGCTGATGCACACACACGCGCACACTTGATGTGCTGGCGTCTGTA
Organism: Luperina testacea; assembly: GCA_927399505.1. NCBI lineage: Eukaryota > Metazoa > Arthropoda > Insecta > Lepidoptera > Noctuidae > Luperina > Luperina testacea. The sequence goes on from OV656771.1 coordinate 7,289,185, forward strand.
CATTACAGCCGCACCGGACAGTAACGTATTGCGTTTCTGAACAAAAAAGCACAGTGCGGCCCGTCTGTGTAGACTGCGATGGCAGTACGTAGAAAATGAACGAAAGTGTCACAGGGCCCACAGGGGGACTTTTGCAATAGGTAGCCCAAATCTGCGTCGGCCGTATAATAATAATAAGACATTTATTTAAGACGTAGTCCATATACTATTAGTAACACAAAAACCTTATAAAACTATTGTTAGTACATACAAAACGTACGTATATATAAGGAGTCGCAACAATATGAAAGAATATAATGAAATTTACCAATATGCTGCATATCCCTCCAAGTAAGGTCCCTGTTGGCTTGCAAGGTTAGTGCACAGATACCGGCGGCAAGCGGCGCAGACGCCGACGTGCCGGTGTGTCCCGCGGTGCAGGAGTGGTGCAGGTCTGTTGTTACAACCTGGGGAATAAAGATTGGTGATGAAGATTCTGTCATTTAGACAAAATTTTAGTACCCAAGATACCTAGTTCTGGTACCCATAGTCTTGCCTCATTCGGGGTAATGAAAAACCGTTGTTATCTTTTTAGCAAGGTTTCAGGTTATCCAACGATATAGAAGGAACAGCTAAATACAAATAAAGTAATTTCTCTGAAAGGTACTGTGTTATTTATAAAATCTATTCTCGTCTCGCTTCCAAGAAAAGTAAATTAAGTACTCAATGAAAAGGTCAAGCAAATCCCTATTGCTATTCTTGGTAAATTAAAATTACATTATTGTTGTTACAGAACTTTTCCATTTCAACACAACAACAACCAATGACGATGAAGCGCTACAAAGTCTCAAACTGACGACATTCTGATTGATATCTATTTTTATCAGAATCCTTGTTACCACAAATCGAATCCTTGTTACCACTTCCAAAAAACTAAAAACAAAAACCCCCATAAATAATAGTAATGACAATACCTACAAGAGGAATTCAAGGGAAAAGGAAGGTATTTATTTATTCCTCATTGCTATTCTTGGTAAATTCAAATTCTATCACTGTTGCTACAGAAGTTTCACATTTCAGTTACTAAGGGAAAATAAAAACAACCAATCGCGATGAAGCCCTACAAGTTCTCAAACTGACAACAGTCTAATTTATATCTATTTTTATTAGAATACTCCTTCACCACAAATCGAATCCTTTTCTGACTTCAGAAAAAAATACATATAAAAATAAAGTATACCCCATAAATAATATCATAACAATACCTACAAGAGGAATTTAAGGAAAAAGGAAAAGCAATCTCGCTGTGTATGGAGCTAGCTACTAGCTTCCGCCCGCGACTTCGTCCTCCGTCACGCGTCTACCACATCGCATCGCATGGCATCGCCTGCCAGTGTCATTACTTCTTTTTCGCTTAGCGTTCTTTCTGACGTTATATGTTTTGCTCGGCTTCTAAATGTCTTAGCTTGATGTTAACTAATAATACCCTCCCTCAAGAATTGGGTCATTAAATACAAGAATAATTTTTCAAATCCGACTGGAAATTCCAGAGATTAGCGCGTTAAAATAAATTCTTCAGCTTTATTATTACTATAGTTAAAAGTTGTTTATTTTAAAAATAACACGAAATTTAATTTGAATTTTCTTGCTACCAAAAACAACTGTCTCGTGTTAACTTAGTCCGAATAAAATATATCCTTTATATATATACTCTGTCGGGTATATTGTTTTTGGAGCTGCGAAGTCTTTATGCAAAAAACAAGTCCTGTTTTTTAAACTACACGTTTTTTTAGATTGAACCAGCAACGACAGAGGAATATTTTGTTAACGCGCATTCGGGAGCTGAAAAAGCTTTTTACCTAATAAAAAGAATACACAATGTTTTTCATTGACAACGTTTTCATAGCGAATGAGTCATTATTACTTTGCTCTATTCTACTTTGAAATAATACAATGAAAAGGTTGGAATTTGAATAATTGTTTATTTTAAACTAATATTCTAAACAATCGCTTTCATGAATAGTTTATTTCGAGTGCCTCCTACGATACGTGTCGTGACCCTTCGAAGGTATAACTTTGCAGGAATTCCATCTTTTTATGAGCCCCTAACCTATCGGTTGGATAAGTAGGTATCCAACGGCTACATTCGAACCCAATAGTTTATCTATTCGGAAAAAATTCGTTTGACCCAAAAGTTTACACAACTTTGAGTAAGCACGTCCCTTGTATTGTAAAGTAACTAAGGTTCACAAAAACTTCAAAAGCATCCTACGCGTAGAATTACCGAGAACAACCTCATAATTTACATTGAAATGACATAATTTTATTTACCTCGCGTCCTGTGTTAAAAGGGCAAAGGCTGTCATGTAGGCATTCTGTGTAAAACCGTGTAGGGACGGACGTAACTACTTTTAGGGTAAGTGGGATCGAGGGCCGAAATACGTAAAAAGGTAAAACCCTCGGTAAAAAGATAATAATAGCCAGCTTCTTTACGAAATCCAAGGGAGTGAATGAATACATTTCGTGCTGTTCGTGAAAATAGTGTTACACTTACTTTTAGGTGTGCTGTAAATAATAGTTAAGCTTTCGGATTACGAAAACGAATAAAAGAAAACAAAATCCATTTAGCTTGAGTTGTGTAGTCATAACAAAGTGGGATAATAAAAGCATGCTGGAAATAGAAAACGTGTCATTGATCTTGGACATCCCAAGTTGGATGTCAGTTTTAATAGAGATCAAACGAAATGTTTAACGCTACTCCAACTTTAAGACTTCTTTTTTGGTCGAAATTAAACCTTGCAAACAAGAAATGCTATTCCTGGGGCTAATTTTATTTTATACGACGGAGTGATATGTCTTTGTGTTACTCTCTGGTGTATTTCCAGAACCCTAAACTAAATTCTCAATCCTAGAGTTCAATCAGATGTGCCCAAACCGTAAGGGCGGTAAATTTGTAATGTTGTGGTGTACCCAAGAACAGACCAAGTAATATTAACAGTTAAAGTGAATCCTATCGAACATAACTAAGGAAAAGATTCACAGACCGCACTTTGACTTTGCTGTGCTAAGTTAGCTTAATATTCATAATGAATTGATTCATCACGTCACGTTCATTATATCTTCCAAACTGTCGGACTTGGATGCGGTTTTTGCCATCATATGGATAATTTATTCCGCAAGGTTTATGTGTATAATACATTCATATTAAACTGACTTAAAATAAATAAATCTTGATATCTTGTCAAATCGTAAAAACCGTGCGAAGCAGAGGCAAGTCGTTAGTTATACAAATAAGAATTAGATTCATTTTTGCATGAAACTCTTACTTACTGAGCAAAGTGAAAGTGCTAACCTAATCTTACTTTTGGACTAACTTTACTGATAGATACAAGAAGTATACTTTACTTTTTGGTACACGAAACCAAAAAGTTTTGACCTACCTATCTATTTCTGCTACCACCCACACAGTTCCGATTTTGACAAATGATGCTTGACATCGATTTGTCTCAAACGCCTGTCTTAAATGATTAGTCCCTTCTATTAATAGCTCGATGAGGCTGAATTATTTATCGTAGTCATAAAGGATTCGAACTGGGTAAAATATATAATTGTAACACCTCTACAACATTATGGAATGCAAATATTTCGAGGAATATTTCGAGGAAACTCTCCAAACCTGGATAAACAAAACTGCACTTGAGATTACTTAAGACTCTGAAGGGTTGAATAACAAAATCTTATTTACATGCTATCATTACAGAACAAGGAAAAACAGACGAAAAATAAAAAATTATCGTTTCAATTGTTGTTCGGCCGAAAATGCTGATCATCAGGGCGAAATTCGTTTTCGGTCAAAAAAAAAATCCACTTTCGGTCGGACTCGAGTTGAAAGTCATTCGTTGCTTATTTTTTTTTAATGCCACAGGCGAAAAAATCGCTTACCTGCTTCTCATTAATAGCCCCGCTGCTGTAAGTTGCTGCCAAGGTTGAACTGCACATTTCCGAGTACCAAGGCACCTCTCCTCGCTCCGTAGCAGAAGATATCGATAGCGTCCATATAGAGTTGGTATAGCCGTCGCAATTGCAGTTATCATGCTCTCGTCCGCCATTTCCTGAGGCCCATACGAAAATGGAACCTTTGCCGTTACGACCCTGTGACGGAAATAGAGGCATTAGTCTAGTCAGATCAGATACTTTTTTTTCAACGTTGTTGTGTTCGGGTATCAAAAGAGATAAGTAACCAAGGTCGTCGGATATAGTTGAAGTTTATTAAGAAACCGGAGAATGTTTTCGAAAAAAAATAATAGTAAACAAACAGATAATTTATCAAATTAAATTTCTTATTACACTCTTCGACTACTTATATCCGACGGACCTGGTTACTTATCTCTTTTGGTGACTGTACAGTTAGGTCAGGGAGCTGTATTGTTAAGCACATAAATACAATTTCATATAACTGATAAAGAATGGTACTTGTATTTAGAATAAATGAATACCTAATCTATGTTGATAGTCAGTTTGTTAAGAAATTTGTTTATCTGACTGTACCTAGTCATTTCTTTCGTGTATTTAACACAATTTCATACGAAAAAGAATGACAGTTGTGATGTTAAACACTGTCATTTAAATTGATATTAAATTTGCTGAACAATCGCTTTCCCTTATGCAGACATTTCTCTCAGAATGTTTATTTGGTTAAATAGGGCATTTGTGGAAGTATTAATGTAATAATATTTCTCAGTGTATTTCAAACTCGTTTCTTCGAGGAAATAAGGCATTTGGACAAACGTGACTCATGGCTGGAGCTAGGTGGATTTATCATATTTGTGTTAGTTCATGTCCGAGTTAATAGGTGGCGCTACGTGCCGCTTTTGGCAAGGCATTTCCCTTGAGGTCGTGAAACAGGGACAGTTGTGATTGATTAAGACTACAAACAATAGATTTATTGTCACTTCAGTGATATATATAACCGATAGCATTGAGAAAGTTTTGGTTTTGCTTTTAAATTATAGTTTAAAATCTTTAGAAGACCATCGATGGGCGTTGGCCCAGAGTAATGATATATTTTGGAAATATGAAGGGAAGAGTGCTAAATATTATTATTTATTTATTATTATTATTTATTTTAAATGTTTTTTGAACAGACAATTTAAATTACAAATTTTAAGGATAAATATTGGCAAACTAACGACGTGTTATTTATTACCAACCTAAATACACCAAAACATGAACAAACGAGCTAAACAAATTGATCGCTTTTCCGATAAATTTCAAATCTGAAAAAAGGCTTTCACGTTAAAAATTCTATTCACATTATTTTTATATAAAATTTTAATATTTGTAACAAAAAGTTATAGCCGGAAAAATCTACCGGCATTTTTATCCCCACGGGTCATCCGCATCGGCTGCAAGCACAGACTATTTTTTCGATAGGTACAATTATCCATCTATAGCGTACGAAATAAATCATAGAACAATTTTTGATTCCAATCACTAGGTTGGTATTTATATTTACACGCATGAATGATTGGTGTGACGTAGTGCGACACGGCATAAATGAACAGCCATTTTTTTAAATCGTAGCTTCATGAAGCGAAAACGTCACGGGCGGGCGTGGCAAACGACGAGCATATAACCGCCTTCAGCTGATCATATTCAAATGTCACGTCATTTGCCATTGCCAACGTATATGACTGCATGATGGTTTTATAACACAGCCGACCATAATAGTAGTTTATAAAACTGTTGCATAATGAGGGGTATTAAACACGAGTGTGTGTTTACAAACCGAGCGGAGCGAGGTTTGTAATAGTATCACACGAGTGTTTAATACCTTATTATGTGCAGTTTTATACAACTTTTTATCTACTTTCATACATTGAGATTGAATATACTAAATAAAAGATCAAAGTTCAAAAAGTAAGACATACTTTACTGCTTATGATAATTATTGAAGTTTTGTATGAGTCATTTCCGTCGCCACATCTAAAATATCGGGCGGAGTCAAATTTCCTTCACATTCACTGGTATCAGACATTTTTAAGCAATAATAGAATAAAACACTAAATTCAGAAAAAACGTAAAAATGGCGCCAAAAACCCAGCTCTTCACCGCACTTTAGCGCAACCACAGATAAGTAAAATTTACACAACAAAACTTCACGCTCCCGTATTGTAAAGCCCCATCCACACGCTGGCTGTTTGTCACAAACACCGCAAACAGCAAACAAAGTGCCAAACATCCTTTGATCTGGCAAGAAAAACCGACACCGATGCCGAACACTGCCCAACACAAACACAAACAGGCAAACAACGACAAACACCCATCCACATGTCCGTGTTTGCTGTTGGCTGTTTGCCATTGTTTGTCAAGCATGTGGATGGGGCTTAACGAGTTCGATTAAAAAAAGTTATGCATTCTCCTTCGTGATTTAACTTCTTGGTTAACCTGTATTGTAATGGAAAAAAAATTACTTTATAACATTATTTTGTTCGAGAAATAGTGTTATAATGAAATTTTTTTTTTCTATTTCGGTATTGTGTTTATAAAGTATGTCAATATAAACTCGTTTAAAATTTTATAATTAGAATTTTACGACATGAAAGTAGATAAATTCATTTAACTCATTGAGCGAATTCCCCGTCGACAATATACATACATTTACATACTTAAAGTCGATTTGTGTAAACGCGTAATTCAGAGATCAAAAGAGTCAATTAAAAGTTTTCAGAAATAAAACCTTGTTTCAAATAAAGTCTGGCTTCACAGTGTGTTAAAATAAAACCTGCAGAACCGAGTAAAAGACACTTGAGAATCGAAGCGTCTTTTAATTCGGTTCACTGGGCCCACATTTTGTGACGACAAGTAATCTTAAAGGGCAGACGGATCGAATTATGGGAGAAAAAATATAAGATTACGCCAGCACATCAAGTTACCACAATCTGTCAAATTTATTTAATAGATTTTCAACTTTATTACTAAAGCATAAGGTTCAAAATTGATTGGGAAAATTTGACAGTTTCGGTTAGCTTGATGTGCTGGCGTCTGTACCCGATTCACGGCGATTGGCTCGCCCCCCAATTACACGTGACTTATAGTCCAGTCAAATAAGACTTCGAAGGTTACAATAATTCCCATAGAGCTAAAAATTGGTATGAATGTTCAGAATACTATTATAAATGAATTGTGAAAAGTCCCCATCAATCCCCCTTGTGCAAAATTTTTTATTGATGGTGAAAGTTTGCAAAAATAGGTTTTTCGCGTTTTTCAGCTAAACGGTGAGTTTTACAGCAAAAATAGTTCAGACAAAAATTGTAGATCATCCGATTCTCTACAAAAAATGTATCCACACTTTTTTTCGTAATTATTGCCATTTCCGTGATATAGCGGTTGTAAGAATTGAAAAAAATATTTTATTCGTAATATGCACGTTAATGTACATACTTTTATATACATTTTTGAACCGTTATACGAGTAAACATATGAGTCCCTGTCTTTTTTCATGAATTTTTACAGATGTCTGGTATTTTGTATGTATAAGACAGTGAGGCGGGGTCGCGGCAGACCACGTAGGAGATCGCCATCTCCTACGTGGTCTGCCGCGACCCCGCGGCACCCGCGGGGTCGCGGCGGTTTGATGGAACCTATCCAGCTCGTCCCGCCGGACGAGCTGGATAGGTTCCATCAAAACTGGAAGGAGGACGCGCGGGCTCGCGAAAGATGGAAGGAGTGGAGGGAGGCCTTTGCCCATGAGTGGGACAGCGCAGGCTAAACAAAAAAAAAAAAAAGACAGGGACTCATATGTTTACTCGTATAACGGTTCAAAAATGTATATAAAAGTATGTACATTAACGTGCATAATATTACGAATAAAATATTTTTTTCAATTCTTACAACCGCTATATCACGGAAATGGCAATAATTATGAAAAAAGTGTGGATACATTTTTTGTAGAGAATCGGATGATCTACAATTTTTGTCTGAACTATTTTTGCTGTAAAACTCACCGTTTAGCTGAAAAACGCGAAAAACCTATTTTTTCAAACTTTCACCATCAATAAAAAATTTTGCACAAGGGGGATTGATGGGGACTTTTCACAATTCATTTATAATAGTATTCTGAACATTCATACCAATTTTTAGCTCTATGGGAATTATTGTAACCTTACCTCTATTTTAAGGACTAATTTGACTGGACTATTAAACATATCTGGCGAAATTTGGGTGTACTGTACACCTCTAGCTAATCCTTTGGAGAATACAGGCGTGATGTTAAGTTTTGTCATTAATACGAGATGTTGGATGTTGAGACGTATCTCGTTAACGTGTAATTACCTACATAATTAGTAGCTGTGTCGTGTGATTGGCAGCCAAAACAGTCATTGACATCGGTCGGCTTCGTACCGTGAGCTGCACAATTGAACGTGACTCGTCGGATCAATACTGAAGTATTAACGGTGATAATTTAGATCCGTGGAATGATTCGATGTGGAAAAATTATTGTCATTTACTGTGGGTATTTTTGATGAAACGTGTTCTTTTTTTGAATAAAATAAAAAAAAATAATAATATAATTAATAATAATATAATAAAAATTAATAAAAATTTAAAATATGAGCATAAAAATACACATTGTAGTCTAAATGTGGACTGTATTTTTATGGTTCAATAAAAATAAGAGTCGCTGACAAAACTGACTTTAATTTTGACAACATGTAAAAAGAGTTAAAACCCATAAATATATATAAAAAGGTCGCAACCAGGGTTCGCTGATATATATCAGAGAACCACCACTTACAGATTGAAAATCGCATATTTTTGACACACGATATATTATATCTGTTATATAACCATTATCGGATATTTTGATATTTATTATAAACTAGCTGCGCCCCGCGGTTTCACCCGCGTAATTCCTGAATTTTCTTTGCTATAAACCTCACGGAGCCCGAGACCTTTCCAACGAATGCAAAACCGTGGAAATCGGTTCGTGCGTTCTGGAGTTATAGCGTCAGGAAGGAAAACCCGACTTATTTTTATATAGTAGAAGATATTGGATTTTTACGAGCCCTGGTCGCACACATTATAAAAAATATAAAATGTATTAACCTGAAGCTGCTACTTGAAATTTATATTTACGAAGAAAAACAAGTAGGTAAGTGATGTTTGACTTTTTATACGCACAAAAGTCTCATTCTCTCTCATTTGCTATTCCCGACCCATTTACCACGATACTCCGCACTCGAAAGTTTAAATAAAAGTCTCATAAAAACTTGCGACGCAGGTGTATAAGGCGCAAAAGCAAAGTTTTTTCCTCGACTACATTACTCGTTCTATTTAAATTCGAAACCCGAAAAAACCGCAGGAGGTAATAAAAAAACGTTAGCAAGAAAACTTTTAAACGCACTTCTTTTATACAAAAAACAACCTTCAGTCTGTTTAGGGTTAAAAAAGGGGAAAAAGTTTATGTAAATTGTATACTCTGCGAACACTTGACCATATAGTGTGGGAAATAGAGTGTGAGAGAGAGAGAGAGAGAGAGAGAAAATAATTGCATCATTACAGAAACTGCTTTAACAGTGTCGCTTGCCTGTTCGGGTACCCTTCACTAACTTAGTTACAAAATCGCCGTGGATTACAAAAGGAGTAAAAAGAAACCTTATGATTGAAAAAATAAGTGTCAATGTCATATGTCCGTAAAAATTGACGAATTTAAGTTCAGGATTTAACATAGCTGGTGTTGCGACTTTTCATTAAGACTGTACCTATAGCATTGTAGGTACAGATAACATTGTAGGTATTGTAGGTACAGACGCGCAGAAAATTGTTATATGAATCAGAAATCTTATTTATCCAGTAATACAGTTATGCCTGAGATTCAGTATTCAGTACGCGATGACAGGTATATTCGCGAGGGGAGTTCTTATATAAATATTATGTAAATCAAGTGATGTTGAAGATGCGTAGTTGTATTTGTGCTCTCTTCAAGAAAACTAATATGATAATTTATGCGCGGAAAGTGGAACTCTACTGCGATCTAACCTACCTACATCGTTTCGGTAGGTTTCGTTGAAATTAATATTTTAAGACAAATTACGTGAATCTTTATTTACTAGGTACAAATTATAAAAGGGTTCTTGAAGTTATGAAAAATTTGAAATTAGAACCTTCTCCAGTTCTCTTTGAGATACGTTTTAAAGACCAGCCAGTAGGCTGGCTCGTTCTTTGACCAAAAAATAAGCTTTGTCATTCAACGTGACAATACTACCAGTCTTCTGGGCACGTTTCCGGGTGACAGCGATGCGGACGAGTGCTTTGACGCCTAAGTGCTCTTTTGTTTATGTTTGTATTTATTTGTATAGTTAGTAATTTAATTTAGTATCTAGTGTGAATAGTTTGTTATGTAATAATTATATACAGTAATTTTATTAATTAAAAAAACAGTTTGTTGATGGTTGTCCTGAAATACAGAAATAACAGTAATAACGTTTAATTGTAACCCTTTCTATTATACCTGAAGCGTTCTTGTTTTATTATTTAATAGAGCTCGACCTCGGGAAATAAATTAGACAAACAATGTTGAGCAGGTAGGTAGCTACCTGAAAACGAAAATATTTGTTTTTTGATATTTTTAATTAATACCACAGTAGGTATAATAAACGGAAATTAAAATCATTATTAAAAAATCAAACTAAATGTTTCATACTTTTGATATTAACAAAGTGATTTGTATAAATAATTGAAAACAGGCACACTTTTATCACTCTGTTGAAAATTGTGAAAAGGTAATTATCATTTTTACGAAAATTAAAGAAAAAAGAAAATGAAAATTATGTTCATTACACAATATTCATATTCTTTTCTTTAATGAAATAATTATATTTCTTTTGAAACCGAATTTGAGTACTAAAGCCCCTTAAAACTCAAGGAAAACCAAACGTTAGGTATTAAACAGCTTTTAGGCACAATAATGCCAATATAAGTAGGTACTAGGGGCAGTAGGCGGTTATAGAATTCGACGGTCAGTCAAACTCAAGCACGTTTGTGGTCTTTGAGTTCCACACGTATCCGTGGCTTTGATGTGAGCATGAGCACGTTTGGCGTTAACGTCAGTTACATAATACTAAAGCGTAGGCCACACTGGGAACGAACCTAAGTTTGTTTAGCTTCGCTCATGTAGCTATACTTCGGTTCACACCGCAAACTATGAACCGAAGTATGAAAAGACGCGGTAGTGCTACGGCTACTATAATAATATGTGGTCGTCCAAATCAAAAGGGACCTTATGGCGGTAACTAGTTTCCGAGATATTAATAAATTTGTAAAATACCTCAAAAAAATCGTTTTTTTATTAACTGTATTTTTAAAAAGATGATTGTATTTACTACATGTAGATGTGTTCAACTTTTCGAAAAGTCAATTTAAAAAAGTTTTGTATTCATCTAAAGTTTAGTAAAAAAGGAACCTTATCGCGGCAAGACCTAACAAATCGTTTTTCTTTTAATTCAAACCATATATTATATCGACATTTTAATAATTATGTTCCCACAACAAACAAGTTTATGCAAGGTTTGTAAGAATTTCCATTAGTAATAATCATAGTCAATCAAAGTATACCATCAGTTACATAACTTCACACTAAAACATAACTTTTTTGTACGGCATACTTAAATTGCGATTTTCTCGAAACTTATAATTTCGATCAGTGAACTTCAAAAATTCGTAAAAAAATAACGGTAGAGGTTAGAAGGTTGGTTCTTGGGTCTATAGTTCGGGACATTTATGTAGTTTTCAGCTCTGTAGATAACTCATTTCCGCCATAAGGTCCCTTTTGATTTGGACGACCACATATAACGCGCGACGCGACGCTGCGATAACGCTAACGACAATTCGCGCGCTCTCATCGAGACGTCGAACGGTGTGCGAGGGAGAGCGCGCAAAAGCTGTTACATAGCTTGAGCGAAGCTAAGTATCTTCCGAGTGTGGCCTGCACTCAAGATGTGGTTTTAGGGCATGCTTAACGTAATGGACACAATATACGGTTCAATCAAATCGAGTCTGAAATCAATCACAAAATCAGGTGCGGATATTAAAGGTCTGTGACCTATTCCTATGTTTACACGATTCAATTTGATTGCTTTATCCCACAGAGCATGGAGACACCGGCTAGAGACGGCATTGCCAACACTTTTCATACAAATCAAGCGTGTCACCGTTTACTCGCACTACGAGACAAATGACGTATGGAAACTGATGATTTTGGAGGCGGCTCATGACAGAAGTTGTGCGGCCATCGCAGTTTCGGCACCACGAATTTTATTAGTCATAAAGAGGTATAAGGAACAGTGTAAAGTTCACCCATCCTCCATGGAAAAAGGAGGATCCTCCGACAAAACGGGTGGTGTGTTTGGTAGGCTACTGACCGACGATTGATGTCGGACTTTGTATATTATTACAGTACCCTGCGATAAATATTGCACATCGACCTTTGGAAAGAGACAATCGGCTAATTTCGGCTCCGTAGAGCGTTATCTCTGTCGCATGAAATACAAACAGTCCGGTATCTATTAGGAGCTGTTAAAACAATTATGATTTACTTCTTTTGATAATTATTTTTATTCTTTGTATAAAATACAAAAAAAAAAGGTAAAGGTCGATGTGCAATATTTATCGCCGGGTACTGTATATGCTATTCGCGCGATAAACTCTGCTTGCGCGATGCAGAATTTTGCATGACATCAGTATGATGCGTAGTTCGCATGTTGCGATGTAGATGCCGCCACAGTCTCTAGACGGTACCTGCTGATTCCATGCTATGTTTCATCCATATTGGCTAAACTGAACCTTGTCTTATTCCCATAAGATTAACAAATTGGTACAGAGCTACATTGCCGTAGTTAGTTCATCAATGTTCATCGTATAGCATGGGCTACTAACAACGCTCCCAAACTGTTTATTTACTTTAGCTTTTCATTCGACAGCCTCAGGCTATGGTCGTCATTCCATTATATATCGGAATGCCTTGCCAGGAAGTATTTATTTTATTGAGTCCTTTGCCCAGTGGAATAAAAATATAGACTTTAGTAGTAGCATGGTCTGTAGTAGTAACACATTTTGTATTTAGAAGGTTTCAACTTTTTAGCTCAACACTTTATCCAACAGTTATTATTCGAGTAATATTAGGAATTATAATTGAAAAATTAACCTCAATTATCAAATAAAACCTTCTAAATATTATTTATAAGGTGATTTAGAATTTGAATTTCGAGTTTAAGTATTTAAATAATTATATTACAATGTCAGTGACACTACAATGTTTTATGTTTATTTTATGATGACTGGTTTGTAAAATGTAATTCTTAGTGTCAAATAAATATTTTTATTTATTTTATTTTTTTATTTATATTCGATTTAAAAATCGTTCAAAATTAACACTTTGCGGGACAATTAACACCTCTCGACGTAATATAACAATAAAACTTCCGTGTCTCGTTCATTGTCTTTCAATGAGTTAAGTTATGTTTACTTCGCGCGTTTGTGCTAGGGCCTCTGCGTCTGCTAACTATAAGTTTTAAGATACCTAATCCAAATCTTCATTCATACCTTAGTAACACCTTCAATGAACGCCCTAGTGGCCAGTTCCCCTGGTCCATCGACAGTCTTGCCGTCATCATCTGGGCCCCAGGACGCGCTGTAGATGTCCACGTGTTGAGGGTTCAGGCTCAAGGAACGGGCTTCCACTGCATCTGTGACGTCGCCGTCCAGCATTCGAACTCCTGAGAAAATATAACCTTAGATTAGTAATGAAGATGATGCTGTATGTAGGTTACCTTTGCGTCGGTTTAAAAGAAGACGTTTAATATAATAGACAGTAAATAATTAGAATTTTATTTATAACATACTGTGCATCTGATGGGATTTACCATCGACAAAAATGATGAACTTCTAAACAAAGTTTAATTTCCTATTTAATTTATGTAATGGTATCGGGGTGGTCGTGTCTTAGAATGCACCATTCCTACATAGTGTGATTACAGGGCATTTCATTCTACATATTAAATAGGTACCTACTAGAAACTACTATGAAATAAAAACTGAAAAAAAAAATGTATTTATACATATTTTTGCACACCGCATTTTAAACTACGGCCCAGACTAATGGGTTATTCAAACTCGAGCCTAAAAGTTTAACCTTAGTTAGGCACTCGTGTGTTTTTCAAATTCAAAAGGACGTACTACGTGGGAGCGTATTCGGACAAAAGTGTAATTAGCCTAACATGTAAAAGTCCCTGACTAAAGATAAATGTTTAAATCCCAACAAAAACATGTTTTGTTATCCCGTGTGTAGCTGTAATTCGTGTTAATTCAGAGTTCCGGGCATGTCAGCTTGAATAATTTAAATCAGCTCATCCTCTGAGCCGCTCTTTTGAAACATTCAGATGTAAAACTTCTAATGGCATAAAACGTGACATTTCCCGAATAAAGGCTTCTTCAAACAGGCGCGACACCCGATAAAATCGCGCGCGACACAATGGCACCGCAAGTCGCGCAACGAGCGGTGCCTTTGTGTCGCGCGCGATTATATCGCGTGTCGCGCCTGTGTGTAGGAGCCTTAATAATTTATATCAGAAAGAGAATCTTATCATTTTATTTCGCCTCCGTTCGTGTGATGAACATAAACTGTTTTATAACCATATAAACGCTCCGTGCGTCGGTATGAAACACGGATATCTATGGTATCAAAACAGCACGCATCGTACGCATGTAACTGGGTCTGGGAAATTCCCAGAATTTCGTCTAGCTGCCTTTGATCCAACATTTGTTATAAATTACATTTAGACAGTCCGTTACAGTGGATTTTACGTTACTAATAACACTCCCAGACTCCTAAATCGAACCACCCTGTACTTTTTGTAGAGAAGAATGAAACCTTATAAATGGTGGTGAATTCAAATCCGGAACAATGACGACACCAAAATTATGGCCAGTATGTCGACATCAATACAGCATAAAAACTTTTTTCTTTAACACGTCATTATTTTGATGTTTAGGTCTTTAAGCCTTACATGAAAATGAACGATTTCTCGATTCAGGAGCGGATCCCACTGTGTAAATATAAAAGATCTAGCAGATTATTCCGATAAATATTCAACTATGAACAAACAAAGAGTACCTATTTGCGATGAAATCCCGAATTTATGCACCGAGACACGTTTGCAATGCAGTTGGCAAAGAGATAAACGCAATATTATCATAATACTTGTTTGTAAGTAATGTTTACATTAGGGTGGCGATTGCTATAAACTTTCAAGTTACGAGTATATTGCGTAGAAAGGGACAAGTTAAACAGTGTTTGTAAGCGAGTTACACCAACGAATATACTTCGTAGCTTCGCAGACTTGCTAATAACTTTATATCCTGAAGCGTTTTCATATCGCTACACAGCACACTGACACGGAAAACCTCACGTTTTCTTGTTTGTACTAACATTTTGCTAAAATATATTTATGAGAACTTTTTAACGACTTAAAAAAAAGGAGGTTATTTATTATGTATGTATGTAATATTATTGGAACTCATTATATTCACATATGACAATCTATTAGGGCTTCCAAACAAATATACAAAATTTTACAGATGTATGTATGTATGTATGCACCTATGCATGTATGTTTGTCCACGCATTTCTCCGCAACTATTAATCGGATCGTGACCATTTTTTTTATTGGATTACATTTACTTCAACTTAGGGAACAGTGCAAGTTTCATCAAAATCGAATCAGGAATTTTCAAGATATGAACTAATAAATACGTCTAAGTGCGACGACCTGGCTTATTGATACGAGTTGCGGGTGTAGTGTCAAAGGGAAAAAAAACATCTCAAAACCTTGGTCAAATTCTAGTGCAATATTTACAACAAAACTTTTATCTATCTAATACAAACAAATATTCCAGTTTTTACTTAAAACTAAAAATTACGAAAAAAAAGTAATTTAAAAATTTAAATCGACTTCAAAAAGAAATTAACTCAAAATTATGAAATAACTTTAATTTCTGTACTTTTTTCTGTACTTACTGAAAAATAATTATATTTTTTTTAATTTGAATTTTCATCCCGCGCGTTTCATATACGAAATATTTCAGAAATAATTAAATCTTCACACCATCAGGAATGTTATAGCGAATATATAATTTATTGAAATATTTATTCCTGAATATTCGCTACGGCCAAATATCTACCGAACTATGGGTTTTTATTTCGAATAAAATAAAATAATCTAATATTTCAGTTTTATCCGTTGTATATCTCCGATATTACTAAATTAATATTCAGCACAAAACCAACTTGTATCTACCCATTTTATCGGCATTTTACAGCCCACATTATATACCAGCTGTTTATATAAAAAGTCTAATAAAAACTTACGAGGAGACATAAAAACATGCATACGGCGTAACAGTAAACTTGAAAATATACTTTTTGTTCCTTTGTCTTTTCTAAACACAATGCTTTGGTGGGTTCCAGTGAATTTCTTTCAGTGAACAGTTTTTATCGGTCGTTTTACGTGACGTAGTGTGCTTAGGAGAAAGTATCTCCTACATTTATTAGAAAATTAAATATGCAGAGTTGGTACACCAGTACAAGATAACGACTGATATACTTTAGTGGGATGTTAACTCACGCACAATATTCTACTGGAAAAAAAACAGTGTAGTCATAGAATAGAAATATTGATTTGCAAAGAATGTAGGTCAAAAAATCCGTTTTAAAGTTGTGAAGAATCGATGAACTTTATAGCCTGATTCTGGCTGGCCACCGAGAGGAGGCCCGTGTCACACAGACCTATGGGCCGTAATCCACCACGCGGGCCCAGTGCGGGTTGGTAAATGTCACATGTCTTCGAATTTTTTGTTGTGGGACATCATCAGCATCTAAATTTCAATGATAAAATAGCATTATTACCATATGCAGTTCCAAGGCGTTTTATACGCCCAATTTATAAGCTAACTAGCTTCCACCCGCGGCTTCACCCGCGAGGTATGTCAATAAAAACTATTATATGTCTTTTCCCGGGATGCAATCTAAGTCTCTGCCAAATTTTATCGAAATCCGTTCAGTGGTTTAGGCATGAAAAGATAACATACAGACAAAGTTACTTTCGAATTTATAATATTAGTATGGATTTTAAGTATTATTCGTGCTTATGTGTAAAGAAAAATGTATTCTAATTGAATGTCTAGTGGGCTACCTATGACACATCGATACGCTACTCAAGTAAAATAAATCTATCGTAATTAAACACGGCCGATTGGACATTGGTCACATAAACTTTATGTTTATAATTGTACAAAATTCAAACAAAACAAAAAAACCTTATTACCTACGTAGATTCTGACCCGTATAGCGTCTGTATAGTTAGACAACGCTTTGTCTTCTTCTTTCAAAAGTCAAATTACTGACAACTGAAAGAGAGAAATCGATGTGTAACTTTTCATCTGATCTATCACGTTTATTAGTAAACGGCAGTGCGATTCTGTAACCATCTCACCGCGAAAACTTAGGTGAAGTGAGCGTGGAGTGAGCTGTCAATAGTGACAATTCCTAGCTAAAACAAACTCACATCACCTAAGTTTTCACGTTGAGATTTTTACAGAATCGACCGGCTGGTTATCTATCTATCTTAGTTAAGTTTACTTCAGTCAGAACTATTCTTTATTACGAATAAATAAAACATCGAAGTTTATCTATCTTCTTCTATCTTGAAGTCTGTAATCCTTTGGGATGTTTTAGATGACGTCACGTTTTTTGAACGATAATAAGCTTTGAGAATATCAATTGGTAAGCTAGGGATGTTTTTTATTGACTGAATATTTTGGCCAAACAAAAAAATTTTACGACTCTTTCAGCATTGAGGACATGGATCACAATATTTTTGAACATTTCCGCCTCTGTCTTATTTCTGTAGTATCACATTATTATCGCCAGCCTATTGCAGTTCACAACTGGTGCATACACAAACCAGCACTGAGCCCACGTGGTGGATTATGGCCCACTCCCTGCCAAGTAATTTTTTTTTTAATAATTTAGAAGACATAGCGAAACAAATTCAGGGGTCAATAATTATTATTTGTCTCGTAATTTCCACACTAAACATTAAAGATAATACATAGGTACTCCATAAGCATTTACAGTTTGCACTTAAAACCTAAGAAGTCGTAAGACAAATCTCGACAACGCACTCTCAGAACACATCAGTCGTGTAAAGTGTGAGTCTTGGAGCACTTGTGCACTCGTGAAGACAATGGGTCGTATTTGTCACACTTTAACAACCATTAAATGAGCTACATGAAGAGATTCTAGACACTGGTTGTTAATTTTACTATTTTAAATGAGGACATAATGTTTGGGAGGTAAAATATTGGCAGATTAACATTTGAAAAATAAAGTGCTTAATTATCACACTGAGAAGAACGAACGCGAAAATAATTATCAAGAGAAACGAAACTATAAGTAGGCGCTTATGAATGCTAGCCAGACGAAAAGGAATCGTTTTGGACACTACACTGATTTTTTGCTCTTTCGGAGCCGTGATTGGCTAACCCATCGCAATCTATTTATCTACTTAACTAGCCTCTGCACGCGACTTCGTCCGCGTTAAATATCTTGACCCACCCCACCCCGTCCCACAAGATAGCATATCCACGTTATTAAATCGTTTTCGCTTACAGTTCTTTGTGACTTTTTTCTTTTTTACTCGGCTCCTAAGTGTCGTAGCGTGATGTTAAGTAGCCTATAGTCTTCTTCGAGAAATGGGCTATCAAATACAAAAACAATTTTTCAAATCCAACTTGTAGTTTCAGACATTAGCTCGTTCAAACAAACAGACAAACTTGTCAGGTTTATTTTAGTATTAGTATAGATAAAATCTTAAATTCACTCATTTACAGACAATGCCCAGCCTATACTACTGGCTCTACAAGTATACAAATTTGCACAAAAGCTCTTTAAATAACGAAATTGAGCACTAAGGAAGGACTTCTGAAAATTGCCGATGGGCACAAAGCTTGTAACCAAATATGTTTCTCACCTCCAACACTAGCCCCATACGCGACGCCCACAGCACACAGCGAGTTGTTAGCAGTAGCGGCCACTTCACCCGCGCATCTCGTGCCGTGGCGGTTCGAGTCGATCATGTCGTACCGCGGCTGAGGGTCTGAGTCGTGGGAGTTCACGTCGTATGACGCCATGGGATCCTGGTGGAGAGAAAAGGGGTATTAAATACAATTACGTATAGGTAATAATGGGCTCGTGGTTAAATAATAACAGTCACACACGGGGCGATTTTCAAGGTTAAGCAACGTTTGCCTAGGTCGATCCGTGGATGTGTGACTATTCATTACATACTGAGACCCCCTATTGGCACGGAACCTTATTTTTTTTTTTTGAGGATGGGAAATCATCAAATGACCTCTCCCGCTCTGGATGGAGCGGAAGGAGTGTCAGACTCTTACTGACTAAAACCCACCCGTGTTCCTTCCTTAGCCCTTTATGTTCCGGGCCAGCGGTAACCCTTTCGGAGAATCCCGCTGACCAGGCACGGAGCCTAAGAATCACTTGATCCTGACTGAAAAGGCTAGGCTAGGAAAAAAAATTAAAGGACATTATCTGCATTAATTGCTTTCCCCATTTTAATGCATCAGGGGTTTATAATGAACAGCTGGTGATTATACTTAAGGTTATAAACGAACTACCGGCAAAGCGTTCGTTATTAGGCAATAGTAACCAATCCGCTTGACTTCAAACGCGGCTTGTTCAGGAATGTTGAAAAGCCTTATACGAAAAGACGAGTTTAAAACGTTATTACATTCGCGTAAATTAATTCTCGAAACACTATAAGTCCAAGTCCCAGATTAAGTCTTATTATATAAATTCAGCAGTAGCAATTCGGTAATCTCCGATTTCATACAATACATCTGTTCGCGCTTACGTCTTTAGCAGTCTTAGGTTTTATTCGTAATTATGTACATGAAAACAATGTTCCGGTACCTACTAATCCTAGTGTAAGGGTGCAACCAGGCCGCGGGCGATCGTCATCGAAGGTTACCTCGGAATAATTACATCACGTCTTCATTTATACTTTTGTAGCGGTATCTACAACGCCATATGCGATCAACGCGTCATACTGACGTCACGCAAAATCCTGCATCTCGCAAGCAGAGTTTACCGCGCAACTAGTATTATACAACGGTCCGACATGAATCATTGGGCAACCGCCCAATGATTCATGTCGGGCAACTGCCCGCCAGACACAACACCCATCTGGTCAAAGTATCCTCCCTTTTCTATGGAGGTTGAGTGAACTTTACACCCTGTTCCTCATATCTCTATACTTTAATAAAATTAACAAGAAGAGAGCAAAGAGGTCAAAACCTTTGTAGGTACTGTGTGCGTGTGTCTCTCTTTATTTGTATCTTAAAATATCTCTAGGACTCAATGCAATGTTCTTTTCCACGTAAGTAGATACTCGTACATGCGGATCGTGGTGAATTGTTGATTTGCTGGTAATTGTTCTGTTTTCTGACTTCCACGCGGATGAAGTCGCGGGTAGAAGCGTCGCCGGTAGTAGCTAGTATATTCATAAGACTTTAATGACATCGATTTACCGCGGCCTGGTTGCTCCCTAAGGCGAGGCCCTTACGTTCGTCGCACATAAATCGCCTCGGTATACCCGCGACCCAATTACCCATTTTTTTCCGAACACCAACAGTGGATTTAAAGCCGCACGAGCGAGATGAATCGTGTAATTTGAAACTCCGAAGCTTTTGTTCCGAACACAGATGTCACTCTCTACGCCCTTTTTATCGCGAAAGCGTGGATCCCCCGCGTATTAGTCGCTCGCGTTCTGATTTCATCGGTGTTTTTCAAGCATTTCCGCCTAACATACGTGGAAACTGCGTCTCTTATTTCCCAATGAAGATTTGAGTACAAAGTAAGAGCAACAAAAGTACCGACGTCATAAAACATACAATGAGACAATTTCGAAGAAATTTATTCGAAATGTCGTGAGACGTAATCGAGAACGTGTTGTTTTACGACGCGAACCAATCGACTTCCTACAAGTTTGTTTTTAGATCAGAGCAAGTGAGGAACAATAAAGAATCGCGTGTACTTACATAATTAGCGACTAAGTCGGGGTGATCGGTCTCCAGGCCATCGTCGAGGATGGTCACCACTACGCCACGGCCTGTGATGCCTTCCCGCCATGCTGGTATCACGTTCATGTCTAAACCACCTCCTCGATTCTAAATAAAACATACAAACAAGATTATACAGACGTTTCAAAAGAAGATATTAAATTAAAAAATTGCTTCAATAATTATTAATTATTATTATTGCAAGTAATTGTATAACAATGATGTAATTGTGATACAGTAAAAACTTGAGATTTGCATGCCTCAAGGCGTAATGTACATAGTTGGACTATGCTCAATTTTTTTAACAACTTTATGTATTTAACCATATTAGCAAAAAAATTATTTTGAATTTTGAAATGAATGTGATAAATAATCAATAGTGCAATATAAATATTTAGTAAACTACTCCTAAAACCATTTAGCATATGATTTATGGAATGACTTGGCAAGTCATCTAAAAACAAGAAGTAATAAATTAAAAGCAATGACCCACTTAATCTTTGGTGGTTGTAAAATCATGAAACGTGCCACAAAAATTAAATGTATGAGTAAAACCAATTACTCAACCTCCATCAGCGCAGATTTTTTAATTTAAAAAATCCTTAATCAAACGAATTTGTAGAAATATATTTGCAACAGTAGCAGAGCCGAATAAAAATGAAATTTCCGCCGCAACACTGGAGCGACCACTGGAAATTTGTATTGACGGATTGTTTCACTGATATCTTCTACACGAAATTGGTTTTTATATCAACTATTTCGGATCGCTGGAATAATAAAAGTGAACAAAGGCTAAAAACGAATTCTAAATTGGAATTACTTTTGTTGATTGATTGACCAGCATATATCTCTTTGTGTGTGGTCGGTGCGTGTTTTATATTGATAAGTTTATACAAATTGCGGTTGGAAAATATTCGTCTGATTGATCGTTAAATAAACGAACATAATCTGTATACTGTACCTACTATAAATTAAACCAACGTTTACACAAAACATGTTACACAAATCAATTTACTGGAGCCTCCCTAATAGGCACGAGCTGTCTAAAGATATGGAATCAAAA
This sequence comes from Luperina testacea, assembly GCA_927399505.1. Lineage (NCBI taxonomy): Eukaryota > Metazoa > Arthropoda > Insecta > Lepidoptera > Noctuidae > Luperina > Luperina testacea. The sequence continues at coordinate 7,311,422 of OV656771.1, forward strand.
ACATCTCAACCCTCATTACTTTGTTTGAAGCGATTTTATGTAAGAATTAGGCAAATTTCCCGCGATAGCATATTAAAACTCAAATTTTTGGCTGCTACTTCAATATTTAAGATAAACTTCACCCAAAGAAAATTAAACTTCTCTGTCGGTTCGGTTGGATCGCTAAAGAAAACAAAAACGACGCAAATCGAGTGCTTACACAGTGTAACTTCACAACTTTCTGGTAAACTCAACAATATTCTGGTACTTAACTGAATGACACCAATTTGCAATTATAATATTGTCAATATCAATTATAAAATGGGTGTTACCTCGTCCATTATTCTTCTTTCATGATTAAAACAGTATTTCATCAATCTTTTTAAACTTTTAAATTTTTCCGTTGGTAATATGCCGTTAAACCTAACAAAACGTATAATTACCTAAATATAAAAGCTAGCTAGCTATATAACATATTATTAAATATTTTAGATTAACTTCCCTAGCTTTTATATTTACACAAAGTAATTTTAGCCTACTTTTATAAAACTTTTTCCTATTTATTCACTTATTAACTTTGCTAAACCTAGAGCGTTTAGCAAAACGTTTTCAACTGTGAAAAGTGATCCTTTGAGCCAGGTACTATATTTTATTTTTGGTTTTGCCAAAGGGACAGAACTCAGCTCCCATCCTAATCGCATTGGCACTCCTCAAAGTCACTCTTTAGTCCAGGCACTCAGAGCAAAGTGCCTTGCTTTTACAACTGTGAATATATAGTAATAATCTAAAGGAAGTGTTAGATCTAAAGAGCTCTTGCACATGGATTGATTGACGTTGCAACGTAGATGGATTCAATCAGTGACCCGATTTTAAACATAAAGATCTCTTTGTATATCGTAGAGTAAGTGTTGTTCGAGGCGACTATTGATGTCGTGTCATCATACGACTATTCATTTATACATGCAAGTCAACCCTAGCTACACCAAACTAAGAATGCCCTACGGACCCGTATCTTTCCTAGGTGCAGAACAAAAATCAACAGTTAGGCTTAAGGTTACGCTAAGTCGTATCTCTGTATGTTACCATAAGTGTCTAGCATTATCCACGACTTGCATAAAAAAGTTCCATGAACCTTCCAAGGCCAAAATACTTAAAAAATACTTACTAAATACCACATGTGAGGCCACTTTGGGTCGTTAAGTTGAAACTTGGAGTCTGCAGCTCTTGGCCGTCCCTTCACCCGTGACGGCTGGAGCTCTCGTTTCGAATTAGTGTCGCGCTTCGACGCGGCTGACGGCGCTAGCGCATCCGATGACGTCGTCTCAGCTAAGACAAAAAAATAAAAGTCACGATTTGTCGCATGCTTGGCTGGAGTGAGGTACCTTCTCTTTAAATCTGGGATAGTATGTCGGTGTAAACGTTCTGATGGCAAAATTTATTGCAAGTAAAATATTTGCAGTGAGTGATATTTGGGGTATAGTTTCTCATTGGCATGCTACTATGGGTTAATCATAAAGGATAAGTCTATTTAAATTAAATCTGCAAAAAAAAAATGGTTTTACACCATCGGGTGAATGGTATAAATTCGCTTGACAAACAGAACTGAGAGATAGGAAATGCAAAAACCATTGTACTCTTTTAGAACACGGATGAATTAATCATCAATGATCTTCGATTTCTTTACGGTTAACTCGTCACTGAAATATTAGTCAAACAAATCAACAGCATCCATCTTATCATCCACGGATGATGAAGGAACCTGCATTATGACACTCGCTTTAACTATGATCACTAATAGTTGTGAAGATTTCATAAAGATTAAATATACCTACGTCATTCTACGTCGATCTCGCATGTATAATGTCAACATGAATGATGTGGCCAATATATATATAGGGTGTCCCTGGTAACCTGTACCAGCGAAGGTCTGTGGTCAGAGGACACTAATACCCATGGATTGAACCTCTATGTATGTTCCGCGATATTTTGTAGTTTGCGAAACGCTTTTTTATTTTTCTATTTACGATACACGTCTGTGTTTGAGTTACAGAGATTCAGTATGTGTATCAAATTTCAACTTAATCGGTTTATTAGATTCGGAGCAAATGGGCTGTGAAAAAAAAAGATAATTCATTTTCTCATACCAACATTTTGTATGGAACCGCTTTTTTGATGATATCTTGAGAACGGATTGTCTGATTTTGATAGATGGCGGTACGAAGTTCGCCAGGTTTGATATAAAAGACTGTGACAAAACTAGTTTTGATATAAAAGAGTGTCGGTGGAGTTTCTTGCCCGTTCTTCTCCATGGGTACCTACTACGCTTTAGAATGCTTCATCTTTCTGACTGACCGACCCCTTGACAATTCAAAAGTGCTTGTAATTGGTTTATTTGAAATAAATGTTTTGAGTTTCTACAACGTTACCTGTAGAATGATATGAATCTGGTACAGTCTGGAAGTCTCTCTTCTTTCTCGAGAGAGCACGCTGCTGCTTCGCCCATCTTACTCTGTTGTCTTCTTCTAGCATGACATGGTGCTCGTGTGCTGGTGTGATGGACCGCTTCACGATTGCATGGTGGTGAAAGTGGTAGTGGTTGTCGAAGATCTGAGGAAGATAGAGAAGAATATAATATTAGTTAATGTTGGAAAGGCTGATGAAATTTTGTAGATGAGAAAAGCCCCCGCGATGAGGGAAACAATGCCACTACTGAACAAGGGGCTTGCTATACCTACTGCGAAAACAAACAGTGATAAAATTGCCTAGAATATAACATTTCGTTTTCCGCGAATGGCACGTCTATATTTCACACAAAAAAAAACAAATATTTTCTGTATTTTGAGTTAAATTTTATGTTCTTTCTTTCTTACACATTTTCACCAGTAATTGTGCTTAAGTCCATTTGGACTTAAGTGCCTAATAGGAGCGAGACTATCATTCATTACCTAGTAATCATCTGTCTAGCCTTTTCCTAAGTTCTATGTTGGGGTCGGCTTCCAGTCTAACCGAATGCAGCTAAATACCAGTATTTTACATGGAGCGACAATCTATCTGACCTTCACATCCCAGTTACTGGATAATACGATACCCCATGCATTACCTAGTATTCTGGCATAATTGAGCATAGGTAAATATTTTTTGAAAAAAAAAAACCCTTAACATCCAGAATTCCAGACTAAATATCCGAAAGATTTATAATTAAAAACAGTCGGCAGAAATACAAAGCCGTTTATTCCGTCCGAAGTCCGGTCTAATGATGCGGCTAAAAATAGCGTATTTCCCCAGTGTAATAAACGTAAATGTACTAATTAATGTTAATTTGCAAGCTTAATTATAATAATAATCCAATTTCAATTCAAAGTATAGAACGAAATATTTATGAAAGCACCACTACGCCTCTACGTGACCGTTTTCAAATTAACTTTGTTTTATCTAATCTTTATCAGGACCACCCTACTTCAAACATAATTATTTTTTGGGGTGGATTTTGCTGCATTTTGCTATCATTCAAACTTTTTTTTTAAATCTTAAAACGAGTTCTGAATCTGCGGGGTAATTGCGTAACACAAAAAAGGCTCCTGCAAACAGGCGCGACACGCGACGCGAATCGCACGCAACTCAAAGGCACCGCTCCCGATTCGCGTCGCGTGTCGCGCCTGTTTGAAGGAGCCTTAACAGTAGAAATGGCTTTAATTTTGACAGTTCAACAACAATCATATTTACGTTGTTGAGCAAACAATTTTTCGAACATAAATTATGAAGTAATGGATTAGTGGATTGGATTATACTTCAAAATGATTCAGATAGTGATAGATACCGTGTTACGCAATTAGGATGCTGGTCGGAGAGTTAAAACATAATTTTAATTAACTATCTGTATTTGACCTCAGTTTTAACGTTTTTGTAAAAACATTTAAAATAAACATAGGCTCAAAACGGGCTAATAACGAATTTAATAATAGAATGGCACAGAAAATACCGACTTTTTATCAATATCGATCCTAACACAGCCATTGACACGCTTTTTATTACAACGAAACACGCTGACCTGTTCATGAGTACCTACGTTTTCAAATCAATTCGTATTTTTGTTACAAATGGCTATGGATTTTAATTACAATTTTTAATTGCAACTTCCGCGATATAGAATCGATTACAAAAAAAGAAAACTTTGCAATCGCCAAGCCGATTCAATTGAACGCTGAAATATTTTTATTAATTTCAATCAGGAGTTTATTTTTTTTTTCAACCTTGCTTCCTTCAGTTCAAGTAATGACGTTAATTTACAGTTCAATAGAACCGAGTTTAGTCAGCTAGGTTTGAAATGTGTTTTGAAATAACTGAGCTTGAAGTGACCCGTGACCCGGGCGGCGCTGAGTACTCGTTCTTAGTAATAGCTGCATGGAATGCTAGCTCGAAGCTTGTATGAATCTAAAAATCCTAAAAAAAAAGAAATACGTGGAAAATTCATTGAATTATTCAGTGGAAAATGTTTTTATTTTTACACAACAGTGAATGAAAAAAAATGTTTTTTATTTTTTCAGTAAGTAACGTAACGGCATAATGAAAAAACATTTCATTGAATGTATATTTTATTTCGCGCAAAATCAAGTTCCGTTTTGCAGTAATTTAAAGTTGCTGAAACATTAATATAAAGTTTTCCTCAGTTTCAATACAATTTATAACGTTTTCCATATTTCAGTTTTTCGCCTTGGCATATAAAATTTATGAAAAGACGCTCAGTCTCAAGAGTGTGAGTGGCTTGTTGAAAAAAGGCCCTGACGAATGTTCTATTTGTCTAGTTTTAAGTTCTTTTGATTCCAGCTTTAGTGAAAACTCATATTTATTCTTCCCTGCTTTTCGACATGAGTAATGATTTTAAGCTACTTGAAAAATCGAGGTTTGTCGGAGATTTTTGGCAAAGCCTTCGTTCTACACGACGGCGATTGCTGAAATTTTCATATAACTGCCATCTCCGCATTGCGGTGTCGTACTGATATGTTATTTGAATTTTATTACATATTTCAGAATAATGCTTGATGGTATTTTATTGCGAATGACGAGTGATGTAACTACGTACATGAGGATTTCATTACGATCGTAACATGATATACTTAATGTTATTAATATATTGCCAACACGAATTTACTTTACGGTTACAATTTCGAATAAAACAAGCTGAAAATATTATTTGGCGCGTTTAGTCGTTCCATTTTAAATTCGGAATGGGGTAAAACCGTCCTTTCTGGAAACGTTGCAGCTTTATTTGATTATTCAATTAATTTTGAAGTTTATTTTCCTCGGGTGGTGTGCTAGCTTTTTTTCCACCAGTAGGTACCCGTGGGACCGACACGGGGCCATCCTGAGAGGCCATAAATATTTTTAACTTGCGAATGGGTTTTGACGTAGTAACCTTTTTCGTGGAAAATAAAATATTAGATAGCAGATAAAAGTTGAATTTGGAACAAGAGGCGTTTTTTTTCTTGTTATGAACATTAAAATTTTTTCTCTGAGCAAGAGCAAATACTGAAACAAATCAATATTCATTTTCAAGATCTTTTTTCTCATAGTGTATTTTCCTAAACGAAAATTAGTTTTCGTTCAATAGTATCTAATGGTGATTTACACCTACTTTTCACAGGTTTATAAGGTATAAGTAAAAGAAAAAAACCGGGCAAGAGCGAGTCGGACTCGCGCACCGAGGGTTCCGTACCATCATATGTTTTTAAATTTTCATCGGCGAGGCCTATATTCGTCAGAGAATTTTAACACTGGGCACTGCGGTGATTGCAGTTTTATATCAGCGCCATCTCTTGACCGATAGTGGAACTAATGTAATTTTCTTTGATGATTTCTGAAAAAGTGTGCTATTTAGAGACTTCGTATTATTTTTCCTGTAATCTTTACATAAACTTCTATTACATAGAATAATTTCAGATTTTTTCTCTTTCCAAACCTCGGAGATAAGGGGAACGGTGTTTTTTTTTACATTTATAAAGGCGAAGACTATGCGGTATAAAGAAAAAAATTTTTTTGAGAATGTGTAAACTGCGTTCTTTCATATGATACCCCACATAGCCTAGTAGTAGCCCCACTTCGAATTTTTCAGACCCCTTTCAGTCCCTGTTGCAAAAAATATACATATATTTTTATTTCTTTCTTATTTGCAAAATAGTTGGGCAAACGTCATCTAAAACTATTCCAAATTTCAAGTTGATATCATTAGCAATTCTTGAGATATCCAGCTGTAACAGACAGACAGACAGACGTATAGGCAGAAAGACAGACAGACTGAGTCTCACCATAAGGGTTCCGTTTTACCATTTTGGTACGGAATCCTAAAAAGAAGAATGATTATATTTGATTTCTTTGAGTATTTTCTCAGAGAAGATATTTTATTTATTCTATGTATCTACTTACTTATAAATAAATTAATAATAAAAATTCAAAGAACACACTCCAGAAAACAAACAAGTAGGTACATATACCTATTGGATGAAAAAGTAATACCTCAAAAGATTTTCTTTCAAAACACTGTTGTTTAAATGCTCACTCAAGCCCTTTACAAACTTTACAGCTTGTTTTCTGTTTTCCTTTTATGTAACTCAACACGATGTATTTTAAAGCAGTCTTTACGGTCAACGAGACACGGGTGTATAGCAAGGGATCCTGGGTGAGAGTGCCTCCGGGCGCCGCGCTCATCGTATTTATGAACTCGCGTGGAAAAAGGGATTTCATGCAGCCAACCCGATACAATATGCAGGGAGCTCTCCGGTGTCTTAGGTACTTGAAAATTTGGTAGCTTTCCGCTTTAAACAAAGGATTTTAAGCCTCAAACGCAATGTCGAAGACTGGTGTTAGCGGCAATTAATTTTGTTGTACGTTGTCGCAGTAAAAATATTTTATGCAATAGTGAACCTTTATTTTCAGGGTTCGAAAAAATCCGATATTTATAATAAACTAGCTGACCCAGTGAACTTTGTACCGCCTCAGATTTTTGTTTGTTATTTTTTCCCATGTTTTAATAATTATTCTGCTATTCGAGGCGAAGACAACTCCAACAAATAAAAGATCATAAAAATCGGTCCAGCCGTTCTTGAGTTATAAATGGTGTAACTAACCCGACTTTGTTTTGTATATATAGATATATCAAAATATGTTTAAAAAATGGCGTAACTTTTTTTCTGTGGGTGGTTTATAGGTGTTTTAAGAATTAGAATTTTCTTTATATTTTTAAAGTGACCAAGACTCAAACTCAAACAATATTGTTAGAAAAACTTACGTCTATAATAATAAGCACAGACACTAAACAAAAACACAAGAAATAACGGTTGGTCACCGTTGCGACATCCCATGAGAGACGGCAAAACAGTGACCCACGTAAACACAGTCAATTCGACTCGCAACCATGTTTAAGACACTGTTGGAGCCGCCCCACACCCTGCGCACCAGGGAAGCGCGTTTTAGTAGCAAAATATAAGTTTGTGTTTGATTATTTGACGTTATTATTATAAAAGTACAAAAATGTGAGTCTTTAATAAATAATAATAATTTGAATTAAATCTTGATATTTAAGTTACCAGCCAAACCAGATTTTAGGATGAACTAGTTTCGCCTAGGCCAAACCAGTTCTCCCTACGGGTTGCATGCTTGCGGTCGGTCGATAGGCGAAGGGCATCCCGTGATTAGGTTTGGTTAGGTTACTTTAGACCCTTTACACAGAAATAGGAGCCTGTTTCTGTGTAAATGGTCCGTCGACATCGGATGCAAGAGCGAGGGAGAACTATGTAGTTTGGCCTAGGCGAAACTAGTTCGTCCTAAAATCGGGTTTGGTCGGTAAAATATATCGATATCAGCGAACCCTGTTTATTTTAGAACACTTTTAAAGCTTTAGACGTTAGTAACAACTATTTTTAATCCACTAAATACATACAAACGAACCGTTTCAATGTTCTATTTGTAATAAATCAACTCCAAATCATTCTAAAACGTAAATATCGTGAAAATCCATCGAGCAGTTTTGAATGTAGGTATACTAGGGCTTTGAACGCATGATTAAAATTTAACGAATGCAAAGCCGTGGGCAGGTCACTTGCGTAATAAAAATGTCAAACATTTAACAAAAAAGTTCATACATCCTTGAAAATTGGTTGAACATTCAAAAAAATACTGTTTTGGCTGGGACACAGGTCTCGTCTCTGTGAGAGATAGTGGGCCGTAATCCACCACACGTGCCATTTCCTTCATTTGGTACTTGGCCTTCGCGGTCTTCTCCTTTTTTTATTTGCCTTTCTTTCCCATCTATAACGCCTATTTCAAATACCCTCTATTACCTAATCCCAAACGATGTCCAATATTTATACTCATCTTGCTACTAAATAATGGAAGGACTTTTTCTGCTACAAAATTTTCAAGGGAAAAAAGGGGGTAATTTCGTGTCAGTGCACACGGTCCTTAGAAACCGTTTCACCCTTAGGGGGAATCGTGACCTGTGCCGACTTAACGGGGGAGAGTGGTGACAAATGACACGGACACTTTTGTGTGATATTCATCCTTCTTACTTATCCTTATAGCGTTAAATTGACGAAAATATGAATTTCAAATGTTGACTTTAGATAGATTTATTGCTTTTAAATTTTTAGTCAAGTCACTATGGATTTTATTAAGATAAAGCACGCTCGTTTATAGTCAGGTTTATCGTTTTCTCGTCCCTAAAAAAAACTCTAGATATTATAAGATATGACAACACAGTTTGCATTATAAGGGGTAGATATATATATATATATATATATATATATATATATATATATATATATATATATATTCATCAAAACTGCTCGTATTTTTGGGAACCAAAACAACTAAACTAATACTATAAAATAAACAGAAAAGATTTAATTTTTTATATATTTTGTTTGTTACACTTTCACGCTAAAACAGCTGCTCGCATTTAGAACTTTGGCACATGGGTAGACCATGACCTGGAACAGGATATAGAATTCTTTTTATCGATCACGAGATCGAGACTTACGGCTCCTGCAAACAGGCGCGACGCGCGACGCGAATCGCGCGCGACACAAAGGCACCGCTCGTCGCGCGACTTGCGGTGCCTTTGTGTCGCGTGTCGTGTCGCGCCTGTATGTACGAGCCTTTATGCGGGTGAAAACGCGGGCTAATAAAGAAAAAATCACGTGCAAAATAAAACCTAGTATTTTCTATGAGGGCTTAGAAGTAGTCTTTATTGGCAGTTGGTGCTAGCAAGATTTTCTTTTATTAAAACTGTTGACACTAAGCTGGTTAAAGGATTACGTAAAGAGTGTTGTGAAAGATTGCGAACATATATTTATTCACGATGTAATCCCTTCATATTCTATAAACGGGGACTCCTGAAGTAAGCCTGATAGTGACGGCAGAGGGATTAAGTATACAGATTTCAACCCTTTCGAGTAGAAAATGTTGTTATACTTTCAATTTATTCTATAAAATGTTGTTTCGTACAACCCTTGTCCTGGCAATACCGAACACAACAAAAAAGATTTATCCAATTTGGTGCAGTCATTCGGAAGTTATGCGCTTACAGAAATTTTGGCGACTTTGTTTTATATTAAGTAACGAAGGATTATATTTACCTTGTAGTTCTTAGTGTTTGAATAGAATATTCAGACCGATAATATTCTATTATATACATAATAAAACAAATAAAACTGAAGTGTCTCTTTGTAATGTCAAAATAACAGCTTTTTACTAAACGCATATTAAAGTACATATTTATATAGTTATTATAACAAAAAAAAAACAATTTCTGAAATTTTTGTCTTTTTGTTTCCGCTAATCTCCGAAACAGTTGGACCGATTTTGACGGGTTTTAGTTATAAGGAGGTAGTTTTTGTCCCGGTAGCAAGTTCCCGTGGGATAATTTCTGACATAAACGCGGGCAAAGCCGCGGGCAGTAGCTAGTTTTATTTTAATCAAAAACTTGTCACTTTTTTTTCCTATTTTTTTTTATGAATGGGAAAATTGGATCAAATATTTAAAGCTTAGTAAAAACCGTAAAACTACAATTGTTAGATACGCGAAACTATTTACAACGACACCCATTGCTCTCTTTGGATTCGCGCACCAAAAAACCTTTCAGAATTACATTCGTCATTCGTAATTTTTTTTTCAATCAGACCATTCTACACTGAATGTTTTCATCTTTTTTTCCCTTTTTCAATTGCAATCGGGAACGTGCAACCGCAGGCTGCCACTCAGTCATGTTTCAGTTTTCGAACGCATCCAATAAATTCGGGATGTGTAGCTTTTCTTTCTGTATTTTTAGATAAACGAATGAAAATGGCGTACCTAACGCCTTTGAGTAAGAACTTTATCTGTCTTTTATCTAGTAGATAACATTGTAGAGTAAGCGTCCATAGGGGAATTCTTGTTTGAAAGTAGCAACTGGCTAGAAAGTATTTTGTATGTATGAAGAGAGTAGGGTTTCTAGCAATCACATTTACAACTACACTCTTATTTAAAAGTGTTGAACAACTTTTGTACCGCATTTTCAAGGAGAAGAAATCTTGGTACAAGCTTTTGTTTAGCGTAATCCGAGATAAGTAAACAAGAGCAATTATTGACAGTCGGTTCCTGTATCGTCCTGATTCCTCTTACCCTTAATTTATTTGGGGTCGGCGCAATATATCTTTTTAATTCAACCATAATTACTTCTCTATTAGTCGTTATCTTGCCAGTCACCCCGATTATTTGTGGGTTAATGATTAAAATTGATAGCAATTTAAATACAGTTACTGAATCAGAACAATACTGGCCAATGGCTATCTTAGCTTTATTCATGTACGTGGCTAATAAAGTATTTCAATTGTAAATAAAGCAGCCAAGTGCGAGTCGGACCACAAGGCAAAATAGAATAAAGTTAAAAATTAATTTGTAGACGCCGAAAAAAACACGTTTGTTGTATGGAGACCTACAAGAAAGGTATTTTATTTCCGGCGTATTTCATTAAATATTTAATTTAATTTTATTTTTATTATTCATTATTATAGCGGCAATTGAAGTACATACTCTGTGAAACTTTCAACTGTCTACCTATTACATGAGCCTTTTTCGCCTGCATGAGATTTTTCGCCTATTTTTTTTCCCTTGTCCTAGGGTTAAGCAATAGTATGGGCCCTAATCTTATTACAATCTAGCCTTTTAAATAGACTAATAAGTAATTTAATTATAACCTAAACTATTAAATTGTCTTTAGTCAGAATGTGTTCAATAGCACTTTTCTTCTTGTCTCTTGACAGACGGACGGACTGGTGGACAGCGGAGGCTAAGTAATATAGGATCCCGTTGGCACCCTTTGGGTACCTACGTAACCCTAAAAAGAGCAAAACCACCAGATTTTTTAGTTAATTAGCAATTGGTAGGTAATAACATGCTCTGTAACATAATAAATTGTTGCATCTTTAACTTAAAATGATAAAAAGTACCTAGCTAGCAAAAAATAAATTCATGTTGGCTTTTGACTACGTGCAAATGACATGTTAGCGATGTCAATTTCCGCACATGTCATGCCCATTTCTTCGACATCTCTTTTGAGGTTAAATGAACCTGTGCGTCTGTACCAGATGGTACCTGCAATAACTAAATGTATTTACGTAAGTTATTTATTCAGTAGTACACATTCGTTTTATACCGTTATTTATTTAATTCAATTATTCAATACATTTAAGTTGGTGCCAACATAAACTCCTTAGAGTTTTACCGTGAACCAAAACCATCGACTACATAATTTTGAGAACTAAAACCACTTAAATATGTAGGTACTTAATTAAAAAGAAACAAAAATTATAATTACAACGAGTCATCATCATCTGACTAACATCATCCCAACTATGTTGGAGTTGGCTTCCAGTCTAACCGGATGCAGCTGAATACCAGTTACCAGACATGAAGCGATATCATAGGCAGTCATGTAACTAACTATTCATCTAGCTAACTTGGGTGGAGATCAGCCTCCACAACCCTGTTTGGGCAAAATTACAACGGGAACAAGTGGAGTATTATCTAATAGTAACTAGCGAACATCGGTGACCAATATGACCTTCCGTCCTTAGCCCATTCCCTGTCCCATGAATCACATAATTATGATTCATGTTGATTGTTTAACTGTGGACAGTGAACCTGTTAAAACAAAAGTGGTGGACGTGAAATAGGTATATATAGGAATTGTGTTTAGATTAGATTGTATGTATTATTTTTTGTCTCCTTTACTCTTTCACACGCTGTCTATCTCTATTTATTGTACTATCGCAGGTATGCTGGAAGAGATTTCTTATGAAATAAGCATCACCTTTGTACCTGTTTTTCTGTTCTGATTTATTTCGTGTCTGTTTATATGTGTGTACATAAATAGTAAAATAAATAAAAATAAAATATATTTAGATTTTAAACGGCTTTGGACGAAAAAATTTCCGTTTTGAAATGAGAGCTGTGAGCTTCTTCAAGAGCCAATTTCCATATCGGATTAGGTGTACTAATAATTGGATTTCATTAGATAGCTTTCTTTTAAGTCGGTTCGAGGTCGGATTTATTCGTGTAAACGTACAAAAACGTGGTCCTTAGTCCCAAGTTGAATGTATTTAGGAAATATTTAAGATTATAGAACTTAATAAATCTAATTAGGGGATCCCAAACTAGATTTAGCAGAGAATTTAGATTTTTTTAGAGAAGTTCTTAATAATATTGTATGTATATAATGTAAGAATCAGTAATAGGGTAGGTATTTCATTCGTGGTGTTGACGTAATAAATTTATACCCACTATTTAAGGCTCCTTCAAACAGACGCGACACAAATGCACCGCAAGTCGCGCAACGAGCGGTGCTTTGTGTCGCGCGCGATTATATCGCGTGTCGCGCCTGTTTGTAGGAGCCTTTATCAACGAGCTTGAAACATACTAATACATTCACAATTTCCATGAATCTTTGGTTAACAGCACCCTAAATTGCGTAACACACTATCAAACTCAAACAGAATCATTTTAAAGGATTTTGCTAATCCATTGCTTCATATGTTCGAAAAATGTGTTCGCTCAACAACGTAAATAACGCAATGAATGTTGTTGTACTGTTAAAATTAAACCCATTGCTCCTGATAGTGTATTACGCAACTATCCCCGATGCCGCTGATATTACTAGAACAGGAAACATATAGTGAACGTACCTTTAAATAAGAAACTTCCAAGAAACTGTAAAACCTGCTTTTATTGTAACTTATGACCTAAGTTACAAAGTATTAGGTACAGAAATATACAATGTGTGTAACTGCAGAGAACCTTACTTTTTAAAGAAGAATGACGGATGAATTTAATTCACATAGCATATTTAAGGGGTTTACAGGACCTAAACGCAAAAAAGGCAAGTTTTAGAAATAATTAAAGTATATGATCGACTACAGTACACAAAATCAGAAAAATATATGATATTCTTCAGGATATATGCTAGGTAGATAGTGTATTGAAAACATAATACAACTAATTTGTTACGATAAGAAAAAATCATGAAGATACCTCTAAAAACTTTCTTTTTACAATAGAAACCATACTAATATAATACAATCATCCTGATTTTTTGCAGATTATTCTACAAGCAACATACTAAAACACTACTGTTTTAATTGTTCAGTCCAAACAATATATTATTTGTAATTAAATATAATTGCTTCGTAGTTTGCAATTAATTACAAGCGTTGTGTCACCGCGCTTCTCTTTCTTTTCTATGCAGTCCGATAGTGACCGCGCTTTAGGTCATTTAAGCCCCTTAACACGCTATTCTCTACAATATGAGATTAGGTTGTAAAATCTAACAAAACCCTGTCCCCTCACCTCACTCTGTGTAAAAACCAATTTCTAAATAACTACTGCACCTACCTAAAAATGGGTTTTTAGGAAAACACAAAATTCACCTTAAACTTTATAGTTTTTTGAAAAGCCCAGGCACAAATCCATCACAAACGCAAACAAACAGCTAAAAGGATTCAGCAATCAAACGTTTTCCAGAACACGAAAAACATACTTCAAAGTCAAAAATAAAACCAAAACACGTACATAATCTTGTTTAACGAATCCCTGTACAGGTTGCGTGCGTCCCGTTTCCATGGAAACCACAGGAAACTCGGGGCACCTCCACCAAAAATGGATCTGTGAAACTCCCCCGCCATAGCATAAAATATCCGAGCCCTCCAACTTGTGTAGCGCACAGGGTTGGGAAACGTTTTTATTTTTGTTTTAAAAGTCAAGTTTTTTGTACAATTTTTATGTAAGGAGTGGTTTAGTAGAAAACATTTTTAATTTCTAAACAATTTGAAAAAAGTAGGAAATGTAGTTAGTAAAAGTGCGTCTAAGTGCCTCCAAAAGTTAGTTGACATTTTTCCACTTCAGCTGTGATGATTATGATATAGATATTTAATAAAATCAGGTAGGTACTACTAAGGAATTGCTTGATTATTTTTTATGGTAAGTCAAAGTTAGTTGAATTAGTCAATAAAAACATTATAGAAGTTCAAACATTTGGACCACTAGAATTCAAATCATAACGTGGAGTGTCACAGCTGAAGTGGAAAAATGTCAACTAACTTTGGAGCCCAATGTAGTTACTTCGTATGTAGTAACCATAAAAAATAGAGATGCCGTTTTTTCCCTACATTTTATAAAACCATATTTACTTAAGTGGTATTTTTTGTTTTCATTCATTTTCATAATAATCATGACTTTCATAAAAAAAAAATCATTTGATTTGAATCAGCCAACCCTGGACTAGCGAGTAAAATAAAAAGCGAGCCGAACCGTTGTTAGTTATTAGCGTTCGACAAAAGCGGCTAGTGCAAAAAGTTTACTATACACGGGCGAATCAACTTTTAAGGCACTCCTTTGAAAATATTTTGCAACAGTAAAAATAAAAAATTAAATAACGAATACTTACAAAAATAAAGTGTTATGTGTTAAATTATTTGTCTTATTTTTAGATTATGTAGTTGGCCACGACATCTATGTTAGTATTCATGAGTTTTTTTAAAAAAAGCTGGTGCCTGTGTCGTAAGACTATCCCCTGAGTTACGTTTTTTAAAGTATGGAAATTTAAAATAAAACTACATAAACTGCAAAACTAAAATAGTAAATATTTATTTCAACTTAAAATGCAGTCTTCTAAATAATCAACTTTATTTTATAATAACAGTAACAATAAATAGAGACAGTTGAAAGTCCACTGCGTTACTTTGTTCATAATAAATGCTATACTTTTAGGTAAATCGCTGTATTAGCTAATCAGTCATTCATTACATATTTCTAAGTTGAATTCTAACCCTGAGGTTTATTAATGGGAAGTATTTAATAATGTAATAACATTTTGACACAAGCTATATCCAAAAATCCTTACAAAAATTAAGGGACATAGTGGTAACACCAGAGAAAAATTGGTAACGCCTGAGAATTCTAGACTATCTAAAAAGTAATAACAACAATATGATGTGTGTAATCATAATAATAACAATTTAAATCAACTTGTTCAATCAGTTTTTTGAACGGTACACACTATTTTAAAAACAAATCTACTATACTCCATTTACAATAAGATTAGACATTTAAACAAAACTTTTTACAGTCCGTTCAACCGATTTTTACTTCTATCCCGTAGGCATAAGGACGGCATTAAAAGCAAAAACGTGATTATAATACCAATTGTTTATTGCAGCTGCCATTTGTCATGCCACCAACGCAATAGAAGTCAAAATCGGTTGAACGGACTGTAAAAAAGATTTATTTCTTATTGCGAATGGGGTATCAATTAAAACAAAATTTAAAATTAAACGAGATCACAGGTAATCTTTATTCAATAGAACAGGTAATTTTAATTAAAGCTAAAAGAATTTACACACTAACTCTGTAATAGAAATAAAAATATTTACAAATATCAAAAAGAGTTACAGGGCGTCGAAAAATTCGTCCACATCGCTGTCAACAGGAAAAGTGCCCAGAAGGCTGGCAGCATTGCCACGTTGGATAGCAATGCTGATTCTTTGGCCAAAAAATAGGCCCGCCCTCTGGTCACGTGAAGAGTCGACCAACCGTTTGGCGATTTCCCGAAATACTAGGTGGGCACTCGGGCCCCATGGCCCTAGAGTTTCAACCCCAAACGGTTCAAATACATAATCGCCAATTAAATTATTGTATTTGCGCCGTTTGAGGTTTTCAGCACCTGCAGCAGCCGCCCCAGCGCAGCACACTGTGCTAGGAAGATGGGAAGGTGCAAGGGTGTCGACGCAAGTTGCGTCCCACACCAAAGGCCTACCCAACTTCCATGGCATTATGGTCATACCATCTGGTCTCTTGCCATCGACGCGTGCCAAGCCAGTGGGTTCCAATACAGCTGGCACCCCGGCGGTGGCAAGAGCACGACGGATGAGATCATTAATGCTAGCGTGCCGCGCTATCCGACCTGCACTCTTACTACAAGAAAGGCCATGGTGTTCGAGGCAGTCGACTGCTTCACCACATTGACAGCGATGTGGAGCAGCACAAGGAGCGCCCAAACGCAAACATGTAGCGAGCCGGAAGGTTGTATCACCTAACATAGTTCCTATATTAGGTGACGGTAGAGCCTGAAGCCAAAGGCCCGACTCCCATTCACCCACAGCAAGCAGGCGGGCACGCTCAGCAGTATTGGTAGACGTATTAATAAGTTTATTCCGTACCAACCTGCAGAGCGGCTGTTGCACGTGATTATGTCATCTCTCAAGTAAAATTCCCTGATTTTCTTCTCTAACACTGTGCTTTTATCTGTGATCTCTTTTCTTTTAACAATTTTGTCAACGCCTAAATTCTCTCTAAATATCTGTTTTTTCATTCGTGAGTCTTTCACATCTACAGTTTCAAATATCTTCTTTATTACCTCTCTTTCTTTCCTAGATTTTGTCTTTTTGAATGTCTTCTTAATAGCTCCACTCAATATTCTGTACCTTAAGTCTTCATTGTTTTCAACTTTGTTGGTTTTAGTTTCGATTTGTCTGTTATATCTTTTCTTAAATTTCTCGTACTTTCGTCGTAAATTGTTATTATCTTGCCTTAGTTTTGCGTTTTCTCTATGCACTCTCGACCTGTCCTTTTTCACTTTTTTTCTACCTAATTTTGCTGAAAGCGATGGTGACCTACATAATAGCGATGCGCATAGGGGAGTAGGTGATACTGGTGGTGGCGTTTCTGGTGGATGATTAGCATGGGGAGGTGTTGGTGGTGGAGTTGCGTTTAATTCTACAAAGTTTTCCAACCTGGAGTCAGATCTAGGCGAGTCTGGGGGTGTTTGTTGTAATAAACTTTCTACAGCCCGTTTTCGCTCTTTTAGCTGTCGTTTTCGTAATCTCCATATCACATTTGCATTATATTTTTCTTTGGGAGTCAAATCTTTTACTAATCTTTTAGACTTATGATATCGTTCTCGGTGCTTTTTCTTCGCTTCTTCGTACTTTTCTTTATTATTTTTTAGTCTTTCTCTGTAGCGTTTCTGTTTCTCAGCTGCACTTAGCGGCATTTTCGTTTATGTTGCCCAGATCTGAGACAAAATAAACTATTATGGATCTCTCAGAAGAATAGAAATCACTGAAAATATCCTAACTAGCTATGCCATTTTGTCTTACATTCTCTGGCGTTATCGGTAACGCGAGAGAAAGTTCTCTAGCGTTACCGATAACGCAGGGGAAAATTTTGCTTAAAATGACGACAGATAATTGCACAATTGAAACTAACCAAAAAATAGGTCACGACCTTCAAATCAGACATTATGGGTCACTTTATAACGTAATAATAGCAGAATATTTAAAAAACTCACCGCGATTTCCGTCGTAACGCAGTAGATCGGCAATAAACCCACGCGCACTCCTTGAGAGCTTACCGCTGACTGAGGGGCGGGTGGCGTGAGGTCAGTCTTGTCGGACCACTCCGAAGAATAATTAGACAATAGTCGCTTCTACTGACATTGAATTAGACGCCATCTCTTGAAAATTGTCTTCAACTTTTTATAGTAACGCAGTAGAACAGACATTTTTAACAATACTTGGGACAAATGTTTAGTGACGTCAAATAAATACTATTTAAGTAAAATAACTACAATTTTGTACTTAAATGTAAAGCTTATTTAATTCTGAATCTAAACTCCTCATAAATATTCAAAGTTTTCATATATTTTTTTAAAGAAAATACATAAATTGTTTCGCCACCTAGGCTTGGGGACAAGTATTTTTAGTATGAAGAATGATTTTGTTCCGCTGAGTTACCAAAAAATCTCGTAAATCTTACTTTAAATTTAAAAAAAGATTATTCTGCTGTGGTAATTGAAAATCGTATTGAGTGATAAGGCTAAAAAACTAAGAATTTTAAGAGAAATTAAAAAAATATGGTCACTTCTATGATGAGGACATGAAAGGAGTGCCTTAAAAGTTGATTCACCCGTATATATCCAACGTGTTTTCATTTATTCACACGTACGGAAACTTTCGACATCAATAGTGGAGTCCGTCAATTAAGTTATGACTGTTGTCAGAATTCAGAAATAGTAAACTAGTTTGTTGTTTTCATTGTTTTGAACGATGCAGACATTTTCCTTAATGATGGCATGGATTGACAAAAATACGTACTATAAGTTAGGGGCAAGTCTCGTAATGTTAGAACGCTCACAGTCTGATCTCAGTCTCAATCTGTCAAAAATACCTCTATTCTATTCTATTTTTGAGGTTCTGGCTCCATCGGTTACGTTCGATGATTTTGCCAATGTCAAGGTATGAGAAGATAATGATCGTAAACTTTTACACAACTATTGATCAGTGTTTGTAGCGGTGGCATCCATGAATCCCCATGCTAAAAAGGGACAAAACATTTTTTTAATTTTTTTATCTTTATTTTTATAAAAAAAATACCTCTAATTTCGCTACATTTTGACAAGTTTTTGACACATAAATTAAAATTGATCAAAATTAAAGAGGTTTCGTAAGTAAATAAAAGTATAGAAACAAAACTGTCACTCACCAAATATATATTTACTTCAGTTACCTTGAAGCCTGTTTTACATGGTGCGATTAAATTGAAAGGCATACCATCAGTTGAAACAACAATTAAAATTACACACTCTGAACAGTGTTTAGACGATGCAAGGCAAATGCCTTGCATCGTCTAAACACTGTTGCTTCATTTTATTGTAAGTAGGTAGGTATGCCCATCAAGAAACTTGAAACGTGTAAATGGGGCTTTATACTCAAAGGAACTAACTATCTTCAAAGTTATAACCCTCAAATAATATAACTTTATAGCTGTAAAAAGAAGTAGCTCTTTGTCTGGGTGGCAGCTAAGTCGCCAGTTGCCACTTGTGAAAATTCTGATTCAAAAAAATAGTCACGTGAGGAATGGAGTTGAGTAAAATTGTTGAGTATCACAGTTTTAATGAAGTTACTATCTAACTAGTTAATGCATCGTCTAAACACTGTTGCTTCATTTTATTGTAAGTAGGTAGGTATGCCCATCAAGAAACTTGAAACGTGTAAATGGGGCTTTATACTCAAAGGAACTAACTACCTTCAAAGTTATAACCCTCAAATAATATAACTTTATAGCTGTAAAAAGAAGTAGCTCTTTGTCTGGGTGGCAGCTAAGTCGCCAGTTGCCACTTGTGAAAATTCTGATTCAAAAAAATAGTCACGTGCGGAATGGAGTTGAGTAAAATTGTTGAGTATCACAGTTTTAATGAAGTTACTACCTAACTAGTTAATATTTTAAGCTTATTTGTATGTGTAGCAGTGTCTCACTCTGTAGAAGTTATAAGTAGGTACTTTAAAAATAACTTTTCAGTCTACGTAGCGTTTTGTTAGCGTTTATCTGTATCATAAACTTAGATGTTTTGTACTCTATAAAAAGAGCTATATTAGTACAATTTACTAAGGTCTGTTCTCTAAAGATAAATGTCACATTAATCAAAATAGTAATATAAATTTAGTAGTCCATAGTCGGCACACGGGCGCGGTTAGCGGCGCGGGCTGCTCGGCGCGTTCTCAAACTAGTTCGAGCTTTTTTCTAGTGAAAATAAGTCTTCTTCATCCATACTATATTTTCACAAACACTGGACACGACAACACGCAGAACGCAGCCGCACTCCAGTGCGGACAGGCAGCACGCGCGCTTTCCCGCACCCGCGCCCGCCCCGCGCCTGCGCCTCAGTCTGGCCTAACACTGTATGTAGTAAATATTCCCACAAAGCTACAAACAAATTCAATATTTACGTCATTTGCCTCTTGCGAGCCCTCTCAGAAAACCTCAAAGATATTGCATCCCCCAAATGTTATCATGAGCGCTCACAAGTGCCTCTTTTTCCATTATTGTAACAGAACCCTAATAAAAGGAAATCGGGCGGAAATAGTAGCGACGGTTGTCATGACAACGAGCGAAATTATTACACAAACAATACAAAACATTTTTAAATTGTACTCACATTCAACCCTTCCTGATGGGTACCGCACGATCTCGGGCGAGGCGGCAAGCCTCCTTGCCGGACTGCCGCCATGGGATCTGGAGGCGATAGTCCTCGCGCGCCTGTATGAGTGGCGCGCGGAGGCACTACGCCGGGGGGAAACTCCGCTTCCGCAGCAAATTGCGGCGGAGCGGACGGACCTCCGGCGCGATCTCATGGCGGCATGGAAAGAGCGACTGTCGCAACCCAGCGCAGGGCACGCCACGATAGCGGCGGTAAGACCCCTCTTTGAGGAGTGGCTAGAGAGGCGTCATGGCGCCCTCACCTACCGCCTGACGCAGGTCCTCACCGGACACGGAAGTTTCGGGAGGTTCCTGCACATAATCAGGCGGGAGGAAACGCCCGGGTGTCACCATTGCCAGGATCGCCCAGAGGACACGGTGGAGCACACGGTGGAGGTCTGCCCCGCTTGGGCGGAGCACCGCCGTGTCCTCGTAGAGGCGATCGGCAGCGGCGGCGACCTCTCGCGTCCGGGCCTGGTTCAAGCCATGGTCCGGGGCGAGAGGGAGTGGGGGGCAGTCGCCTCCTTCTGCGAAGCAGTCATGCTAGCGAAGGAGGCGGCGGGACGGCTGAGGGAGTGAGCCTCCCGTCCCAGCCGCCGCGGGAGACGCTCCGGGCGTCGGGAGCCGCGCGACGACTCCCGGCCACCGTAGGCGCGGGCCTGCGGGCGGAGAGTAATGGGTAGCTCACCGTCCGATCAGGACCAGGCCCGTGCCGGACGGCGCGTACGTGTTCCACGCGCGCCTCAAAGAGATGTCAGCATTAAAAGAAGGGGCCCGTAAGGGCCGAAGCCTGCCGGGTCAGCGGGATTGTCCGAAAGGGTTACCGCTGGCCCGGAACATAAAGGGCGAAGGAAGGAACACGGGTGGGTTTTAGTCAGTAAGAGTCTGACACTCCCTTCCGCTCCACCCAGAGCGGGAGGAGTCATTTGATGATTTCCCATCCTGAAAAAAAAAAAAAAAAAAAAAAAAAAACCCTTCCTGATTGTTTTTGTTTCATCTATAAATCAAAGACATTGGTATCCCTTCACTATGATAAGGTAACGTTAGAATTAACTTCTCATTAAAATCGAATGTTCCAAACACACAAGTAGGTATTTCAGAAAAAACAATTTGGGTTATTACCTACTTTATCCATTTTACGCAGCCGGCCGTAATCATAATAAATTAAACTGAGTAAATCACTTTAGGTAAACACTTAAAACCTGGCTGAATGCTGGCTGACTTGAATAAAATTTTTAACATTTGGATTTTGAATTTCAAACTTGAAAATGCTAGTTTCCCGCGTTTTCCGTCATAGCCATTAGCTACCTATGTCGTAGCCAACTCGATTGCTCATTTGTTTTTTTTTTTGTTGTATTATTAATTGGCACGGGAAACTGCTTTCTGCCTACTTTTATTTTGTGGTGGAACAGAGGAATATTGCCAGTCATATTTATTCATCAGATTCAATGCATTCGAAAAACGTTGTCGTATTTTAAAAATATTGTTTACATACATACTGCATATGTTGATTTCATAAATAAATGAACATGAAATTTTGTATAAATGGAATTATTGCCACAGAATTAGCAACACATTTCGAAATACGAATCACATAATATTCAAACAACCACAGCAGTGGAATTTATAAGCATTGTGGGCCCTAATATTTTCCGCACAATATAATATCCGAAGCGAGTCAAAGAACTTATGTGTGAAACAACGCGTTTTAGCTTTCGGGCGAGAGAAATATAATAATATTAGTATTTGAGCAGCGTAAATAAAAAGGTTTAGTTTGTCCTCAGGTTTTTGACAATAAATACCTACTTGATTATTATTACGATGATGTCATTATTTTGCTGTTACGAGATTATAAAAAACTAACAGGTCTGTTCAGAGATAACTTATGATTAGGTACGACGCCATTTATAAAATTGTAATTAACAAGATGATGCCTATCTTTCCCTATTATCTTTCACTACACGATAGGGTCAGCTGGCAGTGAAGTACATATCCTATATGTTTAAAGGCGTACATAAAAGATATGATCTTTGCCTTCACCTTAATCCTAAACATTAATCCTAGAGGTGTTTAACCAGAAACCATACCATAAACTAAACGAATGGCGCAAGAAACATGTTATTGCTAACTTTGCTCTATGCCCTAGGCTTTTTTTTTTTTCAGGATGGGAAATCATCAAATGACTCCTCCCGCTCTGGGTGGAGCGGAAGGGAGTGTCAGACTTTTACAGACTAAAACCCACCCGTGTTCCTTCCTTCGCCTTTTATGTTCCGGGCCAGCGGTAACCCTTTCGGACAATCCCGCTGACCTCTATGCCCTAGGCTTGCCATAATAATACGAAAGCCAAAACAAATGTCAAATAGATACAGTCAGAGAAATTAATTAATAATCAAATTAACATTCTACGTCAATTATTAAATAGCTATTTCATACAACTGTCAAAGAATGTCAGTTGTGATTTGAATTTACGAGCAATTAATTTTGCTGACTTTACGTACCTCCACCAATTAATTGTAATCCAGAGTAGCGTTGGTGCCTTTGTAGTTACTACGCTCTATGTGGACTTGGTCATTATAACAAATTATTGAACATATCATCTATTATTTTTATCTCATACGTACCTACCCACTTTACGAGAAATAACTTTACAAATATCTAAGAAACATCTTCCTTACAATTTCAAGTTACGTTCATTTTTCTCAGATTTCTTTCATTATTTCAAAGAAGCACAATGGAAGTTTCGCAATAAAATACGGAGTTATTTACTCTCCCGGGAACATTTGCTGCGGTCGATGCACAATATTGATGTAGGAGTGGTTTACACTGAGATTTTCAATTGATACCTGAAGATTGAATGGAGAAAAGATGGTTCGGAGAATGTTCTGCACTTTGTATTTGTGGCGGTAAATTGATTTCACAATTGCATCCAAAAATGGGCTTCGTATTCAACTTTAAATGAATGAATTACACAGGTAGGTTGATGATGTAAGTTGGTTGGACTCAGTGAAAGAAAATTTCGTGAGGAAATTGTTCTTACAATCGTCTGAAATGACTAAGGTACGATTCCCACCAACCGGCTCGCATCGCGCCGGGCCGGGCGGCATTTTACAATGCGGTAAAGAACATTGAAATGTATCAACAGTAATTACAGTTCATATTTGCATGCAACTCATATTTACCTCCGTCGGCATCCCGCGACGCGTCGCGACGTGTCGCATGCGTAAGTTGCATGCAAATATGAACTGTAATTACTGTTGATACATTTCAATGTTCTTTACCGCATTGTAAAATGCCGCCCGGCCCGGCGCGATGCGAGCCGGTTGGTGTGAATCGTACCTTAGATGATGATGTGATGAGTGAGGAAGCGTTTTCCTGTAGTGGGACAATTACAGGCGGAAATAGATACTTTACAATCAAAACTGCAACTGCATATGTCAGTATTGAAATTCCGTCGATATCTAATCATCTGCTTACTTGTATAAACATTCTCAATCTGAATAATTTTGAAGGATATTACTAATCCATTCCTTCATAATTATGTTCGAAATCTGCGTCAACAACATAAATACCGCAATGTATGTTGTTGAATTGTCAAAGTGAAACCCATTGATAGTGTGTTACGCAATTACCCCGAAGGAACTGCTAGAAAAATGTATTAAGTAAGTACTAATTTGTAACAGCAAACACATAGGTTGGCAGGACGGCACGGTTGGCGCAGTCGTTAAGCGATTGACTGCTGCGCTGCGTGTCGCGGGTTCGATTCCCGCACGGAACAAATATTTGTATGACCTACAAGTAGTTGTTCCGGGTCTGGCTATTTGTGTATGTGAGTTTAAATGTTTGTAAACGCACCCACAATACAGGAGAAATTCCTAGTGTGGGGCAACGTTTAAAAAAAAAAAAATAGGTACAGACGCCAGCACATCAAGCTACCACAATCTATCAAATTTCTTTATTTCGAGTAGCTTGATGTGCTTGGCGTCTGTACAAACGAAGCGAATCGATAGAAAAGATTGTAAAAAATATGCACAGTTTTTTCCAGGAAATAACGATGTTATCATGGACTTGCATAAAGGATAAAACCAGCTTTTTCAATAACCGCAACATACTACAAGCACAAAGACCCGTTAGCTGCAGATCCAATATCGACTTAATAAGCTTTTCCCTTCCGCCATCCATTGTGAATTTAAAAAACAGGATTAAAACGACGAGAAACGGCTGTTTTTGCTCTAGCTTATCGTAGTAAGGTTATCTACTCTTTCAATACATACTAATATTATAACTTCGAAAGTAACTCTGTCTGTCTGTCTGTATGTCACCTTTTCACGCCTAAAACACCGAACGGATTTCGATAAAATTTGGCAGAGAGATAGATTGCATCCCGGGGAAGGACATAGGATAGTTTTTATCGACATACCTGGCGGGCAAAGCCGCGGGCGGAAGATAGTGATGTATAAATAACATCATTGAATTCTGACCTAGTAGCCTACTGTCAGGTAGGTACGTAACCACTTCATGTACAATACTGGTATTCAGCTAAGTCCGGTTAGACTGAAAGCCGACCCCAACATAGTTGGGAAAAGACTAGGCAGATGATGTTGAGGTACAGGAGGTCACAGGGTAAATATTAGTCATCCAGGATAAATGTGAAAGTTTAGATGTTAATTGAGACTCAATCACGCAAAATTGGCAGAACGGATTGGGATAAATTTTTGGAACACAGATAGTTTATAACCTGAATTAACACATAGGATGCTTTTTATCCCAGTAGTACGTTCCCGTAGGATTATCTCCAACCTCCACGCAGACAAACTAGCGGGCAAAAGCTAGTACGCTATAAATATACGCAGGTTCTAATTAGATTTGAGTGCATTGAAAACACCTGACTGTCGTGTGTACTCATACGAGTAAACTGCAAGAGAGCAAAATCAAAAACTTGCCTACTCTAATAAAAATAGAGTAAACCTACATAATAGAGTAAATTGTAAATTTATCTCTAGAAAACCTTACAAGAGATGTCAGTGTTCCTCACTGTACTTCTCAACAGTATCAGTGAACAACACAATAACCCGAACGTCCATTGTGAATGCATAAAAGTAACAGTTCCGATACGGTACGATAGTCGCCACATCGGCGAGCAGTGACGACACGGTCGCAGTCAGTCGTGACGATGGTAGCACTGATTTCAGCGCCGACTGAAATTCATTGGAAATAAGATCGGAGCAAACGCAATGTAGTGAAAACGTGCGCTATTGTGGGAGGCGAGGCTTTTACGGCTACACACCCCTCCCCTCCCTAGCTTCGTCTCGACGGTACCCCCTTCAGCTGATCCCGCCCCGCTTTTAGCAGACGGCGTGGCACTATACCCATTGTAAGTACGCTTCCCTTCGACTTGCATCGGTTTCCTTAATCATCTTTTATTAATGGCCCACCATTGTTTACCCCACCGTAGTAAATGTTTTAATTTTTCCTTCAGAAGTGTTTGTTTCAAACTTATAAATGGTTTATGGGAAAAGTATGGTACTTATCGTAAATTAGGAGAGGTGCTTATGGGAACTATCTATTCATTTGTACAGATAAAAATGATGGGATCTAATAAGTTACCAGTAACGTTAATGTGAATAAGTAGTAAAGTGACGTCACTTAAAATAATTTAGTGACCATAAAAGGAACGTAAAGATAGAGCAAGCAGATTCAGTTTATTACTTCAGAGATGTTGATAAAGTGGCTTCTAAAATATCATACGAATACATTATAGTTTACCGTATAGTTCAGTTTATGGATAGACGATATGACTTGCTTGTAGATGTCTCAATAGGTAGATAACTAAGAGCAAATTTCCCCAATGAAACTGAATGCGATTAGCAAGCCTGAACCACGTTCAAGAGCTGACAGTGTCATCATTGCTATGGAACATTCAACATTTTGAATGCGGTTTATGCTCGGTTCCTATAAACAAAAATGTATCTTTTTGCTGACCAATGGTAGCATTATTTGCTTACCAATTACCAAACTGGGCATATAAGTTAGTTTCGTAAGCTATTTTACCTGTGATACGAGTATCTCATTCCTGGGAACCCATCTAAGTACTATGAAAAGCTAGATGAGCTCTTTGCTTTATTATTGGTAAAGATACAAGAGTCTTAATTTTAAACAATAACAGACAGTAAATTA
The DNA here is from genome assembly GCA_927399505.1 of Luperina testacea. Taxonomy (NCBI): domain Eukaryota; kingdom Metazoa; phylum Arthropoda; class Insecta; order Lepidoptera; family Noctuidae; genus Luperina; species Luperina testacea. The sequence continues at coordinate 7,338,134 of OV656771.1, forward strand.
TTGGAATCGACCGTTGGATGTGCCGATCGCGTTCAGTTTCATTGGTGAAAGTCGCCCTAACTTAGAAGTTGTAAATAGTTCGAATCTTGCTTACACACGAGGTTCCTTTAGGTCAAATTAGTAGTAGCTTTCAAGAAACAAGGAACTTGATAAATCATGAATGACGGAACTAGATCGCTAATCAACCGCCTTTCTTTCCACCAAGCCACCGACCGCGATGCTAAGATAAGCTAAGCTGATGCTGGATAAGCTGGATTTAGTTACTAGCTTACTAAGTTCTAGGGATTGGAATACTTAAAGTAAATACCAAAATGAACTTGTCTTTAGCGAATGAGCTGGAATCATTTCGGATAATGTATCTACTTATTAATGAATCCAAACTTCTAATCACAAGTGACTTCTAAGGCAAGCATGCACTTTCGACAACCGCAGTATCGGTATATAATACAGTTTCAGCGAAAATCAATGTCAAATATGTTAAAAACTTGCAGAAAGCGGTCATGTGCGATTCGGCCTCGCACGGGCGGACAGCGAAAGCTTAGTCACTGGGTTCCGTTGGTACCCCTTGGTAACGGAACCGCAAAAAGGTAGGTTTCGAGATATTTGTGACACTGAGATTAGAATGCGAACGTTCTTAAAAATACAGACACTGCCCTTCAGGTAGGTATTATATGGATCTAATGTCAGTGACACATCCATTAAATCCATTCCATTCATTCCATTTTTTTTTTAATATGTATTAGTTTATTATTGTATAAGATTATTTTGTGTATTTTATCTATGGGCCTTAGTTGCCTGATAATAAAATGATTCTTATTATTATTATTAACAAAAGAACATCATTGCAATCCTATTCGAGAAAAACAGGATCTTATTTTAAATCCGGTTCTAAATACGCTCACCTCCTTGTTAGGAGGTGAACGTAAAGTCGGGAAAATGCTACAACAAAGAAATGTTTTTCTTAAACGCAGGTAAGATAATATTAAATGTATGAGAAAGATTCAAGCACCGCGCTTGAGGTTGCTAATTATAATACATATCAGCTTCCGGGTTGCGGTATCGGTTAACACAGTAAAAACCAACTCTTCTCTTTCCGTTATTAATTTTCATTTTCCTGTTTAATTTTGCGAAAGGCTGTAAATACGTATCACGTTTCGAGGCAGTAGTAGCACAAGCACATCACCACTTTGGCTTTTAATGTTAAAGTTTAATTAATTTAACATTTTTAATGTCATGACAATCGTTAATAAACCCTGTGTTTGCTGACGCGCAGTCGGGTTAGATTTAAAACCCTTACATGCCCATAATATTTTTATTCTTATTCTTCATCTAATCGTGATCGCCACCTTCCTTCGCGATTCTTAAAGCTTCGGCCAAACCTGCGCGACCAAAGCGACTGCGAAGCGGGAGCGTTAACAACGCGAAACAACACTTGCGCGACTACAGTGGTCGCGTAGTAGGTACCTATGCAAGGCGCCATACTTAGACACGAGCAGGATCCGCTGCGCGTTGACGCTCCCACTTCGGAGTCGCTAACAACAGTAGTAGTGTAACAGTATGTAATCGGTGAAACCTGTGGGTTTGGCCGAAGCTTTAGGATCTACATCATCATCATCGTATCAGCCGAAAGACGTCCACTGCTGGACATAGGCCTCCCCCAAGCATCTCCACTTCGACCGGTTCTGTGCTTCTCGCATCCAACGGGTTCCTGCGGCCTTCACAAAGTCTTCGTACAACCTTGTGGGAGGCCTTCCAACGCTACGTCTCCGCGGTCGCCACTCCAGTTTGGCAAGGAGACATAAGGCATCATGGGGAAGGACACAGGCTACTTTTTGTATCGGTAGCACGTTGTCGTAGCATAATTTCCGACATCCACGCGAGCGAAGCCGTGGGCAGAAGCTAGTCAATTAATAATTCTTCAGGCGCCTCCTCATTAGGTCAAAGACCCCATTGCATCGTCGTTCCAAAATCTTGCAAGAGTGATAAATCATGTATGGAATTTAATGTTATCGCTAATCAAGCCAAGTTACAACAAGATAAGACATATTCTTACGAAAGGTGTTTTCCTTGTTACGGACAAAATCGTTTTAATCCACAAGACGATGTCGTGTTTCCCTCGACGAGATTATCATTTACGTGACGGATAGAACATGCCCATAATAAATGGTGTACCCTTTATCGTACAAGATAAATATAACACACAGCAATTGTTCTTGTTGTTTTAAATTGTTATTTTAGGTACTTACCTACCTAAAGTAATCATTGTGATACTACGTTTGTATTTGCAAATGACAGCAATATAAAGATCTTATTCTGTTTTTTTTAATGAATTTTGTCCTGATGTAAATGTATGTACAGACGCCAGCACATCAATCTGTCAAATTTCTTAACTAGATTTTCAACTTTATCGCTAAAGCATAAGGTTCAAAGTTTATTATGAAAATTTGACAGTTTCGGGTAGCTTGATGTGCTGGCGTCTGTACCTAATATTTGCACGCTACACTTGGCAGAATGTGATGACAGCCGCGTGGGTCGATTGATCAGGTTAAGTTAAGCTTGCCGCAGTTGGTCCGTGGATGGGTGACCATTTTTACATATCAAGACCCCTCCGTGCCTCGGAAAGCACGTTAAGCCGTTGGTCCCGGATGTCATTCGTAGATCTTTAGCAGTCGTTACGAGTCGTCAGAAGCCCGAAAGTCTGACAACCAGTCTTACCAAAGCGTATCGTATTTAGTGCTTTCTGAGGCACGCAGGGTTCTCGGTACGTAATGATGGTCACCAATTCATGGACCAATCGCGGCAAGCGTAGATTAACCTGATCGATCGGTTATAACTTAGCCACAAGCCCCTCAAATAGGCAACTAATTAAAAATCACAAACTATTTCCCATGTACAGACGCCAGCACATCAAGCTACCCGAAACTGTCAAATTTTCCCAATCAATTTAGAACCTTATGCTTTAGCGATAAAGTTGAAAATCTATTAAATAAATTTGACAGATTGTAGTAACTTTAGATGCTGGCGTCTGTACAATGCGCACACTAATAAGGTTGCAGACAGAATAGAGCTTTTCTCATGTTCACTGAGAGAGTTCGCAAAGGTAATGTTACATGTGTTGTTTTTAATTTGTAGTTTACGTAACTATGTGTCTAAGATTCAGGGCCGGTTTTTTTATCCGTAGTTAACTCAACCAATTGTTAAAAATAGTAACTAATGGTCAACTGGGTCAACTAATAGTTAATTATTTGACAATTCAAAGACAAACAATTGATCAAAAAACACATTTTGCCAAAATTTTACCATTAGTTACTATTTTTAACAATTGGTTGAGTTAACTACGGATCAAAAAACCGGCCCTGAATCTCAGACACATAGTTACGTAAACTAGTTACAGTATAATCTTAAGTTCAATATCAATGGCGGTGGATCTTGCAATAACTTTGTAAAGTAGCTATAGAAGACCAACCGCGTGGAAAATGACTGCCTTTGAACGCCAAACAAATTTTCCAGTCTTGAGTATAATAATGAACTGGATAAGCAGTCAATTATTACGGAAAAACTAGTTAAAAAGTATGTAACAAGAAGAAAACTAAGTTGTTAGAAAAGAAAAAGGTTACATTTATTTATTTACTAGCAGTGCCCCGCGAGTTCACCCGCATAATAGTGTCGATCCCGCGAGAATATCGGGATAAAAGTATCCTATAATGTTATTTTGACGTATAATATTACTGTAAAGTTTCATCAAAATCTGTTCGGCAGTTTTTGCGTGAAAGAGTAACAAACAACCATCCAATCAATCCTCACAAACTTTCGCGTGTATTAGTAGGATTTACACTGTTCCAATTCGGTAGTGTAGTTAGTAAAATCACTGTTTGTTTGACCTATGTAAAGCATACGTTCTCAACCTTATTTTGCACACCGCCCACAATTTTTTTTTCTAGAGCTGTCCAATTTTTTTTACTTACCATCTGTCGCGAATCTGAAACAGCTATTGTATTACACGTTATATCATGTTAGTCGTAAGATAGGATATATAATTTTATCTGGGTTTTTTCCTTACCCCCTGATAGTCTCAAACACTCACGAGTGGGCGTTATCGCCCACGTTGAGAAGAACCTATGATGTGTAGCTACGGTTTCCTAAAAGTACGGTTCCATCATTATTATGACGGCTGTCATGAAGACCTGTTATTTTCACCAGTGTTTGACATTAAGGTGTCAAAAAACGCTCTGTATTTAGACAGCCGTTATTTGTGACCGTTCACCGCTTTCTTAGAACCAAACCAAACTGATGATACCTTAATCGGTCCGTCCCGGCGCGGGCCTCTGGCGGCCCATTACAATAGCAAATCACTCTGACTAAAACATACCTATTTCTTAATTTAGTCGTAAAGCTTCATAATTTAATAATAATAAATCAAATGAGACAGAATAAACGAGTTTTTAGGTTGAATAATTCAAATTGTGTGCTCAATTTACTGCAGAAACAACATTCATCAAAAAATTTTAATAATTAAACCATTAATTAAAACCTTTATAATGCAGCTCGACTTTTAACGCTAGAAAATAAACTTGACTGAACCAAAATACGGGTCTCTTACTTTCGGGAACTTTCGATTTAATTTGCTAAAGTTCTGTGCTTGGCGTAAATTCAGTGGTCGGCGACCTTTCAACTATGTAACCGGGATGTTAGCAGGCTCTACAATGCTAAGAGCAGACACAATATGGAGACAACAAAAGGTCTATTTCGACAAAAGCTTTTCCAAAACAGGAGGTTTCAAAGAGGTTACCGAAGGCAAACTGTTTGCTTAAGTAGGTACCGCAAGGCTAGCACTTTTGCCGTCACTGTACTGGGTCATTGTTTCTGGCTTGCAGTGTAAAGCTAGTCCATTGCAAGATGAACAGTGTGTTGATGTTGACGTATGGAGAATTTGGAGGATGTGCACTTTCGTAAAGCACATAAAGCCGTCATTCCTAGATATTTGACACTTGTTATGGGTAGTATAACGGCAGTGGTAAAATTATGCACACAGTAATTGATTTACTTGTTTATTCGGACAGAGTTTCCTCTTACAATTATTAGCATGGAGTGAAGTACACAAAACCATCGCTTAGCGCTTTTATAATACTGACTGGCTGGCGGCTACTTCACCTCCCCCGGCTCGGAATTTGGCGGGGCAAGGCTCACGTAGTGGGGAAGTGACGTGCTAGTCAATTGACTTCCTCTTTGCTGTGGCTGCTGTGTCGTACTTGGTTGTCATGGCTTGGCTTGGCTTGGCTTGGCTTGGTTTGGTTTGGCTTTGGCTGAGGCTGTGGCTGTGGCTTTGGCTGCACCCAGACGACACGGCATGGCATGGCTTTGGCATGGCTGGGCGTGGCGGGCTTGACAGCCGGCTTAACGGCTGGCTACAGACATCTAGCGTTACAGTCGGCCATCCTGTAACAATTGCTCCCGCAATGGAAGCAACAAATCTACGATTACAAGTCAGCTCAAGATCACAAACTAAATAATCAACTAAACATGATAGAGCAGCTAATAAAACATCGTTAGAGCATCACAAAACACAGCAGGAGTCTTATTCGTGGCCTGTGGCTTTTCATTAAGCCCCTGCAACAAACCTCATGTTTGTTTCTTTGAATTCCTCCTGAATTCCGAGTCCCACGGACTCTATGGTCTCTACAAGAACCCGACCTCCGCCAGAGTTAAACACGCATCGCGCACCCACGGACTACTTGAGTTGCCTCAAGAGACACCGATTTCTACCGGGCTACGACTATGTAATAACTACTGGTACGGTCCCCGACCAGTCGAACTAAGATTAACTACTATCGCAACTAGACTTTTACTTGGCTTTCCTTAAATTCGTCATTAATACTCTGATCCCTTTGCCTGTGCCATGGCATATGCCTTACCCTCATGAGCGTACTTGATTCAACCAGAACCATGTAATCAAACTTTAATCAATCATAACAAAAAAACATCAACCAGAGCCATGTACCATCGTGATCCACATTACAACAATAATCTTTTTCACTAAGAGTCTTAGACACCTGGAAACCCACAGAAGAGTAAACCACTCTAACGCTACGGCTCTCTAGCCGAACAGCAATCGCATTGCTCTCACACATCCAGCGCGTGGACCCATGTGTATCACCCTGTGACTACACACTTTTTACTACGGCCGATAGAGAACCCCTACTCGCGTGGTTCCCACTACTTAGGCTTGCTCATAGCTCATCACCACTGTGATTACCATCTATTTCGACTGGTACATGACCTACTGGCATCATTCATAACCTATCGTGAACGTATTTAAAAATTGCATTGTAAACTAGATTGGGCTATACCTAACACCCTTATTGTGTAACCTTATTGCTGTTGTTTACCAGGGAAACACTCAGTACTCAAGTCAAAACAAAATGAAAACGACTCACCAAATTCGGTAGACAATAGATCTGTAGCTGGCTTAATGGCTGTAGTGGTTGCAATCCACTGTTTCCTTGGCAGGAGTCGTGAAACTCCTCGCTCGAAAAGCACCGTCCTTGATCAGCGATTATTCGTACAGGAGATCCAAAGAGTGCAGTGCTGTCCCCCACTGTCATCTTGCTTGCACAAGTCCTTGTGTGTTAACCTGTAACCAAAAAAATCAACAGCAATGCATGTTCCACTCGGCCAAATCTGACCAAAATTATTACAGGTTCTGATGAAAATCACAACAAACTCTTTCTCTCAAAGCCGACATGTCGAACAACACCCATAATCATTCAAATAATAGGAAACTCATTAAAATATTGCAATGCTCATACTCTGACCTCCATCCGGTCTTCATCATCACACTTATAACCTCTATCCGGCCATAAGCATCAAACCAATCGACTTCCATTCGGTCTTCAACACGTAACATCTATCCGGTCACTAACACAATCAGGCGACCTCTATCCGGTCACCTCCACAAACAACACCATCAAGATCATAATTTCGAGCCTTTATCAACATAATTCTTAAAGTAGGTTTGTTCAACATGTTACTTTATTTTTCCTATAACGTTACAGATTATAAGAAAACTCTTACTATGCTAGGTACTCTAAATCTTAAGTTTACTTAGTATTCAACTAGTCTTGTCAGCGTTATCATTTTCGTCATGGCTAGTCTCGTCATCGTCACCTACGTGCATGTCAACGTCAGTTATTTTACGCAGTCGGTCGTGTGCGTACTTGTACGTCCGGCGGAAGAAAGGGACTTCAAAACATAACGATCACTTGTCAAAACACCTTAAATGGACCTCTGAACTTCCGATCTAGTTTAGTCTGATAATTCTGATTTCACTCTTCGTTTTCTAATAACACAAAATAGCCTACCCAAAATAATACTTTGCAAGTAAATGTCGTGTAGAAATGTAATAGAATCTCAAGTTGTGGCTCGCTATTCGCAACGCTTCTTATGATTGTTCTGTGCTGAATACACGCGTTTAACCAATACCGTTCAACGCAACAACATTATTAACTCCTTTGGCAATTAATTTGGCTGCAGAACTCGCTTTTACTAACGAGCATTCAGCACCAGAATCTTAACAAATACAGCTCACCTTTGTTCTAACGTGCCTGAGCGTAGTTGTACGACGCAAACATCCACTCGCTGTTGCTGCTTGCAGCGCGTGCTCCACCTCCATCATCTGCTTGGCTGCCACTTCTCGTGCACCGGGCCGCAACATGTCCTGGATTCCCTCACTTGCAGCACACGAAGGGCTTCACCGACGGCTGCGGGCTGCTTGGCTCGATTCTTGAAGTCACCCCACGTCACTGGTAGCTCCACGCTACGTCCATCGTACTATTTACGATAGCCACGTTGATACTGCTTCATTTGTGCGCCTTAATGACGGCCACAAGTTGACCTCCTTGCAGTGAATTTTCAGCAAAACACAAATCAGCTGTCGTATTGTATGCTGTTATGTTTGCACACGCGTCCTATGGCGTTTCGTTTCGGGAACGGGATAAACTCAAACGCCGGTTTTAGACAGTTTTTTTTCCTAACATGGCGGTAGGGCGCAACTGGCGCGTCACTGGGCAAAGGTATTCCTGCATACAGCCTATGCCCAAAACAACATTCACTATGATCGCGCATCCGTATCTGGCTTGTCTGGGTTCAGCTCGAATTTTTATCCAGGTGGTAACTGTACATTCTTCGTTTTCAGGGTCAAATTCTGGAATTAACGATGCGGCACGGTGGTCTTTCAGACGAATGAGGGTAGGCGCTTCGTGTTCCAGATCGTTGAATGCTTTTTCAACTTCTTGTGCTAGGAGAGTCTTCAATATTTTCCTTGCAGATGGTGTGGATCGACCTTCATCGTTTGAATCTTCAGACATCTGGTTTACCGACGCAGAATTTTCGTCCTCCCGACTAGGCGACCGTGACGTTTATAAGTAGCAGAGCGTCGTTTCATCGTAGGTTTTTTTTTTCGATACCACTTCTGAGTATAACGGCAGTAGTAAAATTATGCACACAGTAATTGATTTACTTGTTTATTCGGACAGAGTTTCCTCTTACAATTATTAGCATGGAGTGAAGTACACAAAACCATCGCTTAGCGCTTTTATAATACTGACTGGCTGGCGGCTACTTCACCTCCCCCGGCTCGGAATTTGGCGGGGCAAGGCTCACGTAGTGGGGAAGTGACGTGCTAGTCAATTGACTTCCTCTTTGCTGTGGCTGCTGTGTCGTACTTGGTTGTCATGGCTTGGCTTGGCTTGGCTTGGCTTGGTTTGGTTTGGCTTTGGCTGAGGCTGTGGCTGTGGCTTTGGCTGCACCCAGACGACACGGCATGGCATGGCTTTGGCATGGCTGGGCGTGGCGGGCTTGACAGCCGGCTTAACGGCTGGCTACAGACATCTAGCGTTACAGTAGTCAGAAGCCCAAAAGTCTGACAACCAGTCTTACCAAGGGGTATCGTTTTACACAACTCGGTTGTGGGGGTCGATAGGCAGTCGCTCCATGTAAAATACTGGTATTCAACTGCATCCGGTTAGACTGGAAGCCGACCCCAAAATAATTAGGAAAAGGCTAGGCAGATTGTTGTGCACTTTCTGAAGATTAATCACTATTAATCCTCCAAAAAGTGCACAACAATCTGCCTACGCAAATAGTGTTACAACTCCCTAGTTGTAACACTATTTGCGTAAAAAGCAACTTCTATCACAACAAAATGCAGTTCCCAAGTAAAGCGTTTCTTATTATGGTCCTAGGTATTTTATAACGTGGTTTTTCTGTATATACGTTGTGTTGCACTCCCAGTAACTATATTAACTCGGCGTATATCCCGGGAGCAACATTTTCCTTCCACACAACACAGTCCATAGATTCAGTGTTTGCTAGAAGTTCTATGCAAACACGACTCCCGTCTCTCGCCTTTCGGCGTAATATTTTCCTCTGTGCAGTCTGCGCAAATTGAATGTTTACCCAGCAAATAATATAATTTGCTTTTACTATGTCGCTCCCCCCACCGAATAATATGGTAATCGATAAATCAAAATTTTACAGGAAAAATAAAAAACTGTTTTATGCGTATATCTCGGCACGGGTAGATCGTAAGGTAGACATTTAAACGTCAAAACAAAGCTAATTTTTTTACAATCTAATTTATATTATGATTTTTTTGTAATACTTTAATAAAATTAAGTTATTCACAAAAATAATGTTACTGAAATTAAATGGCAAAAGTATATTATGCAACGCATCATTACCATATTATTCGCGTGTAAACGCAACAATATCGTAGTCAATATTAATGCATTATAGTATTATTCGTTGTAATACAGTGTCAAAAAACCTAACGGCAATATGATATTACGATATTATTCGTGTGAAATCCAAGCGATAGTGTATAATGTAATATTACATTACAGTATTATTCGTCGATGTGTGGTGTCAAAAGATTAACAGTAATATAATATTGCAAATACATGTTTTATTAAATAATCCAGTACTTATTATTTGATTTGGCAGAAAAATAAAAATAATAGAGGAAGTTGATATTAATACTGGATAATTTATAATAGCGTTTTATTAAAATTTATGAAATAAAACAAAGGTTTTATTATTTATCATAATCAGTCCTTTTATTTATTAACTAGCTGTGCCCGCGACTTCGTCAGCGTGGAATCAGCAATCAGCAATCTTTTCGGGCAGCATATTTTGAATTACATATACCGTCGTTTGGGTAGCTAAAAATTTACTTTACAGTAATGCTTCTCTGTATACGATATTTGACGTATGGCCATCGGGGATGAAAGCATACAGGCTCCTAGGATTGCTAACCCGTGACAGAGCCACATACAACTGAGCGTGCGAGAAACAGCTGATACTTAGATCTACACCTACAACTTTCAGCGTCTGACCTTGGGCTTTATTAATTGTCATCGCAAAACATAGGCTGACTGGAAACTGGACTCGTTTAAAACTAAATGGAAAATTGTTTGGAATGAGAGGAATCCGAGGAATGAAAACACTTTTACCTTTTCCACACCTTGTTAAAATCTCTGCTTCTATCAGATTTCTTTGTAAATTGGTCACTTTTAACCTGGTGCCATTGCTAAGATTTGGGGGGCTTAAATTTCTAAGAAGCATTATCGGTAGGTACGCCTACTTTTAATTTTATTTTATGTGCTGGTAGTCCAGGAGCATTGAGGGATTCTAAAAATTCTACTGGGTAGCTTGTAGATTTTCCTTCTTCCATGACTCTGTTAATGGAGATATACTCAACATAATCCCCCGGAACATAGCTCAAAATATCAGCGTTTATTGTTGCTGCTTGGTCGTTTCGTGGCGTTAAAATAGCTCTTTCGCAAAGCCAGAAATTTTTGCAAGTTGGTATTTGCGTTGCGTTTCCATACACAGATGACATGAGGTCTCGCATTGATGAAACTATGTTGCATAGGTTTTCATTAAAAACAAATTTTCCTTGTTCCTGCGGTAACACACCGTTACCAATCTCAAGTAGCAAATCTGAAAATTCTCGAGCATTTTCGTTGCCTCTAATTTGCGCACGCATATTTAATGTCAAATGCAAAGGTATAATGTAATGCCACAGTCGAGAACTCTTTAGGCAGGCTCTAACTTCAACAGCCCTTGTTCCACGTGGTATTACAGGGAGAGTCTGACGAAAATCGCCACAAAAAAGCATAGTAATGCCATCCATGGGTTGATCATTTTGCTTGACATCACGCAACGTTCTGTCTACTGCTTCTACTGCTTTTCGATTGGCCATTGTGGACTCATCCCATATAATAAGGCTACAATCACGAAGAACCTTAGCTTTATCGCTGTTTCTTGAAATATTACAAACAGGGCTTTCTGTGCGGTCTAAATCGATCGGAATTTTGAACATTGTATGAGCAGTTTTCCCACCTGGCAACAATGTGGCTGCTATGCCTGATGAAGCGACAGCAAGCGCGATTTTACCTTGGCTTCGTACCTTCGCCAAAATAACTTTCGTAAGAAATGTTTTACCCGTTCCACCGGGTGCATCTACAAATAGCATTTCTTCCAAAGTACTATCAACGCTCACCAGATCAAATATCAAACGCTGTTCATCAGTTAGCCTCGAGAGTGCGCGTCCATGTACGTACTCTGATAGTACCTACACCTTAAAAATGTCCGCCGTGATTCTTTAAACTGACATAACTTTTTTATTTATGAACCGATTGACATGAAATAAACACTAAATGTTAAGTGAAGCTTACTACAATATATTAGTGAAAACCGCATCTAAATCGAATAAGCCGTTTCTATTATATTGTAAACAAAAATAATACACAAATATAATTGTTTTATACTTTACGTGGAAAAAGGCATGCATTTCTTACGCGAATATAATGGTAATCGTCGCTTACCGAAAAAGTTAACGATTGCATGATCTGTAATAACATGTTATGGTATTATTCGTGTAAAAAGTGTGTTTAGATTTTAAGGGAATAATGTTGTTATGTTCATTACGGTACCATTGAAATTATTGTACTTTTATAATTATATACATAGAAAAAATACAAAAAAAAATTACAAGATAATATTAATGCTTTAGACACCGAATATGCAATAAAACGAAAACTGTCGTAGTACCACATTACCATGTTATTCGGTGGGGGGAGCGATGTGTCTATTAACGAGTATTCGTGTATTAGGTACAGAGCAGTGATGGTCCAGTGGGAACGACCCCGACTTACGAGTTGTAGGTCGTGGGTTCGAACCCAAGCAGGTACCTTAGTTTATATAAATAATTACATCACCATTGGTCTGAAACCGTGAAGGAAAACATCGTGAGGAAGGAAACTGGCATGAAAAAACCGAATACATGTGACATCTACCAACCCAAACTGGGTCCGCGTGGCAGATTACAGCCCACTCCCTCTCGGAGAGAGGAGGCCTGTGTCCCAGCAGTGGGATAATTATAGACTCATTATGCTTTGCTTAATTGCTTTTGCATGTACAGAGTCACTCTTTTGGCGCTTGAACGACATTGACAGGGGGGGATTGTTGGTAAACATCAGTGATGAACATTTGTGAAATTGTATTAAAAAAACAAGATGGCCGCGTTAGTTTCGATTTTGGCCACGCGAAAACACACGAACACAAAAACTATGTACAGACGCCACACAACACAAAACACGCACGCAAAAACTCTATGTTCAGACGCCAGCCAACACAGCAAGCTACTAGAATCTGTCAAATTTCTTTAATAGGTTTTCAATAGATTTTCTTTGATAGGTTTATCGCCGAAGCATTAGGTTTAAGGTTGATTGGGAAAATTTAACAGCTTCGGGTAGCTTGATGTGCTGGCGTCTGTACATCTATAACCATATTTTTGATTGGATATCCCTGAAAGTACTATACAATAAAAAGAAATGGTGTATGAAATTTGTCAGAGAGCGGTAACATAATAGTTTTGGCCGTCGAAAACCAAATAAAATGAACTGAAACCTTTTTCTAGCTGAAATGACCTTTCATATCGAATTTCTTGACGAGTGTTGTGGAGATATTTGTTATGCAAGGTTATTTTTATTTTTGGTTGACCTATTACCAGAGATTTTCAATATTTCTCTCGTTGGTCTACAGTTCGCAAGCGCCAAGACTGCGTGTGAACGTCATTCCACGTTAGATCCCCAGCTTTGGTCCCGCAATTAGATATTGGGTTTTCCATTAGGAATTTCTCAGAAGCAACAGAGACTATGGATTCCCCCGTCAATGGCAATCAACTAGCACCAGATTACATGAGAATTAAATATAATTGGCGAAATATGGGTGTATATACAAACATACATTTTGACTGTTCAGCTAAGTTCATTGCGTTATTCACATTGTTGAGTAGATTAATTTTTCAAACCTATGAAGCAATGGATGTTAGGATGAAACGCATTGCGATCGATTGCTATTTTATATGTGTTACCTCGCTGGTTTCTGATGGGTGAACACAGGCATTATTTATTTCGTAAAGTAGTAATGCAAATATCAAAAATAAATTGGCTTTCAAGTGCAGTGAACCCGTTGACTGTACCTACATAGGCACTAATTATTTGTATAACACGCGTCTGTCTCTTCCAGTTCCCGTTACAGCGTGTCGGATTTATATTTTAGCACCTTGGTCGCCTGTGCGTGTTCACTTCGTTAGTAGTCAACCTCGCCTGTTAAGTTTTTACTGGCGGATATTTACTGAAAATTTACACTGTACTGTACTTTAATATAACACTAAATAAACATGGCATATATAAACTACAAGGCAAGCACGAACCTACGAACCCTACGTAAAAAAGTTGATTAATGTTACAACAAGCTCAAATCTCAAAAATGTGTTGTTGAACAGACCATAATCATAAGTTAACTTAAATAAAGGGAGAAATGTAGAACTGAAAGATAGACAATATTCTCGCATTTTAAGAAAATTCCAACATGTCCGCTAAGTTAGAGAAGGTTTATGAGGACTGCTTTCAACAAGATTCATGTCTAAGCTGGACCTCATTTCGCAAAGACCTCATTTGAATGCAAAATGCGATCGCTACATTACGCGTATTACGTAGGTATGTCCGTAGTCCGTAAGTACTCCACATATTTCATTTAAAGTTGGATTTATTTCCCGAACTAGCTGAACAGAATTTGTTAGAAAATAAGCCACATTAGAACAAGACTTTAGCAATTGCCGTTTTATTTTAGCCCGCGCACTTAACAAAGGGCATTAAAAGTTATAAGTAGATAACTCATAACGAAACCTTCGTCATATTTATTTCCAACTCAAAATAGACATTAAGAGTCCATTAATTTAACGGTTCCAAAGTTAATAAAATTCGCACACTTCGTTCGGTTAAATGTGCACATAAAACATCAGAAAAACAAGCCGGTGCGAAATAACGGCCTCAAAATAAAACATGATACATTTGTTACGTTAATAGGCATCCCGTCTGTATAAAGGTTGTACTAAATACCGTGAATTTACACGAAAAATATTAGCGTACCGACGTTAATTGGTCTGTAGAGGCGCTAATAAATAAAGTTGTGACATAGAATTGAAATGACAAATACCGATAAATATGGCGAACAAGTCGTTTTGTTGGTGATCTGTCAAGTTGACAGGTGAAAGCCGATCCGTTATGGCCACACCTAACAATGGGTCATGCAAGGAATTAGTATGTACTACCTATATGTTCATGTTATGATGACATGTCAACCGTACTGTTAGATGGATTGTTTCTCGAAATATTGTAAATATATGAATGTCAGTAATTCCGTTTAGAAATCCTATAACATATAGACAGATATAGGTAATAACTTCAACTTTATACGTTTCGTGGCAAAACGCGGCGGAGCGGACGGATCTCCGGCGCGATGTCATGGTGTCTTGGAAAGAGCGACTGTCGCAACCCAGGGCACGGCATGTCACGATAGTGACGATAAGACCCTAGACCGCTAGAGAGGCGTCACGGCGTCCTCAACTACCGCCTGACATAGAGGACCTACGTTACACCTACGTCACCGGACACGGATGTTTCGGGAGATTCCTGCAGATCATCAGGCGGGAGGAAACGCCCGGGGTTCACCATTGCGAGGATCGCCCAGAGGACGCGGTGGAGCATACGGTGGAGGTCTGCCCCGCATGGGCCGAGCACCACCGTGTCCTGGCCCTGGTTCAAGCCATGGTCCGGAACATGAGGGAATGCTAGCGAAGGAGGTGGCGGGATGGTTGAGTGACAGAGCCTCACGTCCCAGCCGCCGCGGAAGACGCTCCGGGCATCGGCGAAAACTCCCGGCCACCGTAGGCGCGGGCGTGCGGACGGAGAGTAAAGGGTAGCTCACCGTCCGATCAGGGCCAGGCCCGTGCCGGACGGCGCGTACGTGTTCCACGCGCGCCTCAAAGGGATGTCAGCAATAGGGAAGGGGCCCGTTAGGGCCGAAGCCTACCGGGGCAGCGGGATTGTCTGACAGGGTTGCCGCTACCCCGGAACATGAAGGGCTAAGGAACACTGGTGGGTTTTAGTCAGTAATAGTCTGACACTCCCTTCCGCTCCACCCAGAGCGGGAGGGGTCATAAAGCTTTATGCTTTAGCGATAAAGTTGAAAATCGATTAAAGCAATTTGACAGATTGTAGTAGCTTGATGTGCTCGCGTCTGTACAAAGACAGCTTCAAACAACCTGCTTCAATTAAATTCTAGAAACTGCGACATTTCCATGAAAACATGAAAGAATAAATCATAACTTTAACATCAAAGATGAAAACGTAATTTAGAAACTTCGTTAAGAAATGTATAAACACGAACAAGACAGATTAATTACATTATACTTTATTGACATAATATTTTCCGAAAATCTGAATAATAGCGATTAATTACCATACAAATAAGGGCTGGTCTCCCTGCGGCCAAATACGTGACAATTTTATAAAATTATGTTGTAGGTTTATGTAGTAAAATCTGTCGGTCTATTCTGTAAAATCTCACCGTGAAAACTTAGGTGAAGTGAGCTGTCATTTCACTTGATGCTAGCGATTGACACTATTGACAGCTCACTTCACCTAAGTGTGAAAACTTAGGTGAAGTGAGCTGTCAATAGAGTCAATCAGTGATCAACTACCCTTAGAGCGATGGAAACACCATTTAGCAAGGCTAATGAAAATAAAAAAATCGTGAATATACCAAACTAGCTGCTGCCCACGAGTACGTCCGCGTGAAATTTCATCCTCCCTCCATTCACCCTCTTAGGGGTAGAATTTCGAAAAAACCCTTTCTTAGTGGATACGTACTCTTCACAAAGAACCAAATTTCATGTCTCTAGGACCAAGTTTAGGCTGTGCGTTGATATATTTATCAGTCAGTCAGGACTTTAAATTTTATCACACTAATATTATAAAGGCGAAAGTTTGTGAGTGCGTGTGTTTATATGTTTGTTACTTCTTCACGCTCAAACGGCTGGACCAATTTTGATAAAATTTTGTATGGAGGTAGCTGACACCCTGAACTTTAACATATAGACTACTTTTTATCCCGATATTCTCACGGGATCGACATTTACGCGGGGGAAGCCGCGGGGCGCAGCTAGTATTATACAAAGTTGATACGACAGAGGGGCTTTCCTTTAAACTGCCTATACTAGGTACCATTTTCAAGCTCTGTACCAAAAATCAATTAAATAGGAGCAGTAGTTTAGTCACAAATGATTTTTTAAGTTTTTGCCACGTTTGAACACGATGTATATTCTAAACAGCTGATAATCTCTAAACGCATAGGTCATGCACCTTAAAACGATAATCTGAGTATAATCTAAGATACATTGTTGCCGCTCTGACGGAAATCACAAGTACAACCAAATATTTCACGAAGCAATAAATACACACACACTTGCACTTTCATTAAGAGAGTGACAGTCATATCAAAACCCCCGCGCCTTTTTCCCGCGCGTAAAAGAAATAGAAATAGGTCAGTGTGTTGCTACTGCATCCTAGATCCTTGCGAATTTTCTAAAAAATCTTGTTATTTCAGTGCGCGCGCGCTATCCTTCCGGAATGTACGTTACGTAACACGGGACCTCGCGCCGCCGTTTAAGTTTTGTCGAACTCGCTGACAATAATTGTGATTTTGTTTGGTTATTGTGACACTAAATAAGTTTACACGGGACACGTAACTTGGGATTATTATTTAGTGTTAGTGTTTTTTTTTTGTGATTGACTGTTTTTTTATTGTGATAGGACGTAATTAAACGTTGGTTGTGTGTGTGTGTGTGTAATTAAAGTGTTCAACAATGCCTCGTGTAACTTACATGGCGTCAGAATACACTGACATGATTTTAATTTACGGCGAATGCCGTGGAAACGCAGCTATAGCTCTGCGAACATACCGAGAAAGGTATGGTGACCGACGCAATTGCCCTAGGAACGCCCGCACCATACAATTGGCATTTCACAAATTAAAGTGCTTAGCGACGGACAGTGATTTAATTAGAAAAATAAATAACAATATTCTCCGTTGGTATAATTTGTGCATTGATGACACATCGAGAATTTAAAATGTAGTGTTTTTGTATGTGCATATTTTACAACCTGACCTAACATAAAAGCCAGCGCGAACGGCCTAAGCCGCCCGCCCCCCGCGTCCCCGCCGCCCGCCCGCCACGAGATAACATACGCCGCGCTCGCGCCGTTGCCACTTTGTTACCTAGGCATCTAAGGTCAATCAAATTTATTTATAAAGGATGGTTGCGTTTTACTCTGACTTTTAAGCTATTTAGTTTGTTTGAAAAAAAATAATCTCTTTTTTGGCGCTTTTTATTTTTTTACTGTATCGAATTAATACTATACACGTATAGTATACGTAGTGTAATTTAATGCCCCTCTGTCATATCAACTCTGTATATGTATATAAGGAAATTACTTTTGAGTTAGCGACATATGATCTTTTCCCGAATTGTTGGCTTGGTGTTGTGGACTTGGTTTTTGGTACCTGTATCGAAAGGAACGGTATGGATTGATGTTCGTAAAATTTTTGATGGGTTTCAATCACTACCTTAACACCCGATTTTTCAATTTTCAAATAATTTTTATTTGAGGAATAAAAATTGCAGCTTGACAGCTTTTGTATAGAAAATTATGTAAACTGTCATATTTATTTTTCAGATTAAAGTTATCTGACGATTGAAAAATCGGCCCTAACATTTATTTCAAATATCATCTTCTACGAAACTACAGCAACTTTGTGGGATCCCAAAAACCTACTGCATCTAACAACTGTTCTAGCATTATGATGATCTCAGTGAGTCTACATCAGACTAAAACCCAGCATATAGAAAAAGACTCAAACAACGTTGAAACTCTAACTCCTTTAATTTCCGTACTTTTGAACACAACTCCGTAAAACAGAACGTTTTTACTTTATTTCTTTGCACTCTCACACCCAGATAGATAGCGATAGATATCTAAATCGATTGTGCGGCCTCTCGGAATTAGTTTACACACACGTGCGGGACTTTATTTATACTCCCAGTGATATAAAGGGGCACATTGGAGCCTGACGTGACAGCCCGACTTATTGCACGCTCGACAAGCGCTGTTTTACGGCCATGAAAAACGAGCGATTTGTTACATATTGGCTGAATTATAGTGTACAGGTGTCAAATAGATAGTATTGAGGCGGTTTGTTGGATCGTATTGTTTAGGACTGAGGACATTTTTAAGGCACGATTCTTGTAATTCGAAGCACGTCATGTCGCGCATCTTGTTAATGGTTTTTTTATTAGGCTGCCAATAATTAGCTGTAGGTGTACAAGGATCTTTTTGGCGTGTGGCTAAAATGGGAACCGCCATCTTGGTTTTTCCAAACATTTCACAAAATTATTGATCTTTTTTTTAAACAACAAACCCCCCCCCCCCCCCTGTCAATAAAAGATAGGTACGTAACAATAGTTTTTTCAGTTGTGGTACTGGCTTGCAACCTAATTGCGTAACGCACTTTTAAACACAATCGGAATCATTTTGAAGCATATTGCTAATGCATTATGTTTATAGAGGTATGAGGAACAGGGTTGTAAAGTTCACTCAACCTCCATAGAAAAGGGAGGATCCTCCGACCAGACGGGTGTCGTGTCTGGCGGGTAACTGCCCGATGATTCATATCGGGCCGTTGTATCTATGCTAGTTGCGTGGTAAACTCCGCTTGCGAGATGCAGGATTTTGCGTGACGTCAGTATGACGCGTTGAGCGCATGTGCAGTTGTAGATACCGCTACATGTTCAAAAAATTTGTCTCTTAACAACGTAAATTGAATATTGATGAATGGTCAAAATGAAAGTCATTGCTACTGATAATGTATTAAGCAATTACCCCTCTGTTTTGAAAAGGAAGTTCTCTTTTCAAATCGTGTGAATTATGTCACGTTCTTTTTAAAAACTACTGAACCCATTTCGATTACTTTTCCGTAACATAATGGTGATCATTCTAAGTTTAGAATACATATTTTACCTAAGGGGCTTACATGATCTAAAGCGCGGTCACTGTCGGACTGCATAGAAAAGAAAGAGAAGCGCGATGACACAACGCTGTTAATTTATTGCAAAATATGAAGCAATTATTTAATTACAAAAAATTGTTTGGACTGAAAAAGTTAAATACCTACTAGTATTTTAGTATGTTGTTTGTAGAATAATCTGACAAATAATCATAATGATTTTATGTATATTAGTATGGTTTTTATTGTAAAAAGAAAGTTTTTAGAGGTATCTTCATGATTTTTTTCTATCGTATCGTATCAAATTAGTTGTATTATGTTTTCAACACATTATTTACCTAGCATATATCCTGAAGATAATCATATATTTTTCTGATTTTGTTTACTGTAGTCGATCATATATAACGGAGAAGGTATAGTATGTCTCGTTATTATCAGCCATATTCAACTATTGTGGGCGTACAGTGGGTTATGTGTTGGTTATTGCGCAATAGAAAAAACCGTTTGCAGTTCAAATAAGATTATAATTTCACGAACAATTTAGTCACACTAGCAAATTACACACTATAGGTACACGACACAACCAGATACGGAACGCTGGACAGTTTCTGAGCACATGTTGTCCGTACGATGTCCAATCTCCAAGTCCAAGTCCAAAAGTCCAAAAGTGAGCCCCACATCGTTCTGTCGAGCTGTTTTCTAACCCCCACGGACTCAGGCTAGACTCTGTCAAGCGCCACCAGATGGCGCTTAGCGTTCCGAATAGTCAAATGCATGACCGGATGCGACACGGCCAAACTGACTAGCGACCGTCCTCGGGCGTACCTGGATGCAATCCTGAAACAACGTTACGCAACTTCAAATATACACTCGTCCAACCTGACAAGCAGAATAAGTTTTGGCTTTGACATTGCTATCACCATTCAATTGCATACAGACTTGGACCGGACGGGTGTGTCCTTACGACTAACCGTGATGTAACGGGTAGCCCGGACTACACTGTCCCTTCGACCAATCATTCAAATACAAGTCTTGGACCGGACGGGTGTGTCCTTTCGACCTTCGTGGATGGACCGGACGACACTGTCCTTTCGACCAATCACTCAAATACAGGTTTTGGACCGGACGGGTGTGTCCTTTCGACCATCGTGGATGGACCGGACGACACTGTCCTTTCGACCAATCACTCAAATACAGGGTCTAGACAAGTGTGTCCCTTCGACCAGCCCCAATGGCATGGACCGGACGGCACCGTCTTTCGACCAATCACTCAAATACAGGGTCTAGACAAGTGTGTCCCTTCGACCAGCCCCAATGGCATGGACCGGACGGCACCGTCTTTCGACCAATCACTCAAATACAGGGTCTAGACAAGTGTGTCCCTTCGACCAGCCCCAATGGCATGGACCGGACGGCACTGTCCTATCGATCAGATCACAGACAGGGTCTAGACAAGTGTGTCCCTTCGACCAGCCCCAATGGCATGGACCGGACGGCACTGTCCTATCGACCAGATCACAGACAGGGAAGCACTCGATACCCGAGTCAAAACAAAATGAAAACGACTCACCAAATTCAGTAGACAATAGATCTGTAGTTGGCTTAATGGCTGTAGTGGATGCAATCCACTGCCTCCTTGGCAGAAGTCTCGAAACTCCTCGCTCGAAAAGCACCGTCCCTGATCAGCGACCACTCGTACAGGAGATCCAAAGAGCGCAGCGCCGTCCCCCACTGCCATCCGGCTTGCACAAGTCCTTGTGTGTTAACCTGTAACCAAAAAAATCAACAGCAGTGCATGTTCCACTCGGCCAATTCTGACCAAAATTATTACAGGTTCTGATGAAAATCACAACAAACTCTTTCTCTCAAAGCCGACATGTCGAACAACACCCATACTCATTCAAATAATAGGAAACTCATTAAAATATTGCAATGCTCATACTCTGACCTCCATCCGGCCTTCATCATCACACTTATAACCTCCATCCGGTCATAAGCATCAAACCAATCGACCTCCATCCGGTCTTCATCATCACATGTAACCTCCATCCGGTTACAAACAACACCATCAAGATAATCATTTCGAGCCTTTATCAAAATAATTCTTAAAGTAGGTTTGTTCAACATGTTACTTTATTTTTCCTATAACGTTACAGATTATAAGAAAACTCTTACTATGCTAGGTACTCTAAATGTTAAGTTGACTACTTAGTATTCAACTAGTCTTTTCAGCGTTATCATTTTCGTCATGGCTAGTCTCGTCATCGTCACAGGCTACGTGCATGTCAACGTCAGTTATTTTACGCAGTCGGTCGTGTGGAAATGTAATAAAATCTCAAGTTGTGGCTCGCTATTCGCAACGCTTCTTATGATTCGTTTTGTGCTGAATACACGCGTTTAACCAATACCAGTCAACGCAACAACATTATTAACTCGTTTGCCACTTAATTTGGCTGCACAACTCGCTTTTACTAACGAGCATTCAGCACCAGAATAGTAACAAAACAATACAGCTGACCTTTATGTTCCAACGTGCCTGCGGGTAGTTGTACGACGCAAACATCCACTCGCCGTTGCTGCTTGCAGCGCGTGCTCCACCTCCATCATCTGCTTGGCTGCCACTTCTCGTGCACCGGGCCGCAACATGTCCTGGATTCCCTCACTTGCAGCACACGAAGGGCTTCACCGACGGCTGCGGGCTGCTTGGCTCGATTCTTGAAGTCACTCCACGTCACTGGTAGCTCCACGCTGCGTCCTTCGTACTATTTACGATAGCCACGTTGATACTGCTTCCTTTGTGCGCCTTAATGACGGCCACAAGTTGACCTCAGTGAATTTTCAGCAAAACACAAATCAGCTGTCGTATTGTGTGCTGTTACGTTTGCACACGCGTCCTATCGCGTTTTCTAATTACGGGAACACTTTTTTTCCTAACATGGCGGTAGGGCGCAACTGGCGCGTCACTGGGCAAAGGTATTTCGGCATACAGCCTATGCCCAAAACAACATTCACTATGATCGCGCATCCGTATCTGGCTTATCTGGGTTCAACTCTAACAGGTCCACACGATTATTTAATAAGCGTTCGCAGTTTGCACTTTGTTTTTAAAAATGTCAACGGTCACTTTCACTTTTAGCGTTCTCATTTTGCGCATCAACCAACACGTATCCCACTTCTGATAACGGAGAAGGTATAGTATGTCTCGTTATTATCAGCCATATTCAACTATTGTGGGCGTACAGTGGGTTATGTGTTGGTTATTGCGCAATAGAAAAAACCGTTTGCAGTTCAAATAAGATTATAATTTCACGAACAATTTAGTCACACTAGCAAATTACACACTATAGGTACACGACACAACCAGATACGGAACGCTGGACAGTTTCTGAGCACATGTTGTCCGTACGATGTCCAATCTCCAAGTCCAAGTCCAAAAGTCCAAAAGTGAGCCCCACATCGTTCTGTCGAGCTGTTTTCTAACCCCCACGGACTCAGGCTAGACTCTGTCAAGCGCCACCAGATGGCGCTTAGCGTTCCGAATAGTCAAATGCATGACCGGATGCGACATATAGTTTTATTGTTTCTAAAATTCGCGTTTTTTTTGCGTTTAGGTCCTGTAAGCCTCTTAAGTTATTTAAGGAATCACTAACTAAACTCATATATTTGAATCTACAACTTAATACATTTATCTATACCTACTAAAACATATAATTATTGTTCATATATCATAATTGACAATGCTTGATGTTCATTCAAGTAGTTTCATTTTCATCTACCTATTAATAAAACAAATTAAATATCTCACTTTCTTAGATGAATATCTTAGTTAATACACGTGCAATACACGTGTAATACACGTACAATATCAAAGAATTGCTTTGACGTGCCGTATATTCATATATGCCATTATACAGGGCACTCTTAAAGAGGGCGATATGTATTATTAAATTGTAATCTAGGTCAAAGTTCGAGGTCGGAAAACGCTAATGCAGAGTGTTATTAATAAGACTATAAATGGTGTACGACGGTTTGGCACGCCATGTATTGATAGTTGCTTTAATGTTGATAGATAAATCACGTAATTACCTAATTATTAGTTAGTCAATGTGTATCGGGGCCTATGTCCAGCAGTGGACATTTTTCGGCTGAAATGATGTTAAATGAATGTCTATTGTATAATTATATTGTATTATTATATAATGTAAGCACCTAAGTGAATAATTTTGGAATGTTGAATTTAAGCTACTTTACTTAACTGGGTAAGCACGTAGTCTTATATGAAGAGATTGGCTGAATTTCCAATGCTACTATCCTACTTATAATATTATTAAATGTGAAAGTATGTGTAGATTTTCGGATGTTAATTTTTTTAAACCGTTAAATAGATTTGGATGAAAACTGGTCCTCTCAATCTGTGTGGTTCTTTCCTCAAAAGACTATCTCAGACATCGACCTACATGGTCTTCATATAACCTGACCAAGATTATGTCTGGACTTTAAAAGAGACTATGAAGTCCGAGTTTGTTTCGGTCTTTCTTCTCAGAGTAGTCAGATAGGAAACGCCGACCTCATCTAGTTTAAAAAATATATGATTGACGTGTAAAAGTGTTTGTGCAACCCTACTTACAAAGATAAAATCATTTATAATTTATCATTTATCATAAACTCAGAAAGTACATAATTATGAATTGAAAAAATCCCATCGGTAGGTACTTGCCAGGATTTGAAACCACAACCTCGTCCAACCACAATTTCCAATTAGCTTAATTAAATTAAAAAGCGTTCTTCAGCACTGTAGAATCACATTATCACATTAATAGAAATATTTCACAATTTAAACAATGTAAACGTTTCGCACGTGTACTTCTTATGTCTCTCAAAATAATAAGTAATTAACAAGTTTTCGTTAATTAAACACTTGAAACTTTGCTCAATAATCTTTTATGTAGGTACTTGAGAACTTTATAGTAGGTACCTACCTAATAACTTCTTCAGCTGTTATGTGAAAATATAATTTAAACATTTTCATTTATTACTGAAAGAACATGAAACATACCAGTACCTATAGCAGTAAAAAATATGGCGTTTAAATTGAGATAATTAAGAGCATGAGAATAATTAATTTCTTATTCATTTATATTCTACATACAGTCCTCGTACCTCATAATCTGCCTATAATGTTCCCACTGCTGGGACACAGGCCTCCACTCTGTGAGAGGGAGTGTGCCATAGTCATCCACGCGGATTGGTGGATGTCACATCTCTTCGAAATTTTTGGTTCTAGGACATGCCGGTTTCCTCACGATGTTTTCCTTCACCGTTTTGGGAGCAGTGGTGATGAAATAATTTACACAGAGTAAAGCACCTGTCTCGGTTCGAACCTACGCTTCGTAAGTCCACCACTGCTATACAGTCGTCTTAACCCAATTCACCAAATAAAACTACAAAACAAATTGGATACTTCTATAATCTCCAGAGAGATGACGACATACCTACATAGATATGAAAACTACATGGTTTTGAGAACTCAATATCTTATACTAAAACGTTTGCAGTACGACGTGGTTCCATTTCCCAGCACTCAATTTCCAAAGAATTTTTATTAAGAAGCCTTGGGACACACTAACTGAAAATATGCATCGAGTTAATGGAATATCTGACTCAATAAGTTTTCCTCACCTTTTCATAAAATAAAATGGTTCAGTCACAAAGAAGTTTCTGTATGGGGTGTTTTTAAGTCGGTTTAAATTTATTTTATGTTAGCGGAAACTTTTGGGTAAGTTGATAAAGGTTCCTGCAAAAAGGCGCGACGCGCGACGCTATCGCGCGCGACACAAAGGCACCGCTCGTTGCGCGACTTGCGGTGCCTTTGTGTCGCGTGTCGTGTCGCGCCTGTTTGAAGAAGCCTTAAAGTGGAGGTTGAGACCGTATTTAAGATGAACAGATTCATAAAAATACCTTTGTAGTTCCGTAATTGGAGTCATAAATGTTGAAAACAAAGCTAAAATGGGTTCTATAATCTATACCTACTAAGTTGATGTTAAATCAAACACAAAAATAAACATGCGGTTTTTGCCTTCTTTATTTTGAATCAGAAATTGGTGCAAAATACATCCATTCGACCAAAACATTACAAAAATAAAATAGCTCCAACACAGCAAACCCAAAACAACTCAGTCGAAGAATAACATACACAATAAGAATCTTAACATCGCACCATAAACGGCAGAACAATATCCCTTAAAACAGCAACTCACAAAAGTTTGCATGTCGCCCTGTAATAAACACAATATTCACATTTAACTTTTGACTTAACTTCCAGCCGGACCCTATACGGCATGGCGTTAAGAAACATTGCACGCCTAATGGCTTCTAAGAAACGACAAAGCACTCACAAGTAACATTTGTAGTTCCTCTGTATACAAAATCAGTTCAACGAGCGCATAAACGCATGATGTAAATGAGCCACAATGTCGTCAGACGAACCCTAGATAAGTACGCCTTTATGAAACTAAATAATTGCAGTTACTCGGTTTTGGCAAGTTGAGTAATTCGCGATATTAGCGAAAGTACAAGTGAACGCTGAACTTACGAACTAATATTTGTCACATACAACTTCATTAAACGTTAAAGTTAAGTTTTGAAGTTACTTGTAAGGCTACATTAAGGCGAAAGCGTCAAAATAACCCGTGAAATTCAAATTTTCTTACGTTTTTTGCAATTTGCAGGTCAGTATCAGGTTGTATGTTGATCTAAATATGATTCGCGGCCCTAACAAATATTTTTTTTATGGATTTATTGCCATAAAAAGTTCACATTAAGTACCCCATTGAATGACTTTGTCATGAAATCATGACATTTGAGGCCAATTCTAACTTAATAGGTTGTATAAATTGCTGATACTAATGATAATTCTCTAAAATCTTATTTGTTACGGTCGTGAATCATATTTTAATCAACATATAATCTGACACTGACCTGCAAATTGCAAAAAACGTAAGATTTGAATTTCGCGGGCTACCTTTGCGCATACCTCTTTTAAGTTTGAAAGTTACTTGTAAGACTAAGGAAACTAGCTGAAACTGTGCTAAAGTATTTTATACTTTCGTAATTAAATAACAGATAGGGTTCGGGTTTTCTTCCAAATTGTACGTGACTACATGGACTTTTGAAAATAAGTGTTTTTCATATCTGTTACGTGGTCATTCGAACGTGATGTAAACCCACTAATTTAAAATGACCAACGTTTTAAATGTATTCGCGATTTAAAGGGCATTTAAATTGTTGGGACTTTCGAGAGTATTCCTCTCTTTAGTACAAAATTGTTACATCGGTAAACAAAATACATGTGATGTTTATTTTCGCGTCTCGGCTTTTAGAATAAATAATGCATTTTACCGACTGACGTAAACCACATAAATTTACCAATTGTAATTACCGGGCCGCAATTCCATTTTATCCAGGTCATCGAATCTTCTTAGTCGTCTTTCAAATATATCCGACCCTCTTCATTCACATCAGACATTGCAGGATAATTTTTGCTGGAAACACACTTTTCCACTTGTGTGAATTTTCGGTTGAGGAACTTTCACCATCTTGCTCTAAGAGATTTTACAGAAACTAAAGTATTACATATCCATCTATATATTCTATACTAATAACAAAGTTGCAGAGTTTGAACGCGCTAATCTCTGGGACTGCCCGTCAGATTTGTAAAATTATTTTCGCATTTAACAGCCTAATTCTTAGGAAGGTTTTAGGCTATTTATATCAAGCTAAGCATATAAGAAGCCGAGCTAAAATAAAAAAAATGTCTGAAGTAATAGTGCAAGCGGGCGATGCGATGCGACGCGGTAAGTCGGGGAAACGAGAAATTTCACGCGGAAGTCACAAGCAAAGCGTTTCACGAAGTCGCAAGCAAAAGCTAGTCGAGAAATAAAATTGTATCGGATACTTACTGTCGGCAGAGTAAGTTTAAAGTTTAGAAGTAGTTTGATATGAGCGAAGTTTAAACTTTTGTAATACATAGTTGTCTTTGATTTTTTTGCCAGCCAGTGTCATTTACAAGTTTGAGCTTGCAACAGTGTTCGATATGTTGCGCTCACTGTAGCGCGGCGCGTCATTAAACGTGCACGCCACTTGCACCTACGAGATGATAAATATTGCTCGTCTGTTGCCACTTCACCGGCTGGTACTAACTATTACGCAAACATTTTCAATATTTGCTGCTGGAAAAATTTTAGCACTATTTTTGCCCCATTTTTACATTTACATATAAAATATTTTTCCGAAAATATTCATGAGTGCTTTTTTTAATAATAGCTAATGTTGTTTTTTTATGCTTTTCCTTCTACTTACGTACCTACCGTTTATTAATTTGACATAACAAACCTCTATGAAGTAAACAGAGTACGAACGGTCTGTCCAAAAATATCTTTGGAACTTTTTGACATTTTGCATGACAGCGGTTTTCACTTAACCGGTCACTTTCGTCCTAAGCCCCGAATAAGGTAGACCGCATTATAACATCAAAATATGATTAACCTTTGACATGGAGCCGGGAAATGGATGGGACGCGGCTGTCAAAGGTTTTAAAGCAAGGGACTTTCTAAAATCACCCATCACTCCAGTAAAAAGGGTTCCCATCAAAAAGCTTTTAGCCACCTAAATATTTTCGGTGTTATGTTACAATGCAAACTGCACAAATCCTGCGGTCATATTTGGACGATAGGAGAGATTATTAATAATGACTGGCTTATGTCTAGTGGCAACATTTTAATGAAATAATATGAAAGCAAAGCGTAGGACGTCCCCCAGGTAGATGGACCGAAGATTTTAAGTTGGTGGCTGGGACAAACTGGATGCGGAAGGCGGAGGACGCAGCCTGAGAGGCCTATGTCCAGCAGTGGACTGCGATAGCCTGAGTTGAGTTGAACATGAAAAGTAAGTACCGAGTTAATTTTTAAAATACATAAAAGTAGAAGAACTTTCCAACTCATACTCAAAGAAACAGTCTTCAGTTACAGATTCTTTGAAACAAAAAAGAGGATCCCCAATGATCCGTATCGTTAAGCCCAGTCAGCCATTATTTCTTCACAAAATTTTCCGATAAAAGTTTTAAGTTATAAAACAATTTACAACCCCGAACCATTAAGTCGAAGTCACATTTTTTGTTTGTCCGCAGCAGATATAAAAACTCATTATGATATTCTCTGAACTAAGAAAAGCCGAGATAGGGATCATATTTTTTTAAATCAAAGTTTTATTGCTCCCGAATTTGAATTTGAAATATCGTTGTCTTACTTTTAAGATTAATTCATAAAGTCGGCCTTACTCAAGCGGGACAATTGCTAAACTTTTTGACAAGTAAAGCGCTGGAAATTAACGTTGTACTAAGTTTAGCAAAGTTCGTGTGAATTGTTTGCGAATTTGAAATCCGCACGAGACATAGCCTTGGCGACAAAAATAAAACCCGGGCACATTTTAATTTGGAATTCGGTGTTGCCATATCGGCTTGTTAGTCGATTCGCACGAATTTACTCGCCCGAAACGTCACTTTTAAATAATATTACAAAATCGTTACTTTTAAATAATATTATTTTATCGATAGGTAAGTATGTACGTAGTCCTCCCACAGGGTGGTCCGACGACCTTGTGAAGGCCGCAGGAACCCGTTGGATGCGAGAAGCACAAAACCGGTCGAAGTGGAGGTGCTTGGGGGAGGCCTATGTCCAGCAGTGGACGTCTTTCGGCTGAATGATCTATGTAGTTTTGTTTATGGGCGAGTCGACAACTCCAGAAATAATTATGTATGAGGCAATTACCACATTTTGAATTATAAGCAATTTTGAATTGAAAGTGACGATTCGCACGTTTCGGGCGAGTAATTTCGTGCGAATCTACTAATAACTATAAGCCGCCATAACTATTTTCTCGTTGAGTTCAGTAGCCGCTTTTTGTGTTCGTATTCCAATGAGGAATGACCTTGTCAGCGGGTATCAAGCCGGTCATCCGTAACAATTTATAAGACCGTGTTTTTAACCGACTTCAAAAAAGGAGGAGATTCTCAATTCGGATATTTATATATTTTTTATGTATGTTTGGGCATAACTCCGTCATATAAGTATAAACGGATTTGCAAAATCCTTTTTTTGTTCAAAAGAGGTTTATTCCGGAACGGTGGGACCATTTCGGAATAAACCTCTTAAATTTCGTAAAGATCTGACGATGAGTTTCGGAGACAGACAACGGAACTCTTCAATAAATGCCAGCAAATCAACCACGATTGCTGCTATCGCATAAGTAATAAATGTATGCATCGTTTACCCAATCACACAACATAACATCACGCCTGTACCCTCTAAAGGGGTACGCAGATGTGTTTAATAGCTTTCTGTCACTGATATTCACATAGCAAGTAGTTCCATATGAATTTGTGTGGGGGTAGGTAACTTTTTTACAAAAAAAAAAACGAAGTCACTAAATAGCACACTTTTTCAGAAATCATCAACAAAAGTTACATTAGTTCCACTATCGGTCAAGAGATGGCGCTGGCATAAAACTGCAATATTCTACACCACACTGCACTGTGTTAAAATTCTCTGACGAATATAGGCCTCGCCGATGAAAAAACAACATAATATGATGGTGCGCGAGTCCGACTTGCTCTTGACCGATTTTTTGTTTTTAAATCGGTTGTTTTTTTTTTAATGTTTTTATTGTATCACCTAAATGAATGCCCAATCTCTCAGAATACATTTTGAAACAGTATTATGTATCATAAAGTTTATAAACTTAAAGGGTAGTCGTGAGGTTCTTAATGGGTATCGATTTTATTTCTCTGTTTTTATGGCATTGCTGATACGGTTAAGATTTACTTATTTTTTTTAAAGCAGAATAATAAATAAGCTGAACCGTGTGAACCGTTTCAAAAACCTGACATTACGAATACCAAAAAATTTAAAATTGGAAACCTTGTACTTAGGTTATACAAATTACCATAGGTATCATAAAATGACTTCACGCCTGTATTCCCCGCAGGGTTCCACCCACATTTCTCAAATTATGTTTAAGTCCCATGTAATAGGGAGCGAGCCTATTCCCATCAACAGGGCACAAATCCAGACTCCTGACTGCTTCTGAGAAATTCCAGATGAAAAATACCAATAACACTTTGCACGACCCGGGAACTGAACCCAGGACCACATGCTCGCATTTGCGCTTACGACCGCTAGAGCTACGAGGCAGTTTATGGCTATACAAACTAAATAGATTTGAACGAACTATTAACAGGAAATTTTCTTTGAAGTTAAGTAAACTTGCTGCAAACATTATAAGCTTGCGAATAATAATAATTAAACTGTCAACGAAAGCTTTAGTTAAGATAAGCAATTTATTCTGGCAACGATAACATCTTTAGGAGCCGACTACAACTCTTGAATGCCAAGATGAAGAACCTGATTACGCCAATGCAACTAGTAAGAGCTATACAAAAATAGAACGGGACATAAAATTACACATTTTACGTGTTTTACGTCCAGGTGGTCAGCTAATGTTATCTATGCAAGTAGGTAATAGTATTAGAAACGTATCTTCATAAGTAAAAATATATGGTTTTATGGAACAGGTAGCTTTTACCCGTGGCTTCGTCCACCTGGATGTTGGAAAAAGTATCCTACATATTAATCCAGGTTATAAACTATCTGTGTGCTAAATTTCGACCAAATTCGTTTAACCGTTTTTGCGTGACTGAGATTTTTGTTTTTTTTTTGTTTTATTGAGTTAGATATTGATTTCCATCAAGTCTGCGGAGTTATGCTAGCTAATTTAATTTGACCCTGTAGTTAAAAGCATGATAAGCTCTTCGACACATTACTTTTCCAATCGTCCGCAGTCACAACTTTCAATCACACTTAATAAAATAAAGTGGTCGCAGATACTCTTAAATAGCACCTAAAGGGATCAATTAACAGCAGTTTGGATAGTAATTTAAGGAAGAGTCTCAATTCATTTATCAACTTGCCACCAGAAAGTTTTGGCTCTTTACATTATCACTGTCATTAGAAATCGCATAACAACACGAAGCTAATGTAATGATTGCCATAATAGAATAAAACAACGCAGTGAAAGACCCAGCGTAACACACTAACAATAGAAATAGCTTTGTTTTGACAGTTAAACAACATTCATTGCGTTATTTACATTGTTGAGCAGACAAATTTTTCGAACATATAAAGCAATGGATTTGCGGTATCCTTCAAAATGATTCAGATTGTAACTGATATAGTGTTACGCAATTAGGGTGTAGGTTATGTCAAGATGAGATATAATTATGATGAGATGCTTGATGAAGAATTAGACAACAACATGGAACAGGGAGAAGAGAATGAGAAGTTGAAATAACTAAGAATTCGCCCAGCAATGGGTCATCATAGACTCTTAAAATAGTAATACAACCTACAAGATATTTTATATCTTTACAAAGATAATAATAAAATGAAATATCATATCCTTCAGATCTTAAAGGCACGTAAGCGCATAAAATTATATTCCCGACAGACAAGTCAAGTTTAAGTTTTGTTTGTACAAAAACAAAATGTCAACCGCCTCAGAATAAATTACAAGCTAAAGTTAATAAGGAAAACATGGTACAGAAACGGATATTTCTTGATTAAATTATTAAGAATATAAAAGGGACGTTTTAACGTGTCTGTCTGCCGTAACATCTCTAAATGTATCTTTCATAACAGGGAAAATTATTATAAACGAAGTGTCTTGGAAATCGGGACGTCGACGATGTCTTTTATAAGTTTAAATCTTGGAAACATCAACACCTCATTAAATTGTTGTAAAACGTTATAATTGAACGCTCATAAACTATCTTAATTCTGACTTTCCTCAGGCTATATTTGTAAAAAATACGGTTTTAGATCAATGATTTTATCAAATCATTTATTTGTTGCACACAAAAGACATAGCAAAATATACAAAAGCACGATTAAATAATAACAAATTACATTAATGTTAAGAACAATATCTACAAAGTGACAATATACAAAAAAAAGAGGGAAAAAAACACCGTAATTACATACCGAGACCCCTCCGTGCCTCGGAAAGCACGTTAAGCCGTTGGTCCCGGCTGTCATTCGTGGATCTTTGACAGTCGTTATGGGTCGCCCGAGAATCTGACGACCAGTCTTACCAAGGGGTATCGTATTACCCAGATACTGGGTTGTGGAGGTCAGATAGGCAGTCGCTCTATGTAAAATACTGGTACTCAGCTGCATCCAGTTAAACTGGAAGCTGACCCCAACATAGTTGGGAAAAGGCTAGGCAGATGATGAAGAGCGAAAAAAGACATATTTTAAAAACACTATTGGCTTCGACACCAAATGATATCCTGAACCCGTTCACGTTTTTTTTTCGATTGCCATTAAAATGAGAAATAGGTACCCTAATAACCATTACCCTTTACGTTGCAAACGATTTGAATTCCAAAATTAAAATTTTATCGTAATCGATAACGAGCCTCATCCAGATCCCTATTTGCTCTTATCTGCGGTACCCTTTTAAATGACCCACTGGGTATGACCTATAAACGCCGTAAGCTAATGACCAGTGGAGTCGTCCATAAAATATGATCCACGTATGAGAAAAAGCTCACGTTAAAGCCGCCGACTACCTAATGCAAGTTGTTATCGGAACCGTGTCCGCATGTAGGATAATGAATGGCCAGTTTTAAACAGCCATTGTGCATTTAAAATTCTTTCAATAGAATTCAGAACGGTGCTGCCAAGAAAACTGTTCATGTAATAAAATCGATCGTTATCTCCTATTAGAATTTGTAGAGTGCACTGCAGAGGTTCTAGGGAAAAAAAAAGCTAAAAATATACGAGTAATAAACGGGTAAATAAATTAAAGTGTCGACGACGTAGCGCGTCCGCTTGCATACGTTTTTAAAATATAAAGAACCTAATCCCTGTCGCCACATAAGATATGATAAATATATAGCGGCAATGCAATTTCTCGCACGCTCTCCGTTTAATAATTTTAGTGGAACGACCTTAGGACCCTGGCCTTTTTCCAGCAGAGGCGACCGACTGGCACAGAAACTCCTATGTCATAAACATTTAATAACGTATAAGATGCAAAAGGCGTAGGTATTTTTACAAAGGAGAAATATAGTAACGAAGTTGTTAAAAATACTGAGATTTTTTCTGCGATAAGGATTATTTAGAAAGTTAGATGGAGTTATTAAGTACACACCGTAATCATCTGATAATCGAGACATGGAATCGGTCTTTTTGCAAGATGGGACACTTAAATAATGATCATCGGAAACAAAAAGTGCTTTGTTTAGTCTTCAATACAACTTTCAATCTATCAGCCGATTGATTGACGTCCCTTCATACTTTGAACGAAATTGGGTCAAAACCAGTCAACAACTTGGTGTTCAATTCTCCTAAAAAAGGACGCAATTTCTTCAAGATCGTCAGGCCGTTGTCCGGAATAAAAATGATAAAGAAAACTAAAGTAACTAAGTGCCTATAGAAACCCAATCAATAGGCTATTGAGGACAACGACTACTATTTAATGATAATAAGATATACGACAATAATTAAGCTATCAAAGTATGTAAACATGAAGCCCTTGTGAATGTTTCTTTAACACTTGACTTAACAAGATAAAAGTTAATATCTACTGCAGACGGACTAATCGATAGTGAACTCGGTTTTCTTGTGTCGCCAAAGGAATACTCGTATGTTCATAAATTAATTACACTCATATTTATTCACGTGACAACCGAAACTCTAAAAGCGTGTAATCGCATACATGAATAGAAACATAAATATGAAACAAAAAGATGAAGAATCATAACGCCCGCGCCATGACGTTCTATTTATAGGCCCCTATGGAAAATAATCACGATACAAAAAGGAGAATGTTTTTAGGAATACCCAAGTTCTATTTAGATACACCGGTAAGTGTAAGTGTAGATACCCGCAGTGATAGATAGCGTTACCATGTTGAATAATTAGCCAGTGCCAAGCCGGGTAATTAAGACTGATCTAGCTGTTGAACTGAACTCTGATTAACCTCCTGACTTGTGGGAAAAATAGAAGGATATGAATGTATATGTGGATTCAGAGCATGGAATCATTGTTTACCGTTCCAGTGTAGTGTTTTTTGTGTCATATCATGTCATGATTATGATCCCCGGTCAGCTTAATTACAATGAGCTACAATGCAGTTGTTGAAGTCATAGATGCAATGATATTGTGAAATTGCAATTTGATATTCTATTGTATTAGAACCATGGGGTGAGAGAATCAGGAAAATTCTTCTAAAGAACCTCCACGTGCCCGTCCAAAAGCCAATATTAAAAATCCTATAATGTATACAAAGAGCTGACACGTAGAATTTCCTCGAAGTTCCAATTCAGCGAGGAAGTAATTTAGCTCGAAATTGTTAAAAGTAATTTAGGCATATTATAACTTTGTCACGTAAGCGAGAAACTGGCTTGCCTCTTAAGTTTGGCAGAAATGGCGACGGAATCCTCTGGCGTAAGGCCAAGCACATATCGACCGCGCCTCTACTATAATTCCAACGCACCGATTTTGACTGAATGCTATCTTAACGACGAAAAGTAAGCATTTGCTTTGAGACGTAAGCAAACAAAAAAACATACAATTACATTGTGATTGTAGTTCCAATTTGAGTAATCGATTTTAGTGGTAATGTAGAAATGGGGGAAAATTTGGCGATAGTAGCAATTAACAAATTGAGAATATGGGGTCATAGGCTCGACCCATAGATAATACAAGGAAATGAAAAAAAAAACATCAATTACTGGATTGGGTGTCGTTGACTTTGGTTTGACGGCCTAGTTTATTGACTAAGGAACCTCCATAGTCGATAAACTAGGCCGTTTTTCTATATCGTGTTAAAACATTTCTACTTACAGACCTTTTAGCGAGTGTCTATTATCATTGAAGTCCATGGTATGTATCAGATTCATCTTCAAAATCAAGAATCAAAGAACAAGCTTATTTCAAGTATTCTCTTCTTAGTCAACATTGTTCACATTTGAAACTTCAAAAGTTGTTTCAACATTATCAATACTTTCAACGATGTTATAACTGTAAAGCCTTCTTCAAATAGTTTGCTTCGTGTTTACTCAGTAAAGGCTGCCAAGTTTACTAACTAAACAATACAAAAATATTAAATTACAATACAACAATCCTGAATTTTGACCGTCTTATTTACATTTTATGTTTAAAATATCTAGTATCTCTACTGCTTTTATAGCAAGCATATTTAGAGTATATAACGTCGAATATGTCTGGCTTTCCTAAAAGGCGACTAAGGGATAATAATGACGAGGATGAGCAGAAGTGTTCTCAACTCTGGTAATTTGGGGAGATACTCGTAAACTGATTTCATTGCCTCCATCTGCAGGGTCAATGTGTGTAACTTCGCTGCTATATGTGGAACCCGGCCGCATCAAGTATTTTGAACATTCTTCTTCCTATGGTGTGGATGGGATTTCAAATGTGTCATTCCAGAACATAATGATGGGAATTGTATCGAAAATTTGACAATCATTAGTAAAGCTGAAAATGAAGTAAGAGGAAATTTAAGTCTACAAAATCAACTAAGTGACCAGGTTAGTGATACTGGCATATATCCTGAATAATCGTCGTCTGCAGCCATCGGAAGGCCCACGTTTAGCAATGAACATTTATGAGCTGATACGATGAAATTCAAACGCCAAATAGCTCCCGATAATGTCTGGAATGTTGCTACTATCGCCGATTTCATTCTGGTAAACGAAACAGCAGACATTGTTGACGCTATATCTAAGTACGCAAGTCCTAATTTAGCGTGGGTTTATACAAAAACAAATCTATTTCATCCATTATTGAAATTAAATAGACCGTAGCGAAAACAAATGGAACAAGTCTAGCACTACTTTGTTTTGTTCGCGTTAAATATAATCGAAACCTTATCGGCTCAGACTTCGTTTATTATTTAAACGAAGTCGAATATTAACGAATAAGATAAAACTTGAAGTTGAACGTTAACTGTTGATTTAACATTCCTATAGTAAATTTTAATCATAAAAAAGTAAACTGCAAGTTAATCCGAATGATTAGTTAGACGCATCATCGATACATCGGGCATTCACAATCGGCACCATCATTGACAATCGATTAATTATCTCGACTTTGTCTGTTTCACTCGATTGCGTCGCTATTACGATATTAGCTAGATGAAACAAGTCACGCTTGAGTTCCTAAAGAGATAGGCAGAGATGTATGTACTTTAGTTTTTGTTGATGATTTATTTTCATCCTAATGATAACCTTCTATATCTTTTCTCTTGTCTTCTTCTGTGCTCGTGAGTTTTTTTTTTTTAATTTAGGTTATGTTTTGTATGCACATGCTTCTCTGACAAATAAAACCTATTTTTTCTTTCTTTCTTTCAAAAAAAAGAGTCTTATCACAATTACAAGAGTCAGAAAACACAAACGACCAGTTGATTTGTAGGTATTTACGAGTAAGTTCAGCTTTTAGCAATTTATTTTGGTCCTGGCGTTGTTTATATTATGATGAAAAACAATACCTAGAATCTTAATTTACGACTAAATCATCAATGATTTATTTACGATTAAAGCATGTGACCAGATGATCACAATTAATGGTTTCTCCCAGTCATTCGACACTGGAGAGCGGGGACATTCTGAGTTCGTGGCGTGTTATGATAAATATTTAAGAACTTGCATCATATCTGACCCTGATAACGGTAACTATCGATTTAAAAATTACAGTAATAGGTACCTAAGCTACTTCTTTTTTTTTAGTTACCTACTTAGTAATTTGAGATGTACACTTACAGTTACTGTACCTAAATAAACTATGTCTGCGATACTGCTTATCAGTTTATTTTTCCGTACCCACCTCATCATTATTATATAGCAGTGCCCCGCGGTGTCACCCGCATAAGTGTCGATCCCGCGGGAATATCGGGATAAAAAGTATTCTATGTGTTAATCCAGGGTATCAGCTACCTCCATACCAAATTATATCAAAATTGGTCCAGCCGTTTGTGCGTGAAGAAGTAACAAACATACAAACACACTCACAAACTTTCGCCTTTATAATATTAGTGTGATATATCGTGTGATTGGTCCAGTAAGTAAGTGGACGTGAATTATCGGCTTGTGGCATCAAACAAATGTGCATGAAAGTAGGCCATTGTATAGCCAGAAATGTCATCGAAATTCTTCAACTGATAGGACACAAAACACAGCAATGGGAATAGAACCGTCTTAGGAGAAATCTAGACCGACATTTTTATTTGTGACTGTTAGCAAATGATACTTTAAATTTAACTAAACTTGTTCAGACTTGTTCCCAACTCTCCCATTCAATTGCGACTCAGTAGCATTATATAACGTGTACTGTCTTATCAAATGTTTTACTGACAAGCGTGAGTTCAGAATTATGTCTCTTATCACGAGTTTTCGAACGAATATCGCTCATCTTCGTCTAATAAACATAAATGTGGAATACCTATAAAGTTTAATACGCACTTTTAGTCTGAAGTAAGCCCAAGTCAGTGTGTCATTGTCATGCGCAGATACAGACTGTAAAATTGACAGTTTACTTAATATACATTTTAGTACAGGAGGTCGTGAAAGATCGTTTTAATACCGATTCCGTGGATGATGGAATTTAAATTACAGTCTTTATATTTTATGTTTTCTACAGTACCGCTTTACTCTGTGTAAATTATTTCGTGCTCCCAAAAAAGGTGAAGGAAAACATCGTGAGGAAACCGGCATATCCTAGAACCA
Organism: Luperina testacea; assembly: GCA_927399505.1. Classification (NCBI taxonomy): domain Eukaryota; kingdom Metazoa; phylum Arthropoda; class Insecta; order Lepidoptera; family Noctuidae; genus Luperina; species Luperina testacea. Next base: position 7,376,463 of record OV656771.1, read on the forward strand.
AAAATTCGAAGACATGTGACATCTACTTACCCGCATTGGGCCCGCGTGGTGGATGACGGCCCACTCCCTCTCACCGATAGGAGGCTTGTGTCCCAACAGTGGAAACATTAAAGGCTGATTTATGCATATGCTTATGTTACAGTACCGACTCTGTCCATTGCGCCGTATGTTATAACGTTCACGATAACGCAATGAATGGAATTGACAATGAAAGAGATCGAGAGACTGCTAAGTACGGCGAACTTCAACAAAGAGATTCAAGCAAAAAGTAAGGGATGTCGACCAATGGTGATATTTCTGAGTAATTAATAACAGATAGCGTTATCAAGGGGTCAACGCCGGAGCTACGTCACAGGCGCAACACTAAATGAGACACAACACTATATTGACTTGCCCTATACACCTTTGAACATTTAAATAAGTGCTCGTAACTGCGCTATTCAGTTCATCTTTTACGTTATAAGGTACTATATCGTGTTTATTAATAGAAAAACAAATCATTCTAAAGTTATGTTCCACAAAATCTTCTTGAAAATCCTGACAAAAGGCAGTGACGTCCAACACTAAAGAAGATACCGTTAAGTACAAACTCAGCGAGTTAGAGGCTCTTGAGTTACACGTTGAACACGACAATTCAGTATTTATGTGAAGACGGTTCGGGTCGCACTAGCCGTTATCATGAACACGGCAAACCCTGGCCGTCCCTACATTGACCCTTACAACAGGTGCGGAATAAACGAAGTACACATTCTGTTGCTTCTTATTTATTAATCACAAGATAAAGGTAACAACCAACCCATCTATATTTTGTATGTTTTATAGCTGCCTTTTATGTGCTTTTCTGAAATAAATTCTTTGACTTTCACTTTGAGCTAAGGAGTGAAGAGGAACCTCCTGTTTAAAAACTGATGATGGAACCTATATCATAGGTACTTCAAAACAAAGTCTATTAAACTTCCCTACTACGTACACGTCATTTCTTCTGCAAATGACAGCAATAAAACCAACACCTCGAAACTTAAAGTCGCCTGTCCCATTTCAGACATGAAAATGAAGCAGAGTTCTTACTGCAAAAGTTCTCTTGCAAATGTGCCTTACATTTTATTTATTCTGAAGTATGTCGACACTTATGTACCTGCTACCGGCGTTCACGTTAAGTGCACTGTGTTCAGAGCTAAATTAATAAATAACATTATTTTTATGGGATTATCTTGCAGGGGTGTGTTGGTAATATTATGTACGGCTGACCCATTTCAAAACCTAGTAAGGGACATTTTTTACAAAAATCGTTTTATTGCATAATCTTGCTAACCTAGAAGGTCTCTACCAAATACAAAAACACCAGCGTTTTAAACTTACGAGTACATAAAAGGAGATATATTTAAGCATCGATACCTATTAAGTGCACCATTGACTCCCTAGTGACTATTTTAAAACCTAGTAGGTCACTTTAACCAATTCAAAACCTCTTTTACAACCATTAGCATCAATATTACGTTTAAGCGCTCTCCTGTAAAATTTCATTTTAAGTCCTTACTAGGTTTTGAAATGGTGCAGGTGCATAGGTTTTTCTACATGAGTCAATCTACCTAGCCTTTTCTCATCTATGTTGGGGTCAGCGTCCAGTCTGGCCGAATGCAGCTGAATACCAATATTTTATATGGAGCGACTGCCTATCTGACCAGCACAACCCAGTTACTGGGAAATACGATACCCCTTGGTAGCAGATTTTTGGGTTTCTGACTACCCGTAACGACGGTCAATGATCTACGAATGACAGCCGGAACCAGCAGTTTATGTAAAGATATGTATGTACGAATGTGTATGTAAAGATGGTCCCACCGCGACATAAGTCCACCTGATCCATTGACCCGTGCGGCTTTTATTTTTAAGTCACAATGCCCTTACCTTAATAGGCTCCATAATTCTTATATTTAGAGAGAACTGTATTTTATTAATAGTGACGTAATTTAGTAGATTATATACGTAGGTATATAATCTACTACGAGAAGTGACCCTAAATCTAGTGACCCCTGCAATGTCGGCAGATTGTATATCAGTAATCTTAACTTCATATCATAAAAATATTCGCCTTAGAGCGTTGGTTCCGATTATTATTTTTAAACTGTGGATATGAGATAGGTAATCAATGTAATAAACTTAATTATCATATTATATACAAATAATTATTATACCTAAGTACAATCCCGATAAGCAGTACTTTAAATGCGTAATTTGTTAACAGTAGCGCAAAGACATAAACGTTAATAGATAAGACGAGAATATTATTAGCAACACTAGGTACCTACAATGTTGCCAGCAATATAAACACATATTACCCCAGAAAAATTTATAAAACACCTAAAAATATATGAAAAAGAAAAAAAACAGGGGTTAATTGGACTAATTTGTTTGTATAGAACATAGATATAGGTAAGTGTCTATGCTACAGAATGATTTACTGATCTATTCAACTTAATATGCCTATACATATAGAATATTTTGATCATTGCAAAAATAATTATGTTTACGAACAGGAAAAAATTACGACCCCTGTAACGCCACAATGTGTTTGTCTTGGAAATTACAGGAAAAAATACCTACTCGAAAATGACTTAACGTTTTTACTTTTTTATATCGAATGTTGCCAAGTTATCTTCCTAAACACATTTAACAAGAGTTATGGGGTGCGAATTCATGTTTTATTGCAAGGGAATTAAGGTACATGTTGAAGCAATCAAGTGTAGGATGATAAAGTATGCTGGAGTAAGTGACCCGGAAGCTTTTAAATTACGCCCGTTCAATATTTTATTCGGCAATGAACGATGCTTCGATATTTCTGAAGCGTTTAAAATGTAAGAGTTTTTTTTTGTTTAGTTTACATACCTACTTATCGATATGAAAATCAACATAGGTATTCTTTTGGATTTCCAAATATAGTGAAATTCTCTTAGAAGAGATGGTTGAAGTTCTGGGTATTTTTGAGAAGATTTTGCATAGAAACAACTTGGAATTTCAAGAAAATTTAAGTAGGTTTTCCCGTCTTCCAAAGTAATGACGTTTCATATAAAAAAGTTATTAAATAATAAGGCGTGACGTGTTTTGTTACTTAATCTAGGTACCTAATTAAACTTAAGCTTGTTTCAGTTTATTTTTAATTATTTTAATTTTGAATTGTTGTTTTCTTACTATTTGCTGTACTCTGGACGCTTTTAACGCGTAGGTACGTCTTTTTTACATCGTTCTCAAATATAATTATAAATTCAACATTAATGATGTAACTAATATTTTTGTAAAAATATAATTTAAAAGAGTGTCCATGGAGTTTCTTGCCCTTTCTTCTCCATAGGTACCTACGCTTTGGAATGGGCAACTAGCTTCATATTTTCTGACGACCGACTTCTTGACAATTCAAAAGTGCTTGTAAATGGTTTAATTGAAATAAATTCTTTGAGTTGAGTTTGAGTTTAGCATCATGTAAAAATTAACAAGTTATGTTTACGTTAGTTGGTTATACGAATAACCGAGTAAATATATTTTTTGTTAATATTACGATGTATAAATAGTTTTGCTTTATTAACTGCCTCGTTGTCGTTGGTCCATTGGTCGAAGGCGCTACTGCTGAGCATGAGGTCCTGGGTTCATTCCCGGGTCGGGCAAAGAGTTTTTGAACCGGAATCTGGCTTTGTGCCCGGTTTGTGGCAAACGGTTCGTCCCCTGTTATATGGGACTTAAACATAGCGGGTCAAATGTGGGTGTACTTTAGATGTACCTCGGCCTTAAACCTTGAGGGAAATAAATGTGTTGCGTTATGTCATAAATTAGAAGATTATATCCAAGATAAGATCGCTTGGAAACATGCTGGTCCTGCTCCATAGGACAATGTAGAGTCCTATTTGAAATAAATGCTTTGACTTTAACTTTGTTAATATTTTTAACTCAAAAATGCTTGCTAGGCAAAACATATGTTTATTTTACCATAAACACTAACTTCGTGGAACTTTGTAACACAGCTTTTTCAGCATCTTACCTGAAAAGAGAGAGGGAAAAATTAATTAAGGAAACAGTCATTTCATTAAAATACTTTGAAATAAAATTTCTTTTAGCTTTGTTTGTACAAACAGAACAAAGTGTTAAGTTGGGATATCATTGTTTATTAGAGTTCCTTGCAAAACTCATATTAACATAAATGGCAATCATATTTATGGTATCTAGCAAAGACAAGGAACTACGTTTAACTGAAAACTAGAAAGAAGTTTTTGCAGAAATTTTAAATCCTCTTAAAATATAAGAAAAATATAATGTCTCTAGGCAATACTACGTTTCCTAAAACGGTTCTTCGATGTTGTTTTTTTTTAAAAAAACTTATTTTTAACAAAAAACTTTTATTAAAAAAAAACTTTTTTTTTTTTCAAATAACCTTTTTTTAAAACATATCATCATAATAATAATAATTTGCCTATAACGTTCCCACTGCACGGACACAAGCCTCATCTCGGTAAGAGGGAACCCGCATTGGGCCCGCGTAGTAGATTACGGCCAACTGGCCATAATCTACTACGCAGGCCCAATGCGGGTTCGTACAAGTCACATGACTTTTACCAACCCGCATTGGCAACCGACACGCCGGTTTCCTCACGATGTTTTCCTTCGCCGTTTTACATTAAATAATAAATATAAACTTTAATATAGATTAACTTAAAATGCTTAATTAAACATAAACATTTAAGTATAAACCCCAGCTAGCAATTAAATCAAAATATTAAGAAACTCCGACTCAACAACATCAACTCACACTTGACCGCTTTTCCTCGTGTCTTCAAGTCTCGTCTGTTATTATTTAAGGGCGTCCATTAAATAATGAAACGCTTCTTAAAAGCTATTACGTAGATTATTATTATTATTGGAAACACGGAAAAGTACCTTAAGCCCAGGTTCGTACGGGCGTATTTTAATCGCGGCGATTTATTTCGGGCACTTAATTTTCAACGTTCATCTTAGCGTCGAGAGTCAAAAATCCAACAAGTTTTCTTGACGCGCTGGGATGTGCTCCGTTGGATTCTCAATGCTTGATCCAATACTGAGAGTTGAATACGAGTGCGTGAAAAAAATCGCTACGACAAAAAAATCGCTCGTGCGTACGTGGGCTTAGGTACTTTTAGCAAGAAAAAATATAGAAACAAAATGTGAAGACGGCTTAGCAGAAAATTTCGAAGGCACATTAATGTTTGGGGAAAGTCGCAATCAGTAAATTTTTAGACGGTATATTTTTTTTTCCATAAGGTGTAAGACGTTTAGGAACTGTTTAGAATTAAATTGTAAATACTGGCTGCTAGAATACGACAATAAACTAAGTTAAAATTTAAGCAATAGTTCTTCTAACTTAACAGTCATCCGTTTTCATCAAATTCTACTAAATTCTCGGGTTGGAGCTGAGATTTACGCAAAATTTTCGACTGGACTATATTAGAATATTATAAGCGTAAACAGCCTATACCGTTCCCACTGCTGGGACACAGGCCTCCTCTCTGTAAGAAGTAGTCGGCCATAATCCACCACGCGAGCCCAGCGCGGGTTGGTAGATCTCACATGTCTTCGAATTTTTGGTTCTAGGACATGCCGGTTTCCTCACGATGTTTTCCTTCGCTCACGGGTTCGAACCCACGACCTACGACACGTATGTCGGGGCCGTTAACACTACTAGACAGACAGTCGACTGGTATAAAACTCTACAAAAGAAGATACATATGTAGGTACATACCTACTAGGGTGTCCCTTATTTTTCAAAGTTTTTATTTTTTAACGCATACGTCTTAGTTTTGTTCATATGTTCCTAAAACACTCGAAAATACATTTTTACCTCATTTGGAGAACGATAACCCGTGCCGACTTGCATCGAAACATGTTCATACAAGTAACGCCAAACTAGCGGCGCGCACCCGTCGTATTTGTCATTTGTTCACAGTAACTCTCGTGATTAACATATTGTTTTAATATTAAAAAAATGGCAGTGGAATTAAGAAGCAATAAAAAAAGTATTTTCTTAGTTGGTGACGTGAACCATCAAATAACTGGGGCAAAGTTACCGTCTAATCGTCAAGTTCTTGCAGTACTCTTTTTTAACATTCGTGAAGTTAAATTGACTGTTAATGAAAGCGCAAATCTTGTCGTTCGAGAGTGTATTATATTCTGGGAAAAAGCTAGAATCCCTACCAGAGCTGTGCCTAACTGTGTAAAAAAACTTGTGGATCTTCACCGTGCTTGGAGAGAATTACAAAAAAATTCAAAAAAAACCCAAGATGTTTACAAGCGCCGTGAGGAGGACTTTCAAAACAATTTAGATAATTTATTCGATATAGCACATGCAAATGCTTTGGAATGGATAAAAATAGAAGAAGATAAAATCTTTTTGCAAAAACAAAGAGAACCAGGGCGTCCAGGATGTTTAGCGGGAGTAGATAAAAAGTTAGCCGAGAAAGAAGAAAGAACAAGACAGAGAAAATTAAAAGAAGAGAAAAAAAGACAAGAGCAAATGTGTTCCGAAAGTTTGTCGTCATCTTTAACTACAGCAGATTTTATCGAAACGCAAGAAAATCCCAATCAACCTACCAGCTCTGACGAAAGCCTTGAGGAACCCTTGCCATCGACATCTCAAATGGTAAGTTCTGTAACAACTTCAAAAAGAGGAAGGAAAGACTTCATCACTCCTAAGTTAGTTGCCGCTTTGGATAGATGTCAATTAAGCATAAGGGACTCTGTCTATATACTTCAGGCTGTAGTTGAAGCCCTAGATCTCAGTTGTGATGAGTTCCCGATAAATAAATCGTCTATTCAACGCATTCGCACACAGAGTAGAAAAGTTAGAGCGGAAGCTATAAAATTAGATTTTCAGAATAATTTGCCTGAAACGGTGACCGTTCACTGGGATGGGAAGTTATTACCCGGACTAGACGTAAGAAGTTCTAAAGAAGAACGCCTGCCAATTCTTATTTCATTTGAAGAAAAGGAACAACTTTTAGCTGTGCCCAAACTGGAAAGCTCTTCCGGTCAAGATCAAGCTAAAGCTGTTTTAACTGCACTTCATGACTGGAATCTCGAGGACAAAGTACAAATAATGTGTTGTGACACAACTCCATCTAATACAGGGCGACTGAACGGAGCTTGTGTACTTTTGGAACAAAAACTAGACAGGGAATTATTACTCTTTGCTTGCCGCCATCACGTTTACGAACTGGTTTTAAAATGTGTATTTGAAACAAAAATCCACCAAATCACAAATAGCCCTGACATCCCGATGTTCAAAAAGTTTAGAGACAACTGGAAAACTATTAATCCTGCTGCTATTGAAGCGTACACCGAAATCATCACACAACATTTTTCTAAAACAACGATTGATGAATTGTTGACATTTTATAATCTAGAACTGCAAAAATCCATTGTACGTGACGATTATCGGGAGCTAATTGAATTATCTATTATTTTCTTAGGAGGAGATAATGAGAAAAAGATTAAAATAAGACCTCCTGGAGCAATGCATCAAGCCAGGTGGATGGCTAGAGCCATTTACTCTTTGAAAATATGTTTGTTGCAATCTCAGTTCAAAATTAGCGCCAAGGATAAACGCGCCGTACAAGATATTTGTTTATTCATTGCAGTTATGTATGTAAAACCATGGCTTGGATGTAGTCTGGCGGTCAAGGCACCAAATCAAGATTTGCGCTTTTTAAGAAGTCTTAAGGAATATGAAACTGTTAATAAAGAGATCTCCAAAGCAGCCCTGAGCAAGTTTAGTCAACATCTTTGGTACTTGTCAGAAGAAATAGCTGTTTTATCACTCTTTGATGATGAAGTAGATGAACAAACTAAGACAAATATTGTAGCGAACCTACAAAGAGAGAGTTTGTATGATTCTGTAAAGAGATACATTCCATCAAAAGAAGATATGTCTGATTATTTGTATGGTAAGTGGAAATACATAATGTTTTCATATGTTTTTGCGATTGTTACACATTTAAATATAATAACTTAATACGGTTTTATCGCGTTTATCACATTTTTATATCTAGAACTGACCTGACTAAAAAATGTAATAAACGCGATAAAACCGTATTAAGTTATTTAATTTAAATGAAAATACATAGTTTTATGTCTTATATCCTTCTTAATAAACTAATAATAATATTATCGTGTCTTTTGTTGCAGGAAAATCATTAAATGATTTTGTGTCTGTTAAGAGCACAAATTTATTTGCGCGTTTAAACATTGATACAAACTTCGTGAAGAGACCCGTTTCTACATGGGAAGAAGATGTAACCTATTTGCAGGCAAAAAGAAGGGTTCTTTCTTTAAGGGCCGTGAATGATACAGCTGAAAGAGCTGTAAAACTTATGCAAGATTTCCATGGTCTAGTCACTGCAAAGGAAGAACAAAAACAATTTTTGCTGCGCTGTGTACAAGAGCATAGAAATTTGTACCCAGATTGTAAAAAAGAGACCCTTAGAAGAAAATATCCTTGCTGATTTGTGATGTTCTTTTGATTAATAAATACCTATTTTCTGACTTTCTCTTAGATTATTATTTTTATACAATATAAACATTTTATTTCATTTTATTACACATACACAACGATAAGCGTTAAAGACAGTTAAAGACAACGATTTTTAAAATCTTCAAGGCTCTGTCGGCACGGGTTAATGTTGACATATAAAGATAAAATTTTGTATTTGATTAAGTTTAGGTAGTTTAAAAAGAATTAAGGGGTATGCATTTCGATATCTGAAAAAAAAAATTTTTCACCTATATAAGGGACACCCTAATACCTACATACCAACTAATAGGATATCTAAATGAAATAGCACCACTCCCAGACTTCCCCAAGGATTGCCTCCACTTGTTTACCCGTCAGTTCTAAATGAACTGGCCTCGCTTATTAGAAACTGGACGTGCAGTGCATAATACAATTTATTTATTGCACATCTGTTCCAACAAGAGACTTCAAGTTCCAAGAAAATGTCAAAACTTTCACCTTCACAATGGGATCTAGAACAAATCTATGCCGTTAAAGAGAAACCGCGAGAAAAAAGCTTAAAAGACGTTTCCAGCAAAAAATGTGACTCATTCAATTTGCCTTTTAAATAAAGGACGTATAAGACTTCGTGGGACAGTCTCAAAACTTCACTGGGATGCGGTTTATTAACGAAGTCTCCGTAGAGAGAGCATGAAACTTCGGAACAGCTTGCACCAGCTTACTCGACGATCGAAATGACTAGCCCGCTGAAATGTCCGTCGATTTCAAAACTTTCGAAACTGACGATCGTGTTAAATCCAAAATTGGAATTTATATTGAAACTTTGGGAGAACGTGTAATTTCAAAGAACGGGGAAGTTCATATATTGTTGGAATTTCATATTACTTACTTAAACTTGGAATGGAAAGAAAACACCTAGCTGGGAGTTTTCTTTTTGAAGTCGAAGACTGTGAGTTAATCTTTATCAACTTGGGTAAAACGAGCCTTCCGTAGAGTGTACAGAGGAAATACGAAATAATCAGAAATACCATTTTTCAACAGCTAACAAACCAAAAAAAGCCTTATCCATCTGATGAAAACTAAATAAATGGAAATATATTCTGCAAGCTTTACATAGTCCGATGGGAAAAATAAGAGCTAGCGCATGTAAACTCCGAACCACAGCATCCAGCGTCATTGATATGCAACAGGAGTACTTTGAGGACGCTAACAGCTGTTGACAATGAATTGTGCGAACACACAGGGGACGAAACGGTGTAAAGTTGCAAATTCGCAATCTTGAGGCGATTGGCGATGTCCGGAACTAAACCAAACGAAGGGCCAACTCGGAACTTGAAAGCAGTATAACTTGGTCCGGAATGCAAGAGTCGCGGGATGAGCTAAGTTAAATAAGAGCGGCATTGAGAGCGCCGACTCAACGCATTTTGGAGCCAGTAATCAGGATATTTGGCGAGACAAAAGCTGCTTTAATTTTTTCACCCCAAAAGATTTGCAAACTTTATCTACGACGCTGATGAGTTCGAACTTCGTACTATAGTTTATATATTGATGTTACATTTTCTGTGATTGGAAAGTTTGATGAATATTTCAGTGTCTGCCTCTTCTGATACTGTCATAAATCAAAACTTGAAGAGATTCGGCTGGTGAATAGCTAAGTGAAACACAACTGCTTAATACGAATAAACGATCTAATGCGCGGTCACTGTCGCACTGCATAGAAAAGAAAGAGAAGCGTGATGACACAACGCTGATAAATTTATTGCAAAATATGAAGCAATTATCTATTTGCGAAAATCTATTGTTTGGACTAAAACATTAAAACACTATTGCAATTGAAAGTTTTTGGAGGTATATAATATTTTTCTATCGTATCAAATTAAGTATTATGTTTTCAACATACTATCTAACTGGCAGTCTAGCATATATCCTGAAGAATATCTTATATTTTTCTGATTTTATTTACTGTAGTCGATCATATACTTTTAGGCATTATAAAACTTGCATATTTTTGCGTTTAGGTCCTATAGTCCCCTTAATGTGAGAACCAGACTAAGCATTCTATTTGCAAGTTTCTTAATTATGTTAACTTTGTCCCTGCGGGCTGTTTTAATTCAGCGTTGTCGCTGGATAGTGCTGATATTGCTTCTTTACATATTTCCATTATTAAATCGTTTAACAGTCTTCAGTGCATGTGAATAAAAGAGCGATGAATATAAATGTTGGTGGATGGAGAGAGAGAGAGGAAGGCCAAAGAAAAGATGTATGGATTGTGTGAGGACTGAGGAATGATATGAAAGAGAAAGAAGTGAATAATAACGTGACGGTTGATAGGGGAGAATAAAACACATCGGACAAGAGCAGGAAGACGATGATGAGTCTTCAGCTCTTACGCACTTCAATACTTATCATAAATCGCTCACCACATGACGGGACCATAATCTTTGCTTCCACTTCCAATTTTATTTTTTTCCAGAATGACTTATTCTGGGAGCAAATCTCCATGAAAGGCCGTATTCTGTATTGAATGGTGAGTTGACGTAGTGTATAGAAGCAGTGATATCACTACAGACAAGTTAAGTCGAGAGCGACCCGGTCGCAGATGTTCGCAGGAGGCACCCGACTAAATTGGGTCACAGTCGAGCTGAACTAAGCGGTGCATAATTAATAGCACCATCCATTCGCAATCTCTTAAACCTCTCAGATATCGCTTATAATCGCTCACCAGCATAAATTAATAAATGTGTCAACGCTGAAACTGAGCCTGGAAATATTTCTACTGTTCAAGTTACAAGAGATTTACTTATTGAATACTAGCTCGCCGCTGCTGCATCAGAAAATCAAGATTTCCTTTTTTTTTATGTAGTTTATTGGTAGATCTGTATATCAAATCTACCACCAAGTGTTAATCCATCCAAAGGTTGTCTTTAAAAGATGGCTCTCAGCGATAAGACCGCCCATTGTGTCACCCTTTGTACAGTTTCTATATTTATGTCTGTAATTTATATGGTGTACCTAATAAAAAGTATTCTGTTCTATTCTATTCATGTGGGTCCCAGAAAACGTCTGGAGACATCGAGGCAGACCCAGAAGATGGCGGGACGAGCTTGACGCCTGCAGACAGGTTTAGTCCACACTAGCTCAAGACAGAGAGGAGTGGAATCCTTTCCACTCCTCTATGTAGAACTCTCTGAATACGGAAGCCTTTGCTCTGCAGTGGGACGATATAAGTTATTTAAAATCACGCAGGCTGTCTATCTATACTAATACCTAATAAAGTTGAAAAGTTTGTTTGTTTGTATGCGCTAATCTCTGCAACTACCAGTCATTAGGGTCTCATAGGCTATTTAAAATCACGCTATGGCCCTTAAGAGCCGAGCAAAAGAGGCAGAAAGAATGATAAGCGAAAATAAAACAAAAGCGGAGTGACGCAGTGGATTGGAGCCCGATGCTGTTTTATAAAAAAATTAAATGCAGCTGTAATTTCAGTGTATCTTACGACTTCCACGCAAACGAACTCGCGGGCAGCCCCTCCCTGCTGCGACTTGAGAAAATATCAAGATTTTTTTATTATATTGTAGTTTAATACGAATGTATTATACCTACAGATAAACCTTCCGGAATAGATGGTGAAAAACCGCAATGAAATATATGGTGTAATCTATCCTACGAGTATGTCCTTTCCCGGGATTCGAAACTATCTCTATACCAAACTTCATCTAAATCGGTTCAGCAGTTTAAGCGAGAAGAGGTAACAGACAGACAGACACACTTTCGCATAAATAATATTAGTATAGATTGAAACAATTATCTTCCAATGGCTGGTTAATGAGGCTAAAATTATTTATCAGTTTTAATTCTATTAGTCCTGTTTGGCAAATTGCGAAAGTTAATTTAATTCAAAAGTTTATCAACAATCACTTGGAACTCTGAAACCGTTCAACTGAAAGCCTTACAAATTAGGTCAGCAAAGTACAACATGAGAAAATAAATAAACAATTATTTTTCACTGGCATTCTTAATTAATCTAATTGCCACTGATATTTCTGCTTTACACCGTATTTTATTTACTTAGGTATATTTTTTATTGTAAAAATGATTGAAAATACAGATATTTATGTTATGTATGAGGCACACACATAGTACTTTTAGCAGGTAGATACAGTAAGGTAGTCAACGACCTGCTTCGATACCAATATTCATTATAAATAGCTCTTCGCATAACGTCACATATTTTACCCTGCGTTATGGATTCAGAAATATTTCGAATATTTCAATACACATGACATTTTTACGATATTCGGAATTTACCCTACATGAATATGTAGAATATCTCGATCGTCTCATTGACCCTATTCACTCAAGCGCGGCTCCGAACCTCTAACCCCGCATTCACGAGGCTGAATATAAAAAAAAAACTTTTATTCATTATATTCAAATAAACCTCTTACATATAGGTAGTCGTAAACTCGAAACTCCACATTCCGTTCCCAGGACGAGTAAAGTTTAATTGGGTTTTTCTATTATTCATATACATGTGCAGTCTGAGATCTGAACTTTGGCTCCAGTCGCTGTTGCCTTCACTCATTAAGAATTTAAGAGTATTACAGAACAAGTGTTGTGGCTAACAATATGGTTTTCATCCCATCTATTCGAAAAGGACGACTTGGTTCGCCTTTAAGTGCACCCAAAGGTGGTGTTTTCTATAAGAAACTTTTAGCGGGCAGTAATGAGTTTTTAATCCTCTTTATAAGTGCGCCGCAATTATCTTTGCCGCGTACTTTTTGAATTTGGAACATCATAGTGTTCAGCGCCAAAGAAATCAAACGCAATGTTTGAATAAAGACTGGCTGGTACGATGGCTCATAAGTAGTCGATCCGCGCGCCGGCTGAATACAAAAAAAAAAGAAATCAAATTAAAAACGCGCGCGTTTTCGTCAATTTTCACGGATTGTTAGAAATTCATGGTTTTGTTTAGAAATAAGTTTTTAGTTGTTTTTTATTAGATACTATTTAATTTCAATTTAGTTGTTACTCTATGTTTTATCAAATAATAATATTACAATAAAATATGAGGCGCCTTTTATTTTCTCATAGTGGGTGATGAAAAGTAGAGTGTATCACTCGGGTGCAATATATTTTTGACTCGGGCGACGTACTTTGAATCCCTCGCTACGTTCAGGATTCTACTAAAGAATCCCTCGCTACGCTCGGGATTCTACTCTAGAATCCCTCACTTCGCTCTGAATTCAAAAAAGCGCCCTCGCCGTAAATATATTATTTTGCTCCCTTATGATACAATCTACTATTACTGCACTCTGTTCAATAAAGCTCCTGCAATAAGGCGCGACGCGCGACGCAAATCGCGCGCGACTTGCGGTGCCTTTGTATCGCGTGTCTTGTCGCGCCTGTTTGTCCAGTACCCGGCGATAAATATTGCACATCGACCTTTACCTTTTTTGTATTTTATACAAAGAATAAAAATAATTATCAAAAGAAGCAAATCATAATTGTTTTAACAGCTCCTAATAGATACCGGACTGTTTGTATTTCGTGCGACAGAGATAACGCTCTACGAAATCGAAATTAGCCGATTGTCTCTTTCCAAAGGTCGATGTGCAATATTTATCGCCGGGTACTGTAGGAGCCTTTACGCTTATTTATAACGCTTAATAATAACGAGTGTGGAGGGGCAGCCGCACAGTTCGATCGATCAGGTTCAGCTACGCTTGCCCCGGTTGGTCCGTGGGTCGGTGACCATCTTTACATATCAAGAGCCCTCCGTGCCTCGGAAAGCACGTTAAGCCGATGTCCCCGCTGGTCGTGGATCTTTGGCAGTCGTTACGGTTCATTGGAAGGCCAAAGTCTGACAACCAGTCTTACCAAGAGGTATCGTATTACCCAGTGACTGAATTGTAGAGGTCGCTTCTTGTAAAATACTGGTATTCGACTGCATCTGGTTAGACTAGAAGCCGACCCCAACATTGTTGAGAACAGATGAATAACAACGGGTGTGATGAGTCTGTATAGCCTGTGTGTCGGTTGCTTTAGTAAAGACGTGCCAGGGCAGCAGGTGAAAACGGTGCTGACGGTGGACTCTTTTTTGACCTATTGATCAGTGAAGTCAACAACAACAAAGAAAGAGACATGGAAAGCTGTAAAAGATACCTTTGTCAAACGTTTAAGAAAACATGTGCTAAATCTATATATAAAGAAATTCAAAGTCCAGACAGAGTGCTATATCAACGCACAGCCTAAACCGCTGGTCCTAGAGACATGAAATTTGGAGGGTGTGTTCTTTGTGAAGAGTAGGTATCCACTAAGAAAGGGTTTTTCGAAATGCCACCCCTCAGAGGGTAAATGAGGGGAGGGTGAAATTTAATCGCGGACGAAGTCGCGGGCAGAAACAAGTGCTTGTATATTAGAACTGAAGAATAAGATTCCACACTTAAAAAAACTACCGATCAAGCTTTTATATCGTAAGCTGTGTTAAAAAAGTATATCATCATAAAATAAAAAAGTTTGAGTGCCAGTTCAGCTACCATATACGTATACGTACCAAAACAAAACAATTTTATGGCCTACGGTCACACAACGTAAACTAGAGTAGTGCCAGAGATTTGGTCGGCGACATTGCCCTCTGAGCACCTCATTAGCCGCGTATCGACCGAAACAGCCCCCCAGTCGGGAGCCATTTACCGACCAAAGCTTAAACCACCACACGCCATATCGTCATATGACGGTATTACGTAGGACCATGATTACACTCCTTGAGCCAAAGATTGCAAGATTAACGATTATTTATATGCCAACAATTAAGCTCTATAAATCATCTTCCTAGCCTTTTCCCAATTACACGACGTACGTTGGGTTGGGGTCAGCTTTCAGTCTAACCGTATGAAGCTGAATACTAGTATTTTACATATAGCGACTACTCATCGTTGCAGTCGCTCCATATCTGACAACCAGTCTTACCAAGGGGTATCGTATTACCCAATAACTATAGGTACTGGGTAATACGATACCCCTTGGCAAGGCTGGTTGTTTGACTTTCGAGCTTTTGACGACCCGTAGCAACTGTCAAAGAACCACGAATGACAGCCGGGTCCAAAGTCTTAACGTGCTTTCCGAGGCACGAAGGGACCTCGGTATGTGAAGATGATAATAAATTCACAGACCGAATTGGTCCGAGTAGCTTAACCTGATCGATCGACCCGTACGGCTGTCATTACTGAGCCACACACCCGTCCAATTAAGCTTTACATCTCAATTATATTGACGTGCCGGCTAAAATAAGTATGTGTGTTCAGCAATTGTCAGTTCTGGAACTGGGTCACAGACGCCCCAGAGTGAGCCGCATACTTAATTTCATTGCACGACTCCAAAACCGTGAGAGAGATTTAATTTTTCTAAAGTTGGTAGGTACTCCAGAATCGCAGTTTTTTTTGTGTGCATGTTAAACATTATGACCCAATGTTGTTGTTTTTTTTTGGGGTATTTGCTGTTTTAAGAGTAGTGGTGATGAAATTGTTTACACGTAGTAAAGCGTCTGTCTCGGTTCGAACCCACACGACTTGTAACTTTGTAAGTCTGGGCCTATGCCACTGGACCACCTCTGCTCTGTCATCGTGTGTCGTTTTTATCGATATCGATAAATCAAAATGTGAAGCTTGATTTAACCTTGATATTTATCGATACTTCACTGGTAACAGAAACGATTGATGAAAATCGAGCTAAGTATGCTTACTTAGCCCGATTTTTATCAACCGTTTCTGTAACTACTACGTTTCTGTACTGTTATATTTTAGTGGCCCAGGGTAACACTGTCAATTTGTAAATTAAAGCAAGAAGTTGAAGGTGTATCCTATCACATATTTCACTCTAAATATAAACACCACGATATTATTCACCTGCAACAAAGCACAAACTTAAAGTTTGACAGTAGAACTTTAAATCGAGTTTAACACGGTGACGTCATCAATGTCAGGCAAGGTAGCCTCCCCGGCCAAGTGAAGCAATACAAAGTTTATTCATCAGACTTTGCCAAGTTTACGACGGAATAACAAAAAAAAAAAAGTTTTTTTTTCCTTTTACTGCATATTTGAATATAATTTCTTGTGTACGAGTGAGGTGTTGATTGTACGGCCCGTCTGGTCGGAGGATCCTCCCTTTTCTATGGAGTATTAGTAACTTAATAACTTTACACCGTGTTCCCCATATCTTTATATTGGTGACCCCGACTCGTATGTATACAGGGTGACATCCCGACTTAGTTACGCAATCAAGGATTCGGCACATGATTCTGAACCTAGTTTAAATTTTTCATCGTGTATTGAAAAAAAATTGCTGTTCCATACACTTTAATCGCGCATTTTTTTATAAAACGATTTTTTTTTTATATCCGTCGAAAATTTTTCTGCACTAGGACTAGAATCATTTGCTGAATTCATGGTTACAGATTGCGTCCTTGCTACCCAGCTGTATAAGATTTTTTTTTTTCATCTTTAAGGTCCCCAAGCTATCCATTTATAATATAAATTGCCAATGTTACTTTTTGAAATATCCAAATTGTATTTGCAAAAATAATCTTTTTTCGCATGTAGGTACACTTCTGAGACATGAAAAGAAAACCTACGTTTTCAAAGCCTTGCATAGATTTTTTTAAATACCAGTATATATGAGCCTGAAACATAGAATATGGGGGAGGCATTTTGCCGAGCAGTGAGTGGGACAGTACAGACTAACGGAAAAATACAGAAATATGAACCTAGAAAAACGGCAATTCATTAGAATTCACGCAATATTTCACTTATTCCACAATTTCTATTCATAGTTACCTCAATAGAAATTATAAACAAAAGAAAGAAAAGAAACCAATAAACCACCAATACCCTTAGATCTTTTCCAAAACGCATTAATTTCTATCGCTACAAAAATTGAGGTTACGATCATAAACAGCGACACAGCAGCGTTCCAGTTCATGTGAAATTGAAAGATTTCGTATGAAGTAGGTCACTATTGACTTTGAAGCATACTTACTACCAAGCATTGTGAGGAGAAGAGATTTCAATGCAACTGCTATTCGACTTTGAGAAAAACTCTAAGGGCGTTTGCCCACCGCCACGTCAACGGTATCAGATCACAGCCATAGTATATGTATATGTTGCAGTCAAAACTCTTAACCAGTCAAAAGTACTATTGACTAGCAAAATCAGTCAAAAGTACTTTTGACCGTATGCTTTAGTCAATAATACTTTTGACTAAAATAACAGTTAAAAGTACTTTTGCCCAATGGAGCTGGTTAAAAGTACTTTTGACTAAGTGATTCCGTCAAAAGTGGTTTTGACTGGTTGTATCAGTCTAAACTCTTAAAAATTATTTAGCATATTATTTAGCATATTTATTTCTTTGAAATAATGTCATTTGACCGAATTTTCAAATGCACTAATTTGCCTGTTTAATATGATATGAGGTACCTAAAGGTATTTGTATTCTCATTCACTCGCTCTTGCATCCAATGTCGACGGAGCCCCGCTTCGCGGGGCTCCTATTTCTGTGAAAAGGGTTTAAAGTAACCTAACAAAACCGAACCTCTGGGTGGGAACATTACATCAAATGAACATTATAACCTTTTGATCAACAGCGCAAATGTTGTTATCGCAAATAAATATTCGATGAAATGAAAATTATGTTAATCGATATTATACAAATTGATTATTTTCCTAAACGTTGTTCGAATTAGTAACATTACATCAAAAGTTGTTATACCAAACAAGGGTGAACCTCTTTTTTATTCACATCTAACGAGTTAATAGTGCTTTTGCCTGATGCTTTATTGCAGTTAAAACTACTTTTGACGAAGAGCGTCAGTCAAAAGTACTTTTAACCGCAAATTTGCAGTCAAAAGTACTAATAACCAATAATTTTCAGTCAAAACCACTTTTGACCAACCTATTCAGTCAAAAGTACTTTTGACTGATTTTGCTAGTCAATAGTACTTTTGACTGGTTAAGAGTTTTGACTGCAACATATACATTGACTATGGCCGTGTGTCACCGACACGTCACTCTCGGTACGAATAATCTCGTTTCTCGTTGACATCCCGTTGACGGTCGCTGATGGGAAAACGGTGTAAGGGCCTGCTCGCACGGTATTTTATGCGACGAATAGGAATACAACTTAATAGTATGACAATAAAATACAATCAATGATAATTATCGTAGGTACAGACGCCAGCACATCAAGCTACCCGAATCTGTAAAATTTTCCCAATCAACTTTGAACCTTATGGTTTAGCAATAAAGTTGAAAATCTATTAAATAAATTTGACAGATTGTAGTAGCTTGATGTGCTGGCGTCTGTACAGTCCGATTCAAATTTTATGGCGGCTCGGAACATTAGGCGAGTCGCTGCGTAGTAACAAATATACGTTTCAGCGAGAGCACGGGGTGAGGTACTGCGCAGCAAGTAGCGCACTTCAGAGCAATCATAAAATTCTAATCGAACCGTACACAATTGAAATTTCAATGTTATTGTCATACTGTTAAGCTATATCCCCTAAGAGAGAGATGCATAAAACATTTATAGTTGCAATGGAGAGAACAGCTAAATGTTTGCTTAAAAGAAATGTTTTGCGTCAAAAGGAACGATATTGTGGTTCAATGTTTTTATAAGCTTTTATTTTTGCTTGGCTTTTTTGCGGTTGGAATAAAGAATTCATTAGGATGTATTTTAAATCTAGTTCTCATTTTCAACTTCAACTACTGCCTTCAATATCCAACTGTGTCTATTGCATTTGGTCACTTGCTTCGGTTCCATGTCAATCGCATCAAAGTTTTCCAATTTAAATTGTAAGTGTTTCTTTGTAATAGCTTCAACAACATAACATAGGTAACCAGCATATTACATTTTTTATCACAGCCCGAAGGATTTTGAAAAAAAGAAAAACAAAACATAATCCTTTGCTTCATATCTTTGAAAAATTCTTCTGATCGGCAAAATAAATAACGCAAAGAATAATGTTGAATTTTCAAAATGGGTTTGTGAGTGTCTTAAGCAAATACACTGGATTTATTGGCAAAAATCTGGATAAGTTATTATCGTTTCAGAAGCAGACGCCTACGTCCTGTACAAACTTGGATAACTTCATCCACTTTCAATTTAGTAATGGATATCTAATATTTAACATAGTGATCCAAAAATAGATGTAGAAATCGCTCAATTCAAGCACCGCTGTTTGGTCGGAAAATACATATTTATGGTTGTTCATTTAATGAAAAATCTACATGTTTAACATCTTACAGGTCCACAATATTACTGCTAACATTTCACGCGGTGTTGTTTATGTATTCGCATTTTGAGATAATCGCCTAAACGTCGTGTGTTTATCTTACAAAGTAGCGCATCTGTTAACTCATATCTACGAATATAAACTCGTTTTGAGTATGTTTGTTGATGTTATCTCTTGATTTGTATGCTCTGCGATGAGGGGAATCCTCAGAGTTAAGTTACGTAGCTTTGTTCGTCTTCTTAACGTGTCGATGGCAAATATAACTGAAATTTTCTGTTTGACCCAGAACTCAGCAATGCTAACACCATTCGCTGACGCAGACATGATGTCCTCACGTGTACAGATGATCTATGCAGCGCTAGATAAAGGTGAGCCATGGTCTGTGGAGAGACGCCGCATATACATTGAGGATCGGAACTGTTCGAGAAACCTTTGGAAACCTCGACGAACCTTTGGAAATCAACACACAGAACAAACTCTGCAGCAAAAAAATACAGAAAGTATTATTCGTTAAAGACTAAAAAACATCTCTTTTGTTTTACAATGTCGTTTTATACAATTCCTCCATCTAGATTAGGTACACCGCCAGCTTCATTGTCGTCTGTAACCCAATTCTCAACAATAGATTTAAGAACAACAAGATTTCAGTCCATTTGTATAATTAAATGTAAATTAAAGACAGCTTCTACTTATTAATTAGAATGAAACTTAACTCGAGAGCTGAGGTTTAATAAGTTTAGATATGTACCTAACGTTATAGCCATGCAACCCGTATGCACTTTGAATGTTGACACTGTGCTATTTTGATGTCATTTGCCTTTAAACTTACACAAGCACACATACATGCAAAGATAATTCTACGAACGGAACGGTCTCTACAGAAATCCCAGAATGCTCCCAAGCTTTAGCCTCAATGCTAATTGAGAGAAAAATGAAAATATTTCCAACGAAGATGCAAAAATTAATTTGCAAGCGCTCCTTTGTTAGCCTCTTGGCAATGTGTAGACCTCGGCAAAAGATAATCCTGCACTGTCTTTCATTTTGAGTATTATAAAGCACGCCTAAGGGATTATGCCAAGGGGATTGGTAGGCTCCCTTATATTGCTATCGCAAATCTGCCTGCCAAACGTGGTGATTAAGAAATGATCCTCCTAAGATTGCTCGAGCCAAACACATTTATTAGACCGTTTGGGACCAAACTACCCTACCATTATGTTTTGCACGTGATTTTTCCCAGTAAAATTAGTATTTCAAAACACTGTTTGGCAATCGTTGATCCCTTATTGACATTTGTCGTCCTCCTTTAGTTCGTTCTACTTTTAATTCCCTTCTAAAAGATTATAAGGGACGGCAAACAACTGCCCAAATTCGTATTACTTAGGATTACTTAACGTTCTCTCTTAAAGTTTTAAGACAATCCCACTGGAATACATATAGTAAATTCTGGGAAATAAAAGGTATCGGAGCCTCAAAGGACCGGAGAAATAGGATTAAAAGAACAAATGCTTTAGCGGTACCGGAAAGAATGGTCCTAGTAGCCGCTTTGGTCCAAGGCTTCCACTTTTCATATTATACGATATCTATAATTCTGTGTAAAATTTTATGCACTTCTGTACCGATTTGTGAATAAAGTTAATAATTGAAAACTTCCTTGGCGGTGTTATTGAGAAAGTTTAGCGAGTCAACCCACAATTTCTTGATAGTGAACTGGAGACGGCAGCCGACACTGCGTAAATTGGTTTCTGAAATTATATTTTTATTGAGTTCTTCTCTATAAACCAGTTTTATGTTATAGCGAATTCACAAAACGTAATCTAGCGCTAAGCTATAAAGGTGGAGTTTCTTAGAGGACCTTGAAAGGGTTTTGTTTTCCCTTTGAAGGTGCCTTGGAGACCTTAATATATTCGTGGAATATATTACCACGTGAGATAAGCGGTTTTTTATTTCTATCACATATACTCTACTAGACATTGTATAAGCATACTCAGCCGTTAATGTTCCAACTGCTGGGAAACAGACCTTCTCTCTGAGAGAGGGTTGGGCCAGAATCCACCACGCGGGCCCAGTGCGAGTTTTTAGATGTCATGTCTTCGAATTTTTGGTTCTAAGACATGCTGGTTTCCTCACGCTGTTTTCCTTCACCGTTTTGAGAGCTGGTGAAATAAATTACACAAAGTAAAGTGCCTGTCTGGGTTCGAACTCACGGTCTAGCACTTGTAAGTCGGGGCCGACACCACTGGGCCACCAATGCCTACCAGACACTGTATACTAGAATAACCAAATGGAATACTTAGAAAAATAGGTACTACATCCAATTTACCGACAGCATCTATGAAGTCATTAGTATATACTCGGACGTTAAATAAGTCATTAACATTAACTACCTCAATTTACTATTAGAATAACAATAACGTAGTAAAGAAAACCACTTAATTAAAAGGCTGGTCTTAGGAGGCTTCCTCCGTTCCTCGTGAAACAACTCATCAACGTGCGAAAATGCAAATTCTTATAAATTCCTAATTGAAATGAACTTTTTGTGGCGGTGCTGTTATTCAACTTGATTTATTTCACAGGGTTGCCATGTCGGTGGGGCTGCTATTGAGGGGCTGTTGGTCCCTTTTACCTAAGCCCCCGGGGAAAAAATTACACCTTCGCAGCTCGCCTCGTCTAAATATAATGTATGTATGTATGTACTTTTCTCCTAGTTCCGGCTGTGTGATAAAGAATTCCTTAAATATTGATGCAGCATAAAGCGAACCGAGGGAAAATGGGAATGAACGACTGAATGATAAATTGCTGTACAATGCTTTGTTTAGGGGAAACGTTTTGATTGTGTTCATGCATGTGGTCCTTGCAACGTTTTTCCACATAACGAATTCTAGCGGTGTGGACGCTACGTAAATATGGCAGTATTTCAACCAAAGGTAATAAAAACGCAATCTATTTATTAATAAAAATGAATGAAAAACTGTTCGTTGGTAAGCGCATCGCTTGACAAGGGCTGAACCGATTTGGCTATTTTTGTTTTAAAATGTTTGTAAGAATCCGAATTAGGTTTTAAGGGAAAGAAATATTTAAAAAAATTTTTCAAATTCGGGAATAACTGAACGTCCTTTCTTCTATGGGATTTTTGTATAAATTGAAGACCTGATTGAAATTTTGACAGGACAACGTCTGTCGAGTCGTCTAGTTGATAAAAAAACAACAACCCTTAGCCCGGTTTTACCACAAATGTCACACTAAGTACGTTTATCAAATACATCGTAAAACATCACTCTGTTTCTATCAATCGTTTGAAGATGTCCGAGACAGAATGATGTTTGAACTATGTGTAGCTATAAAAGCATTTAGTGATTCGGAGGGCGAGCGCACTTTAGAATTGCCCATTTTAATTAAAATCAGGAACCCAAAATAGCATACTGTGTAAAATAAATAGAATCTAAACACTTCTAGTTACACCGGAAACCGACCGCAACATAGGGGTAGTGCTAAGAAACTTGAGGCCCCTATTTGTTCTCGAGGGTGTCGTAAAAGCGACTAAAAGACTATAGTCGTATCAAGGACACTACATCTAATTACACACTGCGAAAACATAATTTCTCTTGGGACGGTAGTTAAAACAAGGAAGACCTTGGAAAGATAACTGTACCTTGGAAAAGAGATGGGTGGCTGTGACGTCAGAATTACTAAGAACCTATTACATACCCTCAATCCTCAATTAATTGAGGAATTGCCGCAGTGTTTGGTTTTGGTGCCGAAATGTGGACACTGACGGTCGGGTTGGTTCACAAATTCAAGGTCACTCAGCGCGCTATGGAGCGAGCTATGCTCGGAGTCTCTTTGAAGGATAAAATAAAGAATGAAATTATCCGGAAAAAACCGGAGTTACCGACATAGCTTGCAAAGTAAGCAAACTGTAGTGGCAATGGGCTGGTCATGTTTGTCGAAGGACCGATGGCCGGTCAAGAAGACGAGTCCTGGAGTGGAGACCGCGTATCGGCAAGCGTAGTGTTGGACGCCCCCCAGCAGGTGGACAGACGACTTAAAGAAGATGGCTGGGACGGACTAGATGCGGAAGGAGGAGGACAGGGTGTTATGCCGCGCCTATGTCCAGCAGTGGACTGCAATAGGCTCAGTTGAGTTGATTAATTGAATTGACAAATTTTAATAACGTGGGATGACAGACGGATAAATAACATAACATAACATCACGCTTGTATTCACCGAAGGGTTAGTCAGAAGTGTGGTTATAGTACACCCGGTTTTAGTTATGTTTAGGTTCCATTTAATAGAAGGCGAGCCTACTGATATCATCGGAGCACAGATCCTGACTCCAGACTGCTACTGAGAAATTCCAGATTGTAAAACCCAATACTTAAACACTTTACTCGACCCAGGAATTGAACTCGGGACTGGGCCATTCAAATTAAGTGTGTAATAGTGCCATTTCTTACTACCAATCTAATAAATACTAATTGAGGCTAATTAAATAATAAGAAAAGTAATTATTCATGTTAAGCAGTTACAGGATAATTAAGAAACGAAGACGATAAAAGTCAAGATACTTGCAAATGAACATTCCAATATTCATAAACTCGAGATAAATCAAAAGATTCAAATTACATCTGAACAATAATCCAATTAAAACTAATCCAACATCTGAGGGTAAGCGTACAGGCGAACACTTGGATTCAATTATTCAGAACGATAAAGAAGTATTAACGAGCGAACTCAAGCCGCAAAGAACATTTCTAAAGCTACGTATTACCTCCTACACGTGGCAGATTAATCAATCTTTGTTTACACCATTAATAAAAAAAAGAACAATAAAATTCCTTCACCCTGTGTAAAATATCTACGAAAAGCAATAATGCTTAAATTGTTGGATACGTCGAAGACTACGGTCGGAACGCGGGGTCCATACAAACATTTATTTTGTCCTGGCGACACCTCCCGAAACAATATTGAAGCTATAAAGAATGGAGTGCGGGAAGACGAGGGTGCCTCGACGAATAATGAGACATATTCCCCTACACACATAAAACTTGCACCTACCGTTAATTTGAAGAACATTCCGCAATGCAAACGGTTTTTTTTTTTCGGAAGGTGGAATTATTTCCGCTAAATAAATTGTTTTGGTATAAATTGTTTGATTAAAATTCCAACAGCTTGGAATTTTTCATAAAAAGTAGCTAACTCTTGTTTTTATTATTTTTAAGGACGCTTTTATCTACGTTTACGATTAGCCAAGGGGATCGTCGTGTGAGAGGAAATCTTAGTATCAAATTTCCTGTCGCAGTCGTCGTCCCTATATCGCCTAAAGGAGAAGGCAACTTCTGGGCCCAGCAGTTAACTAGTTGAAATGTGTATCAAAAAAACCGTTATTTTTTTCTAAGGTAAATCACTAAATATAGTACCATGTTTCTATCTAGGAAGCGAGAAAAGTTAAATTAAGTCATGAAACTAAATAATCGATTAAACACAACTGAATTCTTAATAATCGATTCTGAATAAATCGCTAAAATGTATGAAAATCGAGTGACAAATGTTTATCAATCGTTTTGTGGAATCGATTCATGGCGAATCGAGTTCCTTTACTTTTTGTTCAGCTAGCAACACCACACCGACTGACACTACTGACAGTGACAGGATAAAGCCGGCACTCGTTCGTTTTCTTTCGTTCTGAGTGCGCACGTATTTTCCGTTTTATTGTTTAACCCCACGACCTCGGCTTTGCATATTATAAAGGACTATTCGACGGATCTTTCTACTTTGAACTACCTGGCTTTCTCTATTTTTGACAACTGATTACGCTTATCGATCGGATATTCGACATGGATCGCTGTGTGAACTGTACCATTGCGACTGGTCGCAGTAACTAATGGCAGAAGAGTCTTGGTTGATGAGGCGATTTTATCAGTTATTCAGCAGTGGCGTGCATCTCAGCCTGTAAGTACTTATTCAAATCGAGCTTTTAACCTATCAAGCGAACAAAACTATTTTACTGTCTCCGGCGTCATGTCTGTCGGCTGTCTTTTTGTTGGATAGCATATATTAAAACAATACTTATTAGCCAATTAGTTTATTAATTAACCACACGAAACTATGAAGTGTACCATTTGACGTTTCAATCATAAAAAAGGTGTAGGTTACCGTCAAGACCTGATGGGTCTAAGTCCGTGCCAGGCTTTAGTGCTTTGAGGTACCTATTGACAGTTATTGGGACCATTTCGGTCTCGGACGGGTAGTAGCGATTTGGTTGAACATGTATGTAATGAAACTTGTTTATGGTGGAACATGATTTAAATAGATAACTTATTTCAGGTAACTGGTGAGAACTATGTATGCCAAGCATGCTGGAACTTGGCCCAAGATGTGGTTCGTGGGAGACGTCCAATTGAAACACCAACCCATTTTATTTTTTTATTTTATTTTATTAAATAGGAACAACAAACAGCTACATTATGCAATATTATAAACAGAAAAACATAAATTACTTAAGTAATAATGTAACCCACAACGCTGTTCACAGATTACCATTAATAAACAAAACCTTAGTCACTAGGAGGTGAACTGTTCATGCATGACAGCTACACTAATAAAAACAATAAAATGAAAAAACAAAACAGTATTTTTAAAACAGCTACAACAAACAATTAGTCTAAGAGTTCAAGTGTCTCATACAAAAGGCTACGAAACCTTTTCAAAGAACATGTAAATATGTCTATGTGTTCGAATATTTCATTATAGGTTGCTGCCATTCGCCGAACTGGCGAACGTAGACCAGTGTTAGATCGGCTGGTACCTACTGCAAAGAGTTTGCCTGCACGTACCCGCCGTCTATGGACAGTTCTGGGGACTGCATAGCACAATACATTGTTTAAATCAATACAATCAAAATTGCCATTAACAATATTATACAATGTCATTGCTTCCAATTGTTTACGTCTAGAACTGAGCGTCAAAAGCTTGTACTTACTGAGCAACTGGTTATACTGTAGATACGTTTTATAACACCTATAGTGCATTGCACGAAGAAATCTACGTTGGACATTCTCTATCATGTCAATGTATTTGCCATAGTACGGGTTCCAGATGGATACGGCATATTCAAGCTGGGAACGGACTAGGGTTTTATACAGACAGAGGTACGAAGAGGTCCGCTTAAAGTCATGAGTGGATCTCATTATGAATCCGTACATCTTATATGCTTTATTTACAATTTGATCGATATTCAAATCCAAGCAGAGTTTCGAGTCAAGCAATATACCAAGATCACGAACCGAGTTTACATTATTCAATAAAACATTACACAGTGAGTATGGAAACCTTATGATGTTTTTATTTTTGGTAAAATTTAGGTAGTTGCACTTGGGAATGCTCAGATGGAGCTTACTAGTATAACAATAGTCCGTGAGTCGATCCAAGTCCTCTTGGAGAAGATAGCAATCCTGAATACTATGAATAGGTCTGTATACTTTGAGGTCATCAGCATATAACAAAAACTTGGAATGATGAAAACAGTTACCAATATTATTTATAAAAATAATGAATAAAAGAGGACCTAGAATAGAGCCCTGCGGGACACCAGATGTAACCCGAGTAGCATGAGAGTGGTATCCATTAATAACAACCCGTTGACAACGGTTAGTGATGTAAGAAATGAACCATCGCAACAAGTTACCACGAATACCGTTGAAAGCTATTCGGTTCAGCAATAATTCATGATCCACCTTGTCAAAAGCTTTCTGAAAGTCCGTGTACACTGCATCAACTTGTATACGATTGTCGATGTTATCAAATAGGTCACTAGAAAATATCAATAAATTAGTTGTCGTGGATCGCTTTTTCACAAAACCGTGCTGTTGTTGTATAATAGTGTTATGCAGGATAGGGTACACTTCGTTATGTACCAGTCTCTCAAAAAGCTTCGACAAGGTAGATAAAATAGAAATAGGTCGGTACTGCTCAACACTACGCTTAGATCCACTCTTGTGTACAGGTGTGATATTAGCCTGCTTCCACACCGTTGGCATAACACCTTCCGTGATACATTTATTGTAGATTATAGTTAGGGGTCTACATATAAAGGAAGCAGTATTTTTAAGAAAAAACGCCGACAGTCCATCAGGACCTGGACCCTTAGATGGATCAAGGGATTTCAGTTCGGCCAAAACCGATTCTTCCTTAAAGTGTAGGTTAGAAACAACAATGTCGTTAGACACTGTTTCAGAAGATAAATCCCATTGAGAGAGTGCGGATGAAGCAGGTTCATACACGGAAGAAAAGAAATCAGAGAACATGTTGCAAATCGATTGAGGGTCGTTGGATACATTGTTTTTATATTGAACTTTTGCCGGTATACCGGGTTTGTTTTTGCGGTTGGAAATGTATATCCAGAAATCCTTTATGTTTTTATGTATACTATCCTCAATAGACTGAATATATTTAGAGAAGCATTTATCACAATTTTCCTTAAAGAAGGCTCTGTGCTGCGAGAATTTTTCGTAGTCTGCAATGTTGCCGTATTTCTTCCATTTAACCCATGCCTTTTGTTTTTTATTGAGCGTCTTAATTAATATTTTAGAAAACCAGACCGGGTAACCAGTGGTCCTAGATGCCGATAGTGGTGTGTGCTGTTTAATTATATCGTCAATCTTATTGTAAAATGTGCTTAGTGCCTCTTCCGATCCCAAAGGGGCAAGTAAGACCGTCCAGTCAATATCCTGAATTTTGCTGTTAATGTTCTCGTAATCAGATTTGTAAAAGTTGTATTTTTGTAGCGGTCGCTTTTTCATAGGTTGAGCATCTACGTTTAGATTTATGTCACAGATAAAAGGTGGGTGATATGTATCGATTGGAAGCAGAGGAAACAACGCAGCCGATATCTTACACGGGTGGTTGGATATAACTAGGTCAAGAATTTTACCATTAGTATTTGCTACTACATTATATTGCGAAGCATCAAGTAATGACATTAAGTTATTTAACTGGCTACAAGTTACGGAAGTACCCGTACCCAGCCCACCGCCGTTAAGAGGTCTAGCTGAGCCCAGTGTAATCCAAGTTATTTCTGGGAGATTATAGTCTCCAATTATGTAGAAACAGTCAACACCACGGTCACCCAGTACCTGCTGTAAGACTTCAAAGTGTTGCTCATATACAGAGGCAGCCATTCTGGGAGGTATATAAGCGGCGCTGATAATATGACGCTTGGACGGTAGTGCACTTGGCACTTCTATGAGGATGTGTTCAATAAGATTGCGAGATTGTGAATTAGCAAGAATGACAGAAATATCAAGTTCAGACGATTTAAGTGCTCGCAGAAAAGCAACCAACACCCCGCCGCCATCCAGTTTTTTAGTGGCAACACGATCACGATCACACCTGTACACAACATAGCGCTGATCAATGAACTCATTATTGCTAATTTCCGGAACTAACCAAGTTTCCGTGAGTACGATGACATCGTGGTTACCATTCAGAATATTCATGTAGAGCGTGTGTAATTTTGTACGGATGCCTCTACAGTTTTGATAGTATATGGATAGATGCTTATTACTCATCACTGGATAATGGGTGTACTAACATATGAATTACCAGCGGTACAAGTTCAGCCAGCAGGTACGTGCAATGCTCGATATAGAATATAACAGTTAAGTAAAAATAATGTTTCTCAATAATAAAAATGACACCAGGTAAACAGCAACACTGAGCCCCGACGATACAGTAGTAGACGCATTCAATATGATATAATCTAGTAAAAAGGTTACTAACAGGCATATAAAGGTAAGGTAAGTAAGGTAGCAAAACATTCGCGAGTTTCGGCAGAAATAGTTTAAAAAGCATATTAACACCCATATTAAGCCTATGTGATCTTACGAATATCATCGGCTGAGTGTATTGCAAAAGCAGTATCGCCATCCCGTTTGCGCACGAGAATAGTGGCGTTTCGAATCCAGACGTACTTAAACTGGTGCAATGTAGCGACATCTTTAACCTTACGAAATAAATGTTTCTTCTTGAGTGTCAGATGCTCATTCATGTAAATAGTCGCCGGTGCACATGTGAAACCCAATTGGTCAGACTTTAAGTTTTTGACCTTGCGAAAAGCAGCGAGTAAGTTGTCCCGCATGATACGCGACGATAATTTTACAATTACATTTTTAGGCCTATTTGTTTGCTGGTGAGCATGTGGAACTCTGTGAATCGATATGATATCTCTTTGAGTGACAGGTAAGTTAATAGCAGTACCAATCGACTCCATTATATGTATCAGGTTTTCACTGCGCGTTTCAGGCAAGTTCATGATTTCCACATTGCACTGTCTTGCTTGCTGTTCGAGATTGTCAAGTTTGGACTCGAGGATACTAATAGATAGGTTAGATTGCTCAGAACTTTGTCGACTTATTTCATCCATACGTTTCTTGAGTTCAATCTGTTCCCCCGAATGGAATTCCACAGAAGTTTGCAGTTGTGTTACTTCAAGGGATAAGTCAGATACATTCTGTT
Source organism: Luperina testacea (assembly GCA_927399505.1). Lineage (NCBI taxonomy): Eukaryota > Metazoa > Arthropoda > Insecta > Lepidoptera > Noctuidae > Luperina > Luperina testacea. The sequence goes on from OV656771.1 coordinate 7,406,789, forward strand.
TCAAAGTATGGTGTTCGGTACGGAGATTGCTTATCTCTTCTCTTATGTCACCTAGGGCAGATCTTAATTCGCTATTCAATTTATTAAAACTTGTATCCATTTCGTCATGCCAGCCATTTAATGTACTCTTTATATCTTCCTTGAAGTTTGCAAGCGTATTATTTATGTCGCTTCTCCATCCCTGCAACGTAATGTGTAGCTCATTTGTAAATGCTTGGAAAGTATCAGCTGTATCTTGAACGACGGATTCATTAGCTAGGATCGTCGAGGTACTGGAGTTGCACGGTGAAGTAGGACAGTGTTCTATGATATCGCACGACATGTTCATGCTATCTTCGTGTGTAGGAACTAGAGCGGCCTGTACAGGTGTAAGCAAGTTAGACCGGGTACGGCGCGTAACATTATGGCATGAAGGGCATTTCCAGGCAGCCTTAAATTCATTTGTGAGAGCTTCAAATTGACGAGACGTTATATTTAGGCATTCGAAATGATAACTGCCTTCACAGGTTTTGCATTCAAGAAGCCGAGCTCCAGTTGCGAAGAGTGTATTACAGCCAGCACAGTTCATATTGATTAAGGTGTAATCGGTCTGTGTTTGTTTACAAACAATAGATTGTCGGCCAGACGACAGGCAACGCCACCTACCTTCGTGTGAAAGATTGAAGTAAGGCGTCAACACTCAATCGATTAGCAAATTAGCAGTACGGGGTTAATGAGTACGCCAATGAAGAATCCTGGTAGTTCTAATGATTAGTCACAGATGGCGTTGTTTTGTATGGGTGATGTAGTATGACAACGCAAAATCGAAATTTTGCAAATCACTGATTGAAGTCTCAAATCTATTAGAAGATAATGATTTAGACTTTTTATGTAACACGTACTGATTTAAAGATGATTTAAATTCGCTAATAAGAATTAACGGCACTTTACAGGTTCAATTATTTAATTAACGGCGTAAGCAGCACTGTTTACAACACGTACTTAAACACAGTTCACACACAAACTTAGTTCACTTCAACTCTGGACTTGTTCGAAGACTTGTTTATACTAATTATAGTGAATTATCACAATAATAACAGCTTTTTCTATTTTTATAAATTAAGTTTTACAGAGGGCAAAATACGTAGGTCAACACACACACAGCGCCACCTAGCGGATGACCCATGTGGGCCATTCCAGTGTTTGTGTCCGCTGCGGTCGGTCACTGTTAGCACAGAGGTACAACCACCTTCTTCGCAGTGATTCTGCTCGTGAATCTGCGATATATAACGTGATCAGAGAGTGGATACTGCCACAAACAGTAAGTTACTTCAGTAATATATCTTAATTTACTTAAGCTGTATTAGTATAATAAAAAGATTTATTTGCAAAACTAAGATGATTTTACAATTTTTTTTTTTGTGAACATTTTCATTATTAGTGTGTGTACAATAAAGAATACACATAAATAAAAGTAATTATCTGATCTGATTAGTAGTTACATAAAATATTATAATATAATTAGTATATTTAATAGATATTTTAATTGTGGATTTAATTTTACTTTGTTATAGGTGGGTGAGTCGGATCGTATATGCCACTCTTGCTGGATATTAGCAGACAGAGCTGCTGTTCACATGAGAACTGGTCCCTCGACTTCCTCGCAGAGCAACCCACCACCAACTCAATTGTCTGTTGGGCAATTGGATAGAGATCATATCAACAATTTGCAAGAACCCGCAAATGTTTCCGTTCAACCAGAACAAAATCAAAGTAACAATGTACTAGTACCCTCAGTGCAACCACATTGGCTATTATTGTAATTGTATTGTAGGTAGAAGGACTGTAGGCCGCTGTGCCCATGTAATGTGCATAATATGGTATCTCAGTTGGGCAAGATACCAAGAAAATATCGTACCTCCTGCACAATTCTTATTGATATTGTGCTGTGCTATTCAATGTTTATTCTCATAATTATTGAAGATGAATAATAAATATTTTATACATATATTGGTGTTTTATTTTACTTCCTCTTCACCCTTTTTCAAAAGGTGTCTGCTACTGCTTCAAGTGCAGAATATTGAATGTAGAGACTTATGCTTGTACCTGCTTGTGTTCGACTGTAGCGACTGTCCAGGGCGTGCCAAACGTGTCAGATCTTCGACACGTCACACATGGAGACTCTCTACTTGCACTCCATGCATAAAACCATTAGACAACCGAAGCCATTCTAAAATATTTCGCAAATAACATCATAAAAGTACAATGTTATAATATAACCTCACTTTTACTATAGTTCATATAACTTGATTACTGGATAGCCAAATTTCACCAAATCTTCAGTGAGGCCTTGCTATTATATCCTCTTACAAATAAGGATAGTTTGATTGAGTTAACACCTGGGCCCAGAAAACTATGGAGCCCTTGCTTTCTCCTTTGACGAGGAGTTTCAGGATGATACAAATCAAAAATAAAATCTTAACGCAACAGACTACGTCCAATATTTTGAAATATTTTCAGAGGAATTTCTATAAATTAAATGGCAACCCAGTGTTCGGTCAACGCTCCGTAGCCAGTTATTTATACCATGTGCGACATCTCTGCATATCATATATCAAACCACTGGACATCCACGGTCTCATCACAAAGTATAAAGTAACGACCACTCTTAAGCTGTGTACACACTTTAATTCAAGTAATGACGAAATTCCAAAACACGTTAAGTAAATAAACTCAGGGCAAACTTCATAAGCAGCAACTTCATTAAATATCAGCATATTTTATAGCCTAATGCCCGAGTTCCACGAGGCTAGATAATCAAGCTAGAATAGCAAGATTGTGCTAGTAAAGTTAGCAAGCTTGCATGCCTCAAGTATACAGAACCATCCTTGTTTTAGGCTAGTAAGCTAGTGACAAAGATAGTAAGCTAGTGTGATAGTTTAACAGGATGGGGTTTTTTTTGAGCTATTAGCCCTACCACTGATTTTACTATCCTGGCTTGTGTACTAGCCTCGTGTGGCCGAAGAAGCTAGGATCCAATCGGATCATTTTACTCTACGGACTATAAGTCACTGGAATGATACTGGATTAAACTTTCCAAGCATCATCATGTAAACAGCTCTAGCATGTGCCAAGCCAGGCTAGTAAGCCAGGATATTACTTGCTTGTTATCCTAGCTTGAAAAATAAACCTTGTGTAACCTGGGTATAACTGTGTTAAGAAGAAATTTACGCACGAGTAGTGAAGGGAAGTGGAAAATTGTTAATATAAAAGTTATGTAATTTACTTTCTTGTTTCGATTTAACACGGTAACAGGACCCAGACTAAATTTAGTTTAAGAAAAGTAAAAATATCAAAGTTCCTCCCAAATAAACTGGCGTCAGATTTTGTTCTTGATTTATAAACTTCGGTTGGGTTATAAACTCTAGGAAGTTTCGCATTTAAATTGCAATCCGCTACAATCTGTATCAGTGAATACAATCTGGCATGGCTAAAATGTTGCTGTTTTCCTTAACATTCGTGACGTGTACCCAGACCACGTAATGTGCAGAACACATTGTGCAGGGGCCGCGCAGTAAACCGGCGTGACTTGCATTTCACGCTTGACTGACAGCGTGACATCATATTAATAAATTGCATTAACATTTGCTGTTTTGTCAGCCTCTGAAATACGATTACAGCTGCAACTCTGCAAGTAAATGCTGTCTCGTCCATATAATAATATCTATAGGTGCGCCCCGCGGTTTCACCCGCATAAGTTTCGATCACGTGGGAGTATCGTGATAAAAAGTAGGTACCCTAATTCTTGTTATACTCGTAAACTATCTGTATGCCAAACATCCAAATCCGTTCAGTCGTTTTCGCGTGAAAGAGTAACAAACATCCATCCATCCTCCCAAACTGTCGCGTTTATAATATAAGTAAGGGCCGGTTTTTTGATCCGTGGTTAACTCGACCAATTGTTAAAAATAGTAACTAATGATCAACTGGGTCAACTAATAGTAAATTTTTTGACAATTCAAAGACAAACAATTGATCAAAAAACACATTTTGCCAAAATTTAACCATTAGTTACAATACCCGGCGATAAATATTGCACATCTACCTTTACCTTTTTTTGTATTTTATACAAAGAATAAAAGTAATTATCAAAAGAAGCAAATCATAATTAGTTTAACAGCTCCTAATAGATACCGGACTGTTTGTATTTCGTGCGACAGAGATAACGCTCTACGAAGCCGAAATTAGCCGATTGTCTCTTTCCAAAGGTCGATGTGCAATATTTATCGCCGGGTACTGTACTATTTTTAACAATTGGTTGAGTTAACTACGGATCAAAAAACCGACCCTTAGAAGCAAGATAAGATATTAAGATAGCCCCCGACCGATTTTAGTCACGGTGGCGGGTGGCCAACCTCAACGGAGATTAACCAGGTACCTACACAGGAGATATAGAACACAAGTGTGTGCTCAAAAACAGGTGCACTCTCTGTTCCTTTACTCTCGCAGTCCGATGGGACGGTGATCAGACACGAGCACGACCGGGGAGACATCAGGTGCAGGACGGGCACATCAGGTGCAGGTTTCACGTGCTTTCCAAGGCACGAGGGTATTAAACCGGCAACTTCCAAACTCCGGACTGTTACAGATGTTCTACTCGTATGTCACGAAATCCGTTTGGCTATGAATGTTGTCAAGCGTGCACATGCACATTGTGATCAACAGAGACTCAACAATGGGTGAAGTAAAACGGTACACATTCGCGGAAATAGCCTCATGCGACGGCAGCAAGGGGCTGCCGCTGTGGGAGCGCGCTTGTCGGGAGTTCGGGACACGTCACTACTACAATCAAAGCCGAACGGACTTCGTGAAATAGAATATCTGTACTAAGAAATTCCTAAAACCCTAATAACACTTTGTCGGACCTGGGAATTGAAGCCAGGACCCAACGCTCAGCAGTCGTGTTTGCAACCATGAGACCAACAGGACAGTCCATATAAAACTATTACTACTTTGAAAGGATCCCTACAGAGTCAGGCCAAGCCACTGTCGTAGAGTATTCGGCGTATTGGTCCCAAGGTGACAAGGGGCGAGCCTATCTCCATTTATCAGGCAAAGTTCTAATCCCGGGCTGAAGCAACATATCTTCGTGGTGAAAAAACCAATTTCAGTCGAGATCGAACCGAAGGACCAAACGGTTTATGTCCCAAAAGACCTACCGTGCATTCGCGATTTATTTGCCAAAAACATAAACAAATATAAATTAATGGAAAAATAACTTTAATTCCTACACAATAAAGTTCAGTTTACGCTACAACTTCAAACTTTTTTATAACTTCGTCAATAGTGCTAGTCACTCTGAAATCAACTTAATAGTCATTGAAATAAAGTTGATATTTGTTTAACTTGAAATATAGCCAAGTTTGTGATTCAAAGGACACTGAAGAATACCTAAATAAATCTTTATTATCTATAGGTACTGTCTATAATCTCTACTTTAACAGGGGTGGCATCACATCGACGCGCATCCTTTAACCATGGTTTTGGTACATGATTCTGAAAAATCAACGCAGGGTGGGCGTTGATTTTTCAGAATCATGTACCAAAACAGCAGATTTTTTTTTTATACCTTTAAACCGGTCTAGAATCATGTGTCGCTGCGAGGCGATGTCTCTGCCACCCAACCAACTTGCTTTGTTGCCCTTTACAGAACTCGTACGTACCTGGAACAAATAAGAATGTTGTTATTTAAACGTTATCTTATATTACTAACAATAAAGCTGAAGATTTTGTTTGTTTGAACGTGTTATCCTCTGGAACTACCAGCCATTCCTTTTGCTAAAGAATTGGGCTACCAAATGGTAGCCAAATTCTTACGGACGGCTATAGAAGAAAAAAAGATATTTATTTAGCACAGACTAAAATACACACAATACTTATTGACATAGTCCCAATACTTATGATGTACATAAGTATTGTGACAATGTGTGTATAAGTATTGTCGTACATCAGATAAAAACAAAAATAAAGATACAAAAATAAAGCCCAGAGTGTGATGATGTAAGAAATTAGCAGGAAAGTGTGCCTTACGGCTGCGCCAAAAAGGCTCAGTTCAGCAAAAATGCCAGACAACAAGTGCCTGCAGTGCGATTCTGTAACTATCTCACCGTGAAAACTAAGGTGAAGTGAGCGTGGAGTGAGCTGTCAATAGTGTCAATTTCTAGCAAAACTCACTTCACCTAAGTTTTCACGGTGAGATTTTTACAAAATCGACCTGCTGAACCTGGTTTTCAACTGGACCTATAGGATTCTTAACATCATGTTAGGACTCTAGGACTGACTTTACTAGGAAAAAGTAAGAAAGAACGCTGAGCGAAAACGAAGTAAAGGTGCGGGCTCAGCGGGATTGTCCGAAAGGGTTACCGCTGGCCTGACACTCCCTTCCGCTCCACTCAGAGCGGGAGGGGTAATTTGATGATTTCCCATCCAGAAAAAAAAAGTAAAGGTGCGGTCTGGCGACGCGATGCGACGCGATGGGTCGGGCCCGAAATCTCACTCGGACGAAGTCGTGGGCAGAAGCTAGTAGACTAATAGACTGTTAGAAGCTATTTACAATTAAGCCGTAGGTAATCATGAATCCCGACCAAACACTGTTTACATTTGCCTGTTTGTTCCAAATCTATTTAGACAAAGTTGTATTACACACCAACTGAACCTATTGCACTGTGTGTGCAAATAAAACTTGGACCTCGGCATGTCGGTGCACAGTTTCGTGCTGATTTCTGTTAGCTCTTCTATTAAAACTAGATTCAAAACAGGTCATCATCATTATGACCGTATACCGATAATTTTTTTTTCTCTTTCTCAGTTAGTTTTAATATTGTTCTGGCAGTTGAGTACATTATGCGGCCTACCCAAATGAAAGGACATTTGGGTAGGCTTTGGTATTGTTCGTCAAGTCATTGAGCTCCTAAATTTCTGACTTGAGCTTCACCATTATAACTGACAAATGCTTGCACTAACTGGACTGGTTCACTCAAATCTGTGTGGTTCTTTCATCAAAAGAGCATTTCAGGCACTAATCTAAATTGCCTTCCAAGATTACCTATGTCTGGACTTTAAAAAAGACTTCGACCCTTGAATTTGATTCGGCTTGATGAGCTGACGTCTGTATGTACATTCACAGGCTCAATACACTATACAGGTTGTCTAGACACGATACTCGTGTTTAAATGAAACAATTTACTCAAGTTGATCCATAAAATAAAACTGCCATTTATATGAAAAATAAAACGTAAATTACAATGAAATTGGAATATTTCTTAGAAATCGAGAATAAATAAAACGTTAAAAAACCAATAAAATAAATAGAAGTATACATTAGGTTTATTGGACCTTTTTATAACGGGCTATTTATTTCGTTTGTAACTGGTATGTATTTACGAATTTCTTTGAAATGTATATCGCAAATTGGCATTTTTTTTTTCTTTTTAGCAAGTATGGCGTATAATTGGAAAATGTATCGAGCCGTAGGGGAATTAAAGAAAAACATTATTATACTGTTTAAAGTACCTATTTACAGGTACGGAATTTTCAAAAATCGCCTACTCTCTATTCATCGTCTTTCTCGCACGTTTTATGACCCCGAGTCTTTGTCAGTTGTTGTCTTTGAAAGTAGCATAGTGTTTGAGACAGTAAAGTAATTTATGTTAGTTTGTTTGCTGTTAATTGTTTCTGTATAATGTGGTGGAACACGCAACGCGTTATCGGAGCTGGTATTAGGGTCAGTCCTTGAAACGGTAAGCCATTATCGTTTACAGTCTGTAATATGTAAGGGTAGGTACCTATGAGGTAAACGTCAACGATCATGGCAGCTGCGATCATGAAACGAGGAAGCGAGACAATACGAAACATCGTATAGACTTTTTAGAAAACCTGTACTCTATAATTATGATCCGTCGTACTTCTTCGTTCCCACTTTTTATGACCGCGGCTACTATTAGTCTTGATGCTTAACATATAGTAAAAGTTTCTTGTCTTCAGTTATAAGTTACATGGTGTTTGTAACAGAAAAGTAGTTCATCTTAGTAAGTTTACTGTTAAATTGTTTCCTCATACATAGAGTGTTAGAACACGCAACGCATTATCGGATCGAATATTAGGGTCAGCCGGTCGATTCTGTAAAAATCTCACCGTGAAAACTTAGGTGAAGTGAGTTTGTTTTTGCTAGGAATTGACACTATTGACAGCCCACTCCACGCTCACTTCACCTAAGTTTTCACGGTGAGATGGTTACAGAATCGCACTGCTGTCCTTGAAATGGTTGGATATTATCGCTTACACCCTGTATTTTGTAGGGCTACCTTAGCTTTATGTTTGATAAGTAGCGTAACGCCTTGTGGGGTCAGCAGACAACGTAGAAATTCAAAGATTATATTAGTTCACAGCAAAGACATCCTTTTAATGTCTTTGGTTCACAGCCATCGCACATGTGACTTTTATTCAAGAGTAGTAAGTACTAAGAGAGAAATAATTTGGTGTATTTGTGGAAACGACGAAGACCAATATCAGCACCATAATAATAAAAATAAATATTTTGAAGGATATTGCTAGTCCATTTTGCTTCAAATGTTCGATAAATTTGACAGCTCAACAACGTAAAAAGGTAATGAATGTTATTGAACTGTCGAAATGAAAGCCACTGCTACTGACGCAATAACCCCACTGGGTGTTATTTTTCAACGTCTGAACACCCAGACAATTCCGTTCTTGATTAAGGAATATACATAGTACCTTTAGATAATCAACCATTCTTTTAGATAGTCACCTATTCTTTTAGATAGTCACCTATTCTTTTAGATAGTCACCTATTCTTATAGATAGTCACCTATTTTTATAGATAGTCACCTATTCTTATAGATAGTCACCCATTAAATGGTCTGGCTATTAAATAAGTGTTAGCATACAGGATTCTCATTTGCCAACTATTGTCCGCTAAGTCATTGCAATAGACAGTTGGACACATCCTTTAAACGACCGCCTGCACATGACAAAGGCATCGTGACTACGATATATCGTCGGAATAACTTGGACCATAGACAATGAAATAAGTAAAGAAGTGAAACTCATGTAAAGTAAGGCAAATTAATTGCTGGTCAAATGGACGCCCTACGTAAATTTGTGGTGTTATAGCCACATTATGCAACTGTCAAAGAAAATAATAGAAAATACTCTATAATATATTGTACACCATATAAATTACAGATATAAATGTAGAAATGGGGGGTATTATCGCTTAGAGTGATCTTTTAAAGACAACGTTTGAAGAATGACAGTTGTGATATACCTACACATGGGCAATTTAACTTGGTAGTACCTAATTTTTGCAACACAATTTTATTAATTTCCCTGGTTTTATTTTTATCATACGTGTGCCGAAATTATCACGATCTGCTATGATCCACGATTCACACACGATATTCGACGGAATGAGTAGGTACTTGAGAGCACCTCTAGCAATAATACAACCCTGACAGTTGAACGTATCGTACGCCCCGACACTGGCCATTTAAAATAAGCCCCTAGATACTCGACAAGCGACAATCCGATAATCCAACAATTTTCTTTCATACATTTCCTGCTACATTAAACAGAAAGGTGTCAATTTTGACATTTTTTGACAAATATATCGCATTGTCTGATACATGAAATACGGTCCAGGTGGTTCGTTTCCACGGCTTATTAATCGATTCGCACGAATTTACTTAAGTACCTAAAATGGGCGAATAGTCACTTCCTAATATTATTTTTTTCCATAGGCGACTCGCACTAAGTTAATTTTTATGTGTGGGCGAGTCGACAACTAAAGAAATGTGTATTAGGCAATTGGCACATTTAGAATTTTATGCAAAAAGTATACAAAATAGGACACTAGCGCACAGAAGTGATAAGAGTTGAATATTATGAAACGTGTACTTTTTCCTTAACTTCATTGCATAAAATTCAAAATGTGTTAATTGCCTAATACATATTTTTTTAGTTGTCGACTCGTCCACAAATATATTAACTTCGTACGAGTCGCTTAGAGAAAAATAATATTATATAAAACTGACGATTCGCCCATTTCGGGCGAGTAAATTCGTGCGAATCTGCTAACAAGCCGTTTCTGCACATACTTATTCTATGCTTCGACATACTCGTAGTTATGCTTAGCAGCTCATGTGAATGGAAAAGTAATCAACGATACAATAGAGAAAGGTGGGGGAATGACGTCGAAATATCCAAAGTTAGCCAAGTAAAGTTCTGACTAAACTATGAAAGGTATAATAATAATTAACATATTTGGCCTATGACCGCGGAGTATTAAACAATCTTGACACAGATATGTGCTGAGAAAACCGTAGTTTGGTGTTGTCGAACGGTGATTCGGTGTTTACACGCTTTTGTTATTCAAATAGTTTGTAGTTAGGAACAAGTTTGGACAATTTGGTAAACACAACATCCCGAAAGATTAGGCAGAACTGCATCTATATAAGTACACCCACATTTCGGAAGTTTTTTTTTTTCATGATGGTTAATGATCAAATGACCCCTCCCGCTCTGGGTGGAGCGGAAGGGAGTGTCAGACTCTTATTGACTAAAACCCACCCGTGTTCCTTCCTTAGCCCTTTATGTTCCGGGCCAGCGGTAACCCTTTCGGACAATCCCGCTGACCGGCATACATTTCGGGAGTTATGTTAAAGTCCCATGTATAGGGGGTGTGCCTGTTGTCATCAACTGGACAGAAATCCAGACTCCGGGCTGTTACTAAGAAATTCCAGATGGAAAAAACGAACAACACTTTGCCTGATTCGGGAATAGAACCCAGGACCTTATGGCCCATGGACTTAAATTATTATAGTAATGGTGTTAAACTAGTTATCGCATGAAAACGAAGTAAGATAGCTGGACCTATAATTGGGTTCTATGTTTTAAGCACGCGACATAATCGCGATAAAATCGCGCGCGACACAGTCACCGCTCGTTGCGCGCCTTGCGGTGCTTTTTTTTTTTGTCGCGTGTCGTGTCGCGCCTGTTTGAAGGAACTTTTACAAGGCTTGATAGCAGTTAGTAGCCTAACGGTAGGTACCTACTTTACATTAATAATTCATTTTATTAAAAAGTTACTTTATTACAACCGAATAACACGAGCCGTCATTTGGACAATTGAGGTTGTTTTCAACAATTTTCCAATAACATCGAATCGGTTATTATTTCAAAAACCAATGAATCCACAAAAAGTTTCAGAACTTCTAATTTTATTGTTGTAAAAAGTCAACAGACAAGCTCATCAATTTATTTGAAATTACATATTTCATTTTATTATGAAAACGATACTAATAAAATTGTATTTAACGGAAACACGTTGATTTTATTGAATTCTATATTTAGGTTTTATGTTAGTATGTATAATACCACTGCTGGACAAAGACGTCTCCTCATGACTTCCAGCTCTTTCGATCCAGGGCTAAAGTGGACCACGGGTCATTTGTTTTCTCCAGCTCGTGCCACCATCTTCTTCGGAGTCTGCTGCGACGCCTTCTAGCTGCTCAACGCAGTAGTTTTTTCACCCATAGCACATTGGTTGTGCTTTTGGTTCAATTTTATATTTATGAATTAATGTTGGTGGTAACATGTACAGACGCCAGCACATCAAGCTACCCGAAACTGTCAAATTTTCCCAATCAACTTTGAACCTTATACTTTAGCGATAAAGTTAAAAATCTATTGAAGAAATTTGACAGATTGTAGTAGCTTGATGTGCTAGCGTCTGTACATACACAGCCAGAAATTTTACTTCGTGAAAACAAAACCAAACAGAGTTGTTTCTGTAGCAAATTTTGGTAACAAAATAAATTCAGGATACAATTTCGTTCATGTACCTACCTACTGCAAGTGCGGCTTTAAACGCATTAACGTTAACTTTTGTCGTTGATAAAAGAATTTAAACCGAATGACGTCGAAAAATTCTGCTTCACAACGAACAACCAATTATGAACAGAACGACATGTTCACTATATTTCGATATGTTTGACATTTGAAAACAAAGCTGAAATATTGAAATCTTCTTTTTATCGTGTCGATAGCAATCTAAATGGACTCGGCTCAGAATTCGGCTACTTGTTTGGCGCCATCACCAGCGTCCATCAGTTCCTGTAACGTACAGCTGACAGCAAGACGTGTCCTGCGTGTACAGTGCGTGCCACGTAAGAAGAGACTTGACACACCACGTGGTTTGACATGCGCAGTACACGATTTTAGGTATCTTTAGCGGTATGAGGTCTGAGTGCGGGACGGGACCGGACGTCATAGGAATAGGCGGAAGAGGCGGGGGAGGCGGGGTCAAGTCTCTTCTTACGTGGCACGCACTGTACTGTCAGTGGTAAATGCGGTGCTATTCTACAACCGATGGGACACTTAATATCATGATATTAAGTGTCCCATTGTTTGTGGAACAGCACCGCATTTACACTCCAAGGTGGAGTCGTCTTTGAATAAATATTGAAATGAATATGACTGATGTTGGTATAAAGGGTGACAGGGCATCGACGCGCATACTTTAACCATGAAAGCACATGATTCTAGAAATGTCTGCCGTTTCATAGAAAACCTACGCGGGTCAAAATGGTAAGGAAAGGCTTTTTTTTTTTGTTAAATAGTTATAACTGACGATTATTTCAACGGCGCCGGATCAGAATCATTTAACAGGTACAATGCGTGCCACGAAAGATGAGACTTGACCCCGCCTCCCCCGCTCTTTCCGCTGCCCCTATGACGTCCGGTCCCGTCCCGCACTCAGACCTCATACCGCTAAAGATACCTAAAATCGTGTTCTGCGCATGTCAAACCACGTGGTGTGTCAAGTCTCATCTTTCGTGGCACGCATTGTAACAGGTTGCGCGTCACGTCCTTGCCACCTTGTATTTTCCATCCATTGATATCTATAGGAACAACTCTGCCCAACCTTTCGGGAAACAAATTTAAGCGTGATTTTTTTGTGATAATCAAAAATGCTCTTGATGATACTACTAAAGAATAATAATCGACGTCTTTAAAGTCCTCGCATATCAATTAACAGTGTAATTTGAAAACATTGTAAATGCCAATTATTTTTAAAAGTGTAAGAACGGTTCTGCACTACATCCGATCCAAATCCGAGAAGATACGGGCCAAAGTGACCAAAGTGCATAGTCCTATTTGTATGAGGGGTTGCGCACTAGATCCGAACTCTATCCGTTCGAATTTAGAACATTCCTAATTCGGATTGAAGTCGGATCTTTAATTCTGATTCGGATCGGATGTAGCGCAGAACCGCTATTACCGTGGAGTTTCTTGCCGGCTTCATAGAAGACGACCAATTGGAATCCTGCACCTAGCTTCTAATATTTCATAAGTACTCATGTAGGTTTACGTGAACTAAAATATTTTGATTTTGAAAAGATAAGCAACAAAATGTGGGACTAGGTATTTAATTAGGTAATGTAAAGCTCTTACAATGCGTGTCACGAAAGATGAGACTTGACCCCGCCTCCCCCGCTCTTTCCGCCGCCCCTATGACGTCCGGTCCCGTCCCGCACTCAGACCTCATACCGCTAAAGATACCTAAAATCGTGTTCTGCGCAAGTCAAAACACGTGGTGTGTCAAGTCTCATCTTTCGTGGCACGCATTGTACTTAACTGTCATGACCTAAAATGTAGTTCAGATAAATACTTTAAAAAACATAACCCTCCTTCTGACGCAGTCGGGTAAAAAGCATGATATGTTCTCAAATAATAGAATAAGCGCTATGAACTAGTTTGACGTTAGAACTCATACTGCGGGATGCAATAGCTTCAATTTTGTCAGTTCAACAACATTCAATGCGATATTTACGTTGATGAGCAGACATGAAGCGATATCCTTCATAATTATTCAGATTGAGATTGATAATGTGCAATCATGATGCTGCTAAGTTGTAAGTTACCCTATTTAATGTACAGACGCCAGCACATCAACCTACTACAATCTGTCAATTTCTTTAACAGATTTTCAACTTTATCGCTAAAGCATAAGGTTCAAAGTTGATTGGGAAAATTTGACAGTTTCGGGTAGCTTGATGTGCTGGCGTCTGTACCTATTTAATAATATGCTAAGAACAGGGGGCCTAAAAAGACCACTTTGGCAGAATCATAAAAGGATAACATTATGAATCATAATACGGCGAAGGCAGTCCGTGTTTTTCTTTTTTTCGCTGCACTACGTAGGTATAATCAAAGAGATTGCGATTGGATTTGTTGTACCTAACTACCTATCTGAAATTATACTTCAGAACAAAGAACATACAAACTTTAACTTACTTGAAATTCCGTTTACAAAATACAATAGTAGCGAAACAATATAAAGATAATGTCATTGCAACATATTTTCCGAAACGCTATCTAGTCTTATTTCAAGCACGATTCTTTGTACAAAGTACCTAATATTGCACGGTAACATCCCCGGGGGTTATCATGGGTTATAATGGGGTGTAAGTGACAACACACCTGGGAGACATTCGGGGTAATCACCGGTTTTAAAACGAACGGTGTTACTGGTACAGTCACGTGCTGAAATATGTTTAAACAAATATTTCACGATTGCTTTCCAGAATTATGAGGAGATGTTGTGTTGTTCAAGTCAGCATAAGACAGCAGTTCACTACTGGACAAAGACTTCCCCAAGCTACGCCATAACTTGCAACACTCGATTTTATGCCGATTGATAAAATGTAACGTAAGTAAAATGTAACACAAATTAAGCGTTCTTATTTATGCAATGCAACATGAAATGTAACACAACTGGGAGAATTTGTTTCAATGTGTGTTACATTTCAAGTTACGTTTCACCAATATGTACCCGGCATAATGAATCCCTGCACAATGCAGTAGTATATATGTGCATAGCATTTTCGAACATATCAAATATTAAATGAACTGTTTTATATTCCAACATTTGAATTAGCACTACAATCCCGCTGACCCGGCAGGCTTCGGCCCTGACGGGCCCCTTCGGTTGATGCTGACATCCCTTTGAGGCGCGCGTTTAGCTGACCTCGAATTGGCTTTTCGTACAGTGAGAAGTTTATACTGGAATTGTAATAGCTTGATACATCGCCATACGTACGTAAGAATACATGCTTTAAAACACATATCATCAGAATAAAATGCAATTAGTTTCAGTAGGGACTTAGGTGATCATAAATTATTGTCCAGAGTGAAATTTCGGGTGACACATGAAATGTGGCTGCAAATGAGCGTTTTTGTCACATTTGGAATGAACAGGATTAGTTGCTCGGTCTGTGGATGTTTTTATGAAAATAATCGTAGCATTTTATTAGGGTAAGCGTAAGCAATATGAACGTGCGTTTATTTTTATCACCCCCTTTTTAAAGACACCCCTGTGGAAACGTTATGTAAATGTTTTTATTTAATACATCCATAAGCTTTCCTGGTTGGTTAATGTTTATCTACGAACAATACTGCCGGCTTCTGAAATCTATTAAAATTAATTTGTTGTAAAGTCTAATGACAAATAATTTGATCGGCTTTTGTTGAAATGACAAAAGTCAATCAAATTATTTGTCAACCAACCACAGCAGTCGTCACATGTTTTTGTATGACGACCTTTAATGATGTTAAACGGAATAACTTATCACTTTCACTGTCCACAAAGTAGACACAATAATTAAACAATCAACCTGAACCACATGTGGTTCATGGGACAGAGAATGGGTTAAGGTAAATGTTGTCTCCTTAGTAGACCTCTCGTTTTAGGAGAGCTATCACCTATGTAGAGCAGTGGTGGCTCAGTGGTAATGGCCCCGACTTATGAATTGTAGGTCATGGGTTCGTACCCAGGCAGACGCAAAAACGGTGCAGGAAAACATACTGAGGAAACATGTCTTTGGACCAAAAATTCGTAAACATGTGACAACTACGCGCACTGGAACCGCGTGGTGGATAACGGGCCAATCCCTCTCACAGAACAGAAGGCCTGTATTTCAGCAGTACGTTATAGGCTGATTATGATCACCTATGTTCATTTGTAACGCTAAGAACATTAAATCAAATCCAATTTAGATTCTTCATCAGCAATTAGGTTCAAATTCTTTGGCACTAACATCTTGCTGACAGTTTAAGATGCAGATTGTGAAATACGAAAATCTATTTATCTCCAAGACCTCGTCGAGAGACGAAGAAAAATACATCGAACTACACCTTAGCGATAAATTCTAAGCTTGTTCAATACACTTAGTGCGACTACTGGCAACTGTCACGACAGCGTGAAGAACTGACGTGAATAGTGAACAGAACATTTATCACGGTTAGTCACGCTAGATTTTGTACCGATAACCTTAGGATATAACGTCGCGCCAGTATTTCCCGAGGAGTAAAATACACCCAAATTTCGTTAGCGATGATTAATTCCCATGTAATATTGTGGCTGGCACGGGAGCGTGGGGAGTGGCACATGAAAAGAGAGGAAGTCTCAGTAGTGGTGAAGTCGGACTTTGGAAGTGGACGACAATAATGTTCGCTCAGTAGGTATTCATCATCATGATGAATACTGAGCGAGCATTATTGTCATCCATCAACCACTAACCAGTCACGAACCCAAACAGAGAAATGCCTAAAGACGTGTTCAGATAATCCGCGCCGACCACGCACAGGACCCGCACACGCATTGTGCCCGCCTTACAGTGCGGTCGCTGCGCGCAAAATCAGCCCACGCATCGCGCACACCTCGCAACGCATCGCGCACATCTCGCACCCGCTTATACTACTAGTGACTGGACTACTTTGATCACTGGACCTAGTGGCTTCCAGGTGTCACAACGTGAGATGTGACAGCTGGGGTGGGTGCAGCGCGTATGCGGGGTGAGCGCGTGCACTTAGCGGGCGCGTGTCGTCTGAACGAGCTCTAATGAAAGACCCAACAATACTGCACAGCCTGGGTACGAAATCAGCACCCCAATTGCACACACTCAATCACAATAATAATATAATAGACTTTTAAGAAAATTCATAATGCATTGGTTCTTATGTTTGAAAGATTTGTCTGCTTGACAGCGTAAATAACGCAATGGATATTGTTGAATTGTCAAAACCGAATGCCTTGACATTGCAAGAGTGTTACGTAATTACCCTGCAGGACCCCATGCTCAGTAGTCGTGCTTGTGTGACAAGACCTACGAGGCAGGCAACCAGTCTGATAACCTTAGGAACTTAACTAAAAATAGCACTAACTCATGATGCAAGCGTGAGTAATACGCAATCAATTTTGTACGTCATTCATTTATGCTAATAAGTACGTATATTTGTGGTTATAACTGAAACATGTTCCGATTTTAATGGCGTTGACAAACGAAACTTTAATGTGTTTGATATTATGAATATCATAGCCTAGCTTTTTCCCAACTATGTGGTCGGCTTCCAGTCTAACCAGATGCAGCTGAATACCAGTATTTTACATGGAGCGACTGCCTATCTGACCTCTATAATCCAGTTACTGGGTAATACGATACCCAGTGCTAAGACTGGTTATCAAACTTTGGGGCTTCTGACTACCCGTTATAACAATAAAAGATCTACAAATGACAGCCGGGACAAACGGCTTAACGAGCATTCCGAGGGACGGAGGGGTTTTGGGATGTAAAGATGGTCACCCATCCACGGCAAGCGTAGCTTAACCTGATCGATCGACCCTTGCGGCTGTTATTACTTAGCCAGGGTCTTCCATCTCTTTGATAATATGAACCTTATCTGAATTTTAATCAGTGTACTTACAGTGGGACACAAACGGCTTATAACAATAATATCAAAGTTATTTGACACAAGTGCAAGGATTTCTTGGTATACTACAATACTGATATACCCTCAAACTAGCAATGACACGTAACACCCTGTGCATTCAGTCCTCCTATGAAACTTGCTGCTACTATGTTCAGCTTGGTTTGAGCTATGTCGTATAGATCGTGTCGATTTGAGAGAAAAAATGAAAACGAAGAACTTTCGGTCTAAAAAGGCCACTTTGGCAGAATCATTATGAATCATAAGGGACAGTTAACTGTTAAGTTAATCGTATCAAATCCCAATGGTGAAGGATTTTTCAGTTATTTTTTTTTTGTCTGTGCTAAAATACCAATCAATCTAATCCAAATCCAATCGCAATCTCTTTGATTATACCTACGTAGTGCAGCGAAAAAAAGAAAAACACGGACTGCCTTCGCCGTATTATGATTCATAATGTTATCCTTTTATGATTCTGCCAAATGGCCTTTTTAGGCCTGTTCGTAGCATATTATTAAATACAAATAGGTCATCATTATCATTATCATCGTCGCTTTTAACGATAAGCCCGCCCATTGTGTCACTCCTTGTAAAATTTCTACATTTATATTCTGTAATATTTATGGTGTACATTATATAGAATATTCTATGACATCTATGAACCAAGGGATTTCCCTGTGTAAGAGTTATATTATGTGTCATCTAATACAAATGACAAACTGTAGGTAGAAAATGAAGCAGTATTGAAGTGCTGGAAGTATTAATGAATCATATATAAATGTGTTATTTTTAAACGCACTCAAGATAAACCCAATCACCGAGTAGCATTCACAATGGTAACATATACGGGTTCGCTATCGAAACTCCGAAAACGTGATGGGTGTCGAATGTCGATATCTTAATTCGATAAAACAAAAGAAAACAGATTTTCTCAACTCATACTTCGAGTAACGTAACTACCAGCTGTCATTGACCCCCAGGAAAAATCCTCAAATATTTTTATTTTATCGTACCTAATTAGATATCGATACGTCACGTCTGCAGAGGTTCGCTAGCTAATTTAATTTGACCCTAAATACATACATAAAGGCTCGTACACACAGGCGCGACGCGACACGCGACACAAAGGCACCGCAAGTCGCGCGACGAGCGGTGCCTTTGTGTCGCGCGCGATTCGCGTCGCGCGTCGCGCCTGTTTGTAGGAGCCGTAATGCTTTAGTGTTGGGTAAAGATTATTTACAACCTTGTACTGCAATAGAACCTAGGAACCTAAGGACATACTTACTGTGATTATTGCCTGTTGTAGTTGCCTTGTGAATAAATAAACAGCTTTCTTGCTTCATAACTTCAAAAATCCTATAAGCGCCGTTCTGAAACAGAACCTGTAATTGCGGATCACACCTACAGTAGCAATGGCTTTCATTTTGACAGTTCAACAACACTCATTGCGTTATTTACGTTGTAGAACAGACCAATTCGAGAGGTAGTTGCTGAAAATCAGCGCTGTTTACGATAGGGTCGTCCGATGTCACAGCATTTCGCTGAGCAACGACCTGTTCTGGCACAGATGCGACGCACGGCTTAATTATTGTTCTTATTAATGTTGTTTATTACAAAAGTTATTTTTCCACTCTGCAATTGGCATTTTTGTTTTTGTTTGATTGTTGTTGTTTACATTCACGTTTTGTTGTCATATGTAGGTAAGCAGGGTCGCGGGCGCATCACGTATTGTCAATATCAAATAATAATGTGTGTTGTCGTGTTGTCCTTGGTGCCTGGCCCTGACATCAAGCAATGGACAAAATTGTCAACTTTTTCTAAGCTTGAATACGAGGCTTTTGACTACGTTGTGTGTGTATTTTGTCTTTTTTTTTAAATAATTTTTAATTTTTATTTGCGATGTGCGTTTTTGTTTGTGCAGAATAAACAAATTTTCTTTCTTTCTTTTTCTTTCTTTAAATTTTTCGAACATAATATGAAGCAATTAGGGTGCTGATGTAAACGTTCAAGTTCGTATATCCGTCATCGAAAATCCAAATCTCCTCCTAGATAATTTCGATCACCACCGTTATTTCCGCAAATCCGTAGTACCAGCTAAAGGAAATAGCCGAGACGAGTTCGATATTTATCCAGTTACGTTGAAAATGCGATTGAAGCTCCGATTTCTTAGCCGAGATTAAGGAGTGTTGTAGTGAACGAATCTGGTTTCTAATAAGTCTGGTATTTGTTGCTGGATTAATGTTTTCATGAGAATGGATGGATATTTACCCTGGGCTTAAATCTGTTTGGATTGGAAAGTAATATAAGTGTAGGTTTTCTTCGTCTAAAAAGCATTATCTCGTCCTTTTTTGGGATTCTAAGGTGTTATTAGGACTAACTCCATTTCAAAGTGCTTCTATAATGTCCCTTCTTTCAAGGACGTTAAAATATTGGCATATAGGCCCCTTCAAATAGGCGCGATTCGCGTCGCGCATCGCGCCTGTTTGCAGAAGACTATATATATATCGGGCCTCACTTAAGGCTCCTAGAAACAGGCGCGACACGCGATATAATCGCGCGCGACACAAAGGCACCGCTCGTTGCGCGACTTGCGGTGCCTTTGTGTCGCGTGTCGTGTCGCGCCTGTTTGAAGGAGCCTTTATACCTACTTGTATATTTCCATGTTGGAAATTCCCATAGCATTATCAACCTATAATGTTGCCACTGTTGGGACATAGGCCTTCTCACTTTGAGAGGGATGGTCGGTGATCCACCAGGCGGACCTGTGCAGGTTAGCGGATGCCACATAATATCTTTGAATTTTTCGTTCTAGGAGAGGCCGGTTTCCTCACGATATATTCCTTCGCCGTTTTGAGAGTAGTGATGTGATAAATTGCTCGAAGTAAAGTGCCATCCTACAATAAAACTCCGATTTTAGCCTTTTTTTTTTTTCAGGCTGGGAAATCATCAAATGACTCCTCCCGCTCTGGGTGGAGCGGAAGGGAGTGTCAGACTCTTACTGACTAAAACCCACCCGTGTTCCTTCGTTCGCCCTTTATGTTCCGGGCCAGCGGTAACCCTTTCGGACAATCCCGCTGACCCGGCAGGACCGATTTTAGCCTCTAATGCACAAGTATCCGTTTTGTTTTTGCTACTTCCAGATTATGCTTAGCGGAAAAGGTTATAGCAATACTAACATCCATAGGGGCAGTGCTCAGTAATGAAATATCCAATATTATTTACGAGTATTCCTCTCTCTAAGTGAGAATTGCAAACCAATCAAGCGTTAATGGTTGCGTGCATATCTGTGCAAATTGTTACAAGCCATGGAGAAAATATATTGCAGTAATAAATAGCAAATAAGAATTAGATATCCGTTGCTTTACTGCGACTACACACGATATTATTATGCTTATCTCGGTAAGGCATGCACCAGTTTATTTCAATAGTAAAACATTTAGGACCTGAAAGCTGAAATAATTAGGAAATGACACATATCTATCCTTCTGGTTTTCATGGAATCACATCAGCACGCGAAGTATGACCACATCTATCTTTACTAAACGAAGAATAAACATAATATATAATTTTTACAAAGTGATATTTCTTTTCTTTATTTTCAATCTTTCTACAATTTGTCATTTTGTGTTTCGTTTTTGCCGGGGTCATGGTATGTGTGCAGAACGGCAAAAACTAAATCTAGATAAATAGATTTAGAGTTTAGAAGGATTTAGAGTAGGTATTGTCAATGGTGTACCGAAAGTAAGTATTTAAATAATTCCAAAATTAATAGACACAATTTATTTCGCTATATGCTGAACCAGTTATAATATTATAATTAGAATGTTCACGTTTAACATTATAATTGTAATCAGTTCAGTAGAACTTGGGAGAAATTAATCCTCACCGCTCATTATCGAGCCGAACCTAGTAATTTTTAAAAGTAGATTGCAGCATTAGTAAATTATTGTGAAACTAGCAGCGCCCGGCGGTTTCACCCGCATAAGTGTCGATCCCGTGGGAATATCGGGATAAAAACTACCCTATGTCCTTCCCCGGGATGCAATCTATCTCTCTACCAAATTTTATCGAAATCCGTTCAGTGGTTTAGGCGTGAAAAGGTAACATACAGACAAACAGACAGACAGACAGAGTTACTTTCGAATTTATAATAGGATTCTATAAGAGTAAAGTCACAGGTAAAAGCTAGTTTACTTCAAGTTATTAATATTTCCCAGAAACCTGTAGGTACTTGTAATTTTACCGGAGAACTTACATATATTACCGCCTTCTATAAGTTTCCGTTTCAAACATAGTGTAGTACCTACTTGTATAAGGCTTTATTTTACGCCGGTATAGTTACTTCTGGTGCTTTCAAAAGCGAAACTTTAGATTAAAACTTAGTCCACACAAAGTCCAGTGAATCAATCCTGATAAATTACCAATCTGGTCTGGAACTTAACATTCCCTACTATATTTAAAAAAATCTATGTTCGTATGTTTGTTACTCAATCACGCTATAACGGCTGAAAGAATTTAGAAAATATTTGTCAGACAGGTAGAATATATACCGGATCAAAATATAGGGTACGGTAAATATGGGTACATGTAGGAGTGTTGCTAGGATGTGAGTAAAACAGAAGGCAAAGAATAGTTTTAGATGTACAAAACAGTTTCGATATGTGAGTGCATTGAATACTCATTGCATGTCATCACTTTGTCTAACAAAAATATGAATTATTAATAAAAATAATAAAAAATAAAATAAAAATATTTTTTGTCAGGCGTCAAGGCCCATATAGGGTGTTAGTTAATCCCTTTTCTATTAATATAGCTATAGAACAATAAGATTAACAAATAAACATCAAAATCGTACACGTTATCATAATACACCTACATAGCAAAAACTAATCTAAAATCCGTTATAATGAAGGTTCTTATCGCTTAATTTTCACGGTTTTATTAAAACATAGGCCGCGGAACGTGACGTCTGAATTGAGTAACATAACATCATAACATAACGCCTGTAATCCCTGAAGGGTTAGGCAGATTTTTCGCCAGTTATTTTTTAGTCCCACGTACAATCCGTGCCACGAAAGATGAGACTTGACACACCACGTGGTTTGACTTGCGCAAAACACGATTTTAGGTATCTTTAGCGGACTCTGGGCTTCTACTGAGGAATTCCAGATCGTAAACCCAATAGCACTTGGCCCGATCTGGTAACCGAATCCAGGACCTCATGCTCAGCAGTACCGCTTGCAACCACCAGACCAGCGAGGTTGTCTAAATTGAGTAACATTCTAGAAATACGAAAACTTAATTCTGAAAACAGTATCACCGAATGCAATTAGTATTCATGTATAATTTCTATTTTAGGTAATGATTGAAAACTTACGCAAGAACAGTCGATAATGTCAGTTACTGATCTTTATTAATACGTAGCGAACTGTACAGTGCTATTGTTTTAGCGTATTGGTAATTCCGCTAGACTCAAATGTAGCCTAGACCTAAATTATAAATTGACGATCGTAAATACGAGCGCGATTGAAAGCAGGTAATTTTTAATTTAACCAATTTAACCATTCGTTTCAATTAACTCACACTATAATATAGTTTTCTTTTCTCGTAAATAATGAACATTCATTTTGCACTTGGGAACAGCTGCAAAGGCGTGGCGACTTCGAGGCAGCTAACTACTTACCAACTGAAGATAAAATCGCCATGATTACCGAGCCTGGAAGTCCACTCGCTAAGCACGAAGTCGAAGTTACGAGCGATTCCTACTCCGTATCACCTACGCACGTTAAATTAATTAGGGGCTCGACCTAAGAATGAAGGACACCACGATTGGACAGTTGCCCCTCCGCCCGATGTGTTTTCACCCGTCCGAAACGGTTAATAAATCGGTCGTAGAGTTCAGTCCGCAGTTTCCAACTTGCTTCAGACGGGCCCGCATCTTCGTTGACAGACATTATAGAGTAGGCGCCATAGATACCTATAAGAAAGTAGTTTAACAAGAAATATATTTTTATGTTTCTATGGTAGGCTCCCAGCACCCGCGTCTTGGGTGTGAAAGGTTATAGCACACCTATCAAATCGGAAAGAGATAGCACACGTATTAAATCGGAAAGGGATCGGCACCGTATCGCCTTTCGTCTCGCCGTCAAACAGGCGTCAACCTAACGTAAGCACGTAACCAAAGCGGATCAGACGCTCCAATACGTCGACTCGGCTACGGCTACGGCTAGGTGACGCGACGCTTACGGCTCGCCGATCGCTGGTTGATGGTGCAGCAGGCAGGCCGGAGGGGTGAGAGGGGCAAGGGTGGACGAAGAGACGTAAGCTCAGGTACGGAGAGACGTAAGCGCGGGGACGACGAGCCGTAACGCACCGCACCGCACCGCGGTTCGTGAGCTTGTCCCGAGGCGAGGCGATTACGTTACGATTCCGATTAGTGTGCGTTGCAGTAGAGAGTTTCATACAAAGAATACTGAACGGCTCTAATTGACACGGTCCGATCCCTTTCCGGTTTGATACGTGTGCCTACATACTAACGCAAGGCAAATGGAGCGATCTATGCTCGGGGTCTCTTTGAAGGATAAAATAAGGAATCAAATTATCCGGAAAACAACCGGAGTTACCGAAATAGCTTGCAGAGTAAGCAAACTGATTGGCAGTGGGCTGGCCATGTTTGTCAAAGGACCGATGGCCGGAGGAGCAGACGAGTCCTGGAGTGGAGACCACGTATCGGCAAGCGTAGTGTGGGACGCCCCCTAGCTAGATGGACGGACGACCTAAAGAAGGTGACTGGGACAGACTGGACGCGGAAGGCTGAGGACAGGGTGTTGTGGCGCAGTCTGGGAGAGCGTTAGTAAAAGAAAGAAAGAAAATACGTTTATAAACGAAGACTTTTTTTTTTGTTAATACGTAAATTAGCTCAAGAATAAGAACTGGATGCACATTAAAGAGATTGTAGTTCCTTTGTTCTTGTTTATCGGAATCCATATTTTAATATTATAAATACGAAAGTAACTCAATCTGTCTGCCTGTTACTTTTCCACGCCTGAACGGATTTCGATAAAATTTAGCACACAGGTATACCTGTGTTAGGATATAGGATACTTTTTTATCCAGGTATTGCGCATCCGTGGGATATAATTTTCGACCTCCACGCGGGCGTTGCCGCGGGCAAAAGGTAATAATCTCTAAGTATATGTTAGGGCTTGCCAACAGTTCAACAGTCGAAAACCTTTGTTAATCAGGAGATGAGCATACCTTAGCTTAGCAGTTCGTAGTTCTTAGTCAAACTGCAAAGAACTTGGCAGTATTAGGAAGTTTCACACACCAGGTGCATACGTAGATTGAATTAATTATCGGTAAGGTTGTTCATACACAAAGCAACGCAGATATTCGATAGTACGTTGAATTTCAAAAGATAAGTTTTGGGATAAGTATAATCTAGCTATAAGACAAAAGTGCGCCCTGACATGTACTCATTAGTAACTTATTAATATCCTGTAACAATTTTACATTGTGCAATATATCTATCTATATGAATAAACTAGCTTTTGCCTGCAACTTTGTCTGCGTGACATTTGTTGTTCCCCGACCCAACCCGTCGCATCGCATCGCCTGCCTGCGTGATGTTATATGGCCTATAGCCAATAGCCTTCCACAAGAAATAGGCTATCAAATGCAAAAGATACCAACAAGCTTGACGGGATACCTACTTGTCTAAAAAATCTTCGCAGGAAATCGATGGTAGGATGCCAGTCGCATAAATGCTTTCGCCTTGTCGTTTCAAGCGCTACTCGCAACTGATAAGCCAAAATTCTAAACAATATACATTTAGAATAGCTGAAATCCTTCGACACTCACGCCTTCACATTAAATAACACTTTGGTAGTTTCATAAGTAATTCCATTTCCATTGACTTAACTTATTCAAATAACATTACCCCTTCGTACAAAGCGCAGGATTTCCTCCATAGCGAAAGATGTGACGCTGCCAACTAATATTTCTCAGTGATGTAGGTAATCTAGATTTATAAATAACTAAAATAAAAGAAAGAGAAGTAGAAGAGAGAAGTATTCTATTCTAAAGAAAACACGATTATTTGCGGCAAACATGACGTAGAGAAAAAACACAAAAAAGATCAAGTTGGCGCTCAGCATAATGCAACAACACAACAACAATTACATAACAATTATATCAATAACAATTTACTTTCTTTAGTAATTGAATTTTCATTTACTTAACTTATTCAAATAACATAACCCCTTCGTACAAAGCGCAGGATTTCCTCCATAGCGAAAGATGTGACGCTGCCAACTAATATTTCTCAGTGATGTAAACACAAAAAAGATCAAGTTGGCGCTCAGCATAAAGCAACAACAATTATTTCAATAACAATTTACTTTCTTTAGTAATTCCATTTTCATTGACTTAACATATTCAAATAAAACAACCCCTTCGTACAAAGCGCAGGATTTCCTCCATAGCGAAAGATGTGACGCTGCCAACTAATATTTCTCAGTGATTTAAACTATACAAGTTTTGCCACTTCCGCGTAGCTTTGCTCCAAATTGCTGTTGTGCATGTGCAATGGAAACTTTAACTCCACGTTCACGATCTAAACTCGTTAATCCTAATTAAGGCTGCGACATTGGAAGCCCAAAACCAGGATAATGGCTGCAAATTATTGTGCTTCGGGAATTAGGAACTGGTGGATCGAGGGGAAATGTCTTATTTGGAGTGCATTGAGGCATTAATGACTTGGAAGATAGAAAAGTTTAGGAAGTTGTTTTTGGGAATTGGTGTCTAGTTTATTTATTTATTATTTATTTAATACTTCAAGCACATAAATGTACAGAGGCGGACTTAATGCCATAGTTTCTGGGAGTAAATAAAATCTTAATAGCTAATTAATCAATAATAATATAAAAATGATATCCTAATTTAGCTAAAAAAAATCACAAACTAATAGGTATAAAACAAGCGTCGAAAATATTCTCCGCATCGCTGTCGACTGGTAATGTACGGAAGAGACTGGTGGCATTACCATGTTATATGGCAATGCATGCTTATTACTTTCATCACAACTGCTCTCATAACGGTGAAGGAAAACATCGTGAGGTAACTGGACTGTAGAACCAAAAATTCGAAGACTTGTGACATCCGCCAACCCGCACTGGGCCCACGTTGTAGATTTTGCCCACTTCCTCTCACTGTCTGTGTCCCAGCAGTGGGAACGCTATAGGCTGATTATATCTACTGCTATGACAATGCTAAGCCTCTGACCAAAGTAAAAGCTAGCCCTTGAAAAGTTTCTGGGGTATATCTAATTCCGTTCTTATGCAATTTAACGGGTGTTTCGGCCAACCAGAAAAAATATATCCTCAAAAACAGAACAAAAAAATTAATGCCAAAATTATTACAAAGCTTTAAAAACAAGCAAAAACTGAACACCTCCTTAAAAAAAAAAGTCCAGAAGTCGTCGTATAATTGGGCGTATACATTTAAAGTAAGCTCAAAAAACCTGAAGCTGCAGATTAAAACTTTTCTCATTTACACGGATTGACTTCATAAACAGCATTAATCTACACGATTGAAAAATGCGGTTGAATCCCAGAACACTTTACCACAACAACTCGAAGATAAATCATGAGACTACCTACCAATCCACTTTAAAATAGAACGAAACGTAAATAGTCCCATTAAAAGGCATTGTTTCACAAGCTTCGCCTCAGTGGTTCGCTGGCGATAGGAAAAATCGGCTTTACAGAGGATTGCACGTCACCGATCGCTTCTTATTTATTCTTCCATTAAAAAATAGTTTAACAGCCTTATTTCCCGTCGCTTTATCGGGTTCCTTCGTCTAGTCAAGCTACTAAATCTCATTTGCGCGGTCTCACCGCCGCGCCGGTGTGATAAATTTCCTGTAATTTATCTGTAACATAATTCCGTATAAAATGTTTTACAAGTATACTTTTAATATACGAGAGTACTTTTCGTTTTAAGGTTCACTAACGGATAAAGAAGATGAAAGAAATTTTTTATTGAGTAAGTATGACTGTTGACTATCATTCATATTTCCACTAACCTATAATAAGTCTGCTTCTTCGATAGTGAAAAGTAATAGGTACCTACATAAAAATATTAACATTTTCCTCCATGAATATTTCCACAAGATTGCAAAGAAAAAGCAGTAGTGACGGCTTTTCAAATTAAAAAATCAGGTGGTGTTGTGACGGGCTCGCTAACGACCCTCGTGCAAGCGAGAGCACTTGCGGGAATAACCGGGAATTACCGCCTTTAGCTCTAAACAACGCCCGCCCCCGTGTTAGAGCGAATCAACTAGCTTGTTTTCATAATAATGCAATATATATGTATGCTTTCATTCATTTCCATTCATTCAGCGTATATTATGTCGCGGTAAAAAGTTCGCTGTTGTTTCTTTCATGCGCCCCACTTTTACACAGCATTTCCAATTACTCACTGTTTATTACGTGCCTATTAATAAAGTTGCTGTCAAAACTATTATCCCGTTCAATGAACGTTAATTGCAATTTACATATTTAAGGACAACGGTTTCAACACTCACGCTAGAAATTGTTTTACCCAACCCCAATTGTTAATATCCGACATAGGTACGTTTATTTTCATTAAGAACGCTCTCTCTGTTCACATCTCCGCAGGGGAAAACACGAATTACGACTTCATCGATTCCCCACAAATTGTAATTATACCCTAACTTTGAGTATATTTACCGAGCAACATAAATATTCATTGATACCGCACCTAATTCACGTGGAATGTGAATATACTACGAAAATAACTGCCCTATATTAAGCAAAGAACCATTAAAAAAATGGGGGAAATGGAGTCGTCAAAATTTATCGATGTCGTTACAAGCCAACACGCTACCACAGGAACTAATAAAGATCCCGTCACCTCGAATGTAACTAATTAACTGTTAAGAGGAAACAATCACTAAGAAGAACTAACGAAGTTGCTTGATGGAACAAGACAAATGAAAGTTGCAAAGGTCAAACCAGCCGGCGGCGGGGCAATTATAAACAGTGACGCCGCGGAGCGGAAGAACTTAGTCTAAACTTTGTAACTTGCTGCGTTATTACATGTTAACTGCAGACTACGTATAAGTTAAGGCAGTTCTGTAATATACAGAACTGCCCTGCCTTAAGTAACACACGGGGTATACAAACATTAGAAGCTGAAACTACAAACGAATTTATAGCAGCAAAATTCCAATTCTTTTACATTTCTCGTTGCTCCAGCGAAAAGAGATTCATTGTCAGCAAAAGTATTATGGGCAGAAGTAGAGTAAACTTCCTCTGAATTGGCTTAATCGGATTAACTACTCCGACTAGATTATGCGACACAGAAGTTTTCATCGGCTCTGCCTGCAGTAGTTAGTGATTTTTCTGTTACATCACCAACTTCACAAAGACAATTGCAATAAAACTTGGAAAGAAGAACTGACTATGTTCGATCTGTACCTAGCCTTTGTGACGTAATCTGATGTTCAAGAAACCGAATACCCAGACATAAAATAAGGTCTTCATAGGACGAAGTTGAAGTAAGATCATAACGTTTGTTGTCCTCCGCTCTTAGTCACATCGTAAGTTTTATTCAGATCTTACGTTATGTTGACCTTACCCTGATCTTGACATAAATGAAGTGGGCGACGTCCTACCTACTGATACACAAACAATATAGTGTCATAATATCTGGAATTGTGTCCACCTTTAACATACGTTAGTTCTGTTTGGATGAAAAAGGCATCAAAATGTATTTATGCAACATGTTTTATAATTTATGCTTTAAGCGAACTCTAACTGCGTGCATGCAATTAGAGTAATGAGCATGAGCATATTGTACCAATTTATCAATTGTGGTCTCGTAATTAGTGGGTACTGCGCAGGTAACTAATATATTAGTGCAATTAAACGTATCCTGGTCATCGGCCAGGTCATAAACAAACGTAATTGTGGCGAATTAAGCTCATCAGTTTGTTACCCAGCTAAACGTTCCCCTCAATTGACTGAGTGGAATATTAAATGACACCCACACGAAATACTAATCAAACGTCTAGCGAGACGCGTCTAAGTAGGCGCAATAGAATTTATCCAATTTATATGGCAGCCGTCTGGAGCGATTGTCTCATTGTCTTATTGATTCGTGTATACAACAAAAACACTATTCATCTACGTATATAATCTTTTAAATATTCCATAATACAAATTTATTTACGAACCGCAAATGAACGATTCAAACTCAAAGCTCCAAGTGAAGAAAAAAAACTAAATACCTTTGTGTATTTCCAATACACCCTTCAAAATATAGTCAGCAAAAATATAAGAAGAAACAAATCGAATTCCCGCTGACAAATATATTCATCCTCATCTTAACATATTTTTCTTCAAGACAAACGAATGCTCCCCCAGCCAGCTCCTAAATACAATATTCTTGTCAGATATGAAACAAAAATTATTTGTAGTTCCTTACGAATTACAACCAAATGGATTTATTGTAACATAAAAAACAAAAGATCGGCGTCGTACAAGGAAATTCGCCAATATCTCACAAAATAAGCCAAGGGTGCAATTTCCTTTTGGAAACAATCACTCAAATTGGGTCAAGTATATAAGTGAACATTTTACACCCGCCCTGTTTGATGCCAAGAATATAGTTAATACGATGTAACCTAATTTTGCCATTTAGCATGACGAGGGACAAAATACATGGTTCTTGAGACGGCGTCTTAATTTGGCCGAGATAACACAGATCCGATTATATGTAACATATTTCAATGCCAGAGAGTATTGACGAGAAAGATACAGTTTAAATTACGAATGCCTCTATTTGGAAAAGTTGTGTAACGGAACAACCAATCAAGAACGGCGTCGTCTTTTGTTCAGAGACCCAAACAGCGTGCGGTGCCAAAACGGCAAAACCTCTTTTATACGTAGGCATAATTACAGTTAACCTAAAGTCGATATCTTGCAGAAGCTTCAGACAATCGAAAGCCCAACAAAATGCTTGCGGCCACCCTGAACTCACGAGAGGTATAAAGCCACTCAGTGCTTCTAATATCTCGAACCGGGGTGGCTGAGCACATAGTCGTTTCGAGCGAACTATGTTTACCACAGTTTTAGTAGGGAAATGGAATATAAAATGGACGATCCAACATAACTGGATGATTCTGCGAAATAAAAAATTTTGAGTGCTGTTTGAAAGATATTACAAACGATTTTTTGAATGGGTGTGGTTTTTCAACAACCTTTTGTGTCTATGAAGTTTTTGCTTTGTTAGTGCAATGAACACACACAACATATTAAAAATAAATATGCAAACATAATTACTTGGGAATGGACTATTTAATCTAGTCATTAATATCGTCATTTACTCTAATCAGACAGGATTAAATACCAATATATGAAAATTATTCTGTGAAAACTTAACACATAGACAAATATTAGCTATCTATTTTGAAACATAAAAAACTGCAGTGGGTACGGTTCGAGTCTAAAATCATATTGGTGAGATCTTATTGTTGAGCCAGTCGTTATCAACCGTGGCGTGTTGCCAACATCGGTGGCTACATCTCATTGAAGCTGAACTGTTACCCTTTAAGCGACGCTGAAAAGAGTCGAGCCTCAAGTCAGCCATCTTCACAAACAGATGTTACTCAGCGGATTTTGCACGAAACAAAAAAGTCTCGTTTCTTTGTAAATCCGTGGCCATTCTACATATCTGTGAAGAGTTGAGGCAGGCTTGAGTGCTCTCTGGATCGCCCGCGTAGGATTTAACGATGTCAGACTTATCGATAAGCTCTATACGAGGACTTCAAAAAGAGGTTTAACTATAGGTATATCGCCTACCTGCGAGAAGTTTCAAGTCCTTTTAGTTTAGCGAACTTTACAGACAACATTGGCGGCTTATGTTACCTACCGATAAGTACAGATGGACAATTCCCCTAATTTAAAAAAAAATGTTCATAGTCTAATCTTAGTCTCAATCTGTCAAAAATATCTCTAATGTCCCTACATTTTTGACATTGATTGTCGCTGACATTAGATTGGGACCAGATTTTGAACATTTTTAATTACGGGAATAGGCCTTCTGATATCTGTTCTTATAAGCAAAGAAGATACTTTTCCATATTTATATTATAATTAAGTAATATATGTTTTTAATAAGGAAATATGTAATTTTGAATTAATTGAACATTCAATGATTGAGCTCTAATTTTGTGTTCATTGTGTCCTTTGTGTTCAATTTACAATTTGATGAACAGTATAATGAATTTAATTAAATTGCATATTTAGATTAGAACGTAATTGCGGTTTATGAATCGATATCACATTTAAATTTAGAGGATAATTACAAAAATGCGCGTTTTGCATGATTTCCTCATTGAAATTTAATTAATAATTTAATACTATTCGTTGGTTGGTATAAATAACAATTAATTGGTAAAAATAGTGCTTTTCCCTTCTACAATAATAATAAAGCGATTTTTTATTATTTATCTATTTATTTAGCAATAATCGTTCTCCCGATGCATTTTTAGGCAAAAATTCACGGAGAGCTGATTTGAGAGCTCTAATTTGCAGATTCTGTTGAATATTATCCATCAAAACAATTTTTCTCATTTAACAAATATCATAAAATTTTACAACAAAACAAAATGTTTGTGAAAAAATGAAATCAAAGGAATTTGATTTTTTCCTTTATTGTTTTAAGTTCACTGTTTCATTTCATTTCTTGCACACTCTGTCATTTAATGTTCAAGTCAGAATTCTGTCTGCTACTTGTATAGTCTCAAGTGACATAGTGAAACATTGCTTAGTTTTGACAACATGCCCAAAGGAATCATACACTTTTGTTTGTTTGAGGAGATATTTTCGGAAACTACTTTACTAGCAGAGAAGAACTTTTGATCTTACGAACCTGACTGATGTGTTTTGTTTTACACTTTGTTTCAACTTTATGTTCTTGTTTCTTAATAAGTAGATACAGAAAGAGTATGATGTTTCTACCCAATATCACCCAAGCTATTTGAAGGTTCACTTTTCATTCACCATAATCGACGACACGGTTGGCGCAGTGGTTGAGCGATTGACTGCTGCGCTGCGTGTCGCGGGTTCGATTCCCGCACAGAACAAATATTTGTATTGCCTACAGGTAGTTGTTCCGGGTCTGGCTGTTTGTGTATGTGAATTTAAATGTTTGTAAACGCACCCACGATACGCGAGTAATTGCAGGACGTTTTCTTAAAAAAAAAAAAACAAAATAATAGTCAGCCTATACTGTTCCCACTGCTGGGCAAAGGCCTCCTCGCTGTGAGAAAGAATGGGCCATTATCCACCACGTGGGCCCAGTGTGGGTTGGTGGATGGCACATGTTTTCGAATTTTCGGATCTAGGCCATGCCGGTTTCCTCAAGATGTTTTCCTTCACCGTTTTGAGAACAGCACTTTTATTTACTTCCCTCAAATTGATTTAGTTGCCAGAGGCGTAAAATAAATGTCGAACAAAACAAAGCTGCCTCGAACCGTTATTCATTTGTTTAACAAATTAAATGAACTTGTGAACGATACTTTAACTTGTGAGATTGTTTAAAATTCGATCCCATTTTAACGGTCGTCATTTAGGAATGCAGCCTGGCAACACTGGCCGTTAAGTGTGTACACAGTGGGCCACAAGGCCACGCGGAACTGGTCGATTTGCAAGTGACATTAAACAGCCGATCGCCTTCAGATCACTTACACTCACTGGCATACCACGCCATCAGGACGATTAATGCCAACTTGCTTTGTTGCTCTTTGCAAACTCGTACGTACCTGGAACAAAAAATATTATTGTTATTTAAATGTTATCTGTACAAATAAAGCTGAAGAGTTTGCTTGTTTTTTTGTTCGTTTGAATGCGCTAATCTCTGGATCTACCAATAAGATTTGAAAAATTATTTTTGACTTTGTTAGCCCATTCTTGAGGAAGGCTATAGAGTATTTATCAACACGCTAGTACCCTTAGCAGCCGAGCAAAAACAAAAAAAGAACGCTGAACGAAAAGGCAGTAATAGCGCAGGCATGCGATGCGATGCGACGGCCACCCCGTCGCAATGTTCCTCTCAACCAAAGCACCTGCCATCCAATCTCTTCACCACGCTTGGTTGACTGGTAGAGAATGCCTAAGGCATTAAGTCCGCCTTTGTACCTTTTTGTGCGAAAAGTTTAAATAAATAAATAAATCTTTTTTATTGTCGATTTTTTGCCTCCTAGCCTTACGTGAAAAACTAACTTATTTAACTTGTACATACATAATTATCCCACTGCTGGGACACAGCCCTCCTCTCTGTGAGAGGGAGTGGGCCGTAATCCACCACGCGGAGCCAGTGCGGGTTGGTAGATGTCACATGTCTTCGAATTTTTGTTCTAGGACATGCCGGTTTCCTCACGATGTTTTCTTTCGCCGTTTTGAGAGCAGTGGTGTTGAAAAAATTTACAGAACGTAAAGCGCTTGACTGGGTTCGAACATACGACCTACAACTCGTAAGTCGCGGTCGTTACAACTGGCCCACCACTGCACTGTATTAACTTGTACCTAATATACAGTACCCGGCGATAAATATTGCACATCGACCTTTGGAAAGAGACAATCGGGTAATTTCGGCTTCGTAGAGCGTTATCTCTGTCGCACGAAATACAAACAGTCCGGTACCTATTAGGAGCTGTTAAAACAATTATGATTTGCTTCTTTTGATAATTATTTTTATTCTTTGTATAAAATCGATAGAATCGAATAGGTCGATGTGCAATATTTATCGCCGAGTATTGTATATATATTTGAAAGCACCTTGACAACATTTGCACGGTAAAAAATGTAACAGCAACCGGTGGTATTTATTCCTCGATAAACTTGACCCATGTTGCCTCTAAGTTGCGATTAAAATACCAGGCACATTAAAATACTAGGTCAGACCCATTAAAGTGAAAAGCCAACAATTTAACTTAAATACCTGCGAAGCTATCAACATGAATTGGAACTCTATTGTTTAAATGTTAGCAGAATGACTCAACGTCTGTTTTTTTTTTTAATTACGTCCCTAATCGCCTCTCATGCACGAGGTCGTGGGTTTAGATCCGGACAAGGACCAATATTACTTTTTTAATTCATATTAGTTTCTAAGTTTATCTTGGACATCATTGACATCGGTGAAGGAAAACATCGAGAGAAACCTGGAGTTGTAGTTGATATATGCCTAAAATCGCCAACCTATCTTGAGTAAAGTCGAAGTCAAATCATATATTTCGAATAGGCACATTAAAGGCACTTTTGAACATCAAAAATTACAATTACCTAGATAGTGTTCGTATGGAGAAGAATGGTCAAGAAACTCCACCAAAAAAAAGAGTAATCTTTAAAAAGGTTTTACAAGGTTTTGTATGCATTCATTTTATAATTACATGTGAAGACGATGCACCTAGAGTAAAATTAGCGTACCACAAAAGGTAAAAATAATAAAAAATAAAACAATGACAGGTAAATCAATTATATTATAGGTACATGATGCTCATATATTTACAAATATTGTAAAAGTAGATGATTTTCCTAGAATTTTAACAAGTACGAGTATGTGAGTTATTGTAGTTACAGAATGTAAAAATCAACGTCATAATCATTTTAAAAATATAAATTATATTAGCAACCAGTTTGATTTTGTCTAGTGAAGAGTAGAGTAAACGTGGTGATTAATGCTCGTACCTTCTCTTTATGAGAAAAGGAATTTGCCCTGTGCCAGTGGAACAATAACAGGCTGGTACAGACGCCAGCACATCAAGCTACCCAAAACTGTCAAATTTTCCCAATCAAATCTTATGCTATAGCAATAAAGTTGACAATCTATTAAAGAAATTTGACAGATTGTAATAGCTTGATGTGCTGGCGTCTGTACATACAAAAACTCACGCCTTCGTCCCATGGGGGTAGACAGAATCTACAGAACGCCACCTGCTGGTATTATTAAGTACTTCATCTTGTGTAGGCCACGCTGACATTGCAAACTTGCCTAGAAGTAATAGAACAGAAAATCTCCCAGGTTTTCATTTTGTTCCACTCCTTAGCAACTGTTTTCTATTTAGTAAATTAAATTTTATTCGAAAAAATTCTTCGTTTTCTTACTAAACTTCAACTACCTATATCCGACGACCCTGGTTACCTATCCCCTTTGGTGACCGTACTTGATACGATCGCGAATCATATTTTTATCGACATTCAACCTGACCACTGACCTGCAAATTTCAAAAAACCTAAGTACATTTGAATTTCGCGGGCTACCCTGACGCTTCCTCCCGAACTATCAAAACTTTCCTCAAAGATAAATTGTAACATCGTTAAACTTCAACTGAAAACGTACTCACTAGAGTCAGTTAAATCTTTTTGTCCGGTAAAACGTATTTACAACTCTATTTACAAGTCAACTTTAATGGACTTTAAAAACTTTAAAGTCCAATGCATTTTACTTCGATACAATGAAAAAAACGTCTAGAGGAATTTGCATTGAAACTTGACCAATGCTTTAGTAAAGATACTTTTCCAAGTTTATCGATATTTATTATGATTTTATTGAATGAAGTATTATTATGATAACATTTTTAACAACTCTAGTAGAATTTATTCCACATTTCCTCTAGTATCACTCACTTTATGATTCTCCTACCCTCATGCCAATTTATTTGGCGTCGGCGCAGCATATTCTCTTGTTCCATCGATCTCTATTAGACCCCCCCGACCGTACCCCGACCTCTTTCCAGCCCTATTAACTTTCACACAATCTACCCATCGTTAATTTGATTATACCACTCTTCTCCAGCTCTTATAGCCATTCCCATTATAGACAAAACTTTAGTCTTGAAATTACTCTAATTTGCCTTTAATTTATCGCACACAATTTGAGTGGATAAAAAGGCTATTTCGATAAATTCACCTCCTTAATTTTTATTTGCTCAAAAATAGCAGAGAACAGCAAACAATGCATACAACTCAAATACCAACAATTCACACGGGAACACGACTAGAACGATCAATCAATGAACCAATGAAAGGTAAAACTCCAAACTTCTGCTTTACCGCGGCAGCAGA
The DNA here is from genome assembly GCA_927399505.1 of Luperina testacea. Taxonomy (NCBI): domain Eukaryota; kingdom Metazoa; phylum Arthropoda; class Insecta; order Lepidoptera; family Noctuidae; genus Luperina; species Luperina testacea. The sequence goes on from OV656771.1 coordinate 7,443,766, forward strand.
AACTTTTAAATTGAACTTGTTGTTTTTAAAAGAACCAATACAGTGTTTTCTGATGTTACGCGAGACCTTCAATCGGTGGGAAGTTTGCTAATCACTACCTGCCTACTGGGAAGGAAGGTTTTGGGATGCGACTTTTAAAATGAAAACGAAGAGAATGTCTCATCGATGAATAATGAATTTACCTCATTAACACATCTTTTTATGATTATTCTTATGTTGTTTGGATTGTTGATAATACAGGCTGTTATATTTAACCTTTTGAACGCCACACGTCAAAAAATAAAAACGTGCCCTCAGCGTCAAAGTCTGTCAAGTCGAACCATTTTGGTTTGTCATCTATATATGACTGTGGCGGTCAAAAGGTTAATGGTCGCCTTTGATCTTTGGAGAAAAGAGGAACAAAAAGAGATTGGCAGAAACCCATGCATTTTTAGTATCACTTACAGGCTTACCGTTTCATAGAATGAATATATGGATTTGAATGCTACAATAGAGTACCTATAACAAAATATGTAATGGTAAGACATACATTAGATTTGGGGATATGAAATTGATTTATACATAACCTCAAAATGGACCACCAAAATATATATTTTTTATGTGATTATTGATTACCTTTTAACATAACATTCTCTAACTTTTTATCTCACATCACCACCCGTACACTTATCATTCAAGAGTCACTACTTCAAATCCGATTTACGTAGTTTTTTTTTTAGTATTTTTAATAGTCTATTATTTATTATATTTAAGTTTGCACATATTTCTATTGTATTGCACTTATTTTAATAAAATAAACGATTATTTTCTTCTTCACTAAAATCATTAACTCATTTAATTCATTTTTTCGCTAGCTCTAATCGTATTAAATCGATTTGGTTTATTGTATGGCAACAATGACGAAATACGTTTAATTGGCTTTATTTTATGCGTTTTGTTTTGCATTAGTGTATTTTGTTTCCGTAACGGGGCTGCACTCTAAAATCATGGTTTTTTAATTAACAACTACCTATTAAAACATTTTAGCTTGGAAAATAACTACGGATATAAGACCTATAATTTGCATATACCTAGATTTTGAAACGTTCGGATTTGATGAGGTACGTAACTAGCCAATCTCCTATATATTGTTCCTGATTTTGCCAATTAGTCATAACTGCTTTGATTACTATGTTTTACTTCTCACAGTCTTTTATATAATTCTGAAGTCCCATATCAAGAAGTTTGAATGTACAGACGCTAAACGCCAGCACATCAAGCTACTACAATCTGTCAAATTTCTTTAATAGATTTTCAACTTTATCGCTAAAGCATAAGGTTCAAAGTTGATTGGGAAAATTTGACAGTTTCTGGTAGCTTGATATGCTGGCGTATATTCGTCTAGCGAGACTAGCATCCTTATTGCGTAACACACTTTCAATCACAATCTGAATCATTTTAAAGGTTATTAATCCATTGTTTTATATATTCGAAAAATTTGTCTGCTCAGCAGCGTAAATAACTGTCAAAATGAAGGCATTTGCTATTAATAGTATATTACAAAATTATTTTTAAAAAAAAAACAAAAACCGACTTCAAAAACCTAATAAACACTAAAAACTTAAAAATAATATTAAATTGAAACTATAATTAAGAATAATTTAACCTAAATAACCTTACCTAACTTTAATCTACACTATATTTTACAATTTAACAGTTTTTGGAGTCGGTGCCAAGCCAAGTGTATCTATCTAATTGGGCCATAAAATATTCTCCCTTAATTTTTATTACAATAGTTTACGAGAGTAAATTAATATCATATTATTAGGTACTGATATTTTTACAAAGCTGTTAAAAGTTTTGAGTGTGTTGATTGTTAATATTTTTTGCTGATATAGTACCTTTTTTTTGGTTAATATTTTGTGAGTGCGGGCTTGGCACCGACTCCAAAAACTGTTAAATTGTAAAATATAGTGTAGATTAAAGTTAGGTAAGGTTATTTAGGTTAAATTATTCTTAATTATAGTTTCAATTTAATATTATTTTTAAGTTTTTAGTGTTTATTAGGTTTTTGAAGTCGGTTTTTGTTTTTTTTTTTAAAATAATTTTATTTTCTAGTTTTTAGTTTAAGTTTGTACATAATTCATAGTTTGAAGTTTCTTTTTTCAATGTTTAATAGAACGAAAATTAATTTTGTATAATATGGGTAGGCCTACTAAACGCGCTGCTCAAAATGAGACAGCGCCGTTTGGAAGAAAGTAACGACGAAAAGGAAGAACGTTTAAAGAAAAGTAGGGAAAGAAATACTAGAAACATTTTAAATGAGAGTGATGAGCAGCGAGCGTATAGACTTTCTCAGAAGAGAGCAAACACGAGATTATCAAGGCTTAATGAGAGTCCAGAAAGTCATGCTCAGCGGCTCAATTTGATTCGTGAACGATTATCAAACGAGACTCATGAGTAACGTTCTCATCGTCTTGATATCATTCATGAACGTTTGTCTCACGAGACCGAGGAGCAACGTTCTCATCGTCTCGGTTTGATTCAGGAGCGCTTATCAAACGAAACCGAGAATCAAAGTTCCCGTCGTCTACACGTGCAATACGAGCGTATATCCAATGAAACTGCCGAATCCAGAGCGACTCGATTAGATATTATGCGACAAGCTACTCGTAATCGTAGGGAGGTATCATCAGTAAATGGTTTTGAACAGGCTATCATGCCAAGTCGATTTCACTTTTTTGTTATTATTAATTTTATTTTTCTTAATTTTTAATGTCGTAGATGGACAAGGATTACAATTATACACATACACAACACATATACAACTGTAAAAAATAAATGTTGATTTATCAATGATAAATTACACCTTTACTGTATTATTGTTACAATTTAAAAGCGCCCTTAAAAGCAAACTGGCGTAATGTTATGTTATGGTATGGCTTAAACTATGCATACACAAACAATCGCAGCAATCGCGAGACATGTGCTGTCGATTTTTAAAGATTTCTATAGTCTATGGTTAGTCCATCACCTCCTGACCTGATGATCACGAGACCAAAATGGCAAACGCCCTTCCAAACATCAAAAAAAAAATAATTTACTAAATCAGTCGATGCCTACTCCTTACTGTTAAGGAGTCGTACCTTCCATCATCAGCTGAGCTACATGAGATGATGATCACCATACGCAAGTACTTAAATTACTTCATAAGATTTGCGAAAAACGATGTTTGGGCCCATAAAATTTGAGGGTTGCCCTTGATTTCTCCATGATCCAATCATCAGATCCTGACTTGGTGATTATGGGACCACTTCAGAAGTATCTCCTTTCGAACAAAAAAAGAATTTTGAAAATCGGTCCACATTTGGCGGAGTAATCGCGTAACAAACACACAAAAAAAAAAACATACCGTCGAATTGAGAACCTCCTCCTTTTTTGAAGTCGGTTAACAATTACCCCGCTGTTAACCTGTCGATACCATCTTGCCGAGTAAGAAAATCTACTACAGCATGAGCTATTCTTATATAAGTAGTTTGTTCCAGTACAAGAAAAAATCCGAAAATAACGGTACATCGCTTATACTACATTCAACAACGTGGTTATTTTTAACACACAGGTACCGCACGCAATTAAAACCAACGTTAGTGTCAAGCTATGATGTCATGCAATTCAATGGCACTGTTGCAACGCATTATACGCCGAACAAAAACAAGTGACACACGATTACTGAGAAACTTTCTAAATTAAGAATTAATTGCTAATTTTAACATGCAGTGATGCAGTACGCAGTAATGACCTAGATAATACTTTGTAGCCGTTATAAAGTAGCGCGAGATATACTGGCAAGACATAACAATCAACCAGCCTTATCCCGATCATATTGGGGTCGGCTTTCAGTTTTGCCGGATGCAGCTGAATACCAGGATCTAACATGGAGCGACTGCCTATCTGACATCCCAGCTACTGGAGAACACGGTCATTCCCTTAGTAAGACTGATTGTCAGACTTTCTGGGCTTGACTACCCGTGACGACTGTCGCTAACATTGACGATTATTCTATGGAAGATGTGACAAAATTCATGACATCTATACTAATATGTATTATAAAGCTGAAGAGTTTGTTTGGTTGAACGCGCTAATCTCTGAAACTGCCAGTCGGATTTGAAAAATTCTTGCATTTGTTAGCCCAATTCTTGAGGAAGGCTATAGGCCATTTAACATCACGCTATGACCTTTAGGAGCCGAGCAAAAAGAAAAAAAGTCAGAAAGAACGCTAAGCAAAAACGAAGTAATAGCGCGGGCAGGCGATTCGATGCGACGGGGTGGGTCGGAGTAACAAGAAATTTCACGCGGACGAAGTCGCGGGCAGAAGTTAGTCTATTATAGGATCATCATCATCAGCTCACGGCAGTCCACAGCTGGACATAGACCTCTGCAATTACACGCCATTCAACTAGATTTACGGCGACTCTCAGCCAGCTGATACCCTGTAAAGATTGTCGCTCCACCTAGCCTTTGGGCGTCCTGACTTACTTTTGCTGAGTCACGGTCTTTAGGCAAGATTAGACACGTATACCCCAACGGTCATCGGTCCTACGGCTAATATGGCCGGCCCATTATCACTTCAGCTTGGTTATTCTGTGAGCTATATTGACAATATTTGTTCCCTGCCGGATCACCTCGTTCCGGATTCGATCCGTCAAAGAGATTCCAAGCATAACCACAAAATATACCACAGGTCATGTCACAAATACTCCGACATAAAATACAGGAATATCAACTTCAGAATAAGAAGTAATATCATAGTTTCTGACACGTTCTTATTGTGTTAAACCTTTTCCCTTTTCTTCAAGTATTTGCTTTCCAAATGTCTCGAGGTGATACTTGTCACAAGGTCAGATTATTATTGTTGGCACTCGATCGGTTTTGAGGATATTTGCCCTTAGAATACAGAAGAACTGCACGATGATACATTTTGATCTAAGGAAGCTCCGCTACATGATATAGTTCTAAAATATTTATGATGATACTTGCTACCGCCTGCGGCTTCGCCCGCGTAATATGTCAATACAAAGTAGCCTATGACCCTTCTCAGGATTCAAAGTATCCCCATACCAAATTTCATCAAAATCAGCCGTTTTTTGAGATTATGATTATGGACAAAAAATTTAAGAATAGATTTTTGTTATAAGTACCGAATATACTTTCTTAAAATTATATGCATTTAGTAAAAAGCTGTTATTTCGACATTAAAAACCGACACTTCCACTTTATTTATTTGTATGTATGTAAAAGGAGAAAGCAAGGGCTCCATAGTTTTCTGGGCCCAGGTGTTAACTCAATCAAACTAGCCTTATTTGTAAGAGGGTATAATAGCAAGGCCTCACTGAAGATTTGGTGAAATTTGGCTATCCAGTAATCAAGTTATATGAACTATAGTAAAAGTGAGGTTATATTATAACATTGTACTTTTATGATGTTATTTGCGAAATATTTTAGAATGGCTTCGGTTGTGTAATGGTTTTATGCATGGAGTGCAACTAGAGAGTCTCCATGTGTGAAGTGTCGAAGATCTGACACGTTTGGCACGACCTGGACAGTCGCTACAGTCGAACACAAGCAGGTAGGTACAAGCATAAGTCTCTATATTCAATATTCTGCACTTGAAGCAGTAGCAGGTACCTTTTGAAAAAGGGTGAAGAGGAAGTAAAATAAAACACCAATATATGTATAAAATATTTATTATTCATCTTCAATAATTATGAGAATATCGTCTAAGAATTGTGCAGGAGGTACGATATTTTCTTGGTATCTTGCCCAACTGAGATACCATATTATGCACATTACATGGGCACAGCAGCCTACAGTCCTTCTACCTACAATACAATTACAATAATGGCCTAATATTGAATCTCGTCCTCTTCGACAGCTGTCAACTAAAATATAAACAAAATATGTTTTGCGACTTATATGGCGGGATTGTATACGTCCCCGCAATAACCATGAAGTATTTGAAGCTGACAGCTGTCGAAGAAGGCTGCTGCTTACCTCTCTGCACACTTCTATGATAAACCCATCACTTCCCCGCATATGTTCACCAAAATAGGACCGTGCCTGCTTTAATTGATAAGTACCCAAGGATACAAGAATTAACTCATCATATGACAACTGGGGAAAATCATTTAAATTATCATTTTGAACAGTTATTGCTTCAAAATCAGCCCTACGTCTATTATATTGATTGGTAACAATAAAATCACCTAATACGTTATGTCTATTCATATTTAAATTAATTTGATTAATGATATCCCCACTGTCTATTCTGTCGGTAATGGGAGGGTGAAATCTATTTATGAGAGCAGCAGCCACCTTAAAATCCTTTATTAAACTTCTTGAGGCTGTATTGAAATAACATTGCCTAAATAATTTAAAATCTCTTTTAAACCTGCCATTTACAACTTCTACAACCCAACGGCAAATGGTGACTGCTCTCGATTTGTTTGCTTCAAGTGTTGACAGCTGTGTTTCACCCTGCGCCAAGGTAGCAGGCACGTATGTCCTATATCCACAATGATTTAATAATGATAATGAATCTCGAAAACCCCTATCCAGTATAAATACATCACCATCTTGGAAAAATTCCCGGAGTGGGTAATTTTCACTTAAAAATTCATGTTTCACTATATCTGAGTCTGACGTGGTGGCTGGATAGGGGCCCAAAACATCAATAATATGGCCATCTGTGCACACCATCAAAAAAGGTTTTGTCAAGTTCCTGTATTTATGCAAACTGTATGTTTTTTTCTGATACAAATAATTAGAACTCTTTTCTACATAGCAGTAAGTTCCATCAAATATAGCGATGGGCCTAGAATCTCCCTCATATAAAGCACTAGGTATGGCTAAGTTTCTTTCTTGTATTTGTTCCCTAGTGATATGTTGTAGACCTAAATGCTGGGGCACAAAATGTTCTGTTAATATCTCACGGGCTTGAAATAGCCACTTCTCTAATGTTCTTTTAGATATTTTAAATAATGTTGACAACCTTTCATTTGAGTCCCCAGTTCTTAATTTCATAAGATAGGCTGCTAAAACTGAAGAACTGTTGCGAAGTTCAGACAATTGCGGCACCTCATCAAATATTTGACGGAACTGAGCTTTAGTCAACCCAATCCAGGTATGCACATAATGGTCTTCCATATCATCAATGTTTCCAAAGTTCAATGAGCTTTCTTTATGTGACTCTTTTAATGTCATCATATCTTGGATATGCCTCGCAGTAAATGTTTGTAAATAATTACTCCTTAAACTATCTAGGAAATCCCATGCTTCGATGACTAAATGTATATCACAAAGTCGATTATTTTGGGGCACATAATATTTATGCTCATTTAGTAACATTTTTCTTGTTGCTAGAGGAACTCTATATCGTTCAGTTCTCTGGCATCCTTCTATAAAGCACCGTCGCTCTGATTCAACTGCCCGCATGTAATCTGGCAATACAATTGTTGGTTCAGGGTGCTGCCTTCCAAGTTCCACAATAGGGGCATCTGGCAAATGTGGTTGCACTGAGGGTACTAGTACATTGTCACTTTGATTTTGTTCTGGTTGAACGGAAACATTTGCGGGTTCTTGCAAATTGTTGATATGATCTCTATCCAATTGCCCAACAGACAATTGAGTTGGTGGTGGGTTGCTCTGCGAGGAAGTCGAGGGACCAGTTCTCATGTGAACCGCAGCTCTGTCTGCTAATATCCAGCAAGAGTGGCATATACGATCCGACTCACCCACCTATAACAAAGTAAAATTAAATCCACAATTAAAATATTTATTAAATATACTAATTATATTATAATATTTTATGTAACTACTAATCAGATCAGATAATTACTTTTATTTATATGTATTCTTTATTGTACACACACTAATAATGAAAATGTTTACAAAAAAAAATTGTAAAATCATCTTAGTTTTGCAAATAAATCTTTTATTATACTAATACAGCTTAAGTAAATTAAGATATATTACTGAAGTAACTTACTGTTTGTGGCAGTATCCACTCTCTGATCACGTTATATATCGCATATTCACGAGCAGAATCACTGCGAAGAAGGTGGTTGTACCTCTGTGCTAACAGTGACCGACCGCAGCGGACACAAACACTGGAATGGCCCACATGGGTTGGTGTTTCAATTGGACGTCTCCCAAGAACCACATCTTGGGCCAAGTTCCAGCATGCTTGGCATACATAGTTCTCACCAGTTACCTGAAATAAGTTATCTATTTAAATCATGTTCCACCATAAACAAGCTTCATTACATACATGTTCAACCAAGTCGCTACTACCCGTCCGAGATCGAAATGGTCCCAATAACTGTCAATATCTCAAAGCACTAAAGCCTGTCACGGACTTAGACCCATCAGGTCTTGACGGTAACCTACACCTTTTTTATGATTGAAACGTCAAATAGTACACTCCATAGTTTCGTGTGGTTAATTAATAAACTAATTAGCTAATAAGTATTGTTTTAATATATGCTATCCAACAAAAAGACAGCCAACAGACATGACGCCGGAGACAGTAAAATGGTTTTGTTCGCTTGATAGGTTAAAAGCTCGATTTGAATAAGTACTTACAGGCTGAGATGCACGCCACTGCTGAATAACTGATAAAATCGCCTCATCATCCAAGACTCTTCTGCCAATAGAGTTACTGCGACCAGTCGCAATAGTACAGTTCACACAGCGATCCATGTCGAATATCCGATCGATAAGCGTAATCAGTTGTCAAAAATAGAGAAAGCCAGGTAGTTCAAAGTAGAAAGATCCGTCGAATAGTCCTTTATAATATGCAAAGCCGAGGTCGTGGGGTTAAACAATAAAACAAGGAAAATACGTGCGCACTCAGAACGATAGAAAACGAACGAGTGCCGGCTTTATCCTGTCACTGTCAGTAGTGTCAGTCGGTGACCAGTGTTGCTAGCTGAAGAAAAAGTAAAGGAACTCGATTCGCCATGAATCGATACCACGAAACGATTGATAAACATTTGTTACTCGATTTTCATACATTTTAGCGATTTATTCAGAATCGATTATTAAGAATTCAGTTGTGTTTAATCGATTATTTAGTTTCATTACTTAATTTAACTTTTCTCGCTTCCTAGATAGAAACATGGTACTATATTTAGTGATTTACCTTAGAAAAAAATAACGGTTTTTTTGATACACATTTCAACTAGTTAACTGCTGGGCCCAGAAGTTGCCTTCTCCTTTATGTTATAGAAGATTAGGATTATGAAGCCGGTGTTGCTGACGTGCCTCTCGATAGAATCCTTCCATAGGCAGATAAAAGTCAGAATCTATACCATTATAGGTATCTTGTTAACTCTGTCAACAAAAACGTGAAGAAGTCTGTAGAAGTCTTTGAGAGCTTGCTCGGTTACAAAATAATACTTTTGGTATCTCAAGGAAATTATGTTTTCCTTTCTAAAAAGTGTGGGCGACGGGCGTCAAAATCTTCAATAGTCTTAAGAAAATCTATGTTTCGGTGCATTGCAATGGTTTTAGGTTGCGAGTAGTGTCGTTCCAAAGAAACCTTATAGAAGGTCGTATAATATCCGGATGCGTAAAAGGTGAGATAGTATTTATACCACGGATTCCTATAATACCGTCGAATTATCCATTTGAATTCAAAAGATTGTAATTCCCTATTAATGTCAATTTTGCTATGACAATCAACAAGTCACAAGGGCAAACGTTAAGCAAAGCTGGCATAGATTAACTAAGGGTTGCTTTACCCATGGGCAACTATACGTGGCATATTCACGTGTGAGGCATGCCAGTAGTGTTGTTGTTTTAGCCCAAGAAAATCGTACACCAAATATTGTACATAAAGGCTCCTTCAAACAAGCGCGACACGACACGCGACACAAAGGCACCGCAAGTCGCGCAACGAGCGGTGCCTTTGTGTCGCGCGCGATTATATCGCGTACCGCGCCTGTTTGTGGGAGCCTTAAAGAAATTTTTCAATAAAGCTAATATGAAAAACTAAAATTAATATTACTCTACGACCCTTAGGAGCCGAACAAAAAGAAAAAAGTCACAAAACGAATTAATATTGCGGGAAAGTGATAGGGTGCGGCGCGGTGGGTCGGGAGCCGAAATTTTACGGACAAGTTGCGGGCAGAAGCCGAATGAACGAAAAAAAAAACTTATTTCCCGGATTTAAATGTCAATGGCAAACGAGGTTTTTACTGACGAATGGTCTTTCAACCTTCTTTCCTACTAGCAGCGTCCTGCGGTTTCAGCCGCATAAGTATCGACCCCGTTCGAAAGACACGTGGCGCCATCTATTATCATAATAACGTTATTGTTATTTTCCTCAGGAGCAGCACTTTTTTTTCGGAATGAAAGGTACCCTATGACCGTTTCTGTACACCTGACAACGTATATGCAAAATTTCTTTAATTAATTTCATTATGCGTGACAAGGTAACAAACAAACTTACTTTCGCATTTATAATATTAGTTAGGCTTTAACGTACCATGCTGTAATACTGTTCAATATGGTAGATTCATAATTATATTCACATAAATATCCTCTATCCATAAAATAATATCAATTTTGCTTGATTCGGAAGAACACCCAATTTACGTGGGAAGATAACCTAACCTAGATAACCTTTTTTATCAATTTTATAAACATCGAAGCAATTCCTTCGACTTCACACGATCGTATAAAAAATAACAAATATCAATTGAGCTTGATTCGAACGAACGCCTAATTTAATTTAGAAAAAAGATAGAAGTACCTTATTTTTTTCCTGTATTTATAAACATCGAAGCAACGCCTTCGAGTTCACATGACAACACGATATAAATATGAAAGATCTTAAGACTGGACCTTTTTGACGCAGCCGTGAGGCACACTTTCCTGTTAATTTCTTACATCGGACTTTGATCTACATGGTCTTCATATAACCTGACCAAGATTATGTCTGGACTTTAAAAGAGACTGTGACCTCTGAGTTTGTTTCGGCCTTTCTTCTCAGAGTAGTCAGTTAGGAAGCGCCGACCTCATTTAGTTAAAAAAAAACATGATTGACGTGTAAAAGTGTTTGTGCTAACCTACTTACAAAATAAAATTATTTCATTTCATTTCATTTGCACTTTTTATCTTTATTTTTGTTTTTATCTGATATACGACTATGTATCTGCCTATCTGCTGTACCTATTGTGTGTCTTTTAGTCTGTGCTAAATAAATTTATTTTCTGTTTTTCTTCTTTCTTTCAAGATCATTCGTCACTTAACTTTGAATTATGAACACTCTCATCATAAATGAACATTTTCTAAAAACAGAAATCTCATTTATTCATTAAATACTATATTGTACCCGGTCCCACATAAAACTAAAAGGACACACAAATTTAAAACTAGTTGCACCATGCGATTTTACCTGCCTCGATCTATAGACTTACGTCTCAATCCCGTGGGAATGTCGAGATAAAAAGCATCCTACCTATGTCCTAAACCAGGGCATGGTTTACTCATGTGCCAAATTTCATTCAAATCCGTTCAGCCGTTTTAGCGCGTAATCGTAACAAACAACATACAAAAATCAAATATTGTCTTTATAATATTGGATTGGCGTTGAAACGCTCAGGTCATGGGGCCTGAGTGCGCGTCTCCTTTTTATTAAAGAAATTTCTCGCCGGCTGATCGACACGTCACTTGACCAGAGCACTGGGTCGTTCTTCGGCCAAAGAATTAGCATTGCCATTCAACGTCGCAATGCTGCCAGTCATCTGGGCACCCTTCCAGGTGACAGCGATGGTGACGAGTACTTCGACGCCTAAATATCCTTTTGTTTTTGTATTTTTTTTTTACAGTTAGTTAAAAAAAATATATTGTAGCCGACGGGCATAGGGTTCGGGCCTCTGATTGAAAGTACTGGCTAGATTTCACACTACTTTATTGAAACCAAAAAAAACAAGAAGAACAAAACAAGATCACTTAATTGAGACGTTAGGCTTTTAAGTATTAACTTAACATTAGAGGTCTAAAATGGCCGGCTTTTTACGTGGGCGGCGAGAAACACGCCGCGTCTTACTCGTGTCCGGGTCGCCTGTAGACTGCCCTACCCCCGCTACACTATTTGGCGCCTGCTCCGCGGCTTGCGCGGTAGAAATCCCGGCGCCTGATTCGCTGCGCCTAACACTGCCGCCAACCTCTCCACTATATCCGCAATCATCAGATTGGGTGTGGCTGGCAGTGCAGCCAACATTATTATGGTCGTGGGGTTGCCGCGTTATATACTCCCCCTCTAGACCACGATTACGTCCTCGATCGTGGTCTAGCTCTACATTACAGTCATTAGCGAGGGGTTGCAAACGAGGTCGGCCTCGCTTTTTCTTAGGTTCCAGTGGTTGAGTGGACTCATCTACTCGTCCTCGAAAAGGGGTGAGCTGACTAGCGTGGAATTTGCCCAATACCTCACCAGAACTTCCATGAGATGCGATTAAGTATGTTGTTGGACTTAATTTCTTCTTTACAACATACGGCCCATCTCTCTTAGGGAAAAACTTAGCCGTTTTTGACTTACTGGCGTCGCTTAGCTGATGTGTAGCCAACAAAACTTTGTCATCTACCTTGAATTCTGGTCCTACTCTTCTTGAACGATCAGCGTAAGTCTTTCTTCTATCCTGCAGTTTTTCTACTCTGTCACGAACTTCACTTAAGGAGTTCAAAAATCGTGATAGGTAAGGAGTGATCTGTGGTACGAAATTATCCTTCTGTAAGACCGCTCTTGGATCATTGTACACTTCTAACGGTGACCTCAGCTCACGTGCGAACGTCAAATATGCAGGAGTAACCCCTGTCGTTTCACAAACCGCGCTGTTCATACTAAACCGTACTATCGGTAGCTGCTTAGGCCATGAAGGGTGATCCGTACCAACCAACAGAGCCAGTTGTGTCTTCATATCCCGGTTTTTTCTTTCCGCTGGGTTGGCTTCTGGGTGGTAGTAGGGTATCAAGTCTTGTGTAATGCCAAGAATAAACATGCACTTCTGCATGACCGCCGAAACAAATTGGACTCCATTGTCCGAAATAATGCGACGTGGTAAGCCGAACCGAAGGAAATACTCTTCTATGAGTACTTTTGCGCAGGCGATAGAGGTTGCTTCTTTGAGCGCATACAATTCTACCCATCTCGTCGCGGTATCTTCCACTAACAGGATCCACTTCTCCCCGTTTTCGCCCTCTGGCAGTGGTCCGAATAAGTCGATAGCCAAGACTTCATTGCGCTGGTTTAAAATCGGTGTTTGAATCAGACCAGGTGGCTTTTCATTTGTCGCTTTATAGCGTTGACATGAGGAACATGATTTTACGTAATCTGTAACTATTCTTCTCATACCAGGGAAATAATAGTTTTGAGCTATCTTTTGGTACGTTCTCTCTATACCAGGATGACCTGCAATTGGAGCATCATGACATTCTCTCAGAATCTCCTCACGTATGCTCACAGGTATCACCAACTGCGGTGACTCGTTGTCTGTATCTGGGTTATAGCGGTAAAGGATACCACGTTCCATAAGATAACCACGTTCAGTCCAACGACGAGAGGATACTTCTTCTGTACCTTCTAATTCTTTTATAATTTTATTGAAAACTGGGTCAGATTCTTGTGCTGTACGTAGCTCCTTAAGATCTCGCGTAGGAAAATCAATAATAACGGAACATATTCCACAGGCTTCGCGAGACTCATCTGTACAGACAGGGCGGCTGAGTGCGTCGGCCACCACATTTACCTTTCCGGGAGTGTACTCAAACCGGATGTCGTAGGCCTGCAGTTTTAGTGCCCAACGCACCAAACGACCCGTAGGCGATTTTAATGACAGCAGCCATTTCAAGGGTTGATGATCACTGGCTATGATAACTGGATGGCCATCAATGTAACCCCGCATACGGTCGACTGCCCAAACGACCGCCAGAGCCTCCCGCTCCGTGGTCGAATAATTTCGCTCTGCTGCTGACAGCAAACGACTGGCAAATTCAATAGGTCGTTCTTCATTCTTTTCTCCTTGAAGCAACACTGCGCCTATCGCGTAGTTGCTCGCATCTGTGCGCAGGATGAATGGTTTAGAGTAGTCTGCCTGTATGAGGATCGGTGCTGACGTCAGAAGTCTTTTTAAATTACTAAAAGCTTCAGCTTGTTCTGGTCCCCATGTCCAAAGTTGATTTTTCCTCGTCAGCCTTGTCAGTGGCTCTGCTACCTCTGAAAACTTAGGAATAAATTTCCTAAACCAGGAACATGTTTGTATGAATGTTCTGAGGTGTCCCAGTGAAGACGGCTCTTTCATCTCTAAGATCGCTTGAATCTTCCCTTCATCCGCTGAGACTCCCTCTTGTGAGATCACGTGACCTAAATATTTAACAGATTCTCTTGCAAATACGCATTTTTCTCGGTTCGCACGCAATTTGAACTTTATCAGCTGTTCAAAAACGATTCGCAGGTCTTCCAGGTGCCTGGAAAAATCCCCCTGCGTTATAATTAACAAATCGTCTAAATACCCTAGTATTGTAACATCCTTTAATGCTGAACCGGATCGCATTCTGTCTATCAACCGCTGAAAAGTGGCCGGTCCGTTCTTCAGACCGAACGGCATCCTCTTAAAACGGAAGGTTCCGAAAGGAGTGACGAAAGCCGTCTTATCCCTATCCTCTTCCTTAACTGATACTTGCCAGTAGCCAGATCGCAAATCTATTGTACTCATGTGGCAACGTCCACGTTTAGTAGATTGCAGCAGTTCATCAATGCGAGGCATTGGATAGGCGTCCGTTCTCGTAATTGAATTTAACTTTCGATAGTCGACGCAGAAACGAAAACTGCCGTCACGTTTAGGTACCAGTAAGGCTGGAGCAGCCCATGCAGATTCGCAATCTTCAATAATATCTTCAGCCAACATCTTGGTAAGTTCTTGCTGCATAATTTCCTTCTTTGCAGGTGTCAGGCGATATGGAGGCGTCGCTATCGGAGAACTATTTCCCGTGTCTATATGATGCTCCCCATATGGAGTCGGCTCCCCAATTTGATTAAACATCTCATGAAAATCCGTAAGTAATTGGGCAAGCTCCTCACGCTCCTGATCCTCTAAACCTGCACCCTCGTCATCGCGTAAAACATTCAACGCGGCGTATGAATGACGAGACAAAAAGGTTTCTGAAATCAATGTATACTTTTGATCTCTACTATCCGAAAAATGCCAAAGGCACTGCTTGAAATCGATAACGAGGCCGGCACTGTTAATAAAATCGATACCTAAAAGTGTTTCATTATCTTTCGCTTCGGGGAAAATTATGAACTCGGTGGGCACAATTTTATGAAAAAGTTTCACCTGTACCTTTGTAACAAGCACCTCCATCAGG
Organism: Luperina testacea; assembly: GCA_927399505.1. Taxonomy (NCBI): domain Eukaryota; kingdom Metazoa; phylum Arthropoda; class Insecta; order Lepidoptera; family Noctuidae; genus Luperina; species Luperina testacea. The sequence continues at coordinate 7,459,174 of OV656771.1, forward strand.
CGCGTGCAGCCATCCGCCAAGCGAATGTTTCTAGTGCACTGTTGTAAAGGATGACCTTTTTCCCTTAAAATACGAAAAAGTGTGTGACCGGCAATACAGCCCCTAGACCCAGTGTCCAGTAATGCTGTCCCATTTTCCCCCAAAATACCTATTTGCATCAAAGGTCTATTATTATTAGGCTCCCCCTTGATTGAACCTCCCTGAGTTCGACCCTGTGCAGACGCGAGGTGTTTCTTACCATTTGGTAGTTTATTATCTCTATTAACATTTACCGAGCTTAAATCTAAACATTTATGAACATTATTATTACAAAAATATGAACATAAACCGTCACATTGAATATTATCCGAACCTTGAATATTTCTATTAACATTCACCGAGCTTAATCCTAAACATTTATGAACATTATTATTAAAAAAATATGAACATACACAATCACATTGAATATTATCCGAACCTTGATAATTTCTATTAACATTCATGCAGCATGATATGGCAGTATTATCGTTATCATCTGATTGAATTACATGTCCATGCTGCAAAAGGATATTTTCTGAATTTACAGGAAACTTAGTGTCTATATTATTATTATAACAAAAATTACTGACACTAGAATGCTCGTTATTATGTCTTAGTTCGGTAACACAATCACAATAAAGTTTTAAGTGACCCCCAGCGTTGCAAGACGCTAGGTTACCTGTGGTACCGGCAGGAACGATGCGAGGACGTCCCGGCGACTTTCGACCGCGCGGAACGTTATCAGTACGCTCGCGGTTGGTCGCTAGGCAACGAGCAGCCACGGCGCCGGAGCACGCGGCGCGGCCGCACGGACTCTGCGAGGCCGGCGCGGGCGGCGCGGGCGGCGCGGGCGGCGCGGGCGGCGCGGGCGGAACGCTTTCGGCTGTCGATCTCGGCTCGCCCGACGGCGACGTGCATTCATCTCTATTGATAACGCGATGACGGGAACCGCGCACTTTTGAATTTACGTTATCACTGGTTGTCGTAACCGAACAGAATGCATTTTGAGAACTCGATTTACACTTTTCACACTTAGATTTTATAACGTTAGGGGTACCGCACCCATAACATTGAATAGCTTTATTTTTGTTTATGTTTTCATCACTATTACCGTTATCACTTTTTGCGTTATCACTTTTATTGTTGCTTATTAGCTTCTTGCACTGCGATTTTTCGTGTCCCCATTTCTTGCAGTAACTACACGACAGTCTTTTGCTGCGAGTGTTTTTATCACTTGGTGCCGAAGTTGAAGGAGAGCCGGTGACGGTAGGTTGGTGACTGGCGCTCGGATGCGTCAGTGCCGGTGTCTTGTCACATGCGCTGTCTACTAACGATTCCTCGATCGCTCTGGCACGGTGTAGTAACTGGTCGAACGATGATATGGAGTTACGATCGAGCCGCTTTTTTATTCTTCGATCGAGAAGCCCGTATACCATATCTAGTTGTACTTTTTCACGTAGATCTTCTTGTGGCAATCTCGATAAAAGCGCTCTTGTCTTTGATATAAATAAATCCGTTGTGTCGGTATTTTGTCGCAATGAAAACAACTCTAAATAATTATGCGAAATGGCGGACGATGCTCTCCGAATGCACTTTTTAGTTTTTGCATCGCGTCCGACCATGATGTGGTGCTGGATTTTATGCCTTGCCACCATAATGCTGCTGAGTCTACTAGCAACATGGAGAGTCCTTTGACAGCGTTATCATCAGATATCTGTAGGCAGTTCTTGTACACTTCTATCGCGTCGATAAATCCGTCGACGTCAGCCGACGATCCGTTAAATCGCGCAGTGCACTTTGAGAAGTTTGCGGCGGGTGTTGTCATAGACACGTCAGGTGCAGGTGTCGAAGTCCTAACCTCCTGGATGAGCCTTGCAAAAATCTCTGCCTGACTCTGCTGCAGTGAGTTCATCAGGGTTGCAAACTGACCCTGGTCCATAGTGATCGACGTGGACGTCTCGGTTTCCTCTTCTGCCTCTAACTCTCCTTCCTGATTCTTGGATCTCGTATTTCTTGCCATCGTTGCTTTACTTACAACGGAAACGGAACCACGTGGCGAAAATTTTCGTTCGCCGGAAACGCCACTGCTGGTGCTTCAGGTTCCGAAGTTCCAACGTGTAGGTGTAAACGAAGGCTTTCTCCTGGAGAACAGACGCCAAGGGGGCGTTATGCTTCGTAAAAAAATTTTTGCAAGCACGTGTCGTCAGAGGCCCCTACTGTTGGGACGCCAAATGTAGCCGACGGGCATAGGGTTCGGGCCTCTGATTGAAAGTACTGGCTAGATTTCACACTACTTTATTGAAACCAAAAAAAACAAGAAGAACAAAACAAGATCACTTAATTGAGACGTTAGGCTTTTAAGTATTAACTTAACATTAGAGGTCTAAAATGGCCGGCTTTTTACGTGGGCGGCGAGAAACACGCCGCGTCTTACTCGTGTCCGGGTCGCCTGTAGACTGCCCTACCCCCGCTACACTATTTGGCGCCTGCTCCGCGGCTTGCGCGGTAGAAATCCCGGCGCCTGATTCGCTGCGCCTAACACTGCCGCCAACCTCTCCACTATATCCGCAATCATCAGATTGGGTGTGGCTGGCAGTGCAGCCAACATTATTATGGTCGTGGGGTTGCCGCGTTATAATATTAGATTAGTTTAGACTAGTGTAGGTACTAGTGTAATAGTGGTTTGTGGTCTTATCGCACAAGATGATCTCTTGTAGACAATCTTTGGATGGACTGAAATAATGAGATACATTATGGCCCGTCAATGTACAGTGTACAAAAAAAGCAGCATTCATAATACTACTTAGACATTTACAATAAAAACTTTTCATACAATTCCCTCCCCTCCCCCCCCCTCCCCCCCCCTCCCTTTCCCTTCCCTTTTTTTTCTTTTCTTTTTTTTTATTTTTTTTTTTCTGTTTTTTTTTTTCCTTTTTTTTTCTTTTCTTTTTTTTCATAAGCAGCGGAGTAATTACGTGACAGACTATCAGTAGCAATGGCTTTCATTTTGACAGTTCAATAACATTCATTGCGTTATTTACGTTGTTGAACAGACAAATTTTTCAAACATATGAGCCTTTTCCTAGTAAAACAAAACACTGCGTTTAAGACAAGAACGGTAGCAAGAAACCAGAAACTATACATATAGAAACACGTTGCAAATAAAAGGAGCCTTAATAAAACCCAGACAGTCGTAAGATGGATTTCTGAAGCTATCGAAAAACTAAAGAAACCACATCTAGCTCTGCGCGATTTAAAAATACACTGCATCTTTAAGCCTTCAAATACGAACGCCCGTGCATTTTCTTTCCGACAATATTCAACATATGCGGTGAATATATCGAGAGAAAAGCTCTTCAGGGGCCGGCGGAGCATGCGTAGTTTATTCAAACGTAATACCAAAATAATTTAAAAATCAAACATATTCTTAATGTAGTGTGTATCTATTCCGATTGGATTAAGGCTACGTTTTCCGCGGTTGGTCTGTGGATGGGTGGCCATCTTTAAATACCGAGACCCCTCCGTGCCTCGGAAAGCACGTTAAGCCATTGGTCCTGGCTGTCATTCGCGGATCTTTGACAGTCATTACGGATAGTCAGAAACCCGAACGTCTAACAACCAGTCGTACCAAGGGGTATCGTATTACCCAGTAACAGGGTTGTGGAGGTCAGGTAGACAGTCGCTCCGTGTAAAATACTGGTACTCAACTGCATCCGGTTAGACTGGAAGCCGACCAAGCCGACCCCAACATAGTTGGGAAAAGGCTAGGCAGATGATAAGTTAATTAAAAAATTAAACCGACTTCAAAACAAAAGAACTCAAAATTATGAAATAGCTTTAATTTCGGAAGTCGGTGTCTTGGGATTTGTATATTAGTTCTAGTTTTTTGCCAGCGTCTTCCGAAATTAAAGTTATTTCATAATTTTGTTTTCATTTCTTTTTAGTCGGTTTAATTTTTTAAATTATTTGTTTGTAATAAGTAGGTAATAGTTCTGTTGTAAATATTGCACTAGAATTTGACCAAGGTTTTGAGATGTTTTTCCTTTGACACTACTCCCGTAGCTCGTATCAATAAGCCAGGTCGTCACACGTATTAGTCTATATCTTGAAAATTACTGAATCGATTTTGATGAAACTTGCACTGTCTCCTAAGCTAAAGTATATGTAAACCAATAAAAAAATGGTCACAATCCGATTAATAGTTGCGGAGAAATACGTGGACAAACATACGTACGTCTATAATTTTTTTTACATTTTTTTGGAAGCCCTAATAGATTGTCATATGTGAATATAAAGCAATTCCAATAATATTGCATACATGCGTGTCGAATTGATAACCTCCTTTTTTTTGAAGTCGGTAAAAATAGCTTGGTACCTACCTAATTATATCTCAGCACCCATGAAAGCAGATAATATTATAGTTACTATTACATTACCATGTCCATTGTAAGACGACTAGCAAAAATATTTGATCAAAGACATCATTGAATTATCTATGATTAATGATTACAATTTGAAGACTGAATAGAAAATCGTATGAAGTATAAGATATACCAAATTATTTGTTTGTTCTGTGTCTTATTGGGCCTTTTCAGAACGTTTCTATGTATATTATTTCTATATATCTAGACTTTGTCTCTGTCACTTCTGACCTAGATTAGAGTCAAGAGCAAACGCATTTCAAATAAAAAAAAAGATTAGTTTCTTTGCTTTATTTAGTAATTGTATTATTGTGTTGTATTTAGTTGTTACTAGCTGCGCCCCGCGGCTTCACGCGCATAAGTGTCGATCCCGTAAGAATATCGGGATAAAAAGTAGCCTGTATGTTAATCCAGGGTGTCAGCTACCTCCATACAAAACTTTATCAAAAATAGTCCAGCCGTTTGAGCGTGAAGAAGTAACAAACATATAAACACACACACGCACACTCACAAATTTTCACCTTTATAATATTAGTGTGATTGGATTGTTTGTCCGTCTACTTTGTCTGAACAAATAAAATTAATGAAGAACTACTTACCTATAACTTTGAAATAAACTTTCTAGGAGACTCAGTTGACATAATGTCTTGTGAAGAACTAAATCTGTCGAAGTATATCTTTTACTTTTGTGAGACTTTTAAAGTACCTACGAATGATTGTTAAAAAGAGAAAGTTCCTTTGAATGATCGAACAAATTAGACCGATAAATACGCGTAACGACTTTCGATTCCAATACGATCTACAGAAACAAACATTTTTACTTTCTTCGTATTTCTAAAGGACATACAACTCTCGTAGCCTGTAAAGGTTTATATAAGCACTAGCTGCGCTCCGTGGTTGCACCCGCATAAATCTGTATCCCGTGATTTCTAATATTATAATTCAATCACGATTCTAAAGACAAGTGGCGCCATCTATTATCATAATAACATTATTGTGGTTTTCCTCGGGAACAGCACCTTTTTTCGGGATGAAAGGTACCCTATATCCGTTTCTGTAGATCTGACAACGTATATGCAAAATTTAAAAATAGCCCGATGGTTTAAACCTGGGTCTAAAGATAAACCTAGTTTTATTATAAGGCCGTTTGAATTTAAGTTCGATAAACGTTCGCTAATTAATATCAAACACTACGTAGGTACCTAGTCTTTTAGACAATGGTATACTATCTTTTCAATTGTTTATTGTATAAAATGATTGTTCTTTTGTTACATAATCAAATTAAGTATGTACTGCAGCATTGTATAACAATAATATATCAATCATAATAGCTGAAAGATTTTGTTTTTCAAACAAACGACGTTATTTTGTAACGCGTACTCTATGTTACTGGTTTGGTTTCCGGACTTAGTCCTTCAAGTCCTGACCTGCACACACGTCCAGGTGCAGCCGAGCGCCAAAATTTAATATATGTACAATGTGGAGCCAACAATAGGACAATAATTAACGAAAACACCGACAGTATTTTTGAACTATCAAAGAAATCCTAGCATTGAAATAATAAAATATTTTTGAAGTGAAAACTTTTTTAGGCGCGTTGGGCATTTTTTCGCGACACTATTACCGTAACCGACACCTCTGTTTTTAGTTTTGGCCATTATAAAGACATCAACGCGCGGTACGTTTTCTTTGGGAAGAATGACCTTCAAACATATTTATAAAATTAGTTTAATTTTTTTCAGCTTTTTCAAGTTTTCACTTCTGACGGCACTCCTGGAGTGCCACTGTTTTTGAAGTGAAAACTTCTTTAGCGGCGCTGTGTACTTTTTTTGGAATGGGTAAAAACTTCTAAACTCGCGTCAGGTCACGTGACCCTGATCGAAAATTCGTAAGACGTAAAACGTAAGACGCGCGTTGTTGAGGACAGCGCCATCTATGCACATCGGGAAGAACTACGAGGGCCTCGCGTACTAACTACGTAGTTCATCCAACAACGACGAGATGGCGCTGAACCACGGATATATAACTGACGACGAGCTCTGTGTGCTTATTTGTAAATCTGAATAAATTCCTTTCACGAGAAGAATAAACCAGTCACTTTGGTCATCATACCTGATTTGCAAAAAACCCTATAAAATAAGGAACACACCTTAACACGCGTGTTTTGTTTATAAGACGATTCACAAAATACACTCGTAATTGTTCAAGTTTTCACTTCTGTCGGCACTACCGGAGTGCCAGTTTTTTTAAAGAAACTAATTAGTAGGTAGTGATGGGCCGACTCTGACATGGATTTTCCAATCTTTTACTAGTGACTGAACTATTGGATATCATCGAATGAATTTTCGTATGCAGACTGGGGACGTCATTATATTATACAGGGTGACATGCATCTAATTTGACGTATTGAGGTCGTGGTAGTGTGACCCATTTGCACCAATTAAGCGCCCCAAAAAACCTAAGCGAAAATTCATGGGATTCGAGAAACACCAATTTTTATGTAATTTTTTCAAGTTTCCCAGAATTCGTCACTAAATAACAGTTTTCTCTTAACTCTCAAATCGTATGACCTTCATTGATATTTCATTGGGTACGAGTATTCACGAACGCTAGACTTTTCAAAGTTGCGATGCAAGGCTGCCGTTCAAACGTAGAGTTCTCTTATTTCAAAAAAGCAATTTTATTCCAAGAAAACGCAGACAAAGTAAGAAAGTCTAGAGAAACAACTCATGTTTAAAGTATCACTGGAGCACTTTACACTTCAATAAACTGAAAATGATTTTAGCACGACTCCATTCACCCGTTACTATGTTACTGTAATTGATTTTAAAGGCTTCACTTTATACTTTGTATACCCACCCTTCTATCCTATCAATAAGGTCTATTCTTGTTTAGCACGAAAATTAAAACACTTTTCAATCAAATTATAAAATATTGTCTAAAACTGGATAAGATGACATAATTATTGTTATTGCAAGCAAGAAACTTCTAAGCGCTAACTAATCTGAAACACAAATAAATTACGTCACAAATCATACAACACTAACTCAAATACCGCATTACACAGCAGACCTATTAAGAAAATGAATAGCCACTTACGCATTGGTGATATAAACATTTAATTTATATTATAATGCAAACGACAATACAGCAGACACCAACGCATTTCTCATAACGCTCCCGCTGCGATTCAGGACAGCACAAAATTAAGTAAGTCTGGACGTGAACTGCAATATAAAATCCTAGACAGTTATTCAACTATGCTAGAAAGAGACAGCACTATTCGAACTCAATAATCATATCTCATTCAGAAAGTCGATTATAGGACTTATCTTCGACACTATACATACGATGATCTGAAGGTCGCTAAATAGGCAATATGCAAGCGGAACGCTGCAGGAATGGCGTCGTCTACGCAAACGGTTAGATAACCCAGTCAGTTCGTTACGTCTCATAGCCCATAATAGTAAATTATAACTTGGTTCCCTTTCACATACGAGCAGTAACGTGAAACTGTTCCGGGAAAGATATATCTGTCGAACATTCAAGTTCGCGTGATTCCCACCACAATTCTGTGGTAAAAGAAGATGGCTGAATTTATCGGTTGACTTCGACCGGCCAGTGCGATACGGATTCGGAACACGATACATTTATAGCTTTGCTGTTTGAAGGTATCCTTTGGACAGATTTAAGACAGTGGCGATGAGGAACAAAAGAATTTAAAGGAACATAGAAGACAGATCAGGCTTCCGAGGTCCGTACCCCTTTTTTTTTTGGATAGGAAATTATCAAATAACTTCTCCCGATCTGGGCTGAGTGAGAGGGCACGTCAAACTTTTACTGACCCACCCGTGTTCCTTCAGTTGCCTGTGCCAGGGTTCACGGTATCTCTTTCGAACAACCCGCGAACCTGGCAGGCATCGGCCCTAGCGGACCCCGTCAGTTAGTGCTGACATCTCTTTGAGGCGCGCGTGGAGCATAACGCACCGTCGACTCGGGCCTAATCCATACGGACGGCGAGCTGCCCATTGCTCGCCCTCCGCAAACCCGCGCCTACGGTGGCCGGGTATCGGCTATTAATTCGCGACGCCCAGGGCGTCTCTTGCAGCAACTAGAGGCGTGAGGGCGCAAAGATTGCCTCTCTCTCACGCGCTCCGCCACCTCCTTCGCGAGCATTACTGGTTCGCAGAAGGAGGCGATGGCCTCCCATGCATTCTCGCTCCGTACCATGGCCTAGACTAGGGCCGGACGCGAGAAATCGCTACCGCTCAAGCTGGGCAGACCTCCACCGTATGCTCCACTATGTCCTCCAGGCGATCCACACAATTGTGGCACCCGGGCTTTTCCCCCCACCTTATCCGGAACAGGAACCTCCCGATGCAGCCGTGTCCGGTGAGGATCTGCGTTAGACGGAAGGTGAGAATGCAGTGGCGCCTCTCCAGCCACTCCTCAAAGAGGGGACTTATCGCCGCAATTTTGGCGTGCCCAAGGTCCGTACCCCATAGCGTGTAGTCGCTTAGTTTTTAAGTTTTAAGGCACCAAAGAAAAGTCCGGCTTAGCAGCCGACGACTTCATATCCGAGATCTGCGAGATGGCATGTCTAAAATTATTATTCAGGCTTCACACATTTTGTAAAGTCTCTGTTAGTGGCCAAAGGCAACTAACAGAGATGCATACATAAGACTTGACCGTGACGTTGCATATCCCTTACCTAATCGATCGACCTTTATGATAGTAGTTATTTGTTGTCCACACAAGTGAGTGTACCATGCTGACGTCAAGATATATACTTGTGTACGATGTACTAATTTCAAATAGAACAGCTTTCTTAGAGCTGTCTTGAAACATCCTCGTATACCAACTACTATACCTTTTTTTTTTCAGGATGCTAAATCATCAAATGACCCCTCCCGCTCTGGGTGGAGCGGAAGGGAGTGTCAGACTCTTACTGACTAAAACCCACCCGTGTTCCTTCCTTAGCTCTTTATGTTCCGGGCTGGCGGTAACCCTTTCGGGTAATCCCGCTGAATCGGATAATCCCGCTGAATCGGACAATCCCGCTGAATCACTACACCTTATTCAAAAACTATCTGACGAAAATGTAAACAAATGGATCAGAAAACGTACCTACCTGTACCAATTTGTTTTGTATTTATGTGCCAATTTGTAGTGTCACTTACAAATTGCGCGCTTTGATTTGATTACCTATTTGAATGCTTACCCGAAATTGAAATTTTAAATCACATAATTACAATAATCGTCGATGATTCTACAATTACAAGTAAATAATGTTATTCGACAATAATTGTCGGAAAAAATGGTGAAATACAAAGTCGAAACCCTCTAAATACAGATGAATGTGTTACTAATTCTCTTTAGTGAGTGATTACGCAAGAATTTAACGTGGACAGGGCTTGTTTAACTTCATGTGGTACTTATGGAACAGACTATACTGTGGCATCACTATGCCGGTCAGTTGAAATCAACTCGGATAAATCTCGTGGGTTTTCTAGCTCTATCGTGATTGCCCATAATGTTCACGATTATCGTGAGAGAGGCACTTAAAAACTTCAACAAAAAACTTAAAAATGCGCTTATTGTTATTATGACTTGATAGACAACATCAGCCACAGCTTATTGTCACAACAACATCTCTCGAACCGATGCAGCGTGGAAATAACACCGATTTACATATTAATTGAAAAATCTCACTCGGTTTACGTTCCAAAGCCGCATAAAAGAAACAATTTTTGAATTCTGTTTATACTAGGAATCGATTAGTTTGCGTGCACGATGCTGATATGGCCGCCGTGTTTGTATTCCATTTTAACGGTTCAGCTTATGTTAATTACAAGAGTAATGAAGGGAGATCCATAAAAATAACATCGTTCAGTAGCTAAGTCATAAAGTTGATCAACCTCGAGATATGTACGTTTGTCAGTTTTAATGTTCGCGTTAACAGCGTATCGCATTACATTATCTTCTAATTTATTCCGAACATCAATTATGTAAATGACATAACATAAAGCAAATATTTCTTAATCTTTTCGGAAAATAGAATAGAAAATAATACTCTTCATTATGTACTCAATTTTATAAAGGGTGAAAAAATGGGCGGTCTTATCGCTCCTAATCTAAATAAATTATATAGGTATATATAATAATAAACATGAAATAGGAGCAAAGAAAATATAATGATGATGATTAAGGAGAGAGGAAGTACTACTAATATATGTATATAATTGGTGTTTATTATACAATCGCGAGGGACTGCACGTGGAAGGAAAGTTTAAGCGAGTGACCTTGAAAATACACCTCCGGAGCTTAAATCAACATACGATGGAATGAAATAGCTCCTTGTATGAAACCGTAAAGTATTCATGCTAATCTGAAGGAGTTAAACAGCCTCTACGATTAATATTCACACACGAAAGGGAGGCCTCAGAGGGAAAGCTAGCGTTGCCGGTGGGGAAATACATCCGACACGTCTCATAATTTCACTCAACATTTTACATCTCACAATTTATATTTCAATCTTGTTCTTCATTCGTTTTCTCGGTCTATCGTAAAAGTTCGGTCTACTTCAAGGAATCATCCAAAACATGGCACGTTTTTAGTATCTGCGGCGCGATTGTGTTTGACCGTTTCGACCTTTAGGCAAAACTGATTTACACTGCATGTTATTTTGGGTACAACTGGCGCAGTGTGGGTGTACAAAGGTACAGAAGCCAGCACATCAAGCTACTACAATCTGTCAAATTTCTTTAATAAATTTTCAACTTTATCGTTAAAGCATAAGGTTCAAAGTTGATTGGGAAAATTTGACAGTTTCGGGTAGCGTGATGTGCTGGCGTCTGTACATCTCTACCTAACCCTTCTAGGTACACAGGCGTGATTTTATGGTATGTGTGTTAAGATATTTTGAGTGTTTTGTATATATTTTTGAGCAATGGTTTGGTGGCCAAGTGATAACGGCCCCGACTTACGAGTGGTAGTGGGTTTGAACCCGGGCAGACGCTTTACTTTGTGTAAATTATTTCATCACCACTGCTCTTAAAACGGTGAAGGAAAACAATGTGAGGAAACCGCCATGTTCTAGGACCAAAAATTCGAAGACATGTGACATTTTTCAACCCGCACTGGGCCCGCGTGGTAGATTTCCTCACATGTGACATTATTATCAACTGGGCCCGCGTGGTAGATTTCCTCTCGAAGAGAAAGGCCCGTGTCCCAGCAGTGGGAGCATTTTGACAGATTATGGGTTTTAGACTGCATAGGGGAGGTCAGCTCAAAGCGGCCACCTTAACTTTAAATTAAGAAAAAACCTATAAAACGATTCATTTTTGAAAATAATTTTGTACTAATAGTTAGAGAATTTATTTAATTTTTGTAATTTGCAATTTAAATTTCGCGCATATTTAAATATAAGTCTTAGATTTGTAGATTACAAAAACTTGTCAAAAAACCGCTTTGCCCGAGGGGTCGCCCAAAGCGGCCATGGTGGTAAGGGCATAGAGGCCACCCCAAAAATTCTTCGGAAAAGTTTATTTTTTGTTGAAATATATCGTGCTAGACAAAATAAAAACTAAATTAAATATATTAAAAACATTATTTATTATTATTAAACATATTTTTAATAAAATAATCAACATTTTCTACCCGTTTTAATCACAATCAGTCTTAAAAGTAATTTGACTTAAATTTAATGTTATAATTAATTAGGTATTTAGTTTGAAAACTTCTCAACTAATAGGAACTTTGAATCAGATTTAGTTTTTGTTAATATTTATAAATTTTATTAATCAACAGTCAGTAATCTTACTTTAAGTCTTCCAACAGTCTTAAAATATTGAAATAATTAATTCTTAAAAGGATGTGGAATGTGATTTGCTTCACATTATTGAAATACAAGCTGCAGAAAATCTTCCTTTGTAAGGCCAAAAAAGAGGTTGTCCATATGAAACATGTACTCAGGAGCTCTTCTTCTTGCTCTGGGGTAAATACTGTTGTAAATCTGCCAAGTTTCTTGATGGCAGATCCTGTTTGCACGTGGCTTTTGAGAGTTGTACGAGGGATACCGTATTTTATCGCGATAAATTTAACTGAGGCGCGCTTTTCATTTATATCTTCGATTGCTCGGGCCATCGTAACTTCATCCCAAGACGCCTGGGTAGTTTTACGTTTGTAATTGTTGACCATCTAAACAAAATAACTGAGCATTATCAATCGAATCATAATATTTTAATAAGGGCAAAGCGGTCACCTGGCCACTTTGCCCGAGCCGCTTTGCCTTTATCGCTCATTTTGTTATAAAAATTAATTACTCCCACATTATTTATCAAATTTTGGAGCTAATACTAAAGAAACAAAGCCAAATAGACAAGTAACAATACACGTGTAATGCAAGCATTTAAACTTAAACAGGTTTGACTAAAACAGGTTAAACTTACCTTGTATTATTTTAACAAAAGACACGAAAACGTATTTTTCGTCACTAAGAGCCACCCGCTCGACCCACCGCTACCGAATGACTGATCGGTACGGGGCGGGAGGTTTATTAAGAGTGCAGAATGGCAACGTCGCGCTATCACTTCAAATATCCGAAAAATGAATCGTGGCCGCTTTGCCTTCTATGGCCGCTTTGAGCTGACTTCCCCTATATAACAGAAGATCTATTTAATAATTCTCTGTTCACAAGACAACAAGTCGGTGGTCGGAATAGGCTGCCAGACTGTTTGTATAATTTTCGGGCGGATGATAAAACATTGTCAAATTAAATTCCCAGATGGATTTAACAGAAATACTCATAAAGGCTCGTACACACAGGCGCGACACGACACGCGACACAAAGGCACCGCAAGTCGCGCGACGAGCGGTGCCTTTGTGTCGCGCGCGATTCGCGTCGCGCGTCGCGCCTGTTTGCAGGAGCCGTAAAGCCCAAGAATATTACATAATAACAATTTACAGCTGGTCCACAGCGGCCCATGTTTTCCGTTAAAGATAATAGCTGAAACTCGAGTGAAATGCAAACTGCCGAACATTGTGACCCAGTTTTGGGTCTCCCAGTCAAAAACTAATCACAAGAATGTCCTTCATTATTATGCTCTATTCACTTCGTGATCAAATTGAGATGTTAGTTTTTGATATTGTTAATTAATTCACTTTACTTGCTCTACGTGAAATCTATACATACATACAAGTAAATAAAAGGCGACTGATCAAAAGTGGTGTATTAACTAATAGGTATCGATACTGTTGCGGTATTTCTGTGGGTTCACCTCAACTTATACCCTTGTTCAAAGTGGCATAATATTTTAGAATACCTACATATTTTGGTGCTACTTTTTAAGGCTCGTACACACAGGCGCGACGCGACACGCGACACAAAGGTACCGCTCGTTGCGCGACTTGCGGTGCCTTTGTGTCGCGTGTCGCGTCGCGCCTGTGTGTACGAGCCTTTATATTAAAAACGTTTTTCTGACTTTATAATACCTCTGCTAGACAAAGTCACTTGCAACTTCGTATTTTTTTCGTTTTTAACCGACTTCATAAGAGGTTCTCAGTTCGTCGGAATCTTTTTTACATTTTCTTAATATGTATGTTCACCGATTACTCGAAGACGGCTGGACCGATTTAGAAAATTCTTTTTTTTTAAAGGGTGTAATACTTCCCAAATGTTTCCATTGTCACCAGGTTAGGATTTGATGATGGGACCCTGGAGTAATCTAGGGAACTCTTCAAATATTATATGCACACCTATAACAATTTGGGTATTTTTTTATAGTACTCATTCGTGCATTTGCTCTCGGAAAGCACCATTTGGTGAAGTGGTACTGTTATTTAAGTGTCTATTTGTTATGTCAAAGTAACAGTTTTTTACTAAATGTATGAAAGTATATACGGTAGGTCTATACTTATAACAAAAAACAAATATTTAAATTTTTGTTTGTCTGTCTGTCGGTTTGTCTGTCTGTTTATTCCGGGTAACCTCCGAAACGGCTGGACCTATTTTGACGGGACTTTCACTGGCAGATAGCTGATTTTATAAGGAAGAACTAAGGCTACTTTTATTTTTGAAAAAGAATTAGTAAATAGACAGTAATTATTGTTTTCCGACATCCACGCGAACGAAGTCGCGGGCACAGCTAGAAAGGAATAATTTTATAAACTGTCATCTCGCTCTTGGTAGGTAAAAAAATGCGCGCGTCCAATTTTGTGAGGTTGCCATAAAAAATTAATGTTGCTAGCAATTACGGCAGGGCGAGTCCTAGATGAGTTTTACAGTCTCCCCTAAAATGTCCCCTGGACGATATTAAATTGATGTGTTACAAATTGGACGGATGGGAGGTTTCAATTTTTCTGTCCCATTGGGAACCCTAAATTGTGGCAAGCTCATGTAATTGAATTAAATTGAAACGGACGCGTTAAATATGTAATGCAACCCTCTATTCTCCCCCAAAAAGTTTTAAAAGCTTACATAATAAAAATAGCCTCCTGACTGATTTGGGTCACGGTGGCTAATCTCAACGGAAATTAGCCAGATACACAGGAGATACTGCACAAATGTGTGCGTAAACACAGCGACGGCGAAGTGCCAATACCTCCTGATTTTTTTTTTGAGAAATTCCCTTTTTTTTCGTTGTGAATTTAAAGGCGTTATTCGCATGTTTTAGTGAAATCGCCTAAGTGTATTTTTAGTTGCAACGGCATTAAATTAAAATGTGGAAATATGTACCTTCCAACTAAAACAACGTGTCTATTTTTGAACGTTTTTTTCCAGTATGTGTAAATTTTTGACTTTGTCAGTTAAGAGTTATTGGCACTTCGCCGTCGACAGGTACACTCTCTGTTCCTTTACTCTCATAGTCCGATGGGGCGGCAATCCAACACGACCAGAGAGAGATCAGCCGCAGGAACAACGGCATTACTGTAATTTACTTTACTTTAATTGCATCACTAACATAGTTGTGAGTTTATTTTATTGTTACTAACACTGTATAAGTCTCATGGTTACTCTCAATAAAGAATTTAATATTATTTTAAGAGCTTTCCGAGCCACGGGGGTATTAAACCGCCAACTTCCAAACTCCGAGCTATCACTAAGAAATTCCTACTGGAAAACTCAATAACACTTTTGCCCGACCTGGGTGGGAATCGCACCCAGGATCCGACGCTCAGTAGTCGCGCTTGCAACCACGAGACCAACGGGACAGTTACGAACAAGCATACAATGCGTGCCACGAAAGATGAGACTTGACCCCGCCTCCCCCGCTCTTTCCGCCGCCCCTATGACGTCCGGTCCCGTCCCGCACTCAGACCTCATACCGCTAAAGATATCTAAAATCGTGTACTGCGCATGTCAAACCACGTGGTGTGTCAAGTCTCATCTTTCGTGGCACGCATTGTACATACGAACTTTCTCAATCCCCGACCTTTGGTCTTTTATCATAGAAAAGCCTAAAATATAAAAAAATTAAAAAATAATGATCAATTATGTGCATAAACACAGAATCGCTCGAAGTGGAGGTGCTTCGGGGAGGCCTACGTCCAGCAGTGGATATCTTTCGGCTAAAATGATGATAACGATATTCGCAGAACTAATATCCATTATTCATACTTGAGTAAACATAGAAATCACTCGAAGTGGAGGTGCTTCGGGGAGGCCTACGTCCAGCAGTGGATATCTTTCGGCTAAAATGATGATAACGATATTCGCAGAACTAATATCCATTATTCATACTTGAGTAAACATAGAAATAGGTACCTATCTATGTATATGACAATAGATGTAAACCCAACAAACATTTTAGAGCTTACGGCAGCCTTTTTTTAGAGCTCTTAGTATTATATATGTTATATAAGAACTCTGATAGCAACATTCGACTCTACAGTAGGGTTAGTTATAAATAATTAAACCTTCCAGAGGAATAACAGTAATAAATTAAAAAAATATAAATCAAGACGCTAGCATAGAGTTTATCGAAACCATTGTATAACTTATTCTTATAGCTTTAAGATGCACAAACCTATAAAAGCAATTGTAAGGTGTCTACTAACACTTACTAACGGCTGATATTCGACTACTGAGGTAGTAAAAGGTCTTGTAACACCTTAAGGCTTACTCTAATAGCTTCAAGAAGTATTAAACGCTGTGAGTGATGCTCAGGTGTGTACTAACACTTACTATCAACTGGTATTCTTAAAAAGAGTTAGACAAGTACTTTGTACCACCTAACAAGTTTTGTCGAGCCTTAAGAGTTAGTAAGAAAGCTATAAGGATCTAAGAAGTGTTGATTATAAGTCCTATAGAGCTAGATTCTGCAAGAGTTAGAATCCACCTTTAAATCATTGCAGGCTACATAATGCAGTTTATCGGTCAACCATAAGTAATATTGTGGTTTTTATAAAAACTTGTATATAGCAGCAAACATTATGTGCAAATTTTATAACTCTTCATTTTCACTTTAAGTTGAGTAAAATAGGATTTAATTCACTTAACGTTCTGATATCAATAGATGTACAAAATACAAATTCAGTGAACTCGATAACGATTCATATCAAGAGCGATCAACTAAAATACAACAGGGTTCCGTACAACAGCAAATTATCTCCGATGTCGAATATCCTCTAATCTGTGACGATCTGTTACCTCTCAGTAGTTCAAACAACTCGGATGACGAACAAGAAATGAATATCTGAAAAATATAAATTTTAAAAATGATTTACAAACATGGGCTCTACAAAAATATATACTATTTATATACGCTTTAAAAGATTTGCTTTTAATTTTAAATAAGAGATTCACGGATATTTTACCGTCCAATCCTCGAACGATTTTACAAACGCCAACAGTAATTTGTCTTAAAACCATCAAAGGTGGTGAATATTGGCATCATGGGATCATTGATCATTACTTGGAAATTGTGTACCACTGCCAAACAACATTCTTCTGAATATAAATTTTGATGGTTTACCTATATTTAAAAGCTCTAAATATGAATTCTGGTCTATATTGGCTAACATTTATCAAGGTGACACTAGTGATCCATTCATTATTGGCATTTATTATGGGAAAGGTAAACCAAAAAACCTAACTTCTATTATATCCTAAAGATGTAAAAAGTAAATTAGTTTTTACACACAGTTTGAAAATAAAAGATTGTCTTTTGAAGGAATCGTGTTTTATTAGTCATTTGACATATATCTACTAGTAATATAATCAGTCAAAGAGTTATTTTATCAGTCAGTGGATGATTTCCAACACTTTCACACCAGAATGGCGAATGACTGTACAATAGCGCAAGACAGTCATGAACAAAATCAACATGTGTTCAATCATTCAACTATTCTTACTTACATTAAATTTTTATATTATAATATATATTATCTACAGACTGAACTTGAAATCATAAGCAAAATTTTAAGGGGTTGGTCAGACCATGAACCTGTACAACTTTAATTATGGGACCAACTAAATCGTCCCAAAACATAAACCAGGTGTTCCATAGAAAAGTGCAATACTTACCTACTCGGCCAAAATTTATGGAACACATGGTTTTATTTTTTGTGCGATTTATGTAGTTAGTCCTATAATGAAAGTTGTTCAGGGTCATGGTCTGTCATCCCTTAAAACATTGCTGATAATTTTAAATTCACCTGTATTTGTTTAATATATCAAAGGGCAATTATTAATCAGCATGACACAAAACTAAAAACTTACAATCAAAAAACTTAAGAGCCTTTTCAAATATTCATATTATAGCTAACACTTTAGCCACTAACATTCTTATGTGAAATTGGCCGATTCTTTTTATAAGGAGACGGTCTCTCTTCTTTTTAGATATTGTTACGATTTTCTTTTTCGGGATGTTTTTCTCGATCTGAAAATTACTGATGTACTTGGCTCATTACTTTTATCTTTGTTTTTTGGTTCTTTTAATGTATTTTCTTTATTTTTTTCTGAGCTAGTCACTTCCATTGTATCTATTGTCATTTTCTTATCATCATTTTGTTCTCTTTCTATTTCTTTGATTGCTGCATTGTCTTCTTCAATTTCTTTTAAATCTATTTTAATTTTGTCATTATTGTCTACTTTGTTGGTTTCATTAGGCTCAAAAGAATTATTTGATTCTATGACACAATATTCATTACCTTTATGTTCGTATTCGATGTTTTTATCTGTTTTACTGAAATAACAGGAGAAGTTTTGTTAATTAATAATTAAAGAAATCATAAAATTAATTAACTTAATAAATAAAAGGTAAATAAGTAGGTGTTAGTGCAAAGTATAAGAACTTTTTTCATATTTAAATAGGTAACAATACGTACTATATTTCAACATTAAAAAGAAACTACTTTCTTATGTCATTCTTTGTATGTGCAATTTGATTTTCAACTTTTTTGTATTTAGAAAATATGTTGACAGCTAATATAATACTACATTATGCTACATAATTCTTGGATTTTATTGTCATTCAGTCAGGCGTGTGATATATAAAGGGTTTTCTTCAAACGATAACAGAACCCTAAAAATTATCAGCTCACAGCTCCGAGTAGAATTATTAAACAAGTTAAACCTATAAACTCTATGTTTTTTCACTTTTATAAATATGTTTTAGAACTTCTAGTGCCATGCAAGTGCTTAGTTTCAGTATTTAATCACTACGGGAGGAATAACAGAGTTATCAGGATCCTTAAGTAATTAGAACTAAGACGCCATTTAAAAAACATATCCTATAAAAAATTGTGAAAGAAAAAACTTATTGAAATGTTCCTAGTCCAATTATTTACTTACATTGTTCATAATTTTCAATTAAAATGTCTTAAGGAGGTACCGGGAATTGATAAATAAGATAAATAAAGAAAAAGAAAATTCAAGCACTATTTTTTACATAATTTTATCATCAAAAGTAGTTTATTTTTAAGGCGTTTCAAAAATGAGATGAAAACTAGTATATATTGTTACCGTAAACTTACCGCCGCATGTGATTTAATTCCTATAACACCCAGTAATCTTAAACATTTCACTTACCTTAATTATTTTATTAAAATACCAAGACATGAATGCTTGCTAGAAAATATTATCACTATTGACTTTAACAAGAACGTAAAACTGTGCGAAAACAGTTTAAATATTTTCGCTTTCGGTGATTTTTATTGCTACTAAATAAGTCCGGTATATTCTTAAGTTATATATTGGTTACATGAAGTAACCATGTTTAACCAAAAAGACATTTAAGTGGTTTCCATAACTTGTTTACTACTTTAGCTTGCAGTTATACCCTGTGTATAGTGTATTAAACACTTGAAGTGGTAATCACTACTACAATAGCACTGTTCTAACTCTTAATAATCACTCATTTATCACTCTCTATAACCACTAAGTCGCTTCAAGCTCTAACATGAACAGGCCCAAACCAGGGTTATAAGAGAGATACAGAACGCTTTATCACCCAATTGTTAGTGCCTTTACAGAACCTTGGGTTCTTAAAATTCTCTTAAGCAGCTCATGTAGCACTTATTCTTATAACCAAAATGTTAGTTGGGAATTAAATAGGTATTGAACACAAGTTAATTGTAGTACCTATGCTGGAGCTGCCATTATTGATTCATCGAAGTCATATAGTATGTACCTATCTACGTACATTATGTAGGTACACAAGTCAAAGGCATACTCTAACACATATCTACTCGAGCCACTTAGGGCGATTAATTATAATATTAAACGGTAGGAACATTGAGGTTACAAACATTGCTCTCAAATCGTCAAAGGGTTATTAACATAAATAGCGCAACAATCTAAATTAAGACATTAAAACTAATAAATAATATTATTAAAACGAATACCCTCTTAATTAATATTATCTATTAATTTGCATATTTTCTACGACTCATCTCCAGACATTACAAGATTAGACGCTAATAGGTCGAAGACCTTTTGAACCACAGCTGAAGGAAAAAACGGTATTATGAAACAACCAAAGATCATGGCTGTAATGGATGTAACACACTGGTTCGGGTCGGCACTATTTGTTGAACAACAAAGCCAACCCGAAGTAATTACTACATATACAAATCGGCATCGGCAAAGTCCGTTCGCTGAATCATATTCGGGTCGCTCGGCACAATTCGAGCAAAGCTGAGCGGCTTTTCCCGAGCATATCTTTAGGCAGTCAATTTTGCTGCCCGACTGAGCTGAATCACACCGAACCGAAAAATTTAGTAATATGCCCAAAAGATGTGAAATCAAATAAATTGAACAAATTGTTCGATGCTTACTCGCCAAGAACGGACGGCTATTAAAATTTCCAATCATTGTAATTTGCGCTTTGCCGACAGGACATAAATCCGATATTGTCTGCGAAATTAATGAAGTTCGGCGCCAAAGCTGATAACGGAGAAAAGGGTATTAGAACTTTTTCCTTTTTGCGTTATACCAGTCAGCTCTAATGTGTGAGGGAGATGACAGATTTTTGGAGGGTACTGAAGTCGTGAAGCCACTGCTTTATTAAAAAACAAAGGACTACTATGCCCTTGCTCTTATTGAATTCATACTTCGTTTGAAAATTCCTTTAGACATGGTGTTGAAACGCGGCCTGGGAGAGGTCGGCTGGTCTATGTCCAGCAGTGGACTGCGATAGGCTGAGTTGATTGGTTGATTGAATCAAGTACAGTACCCGGCGATAAATATTGCACATCGACCTTTGGAAAGAGACAATCGGCTAATTTCGGTTTCGTAGAGCGTTATCTCTGTCGAACGAAATACAAACAGTCCGGTATCTATTAGGAGCTGTTAAAACAATTATGATTTGCTTCTTTTGATAATTATTTTTATTCTTTGTATTTGGTTTTGTGTAAAAAGGTCGATGTGCAATAACCTATTTATCGCCGGGTACTGTATCGTGTAGCTAACTGCCTAATGATATCACAAGGATAAAGAATTTTGTACATTATTCATATTTCAGTGTTCATTTTTGACTTGACAACGTCTAATAAATCGATGAAGCTGGCTGCACACACGAAAAAACATGACTCATGTAGCGTTACCTCGCGGCCTTGCTTTGTAGCGTTGTAGCGTTCCATGGCGGCTTGAAGTGCAAGCGAGAGCGCGGAACGAGCGATGAGAGACAGATAATGTCGAACGCTGCCGAATCGGCCTCCGCGTTCGGTAATTTCATTAATGTTTTGTTATGACGTTGTCACGTTAAACTATCGTCCGTAAACCGACTTTACAGATAACCGATTTTTTTTTACCCAAGGCAACGATTAACTTCAGTATATTTTCCAATATTCCAGACTTCACAATTTTAGATATTGCGATTTCTAGTTTTCTATGTAATCTTTCATAATATAATATGATTATGGACTAAATGGCATACCCTAACCTAACCCATAAGTTGAATCATGAATAGGATAGCCTACGACGTAAATCATATCTAGATTTAATTACTTCTATGTTTTTATCTCACGAAGCGACGGGCGCTTTGCTTGTGGTTACCAACTGGACAAAAACGCTATGTACCTATATGTGTGTAAGCGCGGGAGCTCTCGGTACCATCCGAGACATCGTTCAGAAGTGTGTGTGCGTGTGTGTGTTATGTGCTGACACTACTCGCCTTCACACACATTCACAGCGTGTTTGTACACTCGGTTACCACAAGTAAAGCACGCGTCGCTTGGTGAGATAAAATACTGTACATAATAGTATCTAGAACATGTCATGGTAAGTAAGATTAGTCAGTCATCAATGTTAATAGGAGGGTTAACGACCCCAGGTGCTCACTTGAGAGTACCCTTCATTCACTGATTAAATTGTAATTAATTAGCGAAACAAAAGACAGCGTCTTCCAAGCTTTTCAAATACAAATAATATAATCTATTTAAGAGTATTTAGACGTAAGCCCACGTAATCAATCACAGAAGCAATTTTTGGTGATTAATTTTGCAACATTCATGCACAAATCCAGTTTAATCCAGGGTTTAAAAGTTCAAAATCCTCTTGTACCCATTTTCCGGACCTATCCGCCGAGAGAGACATCAACATAATCCCGTCAAATTAAAGTATAAACAACACGTTACCTCTAAGGTTTAATCCCTAAAAGCTATACTTTTGGACGTTGGACGGCTGGACCTTTCACTTTTGATCTAAGCGGACAAGCCTTTCAATATTCGCTCTAGTTGTGCGCGAAATTTTTAATGAACAGAGTTTGGTTGCCAAAAATAAAATACAGTTTGAAGGAAAAAATTGCATTTTTTGGTTTTATATTGGACCTAGGTAATCTACCGTCATGAAATAGAAAAACGGTTAATTAAGCATTATCTCTTTGTGTTTTCAAGACATACTTACACTAACCTAACGGTAGGTTGATCGAAAATTTCACAAATGCTAAAGAGAGAACCCTATCTCTTAAGTTTTTATTTTCTCTAATTTTTGTTTTCAAATTATATTCATTTTGTTAACTCAAGTGTGTGCGGCACCTCCCCACAGACAATGGCCTCCCACCGTCTATCCTAGGTCGCATGCCCTGTCATCCGTGCACTTGATGATATTATGACTGCGTCAGTGAACGGAGATCGCGCAGCTGAATTTTAGGCCAAAGATGTTTGAACTTTTTGTCATCTACACTCTAACAAGAAGAATCTATCATCATTTTTTAATGTGTTTTATTAGCCATTTATGTCCCACTGCTGGGCAAAAGCCTCCCTACTCTCTTTCCACCTATGTCTGTCCAGTACTGCTCATGACCAATCTTTATTCAAAAGGAGTCCAGCACATCCCGCCATCTCCATCGTCGTGGCCAATATTATGGAGCACGTCACGAAAAAGGGCCGTCTTAACTATATTGGGCGCCGGGGTAAATTAAACATAATTTATGTGTTCCATTTTTAAGATGATTTCCACCAATTTTTTCCAAAGGATTTTTTCGAGGCAGTGACGTGCGGTTACAGCGCTGGAGCGTTGCGGTTATAATGAGTGATTAGTAATGACCTGATCGGCTTGCGCCCCCTAAGACCTTGCGCCTGGGTGCCGTGCACCCCTTGCACCCCCGGGTAAAGACGGCCCTGTCACGAAACTATGGAAACTAAAAACTGCAAACTATAATAATATTAGTAGATTTAAAAAGCAATAATTTCAAAGCAAATCGAATCAATCACAGTGGAAACAGAAATAGTTATTTAACCTAATTTATATATGATGACCTGCCATAGTTCACCAAACTTTTAATAACATAAAAACAGGAAAACGATCGAAACTAATTAAAACTTCATAAGTAGGTACTTACTTATTATCAATTATTTATTCATGAATATGTATGAACGTAACAACGCGAGTACAATCCATACGATTGTACCTATCAGTTTCTGCGTACCCCTATAAGGAAAAAGGCGTGTGTATTATATGTGTGGGTAGGTACATATAGGGTGTAAAAAGACCCATGACATAACCGTCAGCTACGCATTCTGTACATCAAACTAAGTAACATTGTACAAAAATGATTGCTGGAATACTACATACTTTTATTGTTGGTGTGAATTTGCGATAGTACTTAATGTGCTTATGGGTGCATGTAACGGTACAGAGGTCATGGGGGTATTTAAAATTGTGTTACAACATTAAAAACGTCAGCAAAAGTTGAAATTTTAACCTTCAATATCTCCGTAACCAGAAGGGAAGATATGGTCCAGCCCAATTTTCTTTTTTATTACAATAACATGGAGTACAAGTGACTCTCGGCTTCGTAAAGTGTCTTTTTACACACGTTATGTGTAGGTACGTACATATACCTACTATTTATTACTTCGATTTATCGAAGCATTTAATCATGCAGCGTCTCGTTAATTATAAAGGGCATTGACATAGTAAATACGTTCTAAATAAAGCTTGATTATGTGCAATAAATTATTCGAAAACACGTCAGCTTTAATACATAGGCGATAAGAACTAAATTCATAGAACTGATACATTTGCTTTCTCCAGGTATGAATCAAATCCATGAGCTTGCCTCGTAAGTGGTATGTATTTGTATTTACCAAGTACATATGTAATTACTGAGAGATATGTACACTTACTAAGTAATTAGGGGAAGTATTTAGGTAGGCTACGTAGGCTGCTCGGATGTCAAATACAGTTCAAGACAGAATAAGCTAGTCACATTATTAAAAATATTGTATTCCCTAGCACAACAGCTATAGAGGGCAACTTGCCTAGTGCCTAATGCTTTACTCGATCGACGACGATCAACAAAAAAATCGGTATAGTCGACTAATGTCAGATTCTAGAAATGTCAGACGAGTTTAAAATTCTATGAATGCTATCAAGTCTAAAAAAAAGGCAAGTTGTGTAAGCAATAGACGATCGACATTGTATTTTGTCGATCGCCACTGTGGGTCGTTTTTGTCGATCGATACGTCAACAAGGTATGCTCAATTTTAACGATATTTATCGATCGTTTACAGATGGCAGTAACTATCGATAAAATCAAGCAAATCTATAAGAAGCTGACACATCTTACCGATACTCTATCAGGGCTGTCGATTTTTTTTTTAGATACTTAGCCTTGATAGTTCTTTTTTTATTATTGTTTTCCTTAAACACTATGCTAAGTGATTGAAAAAAACAAAAATTGGTCATAACTTTTGAACCGTAAAAAAATTCACCGACATTAAAAAGTTTAGAAATGACCTTGACCACGCCCCTATTCGATTTGATCCATACTTCCAGGGACATCCTGTATAAACGCTACAAGATCCTTAGAAGAAACGACACAAAGAATTTCAAAGGAATTTCTATTTTACACTTTAAAATACCTCTTTTATTCGGCTATCTGGAAGCGAAACTATTAAAATACCCACACTAACTCACCTCATTAATTTGTCACCATTTATTTGTACGACCGCAATTTGCTAGGCTTACACAAACAGACTGCGCATACTTCGATAATGTTACTTACAATAATTATAAATGTTGAAAATATTTTCATTTAATCAAACAACGTTGCTTAATAAAATATTTTGTTATTAGGGAACATGTTAATATTTCGGACTGGATAAATTGAAGGACTTTTCAACCTAATATTGGAAAATATACACGATATATTGTTAATAAAGCCTGTAAGTACAACAATGAAACAAGTTTAATTAGAATTTGTGAGACACATCACTTTGTTGTCGTCTACAAAGTGATGAAGATTTTACACGAAGATGAAGCAGTAAACACGATATTATATATTATTACTCTAACGTTCGCTTAATGCCACTTAATTATTCAAGTGTTCGGTGTCGAAGATACATAAATTAGCGCCTCTACTCGTATTATATAGGACAACATGTCATAGCGTATTGCTCTGTAATAAGCTTCAGTGAACTCGTGCACAAAACTGTACTATTATTGTTCAAAATTGTGAATAAAACAGTTTTCACCCATTCCGTAATATTAGATTATGCTTCAGCTAGATAAATTTCATTGTAATTTGTAGGGTTGGCACAGGGAAGGTTTACACATTGTGACATATTTTGTTTAAACTGTAAACAATAACTGGCATAAAATACTGTGCCGCTGGGGAATTTTTTGCGCCACTTCTTCTTCCCTGAGAATGCACTAGGCAGTGTGAATGACGGGCGTTTTGGGGGACTGTTTTATATACCGTAGAATCACATTACTTTAGCCCTGGGGAGTAACTTTGGCCCTAACTTGGAAAAAGATTAAACTTCCCGCCACACTGTTATATTGTCAATTTTTGCAAAAATTCACACTATATTCGGTAGATGACAATGTAGGCTCGTCGGTAAAACAGTCATTCATTCTCTAAAGTAACGCGCTTATTGGCTAATGGAGCAGGTTTCGACTTGTCGGTTTTTTACCAAATTGTTACTGTGCAAACTTTCTTCTGGAGCGGATTAATTAGGTAAGTTTGTGACCTAAATTATTTTTCATAGTTTTATCTTGAAAAATTTAATATAGTTTGATTTTTCCGACATAAAATGGTGTTTTCTTTCCTATAGAATTTCGTTTTATTGATATATTTACTCCATATTTGAGAAAACTAGCGATTGGGAAACAAAAAAAATCAGTGGGTCGAAGTATACACGTCCAAAGTAAAACATTGGCCCAAATTTTGACAAAAAAAAAATGTACTAAAACACTGCAACATTTTTCCTTTTTTCACTTATAACGTTTACTTATATCCTCTTTTATATACCGATTTCATCAAAATAGATTAAGAGCTGATTAGACCAGAAACATGGAGCGAAAAAGAAAAAAAAATCAAAATTTGGAACAAAGTAATGCGATTTTACCGGTATGTAGTTACATATTATGACGTTCGAAAAGTGCTGATTCTCAGTCTAATTTGAATAAATGACTTTTGATTTTTATTTTGGAAATATTCAATTATGTAATTAATTAATTATACTAGCTAATGCGTTTCAATGCCTTTTTCTTTTTTTTTTAATGTAAGGATCCTTCTCCGGCACCCACACAACAACCCGGCGAACTTTGTGCCGCCTCAGAATCGATAAATACAAATGTATGACCAACTGAATTATCTTCATTTTTTTTTTGTGAATGTCTCTCAGGTTTTAATAGTTATTCTGCAATTCGGAACAAAGACAAATCCAACAAATCAAATAACATAAAAATCGGTCCAGCCATTCTTGAGTTATAGTTAATTTCCGTTGTTGGTGTAACTAACCCGGCTTTGTTTTATGTCGTATAGATTTGTGGTAAAAATAGCTCTATAATACCTATACCGATAACTACGTTTTTCCCTTAACCATTAACAGAATTCAATACCGATTTTCGGAATAAACTAACATAATAACTAATATCTACTAGTATTAAACTAAATTGTTTAAATATTAATTTAACCCTAATCCGTTGACTCAGCAAAATTATTACAGAATCACCTGTGTGTGAAACGTTACGCTAAATCATTGATTGAGAAGAATTAATAGCATGTTTGCCTACAGTTGATTGGTTTTCCCTGATAAAGCAAAACAACGAACCTTCGAAGCGAAAACGTAATTAATTGGGAAAACTTAGCAAATACGACGTCGATATTCCATTGAACGTAAGCAATCAGATTAGCAAGCTGGCAACCCTAGGTAGTAAAGTATTCGGAGTGTGCGAGCGATCGTGTGCTGGCGTGCATTGTGTGAGGGCGCGAGATTGAAGCGTGCGGTTTGCATCCGGACTAACACAATGGCTGTTTCGATTAGTATCGCGATGCGATCTGTGGATGGCACAGCGTCGGCCATTACACATCCTGGAAACGGTGGTAGCCTACCTGTGCCTGCTACCCGCCTGGCTGCCTGCCCGACGCGCCAACCATTCAAATTTCTATTTAACAACATCCGATAACGCCGCCATTCAATTTATACGTTCCCTATTTCACGAATCTGTCACGTCATTCCTGTTATAGCGCTGTCCAATCGTTTTCTCATTTTGTAAAAGAAAAATGTTTTTTCCCATTTCATCCAGAACTTATTTATCGTCCAATTCGTAAGTTGTAAAAGCAATCAACGTCGTAGAGATAGTGAATTAAAGAAAGCAAATCAAGAAAGAGATATTTTTTAAACAAACTGGCATCGTAAAGCAAGTTCGCAGACGCCGCCGTGGAAAAGGTGATATTAGGAAGAAAGTTTAAATTTGTATCAAGATCACGTGGCTCGTGGCTCGAGCTCGAGATGTCTCACTCTATCGCGTACTGCTATAAACTCGCGCCATCTCCAATAAAACTTTGACTCGTTTGCACTTACAAGAAAATAATACTGCTTGCTTACTTTTCGATTCGATTCGCTGACGGGAACGTGAAGACTGAACTGTTTTGGTGTTCTGTGTGAACTTGTTTCTACGAGTTAAATTTGAGTGGAAACTTGGTGTGATGAATTTTCAGGAACGATCTCAAGATATCTGCCTCGTTCGTCTAGTGGTCACAAGCGCTACAGACTGCTCAGCATGTGGTCTTGGGTGCGAATCACGGGTCGGGCAGAGTGTTAAGGCTCCTACAAACAGGCGCGACACGACACGCGACACAAAGGCACCACAAGTCGCGCAACGAGCGGTGCCTTTGTGTCGCGCGCGATTATATCGCGTGTCGCGCCTGTTTGAAGGAGCCTTTACAAACAATGTTAAGAAAAAACCGTTCTTACAAAAGCTAACAATACATGTTCCTTTAAACGACAATAATTACTAACATTAGTCTCTAGGCGGTGGAGTAATGGCAAAATAATCAATTAATATGCTTCGTTAAACCATACCTAAAATACACGCGTATACTTCCACAAGAAATTCTGAATACAGCCATACATACTACATGATATTTAATTTGTATTGAAAGTGACTGTGCTGTTGGTGTGCTTATTTAAAAATAAATAAATTAATACATGATCAGCCCATAATGTTCCCACTGGTGAGACACAGGTCTTCTCTCTTCGAGAGGGAATGGGCCGTAATATACCACGCGGGCCCAATGCGGGTTGGTAGATGTCACATGTCTTCAAATTCTTGGTGCTAGGACATGTCGGTTTCCTCACGATGTTTTTCTTTACCGTTTTGAAAGCAGTAGTGATGAAATTATTTACACAATTTAAAACGCCTGTCTGGGTTCGAACCCACGATCTACAAGTCTTCAAGTCGGCCATTACCACTGATAGCCACAACTGCTCTCAATTTTGCCAAAATTTATTCGCTCATCTCGATAAATGTATTGTATAATGTATAATAATTGGCTACCCGAAATATACACCATTATAATGTATGACAAGAAGGGGAATATATGAGACGATATATCGTTACGACGTTAGATGATATTTCGTTGTAATGTTGTGTCCCGAGGGTTGAACAAAGCTCCTTTTAACAGAAAATTACAAATTGTTTTCTGTATCTTAGCAGCGTTTAAGACTGAAGCTACAAAGGAATACTATCATAATTGAAATTACTTTAATATTACAAATATATAAAATTCAAAGTCCTGACTGACTGATATATCAACGCACAGCCTAAACCGCTGGTCAGAGACATGAAATTTGGAGGGTGTGTTCTTTGTGAAGTGTATGTGTCCACTAATAAAGGGTTTTTTCGAAATCCCACCCCTAAGAGTGTGAGTGGGGGGAGTTACAAATAAAAGTTGCATTTGTTTTGAAATTATTCAGAAACTACAAGTTGCGTCAACCAAGAACCAACTCGCGTTTTATATTTCCTATGATATGACATTTTGGCGAAGCATCGAGCATCCGTAACATTATTAATCTACTTATAGTAAAATGCGCAGTGCTGCACACCCCCATCCTATTTCAAGTTAAACAAATATCAACTTTATTTCAATCGTAATTAAATTGATTTCAGAGTGACTAGCACTTTTGAAAGAGTTATAAAAATTTTTGAAGTTGTAGCATAAACTGAACTTTATTGTGTAGGAATTAAAGTTATCTTTCCATTATTTCATATTTGTTTACACTTTTGGAAAATAAATCGCGAACGCAGATTAGCATGTAAGTAATTCCCACCAGCTCATCATTCTCCTGCCCTTATCCAAATTTATTTTAGGTCCATTTTAGGACTCTTTTTTCAATGCTTCTCTATTAAGGCTTGTACACACAGGCACGACGCGACACGCGACACAAAGGCACCGCAAGTCGCGCAACGAGCGGTGCCTTTGTGTCGCGCGCGAATCGCGTCGCGGGTCGCGCCTGTTTGTAGGAGCATTTAGTCGACATCTCAGTAGTCACTCCCCTCTAGCCATATCATCTTTTCTTTGGTCTTCCCCTACTCGAAGCCATCCACATTCATACTCAAAACTTTCCTGACGACATTTTCCTCATTCCACCGCATACAAACCAGAAAGACGTAGCATTGGAAGGCATCCCACAAGGTGGACCAATGACCTGGTGGAGGCCGTAGGAATCCGCTGGAGAAGCACAGAACCGGTCGAAGTAGCGGTGGTTAGTTTAATAAATGATGATGATGATAAACAAAAAAAAAATGATGCACAAAAAAAAATGAAAAACAAATTTTCTTTCTTTCTTTTTTTCTTTATGATGATGATGATATGCCTATACCATGACAACTGACTTCCACACCACCTAAAATTTCAAATCATGTAACAAAGATGGCACGTAAAGAAAGATAATAATATCCCAGTTTTCGTGCAGCCTAGTATTTAATTTAATTCAGCTTCGTCTGCGGGCCTAGTTGGCACCTCGTCAACTGCACTCGCATTCCGACGCGACTGTGTTGATATGATACACAACCGTATTTCAACGTGCCAAAATCCGGATAACACAGAGTTTTTAGTGCGAAAATCTTGAACGAACAAACGTTAAAACCGAAAGTGTACAATGAAAGATTTAAAACCACGTAAATCAAGATCTTTAGTAACATTACATTACTCGTAAATGCACAAGTTTCGGCGCAAGCGGACATTGAACCGATTTCCATCATTAATTTGTAAATAAACGCACAAAGAGGTCAAACCTGTCCACTGGCGAATTCTGCTGTTGCTAAGGAGTAATACAATTTGCGTGTAATTCCTTTCAAACTGGTTGTTTGAATCAACAATAGTTTGGAGGTGCCTATTTGTATACGCTAAGTATTGTTCGAGTACTCGTTAAAATGAGGGACATAGCTCTATTGTTAGTTAGGAACTAACGTTTCTAAAGAGTAGTTACCTCAGTCTCTGTCAGTCTGTTAAGACCCTTTTTCTCAGAAACGCGTGGAGGTATCAAGTTAATATTAAATACGTAGGTCCATTGGAACTTCAAAGCAAGAATAATGAAATTTGGCAAGAAGCAAGGTCTTAACAGCACAAGTAAAAGGGAAAACTCAGTAAATCGTTAAACTCGTTCTTAGGATAACTTCATCTAACTACGGAACCATTAATTGTGGTCCGACACGCACTTGGCCGGTGTTTTTGTTAATAACCCACGAAACTTCATGTGCTAAATTAATGGTGATAACAATTTGTGCTTCGACGTCCTTTATACCGTGTATTTGAGATGCGACTTCAGAGCAAAAATCCACGCTATTATTAATAGAGCAAAGGTCAAAGGAATCGCCACCCTAAAATAACTTCACAGAAATTACTTCTGTACATGTATCCACATTCGTCAAAGTAAGCTAGTAACTAGTAACTAACATTTTGACTTTTTTTAATTGTTTTGTTTTGTTTTTTTTTTTAATTGGACATATTGTCATTTTAACTTTTTACTTTTTGACTTTTTTAATTGTTTTATTTCTGTCGTAGTAGAAGATGACATATTCATATTTTGGTTTTTATTTTTAATTTTATGATTTTTGTTAATTCGTAATTGTTGTTGTTGTTATAGAATTTTCGTTTCATTTTTAATTATTTTTTTATAATAGTATTATTGTCCATAATCAATTAATTGTAATATTTTTAATGTGCATGTTTTTTATGTTTTTATTTATAGATTATATATAGATAGATTTCAAACACAATGTAAATTGTTACCTGAATAAATTGAATTGAATTGAATTGAACTTTGGCTTACAAGGATAAGCAGCATCATCCTGTCTACTTACAATAACACATTGCTATCAATCTGTTTGCAGAGCGTGGTACTTAATTGTGGCAACATTTCTTATGGCCGTTTATAATAACATCTATTGGGTTCATGGTTAACAGGGAACATCTCTCATCTCTTAACGTATGTTTAGAGCAAAAAAACACAAAAAAAAATTTTTTGTTTAATATTTTTGTGGGTCGGAGAGGAGCTTGTAGTTAAACAGTAAACAGCTGCACGGGTCGATCAATCAGGTTAATCTACGCTTGCCGCGGTTGGTCCGTGAATGGGTGACCATCTTCACATACCAAGACCCTTCCGTGCCTGGGAAAGCACATTAAGCCGTTGGTCCCGGCTGTCATTCGTGGATCTTTGACAGTCGTTACGAGTCGCCAGAGCCCCGAAGTCTGACAACCAGTCTTACCAAGGGGTATCGTATTACCCAGTAATTGGGTTGTGGAGGTCAAATAGGCAGTCGCTCCATGTAAAATACTGGTGTTCGGCTGCATCCGGTTAGACTGAAAGCCGATTAGCCGACCCTAACATAGTTGGGAAAAGGCTAGACAGATGATGAATATTTTTGGTGGGTATTATAATCTCTGTAGGTACCTGTGTGATTTTCTGTCTCTACGACTGCTTTAAACAGGTAGACGTACGTAAATAGAATAATTTATTACTACAAAAGAATCCGTATTAGTACTAACTTATGCCGCGACTTCGCCCGCGTGTTAGTCGGAAAATATCCACTACAGGGATTAAAAGTATATGTGTGTTAATCCAGGTTGTATACCATCTTTGTGGCAAATTTCAGCCAAATCCGTTCAAACCGGACAACAGGCAAACGGACAAAGAATCTTCGTTATCTATTTTATTATACAGTATGTTAACTAACAGAGGGCGTTCCCGTTAACCCGCAATAGTATAGCACCCATACATGCTAAAAAAAATATTACCATTCGAAAATAAAATGTTTTTATTTTTTTTTATATTAAAATATTCACTAAAAATCGTAAATTGATACTCTATTTATTTAATTAATTCTAATTTATTTAATTAAATAAATTCCGACATTGCTGTCCTTCAAGTACGCGTGTACAGAGTGTTTCTTTAACGTATCAATTTACGATTTTTAGTGAATATTTTAATATAAAAAAAAATAAAAACATTTTATTTTCGAATGGTAATATTTTTTTTAGCATGTATGGATGCTATACTATTGCGGGTTAACGGGAACGCCCTCTGTTAGTTAACATACTGTATATTTATTATAGATTGTTTTTAATTTTAATATACATTCTAAGGATCCCAAAAATCTATACTTACCTGCATATTATTAAAAGCAAGTCGAACAATACTGTCTCATGTAGGTCTATAATAACAATATCCCCTTAATTACTTATTTGAATGTAATCTCAAATCTTTATCATAAGCATTGTCTCGTTTGACTCAATGATAAACTTACACGAACTTATTGTAAGCAAATATTATCGCTTTTTATGTTGACCGTTACTTAGTAAAAGGGTTTTGTATAAGTAAGAACAAGTTATGATCTTGGCGCCATGTGCCAGACAGGACAATGGTCCCTTATCTAGTGTAAAGACACTCATGTCTATGGCGTCCCATAGTTTGTAATGGATTTTTTTTGATGATGCTATATAAATCTTAAAGGCTCTTTCAAACAGGCGCGACACGCGATAAAATCGCGCGAGACACGCGGGATGGTGGATGTCACATGCCTTCGAATTTTTGCTTCTAAGACATGTCGGTTTCCTCACAATGTCTTCCTTCACCGTTTTGTGTGCTTAACGCTAGTTTTGTAAATCTTTAAAAGAGTGTGATACAGGGAGTTGTATTTTGACCTCCTTGTAAGTTCTTATTTGTAATTTGTTATAGTATAGATTAAAAGTATTCTAGCTTTGTAATTTGTCGGTCGTAAACCGAAACCACAAAATTATGGTAAAAAGAACAAAGTGATCAAAGAACCCACGACGACGATTTTAGAGAACTTGGTACCTACAAAGGTCACTTAGGCAGAAACATAAAAGGATAACATTATAAATCATAATGGACAGTTAACTGTTAAGTTAAGGCTCCTACAAATAGGCGCGACACGCGATATAATCGCGCGCGATACAAAGGCACCGCTCGTTGCGCGACTTGCGGTGCCTTTGTGTCGCGTGTTGTGTCGAGCCTGTGTGTAGCCTTTAATCGTAGCCTTTAATCGTAAGAAATCCCATTGGTGAAGGATTTTTCAGTTATTTTTTTTTTGTGCTTTAATACCAATCAATCCAATGCAAATTCAATCACAATTTCTTTGATTATACCTACATACTGCAGCGAAAAAAAGAAAAACATGGGCTGTCTTCGCCATATTATGATTCATAATGTTATCCTTTTATGACTCTGCCAAAGTGGCCTTTTGAGGCTCCCTTTGTCAAAGTAAAGCTAGTAGCAAATACATACGTAACTTTTCGCCTAATTAAGACTCGTAGACACAGGCGCGACGCGCGACGCGAATCGCGCGCGACACAAAGGCACCGCTCGTTGCGCGACTTGCGGTGCCATTGTGTCGCGTGTCGCGTCGCGCCTGTGTGTACGAGCCTTTAACCTTCAAGACTTCTCTTGATATTTAGTTACTTACGAGCCTTCAGCTAAAACGAAACAGATGCTGAAATAAAACGTAAACAACAGTAGATAATTGCTACTGTCTTTCGCATCTCTTCGCGACTCATAAGAAACAGTGCCTTAGGTACAGGTAAGCACACACAAGTTTTTATTTATTGCAAAACTTATTCAACTCTGGATTACAGTTGTTTGCACATTGTTCCAAGCGTTCTATACAGTATACACCATGTAGTACCTACTTAGATTCGTTCTGAAGGGGCTCGTGGCTAAATACTAACATCAGCACAGGCCGATCGAAGGTTAAGCTAAGCTTGCCGCGGCTGTTTCGTGGATGGGTGACCATCCATTACATATCGAGGCCACGCCGTGCCTCAGAAAGCGCGATAAGCCATTCGTAGATCTTTGACAATCGTTAAGGGTAGTCAGAAGCCCAAAAGTCCGACAGCCAGTCTTAGCAAGGGATATCATGTTAAGGCTCCTTCAAACAGGCGCGACACGCGATAAAATCGCGCGCGACACAAAGGCACCGCTCGTTGCGCAACTTGCGGTGCCTTTGTGTCGCGCGCGATTTTATCGCGTGTCGCGCCTGTTTGTAGGAGCCTTTACACAGTAACTAGGTTGCGAAGGTCAGATAGACAGTGGCTTCTATCACTGGAAGCCGACCCTAACATAGTTAAAAAATCGGTTGTCTGTAAAGTCGGTTTACTGAATATAGTTGAACGTGACAACGTCATAAGAAAATACTGATGGAATAGTTGCATTGCATTTGTTAATATTCGCTTGCACTTCAAGCCGCCATGGAACGCTACAGAGCAAGGCCGCGAGGTAACGCTACATGAGTCATGTTTTTTCGTGAGTGCAGCCAGCTTCATCGATTTATTAGACGTTGTCACGTCAAAAAGGCTACCTAGGCAGATTGATTATATGAGTATTACTTAGATTAAGTTCTTTTCGAGGAAAACTTGGGGACATAAGTATCCATCAACCGAAACGCGTAACGAGCTCATAAAAAACTCTATTCCTTCAAGCAACAACGTTATTTCGTAAAACTTTATACTGTCTGATATCACATAAAAATGAGGCTGCGTAAACAAATATAAAAACATCATTTACTTTATGGTTTTCGTTACTGGTGGTTATGTTGGATATTTTAAGACCATTTTTTTTTATAAAAAGGCATGGCTGCAATTAATTTTAGTAATGTTTAATGAGTGTAGCAAAACCTGTAGATTACTTTAATGAAGCCCGTAAGATGCACCATTCTTCTAGAAAACTGTTTCATATTTCTAGAAGAATGGTGGCCGCCACGTAGCGTCCGCAGTTTACCGACGAATGACGTCATTGAAACATTATTTATAAAGGTAAGAAGGTGTGTTTTACCTGGAGTTTTTTGACAGATTATTGCCTAGATTTGCCCTCACCGAAGTTGTCACATGAAAAAGTGTTCATACTCATTTTTTTTTTGTCCATATATATATTTTCTTTACGTCCCTGCGGCTGTTATGTGGCGGCCACCGCTCTTCTAGCAAACCGTTAGCTTCAAGGTCAGTTAAGAACTTACAAAGGTCTCTAATAAGCCTAAAACAAATGAATGGGTTAGTAACCAAAGCGTTGTTTTTGTATCTATCGGACGAGTTGGAAACAAGTCGAAATATAGCATGAAACGAGTTAAGAAAACTGACCAGACGCATAAGGCGACGTATTAGTGAATGTGACCTATTAGGGATAGCGACGAAATAGCTAATGTGACGAATGGTCATCAGATCCCTAATTAATTATTTACCTAAAAAGCAAAGCATCTTTATGCTTTGCTTTTTAGGTAAATAACTAACTTCTTAATAAGCATAGTCTAGCTAGTCCGTAGTAGTAGTAGTCTTAGTTTGTCTTGCTTATTCTTAGTATTAATTAGCTTCTTTAAGCTGAAAAAAACAGTGGCACTCCGGGAGTGCCGACAGAAGTGAAAACAAAACACAAACAGAATACTTTGCCATCACTCACTGACATATCGAATATACATTAAAACCGAGTACCTACATCCCGAGAACAGCCGAGCAAATCCGAAGTGGGTATTTTTTTAATCGTCTTATAAACAAAACACGCACGGTGTCGCTTACGGTAACAGGTGGCGCGAGTTCAATAGCTTTTTCCCATTTCAAAAAATGCCCAACGCGCCTAAAATTTCTTTAGGCGCGTTGGGCATTTCACTGCAAAAAGCTTAAGCTTTAAGCTTTGTTCTAAGGTTTTCTCGGTCGGTAGATTAACAGGACTAATGACGGATTCCTATAGTTTACGGACCTTTATTGGTTAAAATTAAGACTCCTAAGCTGTATCTTTACAAATAATGAAGCAAAAACCTCACAGATTTGCATAGTAGACCCTCCCATATGGAGGTAGCTATCACAGGTAAAATAATTAGCTTATGAATATATTTATATGCCCAGTTTGGCAATAAAAATGCTACCTGCAAGCAAAACGATTCGTTTTTGTTTTTAGAACCGAGCTTAAGATTATGATAATAAATAAAATAAAAAAATAGCCTGCCTGCCTGCCTTGCCTTTTAAATAAATAGCTTTGATCATTAAAGTGTATCTGTTTAATAGATTTGTAAACACTATCTCATGCACATCAATAGTGAGGTAGCTGTCACTAATGTCAACTGTCAGTTCACCACGAATGGTGGGAAACCGTTGAAATTAAAGCGGTGCCCGCACGAGAGGTTTAGTGTGGTAATGAGCCAGGTGTAGTGATTTAATCAGAGGGGCAATTCCCGTATTTTTAAGAATGTTAGCAGTCTCATCTCAGTCTTAATCTGTCAAAAATACTTCTAATTTCGCTACATTTTTGACAAGTTTCTGACATTGATTGTCGCTGAGATGGAATTGGGGCTAGATTTGAACGTTTAAAATGGAATTGACCTTTAGCTTTAAAATACACACGTATAATGTAAGTGCTTTATTTCCAGTAACATAAATATGTATACATAAAAACAATAGGGTTCGGGGTGAAGACAAAGTTTCCTAAATTGTATAACAGAGAATCCCTTTTTTTCGGTGAGTAGCCCATCTTCCGTTACAATAAACAAAATTGATTCTGATTTTGCACCCGATCACATCTAGGGAATGAACGTCAAAGTTACTAAAAATAATGTATTTAAAGTTAGTATCACCGCAAACGCAAGATCTTTTATCAAACTACAAGTCGTAATAATGAGTTTGATACCACGAGACAAAAGAGAGTGTAGGTATTTAGCGTCAGACTGTCAGACCACATAAGCCTTCTGTCTGCGACGGCTAATGAAACCCTCAAAGTCAGCCCCTTCACTATTCACCTTTTGACCGGTCAGTAACTTATTACTCTTATCGAGTTAAATAAATAGAGAACATAATAACTTTGTTTTCAGGTTTTATAATGTTTCGGCAATTTATTATTTCTCTGCAGTATTTATAGGCACAGATTTTTTTTCTCAGACAAAATATATAGGTACGTGTTCTATTTTTTTAGATGCTACACACTCAACACTGAAATTATTAAAACCTACGCAAAGCTCAATAAATGGAAATTACTTTTAATATTGTTATTGCTTTGAATATCTGTAGACACATGTTATATAATCCTTAGAAAAGGTTAAATTGCAAGTAATATGAGCTTACGCCATGAAAACCTACGGGAAGCCTACAAGTAGAATTTGTTTTTAATTAATTAATTACTTTTTATGTGAACACAAGAGTAATTCGTGAATAAACCACGACGCCACAGTATAGTAACTACAGAAGGTCGACTTAATACATGAGAAAGAGGGTGACTACCGGGTTATCGCCTTAGTGCCAGAGCACATGATGCGGTGCGGCGCCGCAACGCATCGTATGCTCCGGCACTTAGTGCTCAAACGCCAGAGGCAACTACAGCCGCCGAAACGTATACGTACACGTACGGCAGCCACTCAGCATTAAACCAGATTCCAGTTGAAAACCAGCGTCAGGTACCAGTTGTCTGGCATTCTTGCTGAACTGGGCCTTTTTGGCGCAGCCGTGAGGCACACTTTCCTGCTAATTTCTTACATCGGACTTTGCACTTTTTATTTTTATCTTATTTTTTATCCGATGTACGACTAATATCTAATTATCTGGTGTATTGTGTGTTTCTTAGTCTGTGCTAAATAAATGTATTTTCTTTCTTTCATTAAGCACCATATTTAAATATACGACGAGGGGCTATTTCAGGTTAAGCTACGCTTGCCACGGTTGGTCCGTGGATAGATGATAGGATAATGGTGATGAAATCTATGAAGCCGACCTTCTGTACTATGTCTGTGTATCTTTGACTGAGCTAAGCGCCATCGTACCGTAATCCTTTAAATAAACAGCCACTCGCTTCAAACAACAGTCCAGAGTGATGAAAGAAAATAAATGAATGTGGTCTACAAATCGCCCCTAACCTAATTCATTGCACTAATTAATAAGAGATTAAATTGCCTTAGTAGGCAACAAAAAAAAGAAATTAGAATCACAAGTGACAACAACAAGTAACAACAACAACGAGTATCAATAACATGTCGCTTATGACGTTGTATGAAATAAGAGGAGACAAGTGGCTGGAATATTTCTTCGTAATACTTGTATTCACGGTACTTGAAATAATTGAATTGCCACGGTAATTGTATTTGTCACATTAGAGACTTGATTGAATAATCTACCACCAAAAACATTTTCATATAAAATGTTGCCAAGACGAGACCACATATGGCTCGCACTGTCAAAAAATTATCAGTAAAAAAAAATTCTCGTAATTTTAAAAACGTTCACAGTCTGATCTCAGTCTCAATCTGTCATAAATACCTCTAATTTCCCTACATTTTGACAAGTTTTTGACATTTGTTTGTCGCCGAGATGAGACTGCGACTAGATTTTGAGCGTTTTAAATTACGCCCTTCTGATCTCACATAGAGCCAGCCTACTAACTCTACACGCCCTAACTCTACAAGCCCTAACTTCACAAACTCTACACCTTAGTCAAAATATAAGGCTTGGCCGTTTCGTTACTGCAAGAACTATTGCATAACAGAAAAGTAATGAACAGTGAATAAATTTTTCACTTTACGCCCATGTGATGGTAGCGAAACGGCCAAGCCACGTATTTTGACTGTTTAGTTTGTAAAGTTAGGGCTCGTAGATTTAGGGCGTGTAGAGTTAGAAGGTTGGTTTTACATGAGATCTGATAACTTTTTACTTTAGGCATAGGTACCTATAGTAAACCGACATTAAATTTCGCCAGCTATTTTTAAGTCCCATATAACAGAGGGCGATCCTACTGCCATTAACCAGGCACACATACAAACTCCAGGCTGCTACTCAGAATTCCAAATGAAAAACATCCAGGAATCGAACACAGACCTCATGCTCAGCAACGGCGCTTGCGACAGCTAAATTAACGACGCAGTTAAAGAAATTAAATAAAAAAATAATTGATAAATATTTCAAAAGAACTGAGGAAAAAGCACTTCTAATGGTATTATATTAGTCAAACAATGTAAATATAGGACACTGATTCAGACTAGAGCCGATCGATTCTGTAAAAATCTCACCGTGAAAACTTAGGTGAAGTGAGTTTGTTTTCGCTAGGAATTTACACTATTGACAGCTCACTCCACGCTCACTTCACCTAAGTTTTCATGGTGAGATGGTTACAGAATCGCACTGCAGAACAGCTAAATTTCAGCCTCGTCGAATGTCTAACGCAGCTGACCATGCATGCAAGCTGTCAAACACATAATCAACCTCCTAATTTATCCTAGCCGTCACTTGAACACAATTAAGGCTCCTTCAAACAGGCGCGACACGACACGCGACACAAAGGCACCGCAAGTCGCGCAACGAGCGGTGCCTTTGTGTCGCGCGTGAATTTATCGCGTGTCGCGCCTGTTTGTAGGAGCCTTTAATAGGTACAACTCCAGTAGCGAAACTATTTGCAACCATGAGGATGTGTCTAAGTTACACTCAACTTTATTAGGTTATTTCACGCCCCTCATAATATAACAAGAATTATACAAGTTTTAGGTGTCCATAACAACGGACATGAAGCCCATTTATTTCGACAAGCACATAACTATAAAACGCGCCTTTACCTCGGTGAAAATACAAGTTGGGTAAGTTAAAGTTTCTCCTTTTATTGCTACTTATATTGTACTAGACGTAGCTAGTCATGTGTGGGCACATCACGTATCCCTAAGCATAATGAGCCAATAATTTTCCCACCGCTGGGACACAGACCTCCTATCTGTGAAAAGGAGTGGGCCGTAAAATAACACGTGCTCAGTGCGGGTTGTTAGATGTCACATGTCTTCCAATTTTTGTTTCTAGGACATGCCAGTTTCATCACGATGCTTTCTTTCACCGTTTCGAGAGCAGTGGTGATGAAATAATTTACGCAAAGATGCGCCGTCTAGGTTCGAACCTACGACCTACAAGTCGTAAGTCGCGGTCGCTTCCACTGGTCCACCACTGCTCTGGGGTGGCCACGTGGCCCTTAAAACTAACTACCCAACCCTATATTTACACAATCTATTGTTCCGAATAAAAGTACTCCCGATCTCAAAATCTTCGATTCCGGAATATGTTGGTAACAAAACGTTGTAAAACCACCTATTTGTGGTTGCAGCAAATCGTTGTTTAACTCTTTCGTACAGTTTACGATCGCCATAAAAGGAGTAAATTTACCGTGCCACTATTAAAATCTATTCTCGTAGGTGCAAACGTTAGGGTCGAGTGCGGAGGAGGATATCTTCGGCTATATAGGGCGGTGCTATCGCAGTAAATCACCATTGCCTTCGTGAAACAGGTCTTTACGTCAGCCAACTTGTATAATTAAAGTACGTTTGAGAAACAACGTACACAAACAAGTTTATGTGACTTCTTTATAGATGTTCCAGTGAGGTCTAGCGAGGCGAATTATGACGGACGTTAATGGCCATGTTACAGTTCATATTAGTCTATGCTCTTAATTATGTTCAAGGCATGAAACATGTCTAAAATG
The DNA here is from genome assembly GCA_927399505.1 of Luperina testacea. Lineage (NCBI taxonomy): Eukaryota > Metazoa > Arthropoda > Insecta > Lepidoptera > Noctuidae > Luperina > Luperina testacea. The sequence continues at coordinate 7,500,789 of OV656771.1, forward strand.
AGAGAGTGACGCTTGCACAGATGGCAAGAATAAGAGCCAATAAAGCCAATTTGATTCGAACATATTACTTGGAACTCTGCGAAGAGCTCTGTTTGTGTTGAGCTTATGTGCTGAGTAAACTATCTATGTTGCAATACAATAATGAAGCTCCTAGGAAACTAAGCTACGTATATGAGTTTAGTTCGGTTTATCTTACTAGTTCCTAATACCTATCTTTACGAGCGATATAAACGTAAATGGCATGTACCTACGTGAAGTAAGTCCGTGGAGGATGGTCTGGAACGAAATCGTATCGATATTGGATTAAAATTCTATTTTTAGTACTGCAAAAGATGGTCTATGCGGTTCGTAGGTTACGAGAAAAGGTTGTATCTTTCTGTCCGCCTCCATCCGCTTAATACCCACCACCAAGCGAGCATCTTCCCGAAGGGTCCAACCTTACATTACCCACTTGGAAGTCTCTGAACCGCCTCCGAAGCAAAGTGGTAAGATGCAACTATAACCTCGCAAAGTAGATCTATCTCGACGGTATGGGCAGCAGGATGTAGATGGGGAGCTGTTGAGCCAACTGTATCCTACCTCGTATCCAGGACTTTTATGACCCAAAAAATGTAATTGCGGCCTCTACGCTGCTACCGACGATGCCGTGCAAGAAGCGAAATTTTGGGCCAACTTCGCGTCATCGACACGACGAAGAAGAATGCGAAAAAGTTTTCAAAGCACTGATTAGATTTAGTTGTTCTATGGAGGATGCAAATGGGCATTGCATTTGATTAAGGATGATGGATGTAGGATGCTACCGCCCATTTGCTTACGATAATTCTAATATCATTATGGAACAGACATAAAATGCTATCTACACAGAATATTTTTGTAAGCTCTACGAGTTATTTTTTTTTTCAAACCTATTTGGAACTTTTTTTAATAAGTAGGTAAGTATACAAAAAATATGACAAAAATAATATAATAGTTAGTCAGTCGCAAGTGCCCAGTATGAAAGCGAATTTATAACAGTTCCAAAAAAAACTCAAAGAACGACATAACGCAATAACTGGCAGCGTGTCGCAACACGGAATCGCATCAGTCTTTTGTCACGACACTATCCGATTCAGCATGAATTTCGATCATTCGCCGTTTGTTTGCTATAGAAGAACAGGTGTTCCGGCCCTCTGAGTTATTGCTCACTCCATACGTGAATAACAGCGGACCTGTTACAACGAACATTTGCACCCTTTTTCTGTGCAGCGTGGACGTGTGAATGGACGTTCATTCGATAACTTGAAATTGGTCCTTGAACGTTCATCGGAGTAATTGAGAAACACAGTAACACCTTACAGTAGCAATGGCTTTCATTTTGACACTTCTACAATATTCATTACGTTTTCTACGTTGTTGAGCAGACAAATGTTTCAAACATATGAAGCAATGGATTAGCAAAATCCTTCAAAATGATTCAGAAAGTGTGTAACGCAATTAGGATGCAGGAAACATGTTGCTGCGACACTTATTTTTATTACCTGCCATTGAATGGACTGTGTTCCGAATTTAGTTCTGTCCTATTTTTAGGTCTTCTTACATTGTTTTCCACCTAACGGTAAAAGGATTTTGCTGTGATGCTAAGCAACAAGCTCACAAAAAAAGAATTCAACAGAATCCGCACTCGAATGTGTGAAAAATTTAAAATATCCTCACAAACGAAAACTGATATAGTTAAATTGTGTTTGGTCCCGGTAATTAACGTCTGGAGAACAAACAAAACATTTTTGAAGAATGTTGTCGCTTGGAACTTATTAGGAATATAAAACAAATGCAGTAATTTTTAAAGAGACCGTAATTTAACTGAAATATACATATTATTATTCAGTAGCAAGGTGACTGACGTGATTTCTACTACGTGATGTTCTAAAGGTAAGTAAGGTCAAGGTCAAGGTTGTTAGGAGGGGCTTGTGGCTAAATAATAACAGCCGGTTGGTCGATCGGAGGTTAAGCTACTCTGGCTGCCGTTGGTTCGTGCATGGGTGACCATCATTTACTAATTATCGAGACCCCTCCGTGTCTCGGAAAGTACATTAAGCCGTTGGTCACGGCTGTCATTAGTAGATTTTCGACAGTCGTTACGGGTAGTCAAAAGCCCAATCGATCAAAAACCCAAGAGTCGGTCTAAAGCCTGCCCAGTTACTGGGTTGTGGATGTTCAGGTCAGATAGGCAGTTGCTTCATGTAAAACATTCAACTGCATCCAATTGGAAGCCGACCCCAACATAGTTGGGAAAAGGCTAGGCAGAGTAATTGAAGGTCAATATCAATAATGCTGCAAGAGTAAAAATATTATTACATCAGTCAGCAGTTTCGTGGTGCGCGTGCCGAATTGCTATCTGCCCGTCGTCATGGAAGAAGACTTCTGGACGTGGTGTTCCGTCACTTCCGCGGACAAGTACTACAGAACTGCACAAGAGTTAGCTAGTGAAGTACTGTTTATAATAAAAATATGTATGTTTAGGTTATATATGGGCCTGCGTCGCCTAAAATAAATAAATACATCTCTATCATCCATCATCATAGCATTCACTCACTCTTCGACCATCATCCTTCACAAAATCCATGAAATGTACAGGCCCAGCCGGTGTCCCTTCAATTTTATATCTTTCCTTTTTGATGTTTTAAGAGTGTGTTTAGTTTAGTTTGTGATATTCCTGTGCTAGTCCCAATTAATACTTTTTCTTTATTTCAAAGCAACAAAGACTTTAATCTTCTGTCATTCATCTCTATCAGCCGTAATTTCACACACTCCCTTTCCGATCATATCGTTCATCAAATCAGAATTGTACACTAAAGACCTTAATAAAATCAATATAAAAGGAGCCCCCTTCATCGCGAATTGCAAAACATACTTTGAAAAACAGCAACAATGATAATGGCGCGTGCCGCGACACACAGTGCGATTGTTTGTTGGCCAATGTGCTCATCACAATGATTGGGGAGCATTGTTTCCAATTACGTAATACAAATCACGCTAGTTGATCTCATTGGGAAATAGGACATAGTGTTACCAGAAAAGTTGGAAGGAAATGGTTTGGCTGGGGATGGGCATGTGATGAGGAGGAAAAGCATGTGACTAAAAGAGTGATGAATATGAATGTTGACATATGGAGAGGAAGACATAATAGATGGATGGATTGTATGAGGAATGATATGAAAGAGAAAGGAGTGAATGAGAATGATATCGTGACGGTTGACAGGAGAAAATGGAAGAAGCAAACGTGTTACCGACCCTAAGTAACATGGGACAAGAGCTTTAAGATGATGGTGATGACGATGAGGTAAACAAAGATGTTCTTAAAAGTATTTCCGTTGCTACAATACTCCTTGAAGAAGCAAGGACTACGGCGACTTAGAATTGAATTGCGTTTGAGCATTCAACCGTAATCTACTTAAATTAATCTTAGGATATCAGTATTCCTAATCGGCTTTCCGAGGTTTGAAGCAGTTATATACATGTATCAGTACTGAGTATTGATAGCCTACAGGTGGTAGGTATTTAGTTAGCCTAGAAGCCGTTCCCAAGATATTTGGACAACAATTTGATATTTAGTTTCAAAACTTACATGAACTCGAAAAGACATACATATAATCCTTTCTACAATTTTTTTCGGTACAACTCGATAAAATCATCTTTTCAGACCGCAAACATACCTGAAACAAAAAACAAAACAATTGTAATAAACTAGCAGTTAGTGGGTAGTTATTACAGTGACTATATCTTATCTTTGTTTTGGCTAAATTAACTCCTACCACCCCTATTTCAGACGTTATAATTCCGAAAACAACAGTTACATAAATTCAGGGCCAGACGAAATAAGGAAAAATGGAAAAAAAAAGAAGATATTTATGATGCATGGCGAAATAAGCAAGTAGAATTTAACACGCAAAAAGCTAGTTTTGCATTCTGTGAGTACTAAGTGATCGAAATAGAACCCTTGAATGAGATCATACCTACTTATTTAAAATTGATGCGTCAATTAGGGGAACTCGTGGCTTAATTATAGAAAGAAAGAAAGAAAATACATTTATTTAGCACAGACTAAGAGACACACAATACACCAGATATGTAGTTAGATAATAGTCATATATCAGATAAAAACTAAGAGAAAAATAAAAAGTGCAAAATCCGATGTAAGAAATTAGCAGGAAAGTGTGCCTCACGGCTGCACCAAAAAGGCTCAGTTCAGCAAAAATGCCTGACACTGGTTTTCAACTGGACCTGAATTATAATAGTTGTACGAGTCGATCGAAGGTTTAGGTACGCTGGCCGCGGTCGGTTCGTGAATGGGTTTACCCCTCCGTGCCTCGGAAAGCACGTTAAGCCGGTGTTCCAGGCTGCCATTCGTAGGTAGATGTTTGACAGTCGTTACGGGTAGTCAGAAGCCAAAAAGTGTGACAACCAGTCTTATCCAGGGATATCGCCTTACCCAATTACTGGGTTGCGGAGGTCAGATAGGCAGTTGCTCCATATCCTCCGATTGTTACAACAAATGTTTCCTACCACCTAAACATATACATTGTGGAATGCAATAAATGATTGAGTATTGAGTATTGAGTATCCATCCGTTTATACTGGAAGCCGGCCCCAACATAATTAGAAAAAAGCTTGGCAGATTGATTGAATTGGTGTCAGCACATTCTATTAAAATATCAGCTAGTACGGTTATTTTTACTTGTGCACAAAGTTTTAATAGATAAATAAAATATAATAACTAAGGGATTGCGAAAATATTTGCAACAAAACTGTTTTAACACAATACAAAACTGTCATTTCCATGGCAGACAAAACTAGTTTTGTTCAAAACTTTTCTACTGTGTTATGCGCACGTGATTCACTGAAGTCAGTTTAACAACTCAAACGTCACAATATGGCGTCAAGATCAATATTGTTCGTATTTGCAGCAGAATAACCGGAATAACAAGTAAGTGAATTTCATGACTCCAAATGTTTCGATTACTTGTGTGAGCATTTTTAAAACTATTTTATACCTATTTAGAATAAATGTTTTCATTAAAATCTCATCATATTTAATTAGGGTTGTGAATGTTCCATGTCGATAATGTGTCGATAATTTTCTTCAGACCGTGAATCATTTTAAATATACGTCTTTCAAATAGAAAACTGTCAAGAAGTTCTCGCAAAACTTTTGCGAGAACTTCTTGCATATACACCTGCACCGTGCACGAAAAAAACTCTCATTTGTCAATTTCTTATCTAATTATGAAAACGCTTGAAATAATTGAAACATTAAGTCTGTATAACTATAAAAGTACAGTTTTCTTGGCGCTAAAGCATTCGTGATCACTTTAGCGTTCTCAAAAATATCGTTTATTTTGCCTTTGATTTACTTAAGAAAGATATTGTGTTATCACAAAATAAAATTTTGATATTATTTTATGGGCAGCTGAAGACTAATATGTGTTTTTTTAAATTTCTTAAAATGATTTGCTAAGTAATAGGAATTCATTACTGACTGGAGTTTAAAAGAAAGGTTTTCCAATATTATTTTTCTGCTATAGTAATTTGTATCGAAGTTAAAAAAAAGTACTCCAATCACGTGGTAGTTGACCATATTATAATGATAAATTGATAATGAGAGAGTGACGCTTGCACAGATGGCAAGAATAAGAGCCAATAAAGACAATTTGATTCGAACATATTACTTGGAACTCTGCGAAGAGCTCTGTTTGTGTTGAGCTTATGTGCTGAGTAAACTATCTATGTTGCAATACAATAATGAAGCTCCTAGGAAACTAAGCTACGTATATGAGTTTAGTTCGGTTTATCTTACTAGTTCCTAATACCTATCTTTACGAGCGATATAAACGTAAATGGCATGTACCTACGTGAAGTAAGTCCGTGGAGGATGGTCTGGAACGAAATCGTATCGAGATTGGATTAAAATTCTATTTTTAGTACTGCAAAAGATGGTCTATGCGGTTCGTAGGTTACGAGAAAAGGTTGTATCTTTCTGTCCGCCTCCATCCGCTTAATACCCACCACCAAGCGAGCATCTTCCCGAAGGGTCCAACCTTACATTACCCACTTGGAAGTCTCTGAACCGCCTCCGAAGCAAAGTGGTAAGATGCAACTATAACCTCGCAAAGTAGATCTATCTCGACAGTATGGGCAGCAGGATCTAGATGGGGAGCTGTTGAGCAAACTGCGTCCTACCTCGTATCCAGGACCTTTGTGACCCAAAAAATGTAATCGCGGCCTCTACGCTACTACCGACGATGCCGTGGAAGAAGCGAAATTTTGGGCCAACTTCGCGTCATCGACACGACGAAGAAGAATGCGAAAAAGTTTCCAAAGCACTGACTAGATTTAATCGTTCTATGGAGAATTCAAATGTGCATTGCAATTGATTAAGGAAGACGGATGTAGGATGCTACCGCCTATTTGCTTACGATAATTCTAATATCATTATGGAACAGGCATAAAATGTTATCTACACAGGATATTTGTAAGCCCTACGAGTTATTTTTTTTTTCAAACCTATTTGGAACTTTTTTTAATAAGTAGGTAAGTATACAAAAAATATGACAAAAATAATATAATAGTTAGTCAGTCGCAAGTGCCCAGTATGAAAGCGAATTTATAACAGTTCCAAAAAAACTCAAAGAACGACATAACGCAATAACTGGCAGCGTGTCGCAACACGGAATCGCATCAGTCTTTTGTCACGACACTATCCGATTCAGCATGAATTTCGATCATTCGCCGTTTGTTTGCTATAGAAGAACAGGTGTTCCGGCCCTCTGAGTTATTGCTCACTCCATACGTGAATAACAGCGGACCTGTTACAACGAACATTTGCACCCTTTTTCTGTGCAGCGTGGACGTGTGAATGGACGCTCATTCGATTACTTGAAATTGGTCCCTAGAACGTTCATCGGGGTAATTGAGAAACACAGTAACACCTAACAGTAGCAATAGCTTTCATTTTGACACTGCTACAAAATTCATTACGTTTTCTACGTTGTTGAGCAGACAAATGTTTCGAACATATGAAGCAATGTATTAGCAACATCGTTGAAAATGAATCAGAAAGTGTGTAACGCAATTAGGATGCAGGAAACATGTTGCTGCGACACTTATTTTTATTACCTGCCATTGAATGGACTGTGTTCCGAATTTAGTTCTGTCCTATTTTTAGGTCTTCTTACATTGTTTTCCACCTAACGGTAAAAGGATTTTGCTGTGATGCAAAGCAACGAGCTCACAAAAAAAGAATTCAACAGAATCCGCACTCGAATGTGTGAAAAATTTAAAATATCCTCACAAACGAAAACTGATATAGTTAAATTGTGTTTGGTCCCGGTAATTAACGTCTGGAGAACAAACAAAACATTTTTGAAGAATGTTGTCGCTTGGAACTTATTAGGAATATAAAACAAATGCAGTAATTTTTAAAGAGACCGTAATTTAACTGAAATATACATATTATTATTCAGTAGCAAGGTGACTGACGTGATTTCTACTACGTGATGTTCTAAAGGTAAGTAAGGTCAAGGTCAAGGTTGTTAGGAGGGGCTTGTGGCTAAATAATAACAGCCGGTTGGTCGATCGGAGGTTAAGCTACTCTGGCTGCCGTTGGTTCGTGCATGGGTGACCATCATTTACTAATTATCGAGACCCCTCCGTGTCTCGGAAAGTACATTAAGCCGTTGGTCACGGCTGTCATTAGTAGATTTTCGACAGTCGTTACGGGTAGTCAAAAGCCCAATCGATCAAAAACCCAAGAGTCGGTCTAAAGCCTGCCCAGTTACTGGGTTGTGGATGTTCAGGTCAGATAGGCAGTTGCTTCATGTAAAACATTCAACTGCATCCAATTGGAAGCCGACCCCAACATAGTTGGGAAAAGGCTAGGCAGAGTAATTGAAGGTCAATATCAATAATGCTGCAAGAGTAAAAATATTATTACATCAGTCAGCAGTTTCGTGGTGCGCGTGCCGAATTGCTATCTGCCCGTCGTCATGGAAGAAGACTTCTGGACGTGGTGTTCCGTCACTTCCGCGGACAAGTACTACAGAACTGCACAAGAGTTAGCTAGTGAAGTACTGTTTATAATAAAAATATGTATGTTTAGGTTATATATGGGCCTGCGTCGCCTAAAATAAATAAATACATCTCTATCATTCATCATCATAGCATTCACTCACTCTTCGACCATCATCCTTCACAAAATCCATGAAATGTACAGGCCCAGCCGGTGTCCCTTCAATTTTATATCTTTCCTTTTTGATGTTTTAAGAGTGTGTTTAGTTTAGTTTGTGATATTCCTGTGCTAGTCCCAATTAATACTTTTTCTTTATTTCAAAGCAACAAAGACTTTAATCTTCTGTCATTCATCTCTATCAGCCGTAATTTCACACACTCCCTTTCCGATCATATCGTTCATCAAATCAGAATTGTACACTAAAGACCTTAATAAAATCAATATAAAAGGAGCCCCCTTCATCGCGAATTGCAAAACATACTTTGAAAAACAGCAACAATGATAATGGCGCGTGCCGCGACACACAGTGCGATTGTTTGTTGGCCAATGTGCTCATCACAATGATTGGGGAGCATTGTTTCCAATTACGTAATACAAATCACGCTAGTTGATCTCATTGGGAAATAGGACATAGTGTTACCAGAAAAGTTGGAAGGAAATGGTTTGGCTGGGGATGGGCATGTGATGAGGAGGAAAAGCATGTGACTAAAAGAGTGATGAATATGAATGTTGACATATGGAGAGGAAGACATAATAGATGGATGGATTGTATGAGGAATGATATGAAAGAGAAAGGAGTGAATGAGAATGATATCGTGACGGTTGACAGGAGAAAATGGAAGAAGCAAACGTGTTACCGACCCTAAGTAACATGGGACAAGAGCTTTAAGATGATGGTGATGACGATGAGGTAAACAAAGATGTTCTTAAAAGTATTTCCGTTGCTACAATACTCCTTGAAGAAGCAAGGACTACGGCGACTTAGAATTGAATTGCGTTTGAGCATTCAACCGTAATCTACTTAAATTAATCTTAGGATATCAGTATTCCTAATCGGCTTTCCGAGGTTTGAAGCAGTTATATACATGTATCAGTACTGAGTATTGATAGCCTACAGGTGGTAGGTATTTAGTTAGCCTAGAAGCCGTTCCCAAGATATTTGGACAACAATTTGATATTTAGTTTCAAAACTTACATGAACTCGAAAAGACATACATATAATCCTTTCTACAATTTTTTTCGGTACAACTCGATAAAATCATCTTTTCAGACCGCAAACATACCTGAAACAAAAAACAAAACAATTGTAATAAACTAGCAGTTAGTGGGTAGTTATTACAGTGACTATATCTTATCTTTGTTTTGGCTAAATTAACTCCTACCACCCCTATTTCAGACGTTATAATTCCGAAAACAACAGTTACATAAATTCAGGGCCAGACGAAATAAGGAAAAATGGAAAAAAAAAGAAGATATTTATGATGCATGGCGAAATAAGCAAGTAGAATTTAACACGCAAAAAGCTAGTTTTGCATTCTGTGAGTACTAAGTGATCGAAATAGAACCCTTGAATGAGATCATACCTACTTATTTAAAATTGATGCGTCAATTAGGGGAACTCGTGGCTTAATTATAGAAAGAAAGAAAGAAAATACATTTATTTAGCACAGACTAAGAGACACACAATACACCAGATATGTAGTTAGATAATAGTCATATATCAGATAAAAACTAAGAGAAAAATAAAAAGTGCAAAATCCGATGTAAGAAATTAGCAGGAAAGTGTGCCTCACGGCTGCACCAAAAAGGCTCAGTTCAGCAAAAATGCCTGACACTGGTTTTCAACTGGACCTGAATTATAATAGTTGTACGAGTCGATCGAAGGTTTAGGTACGCTGGCCGCGGTCGGTTCGTGAATGGGTTTACCCCTCCGTGCCTCGGAAAGCACGTTAAGCCGGTGTTCCAGGCTGCCATTCGTAGGTAGATGTTTGACAGTCGTTACGGGTAGTCAGAAGCCAAAAAGTGTGACAACCAGTCTTATCCAGGGATATCGCCTTACCCAATTACTGGGTTGCGGAGGTCAGATAGGCAGTTGCTCCATATCCTCCGATTGTTACAACAAATGTTTCCTACCACCTAAACATATACATTGTGGAATGCAATAAATGATTGAGTATTGAGTATTGAGTATCCATCCGTTTATACTGGAAGCCGGCCCCAACATAATTAGAAAAAAGCTTGGCAGATTGATTGAATTGGTGTCAGCACATTCTATTAAAATATCAGCTAGTACGGTTATTTTTACTTGTGCACAAAGTTTTAATAGATAAATAAAATATAATAACTAAGGGATTGCGAAAATATTTGCAACAAAACTGTTTTAACACAATACAAAACTGTCATTTCCATGGCAGACAAAACTAGTTTTGTTCAAAACTTTTCTACTGTGTTATGCGCACGTGATTCACTGAAGTCAGTTTAACAACTCAAACGTCACAATATGGCGTCAAGATCAATATTGTTCGTATTTGCAGCAGAATAACCGGAATAACAAGTAAGTGAATTTCATGACTCCAAATGTTTCGATTACTTGTGTGAGCATTTTTAAAACTATTTTATACCTATTTAGAATAAATGTTTTCATTAAAATCTCATCATATTTAATTAGGGTTGTGAATGTTCCATGTCGATAATGTGTCGATAATTTTCTTCAGACCGTGAATCATTTTAAATATACGTCTTTCAAATAGAAAACTGTCAAGAAGTTCTCGCAAAACTTTTGCGAGAACTTCTTGCATATACACCTGCACCGTGCACGAAAAAAACTCTCATTTGTCAATTTCTTATCTAATTATGAAAACGCTTGAAATAATTGAAACATTAAGTCTGTATAACTATAAAAGTACAGTTTTCTTGGCGCTAAAGCATTCGTGATCACTTTAGCGTTCTCAAAAATATCGTTTATTTTGCCTTTGATTTACTTAAGAAAGATATTGTGTTATCACAAAATAAAATTTTGATATTATTTTATGGGCAGCTGAAGACTAATATGTGTTTTTTTAAATTTCTTAAAATGATTTGCTAAGTAATAGGAATTCATTACTGACTGGAGTTTAAAAGAAAGGTTTTCCAATATTATTTTTCTGCTATAGTAATTTGTATCGAAGTTAAAAAAAAGTACTCCAATCACGTGGTAGTTGACCATATTATAATGATAAATTGATAATGATAATGATGATATTTTATATGATGATATGTTCAAAAACAAAAGCATTTTCTTGTAAAACGTCAGTCTCGCGTCATTTTTGGAAATCTTTGTTGCGAATATTAGTGATATTCCATGAACACTTAATTTATTCGAAAAGTCCCTTGCAAAACAACGAATTCGACTTTTCAAATCACAAATAATTTTGTTTAAATTAATTTTCCCTTTCTCACAAACAATGGACAAAATTGGTCGAAATCACTCGATTTCGTGCACGTTACTTAGAGTAGAAAGTCCCTTCCATTCAAGTAGCGATCGCATAATTCTAAAACAATATAGCCATCTGTAGGGCTGTCAGCTGTCATTTGTGAGTCTCAAAGCGTTCCGTCCGCCGTCCTCGTGACAATGATCTCTTTTAAAGACGTTTTTATTCAAACGATGCTAAGCTCTGACTCACTTCCTTCGAATTTTGCCAATGATTCATAGTTACTTAGCTTTACGTATAAATACATTATTCTTAGCAATTTATATATAATATCATTGATTCTTAGTAATTATGCAGCAGTTTTAGAACGACCATTACTTAATGGTAGCCTGGGGACCTTAAATGAGGATAATTTATGTAAATTTAATAAAATATATGTTTGTTTTAAGCTGCTTTGGCGAACACATAAATTTATATTACAGACTATTCTTATTTAACTTGGGAAGTTTTTTGTTCAGAATTCTAGATTAGCCATTTTTCATGTGAGAGCAGAAGCTAAAGAACAAAATGGCGGACATTAGTTGTACCTAAGTAGTAACTCACAGTTTTAACGACAGCGATTACTTGCCTACTTAAAGTCATTAGTCGACCTAACTGCTCTATGCTGTTTGCAAATGATTATGATTTTAATCATTTCTTTTCTTTGTAAGTCAATGCTACTCTTGGGGGACCAATAGATTCATCATCATCATTTCAGTTTGAGTTTGAGTTCAAGTTTGAATAGATTCATCATTTTCATTTAAGCTGAAAACGTCCACTGCTGGACATAGGCCTCCCCCAAGCACCGCCACCTCCACCGGTTCTGTTCTTCGACCAATAGATTATTGTTACAAATTATGTATTTTTTTATTGTTACCTATATAAAAAAAACCAAGATAAAAAAGGCCGTAACCTAGCTACCGAAAACATCAAAAACAAACAATCAAATAAACACAAACAAACAAATAATATATAGGTACGTACTCAAACAAACAAAGATGAAAAAGAAGATTATCTGATATTGACTCTCAAATCCCTTTGAAATCTCAATAGAGGAACGCTTACAAGCATTTTTTCAACAATCTGAATAACAATAATAAAATTACCGAGTCATAAAAAGGCGATCAGAGGATCAAGGAAGGTGGCCTCGAGTTGAACGCTACACAAAGGGAGTAAAAAGTACCAAGTGCGGGACTGCGAGCATCCAGCGAGGACATCATTCATCATCTCACGACAATCGCTCTACAAACGAGGCCGGCGTTGTGTCGACAACAGGACAAAATGGAATGAAAAACGAAATAGAAAATATCACGTTTTCGCATCAAGAATCAGATGAGCAGTGGTGGCACAGTGAGAGCAGTGCTGGCCCAGTGGTAACGGCCGTGACTTACGAGTTGTATGTCGTGGGTTCGATCCCAGACAGGCTATGATTAAGTCCCATGTAATAGGTGGCCCGTTTATCCATCATAGTCATCAACCGATTACGAATCCAGACTCCGGGCTACTACTAAGAAATTCCCGATGGAAAAACCCAAAAACAGTTTGCTCGACCCGGGGATCGAACCCAAAGCCTCATGCTCAGCCGTAGCGCTTGCGACCACTAGACCATGGAGGCAGTAAAAAAAACATAGTCTTTCATAAGATTTCTTTCTTTCTTGTCACCAAGTGGAAGCTGTTTTAGGATCCAACGGCTTGGCACGCGACGATGGGAAGAGACCAGACGGAATGACCATAATGCCTTGGAAGGTTGGTAGGCCTTTGGTTTGGGATGCAACGTGTGTCGACATCCTTACGCCATGCCATCTTCCAAGCACGGTGAGCTGTGCTGGGGCGGCTGCTGCAGGTGCGGAAAACCTCAAACGGCGCAAATACTCCAATCTCTTTGGATCTTATATGTTTGAGCCGTTTGGGGTTGAAACTCTAGGGCCATGGGGCCCGAGTGCCCACTTAGTATTTCGAGACATCGCCAAGCGGTTGGTCGACTCTTCACGTGACCAGAGGGCTGGCTTATTTTTGGGCCAAAGAATCAGCATTGCCATACAACGTGGCAATGCTGCCAGTCTTTTGGGCACGTTTCCTGTTGACAGCGATGCGGATGAATTTTTTGATGCCCTTTGATTATTTCCCCTCCTTTTTATTTACTTGTACATATTATTACTATTATTTTAATACTGTTAGCTTTTAAAATTGTTTCCAAGAATAAAAATAGTACTTTTTCTATTAATGAAATTAATTTCGTCTTTTATTAATATGCAAATGAACGGAAAAAACTACCGTCTGAGACGCACTTGTGTTGTCAACCTTTACGCACTTTTTTTTACCTTTTTACCTGACTCCTTGCTATTCCAGGGGTAACGAGTATCTGGGGAGAAAATGACGATGTCCATTTTCCACAGATGGCTACCCGAAATTACACTCGTTCGATGTAATACTCCAGTCAGCCGCGTCGTTTACTTTTATTAGTCTAAATATTATTCGCATCAAAGAAATTGTGTATTATGGAACATAAAAACCATTTGGCTATAGACAGCTGTACTTGATATATGTGCTAATATAATAAAGCTGAACAGTTTGTTTGACCGCGATAATCTCCGAAACACCTAATCGGATTGTTCATCACATCATGTTAAGGCCTTTAGGAGACGAGCAAAAAGAAAAAAAAAACGCGAAAATGAAGTAATAGCGCGGGCGGGGGATGCGATGGTGTAGAATATATTTTACATTAAAAACAAGAAGTTTTACGCGTGCGAAGTCGCGGGCAGAATCTAGTTACCAATATGGCTGCACTTAAATCCAAATACATAGTTATAATATAACCATTGGATTTTAATCGATAGGGCAATATTTACTATTTATATTGACCGTTTGACGCGATCGAAGTCGCGGTCAGAAGCTAGTTACAAATAGGGCTGCACTTAAATCTAATCATAAATAGTTATAACTATTGGATTTTAATAGATAGGGGAATATTTATTATTCATATGCGACATAGACACACGCCACAATTTCTCGGAAGGGTGAGCAATAAAAATCGCATAAAACACAAATGCAGGCCAAGCGTATTGTCTCATAATACCGCTTCCCCTTACTAAGTATTACATAGCACAGGTGGTTGCGTAAATCTCCAATAATCGACGTACATTGCCGTGTCACGACACGCTACACGAAAAATCTGTCACATCAAAGGCGTTATAGAATATTGCGTTTGCGGCGGCGTCGTGAATTCTTCCCACCTCTGTACCCTTACCATGAGTTGGCATAAATTTACGTAACCGTACTCGCTAGCGAGGGCGTAAACAAGTTTCTATGGAGAATTGTACAGCGCCTCTGGCGGTCACTTATAAAACTGTAGAACGCTAGTATGAGTCGAACGGTAAATCACCTATCGAAATCTATACGCTAGCTGTGACGCTAGCGACTAACGTTTTGTAGCTTTGCCGTAGAAAATCGGTACCATGAGTTACAAATTTGACAGATGTCATCGAATAATACTGTATCGACTGTAGTTAACTTTTTCACTACCAAAGTTCAGCGTGAAACCCTTTTATTATGTAATAAATTATTTCGATTCTTAGCTAAAAAAATGTCGTCAAGGTATTATTTTGCGTGGGATATGTTAGCGAAGGCTGCATATGAAGATGAAAAAAGAGAACAAGGAAAATTTCAAGCCGATATGAGGAGTATATAATATTAAATAATCCACTTAGAAACATAAGTGAAAATAATTTTAGGTCCTTCAGTGGGCTTACTAAGGTCATCATTTCTGTTAACACACAAAAAAGACACTTAAACTACATTCCTCAACTTCATCTAACCACTTGAAACAAAATATTTTCATCATAAAAGGTATACTGCCAAATTAATATTATTAAAATCGCTATTACATAACTTTCCATATACTCGACGAGTAACTAAAATTGCGTAGCACTGGTTCGGTTTTTTCACTAATAAAAATTAAAACCAATAAGAAGTTGCAACTAAAGCTCAGCCTCCAAACAAACCGACGCACCAAACAAGTAAAGTAAACAAACACG
Organism: Luperina testacea; assembly: GCA_927399505.1. Lineage (NCBI taxonomy): Eukaryota > Metazoa > Arthropoda > Insecta > Lepidoptera > Noctuidae > Luperina > Luperina testacea. The sequence continues at coordinate 7,516,316 of OV656771.1, forward strand.
AACTATGAAGTGTTGACATTGAAACGAGCAAAATAACCTACACAAATTCAAGAATCTCATTTTACATAATGACTCTTGTTTTACGACGACGTTTTAAATTAGGAGGGTTACTGCTGTCTTTTTAATTTGAAGGATTGGATACTTGATTTTTGCCCAATATCTTTCTTACTCAGTCTTTTTGGCATAGTTAGAAAGAGACAGCCCCGTTTGGTGTGAAGTTAGGCAAGTCACTCCGTAACGTAACGAAAACTACACATACTATCGAGTAAACGCTAGCGAGTACGTAAACGTCTATGTGACTCATGGTACGAGTTTAGTCGAAAACTACTCGCAGCGCGTTTATTCGCTATCGACTGTAGTACAATAATGAGTGTTTTCGATAGCAACTCATGGTAGAGGTACTGATTTGCGACGTGTTCACTGGGATTGGGATTATCATATTCATGTGTCAAATCTGGAGTGGGAATAAGTCTTTCATATTGGGAAAACAGCGAACTATAATATCTCTTCCGAGATTATTGAAAGTATTGTATCTGAGTAGCGAATATTTTGCTCTCAGTATTTCAAAATTTAATATAAGTCTCGCTCCGGTCGAATGGACAGGTAAACGTTTATTTCTGCGAAATTAAATGCTGGTAAAATATCAACATTAGGTACTATCACAATACTCAGTTCTACTGACGAGTTGTACACAATAAATAGCTATGTAACTGTCCCAGTTGTCGAATTTAAATAACATTAATCTTAAAAACTAAATAATCACGAGAATGTTGTATGCATACGTCAGAACTGTTAAAGCGGCAGAATTAGCGATTACATGGGCAGATATCCAACACAAGATAGGCATTTATCTTCGTAACACACATGACCTATTAACCCAAGAGTCAACGAATTGTGGAGCAATATAGGCACAATACAGATGCATGGGCAATAATATAGATGCATGGGCAATAATATAGATGTATGGGCAATGATATAGATGCAACGGTTCATAGAATACTCTCTGATGGCCTATTAAGGACATGCCGTCCGGGATTAATTTAGCTCGTAAGCTACGGAGTCCTTAAATCCGGTATGGCGGTGATAGCCGAGACTAAGCAATTGATGTACCGCAATGTTGAGCTTTATTAAACTCTGGCAAAAGCTATGCTACGACAACTTGATGAGTCCCTAACGAACTAGATTTATAGTTCTGCTTGAATAATTTAAGATAGCAAGAATACAAACATACACGTTTCCGGATGTCAGCGATGCGATGTATTTATTTGTATAGTTAGTCATTTAATTTAGTACCTAGTGTAAATAATTACATACAAAATAACAACATATTCCATAGAATAGTACCTCGACATAACCCACATGGGATGTATAATGAAAAACTAAATAAATATTATATCCTAAACTTCAAGTAAATAATGTTCTGTAACGAACACAAATAAGAAAGCAGCAACAAAAACATTTCTGATTAAACAAAATATTCAGTCATTCACTTAGCAAATTACTCCCTCGACGGTTATGGAGGATAAAAATGGGTGTTTTAATTGAATGCTCGTCGACTAATTATTGTAATTACTGTTGTCAATTTACACAGCAAATTAACCAATGTTTTGTCTGATAAGAACGAATAGCGGCCATAACGTTATCTTTACAGGCATTAAGATGTAAAACCGCCATCGTCAACATGGACCTTGTCAGTTGTTCTACCTCATCTACCCAAATTACCATTGTGCCCAAGTAATCCCAGACGCTATTACAAAAAAATAGAACTCAAATTGAGTAATTAAAGTTTTTTTTGGTTCTTTTTTTATTTTGCTGAGAACGTTCGCATTTCGCCATTGGGAATAACTTCGGTATTAGTTGATTGCGCTCCAGCTAACAACAAACTCAAAACTGCGCCAATATCAAAAGCTTTCGATTTACAAGCTCCGAAAACGATTCCAATCAACGTTCGAAGCATTTTTAACACCAACATTTTTTGTGAGTCATCGTTACTTTTATCTTTCAAACTTTTCACTAATATTTTTACTTTTAGCATGACTAAGTTAAAGGTCTAACGATATTCAGCGAACTGTAAAGCTTCTATTCCAGCTAAAAAGATTTTCTTTAGCGTTTCCCGTATCTTGACAATGGTGTCCTTTCTATCAAAGGTTTGAAAAGGTATGAAGAGACGACAACAAGACACCGAATCACAGTTCGTGAAACATGTGATACGAAATTCAGAAACGGATTTCAAATATGTTGTGAATCTAAAGCAACATTTGTATACATTGAGTTCTTGCGAAGAAGCTCGTTGCTGGGGAGTGCCCTCTACGGGACCGTTTGAAAAGCCACGTTACCTTACCATGGCTGGGTTGGCGTCCTTTGACGACACTTGAGAACACTTCGTTAGTTCACCGCTATGGGTAACAGTGTTATGATCCCGCACGTCTGAGGTTCGCTTCAAGTGCTCTTTTTGAGAAATAAGAAAAAATGCGACCAAGATGAACGTAATGATGGATGCACATGGCGAGTTCTTACGATACAAGTGTGCATTTTTACTAAAACGTAATAAAAGAAAAGTCAGTTGCAGTCTGCATATGGAGTATACATATATATTATGTGACATTTTCCTCTTGATTGCGATGACTCAGTTCAGTTACTAACAAGAACAACTACTAATTAACATACCTACACTAGAACTATTAAACATTGGACTAGTTAATATTGTTACCGTTTTATAAGCATAATCAGCATATAATGCCCGATGCTAGGACACAGGCCTCCTCTCTGTGAGAGAGAGTGGGCCGTAATCCACCATGCGGGCCTAGCGCGTGTTGTTGTCACATGTCCTCCAATTTTTGGTTATAAGACATGCCGGTTTCCTCGCGATGTGTTCCTTCGCCGTTTTGAGAGCAGTGTGCTGTCTGGGTTCGAACCTGCGACCTACAACTCGTAAGTTGCGGCCGTTTTATAAGAATCGTGGAAATTACTCATTTGTTTATTTTATTAACTGTAGCATGCAATTATAAATTCTATGATTATTATAATTAAGTAATTAACGATCGTGACCTAAAAAGCTGATAAAGGCGGATTTTTAGAGGTCAGAGTGATGCAACGGTTATAAACATGAAACATATTAGATTGTGTTCTCATTTATAACTTCTCTAGTGTATAGTTATTTGTTAGTAGTAGAATCTAGTATATTTAATATTAGGTCCCCACCTATATGAAATCAGCGTTTTGTATGGAGAATTTTAAAGAAGTTGCATTTTTCATACTAACATTTTCTTAATTTATTTAACAACCATGAACATTAATGTTTTAAAACTTTTATGCACTAATGTTTAAAAACTAAGATAACGTATGCCACTTAGATTAAGCGACAAAAATAAGTTTTGGCTAAGTTAAAACAAATACATAGTGGTCATTTCTACTAACAAAAAAAGAGTCATTTTTAAGGTATTTTTTATGTTTAGAAAACTATACGTACTAACGTTTTTTTACTATTGGTAGTTGTCTATGATGCTCATAATCCGATAGAATATCAAGCAATTGATGAATATTTTAAATAATAGAAGTGACAAGGTTCTTTATATGTGAGAAAAAAACGCCAATTTATTTGGTGGGGACCCAATATTATATAATTTATATGTAGTATCAATATAGAAAATAAGTATAAATGTAATTATAATTAGTAATAAATAACAAAATAAACATAGCGCAGATAATTATTTATGTCAATTGGTTACCGGCAGTTGTTATTTCTACGAAACAGTTTGTACGTTCAGCAAACAACATTCATGTAAACATTAATCATATAGTTAGTTCCTTAATTTCTAATAATATTTGACATTGTTTTCTTAGAAGGAAGAGATGTAGTATATAGGGTAGTCTGACGGTATAAGATCATAATAATTGTGTGTGAGGGTGTCCGTAAATAAACTTAGTGTTTAACCAACTTACGTGAGTTTCACTACAATATATGTGTATATATTGACGGGGAGTGTAGACTTTTTTAATAGGTAATCGATGAAAAAATTTCAATATAAGCTATAGGTACTCTACGTTGGCTGTGGAGGTACGTGCATAGTGCGGACACGTTAGAATACCATTTTGGTAATGGCATTGTATGTTGAAGGGTCGATATCCGTGGTAACAATCTATCTCTAGTAAAGAACAATTAAATACACAACTATACTTTGGGGCTACACACGGAAGGTATAATTCAAAAATAAATCTGAACACAGACGAGAGCGAACAGACGGGATTACTCACTTCAAAAAGACTTCACGGTTTAATCTAATTACGTGTTTGAATTTGAAACAATCCTTTGTGATCCTTTTCCAGTTACTAAACTTTACCTTGTTTGACTTACAAACAGTCAGAAGCTCATTAGAGAGCGGTCGTGCATATGGGAGGCGCCCACGAGCAACTTAGTTACCCAGCAACTTTTTTGTCCCTGTCGCTGTTTTCTCGCCGACATTTCAACGATGCGCACACGACAGCAACACTACAATTTTGTAAAATTTTCGATTGAGCGGCAACTGGCTAAAAAAAAGTGGCTGGCCAGCAACTTTTTTGCCGCCGTGCGCGCACTTGCATTGAAAACAATAGACGGACGACAGTTGCGTCCAAACCCGCGGACAAAAAAGTTCGCCCGCTGTCGCGTCGCTACATGCGCGCACATTCTTACAAACCCGTAGGCTTGATGTGAGAGACAAATTAGTTACGTAGACAAAAGTTGCTCGTGGGCGTCCCTAGAGGAAAACCAGGTGAGTATTAAAATAATTTAATTATCACTTTAGCGTTTCGATTAAACCCTAGTGAAAACTTCCACTAGATCTAATAACGATGTTATAAGCGTACGATGTCTATTTCAATTAAACTTTCGAAATAGGAAAAGGTTAAGTTGAAATTAGGATCTGTTTCAATTTGGTCTTCTTAAAGTTAGATTAACATCGGAAAAATTTAAGGGAAAACTTTTTAGGGAAATAATTGGACCTTTTATGTACAATAAGGATACAATACGGTATTCTTTAGAATATTGGTTTAAACTAAAGTACTTTAATATGTTTTAAAGTAGAAAACAAAAGTCTTTAAGTCATCAAAGTAGATAGCCACATAGGTAGGCACATATGTATCATATTATATTTAAATTATTTAGCCTAAAATTCAGCAACGCGAATCAGAACCTAATGGCTGCATCAGCGAACGGTCAACGGTTAACGGTCCTGTTATTATAAACGTAGATGGGAAAAGACCTCGTGGCCGGTCACTTAACCGCTGTTCAGACCAAGTAACCGCCCTCCCTGGACTCTCTGTTACGACCCTGAGAGAAGCCGAGAACCGAACGATGTGGAAGAACATCGTAGGTACATAAAGCCACGAAGGCCTTTCAGGGACACAACCTTCAGTACTGAAGTACACGACCAAGAAAAGAGATTGTTATAACATAGATGCGTTATCGGAAAGCTTTGTAGTAAGTGCTAATTACCATAAACGGAGGAAGTAATTATCACTTTTAAGCATTAAAGAGCTATTACAAGCTATCAAAATAACAATATGACTTCAAAACATTGTAATGTTATTTCTAACATGATAAATATGCATTTAAGAATAGAATAGAATAGAATAGAATAGAATAGAACACACACTACACACACACACACACAACACTTAACACTTAACACTAAGTAATTTATGTTTTTCTGTTTATAATATTGCATAATGTAGCTGTTTGTTGTTCCTATTTAATAAAATAAAATAAAATAAAACACTTTACTCTGGCACAGTGCGTTCCTATACCTAAGGAAAATTATGGGTTTTTCTTAAAATTTATCGGCGACCTTATCGTTTGGAGCATTGATCCAATATTATCTACAATACCTAAATGACTATTTTGTGTTTGGTACTAGATAGCACAAATACCTACGTGTATATGATGTGAGGAAAGTTTCGAGTATGAATGTGGACGACTATACCAGTCGGGGAAGACTAAAGAAACGATGGGTGAACTGTGCGAAAGATGATATTGTAGCTAGAAAGGAGGTGAACACTGTGATGACGATTGATAGAGAATGTATGGAAGAAGACAATATGCTGTGTCCGACACCAAATAATTTAGGATAAGGGCAAGAAGTACGTACAGTAGCCGGCGATAAATATTGCACATCGACCATTGGAAAGAGACAATCGGCTAATTTCGGCTTCGTAGAGCGTTATCTCTGTCGCACGAAATACAAACAGTCCGGTATCTATTAAGAGCTGTTAAAACAATTATGATTTGCTTCTTTTGATAATTATTTTTATTCTTTGTATAAAATACAAAAAAGGTAAAGGTCGATGTGCAATATTTATCGCCGGGTACTGTAAGTACGTACATAAGTACGCGTACCGTGAGGGTTCTTGTAAGGGCTTGGGGGAGCGCTTTGCCCAACAGTGGGACAGTAGGTACAGGCTAAACAAAAAAAACCTGCTGTTTCTACAGTTACCTATAGAACTCTAAGAAGATTTACTTTTAAGTATGATGACCAGAACATAGTGAAGGAGGATGATAATAATACATAATGATACCAGATAGTACGGATGACTAAAAGGTCCTTCAAACAGGCGCGACAAACGATAAAATCGCGCGCGACATAAAGGCACCGCAAGTCGCGCAACGAGCGGTGTCTTTGTGTCGCGCGCGATTATATCGCATGTCGCGCCTGTTTGTAGGTTATAAAGCTCCTACAAACAGGCGCGACACGCGATATAATCGCGCGCGACACAAAGACACCGCTTGTTGCGCGACTTGCGGTGCCTTTGTGTCGCGTGTCGTGTCGCGCCTGTTTGTAGGAGGCTTTAACTTGGCTGCTATTCTCTAAGTACAGACCACAAATCTTGTATCAAGAAGTTAAGTTTATTCGAACAGACGATTTATATTATGCTTTCAAAGAAACTTATTAAAGGCTCGGATGATTCTTCGACGCATTTCTGTGATTTCCCGCGGGTTTTTACTATGAAATCTTTCGGGAATTCCTCGGATTATATCGGAGAAATACTTTTTGTTAGGACATCGATAGGCACTTAAATAATAGAAGTTTTCTCTTGGATAACAATGATTCTTGCTCGAAGAAAATATCCGTGAATTTATGAACAACAGAAAAATAGTTACGTTTCATTTTCCAAGATATGGAAGTAGCATGATGTGTATTTTATCGTACTTTATAGAACGGAATAAATGAATGAATATAAATGTGAAAAGGCTTTTTTCATCGGCAGAACGGTAAAATACATCCTTTTGAAAATTTTGCTGCACTGCTCTCAAAACGATGAAGGAAAACATCGTGAGGAAACCGGCATGTCCTAGAACCAAAACATCGAAGACATGTGACATTACCGACCCGCGCTGGGCCCGCGTGGTGGATCACGGCCCACTCCTCCTCACTGAGAGGAAGCCTGTATCCCAGCAAAGGAAACATTATAGGCTAAATCCAACCTAGAAGCATATTATCTGCTTCATAGTTCGCATTTTGCTCGTATCTAACGCAATCTATATCATCCTCCTTGGTAAGTTTATTGAATGTCATATTGGTTCTTACAACATCCCGCCTACTCTGTGGGGCTGGGAACTCGCTCGCATATAGGTGCCTACCTACTGAGTTATATTATTATATTCTGTATTCTGCTGTGAGGCTAAAGTCCTTCCTGATTCCCTGTAATGTGGCCCTGTTCTAGATTTAGAAGCATAACTTGTTCGTAAATCGTACGTAAAGTTGGCTTCATATTTAATGGAGGTTGTATACATTTTAGTCTTATTATAGCCGTATTATTATTCCAGAAAAAAATTGCTGTGCCTAATATCAGATGATAAATAAAAACCGGTCAAGTGCGAGTCGGAATCACGCACCGATGGTTCCGTACAAATTTTTAGGTAGGTATGTAAATAGTTTATCACGGGATTTAAAAAAAATGTAAATACACATTTACGGTTTTCGGATTTTTTCCTTTACTTGTGCTACATGATCTTGCTTCTTGCCAAATTTCATGATTCTAGGTCAACGGGAAGTACCCTATAAATTTTTATTCCCTTGATAGTGTCGAAATAAACGTTTTTGTGGCATAAACGGCCGTATCTTTTTTTTAAGTTAATCTAAAGATTTATTTTTTCACAGCTTCAAGGGAGTGTAAACCTGAGTAAGTACTCAGGTTTACACTCTAAGTAAGGTCTCTCTAAGTATATGGTTTTAATTTCAACTCGATACCTCCACGCGTTCCCGAGATAAAGGGTATTGACAGACAGACGGACAACAAAGTGATCCTATAAGGGTTCCGTTTTTTCCTTTTGAGGTACGAAACCCTAACAAAGTGATCCTATAAGGGTTGCGTTTTTTCCTTTTGAGGTACGAAACCCTAACATAGTGATCCTGTAAGGGTTCCGTTTTTTCCTTTTGAGGTACGAAACCCTAACAAAGTGATCCTATAAGGGTTGCGTTTTTTCCTTTTGAGGTACGAAACCCTAACATAGTGATCCTATAAGGGTTCCGTTTTTTCCTTTTGAGGTACGAAACCCTAACCAAGTGATCCTATATGGGTTGCGTTTTTTCCTTTTGAGGTACGAAACCCTAACAAAGTGATCCTATAAGGGTTCCGTTTTTTTCCTTTTAAGGTACGGAACCCAAAAAAAGGACTCCCTTGTTGATCTAGCAGTCGCAAGCACTACTACTGAGCACGAGGTCCTGGATTCGACTCCCATGTCGTGCAGTGTCGTTGGGTTTTTCCATCAGGAATTTCTCAGTAGCAGCCCAGAGTCTGAGTCTCAGTGCCCGGGTACGGGCTATAGGCTGGCCCCGTATTACATGGGACTTCATAACTGGCAAAATGTAAATGTCACCTCTGACCTAGACTAGTGTCAAGAGCAAACCCATCTATAATATACCAATATTATAAAGCTGAAGAGTTTGTTTGTTTATTTGGTTGAACGCGCTAATCTCTGGAACTACCAGTCGGATTTGAAAAATTCTTTTTGCGTTTGATAGCCCAATTCTTGAGGAAGGCTTTAGGCTATTTAACATTACGCTATGACCTTTAGGAGCCGAGCAAAAAGAAAAAAGTCAGAAAGAACGCTAAGCAAAAACGAAGTAATAGCGTAGGCAGCCGATGCGATGCGACGGGGTGGGTCGGAGTAACAAGAAATTTCACGCGGACGAAGTCGCGGGCAGAAGCTAGTATCAAATAAAAAATGTGGGTGCGCTTTAGGTATACCTCTATCTAACCCTTCGAGTATTACAGGCGTGATGTCAAGTTATGTTAAGTAAGTGTGTAAACAAAAAGTTTTCTTATCAACTCAAAACATACACTAACGTTAACTCATTAAGTAAATCATAATCCAGCTATGTATATCTTTCATATTAATTACGAAGATTATTCTCACAAAATAGTTTTGAGACATTAATTAACTCGCAGATAAATATAATATGATAACTAATTAAAATGTAAATGAAAGTCGACCCAACACTGCTTCTATTTGGGTACCTCAAATTAAATTATTAAAAGTTTTCGTCGGATAAGAAGGCATATTTTGTCGAAGTGGGGGATTACTGATCCAACCAACATCTAGTGCAGTTCTTTTGATCAGACCATGCTCCACTTGCTGGAGTGTCCTAAGAGCATGTTCACCTTTTTTTTTTAAGTGAATGCTTCTTTGGCGGCGTTGTACACTTTTTTTGTAATGGGCTAAAAATGTTAAACTCGCGTCAGGACACGTGACCTGATCGAAAATTCGTAAGACGGATGGCCGTAGCCGGTACCGCGCGTGTTTTGTTTATAAGACGATTCACAAAATACACACGTAATTGTTCAAGTTTTCACTTCTGTCGGCACTCCCGGAGTGCCACTGTTTTTATTTAAAGGAATTGTGCCCTACATTAGTAATTTCTCCTGTATTGTGGATAACCTAAAAAATGCCACTAATGCCGCAATCAACGTGGCCTCTAGTAGGTACCATCGAAAAGAAAAAAGAAAAGTCAGAAAAGAAAGCAATAAGCGATGTACTCATGTTAATTATGTATGTGTATGTGAAGAACACTAATGCTAATAATTTGGCTGATATTCGATGTAATTAATATATTGATCCTACGATTTCTCAATAGTCGCCCGTAGTCTGGATTTAAGGCACACGCGATAAATTCGCGCGCGACACAAAGGCACCGCTCGTTGCGCGACTTGCCTTGCCTTTGTGTCGCGTGTCGTGTCGCGCCTGTTTGTATGGCGAAATGTGGGTGTGGGTAGGTAGTTTAAGAAATGAAGGAATAGTTTTACTAATATGAAAAAGGGGCATTATAAAAAATAAAAAAAATATGTTAAAATGTACAAAAAAAGAGCTACGTCTGCCAACAAACTGGTTTGCAGTTTGGCAGAGGTAATATATCTTCTAAAAATTATTTCTGTGAACTTTTTCATTTTCATTTTTTTTTTTCATAAGTGCACCCTTCGACACAGGCGTGATTTTATGTTATGTGATCCTACGACTGTTTTTGGAACCCATTTAATAGATTAATCTACACAAAATTGATATGACTGAAATATCGCGAATGCAATCATACATTATCTTCATAAAAAGTTAGATGGTCAGCGATTTTTCTTAAAGCACTGTCTTATTAATTATTATAGCAGCGCCCCGCGGTTTTACCCGCATAAGTGTCGATTCCGTAGGAATATCGGTATAAGAACTATCCTATGTCCTTTCCCGGGACTCAAACTATCTCTGTTCCAAATTTCATCTAAATCTGTTCAGCAGTTTAAGCTTGAAGAGGTAACAGACAGACAGACACACTTTCGCATAGATTGGGAAGGTTGTAGAGCAAACTGATATGGGCTAGAAAGAAAAGGAATACTACTGAGATAACGGCTGATAGAGATTTGGAAAAGAAGATAAGATGCCCTAAAGATACGGTTTCTTAGAAGAGCGTACCACATGCGGCCGTAATGTCCAAATACAGAGCGTTTTTGACACCTTCATGGTATCATATTTATATAAATTATTATAATTATTTTTTTTGATTTTTTTTTATACTTAATGCACACTTGCTTTTCCAATTCACTTTCGACATTGGCAGAATAGTCGATATCGGCTTTACTTGCCATAATTAAAAATAGAATAGAATAGACACCTTCATGTCAAATATTGATGAAAATGACAGACTTTCATGACGCCTGTTATAATAATGACGGAACCGTTTCTCTAGAAAACTGTAGCTTATTGGGATAATGGCGAGAGGATGATGACGGTGCTGAACCTACCCTCTTTAAGAAAACTAAACAGTATTTTATAAGATGATCGTAGTTGATCCAACAAGTTTACGCTCCAAAATATCGTAAGGACTAGCAGCAACATATTGCATTCTGTGTTCACAGATGTTCGGAACAGCTTTGAAAGTTGAAACACACTGTATTCACAAATGGTTGAACAATTAAAATATGACGCCATTGCACGGACAAAATAAACGGTGTTAATTAATTTTGTTGTTGATTTAGGAGACAAGTGGGACCGCTTATTATGTGCAGCAGAATTGCAAGCAGAAATGTTCATGGGTAGTCATGTTCTCTCTTCCTCGGGAATGTTAATTTAATTTGCAATAGAGTATACTGTTTTTTTTATTATTTTATATTTCATTATTTGTAGGCGGTGTCTTTCAAATATGTATACTTTTTAGATTATCGTTTTAAAGAGCTGTTGTAGTGGATTCGGTTTGTCCTGTGGATTTGGCAGTTATACTTCGTCTGAAATGCTTGCTTTACCAATGAATCTACATTTTCATGAAAATGAATATATCTTTCATAGCTTGTAGGCTGTCTTTTAAAAATTTCTTTCTTTAGATTACCGGTCCAAAGAGCATGCCATTGGATTTGTCAGTAAGTAATCTTTAATCTGATTAGATTACTTTTCCAAAATGTCTACATCAACATGAAAATAAAGACTTCTTTCATAACTTGTAGGATGTGTCTTTCAAACATGCATCCCACGCTATCTCTCTTTAGATTACCGATGCAAAGAGCATCTGATGCGATTTGTCAGTCAACTACCGTTTGAAAAGCTTGCTTTACCAAAAAGTCTACATTAACATGAAAATGGAGACTTCTTTCATAACTTTGTAGGATGTGTCTTTCAAACATGCATCCTACGCTACCATGCTTTAGATTCCCGATGTAAAGAGTATATAGGTCAATACCGTATTTGGATTTGTCAATAATCTTTATCTTAAAGTGTTATTAACGTGATAATTAAGACTTATTAACTATTGACATTCTACCAACCTACTCAGGGCTCGCATGGTAGATTAGAGCCCACTTCTCGAAGAGAGGAGGGCTGTGTCCCAGAAGTGGGAATATTATAATGCTACGTTTTTCTTAAAAATAACTATACCATAATTATGTGATTTGCTTAAAACATAAAGGTTCTACCTACAAGTTAATCTTTATTAAAAATAGGATAATCTACCGCCATCCGCCGAAAAGAGGAAAGGTCCGTAGTGTCCAAAGTCGTGGCTTATATTAATATTAACATAACCCATTCCAGACCAATACTTAATCTTTTATTTATGGAATTTAGGCCACTAACATACATGATTACTGAACTGTGATGTTACTTAGCAACTGCGGGATTCAATTACATATGAATATAAGGATTAATACACTCTAACCGAATTTCTGCATTGTGAAAGATATTAGTATCAACTTATGCTGATATTCCGTGATTTGATTACTAAGAAGATTAAGCACGTCACAAGATCATAAGGAGTGTGTTTTATCAAATTGAATAAGAGCCTTGATAAAATCTTCAAACAGGCGCGACACGCGATAAAATCGCACGCGACACAAAGGCACCGAAATTCGCGCAACCAGCGGTGCCTTTGTGTAGCGCGATTCGCGTCGCTCGTCGTGCCTGTTTGCAGGAGCCTTTAGGAATTCTTGGTTAAGTAGTATGTAGGTACATAGCAATTCTATGAGTCGATCAATTCCTCGTCATTCCCTCATTACTGAGGATCGCAACCACATACGATGCGTCGATGCACATGCGACGCTCGATTCACGATGCTTCTAACAGCCTTGATCTATCGATCAGCGCGGTAGAAAACTTACAATCGACGCTTCTCAGGGTCAAACTGTTGCAAAGTGACTAACCGTTCTTTACATGTTAAAACTGATCAGTGCTTTGGATATAAATGACCATGCTTCGAACCCACCAATCTCGGTTGTCACTCGATTATTCTTCGACCTCCGTCGTCACACGCAGTCAGAATGTCGACATCTGTCCACCCAACGCCACCCAGTCTGACTTTAGGATCATTCGCTATTAAATCAGTGCTTCATACAGTCCGTATAAAATATAAAATAACGACCGTGTTCGCACGAGCTATTCAGGAAAAGCTCATGTCGTGGTAGAGGATTAGCTTTAAGCAATGTTGGATGCGGAGCTGAAATTCCCGACTTTGCCGGACGTACGTAAGCGTCTCAACAGGCTCTTTCAATGCCCACTAGATATGGCTCTTTTAATGCTAATTAGATCCAGCCACTGCTGGATATAATAAGGCCAGCATAACATCACGCTTGTAATCTCTCATGAATTTGACAGAAGTGTATCGTCATTCGTCACAATGGTTCTAATGGTTTGGATACACCTAATCTGTCAACGGTCGAACTGTGCTTGTACGTACGGTAGTTCGGTTGATGTCAGATGAAGTGTACGTATCGCGCAAAGGCTCCTTCAAACAGGCGCGACACGCGATATAATTGCGCGCGGCACAAAGGCACCGCAAGTCGTGGAACGAGCGGTGACTTTGTGTCGCGCGCGATTATATCGCGTGTCGCGCCTGTTTGTAGGAGCCTTAAGGCTAATATCGTCAGCCCATTGCACTTACTTAGCTTGCTTATTATATCTACAGAATACCTATATGAAAATGAATATTGGTATTTATTAATATGAGATTGATAAACTCCAACACTGTTTGACCGATCAGCATGAAAGCTATAATATATGTATGTTTTTTTAATATTATTTTATTCTATCCCACTGCTGGCCAAAGGTCTCCACCATACTTCGCCATTCATCATTGCCTGCTGTCTTTTCTGGCGAATCAATGATCGTCACGCCAGCGATTCTTAGACCTACCTTGGTGATGACCAGTGATCGGACTAGGTAGATTGATTTTTGGTACTTGTATCACAAATGCACACAGAAAGAATAACATGGATAAGCCATTTTTCCGGAAAGTAATTCCGGTATTTCCGGATTCAATTAAATATTGTTAATGTTGGTAGTGATATTATTACTACTCAATTCAAAATTTAAAGGAAGGTATCAAAACTAAATTAATTCATTATTTATCTGTTGAATAATAAAAACAATCGAATTCCGATCGAAGCTTTAATATTTATTTTTTATTTTTAGCGTTTTATGGCTAGATCTTTTATATATAAGTAGATATACATTTCGGCTAACTAATGAAATTCTGACTACCACCAATTCCGGAGGAATGTCCATAGTAATATATACGTTTCGGATCAATGACCCCAGTTCAATCTACCTACTCCGATCACTGGTGATGACCATGTGATGACGGTTTTTAAATTTTTTATTCCGGCCTCCACGCGGGTAACGTCACGGGCAAAAGCTAGTACTTAGAGCATAAAACACCTTAAAAGACGGATTTTCCATCAAACCAGCTCACTTCATCATTCCTTTGTCACGTTAGTGCGTGCTACCCAGAATGTAATAAGTTTTGTAATGCGTGACGCATATTGTTCGCTCGTACGTAGGAGATTAACAATGGCAACGTCGACCGCCGTTAACACGTGCTATTTTCGCACAGATTCACAATACGTATACGGTTTTACTCTTTTATTACAATGAATGTGAGGAAAATGGATCTTTTTCTCGATACTTACTTTCTTTCAATAAGAAATATCATTGAAACAATATAGTGTATATTATAAGAATCGAATGTAATAAAAAACGTTTCGCAGTCATATTTTCTAAGCCGCGAAAGTCATTGAAAAAGCCAAGGCGAGTCGGACTCTTACACGAAGGGTTCCATACCACAAGGCAAAAAATACCGAACAAAAAACATTTCATGTATGGAGACCATTAATGATGATGGTTCGATAAATTGTCAGGGAGTTTTTACAGCTCTCGTCATAGATTTTATCGAGAAATGGCCATTGAAACGAATCATCTAAAACCCGTTAATGGTCATACTGGTCCGTTAATGGTAATGCTGAGTCCTCCTGACCGCAGGGAATAATGCTATAACCTAGATAACATCTTTGTTCTGAATGTCAAACGGTATCCAGTATCAATAGCCATAAGTGCATTGAAATGTCAACAGCGTAAGTTGTGAAGCAATTAATCTAATTAAGCTCTCAACAGTCAAATACAACCGTCATTTGTTTATATCTAATCATCGATCACTAATAAAGAAGTGCAGTTATTGGTTCACTGTTCCGAGAGTATTCTATACTAGCATCTGCCCCCGACTTCATCTGCGTGAAATTTAATTGAGGAATGAAGGAAGGCGATGCGATGTGACGGGGTGCCGTCGCATCGTATCGTCTGCCCGCGGAATTCCTTTGTTTTCGCTCAGCGTTCTTTTCGACTTTTTTGTTTTTGCTCGGCTCAGAATTTATCAAATGCGACTGGTAGTTCTAGAGATTCGCGCTTTCAAACAAACAAACAAACTCTTCAGCTTTAATATTATCCAGTATATAGATTAGTATAGATAAAATACAGTTTGGATCAACTTAGTGCCGTTACCGATCCGATAAATGGTTCCATCCGCTAGAATTAATCTATTTATCACTGAAACCGGATATGACAATGCATTGCTAGAGCTATTTATCAGGAATCTGAATACCTGCGCGATAGATCAGTAGACCTGCATAAAACTGATTAATCGTATGTGTGGGAGCAATTTTTGGTAACCGTGGAAGCTTCTGACTCTGCGATTTTAACTGCAGGTGATGTGGTAATACTAATCAAACTTAGTAGTATCAATTTGCAACTGGAAACTCATTGATAAGTATTGCTTTTGTATGGCGATGCTCACACGTTGATTCATTTATCAGATTTGATGATAGACAACGTATAAATAGTCCGATGTACAGTCACGAGCATAAATATATATACACTTGTTTTTATTCAAAGACGATTTTCTCCTTCAGTTTTCAATGAAATTTTATGTTATTACCAACAAAGTATTTTCGAACCGATAGGTTTGTGTAAAGTGTCGTATTTCAACGTTGCATTCGTTATTTAACGAGAAAATCGCAATTCAAAGTTGCCAAGTGTTGACATATTAGTGCTCGTGACCGTACACGTGCAAGAGAGACTCACACCCTAATATATATATATATTACGCTTGTGTTCTCCGAAAGAGTAGGTAGGAGTTGAACTTTGTGTGTGAAATGTGGTTGTAATTAATTATTTGAGGTCCTACAAAAAGGCGCGACACGCGCTATAATCGCGCGCGACACAAAGGCACCGCTCGTTGCGCGACTTGTGGTGCTTTTGTGTCGCGTGTTGTGTCGCGCCTGTTTGAAGGAGCCTTTATATAGTACTTCCTACAGCATATTTTGCCAGTTCTGTTTGAGTCCAATGAAGTGGAAACGATCCTATTGCAATCCAGCCTCCAGGCTGCTACAGAAAAATTCCTAACTAAAAAGAGGGTGCTTATGACCACGCGATAGAAGTGAAAACTTACGAGTGGAGTCGAGTATACACGATTCAGCGCCGAGAATACGCGGTTCAGCGTCACCGACCGACTGGAGCCGAGTACACCCGATTTAGCGTCACCGTCCCGAGCGTGACGGTTCTTTATGGGTCAAATTGAGAACCCCACACAAAGCAGACACACTTGTGACTACCAAGTTGAAGAGATTCAAATTCTACGAATTTTAATTCAAATATTATTCAAGCAAGACACCACATGCGTATGTAAACACCAACATTCCTCGAGTCATCTTAAACAAAGATCCTAAGTACGAATGTCGCTTACAGTTTCATTCATTAGATGACAAACGGACTCACGAAGTAATTACGTAGGTACATCCCGCAGTCTCGCGTTCCGCTGAACCACAAGGTACTACGTAACAGGAATGGCAAACCTTTGGCACACGAGTGAAAATTCTGGCCACGGAAGTGATTTTGAACTTTAATCATTTCTTAAATTCTAACGTGACGATATTATCGTGGACGTTCACGTCCATACAATGTATGGAAATACGTGTACGTTATAACGTTATCGTGGACGAGTGTATTCGTTTATTTCCATACATTTGATATTTCTGTGTTATCGTGACGCCGTGACGTGAACGTAAAATAAAAGCGCATATTTGATTGTAGGTACAGTCCGTGGTCGTAAATCGTCGAGTTTGTGAAAAAGTGCTGTTGTCACTTTACTTCACATCAAATGTGCCTACGCTGTGTGTGGCACTCTCCTTCTAAGCTCGATGGTTCGATTATTTGGAATAATAATTTATCTTTTTAATATCTTAGATATACTGCACTGCATATTGTAATTTTTCTTCTAATTTTGACAATCGTATCTCAGAAAAACAGTGGCACGTCTAAGACACAAAAAAATATTGGTTCACTGCTACAAGGATCTTTTGGCACTCGAATGACGTTAACAAGGGCGACGCTGATGGTAAATATCTGTAATTTTTTTTTTAAATGCCACTTGAAATGCATTCAAAAAACAAGATGGCGACATTAGTTCCGATTTTGTCCGAGCGCCAAAATAACCTTATAGCGCTACAAAATAGCATTCCAATTCAAAAAGGTTCGCCACCCCTGAATTACAAGTCGCGAGCATATTGCAGAGCACAGATAATTAATTAGCGGTACCACAGGTTCATAGACAACGGGTCTGTCGCACGCACGTGCCGATGTCAAACTTCATATTAAAACTTCAAGACAAACTGAACCACAATGAAGAAATTGTATTGCAGGATAAGGATAGGATACTAAGGAACGGATCGGTATTGTGTTGAATAGATTCTTTAGTGAAGAGTTTTAATTAGGTAGGTACGATTATTTTAAGTATAAGTAGATAGTAATTAAAAAAAGCAATATAAGGTACTCAAACAATGTAATGTTAATCTGAAGAACCTATCTCTTAACGATTGGTTGAAACCTTCCAATTAGGTATAAACGCCAGCACATGAAGCTACTCAAAACTGTCATATTTTCCGAATCAACTTTGAACCTTATGCTTTAGAGATAAAGTTAAAAATGTATTAAGGAAATTTTACAGATTGTAGTAACTTGATGTGCTGGCGTCTGTACATAGGTCATCTAACGTTACTTATTCACAAGATAAATCAAACATAGTTACGCTTAAATAGAAACTAAATAATTAATAGAAAATAAATAACGAATTACTTGCATACATGACATACATACATCATCAGCCTATAATTTTCCCACTGCTGGGATACAGGCCTTCTCTCTATGACAGGGAGTGAGCCGTAATCTACCACGCGGGCCCAGTTCGGGGCGTCTTCGAATTTTTGGTTCTAGGGCATGCCGGTTTCCTCTCGATGTTTTACTTACATACTTATACATAAATTGTTAATCACCACAAGGCTTACTTCTTTGTTTCTAATAAAACAATCCCTGCACATTTTCCGAACAAAAGACACAATTTTAGAGATAAATGTCACACTCCACGAGTCGTGTCTTCGTGAATAATTCTGGATTTAAAGTTAAGGCCTGAACAAACGTTTCGCAGGATATTCGGAGCTGAAAATGCATCCATATCTAAAGCCCCGGCTTTTCTTGCTACTCCACTGCTCGTTCTGACAGTGAGACGAGCATTGTCTGCTCAGAATTCTGACTATCTGACGCTCTCTGACGTCTCACTGTATTACAGATTAAGAAAATCCAGTTGGACTTTAATATGGTTAATACCTTATTATTTTGTTTGTTCTAAGTCTTAGGACGAACGTAATGTATCAAAATCATCTTGTAGGTAAGGCCCCTTAATTTTTAACAAACGAGTGCTTTCACCAAATTCTTGTTCAATTTGCAATAAACTCTTACGTGATAGAAAAAATGACCATCACTTCTGAAATCAGCGCGTTCTAATACATATGATTTAGCAAAAATATCTCATGCAGCTGACAAAAAAATTTTTTTTGCAGACCTGTGTAATTTATAGGAGTTAGGTACTGAAGTTACTCTCTGTCCACTACGTTAACTGTTTTTTGACAGGATGGAAGTAGTGATTGCAGCAACGTCATAGCACACATTTCGATAAGTTACACTTTAATTTGAATGTAGTAGGTATCAATAATAGTATCGGATTTGTGCGGTCGAATAAAAAATGTTGCGGTTTCTATGCCTGTGTTTATAATTATTAAATACAGAACAATATAAATTAGCCGCTTTGTTTACTTTAATTTCCATTTTGCAGGTTTTATAGCGGAAATCAGTGTAAAAATAAAGTATGCACTGGATTGCCGTATCAATTGTGTTGTAGTGTATACACATAAATATGGGGTTTACTACATAATATTAAAACACGTTTTTTTTTTGCATAACATTTTATGAAAGTTTTAAAATCGAAATAAAACATTAACATATTGTTTAAGGTGGCAAATCCGAGTTATACTGAACCCTCCCTCCCCCTCCTCGATCCCCTGCTTGGTCGTCTTCTGTTTTAATCTCTGTCTTATCGTATCCTGGCAAATAATTTATATATTTTATTAATATATGAGTGGAGGCAAGGTTTTTCTATACCTACTGATTTACTTATAATATAAAATTATTATTTCCGATCTATTCATTTGAAGCGATTCGAGATTTTTTTTCTCTTTTTGCGATCTGCCTAGCTTTTCCCAACTATGTTCGGGTTGGCTTCCAGTCTAACCGGATGCAGCTGAATACCAGTATTTTATATGGAGCGACTGCCTATCTGATCTCCACAACCCAGCTACTGGGTAATACGATACCCCTTGGCATTTTTCACTGTATGAACACGAATCCAACTCATCGGCTTAACTTCCTACACCTTTTTGATTACCTACTCTCAATGATGGCTGCCATAATCAAGAATTTAATCCCCAAAGCCCGGAAGCACAATCCGTCCTTTGTGATGGAACCCACTTTTAACTTTCATCAAAAGTTTAATTAATTTTCTATCACAAAATATGCAAACTACGTGTTTTAATTAATGCCCCGTACTTGTTTATAATGAGGTGTGAGCTGGTTGAATGATTTAATATCTAGCGTTGGGACATAACTACGTGCCGATCCAATTAAAATTATTTCATAGATTCCTAGACTAGAATTTTATTAAGTACGTATTTGTTTACTAATAAATTGCGAATGAGTATGGTAGCGTCAAATATAATCATAAAGATAGGGATAAGCAGACGGTAGACTGACTGCATGATAGTAAATTGGAGAAAATATTAAACATGTAAAGTTTAATAGGATATTATGCGTAAAAAACTTATATTAGCTCTTGCAAAACAGCATATCTACATTGAGCTAATTAGCACATAATTGTACAAAACACAGGTGACATACATGCATAAACAAATAAAACTAAAAAAAAACCTGAAACAGCCGAATCGAGCAAAATTAAACCAGCTGGACGTAGTGCACCTACTGATAAAAATCGTATAAAATAAAAGGCAGGAGGCGGCCAAAAAGAAAAAAAGAACGAGACGGCCACAACGGACTAAAGCAAATAAAAGAGATGGAGGCAGAATGTTTCAAATGGACTTATTATTATGTCGGCGTACGACCTACCGCGAGCGCATGGGCCGGGACCACGTACCGACCACTAATCCTTTTTCAAAACAAAAAAAAACTTTTTAGATAATTAATTACCTCTTTTCATGCACGACGATGAAGAGCAACATTATTAATGCTTTGCAGGAGCAAGAAACGGTTGATGTTATACCTGAACATATTGATGATGACGTTATAACAGAAACTCTAGATCATGTTAAAATAGGTAGAAAAGAACATATCCAAAACTTAATTTTTTTTCATTCTTCTTCAACACAAGAAGCTTTTTAAACGAAAAATAACCGCAAAACTTGATAGCTTATTCAGCAAGAATTTTGCAGACAAAAAAGGGAATAGTTCTCAAATGGCCCGCCATTTACTGATTACCTTTGTAATGTATGACTCAACATCCGGCTAAGGTAATAATTTGTCTGTTCCCAACATCAACCTTCATTAGGATCGCGGCAGGTACAAGTTTTTTTCCATTTCGACCCAATGTCGGACCACCTTATTATAGACGCGTAATCGCTCCCCTAACATACTGACAACAGGACTGGCCTTTTTATTACTTACGTTCCTTTCGATTATTGTTTTGTTTTTTTTTTCCATGCCTTCAAAATGCCTACAGAAGAACAACGATTTTCGATTTACAATCGATACAAGATATAACAGCCAAACAATCTTTAGGTCCTGTAAACTTCCAGTAGTTAGATAGTTGATGAAAAAACTATGTCCTTTTTGAGAAAGCGTTGTCTTCATTGTTTGAGCAGTCGGTAACTAACTATAATTATGTATAATAACTAAGTATAGCCCGTATTTGGTAAGCAACTACCGTGCGACCTTCAAAATGTTTGGGGAGCCTAAACCAGTTCTTTTTACAACATGAAGTTATTCGTGTTGGACGGGCCACGAATCAAACAGATTAAAATGATGATATATACGCAAAACGATAAAAAAATTCGCAGTTTCGGCATTAAAACTAACCTATGGCCCATAGGGACATATGACCAAATCTTGTTTGTCATAGGGCAAACAAGAGTTTATCGGTACAATTAAGGCCAGATTTGAGATCCATTCTACAAAAACAAGATGCTCCTAGCTTGAATAACGTTTGTATGACATCTAATGAACTATACGCTAGTCTGATAGCAAGTAAATCACTTTATGCGACAACATTTTGACTTGAGCCGAAAACACTCAGAGAGGAATATGAAAAGCTTTATTGAACCCCTTTGATTTGACTTCTTTGTGAGATTTGCTGGGAGGTTTCCATTTTCGTCCCCAAATCCTGGGTTCGAATGGAAACTCGTTTGCATAATATAAGACAAGCCTAGTATCGGGACTAAACGCAAATAAATGGTTCTCTCAAGTTAAGACGACAATTTACCGGGTCAACGGAGCCAAGATAAATTTGAGAACAGAACTTACCGAATACAAAATCTGTCGCTTGCTTTTTTTGATAAAAGACTACATAATAAAGAATTGTTTTTGTCAAAAGATTTGTGGGCTTACCTTAGGCTTGCCTACCTGCTTTGTTACGTAACCTGCGGTAACTTTATTTGGAAAAATTGTTTTCCAAATATTCTACCGCAAGAAGACGTCATCATTTATTTTCGTATTTGCTATTACGTTTAAATAAAAAATGAGTAAGAACTTATGAAGATGAATCTCGTTCCCTTGTAGGAGATGTTTTTCATCCAAGTAAATTGGGAAACAAAGGTTAGATACGCTAATTCGTAGCATCTGATTCTGCCTAGCCTTTTCCCAACGATGTTGGGGTCGGCTTCCAGTCTAACCGGATGCAGCTGAATACCAGTATTTTACATGGAGCGACTGCCTATTTGACCTCCACAACCCAATTACTAGATAATACGATACCCCTTGGTAAGAGTGGTTGTCAGACTTTCGGGCTTCTGACGACCCGTAACGACTGTCAAAGATCCTGAATGACAGCCTGGACCAGCTACTTAACGTGCTTTTTTCTTTTTCTTTTCTTTACGCTAATTCGTAGGGACAGACTATTTTATATCTCTCTTTCTGGCCATAGTCCACTTTAGAGATTAGAGTCATCGTTGTCCTCGACGTCGTCGTTAATCATACGACTCTCGAATGTCGTCTTCTCTCTTGAGGGTTTTTTTCTTATGCCCTTGTCGATTACATCCTAATCATGCAGTAGAGCAGTGGTGGCCCAGTGGAAACGGCCGCGACTTACAAGTTGTAGGTTCGAATTTAGACAGGTGCTTTACTTTGTTAAATTATTTCACCATCACTGCTCTCAAAACGGTGAAGGTAAACATTGTGAGGAAACCGGTGTCCTAGAACCAAAAATTCGAAGACATGTGACATCTACCAACCTGCACTGGGCCCGCGTGGTGGATTACGGCCTACTCCTTCTCACCGAGAGGTGTGAAGTCCCAGCACTGGGAAAATTATAGACTGATTATGCTTTGCAATAGGTATTATCAACTTAATAATATCTATTTGGCCACTTACTCCCAGTAAATTAAAACTTCACAAAGGTCTTACTCCCAGTAAATTGAAACATCACAAAGGTCTTACTCCCAGTAAATTGAAACATCACAAAGGTCTTACTCCCAGTAAATTGAAACTTCACAAAGGTCTTACTCCCAGTAAATTGAAACTTCACAAAGGTCGGAACTGTCCTGTCACGTTGATCTCAAAGCAAAAAATTACTTTGACGTTATAAGACGTGAAACTCGTGCAAGTAAAATGCAGCCTTAGTAAAATCGGCTATTCCTAGACAAAAGGCTATCTCATTGCATAATACACTATCAATCTCAATATGAATAATTTTTGAAGGATTTTGCTAATCGATTGCTTTATGTTCTAAAACATTGTCTCTTCAACAACGTAAATAACGCAATGAATTTTCAACAGAAATATCAAAATAAAAGCCATTGCTACTTAAAGTATGTTACGCATTTACCCCGCAGATCCAAAGAATTGGATAGAATTTTACAAGAATTCAGAGTTTCAGAGATAAAAACCCGATAATACATTTAAGATTCAAAGGAGATGTCTACCCTAATAAAAAAAACTTAGGTAATAAATCGCAACACTAAAACTTCTCACTGATTTCATCTATCTCACGATAAGTTTGTTTGTTTCGTAAGCACTTGGGAGAGATAAAACTGAAACAAGCAAAGAGGCGAGACATCTAATGAAGCAATCAATAGATAAGTTCATTGGTGGAGCCGTGTATTTGTGATTGTAAAAGAGCCCCAGTTTTACTGGCTAATTCCGCCATTTGCAAAATGCTGAAAAAAACGGGTATTAATTAACTGATCCAATGTTGCACACTTTTTTAAAATAATTGAAACTGTTTTTACACTTCGCGCCTTATCCCACAGTTGGTTGCAGTAACTGTAAGCTACCCCGACCAAATGGTCTAATCTGCATCGCGAATTATTTGCCAAAAATGTAAGCAAATATGAGTTTATGGAAAAATAACTTTAATTCCTACAAAATAAAGTGCAGATTACGCTACCACTTCAAATATTTTTATAACTTTTTCAATAGTGCTAGTCACTCTGAAATCAACTTAATTCCCATTAAAATAAAGTTGAAATTTGTTTAACTTGAAATAACATCAATTTGAAACATAAATTTGAATAGACTTTTAGTTTAAGTTAGGTTAGATCTGTGACCCGCCCGGTGGGTTCCCGCATTGTCGAGGCGGGGGAGCCGTGGCTTGGTCACCCACGGTGAAGCGAAGAGGAACCCGAGGAGGGGCTGCTCGTCAGGGCTTTTGCCGGTAAGCCGACGACGTAGCGGCCAAGTAGGTTGCGGTGCCGCTTGGGCTTGGGTGACATCGCAACTGAAGCGGGCCGCGATGTCGTATGAGAGGCATCGCGGCTGAGGGTTGAAGACCGCAGCGGGAGAGGAGTGCCAGTATTGCGGTGCACCGTTCTCCCTACCTTCCGCGGCCTTGACGGGGTCGCCACCGAAATTATTAGAGGGTCGATTAAAAACATGCCATAAAAACCTCCTTGTTATATCAAAAAATACTCTGGTCTTGCCATTAATTAACCATACCCAATACTTAAGTACTTTACATTAATCTTTGTAAGTACATAATTACTTAGGAACCCATAATAATCTGTTAATTAACTCCAAAACCTATCTAATCTTCGTCCAGTCTCTTAGTTGAATAAATTATTCAATTGCAAAAGGAAGATTCGAATGGCGGGACCCTGTTCTCTCTAAATTAAATTTTAACACCATTAATCTATGTAAATTGAAGGCCTGGTCCATCTGATTGAATGTGCGAACCCATATCAATGTTAGAAGGAAATGGATTCATTGAAGTACCAATTAATTAAACTGTATTCACTCAAATGTTTTTTGCTTCTTTATCAGTATAATAACTAGCTTTGTCCGCGCAAAATTTCTTGTTCCCTCGACCCAATCCGTCGCATCGCATCACCTGCCCGCGTTATCACTTCGTTTTTGCTAAGCGTTCTTTCTGATTTGTGTTCCTTTTCCTCGGCTCGTAAGGATCATAGTGTGATGTTAAATAGCCTATAGCCTTGCTCAAGAATTGAGCTATAAAATTCAAAAAGAACTTTTCAAATCCGACTAGGAGTTACAGAGATTACCGCTTACATACAATACCTCTTTATATTAGTAGTATAGAAAAAGGCAGTTCATTCTACGTGTCATTGTCTCATACTCAGAATCACTTGCACGGTTCGTTTCTGGAGTATTGGGTACTTAGTTTTAATAGTTGGTGATTGGCGAGTTGTTATTAAAACTTCAGCTGATATTAAAAGAAAAAATGTTCTTAAAGGCTCGTTCAAACAGGCACGACACGACACTCGACACAAAGGCACCGCAAGTCGCGCACCGAGCGGTGCCTTTGTGTCAAGCGCGATTATATCGCATGTCGCGTCTGTTTGAACGAGCCTTAATAATTTTTAGGTCTTACTGCAACAACTCCTAACTATGTATAATGGGAACGGTTCCATTAAATATTGTTTTTGTAAGAAAACACAAAAGCAATTCCCAGTTTTCAAAACTCGCATGAAATTGTTTTCTACTTAACTTCGGTCCTAACGATGAATGATCCGTTTTAAATTAAATTAGCCTCACTGATTCTGATGGCAAGTAAAAGAAACTTTTGGTTCGTCGCAATATCTTTAGTGGTTCGCTGTTGCGGAGCAGTTATTTCTTAGTAGAGTTAATGCAATCGGTTTAGCTGAGGCTGGGGCCGGGTATTGTGGACTGTGTTTGTGGCTGCTTGAAGATAAAGCCGCAGGCACACAAAAGCATATGCCCCTCCGCCCCTCATGCCTCCCCCTATACCCTCCAGCTAGGGAGAACGTTTAAGGCAACGACGATTGCCCCTTACAAAAGGCAGTCGTGACACCCGCCCGTCCTCACCCCGTATTCGACTGCAGAATGGATTCGAAAGAAAACCAAAGCTCATTCCGTACCGTCTCATTGTTTGAGGATCTTCCACAATTGCTTTTTGAATTTTACAATCTTCTTGAAATATTCCTTATTAGTTTGGCGATTTGTCAACCGTCTCAATAAGTAGGTATTGCCTATGTTATTTGAACTTTACCCATAATACTATTAGGTGCTTGTAGACTTCATTAAAATATTTGTCTCGTGCGTGTCTCGTGTTTTGGTGACGCTACTCACGCAATCGGCACGATTTGTGAATCAGATTTCAGTAGACTCGTCTACCGATTACATCATTTAAATTAAGGATGTTTTATTAGTGTAATGATAATATCATAACAACGCATCTGCTATGATTTCTGCGCTATTGTTTCTATCCTACAAAGTCGCAGACGCTTCACAAAACACTGGCTGAAAACTAGCACACGCTAATGAAACAATGTGTGTTTTCTTAACAGCTACTCAAAACATAAAATTCGCGAGAGCGTTGACATTCACATCCTAATTACCTAAAAAGTATTTAAAGGCGTCGGAGTGAATGACTCGCACAATAAAGGCGGTGGTCCATTTCCGCGGCTCGCGCTGAACATGTCGCCGTCTGTCGGCGCCAACGCATTTTGGCAACCGGCCGACAGTTTGATGAGTGCACGTTCCGGCTTGTGTATCAACGGAAGCAGGCGACGATGAAACAAACAATAATGAACTCCAACATAAAGAAAACATTTAAAGCTCAAGGTAATTTCCTCTGCAGAGTTGCAGACTTGTAGAGGAGATTTTTTTACTTTTGTTATTAGGTTACTCATACTAGTGACTCGCCCCTGCGTTGCATGGTTTTAACGACTTGTTTGGATTGTAATTTTAATATTAATGTACTACACGCATAAACCTTCCGGAATAAATTCTCTAAATTATGCTGAAAACGTAGATTAGAAGAACGACGCAGTCACGCAGACAGACACGAAAAGCAACTTTAATTTAAACATGGGAATACGAGTAGGTATAAAGAACCTTCTCGAAAAAATACTGTTTTGATGTAGGTAAGAAGGTACACTCTTACAGGCTTTTGGCGTATTAATTTTGGAAAGACCGTTAAATGTAAAAGGGGTGTGATCCTGTCGTACCCTTCCACTATCGTTGGTTATCACGTGGCATTCCTTTACAGCGGTACACCTCATTCTTTAATACGGAACCCATGGTTGAATGGCGAAACTAAATATTATGTACAACGTGTTTCTTATTATTTAATTGGATGTAAACTATTTCCTGTTGAAAGTTGCGTTTGCTTTCATGTAAACATAACAAAAGACGATGTTTCTTTGGCAATTTATAATAAATAAAATATAAAACCAGTTTGTTTGACTTTGTTTTGAGAATATCGTATCCCACCAACACATTTTCATGTAAAATGTTGCCAAGACGAGACCATGTGGCTTGCATGGTCAAAAAGTTATTAGATCTCATGTAGAGCCAAGCTTCTAACTCTACACGCCCTAATTCTACAAGACCTAACTTCACAAACTCTATACCTTAATCAAAATATGTGCCTTGGCCGTTTCGTTACCGTCACATGGGCGTAAGGTGAAAAATGTGTTGTTTACTGTCCTGATAAACAATAGTTCTTGTAATAACGAAACCAAAAAATTCGGAGACATGTGACATCCCACCAACCCGCATTAAGCCCGCGTAGTGGATTACGGCCCACTCCTTCTCACCAAGAGGAGGCCTGTGTCCGAGCAGTGGGAAGTTTATAGGCTGATTATGATGAGAAAAGCATGTTTTCTTAAATTGCGAAAAACAAATTTTGATGATTATTATTTTCTACCAAACGCATTGGCATTTTATATAGGCACCATAATTATTAGACGCCATTTTATCGCCTGTTTTTTAAACTATATTATATTCATTTTGAGAAAAGCTTATTTTGACGATAACAATTATTATGAGAACGAAGGTGAAATCAAAGTAACTTCCCAGTCTCGCAGACTCTATCATGAACACAGAGAAGCAGCTCCTAGTCTACACGAAATAACAGCGAAGTATTTCGATTCATGTAAACAGTCCGCATGCGACACCAGACCGATAAATACCAACGTCTCAAAACTTGGGATACACTCGAATTTTTCTCACCACCAACTCGCATAAATCTTCTACACGTCTTCACAAATAGTTTTCAGTCAACCCATTACGATTACTCCCAAATGTTACCATACATTTGACTCAAAGAATTTACCATTACCGAAGTATTCCTTTATTGCTAATGAAACACTTAAAATAATTAAAGTACTAAATATATTGCCATTTAATTAATGGAAATTTTCTAATGCATTAAGTTGCAGAGGCATTTTATTAATCAAATGCTATTACCAAATCTACAGACAAAGGGACATTAAACCAAATAACAAAGTGACCAGTAAAAGCTTCCGTCCAACAAAGTTTATTTACTTAGGTTGTCAAGCATATGTAGGTGAATAAGTATACAAAGATATTTGGAGTATTTTACAGCGGTTGTAAGACGCAAATAGTAGCACACGATGATAAACATACATACGTATGTACACAGAGTCAGTCTGTCGCATCTCGTCTGCCAGCTGAACAATGCAACACGGCAGCATCAGAGAGGTATAGCTACCTGTGTGATTCTGTCAGATATTCTGATTCTAGAAAATATTCTTTGGGTGTAACCGACTGTTGAGTAAAATAATAGGTATTGAAAATAATAGGACTTAATTTCGCCAAGGAAATGTAAATTGTCAAAACAAAAGCGAAATTGTAAAGATAATAAAGAAAAACTTGTTTATTAGAAGCTAAGTATAAATTAAGCAGCAATAAAATACAATTTAATTCAAATGATTTTAGTACAGTGTAAACAAATTTAATGTAACACATTCTTGATATTTATTTATTTATTTATTTATTTAGCTTTATTTTATCCCTTACATTTAGTTTTATATTTTATAATGTTGTGCACTTATTTATTTATTTGTTAGTTATGTTAGTGTTTGTACTTAAAATAAGATTAGTATTGTTAGGTGTAAGGGCCGCCTTTTGCGGTGAAAGCCTCCTCCAAACTGTTCCAACTGACTCTGTCTTTCGCCAGTCTCGGCCATAAGTTTCCGGCTGTTTCCTTTAAATCGTCACTCCATCTTTTAAGTGGTCTACCCTTCCTTCTCTTCTTATTAATTGGATACCAATTTGTAACGACTTGTGACCATCTTTCCTCGGTAGTTCTTTGAATATGGCCTGACCATTTCCATTTCAGTGTCAGGACCTGTTTGACCACATCTCTTGCCTACACATTCTAGATAACGCTAAGAAAATAAAGCTATTAATCAATATGTCGGTACCTTTCTGCAACTTGTTTGCGTATATGTGATAAACCTATAAATAAATCATAATGTAATATAAAACTTTACGATGAAGTTCACCTTTGTGTTAAAACATAAGAAAGTATCTTTATCAACGAGTATTTCTCAGTAAGCTGTAAATAAAGCAGTAACTTGTTTATGCAGAACACGGTTTATTATGCACAATGGACGAAAATATAGTCATTAAATTACCACAAAGGTTATTGGTCCAATATCGGAACACAATAGGACATAAGTACAAAAAAAGTCAAGGAATAAAAGACATGATTTTATATTATACTGACCTCCCGAAACTGCTTAGTGCTTTGGTTATACATATTTTTATGATAAAACGATGTCCCAAATCTTACGTATGAGGCACATGAACTCGCTAGCGATCTCCGCTTGACCGCCCAAGCAAGGCAGGCCAAACAAAGACCAACATCCTGCACTCACATGGTGCTTTATTACAGAAAATTCGGCAGACGTTATTGTTAAGTATAAGACCCATTTTCGCGAACATTGTATGACGTCAGATGTGCCAGTATTGTATCTATGAACGTGTGACGTCACCCAGGTCTGGCACCAACGACAGCATTTTGTTATCGGATACATGGAAGCGATGGCTCGAGTGACAGCCCCCTTTTGTCCTCAGCTCAGTGTGCCTCAAAGCTCCTATTCTTCCCTCTGGCATCGCACAAACGTTGTGTTTCACTTACAATAATACTAGGACAGTATTATCAGCCTTTTGTTAAGAATGTATTAAATAAATACCGGAGGTACAGACAAAACTTCAAGAAACCAAAACAACGTATTTTAAGCCGCGCAATCCTCTGAATTTCTCCAGAATTCTTCATACCAATTTAGTTACTTAATATTGTAATTAGAGTTACGACTTATGTATGGCTTCTTCAATGTCCTTAGATATGTTACTTGGAGGAACAGCTCCAGCATATATAAATAGACATCCATAAGTAGAAGAAATTCCAAATGAAGATGTCGCTTTAAATAAATAACTGTGCTCACTTAAATTTCCTGTTTATTTTTGTCCCCCCACTTCGCACGCGAGTGCTTTCTAAACGTGGAGTTGGATGTTTTGGGAGATTTAAGATTTAATATTTTAAAATTTAAAGCATCTCTTTGCATCTCGTTCAATCATTATCTTTAAGGGCATACAATTATTGAGATCACTCGATTACTTGTATGTATTGACTCACACATAAGGAATTTAGGTTCCAGTCCCAGACGATGATGGTGTCTTCCAAGATATACACTATGATGTCCATCTAAATTGTTTTATTATCAATTTCGAAGCTTATCACAGAAGTTAAAGCGTCTTTCATTTGTCGAGTCTAGGGAAGATACATTAAGAACACAGTTCCAAAATGTATTCTCGTCCCAGGCATGCTAAATATTTGGATTTTGCACGTAATTATGTAACAATTAATTTGCATGTTTAAACAAAGTGTTTATGAAGATGTTGAAAGCTAGTAAATTGTGGCAAGTGGGTGGTGATGTTAAATGGAACATTCCCTGAAATCTGTTGTTATAATATAACGCATGAGTTTGCAACATTTGCCTCAAAATAACACACTAATTTTATCTCAGTGCAGTGTTAACGATGCGGTTCACTTGTTACATGATCCGCAACTCACTTCTATTCTAGCAATTTGTTACGATCACCTTGCTAATAGTTTCAGCAAAATTCTGTCCAACTCCCATAAGTAAATAATTTTATTTCGTGTTTCGCGATACGATAGAAGATTAATGGAAAGGGTCAATGCCATATTCTGAATGGGTTTTATTGGCTATTGTAATTTTTCACACTAAACAAGTACGCCACGGCGCCCATACAAAACAATGCCTAATTTAAGAAGTTTGGTAAGTCTTGTTTATTTACAATTCATTAATTAGGTACTCGGCCAATGTCAACAAATTGTCATTAAGTAATTGACTCTAAACATCAACGCAGTTTTTATTGTTTTTAAAAACAATAGCAGAACACACCATTGATTTGGAATCTGAAATGAACCACTCAAGGTTAGATCAGTAAACTCGTAACCTGGCAATGACCGTTTTAAATGGAGTACGGAATAGTGGGGCTCGAATCCGGTTCTGTTTCATTGACATGAAAACCCACACTTTATGTATTCCCAATTATACCATTATTCTTACGCAGGGCATACTTCCCGTAATTAATAGATAGATAGGAATTCAGATGCATTTGATTAGATTAAAAGCTCACTCAAATTCTCATATTCTTGAAGAAAAGTTGGAATCATGATGACTATTGAAGGCCCAGTCAATAGTGTTGTTTGTTGGTTTATCTCAACTATTTCTAAATCCTCACTGCGTGGTGTAGCCCCGAAAAATTAAATCTGCAGCCGAGTTAATGGGTTTCAGAATTAGACAAACTAGACTAACGGCACCTTTCAAGTCAAAACCATAAACGAATGTAGCATAGAAACTAGCGTAATTGTTTCTATTTGTAGGTAAGACCACCCAAGTCCGGATTTCCTTGATTAGAATAGCAACAAATGCTAACGGGATGCTAAAATGTCCTGGAATTTGAGTCTTGTATTCTTGCAAAAGCGAGTCTTGGCCACGTCGAGAGGTTGCTATTGAAGAAAAGGTTTAATGAGCCGAATATTTAATATTTCGTAGGCTGTAATGGAAATTACTTAACATATATACCTAACCTATATATCAAAACAAGATAAAATTAAACAAATTAATGATGAAGCATACTGTATAGTTATAAGAGCATCATGCAATAGTTATACGAGTATCTTACCTCTCCTAAGTTGACGAATCCGTGGTCGTTGGCCACAGCATCGGCAGCTTCTTTCCCTCCCGGTATGTGGACGGCCCATGTAGGCGTATAGTGCGCAAACGTTGTCTCCAATAATGATAAAATCGATACCAAGATGGTCGATGATAACACGGCACACCGCGCCATCGCACGCACTCTCACACACTCACCGGCTAGTACTTGTCAGCATTTCACACACACTTTCCAAAGAGTTTCTTGTTTCAAACAAGTCTCGAATTTAATATACTACTAGATACTTGTAATTGTAACGTAGGGATTGTTGCTATCTTTGATCATACGGCTCCGCACATGGCTATCTACTGGAAATTAATGTGTTATTTAGTTGTTTGGGCTTCTTGGTCATGAGAAGGCTTGCTAGTGAAGCAAGATACATCTGTAGTCTCAAATTAAGCTTCAAAAGCAAATTCTGATTAGATATCTTCGACGTGGGCTGCAGGTCATAAAAACAATAGAAAAAACTTGATTGAACCCACAATCCACATCCATTAAAATCCGACATAAAACGTAGCAAGAATACGTTTGCCAATCACAATGGGTAGATGGGTATTTATTTGATGACCTCACCTAGGAACTAGAATTTCCTAACATGTCGTGCAAGAAAATTAGCAATCAATCGGAAATCGGTTTCCGCCGAATTAAAACTTGGACGAGCGTACGGCATTTGGCAATACTTCCCCAATAAGTGGGTCAAGTATATATATGAAGGACAAAAGTATAGGCTCCGACAGAGTTCCCTGTTATGCTGTTCTTTATTATCGTATCACCGGACAACCATTAATCACAGTGCGTTTCATCGGGTCTACTTCAACCTACTTTGGCGAGAGCATTGTTACGTCTGACGTTTGCCTTTTCTGGATAAACAAGACATGGATCATTTCCGCGAGTCTGGACGGGTTTCCTATTCTCTTTTTGAAAGTAATTTAGTATATAACTTGATTCATGTGCTGTTGGCCGTTTGTTTTTTTCTTTTGTAAGCCGTGAATGGAATGGTATCGTGGTTTGTACCAGTGCTTTTGTTGGTCCATATCGTAGCTGCGGGTTGCGTCCCATATAAAGAGGATTGGTTAATTTGTTTTTATTAACAACGCGCATAGTTCAAGGTAGATATTTTGCAACCAATAGTAGTAAGCATAAAAAAATTATGAATTACTTCGTTTTCTAACAATATCCTGTTCGGTAATTTGGTAAGGTACCTAACTGAAATTTTCCCATATTTTACATTACACAACACGGATTTTAATTAGAAATAAAGCAGGAAAATATATTTCTTTAAAGGTATCTCTCCAAAAATGTATAAACAGCGACTAATTTGAAAAATGTCACGCATTTTTCCTGCTTTGTTTCAAGGCTGTACTATCAGTTTGTAACGCATAAACGAGAATTCATTAAATCACTTGTTACTAAGAAATGTTTATTAGTTGGAAGATAACCTCCTTGAAGTACAATAGATATTTAATACTAATGCTTGTTATTGTATGCTTGTTGTGAGATGATGTCAGTTATTTCTTGTTGGTTATTTGTGTTGTGTTTATCATATTATCTCTATGCACCTTGTCTATTATTTAATCCATCATGTTTACATCTTTGTTACTTGGTAGGTTTATTATTTTTTATTTATTGATAACTCTGGTCTTTACCAATATACAGGGTAATTAAATTTATAAACATTTAACCAGTATTTGGTATAACAGCCTTATAAGAAGGAAGGAACATATTAAAAGAATTAAGGAACATAATTTTAAAATTACCGATCAGATTGTTGGAAATAATTCTGGTGATAAATATAATAAAGATTATGATACTAACCTATCAAGTAAATAAACCAGAAAATGCCAATCGAAAATAATCTATATGATGTTCAAAATACAGTAGGTAAGACAAAAGTAGCTGAGCAACTATACGTAGGTTTGTCGTCAAGAATTATCTCGTTTTAATATTTGCATTTTTTTAAAGTAGGCCACTCATACCTTTAGCTTGCGCGTTTACCTGCCAGAGTTATTTACAGTTAGCATCGACAATAATTTATCAAGCAAACGCATGCTCAACTAGTTCGTAATTTCCTTAGTTATTTGGACACAAAAACATTCAAACCACTAAAGTCAATCTACTATCAAAAGACATGTTTTTATCTTATCTGTTTCCATTGGATCGCTATGTAAACATTCGGTTTTTGTGACTAATCGCCGACGTAAGTATTTCGCGTGCAGCCCACGTCGAAAGGCGGATGCTTCATCGATGGAATCCGATGGGAAGGACCAAGATTCCGTGGCACTTAGACAATAGTAGCCGGTGAGAGTCGGCGCCGCTGTGACGAGCGTTCACCTCTCGCATCCCGCCTCCCTGTTATCACTTTACGCTTTCCTAAATGCGTTTTTATGATAAATTCCTCACTTGTTTATTGGCAGCAACGATCACTACGTTACACTGTGATGCACTATAGTCATTACAGGACACGGCATAACTGTCAAATGGCGCGTGAATAATCCGTCGGCTCGGCACAAAACACGGCCGTCACGTCCGCGCACGTGATGCTGACTGGTTGGTTTGCTACTTTGCTCTCGGGCGCTCGCCGCGATTGGAGCCCGAGACGATCGCTACCTTGCCACACTCGGGGAATTTACCCAGAAACGGGGAAAATGACTCTACAGCTGTTAAATGAGTGTAAATAATTTTAGTCGCCAAAATAGACGGGACGGGTTTTTAGTTTGGAGTTGGCCTAATTAGCACTAATACTATAATCGATAGGACTGTTCGAGTGTCCGGTTCGGCGAACTGTGCTAAGTTTTTCTCTTTAGAGGAAGGTAAATAACACTCACCGACGACGTAAAAATAGAGTACAGTTATTGAATCTCGTATTTATTTATCTCCGTCTATTCTGTAACTATACTATTTTTATAGGCGCTTTAAATGTCAATATATTTCGGAAATAAATCATTATTTATCTGTGTAGAGCCCCAGTGTTATATTCCCATTGAACGCGAACTGAATAATTTATTGAAAGTACCTATTGGTCAAGGCCGCACAGTGGCACACACAAAAAAAAAACGTGCGGCATTATTTTGTTACCTAGCTAAACTTTTTACATTCGACCGATAGTAAAAATATCTTGGTAACTGCCTAGGTATTTGTCGAGGTGATTATTGTTATAAAAAAAACATATTGGAACTTGTAAATAAGTAATCCGAGATCTATTGATTTTGGATACAAAAGAGTAGGGAGGTGCTAAAAGGAATAGAGCTCCTTCAAAAATTGTGTTATTATAGGGGTCGGAAAATAAACATTGTGTGCACCAAAGCTACTTCTGCCTACCGCAGTTAACTTAATTCCTCTAACGTTGGGGACAAAATAGTAGGGTGAAATAATCAATATCCGATGATCAATCTCAATTTGTGGCAAATTGGGTAATTTAAACTTCCAATGGCTACTTACAAGGAGACATGATTCTCTTTTTTAATACCTAATATATTTTTATATGACTCTTTTATCTTAGAAAATCATAGATAAGTAACTAATATAATAAGCCTTCAGAGTAAAGTAGAATGCGATATATAGTGTCGATTTAAATTACCTAGCGAAACTCCGCAGACGTGAAGGGATCCAAGATTTATTTACACATGATGACACAGATTTGTTGATATACTCGTATTTATGGGGTCAACGACTGCAAGCAGTGTAGTTACTTGGAATATCAGTTGAAAACATCTGTTATATTTTGTGTAAACTTCACAGACGTACTGGTTATTGATATCTAAACACGATACAATACAACAAAAAAAAACTGATTTCCTCAATTCATATTTGAAATAACTAAACTACAAGAGGTCGATGACACCAAAAACATTCATCAATTTTTTATTTTTTTTGTGTTGTACCTCACTAGGTACGTGTACCTGTACCTAACTAGATTATTAGGTAAATTATTTAACCAGACTTATTTTAATGTCTAGACTAGATTAGGGCAGCCTATTATTAAACTAATTAATAGGCTAAGTAAAAATATAATAAGTAAATTCTGAATTTTTACTTGTGCTAATATCATTTTAAAATTTTTACTTTTAATAATGAAGGTACAGACGCCACACGCCAGCACATCAAGCTACCCGAAACTGTAAAATTTTCCCAATCAACTTAGAATCTTATGCTTTAGCGATAAAGTTGAAAATCTATTAAAGAAATTCGACAGATTGTAGTAGCTTGATGTGCTGGCGTTTGTACAAAATAACAAATTAATTATAAAAACAGTTTTATTTTTTATTAATTAGGTACGCGGCTGGACATTATGTATGTAAATAAGAGCGTTGATCTTTATTTTATTCCTAGAAAACATTAATCCCACTAAAAATATTTTCATGTAAAATTTTGCCAAGATGAGACCATTATGGCTCGCACTGTCAAAAAGTTGTCAGATCTCATGTAGAGCCAAGCTTCTAACTCTACACGCCCAACTCTACAAGCCCCTACTTCACAAACTCTACACCTTAGTTAAAATATGAGGGTTGGCCGTTTCGTTACTACAAGAACTATTGTATAACAGAAAAGTAATGAACAGTGAATACATTTTTCACCTTACGCACATATATGACGGTAGAGAAACGGCCAATCCACATAATTTGCCAAGCCACATAGTTTGTGAAGTTAGGGCTTGTAGAGTTAGAAGCTTAGCTCTACATGAGATCTGATAACTTTTTGACTATGCAAGCCATATGGTCTCGTCTTGGCAACATTTTACATGAAAATGTTTTTGGTTGGATTTCACGTCTTTTTGTAAGTTGCTTATCACAATTTTATGCGCGACTTGCGGTGCCATTGTGTCGCGCCTGTTTGAAGGAGCCTTTATTCACTTGAAAATCCGACGCCGGATTGATTTGCTGCGTTTTCCAATGAACATTATTAACATTCATTTACCCCACAACTAAATTCAAACACCACCGTCTAAAGAAAAGAAGCTCATCTGTGTTCCCACGTATAACCCATCAGCTTTCAAATCAAGAGTGAACAGTCATCTTCTGGGTTTCTTCGTTCCATCATAGACCTCAACCATTGCTTTCCACCAGGCAAGATCGTGGTCAAGAGCTGGTCAATCTATACTAATATTATAAATTCAAAAGTAACTCTGTCTGTATGTTACCTTTTTACGCCAAAACCACTGAACGGATTTCGATAAAATTTGGCAGAGAGATAGATTGCACCCCGGAGAAGGACATAGGAATTGATCCCGATATTCCGACGGGATCAACACTTATGCGGATGAAACCGCGGAGCGCTGCTAGTTATGCAATAAAAAAAAAAAACAAAAACTACTTATGTGGATTTTACAGCTCAACTACGGAGCCCGATAATAAATAAAGGTCAGGTTAGATTTGTGAGATAGAATACTTCTGCTTAACTTCCCCTTGAGAGCCCTAAAACGTTGCGTGAACGTTTGCAAAAAGGTTGTCCTGACTCAGAACAAAAAAAAAAGTAAAACCCTATTTTGCCTTATAAATATTAAAACTTTAGATATATTGCTCTGGGATCTGTATGAGAAGAACTCGTTAGTAAAAAAAGTTGAAAAGAAGAGTTAATGTGACGACTTTGAGCACCTACCTACTACGTAGTACAAATTACGTATGTACAATATGTACATACGTATGTGTTAAGAGTTACAGACGAAATTAATAAACGGTGAAGTATTGTTGGAACTTTGTGGCTTAGAATTGGCATCGTCTGCACGATATACGATGAAAAGACACGTCTCAACAATTTATAATGAAAAGAACGACCTTCTGATGAAATAGGAATATGTTAACAGGGAATTGTAACTGAGGAGCCCCACAATCACCACAATTGATGCCTGGTACATGGCGACATTTGTTACCACTAGCGCCATCTAGTATCGGGTGGCAGAACTAGTAGGGTCAAGGTCCTAGAAATTCCGAGAACTATCGACATCGAGTCAGTCGGGACCGGTATGTACTCGAACGTTCTAGATGTTCATATAGTAGCTCTGCGGCACTATATAAGGCCGGTGTGAGCCGCGAGACACATAGTTTTGAATAAGCGATACAAGCGAATACATCGAAGCGATATTCAAGTGCGACTAAGAGTGAGCAGTAGTGAAATTTTGTTTCATAATTAGTGTGTTTGAGTTGTAATTAGTGTTGTTATTAAAGTGTCAATTTTTGGTTATTAAATCGGCAGTTTTTAATTGTCACGAACCCCAAGCTATGTAACAATATTATAATACCTACCAGCTATTAGGTGTCCAACTGCAGGACAAAGGAATCTTCTCATACACAGAAAGCATTAAAGGAGCATTGATCACCATGCTTGTTTGAGACGGGTTGGCTAGCTGCGTCCCGCGGTTTCACTTGCATAAGTGTCGATCGAGTGGTAATATCGGGATAAAATGTATCCTATGTGTTACTCTGATGTATAAGCCATATTATTACTGTAAAGTTTCATCAAAATCCGTTTAGTAGTTTTTGCGTGAAAGAGTTACAACCATCCATCCATCCATCCATCCATCCATCCATCCATCCATCCTCACAAACTTCCATCCATCCATCCATCCTCACAAACTTCCATCCATCCACCCATCCTCACAAACTTCCATCCATCCATCCATCCTCACAAACTTCCATCCATCCATCCATCCTCACAAACTTCCATCCATCCATCCATACTCACAAACTTCCGCGTTTATAATATTCGTAGGATTAGTCCAGCATCCAAATTGCGTAACGCACTATCAATCGGAATCTGAATAATTTTGAAGCAAATTGCTAATCCATTGCTTCATAAGTTTGAAAAATTTGTCCGCTCAACACGTAAATAACGCAATGAATGTTGTTGAACTGTCAAAATGAAACCGATTCCGATTGATAATTAATGTGTTACGCAATTGCCCCGCAAGTTTCCTCAGGATGATTTCCTTCAGCAATGTCAGTAAGTAATGTCCAAGATAAACTTAGAAAGTACATGATATCGTCGTTGCGCATGCAAAAGTCGCTATGTGTTTTTAGTGAACTTATTTGAGCTGGTATATGAATTATAACATTTAGCGTGTTTATACGGAACTTTCGATGTATGAATATCACATAGCTACATTCCTTAACTCTTTAAATATTGCACTTATCACATAGCTGTTTATACAGTATGTGTGTATTGAAATAACAATTAAAACTGCATAAAGAACCAAAAATAACTAAATAACACATAGCGGCTTTTGCACGCGCAACGACGATATTGCGAATTTAAACAAGTCACATTGGTACTTGTCTGGATTTAAACCCACAATCTCATACATGATAAGGGTAGGCCCTAAGCAAAGGGCCGTCACGGCAATCGATACGTAGACCTGCACAATCTGAAATTCTGAATCATTTTAAAGGATATTCGTAATCCATTGCTTCATATGTTTGAAAAATTTGTCTGCTCAACAGCGTAAATAACGCAATGAATGTTGTTCAATTGTCAAAATGAAACACATTGCTACCGATGGTCTGTTACGCAATTACCCCGCTGGTACGGTCAGCATCAAAAGTCGATTAACACTTCAGTTTTTTTAATCTTAGTTATTGAGCAAAATATTAACACTTCAGTTTTTTTTAATCTCAGTTATTGAGCAAAATATTTGTTGAAAATTGCATCGTACTTCTGCTGCAATTTTGAATAAATATTTTGCTCAATAACTGAGATTAAAAAAACTGAAATGTTAATCGACTTTTGATGCTGACCGTACCTCTATATTTAAGTGAATAATTTTCATTATGTACGCAACATTAGCTTATAATTTGCCAACACAAAGAAAACCGGAGATCCCACCCACACATAAATAACAAATTCTAAGCATGTATCGCCTTGAGCATTTATTGTAGTAGATAGTTTTATATCTTATAGGGCGTGTATACAGACGCAATGTGGTTGAACTACGTGCCAAGTTGTGGCCACGATGACCAAAGTTTAATTAAACACATACTTCTGAGCCTATTCGACACAATAGAAACCGACTATGTTTATAGCTCTTGCGGTTTGACATAACTAACTAAATTATGAATCATGTTCGCGTCATTACTTCTTTTAGTCTCTAAGGACTGTTCCTACAGGAGAACGTAGAACAAATAATATGTAGTTTTCAGCCATAGCGGCCTATCTCTCAGCGGAGACTAGCCTTCGGCGCGGGAGATAACAAGTGTGTGTGACACAGGTGCACTCTCTCTTCCTTCACTCTCTCTTCCCTCACTCTCTTTTCCCTCACTCTCTCTTCCTTTACTCTCTCTTCCCTCACTCTCTCTTCCCTCACTCTTTTCCCTCACTCTCTCTTCCCTCACACTCTCTTCCCTCACTCTCTCTTCCCTCACTCTCTCTTCCTTCACTCTCTCTTCCCTCACTCTTTTCCCTCACTCTCTCTTCCCTCATTCTCTCTTCCTTCACTCTCTCTTCCCTCACTCTCTCTTCCTTCACTCTCTCTTCCCGCACACTCTCTTCCCTCACTCTCTCTTCTCTCACTCTCTCTTCCTTCACTCTCTCTTCTCTTACTCTCTCTTCCCTCATTATCATTGTCCGATGGAACAGCAATCCAACACGACCGTCATCGCATTACACACTATCAATCTCAATCTGAATCATTTTGGACGCCGTTGCTAATCCATTGCTTCATATGTTCGAAAAAATGTGTCTGCACAACAACGTAAATAACGCAATGAATGTCGTTGAACTGACAAAATGGAACCCATTGCAATTTTTTTTATGTGTTTGCTCTTGACTCTAGGTTAGAGGTGACACTCATGACAGAGACAAAGTCTACGATGGAATGAGCTTACCCAGAAGAAGCCTGCTATTGATAGTGTGTTACGCAATTACCCCGCTGATAGAGTCGTCTTCTCCAATGTCCCACTCACCGCACAGACTTCATTCACTCTTCTTTCTTCGTTCAGGCTATCTCTCTGTGGAATACGCTCCCCCAGGAAATCAGGATGGCAACCAACCGATTATCCTTTAAGGTTAAGGTTCGCGAGCACATTCGCAAGAAGCTGGTAGTATCATCACAACGGTAATATTTTCTCATTGTATGTCTTATTTCTTTTTATTAAGTTTATTTATGTATTTATGTATATTTATATGTAATTAGGTATATATTATATTCAGTTTTAATAGGTTTATGCATATCTTTATATTTGGAATATTTATTCCACAATGGTCTGATTGCACCTACCACTGTTTGTCTCTGCATCACCCAAAGGTTGACTGGTAGAAAATGCCTATGGCATTAAGTCCGCCTCTGTACATTTATGTGCTTGAAGTATTAAATAAATAAATAGAGATCAGGACCAACGGCTTAACATGCTTTCCGAGGCACAGTGGTATCACACCACCAACTTCCAATCTCCGGGCTGTTACTAAGAAATTCCTAATGAAAAAAAACCCAATAACACTTTACCTGACCTGGGCATTGAACCCAAGACCCTACGCTCAGTGGTCGCACTTGCGAGGACCACGAGACCAAGGAGACCAACGAGGCAGTACCAAAATAACATCATAAAATTTAAAACATTACAGATACTTAGTTGTTAACAAATTCAGTGCTAGGGGACACCTTTTTTTTTTTTTGCCGGGGGAAACCTTCAAAAGGCACCCGACCTCCGGGGAGGGAGGTCGGGGAGTGTGGGATTTTTACCTCACTAAAACCGTCCCGGTGATCACCTTCAGCAAATAGGGTCCCGGTTCCTCTTAAAAGGCCAAGAGGATACCTACTACACATTTCACGATTTTCCGAAAATCAGTTAACAAAAGTTCAAAACCCATTGGAAAACTTTCAGTTTCCCGAACTTTCGGGAAATGCATTTTGTATTGTACCACGTACTTCCATGCAAAAAGCATATTTACATATTTCTGTTATTCAGACGTCATGTAGGTAGGTAGAATGTTTGCATACCACAAGGAGGCAACGACCTCAGCAGTTAATTCCTCCAAAAATGCTTGCAAAAAACGTAGATAAAAAAGCAACCATAGTGGAGATACACAGCGATGTATTATTTTTGTTTCACAAACCGTTAAAACCGTTATGTAGACCACTTATTTATTTATTTATTTAAAAAAGCACAGCCACATCACGTACAATAAACTTATGGTAGAA
Source organism: Luperina testacea (assembly GCA_927399505.1). Taxonomy (NCBI): domain Eukaryota; kingdom Metazoa; phylum Arthropoda; class Insecta; order Lepidoptera; family Noctuidae; genus Luperina; species Luperina testacea. The sequence goes on from OV656771.1 coordinate 7,558,795, forward strand.
TAATCATAATAAATTTATTATTATTATAATCTTCATAACTAAAGGATTACGGTGTACATAGCATTGATTACATATCTTGGTGCCTTTTTTTTTCAGGATGGGCAATCATGAAATTACCCTTCCCGCTCTGGGTGGAGCGGAGGGGAGTGTCAGACTCTTGCTGACTAAATTCCTTAGCCCTTTATGTTCCGGGCCAGCGGTAACCCTTTCGGACAATCCCGATATCTTGCTGCCTTGAAAAGTATATTATGCTAAACTAAAACTATTTGTATCCAAGCACGGTACACAAGCGACTCACAAGCGACAGCGGAGGAATGAACGTTTACATAAACACCGGATTACAATCTTGTTAGTAATTCACATAGAGTGGTGTAATATTAATTAAGGTTTATATTCAGATTCAAATTATTAGACCAACCAATTAATTCCTGTCTACCATAGACATAACGCTCTTCTAGATCACTATTGTGTGTCTTTTATATCTAACAGTGGGAACCATAGACAATTAGTTTGGTTTGCCACAATTTCTATCGTATGTTCATAACCACACAAGGTTTTTTTTATTCTTCAGTTCTTTATTCTTTCTCCTTATCTTTCGGGTATATTAGTACTTTACAAAAACATTTTCTTTTTTCCGGAACACATGACACTGTAACCCATTTTACTTTGTGTCTAGGATATTCTCAACATTTTCCAGAACAATTCTATCATTTCTGAACACATTTATCACATAGCCACTGTGTCCAAGCTTTTGATCCGCAAAAAGAGAAAATGTAAGTGTGCAAGACGAGTGCGAATTTCAATGTTTAGTTTTCAGATGCATAGAAGTTTTCTTGTTTTGTTTGAGTGCGCTCTTTTCAACCATTTATTATTCAACACTGAATTGGGCTTTGAGTTTTGAGCTTCTATATTCTTCTTGCGTTATAATAATAATACCAGCCTAGGTATCTATATTATTGTCCAACTTCAGGGCAAATAAATAAGGCACGAGCATTTTCCTTTTGCGTTTAGTATTTTCAAAAATATTTAATTATACACAAACATTATGACCGAATATGACAACATAACCAATGATTTACTTTATCAAAAGTCACAACGTAAGCCCTTTATGTATGCTAGGTATGCTAATATTTCCTCTATATCTAATTTGGTTTGGCATCGCAACGATTAGCAAACGCGTCTAGTTTGAGGCTTTATGCAAACCAGGTCTTTCCTTCTCTTGTCGGAAGGTACTGGGTCAAAAGGAAGTGCAGTGTGCTGGTGTTGTACTATGCTTAGAATAAATAATTGCCTTACTGTTTGTACATTACATGCCATGTAGAGTTGGTGTGTAGGAAATCTAAAAGAGCGAAAGGTAAAAGAGGGAGTAAAATTGTTTTTGCTGCACCCCCCAGGAAGTTATGCAATAGGTAAGTATGGATTGACACAAAGCTAAATAAACCTGTTTAATTGATTTATAGTCGGCTATGTTCCGTAATTTCTTAAAACACTCACTCTGGTACAAAGTAAATCGATATGTTTACGGAAATTTAGATTGGAGTCAATAATGACACCTAGGTATTTCAAATGGTCGGCCTTAGTTAAAGTGGGGCAAGAACATGCAGTGTTAGCGGCAGCATACGTGCTACAATTGTGTGCGTAAATGTTCAGATTCGTAAGCGGTATGTTAGTATTTCTCATTGTAAATAAAATGTATTTTGTTTTACCTGCATTTAATGTTAGGAGATTATTATGGAGCCAATTAGAGACAATGTTAAAACCATTTTGAGCATATCCATATACTTCAGCTCTTGATTTAGCTGAGACCAGTAGAGCAGTGTCATCCGCATAAGACATTATCACTCCATTTTGGAGTAGCAGGCTGCACAGTTCATTTATGTAGATTAAAAATAACGTGAGGCCCAAAATGCTGCCTTGTGGAATTCCAAAACAACTATTTTTAAGTTCAGAACTTGTACACCGACCTATTTTTACACACTGTTGACGATCGCTGAGATAATCCGGAAATAGTAGATGTTGTGTTCCTCTTGTCCCAAGTGTTTCAAGCTTGTGCAAAATAAAGTACATGAAATAGTGTCGAAGGCCTTGGCAAGGTCTAGAAAGATCCCAATTGTGTGCATACCATAATCTAGATCGGTAGGAATATAATTAGTTAACTTGTGTACTGCTTGGCTAGACTACTTTACTACTTTACTTTTAATCACTACTTTACTTTTAATCAATTTGGTTTTAGACCCAATAGATCAATATTGGGTCTAAAACCAAATTGATTATCTGAAAGTAGTCTGTTATCTTCCAAATATTTTATCAATCTACTGTTAATGATTTTTTCCAAAAATTTTGAGAGGCCTGTTAGCACTGAAATGGGTCTGTAGTTATTCACACAGTTTTTGTCTCCAGACTTGAATAGAGGTGTGACCACCAGCTATTTTTTAGCAATTTGGGAAATATTCCTTGAGATAAACATAGCCAAAAAATGTGGGTTAATGGCCCGGCAAGTAGGTATCTAAATCTTTTAAATAGATTATTAGGTATGTCATCCCACCCAGTAGCACATGCATCCTTTAACCCGTCTATTAATCTTACTACTTCGTTCACGTCGGTATCTAATAAAACAAAAGAATTTCCTGTACAGGATGCCGTAGTCGAGTTTTGAGGGGAGAAATTTATAGAATGTAAAGATTTTTCAGCCAAGTTTTTTCCAACATTAGCAAAAAAATTGTTTACTTTATTCACTGCTTCTGATGGATTTATCTCTGTACATAGTAAATCAAGCGGAGATTCGGGATTTTTCGATCTAACTGTGTTAGTTTTTATAAATTTACAAACAAGTTTACTATTTTTCCCCGCCTTCTGTAATTCATTTTTATCTTGCAACTTGTCTAAGAGGTTTTGCTCGTAAATACAGTCCAATACCTCCTTCTCGGTAAGGGCTACGAGGACACCAATGATAGTGACCCTCGGCCGGCGTTTAGACCAGACCAGACTGGGTTAGACATACTACCAGAAACACTTTATTTATTGTTTATATTTAAAAATATTTTGATCATCTTGCACATGAAAAGTCGGAAAAAACGTACAAGTCACACGCGACACACTTTACTTTTATACTGACGGCACAAATAATTATATGTATTTATTTGTTGTAATTACTTATTTCATTACAATCAATACAAAACACACGTCCGCTTTGTCTCGCGTCACATAAACACAATCTATAGTGACGTCACGTAAAATCCTGCATTTCGCAAGCAGAGTTTACCGCGGAACTAGCATAGATACAAAACGGCCCGACATGAATCATCGATCAGTTGCCCGCCAGACACAACACCCGTCTGGTCGGAGGATCCTCCCTTTTCTATGGAGGTTGACTGAACTTTACACCCTGTTCCTCATACCTCTATAGAATGACAGTCGCGGATGGGTGACCATCTTTACATACTGAAACCCCTCCGTGCCTCGGAAAGCATGTTAAGCCGTTGGTCCCGGCTGTAATTCGTAGATCATTGACACTTGTTAGGTATGGGTAGTCAGAAGTTAGAAGTGTGACAACCATTCTTGCCAAGGGGAATAGTGTGACCCAGTAACTGGGTTGAAGAGGTCAGATAAACAGACTCTCCATGTAAAACACTGGTATTCAGCTGCATTTGGTTAGACTGGAAGCCGACCCCAACAAAGTTGGGACTAGTTAGATTGTGAAGCTTGGGCTGGTCGCTAGTTTACTATAGTAAATGCATAATTATCAATGCTCATTTTGTGCTAATTCCGATCCAGCCTGTCCCTTGGTGCCCTCTCCCAGCGACGCCCTAAGCCGAGGTCTGTACCCCACAGGACAGGGGACAAGACAGCGTGTAGTCGCTTCATTTTTAAGCCCTCGCTGGAGGCCTATTCAGGCCAGGTATTGAGGCATCGACAGGCAAGTCTGGTTAAGAAGACGACAACCTCCTAGGTTGAAATGCAAGATGCCATAAAAAAATAAAGTACATTTTGTGCGTTGATCAAACCTGGCAATCCCATGCCTACATAGCCATGAGACATCATTTTCGAGATAGTTCATATCTACCTATGTACATACGAATCCTATTCTACGTACGCTTACAAAAAATACCTATCCAAAACTTGAACCCTTCACTGTACCTTGCCACGTGCCACACAATATCATTACTATGATTTATTATAATTATTATTATTTTACACATAACCCGATTTCTGTGTTTACAAACCTCACTTAAGAAAATATACTTCGTCATACTGGTTTGCCCGGTCTATTGTCAGGGTTCGCATCGCTTAAAGGAAACTGGTCGTGTAAATAAACTTCTTAAATGCGAGTATAAAGTGTGCTACACTCACGACTATCTTTTCATCGTGTCTCCCACTAATGGAACCTGTTACTGTGGCATAAAAGGACGCACAAAAGACCCCTTCAAGGTTTAGAGAAAAATTGGACCACTATCTCCTGCCCCTATTGGCTAAATTATGTAAAGGTTTTTTTGTGGAGCAACCCTTTAAAGTCATTACTTGCGGTTGAAATAGCCAAAGATCGCAGGATTCTTTAATATTGAGGGCATAAAAACATTGTTGGCACTCGAAATACATACCTCTATTATACTTACATGTTAAAATAACGCTCGATTGAGCTGGTTGAGCTAGATGGTGCTGATCCACGTCTCATGTTCGCGAACGGGCGCCGTCGGTTGAGACTGGTCATCTTTTAACTGCCAGGGCTTATTCTCTAATCCTAAGGATATTTTGATTTTTTTTTTAATTTTATATTTTTCATTGTTCTCACATATTATGTACTAGCTTCCACCCGCGGCTTCGCCCGCGAAGTATGTCGATAAAAACTACCCTAGGTCCTTTCTCGGGATGCAATCGTTCTCGTTGCCTTTTATCGAAATCCGTTGGTTTGGTTGTGGTTGAATGGTTTAGGCGTGAAAAGGTAACATACAGTCAGACAGAGTTACTTTCGAATTTATAAATAAAATAAATAATAATAATTTATAAATTCGAAAGTTCAAATCTTGACATTATTCTTCTTGCTTCTATCCAGAAGAATAATGTACCCAGGATTTTGTAAAATCTTGATTTAAAAGAGTGTCCTTGGAGTTTTTGCCCGTTCTTCTGTTTTGGAATTGGCAAAATTTAGCTTTTAACTTTCTGACTAATTGACCGACTCTTTGACAATTGAAAAGTGCCTGTAAATGGTTTAATTGAAATAAATGCTTTGAGTTTGAGTTTGCTCCTATTGTAAAAAGAAAACGGGAATCGGAAAGAAAGGTGACGTTCAGATAAAGTACAAAAGTAACTAAGTCTTCAAGTAAAAATGAATAACAATCGCGACTTAGTAGAGACATACGATGGCAGGCAAAGTTTGCCTAAAAAGATAGATTTCTTGTATTTGAGGGTAATACCTAAATGCCTAATAGGTATCTACTTACGTAAAATGCGCCGCCTAAACTTGGCCAATAACCAATGTTAATATAACATTGTCGCGAATGATTGTCTTTTGTCCATCTTTACATATCAAGATTCCGCCGTACCTCGGAAAGCCGTTGGTCCCGGCTGTCATTCGTAGATCTTTGACAGTCGTTACGGGTAGTGAGAAGCCCGAAAGTCTGACAACCAGTCTTAATCGTATTACCCAGTAACTGGGATGTAGAGGTCATAATTATAGGCAGTCGCTTCATATAAAATACTGGTATTCAGCTGCATCCGGTGAGACTGGAAGCTGACCCCCAACTTAGTTGCGAAAATGGCTAAGCAGATGATAATGATGATTGTCTTTTGATGCACAGTTGTTTAAGGCCATGAAAAAGTCACCAATCGAATTATTAGGCTATAATAGGTAGGTACATACTTTATATTGAAAGCTACCTAAGTGAATTAATAAATAGATTAATTATTTCGAAACTGCATTTGAGCTGGGATAAGTTTTGTTTTGGATTGTAGTTGCTGGCAGAGTAGGAACGTAGTTTATCTTATGGTCTTATAGAGGTATGTGGAACAGGGTGTAAAGTTCACTCATTATGCTTGTCCAATTTTTTTTTTACTTTGCCCTACTCTAGGATTTTTTCCTGTATTGTGGGTGCGTTTACAAACATTTAAACTCACATACACAAAAAGCCAGACCTGGACCTGGATTCAGCTTATGTTTCTAGACGGGGGGTCTAGACACATGAGCTGAATTCACGGTTACAATTGCGCGTCGATGACCCCGCCACCCTGTATTATTAGCCTGAAATACGAAATCGATGAGTGATAACCACTAACAACTTGACGTGTAGTTTCATTTCGAGCCTTTTAAGTTTCATTTTTCCTTCACACATTTTTACTTACAACGGCTACGTCCTGAAATTTTTAATCTCATCAATTAGGAAAACTATTCATAGAAAACGAAACTTATTGATAAGTCATTGGTAGGTATGGTACTTGAGGTTGGACGGCGCCCGCCGAGGCCGGCCCAGAATGAGGTGGCGAGTCGACCCCGCGTACCGTGTGGGATGGTTCGACGTGGCGATGGTGGCGCGGAAAAAGCGTTCGTGAAAAGATTTATTTATTTATTTATTGACAATTTAAAAGAACAAACCTTACACACAAATTACAACAATCCTGTGATTTGTGTCTACTAGTACAAAATACAATTACGTATGTCTAATAAATACCTGTGTATTTAGTAAGTGCAATGCGTGCCACGAAAGATGAGACTTGACACACCACGTGGTTTGACTTGCGCAGTACACGATTTTAGGTATCTTTAGCGGTATGAGGTCTGAGTGCGGGACGGGACCGGACGTCATAGGGGCGGCGGAAAGAGCGGGGGAGGCGGGGTCAAGTCTCATCTTTCGTGGCGCGCATTTTAAGGGGCTTACAGGACCTAAACACAAAAAAAATTTTCATCGGCGAGGCCTATAATCGTCAGAGAATTTTAACACCGTGCACTGCAGTGTAGAATATTGTAGTTTTATGTCAGCGCCATCTCTTGACCGATAGTGGAACTAATGTAACTTTGGTGATGATTTCTGAAAAAGTGTACTATTTAGAGACTTTAATTTATTTTTCCTGTAATCTTTACATAAACTTCTGTCACATAGAATAATTTCAGATTTTTCTCTTTGCAAACTTCGGAGATAAGCGGGAAGAACGGTAATTTTTTTACATTTTTATCAAAAGTCGAAAACTGTGCCTATAAAAATAAGAAAAAATGTTTGAGAATGTATAAACTGCGCTCTTTCATATGATACCCCACATGTCCTAATGGTAGCCCCATTTCGAATATTTCAGAACCCCTTTCAGTCCCTATTGCAAAAAAAAAATTGCTTTCTTATTTGCAAAATAGTTGGGCAAACGTCATCTAAAACTATTCCAAATTTCAAGTTGATAGCATTAGTAGTTCTTGAGATATCCAGCTGTGACAGACAGACAGACAGACAGACTGAGTCTCACCATAAGGGTTCCGTAATTCCGTTTACCATTTTGGTACGGAACCCTAAAAAGATAACGTAGACGGACTAGAAAATAAAATCCAAAACAATTTTAAAAACATAAGAATGTCAATGAGAATATATCTAGGTATAGACGCCAGTACATCAAGCTACCCGAAACTGTCAAATTTTCCCAATCAACTTTGAACCTTATACGTTAGCGATAAAGTTGAAAATCTATTAAAGAAATTTGACAGATGTAGTAGCTTGATGTGCTGGCGTCTGTACTTTTGGTCTAGGTCGCAAGCGCTCCTGTTGAGCGTGAGGTGCTGGGTTCGATTTCCAGATCGGTTAAAGGGTGTGTTATGTATTGGGTTTTTCCACGCCTGTCTGCCTAACCCTTATGAAATTACAGGCGTGACGTTTTGATGTTATAGTAGATTATTTTATTAATAAATAGCTTCAGCGCACGACTTCACCCGCGTGGACGTCAGAATTTATACCACGAGAACGTGCTACCGGAACAAAAGTAGCCTATGTCCTTCCCTAGGACGCCATCTATCTCCTTGCCAAATTTTATCGAAATCCGTCCATTGGTTTAGACGTGAAAAGGTAACATACAGACAGAGTTACTTTCGAATATATAATTATTTATTTATTTATTTAAACCACAATTATAACACCTTTACAGACTTGTCCAAGGCGATGTTACAAGTTACTATGTCTAATTATATCATAATATCAGACCCTTTTCAATATTAGTTGTGCCTTTTGAATGAATCTCGGCAGGTTTTGCCCAAATATATCCTCCGATACTGTAATAATGTTAATAATACGTGCGGCTCGTGACATAGGGGCAAACTTGAGTAGGTTTGTCCTAGCCGCTGGCACGTCTAACAGAGCGGGGCGGCGGCGCGCACCTACGCACCCGTCCGGCGCGCGCAGCCGCAGCGCTGCCAGCACCTCCGGGTGGTGCAGCAACCCTAGCAGTACGCTCGCCACATACTTGACCAGCGCGACGTCCCTTCTTACTGCCAGCCTGGTGTACCCGACCATACCCAGGACGAACAGACTCGGATACATCAGGGGATAAAAGGGATAAACCCCATACTGCTTACGGTAAAGAAATCTAGCAAATTTGTTTTGAATTTTTTCCAACATGAGGCTGTATTTTCCTTCATGCGGATTCCAAATGATTGCACTTGTTTCTAGGTGGCTTCTCACAAGTGCATTGTATAAAACTTTAACAGCTGCAGTATCTGTAAAATCCTTACACTGTCTCAAGATGAAACCAAGATTTCTGAAAGCCCTGCCGCACATCTCAACTATGTGTTTGCAGAACGTCAGCTCAGATACCATCTGTACGCCCAGATCTCGTACAAATGAGACGCGCGGCATAATTTCGCTGTCCATCTCGTACTGATGTTGTAATGGAGCACGCGCCCTGCTATAACTCATCAGTCATCACACAACACTTTTCAATATTAAAACGCAGCTTGTTGGATTTACTCCATTGGACTACGTTGTCAATGTCAGACTGGAGCCGATTACAGTCTGCAGTGTCCTCAACCTTTAGGAATAATTTTAAGTCATCCTCAAACAGTAGACACTTCGCGTCTTTCACAACTGTAGGCAGATCATTAATTATTAAAATGAATTCCAAAGGCCCAATATTACTCCCTTGATTTACACCGGAGAACGTGTAATAAGGTCTGGATTCATGCCCCCTAAACTCGACGTACTGTCGGCGCTCGCCAAGGTAACTAGCAAAGAATTTAAGCAAGTGCGGTGTGAATCCCATAGCAGAGAGTTTGCACAACAGTACATCGTTATCCACGGTGTCAAAAGCTTTCCGGAAATCAAAATACGCCACATCCACCTGCCCTCCGGCATCAATGACGGGCGACAGATAGTTAACAAATGACAACAAGTTACCCCCCGTACTGCGACCCGGCCGAAAGCCATGTTGAGCGTCTGACAGTTGTGAGCTCACCTGAGTATAAATACTGTTATGCAACACAGATTCAAATACCTTCGCGAACGCCGACAGCACCGCCACCGGTCGGTATCCACTCACGTCAGTGCCTGCCCCCCCTTTAGGGACTGGGATAACACGCGTGATTTTCCACTCGTCTGGGTAGTGACCCTCCCGCAAACACAAGTTGAAAACGTGCAACAAGGGCTCCTCAAAAACCATGCGACAATCTTTGACAATGTAAGGGGGTATGCCGTCTGGACCCACTGAGCGTTTGGGCTTGAGACGCAGGAGCGCCGCGCGCAGGTCTCGCGCGTTGAGGCGGTCAACATGCACACGCGCCGCCCCCGTCGCTCCGCCACCTGCGCCTTCCGCGGCCACCGGGTCCAACGTCGGCCGCTTCTCATTGTGAAAATACAAGGCGAAATATTTCGCACACTCCTCCTCTTTCAGCAATAAGCCGTTCTTTGTGACTTTGGGTTTATTGCGCCTAGATTGCTTACTCCTAATAAAGTTCCAGAACGATTTCGGATCCCCTCGTAGGTTTTTCTGAAGTCTGTTCTGGTAGACTTCATAGGTTGAAGCTATCTTTAATTTTACACGAGTTCGAAAACTAGAAAACATTTCATAATCACTCTGGGAGCCAGTAGATTTATATAATTTGTGATAACGCCATTTATGTTTGATATCTCTTATCAAATCAGATGTGTACCATTCTGGATAACTAAACCTAGACCCATGCTTATTTTCTTTAACATTTTTCTTAGGAACGGTCTCGTCAAGAATCTCATTCACTATTTTATAAAAGTAAGTTAAAGCCGCCGCGGAGTTCTGAATATTAAACAAAAACTCCCAATTTATTAACCTAAAAGAATTATACAAATCTTGAAAATCAGCTTTATAGAAATTCCACCTGTGTCCATTGAGTGACGAAACACTTTCATTCTGAGAAAGCCCCCGGCTACCCACTGGTTCCCGATGAGAAAGCCTGGCGCTAATGACCAGCGGCGGATGCTGTGTATCAATATTAACTAAAGGTTCCTCAGAGAGTTGTACCCCTAAGTCACTCAAATCAAACGTAGACAAAACCAAATCTAAAGCACGATTATTAACATTGAGAACATTATTTACCTGCCGAAATCCATTGTAGGCAATAAAATATTCCAAATAACTTTGAATTTCCACCGTCGTAGACGGCATATTAAAATCACCAATCACTAAAACTTTGTCATGTTTGACACACACGTTCTCTAATATATGAAATAAATGCATGTACTCAGTAGCATCACATTTTGGCGGAATGTAAACAACACAACACAAGAACAGAAAATTATATTTTCTGTATACCGTCGCGCACACAATCTCAAATAAGGCCTTGTCCACATTTTCAACAGAAACGCGATTTAAACTAAAACGCGGGGAAGCCGCCAAAAATACTCCTCCTTGTTTTCGCCCGTCTACTCGATCACATCGTATTATGTTGAATTCACTTGGAACTAATTCTCCATCATAAATCCCTTTATTGAGACCTGACTCTGTAATTGCAAATATTATATCATACGTCGATGCCAATATATTATTATAGAACGTATTTGTTTTCGTTCGTAATCCTCGAACATTCTGATAGTACACTTGAATGTACTTATTGCTGGCTTTGATTGCCTTTTGCCGGTTTGCGGGAGTTTCGAAACCACACCCATTGGCTGAATTGTGCATTTAATGGCCAACTATCCACGTTATTAAGCGTATCAAAAAGTGATTCCGGCACTCCGATCATAAATGACGCATAGTCTCTTGCACTCTTCGGAACTATTTTTTCCACTTTAATATCTGCGCATCCACAGATTCCCGCCACATGTTCACCTATCGCCTTCTCAGTTGTGTCAGGATGTAGTGACCACACATGCAAAAACTTCTTCCTCTGAATTGCTTGAAGCGTAGCTATTTGAGTGTTTCCTCCTTTTTGTATGGCATTAGCAACTTTTTTCGTTTTTTTTTTATTTTTAGCTACTACTTGCCATTCTTCGGAAACAGGATTATCCTCCAATACTGTGCCAGCGGTTTCCGATATACTCTCGCTGGTTTCCTGCAGTATGGACACAGCCTTATTCTTGGCTCGCTCGGTCGCTCGGCGCGCACGTTCCGTCACCTTTTCGTGCGGTTCCTTAGCAACACTTCCAACGTTCATCTTACTTGTATGCTGAGCAAAAGGTATCCCAACTGGTTTTTCCATCTCGCTTTTTGAATTATCCGTAGAAATAACTTGAAGCTCGATCTTCTCAATTTTAGTGGACAAATCTGCAAGTACCCTCGTCTGTTCCTTGATTGTGACAAAATAATTTCCGATCGTCCGCTGCTGATCTTCAATTTTATTGTTTTGCAACTCAATCACTGCAGTTTGAGCCGCAATTTTTGCTGTCAACGCTGCCACTTTCTTCATTAGCTCGTTGAACGCCGATTCAACATTAAATTTGGACATTTTAACTATTAATCGAAATAAAATCACGGAGACGAAGTTCGCGTGTCAAAGTGCAAGTAAAGTAATATTCTATATAGTATATATTATATAGTACTAGCTGCGCCCCGCGGTGACACCCACTAAGTTTCTATCCCGCGGGAATATCGGGATAAAAACTATCCTATGTCCTTTCCCGAGATTCAAACTATCTCTATACCAAATTTCATCTAAATCGGTTCAGCAATTTAAGCGTGAAGAGGTAACATACAGACAGACAAGACAGATAGACACACTTTCGCATTTATAATGTTAGTATTAGCTGTGGTATTAGTATGGATGGAATATGGAATGGATGGATTGATTCTATTGTCATATTATTATTTCAACTCCACACGCGTAATTTACACATTTCATTTTGAATTTGCCGCTTGTATGAAAACGTTATGTTATTCATCGATGACAATAAATTAAGCTTTTTATTGTTTTGTCACAAAGGGAAAAACAACTATTTGTATTCCTTTTAACCTAAATTATAACATAACCTAATTTTTTTGACTGTTTAAGAAATTCAATAGTGATAATTAACCCTAAAAGAATAAATCAATAAATACGAACGTTGCGTGTAAGAGCAGAAAACTAAACGTATCACTAGTGCTAACATTGTTTAATAGATGGTGCTGTACGCTATGTGTACTGTTTAATCATAGGAGCGACCAATCAAATATTGTTATGTGTCCCACTTTCATGACGTCATTATTTCCACGTTGGAAGTTGGGAGGAAATGTCATGTCGCTTTATATTTTGTAAACTGATGTTTGTAAATTAAAAAATTATCAAAATGTTGTAAATGCAAAGCATATCTTTTCAATTCCACAGTGTGTAATGAACTAAATAAATTATTTATGCCGGTAATAGCTGCAGTTCGTAACGATGACCTCAATGTGGAACTTGTCAGATCAAAATGACTCTCCACAATGACGAAGTGAACAGGATTCTGGATTATCTTACTAGAAATGACCACGAGCTTGACGAAGTGAATAAGAAGTCAAATAAAATGGATAACTTTCAGCAGGACGGTCTAATGGTGCGTATCTTACACATTTAGTCGGTAATCTTTATGCTGAATACTGATAAGCTATCGCTCCGTGCAGATATTGTGATGAACCGGGTCGCTAGAATGTACGCGCGGTGTCGTAGACGTGCAGTGAAGTAATAGTGATCGGCCGGCGATTGTCGAACCTCGTTGAGCAGCTTTCGTGAACTCGCGCTCCCACTTTTACCGTTATACGTTCATTTGGTTTCGTGAACGGACGTAGCTCACTCGCGGTCTCACTAACTTAACATTCCCGTGTCTTCCTTATCTAATTAGTTAATTCCCCCTAATTTGAGCGAGGGTTTCCCCTAACGAGCGCGTTGTGTTGTGGTAATCTTTAGTCAGGGCAGTGCGTCACGGAGTTGCGACGCGCCGGTCGTACGCCGCGTAAACAAGTTGTACTTTGCCAGCTAGGCACCATGCGGTTGCTATCACTTCCATATGCCGCCTAAGTTTTAATAAATATTCACTGGTGGACATCCCAGCTACATGGTTACCAATTACAGGAATTAAATAGTGTATTATTTAAAGTGCTTTGCAACAATCTTCAGTGATATTTTTCCTCAAAAGAACAGTTTTGTGTGAATCACCAATGTTAATAGTGTTGATGTAACATCCATGCAAACGAGAAGTGTTTAAAATGGATAGAAAACTAGATTTAATGTCTATTTTTGAGGTAATTTTCATTTTTAATATTTCTTTGTGTAAATATCTGATTTGTTTTGAGGGTAGTTTATCTTATTTATTTTTATTTGACAAGGTCATTGGGATACAATTATCTGTCCTGGCCGTGCAAATCATCATCCCTATCATTATTAACTACCAGCGCTAATATCTAAATAAAATAAAAGATAATGGTTATACAGCAACTGAATGTACATTACTTAAAGACCTGATAAGAAGCACTTGTTTTATTTATTTCTACAAGCCGTGTAGTGAAAAGATAAAAGTATATTACTTAAATGAAACTTTTAAATGCGAAATGAAATTCTTTTCACTAAAGAAGGCTTCAGTGAATCGAAAAAATGAAAGTTGTATTAGCAAGTTAAATGCAAAGTGCGGAACTGACTCACGTCTTTATGTATTTATCTTCTTGGGCCTTGGGAATTCTTGTATGACTAATTCGTTGGGAATATAAGATTTACTGAAATCTTTCTAATATAATTTAAAAAATAATGAGAGCCAATATTTAGTTGTGTATTGGTTGATAGCTAAAAAGTATTGTTGGGGTTTGGGGATTCTTGTACGAGTAATTCTTTTAGGGTTGATTTTGCCAAAGTCAGATATCTTTTATCCATGGAATAAAATTCATGTCTGACAGATCTAGTATGGATAAACTGTAAAAAAAAAACAAAATTTATTCTCAGTATAAGACATGCTCTACTTTATAAAAGTTTGGTGAAATTCACCCTTTGGATTATAATGAGAAAATACTGAAATCTTTCTAACAAGAATTCAGGTATTTTGTTGTGTTTAGAATGATAGCGTATAAAAGTATACTTCATGGAGGCAGAATGTTTCTTAAACATTGCATAAATTATAAGCTAATTTAGAAATTATGCAATAATATGAAACTATGTTAACTGTTACCTATGACATTAAAAGAAATTAGTAATTTATTATCATGGAAATGCACTCAAATTAAATTGCCATTAATTTCAGTAATATTTGCATGCATTGCATCAGTCAAAGAGTAGTCTTGTTTTTCATTGCATAATGATATCTTTGGATTACAAACACACATATCCTTCAAAGTTTTTGTTTATTTTGTGCTATCTCTGGACTTAGAAAACCTCATGAAGGCTGTGATTAAAAGATATTCTGTTCAATTTTATGATAACTACCTGTTATAAATTAAATCGCCATTAATTTCAGTAATGATTGCATCAGTTACAGGGTAGTCTTGTTTTTCATTGCACAATGATATCTTTGGATTACAAACATACACATATCCTGTAAAGTTTTTGTTTATGTTGTGCTATCTCTGGACTTGAGAAAACCTCATGAAGGCTCTGATTAAAAGATATTATTCTGTTCCATTTTATGATAATACCTGTTATTATTGGTAAATCAGAATAAGAACAACTAATTATATCTTTCTCGCTGACTTTGTCCTTTCAATTTCAAAAGTGCCTATAATTAGTTTAATAGATATAAGTAAAAGCTTTGAATTTGTGAGAAACCATCACTTTATAAACATCTTAAAGAACTTAAAAATGAAAGGCGCATGCATTATCTGAAATAAGATTTTCTCTCAGTTTCCAATAATTAATACTTAAGATACCCTAACATTTATTAAGTATATGAATTATTGCATTTTGTGATATAAAATTGCAGTTGTGAAGTCTTTGTTTACCTGATGTAGAATGTAGGCTTCCATTACACAACATTTCTGATCCACATTTTCATAGTTATTTTAGGAATGTCATCAGCCCACTGTGACTACATAAAATGTAGTCACAGTATAAATCCATACTAATATTATAAATTCGAAGGTAACTCTATCTGTCTGTCTGTAGCACCACCACGAAATTGTAACTATATTTTTATTTTTATTAATAACCAACTCATATTAACAGTTTGCACCACACATACAATTTATTAGTCAATATTAGTAATTACACATGTCATACAATCATAAAATTACATTAAATCACATAATAAAAACTGGACAAAAGATGAAATTAAATTAAATATAATAAAATAATAAGAAATCATTACCATTAACTAATGAATATGACATTCACAATTATTATTACTAAGTATTTACTTAATAAGGTTTCTAGTAATAACTTCATTCCCTGACATATAAAACTTTATTTTAGACTAAGATCAATATTTTGTTAGTTTTGATGTTAGTAACAATAGTGCTTAGGTTAGTATTGTTAGCTTTCACAGATTATACATTATTATTACATGGGACTTTAATTGGCGAAAGGTGGGGTACACCTCTGCCTAACCCTCTGGGGAATACCAGGTGTGATGTTATGTTTATGGGTTCTAGTAATATATTTACAAATGTTCATAATACTGGAAGGGTGAATAATGCTGAGCGTTTGCTTGCTCTAAGTTTCACCCTGTAAAATTAACTTATTTTGGTAACTTCCAATTTTCTTACGTAAGCCATTCATAATAGACAACAATGAATCAGTGAATTAGTCACCATGTTTCAATACAGGTTGGCGCTTTCGTCACCTGCATCCGTCAAGAAGACGATTCTACCCGTCATACTAAACAACTCTCGCTATGAAACTCATATGCGACTTCTACAATTCTCCTTCCGACTTAGGGAACAAACTCCTATTTCGATGCATGTATGTTTTTTTCGAGTCTTGTGTGTTTTATAACGAAAGTTGTTCAGTATAACCCACTCAGGTGGAACCACCCCCTTGACTGGTCTTGACAGGGTGGCGATTTAGTCACCTGCATCCGGCCGGTGACTAAATACAAATAATTGATAAATTCAAAATTTGTGTTAAATTAAAATTAGTTGGCGAAGCTTCACAACCCATAATAATTATGTACCTAGGTTACATTATCACAGTTCTGATGAACGCCTTTCTTTACAGTCGGACTCCTGGCCGACGTCAGACGACCTGCTGGAGAATATATTCTCCTTGGAGCAAGGTTCCCTCAACTTCCTCGAGGATGCTATGCCCGACTTCAATCTCTGCGAAAACGTGTCGCAACCCTCGGAAGCTATCAGCAGCTCTTGCTCTGACAGTGGACTGTCAAGCGACCAGGCTGAATTGTAAGTAATTTGATGTTATTGGGCGGAAAATTAGAAAGAGCTGACTCTTGAGATGACGGCTAATAGAGACGTATGGATGAAGAAGACATGCTACGCCGTCCAAAAATAAATGATTTTATTTTGTAAGTAGGTTTGTACAAACATTTTTACAAGCCAATCATATTTTAAAAACTACATAGATGAGGCCTACGCAAACTCAGAGGTCACAGTCTCTTTTAAAGTCCAGACATAGTCTTGGTCAGATCATGTGAAGACCATTGATTTGAATAAATCAGATTAACAGCTGGGCGATTCTTACCGCCACGACAATGCGTTGCCATTCCAGAGACGAAAGCTAAAATGTCTTATGTGCTTTTAATTACACCTGCAACCTTAGCCTTCCTTCTACCACGTTACCACGTTCATGTTACTTTTACTAAGCTATAATTGGGGTCGCCGAGTCGTCTTGTACTTGGCAGCAATTGCAAAAACCACTCAACATAATGAATCAGCATCTGTATCAATTTGCCTAGCCGTTTTCTCAACTATGTTGGGGTCGGCTTTTAGTCTAACCGGATGCAGCAGAATACGAATATTTTACATGGAGCGACTGCCTTTCTGACCTTCACAAACTTTTTTTTATTGCTAAATGGGCCCGCTCTTGACCTCGAGAATGCCTGATGGAAAGCGATGGATGAGGTCTATGATAGAAGGAGCATGCCTAAAGCACTGGAACTCACGCATCGACGAAACAGCAGGCTGCTTGACGCCGGACTCCGATGTGAGGGTCGCAAAGCCAGCGGGCTTTAGCCCTACCACCGCAAGGGAAGATTTGGCCAGTCAAATAAGGTGTTGAGTGACCTATTGACTAGGTAACACCATACCCCTTAATAAGACTGATTCTCAGACTTTTGGGCGTCTGACTACCCGTAACTAATGATAACCAAGACCAACGACTGACTAACGGCTTAGGGCAACGGTGTGCTTTCCGAGGCACGGAATAATGAATCAGCATCTGTATAATCAATTTTCGTTGCTGCCTTTCAAATTGGTTGTACAGATGGTTTTGATTAGTGTTTACTGTCAAGGACTCGCTATCGCACGAATTGTTGGAATTCGAAAAGAATTTAATTTAAAATCTATGTTGCTTGATAACTTGATAAGTGTTCACGATGTTACGTAACATCATTAGGCTGCTTGCAGAGAGAATTGTATTTAGAGTATCTTACGTAACAAACCGGCATACAGTTTCTGCAGTTGTACCTTGGACTCTGCCATTGAACATCGGAATCTATAAATTGTTAGGAATTATCTTGCAACATGGGTCTACCTACACAACAGCTTCAATCAGGGCTTTATCTAGTACGTAAAATAATAAGTTAGAGTTAAATTGTCTATTAGGCTAGATTGTGATCAATTATTAAGAACTTTCTTATTAATACAGGGAAAAAAGGGCTTTCTGGACTCGCGAGTCGTAAATTTTCTGCAGCTTGGTCTGAAATATAAAATACTGCCTAAGACAGGTTGATGATGTTACCACGGCGTATATCAACTGCAGAGTGGATGCTCCCTACCAAACCTCGTATATAAATCGTGGAATAGGGATTTCTCCTGGCTTGAAATAGGGTTCGCCATTTTATTGCATTCAGTGTCTAGACCAGCATAAAAAAATACTATTACGAAATTAAACCTCGCATGCGAAAGAAATTAGTTGACTTAAACAACGGGTTTTAATACAATTACCTGGTGGTTTTACTAGAAAAACTAGTCTTGCCGACTGCTGAAACCAATGATACATAACCAGCTAGAATTATCCTTGTACATAAATGCAGAATTTGTAATTTGCGCTTCGAACTTGTTACGACCATGACAGATAACTGGCTTGGTAGCAGAAACTTCCTCTAGTACAATCTGCTTTTTACATTTCTATGACACATACCTATTTTAGAGCAGTGGTGGGTGGCCCAGTGGCACGTCTTTACTTTGTGTAAATTCTTTCATCACCACTGCTCTCAAAACGACGAAGGAAAACATCGTGAGTAAACCGGCATGTCCTCGAACAAAACATCGAAGACATGTTGTCACATGTCACCACCAACCCGCACTGCGACCGCGTGTTGGATTATGGCCCACTCCCTCTCACAGAGTGGAGGCCTGTGTCCCAGCAATGGGATCATTTTAGGCTGATTATGCTACATTGCTACTTAAATTTGGCGTAATTTCGGCGCTATAATGTCGCACAACAACAGTTTTTCTCCTGTATCGTGTAACTAGAGTGTACCTTAGTTAGATAGAAGTGTACCTCTGCCTAACCCTTTGGAGAATACAGTCGTGATCTTATATTCTGTCATCGTATCTTCGAGCATGCGCACTTTAATCTCTGAACTATTCTGCAGCTCTTCAGTTGCAGTTGCCTTAGCCCGGATTTGGCCCACGCACAAGGTCAAAGGCGTCGCAGGATGCGAATTGGGCCAAGTTTAAAATTCAATTAGTGTAATGCGCTTAACTATCCACTTGATTGGATTATTACAAAATATTTGTTATAGTCACGTAGCCCCATGATATAAGAAAGATATGGTAATACAAGTGAATCTCGGCAAACACATTAATATTCGTCGTAAGTGCCGCTAAGTCAAGTTCAAGGACCTTTATTGCTGTATAATAAAGGCCATTTTAGCGCAACGCTAATGACTATTATCAAATCGTGAAGTCGTCGGACGAGTCCACCCTATTCTCAGGTTAATGAACAAGGTTTTGAATACCTGTAAGACAACTTTACTTTTGGTAAACATGTTAGTTTTGAGTTTTTGAATATTGCAAAAGATTTCATCATTGTGTAGGCGGGCAACCTGTTGCGTTTGAGAAACCTTTTCGTATGACTCAAATTTTTCTCTAATTTCTTTGAAAGTCTTTTGATATGACTTCGATATTTCTCTAATTTCTTTCAACGCGTTTTTAAGGCTCCGTATACGAAAATGCCATCTTTTGTCAATTTCTTATTTAATAGTGAGAAAACTTAAAATAATTAAAACATGTAGTCTGTGTGACTATAAAAAATTACAGTTTTCGTGGCGCTAAGCCATTCTTCACACTGAAACGTGGTCGCTCACAATGGGCCTTATAAGAAGGCTAAAAGTCACCCAAAGGGCAATGGAGAGGGCTATGCTTGGAGTTTCCCTGCGTGATCGAATCAGAAATGAGGAGATCCGCAGGAGAACCAAGTTAACCGACATAGCCCGAAGAATTGCCAAACTTAAGTGGCGGTGGGCAAGGGCACATTGCTCTCAGAACAGATGGCCGATGGGGCCAAAAGGTTCTGGAGTGGCGACCGCGTACCGGAAGACGTAGTGTTGGAAGGCCTCCCATAAGGTAGTCCGACGACCTAGTGAAGGCCACAGGAACCCGTTGGATGCGAGAAGCACAGAACCGGTCAAAGTGGAGGTGCTTGGGGAAGGCCTATGTCCAGCAGTGGACATCTTTCGGCTGAAATGATGATAATGAAGCCATTCGTATCAGTCACAGCATCTGTTAATAGTTTCATCGCTTTGGCGCTCTCGAAAATATTGTTTATTTAGCCTTTAATTTACTTGATGATTTTTTTTTTTCGAAAAATAGGTTTTTTCAACATATTTTTTTTGCTTTATTTTGTATGAGACTCAGATATTTCTCTAATTTCTTTTAAAGCCTTCTGGTGTGACTCAAACATTTGTCTAATTTCTTTTAAAGGAATGTCGCTACAACGCAGAACTCGAATGATATGACTAATCAGCTAGGAATTCGGCATAACATTCTTTAAAGCTCCTTAACCTTAACCACAAGATCTTGTTATATTACAATAAGATTGTACTGCGTCTAACAAGAGCCGGCCATGTTGTTTTATTGGCATAATTTTTTCGAAGCAAGAAACGTTAACGATAGTACATTTTATCTATTACTTCCAATCATAAGCCCGTTAAGAAAGCAATGACTTACGCATTGATGCAATGGGAACGCGTGTGACCAATTTATTTTTGTAAAGTGTAAAATGTTAGTGACACTTGGTATTTAGTATTCTAATCAGTGCCGACGACGAAACGGCACGCGATAAGAATTCATTTTATTATAACAGGCAGAGGGTATACAGAATTACAGATCATATTATGTGAGGATGCACGCCTATAAAATTGTGTAGCAGGTTCTTATAGTTTTTAAACAATTTTGAATTTTCTGTTACCAGCCAGTATTTTTTTAATGTCTTGATGGAGTATTCAATAGCCTTGGTTCGTGTAGGTTATAGCCAATTTTTGCTGTTACCAGCCAGTATTTTTTTATGTCTTCATGGAGTATTTATAATAAATAGCCTTCGTGTATCATTAAAGTAGGGTTTGTTGCTTAGTTTATGGTTTTTGTAATTTAATTTTGCAGAATCTTGCATGCCTGTTCGCTTAATGTTTAGTTTGCAATTCATTCGTTTAGGTAACTTTTCTTTTTAATATTCATTTATTTCATTCCATATGGTGATAAAAGATGTGAAAACTTACAAATATATGGACCCATATAAAAAGTTTTGCTGTTTCTATCCAGAATTGGTTTAATGTCTTAATTTAAGGGTCTTCTTATATTAATGGTCTTCATGTATTGAACATAAATACTTAGTGGGGTTTATTGCTGATAGCCAATTATGTATCGAAGTATTAATAATATATTTTCCTGTTCGCATTTTATCTTTTTTTATATTTGGGTGTTTGTTTTTTTTATGTCTGGGTGTTTTTCCAGGTTGGATTATTCTGTTAGGTTCCTTATTTCCGTACAAGACCCTAATTGCGTAACATACTATCGATCTCATCTGAATAATTTTGAAGGATATTACTAATCCATTGCATCATATGTTTGAAAAATGTGTCTGTTCACAACGTAAATAACGCAATGAATGTTGTTGAACTGTCAAAATTAGAGCCATTGCTACTGTTAGTGTGTTAGGCAATAACAGCGAAATTAAATATAATAATAAAATGAAATATGAAGATGTGTTTTTTTTTTTTAATAGTTTTTTTCTTAATCTGTATTCTGCTACTGTCATAGCCTGATAGACTGAGGGCGCATTCTACAAAACGTTTATACATAGAATAAGTCTTATACTGGGAATACATTTTGAATTTTTGACAGTTTTTCCATACTAGAACTGTCAGACGTCAATTTTATCCCAGGGATAAAAGATATCTGACTTTGTTAAAATCAGCCCTCAACCGTACACCTTATCAGTATCTTATCAATATAAACAGTTACACACGTTTATAATAAACTGATACCATAATCACTTGCTCTCATATACTTACCTATCAAATAGAAAACAAAGTAAAAAGGTTGGACTACATTCGAAGCATTGAGGTCAACAGTGTGGCAACATAGCTACGTAAATAAGTAAATAGATAATAGATGATGTACTATATCAATAACTTATATACAATGGCCGGTGTTTGCGGTTCAAGACACGCCATTGAAATACGCCGTGGTGCTTAAACAACGGTAGAGGTTGACGAAGGGCACTTCTAGGTTATAACATTTTTATATTTGTGTTAAAATGACGCATACGGTCTACTTCCCGTGATCGGGGAAGTGATGAGTTTTAGTTGAAATATGCAGATTGATACGAGGAAAAAGTTTATTATCTTGCAAAACGATTATGGTCGACAGTTCTGAATATTTTTTAACTCGTTCTGCCCGCGACTTTGTCCGCGTGAAACTTTTTGTTCCTCCCGAGTCACGCCGTCGCATCGCATCGCCTGCTCGCGAAATTACTACTTTTTCGCTTAGCGTAGGTACTTCCTAACTTTTTTTTTGCTCGGCTTCTAAGGGTTCGTGTGATGTAAAAGTATATAGCGTTAAGTATATAGCGTTCCTCAAGAATTGGGCTATCAAATGAAAAATAATTCCAAATCCGACTGGTAGTTCCAGAGGTTAGCGTGTTCAAACAAAAAAACTCAGCTCAACTTAAAAAAGCTTCATTACTTGTAGGTACTAGCTACACCCCGCGGTTTCACTCGCATAAGTGACGATCCCGTGGGAATATCGGGATAAAAACTATCCTATGTCCTTTCCCGGGACTCAAACTATCTCTATACCAAATTTCTTCTAAATTTGTTCAGCGGTTTAAGCGTGAAGCGATAACAGACAGACTGACACACTTTCGCATTTATTAATATTAGTATGGATAGTATAGATAGATAATAGATATAAACATAGTGTCCCACTCTGTGATAATCATCATTCTCGTGCCTTTATCCCAATTTATTTGGGAAGTATGTCACAATATGTTTTCTTCTTCCATACTTCTCCATTAAGGCTCCTACAAACAGGCGCGACACGACACGCGACATAAAGGCACCGCAAGTCGCGCAACGAACAGTGCCTTTGTGTCGCGCTCGCGCACAATTCGCGTCGCGTGTCGCGCCTGTTTGAAGCAGCCTTTAGTCGTTATCTCAGTAGTCTCCCCCTTTCCAGCCATATCATCTTTCATACAGTCCATCCATCGTTTCTTTGGTCTTACCCATACTCTGTGATGTTGATAGACTTTTTAAATTACCAACACTTCGCATTTTATTTCATCAGCCGCCTTTTGTGACCTTGCAGACAGGATAGCGGTGACGTTTTTTACCAGATTATGTCGCAACAAGGCTGAGACATCCTTGTACTGCATTATACAGGTTGGTAGGGCCGTCGACGCGCAGCCTGTTACCATGGATTCAGAACATGATTGATCTGTGTTGAAATTTTGTGTGGGTTATTAAAAAAAATTGCCATTCCATACATTTTGTCCGTGTAGGTATTGCGCTTTTCTATGGCACAGCTGATTTTTTTTTTTTCATAACCGACGAATACTTTCTGCGCTAGAATCATGTGCTGAATCCATGGATTCAGTTTGCTCGTCGATGTGGAATGCCACCCTGTATATCTTGACGAGGTGGCGATTAACAGTACCTACTACTTAGAGCAAAATTTTTGTAAAAAAAAAATCTCGCATAAATTCATTTTAAAGACTCCTTCAAACAGGCACGACACGCGATAAAATCGCGCGCGACACAAAGGCACCGCAAGTCGGCACCGCAAGTCGCGCAGCGAGCGGTGCCTTTGTTTCG
Source organism: Luperina testacea (assembly GCA_927399505.1). NCBI lineage: Eukaryota > Metazoa > Arthropoda > Insecta > Lepidoptera > Noctuidae > Luperina > Luperina testacea. Next base: position 7,582,587 of record OV656771.1, read on the forward strand.
CGCGCGATTATATCTTGTGTCGCGCCTGTTTGTAGAAGCCTTCATTCGAATCGATATAAAACCAAGGCGCACTTTTACGTGGGGTCACCTTAAGTAACGACTTCTATTATTTCGTTTTATAGTATCAACAACACATAATGTAAGATTTACTGCGACACTTATCATTTAGGTACCTACTCGTTGAGATAAAATCCATGATTGCTTGCGCAGTCTAAAGATGGTATGAAGAAAAAAGTTGTATCGCCCTTTTCTTGACCTTTGCATGGGTTGATGTCCTTTACTCAGGGTTAACCAATATATTACTAAAAGGAGGTAGTAATCATGGGTGAGATTACTTACCTTTTTTATCATTTCCGCGGGCAAACCTTGGATAATGATGGCAATATCTTTCATTATTGCGTTGTAACTGATATTCAGAAAGTATCTACATACTACAGATTAAATATTAAATCGTAGCAGATTACCTAAACTTATATCATTGTATATCGTTAATTATAAAACCGACACAAAGCGAAAATAACAGCTATCGCCGCAATACTTTTGATAACCTAAATACACGAAAGTGCATTCGTCTATTGTTCCAAATTATCGCGTTAACATACTATCTAAATACATAAGCAAGTGGGTACGTAAATACAGATATAAATTGCTGATTCACATTGTCGTGAGCATTCTGAAAAGCCAATGTAGCCTTTGAACGGTGCCTACGTGTACCTGAATTGTTATATTTGCCTTTCACTTACCGACAGGTCTGTCAAAATTCGAGAGCAGCTCCCAGACGATGACTAACGATTAAGTATCAAGTTTTTTAGGTGACAATGAACGGTGAATGGATATTTCACTTAATTTAAATACTTGCTAGATTATAAAACCTGTAGTTACCTACTTAGTACATTTTTGATTGCGTTCGATTATTACCAAGCTCAATGCCGTGCGTAATTCGATGATAAGCAAGAAAAAATGTTATTGAAACACGCACATTTTTCATAACTTACAAGGGGAGAGCGTAGCAGTGGGACACCACTGCTACGCAAAGACCTCCCCCAAGTCCTTCCAGGAACTCTTTTCGCGCCTTGTCGCGCCTGTTTGCAGGAGCTTTTAAAGCATAGTTACTTTTTTACCCATAATTATTTCCTGAAGAAAAGAAAAACTAATTAAACTAGGTACTTATTTCTTTTTAGGGTTCCGTACCTCAAAAGGAAAAAACGGAACCCTTATAGGATCACTTTGTTGTCCGTCCGGCCGTTCTGTCTGTCAAGACCTTTTATCTCGGGAACGCGTGGAGGTATCGAGTTGAAATTAAAACGAACCATATACTCAGGTCTGCGGGGTCCCTTGAAGCTGTGAAAAAATCAAACTTCTAAGTTAACGTAAAGAAAAAGATACGGCCGTTTACGTCGCAAAAAACGTACATTTCCACACTCTCAAGGGAATCAAAATGTATAGGGTACTTCCCGTTGACCTAGAATCATGAAAATTGGCAAGAAGCAAGATCATGTAGCACAAGTAAAGGAAAAAATCCGAAACCGTAAATTTGTTGTTACATTAAATAGGAACCCTCGGTGCGCGAGTCCGACTCGCTCTTGGCTGTTTTTTTTTTTATAAGAAACAACCAGGTTTTGTTTCGTATTCTTCCAGATTATAAGTTATACATAATTCAAGTGCCATTAAAATACTATCATAATAATATCATCTATGTAGTATTTTAGTAGGTACATTTTGACCCCAACAATAGTTACATCCCGCATCGGCCGTAGGCCACACCCCTTGACATCCCCATTTACCCCATTTGAATAGACGTCGTAATCGTAACCTACATCTTTCTATCGATACTTATCTCACAAGTAGGGTGAAATTCATCTGTTATTGCCGTTTATTTTCTTACTTTCTCCTCTCGAATGAGATGTGCCTGATTTTAATACCTGGCAACCTTCCAGATCGATTTTCGAACCTTATATTTAAGGCCGGTTGTATCGAACAGCATTCTGAATTATTGTTATGACCGTATTGGCTAAAATAGGTCGCCAAATCTCCTTCAAAAGTGTCAATAAAGGGGTAACAAACGGGATTATGTTACATTTATAAGCAGGAACCCAGCTGTACACAGTTTTAGTCATTTCCATTGTTTGTTCGAGTTAATAATGAGGGTTTTCTGAAATGACGTTCGCTAAGTGGCAGCACTGACACGTCAGTTCCAGGCATCTGTCAAAGAGCCTATATTTTTTTTAGTCATGCTCATGACTGAATGATGAATGAATGAATGAATCGAATGATCGTCATCATATATTTTATATTGGAAGACCTCTTGCCACATAGTCCGAGAGCCGGCTGTATAAAAGTCCTATGGATCAGATACATGAATCATTTTTGGGGTATGAACAATAAAACCATAGGTCTAGAGGTCGACACCCCTGAAGTTGCTTGATTTTGCCCACATGCAAAATTATGACGTCACTTCCGGTTTTTATTTTAGGTGTAATTGTAATTTTATGAAATACATCAAGAAAATTTATGTCAAACGAAAGTTTTTGATGAGTAGAATAGAAATGTCAAGGGTCGACAAGCTCTATTTATTCGCTACCCTGAGTCGACCTCCGTTAAAAATTATTTTTTTTTAAATTTATCTTAAGCCATCGAATACATGGATTTGCTTACGATTTTCTGAAACTAGAACCTCTTAAATGACTGAAAAAAATTGGTCGACACCTTTCATTTGCCCGGATCTGACTGTCGACTTAGTTTGAAGAATTAAAGAGCCTATGCTTAAACATTTCATCTCTATGTATGTTTAATTATCTGCATATCTTTTCCAAATACATTGATCATTTTTTTTTTATTAATTCTGGAACTCTAACATTACTACAAAAAATTGGTCGACCCCTTTTATTTGCCCGGATCTGACTGTCGACTTAGTTTAAAGAATTAAAGAGCTATGCTTATACATTTCATCTCTATGTATGTTTAATTATTTAATTATCTGCATATCTTTTCCAAATACATTAATATTTTTTTTTTAATTAATTCTGTAACTCTAACATTACTAAAAAAAATTGGTCGACACCTTTTATTTACTCACATCCAACTGTCGACTTAGTTTAAAAAATCAATGAGCTCTAACTCATACGTTCCATCATACGTCTATACATGTTCAATTATCTACATATCTTTTCCAAATACATTAATAACTTTTTTTTCATTAATTGTAACATAACTACAATTTTCTTGAAATACTTACTGTACATTTCTCCATTCTTTACCACATATATTGTGAGTTTTGGTGTTATTTAGTGTTTTGATTAAAGTGTCACTTTTTTGGCTATTAAATCGGCAGTTTTTATTGTCACGAACCCCAAGCTAGTAACACTACTGTCCCAAACTTAGGGCTGAAAAATATCAGGCTCTCCCTACCTACTCGTGTTCTTTTAAGTAAGTATTTCAAGAAAATTGTAGTTATGTTACAATTAATGAAAAAATAAAGTTATTAATGTATTTGGAAATAAATGTAAATAATTAAATAATTAAACATACATAGATATGAAATGTATAAGCATATTAGCTCTTTAATTCTTTAAACTAAGTTGACAGTCAGATCCGGGCAAATAAAAGGGGTCGACCAATTTTTTTGTAGTAATGTTAGAGTTCCAGAATTAATAAAAAAAACCGGCCAAGAGCGTGTCGGGCCACGCTCAGTGTAGGGTTCCGTAGTTTCCCGTCCGTCACAATAAGTGTTCCCACTTATGAGTTTAAAAGTAAAAAATGCTTGCATATACGATTATACTACAAACTTAGTCCAGAAATTATTTTGTACAACTTTTTGTCTTTTTTGTTCAAAAACTTGTTTCCATCCAGTTCAAAATAATTTTCCTAGAAAGTCCTTATAAAGTTCTACTTTCAGATTTTTTTCATATTTTCTAAACTTATGGTTCAAAAGTTAGAGAGGGGGGGGACACATTGTTTTTTACTTTTGGAGCGATTATTTCCGAAATTATTGACATTATCAAAAAATGATTTTAGTAAACTCCTATTCATTTTTAAATACCTTTCCAAAAATATATCACACGTTAGGGTTGAAATTTAAAAAAAATCACTTCCCACTTTACATATAGGGGTGCTACCCTAATAAAACATTTTTTTCCAATTTTTATTTTACCACTTTGTCGGCGTGATTGATATACATATTGGTACCAAATTTCAGCTTTCTAGTGCTAACGGTCATAGAGATTAAGCGAGGACGGACGGACGGACAGACATGGCGAAACTATAAGGGTTCCTAGTTGACTACGGAACCCTAAAAATGATCAATGTATTTGGAAAAGATATGCAGATAATTAAATAATTAAACATACATAGAGATGAAATGTATAAGCATAGCTCTTTAATTCTTTAAAGTAAGTCGACAGTCAGATCCGGGCAAATAAAAGGGGTCGACCAATTTTTTGTAGTAATGCTAGAGTTCCAGAATTAATAAAAAAAATGATCAATGTATTTGGAAAAGATATGCAGATAATTAAATAATTAAACATACATAGAGATGAAATGTTTAAGCATAGGCTCTTTAATTCTTCAAACTAAGTCGACAGTCAGATCCGGGCAAATAAAAGGTGTCGACCAATTTTTTTCAGTCATTTAAGAGGTTCTAGTTTCAGAAAATCGTAAGCAAATCCATGTATTCGATGGCTTAAGATAAATTATAAAAAAATAATTTTTAACGGAGGTCGACTCAGGGTAGCGAATAAATAGAGCTTGTCGACCCTTGACATTTCTATTCTACTCATCAAAAACTTTCGTTTGACATAAATTTTCTTGATGTATTTCATAAATTACAATTACACCTAAAATAAAAACCGGAAGTGCATGCGGGCAAAATCAAGCAAATTCAAGGGTGTCGACCTCTAGACCTATGGTTTTATTGTTCATACCCCAAAACTGATTCATGTATCTGATCCATAGGACTTTTATACAGCCGGCTCTCCGGCTAACAGTGGTGCCAACTGGTGTCGTAAATTTTCACGAAAACCCTCGCTTATTATCAACGAACAAACTCATCATCTCATTGATTTTCATCAATTGACAGGAATCGTTTATATTTGGCACAAAGGGTACGACATAAACCCTAAATGTATGTCAAGTGCTTTGGAAATCGATAGCCATTATAAACAACTTATCGATTCCTTGAAGACGGAAATACTCAGTATCAGTGGCCAAAGCAATTGCTACCAAAATATTTTCTGGTTTCGCCATAATATCTTTTTTCTAGTCAGTGAAGATTTGATAAGACGTAGACGTGTTTATGCGTAACACGTTGATGAAGGTGTTATACGTTCCATGTCATAGGTCCCCCGTCCCCGTGATATTTTCCACGTAATCTCGATTCGTAGAATTTTCTACCGTTTCAAAGTAATTCTCTAGGAATTAGCGTGTGTTTGATCATTATTTTCATGCGTGGAAATTTTATGTAATAACCCGGTATAACGTGCTATGAAATAAACCCTTTTTTGCACCTGTTTATTACGTGTATTTGTACTTCGTTCGAACTCGTCTTCCTAACTGCTATCGATTTAGAATTGTGTTGATACGGTATTTAATTTTGTGACCTTGCGGCAAAAAGCAAGGTCTTGGGCGACTATAATGCGTATTGAACTAGTGTGACCGATACGATAACATAGCTTTCCTCTATCGTATTATAATACAAAAAAATTAAATTAATCTTTTACTGGTAGTACAACTTCTTGTTGAGTGAGCACTTCTTTGTGATCAGTGGTGGCCCAGTGGTATCGGCTCCTAATACTTACGAGCATGTCATGGGTTAAAACCAGTCAGGCGCGTCACTTTGTGTAATTTATTTCCATCACCACTGCTCTCAAAACGGTGAAGGAAAACATCCTTAGGAAACCGGCATGTCCTAGAACCAACAACTCGAAGAGATGACACCCGCACTGGAACCGCGTGGTGGATTGCGACCCACGCCCTCAAACAGAGAGGAGGCCTGTGTCCCAGCAGTGGGAAAGTTATAGGCTGGTTATAGAACTACTTGTGAAAGTTCTATTAATATTGATTCATATTGATTAACAACACTGGTTCCGGTTTCAATGAGGCACTTGAGACATCGTAACCTTGTCTTTAAGGATGGCACCTTGGTCTTGCAGATGTCTGCAGGCAATTTTGAATCATACAGTACATTCGGTCACCACCAGCCTATTTCGCAGTCACCAAAATTTTAAGAATCCTCTAGCAACACACACTAACTCTCATCTCTCTTTACAGCGACTTCGAGCAGCAACTTTCCCCATTCCTGATCCAGAACTCTTGCGATGAAGACGCTGGCGCTTCCCCCGTGGGTCTGGAGCCGACTAGCCCCGGAAACGTGCAGGATGTCATCATCCAAGACCACAGTGATGGCTCCAACTCCTCGAGCGAAGTCGTCGATGATACCTTTGACATGTTGAACTTCGAGCAGAATGTTGTTCCCGGATTCCTTAACAAAAATACATTCCAAAGCCCTGGTAAGTCTTTTTTTTTAATAACATAACGTAGCATTCATACAGCAACATATTTTTTTTTTGGGTGATCTTTAGTACAGACGCCAGCACATCAAGCTATTACAATCTCTCAAATTTCTTTAATAGATTTTAAACTTTATTTCTAAAGCATAAGGTTCAAAGTTGATTGGGAAATTTTGACAGTTTCGAGTAGCTTGATGTGCTGGCGCCTGTACATATGAATTACAGTTACCTACATGTAAATGTTATGGTTTTTGCTGCTTGTCAGAAAAAAGTATTTGTTAGATATCATAAAAAGCCACGTTAAAAAACTTTTGAATGTTTTATCATTCATGATGTTATGGGCGTCAAATTAGTCCTAACATAATAATTTTACTTGACGGGTGACATTGAATTTAAACATTATGTGGCGTTTTCAAAACGTAAAATTAAACGCTCAAGTATTAAAATATTTGTACATTTTATAAATGGTCTTCACGGTTAACAACACGTGTTCACATACTGAAAGAATTTATAAAGCCTTCAACCGGCGCGGCATAGCCAATGTAGGTATGTTAATACGTGCTAGCATGTAGCTAAAAGGTACTTAAATATTTTATAGCAGTCGGAAAAAAGACTTATTGTAAGATAAGACCTATTGTGACTTTTTACCATTTTGTAAAAAAAACTTCCCGAAACTTATTTTGGTATGAATTATCTATACATACTACATACAAATAAATAAAATTGAAGTGTCTGTTTGCAATGTCAAAATACATAACTGCTTTTTACTAAATGCATATGAAAGTATTCATACGGTACTTAGAAACAAAAATTTTTTTTTTTCTAAATGTTGTCTTAGATCTGTCTGTTTGCTTCGACTAATCTCAGAAACGGCAGAACCGATTTTGACAGGACTTTCACTGGCAGATACCTAATGCTATAAGGAGTAACTACTAGGCTACTTTTATTTCAGAAAAAGAAAATGAATTAGGGATCCGCGCAAAAAAAATAAAACCCTTAAAGTCCAATATGTTTTCCGACATGAAAGCAAACAGAGTCCCTGGCACAGTCTGTAGCGAATAATACTCAAATTGCTTTCAAAAAATACCCAGCGTAAATACCAGTTTATTACGCAGATATGTATAATTCGTATGAAGTGAGCTCGGCCAGTATGTAAATATCCAATAACACGTGGCTCGGCCACTTCTCGCGAATCGGAATAACAAGCCTATTATACAAGAACTAGGCACTCTCATCTAAGACTACACATCGAGCTTTTTACATCATTTCAATATAAAAGATACTTATTACATTATCCGTTTTTCGTTTATCGAATTTCAACTACGACCTTCAGATATTAAAAAAAAAATATGTTGTTACTTTTGTCCTCCCCGTTTTGACACTTGAGTCAATAATTATATTAATATCACGAAGAATTTATCGTAATTGTATCACAAATGGAAATATAATAGACGATTTCTTGAATTTAAATTCCGATGTTCGGTTTTATACAGTAAACAATGGTCAATGCTCTCAATCTGCGCACATAATTGTCTCTAGACCGCTGAGTCACATGACTGATGCAATTAATACTAATAATACTGACAGTAGGTACTTATCATAAATAAACAATACGACTATTTCAAAAACAATAACAAGAATCTTCTCCCTAGGTAAAGGCAACAGAAAACGTCGTCTATCGCAAACGCCACAAGTGGCTGTGCAACCAAAAATCCAGAAACCCGCGATCAAGATTGCAGCAACTACAACTAGCACCCCGAAACCGCAGCTAGTTGTAAAGGCACAGCCCCAGAAACCCGTCAAAGTGGCTAATATACAAGTCTTGAACCCACAAACCAAGGTGTATTCCAAGCCGGTTGAAAGCGTTGCCCCGCAAAGGCGAGTGATCCGTGTAGCCCCCATGGCTGGCAACCCTCGTTCCATCCTCCTTCCAGTTACGATAAAAGACATGAAAGATCTCAAATCTATAAAGATCATCAATGCGGCGGATTTGAAGAATGCTTCGAACATTAAATTGGCTGCCGCGAACTTGCTGTCGCAGAGCAAACTGCATGATTTGAAGGTGGAAGCTAGGGACTACGATTATGATCACAGCGGAAATAACGGTGAGAGGCGTTTAATTATTTATATCTAGGTAATTGTAGTGTTTATACATTAGGAAATCACTTTAACGATGGTAGAATATCTGTAATGGTGTTATGTATTGCTTAATTATGGTATCAAATATGCCAAGGAAGGCATCCTGTTAATGCGTTGAATTCAAAGTTCCGTGCTGTTCCATTGTGTTACAGACCTTGTGTATTGTATCTCTTTTTAATCAATGTTTAATTTAGCACGTGGCAATATACTTTCTACCTATCCACAGGGTACGGGTTGTTCTACCATATTTAAATCAGAAAGTCTGTCGAAATTATTTTTTGTCAACGACTTCACAAAATTGCCTCCTCTGAAATTCAGCATCGTTTGCGAAGATGGTCGTTCATTTTAATGTTCAGTAAATTTTCGGTCACGTTGTGGTTTATTGGTAGCAATTGGGCGGACTTAGTGTCATAACGTAATCAACCGGTTGGCCTGGTCATTGGACTCGGTAAATACTTCTGATGCTGTCGTACGGAAATCACTATCATATGTGTCTCAAACGAAAGTTAGAACCATCGCCTTAACAAATAGATAGTCGGTAACAGTAATCTATTCAATAACTTGAACGTTTATTTTTCAAAGGTTCAGACAAACTTAACTTGGCAATAAAGCCAAGGTTATTTCCAAATGAGATCCATTCATGTACTTACATTGTTCAAACCTCGTTCACGTAACACCTCATTGCTGGTAATGACTGGTTTGTGTTATTTTTTTTTACTACATATTAAATGGCAGTAGCGTCGCCTTTTAGTATTTTAAATTTGTAATTAAAACCAATATATATCGTCATTATGGGAATATACTTTGAATATATAAATTTAAAAGCATCCTGTTAGGATGGCCTACTTCAACAGTTCACCTTCCTCTAATTAATTTAACCCTTTATCCCTATACGATAAAAACGTAACTTTATTCCTCCATACAGACGACTCAGGCAGTGAACGCAGTGATGACGACGATGATCACAAGGACGTGGTTCCCGACGGCAAGAACGGATATCCCCGTCTCGTACTAACAGCCGAGGAAAGGCGACTGTTGGCGAAGGAAGGCATCACACTACCCACCAGCTATCCTCTCACTAAGCACGAAGAGAGAGAACTGAAGAGGATCCGACGCAAAATCAGAAATAAGATCTCAGCGCAAGATTCCCGTAAGAGGAAGAAGGAGTATGTTGACGGGCTTGAGGACAGGTAATATTAATAGAATAGAATTTTATTTTGCGAATATGGGTAATACATAATAGTTCTTAACATTATATTTAGCCAAGCCACATTTTACCAATCGATATTAAAACAATTTAAAATTATTTATATCACTATTATTACCTACCCTTCTTTAGATCAATTTATAAATTATTTATTATACAATTCTTAAATCATCCATAAGATTATATATTATCATGTCATTACTATTACAAATATCATTATTATTATAATTCCAAAATCAAAATGTCAGTAATCTAAATGTCAAAGATGAAAATGTCAAAAATCAAAAAATCACATCAAAGTTTCAAAAATCAAGATGTAAAAATCAAAATAAATTTATTTATTTTGCTAAATACAGGACACGTTCTAAGTAATTGTAGGTAGGCTCGCCTCCTTTTGCACGGGACTTAAACATAACTGGCCAAAGCTGGGTTTCTGCTTAACCCTTCGAGAAATACAGGCGTGATGTTATGTTACGTTTAGTTCTAAGTTAAGACATTATTAACCACATTGCATCACTTATTATTATTTTATCTCCCGTATAGAGGCTCGGTCGGGGTTCGATATAACTTAAAATACTGTGTTGAAGAGTTCGAGATTACGCAAAAAAATACATAGTACCTGGAAGAAATTTAGGGAAACCTATGCCCAGCGGTGGGGTAGTATCTAGACAAAATAAAAAATGAATTAGGTAATCTACAAAATTCGCGCAATTTGACTACAAATATTTGTTTTCGGTAGTAATTCAGTATCTTTCCTGGTAGTCTACAAGACAAAGCAATTACTAATTTATCTGATTAGATTAGATATAATTTGAAGGTCTATTTATTAAGTCTCATAAACAATTTTTTATGCGTGCAAAAGATGTCCGTGGGAGATACAAATCTATAAATAAAAAAATATCGAATCAATTTCAATTAATGCGAAGCAATGTGCCGCACGCTATGCCTGTAGAAGGCTGTAACGGAAAATTGCGAAAAATCATGCAACTATGCTACACGGAAGGCCAGATACCTAAAGAGTATTTAAAAATACTTTTTAGGCTGCTAGCAATGAACATTGAACAGTATTACAAATGTCCTTGAGGCAAATACATTCTGAATAATAAACTCATTGCTTATTCAGATGCAAAATTTACAATACATTACTGAATATTACAATATGTCTGTCTATAGTTGTGAATTATTAATTAATATTAACCTAGCAAGAACAAATACCTGTATAAATAAAAATTTAACATTTATATACGCTTTGAAAATTATATCTGTCTTTGTCATTTTGATACCAGTAAAGTGAGAGAGCAATACCTAGTCTATAACATCAATTGGTTCTAACCCCACGTTTCCAACAACACATTTACATTTCTATAAAAACTTGACATAGACGCTTTAAAAATTATACCTGTCCTTGTCATGTTGATAGCATATATACAGTGAGCGAGCAATAACCCCGCGTTTACACCAAGGCATGAAACATGTTGTCTACTGTTTTCGTTTACACCTAAAGCATGTATTATAACCTAAACTTGTTAAAAAGGTGAACAACATAGTTAATAAGTTTTGTATACATGAAGTCTTTTAAGAGGCTTAAAAACCAACCTATATTGTGGTATCAATCTGCAAATAAAAGACAGCTTCAAAGTAGACTGTCGGGTAGATCGATAGAATATTTTATACACCAAACAGAGGACAAGAAAAAAACAAACATTATAAAATTAGCGTAGGATAGCTGCCATTAAACGAAACAACATGAAAATCTCTATTATTATAGTATTTTAATCTCACGAAGCGACACGCGCTTTACTTTTGGTTACCAAGTGTATAAACACGCTGTGGATGTGGGTGTAAGCACAGGACCTCTCGGTACCATCCATAATAATATTATAAATGCGAACGTGTGTTACCTCTTCACGCCTAAACCGCTGAACCGATTTAGGTGAAATTTAGTATAGAGATAGTTTGAGTCTCGGGAAAGGACATAGGATTTTTATCCCGATATTCCCACGGGATTGAAACTTATGCGGGTAAAAACGTGGGGCGCTGCTAGTTCGAAATAATGGCGAAGTCGGAAGTGTATGTGTGTGTTTGCGTTATTTGCTGACGCTACTCATGTTCACGCACACATTCACAGCGTGTTTGTACACTTGGTTACCAAAAGTAAAGCGCGCGTCACTTCGTGAGATAAAAATACCGTATCAAAACTTATATATGGATGTAATCATTGAGTAAGACAACAGCTATAAATAAGACTAAGGTATATTTATTTACAACAAACCACGTCATTTACCTTTGTCGCTTAAGGAAATAACACAATATAATTCATTGTTACAGAGTGAAACAGTGCACAGCGGAAAACCAGACTCTTATAAGGAGGATAAAGATTCTGCAATCACAGAACCAATCTCTGACTGCTCAACTGAAGAGATTACAGGTAATTGTTATTTATTTATAGCTATTATGTAACTTTATTTATAGTTTATAGTAACCCGCCCCTGCTTGTCTCTTGTCTTTATCAAAACATTTCGATTTCTGAGTTATATTTAAGTTACATTTTAATGTATCGTACAGTTACGTGCACTAATATGTCAACACTTGGCATTTTCAATTACGATTTTTTCGTGAAATAACGAATGCAACGTTGAAATACGACACTACACAAACCTATGGTTTCGAAAATACTTTGTTCGTAATAACATAAAATTTCATTCAAAACTAAAGGAGGAAAATCTTCTTTGAATAAAGCCAAGTGTATACATACTTATGCTCGTGACTGTACACATGAACCTTCCGAAATAAATTATAGTAAAAACCTTACCAAATCACGAAAACAACTTTGTTTTATACTATTAATAGATATAGATGTAGCCATTGTTGATGATAATGGTGTCGTGTCTAGCCAAAACCTTGCTATTGTCTTGGTCTGTAGGTGCTCGCCAATAAATGAAGTATTTCTTTACTGACCATGTCGTAAAAGTTGACGCTGTAGTAGCGTCAAGAGGATAACTGCAGGATTTTCGTGTCTGCTAATAAACAGGCCACTCGTGTGCGGTTATTATGGCAATTTACGACGTGTATGCTATTAAATAAAGCCGTAATTGACCTGTAAGCAGAGAGCATTTTTATATCATAAAGATATCTTCTAGTATGCGAGTTCAAAATACTGAATTTCAGTAAAGAGAACGTAGCGAAAGCAAAACATCTAATTGTTGCTAATTTCAGACAATAGCCTGACGAAAAACTCACAAGCAAATGTATTTAGAAATTGACAGTATTCGCCTTTCACTTTCATATCATGTGAGAGAGTGAGAGGCAAATATCGATAACAATAGTCGCACCGCCATTTTTAATCTCGGATCTCGTTGACCGATTACTATTTATATTGCATAACTAGTTCACCGAAAGTTCTAGCTATGATTGTCGTCTGTCAATCTAAGTGACAAATAAAATGTTGCTCTAGTGAAATACAATAGATCTTAGAGGTCAGCTTAAACTGGTTTCTAATGTGATGTCGACTTTTTACGTTGCTAATTTCACTTTAATTACAGTGGTAATAAAAATCGTCTTAGCGCGAAATAATATAGTATTTAGAGAGTTACTTGTTTTTCCCGTTATTATTATTATTTTTATTTTTGATGTTTTTTTTTTACGAAACCTAGTTTTAATTTAACTTTTAACTTAACTTTAAATACTCACACGATCACTGGTAGGTATTGTTGCCTGCACCCAGCCATAAGCGCAACGTTTTAAAGCAAGTTTCACACCAAAAATAAAGGTCGTTTTCCAGCAATTATTTTTACACAAAGTTCGTGTTCGTTCGCTTCTGGTTTTGTCTTCAGCACAAACACTCGCGAATTTGACGAGTGTATAATCATGCTGTACTATATTAGCCAGTCAACATGGTGTTAGATAAGGCCAATTGTCCAGATATCGCCAGACTTAGATTTAAGCATCGCCTCACGTGTACGCTATTTAATTTAATAGTTTGTAATAAAGCAATATCGAAATCCTCCGAAACTACCAGTTAATATTAATAGATGAACTAATTAGTTCATATTTCCATAATATTTAGGTCAGGTACCTACATTAACACTGTGGATCTCATATCAGTAGATCAACAATGTCTATTAATAGCCAATTGCCTGCAATCATGATCTTGTTCTACTAATGATACCAATATTGACAATCAATGGCTCGTTGTGTGAGAATCATTCAGTACCGAGCGTTTATGCGATTATATCTTTACTAAGAGGTAAAATTTGTTTGTATGGAGGAGGTAATCTCCGGAACTACTAGTCGGATTTGAAAGAAATGTTTTTGCATTTGATAGCCCAATTTTTGAGGAATGTTACAGGCCATTAACATCACGATACAACCCTTACGAACCGAGTAAAATGAAGAAAGTCTGAAAGAACGCTAAGCGAAAAGAAAATAGTAGACGTTGCGAGTATTACCGCACCCGACCTTTCTGAAGAACATCCATACTAATATTATAAATTCGAAAGTAACTCTGTCTGTCTGTTACCTTTTCACGCCTAAACCACTGAACGGATTTCGATAAAATTTGGCAGAGAGATAGATTGCATCCCGGGGAAGGACATGGGATAGATTTTATCCCGATATTCCCACGGGATCGACACTTATATGTACGTGTGAAACCGCGCGGCGCTGCTAGTCACCAATAAGTTCAGTGTATGTCCTCCTAAGCCGTCTCCTTCCGGTGTTTTCACTCAGCCTTGTATATACCTTTTAATAATCGCTTTTCATTCATCCTCTAGTTACTCTATATAAAAAACTGATGTACAGTAACATTGACCGTTCTTCTTAACTTCCAAACGTTATAAAAAAGTGCCAAGCGGCTATGGCGATCTGCTGATAATGACTAACTATTATTTCGCCGTCAATATTTTTTATAGCTCCTTCCTATAACAATGTATTATCTTCGATAGTTCATTGACTGCTCTCACAGTTACATAGTGAGAAATCATTACTCCTATTAAACTCATTCTTCTATGTTGTAAGCGATGCTTTACTGCTGAGATGGTAAAAGATGTCATGGTAACGGCTGGACCGATTTTAACGGGACTTTTACTGACAGATAGCTGATGTTATAAGGAGTAACTTAGGCTACGTGAAGACGAGTAGCGTCAGCACAACACACACAAGTATAGACACACTTCCAACTTCTTCGACTTCCATTGTCTCTGATGGTACCGAGAGCTCCTGCGCTTACACACACATACGCAGAGCATGTTTGTACACTTGGTAACCACAAGTAAAGCGGGCGTCGCTTCGTGAGATAAAATACTATAATAATAGAGATTTTCATGTGTTTTCGTTTAATGGGAGCTATCCTACGCTAATTTTATAATGTTTGTGTTTTCTTGTCCTCTGTTTGGTGTATAAAATATTCTATCGATCTACCTGACAGTCAACTTTGAAGCTGTCTTTTATTTGCAGATTGATACCTCAATATAGTTTCACATTTGGTCGCATATAACACGATATTTTCACTCTCTGTTACATGTATTTTAACCTCGTTTAAACCTATTCAATTTTTGATCTTACCTTTCTATCTTTTTTACAGAACGTCCTAACAGGCGTCACAGGCGGCTCCACAAACAAGTCAGCTCAGCCCGCCACCTGCCTGCTGGTTCTACTGCTGTCGGTCGCTTTAGTAGCGCTCCCGTCTATGCGCGAGGAGATTAGGCCGCGAGCGTCAGATACGCCGACTAACTCGCCCGCTGTTTCTAGAGCGCTGCTCTCAGCTTCCAATAGTGAGTATACTTATTTATTTAGTATCTCCGAAAAAAGATATAAGTACTTACATAATACATGACGTATCTATAAATAATGGGCAACATCTAAGAGGCAATTCCCGTAATTTTAAGAAGGTTCACAGTCTGATCTCAGTCGGTCGCAATCTGTCAAAATTACATCTAAATTCCCTACATTTTTGACATAGATTGTCGCTGAGATGAGATTGCAACTAGATTTTGAACCTTTTTAATTAGGAGAATTGGTCTTCAGCAGTGCGATTCTGTAACCATCTCACCGTGAAAACTAAGGTGCAGTGAGCGTGGAGTGAGCTGTCAATAGTGTCAATTCCTAGCAAAAACAAAGTCACTTCACCTAAGTTTTCACGGTGAGACTTTTCAGAGTCGACCGGCAGGTATTAAGTAGATATACTTCTCTACTTATAGGCAGGGACTCAAACTGTAACCGTAATAAGTGTTTTTAACACAATGTTTTTTTAACTGTTTTAATAGAACGTTTTAGTGATTATAATAAAACTAATCAATGTAAAACTACCGTTTTTAATAATATTAACGTATAATCTTATCGAGCACAACTTAACGTGCTTATTTTCTGCATTTTCGTTCTAAAATAAAAGAAGTAACCAAACAAACGATGAGGGCGCTACTAGGCGGTTGGCGTAGCCTTAATGAAATACATAGAAGGAAAAAGATGCACTGAACTTAAATCTTGTTTAGTTTGAGAACAACAGAATCTGTGCCAATGTTCCGCGCCATTGTTCCTCTCAACCAAAGCACCTGCCATCCAATCTCTTCACCACCCTTGAAATTGAATGGTAGAGAATGCCTAAGGCATTAAGTCCGCCTTTGTACCTTTTTGTGCGAAAAGTTTAAATAAATAAATGTCAGCTATTGTTTAGTCAGTCCTTGACTTATAAACTCAAATGATTTAGTTAGTTGCTTAGTTAAAAATGAAATAAATGTCTATTCAATATCAAACTCAAATGTAAGTGAGATGCAAAACACGTTTAAAGAAACGGGAAACCATATCAAAATAACCCATACTGGGTTATTTTGATATGGTTTCACGTTTCTTTTTTTAACTACCTGAAAGATAGATGGGCGGTCGTGAACTTTGTTATACCTAGTGATAGCTAATTAATTCTGATTACATAATAAAGTATTTAGTTTTTTTCTACTGAACTCAATACGCAATGATCTAGTTTATCTCAAACCTCATTAGCAGGTCAAATTGTCAAACAAACAAGTTAAAAATTACAGGATTCAATAACAACTATAATTTCTATACAATTCAAATCTTTATAATTTGTAATTTCAAAATAAGATGTTTTTACTAAATGCATAATGGAAAGTACATACGGTACATATAAAGAAGAAACAAATTACTGTCTGTTTCGGCTAATCTCCGACTCTTCTGCAAATAATATGCTACGTGTCTATAAAAAGAAATTAAGCACCTTGTTTTTATAATAGAACCGCGACAAGATAACAAATTATCGCTTCTACACTGTATAGATAACAGAATAAAACATATCTCAGTCGTGAATCGTAAGGTCAAATAATATTATACTACATTTCGTGCGTTTTTCCGCGCATGACAACTGTTAATTACAATTTAAAAGTTATGTAACATTTCTATCTTCAATTTATTTTACGTAAATTTTTGATGTTCGTTATGGTCGAATTCACGAATCAACTTTCTCATTTCATCGTTTCGAAATCCATGTATAAACGGCTGCACTACTTTTGGGTTTAAATTAAATGTTTATGTAACACGATGCACTTTTGAAAGTGACAGCAAAAAATTCTTTCAACTTCTTGCATTGAATAAGTAATCGTTTTACAGATTTCTTTTCACTTTGTTGCAACAGTTTCTAAATGTATTCGTTTTTTTTTTTCAACAGAAATGGCGCTCGACGAGACAGTAATAGACGATGGGGAGTTCAATATGGATGAACTGATCACGTTCAACCGCCCACACTCCGACCATGACTACCAGGTCGTTAAGAGCACGGAGACACACAAAGTACTCGCCGGCGGCTACGTGGACCTGCCCATCGATGAGGACTGGCCCCCCAACCTTAAGAAACGCATGAAAAAGCACGAGCTGGATTACAATGACGGCGCATACATGCCGCCCGTCGTCAAAGAGGAGAACTACGAACACTTCTACAAAAAGTTCAAAACAGAAGACGACAGCGACATGAACATCAACGACAAAGGCTTCCTCACCAACACACTGATATCTACCGGCCGTAAACTCGGAGAACTACTCGATCTACTACCCCCTATACCCGTAAAGACCGACGACTTAGTCATTGAGGAGATATCCGACTATGACTCCAGAAATACCACTGAAGTAAAGAGTTTCGTAGTCAACGGCACACTGACGGAGTTCTAGTTTAGCACAGATTCTATATTTACTATTCCTTTATAATTCCTTGTTGTTTCCTTTCAGATAACTATTTTACTATTATTTTACACAGAATGTATTTTTTACGATTATATAGTTTCAATGAAATTATTCCTTGCGCGTAGTTAGTTGGTACGGAATTTGACTGTGTATGTTTATTTCGACTATTTTTCGTGATGTGCTGACTCAATGTTTGGAGTCACGCTAACTACCCTTGGAATTAGCCTCTAGTTTATACATAATAATTATGTTTATGTTAGTGAGAACGCTATGAATGATTTTATTTAGTTTTAAGTATTATTCAAAAAAGTGGGTAATATGTCACGTTTCTAGGAATGAAAGTTGTTAAATATTTATTTGAGAAAATCAAAAATTAATATATTATTAAATCAAGATATATTTTTATTTACAAATCATACTGTAGGACTTGAATATAAGTTATTTACTAAGCATTTTCTCTGTTGCGACTTGGTGCAATTATATTAGTAACTGGGTGCTTACTCTTGAATTTAATTCCGATGGATCGACATTGGAATTGTGACGTTTCGCACTCTTGAGTTCGATGCTAGCGCCAAATGGTTTTTTAAATTGGGTGTCCATTTTGGGGAACTAAGTGGAATTGGGATCGGGCTTGGCGTGGGCTAAACGGTACTCTTGAGTGTATTTACAGCTGTGTATTGCGTCAATATTGTGTTGGGATAGTTTGTTGATTGTGATTTTTTGTAACTTTTTAGAAATTGTTTTGCGTTTTAAGAGGGCAAAAAGAGGGAAAATGCAAAAAATAAGCACGTTAAGTTGTGCTCCATTAGATTATACGTTAATATTATTATAAACGGTAGTTTTACATTGTTTAGTTTTATTATAATCACTAAAACGGATAATAGTGGCCACAATCTTTCTTATCATTTTCTTACGCCCAAATGAATTTAATACTTTACAATTAATCAATTAAACAACTATTTATATCATATTTATTTATTAGCCTTGTTATTTAAAGGATAAAGCATGTACAGTGTACATATCTCTTATACAGCTCAATACCATTGACAACTTAATTTGGTCGGGTTATACGCGGAGATTTAGTATGGAAAGTAATGAAAGATAATTTCTCTTAAAATACAACACATAGGAATCTGAATTTTTGGTCGCTATAACTTCTTTAGGAATACTAATGTTTGTATATATTTGGGAAGAAATCACAGAGCTTTTAATAGGGAAATCTTGAAATGAAAATTTGGCACCGTACTACCGCCATCCCACCAATGGCATGGCATATCTCGTAAACTACTGGAGTACTAATTTTGAATTTTGGGTACTAATTTTATCTCGCTGAGTACTAATTTTCTATGTAAGTTTGAGGAAAGCGACAAGCTTCTCCAACTTGGAATCAACATTCAAATTCGTGGTCCTGCTGAACAATTGCGAGAAAGTTATCATTGTTGATTTCTCGGTAAATACAAATTTTACAGTTCTGTTTATTTTACGAAATAAATCACATTCATGGGTACTAATTATTTGTATACTTAGAATAGCTGTAGCGTGCCCCCTTTTTCGGCGCTCATAGTGGTCCTGTTGAAGGGAGCCTGACTACCCGACCACCTTCAAAGTCGATTTTCTCGAAAACTGCTAAAGTACCATTTTGTTGTTCGAGGACTAATTAGTACCAATTGAGCACTAATTATTTACCAAATATGGAAGCGTTTGGCGTTGGTGACTACCAACGCCAACGGCGGTAGTCACAGACATTAATCACGTGTAACAAAATAATCGTGGAGCGATATCAGTTTCATTTCATTGTTGACAATATTGTTTTCAAGAGTACCGAATCACGTGACTGTAAAATTAACACTGAAATCGTATTGGTATTTCATTGGAATTAAAATTAGTTTGGAGAGTAAGCCCCCTGACGCGTATCAGTTTTAGCTAGAATTTGATTTTAAGTACTTCATTTGCATTAGTTATAGCTCGTTTTACCTACTTACCATATAAGAGTTTAAACAAAATGGACTACAATGAGAACACTGGTTCAAATAAATTGTGTAAGAATATTCGTTTTTTAATTATTAACCCCACTGAACTTCTAATTTAACTAGATAAGGGTAAGCGTTTTCCGATGCGGCATGGCGCGCTGCTGTACCTATAGACCAAAAAAATAGCCAATGGAAATAATGGCTTTAGAGATTCTCATGATATTGGCCGAATTAATGATTGGATACATAATGTTAACACAGCTTCATATAGGTAAATTAATCTGTAGATAAACCGTAAACTCAGTTTTATGAAAACGTGTGCGGCGGTCGGGGCAACCTCCCTCGGGTACCAAGTTTAAAGTTTCTTACACACAGTCATATATATAAAAAAGCCGGTCAAGTGAGTCTGACTCGCGCACCGTACAAATTTGTAATTAAGTGAATAGTTCACAATTTTTTTTTTTACACTAACTTCAAATTTACGGTTTTCAGTTTTTTTTTTTTTCATTATGTGTGCTACATGGCTACATGCTTCTTGCCAAATTTCATGATTCTAGGTCAGCGGGAAGTACCCGGTAGTATATAAGTAGTAAGTATGTTTTGATTCCCTTGCGAGTGTCAAAATATGCGGCATAAACGGAAAACAAACGCCCGTATTTTTCGATTACGTTGACTTAGAAGTTTAATTTTTTCACTGTTTCAAGGGATTGCAGCCGGAGTAGTTCAACTTGATAACTCCACGCGTTCACGCCCACGCTGAAGGCATTAAAAAATAACTTTCCAAATAAAGGTTGCCAACCGTAAGAGGTTAGGCAACCGTTGGTGGTTCCTCATACAATTGTCGTACGCGCCGGGTAGGTACCTGAATTTGGCACCGGACTTGTTAGGTGGAGTACCGATACCCGTCTGGAACGACCGAAATGACTAGAACAGCTAAGCACCGGGGCAGAACCCGTACTTTTGGTACCGGTTCCAAACCCTGTATGCCACTAGTAAGAGGGCAATAAAATTGATGCACGGTGTGTATTTTCAATTGACCAGAAACGGTTAACAGAAAAAAAATAAAACGATTATCTTATAATAAGCTTTATTTAATTATGAATTAACAAATATTTTCGTAATTTCGAACAAGGTTTGTGACATTAACTGAATACATATCCCATATTTACCATCTTACAGAAAAATAAACACAGAATTGTTTCTATGAATATGATTTTTATTTTTTATACTTACTTTTACAGTCAATTCTGTTGGAAAAGCATGTATAATACATAAAAGTTATTAACTACAATTCATATATCTTCCTCGTGCGTCCACAAGCCGACTGAACATGACTTACTTAGTAAGCGAAATTTTAAAATTAAATTAACTACAGTGATTATCCACGAGAGCTGAAGGACGAGGCGCGCACGGCTCGGATGGCGTCGCTGACACTCCTACATACGTTTTTGGTGCAGCCTTCATAATAAATAATCATGTTGTTTATTTTTACATAGCAGAAATTTAAGTCGAAGAATGCAATAAAATAAAAGTGCATTATAACGTAGTTATTTATTATTTTCGAATACATTTTAGTCACGAAAGTAGTTGTGAATGTTCAAGCAGTCGACAGTTCACACTTCACAGCTCGACGTACCAATACGATAATTTACAATGCTCCCAGCAATGATACGGCGACATGAAGCGTCGTCCGCTACTATCCACCTCGTGGTGCACTAACAAATTTCTGTTTATTTAACAATTTATTTACTTATAACATTCACTATACACACACGAAGAGCTCGTTCGTTCACCTCTGCAGATCACAAATCTCCGCTTCGATTTTAATACCCAATCTAATTTGATTATTCTATCTAGCAAATAGAAAGTAACAATTAGGTACAATTATGGTATTAATCATGTATTTAAGACTTATAAGGTTTATTTAGTACACTCGATTATACTGCAATGGTTGTACAATAAGTATTAACGATCCATTTAACGAGAAGAATTCTTCAATTTGTTTAGAATAATTTATCAAAAACCATTATTTAAAGAATTGATTTAAAAATTTCCTTTTACATATCGACAATATTCGCATTAACTATACTGTTCTAAAAAATATGAAAACGACACAACAAGATGTTTATTTTTTTATGTTATAAAACACTTCAAACGTACTTAGCCAAATGAATAACTTCTAATGCATTGGATACAATTTTGTGATGACTACATATCCGTGACTAATTCAAAATACCTTACGACGATGTCAATGTGAGCAGCGCAACGCCAAAACTTACTTTTGTTATAAAATATGTACCCTATAATAGTATCAGAACATACGATCACATGAAAACAATTCGGTATATTGCTGCGTTGCGCTGATGACAGTGACACCTACAATATCTTACTCCTATGCAA
This sequence comes from Luperina testacea, assembly GCA_927399505.1. Taxonomy (NCBI): domain Eukaryota; kingdom Metazoa; phylum Arthropoda; class Insecta; order Lepidoptera; family Noctuidae; genus Luperina; species Luperina testacea. The sequence continues at coordinate 7,604,990 of OV656771.1, forward strand.
ATCACGCTTGTCGAAACCTTGCCGCTTCCAGTCCAAGCAAAAATATACATTTTTTTTTTAAAGCTGTACAATTTATACACCATCATCTTAGCGACCGCCCTAGTCGTGTGGCCACATATCTCGTGACGTAGACATCGTATATAATATTTAACAAGTGATCATCTGTCGGCTCCACGTGGCGGCGGTAAGGACGCGCGCTACCCATGATCTCAGTCTCGTCGCAATTCGACTCCTAAAAATAAATCACCGTGTGATCGGTACAGTGAACCTGGCCTGCAGCCCCGGCCGCCGGGCGCGAACTACAACAAATGACTAAACATACCCCACATGTGTGTTGTGTACCGAACCGACGAATACTTTGGAATGCCACCCGCGACCGCGGCTGCAGCCTCATGACCAATAACTCTCCCACTGACTATTCATTACAAGTATCAATTAGTCTATTCAAAAATGATATACTTCCGTCGTAAGACTAACAATCAAACAAAAGTGAATCGCAATAATACAAATTGACATGAGCCCAGAGCCACGTGTGTTTGTACACAAGGTGAAATGTTTCATTCAGTCTTGTAGGAATATAGAGCCAGTTCACTCGGGACTCGACGGGGTACACCGATTGAAACAAATTACGTTTTAACACTATTGTATTGATTTTCTATATAAATTATTGCACACTTAATCATAACATTTATCGAATTAACCAATCGTCAATAGGGTCATGTTTGTCACAAAAGCATGTATTGAAAAAGTAAATAGTTACTTACATTTTTATCTCTTATTTTAATAAATTTCTGGTTATCTCTTAAAAAACTATAATAATAGATATAAATAAAGATGAATGATGTGGCGTCACTATAGGAACGGAGCCAATTTAAATATTATTATATTCGTTTCCATACAAATCGAACTTAGGTAAACAATGACTAAATAAAGTTATAATCTAAAGTACTCATACAAGCAGCAGGTTGAATGAACCCCACTCAGGCCTTCCATGACGGATAAGACAGTTCAACAGACCTTAGCAATGTAGCAATAGATAAAATTAAACCTAGGAAGAAATTATTGTATTTCAAGAAAAACTAACGGTTCCGAACCAGTTCCTTGCACGGTTAGTATCACGCTGTAACGTAGCCGTAACATTTAATACTTCATCAATACACACTTACTGATCATCTAGTCAAGAATCACAACCTGCATGGGGCAGAAGGCCGAGAGTGGGCAACATTCAACCCACGGCGGACGAAAGACGAACTTCATCAACACACAAACTTATTATAAAGTCACAATATTGGCTGTTTATCTACATGTATCAAGACAACCACAATAGTAATGAACGCAAACAACGTACAAAAATAATATTTCACTGCTTCATTAATAACGGAACAAAGCGATATACAACTCGGTAAATATTTGTTAATCTACGGGTGTCGATGGATCATGAACGAACGACCTAATGCACAAATCTGTGGATTTGTTCGAACTATGTGCTGGAATGGACATCATCGATGCAAGTGAGTGGCCATGAACATAATGCAAGTGATGTCGATGAGGTAAAGTAAATCTCACGTCTCAAAGAGACAACATACAATTTACAAGTTTTGGTGAAAATTAAACGTAATTCACTACGGACGGGAACACAAAAATAAATATTCTGCCAACCGCACAAGGCTTAGAATTCAAACGTATTTATTGCTAATATGAAACGCCCGTTTCAACGTTTCATCTGTATGATTAACTTGGGACCTAATGTTGTTAGGTATGAACCGTGGAATAACTATTAAATTGACATCAGTTTTAACAACCTGACAGAAAGGCGCTCGAATGTCTTAGTTCGAAACTACAGAAAGAACACAATACCAAAAATTCAGCGACAGCTCAACAGAATACCAAACTCGGACATCCGTTAGAATGTATGATTTATCTAAGTTCCAGAATAACTAACACAAACTATCCATTTCCTAGTAATGTCCTATGACCGCATTTACTTTTAACCGTTGACGAGTACTATTTCTTGTACAATGTCAATAGTAGTGACAACAGAAAATTGTAATGTTTGTTATGCAATGCATCGAGTATCTAAATGGAAGTGTTCTCTATTTATTAACAATTAACGTAATAAAGGTATATAACTGGTACATACGGCTATAACGTTTTGTATAGGTACTATATTCTGAAATATATGATTGCCAACCATTCATTTTTATGCACCTTCGTTACGCGTAAGGTCAAAATGAAACTAAAACTTATGATAGCTTCGTATAATGAGTTAGCATTATGGATTACTCAAAATTACAAAATCTAAAATTATATTCAATAAAAATTCTGATAATTGAGGATTGGGTAGCTTACGATTGTTAAAACAAATCGGAAATATATTGTTCATACATTTAAACCCAGTTGCTCGATATATTTCGGTTAAATTATAGTGCGACGCAAGTATATACCTATTAACTTTACAACTAATAACAAACAACGCATCAACTATCTCTCTTTTTATTGCCTTAAAACTTCTTTTAACAATTACACTATATAACAAAAATATGTCAATCACCAAAGAATGTTCTAGATCATTTTAATCGCTCTCTTCGCATTGTCACTATAATTTGAACCAACAATAACACGAGTCTTAATCTCAATTCATGGCTTATTTATTATTTAGCCTTTAAAAGTTTTCCCCTTGAAAATTCAATAACTTATCTTAGTCTAGCGTGTTACTTACCGCGTTAGAAGAAATACGCCTAGCGTGTACCGGCCGCACACGCTAAGCGTATTCTAGGCATTCAACGTAACGTATTTAGGAGTTAAATTTAACTGTCACTAAATTCCATACCATCAAAAAACGGTCCTGAAACGAATGACCTAGCCACCTAGGTATATAGGTAAGTACATTGCTGTATAATACAGGTACGTATAGACAATGTATGTGGGAGCAACTGGGTGTAATGTGTGGAGGGACATGCGGCTATATGCGGGCGTATGTTCTTTGCGTGCGGGCTGCGGGCGGGCGTGCGGCGGGCGGGGAGGGGGCGGGTCACGTGCACTCGCGTCACTTGCCGGCCCGGGCCGCACACTTCTTCTTTTTGCGCTTGAAGAAACAACAGCATCTGGAATACACAGATTGCCTGCATGACGATTTACAGAGTCTGTCAGGTAACTAGCTGATATGGTGGGACACATTCGCTGCGAGAAGGACGCTCAGGACCGTTTCTACTAGGGCGCGATTATACAGGCTAACATTCAATTAGCGAAACTTCAAATAAGTGATTGGTATCGATATCTTAACACGATAAAATGAGAGAAAAAGATTTTCCCAAATCATACTTCAAGTGACTACGAGGTCGACGACCGCGGGTAGTCACTTGAAATTATGAGTTTTTTTTTAACATTTTTTTTTGTAAGTAAACAATATATCCACCACATCATTAGTTATTTCTTCATTAATAATAATTTGTAAGTATCTGAATTTACATAAAATAAAAAGCCTCTCTCATCTCTGAAGTTTAGCCAGCTAATTTAATTTAGCCCTGTTTTTTTTTTCATAATCGCCGGTTTGAAGCATCGTTTATGGTTAGAAAACCATATAAACGGCTCGGTAGTCGGCTAGGCACCCTTACCATACTTTCTATTAAAGTATGCGAGTATTTCGTCTTTGAAAGTACCCTGAGCGTGTTTGCATAAGAATTGCTTATTTTAGTCCCTTTCGCAGCGGAAGTGTAAAGATGACTGAATATGATGATGAGAGTTTGTTTTGAAATACAATATTACAACATCGAAAGTGAGGATCACAATAAATGGGACGTGATTGTAACAGTGAACAATGATTGGAACCATTTAAAGTGAAATGTTTCATGGTGATGAAAATGTATTAAGACAGGCTGAAATTCGCCATCTTTTCCAAATATTATTGACTGACGTCGAAACACTAATTGAACTCGTTGCTGTCATATATTGATTTTTAGATGTAGCCATATGCTATTCAATCTTGGTGTATCGTGGGTGCTAAGCCCAGTATCGAACATGAAGGTTTTTTTTTTACTAGCCTACACTGTCCCACCCCTGGATAAAGGCTCCCTCCACCCCTTCCATCTTTAGCGAGCCCACGCGTCCTTCTTCCATTTTTGACGGGAAGTACAAAAATCCGTGCGGGAATCGAACCACCAAAACGTAGCGTAGCAGCCAATCGGTTAACCAATCAACAAGTGCTGTTATATTTTTGTGATGATGGTGATATGGTGACACAAAAATGTATCGGTGATTGATTGACAAGGATCTTTTGACGCTTGAATGTCATTGACAGGGGGGCGTTGTTGGTAAAACAAGATGGCGACGTTAAAAGTTGCCAATTCTTCTCCATTCAAAACTACATTTTGGAAGGGGCAACAAGAATAAATTCTATATTCTTGTAAATGTACACTTTGCCGTTCAAAAGTTTCTTTAATGTGTCTAAGAGCAAATTTTTAAATAGTCAAATAATTTTTATGGGAAGAATAAATGACACATATTTCCTATACTAAAGCTGTAAACAACCATATTTATTCTTCAGTTAAAAATTATCTGATTATTGAAAAATGAGCCCATACTGAAGGTTTGGCATTGACTTGACTTCGAGTTCCCATATTGGACACGCCTAAAGATCCTTGTACAGCTTTAGATGATGATGTAATGACAAACACCAAGTATGTTAAACTAAAAATAGGTAGAAATAAAATAAAAAGGAATGCATACAGTTGGAACACTGACTTGGTGTCGTCAACCACGTCAACCTCGTGATGTGGCTGTGTAATCGGCGTGTTGCTATGCCCGGCCGTAGGGTCGTCCGCCCCTAACTCGCCGTTCGTTGAACTAACCACCTGGAGAGTAATATGGATAATTGCTTGATAAGTTATAATTGTATTGGTGTTCATATCATAACTGTATTTACTACAAATTAGTAGGTATTTATAATCAAAACTAATTTTTTTAAGGATAACTGTCTGGATTTATAATTATCAAGTTTGATTTCTATTTTGAGAGAATAGTCTACGAGGTATTTGTATGTAGTCTCTATGTAGTCCTGTTTGACGATGGTTTCAAAGACTTCCCTTCTCTGACTCAGATCCTCCAAAGGTCTTAGGATCATAAGCAAGAAGACCTTTTTAATTTGATTAATTTAAGCTTTTATAAATATGTTATTTTAGGGGGATTGTTGGTCTTCCATTCAAAATAATAAATATAATTGTGTTGCATTCAAATCTTGAATGGCATACGTTGTCCAGTTTCACCTCTGCAACCCAACTTTATGCCAATTATGTTCATTTAATATAAGGAATAATAACTAAGTACTTAAATATACCATTAATGGGTATTTACAATCTTACACCTTTCCCACAACATAGATCATCCTATCTACAATAGCCCTTTTCTAACATTTAGTCCTAACTAATATGGGATGTGGCTTATTAACTATAGTTTATGGTTTTAAGAGTGTATGAGTTCCAAATTCACAAATAATAAAATAAAACATTGATTTCTGTTGGATTAAGTAAGAAGCTGTCAGTCGCCTGATAATGCAAGTTCAAAGTTAAAGCAAATAGGAAGATCAAAAATATTATAAAATTGTATTATTTTGTGGGACAACTTTTTTTTATACTTAAGGCGTTAAGGTAGCCCGCGAAATTAAATTTTTCTTAGGTTTTTTGCGATTTGTTGGTCAGTATTAAATTGTACGTTGATTAAAATATAATTCGCGTGACTATTTCATGAAATCTTGACATTTTGGGATTATACTAACTTAACAAGTTGTATTACTGATTCTAATGATTATAATTCCGTAAATACATATTTGTTACGGTCGCGAATCGTATTTTAATCAACTTACAACTTAATACTGACCAGCAAATTGTACAAAACGTAAGACAATTTGAATTTTGCGGGCTACCTTAGCGCTTCCCCCTTAACGTTTTTTTTTTTTTTCTAAATGGAAGAGCGGTAAGCAGATCCAAACCGCAAGGGGGCCCGACTCAAGGAGCCAAACCAAGTAAAACGTGAATACATTTAGAATACTCGTATCTCATCAACAGAATCAAAAGTTGAAGAATCTTACATTATCCAGGGTACAGAATATGTACAAAAAGCAACAAAACTTCTGTGAAACGAAAAATTACTGGTTGCAAAGAAATGCGTGCAGTGTCACGGAAACAAAATAAAATTAGCGTCCTAATTAGAAGCTCAATCGTGTACAATACTTTATGAATGAATATTGGCAGTGCTTGGTTTGAAGCTTTTACAGTTTGGCCAGGCTACATGGAGTAAAATATTTCCCTCTTAGTTTTCAACTCACTTGTAAAATTTAAAAAGGCATTTATTTACTCAGAAAAAAGATGTTTAAGAGATACTTGTATTTAATTTTTTTAATATTGATTGATATTCAGAGTGAAAAAGGAACATTAAGTTGACTTTCCTTCTCAAACTATCTCAAGAATCTTAAAAATTCGTTTCTTTTGTATATTTACGGGTCTGGACTTTTTTTTCTTATTTTACCTATTATTTATCAATCCTCTTCTACTTAACATAAGAGGAAAATATTATATTATTGTAGCGGCCTCACTCAGCACATTATAAGCGACATGCAGACAGTCACACAAGGATTGCCGCAAATATGTATCAAAACTGACCGTGGAAACCGATCCGGGAAATTTCACATACCGAAAATGTTTATTCTTCAATAGCTAAAAAATAAATACACCAATATACATTCACAATTCACGTTTAAAAAAATAATAATAATGCAAAAATAATATAAGAGTAAAGAAAGACATGCAATAGTGTGTTTGTGTATTATATTGAAGTGCCTACATTTATTGGATTTTAGTGGGTACTAAATACATTGTGAATACTTGGATGGAAATCCTTAAATGTCTAAAAATTGTTATAATATTTCTGTCATAAAATAATAAAGTATATAGAAAATAATATATGAAAATAGCCCTGTGATCTCTTGATATAAGTCAAGTTTCCATTTCTCTTCTGTCGCAAGAGACCAGGGAGGGATTCATTATGTCTTTAAATGTCGCAGCATATTTTCTATAGAAACTCCAAGTAGATAGATTTTTGTTTTGCTCCATTGCTACATTGATAGTGGTTAAATTCCACCGATCAATTTAAAAGCTGCTAACTTCCCTATAGTGGCTCTAATAATGTTTATTTGTTTTTATCTGTATTATTCGTCATACAGATAAAAACAAATAATTAAATCTTCCCACACTTTAGCATAATTAGCCGATAACACTCCCACTGCTGGGACACAGGCCTCCTGTCTGTGAGAGGGAGTGGGCCGTGATCCACCACGCGGGTTGGATCACGGCAGATGTCACATGTATTCGAATTTTGGTTCTAAGACATGGTCTCCTCACGATGTTTTTCTTCACCGTTTTGAGAATAGTGGTGATGAAATAAATTACTCAGTAAAGAGCCTGCCCTGTAAGTCGGGGCCGCTACCACTGGGCCACCACTGCTACCTAATTCAAATGATATTGTGGAACAAAAAACGTACAGAGAAAAAAAATCATTAAAACATTTCCATAATATCTGACCTGCACAGATCCATGTCTGTCCGCGGGTGTAAGGTGTCCGGTATTAAGCGGCGTAGCCTTCCCGCTGTGAGGCCAATTACCGCCCGTGTTCGCCGTTCCGCCGGTACCGAAATCCTTCGTCTTTGCCAACGCTGCCATCTAGGGAGATAGGCGGAAAATGAGCTTAGAAACTACGTGGGTAAGTCACAGTTTAGGTTATTTGACAGATACTTGACTGCGAACTGCAGTCTAAGTACTCGCTGGCCTGCAATATTGCAGGCCTGCGCGTACTTAGGCTGCAGTTTAGTTTGAGTTTAGAAGTCAAATATCTGTTCAAAATGTTATCGGTGATATTGATGTTTTCAAAAACCATAGGTAATAAAAAGTAGTTGTGTCTATTATCTCAGTAAGATAATCAAAAATGTAACAAAATGTAGTAGATATATACTACATTTTTTACACCAGTTGGAAGCTTAAATGTAGTAAATAACATTGTTAGCCGTTTGAACGGACTTTTAAAACATTACTATGTTTAAAATTTTGTTAAAATTAAAATCAATCAACAAATCATATAATATCCTGTATTGTAAGCTATCAGTCAATTTTAGCCAAACTTTGGGATCATAAACACATGAAAAGTCACAAGTTTCAGTGTAGGGGTAGGTCAAAGGAAAAATGAGATATCACTCGTTTCAAACGGTACACATAAAACAAAGAATGAGTTCAGGAGACTATTACAAAGACACTGGTATCAAACAATGATTTTTTTACTCTAAAAAAACATTGGTACAAAGACTCGCCTCCGGTTACTAAAACCGCAGTGGCGATTTTCAGAAGCCGGGTGGCACTAATGTAATTAATATTAATTCAAAAAATTCTTATTATAACGCCGATATCGATACGATTTTATATAATTTTGTATATAGAGAAGTATCGATGCTGTCAATATAATGAAACGTAAGAGTACTGAGATATTGTAGCAATATCGGTACTATAATGTGAATTCGTTTCTCAATCAATAAGACGGTTGTAGTAGACCTCCTGAAAACGGTAAAAGACAGATACAATTCTAACAGTTGTCGTATAAAACCATTTGGAATGATAGCATTCTCGAAAATCCACACGAAAACACAGTTTTGTTTGTTAGAAGGAATCTAGCGATGATAACCTAAGCAAATGATATGGAAAATTTACAACGAATTGAGTTTTATTTCTACAATTATGTTGAGCTCAATCCTTGATTATCATGACTGACCACAACAAAAAACAATCATGATTTGTATTTAAACAGTATACAGAAATAAAAAAAACAAGCAGGGGCCATACTATAAGTGTTAAGGCCCGTCATTGGTCCCTTGCGAAAAGGAGATTGCACTGCCATGTTTAGTTCCATCTCCCTTACGCACTGGAACTAAGATGGCTTTTAATACTTCATAGCACGGCTCCTGTGAGAACAAAATATGTAAAAACAAAACATTTAATGGAAGAAAAAAACAGCACAGGGTCACAATAAAATCAATACTTTTCAGAGCAACACAGAACACAATTGGGCTTAGGTAACTAAAAAATTCAGCAAAACATTTTATGGAGAAAAATTGAGGGGAGCGTCAAGGGCAGCGGGTATTAAAAAAAAACGATTGTGAAAGCGGATCAAACCTCTCCAGATATAAGCGCCGCCTCATCGTCCTCAACCAAACCAACCATATAATCACACAAATCATCCTGCACCGACAAAAAAAGCTGTATCAGAGGCCATACAGCGAAGTGTTAAAGCCAACGTTGCTACGTGAAAAAAGGGCGAAAAATGATAATGGGCAAAAATGGTCAAAACATCCACCCCTAACGAGACATACCTAACTAAATAGTGTATTAAAATAAAAAGTAAGTTTTGCTTGCCTCAGCAAAAGTTACTCTTTATACTCTTTGCAATAAATTGTCTGTACACAGAACCAAATAAAGTTTCTTTTAATAAAATTTTCTTAAAATGAAGTTTTTTTTAGATTTTCTTGACACCTGTGTAAATGGCTATATGGATTTTGAAAAAAACTAACAAGGTGGATTTTAGCCACCATAAATAATTATGTAGTCATTTATTAATAGAACTCAGTAGTGGTGGACATTTCGACGAAGCCCCATATATTTTTTCATTTTATCTTTTTGTCGTTTTGCTCGCGCGATGACTATGCGTAAACTTAATATATAGTTTCGGCGAAAGAATTTTGTCGCCCTGCATGTTAGCCTGGCTAGTAGATTCATTTCTTTCTCGTACTAAATAAAAAATGGCTCTAACACTTAGTAAGGCCCTGGTTAGACCTATGAGCACTGCTCATGCAACCCACATGCACAATAATATTTCTCCCGTTATTTCAAAAACCGGACAAGTGCGAGTCGGACTCGCATACGAAGGGTTCCGTACCACTTGTGGTATGCCTTGGCATAAAACGCCGAAAAAACGTTTCTTTTATACCCCTTCAAATTTTAACTTTATTTTATTTTTATTATTTGTTGTAAAAGCGGCAACAGAAATACATCATCTGAGAAAATTTCAACTGTCTAGCTATCACGGTTCATGAGATACAGCCTGGTGACAGACGGACAGTGGAGTCTTAGTAAAAGGGTTGCGTTTCTACCCTTTGGGTACGGAACCCTAAGAATTAGGTTAAAAGAGGCGCTCGAACACAATGCCAGAAACAAATAGTATTCCCAATAGTAGTCTAAAACCATTATATTAATTAACATTTTAAAAATAATGGATAATAAATATTTATAATAAGAAAAATATTTGTAAAATGTTAAAATTTCAATTTTAAATAAGTAGCTCATTTTAAGATTTCAGTTAGGAATGATAGGAATTATATTACATAGTACATTATTTTATAACAAAAGTGTTTGAGATATGCAACGACGCTTGTGATAAAAATATACATTTCGAAATGTAACTGAAATAAACAAAAGTTTAACATAAAAAATATTAGCATTCAGATGGCAGTAGCTTCTCGTTTTAGAATTCCCATGTTTTTTAGAGTTTATATTTGAACACAGACAAGTATCTCTCCTACCCCGATTAAGATATATTTTGGAATCGTCTGAACACGTTGTTAATTCGATTGTTGCTTTTACTTATATTACACGAAAATTATCTTTCACTTCTGCAGTTTTCGCCAATAGCACGAAACACTGCTGTGACTTTTCTTAACTTGCAACGGCGGTCCCTTGGTATGAACCAATTCAAATGCAATGCAATTTTCATTCAGTATTTTTAACTCATAATCATCAAAGAAATACCTCGTTTGAGCGTGCTTGTGTTCAAATATATTTACTGCTTAACTATATATAAATAAAAATAAAATGCTGTTCGTTGGTAAGCGCATCACTTGAGAAGTTGAGAACGGCTGGACAGAGTCCAAATTAGGTTATTATGAAAAGAAAATTTCGTAATATTTCCCGGGAAATATTAAATTTCGGGAAAACTGAACGTCTTTTTTTCTATGAACTTTTGGTCAAGACAACGTCTGTTGGGTCAGCAAGTACTACAATATAAAGAAACTTGAAATAATGTACTATTTACCTTGTGGAAGGGTTGATGGCTGTCACGATTGGGTGAGACAACGATTTCCTGTCCGGTCTGGATCGAACCCACCGGGGTAGACTGAAATCATACCGACATCACATTCAAAATAATACGTTAATGACTACATAGCCTCCAATTCTTCTAACTAATGTTACAACGAGATACAGTTTAATATAGATACAGAATACGAAGTTACCGCCAGTCCATTAGACAGCTGCGACCATGGTCGCTGCAACCATGCGACCAGTATTTTACACTATATTAATGACCGCGACCAACTGGTCGTGGCTCGTAATCACGTATTTATGCAGTATAGAAATATAACCAGGTTAAAGCGACCATGGTCGCAGTCGCTAAATGGGTTTTATAGTTTCACAGTAGTAGAATTTAGAAGACATTATGTCAAGTGCATTCGTGTTAGTACAAAATGGAGAAGTGTGACAAAAATATTTGCATTCCAAAAGCAATGACACACTCATGCACATAATCTAACATGCCAATACTTTGTAATTTTAAAACAGTAAGTGGGGTAAGTATCATTTATTTCCCTAATATTTCACCATAATAGTAAGCCGTCACCACTAACCTTGTCGGACTTATTCCTAACCACATTGGAGGGCGGTGCGTTGCGCAAGATTCGCATCACGTGAATGTTCGTAGGCTGTCCGCCAGCAACGAACAAAAGCGGTAAGCATGCATGCAACACCAACGTTAATGAACGAATTACCACAGACCACGCTAATGTAGGAAGAACTTCTATTTTGGCTTCATCGAGTGTTTAAAGAGATTTCAACTTAAAGGGGAAGCGCTAAGGTAGCCCGCGGAATTCAAATTTTCTTACGTTTTTTCCAAATTGCTGGTGAGTATTAAGTTCTACGTTGACTAAAATATGATTCGCGACCATAATATGTATTTACAGAATTATAATCCTTAGAATCTGTAATACAACTTATTAAGTAAGTATAATCCTTAAATGTCAAGTTTTCATGAAATAGTCATTCAGTAGGATTACTTGTGTTGATGATTTTAATGATTATAATTCTGTAAATACATATTTGTTACGGTAGCGAATCATATTTTAATAAACGTACAACTTAATACTGACTAGCAAATTGCAAAAAACGTAAGAAAATTTGGGGGGAAGCGCTAAGGTAGCCAGCAAAATTCAAATTTTCTTACGTTTTTTGCAATTTGCTGGTCAGTATTAAGTTGTACGTTGATTAAAATATGATTCGCGACCGTAACAAATATGTATTTACAGAATTACAATCATCAATACAAAGAGGTAAAGCCCAAAATAAGAAGTTCTTCAGCTATGACATTTTGTTGATGTGGCGAAGAGTTGCAACAAAAAAAGTAGTTTGAGAATAAGTCTCTCAACCATGCTTAAATTAATCAAGATATCAATGAAAAAAATCTATACATCTCTACACAAAAACACACAGATACGGGGATAAATTTTTTATTTTATTTAACAAATATAATAAATTATGCAACTTCTACCATTAGCGATGTTATCTAAGGAAATATAATTCAAACAATTATTTTAATTCATTAATTATTTAGACCATCATCCGTTAAGGTACGATAGAAAAAGAAAAAAAATATTAACAAAAATTAATGTCCAAACAACAAATTGTGAATAAATATGATGCCTTTTGATGTCGAGACACGTTACGATATTAAATACAGTTCAAGAAATTAGGCAGACAAAGACAAAGCAGTACAAAAACTTAGAGAACTAAAAATCAGTAAAAAAGTGAGCAAAAGTTGACATGTACAGAACCATGATTTTTCTATTTACATCGCACTTCCTTTAGCAGTAAATGAAGATCACAATTGGCGCATGCATTTTGACTTCTCCGAAGCATTTGCAGGTTTAAATGGCGAAACGAAGTGTATGTCAACTTTTGCAGGGGGATAAAGCCAGTGAATACAAAACATTCAAGTTAGTGTTCATTCAAGTGAGTGTTAAGATAAATACAGTTTGTGCATTGTGACGTAGAAGAATATCAAGGGAACGGTGGAATCACAGGTACCTATATGATGCCCTATCGCGCACCAGGATATTGTCAAGACTTTAACATTTATAGGGCTCAAAACAAAGTGCTTATACAACTTGGAGAATCGTTTCTAAAGGGCGCGATAGGGCAAATAGGTTTAACTTGGGCTTTTATGTGGCACGATAAGAGTAGTATGCCACGTAAAACACCAACTCATTAAAAACATTGAAAAGTCAGGACTAGGTCGACAACTAGAAATGCAAAAATGGTATCAAAAATAATAGAATTAATATTTTATTAGTTACTAAAAATAAGAAGTACATAGTGCATTTCCTTTCAAGCGTTTTGTGCGTGCTCGCATTTTGTGCGTGCGTGTATTTTGTGCGTGCATGAAATGTTATACTTATTAGTGAATAAGTACAGATGGACGCGAGTCAGTGGTAACACTCCACCTTGAGCTGGCCTAGCGTAGTGCGGGATTTCAATGTCTATTGAAATCCCGTAAGAGGCCAGCTTTTACTGGTTTTGTTACCACTACTGTGCGACCTAATGTCTCGTACCTATTGCATCTCTAATTTCAGTCATTTATACTTGGAATTAGTCTTGAATAAGCTTTGTTATTACGCCAATTATTGATGGAAAAATTCTACAAAACGGCTTGGATTTTAAAATATATTGATTTTACAGTAATTTTACTCAAAAAGCTAAAGAACATTCTACTTAATGGCTTCTTAAATATAAGAAGCCATTAAGTAGAATGTTCTATTTATGGTGGTTTTAAACAGTGTAGTGCATACAGAGGCTCGTATAAGAATAGCTCGTGCAAGGCCAACCTTTGAAGGAATACGACGAGAACTAAGTTTCTGGATAGATTAACATCACCATACATTTTCGAATCTCGTGATGAAAGCAATATTATTTTTGCTATCAAGAATCTTAGTTGAAAGCTGATTATTGTTACAAGCTAGGATTCACCAGACTGAGCACAGTTAATGAAGCGATACACACATTACAAATAATAAAACATAACCCGTCCTTCTTAGAAGTCGGGTGTGATAATAACTCATACAGGCGATTCTTGTGTGCGGTGTAATTTCAAAAATTCTAATTTCAATATCTAAACAGCTCCCATATTGCGAAAACATCCATAGTGTATCTATATTGTGCGTAGCAGCGTCGGGATGGGCAGATGACATTGTTGCCATCGCGGGCAAAACGTGGATGAGGCTGGTACAAGAGCGTGGGGATTTTTCGACTACACTGCAGTGGCCTAGAATTTTCGACCAATGAATACAGTCTGTGATCAGAAGAAAATAAGAGTTAGAAAATTTTCCGTCTCGGTAACTAAAAAATGATGTGCGTTTTGGCCGGTATGTCCAATAAAAACCACATATACATCAAATGAAAGTTAAGCAAAGACCAAGAAAAGAGAAAAGAAGAGAGAGATGAAGATGAGCATAAAATTTTATTATGAGCAGAAGGCTGTGAAATTCCGGGTTAAAGAGATATCAGACCCATGTAAACATATTAGATTATGACGCTAATGTTCACTGCAGTTCTCAATAATGTTAGTTGTTGACTTATAACATTGAGGGGGCTTATGGCTAAGTAATAACAGCCGCACGGGTCGAGGTTAAGCTGCGCTTGCCGCGGTTGGTGCCTGGATGGGTGCCCATTTTTACATACCAAGACCCCTCTGTGCCTTGGGAGATAAAATTTATTGTTACAGTCCGGTTATAAGCAATAAGTTGACATGCATTAGAACTCTATTGGTCACTAGGCATTTATGGGCTGGGCATTTTTTTATGGAGCCTGCTCCATACAAAAATGCCCATAATTTTTTGGAATGCATGTCAAACAAACAATATCAGTTTCAAGTTGAATGGGTTTTAGACCGATACGTCTTGATATCAAGATAATGTTGCAGTTGTGGTCAAATTATGTCAACACGAAGAAAGACTTACTTTTATAATGAAGAACCTAATTGGTGATTTTGCGATCTGGGTATCAGTAGGTAAGCTACTACTGTACAAAAGGGTTTCTAATTCTGCAAGACTTAGAAGACAAAGACAGTGAAAAGTCTTTGATTGCAGAAACAAAATCATGGGAGGTATTTAATGGAAAGAGGTGGGTTGACTCTGATTTGCAGGTGGAGGGAAATGCGAAGTTTTTTTTAGAATCAACTCCTAAATTTATTTGAGACACATTTATTGTGTAATATAGAAGATACAAGAATTTAAAATATAGGTAAACGCTATATATTTTATGTTCTTGTATCGTTATCAAAACTGTCAAATTACTTATCTTTTAGATTGACAGGAACTGTTTTTATTTTACCATACACGATAAAATCGCTTTTTACGATTTAATTACCATTTCAGATACCAAGAATCGCGTGTATGATTGTCAAGGAGCGCGTCCACTTATCGGCAAGAATGCAAATACTTCACATATCGGTATTATCAAGGACGCGACATGAGTGTGACTTTCAAGAGCCAAGGTTTTTGCCTATAAGTGAACGAAAGAAGGGGCGTAGCCCGATATATAAAAACTATAAAATCAAGTCAAGACTAAGTTGACAGGACTTTTTCTTCGTCATGGCAGGTTATAACGCTTTGGTTGCTAACGTTAACAATTGCGACGGTCCCGGACTTGCCTGTGAAAATTGCTTATTATTATAATACTAACGGCTATATTCTCCATCCAGATTCGAGTTAGCAACCCTAGCCTCTATGCCCAAGAACGTATGATATAATGAAACGAGCATACAAGTGAGGGTTGTCATGCTACGGAATTGTTTACCATGGTCTTGCCGGTCCAGTCAAACTCGCCGTCGTCTACGTAGCCGCGGCGCTCGAACAGGTCGCGGAACATCCGCCGCAGCTGGTCGTAGTCTGGCGTCTCGAAGAAATCGAGCCGGCGAACGTAGCGTAAGTACGTCGCTAGCTCTTCGGGGTGGCCTTCGCATAGCACCTGAGGATAAACAGAACTTTAGCAAGAGAAGAAAGGTCATCAATCTCTTGTCCTTATGGCAATTTATTTGGGGTTGGCAACATGTATTTTTCTTTCATACTTCTCTTAAAGTCGTCATCTCAGTAGTCACGCTCTTTCTAACCATATCATCTTTTTTCTTTGGTCATCCCCAGTCTTATAACCATCCACATTTCAACTCAAAAGTTTTCATCAATACATTTTCGTCATTCCTCCGCTTCTCATGCCCATACCATGACAACTGATCTGACTGGTCTTTAAGCTAAATGGGTTAATGCTGTGTATATATTTAGTTGGCAAGCCTGTATATAAATAAATAAACTTTTCGATTAGGGACGATTTTTCTACGCATGAAACAGAGTACATTGAAAATAATCTAATACGTATATTGTACCTTCACTATTTCACCATGTCTGGACAAAAACATTGTAAATGGCATTATTTCATCGAGATTCATAAACGAAGTTTTGTGTCATAAACATCTGTACAGTACCCGGCGATAAATATTGCACATCGACCTTATTACACAAAACCATTTTATACAAAGAATAAAAATAATTATCAAAAGAATCAAATCATAATTGTTTTAACAGCTCCTAATAGATACCGGACTGTTTGTATTTCGTGCGACAGAGATAACGCTCTACGAAGCCGAAATTAGCCGATTGTCTCTTTGCAAAGGTCGATGTGCAATATAGAGTATGTTAACTAACAGAGGGCGTTCCCGTTAACCCGCAATAGTCTAGCATCCATACATGCTAAAAAAATATTACCATTCGAAAATAAAATGTTTTTATTTTTTTTTATATTAAAATATTCACTAAAAATCGTAAATTGATACTCTATTTATTTAATTAATTCTAAATTATTTAATTAAATAAATTCCGACATTGCTGTCCTTCAAGTATGCGTGTACAGAGTGTTTCTTTAACGTATCAATTTACGATTTTTTGTGAATATTTTAATATAAAAAAAAATAAAAACATTTTATTTTCGAATGGTAATATTTTTTTTAGCATGTATGGATGCTATACTATTGCGGGTTAACGGGAACGCCCTCTGTTAGTTAACATAATGTATAAATATTGCACATCGACCGGGTACTGTACCTCAGCTACATCGACCTAGTATTGCAAGAATCGAACTTACGTCCTTCAGAATGTACTCTCTGTAGAACAAGTCTTTCGGCAGACATTGATTACGTCGAACAATTCTTACTCATCAATGCTGATAATTTTATGCATATCTTTCTATATGTTTTAATGATTAAATAAATATTTTTTTACAGTTCTAATCTTTGATTAGATTGGGTGCTTAAATATATTACTGCAGGAAGTCCGACTTCGTCATTACAATCGTCATTTTAGCCCTTAAAACATTTAAATAGCTTTCACGAGTAGCGATATTTAGGAGTGCTGCACACTTGTTCGATTCGGCAGTATTTCTTAAACAATAACGCCGGCCCAAAGCACTACTGTATTACTGTAATTACTAAACATATTCGGCTTTCATTCTTAGACATAGCCAGCCTCAACCCTCATTGAATCATGTTTCGGGTGGGCTCGGCAGAATTCGAGATTTTTCCGGAACATTAATATCTAGTTGCAGATATTCGATTTTGGCGTGCGGCTGTACCGAATCATGACGACCTAGGCCATTCCGTAGCACACCTTAGAAATAGGCTTGCCTGTCTTATTACCGCCATGTTTATTTTAGGTAAGTAATATTTTTAATACACCTGAGCTATTCTATTGAGGTATATTACATAGAAGAATTCTGCTTGATATACTCCTACTTTCTTACTTGTTGCCGATACAAAAAAAGCAGATCAAAAATCAGTTCAGACACTTTAAAAAATCATATTCGGCACTCAAGGAAGCATAATGATCTAATTTTCCTCATTCGATGAAGGAAACTAGCACACAACTAGATTTTAACTGTCTTAACATTTCTAAGACCGAGCAAGGACGGAGCGACGGAGCGCCCTAAAAACCTAATCTTGACCTCAATGCAATAAGAATGTAAATAAATGAATTCGCCTCAATAATTTAGTGACGTTTCATTTTGCTACTGTTAGCGGGTGTTCCCACTGTATTATATTGTGACGTAGTTTTTGTAAGTGGCATGACTTGTATAAAACACATGGCGGCCAAGTCTACTAATTTACAAATTAATTCAATAGTGTCTCCATTGTGTTTTGATAGATTTGCCATATAAAATCTGTCAAAAACTCGCAATGCAAATGTAATAAAAGTGTGTAACGTTCGTTAAATAAAAGATTTAGATCGCTGTTCACGTTTACTCTCGAGGAAAGAAAGGTTAAGCAATTCTCCAAAACATTTCTTCAAAATGTTGGCACTACTTATTGGTCGCGCTCGCGTCACGTAAAAAGAACGCTGGCGTTTACCTGCGCACTGAGCGATTTAACGATCAAATCGTTGCTATGAAGGGAGCGCGACGCTAGTAAAGTACTTCAGGACACGACTGTACCCGTGTGCAGACACACCCCCTCCACTGTCGCTCAGCGTTCTTTTTACGTGACGACAGCTATAGTTATAATAATTAATAATAATTTAATAATTTATTTAATAAAAACGTTTACAAAAGGTGTAAATTTAGCCAAAAAGTAGAAAAACTTTCCATACAATTAAACTGCCTAAAAATAAACTAAAACTAATATATTTTTCTTACAGGTGCAAGTAGCGATGGTTCGGAATCAGAATGTTTAGTAGCGACCTGCCCGAACTAGGTTTATTCAAACCTGTGTTTCAGGCCATCCCTTTACATTAAAATTAAATTGGAGCGTTAATTTTTAAATAAAACTGATATAAAAATAATTAATTAACAATTCTGAGAAAAAGCACATCGGTACATTAATACCTAATACTAAGTCTATGTAAACATACAAAAGTAAATACTTACAATGGAATCAAATTATGATCATGACAAAATTTCTAAAAGTTTTTCTGTGTCTGTGTAATTGAGTATCGCTAAGTATTCTGATAACATTGTACTACATTTTTTATAGCTTACACTATAGAAGCTTAGTAACTTGTTCAGTCTATTATACAGAAAAGGTCCTAAGAACACATAAAAACGATTAGCAAACGCATGTCTAGTTTGAGGCTTTATGCAAACCAAGTCTTTCCTTCTCTTGTCGGAATGTACTGGGTCAAAAGGAAGTGCAGTGTGCTGGTGTTGTACTATGCTTAGGATAAATAATTGCCTCACTGTTAGTACATTACATGCTATGTAGAGTTGGTGCGTAGGAAATCTAAAAGGGCTAAAAGTAGCAACCTTTAGAATAGCTCTTTGAGCGCGCTCTAGAGGGAGTAAAATTGTTTTTGCAGCACCCCCCCAGGAAGTTATGCAATAGGTAAGTATGGATTGACACAAAGCTAAATAAACCTGTCTAATTAATTTATAGTCGGCTATGTTCCGTAAGTTCTTAAATACATATATTAATTTACGCACTCTGGTACAAAGTAAATCGATATGTTTACGGATTTAGATTGGAGTCAATAGTGACACCTAGGTATTTCAAATGGTCGGCCTTAGCTAAAGTGGGGCAAGAACATGCAGTGTCAGCGGCAGCGTACGTGCTACAATTGTGTGCGTAAATGTTCAGATTAGTAAGCGGTATGTTAGTATTTCTCATTGTAAATAAAATATATTTTGTTTTATCAGCATTTAATGTTAGGAGATTATTATGGAGCCAATTAGAGACAATGTTAAAACCATTTTGAGCATATTCATAGACTTCAGCTCTTGATTTAGCTGAGAACAATAGAGCAGTGTCATCCGCATAAGACATTATGACTCCATTTTGGAGTGGCAGGTTGCACAGTTCATTTATGTAAATTAAAAATAACGTGGGGCCCAAAATGCTGCCTTGTGGAATTCCAAAACAACTATTTTTAAGTTCAGAACTTGTACACCGGCCTATTTTTACACACTGGTGACGATCGCTGAGATAATCCGCAAATAGTAGATGTTGTGTTCCTCTAATCCCAAGTGTTTCAAGCTTGTGCAAAAGTAAAGTACATGAAATAGTATCAAAGGCCTTGGCAAGGTCTAGAAAGATCCCAATTGTGTGCATACCATAATCTAGATTAGTTAGAAACATATCCACACACATACAGTGCAAATATAAACAAACCCAAAGGTCCTTAACCTGTTCATTCGTGGAATGTAAGACGGCACAATAAACTGTCGTCTGTGTAGCGGTATCTACAACGCCACATGCAAACAACGCGTCATACTGACGTCACGCAAAATCCTGCATCGCGCAAGCAGAGTTTACCACGCAACTTAGTATAGATACAACGGCCCGACATGAATCAACGGGCAGTTGCCCGCCAGACACAACACACGTCTGGTCGGAGGATCCTCCCTTTTCCATAGAGTCCCTGTTCCTCATACCTCTATACTGGTGACCCCGAACATGAACGTTTGCGTAATGAATCAATGGGCAGTTGCCCGCCAGACATAACACCCGTCTGGTCGGAGGATCCTCCCTTTTCTATAGAGTATGAGTGAACTTTACACTCTGTTCCTCATACCTCTATATCTGCGATATGTACAGATCAAATTTTAATATTCCTTATTATTTTCTGAAGAACCCAGCGGGAAAAACTAGGAACGACGGTCGATCAACGTACGTTATGAATTTATGATACGTTTATAATTATTATACTTCTGTTTTTATTTCATTTTATTTTTCTATGTTTCATCATTCTTCTACCCTCATCCCGTTTTATTTAGAGTCAGCTCAACAAGTCTTAATTCTTCTTTTACACCATCCATCGTTTATTTTTCAATGTTTGTTTTTTTTTAATATTTAGTCTGTGTTCTTCCTATGAGAGTCCCAATAAATACTTTTCTTTCTTTATACAAACTCATTACGACCGAACGGTGCAGTTCCTGGTAAGCTTAGCTTCTATGTGTAGATCAATCAAAATGTAATTGGTATTATCTATCGTGTGATCGTGATGATTAACAGCGATAAGTTCGCGCCACCGATAGCCCAATATCGTCATCAGTGAACTATGGATGTAGAATAATAATAACCCTACCGCGCCGCCGTACGTCTACGTTGACATTGACGTTGGATTGCGCGCTACTGAACACTGGATCTGTGCCGCTGGAGTATACTTTGACGAAACAGGTCTAGGGTAAGGAGCCAGACCAAGAGAGATACAGAAACCCGCAGGGCAGAATGCGGCGAGCTGTTGGGCAGTAGCGACCCCACGGACCCTATCTCCTGGGAGATGTTTTGTTCCTCATCTCTGGCTTGCCTTTATTGACCGGCCAGAGTAAACCCTGACAAGAAACAGAGCCCTCTTTCTTGCCTTAATTGGCCGGCTTGAGTGGAGATTCGCAAGAGCTCGTGCTCAGGGGGAGGAAGTATTCCAGTAAGATGCTGGTAGGGATCTTGACCGTACTTCCGGGATTGTTCTGATAGTCGTGGAATACCTCTTCACTCCTCAAGCACTTCAGGAAGTGTTGCCCCCTTGTCGTCACGTAGCGACCGTTTTCGGGAGTCCATTATTGAGTGTGCAAGTCACCCTCTGCCATTTTATCCGTGTATTACATAACATAGTCCTTTCATAGTTCTAAGTATCCAATCCACTATAGCCACCCAAACCCATAGTCCAATGTACTGTGAACCCCAAAGTGCCGAGATATGTCAGACACTTATAATATGTAATAATAATATCTTAGTCTTTCCTCGTATTTAAACTGGGACAGAGATATAATTATCTTAATAATATTAAATGTATTTATCGGTATGTGACAGCTTAATAGATTGGGGGACTTTTGCTATCGATATCGAGATCTGCCCGCGACTCTGTCAGCCTGAAATGGCGACTGGCCTCGGTCAGAACCCACAGCGTCCTGACGCCCTCGCTATTACTTCGTTTCCACTTAGCGTTCTTTCCGACATTTTTTTTCTTTACACTCGGTTGGTCGGTCGTGACATGTCGCATGACATTAAATAGCGTATTACGTTCCTCAAGACCTGACTATTAAATAAAAAAATGCGTTGAAATCCAACTGGTAGTTCCAGAGATTAGCGCGCTCAAACCAACAAACCCTTCAGCTACATTAATAGTATAAAGCCAACACACACTTTTCCCGATAGTGTTGTGGTTCGTATTTTCGATAACGAACCGAATCGATTAACCATGGTAAGATAATTATTCATACTTTACCATGGCAATGATTCGTAATCTTATGGCATGACGTCAAAGTCGATTCGTCGCTAATTAAACTTCGTCAAGTCGACAGCAGCTGAAACTATAATAAAAGCACGGTATCGAATCGAACAATAGATGGGCATGACATAATCAGTCTATAATGGTCCCACTTCTGGGACACAGGCCTCCTCTCTGTGAGAGGGAGTGGGCCGTAATCCACCACGCGGGCACAGTGCGGGTTTGTAGATGCCGCATGTCTTGTTTGTTACAGAGGGCTAGTCTTATAAGCACTAGGAAGTGGTGAAGGGCCGGCGTTTTGGGGGACTATCTCATGTAATCTTGACGTTCAAAAAGTGCTGATTCTCAGCCTAATTTGAATAAATGACTTTTGGTTTTGATTGTCAGTATCTGTAATCGTCACCAACGTCGTTCCCTTGCCCATCATCAACATCTACCTAGCCTAATCCCAACTATGTTGGAGCCGGCTTCTAGTCTGGCCGGATGCAGCTCTATACCAGTATTTTACATGGAGCGACTGCCTATCTAATCTCAACAACCCAGTTACTGGGTATAACGACGAATGACAGCCGGGATCAACGACTTAACGTGCTTTCCGAGACACGGTGGGGTCTTGGTATGTAAAGATGGTCATCCATCCACGGATCATCTGTGGCACGCGTAGCTGAACGTGATTGATAGACTCATGCAGCTGTTATTACATAGTCATGAGCCCCTCTAATTCTCTTGCCTATGGCGCTCCACCCACTGCACCGCGCTCCGTCGCGTAGCGCGGGATGGCAATTTTACCATTGTATGCAAGTATCTCAATTTATATAGAAATCACGCCTAGCACAACACACTGCCGACGCGGAAATGCGCGGGAAGGCGCCTGCGCGCAGTTTCTGCCAATCTGCGCGGGAGCGCGGTGCGTGCCGCGGGATATGATATGACACACCGGCTCCGCAGTTTCGGGCGTGATTTGATACTGTAAAGACGTTTGCACGATGGATCGCGACGTAGACAACGAGGCTGTCGTAATCTGCATCACCGCGCGGGGGAGCAGATTACACCGCTAAGTAAGGCAGATCTGCGCCTCCGTCGCCGCGCGCGTTATCTGTCGCTCCGCGCACCGCGGCGGGACGCATCTTCAGTGGGTGAACCGCCTATATCCCAATGTATTTGGAGTCGACGCAAGGCTTTTTCTTCCATACTTCTTTATTGGTTGTCATCTCGATAGTCACCCCTCTCTATCCATATTATCTTTCACACAGTCCATCCGTCGTTTCTTTGGTCTTCCCCTACAGTACTCTTATAGCCATACATCAACAACCACAGCAACAACATGTAACTGTAATGTCAACAACAATCAACTCAGTGTATCACAGTCCACTGCTGAATATAATGCCTCTCCCAATTTGCGTCAACACCCGATTTTCGGCATTCCGAACCCAGTCTGTGCTAGCCGTCTTTTTAAGCCAGTCACAATAACGCAACTTGAGAATGCGGGTGGAGTCGGTGTACCCTTCTACAGTGGAGTCATTTTAATAGGTAACATTTGACGTCTGTCAGTTTTATCCTCATAGTGAGGTGACCTGCTTATAAACATCGATTAAAGTGAATGAATCGATACGGACTTGAAACATATGCGAATTTTAAAAATCATCAGGCAAATCCCTGTCCCATTATTATTATTATTTTCGTAAATTTAAGGAGCAAAATAAGACAAGTACACAATTTAACAAAAAAATTGCATTTATTCAGTTGAACTATCAGAACTGTTAAAAGTATTGTCATCTTCATCACTGCTGTCAGCACTCAGAGATATTATTAATTCATTTTCAATAATATTGTCTATTCTCACATCTCGTTCAAAATCTTGTAAAATTATTTTCTTTGTTTTCTCTACGACTTTTTTCCAGTCTTCTGTAGTGACTTCTGCACACGCAGTTTTTAGCAGAGACATCATTTTAGCAGTACTGAAGGGTGGTTCAGTATTGTTCCGCGCTGCATAACCCTTTATTTGTGCCCAAATAAGCTCGATGGCGTTATACTGGCAATGGTAGGGAGGCAATCGAATAACTTCGTGTCCATGCTCTAGGGCTAGTTCATCGATTACATAGCGGAGCTTGGACGGCTTAGGTGCTTTTACTAGATTTAACAACTCAACTTTTAATAAAGTTGGACTTGCATCCACACCATTTCTTACCAGCCACGAGACAATTTCTTGCTTTTTATTTGCTTGAGTTGGTGGTTTATCAACTTGTACAGAATGATACGGTGCATTGTCCATTATAATTTTCGATGGGTTTTCTAAGCTGACTAGCAGCTTCTCAAACCACTCTTTAAAAACTTCAAAGTTCATTTCCTCATGGTAATCACTTGTAGTTTTAGAGGCGAATGCGAGGAGGCAGTCTGGAATAAAACCTTGAGAAGCTGATCCCGCGTGACATATAATAAGTCGGGCTCCTTTTCCCGGTGGAACTTTTGAGGTGGACGCCGCTGTATCATCGGTCCATGTCCGCGAAACCGTATGGTTCACATTCAACCATGTTTCGTCAATAAACACGACATTGTCCCAATCTGTAATTTTATTTACTTGACGTAAGAATGTTACTCTCTTCAAAATAATATCGTAGCGTTCTAGCAGGATTTTCCGCTTGTCAGATTTTTTAAAACTAAAGCCAATCGATTTCAAAACCTTTGATAGAGACGATTTACCGCCAAAAAATAAGCCTGCGTCTTTTAACGAACTTATTAGCTTTTCCCGTGTAGGATATTCTTTTCTCGAGTAATATCCATAAATGTGGTTGCGAATTGCAGCAGCATCAAAATTATCAATGCCAACACTTTTCTTGTCCCTCTTTCTTTTTTTCGGTGTACGTAAAGTATTATCTTCTGAGCCTGATGGTCCGTATTTCTCTTTCAGAATTTGAGTTACTGTCCTCTTCCCTATTTCCAATGCTTCGGCAACGCGTTCTCTCGGTTGTGTCAATGGTAAAAGAGGCCCATCGTTAATTGATTCACGTTCAAAATAATTGTACAATTTCACCACTAGTTCGCGAGATTGACTGTTTAGCGTTTTCCCCCGTTTCGACATGGTAAGACTGTAATGTTGTTCTTGTTTACTAATCGTTAAGCAATCGGAGTCCAATTTATAGCCAGGTAAACGTAGTCAGTAAGATCAGTCCAATAAAAAAGCCGGGTCAGAAGAAAATAACAGAGAGCACACCAAAAACGCACAGTCACTTCGCACAACGACAAAAGACTGCGTCATGTAATTGCGACATGACATGGCGTCATCGACAGGCACTGGTGTTGCCAGCAACATACCACCTAAATTGTACCTAACATCAATGATTTTTCTATTTGATTATTTTTTGTATTTTTATACCTAGTTAGTTAAAGGAATAATAAATAAATGTTTTATTATAATCACAACGTGGTTATTAATTTATGGTGATATTTCTTCACAAGTCATCATTGTATTCGATTCTACTTATCAGCTTTCGATTTTTAGAGTAACATCCCTAGTGTTTAAAAAGAAAAATGGTTAACTGACGTAACCTTGTAACGACGTTCAGTTCTTTAGATCAGAAATTGTTTATTATATTTAGAATGGTTTATTAATGAAAGCAAATCGTAAAATTACTCGTATCGGTCATTATTACAATAAATATGTAATCGTAATTGAAAAAAGGTAAGCAATTGTGCAGTTCTAACAAAACGAAAAAATATGTTATTTTATGCCCGCCGTTACAAGGTTACGTTGTTGAATATTTGATGAATTGTCAAATGTTACCTATTAAAATGACTCCACTTTAGTTATTATCATAAACTAGTTGTTTCCCGCGACGTTTGTGTTTATTATGTATTTCATCACTTTTTAATACTAATAGCCAGGATGAAGCCTATGGTCATTCCCCAGGTCCACGGCTTAGGTAGCCGTGGACCTGGGGAATCGAATCGAATTTCACAATGAATGGCTCAGTGGTTTAGGCGAAAAAGGGAACAAACAAACAGTTACTTTCGCATCTTTACTAATAGTAAAGCTAAAGAGTTTATTTGTTTGAACTCGCTAATCTCTGGAACTACCAATCGGATTTAAAAAAAAAACTTGTTGCATTTGATTGCCCAATTCTTGAGGAAGGTATTTACATCACGCTACGGCCCTTAGAGCCGAGCAATAAGAAAAATAATCAGAAAGAACGCTAAACGAAGTAACGGGGCACGGCTATAGGATATATTATTTTATGTTAAAACAAGAAATTTCACGCGGACGAAGTCGCGGCCAGAATCTAGTTTATAATATTAGTGTGGATGTATGAATACGTACCTCTATAGGCGTCGCTCGTTTGGTGTCACCAATTTTTTGGTATCTCTCTTTAAGTGTATCAGCTTTTAAACCCTGCCAGGGTAAGGAACCACGTAAAAAATACATAAACATATGCCCAAGAGCCTCTAGGTCGTCGCGTCTAGATTGTTCTGAAATATATAAACAGGCATGTTAGTTTAAGTATGAATTATTGTATGAAGTTGCATGTTGAATACAAATTAGAGCATATTCCACGAACTATTTGAATGTACAGAATGTACTATACAATGTATAAATGTCATTAAACTTCACCAAGGTTAAAAGGGTGATTTACACATCCTTGTATCCATATATAATATTACGGGTTTTACTCAGTATATATTTACACTGCTGGAACACAGGCTTCATCGCTATGTGAGAGAGCGGGCCTCGATCGACCACGCGGCCACTGTGCGGGTTGGTCGATGTCACATCGAGTTTTTGGTTCTAGGACATGTCGGTTTCCTCACGATGTTTAAGAATCTTCACCGTTTTTATAGTATACGGTATAAGACAATACATTACCTTTTCCTAAATGTGTGTTTATTGACATGTATCTTGCAGTCCCGGTAAGTGACTTGTGTTCCCGATATGGAATATGTTTGTTTGTCTCTAAGTCTATATATTCTTTGGCCAAACCAAAATCTGAAATACAACAGACATATCGATTAACTTAATTATTTATCGACAGAAAAACATATAGGTACAAAGCATGAACGGGCGGCTATACAAAAAGGCGGCTATAAATAATTGCTACTACTGCAAAGACCGCTAAATTCATTGACCTCGTAATGACGTTCATTTTATCAGTTTAAGAATATGTATTCAATACATCAACGGTTCGATCGATGACTGTTCAGACTCCAGTGTTCATTGTAAGATTTGTAATCAAATCACACGATATAAACTTAGTACTGACTGACATACTTCTGAAAATTGATTCATAAATATTTAAATCCAGAATTATTTATTATACATGGAAAAAGAAGCGAATGATGGCTAGGGAAAGCAGACATCATAAGTAATGCAGATAGCTCTTTTAATTCAAGGTTGCCCTTATTTTTATTTTTTGTGAGTCGACACCAATCTTTCTTTGTTTTTTTTTGTCTACCTAACTTGAACTGTGAGTCGAAGTACAGTAGTTCCTCTCTGATGCTGGTTTATTCCACGCAATGCATATATGAACCTACATGTGGCGTAGAAAAAACCAGTACAATCCTTACTAGAACACGAGTAGTAAACCACAGACCTCGTCCTAAGATTGTGTTACTTCACTATTATTATATCTCATTACCTAATCGCTCTGACGTGATCATGAATGAGACCTTATCACTTATAGCAGAACGGGCCGATGTCTCTGGTAATGCTTCATTACACAAATGACTGTCGTTGACACTGCCTATTATAATTGGCGTGACTTCTGTGTTAACACCGGCGTGGGTTTTACTGCCGGCCATCATTATTTTTGTGTGTAATAAAATTAGCTTCTAGTTTATGAGGAGTTTGAGGTCAAGTCTTGGACTTGAGATTTGTACTTCAGTTTACTAATGTATACAATTATTTCTGGTCTAGATTCAGGATTCACTGTGGTTCAGATCAAAAGGAAAACTTAAAATGTCTGTGATTTCCCATTCTTCTCTATAACAAACTACTTTTTGGAAAAGGCAATTAGAATCAATCCTATTTTCTTGTAAAGTGTTGACGTTCAAAAGTGCCTTTTTAAGGCTCCTTCAAACAGGCGCGACACGCGATATAATCGCGCGCGACACAATAGCATCGCAAGTCGCGCAACGAGCGGAGCGGTGTCGCGCATGTTTGTAGGAGCCTTTATGTGTGTGTCTAGATGAAAGACGGGTTTAATGCATAGATAAAAGCTTTTTAATCTCTTCAAAGATCATATGGATACGTGAACACAGTCCTAGTAATGTAGACAGCCAGTATCTACAATTATCGTGTTATCAACAGTCATAATCACGCTATGAACGAACTAATTATAAGCACTGAATAGTCTACTAGTATAATATTGTCGTTCCAAGAACTGCTAATATTTTAACTAACTACTGCCCACTAGCTATTAGTGAAATTGCACACATAAAAAAAATAATTGAAGTTTCAATGGCAGAATTCAAGTATTCACTTGTTTTTTTTTTTTTGTCAGGGTTATTCTGCGGCAGACGTCTGAGGATAGGAAAATGTTGCGTATAGTAATAAATATTAGGAAAACCGAGCAATTAATTATATTATGCATTTCGATCTCATATCTAAAGCAAAACAAGGAAATCATCGGGGTAATTAAACGGGCCAGTTAACAAACGACCGTTGTACGCAAACTTTCATTTTTAAATACTCATGACTCAATCCGATAATCATGACAACATAATTTGAATAATCAATTAAGCGTATAATTACACGAAAGAAAATTATGTCAAATATGGTACAGTTGCGAATGTAAACATTGGCACAGTCCCAATTTTCTAATAGAGCCGTGATAAAATGTGACATGTAGGTACATTTTTCAGGCCTCATTTTATCTATACATATTTATAAAATTCAAAGTCCTGACTGACTGATATATCAACGCACAGCCAAAACCGCTGGTCCTAGAGACATGAAATTTCTAGGGGGTGTGTTCTTTGTGAAGAGTAGGCGTAGGTTTCCACTAAGGGTTTTTCAAAATTCCACCCCTAAGAGGATGAATGGGGGGAGGGTGAAATTTTACGCGGACGAAGTCTCGGGTAGAAGCTAGTCTTCATCTAACTCTGTCAGACTTAGAGCACTCGCACACGGTATACTTTTAGTAAGTCCTACAATCGGTCAATTTTTTTTCGAATTATCTGTCTTTTTAGGGTTCCATACCCAAAGGGTGCCAACGGAACCCTATTACTAAGCCTTCGCTGTCGGTTCGACCGTCTGGACTGTCAGCGGGGATCTCATGAACCGATGTCCGACTAACACTTAGCCGGTTTTTAGGACGTGTGCGTACATTTGAACTATTTCATTTAGCTCCTATACAAGATCGGCCACCGATTGTATGCTATGCTGTCTGCGAACGCTCTTATACATCCGTGAGTATAAAAAAATATTAAAAAAAAAGTAATGAACATTGCCTAGTAGAGCCGTATCTGGTGTTTTTAGCTAAGGAACTCATAACTGAGGATCAAAAGCCTTCTAAATCACATATTTGTGGCTTACGGAACAATTTTGTTGGAAAAAATAATATTTGACACATAACTGTGCTACATTAAGCTGTAGTAACAGTAAATGTTTACTACGGGTGAGTCATTGACCTCTTTACAACATACATTGATGAGCAATAAAGATTTTCAGTCCGAGATATTATCTTCCTCTTTTACTGAAGTGCTAGGTTTGACCTGATTTGACTAGAAAGCAGTGTTCGCTGTTATAATATATATTATATCAGTGGATATAATATCATGAATTCATGATATAATATATCAATTTATATTTATGTAGATATTTATTGATCAAATTTGCGTTTTTCCTAATTATGTTAATATAATTAGGAAAAACGCAAATTTGATCAATAAATATCTACTT
The DNA here is from genome assembly GCA_927399505.1 of Luperina testacea. Lineage (NCBI taxonomy): Eukaryota > Metazoa > Arthropoda > Insecta > Lepidoptera > Noctuidae > Luperina > Luperina testacea. The sequence continues at coordinate 7,635,214 of OV656771.1, forward strand.
ACATAATAAATGTATCCGATATGTATGGATATATGTATTTAAATAAAGCAAATTATATCGAATATTGTGATATTTATTAAAAATGTCAGATTTTTAAGAATCCTGCTACATAGACAGCTCTAAGTACCTAGGTATAAAATGACGCATTTTTCCGAGAATACATTATTATTAATGGAAAATTCCTTTTTTGGGGACAAACAAGTTAGCGCAAAAACATTAATATTAGTAAATCGTGACTTACCAATGATGTGAATGATTTTTTCCCTTTTAGTTGCAGTTCTACCTATTAAAAAATTCTCCGGTTTAACATCTCTGTATATTAGGTGTCTCGTATGGACATACTCGATACGATGTAACTGAAACAGACATGGAACAAGATTAGTTTATGCCATCGCTTGTCACTATCAATTGACGACGGCACAAATCATTTCATTTAAGGGCATATCATTAATGCATCAAATCAGTTTAGTATCAATATGTGGTCAATATGTCAATCGATACTTGAGGTAAATGTTTTTAAATTGTTCAGTATTGACTAGAACATGGATTTCTTTTTTTTTTAATTTTGTTTGCTTATGTTTCTCCGTTCATGTATCAACCATAAAATTTATATGAACAGTCCTTCAGTCGACTGACTTAAATATCGAGATTTAATCAACAGATAATACGTTTTTCTTGCCAATTATTATGTAGAGTATTTTTCCGCCAAGTAAAATATACTTCTGCGATATGAATCTACTCGTCCCACTTTTACAATCTCTCCTTACCCCAGGGATCGAGTTACAGGATCGCTTGAAGAGCTCGCATTTCATTAAAAGCGTAGGCCCGGAACATTTTCCTCAAATTGCGTAGGTACGATATTGCCAATTTAATATAAATCTCTAAACTCTAATTCGCCCATTACTGATTTGCTTATCAATGCAAGCGTTTGTTCGTCGCATTGCATCAGTTACGTCACAATAGTCTGCCAGTTAAAGCGCTCTCTACATTCATATTTCTTGAACGCTCTTGCAAGTCCGTGCTGTTATTTAAGTTCAATGACTTATACATATAAATTGATTTCAGCTAAAGTAATGGTTGAGAGATAAAAAAGATATAATAACACGTACTAAAATCTGAGATTTGATTTCAATATTATGCTCGAGACTGCAAAATAATATAGAACAGAAAACGCATATTGACTTACCAACTGCATAGCGATCATTAATACAGTCTTTAGAGAGAATCGACGGCCACAGAGATCAAACAGATCCTCCAGTGATGGGCCCAGCAGTTCCATCACCAGTGCGTTGTATTTACCGCAAGGTCCGAAGTAATACACCTCCGGTATGCCCTCCGCAGTCGACGGCGCTACAGGAGCCACGGGAATTAAGGGGAAGGACGGGGGAGGAGACAGACCGAAGAGCATTAAGTACTTACTCACATTTCAATACACGAGCATTGCTCTCGCACGCACCTGTACGACACAACACTGTAGCCGATATTCACAAATTACATCATCAAACACGACAGGACACGCGAGAGCATTGCTACGTGTTTAGCCTAATACAGTAACATAATAAAACAAAAATAAAACACATTTAGACGGGCCTTTACAGCGACCATGATCACGGCGTGCGAACCCTCGGATGAATGACAAAGATTTGGATATCGGTTACGGTGCTGTGTCAAGAGACAATCACCTATCTACCGGAGAATTGACACGGGACTTACGAGCTGCATAGCAATCATAAGGACCGTCTTGAGTCTGAACCTCCGGCCGCAATGTACGAACAGGTCTTCCAGCGAGGGCCCTAACAACTCCATGACCATGGCGTTGTAGCGGCCGCCACATGTTCCCAAGTAGTACACTTTTGGTACGCCCTCTGGGTAAATTTTATATCGTGTCAGCTAGATAATTGACTAACTAATCTACGAATGATGCTAATATTTATTAAGTTAATGAGACAATGATCGTATGGGGATAGATTACTGTAGGTGCCGACAGTTTTTTAGGTAGTCCTGCTAATAATTTCCATATACCAGACATAATACAGATAACATTCTATTTAGTATCTAAGTGCCATGTTTTTAAAAGCCATTTTGAGCACAAAACTAAGGCTACAATAATTGGTGCACATAATATTGTTCGTAGGTTAGTCACATTTCTTCGTTTTGCAATGTTCGTGATTCACCATTTAAAAATTGCTGGTGGGCCGACATTAAGCTTAAATCAGTACTATCGCTGTATCTGACTCTGTAAAGAATTTTCATAACATCATGCTGTATATAATTATTCATACAATTAGGGTAAAACTCACCATGCGTGCCTAATAACTTGTAAAATCGGTATTCTAGATGCAATTGTGGAGCCTTTGACTTCATAGGCTCCATCTTAATCGCTACATGTTCATTGTTGTAGAGATTTTTTCCTGCAAGAAAAAAAATATTTTAGTAAAAATAAGTACAATATTAACCTCCTTTTTTTGAAGTCGGTAAAAATATGACCCAAAACAAAGTGTATGAATGTCAACTGTCGTCCGTATTTCGTAAAAGTCTTATTTTTCTGACACAGTTACGTTTGGACAGTCTTTTGTAAACATTTTAAAAATAAAAACAACACTGATTTTATTTAATACATTCTGCTCTGAAAAGTCTACTCGCTAAAATATTTCAAAATTATTGTCAACGTCACCAACTTGAGGTGTCGATGTTACCATCGATCAAAAACATGGTCATAGTTTCGTATCAACATATAATTAGATCTCAATAATCAATATCTTATCAAGCGGACAAATTAAATGGAACAACAATGTTCGCTGTTGTTCTAAAGCCTGAGTGAGGCGGTGACACAGAAATTAAATTAGGTAACGCAAATGACGCTACCTCACGTTCGGTAATAACAAAGTCGGGAGCCGACTAATGACATCTTGAAAACTGAAATCCTGATTATATTCGATACATTAGCGCCGATTTCCTTGTTCACAAACTAAACTAAATTTAAGTTCAGTACATCTTTTTCTTTCTATTTCATTAATAAAGGACAGAAGATAAATTTTAGTTTAGTCCTGTCAAATTAATCAGCGCCTGACACTACTCCATACAAATTTAGACGTGGTTAAAAACTTGCCTAATAAAATTACGTCAATTTACGTCAGGCGCTGATTAATTTGACAGGACTAAACAAAATGTATCTTCTGTCCTTTTCTTAATGATATAAAAAGAAAAATATGCACTGAACTTAAATTTAGTAAGTCTGTCGACTCGACAAACAAAATCAATGAAGATTTGCAATACATTTTTCAAAATCTTCGGGAAAAACCAGTAGCTACTTAAAACAATCGATTCTGTAATGAGTACGAATGCGATATAAGCACTAATGACCTAACAAGATGCTATTAATTCTAATTGCTCTTTAGATTACAATCGTTACGGTAAAAATTTAAATGGAGGAAACAATTAAATAACTCACACAGGAAACTAACCAGGAGTAGCCAGTTACTTGTTATTCGTGGGATTTTTAGCTTGATTAATTCCACCATGAGTGTTACATTTTTAAAAACACCATTCGGAAAGTAAATAATGTATGTATCGGCTTAATCACCACACGCACGTGTCCGCAATAATGTTATTTTCAGTGACGCGAGGTTGAATCCAATTCTCATCCGCACGCAGCCATATAATCTCCCAGACAACACCCATATTTTATGAAACCTTACTGCCTAGAAAATAAGGCTCACGACCTCACGTGTTAGGCCCTGACATTTAAAGAAAATATGATATTCTACCTAACTACTTTGTTTAAAAGATTTCGTGGTCGTTGTAAAATGATCATATTGTATGGCACGTGTGAACGGTGGCTGAGGCTCATTTTAAAGAGCGTTTTCGAATACTGACTGCGAAAGAATGAGTCATAAGACTTCCATTATTACAGAGGTCCTTTGTTACGTTCCTTTGCCTTCTGGATGAATATTTTCAAGTTTATAGGTTGTGTGAGAAATAACGTTATTCTGACGTATATAATATAGCATAACAATTACAGCAATGTCAATGCTTAGACGTATAAAAACAGATTTTTTTTCTTTTCAAAACATTGATTGAATGGGAAACATTATCTTATTGAACTAAAATACAACATAAATTAAGTTTGCCATTAAATGCAAGTCTCAAAACATTGATCGAGGGTTTTATTTTTGCCTCAGTTCCTACGACATACATCGCAAAATATTTCCGTAAGTAATATACTAACTTACACTTTGCAAACATTAGTTTCGCTTTCTCCGACTAAAGATAACGGATCTCCAGACACCATCAAAATAAAAATGTTTTTTTATCGCATAAAGTAACGTGCAACAATAATATTTATGTATATGCTGTGATGGAAAGCTTGCTAGCCTTTCGAATACAGACAGCACAGTGACCTATTTTCCCTCAGCTGACTCTTACAATAGGGACATTTACATTCGATTCACTCTGTTTCCTATCAGTCCAAGATCTTCATGACAATGATAAGTTGACCTCACTAAAAGTATTTTGCCGATGTTTTTCAAAGATTTGTATCCACTATCAAAGACACTCGCAAAATGATATCAAGCTAACAATATTATTTCTTACAAAAAAATCTCATTTCCGTCGTCTCCACGCAATCAGTTCAATAAATGAGCAGTCAGGTACTTATTACAGTTAGGGCTGGCCGTAATAAATATCGCATCTTTACGCATAACGAAATTATATACGGAGAAACTGTACAGCAAAATGTGCCGGTTGTAAAATACAGATGTTTAACTTCCACATAAATCTAACAAAGTTTTCGGAAAGAGACTATTATGTCTTGCTAAAAATGAGTGCAACCGCGAAAGGAATGTATTTGTTTTCATTATGGCAGTTCTGAAGACTGACAAGGGCATTACTGGACTCTTAGTTGGAATTGGAACATAGGGTGTGTCTAAAATAGTTACTATTAATAGCTAGCTTTACATATTTCAGTAAGCGTGCAAGGTCGGCAAGACGCGTTGTTATGAGCATGTCATTGAGTGACTTAAGTACATTAGCTGTGTAGTCAATGTTAACATGAGAAGGATAATGTAAAAAAAAGGCATGGCGTCTCCTTTTGAACATAACTACTTATTACTAACTGCCAACAGGATAAGCTGCTTCGTTTTTTTTGTGGTCCGAACTCTCATTCTATGCGTCATCACATCGCTCAACTCAATTTCGAAGGAGTAGAAAACCAATCACTTATGATCAGTGATCGGACTAGGTAGATTGATTTTTGGTACATGTATCACAAATGCACACAGAAAGAATAACATGGATAAGCCATTTTTCCGGAAAGTAATTCCGGTATTTCCGGATTCAATTAAATATTGTTAATGTTGGTAGTGATATTATTACTACTCAATTCAAAATTTAAAGGAAGGTATCAAAACTAAATGAATTCATTATTTATCTGTTGAATAATAAAAACAATCGAATTCCGATCGAAGCTTTAATATTTATTTTTTATTTTTACTAATGAAATTCTGACTACCACCAATTCCGGAGGAATGTCCGTAGTAATATATACGTTTCGGATCAATGAACCCAGTTCAATCTACCTACTCCGATCACTGCTTATGATTCATCGTAACAAAGTTCGTTGATTAGAATCACTTTGTGAGTTCTTGTTTTTATATTTTGGTGTCAAAAATAGATTGTTTTCCAAACGTAGTGATAGACACGTGCCAATTTGATCGAAAACCCTTTAGATACCGATCTACCTGTAGGGTTATTCACTGACCGACTAACACAAAAACTCTTCTCGATTCGAGATTAGACATTGTCTGCATAAATATTACATTCAAAAAATTTCCATTGAACCCACTCGAGGTATTCACAGGCAGATCTCGAAAAGGGCAACATTCCCAGAAAGCAGAAATCCTTTTGCGCAAACGTACTAAAAATAGGAAAATCCTGTATTTGTAGATTACTGTATGATCGAGAACGTTGATTTTTCAAAAGAAGATTTCATCCAGCGGGGTAATTGCGTACCACACTACCAGTAGGAACGGCTTTTATTTTGATAGCATTCATTGCGTTATTTACGTTATTGAGGAGACAAATTTTTCGAACATATGCAGCAATGGATTAGCAATAGCCTTCAAAATGATTGAGACTGATGCGTGTTACGCAATAAAGGTGCAGTTGCCAGACTGTTCTTCAACGAATAATAAAGATATGCGTTCACTTACCGAGCCTAAGTTCACCGAAGTTACCGCAGCCGATCTTCTTGCCGACGCGGAAGTTAGGCCCCACCATCAGAACGCCCGAAGACGAGGTGACGGAGTGCCTCGAGGTATGCATCGCGCTGCTGCCGCCCACACCACGCCCCCCTACCGCACCGGCTGCGCTGCAATAGTGTACACACAGCTTTAGATCATGTAGGAACAGAATAACAGGAGACAAGAAGGATAGGGCTTTCTAAATCAGATTTTTTTTTCTGTCTGAACTTTATGAAGAGTGACGGAATTGGTAGGTAGAGGTACTATGAACTATGAATACAGGGGGGCAAGTTCTCGTATTTTTACGAGCGTTGGCATTGTAATCTCAACCTCAATCTGTCAAAATACATTGTCAATAAGTTGTTGTAATTGATTGGTGCTGAGATGAGATTGCGACCAGCTTTTGAACGTTTCTAATTAGGGGAAGTGGGCTTCAGCTTAAATCCATCAAAAACTGTTCTATATGACAAATTATATTCCAGTTTAAAGAGCACCCGGATTCATGGACAAAATTATCAGTAAGGTTAGCGATATTTGTATAGCAATGCAGTATCGACTTTCATTGATTATATTATAAGAATGACAATGTTATCTCTTGTATAGACACAACTTTCACCATTTATCCGATATATTCGTACTAAGTTTAGATAAGGGTGGTTTACTTAAATTGTGCAAATATCTACATATTATGTATCATTTTCATTCGAAAATCTTTTGCCTGTACCTACATATCGATCGACGGTTACGGTCTCGGTAAAAATCATTAGCCCAAGTGTCGTGAGAGGATTTTTTCACGACCTTTTATTGCAGTAAGTAAGCAGGGTGTTAAGATTAAGATTGGTCGGGACATGTTCAACAGCCAGCTTAACAATTTATATTATTTTAAAAAGTAGGTAAGCAGTGCATAAACATGGATGGACTGTGTCAAAGATGAATGGCTAGAAAGGGAGTGACTACAGAGACGACGACTAATAGAAAAATATGTATTGGAAGAAAAGGACATGTTACAATGCGTGCCACGAAAGACGAGACTTGACACACCACGTGGTTTGACATGCGCAGTACACGATTTTAGGTATCTTTAGCGGTATGAGGTCTGAGTGCGGGACGGGACCGGACGTCATAGGGGCGGCGGAAAGAGCGGGGGAGGCGGGGTCAAGTCTCATCTTTCGTGGCACGTATTGTACGTCGACCTCAAATAAATTGGGATAAAGCAAGAGATCGATAAAGCAGTGCATAACCAAATTTTAATAGATTTGGTCTGTGATCTGTATTACAGTTATAGTGTCTTTCTATGATTATTAAGTAATAAGTACCTATCATCAGAAAATATAATATATTAAATAAGAGTAATATATATTATATAAAAATATAAATTAAATTAATTATATTTTATTAATTATATTATTAATTATTCCTATCTCTTTAAAGTAAGAGTGAACAGGCTTCTTCTGGGTGAGCTCACTCCATCGTAGACTTTGTCTCTGTCATCTCTGACCTAGACTAGAGTCAAGAGCAAACCCATTTTTTTTTTTTTTTTTTTTTTTTCAAATAAAAAAAAAAAATCATTTCGAACATATTATTATTTGAACAATGAATGACGTAGAATTTTGGCCGAGTTTAAAGTCTCGTTTACAGGAAGCAATTTCAAATTGCCTGTTGAATGAATTAAGTAGAAGTCGCGTGTTTTAAGAGTTTCAATAAATATACTCGTAGGTATATACTTAACAAAGAGATAAAATATCACGGCTATCTGATACAGCTAGTGAATAATAGTAACAACTGGTAGGTAATTATAAATTATTAACCCTCATTTTAGAAATTACAATTATTAAAGTTATATTATTTATTACATTTACCGGCATTTTATACAAATGGGTTAGTAGATGCAATAAAAATCAGTTCATCACGCGACTGTAAACACTGAAAGGAACTCGATTACGCGGAAAATAATAAAATGTTTAGGTTAATTCAGTCACCTTCTATTTTTGTAGTATTGAGTGAAGTACCACCGTTTGGTTGGGTCCAACCAAACGGTGGTACATTGAACGCCAGACAACTCCGTGGTAGACCAAGGTAAAGATGGCAGAACGACTCCTATCGAGAGGATCAGCTTAAAACAAACTGAGGCAATCTAAATAGTAGCTGAAGAAGCATCCAGCGAACATTAAGTGGAAAATGAAGAGCGAGACCTATGAAGTGCCACAATACAGATAGATAGAAGTGGTAGATAGGTAAATTAAAAGGAAAATTTTAAGTCCTTTGCGCCCGGAACGGATTTTGTATGTGTGTATCTGGATTTCTGAACTTTCTATGACGTTCATGCACGTTAGCCATATTTAGTAGAGCACAGTTATGCCACATGCCTACTCTCCAAAACAAAATACAGCGAAATTCCCGCCGATGTGTAAGTACTGCTACAGGAAAACCTTCGACCCCATCGAAACTTGGGTACCAAATTCTGGTTTACGAAGTTTACGCCATGATTGGTTTATTTCTACAAGCGGAAAAATAGTGCGCGATATATTTTAAGATCTTTAGAAAACCATTAAAGCACATCTTTTCGACGTAGCAGATGATTTCTTTATGATGAAAACAATAATCTTGATCGTTAACGATGGGGACCGAGTGTTGTGACGTAACTTGGGACCCATCTTCAACATTTTGTTGTGATTGAATGAGTACATCCTTGCATCTTCATCTTGCTTGCTTTTTCGAGTACTTTATGGAAAACTGCAAAACATTTATTGGACGAGACCAATAATTTTTTCCCATGCACAAATGGTGCTGAAACCAGCCAGAGCCAACAATGAAGCGTCCGAGCCAAAGAAGTCTGGCAAGAATATGTCAGAGCATTTTTTATTAATTGGTGTGTCAGCTCTTGACCTCGATTTCGCCTGGTAGAAAGGGCAGGAGGGGATGTAAGAAGGATTTAGTTTAGTAGGTGCAACTTTGAGAACGAGACCAATAGAAATTAAAACTGGCCACTGGATAACTATCCAGTATCCACGGAAGTTCTTCAATTAATGAGAGCCGTGAGGAGATGATTCGGAAAAATCGACATTTTAGTGACAAAACTCTTTGCATAGTTCGAGCAGGTGAACATAAGCATTTACGGTTTTATAGTAGATAGAGATAATATAGAACAATAGATACTACACAACACATTGCATTATTTAGTTCTGCAAGCCTACAACAATGCTATAGGAAAATCAGATTTGCATTTATGTTATGAAATATGTAAGTAATGACAAGCAGATAAACATCATCTTTTATTTGAAATATTGTTTGTCATAAAGGTGTGACAAAATACTGTTAATATTATGGGAAGTTACCGAGAGCAATGGGTTTCTGTGAAGTTTGAAAAAATAAACAGTAAATAGATTTTACTTTTCTTCACAAATTACTTATAGGATATGTTCGGGCGGTTGTCTTTAATTTCGTAATAAGCAACTGCTTATTACGAAACGGGATGTGGAACTCTACATCCCCAGTATTTAAGGCTTTAAATGCCATTGAAGTTGTCGGGGAACCGGGTGCTGTAGTACGAACGCGACAGATGGCAAGGCCAAACTCCTGCAGGACTGCATTCTTTTCATAAAAATTATTACTATCGAAAAGATCTGCCCTGTGATGTGACACACATTACGCAAGTTCGGATGGGATTTAGCTGTTAATAAGTTCTACTGCAGAATTGCAACAGAGGGACCATGAAGTAACAGTTACTTAATTTTTAGGTCTCATCATAGCCAGTATGGGCCATACTGTCTGTAATAAGTCGTCTCTTGCTTATTTTCACCTGAAACTAATCACTCGCGAATAGAAACGTAATTTGTGAATTCGGATGAACCTTCCTTTTGAATAGTAATAATTGCTAAAACAAAAACAAAACCACAAAAATATCAGCACATTCCAGCATTTCCAGTTAGGAATTGAGAAAATAGGATGAAGGAATTTATGAGTGTTATTAGTCAGTTGTGTATAATTTTAATTAGGGGCTTCCTAAGTTTAAATGTTTTATGAAGCATTTTATTAACTAGGAAAACATTTAGGAAATAAAAAAGTACTACTACTACCTACATACAATGTTTACAAAATACATGTGTTTTAATAATACTATAGTTGTTTCGTTTTTCCTAATGTATGGAAACCATTCACGATAAGCTGGCCCTAGATGAAACTAGCACAATATAAGGTCAAGGTAGCCAAAAGTGGATGCCAAAAAAGTCACCTTGTGTCTTGAACTAGTCAATAATTACTAGAAAAAAATTGCACCAATATCCAGCCAAACAAATCTTAGTAAATTGACTGAAGAAGCTCACCAATTCTTAAGCTCTTTAAATAAATGTACTTGAGGAGTTAAATACTTAATCTGAACTATAATCCTATTAGTTTTCACATGTTACAGCTGTATTATATTAGTAGTTTGTATGTGTACTGAAAAATATGATAATGTTTTGTATGGGTATCTTTTTATTTTATGAAAAGAAAGTTTAAAAGGTACAGGACCTATGTGATTGGTTTTCGATACTGGGGTAACAAAAACAATACCAGAATGAAAAATCCTTGATTGTATGTGCCAAGCACATTGAAATGATTCTCTGATGGTAGGTAAATCTAAATAATACAATTTCGATATGTTTGGCCGGACGGCGATTAGATGGCACCGGCATTTCCTGACCAACAATCTCTGAGAAGAATTGCAGAAAAACAAAACTTGATCTCTTTTGAAGTCCACATTGTGATAGAAATATTACAGTACACATCCACAGAAGTGGCTGTATTCTATTCCCATGATTCTTTGGCCAAAATGTCCCAGTAACCATAGCCTCCTACCGCATGGGAATATATGATCATATTGATCATACCTAAAATAGTTGTGACCACAGTCTACACAAAATAAAAGATCAATGTTTCTAATGTCTTGTTTGTTTCTTTAATGTTCAACTTAAAATGATAATAAATTATTATCTGGTTCTAAGTGATAATTAAGTAACCTGCATAATTACTAATTATGCAGGTCATCAATTGATAGACAGATAACAACTAGATAATTGTGATTAAAAAAAAACATTAATTAAGTACCATTAAATTTTAACGATAAAATTTTAATGATCATTAAATTGTTTTAATGAGAAATGAAAAATATCAGTGTTTCTGTATCAATAATTCAAATATTTTGATTTGAATTAACAAGTAACATTAATGCATAATTTTTATATAATTTAGCCTACAAACAAACTAAGATTTGGCCTTCACACTTTTTAAATATTTTTGTAAGCTTTAAATCCATTCGCAAAGTAAACATTTAAAGAAGCAACTTTTTTATTTCCTTAAAGTTGAAAAATAAATCAATTAACAATGTATAAGATGCTTCATATTCTACATCAAAATGTACAGCAGCTATAGTGAATCATACCAACCGTTATTGGCATTGAGTCTAAAAGTGAAAGTTACAATGCACTTCCAACCACCGAAAGCATGGAAGGAGACAATTATCTAGCCGTGCAAGTCACCACTGGGTAACATGATGCAGACACTTTTTAATCCAAAAGTGCATTTTCAATTCAAATTGGTCCATAATTTGCATACAATTTATGTCAAACCTGTTTTAAGTACAATCACTTTGCAGTTTTATTTGCATTAAATGTTACAAGATAATAGGTAGAAATCTGTGTTTTATAGCGAGTGGATAGAGCCATAAATATAATGTGAACTTCTGGAATACACTTGATGTAATATTATTGTTGATTTATTCTTCAATTTGTTACTATGCTCAAACAACCATAGAATTGATTCATCAATACCGATTCATGTGAAAACCAAATAGCATTTTTATTTTTACATTTATTCAGTTTTCTCAGTAACAAATTATGTTATTTTATAATTTGAACATATCTTCCTGCATACTCACTATTTCCTATGCATTGTGGCATGTATTTAAATGAATACAATAACAGTCACTATGAATATTCATAATTAATATAAAAAATATTAGTCACTATACAGCAGACAGTTCACTTGTCAATTTTGAGTGACATACCACCAGAGCACTCTTGATTTCTATTGAAAACTGACTAAGTTGGTCAAGTCAGTAGTTAGTTACGAAATGTCACTGTTTTAACAATGCTAGTTAGTGTAACAAATAAAATAAATATTCTTCAAGAAAACAGCACAAGACTTACATATTTTTTATGAGACGTAAATGAAGGTTTTATTGAATCAATTCAAACAATAAACAATGCATAACTGGACACAGATTGTGGCCATTATGTTTGATAAGTTAATGTTTTTATTAAGAACATGTTATCAACTGTGAGTATTGTGCGAGATATACTAAGATGTTTATGGCTCATGATTCATCAGTACTGCAGCAATACTTAGGTATTGTGATAACCAATGTTTGTGACATAATAAAGCTCAGTTACTTAAGCATTTCATTTCCTAACAAAGAGGTTGTTATCCTTTATATAATATTTATTAATGCAAATTTATTTATGTAAGATTTTGCCTATGGCTGGCTACAACCTATTGAATTTCTCTTGACATCTGTGTCCTATTAACCTTGTTTTTGGTTAATATTTTAGTTTACAAACATGTTTTGTTTACTTGAAACTCAACTGCATAATAGCTGAAGTCAGTGTTTTTTTCACTTTTCTAGTCTAATGGTCTTTGAATTCTAGTCATTATGGTGACAAAACATCAAAGTGTATTTATCACTCTGAATCTTGATTGTTTTCAAGAAGAAAAGATAATACTATGATGATAATAGAATGGCCCTTACAGCACAATAGAAATTTACTAAAGTATTTTATGTAATGTTGGCTATTTAGTTTCCTGTAACTAAGAACTCCTTCTACAGATGAATTTAAAACTGGTTAAACAATTTTAGATCAAAAGTCTGCAGTAATTCAAAGATAATAGCCACAATGGGCTGAATCAGATGATAACTAAATAATCATTTTAAGATAAGATCAAGATTATAACACTGTTAAAAAAACTAAAATTCTTTATCCAGAATTCCAGTTTATTTACTAAGACACCAGTCAATCTCAATGATGATTGATATTTATTTCTGTAAATTACTAACACTTTTACTCATCAAAATAATTACACTTTCAAAAATTAAATGAGATTTGTAACATGCTTCATTTAAGTTAAATTAAAGCATTTAATGTAAATTATAATTCTCTTTGCATGGGTAAATGAATGCCACAAATGTGACTAAACTACAAAAACTGTGTTTACCATTCACATACAATCTGTTAGATCATTGACTTAGTATTAGCAATTGAGTTTTTCTCCGTTTACTTGAGTGTTAGAAGATACTATAATGAGTTAAAACTACATTTTCTATTCTACAAGCAGTTTTATAGATAGTAAATTATCTTTTTAAGGTTATATATGGCATTATTTTGTTTGAAATTATCTTTCTTGCGAGTCATAATTTTTGTGTAAATCACCTAAACATCTACTCATACAATATATTTAAGTTAACATAATTATATACAATTATAAATGTATTGCCACAAGTTTAAACATGTAGGATTGTAGGAACATGAGTATTGGCTGAGTTTATTGAGGAATGTTTATCTATAGAAGTTTATTTTTATTAGGTTAGGTAAGTATGTGGTGAGACAGAAAGATTCATTAGCTTTTAAACTTAATTCATTGAACTGTAACTTATGAAATGACATCATGTTCAAATAGGTTGGGTTAAATGGTAATAAACTTGTGCAATATGCTGAGAAGTTACTAGTCCATCATAATTGTTATATAAACCCTTTATACCCTAGTGCAGGAATATTCCCACCTTAACCTCTTCACTTTTCTGAATGTATGGCATACATGACCAGCCCTTACAACCAGAACACATTCATATTTTAACCTCTGTTAAGTTTGCAAACTATGTGCAACCTTAAATGCTGAGTTTAAGACTTGATTTTCTTTATTTTACAATACAGTTGTCAATGACCCTAATATATGGATGGAAACTGTAGAGGCTGATACTAATGTACCAATGGGATGAATGTGGAACCACAACCAACAGCATGGCACCGTGGCATGAAATACGGTTACCAAAATTGTACCATACTGTTTGATGGTGTTGGCAGCTTGAAGAGCAAGAAGAATAGTAAATCAAGATGCTTACGAAGTTCTTTTTTCTTCACTCTGTCGTTCTTTGTCCTTGCTATTATCACGCTTATTCATAATACAAGACTTGTTGTGCAGGCACAATGCCCAGCACTCAGCTCACTCCCTGTGTCCAGCGTCTGTCGGGGCCGCAGTGCAGCCCATGTCACCACAGCTTCCACGACACCAGCCAGCGATGCGTCGCCATAACACAATCCAACACAATCAACACTTTTGTCACTGCTTTTTAATATTATTATTGCTATTTTTTTCTTCACTGCGATACTATTACCACTGCACTAATATACAATTTATCTCAAAATCATTTTTGTTACACTGCAAACACAATTTGAACGTGAAGACGGAATGTTTCGGCGACACCTGACGAATCGTATCGGAAATCTCAAAATGATAACTGTCCTTTCTCTATCAGTGTTATTTGATTATTTTATACGATTTTAGTCGGAAAGGGAGCGAGAGTGAATAGAGGTCGCCGTACCAATGTTATGTTCATTGAAGAGTAACAACAAGCGATGTGGGTGTCCAACTTATTCAAATTACCAAAATCACCACGCAGTCACCAAATCTTCTAGCAATCAACGTTAAATGTGTAGAGCTAATTAATATTTATTGATAAAAGAAATGAATGTATCGAAAAAATGTAAAAATTGACAGTTCCTTGTGAGAAGTCAACCCCAATAATTGTCGGTCGGCACAAAACGTTTTGAAATAATTTACTACAAGGATTCTCAAAACTGGAGGTCAGAGCACTGTGAGAAACTTAACTGTAAGAAATAGAAGCACAATTCGTGATTTTTAGTTAGCTTTCTGTAGGATTAGTCACAACGTCGCCGAAACATCAAATGGACATTTGTTCTGATAAAAAAGTTTAGGTTTTGTAATGGCCACCAATGTTACACTTTTAACACTTCATAAATTGCGATAAAAGAGATGTATTACTAAAAGTTTTAATCTAAATTAATTTATAAATTACACGTTTACATAAATATATTACCAACTAACGATAAAATTTCTTATTTATAAAATATTTAACTCAAAGAATAGTCACTGATTCGCCATTCGGCGCATGCGCAAACTTGCAGCAGTTTGTGTTGTCAGAGTAGTTAAATGTTTTTTGTTATTCAAAGTCATAGTCAAGAGTGGTTGTTATTTTTTTATTTTAGTTCAATTTAATCACATTACTGAAATTATCTGTCATTTAGTACATTTTAAATAATATACTCAAGCATAAGTCGCTACGCAATCAGTTCTGTAATACAATTTTTTCTTTGGCAACTTAGATATTAAAAATAAAAATATAGATTGCGTTCGTATAGAATGGTTTTTGGTCAAACGTGCTATAATGCTAATTGTATTTTTGAAATAAAAATAAAGAAATTGATGATTGATTGGTGATTCTTGCAATAAATGACTTTAAGTTGTGAATTTTTCTAATTCCTATCGTATGTTAGTCTTTTCTTATTGGTCATAATTTTGGAATGTATGACGCATTTTAATTGGTTAATATTTGACGTTTGAAACATGTGTGATATTGGCGCCAGTTATAAAAATGATTGAATTCGTGTAGTGAAAACTGGTGAGACGGGGTTGTATGAAGTTACCTATCGAAAAAGTCAGGTAAATATACTTACATTTTTATCATTTTATTATGAAGAAGAACCCATACAGGTGAGAATAAATAGATGCCAGTAAAATGGGTAAGTAGGTATGTAAACAACCTCGACATTATTACGTACTAGCTTCCGCCCGCGGCTTCGCCCGCGAGGTATGTCGACAAAATCTATTATATATCCTTCCCCAGGATTTAATCTATCTCTCTGCCAAATTTTATCGAAATCCGTTCAGTGGTTTAGGTGTGAAAAGGTAACATACAGACAAACAGACAGACAGAGTTACTTTCGAATTTATAATATTAGTATGGATGGATAGTATGGATGTAGCTTTCTGTCTGTTTGTTCATAAGAGTTTGTTTCTGGTACTGGACAGGGAAACTTCTCACGTGGTTTTGACTGCAGTTAGGGTTACCATCCGTCCGGATTTGTTCGAACATGTCCAGTTGTATGGCCGGACTTTTCTACGGAGGACTTTTTTCGAAAAATGAGTTTAATGGCTAGGTACTGAAAAAACAAAGGTTAAAAAAATGAATCTCCGGGTATTTATGCAAATGTCCAGCTTATTTTCAGGTCTTTTCAATTTCGACATACACCACCTAGTTGCAGTAGCATAAAATACGTAGATAAAACAGGAATGTAAGAACTACTTTTGTATTATCAAGTATTATGTACTAAAATGGAACCTTTTTAGTTTCAAATAAATTATGTTATGGCGTTACATGCTTTTTTATTACCTACAGGTAATAAAAAATCTAAGTCAACATACAAATAATACCTAATACCTGTAAAAATCCATGACGAATCTTGTTGACCTTGCGCTTCCATGATAAAAAAAATAGATAAAGGTAGTGCCGGATCTTGTTTCATTAGGCGAAAAAAAAATGCAAGACACAGAAACCAGCTTCTTCAAGCGTCACACAACACTCGGCCTTCACCTGTAAAAAGCTGTAGGTACTCGGCTTGTTCATCGACCATGTAGCTACTTTATTTAGCCAAGCAAAGAACAACTTCACCCAAATTTATAATTCGCTTGCTATGAGAAGGGGGTACTTACAATTTAACTTGTCCACGGAAAAGAGAATGACAAAAAGGACAGAAGTATTTATGTCTGAGTTTGATTATTATTTTTTGAATAAGTAGGTAGTTGGGTTTTTACCCGAACTGAACTCGTGTCCCGCGCTAATTCTAACCAGTCATCATGGTACGCGTCCAGGTTATTTTGCCACCTCTCTTTGGACTGGCCTCGCGGCGCCGTCCAGCTTAGGCACCCATTGTGTGGAGACTTCTGCCCAGTAGTACCAGTACTCAGTGTGCAAGCGATTGACGGAATGACGGAATTCCCTGAGGTTTTTTTTACAATAAATTATCATCTTGAGTCGGGTCACTAAGCTTTCATTGTGACTTTATAAAGAGAATGCAAGAGCGAGAGAAGCGACCTCGAAGTATTCTAGACTAGGATTGGTTAACTTTTCATTGTAAATTTACTAAGAAAATGCAAGAGCGAGCAAAGCGAGCTAGAAAGTTGGAGCATCCTGACTCCGACAAGTAAAGGTGTTATTGTTAATGCAAGAGCGAGCGAAGCGAGCTCGAACATTTGAGCACCCTGACTCGTTTAGGTTAGGTTAGGGTAGATTTTCAGTGTGATTTTACTAAATATATGCAATTCTGTAAGAGCTTAAGAATTGGACCGCGCCTGTAGCTTGAAGACTTAGTAAGCTATAAAATAGTTAATTACAGTATTTTAATTAGGTATTCATTAATTATGGGCCTCATATGATTAACAATTTAAGGATTTTGGGGACCCCGCACCTAAGCTTCAGCTTTTATTCAAATGCTGACTGATGATGATGGCCATTGCTCAATTTAACTTCCTTTTGGAATCTTATCATCAGCAGGAATGTGTAAAGGATTTCTGTACAATGGAAATCGTGTAGCTGTATTACGTACTGTACAGTAATATTATGTATTTCAATAAGAATAGATCGTTGTTACTTTTTGTTTTTGATGATGGGAAATTATCAAATGACCCCGCCCGCTGTGGGTGGAGCGGAAGGGAGTGTCAGACTCTTACTGACTAAAACCCACCCGTATTCCTGCCTTAGCCCTTTATGTTCCGGGCCAGCGGTAACCCTTTCGGACAATCCCGCTGAAGATCATTGTTACTTCACATCTGTTTTGATAAAGATCGTCTGTTGACCTATGAGAGTTGGCAGTGACTCATCTGTCTCGTTGGTCAAGGTCCTCTTCGAAATTTGTGGGGGGGGGGGGTCCATAAAGACCAAAACCAATTCTTGGAGCCATACCTAATTCTGTTAGGAATTCGAGGCTGAAACAATGTCATTCTAACTTAGGAATCCTACAAAATCAGTTTTAGTGTCCCATTTTATGTTTAGAGTGCCACATTATACACTGACGAAAAGACATGGACCGTGCTATGATCTATATTTAGCCAGGCAATGACCAGTAAGTGAAGCTAGTGAAGTTTTATTGGATTGGATAATTTAAGGCTAAATTCAAGATCAGTTTTTATATTGATCAAATAACTATTTATTAGCATTGATGATGCTGTCCTCCTTGACATATCCAAAGAACCTTGTCAACTCCGGAAATAAGAGTAAAGGCGGCATAACCAAATTGCACATGCTTGATTGACAGCTGCGGGAGTCGGTCTGCACTGCAGTCTGCACCTATTCATACCGTGTGCATTATGCTCTTGCGCCGGCTGTGAAGTGATCGTTCATTTGACAGTTCGCATTTCGCGTATCAACGCTCATGGTTGTTTCGTTTCTAAAGGCCAACACTTCTCAGCTCTCCAGTGTATAAGCGTGCGCGCTGCTATCGCGACGTGTTTTTAGCCAGTCTGCTATTATTATACAGTGACAAACTGATATTAATCCTTGGGAGTTGACAGCCGAGTGATAAAAAGTAAGTTTTATTCGCTAATAAGGTATTTTCAAGGGTCGTGTTGGCTCGTTTTCTGGTGGACAGTTTTGGGCCAATTGGGCCAAATTTAGTCTTGTTTTTGACTATCTTTGTTCACTTTAGTAGATCGATTTATGGGTTCGTTTCTTCTTTGTTGATCGAAGGTTCGTTTGAAAACATTTCTATACTTACAAATTTTGTTATGATTTGTTTTGAGTTTACGAGTTTACTATCACGTCTTCGTCATATTGGACCGACTGGTTTTTTTTTGTGGAAACACTTCACGCCTTTTAATACCTAATATTGAGATGTGTTCCAAACTTTTTACTTAGGTACGTATTTAAAAGTTAAAAAAAATATTTATGTAGGTGTGGGTACTAATGAATGTACATACGCTAGCACATCAAGCTACCCGAAACTGTCAAATTTTCCCAATCAACTTTGAACATTATACATTAGCAATAAAGTTGAAAATCTAATAAAGAAATTTGACAGATTGTAGTAGCTTGATGTGCTGCCGTCTGTACGTGCCTTTGTATAATAAATTGTATTAGGTAATAGGATTAGGTACATAGGAAGATTGGCACAAACAGAAATGCAGTGGGTAACATCAGGATCTAGGTACTTAGTTGATGATGATGAATGATAATAGTATAATATAAATAAACTGCTGCAATAATTTGGCTCCCAAGTTTATTTATACTAACTTACGTGCGTAATGGTTAATCATCACTACGACGATTCCCTACCGCCAGTTTTAATAACTACTAATCAACATCAAAATGTGTTTAGCTATTTTAGAAGTTAGGTACTTGTACCACTAAAGAGAATTTCCCAATTCGTGAGTTTTTCCTGTAGTCTAATGGATTAGGTAAACAAAGAAACATAACATTAAAAAAACAAATTAACATTTTCCATTACACTCTATTATACATACGGGTTCAAATTAAATTACCTAATACCTAGTGAAACTGCAGACGTATCGATATCAAAACACGATATGTCCTTAAAAAATAAAAGTTTTTTGGGGGTCAGTGTGTAGTGTTGTTACTTGAAGTATAAGTTGAGCCATAGATATCCGAGTTGTTGTTTGAGTTGCACATAATTATGTTTTATCGTGTTTAGATATCGACATAATCGATATACACATAAAAATCTTTTTTTTTTTTTAAACTGACATTTCAAGTGACTACAGTAACTGTGGTCGATGACCCCACAAAAAACATTATCTAAGTAATAAATTTGTTTTATCATGCTTAGACCAGTTTAAATAACGATTTCCATTACCTACGTCTGTGAAGTTTCGCAAGCTAATTTAATTTGACTCTGTATGTGCATCAAATACTGAAAACTTTAAAGGATTTTGAACAAAAAAGTCCTTTAAATTAAGGAGCTTTTAGATTTAGCTGTAATTATAATAAATTAACATAACAATAATAAAACCGGTTTGTTAAGGTAAGTCCGAGAAGTTAGGACTTCCCGGACTTACCGGAAAAAAACAGAATAAGGTCCTACTCCTACCTTATTCAGTTTTTTTTTTCCTTTTTTTTTTAAAGACAATATCTACACCGAAGAATCATAGCCAGTATGAACATAAGCTGTCTGAACTTCCGCGCATGTCCTGTCACTCACCTCATGTCAACATTAATATTGGTTCCTAAAAGCTGATGCGCAGCCTTCTGCGCAAAGTTCGGACCAGCGGGCTTACTCTCCAAACTAATTTTAATTCCAATGAGATGCCAATGTGATTTCAATGTTAATTTTACAGTCACGTGATTCGGTACTCTTGAAAATAATATTGTCAACAATTACCCCACGCCAAGCCCGAACCCAATTCCACTTAGTTCTCCAAAATTGACACCCAATCAAAAAATCATTTGGCGCTAGCATCGAACTCAAGAGTTCGAAACGTCACAATTCCAATGTCGATCTATCGGAATTAAATTAAAGAGTAAGCACCCAGCCATAGAAATGTAAGCTTTCATATATACCTACATATGGGACCAGCCATGATTCACCGGCCCTGTTGTACAAACAAGCCTAAAAAATTGCCTACGTACTTTGGTAGGTAGCTATAATACATAGACCATACAAGGTCAAATTAAATTATCTAGCGAAACTCTGCAGACGTGTTATGTATCTAACATGATCAAATAAAAAAAGTCTCAACCAATACTTCAAGTACTTAACAAACGAGAGGGAGTGGGGGGCAGTCGCCTCCTTCTGCGAAGCAGTCATGCTAGCGAAGGAGGCGGCGGGACGGCTGAGGGAGAGAGCCTCCCGTCCCAGCCGCCGCGGGAGACGCTCCGGGCGGGGCGTCGCGTCGGGAGCTGCGCGACGACTCCCGGCCACCGTAGGCGCGGGCCTGCGGGCGGAGAGTAATGGGTAGCTCACCGTCCGATCAGGACCAGGCCCGTGCCGGACGGCGCGTACGTGTTCCACGCGCGCCTCAAAGAGATGTCAGCATCAAACGAAGGGGCCCGCAAGGGCCGAAGCCTGCCGGATCAGCGGGATTGTCCGAAAGGGTTACCGCTGGCCCGGAACATAAAGGGCGAAGGAAGGAACACGGGTGGGTTTTAGTCAGTAAAAGTCTGACACTCCCTTCCGCTCCACCCAGAGCGGGAGGAGTCATTTGATGATTTCCCACCCTGAAAAAAAAAAAAAAAAGTACTTAACAAAATCAGCAGCGGTCACTGATTCCAAAAAAAAATATAAATTTTTATTTTGATATCGATATCAAGTCTGCGAAGTTTTGCTAGCTAATTAAATTTGACCCTGTATTTTGAGTTTTGCCAATATAAAGGTTTGGTAATGTTGTGCTTTGATTAGTCGTTTTTCGATAATGATAATGTTTTTTTTTTGTAGAACATAACCTAACATTACTCTTCAATTTAATTCCGATAGATCGACATTGGAATTGTGACGTTTCGTACTCTTGAGTTCGATGCTAGCGCCAAATGATTTTAGATTGGGTGTCCATTTTGGAGAACTAAGTGGAATTGGGTTCGGGCTTGGCGTGGGGTTGACAATATTGTTTTCAAGAGTACCGAATCACGTGACTGTAAAATTAACATTGGAATCATATTGGCATCTCATTGGAATTAAAATTAGTTTGGAGAGTAAGCCCCCTGGCCTGTATACCCCGACTCAAACTCAAATTTCAATTAAACCATTTACAGGCACGTTTTAAGTGTCAAGAAGTCGGTCAGTCAGAAAATATGAAGCTAGTTGCCAATTCCAAAGCGTAGGTACCTATGGAGAAGAACGGGCAAGAAACTCCATGGACACTCTTTTAAATTATATTTTTACAAAAATATTAGTTAAGTACCTACATCATCAATGTTGAATTTATAATTATATGTGAGAACGATGTAAAAAAGACGTACCTACGCGTAAAAAGCGTCCAGAGTACAGCAAATAGTAAGAAAACAACAATCTATATCTATAATAGGTAATGTATAATTATTATCTAGTTGGCAAGTGCCAACCATAGATAATACCTACTGACGTAGGTAGAGAGATACCTACATATAATACGTAAGAAATCTCTATTTTTTTAAAATTCTGAATTGTCTTTCTAAGATATAATTTTTCCAACTAAGTTACACATAAGCAATTTAGCCCACGAACGGTACAGTCACGTCCGCAACACCTTGATATCTGTAATAAAGCATTATAAATTGAGATGAAGGTCGCTGTATGCAGTTTCTTTATTTAATAACTAGGTTACTTGCAACTTAAAGTGCCTACTTAGGTACGTAGGCAGCTAGGTAACAAAGAGGAAAAACGCAACGGAAAAATCATGCGATCTTTATTGAATCGGAGATTGATCCGTGCTTAGAAATGTTATAAATGGCACACGGGTAGATCAGACCTGGGTGGAAATAGTATACTTTTTAAGCGTATACCTGCGGGATTTCATTCGATTCCATCTTCCAAGCGGAAAAAGTAAGTTGATCAATAAATAACAAGTTAGTCACTCAATAGTTCTAAAATAAGTAACTGGCGAAATCAAGTGAAGTGAAGTGAAGTGAGTTCAAGTGTATAGTCAAGAGTGTGCATGGATTGGGGTCGGCTTCCAGTCTAACCAGATGCAGCTGAATACCAGTATTTTACATGGAGAGACTGCCTATCTGACCTCCACAACCCAGTTACTGGGTAATACGATACCCCTTGGTAAGACTGTCAAAGATCCACGAATGACAGCCGGAAGTAACGACTTAACGTGCTTTCCGAGGCACGGGTCTTGGTATGTAAAGATGGTCACCCATCCACAGACCAACCGCGGCAAGCGTAGCTTAACCTGATCGATCAACCCGCGCGTCTGTTATTACTTAGCCACAAGCCCCTATCTAGAATCATGATTACTAATTAAATTGTTACCTAGGTACGAACGATAACTGGTCAGCTCTATAAAATCATGTTCTGCAGTGCGATTCTGTAACCATCTCATCGTGAAAACTTAGGTGAAGTGAGTGTGGAGTGAGCTGTCAATAGTGTCAATTCTTAGCATAAACAAACTCACGTCACCTAAGTTTTCACGGTGAGATTTTTACAGAATCGACGAGGCTGATCATTTTCTGATCTCAGTTGACTTCAATGAAAGTTGCAAAAAACCTCTTTGGTTCAATTCTAACATGGCGCATGGCGTTGGCGTGGTTTGTTAATCTACGGGGTCAAATAAAATAAGCTAGCGAAACTCAGCAGAAGTGAAAGGTATCGCTATCGATATCTATACAGTGCGTGCCACGTAAGAAGAGACTTGACACACCACGTGGTCTGACATGCGCAGAACACGATTTTAGGTATCTTTAGCGGTATGAGGTCTGAGTGCGGGACGGGACCGGACGTCATAGGGGCGGCGGAAAGAGCGGGGAAGGCGGGGTCAAGTCTCTTCTTACGTGGCACGCACTGTACCTACCTACACGACAGTAGCGAAGGGTCAATTTTTGTAAGAGTTAAGTGGAGTAGATTTTATTATTTGTCTATAGAATACGGACTGTGCCGTTTATCAAAGGGAAGCCGGTAGGAATAGAGTTGTATGGAACCTTCGCCACTGCTACACGATATTTAATAAAAAAATAAAATGATTTCTTTTTTTTTGGTGTCATCGGATCCGACCGCACATCATCAATAAAACAATTGACGATTTGAATTATTATGATTCCGTAAAAGCATACTTGTTACGCTCGCGAATCATATTTTTTAAACATACAACCTGACATTGGCCTGCAAATTGCAAATTACGTAGGTAAGAAGAATTTCGCGTGACCTACTGGCCTTTGGCCGCGTCTCGGGAATTATCCCCCGGGATAAAAAGTTTCCTATGTCTTAGCGCCAAGGTCATGGTCTACCAAAGCGCCAAAGTTCATCCAAATGCGTTACTCTGAGTAATTCATCAGCTAGTCCTCATGCCTACGGCGCATTTGGGGCGACTTGACGAAAATCAAAATAAATGTTATTTTCATTCTGCAAGTCGTCCCACGTTTTTAGGGTTCCGTACCCAATGGGTAAAAACGGGACCCTATTACTAAGACTCCACTGTCCGTCTTTCTGTCTGTCTCATGAACCGTGATAGCTAGACAGTTGAAATTTTCACAGATGATGAATTTCTGTTGCCGCTATAACAACAAATACTAAAAGCAGAATAAAATAAATATTTAAGGGGGGCTCCCATACAACAAACGTACGTTTTTTCCGGCGTTTTTGCCTTGTGGTACGGAACCCTTCGTGTGCGAGTCCAACTCGCATTTGGCCGGTTTTTTTTTATAGTATTTACAATATTACGTAGTAGGTATGGATTCAAGTCATCTCTATCATCTTTGACCGCGGAAGGCTCGGTAGTAATAATAATGTTCACTGATGAATTATTCTAACATTATCATTTAGCGAGTCTTTTGCATATTTTACTAGTAAAAAAATTACTCACGATTTACAACATAGTTAAGTACACTTCATAATCGTGTTTTATTTTATAGCTAGAAAAATGTGTTGTTTACGACATCGACACCTGACTGAAGATTGTTTGATCAATATTATCGTACAAAATTGCAGCAATATGATAAACACAACTGAAAACCTACAACGCTATGCGAACTACGCGTCATACATACTGACTTCACGCAAAATCCTGCATCTCGCAAGCAGAGTTTACCGCGCAACTAGCATATTATTATGTATACCTATATGAATCAGCGGGCAGTTGCCCGCCAGTCACAACACCCGTCTGGTAGGTGGATCCTCCCTTTTCTATGGATGATGAGTGAACTTTACACCCTGTTTCCTCATGCCGCTATATCAGTAACTCATGATAACTCATTTTGTCATGGCGGTCGGTAGAAACGGGATCTATGTAACTTAACTAGTATTTTCAAGTCAGTCTATCGCAGTCCACTGCTGGACACAGGGCCTCTCCCTTGCTGCGCCACAGCACCCTATCCTCCGCCTTCCGCATCCAGTCTGTCCCAGCCACCTTTTTGAGGTCGTCTGTTCATCTAGCTGGTATCTATCTTATCTAGTATTTTATTCGGCTTATCTATTTCCAAAGGTAACCAAAGGTGGTACAGTACTGTCACCCAAGTTATGGTAAGCATTTAGAGTCTCATTGCTACAAATTCACGATCGCATAGCTATATTTCATGGAGGATTTATTAGTTTTTTGTAAGATATTCTAAGACAGATTAATCAATAGTAACCTGTATTTACACATCTTTGACAGTAAGGGCGGGTTTCCACGTTCACTTGACGCACGCGTATACGTCAAAAATGGCGCCAAACAAAAAAAAGCGTTATTTCAAATTACAAAATTATGGCCTTGACTTACGTCAAACAAAATACGTACTAGTTATTTTATTATTTGACGTCGTGTATATTACGTTAACCAACCGTTTGAAGCAATCGACCCTAAGAATCATACGTATGCAGATAGCGACAAAGAGCAATGTCAGTGATGGCAACATTACAAACTAACAACTCATTTCCTACGACTGAGTTCACTATGCATACGGAAATACTTACATAACGTAGCTAGTTGAATTACGAGTAGGTAGGTACAGAAGACTGATACCACTGATACCATCCATTCTTGTGGTTATGTTGGTTATAAGTATTCTATCTACCACGTGTATAAAAATCTGCAGTTTATTAATACTTAGTTTTAATTTAACATTATAATGAGTGTAGGTATGTACCTACTTCTAACTTGTGGTCTTGCGGACAATTAAAATAATATTCTAGCCACTAATGAATAATATATGATTAACATTAAGCTTTGTGAAGGAAAATACAGATATTTGGATAATACTAAAATTAATACTTGTTAAGAGGTAAATTACATACAGTTAAAAACATAATTATTAGATAATCACAATGTTGGCTGTTATGTGGGAAAACGTTGAATTTTATTCCTGGTAAGTTGGTAACGTAACATTATGTAAAATATTCGTTTTACATAATTCTAAAAAGTAGAAACAGGAGAAACTTTTTTAAAAATATGAAAATAATTAATGCAGCATTTATTTACTAAGTCACCAAAGTCCCAGTATACAAATCACAAATCGGTACCTAGATAATATTCATTAGGTACTATCATGTATCCCCAGGGATGTGCCTCACAGGCATTGCACAGGGGTTCCGGAATTGGTCTTTTAAGAGAAACCGTTCAAAGCCATTCCAATGATCACCATCAGCACATAGACTACCCCTATGTGCTGATGGTGATCACCAGGGTGGCTTAAGTGAGGTAAAAATCCCACACTACCTGAAGGTCGGGTGCCTTTTGAAGGTTTCCCCCCGAAAGCAAACAAAAAAAGGTAGTAGGTACTATCATTAAAATAAAATAATGGTATGAAGCATAGTTTATTTAATTCAGTGCCTATCGGTCGTTGGTAGCTGTACTGTAGGTCCCCAAATATGTATTTCATAATAATGACAATCTTATTTATGTATTTATTTTTTGCTCTTGTGATACAGGACCTCCTCGTACAAGAACTAGGGCCACACTGACTGATGTTTGTGTCTTGAAGTGAAAATAAACAAATTATTATTAGGTATATTATTAAACAAATTATTACTTCCTGTTATTATCAAAGAAAAAAATGTGTTTCGAAATACCTAATAGGTATTTCGTAGATTAGATATTATTATAGCATAATCATATAAAAATAACAGACATTATTATTTTACTAGCAGCGCCCCGCGGTTTGACCCGCATAAGTTTCGATCCCGTGGGAATATCAAGATAAAAAGTCAAACTATGTACCAAATTTCATATAAATCGACACACACACTTTCGCATTTATAACATTAGTATGGTTTTAGGTAAGTATACATACTTTATTGTACACCAGAAAATACAATTCTGGATTTGATTTGATAGCCTAATTCTTGAGGAAGGCTACAGGCTATATAACATCACGCTAGGACCCATAGGAGCCGAGTAAAAAAGTCAAATAGAATGCTAAACGAAAACGAAGTTATAGCCCGGGCAGGCGATGCTATGCGGCGCGGCGGGGTGGGGTGGTAACAAGAAATTTCACGCGGATGAAGTCGCGGGCAGAAGCGTATGGACAGCTCGGCAAAAATATCTGATTTCATTATCCATCCATTGATACCTGTCGTCAAAATAACGGCAAATATATGTGATCATTTGTGGAAGGCATATACAAGTGGCAGCACAAATATCTGATATCGAAGGAACACCCAAACTATGAATAATGAAATCAGATATTATTGCCGAGCTGCATCCTATTTGCGTAACACACTATCAATATCAATCTGAATAATTTTAAAGGAAATTGCTAATCCATTGCTGTATATGTTAGAAAACATTGTCTGCTCAACAACGGAAATGACGCAATGAATGTTGTTGAACTTTATTGTCATTAGGAAAGCCATTACTACTGATATGATAGTGTGTTACGTAATTACCCCGCTGTTCGTGACTGTACGCCATTGCATAATTTATCTATGTAACATGCAAATTGTAAACCAGAGAACATAATAGAATGAGATTATAGTACTACGATAGGATAGGATGTGGTAAAGAATGGGCGAGGACTCATGACGTCACCGTGTCGTCACTCATGCCAACATTTGTGTCGATGCTCTCGTTGGGCACACGACAGACGATATCTAGTGACGGACTAGCGTTAAGGGCCTTACTCTCGTTTAGTACCGTAACTCGGTCACTTTATGAAGCTTATAACTCATTAACGGTTTGGTTAGAAGGTCTGTAAAAAATATATGTTTGCTATAGATTCATGTGCAGCATTTTTGAAACAGGGTTTTTTCATAAGGCTAATACTTTTGCCTTAAAAAAATATTTACCAAAACGCTATTTTCGCTAACATTTGCTTATAACTTCTAAACGGCTTTGATGTTTGGAAATATTTTTACACTGAAAAATTGGTGGTTAGAGGTACTACATATTTGAAATAGCGTTTTTAAATCAATCAACAGTTGCAAAGACAATGCCCCATTTTGAGATATAGGTTCAGAGGTGCTCTGCGCGGGCGCGGGCGGCAGTCGTGCGTTAGCACTGAGACGGGGTGGCTGTGTCGCTCGCTGCTCCGCCCGGCTATCGATCGACTACGCGCGTTTGGCTGTGTTAGTGCAAATATTTATGAACGAATTGTATCAGTATGCGTTTATAGATTAGCTCGCTGCAGAGGGCCCATTTCTATTGTCCGCATGGACGCTTTATTAGTGGTGCCATTTCTAAATACTGTTTTTTTTATATTGTTTATTTTGTAAATATGTATAAGATAATTTGTAAATAAATAAAAATGCCAAAGCAAAGCAAGTCAAGAAAAATACGTTTTCTCTACGACGACGCACCGTTTTATAGATATTAGCGAAAAACTCAAAAGTGGGAATTTTTATACCCCCCACTCCGGCTCACCTCCTAGACGCGGGGACTTTTAGTATGTTTACTCCCTAAGCACTCTGAGCAACTTTCTGAAGAAATCGCTCAGGGCCCAGCTCACGCACTCTACACCTCTTTTTGGTTTATTCGTTGAGTGGACTAATAAGTATCTATCTATCTATACTTAATGTTATAAATAAAAATCGTTAAAACTTTATCTAATAAATAAAATTGGAGTGTCTGTTTGTAATATTAAAACAACCGCTTCAGGCCATTTTATTTTGACTGTTTAGAAAATAACTACATACTTACTCACAATTAAAAAAAAATGTTTTCAAATATACCTTAATTTATAAAAAATGAGCATTCTTAGTTGTCAATCTACGAGTAGGTATTTGCATTACTGAGTTTATTGATTACTACCTTCTCATATTCTTGTGCGGATTTATTTCTGTGACTGGGACTTTCACTAGCAGATAGGTGAATAAGGAGTAACTTAGGCTACTTTTATTTTAGAAAAAAAAAAGAAAATAGGTTCCCACGAAAAAAAATTAAAACCTATGAAATGAAATATTGAATAATATCCGATTCAAATAGGGAGGTTGTATACTACGTTTATTTAGGTACTTAACCAAATGTAAATAAATCATATAATAAAGAAACGGAGTATAGTTTTTTTTATTTTTTATAAGTGGATCCTATACGTGAAGATTCCTTAATTTCCAATGAAATTGATTGGATAAATAATAAAATAATATAGTGTTTTTGTTTTAGCCCAAGGAAATCGTTCACCAAATATTGTACATATATAAAAATGCTAATACGAAAAACTAAAAATAAATAATAATTAAACTAAAATGCAAAAACGATCAAAAAGAACTAAATGGAGAAATATTAGAAGAATTTCAATAAAATTAGCATAGGTATTTCTTTACGTGGCGGTGAATAGACGACTTTTATATATTTGAGGGGGTGAAGCAGATGAAGTGGGATACGAATAGTCCCCGCCTTCGGAGGGGTGCACCGCGCGGATTTCGTCGATGAGCGACTTCCATTATATTTAGAAGCGTAATTTCGCGACTCGAATAAGATGCACGATTGCCTCCGCGCTCTACTGTCCGGATTCTCACTGCGTAATCACCAGGTTCGAATCTCAGTGGATGGCATAATCTTTAGTCTTGTTATTTTTTAATTATAATGTACTTATCTTTTGTTTTGTTATTTTTGAATTATAATGCGCATATTTTTATTTTCTTATTTTTAAAATAATTCAATAAGTAATTGTTATTTTAATAAAAACAATCATTTTTATTCCTATAGTTATTTTTCTTCAGAATCTAGAGTAATATAATAAAAATAAAATAAAAACGTCCACCAAGCTTGATTCGGAAAAAATTCTATACCTACAGTGTTTTACAAAAGAGTGTAAGCAATAATAATATAGTCTGAAAATTTTCAAACAAGAAAATCGGCAAAAAGTAAAATAATAATTAAAAAAACATATCAAATAAGAAAATAAAAAAAAACAAATATGGAAAAGTTTGGATTTGAAGCCGGGCGTTAGTGACTAAACAATAGTGACGTGACGCACGAGACCACTAGACCAATCGAGCTGTTGTAAGGTATGTCGAAATTACGCGTCATAATCTGTACAAACAAAATATGGTGTGTACAAAAAAGTAGGTACTTACTTTACAATTTGTTTCGTCGAATAAGATCTCTTTATTGCCTTCCGTTTATTTTCTTGTTGACCATTTTTTATATACTGATAGTACAAACATTTACACCAACAACATAACTTAGAAAAAACTAATCAAAAAATAAAATATAATAAACAGCTTTCATCAACAAACAGATACCAAAGTACGTACCTACACTATAGGTACCGACTCGAAATAATTGCAAGACTTCAAAGTATTTTATACGGCTACTCGCTCAACTACATAGGTACCCATTACCCAACGCGTCAGTTTTCGCAAATGCGATCATTCTCCTTATCAATTAGAGTCTACGGAACAATTTCGTATGAAAGTATTATATTAATTGTAAACGCGATTATGCTCCTTATTCATAGAAGGTAACGGGTCAATTTCCTATGCAAGTATTTTTACTTCCAACTAAGATTGAAAATAATAATTGTAAAACAAAAGAATCTTCGTTTATTTGTGGAATATTTAACATAATTATTGGTTAGCAACTCGGCATTCTTATTTCACGTGTAATACTTAAAAAATATTTTTCATGTTTGATGTGAGACTCGAACCCGAACGTTCGCCATGCAAGGTACAGTGTTAGCCACTTTGGCCACCGTAACGCTTACGAACCTTATTGAAATTTGTAATAACAATCATGTGGCCAATTTGTAGTGTTGTCAAACGTTCTTATAGAAGAAGGTCAAATATTGCTATGCCATAGTTTTGTGAGATTGCTAGTCGACTTCTGACTGTTTTTGTAATATACCAAAATATTTTTTTTTACAATTTTTGTCTTTCTGTCCGTCTGTCTGTCTGTTTGTTCCCGCTAATCTCTGAAACGGCTGGACCGATTAAGACGGGACTTTCACTAGCAGATAGGTGAATAAGGAGTAACTTAGGCTACTTTTATTTTAGAAAAAAAAAGAAAATAGGTTCCTACGAAAAAAAATTAAAACCAATGAAATGAAATATTGAATAATATCCGATTCAAATAGGGAGGTTGTATTATACTCCGTTTAATTAGGTACTTCCAAATGTAAACAAATCATAATAAAGAAACGGAGTATAGTTATGTTTATAAGTGGATCCTATACGTGAAGATTCCTTAATCTCCATAGAAATTGATTGAATAATTAATAATATAATAATATAGTGTTTTTGTTTTAGCCCAAGAAAATTGTACACCAAATATTGTATATAAAAAGGCTAATACGAAAAACTAAATATAAATAATAATTAAACTAAAAATGCAAAAACGATCAAAAAGAACTAAATGGAGAAATATTAAAAGAATTTCATTAAACATGCATAGGTATTTCTTTACGCGGAATACAGAATTAATAAGTTATCGTAAACTCTGCGAACTCAACAATAACTTTTTTCTTAAATTCCACGCGGACGAAGTCGCGGGTAACAGCTAGTATAAAATATATCAGTCTTGCATCCGCCATTCCCTTCTGGAATCGTAGGCAAAAATGGCGACCTACGTGCGGCATGTCTGCGCCTCTGCATATTCTTCGAATTTCGTTTTAGTGTAGCGCGCCACCGCACGCGTTTTACGTAGGACGCTTAGCTCCGCCCACATGCACAAGGTCAGTGAGCCATCTATACACCTTAATGTCTTGAAACATTTTTAAAGGAAAATATTCTGGCGATAAATTGGAAAATAGCTTCTGAAATCGGCGATAGGTTCGTTTTCATAGCAGTTTATTTCAAATGTAACTGTCCCACTGGAGGGTAAAGACTTTGTCATACATACAAGGCTTGCTCAAGGCGTATTGACGGTCAGCTATTTAGTAACTATAAGTGCAGGTTTCCTCAGGTAGGGCTTTTTTAACCCTTGATTAATAAAAAAAATATAAACTTTATCTACTAATAAAATGTTCACATAATTTCAGGTGGTCCTCAACATGGATATCAAGATCTCACAAGAGGCACAAAAGCAGGTGGAGCAGCTTCGGGACTGGATAAACAAGCAACCTCATTTGCCCAAAGATTTAGGTAAGCAAGTCTTCATACTCCTAAGTATTTACCACTACCTTCGACAAAATGTCTCTTTTTTGTTGGAAAATCCGCATAAGTACGTAGATGCCCTTTGTCTTGGGAGCATGGAGGGATATGTCGGACTCCTACCGACTAAACCTTCATAGTTCTTCAACCAACTTGAAAGTCCCGGATATGCTCGCACAATCATGTTCCACACGATATCGTCAATTTATAATCCTATCTCGCGAGATTATAAACTATCCAGAAAATTGTGAAGTGCAACAAACCATTTACAATTTAACGCATTATTTTTCGATATTCAAAATCTGTCCATCCGCTAAATTGTGAACTGGATTCAAACTTGCATGCGACGCCGACAGATCCCACCTTGCGCTAATACTAAATAGTCACGTAACTGCGACTATAGAGTAAGTAATGACTGCGACTAAAGGCAATTTTAGACAGGGTCAGTGCACAAGTCAGTTATCGGCGCCAGTGCCCGCGCCTAGACTGGCTTCTAAATATTCGTGTGCGAATTTACAAGCCAGCGCTGACTTCCCGCCACTGGATTGACTTGAAATCAATTTACACGGGTTTTTTTTCGGGTCAGCGCTGGCTTGTCTCGATTTCGGCGCCAGTCACTGGATCTGTCTAAATCTGCCTTTACTTGGAAGTAGCGCTCGCCGGCCGCTGCCACTGCCACGGGCGGCACCGCTTGCTTCACTCGCCGCTCGGCTCGCGCGCGATTTGTCACAGCTCACAGTACTCAGAGTTCTAACCTAACCCGTTCGGTTGGAGTTAGGTTAGCTTTCGTTTAGCTTAGTTACTGCGACCGATCCGGCTACCGCCAAGACCGAAAAATCAAGGATGTTTCACATTTACGGATGATCAAATCGAACAGATTGTGAACCCTGTCTGCTAGTGTAGCTTAATTCACAATTTGACGGTTTGACATGAATACATTGTAAACTTACTAAATACCTTCAGATTCACGAAGTTAGTGAAGCAACATACGAAGTCTGATAAGGATATCTATACCTATTCAAATTCTCATAGACAAAGCATCCGTATTATTTATTTCTTTGTTGTTAAATACGCTTAAATTTTATACTTGTCTGCTCTTCTTACATAACATAACACACGACTAAAAGACATAATCAAGTTAATTAATTGGATACTTACATATTAAAACTTGTTTGTATGTACTTAGAATATTCCAAGTTTGACAACTTGAATAAGTGGATGACATTGAAACGCATAAAGCATAGTAAAATTTTAATAAGAAGGATTTCCGGATTCTTTATTCAGGAAACACCAGGTACATACACTTTTGAATTATCAAGGGGTCGGTTATATAGAAAGGTAAAGCATAATTCTATATACCTACATATAGCCCATTCCAAAGCGTAGTAGATTCCTATGGACAAGAACGGGCAAAAAACTCCACGGCCGGCGGCCACTCTTTTAAATCAAAATCAATCTTTAGAAGCATAGGTATGTTTGAATTTGAACGATTAAACTATCAAACTAATATTGTCTGTTGATATCTAATGCTAAACCGTTTATCACAGTTTCCGACTTCTGACTTTTTCGCATGACCGATGACGGGTTATCAAGCTCTCTGAGGCATGAAAAATTAACAAATAAAATCAGTAGCTACGTTATCAGTAGTCACATGTTCCCAGGTCCATGTTATTGATTCATCCGAATCGCACAAAGAATAATTGCCACCCGATAGGCCATTCAGCGAGCATCGTTGAACGTATAATGAATGGGAATCCGTTGTTACATGCCTACACTTGTACACCAGGTTTTCCACAATATTGTCAAACATTTTGATTCAAATTTTAACTTTATCTCTTTTGTAATAAGGTGCAGATTCTAACTTATGTTCCTTTGAATTGTTTTCAAGTGGACGTCCTATGGAATCTTATGTGTCCTGCTATCTCAAAACAGTAACCTACTTTGGTACCTACCTACTTCAGTTCAACGGCGGTGCAAGCATCAATATCGCATCTAAGAAAAACACCTCAATTGTAGTGTTTATTTGCAAAAAAGGTACTTTGACATAATCACATCATCAATGTCACAAGGAGTTAGATGACTTGCCAACAGCTCAAGATCATGTTCAATTACACGTAGAATGATAGATTTCCTACAATGTTTCCTACATTTTAAAAACTCAATTTGTGACGCTGTTTCATTAGTCATTTCAACTAACAATGGTCTATGTGATATCAACAAAAAGCGTGTTTAACATACACTGGTCATCAAAAAAATCGGCCCACCTGCGTTTTTGCCGCAAATCACGTTTTTCTTAAGCAAAACCAAACAAAACGTTTTAGTACTGAAATGTTTTATTTAACTTGTTTATTTACTCCAATTTAATCACAGTTACAACATCCAAATGATTTTTTGAATGTCATTTTCATTTAAAAACCAAAATCTTTAATTTCACACGATTTTTTGTTTAATTTTAAATAAGCTCTAGTTTTTATGTACTGAATGTTATGTACACAATTGTTGCAATTTAATATTGCGTATTCCCTCCTCTTGCTCGAATGACAGCTCGCATTCGCAGTTTTAGTGACCTTATCATGATTTTGATGGTCTCTTGAGGGATTCGGTTCCATTCTTCCCTAATGGCGGTTTCAAGGTCTCCTAATGTTGTAGGGACTGGATTACGGGCTCTAACCTTTTGTTTTAGGGTGTCCCACATGTGCTCTATAGGGTTGAGATCAGGGCTTCTTGCTGGCCACGACATAACCCGAATGCCGACCTCTTCAAGGTAATCGGTGGTGATGCGCGCTACGTGTGGTCGAGCGTTATCATGCATTAATTCGACATTCTCTCCAATATAGCCGGCATATGGCACCACATGATCTTCTAAGATCTCTGTGATGTAGCGTGCTGAAGTTAAAGCACCTCTTCGTGTGAAAACCAGATCAGTGCGTCCAGTCAAAGATATCCCAGCCCAAAACATTACAGAGCCCCCACCATAACTGACAGTTTCTCTTATGCAACACTGGGTATAACGTTCACCTGGTCGTCGCATGACATTACGGCGTCCGTCAAAACCGTATAAAGTCATTCGACTCTCATCACTAAAAAGAACTGACTCCCATTGGCCTATAGTCCAGTTAATGTGGTTACGCGCAAATTGAAGTCTGGCTTGTCGATGAGCTGTGGTCAATTGTGGTCCTGTTGCTGGCTTGTGAGGTCTTAAATTCTGCTCCCGAAGTCTCCTTCTCACAGTACTGTCACTTATAGCCACACCTCGATCTTCACGTAAGCGTCGCTGGAGATCAACACCAGATAGGTGTCGATTTCGTAGAGCTGTTACCACTATAAAGCGGTCATCCCTTTGAGTTGTCACCCTATGTCTTCCAGATCCAGATCTTCTTCGATACTGCCCAGTCTCCAGAAACCTTTGGTAAACTCGCCGCACTGCAGAACGGCTCAGATTTAACCTCCTGGCCACAACACGTTGACTTAAGCCTTGTTGCAGCAAAGCCACAACTTGGGCCGCCTCAGCTTCAGTAGTGTCCATTATTTTCAGACAAATTAATCAAAACTACAGCCTCAGGAAATAAACTTAACGTTATTAACAAGAAATCCCTACAAAAGTCTGTGTCGGACTGAAAGAAGGGTTCGATTGTTCCACGGATTGTTTCGACGTAAAACAACGAAATCAGCACTCGACAGGATTTCTGTATACAAAATTGTTAAGTACCCTAGAGTGCAATAAGATTTATGACAAACAAGATGTCAAACATCATATCCGACCCTCAAAACAAAAAACAAATGTGTGAAACAGCTTATCGATGAAACAATCGATAAATTTTGAACAAAAAATGGGTGGGTCGATTTTTTTGATGACCAGTTTATTTCCTGTTCATACCAGGCGTGGGTAACACAAACAAAACAAGTTTTATAAAAATAACCATTGTGTGTGTTGTCTACAAGTTATCAGACAAGCTTAATTCCGAATAGCTACTGCGCTTGAGAACTATAAGATTCTAATTCCTCTCACAACACACCATTTTAAACATTTTTATTTAATAATACTGTATGTATGTATCTACAAGTAAAAAATATTGTACATACAAAGGCAGGCTTAATGCCCGAGAAATTTTTAACAGTCAACCTTAGGGTGATGCAGAGACAAAACATGGGGCAGATGCAACATACGGGATAAATACATATGTCAGAAATAACTGTATAATAAAAGAATAAACTTTTTTAAAGGCTGTGTTTGTTCCCAACGTGTACATTACATAGTTTTGCATTCCAAGCTATACGGAAAGGTTCAAAGGCAATATTTTGTGACCATCCAAGCCCATAAGTAATCAGCGATAATTCCGTGGAATTGTGTAAACTATGTTGACAAGCCAGCAGTCTAGATATGAAGCCAAGTGGTGACGGTGACGGCAAAATTTGCATGCATGCAGGAGAAGTATTTGTTACATCATGGTATTGCATACCCTGATACCCTACGCGATTTTATATGGATTACCTGTATTATTAAGGGAAGAAGGAGAAGAACAAGAAGCTGCACCTTGCACATTACCCTGGTGGACATAGACATAGACATTAGTGATGGCGCCAAACACATAGCCAAATTCTGGGGGAGTTCATTTAGATTACCATCGACACGCTAAGAAGATGAGAAGGCGACAATATTATGTTTTAAATCATAAAACTTCCAAAAAAGCTCCAGGTCTTAGCCTTTAGCCTTTCCACTCGTCCCTGTGGTTTGTTCTCTAACCGCGTACCTACTTTGCGTTCTCCCATTGATCGTCTCCAAGTCATCACGTTAGCATTTTCTAGATCTGTCTCGGCGACAGCACCCGTCTTCTACACCCACTGCTTTTTACTAAATACATATATGAAAGTGTTGGTATATAACAAAAAAAAAACAATTAAAAAAAAATGTCGGTCTGTTTGTTCCGGCTAATCTCCGAAACGGCTGGACCGATTTTGGCGGGACTTTCACTGGAAAATAGCGGGTGCCGTGAAAAAAAAAATTAAATCCAATTTATTTTCACAATGCACGCGAACGAAGTCGCGGGCACAGCTATAAATACAAAGCCATGTGCTCGATGGGATTTTCCATCAGCAAAAATTAAGGACTTCAAACCTTCATCTCCTATTTATCTCGTAATTTTCAAATATCGTTTCTAAACGCTCCTTTTGTTATAAAATAATTATATCCAAAGAACTCTTTCGCAAAATTTAGTTTCCTGTCAGTGAATGAATGAATTGAAGACTTTTATTGTTAAAAAATATGGGGCCCAATACCACTTCGGCGTAGCAGACTGTTTATTGATCTTTATCATTTTTGGAAGCAAATAGCATAATCAGTCTAAAATATTAACACTGCTGGGACACAGAGGCCTCTTCTCTGTGAGGGGGAGTGGGCCGTAATCCACCTCGCGGGCCCAGCAAATAATAATAAAAATAATCAAGCCAAAAAATTTAAAGCAAATAATAACAATTAATCATTCTCGTGTTTCAGAGGACAGAATCATCCTGAGGTTTCTACACAGCTGCTACTATGACGTGGAGAAGACTAAACAAACCATAGAGCTGTTCTTCAAAATCAGAGACAACTCACCAGAGCTGGTCAACCACAGGGATCCACTGTCACCTGCTATGCAGAAGGCTTTGAAAATCTCGTAAGTATATGTGCCTATGCACATTTATGATCATGATCATTCAAAAACCTGGGACAGTCCATCGATTGGTTCAACTGCAGTACTTTCCAACAGTTAGTTTATTGAAAGTTAGAGTAATCAGTTGCTTGTTTTGCGTAAACATTTTCTATTACTAACTTACACTCGGCTTGCTCGGGTGCGTTTTCACAACACCCTATCTTCCACCTTCCGGATCCATGGCAGTCTGTCTCAGCCACCTTTTTAGGGTCGTCGGTTTCCACTCTAGAACTTGTCTACTCCATCGGCTGTTGGTCCTTCGACAAAATATGGCCAACCCACTGACACTTCAGCTTGCTTACTCAACAAACTATGTCGGTAACTCCGATACTTTCGGTTTGAAAGGAAAATCTTAAATTTAACATAACTTTAATTAGATTTAACTTAAATTTAAACTTAATAAAATTATTCTGCAAGTATGTCTCGTGTTCTGGCAACACTTTGCGGATGGTCGTGATCGTGACTACACTAATCTAGGCCAAGCTTATGGCTGTTAGTAATTCGCACTAATCTCGGCTATAAATCGCAGAATCAACCATAACACAGTAGAATTAAAACTGTGTATTTATGTGCAGTGTCTTAACGATAGTAGGTGGATAGATTTTCTATAAGAATATGGACTCCACTTGGAAACTAAAACTTACATAGGCGTCCCAATTGGACGGTCTAGGGTCTCTATGGATCTGGAAATTTGTCTGCTCAACAACGTAAATAACGCATAAAATGTGGTTGAACGGTCAAAATGAAAGCCTGGCCATGGCTACTGTCTGTGTGTTACGCAATTCCATGTGTGGTATAAATAAGTAAAAAAAAAAAAGTAAAAAACATAAAAATAAGTCAAAGAAAAAGTTTTTATGCAGTTTTGATGCTGGCTATGATTTTGGTGTCGCCTATGCGAATTCACGACCATTTAAAAAGTTATTTAAAGACTTCTTGTCTCGATTTATGAGCCCGGGAGTGTATTTTAAAGAGAATTTAATTTAATAATATATTTATATAAAATCTACATTCACACGAAATCAGAAAGACTGTGAGGTTTTGGAATGGTACCGAAAATGTTTGATAGAAATAAAAAATAATGACACAATGCTAACCATGAGAGCGGAAGATGGATCATTACTAAAAGACCGTCAGAAAGATATGTCAGTATCGTCTAATTACTCCTTATAACCTACGTCATACCAGTATATAATTAACAGCCATTAATAAAAAGAAATCATTATCACATAAGATGGTGGAAACGTATGTTTCACTGCACCGCAATTTAATAGAGCGATCGGCACTAATTAGGTATAATAAAACAGGTCACGATCCATGGCACTGTCCTCTGTTCCACTAATTAGTTATTTCTTAGACAAGTATTACGATGGTTTTGCCTAGGAATCTAATCGACAACACTTTATTGTGACTTAGGTCTAGTTTTAGCCTCCAAGTACCGTGTAATTATATGGCTAAAAACAATGACATTATAAGTAAAAAAAGAGGTAGAGTCCGTTCACATTTATTTTACCTCCGACAGTAGCAACGTAAACCTTATTGTAACAAGAATAAAGATCACAATGTTTTTGACAGTCTTGTCGGTAGCAGCAACCCAATCCTTATATTAAGATTTAGATAGTACTGCAAAATCAGAGGTGAATTATCTGAAAGGACAATACCTACCCTACATTCGATCTTCAAAAACGGTACAAAGTCGTACTATTAGGGACCTCGCGGACTAGGCAGTAGGCAGCCTGGTAATCAGTCGAACTCCCCGCATATTATTACATATTATTATTGAAATAACTCAAACTGAAAACCAGTTTGAGTTATTTCAATTGCTAATTATTATCTACTAAATAATACGAATTATTATCATGAAATCAGTTGTTATCGAGTTAAATGAACATTGGAGTAGCAGACTTTTTTTCGTTCTTTGAGCTTGGGTCGCTTAGTAAAATAGTTCATAATTATGAGTAAATTAGCTTCTAAAGAAGTTTTCAGTTAGTTAAATCACACCTTGTATAGATCCAAATACAAATTCCACCAAGGTATTTTGCACGCGGCATTTGCGTTTATCGATCAAGTTTTTGGAACAAGTCTCATCGCATTATTTTGTAAAAAATTGCAAGTTCTTAATAATATTTGAATCTGTTCAAATCCTCGCCGGTTTTTGTCTTAAATATTTTATTAAAACCGACATAAATAGCTGCATATTGCATAACATCACGCTTATAATCTCTGGAGGATTAGGCAGAGGTGTACAAGACGTAGGTATAGATCTAAATACAAATTCCACCTAGGTATTTTGCACGCGGCATTTGCGTTTATCGATCAAGTTCTTGGAACGTCCTAAAAGTCTCATCGCATTATTTTGTAAAAAATGCGAGTTCTTAATAATATTTTAATCTGTTCAAATCCTCGCCGGTTTTTGTTTTAAATATTTTATTAA
Organism: Luperina testacea; assembly: GCA_927399505.1. NCBI lineage: Eukaryota > Metazoa > Arthropoda > Insecta > Lepidoptera > Noctuidae > Luperina > Luperina testacea. Next base: position 7,675,832 of record OV656771.1, read on the forward strand.
AACCGACATAAGCAACTGCATATTGCATAACATCACGCGTATAATCTCTGGAGGATTAGGCAGAGGTGTACAAGACGTAGGTATAGATCTAAATACAAATTCCACCTAGGTATTTTGCACGCGGCATTTGCGTTTATCGATCAAGTTCTTGGAACGTCAAAAAAGTCTCATCGCATCATTTTGTAAAAAAATGCGAGTTAATCTGTTCAAATCCTCGCCGGTTTTTGTTTTAAATATTTTATTAAAACCGACATAAGCAACTGCATATTGCATAACATCACGCGTATAATCTCCGGAGGATTAGGCAGAGGTGTACAAGATCCACATTTCGCCCATGTAATAGGGAGCGTGCCTATTCCCATTAACTGGGCACAAATCCACACTCCGTGCTGAGAAATTCCAGATGGAAAAATCCATTATCACTTTGGCCGACCTGGGAACCCAGGACCAACGAGACAGTTGCATATTATTATTATGCCAAAGTTGCGAAAAGGCCGAAAGCGAAGTTCTGAAACAGCCAAAAGTTTCCAGATGCGGGCCCGTGACCGGCCATGACCTACCAGTAAACTGATACTAATAATATATCGTATTTTGTTTGTCAATGCCAAGAGCAATGACCTCTCCGCTCTTATTTAAGCGTAAGTACAGACGCCAGCACATCAATCTACTAAAATTTAACAAATTTATTTAATACATTTACAACTTTATCGCTAAATTATAAAGTTTAAAGTTGATTGGGAATATTTGACAGTTTCGGGTAGCTTGATGTGCTGCCGTCTGTACGTACCTATGCATGTCAGATTCTTGTCTCAACAAATAAGAGTATTTGCCAAGAGCAGTGTTTCCAAACAATCTTAGTAAGAAAGTCAAGTAAATAAACAAGTATTTTTCAAAATGGAAGTAAAAAAACCTTAAACTAAACCCTAATTCTGTAACACACTTTCAATCACAATCTGAAAAATTTTGAAAGATATTGCTAATCCATTGCTTCATAATGTTCGAAACATTTATCTGCTCAAGACCATAAATAACGCAATGAATATTGTTGTACTGTCCAAATAAAACCCATTGCTACTGAATGGTGTGTTATGCAACTACCCCGCTGGCGTAGGCAAACCAGTTTTTGGTAAAAATAAACAATAAGTAATACTAAAAACCAATATCCAGGCCCTAGTTGGACCCTATTACTAAGACTCCACTGTCCGTCTGTCTGTCTGTCTGTCACCAGGCTGTATCTCATGAACCGTGATAGCTAGACAGTTGAAACAAGAAAATAAATATTTAAGGCAATTTTATCGCAAAAATTTCCATTTTCGCCTTTATGTTTCTGGATGCTGGCCAAAACTGTAAAACTACTTTTCAGTAACAAAAATACTTCATAATTAAGTAAGTACTTAATCCATTTTCCCCATATTTTCAGAAAAATAGGGCAGTACCAAATAGCGGGGGATAAGAATATCTGGTTCTGGCAACTGAACGACCCCGGTCTAGAGCAGTATGACTATATCCAAGATGCTAGAATGTTCTTCATGTCTTGCGACGCGTGGATGCTGGGCAATAACTTTTTAGCTGAAGAAGACATCCTAGTCCTGGACGCTAAGGATATCACACTCAAGTTTATCACGAAGTTCAATATCTCTGTTGCGAGGAAGCTGGCTAAATATCAAGAGGTGAGTGGTATATGTATTCTTTAACCGACGAAAAAGAAAGAGTTGGAATGCCACAACAATTCAGATTGATTGGCCTCATTTGAGTTGATGGATTTGATTGTCGCAGTGGCTATTGGCACGTTTTAGTAGAAAACCTAGTAGCTAAACATTGCTCAAACCAGGACATAAGACAATTAACCAATACCTCCTAGTTAGGGCAATGTTTGACTTCATTTTAGCACTTAATCTGCGTTCGCGATTTATTTGTCAAAAATGTAAACAAATATGAATTAATGGAAAAATAGCTTTAATTCCAACACAATAAAGTTCACTTTACGCTACAACTTCAAACATTTTTATAACTTTTTCAACAGTGCTAGTCATTTTGAAATCAACTTAATTGTCATTGAAATAAAGTTGACATTTGTTGAACTTGAAATAGGGCACACCCCCAGTGTGCAGCACTGCGCACTTTTACTATAGGTGCAGCGCTAACTCTGAAGTCATCCATTCTGTACATCCACTCTGATTAATAGAAACAGTTACAATTCTTCTGGTGTTTCTAAATTAATGTCTTCCTATAACAATAGGGAATATGCATGAATTTTTTTCATGGCATTTATTAACAAAATATGAAAATACCGTAGTAGAGATGACAAAAAGTGAAATTAAAATTAAAATCGGCCAAGAAACACGGCCGATATGAGCATTTAAAACTATTGATTACACACCAATTAGACAGAGAGATCCGACATAGACTGTGACGTCACATGTCACTACGGCCATATAAACTCCGTGTTAAATTTCGTTTTGCGAGAAAGAGATAGAAACAAATCTTCGATGGCTCATATCTTTTTTAATTTCATAGTTATCCGAAAAACAGTTTTACTAAACTGTTTATTACATGAATGAGGATTAATTTTTTAAATAAAAAAAAAATCATGCATATTCCCTATTGTTTTTTTCTGTACGCTCTCTGCCTGATACCAGCTGTGTTAATAAAACCTTTATTTGCAAATAACGTTTATTATTCAAATAATTCTTCAATACAAAGGATTCGTTGTACACTTTTTTTTTTATTGTACAGAAGACGCCAGCAGATCAAGCTACTACAATCTGTCACATTTCTTTAATAGATTTTCAACTTTATTGCTACAGAATAAAGTTCAAAGTTGATTGGGAAAACTTGACAGTTTCGGGTAGATTGATGTGCTGGCGTCTGTACAGTGAATGCAAAGACGGTCTTTGCCCATCTGTCAGGTTAAATTCGTACCACGTGCCCACTTTCTGTCTAACATCCACTCTTGTTTTATTGAGCGCAGCGTGGTTTTTGAACACAATCGTCTAGTTTGTGTAGCGCCTAGTACGTAGGTACGCTGCGCTACGGTGAAGGAAATCACCATTGAGAAACCAGCATGTCCAAGAACCAAGAATTTCAAGACATATGACGTCCACCAACCCGCACTGGGCCCGCGTGGTCGATTATGGCTCACTCCCTCTCACAGAGAAAAGGCCTATGTCTCTGCAGTGGAAACGTAATAGGCTCAATAATGTATGCTGTGCTCGATTGCTCGTGGGAAAATCTTGATTTTATCACTGATGAATATTCTCTTCTTCTTAATCCCCAGGACGCCATGCCGATCAGAATAAAGCAGATCCACGTGATAAACGCGCCGCCCTTCATAGACAAACTCTTCGGGCTGATGAAGCCGTTCCTTAAACAAGAAATTACTGATATGGTAAGTACGTTTCCCTATAATAAAAAAAAGCGAGTGTGCTTATGACCACATGACTGAAGTGAAACTTCTTTAGCTCCATCTGTATGTATATATATATAATATATAGGTCTGCATATATATCTTTATAGCCTCCGCGTTTTAGAGTAAATTTTTATCAAATATTTGAATTACGAAAAAAAAAAATAACCAAAGAATCACCGTTCGCGTAACGCTAGTAAACTCGCAAGCGAACTACTGACTGAGATATATACACTTACTAGCTATAAGAGAAAGAGAGAAAGAAAATGTGCGCGCGCACTGCTCTCTCTTGCTTATATCCCCCACTCACTCTCGTTCGCCTCGCCCGATCACACTTTTCGTAACGCTTACGTCACGCGTTCGCCAGCTTACTCCCCAAGTCAAGCGTCCGTGCGTAAAGAAGTTTCACTTCAAAAAAAATTGAATTTATAAAGGTCGCCCGGACCAAAATCTCTTAGGGCGAAGGCCGCTAAACTTGGGTGGGATTGGGTTGGACATACATAATTTTGAAAAGCCTCTTACTTAGGTCTATGTTCGGTTAGTAGGTACTCTGCATTATCTGACCCCCCCTTACAAAAAGAAGAATGGAAGAGGGGTCGGGTTATGCAGAGTATACTGTCTCTGTCTGTACATACATACAATTCTGTCGCATATCAGATGAGCTTTTGCTTAAAAGAACAACCGAGTGGATCCTATTGGACGCTAGGTGCGTAACGTGGTAACAGCGCGGTAGTCTAAGAACAGATTTCACCAATGAAACTGAACGCGATCAGCACATCTAAACCGTGTTCAAGAGCAGTCAGTGTCATCATTATTGTGGAATATTGAAACTGACAGCTCTTCAACGCAGTTTAGATGTGTTGATCGCGTTCAGTTACATTGGTGAAATTAGCACTAAGACGGCGATGGAGGGACGAGCCTGACTCCTTTCAAAAAGACTGGCCGAGGTTAGCAGAAAACGGAAGTGCGTAGAAATGTGTGAGGGAGGCCTTTATCCGCGGAAAAATTGGTAGAACTTGGTGCTTGAACTTGTCTTCACTATCAGGAAGACCGAAAGCTATTTCTTCATGCATATCCGTAGTGTCAAACCCAGCATCACCTTTTCCCAACTTTGTTAAGGTCCACCACCAGTATTTTACAAGGAGCGGCTGCCTGTCCACCTTCCACAACCCAGTTAATCGGGAACACGATACCCCTTGGTAAGGCTTTTGCCAAACCCTTCATTCCAAAATTTTGTTGCCCTGAAATAAAAAAACCAGTCAAGAGCGAGTCGGAGTCGCGCACCGGGGGTCCGTACCATCATATGTTTTAAAATTTTCATAGGCGAGGCCTACGTTCGTCAGAGAATTTTAACACTGCGGTGTAGAATATTGCAGTTTTAGGTCAGCGCCATCTCGTGACAGCTAGTGGAACTAATGTAACTTTTGTTGATGATTTCTGAAAAAGTGTGCTATTTAGAGACTTCGTTTTATTTTTCCTGTAATATTTACATAAACTTCTACCACATAGAATTATTTCAGAATTTTCTCTTTGCAAAGTTCGAAGATAAGGAGTTCCCCCCCTTATCTTCGGTGTTTTTTTTACATTTTTCATCATAAGTCGAAAACTATGCGGCTTAAAAAAAGAAAAAATGTTTGAGAATGTGCAAACAACGCTCTTTCATATGATACCCCACATGCCCTAGTAGCCTCACTTCGATTTTTTAAGACCAGTCCCTGTTGCAATAAAAAATTAAGTAGGTAGGTACTTATATATTTTTATTTCTTTCTTATTTGCAAAATAGTTGGGCAAACGTCATCTAAAAGTATTCCAAATTTCAAGCTGATAGCATTAGCAGTTCTAGAGATATCCAGCTGTGACAGACAGACAGACTGAGTCGCACCATAAAGGGTTCCTTTTTACAATTTTGAGGCGGAAACCTAAAAACAATAATTATTTATTACAGATCCATTTCCACGTGCCAAAATCCGAGACGATATACAAATTTTTCAGCAAGGAAGACTTGCCACAAGACTACGGCGGCAGCAGACCTTCAATGGACGAAATGAACGAGAAGGCCTTGCAAATCATCATGGAACAACGGTAACTATAGTCTCACAATTTTTGCAATGAATATTAAGAGCAGCCGATCTATTCCGGAAATATCTCACGGTGATAACTCAGGTGAAGGGAGCTGTCAATAGTGGCAAGCCCTAATATCTCATGGTGATAACTCAGGTGAAGCGAGCTGTCAATAGTGGCAAGCCCTAATATCTCACGGTGATAATTCAGGTGAAGGGAGCTGTCAATAGTGGCAAGCCTTAATATCTCACGGTGATTATTCAGGTGAAGGGAACTGTCAATAGTGGCAAGCCCTAATATCTCACGGTGATAACACAGGTGAAGGGAGCTGTCAAAAGTGGCAAGCTGTCATCAGGTGAAATGACTAAAAAGAAAGCTTAACTGGACAAAACATGTCAATAAATTACGCGTTAAAGGTGCTCAAGCACTCGGTTCTCTCAGTACTATACTTAATCGAGAATGTAAGCTCAACGCTAATACCAAACTTAGGTTATACACCACTCTATTATGGGCTTGCATCACCTATTCGTGTCCGGTATGGAGTAGAGGAGAGCAGTGATGGCCAAGTGGTAACGGCCGTGACTTACGAGTGGTAGGTTTAAACCAGACAGGCGCTTTACTTTGTGTAAATTATTTCATCGCCACTGCTCTCAAAACGGTGAAGGAAAACATCGTGAGGAAACCGGCATATCCTAGAACCAAAAACTCGAGGGCATGTGACATCTACCAATCCACACACACACAAAGCGAGGAGGCCTGTGCCCCCCAGCAGTGGGAACATTATAGGTTTATTATGCTAGTAAGGTCCGGTCCGCTATCACCGACATGCCGTTACGTAATATATTTAAAACATCATTCTATCTCTGTCTTTTTTTAAACGATTGACAGAAACAGAACATCCGTTTAGCGCTAAACGTAATGTCATTTGTGGTGCATGCTGTGTTCTTAAACAATCATTTTTCGTAAAAGAAAAACGTAATTAGTACGTAAAATCTTGCAAAATATTGTAGGCCGCCACGCCCCACAGGCTTTTTAACTACAGCCGATCGATTCTGTAAAAATCTCATCGTGAAAACTTAGGTGATGTGAGTTTGTTTTTGCTAGGAATTGACACTATTGACACTTCACCTAAGTTTTCACGGTGAGATTTTTACAGAATCGACCGGCTGTTCCGTTCACAGTAATTTTACCTCTAACAGCACCCAATAGCAACCTTATTGTAACGATAATAAAGATTACAATGATTTTGACAGACATGTCAGTAGCAGCAAGCTAACAGCAACTTTATTAGAATGAGAATAGAGATTACTGTGATTTGGACACTGATTTATAACTGTCAAAGGACTGTAATCGTATTTTGGCCGTTCTTAACAGCCTATCTTATTAAAAGTCGAATGGTTTATGATACAATTTTAACTGAATTTTTCACTATTTCTAAAGTACCTAGTCTTACAATTTTGAAAAATATAATATGGTAATTTGTGAAAACGTTTTCCGTCCACGATAACGTTATAATGTGCACATATCTCTATACATTTTATGGACGTGGACGGGGACGTTCACGATAATATCGTGACGTTAGAAATTATAAAAGCGTACAATAGGTTCTGCACCCTAATTGCGAAACATACCTACTATCGGCAGTGCCGTATTATCCATAAGGCACTTTAGGCCAGTGCCTAGGGGCCCACCATGATCAGGGGCCCAGCACTCCCGATTAAAAAATGAAAAAAAAAAGGGGATTGTGTGGTTTTATGAAACCACGGTAAAAGTGAAACTTGTTTTCAAGGTAAAAGCCAAATTGCGTTGTTGTGGTATGAAAAAGGGGGGCCCGAAACGAGCTGTGCCTAGGGGCCCCGAGATGGTTAAACCGGCCCTGACTATCGGTCTCAATCTGAATAATTTCGAAAGATAATGCTAATCCATTGCTTCATATGTTAGAAAAAATTTGTCTGCTCAACAACGTCTATAACGCAATGAATTTTGTTGAACTGTCGAAATGAAATCTATTGCTGCCAATAGTGCGTTACGCAAATACCTCGCGGGTTTATCCATTCGTGCATAGTTGGAAAATTCACGTCTTTTTAATGTCATTTTCGTTTATTTCAGAGAAACATTTTTGGACGAAAACTTTTGGAAGACGTCGAAGAAGGGAAAGAAAGCAAAAGAAGCAACTTTCAGATCTTTAGACATAGACTAATACTAGATAGTTTAAATGCGAGTAGACATGACAATATTCTGCTTAAGGGGGAAGCGCTACGGTAGCTCGCGAAATTCAAATTTTCTTACGTTTGTGCAATTTGCTGGTCAGTATTAAGTTGTACGTCGATCAAAATATGATTCGCGGCCGTAACAAATATGTATTTACAGAATCATAATCATTGGAATCAGTTAATACAACTTGTTAGTAGAGAATTGTGTTGATGACTTCAATGATTATAGTTCTGTAAATACATATTTGTTACGGCCGCGAATCGTATATTAATCAACGTACAACTTAATACTGACCAGCAAATTGCAAAAAAACGTAAAAAAATATTGAATTTCGAAGGCTACCCTGGCACTTTCGCCTTAACTATACGAAATGTATACTTACAAGTTATAATAAACGTGTGTGATCTTATATTTTTCGGATTAAGCGTTAGTTACTTAGGTGAGTAAATAATCACCTATTTTTTAGTTTACCTCGGATTTCTAGGTACAGTCAGATAAAGCAATTACCTTTGCATAAATGGTTGAGATTTTTTTAGAATACGAATCGATAGAATTTTATAATTTATTTATTTGAGCAAAGTAGATAAAATATAAAAGAATTATAAAATCTATCGATTGGTATTCTAAAAAATCTCAACCATTTATGCAAAGGCGGTTCAGCTAATTGCTTTATCTGACTGTACTATCGGTAGTTACAATCTGTTCTTGCTTAGTTTGCCACTGACGATACGATGTGAGTGTGACGACAGTCAAGGGGTAGTGAGAAAAAAATAACAAATATCGAGAAAACTGAAAAAATATTAAGGTGTACCTCCGGTCGATTCTGTATCTCACCGTGAAAACTTAGGTGACGTGAGTTTGTTTTTGCTAGGAATTGACACTATTGACAGCTCACTCTTCGCTCACTTCACCTAAGTTTTCACGGTGAGATTTTTACAGAATCGACCGGCTGATCTAATAATCACACGCGCTTGCGATGACGCTACTTACGTACTGGCTGCGCGACTCAGCGGTACGGCAAGCGGGGGGGGAGGGGGGCATTCCACGGAGCGGCAAACTTAGCGCGAACGGGTTGTACAGTCAGCATCATACGTGATTTGGTCTTGAAATAGTAAAAACAAAAAACATCATCTATGAGGAGTTGCATTATTGTAATTACATACCTACATAATTATACTTACTTAGTGTAAAAATACTACTAAGCTCCGATTTTTTATTTGTTAGACTAAAATGACTTTTTTTGTCAACATGACATTACTTAGTATATATATTAGCTGTCATTTTGGTCTGGCAACCTTTTAGTCAAATACAATTATACAACATTTTACTCATGATGCTGATTTATATTTAAAAAAATAAAATGCACAATTTTTCTATATGAGCATACAAATAGTTGGCTGTGTTTATTATGTTTGTGCCTTATTCCCTATATATTTATTTGGTATAATTAAATTAGTTAAAACACTGTGTGCCTCGCAATTTGCCAGAATCTTGCGAATTTAAGATATTATAAATAAAAGTTTAAGGTGTGGTTTTACTCTAGATATCTATGAGACACAGATACAGATAGAACTAGATAACGCAGGTATCACGATCTGTATGAAAACCACCCAAGTAACATTTTAAACTGTATAAAAGCTGTATTATGGACTATTTGTTTACTGCAGGCTGTTAAACGTGCTGTATAAAGACTGTATAGCAAGCTATACAGCCCTTGTAACTCTGAAATGGGCCCCAAAATTATACAGCTTTAAGTGTAGATTTAGCTGTATAACACCTGCATAATAGCTGTACTATTTGGCTGGCTAAGATACTATTTAGATACTTTTATACAGCTTCCATTCTCTAATTTTCTTTTTTATTCTTTTATACAGACTCAGGCTTGTGAAAATCTTAATAAAAGAATAAATATATTATAATTGTGTTCGTGGTTGAATTCATTCTCCATTTTATTTACTATGTGCCATATCTGAAGATAAGCGAAAAAATATTTAATAACCAAGTGGTACTACTCCTCCTGTTTATCGTTGTTGTTATGCTTGCGACTGATATTTTTATGTGATTATGTATACTAGTTTTAAGCTCAAAACTCACGCCCCTTCGAAATAAGGAATATACATACATTTTTTCTGTAACAACAAATATGTGATCAAATCTGAAAACAGTTTTAAGAGTAACCCGGACTGTTCTATTGATAGTAAACGTAATTGTGTGTACTATACAGTTAAAATCTTTTGTAATTTTGTACTGAAATTTCAAAAACAAACAAAAAAATATCTCGTAAAATTGCAATGCAATTTATAAATTATTATAAAATGGCGTCCTTAGTTTATACAGCTCTTGCTCTTCTAGTACCCCTTAATACAGCTTTTTGCATAACAGAGTCGTTATTTAAGAACGTATCTCAGCCTAAAGAGTAACATTGTCTGTACATTAGTATTTAAGTACTGTAGAAGCTGTCTTAAATTCTTATTCATATTCATTAATACAGTTAATTAGGGTTCAGTTGAAAATATAGAAAACCTCATTATGATCCAAGGCCCGTAAGGCGGTGAGCAAGGAATCGGATAATATATAGACTGATTTTAGGTTATATTAGTTTCAAAATAATCGATAAGCTGGATAATTGTGTATGCCAACACTATAATAATAACTTTAATCTTCTAAAACACGAAAAACTGTAAAAAGGGAAAAATGTACGCCAATCGCATAAGGCTTTAAAAAGGAGTAAATCTAAACTCTTCTACATGAGACAGAATTGAATTAAACTATTATAAAGGGAACTGCTTGCTAAGAGTATCCTAGATTTCCGTTGTACAGCTATTATCAAGCTTAACTTGAAGGCTGAACAATAGAGTAATTTTACACCAATATTCAGGCTATAACAATATTTAATGCTCTCGTGCAGAAGTAGGTTATATAAAAGTATAATTTGAGAGCAGTATACAGTTATTGTCTTACAAAGTTGCTGAACGCAGTTTTTTACGCCGCGGTCTGTATTTTAGCATTTTCCAATGCTATTTAAAAGCTAAAGGTAAAAATTTAGGCTCTATACATCCGTTAATCAGCTATACTGTATACAGTTGTACAGTTATACTAAAGTACAGTCCTATACATATTTTTACACTCTTGTACATCATTTATTAAGCTTATAGCTGGTAATGCGCTGGTAAATATAATATTTTTCCGCTTAAATGTTACTTGGGCAAGCGTGCCAATTTTTGACTACCTACTAGCTACCTATACCTACCTACAAGCACTATTTAGTGATGGGAAAATCAAATCGATTCAAAGTCGCGTGCGGCACCCGTCTCATCCACCGGGGCCTAGCGCCAGCGCTCACGCTCACCAGCCAGCTGCAGTACACAGGACTGAGCACGAATGTGGTAGCTTACGATTTTTGTACGTAAGCTGGGCACGCTTCTTGCCGGATTGCTGCCATGGGATCTGGAGGCGATAGTCCTCGCGCGCCTGTATGAGTGGCGGAGGCACTACGCCGGGGGGAAACTCCGCTTCCGCGGCAAATCAAAAGCGACTGTCGTAACCCAGCGCAGGGTACGCCACGATAGCGGCGATGAGACCCCTCTTTGAGGAGTGGCTAGAGAGGCGTCACGGCGCCCTCACCTACCGCCTGACACAGGTCCTCACCGGACACGGATGTTTCGGGAGATTCCTGCACATCATTAGGCGGAACGAAACGTCCGGGTGTCACCATTGGATCGCCCAGAGGACATGGTGGAGCATACGGTGGTGGTCTGCCCCGCTTGGGCGGAGCACCGCCGTGTCCTCGTAGAGGCGATCGGCAGCGGCGGCGACCTCTCGCGTCCGGGCCTGGTTCAAGCCATGGTCCGGGGCGAGAGGGCCGGAGAGGGAGTGGGGGGCAGTCGCCTCCTTCTGCGAAGCAGTCATGCTAGCGAAGGAGGTGGCGGGACGGCTGAGGGAGAGAACCTCCCGTCCCAGCCGCCGCGGGAGACGCTCCGGGCGTCGGGAGCCGCGCGACGACTCCCGGCCACCGTAGGCGCGGGCCTGCGGACGGAGGGTAATGGGTAGCTCACCGTCCGATTAGGACTAGGCCCGTGCCGGACGGCGCGTACGTGTTCCACGCGCGCCTCAAAGAAATGTCAGCATCATGTGAAGGGGCCCGTCAGGGCTGAAAGCGGGATTGTCCAAAAGGGTTACCGCTGGCCCGGAACTATAAAATTGGTCGACTCTTTTAGTACTTAATAAACTGAGTCCCGTTGGCACGCTTTGGGAACGAAACCCTAAAAAGAAAACAGCATGGCCATAATTTGTGGATTTTTCTTACGTGACTATACCAGGTACCTACATAATTATTTTTCTGTGAATTTCTTTGTAACAAAAATATCACTGATATTTTATTAACCATTTTGGGTATTATAATGTATTAGGATACCACTAAGCAGGTCAAGCCGGTTGGGGTATAGGTACAGACACCAGCACATCAAGCTACCTACCCGAAATTGTCAAATTTTCCCAATCAACTTTGAACCTTATGCTTTAGCGATATAGTTGAAAATCTATTAAAGACATTTGACAGATTGTAGTAACCTGATGTGCGTCTGTGCATAAACGTGAGTTATGAATGTTATTATAAACAAAGTTAGATACTCATTGAAAATTAAAAAATATTCACGAGAAATATTGTACCTGCTCATTATATTGTAAAAGTAAAACATTCCATTAGTCATGGGCTTGGTACTCCAAGCCCATGACTAATGGAATGTTTTACTTTTACAATATACAGAAATTGTGTACAGAAATTCTCTGTACAGAAATTGTGTTAAGTAAGTAGGTATATTTAAAAATACCAATATTATTAAAATAAAAAAAATATATATTTTAAAAGATGACTAAACGTGTTTTATTTATTAAAAATATGATATCCTAAGGACTCATACATGAGCGGCACGTTGCGTTGCCAACGGTAGGCGCAACGGCAGTCGTCGATATTCATCAGCAGCAGCCGTAGACGCGTTGACGACAGCCAGCGATAGAAGCAACTGCAGTCGCTGCCGTCGGCAACGCGCCACTCGATTGTATGTAAAGACTATTCAAACTTGTTTCAAATTAATATCATTTCAAGTTAAACAAATATCAACTTTATTTTAATGGTGATTTAGTTGATTTCAGAGTGACTAGCACTATTGTAAAAGTTATAAAAATGTTTGAAGTTGTAGCGTAAACTGAACTTTATTATGTAGTATTTAAAGTTATTGTCCATAAACTCATATAGGTATATGTATTTGTTTACATTTTTGGCAAAAAAATTGCGAATGCAGACACTTGTGAAGCTTTGACTATTTACCTATCCCAAGGTCGATTATTTATAGATGATGCACTAGATAAAAAACTTATTATGTACCGGCCATAAAATCTATTCGAAATGTCAAATGATAATGGAAACTTTGACATTCAAAAGTGCCTTTTATTATGTGCATATTTGAAATAGATGTTTTTTTTTGTATTATTATTATTTTTTTAATTTATTTATTCGTACAGTCTTCAATACCTACAGGTTTATGTTTGTTTTGTACCATTAAACCAGAAATGGTTTGTATTGGTACTTAGGTACATTCGCTTTAGGAACACTCCTTAATGATTACTGAGTAAGGATAATCATATTGCATTATTTCATTATTATCATTCATGTACCCACACCATTTCTTTATGTTACCTATAAAAGCAAATAATGTAGGTAGGTACACGAAATAAAAATATTACACGTATTTATCTAATCCGTCAACATCCGTATTGAATGGGCCCGCTCTTAACCCCGATCAGGCCTGATGGAAAGCGATAGATGATGACATGATGTCTAAGGTACGATTCACACCAACCGGCTCGCATCGCGCCGGGCCGGGCGGCATTTTACAATGCGGTAAAGAACATTGAAATGTATCAACAGTAATTAAAGTTCATATTTGCATGCAACTTACGCATATTTACCGTCGGCATCCCGCGACGCGTCGCGACTAGTGGTGGTTAATAAAACGTATAGCGCCAAAATATAACAAACTATGTGTACATAGCGTATAGCGTGTGCTATGAGCGGCTCTGACTTCGCGCTATATTATAGCGCCTCGGACTTCGCGCTATATTATAGCGCCTCGACCTACTCAACGAATAAAAGTTCAAACGCGCACAGCGGGGCCAGAACGAGATAGCAAGATAGCGTTCGCACAGCGGGGCCAGAACGAGATTAGCGTGTTGCTAAATTATAGCGTCTCCGCGTTCAGACTGCGCCCGAGTTTTGAAATAGCGCGCTATAATTATAGCGTATAAAATAACAGACTATATGAATATATTTTATAGTTTATAACACGTTTACAGTTTATAGCGGATTTGAACATCACTAGTCGCGACGTGTCGCAGAATGCATTCGGCTGTCGCGACGGCCGACCGGCCCCGACCGGCTCCGAACGGCGCCGAACTGCGCCGTCGGCATCCAATCGGCTGCCGTCGGGTCCGTTCGGAGCCGGTCGGCCGTGCGTCGTGGAATACGCGGCGCAATGTGAGCAGCACTTCTGGGCGCTTGGAGTGCGTACGGATTTCAGCGGACGCTGCCGGCTGCCGCGGCACGCGTACGGCTATCACGGCAGCCGAACGTATGCCGCGGTAGCGGTACGGCTCCGACGGGCGCGTTCGGCTGCCGCGGCATGCGTACGGCTCCGTTCCGATGCGGCGCGATGCGAGCCGGTTGGTGGGAATCGTACCTAAGATGGAACGACCGTGCCCAGAAGATGCCTGTTCACTCTTGATTTGAAGGCAGACGGGTTAAATTAATTAATTAATTTGACTTTGACTGGACATGGTTTGTAATTTCTTTAAGGATACCTACCTCATCTATATGTCGCAGGTTTATGACAAAATCAGGTTTTTCATTAAAAACCTAGGCTTTTGATCAAGTACAGGAAGAAGACAAAATTATTACTTTATGTTTTCATAAACCTGAGAAAATCCAGTTTTTTTTATCAAAAACATGAACTTGTTTAGGTTTATGATAGGGATGCATCCGATACCGATACCGATACCGATATATCGGCGATACTTCAGGTTTGCCGATATATCGGTATCGGCGATATTTTTATGGCCGATTCAACGATACTTTTCAAATTTTGCGCTTTAAAAATGTAATGTAAACGCGCGTGTTGTTCCGTCTATTTCGTTGCAAACGAGGCACGAACAACTATGCTCGGAGAAACCCCGCGCTTTAGTTGCGCAGTGTTTTGTTTCGCCCGCCCGCTTTGGCCTCGCACTCGCACATCTATCCCATTTCGGTAGGTTGAATGTTGTTGCGCGTAGTATTTTTCCATGCAAATAAGATTAAGAATTACATATCGTAATTGTTTGTGTATTGTATGTCATTTAATACTAGTCGTTTGAGTCAAATAAAATAAATAGTAATCATATCAACTTCAAAGCATAAAAGTGCTATATGGAATCACTTTGAAATTTCGACAATTGATAATTCCATAAAAATCTTATAAATGTTAATGTTGATTAAGTACTAAAACTATTAATTAATTGTGTTTTATCTACCTTCCTTTTTGAATTCAGTAAGCGTATCGGTATCGGTATCGGTATCGCCGATATTTTTATAAGAGTATCGGTATCGGTATCGTATCGGCAAAAAGGCGTATCGGGGCATCCCTAGTTTATGATAAAATATAAGCTTATTATACCCAGCGATTTAGGATATGAAGGTATTCAATAGGATAATAAATGATCAAAATGCCTCATAAACTTATACCAATAGAGATACCTATCTATATAAACCATACTTACCAGAATTACGTACACATGCATGGCTAGTACATAGACATTTTTGGTTTAAAATTGTTTCATATCTAATAATATCTACCTCATCATCTGCGTAGTCTTTTGCCAATTATTTTTGGGGTCAGCTTTCAATCTGACTAAATGCCGCTGAATACCAGTATTTCACGTGGAGCGGTTACCTAGGTACCTGACCTCCATAACCATAAGTAATTCTGGGTAAAACTATAACCCTCGGTAAGACTGGTGTCAGACTTTCAGGCTTATGACAAGCCGTAACGACTGTCAAAGATCCACGAATGCCAGCCGGGACCAAAAGCTTAACGCGCTTTATGAGGTCACCCATCCACGGACCGCGGCAATAGTAGCTTAACCTGTACTTTAATTACGTAACACACTATAATTCTCAATCATTTTAAAGGATATTGCTAATTCATTGCTTCATATGTTCGAAAAATGTATCCGCTCAGCACCGTATAATAACGCAATGAATGTTTTTGAACTGTCAAAATGCCAAAGCCATTGTTATTGATAGTGTGTTACGCAATTACCCCGCTGATCGTTCGTCCCGTGCGGCTGTTAATACTAGTTTTACCTACCGAGTATAATTGCCGAATAAAATATGACAGAATTGTATCGATAGCTAACCTTCCCAAACCAATGTTCAAATGGGTTATGTAACTATTAAATAATCCAAACTAAGTATTACCTACCAACAATTTCATTGTTATTGAACTTTGTTCCGCTGATCATTAACGGCAAGACATTTTCGCCAATTAGCCCATTTGCAAGCAGGACACACTTCTTGAAGAGTAATATATAATCCATACAGTAACACGACGAATAATTATTATAAATTGACAATGTAGGTAGGTATGACGTAGGTTCCTACCTATTTCAATTAAGTGTTATAAAATTTGTTATTGTTTTGCACCGATGAACGTTGATATGTTCTTGAGAGGAGGAGACCATGAATCAGAAAACCATCAATCAATCAAAATATTTTATTTCACTAATACCTTCAACTTCATGAGCACTTACCTACGTCAGAAGCTAGGTGCACGGTTCCAACTGATCGTTTGCGCACTATGGAGAGCCAGCAAGAAACTTCACGGATACGCTTTTAATAATAATTGGCTTGTCAAAGTCAAATCATTTATTTCAAATAGGCACATTAAAGGCACTTTTGAACGTCAAAACTTACAGTAAAATTGAATTGATTCCAGTCGCCCGCCCTTTCCAAAAGGTAGCGTTCGTATGGAGAAGAATGAGCAAGAAAATCCACCGTTACTCTTTTCAAATGTTTTACAAGGTTTTGTATACATACCTACTAATATATGTGAAGACGATGCACCTAGAATAAAATTAGTCTACCACAAAAGGTAAAAAGAATTAAAAATGAAGCAATGACAGGTAAATCAATTATGTGATAGGTACAATATGGTGCTCACATATTTACAAATATTGTAAAAGTAGAAGTTTTTCCTAGAATTTTAAAAAGTGTGTGAGTTACTGTAGTCACAGATTGTAAAAATCAGTGTCACAAAAAATTTAAAAATATAAATTAAATTAGGAAACAAGTACCCTTAACAAAATAGAAAATGGTTTACCAATCTACTGGTACAAGGCCAGGCAATAAGGGTGTCCTCAGCCTCAGGCTAGGTGTCGTGACGATTTACGAACGGTTTGGTAGCAGCGGGATGAGCTGAGATGAGATGAGTAGCCGAAGTATTGGAGAGGCCTAAGACCAGCAGGCAGCAATGGATTAGCTGATGACGAGTATTAGGTATTCTAATTTCAATAACCTATGTGTACCTATTCCTATCTTATATTTGTATTTCCCCTATTTTATGTTGACAAACCAACAAACTTATACTAAATTAAATATATTACGATAAACAAGCTAATACTAAATTAAATATAATTATTATTTACATTTTTTTTGTTGTTAAGCTGTTTGAAAAATAAAAGCTGTAGAAAGAATTTTTTTTGCGCATGACACACATGAACACTAAAATACCAATATAGAGAAAACAAAAAGGAGTCTGTATCACAAAGAAAAAAAACGTTAAAAATAAAACATTTTAGTAAGGAACTCTATATTATTGACGATACATTGCAAAAGCTAATTGCTATTATTATTTCGGTTTATAGCAGCTAATTATACAGGTGGAAAATTTCTTGTGTGGGTATTTCTAGTACGTAACTGTTAAAAAGTTGGATATAACAATGTTGCAATATGGCAATAAATACCTAACCCTATATTAATTTATAGGGCGACCTGTTCCTCAACATTGTTATGTAAATTTATTTTATATCAGTTAGCTATGTCAGTATACTTAATCAAATGAAAATCATAGTTAAATTCATACAAATAGGTAGAAGAAAATGTTAGGATCAATTATCACTTGTTTTTCATGCCGAATGTACTTATTTTAGGCGCTACTTATTAAAAAAAAAACCGTTTTTATGTTTATTTAAGGTTATTTGGATTTGTGGAAGTTTTCCTAAATGCTGACTGGCTACTATTTTTGCCCAACAAATGGGTCATTCATGTTCTAAATTTTTTTTGTTTATCTTGGAGAAATGCTCATGCATTCTGCACTACCACGGGGAGATAGTGCAGTTATGTGGGATTCTAATAAGATTCTAACCCACTAAAACTCCACGGTGTCCTCCTCTGCCGCTTACGGCAGGAACACGGGTAGGCGTTAGCATTCAGCATCCGTGAACCCGCCGAGGCTGTCCGTCACCGGACCCTCCTCTGGGGGGTGCTCCCTATCACCGGCGCACTAGAACACATAGCATGCCGTGACTATCCCAGGGACTAAATCAGCACATGGGCGCCAGACGACCCCGTGTCTGGGCACCCTTGGTCCCCTTGCGACGGGTCAGGACATTGGGCCCGCCGCCTGCCAATTTTCGGCTGCAGAGGATAGGGAGAGCGGTCACCGTATTACCGACACTCCTTCTCCCCTGCAGCCTCACCGCGTCCGCCATCATACGGTGGCGACCCCGTCACGCCCGCGGAAGGTAGGGAGAGCGGCGCACCGCAATACCGGCACTCCTCTTCCGCCGCGGCCTCCAATCCTCAGCCGCGATGCCTCCGATACGACATCGCGGCCCACCTCAGTTGCGATGTCGCCCAAGCGGCACCGCAATCTACTTTTGGCCGCTACGTCGTTGGCTTGGCAACAAAAGCCATGACGAGCGGCCCCTCCTCGGGTTCCTCTTCGCTTCACCGTGGGTGTCCAAGCCACGGCTACTGAGCCCCCCCGCCTCGACAATGCTGGAACCCACCGGGGGGGTCATGTTCTAATCTAACCTAACTTATAATTTACAGTCAATCTATTCTGTAAAAATCTCTCTCTATTAAACTTAGTTGAAGTGAGCTGTCATTGTTGTACCTGATGCTAGGGATTGACACTTATAACGACTCATTTCACCTGGTATTTTTTTACAGAATAGATGGGCTTTTGGTTAGATAATAACAGCCGCACGGATCAGGTTCAGGTTAAGGTGTATGGATGGGTGACCATCTTTACATGCCAAGACGCCAACGTAACTCATTGCATATTTCTTCCCAAGCTTTTTTCTTTCGATTTTATTACCTACTGTACAAGTTACGCAACGAGTTATGAGCGCTGACCTTGAAAAAAACAAGCGAAACAAACCCTAAAGTGCCCTGTAAACGATCAAATTGTTTGTCAAATTTTACGTGTTTGTCAAATTATTTGATAGTGTAGGTACTGCTGTGTTTGAGACGTTTGTCAAACAATCTACGTGTTTGTCATGTTTGATGAAAATCTGGATTGATGTCGAGTTTGACAAACAGGTTTGAACGTGAACGGCGGTGTTTGTTAAACAAGATCTCACTCGTATTGACATCATGCATGGATAACGTGAGACGTCCCGTTATGAACGGGACTGTCCCTTTTTATAGTTACGTGTCCCGGTGTCCCCGAAATGAACTCTGGGACGCCAAATTGTCCCGTTTTCTGAAACCGCCTGAAAATTTGAGTAGTCGAGCCGGCTGGACGCGAGCGGTGTGCGAGAAGAGCGAGACCGCGTAGTCTGTCGACGCGACGATAGCCGAGAGTGGCGAAGACGTCATCGCTCGCGCTTTGTTTACTGTATAATCGTTTGACAGATTTTTGGTTTGCCTGCTACAAATGCTCCAGTAGAAAGAGTATTTTCTATGATGTTCAAATTGTGGCCATCTGAGAAAGCCCAGTTACAAATTTCAGTTCTAAAGGCGATGTTGATAATTAAGGTGAATAATAAAAAAATGAGAATGTTGAGATGGATGTTTGGAGTAACGAAAATGGATAAAGCGAGAAATCCTTACTATTATACTATTATAAATCCTTACTAGGGAAATACGGGCTGGTGTCCGCAACTCCACGTCAATGCGCGTATTTTGCCTACGGTAATACTAAAATAATAATAAAACAATTCACACGTGGTAGAAGTGAAACCTACCATAACACTGTATAATGCTTCCTATGATTTCTGATTCAGGTTCAGATTCAGGTTCAGGTTCTGGTTCTGGTTCAGGTTCAGATTCAGATTCAGGTTCAGGTTCAGGTTCTGTGTCCGATTCTGATTCTGTGTCTGATTCTGTTTCTGTGTCTGATTCTGTGTCTGATTCTGTATCTGATTCTGTGTCTGATTTTGATTCTGTATCTGATTCTGATTGTGTCTGATTCTGTGTCTGATTCAGATTCTGTGTCTGATTCAGATTCTGTGTCTGATTCAGATTATGTGTCTGATTCCGATTGTGATTGTTATTCTGTTTGTGATTCTGATTGTGATTCTGATTCTGAATGAGAGTCTGATTGTGATTCTGGTTGTGATTGTGATTCTGATTATGATTCTGATTCTGATTGTGATAGTGATTCTGATAGTGATTCTGATTGTGATTCTGATTGTGATTCTGACTGTGATTCTGATAGTGATTCTGATAGTGATTCTGATTGTGATTCTGACTGTGATTCTGATTGTGATTCTGATTGTGATTCTGATTGTGATTCTGATTGTGATTCTGATTGTGATTCTGATTGTGATTCTGATTGTGATTCTGATTTTGATTGTGATTGTGATTATGATTCAGTCAGATTCAGATTCAGAGTTAGAATCAGATTCAGATTCAGATTCAGGTTCAGATTCAGATTCAGATTCAGGTTCAGATTCAGATTCAGGTTCAGGTTCAGTTTAAGGTTCTGATTCTGTGTCTGATTCTGTGTCTGATTGTGATTCTGATTGTGATTGTGATTCTGATTGTGATTCTGATTGTGATTCTGATTGTGATTCTGATTGTGATTCTGACTGTGATGCTGATTGTGATTCTGATTGTGATTCTGACTGTGATTCAGATTGTGATTCAGATTGTGATTCAGATTGTGATTCTGATTGTGATTCTGATTGTGATTCTGATTGTGATTCTGATTTTGATTGTGATTGTGATTCTGATTCAGTCAGATTCAGATTCAGAGTTAGAATCAGATTCAGATTCAGGTTCAGATTCAGATTCAGGTTCAGGTTCAGTTTAAGGTTCTGATTCTGTGTCTGATTGTGATTCTGATTGTGATTCTGATTGTGATTCTGATTGTGATTGTGATTCTGATTGTGATTGTGATTCTGATTGTGATTCTGATTCTGATTGTGATTCTGATTGTGATTCTGATTCTGATTGTGATTCTGATTGTGATTCTGATTGTGATTCTGACTGTGATTCTGATTGTGATTCTGACTGTGATTCTGATTGTGATTCTCCTCTGATAATAAATACTATAAATATAACTAAACGTTTCGGGTATAATGTATATTATATATTTTTATTTGTAACTTTTAAGTTAACTGACTTTTTCTGAATAAATTACTTTAAAAAAGTGTTTTTTTGTAATTAACCTAAATAAACCAATGTCCCGTTTTGAGTCAAAAAATAAATGGTCACGTTATGCATGGAGGATGCTACGCTCAGTGACGATATGCTAAGTGGCAATATTACGAACAAAGAATTTACGTTGCATTTCATATCTGTTTACCGTGATATGTTATGAAAAATAAAATCAAAAGATTATATGGACAAGAACAAGAGAAGCACAGCAATAAAAGATTATTATTATTATTTTTTTTTTTATGGTCCATGCGCAGGAAGTTTGCGTAGTCTTCAGGTTCAGTGCGCAATATTTCCCGTAGCAAATTCTCGTGGGTATATTTATCTCTTAATTTCAACCATTCTCGACTCCATCGTCTTCTTTTTTTTGTCTTGATACACAGTGCTAGAGTCAATGCCAAAAATGCGTCATCTGAATTACTCATTGTAAGCGCTCGGCACGGCGACGTCACGTCACGAAAGGAGAATAACAAATTTGTTTGATATTTGGTTTGATCGTTTAATCTATTGTTTGATGAAAACGTGAAGTTTGACAAACAAATTTGTCAAGCAAATTTGATCGTTTACAGGGCACTTTATTATCAAGACATAAGGGTTTGTGACGTTTGTTTTCTTTTCTGCTCATAATTCGTTGCTTACACTGTACTTGTCTGACTTGGAATCCCATATCTCTGGACGACTCACAACCTCATCGATTAATTCTTCAACCTGATTTTCGTTCATGTTTAGACTTGAACAAAAACTAAGCGCGCATCGTCACTAGTCAATCGACGAACTGATGCGCGGCCGCCGGCCGCAGCGCGGGTGTGTATAGCTCTGCAGTCGCGCGTGGCAGCAGCGCAGCCGCCGCGCGGCACTTTGCGGCAAATTTGGAGGCGCCCTTAATTTCCTATTATTTTATTTACTTCTGCCCCACCCCTTAAAAAATGCTGGGTACGCTCATGCTTTAACATCGTGACCATCACCAACTCACATCTCGTTTAGAGTCTAAAAACATTACCTCGTTTCTAGTTGTATTTCTCTTGCATACATATCAGCCTATAATGATCCCACTGCTGCTACACAGGCCTCCTTCCTGGGAGAGGGAGCGGGCCATAATCCACCACGCGGGCCCAGTACGGATTGGTAATGTCACATGTCTTCGAAGTTTTGCCGCGCATGATGCCGGCTTCCTCACGATGTTTTCCTTCATCGTTTTCTCTTGGTTGCTGTAGGTTAATTGGAGAGCGATAAGCACATACATGTCCAAGTACATAGGTATTTCATTTACTATGACAGCAGAGTATCGCAATTTACAATTGCGGTTGCAACGGCAATCAATGGCTTTATGGATTGGTGTTTCGACAATGACATTACCACAGAAACCGCTATGCGTGTCGTTCGCATTTACAAAGTCGTCTAGTGTTCGCTCGGCCTTAGCAATTTTAAAAATTGAACCGCGCAGATACATTTTTATTTATTTATTTAGTAACGGTTGAAACGCCATTCAGTTAAGTCGGATTTATCGTTGGACGTGCTTCAGCGGGAACTACATATTTACGATTTTTGTATTGTTGCAATTAATTCAAGGTAAACTGTTTGTTATTATTTACGTTGTCTTGTTGAAAGGCTCTAATTGAAAGCATTTTATGTAAAAAAACCTAAGTGAATATTTTTGTAGCAGTATAAAATTCTAGGAGCTTAGGTCGTCTAATTTTTTCAAAAATGTTTCTTCAATAGGTATATTATTTTATACGATCATACTATATTTCATAAGTAATTACTTTAAGTTAGGCTTTATTTGATTTTTTCATTAATGTAATTAATAACAGACCCCATTCATTATTTTCTATTTTATTTTAGTTTCCAATCGTAACATAATCAGTCTTTATTACAATTTACTTTATCAACGAAATTAACGTCGGGAATTATGGAAACGAATTATGATTCTATGGATTTGTTTTTTTTAATTTAATTATTTAGGCACAAATAGCGACTTTAATATACAGGGTGGCATGACATCGACACGTAAACTGGTGACCATGAATTCAGCACATTGATTCTAGCGGAGACATTTTTCGCCGGTTATCAAAAAAAAAACAGCTGTTTCTTAGGTAAGTGTTATACCTATGCGGACAAAATGTATGGGACAGTAACTTTTGTTTTTCAACCCAGGGGGGTTCAGAATCATGTACCTACTGAATCCATGGTAACAGGTTGTGTTTCGATTTCCCTGCCAACCTGTAGGTATGTATAGAGTATCGCGTCCACTTTTTATAATAGACTTCTCTGTGGTCGACGTAAACAATTATGATTTTGGATATTTTATGTCAGAAGTTTTTTTACTTATGAGGAAGTCTGCAAGGTACCGGTAGTAACTGAAAAGTTGTTTGGAAGTCGGCTGTCATGAGGAATGAGGAAAATGTCGTGTGGAAAGTTTTGAGTATGAATGTCGATGTCTATGAGAGTAGGGGAAGATCAAAGAAACGATGATTGGACTGTGTGAATGATGATATGGTTAGAAAGGAAGTGACTACCGAGATGACGACTAATAGGAAAATATGGAAGAAAATTCATGTTGGGCGGACCCCAAATAAATTGAGATAAGAGTCTTTCTTTATGATGATAAAGAAAGAAAGAAATTTGATTTGGGTCACGCACAGAATATACAAATGTAGTAAAAACTTTTTTACAAAAAAAAACAACCGCCTTCCAAAAAAAAAACTACAAAGTGAAAAATAACTTTAATTTCGGAAATCGGTGTCGTTGGTTCCGCATTTTCGTTTTTTGACACCGACTTCCGAAATTAAAGTTATTTTGATATTTATTCTCCTTCTATTTTTAAGTCGGTTAAAAAAGGAGTATTTAAAACTAACAAAGTGACACTAAAAACAACCACAAAAAATCGAAGCCAAAAAGTCTCCTCCGCCAAACCGTCAAGGTGACCGCAAGTCGCCCAACGGGCTGTGCCTATATGTCGCGCGCGATTATATCGCATGCTGCGCCTGTTTGAAAGAGCCTTTACGACTGCCATTATAACTGTAGCTGTCTGTAACCCAAACCCATCCATTATTCATGAGTCTTACTCATCAGCATCATACATTGTCATGGGTGTTATTGTGTTAAAGATGATTATCATTTTAATTTAAGTATCTAACAACGTAGGTTAACTTTAAATAAAGTTCCATAGAGACCATATTTATGTAAGTACATACAACATTCTATTAACATGTAGGAACGCCAATGTTAACGTTTTCATGACAGAGCAATTACAAAAAAAAGGTCCATACAAAATACTTTTTTGACGTGAGAAAATCTTTTAAGTACTTATATAAAAAAAAAACTAGCTTCTGTTCGCGATTTCCGTTCGCGTGGAGGTCAACTATACTGCCGTACTTTCAATAAGTGCAATAACTCGGACTTTGGGCTTTAAAAAGTTACATACATATCCGTAATCAGCAAATTTTGCTGATTACGGATGTGTATGTAACTTTTTAAAGCCAAAAATCAGAGTTATTGCACTTGCACTTATTGTAAGTACGGCAGTATAGGTACCTACCATAAAACATAATTGACCTAATGGCACTCGGTAGCTTTCTATATGTGAAAGATTTTTGTATCTAATCGGATCCGTACTTCCAGAGATAACACTGAAATAATGTTACCTCATTATTATAATATTAGTTTAGATTTGCTGCGATTATTTTAATTTATATTTTGACAAAACGAGTCAAACAAAGTCGAAACAGAATAATGGGTCGTTGAACGCAAGAGGTCCCACGGCCGATACCTACACAAGTACAATTTCAATAAAATGAATGACTGGTTTATTCTCGGTTCCCATAAACAAAAACGAGTCGGACAATTTTATTTTTTTTTCCTTGGCAGAGTCGTATAGGTACTGTACAGACGCCAGCACACCAAGGTACTACAATCTGTCAAATTTCATTAATAGATTTTCAACTTTACCGTTAAAGCATAAGGTTCAAAGTTGATTGGGAAAATTTGAGAGTTTCGGGTAGCTTGATGTGCTGGCGTCTGTACGTAACTTATTTGTTGTCTACAACCGCTCTTTTTCTTCTTATAGGTATGTTAGTGCGAGTTTACTAAGCTCGAGTGTATATTAATTTTCAGTCGAAAGAGTTTTTGGGCTCCGATGATTACAACATGAGGATGGGTACAAAACTAAAAAAAAAATGTGATACAAATTTTCATACAGATACATACTGGATTATGTTCCCGAATAGGAAACCATGGGACAATCTTCATAAAAATCCAATTTGAACAATGTATTTTCAGATGACCCAGGTTAGCGAAAAAGATGTGGCTGCCTTCAAAGATTGGCTGGCTAAGGAACCGACTCTACCCAAAAATTTTGGTAAGTACCTACACAGTTACCTAACACGCAATTTCTAGCAATCACAACTGTAATTAGCATGACTTTGAAAGTCTGTCAGGTAAGGCTGATATCAGACGCTTCACTCAAGTGTTCACTCAAATTTAACTCTAGTGAATGTTCATTTTTGTTTCATTCATCGTTCACTCGACACCGACAAAGTTACATGGGAATGAACATTCATCTGCTCATTGTCTTTTGATCTGAGATCTGTCAAGCTATTCCGTAAAAATCTCACCGTAATAACTTAGGTGAAGTGAGCTGTCATTCCACCTAGGCACCTAATGTTAGAGATTGACACTATTGACAGTTCATTTCAGTCCAGGCTCAGTTACCTAAGTTTTTACGGTGAGTTTTTTTACAGAATATACCGGCTGATCTGTAGGCGAGTGAAAAATTTTGAGTGACAAAATCAAAATTAATTCACTAATTAATTCGATTTTCACTTTTGATTAATTTTGTCTTCAGACATTTCACTCCGAGTGAAAGATACCGAATGAAAGACAAAAAGCGAAACTATACTTAATTTTTGTGTCGATTTTCCTATTAGAATCCGGGTGGAAACCATGTATCATGCTAAAGTAGGTAGATACAGTTAAGTCAGTAATACTTAGCATGTATTTGGCCTCGATGATGATTTACCCAGTGAAGTTCGAGTATGTCAATATTAACAAAACTGCGTCTTTCATTCTCAACAATTTCGCTGTTTTTGAAATTTTGGGGTATTGGACCGTGTATTCGGTGTGTACGTTTTTTTAAAATAAATAACTACTAATAGAAATGTGGCTTGCACGTTACCTAGTATCCAGGTAGGTACTTCATTCAATGAGAGACAACGCACAGCCTAAACCGATGGGTTTAGAAGGGGTCCAGAAGAAACATTTATCTATTAGGAGCTGTTAAAACAATTATGATTTGCTTCTTTTGATAATTATTTTTATTCTTTGTATAAAATACAAAAAAAGGTAAAGGTCGATGTGCAATATTTATCGCCGGGTACTGTACAATTTTATACAATACTGTACAATTTTAATGTAGTAATTCCATGTTAAAAATGAAAATTTCCGAGTCAGCAAGGTTGTGTTACAAAATTACATTTTTGTTTTGTTAACAAAAAATAGGAGTGGTGGCGGAGTGGTTTGTACAAGCATTTTTAGTGTATTAGAAATACCTTAGCTATCAATGCTTAGGACAACAGTCCAACGACTGATCCAATCTCGAGTCAAGTCAGAATGGTCCAATGACCTGTCGCTTGCTTTTCCTCATTTTCTACCAATTGACCAAAAGCCGTTAAATATTGAAATATGAATAAACAGTACCAGTAGGTACTAGTTGAATACTAAATACCAAGATATTTATTATTCTTATGCCGTAAGCTACAATGCTGATTAATACGTCAAACACGTAAACGGTTGTCAAGTTGTCATCTCTAAATACTTGGTCTTGGCAGCTGTATTATGTAACGGCAAAACAGTAGATATTTACTCAGCTATAAGATCCTCACTTTTAGCCACTTTCTCTCTAGTGATAATCATCGACAGCCTTTTTCACCCACTATTGAGGCCTTCCATTTGTGCCATGCTTCCCCAGTCTGTTCGAGTCACACCCAGGTCTTGCGGGTCTTGCCCGCGATGTCGTTTGTGGGTATACTCTTATTATAAGTGCAGTAGATTGAGGAGCCCACGCGATATAATCGCGCGCGATACAAAGGCACCTCTCGTTGCGCGACTTGCGGTGCCTTTGTGTCGCGTGTCGTGTCGCGTCTGTTTGAAGGAGCCTTTATTCGTTTCACGCTTGGCTAGAAAAGTAAGGCCCTTATTATCTGCATCAGTTAAGTATAGATAATGAAAAAATATATAATTCTATAAAACTAGTTGCGTTGCGAGTATATTTATTTATTTGATGTAAGTATCCAAATTATTACCTACTCTCATATAAACAATCATGTTTTTGATGTAATGATTTATATGCTTGGTGATTCACCTACGACATTGTTCTGGACATTTTTACGACACAAATATAAGATATAAAATTACTGTGGTGGGAACTTCATACAAAAAAATTCAATACAATGATTTTTCCTTTTTAATGGTACAGTGGTACCTACACCTCTAAGGGGCCGTCTCCACGAGCGAGAAAATCGCGGCGATAGCCTCGCCCGTGCCATCTCGACGCAATGATATCGCCGTGTGGAGACACGTTCCAAGAAAGTACCTATATAGAAATACGTGGCACGATGATAATATCGCTGCGATTCTCTCGCTCGTAGAGACGGCCCCTGAGCGACACATTATTGGTACCCGACACCCACGCGAACGAAAACTCGACCACAGCTAGTAATTTCTACAATATTAGTGTAATGGTGTTAAAAGAAAGTTCAATTAACTTTTTATTGCCACTCATGATGCGTTTACTAACAACACCAACAGTTCAAGAACCAGAAGTAGGCACTTATAAATAAGGTCGTATTGCACTTAGTTTCTTTTTCTACCACGCCTCGTAAATGTAGCCCATTTAGGTATGTACTTTGGCCTAATGTATAGGTACTTTTACAAACTTTTATTTATTTTATGCAACATACACAGTTTCGTAGACACAATCATGTGTATATTGCAGTTTCGCGTGCCTCCTTCTTTTAACAATGTTGGAACTTACTGAAAGTTAAGTACATTTAACTTTTGCATGACTCGTTTAGAAAGTTAGTTAGAAACAATTTGAACGGTATTGGTAAAAGTTTTTAATAAAACATAGACTGTCGTGGCGACTGCCGACAGAAGAACTACGAAATTGCTTTCACTGCTGGCCAAGCGCAACAACCGATATACCGGGTCAAATTATATTAACTAGCGAAACCTTATCTAAACATGATGTAACAAGGATCGCGGAAATCGATAAGGCCGCCCCTTGTATGTTTTGTATCGTATTTTTTTGTTATGTATTTTCTGGTGTACAATAGAGTAGGTACCTATGTATAAATAAATAAACAAAAAAGTGAGCCGTCACGGGACGCCTGGCAGATGTGAAACATTGCGCATGGCGACGCGTCGCCACACAGTACACAAGACTGTGACTGTATATATACACCATCATATAGCGTGGCGACGCGTCGCCACGGCATGCGTCGCCACGCCAGAAATTTGTTTTACGTGCGGCTATAGATGTTTCACATCAAAAATAAAATGATTTGGTGACTTTTTTGTGGATTTATCGACCGCTTTTAATATGTATCTACTTGAACTAGCAATTTAAAAAAATATTAAGTATCTCAGGATGAGTTTTTCAAATGGGCGTGGATGGCCAAATCCGAAACTATGAGGAATAGCGAAAAGTACTCAAAGGAGTCTCGGGCGCGATCTTGATGAAAACTATAATACTGCATCATTCGATTTTGAAAATTCAATATTTCTGGCTAGGAATCGAATACGTTGATTTTGAAAAAAAAACAAACACTGTATTATTACACCATTCGATAGTATCGCTAATAAGGATCGAAATCTGGGAAATAATTAATAACACAAGGAAACACACACAAAACTAACAACTAATAACTTAAGGAAAATGTTGGGTTTTAATAAACTGCTTTTTATTTTGAAGTATTCATACCTACATTACCTTTACCTTGTACGAAATGATGCTCAATATTTGGGGGATCAGGTCGTGGAGCTCCTGCACACACTCTCCGCAGTACAGTCTTTAGAAGATCGACATGCAACATCACGCCGATGAGCCAGGTTGTGAAGCGTAGCTACCAACGTCTCGTCGCATATAAGCCTTTTAGCTCTACGTTCCACCGAGTCAAGTGCAGCAAGCTGGTATTTTGCTAAGCCATCCCATAAGTGGCTGCAATACTCCATACAGGAACGGACGCATATTGCCAATGGAGCTGAAAGGTGCTGGAGTGGCGACCGCATACCGGAAGATGTACCGTTGGAAGGCCTACCACAAGTTAGACCCATGACCTTGTGAAGGCCGCAGAAATACGCTGGATGCGGGAAGCACAGAACCGGTCGAAGTGGAGGTGCTTGGGTGAGGCATATGTTCAGCAGTGGACGTCTTTCGGCTGAAATGATAATGATGAATTCGGATTAGTATCATCAGGTTTAAAAATTAAGGCTCCTACAAACAGGCGCAACACGCGATATAATCGCGCGCGACACAAAGGCACCGCTCGTTGCGCGACTTGCGGTGCCTTTGCGTCGCGCTTGATTATATCGCGTGTCGCGCCTGTTTGAAGGAGCCTTTAAATAATACTAGCAGATTGTTATCCCACAGCAGGCCAAAAACCTCTTTACATACTGAGAAGACATGAGTATTGAACTCTCCCAAGGCGGGATGGAGGTTTCAGAGTTCCTTTACGGGATGGCACTGACATCGTCACGCAACCTGTTAAGTACCATGGTACTTAACAAGTTGCGTGACGATGTCACGCACCCCCATGTGTTGAACGGGTGTTGCGTTTTAATGTCATCATCTCGCACTGACTACATCAATAAGGTAGGTAGGTAGGTAGGATATAATATATCATTATTTATATATACATGTAGGTACACTAAATTATGACAACTACTTGCCAACTTGATTGACCTGAGTACCTAACAGCACAATGTTTGTTCGTGCTGTTGCATTAATTAATGACAAGCACACCGTCAGTTTGAGGTTTCCTCTGTGACCAGAATTGTTAATGTGTTTTAACAGTTCAAACATTCTACTGCGCACTTATATACCTAGGTAGGTGTGTAGGTATATATAGTGTGATAATTAGTTGGGTACTCAAATCAAGCGTTCCTAGGATTTATTTATTGTATTTATTGTTGGTGAACTGTAATTCGATATATGTATTCCTTTCAGGACGTGATAATGTGACCTTTGCAACATTTAAGCACCCCATATAGCCTAAAATCCGTAAGTTTCGAGGATATCGAAAATATGTATTTTCAGAAACAAACCCATAATTCGTTATTAAATATAATTTTTCTCTAAACTCTCAAATTGAACGGCGAAATACGTTCACAAAGCTTTCGAAGTAACCAAGTGTTCTGAAACAACAAACAGTTAAAAGTTTAAAACAAAAAGTTAAATAACGATTTTCAAAATCATCTACCTACGTACATGAACTTGGACACCATTCATCTCAAAATTTAACAATGACATTAAGAGTACAAATGACTGATTATATCTTCAATTAATCAGCTATCGAACGAGGTACAAATGTTAAAAAATATTTAGAGATGAAATATGAAACAGTCGATAATGTTGCAATTTAAAGTTATGCAGATTATATAAATATATGGTTTATTTTAAACAGAATGGTTTTTTTACCTGTTCCAAAATTTACAGGGTGTTCTACCCATGAATATGAACAACTTTCACTATGGGACAACTCTGAAATCACGAAAAAAAAATCAGCTGTTTCATATAAAAGTTAGCTACTTGACAAAAATGTATGATACAGCTGATTTTGTTAGATTCTATTTTAATAATCATCTAAATAGGTATATTCACGCACAATAGTCCACTTGAAGGAGTAAGTGCGGAAACCAAACCCGTAACAGAGAATCACCTAAATAATCTATTTGATGTAAGTATCCTAATTAACAATGATAATATTACAATGACAACAACAATCAATCAATAAATAAAAATGTAAAAATATCAAAATATTAATATTAATATCAATAGAATCAATGGGTCATGTATGAAAATATTAAATTGTCTCGATTTTTTTTCTGCACTTATGAATAAGCTAATACTATCTACAAAAAAAGTATCAGATTTATCTGATTAGTATTTCCAGAGAAATAAATTAAATTCTGTTAGAGGCGGCCATCGACAGTAACCCACGGATTTTTATTCAATTTCCTTAGCCTACTCAATTAAAAAGTAAAAACTGTAGATATTCTGTACCGTCTGACATCCCATCCATCATAACTTGTCAATTTGTCATAACATAACCTCACTTTTCACCTCTTGCTTTGGGTTTGTTTGCGATTATATGGATATATCTTTACGACGACCCTCACGCTTTGAATACTGGATTAGATTTCGACTGCCTTCGCGACGACCCCCACGCTTTGGACACTGGATTAGATTTTGAGAGACCTTTGTTATGATGGATGGATGTCAGACGGTACAGATTGTCTACAGTTTTTACTTTTTAATTGAGTAGGCTAAGGAAATTGAATAAAAATCCGTGGGTTACTGTCGATGGCCGCCTCTAACAGAATTTAATTTATTTCTCTGGAAATACTAATCAGATAAATCTGATACTTTTTTTGTAGATAGTATTAGCTTATTCATAAGTGCAGAAAAAAAAATCGAGACAATTTAATATTTTCATACATGACCCGGTCCATAATTGATTCTATTGATTTACACTTACCTCCTTGTATATTATGTACATTATGGATGCAATAAAGATTGAATTAATAAAAACATGATATAAATTGTTTCAGAGGACAACCTAATAAAGAAATTCCTCTTCAGCTGCAACTGCAGTTTGGAGCGAACCAAAAGATGCATGGAAGACTTCTGTACCAGCCGGGCAAACATGAGCGAAGTATTTACCAACAGAGACCCACAGTCAACTAGATTGAAAACAGCGTTTGATATCACGTAAGTGAACAATGATATTAGCTCTGTTATAAACCCGATGCAAACTTTCTGACGGCTCGAAAAATGAGGCGAGTCGAGGTGCAGTAACAAATTGACGTGTCAGCGGAGGTGAGGGGTGAGGTACTGCGCAACCATAGATAATCCGTGTGCGCAACCAATAGCACACCTCACAACCGCCATAAAGTTTGACGCATACTATACCTACTTATTTCTACTGCAGCTCTTGTCCCATATTATTTGGAGTCGGCGCAGCAGATTTTTCAAATTCACTCTGTTAGATATTAAGTTGATGTAGCGTGGCAACACCAGATTATTAAATAAAAGATGGACGATGGGAAAGGGTTTCAATTTTATTACAAAACATGGTGTCAGGTGTAAAACTAAGAAAACAGCGATATTTTGGCATTTTTACTGTGTCCTATGAAAGACTACGTGTTCCCAGTGTGGAGATAAGTATTAAAAGTAACTACAATGGACGGTATAAAACCTCCAAGAAACCTAATGCTGACAGGAGAAAATGCCAACTGGAAAAAGTTTAGGCAACTTTTTTCAATTTATCTCGAAGCAGCGGGCTTAGAAAAAGCC
Organism: Luperina testacea; assembly: GCA_927399505.1. Classification (NCBI taxonomy): domain Eukaryota; kingdom Metazoa; phylum Arthropoda; class Insecta; order Lepidoptera; family Noctuidae; genus Luperina; species Luperina testacea. The sequence continues at coordinate 7,708,781 of OV656771.1, forward strand.
ACAGAACAGAGAAAAATAGCCCTGTTCCTGAACTGTGCGGGTGAGGAAGCTATAGATGTGTACAACGTTAATTCCAAAAACTTGCTTATGTTAGAGTCTTTGCTTGGGTATTTTGACGAGTACGCAGAACCACGGAAAAATCTAGCCTTACATACCTACGAGTTTTTACAATATAGACAAGAAGAAGACGAGCCTATTGACCACTTTGCTACCAGGTTAAGGACAAAAGCCGGTAAGTGTGAGTTTGATACAATGGAAAATAGACTCATCACAATCATGCTAATAATAATTGGTGTGAGAGAAAAATCTGTCAAGGAGAGATTGTTGAGAGAAGAGGAACCGAATTTAGAAAAAGCATTAGGAATTTGTCGGGCTTCAGAAGCTGGTAAAAAGCAGGTGGAAACATTAGAAAAGAAAACTAGTGAATGTATGAAAATAGATGCAGTAAAAAGCAACAATACAGGGACAAGACCAAAGGAAATTAACTGTGGAAATTGTGGAAGAAAACACGAGTTAAGAAACTGTCCAGCATATGGAAAAAAATGTAAAATATGTGAAAAATTGAATCACTTTGCCGCAGTTTGCAGGAATAAAAACAATGATAATAAAAAACCATCGAAGAAAATGAACATGCTAGAGGAAGAAAGTAACAGCAGTGATTTTGAGTACGATTGTAGTAGCATCATGACAATAGACAGTTTCAAGTCACAATGGAAAGAAAAAATATTGATAAATGGAACGCAGGTGGAATTCAAATTGGACACCGGAGCTGACTGCAACACACTACCATTGGAACTATTTAATAAAATAAGAGGAAACAATACACTGAGTGAGTTTCAGACTATTTTAGTAGTATACAATGGAGAGAAAGTAAAGACGGTAGGAAGTGTTAAATTGGACTGTGTCATCCGTAGAAATAAAGAAAAAGTTAAATTTAATGTCATAGATCTGCCAGTGAAACCGGTTCTTGGATTGGCAGACTGTATCAGACTCAATTTTGTGAAAGGAATTGAAGAAATAACACAGTTCAACTCAGACAAAGAAGAATTCATAAAACAAAATAAAGACGTGTTCACAGGCCTAGGTAGTATAGGTACATATAAAATTAAGCTAAGGGATGATGCGCAACCTGTAATAAAACCAATAAGAAGAGTACCACAGGCTATAAAAGACAACTTAAAAGAAACATTAGATAACTATGAGAGGAGGAATATAATAGAAAAAGTTGAAGGTCCAACTGCATGGTGCAATAACTTGGTGATTGTGGAAAAACCTGATAAATCACTACGACTTTGCTTAGACCCAAAAGAACTAAATAAAAACATTCTTAGGGAAAATTATCAAATTCCATCTCTCGAGGAGATATACAATAACCTGTCAGGGAAAGAGGTATTTACTGTTTTAGACATGAAAGATGGATTTTTTCAAATCCTATTAAGTGATGAAGAAAAACTGTGTACATTTGGTACTCCTTATGGTAGATACTGATTTAAAAGGATGCCATTTGGGATTTCCTCCGCACCGGAGGTTATGCAGAAAATGAACAACAGCATATTCAGTGACATACAAGGGGTAGAACTGTATTATGATGATTTAATAATAGCTGGGAAGAACAAACAGGAGCATGATAGGATATTAATGCAGGTAATAGATAGAGCTAGAAAGTACAATGTAAAATTTAATAGCAACAAATTACAGTTTAGACTAGATCATGTGAAATATGTAGGCTTGTTAATCTCTAAAGCAGGTATTAAAGTTGATCCAGGACATGTTCAGGCTATATTAGAACTGGAAAAACCAAATAATATAAAGCAACTGCAAAAGTTTCTTGGAATGTGTAATTACCTAAGTAAGTTCATACCTGAATATGCAAAAACTACTGAACCGTTGAGAAGTCTTCTCAAAAAAGATGTAGAATGGTTTTGGGATGCAGCTCAGACCGAAGCATTTGAAGAATTAAAAAAGAAGTTGAGTTGCACTCCTACTTTAGCAATTCTGAGTAACAAGGGGACAATAACCTTACAAACAGACAGCTCTAAAAGTGGCATGGGAGCCTGTTTGTTACAGAATGGGAGACCTGTGTCATTTTACTCTAGGTGCTATACAGAATGCCAAAATAGGTGGGCTCCTATTGAAATAGTAGATTTTACAACAAGTGCACAAAACAAACCATTTTTATCCGAGACTTTTAGCAGCCCGAGCCGAAGGCGAGAGCTGATAGTAATGTCGAGGATAAAAATGGTTTTGTGGACGAGTTATAAACTCTGCTTTTCACTTCGATTGCGAGGAAATAAAACAGTAGGATTTTTCTTTTTAATTTACAAAATTATCGTAAACTTTGAGATATTTTTCCCGAGACTTTGGCGGTAATATCTGTTGCACAACTCTCTGTGCATTCATTTCCATAAGCGTATTAGGAGAGACTGTTAAATCCTCTTCTTCACTGGATATTTTTAACAATTTTAGCAAATTGAAGAAATTAATAAATGCACGAAAAAAGAACAAGAGCTGTTTCCCGCCGCTTTATTTTTTTTTAAATCCTACGACATTGATATTAGGCTGCAGACCTATACAGCCTACTATTAAATTAATTTTGTAATAATAATTTTCTTAAATCAACTAACCTACCGTACTTGAATTAAAATTTTTAATATCTATTATATCTTAAAAAACACATACCTAAGGCAAATAAATTAAAGTAAATATTATATAATAACAAATTCTATCTATGAACTTCTTATTGCATTTGGCTGTATGGCTCATTTTCTTTGCCTTAATATAATACATTTATGAGTAGATACGTTAATGCCCTTGTGCACAAAATTCGATTTTGTGCAGCCTATACCCTGCACAAAGAAGCACTTTCAGAGCATGAGAAGTGAAAAAGAACTTTTCGCCATAATATGTGCAGCTATGGAAAAGTATCACCAATTTATTTATGGACGTAGAATTGTAGTGGAAACTGACCACAAGCCTTTAGTGGCTATTTTGAATAAAGACATAAATAAAATCTCTGCAAGACTACAACGCATGGTTCTCAAACTTTTAAAATATGACTTTGAAATAAAATATGTACCAGGGCCTAAAATGTATATTGCAGACTATCTGTCCAGAAACTATATGTCAAGTAATAAAAGGGTAGAGCCAACTCTGCAAGAACTAGTTCATTGCTTTGAAACGGAGTTGTCAATTTCAGACCGTATGATGCAACATCTGCAGTCTCATACCAATAATGACCCTAACTTACAACAAATTATGAATTGGTATAATACAGGTTGGCCAAATATTGATAAAAATATTCATGATAAGGAATTAAAAGTATTGTATAAGTTGAGAAATGATATAAATGTCAAAGATAGTATTGTATATTATAAAAATAGAATACTGATACCTAGAAACATAAGACAAGAAATGATAAATATTGTACATACAGGCCATTCAGGAATAGTAGAATGTAAGAAAAGAGCCAGAAAAGCTTTATTTTGGCCAGGAATGTCACAAGACATAGAGAGGTTCGTTTTATTGTGTCAGACATGTGAAAAATACAGACCATCAAATTCAAAACAGCCTCTCATGTCTCATGATATTCCTGAATTACCCTTTGTAAAGGTAGGAATGGATATATGTAATTTTGGGAAAAAGGACTATTTAGTAGTGATTGATTACTATTCAAAATGGATAGAAGTACAAAAGTTGAATGATAAAACTGCAGACAGTGTAATAAAAGAAATAAAATTCATATTTGCTACACATGGCATTCCAAAATACATAGTTAGTGATAACATGCCTTTTAATAGTTATGTGTTCAGACAGTATGCTAACTCATTGGATATAAAGTTGATACATTCAAGCCCAAACTATGCACAGTCTAATGGAATGGCAGAAAAGGCAGTAGGTATTATTAAAAACATCATGCGTAAATGCAGAGACAGTAATACTGATTTTAGTATGGCTATGTTACATTATAGAACAACACCTGTTGCAGGCTTAGAGTACAGCCCGTCAGAATTATTGATGTCTAGATTGTTGAGAACAAACTTGCCTTGTGATCAAAAAGTACTTCAGCCTAATGTACCTTCCGATGTGAAGCGAAAAATGTTGAGTAACAGAGAGAAATCTAGGAATAACTATAATAAAACAGCTAAAGTCAAAAAATCCTTTCAAACGGGAGATAATGTGTTAATACAAAATTTTCCTGACAAAACTTGGCATACTGGGAAAGTTATAAGTAATGAAGGGCCTAGATCATTCTCTGTTAAAAATGAAAAAGGAAATATAGTGGTAAGAAATGAAAAGCATATGATTCAAAGTAAAAATAAGTTTATTGTGAAGCCGCAGGCTCAGTTGGACTATGGAGACACATATGAAAATCAATCCAGAAACCCCTCGGCAAGCAGCAGTGGTGGAACACAAGATAGTTCTAATAATTGTAGTAGCACAGGGGTAGTCAATCAAGCAGCAAATAATGATGATAATGATAGGGTGACCACCACTACTACTCGCTCAGGAAGATTAATTAGGACTCCGGTTTATTTACAAGATTATATAAGTTGAATTATATTACTAGAATTATTAAGTGCCTGTCATATATGTATCTAATAATGATGAAAGGGGGGGATGTTAGATATTAAGTTGATGTAGCGTGGCAACACCAGATTATTAAATAAAAGATGGACGATGGGAAAGGGTTTCAATTTTATTACAAAACACACTCTTTTTTCTTTTATATCATCCCTCACACAATGTTTGTATTGGTCTTCCTCTACCTACCTCTTTTTCTATTGTTTATATTCATCGCTCTTTTAATCACTTGTGTTTCCACCCTCCTCATCTCATGCCTAAACAAAAAAATTCCTTTTAACTTTTCCATCACTTTTAATCTCCCTCTAATTTACTAATTTCATGCTTTATCCAATCTCGTCACTTAAACCTACTCCATTCACTGGTTCCTTGTCTTGATGACTAGTTATCCAAGTGATTTCTCCATTAGCTTAGGTACTGTGAGAGACTTGAAAAGTCTCTCTGGGATCGCCGTGCTCTAAGCTACTAATCCAACTCTGATCAATCATTATATGATTATTATTATTTGGTATCTGGTAGTACTAAAGTACTCGATAGACAGTCAATTTTATTACCGATCTTAAAAAATAAAAAAATTGACTGTCTACTCTTTTTTTCTCCAATTCGTAATATGAAATACTGTTTATATTCTTATATGCCTATGCCATTATCTTATCAAACATTCGTGGTGGTCGATTAGCAAAGCCATCACAAAACCTCTACAGTACCTACTTACCTTTTCAATGAAATATCTTTCCAGAAATATGGCAACATACAACGCCGGGGTCGATGAGGTCCTTATTCACCGCCTCATTGATGCAGAGAAGTTAGATTTCTACGACGTCCTCAAATCATTCATGTTGCAAGCTGACCATTGGCTGAGACTGGAAAAGGATGTACTTCCTGAGAACCATATCGTCATTTTGGATATAGGATCTTACACGCTCATGATGGTCGCAAAAGCTAATATATTTTTCTTCCAGAAGTTTATTATCTTCTTATTGGTGAGTTCATTCAAGTATTTTTAACACTTCTAGTATTTTTAAAACGCTCGTGTGTATAAGCACTAAATCAAAATTATTACTAAGTGTAATTTTTGGTTTAGTGCTTATACACACGAGCAACACGCATCGACGGCAGAGGCAACCGCAGCTGTCGACAAAATGCCGCTCGTGTATTTGAGCACCGTACTCAAATACACGAGCGGCACGTTGTCGACGAAAGCCGCCGACGCGTCGACGTCGGGCGACGGCAATGACCTAGCCGTTAAAAGTCTTAAAATAATTATGTTGGTAATGGTTTGTAAATAATTTGAACCTTTGGCTAAATGAACGATAACAAAGAGTAGGTAGGCACGTGCAATCAACACTATCCCCTTACTAATAAACGTTGTATAGCGTCTGTATAGTTGCACAACGCTTTGTCTTCTTCTTTCGAAAGTCAAATTACTGACGGCTGAAAGAGAGAAATCGGTGTGTAACTATTCATCTGATATAATACGTTTCTTAGTAAGGGGGTAAGTAAGTATGTACTTACAAAGCTCAAAATAAAACAAAAATGACAATTTTCCAGTGCTTAGTGAAAGTCTTTGGTTTTGGTCACAGGACAATTTTTTAAGAAGACAAAGCCTGCAATTTACCTACTTGATATCTCTATGGCAAATTGCCGTGTAGGTAATCGGTAGGTAAAAAATTGCGATATTATGGTCACAGTTACACGATGTGATTTAATTTCCTGTGGCATACCATAATGATTAAATTGAAGCAACATTATAAGTTTCATTTAAGATTTCATCGATGCGCAAACTGTAACCATGGAGTCAACACATAATTCTAGACACTCTAGCGTAGAAATATTTCGTTGGTTATCAGAAAAAAAGCAGCTGTTCCATAGAAAAGTCAGAATGTTTGGAACAGCAATTTTATTTTCAATAACGGACGCAAAATTTCAACTCATTGGGGTTCAGAATCATGTACTGATTCCATGGTAACAGATCGCGCGTTAGTGTTGCTGCCACCTGCAAGGTACCTAAAGCAAATCTGCGCAGTGCTGCACACACCTACCCCATTTCAAGTTAAACAAATATCAACTTTATTTAAAATGGAAATTAAGTTGATTTCAGAGTGACTGGCACTATTGACAAAGTTATAAAAATGTTTGAATTTGTAGCGTAAACTGAACTTTATTGTGTAGGAATTAAAGTTATTTTTCCATTAAATCATATTTGTTTACATTTTTGGCAAATAAATCGCGAATGCACGGTACATAATAAAGCTTTCATCTTAGCTAGATGTACGTCATCGGTCATCGTGCCGAGAGATAAAAGATGAACGTTTTGTAATTACCTACCTACGCTATTTTGATCATCATGAATGAAAGAAAATTTTATTTGATTTTCAGGAGGCCATGCCGGTTCGTTTGTCGCAAGTCCACGTGATCAACTGTCCTTCTTACTACGAGTATATGTATGGCTTGGTCAAGGGAGCATTGCCACAGAAGACTCGGGACATAGTAAGTATTGGTGGTACTATCATACAGGATGAAATTGAATAGGTGCTCCAAATTAAAATAATATGTAATTCTACGTTATATAAAGAAAATTTAGAGCATGCCACATACGTGCGCGTAGGCAAGCGAATTGGCAACGTCGTCGCGCTCCCTTTTTTTTTGTAAAAATGGTCAAAATTAGGTAGAAAATTAGGTGGTAAATTAGGTTAGGCCCGAAAGTCTGACAACCAGTCTTACCAAGGGGTATCGTATTACTCAGTAACTGGGTTGTGGAGGTCAGATAGGCAGTCGCTCCATGTAAAATATGATGATGGTCAAAATTAAGTAAATGACCACTAGTCCAACGCGTTGACAACTTCTGCGATGAATGGATTCCTAATTTTTTTTTTTTTTGTTTGCTGATAATTCCTGTGTACTTAAATAGATAGTTACTCTTGGGTACTGAGCATATCCATGTAAAATACTGGTACCGATTTAGCTGCATTCGGTTAGACTGGAAGCCGACGCCAATATAGTTGAAATAAAGTTGAGGAGATGGTGGACTTACAAGACTTTTTAATATTTTAGCAAGTTTGTTAAGAAATTATTCACCCAGCTTACTTAGACCTCAGAAGCTAACTAAATGATTCTAGGTTAATAACGTTCACCGGTAAAACAACCAATCCCAAGAAAATTCATTTCTTCCAAAATATCACCAAACAAAGATCGATTTCAACATCTATTCCAGATTCATTTCCACACCGATCACATGGCGTTACACAAGTTTATAGACAAGAAGTACCTGCCTTCGGAATACGACGGTGATGCAGGCAGCATGGTTGAACAAGACAAACATTGGATCAAGGAAATCAATCAGAACAGGTAAACTTTTGAAGTTAATTTAATTTAAAATAACCAAGCAATATTTAGATGGTTATTGGTGGTTTGGGGAGACCCGAACACATATCTCTGAGTGTCTCTTGCCCGGTTTCTGAAGTCCTCACATTTTGAGTCCTCAGTCTCGGAACTTGGCTATTTTTTGGAAAAATTTCTATACCGAGTGTTCAGAAACACTGACTAAGTTTCAAGTTATAGAACCAGTAGCACTCTCGATTAGATAAACTCTAGTTTTTCTTCTTAGCGTGTGCAATCTATACAGTCAGCCCTGAATTTGTCGACGAGCTTGGCATCTTCAGTAGCGTCCATCAACACCTGTAGCGTGCAGACAACAGGACACGATATTAAGTGCCTATTGTTTGTGGGACAACACTACATTTACACTCTAGTTAAGAATACTTTAGCAACTGGAAATAAACATCTTACCCCCTTACTAATAAACGTATTGTATTAGGTGAATAGTTAAACACCGATTTCTTTCCTTCAGTCGTCAGTAATTTGACTTTCGAAAGAAGAAGACAAAGCGTTGTGTAACTATAGACGCTAATACAACGTTTATTAGTTAAAGGGTTTAGCCACAAAAAAATGAGCTTGATTATACAGATTCATAATCAGCATCATACTCATCATCATTTCAACCGAAAGACGTGGACGTCGTTTGTATAGACGTCGACGTACGCCGTCGTCGGTCAGACGGCAGTAGACCAACAGAACACTAATACCCTAGGAGTAGTCCTCTAGCGATCTGGCCAACCGGTCGATGTGGTGACGCTTGTTGGACCAAGCATCGCCACATCGGGCGGTCCTGTTTTTCGCATTTCTTGCAACCAGAGGATTCATAATGATATGCAGATTGATGACTACCTATATATTTTCAGGAACTTCTTCTTAAACGACGACCTTTGGAAGGCAGACGTCAGTAAGAAAGTCAAAAATGGAGCAGTGGACACTGTCATGAGCGGTTCCTTCAGAACTCTCGCTATAGATTAGATAATTATTGTGATATTTTGATACTTTTAATAATAATAAATTTGGATTAATATTTGATTCTTAATCTGGAAATAATTAATTTTTGTTAAGTATTTAGTGGTTAATAAGCTAGTTAGACTGGCGTGATTCTTAGCAAGTATAATTTTATAAATCTTCATCAACATGAAGATGGAATAATTTAAGTAAAGAAAATTCTATGCATAAAAAAACTGTTTCAATCCCAACCATATTTGGTCCCCTTGGTTCTGACTATTTACAAACTCCTGCATTCCAAAATATAAATGGGATCAACTTATACAGACTATTCGGAGTAACATAAACTGCAAGAGAAATTGGATGCAATCTAATACATATTATTTATCACTCTAAAAGAGTAACTAACCATTTGAGTGATTTATCTAAGTATGTGATATCGTATGTCCAAAGGCGTGTCAAGACACCTGATATTCTAACACCCATATTTTATGCTTGAATATTTTTACATCCATACTAATACTAATATTATAAATTCGAAAGTAACTCTGTCTGTCTGTCTGTATGTTACTTTTTCACGCCTAAACTACTGAATGGATTTCGATAAAATTTGGCAGAGAGATAAATTGCATTCCGGGGAAGGACATAGGATAGTTTTCATCGACATACCTAAGACATACCAAATAAAAGAATAAAAAAAAAGAAAAAAGAATACCTCGCGGGCGAAGCCGCGGGCGGGAGCTAGTTTGGAATAAATGAGATCACTTATTGCATTTAAGTGACTCATGCATGCACGACGAATTCACATGCAAACTGAGCATTTAAGAACAATGTGAAGGTAGACGGACACCTATTTCTATAAATCACACGTTTATTCTTGGAGTAATTATATTTTTTTTAGCAAATACATATTAGGACGTAACATATACCTACATAAAAAAAAACACTTCACAGTCTTATTTCAAAATAAAAAATATAATTATCACATTATATGTTTTAAACTTTCTTTACATCGTTAGGCATATCCAAATCCTACTCTTTGTGGTAACATATAAAGATCATAGTTTATCTTAATTTACTATAGATAAAATAAAAGATGTATCACTCAAGGTTCAATTTCGTTATAATTGGAGCAGTCTTTCCCATTTCCAAAAGTTATAACTATAACAAAAAACATGGACTTTACCAAACCTTTTCATCTAGGTAGTTTCATTTTATTCCACAAGTTAATCCCTTATATTTAGGTATTATAAAATATATTTGTTATCTACCCACTTCATAGTTAGAAAGCAAAATATCAATAAAGTGCGTACAGTAGTGTTGGCGCCGCGGATCGCTAATGTGACGCTGTCACTGTCGTTGATACGTCAAAACAGACAGGAGTGCCGGTCGGCGATTCCCCGCGCATTCCGTTCAAGAAACCGACATGACATACGTTTCTGTGTCAATAATTATTACTTGTTTTTCACTTTACTCATTGTAAAAGTTTAATTAAACAACAACCATAAAACCAACAATAGGGAGTTCGTTATTTAACTCCCAAACATTGGACCTTCATCGCCGGATTATCGTCAGCGAAAAGTATCGTTCCAGTAAAAACTCAACACACGAAAAAGCGAAAGAGGATAGCGCTTGCGTGGATAAGGAATAAGTTCAACTTGTGTTAATACCGTGTCTTTGCATTTTAGTGTCCGTATCGAGCTACCGGTTTACAATCGCCGTGAGCTACTTCATACTCGGTGCTGTTTGTAAGTACTCTTTTTCGTTCCCTACACAGCCATCACAATGAGTCTAACAACTACATCACCTTGTACTATTTCCAATAGCGATGATCTCGATATTAGTGATTTAAATAAAAAATGGGGTACTTTACGCGGCAGAATCACACTCTTTGGTAAATACATTAGTGCGTTAGAAAATATTTCACTAAGTGATCAACAAATTGTTGAGATACAGTTACGAATATCTAACACTGAACAAATTTTCCATGAATTCCAAAATGTGCAAACCAAAATTGAGAACACTATTGGTGAAAACGAAATGGATCCACAATTGGAGATCAGAGAATCAGTTGAATCACAATATTTCAAAATAATTTCTTTAGCTAAATGTATTTCAAGCAAACACAAGGAGAGAGTTGTGACCAACGAATTATGTTCTCATGGTGGCATCACAAATAATAATACAGTCAAATTACCAACTATAACGTTACCATCCTTTGACGGATCATATGAGAACTGGTTAGAGTATCGTGACACATACATATCGTTAATCCATAATGCACAAGAAATTAATCCAATTCAAAAATTCCATTATCTGCGTTCAACATTAAAAGGTACAGCGTTACAGGTTATAAAATCATTGGAATTCACTTCTGACAACTATCAAGTTGCGTGGGATCTATTGACTAATAGATTTGATAATAATAGATTACTAATAAGCAATCACGTTAAAGCTTTGTTTTCTTTGCAAGCCATTACAAAGGAATCACCCACTCAAATAAGAAAGTTAATTGACTCGGTGTTAAAAAACTTGAGATCATTAAAAATTATGGATGAGCCCACTGAACATTGGGACACTCTAGTCATTTATCTAGTAGTTACCAAGCTTGATCCAGTTACAAATAAAGAGTGGGAAAATATAAAAGGTTCCATTTGTAAGGGTTCCGGGAAAGTAAAATTAGACAACTTAATACAGTTTTTAAGAGACCGTTCTGATGTACTAGATATGATACAAAGCGGTCACAAACAGACTAGTGAATTATCAAAAAGGTCAACAAATAATAACAATTCACAATCTTCCACGCAGCTACGTTCCTTTGTTTCAAATAACAACAAACAACCGTCCCGGACAGGTAAGACCACAGCCAAGCCAGCGGGCAGTTACAAGTGTCTCATGTGCGAAGCAAATCATGCATTATACTCGTGCTTTCGTTTTCTTAATTTACCTGTCCAAGATAGGTACAAATTCGTTTCTGAAAAAGATATATGTAGTAACTGTTTACGTTCTAGTCATAGCATTGACGAATGTCAATATGGTCCATGTAAACAATGTTCACAAAAACATAACAGTCTTATTCACTTAGATAGCAACACAAGTTGCAATTCTATTAGTTGTGTTCCTGCTCATACGCACACTGAAGCGACCGCTAGCGTGAATGGCGCGTTAAACGGTGCTTGCGCAGATTCACAATCGTTAAACGCACATACAAATGACTTGAAAAAAGCCGTGCATTCTATCCCATTAGAACAGGTTTTACTTTCAACTGCGGTTGTTGAAGTATGTCATAACAACACACACACTGTTGCGCGTGCCCTTCTCGATAGTGGCAGCCAGCGATGTTTTATTACCGAATCACTTTGTAAACAATTACGTTTAAAACTAATACAGTCCACACTCACCATCACTGGGGTAGGAAACACTGTTACGCGTTCACAGCAGTCTTGTAACCTCCTCATGCGATCGAAGATTAGTAATTTTAGCACTCGTTTAAATTGTTCCGTTTTACCTAAGATTACTTATTATCTCCCGAACTCAATCATAGATGTTCACTCGTTACAAATACCACAAAACGTTACACTAGCAGATCCAAATTATCACATTCCATCAAATATAGATTTGCTCATTGGCGCGGATGTGTTTTGGAGCTTGCTACAGGAAGGTCGGATGCGTTTATCCAACGGGCCTTATCTACAAAACACTCACTTAGGGTGGATTATTTCTGGCACGTTAAACCGTAATATTCCAACTAGTGTAAGTAATATGGTTTGTTGTACGCTGACAAACTCACTAGATGACCAATTAAAACGTTTTTGGGAACTAGAGGAGGTTGACAACGGCAAATCAACACATAACATTCTTACAGCTGATGAAAAGGTTTGTGAGGAACTTTTCACTTCAACCACCACTCGCGATAGTGAAGGTAGGTTTGCGGTGCGAATACCTATGTGTGAATCAGCTGATTCCCTCGGTGATTCATACGAGCTAGCAAAAAACAGGTTCTTATCTTTAGAAAGAAAGCTGGATCGCTCGCCTGAATTAAAACGTATGTACTCAGATTTCTTAAACGAATATCTAGCGTTAGGCCACATGAGCCGTCTCGAAACATACAAATCACCGTATTATTTTTTACCCCATCATTGTGTACAGCGTGAAAGTACAACAACTAAGTTGCGAGTTGTATTTGATGCGGGTGCTAAAACAACTACAGGTAAATCGTTTAATGATATACAGTTAATCGGTCCTCCGTTATTAAATGATTTAGTGGGTATACTTCTACGTTTTAGACAATTTGCGTTCGTTGCTTGTGCGGACGTGGAAAAAATGTACAGACAAGTTCTAGTACAGCCTGATCACCGTACATTACAATTAATCCTATGGCGGGAAAACAAACATGACTCATTACAAGTTTATCAACTGAACACAGTCACCTATGGTACTGCTTCAGCCCCGTACCTAGCTATGAGATGTTTACGACAATTAGCGTTAGATTGTCCTGATGAGCAAATATCTCAAATAATATTAACTTCATTTTACGTCGATGATTTAATATTCTCTCATAACAACAGACAAGAACTACTGTCGTTTTGTGAAACTATTAGTAACATTTTAAATTCCGGTTGTTTTCCTTTACGCAAATGGGCATTTAATTTCGATAGTTCATCAAATAATTTAACAAAATCATTATCACTCGACAAATCTGCCCAACATAAAACACTTGGTTTAGGTTGGTGCAATAACAGTGATGAATTAAAATTTAATACCAAAATAAATTCTGATATTAATGTTTCACAAATAACTAAACGAAAAATTCTCTCTGTCATATCACAGGTTTATGACCCATTGGGGTTATTAGCACCTATTATCATTGTTAGTAAAATACTCATGCAAAAGCTTTGGCTTTGTAAAGTCGGATGGGACGACCCTGTTCCTAGTGATATCGCAAATTCATTTATTCGAATATTAAATTCATTACAACATTTACATAAGGTTCACATTCCGCGACATGTCACCACACAGTACGCCTATCAGTTACAATTACACATCTTTACGGATGCTTCTCAGGAAGCCTACGGTGCCTGTGCGTACATACGAAGCGTTTGCGAGCATTCAAAAGAGGTTACTGTAAAATTATTATGTGCAAAAAGTAAGGTTGCACCCTTAAAACCGGTAAGCATACCGCGGCTTGAACTGTGCGGAGCGTTAGTGGGTGCGCGTCTTTATAAAAAAATTATAGACTCAATGCATTTAAGATTCGAAAAGGTATTATTTTGGACTGATTCGACGATCGTCCTGGGGTGGTTACGGACTCATCCAACGTTAATAAAAACTTTCGTTCAAAACAGAGTTGTTGAAATCAATGACTTAACTAGTAATTGCGTTTGGTCGCACGTACAGGGCGTTAACAATCCAGCTGATTTGTTATCGCGTGGTATCAACCTACCTGAGCTTCTTCATAATGATTTATGGTGGGTTGGCCCTAGGTTCATTAGTGAGTCATTTGATATTAAAAGTAGTCACGCTGATGTACCTTCAATTTTACCCGAATTAAGATCTCATGTTATGTCAGATTCATCATGTAACGTGTATCCGTTCGAACGATTTTCATCGTTTAATAGAATGATAAGAACAGCTGCTTACGTTGGGCGATTTATTCACAACATTCGACATAAAACGGAACGTAAACACGGACCGCTGTCCGTAAATGAATTACATGAGTCAACTATTTTACTTGCACGTTTGTCTCAACTGGAATCATTTCCTCGTGAATACAATTGTTTATTAAAACAATCTTCAAATATAAGATATTCACGGAATATGTCAGGACTTAACTTATTTTTTTGTATAAATGCTTTGATTAGAGTAGGAGGTAGGTTGGATAATTGTAACGACTTCAGCTACGACAAAAAACACCCGATACTGCTTTGTAGTAAACACAGATTTACATTGCTTTTATTCCGGCATAAACATACACAATTATGTCATGCTGGCCCTCAATTATTACTTTCAACCATTCGTAATGAATGGTGGCCACTTGGTGGTAGAAATTTAGCGCGCTCAATCGTTCATAAGTGTGTTAAGTGCGTTAGGTTGAGTGGGAAAACGTTTAGCCCAATAATGGGCAACCTACCGACTGAAAGGTTGTTATCCGGTTGTCCGTTTCTACGTACTGGTACTGACTACTGTGGTCCAGTTTTCATTTTGAGCCGTCAAGGGAGAGGCTCAAGGTTAATTAAATGCTACATTTGTATATTTATATGTTTTGCAACTCGATCAGTGCATCTTGAGTTGGTCACAGATCTTTCTACGAACAGTTATCTTCTTTGTTTAAAAAGGTTTATATCTCGAAGGGGAAAACCTTTAGAGATATATTCCGATAATGGAAAAAACTATGTTGGAGCGGCTAACGAATTAAATAATTTCTTAACCAAATTTTCAAACGAAATCATCGAGAAAGTCGCTATTGAAAACATTAAATTTAAATTCATTCCCCCGTATTCTCCTCATTTTGGTGGCTTGTGGGAAGCGGGAGTGAGGTCTTGCAAGCATCATTTGAGACGCGTCGTAGGGAACTCTAATCTCACGTTTGAAGAGTTTAATACGATATTGATACAAGTTGAGGCTGTTCTGAACTCTCGTCCGCTAACACCTCTCTCTTCAGACCCGAATGACCTCCAAGCATTGACACCGGGGCATTTCCTGATCGGGCGTCCGCTCACAGCACCGGCCTGCGACGACATCACCAACGCAGCTACCAATCGTTTACCTCGTTACGACCGCATCGAGCAAATGCGTCAACATTTTTGGCAACGTTGGTCGAAGGAGTACGTCAGCGAGCTCCAGACTAGAACAAAATGGAAGTCCAACAAGAGTGAAGTCACTATCAACCAACTCGTCCTCATAAAGGAAGATAACGTGCCGCCATTAAAATGGCGTCTCGGGAGAGTCATCAGAGTCTACACTGGCAGGGATGGAGTTTCCCGTGTTGCTACCATCCGAACAGCCTCCGGAGATGTGCAGCGTTCTTTCTCAAAAATATGTCCTTTACCTGTTGAGACATCTGAAGCCACTTAAAGCCCTAAAACCAAGGACTTTCAGGGGGGGGGAGGATGTTGGCGCCGCGGATCGCTAATGTGACGCTGTCACTGTCGTTGATACGTCAAAACAGACAGGAGTGCCGGTCGGCGATTCCCCGCGCATTCCGTTCAAGAAACCGACATGACATACGTTTCTGTGTCAATAATTATTACTTGTTTTTCACTTTACTCATTGTAAAAGTTTAATTAAACAACAACCATAAAACCAACAATAGGGAGTTCGTTATTTAACTCCCAAACAAGTAGAGTACCTATCAAGTAAATACATTGAGCCGCATCATCTAACATTTAAATAAACAATTATGGATAACAAAATAAGAAATGTGTAAATACTTACGTTATGGGCATATTTCACCAAAGTTTTATACTTAGAATAAGTTTTATCCTGAGAATAAATTTTGAATTTTTGACAGTTTTTCCATACCTACTAGAACTGTCAGACGTTAATTTTATTTCACGGATAAAAGTTGTTTGACTTTGGTAAAATCACCCCTAACTGGGAAGTGCCAGGGTTACAAGAAAAGAATTGAACTTAGCGGGTAACCCTGACGCTTCAGCCTTAAATCCTTACTTTGTAAATATAACTAAATTATTAATATTCCACTGAGGTCGCATTACAAATATCATGCTATCGGTACTTAAGCAACTACATCATCAATCTAAAGCTAGTGATCTGAATGAGCCAGGCAGCTCTTTGACTTTGTCCACCCTGTCGTCATGGTTTCCCGAAGGTCTCCGAGACTCGTCCACTGCCCACCGCTTGTCATTTGCTAGGAACCAATCCCTGTAATAGACAATAATTATGCTAGATTAGTCAAGTAATTGGCATTTGGTAATAAGCCTGACCTATGTCCGCTTGATATTGCGGATGATAGTGACGCGGAGGAATTTTTCGACTCCATATTTTTGTTTGTTAATAGTTTTAGTTAGGTTAGGATATTATATTTTTATTTTGTTAGTTTAATTATGGCTGATTTTTCAAACATCTGATAACTTTGTTCGAGGAATAATTTTGAAATTTTGACAGTTATTTCATACAAAAACTGTGAAACGTCAATTTTATTTCTCGAATTTAAATTATCTGGCGCGATGCAAAAATTAGCCCTTAGTTTATAGGTGCTCTTACACGGGTAATATTTTCAGCAATAATTGCTTGGCAACACTAATTGATCAATCTGGATCAATTAAGTGGAGCAATCTGGAGCAACAACAATAAAATGCAGCAATTGTTTCGGGAATATTGCTTCTAATTACATATATTTCACATTTCTCAATGTCGCCAATATGAGTTGCCGAATATCCAATCGGTTTGGAAATTTTTAGTCAATTTTCTTTCTATCTCGTTTGTACGTATAGGGTAACTACGTCTCGTTTTTGCGAGACTGAATTGCTAGTGTGACGTATTGAATTGGCTTGTATTGCCTAGCTTTTTGGGTTGCTCCACATTGCATGGTATTGTGTGGCCGTATTCTGGCAACAGGTTGCTATACATGTTGCCATCGCCCTAAATTGCTGGATGTAGTCGTAACGTCATAGTTGACAAGAATTGACCAGGATTGAGCAATCACAAAACGCTTCTAAAGGTGCGCGTACGCAAGCGCACCTTTAGAAGCGTATACACTCAGTGTATATATTTTTGTCCTCCTAAATATATTCTTGATTAGAAATATTATTCAAAACAAGGAGACCTTTGCAGAAGACACCAAATTACATGATGTACGAAAAATTTACGTTTTTGAAGAATTTTTAATGAATTTTGTAACACAAGTTTCTCTAGAATCAAACACCACAGGAACTTGATATTTATTGTAATTGAACTGTTGTTCCCAAGCAGTAAGTAAGAATGAAAATTATGGAATTGTTACATTAGAAGTCTCAAAATTACCTCTTGGCCTCCATCTTTTTGATCCACTCCCTTTTAATCGTTTCAATGGAGCCAGCTTTGCCGCCAAACTCTGATGGTAGAAGTTCTTGTGGAATGTCCTTATACAATGTGTCAGTATTAGGCTCGTGGAATTTGATCTGAAATAGGTAGGTAGATAGATGTTTACAAATAAACTTTAAAGTAAGAAAAAGTGCTTTGTGACATAAAACTGTCTGCTATTCTTTAAATTGGTTGAAACCTAAAAGAAGGTACTAAAGTTTTTTTTCTTCGAACCAATATTCCGGACTATTTCATATGTTATACGCAGGTGGATGCGTACTCTGTCCAGTGTTGACAATACAGACGTGGTTCTGCGAATAACGAACAGGTCATTCAACAATGCACCTGACTATACAATCAGCCAGTTAACCAACACTCCTCCGTGTTAAATTACAGTGAGCTAGAAAACTAACAAAGGTTGTAATTTATTACTGCAGGCATGCGATCTGTTCTTTTTAATGTTTTCCGAACTTTCCTTTCTTCCTTTTGGTTTCTTGAGAATCGTAGTGAAACCAAAAATACTCGATTAGTCAACATAAGTATGATCTTCACGATCATGAAGAGAACCTATAATTGTTTTAGCAACCTTCTTTGCTTGATGTACTTATTCCTTTCTCTAAAACTGTTTGGGTGTTGGTATATATGGTTACTGCTTCAAATCAAGACCGATTAAGTCTATGGTGAAATACTAACCAGTTTGGAGACTTCTGTCTTCAAGAACGGCTTACAGATTGCGTAGATCTTGCCGATGTATGATGGAGCATTTATGACGTGCACTTGCTTTAGCCGGATTGGCATGGCCTCCTGGAATTAACAATAACACAATTTTAATTATTAATTTAAAGGCTTTGTGGTACACGATAACACGACGAACTTCCAAAGTATGCATTATTAATTACATGGTACATCATGGCTACAAAAATTGTTGGGTGAAACTCTGCTCTCCTAGCCAGATCACTGAGTAATCTGTATTTAGAAGAGACAATATTGCAAATCTAACATGCATCTGTCTGATTATTCATCGTGAACCCTTATCTGGTAAGTATAATCTCGACAAACTCCTATTTTTCCTCTTCAAGATCAACGGATAAACTACAAAGTAAGTCTCACACGAGAGTCATGTAACTTTTTTTTTGTATTAACCTACTCTTTCCCACCCATGGGCGAAGGCATCTCTCCACTCCTTCCATCTTTCGCAGCCCGCTCGTCCTCTTTCCAGTTTTGACGGAACCTATCCACTTCATCCCGCCATTTCCCACGTAGTCTACTGCGACCCCGCCTCACGACAGTGTGGTGCTGGCACAGAACTGGAAATAGCACAGAACTGGTGCCTTGATGTCTCAAGGCATCAGTTCTGTGCTATTTGGGCCCACAGTTTGTCAGGCATGCGGCAGATATGCTAATCATGTAACTAATCAAATGTCAAACAATGTTCAAACATCTATACTAGCCGAGCTGAAATCTTTAGGTTTAGTTGTATAATTTCCTATCTATATCACACAACGATTAAATCGAATAATAACTAGGTACTACATTCCACTTAGGGTCACGTACAGCAATAGGTATCGGGATCAAAACTCGCAATTACTGGATAAGTACTGAGTAATTCGAGTTTAATAGACATGTAGTGCTCATGAGCTTTTTGCAAAGGGTTTAATATACTCGTATGTGGTTGTTGTGAAACTTACATAAAGAAGAAGTTTTATATGAGAGGTCAAAAGCCCGAAAATTGGGTCATTTTACTTGTGAAGCCGATTCCAAAAAGGTTAGCTAGACAGACATTTGAGACATTGGTCCGAAGATGATTTAGCTGACAACTGACATACCTAATGGCAAATTATTTAATTTAATATTTTGTGTTTCGTAATGTTAATTACTTTGTATATTATTGTATCTAATAGATTATAGTCTGTGCTGCTGGGTTGCTTTTTGCGTGACTTCTTCCCCGCTAAAGTGGTTAAGGGCGGGCGTTTTGGGGGACTGTCAGTAGTTTTGACGTTTAAAAAGTGCTGATTCTCAGTGAATTTTGGTGTTGTTTCAACTTTCAAGGTCAACGACCAAAACGCTTAAGGGACATATATAGACATAACACAAGTTTGTTTGTGCTCAGCATTGGACAAAACCCAGCTGAATATTATATGTGTGTTCAAAAAGTAAGGTGACTTTTCAAATTTGGCGGGCAACGTACTTTCGATTATCGATTTTTTTATTTTTTTTATGTTGGTACACTCTTCCAGAACATCTGTACCAAGTTTCAAGTGTATAGCATTTTTTGTTTGGTTGTGAGAGGCGTAAAGGTTATAAGTGTTTTCCGTGCTCGGCGATTTCTTGCTATCGAAAAATATGGATCAAAGGATTTGCATCAAATTTTGTGTAAAAAATAAAATAAAGTGCTCCGAAACACTTGAAATGTTGACAGTGGCATACGGTGAAACTGTTCTGAGTAAAAAAAATGTTTACAAGTGGTACAAACTTTTTCAAGATGGCCGGGAAGATGCCAATGACGAGCCTCGCTCTGGACGCCCAAGCACGTCAACAACTGATGAAAACGTTCAAGCAGTGAAGAAAATGGTTCTGGAAAATCGTCGAATCACTATCAGAGAAGTTGCTGAGGATGTTGGTATATCGCTTGGCTCGTGCCATGAAATTTTTTCTAACGTTTTGGGCATGAGACGTGTATCAGCGAAGTTCGTTCCGAAATTGCTAAATTTTGACCAAAAGAACCGTCGCATGAGCATCGCTCAAGAACTGTTGAATGACGTCAACGACGACCCAGATTTACTCAAAAGGGTCATAACTGACTTTTTCTTGTTTCCAAAACTAAAGAGACCTATGAAAGGACGGAGATTTGCATCGATTGAAGAGATAAAGACTGCATCGCTGGAAGAGCTCAAGGCTATACCGAAAAGTGCTTATGAGAAGTGCTTTGAGGATTGGAAAAACCGTTGGCATAAGTGTATTGTATCTGAGGGGGATTACTTTGAAGGGGACAACATAAATATTGATAAATAAATAAATATTTTTTCTTAAAAATACAAAGTCACCTTACTTTTTGAACACACGACGTATATTGAGAAGGGATTTCACAAGACCCTTGAAGGTCACACCTTAATTTAAACTTGCATATTGCAACCGTAAATTTCGAAAGAAAAAAATATGATTTATAATAACTGTTATCGTAAGTTTAATGTTTCGAAAGCTTCAAGAATATAGCGTTTACTGAATGATGATGGCCTTGGTGATTTGCAACATTTTTATAAAAATATACGATTTCTGGCGTGTGTCGTTGTGTAATTTTTCAAGTCCGAACTACCAGTTCCAGAGATTAGCGCGTTCAACCAAACAAACAAACTCTTCAGCTTTATAATATTAGTATAGATTACACGAAAGAACATACCTGTGTGTACATCATATATTTCCTGAGCGCAGAAAGGTTAACCTTCCCGATGAACTTAAGAGACACATTCGCTGCATCGAAGATCGGGATCTCCCCAGCAGGAATCTCATGATCCTCAGTCAGTCTGGTGTCCGCCAACATGAAGAACGTCTTTACAGCATCAACGAAGTTGAACAGGTCCAGGTCAGGGTTGTTGAGACGGTAGATGAAAACTTTGTTGTTCTCTTTTGTTTTGTATGGGAGAGGTAACATGTCCCTGTAATGAGGAGATTGTTGGTGTGATTATAAAGAAATGGTTGTACAGACTCCAGCACATCAAGCTACTACAATCTGTCAAATTTCTTTAATAGATTTTCAACTTTATCGCTAAAGTATGAGGTTCAAAGTTGATTGGGAAAATTTGTCAGTTTCGGGTAGCTTGATGTGCTGGCGTCTGTACGTCAAAGTTTTTTGTACCTTAAAATTAAAAAAATAATGTTTTAATAAGAACTTCTCGCCTAACTACAAAGTTTGGCGAGTAATATTGTAAGAATTTCAAATTATATCATCATCTGCCTAGCCTTTTCCCAACTACGTTGGGTTCGGTTTCCAGTCTAACCGGATGCCGCTGAATACCAGTATTTTACATGGAGCGACTGCCTATCTAACCTCCATAATCCAGTTACTGGGTAATACGATACCCCTTGGTAAGACTGGTTCTCAGACTTTCGGTCTTCTGACTACCCGTAACGACTGCCAAAGATCCACGAATGACAGCCGGGACCACGTGCTTTCCGAGGCACGGAGGGGTTTCGGTATGTAAAGATCCGACCCATCCAACCACGGCAAGCGTAGCTTAACCTGATCGATCGACTTGTGCGGCTGTTATTTAGCCACGGGCCCCTGTACGCTTGTGAACAATAAAAAAAAAAAACAAAATTTAAAACATGACAAAAATAAGTGCCATGGAAACAGAAAAGAATATTTGATACTAACCACTTTAACTTCTAGTTACTATTGATACGCAGTGGCCGTGTTCTGGGCTTTAAGTAAATACATATTTCTATTACCTAAAGTCTATTCTAACTTATGTTTCAAATTAATATTATTTCAAGTTAAATCAACTTTATTTTAATGGAAATTAGGTTGATTTCAGAGTGACTAGCACTATACAAAAATGTTTGAAGTTGTAGCGGAAACTGAACAGCAGCATAATGAAGCATAGTATTCAAAGGACAAAATGCTTTAATGGCCATTGCATAGGTAGGTCCCATTGTTGAGTGAGCAAATCTTTGCTCGTATGTCACCTCTGAACTTTACTTTGGAATTAGCACCTTTGCAACTTTAAGTGGTTTGTTTTCGTGTGATTTTTATCCAAATTTAAAAAATAAACAACATACATACATAATGTTAGGCGTATTTGGACAAAACCGGTCTTCCGAAGTGAAGAGAATTCGTCGAAGTACCTATAGTATGAAGGCAAAACATGTTGACACTCGCCATAGCGAAAGAAGTAGCAACCATGTTTTGTACAGACGCCAGCTCATCAAGCTACCCGAAACTGTCAAATTTCATCAGGTCATAGTGAATCAGGGCCCTGGTTGTATAATAGATCTTATTTCTCTTTAAGTTAAAATGAAGATAAAAAAATATATAAGTTAAACCAGAAGTAACTCACGTGATTTCAAACACGCGTCTGATTTCCGGGGCCCAGGGGTCGCGCTTGCAGAACAGCTCGGGGCCATTGGCACGAATGGTAAAGAACAGATCGATGGTGCGCTTGGCTCGCTCCATACTAAAGCGGCAGCTCGTCAGGAAACGAAGGAGGAGGATTTCATCTGGAAGGATACAAATTATTTAGCTATCTACTTTAATGGCATATTTTTTGTAATCGCAATAATGAATTATATTCCTTCTGCAAGGCTGTCATTCGTAGATCTTTGACAGTCGTCACGGGTAGTCAGAAACCCAAAAATCTGACACCCAGTCTAACCTGCAAGCAGTATCGAGTTACCCAGTAACTGGGTTGTGGAGTTCAGAAAGGCAGTCGCTCCATGTTTAATATAGGGATTCAGCTGTATCCAGTTAGACCGGAAGCCGACTCCAACATAGTTGGGGAAAAAGCTATGCAGAAGAATCCTTCTGCATGTCAAAGTAGGTACTCTTAATCCTCATACAGAGAAAACACGTGCATTGATCAACCACAAGAAACTAGCATACCTAATAATTGTAGATACGTAGCCATGTTATTAGCCCGTTTTAGAGCACGATTATCTTCTTACTTGGGTTTACCCGAAAAAAATCATAGTCACATTATCGGGGCTGTAATCAAATCTTAAATTGATGGGGAACACCCAAACGAAACATAATTGCAGAATGGAAAATGCCAATGGATTGTTTACGTCACGAAATACAGAGTCGGCTTCCATTTTTATTTCATCTGAGCCGTTCGGGTTAGTGACTTTTTCATGTTCACTCTTGTTTGCCTATAAAAAACCTTTTCTTTAAATGCTTATTCGCTTTTCCGGGACACATCCAAACCTTGGTCAATATATTCTGCTGGTAGACTCGTAGAGTGCTAAATAACTTAAAGTCACAATATTCTAAACTCCTCAAGCTTATCGTCGACAAATTAGTATGGTACCTAATAAAAAACTACTGCAGCCGGTTGATTCTGTAAAAACCTCACCGTGAAAACTTAGGTGAAGTGAGTTTGTTTTTGCCAGGAATTGATACCATTGACAGCTCACTCCACGCTCACTTCACCTAAGTTTTCACGATGAGATTTTTACAGAATTGCACCGCAGTGCAAAAGCACATCTTATCTTCTCTTATCTTATCTTATCTTATCTTAGGCGCGAATTACACAAAGACGGGCGTAAGGCGAAAGCGCGGTGCAGGCATGATGCCGCTTGAAACGTTTTCATACAAAATGTACGAAGGCGCTGCCCGCCGCCGCGCGCCGCGCCTCTGAGTGTGAAGGCTCCTGCAAACAGGCGCGACGCGCGACGCGAATCGCGCGCTTCACAAAGACACCGCTCGTTTCGCGACTTGCGGTGCCTTTGTGTCACGCGCGATTTTATCGCGTATCGCGCCTGTGTGAATGAGCCTTCATTCACGACACGTCGCCTTCGTACATTTTGTATGAAAACGTTTGAAGCGGCATCATGCCAGCACTGCGCCTTCGCCTTACGCCATCTCTGTGTAATTCGCGCCTTAGACAGTCACACTTCGTATATTCTAAGTAAATATTTATCAGCGAAGTTTAAAAGACCACGACTAAAGGTGTGAATTTGTATGTACACATAGACTAGAAAAATATACGTCGACAATACATTATTGATATAACCACATGAAAGGTACAGTCAACAAAAGAGACAAATAAGTAGTCGGATATAGTTAAGATTAGTAAGACACCGATGGATGTTTTCGAATGAAATTTAATTTGATACTTAAATTATCTATTAGTTTTCTAATAACTAAATTCATTTTTATTCGAAAACATCCATTTGTTTCTTACTAAAGTTCAACTATATCCGACGACCCTGGTTATTTATCTCCTTTGGTGACCGTACATTTAGGACGTTTTTAAGGTCAGCAGTACGATTCTGTAACGATCTCACAATGAAAACTTAGGTGAAGTGAGCGTGGAGTGAGCTGTCAATAGTGTCAATTCCTAGCAAAAACAAACTCACTTCACCTAAATTTTCACGGTGAGATTTTTACAGAATCGACCGGCTGCTTGTCTGTTATGGTATGGGAATGGATATGTATTATGTATGATGTAAAGTGGTATATTAGAAGCCGGCAATGTAGGTACCAGAATGGAGATCAGGGGGCCTAAAAAGGCCACTTTGGCAGAATCATGAAAGGACAACATTATGAATCGTATCTAATGGACAGTTAACTGTAAAGTTAATCGAATAAAATCCCATTGATGAAGGATTATTCAGTTATTTTTTTGTCTTTGCTAAAATACTAATCAATTCAATCCAAATCCAATTATCTCTTTGATTATACCTACGTAGTGCAGCGAAAAAAAGAAAAACACGGACTGTGTTCCGTGTTCGCCATATTTTGATTCATAACGGTATCCTTTTACGATTCTGCCAAAGTGGCCTTCTTGGCCCCCCAGATACATTATTGCGCAAAACACTGACATTTTCGAGAATATTACTACAGGTGGTCTTGTCTGTCTGGTTGCAAATATGGATGGGACCTTGAGGGTCTGGTTCAATGCCGAGAGAGAGAGTACCTACAAGTATACTATTTATATAAATTGATTGTTAATGTAGTTTAAATAAATAAAAATCAATTACCGATTTGGCTGATTTTTTTTTTTTGTTGTGCCCGTGATTGTCAGGACAACATGTTTGTATGGAAGATTTTTTTGGAAATCCACCGGAACAGACAAAACACAGACTGTACGTCGGGTATTAAAACAAAAAAATTGCTATTCCATACATTTTGAATTTTTGATGGCGTAGGTATATACTTTTCAATGAAACGGCAGATTTTTTTTTTATAACCGACGCAGACGGCAAATTTTTACGCTGGGTCTGCTGAATACCTGCGGTGCTATTCTGTAAAAATATCACCGTGAAAACTTAGGTGAATTTAAGTGAGCTGTCAATTGTGTCAATTCTTAGCAAAAACAACTCACTTCACCTATGTTTTCACGGTGAGATTTTTACAGAATCGACCGGCTGATTACAGTTGATGTCTCTGTCCTGTAACATCTAATTTTCTTTTTTAATTATTTCATCTGCATGCTCCGAGCAAACAAACTAACAGAATGATGTTCTATCAAAGCCATTCGCTAAACATTCATCTTTCGATAGTTTGGTGTTTTGAGTTCATGTCGACACGCTGTGCTTGAAAATACCGTTCTAAGAACCACTTGCCCTACCTACTCATCATGGGAGAAAGCGTGAACCGTACGCAACATTACATTTGAACTACGATACTAATGTGGGCATGTGGGTATGTGTATTTCAAGTAGGTGTCTCTATCAGTATATACGTTAATGGATATACCTAATAAGTAGTTCTTTATTATTTTTTATAAGACCGTAGTCCGACAGCAGGGCAAAGACCTCCCTTCACTCTTCTTCTCCTTCTCTCCAACTGCGGTCAACAGCTGGGAGTCTACTCCTAAAGCATGAAATTCGTAGTTTCAGCCGAAATTACGGGCTTTACAACTTCGTATGAATAACGGACATAAAATTAGTTCGGTTTCCGAACTAAGAATGAATAACAACATGATTTGACAGTTGTCCCTACACCCGATGTGTTTTTGCCTGTCTGAAAAATTTAATTAGACAATTGTTTTGACGAATCAACTACTTTTGTACGTACCCGTATATTTGTTGACGGACTTAGAGAGTAAACCTCCTGCTAAGGACTAGTTAAGAGGGCATAGACAATTAGAAATCGCTTTCAAAGCATTTCGTACTTCTCCAACGACATTCTATAGGATTCACTCTTATAAGCTTTTCGATGCTATGTCAATTCAATTCAGTTTTATTTATATACATTTTGAAGTTTCCTTAATCATTATTACTGATAGATTGTCACTTTGTCCGCCCCACATCCCGCCATCTTCGTCTGGTTTTCACTCGATGTCGCTTGTCATTCATTGTAATTGTAACCCATTGGATCTTGCGTGAGTTTGGCCCAATAAGTAATAATTGGTCTAACAAAAACATTCTCGAGATTATAACATTATGTTAGCGTAAACGATGCTATTTAGGTACTACATAAAAGATAATCAATCAGCGGATTCATATTAATGGGTTGTGAAGTGATTAAGATTAAATACAATGAGATGGTTGACTATCAACAAACCGGTCCAGACCAATTATTGTTAAATGTTGTTTTAATCATAGAGAACGAATGCTATGCTGTGCGTACATTCAAAATGCCATGACTGTATCTATGGCAATTTAGAAGCTCAAAATCTCGTTGCAGATCGAAATAAAGACAATGAGTGACCTTTTGCCTCATGCCAGCAAACCAAAAGACGCGTAACATTGAAGCCTACACAAAGTTAAATCAGTAACAAACGCTGACCTGCATTGACTACTAATAACCTGACAATGACGTCATATGTCTGACAAAGCATGCGTCTACGCAACATCGGAGTTGCCTCATTCGTGTTCACAACAATAATTTTGACTGGCAATCTTCACGCAGGGGTCAACGACACCGGTCTATTGAATTCAAAGCAACTTTTACTTTTATTGTTACGAAAAAAATTCAATGGTGCCGTGACAGCAGATAGTCCGTATGTTAAGAAGTATTGTATCATAAAGTTACAAGTAACTATGGTTATGGTAATAAGACAGACGAGTGAAATTTTAAGATAATAACCTCCTCCTTTTTTGAAGTCGGTTAAAAATAAACATAGATATATTTATTGCATAACTGTGTACATCAATTCGTGTCTCCGCTTGGGCGCACCTTGTGTTTCTTCGCATCGGTGTCACTGCGGTGAAGCTGTCGGCAATCTCGGGCACCATGGCCTGTCCTGCTAAAGGAGCTCAAGTCGCATAGCACGGGACGCCAGCATCAACGATATTATTCGTCGAGCCCTTGTCACCGCCGGCATACCAGCGGTATTAGAACCAAACGGCTTGGTACGTGACGATGGGAAGAGACCAGACGGCATGACGTTGTTGCCTTGGAAGGTGGGTAGGCCTCTGGTGTAGGACGCAACCTGTGTCGATGCCCTTGCGCCGCCGTCTCATGTTCCTAGCACGGCGAGCTGTGCTGGTGCCGCCGCTGCTGCGGCTGCTAAGACCCTCAGCAGCGCAAATACTGTAACCTTATGGGTAACTACAGCTTTGAGCCGTTTGGGTTCGAAACGCTCGGGTCATGGGGCCGGAATGCGCGTCTCCTTTTTAAGGAAATTTCTCGCCGGCTGAACGACACTTCACGTGACAGGGGGCTATGCCGTTCTTTGTCCAAAGAATTAGCATTGTCATTCAACGTAGCAATGCTGCCAGTCTTCTGGGCACGTTTCCGGATGACAGCGATGCGGACGAGTACTTCGACGCCTAAGTGTCCTTTTGTTTTTATTTATATACTTAGGTCTTTTAATTATTTACATTATTTTTCTCCAAAGAAACTCATACATTTAAAACATACAATTATAAAAGACTTCAACAATTAACAGTTACTTTTATAATTTGTTGAGTAACTCTTCCATTTCATCTGACCTATCAGCCTAATGGTCAATTAGTCAATTAGTATTCGTTACTTGGCATTTAAATCAATTATTTACGTCACTAAACATTAGCAAAAGAGAATTTAAAAAATTAAGAAAATAATAAACAATATGCTAAAGATTAATTGCCGTTTCGAAAGAAATTATGCCGTTAAATCCGTTATTACAATACAAAAGCTTATTATTTACAAGCCCAAAGAGAAGGGAACCATTTCAATAAATCTTGTTATTAAGTGTAATTCCAAAGTTATAGGTCTATAGGTTTTACTTTCTTTTGCAGTTGTAATAATATAAAACATTACGCATAATTAATTAAAGTAGTAATTTCTTGGCACTGATTAAAATCTAAATAGATAAAATTATGTACAGACTCCAGCACATCAGGCATTTCAGACAAACTTGCAAGCCCTTGTTTTTCGAAATGAATGAACCTATTTTAATGAAACTTTATACGCATAAGCAGGATATAAAGGCCCAAAAAGTTAGTAAAGAACATTTTCGAAAAACAGCGTTATAGCCAAATTAGATCGATTTTAAATTTTCCATAGAAACAGAGATTTCCAGTTATCTTTTTTTAAATAAGACATTTCGAAAATGTTCTTTACTAACTTTTTAGACAGTGAAAAGGTTACAGACAGAGTTACTTTCGAATTTATAATATTAGTATTCATTAATACAATCAACGAAGTCATAGGAGAAAATTCACCGAAAATAAATAAACCGAAGCTAACCGCTCTTAGCAAGCATAACAAACGTGATGGGAAACCCATAATCGAAATAGTTACCTTTAAGTACCTTAATCTACATAAATATGTAGAAAGAGGTCCTGTCTATAAACGGGACCATTACGACACCGTTTTACATAAACTTTGTGTATTTAAACAAATTCAATGATGGTTTAGAAGTGGTTAGTAGATACCTATAACCCATATTTTGTGTTTTTTTTTACTAACATCAGGTTAAGATTTTTTACTAACAACATTATTACATTATTTTTGTTATTATTGTTGTTATAGATTTTTAATCTGAAATAAATATATTATTATAACTATTACTTGAATTCTTTTAAGAAGAGTTAACTTCGCTAGTGTCTGTGGTCATGTCAGTTCGCGTAGATGTTAAAGTACTATTGCGCAGTGAGCCCTTTTTAGCCGTAGAACCTATGACCGTTGAAGTTGTGGCAGCATTTACATCGCAACATGCTAACTACGCATAACACTGACGTCCTGCATCGCGCAAGCAAAGTTTACCGCGCAAATTGCATATATGCATACAACCTCAACGACATTAATCGTCAGGCAGGTGTCCACCAGACACGACATCCGTTTGGTCGGAGGATCCTCCCTTATCTATAGAGGATCAGTGAACTTTACAGACTGTTCCTCATACATCCTCATAGTAGTATTTTTGAGTGAAGACTCAGGCTAGGTGAAGCGACAATTTCCCTTTGGGGTGGTAGCAGCAGAATGAGTGTGACCGAGAATCAAATACTGCTTACAGCAGGGAAGATTTACACCG
Source organism: Luperina testacea (assembly GCA_927399505.1). Classification (NCBI taxonomy): domain Eukaryota; kingdom Metazoa; phylum Arthropoda; class Insecta; order Lepidoptera; family Noctuidae; genus Luperina; species Luperina testacea. The sequence goes on from OV656771.1 coordinate 7,738,830, forward strand.
ATAATCTTAGTTTGTTGGAGGAACTTCCTCGACTCATACTCAAATCACTTTTGGAGGGCATTTCCTTCATTCATTTTCATTTAGGCCTCAGACGGCGTCCCGAGTCAAGGAAGTTCCAAATATCAGTGTGTCTTGCATTTGCAAACTTTAGGCTTATGAGTTTGCGAGCTTAATCAACATTTAAAACAATTTTTTTTGGTTTTTGTCACAATCTCATCACCAATGGAATTCCACGAACTGTGTGCTAGCGTATCTACTACGTAAGGTTAGATTAGGTTAACAACAGAATTAGAGTTGGTAGCGAAGAGTCCTGTGACGAGGTGGTTTCCTTCTGGAAACAGTCATCTCGCAGAAAGAGGCTGCGGCAAGGGAGAGGGAGATCTCATCCACTCACCCGGCCCGCAGCAGGCGCAGAGGGCGGACAATGCCCTCTTCCAAGTCCCCTAAACGGGTCCAGGGGCGACGGACTCGGGGACGTATGTCGCACCCCACACATCAGAACCCGAGGTGGCGGCGCGATGTGTTCCACGTGCGCCCCTCATAGACGTCGCGGGGGGAGTCAAACACCTCACTCCCGACACGAGGAGGCCTCCTCCACCCGTTCCAGGACGGAGGACATCCATGAGGGAATACCACCACAAAAAAAAAATTACAACCGAAAAAAGAATGGGTTCTAGGGGTTTATAGCTACGAATACTGGCGATGTGAACACATGTCTATCTAAAGCTACGTATAGGTATTAACAAGATGATAGATTATTGGTCCAATAACACTTTGGCAATTATGTACATGCCTTTAACCCAGTTTTCGAAGTACCTATCTAGACCTAATGTGGCGTAACTGTTGAATATATACCTAAGTCTAAACCGGGAGGCTGGTCGAATAAATTTTGCAATGATTTCGGAACTAAATAGTTCGAGCCAATCCACCACGTAAACTGTCATCTGTGAAAAATATAAATTTGTAGCTTTTGCCCGCGGTTTCGCCCGCGTGGATGTCGTGTGGGAGTAAAAGTATACTTTGTGTTAATCCAGATTATAAACCTGTGTGCTTGAGTAACAAACATATCTACAAAATTTTATAAGATCTATGTATGGTTTTGTTCGTTGATGTCTTTTGTTAGGAAAGTCTAGATTTATTGGTATACAAGTACATAACCATTTTGATAAATTTATTTACACAAAGTTTAGCGCCTGGCTGGGTTTGAACCCACTACCTCGTCACTTACAAGTCTAGGCCGTTGCCACTGGGCCACCACTGCTTTACTACTTGAGGAACGCTCATTAACAACGTGAGGAAACCAGAATGCCCACTCCCTCCCACAGAGAGAAGGCCTGTGTCCTAGCATTGGGAACGTTATAGACTGAATGGACTAGCAGCGCCCCGCGGTTTCACCGGCGTAAGTTTCAATCCCGTGAGAATATCGGGTTAAAGTCCTTTCCCGGGACTCAAACTATCTATCTCTACATCAAATTTTATCGAAATCTGTTCAACGGTTTACGCGTGATTGAGTAAAGAACATCTTCACAAACTTTCACATTTATAATTTTAGTAGGATTATGCTAAAAAATAATTGCCTACAAAATGATTTGATTTATTTTTTATCTGATTCAAGCAAATTGGCTTGTGTCATGGTTATGCTTGATGAATTTGTGTGTATGAAGGTCGATATATTGAGTAACAGAGTTGAAAGGTTTCTTCGAGATACAATTTATATTCAATGCAATATTTACGTAAATTCTCAAGATATTTTCTGTTGAGCAAGCTTCCAATCAGTAATTAAAACGTAACAATGTGCTACTGAGCAAACTGATTATGACACAGGTATCGAGATCGTACCGAACGTTATGTATCTACGTAGTGTATTTTAGTGGGCACTAAAATACACTACGTATTCTCCATACATAGACATGGACACAATATGTACAGAACTAAGAGGTTAATTTAAGGGGGAAGCGCTAAGGTAGCCCGCGAAATTGAAATTTTCTTACGTTTTTTGCTGGTCAGTATTAAATTTTACGTTGATTAATATATGATTCGCGGCCGTAACAAATATGTATTTATATGGTACGTAACCCTCGGTGCACGAGTCCAACTCGCTTTTAACCGGTTTTAATTTTTTTTATAACCGGCGAAAAGTTTCTAAGCTAGAGGGTCTAGAATCATGTGCTGAATTCATGATTACAGCTTGCGCATCTTTGTCCCTGTCCAGTGTCTCCTGTATTGGTATGGATTCTAATCTAAGCCATGGAATATTGAGTGTTCTCTTACCGACATCATGAGGCAGATGAGGCTGCTTGCAGAGCCAATCCTTGATGGTAGCCAGTTCTCTGGTGGTGTCCACTTCAGGCATGTTTCTGTGAAAGAAGAACATGTACTTTGAACAGATTGGACACAAATCTTGATGAAATCATTGCTTTCGGAAGTAAAATACTAAATATATATTTATATACTAGCTGTGCCCGCGACTTCGTCCGCGTGCAATAGTGACTTTTCGTGCAGCATATTTTGAATTACATAATATACCGTCGTTTGGGTAGCTAAAAATTTACTTTACAGTAATGCTTCTCTGTATACGATATTTGACGTATGGCCATCGGGCATGAAAGCATAGGTACAGGCTCCTAGGATTGCTAACCCGTGACAGAGCCACATACAACTGACCGTGCGAGAAACAGCTGATACTTAGATCTACACCCACAACTTTCAGCGTCTGACCTTGGGCTTTATTAATTGTCATCGCAAAACATAGGCTGACTGGAAACTGGACTCATTTAAAACTAAATGGAAAATTGTTTGGAATGAGAGGAATCCGAGGAATGAAAACACTTTCACCTTTTCCACACCCTGTTAAAATCTCTGCTTCTATCAGATTTCGTTGTAAATTGGTCACTTTTAACCTGGTGCCATTACAAAGTTTTGGGGGGCTTAAATTTCTAAGAAGCATTATGGGTACGCCTACTTTTAATTTTATTTTATGTGCTAGTAGTCCAGGAGCATTGAGGGATTCTAAAAATTCTACTGGGTAGCTTGTAGATTCTCCTTCTTCCATGACTCTGTTAATGGAGATATACTCAACATAATCCCCCGGAACATAGCTCAAAATTATCAGTCTATTTTTGGGAGAGGCCCCAAGTCCTTTCAGAAATTCGCTACATAAACATAAACCGACTTATTAATTAACGCGGAGTAAAGTTACAACCAGTATTACCTAACATCAGTTTAACCATACATTTTTCGAAGTTTAGCTTGTTTAGCATAACCGTAGATATTTCGGGTTTATTAGCCTTTCCTCAAGTCTGCCCCCGTAGTGTGTGATAGGGACAGCTGCAGCTCAGACCGAAATCATCACAAAAATTTTGACAAGATCGACGTTTCGTATTCCCCTTTTTTCTTCTCGAAAAACTGAGCCAATTCAATTACTTTTTTACATTAACATTTAAAAAAAGTATAATTATGTTTAGGTTCCTAATACTTTTTTAATGTTAAAAACTTTTCTTATTTGTCTAGTAGTCCTCTAATGACGGCGGTAAAAATAGGGCATTTTTGTAATTTTTAGAGGGTCATATTTTCTTTACTAACTAAGTAGTTGCTGAAAAAAAGAAAATGACAGGGACGTGTTTACAGCAGACCTTGATTTTATGAAAAAAAAAAAATTGCTCTAGAGGCATTATTCAAAAAGAAAAAAGGGGAATACATTTATGTGGAGAATCGCGCGCACTGTCCCTCTTAAGAGTTTTCGTGTATGAATAGATAGACTTTATATATAACGGACTCGCGGCTATAAACAGGTGTTATGTTATGTTACTTATCTTCAACAAATAGTACCTATCTCACTGCATCATCGCATTAATCACTACATAGTATAAAACAAAGTCGCTTTATCTGTCCCTATGTCCCTTTGTCCCTTTGTCCCTTTGTATGCTTAAATCTTTGAAACTACGCAACGGATTTTGATGCGGTTTTTTTTAATAGATAGAGTGATTCAAGAGGAAGGTTTATATGTATAATAATAATAATGTTTCCGTGCGAAGCCGGGGCGGGTCGCTGGTTATCTATAATAGATGGAAACAATGGCTGCGGACGTCACTGCACTTCGAAAAACTGATTTTCTCAGAACAATTGATTGAACATTATTTGTCGATCCTCAACTCGCAAATGTGGATCGTATCCAACTGTTCTACATAAATATAAATACAATAGATCAGGATGTGTTGTATATATGGAACTTTTGGAAAACATGACTGGAATAAAGGTAGAGATAGGGTCTGTGGGGAACCAAGAACCTATTCATAGGAAAGTATGAACAAATATTTTAGGTGATATATTCGCTTATTTATTTATTTATAAAGGTACAACAACAGCTTCTGTATATAATATACCTTTAATAAGTGTAACAATGGACTCGGCCTTACACAGTCGTCAACTACAGGTTACCCAGCAATCTCAAAAATATGTGATAAACTGATCACACATAATAATAAAAAACTAAAAGCTCTATTATATGGCAAAATACTTCTGACACTTAAGATTAAGAACATAAAGGAGAATATAATTACAAAACGAACAATCTCTCTCTCTTTGCCTAGCCTTCTAATCCACTTTTATTTGGTGTCGGCTCTCCTCGTAATTCTTCGCCAGATTTTTCGGTTCTGGTATGGAATACAAACAACAATTTAATTTTATTTTCAGTCCTCGTTTGTTATTCCTAACATGCATGCGAGCATCAAGACGTTCATTTTTTGGAATGAGTAATCAATCTATACACTATACAGGGTGTCCTAGGTAACCTGTACCAACGAAGGTCTGTGGTCAGGGGACACTAATACCCATCGATTGAACCCCTATGTATGTTCCGCGATCTTTTTTAGTTTTCGAGAAATTCTTTTTGTTTTGTTTTATTTCTTAGTTTTTTTTAATTTTAGGCGGTTTTAGTCATAACTTTTTCTGAGTGGGGTTTCTTTTATATTTTTTTGTCAGTATTATGGCTAGAATGTGTATTCACATGTTGTAAAACACAAAACACCCAAATTCTAACTACCTACTAGTGGCTCAGAATTTGATCACAAGGTTCTGTTGGAGAGAAATTTATGATTTCTCGAAAATTACAAAATATCGCGGAACATACATCCAATCGATGGGTAATAGTGTCCCCTGACCACATACCTTCGCTGGTTCAGGTTTCCTGTAACACCCTGTATTATTTACGTGCAGCTAAATAATTATTTTATATTTTTACGCAACAGCCAAACCTGACTTTGGCTGCCAAATACGTAAATTCAGTAATTTAGTATCAAGTTTCTATGTTATCGTCTTACTTGTCGGAAATAACCTTGGCATTAATCAGTCATTAAAACCTGTCAAAATATGCAAATACTTGAATTTCCAGAATACGTAGCTACCTAATTACATATAGTTGTTTTAGGAACTTGTTTTCAATTTCCGAAAACCCGTTTTTTGACACGATCGGTTGGTGTTTCAATCAATCGAATGCGTTCGGATTCGCACAAATTTGTCTGACACCTTTACATGCCATGTTCATTTATTGTGGTCACTCATGGAAGATTTTCATAATTAGGATAAAATTACTCATTGTTTTGAGAAGAAAATCAGCAGACCATGCCAATCAAATACATAAACAGATCGCAAACAATGCCGTAATTAGGTTGACTCGTATATGAGTCAACCTAATTACGGCATTGTTTGCGACCTGTTTTTGAGTGGTTTTTTGGTAAAGTTAGTTCTGGGAGTAGTCCCAGAACTAACTTTACAAAAAAAAACTACTCAAGTGCGAGTCAGACTCGCGCACCGAGGGCTCCGTACTTTGTAACTACAAATGCAAATAGGTAACTACAACTTTACGGTTATCGGATTTTTTCCTTTACCTCTGCCACGGTCTGTGCTACATGACATTGCTTCTTGCCTAATTTCATGATTCTAGGACAACGGGAAGTACCCTATAGGTTTTGATTTCGGAACATAAACGCCCGTATCTTTTGATTGCGTTGACTTAGAAGTTTGGTTTTTTTCACTGCTTCAAGGTGGTGCAGCCCTGAGTATTTGATATTAATTTCAACTTGATGATTCAACGCGTTACTGAGAAAAAGGGTCTTGACGGACAGACAAACGGCCAACGAAGTGATCTTATAAGTGTTCCGTATTTCCTTTTGAGGGGCACGGAACCCTAAAAATAACAATAGCTTAATTTTAATGTAATTTTATTTTCGGTTTATATTTTTGTTTTTATCCATTTGATGTAATTACAACTCTGTTATTAATTCCTAATTGTAAAATTTTGGCATCATTAACAATCTTCAAAAACCTATTAACGATGTTGAAACTACATGGAGTTCTGTGCACCTCAATATCACATGACATTTAAATTATTCGCATCATAATCAGCCTAGGTAAAAAATCAGGGCCGTCTATACCCGGGGGTGCAAGGGGTGCGTGTAACCCGGGCGCAGGGTCTTAGGGGGCGCAAGCCAATCCTTAAACCTACACGTATCATGCGTAAACCTTCTCGAAATTGAAATGAATAAAAAACTACTTACGATTAACTATGACTCAAGTTAAGATAGATTGACAATTTTGGCTATAGTATGCCTATCGAATTAAAAGTTGATTACAAAACAGACGATATCATAAAAAAGATTGTCGATTTTAAAGCCGGAAAAATTATATTTGATGTTTGAAAATGTACCTAATTTTATTGTAGAGTAAATAAAAAATAAAATACAAAAATTGGGGGCGCTGGCTGATTTTCGCACCCCGAAGCCCAATGTGGTTAAGACGGACCTGGTACAAATGGTCACACTGCCTGGGACACAAGCTTCCTCTCGGTGAGAGAAAGAGGGTCATAATCTACTACGTGGGTCCAGTATGGGTTTGTAGATGTCGCATGTCTTCGAATTTTTGGTTCTAGGACATGCCGGTTTCCTCACGATGTTTTCCTTCACCGTTTTGAGAGCAGTGGCAATGAAATAGCTTACACAAAGTAATGCGCCTGACTGGGTTTGAACCTAAGACTTGGTAAGTCGCGGCAGTTACCACTGGGACACCAATGCTTGCACTGGACTTCCATACATATTCTTTGCTCGATACATACTTACCTATATTTGCGTACTTGATATTATTTTCTTCTTATTATTATTTTTTCTTTTTCTTATTTTCTTCTTTATTTTTTCTTTTCTTTTTTTCTTTATTATTTTCTTTTTCTTTTTTTTATCGGTAGGTACAGGTAACAGACCCACGGCCTCATACCAGCACGCAGTGGAATCAAGTTCACAAAAGATTAATAGCTGGCATTGTGTCTTACGTGAGGCCTTGTATGCGACGCGAATACAAAGATATCATAATTTAACGTTACTAAGCATCGCTTGATCTAGAAGTCTAACTTAGGCATGATTTAAATTCATATGATCATATAAATTGAGGTTCTATAGTAAAAAGAATCAGCCAGTTTGATGCAGACTTCTACTGATTTACAAAATACTAGATTCATATCGAAGTTTTCAGAGAAGTTTTATCACATCGCCCTCCCGCGCTATTTGTACCTACTTCGTTTCCGCTAAGCGCTCTTTCTTACCTTTTTTCTTTTTGCTCGGTCCCTAGAGCCCTAGCATGATGACAAATACCCTATAGAGTCTATAGCCTTTCTTTTTTCGGGGGAATCCTTCAAGAGGTACCCGACCGGTTGGGGAGTGTGGGATTTTTACCTCACTAAAACCACCCCGGTGATCACCATCAGCATCCCGGTTCCTCTTAAAAGACCAATTCCGGAACCCCCCCGTGCAACGCCTGTAAGGCACATCCCTGGGGAGATTGTAAGGGGGCCTCCTCTGAGCCTCGTTATGTACGGCAGCACGTGATCACTGCGCTACCGTCTTCCGTGGGGTCACTTGGTGGGCGGACAGAGTCCCTACTCTGTGCGCCCGCGAGCCCAAAGAGGATACCTACGAATATTTGTAGGTAAATGGCAGATTAAGTTACTCTACAACAGACCATCAAGGAAAATCCTCCAATAAATGCAAGTCAAAACCAAAATAACGGCCATGACAGTCACTTTGATATAAAAAAATAAAGATGAAGAAACAAAGCACTCAGCGGGATTGTCCGAAAGGGTTACCGCTGGCCCGGAACATAAAGGGCTAAGGAAGGAACACGGGTGGGTTTTAGTCAGTAAGAGTCTGACACTCCCTACCGCTCCACCCAGAGCGGGAGGAGTCATTTGATGATTTCCCATCCTCAAAAAAAAAAAAAAAAAGAAACAAAGCACTATACCTAGGTACTTAGTTAGTTTTTGTACTTACGAAATCAAAAGTTTCCACTGAACTTTTAAACATCGAACATCAATCCCTTATGCCACTAGATACAGTCGAGTTCACTAATATATTGGCAAAGGCAATGTTTCAAAATATTGTTAGCGTAAAATGCAATGTTGCCGTTGAAGGATGTCATAACTGACAACTTCAAATTGAATTTGTTTCAAAGAAAAAGATTACAATAGGATATACTTCTGTAAAGAGATTGTTTAAAGAATTTAAGACAACATTCGAGACATGTCAAATTGTCAAGATATTTTTCATAGAAAAATTTCATAGATATTTTGTGAACCTAACTTTGCGCTAAATATTATGAACAACAGATAGCGCACAATTTTTGGCAAATCGTCGGCGAATCGTCTTTGTCTGTAGCAATATTTTGATATAATGTAGTCATATATTTATGATGTCACTGATTGTTTACAATTTATTGTAAGGCAAAGCTGTTTAGAGTTTTATGAAACTTACCATTGCCTATAAATTATAGGCAATGGTAAGTTTCATAAAATTCTCAAAATAATATATTATAGCTATAATATATTATTTTTGATTCATGAACATGCTCAGATATAAAAGAACTCGACTGTACCTTTACCAAAACCAGTTTGTAAGTTGACTCAGTGTGTATGTGGGTTTTGAGTACAAAAGGTTACTGTCCCGATATCTTCAGACGATACTTATATCGTTAATTAGTTGAAAGCATTGCTAACTGGTTATGTTGTCATTTTACTTGGTGAACACAAGGCTAAATCACTGTCTACCTTCATACTCATGTATCGCGTGCACTTATATCCTTCGAGATATCGAACTTACACATTTAAAGGTTCCCTGAGACGGGTAATTACCACGGTTGTCTGGGTTTATGCGATTACACCACCAATATTAACTTTAATAAACTCATGCTTTATCATAATATTGGCCGAAATACGTTCACTGCAGGACACATGTCTTCCAGCGTCGCCACACCGACTGGTCCTGTATTTCACGCATCCAGAGAGAAAAATCCTTGAATTAAATACTGCTTGGGGAGGTCAAGATATTAGGCGGCTATGTAAGTTATGGAAGTAACATTACTAGATAAAACAAACGAGAAAACGATAGATACCTACTGTACTTTATGTAGCACCAAAAATCAAAATTGTAACTGCTTTTTAATTTCTCAAACTCAAGCCATATATTTCAATTAAACCAATTACAGGCACTTTCGAATTGTCAAGGATTCGATAAATCAGAAAGATGAAGCTAGTTGTCCATACCAAAGCGTAGTACGTAGGTTTCTATGAAGAAGAACGTGCAAGAAACTCCATGGACACTCTTCTTTTTTATATCATCATCTGCCTAGCCTTTTCCCAACTATGTTGGGGTCCGCTTCCAGTCTAACCGAATGCAGCTGAATACCAGTATTTTACATGGAGCTACTGCCTATCTGACCTCCACAACCCAGTTACTGGGTAATACGATACCCCTTGGTAAGACTGGTTGTCAAACTTTCGGCCTTCTGACTACCCGTAACGACTGTCAAAGATCCACGAATGACAGCCGGGACCAACGGCTTAACTTGCTTTCCGAGGCACGGAGGGGTCACGGTATGTAAAGATGATCACCCATCCACAGACCAACCGCGGCAAGCGTAGCTTAACCTGATCGATCGACCTGTTAGCCACGGGTCCCTCTCTCTTCTTCCCTATAAAGGCATGAAATTAAGATATTAAAAGACCAAGTATTTTTATTATCTAAATAACCTTATGAGTTCTACGTGAATACCTTGGGTTGTCCTTACTTTGAACCAAATCAGTTTTGCATGCATTTGCTAAAAAGTTAGATTCTGATACCTAGTTTAAAACTAAAAAAAGTCTGGGACTAAATTATCATTATGATGAGTGATGTAATGATGAGTCACAAAATGTTATACACAAAAATATTTTTTCCGAATGCTGCCTATAAAAGGAGTCAAAACGTTCACCTATTGCAATTTTGCACTAACCCATCATTAGGTAATGAAAATTGCCTAAAGTTGAGTAATGATTGGCGAATGTTTAACCATAGAACGTTTATAATTATAAAAAAAGGCATTGGTCTTTCTTAGGTACCTATGTTATTCTTCGAAAAACATTTAGGTAAATAATTTGTTTCTGGAATTATGTGATACACTTACGTAATTACTTATGGCGATTGTGAAAAAATTTTTTTTCATATGAAACATATTTTTTGAATTTTTATGATGAGCTAAAAACTTAAACTAATTATTCATAATTTTTGCTATAACTGTCGAAAAGTTTGATAAAGATTTATCATATTCGTTAAGTATAGTTTCCAATATCCAACTACCAACAGAATTTATGCAAAGTTTTCTATGTCAATGTCGTTCAAAGACCTTCTTTCTCCATTCAATATTATCAATACTGACTAAGGAAGGTACATACTAACGCAACAAACAAGTCACGAATTACGAGTAAACAGGTTCGGCAGCACATCGTTACACCTGATGGGTTTCTTAAGAGGCAACAACTAAAAAAAAGTTTATTCTAACATCCGAAGCGAAGGTAACTGATTTTACATGGAACCAAATAGTTAAACCAAGGTCTAGTTAACTTAAAACCTTTAAACAAAACGAGAGTTTACTTGAGAAATAGGTCTTTTTTAATGTTGAATGGGCCCGCTCTTGACATCGATCACGCCTGATGGAAAACGATGGATGAGGTCTATGATGGAACGTGCGTGCCCAGAAGATGCCTGTTCATTCTTGCTTGTTGCTCTTGCTCATCCAAACGAAACGTGTAAGTATACAAAATTTCAGCTCAATCGATTAAAGATATTCTGCTTCAAAATTGAGTTGCAAAGTTCCACTCGAACAAACATAGTTACATACATACTTACACACATACATACTTACTTACATACATATGATACATACATACATTTCAAGTTAAATAAAAGCTTGTAAAAACTTAGGGCGCGTCGAGTGTTTGTTTGTGCGACGCCACTCGAAGATAAATGACCGAATTTCCTAATAGGTAAGTACTTAACTAATATTTAGTTATAAGCCATAAGCTGACCTCTACCACGGTACTCAAGGGTTTGAAATATTTGTTGAGACGAAAATTTAAACGTCATGAATAATAATAATCTATAAATAGTTTGTGATAAATCCTAATATCCTACTTTCTTAATAATATTATAAACGCGAAAGTTTGTGAGTATGGATGGATGGATGAATGTTTGTTACTCTTTCACGCACAAACTACTGAGCAGATTTTGATGAAACTTTACAGTAATGTAGCTTATACATCAGAATAATACATAGAATACTTTTATCCTGATATTCCCACGGGATCGCCACTTATGCTGGTGAAACCGCGGAGCACTGCTAGTATATAAAAAATTCGTCGGTAATATAACAGGTTATAGAAAGTCGATCAACAGTTTAAATGTCTTAGTAGTTTTAAGACCTTTGCGAGGCCAAATTCTGGTCGAAACTTATACAAAATCATCAATACGGCGAAGAAAAGTAGGTAATTTTACATAAGGCATTTGACATAGCCATACTTAATATTATAAATTCGAAAGTAACTCTGTCTGTCTGTCGGTATGTTACCTTTTTACGCCTAAACCACTGAACAGATTTCGATAAAATTTGGCAGAAACATAGATTGCATCCCGGGGAGAGACATAGGATAGTTTTTATCGACATACCTCGTGGGTGAAGCCGCCGGCGGAGGCTAGTATAAGATAAAGGTGAATTAATGAAAACCAGATTCAGATCTGTATGTGATAATCAAACACAAAATAATATCTAGGTTTGATATCCTAATCATCATCTGCTTATTTATTTATTACATTTGGGAAACAAACAGTAGTAGGTATATTAAGCCTTTTCCCAACTATGTTGGGGTCGGATTCCAGTCTAACCGTATGCAGCTGAGTATCTGTATCTTACATGGAGCGACTGCTTATCTAACCTCCAAAACCCAGTTATTGGTTAATACGAAACCCTTTGGTAAGACTGGTTGTCAGACTCAGGCTTCTGACGACCCGTAACGACTGTCATAGTTCCACGAATGACAGCCGGGACCCACGGCTTAATGTGCTTTCCGAGGCACGGATGGCTTTTGGTATGTAAAGCTGGTCACCCATTCACGAAAAAACCGCGAAATAACTGTTATTACTTAACCACAAGCCTAATGACGGAACAATACTACTTAGAAGGTTTAGGTTGTACCTAAACATAATTAATCTACATAGTTACGAGACCATTTGCTTGTACTCGAATTGGCGCTGATTACCTAATAGTTTTAATGGTGTAAACAATTAGCGATCAACTATGTATTTATACCAAAAGTATCCCTTTTACTGACACGGAACCTACAACCTTGTGTGTGTTTCGATAAAGGCAAGCCAGAAGTGAGGCACAAGACTTCTCCCGGGAGATAGGGTCCGTGGGTCGCTACTGCCCAACAGCTCGCCACATGCTGCCCTGCGGGTTTCTGTATCTCTCTTGGTCTTGCTCCACACCTAGCTTTTCCGGCAAAGTATACTTTAGCTCTGTGGGCCACGACGTCAAAGTAGAGATCATACGGTAATTACAAGAGATACGTTAATACGCATAATAACAAACAACAAGAAAGTTTGAAATAGACATTACAACATTTTACAACACCAGGTTTAGACATAAGAATGTATGTAACACATAATATGAGATTACATTAGTCTAAGTACGGTCATTTCGTCTAAGTAGTACGGCCATATTTTAGTCGCTATCTTATATACCTACAAACGCAATATACCACAATCACACGCTCGATAGAATGTGTAGTAACATTACGTTGACCCATGTTTAAATAGACCCCAGCCTACCCGCTGGGGTCAATTGAAACATTTTATGGAGGAAATAGCTTCTGCCTAAGTTACGCGTGTATCACTACATAGTATAAAACAAAGTCGCTTTCTCTGTCCCTATGTCCCTTTGTATGCTTAAATCTTTGAAACTACGCAACGGATTTTGATGCGGTTTTTTTTAATAGATAGAGTGATTCAAGAGGAAGGTTTATATGTATAATAATAATAATGTTTCCGTGCGAAGCCGGGGCGGGTCGCTAGTATTATTATAAGTAAAATCATTAGTTACTTAGCCAGATAGTTTAGTTATAATTAAAACCCATACAACTCTCCCATACCAACTTAAATGTATAAAATGTATGTGTACTACTGAATAAATAAATAATAATAAATAACTATTACCAAACCAACTATTACAATTGTTCCAAATACATAGATAGAGTACTACCAAATTTTATCAAAATCGGTCCAGCCGTTTCGGAGGTAATCCTGAACAAATAGACAGACAACACGAAAGATGTTCTCAAAAACTTTTCCATTGACCCCAGTCTACTCTACTAATAAAATTATTTATCTAAATCCACAAGCCCTACCCCGTTAAAAGTACATGGTTTTGGAAAGAAGTGAATTAAAAGGAGAAAAACTGGTTAGTTTAGTCGATTTCGGTGATAGGGCCATTGGAAAGACTATATAACCACTCTGGGCTATTGCAATATTCAGCTGCGAAAGGCTAGGTATGCTATTATACTACTTAGAAATCAATGCCTATATCGTCATAATTTGAGACTACCTACGTTAGATTTAAATGATGTCTGATACTTTCTTAATTTGACTTTACAAAGTTCATAATTTTGGACTTGTACGACGACCATAACATATTAGGTACCTATTATCATGACAAAACACGGAATATTTTGATGTATAAGCCCTATAAATTTTCTCATTAAAGTTGTATACAGGATTAGTCTCAAAGACCAGTCTTTAAGGGTGCCTCAACCTTCTCCATGGGACCAACATCGTAATCGCGAATAAAAATTCAGCCGTTCCATACGTTTAGGTCGAGTAGGTCCCTACAAAATGGTTGAGCTAGATGGTGCTGATCCACGCGTCATGTTCGTGAACTGGCGCCGTCGGTTCTGCCAAGGCTTATTTTTAATCTTATATTTTGAAATGTTTCTTCATTTGTGTTTTTTTTTACATTGTTCTCACATATAGAAGCAACAATAATAATGTACCCACGATTTGTAATATCTTGATTTAAAAGAGTGTCCATGGAGTTTCTTGCCCGTTCTTCTCCATAGAGATCTACGTTTTGGAATGGGCAACTAGCTTCAACTTTCTGACTAACTGACGGGCTATTTTAATTTTGACAATTCAAAAGTGCCTGTACAAGGTTTAATTGAAATAAATGCTTTGAGTTTGAGTTTGTAGGTATTGAAGTTTTCTATGGGACAGTTACAGTTGAAATTTTTCGCGATTATTATTCGCGAAAAACTATTTAAATTATTTATTATTATTTGGTCAGACACAGCGGAGGCTTAGTAATAGGGTTCCGAATTCCGATGGCACCTTTTGGATACGGAACCATAAAAAGGAATACTTTTTTTAGTAGGTTAGATAAGTGGGTATGGCTCTCGGTATAATAGACATCACCTTTCTGCTCAATTACCGTCACAGGGCAATCACCGGCTCATAGTTAATTTGTATATCATAATCATCATCATATCATAATAAGCCTATAATGTTCCCACTGCTGGGGCACAGGCCTCCTCTCTGTGAGAGGGAGTGGGCCGTAATCCACCACACGGGCCCAGTGCGGGTTGGTAGATGTCACACGTCTTCGAATTTATGGCTCTAGGACATGCCGGTTTCCTCACGATGTTTTCCTTCACCGTTTTTGAGAGTAGTGGTGATGAAATAATTTACACGAAGTAGGTAAAGCGTCTGTCTGGGTTCGAACCTACGACCTACAACTCTTAAGTCGTCTTCGTTACCACTGGGCCACCACTGCTGGTATAGGTGGTAGAAAATATTACGATATCAAGAAAGTCCGCTTATTGTTTACTTGCACGCAAAATACATCATGAGAAAGAAATTATAGATTAGTCACACAATTGTATTTGGCTCTACGGTTTTGTTTTTCACCTGTTTTTCCTGTCGTTTTCAATAGTAGGTACACGGTTTGTTATACCCACTACTCTAGATACTAAAAAGTTCTATTGCAATTATAGCCAGTATGTTGCCATTGAAGTGTTCAAATAATACGAAACCCTAATAACCTAATGTTATTAGGAATGTTATAAATTTTAATTGTTGTTTGACTTATTGTATATAATTGTATATATTTATTTATAATTGTAATTATAATTAAGTACAATATATATTTTGTATAGTATTTAAATAATATATTGTTTAATTTAATACTTACCTATTGTATATTTCTTTTTCACATTTTACTTCTTTAAATATTTGTATGCCATAGTCCTTGGCGAAACATGTAAGATCACAACTGTATTAATAAAAACTTAATGTACTTACCATATTTTCAAGCAAATAAATATACTTTGTAATATTGGCTAGCTTATGTATTCTAAATCATAGACGCTTAGATGTACAATCGCGATATTATAACTGCGTCAGATGCGTGAGAAATTCAGGAATACCGAAGGGCTCCGATTGAGTCCAAAACTAGTAAAACATTCACATGAGTAAATTTACCAGTATCCATAATCGTCCAGAACTGGCCAATGAGCCTTGAGACATGTTACTTATTACTAAATGTGAATGCAACCCAAAAATTCAATCAAAATGAAACTGGTTTGTAAATCTGGGCATGTTTCCGGATGACAGCGATACGGACGAGTACCTACTTCGACACCTAAGTGTCCTTTAATTTTTTATTTATTTGTATACTTACTTAGGTACCTACTTAATTTGTTTACCCAGTGTTAATAGTGAGTTGTGTTATATAGTGTTTAATAGCATTTTTACTGTTAAATAATTTCTAATTAACAATTGACTAAAGTTTAAAGCGAAAAGGCCGCCCGTTGTATACTTTCTAGTGTTTGATATTTTTTTGTTATATATTTTTGTGGTGTACAATAAAAGGTATAATTATAATAAATAATTCGGTACCTTTGGTATTCACTTTCCCCCATTTCACTTTAGTTAACAATTTTAGTGACAGATTACAATAAACACTGCTGTGATGTAGCTAGGTATCTCATGTAGGTACAATATTCCGCAGCTGATAAAATAACTAGGTATCGTATCGTAATGATAAGTTTTTAGCTTATCGCACTGATACAACATTGGTACCTAATTATGGTAAATAAATATTTAAGCTAATGTTGCATACCTTAATCGATTTCTAAAATACATTTATAAAATACTTTTTTTTATGGAATTGGTAACACATTCAACTGTAAGTATTTGATACAAAATAAAAATAACTTAATATTCATAAAAAAAACCAACTAACAAGATAATAATTACATAAACTCTAAGCGCAATTTTAAAATAATAATTATAAAATGTACCTACATCATTGATAAAATAATATGTCAATGACCTACATGATGTATTTTATAAAGGAGGTATTTATTTTATTAATTCAACGCAAAAATATTAAACCATAGAATTAAAAAAAAACTCACGTTTAAAAATGTGTTCAGCCAAGAATAAACAAATATCAATAGATATTATTAAGTATATTTCTTTTGAAAGTATTCCAAAATCGAAAGTTCAACTCCGGTGTAGTAGGTAACTGTATCGAGAACGCGTTTATGCGTCGGACAGTCGCGGCCAACTGAAGCTGAGCTGACGATAGCGTTTTCTCAATACCACTGGATACTGTTTCGCTCACTGATTGTACCGTGTCCGTCTCTGCATGGGATTTTGTAATAATTATGTATCTTATTATTTACATGATAAAGGTTTTGTTCATGATGTAAAACGTCCGTTCTGTAACGTAAAGACTGTTGAGAAATAGGTAGTTAGAGTACCTTATTACATCTTTATGCTTACTTAGTGGTTACGTTTTCGAATTTGGTACTTGAAAGGAAACTATGATCTATGGTCCTAGGGAAAACTTAAGTAGGATGTGTGAAGGAAACACCTATAACCTACGCAAGTTTCCCTAAGTTTTAGGTAGTTATCTAACCTACTTAGTAGAAAGTATTTTTCAATACACTTGCTCATAAAGTGGGGTTACTGCAGCGGCTAAACCGCTTTTTAATTTGACAAAAATATCTTGGAAGCATTTAACACATTTTCATACTGCAAAGTACCTTCTCACAAAGTTTCAGACAAAATCCATACTTAGGTAGGTACTATTAATATTATAAAGAGGTAAAGTATGTGAGTTTGTTTGTAGGGGATAACCTTCGGAACTAGTGATCCGATTCCGAAAATTCTATCACTACTGGGAAGCTACAGTATTGCCGAGTGTCATATGATATACATAAGTTTTTATGTTAAAACAAGACACTTCACGCGGACGAAATCGCGCGCACAAGCTAGTCACGAATAAAAAATTAAAAACTGGCACAATCAGTAGGTACCTACCTATAATGCAAGAGTAAACAGAACCGTAGCATGCAATGGCAACCGGCTGCTGCACAAAAAACCAGATTCTGTGTGAATGCAGACATGGAGAACTATGTAGGGCAAGTGTTTGGCTCGTGAATGTAAAGGGACCTTTCTATGAGCGAAATAAGTGATTGAATTTAATGATTAATTTAATTATTGCTTCTCCAAGCACAGGAGTGAGGAGGTACTTAATAGTCGCCTAAGCTGTTCCCACTGCTGGGACACAGGCCTCCTCCACTCTGTGAGAGGGAGTGGGCCGTAATCCGCGACGCCCAGTGCGGGTTGGTATATGTCACATGTCTTCGCATTTTTGGTTCTAGGACATGTCGGTTTCCTCGCGATGTTTTCCTACACCGTTTTGAGAGCAGCGGTGATGAAATAATTTACACAAAGTAAAGTGTCTGCTTGGGTTGGAAGTTGGAACCAACGACCTACAACTCGTAAGTCGTGGTAGATACCCATGGGCAGAGGCGGATCTACTTAAAGGCTTTTTGGGCTGCAGCCCAGGGCCCCGTGGATACAGAGGGCCCCCAACCGAACTGAAAACAATAGACGAAATTGTCAATAATAAAAACTATCTAGAATTAAAAAAAATCCGATCATACTAAAGTAGCAATTGGTTGAGTAATTACGTAGGGCCCCTAAGCAGTATTAGCCCAGGGCCCCACAAATTCAAGATCCGCCCCTGCCCATGAGCAACCATTGCGCCGCCATATTGCTTTGTACCTAAGTAATGAGGGGAACGGAATGTTAGCACATAATTGATCTTTCATAAAAATTCAATATTATTTTTAGATCATTTTCGTTCAAAGTCAATTCGGAAGATGTAACTCCAACCTGATAAAGTGGGGCTACCTCGAAGAAACGGCAGTAGGGTGTGGATGTGGAGCTGTGTCGCAAACTATGCTCCACCTTGTCTTCCTATTCTGCCATCTTCTTTCTTACATCTATGGTCCCAAAACATGCAGTCAAGGTGACCTCTGCTCTGCCACCGACGATTATTGTTCTTTTTTTGACATTAATGAATATTCTGTAAGTACAGACGCCAGAACATCAAGCTACTACAATCTCTCAAATTTCTATAATAGGTTTTAAACTTTCAAACCACTAGCGATGAGTAATAAGAGCGGGGCGCGTCTTCGTGGATGGCACTGTCTATACTAGGTACTAGGTGGATAGAAAAACAACCACCTATACCTACATAATCATAACTGACCCTCAAAATGCTGAGGAACTTAGGGGAAGGTAAGACAGCAGTTCCTAATTGCGTAATGCGCCTGCCACACACTCGACGAGTGGCATGGGAAGTAACGAGGAAAGGAGGCAGAGACATAGTGTGGCAACATTACTCGTCATGCCACACGTCATGCTCCTCGTCCTACCCACTGCTCCCTATTTTGTCGGTTTTTGCGCGCGAGTCAAAGGACCGGCAATACGAGTGCGAGTGGCCGGCCACATAATCGCGCGGTCGCAGTCTGCATGGAGCGCTCGCGCAAGACGCACGCGTATGCAAAATTGGAAATTATGTCGTCGCCAAGCGTGGAATGGTCAAATGAAAAGGTATTAATAATCCACCATCTCCGTTGGCGAGGACGACGACGACGATGTATATTTCTTTTTACTACATTAATATAATTAGCTATACTAAAAATGCATAGCGCGCACGCTGCCACTGTTTCAACGTCCATTGTCTCACCAAGGCAAATGACAAGTGAGGAGCGTCGCGATTAATTGCGCGAGTAGAGCAGTGTGTGGGCAGAGAGGGCAACATCGCGGCAAATCACGGCAGCGCGAGGAGCATAGCGATGAGCAGCGCAAGGAGCATAGTCTGGCAGGCGCATTACACACTATCAATCTCAATCTGAATAATTTTGAAGGAGATTGCTAATACAGTGCTTCATATGCTCGAAAATATTGTCTGCTTAACAACGTAAATAACGCGATGAATCTTGTTGAACTGTCAAAATGAAAGCCATTGCCATTAGTGTGTTACGCAATTACCCCGCGGGCAATAACTGCTTAGTATATCTGCGTAACCAACCCGCACTGGGCCCCACCAACCCGCACTGGGCCCCACCAACCCGCACTGGGCCCCACCAACCCGCACTGGGCCCCACCAACCCGCACTGGGCTCCACCAACCCGCACTGGGCCCGTACCACCCCGCAGGTGGCTTACGGCCTACTCCTTCTCGAAGAGACGAGGCCTGTGTCCCAGCAGTGGGGACATTATAAGCTGATTATGCTGTACCTATATCTGCGTATACGTATACCCGGCTCTAGAGATATAGCCTATCCTTTTTTTTTTTTGAGGATGGGATATCATCAAATGACTCTTCCCGCTCTGGGTGGAGCGGAAGGGAGTGTCAGACTCTTACTGACTAAAACCCACCCGTGTTCCTTCCTTCGCCCTTTATGTTCCGGGCCAGCGGTAACCCTTTCGGACAATCCCGCTGACATAATAGCCTATCCTTGACCGTGGCAACGTTGCAAAAGCGACCTTGTAAGGTGTACATACCTAGAAGCAACAATCGAAACCAACCCTTTCATGCAAGAACAGGTATTGTGGAGATTGTGCCCTTGAAAAACACTGTAAGTAAAAAAGCGTTTTCCTTGTATGTGTAGCCATTAAAAACCTCTTTGTACAAAAAATATCAAAAACACTTGTTAATTAGTATGGTCATCCGCAAATCTCAGTGGTCACAGATCAATTTGACATTGTAGACAACGCCTTTATGTCGTAAGAGCAAGGGCGATTTTCGATGTGCAAGTGTTACCTCTCACCGTAAGCTGTGTAGGTATAACGTGTCAGAAACAAGACGTCTGTCAAAACCCGTTAAAAGGGTACTTGAAATATTTTATAATAAAAAGACTGGTTTCTTCAACCTGCAAATAAACCCCTTACTAGATTCAGATCTTTGTTTACTTGGGTTTTTTGTCTTACTAATGTAATGATTACGAACATGACTGACAATAAGTAGGTACCTATACCTACGAATACTTCCTACTCAGCTTAATTAGTTGCAGCTTGCAGCAGAATTTGTTAAGGTTCCCTCCCTATTACCATGTGGTCATCATTATATTCGTTGCCTTTTTGGGATTAGCCTCTACGTCAAGAAATCCTGCATGGAAGTAAAAAGGTCACGTTTTCAGACATTTCATCCGGGAATAACTCAAATAATGTATTATTTTATTATGCTGGTAGAGCTTCTGAAGACCCACAACCCTTCTCCACCACCCTAACAATGATATCGGTGGGTATGTATAGGTGTAATGAAAACTTTCCTATCCTATAATTATCAAATTATCGTGAAAACAACCTCTTTTTTCGCATAGCTTTCGTGCGCAATCAGATGGGACAAAAAAAACAAATCTTCAATGAACAAAACCCAGCTAACAAAAAATATCTCGACTTCGCTTTGTTTTGTGTGCTTATATAGTTACCGACTCACGTGTAGGTACATTGCCGAAAATAGACAGCTGTACGAGTTGTGTATAGGTAAGTTGCGAGGGCGCCCCGTAGCCCGTCGAAAAAAATATTCTGGGACATTCCTGATGAGTGATGACGTAACCGCGGGGTGCGGGACGTGTGAGTGGTTAAAAATTACATTGCTGTTATACCTTTTCAAATAAAGAATACAACATTGTCTAGAAGAACGCAGGAACCACCATTAGTCCATTACATAGATTCACATTAATAAAACAGAGCACAACCGGGCGTTGTTAGTATGAGTTGTCATTATCGAACTTATCGAAGCCTCTTACGACTGAATGGACTGGACATAATATACTGACTAAGATTGTATCTGATTGTATCCACCGTCGTAGAAGCAGAAAAAGGCTATATAGCACCAATATTTTGAATATAGGCTGTATGGTAACCTATGGTCATGCCTTATAAAAAGCTGAGAATGCTCGATTGCATGATGTTTGTTTTGATGGCTGTAAATGTCAATTCTTATACATCTCTTCTTCTTCTCTTCGGATTATAGTGAAATAAATATATTATAACTCTGATGACTTAACACGGATTTACTTTACTTAGGAAAAATAAGAAAGCGATGACTTAACTTGGATTTACTTACTTATAGATAAATAGAAAATTTAACTGGATCTACCTTAGTTATAAAAAAAATTAACTGATGAATACTAGGTAGCATGGTCCTTGACCCTAGCTTGTTCTACAAGGAACAAATTAAAAAAGCTGTAAATGTCAAGTCGTTAAACTGCACATGTCAGTCCTGTCACTGTCACTGTCACTTGTCAGTATCAGTTTGGTGTCAGTCAATCAAGCAAGAGTGAGCGATATCTGAATAAAAATATTGTTTTAATTCTTTCTTTCTATCCACATATATCTCGTTTCTATGTTCTGTGAGCTGTTAAGACAATACAAAGATGTTCGGTATCCGTTTGAGGCAGTTATACCGTACCTGTGATAAGGTTATCATTCGTAACCTCAGAAATCGTAGGTTAGACACAAGGAACCCCAACCCAGGTTTAGATAGGCAAATAAAAGCCTTTGAATCGGATGGTTTACGTGTAAAAGATGAAAATCTTAAAGAATTTGTCGACCATTCTGAAACTGACTTTTACAATGTGAGTATATCAAGTAGTTTGGACCTTTAGTTCCGTTCAATCTTCCGGTGCCAAATACCACTACATTATTTAGTATGAGGCGCTTAATTTATATTCAAAGTATCTCTTCTTGTCATTCTTCCCAATTCTGAGAATCATAAATTCAAAGAAATTGTTTAATTCTCATTTCACAGGTAGGCGAAGCTTACAATGAACACCAAAATGAGACGCTGATTGGTAAATATGAGCTGCGTCACCGCATCGTGAAACAGAAGTACTTCAAAGAGAACATGCCAAACCTCTTGACGTGGAGTGAGAAGGAACAGATCCGTCACTTAGTCAATAGTCAACCTGATGAGTGGACTCCTGAGAAGCTAGCAGAGAGCTTTCCTATTACTGTGTCTGTGGTCAAGGTGAATAAATGCTTGTAACATAACATCACGCCTGTATTTATCGTAGGGTTAGGCAGAGGTGTACCTATAGTTCACTCACATGTAATAAGGAACAACCTTATTGCCATTAACCAGGCACAAACTCAGACTCCAGGCTGCTATTATTAATTTCCTCAAGAATTGGGCTATTACAATGCATAAAGAATTTTTTAAATCCCACTTGTAGAGAGTGACAAAAAAACAAACTCTTCTGCTTTATTATACTAGTATAGATCATGTCTGAACAAAGGCTTATTTTATTTTACCATCTTCATGCATTTACCTGATTTTGTTTGTTATTAGTGCAGCATTTCCATGTATCTCGGTATAAGTATCATCTCTTAGGCTATGTACACACTGACAGGTGGCTTGCTTAGCGTCTAGAGCCTAGCAAGAACCTTGCGAGTAGCAAAGTGAAACAAACCCTCTAGAATTTTCGCAACCGCACTCTTGGCGCCTTCACTAGTCGTCTAGCTTGTATTGATGTCCGTGACTACCGCCGGACCACCAACGCCAATCGCTTCCATATTTGTTAAATATGTAATTAGTACTCAATTGGTACTAATTAGTACTCGAACAACAAAATTGGTACCTTAGTAGTTTTCGAGAAAATCGATTTTGAAGGTGGTCCGGCGGTAGTCATGTTCCCTTCAGCAGGACCACAATGAGCGCCGAAAAAGTGGGCACGCTACAGCTATTCTAAGTATACAAATAATTAGTACCCTTTTAAGTGATTTATTTCGTAAAATAAAAACAGAACTGTGTAACATTTATATTTACCGAGAAATCAACGATGATAACTTTCTCGCAATTGTTCAGCAGGACCACGACTTTGAATGTTGATTCCAAGTTAGAGAAGCTTGTCGCTTTCCTCAAACCTACATAGAAAATTAGTACCCTGCAAGATAAAATTTGTACTCCAGTAGTTTACGAGATATACCATGCCATTGGTGGGGTGGCGGTAGTCATGGTGCCAAATTTTCTTTTCAAGATTTCTCTATTAAAAACTCTGTGATTTCTTCTCAAATTTATACAAAAATTAGTACTTCTAAAGAAGTTATAACAATGTTAACCTTCCCCCTTTCTCAGACCCATCCATGTTCATTCTCAAACCAAAACATTCCTCCATATTATTATAGATATTTACAACAGTTACTTGTAACTGTTTTTTGACAGCAGTTTTTATTAGTACCCTGCAAGATAAAATTTGTACTCCAGTAGTTTAGGAGATATACCATGCCATTGGTGGGGTGGCGGTAGTCACGGTGCCAAATTTTCTTTTCAAGATTTCCCTATTAAAAACTCTGTGATTTCTTCTCAAATTTATACAAAAATTAGTACTTCTAAAGAAGTTATAACAATGTTAACCTTCCCCCTTTCTCAGACCCATCCATGTTCATTCTCAAACCAAAACATTCCTCCATATTATTATAGATATTTACAACAGTTAATTGTAACTGTTTTTTGACAGCAGTTTTTATTTGTTCTTAATAATATCAATGTAGATCATGTCTATAGTGTTATCTCCTCTACTATCAAGCCTGTTAAAGTACAATTTTAGATGAGCTATGGTTAATTAGGTGTATTATTTTGCAGAAATTACTCAAATTCCCATGGAAGCCAGCTACAGAACAGCGCATCGCACGGCATGACGCCTCAGTCATGAGGAACTGGAAGGAACTAAAAGAGGGTTCTATAGACATACCACCAGAACTGAGAAATCATTTCCTGAAATTCTCAAACAGAACTATTCCCCCATTGAATCGGGCATCAGTAAAAATTGACATCACACCTAAACAAGACCTAGGAGAGTTTGAGCAGATTGTGAGGAAGTGTGCAGAAAAAGAGAACAAAGATAACTCGACAGAAAATAAACAAAGCAACACTCTTGCTCTGCCTAGTCCACACTCCTCAAAACCACAAAATAAAAAAATCAGACAAAAAGTAGACCCAAAACTAATGACATTAGAGGAATTAACATCAAAAATAAAAAATCGCCTAGAAAAAGGTCGCAACATAGACATAAATGATCGAATTATAATAACTTCTACAAAAGCACCAACACCATCAATTTCCGAAAAAGTGCAGGAAGAAATGGATTTGTTCCATGAAAGTCATAAAGAAACTAGAGTAGTAGAATATAAAAGTAAAACTGACGATCCTAAAGAGGTTATGAACTATCCAGAGAGAATAAGAATTCCAAAGAAAGCTCATAAGAAAGGAGCTACTTATAAAGTAGATGATTGCTACTATGACCATGATGGCAAATTCTTGTATAGAGTTTTAGGTATGTCTCAATAAGAAAAATGTAAGGCGGATGTCACGCTACCACGGGCTACGCTCCGGTGCGCGGGAAACGAGGCCCCCGCGTGAATGTACATACAAATTAAATAATAAGCGCTTCTTCGCGGGGCGCGCTGTAGTGCAAGATCCGCTAAGTATTGTATGTAAGTGATAAATAAAACAATTGATATTGAAGCCTTATATATTTTTTTTTTATAAAAATTATATGCATTTTATTACACTTGTCAAAATAAAATAATCTTTATTCAATAACAGAACTCAAGTTAATTGCCTGTCTTTTATGACTGTAGCTTTGAATATTAATATACATAATTCAATTTAGATTTTGCTTATGATGAATATTTTACAACTTCAAATACCTATGTGGCTTGTACATTTTTTATGGAACTTGCAATATGGCTTGTACATGATCACTAGTGTACATAAAGTTCATTGGTGTTAAACATGAAATATACTTGTTTTATCATAATAAAAATTGGAAAATTAATAAGCCAAGGTTGTAGATATACACATATAATTATTGTAGATTCAAATAAATAAGAATCACTAGAATTTGATCGAACAATTTATTAGTTTCATGACTTTCTTGTTTTTGTTTTCTTCTAGTAACTAATGTTAGTTTCAATAAATAGTGTTGCATATTATTTTGAATACAAATAATATGAAATACTTTGTTAGTATCCTGAGTATTTGTGAGTTGCAGTATAGATTAACTGCCAAGTAAAATAAACCATTTGTGTTTATGTACATGTTTCATTCAATTCTTTCTTTGTGTTACATTCCACTATAGATACTTTTAATACAGTTCAGTAACATAAGTACATTGCGCGCCACGAAAGATGAGACTTGACCCCGCCTCCCCCGCTCTTTCCGCCGCCCCTATGACGTCCGGTCCCGTCCCGCACTCAGACCTCATACCGCTAAAGATACCTAAAATCGTGTACTGCGTAAGTCAAACCACGTGGTGTATCAAGTCTCATCTTTCGTGGCACGCATTGTATGTTTTACGTCGAACCGTGCTACGTTTTACTAAAGGCGTACAATGCTACTCAGAAGACATTGCAGTCATAATAAGATCTGCATCCTAATTGCATAACACATTTTCAATCGCAATCTGAATCATTTTTAAGGACATTGCTTCGTATGTTCGACAAAATTATCTGCTCACAAGGTAAATGACGCAATGAATATTGTTGAACTGTCAACGTGAAATCTATTGCTACTGTTGGTGTGTTACGCAATTACACCACTGATGTGATAATATTATATGGTAATACAAATAATAAATGAATATGATTTCATCATATACCAACTAACTATATTGACACTTTCATGAATACTTTTGAATTTTGGCAGTCACATTATTTAGTGTCTCTGAAATAACGTTATCTGATATCGCAAAAGTAACTACGTGTACAAAATCTTGATGCTACTCCACAATTCCTATAGATTAGAAACTAATTATGGTGTTATATTAATCACACAGGGTGCTCGGGACATAAATAATGTGACTATGTAAACACACACAGACTCTTCATACAATTCGTTTACGAACTCAACCGCGTCACATAATTAAGCACATTACATACCGCCCTCCGTGGCCTTACACCTACTCTATACAACAACTCTATGTACATACGTTATTACGGTCACCGTCCCGATTACTTAACTTAGCACCCGCGATCCTAGTCTAATGGATATGCTGAATCATGAATTTATTACATTAGATTGCTTATGAGTGAATGATACTTCGAAATATACTTTGGGGCAATGTTCATGATAATTAGGCCACAATATCCACACAATTCCACCTATTTTACAGTTCTGACCTTACGGTTAACGATTCTATTAATAGATTCATCATTTATATAATAGTTTTAATGTTGAATCAAGCGTACCTTGATCCCGTTTGGACGGGCTTATGAAGTTCGTCAAGTTCCGGTTTTGTCGTCGTCATACACAAATGTAATGCTTCGATAAACTATATCGTTCTAAAATAAAATGGACGGTACTCCCTACTAATGTTGTATATAGAACGAAACGCTCAAAACTAAACTACAAAAAATAATAACTCTATCAACAATGCATTTCTACTCATTATACATATAAGTTTCTTTATACTGGTTTAAGTGTAAATAATAATATAATGTATGTAAATTAACATCATGGGATTCGGAACTCGTGTTCGAGTAGCCCCGTCGTAAATAAAAGCATTGCAAGCTGGAGTTTACGTTTACATGAATTAATAAAAATGGTGCATTTTGAGGTGCAGCCCTGCGTTATACGCTTTCAAATTCACAAATATTGCTGCGCGATAATGATCGCTTTGTCAGACATACACACACCATACAAGACCAGAGTATATAAGGGTGAAATTCGCGCTGTAAAGAGCTAAAGAGCCGTATATTTGACACTTGAACGTTATTAAACCCTACATTACAACGAGGTCAAACTGAACAGACGCACCTGCGTGTACGCATACGCAGTTTCGATATAGTCTTCTGTTTTAAGTAACTGATTGCTTCAAGTAGTGGTCGCTTCCACCACCGCATGAGCGAAGAACTTTTAATAGGTAGGCTTTTTGTAAGGATAAATCTAAAACTGGTCATGTATGGTAGGTAGTCTTATGATGTTTTTCAAACCTTCGCGCCAATGTGTTCAAACGCCTGCATTAATTAAAAACCCCATATTTCTAAGATAAATAAAATTGTATTCGTGAGAGGTCCCCAATTAATGCAAGCGTCTTCAATCGAAAGCGTCCGGCCGTTACCACATCTAGTTTTAGAAAGCGGCTTTGTAGAGTGTCGTAGGAGTGGGCGATACAAATCGTATATAGATACAATATCTATATATCGGTACAATATCCAGTACCTATATATCGGACGGCACTGTATCTATATATCAGGTATCCGCGTACCTAGAACGAGACACTATAACGATATCGTATCACATGATCTATGATATTCGGTTCAAACTGATTCCGGTACAGTAGTAGTTATACGGTTGTAGGTACCGTATCCATGCGATGCGCTCGGGCGGGAGTGATGTAGCTAGAGATGAACGAGCGAGAAAGCGCGTTAAGCTAACGTCTAATACTAATTTTAAACATTATTTACAGGAGCATAGAGTTTAATATAGAATACATTATTTTGTAAACACAACGTCAAAGGGTTTTAAATCGTACCTATGGCATTCTCAACAAAAAATGTTTTAAAATCATTTTACCTACGTGACCCTTGACCTTGATTGCACTTTGCTGTTTTCGTAGATACTTTTCGTGTTCTATTAAATACGCCTTTAAATACGCCTGCATTACCTTTATTGATTAACAGTAAACTTTATTTGTTTCAGTTATTAGTAATGCGGTCATTCTTCAGTTATTAGGAAAGTTCAATTCACTCATGACTGATGAATAGGTACTTGACCTATTTAAATAATTGATAAAAAAAAAGTGAGCCGTCACGGGACGCCTGGCAGATGTGAAACATCGACATTATTTTGTAAGAGTAATATGATTGAAAAGAACAGATTGCGATATAAACAAAATATGGCATAATGATAAAATAAAATATTACGATTTCGCGATTTTTTTTTGAATCGCAGTCGATTGCGTATGGCGACGCGTCGCCACACAGTACCTACACAAGACTGTGACTGTATATAATTATACACCATCATATAGCGTGGCGACGCGTCGCCACGCCAGAAATTTGTTTTACGCGCGGCTATAGATGTTTCACATCAAAAATATAAATCTAGAAAACCGAAACGGCTGTACTAGTTTCATTTCAGAGTGCCATATTATCAACAATACATTCACTGATTTCGAATATACAGTTACAAATAAAATACAATGATGTACATGAATCGAACAAAACCGAAACCTAAATATCACAGTACCAATTTCGATTCCGAGTTCCACACTGATTCAGCCAATATATAGATATTGAAATATATAGATACGATATCCGATATTCTAAACCGAAACATAGATACGATTTGATATAGTGTAAAAGCGATATTACCCATGCCTAGAGTGTCGACTCTATCGCTCATACCTCTCTTTCTAAAGTTCGATGTGTACACGTACAAGTTTACTCGTCGACGATAAGTCGCAGTCGTTTGAAGTAGTGTCGGCAGCAGACGGCGGTGGGAGAAGGGGGTAAGTCTTGTGGTCTTGCTTCGCCTCCTAATTGGTCGAGCGCTCGCGTGTATTCTCGTTGAAGTGCCATCAGGTCGATGTTGTGCTCGCCGAGGGCTGCCATCGCGAGGAATAATATGTCTCTGTGAATTGTAAGGTTGTTTTTAGTAAGGACCTTTATAAGATAGTATTGTAGTCGATAATGATTCATTTGTAGTCAGAATTTACTCTTTTTTAAATCGACTTCAACAATAGACTTTGTTACAATAGAGTTTGTAAATCCAAGTTTTTCTATAAAACTGACTGATTTATGAATAAAAACCGTTGGTTTTAGTAAACCCTCTTAATAAAGAAAATAACATAAATACTAGTTTTTACCCCCTTACTAATAAACGTATCATATCAGATGAATAGTTACACACCGATTTCTCTCTTTCAGTCGTTAGTAATTCGACTTTCGAAAGAAGAAGACAAAGCGTTTTGTAACAATACAGACGCTACACAACGTTTATTAGTGAGGGGGCAAGTCTATTTATATCCATGAAGTGGTATGAATAGATTATAACACTATGGAATAATTATAATCCTTATGTTCAACACCAGTTAGTTGCATTACATACCTGTAGAAGGAATGGTATCGTTTGTTGTTGGACGTGTTCTCTCTCCACGCGGCTAACTTACGTAGAGCGTCTGATAGGTCGTTGCTTAGCAACCCGTTGAGGACCGCTAGTGCCACACTGTAATATAAACACGTAACTATTTATTAATGTTCTCTTTAACACCTTATGCGCCAGCCCTGGAAATGCTTTGTTCGTTTTTTTTCAACTGTAATATTATATTGTACAACTTCTCTTCAGTAACATGTCAGACCAGAACCATCGCATTCCAGGACAAAGGGCTTTTTAAGACAAAACAGAAACTCAGCATACTATCTAAACTGCTTTTCTAAATGGTATTTTATTGGAAGGTGGTCTAAAGGTTGTCTTTAAAAGGTCATTTTAAGAGTAAGAGCGCCCATTGTGTCACCTATGTAAAGTTTTCCATTTATATGGTTTACATAAGCATAACAAAGAGTTTTTAATTGTATTATATTTGGCAAACTAAAGAACTCCAGAAACTTTCACAATTAGCAGTACTGAAGAATGCTTCCTTCACCTTGGAAGTTAGCTAACTGGTTATTTTTTACTGCGTAATGAATGATGTACAGCCGACAAAAGAATGAAGAAGAAACACCAGTTTACTTACGTGTGTCCTGCATGAGCGTCGTCCTCAGTAAGTAACAAGGCCTGCAGCGCACGAGACCGCTGATGATGTCTACGCTTGGAGCGCCACGCGTGGTGCAGTGCGGCACCCGCTTCGCCGGCCTCTACTGTTGCGGTGCCGCCGCGAGAGTACTCCCACGTGCATATTACTCGACAACCACCTGTTATTAGAGATTTGTATAAGTTACAAGTCATGTGCCCAATGGGATTTCCCATCTGCAACTTCTCAGGAGCGTTATATGAGTTTCCATATAACGCTCCTATAATCTAATCTCCTATAATACAACTAACTTCTACTAATAAACAGAAAGTCTAAGTACCAACTTCCACGTTTAATTTTATTTTAATCCTGCCTTATTGCTCACTTTTGTTATTTACGGAACACTTGTGCAAAATTTCGTGCTTCTAGCTAGAGGTTTAGGCTGCACGTTATCTATCAGTGAATAAATGAACGAATTTAAACTTTTATTAAGTAGATATTTAGTTCATTATAGGGCTACATAGTAAGAATATCATAAAGTAAAGGGTATGCATGATCCTTGAAAAGGTCATAATATGAAATCCTAATCGAGCTATGGAGGTTCTAATAGCTGATTAGCTACTGGACCCTTAATTTTTTTCTCTATCTGCACCGGATGTTGGACACAACAATAAGCCACTGCTCTGTCAGATTCTTGTACCTGTTTAGGCTAATTGGTCGGTCAGCAGTATATATGGTGTAGAGAACCGGTCCCAATATACTTCCCTGTGGTACTCCTGACTTGATCTCATGCAAGTCGGAAACTTCATCATGAATCTTTACTTCAAAACATCGCTTGCTGAGATGAAACTTTAATATGTGGTAAAACGAGTGTGGTAGGATCTTTTTGACTTTGGATAATAGGCCCTCTTGCCACACTTTGTCAAAGGCCTGGCTAATATCTAAAAAGACTACTAAACAATATTTCTATTCTTCCAGCTATCTCCTTATACGATAACGTCGACGATGCGGCGAACTTGCTTGATCGTTCCGTGGCTGTTCCGGAAGCCGAATTGGTAATTTGCAGTGAGGTGTACCTTCATCCTTTCTAGCAAAAGTTTCTCGAAGAGTTTCCCTATTATCACCCTAGTTAGACCAAGGTATAGTAAATATACAGTTGAATAGAATTGCTAAAACCCTCAAAACTTTCATTTAATAGCCCTTCTCAAAATAACTATATAAAACCAAGTCCCCCCGCCGCGTCTGTATGTCTGAACACAATAAACACTATAATAGTCACCAATGGACGGAGTGATTCTTATGGAAGGTTTAGGTATATAATTCATTAAAGTTTTGTGTAAATTGGCTGAAATCTGACGATGACTGTTGAAGATGTCGGAAAAATCATGATGACTGGCAGCTGCGCCAATAGTTATATGAAAACAATGTATAAATAGGATATTTTCCAACATCCACGCGGACGAAGCCGTGGGCAAAAGCTAGTGTTATATCATTTTTCTTCGAAACTACAAGGGAAAATCGTTAAATACTAACAACATTCAATAGAAAAAAATTGCATGCAATTCTTGAAAATCTTTATTTCTTGGTCTCCATTGACGCTCCAAAATAGATACGTACAGCAGAACTAGATATTAAACCTCTTGATTTCTCTGAAAATACACAAAGGGAGAGAGAGATTGAAATAAGGAATCGAGTAGTAACCAAATGGAATTAAAAGGATTCGTATAATGGTATCTTACCTCGACAAAACATTAAGCCGTACTAGCGATCGCCCAAAGTCGAAAAATTTGTATTCTAACAATATTTGAAGACTTACACCCGTTTATGAATTAAGAATTTTTAAGTTGCCGCACCGTGGTTCGTGAGCTTGTCCCGAGGCGAGGCGATTACGTTACGATTGCGATTAGTGTGCGTTGCAGTAGGGATTTTCATACAAAAAATACTGAAAGGCTCGAATTGATACGGTGCCGATCCCTTTGCGGTTTGATACGTGTGTTGACAAGTTCTCAAACTAAAATTCTCTATTCGAAAACCGGGATCAAGTATTTTTTCATGACACTCGATCAGATGGTAATTTTTGACAAGGTATTCACAGCCCGGCTAGCTCAGTCGGTAGAGCATGAGACTCTTAATCTCAGGGTCGTGGGTTCGAGCCCCACGTTGGGCGAATCTTTTTGTTTGTTGAGTATCTACGTACAAATTATGAATTCATTCTCGGTTTGTCTCTGTACCTGTAGGATTAAAGATTTGGGACCATCCACGCTAACATAACTAAACTAATATTGTAGAGAAAAAGAATTTTTTTTTTGGATATTTGTTTGTCGCTTTCACGCTAAAACGGCTGAACGGATTTGGATGAAATTTGGCACATGGGTAGACCATGACCTACACCCTATTAGCGTAATATAGTATCAATCTCAATCTGAACTATTTTGAAGGATATTGCTAATCCATCGCTTCATATATTCGAAAAATGTGTCTGCTCAACAGCTACATAACGCAATGAATATTGTTGTACTGTCAAAATGAACGCCATTGCTACTGATAGAGTGTTGCGCAATTAACCCTCTGGATTAGGACATTTTATCTCGATATTCCCACGAGATCAAGCCATATGCGGGTGAAATCGCGGGCGCAGCTATTCTTTATAACTTAACTAGCTGACCCGGCCACGCGTTGCTGTGGCTAACGTTTTTGTGCAATAAAATAATATTGCGATTATAAATGGAGATGTGAGCTATCCTATCTTTCAAGTTGGATCAAACTGCACACGGTGTACAAATTTGATTAAAATCAGTTAAGTAGTTTAGGAGTCCATCGCGGACAAACATCGTGACACGAAATTTATATTATTAAGATTTCACTTACCACTTTTCTCCGGATCATGCAGCATATCCGTACTGTGATACTTCGTTGCGAAGTCCGGACACAGTAAATCAGGCAAATGGTTCTCGATGTTGGCTCGCTCTAGGAACCAGACCAAGTTCCAGTACACGATCGGATGCGATTCTACGAAGCCCGACTCTGCTAAACATGTGTCGCCTTCCCTACCTGGAAAATATTAAACGATATTTTTAATGATATTGATATTACTACACTTACTGATATTGACTTTCGCAAAAGTTTGGATAGGCAAAGATGATAACCGCAGATAGGTGTGGTACCAAAGACGCTAGTGCAAATTATCAGGTTAACTGCTTTCTTCCAAAACTGAGATTTTTAGGTTTGCCGGGAAGATTCGTAACTAAACGTTAATTTATAATTGCTGCTAATTATGTCTATGTGTAAATAGAACAAAATCAATATATAATTTAATTTCACATAAACCTACATGGGCGCTTATGAAACGTCAGAAGCTAGGTGCACGGTTCCAATTGGTCCTTTCCTATGGAGAAGAGCCGGCAAGAAACTCCACGGTTACTCTTGTTAAAAATAATTGGCTTTTACAATGTTTCCAATTTACAGTAGGTATGGGAGGACAGCGTACGTCCGTCAACAAGTACCAGGTACTTGATAAAATAAAAAATGGTCTACAGATCTAGTCTACAAGGCCTACGAAGTCCTCATAAAATATAAAAATCTACTAAAACCAAGTGATATGAATAATCTTTGTAATGTACAGACGCCAGCACATCAAGCTACTACAATCTGTCAAAATTCTTTAATAGATTTTCAACTTTATCGTTAATGCATAAGGTTCAAATTTGATTGGGAAAATTTGACAGTTTCGGGTAGCTTGATGTGCTGGCGTCTGTACACCATAAATATTACAGATATAAATGTAGAAATTTTACAAGCGGTGACACAATGAGCGGTCTTTTCGCTAAAAGCGATGTTTTAAAGACAACCTTTGGATGGATTAAGGGAGAATACAGAGATAATACAGCAGTAGTCTGTGGTGTACCATTTACATATATACAATGTGAGATTGGCAATTGGTGACTAGAATACATACCTAATATAGATTCGAATTCTTTCCTCAATACCAGAGGATTTAAATAAGGCACGCTGAATGTTTCTGCTTGTTTTTGGTCGGAACGGATTATCTGCAAACAACAATATATTTTTATGTATTAAGTGATTTATGTTCGTCTTGCTCTTGTAATTGATAAAAGTTCTAGGTTGTCCTCTATAGTTTATAGTAATACACTGCGTAGCAAGCTTTATACGCCGTACTCATATCAAACTATTTGACTCGGAACAAACAACAGAAGTAAGTGCGATCTACTCTGCGTAGAGTACTAAGTTGAACTTTTTTTTTAATATCATTAGTTATGAAAATTAAAACATTTACACATATCCCTAGAAAAGTATACGCTTCGAGAACGATCGTCTGTCTTCGGAAATACGAACGCGCGATGATGAGATCTAATACAACCATGTAACTCAACCCTCTGTTAAAACCATGGAAGAACTTGCCTATTTTGAATTACAATGATCACAAAATTATACATTAACAACTCGTTGCAATTCTTTGGCATTTTTATAAAATGGAACCTTTATAAACTTTTAAGTGTCGATGACAATCTGCGACCGGAGTAGGTAACCCGCTGGGGATAAATCTCCATAGAAACGAGCAATGATAACTGCACTACTACGAAGCGCGGTAGTACATAATTTAGGAGCTTTGTCTCTGTGGGGGGTTACTCTTTAGCGCGATTTTCGTGCTAATTCGGAAACACGAAGATTATCGAAGCGCATACTTTCTCTGGTTTAACTGTAGTTTACCTGTATAGACAACAACGGCACAGTATGTCGTCCGCACGCGATGCAGCGCGTGTTCAAGTTAGAGTCGTCTGCGGCCCACCCCGCCATAATGTCTTCGTCATATAGGAATGCAAGGCATTGGTGACATTGTGAGCACGACGATAAGTGGACCACTATTGATGAGGTCTCTGACGTTGGTTGGTCCTATCGAAAAAATAGAATGCATCAAATATCGAAATTTATAAATCTGAAGATTATTTGAAATTCTGAAACTAGCTACAATTAATATAGCTTTAAGATTTGATTTTGTTGTTATTAGTGCTTTAAGTCTCGGCTACCAGTTTAGCCCGATAACAGCAATAGATTACATACTGGGTCACAATGCAATGTTTTCACTTAGAATAAAACTGTATTGACATCATAATTCTAGTCCGTAATCCGTGCTGAGGGCTTTATTATATTTATCATGAGTATAACTCATGTTGTTACCTACTTGAATTGTCTCCATCATCGAGTCAAAAAATGTTTTTGTTTGGAGTAGTGTACTTTTTAACCAACTTCAAAACATTTTGGGTGTGCATTCGGCGAGTTTTCTAGCATACATTTTTATCATCAGTTATTTCAGATTTGTCTTTTTTTTTTTGCTAAATTATCTTTCACAGAGCTATGTATCGTTAAGTAGTAAATAAGACTACTTACACTCGTAACAGGGTACAAATTATCGGGTAGATGCGACACCAGAGTGGCTAGCGAGCCGCGTTCCATGGAACAGGCTAGCTCAGCATCGCTTGACGCGCGTCTGAACCCAATACCTCCCACCCATTCTGCAAATACAATATATTAAACAGGGTTAATACTAAAATGTGGTAAAATTGGAAGAATAAACCAACTACAAATCAATGACGTATCTAATTATTTTTGAGTAAAAAATATCGTTATATTGTAACTTTAAAGCCCCGTATTAATTGTAAAGAATATTGAGAAATGATTTCGTATTATTTTCTTAGCAACATCAAAAATGTTAATGACAAAGTTGCGAGTCTATTTACCATGGATACGGGTCATTAGCATGTTGACAGCAACACTGCAAAATTCCAAGTTGCCAGCAACATGTTTTCCGCAACACAGAAATATATTGTGTTTCGCAAAGAATACGCGGCTTTCTTAATCTGTATTATCGTTTACTTTATATTTAAAAAAAAGTAATAACCATCTGGATTGATCTCCGACGACCCATCAGTAGAATCTTCCTCTCCCATCAAACTGTTAAGCGCACTTGTCGCGTTTCCAAACGCGCCCTTCACAGGCGTGGAATTAGCTGATATAACCTCTTTCATTTCGTCGAATTTCTTCGCCATACTTGTTGCCGCGGATTTGAGGCTGCTTAGGCCACTTTGTAGTAGTTCGTTTGACCTCTTTCCAGCTATACTCGATGGACTGAAAGATTTATTCTTATGTAGCAGGACATTAAAAAAATCTACAGTGGGATGGTTTCTTCATTTGTTTTTAAAAAAAAAGTTGACTTATATGGGTAGTAGAAAAATCTATTATAATATACAAACACTAAAACAACCATGCTTATCACAAGACAGTGCATTGAAAAGGCTAAAACATGCAAAATATAGACGAACAGTGGTATGTGGTCCATGTTTTAAATACTAGATTTTTCAACACAATGAAGACATCAAACTTTTTCTGGACACTAAATGGGAAAATTAAAAGATGGGTGGCATCAGTGGCATGGTTTTATCAAATTTCATGAATACTCACAGCAGACAAAGAGTGGCGCTGCATTAATTTTGTTTACAAAAACATTATTATTTTTATTTTCAGTCACTTTTGTATACAAGGTCAAAAAAAAATTAACTAGCGAAACGCCACAGTCATAATGGGCATCGATTTCTAAACATAACAAAACAAAGAAGATGTATTTTAGAAAACGACGGAGATTACCTGCGGTCGTTGAAACAAAAAAAAAAGTATTAAATAACGTTTATCGTGTTTAGATAATTATAGCGCATGTATCAGAATGGTGTGGCCAAATTTAAGGGTGGTGGTAATTAGTGATGCAACGGATCTCTGTTTCTGTTTCCGCAAGTGCGGAAGTTCCGCGCGATTTCCAACATCCGTTTCTGCTTCTGTTTCCGCAACTTTTATAACGGAGATTTAAACGGAAGTTTACAACCGAAGAAGAACACCGGAACAGATTGTTAGGTGCAAAAGCGGCCAAATTACTCTTTATAAAATATAAGTTGCCACTACTAAATTTTGAATATTAATAAAATGTTCAGTTGCAAAGTTACAATATTGTTTTCTATAATAGATTTCTAATATATCTATTTCTAATCTAGATTTGGTGTATTTGATACTTAATAAAGAATTATATTTGTAAATTTGTTTTTTTTTTCATATTATTTACACTTCCGTTTCTGCATCCGTTTCCGTTTCCGTTTCTGCTAAAATTTACTTTTGACATCTGTTTCCGTTTCTGGTTCCGCTAAGACACTTCCGTTGCATCACTAGTGGTAATGACCATGAAATTGAACAACTTTCTCCAAGAGACTAAGATCCTATTCGCGAGAAAATTCTCAGCCGTCAGACACACACTTGGGTTGAGTAGTTATTGAACTTTTGTATGGGACAGTTGAAATTTTTTTCGCGATTACGATGTTGGTACCATGGAACAATTTATTCAGTTTGATGGACCTTAAATATGACCAAACCATTCTGATGCATGCTGTAGATACTAATCACGTCTGTGGAGTTTCAGTACCAAATTTTACTTGATCCTGTATAAAGGGGTTTTCTTTGATGGTTATTCGAGATTCTTACCTGAAGTAATTCTCGATCATAGCCTTCCCCAGTTTCATGTTTTCCTTGCGCAACGACAGTCGGGCTGGCGAATAGCGTCTAAGAAAACAAACAAGCTAGCGTACTGCGTGTCGGTGCGGTTAATAAAATAACAGAGCTATTTTATTAGAAAAAGTAATAAAACAAATAGACTGGTTGCATCTTCAAGTACATATAAAAATAAAATCCATCAAGCCGTTTAGGCTACAGGGCGTGCCATTCGTGCCAAAGAACTATTTCCTTGGTGCAAACCATTAGTTGCTTCAAGTTTATTGGATGCCACAGACAAGAAATAAGCATCATGTAAATAGGTGGTGTTAAAGTACGTTAGTCCCAGTCTTAAACATGTCCAAAAAAAAAATGCCCTTACATAAATACGTTGTATGTATGTCTATACATAATTACATACATATACTTACTCTCGAATAACATTATCCTTCCTCCTTTTCGGGCAGTCAGGTAAAAAAAAAACTAACTTTAGGATAAGGACTTTACGTTTTTTTTTTTCGGCATGTACAAGACTGGGTTTTTAACATACCTTACAACTCTATTTACACGATGCTTGTGTCTTGCCTGTGGCACCCAATAAATTTGAAGCAACAAATGGCTTGCACTGACTAAACACTTTAGTTTAGCGAGCAACTTGAAATTTTTGTTGTTGCTTCATTTTATGGTGTACCATAGACAATTAAAACACACCGTGTAAATCTGGCTTAATGGAAGCATCTTTTAGCTGCATCAGTTGTGTGATCAATTCCGTTAAATCCTTTGCAATCATAGAATAGTAAGTGTCTTATGTAAAAGGGGATTTGAGCATTAGACCTCTTCCTAATGCTCAGACAACTAGCTTGATTTCTTTTTTGACATTTATACTGACGTTAGTGTCAATAAATTATTACAAAACTTTTACTTGACGAGGCAACACAGCTAAAATTGAAAGCTACAATAAAAACTAAAAGAAAATGATAGCAGGGAAGCAAAGGGCTCCCCTGACAACGAAACGAACATGCTTAGTATTGAACAAGATGTTTGTCGTGAACTAAAACATAGCAGTGACATCTATACAATATAGACAACAAGTTTGTATAGTAATATTTACACATCGAAATTATCTTGGTGTACTTTAAGTTTTGAACTCTTGATAAAATAACTATTCGATAAATATGGTCATTTTTCTACTGCAAGTGTTGTGTAATAAGATTTTTTATATGTTATGTTATATATAAAAAATCACATTCAAAATAATCTAATTTTTTTAAAAATAAAACTATATCATTGAACCAAAATCAAGTACATTTTATACGCAACTTGTGTTTGCTAGCAGAGTAGAATAGCCAAATAGTCATTAGAATTTTGAGCACACCAAAACAATGAACACATGAATTCATAACAGTAATTACGTAATTTCTGAATTAACACAAAATTACTTAGCTCACAAAATCAAGTTCTATTTTTTTAAACACATATCCAAAAAATCAACACTCAACTCACCCGAAACTAATTTTGAGCGTGTTCCCCAAACTGACGAGGCTCGAGGACACGGTCCCTGCAGGCGCCGTCTCACTTCTGTGCAGTTTCCTGCGCACAGGAAACTATCGAGGTTATCTTGCTCAAAAGGGGCGCAGCTCTAGCCATACTCATACG
The DNA here is from genome assembly GCA_927399505.1 of Luperina testacea. Classification (NCBI taxonomy): domain Eukaryota; kingdom Metazoa; phylum Arthropoda; class Insecta; order Lepidoptera; family Noctuidae; genus Luperina; species Luperina testacea. The sequence continues at coordinate 7,778,472 of OV656771.1, forward strand.
TTAGCGGGCGCAGTGTAATGTAAGGGGGCGGTAGGGGGGAGGCACTCGACTATGCTCAGAGGGATAACTAAGATGTAGGTAGTCTTACATCCTATGAATTAAATTCCATTCACACCGTGGAGTTTTTCGCTTCGTATCTTCGAGGTAAGAAACTTTTTCTCACTCTTTATTTGAGACATCGTAGACACTTGGTACCAGAAAGCTAATGAAGTAGCATCATTTCTAGACGGTGTCACAAGACTATGAGCCGTTAACCAACGTGTCTATGAATGACATTTGCGTATACGGTCTTAGTTATGACTCTGAGCATCTACGTGAGGGATGTAAACAAGGGTATTTTTTGCATTACATGCTGCTTAAAGAGTTTAGATAGTTTCCAAGCGTTTAACAGAAAGTTAAAGGGAATACAATCTCACACACATATTGGTAAGTACTATATTATTCTAATAAAAACAAAAAGAAAGCCTGATGAAAGTTGATATTCCCATAAACATATATGTGGATTTTTCTGAAAACCTGTTACTTCCATCACTCATTTTGGGTAGCTGAACACAAGTGATTAGTTAACATGGCCAAATTAGGTACATACACAGAATTTTCAACGGGAATATCTACCATCTTACAGGTTATCCGCAATGAAGGACTTTCCAAATCAGGAAGTATAATACGTATTTGAGCACTCGACGCGACGGCCAGTCGGCAAACTCGCGTCCCAGCTTACTTGTCGATTATCAATTACAGGGTGCTTACTCTTCAATTTAATTCCGATAGATCGACATTGGAATTGTGACGTTTCGTACTCTTAAGTTCGATGCTAGCGCCAAATGATTTTTAGATTGGGTGTCCATTTTGGAGAACTAAGTGGAGTTGGGTTCGGGCTTGGCATGGGGTAATTGATGACAATATTGTTTTCAAGAGTACCGAATCACGTGACTGTAAAATAAACGTTGGAATCATATTGGCATCTCATTGGAATTAAAATTAGTTTGGAGAGTAAGCCCCCAGGTAGTGCGGCGCACTTCGACACGGACCGTTCTGACCACTCACAAATTACCATATCCATATGATATGGTAATTTGTAATGTATGGCATACCATCACATGCAGGCTGCAAAGAAAGCTCATTAACATATATTCAAGGAAGGTGTATACCCTGTAAGTTCCTGCGGTGGTTCATCTTGAAACGAGTTGCTCCTACGATGAAACAGTTTGGGACTGACGCTGAGCTCGTGTTTCGGTAAGGAGGGCTCGTCGGTCGGGGGCGACACGGTCGGTTCTTGTGGTAGGTCGGGCTGACTTAATGCGCCGAGCGGATCGTCGCTCAGAACTGGTGTGCGGGCTGATACTCTGTAGTAAGTAAGCGGGAATAATTATGTCACGGTTTGAATGTTTATTCGTTTGTTTCGTAGTTTAGAAGCTGTTTCATGAGCATCTATACATATTGTTAATTGAAGTCGCTTCTCATATGTCTACGTGACCGCATTGTTCTTCTAATTCTTAAAACTATGCGGGACACTAAACGCCCCTCGACGTAATAACAATAAAAGTTCTGTCTCATTCAGTGTCCTTCAATGGGTTAAAAACTACGCAACAGATTTTGATGCGGTTTTTAACCATAATTTAGATAATTTATTTCGAAAGGTTTATGTGTCTAATACGTTCATATTAAATTTACAAATAATAAACAAATCTCGATGTTTTGTCTAATGCGAAGCAGTGGCGGGTCGTTAATAAACAATATACTAACTTGAGTGGTGACGTCTTAGCATCAGGAAGGTCAGTGGCTGCAGCTTCTTTCTCCGGCTCTTCAGGGAAACTCAGTGTTCGCGAACACCGAGATTTTGAGTTGGGTGTTACTACTGAAATAATAAGTGTTTATTATAAAAATTACAGTAGACTGAGCAATACGATGCCTATGTATGGAACCTTCGCCACTGGCGGGTTGGTAGATGTCACATTTTTTTGAATTTGTGGTTCTAGGACATGCCAGTTTCCCTACGATATTTTCCTTCACCGTATAGAGAGCAGTGGCGATGAAATAATTTACACAAAGTAAAGCGCCTGTGAGGATTCAAACCTACGATCTACAACTCGTAAGTCGCAGCCATTTCCACTGGGCCACTACTGGTCTGCTGAGTCTGAGTTTATGATCGGTTAATGGTTATAGGTTCGGTAGCTATTATGTTGGACTACTTTTTTTATTGCTGAACGGCCCCGCTCTTGACCTCGATACCGCCTGATGGAAAGCGATGGATGAGGTCTATGATGGAACGAGCATGCCTAGAAGATGCGTAAGGCACTGGAACTCCCACGCATCGACGAAACACAGCAGGCTGCTTGACGCCGGACTCCGCTGTGAGGGTTGGCGCACACCTATCGTATTATGAAGTATTAATGCCATCATGATTCCAGGTGCGAAAAAAGGACAGTGCTATCGGTCATGTATAACGCCATCTCTCTCTTACACTGGAATCATGATGGCATTAAACCGTCATAATACGCACCCAGGCGGGCGTTATCCCTACCACCGCAAAGGAAGAATTGGCCAGTCAAATAAAATGTTGGATGTGACTGTCCAGGATGCGCCGAGCGTGAGCGTTCAGTTGAGTAACTGGCGGAATAAACTGCGCTACACGAGGAGGCTTCTTCATGCATCCCATTAACAAACGGCGTTCCTCTTCGCGGAATACTGGCGTGATGTTATGTAAGTTTGATTGAGCAACAAAGCTAAGTAAACCTCTTATGACTTAACAATGTAGTACACCTCGTTTTACCAACATAACGTCATTACACTAATAGATTATTATCAGACAAAGTACTGAGTGAGAAGCGTTTTATATCTGTGACGTCAGTAACGACAATACTAACCATTAGGAGGAAACGCTAGCCTCTGTATTTGCTGCACGATCTGCGCGTCTCCTGCGAAGCTCTCCGAACGCGTGAGGATACGCAAGTCAGACGGACTGTCAGGGCTTACGTGTATTGGCTGTTGAAATAAATAAAATAGGTCGGTTATATTCAATTAAGGTGATATATTGAAAAAAAAAAATGTGGTTTGTCTATTTCGTGTAACTTGTTAAGTATGTGGAATTGGGATTTTAAGATTTTGGTATGTTTTTTGACTCTTTGGTCTAGTATCATGTAAAAGGAATACAAGATTTTTTCTCGACACAAAAAAATTGCAATGTTATATCTATTTTTTTAGTTTTTTCGACATCGCGGCGTAATGCTTAAGAGTTATTCAATGGAATTTACTTTAAAACAGAGATCATAATATCAAAGTTTACTCAAAGTAGTTTTAAATTTAATTAATGTATTTTGTTTAAAAAAAAGTAAATTCGTTTTGGCACATACGTCGTTTTATTCCGAGCGCACGCACATTATAGCCATCTCTCTTCTTTTGCGTTTCAAAAGTAATTGTATCGCTTTCGCTCGCTTAGTAGATCAGTCGCTACGATTTATTTACGAGCGCCTTAATAATGAATATAATGTTGGCAAAGAAAAAGTCATGGTCATACAAAAGCAGTTTCATATACTGATTTTATTTATTATTCTACGCAGCCAAAAACAGACGTGATGAATCGCATTGGACTGTTTTTGTGGGTAAATAAATTCAACGTATATTCTGTGCAGCCAGTAACTTTTGTGAACTTTTTAAATTGATAGAATCTGGAATAACTATTACGATAATTTTATATCCGTACCTGTCTTTTCTCGGGTATTGGAATAGGTGTTGATTCTTCGTTGTTTAGTGAGTTACTTCTAGGTCTCGTTGTTTCACTCAAATCTGGGTTGGACGGTACACCTGAAGCAAAACAATTATTAATTTATTGTACACCTTTCTGAAACGGAGTCAAGGTTGATGAGTGGAGGATGCTAAAGGTCATAGCACACATATCAACTCGGAAAGGGATCGTCACCGTATCGCCGTTCGCCTCGCCGTCAAACAGGCGTCAACCTAAGGGTCAGCTCACACCGAGACGCGACGCGGCGCGACGTGACGCAACAATAGTGCAAATGTGTATCTTTTCGTGTAGTAAATAAAGTTAGATTTTGAGCCGCTATTAAAACGTACGCTGGCCCGGAACATAAAGGGCTAAGGAAGGAACGCGGGTGGGTTTTAGTCAGTCTGACACTCCCTTCCGCTCCACCCAGAGCGGGAGGGGTCATTTGATGATTTTCCATCCTAAAAAAAATAAAAAGCACGTAGCCATAGCGGATCAGAAGCTCCGATACGTCGACTCAGCTACGGCTAGGCGACGCCGCGGTTACGGCTAGGCGACCGCTGGTTGATGGTGCAGCAAGTAGGCCGGAGGGGTGAGAGGGGCAAGGGTGGACGAGGAGACGTAAGCTCGGGTACGGAGAGAAGTAAGCGAGAGGAGAGCCGTAACGCACCGCACCGCGGTTACGATTCCGATTAGTGTGCGTTGTAGTAGGGAGTTTTATAGACAGAATACTGAATGACTCGAGTTGATACGGTGACGATCCCTTGCCGAGTTGATGTGTGCTATTACATTAAATGAGGGTTTTCGTGAAAATTTACGACACCAGTTGGCACCACTGTGACAAGAGGTCTCCCAATACAAAATATATGATGACGTTCATCATTCGATTCAATCATTCGTTCATCATTCCGTCATGACTAAAGAAAATATAGGCTCTTTGACAGATGCCTGGACCTGACGTGCCAGTGCTGCCACCTAGCGAACGTCATTTCAGAAAACCCTCATTGAAAAATTCATAGCAAAAAACAAATGAACATCATCCTCATGCCCTTACCCCAAATTGTTTGGAATGAGGGTTTTCTGAAATGACGTTCGCTAGGTGGCAGCACTGACACGTCAGGTCGAGGCATCTGTCAAAGAGCCTATATTTTCTTTAGTCATGACTGAATGATGAACGAATTAATGAATCGAATGATGAACGTCATCATAATTATATTTTATATTGGAAGACCTCTTGTCACAGTGGTGCCAACTGGTGTCGTAAATTTTCACGAAAACCCTCATTGGCGTAGCATGTCTTCTTCTTCCATACACCTCTATTAGCCGTCATCTCAGTAGTCACGTCTTTTCTCACCATACCATCGTTCACACAATCTGTCTCTCGTTTCTTTGGTCATCCTCTGCTCTTATAACCATCCACATTCAAACTTCCTTCGCAGAAAGACGAACATTTTAAACAAAACCTCTGCTTCTACAGCTGGTTAACGCAATACTATGGTCATTGTAACTAGATATTTGTAATATCCTGAGCTATGCATGAGCCTATCAAAGCATCCTATTTAAGGTTTCTTTAAAATAATTAAACCATAAATAAAATTAAGCTAGTTTGAATATTTACCAGATATAAGTATCCCAGCGGCGGCAGACAACCCGTGCGTGTGCGTGCGCGTGTGTGCGTCGCGCACGATGTTGCCGCGACGTACGAGCGCCTCGAACGCGTTAGAGCGAGCCTCTGCCTCGCGGTCACATGCTGAAGTAGATCATTGTTATGAATAACACAATACATCCTAGTAAATTATTGTAACACTGTATAAACGATGTGGTGGTGAGTTTCTTGCCCATTCTTCTCCATACGAAAACTACCTTTTGGAGTGGGCGACTAGAATCAATTCTATTTGTTGTAATTTTTGACGTTCAAAAGTGCCTTTTATGTGCCTATTTGAAATAAATGCTTTGACTTTAACTTTTGACTTTGATGCAGGATCAGTTTTAGTGTTTCGTCTTCAGAGTTAAAACAGTTATTTTTTTAATGTTAGTGGTGCTGATGGATCCCATGACTTATGTACATATATTTTTTGTTGTTTAATAAACCAATTTTTCTGTCTATCTTTAAATAATTTTAATTAAAGTTATTTAAATTAAAATTATAATTAAAATTTAAATTATTTAATTAAATAATTTAATTAAATTTTTTAATTTTGTATTAAAGTAAGTATGCTAGTAAATACCTGAATCCAGACTGGTCCTGCTATTCGCAGGCTCGCAGGCGGCCATGCTAGCGAGGCCGGCTAGCTCCGAACCTTCGCCCACCGCCGCCGCAGACCGCACCCGCGGTAATGTGCTGCTACCTGTAAACAATCGTGCTAACAATTGATGGGTTAAGTGGACAAAGGTGTTATCTGACAAAGACAAAAAAATCCGACTTTATTGTATGAACATAGGTTTTAACTGATGATAAATCGATTCATGGATTTAAAACACACCAATTATAATTCGTAACTATGTAACGAATTATAAGTGGTGATAATATTCGTCGATAAAATGGAGATTCAGAGTGAAAAAAATCAGAAAAAAAGCCATTGTCAGCCGATACCTATGACGTCTGCGCGTCACGTCTAATTTAATTTTGACTTCCGTATACTGCATGCTGCAATATTTTTATAGCACTATGTATCATCACATCACTCAGAAGTGCGATTCCCAGCTCGTGTGTATTACTCAAACTACACCCTCGTTAGTAATCAGACACTTTCTCCCCTCGGTGGACAATGTACTATTTATATTATTTTTATTACAACAGTAAGAAGACGATGTATTTTACCGAGGCAAAAGTGGTCAAAAGTTTCGTGTGTTCTGATGTAAGTTCGTAAGCCTATATTCAACAGTGAGAGTTTGCAATATTGTATCATGAAATGTTATCTTACTGCCAGCGGACGTGGAGCTGAGCAGGTTACGGCCGGCTCGCTGAGCTCCAGCTTTCCGGAACAACGCTGCACCCACTACTGCAATGCGAAGTTTGTTCCACAGAAGCTGAGCACCGCTACACAACAACATATTTTTTTTAAGGATAATTATTTGTCAAGGTCACTGGCAATTTTAATAATAACAGCCGCACGGGTCGATCGGATGTTAAGCTATGCTTGCCGCGGCCGGTTCGTGGATGGATGACTATCTGTTCACGCATCATACGCGTGAACGAGCAGCGGTGGGAGACGCGGGAGGAGAGGGCACAACTGATCGGGTCGGCGGCCGCGCAACGCACTCTCGCCTATAGCTTCGGACGGCGATACACGTACCGTGCTATTAGATTTAAATATTGTACATAACCGAATGTCGGAAATTATACGTACTAAATTCAAGCGGAGTCATTTTTCATTTAAATACCCAACACTATCCATTACAAATCGTGACCCGTCCGTGCCTCGGAAAGCACGCTAAGCCGTGTCATTCCTAGATCTTTGACAGTCGTTACGGGTAGTCAGAAACCCAAGTTTGACAACCAGTCTTACCAAGGGGTATCATGTTACTCAGTAAATGGGTTGTGGAGGTCAGATAGGCAATTGCTCCATGTAAAAAATACTGGTATTCAGCTGCATCCGGTTAGACTGGGAGTTGACCCAACCATAGTTAGGAAGAGGTTACCCAGATTGATATTGATTAACGAATACAAACAATAATTAACTAAATACTATTAGATATGAATGTCCAAAATACCTGGGCATATCCTGCGGCCACGTGGCTTCCAGTACACATCGGTTGTAATACCCATACGTAAGAGCGTTAGGTTGCAGACCAGCGCGTTTCATTAGGAACAGTAGCTGCACCGCTAATACTGGCAGTGAATGATTTCCGCATAGCTGCATCATTACGCGATAGCAGACCTGAAAGGAAGGATATTTTATTGAATTTTCAGAACAAAAGACTGTATCGGGATCGATTAAAGAAAAAAAAAAAAAGGAAAGATTACAGATTTAATAAAATGACCTGGTATAATGAAGAAAGTCATAATGAAGAAGGCCCTATTTGGTTCAGTAATACAAGTAAGAAGTTTTCTCATTTATGCCATAAACAAAGAAGACGTTCAATAAATTATTAAAAAAAAAAAAATGGGTAGGCGAAACATCTAATAAATTCACGGTGCCATCGACATGACAATAGGGATAACACTAATAAGAAAAATAACTACTCTTGAAATGGCCACCAATAAAGTAATTTCAATCCAACATCACTTTGTTGTAGCAAGTTGGTTAGATTACTTTATTCAGTAAAATATAATCTCAAATTAGTAATACGACAAAGTCTAAAGCTCACCTCATCACAAGGAACTTTTAACTTCGTGGCTCTTTCTAACAACTCGTACGCAGCTCTCAATGTCGCATGTTCTTTTCCTCGATTCAACATCATACGGCACGGTAATGACAAGAAGTACAGTGAATAGCAAGCGCCTAGCAAACACTTGGCCCATGCTTCCGCTGATAAACTCGCCTTGCGGGCTAGCCTGGAAAGAATTACGTGAAATTAGAAATATTATGAATGATTAGATAGTGATTAGCATATTTGGATTCTTTATCCTCTTGCATTATATAGATTTGATTAATTCAGTATCGACTGTGTCCATGGTTGACCAAAATTTAATTCTAAATAGTGATTTGAGAGACTTGCGCGGAATGCTTGTACTGTTGAGGTTTTGCATGCACGTACTAAAAGGTTAATTTTCCTTCAATCCATTAACAATTAAATTACCTTTGCCCAGAAGGTTGGGCAGGACTTTGAGAATCACTGGTACAAAATGGTCAGATATAACTGCTAGATGTCATGGTATATCCAGCTTTACAGCAATGCAAGCAGCTTTAAGGGTCACTAGCAAGTAACAAAGGAATACTACACAGAGTGGCAATGACATCGACGCGCATACTGTAACCACAGATTCAGTACATGATTCTTAATTTAAAAAAATATTGAATTGAATTTAAAAAAAGTTTGCTGTTCCAAACATTTTGACTGCACTTTTCTATGAAATAGTAATTTTTTTTTAACAGGTTGCGCGTCGATCTCCTTGCTCTGTATAGACCTATGTTCTGTAATTGCGGTAGCCAGAACATCAGTTCTTAAAACAACACAAACCAGCGGTGCGATTCTGTAAAAATCTCACCGTGAAAACTTAAGTGAAGTGAGCATGGAGTGAGCTGTCAATAGTGTCAATTCCTGGCAAAAACAAACTCACTTCACCTAAGTTTTCACGGGAGATTTTTACAGAATCGACCGGCTGTTTAGACTTTATATTCTATCGTTAGTAGATAAGAGATATTTACCTCTGTGCAGCAGCTATTTCATGTTTAGTCCTCCTCGCCATAGGCTCTGCGTCGTTGAGCGACTCAGCGGAATGTAACGCGGCCGGAGGTAATGCGTGTAAAGCGGCCGCACGAGCTCGCCCACCGCACCACTGTATTACTTTCTCGTCTAGTGTAAAATTTTCGTACTTGTATGTGGCCTCTGGAATAAGGTGTAACGATCAGAATAAGGGTACTTGATGAATTGGAATGGCAAGTGAACGTCCGGGCACAGTTTGGATGGTCCTCGTCGCTACCACCTTGCCAACTAGCTAATCTGCGGGATAATTGCGTAGAAAGGAATGATGATTTGATGATTGATAAGTAGATGATGCTTAACCATTTAACACGCCAACCCAATTACCCCACGCAAGAGACGAAAGAGAAGGTCCGAGTGGGCTCTGCAATTAAAGTTCTTCTTACGCAATTGAGATAACTGGAAATACCTCTTGTTCAAAAGAGACGGCAAGAAACTGTCCATCGAGGTATGAAAAACATCACGATAATAATACTTCATTTTACAAAGGCCGAAAGGTTGTCAACGAAGGCAAGTGTTCACACATTCAAGGAAGCAAAAGAACATCAAACAGTCTTACCGGGATCGGGCGGATCAGGCGGCAATACAAAAGCGGTCCTCTCAGAAACATTACTGGTATCCATTCCTAACAGCTGTTCGTCACCGGCTGCGACTCTTTCTATGCATTCGTCAAAGAACGTTAGTCCTTGGTCCGGTTCATATACGAACGACCGCTCCTCTATGAATCGGGTGAACATTTGTGTGCGCATCATTAGGCCGTAGAAGCGTTGGTGCGTCTGTGAAAGATACGTAATTTAGCTAATGAAGTTTAAAGTAAAGTGAAAGGGTTTTTTGGTACAGACGCACATCAACCTACTACAATCTTCAGATTTCTTTAATAAATTTTCAACTTTATTGCTAAAGCATAATGTTCAAAACTGATTCGGAAAATTTGACAGTTTCGGGTATATTGATGTGCTGGCGTCTGTACAACCACGAATTGGCATAATTACAATTATGAACAACTTTTACTATGGGACCAACCTTGAAATCGCGAAAAAAAAAATCGGCTGTTCCCTACACATTTTGACAAATTATACAAACATAAATGTTGGGAACAGCGAACAGCTGATTTTTTTTCGCGATTTCTGGTCGTTCCCATAGTAAAAGTTGTTCATAAAGATGAGTACAATGACCTCTTAAGAGGTTGTTGGTGTTTTTCCAATAACCCTGTATATTTCTTTAGGAATTTCTAAAAACTTTTATGAAGCCTCATGTCGTCTCGGTTTTATGATCTATGACCTGATTGTTTAAAAAACGTCCGTTTGCAATCAAAATGGTTAATTGTTACAAATTTACATTTAAAATGCTAGTGTAAATTTACGATACACATTAATATTAAAGATTTGCATAATAAAACCTGCTGTCTTACCTTATCCCTGGTCCTCATGAAGGCATCCATATGGAACAGCGCGTGTGGGTCCGTGGTACCAACAGTAGGTGCCTTCGTGATAGGTATGAGATAGTTCCGATAACCTTGGAGGGTCACCGCCATGAAACGTAGGAACGCTTCTTGAATTTTTAGCTCCAAGGCTTGCTGAAAAGTAAGAGATATTACAGCCCGATTCAAAATTTATGGCGGCTCTGAAGTGTGCTACTCTCTGCACAGATCAGTGTTAATGCAGTCACGCACACATTCACAGCGTGTTTGTCCACTTGGTAATCACAAGTAAAGCGCGCGTCGCTTCGTGAGATAAAAATACTATACAAAGCTTATGTTTCACTTTCTAATTGCGTATAATGAAATAGTTAAGTACCTCCTTTTTCCTCTTCTGGAAATCTCTATCTAAACTCGTCGTAGGTTCTCCATTATATTTCGCTTCACTTGCATGATGAACCGGCGAAGCTAAAACGATACGATAACTAAATTGAACAAAACATGATATAATTTTAGAGTAAGCAGGTTCAACCGCACGCCATTAGCCTTTCGCCATGACCACACAGCGTACATAAAGCGCTGTCTGCCGCGGAATATGGTACGCGCGCCAGTGTGATAATAATGCGTAGATATGCGCTGCGGCAGCCTACTGTAACTTATTTTTGGTACGTTGATCTACATTCAACTCATACGACAAGAAGTCTACTCCCAAAGCACGACTACATAGTTTCGCCCAAAGTTACGGGCGGTTCCTACACCGCCGTATCACGGACATAAGATTACTTTGGGACCCAACCTAACAATAAATAACAACACGATTTGACAGTTGTCCCTACTCCCGATATAAAAATCAAAATCAAAAGTCATCTATTCAAACTAGGCTGAGGATCAGCACTTTTCGAACGTCAAAATTTCAAAAGACAGTCTCTCTAAACACCCGCCCATTGTTTATGCCCATCCGAAAAAAAAAATTGATAGGATTTACTTCGAAGTTTCGAACTACTTTCGGACGGGCCCATATCTTCTTTGACAAACTTAGAGAATAGGCCTACTCTCTAAGTTTGTCAAAGAAGATAGGTTAGTAAGAATTGAACTACGAAAACCGCCCTTATCGCTATGAAAATAAAGACGTTTCCAAAGTCGAATGGACATGGACGTGCGGTTGATAATATATAACCCAGTAATAATGTGGTGTGTCTACTAACCTGGTCTAATATTTCCGTAAAGTGAGTCTAACGTCTGTCTAAGTGCTCTCGCTTGCCGCTTTGGCAGTAATTTAAGAGATATATGTCTTTGTGTTTCACATATCTGAAAGAATAAAAATAAATTGTTACAGGAGGAACGAGTTGTTATAATAAAGCCAACAAAATATAGGCAAACGCATGCCAAACGGTCAAGTGCGATCCCTGGCGTAATTAAAGCAAGATAAAACAATGCTGGTTACAGGTCGGTATAGCCAAGCGACAAAAAAACCCGTTTGAATTTTGCCGCCCGGCCATGCTGAGTCATGCCGATCCGAATAGGTGTGTAGCACGACTTAGGTTTTTAATAATTTCTATATTATTTGTATAAACACTTACTGTAATATTATTGGTGTCTAAATCAACACAAGTCACATCTGGTGGGGGTTCGTAAAGATCGAAAAACCTCGAGTCAACTCCGATTAAATACGGTAACGGAGCATGTAATACTTCTGCTAAACCTGAAACATTTACAAAAATATTTTTAAAAGGAACTCCCGCTATTTTGGACCCTAAACAAGAGGCCATAAAGTTCACTATTCACTGCATATTCAATTGATAAGTGTCGTTTTACTTACCTAATGGACACAACGGTATGTATGGACACTGCCATTTAAACGGGAATAGAAGACTTGAGACTGCTTCCGAAACTGCAGTTAAAGTATCAGGCCTGAAAAAAATATAAACACAAGAGTAAAAAAAAAGTATAGCATATTACAAGAAATCTAAGAATTAAAGCAGTTTACGCCAACGTTCGTGGCACCCGCGGTTATGAAACGTTGAAGCGAGATGACACGAGACTATGAATAGGTTTTTCAGAAATAGTGCTCAAAAATATTTCAGGGTGTCCAAATTGCACGTTTTCTGACCTCGACTGGCACGATTCCTGGGATTCAATATAATCTCTGATTACAGTGTTAGTTACTAAAGGATTCAAAATTTTAAACCAAGACAACTAAAATAGACCGCCTGAAATACATGGATTAATTTCATGTACCATCACTCCTGTGCAGTTATTTCGTGAAACAATGAGGGTTTTCTGAAATGAAGTTCGCTAGGTGGCAGCACTGACACGTCAGGTCCAGGCATCTGTCAAAGAGCCTATATTTTTTTTAGTAATGACTGAATGATGAATGAATGAATAGAATGATGAACGTCATCATATATTTTATTTCATTGTCGAAATGGATACCTCTTGTCAAAGTGGTGCCATAAATTTTCACGAAAACCCCCATTGGTACTTAAATCTCACCTGAGCGAGTGTATAAGTATTTTCTGTTCGGTGATAGCTAACGCTAGCACTAGTAGGCAGTTGTCGGGTCCTAAGTTGAGCAATAGTTGTCTGAAGCTAGCCCCGCTGCGTACGAGTGGCTGGTCGTCGCGACGTGTAACTATTACACGGTCGTGTTGGTTTGTTGGTGATAACTGTGGAAAGTAAATTATGTAGTCTATTCAAACTTACGTTTCAAATTAAAATTATTTCAAGTTAAACAAATATCAACTTTATTTCAATGGTAATTTAGTTGATTTCAGAGTGACTAGCACTATTGAAAAAGTTAAAAAAATGCTTGAAGTTGTAGTGTAAACTGAACTACTATATTGGGTAGGATTTAAAGTTATTTTTCCATAAACTCATATTTGTTTACATTTTTGGCAAATAAATCGCGAATGCAGATTAGATTTAAAATAACATCCCGACTTGTTTTCCCGAAGGGTTGGGCTGAGGTGTACTTATAGTACCTACAGCCCATCACATCAGTCCTTCGAGCCGGATCCCAGGAGTTGAAAATGAAGGATCCATCGAAGGCTTCGGTTTTATATCACGGCTGGGTACTTTATGTGATTTTAATTTGTAGATGAATTGACTTACTTGTAAAAGTATTCTTGGTTCTGGAAAGGGCACTTCTTCTATTAAATGAGTTATATACCTTTCTATGGGTATGTTTAAGGGTTCTTGACTCCATGACATTTCCTGAAAGAACAATAGCAGAGCATAAAATAAAGCTAAACAGCAATTGGCCTGCGGATATTAAATATTCTAGAAGCTATAATGCCCTGGGTTGCACACGGAAGGATAAGTTTCCCGAACTACCCAACTGCAGTTCCACCTTTTTAGCTGAGATATGTCATAATTTTAGACATTTCTCAAATGCTGTTACATTAATTATGGGAGACGAGACACTATAAAATAGTTAGACAAACAACCTGTGTTTATACTTACGAGTATGTAGAGCAGCCATTTTTCAAACGTGTCGCTAAAAGGCCATCGAGACAGTAAACAGATACATTTGATCGCGTAAACCGAATGCGTGCTATGTGATATTCCTTCCCGCCATCCTAGTTGTTCCATCTGGTATTCTGTTAGCTTGGAGTTAGGGTAGCTCTCGTAGAATGTTACTGCCGACCCGTATACCTGTGGTAGAAGAATTTTCCATTCTAGTTTAGAGGAGGATCTATCAAACATATCAAGCAAACAAACGAACATTTGGTTAAATCTATACACAGAATATATTAACTTAGCCTCCGTGGTTTCTAAAAGCCTGAATTCTCTCGTATCCTGCATAGTTATTCGCCATTAGATACGCGTTCTCTCTAAACCAACAATTTCTATCCGGCAAATCGGAATCGTTTGTTTAGGGGGTCAATAAAAAACGGTTACTTTTACTACAATTTTGTAGCTATCCCGTTAAACGCACTTTACAATCGTATTCGGCGACGTCGCATCGAATGATTGTGAATAGCACTGTTGGTGTGGATGGTTGAGAAACCGTCTAATGAGTTGGTAGTAAATTGAACAACAGATTAGATCTACAGAAACTAAAGGGACAGTCTACTAATGTCGGAAGGCTTGTTAAGTTATAATTTACTGCTTACTTGGTTAAGAGATTCCCACAAAAATCATTATCATCTGCCTAGCCTTTTCCCAACTATGTTGGGGTCGGCTTCCAGTCTAACCGGATGTAGGTAAATACCAGTATTTTACATAGAGCGACTGCCTATCTGACCTCCACAACCCAGTTACTGGGTAATACGATACCCCTTGGTAAGACTGGTTGTCAGACTTTCGGGCTTCTGACTACACGTACCGACTTCACTGTCAAAGATCCACGAATGACAGCCGGGATCAACGGCTTACCGTGCTTTTCGAGGCACGGAGGGGTCAAGGTATGTAAAGGTGTTCACCCATCCTCAGACAAACCGCGGCAAGCGTAGCTTAACCTGATCGATCGACCTGCGCGGCTGTTATTATTTAGGCCACAAAAATAATAGAGCAAAAAATATTATGGTCAGCAAAATTGTATAAATAAATAGCAGCAAGTTCTTTAATAATCTTGAGCCATTAACCTTATCAGCTAATGACTCACGGCATAGTAATATATTATTATAAAAATAAGATTTCGATCAGACCGACAGGAAATACTACATTAAAGCACAGATGTCCATAAGATGTTTTTTTTCATGTCATTGTACTCTCAAATACCTATTCAAAAGGTTTTTCCTTGTAACGATTTGTTTAAGTTTCTAAAGATAGAAACATTCCATTATTTGCTATTGACATTTCTAACAAGATATTTAAATAAATATAGATATTTTTTAGTTAAAATAGTTTAACCGTTCGTCCACCAATGATGATAAGACGAAATAATAATAGCAAAGCTTCATTCTTTCTAGGGAATCGTAGGTGTATTGTAGGTAAATACGGTTATCAGAGGCAATAATTATTGTATCAGCCCTAGCCAGTTTTTACGTTTATATATTACTTTTATATATTCCTTACACAAAAACTGGATACTGTCTACATATTGAGAATTTTCCAAAAGGAAATGTGAAGCCGGAAATAGGGGAATACATCAGCGGGGTAATTCAGATTGTGACTGAAAGTCTGTAACGCAATTAGGATGCTGGTTGTGAATGGTAAAAAACTCACTTTAGTTGAAATAGAAGACTATAGTCCGCGCGGAACTACATAGTTGGCCGCGCCTTGGGTGGGGCGGGGGTGAGGTCGGCGGGGTTGCCTAGTGTTCGCAACGCACGTACTGAGTAATGACAAAGCGCCCCCGCCCCTCCGTCCCACCGCTCACATACCTAAGGCGCGGCCAACTAGTTCCGCGCGGACTATAATAAAATTATCTGTGTCACTATTTCTGAGCAGTCATTAACTGGTTTATCTCCTGTTACCGGCTTGACGTCGACTCTTTTGACTGTACAGCGGGGTAATTCCGTAACACACTATCAATACCAATGGCTTTCATGTAGACAGTTCAACAATATTCATTGCGTTATTAACGTTGTTGAGCAGAAATTTATTTCGAACATATAAACCAATGGATTAGCAATATCCTTCAAAATTATTCAGATTGTGATTGATACTGTGTTACCCAATAAGGGTGCATGGTGTATTTAGTCTACAGAATATAATGATGACTAAGAAATAATCACAAGTACCTTATAAGTAGCATCTGCAACAGTCAGTACAAAGGTGGAAAAGACGGGTTTAGGCATCGCCGCGTTGTTAGGCCATAGTTCTAGAGTTGCACCCATCGGAAGACAGAAGAGCGGCACCGATGTAGGAAACAATATGTTACGTCGTTCTATCATTGGATACCTGTGGGTAAAAGGAGGGTTATGTTAATAGTTCTTAAAAACTCTTCGAACTAATGGTCCGTTTTTATTTTATTTTATTGATGGCGTTTGGCCGTAATACAAAATGATAAAATCTCATACATAAAATATGAATTTTAGAGTCCCACGCTCAAAAGGTCGAAACGAAACTCTAATGACTTAGGTCTGTATCATCATCACCATCATTTCAGGCGAAAGACGTCCACTGCACCTCCACTTCGACCGGTTCTGTGCTTCCCGCATCCAGCGAATCCTTGCAGCCTTCACAAGGTCATTGAACCACCTTGCGGAAGGCCTTCCAACGCTACGTCTTACCGTACGCGGTCGCCACTCTAGAACCTTTCAGTCCTATCGGCTATCTGTTCTGTGAGTAATGTGCCCTGCTCACTGCCATTTAAGTTTAGCCATTCTTTGGGCTATATCGGTTACTTTGGTTCTGCTGCGGGTCTTTACTTTTTTATTCTATCACGTAGGGAAACACCGAGCAGTCTCTCCATTGCCCTTTGGAAGACTTTTAGTCTTCTAATAATGCCCATTGTTAGCGACCACGTTAAGTGTCATAGATCACACTGGCAACACGCACTGGTCAAAGACTTTCGTCTTGAGACACAGCGGTTTGTGGGGCGAGAAGATATTGCGTAGATCTGTAATTCTGTATGTCACGTGCTTTTTTTTTCAATGACTTTTGGACTCCATTTGATTTCAATATTGTTTGAATGACCGATATAAATGCAGTTTTTATTCAGACCGAACTAATTAATTAAAAGTAGGTAAAACGGTATTATCATTAACATCGGTCCGTTTCAAAGCGCTAATTAATGACGCACGCTGAGAACGTTATAATTAGTTACCGTTTTTAACAATTTCGATATTGTAGAGAACCTGAAATTCTGTGGACTACTTTCGTGAATATTTGGAACAAACAAACACCAAATCTTGGTACGTACAGACTGCGATAAGCACTTCGCAAGAGCTGCATTGTATTTGTTTTCTTTGGAAGCTCGTAGTATTTGCGATATTCTTAGCCGGAGTTTATCTAGATAAAAGTGGTATTGGATTAATATCTTGATATGTGTTTCAAGACTCAGATTTGGGTGAACTTGGCTCTTCAAAATGTAGTACACATACATACATAATCTCACGCCCTTTTTCCCATGGGGGTTGGCTGTGACTACAGAACGCAACCTGCTACCATCTTTACATACCTAAAGGTTCATTAGAAACCAGCGTCAGACAGCATCTGTCTAACATTAATGCTGAAATTAACCTTCTTGGTGCAGCCGTGAGGCAAACACTATTGTAGTTAAAACATTAATATTTTTTTTACTATTTTATTTTCACGAAATGTGTCCTAATAAATTTCGTTCTTACATCTAAAATTAATGTATTATTGTGGATAATTACCTGAACAGTACATCGGGTTTGTAGGCAATTATTGGTGGACGGTTCATTGACTTCTTGTAGCAGAGAAACACATCACTGCCCATTAAACCTGGAAATTAAGCATTTGAGTAAACACAAATTACACAAACTATTGGAGTCGGGAGACTTGTTTGGTGGCAATTCAATTTGAACCTAACAGCTTTCGTATAAGGTTGAAATCTAAAAACTAAATCACACCGGGATATTTTACTGTAGCAACCCATTATTACTAGTAAGTATATATTTTAAAACAAATATATTTCTATTTGTAACATTCATAAATAGATCACAAAAAGATAAGGTTTGTATTCAGAGATAGTAAATAAATACCTAAAACAACATAGGATTTAGTATTACTACAAATTATCAGTAGATTATGTCATAATAAGTCCGTTAGGTAATATGATATTAATTTAGATAAGGCAAATAATAAATGCAGGTTTCCTCTGCATTATAGTAATAGCTTGATACAGAGGTATAGTAACTGAATTAAATATTACAATTGCTAGTTATCACTGGGAGGGGCGGTGCCAAAGAGACTCTACTAAGACTCTACTGTCTGTCTGTCACCAGACTGTATCTCAGGAACAGTGATAGCTAGACAGTTGAAATTTTCACAGATGATGTATTTCTGTTGCCGCTATAACAACAAATACTAAAAACAGAATAAAATAAATATTTAAGTGGGTTCCCATACAACAAACGTGTTTTTTTCCCCGGCGTTTTTGCCTTGTGGTACGGAACCCTTCGTGTGCGAGTCCGACTCGCATTTGGCCAGTTAAAAAAAACATGTAAATCAAGCTATTAATGTAGACTTTCAGGAAATGTACGGAACTGTTTTTGGCAAATAAAAATTATAGTCATTATTATAAAACGACACTTACCTTTATTCAAATTCTTAGGAATCATACAAAAGGCATGGGGTGGACATTCCCCTTTACTAGCCACTATGACACACACATCGACCACAACGAGGGCGTTACAAGGGGCCCCTGTATGCGCCCTTCGGTACGTAATGAAAGTTTTGGCTGTAGAGTTGTTGACATTGGCCAAACGACCCCCAGCGGATTCCAGGACCATCTCTGCATCGGCCATGAGACGCTCCTTGCCATCGTACATGACACCTGAGGAAGATTATTAATTTTGTTCATTGTAATATGGATTATGATTATTTCAGGAGATTAAGAATCCCGCTTCTCAAAGACAAGGACGCAGGCTCGACAACTGGGAAGTATGAATGTAACTTTTTGAAAATTATTTATGTATGTTCTTTCTAAATTTATCTTGGGACACCACAAATGTTTAAAAACATAGTGAGGAAATCTTGACATACAAAAATTAAGTCTGAAAATCACCAACAGGTAAGCATGGTGATCAATTCTCGTGCATTCTCTCTATGAGAGAAAACCCTGTTTGACCTGTAGTGGGAAAATGTCAAACTGATTATGTATGCAATATGAATATACTGATTATGTAGTGTAAGCAGTATGTTTTTGGAGCTTATTAGTCGATTCGCACATTTTGGCTGACTAAATTCGTGCGAATCGACTATTAAGCAGTTTTTGGCGTTCGTAAGCACCTTGTATAGTACAAGTTTGTGCATTCTAAAATAATCTAAGAGTTCACGGAATGTTATACTTTATCGCGGCCGAGGCGCATCCAACTTTACATACGCCGAATTGCTGTTTTCGGAATTTCCCATATTTTGCTGCCGGATTACTGTTATCAGTCAGAACGATTGATATGAAGGGTTCCTGCCATAAAATGCTAACTTTTGAAGAACTATTTTCGGACACATATGATGCGTCCGGAAATAACCACAAAGTAACAAAACAAAAGTGAATAAGCAAATAAATAAGTAAGGAAGTACTTTTATGTCTTACTAGCTGCGCCCCGCGGATTCACCCGCGTGAATGTCGATCCCGTGAGAATATTGGGATAAAAAGTATCCTAAATGTTAATCCAGGGTGTCAGCTATACCTCCATATATAACCGTAATAACTTAGATGAAGTGAGCTGTCATTCCACCTGATGTTAGGGATTAACACTATTGACAGCTCACTTCACCTAAGTTTTCAAGGGGAGATTTTTGCAGAAAAGTATTACTGCACCCTAATTGCGTAACATATTATCAATTACAATCTGAATAATTTTAAAGGATATTACTAATCCATTGCTTCATAGGTTCGAATTTGTCTGCTTAACAACGTAAATAACGCAATGAATGTTGAACTGTCAAAATTAAAGTCATTGCTACTGTTAGTGAGTTACGCAATTACCCTTCTGCAGTGCGATTCTGTAACCATCTCACCGTGAAAACTTAGGTGAAGTGAGCGTGAGTGAGCTGTCAATAGTGTCAATTCCTAGCAAAAACAAACTCACTTCACCTAAGTTTTTACGGTGAGATTTTTACAGAATCGACGTGCTGGTCCTGATTTTGGTAACGATGTCCTTATACGAGGGTGACACTGAAAGTTTTTAGAACTGGCCACTTGTAAACAATATAATAAAAAAATAAGTTCAAATTTTGAAAATGGAACCCTTTGCCAATTCAAACTCCGTCGTGTTGGCGTCAGGAAATGGTTCAAAGATTCAATGGAGGTGACTCAAATGCTGTGTTCGACATACTTACGGGTGACGAAGCTGGATTTATTTATTGTATGATCCTGAAACTAAGAGACAGTCTGCTGTCTGGCTGTTTCCTTCCGAGGAGTTGCCAACTAGAAGTGAAGAGAGGTCGAAGCGTGGGAAAAAAGATAGTGGCCTCGTTCTTCGGAAGGATAGGTCATTACGCAACAATTGTTTTAGAGGATCGAAAAACAGTTACTTCAGAGTGGTACACTAAAAATTGTTTGCCACTTGTCTTGGAAAAAGTTCGGGAGAAACGGCCTCGCAGTAGGATCCTCCTTCACTACGACAACGGCTCGTCGCACACCGCCAAGCAAACAATCGACTACTTGGCGACGTCAGACGTGGAATTACTGGGTCTCCCGCCCTATAGCCCCGACCTCGCACCTTGCGATTTTTGTTTATTTCCGAAAATAAAAGAAAAACTTCGAGGAAAACGTTTTATGGACGCCGAAGAGACCCCTAAGGTCGAGTGGGCAAAAGTGCTTTTCTCAGTGGTTCCATCGGATGCAGCGATACAATGATGTAAATAGACACTATTTTGAAAAGATATAATAAAACTAATAACTTGTTAGTTTGTTCAGTTTTTGATTTTATAAGAACTTTCAGTGTCACCCTCTTAATGCCATTAATCTAGAGACACGTTTTCGTTTTAAAACATTTATGTCTTCGGAATAATTCATTCAATGCCGCGTCAGACAGAACAATTTAAAATATTTCCTACAAAATTATCAAGGACGTTTCACTTAGAAACAGTGCCACGTACCTACAATAGAAAACCACCAACAAAAGCATCGACATACTTCACAAAACAGTAAAAAAAAATTAACTGCAAAAAATAATCGGGCGTGGTGACGATAAAATACTACAACTGTCAGCACTGCATAGCTCCCTTTATCGCAATCAGAGATATTATATGACCTATCTATGTTAAAGACTTAACCTACTTATTTGATGGATTTACTCTGCTATGTGACGTCATTAGTGTGGATTGTGATTAATTTCCTTTACCAGATAACGGTAGTTTATCTATGGTTTTTGTGGAGAGTAGCTACTATTTTATGCTACTCTATGGGCCAATCTCATAATTTTATCTATGAATATACCTACTTTTATTTGGCAATATCTATACCAATATTTTATTCTCACTAGATATAATTATAACGGACAACTGCACTTCTTTATACAGGCAAGGACATCGACACGCTAACAGTACCCATGAATTCAACACACGATTCTAGAACCCCTAACGTAGAAATTTTTCTTCGGTTATTAAAAAAAATCTGCTATTTCATAGAAAAGTGCAATACCTAAGTGGTCATAACTGATGGAACGGTATATTTATTATTCGAGCGATACGACACTCGAGGGCTGCAGCTGAAAATCAGCGTCAGGTATTACTTATACCTTGTCTTGTCATCTGGCATTATGCTGAGCTGAGGCCCGTTTGGTATTTTTTTCTATTTCATAGCTTTACGGTGTTTTTGTTCTAATGCCGATAAGCGCAATTTTTTTTCTTTCTTTCGATAGCAGCTTTAATTGCTGCAATTTCATTATGTTCATTATAATCAGTGACCCGATTTTTATGGTGTTGTTTACATACGAAACTTCTGGGGAAAGTCAAAGCTATAAAACTTGTGGCGTATCATATCGTGCAGAAAACGTAATAAGGTCCGGACGCTGTCACATAAATATAAAAGCCATCGACCGAAATGGAAGCAGTTGTCCAGATAATTGATAGTTAATTTCTTTGAAGATAAGAACACCCAATCTAAACGATATTGGAGCGAATACAGTGTGTTAGGTTAAACGAGGGACGTACTTTAAGAGAGTGTAGTACTCATGAAAATGAACAACTTTTACTAAGAGACCAATACTGAAATCGAGAAAATAAAACCAGCCTCTCTATACATTGTCTGTTCGCATAACTGGACAAAATGTAGGGAACAGCTGTTTTTTTTTTCATATTTTTGAGTCAGCCATTAAAAGTTGTTCATTTTCATGAGTACTACACTCCCTTAAAATATGTCCCTCGTTTAACCTAACACACTGTATAGTTAACTGCTAAAGGGCGCATTCCACCAAATTTTTATACCTAGAATAAGTCTTATCCTGAGACTAAATTTTGAATTTTTGACCGATTTTCTATACTAGAACTGTCAGAGGTCGATTTTATTCCACGAATAAAAGATATCTGACTATGGTAAAATCAGCCCTAAGGCGAAAGCGTTAGATTAGCCTGCGAAATTCAAATTTTCTTACGTTTACGCAATCTATGTGTTGTTATACGTTGATTAAAATATGATTCGCGACTGTAACATATATGACTTTACAGAATTATACTCATTAGAATCACGCGGAATTTCGCGGGCTATCTTTGCGCATTCCCTTTAAGGCCAGGACTCTCGGAAATCTCGGAATCGACCTATTTTTGATTCAACATTAAACAATCAAATATTCTTTGTTTTAATCTGAAAAAAATATATGGCATAGTTTAACTAACATTCTTGATTATTCTATGGTTCAAAACACGATATTTACAACTTCACTCGATCATAAAAAATCGCAAACAAATCGAAAACAGCGAAGTTTTTAATCGTTTTTCAAGTCGTATTTGAAGTAGACTTAACTTTTACTCGCAAAAAATATATCAAAAAATAGGCAATGATGTATAGTAGAACATTCTACGGTTAATTTTTCTCAAAACTGATTTTTATTGTCTTAACAAGATATAATATAAAAAGGCGGCCTGCGCGCTTCACTTCAGTAGCCCGCCGGGCGTTACCGAGGTAGGACCTGTGTCGCTTTTGCTGGCTCGCCGCGTTCCCGCTAATCGATCGAAATATACGTTATAATATTATTGTTAATTTCCGTGTTTGTGTATTAGTTTCCAAAAATCAGTCTGTAAATATTGTTTAGGTTCTAGTATTAATAATTAAACTAAATATTAGTTTGTTATAATATAGTTGTAATATATAGTGATAATTAAGATTAAATTATGGGGAATAAAAACAGAAAAAAGAAAAAAAAATGTTCAGCATTGAACTGCAAAGCTTAAAAAAAATAAGGTATGTTTGATTATTATTTTTCTACGTATTTATAACTACCCACTTATATTGTATTGTATTGAATAATAATTATTGTAGTTGTATAGGTTCTCTTGCTTTCGTCACAGTACTAGCAGTAGCAGGTCGGTACCATAAATTTACAATTATCGTAATATCTGTAATAGATTTTCAACTTTACTACAACGGAATAAGGTTTATATTCAATTGCAAAATTTGAGTTTTTTGAGTTTGAGTTTCTAGTTTTGTGATTGTATAGGTAAAATATTATATTTTTTGAAGTGAAAACTTATTTAGCATCATTGTGATTTGAAAATTTTATGAAACGAAAAAGCTACAGTAGAAAAAGCTACAGTAAAAAGAGACAAGATTTAACGTGGGAGAAAATGAGATAGGAAGCATTATACAGTGTTTTTGTTTTTTATTATTACAAATGACATCACATTTAATCCTATGCTACTAATTTGTGATGATGATGGTGATGGTGTTGGCGATGGCGATGGTGATGGTGATGGCGATGGCGATGATGGTGATGGCGATGGTGATGGTGATAGTGATGGCGATGGCGATGATGGTGATGGCTATGGTTATGGCCATGGTGATGGCGATGATAATGATGATGATGGTGATGGCGATGGTGATGGCGATGGCGATGATGATGATGGGGATGGTGTGGCGATGGTGATGGCGATGGCGATGGTGATGGCGATGGTGATGGTGGTGGTGATGGTGATAGTGATGGCGATGGTGATGGCGATGATGATGCGATGGTGATGGCGATGGTGATGGCGATGGTGATGGCGATGTTGATGATGGTGATGGCGATGGCGATAGTGATGGCGATGGTGATGGCGATGGTGATGCGATGGCGATGGCGATGGTGATGGTAATGGTAATGGTATGTTGTGTGATTGCGATTACATATGCTATAGCAGCAATCGCGGTTAATTTGCTGGCATTTATTGAAGAGTTCCGTTGTTTGTCTCCGAAAGTCATCATCAGATCTTTACAAAAATAAAAAAACAGCATGTGTGCAATTCATACGTGGTAGATGTGGAACCTTCAAAAACACTGTATAATGCTTCCTATCTCACCCCACGTTAAATCTTATGAATTTACTACATGTCTCTTTTTACTGTCGCTTTTTCGTTTCATAAACTTTCAAATCACAACGATGCTAAAGAACATCCATCCATCCATCCATCCATCCATCCATCACCATCACCATCGCCATCGCCATCACCATCACCATCACCATCGCCATCACCATCGCCATCACCATCGCATCACCATCATCGCCATCACCATCGCCATCATTATCGCCACCACCATCGCCATCACCATCGCCACACCATCGCCATCATCCTCATCGCCATCTCCATCACCATCGCCATCGCCATCACCAACGCATCATCATCATCGCCATCACCATCGCCATCACCATCACCATCGCCACCACCATCGCCATTACCATCGCCATCGCCATCACCATCGCCACACCATCGCCATCATCATCATCGCCATCGCCATCACCATCACCATCGCCATCACCATCATCCTCGTCATCATCATCACCACATAGCATAGGATTAAATGAGATGTCATTTGTAATAATAAAAAACAAAACACTGTATAATGCTTTTTATCTCATTTTCTCCCACGTTAAATCTCATGTCTCTTTTTACTGTTACTTTTTCGTTTCATAAAATTTTCAAATCACAAAGATGCTAAAGAAGTTTTCACTTCAAAAAAAAAATTGCAAACCTGTCTATTTACGATGGAGTTATGCCCTAACATACATAAAAAAAATAGAAATATCCGAATTGAGAACCTCCGCCTTTTTTGAAGTCGGTTAAAAATATAATATTTACAATCAAAAAACTAGAAAGAAACTAAAGTAGGATGATGAAATTAAAATACTGTAGACGAGCAGCCCTATATTTCAAGAATAGGGCCGATTCACAATACTATTACTTATAAAAATAACCGTGACAGGGGTCAGCGAGTTCATTCGAACTGCGCTTTCGCGGCATTTGCCACGCGAGGACGGAGGTAACGCTAAATGCCTACTACGCTCGAAGATCCTGGCCTTAACTGCTTCGTAAAGGCGCAGGAAACCGTTTAGTTAAATGTGCTTAAACATTCTAAACTAATGTTTTGTATGCATCACTAATCCCTATTTATAGAATCGACTAATTTAAGTGTTATCGAGGTGCCTACGTTTCCGCTGCTCATGAATAATTTAGTAGTTTTGAAGGACTTGTAACACACTGTATGAACCTAAGCTCTTTTATCGTCGGTGCGTGTAAATTTGGGAAAAAATCGAAGCTACGGTAACATAATATGTCGCTCCACGTAATAAAATAATAAATTGTATGTTAACTACTGGGCTGTGACAAAAAATATTGTCAGCCTAACCTTTCCCCGATTGGGTGAAGGCCGGCGTTTAGTTGGACCAGCCTGGCAATTCCAAGACCAATTTCTCAAGGACCTAATTTCTAACTGCCCGATCTTTTGTGAATACTAATAATCAGAACAAATTGCCACAGCTTTTTTTTTTTAAGTCAAATAATTTATTTCAAATAGGCACATTAAAGGCACTTTTGAACGTCAAAAATTACAGTAAAATAGAATTGATTCTAGTCGCCCCTTCCAAAAGGCAGTGTTCGTATGGAGAAGAATGGGCAAGAAACTCCACCGTTACTCTGTTAAAATGTTTTACAAGGTTTTGTATACATAATATAATTATACGTAAAGACGATGCAGCTAGAATAAAATTAGTCTACCACAAAAGGTAAGAAGAATTAAAAATGAAGCAATGACAGGTAAATCAATTATGTGATAGATACATAGATGCTCACATATTTACAAATATTGTAAAAGTAGATGATTTTCTTAGAATTTTAACAATTGTGTTACTGAGTTACAAATTGTAAAAATCAATGAAAAATTAAAAAAAAAAAATAGCAACCAGTTTGATTTTGTTTTTGCGTGACAAATACAGGTTGACATTAAATTAACCAGCAAAATTCCACATTATGTGACGGGTATCTATATAAAATCATGACAAAACTAAAAAAGGGGACCTCACCTTGACCCTGTGTAATAAAATGATATGTAACAAGTATTCGTATGACAAACAGGGTACAGTGAGTACAATATCTATCTGTTCTCTGTTCATACAAGATAGCAACGCATCACAATAATGCACACTTGTTCTTATTCCGTGATTCTACTGGCTCGTTTATTGTTGGAAGTGATTGGTCTGATTAGTTGAGTGTGGGCGGTTAACTGTTGTAGATGAATATCTTAATAACATTCCCTATTTTGAGGAGGCGAGCCTCGGTTTGAATAGTGGCATAGTTTGTTGTCTTGAACGTGTTCGTGTTGTTCACATTTTAATCGCAATAATCTCTCTGGAATCAAATGTTGGGTACCTACTTATTGTTTTCACTAGTGAGTCAGGCAACCTTTTCATAATAAAATAAAAATAGCGGATTTTTCACATTTGTGTCGACAGTTTATTTTTACGTTTCTTATTCATCTAATCTACTAGCGAATCTAGCGATATTACATAAAGCGCATTCTCCATTTGAAAATTAAATCCTTATTCCTTTCATAAAAGGCATCAAGACTACCAAAGACGGTTTTATCGTTCGTATTTATATATCCAGACCAATATTTTCCATGCAGTTGCTGCTTGCTATCAGATGTGGCTGAGCGTTTTGTGGTAATAGCATCGTAAACTACAGATTGCAGAACACATGTAGTCAAGTTGCTTTGTTTGTAAATATTAGTAAACATAACGAAGCGCATTCAAAGAGCCTTTACGAGTAACGACTAACAAGGCCCTTTCGTGTGAGTTGTCAGTCACACGACTATACACCAGCCCATAAATTGTCCCACTGCAGGTAAAAGCTCTGACCATATTTTAGAGAATGCTGGAGCAATTATCACCACTCTTGCTTATTGCATAACGTAATGAGCCTATAATGTTCCCAATACTGGAACACAGGCCTCCCCTCTGTGAGAGAAAGTGGACTGTAATCCACCACGCGGGCCCAGTGCGGATTGGAAGATGTCACATGTCTTTGAATGATTGGTTCTAGGACATGCCGGTTTTCTTGCGTACTGCGTGTTGACGAATTCAGTCATACTTCGTGTACATATCCATGCTTCCTCAAGAAGTTTTCCACCACCATTTGGCCAGCTCTCTAAGATAAACCAACTTTGCTGGCTGGCTTATTTTTTATCGCGAGATAGTTGCGTGGCTGAGTGATACAACAGATGAAGAAATAATCTTACCGATATCGACAAGGGGTGGTCGATCCCTGCCTCGTCGTATGCAGAGGTAACATTCTGGTGACCGCATGGACCCATGGTTTAAGTCTGCTGGTAAACCTGTTGGTGTTAGTTCTAGGACCTCGAAACCGCTGGGAACTGTTTCTTCTAGGCCAGGGAATATTACTCCTGTAACAAAGAAAAAATCAATGTAGTTAGTGATCGATAAGAAGTTGGGTCAACTCTTGGTCATTCAAAATTGTGTTGGTTGATTGGCATGGATTAAATGGAGGAAACGCATGTAAGTAGTTAAAAGAGTGACGAATATAAAAATGTTGGAGAGGGAAATTAAGGCCAAAATAAAATAGATGGAAGGATTATATGCGGAATGAAATGAAGAGACGGGACCGAATGATAACGTGATGGTTGACAGGAGAGAATGGCTGAAAAAAAAAACGTGTTAAATGATAGAAAGACGATTATGATGATAATGGTTGATTTGCGCTGTAGCTAAAAGAGAGCTCAAGCAAAATGCTTCGGTACGAATCAGGAGTTTAGAACTGACACGAAACAAACATTTGTTAGGTCCACAGAATAACTTTTAAGGTGCAAAACTTAAAAGTTATTCTGTAGACAATTTGTGTCTGTACCAACAACCATTCACGCCCACGATATTTCTAAACATTACATTGTTCCGCAGATATATCGGTACCTACTCCAGTTTTTACGTGGACGCTGAATCATTGAACCAAAATTCCTATTGCGTAATACCGGAAGAAGATAAGTAACAGCCCATCGGAGGATTACCTACAAACGAAACACACTAGGGCACCGACCAACTAATTTGAAAATAAACATAGTTGCCTGCAAGTCACCATACTTCTGCGTCCCTTTATCAGAAAAATGTAACGTTAGCTACCATGTAATAATTCAAATAAGAATAAGTGAAGCTTTTTAGGGTTCCGCTAAGCGAAGGTTTTTTAGGGTTCCGTACCCAAAAGGGACGTAAAAACGGGACCCTATTACTAAGACTCCACTGTCCGTCTATCTGTCTGTCTGTCATCAAGCTGTATCTCATGAACCGTGATAGCTAGACAGTTGAAATTTTCACAGATGATGTATTTCTGTTGCCGCTATAACAACAAATACTAAAAACAGAATAAAATAAATATTTAAGGGGGCTCCCATGCCATACTACAAACGTGTTTCTTTTTTCGGCGTTTTTGCCTTGTGGTACGGAACCTTTGGTGTGCGAGCCCGACTCGAACTTGGCCAGTTTTTATATATAAATTCAATAGCTTAAAAGTCTTTGTGATCCAATAGGATTACCTTGACAATGGCTGTAGGTACTGGCTGTACTTCTTTCTTTATTGATGTTTTTATTTATCTTTTATGTAGCTCCACTTCCTTCAAGTTGGCCTTCGTTTATTCGGTGTAACATGTTATTACTATAATTGGTAAGTAAGTACGTTGTGTTACCCGCTTGTTTTTTTTTTTGAATGGATGTTGAGAGAGGTGTGTAACATGTTAATGCGAATGGGCGGCACTTGAAACTTAATTAAACTTTTTGCTGTGGAAACCTGATTTCCCCAAGGAATGCATGCAGAAGCTTCTCGCAAAACTAGATCCGGCTAATATCGTAGATCTAGGATTAATGAGCGTTATATCAGCTATCTATCAGTCTGTTACACTTCGTTCTAAAGATGAGCCTCCTTATCGTAATAAGATCTAAATATTTAAAACATCTAATCATCAGAACGTAACATTTCTCCACCCTTTCAGCAGTTTATAACCCGGTAACCGTAACGCTACAATTTTTAACTCCGCTGCGTACAAGTAATGTAAACATTCATTATCTATGACCGGCAGACTAATTAACAATTCATATCCAAAAGAATGCGCATGCTCCTTACGTCATACAAACAATGCTGCTTTGTTGACCCGAGTATATCTAGCGGTTTAAATGGCATTGAACCCACCTTGTAGTTCGATGTATCGATGGTGTCAATATATCTGAGAATGAGCACAGACAAGGGGTCAAATGAACGTGGCCCTTTGTTGATCAATCAAGACGAGGACTGACGATTTATGGGAGGCGTGGTGTAACAAAGAGGAAATAATATATTGAGATCGATTGATTCTATCTGGAAGTAGCGCTGCAAAAGTTGATAACAATTAATGATAGATGCATTTGTAACATAATAGGCGGAGTGTTTTACAGAGCCTTTTCTGCAGTATTTCTTCTTCCTAAGCTTCTTTCTCACTTGGAAGGTTGGGGCGTTTTTGGGAACTGTCTTTAGCCATTTACACTAAAAAGTGTTCATTTTAGACACCATTCTCATTTTAGGTATATGGGCTACATTATACAACATACAGACGACATTGTTGCCATCGCGAGTAAAACCTGGATGAGGCTGGCACCGGAGCGTGGTGATTGGCACAAGAAAAGAGAGGCCTATGCTCAGCTGTGGGTGAAGTCGCGCTGTGGAGCCTGTGATGAAGATGGCTACTAATAATTCCGATAAACTAAACAAAAAAACATGCAAACGCTGAGATAAGATAGGAACCTTGTTTTGGTTTTATAAATTATTTGCATAATAGGTTGGTACTGTTTCTTCGTCTGTATGTAATGTTTTTTCTTCTGTAACCTGTGCCAACTTCAAAATAAAAGCGTTTCTTTCATTCTATAGTCCGACAGCGGCACATGCAAGTATCGACCGCATTATTTTCTGTAAATAATCTACATATAACTTATAATAAAGCTGAAGAGTTGTTTGTTTGTTTCAACGCGTTAATCTCCCGAACTACTAGTCAGATTTGAAAAAAATATTTTTGCCCAATTATATTGAGGAAAGTATTTAACATCACGCTACGACCCCTAGGAGCCAAGCAAAAAGCAAAAAAGGTCAGAAAGAAACAGCACGAGCGGGCGACGCTATGCGACGAGATAGGACGGGCGAAAAAGAAATTTCACGCGGACAAAGTCGCGGGCAGAGGCTAACTACCTACCTACTTAAAGATAATAAACACATATTGGGGATACTTATTTCAAACAAAAACTATTGTGTGTCATAGTTTCTTATACTTATGTACCTATTTATTTATAATTTTATTACTCATACAAAAATAATATTATTAATATTTCAAACAAAAACTATTGTGTGCCGTAGTGTCTTATACTTATGTATTTATTTATAACTAGCAGCAGCCCACGGTTTCACCCGCATTAGTGTCGATCCCGTGGGAATATCGGGATAAAAACTATTCCATGTCCTTCCCCGGGATGCAATCTATCACCCTGCCAAATTTTATCGAAATCCGTTCATTGGTTTATGCGTGAAAAAGTAGCATACAGACAGATAGATATTTATAATATTAGTATGGATTATTATAAATACAAAAACCATATTACTTTATGGGTAGGTAGTTTTTATAAGTAGGTACTTAACTGAACATTATTATCAAGCCTGTTTCAAGTTCATTTGTATGAACTTGAAACAGGCTACAACAGGCTACATTGAAGCTAAGTAGTATGTTTTCCCTTAGCCTGGCTACTTTTGTCATTAAGTTGTCTTAATGACAAAAGTAGCTAAGGGAAAACATACTAGCTTCAATGTTTACCTGATCGCTAGCTAATATTAATCGCACACCTGTCCGCCGTTGTATAATATCATACCAAAACATAATGGATCATGTACAGTCAACAAAAAAATCGGTTGCCTGTAAAGTCGGTTTACTGACGATAGTTGAACGTGACAACGTCATAAGAAAATACTGATGGAATAGTTGCATTGCATTTTTTAATATTCGCTTGCACTTCAAGCCGCCATGGAACGCTACAGAGCGAGGCCGCGAGGTAACGCTACATGAGTCATGTTTTTTTGTTAGTGCAACCAGCTTCATCGATTTATTAGACGTTGTCACGTCAAAAAAAAAAATGTAAGTACAATACTTAATCAGCCTATAATTTTACCACTGCTGGGACACCGGCCTCCTCTCTGTAAGACGGAGTGGGCCATAATCCACCACACGGGCCCAGTACGAGTTGGTGGATGTTGGACGCGACTTTCTGCCAAAGTTCGGACCTGCCATTATTTATCGGCCGTATTGTATGCAGGCAGCTAACTTCAACAATAATATTTTTTTAACTTAGGTGAAAATTTAGGTGAAGTGAGTTTGTTTCTGCTAGGAATCGACACTATTAACAGCTCACTCCACGCTCACTTCACTTAAGTTTTCACGGTGAGAAGGTTACAGAATCGCACTGCTGCACAGCGAGGAACGTACTTCAGAGCCGCCATAAAGTATAACGCGAACTGTATTGCACATCTGAGTAAATCGTAGGTATTTAATCAAGTTACAAAGACAAGCCATCGCCTAGAGAAAATGAAAAAAAAAATAACGTTTTTTTTAGTAATAGTAACTCTTTTGTTAACTGTATCTATTATATTGTTTATAATATTAAATGGCGTTGATTCATAAGGATGAATGTACCTACCTATATTGCTCTTGCCTTATCTTAATTAACGATCTAGAAAAGTTTTATAATGAAGTTATGTATGAGGTTTATCAAGGTTTTTATTTTTAACAGATTTAAATTATTGTTTAATGTTCTAATACAGAGAATGCTATGCTGTTTAGCTGGTAAATAAAAAATGTTAGTTTAACAGTAGTTTGTGGAGTTAGTAGATGTTATATTTAGGGCGAACTTCACCAAACTTTTATTATGTAGAATAAGTCTTATCCTGAGAATAAATTTTGAATTTTCATCAGTTTTGCCATACGAGAGCTGTCAGACGTATTTTTTTTCCACAGATAAAATATATCTGACTTTGGTGAAATCAGCCCAGTGAGTTAACTTATCTTAGGATTAGAGAGTAATGTTAAGATAAGAAGTTACTAAAAACATCTGCCAGTTACGAATGTGAAAATTTTACAATGCACAATGCTGTGATGCAATGAGCTTAAATCCAAAATAAAATCTATTCAATTTTTGTTTCACATTTCGCTACAAATCTCAATAAATAAATTTTTAAAAAGTAATGCAAGCAGCTATCATCAACCATCAATATCAATCTGCCTAGCTTTTTCCCAACTGCATTGGGGTCAGCTTTCAGTCTAACTGGATGTAGCTGAATACCAGTATTTTACATGGAGCGACTGACTATTTGACCCCCCCCCCCCCCAAACCAGTTACTGGTGGGTGGTTGGGTACAAAACTCTGCCCTTGGACTGGTTGTCAGACTGAGGCTGACGCGCGACCTGTATTTAACGACTGTCAAAGATCTACGAATGACAGCTAGGACCATCGGCTTAACGTCCTTTCCGAGACACGAGGATAAGATCCACAAACCGAACGCTGCAATCGTAGCTTAACCATCGATCGACCCGTGCAGCTGTTATCATTTACAAGCGATCATACTATACATATAATAAATCAGGTTGATGTCCAGTTTCTAGATAAGGGAAGTGTCCTAGATGCAGCATAATGGATATAAAACCAGTTTCGCTCATTAGTCGACAAATCGCCACATAACGGCTGTATCACTTGAACTTATAATGTACTTTCACAAAATATTACAACTTGTTTTCTTACTGTTTAAGTATATTTTGATATGCCTTGCAGTTTCCCTGAACGGATTGGTTACTTATAAGCAAGTATTTGGTAGGTCAAGGTAGATTGGTTTTACTTTATGTTGTTTGACCACATAAGTGTCAATGACACAGTGGAGCACAGTCCTTATCAATATACTTACTGAAAAATTGATTATGAAAAAATATTAGGGGCATGGGCATTAGCTGTGATAAGAAGACCAGTATTTGATTTGCTGGATAAAAATCTAGATTCTCTGATATCATTCATTTTTCTAAGAAAAACATAATATTGTTGCACATTAAGATTTATTTAACTGAGTCTTATTTATCGTTACTTCAACTCATACATAGTGATACAATTCAAGGTTTTAAATAAAAAAAAGAAGCTGCCAAGTGCGACTGGGACTCACACTCAAAGGGCTCCCTACCGGAATCGAGCAAAAAACGCCGAAAAAACCAGTTTTATCTCTTCAATTTTTTTTATTAAGTATGTGTTGTTATAGCTGACATATTAGTACCTACACATTTTGTGAAAATTTATTTGTTTGCCATGAAATATTGTTAAAGCATTAAGTAGGTAATAAACTGTGATCACAAAGTATGCAATGACTGATTTCTGCAGATATTAATAATACACATTTTGTGAAAATTTATTTGTTTGCCATGAAATATTGTTAAAGCATTAAGTAGGTAATAAACTGTGATCACAAAGTATGCAATGACTGATTTCTGCAGATATTAATAATACAATTACACATACAGTCCGCACCAAAGTATCTGTTACATGAAGCACACTGCAACTTGATGCCTGACCACAAACCCTAGAGTGTGACAAGTCATTCAGGAATTTACTATAACTGGATTATGCAAAGATATTGATGCAAAGTAATAATAAGACAATAGCGTAACACCATTGTCGTTTTAATTATGACTGATTCACAATGTATGCTAAAAACTTATATTATGCAGGTGGGACATGATCGCACAACTTGTTACCATGGATTCAGCTCATGATGTTGAACCCCCGTGGCATTAAAATTTTTCATTGGTTACCAAAAAAAATATATTGCTTTTCCATACACTTAGACTGCGTAGGTAATAATATAATATTACACTTTTCTATGATACAGAATTTTTATGAGAATCAATGAAAAAATTTTGCTAGGGGGTTTAGAATCATGTGCTGAATTCATGGTTAGAGTTTGCATGTCAATGTCCCTGCAACTTGTATACTTAAGGAATCCTTTTTTTTTTCAGGATGGGAAATCATCAAATGACCCCTCCCGCTCTGGGTGGAGCAGAAGAGAGTGTCAGACTCTTACTGGCTAAAACCCACCCGTGTTCCTTCCTTAGCCCTTTATGTTCCGGGCCAGCGGTAATCCTTTTGGACAATCCCGCTGACCACTTAATGGATACTTAACATTCTATCCAGTACTTGTTCCTTAAAAGACTAACGTAATGTTCAGGATGTCTGCCAGATAAATCTTAATAATTATGCAGGAATGAATGAAACATGACCAAAATGACAATACATAAGTGACCTAGAGAATCAATTACGCAAAGTATGTAGTTGGACTTCAATAATTAATTACTTCCTCGTTGACCTTAATGCATGCTATATTCGGTGCAAATTGACAGCAATGTGTTAAAGTTGTGTGCAAATAAATGGCATTAGTTAACCATAAAGGTTGTAGTGTTATCTTTGTTTTAGGTATGTTCTCACTTAGAACCAATTTATAGGCAACTGACTAACAAGATTGTTTATAACAAACAAATTTTTTTTTTAAATCTGTTGATTTACATGGAAATTATAATGCCATTAACTGGATACGGGATTGTCTTTACCCCCAATAAGAACAGCATGGATATAAGCTTGTTTATAATGTACCTATCTATTATTGGCTGATATAAATAAATATGTAATAACAATAATACATTGTTAGAATAATAAACAAGTTTTATTTTTAGTTAAGCAAGTTGATCTGAACATAATTCTTGGTTGTGTTGAAATAATACAGGCTTGAAATAATGTTTAAAATATTGGTCGCAAAATAATGATGTTGACTATTTTGTAAATAATAGAAAAAATAAAGGTAGATGATAGCCTTTGGCTGAGCAATAATCTACCTTCAGGTGATAATAACATGAATATTGTAGGTATAGTTATTGAAAGGCAGACAGAATGTTTGCCCAGCATTATCATAGCATAGATACATTAAAACAATGTATGGGTAGTATTACCATCTATAACTCATTTGTTTATTAAAAAATCCCAATGTTAAGTTCTGATTTGAATGATCTGCTCAATGTTTTTGGTATGTTAAGCGATTATATGAATTTATTCATAAGGAACACCAAATAAAATCCTCCTTATGGCCTATTTACATTACATTATTCAAACAGAACTTAACATTATGTGCATACTAAAATCAATATTTGAATGACAAACACAAAAAAATCCAGCTAGAAGATTATTGAAATCCGAGATTAAAACATTTTAGATTTAAGTAAGAATATTCACAAAAAACACTTACCAATGTCAGTGATTGGTGGTTTAGTACTGTATCCTTTGAGGTGTCCAGAGTCGCAATCATCAAGTAATTCCGGTTTCTCCGGTAATCCAGCGATCACAAAATGATCGGCGACTTTCCGCTCATCCATGTTTTACAATTTTACATACGAGTAACGAGTACCTACGATAAAAAAAAACTCGTGGTCACACTAATGTCAGCATTACAAGAAAAATAAATACAACCTGAACTTTTAAGGTTAATGAACATGTATCACACCAATTCGCGTACTCTTGTAAACAGACCAGTTTATATAACACAGAGATACGTTAAATAAAAATAAAAAATGTACCATTATCATGAAACCCTTGAAGTGAACTTACAGTTTATTGCTACAGTTAACAATTTGAGCATAAACGCGACACACATCGTTTTACGTAAATATTTTTATTTATAGATTTATTGCGTTTCCATTTATAATCACTTCTTAATGTATCACAGGGGTGCACTTGAAAACTATTCGTTTTTATTGAGACTTTTGCAAAACGTCATTTTGTCCGACTCCGACAACAATCAGCCAAAGACAATTTTTTTTCTTATTTTCTCTTGGTGAGTTTTGTTTGACAAAAGCGGCAGACTTCAGCCTAGAAATTACGATGTATATATTTGTTTCTTCTCGGATTAGTAATTAATTCTGATTTTTAGTTGTAATTTGTTTTTAATCTAATAATAATATGCACAATAGCTTGATAACAATAATGATAAAGCATAGACAATGCCATTTATAAAGCCGCTTTTACACGACCTTTGTTCTGCCTGAATACCGATATAATTTTACATCATCTTCTTAGAAACAAATAGGTATAACGTCAATTTAACTAAGATTGCACTACATATTTTGTTTACGAACTACACTTTTATATACATAGGTAGTAATAACGTTTTCTCATTTTATTATTGTTGCTAGAGCCGTTATCTAATCTAAAAAGCAGAAGAGTTTGTATGTTTGAACGCGCTATATTTTGGTGTCCAATTAATTTCACTTTATATTAGGTGTAAAACACATTCTGGAATTACTGATCGGCTTTGAATAATTCTTTTTGTATTAGATAGAGCCCAATTCTTAAGGAAGGTCTAAAATCATGCTACGACCCTTCGGAGCCGAGCAAAGAGAAAAAAAATAGGAAGGAACGCTACGAGAAAATAAAGTAATAGCTCGGGCGGGTGTGCGGAAGTCGCGGGCATAAGCTAGTACAATTCGTGCCACGAAAGATGAGACTTGACCCCGCCTCCCCCGCTCTTTCCGCTGCCCCTATGACGTCCGGTCCCGTCCCAAACTCAGACCTCATACCGCTAGATAGGTACCTAAAATCGTGTTCTGCGCATGTCAAACCACGTGGTGTGTCAAGTCTCATCTTTCGTGGCACGAATTGTAGTTTATAGTATTTCTCGTGAGTTGGACTGTGGATGAGTAGAGAACTTAGTACGACTACAGATCATTAGATACAAACCAATAAGTATCTGGGTTTGATAAAAAAACTCAATAATTTTACATATACATTTAATAACATTTAAACATCAATAACAATTTCTTTCAGTGCTCTAACTGATGGCGCTATGCTATCATTTAATTCCACTGTATCAGTGCTATTGCTTATTTGTGCTCCAGCCATTAAAAGGCTTATAGCACCTTCTAACTCGCTCACTCTTTTACAAACTTCTATTTCTTCTGTTATCTCTTTCATTAGCGAAGTGTACAGCCATAAATTGAGTTCAGAAAAGAATTTTACTTGACTTTCAAATACATCTACAAATACATTAGCGGCATCTACTATCACTCTGGTAAACCTTGTTTCTCCTAGATTTTTCTTGAAATATTTGAGTAATGTACCAATGTCTTTTTCATTTAATCCATCCATTGCTACATGGAGAACCTTTCTTCTTAACATCTCTTGAATTAAAGCAGCAGTTCTTTCTGGAAACTTAGTAGCTACATAAGTTTTTAAGACAGCTGACAGGGCTTTGGTGAACTCCATTTTTCTGAGGAACTTATCAAATTCTGGTCCTGTGGCTGGTTTGGATTGTCCTTTCTTGTTACTTTTATCATGAACTTCCTCCACAATTGAAGATTGAACATGGTCTGGAGCAAATTTGAATAAGCCTCTTTTCTCATCGGAAGGTTTTGCAGGCTTTTCCCTTTTTCGTATTGATATGATGCCATCGATCATACCAACTGCTAGGGTATCATCATGTTTGGATATAGCCATGCTCAATACTGCATTAGGGAAATCAATATTGTGTACAACTTTGAAAGTGGAGATGTCATAGATCTTTACATGTCTGTCCAATGAGGCGGACATCAATCTGCTGTTGTTACTGGCTAGTCTTAAAGTAGTGACGGTTTTATGATGTTGAGAAATATTAGCTAATTGTTTACCACCATTGAAAATGTCCCATACTTTGATTTCTGTACCACCAGCACTTATGAATATGCCTCCTGATGGTAAGAATAGTGCTGATTCTACTGGGCTGCCATGGTTGACAGAAAGTACTACCTCATTAGACCTGCAATCGTACAGTTTAACTGCGTGATCATAACCTCCAGATAGAATGATATCTGGGGAGATAGGACTGGCAGCCCCTGCTCTTACATAGTCTGAGTGCTCAGTAAAACTGGCAATCTTTTCCTCTGTTGCTATGTCCCATAGACAAACAGATTTGTCATCTGAGTAACTGAGAATTTTGACTTGATCCTTTGTGAATAATGTCCTGTGCACCTGAAATCACAATAAGAAATTATTTAATGACTAAAAACGTAAGTAAACTAACAAGTTGTAAGTATTAACCTAACTAAAGGAGTATGGAGTGAAAAGGGCAAGGTGTCAACTCAAACAGGTAACAGACATTTGTCAAAATTTTATGATCTATTTTAGGGCAGTTTCATTGCATTTAGTATTTCATAACATAACATCACACATGTATTAGGCAGAGGTGGACTTTATATTACACTGACATTTTGCCAGTTATTTTTAAGTCTCATGTAATAGTGGGCAAGCCTATTTGCCATCACCCGGGCACAAATCCACACAGGCTGCTACTGAGAAATTGAAAAGAGAAAGATGGGAAAACCCAATAACACTGCCAGATAGCGCGAATCAAACCCGGGACCTCACACTCAGCAGTAGCGCTTGCAACCACTAGACCAACAAGTCTATTAATGTTTATTCAACTTATGTTTCAAAATAATATTATTTCAAGTAAAACAAATATCAAATTTATTTCAATGCTAATTAAGTTGATTTCATAGTGACTAGCACTATTGAAAAGTCACAAAAATATTTGAAGTTGTAGCGTAAACTGAACTTTATTGTGTAGGATTTAAAGTTATTTTTCCATAAACTCATAATTTGTTTACATTTTTGGTAAATAAATCGAGAATGCAGAATAGTACTATAATTATTTACTTACAGGGCCAGTATGTCCAGTAAACACTCTAAGTACATTCTTTGACTGCACATCAAATAGTTTGACGGCTGCCTCTTCACTGCCTGCCACCAGGAGTCTGCCATCACCTCTGAATGAAGCACCATAAGCTGCTTCTCTAAACTTTGAGATGTTCTTCGTTACAACTTTAGTGATAGGATCGTAAATCTGAAAAATAATCATCATTATAATTTTTTTTAGTTTAGTTTTGTCAACATTCTTTATTGTAATTTAATTCATTCTTCATTATAGGCTGATTTTGATTATGATGATCAAGATCACCTGCCTCACAATGTTTTCTTCACCATTTTGAGAGCAGTGGTGATGAAATAATTTATACAAAGAAAACAGGAACTTACTACTACTACTCACTTACTACTACTAAGTAAGTATACTTACTAATTACTTTAATTTTGCATAATTTATTGATACCTAGTTTAATAGAAACATGATTTATTGTAAAAGAATTAATAGACACCAAACAGAGGCTTAGGGTAGGTGGTCATTACGAAACAATCAGTTTTGTCCAATGAATGCATAGGCATTCATTGGACAACTAGACAACTCCGTCCCTAAGACGACCCACCTGACCTGATTGTTTCGTAATGATGATAAATGAAATCAAAGTGCTAATCTAATGCCTAATATATTTCCATTTACCAAGCACTATCCGTATATCTAAGC
Source organism: Luperina testacea (assembly GCA_927399505.1). Taxonomy (NCBI): domain Eukaryota; kingdom Metazoa; phylum Arthropoda; class Insecta; order Lepidoptera; family Noctuidae; genus Luperina; species Luperina testacea. Next base: position 7,818,512 of record OV656771.1, read on the forward strand.
CAGAGAGATAAATAATTTGTAAATTACTGACCTGCACTCTGACTGAGCATGTTGCCGCGAAATAATAAGGTTCTACAGGGCTGAAGTCCAAATAATCTATAGCACCAAACTCCTTCACTAGCACTGGGGACTGAAAATATAAAGCAAATTAGTAAAATTCCATATTAAGCTTTAATTCCCTCGAAAGTTATTTTTTGGTGCACTTACTCCTAATTTCTTCCAGTATATAGTATCCTCTGTAACTACAGAAGCCGGCTTCTGATACACCGCCTTACTTGTTTTCTTGAAAGGATATGAAATATGTGCCATGTTTGTATTAGTTTTATCACATAAAATGTATTATCATCACTTAATTTATGACTTTCAACAGAACTCGCGTAAAAATATTCCCACGTTGTTTTGATACTTTTGATGACAGTTGACACAGATAACAAACAACACGTGTAACTGACATTCAACTTGACAGATTATAAAATCATATGCTGAAAAAAATCCTGTGAAAATATCAAAATTAATGAATCTCTTTGAAAAATGTCGTCCAAATATTTTTATGAGCTTTCATGAATCAATTTTATCTCAACTTCGTCATTATTTTTCTAATTTTGGGTCTCTAAAAGTAATTTCCCATGACTACAAAATTAAAAAAAAAAGAACCAGATTTTTTTTTTAATTTTATGACCTGGTAACTGGACCTTTAGGTCAAATCTTAGAACACTACACTATCGAAGAACCAGAGTAATTTTTTTTTTTTTTAAAGGCTAAGGTCTGAGACCATGCTGCCTAGTCATCAGTTACTATTTTTTTTTCAGTCTAACATGACATTAGAATATAGGTGTACACATTCTAATGTATTAGGAGTATTTGGCAGCAAATGTATCGAATCAAGTTTCCCGGTAAACTTCGCTGAGGTAGCCAAAACTACAAAAAAATTCTCAGCTCCATTTTACCGGGATCGCGTCTGTTTCAATGATTCCACATATTGTCCAGTTGCGCAGACACTTGAGATACAAAACTACACCAATTTTACATCACAATATCCACTAGGAATCAATTTGCGAATAATTAAAACAGCCAACTAGACTTCACTCGAAGAAATCCCGCCAAAAACTCAGAACCAGAGTAAAATAGAGGAAAACCAGGGGTGCGTTCCGTGTTGGGAATGTAATCGATGTTATCGATTTGATCGTTCTTAAACCCGTACCGAATTAGCGTGAGCGCGATAACGATGTCCCGTGAATCGTCATAGATGAGGTCATGACATGCGCCATCTTGCGATAACGCCGACAATGCCTTATAGTTATAATAATAATAGTTTCCGAATTAGCTATAATCACTGACAGCGCTCACATCATCTCACATGCGTTCCGATTTAGATATTACGATTATGACAGCTGAGAGCTGTCAACAATTTGGAACACTCGTGAACGCGCTCACAGTGCTTACTCAATATAAAAACAATATTATTACAGTATTTCTTCCAAAATTAGAATTGTAAACTGACTGTTCAGGTGGCTAAGCGGCGTAAGGACTGCCATTGTCTACTTGCACCGGGTGATCGCACGTTCAAATCCGACGGGTACTGAGAGACTTTTTGTAAGAATTTTAATGTATAAATCATCATGAATTTCCTAGAAAACATAACATTCCGTAGGACACGTACTATATCGGAACCAAATAATGAGAGTTGTGAAATTATTTCTCAAACATTAGATGAGACTACAAACAGTGTGCCGGGAATGTCTGAAGACGAGGAGGATAAGCAAATAAACATTTTAAAAACTGAGATTGAAAACCTTAGATCTCAATTAAAAAGCGCTAACCAAGAAATAGAAATATTATCTTTAGAAAATAGTTCCCTAAAGCAAACAAACACCGATTTAATAAAAAAAAATGAAATGCTTAAAAAGGTCACCAGTAGCCCCATAAAGAAGAAAATACAAACACCAAAGAGAAATAAAATTAGTTCTACGGATAAGAAGACCAGTAACTCACTGACTTTAGAAATTTCTGACTGCTGCGCTTCTATAAACGAACAGAAACAAAAATTATTGAATACAGGAAAAGAAATCAGACGTGAAAATGCCAACTTAATTGGCTCGAACACTACTAATAAAATGTCACAAGATAGTTATCAAAATAACCCAACACCAGTGTCGCCGTCGTCTCCAAAGCACAAAGTATACATGATAAGTAGTGAAACTTCCAATAGGTTTTATGACTTAATTGAGGGTACTCATTTACACAAAAGTGAAATATGTCATTACCGTATGCCTAAATGTGGTTTGAAAGTTTTATTGGACGGTATTGATAAAAAAGTAGCAAACTTCACAAACTCTGACTTCTGTATTATTTATATTGGTGAAGATGATTTCCGAAGAACACATAATTACATAGAACTTGTTACGTATATCCGCGAAATACTTATGCCATTACAACACACTAATTTTATAATATGCCTACCGACATTTAAATATATGGAGAACACAAATGTAATGTTTAATAGCCGAGTAGATATTTTTAACAGCTTGCTATATCTGGATGTGGAAACATATAATTATGCGTATGTTTTGGACTCCAATTATAATTTGCCATACACTCATGATACATATAATTTGTCTGGAAATCTAAATTATAAGGGCTTAAGAATTGTATTTTCAGATTTGGTAGATCTTATTTTGTGTGTAAGCACATTGAAAGCGGATCAAATAGAGGTTGACTGCTTCCAAAAAGACCAACCACTATGCTTATCAGGCACCCAAACACAGGAAAAATCTCAGTTTTTTCTATAATTATCTAAATATTTTGCACCAAAACATTGCAGGACTAGTTAATAAATCGGATGCCTTGCTGGTGAAGTTAGACGAGCTGTCACATAAAGGAATAAACGTAGATGTCATGTGTATTACAGAGCACTTTGTAGAATCAGGTTGTGAACATTTAATAAACATACCCAATTATTGTCTAGCAGCCCACTTCTCAAGAAACTTAAAGCGAGGGGGCACGTGTATTTTTGTCAAGGCAGGATATATGTATAAAGAAATATCTGATATATCAAAACAATCAGTCTCAGGAGTGTTTGAATGCTGTGCAATAGAAATAATACCGCATAATATTATTATTATTTGTATATACAGGGTGCCTAAGCATAATCATTTAGTATTTTATCAAAAACTAGATCATATATTTAAAAAAATTAATTTCACAAAGAAAAAAGTAATCTTAGCCGGTGATTTCAATATAGATGTGCTAAAGAAAAACAAAATTACCCTAGAATTAGAAACTTTTCTCTTACAGTATAATTTAAAGTTAGCACTTTACACGCCCACTAGATTAAGCAGTAATACGTGCATCGATAATTTCGCTCACAATTTTCGAAAGGGATGTAAAGCACAAATATTAGATTTAGTTCTCTCAGACCACACATCTCAGTTACTTAAAATTCCCACTAAAAAAATTAGTCTTCTAAAATATTGGAAAATTGAAAAACAAGAAATTTGCCGCGAAAATTTAATAAAATTTAAATCTTATCTAGAATGTCTGTCATTTACACAAGTATTCAACACCGACGAGGCAAACGAATCTTATGACAATTTTATGGAGGATTTTCTACTTTTATATAAATTGTGTTTCCCTAACAAAATCATAACCATTAAGTGTAACAAACCGACAAAGTGGATTTCACGTGGCATAAAACTATGCAGCCAAAAACAAAGACAGCTACTCTGGACTTACCGTTTCAACCCTAATTGTAAAAATAAACAACTTTTAAAAAATTACACTAAGCTATACAAAAGAATAATAAAACTCACACAAAGAGCACAGAATAACCATTATATTAATACGTCTGGAAATAAAGCTAAAGCTGCTTGGCAAATAATTAATAACTCCAAAACATGCTTCCCACAAGAATCCATTCTGACTATAAAAAGAAATAATTTTCTCATTGAAAATCCTGTTGACATTGCGAATGAATTTAACAACTATTTTATTGATGACATTGAAAGTAATATTAAAAGTGACATTCCTTATAATAATAAACACAACCTTGACAATATAACAACACAATCATTGTTCATGATGCCTGTATCAAACCATGACATAATTAAAACGATCAATAGTCTAAAAAACACAAGTACTGTTGGTTATGACGGTGTGTCCACTAAAGCAATAAAATATGTAAAGGACGTAATAGCACCAATTCTGGCTCATATAATCAACCTGTGTATTACCGAGGGCGTATTCCCAAGTAGTCTCAAAAGTGTGATTATTAAGCCATTACATAAAAGAGATGATAAAACAAATGTTAAAAACTATAGGCCAATTGCAAAGATCCCAATAATGTCAAAAATAATAGAGAAAATAATCTATCAGTCTCTTTACACATATCTTGAAAAGTATGAATTATTCTGTAAAGAACAAAAGGGATTTCGGAAAAATACAACAATTAATATGGCACTGTTTGAATTAATATCTAGAATTATATCGTCAGTAGATAAAAGAAATCCCGTTTGCGCCATCTATACAGACATGACTAAGGCATTCGACTATGTAGACCATAAGATCTTACTACAAAAACTTCATAGCTACGGTATCAGAGGGAATGTCCTGAAACTATTGGAATCGTATCTAAGTGACAGGTATCAGTGCACAGAGGTTACTAGAATTTGTCCTAAGACTAAACTGGTTACGACCTATAAATCTGAACCAAGACGTATAAATTATGGCGTGCCTCAAGGAAGCGTCTTAGGGCCATTGCTATTTCTAATCTACATCAATGATCTTCCTAAAGCTACACGTCAAAAAATGGTCCTTTTCGCAGACGACAGTACTGCCATAATTGAATGCGATAATCCACACAATTACGAAAATGATATTAAAAATTCTCTTTCTGAAATCATTGATTGGCTTAATAGTAACAATCTTATTATAAACCTAAACAAGACAAAAGTAATGCATTTTTATCAGCGGCGAGAGAACCCTACTGTAAATATTTCATACAGGTCTAATGAAATAGAAGAAGTTGGTCATGTCAAATTCTTGGGTATTACGATTGACAACAAACTCACTTGGAAGCCTCATACAGAAGAATTATGCAAACGACTCAGCCAATCTGCATATACACTCTCCCAGTTGTCAAAAAAAATAAATGTTGAAACCTTATTAACAGCATATCATGGTCTAGTTGGTTCAGTTTTACGATATGGGCTTGTTTTTTGGGGGCAGTCCACTAATAGAGATCTGGTTTTCAAAATGCAAAAGCGATGCATAAGGGCAATTTGTAATATAAAAGTAACCGATAGTTGTGTACCTTTCTTCAAATCTTTAAAACTACTTACACTGCCATCGTTGTACATTTTGGAAACGGCACTGTTTGTGAAGACTAATTTGCACTTATTTGTCAAATTATCAGATGTTAAAAAAACTCCTATGCGTACTAAATACTTAAATCAATTATGTCACACAAAATGTAAAACAGCTCTAATGTACAAAAGTTTCTTTGGCATCGCTCCAAGAATTTATAATAAAATACCTGATCAGATAAAACAATTACCTGTTCACAAGTTCAAGAAAACTTTGCAAAAAATTTTAATTGATAAATGTTATTATACGGTTGACGAGTTCTTGAACGATTAATTTAGTAACTTCAACATTTTCTCATTTCTGTGCTAATATTTTGACTTATTTTTTTTTTACTATTTTGACATTTTAATTTTTTTTTTTGTTGACTATAAACTTTAAAATTACACACATTTGTATGTCTTACCATAGACAAAACATAGCGCACTATATTTAGCTATAAGATCTGTATTTTTTGTTACCTATGTTTTACAAATAATAAATGATTTGATTTGATTTGATTTGATTTGATCTTTGTATAGACACCACATTTCTTCTACAGTTCTTCTTTGGTTAGGTGGTGACTGTCAGCCAGAAGCACAATTTCGAAAATGTCACGTTAGTTTAATTTAAAGATATGATGCAACTCAAAACAAAACACACACTGACAAATCCAGACACATCCACACACACACACACACACACACACTGTCATTTTTGACAGCGCTCACGGTGATATTATTAAAAGGCATGGTCGGCGGTATCGCAAGATGGCGCATATCATTACGTCATCTATGACGATTCACGGGACATCGTTATCGCGCTCACGCTAATTCGGTACGGGTTTAAGCAGTAAGCACGCTCACATCGATTATTTCCCAACTCGGAACGCAGGGGTTATTTATGAGTGCTGTGTGAGATTATAGCTAATTCGGAATGCGGCCCAGAGTTTACTTTACGTTACGCCATAGACAACTGTCGTGAATGTCAGAAATGTGCCGTAACAAAAATACAAATAATTTTTAACAAGTTTATTACTCATTTAGCGGAATTGTACAAGGGAAGTCGGCCACAATGTTCAAATTACTTAGCCGCCACGGCCGCCCTCGAAGTGCTGTTATAAATTACTTTTCTGAAAAGTCTTTTGAGGTTAGAAAAGCAAAGGTTTATTACGTATATTCCTCAGCGGGATCCGTAAGGTTTGCTTCTACCGGTGGCAGTGATGCAGGAAAAATAGCAACCGTAGTGGACAGTATACCGGAAGCACCGCCAGTACCAGATCCTTCGACACTTGTCGACTTGACTGAAACTGTACAAACAATAGCTGCAAATGGAGAGCCTACCTTTGCCAGTCTTGGTCTTGGTGGCTGGTCTCCTGTGGGCATGGTTCAACATTGCTTGGAGTACTTACATATTTCTCTGGACGTACCCTGGTGGGGAGCAATTCTCATTGGAACTGTTTGTGTTCGTTTAGCTATGTTCCCGCTAGTCATAATGTCACAAAGAAATACAGCAGTCATGAACAATAACCTGCCAGAAATGCAACTTATTCAAATGAAGATGACACACGCCAGACAGACTGGTAATCAGCTTGAAGCTGCTCGGTATGCCCAAGAGATGATGGCATTCATGAAAGAAAAGGGTTTAAATCCATTGAAGAATATGTTGGTTCCTTTAGCTCAGGCACCTCTGTTTATTTCCTTCTTCATGGGATTAAGAGGGATGGCAAACTGCCCTGTAGAGAGTATGAGTTATGGGGGTATGGCGTGGTTTATGGATTTGACTGTACCTGATCAATTTTTCATACTGCCTCTTATAACCAGTGCCACAATGTGGGCAACGATAGAATTGGGCGTAGATGGAGGGCATCTTGATGCACAAAATATGGTATTGATGAGGTACTTCCTTAGAGCAGTCCCAGTTATCATGATTCCATTCACAATCAACTTCCCAGGTGCCATCTTAGTTTACTGGTGTTCCAGTAACTTTATATCCCTTATACAAGTTGGTTTACTAAAAGTACCAGCAGTAAGGGATTACTTCAAGATTCCAAAGTTGCTCAAACATTCACCCGACAATCTTCCAATGAAGAAAAAAGGATTTGTTGATGGAGCTAAAGATTCTTGGACAAACATGAAAATTACAAAAGAGTTAGCAGAGAGACAAAGGGTAGATGAAATGATTTTCACAAGAGCTGGGAAAGGACCTCTGCAGAAAACATATAAATTTGACCCAACAAAGATATCAAGTGTACAAGCAAAAACGAAGTAGGGTTAAATTGTTAAATATTTGTTTAGTGTAGATTAATGTGTATTAAATATTATCTAAAGTAAGAAGTTGCAGTTTTGTAATTAATCATTTTTATTGTTGACTTTGACTTTTTATGATTGTCTTTATGTTGATATGTATGGAAATCATACTAATATTGTGTACCCTGCATTTAGGGACTGGTTTGAAAGAAGCACAGCTATTAAAGTTCATTTAATTTATAATATTGTTTTGCATGTGTTCTTCCTTTTTTATCCACTTACATTTTTTTTTTCATTCTATGGAAAATTTTGAACAATCTATGAGCCCTAACCAAGGTAATGGGACAACCTTCTTCACTGCTAACCCCATGTTCTCAACCTATTCTTGAATCCATTGCCCAAAATTTCTTCACTTACACGACATTATCGGTAGCAGCGCAGTTTACTATGACTGCATTTTCTAAACCTATTAAAATACTCTCCCTCTCCTCTATACTAGTTTTTCCAAACAAGCTTAATAAAAAGATCAATGATACAGAATTTTATTTTAGCTACAGTGTCGCCTCATTCGGCGAAAACTATGAACTTGTAGTTAGTCGCACCGATAGTAGATGGCAGCATTTGTTACAAATTTGAATTTCTGCATTCCTACCCTGTGTGAACCGTGAATGAAGATTATGAATATCATTTAGGTACCTTGAGAACAACGAGGATAATCATTTACACGTGAAACTATCAATGAATAACTAAGTTTGCACCAAGGAACATAATTATTTGCTTTCTAGGTTTGCACTTAGTTTCGTAATGCTTTACTGTAGAGAATACTAGCTTGGATGGAGGGTGGATGTTAAAAATTATCCCATGGGAACGTGTTACCGGGGCCAAAAGTACCCTATGTCCTTCCCCAGGATGCCATCTATATCTCCTTGTCAAATTTTTATCGAAATCAGTTGTGGCTTATAGGCTTGAAAAGGTAACACAGACAGAGTCACTTTCGAATTTATAATATTAGTATGGATATTCCGGAAGGTTTATGTGTAGGTATAATACATTAATCTTCATTTTCCTACCCTTGTCCCATGTTACTTGGGGACAGTGAAACACGTTTTCTTCTCCCATTCTCTCGATTGTATGACTGCCTATCTGACCTCCACAACCCAGTTAATTACTGGGTAATACGATACCTCTTGGTAAGACTGGTTGTCAGACTTTTGGGCTTCCGACTGTCAAAGATCCACGAATGACATCCGGGACCAAAGGTTTAACGTGCTTTCCGAGGCACGAAGAGGTCTCGGTATGTAAAGATGGTCACAGACCAACTGCGGCAAGTAGGGCTTAACCTGATCGATCGACCCATACGACTGTTATTATTTAGCCACGTGCACCTCATTTATAATTATAATTATATTAATATTCAATTTAAATTAAATAATTAAATATCGATGTTTAATCAAGTCGCGTAAAACTGGGCGAAGCAGGGGCGGGCCGCTAGTTAAGAATAAGAAAGTAGCAAGATAGCTTAACATAATTCGTGGTGAAATAAGGAAGTAATACTTATCATAATATCAAATCTCAATTTCGAAGACATACCTACAATAAAATAAATTTACACAATAAATAGCCCATAAATACAATAATAAGATGAGAATTTTGAAATACAAATAATGAACGTACTCGAAATATGTATTATGCCTGGGCGTTGGGGCCTGTCGGAATGTTTTCGACGGAAATAATAGATAATAAAGAGGAACCATTGCCGCTTGAACAAAGCAAGGGCTCAAAGGCTGAATGCTTAGAACGCAATTACCTACCGATGTCGAGAGCCCCGATGTGGAGCGGCAGCTTTATTAACTACACAGAATGATTTTCGTAGCTTCCTATTACATTACATTTCATTACTTATTATTCTATGAGAGCGAGGGAAGAGGGAGTGCTCCTATATCTGCGTACATACTTGTGCACTATAAATGTGCCGATTCCTTGTTCACAAACTAAACTAAATTTAAGTTCAGTGCATCTTGTTCTTTCTATTTCATTAAGAAAAGGACAGGAAATAAATTTTAGTTTAGTCCTGTCAAATTAATCAGTGCCTGACACTACTCCATACAAGTTTAGACGTGATTAAAAACTTGCCTCCTAAAATTACGTCAATTTACGTCAGGCGCTGATTAATATGACAGGACTAAATTAAAATTTATTTTCTGTCCTTTTCTTAATGAAATAGAAAGAAAAAGATGCACTGAACTTAAATTTAGTTTAGTTTAGTTTGTTAACAGTGGAATCGGCACCATTATGTCCCACGCCAAAGGCTATTCTCCGTTGAGATATTTGGCCGCCATGGCCGAAATACGTTCTGGAGGACTACCTATACCTACATATATCACATTACACAGGACATCAGGATAATGTACCGTAACATAAAGATGCTTTTGGGGTTGGTACCGACGCCAGCACATCAAGCTACTACAATCTGTCAAACTTCTTTAATAGATTTTCAACTTTGTCGTTAAAGGTTCAAAGTTAAATTGATTTGGAGAATTTGACAGTTTCGGGTAGCTTGAAGGGCTGGCGTTTGTACATTGTATTATAAGTACCCACGTCTAGCGCATCTTGGGCACCGGGCAATCCTCCCTTCTACCTAAGAATGATGACTGCCCAGTTCACGGTGAGTTCAGTATTACCCATTAACTTACCCACTTCAGTCCTACTTCTTGGTGAAAATTAATGGGCATGAGTAACGTGACCATTTATTTTTTTGTCAGAGCGGGACGCTTGCGGAATTAAACAAAAACTTATTTTGCTAGATATTTATTAAAAAGAGGATGAAAAATAATATAGGTTTATTAGTAACTAGCTTCTGCCCGCGACTTCGTCCGCGTGAAATTTCTTGTTTCCGACCCACGCCGTCGCATCGCATCGCATCGCCTGCCCGCGCTGTCACTTCGTTTTCGCTTAGCGATCTTTCTGACTTTTATTCTTTTTGCTCGGCTCCTAAGGGTTATAGCGTGATGTTACATAGCCCTCCTCAAGAATTAGGCTAGCAAATGTAAAAATATTTTTTTAAATCGACTCCGAGAAAAATCCGACCGATTAGCGCGTTCAGACAAACAAACTCTTCTGCTTTATTATTAGTATTTACAAATTCATCTTAAGATACGAAAATATGAAATATTATTTATTATCTTCGTCGTGTGTGATAGTCCATTGAATTGTATGGCGAGCGATATTGTATCTTAAGGGGGAAGCGCTAAGGTAGCCCGCGAAATTCAATTTTTTTTAGGTTTTTTTGTAATTTGCTGGTCAGTATTAAGTTGTACGTTTATTAATATATGAATCGCGGCCGTAACAAATATGTATTTATAGAATTATAATCATTAAAGTCATCAACACAACTCTCTAAGACCACGTAAGTCCAAAGAATGATGATTTCATGAAACAGTTATTCTTTGGACTTACGTGGTCTTAGAGAGTTGTGTTGATGACTTTAATGATTATAATTCTGTAAATACATATTTGTTACGGCCGCGATTCATATATTAATCAACGTACAACTTAATACTGACCAGCAAATTACAAAAAACCTAAAAAAAATTGAATTTCGCGGGCTACCCTGGCGCTTTCGCCTTAAGATAAAATATTATAGTATCTTAGCCGTGTGCAGCGCCCCTTAGTGAACTCCACTGCGGGTGACGTAACCTACGACAAACTTATTATTTGCGGTTGGTACAGTAATCGGGTCTAGGGATCGAACCGCAAAATTAAGTTTGTTTTTTGTTGTATATACTTTTCCGGGATAAAAAGTACCCAGTGTGGTGCCCAGGATATTAAAGAATAATTATACCAAGTTTCATCGTAATCTAACCGGTAGTTTTTGCGTGATGCCTGAACAAACAGACAGACAGACAGACAGACAGACAAAAATTTTTTTAATCACATTTTTGGGTTCGGTGTCAGTATAGTAACACCCCCTGCCATTTATTTTTTTGATATTTTCAATGTACAGAATTTTCACTTCTACAGATTTATTATAAGTATAGATTTTAATACATTGCGGTTGAAGATGCATTTGTTTTGTATTTGTCGGTGGAGCAAATTAGTTTTAAAATGTCGGGACTAATGACTAATCTCGCTCTTGCTTGTCACTCGCTGTCTCCTCCGTGCTGCCCGTGCTGCTACTGCGGTTTTCGAATCCAATGAATATAGGTACTCGTAGGTAGTTAAGGGCGAAGCGCTAAGGTAGTCCGCGAAATTCAAATTTTCTTACGTTTTTTGCAATTTGCTGGTCAGTATTAAGTTGTACGTTGATCAAAATATGATTTGCGGCCGTAACAAATATGTCCTACAGAATTATAATCATTAAAGTCATCAACACAACTCTCTAAGACCATGTAACCCCAAAGAATGACGATTTCATGAAACAGTTATTACCCATAATTAGAGCTCTTCTCATGAGAGAAGAACTCTAATTGTGGTTCTAAGCAGTTGCTAGATTGTCAATAATTGTCAATAACTTTTGCTCTGGTTGGAGACAACGGGACAGATTTGTACACTAGGCCTCTGTTGACAGCGGTTTAAAACGGCATTTTTTGAGGGTCCTAGCCTAGCCTAGGGGTGCTTATAAAAATAATGTATCATCAAAAAGGAAAACATAGGGACATACAAGTAGTTAATATTTATTATTCTGTAAAAAATCATTGCTTTATAGTCATTAGCCAGAAAGAAAACTGGCGAGAGTGTTTCTATGGAGAAACGACCATCACCCGCGTTTCTTCGGTATAATATTACACATAGAAGCAGTTGGTGTACCTTAATAAAAAATAAGTACCAGGTAGGTATTGTTCGCACAGTTATTTTCCATCATCTTTAATTTCTATACAGGTACTTACGGAAGGTACGATCATCCCCAAGTTGTTTCATTAGAATTACGAAATCTGCCCTTTTACCGAATAAAGGACCTGTCGTGTCGAGGTCCAGTTAACTGTTTACACTAGAGTTACGTTCAAAACCCTAAAAGTCGGAATGGAAACTTTATGTAAACAATCTGCCCTTACTTTTACGGAATAAAGGCCCTGTCGTGTCGAGGACCAGTAACTGGCAGCACAACAGTTAACTGTTTACACTAGGGTTACGTTCAAAACCCTAAAAGTCGGAAACTTTATGTAAACAACGTTATAGGTTCCTGTTTGTTATATGTTATCGGAAGGCTATTGACCTTAGTTTATAAACTAGTACAATAACTTATTACGAACTTCATAAGTAAGTAGGAAGTGCCGACCGAACACGTGTAGAATCATATTTGTTGAAAGGGCTTCAAGAAATTGAGTTTAGAAGACCTACCTTAAGTACAGTATATAAACAAACTAGCAGCGCCCCGCTGTTTCACCTGCGCTGCGTAAGTTTCGATCCCGTGGCAATATCGCGATTAAAAGTATCCTATGTGTTAATCCAGGAAATGTTCTATCTGTGAGCCAATTTTCATCCAAATCTGTTCAACGGTTTACGTGTGATTGAGTAACAAACATCCAAACATCTTCACAAACTTTCGCATTTATAATATTATTGTAGGATAGGCATAAGTATAAGGTACCTACATACTAATGTCACATGTGTGTTGGTCTGTGAAAGGTTTAAGCATCCATATTCTGCTTCTTGGCAGTAGCGGTCCAGTGGTAATGGCACCGACATACGAGTTGTAGGTCGTAGGTTCGAACTCAGGCAGGTGGTTTACTTTGTAAACTTAAGGTACTACGAGTATCATAATCAGCCTATAATTTTCCCACTGCTGGGACACAGGCATCTTCTCGGTGAGAGGGAGTGGGCCATAATCCAACACGCGGGCCCAGTGCGGGTTGGTAGATGTCACAGTCTTCGAATTTTTGGTTCTAGGACATGCCGGTATCCTCACGATGTATTCCTTCACCGTTTTGAAAGCAGTGGTGATGAAATAATTTACACAAAGTAAAGCGCCTGTCTGGGTTCGAACCTACGACCTACAATTCGTAAGTCGTGGCCGATACCACTGGGCCACCACTGTTCTTAAACTATTAAGGTACCACTGCTCTCAAAACGGTGATGGAAAACATCCTGAGGAAACCGGCATGTCCTAAAACATCTAACACATAAATATCAAACCGGTATGTCCCTCTTAAGGCGAAAACGCCAGGGTAGCCCGCAAAATTATATATTTTTTTTATTTTTTTACGTTTTTTGCAATTTGCTGGTCAGTATTAAGTTGTACGTTGATTAGTATATGATTCGCGGCCGTAACAAATATGTATTTACAGAATTATAATCATTAAAGTCATCAACACAACTCTCCAAGACCAAGTAATCCCACAGAATGACTACCTATTTCATGAAATCTTGACATTTTGGGATTATACTAACCTGACAAGTTGTATTACTGATTCTAATGATTATGATTCTGTAAATACATATTTGTTACGGCCGCGAATCATATTTTGATCGACGTACAACTTAATACTGACCAGCAAATTGCAAAAAACGTAAGACAATTGGAATTTCGCGGGCTACCTTGGCGCTTTCACCTTAAGGCTTTGTTTGTACCCAGCTTCCAAACACCCTACAAGTTTTTAGTTTGGACTGGAATAAAGCCGTTGCTTTATTCCAGTAACACAAGCCACATGACTGTGTCCCAGCAGTGGGAACACATAAGTAGGTGCCTTATGGTATCTAGTATTTAAATTCCCTAGACGAGCTCCTTCACAAAGAAAATCAACGAAATCTATCAAGAAAAGGAGAAGAGTTCTTTGCATTGTTCTTTATTTTCATTTTCTTCTTTATTAAACAATAACAGAATAACAAAGCCAAAGGTTTTGTTTCGTTGAACTATGCCGTAAAAAGTTTCTTAGCTTAACGGGCAATTATCCTGAACTTACAACCAAGTAATGAGGTCTTTATTTGAAAAGGATGTGGTAAAACATTGCCTTCGGATTTCCTTTATTATATTCAGTGTTTTTATCTCATTATTTCCCATTGTGGAGTATCTACGAGTGTTTGTTATGCTTGTCCTTAAAAATACCTACATTACATTAATGCCAGGTTCATCATCATCATTTTACCCGAAATACGTCTCTTGCTTGACATAGGCTTCCTCATTCAGCGGATTCCTGTGACCTTCATCAAGGCCGCACGAATCCGCTCACTAAGTCATCGCTCCACCAATGCTACGTCTTCTGGTACACGATCGCTGCATCAGAACCTTTCGGCCCCATCGGCCAACTATTATGCAAGCAATGTGACCTGCCCACTGCCACTTAAGTTTGGCAGTTCTTCGGACTACGCCGGTTACCTTGGATCTCCTACAGATCTTTGCCAGGTTACTAAAATGAATTTTACCTTAATAATTTGTTAACTATTTTCCTATTAATATAAGCAAGCAAAATAATTTCAGAATCAACTCAACTTTATTTTGTCAAACAAACCGTGAAATCGATTTTGTGTGGCATAGCTTCAAGTAGTGTCATCGCGCTTCTCTTTCTTTTCTTACAGTCCGACAGTGACCGCGCTTTAGGTCATGCAAGCCCTTTAATTTGACTGTCTGGCAAAAAAGAGGTAAGTAGTTAGTTTGAAATCTACCTGCTGGTTTGACTGATTGTAAACTTTTTACAAATAAAGAACCATTTAAAATGACCGATTACCGATTAATAAGATCTGGTTAGTAATCAACTAAGTAACTAACTTATTACTTACATAAAGTATCTACCTAAAAACGAAATAAGTATTATTTTTGTATGAAGTGGGACGATCAATTTATCAAGTAAACGTTTCTGTTGCAGCCTGTACGTAATCGAGCCGTTGCAAATAGTATTTGCAGTTTCGTAAATAATGTAGATACGTATTTCCTACGTTGAGTAAGAACTACTACGCTACTGCTAGTCTGCTACGTTAACTTCTTGGGCAAGTCGTCGCAAATATTGTGTATTTTAAACATAAATTATCTTTGTGGTCACGATCAAAGCTGATAGATGATAATCATACCCTACCTGTTTACTATAAAACATAACGCATAAGTACAGTAAAGCAAGAATTAGTGCTTCGAAGCGACCGCTACGTAGCCGAATCTCGTAGCAACTGACCTTCGTCGCGTCGACGGCTACGCGCGGCTATGGCTACGCGCTTCTACGGCTACGCGCATCTATGGCTACGCTTGTCTACGGTTTCGCGCTCCTACGGTTATGCGCGTCTACGGCTACGCTTTTCTATCTCTACACTGTTCTACGGCTACGCGCGTCTACGGCTAGGCGTGTCTACAGCTATGTACTTCTATAGCTACACATATCTACTGGTATGCGCGTCTACGGCTACGCGCGTCTACGGTTATTCTTCACAGCTCCCAAAGTTAACTCCTTAGGATAAACTCAAGTGTCTAATTGAAATACTAACCGGTGTCACCTAACAAAGTAATCCTTACTTACATTAGTCCTTATAAAACCGCAAGTACATACATAGTTGTAAGATCAACGTATACACTTTCTTTACTAAGGCATAGTACCGTTTATTGTTGGCGAAAGTCCGTGGTTAAATAGTAATGGAGAACCTCCTTTGAAGTTGAAACTTCCGAATTTTGAAGTGGCCTCGGACTCACTCGAGAACTTTGTCTCGGGGACTTGTTATACTTACTTCGCCTAAGAGCATACCTACATGTCTGTGAAAAGAAACGCGAAGTAAAAACAAAAATTACTCACATAGAGTGCTTTACACAAATTAATCGTGAGATGACCGTTAATAGGTATTTAGTTAGTACGTAGGTAATACGTAAGAAAATAAAGAAAATACTGTGGGACGTCAAACCCAAATAAATTAGGTTAAGGACAGAAAGCATGAGATTAAAATTATTAGCTTAATAGTATTAATATACAGGGTTATTGGTAAAACATTAACAACCTCTTATGAGATCATTGTACTCATCATTATGAACAACTTTTACTATGGGACCAACAAAGCTGAAATCGCAAAAAAAAAATCAGCTGTTCAATGCATTTTGACGAGTTATACGAACATAAATGTATTGTGGTATGTAATATGATGTGCAAGCTTGCAGTAATGGCTTGCAAGCAGTTTACGTAGTATAGGAAATATGTATTATGTTTAATCAGTAAATAAATGGATAGCACGACATTCGGACGTTTCCCTTACAAGTACTAGCTAACCCAGCAGCGCAATCCTACATGGCGACCCTGCCAGTCGAATTTGCGGATCAGAAGATACCAGATCCACAAAAAATAACTGTAGTTAAAAATTACCCAGTACCAAAAAATGCCGAAGAGGTTAGGCGATTCGTTGCATTTTGCAACTATTACAGAAAATTCATTCGATCGTTTGCAGAAGTTACAGTACCTTTAAATAAATTATGTAGAAAGAACGAAACTTTTGTATGGACAAGTGAGTGTCAAAAAAGTTTTGACATTCTCAAAGAAAAGTTAATTAATCCACCAATTCTGCAATATCCCGATTTTTCGAAGGAAAACGAATTCATACTTCAAACGGACGCATCTAATATGGCAATAGGATCAGTCTTATGTAACAGCGATCTGAGACCAGTAGCTTACGCCAGTAGACCACTAAATAAAGCAGAGTTAAATTATCCTACGATACAAAAAGAACTTTTAGCAGTAGTGTGGAGTATAAAATATTTTAGACCATACTTATATGGAAGAAAATTTACTATTCTAACGGATCATAAACCACTCATCTATCTATTTGGGATGAAAGATCCATCAACACGACTTTTAAAGTTTAGATTACTATTAGAAGAATACGATTACGATATTAAATACATAAAAAGAACAGAGAATAATGTTGCTGATGCATTAAGTAGGGTTACCATAAGTTCGAACGAATTAAAGTCTTTAAATGAAAAAATTGTAAGTATGGTAATGACAAGGGCACAACGAGCGAGAATGAACTCGGAGTGCAAAGCAATACCTCAATCGAGTGGCAATGGTTCTCTTAATATAGCTGACAAACCGAGGTTAGGCCAACCAA
The DNA here is from genome assembly GCA_927399505.1 of Luperina testacea. Taxonomy (NCBI): domain Eukaryota; kingdom Metazoa; phylum Arthropoda; class Insecta; order Lepidoptera; family Noctuidae; genus Luperina; species Luperina testacea. Next base: position 7,836,106 of record OV656771.1, read on the forward strand.
GGATAGCAGAGATATTAAGAAAACCTAATGAAGCAGTAGAATTAAAATTTATAAAAGGAAAAGATCTAAACAAGAAAAATATAGATTACGAAAACAAATGTTTTGCTTATGTTAAGAATGAATCTACTCTATTTATCAATCTCAATTATATGTCGCATTTCTCGCGAGCCGAATTTGCGGATTTATTGAGTGAAAATTGTAGAAAAATAAATATAAAAGAACTATGCATAGTAAAAGATAAAAACAATGTCGAATTCATAATAGAATTGATCAATGAAATAAAAAGTAGACCACAGTGGGCCGGACCACAAATAAATATACTAAGAGGAATAAAAAGAGTCCTAGAAAATGACGAAAAGACATACATACTACATGACTATCATTTGCTGCCAACAAGTGGGCATGCAGGCGTACGACGTATGATAAATAATATCAAAGGTAAGTACTTTTGGCCAGGCATGGAGAACGACGTACGACACTACGTTTCTAAGTGTAAAAAATGCCAAACTAGTAAGTATTCTAGAAATATAGTAGAACCAATGGTCGTAACTACAACGGCGACAAGTGCTTTTCAAAAGGTATTTTTAGATTTAGTTGGTCCTTTAGATAAGGATTTAGAAGGTAACGTTTATATTTTAACCTTACAATGTGAGCTCAGTAAGTACATCGAAGCGTATCCATTACAGAGAAAAGATACGGTAAGTGTAGCTAGATCATTCGTAAACAACTTTATACTTAGGTATGGTTTACCAACAATCATCGCTACCGATCGAGGTACGGAATTCATGTCGGAAACAATGTCAGAGGTTTGCAAATTGCTGCAAATTAATAAAATAAATTCGACAGCATATCATCATCAGTCGATAGGTGCTTTAGAAAATACCCATAAGCATCTTGCAGCATTTTTACGTACTCAGTGTGACGGACATCCAGAAACATGGAGTCAATGGTTGAATTTTTGGTGTTTTTCATACAACACTACCGTCCACACGGAAACAAAATACACACCGTATGAGTTAGTTTTCGGTAAAACATGCAACTTACCTAGTAATCTTACCAATGACGTAGTAGAACCGCTTTACAACCCAGACAACTATGTATTAGAACTCAAATATAGGTTACAGTTAGCTCATAAGGAAGTTAGGAATAATTTAATTTTAAGAAAAACACAAAGGAAAATAGTGTATGATAGAAAATGTAATCCTATTTCGTATAAACCAGGTGATTTAATACTTATAAAAAATGAAACAGGTACAAAATTAGATAAGTTATATGAAGGACCATATACTGTGTTAAGCGATAACGAACCTAATGTCGTTATAAATAAAGGCGATAAATTAGAGACAGTTCATAAAAATAGAACTAAGAGATATGTAACTTAAGTAGCTATATTTAATCGGTAAGTTAACATTTAAGTGATATAATGTAATGACAGTGACACTAAACTTAATGGTAATTTACATTGTTTAGATTTATATTAATCTTACTTAAATATTCGCGAATGTTTAATGTTTATTGAATAATTAATGTTTATTGAATGTTTAATGCTTAATGTTTATTGAATGTTTAATGTTTATTGAATGTTTATTGAATGTTTAATGTTTATTGAATGTTTAATGTTTATTGAATGTTTAATGTTTATTGAATGTTTAATGTTTATTAAATGTTAATGTGTTTAGAATAAGACTATAATAGCCAACTACCTATTAAGCTAATGTTTGTTTTGCATTTTAAAAGGATCTTAACTATTTGCTCTAGGTAAATAAAATGAAAAAAAAAAAACAAATAAAATGTAAAAAAAAAAAAAAACATTTAATGTTATTTTTTTTTTGTAACAACCCCTATGATGTGGTATGTAATATGATGTGCAAGCTTGCAGTAATGGCTTGCAAGCAGTTTACGTAGTATAGGAAATATGTATTATGTTTAATCAGTAAATAAATGGATAGCACGACATTCGGACGTTTCCCTTACAAGTACTAGCTAACCCAGCAGCGCAATCCTACAGTATGGAACAGCAGATTTTTTTTTCTCGCGATTTCAGTTTTGGTCCCATAGTAAAAGTTGTTCAAAATGATGAGCACAATGACCTCTTAAGAGGTTGTTAATGTTTTACCAATAACCCTGTTTAAGTAATATATATTTCATTTATTTATTTGAATCTTTATCATAGTTAAGATTCAACTAAATGGATAAAATAAAAAAAAAGTAATGTTTAAATTATAATACACTGTAGATCTGAATGGTCCAAGGGGTATCGTATTACCCAGTAACTGGATTGTAGAGGTCAGATAGGCAGTCACATCCGGTTCAGATGCATCCGGTTTGACTGGAAGCCAACCCCAATATATTGGGAAAAAGCTAGACAGACACGATCTGAATGACTGAAAAATAAATTAACACAAAAACTGATAGGTACGATTTCACACCTACTAAAACTGAAAGGGTAATGTGTACAGAATTTTCGGTCGCGTGCCATACGAGGCATTTGTGTAATTTAATTTGTCTATCACACCCGTTACCAGCGCCGAAGGTTCGCCGTCTCTGTTATACGTTTTGATTATTCGAGAAAATAGGAACACAACAATATGGGTTGGTACCTATATTAATAGTAATAACTATGTGGCGGCCATCGTCAAAATCATTATCATCATCATCATCATCGGCCTAAGCAGTCCACTGCTGAATATAGCCCTCTGCTGGTAGCACCAGCCACCCTGCGAAGATAGTTTAGTAAGTATGTAGTTTTTAATTTGTGCTAAGTAAATGTATTTTCTGTCTTTCAAGATTGTCGTTCCACCTAGCCTGAGGTCCTACCTTGCGTTTGCCGATTCGCGGTCTCCTCCCAAGAACACACGGCAAAGTTCACGCGGATAGCATAATATACTATATAAGGTCATAGCACACGTATTAAATCGGAAAGGGATCGGCACCGTATCGCCTTTCGCCTCGGCGTCAAACATGCGTCAACCTATAATAAAGTAAGCACGTAATCAAAGCGGATCAGAAGTTCCGATACGTCAACTCGGCTACGGCTAGGCGACGCCGCGCTTACGGCTCGCCGACCGCTGGTTAATGGTGCAGCAGGCATGCCGGAGGGGTGGACGAAGAGATGTAAGCTTGGGTACGGAGAGACGTAAGCGCGGGGACGACGAGCCGTAAGCGCGGGGATGACGAGCCGTAACGCACCGCACCGTGGTTCGTGAGCTTGTCCCGAGGCGAGGCGATTACGTTACGATTCCGATTAGTGTGCGTTGCAGTAGGGAGTTTCATACAAAGAATACTGAACGGCTTGAGTTGATACGGTGCCGATCACTTTCCGGTTTGACACGTGTGCTTATGACCTTTATACAATAGTCAGGAGGCAACTCACCAGACACAACACCCTTTTCTATGGAGAATGAGTGAAATTTACACCCTGTTGCTCATAACTACTTAGATATTAAAACTTGGTTTGTTTGTAGATAGCTTATTCATTATGGAATTCAATGCTAGCCAATTAGGGTAGGTATCTACTTATTACCGACTCGTTTTACATAAACCCGACCCATTTAGTTTCGTTTATGAACTTTGAACTATAAGTTGTTGAAGTGCTTAGCCGATATGTAGTTGGTAAACGCTTTGCCAAACTAAAGTAGTTCATAAAAGTGCTTTATCGAACCGAATAAATTTACATTATTGTAAATCAAGTAGCACACTAATATTATAAAGGCGAAAGTTTGTGAGTGTGTGTTTATTATGTTTGTTACTTCTTCACGCTCAAACGGCTGGACCAATTTTGATAAAATTTTGCATGGAGGTAGCTGACACCCTGGATTAACATATAGGCTACTTTTTATCCCAATATTCCCACGGGATCGACACTAATGCGGGTGAAACCGCGGGGCGCAGCTAGTAAATAAATAAGTATGACTTCCTCGTTGGTCTAGTGGTCGAAAGCGCGACTGCTCAGCATGAGTTCCGGTTCCATTCCTAGGCCAGGCAAAGTGATATTGAGTTTTTTTTGTTTTTTTTTATATTGTCTTTTTTTTTTTTTTGGAATTTTCTCAGTAGCAGCCCGGAGGCTGGATTTGTGAAAGGTTGATGGCAATTGAATCGCCCTCTATTATATGGGACTTCATTAAATAAAAATGTCTGTTTTTTTAAATTTAAGAAATGAAGGAATATTATTATTAACCTGTATGTGAAAAAGTGTCATTATAAAAATAAAATATGTTAATATTTAGAAGAAAAGGAGCTACGTCTGCCAACAAACTGCTTTGCAGTTTGGCGGAGGTAAATATATTTTGTAAAAAATTATTTCTGTGAATAAACACTTTTTCATTTTTTTTTTTCATAAACATGACTCACGAAATGGGGATGTAATACAGGTACTCTGCCTAACCCTTTGGGGATTACAGGCGTGATGTTATTTTATTTGCAGAATGTAGATGTGAGTACAAAGAAGAAGAAATTCAGAAAGAAGCAGAATAGCGTGATCAGCCTATAATGTTCCCACTGCTCAGTGGTGTAACTATACCGTTTGGGGCCCGTGGCAAATTCAAGGGATGGGGCCCTCCCTCAATGTAAAGAAGCTCAGCCAACGTTACAGTTTTTTTTTACTAGCACTTTTCCACGACTTCTTCCGCGTAGATTCCATATTTTCCCCTACAACATTTAACACTTGACTGCTTCGTTGGTCGAGTGGTCGCGAACTCTACTCCTGAGCAAGAGGTCCTGTCCAAAAAATTAGACAAACAATGGGAAAAAGGTACAAAATGTTCGAAACTTGAATGATGTCCTGTATTGCACATTTTCGAAAAAAGTTTGCATTTATAAACTTATGTTAGGATCCTCCTGTGCTCATGGCCCTCTCTGGCTGGGGGCCCCCTCTGGCTGGGGGCCCGTGGCATTTTGCCCCAATGCCATTCTATAGTTACGCCACTGCCACTGCTGGGACATAGGCCTCCTCTCTGTGAGAGGGAAGTGAGCTGTAATCTACCACGCGGGCCCAGTGCAGGTTGGAGATGTCACAATAGACAATAGGACACACGTGAATGATGGTCCTATACGTAGGAATACTTCTGCCCAACTGCTTTACTGTTATGCTTTAATATGTTATGTAAATCAGGTAACTATACCACATATCAATGTGAGTCCTAGATACCTAAATGTATCCATGATTACGTCTTCCATTTTGTTCAATTAATTATTTATTAGTCACACCTCTATCGGTACAAACCATGCTCCATATAACTTCGCCCTCCTTACTGTACAATCGTTGAGCTCCTCAAGTTCTGAGCTGAGCTACACGTTACTGACAAGTGCTTGCACTGGCTGGACGGGTTCACAAAAATCTGGGTGGTTCTTTCCTTAAAGTATCATTCCACGCACTAATCTAAATTGTCTTCACATTATCTGACCAAGATTATGTCTGGTCTTTAAAAGAGACTTTGACCCTTGAGTTTGTTTCGCCATTTCTTCTCAGGGGTACTCACATAGGAAATGTCGACTCCATCCAGCTTAATTTTTTTAATAATATGACGTGTAAAAGTGATTCCAAAATCCTATTCTCATAATAAACAATTTCATTTCATTTATTTTTTTTTTAAGTGGTGGCCCAGGGGCAACTGGCTTGACTTACGAGTTGTAGGTGTGGGTTCGAGCCCAAGCGTAGTAGATTATGGCCCACTTCTGTTTCCAAGCAGTGGGAACGTTATATAGACTGATTATGCCATATCCGCTCATTTATCCCCCCCATTTCATGTGCAATACAATATCTCTTACCCAGCACGGCAATAAAAATAAAAACCAATCGTTACCCGCCACCCTTTTAGACACCTACAAAGAAATCGTAACATAAAACACTCGTAGATAAGTTTGTTCGGACAGTGCTAGTTTTCTGCCGCGTCCCGAAGATTTATAAGCTAAATCTGGGACAAAAGAATATTACAATTCTACTGATATATGTTACACCTGTGCTGAGTGACGTAAGTATACCTTTGGGATTTAAATGTATGACTATTTATCTTAGCGCGGTTGAAGTTTCTTTATCTACGGTCTGTTCAAAAAGTATAACACGAAAGTGTAAATAAACCCTGATCAGATTAAATTCTTTTATGCCAGTCATTTTGAACAACGTAGATCGTAAATATTGCGCTACACTGATTTTTTGGGATGTTGTTGGGATAGATACCATACCAGTAGTGTAAAGCTAAGGTTACAGCTTCGAAAGGCCTGTGCTAACTGCGTAGTGCTTGAAAACCCTCGAAATTTTCAAATTTCTTTCTGTTTTTGGCTAATAACTTCTAAAAGCTGCATCGTATGTATAAGTCACTCCCTATATTCTTAAAGTATATTAAATCTGCAATCGCAACCGTGGCTCTGTAGGTCCAATAGACTCCTAGATACCGACAGAACTTCAAACATGGCCATTTTCCAAGTTAAAAATTATAATTATAGTTCTTTAAACATCACGCAGTTAGCGCAGGTCTTTCCAAGCTGCTAACTTGGTTTTACACTGATATCTATCCTAACCACATCTCATAAAATCAGTATAGTGCAATTTTTTTGCGGCCTAGCGCGATTTTTGTGTCTACGGTGAATGACCTATAGACGCAATGACTCACCAAAGCACATTCATCAGTTTTTCCAACAACTATTGTTTGAATAATATTATTAAATTGTAATTGGAAATGAAGTAGAATTGCGGGACGAGCTGGACAAAACAAAAGACCAGTGGTCCACTTTAGCCCTGGATCGAAAGAGCTAGAAGTCATGGGGAGAGGCCTTTGTCCAGCAGTGGGATGATGCGGGCTAACAGTATCAGTAACAGTAATCGGAAAATCATCGACGAGAATTGAGGTTATAAACTTAACCTAAACTGTCAAGCAAAAACCTTTTTAAGGTTATTTATTTTTCGGGTTAAGTATTCAAATAACCAAATCAAAGCATTCTTGTAAGTGGCACAACAAATGGGCATCCACAGTACGTTTCTGATTCATTTGTTGACATTTTAATCAGATACCTTTGAAACAGATTATACCAACTCGGTGAAAATCTAGGGCATAATTAATTCATCACAATCCAATTGGATTATCTCAGGTTTCAATTTAATGTTTTAAGCTATGAATGATTCAAGGCTGTTATTTGTGGGTACATAGACATACAACTATTCGCTTAATTGTGAATAACGTTTGGGATTGGGTGAAAAAAAAAAAATAGTTTTATAAGGAGAAGAATGGGCAAGAAACTCTGTAAAGAAACTCCTTAGTTACTAAAATGTTTTGTAACAATATTTTATATATTATTTTAATTAGGTACCTATATAAGTATAAGTAAGAGCAAATGTTCATCTACTACAATAGCTAGATATATTTCAAAACAAGTACTAACCAAACAACTTGGGAATTCGCGACTCACTTATATGTTATACAAAAATTTTAAAAATTAACCCGACATAATTTAAGAGTTGATTTAGACCATGGAACTGAACAACTTTCACGATGGGACCAACTGAAATCACGAAAAAAAAATCAGCTATTTCATACATTTTGGTCAAGTAGGTAGGCTGGCTGGTGGCTGGTGGGTGGCTGGTGGGTGGCTGGTGGCTGGTGGGTGGCTGGTGGGTGGTGGTAGGGGGTGGTAGGCTTTTGTATTAAACAGCTGATTTTTTTTCGTGATTTCAAAGTTGGTCCCATAGTGAAAGTTGTTCAGTTCTATGGTCTAAAGTACCTCTTAAAGTTTATTTTTTATTTATTTTGAACTCTTTGCACAAAAAGGTACAAAGGCGGACTTAATGCCTTTTTTTTTTTGAGGATTGAAAATCATCAAATGACCCCTCCCGCTCTGCGTGGAGCGGAAGGGAGTGTCAGACTCTTACTGACTAAAACCCACCCGTGTTCCTTCCTTAGCCCTTTATGTTTTTTATGTTCCGGACCAGCGGTAACCCTTTCGGACAATCCCGCTGTGCCTTAGGCATTCTCTACCAGTCAACCAAGGGTGGTGAAGAGATTGGATGGCAGAAGTTTGTCAGGTTAATGTTTTTACACATTATATAGCACGCAGATTAAATATTTCCTACATTGGGTCACAGCTGCGGCCATTTTTTATAGGTAGAACGTATGTTTGAAGCGGATACAGAAGCTTAATACTCACATAATATGAAGAGAATTCAAATATAACGTTTCAAATATGAATTCAGCTCAGTCGATAGAAAAACCTCAGTATCAAAATGGAACCTAGATATTGTCAGTAGGATATTTGTTCAATAATTCCATAGTGGTGCCAATTCTGTTGTTCACAAGCTAAACTAACTAGTTTACTTTGTGAACAAGGGAGTCGGCACCAATTTCTGCGTCGTAAGAATACAATGATTATAGCCCACTCCCTCTCAAAGAGAGGAGGCCTGTCTCTCAGCAGTGGGAACAATATAGGCTGATTATGAAGAATACAATTCGACTAAATAATAATGTAGGTACACAGTCAGTTTCAAGAAACGAATTAGGATGATATAATTTACCCTGATAGGCACTCAGGTGCGAAGGTAGGTAGGTACCTATGGGTTGCCATGACAACGTTTTGCCATTTTGATTTGAAGATATTAAATAAATAACGTAATGAGATGTTTTCTTATCTAGACATGTACAGTCAACAAAAGAGATAAGTATGCAGGATCGTCGGATATAGATGAAGTTTAGATAAGTCGGCGCGCGACTGGTGACGTGCTTAATGTTGCTAGCCTAACTAATATTTTTTCCTTCATTTCATCAAAAATGATTTTTCAATAATTAAACTTAAAGTAATTCTAGAAATTTACTGGCTCGTGTACCTACTAGGTTATTTCCATTAGGTTATAAATTATTAGGTAGGCACCTATTTAATATAAAAAAAAAAATTGGTATAACAATGTTCCTGCAGTGGGGTTAAGGAATGCTAGTCTTCATCAGAAGAGTCAGTAACATCCATACTAATATTATAAATTCGAAAGTAACTCTGTGTCTGTCTGTCTGTATGTTACCTTTTCACGCCTAAACCACTGAACTGATTTCGATAAAATTTGGCAGAGAGATAGATTGCATCCCGAGGAAGGACATAGAATAGTTTTTATCCCGATATTCCCACGGAATGAACACTTATGCGGGTGAAACCTCGGGGCGGTGCTAGTTAATTATAAATTTGTCCATAGAATAGAATTGAATACTCTTTATTATGTACACCATATAAATTACAGACATAAATATAGAAACTGTACAAAGGGCGACACAATGGGCGGTCTTATCGCTAAGAGCGGTCTTTTAAAGACAACCTTTGGATGGATTTCAAAAGGGGAACGGCAGACAAATATCAAAACCACCATGTCCATTTCCATAATTTTCTTCTATTTTTTCTACATGTAGACATACAGACGCCAGCACATCAACCTACCCAAAACTGTCAAATTTTCCCAATCAACTTTGAACTTTATGTTTTAGCAATAAAGTTGAAAATCTATTAAAGAAATTTGACAGATTCTAGTAGCTTGATGTGCTGGCGTCTGTACAATGGCCGATCTTATCGCTAAGAGCGATCTTTTAAAGACAACCTTTGGATGGATTTAAGAAGGGGAAGGACAGACAAATACTAAAACCACCATGTCCATTCCATATTCAATAGCTGTCTTCTAATTAGGCACCACTGGTACGAAAAAGGAGAATTTTATTAATATGGCAGCCCTAAATATTTATTACCTGTCAAATAAGCAACGAAACTTCTAACTTTGGCAAACGATACCGAGGCCCGTTTTTATTTCATTTTTCTTCACAAGCATGTTTAACGTTTAAGATAATATCTCTGCCAGCGCTTTTAATCACTTTCGGCATAGTGATGGCGATTATTTTCTTCGGAAACGAATACTTGATGAACACCTGTCATAAACGTCAAGATGGTGGCAAATGATTACTTCCGATTTCAGCCACGCTCAGACTTTTTTGCGCGCACTCTAATCAGAAGCCCAAAAAGTCTGACAACCAGTGTTACCAAGGAGTATCATGTTACCCAGTAACTGCGTTGTGGAAGTCAGATGGGTAGTCGCTCCATGTAAAATACTGGTATTCAGCTGCATCCGACATAAAATAGTTGGGAAAAGGCTAGGCAGATCGATTGTCAAAGTGGCGCTCATTAATTTTGTGTTAATGGCAATATCAGACTATTTTTTGCTCTATCAGCGATATGTAAGTCTATTGTCTGTAAAGTTCACTATCGAAACAATCTTATTGTTATAACTTGAGGCTTGTTACAACAATAACTAAGAAAGAAAGCAAGCAAGCAACACAAGGAGGAACTTCAATAACATTTGTATATTTCAGTGCCTGGCCTCGGTGTGTCTCGGCTGTCTGGAATTTTAGGGATTTGTCCACCCGGCCGCCTCAATCTGCGCCCGTCGGGGGCTGTTACAATGAAATATGAGTATTATTACCAACTTTATAGCCGTTTTATTTCATTTCTACACCAAACAGTTTCGTATTTTTGTTTTTTTGCATGTATATGAGAACGTTTGTCGGTGTTAACGCTGATGAATTCGAGACCAAATCATAATGCTTTTGACAAAAAAATGTATTGTGGAAAATAAAATAAAACTAAAGCTTGTGGAATACAATTTCTGCTATTATTTAGGTATTATTACTAGCTGCGCCCCGCGGTTTCACCCGCACAAGTTTCAACTCTGTGGGAATATCGGGATAAAAAGTAGCCTATATGTTAATCCAGGGTGTCAGCTACCTCTAGAGCAAATTTTATCAAAATTGGTCCAGCCGTTTGAGCGTGAAGAAGTAAAAAACATATAAACACACACACACACTAACTTTCGCCTTTATAATATTAGTGTGAATTAGTGTTATCATTTACTTTTGATAATATTTTTATAAAAATATTTAGATTTAATATTTTTATAAAAATATTTATATTCAGAAAAAATCTGTCAGAGTAAAAGAGATGGTGGTCAAATATAAAAAGAGACCTCAAAAAGCCCAATTGTCTGAACCGACAACCCGAAATAGAATAACTTGGCGCAGAAAAGTGAGGATACCCGACCCCAAATAACGGGACCAGGAACTGAAGAAGAAGTTTCATTAATAAATACTAGTTTATTTATTATTAATACTTATCGTAAATACAAGGCAAGTAACTAACTTAACTTAGGAAGGTACCTTCTTGACATAGGTACCTTCTGAACAGCGGTGCTATTCTGTAAAAATCTCACCGTGAAAACTTAGGTGAAGTGAGCGTGGAATGAGCTGTCAATAGTGTCAATTCCTAGAAAAAACAAACTCATTTCACCTAAGTTTTCAAGGTGAGTTTTTTACAGAATCGACCGGCAGGTCTACGATTCCCAATAACCGTTCCATAACACACTATAAACAATACATCAAACCTCGTTTATTGATGATCAGGGAACGCTACAAAACTAACGAATTCATATTTTATGCCACAGACATCTATTACAATAACTATCCCCGGTTATCGCGGGCACGTACTGCATGATTTGTTTCTGAAGTCTCATAACGATCCTATTGGTCCGATAGCATCTTGCGGCACGAATATTGGCCAATACGGTAATAACAGCGATAGTGCCCATTCGTTGTAATAATTACTCGGTTAAAGGCTTGATGCCTTTCTAGTCGTGGAGATTTAGTATGTGTGTTTGTAAGCTTGAGGTCTCGCTTTTAGTAACCAATAAAGATCTTAATCGTACCCCGTATCGGGCATTCAGTGTTAATGTATTATCGTTTCTCCGTACTACGCTGTCGAAATTACTTACCAGTTGTAGTGGTTATTATGTTTGTTGATACCTACTTATTGAAGTGTTATAAAAAGTTCCTAGTAATGGGTAAAGTATCTGCGTTTAGAACTTAGTTATGTAATGGGCGAGACGTAAATATGTTCTCATTTTTATTTTCGTTGTACATAGATACAACATAAAGGCTCCTTCAAACAGGCGCGACACGAAGGCACCGCAAGTCGCGCCACGAGCGGTGCCTTTGTGTCGTACGCGATTAGATCGCGTGTCGCGCCTGTTTGTAGGAGACTTAAAGTGTTTGAAGTAGTGTTCGTATTCCCTTTCTCATTTCTATGCTGTACGCATTTATGTAACTTGATTTAATTTTCGCAACCTTCGCAATAGTTGTAAATAAAATTGCGTACCGTAGCCCTGAGGCTAAGATTCTTAGAATGTATCGAAGAATCCAAATAAAAATACCGCACGATACTCAAACTCCGAGGCGCTAAATAAAATAAATTGAATTCAATCAGTTAGTCTAGACCCCTAGAGACCCTAGAGTATGTGTCACGTTCCTCTTGTGAAAATCCTTATTATGTTTTCTTACTTTAATTAAATTCGTTGAATCAATTGAAAAAGCAATTTGGAATCCTCTCAAAGCTGATTTTACGTTACGAATTTTAATTATTATTTTATGTTTAGTACCTAAAAAGCTTCTATTGTAGATAGCTTCTCGAAACAAAATTCAATTTCGATCAGAGAAGGAAAAAAGCGATACCTTAATAAACTGTTCCTTTCTAAAGATCATAAATGGTCTCAAAAATAAATTCTCATTTAGAGTGCCGTAAATTAATTATCATGCTAACGGAGACGGTAACTTCCATAATAAAAATAATAAAACGATTCATCATCTGCCTAGCCTTTTCCCAACTATGTTGGGGTCGGCTTCCAGTCTAACCGGATGCAGCTGAGTACCAGTATTTTACATGGAGCGACTGCCTATCTGACCTCCACAAACCAGTAACTGGGTAATACGATACCCCTTGGTAAGACTGGTTGTCAGACTTTCGGGCTTCTGGTGAGCCGTAACGACTGTCAAAGATCCATGAATGACAGCCGGGACCAACAGCTTAATGTGCTTTCCGAGTCACGGTCTTGGTATGTCAAGACGATCACCCATCCGCGGCAAGCGATAGCTTAACCGGATCGATCGACCCGTGCGGTTATATATATTATTACTTAGCCACAAGCCCCCATAATAAAACGACAACCAATACAAATAATTCATAAAAATGCGAATAATCAAATTGCCTCTATTGTGAATTTGGAAGGAAATTACAGGGACAGACGGAGATAGGGAGATAGGCAGACGCAAACGACATCATTTTAGGGAAAGCAGTCGTTTCATTGAATAAATTATTTTCTAGGGAGTTATAAAATGAAAGAGTCTCTATGTAATAGGGTTTAGAGAGTTCAGCTGTCGCTTTTGGGGCAATCACGGCGTGTGTTCAACCACCGCGGTGTGTTGTGACCTTTGTATTGCGTAGGTGGTCTTAATGAGTTTGAAGTAAACAAAACTTTTGGTACCTAAAGTCCCCGTCACGAGAAGCTATAAATTTTGTAAATAAAGAACTTCTATTAAGTTACGTAGCGACAATTCAATCGACAACAAATAATCCCAAGTTCAATCAACTCAAAGTAACATACGTGTAATACGAAACTAACGAGCAATTTCACTTGGTCGGGTTATATTTTAGCAATGTAAAGCGCTGTTGTCTAATGTTTTGTGGTATTGGAATGGAACGCGTCTGACTTATGGAACGTAAACATTTGCGCCACCATTTTGAAGTAAGTTCACGCTGACGCTGTCAATGCTGCAGAATGCAGATGCAGAATACTCCGAATCGTTTGACGAAAGTAATTAGATGTGTGTGTTTACATAATTATATCCCTATATAAAAATAAAAATCATTACAAAACTGTTTTTTTTATTTGATCCAAAGGTTACGAACCTCTGAAAGTGTGTTTACAAAATTTATAGCTTCTCGTGACGGAGACTTGACGTCTATCGGGGTGAACGGGGCCTTGTATAAAGGCTCCTACAAACAGGCGCGACATGCGATAAAATCGCGCGCGACACACAGGCACCGCAAGTCGCGCAACGAGCGGTGCCTTTGTGTCCCACGCGATTCGCGTCGTGTCGCGCCTGTTTGTAGGAGCCTTTATACGTGTGCGATTTTTAGCCCACCATCAGTATCACTACAACAAAATAAACAATGTAAAAAATCAGTGTGTGTCTTGTGATTATAATATAATATTCTAATTAGGGTGTCTAGTGGTGTGCATTAAATTCCGGGACATGTTTTATAATAATAAATTGTATCTATTTTTGTCTCTATATTGTTATTTGTCCATATTGCCGCTATTCTTGGCTCTCGTTAATGATGTGCACACGTTCGTACGGACGTAAAAATATCGAGGCAGGATTTTAGAGCGCATTGGATTTTCAACTCTCGGTGTTGAGCCGAGCATTGAGAATCCGACAGAACGCATCCCAGCACGTTAGGCATGAGTCCGATATATCAAAACGAATTCAAAATCCGATTTCATACAAAAATCGATTCGTATCGATTTCTCAAATTTGAAGATTGGATTTCAAAAATCTACCTAGCCGAACCAAACCACGAAACGCAACAACCAAACGAAAACTAACGAAATCCAATCCAAACACAAACTAACAGATTGCGTTTGGATTTTGTTAGAAATTCGCTTTCTCTCTTTCTAACTAAACGTAATTTAGCGGAGTAAAAAAGATAGCGCGAATTTTTGAGAAAAACGCTTTCTCTCTTTCTAACTAAACGTAACTTAGCGGAGTAAAAGAAATAGCGCGAATTTTGTGATTTAGATTTCGGTTCTCGGAAATCTAACAGACATTATAATGCAATCAATATCATCTTTACTGCTAAGTATTTAAAGACTACATTTTCGAGATTATACGTTGATGTATTTTGGTTTATGGTTCAATGTTTCTTGGAACTAGAAAGAATGTGTGTACCTAATGTTTGGCTTGGCGCTATGGAAATCAGATTTCTAAAAACGGATTTTGAAATCGATTTTGAAATCTGAAATCAGATAAATATCAGTTTGCGTTCAAAACCAAAAACGCCCATATGCCTACAGCACGTCAAAAAAACATACGTTGAAAATCCAGTGTGTAAACTAAAACGCGCTCGTGCGTAACTGGGCTTACTCCGTGATATTCCGTACTTGAGTAATTAAAGATACACGTCTACCTTCAGGTATGTACTTGATCCATTTAGTCGTTGGTACTACAATTTCTGTCACTTCGAAGCTACTTTGCCAGTATAACTCAAGTCCCTAATAATAATTGTTAACTAGGTAAGTGCTGTGACAATCTTTAATGAAGTTGAATTAGCTTCGTAGCTTAGCTTCGTCTTTCATTTAATTTCATTTCATTTAATTACGAAAATATACTAGCTATTAATATTACTATAAAGGCTCCTTCAAACAGACGCGACACGCAATAAAATCGCGCGCGACACAAAGGCACCGCAAGTCGAGAAACGAGCTCGAGGGCGTTTTTATTTTTTTGATAGCGCATTTATTTTTCGAGATATAGACGATTTTATCACAAAAGACATGAACAAAATTCGAATATTTTAAACTTTTTGGATTTTCTAAAAAATATTTTTGATTTTTGCAAAAATATAATTATTAATTATCTTGTAGCTCTTGTCAATACGCATTTTAAAAGACCTCCATAATTCACGTAGCCCTAAAACTCACGAAGCCCTAGCCAAATCTCACTATTTCGTAAAATGAGGGCCTATAACTGGAGCCAGTGAAAAAGCTTTTCCAATGCTAAAAAAAAAGGTATGTACACTAATAGATAATCAAGCTATTTATAGGCCGACCGCTTAACTGAGACGTTGCCTGAGGTAGCTGCGCGGTGCGGGAGGGGTGATAAATGTCACAACTTGACGAATCACTGAGCTCTTGCATCACGTTACCACACTCCTCCCGCACCGCGCTGCTACCTCAGGCAACGTCTCAGTTAAGCGGTCGGCCTATTAGTACGTAAGCCTGCCTGCATACATACCGACATATCTAAATAAGCCACTTGACAGCTGATGACGTTTATTGCAGAAACACGTGTGCTTAAGGCTAAGGGTGCTCGAGCTCGCAACGGAATTTCTATTATTACATTTTATTTCCCCGACTTTAGTTGTGTGCCATGAATATCCTCGTACTCTTTGAGCCAACTATATTGTTCATGTTTTTTTTTTTTATTTTTTTTTTTCATACGTTTTCCTGGCATACCTACATCATGTATTCAGTGTTGAAAAATAAAATATTAGGTAATGTTATGATTCTTCTAAAAAATGAAAGGTGCAATAATCAAAAACGAAATATTGACACATCAATGGAGAATACGAGCTATATTTGTAAATTAAAATAATTAGAAAGAAAACCCTGTATTGCCAGTACTTTCATTCACACATAAATTAACAATTTCAGAGAGGTAATTCTCGTATTTTTAAGTGTGTCCACAGTCTGATCTCAGTCTCAATCTATCAAACGTACCTCTAATTTCCCTACATTTTTGACGAGTTTTTGACATTTGTTTGTCGCCGAGATGAGACTGAATAATTTTTAATGGTTTTAAATTTTGAAAACTGACCTTCAGCAGTGCGATTCTGTAACCACCTCACCGTGAAAACTTAGGTGAAGTGAGCGTGGAGTGAGCTGTCAATAGTGTAAATTCCTAGCAAAAACAAACTCACATCACCTAAGTTTTCACGGTAAGATTTTTACAGAATCGACCGGCTGGTCTCATATTAGCGCATCGCGTATCAAAATGGATAGACCAGAGATGCTCTAAATGAATTTATTGAGATAGTCACAGTTACATATACTTAGTTGAATTTTGAATGAAGAAGGGCTTCATTCAAAATTCAACTATATAATATAACTGTCTACGTACTCAAGAATAAATTAATATCCTGTACAAGATATTTTTATATCCTTGATCAAAAACACATTATAATTAACGTGAAATTATTTACAGACTCCACTTACGTAGAAGCAATTAAATTATATCATGCTTCCTTGTCATTGTTTGTGTGCAAACTTATAAAATACATAGTGTTACAATCCGGCTGATTTTGATTTCCTTGAACTGCAATTTATTGTCTAGTCTAATATTATATTTTTAGTCGTAGTTTCTTGAACATTGTTTGAATTTTACCTACAAAATATGAGAACGAGGAAAGTTAAGATGTCAGGCACACGTCCGCTGTCTTCAACCGCTTGCAACAGAGCGATGGCGTACTCTCTAGGATGGACAGTTGACATGACACTTGGCAGCTTGTGTTGCCAATCTTGAAAGCACATCGTTTTGGAATGACGGGTGTTGTCCAGTGAGGATTCAGCCTCGATGGAAAGGTGACGTCATTTGGTGTGAAATGTGATTTAGTCAATTATTTAAATCAAAATGGGACCTGGAACTTCAAAACACATTTCTGAGACTGAAACTCTCAATATAACAAAACCAAGTGGGATATACTTTCGTAGGTATCTAAATAGTATGTAAATCAATCTTAATCCTGGTAATTTAAATATAGCAAATTCCCAGCTTAATTTGTTAGTGTTCACGTACATAATCTCAGATATATTTCTTTATTTTATTCAAAGATGGTGTTAGAAAAATCATAGTGTACATCTACATAGGTACCCAATGCAATGTAGCCAAAATTCAATTGAAACGTAATATTCTGGACAGCCTGTGTGCAAAACTACACCATAACATAAGGCCCATTGTCCACGACGCCACTCAAAAGTATTGTTTTACAAACTTAAATCACCAAAATGTAGCCAGAAAGACGCTGAATTGGCAGAGCAAACTGGCCATGTTTGTCGAAGGACCGATGGCCGGTGGAGCAGACGAGTCCTAAAGTGGAGACCGGGACAACTAGATGGACCGACGACCTTAAAAAGTTGGCTGGGACAAACTGGATGCGGAAGGCGGAGGACAGGGTGTTGTGGCGCAAACTGGAAGAGGCCTGTGTGCAGCAGTGGACTGCGAAAGCCTGAGTTGTTTTATATTGAGCCAGAAACCCACTAGCACTAGTGATTCAATGGCGGTCCGTACACGACGCAACCAACCACAGACTAGTTAATACCGTGTTAGTAAGCGTGCATACACACGTGCGGCAGGCGTCAAAGGTAAAGGTAACTGCAGCTGTCGTGTCATACTTTCTAGCAGTGACATGATTATACGAACTTCAGTCTAATTTCTAAAAAATGTACGATAAACAACGTAACGCTCGTGTATTTGACTACGGTGCTATGTTGCGTCGTGTACGGGCATTTAAATATCTACAATGCGTGCCACGAAAGACGAGACTTGACACACCACGTGGTTTGACTTGCGCAGTACACGATTTTAGGTATCTTTAGCGGTATGAGGTCTGAGTGCGGGACGGGACCGGACGTCATAGGGGCGGCGGAAAGAGCGGGGGAGGCGGGGTCAAGTCTCATCTTTCGTGGCGCGCATTGTCATAGTGCTGTGATATTCTGGCTGTCGTGGACGACGGTCCTAAGAGTCACAAATCCTATTGCAAACGAACACCAGATGATCCTGTTACCTTTGTATCCGTAAAAGTTTGCGCATACACTCCAGACCACTCCGTTTGATTGATACACTTTTTTCCGGTCGACTGGGTATTAACAACTTCATCACTTATTTTCTTTCCATAGAATGGGCTGGCTCTTGTTTGTGGGTAAATAGCATTGTGCAGTACCCGGCTGTTTATATGGGACGTCGGGTCTTAATAAAAGTTCGGATTTGTAGTGTCGTCTCCGTTACTCATACTCCCGCTAGTATGAGTAACGGAGACGACACTACAAATCCGTAACACACTTATAGCAATGGCATTTTGACAGTTCAAGAACATTTATTGTGTTATTTACATTGTTGGGCGTACAATTTTTTTGTACATATTTTGAAGTAATGGATTAACAATATCCTTTAAAATGATTTAGATTGAAAGTGTATTACGAAATTAGGGTGTCGTGCGACAGTTTCTTTCTAAAGCTCGATTTTAACTTCAAATACAGCACATTTGAAGTCAGATTTATGCTTAGCGTAGTTTTTATTATGGTTGTGATCCGGGAAAAGTAAATATGATGATGTGCTGGCGTCTGTATAATACTAAGAGCAATTTGAGAGCAGTCGCATTGCTGAATATTCCATTAAAAAAAAAAACACCGTACCTGCATGGGCCAGGGTGTGAAAAACATTGATTTGTATAACGCTACAGTTTCATTGAAGACCGGTGGCCGCCACTAAGGGCCGCAGTGACGACTGTCATGAAAATGATGGTAGTGGCAAAGATATAAATCGTTAGATCCGCACTACCGCGTCACCGCCCCGACCCTTGCTCGAGCCAGTCCGCGGCGCTGAGCCTGTAATTTTAAATTCGTCCCTAAATAATTCTAATCCAGCCTGTTCTTGCTGCCCTCTCCCAGCTACGCCCTAAGCCGAGGTCCGTACCCCACGGGGGGTGCCCTTAGTGTGTAGTCGCTTAGTTTTTAAGTTTTTTAAGCCCTGGCTGGAGGTCTTAATTTATTGAGGCTTCCACAGGCAAGCCCGGTTAAGCAGACGACCACCTCGTAGGTTGAACTGCGAGATGCCAATTATAAAAAAAAACTACCGCGTCAAAACATAGTCGCATTTCTGATTTGTTTTGACAACTTTGACATACAATGACGCAGTGACATCACTTGATTGTCATGGAAACGCTGTTTTATAATGTGTGAGCTGACTGTTCTCAGTATGGACACTTTTTTTTCTGACTAAGTACGGTGACGGTAAATCTATCGATTGAAATCTTTGTGCAGCGGGTCAAAGACGTGAAAATGACAGATTTTTATGACTAACTAACGTCAGTCACAAAAATCTGTATTACTAATATTATGTTATAACTAATATTATGTCGGAACCGCTTTCCTAGGAAAACAAGGCTTAATAGGAAATGCATCCGCTTTTCTTCTTATGACTTGTTTTCCTGTCGTTTCTCCATAGAAACGCTCTCGCCTGTTTTTTTTCTGGTTAATGACCATAAAGCAATTATTTTTTACAGAATAATAAATATTAACTACTTGTATGTCTCTATGTTTTCCTTTTTGATGATACAATATTTTTAAAAGTACTAGAACTCTCAAAAGTTGCCGTTTTAAACCGCTGTCAACAGAGGCCTAGTGTACAAATTCGACAACTGTTAATGAAAAAAGAAACACATAGGGACACAGTCACTGACCTGTATTATACAAGCACAGTATAAATCCTTCTTATTCAGTTAGTCAGTGAAATATCTTTTAAATTGGTTCAATATTGGAGGAGGAAATAGGCGAGAGCCAAACCTCGAATTACGACTACTTAAGATTAAAGATTAAGATTACGATTATTTAATTACTTAGGATTTTTCAAAAGTCCCTCCGACCGCATTTCCTCTTAGTAGTAGATTTAACGCTAATGGCAATGTATATTTTTAGTGTTTTATTTTTAATTGATTTTAGTTTACTTTAATTTTAGTTTTTGTTTTCCTGTTGTACAATAATCACTATGTACCAACTACACTTTGAAAATGTTGCAACTCTGACTCCCAAGATACAGACTAATGGGGTCACTGTCCAATCTACTTCTTGTACAAATTATGTTTATTAATAAATAAATTGAATAGGATATTTAAATTTAATTTAATTTGTGGAGTATTCCAGCCAGTTATTATTTGAACGGAACCCACAGAAAGCCCTCATCTTATGAACAAATAACACTTGACGGGAAATGTTCTGGAATACAAATTAGACGAGAGATGCAATTTCACGGAGTGATGTGACGGTTTGAACGGTTTCCAACATTTCAGACGCAGGAATTTCCAATAGGAAATGATTATTTTTCAATATTGGCTTATATCCTAGTCGACTCTCGTTTAGTATTCATGCAATAACGGAGACACTTCAGCGTTTTATTTTTAAATGTAATATTTCTGGGGTGTTCCGCTGCTTGCCTGTCGTCACTGCACGTTTTGTTCGATTCTATGGTTTGAACGTGAGTAACCGTAGTTATGTGAGCATGAGAAAGGATAGAGAAAATGCTTGATTTTTCTATTCTATGTTTGTTAATTCGATGTAGGTATGATACCCGCACCTTAATACACTTTCAATGGCATCATGAATCATTTTGAAATATATTGCTAATCTATAGTTTGAAATGTTCGAAAAAAAATTTTTTTACTAGGTATTTTTTTTTTTTCAGGATGGGAAATCATCAAATGACTCCTCCCGCTCTGGGTGGAGCGGAAGGGAGTGTCAGACTCTTACTGACTAAAACCCACCCGTGTTCCTTCCTTCGCCCTTTATGTTCCGGGCCAGCGGTAACCCTTTCGGACAATCCCACTGAATTTACTAGGTATTTATGTACAGACGCCAGCACATCAAGCTACCCGAAACAGTCAAATTTTCCCAATCAACTTTGAACCTCATGCTTTAGCGATAAAGATGAAAATCTATTAAGGAAATTTGACAGATTGTAGTAGCTTGATGTGCTGGCGTCTGTACACATTAAAAGAGAGGAAGAAAGGAACAGAAAAATCCGTACAAAGATGATGCTTATTTTTAAGGAAATCTCTTCCAGCATACCTGCGATAGGAGAGTACAAAAAGACGATAAAAAAAAATTGGTAAATTTGTCTGCTCAACAACGTAAATAACGCAATGAATGCCATGTCACGTATTGTCAAAATGAAAGCCATTGCTACTGTTAGTGTGTTACGCAATTATCACGCGGGCTTAAACAGTTTATACAAACCGTACAAAAATATCATATTGGGTCCCCACCTATGAAATTGGCGTTTTTTTCTCACAAATAAAGAACCTTGTCACTTCTATTATTTAAAATATTCATCAATTGCTTGATATTCTATCGGATTATGAGCATCATAGACAACTACCAATAGTAAAAAAACCTTAGTACATAAAGTTTCCTAAACATAAAAAATACCTTAAAAATGACTCCTTTTTTGTTAGTAGAAATGACCACTATGTATTTGTTTTAACTTAGCCAAAACTTATTTTTGTCGCTTAATCTAAGTGGCATACGTTATCTTAGTTTTTAAAACATTAGTGCATAAGTTTTAAAACATTAGTGTTCATGGTTGTTAAATAAATTAAGAAAATGTTAGTATGAAAAATGCAACTTCTTTAAAATTCTCCATACAAAACGTTGATTTCATAGGTGGGGACCTAATATTTAAGCCGACGTGCTACACAATTCAAAATTTTCTCCAATTCTGTCAATGATTAATTTAGAAAATTCAACCAATCAAATTACGAAAAAGTACCTCCCTACTAAACCGTTTTGCTTAAAACTTTGCTCATCAATCATTGGAAACGATTGACCGTTTGTTAGCGATGTTGCTTATGATAAATGAAGATATCAAAAACTAAATCAGTGGGGTACTGTTGGCATTCTCGCTTAAACTTGATATATGCACCTAAGTACTATAGCTCTGAAGCCACTTACCAGTATATCATAAAATACGGGGCAACCATCATCTTGGGGTAACAGCCAGCTGGGAAAATCGGCGCCATTTAGTTTTAAAATATTGACCAACAATAGATTGACGTTAAATGCGTCTTAAAAGATCTACTTACATAAATAAACATTACATTTGATTCCTTGTGGTCAGCTATATAGGTATTGGTTGAGTTTCTGATGATAAAAATAAAAAGTCCCTAAATTCTAGTTTATTTATTAATTGCATTCATGTGGTTTACATGTTTTTTCTACGCGTGCAGAGGTTGGTCTGTGGATGGGTGACCATCTTTACATACCGTGATCCCTTCGTGCCTCAGAAAGCACGTTAAGGCGTTGGTCCCGGCTGTCATTCGTGAATCTTTGACAGACAGTAGTTAGAAGCCCGAAAGTATGACAACCAGTCTTATCACCCAGTCTAATCGGGGGGGCGGGGGGGTGGAGGTCAGATAGGCAGTCGCAGCTGTATGTAAAATACTGGTATTCAGCTGCATCCGGTTAGACTGGAAGCCGACCCCAACATAGTTGGGAAAAGACTAGGCAGATGGTGATGATTCATGTGGTTTACAAGATGTTAAATAGTGTACAATGCGTGCCACGAAAGATGAGACTTGACACACCACGTGGTTTGACTTGCGCAGAACACGATTTTAGGTATCTTTAGCGGTATGAGGTCTGAGTGCGGGACGGGACCGGACGTCCTATGACGTCCGGTCCCGTCCCGCACTCAGACCTCCTCTTTTCGCCGCTCCTATGAGCGGCGAAAAGAGCGGGGGAGGCGGGGTCAAGTCTCATCTTTCGTGGCACGCATTGTAGGTTCCAATTTTCCAAACATGATCCCTGCTAGAGCACAGCAACATATTTGTAGGTTTATTTTACAGGGTCTTATTTGTTCAGCATTATGAGAGTTTAAAAAAAAAACCCAATAGCATTTTTAGTGGCAAGAAAATTATTACAGTTCATCGAAGTTCGCTTATCGTCTCGCGCTGCAATAAATTTTACTAATAAAATTAATGACGCTCTCAATCTCAAGTAAAGAAACTCAATAATGATTCTAAAAATAAACTTCAAAGTAAACAAAACATGAGCTGTTTCATTATGAGAGCATCTAAACGCTTCTATTAAAGTTAGCAGACAAGAGACTCTTAACAAGCACGAAACGAAAAAAAAAATGAAAACTTCAGACGGACGTACAATCATTTAATGAATTCGCAATTTGCATACCGACAACGACCCAAGAAAAAGTAGGGATTCACCTAGAGAGGACGGTAACAAAACATGTAAAAAGCATTTAATTTTACCTCGCTTGTTCAGCGCACACAATATGGCTGAAATACGTTGATCAAATTATTTGACTGTAATAGTCACAAACCAAATACATGACCAAATTTTTATAGCAATTGAATTTGTGGTTTGCGTAGTATTATTTTGGAATATTAACATTTATTTTGTTTTGTAATCGGGACCTAATTATTAGCAGAGCTATTGCTAAGCTCACTTAAATGATACGGACACACCACAAAAATAGTTCAACAACTCTATAATATCTAAAGTTGGTGCTACTTCGTCGTTCTGTAATCGTGCTCTTGTCTCTCCTATTATTGGTGTCCCTTTTGTTCCGTATTTAAATTAAAGACTATTGACCTTAACTTTTTTCTTTGCCATTGCCGTCTCGTACTATTAGTAACTGAAGTAGATCGGACTAATTACAGGAAACACTTCCGTGGCAAAGTATCATCTGTTCCCGTCTGTACCTAATCTAAAAATTTCAAAGGGGACCATTTACATTCAGTTAACAGAGTCTTCTATATGTTGAAATGTGTACAGTCGAATCGAAAAGTTGGAACGTTCGGAAAGAGTTACCGAATTCATGAAGTGCAATTCCACTTAGCTTTGGGTCGGTAAAACGCTGATGCGGACGTGGTAATTTGGGTAATTTTTCGACGAAAAGAGTCAGTTCGGCGGTCAAAAGGAATGATTCCATTTCAGTCGATGTGCTCTCACGTAGTTCTAGTAGTTGTATTAATTAAATGCAAGCCCCCGAGTCCATTTTACGAGCCCCGGTAGAGTGGAACTCGTTTCGTTTATCCGCTTCCACTCATAAGCAATTACTTTGCCGAAACGACTTTCCGAGGGACCACGAACGTGCAAAGAAATTAAGCTTTGCGGATTTTAGGACATTAATAGTGGTTAGCGATTTGAGTGTGGTATGTCAAGTAGGTATATACGGACTTAAGGATATCTGTTGAATCTGGCAGACCGTACAAAGTATTAACTAAGTATGGAGCAAAAATATGAAGTATGTTTTTTATAAGTAAAATATGAAGAATGTTTTGTTTTCCCCTATCGTCATACCATGACTAAATAATAACAGCCGCACGAGGCGATCGAAGGTTAAGCTACGCTTGCTGCGGTCGGTTTGCGGATGGGTGATCATCCATAACATATCGAAACTCCTCCGTGCTTCGGAAAGCACGTGTAGCCATTGGTCCCGGCTCTCATTCGTAGATCTTTGACAGTTGGGTCGGATAGTCAGAAGCCCGAAAGTCTGACAACCAATCTTAGCAAGGGGTATCGTATTACCTAGTAACTGGGTTTTTATTTTTCACTTTTTAGTTGTACCTACCTACCCCAAACAAATTCATATAACACTACTTGCTATGTGAATATCAGTGTCAGGAAGCTATTGAACAGATCTGCTTACCCGTGTAAAGGGTACAGGCGTGATGATATGTTGTGTGATTGCGTAAACAATGCATAGATATGCTATAGCGGCAATCGCGGTTGATTTGCTGGCATTTATTGAAGAGTTCCGTTGTCTGTCTCCGAAACTCATCATCAGATCTTTACGAAATTTAAATGGAACCATTTTGGAATAATCATCTTTCGAACAAAAAAAAATTATAAATCCGATATATATGAGGGAGTTATGTCCGAACATACATAAAAAAAAATTGAGAATCTCCTCTTTTTTAGAAGTCGGTTAAAAATACTGGTATTCAGCTGTATCCGTTTAGACTGGAAGCCAACTCCGACATAGGAAAATACTAGGCAGATTGATATAGCCATACCACATAACATGAAATATGGCAATGGATTTATTTATTTACAGCTAACATAAGTACCGTTCCGTCTGTCCATAATAAAAAGCTCTTGCCTAGACAGCTTTTCGTTTCGTGGTTGCCACTCAAGAGCCTTCCCGCAAAATTGCCATTTTAAGTTGTTAATTAACATAATTTAATCTAAGAAAAAAGAAACGAAGGAAGAAAACACGTTTATACTTGCGGTAAACATGGCGCAGAGAAAGAACACAAACAAAAAAAAAAGCGAAAAAAAGAGAAAATTATTATTTAATCATTCAATTAAGAAATAACTGTGTGTATTCTACTTTGAAGTTATTCTGATAAATAGTTTATTAATCATCAAACCTTACCGTTTTTCGTAAAAGCGTTCGATGTCCGTTAGGTGTCCACTTTCTGACCACTTGAACTACGTGTGAGATTACAAAACTGCACGAACATTCTAGAGTTTTGTTAGCACAAACAAATGCTACTAAAGAGCAGATTGGATGCCTGCCTGCGTAGCGTTATTTGAACCGTTGTGTGTACACGGATTTAATAACTTGCTTTGGCTTTACAATTTACAGAGCTGTTCTCTGCTAGCAGTTTCAATGGAGACCAAAATTACTATGCTAGTACTGACTAAAACCAAGCTCTAATGCCCGGTTTACACGAGGCTAGTTTTTGAAGCTAGGAC
The DNA here is from genome assembly GCA_927399505.1 of Luperina testacea. Classification (NCBI taxonomy): domain Eukaryota; kingdom Metazoa; phylum Arthropoda; class Insecta; order Lepidoptera; family Noctuidae; genus Luperina; species Luperina testacea. The sequence goes on from OV656771.1 coordinate 7,862,213, forward strand.
AGCAAGATTGTGCTGGTAAGCTAGCAAGGACTGCAAAGCTACTGGCTTTTTTTTTCCAGGATGGGAAATCTAAAACCCACACGTGTTCCTTCCTTAGCCCTTTATGTTCCGGACTAGCGGTAACCCTTTCGGACAATCCCGCTGACCCGGCAGGCTTCGGCCCTGCCGGGCCCCTTCAATAGCTGCTGACATCTCTTTGAGGCGCGCGTGGAACACGTACGCGCCGTCCGGCACGGACCAAAGCTACTGGTTTAAATTTCCTAGCATCATGTAAACAGCTCTAGCATGTGTCACGCCAGGATAGTAGCTTAGTAGCAGGATCCTAGCTTCAAAAACTAGCCTCGTGTAACCCAGGCATAACTCCCTTCTACCAAAATACCATTTAATATTTATAACCAGTATCTTGTGCAAGATTTATTCGCTTAATCGCAGCGACAATCGTTTTTTTACGATCGAAACTATAGCCGTTAAGTCAATACTTGAAAACTTTTTTACGACTCTCGATTAAGCGAATGAACAGATTTGAAGACCGAATAAAACGACGAGAGTACGATTGTTTATAAAGTTAATTTATCAAGTTTTTTGTTTCGAAACTGGCCGTTCAAAAACGAATAACTGAATGTAAAAGGTTTTTGCATGTTTTATGCGGCTATTGTGTGTTTTATTATACGATTTCAGACAAACGTTTCGAATACAAAGCAAATGTTTCTAAATATAAAAAAAAAATCAGATAATTTGAAAAAGCAACTTTACCCTCGAGATGTCGTAACTTGGTTCTTAAATGTTTCTATTGAAAATTGCGCAGGTAGAACTGAGTTTCGTCCCCTATTCAAAGTTTGGTGCTTACGAACTTGGTGAGCATCCATAGATTGTGTGCCAAAGAACTAAGTTGCAACGAAGTGCACATATCGTTGCAACTCAGTTCCTTTTAGGTGAATTCCGCATGAATCGAATGTAAAAGGCTTTGGGAATATGCGGGCATTCATTTGCGTTGGAGGTTTGGTTGTTGGTTGCAGTAGCATGCTCGTTTTGCAATCGCAAACGAGCGGGGATCTTCTCACATGTGTTTAACTAGTTTCGAGATTATTTGGCAGTATTTAAGTAAGATTTGGATTAGGGTTTTTGATTACAGTTGCAAGTGTGTGGTGTTACGCGAATGGGTAGAATAATAAATAAGTATATAAGAGGAAGTCTGAAAGTGCCGGTAACTGAAAAGTTATGTGAAAATCGGTTGTCATGGTATGAGCATGTAATGCGGAGGAGTAAGGAAAGTTTTGAGTATGAATGTAGTGTATAAAAAAGTAGGGGAAGACCAGATAAACGATGGATGGACTGTGTGAAAAATGGTATGGTTAGAAATGGTATGATAGGAGCCTAGCGAGATGGCGACTAATAGAAAAGTAAGGAAGAAAAAGCGCCGGCCCCAAATAAATTGGGATAAGAAATAAAGTGGCGAGACTTTAGCAAGCTCCTTTCATTGTATCTGCCTTTAAGGTTACATTATAAATAGATCGAATCTAATCCAATCATAATACCACCATATAAACATCTACCTACCTACGTAATTTATTACATTGTGTTTCGATTTGAATAATATGTCTAAGTAGAAGATCAGGTCCCAAGTGGGATTGGAACTCAAAACAGTACAATTGGTGCTTGTTTATGTCAAACAACTGATTATGCAGAAGGCATGAAATCGATGGGTACAGAAGGTCAACTCCATTCAGCGTGCTGAAACAGACACAAGCAACGTACTTAGAGTGTAACAAGGTTCTTTTGGCTCCTGATTGACGTTGACAGGGGGGCGTAGCTGGCAAACATTTGTGAAATGGTCACTGACATTGCGCTTTTTTATTTTTTTGTTTAACACAAAATAGTTTTTAAACACGTTTCTTGTATGGGGACCTTGTATAGACCCCATTTAATTTTTACCTTTATATTGTTTTTATTATTTGTTGTTATAGCGGCAATAGAAAAACACTGAAAATTTCAACTGTCTACCTATTATTATGGACAATTGAATGGGTGAGAAGAAAAAGGATAAAATTCCATTAAACACAATTTTACAGGAGCAACAAAAAATTAAATTGAATGAAAAATATCAATAATTATTAAAAACTACATTTTGGTCAAATAAGGGCATATAAGTATACATTAGGAATTTTACCGTCGTTCTTGCTCTCAATGGATGTAGTGTGGAAAGAGATACCAAAATGTAGCCATAGTTAAATTCAGTCTATTTGTGGAATGTTATCCTTTTTCTTCTCACCCGTTCAATTTCTTTAGGCCCAAATAGCATAGAACTGGTATTGATGATTTTATGATTCTAATAATAAATATTAGTGACGGCCGCGAATCATATTTAGATCAACATGTAATCTGATACTTATCTGCAAATTGCAAAAAATGTACGGAAAAAATTTCACGGGCTACCTTAGTGCATCCCCCTTATCAATTAATTTCTCTGATTTCCGTAGACGCATGTCTATGTGCGCGTGCGTTTTCGCTTGTTGTATGGAGTCGACCTTCTACAACTATCTATTGTGTGCCAATAACTTCGCTGGGAATAAACGTATTTGATTACTAGCGTGATCGCTGGCGGCTGAAACAAGCCTTGATATTGCACACATGTTGCCAATAATTTCAGAATACCTAGCAGACACAGCCCTCTTTATGGAATAAACAGTTCGGAGAAATATGCTGGATTATAGATATTTGCGAACGAAATGGATAAATTTGCGATTCGCTAATGTCTGAAAAATATTTTGTCTGTTTGTTGTTTCGTGAGTTATTGGTGAAAACGTGTTTTACGTGGCCGTTATTGATTTTCCTGAGCTCATGTGTAATGATTATTGAAATATAAGATTCTTTGTTGTGAAGACACAATGAATGGCATGGAAACTCTGCAATCCGGCTCGAAGGACAACAAAGTAATGTTGCAATTTATGGTTGATACAGGTAGTACACACACACATAGAGCAGTGGTGGCCCAGTGGTAACGGCCCTGACTTACGAGTTGTAGGTCGTGGGTTCGAACTTAGACAGGCGGTTTACTCTGTGGAAATCATTTCATCACTACTGCCTTGAAAACGGTGAAGGAAACGGGCATGTGCTAGAACTAAAAACTCAAAGACGTGACATCTACCAACCAGCACTGGACCTGCGTGGTAGAATCCCTCTCGAAGAGAGGAGGCCTGTGTCCCAGCAGTGAATACATTATAGGCTGATTAATATGCTATTATGCTACAGGAAAATGTTATAATATATTAAGTAGGTTTTCGCAAGTTAGTTTTCACCAGTTTTGTATGACGTTGTACCTATCTATCGCATATTTTACCTCAATAATACAGCTATAGAATAAACTATAATTAAAGTAAACAGGTTCTTTTGGAATTTCTCTAAATAATCAGTAGTCAGTGAACAAAGTAGTCCAAGCCAATTTACTAGTCTTCGCATTTTGTTCTTTACCTAAATTATAATTTACTCCTATTCACAAAGATTTAACTAAAACTAAAAAAATGTCAGACTAACAAAATGACCGTCAGCAAAAATATTCCTTCCAAATTCATGATCGCTTTTTGTTTCACGCCCAATATGTACAACACAGTACAGCTACGTAAAAAAGTGCAACATTACCGATTGTATCTCTCGTGATTTAGATACATTCGGTAACAAAAGCGTTTATTCGTACACCACAAAGCCTGGGCCGGCCCGTAAATAACACGACCACTCCATCCCATGTAACTACGTAGATAAAGGCAGTCTACACTGGAACAAGCGCCTCTAGATTTGATCGTTATCGGATTCACAGTGCAATGGGAGGATCGTTAAAAAGCTTAAGCGCCAACTTCTGTGTAGTTTGTCCCTAAGCGGATTTTACAAGGTAATGTGTCGTTTGAATATTAATATTATTGTTGGTTGATTCTGGGTCGGTTTGTATGCTGGTATTATAATGAGGGTAGCAATAAGTATCGGCTTATAATAATCCTACAATTATGACTACTCGTAGAACTCGTGAGTGGCTCGTGGCTAAATAATAACAGTCGCACGGTTCGGAAAAGGTATGCTTGCTTGCCGCAGTCGGATCATACATGGGTGAACATCCAATATATGTCCAGACCCCTCCATGCCTTGGAAAACACGTTAAGCCGTAGGTCCGTGCTGACATACGTAGCCGAGACCAGGTAGTCAGAAGCCCGAAAGACTGACATGCAGTCTTATCAAGGGGTACCCGTATTACCCAGTAACTGGGTTAAGGAGGCCAGATAGGCAGTCGCTCCATGTAAAATACTGGTATTCAGCTTCATCCGGTTAGACTGGAAGCCGACCCCACATAGTCATTATAACCAAGGCTAAAGAGAAATCACATGAGAGAGCATTCCCTATTAGAGACATCTAACAGAATGTTGCAGGTCCTTTATAGACATAGGTAAATACAAATTGTTGAAAGATACACTTTGGACGTGTGGAAATATTAACAACTAGTTGCGCCCTGCGGTTTCACCCGCATAAAGGCTCCTTCAAACAGGCGCGACGCGCGACGCGAATCGCGCGCGACACAAAGGCACAGCTCGTTGCGCGACTTGCGGTGCCTGTGTCTCGCGCGCGATTTTTCGCGTGTCGCGCCTGTTTGAAGGAGCCTTAAGTCTCGATCTTGGAATATTGGTATAAAAAGTCCTAATCGAGGTCATGGTCTACCTATGTGCCAAAGGATGGGCACACAGATAGTTTATGACCTGGATTAACATATAGAATACTTTTTATTCCGACAGTACGTTCCTGTGTCACAATCTCCGACCTTAACGCGGGCGAAGCCACGGGAAAAATCTGGTATCCAATAATTTCGATGATCTCTGAATAAGTACATAATAATGAGTATTTCCCGAAACTACAGATTTCGCTGTATAATTACTGAATGTTAATGAGTTTTTAATCAGCCTGTAATGTGGGACTACAAACATTATTTAATTAACGGGTAGGACATGATTGAGGTAATCTATTGTGTTGTTAATAAGTGGTCCACTTTGGTTTGGTTTGTCGAGTTCGTGGTGGTTTGCATATACTTACATAGTTTGCAATATACCTACAATATTCATACATGAAGCTTACCAAGGGTATCTAGTCTTACAGTGCGTGCCACGTAAGAAGAGACTTGACACACCACGTGGTTTGACATGCGCAGTACACGATTTTAGGTATCTTTAGCGGTATGAGGTCTGAGTGCGGGACGGGACCGGATGTTATAGGGGCGGCGGAAAGAGGCGTGGGAGGCGGGGTCAAGTCTCTTCTTACGTGGCACGCACTGTACGTCTTACGTCGTCGACGGCTGCAGTTACCTCTGCCGCTGACGCGTGCCGCTCGAGTGTATGAACACTAAGTAGATACCTGGAAAAGGCAATCAAACTGCGTTTTAATTTCTCACGCTCTGTACCTAAGTACAGTCATCATCTGCCTAGCCTTTTCCGGGTCGGCTTCCATTCTAACCGGATGCAGCTGAATACCAGTATTTTACATGGAGAGACTCCTATCTCACCTCCACAACCCAGTTAGTGGGTAATACGATACACCTTGGTAAGACTGGTTGTCAGACTTTCGGGATTCTGGCTACCTCTACTGTCAAAGATGAACGAATGACAGCCGGAACCAACGGCTTAACGTGCGTTCCGAGGCACGGAGGGGTCACGGTATGTAAAGATGGTCACCCATCCACAGAACAACCGCGGCAAGCGTAGCTTAACCTGATCGATCGACCTGTGCGGCTGTTATTATTTAGCCACGGGCCCCTCTACAAGTACACGTTCTCCACAAGTACAGCCACGACCATAAATATCTTACACTTACGCAAGATTCTATAGTAAAGCGACGGCGACGTATGGAAACCACATTTTATATGCAATAAATTATACCATAATATGCTTGTTATCGCCTTTTTCTGACGATATACAAAAAAATAACAAAATTGGTCGCGAAAGAAATCAGCTCCCTACATTTTAACGAGTTATGCGAACATAAACGTAGGGAACAGCTGATTATTTTTCGCGAACGATTATGTTGATTTTAGAATTGGCAGTACAGCAAAAAAATACACCTTAAAACTGTAGAAACAGAAAACAATGATTATAATGCCAATGAGCCCCATCTACTTACCTACACATGTACCTATCTTCCTGCATAAATTAAGTAGCTGTGACGTCACGACTACACATCCCGTATTGAGAGCTTACGGCTGAACGCTGTTTTAATTACGTGCGCCCTCAAAGGATAGCTATTTACATTTCACGTGGTAATGCTACGATTAGATAAATTACGTTTCAGTTTCACAGGCAATGTGACGGAAATAGGAAAGTTAACATACATGCTTCATGTATCTTTCTTATTGCGGCTCTACGGGCTCTATAAGTTCATGTACTTCCGCATCGCTGTCATCCGGAAACGTACCCAGAAGACTGGCGGCATTGCCACGTTGAATGGCAATGCTGATTCTTTGGCCAAAGAAATGATCCAGCCCTCTGGTCACGTGAAGTGTCGACCTGAGGTCTGGGTTGTTTTACTGAGCATCCTTGAGTCTACTGAAGAACGGCTAATCTTTTCATTTTAGCTTAATCTATTATTCTACAGTTCATGAAATTTGGAGGGTGTGTTCAATGTGAAAAGTAGGTATCCACTAAGAAAGGGTTTTTCGAAATTCTACCCCTAAGTTTAATATTGTATAAAACACATTTAAACCTTTCCGAATAAATTCTCTCTGCATCAAAATCCGTTGCTTATTTTAGAATAATTTATATTATGTATATTATATTTCCATTCGCCCCCCCCCCCCCGGATGGAGGGCTGTGTCCCCGTAGTGAAAACATTATAGGCTGATTATGATGTTATATTTAAATGACGTCATAGCCATATTTTAATTACTGTGGGCGTACTTTTGGGTAGTGTTGGTTACTACGCAATAGAAAAACCGTTTGCAGTTCAAATTAAATTATAATTTCACGGCCAAATTAATCACACTAGCGAATCACACACTGTAGGTACACGACACAGCTAGATACGAAACGCGAGACAATTTCTGAGCACATGTTGTCCGTCACATGTCCGATGATCAAGAGAGCACTGCTCTACACCGCACTTGTATCTCTCCTCGACCCCCACGAACTCAGGCTAGACTCTGTCGAATGCCACCAGATGGCGCTGGCGTCCCGATTATTCAAACGACACGCATTTCCCACTTATATGTTTTTCTGTCATACGGACTAAACGGTAACGCTTTGAAAAGTTATATTTGGAACCCTTTGCTGGAAATGAAGTTTCTGTGTCAATCTTGGTACAAAGGTCGATGGTGCGATGGGATTCCTTGAACTGCTAAATTGCTGGGAATTAATAATCGGGCTCCCTGGGTTAATTAAGATAGACTCCAGGCTGTTTGTGACGTCAGATAGGACTGGGTGGATGTTGCTAGTGCAGAAATAATGTACAGAAGGACCAATTCATAATATACAGGACAGATGCAATCGGTTTAGTTAAATTATTGTTAGACGAAACTTACTTAGTGCGGAGGAAATGGTCGTTAGGAAATCTAGACTATATCGATCTCATTACAGAACAGTTCTAACTGAATAATCCCATTTTTAAATTTCGAACTTTATGCTGACAAGTTCCAATGACAAAAAGTGCCGTCAAACCCGAGTATAAGTTGTCAATTTTGTATTAAGAACTTTTGGATTGACGGATTGAAGTTTAAAAAAAATACAATAACTGGCTCGAAGTTTCAAGCCAAGACTATTTGTATTATTGGTGGGTATTGGTCTGAAATCACCATCCCGCAATCAACTGCATGGTTATCGTTACCTACTTGTTTTATAGAAGAAGCGGGTTCTAGATAAATAAGGGTGAAAAATATATGCTGTTCGAAAAAGATATGATTATGTTTTAGTACGTACCTAGCTGCCGTCTGTCACATATGCCCATTTTCCTCGCGAAGCCTCAGTATTTCTTTTATGACACCTCGCTGCGTTTTTCTTTTTGGCCAATATAAGCCCTAAGTAATAGGACGCGAGCCTCGTCCTTTCCAGGGCTCAAATCAATCCCTGAACTGCTACGAAGGCCTTCATATAATGGTAAAAAAGGAAATATATTATTGCGCTTCATTAGTCATGTAGCGGATGTTGCAGAAAAACAGCCAGGCTGAGAAAGGGAATGGATGGAGGAAAATTGATGTTCACTGATCTGGCAATCTGGATCAGACGGGAAATTCTCGTTATTTTAAGAAAGTACACAGTTTGGGGGCCTACAAAGGCCACTTTGGCAGAATCATAAAAGGATAACATTATGAATCATAATACGGCGAAGACAGTCCGTGTTTTTCTATTTTTCACTGCACTACGTAGTTACAATCAAAGAGATTGGGTTTGGATTTGGATTGGATTGATTGGTATTTTAGCAAAGATAAAAAAAAACCGAAAATTCTTTCACCAATGGGATTTGATACGATTAACTTAACCGTTAACTGTCCATTATGGTTCATAATGTTATCCTTTTATGATTCTGCCAAAGTGGCCTTTTTAGCCCCCCTGATTCATGTTTCAAGTGGTACTTCTGTCTTCTATTGCGTTACGGCTAAGGACCGGCAGTATTGCTGTTGGAAAACTGAACTCAGTGGAGATATCTGGATTCTGTTTAACTTGTGCAAGTAGAAACTTGTATCAAGTATCTTCGTCACAAATGCTAATTTGTAGTTTAACTGAATTAATGGTTCGAGTATCCTGAATCCTGTGTAAATCTAGAGGAAATATAAGATAACTATTGTAAATAAAAATATAAGTTTACCGGAGAGTTTTTCAGAGGAATATTGCCTTAATCACCACGTATGCTAAAAGGGGTGGTGATTAGTACTTTGTCTTACAGAAATGTTATCTCATTAGGTGGGGTTCGTGTCTAAATAATACGCCACACGTGTCGATCGAAGATTAAGTTACACTTGCCGAGGTCGGTTCTTGGATGGGTGACTATCTATAACATATTGAGACCCCTCCGTGCTTCGGAAAGCACGGTAAGCCGTTGGTCCTGGCTGTCATTCGTAGATCATTGGCAGTTGTTACGCGTAGTCAGAAGTCTGAAAATCAGTCTTGCCAGTATCGTGGAAAACATCGTGATATCGGCATGTCCTAGAACCAAAAATTCGAAGACATGTGACATCTACCAACATGCACTGGGCCCGCGTGGTGGATTACGGAACTTCCTCTCACCGATAGGAGGCTTGTTGTGAAGGTCAGATAACTGCTCCATGTAAAATACTGGTATTCAGCTGCGTCTTATTATGGGAAGCCGACCCCAATATACTTGGGAAAAGGCTAGGCAGATTCATTGTTATCTCATTAGGAGTATTGGGATTGTAGAAAAGTCCAACTTTTTTCAAAAGCCACTAAGCTCATATTCGCACGGACGAAAAAGTATCGCGGCGGGATTTTATCATCCACTGGATTTTCAACTCTAGGTGTTGAGACGAAGGTTAAGAATTCAACAGAGTGCATCCCAGCGCATCAAAAAAACACGCTGTTAGATTTTAAACTCTCGGCGCTAAGCAGTGCGCTAAAAAAAACTCGCCGCGGGAAAAACGCGCCGGTGCGATCCCGAGCTAACGATATCCGCGATGGTCTCTTTCTAAGAACCAAAGGATAATGAACCTAAATAACATTAAACCAAAAAACATGTTAAAAACCTAAAAGTTGAACGAGATAATTCAAGCAGAAACGAGAGAAACTCGGACATAAGACACTTGCTGTACCAACGCCGCGATAAAATCGCAGCAATAGCCGGTAGCTCTAACCGCCTCCTTATCTAAATAAAACAATTTCGTTGAGCCATTTCCATATAAATCCTGTTGAAACAGCGCCTCTGGTGGTGCTTTCAGGAAATACAATAAGCACATGTCACAGCTATCCAATCCCTATGTGGCCGGGCACGCCGCGCCTTGAATTTAAAACAAGTGATCCATTTTCAAACTATATTTGTACAAGTTCCTGCTTGTTTCTTGGTGATTTGTGTTGCTTTTGGGTATTGGTTGGTTATTGCAATGAAAACAGCACAACTATTGTATAGATAATTTAATGGAGATTAATTCTGTTCTTTTCAAAAATTTATTTGATGCAGTAAAAACGAAAAAAAAAAACAAAAGCTAGTACATTATATTACTTATATCAATAGAGATGTACCAGATTCCCATGGTAACGATAACAAACTTGCTATAGCTGTAAGTTTCTATTTTCGTTACAAAGTCCATTATCGATACCTACTTAAATGTAGATTCATTACCCATTGATGCTCAATTTGGTTTCTCTTACATAGTCAGCCGACTATACCGAGCAACTTAGTAACTGAATTCTTTCCAAGTTTAAAGAATGGTTCCGTGATAAAACACAATTCAACTTATATAGACCACTATAAAACAATATGACTTTAAGGCACTGTATTTCTAATATAATTTGATTGAAGGATTTTATACAAAGTGTAGAACAATGTGACGTCATCGATTCAACATAGTCCATAGCACGTTTTAGTATTTATGCTTTTTAAGGGAGAATTTTGCACACCTAGACCTGAGATGGGCAGAGCGGAATTGGGTAATTATTGCTCATGCTACTTGAGCAAGGGCTTAATAGTAGACACTACACTAATATTTACCAAGCTTAAAATTTCAAAATCTTTTGCAAAAAAAGCAAGTCTACTGTGGGTACTTACCACCTTTATAAATACGCTCCGCACTATGTAGGTACCATTTTGTTGAAACTAAGATGAGTCTTTTCGACATCCGTGTGTCACTAACGGGATACAGTAGAATACCAGCGTCAGGTATTGTACCTGGCATATACATATTATGCTGAGCTGGAATCCCATTTGGTGCAACCATGAGACACATACCGCCCAGTAGTGATCGACCGTTATAGATGTTTATGAGCTAAGTGTCTATGGGTAAATTTATCTTTTTAATCTTGGTTATTTTTTTTTTAAATCACCTTTTTTGATGGTTTTAATACCTGTATTGTGTCTTTTGTTGCACTTAATAAACGTTTTATCTATCTATCTATCTATAATGCCCCTTAAAATGTCGTACGAACCGGCGATTGTTAATAAGGAAAATACACTCGAAACGACAGCAAATATTATGGTGAAAACCGTTGAGCGCTTACTTACATGCTAACGGCTTCTAGTAGGCGATCATTTGATGAACAAGGCGAGCAAATATTTAAAAAGGTTTTTCCAAATCTAAAATAAGAATTACGTCTACTCATTAAAAAAAAAAACTAATTTAATTTGGCGAGAGAGGAATCCGAATCAATAGATGATGTAACATCATTATTAATAATTATTTTTAATATAGGTTTACATACATAACTATTCATCTGATAAGGTAATTCCCCTTACTAATATCAGATGAATAGATATATACCAATTTCTCTCTCTTTCAGTCATCTGTAATTTGATCTTAGAAAGAAGAAGACAAAGCGTTGTGTTACTATACAGACTCTATACATCGTTTATCAGTAAGGGGGTGAGGTATAACAAGTAAACATTGGTAATTGACAGACTGTGTAGTAGGTAGCAAGAATGCGGAGAACACGTAAAATCAAAAGTCATTTATTCAAATTAAGCTGAGAATCAGCGCTTTTCGAACGTCAAAATTACATAAAACAGTCCCCCAAAACGCCCGCCCTTCACCACATTCTAGTGCTTTCGCTGGGAATAAGTAATGTAAATTTGAATTTCTATCATGACTCTCATTTCTCCGCGTATGTTCGTGGAAAAATATCAATTTAAAAGAGTATTATTTTGTTTGTTAAAAATAATTGTCATTGTTAGGATTCGCACAATTTAAAAGGCGGGTCCTAGACGATCAATAAATTGATTATTGTTTCAGGTTAGTATTGAAAATTGCGCAATGATTGAACAAATAGCACACACGATTTTAAAATTCAAAATACTCGCTTTACTTAGTTTTATCTATGGGTTTTATCTATTGTGCTTGTCGCAAAAACTTAAACCAAAATGCTATAGCATTATTGTAATTTCGATTTAAAAATCGTTTTAATCCACGCTACGTTTACGTCGGCGTTCGTGCCTCTGATTTTGAATCTAAAATCTTGAATCGAAATGGCCGTGAAAATAAAAGTTAATAAGAACGCCAGTTATGTCGCTCAAAACAAAAGAAGGTACGAGATTGGCGCAGCTGAGATCCAACATACGGAGAATTTTTATTAAATCTCTGATATGTGAAGTACGTTTGGGAATGCAGATTTGAATATAACAGTCGTATTGCAGTCTCCGGGCAAATCTGATTCCAATATCACTGTTCATGATACTCCGTGCAATATAGCTCATGCGTAGAACATAGAAAATAAGAATATTTGTTCGTCCCAATGTCGAAAGGAACGGTAGGTATTTCATTTTTGGGAGCGGGACGTACAAATATTCGTATTTGATTGAGAAATTAAAGTAAAACAGAGAAATTCTTTGTTATTGCTGCAGTACCTTTTGGTAAAGGTCAAGTAAAGTAAGAATGTAGGGTAGGTCGTGGGTGGAAAGGTTGGAAACCCATGACCTACCCCGTACCCCGTACCGACTGAGAGTACAAAAAGTGTCTGCATAAAAAGTACCTAATACAGAGTGAGCTCTGCGGTTACAACCTTCTTTTCTAATTAATATGTCTGGTCATTAATTTTTTTAAACATATTTTTTTTTCAATTTTGACCTTGGCAAGCAAAACATTTGAAGGATATATAAAAAAAATTTGGATGCGATTTTTAATAATAATAAATTAGTGGTGGCATTGTCTTTTTATTTCGCTACACTACATAAAGAAGGATGTTTTAATTATAGCAACCTTTTTAGAAGGTATATTTCGTAAAGAAACACAAGAGTACCAGCAACCGTGCGGTTAGGATGTTTTAGGTGGAGCATACTTTGCGGTCAAATAATGAGGACATAAAGTAAAACGGAATGCACTCGGCAGTGTTAAAACACAGTTTAGTTTCCGTTCCAATTCTATGCAGCAGGTAATTACTACGAAAGTAAATCGTTGAAAATGCTAGGTAAGGATAGTGTTTAAATGTTAATGTGGCAATTGGAGATAACGAACACAAGTTGCTATCAGCAAAGTCTACACGAACAAACCGCCTAATCCCATCGGCATTCGGCAAGCACCTAAAGCCGTGCAAATGAGTCATGCAAGATCCACATCTTGTGAGAGAGGGAGCCGCGCTAAGTATTCTCTAAGTCGAATCCGTCATTATTATTCCATGAAAAGGGGCCGCGAGTTCACCGGATTCACACCTGCGCCGTACAAATAACCACGTAAACCTGACAAATTGTTTCACATTCATATTGGTCACGAGTGGTGTTGCCACGTAGCCAAAAAATAGATGTTCCGCGGAAACTTAAGGTTACCCGATTTGAACGGTCACGACCTTTATTTGGCACATTTTGTGGGCCCGCGCAAACATTGCCGTTTTTGCTCGGTTGTTCGGCCGCCCGCTGACTCGGATTATATTCGGGATGGCATTAATCTCCCTGTAAATGGTGTTTGTAATAGAGTTTTTAGGATGCGTCAAGATAATGCTTGTTTTTAACGACGTTTTATTTTTGCAGCTGAACCGATAATTGTTTGTTTGTTTGCTTATACCATTTCTGTTGGTATGGATTTGTTCGTTGGGGAAGTAATTAAGTTACGTCAACAGCTCGCTAATCTGACGTGGTACGCCGCCAAGTTGGGGACTTCCACTGTGATTACAGTGTTATCCCCTAAGGAAGTTAGCGGTATAGATCGCTGACAAGGGACCACGATGCTGTTGAGGCGAAAATTAACAGATTGAAGTGAAAGGGATTCAAATGGCCTTAGTCCTAGGTATGTATAAACAACTGTTAATAATTTAAATAAAGTTAATTCATATTGACAAATCAGCGGGGTAATTGCGTTACACACTTACTATGACAGTGTCTTAAATCATGGGTGAACTTGACATAAATTTAAGAAAAGCTTATAACGTTAGTCTTATATTTTTGAATAAATTTTATTGTTTGTTTATTTATTTGAAATGGGTTTGCTCTTGACTCTAGTCTAGGTCAAAGATGACAGAGAAAATGTCGACGATGGAGTGAGCTTACCCAGAAGAAGCCTGTTCACTCTTACTTTGAAGAGATTCAGGTTGTATGCGCTCGGAAACACAGACGCAGGTAGATTTATTTTATTTTGACACTTCAAGAACACATTTTGCGTTAATTACGTTGTTGAGCAGACGAACTTTTCAAACATTTATGAAACAATGGATTAGCAATTTCTTTCAAAATCCAAAGAAATTGTGTGTCTTAGGCAATCACGGTGCTGGTGTTGAAAAAAAACCCAACACATTTTTTCTCACAAGTCGTTAAACACTCTGTGGCAAAGGAATTTAAAATCCAGGCTTTATCCAGAGTATCATGTGAAGATGTATGAAATAAAACGGAGGTAAGCTCTGAATAAGTAAGGAGGTGCGTTTAAGTGTTGTAAGTTATTAATGGCGGCTATCACATCGCGGATTAACACTTTAAGTGCGGTCCAAGCCCGGTTAGCTGGCGTTACATTATGCACCTCACTAAACCGAAGAAAAATTACGCTAATTTTACAGTAATTGGTGTTCGGGAGTCATTATCAAGTGCTAATAATGCTGCTTAGTTGCGTTGCTAACCACTCAGTAGTTCTTTTGTTCTTTTTCGGGAGCAGCGTATGCCCAGTGGTAACCGGCCCCGATTTACGAGTTGTAGCTCGTGGGTTCGAACCCAGTCAGGAGCTTTACTTTGTGTAAATAGTTTCATCCCTACTGCTCTCAAAACGGTGAAGGGAAATATCGTGAGGAAACCGGCATGACCTAGAACCAAAAATTTTAAGATATGTGACATCTACCAACCCGTACTGGGCCCGTGTGGTAGATTACGGCCCACCACACGGGGAGGAGGCCTGTGTCCCAGCAGTGGGAACATTATAGGCAGATTATGCTCTGAAAGTCTGCGATAGATAATTAACGCGCAGTATTCCTCAGCTAGGTCGCTCAACTGTTGAAAAATCAAAATTTTATTTCATCATTTCAGCTGAAAGACGTCCACTGCTGTACATAGGCCTCCCCCAAGCACCTCCACTTCGACCGGTTCTGCGCTTCTCGCATCCAACGGGTTCCTGCGGCCTTCACAAGGTCGTCGGACCACATTGTGGGAGGCCTTCCAAGGCTACGTCGACGACTACGAAAAAAAAACAATGAAAGTTTCTTCACAATATGAAAACACAAACAATAATATTGTACTTATTAAATAAAATATTTATTTGACGCAACAACATTACATTTCGACGAAAACAATGCCATTGTCGGCACAATATGCATATATACATACGTTTGCCAATAGGTACCTGTTTCATAATATAAAGTTTTCATCAGAATGGCCTGTCTGGGATTTTTTATATAAATTCTCAAATGAAACATGGAATATTGTGAGTGTAAGGCAGGACGGAATGGAGAGAATGGAGTCATTACGGCGTCTTTTAAATTTTGAATGAAATATCATATGAAGTGTTTACATAATATTTGGCATTTTATGTCACAATATTAAGACAAATAAAAGCTGAAAGCAGACGAGGTTGCGTCACCGTACTGTAGAGATGGAAGGTTTTCACCGAAATAATTCTATTACATTATATTATAACGTTTATTTTTCTCAAGAAATGTGTCTACCTGTCTAGATCAATTCTACAAGTAAACTGAGTAAGGGCGAATTCCGCCAAACTTTTATACCTAGAATAAATCATATCCTGAGAATACATTTTGATTTTTGACAGATTTTCCGTATAAAAACTGTCAGATGTTAATTTTATTTCACGGATAAAAGATTATAGATTTTGGTAAATTTGACCCTAAGTGAATTTGGTACAGCCTTTTAAGTTGTATTGAGCCATTTTGTGACAAAACTGGCTATACAAGTTTTTGAAGTGAAAACTTCTTTAGCGGCGTTGTACACTTTTTGTAATGGGTAAAAAAATTTAAACTCACGTCGGGACACGTGACCTGATCGAAAATTCGTAAGACGGATGGTCGTAGCCGGTACCGCGCGTGTTTTGTTTATAAGACGATTCACAAAATACGTAATTGTTCAAGTTTTCACTTCTGTCGGCACTCCCGGAGTGCCACTGTTTTTTTTTTATATTATAAGGTACTTGCACTAACGAGCAATATAAAAAAGCCACTAATATGAAATATTTTCGATACCACGCAAGATAGCTTATTGAAGTGAAAACAACATGCAAACGTATTATATATTATTATGTAGTATAATACTGTTTTCAATATTTTTTTTACTTCATGAAACTAACGTCTTGTGTGGTTTGGGAGATATTCAGATTTCTTTAGCCGTTTTGCAAGTGGCTTTTTTATGTTGCTTGTTAGTGAATACACTGAGAAGCAATATAAAAAGCCTGTCGCGTTGGCTAGACACTTCACTGGACTTGAATCAAAACAATAAGTAGGCAATACGAGCAAAAGTTATCTCACATTGTGGTTAGCGTAAAAATACCATAGCTTATTACAATTACAACTATTCCTACAAATGGGAGTACAAAACGTTTATGTAAATATCGTAGCTTGGTCCATAATATATTGCACCACAACTAAGTTATATTTTAGCATATCTGCGACAGTCTATCTGTTGTTTTGACTGCATAATTCGTGAATGCGTTATAGTGAATTAAATGCAGCTCTGGTTGCATTTTCTTGATAAAATTGGAGTTATTTGCAATTCAGATCAGTCTCCGACTCACCAAGATTACTTTGGCTGCGGAACAAAATGGTTCCTTTTGACTTGAGCCTTCAATTTTGAATAAAACAGAAACCGCAAGCTGGGATAATGTGTTTTTTTTATTATTTTCTAGAGTTTTTTTTTATTTACTTTGGGATTATTGACGACTGAAATGTGGACTTGGGTAACTACGTTATGTGTTTCAACTTAATATTGATATAACTTAATAGAAAGGCTCGTTGGTCGCAAGCGCTATTGCTGAGCAGGAGGACCTAGGTTCAATTTCCAGGTCAGGTAGTGTTATTCGGTTTTTCCTTCAGGAATTTCTCAGTAGGAGCCCGGAGTCTGCAATTGCGCCCGGTTGGTGGCAAGAGGCTCGCCTCCTACAGTACCCGGCGATAAATATTGCACATCGACCTTTGGAAAGAGACAATCGGCTAATTTCGGCTTCGTAGAGCGTTATCTCTGTCGCACGAAATACAAACAGTCCGGTATCTATTAGGAGCTGTTAAAACAATTATGATTTGCTTCTTTTGATAATTATTTTTATTCTTTGTATAAAATGGTTTTGTGTAAAAAGGTCGATGTGCAATATTTATCGCCGGGTACTGTACGTATAGGGTTACCATTTAGAAATTTGAAAAGTCCTGACAAAAAAGTCGGTTGTTTTATTTTTGTAAAAAGTTTTTATTTTTCACTTTTTAGTTGTACTTACCCAAACAAATTCATATATTACTACTTGCTATGTAAATATCAGTGACAGAAAGCTATTGAACACATCTGCCTAACCCTTTAAAGGGTACAGGCGTAATGTTATGTTGTGTGATTGAGTAAACAATGCATACATATGCTATAGCAGTAAT
This sequence comes from Luperina testacea, assembly GCA_927399505.1. NCBI lineage: Eukaryota > Metazoa > Arthropoda > Insecta > Lepidoptera > Noctuidae > Luperina > Luperina testacea. Next base: position 7,879,879 of record OV656771.1, read on the forward strand.
CGCGGTTGATTTGCTGGCATTTATTGAAGAGTCATCTGTCTCCGAAACTCATCATCAGATCTTTACGAAATTTAAATGAGACCATTTCGGAATAAAGAACTTTCGAACAAAAAAAAATATTTGCAAAGCCGTCTATTTACGATAGAGTTATGCCCGAACACACATAAAAAAAAAATAGAAACATCCGAATTGAGAACCTCCTCCTTTTTAGAAGTCGATTAAAAAGCCTGACTTTGTAATAAGTAAAAGTTCGGACATTTTAGTCACTCAGTTACATTGGTATTACCATACCACCACAGACGCTCGCGGGGTGCGGAGATAAAGAAAAAAGTGTGCTGAAAAATATAAAAATTAATACACAAACCAGAAACTACCGATCAGTTTGATTATTTTACATAGGTAAAACTACTTTTATTTTGAAGAAAATATTTTATGTTTGAACTAGTTGATTATTTGCAAATTTGCTATACAAGATGATGTTTGAACTCGTTAAGTTGATTGATAAAAAGTATATTTTGTTTTTAGATGAATGAAAGGTTAATAAATATTAACGACTTATTTGGTATTACTTATTAATATGTATATAAATTTTATTACTCGTATTTCATCAAAGCCAAAAAATCCGGACAAATCAAAGAGCCGGACAAAGTCCGGACAAAAACCTAGAAGTCCGGACATGTCCGGACAAATCCGGACGGCCTCAAACCTAATAAACCCAAAATCCATTCCTCAAATGGTTAGGCAGAGGTGTACCTCTGCCTAACCATTTGAGGAATACAGGCGTGATGTTATGTTATGAATTTATGATAGTATACAATTTGACAGATACCCTCCACAATTAATTTCACATCTTGGTACTCAACATTGGCTTCTTCAATCTTAATTTAATGGAGTTACCATTAAAATAAGTATAGTGATGAAGTGAACTCAAAATTAACGGATGCGACCTCAGACATTGCAGCACTCTTCCAGATTCTGAATTCAGGAGCCCCCGGCTGAATTATAATGAAGCCAGGGAACTTCGCAGCCAGCTTGGAGCTTCGGTTGCAAGAAGAAGAGAGTTATCAACGAACGGCTATTGTTTTTAATGAATTCCCAACTTTTGCTAAAGTTCGTCTGAGTTAGGAACATTACCTGCAGCAAATTCCGATACCCAAGTTGAGCGATGTGCTAATTATTATATTATCGCTTTTTGTTTTAGTGGCTTTTTAGTGGGAAGTGGATTTTAATATTTCTTTTAGTAGAAGTTTTTTTACGGTTGGAATGGACGTAATGATGTCTGTGAGGACTTTATTAATTACATGCCGAAGATGCCTCACTATGATATCCCGCGATTGCAGTTTAGCTCTCTACCTCGATGTCAACTCCGTGTAAAACAAATGCATGCTGATAGACACGCACGCACATGCCGAAGGAAACCTCACTGCCATAGATTGCGGGCAAAAATTCCCGAACATATTCTAAATTTAAAAGTCATTTATTCAAACTAGGCTGATAATCAGCACTTTTGAACGTCAAAATTATGTAAGACAGTCTCCTAAAACGCACACCCTGGATCACTTCCTAGTGCTGGGAAGAAGAAGTGGCTCAACAAACTCCCCAGCAGCATATTCCTAACATATTCGGAGTACTTTTACTCTCGTGTATATTCAATGTAGTTTTAAGCGATATTTGACGGACTAAAATATATCCCGAGGATTGTCTAAGGGGTTGACCTGTTTCACAAACCCACAATAATCTTCCCTCTTAGTACGTATATTATATACATTTTAAACCCACTAAGCAACATAACAGTTTATTTATCAGTGTACTACGCACACAATACCGCAAAACATAACTCTAGGATAACGTTATTAACGCCTGAAGCATCTCATTAACGTGCCTACCTTCCAAATTTTACGATTCCAGCGCCAAGATGTTGATAAAACTTTTGTTTACAATGTACAGTGGTTAAAGCACTTTATGGCTAATGAAAAAGTGTACATTTTAAGGCAACCTGTTAATAAGTAAGTTGAACAGCTTAATAAGATTCACCTGTATAGCCTCGCGGTTCCTTTAAAGCTTTAAAGAGATTTACTCGCAACGAGTCGTGTTCTCATTTGTTTATTTCGAGGCTTTAATGTTTCCGTTTTGTTGCGGTCGGAGAGACTTTTGAAACAGCCTAAGTAAAAAGTCATAATTCGAGGTTTGGCTCTCGCGTATTTCTTCCTCCAATATTGTGTGTCCCTATGTACTTCTTTTTTCATTAATAGTTGTCAAATTTGTATACTAAGCCTCTGTTGACAGCGGTTTAAATCGGCAATTTTGAGCATTTTTTGAGGGTCATAAAACATAAGGACATACAAGTAGTTAATTATTTATTATTATGTAAAAATAATTTCTTTATGGTCACTGACCAGAAAGAAAACAGGCGAGAGCGTTTCTATGGAGAAAAGACCACCCGCATTTCTTCTTAAATAGGCCAAAAAAATAAAAATAACTTTTGTTTGATAATTTACACTGGGTTGTAGAGGTTAGATTAAAGTCGCTCTCTGTAAAATACTGGTATTCGACTGCATCTGGTTAGACTGGGAGCCAACCCCAACACAGTTAAGATAAGGCTAGGCCGATGATGATGCACAATAATCTTCTGCAGATTTCTGAAAAAGTGTTATATAGGTATCATTTCCTTTCATTTCCAATCCATTTTGTGAACAGATTTGTATCAGTTTACAGATTATTAATAACTAATGACCTGCGGTGCTATTCTGTAAAAATCTCACCGTGAAAACTTAGGTGAAGTGAGCGTGGAGTGAGCTGTCAATTCCTAGCAAAACAAACTCACTTCACTTTCTAAGTTTTCACGGTGAGGTTTTTACAGAATCGACCGGCTGGCCCTGTTTCGTACTTAGTGGTTTTAATTTTTTTCCAATACCTACATGTTTAATATAATATTATACTTACATAATAATTATAATAAAGTTCAAGAGACGTAAAAAAAAATTATTGGCATACAATTATAATATGATACAATGATATGGTAACCCTGTCTTCTGAGCTAAGTAAAAACCTGTGTTACAGGAGTCAGTGTCTTCTCCCGTTTATGACACTCTGTACTCTCTCTGTGTGTTGCGTGCGATTTTATCGCGTGTCGCCCCTGTTTGTAGGAGCCTTAACGGTCACGCCGTCACAATAACAAGTTATCTATCACTTTGACGATAACAGATGCAGTTTGAAATATTCCCATTAGGAGCCAGGCCGACAGTACAACTGCCATTAGACATGGGTTATTGTGCAATAGTATTACGTTAGAGGAGAACAAATAGCTATAATTCGATCCACCAGTACCCCTCAGAGGCTCGTATGTTACTTCACTATACATTCGGCTCGGATATTTTCCACTACGCGAGTTGTAAAGAGTGCAGACAATTAATGGTTACTCTAAAAGGTCTTTTAGAGTGGAAAAATATTTGTTTGTTTACGGAATGGATTGTTTACTTATTTATATAAAGCCTTCATCCACTTTAAGAGCGCTATGACGATTTTTTCTTGTTTAGAGCGTTTGACTCGAGTTTTGATTTGTGATTATGGTTTAACTAAAGTCACAATAGTAAAAAAAATACATGCCCGAGAAAGTTTAATTCCTTCTTTTGGGAGCGCATTCAATAAATATTTCAGTTTATTTACATAAATCAGTAAAAAACTTGTTCCTGCAAAGGCTGTTTCATAAAAATTTACTTTCGGGCATCTCGCGACGCTCTGTTACATCGAAGATATAATCATCACTACATAGTATAAAACAAAGTCGCTTTCTCTGTCCCTATGTCCCTTTGTACGCTTAAATCTTTGAAACTACGCAACGGATTTTGATGCGGTTTTTTTTAATAGATAGAGTGATTCAAGAGGAAGGTTTATATGTATAATAACATCCATTAAATAGTGGAGAAGTACTGTTATTTTTGAGGTTTCTAATGTGATGTCGTAAATAATTACATTTTTTCCGCTTACATTGCAAACGCAGGCTGAACCCTACGAGTTTTATCAAAATAATGTACTAAGTATTGTACACATTGAAAAGGTCTACAGAAAAGTCCGTCATGGTATATGTCTATCTCTTATGGATAACCCACAATAACTTTTATTTGTCATTTACTTTTTACGACAAATAATGGCTCATTTTCGAAGCGATTTTAACCAATACAGCATTAATCCTTAACCAATTAAATACCTTGAATACATTGTTCATTTAATATAGATCTATATGGCCCTTTACACCGTATGATTTAAGTGAATATTTTCGAAGATATTACAGATTTAAAAATTGCGGGACGTAGCGTTTGCGGCGGTACCGGCCGGCCGCCCGGTGCGGCAAGAGCGTGTGTATATTTTATACCCGTGCGAAGCCGGAGCGGGCCGCTATGTTTTTATATACAACGTTCACAGTTTTTCTGTAGTGTATTTAGTATCAGCATTGCACCCGTGCGAAGCCGGGGCGGGTCGCTAGTAGTTTAATAATTTATAAAAATGTCCACGGTACAACTGTATCTTCTACTTTTGTATGCATACATCAATTTATTATGTTTAATACAGTAATACACCAAAAATAATTCCGTAAAACAGAGAGTTAATGATATTTTTTCAGCCGGAATGATATTTTTTATCTCTGAATATTTAATAGAAATTCAAACAAAAAGTGTTTAATAACTAAGGTTACTTTGTCACCTTGCTTGAAAAAAAAAAATACTCTATTTTGAAGTAAAATAATATTTTTAAGCAATTGTTTTATGCAATGCTTTTTTATCAATATAAATCGCGGGATGCACGGTCTTAGCTTTAGTCCGCGCCGAGCGCTTTCAGAGGGAGGACGTGCCGCTCACTCGCTGCTGCCGTCACGTGATCTCGTTCGACAATTCGCCACGAATAAAAAACGACCAACACTTCTTGATACAAGTGAGTTTTTTTTTTAAATTAGTTATGTTCTGATTGTAATGTATATAATATAATTATTTTCCTATGATGTTCCAACGCGAATATAATTATAGAAAAAAAACATACGTAAATATAGTTGTTGTTTTTAATTTTTCTGACTTTTTTATTTATTGTCATCTCCAACTTTAATTTAGTTAATTATTTTCAGACAATAGTTCACAATAATGGGCAAAATAGAAAAAAATAGAACTTTTGGTGCTGTCAAAATAAAAAAAAGGTTTTGGCCGATAATTTGAAACGCGCAAGAGAAGCTCAGCGGTAAGAATTTTATGAGGAGTGCGTGCTTCCTGAAATCATAGATTCGAGGAAAGCACGGTCTATGCCGCTTCGGAGAATATTATTTTAATTATTTTACAATTATTATACTGGTTTTTTATGGTTCCGTACCTTAAGGGTGCCAACGGGACCCTATTACTAAGGCTCCGATGTCCGACCGTCCGTCTGTCTGCTAGTGTCTCATGAACCGTTACAAGTTCACAGTTGTAATTTTTAATTTTAATAAAACGACTTTTGATTTGTCTTTTTTATTTTCTTTTGACTTTTTTGACGTGACAACGTCTAATAAATCGATGAAGCTGGCTGCACACACGAAAAAAACATGACTCATGTAGCGTTACCTCGCGGCCTTGCTCTGCTGTAGCGTTGTACGCCATGGCGGCTTGAAGTGCAAGCGAGAGCGCGGAACGAGCGATGAGAGACAGATGATGTCAAACGCTGCCGAATCGGCCTCCGCGTTCGGCAATTTCATTAATGTTTTGTTATGACGTTGTCACGTTAAACTATCGTCCGTAAACCGACTTTACAGACAACCGATTTTTATCCAAACTGTAGAAACAACATCACATTGCATTTATTTCTATAAATAAGTACTAAAATGTCTTCCTACCTGCTAAATAAATTACATAATATATTAAACTTCGTAAAAAAAGTAGGTACCTACAAAAAGTATTTTATAAAAGTAGCAAAAAAGTATTTGTAAGTAATGTTAGAGGCTGGCAACGCGCAAGTAATGCAGCTTCTGGCAATGCAAGCGTCTTTAGGCCAGCGTTGCCAGAATGTTACTTTTGTAACATTTTACGTTACTTTTGACCCTCTCATGTTACTTCCATGTTACACGCCTCAAAATGTTACTCTTAAGACTTAATAAAAAATATTTCTCAGAAAACAAAAAATAAACATGAAACGGAACGCATACAAGAAAGGTTTCGTTCGTCATGTTGGCGCACTTGATTGTCTTGATTTTGTGACCAAATTCTGACGCGACGACAGCGCGAAAATCTTTCACTTCGTTTGTCGTATCGCATATTCACTCACTCGCGTGAATTTCTAAATGACCCATCCCGCTTACTTAGGCGAGTGAGCGACGGCCTAGTAGTGGCATCCGTGTTGGTTCAGTTCAGTTTGTTATTACGATTCTTTCGAAGCCTACTAAGGGGAGAGCTTTTTTTATGTAATAAAGTGCCATGTTATTATTAGTCGTTTTCCACAAATAATAAAGTAATGTTACTTTTCTCGTGAAAATGTTACTTTTTGAGCTCTCTCATGTTATATTTGACTATCTGTCACTGGCAACACTGCTTTAGGCTGCGGTAACTACACACCATCAAGCGGGCCGTATGCTAGTTTGTCACTTTAGTGGTATAAAATAAAAATTAAAAGTGAAGTAAATTTGTATGACCCTATTGTAACTCAAACCGTTGTAGGTAACACTCATCGGTACAAATAATATTTCATGAACTATAATAACAGTAATTTAATTTATTTCGAAAACAAAGGCTCTTGTTGGTTTGATCCTGGCGTCCGACGCATAGCGGTTTGTATGTGTGCATAGCGTTCTGCCCTAGACGCACACGTGCGCATCTGCTGCCGCGCGCCGTCGAATTTACCTAAAACTGAGCACTTCGGTTTTGTAATAACGCTCTTAACCTAATAACCGTTATAATAAAGGTTACCTATTTAATGGAGTTTTGATGTTGGCCCTTAGGTTGTTATTATAAGTTTCAAACCTAGCAAGTATATATATATATACTTGCTATATATAGTCAACCTCGTAATTTCTTGACCACCTGCCTTGCATTACTTGTGGTTGAATGTCACTTGAACGTCATAAAACGACAATGCCTTTCAGTGTACCTATTGTAAGATAAAACCTTACGCAAAATATGCGCATTGACGTCGAGTTGCGGACACCAGCCAGTATTATCTATTACCTATGTAAGAAAAAAGAAAGGAAAGAAAAAACGTGTGTTTGCGGTAAACATGACGTAGAAAAAGAACTAAAAATACAAAAAAAAGAACAAGTTGGGGGAAAGTATGCGTCACAGCCACGCAAAACGGCCATTGCTCAGCATAAGGCTACAACCCTATGCAAGATAGAGCCCTAGACCGACAACGTGACAGGGCCTTTGTTGCACACCACGTTTTTTAAACGCGCCGTGGACGCGCGTTTGTAGCGATACAGACGCTAGTCAGACGCAGCCTGTAGACCTTCTGTAGGATAAAAGCGCGCCGTCGACGCACGTTTCTAAAACGCGCGTCAACGGCGCGTTTAAAATACGTGGTGTGCACAGGCCCTTAGTCTTAGTGAAGTTTCAATGTACTGGGATTTGTTGTCAAAAGTGGTATCATAAGCAATTACAAGGTCGACTAACGAAAACTGACGAAGTGATTTCGAATTTTTTTTGCCTCATATAGTGAAGGAAAACATCGTGAAGAAACAGACCTATCGTGATGATCGATCTCGATTTTCTTGCTCTAAATAAAGCGGCCGCTCAGCTTTGTATTAATTCAGACTAATATTATAAATGCTAAAAGAAATTTCTGTCTGATAGTAACCTTTCCACACATTCACGGGAGAATAGATTTTGATACAATTTGGCACACCACGGATAGACCATGACCTGAGTTAGGATACTTTTTATCCCGGTAGTAATCATAATTATCTATTAAAATTTGCAGTAGGTATGGCTATAGTGTTGGTCTTAAAGTCTATAATTAAGTCCTTATACGCAGTCAGACATTTAAGGTGCAAAACATTACATAATATGTGTGTCCAATGGCGTACTTTTAAAGCTAGTTTCATTAATTTTACTACTAGTATTTTTTCCTGGGAAAAAGTACTAGTAGTAACACATGTAATACTAGTAGTAGTAGTAGTACTAGTACTAGTAGTAGTACTAGTAGTAAGTACTAGTAGTAGTAGTTTTTAGTATTTTCGAACTTCACGTTGGCGACGCCGCGCCGCGGGCTAAAGGTGAATTTTGTAGGTATGTCTTCTTTCAAATATAATTGATAAGTCTCGTCTTGTCTTAAAACATCATAAGTTAAAATATCAAACAAAAGAATTGAGAGAGGAATATTTTGAAATCTTAAGAATCTAATTAACAGATAATTTCAATATGAATTATTCATATTTAATCAAGACGAATTCTGAAAATATTTGAGTTATTTGAATTCCTAGACTGCATTACGATTGAAACTCAACATTTCAATTTCTTAATTATGTTTACTTTAATTAATCTTAAATTAATATTGAGATTGGAATTAAGATTTTTCAAATTACGTTTATACTTAATTAACTTGTTTCTTTTATATTTTATAAAAATCTTTAAAACCAAAGTACCGAAGTTCTGAAAAACGCGATCTGATAATTTGTTATGTTAGTATATTTTGGAAACTCTTCACACCTTTTTGTAAACTTTAATTTAGAAGCTATACTACTACCTACTATTGATCTTATTTTCATTTCAATTTATATCGTTAACGTATGTCGTAGTCTTAAGTAAGCGGGCAAAAAAGTAAGTTTTATAATTTTATGTTCCTTTATTTTATTAACCTTAATTTTAAGAAGTATTTTGCCATAATTGCTAAATTCTAGAGCTTATAGTTATGCTATTAAAATATTTTTTTTAGTTAAATAACTTCTTATTGGCAACCTTGTAAGTCCGAGGCTATTTATACCTATAGTAGGTACAGACGCCAGCACATCAACCTACTACAATCTGTCAGATTTCTTTAATAGATTTTCAACTTTATTGTTAAAGCATAAGATTCAAAGTTGATTGGGAAAATTATTTTTACAGTTTCGGGTAGCTTGATGTGCTGGCGTCTGTACTTTAATAAAATATCTGAATGTAATCGAATGAATTTAAATTATGAAAGTAATTTGTTCAAAATCGATTTCTGTCATTTTTAAAATAGCAATTTTTTTATCCCAAAAACAAAAATATGTTTACAGTCACACTTCCGCTGTACAGTCAAAACAAAACAAAATGGACGAAGTACCTGCTACCCTAGATAGACCCTTATACGTGTGCGTGCGTAGATTTGTAATGAGCTATCATTTTTCTCCTACAATCAGTATAACTAATTTGTTAAATAAAATCAATGTTATATATAGAAGCTGTTGGTGTTCCTTTATAAATAAATATATATTGCGCAAGAAAATATCTCATATTTTTTTTAAACAATTCAGATCAGCGATAAATCGTTATTCAATATAACTAATTGAAATAATCATTCCAATTGCATTATATTGCACACTCGAAACAAAATGAAAGCGTCAATTAAAAACTGAAATCCCGTTACCAAAAAGTAGAGAGTATAATGCCAATGAAATTACCTTCAATCTGTCGCGAGCAATCAATGAAATGATTACATACATTCTCTGTGGAAATCCGACAAATAATTTGAGCTCGTAATTATTGTCGGTCAAATATTTGTCATGGAACCTTCCTGTTTGCTGATTAAGTAATTCAATGTTACATGAGGCACATATATTAGTCTCATGCTGTTGAGGAACAAATGCGAATGCCTGCTGGTTTTCTTGAATTTATCGACTTTGACATTTTGTTTCCAATGTACCTGAGGCCTGAGTGCACCAACATTCAAAACACCTATTAGGTATTTAAACAGTTGGCTTATGTCAAATTTCCTAAAGAAATTTTAAATATAGAACTGATTAAATATTTAATCAGTTGATTTAAATGTTGGTGAACAAGAACAAGGCTAACTGAACCGACCTATCTTGTTAGTGACTTATTAAACTTAGGATAATTACATGCCGAAGATGCTTGCGATCGTGTCCGCAATCTCGATACCTCGATGTCCATACTCGCTATTTGTACATGGATGGCGGTGCGAACACGTCAGTTCAGACGCATCTAAAAACTTAGTTGGTCAGTCCTGTGTTTGTGCTGTAGGTACTCTACCTACTCCAGAAGAACATATTTTCTCTTGATAATAACAGTGACGATGAATTCATGTCTGCAAGCGGAAAATAGTGGCTACTTGCGCCCTTATCGGCAACATAGTGCATACCTAATGAATCAAATAAGGCAAAAGCTAAGTGAATAGGTATCATTATCTTTTATGATAAGCTGAGGCGAACCGATTTGATCAAACACAAGCCAGATCACATGATGCATGCCGCCGTCGACCATGATTTAATACAAAATATTATTTTGTAGTCACGTAGGCATCCAACCCCATGGGTCGATCGATTAGGTGAGGCTAAGCTTACTGAGGTTGTTCAGTGGATGGTCGACCATCTTTACATATCATAACCCCTCCATGCTTCGGAAAGCACGTTAAGCAGTTGGTCCCGGCTGTCATTCGTGGATCATTGGCAGTCGTTACGGGTTGTCAGAAGCCCGAAAGTCTGACAAGCAGTCTTACCAAGGATATCTTATTACCCAGTAACTGGGTTGTGTCGGGTCGGAGGATCCTCCCTTTTCTTGTTGAGGTTGAGTGAACTTTACACCCTGTTCCTCAAACCTCTATAGTACTGTCACGAGACAGTACCTTTGTCTAGTCTACATCAAACATACAGCTTCCCTAGAAATATATCATTAATGACCGATCTTAGTCTAAGAAAAAAAAAAAGTCCTCGTAAGTCGATCGAACAGAATGGAATCATATTGTACTCGAATTGAGTGGGTACTTTTTAGGATATCAGCTGTAATATACTACAGACTTCTGTTTACGACTTTATGTTTGAGCACGGTATCGCATTGTGTTTCTTGCATATGTGAGTATTGAGAAAGCATAGTTGTATAGAAACAACGTAGTAGGTACTTTCTCACTAACCGACATTATTTTATGATATTATTATTGTGGCAAATCCATTGATTTGTTTATTTTTAAACTAATGTGATTGGCGAACAGCCGCTTTATATTTATGTAAAATAAATAAATTGATATTTATTACTACAAAACTATGTTGGTATCTAATGCGTTAGTTACCTTTGGTGGTTGATCGTCAGTCTTTACCACGCCTGGAAATCAAAATTATCGATATAAAAAAGCACACTAAGCTGATCACTGTTAATAACTATCTTAGTTTTAGTCTAAATATTAACACATTGTGGTAACCAACAATATCTCCAAATCAGCAATAGCAACAGAGCAGATAATACTATTATATGGGACTGCAGTTCCACCCGCTAATTAATCAATCACTGATCAAGGCATTGCTACACATGATGTTAACACTTAAGGGGTACTTACACGGTTGGCCGCCTCAGCAATGCGGCCATGCGTCGACTGTGCTCCGCTGGGTTAAAGCCGACAGAATCGTATTAATTCTCGACCGAACTAGCCTCGAGACATTTGGCAATATATGTATTGTTGGTGGAAGGTTTCGTGTGCCTATTAACAGTGTGGGTACCAGGATTACTTTTTGTTATTATTAGCTTAAATTTGACTAACGTGGCAGCTAAGAAAACGTGTACACGCGTTCGGTTATTATTATGGCTATTACGATAGTGCAGCAGCGTACCTAAATAGCACGCGTAGCAGCGAGGCAGCGAACACAGCAGCAACGTAGCACATGTAGCAGCGTCGTAGCACACACAGCAGCAACGTAGCACACGGAGCAGCGACGTAGCACACGAAGCAGCGACGTAGCACACAAAGCAGCAACGTAGCACACGAAGCAGCGACGTATTGCACGTAGCAGCAACGTAGCGCACGCCAGAGCGACTTAGCATATGTAGCAGTGACGTAGCGCACGTAGCAGCAACGTAGCGCACGTAGCAGCAACGTAGCGCACGCCAGAGCGACGTAGCACACGAAGCAGCGACGTAGCACTCGAAGCAGCGACGTAGCACACGAAGCAGCGACGTATTGCACGTAGCAGTAACGTAGCGCACGCCAGAGCGACGTAGCACATTTAGCAGCGATGTAGCGCACGAGCAGCAATGTAGCACACGCCATAACGACGTAGCACATGTAGCAGCGACGTAGCGCACGTAGCAGCCACGTAGCGCATGCCAGAGCGACGTGGCACATGTAGCAGCGACGTAGCGCACGTAGTAGCGTCGTAGCGCACGTACTAGCAACGTAGCGCACGTAGAAGCATTTAGTGCACGTAGCAGCAACGTAGCACACGAATCAGCACCGTAGTGCACGTGGCAGCGATGTAGCACATGAATCAGCATCGTAGTGCACGTGGCAGCGATGTAGCACACATAGCAGCGACGTAGCACGTCGTGTAAGTTTCATACTCGTTTACGTTTAGTTATATTTTAAATTAGGATAAGAAATAACCGTTGCATAAATTATGTTGTTATTTTTTCAGATGTATAAGTCTGAAAACCATAAACCTAGGTATATTTACTGCTGTTTATGCAATTCCTATAACACTCACATAAGGATATTTTAAAACACCATTAGTAACTTTTATAGCATTTCAAAAAGAATGGGAGCCCACACCATTTATCTAGTTAATAAATTAATAAATTATACAAGGTTCAAGCCAGAACCCCTAATTGATTCTCACACCAGAAACTGCAATGTATTGTACCGTTTATATTGTTCAAACCAAGCATCTGCTCGACGCAGAATTCCGTATATACACATCTATACATACATATACACATAGGTACGTCTACATGGCCTGAGAGAGATTCTCGTCTCTTCGTGTCAAACTGAAGTGATATAAAGAGCTTTACACACCTTCCAAATGTATTTACATACTCGATTCAATCTAAATAACGAGAGACGTATGCATGCTCTCTTTGTTTGCCGAAATAGGTTGAGGGTAAGCTGAGACGCAGGATTTTGGATATGTTTTTCGAGAGCTATTGAAAGACTTTGGTGGAGCTTTTGTTTTGAGTAGGAATTTCGAGAGTAGTAAGATAATAGAGGGATTGTTTGAGTGATGGTGTTTTCAAAGGTATTGCTCTGTGCAATAAAGCCTTTGCTTTATTGCACAGAGCAATACCTTGCGTGGCCTACCTTTTATCCAGACCGTATTTCGACCATTTTGACAAATCTCAGCGGAAACTAGCCTTCGGTGCAGGAGACCTTATAGTGTACTAGTGTATGCGCAGACACACGTGGACTCTCATTGTCCAATGGGATGGCAATCCGCCACGGCCGGAGAGAAGGCAGGGCCAACGGCTTAATGTGCTTGTCGAGCCACGGGAGTATCACACCACTAACTTCCAAATTCCGTGCTGTTACTAAGAAATTCCCAATGGAAAAACCCAATAACACTTTGCCGGATACGAGAATCGAACTCTGGACCCCACGCTCAGCAGTCGCGGTTGCAACCACGAGACCAACGGGGCAGCCCAATAAAAGCCGCGGCGAGCGCGGCTGTTATAGCTACGCTTGCTGCGGTCAGTTCCAGACTTCCAGCCCATTCATTACATATCGAGCAGTGGTGATGAAATTATTTACACAAAGTTAAGAGTCAAAGTTAAATGTCTGTCTTCGAGTTTATTATAAACAGTACAAATCGGTCCTCAGTTGTAAAGAAGTTTCTGCTGATCGGGCTGTTTTCAAAACCAAGGATATTGCCTATCTCATAAGACTCATGCCCTTTTGAATGTTAAGTTAAAAGTATTGCTATTCCTACGTTCTGAGGAATCTTAAGATATTCTATTAAACCAGCTCGTAAGTGCATGCATGTACATATATGTGACGGTGCAGAATTGTTTACAGCCAGCATTTTTCTCTATCACTCTGACTAGACGCTCCGTCTTTGTTTTATACTACACTAGAGACCCAACCCTGCTTCGCATGATTTTTAAATTCCGACTTGACAAAACAGAAGAAAAAGAAAGAAAGAAAATTTGTTTATTCTGCACAAACAAAAACGCACATTGCAAATAAAAATTGATTTGTTAGTTTAATATTAATCTAAAATATTAATTAAACACATGAACCTTCCGGAATCAATCTGCCTTACCTTTTCCCAACTAGGTTGGGGACGGTTTCCAGTCTAACCAGAAACTGCTGAATACAAGTATTTTACATACATAGAGCGACTGCTTATGTAACCTCCACAACCCAGTTAGTAGGTAACACTATACCTTTGGTAAGGCTATGAATGACAGCCGGGTCCAACGGTATGACGTACTTTCCAAGGCAAGCTCGATCGATCCTTGCGGCTAGCTGTTTAGCCATGAGCCCCTCATAAATTTTTCGGAATCAATTTTCAAAATTATAGTGGAAACTGCTTCAAAATCCGTCGCAATTTAGAAGAGCAGTTTGGTCACACAGACACGAAGACTTCTTTTATAATATGTATAGATCAGATATTGATACCTACTCCAAACGGTGTCCACATTTATAGACGTACGATTTCACGGTCGGACGCCTCGCATGTGAGACAGTCTCGACGAGCCGGCCGCCAGCCGGATCAAGCCGGATGGAATGATTTCGTCTTACGCATGGCCGGATACCGATCTGCATCGTATAGTCGCCGGCAATTCGGAAACCAGTGTGTATTGTTCTCGAGTTAACGAATTAGTCGATGATGGAGAGTTCTTCGATTGGTTGTGATTAGTGGAGTACGGGAAGAGAATATAAGAAATCGGCTTTTTAAAGACCAGCCCAGATTTTTTTTGAGAGTCTGCCTTTATAGCAGATTTTGATAAAATTATTTTGTAACACCAGGAAAATAAATTGTTTAGATAATCGGTAATTCCGCATGTCTCTTGGGTATTTCAGCAGTCGATAGCGATGCGGAGGAATATTTCGACATAATATTTTAGTTTGTTAGTGGTTTTAGTTAGGTTAGGATATTTTTAATTTTAATAGTTTGTTAGTTTATTTAGTATTAGAAGTTTGTCCATTTGATAAAAGCAGTGAATAAAAAAGCTTTTTTGAATGAGGGTTTTCGTGAAAATTTACGACACCAGTTGGCACCACTGTGACAAGAGGTCTTCCAATATAAAATATATGATGACTTTCATCATTCGATTCATTCATTCGTTCATCATTCAGTCATGACTAAAGAAAATATAGGCTCTTTGACAGATGCCTGGACCTGACGTGTCAGTGCTGCCACCTAGCGAACGTCATTTCAGAAAACCCTCATTGTCCGAATTTTCAAATTACAACTGTCGTTCTTTGATAAGTTTATGAAATGGTCTCGGCAAATTGACGTAGGGTGTCAATTTACTTTGTAATTAATTTCTCTGGCTGTACATGCATTGGAAAATAATTATACTTGGCATCATGATCATCAGTGTTATAATAATTATTGGAGAATTAGGAAATTCATTACAACTATCATGGTTTCACTACATAAAATGTAATAGGCATTAATATTTACGAGTATTATGGGACGGAACAACAACATTATAAATAATCAATAACATATAATTGTTTCAAAACAATAACATGCTCATAACCCCGCTACAGACTATTTATTTAATCCGATTTAATTAGAAGAAGCGTTGTTTTTGCTCCCATAAATACATACATACAGTACCCGGCGATAAATATTGCACATCGACCTTTGGAAAGAGACAATCGGCTAATTTCGGCTTCGTAGAGCGTTATCTCTGTCGCACGAAATACAAACAGTCCGGTATCTATTAGGAGTTGTTAAAACAATTATGATTTGCTTCTTTTGATAATTATTTTTATTCTTTGTATAAAAAGGTCGATGTGCAAAATTTATCGCCCGGTACTGTACATAAACTCACAACTTTTTCTGAGCATGGAAACGGCCACAACTAACGACTTGTAGGTCGTAGGTTCGAACCCAGACAGGCGCTTTACTTTTAATTGTTTCATCACCACTGGTCTCAAAACGGTGAAGGAAAACATCGCGACTTCGTGAGAAAACCGGCATGTCCTAGAACCAAAAATTCGAAGACATGTCCCAAGTAACACAAAATCGATATAATGGAAAAAGTGATGACCAGAAAATTTCTTCTAGCTTCGTTATAGAATTTGAAGGGTTTTAGCAATGTCTTGCTTCTGTATAACAGCATTTTATTAACTTTGTAGTTCCTAAAGCTATATAATCCTCTTTTTCAATCTTTTGTGCAGCTAAAGGTTTTATTTTAGACATAATTTATGTCTCTATACAGCTTCTAATACAGCTGTAAGCATTATACAAAAGTGTAGGCCGTATGTAAGCATTAATTACGGCTTAGGCTATTAAAAAGCATTTTAAAATTCTTTAAAACTGCCCTATGTTTTATAACGACCTTTCGCATGGGTCACAACTGTTTAACGGTGTACAATGGTGCTGTTTTAATGCCAGCTTTTTAAAAGCATTTCATCATAATATTATATAGCCTTTATCTATACAAACGTATAATGACAAGAATTTTAACAAGCAATAAGTCGTATACCGGCATCCGCATGCCTAAAGTTTTTAATTATGCTTACGCCATTTTGCTTTTTGTATCGATAATATTTAAAATTTAATTTTATGGTAAATAGTCCTTTAGAAAGGACTTCAACCTATGGTATTGACCGGCCGGTACAATACAGGTATCATAATGACTAAAACTAAAGATTTCTTCGTAAGAGCATATTTTTTTTTACAATTCCACATATTTTTATAATATTTTTGTAATAAATAGCTCTTTAATTTGAAGGCGCATGAAATATTTGATTCAAATATATACATACTTTCACAGTAAACTGATACTCGCAACCTTAATTCACTCATAGAGAACAAAAACAAGAGTTTAATTACTTGCCTTGTAGCACTTATATTTTTTTGTCGAAAGTATCCATGTTGTTTTTACGCAAGATTTATTAATAATAACAGAAATTAAAAATAATATTTGAAAATGTTTTTATTTTGCCTTTGTAATGTTACAAGCTGTATAAGAGCCGCATTTAACATATGCGCACTGCTTTAACTTGTTTTCACAGCCCATTATAATGCGTTTATCATTCCGGTAGACAACCAATATAATGCTGCTAAAATGCCATTCTTACACTTAAGGCTGTATAATTTGGGGCCCAAATTAGCATTACAAGAGCTGTATAGTGGTTTATAATGCCTATATGTAACTTCTTATAAAGCTATAATAATATGCTAATTCTGTTATCCATCGATTATAAAGCTATTTTGTGCTACTTGGGGTGCGACATCTACCGACCCGCGTTGGGCCTGCGTGGTGGATTACTACGACCCACTCCTTCTCACAGAGAGGAGGCCTGTGTCCCAGCAGTGGGAATATTATTGGCTGATTATGTTAAAAAATAAAATGTTGAAACCAGAGCGAAGAGTATCGAATATTTAAAAATAAATTCGTGATCAAGTTCAAAAGGGACATTAAAATAGCAATTTGTGGGTTTTGTTTTAGCTACCACGTTCTAATCCTGCGTTGTTTTTCGTGAAAAACTAAGTTAACTCGAAAAATGAAATAACCAAAATGAAAAACCAACACGTTGTAACCTAAAAACTGTTAAGTAATTATGAAATGTGGGATGCATTCTAAACTCAGGTTTAGATTTAAAGATACAAAAAAGACACAGAGTCACTTGAGAACAATGCTTAAAATAAATGATATAAAGTTCGTCAAGGTAGCAATTTTGATACACCCATCCAATGCATTTAGCTTGTAGGAAGGGTGTTATTTGTTATTAAATAAGCAGGTAATTTAGAACTGAACTTTCACTACAGAAGATATGGTATCTACGTTAGTGCGTGCGTATCCTAAGTATGTCTTGCGCATTGCACGAATTCTTAGTTGCAAAATGTTACTATTCAATTAATGATTATTTAAATGAAAGATGAATCTATTTTATCTGAAATGGCACCACAAATATAATAATTATTGAAATTTTGTTCTGACTCGTGTATTATAATAGATTGACATTTTTTATTGACATTCTATTTTTTTGTAACTCAATTTATAATTTATTCTGTAGCTAGGTATATATTAATTTGCACACCTCAGTAGGTTATAATACAATGTACCTTTCATACTTGTAACACCTTTTTGACATGTATTATGCAAATAAATGATTTGATTTGATTTGATTTGCATCTTGAGCAGACAACTAAACTATCAACCTCACTAACTAGATACTTTTTTTGTACCCACGGACATAAGTTATTCTTCCAAAAGAATTATCTTTGAAGTGTGAAACATATAGAAGAAACAAGAATAATGTGGTTCAAGATTTCGTAATGATGATTTAAAAGAGTGTCTATGGAGTTTCCTGCCCGTTCTTCTCCATTGAGATCTTCGTTTTGGAACGGGCAACTTACGGACTAACTCACCGACTCTTTGACAATCCAAAAGGTTTAATTGAAATAAATGAAAGCATTCATTTTATTTAAACTTTACAGGCACTTTTGGGTAATCTCAAGAACAATCTGATTCCTAAACCTCTGAAGTAGTCTCAGCTGTGGTCTCCAATAGTCCAGAATGAGCATAGAATAGAATAGAATACTCTCTCTCTCTCTTCTTCTCTCTCTCTCACTTCTTCTCTCGCATATCCATTTATATGAATTGATATCAAGGACATCCTTGTATAGTTCATACCGGTAGAGTTAAGCGAAGATATATACAAATGCACTTCGCTAATAGACAGGTTTAAGGCTCCTACAAACAGGCGCGACACGACACGCGACACAAAGGCACCTCAAGTCGCGCAACGAGCGGTGCCTTTGTGTCGCGTGCGATTATATCGCGTGTCGCGCCTGTTTGTAGGAGCCTTTAAGGTGGTAAAATAAATAAATACAAAAAAAAAACTTCGACTCACCTACATCAACAGTCAGTTAAAATGTAGGAATGTTATCCGAATCGTTTTTCATTCCACATATTCCCATCACTCCCTAAGCCCCAACAAAAAATAAAACCACGATATGAATTCTGCTTTTACATCCATTCACTGCTAACTCCATTCAAAGTCAATATATGTTTCATATACTGGGGCACGTTCGTGGCCCAGTACAGGCAATCATGGCTTGTTTAGGTGAGATTGGCAACAATGTCCCTTCTAATCAATGCGTAGTGTGCCCTCGGGAAATACGCCGCGTACTGCACTACGACATGATCGTTTCAAACAAATACTGAATAATATACTGATTTTGGTTTGGACTGTGTGTTTTGGCGTTTGTGTAGCATTGAGGTTTAGTCGTTGTTAATCTTGTTATTTAAGTAATTAGTTTGTTGCTATGAAAGGTTGTGATGAATTCAGTGGTATTATAGAGGTATGAGGAACAGGGTGTAGGTAAAGTTCACATAACTAACACAGTTCCTTAGAAAAGGGCGTATCCTCTATAACCCTAGCATCAACCTATCAGGATTGTGCTCATATAGGAAAAATAACTATTATGCAAAGCAAACCCGAGACACAATACTTTAGAACAACAGGTCTTATCACCTAGTTCCTACAAAAGGCATAACTCTCTCATAGATTAAATTATGACACTATAGGTCAACTCAATGTTCTCTCAGTACAAATAATTCCATCAGTTAACGCGATCATTTGACCATCAAACGTTTCTTTACTTTAAGCAAGAAGACTGTAACACTTTTGAGGTCTTTTTGCTTAATCGTGAGACTTCTTCTCGGCAAAAAAACTTCGCCACTTCCACAGCGTTAACGGTGGCAGCGCAGAGGTCACTTTGTCTGCATGTTTTGGGATACAAAGGGAATGATAGGAGGTGGAGCATAGTTTGTGACACAGCTCTGAAGTGTAGACGGGGTAAAATAATTTACACGCGGTAGCGATAAGCTGTTTTATATTTAAATTACCACGTCTCTTCTTAAATATGTATTATTACAAATAAATTTAATTATTGGACAAAACACTGTTTAATTTGATACGACACAATACGGACAAAACGAGTAACAATTAAAGAATCTAGGTTTCAGCAGAAAAACTAGGTTTGCGAGCGAGGTTTGGTGTACGGTTCAAGGGACTCTCTACAGCGCACTAGATGACTCGGGTTTTTTGAATTGCTACTAAATATGCCGGTCATGATTGTGTCGCTCCGTTTATCGAACGCTCACGAAACCTCACACGTATTTACAACATTGTTTTTATTGATGATATTTTGTATAGTGTAAATAATTGTTAGTATTGTTTATTTATACCATATAATAAATGTGTGTGATGAAAAACTAATTAAAATAACTACATGTATTGTGTGATGTTTTTATTAATATGATTAGTCATAGAATAATGCGTTCCATGTTTGTGTTTATGGTAATTAGCTATGGAACGTAATTGCAAACTGTCATGTGTCAAACGGAGAAATAACAAATTATGTGGTGTTTACTGCACTGCAAAGGAATGTTTTCGTGTTTTTACAATACAAATGGTTATGGTTTTATTAATTATGTGATCTAAGGGTGTAGACCGCTACACTACTCCCCCTCTGAGACCGTAGCCGTTGCTACGGGCGATAGTAGTCCGGGAAGCGGACAGTTCGACCCGAACGGGTTTTCTTTATGTCACCGGCTTGTGGCAATGACGTTTTGGCGCCGTTCGTCGAACTCTGAGGTTGGCTGTTTGGGGCGACGTCTTCTTCGTTGTTGAGGTAAGCGGGCTTCAACCTATCAACAGTCACGGTTGTCTCCTTTCCCCTCACCTCAATCTTGTATGTTTTCTCGCCCTTCTGCAGCACTTTGAACGGCCCGGTGTATGGCGGGTCGAGTGGTCGGCGCACGGCGTCATGTCGCAGGAAGACATGAGTCGCCGTTGCCAAGCTGCGGGGCACGTAGAATGCCTTCTGGCCGTGACGGCTCGCCGGTGTTGGCGACAAGTTGGCCATCTGCTGTCGAAGACGTGCTGCGAAGTCGGCGTAGTCTACAGTGCCGGACCCTGTTGGTGAGATGAATTGACCCGGTAAACGTAGCGGTTCACCGTAGACTAACTCCGCAGCTGATGCATTGATGTCCTCCTTCCAGGCGCTGCGGATGCCGAGCAGCACGAGAGGCAGAACGTCGGACCAGTTGGTGTCGGTGTGGCATCGGATGGCCGCCTTGAGCTGGCGGTGGAGGCGTTCGACCATGCCATTGCAGGCTGGGTGGTACGCCGTGGTTGGCCGATGCTGGCTGCCGAGGGTCGCAGTGAGAGCGTGGAAGAGTTTGCTCTCGAACTGCGCGCCCCGGTCGGTGGTGATGCGCTGTGGGCAGCCGAAGCGAGACACCCAGCCGGCGATGAAGGTGCGGGCGCAGGTCTCAGCGGTGATGTCGGCAATGGGGTATGCCTCAGGCCAGCGGGTAAAGCGGTCGACGACGGTGAGAACATACCTGTAATTATTTGAGTGCATTAGTGGGCCCACAATGTCCATGTGGACATGCGAGAAGCGCTGGGAAGGAATAGGGAAGGGAGAGGTGGGAGAGGAAGTGTGCCGCGAGATCTTGTTCTTCTGGCACTCTATACACTCTCTGGTCCATGCCCGGCAGTCCTTCTTCAGACCAGGCCAAACAAATCGGGAAGAAATTAATTTGACCGTGGCCTGTCTACCGGGGTGGCTCAGCTGATGAAGCTTCTGGAACACACTCCTTCTGTATGGCTCTGTAACATAAGGGCGTATGTCATTAGTGGAGGTGTCGCAGTAAAGCTCTATGTTTGATTCCGGAAGCTGTACTCTCTTGAGCTTAAGTGATGTGCTGTTACACTTTAGGAGTCCTTGCAGTTCAGGGTCGCTTTCCTGGGTATGTGCAAGGGCTGCGTAGTCCAATTTTGGAACTGTCAATGCTTCCACGCGTGACAAGGCATCTGCCACGACGTTGTCCTTTCCTGCAATGAATTTAATGTCCGTGGTGAATTGCGCTATAAAATCCAAGTATCTGTACTGTCTGGGTGAGCAGTTCTCACGGCAGCGCGCATACGCGTATGACAGGGGTTTGTGGTCCGTGAAGATGGTGAAGTGCCTACCCTCGACCATGTGTCGGAAGTACCTGACTGCGTCGTGGATGGCTAAGAGCTCCCTGTCATACGGGCTGTATTTCTTCTGCGATGTGGACAAGCGTCGTGAGAAGAATGCCAGTGGGGTCCAGGTGTCCCCCGCCTTCTGCTGCAGCACTGCGCCTATGGAGACGTCGGACGCATCTGTAAAAATAGCTAGATCAGCAGAGGTGTCCGGGTGGACTAGTAAAGCGGCTGAAGCTAAGCCTTTCTTGCACGCACTAAAAGCTGTTTGCATTTCTGGTGTCATCACTATAGCCTGTGTTCCTTTCGTTTTGGGGCCAGTGAGGACGACGTTGAGCGGCGACTGCAAGCGAGCTGCGTCAGGGACAAAGCGACGATAAAAGTTGAACATACCCAGGAAGCGACGCATCTCCTTGACGGTCTTGGGAGCTGGGTAATCCTGGATCGCCTGTACCTTCTCCGGTAAGGGACGAACACCTTCTGCACACACCTCGTGACCTAAAAAGGTAATAGTGTCACGACCAAACTCACACTTGGCTGTGTTGATGAGTATCCCGTACGAGGACAGCCGCTTGAACAGCTGGTGCATGTGTTCGGTATGCTGGGCTGCCGTCTGTGAAAATAAGAGCACATCATCCAAGTAACAGTAGCAGAATGGCAGCCCACGCAGCACTTCGTCCATGAACCGCTGAAAGGTCTGCGCTGCGTTCCTCAGACCGAACGTCATGAACGGAAATTCATAAAGTCCGAACGGTGTGGTGATGGCAGTCTTGTCTATATCAGCTGGCTGGACAGGAATCTGATTATATGCCTTAATTAAATCGATTTTACTGAAAATAGTGCTGCCAGCCAGCTGATGTGTGAAGTCCTGGATGTGAGGGATGGGATACCGGTCCGGGATAGTACGGGCATTCAGTGCCCTGTAGTCCCCACATGGTCGCCAGCTGCTGTCCTTCTTAGGAGCGAGGTGGAGTGGTGATGACCACGAACTCTCTGATGGTCTTGCCGTTCCGTTGGCCATCATTGCCTCAAACTCCTTCTGGGCGACTTTGAGCTTGTCCGGGGCAAGGCGGCGTGGTCGGCTGAAGACAGGTGGGCCAGGCGTTGTCCGTATATGGTGGACTGTGTTGTGACTGACCTGACCTTGTGTTCCAGCTGGCCGCGTGATCTCCGGGTACTGTCGCAGGACCTTGTGGTACGCCGTGGTACCACCGATCGACTTGACGGAGGCGATGTCCGATGTTGAGCCGGCCGCAGATGACGCCGTAGACGACAGCTGGGTCAGCCCATCGATGAGCCGGTAATTTTTTAAATCTATTAATAAATTATAGTGTGCCAGTAAGTCGGCACCTATTATGGGCTTAGTTACGTCCGCGACCACGAACTTCCATGTATACACGCGGCGGAGCCCTAAGTTCAGATGGAGCTCGACCCAGCCGTATGTGTCGATGGCGGTTCCGTTGGCCGCGAAGAGTTGGTACCCGGTTTTACTGCGCCGCTGCCGGAGTGAAGTACGTGGGTACACGCACAGGTCGGATCCTGTGTCCACAAGAAACGTGGTTTTAGTGGTCCGGTCAGTCACGAATAGGCGGCGTGGTTGGTTGGGGCAGCCATTTGCCGCTATTTCTGGCTGCCGGCGGCATTTCCCGCATACGTACACGGCGTGGTGCACCGCGTGGCCTTGTCACCGAACCTATTATGGTAGTAGCAGTGGGCGTCGTTCCACGTGCTTCTGGAACGCGAGCGACTACGGCGGTGGCCTGAGGACGGTCCTCTGCCACCACGGCGGTGCCTATGATGGCTACGCGAGCCATGGTGTACCTGCCCTTTCTGTAGTGCCGCCACCTGGAGTGTTAATGCAGCGATGCACTGTTTCAGCTCGCTGATCTCGCTGCTGCTGGTGCTCGCGCTCGCCACTGCTGCTACGGCGGAGGCTGCTGCGAGTGCCGGTGCTGGGGTCGGCGCGATCTCGTGCACGCGGTCGGCTAAATCTGCGACAGACTGAAGAGCGAGATTAGGTTGCGATGCAATAACTGTCTGTATATTTGTGGGCAACCTACTCGCCCACAACGTGGCCAAGAATGACTCAGGCACATGTGGTCCGGCCAACGTCTGCAGGTGCCGTAAAAATTGCGACGGCTTGCGGTCGCCTAGCTCCTCGCGGTTGAGAATCTGCTGTACCCTCTTCTCGTGCGAGTCGGAGAGTCGCCGTGTCAGCTCAGCTTTGAGCTTGATATACTTATCCTGCGCCGGGGGATTTTCTATAATGTCCCTTGCCTCGACCATAAATCGGTGGTCGAGCTGCGCGATGACGGTATAAAATTTGGTGGAGTCGGCAGTAATGCCCGCGATGGTGAACTGACCTTCTACCTGGGCAAACCAAAGTGCCGGCTCTTCTGGCCAAAATGGCGGCAATTTGACGCTGACACGGCAGACGTCCTGGCTCTCTGCCGACGCTCCTACTGCACTCGTTCCGTGAGCTGCTCCGGTCGACATCTTGGCTCCTGAAGGCTTCAGTGTTCGTTGTCGGGGTCACCAGTGAAGTGTAGACGGGGTAAAATAATTTACACGCGGTAGCGATAAGCTGTTTTATATTTAAATTACCACGTCTCTTCTTAAATATGTATTATTACAAATAAATTTAATTATTGGACAAAACACTGTTTAATTTGATACGACACAATACGGACAAAACGAGTAACAATTAAAGAATCTAGGTTTCAGCAGAAAAACTAGGTTTGCGAGCGAGGTTTGGTGTACGGTTCAAGGGACTCTCTACAGCGCACTAGATGACTCGGGTTTTTTGAATTGCTTATGCCGGTCATGATTGTGTCCAGGGTTGCCAACGGTAAAAAAAAATCCCTCGTACATATGCAGCTAAAAATCTCGTATTTTGACTTTCAAACCTCGTACATTTATTATACATCGAAAACGTGCTAAAACCAATATTAAGGCATATTTAACTACTGGATTTAGGACTTTTTACTCAATTAAATAAACTATTGCAAGTTTCCTACTAAATAAAACATCATTTCGTGTTGAATTAAAAAATAAATTATCAATACTAAAGTTAAATAAAAAAAAAATTAAAGCGAAAGCGCCAGGGTAGCCCGCGAAATTGAAATTTTTTTGGTTTTTTGCAATTTGCTGGTCAGTATTAAGTTGTACGTTGATTAATATATGATTCGCGGCCGTAACAAATATGTATTTACAGAATTATAATCATTAAAGTCATCAACACAACTCTCTAAGACCACGTAACTCCAAAGAATAACTGTTTCATGAAATCATCATTCTTTGGAGTTACGTTACTATTATATAATGGTGATGAAAAATGTTCGTATGGCCATATTATCAAAATCTCGTACATAATTGTACGAGGTTGATAGTGTCCTCGTACCTCGTACGGAAGACCACAAATCTCGTATTTGTACGAGGAACCTCGTACGGTTGGCAACCCTGATTGTGTCGCTCCGTTTATCGAACGCTCACGAAACCTCACACGTATTTACAACATTGTTTTTATTGATGATATTTTGTATAGTGTAAATAATTGTTAGTATTGTTTATTTATACCATATAATAAATGTGTGTGATGCTGATGAAAAACTAATTAAAATAACTACATGTATTGTGTGATGTTTTTATTAATATGATTAGTCATAGAATAATGCGTTCCATGTTTGTGTTTATGGTAATTAGCTATGGAACGTAATTGCAAACTGTCATGTGTCAAACGGAGAAATAACAAATTATGTGGTGTTTACTGCAAAGGAATGTTTTCGTGTTTTTACAATACAAATGGTTATGGTTTTATTAATTATGTGATCTAAGGGTGTAGACCGCTACAGCTCCACAGCCATATGCTGCTGCCATTCCGTCAAGGTAGCCCATTTACGAGTTTCGACTTACATCTTCCCACTTGGGTTCGGAGACGGTTCAGGGACTTCCGTGAGACTGATCCACAACTACCCGCCTACTACAAAATAAAACAGATTTAACAACTTTCTGTCTCCGAGAAATATCCACATTGTAAGGAAACACATATTAAAATTTAGCTACTGACATTTCCTGAATAATTCAAAGACATTTGAAAAGTTAGTGTACCTACACGGTTTTCGTGCAGTTGTGACTTGCGGGATGCAAACGTATTCAATGCGTTTATTACTACCTATGTCAGATATTTTTATAGTTTGACTCGCGTAAATTGACGATTTATTCATGAGTCTCAAGCGTTTTAAGTACGTGTCCAAGATTATTTGGTCAGATATCACTGCAAATAAAGTTATTGCCTGTACCTACTCTTTACAGTGCTAAAATTGATAAATAACTTCAGTCACAAGTTGAAGATGGTAGGTAGACTACGTTGAATGCCGAATAGTTCATTTAAAACTATCAGTTTTAAATAACATTCTTAATCTCACACATAACTCTAATTCATTCGTGCTCACTTTCACACACTCTCCCATTTACATTCACACACTCTCACTCTCACTCACACACTACATATTTGCTTTAATTTTCTCTTTTTATTAATATTATCATTAACTTCCTACATATTTTGTAAAAAACAAGTAAAAGATACTTATTTAAGTTATGCGAAAGCGGAGCCTCCTAACACAGGCTTTTGTGCTTAAAAGGAGGTACAAATCACTACACTTTTTGAGGTTTACTTGGTAAAATAATAGATATACCATTTTCATTTTCAAAACTGGTGATAAAGACTTATCTACACGTCTTGTCAAGTGACTCGAACAATCTAAACAACTAAGCCAAATCTTCCAAGTCTAATCTTCTTTCCTAAAGATCACTGACGTGTAAATCGACCTTTAAGCCTCGTTCACACTATTGAAGTTAAAGCCACGTTAATATAAAGTAGAGACTTCATTAACAGACTAAGAAGAGTTGTACTGTCGGAAAATGCATGTGGTGGCGGCAACCGCACTGCGTGGCTGCAAACGTAGCTGCATGGCGGCAAACATGGCTGCGAGGCGGCTTTCAGTCTCATTCCTTGTGCAAATCTAGTTTATCGTCTTGTTAAAAGGGTTTCGTGCACTTAGAAAGAGCTGAGCTGAAATGTTTGTAGTCGAAGTATGCTTTACCGATGTTAAAGTGTAGGTTGGATCGGATTCTTAGACTGTTTACTTTGACGTGGAGCTACATTACCTTCCTGTACATAAAACAAACGGGTTGAAGAAACCGCAGTTTCTATAAATTACGGAAAGCTGAAAAGTTGTCTGTAATTAAATAAGTGTCTAACTTTGTTGTTCAAAGGGTCTTCTGTTGAAACTTAGGGATTCGAAACCCAGAATATTAAACCAAGCGTTTATAAATTAATTCTCCAAAAGTTCTTAAAATCGCCGTGTCAGGCACTCATTATTAGACGTTTAGTAACCAATTAAAATGTACCTACCTGCTTAAAAGGATCCCGAAGGAACCTGTAATTGGCGACTGTATAAGTCCGAGGCTATTATTACATATAGTATCTAAGTTATATTATACACAGAAGCTGTTGGTGTAAATAAATAAATAATACAAATATATAAAAAACCTTTAAGATCTTATGTACGTCATTCCTTATTACGTCATGTGAGTCACCGGCAAGAACTTGCATTTTTTCAAGGATAGTTAACTTATCTACTATTCTCTTACTAATTATATTAACTTGTATGTACTTTCTTTTTATCGACTATTTCTTTAACTATGTATATGTGGAGGCTTGTTATTAGCTTCTTTTTAATATTACATTCTATATTTAATTGGTTTGTTAGTCTGTAAGCCTTCTTTAAAATAAAATAAATAAATAAAAGTAGACTTTTACTCAGGGCCGTCTTAACCATATTGTATATACTTACCCCAATTTTTATTACTTTTTTATTAATTACTTACTTTACAATAAAATTACAGGATAAAAAAACACGGGATAAAATTATAGGTACCAAACATCAAATGTAATTTTTCCGGCTTTAAAATCGGCAATTTTTTATGATATCGTCTATAGCCAAATTTGTCATTCTATCTTTACTTGAGTTAATCGGAAGTAGTTTTTTTATTAATTTCAATTTCGAGAAGGTTTACGCTTGGTACGTGTAACTGTAGGTATAAGAATTGGCTTGCACCCCCTAAGACTCTGCGCCCGGGTGCCATGCACGTATGCACCCCTTGTACCTCCGGGTAAAGACGGCTCTGCTTTTACTTGCCTACCGGCGGACTGCATATTTCCCGACTGATCACCCCGAAGAAGTCCTATCTACAGACATTCCTCGTGATATCTATCCTGTACACGATCACATTACAGTAATACACAGGGAAATTAGCCGATTTATGCATAATAAAATCCGCCCCAAATGAGGTTACTTTATTTTTCCCCATTGCATAGTGGTGTGGCAAAAGATGTGCCATGAGTGCCAACAGAAAACATGTATCAATGTTTTAGTAGGTGGTAAAATGTCGAGCACTTATGTACGTACATAAAGTAAGTGTATACGAGAACATTTCCATTTTGGCAAATTGTCTGCTACTTGTCGCCTGTCGTTATATTTATTTGATGTCATTGTTATGTCCTCATCTCCTGGCATTATTCTAAATAGTAGGTGTTATTATATTCAGATTTTTTAGGGTTGTACGAAACTTCAAGCTGAATAAAATTCAAGAACCTTTTTAAAAACAACCCGTACGATCATAATAATATGCTTTTAAATTCTTGTCGGCGAGGCCTATATATTCATCATCAGAGAATTATAACACTGCGCGCTGCGGTGTAGAATATTACAGTTTTAAGTCAGCTCCATCTCTTGACCGATAGTGGAACTAATGTAACTTTTGTTGATGATTTCTGAAAAAGTGTGCTATTTAGAGACATCGTTTTATTTTTCCTGTAATCTTTACATAAACTTCTATCACATGGAATTTAGGGATGCAACGATACCGATACGATAATCGTATATCGGCGATTATCGTAAACCTTTACGATCATTCGTTATCGTAAATATTGCGATACGCTATTTTTACGATACATTTATTTCAAAATTTTTAAATTTTTACTGTTTCGGCGTCGATTGGTGATTTTATGGGCAAGAAAGCATGCCGAAACGCCATGAGAGTAGTGAAATATGGAAGCACTTTAATAAAAGTATCAGTGATGTGTGTAAAGCCAATTGCAAGTACTGCACAGCAGAAATTTCAAGAGGCGGCAAAAATGCACAGGCTAAGGCGACACATGCACAGGCTACGACTAATATGTGGACACATATTAGAGCGTAATGCGTAACTTTTTTTTTATACTTTTACTTTACTTAGTCTTACAATAATAACATACAACAAAGCTTCCAATAAATTCATCAAAATGGTATTAAACAAATATCGTAATGCATTCGTATCGTAATTCGTTATCGTATTTGGCCATTACGATGTATTCGTCATTCGTATTGGTATCGTAATAGCCGTATCGTTGCATCCCTAATGGAATTATTTCAGATTTTTCTCTTTGCGAACTTCGGATATACGTACGGGGAACAGTATTTTTTTTACATTTTTTATCAAAAGTCAAAACTATGCGGCCCCACTTCGAATTTTTCAGACACCATTTCAGTCCAATAAGTTGCAAAAAAAAATCTTTCTTATTTGCAAAATGGTTGGGCAAACGTCATCTAAAACTATTCCAAACAAGTTGATAGCGTTAGTAGTTCTTGAGATATCCAGCTGTGACAGACAGACTGAGTCGCACCAGAAGGGTTCCTTTTTACCATTTTGGTACGGAACCCTAACAAGCTTTTAATGAACTAATTAAAACTTACGTTAACATAGAACTTTATATTTTTGTATAAAAGCTTGAGGCGTGAACGTCCTTCTTACACTTTAAGATAAGTAAATTTCATTTTATACTTTATCGCATTAGAATTTATTTAAAATTTATTACGTAGTTACGTAGTTAGACTGTAGTTACTCTAAATTATGATTTTACAAAAACATTTTTTTTTGCTTTTAAATGCCTCTACGGCTGTGAAGTTTCTAGTTAATTAAAATGGCTCTTTATAATAAAAAAATGTGGCACGTTCAACTTTAAAAAAAATTGATTTATTTTTTCAGCCCGTAATAGGGTAAATATAGAACAGTCCGTATACCAACAATCCGCCCTCTTCTGCCAGACCGTCTGAGTACCTTTTATATACAAATAGGTTTCACCTAATCAAATAAATTTTTGATTAGGTAGGTTCAATTTACTTAGCAACTATTTACTAAGAGAATAAGTTACATGTAGCATTAATTTCTTTTGAACGAAATGTTTAAAATTATTCATGAAATTTAATGAGGTACCTACTACCTATAATTATAGGTAAATACCTATAGTAATTAACCAGTCTTACCAAGGGGTATCGTATTACCTATTGACTGGTTTGTAGAGGTCAGTTATGCAGTCACTACATGTAAAATACTGGTACTCAGCTGCGTCCGGTAAGACTGGAAGACGATCGCAACATAGTTGGGAAAAAGATAGGCAGATGATGACGATATATTATGTGTAAATATCACATAATATATTGTATGTTGTTTTCTATAATAAGTTTATTTGTCTATGAAAATAGATTCAGACAGTTTATTTAACATGAGAATATCGGGATAAAAAGTATTATTTATCCTTGTCCTTTTTATCTTAGGGCCTAAATATGGTCATGGTCTACCCATGTGCTAAATTTCATGCAAATCCGTTCAGCCGTTTTAGCGTAAAAGTGTAACAAACTTACAAAAAAAAAATCAAATCTTTTCTTTTCTCTTTATATTATAGTATAGAAAACGAATTTATAGTTCTTTAATTTAAATATTTAAGTTCTGAAAATGGAAATGTGGAGTTTGTGAACGTTTGCAAAAGTATCTCATTTTACAAATCAGCTTGTTAAAAATATCGGGTTATGCACCCGATGGCTTCAACGCAGTTTATTAAAATTTATCTCCACTGCACCATGCAGGACATTGGACAGTGATCGCACGGAAGCAACTAATAGCCGATTACCTACAGCCCATTACATTGATTTACTATCAACAACAAATTAATTATGTTCACAATCACTTGGGAACGGGCCGCCTCGATTGCAAATTATGTAGGTAGGTAATATGCGCAGTAGGTATATCTTTGAGAGTAGCTATCTAGATACTGTTGTTGTTGTTTCCCTGCGTGATCGAAATCAGGAATGAGGAGATCCGCAGGAGAACCAAGGTAACCGACATAGCCCGAAGATGTGCCAAACTTAAGTGGCAGTGGGCAGGGCACAATGCTCTCAGAACAGATGACCGATGGGGCCGAAAAGTTGAGGAAGACGTAGCGTTGTAAGGCCTCCCACAAGGTGGTCCGACGACCTTGTGAAGGCCACAGGAACCCGTTGGATGCGAGAAGCACAGAACCGGTCGAAGTGGAGGTGCTTGGGGGAGGCCTATGTCCAACAGTGGACGTCTTTCGACTGAGTGATGATGATGATGAATGTATTATAACACCAGCGTTATAGAGAGAAGGCACGATCATTGATCACCATACTTGCTCAAGACGGGTTGGCGATTTCAGACTTATCATCATCATCTGCCTAGGCTTTTCCCAACTATGTTGGGGTCAGCTTCCAGTCTAACCGTATGCAGCCGAATACCAGCATCTTTATACGGAGCGAGTGCCTATCTGACCTCCAGAACCCAGTTCTTGGGTAATACGATACCCCTTGGTAAGACTGGTTGTCAGACTTTCGGGCTTCTGACTACCTGTAACACTATTACTACTACGCTGTTCTCTCATATACTACTCTTATTTGAAAACATTGTAAAAGCCCATTATTTTTAAAAGAGTAACCGTGGAGTTTCTTGCCGGTTTTTCTCCATAGCAAATGACCAATTGGATCCATGCACCTAGCTTCTGACGTTTCATAAGTGCCCATATAGGTTTAAGTGAAAAAAAATATTTTGATTTTAAAGTTTTTATCGCGGCGAAGCGCGGTCTACGCGGTGTCCTTTTGGCAAATATTAGGCACTTAATTAACGATTAAAGGACTTATTAATAACGAAAGTTAATGAAACCGTTAACAATTTTTAAAGTTAACTTAAATTCAATCTGTTATTCGTTGTTAACTTTGTTAATTAACGATTAAGGGTCTTGTGCCCAGCTTTGACTTAGTACCGACATAAGTACATGCTTGTTGCAGTTCAGACCTGTATTTATTAGAGGAACAGAAACCCCTCTGTTATACCTACCTTCACTAGTAGGTACTTTTGAAAAGGAACGGGTTCTGCAGTACAATGATAACGACGCTAGCTCCGCTATTCATCGGAAAGTTCCATTTTCGGACGGTAACCTATAACTAAAAACCCCAATCGCATTACCTATACCTGGTAGGATTTAAAGGTATTAGCTTTCTGTGTTCGTTGACGGTAGTCTGTGAGTCTATTGTTACCTCCTAATTCTACCTACTTGCTATAATGGTCACTAAAAAGCCCTCTTCCTCTTATTTAAAATTTTGCTGTGTGCGGCAGGGTCCATAATAATTGATTCTAATGATTTATACTTACCACGTATGTGTACCTACATTATGGATGCAATAAAGATTGAATTTATTGAATTAAAAAAAATAAACCCGGTTCAGAATACGGTTATTTCCCTATATAACCCTCCACAAAAATTTTTGTTTAAAAAAAAAACTAGTTTTTTTAGGTTAGGAAATATTTATGAACTGCCAAACTATTCAGTTTTAACCTAACCTAACCCACTACTTTATCAAATATTGAATATAAAATATTTAATTTTGGGTTTTTGACGTATTTAAATATTTACGTTTCTAACCTAAATAAAATACTTTTTATTAATACTAAATATTTTTTTATTATAAAACTTTTATTAATATAAAATAACTAATACTTAAATACTAAAAAAATCACGACTCCGGCAAAAAAAATGTTGTAGAGGGTTCAAAAGACCCTTTAGAACCCCCAAATAGTCTCACATTCCTTCGAGCAAGGCGGTACGTTTTTAAACTCAACCCTTATTTTTATCAGAAAGTAAGTCGGCTATCAAATCTAATATTAATTAATTAGTTGTTATGGCGCTGGCGGTGACCAAATTACTACACCCAATCAAACAAACACGAATTCGTAAAAATATACAATTAAACATGCCATCAGCTATGAGCGTGTGAAGTAGGTATCTCAGTATTGTATTCCAAGCGTCCCAAATCAAACCACAATCCCTTGTAACAATAGTGTACATTTATATCTTTCAGGTGACACCCCTGCGTTCCAAAGTAGAGATGCGAATGCCCGAAACATGTTTTTGCTATTTGAATAGCGGAAGGCGTTTTAACACGCGCTTATTGGCGTATGTTGGCGTCTATTGGCGTGTCGGAGTACGACAGACAACGCAATAACTCACGACGATCCATCAGAGTGAAACTTGCGTCACTGTGGAATGGAGTTAACGGTTTGTAGGGCTTCACTATTTGTATGTGTTCGTTGAAGACAAACAAAATGAAACATGCTATAATCATGTTAATAAAAAATACGATCACTTCCATCCAACGTAATATAAATAAGGATATATTATACTGAATAATAACTTACTTTGGTTTAGTCTCCGAAACAAAATTATCAAAGGGCACTAAAGTTTTTGACAACCTTTACCTCCTCTGTAGATTAATTTTAAAACAATGGATTATTTTCAGTATTTAATGAAGGAAAAGGTTCTGCTAAAGTGACAAGGAAATTACAGTTTATTAGACAAAATAATTGTTATTATAAGTTCAAAGAAAATTGGAAAAGTAATTTAATTATGTCTGTAGAGAGTAGCTACCTATGTTTGATACCGGAATATTTTCAGGAATAAGTTTAAATTACTTTTCTTCGATGCTTATTTCCAAAAGTTATATTTGACTAGCTGCGCCAGCGGTTTTACCCGCATAAGTTTAGATCCCGTGGGAATATCGTGATAAAAAGTACCCTATGTGTTAATCCTAGTTATAGACTATCTGTGTGCCAAATTTCAAGTACATCCGTTCAGTAGTTAT
This sequence comes from Luperina testacea, assembly GCA_927399505.1. Lineage (NCBI taxonomy): Eukaryota > Metazoa > Arthropoda > Insecta > Lepidoptera > Noctuidae > Luperina > Luperina testacea. The sequence continues at coordinate 7,913,982 of OV656771.1, forward strand.
TGCGTGTTCCCGAAGTCAGGTGGAAACCTTTCTTCTCGGCGTACTGTAAAAAGCAAGAATATAAAATTTTCATTGGTAGGACCGAATATCATCAGTAAATTAATGTGTGTGTGTATAAGTGTGAGAGAGAGAGGGAATGTGTGTGTGTGTATAAGGGGTGTGTGTGTGTGTAGTGGTCTATGTGTGTGAATTGTATGTATCTATGTTGCTAGTAATACCAGCCGGTCGATTCTGTAAAAATCTCACCGTGAAAACTTAGGTGAAGTGAGTAAATATAGTAGATTATTAACCAAGGGGATAAAGCAGTGTCTTCTGTCGCGGGTGACGATTTAAATCGCGAGCGTAACGAAGGACTCGAGGTTTACTCCCGAGCGTAGCGAGTGTGTTAAAAACTTAAATCACGAGCGAAGCGAGGGATTTAAGACGAGTCCTGAGTGTAGCGAGGGACTTAAGTTCACCCAAGACTAAGACAGCTTTATCACCGAGGAAAATACTCTACTTTTCGTACCATTTGCGAAAAAATTAACACAATAATAATTATAATATGAGATAAGCATTTATTAAAAATAATGACAATTAAAAGTAAAAATAAATTAAAATAAACTTAACGTTTATGTATTTGAAGAAAACAAAAACGCGGCAAATTCCTAGACTAATATTTTTTTGTCGGATAAGCAAAGGCATCAAGCTCATACGGCCTCATCGGTATTCATAATTTTATTTACCTAATAATCATAACTGCATAATAAATGCGTAGGTATTCCTTTTTCAAAAAGATGTATAATGCTTTATATACAAACTCAATGGTGTAAACACAGATGTAGTTCAGTATAAATTTCGGTAAGTATTCCAAATTTAAATCACATTCTCCCCCTAGAGGATGAACGAAATTCAGTACAATTTTCTTTCCCTGTTTTTAACAGATTAAAAATGACTATTGTTATGTTCGCTTTTTGTGGCATAGAATGTCACTTTTTTGAGCAAGTGGTACGAAAAATCATTTATCATTTTATTATATGAATTTTGAGAGTCTGAATGATGTTTTGTTTTAGATTTTTTTTAGTATTGACTAACATGGTTCAAACTCAAACTCAAACTCAAACTTTATACTACTCTACTCTCTCTCTCTCTCTACTCTACTCTACTCTCTCTCTCTCTCTACTCTCCTTTTTTTTTTTCTTTTTTTTTACTTTTTACTTTTTTTTTTCTTTTTTTTTTTTTTTACTTTTTACTTTTTTTTTTTTTTTTTTTACTTTGGTTTTAAGACCTTTGTTACTAACATAATTATATTTACGAGTATTTTATCCTGTTCAGGTTAAATTCTTACACAAACACCCACTAAAGAGAGTAAGTAACACATTCCGCACTTTCATCTCCCCACATTTCCAAAAATTATTGCTTGAATAACATGATTAATTAATTATAATTGAAAATTCGTCAAAGAAAATTTCAGGTGATAAAAATAACCTGAAATGCCAAATGATATTCAAATAATCAAGTTAAAGCACTCAATTTGTGAGTAGCACTACAAATTGGCATCCACAGGTAAGTTTTCTGATTAATTTGTTTATATTGTCATCAAATCTTTTTGCAAACCTAAGTAAGGTAAAAACAGCCGCACGGGTCGATCGATCAGGTTAAGTTATACTTGCCACGGTCGGTACGTGGATGGCTTTGGGCCCTCCATGCCTCGGAAAGCACGTTAAGCCGTTAGTCCCGGCTGTCATTCATAGATCTTTGACTTCTCGTCAGAAGTCCGAAAGGCTGACAATCAGTCTACCAATGGGTTTCGTATTACCCAATAACTGGGTTATGGAGGTCAGATAGGCAGTCGCTCCATGTAAAATACAGGTACTCAACTGCATCCGGGTAGATTGGAAGCCAAACCCAACATACATACTTGGGGAAAGGCTAGGAATATTATGGTAGATGGTGAGCCCCTCAATACCGTAATTCTTTTGACTCGTTAACTTCTGTAATTGAATCGAACATGTAGATACAATTTAATGCAAACTACTTGTATCGCTTTGTAATCGAAATCCTCGGAATCAGAAAGCTGGTGTGTCTACAAGTTGGTAGCTTCAACTTTAAATCCATTGGGAAAAATAACACTCCGATCCGTATGACGGGACAGAAAAACATGCATACTTGATTTTAGGTACAGTGGGCTAAAGAGATACGTATGTATGTAGTAATGTAAGTACTGCAGGTTGAAAAAAACTTGGGAGCAGTGGTGGCCCAGTGGTAATTGCCGTGACTTACGAGTTTTAGGTTGTAGGTTCGAACCCAGACAGGCGCTTTACTTTGTGTAAATTATTTCATCACCACTGTTCTCAAAACGGTGAAGGAAAACACCGCGAGGAAACCGGCATGTCCTAGAATCAACAATTTCGAAGACATGTGACATTTACCAACCCGCCCTGGGTTCGCGTGGTGAATTACAGCTCACTCCGTCTCAGCGAGAGGAGGCTTGTGACCAAGCAGTGGGAACATTATAGCCTGATTATGTGTACTAAAAACTGCTTCGGAGCCAAATCATTTACATCATTACTCATTTCATTTCTGTATGAAAAGAGGCCCTTGCATTGAAGTGGGACAGGGACAGAGAAGTGGGAGAGAGTGCAGCGTCTACAATTTAACACATTTCCGTGATCAACAGAATGACATGCTCATAGCCTGAAGCCTTTGTGTCTGTAAGTATAGGTGCACTAACAAAACATTTTTCATAATCTAACCCCAGGAAGGGCCAAATGGTGATTAAAAGTTCGTAAGCGAAAAAAGTTGCGGCCAACTGTTAGCTGAGGGGCAATTCTCGTAATTTTAAGAACGTTCACAGTCTGATTTTAGTTTCAATCTGTCAAAAATACCCCTAAATTTTCCTTACATTTTTGACAAGTTTTTGACATTTGTTTGTCGCCGAGATGAGACTGTGACTAGATTTTGAACATTTTAAATTACGAGAATTGGCCTTCCAGGTAGCCATATAAGTGATAATGTTTGTCTGCACACCTAACACTTTCACCATGTGTACATCACTCCCAGATAAATCCCTGCGGAGCGTCTCAAGTACGACATCTCGTTTAATTAGTGGCTATTTAACTTTCGTTTAAATTTGTTTTGTCCATGTTTGAGTTTTGCTTTGCTTAGCGAAATTCTACGCGAGGCGAATTAAAGTTTTCATTTAATTATGCAAGATACGAACTGTGCTGTAGACAGGGGGTGTCTTTGATGGTGATTCCTGGAAGATTCTAGGTATCCGTGTTACTGCTTTTGTAAAGAAAATTCAGTAGAGTTTTTGTTTTTTTTTTTTTTTTTTCATTTATTTTGAGCTTATGTATTTTGATGTTCAGTGTAGCATTTGAGATGGCTCTCTCGGGAGTACCTAATACCGTGAGAGTCCCTGTCAAAACGTCACCTCAACTTCAGAATTTAGTCTTACGTGTCATTCATTTTAAAAAACAGCACTTAATGTCATGCTTTACATGAGAATTTTTATAGCCTTAGTGTAAAAAAATAAAAATAATGGGGGAATTAAAAAATAACAGGGGAATTGAAGAAAGAGGTTTCACTTTAGGATAGATCACTGAGTTATAAATCCAAATTATTGGATTTAAGACTCATAATTATGTAGTAGAAACAGGTTTCTGACATTTTACTCTATTATTTATCACTTATTCAAATGACTCAGAAAAAGTTGGTCCCTAGGTAAGTAGTAGGTACTGTAGGGGGTGCAGATGGGAGCTTCACGATATAATTGAAAAAAGCTTCTATTTGAATAAAATATATCAATGACTTTACATTATCGTGTTATTTCTAGCACTTCCTACCTAAAACAATACTACCATATTAGAATATTTGACACTTGCATGAACGTTCGAATGGAACACTCCGGCAATTATAACCAGCCTGTACTGTTAAAGGTACGCCCATCTTTGAATAAAAGTACTGGCATAGCTCCATTACCAAACAAGACTTTTATTCATACCATTCGAACATCCAGGCCCTGACTGCCTACCCTATAAGAAAAATTACCTAACGCCAGACTTTTAAGTTTACAAGGTGAGGTCCAACCCTTGCAAGAGAAAGCTTAAGTCAGGACGAACGAACCGCGTATCCGACACTTCGTTAAGTGCCAGGTAAGTTAGCATTTATAAGTGCCCAGCTGCACTAACACAAACTAACGTCGTCATGCTTAAACCTCGTCGCGCCAAAACTGGCGAAAAAGAAGCGTCGTGGCCTCTTAATGAAAACAAATGACGTTCACACCAGCCTGGAGGAGGCTTAAAAAAATAAATGATCTTAACTTCAAACTCTTTTACCCCATCGGACGGTATTAAGCCAGAGGGAGGGAAAGCTTAAGAGGCCTGGGTTCATCGAAGATGTCTATCATATACCTATACTCCAGAGGAAAAATTCAAAATCTACTTCGTTCTCATTATATACGAGTACTAATTCCAATAAATATCAGTCAATACTGATAAAACTGTGGGTGCTCTCAGTCATAAGCTGAGCCAATTGTGTCAACTAAACAAAATTTGCGAAGGCTATGCCCCGTTAGCAAAGCTGGTTTCAACTTAAGCTGAGTGTCTGTCACCTCCCTGTAGGAGGGACCACAGTTTTCAAAACCAATTTCCTCCCTTAACTCGCATTACTATTATCTGGAGTACGTTCATGTTATCCCCGCCTATTCAAATTAAAAACATTGAAGACGTCGATATGTTCACTCCCTCAGGCCCCTTGGAGCTGCGAGGCATGGTACCTCACACGCTCCCGGCCGCGTCCGATATATAAAAGTTTACCTATATCCTAACGTGAAAAGGTTTTAATAAATCTTAAAAGGTTTTTATCTCTGAACTTGCATTTAAACTTATATTTTAAAAATGAAAATGTCTTTATAAAATTTTGATTGTTTTTAGTAAATGTTTTTACAAAGGTATCAATCATTGAAAAACTTTTTGGAATTAAGCTTCTAGTTCTAACTTTTCTAACAAATCGGTTTTCTTATATTGGCTGTTGCACATTGTGAAATAATATTATTAATCTTATGATAGTTAAAGGGCTGATTGACAAAATCATTACGAATCAAGTTTGCAACCTCATCAGTAAAAAAATTTAATAAATCTATAAATTTCACAGAATTGTCTTTCACTTCTATATCTACATCTCTGACTGCAGACACCTTCACATTATCCTCAATTAACCCAACTTCACTAGTCACCTTACTATTGTCAACTGACACTACGACGATTTGTGCAATCTTCTTTATTTCAGTCGACAATTCGAAATGACCATTCTCCTTTGTTTCGCAAACATGAATCGAAACATTATCCTCTTTAATTTGATCACCAACGATGTTATTTTTATTTGTTTCCATATCTTGATCATAATGCTCATCCTGAGGCTCTGAAACATAGCTAGTTAAATTAATAAATGGAATGGACAGACCCGATTCATTATCTTTGTCGTGTTCATTCTCGAACACTTCCATTAGCTCCTTCTCATCCTCTGCAGGGCTGCACCCCTGGCTGCTGCGCTCGTCATCATCTTCTTCATCATCATCAGCTTCCACACTGCTTTTTAGGCAGCTTTGCTCGTCAAGCAGCGCGTCATTTTGTTTTCAACTACATAACACAGAAGCATCATCATTTACATTTACATTATTTTGTCCGCATTCTTCAGACAGATTTTGTGCAATCTCTTCTTGTTGCACCTTATAAATTGATTTATCTTTGTGACATCTGCACGGAAGCTCCGCTCGTAAGACATCACACATAATTATAATTAAATGTAATACCTTTGTGGTACGTTATATTTGTGTATAACTAGGGCAGCATCCTGAAGATATGCGCGCAATATCAGCGTCCAATCGCTCTCACACCATTTATTGTAGGCGGCAACTACTTTAAACTGACTAATAAATTCTTCCACGCATACGCCGTTGGTGCCCGTGAAAAATTGAGCCATTTCTCTCTCTTTATAAAAAAAAATAATTTAACCACTTAGCCATTATTCTCCGGCGACGAATCTGCGCCTGTTTTATCCTCTGCTTGGCCTGCGAGCGGTCTCGCTTTTTATATTATACCCGTATATATGGGGTATCCCCTTTCTTCTTATAGGCGCTTATTTGTTGGGCGCCTCCACCAATTTGTAGGGGGTGCAGATGGGAGCTTCACGATATAATTGAAAATAGCTTCGACTTGAATAAAATATATTTATGACTTTACATTATCGTGTTATTTCTAGCACTTCCTACCAATATTATATTATATTTCCTAACAATACTACCATATTAGAATATTTGACACTTTTCTTTTTTTTATCGTGGAGAAATGCTCATGCTTACTGCACTACCACGGGAAGATAGTGCAGTTATGTGGGACCCACTAAAACTCCACGGTGTCCTCCTCTGCCGCTTACGGCGGGAACACGGGCACGCGTTAGCACTCATCCGTGAACCCGCCGCGAATATTTGACACTTGCTTGAACGTTCGAATGGAACACACCGGCAATTATAACCAGCCTGAACTGCTAAAGGTAGGGCTACACAGATAGTCTCCACAGTACTTACCTAGAGACCGACTTTATCATGAATATAGTTGTAAACAAACCATATCAAACCAAAAAACGGTTGTCAAAAACCAAATTAACATGCAGCCCACGTGGTGGTTTTAAACCACTTTTTGGTTTAAATCGTTTTATTTACAACTAATATATAGCCATGAATAACATGTTACACATTTTTATACGGTGTAACATGTCACACATCCACAAATCTCTTAAAAGAAAGGAAAACCATCAACGATTGTATTGTTTCTTTATGCCCAAATAAAAAAAAAAAACAAAAAGGTCGAGTGTAATCCTCTATCAAAATTCAGCTTACCGAGAAAACACCTAGAAGAACGGAAGCCTCCCAAATGAAGTGGTTGGCGGGACCGGATAAGCGGAATGACTTTCCGGTCTCGGCGGGATCGTAAAAGTCAACGCATGCATTTAATTTCGTGAGTTATATTACTAGGTACGTACGGCTTGTATTGTGGACAGTGGATGCCTTTTTTTTGTTTTAAACTTAATTACAGTACCCAGCGATAAATATTGCACATCGACCTTTGCAAAGAAACAATCTGCTTCGTAGAGCGTTATCTCTGTCGCACGAAATACAAACAGTCCGGTATCTATTAGGAGCTGTTAAAACAATTATGATTTGCTGCTTTTGATAATTATTTTTATTCTTTGTATAAAATCGATAGGATCGAATAGGTCGATGTGCAATATTTATCGCCGGGTACTGTATGTAGGTACGTACACGTACAGCCGGTAGCATAAATATATGCACTTGGCGTAAAGCAAAAGCGATTTTTAATGCATAGGTACTTAGTGAAATCCAAAAGATTGTGACTTTGAGTGTCTGTCATATTTTTAATGTGTTTATTCTAGTGACAAATGAACATTTTTATTTATTTTATTAATTTAAAAGTGTTTTCATTTGATTGTAATAATTATGACTTGTTGTGGAGACACTAACTTTACTATGGGTGTAGTTGTAGTAGTTATGACCTAGTGGTAGTAGTGCCGATTTACGAGCATGGGATCGAACAGGGATAAGCAAGCATTTTTTTGTAGTTAGCCTCTCCTATGTATTTCTACACTTTAAGCATGTTTTGTGCAATTAATTTCACCAACCTTGTTCTAAAAACGGTAAAGGTAAACCCACATCTTGATGAAACCGGCTAGTCATAGAAACTTTCGGAGTCTGTGCATTCACCATACGCTACGAAAAAATCACACATTCATGCTCGTGACTGTACACGGATTTTAAAACCGCGAATCTATTTTTAAATATCCGGACGTGTGTTTCGGATTGGTAGCTGTATATTTTATTTTGTTTCATTCGTCTGTTGAACATTCTTTTTTTGCTAACAGGATGAGTGAAAACAAAAGAAATGTTTTGGAATTAAGGACCAGAACGGCTCGTTTCTCTCAGTTGACTTTTATATAGTACGGCCAGTTGATTCATTCCTTTATTTTGTTTTTAGCTGAGTTGGGCACAAGGCAGACGGTAATTATGTTAGAATTAATTTTGTTCTTATGTTAGAGATAAGTTATTCAGTTTCATTCATCATAATTATGGCCATAGAATTAGCTGTTTTTTTTTGTAAGTATACATATTTAACTTAGGTATAATCAGCTGGCCTATTCTGCAAAAATTTTATCATAAAAACTTAGGTATGAAGTGGCTTAAATGTCATACCAACATAAGGACAATTCTCATAATTTTAAGAATATTTACAGTCCTACGTAGCTATTCACAACCACTCGATACGCTTCCGTACCGTATCGAATATCAATCAATGTTATCGTAGGAGTTCTCTTAACGCTGTTCACAAGTCCAAAACCCGAAAGTTTTGTCAGTTTAAATCAAATGCCACGATCGCTATTCTTCAGACAGCTGTCTGCTGTCGGGGCAAGGCAAATCAGGTTATCGAAATGTGTAATTTTCGATACGATAGCCTGTTGGATGGTTGTGAATAGCTATGCTGGGTCTCAATCTTAATCTGTCAAAAATAACTCTAAAGTCCCTACATTTTTGACAAGTTTTTGACATTGATTGTCGCTGAGATGAGATTGCGACTAGATTTTAAACGTTTTTAATTACGGAGTTGGCTTTCTGCGGTGCTATTCTGTAAAAATCTCACCGTTAAAAACTTGGGTGAAGTGAGCGTGGAGTGAGCTGTCAATAGTGTCAATTCTTAGCAAAACCAAACTCACTTCGCCTAAGTTTTCACGGTGAGATTTTTACAGAATCGACCGGCTGATTTTAGGAATTGACACTATTGACCGCTCACTTCGCCTAAGTTTTCACGATGAGATTTTTACAGAATCGATCGGCGGTAGGTATAGTAAGTGTTTTTCTATAAAACTTTTGATTGTAATTATGACTAGTTGTGGAGACAATAATTGACACTAACGGTAACGGTACCTGATATAAACATTAAGTAATAATATCTAGTATTAATATCTTGATTTGAAATGGGCAACTGCTTTCGAATGGGTAAAGGCTTCAACTTTCTGACTAGCTGACCGACTATTTAACTTTGATAATTCAAAAGTGCCTGTAATGGTTTGACTGAAATAAATACTTTGACTTTGAATTAATTTCTCGTGATTTACCACCATACAATATTGTCTACCTACATGTTTTGTTTCATTCTTAAACTAAGAAGCCACTAAGTATCTCATAAAAAAACATCGTTACATATTCCAAGTACTACTTATAAGCACACTTTATTTCACAAATGTCCCTTTCCCGATAGCTATTTGCTTACAATCTGTCCCATGTGCGTAAAGCTAGGGATGCATAGATATTTGTCCGGGACAAACAGTTCGCTAGTGGCGTCCCTCTGATCCGAGCCCGCTTGTGTACACTCGGCTTAAGGCTAGGCCTCAGGTGCTAACTTAGATGCATATTTGTAAGAATTATGAGAGAGTCTTAGTCTGTCTTAGGTGTCTTAGGATAAGGACGTTTGTAAGTTATGATTAATGTAAAGTACAACAAACAATTTAGGCACTTATTTCTGTAAGTACTAGAATGTGTTTTCTGCAAATTTCAATCTCAACTTTAAATAGTATTAATTCATTATTACATACATAAACTCACGCTTTCTCCGATACTGACGGTCTTTCGATCTGCTACGATCCTTACATGCTCTTTTTGCTTCGTTTACATTCTTACACCTAGTTATGAACGCACGCCGCCGATTGCGAGTACTACGCACCTTATCATTATGAAGAACATCATCAATAAGATCACTCTATGTCCATCTTAGGCGACTCCTTCCGTACAGTGATTTAATTCACAAAAAAATATGCACTTACACCGTGAGGAAACAGGCATGTCCAAGAACCGAACATTCTGACATGTGACATCTACCAAACCGTACTGGGTCCGTGTGGTGGATTACGGCCCAATCCCTCTTACCGCCTGTGTACCCGCAGTGGGTACATTATACGAGTAGGTTTATTATACTATACATTTACAAACAAAACACTATTCTGAAATTACAAAAGTGACCTATTCTATTTTTAGGAGTAGATCCACAATGAAATGCAAAATGAATGAACTTATATGAGAAGGGAATTTTATACGAATTTCTTTAGCTCTCCCATTTCTTTTGTAATGTAATATCTAGAAAAGTATTCTATATACCTAAGCTGAATTTCCTTTGTACAGAGGAACGCTTAAAGTTACGTAGCTCTAATATGAAATGGTTCAACTTTGACTACAAATGTAGATATTCTTCAACGAAGGATTCTCTATAACTTCACTGAATATTTTCTGCTCGAGTCCCTACAAAACTATATTAAAAATGTGAAGTCCGTCCTTTTGTTGCACGTTCCCGTTGCATAGAGCGAAATAGAATAGTTACACATTTTTATAATACAAACTTTGATGCGAATACCTAGTAGTTTTAATGAAATTCAAAGTAAATTGCTTTTTATGATATTAAAAATGTTGAAATATTACTTTTGAATTCTGTTAAATATAGCTAAGCTGATTATAGAATTGGCAACTTGAATAATATAGAATCGGCAGATTGGGTTGTGAAATATTGAAAATTGAAATACCTAACAGTAAAATCTAGTTTTCTGAAATGGCCAATGGTTGGTTTCTGACGAGGGGCTGACAGGTGGCAAAATTATTATCTCACTTGTCAGTTATAATAGGTACCGAAAGCTGATGACGGGTAGCCGCATCATCAGAATAAGAACACTGACTTTTGAGTGGTAGTTTTTAGTAAACTCTACCTTTTTATTATGTTTTGCGAAGATATGTTATTATAGATGATGTAACTCAGTGGACTGCTGTATACACTTAAAACACATCTTATATAGGGTGGTAGGTACAGACGCCAGCACATCAAACTACCCGAAACTGTCAAATTTTTCCAATCAACTTTGAACCTTATGCTTTAGCGATAAAGTTGAAAATCTATTGAAGAAATATGACAGACTGTAGTAGTTTGATGTGCTGGCGTCTGTACATTGAAATTCGTGTTTCAATGTACAGACGCCAGCACATCAAGCTAGCAAGCTGTAACCATTAATTCAGCACATGATTCTAGCGCAGAAACTTCAAGTCTGTTATTAAAAAAAAACTGCTGTTACATAGAAAAGTGCAATCAATTCAAATATTTTATTTCAGATAAAAATCCATATAATGTTAGTAGTAGTTCGAACTTAGCCTAATGTTAGTATTAATTAAAATTAACAATAATAAACAACTAAATTGAATTAAATTAAAAATTTAACTGTTCGTTTAATGGCACACCAGTTTATTTTGACAAGTGTGTTTGGACTCTTACCCACCTTCGTAAGAGGGGAGAGTCCCACCGGTCTGAAAACACATTCAGGAAGCAATACCTACGCCTACAAAATGTATGGAATAGCAAACTTGTTTTGTATTAACCGATGAAAAATTTAAATCAGGGGCGGTCAGTATTTTGTACTGAATTCAAGGTAACAGGTTACGCGTCTATGTCAAATGCTAACCAGCAGTGCGATTCTGTAACCATCTCACCGTGAAAACTTAGGTGAAGTGAGCGTGGAGTGAGCTGTCAATACTGACAATTCCTAGCAAAACAAACTCACTTCACCTAAGTTTTCACGGTGAGATTTTTACAGAATCGACCGACTGTAACCTAATTGCGTAACACACTATTTTGAAGTATATTGCTAATCAATTGCTTCACATGTAAGAAAAAATTGTCTGCTCAACAATGTAAATAACGCAATGACTGTTGTTGAACTGTCAAAATGAAGCCTACTGCTACTGCCGGTCGATTCTGTAAAAATCTCACCGTGAAAACTTAGGTGAAGTGAGTTTGTTTTTGCTAGGAATTGACACTATTGACAGCTCACTCCACGCTCACTTCACCTAAGTTTTCACGGTGAGATGGTTACAGAATCGCACTGCTGATAGCGTGTTACGCAATGCAGTATAGATGAATGTAACTGAGTGGGCTGCTGTACACTTATCGTTCTCACACATCTTATTTTAGCCTCGATAGGTAAATATTATTATTGTTGTTTGTAATCTATTTGTAAAAATATTTAATTTCAATTCAATTTAATTTAATTTCTACTAACCTTAGTCCTAAGATAACTAATTTGTTACTAACAAAATATGGATATCCTAGTCTGAAATAAACAAATTTTATTTTTTTATTTTTTTTATTTTAAATCATTTTTTTTACTAGCTTGTGTTGTCCTGTCCCACTCCTGGGCAAAGGCTTCCCTCCACTCCTTCCATCTTTCGCGAGCCCGCGCATCCTCCTTCCAGTTTTGACGGAACCTATCCAGCTCGTCCCGCCATCTCCTACGAGGTCAGCCTTCACTTTCTCAGGGCACCAATTCTATGCTATTTAGGCCCACAGCCTGTCATGCATCCATGGCATGCGGCAGACATGTCCTGCTCAGTCCCATTTGAGTTGGGCAGCCTTTTGAGTCACGTCAACTATCTTTGTTTTGGAGCGCAGTGTTGTGTTTTGAACACGATCCTTTAATTTAACGCCCAGTATGCTGCGCTCCATTGCTCGTTGGCAGACCTTGAGTTTAGGTAAATCATTAATCAATGAAATTCTGTTTTTTATTATAAGATCTTTCAGCTTTTTGCTTGATTAATTATTCGGTGGAGCATTATCTCTAAAACACATAACGCTGCTTATAGTAAAGCCGATCGAAAACAGGCTCGCGAAGCGCATTTACATATTATGAAAAATCACCCCGCAATATTCATGAGATTATATCATTTTTTTAATCGCGTAATTCTTCGTAAGGCCACGAAAGGGTTTATCATTGTTATTTTTTATGATTATCTTGAAAAGTGCTAAAGCTTTTTATTACCCTTTTATAAATGCCGTAAAAGTACTCCACGATTTATGTCCGTATCTTTTTGTTGCCTAGGTACCTCTACGTACTGTAATCCACTTTAATCCTGACTGGGACAATGTCTATTCGACAAAAAATCGGTCCTTCACTTCAATTTGCATGTGAATAGCGGACACAGTTCTCTTGGTCGACATGAGTGTCGTGGGGACATTTTTTGTGGATCCCGACCAGCCGCGATTAACATAAAATGTTTGTGAAAACCGTAATATATGGAGCGTATGACTTGATGTGTGGAGCCTTCTGCCTACATAATACTTGATGAATAAAATCTTCCTTCACGTGAAGCTTGAATAATTTAATATCTTATAATCCTTGCGAATATTGAACCTAAAAGATTTTTTTACCGAGATTTCATCATAAGTTTATTCAATTTCAACCTCGTAAAATTAACATAGTTTTAAGTTAGCAGTAATAGAGCGGACCCATCCCTGGCAGGAAACACATCCACACTACAATTTGCATGCCGAAGCTAGAAATAATAGAATCCTCCTTCAGATAAATTAATATATTCTTCAATTAAGCAATTTAACGTCATAATAAAGAGCAGAATGTTGCCATTAAATGCTCAAGTCGGGTCGGAAATGACTTTGGAGTTGGCCCTTTTTACACAAAACGGTGAATCCTCGAGCGCTCATTGACCTTTAAGTTAACAGGGCTTTGAAGTGAAAGTTAATTAAATTTCTGCTGCTTACATTACAATGGAAATTTGCATCAGGTAAATAGAAGAAGAAGAAAACACGTGGATCCATGAATAGAGGAACTGTTGTATAAATTATGATCGTTCGTTTCGCAGGAGTTGATTGATGAGGGTACGTGGAATGATTTCATCCGTGCTGCGGCGCCCAACTATTTAGGGATTGGTTTGGGTAGAGAATAGGCTATTTTGTAGAATGAACTATACCTAAATGGAAATCTTTGTTCTGAGATGGATTGAGTAAAGATACGTAGGTGATTTTTTATCGCGTGGGGCTGAAAGAGTCTGGCGGATTGTTGGCCTTTGAGAGTAAAAATAACAGTTTTTACTCCGACCGTAATTTACTTACTGTTTGCTCGTCCCACTCAAATCACTTAAAATCATTGCGATGCTCAGGGCACTTATCCTTATTGCCCGCTTTATGTAATAACCATTAATAATGTTTATAATGTAGAGAGGGGCTGGTGGCTAAGTAATAACAGCCGCACGGGTCGATCGATCAGGTTAAGCTACGCTTGCCGTGGTTGGTCTGTGGATGGGTGATGGTTAAGCTGTTGGTCCCGGCTGTCATTCGAAGCCTTTTCTCAACTATGTTGGGGTTGGCTTCCAGTCTAACCGGATGCTGCTGAATACCAGTATTTTACATGGAGTGACTGCCTATCTGACCTCCACAACCCAGTTACTGAGTAATACGATACCCCTTGGTAAGACTGGTTGTCAGACTTTCGGGCTTCTGATTGCCCGTAACGACTGTCAAAGATTCACGAATGACAGCCGGGACCGACGGCTTAACGTGCTTTCCGAGGCACGGTATGTAAAGATGCTCACCCATCCACAGACCAACCGCGGCAAGCGTAGCTTAACCTGATCGATCGACCAGTACAGCTGCCTTTATTTAGCCACGAGCCCCTCTGCATATTAACCCCATGACAGTAATAAAAGCTTTTAAACAAATCAGATCAAATTGACCGAAGATCTTTGGGGAATGTTCATTAAAGTCTGTACCTTCATAATTGAGACTAAAGCGCCTTACTTGGGTTTAATATAAATTTATGTGTGGATCAAAGAGTCTTTCCGGATTTAATGAAATACAGTAACACCACTTTTATAATCCGGGGACAGTAAAGTCACCAATAATTGTAGACCCGTATCTGTGCAGGTCTTTGAAAAGACAATGCTTAATCAAATGCTCAATCATTTTACTACGAATACAATCCTTTACGATCAACAGTATGGTTTCACCAAAGGACGTTGTACGATCGATGCCGGTGTAATCTTATTATTAATTTCACTTTTTTAACGCGTGGGAAGTGGCCCAAGACGCCATAGGAATCTTTTGTGATCTCTCCAAGGCATTTGATTGCGTCGATCACGAAACCTTACTCTTAAAACTTGAGTTCTCTGTTTAGTAAAATCTTATTTAAATTAAAGATAACAGCAAGTTCAAATAAATGGTTTCAATTCCCTCGGTTTAAAGTAAAAATAGGTGTTCCACAAGGCGCAATATTGGGTCCTTTCATCTTTTTAGTGTATATGATCTACTCCATTTATTAAAAATTCAAGCAGAAGCAAGTGTTATTTGCTGACGAAACTTCCTTAATTTTTTAAGATAGATTGAAGTGTGAATTTTGACGACGTACCTAAATAACGTCCTACTGCAGGTCCAACATTGGTTCACTGCAATGGAAAAAAAATATTAAGTGCATAAGACTTTCTTTTCAAAATGTCAAAAATAGTGATAGTATTGAATCTAGAAAAACTAGAATTCGTCGATAAAACAGTTTCTCTGGGGACCACGCTCTACTCAAGGCTACATTAGGGTCCTCATTTCAGATCTTTTACAGAACGGCTAAGTTCAGCAGCATATGCTAGTACAACAGTAAATTCACGAATTTTTCTCCATTGTTTTTTTCGAATTAAACTATACTATCCTCGTAGTCGAGGCTAGTTCATTTTAGTTTCTTTCATAGTATCATGTCTTAAGGAATTTTACTTTGGGGACGGGCTGCAGACATCCGAGTCTAGTTTTATTCTGCAGAAAAGCGGCATCAGAGCCATATATAATCTCCGCAGGCGCGATTTTCTAAGTTTTATTTAACATCATGACGGTACGTTGTCAATATATTTATGATAACCTCATGTCATTTGTACGTAAGAAAAAAAAATTGTAAAAGAGGTGAAAGACCAAATTATAGCTCTAGAAATAGGGATAAATTAGTTCAACCAGGTTTTAGACAGGCTAAAGTAGAGTCATCTTTCATGGGATATTGTATAAAATGTTACAATAAAACATCTCCCCACATACTTCAACTGAATGAGACAAAATACAAATATTGTATAAAACGCACTATGGCAGGCGTATTATAGGTTGGGGGATTACATTGCTGATAAAAATGCCTGGATCAGTGCTGGTCCTGCTTCACAACCACACCTAAATGATTAACCCTTGAAAATACTGTTGGAGCTGCTGAAGATTGTAAGATTATCTTTGCATTATATAAACTCAATTTCCTTTGTATTTTATCATTGCACAGCACAGCTGTGACTACTATGTTGTACATACGCCAGCATATCAAGCTAACCGAAACTGTCAAATTTTCCCAATCAACTTTGAACCTTAAGCTTTAGCGGTAAAGTTGAAAATGTATTAAAGGACAGATTGGAGTAGCTTAATTGATGTGCTGGCATCTGTACTATAGCGCTAACCTTTACCGGGTAATTTATCTTTTATTGACTTGCATATGCCCAATGCCCTGGCGGCTGATAGATGTCATGCTCACTCAAATGTCTCGCTGACGGCGGCGCGCGCATGTTTTGGATCATTTAGCACCCTCCAAAATGGTTGAGCTGATGGTGCTGATCCATGCGTCATGTTCAAGAACGGGCGCCGTCAGTTGCGACTGGTCATATCTTAGCTGCCACGGCATATTTTAGTTATTATATTTCTATTTGCTGTACTCTGGACGCTTTTTTTGTACGTCTTTTATAGATCGTTCCTACACATTATTATAAATTCAACAATAATGATGTAACTAATGTTTTTGTAATAATAAATTTAAAAGAGTAACCATGGAATTTCTTGCCCGTTCTTCTCCATATAGGTATCTACTACGCTTTGGAATGAGCTTCATATTTCTGACTGCAAGACTCAAAAGTGCCTGTAAATAGTTTGATTTGAATAAATGCTTTGAGTTTGAGTATAGTGGTGAAGAATAATATTATAAAAGCTAGTATAGTTTTTTTTTTGCAGTCTGTAATTATTCCCTTCATGTTTTTAGACCCTTCTTTCACGATTAACATAATATTATTTCAATATATTATTTCTTTTCAGAGTCCTAATTATTTAATGATTTTCCAACCTCGGAAAATTTCGCTCGTTATAAAAGAAAAGTAAACCCAGTTCACTAAAAACATTCCGCTTTTTATGAATACAATTCATGTAAAATATGAAGCTCGAATCCGAATGGATTTTTAATGATTGTTCATTTTGTAGTATTATTTTATGCGCATTAGCAAACCTTCTGATCTCTTTATTAAAACATCAGAGGGTCTCTCATCCAGGCATAAGTTACCGTGGCCAAATTGGAAAACCTTAAATAGATTTCGTACCCAAGTAGGTCGCAGCAAGGACAACCTCCACAAGTGGGGGTGCATTGACCTCCGGTGTGTATGCGTTGTCTCACCACTGACAATGGCTCACCTCCAATCTTGCACCGCGTGCCCTGTCACCTGCACACCCGAGGACTTAATAGCTGCGGCAGCGAACGCTATCCGTGTTGCTGAATTTTAGGCCATAAAAATTTAAGAAAAAAATAGTAGACTGTTTGCTAAGGGAGCAAACAACTATTTTGAAGGCGAGGGATTCAAAGACGTCACTCAAACTTAAAATAGTGTTGCTCCCGAGGTGGACACTACTTTTTATCACCCCCTATGAAAAAATAAGTAAGTGCAGTTTATGAATAAGAATAGTAGATCAGATACGTTTATTTATTTACATACAATTTTGAGTAAACAATTACAAACGAAGGCAGAATGCTTTTCACGCGTTTTTTATTTTTTCACAAACTTTTTATTTCAATTTGGCTCGCGCACGTTTTACTTTTTCATACAGCCTGCTACTGTACCGCTATGTGTGCTGTGTGTGTGTGTACTGTGCTGTGTGTGTAATGTTCGTGATTGATCTCTTTGGTGATTGGTACTTTTACTAACAATGTCCACATTTCTAATTCAAATCAGTTTTAGTCCCTAGGGATTAAAGAGCATTTTAGTCCCTATTTACGAAGAATACACTGGCTCTTTTTGAATAGATGTGATAAAAACTATATTTTTGCCATCGACACGCTAAGAAGAAGATGTGCATTAGTTATTCTAGGTAAGTAATGTGATTATTGCAGGTAGGTAATATAAAAGTCTTAGTCATACCAAGGAGTATCGTATTACCCAGTAACTGGGTTGTGCAGGTCAGAAAGGCCGTCGCTCCGTGTAAAATATTGGTATTTAGCTGCATCTGGTAATATAAAAGAAAGAAGTGCGTGGCTAAGTATGGTCAGCAACAATATTTGTTCAAAATTTCAGCAGAAGTACAATGCAATTTTGAACAAATATTTTGCACAATAACTGAGATTAAAAAAACTGAATTGTTAATCGAATTTTGTTGCTGACTGTACCTACTATCGATTCGAAAAGAGAGTAGGTACATTCTTTATATTTTCCTTGAAAATAAAATTGTTCATCCACCTTTCTTAAAAAAACGAAAACATTGTTTGAGGGATTAAAAATGCTGGCTCCAATTAAAAAGTCTAGACAAACTTAGCACAAGAAAGAATAATAGCTATAGATACCTAATTAGTTATGTTTCAAGTTAGAAAAGTATTTACTAAGGTGTACAGACAATGGTATTTGTCTAGCTATGTAGCTAATTAGCGAACGCCGGTAATTTGCACATGTGAGGGCCATCCTTTGTACCACATTAAAACACCCACATCACGTTTCTTTGTGTCTGTGCCACACTCGCAGGGTCCATGCGGCCACAAAACAAATTAATTTTAACTTCGAAACAAATGTTGACTCGTTAGCCCAAAAATTGCAGAGAATTATATTGTTATAAGTTCAAAAGTGCTTTAAGACTTTTTTTTACTGAATCCCCCATTCATACCCAGGTCTGAAGGTCTGACCTTTTAATTATGTTGGTAGGTACCTGGTTTTCAAATAATAAGTTTCAGGTTCTACAACGTACTTTGTAACTTAAATAACCTTTCAACATTTCCATTTTATTCTCATTTAAATATGAAAAAAATGCCATCGACCTTTGTTAGGTTTTTAGTTCACAATTTTTCACAGGAATCTCAGTTCATTTTATTTACGTTGAAATACCAGTTTCCTCCTTTAATATTAACTTATGTAAGAAATGTTTTGCAAGCTTTTTGCTGTTTAACAATGGAAAAATGCAAGTTGCTAACAGACGAGAGAGACTCATGGTTTCTTAAAGTAAGGGCGACTGCACATAAACGACGAGTAACGAGCTTGAACTGAGGTCGGCTCCTTTGGTCATATTGTGTTAATTTAGTACAGACGCCAGCACATCAAGCTACTACAATCTGTCAAATTTCTTTAATAGATTTTCATATTTAATCAGTCATGGCCTGTATAGATCACGCATCTTTTCACACTGAAAAGATGAAACTCACATTTTTAGTGAGGAAGAAAAGCAGTAAAGCCCCTTTTTAGATCGAAAAGTTGAATCTCCGAACAGATGCTGTAAGCTTAAGACGCCACGTTTTATATGCTTACAGCATCATAAAAAAGCAGTTTTTCCGGCTAAGCCACTGCGGTACGGTGGCGACAATGTAATTGACACTAACGTTCTGAACATTTTTAAACCGTCTCCGCAGCGGTCAATGTAAGGACACCCTAAGGACGTCTTCACAACTAGCGTTGTGTAAATTGGATCATTTTTCTGAGCTTGCAACTCAAAAGTAACTGCGATGGTGGCTTGGTGTGCAAAGGAAAGCACAGTTTACTTAATGTGTCTGTATTTACATTGTTACATGGCTTTTTATTTTGCTATTCTGTTTCCGTACAGACAAAATTAATAATAATTCAAAACGATATCATGTTTAACTTGAATGCACAATGTCAAACAGTGGAGTAATACTCTCCCGAAATTTGTATGGAAAAAATATCGACTAGTGGCACCTTAAGGGGACCACATGACCTAAAGCGCGGTCACTGTCGGACTGCATAGAAAAGAATGAGAAGCGCGATGACACAACGCTGGTAATTTATTGCAAAATATGAAGCAATTATCTATTTACAAAAAATCTATTCTTTGGACTAAAAAATTAAAACACTAGTGCTTTAGTATGTTGCTTGTAGAATAATCTGACAAAAAATCAGAATGATTGTATGTATATAATATATATGGTTTTTATTGTAAAAATAAAGTTTTTAGAGGTATCTTCATTATTTTTTTCTATCGTATCAAATTGGTTGTATTATGTTTTCAACACACTATCTACCTAGCATATATTCTGAAGAATATCATATATTTTTTTAATTTTGTTTACTGTAGTCGATCATATAGGTACTTTTATTGCTTCTAAAACTAGCGTTTTTTGCGTTTAGGTCCTGTAATCCCCTTAAACCATAAACGCGATGTTTATGGTTTAAGGGGATCCAGAATATCCTACAGTACCTAGGTACATAATAAGGTTGGGGAGGGTCTGTATGTATGCTTTTACGGTTGCACAACGACACGCTTTGCTTTGCTTTGCTTGGTAGTATAGATGCAGGCCTACCTTGCCGCCTCCTTCAGAGGCGGTAGGGTGGCGGGGTCTTGAGGGAGAGCGCCACAGTCGTGTAGATCCTCAAGGCAAGTCTGGTGGATGCACCTTCTCGAGGTTGCCTCCCTGTTCTTGGTCTGATTCCTTATGAAACAGACACAACAAAAACCACCAGGCGCCAGCGTATCCTTAACCCAGCTCCCTTTACCCCATTATTTCCCGCCTTTCACCTTCCTGCCCCACAACTCTCACAATCCTCTCATATTCCATCCTACCCACATCCTCCTTCCTTCCACTTCCAATGCTCCAAACTCCACTAGTTTAAGATAGAGGACTCCACCTCTTAAAAAAAAATTAAAATACATAAATGAAGGCGAATTGTAAAAATAGACTACCCCAGGAGGGTACCGGTTGCTCCGCAGCCGGAGAATCCCTCACCGAACCTAGTTCGGTCAGCCCCTCGTATTCTGGGGGGGGCAACAACCGCCATCAACCGTCAGTCGACGCAGAGAGCCAGGGTGGCTCACGTCCCCGAGGTGCGGAGTCGTTGGACGTATCCAACACGTCCGCATCTCAGGGACCAAAACAGCGAACGCAGGGCGTCGCAGAGGCACTTCCAGTGTCAGAGGGGAGGGTGACCCGGTCTCGCTTCAAGCGGCCGGCTACACCAGTGCATGGGATGGTAAGCGACAGCGGTGAATCTGACTGCTCGCAAATTTCGCTCGCCTCCAAGGCGTCGTCAAGAAGCAAGCGAATGCGGAAGGCGGCAGAAACGAAGCAAGCGGCGTCAGGGGAGAGTGGTCTGCTTGTTTCGGGAGGGGCCATAGTTGAGAGGCTGGAGAGAGAGAACGCGGACCTGCGTTCGCAACTCGCTAGCCTCACAGCAACAGTGGCACAAATGGCGGAGCAACTCAGCCTCATCTGTAAGGGGCAGGTGGGCCCCAGCGTTGATAAAACAATAGCGGTGACAGGACTAGCACCGGAGGCAGAGGCCCAGCTTCGGCGTTCTATTGCCATAGAAATTGGGGGTATGATGGACGCTAAGTTGGCTGCCATTATGAGCAGGCTGCCTCCTGAAAAGCCACTACGTCCGCCACTTGCATCCGACGCAAAGAGGGCTGTGGCTATAGTCCCAGTTGCGCAGGGTCCCAGCGAGATCCCTAATTCCAACAGGAAAAAAGGAAAAGGAAAGAAAAGTGCCAAAAATGGGAAAGAGAAGTCGGTGGCTCCGGTGGTGGAGCTGCCAGCTGTACCTGCAGCAACCGCACAGGTCTTACAGCCCGCGTCAACGGTTGAGGCAGAGGCTTGGTCCACTGTGGCAAAAAAGGCAAAGACTCCCCAGTCCAAAGCCACAGCTGGTGCCCCAGCCGCTCTACCTGCGTCGTCTACCCCTGCAAAGGGGAAAAAGCAGCCAGTCAAACTGCCTCGTGTTCCCGCTTCGGCAGCGATTACCATCACGGTAAGCGAAGGATCATCCGCCACTCTCGCAGAAGTTCTGTCGGTAGCGAGGCAGCAGATTCGGTTGGCCGATCTCGGCATCGATACTGTTGGCCAAAAGAGGGCTGCGGATGGCGGAATGGTTCTTTCCATCGTTGGTGCAGACTGTTCCACAAAGGCTGACAGCCTCGCAAGTCGTATGAGAGAGGTCCTTGCCGAGTATGACGTGCATATTGCACGTCCGATGAAAATGGCTGAGGCGAGGATCATGGACCTCGACGACGCTGTCACACCAGCAGACGTGGCGAAAGCTATTGCCGAGGCGGGTGGTTGTTCTTTCGGGGACGTAAAGGTTGGTGAAATCCGACGCCCGCCTACTTCTCTGGGGCACGCCTGGGTTCGTGGTCCATTGGCGGCGGTAAAGAAGCTGGCGTCCAGCAAACGCATGCGGATAGGATGGACGTCGGTAAGGGTTGAGGTGTTGGAGGCACGTCGTATGATGTGCTTCCGTTGTCTCGAACCCGGGCACGTCCGTCGGCGGTGTACTAGTGTGGTTGACCGGAGCACTCAGTGTTACTCTTGCGGAGGACCCCACAAAGCGAGGGAGTGCACGTCGCCGACTTTGCGATGTCCACTGTGTGTGGACCAAGGTCGTCCAGCTGACCACAGGCTGGGAGGCAAGAAATGCGCTCCGCGCAAGAAGCGGGCCTCGCTTGTCCCGGCCCCATTGCAGAGATCGGCGCCGGCACCACTGGGTGCGGGCCTACTGGAGGAAATGGATACCTCATCTTCCCAGCCCTGAAAGTCCTTCAGTGCAACCTTAACCACTGCCGCAATGCGCAAAATCTTTTTCTGCAGACTGTTGCGGAGTGGTCGGTTGCCTTAGCGGTGGTAGCAGAGCCCTACGGTCTCCGGGATCATCCTCGCTGGTTCCGGGACACCTTGGACTCTGTTGCTGTTTACTGGGCTGGTGGAGGCAGTGGGTCTCACTGCTCCCTGCTCGATAGGGGGCAGGGATATGTCGCAGTCGAATGGGGACTTCTGGCCGTAGTGGGCTGCTACGTGTCTCCCAACATTTCCCTGGCCCAATTTGAGGGATACCTGGATGGGGTTGCGAACTGCATTCGAAGCAAATGCTCACCCCGTCCAGTGCTTGTCCTGGGTGACTTCAATGCTCACTCCAGAGCATGGGGTAACATCCGGGATAGGCCGAGGGGACACGTAGTGCAGGACTGGGCGGCTTCGCTTGACCTTCGACTATTGAATAGAGGGTCCGTTGCCACATGCGTTCGATGGCGAGTCAATCGTGGATCTCTCATGGGCGACTCCTTCTGTAGCCCGCATGGTGTCAGATTGGAGAGTAGCGGAGGAGATGGTCACTCTCTCTGACCATCGCCACATCGTTTTTGATGTGGCACTCCGTTCTTCCGGCGGCCCGAGTCGTTCAGGCTCAAGTCCACCGGCGCGTCGTTGGGCCCTCAAACAGCTCAATCGAGATTTGCTCATCGCAGCTGCCAACGTCGCGGCGTGGCCAGATAATGGTGGATCCCAGGGGATCTCGCCCGATCCAGAAGAGGAGGCGACCTGGTTCCGGGATACAATGACGTCCATTTGCGACGCTGCCATGCCCCGGGTCAGGTGCGCCCAGAGCCCTGGTGCGGTTTACTGGTGGTCGGAAGACATCGCGCAGTTGCGGACTGTCTGTCTTAGAACCCGGCGCCAGTTTCAGCGCACCCGGCGCAGAAGACAGCAGAGAGCTACGGAGGAGGAGATAGCCAGAGTTTATAGAGCTTACCGAGTGGCGACTATGGCGCTTCAACACGCTATCGCGGATGCCAGGTCTCGGTCCTGGAGCGAGCTTCTCAACGGGCTGGACAGGGATCCGTGGGGGAAACCGTATAGGATGGTCATGGGAAAATTACGCCCATGGGTCCCCCCCCTCACGGAGACCATGGATCCGGGTCTGCTGGAGAGAGTCGTTGACACACTCTTTCCAGTAGCCAGGGACAGTCCCTTGCCGCCCCTGTCATTGTCAGACTGGTCTGACGAGTCAGGGGTGACGGAAGGGGAGCTCAACCGAGCCGTGAAGCGCTTGGCGGCTCGCAACACCGCGCCAGGTCCAGATGGTATCCCTGGCCGGGCGTGGGTTCTAACTCTGGCTGCTCTGGGTGACCGTCTGAGACGGTTATTTAATAGCTGTCTCCGTGCAGGCGTGTTCCCCTCCGGTTGGAAAGAAGCTGGATTGGTTTTACTGAAGAAGGATGGCAGGGCCGCAGAGTCTCCCTCTGCATACCGTCCCATATGCCTGCTTGACGAGTCTTCCAAGCTCTTTGAAAGAGTGGTTGCTGAAAGGCTCGTCGAGCACCTGTCGCGGGTTGGTCCCGACCTTGCTGATAGCCAGTATGGCTTCCGGCAGCGGCGTTCTACCATAGATGCGATTCTACGCGTCCGCGCGCTGTCGGACCAGGTAGTGTCCCGGGGTGGGGTGGCGTTGGCGATAAGTTTGGATATCGTCAACGCCTTCAATTCTTTACCCTGGGGTGCAATTAGAGAGGCACTGGTACATCATGAAGTGCCTCCCTACCTGCAAGGCATTGTCGGGGCATACCTACGCGATCGGCACATTCGCTATGTGGGCCGGGACGGTAGCGTTCAGCGGAGGGAGATTACGTGTGGGGTTCCGCAGGGGTCGGTTCTAGGTCCTCTCTTGTGGAACCTAGCATACGACGCGGTCCTGCGTGTCGATCTCCCCGTCGGCGTTAATATCGTTTGCTACGCAGACGATACTCTTGTGTTGGCCGGCGGGGACACCTTCGGGGAGACCATCCAGCTTGCCGAGCTCGGGGTGGCAAAAGTCGTGGCGGCAATCCACGGGCTGGGTCTTGAGATAGCGCCTCAGAAAACTGAGGCGTTATGGTTCCATAAACTGCCGAGGAGCAGAGAGCCACCCAGCTCGTTGGTCTATGTTGGAGATGCGCAAGTCCAGGTGGGGCGATACATAAAGTATCTTGGCCTCACCCTGGACGGTCGGTGGGGCTTCGAAGAGCACTTCGAACGCCTAGTTCCCCGGATCGAGAAGGCAGTGGGTGCTTTGCATAGACTGCTGCCCAATCTCGGGGGACCTCGGGAGGAAGTTCGCCGCCTCTATGCGGGTGTCGTGCGATCGATGGTCCTTTACGGGGCGCCTGTTTGGTCAGGTAGACTGTCAGGCGTCCGACGCTGCAGGACTAAAGTTAATAGACTGCAGCGGAAAATGGCCATTCGTATCGCACGAGGATACCGAACGATATCCTTTGAGGCGGCAACTCTCCTGGCGCGCTTTCCGCCGCTGGACATCCTGGCGGATATGGACGCGAAGGTCTACGACCAGATTCGCGATATCCGCCAAAGCGGGAATAGTGTGCCAGGAAGCGTATTCGTAAGGCTGAGGCGGCGGGAACGGCGACACGCGCTCGAGCGGTGGCGCGAGCGGCTACAGCAGCCGCAATATTCGCGTAAGCGCGTTGTCGAAGCTGTTCTGCCGCACTTCGAAGCCTGGCTGAAAAGAGGGGAGCGCATCTCCTTCAGGCTCACCCAGGTGCTCACCGGACATGGTTGCTTCGGTGAGTACCTGAACAGAATTGGGCGAGAGGCCACGGCAAATTGCCACCACTGCGGAGGCAGCCTGGATTCCGCACAACACACGCTCGAGGAGTGCCCTGCGTGGGCCTCCGAGCGGCGGGTCCTGGTTGCCAGGATCGGGCGAGACCTGTCTCTGCCGGCAGTAGTGAGTGCTATGCTGGCAGAGACAGAGAATTGGACGGTAGTAGCCTCCTTCTGTGAGACCGTGATGGTCAAGAAGGAGGCTGCCGAGCGGGATCGGGAGAGGGCTGATCCTGCTCGGAGAAGGAGGCGTCGGGGTGGCAACCGCCTTGGCGCCTGATACGCCGAAACCCGCTTACCAACAAGGTAGGTGGACCTTTGGAGTCGCGGGCGCACAGAGTGGGGACTCCGTCCGCCCATCAAGTGACCCCAGGGAAGACGGTGGCACAGTGATCACGTGCTGCCGTGCATAGCGAGGCTCAGGGGAGGCCCCTTTACAGTCTCCCCAGGGATGTGCCTTACAGGCGTTGCACGGGGGGGTTCCGGAATTGGTCTTTTAAGAGGAACCGGGACCACCCCTATGTGCTGAAGGTGATCACCGGGGCGGTTTTAGTGAGGAAAAATCCCACACTCCCCGACCTCCCTCCCCGGAGGTCGGGTGCCTTTTGAAGGTTTCCCCCCGAAAACAAAAAAAAAAAAAAAAAAAAGGTACATAATAAGGTTAATGAGTTCATGTAGCGGTCACTGCATTAAGAGTACCCACCTATCTACATTCATATTTAGCCGCACCTGGTAGCTAGAATAATAGAAGCTGGTTGGAACATAGTTTGGGAAAGGGTTGTGATAAATTTAAATTTCGACTGTTAAACTCCTCTGTAATAAACATAATTCTGTAGTATTATCACGATTATAAGGCTACAATATCATACTAATATAGAAAACAAATATATATAAATAGAAGAAGTCGCAACGGAACGAATCGAGGACTATAAAATTGTCGTAAATTGTTTAGTGATTCTTTATGTGAGTTTTAGAACATACAAAGTCGGGGGCGAATATATTCTTTGTAAACTAGTCAAGTACGCTATAGATCGTCTAGATGATTTAAAATTGCGCCCCATCTTTTTTTCAGGAAATCCTCATACCTTCCGTCTGGGAAGCACGGATAAGATAAAGATAATTTATTTGTCAAACATGCGTTTACATAAACTGACTAATCAAACATGCAAGGTATTGAATTAATAGGTAGATGTTGTGAGCGTCCATATTTTGCCAATAACGGGGTACAAATTTTGTAATCATAAAAATTCACATTTAATTGCATTTTACATATAAAAAATTACTAACTTAACTAAAACTATTCACAAAAATGTACAGACGCCAGCACATCAAGCTACTACAATCTGTCAAATTTCTTTAATACATTTTCAACTTTATCGCTAAAGCATAAGGTTCAAAGTTGATTGGGAAAATTTTATAGTTTCGGGTAGCCTGACGTGCTGGCGCTCGTATAGTCATTCTAAATTTCATTAGAAAATGTATTGTGTTAACGGAGGGTTATGTATTGTGTACCCCTGCCGACATATCAATTGTTTGTAGAGAAGATTACTTTAAGATGCGCAATTTTCAACTTGAAGATTTAAATGGACATGGACGCGCAACCTGTTCAGTAATTCAGTACATGATGAACCCACTTGCATTGAAAAAAAAATTAAAGATATAAAACAAAAAAAAAAAAAAATAAGAAAAAATGTTGTTTCATAAATTTTGACCGTGTAGGTCGTTCGGTTATCAAAAATAGCTGATTTTTGATAACTGACGAAAAATTTTACGGTAAGGTGTTTAGCATCATATGCTGAATCCATGGTTTCAGTTTGCGCATCGACGTCCCTGCCTACCTGTAATACTGTAAATATCTCCGATCGTACAGCCTTAAGGACCTTAGGCACGGGCTGCCTACTAATATCCTACTAATATTATAAATGTGAAAGTATGTGAAGATGTTTGGATGTTTATTACTCAATCACGCGTAAACCGTTGACAGATTCAAATAAGAACCAAAATATACGAGTAGTTATATATGGATCTAGTGGCGCGTGGCCAAAATCGGAACTAACGCCGCCATCTTGATTTTCTAATTCAGTTTCACAAATGTTTGCCCATAGCGCCCCCTTGTCAATGTTATTCAAGCACCAAAAGATTCTTGAGGCAATTGCGCGATACTTCCGAATAAACAGCATGTAAAGTAGTTGATGAAAATGTTGACAGCCTAATTTAAAAAGTTTTAATCCAAATCAGCGAATGCGTTTCGCGTCTGAGTGTTTTTTTTCGAGTTTTTCGTTCTTCATTTCGTTTTGAGTACTTCTTTGGAGAGCGGTATAATTAACGTGGCCCTTACTGTCATTTAATTTGCATGGAGTTTATTGAACTCAAAACAATCTGGTTTTTATTTAAATGTTGGTACCTAGATATTTTACTCCCGGCTGTCATAAATCCGAAAAGCTGATAACCAGTCTTGTCAAAGGATAGAGAAATCCTTTGGAAAGCCTGGTTGTTAGGCTGAACAGTTAGTGGGTAGTGGAGGTAAGATAGGCAGTCGCTCTATGTTAAAATACTTATCATAGTTGGGAACATGCTAAGCAGATGATGAAAAAAGAAGGTACTGTAGAGGCTATCTATGTAGCCTAACCTTATATAGTGCAGGCTGGCTATAATATAGCGCGGGTTACATTCGAACATTCAAGCAAACTTAGAACTGAGTGTCATATATTTGGGATGTTCCTCGAAACGCACCAACTTTGAAATGCACCAAATGAAACATCTGTCGATAATGATATCGACAGATGTTTCATTTGGTGCATTTCAAAGTTGGTGCGTTATTACGAATCCGTCATGCTCTTCTCTATGTTTCATCATTGATTCATTTCGAGGAATAAAATTATAATATTATTATTTTGATTAATATTTTTTTTTTCGTGAACTACATATGGTGCGTTTCAAAATTGGTACGTTTCGAGGAATACCCTAAATATTTTATTAGGTTTTTTGTTTAGATAAGTCAGTGCTAGTTTAGAATGGATTATGTAACGTTGTTCTATCAATATAAATTTAAAGAACTCCTATCGGTGTTTGATGATTTGGTCTCTTCAAGTCCCTTACAGCACCTACGTCGCATCAAAAAGTGCCAGAAAATAATAAATTCTACAGCCCTTTTTACAAATGCTACAAAATCGCGACCACTTCTTCTTTTTTGTACTCCTTCACTTTCTTAAGCAACTAAAATCATTGCGAAACCCGTTTTGCCTATAACATTTAGCAGAAAATGATTCAACGACAGAGTTTCAAAAACAAAGGTGTCGAGAAGGAAAATTCTGGCAAGATAAGCAATTCTACAATGGTTCCCGTTTATGAGATAAGGCACACTAAAAATGATTTAAAGCGCAGTCTATCTTTATCGTGTCTCATGAATAACAGATGAATGTGTGTTTTGTAAATTCTACTAGAATAAGTTAGAAGGAACTTAAATTTTGTGTAACAAACGCTACTGGAACAGCTGTTCAGAATTAATGTTATGGTTACTTTGGGAAATGTGTTTTTCTCGTTTATTTTGTTTTCCACAGAAAACATTAACTTTTCTTCGTAAGGTGCACTGTTGAAAGATTCTTTTTCCATGACGCGATTAATTTCAGTCCAAAATATCAGACACTTCGTTCTTACACTAACTTCTTGTTACACAAAATAATATCAATTTCTGCTATTCACAGCTATGCGATAATCTAACAATGCGATTGTAAAGCTGTCACCTCAAACGATGCTAAATCCGTAGTTTTGGCCGAAGATACGAGCGTTTTCTACTCCGTTTCACCTGTGGACATTATTAGTTCATGGCAGTTGTCTCTACTTCCGATATGAATTTGCCTGTCCGAAAAATTTAAATTGACACTTTTTTGACGGATTTATTACTTTCGAACGGACCCGTATCATCGTTGATGGACTTAGAGTGTAAAGGGTGGCGATGGTCTTGCAAAAGTAAACCATGGCGAGACCATCGTTAACGGTGTCGACGTACAGTACCCGGCGATAAATATTGCACATCGACCTTTACCTTTTTTTGTATTTTATACAAAGAATAAAAATAATTATCAAAAGAAGCAAATCATAATTGTTTTAACAGCTCCTAATAGATACCGGACTGTTTATATTTCGTGCGACGGAGATAACGCTCTACGAAGCCAAAATTAGCCGATTGTCTCTTTCCAAAGGTCGATGTGCAATATTTATCGCCGCGTACTGTAGCTGAATTCTAGTCAAAAGTGACGTAATTCGGAATCATCAATACAACGAAAAAAAAGAAGAAACTATGTTCATGTAGGTACTCCATCTGAAAAATAATGTCCTAGTTACGACAGTTTAAAATCCCGGTACCGTTTAAAATTCCCATTATCTTTTGTGCCAGTTAACGTGGTGGGGTTTGGCAGTCAAATTAACCACGTCACATATACGGCCGATATTTGGCTCAACTTATCGCCCATATTCCACAAAAGATTTTCCATAAAAATATTTTTACTCAAGGCTCCTGCAAACAGGCGCAACGCGCGACGCGAATCGCGCGCGACACAAAGGCACCGCTTGTTGCGCGACTTGCGGTGCCTTTGCGTCGCGCGTGATTTTATCGCGTGTCGCGCCTGTTTGAAGGAGCCTTTATTTGTCTATGTCGCCGTCGCAGCTCGTACAATGAAAAGACAATTATGTTTTTTGTCAAGTCTGTTTCAGCCTGGGGTCGCGACGTTTTCCTCAATGAAGGCAAGAAACAATAAGTGATTTATAACCGCAAAAAAAGATCGACATCCGAATCCAATATTAACTTCCTGACTGACATCCGTTACAGTTTTTCTTTTTACAAATAATAATAAAATCACAACTGCCTAGTATCGTACGATTTATCCATACTAATATTATAAATGCGAAAGTGTGTCTAGCTGTCTGTATGTTACCTCTTCACGCTTAAACCGCTGAACCGATTTAGATGAAATTTGGTATAGAGATAGTTTGAGTCCCGGGAAAGGACATAGGATAGTTTTTATCCCGATATTCCCACGGGATCGAAGCTTACGCGGGTGAAGCCGCGTGGCGCTGCTAGTCTTCTATACATATGAAATAGTTCGGTGACTTGAACATGAAAAAAAAGATAAAAGCAGGGAAAAGGGCTGCCTTTCTCCTTTCCACTCCTCTTTGTCTTGAGCTGGACTAATCCTGTCTGTAGGCGTCAAGTTCATCCCACCATCTTCTCCTGGGTCTGCCTTGATGTTGCCAGACGTTTTCTGGGACCCACACGATGGTAGATTTGGCCCATGACTCGTTCGACAAGCGGCTAAAGTGTCCAGCAACCCAATCCCACTTAAGCTTGAATGCTTTTTGGGTGACGTCGGCGATTTGCGTTTTGAAGCTCAGCACTGGTGTAATAACACGGCCCGCGACTCCAAGAATGCTGCGCTCTCTGCTGCTGAACTGTCAAAGACCAGTTTTGAGCGCCGTATCTGAGGATAGGAGTATGCACATGTCCATTAATTTGCATTCATGGCAAATCGGTAGGTCTCCTAGAATGAAAATGATGATATATTTCTGGATGGTCTACTCAACGTATGAAGATTGAAGAGTTTCAAATTTTAACCTGAAGTCTCACCTCAAAATTCACCTTGTTGTATGGAAATAAGTTGGTAGGTATCGGACAGCATTTGGTCTTCATTTAAAACGTCCAAAATGTTTAACATCTCTCCTAATTTACCCTGTTCTCATAAATCCAGACCACATATAAAAGTATATAGGTACAGAAAACAATAAATATACATAGTGTTCTACATACAAATACTAACGACCCGCCATTGCTTCGCACTTGTGCTATGGCGATGCACTTGTGCAATGGCGACATGTCAAAGCATCGTTTCTGTCCTAAATCCAAGTTGAATAAAAATATATTTTACAAATTAACATTTCGAATAAATATTCTTATGATGGTGAAAACCGCATCAATATCCGTTGTGGAGTTTAAAATATCTATGCGGTCACATAGGCACACGGTTTGTTTTTTTTTGTTTTTGTTTGTCTGCTTCGCACGGTTTTTACGATTTGACAAATAATATTGTCTATAAGTGTCCATTCACCTGTTTCGGTCCAGTAAATTCACGCGAATCAATCAATAAGTCAAGCTGTCACATAGAGATAGTCGAACAGCGACTATGTATACATTTACCGTCTTCTTCGAAGCGGACCGAAACAAGCGCGTATAGGGTTGCCAGGCGTTCGGATAGAGCCAGACACAGTCAGGCTTTTAGGTTGCGTGTTCGGCCAAATCAGACGGTGTCCGGCCTGTCCGGCTTTTGTTAGGCTTTTTGAAGATCGCGCGCGCGGCGCGCCCCCGCCGCCCCACCACTCTTCATCACCACCCCCATTTAAGAAGATTAAGTCCGCCTCTGTTGTATGCTTTTTGTTTTGTTTGCATTTATGTGCTTGAAGTATTAAATAAATAAATAAATAAAAAATTACGGATGTCCGACTATTTTACCCAAATGTCCGGCTAAATTGGCTGGTCTGTCCGGCTTTTTGGTTTTAAGACCTGGCAACCCTAAGCGCGTAGATACTCAGCAAACTTAATTACTGTACCCACATCAATTCTTAGGAATTACGTGTTTAATTTCTCTACTTCCTTCGTTTACATATACCTGGTAACCAATCAGGAATTAATTGGAAACGCTTTGAGTGCTGAGAAAGTAGAAAATATTGATTTTTCAATGGACAAATAATGCTTATTCTTGCAATGAAATTGACGTCTGACAGTTTTTGTATGAACAAAATTTCTAAAATTCAAAAATATTCTTTCGATAAAAATTATCTGGCGTGATATTTCAATAGTCAGATATCTCTTAGCTGGATATTTACTCTTCAGCTAAGAGATATCCGACTATTGAAATATCTCCGCCGATTGACAGCTTTTGTAAAGAAAATAATATGTCAAACTGTAATTTTTAAGCTTCAGATAAAAGTTATCTGACTATTGAAAAATCAGCCCTAAGTGTACATCCACAACATAACAGATTAGAAAATTTCAAGGCATTGTACACTGCAATTCACAAACTAAAACGTACCTATCATAGATAAATGTAACATAAATATACCTACATTATGTTAATTTATAAAGTATAAAATAAAATTTGAAAAAAATATTGGGAAACATTAAAAATAATGTTTTTGAAGTGAAAACTTCTTTAGCGGCGTTGTACACTTTTTGCAATGGGTAAAAAATGTTAAACTCGCGTCAGGACACTTGACCTGATCGAAAATTCGTAAGACGGTTGGCCGTAGCCGGTACCGCGCGTGTTTTGTTTATAAGACGATTCACAAAATACACACGTGATTGTTCAAGTTTTCACTTCTGTCGGCACTCCCGGAGTGCCACATTTTTTTTTCGTGGTTTTTGTAGTATTGGCATATCTCGCAATTTGTATGTATTACTAAACGGCTTTTTCCCTTGAATGCCTTGGTCTTCTTCGTGTCGCTTTTCCGAAAACTTTGCCAATTCCACAGTGTTGTCGGTGGCAGCGCAGAGGTCACTTTGACTGCATATTTTGGGACACAGAAGGCAGGGCAGGAGCATGGTTTGTGATATAGTTCCACACTCACACCCTACTGCAGTTCCGTCAAGGTAGCCCCACTTTACCAGACTGGAATTACATCTTCCCACTTGTGTCCGGAGACGGTTCAGAGACTTCAAAGTGGATCACGGAAGCTAACGCCCTGCAGGGAGATATTCCTTTGATGGTAGATAGTAAGTAGGAGGGGGAAGAGAACCTGCCACAATTTGCAACGGGCGTCGGCCGGGTTTCCTGCCAGAGACGCTAAATGATTAAGATAAATGATAATGATAAATTATTTATTTTCTGAAAGTAGGTTAGTATAAACACTTTTACACGTCAAACTTATTTTTTTAAACTAGATGAGGTCTCAAACTCAAACTCAAAGCATTTATTTCAATTAAACCATTTACAGGTACTTTTGAATTGTCAAGAAGTCGGTCAGTTAAAAAATATGAAGCTAGTTGCCCATTCCAAAGCGTAGGTACCTGTGGAGAAGAACGGGCAAGAAACTCCATGGACACTCTTTTAAAATAATATATTAGTCTATTTTAAGAAGCTGTGTCTGCTTTTAGCCGTTGCGTTGGTAGCTGTGCGCCAGATAGTGAAAAGCTTAATTTGCTCTTCCTGAAAATGCAGAACTTACGAACATAACATAACCTAACATCACGCCTCTTTGTCCCGAAAGATTAGGCAGAAGTTTACCTATAGAACACCCACATTTCACCAGTTGCTTAAATCCCTTGTGATAGGGGACGAGTCTATTCACCATCCAGACCCTCCCACCACCCGGAGCGGGAGGGGACATTAGATGATTTCCCAAACGCAAAAAAAAATAATAGGGGACGAGCCTATTCACCACCCAGACCTTCCCACCACCCAGAGCGGGAGGGGACATTAGATGATTTCCCAAACACAAAAAAAATAATAGGGGACGAGCCTATTCACCACCCAGACCCTCCCACGACCCAGAGCGGGAGGGGTCATTTGATGATGTCCCAAATGCAAAAAAAATAATAATAGGGGGCGAGCCTATTCACCACCCAGACCATCCCACCACCCAGAGCGGGAGGGGTGGGTATTTTGATGAACGCAAAAAAAAATAGGGGGCGAGCCTATTGCTATCAACCGGGCAGAAATCCAGACTCTGGTTACTATTGAGAAATTCCAGACGGAAAAACCCAATAACAGTTTGCTCGATCCGGGAATCGAACCTAGGACCTTATGCTCAGCAATAGCGCTTGTGACCACTAGAACAACGAGGCGAAAAATGCTACCCATTTTTTTCCATTTATTCCCTTCTCTTTATGTTTATATTTCTGTTTTAATTACTGCTACTAATGCAGCTACCGTGAAATGTAGTTTAATGTAATCCACATCAGTATGCACAGCGGAAATTTCCAGTTAGAACTGTTGTTAGGTTTTATTAATTTAAACACGAAGTTTCGCGTGTACTTTAGTGACATTAAAGGGTAATTGAAATACGAGTGTTGAACTGTTTGGAGCAGGAGTTGCTTAATGACCGTCCGTGAACTATTTGTTATATGGCAATATTGCGACCGGGACCATTCGTTGCGGTAATCAATGGGAGACCCATTTAACTTGCTATTAAACTGAGCATAGTTTGACAACAAACTTAGAAGGAATATAACTTTATCTAGCTACAAATAAAGTGAAGTCGGGTTAGTGACCTTGTGAAAGCCGCAGGAACCCGTTGGATGCGAGAAGCACAGAACCGGTCGAATTGGAGGTGCTTGGGGGAGGCCTATGTCCAGCAGTGGACGTCTTTCGGCTGAAATGATGATAATGATGGGTTAGTTACACCATTTATGACTTACTAGCAGCGGCCCGGTTTCACCAGCATAAGTGTCGATCCGGTGGGAATATCGGGATAAAAATTATCCTATGTGTTATCCTGGTTATAAATATCAGTATGCCGAATTTCATCCAAATCCCTTCAACTGTTTGTGCGCAAAGAAGTAACAAGCATACAAACATACTCAAACTTTCGCCTTTATAATATTAGTGTGAAGAACGGCTGGACCAATTTTTATGGTCTTTGATTTGTTATAGCAGGATAACTATTAAAACATGGGACAAATTCGCGAAAAAAATAATATTGAAGACAATTCATTTTCTTATACATTTTGTATGGAACGGATTTTTTTATTATATCTCGAGAACGATTTTTTTTTATTGATTCTGAGGCGATATGGAGTCACCGGGTCAGCTAGTTTAATTCAAATTAGTCTTAGTGCACACACATCAACCCTCAGGTGCGGTATTCTCAAATAAATTGCTTTTATCTATATTTACATTAAAGAGCAAAGACCACTTTACTGCCAACAGCGGACATTGAGAAAAAAGCTCTATATCCAGCGGAATATTAACACACTGGCTCCGTTCCACGTCTCTCAGAGAAGTCAAAGCAGTTTAGTGGTCAGATAAACAAAATAATTAAGCGCTTATGGTAATTTTGGTGGGAGTGGTGCCAGCGCTTTATGTAAATGTGCGGGTACCGAGTACCCGCGACGGCGGCGACGGGATGCGCCGCTACAAATGCAACTAACTCGCTGACGACGGCTTAATTCTGTTTTAATTTCAACTTTAAACTTAGTTTTATGGGGAATTATAAATTCTGAAGGTGCTCGGAGTGGTAAGTCAGTTGTATACTTGTGTCGCTTGGAATTGGGAGGGGAAGTGAGCGCGGGGATGTGGAAGAGTAACGTTGTTAATTCTGATATTTATTGCTCCGCACTGATGTGTTGAGAGTAAACTTTATTTAACTGTCTCTCATGTGCTGACAAATACTTTGTAGCAAATAGTTAAACGGAGCAATGGTGGCCCCGATTTACGAGTTGTCGGTCGTGAGTTCAAACCTAGACAGCCACTTTACATTGTGTATTTAATTTCATCACCACTGCTCATAAAACGGTAAAGGAACAACGTGAGAAAACTGACAAATCCTAGAACCAAACGTTTGAAGACATGTGACATCTTCCAACCCGTACTGGGCCCGCGTGGTAGATTACAGCCCACTCCCTCTCGCAGAGAGGAGGCCTGTGACCCAGCACTGGGAATATTCTGGCTCAGGCTGATTATGCGTAAATGCTGACAAATACTTTGTAGTCAACAGTAAAATGATGGTGTGCTGTACACCGCTGACCAATTCTTCGGGGAATGCATGCGTGAAGTTATGTTTTGTATTAAGTTTACTGTAGGTTCTTTAGACAAAGTAAAACACTAAGTTATATTTCGATTATTTAATCAAGATGTTGTTAGGAACTGCTTTTGTTAGACGACCCAGGACGTCCTAGACGGTAAGAAGGCAACACAATTTCATTCATCTTCAATTCAGCAGACACGAATATGGCTAATATATGGTGTTTCTGAAAAGTACGACCAGTGTGACTTCTGCACAACCCTTTGAGGAAAAACGGGCGCGATGTACGACACCATAAAGGTTATTTTACTTTTTTTTAAAAGCAGAATCGTTTATTTTCTTTGCACTACATAACATAAGATAGTCATAGTCATAGATAGTCTTTATTAACACAAAACATAATTACATAAAACTGTAGTACTTAAAAAATAAATTATTTAAAAGTTACACTAATATTTATAAACAACACTTTTACAGGCTAGGATCACCTTTATAAGTACATAATAGTAATAGTTACAAACTTATCACAACATGAGGCATTTAATGATTGAACCTTACATTAACTGATGAAATTATTGTGATAATTTCATTTATAAAAAAACTAACTGCGCTCCGCGGTTTTGCCCGTATAAGTGTCGATCCCGTGGGAATATCGAGATAAAAACTATCATATGTCCTTTCTCGGGACTCAAACTATTTCTATACTAAATTTCATCTAAATCGGTTTAGCGGTTTAAGCATGACGAGGTAACAGACAGACAGACACACATTCGCATTTATAATATTAGTATGGAGGGGGTAACAGCAAATACTTAACAAAAAATAATTAAGTGCGACCGGTGCAAGCGGCTCAAGTGATTGCGCATGGCCTGTCAATCCTGTCATAGATAACTACGTCATTAATAGTAGGAAGACTCAATGAGCAGAACCAAGATAATGTCTAGCTCTAAACTAAACCATACACCCAAACCCGTCACAAATTAACACAAATTTCATTCACTACTGATTCAATTTCTCGCGAATAAGTGAACGCATTTGGCATGAGCTCGATAAAATATGCACGAGCTTACGTAAGTGCAGGTTAATACTATTACGTTCCAATGATGCAGGGAGACAGATTGCTCTGTTTATCCTCCTATATATCCGTTTTCCGCAAATTTGCATATATGTCAACCGTTTTCTGTATGTGATTTTCATGTCAGTGTAATTCTTCAAGCGGTAGTAGGGTTACATATCTTTCTACAATATATGATATTTTGTTTATGGTGTGTCTTGTTGAGTTTATTGCCAGTTCTTCTCCATAGGAACTTAGGTAATATGCTTTGGTGTGGAGCTTCATCTTTTAGACTGACAGACTCCTTGATATTACAAAAGTTCCTGTAAATGGTTATTTTTGATGAGCGTTGTGGACACGACGTTCCTTGGGAAATCAAGAAACAGTTTCCAATAACATACAAAGTTATTGCCTAGGCCGAAGATATTGAACCGTAATCCAGTTGAATGTAAATTAGGAATCAGTAAGCCATGAGTTTCAAGCCAGTCAGCTCGAAGTAATATGATGAATCCATTCCTAGTGCGAACACGTATTACCTGAAGGGTTTAAAGGATAAGTCTGCAAGATATCCAGGTAATCCTTAGTGAAGTAGAAATTGACTTTTGAATTTAAACTCGTTGGATTTCCAGTTCAACAAAGTTACATAATAAAAAAAAACGAATCGATAGTTTACAAGGTCATCAATCCTCTTGTGGGAGGCCTTTCAACGCTACATATCCCAACCTTGTGAAGGCCACAGGAATCCATTGGATGCCGATTGCAACGGTGATTGGGGGAAGTCTATGTCCAGTAGTGGACATCTTTCGGCTGAAATGATGATGATGATGATAGGATAGAAGACAAAATGTCTGTCTGAAGTACTGCTAGGTATATTATACCATTAGAACACATTTTACAGATCTACATGGCAACTCTTTATTATCTTTGTTTAAGATTTAATTTAAAAAATAACTTTTTGAATTTGGTTTAGCTAAGTCTAAAATAATTTGTGGCTGTATCCACCGAAAAGTTAGTTTTTAGGGTTCCGTACCCAAAGGGCCCCTAAAAACGGGACCCTATTACTAAGACTCCACTGTCCGTCTGTCGGTCTGTCATCGGGCTGTATCTCATGAACCGTGATAGTTAGAATTGGTTCGGCGATTCCAACCTCTTTGATTAATATTGTTTTTTTAGAAAATATTTCAACTGTCTATTTGACGTAACACCATGTGTATAGGGTTTTACTATACAAATATAATTAAAACGAATTTTTGTTGTAAGAGCACTTGTATCTCGTTTTATTGACCATAATGGAAGGGGCGGTGTTGCCAATATTTTTACAAAGCTTATTATTACGTTTCGTTGTACGAACATATTCCCGAGGCCCGAGAAACTAAACTAATTAAATTTAAATAGGAATAACTTATAAAGTATGTAACTTACTTACAAGCTAGACTACTTACAAATACAAGAGATTTATCAGAGCATTACAGTTTTATTAAATATAAAGTTAGGTTTTCAAAATAAAAATGAAAGTGATTTTTTTTTCTTTTCAACTAAGTGCAGCTCATACAAAAGTTTTAGTTCTTATAAAAATAAAAAAAAACAATAATATGCCACCTGAACATAATTATAAATAGTGATATGAATATGACAGTGAATAACATATATGACAATGTTTATTTTAAGTAACTCAAAGAAATTCACGATTGGTGAATACCTGAGAATCAAACAGAATAATAACTACAAAAAAAAATATGTTTAAAGTTCTATTGGCAATGCACACATTTTATTTATGGATCTACGAGACACACCAGCAGAAGTTTTAACATCAGCAACCCTTATCATCTGATCTGGACCTGGATACAACTTTTAATACAATCAATTTCCTTAGAGAATGAAGCTACTTGTACAATAGATATTATTTTGTTTTGAGCATTTTTTATTTCTATCAAGGACAAGTGATCATTTAATTTATTATTTTTGTTCTTACAATTGAACACAAATCTTAGAGTCCAAGCAATAATTCTTACAGTTTTATTCCAAGATGAGTATTTTTTAAGAAATTCAGGTATTACGCCTGTAGTGGTAACATTCAATCCAACACTCTGCTGCTCATTTAAATTAAGATCTCGTTCACACATAAGGTGATTGCAGGTGACCACGACTTCTGGTATGTAACCTGATGGTAAATGTGAAGGTATACCATTCCACCATAATGCATTACATTTTAATTCTTCGGGATTGCAACCTCGAGATAAGCAGTCTGCAGGATTGATTGCTCCATCCACATGACGCCATTGACAATTTTCTGTTAATGAATGAATTAACCTAATTCTATTAGTTACAAAAGTTGGTAAATTTTTATCAGACTCTAGCCAACATAAAACAACTTGAGAGTCAGTAAATAGATTTTTTTCATTAAATTGTATGTGTAAGTATACAGAATTAATTCTAGAATACAATTTGGCTAACATAACAGCTGCATTCAGTTCTAATTTAGGAATAGTAAGCTTATTTTTAATAGGTGCTATTTTAGACTTAGAGCATAACAAAGTAGTTTTAGTTTCATTACAGTGAGTTACTTTTACATAAATACAGCAACCATATGCTATTTGAGATGCATCACAATAGCCTAACAATTCCACATATTGAGCATTAAAAATATTAATGTGCCTGTCCATATTAATCTGTTCCATGGAAACTAGTTGGACATAAAATTTATTCCATGACTTTAAAAAATTATCTGGTAAAGGAGCGTCCCATCCAAGGTTCAGCCTCCATAACTTTTGCAAAAATTCTTTTGCCCTAACTGTTAAGGGTCCCGCCAGTCCTAGAGGATCAAAAAAGGAACCTATGACACTTAAGATGGTGCGCTTGTCCCATGCTTCTATTGTTTTGTTTGGAAAACTTACTTTTAGCGCATCAGTTTTAATGTCAAATGATACCCCCAATGCTTTCATAGATAAATTCTCTTTGCAGAGCTCATGCTCCTCAAAATGCTGCTGACTTACAGGTATGCCTTTAAGTAGTTGAGAATCGTTGGCTGCCCATTTGTGAAGGTGAAAGTTGCCTCGTAGTAACAAGGAAATGAATTGATCTCTTACCTCAATAGCATCTGAAATTGTTTGACCTCCAAACAGCGCATCATCAACATACATACTATTACGGATTACCCATGCAGCTTTAGGGAACTCCTCAGCATATCTTGATGCTAGTTCCTCCAGGCACCTGGTAGCCAAATAGCTGGAGCTCCGGAGTCCATATGTAACAGTCTGCAATTCAAGAATAATTCTTTTATTGTTTTTGTCCCTCCATATAATATTTTGTAATTTTCTATGAGAAGGATGAAGAAAAATAGCTCTATACATATGCCTTATGTCAGACAAAAGAACATATTTATATGATCTAAACAATATTAATATGTCGAAAAGATCTTTTTGTACTTTGGGTCCATTTAACAGAACTTCATTCAAACTATTATGACTTGAGCTTGCTTTAGTATTCCCATTAAATACTACTCTTACTTTATTAGTTTTCCTGTCATTTTTTATGACAGGTAAATGTTGCATAAAATATCTATTTTCTATATCAGAAGGAGTAATAGGCAAGATTTTAGCATGACCTAATTTAATGTACTCATCTAGAAAATCAACATATTTGTTTTTTAACATTTTGTCTTTATCTAGCCTTTTTTCTAAATAAAGAAATGTTTTTTCAGCTACAGGAAATGTATTACCTAAGTTTAATTCTGTATAAGATGTTTTGAGGGGCAGGGACACTTGAAACTTGTTGTCTGAAAACTGTACCGAATTTTTAAAATCGGCTTCACAGGAGTCCTGCTTTGATGTAGCCTCCATATTGGTTTCAGGGACCTGTTCGGTTTCCCAAAACATTGTGAGGAGGCGATCAACCTGATCATCTTTACAAGAAGCAAAGGCATGCAATGAAATTGCTGAATTATTACTTAAAGGTTCTTTTACCTCACCTGAAATAATTGACCCAAATTCAGTATTAACTAAATAAAGATTATTTTTGATTGGGATTTTAACAGGTAGCATAATTTTGAAAAATACATCAGCAGATAATAAAAATGATATTTCACCTGAAGTATTAAATTCATTGTCTGCTAGATCAGCAGAATCAGGTAAAACAACATTCTGAATATTTATCTTGTGCTGAGGTAAGTTTGGTGTAATGTGGTCAATGACAGAACAGTTGACCTTACATTTAAAATTATTTTTAAGCGATATAAAATCAACGCTTACAGATTTAGTTGTAGTTTTGGTATGCTGACCTAAAGCTATTATACTAATATTATTATCAGTGGTTTTCAATTGCAAAAATTTGACAATGTCAGATTTAATAAATGAAATTTGACTACCACTGTCCACTATGCCTCTAGCTATAATATGTGACATTCCGTCTTGGCTGAGGATTTTTGCCTTGAAAGTGGGCAGTAGTACTGTGCTATTGCTGACATTGTTATGCAAGGAAGCTTTAGGAGCATTTTCTTCATGCAATAATGAGTTATGTTCTTTACTGCCACAAGATTTACATTTAAAATGAAAATGGCATTTGTTTTTGTGGTGATTTAGGCAAATTTTGCACAAATTATTTGTTGAAACAAATGCTATTCGTTCTTGAGGTGATAAATCTTCAAATTTTTTACATTGAAATAGTTTATGGGCTTTGTCATCACAGAATTTACAAGAAGATATCTGTTTGCTTGCTAGATTTGCTACTTTAATCTTTTTAGAAGAAGAATCAGACTTACCATCACTCCTCTGGCTCTCCTCATAGCTGCTGGCCCGTCTCTCAATAAACATGAAGAATTGGTCCAATGTTGGCAGCTCATTTGCTTTCCTGATAGCATGGAAATCTCTGCGAGAGAAAGGATCAAGCTTGCGCAAAAGAATGGGTAAGAGCACCATATCCCATCTATCTGTGGGTTGCCCTATAGCAGACAGAGCACCTATATGCTGACGAGCAAGTGTTAATAACCCTCTTAAGTTACTGGCATTACCCTTAACAATTGGTTCAAAGTCTAACATGGCTTGCATATGATGATTGATTACTAAAAACTTATTGTCGAATCTACTCTTTAACAAATCCAAAGCTTTACTATATGATTCATTAACTAAGGGCAAATGTTCTATAATAGACAAAGGCTCATTTTTGACATATTTTCTTAAATAGTACAGTTTTTGAACAGAATCTAATTTTTCATTATTATGAATTACAGCAGTGAACAATTCGATAAATGTTAGATACCTCGTAAAATCTTGGCCATCAAACACTGGTATGTCGATTTGTGGTAATTTCATCACCGGCTGGCTTGATGTTTCTGGGATGGATGACGTCGGTGATGGCTGTTTTAGCAGCTTCTTCAACTTAGCCATCACTGCCAGACATCTATCTTCTAAATCGTCCTCGCAGAAATCATCTTCTGAAGTTTGCTGACATGCCATCTGAAGTTGGAGCGTTATGCCACTTGCGGCATCCAAAACGCCTTCAAGTTGCTTCAGTCGCAGCTCAATTGCCTCTTTGTCCAAAGGTCCTTTTTGTTGATCAAGCATGAAGTTTTCGGCTTTTGTTAATTTTCCTTTATACTGTGCCATCTGTGCTTTTAATTTTTTCTTGTCCAGTTCTGCAAGTTCTTCGTCCACCATGGAGCTTTTCCTTCGTCCACCACCCATGTTTTCTACGTGTTTTATTTATCCAGTCGAACGAAATGTAAACAAACTTGATTGATCGGAAACACAGATCGGAAACGTCAAATCTGTCAAACGTCAATATGTCGCTACTGTCACTTTCCTTCCTGTCAAAATTAATGACAGCGTATGACAGACTGATAGCGCGAAGTTGGCTTCTTGGAGAAAAAATGGCGGATTTAATTTTCAATTATGGAATGCCTTGATGATATTACAACGAACTGTAAAATCCTCGGGAACAAGCTCAGAACTCCGAAATATGGTGGTATTTTGTCTGAACGGGTGTCGCTTTCCTCTGTTCACGATTAGCGTGTCGTATTTTTCCCAAGACGACTGGGTGACGCCATGCGTTCGCGCCGCACAACGCTACTCGCCGGTCGAGAAAATCACTGTATTTAAGCTTCACTTTCGATTTTTTGAGCACTCACAGTATAGCTTGATGATTAATTTGTTTCGGCACCAATATGTATAGGGTTTTACTATACAAATATAATTAAAACGAATTTTTGTTGTAAGAGCACTTGTATCTCGTTTTATTGACCATAATGGAAGGGGCGGTGTTGCCAATATTTTTACAAAGCTTATTATTACGTTTCGTTGTACGAACACCATGTACTGGGGAGGCGACCCGCCATATTGAAGAGCAAAATGAAGTGAGCGATACATTCATATGGATTGATCGTAAAAGACGATATTGATTGAAGGAATTGTGCTATGATATCCAGACGTTCCACCACGTACTTGGTGGAACTACGTTCACGCATTATAGTTAGTTAAATAATTGGATTAGACTCTTGTGATTGTTCATTATGACTTTCATATAATACTTTCAACTCCTTGCCCGCAAACCCACGCAACATAACCTCTTCTGATAAAGATGATCTATGGAGGGCTCCCAATAACAGACGTGTTTTTTTCGGCGTTTTTGCCTTGTGGTACGGAACCCTTTGTGTGCGAGTCCGACTCGCACTTGGCCAGTTTTATATTAGTTCTAGAAAACAAACGTGGTTTTATATTAGTTATAGAAAACAAACGTGGTTTTCTCATCATCAGCAAATTACGAAAGCTAAATCCGTTCTTTAATTTTTTAAACAAACTTTACCGTTCGCAGTCAAAATAAACACAGCCGTTGGCTGTTTGTTAGACTCAACAATATTTGTAAAACAAAAGCAGGCTTCGTTATCGGATCCGAGTTAACTATGACTACACTGATTAAAACTTTACAAAGTTGTGTATCGTTAACTAATAAAACAGACTTCGAAGTTTACATATTCACTTCAATTTCCAACTTGTTTACAAATTAATTAGGTAATTTTACGCGAAACTAAAAATTTCGAGTCTTGTTGAAAGTTATCTTTGTGTAAAAAGAGGAGTTGGTAGGTAGTTAAGTAGTGTATATTGAGCAGAAGATTGAAAGATGAGCGGAACTATCTCTAGAGCTTTATAACTCTGTAGTACAGTACCCGGCGATCAATATTGCACATCGACCTTTACCTTTTTTTGTATTTAATACAAAGAATAAAAATAATTATCGAAAGAAGCAAATCATAATTGTTTTAACAGCTACTAATAGATACCGGACTGTTTGTATTTCGTGCGACAGAGATAACGCTCTACGAAGCCGAAATTAGCCGATTGTCTCTCCAAAGGTCGATGTGCAATATTTATCGCCGGGTAGGTACTGTATTAT
The DNA here is from genome assembly GCA_927399505.1 of Luperina testacea. Lineage (NCBI taxonomy): Eukaryota > Metazoa > Arthropoda > Insecta > Lepidoptera > Noctuidae > Luperina > Luperina testacea. Next base: position 7,958,650 of record OV656771.1, read on the forward strand.
AGGTACTGCTTTTTGAGGCGGAGATGCTGTGGAAATGGGTCAGTGTTTTTATATGGTTAATTTTTAGCCTGGCTGAGTATTTAATTTCATTTTCTCTCTCTTTCTTTTTCAGCTCTAAATGCTGATGGTAAGATTAGGTTTCCTCGTTTTCCCTACTGAAAAGCAATGATATCAAGAAAAAGACTGGGAGTATCAAAGCACTCCCAGTAGTTACCCAGGCCCACTGATGTCTTTAAAAGCGAACAACATAATAAATATACTTGCTTGGGTGAAATGCTTGCCTTGTCACGTGTTGTCAGCTTATCGTATCGTGTTTAAGTGGTTTTTCAATTGAAATAATTAACTCTTATGGTGAAAGCGTCAGGGGAGCCGACGAAATTCAAATTGTGTTACCTTTTTTTTTGCAAATTGAAGGTCTTTATCAGGTTGTATGTTGATCTAAATATTATTCGCGACCTTAAAATATTTTTATTTTTATAGAATTATAATAATGAAATAAAAAAATTCTAACTTCATTATTACCCTATAATGACTATGACATTTGAGACCAGTTGTAATTTAAAGAGTTGTTTTGCTGATTCTAATGATTATAACTCTGTAAAGCCTCATGTTATGGTCGCAAATAAAATTCTAATTAACATATAACCTGACACCTACCAACCTGCAAATTGCAAAAGACTTTACTTTTGAATTTCGCGGGTTACCTTAGCGGTCTCCTATGAAAGAAATCATTCTTAATGGTAATTTATTCGCGTTTCTAACTATTCTAACTAAAGGCAGTACGAATATAAGTACCGTCTAGCTTAAAGATAAACAAGCATAATCAGCCCATTGCTGGGACCCAGGCTTCCTCTCTGTGAGAGAGAGTGGGTCATACTTAACGTGACCATTTATTTTTTGACTCAAAACGGGACATTGGTTTATTTAGGTTAATTAAAAAAAAAAACACTTTTTTAAAGTAATTTATTCAGAAAAGAAAAGTCAGTTAACTTAAACGTTACAAATAAAAATATATATACATTATACCCGAAACGTTTACTAATAGTATTTATCAGAGGAGAATCACAATCAGAATCACAGTCAGAATCACAATCAGAATCACAGTCAGAATCACAATCAGAATCACAATCAGAATCACAATCAGAATCAGAATCAGAATCAGAATCACAATCAGAATCACAATCAGAATCACAATCAGAATCAGAATCACAATCAGAATCACAATCACAATCAGAATCACAATCAGAATCACAATCAGAATCACAATCAGAATCACAATCAGACACAGAATCAGAACCTTAAACTGAACCTGAACCTGAATCTGAATCTGAATCTGAATCTGATTCTAACTCTGAATCTGAATCTGACTGAATCACAATCACAATCACAATCAAAATCAGAATCACAATCAGAATCACAATCAGAATCACAATCAGAATCACAATCAGAATCACAATCAGAATCACAATCTGAATCACAATCTGAATCACAGTCAGAATCACAATCAGAATCACAATCAGAATCACAGTCAGAATCACAATCAGAATCACAGTCAGAATCACAATCAGAATCACAATCAGAATCACAATCACAATCAGAATCACAATCACAATCAGAATCAAATCAGAATCACAATCAGAATCACAATCAGACACAGAATCAGAACCTTAAACTGAACCTGAACCTGAATCTGAATCTGACTGAATCAGAATCACAATCACAATCAAAATCAGAATCACAATCAGAATCACAATCAGAATCACAATCAGAATCACAATCAGAATCACAATCAGAATCACAATCTGAATCACAATCAGAATCACAGTCAGAATCACAATCAGAATCACAATCAGAATCACAGTCAGAATCACAATCAGAATCACAGTCAGAATCACAATCAGAATCACAGTCAGAATCACAATCAGAATCACAGTCAGAATCACAATCAGAATCACAGTCAGAATCACAATCAGAATCACAATCAGAATCACAATCAGAATCACAATCACAATCAGAATCACAATCAGAATCACAATCAGAATCACAATCAGAATCACAATCAGAACCTTAAACTGAACCTGAACCTGAACCTGAATCTGAATCTGAATCTGATTCTAACTCTGAATCTGAATCTGACTGAATCATAATCACAATCACAATCAAAATCAGAATCACAATCAGAATCACAATCAGAATCACAATCAGAATCACAATCAGAATCACAGTCAGAATCACAATCAGAATCACAATCAGAATCACTATCAGAATCACTATCAGAATCACAGTCAGAATCACAATCAGACTCTCATTCAGAATCACCATCAGAATCACAATCAGAATCACAAACAGAATAACAATCACAATCGGAATCACAATCAGAATCACAATCAGAATCACAATCAGAATCACAATCAGACACAGAATCAGAACCTTAAACTGAACCTGAACCTGAATCTGAACCTGAATCTGAATCTGAATCTGATTCTAACTCTGAATCTGAATCTGACTGAATCATAATCACAATCACAATCAAAATCAGAATCACAATCAGAATCACAATCAGAATCACAATCAGAATCACAATCAGAATCACAGTCAGAATCACAATCAGAATCACAATCAGAATCACTATCAGAATCACTATCAGAATTACAGTCAGAATCACAATCAGACTCTCATTCAGAATCACCATCAGAATCACAATCAGAATCACAAACAGAATAACAATCACAATAGGAATCAGACACATAATCTGAATCAGACACAGAATCTGAATCAGACACAGAATCAGACACAATCAGAATCAGATACAGAATCAAAATCAGACACAGAATCAGACACAGAATCAGACACAGAATCAGAATCAGACACAGAATCAGACACAGAAACAGAATCAGACACAGAATCAGAATCGGACACAGAACCTGAACCTGAACCTGAATCTGAATCTGAACCTGAACCAGAACCAGAACCTGAACCTGAATCTGAATCTGAATCAGAAATCATAGGAAGCATTATACAGTGTTATGGAAGGTTTCACTTCTACCACGTGTGAATTGTTTTATTATTATTTTAGTATTACCGTAGGCAAAATACGCGCATTGACGTGGAGTTGCGGACACCAGCCCGTATTACCCTAGTAAGGATTTATAATAGTATAATAGTAAGGATTTCTCGCTTTATCCATTTTCGTTACTCCAAACATCCATCTCAACATTCTCATTTTTTTATTATTCACCTTAATTATCAACATCGCCTTTAGAACTGAAATTTGTAACTGGGCTTTCTCAGATGGCCACAATTTGTACATCATAGAAAATACTCTTTCTACTGGAGCATTTGTAGCAGGCAAACCAAAAATCTGTCAAACGATTATATAGTAAACAAAGCGCGAGCGATGACGTCTTCGCCACTCTCGGCTATCGTCGCGTCGACCGACTACGCGGTCTCGCTCTTCTCGCACACCGCTCGCGTCCAGCCGGCTCGACTACTCAAATTTTCAGGCGGTTTCAGAAAACGGGACAATTTGGCGTCCCAGAGTTCAATTCGGGGACACCGGGACACGTAACTATAAAAAGGGACAGTCCCGTTCATAACGGGACGTCTGGTCACGTTAGTCATACTCCACAACGCGTGCCCAGCGCGGGTTAGTGATTTTTGATTCTAGGACATGCCGGTTTCCTCACGATGTTTTCTTTCACTGTTTTGAGAGCAGTGGTGATGAAATAATTTACATAAAGTAAAGTGCCTGCTTGGCTTTGAACCCACGACCTAGAACTCTTAAGTCGTGACCGTTACCACTGGCCCACCACTGCTCTCTATTCTGTAACAAACTAATACAATAACTAGCGATCCTCAGGAAAAATATGTATTCGTCAGAAGTAGTTTCTGAAAAGGCGTCCCCAACTTGCGAAGTAAAAACAATGACATAACTTTTTGTTTTTAGACCGTCGACAATAATGTTCGATATGTTTGCTAATGTATTGACATGTCGACGGAAATTGGACAATACGGTCCCGTAACGTTCCGTGGTCGAATAAAATTTATCACCGATGAAATATTTACAGCCATTAGCCCGTTTTGTATTACAAATGAATGAAGTACATATCAATAATTTTACAGTATGACCACATTGACAATAATGTCTTTGTTCCCAGCTCTTGTATAATATGTGTAATTTAATTATGATAATGATTTCCATATTTTCGTTGGACATCAGAATTCAAAATTGAAGAGGAGTAAAATTAGGTGGCCTAGATTCGGGAAATCTATTTACAAGCACTACTGTTACTTGAATATCTGTTAAAATAGATAGTCTTGAAGACGGCGCGAGCTGGAGGCAAATGTGTTTAGTGCGTTAAATACTTATCTAATATGACTAGAACAATAAATACAAGTATTAATGAAATTGATGTAGATTTCATTACAAGCAACCGATAATCATATAATTAATCAAACCGATAAATTTGAAGCTGAAGAGTTAAGAAAACATTGAAATATATTTTTCACTTCTCATGCTCTGAAAGTGCTTCTTTGTGCAGGGTATAGGCTGCACAAAATCGAATTTTGTGCACAAGGGCATTAACGTATCTACTCATAAATGTATTATATTAAGGCAAAGAAAATGAGCCATACAGCCAAATGCAATAAGAAGTTCATCGATAGAATTTGTTATTATATAATATTTACTTTAGTTTATTTGCCTTATGTGTTTTTTAAGATATTAGATATTAAAATTTTAATTCAAGTACGGTAGGTTAGTTGATTTAAGAAAATTATTATTACAAAATTAATTTAATAGTAGGCTGTATAGGTCTGCAGCCTAATATCAATGTCGTAAGATTAAAAAAAAAAATAAAGCGGCGGGAAACAGCTCTTGTTTTTTTTTCGTGCATTTATTAATTTCTTCAATTTGCTAAAATTGTTAAAAATGTCCAGTGAAGAAGAGGATTTAACAGTCTCTCCTAATACGCTTATGGAAATGAATGCACAGAGAGTTGTGCAACAGATATTACCGCCAAAGTCTCTGGAAAAATATCTCAAAGTTTACGATAATTTTGTAAATTGGAGAAAAGAAAAACTACTAACTACGTTCTCGGAAAATTAAAGAAATGTTATGTTATAAATGTTATGTGTACTACTGTTTTATTTCCTCGCAATCGAAGTGAAAAGCAGAGTTTATAACTCGTCCACAAAACCATTTTTATTTATCCTCGACATTACTATCAGCCCTCGCCTTCGGCTCGGGCTGCTAAAAGTCTCGGATAAAAATAGTTTGTTTTGTGCACTTGTTGTAAAATCTACTATTGAATGAATCTGGGATTTTATTTTCATTCATGCGTTAATTTAAACGTATCTAGTAGCGAATGCATTTATCATAAAATACAATCTGCGGGGTAATTGCGTAACGCACTATCAGTAGCAATGGGTTTCATTTTGACAGTTAAACAACATTCCTTGCGTTATTTACGTTGTTGAGTAGACCAAATTTCCGAACATATGAAGCAATTAATTAACAATATCCTTCAGATTAAAAGTGTATTACGAACATCGTTTCACAATGTAATAACTAATAAACGAAATACATAAAGGAGAATTCAGCCACGGTTAATTCAGCTACAATTAATAAACCTAAGGTTGATTGAACTAACGGACCATTCACCTACTATTGGTTTTTGAACAAAAAACTAATTTTGTCTGTTTTTGTGCTTTTGACGACACGGTTGGCGCAGTGGCTGAGCGATCAACTGCTGTGCTGCGTGTCGCGGGTTTGATTCCCGCACGGAACAAATATTTGTATTGCCTACAGATAGTTGTTCCGGGTCTGGCTGTTTGTGTATGTGAATTTAAATGTTTGTAAACGCACCCACTATACAGGAGTAATTCCTAGTGTGAGGGAACGTTTTTCCATCGACCTGACGTCGTTAGAAATAAAAAGAGCGCGCAGTATTAATAAGCTGTAGGCGAGTCGTCCATTAGGTATTTCATACATAGTTGAAATATCCAATATCTTAAAAACCATTTGATTAATCGTTCGTTAGTGCAATTAATTTTAGTTTAACAACTTAACTGTCCATAAAGTAGACACAATAGTTAAACAATCAACATGAATCATATATGATTCATGGGACAGGGAAACTGTTAATGCAAAATAAGTAAGTAAACCAGTAGTTCAGTCGGCCAGTATGTGTTATGAACATATGTGAATCAACCGTAGTTATATCGAAAATAGTTAGAATAACTGTAGTTATTATAATACGTAACTGTCTTGCCAAGGTGTATCGTGTTACCCAGTATCTTAAAATAGGTACTGGTATTCAGCTTTATCCGGTTAGACTGGAAGTCGACCAGTACACTTTGTAAGCAAGCATACTATAAATTAGAAGATTATATCCAAGATAAGAACGTTTGGAAACATGTTGGTCCTGCTCCATAGGACAATCTAGAGTCTAGACAAAATCAAACGGGTTGCTAATTTAATTGTAAATTTATTCTTTTTTTATTTACATTGATTTACATTCTGTAACTACTACAACTCACACCCTGACTTATTACTTGTAATATTTTTTTTTTAATGAAAATCGTATACTTTTACCATGTTTGTAAATATGTGAGCACCATATGTATCTATCAGATAATTAATTTATATGTCATGGTTTCATTTTTAATTATTTTACCTATTGTGGTATAGTAATTTTATTTTAGGTGCATGGTATTCACATATTATTGTTATATATTAATGTATGCAAAATATTGTAAAATATATTAAAAGACTAACTGTGGAGTTTCTTGCCCATTCTTCTCCATACGAAAACTACCTTTTGGAATGGGCGACTAGAATCAATTCTATTTGTTATAATTTCTGACTTTCAAAAGTGCCTTTTATGTGCCTATTTGAAATACGAGTAAATGCTTTGACTTTGACTTTGAGTCGAGCCCCAAGGTAATCGGGAAAAGGATGGGTAGATTGAATAGGGGACGAGCGAATACGAATATGTTCGAATAAAAGTTCAATCCTACAAAAGTATGTAACATACTTTTCCACAAAACAAAACACAGCAAATATCCCGGATATAAATAAACAGTTAAACACTGAAGACAAACCACGATTAAGCGATTTCCCCACTCGACAGAGACAAGCTCAGTAGCTTTTATGACTCCCCACAACAAGAACGGGCACAAAGAAATATTTGTACGTACTTAGCCATTCAAAAATGAACACAGTCAACAAGGGATTACTGCACGACAAAGTTTACCAACTCGCGGTTACGATCCTTCGAGGTTTGCCAAATATCGTCTAATGTCGCCTCCACAGAGAATATTTATTAAAACTAAAGTAATACAAGACAGTACAAAACGTTCAAGTTTCGCGAGAAGTAATATTTGGGGTAATATAAAAAGATATTTGGTTGTTAAGGCGAAGCTACACAGAATCAACTGAACGAGAGAGAAGCTATTCTCGCGGTTTCATCAATACCATTTTTAGAGTCGAAACTCAAACTTCTCGCTAAAAAAACTTTATCTACACTTATAAGACTGTAATTACAGCCAAGGAAATGTATTGCTAAGCAAATTGAAACACTTCGTCAATTTGTCGTTTTATAGTAATTTAATAAAACTGTCAAAGAATGACAGTTGTGTTTTGAATATACGGACAATTTAAATCGGTATACCCGAACTGATTTTTCGTGATGATTTTTCGTTAATGGAACATGTGAAGATCACGACAGATTCAGGACGTTAATGGACTTTATTTCAGTTTTAGAAATAAAGAATGCCAGAAAATGTAGTTGTTTCAATGACCGGTATAATTCACGCTAAAGCAATCCCGGTATATTCAATTTACTTAACAATTAATTTACCTGACTTTACCTAAGTACATTCACTTGATAAAAATTCCATCGCGGTTTTGAATTTCGGCCCTAACGACCCGCGTTTTCTCCGCTTTCGACCCGAGATACCTCCTCTCCGGACCCGCAATTTATGTGGTATAGGCCTAACACTCAACTTGAAGAGCTAATTTAGTGGTTTTAGTAAGTTTTTATATTATATTTTTTTATTTATCCTTTTGATAGATTCTTATTTTGTAAATGTAAGGACATTGTAGGCCTTGTAGACTACCACCATTTTTTATTTTATCAAGTACCTGGTACTTATTGACAGGCCTACGCTGTCCTCCCATACCTACTGTAATTTGGAAACATTGTAAAAGCCAATTATTTTTAAAAAGAGTAACCGTGGAGTTGGAACAACCAATTGGAACCGTGCACCTAGCTTTTGACGTTTCATAAGTGCCCATGTAGATTTATGTGAAATAAAATATTTTGATTTTAATGTGCGTCTTTCTTTCATTGTATCAGCAGCTGTGTTTATTTATTGTGTGTGGCTTTATGCCTAATAAATATTGGATTTTCTGTAGACGACAACTAATGGCGTTAACTCGCTAATTTTGTGAGTGGATGTAATTTGTGTTTGATGAATATATTTCGTATTTTTAATATTTTTTCAGAATACCTGAATACGAATGCGCCCTTATAAATCTCGACGAACGTAATGAATGAGTTTTTATTATTGTTTTTGTATAGAAAACAAAAGGTGGAATGAAACTGATATAAATTCCCATTAATATTAATTATGATTTTACTCGCATATCGCGGGCGTTAACCTTTCTCTTTCCGTAATCTCATTATATTGGGTTACCATTACAAATATTTTATAGTGGAAAATGTAGATATAAATATATTGTACAAAATGGCTGCTTTTGCGAGGGAGTCGGAATATGTAAAACACCGGTATTTGTTTCGCTCTTTTACTTTTCTTATTTAATTTGACAGGTTCTACAAATACGCTGTCTATCGATCTCAATAAGAAGGCAGGATATTTGTATAACCTTTATCTATATTTTCTTAAAAAAATATTTTTTGTGAAAAAAGTGTAGATAGGTACATTGTTTTTGCTTGATGTCTTTTATAATAAAAACGTTTATACTAAAAATAAACAACTAACTTCAAAAAAAAAATCACTACAAAGTGAAAAATAACTTTAATTTCGGAAGTCGGTGTCAAAAACCTAAAATGCGGAACAAACGACACCGACTTCCGAAATTAAAGTTATTTTCCACTTTGTAGTGTTTTTTTGGAAGTCGGTTGTTTTTTTTTGTATTTTTTTTTACTTTTTAGTTGTACCTACCTACCCCACACAAATTCATATAACACTACATTCTATTTGAATATCAGTGACAGGAAGCTATTGAAACATTAATATAAACTAAGTGGAAAAAATCGCTAACTCAAAAACTACTCAAGCAAAGTTCATATTCGTATTATAAAATTTATAAGAGACCACCCCTGAGGCATTTGCAAAACCGTCTTTGACGGAGATAACTCCGTAGCCCGAACATAGATAAAAAAAAATACTTAAACCAAAATGAGAACCTTCTTCTTTTTTTGAAGTCGTTAACCGATTTAAATCAATTCATAAAAAAAAAATTATGCCCGAATTTCTTTGCAAGATTAGAGATACCCCAATAACAACTTTGACAGAAATGAAGGTGTATCGTGGTATACTAAACACATCTGCGTACCCCTTTAGAGGGGTATAAGCGTGATCATGCGTATCATGTATGCATTGTTTACGCAATCACAAAACATAACGTTTTGTGATTGCCTAAACAATGCATACATGATATGCGATAGCAGCAATCGCGATTGATTTGCTGGAATTTATTAAAGAGCTCCGTTGTCTGTCTCCGAAACTCATCATCATATCTTTACGAAATTTAAATGGGACAATTTCGGAATAAACCTCTTTCGAACAAAAAAAAAATTGCAAATCCATACTTAATATTATAAATTCGAAAGCAACTCTCTGTCTGTATGTTACCTTTTCACGCCTAAACCACTGAACGGATTTCGATTAAATTTGGCAGAGAGATAGATTGCATACCGCAGAAGGACATAGGATAGTTTTTATCGACATACCTCGCGGGCGAAAACTAGTCCGTCTATAAAAGACGGGGTTATGCCCGAACATAAATTAAAAAAAATTATATATAGACATCCGAATTGAGAACCTCCTCCTTTTTTGAAGTCGGTTAAAAATACTTATTAGGAATTGTCTGTACACCATAGGTACTTAATGCTGTAAATCTTTCGAAAATAAATAAAGGCTATCACTTCACGCACTGCTGTCTACAAATCGTCATTTTTCCTGTAGAAACTGCATTACTACTTGCGAGAAAGAACCACTTCGTCCTTTTTTGCTATAAACTCGTTACGTAAAACAAATGTTTGGTTCGCAAGCAACCAATTCCATTACCGGCTCAGTTCAAATGACGCAGAGAACGGATTACTCAGCAGCCGCAATGTACGTTAATTGCAATTCGTGCTCAGGTACAAAGAAATACTTTGCGAGTGTAATGAAAAAACTTTAAAAACTCTTAATTCCCTTTATAAGCTGGTCGTCTTAAATGTGGCTCTTTGGAGCTTTATTCTGTTATGTAAACTGTAAACTGGGAACTGGAAGTATTTTTAATTTTTCTCTGTGCTTTGTGGTTAAAACAATCTGTGGATTGTTCTTCTTTTGTCGACTGTTATTTCTCGAGGGTCGGAGTTGCTGTGTGTTTATTTTGTTATGCGACTCTCTTTTATTTATAATGTATATTAATGACCTACCTAATATTACTCACCACAAAACAATTTTATTCGCGGATGACACGACACTTGTTATCAGGTGTGAAAATAAAGACACATATGAGACTGACATAAATTTGACGCTTAATAAGACAATTGAATGGTTAACTAATAATAATTTAAAAATTAATGTAAATAAAACACAAATGATACAATTCCAAAATTATAGAAGACGACATATTGATTTAAATATAAATTATAAGAACAACAAAATAGAAGAGGTAAGCACTGCTAAATTTTTAGGGTTGATGCTTGATAAGCACCTCAACTGGAAGGAGCATGTAGTATACGTTTGCAATAAACTTGATAGATTCGTATATGCTATCAAACGTTTACGACAGACCGTTTCAACGGAGGCGGCACTTAGTGCGTACTACGGATACGTATCATCGGTGCTCTCTTATGGTCTAATAATGTGGGGTAACTCGGTTGAGATTGAAAAAGTATTTCGGGTACAAAAGAAATGCGTGAGAGCAATATGTGGAGCCTGGTCTACAGACAGTTGTAGGCCACTATTTACAAAGTTCCATATTTTACCACTGGTTTGCATGTACATTAGAGAACTATGTGTCTTTGTCAAACTGCATCCACAATATTTTAGTAAATATTCTGAAAAAGTGGGTAGACATAATAGATATAAATTTGAACTTCTCCGACCTAGGTGTCGGTTGGATATTTATGAGAAGAATGTCTATGTGCAGGCGATAGATATATACAATAAGTTACCAGATAATTTCAAAGAATTAAGACTTACTCTGTTTAGGAAACAACTTACAGCGTGGCTTGCAGAAAAATGTTTTTATACTTTGAAGGATTTTATGACATATAAAGAAAATGATGTACTTAACTAATTAATGTTGAAATTTCTTAATCTCACTGACAATGCAACACAACACTTGACTTTTAAATTTGGTTCTTTGCTTCTTCGTACAATTATTTAAATTAATACAATAATTAATTATTCATGACATACATTTTGACATTAATTAACTAATCAATTTATATTATTTTTAAAATCAAGAGATGTCGTACAACTTTGACATATTTACGCACCATTGTTATGGTAGAATGTGACGGGATTAGAATTACCTTACCACCATTATGTAACCACATTTCTTGTGAATAAATGATTATCTTATCTTATCTTATCTTATCTTATCTTATCTTGTTCATTCTGTTAGCTCTTCTAGTTTAATTGTACCGTGTCACGTAGTTTCTTGAGGTGACAGGAGCATGTTTTTGCACGAATCAACTTCAAAATGAAAATATCTCCGTTAGTGAATCTATGCGCCCTAATTGCGATAAAATAGCAGAACTTAGCTTTAATTATAATATATAACATCATTATATTTGAAACCTTTCTCTGTTTGACAGTAATGGTTTATCTAGTTAGATTAACACGATGGATATTGTTAAACTGTCACGATTCTGTTGCGATTACGAATGTGTTACGCAATTGAAGTGCTATGCTTTAAATTGGGTAATAAAACTTTATTGTTATAATAAACTCAAAAAATTCAGTTTAGACTAAATCATTACACTTTGGAACTGTCAAACTCAAACTCAAAGCATTTATTTTGTATAAACCAATTGCAGGCACTTTTGAACTGTTAAGAAGTCGATCAGAAAAATTGAAGCCGCTCCTTTCGTATAGTGCAGATTAGAAGAACGGACAAGAAAATCCGTGGTTAGATACTTAGTTTAAAGTTCCTTTTTAATGCATCAAGAGCTTAAAATTAATTGGGTACAGTCTTTGGTATTTGTTTGCTTGGCCGCCATACAAAGGTCGCAGTTACGGCTGTCATAAAAAAAAACGCTCTCTAGGAAAATACACCAATTGACTGTCATAAGCAGTGGTCGGAGTAGGTAGATTGATTTTTGGTACTTGTATCATAAATGCACACAGAAAGAATAACATGGATAAACCATTTTTCCGGAAAGTAATTCCGGTATTTCCGGATTCAATTAAATATTGTTAATGTTGGTAGTGATATTATTACTACTCAATTCAAAATTTAAAGGAAGGTATCAAAACTAAATTAATTCATTATTTATCTGTTGAATAATAAAAACAATCGAATTCCGATCGAAGCTTTAATATTTATTTTTTATTTTTAGCCTTTTATGGCTAGATCTTTTATACATAGATATAAATTTCGGCTAACTAATGAAATTCTGACTACCACCAATTCCGGAGGAATGTCCATAGTAATATATACGTTTCGGATCAATGACCCCAGTTCAATCTACCTACTCCGATCTATGGTCATAAGTAACGTTTCAGACATCATTTCTGGTAAAGTGCGGATACGATATGGCGACCACCGCTCTTCTAGGAAACTTTAGTAATGAATACCGAAGTGGTAAAGGTAAATAAGTGATATTAAATCAATCAATCTGTCTATGCTTTTCTCAACTATGTTCGGGTCGGCTTCCAGTCTAACCAGATGCCGCTGAATACCAGTATTTTACATGGAGCGACTGCCTATCTGGCTTCCACACCCCAGTTACTGGGTAACACAATACCCCTTGGTAGGTAACTGGCAGACAGACATTTGGGTTTCTAACTACTCGTAATAACTGTCCAAGATCCACGAGTGACCGCCGGGACCAACGGCTTAACGTGCTTTCCGTGCTTTGCGTGATGTTGATATGTAATGGATTTTCACCTATCCACGAACCAACCGTGGTAAGTGTAGCTTAACCTTTGATCGGCCCGAACAGCTGTTTTTATTTATAGCAACATATTATATTACATATTATTTTACTTTTTCTTCCTTTCTTTCTTATTGTTGCTTTACAAAGATAATATAAAATAAAATTATTGTATTATCAAGAATTTCTATGGCCTAATGAAAATGTAGTGTTTAATGAACCTTGCAAATCGGCTTTTGGTTCAAATACATTTAGAATGTAGCTTTTATCTAATATTATGTATTATGAAATCAATAATAATTGTTCATTACTCTGGTCGACTGAAATCACTTACATCACAGTGGTCAATGGTTCGTTAATTTTTGGGGCATTTTGGCGATTGTTGAAATAAAAAACTGTGTTCTAGTTTACCGAGTCAAAATTGGCAGAATGTATTGGTGAATTTTTCTAGGCGTTCTTATATTATATAGAGTGGCGATGGCCCATTGGTATTGGCCCCGACTTACAAGATGTAGGTCGTGGGTTTGAACCCAGGCAGGCTCTTTACTATGTGTAAATAATTTAATCACTTCTCACAACGGTGAACGAAAACATCGTGAGGAAACTGGCATGCCCTAGAGTCAAAAATTCGAAGACATGTGACATCTACCAACCCGCACTGGGCACGCGTGTGTTACAGCCCACTCCCTCTCACAGACAGGAAGCCTGTGTGTCCCAGCAGTGGGAAAAATAAAGGTTGATTATGCTATGCTTACTTTCTAACAGGTTTTCTGCCAATTGACTTCTTGGTAGTTCAAAACTCCTGCAAATGTTTTTGGAACGAAATTCTTTAACGGAGCTTGCGGTAGGAATACTATGGGAGAAATAGTCACGTAGCGAAAAAGCGTTATGGGCCATCTTGGATTTTTATTTTGACTTCCCTATCGACTTCAGCACCCTCGAAAATCATGAAAACTATCTCTCTCTGACTCTTTCTATTATAAATGTAGGTAATAATAGCTTTTTATCACATCTATTCAAAAAAAGCTAGTGTATTTTTCTCAAACAGGGACTCTCTCCTCTCTCTCTCTTGCTTTTTAATCCCTAGGGATTAAAAGTGATTTGAATTTCGATTTTGGATATTGTTAGTAAAAGTTCCAATCACCAAAGATATCAATCACGAACATTGTATGTACAAGTTGGCTGTATGATAAAGCAAAACGCGCGATACAAATAAAAAAAAAGTTTGTGAAAAAATAAAAACTTAATTGACAATACCATACAATTAATATCGACTGGTGGTTTAAATTGCATCTCTACACGAGCTAATGTGGTAATTGTATGACAGTTACCAACTACCGCCAAACGTTCAAAGGTAAACTATTTAAATAACATCATGATTCAATCATTGTTGCAAATGTACTAATTAGTGTCAAGTTTATATTTGCTTTTACTTCAACGAGCTGTTGTCCACGGGTACGCTACGCACGTGTATTTAATTACGCTTTGTGTGAAAATCTAGGCGGGATCATCCACTGTGACGCACGGCCATGTTATGTAACAGGCCTGCCACACACTGCCACACACACTCGTCTAGTGGCATGGGAAGTAGCGCGGAAAGGAGGAAGAGACACCATTACTCGAGACTACTGACACATTACTGAGTGCGGCACCATTACTCGTCATGCCGCACGTCATGCTCCTCGTCATGCCCACTGTTCCCAGGTTTGTCGGTTTTTTGGGCGCGAGTCAAAGGACCGGCAATAAGTTGTGCGATTAATTGCGCGAGTAGAGCAATTAATGTGTAGTGTGTGGGCAGTTTTTTTATGTGTCAGGGGTAACTTCAAGGCGTCGTCATTTGTTTATTTCACGGATCTTGAACTAATCTCTGCACTGCATGTGCCGCTGTGGTTACACGCAGCTCAACAAATGAGCCCAATCAGCTAACATGCGTAGCTTCTGCGTGCACATCCTACGCACAATGAGATTGCCCCTTTGCGTCAATGAGATAAAGCGAGTCACCATGCATGGTTTTAATTACTGGACACCGAAGCGTATTGTGTAAATACGAGTATTATCTATCATTAACTGGTCAATTAGTTAATTTTGATGTAATTTGATAATGCAGTGATACAAAGTTAATTAGGCGTAATTTCGGATGAAGTAACTACTGTTTAGTGTTGTTTGTGTGTTATGTTGGTTTTATTTTACAGTCAGTAATTTTGGTGTGTACCTATACTGAAAGTTATGATGGGTTTGAACTATGAACAATGGTTGAATGCCTTCGCCTATAAACACAAACCGTGAATAAAGCAAGGCATTCTATAACAGTACTGCGTGAACTGTAAAAGAATTGTCATAAAAGCTGATGGAATGCATCGTCATCTCAATATCTGCCTAGTCTTTTCCCAACTAAGTTGGTGTCGGCGTCCAGTCTAACCGGATGCAGCTGAATACCAGTATTTTACAGGGAGCGAGTGCCTATCTAACTTCCACATCCCAGTTACTGGGTAATACGATACCCCTTGGTAAGACTGGTTGTCAGACTTTCGGGCTTCTGAGTACCCGTAACGACTGTCAAAGATCCACGAATGACAGCCGGGACCACGTCTTAACGTGCTTTTCCGAGGCACGGAGGGGTCGCGTTATGTAAAAATGGTCACCCATCCACAGACTAACCGTGGCAAGCGTAGCTTAACCTGATCGATCGAACTGTGCGGCTGTTATTATTTAGCCATGGGCTCATCTCTAATCTTAAATTTTCCGATGACCATAGATCTATTATGTGTGTCATAAAGGAATTTGTAACGTTCTTAAAGATAAGCGGGGTTGTAGGATTGAACAGTGTATATTTTTTTTTAGCGCTGAAATAGGATATGAGAATTACGGCGAAGACGCACGGAATGCCACTTTTGCTTGTGAGAGAAACATAACATAACATTAAAAGTTGCGTTCAGTTCCAACCTATCTGTCTTTCGCCAAGCGACAAACCAAGAAGAGACAACAGAACAATTAAGATTTCCAGGATAGTATACGTTATTTGGGAACACATGCTATTTATGGCAAAAAACTAAACATCCACGTTCGCACATTCACCTCTTATACACGTGGCTAGTACCCACATTTCTCAAAGTTTCCTTATCTCTTTCCTATTAGAGGCTATAATGAAGGTACAATACCGCCGGTAATTGATCATTACGCCCGCATTATTGCCACTTATGAGAACAGAACACACCTTCGCACAAAGATCAAGGAACTCACAGAAACTGTATAGGTACATATTATATGTATATTGAAGTCTATTTTCGCGTCTGTCTGTGTGACCGCGTTTCTAATTTTGGTTTCTACGATAATTTTGATAATTGATTTCGGAAGGTTTATATGTGTATAACTAGCAGCACCCAGCAGTTTACCCGTATAAGTTTCTATACCGTAGGTATATCGGGTAAAAAGTAGCCTATGTGTTAATCCAGGGTGTCAGCTACCTCCATACCAAATTTTATCAAAATTGGTTAATCAGTTTATGCGTGAACAAGTAACAAACATACAAACACACTCACAAACTTTCGCTTTTATAATATAAGTGTGATAACACACTGGCTTCTGCCCATGACTTCGTCTTGAAATTTCTTGGTTTAACATAAATTATATCCTTTGACACTCGGCAATGCTGTAGCTTCTATTAGATAGGAATTTTCGGAATCGGGTCAGTAGTTCCGAAGTTTACCCCACACATGAAAACTCACAAATTTGATCTCTTTATAATATTAGTATACTAGCTGCGCCCCGCGGTTTCACCCGCGTAAGTGTCGATCCCGTGGGAATATCGAGATAAAAAATCTTTTCATCTAAATCGGTTCAGCGGTTTAAGCGTGAAGTGGTAACAGACAGACATACTTTCGCATTTATAATATTAGTATGGATAAATAAGTATTAAACTTGCACATACTCGTGTTAAAGAAATTTCAATGTGTTTTCAAGTAGTAAAAACCGTGCGAAGCAGGGACGGGTTCCTAGTAGTTATATAAAATGTATGGAATAGTGTATAATAAAAAGGTATAGTTATTGCCTTCCTGTTGGACTCGCAGAGAGAATACTAATCGTAAAGGAAACGAGTTCTTTCTGCGCAATCAAAAAGTCAACAGCTCACTGTTATGACAATTCACTTTGCATTCATGACGGAAAAACCATTTGGAATTCGATTTCCATGCATCTTACCTTTAGGTAAGTAGGCAGGAAAAATTCTATAGGTGAGTGGGAAAACTGATCGTCTAATGCAAGATAGTTTTGCGCAAGTTGACTTCTGCAAAATTTCTCTCAGTTTTAGTTGGCTGTCTGAACTACAGTGTACCTAATATTACGAGTGTAAATTACGATCCTTGACGATTATTTACGTGACCACTTTTTATGTGGTACAGGATTGAGACAGACCTATGCTATCTGTACATGATGATGATGATGTCAATATTGTTATAATGCTTAGAAAGTATCAAGAAAGTATAGTACCGATTTATTAAGTGACATTTCTACCAGGTTTGAACCCACTAGCACTTCAATATCCAAGTCATCTAACCGGTTACCGCTACCTAATGTTACGTTACATCAAATAACCAAAATACAGCCAATGCATTGGTTAAGCCGTAGACAAGTAAACGTTGGTTCCAATGCCGGTGAACTGCTGTGGTTAACCACTCCAAACACTGGCATATTTAACCTGGCTGGACGTAAACTGGCCTTTGGTATGCAAAAAGCGACCGTGCCGCTGAGATGCATGTACACTCGCTCCCTACGACCGCATACGCAATGTACGGTCGGGATAAAAAGGAAATGGTAGTTTTACGGACTTGTACGTTGTTGAAATAGTTTTAGAAGTCTACATCAGGTTATTTAAATCTATTTTTTTATATGTGATGTCATGTTATACTTTTATGAACCATAATTCCACTAAGAACTCTTTGTGAGTTAACCATGTTTCATAACGGTTTATAAGTTCACTGAGTTCATTATTAAATTTGTTTTTCCTATAAAAGCTTAAAAGCACATCGACTGACTTTAAGTAAAAGTTTATTTTAACCCCTGCTTTTAACTTAAATTTTTTACGCAGCCTACACTGTTCCACTGCTGAGCGAATGCCTCCCCCAAATCCGTCCAAACATCAACCATACATACAAATACACACTTATAAATATCGATATGTTGCGGTATCTACAACGCCACATCGGGCAGTTGCCCGCCAGACACGACACCATTCTGGTCGGAGGATCCTCCCTTTTCTATGGAGGACGAGTGAACTTTACACCCTGTTCCTCATACCTCGATAAATATTTTAAAATAAATAATCAACGCACTAACTAAAGGACAAATTAACCATTATCCATTAAAATAATTTCCGCGAATTTTATAAGACCAGAGGAAATAATTACCCCATCTGCCTTAATATTCTATATAAGTGAGACTATCAGTAAAATAACTTAACAAAGTCTTTAGCCGATACTAAAATCTTTTGTAAACTGCTGCGGAAAATTGAAAAACTCCACAGTTTACCGCAAAGCCTGCGGTAACTGATTGGTATAAAAAGCTTGGGGAACCAATTTTAACCTAGAACAAGAAACAAAAAAATTTTTACAACATAGTGATGGGCTCACGTACAGACGCCAGCACATCAAGCTACCCGAAACTGTCAAATTTTCCCAATCAACTTTGAACCTTATGCTTTAGCGATAAAGTTGAAAATCTGTTAAAGAAATTTGACAGATTGTAGTAGGTTGATGTGCTGGCGTCTGTACATAAAGCCACGAAGGCCGTTCAGTGACCCGACCTTCAGTATTGAAGTACGCGACCAAGAAGAAGATGTAGTGATGGGCTAGACAAGCACTTTGCTGTAATTAAATTCATCATCGTAGCAACAGTGAGGGAAAACATCGTGGGGAAATTAGCATGTCCTAGAACAAAAATTCGAAGACATGTACCATTTACAAACCTTCTCGTAGAAAGGAGGTCTGTGTCCCAGCAGTGGGAACAAACAGGGTTATTATGCTTATACTATTGATGAAATATTTCAAGATAACTGCAGACAATGGATTCTTGGTTTTATCCTTGATTATAAGTCAGTACAGTTTTCTCTAGATTACATTGATAGTAGTTTGTTTTCGGCTTGAATCGAAATAGATACTAAAAACTGCAGTGGAAATTTGTAGAAAATTTCCTATTTTCTTTTTTTTTAACCTTTGCAGTCTATTTTTGGTAAGGAGTGATGGATCGTGTCTCATCTAATTTTATACTTTGTTCCTACGAACAACACAGTGAAAACAAAATCTATTTATATGAAACTAGCTGTTCGTGCCCGTTGTCGCCCGGGTGAATTAAGTGTTTCTATGTGATGATTTTTCATACATGCGGCAATTGATTTTTATTTATACCTATTATAGACGGGTCGCTACCCGTCCTTACTTCGCACGGTTTTTACGACTTCAGAAAATATCAAAATTTCTTGTAAGTTTAATAAGTGTTATTATATATAAACCTTGTGAAAACCACATCAAAATCCGTTGCGGAGTTTAGAAGAATAACGCGATCACACAGACAGACACGAAAAGCGACTTGGACTGATTTATCAACGCACATCCTAAACCGCTGGTCCAAAAGACATGAAATTTGGAGGGTGTGTTCTTTGTGAAGAGTGGGAATTTTTCGAAATTCCACCCCTAGGAGAGTGAATGGGGGAGGGTGAAATTTCACGAGGATGAAGTCGCGGGCAGAAGCTAGTAGTAGATATTTTCCTAGAAGTTCTTAAAAAAATTCATACTCTTACAAACATAACAAAACCATGAGCTTAGCTCAAGCTTAACGCACAAAGCGTCTTCCGGCCCTACATACACAAACAAAATAGGTATCATTTCGGACGTATAAAGAATTTTCTGGTTACGTATTCTGCAAGAGGCTTGCACGCGTCGCCAGTCACCGCCCTTTGTCCTGCAAAGGCGTACCGTTTTTATTATGAAAATCACGGCACTTACTTCCGCTGTGGTAAATACAGGCGTGTGTCATGCGTAATGTCACCTGCTTACCAGCTGTACTGTTTTTGTGAAGAGCTTACGTTTGTAGGCTGTGGTTTTTGTCGTGGTTCGAGCTGGGGTTAAAATACAGGGTAATGTTTGTGTTAGTGTGTATAAATTATATAATTGAAAGAGCTTTCTACGAAAAACTTGATTAACAAGTAATGCTTTTTTGTCTGCTTTACAAGCTAGCATTGAATGTAGAGCAGTTACGGCTTAGATGATCAGCTACGGCGTAGATGATCAGCTACGGCATAGATGATTAGCTACGGCGTAGATGATTTGCTACGCTGCCGTAGCACATAACAGAAGGCAAATTCTCGTATTTAAAACGTTCAAAATCTCGGCGACAAAAAATGTCAAATATTTTGGGAAGTTAGAGGTATTTTTGACAGATTGACACTGAGATCAGACTGTGAACGTTCCTAAAATGGCGAGAATTGCTCCTCTGATCGGTTCTATAGTTCGTTTAGCTTGATGAACTTTTTAAATGTGTAAGGCGATGATAAATCCCCACTTGCAAGACTTTAGTTAATGGAAAATCTAATCTGAATAAAGGTCAGAATTTCAATTTACTTTTTATCATCCAGATTTTCCTGTTCCATCTCCATCTTACTGGTTGATCTTTTAAAATACAAGCTCATTTTGTTTGACTACATTCAAATGGAAAGCGATGGCACGTTTATGGCAAAGTAGGTATTTTTATTTAAAAACTTCCTTTTCAACTTTACTGCGAAGAAAAAAATGGTTCGTTGAATTTGTTTTCCAATGATCTTCCAGTAGGTACTTTTTGTTAAACCAAAGTTTTTTGAATGTTTTATAATTATGACGAGAAAAACGTTGAAGTTAGGGACCAAGTTTCCACAGCAGCGTGATTGAAGGTTCTTTGAAAAATAAACTAAAATTTTATAAGTGTAAGGACTTTTTTAAAGACTTGAAAATTTTATTTTCATCTGTTTTCTTTCGCCTTTGAGACAAAGGTGGGGGGAATTGCGTGGACTAGATGCGGTCTCAACAATTCTTTTCTTTTCTCAAGTAAAACAAAGAATTTAATTGTAGTTATCACATTTTGTCGGATTGTTTGACGCAAAAAACAGAAGAATTTTGAGGGCTTCATAAAAATAAACTTGAAAGTGTTATTAAAATTAGGTTTTTTTTGAGGGTTTTTCTTTGTTTTTTAACTGTTGTATTTCTTACTAGTCAGTTAAGAAAATTCCTATACGATTTAAACTGAAAATATCACAATGTTAACAGATACGTGAGTTTAGTTAATCCAAGGCTTCATTGCCTCAACATAAATTAATCCATCACACGTACACGTATAAATTAAGGTTATTAACCTCTAAATTAAGTCAACATTGACTAGATGAGAGAAAACTGTTTCCATGATAATACAGGGTGGGAGGTACAGACGCCAACACATCAAGCTACCCGAAACTGTCAAATTTTCCCAATCAACTTTGAACCTTATGCTTTGGCGATAAAGTTGAAAATCTATTAAAGAAATTTGACAGATTATGGTAGCTTGATGTGCTGGCGTCTGTACATCGACGCGCAAACTGTAACCACGAATTCAACACGTGATTCTAGAACCCCTAGAATAGAAATTTTACGTCGGTAATAAAAAAAAAATATCTGCTTTTATGAAACAGCAGATATTTTATTTTCTTTTATAATATATTTTTTAACTTTTATATGAAGAAAATGCAATATCTACGCGCTCAAAATGTAAGGAACAGCTAACTTTTTGAAATAATTGACGAAAAATTTTGCGCTGGGTGTCCATAATCATCACACAAGTTACGTGTCGATGTCCCATGCCTCACTGTAATCTACATCTTAAGTAGCCTTTAATGCAGTTAATAACGATATTTATTTCTGTCTTACTATATAATATTGTCAAACTTTTTCTTTCTTTAGTGTTCATGCTGTAAACATGGTGACATACACGGAGTTGTAAAAATATTGACAATTCACTAAAAAGGAAAAAAATGGCCCTTTTTTGTAACTTAATTTTATTTTTATATGAATGGCAATAGAAATACACACTCTGTGAATTTCAACTGTCATCGGTTCATGATATACTGCTCTCTGACAGACAGACGGACGGAAAGACAGCAGAGGTTTAGTAATATGGTTCCGTGGCACGCTTTGGATACGGAATCCTAAAAATGATGATAGAATATTCTTTATTGTACACCATGGACGTTTGTGGTGGAATTATTTAGTCTGCTTCACGTTCCATAAAAGTGTCAAAAACTGTAGTCAACACACACCAGTTTATAAATTTTACAAATAATAACCACAAACTTCCTTACTAAATTATTAACTACCGAACAAATTCTAAACGTATTTAGTATGTGGTACTGACTAGCGAGCTAGTCGACAAGTGTCGTGTTTAAATGCGCCACCAACCGCGGCCGCCGTGATTTCTTCAGTAAACTACTCACGTAAAATTCTGCCCAACACCTGCACACAAATGTTTTGGTGCAAGGTAGGATCGGTGGCGGTTTCAGGAAAATTTCGGAGAAGGACATAGACAACATGTTCCCCCACTGCTGGGATACAGGCCCTCTCTATGTGAGAGCGTAGGCCGTAATCCACCACGTGGGCCCAGTGCGGGTTGGTAGATGTTTTCGAATTTTTGTTTTTTTTTTTATTCGTAATGGGTTTGCTCTTGACTCTAATCTAGGTCAGAGATGACACAGACAAAGTCTACGATGGAGTGAGCTTACCCAGAAGAAGCCTGTTCACTCTTACTTTGAAGAGATTCGGGTTGTATTCACTCGACAACACAAACGCAGGTAGAGAGTTCCACTCTTTTGCTGTGCGCATTATAAAGGACATTTGAAAACGCTTAGTGCGAATTGGTGGAATAGCAACTAGGCAAGGATGGTAACTTGCAGTGCGTCTGGATTTCCGAAGGTAGAAGGGGGCCGGTGGAATGAGGTCGTGGAGTTCTTGGGCACACTCACCGAAGGTTCTAGAACATGCCGGTTTCGTCACAACGTTTTCCTTCACCGTTTTCAGAGCTGTGGTGATGAAATAAATTACACAAAGTCCAGCGCCTTGCTGGGTTCGAATCGACGACCCATAACTCGTAAGTAACACTCGTACTCGTACACTCGTACTCGTTTCCACTGGGCCACATTACAATCAACGAGTTTTGCAGGAAGAATAATATGATTGAGCTGTTTTTCGATGAGCCACATCGCAAGTTTTTCTTAACAAATGCCATATTATTGCATTTATTAAGAAAAACTTGCGATTTTAAATTATTTATTATTTTATTAACACGTCATTATTCAATTAGATGTGCCGCATTTAAAGTAATCTGAAATTACCTTTTCATGTTTCATGATCCATCACTTTTTAAGATTAAGTCATCATTATCATCTGCCTACCATTTCTCAACTATGTTATGGTCAGCTTCCAAACTCACCAGATGCAGCTGAATATAAATATTTTACGTGAAACGACTGCCTATCTGACCTCCACAACCACGGTAACACGATAAGCTTGGCCTTGGCTGGTTGCTCGAAATTTTGACAACCAGTTGTCAGAATTTCAGGTTTTTGACTAGCCGTAGCGACTTTCAAAGATCTACAAATAACAGCCAGGACCAACGGAGGTACGGAGAGATCTCGATATCTAATGGATGGTCACCCATCCACGGACCGACTTCCACTAGCGTTGCTTAACCTTGAAAATCGATCTGCGGATAAATATATATATATTATAATAGAATACGCATTTATTTTTCAATTTTTGATTAGGTTTAGTTTATACCTACTTCATTATAATAGGTGTTATGATGCGTTACTCAGCCATAATTCAAACATTTATATTAACACTCATTTAAGTTTAACCAAAAGTCAGATTCATCAATCCAGAGCAATTCAGGCAATTCTTTTCTCTGAAAAAAACTCAGTATAAATAATTGGAGCTATACATAAACATGAATGGTTCCCTTTATGTCGAGTCCCTTTTAAGTCGAGTTTGTTATTATTTTGCCGTAAGTCGACAGTCAGGATATAAATTAAATGCCAGTATCATTAAAATATTGTTTTATTATAATTTGTTGTAATACACTACGATTAATTAATTCAAATAGGTAACAAGGACAGAAGATAAATAGTTTAGTCCTGTCAAATTAATCAGCACCTGACACTACTCCATTGAAGTTTAGACGTGATTAAAAACTTGCCAACTAAAATTACGTCAATATAAAAATCATCTGCGCACCAAAGTAGTTTGACCCGTTAATTGACATAATTTAGTTGAATAAATTATTAATAATATAATTTAATTTATTTGAGGGGCTTGTGGCTAAGTAATAACAGCCCCACAGGTCGATCGATCAGGTTAAGCTACGCTTGCCACGGTCAGTCCGTGGATGGGTGACCATCTTTACATACCGAGACCCTTTCGTGCCTCGGGAAACACGTTAAGCCGTTTGGTCCCGGCTGTCATTCTTGGATCTTTGACAGTCGTTACGGGTTGTCAGAAGGCCGAAAGTCTGACAACAAGTCTTATCAAGGGGTATGATTCGGTGCGCAGGTGATGGGTAGTGCTCCCCAGAGGAGGGTCCGGTAACGGACGGCCGCGGCGGGTTCACGGATGAGTGCTAACCCGTGCCCGTGTTCCCACCGTAGTAAGCGGCAGAGGAGGACACCGTGGAGTTTTAGTGGGTTAGAGTCCCACATAACTGCACTATCTCCCCGTGGTAGTGCAGTATGCATGAGCATTTCGCCACGAAAAAAAAAATGATTCGTGTTATCCAGTAACTGGATTGTAGAGGTCAGATAGGCAGTCGCTCCATGTAAAATACTGGTATTCAGCTGCATCCGGTTAGACTAGAAGCCGACCCCAACTTAGTTGGGAAAAGGCTAGATGGAATTGACATCATTTACTATAGTCACGCCTATTTCTTGGAAATACATCAGTTACACGTTTAAAACGACTTGGATTTTGTTTTACAAACAGTTTTATATGAGAAGTGATCTTGTGACTTAGATCAAACAGTATTGTTGTACCTGTATTACATTTTATGTTTACGATTGTATCCGGGCGCGGCCGTCCAAAGATGCATAGTTATGTTACTACTATCTGAACGCTCCGAGGAAAATCCTGAAGTTTTGCTACAAAATACTTTTTTTATTTTCCTAGTAAATGTACTTTCGTCTTCTGGGGAACATTTTCGACATAGCGTGATTTGTTGTGGCGTAATATTGGTCCCCAATGACTTAATCTTTGACTTATGGACAGAAGTTAGTATTTTGTTTGTTTTTATTTTTAGGAATGATTACGTACTTATGTCGTCTAAAAGTTACAAACTCATTTCTTATGGTGTTGGTTTGAAAGTAACATTGTGATTTTTTATTATAATATGTTCTTCATCATTATCTACATTGGTCATCACTGACCGGTGCACAAAACCTTTGTGCGAATAAAAGGATTCATAAATGCCCCAAATTGCCAACACGCAATGAGCAAGTGTAGTGATCAATGATAAATGATTATATTTCTGTAACTAAGTTTACACAAACACTTTTACACGTAATCATATTGTTATATTCTGAGGAAAGGCTTCGAAACAAACTCAGAAGTCAGTTTCTTTTGAAGTCCAGACATAATCTTGGTCAGATCATGTGGAGATTAGTGTCTGAAATGATCTTTCAAGGAAAGAACCACACAGATTTGAGTTACATGTCCAGTCAGTGCAAGCATTTGTCAATCCTCGTTTTTTTCTTTTCACGAGAACAGAGGTCTTTGTCCAGTACCAAAACAAATGCAGTCTGCTACAATACTATATGATACCGACCAATAAACTGCAACCATATCTCACGCCGACACACAATACCTCCCACGACATAAATAGGTGCCATAACTCGCTGTTCCACTAATTAATTCACATATCTTTCGGCAGCTTCACACCACTGCCACAATTAACACCACAGACTGACAGCGCCATGACAGTAATATATCACGCGAGACTATTCATTAATTTATTATCTACGTAGGAATGTGGAAGGAACTATTTTCGTAACGTGTAGAATAAATTAATAACATAACGTAATGTATGATGATTCTGATTCTTTGAAGGTGTAGGCAGAAGAATAAAGTAGAGGCGATCCGTTTATCATTGCTAGGCACAAATCCAGACTTCGGGCTGCTACTGAAAAAACCCTAATGGAAAAACCTAATAACACCTGAGGAACGTACCCAGTGCCCCATTTTCAACAGTGACGCTTTGGACTACTATACTAACGAGAAAACATGATCGTCTGCCCGCCTACTTTAGCCTTTCCCAACTGTGTTTGGCTCGGCTTCCACTCTAACTGGATCTAGTTCAAGTATTTGTAATTGTTTTTTTTTTGTAAAATACTGATGTTCCTCTAGTAACACGTTACCTCTTGGAAAGACTTGTTGCCCCGTAACGACTGTCAAAGATCTCCAAATGACAGTCGGGACTAACGGCCTAATGTGCTTTCCGAGGCATGGAGGGGCCTCGGATATAGTAGATGGTCACCCATCCACAGGCGGAACTTGGCAAGCGTAGCTGAAGCGGGTCAATCGTAGGTTTAGGCGGATCACACACTACAACGCAACACGCGACGGGGCGCAGATAACGCGCCACCGCGCGTGATTTTTTACATACAAATTCAATAAAAAGCGCCCTGTCGCGTGGCGCGTTGTAGTGTATGATCCGCCTAAATGTTCGATCGACCCGTGTGGCTGTTATTATTTAGCCATGAGCCCCCCAAAATAAGACTACGGAGCAGATGACTCAATAAATAAATGACCCAAGGCCGCCTGAATAAATATCTCGGGGCAACCAACCAACCAAATTATTATCAGATTTTGTGAGGTCAAAATTGCTTTATAATGGCGTTAAGTGATTTAGCACTACGGAGTATTTTATTGAGAAGTTTATTATTGGTTTAACGAAATGTTTATGAAGCCGGCAAGAAAATGTGACGAAGTCATGAATTGTTGACGACTGTATTATTTTTTATTTTATAGGGTTTCGTACCCAAGGGGTGGAAACTAACGTCGCATTTTTGTTTTTCATTATTTGATGTTAGTTAAACTGTGACGTTCTGATAACGTTTGCATCATGTACAGAGATCGCACAAGACAGTAAGGTTTGGAAAAAAAAGGGGAGGGCTTTGTTTAGCAATGGGACAAAATATACTTAAGCTATCAAAGCTGACAAAAAAAAAACCTAATTAGTCGAATACCTAATTACTCTTTACGAACATTCTATGTTCTCGTTACTCAAACAAAGTTCAACAAATAACAATTATTTAATTACAATTACGAAACAAACATACCTAGTGTTATTTTGGTACAGATACATTAATGAAATGGAACAGACATTCTCATTTGTGAGGACTTGAGGAGAGAACACAGATATCCAATAGGTACGGACTTCGAAGCGAGTTTGCAACAAATTGGAGAGTGCTCTGTGTGTGTCAAGTAGCCAGCCTGTTCACAGCCATTCGAGATTTTTCTCCTCAACATTATCTTAATGATGTCTCTTAATTTTCTGTTTTTATATTTTTGTTTTGGTTGTAACATTTCAATGTTTTTTTGTAACTCTCGTAAAAATTTTCGTCAATAGGAATTTTTTGTGTAAAGGTGTAATTTAAAATTTGAGTCTTGTTCAATTTCAGATATATAGATCGAAATCCAGCAATATGGATTATATGGATTATATGGATTATACTATCCATATCTACTAATATTATAAATTTGAAAGTTACTCTGTCTGTCTGTCTGTATGTTACCTTTTCACGCCTAAACCACTGAACGGATTTCGATAAAATTTGGCAGAGAGATAGATTGGATCCCGGGGAAGGACATAAGATAGTTTTTATCGACATACCTCGCGGGCGAAGCCATGGGCGGAAGCTAGTATTACATATTTGCTCGTCTAAGCTGTCCCACTCTTAGGCAACGGTCTCCCTCCATACCTTCCATCTTTCGCGAGCCCGCACGTCCTCCTTCCAGCTTTGACAGAACCGATCCAGCTCATACCACCACCTTCTACCTGGTCTGCTGTGACACCTCCTCACTGTTTTAGTTCTGTGCTATTTCGGCCCACAGTTTGTCCGGCATGTGGCAAATATCCCATTTAAGTTGGGCAGCCTGTTATTAGTAGTTGAATTTATTCATTAAGTTTCTAGATTAATGTATTAAATTATTCTACTTTAAAGTGACCATGTTATCTGCTAGGTATCACATCAGGCGTACTACAGTTGAGCCAGCAAATGCTTCTGATATTCGACAATATCAGCATTAAAGGATCCCACAATTCAACATAAAAATCTAAATAAAGCGCAAACGGCATAAATTAATAGGCTTATTGTATATTCTTGCCAGTTTATTCGGAGTACTTTCTCTAATACCACAGATTCCAGCCTCTGGGGAGGCAAGCCCTAAGCTCCTTTGATTACGCTCATACACATTCCCAGTGATTTCGAGCGAAGAGCGAAATTAAACCTTATGAATATAAATTTTTATGTGACGACGAAAAAAATCTTTTTAATAAAAAAAGAAATAAATAAACAAAATAACTTTATTTCAGACCTTGATCCTTGATCCAATGATGTTAGTGATACACACAGTTACACACTTCATAAAAGCTATGTGAGTAACAAACGAAAAACAAGATTTAATTCATATATCTGCTGCACTCACCAGACGCACCGTGTATATGTACAGACGCCAGCACATCAAGGTACCCGAAACTGACAAATTTTCCCAATCTACTTTGAACCTTATGCTTTAGCGATAAAGTTGAAAATCTATTAAATAAATTTGACAGATTGTAGTAGCTTGATGTGCTGGCGTCTGTACATGTACACGTACCCAATGCGCCATAATGGTGCAGCACGGCTCATCACTAATGACCTTCAGAATGTCATTGCCGGTCCCAAGCACTCTGCGCATCATAAAAGCAGTCTTCTTACGTAGAATGGTACTGAAACCGTCAGTACGTGCTTCCGCAAACATTACTGAAGCGCTACATTAACGTGGGAGCTCCAACAACACCCGGAAAGTATTATTATACTGAACTCTGAGGGCGTTGTATCCTCTGCGTATATCGAACCCACAGAGTGCACGTGTACAATGATTGACAGAAAGCCTTGAAAAGAGTTTTTTTTTACTTCTGGTGTACAACGTGCGAACCTGCGGGCCAGCATATTGCATCGAACAGCCAACGCCCTCCGTTCTCTTTCTATATCAGCATCATCCTTTAAGTCCTCCGTAACTATGTGCTCCAAGTACTTAAAATCTAGCACTTTTTCAAGGGCCACATTCCTTAACATAACCGGTGGCATATTATGTGCTGGTTTTTTTATGCTTCGCCCTAAACACAAGCAGTTGGCATTTTTTGCACATTATATACAAGTCCGTTCGTTTCCACATAGGCCTTACAGACCGCCAATAACTTCCTGAGTGCGCTAATTGACGGACTCAGCAGCACCGCGTAACTAATACTATTGACACACAGTCCGTCAATAGAACAACCAACAAAAGCGCTACTGAGCTCGACAATCAGTTGGTTAACATACAGGTTGAAAAGCTCTGGTGAGGTCAATCCACCCTGTCACATCTCGCATTCCAACCTGTACTTCTCAGACAACTCGTTGGCCCATCTAACATGATTGGTTTGATGGCCATACCAATGCTGAAACATATTTGTGATGGCGTCAGGCACTCCAACTTCGCACATCTTAAACCGCAAGACGTCATACTTTACCAGGTCAAATGCCCTGGAAAGGTTTAGAAATGCCGCGTAAACAGGCGTACTTCTCTTCTTATAGTACCTGATAATATCACGTTTTAACTTTTATATCACTTTTTTTTTTTGTGACAATGATGTTATTTTAGAAATTGTTTCTAATAGTAACAATTTTAACGTGAACTATTCGTTCTAGGAATTATTAATGTATTGAGCAGCCATAACAACGCTCAGTGCTCTATTGTGCTAATTACAAAATTCCTGAAATAATACACCAACCAAATAATTAATTCAAAGTACGGATTCGCATGATTCTAAATTAATTAAAATGAAATTAGTTAAATTATAGCTATAACTAATGGCCGGAATTAGTGCTTGTTACGTATAATTATTTGGTGTATTTAACCAAATAATTGAAAATGTTTGATGATCAATTGGTATTTGCTAAATTCAAAACTTTTTCCGGCAATCGTTATTAGTTTTTGCATTGTTTTAAACAATGGAGCTGAATATGTTGAAATCACCGCGAATCGCTGTATCTACATTCTTCTTTTTGGTCGTCAAATGCAATCGATATTTCAAAAATACACACCAAAATCTGCATACAATACGAATAGCAGCAAACCAATACTGGGTGCCATAAAAATATTTGTCCCACAAAATTTATTAGCTCCGGGAACAGTTATTGTCTATTCGGGCGCCGAGTGACTTTATCATACATGCACACGCACGTTTGACTTAAGTTGTAAGTTTGATTTAATATTTAAACGATGCGAATTGGAGTTTTATTCTCAAAATGGGGGAATTTTCGCAAAAGGGTTGGAATTTTCGCAAAAGTGTTGGAATTTTCGCAAAGTTAGATCACGTATGACACGTTACGTCGAAACCACTCTCCTCCTAACTTTATCGAGATTGGATTGGTATTGATTGTCGCTCTTGATAACGTTGCATTTCGCACAGCAAACGTGTTTTGTTTTTATACGTCTGGGTTTAAGCTTTGAGAATAAAAGCAGCAGTGATTGCAATTAAAGGATGTTAATTTTTGATCAGGAGATTAAGGTAGAATCTATTCTATATTTTTAACTCCCCAAATACAAGCTTGACTTAGTTTGGGAGTTGATAGATCGTCTATAATATGCTACTGTACAACCATCAAACATCTTAATTAATTGTATTTTATAATTTAAGTTTTTTGTTGTATTTTGAGAGCGAAATAAATTATTTATTGCTCTTTATTTTATGAGGAACTAGTAGCGCCCCGCGGTGTCACCCGCATAAGTGTCGATCCCGTGAGAATATCGGGATGAAAACTATGCTATGTCCTTTCCTGGGACTCAACCTATCTCTATACCAAATTTAATCTAAATCGGTTCAGCGGTTTAAGCGTGAAGAGGTAACAGACAGACAGACACACTTTAGCATTTGTACCTAATATTAGTATGGATTAAAAAGTAGGTATGTGCCAATATTTGAAGCTTGTAAACTTATAGGGTTACAGACGTATTAGGTATTTCAAATGTATTTATTTGTGACACGTAGTTATAATGTGGTCTATGATGTGGATGTGGTAGTTATAATGTTAATTATAAGAACTCTTTGAATCAAACCATCATCAGCGTACAGACGTCCACTGCTGGATATATTCCTCTCCTTTTCAATGTCATTCGATTCGATTTTCGGCAACTCTTATCCAGCTGCTACCAGCCACCCTACGAAGATCGTTGCTCACCTAACCTGAGGTCGTCCTACCTTACATTTGCCGAAAACACGTGTTTTATGTGTTACAAAGGAATCCTATAATGCGATTTGTTTTGTGGAACTGCGTTAGAAAATTTGCTCCAATTCATGGAAGCATGTCTGAGAAAAAACATTTATTATTTCATCTTTATTCTGTGTCATTTGCGCAGTAAATACTAAGATGTGATGAAAAACATAAAAGCTAAAGGTGTTTTTATGTGAAATTTACAAAAATGGAACGAGAAGGTATTATTTTTCAAGTCTTGTTCCAAATGTATTGTTTGAAAATTAAGAGAAAGGGTTTTTTATTCTCAGCTCTTGTAAAATTACAGTTGTTGGTCTTGTCAAAGAAAGTAAACAGTATTTTCTTAGAAAGTGTGCCAATTGCGAACACTTATACGTATTTCGTGAGGAAAACTAAGTAAAGACTCACCAAGTGAAATGGTGATAGGTATGTATTACGTATAAATAATAGGCACAGTAGCCCGTGCGTAGGTGGAAACAAAATCAGAATAGGCTGGCTTCAGACCAAATAAAAAACCAAGACAGAAGGCTGTCAACAGTAAAGTGAAGCCGGTTTCGTAAACATGTGTGCACAAAGTGAGGTGGAGTTTGATTGTAAATGTGTCGTGTGAGCTTGTATGCACAGAGCGGAGATGTAGTTTTTGCATGCTTCATTGTATTGTTCGCAGCGCTACATATGTTTTGACTTTTTATTTGATCTGAGAGGCTGGCCTCTTATTCTGTAGAAACTCAGAACTAAGATAGGTCAGCTCAAGGTTACAAGGTTAAGTGTTACCACGGACGGTTGACTGTATGCACACTGAGAAAAAAAAAAACTGAAGACTGTATGAACACGATTTTTAAGTTATCGTGTCACAGGGAACCGGGTAGGTCCATACTAAGCCTTTGTTTATAAGTCTCTTTTATAAAATTTGCTCATTTCTTGCTGGGTTCTAGCCTTCCAGGTTTGTTATTTATTTTTATTAAAATAGTAAATAATACTAGTCTATTGTTTTTATTTTAACTTTTCATGGAGTTAATTTTATTGCTTGTTTAAAATAGAGTGTAATGTTGTTTATCCTAATCTATTCAATTTGGGGTCGTATGTTTTCTCAAGTTATAAATTTCTCTAACATCACAAAATGACATCCATTTTTGAACCAAGTTAGTTAACAGACTTAAAAAAAAGCCTTAAATTGCCAATTAAATTTCGAAATCCCTAAACACACATCTATAGCATGTCTCAACAAGTCAGTACCGGTCGTCACTTTGCGTCCCGCCCCGGTTCGTCCCCCAGAAATTAAGTTAGCACTGCCAGTATTTCAATTTAAATGCTATACCTAATTCCGCACCCCTTACACAGAACAGATATGCACAGAAGGTTAGCTTCATACAACGAGCGATAACGCACGCACACAGACACAGCTCACGTACAGCGAGTGCCAGCACACTCGCGACTGTCATTTGTGTGACATCGTCCGCACCGTACGTGTGTTCTTACCTATAATATTATTTGATGAAAATGTAAACAAATCCTGTTCAAGTTAAATTCTTACGCAATCACTCACGAAAAGGAATAAAGAGCACATTCATTTGTATTTAGAAGGCTTCAACTTTATAGGTATAGCTCACCACTTTTTCCGACAGTTATTGCGGTTTGATAACCGCAATTATCAAATGAAAAACTAAAAAAATATGAATTTCGGGTTTATGTATTAAAATAATCAAATCAAAGCACTAGATTTGTAAGTGCTTCTCCAAATTGGCATCCACATGTACGTTTTCTGATCCAATTGTTTACAATACTATCGGATCAAAATCAAAAGTCATTCATTCAAATTAGGCTGAGAATCAGCACTTCGAATGTCAAAAATACAAAAGACAGTCCCCGAAACGCCCGCCCTTCACCTTCAGATACTTTTGGAACAGACTATACGCGTCTATGTGTATTGTAAAATGAATGAATAATAGACACTAGCTTTTAAAGCAAGCCATTGGACATAAATATTATACTCTAGCATTAAATACACTGTAATGTTTTGCATGTCAAAATATCTGACTATGTATTGGAATTAATTTCTGACTTTATGACCAATACCTATTTCAAATAAATGGTTATGGTTATGTGTGTGTGCGCGCCTGTTTTAGCTTGTTGCATGAAGGCCGCCTTCTGAACCTATCTACTATGTGCCGTCGATGGATGCGTGAGATGAAACCTGACGTCTGGTTACATATATACAGGTCTGGTAGACTATAGGTAGACGTGATGGACCCAAGTCTGGCAATTTCGTTAGTGTCTTTTGACTGGGTTATTTAAGAGTTAGGTGATTCTGATTTATGATTGGCTGTTGAAAAGTTGGTTTTAGAGCTTGAGTTTGAGATAAAAAAAATATCTGTGTTTCTTTGTCTAGACTCTAAGTAGAGAAAATAAGTAGTGCTTTATTTTATCATTCGAAGTATTTTATCCTTTTATTGTGCATAAAACTGAATATAAATTTCCATCCATAAAATTTTATGGCAATATTTCTATGTATAACTATTAAACGGCTTTTACTCCTATTTTAACCCTACTAATATTATAAACGCGAAAGTTTGTGAGGATGGATGGATGGATGGATGTGTCTGTTACTTTTTCACAGAAAAACTACTGAACGGATTTGAATGAAATTTGGCACACAGATAGTTTATAACCAGTATTGTAGCGGTATCTGCAACGCCACATGCAAACAACGTGTCATACTGACGTCACGCAAAATCCTGCATCGCGCAAGCAGAGTTTACCGCGCAAGCAGACTTTACCGCGCAACTAGCATAGATACAACGACCCGACATGAATCATCGGGCCGTTGCCCGCCAGACACAATACCCGTCTGGTCGGAGGATCCTCCCTTTTCTATAGAGTATGAGTGAACATTACACTAAGTTCCTCATGCCTCTATAGGATTAACACATAGGGTACTCTTTATCTCGATATTCCCACGGAATCGAAACATAAGCGCTTGAAACCGCGGGGCGCGGCTAGTAGTGAGTAAATACCAGTTATTACGGCCCCTTTCTGATATTATCTTACCTTAAATACTCCCAATTTAAACTGATAGTTTTTACACCAATTTAAAAAAGAGGAGCTCAGACAATTTGATTTGGAGCCGAAAGTGTCTCGGCACCCTTCGCAATTTGTCGGGGGTATTTATTTAAATTGATACTAATAAAATGTATTACATAGCGTTCTTAATACTGGGCCGGCCTTCAGACTCTGTACCTGCGCAGCAATGTAAATTATAGATGTAGGTACAATTAAACCGAATAGGCTTTATAATGAGATATTTCAAGAAGTCTCTTTTAAATTTATTGTAACAGATTTTTTTAAAATCTATAAATTCATCCTTACGCCTGTATGGACATATGGTATAGAGCTCTGGGGATCAGCAAGCCACTCAAATATTGAGATACTACAGCGCTTCCAAAATAAGTCTATAAAAACATTAAGTGGTGCACCTTGGTTCACAAAAAAACATTGAAGTACAGACGCCAGCACATCAAGCTAGGTACTACAATCTGTCAAATTTCTTTAATAGATTTTCAACTTTATTGCTAAAGCACCTTATGCTTCAAAGTTGATTGGGAAAATTTGACAGTTTCTGGTAGCTTCATGTGCTGGCGTCTGTACATTACCTACAACCTCCCAAATATCAAGGAGGTTGTAGAAAGGTCCTACCAGAATTACAAGGAAAGACTCCAACATCATATAAATAAACTCGCTGTGACACTTCTAAAGACCTCGGACTCTACACTTAAAAGAGAACAAAATAGCGACAAGCTAACCAACACTGATAAATCTAATAACGAGATGACGCATCGCTGGTTGTGAACAATCTCGAACTGCGAAGTGAAGAAACAACCAATCTGATTAAAACTCAAGGGCTGATTGCAGATCGAAAAAAAAAAGATAAACGCAGATCTACAATCGTGATACCGCGTCAATGATTGACGAAACCCCATGATTTATCAAAGCAAATTGTATAAAAACAAGTCCGTTTGATCTATACGTTGTTTATAAATCAAAGCAGAAAGTGTATTTTTATGTCGCGTCCTAGAATGGGTCGCCGCGTAAAATATGATCGGTTAAATCGTGACACAAAGAATATATGCGATCCTCCTGACGGACAATAAAACAAAATGTGTCTATTCATAGCTATTTTCTGTATTATCTAAAGAGCTTTTAGATATATCTACTGAAAGATCTTTTTGCTTAAGGAAAATACACTTAAAAGATTTGAAAAGAACTTCGATTCGTAGCCGTGTTTTGTATTTTATTTTGCAAAGAATATTTGCATGGTAAATGGTTTGGTCAGATAAAAACGCTTTTGTAGACGAAAAACATAGTCTGGTGCCCAATAATGTCTTTAAACAGCACATAAAGCCAGGAAAAGTAATTGTTAAACAAATTGTCTACCAACTTTAATTATCTATAATGGGTATAAAAAGACATTTCATGAAGCCAAGAGTCACTTGTAATTGTCATCATTGTAATTTTTTTTTTTGTACTGGATCATTCCTAGGAACATCTTGATTTAAAAGAGTGTCCATGGAGTTTCTTGCCCGTTCTTCTCCATATAGATCTACGTTTTGGAATGGGCAATTAGCTTCAACTTTCTGACTAACTGACGGACTATTTTAATTTTGACAATTCAAAAGTGCCTGTACAAGGTTTAATTGAAATAAATGCTTTGAGTTTGAGTTTGAACCTGTTGGTTACGGAGATATTGAAGGTCAAAGTTCCAACTTTTACTGACCTTGTTTTAAAAAAACAAATTTTTAATGTTATAACACAGCATTAATTACCCCCACGACCCCTGTACCGTTGCAAGCACCCAGAAGCACAATGTTTTGCGTGTGTTACATTGCGCACTACCGCAAACAGCAAAGTTTTACACCAAAAATAAAAGTCGTTTACCAGCAATTATTTTTATGCAATGAGCTTAGTTAAATGTACAGAATGCCTAGTTGACGGCTATGTGTGTGGGTCTTTTTATACACTGTATATTTTAATCACAACTGTTATTTTTGACAAGTGTATGAAATGGCTATGTCACGGCAAATTTTTTTTTTTTTTTTTTAAAACGATGCCCCACACTAGGAATTACTCCTGTATCGTGGGTGATTTTACAAACATTTAAATTCACATACACAAACAGCCAGACCCGGAACAACTACCTGTAGGCAATACAAATATTTGTTCCGTGCGGGAATCGAACCCGCGACACGCAGCGCAGCAGTCGATCGCTCAGCCACTGCGCCAACCGTGCCGTCAAATTGACGTAGGGTGTCAATTTGCCTAACAATTTGTAGATCACTTGGCGCCAGCTCGGCTTAGATATCAATCAACAATGATATCGACGATGTCAGTAGGTAATTTAGTTTGAAAATGAAGGCGTAACTGAGCATATGATTACCTGCTACGTAAGACTTGGGCATCAAAAATACCGTATCTGTGTTACATACCTATTGGAAATACATAACATGAGAATTCTGAGCAAGAATTCCAGGTTTCGGCTGAATTTGGCTAGATTAAAAAAAACTGTCACTCTTAACAAAGAATAAAGGAATGATTTCATGATCAAATAAAAATGTCTAAGCTGCTCTAAGTATCTACATACATATAAATAAACAAGATTGTAGTGTTTTTAGAAGAAGTTTTTGTTTGTAATATCAAATTAACAGCTTGTTATTAAAGCATATGAAAGTACTCGTACTCCCTACGGTGCTTTTTGTCTGTCTCTTTGTTCCGGCTAGTCTCCGAAATGGCTGTACCGATTTTGACGGGACAGGTCTGGCAGATAGCTCATTTTATAGGGAGTAACTAAGACTAAAAATAATAAGGGTTCCGTAAAAAAACCCTTGAAATCCAATTTGTTTTCCGATTTACACGCGAACGAAGTCGCGAGCACATCTAGTACAATATAAACCCTGGCTTTGGCAATAGTTTTGTTAATAGCTTGTACATTTATTAGATTTCAGGCTTTGCAACGACTGAAAACATTACAGTTGGAAACGAAACAATAATTAATTAAAGACGTCCTCGACGACCAATACATTAAAACAGCTCACTAGCACAAAAATAAAAACCCACTCTCACAATCCACTCACGCCTATCTACTCCTTTTTTCATTCTGATCCGATTTCAGATAATAAATTTACAATATTCCGTGCACAGAACTATACGGTGTCTGCCAAGACTAGGCTGGCAGAGGAAGCCAAGAGCTTGGCCACACATAGCGACAAACCTCCAATTAAAACTACGTCACGTCCCGATGCCGGTGGAGTTGCCAAATACAGGCGACCAGGATTTGTTCCCTGCGGCTTATTGTGAAATGTTATGACGGAGACCGTTCGGGGGTAATTGTTTTATAGATACGGATTTTTGAGGGGTGGGTGAAGAATTTAGTTGTTTATCGAGTTGTCGTCGTGTTGTTTGTCTTACGTATCTATAAATACATAGTATTATAAATCAAAGCCGGTTTTCGTGTCTATTGGTAGATAGCGTTGTTCTTCGCAAGGGATTTTGATGGCGTTTCACCAGCATTTAAAGCATTTATTCCAGAAGGTTTGTGTGTATACTACATGAAATCTCGATGGTTTTCCAAGTCGTAAAAACCGTGTTTAAAGCAGAGTTACTAGTAAATCAGATTCGCAGCCCTACGGCCGCGTCCTAACCGAAATCGACAGTCGCGCGAGTACGCGGTCGTTGCGCTCTTTTATATGAATCAGACATACTCGCACGGTCAATCCAGTCGCGTTTATACGTCATAATTCATACAGACAATAACGTTGATCGCGCCACTTTTGGTTAGGACACACAGTCAATCTTATACACTTACCTCTACAATAAACCTGTGTCTACCCGCCAAACTGTCTATCTATTTAGAAGTTTCACCACTTGCCACTGCTCCTAACAACGTACCAATGTGTTGTGGTCACGATAAATACAATGCGTGCCACGAAAGATGAGACTTGACACACCACGTGGTTTGACATGCGCAGTACACGATTTTAGGTATCTTTAGCGGTATGAGGTCTGAGTGCGGGACGGGACCGGACGTCATAGGGGCGGCGGAAAGAGCGGGGGAGGCGGGGTCAAGTCTCATCTTTCGTGGCACGCATTGTACGTTGCGACATGCGTACATCGATGTGGTGCGATTTATTTTATAGATACTGTAGTAAGTGATATTCAGATTTTTTATGCTGCTGTCGTTGATATTCAACTTTTGTTTTTAAGCAGCAAGTTGTGTTTGTATCAACTGTTAAAATGTTTTAATTTATACAAACGATTGCGGTGATCCGGTACTCGCGCGACTGTCGCTTTCGGTTAGGACACGGCCTTATGCAGTCAATCCCATTCGCGTAAAATATCTACCTCTATAATAAACCTGAGTCTGCTCGCCAAACTGTCTACCTAATCAGACTACCAAACAAAGAACGTCTAATAAAATTCATAACGTTTGGCATCACCACAAATAAAGCAACTGACCGATCGGAATAAAATTAATACGAGATGGACGCTTCTAAAATGCTAATTGAGTTTAAACAATCCATTTTGCTTCGGTAATGGCGGGTACGGGATGCGAATGAACAAAAAAGTTCTTTGTATTGATTTCTTAAGCGCCAGAGAGTTTGTCGTAAGTACTTCGTGAAATAGGTCACTACTAAAGTCTCTCTTTGACAAAATAGTGATTTTTGTGCTGAACAATGGTTTTAAGTAGGGATAAGTTTGTTAAAGAGACCGATGAAGTTCTGGAGGACGGCTTGATGCAGTTGGAGACTTCGAATCTTTGGATGAAATTATTTCCATTGAATCCAAGCGAAGATAAATTAGAGGCAATGATCGAAAAGTCAAGAATAAAAATGTTAAGGCAAAAGCGCCAGGGTAGCCCGCGAAATTAATTTTTTTTAGGTTTTTGCAATTTGCTGGTCAGTATTAGGTTGTACGTTGATTAATATATGATTCGCGGCCGTAACAAATATGTATTTACGGAATTATAATCATTAAAGTCATCAACACAACTCTCTAAGACCACGTAACTCCAAAGAATAACTGTTTCATGAAATCGTCATTCTTTGGAGTTACGTGGTCTTAGAGAGTTGTGTTGATGACTTTAATGATTATAATTCTGAGGGTTCCGTAGGAAGAATCATCATCTACCATGTTTTTTCAAATCTAACCCAAATTTGTTTGTGACAACTAAAAAACAACTTATCATTGTAATTGAAAAACATGTTCTCCTATATATTCCAATTGAAAATGTAAGTTTGTACGCACAATATTGAGAGATTTACCACGTTATTTTAAGACTACAGACTTCTTATGGGTTTTCCTGTAATCTATAGGTATAGAACTATTTTCTGTATTTTTTTCAAAATTTTAGGCTCAGTAGTTTCAGAAATAAGTGGAATGAATATGGTAAATTTTCTTAAATAACTTTAATACAATTTACTTCAAAATATTAAAAAAAAATAATTGATATCGTAATATTACGAAACTTTTTTTTTTTTATAATTTTCTATATGCCCCTCAAAAATAACCTCCGTAATCAAAATTCATTTGTTTACGTTACACGTCTGTGTTTGGGTTATAGAGATTCATATGTGTACCAAATTTCAACTTAATCTAGCAAATATATATAGCAAATTGTCTGTGACAGACGGACGGACAGACACACGAGTGATCCTATAAGGGTTCCGTTTTTTCCTTTTGAGGTACGGAACCCTAAAAAACAGCGCTTTATAAGAAATTTTAATAGAACCTCGAAACCCTTTGAGACAAGACTATTTACTTAGAAATTTTAACATAAAAACTAGTCTGTTATTCAATAGCTAAAGCAAAGAGTTTGCAACAGACAAAGTAACCAGTGAACCCGATATTGGGTTCACTTTCCGTTTTCAGGGTTCAGTAGTCCCGAGTGCAAAGTAAAATCTGCGGGGATTTGAGAAAAAAGTAAAATAGAGGTGCGGCATTAGTGAACATCGAGTATCTGTAGTGCTACTTTTGGCAGTATTTTAGTAGGTACATAAATTGTCTAATTTAGTTTGAAAGCTTTTAGTTCGAAAGCTTATTTCGGAGTTGAAAACATTCAGAGTAAGCCACAATGAGTTGTTCGAACGAAATACTAACAACGGACATGAACAGAGTAATAGTGCGCTGCTGTGGTGAAAGCATTTGATTATGCAAAACTCATGATTGGCTCCGTCTATCAATGTTACATTTTGTGTTCGCTCGTTTGAAACAGAAAATACCTCGGTTGGTTCATTTGCAGTTTTCTCTTTGTTATTTCTATATTTTTGGCAAAATATTTTTGTCTTCCCGTCCTCTTAAAAATAACATTTCACTGTCATCTTTACCCTTGTGTAAACTGATACGATTTTTATATCAGAGCCATCGCCAAAACCTTTGTATTAAAAAATGGAAGCGACCTTTCTAAAAACGCTTTTTTCGTTATTTTTCTTGTTTTAAATCGTCGCCATTCAAAAATATAGCGCAAAGCTATAACAGAAAGAGATGGCAATAGTAACGGGTGCGCCAAATTGAATTCAACGTCATTTTTTACTGCCTCTGCATGGAACAACGTTCTAATATGTTGTAGTGCAGACAAATAACAAATACATTGCAACATGCGTGTATCGATGCGGCGCGACTATGATTAAGTAACTGATATTTTATAAATACTGTAGTAACTGATATTCAGATTTTTTTATGCTGCTGTTATTGGTTATCAACGAGTTGTGTTTGTCTCAACTGTTAAATATATGTATGTGTAGCGGTATCTACAACGCCACATGCGAACAACGCGTCATACTGACGTCACGTAAAATCCTGCATCTCGCAAGCAGAGTTTACCGCGCAACTAGCATAGATACAACGGTCGGACATGAATTATCGGGCAGTTGCCTGCCAGACACAACACCCGTCTGGTCGGAGCATCCTCCCTTTTCTATACAGTATGAGTGAATTTTGCGCCCTGTTCCTCACTATGTACCTACAATGTTTTAAATCTTATCCTTACTTATTAAAACTGAAGAGTTTATTTGTTTGAAAGCGCTAATCTGTAGAACTACCAGTAGGATTTTTTTTTGCATTTCATAGCCTAATTCTTGAGGATGGGCCACTTAACATTACGCTAGGATTCTTAGAAGCTGAGCGAAAACAAAATAAAGTTAGAATGAACGCCGAGTGAAAACGAAGTAATAGTGCGGGCAGGCGATGCGATACGACGGGGTGGGTCGGGGGAGCAAGAAATAACACGCGGACGAAGTCGCGGGCAGAATCTAGTTGGTAAATAAAATTCAAAGAAGTCAGTGAAAATAATGAAAATAAATTCATAAAATACGGCTTAGTACAGGAAAAGTGATGTTCACCTGTAAAACTAACATAGGGTAACCTACAAACAATGTTACCCTCTTTCTGGACATTTGGCCCGTATCGGTGAACGAATTTGGTCTACCACTGCATTTGGACACAAGATATCCATCAAAGTACTTAGGTAACAACGAATGGGCCATGTACACGTCCCAACCTAGTCCCACGATGGGCCATTGTGAACAGGCTATTTCCCATTTTCCACGCAGTTGTTTTGATTCGATTCCGCTCCCATTTGTAGCCGAATTACACAATTTTGTTTTTCGTTCCAATCGCATTATTTTAACGTCAACAAATGCGTTGTACAAACGAATTTTGACCGTCACAAAATTTGGTAGTAGTGCACGTCATAAATATTGCAATGCTGTGATTTTATAACACGGTTAGATTGCTGATGTCAAAGAGAACAAATCAGCGATCGTTTATTTTTTTATAGGGAAGTGAACGCATGCTCGCTTTTTAGGAAATTGGTTGTAGGTACTATATGTAGATATGTTTACAGGACATGCTGAAATGAGTTTTCAAAATTGCGGGCTCTAAAATTGTGCCTTCTCGTAGTCGTCTTTAAAACTTGTAAGTAAGACCTTTTCTTCTTCTTTACTTTTATATCCATACTAATATAATAAATGCGAAAGTAAAAGTTTACTTTATTATAATAGACAAACACTGAAATGCTTATATTATAGGCAAGAATACAATAAAAATTAAAAGAAAAAGGAAACAGCTCATTGGGCATAAAAAAATTCGTCCGCATCGCTGTAAATGGAATAAGTGCCCAGAAGGCTGGCTGCATTTATTACCAACATCACATTTAGCTTTAAGACCCATCTGTCATTACTGTCAATGTCACTAACGTCATTCTCTGTACAGGAATATATTAAATGAAGTACACAGTCTTAGCATCCAATCTACATTTTTCATTTCCATTTAATTGTTATTTTCCCCAACAGCATTATCACGTTGGATGGCAAAAAGCTTAATTTTAAATTTCGCCAAGTTAATAGATAGACAGACAGTCTGACATCTGTTGGTCTATGTGTAATCTTTCCACGCTTCAACCACTGAACCGATCGTTATGAAATTTGACAGATAGGTAGCCTGGTACAGGACATAGGCTACTTCAT
This sequence comes from Luperina testacea, assembly GCA_927399505.1. Lineage (NCBI taxonomy): Eukaryota > Metazoa > Arthropoda > Insecta > Lepidoptera > Noctuidae > Luperina > Luperina testacea. Next base: position 8,002,059 of record OV656771.1, read on the forward strand.
CCTGGATCGCAGACCAAGTCGCAGGCAACAGCTACTTTTTAAATTTACGAAGAAATATACGTGACAGTATCATTATAATACAAACACTTCTTAGACGATATTATGACGACCTATACACTTACAAAACTATTTTTCTCTCCCCATATATCAATTGAAGTACACACTTCACTCCCACACACAGTTTACTTAGCCTAAAAACAGACATTCTGGGTTAGTCCAGTTTGTAAGTCATTGATAAGGGCCCTGAAATCCCACACTGTTAGTTTAGGACCTTTACCATTAGCCCTTAATTCTTATAACACAAATAGTGTTGGGAAAACATTAGTTCAGGCTGAACTGAAGTGAACTAGTTCGAAGAACTAACACGAATTATACGAATATCACCAGATTTATCTAGATTTATAGTGACCTTTCGCACCATTATTACAACTTGGAAATATTTATTTACTTAAACTAATAACATGGGAAAATATTGATTTTTGTATGTTGGTTTGTAATGGATAAACTCAAAAATACTAAAAGAATTTAAAAAATTCTTTCACTTATAAAAAGCTTAGTTTGTGAATAGTTTTAGTTGAATTAGGATATAATTTTGTTATTTTTATCAATTAATAAGGTATTAACTGTTATTTACTTACATTTTATTTTATTTATAAATATACCAGTTTAGATAAGCTACAATATCAGCGAGTAACATGGTCTGTATTTTTTTATTATGGTGTCTTACGACTTTCACGTGAATGAAGTCGCAGGCAGAAACTAGTTTATTATATGTAAGTTTAATATTGATGTATTAATATATATTATTATTTAGATATATTCACACATATCTTCCCGAACAAATTATTTAAATGGTGGTGAAAATCACATTACAATACGTTGCGTAGTTTAGAAGGCGGGACATACAGACACGAAAACTTACTTTAATTTATGTAGATGATAACAACAGACTGCAAAAAATAATTCATCCAATACATTCACCTTTGAATCAAAAGCCTTTTGATTCAATGGTATGCGAGCATTGATCACCACGCTAGCCTATGTGTTTGCGATTTCAGACTATAAAGGTTTCTTAACGAAACTACTTTTTTTCTGAAATATAACACAGTGGTGGTGTCTGCGAATAAATTGGAAAATACCTACCTAAACATCAATATCGCATTCGCAGCTAAGGTTTTTTTACCGAGTCATCCAGTGCTCAAAAGGCGGATTTTTGAACATCCCGACCACCACGATTTACGAAATATTCAGAACTATTCGGCTACCAGAAAAATTATGTAAGGTAAAACTATATAAACAAAATAATACATAAACCATGTTTCATGTATGGTATACGTCGAAAACGGGACCAATAGTGTCATCGAATAGGCGGCCTGTAGCGAGTTGGTAGCTAAAACTAAATGCATTTTTCATGTTGTGAGCTCAACTTCCACAAAGTTGGGACATACTCTCGTGGATACCGTACACTGCTCTCTTTAGTGATTTATTTCGTTAACATTTATTAGATAAAAATAAATGTAATATTGAGCAGTAGCACATTTTTTTTTCTGTTCTGTTTTGTTCCTGAAGATTGAATTAGCACATACAAAAACCATTTTTTACTCTTCTTTTTTCATATCGCAGTGAGAAAATAAATAAGAATCGAATTTCATAGATGTTTGTTCGCTCAACACGCATAAATAGCTAAACGGATTTCGTTGTAATTTGGAAACCACAAAGAATGTCTTTAATTAAAATTTGGATCACTTTTTGTCCGGTTACAGAAAGTAGCTTCTTCAAGAAGCGAGTGAAACCGCAGGGAACAGTAAGTTTTTCTTAGCAAAATCAGTTTGCCTCACAGTGTACACGCTCTATTAGGTATAATGTATGTGCACGTACCAAAAAGAACTTTTAAGTCTTACTCGTTTATTTCTAAAGAACTCTCAGAGCGAAAGGGTTTCTGAAGTAACTTAGCGACTGCATCATAGACGAGACACAATGTTAGTTTGCGTTTGTTGAAAGTTTACTAACAACACGACTTTATAAATATAAGCTCATGGAAGTTTGTTTTGCTGACGTTTTTTTTTAGTTTTGTGTTGAATTCCGTTTTAATGATGTTTTTGTCGTGTTGCGTTGTTGTGTCGAGTTGGATTCTGATTTTCGTGATATTAGTTGCCCAAAAGATGTGCTTTATAAACATGATAGTAGATAATTAAGTATGTCGATAAAACTACTATGAGACTTTAATTTTTGCGATATCATAGTTATTATTTTTAGAATTTAGTTGCTTGGACATTAGTGTGCATACACACGAGCGAAACGCATCGACACGTGTGAGTTGTCGACTCGTGTCGCTCGTGTGCATCAGCACTTACCAAACATCATCTGCCTAGCCTTTTCCCAACTATGTTGGGGTTGGCTTCCTGTCTAACCAGATGCAGCTGACTACCAGTATTTTACATGGAGCGACTGCCTATCTGACCTCCACAACCCAGTTACTGGGTAATACGACCTGGGTATACGCACTTACCCATCGACAATTATTTTACAAACCGTACTATGTATGATTTTCGCCTGTACCTTTAATTGCACAAATTCAGAGCAAATGTCTTTACCTTACAGAAAAGTCTCAGGAATTGAACACACATACTTGCTCATTGCGTATAGGCAATGCAAATGCCAACAAGGCCTTCTAGAAATCAATTACATACTTGCCTGCAGATTGGTTCACGCATCTCCAACTCTGGTTCAAATAGTTACACAATCATTTGGACGTATTTCACACACTCCAGTGCTTGCTAGGTACCTATTTCTAGGTATAATCGGGAGGGAGCCATTGCACCCTAGTTCCGCATAGTCAGCGCTAGATCGACGTCTAACTCAGCAAGTAAACAGGGGCTAGAAAGATAGCGGGATATGATAAGGGTTTTTAAGTTACTTAGGAACTTTTTTTATCGAACTTTTAGATAGCTGATGACGTAGTTTCTATTTTAAGTTGAACATTGTTGGTGGGACTCATTCCCTTTTAGGATTTTTGTTCAATCAATCAATCAATCAAAAGTGATTTATTCAAACTAGGCTGAGAAGCAGCACTTGATTTATTTATTTATTTTTGAATTACATTAAAAAGCCTCCAAAACGCCCGCCCTTCACCAGTTCCTAGTGCTTTTTTTCGTTCAGGATTACAGCTTTTGCTCTAGTTAAAATTTACTTTCATAGGGGATTAGTAGTATTCATTATCCATAGTACAGTCACTAACCAAGAGAAAACAGATGAATATGTTTATTTGGAATTATTCATTTATTTGCTCTCATGCAAGTCACACATTTTACAATAAATTATGTCGGTTTTTGTACAAGAACCTTGTCCTGTCCTGTCCTCTGTGCACTGCAAAATATAAATTTTGGTTTGCTGTTGAGTTTGTGAACAATAATTTAACTTATGTATATTGAGTCAAAAAAAATGTATTTTGTTTTGATAAGTTTACCTACTTATCAAACCAAAATACATTTTTTTTTTAAATATAACGCTGCTGTGGCGTTAACGCGGTCACGTGGTCATTGGCGTTTGCGCCAATGACCACGTGACCGCGTTTCCTCTTAATTTCAAGGCTTCAACCCGCTAGCCGTCTGGCCATTAAACACTTACTGCCGCCGCTGTCTTCAAAGCCACTGCCTTCATCGATCTAATCCCGTCACACACAGTCACGTATTACATTTGTACACATTTCTGAAACGAAATGGTGTCGAAAAACATCTTTATACCCTCCCCCAATATCAACATTCGAGGAAAATTGTTTTTATAGATTCGATATGCCTCAATTTCAATTGGTCTTGGATCTCTTTCGGTATTCGATTTCGAGAAGAATCAATTTGGGTTTGAATGAAGTAAATGAACTGGGCTTGTGGTTTTCTTAATGCTCTTTTATTGATATAAATGTATTGGTGGGAAGATTTACAGTTTATTGTTTGGCGGAAAAGGTCCTAAGTGAGGAAGAGATATATCACATTGAATATTAAATTGCTTTTAGTACGCAGACTTATTATATGCAAATAGAAAATGAGGGAATGTCGAGGCACTAAGTATTTTCTACGGGTAGGTATTTGTGCAGCGGTAGAGAAGTGAAAAAAAACAAGGTATCTGAAATGACAAAAGCATTACACCTTGCTTTGACAAACGAGACAATGGTTTTTTGAACGAAGTTCTTTATCGCGGCTTGCGGTAAAAGGTTTTCGAAGGAGCTAAAGCCGATATTGACAAATGTAAATCCAAGATGGGGGCTGCGAAAATTTTAAAATTACTCGTTATGAGTGTAATTTTTATGTTTTTTAGGGTCGAAGGTTTTAAGGCCGTTAATGAGGTCAGAATAAAAATCCAAAATGGCGAACATCGTTCCTGACGTTTTTTTTTTATTATAGGTAAGCTTTTCTTTCAAAATGTAAGTATTGATTGTGTTAAAGAAAACGGGGACTTGGTATATATTGCTCATAGTCTTATTAAAGTATTATGTTCACCTGTTGTGCGAAATATTGCAATACTATTAGTTTAGTGCCAAAGTGTTTAACTCATCCCCACAATTCATATTACCAACTAACTTGTCCAGACTTGACCCAGTTAACGTTTACCAGTACACTGCATTATCCATAGCTAGCCGCTAGTCCTATATCAATAACACATCGCCACAAAGCATTAGGATAGAATGACATCACAAAAATGAGACAAGTCCTCGGATAACTTCCGACAACTTCCCGACTAAATTGTCCATTTATTTGGTAAATTAGCATGAACTTGTGTCCTCCGCTCGCTGAGTACACCCCAAGTGGAATTACGACAGTCCTGACTATTTTATAATTATGTCTTGGAGCCACAAAGTCTATAATATACGGCCAGTAAAATTAGTAAAGGTGAGGGAGGATTTATTCAGTTAATATTATCGAAAATCATTGTTTTCAAGGCTCTTGTTTTTTATGGAATTATTAGATGGTCCATTAGATACATTCCAATTTTAATAGTAATAGAATAGTGCTTAATGATAACAGTGAAATTTGTGGCTTGCTGCAGTTTCAACGGAATGAAACATTCTCATCACTAAATTATATTATTGAATTTACAAATATACATAATAATAAAAAAAATCTTATTTTATCAATTATTGTGTGTTTGTTATTGTTTTAGTATATCGTTTTAAGGGTTCCGTACCCAAAGGGTAAAAACGGGACCCTATTACTAAGATCCCCTGGCCGTCTGTCTGTCTGTCACCAGGCTGTATCTCATGAAACGTGATAGCTAGACAGTTGAAATTTTCACAGATGATGTGTTTCTATTGCCGCTATAACAACAAATAACTAAAAAGAGAATCAAATAAATATTTAAAGGGGCTCCCATACAACAAACGTGTTTTTTTTCGGCGTTTTCGCCTTGTGGTACGGAACCCTTCGTGTGAGAGTCCAACTCGCACTTGGCATGTTTTTTTATAATTTTTTTTATTTTTATTGTATATTTTTTATTCGTCTCTTTGTTACCAATTTGGTTTGATTGGACCTATACTTTTGAATAATATGTTTTCATCATTAAAATAAAAATGACAAAAAAAGCAAAAAGCGATAAGGCCGCCCATTGTATGTTTTGTATTAATAATCGTATTTTTTTTGTTATGTTTTTTCTGGTGTACAATAAAGTTTATATAAATAAATAAATGACAACACCCGAACTTTACAATATGGTTCTTGTTACTTGTACACTATTAGAACGCCTTTTCTAATTGGATATCCCATACGAATCAAAATTCCTTAAAAATTGGGCAGAAAACGACGTTCAACTATTACGTCACCGAAATCTTATACCAAGCGTAATATAACATAACATGTGTTAAGTTTACCCAGTAGCGTGTGTAATCACCCTAAACACATAGAGGATAAATATCATGCCGTCGTCAAAGGGTTTTCACATTAATTGCCATCAAGTAGTATTTGTGAACCGCTAATCAAATATAATTGGATACGTGACCTTTATAACGAACCGATATGCTATTTATTGGACTGTTTAAAATTCAAACGTGACATTTACTTGATGTTTGAGTATCGAGATTGGAATTTTGTTCCAGAAAAATAAGTCATCATTTTCAGAGGGTGTGTTATTGATCTTAAGGTATACCTAAAGCAAGCTTATTATCTGTACTTGTAGTAATAAAGCTATACTAATAATATGTAAAGCTGAAGAGTTTGTTTGTTTGAACGCCCTAATCTCTGGACCGACCAGTCGGATTTGAAAAATTATTTTTTCATTTGATAGCCCAATTATTGAGGAAGGCTATAAAGTATTTAACATCACGGTAAGACCCTTGGGAGCTAAGTAAAAATAAACTAAGTCATAAGAAAATTCAGAAAGAACACATAGTGACAACGAAGCGCAGGCGGGCAATGGGATTTGACGAGGTAGATTGGAGGCCAAAATTTACGCGGGCGAAGTCGCGGGCAGAAACTACATAGTACCATTATATATTAATCATTACCATACTGGCAAATGTTTACGCAGGGTAAATATTTAGTTAGTTACATAATTTCGTAGTCCCTGCAAACGCAACCCCGCTTTACTTCTCATGATCATCGTGTAGCAACAAGGGTTGTCATTTAATCTCCGTTCACATGAAAAAATACTTGAGGGTTGTCATGAAAATCCCAATCTCTACAAAAAGGACACAACTAGCGTCATCGGATCCCTTTGTGTGATAGTGATACCTCACTAGCAACCCAAATCAGTTTTCCAACCATGACCACCATACTTACCATAGCATATTTCTTCAAGACCATTCTTTATTAAGAAAGAGCACGCTGCAGTCTTTCGAGAAAATTTCAAATATTTCACCTAACAACTTTATTGACACACACACACACACCCTATCACTCACACACGCGTAAACCCTACAAAATCCCCTGACATGTCGCCGTCCGTATAACTTACAACTACAACTATCAAGCTGGATTACAAACAAGTTGTTAATTGTGGCGAATTACGACGCCCGTTCTGGTTTTACTAATGAGTTCGCCGGTTTCTTGGCAAGCACATATCTTTAGCTTACACTGTGAGAAGTTAAACAGAACACATCGGTACCAAATGCACCCAAGGAGCTTATTTGTTCCATTTGTAGGTACCGGCGGCTTGAGATTACTTTGGTTTGGTGTTAGATACAGTACCCGGCGGTAAATATTGCACATCGACCTTTTTACACAAAACCATTTTATACAAAGAATAAAAATAATTATCAAAAGAAGCAAATCATAATTGTTTTAACAGCTCCTAATAGATACCGGACTGTTTGTATTTCGTGCGACAGAGATAACGCTCTACGAAGCCGAAATTAGCCGATTATCTCTTTCCAAAGGTCGATGTTGTGCAATATTTATCGCCGGGTACTGTAGTTTAAATGTGTTTTTGAATCCTTTATTTTATGGTAATACGATATTTATCATTTAAGAGACTTCTTTTAATATGCCGAAGTTGCAGTCATAATCGGCTTTTTACCTAACATGGCTGCTATAATCATCTCGGTATATCACAGTCCACTGCTGGACATAAGCCTGGCCATAAGACCCTGTCCTCCGCCTTCCGCATCCAGTCTGTCCCAGCCACCTTCATTAGAGTGTCGGTCCATCTAGCTAGGCGGCGCGGCGTCTTTTAATATGCTGAAGGTTCATTATAAATCGGCTATTACCTAACATATCTGCTTATAGCTCAGAAAAGCCAATGGTACTGTTTCTGCATTTATGAAGGAATGTAGTAATGAGGTGCGTAAGGCAAGCTCATTGGTTTATTTGTTTGCTATAATTTTCTCTAAGAATGTTATCACACTGACGATTTGCTAGCTTTCCGCGAGTGTGGAAAACCAGCAAAGCAATTTGTGAACAATTATTCTCTCTGCGGGTGCGACGCGAGCTAGCTGCGACTATGCGACGTGTTCTCTGCATTTTCACTCTCTCTTGTACATTCACGTTAATCGCTCTCACTGCGCAAACGCGTCGAACACGTTGCGCACACGTGGCGTGCACGCTACGAACACGCAGCGAGCACCTTATACATTCACGCTGGGAACACGCTTGGGGGCTCTTATTCTTACTAAAAGCGAGATTATATTGCAGTTTTACGTGAGAACCAAATAGAGACATAAGCTCTTAGACAAAGCGAATTAGGTAGCGGACCTTAAAGAATCTGCTGCTCCGTGCTCCAAGAAGGATTTAAGTGAAACCCCAATAAATCCGGTACCCTGTCAGTTCACCAAAAATTAATTTACAAATTTTTACTTGACAAGCAACGATTGGCAATAACATGATTTGTCATTTCATCACTATACAACAACAAGTTTGCACAAATAATTCACTTTACAAAGTAATTACCAGGCAAACTTTTGTTTAATAACGTGTTGTTTGACAAAAAATTCATTTTTTATTCATTTTATCTCCTAAAACAACGTTTGGAATAAAATCGTTTTACATATTTACTTATTATTACACAATTTCCTAAAAACGAAAAACGACATTCCGATTTTCATATTTAGGAAATTTATATTTTAACCCCCTTCATAATAAACGTTGTATAGCGTCTGCATAGTTACACAATGCTTTGTCTTCTTCTTTCGAAAGTCAAATTACTGACGACTGAAAGAGAGAAATCGGTGTGTAACTATTCATCTCATATAATATGTTTATTAGTATCTAAGGGAATATATAAATACTTTTTCTTTACTTTTTCTTTCTTTCTATATCTGTAATTTATATAGTGTATATAATAGAGCGATTGTAATCTTCATAAAAAAATAAGGAGACAAAAGTCATGTAATATTTTTTGCCTAAATGAGGAAATCGAATCCCTTGTACATTTATTTTATTTACTGCAAGAAGCGCTTAGTATGGCCCTATTTCACAACGATATAATCGCAAAATGGGTCATAACCGAATGGTTATGACCCATTTTAGGAACTATGATTTGTTAAGCGAGGGTATGCTCCCTCGCTTAACAAATCATAGTTCCTAAAACTTAACTACGGACGGAGTCAAACATCGCGACACTACCCCAAAAACTTACTGGCATACAAAGGACGGGGTAATCTCTCAATTTTTCCATGCCATGGAAATTGAATTTCTGTTCACCATAAAAGACCCGAAAAAGGAAAAGTTCGTGTTATGGACGATTTGGCCAAGCCATTTGGCAAACATTGGCGTTCAAGTTAAAAAGAGGAATGAGTATAGTAACGTGGTAGGGGGGGGGCCTTTAGTTTGCGCTAAAATTTGGCAGTTTCGTGGTATGGGGCACTTATGTTGGTTCCAAAGATATAGATAGACCTAGATAAAACAAGTTTCACAGTCTGTATGAAATCAAGTGTGCCATTTTTGACTACCTACTATGTCGACACAAGCACTGTTTAGTGATGGGAAAATCAAATCGATTTCGATTCAAAGACGCCGCCGTGTGCGACACCCGTCTCGCCCCACCCCCGGGGCCTAGCGCCAACGCTCACGCTCAATCAGCCAGCAGTACACAAGACTGAGCGCGAAAGTGGCGACTTACGATTCTTGTAAGTAAGCTGGTGCGATTTTTGGCACGCGAAGTAGTTGCTCTTGCGTTATCTAGGTGTATCTATATCTTTGGTTGGTTCATTGTGATTATGTACCTATGTTGTTTGTGTGGGCTTGTAAACAGTATTTGACTTCATACGTTACGGTTAGCTCTTAGGTGATTACACTACGTTGATATTGTTTGGCGAATGATTATTGTTACAAGAACTTCACAGAAACAGAAAGGCTGTTTCTGAGAAATTATTCTCGCTACTCGATTTTATGAAGGCTAACACAATATCACGCTTGTATTCCCCAGAGGGTTCGGCAGAGATGTATAGTCTCCCATCTACCCACATATGTATTGTGCGGGTACTGTTTTGTGACTTCCAAGTAATTGAGAGCAAGCCTATTATGATCAACAAGGCGCAAATTCTGAATACACACAATATCTTGATTTATACTTCAATTTGTAGCATTAAGATTTATATAAGTACTAGCTTCTGCGCGCGACGTCGTCCGCGTATTTCTTGTTCCCCCGACCCACCCTGTCGCATCGCATCAGCTGCCCGCGCTGTCATTTTGTTGTCGTTTAGCGTTCTTTCTAACTTTTTTCGTTTTGCTTGGCTCCTAAAGCTCATAATATGATGTTAAATAGCTTATAACCTTCCTCAAAAATTGGGCTATCAAATACAATAATATTATTTAAAATCTGACCGGTTGTCCTAGAGATTAACGCGTTAAAACAAACAAACAAAAAACAAACCAACTCTTTATTAAAGATACAAAACAAATTATACCAGTTTTACCAAATCAACAGATAGAACGGTGTTGGACGAATATTAACGTTCAATTTCATTTGCCGTTGATAAATGAATTTGTGAAATTAAATAAGTTTGGAATCTCCTTCCAGACAATTGAGTTATAAATTTAGATAAATAACCCGACACAAACTTGTATAATTTGTCATACTTAGTGGTATTGGTAAAAAATAATATTAATTTAAATATTCAATTTGAATAACTAAATAAATCATTGCTTATTGTCGTAATATAATTTAGAGGGGTTTGTGGCTAAGGTGCTAGCCGGTTGATTCGTGGGTGGGTGACCATATTTTCATAGCACGCTAAGCCGTTGGTCCCGGCTGTCATTCGTGGATCTTTGGTAGTTGTTACGGATCTTCAGAAGCTTGAAAGTCTGAAAACCAGACTTACCCAGGGGTATCGTTAAACCCAATAACTAATAATATAATAACTAATAATTAGGTAATACTAAACCCAATAAATCCCCATTTCTCGTTATCCACAAATTCACATGAATCAATTAAATATGTTTAATTGATAGTCTCTCTAAAATACAGCTTGAAGTGCAATCCGCAAACAGAAGTGCAAACTAATAACTTTCATCGTGTGGTTAGTGGAGAAACACTATTTCAAACTGATATTAATGTTCGTTCTACTAATTTATTGCTTCACTAGATCCTATTAAAGGCGTAGGGTTAGTTTTGAAAGCCTTTGGGTTTTGTTGTAATAGGATTTTATGATATTGATTTATGTACGGAGTTATTTTAGTGAGAAATATATTAATACTTGGTTATTTTACTACACGAATAGCAGTGTAATCCGCTTTTCTAACGAACTTCTACGTCTGATGGCGTAGTCTGTTGCTACGGCGTAGCAAAGTGCTACGTCATCATGCTACGATAAATGTGAAGCTTGGGTTTTCTACGATAGCGGTTTCGCCACATACATACTTTACACGATAGCACTGTGGTGTAAATAGGCATTTTCTACTTAATTAAATTCTTAAATTTGTTCACTGACACACAACGGTCAGCCACCGCCTGGGTCTCTAGAAACATTACATGTCGCTCAAGAGTTTCTTACATAAACATACAAACTTTCGTCGCCTATTTAACCCGTTTAGGGGATGAATTTTGAGGGGCTAAATAATAACAGCCGCACCGGTCGATCGATCAGGTTAAGCTACGCTTGCCGCGGTTGATCTTTGGATGGGTGACCATATTTACATACCTAGACCACTCCGTGCCTCGGAAAGCACGTTAAGCCGTTGGTCCCGGCTGTCATTCGTGGATCTTTGACTGTCGTTACGGGTAGTCAGAAGCCCGAAAGTTTGACAACCAGTCTTACCAAGGGGTATCGTATTACCCAGTAACTGGGTTGTGGAGGTCAGATAGGCAGTCGCTCCATGTAAAATACTGGTATTCAGCTGCATCTGATTAAACTGGAAGCCGTCCCCAACATAGTTGGGAAAAGGCTAGGCAGATGATGAGGGGATGAATTTTCCAAAATCTTTCGAAGTGCTCAGTTTACTAAGTGTTTGGCCAGATTGGGGCGCAGGCGTAGTGGTAACGCACTCGGCCTGCCTGTCCGCACTGGAGCGCGGCTGCGTTCTGCGTGCGTTTTTCAAAATATAATATGGACGAAGAAGACTTATTAGTTTGAGAACCCCGGAACCCGCGCGTGTCCACTATGGACACTCAAGCGAAAGTTCATATGCTTGAGTTCGTCGCGCCGCGCCCGCCCCGCACTCGCGCTGCCAGTCTGGCCAAACACTAAGTATACTATGTGGTAGTTTGTATGGCAGTTCGTCATTTTTGCTGATAAGAAAATCCCATTGCACATGACTTGTATTAGAGAAATCTGGAGTAAAATGACTGACATGAAGTTGCTGTGTTCGGATGCATCATTTTTATGGTAGTCCGCGTTAACCCCAGCCCGACCAAAACGTCTTTTACTTTTATATCTTTAGTAAAACAGCTTCTTTATATCCCCACTCTGCATATGGTGATAAAATAAAATACACAGAATTTAATAAGAGAATTTATGCGATAAGTGACTGCTCGACCCTAAACGTATTACGTATTAAAAATATTAACAAAGACTTTTATTACTGAACCTCGGTTCTTCATTTTTACGATGGTATTGAAGTAAACTGTTTATAGCGGTATGAACGGGAGTTAGGTTGAGTTTTATTAACCTTTTTTGGCCGGACTCCTTTAAGTTTTAGAGCTTAGGCCTCATTGGTTGCAAAATGGGTTTTCGGTGGATTAAGTTTGGTAAAATGAGTTGGTAACTTCTTGTTTTATATTGTTGTTTGTTCTTTTGTCTTTTAAATAATTTTCGTTTTTCTTATTATTTATTTATATACCTAGTAACTGAATATTTTTTTTAGGCCTGATTTTTCAATCGTCAGATAATAATTCTTAACTGCGGAATAAATATTGCGGTTTGACAGCTTTTGTATAGAAAAATATGTCAACCTGTCATATTTATTCTTCAGATAATAATTATCTGACTATTGAAAAATCAGGCCTAAGAAGTACATTTGTTTTGCAGGCAATATCATTGTGTATTTACTAAGTCAACAAAATGCATCAACAAACTGCTGACTATAATAAAATCTATAAAAATAATTTTATTTCAGTGACTGTATTATTTTTCACACAAAAGCTTTCTGAGAAGTACAGACGCCAGCACATTAAGCTACTACAATCTGTTAAATTTCTTTAATCGATTTTCAGCTTTATCGCTAAATCATAAGGTTCAAAGTTGATTGGGAAAATTTGATAGTTTCGGGTAGCTTGATGTGCTGGCGTCTGTACATAATTCTACGGAATATAAATGGGTAATACGAGGAATTCCGCTGTATATCGCTATCTCATAAAGCAGGCTGAACTAACTTTTACGCAAATATAAGCAGACAAATATTAATATTTTCAGTAACAATTTATAAAATCCGAATATTTCTTACATTAGATTCCATTTATTTTCATATTTTTTTAACACATGACTTCCAAAAACTCTTTTATAATAAATATTTAACAAAAAAAAAATATAAAGGCGTTGGGAGACCAATAAAAAAAAATCCTAGGTATTCGCTCTTATTCGGGGACCAGACTTTTGTTGTGGGTCCTTTGTGTCCGAAAATGTGAAGATTTTATGGCTACCCGAGTGTGGGCCACTGTCCTTGTAACGTTAGCATATAAATGCGTTAAAAGCCCTTCGTAATTATGGTAAAATATGAAGTAAACAGATTTTCTTTAGTTGCTGTAAACACATTTTGTTTTGGCGAATATTATTGATGGGCCTTTGAAGTATTACTTTTAGTACTTCCTTTAACATTATTAATTTATTGAAAATCAATATATGCATACTTTCAGATTACCAAGTGCGTTTAGATTTTTGACTATAAAGCGATATGACTGACCTAAACGGCTAATACCTAATTAGCAAAACGATCAAAAAGATAAGATAATAATAAGCTAACAATAAGCGAAATAAAGATAATTCATGCAAGTAAAAAAAGCTATTCAGATCTGTACTTCTTTCCATACTTCATTCAGAAATACCTATCCATGAAACCTCAAACGCAAAGAGACGGAACCATTCACCAAGTCTTTTCATTTCAACTTTTTCAGCATCAACAAGGCACTGAATTACGGCACTATTTACTAGAAAATGAATTGGCCAATCTGCACGCCACGGGTAAAGGTCTATGTGCATTTATTTGAACGGTACCGCGCGTTAACTGTGCGGTTACAAAGCGGTTGTACAGCGGTTAGTAATGACGTCATCTATATGGAGGCTCTCATTAGATGTGCGGTTGACTCTGAATGACTTCATTTTGTCAATCGTTCGGCTAATATTGCAGAACATTTTAGTTTTTTTTTTGATGTACCTACTATAGCTAAATGTTAATTGAGAAAGGCTTGGTGAATGTTGATACTATCATCATCTGCCTAGTCTTTTCCCAACTATGTTGGGGTCACCTTCCAGTCTAACTGGATGCAGCTGAGTACTAGTATTTTACATGAAGCGACTGCCTATCCGACCTCCACAACCCAGTTACTGGGTAATACGATACTTCTTGGTAAGATTGGTTGTCAGACTTTCGGGATTCTGACGACCCGTAACGACTGTCAAATATCCACGAATGACAGCCGAGATCAACGGCTTAACGTGCTTTCCGAGGCACAGAGGTGTCTCAGTATGCAAAGATGGTCACCCATCCACAGACCAACCGCGGCAAGTGTAGCTTAACCTGATCGATCAACCTGTGCGGCTGTTATTATTTAGCCACGGGCTCCTCTTGTTGTTTTTGTATTTGTTGATACTAATAAACATTTAAGAAACAACTAGCTGAACTGACAGACGTTTTCTTGTCCAATACAAAGGTCCCTTACAATGCCAATTCCAATTCCAATACAAAGGAAAACACATTACGTTTTTCCGAGTTTTCCAATTTTCCGGGCAACTTTTTAAATGTCCCCATCTTAATTACCCCTTTTTTTAATTAATCTGTTTCACTGCTGAGCAAAGGCCTCCCTCAAAACCTTCCAGGCATCCTTTTCTAGAACCACCTAGAATCACCCTTGCGGTACTGACTATTACGAATATTATAAAAGATGAACCAATTCGTTCTAGCCATTCTCAAGTGATACGCATACCAAAGAACAGTATTTAATTTTTTATTTATATACGAGTAGATTTAGTAAAAAAGTCTAGTGGTATTTGTGGTCGGATCTAAACAATCCTTAAGCTAGACGCAAACGCTGAAGGCATTGAAAAATGACAACACAAACCAGCAGCGCTTTAAAGCGATGAAAAAACGCCACAAGATGCACTCTAAGTTCTGGTACTGAACTGTTTACAGCTCTGCAGCTTATATTGCGCTGGTGACACCACTCCCCATTTCCGTTCCATTTTCGCGATTTTTAGCCAAACTACGTTCCACATTGCCAATATTGAAAAGCGAGGCGAATATTTGGCATGGGAAAGCTTTGAACACCCGAGGAGTTTTAGTATATGAGACACACGACCGCTCGGCGAGAATCGTTGTTATTTTATTTTTTTTGTTCGAATTTGTATTTTTTATAGTTCTATTCTTGTGTTTCATAAAATGGCTTCATGGAATCAGTCCTATTGGACTCGAATTGGTATAAGTTATGTCTTTCATAAAAATGCCATTATAGACATCAATCTACATAGTCTTCACATGGTCTGACCAAGATTATGTCTGGACTTTAAAAGAGACTGTGACCTCTGAGTTTGTTTCGGTCTTAGTTTCATCTCAGCGTAGTCAGATAGAAAACGCCGACCACATCTAGCTTATTTATTTTTGTAATATGACGTGTAGGTAAAAGTGATTCCGATAATCTGTTTATAGAATAAATAATTTCATTTCATTTGTTTCTTCAAACCTCAAATTTTAGCTTACGAGTTCAGAATATAAACGAGCTCTTAAAACCTCACATAACTATCGTCAAACTTACGCAATATGTTAAATGTACTTGAAGGGGTAAACTATGCCAAATACTAACTAACGTAACTAATGATTTACCATAACAGTTTTAGACAGAAAATCGATATAGTTTGTAAGTGAACCTTGTTTCAAACGTCCGCATCTCAGGCATAGTTATGGTAAGTTGCATGCATAGCATTTACTTATTAGTTCCGACAGGGTAAGTTGCTAGCAAGTTGTTGAACTCCTCGCCAGATTCGGTGTACGGCAATGAGTACTAAACTGGTTTTATTTGCTTTATATCGTGTACACAAACAGGGAACAGTAAGTTCACTTTGTGTGGAAGTGCGGTATTGGAACAGCTGTTTTCTTGAACTTAAACTTGGTGAAGATGAGTTAGCCGGGAGTAACATAAGGTGCTTCAAATAGTATCTACGATTGGCGATACATAAACGTGCTTCCGGCTCACTTAGGGCAGCTGAGTGGCCACTCAAAACTCAAAGCATTTATTTCAATTAAACCATTTACAGGCACTTTTGAATTTTCAAAAAGTCGGCTAGTTAGTTGGAAAGTTGAAACTCATTTCAAAACGTAGATCTCCATGGAGAAGAACGAGCAAGAAACTTCAAGGACATTTTTTTTTCGTCATCGACCAGACTGCAACCACCAATTTACTATGGGTTCTTTGATAGTTCATAATATAAGGCCTTTGTTTAGGATTGAATGTTTTGTGTATTTAATATACCTACATTATTGTACCTGTAGGCAGAGCTATGGCATCCAGTCGTTTGAAATCTACACGAGAAACACCACATAACATGGAGATTTGAACTTGAAGGCTGTTGAATATCTGTTATTCTAATGTATTAGTTTGTGCGAAATCGTATTATTACATGTGTCGAACACATCAATACACTACCAACAAGTTCAGAGTTTTCTGAAACGTGCACTTTCCACGAGGTTACTGTTCTGTTCAATTATATCCTAACGAGTTAGATTATGTGAAACCGTATTCGAAAATCATCATCAACATAATATTATTGCCTGCTAGATGGTTAAAATAGCCACCACCTAGGCAGATAACTCTGCTACCAATTTTGCTTGCCAAATGATAAAAAAAACCTATGGGGAGTCCATAGGTTTTTTTTTAAACATTGTCTGAAATAAATGTTATTAGTTTTCAGCATGGTACACCTATTTGGTATTTTTTGGGTTGCTCGTGCCTATACGAATGAGTGTGTGAGAGAAATAGAGGAGAGTATGAGAGAGATTGAGAAAAAGAGTTTGTGTATATGAGAGTCAGAACCAACTTTCTAAAGTTCTAAATAAGGTTGTGTGAAACGAATCACACAGATGGCACTTGGTTCTATTAAATATGCATAAGCTTTCTGTCACATACTTGCACAGTGTAATATTAACTAACATAACGCGGTACCAACACATAAACTGCGACTCTTTTTACGGCACCGCGGGAATTAACGTAGCCGCGTAAACTTGAGTTATTAAACTCAAATATTATGTACCTCACATTTTGTTGGAGTTCGGATTTTACTTGGCAAACCACAAGCTTAAAGTATCACCGACAAAGAAAACTCTTCCTTTGTTAATTTATATTGTGTAATTTTATTTGGACGGTATATTTTATGAACATACTATACTGAATACTTTTTGACTTAAAGTTTTTGTAATTAGTAGAATTTTGCTCTGAATGGACTTGTTTAGGTTTCCTGGAAAAGTTTTCAGCAAGGCTTTTAGGGTTTTGACCCCGTCTCTAAATCTTTGACTTAGGGTTTATAGAGGTCACATAAAAGCTTGAAGGTTCTTACATAATATACGCGGTCAGTACTTTGCGTTTACTATGTCTTTAAATGACCTGTTGGTCTCGTGGTCGCATGAGCTTGGTCCTGGGTTCAGTTCCCAGCTCAGGAAAAGTGTTATTTGATTTTTCCATTTGGAATTTTAGGAATTTCTCAGTAAGAGCCAGGAGTTTAAGGAGCCGTGGTGGCCCAGTGATAACGGCCACGACTTACGAGTCGTAGGTTGTGGGTTCGAACCCAGGCAGGCGCTTAACTTTGTGTAAATAATTTCATCACCACTGCTCTCAAAACGGTGAAGGAAAACATCGTGAGGAAACCGGCATGTCCTAGAATAACAAAATCGAAGATAAGTGATTTCTACCAACCCGCACTGGGCCCGCGTGGTGGATTACAACTTCTTGAAGAGAGGAGGCCTGTATCTCAGCAGTGGGAACAATATAGGCTGATTATGCTAGCATAGATTTTGGAAGTTGGCGATGTGATACCTCCTTGCCTCGAAAAACAGGTTAAGACGTTGGTCCTGCTAATCTTTTTCGGATCGTGTCGGATTGTCGTCCCACCGGACTATGAGAATGAAGGAAGAGTGAGTGCACCCGTGTCTCCGCACACACTTGTGCTATATCAGCTCCCGCGTAGATGGGTGGTCGTTGAGATTGGCCGCCACGGTCCAAATTCGGTCTGGAGGACTATTTATAGTATGTAACAACTTAGCCTATTGCAGTCCATAGGTGGACATAAGTCTCTCCTTGGCTGCGCCATGACACTCTGTCCCAGCCACCTTCTTAAGGTTCTCGGTCCATCTAGCTGGGGAGCAACCCACACTACGCTTGCCGATACGCGGTCTCCACTCCAGGATTCATCTGCTCTACCGGCCATCGGCCCTTCGATAAACATGGCCAGCCCACTGCCACTTAAGTTTGCTTACTCTGCAAGCTATGTCTACTTTGCAACTATGTAACGCCTATGGATAACTGTATATCAGGTACAAAACGAGGTCCCAAAATCCGATGTTTTACGATAATGTCTTGAACGGTTAGTGTTATCATAAACACTATTACCGCCATAACTCTGCGAGAATATCTTCGACTAAAATTTTCTTTGTCATTTTGCAGATGGAAATGATAAATAATTCATCATTCGAGCCTTACTTAGACTAAGTACACCATATTTCATATCGGGCCCTTCTGTGGATGCGACATAAAATACAGTCGAGGGAATCCTATCCATCTATGATTTATATGAAAGAAGGGTCAATGTGGAAATTTCATAAGCGATATATCACCGTTGCCTATGCAAAACTATTAAGATACGGAGACTTATAGGAATGGTATAATCGTCAGGCGTGGCGATTGATGACGCAATCGTTAACACGTGGCTCGAGTAGTAAATATGGCTTCGCTTTCCATAATAATTTGTTTCAGTGATGTAGGATTTGCTTGGTCATATTTCAAAGATATTATTAACTAACTGCACCTCGCGGTTTCACCCGCGTTAATATTGATCCCGTGGGAATATCGGGATAAAAGGTAGCCTATATGTTAATCCAGACTGTCAGCTACTTCGATACAATTTTTTTTCAAAATGGTCGAACCGATTGAGCGTGAAGAAGTAACAAACATATAAAATACACTCTCAAACTTTCGCCTTTATAATATTAGTGTGATTTATGTGACCGTGCTATGTCATTCAGGGAGTGTTTATGTTAGCTCAGTTTTGTGGAAATATATTGTGTGTAAAATCCTTTCTTGGCAATACATACAGTACCCGGCGATTAATATTGCACGTCGACCTTTTTACACAAAACCATTTTATACAAAGAATTAAAATAATTATCAAAAGAAGCAAATCATAATTGTTTTAACAGCTCCTAATAGATACCGGACTGTTTGTATTTCGTGCGACAGAGATAACGCTCTACGAAGCCGAAATTAGCCGATTGTCTCTTTCCAAAGGTCGATGTGCAATTTATCGCCGGGTACTGTACTAGGTACTGCATGAATATTTTTTTAAAACGTGTTGAGTATATCAATAAAAATAATATTTAATGAGTGTAATCATGTGATGTACTGCATATTCGCAAACAACTGCCCGTTGGTCTCGTGGTCGCGAGCGCGACCGCTGAGCGTGGGGTCCTGAGTTCGATTCCCAGGTCGAGCAGTGTTATTGGGTTTTTCACTAGGAATTTCTTAATCCGGAGTTTGAAAGTTTTTGTTTCTTTGGAAGTGAAAAGTGAGAGAAGAGAGCGTACACCTGTGTATGCGCATACACTTGTGCACTATAATATCTCCCGCGCCGAAGGCTAGTTCTCCGTTGATATTAGCCGTCACGGCCGAAATACGGTCTGGAGGACTATTTATTATTCGCAGTACATTGATATACTCATCACATTTTAGGCTCCTACAATCAGGCCCGACACGCGATATAATCGCGCGCGACACAAAGGCACCGCTCGTTGCGCGACTTGCGGTGCCTTTGTATCGCGCGCGATTTTATCGCGTGTCGCGCCTGTTTTTAGGAGCCTTTTAACATTATTCTGATAAACATAATCTAATTATTTTCAGTTTGAATACCTTAAAATCTAATCCGCTGATTGGCAACGGATTTAGAATAAATCACTGATATAAAGCGAATGAATCGGAAGTAAATTACAAATATACGTTAAAATGATAATAGATTAATTAGTCACGCATTCAGATCAAAACAGAGTACCACGTTTGATCTAAAAGCAAGCATTTCGAATGAACGAGGTACAAATTAAATTAATTTGTTGAATGCTAGGCTTTCCGCTACTTTCAATCAAAACACTTTATTTATGTTCTTTTCAAAGGAAAATAACGAAATAAATTGAAAATACCTTCCTTTGTAATTAAGGGGTCCTACCCGCTTTTGAGAGATGAGTAGTGAGACCCAACTTTGTCATGGCTTGGTTTTTATTTAATTTGCCTGCAGACAAAGTTTGTAGTGTGGTTTTGAAAAACAAAGACTTCTCAGTCGTAATTGTTGACTAAAGGATTATGCGATAAGTAGGGACAACAGCATAGATGTTTATGCTTTAGTTACTGACACTTTTATATTTATCTCTCATTAGTCTCTCTACGATAATGATCTTAGATTATTGAACAACATAACATCCCTTCAACTGTGTCGGCCATGTTTACGCGACTCGCCACCACTGTGGCGGTACTTCCAGAGTCGGCGCGTGTGATTAAAATGACGATAATATCTCTAAAGTTTTGTATGGGAGCTGTTTATAAAAGTTATGTCGTTGAAATCGTTATGAAACAAGCTAACATTTAAAAATGTAATGCAGTGTAATGTATAAAGCCTGTTTTCCCCGAAGAGTTAGCAGAGGAGTACCCGAAATTTCGCTAAACATAGAATTAATTAAAGGCTCCTTCAAACAGGCGCGACAGGTGATAAAATCACGCACGACACAAAGGCACCACAAGTCGCGAAACGGGCGGTGCCTTTGTGTCGCGCGCGATTATATCGCGTGTCGCGCCTGTTTGTAGGAGCCTTAATGATAGAAAGAAAGAAAGACCGGTCAAGTGCGAGTCGGACTCACGCACCGAGGGTTCCGAACAAATTTGTAGGTATGTAATAACTACATATTTACGGTATACGTAGTACAGGTATATGTAGTAACTACATATTTACGGTTTTTGTATTTTTCGTGTACTTGTGCTATATGACATTGTTTCTTGCCAATTTTCGTGATTCTAGGTCAACGGGAAGTACCCTATAGGTTTTGATTTCGGAACATAAACGCCCTTATCTTTTGATTGCGTTGTCTTAGAAGTTTGATTTTCCACTGCTTTAAGGGATTGCAGCCTCAAGGCTGCAATTCCTTAAAGCAGTGAATTAATATCAAATACTCAAGTTTTTTTTTCAACTTGATAACTCCACGCGTTCCTGAGAAAAGGGTTCTTGACTGACGGACATACAGACGGACAACGAAGTGATCTTATAAGGGTTCCGTTTTTCCTTTTGAGGTACAGAATTATAAAAAGTATTTATTGCGTCTCGTACAGGAAGATTACAAACTAAACACAGTCAAAAGTAAACGACCAAATTAAATAAAAAAAAAGTAACAAATAGAAAAATGAAACAGAAAGTTCTATACGAGGCCAAAAGGCACAGCATGATGCTGCGACATTAATAAAATAAATGGTGCAGCTGGTATTCTGATAGGGCCCGCTGTGATGTGACAGGCAATTAGAGAAATAAATAAATAATAAAAAAAAATGGAAAATCCAAAATTGCACAACTCGTAATGCTCATTTGATCGTATAAAAACCACACATATAGATATAAATATATAAGGTTTCAATAGGGTTCCTAATATGGGTAAAACGAATCTATTAAAAAGACATTGACTCGATTAATTGATTTATTCGCAAGCTACAATGTTTTCAGGTTTTACACTTGATAGACGGGATTTTTTTTAGAAGTATAGTGTTGTTGTTTTCGTTTCTACTGCATTAAATAAATTTTTGAAAAGCACAGAAATTAATCTCCATTAAATTATCTAAACATTAGTATATAAGTTAAGCAGGTTCTGTGTACTAGCAGGAGTATGACAATAGAAACAGTTGCAGAAAGAAGGTAAGAATTTTCGACCGTAAAGCACTCTCTAATTAATGATTAAACGAACTTACCTGTAAGTGAAGTTCGATCATAATTATGCGAGGTGTTTCGTTCGAAGAGATTAGATATTACACTTGTAGTCACACATACAATGTCGCCACTAATGCACTCAGTTTAAAGACAAAAAAAAAAATATGTAGGTACACTGACCCCCATCCTATAGATTTATTGCGTTCGATTCATCATTTAGTTCAGAGCTAAGTAATACTATACTCATTTCACAATTTTGGGTGCTTTTGGGAGGGCGGGATGCTAATCTCTTCGAACGAAACACCTCGCATAATTATGATCGAACTTCACTTACAGGTAAGTTCGTTTAATCATTAATTATGCTTCAGTGTTTCGTTCTCGAGATTAGATATTACACTTGTAGATATTGAGAGTAATTTGTGAAATGAATGCATTTGGGTGTTAGATAAATCAATGAATTATTTAAACAACAAAAGTATTAATCACGAATGATTATACAATTAGAGAGGCATTTAATTATATTTCTACATATCACAATTTATATAATTAAACCTAGGATAGGTTGTTACAAACAATCATGTAAGTAATTTTTCAATTACCATCTAGTAAAATGCTTCTAGCAAATAGGTCTCTAGAATTAGTTGATATAGGTCTGTTGTAAAACTTGGCAAAAGTTGTAGATGTGCCAGACCAGCCGGCAGTTTTTCGAATCAAATCTAAATTGACACCCATCCTATGAGCACGAGAAGTACTAGCATGTCTAGTACTGTGAGCAGAAAATTCGGTAACATCGATTCCACTGACCTGTAAGGTACTCTTTATCCACCTACTTAGTGTTTGAGCACAAACGTTATTATGTGGTTTTTTGGTGCTAATAAACAGAAAAGTGTGATTACTTCGTAACGATTCGGTTATACGTAAGTAATCTACCAATAATTTAGCTGGGCATATTTCAGGTCTTTCCTGAAAGTATGGTAGAATAAGCATTGGCTGATTTGATTTTATACTAGATGTTTTTATCAAATCAGGAATCTTAATAGATATTTCATTAGATGAAATACTAATATTTTCTACTTTAATTTTGGATAGGGTTTGGACCCTGTGGGCTGTAACAAGTGCAAGTAAAGTAGCCAATTTTTTTGAAATATTTTCGAACTGTAAGTTATCGTGGGGTACCCAGTAGGGTGGGCCACGAATGTATGAAGAAAAAAAAAGTAGTTAATTCAATTATGTAATAGCGATAAAAGGGTGTTATAGTAAGTCTTTAATTCATATCCAAAAGATATTCAAGATTGGACATCATATTCTGCCTCCGAATTGATCTCGAAGTTTTGAAAAATTTAACAAAAAAGCTTTTTTTTTAATCTTTTTAGAACAAAAAAATTACAAGATTTAATATAGTTTTTTGTAATAAAACGCAAGGTAATCGGATATATTCGTTTATTAAAGAAAAATAAAGAATCAATACGCAGTAAAAGTATGTTAATTATTATTTTTAATTAACTACAAAATCCTTCTTGCTGTCAAATTTTGGCATATCTTTGCGAGATTCTATCTGAGCCTTAATGAAGCCTTCTCTTGCAGATTTGCTGCATAAAGTATTTGATGCTTCAGTCACAGTCTTGACGGCCCGTTCAACTGCTTGAGTATGACATGGCAGGCGTATTAGAGGCAATTCACCCTCACCCCCTTGTGCAACAAATATTTGCAAATCTTCGACACTTATACTCTTGAGAATAGGAGGTTCGGTGACATTACGCTGCCAATCAATAAGATCGAGGTAAGAAGAGGCGTCTAGGTTTAAGTCGGGAACTTGAAACAGTCTGAGTTTTGTGTGTGTCTGTGTAATGGCACGGGCTTTCAGAATACGACGCGCAGCTAACTCACGAACGTGTTTTTGTGGATCAGTCAACATTGCCAATAATGCATTTTCAGGGTGAGCAAAATAGCTATTTCTTGTGATGACAGGATCTATTATAGTTTTGAGATTAGCTGGTAGGTACCTAGAGGCAGAGATTAGTTTCCACAAATGTCGTGTTCCGTCTTTACAAGTAGGATGAGTCTTTATGGCGAACCAAGTCGGAGTGTAAACTTTCACAACATAGGTTGCTAAAATGACTAGGTTTTCAGAAGGAGCTTCTGTCGCAACATAAAGACGGACTATTCGATTAGCACGGGTTAGCCATCTGGCATGAGACATCTTGCCTGGTGATTTATTGGCTAAGTCTTCAGGAAACACACCGCTTATGACAGCAGAGACAATCCTATACAAATATAATTGGTCGGTACTAAGATCTTGACTTGATAACTCTGGTAACTCCGAAGGAATCGGATGAAACTCAACAACACGTTTGTTTTCACAGTTTTCCAGTTGTTTTCCAATCGTTCCTGTAAATGTTTGAGGTCCAGATGTAGCGCCATCAATATGTGTGAACAAATGTCGAAATGGTAACTCATTCATGTGAAGCAAGCAAATAATCCATTGTAATGGTTTATTTAATCTCTTCTCTAGTAGACGTATGATACCTCCATATCTTCCAACGTTAACATTCGTTCCATCGCATCCAATCGCTAGTACAGATTCCAATGAAATGTTTTCTTTTAAAAAATAATCAGTAATGGCTTTTTCTATTCCCTTAGAAGTTCCAGAGGTTGGAGAAACATAGCCCAAATACTTTGATTCTGGTTCTTTTATCAACGAAATGTGCTCTTCTAGGATACTCTGTCTGTAACTTCTGCCTGCTTTTTTTGACACAACTAAGGTTTTATCTTTCCGGCCATCGAAATATAAAGCGGGTACTTGTAAAACTCTGTCTTTCGCCATTATGTTCTGTCTTGTTTTTGATCGTTCCCTGCGTAGCTTATTTTTGTCAATAACCGGTACGGATGATCTGGTAGCTTGCAAAACTACTGAAGCGATAGCTGCCCCTGCCCTGTCTGATATTCCGTACCTGTCACACGTTTTCGCGAGCGTAGAATAATCCATGCTAACGGTGGCCTTCTTTTGCGGAGCTGCAGTTGCAACTAGCTTGAGTGAATTGTCATCACCAGACTCATTGGAATCAGAAGAAGAAGAAATATCGCTTTGACGGGGCTGGCTTGTCGTTGGCTTATGTGAGGTGCATTCTTCCTGATATTTACGCGAGGCTATTTGCTTTTGAAGTTTCCGTTTTAAGTTTTTTTTAATTTGATTCGTGGTAGCCATATCGATGTTTCCTATTATCATATTTCGTGTGGTACGTTGATCAATTAAGAAACAGTGCTCCTTGACAGGTACTCTCCGATCTCTAGAACAGTTACACTCATTCAAGTTCTTACACTTGCAAGCAGAAATATCAAACAAAACCTTGCTGCCACGCCGGAACTCTTCTAATGTTTTTTCTGATATTTTGGGGTAGGACTTCAATAGATTTTTGTACTTTAAATGATAACTTTTTAACATTTGAGTCACTCTTGTGTGGGAGACAATAGGAAGAGATGCTTTTTTCCATATTTCTTCGATTCTAGTCGAGATAATATTCGCAATTTCCAAAAATGTTGGTTCCTTTTTAGTATCTTTTTCAAATTTGAACTGCCACCGCGCCCACTCATAATATTTCATAATTTCTTCATAAGTTGGTAGCATATTGTCTTTAATATCACTTATTTCACCAAGTAAAGGACACTTTAACGAGTTTCGAGTGCGTTCCATGGTAAAAACGAGCGTAACACAACTTCACGATTAAGTAGCCGTAGCGTCACTGGCGCGTAATAAATGTCGCGCAAAGTGCAATCGACGCCCCCCGCCACCTCACTTCACTCCGTAAATAATCAAAACAATGACGGTTACTCATTGGTTTTAAGAAGTTGATTATATTTGAATGTAAATTATATGAAAATCGTATTATAAGTCTCAATTTCCTTTATTCTTATTGGTTGTTGAAAGTAACCCTAAAAAACGAAAATATTGAAACTTCAAATCTAATCCGGAGGCAGTTAATCAAAATAGAAACTTATAATAATTTGCACATTTAATTTATACTATATTTAGCACCCTTTCATCACTATTACAATAAAAAAAAATAAAAAAATGAAAAATGACCCACCCTAGTACCCAGCTCGCTAGAGATGACCAATGAGGTATCCCAGGTCGAGTCGTATTTGGGTAAGGGTGGGCGAAGTCTAAACAACCCTTTAAATAATCTTTGTACCCGATCATCTTTAGTGATATGATTACCTAAAAGAAAAGTCAGTGCTGACCTGCAACTGTTCAATGTACCATACCGAGCACCAGAATCAAATAAATCAGTAAAAAAATAAATAATTTTTGGGATAGAGGCTTCATAAAGATTAATGTTGTTTTTCATACAAAATAGAAACCATTTTTTCAAACAACTATCGTATTGTTTGATAGAATTTTCCGATAGGGACGCTAACATGATGTGAACCGATGCTGGAGGAATACTTCTTCTTAGTAGAGATTCCCGCACAATACTCCGGCAACCAGGGTAATCCGCTTGTGTATCTGTCGGTTGCTGGAATGAGATATTATTAATTCTTTAGAAGAATGGAATATCAAAGGTTTACTTTTTAATAGCTTAGTAAACAAGGGATACCACGGTTGTGACGGCCATACCGGGACGACAAGTATTCCTCTAGCTTTGTCCCTAATGATCTTCCTTAATGTTTTGAGAATGATTGCGAATGGAGGAAATCCATAGAAATACCATTCAGACCAACTTATTGAAAAAGCATTTATATTATATGCGTCAGGGTCTTTGTGCCATGATACATATCTATCACATTTTTTATTGATACGACTAGCGAACATATCTATATCTGGCTCGCCAAACGATTGAACTAATTCTTGAAAGGCAAAGTCTGATAATTCCCATTCAATGTCGGGGTGAACTCGTCTCGATTCAGCATCGGCGATACTGTTCTCGATTGATGGGATGTATAGAGCAGAAACGAAAATGTTGCGAGCCTCACACCATTGCCATATACTTTTAGTGAGTTTTGTTAAATGGGGAAACTGTACACCTCCCATTCGATTTATATAAGAAATCGCAGTCGTATTGTCTATTCTTAAAATAATTTGACAACTAAATAGTTTTTTAGAAAAGATTTTTAAACCGATAAACGCAGCCATTAGTTCTAAATAATTAATATGCTGTTTTCTTTCCTCCTGACTCCAAGTACCACTTGCGGTTTTTCCCTCACAAGCTACACCCCATCCCGTAGTTGAGGCGTCAGTCTGAATTTCTAATTCGTATTCATCGAATTTTATTTTGCAAACAGATTTATCGATGCAATTTATCCACCAATCAAAATCAGAATCTAGGGTAGACGATAAAGTCATGAACTTCTCATAATTAACATCGCCTTCAAGACTTAAGAATTTACATCGCTCAAACTCTTTAGTATAAAGCCAGCCATATTCGATGGCAGGACAAGCAGATGTTAAAAGTCCAACTAAGCGAGCAAAATCTCTAATTTTACATCTGCTGAGGTTTTTAAATTTTAACAACTCCTTCTTAATTTTGAGACGTTTTTCTAAAGGCAAGCTAATTTCCATTGTTTTAGAATCAATGATAAATCCTAAATATCTACATGAATTACAAGGAATCATACAACTTTTAGCTTCATTTATAATGAAGCCCAAGGAACAAAGAAATTTCTTTGTAATTTCCACATTAGCAACGCAATCGTTATAGCATTGTGATACAAGGCATAAATCATCAAGATAGATTGTTGACAGATTACCGGTACACCGCAATAATTTGACTACAGGTTTCATGATTTTAGTAAAAACGTAAGGTGCGGTATTGAGACCAAACGGCAGAACTTTAAATTCGAATAAATTATCTTTCCATTTAAATCGCAAGTACTTTTTGGAATCTTCGTGAATTTTTATTAAAAAATATTGACATAAAACAATCTTTTGAAATAAGTTTAATGATTGTACGAAGGTCTTCTAGTTTAAAATGCTCAGTATTTATAAACACATTCAAACTTTTTAAATTTAGAATAAGTCTAGTTTTACCGTTTGGTTTCGGTACCAAGAATATATTTGATATAAATTGACCGTCACAAGGTTGACATTTAGAAACAGCTCCAATAGAAAGTAAACTATCTATAGCCTGTTCAAATTCATATTCTTCAGAACGAGAATATTTTTTAGGTGGTGGTATATTAATCTGAAATGGAGTGTGTGTAAAGGGAATGACATAACCCTTTATCCATGACAGTACAGTTTGGTCCGATGTTATTTGTGACCATTGGTTATAGTAATGACAAAGCCTGCCGGCATAGTTTACCGTGGTGTCTATTGACGGTTGCGGCTGTAGTTCGGACGTGACGATTTGGATGGCTGCACGTGCTGCTGCCTCGTCGAGGGTGCAGACTCCTTCGTTCTCCGAGGCGCCGTCGGTCTGCGGTACGGCGCTGGCTTCCAGTTTAAATTTCTGTTGGGTGGTGGAGGCTTTGGCTTGTTCGAAAAAGTCTTGGGCTGTGGACCAGACTTCAACTCGGCTCCTGACTTGTTTATGGCCTTAGCCGTTCGCAACGTCTCGGCGAGTTCTTGTCCGAAAAGTAAGCTATCAATTTTAGTCAGTTGCACCTGATCCTTTAAGTCCTTTTTTAACACAGCAAGTATGAAATTACGCCTGGTGACAGAATCATTATGTTGACAGTCGCACAAGATGCGCCCGGTATCTACAAGTAATTTTAATATGTTCGGATCTTTTGTCTCTTGAGACAAAACAATTGTAATAACTTGACTTAGACATGAAATAGCGCTAGCAATCTGCTTCTGTTTTGCCTGCATAGCATTATCTCGCTTCACTATAACGTCAGTGACTGCTGCCTTAATCTCAGGATTTAGGGATGGTGCGTCAATTAGCTTACAGTTGCCCGGAGGTAAATGAGAATCTAAGAGCTCCTTGCGGAGCTGTTTTGTCAAACCAGAAGTAGCTATGTATTCATAGCGTACGGCTAAATCCTTTTGGATGTTTTTGCCGAATGATGTAGTGGTTGATGGATCAGATCCCAATATTTCCATCACAGTTTCGTCTAACTCCTGATTATGATCTTCCTTTTCCATAACATTAGCATCATCAGCTGATAGCTGGAGAAGAGGCTCTTGTGTCGCTTCAGGTCCTTTCGGACAATGCAGTGACTCCAAGCACGAAGCGCTAGTTGAAGGTACCGATTCGTCAAAGTTCACCGGTAGGCATTCGCTATTCTCCGATTCCATAATTGTGTTATCTGTAATCGGAAATTATGAAAAGCTGTAGGTACTTTTCCACTAGGAAAATAAACCTTATTTGTATCGTGGTAACAATACAACGATTCGTAACGATATACCTAGTCGTTCTGTACTTAAAGAAAAAAAATTAGTGTTTATGTAGGTATTCGTCTTTTTATTTTGAATCCGACCCACAATTTTGAATAAATTACGGGTAAGATGAACTCATAAGCGTTGCATCGTAAACCCGAATTGAATGATTACCAATTATTTTGTGGTTACAGTTACCTGAACAGATAACACGACTTATTTATATACGTGATTAGGTGTAGGTAGGTACCTACAGATAACAGCGGGTAAGATGAACTCAAGGCGTTACATCGTGAACCCGAGTTTGAAAAAGGATAAGATGCAACTCGTGCGTAGCATCGTAAATCCATTAATCACCAATATAAAAGTAAATAAAGATACCTTGAGGTGTTGACAACATTGGCTCAGAATCTGAAGATGATGAAGATCTACGGCGCCGGCGTCCTTTTAACAATTTCCTTTCCAACTTCTTAATTTTCTTCTTAATATAACTATATGAATCCTTATCATCACGTTTCCTCTTCGGCATTTTGGTTTATGAGCACTAAGAACACTAAATTGCCGAAAAAACACTAGAACGCAAATAGGAAATACAAAGTGGCGGAGCACTGGAATGTGAATGATGAATCGAACGCAATAAATCTATAGGATGGGGGTCAGTGTACCTACATATTTTTTTTTTTGTCTTTAAACTGAGTGCATTAGTGGCGACATTGTATGTGTGACTACAAGTGTAATATCTAATCTCGAGAACGAAACACTGAAGCATAATTCGCATTATGAGTAGTACAACAGCTATATGCAAAAAGCAAATAAAAAAATAAAAAATATATTCCGCGCCAGACGTAACCTCATTACTTGTCTATGCCTTAAGTGTCAGAGGCACTCTGTGGCGTTCCTGTTACAAGCATGATGATGTTTCTTTATCTCTAAACCGGGCTTGGTTTCTGTACACCATTTTTTGGTGACCACTGGAAATCTGCGCTGTTCTTTGGATCTCCCATAGCACAGCATCATGCGGAGTGGAAGCCTTCTTGTCACAGTCACAGCGAGCAGGCTACTATGTATATTTTCAATAGTATAAATCTGTTTTGTTTTTATGTTTTTTATTCGAGTTATCTTATCTTTTAGTATGCATGTCGTATGTTTCTGTGAAAAATAAATAAATTTTTCTTGGCTAGGAATTGTGAGCAATTCTTTGAAAAAAGAGATATGGTTTTGATTGTAGCTAGGAATCGCTCACAATTTTCACAATTCCTATTTTCCTATTCCACGTTGCTAGCTACGTTTTTAGAATCGGCATCACAACAAACATCTCAACAAATAACCTCATTGTTTTCCATTCCCGATACGAAACGTTCACTTAAGAAACATCCAACAATATCCTCTTTAAATAAAATATATCTCTCTCCGCGCATTACATCCTTCCGAATGTCGTAACGCATTTAGGCGTTCACCTCGAGCCCTATAAGGTTTAACATAATATCATAAGATATTTCAGCAAGACTCCACCCTACTCACTAACTGACAAAAAGTTGTTTACCTAACTTTTGATTGCCTTCTTTACTCCGTTTGTTTACTTTTTTACTTAGAACGGGAAATATTATGAAACTTTTTTCGTTAAAGGCTCGAGGATACCTACCTACATAAATGGGTTTAGAACTCGATCGCCTTACTAAAATTTGTTTACCTGTGCGCTGTTTTTATTGGTCTTTCGGCTCTCGCGTGAAAGGTTTTGTTAATGGAGGAAGACGAGAAATGTCTATGTTTAATTGGTTTATTTTTTAAACAAATTAATGAATTTAATTGGAGGAATTGTTGCGTAACATGATTTCAAGGCTCTTTTGTTTGTATTTTTAATTTTATTACTTGACACAAAATATCTGAAGAGTTTCGAACAACATTTTGTAATTGGTTATTCCTTAATTAAAGACATTTCAAACAGCTGAAATGGCTCTTAATTCAAAAGAAACTATTAACGCTTACTTGATCCTTATTCAATGTCAATTGTCACGGCCAGAGCCAAACAAGTTGCGTAATTACAAATTGTAATTAAATCTAAAACATCGGCCGTTTGGCTCGACCATCCCGGACTTCCTAACTTAATTCGGAGCACGGAACAATTCCTGACGCCGTTGCATGGTAGGAGTTGGGATCAAGTGCGTTTTTGCGTCTGCCTTGCGGCTGTATACTCCCCAACCAATTAATGTACGCTACTTTAATTACACAACTTGTAGCGAATAAGTTTCAGCTGAAATTAGATTTAAGGTAATTTATTACCTTAATTCTCACTTTATAAATTACTTTTGTAATTAAGGTCTCAATTTAAAGTTTCGTTTGTTGGTCTGGACACGTGTTAACAAATGAGTTGGCATAGTTACACGATAGAATTGTATGAAGATGAATGTGGTGGAGTCTTAAGCCAAATATAATAATGTTTTATTTTCTCCATGAAGAGAAAATAATTTGGAATATTATGTATCTTGATGAGCACTGGTGGCCCAATGGTAACTGCCGCGACTTAAGAGTTGTAGGTCGTAGGTTCGAACCCAGACAGGCATTTTACTTTGTATGAATTATATCATGACCACTGCTCTCAAAACGGTGAAAGAAAACATCGTGAGGAAACCGGCGTCGCCTATTTTTCGACATTTAGCCGCATAATTTATACCTCCAGTATAGTCAAGTATCACGTAACTGTCAAAATAGTGACTAACTAACCTCAATCCCAGTAAATGTAGGTACCTTTATTTCATTTCTAAACCTGACCAAAACAAAGTCGGAAAGCTGAAATTAATTTAATGCACACAGTTTCAAAGCGCGTCCTTGATTGGCTCAGTGTCACCGGGGCGTGTTAGGACAGGATATGACTTTCCGGATTATAACGCCCGACTGTCGTATGGAGATTTCGAATTTCGTAATTCCGAGGCTCTTTTTCTGGTTCTGACGTTTTTATGAAGAGAAGATAGTGGAGTTTGGTGTTGAGATTTTGTAGGTGGTTTAGTTATTTTCTGAGATTGAGATATTATGTCCAAAATTATTAATATTGAGCTATAAAACTTGTTAAATACTTAATAAAAATCTTTAATTCATTCATTCTCTAACAGACAACGCACAGCCTAAACCGCTGATCGAGAAGTTATAACCCCTTAAAGGGGTTAAAAAGGGGATGAAAGTTTCTATGGAAGTCAGTTATTTCATCTTATGGGAAATCCAATCGGGCACACGGTTTGTGTTGTTATAAAAGTCCTAGGACTTTAAAAATTTTTCGGTTTACAGCTTTCAGGTTTCTTTAACATGCTTATTGCGAGGTGAAATCTGTTGTAATTGAAGCGTTCTTTCCGTGCAATAATCCTAACTAATATTATAAATGCGAAAATGACTTTATTTGTTTCGCTTTGCGAGTTGCGAAAATGAGTTTATTTGTTTCGCTTTGTCGCTAAAACGGGTGAACGGATTTGGATAAAATTTGGCACATGGGAAGATATCGGCCTAGATCGTAACGAAGTCACGGATAACAGCTAGTATTTTATCATTTGATCAAATTCAGGATTCAGATTTTGTCACCAAAAGATGACGTATTCTGAATCAGATAGGTACTTAGCTAATAGAATTTTTGAAGTGAAAACTTCTTTAGCGGCGTTGTACACTTTTTTTGTAATGGGTAAAAAATTTTAAACTCGCGTCAGGACACGTGACCAGATCGAAAATTCGTAAGACGGATGGCCGTAGACGGTACCGCGCGTGTTTTGTTTATAAGACGATTCACAAAATACACACGTAATTGTTCTAGTTTTCACTTCTGTCGGCATTCCCGGAGTGCCACTGTTTTTTTATTATTAATATACTGACCGCTCACAAACTCGAATTTAGAATCCCTTCATAATATATTTTTGAATGAATTTTAAACTTTTTATAGTGATCGTTCATTTTTTGTAACATTAGCACGGCTTTGAGCGGCCATATCTAGTGAAAGTGATATCGTCAGTTTTTTATACTGTTCATACAGGTACTACTTATAACATAATACCGTACTAGTATCAGTTTTCCTAGTTTTTGTTCATTTTTAGGGTTCCGTACCTTAAAAGGAAAACCGGAACCCTTATAAGATCACTTCGTTGTCCGTCTGTTTGTCCGACCCTTTTTCTCAGGAACGTGTAGAGTTATCAAGTTGAAATTAATATCAAATACTTCAGGGCTACAATCCATTGAAGTAGTGAAAAAATCAAACTTCTAAGTCATCGCAATCAAAAGATACGGACGTTTTTGTTCCGGAATCAAAACCTGTAGGGTACTTCGCGTTGACCTAGAATCATGTAATTTGGCAAAAAGCAATGCCATGTAGCACAAGTAAAGGAAAAAATCCGAAAACCGTGACTTTGTAGTTACATTAAAAAAAAATAAAAAAAAATCCCGTGAGAAACTATTAACATAGTACTAGGGTGGGTCCGTCCAAATGGGAGCTTCACAATATAATTAAAAAAAGCTTTGACTTGTATGAAACATATCTACGACTTTACATTATCATGTTATTTCTACCAGTGCCTACCTAAACAAAACTACCTTTCTCAAATATTTGACACTTGCTTGAACGTTCGAATGGAACACACCGGCAATTAGAACCAGCCTGTACTGCTAAAGGCAGAGAGAGCTACACAGATAGTCTCTACAGTACTTACCTACAATTTGTACGGAACCCTCGGTGCGCGAATCCGACCCACACTTGACCGGTTTTCGTTATTTGTAACCATAAAGGCTCGAACACACAGGTGCGACGCGACACGCGAAACAAAGGCACCGCAAGTCGCGCAACGAGCGGTGCCTTTGTGTCGCGCGCAATTCGCGTCGCGCGTCGCTCCTGTTTGCAGGAGCTTTAAAGGCTCTTTCAAACAGGCGCGACACGATACGCGACACAAAGGCACCGCAAGTCGCGCAACGAGCGGTGCCTTTGTGTCGCGCGCGATTATATCGCGTGTCGCGCCAGTTTGTAGAAGCCTTAACACGTCTTTGACCGGCTGCATGCGGGCAGACCGTCACCATTCTCCCCAGAGGAGGGCCCTACAGCGACCCAAAATTAAATTAGTCTTCCTGGCGATAGTTACCAAAAGAACGGCTATCTCTCGTAATGTTAAAATCCACTATCGAAATAAAACACTTGTAAGCAGTAACGTTCTTTAAACTGCATATTATTAAGTTAATTGAATATTGATATTGATTGCTCTTCCCTTTGTAAACCGTATTAACACAATTAACAGAGCTGAGAGGCTCACGGGAGCTTTAACAGCCGTTCAATTAGTATCTTTTTATTTAATTAATAAAACAACGTGATAGAAGTATCTTTATTTGTAGTTATTGGAGCAAAATGAAAAGGTTTCACACTTTTTTTTTAACTTTCTTTTTATATAATTTTGTTTTTTAATTTTTATTTTATTATTATGTTTAGTTTACTCTGTGATCTTCCTGTAAGAGTCACATAAATACCTTTTCTTTCTTTACCTGCTACTTTTTTATACTTGCTGCTGCCCGCGACTTCGTTCGCGTGACATGAATATCTTTTGATTTTCTTTCTTTTTCTAAAATAAAAGTAGTATAAGCACATATAGACCTAGATAACACAAGTAGCACAATCTGTATGGAAACCAAGCATGGCATTTTTTGGACTACCAACTAACTAATCCAGTAAGTTTACAAACAGCCCTTTATTTACATTTAATTTCTACCATGGCAACACCAACACCTCTCCAGCAACACTGGCCTTAGCGGATGTTTTAGCACGATTACCTGCCGATTATGACGTACGTTTTGCCCCCACATGGTGGTCCGACGACCTTGTGAAGGCCGCAGGAACCCGTTGGATGCGAGAAGCACAGAACCGGTCGAAGTGGAGGTGCTTGGGGGAGGCCAATGTCCAACAGTGGACGTCTTTCGGCTGAAATGATGATGATGATGACTATGACGTCACAAGCACTATTTAGCGATGGAAAAATCAAATCGATTCAAAGACAAGGCACGGCACCCATCTCGCCCCAGCCCCGGGGCCTAGCGCCAGCGCTCACGCTCACTCAGCCGTACACAGGACTGAGCGCGAAAGTGGCGGCTTACGATTTTTGTACGTACGTTGGTGCGAGTTTTGGCACGCGAAGTAGTTGCTCTTGCGTTATCTAGGTGTATCTATATCTGTGAGTATAACTGACTCCTTATAACATCAGCTATCTGTCAATGAAAGTCCCGTCAAAATCGGTCTAGCCGTTTCGGAGATTAGCCAGAACAAACAGGCAGACAGAAAGACAAAAAAAAACTGTTATAAGTGCAGTATATACGTTAATGACATTACAAACAGACACTTTAATTTTATTTATTTACAAACAGACACTTTAATTTTATTTATTTGTGTGTATAGATATTTTTTTTGTATTTGTTTGAGATAACAGCTGTACCACGTACCTAGTTAATTAGAGCTTTTTCGACTTGGAACGAGGAACTTAATCGTGAGTCACGTTCGACTCGCAACTTTGCTGTGTGATGTCTCACGGAACTTTTATA
Source organism: Luperina testacea (assembly GCA_927399505.1). Taxonomy (NCBI): domain Eukaryota; kingdom Metazoa; phylum Arthropoda; class Insecta; order Lepidoptera; family Noctuidae; genus Luperina; species Luperina testacea. The sequence goes on from OV656771.1 coordinate 8,038,145, forward strand.
ACTACCTATTTCTCAGACGACGACTGACCAAATATTTCAGCAAATATTTTATTTTAGCTTTTGTCCACTTCCGCCCGCGTGGATATCGGAAAATATCCCACGGGAAGTTACTACCGGGTCAAAAGTATCCAAGTTATAAATTATCTGTAAAAGAGGTGAAAGACATAATCATAGTACTAGAAATAGGGACCTATTAGTTCAACCAGGTTTCAGACTGGCTAAAGTAGACTCACCTTTTATGGGGTACTGTTTAAAATGTTATAATAAAATACCTCCCCACATTCTTTAACTGAATGAGACAAAATTCATGTCTTGTATAAAATGCACACTAAGCAGTCAGACATATTATAAGTTGGAGGATTACATTGCTGATAAAAATGCCTGGCTCAATGCTGTTCCTGCTCCACACCACAACTATTTGATTAACACTGGAAAATGCTGTTGGAGCTGCTGAAGATTGTAAGACTATATTTGCATTGCTCAATTTCCCTTGTGTTGTATAATTGCATAGCACAATGTGAGTTCTATGAATGTCCTATACCCTATGTACCATTTACCGGGTAATATGTCTTTCATTGACTTGAATGTGCCCTGGCGGCTGATAGTATGTCATGCTCACAAAAATGTCTCGCTGTCTGGCGTGTGTATTGGATCATTTAGCTCCCTTCAAAATGGTTGAGCTGAATGGTGCTGATCTATGCTTCATGGTCGTGAATGGGCGCCGTCAGTTGGGGCTGGTCATCACTTAGCTGCCTCGGCTTATTTTTAATTATTTTATTTTTGGATTGTTGTTTTCTTACTACATATTTGCTGTACTCTGGACGCTTTAAACGCGTATGTCTTTTTTACATCGTTCTCACATATAAACAAAAAAAAATAAAAATAAAAAATTAAACATTAATGAAAAAAAAACAACAAAAAATTCAACATTAATGATGTAACTAATATTTTTGTAAAAATATAATTGAATAGAGTGTCCATGGAGTTTCTTGCCCGTTCTTCTACATAGGTACTTACGGTTTGGAATGGGCAACTAGCTTCATATTTTCTGACTGACCGACTTCTTGACAATTCAAAAGTGCTTGTACATGATTTAATTTAAATAAATGCTTTGAGTTTGAGTTCTGTGTGTCAAATTTCATCTAAATACGTTCAGCCGTTTTTGAGTGATTGACTAACAAACATTCAAAATTTAACATTTATAATCATCTAGTAATTGTTTGTCTGAACGCGCTATTCTCTGGAACTATCTACCAGTCAGATTTGTGATTCCATGCGCTTAGTAAATTAAAAAAAAAATCGTTTTATTGGAAACGTTGTTTGTTAAGATGTGTACAATCATGTGAATCTGTCACTAATTACCAATCATCCTATTAGGATCTTGATTTTCCACCACTGGCTATTTTCATCATCAAAATTCGTCAAAAATAACGCGAAAAATAAGGTGCTAATATTAATAACGAGCGATGTTGTAGGGAGGCTCGTTCATATTTACGCACATTTTCAGTCTTAATTTCGTCCCGAAGCTGAAGGCAACAATCTGGTAAAATGCAAGATTGAATTTGCTCCTGATAGCTAATTTATTTCTCCCTCGAGGCGTCGTGTACACTCAACCGCGTTAACTTGTAACAATGTTATCATACAAAATCTTTTGAATATTTTTTTACATTTTAATTTCGCAGCTGTTTTGAGTTGTTTTGGTATCGTTGTCAATTTAAATTAGGCAGGTAAATTAATCATTTCAGAGCTGTCATGTGAGGACTTTTTGGGTTGTAATTTTGTTGTTTTTTCCATGGTTGATTTAATTTCGTAAATTAACATTGTACTTGCAATTTATGTTTGTAACGATTAAAACAAGTTTTAGGATGATTTTTGGTGTTATGATTTGAAATTGCTACAACAGTGGACTTAGAAGGCTAAGTTACCAGCCAATCGATTCTGCAAAAATCTCATTCTGAAAATTTTAGTGAAGTGACCTGAAAAAAAAATCCTACCATCAGGTAAAATGTCATCTCACTTCAAGCTCACTTCACCTTAGTTTTTAGAGTAAGATTTTTATAGAATATACCCTCAGTTCTATGAAGTATCAAAGTAAATTAGTAAAAGGTATTTTCTCTCAGTATACAATTCTCAACAAACGGTTAGTGGAAAAATCAGAAAAAGTTTCTGTAGTAAGTACCAGTGTGTATTGTGTGTCTCTTAGTCTGTGCTAAATAAATGTATTTTCTTTCTTTCTTTCACTAAACCTTAAATTGAAAAAATGATAAATGATTTTATTTGTGTAAGTAAGTTTATACACACACTTTTACACTTCAATCATATTTTTAAAACTAAATGAAGTCAGCATTTTCTATCTGACTACTCTGAGAAGAAAGGCAGAAAAAAAAACACAGCGGTTACGGTCTCTTCTAAAGTCCAGACATAATCTTGGTCAGATCATGTAAAGACCATGTAGATTAGCGTCTGAAATGGTCTTTTGGGACCTGTCCAGTCAGAGCTTAATGTTGTATTGCATGCAGTTGATTTGGTTGTGCTGTTTACAATTGAAATTAAAAGTCCGATTTTAAAATGCATGTTAAATCTCAGTTCGGATACAGTTAAAGATTAACCGCAACCAAACGACTTCTATCTAAAACGAAATCTAGACCGAAATAACCAATTAAAATCCCAAACAAAACACACTTTCGCTGGTAATCTAAAATAAATGTCGCCATCAGATAGTCTTTGTGGCGACACACCGAATAGCTCGTTAAAATGTGCCCCGCGATTTCTAAAGTACCATATAAAGAGTAAAACGCAGAATAAAAACGTGCAACGTTATTCGTCTGTATCTCAGTCAGACATAAACCTCACAAATTGACCCATTTCAAGATGAACGTAAAACTAAAGGCCCCCCACATCCATTACCGGCAACCCGGCAACCTGGCAACCCTGCAACCTTGCCGGGTTACCAAGGACGATACTTCACCACTTACGGGTCAATAAAAACGCGCGCACAACATAATTGTGGTCATAATATTATGAACGTGAACTTTGTGGAAGAATTATTGACGTGACAACGTCTAATAAATCGATGAAGCTGGCTGCACTCACGAAAAAACATGACTCATGTAGCGTTACCTCGCGGCCTCGCTCTGTAGCGTTCCATGGCGGCTTGAAGTGCAAGCGAATATTAACAAATGCAATGCAACTATTCCATCAGTATTTTCTTATGACGTTGTCACGTTCAACTATCGTCAGTAAACCGACTTTACAGACAACCAATTTTTTCTTGTATAGGGAAACATTTGTAGTCTACTATAAACTATTAATTAACAGGTAACATAATTCATCTCTTAAGTTAAATATTTTTGCGAATAAATGCTTGGTTTCTTAAGCATTTGGTCTCAATGGTCTAGTGGTCACTAGCGCTAATGCTGAGAGGTCCTGGTTTCGATTCCCAGGTTGAGCAAAGTGTTAGTAGCAGCCCGGAGTCTTGTTCATGGCAATAAACTTGCCCCCTATTAAATGGGAGTTAAAAATAACTGTCGAAATGTGGGAGTACTAATAGGTATAACTCTGGTCAACCCTTCGGGGAATTCAGGCGTGATGTTAGAATTGCTATGATGCTTAACAGGTGATGCCTACAAAATGTTATAAGGAAAGGTTGCAGTTTCCAAAGAGCAATCAACAATCGTACGAAGCCACAAAAGGATTGTACAGACGCCAGCACATCAAGCTACCCGAAACTGTCAAATTTTCCCAATCAACTTTGAACCTTATGCTTTAGGGATAAAGTCGAAAATCTACTAAAGAAATTTGACAGATTGTAGTAACTTGATAAGCTGACGTCTGTACCTATGTGAAATTTATTATTTATTTATTGGTATTGTACACCAAGGTATTTTGTGTCAATAAACTTATTTTATTTTTATTATTTATTTTATCACAATCGACGATTATCAAGTGTGATTCCACCAATACTGTCATAAGATTATTACATCTTGTTAAGCACATGTTTATCAGTGTCTTCGACAGTATTATGTTAACTGAATTCAATATGATGCCAGACATCGTCGTACCAGTTGTTGAATTATTAATATAATAGCTTCATGAGCGTATTGCTGGGTGGATACAACCTAGTTTTACACGGACGCGGAATAAATTCATGAAACGACACACCTTTTCATCGTCTCCTTTAATATCTCCGTGTTTTCTCAAGGTTACCATTTTTTATGGTATGGAGTAGCAGATAAGTGATTGATCCATCTAAGGACCTTGAAAAAACCATTTGCCTATCCTTTTCTCAATTATTTTCGGGTTCCACTTCCAGTCTAACCAGATCACCGTGTTCAAATACACGAGCGGCACGTTGTCGACGACAGCCGCAGACGTGTCAACAGTGGGCGTCGACGGGTGTCTGCGGCTGCCGTCGACGCGTGTCGACGGGTGCAGTTGTCTCTGTCGTCAAGGCGTGTCACTAGTGTGTATGAGCACTTAGAGAAAAAGTTAAATAAAAATGTTATAACGAATAATAATATAACGAACAAACCTATTCTATTGCAAGGTCTTGAGAGCTACAACATATGTATTTATTTACTAAAAACCTAGAGAAGTATAGTCAGGTTAGACCTCTGGAAATTCTATTTCGAAAAATAAAATGTTCAGACCTGGTCCTGCGTGTTTTTGTACGTGATTTCCAAGGCTTATTTAATTTAATTTTGCTTCTAAAAATCTTTTTCCCTAGTACTCTTTTGGCTACATTATTTAAGTATTTCTAGGAATATTGTGAACTTAAGTCCTGTGTTCGAGCCTTAATGATGCATTTTAATGACTCTTGAAAAACCTGTGCTCTTCAATGAAATTATAAAATCTGAATTGTGTCTGCGTTGTTATGTTTGAATGAAATTGTGTGGGTAGTTGTTTGTTATTTATTTTATTCTCAATATTTTGTAAATGGGCCTTTGTTACTTGATTATTATAATCAATGTTGACACTTTTTTATGTGGAGGGCTATAAGAGTATGGAAATACCAAAGAAACAATGGATGGACTGTGTGAAAGATTATGTGTGAGACATGGCTAGAAAGGTGAACTAAAAGTGACTACGAAGGAAGAAAAGGAAATAATAATTTAACAATAATTTCAATATTTTTTATAATTTTTAGCTAATTTTAATTTAACTTTTATTCTTTTTTTTTTCACTTTACTTGTTTGTGTCTAAACATCAGTATAGCCCTGACTCTTGTACTAGGAGTTTCTGTATCACAAGAGCCAGAAACAAGTTGCGCTGATTGCGCGCAGAGAAATGATGATGATGATTTTTGCATTTTTAAGGACTGCTACATGAGCGCTCCGTAGGTTAACTGATCGAGGAGACAATCATACCAACCTAATGAACTTTTAGTTACTTGACAATGATAATTATATCAACCAACAAAATTAAAACCCACTCAGGATGTGACCGAACACTCAAACAGATTATCATTACATCACATCTTCATCATTGTCTTACAAAAACACTTCAACAATCAGAGTAAAAGTGAACATTCAAAGTGCGTCAATTGAATTATTCTAAGGCGAATGTCATCACTCTACTTAAGGCGTAGATTAAATAATAATGAGTTGGAAGGCAAAGTGATGACATAAAATCTCGCGGGAAAATTGCTCGAAACACTCGTCTTTACTCTCAAGTTTGCATAATGAAATACTTGTGGAAATACAATATAACTTGAGTAGGAGTCAAGTTAAGCAGGCAATTTGTATTTTGCTAACTTTTCATTTAGTTATAATAGTAAGATAACTTTGTTATCAAGCTGTGACGTAATTATTAAGTTTGCAGCGTTTATTATGTTAGTTATTCAAAATGGCGGCTCCGAGATGATGCCTTGTTTGCAGAAAATAGAAAAATAAAAGTTGCAATAATATATTTTTATATCAGTTCATCAGCATCAGTAATCTAATATTAATGAAGCATTAATATAGATTTTACTATAAGTACGATTTCGGCTTTAAGGGGATTACATGACCTAAAGCACGGTCACTGTCGGACTGCATAGAAAAGAAAGAGAAGCGCGATGACACAACGCTGGTAATTTATTGCAAAATTTGAAGCAATTATCTATTTACAAGAAATCTATTGTTTGGACTAAAATATTAAAACACTTGCTTGTAGAATAATCTGACAAAAAATCTGAATGGTTGTATGTATATTAGTATGATTTCTATTGTAAAAAGAAAGTTTTTAGAGGTATCTTCACGATTTTTTCTATGTATCAAATTAGTTGTAATGTTTTCAACACACTAACTAGCATATAGTCTGAAGAATATCATGTGTTTTTCTGATTTTGTTTACCGTAGTCGATCATACTTTTAGGCATTATAAAACTTGCGTTTTTTGCGTTTAGGTCCTGTAGTCCCCTTAATATCGTGTCAATTGTTTATTTGGTTTGTGGGTAGGTAGGCACTGGCTTCAATATTCAGTTTACAAAGTACGAATTGAAACTTAAATTACCTGTGAGCCATAAAAAAATAAATAATTAAAATCGCGTCACCATATCTGCTGTACCGCACCGTAACTATTGTGGTATAGTAATTTTATTCTAGGTGCATCGTCTTCACATTATGATTAGTGTATAAAAATATTGTATTATATATATTTATATACGTAACTACCCTACCATACGAAACTACCTTTGGATGGGGCTACTAGAATCAATGCAATTTTTTTGTAAATTTTGACGTTGAAAAGTGTCTTTTAAGTACCTATTTGAAATAAATGAATTGACTTTGATTGTGGCTTCGCGCCTATAAACTGATTTTCTACGCATTTATGTTAAAACTTCTATAAAATAATAACACCTACACAACGAATAAACCTATTTCCAACGTAAAATTCTGATAACAAGAACTCACTTTATAAGAAACGACGGAAAATTTCACATCAATTGTTTTAGCAATTTCAGGGTTATGTTACGGTTTGTGGGGCGAATAAGATTGCTATCCTTAATAAAGTTTCAATTCTCAGAGGCACTTTGAGTCAGCCTCCTTGTAATTTTGTATACCTACTAAAGACTCGAGCAAGTTCCAACAAAACAGTCCTTAGACTGAGTTTATTGAATTAGTACAAAAACTGAGACTTAATTTTATTTGAACACATTTCAAGTGGGCGTATCTGTCAAAATATTCTTTAACTTTATAGCTGTGATTATTAGGTAATAGCATATACGATTTCCAAGTTCTACGCACAGGAAAAGATTGAACTTTAAAAGAGACTTCTATCTTGGTTTATATACTCGTTTGGACAAAGTGCAACACAACATTAACAAAAAAACACTTTAAAATTCACAAACGACACACAACATACAGTTACAAATCATAAAGTTAGAAGCTCTATTTTGCACTATTAAAAGCATTTTACCGCTGTTATTTGAGAAAAACTGTCAGATATCACATTTTGTCGTGACACAAGGCTGGATTTTACGGTTTCCTTCAGCAGGGGTGCGAAAGAAATTAGCACAGAAGGTCGGCTCTATACAAGGAGTAGAAACAGGCACACGTTCACATAAATGCGTATGTACAGCGATTTCGAACGAACGTCAGTCGCGAGCGCGCTTTAACTCGCTGTGCATGTGAGCGTATCCATGTGTTCGTGAGTTTTTCGCACGTTGTTTGAAGCTGAGTTTCTGTAACAATTTATTTTGTGGCATGGGCATATAATCCCGGGCGTCGGTCTGTGTGCTCACTGAGACCGTGTCTCCAGTGTCACCCAGGCGATTAAAGTGATTTACAATGTGGCCTCTGGCCCAAGAATTAAGAAGTTTATTTTAGTTCTTTGAACTAGGATTTATTAAGAGACGTATTAGATGTGTGCTGGTTTTAGTATTCGTACAATGTATGAGGGTTTTACTAAAGTTATTGCTAGCAATTCCGGAAGCGTGGGTTCCATTGCAGTACTTTAACCACAGTATTTTTAGTTTCCGATGGTTGTTACATGAACAGGAGTCACAATAAAATGCTCTAGGCTACAATCAAGCTTCTACAAAACAAAAAAAAAGGATCTGTGTGTTCCATCCGTGCTTGTTACTTTTATAAATGGCAGAATATTGAAACTTATTCTGACACTTTTTTTAAGTTAGTCTACACTGTCACTGCCACTGCTGAGTAAGGCCTCTCTAAATCCTTCCAGGTATCCTTTTCTAGAGCCTCCTCGACCCAACCCTTGCGGTTCGCGTCTAAGGTCATCTCGCCACCTCTTCCTGGGCCTCGGTGGCGCCGTCGTCCATGCTCAGGCCCCCACGTGTGAAGACTATTTATCACCTAAAGATATTTTGTAGCGGCAGGAAACTTTTTGAAATTAAGTGTCGTTTCGAGAGTACTTACTAATAAATGAAACATCACATTTCACAATTTTCCTTGGAGTCAATGAAAATCACAAACAAGAAGCCAATAAATCAGTGCGTCCTCAATTATTTAATTGGTGTAGTGTTTCCATGGCGAATATAGTCGTAGGTAAAGGTACGCCAGTGGATCAATAATTATAAATTCAACATTAATGATGTAACTAATATTTTTGTAAAAATATGATTGAAAAGAGTGTCCATGGAGTTTCTTGCCCGTTTTTCTCCATAGGTACCTACGGTTTGGAATGGGCAACTAGCTTCATATTTTCTGACTGGCCGACTTCTTGACAATTCAAAAGTGCCTGTAATTGGTTTATTTGAAATAAATGTTTTGATTTTTCATCATCAAAGTGAATGTGTGTATGCGAACGTTACAGTAGCTACACACATCTAGAACTTAAGTACATTCATTTGAGTATTACGATACCACAGTTAGACTAACAAAGCCAAAAACTGAAAACAACTCTCATTTGCATTAGACGGTTAAAAAAGACCGTAATCAGTGCCCAAAAATATTGTAATACCTACTTTTATTTAATGATCTTCATTAAGCCGTACTTAAACAACTGACTTTCCCCTTATATACCTAATTTAGGTTAAGTACAAACGCCGTGTTTCTTGAAACAAGATCCTTAAAGCGAGATTCAGTAAGAAGAGACTGAATCTCTCCAGCGTACTAATAATAAGAAAAAAATCAAAAGAATTTAACAAGTGGTGTTTCGTAGCGGCGAAGGACGGCGATGACAAATGCTCCCTCGGGCCCGCTCCACTGAAACTTGGACTGAAAATCCCGCAATGTTCACCAACTTATTCCTACTCATCTGTTATGTTTCATTTGGGTCGAGTTTAATGAAAATGATAAAAATATTCCAGCAACCCTTAGACTATTGTTGTACGTTTTTATTGTTTAACCTTTGTTTGTTATAAACATAATGTAGGTACTCGATACGTCATCAATACAAAGGGCAATATTGTTTCATACTTTATTAGATACTAGCTGCGCCCCGCGGTTTCACCCGCATAAGTTCCGAACCCGAGGGAATATTGGGATAAAAACTACTCTGTGTCCTTTCCCAGGATTCAAACTGTCTCTATACAAAATTTTATCGAAATCCGTTCAGTGGTTTAAGCGTGAAGAGGTAACATACTGACAGACAGACAGAGACTCTCTTTCGCATTTATAACACTAGCTTCCGTCCGCGGCTTCGCCCGCGAGGTATGTCGATAAAAACTATCCTATATCCTTTCCCTTCCTATCTCGCTGCCAAATTTTATCGAAATCCGTTCAGTGGTTTAGGCGTGAAAAGGTAACATACAGACAGACAGACAGAGTTACTTTCGAATTTATAATATTATTAGTATGGATTTGTTTGTTTTCAATTATTTCGCGTGTTGTTTTCCTGTACGATGTGTTAGACGAAATGAGATCTTTTATTCAATTTATTAGAAAGTAAATTACCATCGTACTACCGGGAGTGCTTCAATTTCGCTTGTTTGAATTCGTGTCGTTGTGTAATCACAAGGCTATGGAGTGTTTACACGTGTGCCGGGTTACTAATGCTAATCATCCATTGCGACTTACGTACAAACTCAAGCATTGTCTGGGACAAGTTTATTATTCTCATAAGATTAATGCACGAGTATCAACGCCGAAATAAGATAAAAACTTTTTATTCTTACCGCAAAAATCCATTTCCAAGTTAAACAGATCTTTTCGCGTTTTTTGCTCATTGAATCTGAGAGTTTTTGTTCCATATTTTTAAAGATTATCGCTGGAGTTCATTTGGAACTTTACCTTAATGAGAAATGTAAGGCGGATATCTAAAGGGGTAGGTGTAAATTAAAGGGGGCCGGAAGAAGTTAAATTCTAGACGGAACTTTTAATTACAATCGGTGACCTTCGTTATCATTAGTTAATTAAGTTTGATTGAAATTGGAATAATTTGGAGGCGTTTTTAATTTGAAGTTAAACTAGTCATTTATTAAGGAATAACTAATTGCATTTACTGAATACTTTTTAAAGGCTCACTTTCATTTCTGCTTTCGGTCTGAATTTTCAGATAGAGATCCTTACATGAATATGTATGCAAAAGTAGAGTTACTAAAGCAAAGGATTATTAAACAGCTCTCGAGCCGAAATGCGGGGATAATGACTAGAGGCTCAGAAAGGGTCTAGATATTTAGTAAATCTTAGTAGGTAACATAAGGGACTGACTAAGGGATTTTTAGGCTTTGGAAGCCTTGGGCTTAATGGGGCGAAACGATTTGTCAAAACTTAAGAGGTGTAATTAGAGGACATTTCAAATTGACGTACCTACCTACAATCTAGATGTAAAAAAAATATACGCAGGCAACAATACGATTAAATGAAAATACCGGCCATACCAGGGTACCTGGTTTTGAGAGCAGTAGTAATAACAAAGTACAGCGTCTGTCGGGGTTCGAACCTACGACCTGAAACTCGTAAGTCACGGTCATTACCACTGGGCCACCATTGCTCTCCTCATTGCCCTGTCATAAGTTAAAAGAAAGTTTAAATTATTGTCGTAACCTCGTCTCCACATTGTATATCCCCATAATAGAATTTATATAGATAGATATCTACAAATAAAAGTAAACAACGTCTCCCCCATAAAAAGCAAACAGTTATCTTATAAGGGGTCTTACAAGGGATGCGGAGTTCAGTGTGTGCAAACGAAGGGATGACACCGCGTCATCCCCAGCTCAGCTACTCACTTGGCAATTATAGTGGCGTAACTGTTTTGGTTTGTGCTTAGTAGGCAACTCTGAGATCACTGAAACGTAGAGTTGCTCATAGTCAAATGAATAAATTGTAGTAGTAGTAGACCTTTTTTTTTTGTTTTCGGGGGGAAACCTTCAAAAGGCATCTGGACTTTGGGGGAAAAGACCGTGTGGGATTCTTACCTCACTAAAACCACCCCGGTGATCACCATCAGCACATGGAGGGGAGCCCGTTACCTCTTAATAGACCAATCCGGAAACCCCTCAGTGCAACGCGTGTTAGGGCACGTCTCTGGGGAGACTATAATGGGGTCTCCCCTGATCCTCACTATGCACGGCAGCACGTGATCACAGTGCCACCGTATTCCCTGAAATCACTTGGTGGGCAGTCAGAGTCCCCACTCTTAGCGCCCGCGATTCCAAAGTCCCGCCTGAGTAGTAGTAGACCTAGTGGCCCAGTGGTAACGGCCGCGACTTACGAGTGTAGGTCGTGAGTGCGAACCCAGTCAGGCGCTTTACTTAGTGTCAATTAATTCATCATCACTGCTCTCAAAACGGTGAAGAAAAACATCGTGAGGAAGCCGGCATGTCATAGAACCAAAAATTCGAAGACATTTGTCATATACCCGCACTGGGCCCACGTGGTGGATTGCGGTCCACTCCTTCTCACAAAGAGTACGCCTGCGTCTCAGCATTGGGAACAGTATAGTCTGATTTTGCTGTAAGTTTAAACAACAAAGCAAACAAATACGCTATGCGCGGTAGGTTGACTCTTAGCACCGGATTTTTCAAGTTGCTTTTAAATTACGTACCGCAAGAGTTGAGCAGCTGCGTATCTTATGTTGCTACAATCTTTAGGCGCTATCTACACGGGCATGATTATCGTGAGGATAGTCATGCCGTGACATTAAATTGTATAGAAACTGTATGGACCAATCTCAACACGGCGCTATCATCGCGGTGAGAATTAGATGGCACGGCGAGACTATCATCACGATTCTCTCGCCCGTGGAGACGGCGCCTTAGGTTCCTGAACTTCGTTGCAGTGCGTGCGAGAAGCGATAAGTCAGCAGATGAATAATATTTGCATGTATATGCGTGTCGGAATGAAATAAGTAAGAACTGGTGGAGGCGGTTTATGTAACCATAGGCAAAAAGTATGGTTACATAAACCTCCTGGTTATGCTTTAACCATAAAAATCACTAGACAGTATGGAGATAATTATGACCTGACTTTTTCTTGTCTTCTTCTTCTTCTTGACTTGTCTTCTTTGTATCGAAGAAGATAGGATGGAAATCGAACTAAGCCTTGTTTGTAAGTGTCTACATGAGTTGAATAAATTCATGTATCCGTCAAGTCACGAAGCATGTGAGTAAGGTTGCGGGTAAGGTTTTATCGGTTTCGATACCAACATGACATCAGATAGAAATACAAAATGATCAGATAAGTAATAATATAAGTATCTAAGTTAAAGGATTCCCTTATCAATCACAACACCTGTGCAAGATAGAATTCGTTTATGAATAAACTTTACCAATCTGTTATCAAAACTCTTCTAGGTACGGCGTTAATTTATTCCAAGCCCATTTATTTTCCCATAGCTGTTTCATTGAACGTAATTAAAATTGAGTATAATTGTGGTACGAATAGAAGGATACGGAAGGGACCGCTTGCTACGTGCTTGCAAACTAATTACAAATATTATAATTTATTGCCAAAATATAATGGGGAATATTTTGCGAGTTAATTATCTGATAATATTTTGACTTAATATTGTGCCGTGTGGACTCTGGTTGGGAAGGTACTTCATTTTCCCGTAGGGTCTTTTTTTTTTGTTCAGGATGGGAAATCAACAAATGACCCCTTCGGCTCTGGGTGGAGCGGAAGGGAGTGTCAGACTCTTACTGACTAAAACCCACCCGTGTTCCTTCCTTAGCGCTTTATGTTCTGGGCCAGAGGTAACCCTTTCGGACTATTCCGCTGACTTTCCCTAGGGTCTCAGTTATCATTGAGTGATAGAGTAGAATTTGTCTGCTTAGATCTGCCTCTATCAATACTGCAGGGTGAGTTACCTATATGCATACATACAATATTTTGCTCTTTTAGGTCAGTCAGAATTTTACTCTAAATTGTATAAAATTTACGGTTCAGCACATTGTTGGCACGTCGAAACTATACTGTTCCTGTCTAACTTAGTTTTTAAATACAAAAATTGTTTTTGTAAGCCTAATCTATATCACACTAATATTATAAAGGCGAAAGTTTGTGAGTGTGTATGTGTGTGTTTATATGTTTGTTACTTCTTCACGCTCAAACGGCTAGACTAATTTTGATAAAATTGTGTATGGAGGTAGTTGACACCCTGGATTAATATATAGGTTACTTTTTATCCCGATATTTCCGCGTGATCGACATTTACGCGGGTGAAACCGCGTGGCGCAGCTAGTCGTTCTAAAAACCAATACCTATTATATACCTAGCAGAGCTATCAATCCAACCTATCTACCACGATATTGTTGTTGTTTTGGCAAAAAAGGCTTTAACGTTTTAATAATGTTTGACTGGATCTGCCAAGCTGATTATTTTGTTCATTAATTTATTAAGAGCTTAAGTCATCCGGAAGCGGAAAAAATTGTTTATCAATAGAGGCGATTGAAGTGTTTGGTTATTGAAAAAAGAGAAACAAAATTGTTTTCTTAAGAGCGCTATCACAAGTTTTTCTTGTTTAGAGCGTTTGACTCGAGTTTTGATTTGTGATTATGGTTTAACTAAAGTCACAATAGTAAAAAAAATACATGCCCGAGAAAGTTTAATTCCTTCTTTTGGGAGCGCATTCAATAAATATTTCAGTTTGTTTACATAAATCAGTAAAAAACTTGTTCCTGCAAAGGCTGTTTCATAAAAATTTAATTTCGGGCATCTCGCGATGCTCTGTTACATCGAAGATATAATAGTTTAATAATTTATAAAAATGTCCACGGTACAACTGTATCTTCTACTTTCGTATGCATACATCAATTTATTATGTTTAATACAGTAATAAACCAAAAATAATTTCGTAAAACAGAGAGTTAATGATATTTTTTCAGCCGAAATGATATTTTTTATCTCTGAATATTTAATAGAAATTCAAACAAAAAGTGTTTAATAACTAAGGTTACTTTGTCACCTTGCTTGAAAAAAAAAAATACTCTATTTTGAAGTAAAATAATATTTTTAAGCAATTGTTTTATGCAATGCTTTTTTATCAATATAAATCTCGGGATGCACGGTCTTAGCTTTAGTCCGCGCCGAGCGCTTTCAGAGGGAGGACGTAGCGCTCACTCGCTGCTGCCGTCACGTGATCTCGTTCGACAATTCGCCACGAATAAAAAGCGACCAACACTTCTTGATACAAGTGAGTTTTTTTTTTTAATTAGTTATGTTCTGATTGTAATGTATATAATATAATTATTTTCCTATGATGTTCCAACGTGAATATAATTATAGAAAAAAAACATACGTAAATATAGTTGTAGTTTTTAATTTTTCTGACTTTTTTATTTATCTCCAACTTTAATTTAATTAATTATTTTCAGACAATAGTTCACAATAATGGGCAAAATAGAAAAAATAGAACTTTTGGTGCTGTCAAAATAAAAAAAAAAGGTTTTGGCCGATAATTTGAAACGCGCAAGAGAAGCTCAGCGGTAAGAATTTTATGAGGAGTGCGTGCTTCCTGAAATCATAGATTCGAGGAAAGCACGGTCTATGCCGCTTCGGAGAATATTATTTTAATTATTTTACAATTATTATACTGGTTTTTTATGGTTCCGTACCTTAAGGGTGCCAACGGGACCCTATTACTAAGGCTCCGATGTCCGACCGTCCGTCTGTCTGCTAGTGTCTCATGAACCGTTACAAGTTCACAGTTGTAATTTTTAATTTTAATAAAACGACTTTTGATTTGTCTTTTTTATTTTCTTTTGACTTTTTTGACGTGACAACGTCTAATAAATCGATGAAGCTGGCTGCACACACGAAAAAAACATGACTCATGTAGCGTTACCTCGCGGCCTTGCTCTGCTGTAGCGTTGTACGCCATGGCGGCTTGAAGTGCAAGCGAGAGCGCGGAACGAGCGATGAGAGACAGATGATGTCGAACGCTGCCGAATCGGCCTCCGCGTTCGGCAATTTCATTAATGTTTTGTTATGACGTTGTCACGTTAAACTATCGTCCGTAAACCGACTTTACAGACAACCGATTTTTATCCAAACTGTAGAAACAACATCACATTGCATTTATTTCTATAAATAAGTACTAAAATGTCTTCCTACCTGCTAAATAAATTAGATAATATATTAAACTTCGTAAAAAAAGTAGGTACAAAAAGTATTTATAAAAGTAGCACAAAAGTATTTGTAAGTAATGTTAGAGGCTGGCAACGCGCAAGTAATGCAGCTTCTGGCAATGCAAGCGTCTTTAGGCCAGCGTTGCCAGTATGTTACTTTTGTAACATTTTACGTTACTTTTGACCCTCTCATGTTACCTCCATGTTACACGCCTCAAAATGTTACTAAAAATAAACATGAAACGGAACGCATACAAGAAAGGTTTCGTTCGTCATGTTGGCGCACTTGATTGTCTTGATTTTGTGACCAAATTCTGACGCGACGACAGCGCGAAAATTTTTCACTTCGTTTGTCGTATCGCATATTCACTCACTCGCGTGAATTTCTAAATGACCCATCCCGCTTACTTAAGCGAGTGAGCGACAGCCTAGTAGTGGCATCCGTGTTGGTTCAGTTCAGTTTGTTATTACGATTCTTTCGAAGCCTACTAAGGGGACAGCTTTTTTTTATGTAATAAAGTGCCATGTTATTATTAGTCGTTTTCCACAAAAAATAAGGTAATGTTACTTTTCTCGTGAAAATGTTACTTTTTGAGCTCTCTCATGTTACATTTGACTATCTGTCACTGGCAACACTGCTTTAGGCTGCGGTAACTACACACCATCAAGCGGGCCGTATGCTAGTTTGTCACTTTAGTGGTATAAAATAAAAATTAAAAGTGAAGTAAATTTGTATGACCCTATTGTAACTCAAACCGTTGTAGGTAACACTCATCGGTACAAATAATATTTCATGAACTATAATAACAGTAATTTAATTTATTTTGAAAACGAAGGCTCTTGTTGGTTTGATCCTGGCGTCCGACGCATAGCGGTTTGTATGTGTGCATAGCGTTCTTCCCTAGACGCACACGTGCGCATCTGCTGCCGCGCGCCGTCGAATTTACCTAAAACTGAGCACTTCGGTTTTGTAATAACGCTCTTAAACCAAATATTTATTTGTTAACGTATGTACCTATATTGTATTTAACGGCGCAGGATAGCTTTTTATCAGAAGTGAACATCGTATTAGTGGTTCAACAGCTTCAATAATATCATCAGGATTGTGCCGGAATATAGCAGTTTGTCGTGAACGTGGTACGACAGCGGCACCCCTGATATCTTCTGTGACATCAGAAAACAGCCACCACCACAGAGTACTTTTTGGCCACCACGCAACCATCGATGCGACGCTCTGCTAGAGTGACAGTAATCAGCCAGTGTCTCTCTTATCTGACCTTTTTTAAGATTCCAGTAACTTCGTAACAAAATTAAACGTTATACTTCTATGGGATCAACCTGCAGAGCTGGATTTGTGTGGTTAAAGGCAATAGAGATGAAACAATAATTCACTGTCAGTGTTAAATCAAGAAAAAAAGAAATAGTTCAGAGGAATTTTCCCAGTTTCATAGAACGTGTTACAAATGGCCTAAAAAACTACATTGTACGGATTCATCACATTTTTAGCTTCATCCTCAATATTGAAGAAAGACAAGAGGCGAACGCTACCAAGATTTATGTTTGGAATTTCTTTTTATACTATCCGCCATCACCCAATTACCAAAACGAAAATCCTTTATTTCTTTTTCAAACTTGTCATAAGCAGATATTTTAATAACTCCCTTGAGTTGGTAAAAACCAATTAATGTTTGTAGGAAAATGTTGTTAGCGATGAAAAATAAATTATTTCTTTGATATCCGCAGAGTAGGTATCACTTAAGCAGCCAGGCGACCGAGGAGGAAATTCATATTTTTCTCGTATCAAATACTTTTGATTAATAATCCTGCCGCGAGAAGACAGCCGTATTTTTCTCACCATAAGTTACGATTCATTCGTATATGTTAATGTGGATATTTTCATTTCAAATACATTTTTCTATTTCCTCTATAAATTTTTTATTTTCACTATATTTTCGTTTCAGTTCACTGCAAGACGTAAAGAGTTTTAAGGGTATAGAAAATAGAGCTTTATTGCATACCTACTTTTTTTTAAACATGACATTAAAAAACTTTCTCGTGTTATAGATGTACTAGCGACCTGCCCTGTGTCGCACGGTTTTTGCAACTTGAAAAAATATCAAGATTTCTTTTCTATATATAAGTAAGTAGTATGTGTACAAATAAAGCTTTCGGAATAAATTCTCAAAATGGTGGTGCAAGCCGCAACAAATTCTGTAGCGCAGTTTTAGAAGAACATTGCGGTCACACAGAGACACGAAAGCGACTTTAATTTATAATAATATATTATGTATTGTAATGTTAAATTGAAAGTCCTGACTGACTGATACATCAACACACAGCCTAAACCGCTGGTCCTAGAGACATGAAATTTGGAGGGTGTGTTCTTTGTGAAGAACACACCCACCCCTAAGAATAGGGGAGGGTGAATTTTACGCGGACGAAGTCGCGGGCAGAAGCTAGTATATGTATGTAATAGATATAGATTTATATGACAATAAAAAGCTTTCTCCTATTGTGTATTTATAACAACTATATTCGCTGATGAAGAAATAGCACAAACTATTTAAGTTGAAGCAAAGCTATATGCTTTGCATCAACTATTAACCTTATATTAACTTTGACACCCAAGGTTACATATTGTGTAAGTTGCGTCACAACTGTTCCCTTTTTGTTAAGAAAATAAACACACATCTCGAAAATATTTTGCACAAAACAGATTCATTTGTCTATCGGTTTATTAAAGGCTTTTTTATATTTTTTTAAAGGCAGATTTTTCACCGTCAGATAACTTTTATTCGAGGAATAAAATTGACGTTTGAAAGTTTTTGTATGAAATAACTGTCAACATTTCAAAATTATTCCTCGAATAAAGTTGTCAGATGATTGAAAAATCCACCCTTAGTCATTTATTAGTTATTGAGCGTAAAAAAAGTATTGTATATAGGATATATATATTTATAGTGAAGAAAATAATAGACAATCCTTACTTGTTTATTAATTTCTACGATAGCTAGTTTCTTGATAATGAAACTAGATACTATAATATTTTAAGCAATGCACATGCATTGTAAATAAATAGTAATGCGCGGGGTACATTACAGTACATACTGTAATGTACCCCGCGCATTACTATTTATTTACTAACATCATCATCTGCCTAGCCTTATCCCAACTATGTTGGGGTTGACTTCCAGTCTAACCGGATGCAGCTGAATACCAGTATTTTACATGGAGCGACTGCCTACCTGACCTCCACAACCCAGTTACTGGGTAATACGATACCCCTTGGATACAAGCTCGAAAGTCTGACAACCAGTTTTATGGTTGTCAGACCTTCGAGCTTGTGTGTGACTACCCGTAACGACTGTCAAAGATCCGCGAATGACAGCCAGGACCTACGGAGCACGGAGGGTCTCGGTATGTAAAGATGGTCACCCATCCACAGACCAACCGCGGCAAGCGTAGTTTAACCTGATCGATCGACCTGTGTGGCTGTTTTTATTTAGCCACGGGCCCCTCTACTCCGTCCTCTATTTATTTACTAACAAAATACACAAAATGTACGACTGAAATTTTTAGACAAATCTATTGTTATAAAAATGCATCGCTAGTGCTGGCTAGAGCGGCGCGCGAAAAAAAAAAACCAGCGCGCCATTTTCCATACAAGTTAATTTTTAGCAATACAAGTCTGTTTTTTTCCCTGCAACTGTATCGAAAAACGTCGTATGAAACGCGTGTGCATTGATCATTATACACTGCGGCGAGCGCGATAAGGAAGCCGAGCGTATCGATCAACATAGCACACATGTATCATAATGTACTATTTTAAAAAACACTTGTTTATTAATATTTAAATAATTATAAATTTTAATATTAACAAAGACGAGACATACATAAAAGCTTAGTGAAACTTTTATCTATTTTTTGTCTTTGCTATGCTTTGAGTAATTGAGGGAAAATAGTTAAGCACTTGAATTGTTAAATGTAAAACATTATCAGATAACGTAAACTCACTTTTAAAATGTCTCGTATTTGTATAAATGACAGATCCACGTTATGTCTGTCCGGTGACATTTCCACGTAGTGCATTTGTCCTCTATAGTAATGAGGGAAGGCCGCTATCAGAATACATTGTAACGGTTTTCTCACCAAGATATTTCATTCCCATCTAGTTTTTTTTACAAGATATTCCTTAACAAAAGCTATTACAATTCTTACAATTGTTATAATTAAAGCTGTTTCTAACTTGAAGTTTTCTTAACTTGAAGTTTTTGGCCGATTTTATATTGAAACGATCAAATCAATTTCTTTCAAATGGAGGGATTAAGAACCAATTAAGGAACGGCGTTCTTCCAATGTTTTCATTTTGTATTGTTGTAGTCTGGAGGGTCGTTGTGGCGATTCTTAGGGGAGCTCTGAATGCAGGAGTGAACATGTTTTCATATTCAGAAAATTAAAGCATAAGGTTATGAGCGAAAGAAGTATTATTGAGATAATAGACCAGTTACGTAATATTAAATGTTAGGCTTTTAAGTTATTAGGCCCACTTGCACCACAAATCGTTAGTGGATCATTAGTGAAGAGCGATTCGCGATTCGATTCGATACGCGATTCGTTTGTGGAGAGCAGTGGTGGCACAGTGTTATATCAGTCATGAAGTTTCTTTAAAACACACAGCGCAAAACCGGTTTTTAGCGGAATGGAATGGAAACATGATCAATGGAGCATCGCCTAGTTTTGAAATTAGTTCTCTTCGAGCTTCAAAACCAAAAAGTTATCTTCAAGAAGTCTGTATTGTTTCTTTTTTATTGCTAATTGGGCCTGTTCTTGACCTCGATCACGCTTGGTGGAAAGCGATCGATGAGGTCTATGATGGAACGAGCGTGCCCAGAAGATGTCTGTTCATTCTTGCTTTATTATATTGCTTCATATTTATATACCTAATCAAATAGTTTTTGTATTGCTATATACAAGTTTGTAAGTGTGCAAGAATATAAATACAGAAATGTTTATACTGGAAAAGGTGTATTCATTTCAGGTTCGTCAATAAGTAGGTAACTTCAATAAAATACCAGCATTTTTGACATATCAATGGTCCTTTACGACAAAAAATGGGAAATAACATTCTCTCTTCAAAATATTCGTATTTTACGAAAAAATAAAAACCTCTGCCATATTTCCTGGGATTATGTAAAGTGTATTGCAAATCATATTTATGGTTCAAGTACGACATTATGAGTGTTCAATTCATTTTTCATTACAGGCAAGAACAGGTAGGGGTCAACTGCTAATAATTAAATACTAATAATATATTATCAAAAAAGAAAATGGAAGTTTACAATACTACACCGAGGCTCCTACAAACATGCGCGACACGCGATATAATCGCGCACGACACAAAGGCACCGCTCGTTGAGTGAATTGCGGTGCCTTTGTGTCGCGTGTCGTGTCTCGCCTGTTTGAAGGAGCCTTTATCAGCGGGCCTACCACCACCTCTTATCAATCAATCAACTCGGACTATAGCAGTCGACTGCTGGAAATAGGCCTCTCCCAGGCTGCGCCACAACACCCTGTCCTCCGCCTTTCGGATCCAGTCTGTCTCAGCCACCTTCTTAAGGTCGGCCATCTAGCTAGGGGGCGTCCTACGTTACGCTTGTCGATACGCGGTCTCCACTCGCTTGATGCACCGGCCATTGACCATCTTTTATACAGTACCCGGCGATAAATATTGCACATCGACCTTTGGAAAGAGACAATCGGCTAATTTCGGCTTCGTAGAGCGTTATCTCTGTCGCACGAAATACAAACAGTCCGGTATCTATTAGGAGCTGTTAAAACAATTATGATTTGCTTCTTTTGATAATTATTTTTATTCTTTGTATAAAATCGATGGGATCGAATAGGTCGATGTGCAATATTTATCGCCGGGTACTGTAACAATATTAATTCCTTGGCTATAACGATACTGACAAACGGAACGAAATCTTAAAATGTTCACTAACAATATGATCTTATCGTTATTAACATAACGATATAATAACGTTATGAATTTCGATACTCAACTTTGCCAGATTCATGAGATAAAAGATGACGAAAAAGTATGAAGAATAACGTTACAATGAATCTGTAACGTTTCACCTGTAATGTTACCTAAAATATTGTTCTACGAAAATGATATTCTATAACTTTTTTTTTTTGTAACGTTATTGATATTTTTAGGTTTTAGTATCGTTTAATTTTGGAACGTTATACAATAACATTAGTGGGAACGGAACGAAATTACATAATTTCGTTTTCAAGTCCCTGATTAAAAACAAAATGGAGATATGCTTTCAACAGTTTTTCTCTAGCCTAGCAGTGCCTGTCATATCCTGACATCATTGTTACAGCCTGATTTAAACGTTATGGCGGCTCTGAAGTGTGCTACTCACTGCGTAGTACCTCACAACTAGTTACTGCGCAGCGACTCGCTTCATGTTCCAAGCCTCCATAAAGTTTTAATCGGATTGGACTCAGTTGTACGTATAGCTGTACATACTACATGGATCTATTGGCCAAAATCGGAACTAACGTCGCCATCTTGTTTTCTCAATACATTTAAAAAAACAACCGCACTAATGTTTACCATCGGCGCCCCCTATCAACGTCGTTCGTAAGTCAAAAGATTTTAGTAGCACTTTAGGTAAATTTATACTAAGGTCTGTATTCTATAATGAAGTTTTGAATCATTCTAGAATGGTAATAATCAATCACGATTCAAAACTTTATTCAAGTACAAAGAGTGAAATCTGTTAGTTTTGAATCGAATTTCATTATAAAATACTAGGCCTATGACGTACATACAAGTGTTGCGGTGTGTACCAATTGTTAAGCCTTGTACGGACTAAGCGTTCCTGTGTACGCGTAACCGAATACACGTACATTGGAACGCTTAGTCCGTACAAGGCTTTCCATCACTACAAATTTCATTACTTTTTTACCGTCACCTGTCAATCAACTTTCAACAAATTGTGTCCAGATTTTAAATAAAAATGTTTTGCAAACAACCCTATTGTTTTCGTTTACACAATAACGTGGTAAACAATAAAACAATGCAAGATTGTTAGTACTCGCTGTAGTAAATCAGGTGAATGTATGTATGGAAATACAAACACACTTTCGTTGTAAAAATGTAGGATAGTATGTGTAATAAGATGTTTGAATAATAAAATTGTTATAATGGTTGAATGTTTTTAAACGACACAATTCTTGTACACAAGAATAGGGAGTTTGTTCTATAAATTTAAATGGTTACTTAGATTTGCTCATTGTACTAAATTGCACGAAAACGTGTCTATACTGAAGAGGAGTATCTAAACTCACACAATAATAATGACATTTCTATGACAATCAAGTCAAAAAACACAAAACTACAAAACAACTGCAAAATTGTATGTCATAGGTGTCGAAACGAAACAAAACCGCAACCATCTTTTGTCGTGGTAGGGCGAATCTACTATTTAAGTCTTCGGAATATTTTGCATCCAACTATGGATTCTTTATCGTGGGTAAATGTTTTAAAGTACAACTCGTGGTTTCTGTTGCCAATAACAAAGAATCTATAGGAGTATAAAAGAAAACGTGGTTATAAACAAATTTCTATAAGACTTTAGAAACAGCAGGTTCCTCTATTTTCCTATTAAGTTTTCAATTTTTGTTTAAACTATAAATTAGGTGACGTTTATTTAATTTTATACAAACATATACATAACGCCTGTAATCCCCGAAAGGCCAAGCAGAGGTGGACCTATAGTACACTCAAATTTCGTCAGTTATGTTAAAGTTTCTCTGTAACAGAAATCCAATGCACAATGCCTATCGCTATCATCCGGCCGACGCGACGACGACTCCGGGCTATTACTGAGAAATTCCTAATGAAAAAACCCAATAACAGTTTTAATGAGGTTTTATTAGAATTGTTAGCAAAGCCAATATGCACCTGAAGCACATTTCGCTCGTTTACTAATATACATTATGGAAACCACATAATTATCTGCAATAAATTATACCACATACTTGTTATCGACTTTTCTCACGGTATAAAATTAACGAAATCGATCGTGAAAAAAAAATCAGCTGTTCCCTACATTTAAACAATTTTTTTCATTACCGCTAAAACCGCACTATCTATTATGAACAATTAGTACTGTCAGCGCATCCGATAATTAGGCCCGCTACAAACTTCCTGCATATTATCATGACAAATGAGACTTCACTTTGCCAGGACGATTGCGACGCGTGTAGCCAGCATTAGCATAATATGTGCTAATTTATGACGTGTACACTAATAGACATCGATCTAACGAACGTGAACGTCCAGTTTTGGTGGCGAGTGTTACGCATTTATTAATGTTGGTTAACTAAGTCGTATGAGGGCTTTAAATTATTTGGATATCTATTAATTAGAATGTTTGTTGTTGGTTTTGTTTGAAGGTATGTTGGGAAATTCCAAATATTTTTTAAAACAAACAAAGAATTGGTTTGTAGATCTTTTTCCAAGTATCCAATAAAAACAAATTTATTCAGAATTACAACAATTAATATCCCACCAAAACTAAAACTATTAACAAACTAAAATATGGCATAGAAATATTTGCATCACTGTCGACTGGCAATGAACCCAAGAAACTGGCGTATCAGTATACAATTAACATTTTTGTCATTTGCTGACACGTTTGACAAAAACTATGGCCAAATTCAAACCACTAGACTTCTACGGCTAAAATATTCCACTAAAAAACTAAAGTACCTACTTATGATACACTAGAAAACTCAACATTTCCACTAGTGAATTTAGAAGGAGTTCGTCAATTTTTTATCGCTTGCGCCAGTTGTAAAAGCGGGCACAGGGAATGTTAGTCTTTCAGTCTTTAAACTTTTAAGTATTCTGTGTGTACCGATACCGTTTTAAACTTCGATTACCTACTTTTATCTTTTTGAAAGTTTTTTCTTGTAAGTTCAACTTTTGGACGCGTGTTGTGGAGGTAAAAAAGTCTTGAGCTGTTATCAGACTCCTCACTGACATGAAATGTTTATTTATTTACATATGGAAGTAGATCTTTTACGACAGTTTTATACGTCATTATTTTGTTAGTATTTTTTTTTAAACTAGATGTTATTTGCTAGCCGACTGATCCCAGAAGAAATGCCGAAAAAACTCAGTGGTCATCAAAATCAAATACACTCCTGTGAATCATCATTTTTGTTTCATTCTATATTCACACGACACCGACAAAATGACATAGGAAAGAATATGGGTGCTTGAAAACATTTTTATTCTTCGTGAAACTGATACAAAAGCATTTAGACAGACTCAGTTGCAATTTATTATATTTGCAATAGTCACTGAAGCGATCAAGATCTTCCTGTAATAATGTGCTATCCTGCAAATTTTTGATGGGTCTATAAATTTTGAGATCATCAGCGTAGAGCAAGACTTTAGAATTTCTAAAACAACGGTCAATGTCGTTTATAAATAAGATAAATAAAAGGGGTCCCAGAATCGAACCCTGAGGTACATTGGAAGTTACACTAATAGTTGTAGCAGTTCTAAAACCGTTCACTACGACCCTTTGAGTTCTGTTCGTGACATATGAAGAGAATCATCGGAGTAAATCAACACATATACCGTTAAATTGAATTTTATTCAGTAGCAATTCATGATCAACCTTGTCGAATGCCTTTCGAAAGTCAGTATAAATGGCATCCACTTGAACAAGGTATCCCGGCAATCTTCTCTTTCCCTTTCTTCCCAATTAATTTGTTGTAAATAAATCATCCCAAAATCGAAAACAGAAGTAATTCGTTTTCTAAGAACTTGCTACCCATTAATAAAATTAATATTAATAAGTTTCACGTTAACTTTCAGCGAAGAACTCACTGAACAAACGATTGTTCTCATATTGTTAAATGTCCGAAAGAAAATTGAGTCATTGTTATATAAACTTTTTGTGAAGAATCGAGTACTTCATAATAAAATAAAGGTAAAATTGAAGAGATCCCGTGACATTAATTATTTTGTGAAATGACTCCATAAATTGATATTAACTATTATTACATACTTAACTAACACATAACAGTTGAATTGCTCATTAATGTGTCACACACAATCATATTATTAATAGATTAAAATTTAACTGCCATTCACAGTGCCTAGACGGCTAGTTAAAATGTTTGTAGCAAATTAGCTGCTACGAAGCCGTGGCTTGCATAGCGCGTAACAATAAAGTAAATGACAAATTACAGTTGCGTATCCCTTCGAAGGGAGTTAGGTACACCGTTTATGTTATATTATGTGACTGTAACAATTTTAACTCCCAGATTAGTATTGTTTAATGGGAGTTTCGGGTTAGTTTGCAAAAGTTTTTATGACTTTTTTTTGTCCTTTTCCGGGTACCTGTGTAATACAAAGTTTCGGTCGATTTCAATGCGAAAAGAAAGAAATAATTCGCTTTTTAAACACGATTACCAGTATTTTTCGACTGACGGTATTTGGAGCTTTTTAATATCGAATGATTATTATGTCTAATGTTTTTAACGTTTTCTTCATAAAATATTCAAAAGCGCCAACTTAATATTAACCTTCCGTACAAAATTGATAACTACCGAATTATTTTCAGAAGCACGAGGAAATTGAAAACTTTCCGGCGTCACGTTTTTTGTAAAAAATAAGATATTCAGCCAGTGACGTCGGCCCAGTATAAAACTCCCCCGAACTGAATAGTTCGTTCGAAAGCGGTAAATAAATTCCCCGGGTGTGACTTTTTATTCCTGCAACGTGGTGTCCCGGATATGTTTGTTATTGAAACATAATCTCATTTCCCTTTTGAGTGCAAAATAAATTTTAGTGTTCCCCGATACGGCTGCGGGCGAACGCTGAATACAAAGCATGTTTGCAACTGATTTTTAATACAACCGTTTTATATAATACCTTCATAAACTAGTTGTTTATCACGGTTCGCGGCCGTTTGCCCTTCCAATGGATAGGAAAGCCATTCTTTGACATCGTTTTCGTTGTTGTATTTTTTATTAAGTTTACATGGATATCGGAAATTGTTTCTTTATACTTACCAATGTTTTACGATGTTTTATGCTGGTTTGTTGTTCTTGAAATAAAATAATTTCATGTTTTTATGTGGGATATGAACATGATGTCTATTTTGACGGTTTTGATAATTGTTTACATGTTTATGCAGCCTATATTAGTCTGTATCATAGACTTTGTATATACCTCGTATACAGTGTAGCGATAAGGTAATCACATTAATTGAAACCTACGCGCTACGTACCGTATAACGTTACGTTTATACATATATACATATTACCGTATAACAAATACCTACATAACGTATTTTAAACATACGAACGTACACAGTAAAAATAATTTATATATATTTTTTTCGTTTGCGATTATTTAGTAATACCATAAAGTTTGTGTTGAATTGTTGATACCATCGCCCAGCGCATGTATAGTATTATTAGTCCAGTCAAATAAGACTTTGAAGGTTACAATAATTCCCATAGAGCTAAAAATTGGTACGAATGTTCAGAATACTATTATAAATGAATTGTGAAAAGTCCCCATCAATCCCCCTTGTGCAAAATTTTTTATTGATGGTGAAAGTTTGCAAAAATAGGTTTTTCGCGTTTTTCAGCTAAACGGTGAGTTTTACAGCAAAAATAGTTCAGACAAAAATTGTAGATCATCCGATTCTCTACAAAAAATGTATCCACACTTTTTTCATAATTATTGCCACTTCCGTGATATAGCGGTTGAAAAAATTGAAAAAAATATCTTATTCGTAATATGCACGTTAATGTACTTTTATATACATTTTTGAACCGTTGTACGAGTAAACATATGAGTCCCTGTCTTTTTTTTTTTTATTTAGCCTGCTCTGTCCCACTGCTGGGCAAAGGCCTCCCTCCACTCCTTCCATCTTTCGCGAGCCCGCGCGTCCTCCTTCCAGTTTTGATGGAACCTATATCCAGCTCGTCCCGCCATCTCCTACGTGGTCTGCCGCGACCCCGCCTCACTGTCTTATACATACAAAATACCAGACATCTGTAAAAATTCATGTGCAGTGTCGAAAAAATTATACTCGAAAAAGTAGCATTGATACCGTGAAAAGACGGCGCCAAGAAGAAGAAGCTGGTTCATCAAAAATAAGTCCTCCTCGTACTAGAGCACGAGTAAGTGAAACTACATAAATCTTACGTCGGTACTGCAGTGCTTTTTTCTTCTCTTCATTTAATTCATTGCCGCAAAATAAACAACACTGATTGAAGCAAAATGTAGTTTCACTTACTCGTGCTCTACTACGAGGAGGACTTATTTTTGATGAACCAGCTTCTTCTTCTTGGCGCCGTCTTTTCACGGTATCAATGCTACTTTTTCGAGTATAATTTTTTCGACACTGCACATGAATTTTTACAGATGTCTGGTATTTTGTATGTATAAGACAGTGAGGCGGGGTCGCGGCAAACCACGTAGGAGATGGCGGGACGAGCTGGATATAGGTTCCATCAAAACTGGAAGGAGGACGCGCGGGCTCGCGAAAGATGGAAGGAGTGGAGGGAGGCCTTTGCCCAGCAGTGGGACAGAGCAGGCTAAACAAAAAAAAAAAAAGACAGGGACTCATAATTATGTTTACTCGTACAACGGTTCAAAAATGTATATAAAAGTACATTAACGTGCATATTACGAATAAGATATTTTTTTCAATTTTTTCAACCGCTATATCACGGAAACGGCAATAATTATGAAAAAAAGTGTGGATACATTTTTTGTAGAGAATCGGATGATCTACAATTTTTGTCTGAACTATTTTTGCTGTAAAACTCACCGTTTAGCTGAAAAACGCGAAAAACCTATTTTTGCAAACTTTCACCATCAATAAAAAATTTTGCACAAGGGGGATTGATGGGGACTTTTCACAATTCATTTATAATAGTATTCTGAACATTCATACCAATTTTTAGCTCTATGGGAATTATTGTAACCTTACCTCTATTTTAAGGACTAATTTGACTGGACTATTATATTATTACGGGTGGTTTATATCGTGCCAATTTTTGAGCTATTTATTTTGTTTAAAAAATTCGGTTTTCTATTTATAATAAAATTGTTTATTCTATTATTCCAACAGACTGTGATAACCGCTGTACTCTTTAATGTGATAACCTAAACGCTACTCTGTATACTAAATCTATGGTCTTCATATTTATGGCATGCTTTTTCTTTGTCCGTCTGTCAACAAAAAGTTAGCACCATTAACTTTTTGCAGTTGCCAAATTACATAACTTTATTGTCAAAGTAAACATCCAAACAAAATTCTAACCCTTCGTATTGTGACAATGTTCGTAAACTTCTTCTCCGTTTCATAATTATTGTATTCGTAATGATGAAACTAGCGGCCATTTTAACCCTCCAACTTCCAACACACTAAGAAGTTACGACAAGGTGTCTGAATTCCGTCTGCTCAGTAAATCCGTCTTAAGCTCCCTTCCACAGGCAACATAAACAGACACACAAGAGTTTACTCTGACACTAATTTCTGCTCTATTCATACTTGAATTAATGAGCGAGACGGAGAATGTCGGACACATAGACACACACATACATATGCATGCATGCTAGTGTTGTAATGTAAACTGCCTTTGTTTGCAGTTCCCTAACTACGGCACTTGGTATATTTTGTAGGGATTCGAGAGCGTATCGCGTAAGTTAGTAGTAAAGCGATTATTATAACTGTGCTGTTTTGATATGTCAAGTGGGCTGTGTAGATTACGTATTTAAAGTGGCAATTACTTGGTCATAATGACTGTGTTATGCTACTGAATAACATAGTTATTATGATCACATACATAATCAGGGGGCTTGTGGCAAACCTAATATCAGCCGCACGGGTCGATCAATCAGGTTAAGTTACGCTTGCCGCAGTTGGTCCGTGGATGGGTGACTATGTTTACATACCAAGACCCTGTCGTGTCTCGGAAAGTACGTTAAGACGTTGGTCCCGGCTGTCATTCGTGGATCTTTGACAGTCGTTACGGGTCGTCAGAAGCACGAACATTTGACAACCAGTCTTACCAAGGGGTGTCGTATTACCCAGTAACTGGGCTGTGGAGGTCAAATAGGCAGTCGCTCCATGTAAAATACTTGTATTCAGCTGCATCTGGTTAGACTGGAAGCCGACTCCAATATTGTTGGGAAAAGGCTAGGCAGATGATGAGGAATACATAATAAGCCTATAATGTTTCGACTGCTGAGACACAGGTCTCCTCTTTTTGAGACGGAGTGGGCACTACTCGCATGTACTGCCCAATAATCCCTGGATCAGGGCAAAAGAGGTATTTGCCAGGGCGAATACCTCTTTTGGAACAGAGAAGATACGACCATTACACACAGCACAGTAATCGATTGAAATATTTCAAGACATTATTCCCTGCCTTTAAAAAGGATTTTTTTATTGATAACCGACGAAAAATTTATACACTAGCAAATCATGTGTTGAATTCATAGTTAAAGTTTGCGCGACGATGTATATAATTATGTCACCCTGCAGGCATAAACAGGGAATAATATCTAATAATGTATAATGTCGAAATATGTATTACAGAATCATTTAACAAAACTTTATCGTCATAAACCTAGCACTTTCTATTCTCTAGACTAGATCAAAATGAATAAATTACTATTTGCACAAATTAGCTGAAAACTCGATTCAAAAGATTTTAGATAGCAGTTTTACGAACCGTTCCAGGATTTTTACGACCACTTCAGATTTTGTGTGTCGCCGGAGGTAATTGCTTTGCCATAGATTAAAATGAAGATATTCCAGTGTTTCATAAGACATTCAAACTTTTTTATTGTAGGTTATAATATACCTATTATAAATACATAGCAAGAATTTCTGATTCTTCGTGTATAGAAAGGGAATGTTTCCACTGCCTCTCTGAAGGGAAACAGTCCGATATAATTTAAAGACAAAAGTTCGGTCATTTTTCTCACTCGAGTACTTTTTATAGCCGAGAGGGAGGCACAATAGTTGTTCACAAAAATGAATAATAAATCTATTTCCGAGCTGTAAATCTCTGTGACAAAGTGGTCCGTTGGTTCGTGTTTCACGTAAATGTTTTTACCTGAGACCAAATGAGACTGTCGTCCGTAAAGGTAGGGTGAAATTGGATTCATCATTGATTCAAAGAGGTCAACCCGCCGATACCCAACCCGTGTATTTGTGGATCGCGCCGTTTATGTGCAAAAACGAGTTTTTATTCAATACGGGATCTGAATGTGGGGTCAGCGCAGTATGCTAAATTTAGGTTGGTACGGATGTCCGCAAATGGCAGCTGCGTGGCACGTTTAGGGTTATGCTGGGGAATAAAATGTAACCGACGTTTTAAAATAAAAATGGCAGCGATAAGAGCGGACTTATTTTGAATTTTTCAGATTAAACTCCAACATTGAGGCAGACTTGAAAAAATTACCTACAAATGTTTTGAATAAATCTCATAATAATTGAGAGAAGAGTACCTACATTTTTGTTGAAGTTATCTTTGCTGAGGAAACATCCAGTAATTCCAACTAGTAACAGAAAAATTTCATTCGTTATTTTAATCAGGCCATAGTTACGAATAAAATTATTCCAGTAGTGGTAGGTGGTGGAAAATGAGGACGGGAAATAATATTTACATATTTATGAATGTGTTATTATTTCTCCGAGGAATAACTTATATTGTAGATGACTTAAGTCTCTTTTCCGTAAGGTAATCTTCCTGTCTGCAAAACATCCTATTTCTCACTTGAAATACATTAGGTATAAATTACAATAAAAAAACAGTGACACTCCGGGAGTGCCAACAGGAGTAAAAAGACTTTGTCTCTGTCATCTCTGACCTAGACTAGAGTCAAGAGCAAACCCATTTCAAATAAAAAAAAAAAAAACAGAAACAGAATACTTTGCCATCACTCACTGACATATGACATATCGGATATACATAAAACCGAGTACATCCCGAGGACAGCCGAACACATCCGAAGCGTTTTTATTTAAATCGTCTTATAAACAAAACACGCGCGATATCGCTTACGGTAACAGTGACGCGAGTTCAATGATTTCTTCCCATTTAAAAAAATGCCCAATACGCCTAAAAAAATTTTCACTTCAATAAATGAACACACACACAAGATGCACAGACGCCAGCACATCAAGCTACCCGAAACTGTCAAATTTTCCCAATCAACTTTGAACCTTATTCTGTACCGATAAAGTTGAAAATCTATTAAAGAAATTTGACAGATTGTAGTAGCTTGATGTGCTGGCGTCTGTACCTACATCTTAACCTGTACAAGTGTATTATTATGAATGATGGTACAGTATAGGATTTACTACCGCGTTGGTCTAGTGGTCGCAAGGGTTACTGCTGAGAGTGAGGTCCTGGGTTCACTTCCCGGTTCGGGCAAAGTGTTATTGGGTTTTTCCATCTGGAATCTCTCAGAATCTGAATCCGTGGTCTGAATTTTTACCCGGTTGACAGCAAAAGGCTCGCCACATATTACATGGGTAAATATAACCTGCGAAATGTGGGTACTTAGATATACTATAGGGGGCACCCCATATAGTATATTATATGGGGGGGTATAGTATATAGGGGGGGGGGGGGGTTGCTTAACCCTTCGGAGAATATATGCGTGATGTTCTATGGTTTGTATGTCTATGCTTTTGAATTCGTAAATCAACTTTTATTAGGTATGTGCTGTGTGCAGTTTTAACCTCGAAATCTGTAGATTTAGAAAAATGAGGGACGACAACCCCCTTTAATTCCGTTTTTAACATAGCCTACACTCTTTGACTTTTGAGCGAAAGCCTTCACAAATACTTCCAGACATCCTTTTTTTCCTTGCAGTATGGGTCTAGGTGAAAAAATAAAATAAAAATCTTTATTTATCCAAAAATATACAGAGTTCGAAATACAGTTTTGATATTCGGTTTAAAAATATATTTATCCCTACCTATTAAGCTAGGTCGTCTAATTCTAATTACAAATACTATTTTTTAATCCCTAGTTAGCTAACAACATTTTAAACACCAACCAGATAGGCCAGAGAAGAAATTGAAAGTGATATAACAGTAAAATAAAACGATACAGTTCTCATATTGCGCAACCGCGTCCATCGGTTTTTATGAGAGGGTAGATGTTAATGTGATCACTAACATACGTATAGTGAGTACGTACCTACAAAATGTACCTACCTATGTCACAGAATAGGCAGGTACAGAAGGTTTCATGTAACGAAACTTTAGTCGAGTTCGACGTACCTAAGGCGGGTATGCACGCTCACGTAGAACTTGTCTATGTACCTAAGGCGGGTATCACATCTCCACCGCGAAAAAAAAGA
The DNA here is from genome assembly GCA_927399505.1 of Luperina testacea. Classification (NCBI taxonomy): domain Eukaryota; kingdom Metazoa; phylum Arthropoda; class Insecta; order Lepidoptera; family Noctuidae; genus Luperina; species Luperina testacea. The sequence goes on from OV656771.1 coordinate 8,071,042, forward strand.
TGCGAAACCGCTTAACGAATTCCGCTAAAAAACGCTACTATAATATGTCCCGATTCGAGTAACGGAACATCATGAGAGTCAGTTGAATTGTAGCAATCGGAGCAAAATGTAGTAGATTTCGACTCAGTAAATACAGTATAGGTCTACTTCTGACCTCTTGGATATTAGGTTTTTCGTAAAATCAAATCAATTTTACAAAAAAATTGAAGTTTCGCTTTATCAACTTATCAACTGCCACAGATACGTGCGAAACAAACGCGGCACCGCAATAAAATAGTGGACTGAGCGAGGAGGTGTAACCGGCACCCGATTCCGAGTAGATCGGCGATACCACGCGGGAAAGAGATAAAATCATAATCTAATGTTTGCGTTTGAACAGCCAGTTTCGCTTCTGTTTTGCCTGTCGTACTACGGACAAGCTACGGACAGGTCATGGCGGAACTACTGCGGTTTTGCTGCTATGGTTTCGCGGCGGAGATGTGATACACGTCTAAAAGGTCGGCTTAGAGTTTAAACCACGTTTTGCATTTGTTAGCTTGGTCTAAATTGTTGACCACTAAACGAGCGAATGCACATTCAATCCCTACTTTACCAAATTACTTTTGTGTAAATCGAGATAGATCATTAAAACTATTCCATTGGTCTATCCACACACACTAAAATTGGTACCTAATCGATCGCACTGCTTTTCATTTAGACGGTTTAGCCACGTTCATTGCGTTAATTACCTTGTTGAACAGACGAATTTCTCAAATCTATGAAGCATGAGATTAGGAATTTCCTTCAAAATCCTCAGATGGTGTTTGAAAGTGTGTTATGCAATTAGGGGGCTGGTACTATGTTCGTTTGATCTAAACCTACCTTAAAGTGAGTGAAGTGACCACACGAGTGCCTACCTGCGACTGGAATTCGCTTGTAAACGTTATGCCTTCGCATCTATGTGTGCGTGTGCATGTGCGGAGCTGACCTTCTGAATTTATCTATTGTGTGCCTCTATGGATGCACGGTTGCCAAAATCACAGAGGACCTCTGGGCTGTTTTCGGCTTAATAGAAGTCTGCATACGTGATAGTTTTTCGTAATCATTTGTGATATGTGATTTGAGTCGGTAATAGAGTGTTGCTGGCAAATGCCTAAGGGGAGACTATTGTAAGATAGAGGAAATTATGTTTGGATTCGTATAAAGCTGTGTTTGGTGTATCAAAATAACCTGACTTCTAATCGTGGCGCTAAGAGTTGTTATGATGAGCAAAAAAAAAATGTGACGATTCATACATACATAAGCTTACGCCTTCTTTCCATAGGGGTAAGCAGAAAGTACAGAACGCCGCCTTCTGATCTTTACACACTCCTTTTGTCTCGTTTACGTTCATACATCGCTCATTTTACATCGTTGGTTTAGAAAATCAAACGAGTTGAAAGAAAACAATTGAATGAAAAAAAAAATAGAAAGCACGGTAGACCTTACAGTATCTGCTATCAAATAGAAACGTAAATTAATATTCTTGTCCAATATTGAACAAAAACAAAAATATTTCATCAATTTCCTCGGGATTACTCATAGCACAGAAATAAAGGAACTAATATTTATTTTGAAGTATTCTCCCAACAGTTCTGTAAATTAAATTGAAACTGAAATTCAATTTCGTAGACTGAGATAGTATCGGTATTGTACGAGTATAACTGGAGTAAACAATATAGTGTACGCTTTATTGTATCTTAGTTTTCTTTTTAAAAGAACACGGGTGGGTTTTAGTCAGTAAGAGTCTGACACTCCCACTCCACCCAGAGCGGGAGGGGCCAATTAATGACATCCGATCCTAAAAAAAAAGGGCCTACATGACCTAAAGCGCGGTCACTGTCGGACTGCATAGAAAAGAAAAAGAAGCGCGATGACACAACGCTGGTAATTTGTTGCAAAATATAAAGCAATTTATTACAATAAAACTATTGTTTGGACTAAAAAATTAAAACTCTAGTGTTTTAGTATGTTGCTTGTAGAATAATCTGACAAAAAATCAGAATGAATGTATGTATATTACTTAGTATGGTTTTTATTGTAAAATGAGAGTTTTTAGAGGTATCTTCATGATTTTTATCTATCGTATCAAATTAGTTGTATGTAATACCTAGCATAATATTCTGAAGAATATCATATATTTTTCTGATTTTGTTTACTGTAGTCTATCATATACTTTTATTGTTTCTAAAACTTGCGTTTTTTGCGTTTAGGTCCTGTAAGCCCCTTAAGAGGTAGGTACTATTAGAATGCCATTGGCAATACTAAGTGCAAGCGGCTAATATAAGATGGTCTCCCGCGCGTCCTGCTAAAATATTCCTCGTATGTGTTGGGGGGTTAAAAAGGGGAAGGAAAGAGGTCTATCTCCTTGGTTGCGTTATTGTCTGATCGCATTGCGTCTGCTGGGTCGATAAGATAGCTTTGTTTGCACTTCCATCTTTATTGTACTTTGAAAGATGATGTATCGTTCGCCTTTTAAATATGTAGCAAGGCACAGTCGTTGTTATTCTTTCATTTTATGAAATAGCTATGTTTAATAGACATTTTTTCCGTTTGCGAAAGGTATGTGCGTATCTGAATGTAAAACATATCTTGATATTAGTTTGGAAGAAGAATGGCAGTTATCAACGGAAGAATTTCTTTGATAATGTACACTGCCTGTACTACTCACTGCCAAGAGGCAGTGCGTTCAAATCCCACTGTTCGTGCATCATGTCCAATACAAAGAAAAAAACAACATTTCATAGATATGCGCGCAAAGGCTCCTTCAAACAGGCACGACACGCGATAAAATGGCGCCTGTATGTCGGAGCCTTAAATATGATACACTATTGTAAAACCTACCAGTTGTGGCAGAGAAAAAATGTTAATCGTGTTCGAAACATCAGACTTTTTTTTCACAAGTTCGGAGTTTCTCCCTTCCCCCTTGCAAAATAAAGTTGGGCCTCAAAAACTGTGAGCCTAAGTAATTAATTTCCATGAAATTTAAATAATTTCTCGTAACAAAAAAAATTGTCTAGCTTTTTTTGTCGGCTTCCAGTCTAACCGGATATAGCTGAATGCCAGTATTTTACATGAAGCGACTACCTGTCTGACCTCTACAACCCCGTTAGTGGGTAACACGATACCACTTGGTAAGACTGGTTGTCAGACTTTCGGGCTTCTCGTAACAGCAATTTATAATTAACTTCTCAATTACTCACTTATTTTACTACTAAATTTAATCCTCCAAACCGAATTTCGGCCATGGCGACCAATCTCAGCGGAAACCAGCCTTTGGCACAGGAGATATTATAGTTCACACGTGTGTGCGCACAAACAGGTGAACTCTCTCTTCCCTCACCCTCATGGCCCGATGGTATGACAATCCGACACGACCGGAGATAGATCAGGCGCAGGGCCCACTGCTTAACGTGCTTTCCGAGACACGGGGGTATCTCACCGCCAACTTCAAACTCCGGGTGGTTTCTCTTTGCCAGGAACCCAGGAACACACTCTCAGCAGACGCGCTTGCGGCCATAGTTAGTTTACCTCTATATGTTTAGTTAATAACTAAACACGAAGCATTTACTCAAGAACCGTACTTATATAAGTTTTCCTGCGTAACGAGTCTATTCACAACAAAAAAATGCGTTAAATTGAAAAATCAGTGAACAGCAACTTTGAGAAAATTACATTTCTTTCACGCAGTAATTCAGTGGATTGCTTCTGAGCGATTTTGTGTTATTATACAGCATGTTAACTAACAGAGGGCGTTCCCGTTAACCCGCAATAGTATAGCATCCATACATGCTAAAAAAAATATTACCATTCGAAAATAAAATGTTTTTTTTTTTTTTTTTTATATTAAAATATTCACTAAAAATCGTAAATTGATACTCTATTTATTTAATTAATTCTAATTTATTTAATTAAATAAATTCCGACATTGCTGTCCTTCAAGTACGCATGTACAGAGTGTTTCTTTAACGTATCAATTTACGATTTTTAGTGAATATTTTAATATAAAAAAAAATAAAAACATTTTATTTTCGAATGGTAATATTTTTTTTTGCATGTATGGATGCTATACTATTGCGGGTTAACGGGAACGCCCTCTGTTAGTTAACATACTGTATAAAGAGCAATAGAAAAACATCTAATAAGACCGTCTGAGGACCTTGCGCCCCCAAGACTGGGGTAAATTGTAAATTGGGATGGGGTTCATCAAAGCAAAGGTACTTCCGAGTCAAGTGTTATAATAAATCTGACATTAAAGGCTCGTTCAAACAGGCGTGACACGTGATAAAATCGCGCGCGACACAGAGGCACCGCAAGTCTCTCAACGAGCGGTGCTTTTGTGTCGCGCGCGATTCGCGTCGCCTGTTTGCAGGGGCTTTGATTGTCCCTGAGATGAGATTGAGACCAGACTGTGAACATTTTTAATTACGGGAACCGACCTTCTGAAAAGGGGTATTTTTTTGCAAGTTTGAATTCAGGTACTCGCAAGGGAAGAAAGTTGTTGCTACGACAGAATTAAGGCTCCTGCAAACAGGCGCGACGCGCGACGCGAATCGCGCGCGACTCAAAGGCACCGCTCGTTGCGGGACTTGCGGTGCCTTTGATCGCGCGCGATTTTATCGCGTGTCGCGCCTGTTTGAAGGAGCCTTTAACCAGTCTAATAACCCCCATTTTGTTTCGGTGTTTAACCAATTGCTCTCATATTGGTTTATATTGGGATCAAGTTAGACGTTGTTTTGTTATCAAAATAATTTGGCCTCGAAGCCGTCTCGACCTTACTGATATTGTTATGATGTTGTTTTCACTTTGTTATATTTATGAGTTATTTACCTAAACGATATTATGTTAATAAAACGAATGATTTTATGTCTTTACTGCTTAAATTGTGTTACTACTTTATTTCAAAATTGCCTACAATAGGTAATTAACAACATGTTGTTGATGTTATGCTATTTCTCCTTTTTCTTCTACAGCATTACGCCACCCAATGCTGAGTGTAGGCATCCATCTAGCCTTCCTAGGCCACTGCCACCCAGCAATCTTCACCAGGTCGTCAGTCCACCTCATCGGCCGTTTGCCCACACTTCTACTACCAGCCGGTCAGTCCACCTCATCGGCCGTTTGCCCACACTTCTACTACCAGCCGGTCAGTCCACCTCATCGGCCGTTTGCCCACACTTCTACTACCAGCCGGTCAGTCCACCTCATCGGCCGTTTGCCCACACTTCTACTACCAGCCGGTCAGTCCACCTCATCGGCCGTTTGCCCACACTTCTACTACCAGCCGGTCAGTCCACCTCATCGGCCGTTTGCCCACACTTCTACTACCAGCCGGTCGATTCTGTAAAAATCTCACTGTGAAAACATAGGTGAAGTGAGTTTGTTTTTGCTAGGAATTGACACTATTGACAGCTCACTCTACGCTCACTTCACCTAAGTTTTCACGGTGAGATTTTTACAGAATAGCACCGCAGGTCTCTGTCTCCAGTCCAGCACTGTTTTATTGTATTATGGTATTTATTGTAATGCCAATAAACGCGTTTTTCTTACTTTCTTTTAATTATTTTATGTTAATTTGCATGAAGTGTTTTACCTGGTTTGAAGACCCAATCGAATCACAGATATCAAGTTTGTTAAAGTCATTATAACTTCTTTTTAATAATGATACAAAATAAATAAGATATCTAGAAAATAATAATCAAAAGATACCTTGCTATGAAACAATAAATATAATTAAAATACAGATAAACAACGAGATTTCTGAATGATAAATTAATTTGGTAAGACACCGCATACACAATAATATCCATTGAAAAAGAAAAATGAAGAAAATAAAAATAATTGGAATTGAGTCGGAGCACTTATCGCAGTCTCATTTTGAGTAAGACACGAGTATCAAGTACCTACGTACTGTATAATAATCATTGTTTCTACGTATAACTACGTGTCTAGTAACTACTAAGTGTATTGTCATTGAATTTATAGGCTCTTGAATACATTTTAGGCTTTGAGAGAAAAAGAAAAAAGAAAGAAAGAAAATACGTTTATACGAGAGAGCGCGTGTCTATGGTTTGTTCGAAATAAACAGCTGTTTTTAAAGTTATTTCTTGACAGCAAGGAGGTTTTATGCTTGATGTTTATTTTGGTATGTATCTTAGTTCGTACCATTGCTGGGTTTAAAATTTTATTTCCCTTGCAAACTTGTCTGTGTTGTGCAATTTTCTCCATGTCTATTATTTAACACTAATAATTCTATTTTATTTTAATACTTTGGTGCGCAGAAGTGTACTGTGTAGCCCCAATTATTTACAATAAATTACCAAGTGGTTCGGAAGACTTGACAACAGTGCCGTTTAAGAGTAGATTACGTAAATGTGACTGAGTTTTTATCAGAGAAAAGAATAATTGCTTTAATTCCTCTGGATTGGGTTTTTGTTAAACTTAAGTGAATGTTAATAATATAAATGCTGCATGCCCAATGGTGAAATATGGCTGCTTTAATGTATTATAACACTTATTATACATTAACCATAGTTGAAAAAGGGTCCAATTTAAATGCTCACCAAAATAATTTTTAGACCCCAAGATTAGTCGTAGGGTCTAAAAATGAAGTGAAACAATGACAACAACAAACAAACAACAACGAAGAAACAACAAAAACAACAAAGAACAAATAAAACAACAAACAACAACAAAACACACAACAAACAACAACAACAAACAAACACGACGAACAATGAAGTTAACATATTTTACTTGGAACTTAGGTACCAAGTAAAATATGTTAATTTCAAATAAAATAAACCCACTCTATACCGAGGTGCCAAAAGAACAACGTTTTAAGTTCCAAAATAATTATACTCTCATCAGAATAATTGTACGTGTTTGTGTATTCTTTTTGCCTACCAAAATGGATAAATGCTCAGCAAATCTTGTTTCCCTGAAATAGTAATTAATACCCAAAATTAAAAATATTGGCGACGTAGGATGCAAGAGCGAGCGAAGGGCACCCCGAGGTTAGGTTTGGTTAGGTTACTTTAAACACTTTACCTCGCGAAGCGTAGCTCCGTCGACATAGGATGCAAGAGCGAGCGAATGACGATACAAAGACCAAGTAACATGTGTTTGTGATACGCAATATTATATTTGAAATTCAAAAAAATAGTGCGATTGACCGTTAGCTTTTTTGCCTCAGTAAAACTAACTAAATTAAAAGTCGTGAAATAAAATATTGGTAAGATCTATTTAGCGATAATATAAAATATTTGGTCTGAAATTAACTTTAAAGGCTTTAAATAAATCTTTATGGCATAGAATAAAAGGAAAATAGGTTCGTTTCTACAATACTTTTTTTTTTTAATTCTCTTTTTATTTAGGGGTTTTTATCTTAGAGACATGCCAACCCCATTATACCCTTTTACGATACATCTACAAACATCGAATTTTATTATCTATTTATCTTAACATCTATTTAGATTATTATTAGTAAGTACTAATAGTTCAAAGAAAGTGAATCACTCAACAGGTACTGTCATTAACTCACAAAAATTTTTAGTGGTCTATGAACATGGTAGAGATAAAATTGACTGTATTAAACCTACATCAAACCTATTTAGTTTTAGCTCGATCATGAGTGATTCACGTACATCTTTATTTCTGACACAATCCATCAGCATACAATACTTTATGAAACACAATTTGGGAAGCATTTATCCATTCTGGCAGATATTTCGAATTTTTTGGTAGTAAAATAGGTACTTTTCTGGTAGGCGTTTAAACACAAGCCGTTGAAAAATATATTATGTCTATTCTAATCTGAATTGAGCCAGTAGATATCGCTTTACAAGACTGTGCAGTCAGCTTCCACCCAGTGTTTCAAACAAGGCGCAAATTGATACCAAATCAATACTCCTTAATTACGATGTAAAACATCCCGGCTCGGAGTATTTACCTTGAGCCACAGAATAGGTAACAAAAGGAGTAATAATTCCAAGACAAAAGATGTAAAACAAAGCTGCGGAGAGACTTGGTATATTGCCGCGACAGTCGTTAACAGGAATACGTCAGTAGTTGACTGTCTTCTGAAGCACGGTAGATGTACTAACCGGCTAGGCGAAGGTTGGAAAACTTTTAGGGGAAATTTATAAGAATAACTTTTACTGTAGGTTTTTTGGAAGTGCCTCTTTTGTTGTGAAATTTGTCGTAGTAACTTTCTGTCTGGAGATGGCGGAGTCGGATTTCTACCCACGAGACAGTCGCCGGTTCAGCTTATTTTGTGAAGATTTTGGGGTCTCCAATAAAACGAACGTCCCTCTTGTGCTACTTTTTTGGCAATTCCCAAAGGAAAAAAAATACTCAATCTTTCCATACAAAGTAACTGGTAAGCTGAACTGTATACAGTTCACCCTTTTTTTCTGGATGGGAAATCATCAAATGACCCCTCCCGCTCTGGGTGGAGCGGAAGGGAGTGTCAGACTCTTACTGACTAAAACCCAGCCGTGTTCCTTCCTTAGCCCTTTATGTTCGGGGCCAGCGGTAACCCTTTCGGACAATCCCGCTGACACTGTATACACCCTTACATTTTGATCATTTTAATCCTTTTTTAGGGTTCCGTACCTCAAAAGGAAAAAACGGAACCCTTATAGGATCACTTTTTAGGGTTCCGTACCTCAAAAGGAAAAAACGGAACCCTTATAGGATCACTTTGTTGTCCGTCTGTCCGTCCGTCTGTCAAGACCCTTTTTCTCAGGAACGCGTGGAGGTATGAAGCTGAAATTTATATCAATTACTCAGGTCTACTGTCCCTTGAAGCTGTGAAAAAATCAAACTTCTAAGCCAACGCAATCAAAAGATACAGCCGTTTATGCCGCAAATTTTCGACACTTGCAAGGGAATCAAAACCTACAGGGTGCTTCCCGTGAACTCAGAATCTTGAAATTTGGTACGAAGCAACGTCTTATAGCATAGATAAAGGAAAAATTACGAAAACCATAAATTTTTAGTTACATCACATAATATATTTTTTTTTAATAATTTTAAACTTACTACCCATTTCCTCATAAACGCGTAGAGGTATTAAATTGAATTCATACCAAATACTCAGGTCTATAATACCTTTAAGCTGTAACAAAATCAAACTTCTATGTCAACGCAATCAAAAGAAACAGCAATTTAAGCTGCATATTTTGAAACTCGCAAGTACTCGCAAGGGAATCAAAACCTAAAGGGTACTTCCAGTCGACCTAGAATCTTGAAATTTGGCATGAAGCAACGTTTTATAGCACACATAAAGGAAAAATTCCGAAAACCTTAAATTTTTAGTTACATTACAAAATATATATTTATTTTTTAATAAATATAAACTTATTACTTTTTTCCTCATGAACGCGTAGAGCTATCAAGTTGAAATTCATATCAAATACTTAGATCTAATTGCCTTTAACCCGTGAAAAAAAAAAAATTCTAAGTCAACGCAAAAACGCAAAACGATTAATATTTTTGAACCAGATTTCTAAATAGTGACTAAAAAACTTAGTAAATAAATAACTTTAATAAAAGAACTTTCGCAAGTCTGCTGCAAGGCTAGAAGTGTTTCAGTTATATTATAGATAAATGATATGTGTTAATATAAAATAAAGGATTACTTAAACGATAAAGAGATCTTTGTCTTAAATTTATGCTCCTCCATCTTTCCCCATTGTAATGTTATGAATTTCATTTTGCAATAAAAATACCATAGTTATGACTCGATTGTCGTAATGAACTAACTTTGTAAACCTTGCAGGTTCGTTCGGAACCCTCGGTGCGCGAGTCCGACTCGCACTTGGCCGGTTTTTTTCTCATAGTAAAAGTTGTTCAAAATTATGTAATTTTGAACAACTTTTACTATGGGACCAATCCTGAAATAGTGAAAATAAAAATGTTGCTCCATACGTAAAAGTTGTTAATAACGATGACTACAATGTTCCACTTTAAGGATTAAGATGATAAAAATATAAGGGTGTATAAGAATAATTTTATACCAATGTGATTTTTGTACTACCATCTTTCTACCCTCCCATGTTAATTGGAGTTGGCGCAACAAGTTTTTTTTCCTCCCCTATCAGCCGATAATACACATCAATTACTTTCATATCCAGCACTGACTGCGTTTTGAGCTAGAAAAACCTCTCCTTTGATTGCCACATCTAGCTTTTCCGAATAATTTCGCACCAATTAAAAATGAAGCCAACTGTAACGCGACATGACCATTATCCGCGGCCCGAAGACAGGGTCGCCGTGTAGGAATAGATGTAATTGATTGTACGAATTGATGTATAATACTGATCTTTATTAACAAACCATTCAATATATAGACTTAAGCTACTTACTAATATAAACACAGGCATAGTTGTATGACACCTACACTACAATTCCTTACACAAACCATCCATCTTCTCTTTGGTCTTCCGCTCATGCATCACATTCATATTCATCAATCTTTTAATTACTCGTTTTACTTCTGTTTATTGTTTTAGTTTTGCGTAAACTAGATTTTTGTCCTTCCAAAAACTTGTCAAACCAAATTTGCCTCGTATGTACTCCAAATCCCTACTATGTATTCCATACATCGTAAGTCGAGAGCGCTCATCTCGAGGACTGCGAAATATTCGCATTACTAGGCGCGTTGTTTCGACAAGCGTGTTAATTCCCGGCTCGGAGTAATCAAGTTAGCAAAACTTCGCGACTTATTCCCGACTGGCTAATGAACGAAGTCGCTGCAAGTGCACAGGAGACTTCGGACGTGTATCAAATTACATATTCAAGTCGTTGATGAGTAGGATTTTGTGTGTATTATTTGTTATCTTAAGTATGTTTGTTTGTTTTAAAAGGTATAGTCTTAAAATTTCTGATTGTACTGTCAGTCGAAATGCGATTGCTATTAAGAAGGAAAGAAAGGAAGAAAATGCGATTTTTGACATTACAAAAAAAAAACTCACATATAAACTATCAAAAACAGAAAGAATATAGTCCTTATAAACGTTAGGAACTATGCTCCACCGCCTATTCTGCCTTCTGTGCCCCAAAACATGCAGTCAAAGTGACCTCTGCGCTGCACCGTTATAACGACTTGGAAGTGATGAAGTTTTGGGCCAACAAAATTTGAATAACTGTACAGCACATTTCAGGCCAGATGAAAATTTCTCCTAACTGTGATTTCGTGGAAAGGAATAGCCGAAACACTTTCCTAGTTTGTCAGCTTATCCTATTCCAGTGAAAAACACTTGAAAAAATTGTTTTTCGTGATTTTAAGAGGGACATAAACCATTCATTTGTTTGAAACCCGAATTGATTCCATTAATGGGTGACTTAATATTAAATTTGTCTTCGTTTTGATGGTGGTATAGAGGTATGAGGAACAGTGTGTAAAGTTCATAAACCTCCATAGGAAAGGGAGGATTCTCCAACCAGACAGGTGTTGTATCTGGGGGGCAACTGCCCGCTGATTCATTTCGGGCCGTTGTATCTATGCTAGTTGCGCGGTAAACTCTGCTTGCGAGATGCAGGATTTTGCGTGACGTCAGTATGACGCGTTGTTCGCATCTAAGGTAGTAGACCGCTACAGTGGTGTTGAATCTTCTATTTGTTTATTTATAAAAATGAAACGTTTCCTGGCTAATACAGACAAAGACACAAATCTCGCAATATAGTAAAAGATAAAAATTATATTCCAGCTGCCTACAAAATATTTTTTTGCACAAAGAACTCCATCGACAATCAACATTAACGTTTAATTACTTACCTGAAAGTGCAGTCAGAAAAAATAATTGTTTATCAAATTGGCACATCCGTTCGCCGAGTAACAGTCATTTAATGCAACTGTCAAAGAATGTCCGTTGTAATTTGAATATATTGGCAATTTATCTTGGTAGTCAATGTGCTAAACAACTAATTTCCCTGCCTTTACCTACTTACAATTACAAATATGAGTGATACGAGTATGTGGAATGGAAGACGGGATCGGCTGGTGGTCTGGTTAGTCTGGAAGCTGACCTCAATATAGTTAAGACAGGCTAGGTGGATGATGGGTAATGAAATATACTAGGACTCTTTATCGAATAATGTCTTCTTCTCCAGTGCATTGTGGCATTGTATAGGGAACAGTGCTGCTCTTGCGACTGTTTCACTGAACGGATCATGTTGTTTATGTGTCAAGCCCATACCATGCAGTGACGCGTGCGCTACCTCCGCTGGCAGCGAACAAACTGGAGTTATTAGGACCAGCTGGAAAATAAAAGTAACATCAATAGTCTTCATGTCTTTTATGACGATATTTTGTTCCGATTGCCACAATCCAACTGACTCTCATCATGGTCCGCTACTCGAATCACGACATAATGTAATCTGCATTCGCGATTTATTTGCTAAAAATGTAAAGAAATATTTGTTTATGGAAAAATAACTTTAAATCCTACACAACAAAGTTCAGTTTACGCTACAATTTCAAGCATTTTTTATAACTTTTTCAATAGTGCTAGTCACTCTGAAATCAGCTTATTTATAAAGTTGATATTTGTTTAACTTGAAATAATATTGATTTGAAACATAAGTTTAAATAGACTTTAGTAATGATTCTTAGCGGAATGCGTTAAGCGGTTTCCCATCATTATTTTCGCGGCGGACGCGTGCTAAGGCTCTGAGGTGGTAAACCAATTACGAGGTTGACAAAATATAAGTGGTGCGCATGAAGCTGTACATAACCAGTATAAGCTGACTTCTGATTGTACGAAAAACATATACAATGCGAGTTCAGCTAAAACTGGAATGTATAGCTTCATGTGTAGCCGTGTTTACACAACACAAAGAATATAAAAATATTATTATATAAACATACGCGGCGTCCTTGAGGTTTGTGAAAGAATCGCAAGCAGCAGCTCTCGAGAACTCCAGAAAAGTTATAGTAGAGAAACGTAAAGTTTTTCTTTTTGTCTGCCTCTATCGGATTGTGTTCTACGAACCTCAAGCAGGACCGTCTCTCTAAGTAGCTATGCCCTTTTTTCACAATGCTTATCAGACGTTTTAGACCTGAAAGACATAAACAAAAATTCTGTGAAAAAATTACAATGATTTAGAAGTTACTATTGTTACACAACTGCCTAAAACTAGGAGTGTTTCGTTTTCAGGGATCATTTATGTGTGTGAGTTTCTTAGGATAAGATTATTTATTTGCCTTAAGTTGTTACAGTCTGGTTTTGATATACCTAATGTCCACATGCTATACAGAATTTTGTATAAATTGCATGCAAAATATTAATACGCGAGTTAAAGGTGATCATACAATGTCACAGATTCATTGGTAATACAATAATAGTAATTCAGATACAAATCACAAACATTTACTTGATTTCATCATAACTACTAAACGCCTGAACCGATTCAGATGTATTATCGCTAGAATCGCTGTAATACGATCTAAAAATCTCTTTCCAATAACATAATAATGGCTGTCCATGGTATATTTTTAGTCGACTGCCCCGTTAATCTCGTGGTTGCAAGTGCGACTACTGAGCGTGGGGTCCTGGGTTTGATTCCCGGGTCGGGTAAAAGTGTTTTTGGGTTTTCCATTAGGAATTTCTTAGTAACAGGCCTGAGATTGGAGGTTGGCGGTTTAATACCCACGTGCCTCGGAAAGCACGTAAAGCCGTTGGTCCTGCGCCTCATCTCTCTCCGGTCGGGTCGGATTGCCGTCTCATCGGACTATGAGAGTAAAGGAACACAGAGTGCATAGGTATGTGTTTACGCACACACTTGTGCACTATAATATCTCCTGCGTACCTGGCTAATCTCTCTTGAGATTGGCCACCGTGACCGAACTCGGTCGGGAGGATATTATTTTTTTTTTTTTGAAAATTATCAAACATGTTTTTTACTTTAGTATTTCGTTTACCACTTGTCGATTAAATAATAATGTTATTATTAGTTACTATGTTTATAATAGCAGTCACTCGTGAAATAGTCATAAGCAGTTGAGTTCTAGTATCCCACCAAGAAGGTGGAAGGAGGTCGGTTCAATCAATTTATATTACAAACACTGTCAGGTTTCCTAAAAACAGTCTAAACATTTACAAAGGAGTTCTCTCACTGTGTGTGACTACTACAGTATTCCCAGAGGCTGCTTAAAATATTCAAGTAGGTTCAGACGAAACGAATCAAACAATCAAGTAATTGTTACAACCTGTTTCTAGTTTACTGGATGTAGGTCTTACCGCAAATCTACTGGGGATAAATTCTGTTTGTATGTAAATAGTTGTAGAAATGTGCTATGTGCGGAACGAAAGGAAATGGAGGTGACTTATACAATGGTATGTTACTTTATTTATTAATTTACACAGGGTCAAATTAAATTATCTAGCGAAACTTAGCAGACCAGGGGGCCTAAAAAGGCCTCTTTGGCAGAATCATAAAAGGAAAACATTATGAATCATAATATGGCGAAGACAGTCCGTGTTTTTCTTTTTTCGCTGCACTACGTAGGTATAATCAAAGAGATTGGGATTTAATTTGGATTGGATTGATTGGTATTTTAGCACAGATAAATAATATAACTGAAAATCCTTCACCAATGGGATTTGATACGATTAACTTAATAGTTAACTGTCCATTATGATTCAAAATGTTATCCTTTTATGATTCTGCCAAAGTGGCCTTTTTAGGCCCCCTGATGGGAATCGCTATAAAAACATATTAAAAAAAAAATTGATGATAATGTTGTTTGGGGTCAACGACCACTGGTAGTGTAGTTACCTACATGAAGTATGAGTTAAGAAAGTCTGTATTTTGTTTAGATATCCCATCACGTTCTGTGATGTGTACCTACAGAAACAAAAACAAACTGTAGAACTGATATTACAAGAAAATGCACTACGGTTTACGACGACGTTTACAACGTATGGCATTTCATACAAACATTCAAGCCCAATTATTATCTGAAATGAATTAACCGATTTAAATGAAACTTCATATGCATAAGCAGGATACAAATGTCTAAAAAGTAAGTTAAAATTATTTTCAAAAAATAGTGTTAAATCCAAATTAGACCAATTTTAAATTTACTATAGAAACAGAGATCTTTTTTTGAGACGATAAGACGTTTCGAAAATGTTCTTTACTGACTGTTTAGATCTTTGTATCCTGCTTATGCGAATGAAATTTCATTAAAATCGGGTCATTTATTTCGAGAAACAAGGCCTCGAAAGTTTGTATGAAATGCCGTACGTCGTAAACGCTCTTAAACGGGACCCACTGGATCGTAAGCTTGGCTCATTGATCGCCTGACATGCGGCAGTGTCCAGCCCAATTCCATTTGTACTCACCTACTGAATAAAAATTAAAGGCAAACGGTATTTCTCCGGAATTCCACTGACAAGGCCAATTATCTGGCAAATCTGGTAAAGTTGCTAAAATAAATTCAGTATCTACAAATAAAAAAAAATATGATAAATTTTCACGAAGATAAAATATTTGGAAATTGTTTCTGAACGTACCGTTGTTTGAATTACAAGATTGTGAAATAATTATGTTTAAATTACAAAGTAAAACAGAGAGATTTATTATCCAATTTCCGTTATGGCGTCGCGTTATGTGTATACGGTCCATGCTTCGAATTCAACAATGAAAACTTATCGATCTCATTATTTTTCTACTATAAAATATGATGCCGTATATCAACACACGTCGATGAATCATGGGTACACCATGAATATTGGTGATATATTTTGCGCGTGTTCCGAGTTTCTGATAACGGGTTTGAGACGTAATAGAAAATGGTCCTGTTACTGTTACGTAAATACATCTAATAGATTAGATTAAGATTTGGTGAAGGTATATTGCTAAATTAACTTAGTGCTGATTTTTAATCGGCAGATAAGTTTCATAGGAGAAATAAATATGACAGTGTGACAGTTTTTGTATAAATTATATCATACCTCCATTTCAATACTCAGATATATCTTAACTGAAGACTAAATTTTGCCATTTGACAGCTTTTGTATAGAAAATATTGTGTTAAAAGTTATTTGACTATTGAAAAATCAGCCCTTAGTTTACTGTTACTGTTAGCCTGCATCATCCCAGTGCTGGGCGAAAACCTCTCCCCATGACTTTCGGCTCTTTCAATCCAGGGCTAAAGTGTCGTCATTGGTTATGTCCTTAATTTTAGTAAATAATTATTGATATGATTAAAACTGAAACAAGTTGAAAACATTATGTGATAAGTAACTCATTTTAATTACAAATTGATTGAATTGAAACACGTTTAATTAAAACGTCATAAACAAACGAAAAAGGCCAAAGATTCATAACCGTTTAACTGAAAAACGAGGAAAATAATGTTTAATTTTGTGTTCCAAATTATCATTAAATTAAACATCGTTTGCGCAAGAGCAGCTACAATGAGCGTAATTAGAGAGAATATGGACGTATCGTGGCAGGCTCGCCTCGCCTCGCGCCGCGAACGCTAATGAATAATTTCTTGTACCAAAGAGTTTCCTATTTCTTTGGCCCCACAGTGTACAAAGAACGCGGTATTTAAACTTCGTGGTCTTCCGACAACGGGATGGCTACGACTACACAGAGTAATTTTCAAAAAAAGAAGTTTTTGAATTCACTGGTAGAAATGCAATTAGTGGGATCGGTCAAGTTCAAATTGTATCTTTACCAACTTTGCATTAAATGAAATCTGAAGAAAATTGTGTTCTCGTTTTCAAAAGACTTCTTTCCTATTTTAGTTTGAAACTATATTTGGTAGTAAGTCTTTTTTTACTGGTACTGTGTTTTAATGGATTTCGTTACCGCACTGCTGTAAACCACAGTTTAGTAATGAATAGGTAGGTAATTTAAAACGGTTTGAATACATTTAGAGAATTTGCAGTGATATAATATGGAACTGCAGTTTATTGTCACAGGCTGTTATTTGAGCATGGAACGCTGCATGTAATATTTTATATTTATCACATACTCGTTTCTCGCTATGAGAAATCCAAACTCTGTTATTAAGAACGCGAACCGTAAGGTACAGACTTTCAAATTGTGAATCAATTATAGAATTTAATAAAAATCCAATGACGACTCAGTAACGTTTGAGATTAAAAGTAAAATAAGGGCCATAGAAATGATTTCAAAAATGTTCTACTTTACTGCCCAACTAAATTTTGTTCAAATGTTGATTGTTATCAATCAACGTTATAATATAATTTATACAATAAATTGTGAAATCTAACTTTGAAAAATATTCCATATTCATTTCAATCTGAATGGCGATGAAGTTTTTTTTTACATCTCATGGTGTTTTAAACAATAACACGCGAACATTTACGTAGATAGAGACAACGACACAAAACTACAACATTCCAGTTTTACAAGTTCCCACAAAGAAGTTTCTAGAAATTCGATTAAAGGGTACCGCAAGCCTTTTACCCAAGTTGTTGGAAAAGTGCTGTAGGTAGCTATCATTGTATAGAGTAGTTCGTGCGAACTGTGATACGACAGCTTTGTAAAGGAGAATTTTATTATGTATCTGCAGCTCTATGTATGTCTCTTCACCAGAGATTTTCCTTGTAAGATAAAAAACGACGAAAACGTGAACACAGACTTTATTCTGATTCTGGAATTTTCCTTCAGCTGCCGGCTAAAAGGTGAACTATTAAATTTTTTACGCAGCTAAATTATAAGCTTTATATGCAGGTTAGAGTTACTGCAACTCAGTTTTGAACCATCTGTGCCCGCCTAACGCGCACTGCAAATGCACGTAATTATATGTTTCGCACAAACATTTATTACTTAATTTTTATTTACTTTATTCATATGAGTGATACTAATGCTTGTTGCAAAAAAATATAACCAAGTTTGGAGGAGATCAGGCGAAGAGCGCTGATGTCTGATTATAAGTTCAGACAACAGATGTTCCAAACGTGTTCAAAGAAATAAGTGTCTTAAAGTGTAGGTATTACCATATTAATTATATTTTGTTTTATATTTTTGAACAAATAAATTACACATAAAGATAATTGTATTTTCGATTTAAAAAATCGTTCGAATTTCGTCGTGCAATTCATTCGTACTAGCTCTTGTGCGTGTGTTGAGGGTTTTATGAGTATCTTTTGTTTTAAAAGGTATACGAAATGTAACAATGAATTTTACCAGCCTTGTGAAAACACGTGTCTTTATACCAAACTCTATCAGTGTTTACCACGGAAATGTATCAAAAGGAAAACAGTGAGTTGTTTCAGTAATAAGGTCTCTCACAGTCTCACTATTGTGGTATTTGTTAGGTAAAATGAAACATCAAGGACGCGTAAAGTGCACTGCTGACAGCGCAGGAGTGTGGCTTAGGTACGAAGAAGTGTGTACTGGTGTAGTTATTGTCTCTCTTTGTATGCATATTTATTTAATTTGTTCCTCATGGTTTTAAAAACTACAATGTCTGGTAACTCATGAAGTTGAAATCGCGCTCTCCTGATGTCATTTTGGTTGTCGTCCACAGAAGCTAGAAATATGTCTTTTATTTTACAATTACAAAGTATGTGATTTCGTTTTGTAAATAAAGTACCAACGTAAGTAAAATTCAAATATTTTTTTCAATAATAGTGTCTAGCACAAGCATTTTCTAAAATATTTACACTAAACGGCTGTTGTCAAAGTTACATTATTGTATGACAACTATACCCGTAATCACGACATACCATAAGGCTAAAGCTGAGAATTTGAATAGGTCCAATCAATATCAGACGAAAATTGACGTGCCATGCGATTTTGAGCCATGTGCGTAATAACTGTAAACTAACTTCCAATTCTAGCAAGACAATTCCCACTACAATCGCCCGTGTAAATTCTCTTTATGTATCCACATCTCCGGCCGAAAGTGTCCATTAAATGGATCTACCCGACAAACACTCCAAGAAATGAATTTAAGGGGAGTCCTCAATTACCACCCTTGACAGGCAGATTGAAGATTAGGGTATGATGTTATCTGTGTTCACGGAAATGGTCCATCAAAAAGATTGACAACATAAGGAATTCACAAAAGGGGAAAGTTTGATTTGACGCATCTCCAGTTCAGAATAACTGCGGGGTAGTTCATCTTGAATTCAGCTCTGCTGAGAACCAATGAATCCATGAGTTGAGATGGATATGTTAAACGGATAAGTCCAATGTGGCCCAAACTCCAGCCAGAATGAGCAACGACCTTAAGAATGTAACTTGGATAGACTTTGAATAGGTGTTGAAATCGAAGAACGCCATCGTTACCCACATTATAATAAGAGGTCTCTATTTTCCTCTTGTTAATGGTTTCATCATCATCATCATTTAAGCCGAAAGATGTCTACTGCTGTACATAGGCCTCCCCCAAGCTCCACATTTAATTGTTAATTTCCTAGTATTTCCAAGTTAGCGGAAGTACTCATGAACTCTTGCACAATCTTACTACTCTTATGTGTTACACCGGAGTCGTATTGTATTCCGCAATCCAAAAAGTAGTTTTATGGACTTGTTTAATCAAAGTAATGAGTGGTTAGTGAGAAGAGCATTTGGTGCTTCCGACTGACATTTGATTAATGGAGTGAGGACATTGCTTGCTCGTATCTTTAGAACATATTACAGACGTCTGCCTTGATGTGCAGACGTCTGTAATATGTTCTAAAGATAATATAAATAAAAACTGATTAAATATTTCTATATTTGTTTTATGTCACAGTAACCCTTGTAAGAAAAACCAGTATAAATTGTAAGTATCAAAGAAACAAACACACTTCAATTAGAGCTATACGAAATGAGGTAGATCTCTATTTCTTTCATGACGTCATTCTTTGACTTTATTTCAAATCCTTGGCTCTCATGGCGAGCATGTTAAATTCAACTTGGATTGGTGGTCTATGGTCTTTCTTACTTAAACAATTATTTTTATTTTGAATTCAGAATTGAATCTCACAAATAAGTTTAAGTAATAATTTATTTTATTTGAAATCTTATCTCTTGTTTTATGATAATCTCCTCAAACTTTAAGGTAACCATTACAACTTTGTTAAATTCGCACTCCAGAGCCAGAAGATACCTACAAGCGACGCTTAGTTTGTGCCTCACCGAACATTTCACTTATTGAATTATTACTTTTTGATGAATAAACGTTATTATTATTATCTAGTTGGACATACCTCAGAATCATTTTCTGGACCAAAATATTTTTTGGAGAACGTTGAATCAGAAGTTCTAATTCAACATTTTCCAGAAAATACTCCGAGTCCGATTCCACACCTTGTAAAATGTTTAAAACCTCATCCGAATCCAGTTCTTCATTGATTTCACTATTTGTTTACTTATTGATGAAATAGAATAGTATTGTTACAAGCAAAGTGAAAGAAGGATGCTTGCGCGCTCACCTGATTAGCGCTTTACTATGCCAAAGTGACCTTGACAGCCATACGCTTATGACCTCACTGAAAGACTTCTATAATAGTCCGTGGCGCCCGGGGCACTGACAACCAATTGTTTTGTAGAGATAGGAATATCATTATCGTCAAAGATTGCTAACAACTATTTAATTCCAAATCAGCACCCATCTGAAGGTCGGAATTCGTCTATTTTCCCTTTGTTATAAAGTAGTTAACTAAGTTCATATTTTACTGACCTCAAATTGTTTTCGATAGTATTTATAAATATTACAACGGGCGAAATCAAACAGTTGTAACTTTTGCGTCACATCACTGGCCGACTATATTTAAAGTCCTGGGCGTTCTGGGGACATCAACAATATTCGGAGTTTTTGTTTTTGCCGATTTTAAGACAAATAAGGGCGATTTTCTTTTGTGTGGAAAAATATAAAACATGGGGTATTAAACAGTGCTATATTAAATAATAAAATGAAACAAAGCTTTTAAATAAAGTAAAATCATTTTTATAAGATAGTTAAAATGGAGAGCTTCTAATGAAGTCGTGGCGCTGGTGGCACGAAAATCCGGAACTTCTATTGAAGTCCATGGCGGTGAAAAGGTTGTAGAAAAAAAATCTATGACAAAAGTGGGCTGTACCCTAATTGCGTAACACACTATCAGTCTGAATCTGAATCATTTTGAAAGATATTGCTAATTCATTGCTTCATATCTTCGAAAAATATACTTAAGTCTGCTCAACGGGAACACCCAATATTCCGAAATATTTTCTTCCGAATTTCGATGTTCCGACTTTCAAAAGTCCGAATTTCATAATACCTAAGAATTATAATGTCTATTATTAAAAATCACGAAATTTATTTTACCGAAAGTCATAAATGCCATTTGTTTGTTTTCCGATTTTCATATGTTCGAAGTATCAAATGCTCGATGGGTTCTCGGTGCGAAAAACGACATTCCGATTTTCAATACCCCGAATTATCTTTTCTTCTTTCGCGATATATTTACGTTACCGTTACCGCACTCTAACTCAACGAATGCAATAGGCGACGTAGGATGCAAGAGCGAGCGAAGGGCACCCCGAGGTTAGGTTTGGTTATAGGTTACTTTAAACCCTTTACACAGAAATAGGGACTCCGCGAAGCGGGGCTCTGTCGACATAGGATGCAAGAGCGAGCGAATGAAAATACAAAACTTTACCGTGCATCGAAGTCAAGTAGTATCGCAGTGAAAATCATTCCCGGTAACGTGCATCGAAGTCAAATAGTGTCGCAGTGAACATTTATCGCAGTAACGTGCCTCGAAGTGTAGTGGCGTCACAGAGACGGTCTTTCGCAGTAACGTGAATCGCAATTTTGTAGCATCGTATTAGCATTTATCGATATTTTGTGCGTTAAAATTCCGTATTCTACTCGTATCTTGCTATTCAGTTTTACAAGGCGTTTTTATTTCGGTATTCGTATTTTTGATGTTTCGAATTATCATTAATTCGGACTTTTTGTTATTCGATCTATTGAAACTCGGTATTTTGAGAATAGTAATTATAAACGTTGAGAATATTGAAATTTCGGAATTATAAAAATAGGATGAATGGTAAATCGGAGTTTTTATATTAGGAATTTTGAACCACTCGGAATTATGAAAATCGGTATTTTGAAATTCGTATTTGTGACTGTCGGAATAACCCCGCTGGTTCGAGGGGGCGCGGGAAAATAGTTCCTGGAAAACAAAAAAATAAATACACGGTGGCAGAGACATCAACGCGCAACCAGTTACCCTGGATTCAGTAAACGATTATAGACCTCCCAGCGTAAAAATTATACGTAGATTATATAAAAAAAAAAATTGTTGTTCCATAATTGCACTTTAGTATGTCATCATCTGCCTAGCCTTTTCCTAACTATATACGGTAGGGTCGGCTTCTAGTCTAACCAGATGCAGCTGAATACTATTATTTCATATGGAGCGACTGCCTATCTGACCTCCACAACCCAGTTACTGGGTAATACGACACCTCTTGGTAAGACTAGTTGTCAGACTCTCGGGCTTCTGACTACCCGTAACGACTGCCTAAGATCCACGAATGACAACCGGGATCAGTGACTAAATGTGCTTTCCGAGACACAAAGGAGTCTCAGTATGTAAAGATGGTCACCCATCCACAGACCAACCGCGGCAAGCGTAGCTTAACCTGATCGATCGACCTGTGCGGCTGTTATTATTTAGCCGCGGACCCCTCCTGTACCTATTGTACTTTTTTAAGTAACAACAGATTATTTTTCTTTGATAACCGATGGAAATTTTTGCCCCTATGGGGTCTAGAATCATGTGCCGAATTCGTGGTTTCGGTTTGCACGACGATCTTTCTACCACCTTGTATAAGAATAATAACAAACGCTAGTTACGTCAGAACAATACCTTAATATACTTCATACATGCCTTTTCCTTCCCATTATAAACAATCAACAAATGCACTCACACAGCCCAGTAACAGCGAATTGCTTTTTGTAATTCAATTTCCCCATTACAAGTTCCAATTCAAAGTTGCTGCGGTCCACGAATGCAGAATCGTACATCAGGTGTATTACATTAGTGTCGAGAACAATATTAAGATGATTAGAAGTGCAACTGTGGCTGTGGTCGGGCAAAATGCCAAAAGCCTACTACTTTATTATTTACATTCGCAAATTCGCGCCGTCCTCCGCCATTGTGACAATTTTCGAACAACTGTCTCATATATTTTACACAGCCGGACATATTAAGTGAAACGCTTATGGAAATTCGTAAAAGTTGTGTTTTTTTTTTTCTTTTTCTGACTGATTTATTAAGGTGAATAAGGGGGTAGGCAGTTAATTTTTTCAACTCAAAATGTTACACTTTTATTTTGTACATAAGGTTACAAGTTTAATTAACTCGTGATATAATTTTTAGTAGGTATTTATTAAACTTTCATAAATTTAATTCTTTCAAAGCAACTACGAACCAACAAGTTATAAAATTAAATACCTACATTTTCTGTTAACAAAAAAATAATAATTAAGCACGATTTTGTTCTTAAATGTTACAATTATGTTGCATGTAATTATGAAGTTGAACGTACCCGCTACAATTTCTGCATAACAAATAAGCCAGCGTATCTCTAATAACGTCCGCAGGTGTACAGTGCCTCGCGTGGGTATTCTGTAGTCTATTGTCTGGAAAATTCAAGACCTTAATCTTCTAAGCATTTCACGTACGTAAGTTGTCTACACTCGCGAGCAGTGTGTAAGCTGATCTAACGCTGAACAAAGACTGGATGAGCGCCTTGTAAGCCTCATATTATAAGCTTTAGGTAGAAATGAACATGTATTTTTATAGAATAAGATACATTCCTGGATACATATCACGTATTACCTAGAATAAATGAATGTTATATAAATTGAGTGTTAAGAAAAAAAAAACAAGTAACATGTCTTCTAATTCACGGAAATACGTATAATATTGTCTATAGAAGACTCTTGCGTTCATCATAACATCATAGAAAGTCATCTGCCTAGTCTTTTCCCAACTATGTTAGAATCGGATTCCAGTCTAACCGGATGCAGCTGAATACCAGTATTATACATGGAGCGACTGCCTATCTGACCTCCATATCCCAGTTACTGGGTAATACGATACCCCTTGGTAAGACTTTCGGGCTTCTGACGACCCGTAACGACTGTCAAAGATCCACGAATGACAGTCGGGATCACGCCTTGTTTTCCCGAAGAACCAATTTTTCGGGAAAACAAGGCGTGTTTTTTTTTGGCCAACCAGAAGTGTACAAACAGGGTGGTGGGACATCGACGTAAAATCTGTTACCATGGATTTACATAATACTGAAACCGCCTGAGGTGAGATTTTTTGCCGGTTATTAACCAACTGGACTCTGAGGGTCGAAAGGTTGGAATCGCGCCACAACATCAACTTTAAGTCATTCGTGGTACGTGTTCCAACCCAACATCTACAGACCTGTCTGAAAGAGGACTTTTGGCCGAAAGGTGTCGTATATCGACGTATCCGAGGACGGTTACGCGACACCACGCAGCGAAACACGACGCCGACAACGTTACGTGTATAATCATAGTTTTAAGTTTTTTTTTAATATGTATTAGTTTATTATTGTATAAGATTATTTTGTGTATTTTATCTATGGGCCTTAGTTGCCTGATAATAAAATGATTATTATTATTAAAAATCGGTTGTCTGTAAAGTCGTCTGTAAAATCGGTTGTCAGTCGCTTGCTGCACGCGAGTGCGAACGGTTCGAACATAGGTCTACCCACCTATTTTCGCGACAATGTCGGTGAATACGCTAAAATGTGTTAATTGCAATATTGTAATTTGTGAACTTCTATCCTTTATACAAAATAAAATAGATGTGATGGACAATGAGAGCCTAATAAGGATTTGTGACACGGCCTTCAAGGTGGATGAGGTGGAGAGTGCTAAGGAGTTGCTGTTTAGTTCAATAAAAACTAACAAGAAGAAAGTCAATAGACGCAAAGAAGGGAAAAAAGTGAAAGACTTAGAGGATATTATATGTGTCTTCAAAGTGACGGAGCCTGATCTTATACCGATCTTCGTTGCGCGTGACTTGCAAAAATTACCGCCAGTTACATTTGATCATGTCGATGTGACCAAATTATTAAAAGATTTGTTGATTGTACGTGCAGAAATCAATGACATAAAAAGTAAGTATGCAACAGTCACCCAACTGGATGACTTGAAGCTAGAATTGGGATCAAGCAGGCCCCCATTATCACTATTAGAGCGCAATATTAATGCGAAGAAAAGAGGTGGGTATTTGCTTGACAGTGGGCCGGTAGGCTTATCACCGGCGCCAGTGCATGATGATTGTTACTCCATGGCGCGGTGTGCGAGTGCAGAGTGCACTGAGTCACCCAAATATCGCTCTCTTGCTTGCACACACACCGAGGCGAGCACGTCGGGTGCGCCTGTACCGGTTAACTCAACGCTATTGGAAAACGAAATATGCGAGGTGATTTACGAGTCAGCTGGTTGTAATACAGAAACCAGTCAATTCAAAAAACCTACTATGGCGGAGATGGCAAGGAATGGTGAGTGGAAAACGCACAATAAACAAACAGAAAATTGGACTTTAGTGCAAAAGCGGCGGTCTAAGGACCGTTTTACTGGTAAAATGGGTAAAGCGACGACGGACCTGTCGGAGAAATTTAAAGCAGCGGAAGTTAAAATCCCGTTGTTTATTTCCAACGTAAGCAAAGAGGTATCGGTGGAGGACATATGCAAATATATTAAAAATAAAACTGCGGAGGTAGTTTCGCTTGAGAAAATTACAATGATGAAGGAAAAGCCATACAATGCCTTTAAAGTGCTTGTTAACAAAAACAAGCTGGACGTTTTTCTAGATGATCAGATGTGGCCTGATGGCGTGACATTTAGGCGCTTTATTCATTTCAAGAATAGAAGAGAAGACAAAAATAAGACAATTGTTGGGAGTGAGGCATTAACAAAACCGAATAATGGATAGTACGACAAAAATGAACATAATAACATTCAATTGTAAAAATGTTAAAAGGTCGGTGAACTGTGTGCGTTCATTGTGCAAAACTGCTGATATTGTTTTGTTACAAGAAACGTGGTTATATCCTCATGATCTAGCCTTTCTTGACAGTATTGATCAGGAATTCAGTTACACGGGAAAGTCCTCAGTGGACACTTCATCAGGCATGTGTAAAGGGAGACCCTACGGAGGGCTAGCCATACTATGGCGTAAAACTGCATTTAACTACGTGAGTGTGGTACAAAGTAACAGTGACCGTATAACTATGTGCAGTGAATGTAGTGGTAAATAATAGGTGCTTTGTGGTTATAAATATGTATATGCCGACGGACTGTCGCGAGAATCTGCCGCTTTTTACGGAATGTCTTAGTGAAATGTATTCTATTATACAAAATAATAATGCTGAATCAGTGTATGTGTTGGGAGATTTCAATGCGCACCCGGGTGAGTCATTTTATAATGAACTTATTAGTTTTTGTAGTGAGCAAGAATTATTATGTGCGGACTTAGATTATTTAGGCGTACTGTCGCAAACGTACACGTTCATCAGTGACTCGCACAGGTGTAAACGTTGGCTCGACCACTGTCTTGTTACACAGGCGGCGGGAAAAACAGTTGTAAACATTGAGGTTATCTATGATACATTTTGGTCAGATCACTTTCCCTTGAAAATAGAATGTGATGTAAATGTTATCAGATTAAAAACTTGTGTAATGAAATCATCGCTTAACGGTGTTCGATGGGGTGAAAGAAGTCCCGATGAAATAAAAGAATACTCGTCTCATTGTAACAATAAATTAAAAAGCTTAGATTTTCCTCAGGACTTTGAACTATGTGCTGATATGTTTTGTGATAATCCCCACCATAGGGCATTGTTGGATTCGATGTATAAAGACATGGTAACTATATTGAGTGAAGCAGCTAGTGTAAACAAAGTCTCTAAAGGCATTATTAGAAAGAAATGTATAAAAGGCTGGAACAAGCATGTCAAAGAGTTTCACGCTCAAGCAAGGTCTAAGTTTAAATTATGGATTTGGTATGGGGAACCCAGTAGTGGGCCTATTTATGAGGATATGATTTTAAGTCGTAAGGTATTTAAATCAAAATTGAAATGGGTAATTAAGAACCAAGACAAAATAGAAATGGATATATTGGCCTCGCTCCATTCTAAGAAATGCTTTTCATCGTTCTGGAAAGGCACTAAAAAGCTTAATATCTCTCCAAGCTTACCAGCTAGCGTGGAGGGTGAGAGTGATCTCGCTGGAATAGCTAATATATTTAGGGAACAATTTATTGTGAGCTCAACTCTAGAGTCTGTCGTAAGGGTGAACGATGCTGAGTCAGGTCGGTCAGGAACACCCCTTAGGTTTACGTGCTCAGAAATAAAAAATGTCATTAAATGTATGAAACGGGGAAAATCTCCTGGTCATGACGGACTCAGCATTGAGCACCTTCAAAATGCGGGTGTGCACTTGCCAAGAGTATTGACTATGTTTTTTAATTTATGTGTAGGGCATTCTTATCTACCACAGGAGATGCTGGATACATTAGTCGTACCTATTGTAAAGAATCGGACGGGAGACATAGCGGACAAAGGGAATTATAGGCCTATCTCACTGGCAACGGTGATAGCGAAAGTGCTTGATAGTGTGCTTGACGTGCACCTCAGTCGGTATACAAAGCTACACGACACACAGTTTGGTTTTCGTGCTGGGCTGTCTACTGAGAGTGCAATACTTGCGTTGAAGCACACTATCAAGTATTATACGGACAGAAAAACACCCGTGTATGCTTGTTTCCTGGACCTTTCCAAAGCGTTCGACCTGGTGTCATATAAAGTATTATGGGAGAAGCTTCGGGAGGCGGGAGTTCCTACGTCATTAGTTTCATTACTTTCTCTCTGGTATGATAAGCAGAGGAACTTTGTAAAATGGTCCAATGCATTGTCGGACCCGTATAAACTCAAATGTGGTGTGAGGCAAGGAGGTCTTACTTCCCCGAGACTGTTTAATATATATGTTAACAACTTGCTTGTTGAGCTTAGCAGCACACATGTCGGTTGCCATATAGACGGAGTTAGTTTAAATAACTTAAGCTACGCAGACGATATGGTGCTGCTGAGCCCCACAATCGGTGGAATTAGGAAATTACTGACCATTTGTGAGAGATACGCCGAGCAGCATGGCCTAAAGTATAATCCGACAAAGAGTGAGCTGTTGGTGTTTAGAGGAAGAAATAAAAGTCCCTCAAATGTCCCTCCCGTAGAACTAAACGGTTCACCCTTGCAGAGGGTATCCCAATTTAAATATTTGGGCCATATTGTTACGGAGGATCTTAAGGATTATTTAGATATGGAGAGAGAGCGCAGGGCGTTGGCTGTGAGGGGAAATATGTTGGCACGCAGGTTTGCAGGTTGCTCAGCACCCGTTAAAATAACACTTTTTAAGGCGTTTTGTCAAGTATTTTACACCAGCAGTCTGTGGGCTAATCATACCCAAAAAGCAGACAGCGCACTGCGCATCCAATATAACAATGCCTTCAGGGCGCTGCTGAGGCTTCCGCCTCACTGTAGTGCGTCTGGGATGTTCGCTGATGCGCACACGGACGATTATTTCGCGATCATGCGCAAAAAGGTGGCATCAGTGATGCGCAGGGTGAGGGGAGGCAGCAACAGCATTCTGAAGGTTTTTTCAGATAGGTTGGAAGGGCCAACAATGGATAGGTTTATCAAGCTACATGTCAGACATGGGACGTGATAGATCTTCCTCGAAATGGTGGCGGTGTTTTTCTTTTTGTTGTTGTACTCTAGTTGTAGTCTACTAACATAGTTTTTTAAGTTTTGGTAAAACTAACACGCTATGGGCCGATGACGCCTGGCAATAAACGATTTTTATTTTTTTTTTTATTTTATTTATTTTATTTAAAGTCGGTTTACGGACGATAGTTTAACGTGACAACGTCATAACAAAACATTAATGAAATTGCCGAATGCGGAGGCCGATTCGGCAGCGTTCGACATCATCTGTCTCTCATCGCTCGTTCCGCGCTCTCGCTTGCACTTCAAGCCGCCATGGCGTACAACGCTACAGAAGAGCAAGGCCGCGAGGTAACGCTACATGAGTCATGTTTTTTTCGTGTGTGCAGCCAGCTTCATCGATTTATTAGACGTTGTCACGTCAAAAAAAAATTTGCTCTGCTATACATTTTAACCCTGTAGATATTGCATTTTTCTATGAAACAGCAGATTTATTTTTGATAAGTTACAAAAAATTTCTACGCCAGTCTAGAATGATGTGCTGAATTTATGGTATCATTTTACGAGATTGCCAACCCGTATAGTACTACATCCACATTAACAAAAAATAAGATTTGACCTAAAGGTCCAGTTACCAGGTCATAAAATTCCAAAAAAAAAAAACACATTGACAGCTATGTCGCCAGATATGTTTCGTTCATTTATCATAAGTTTGTTGCTATTTAAAAGTTTTTTTATTTCAAAAGCAGTGCAGAACTTCTTGGCTCACTTGCAGTTATAAAGAATGACCATGAGTAAAACTGGCGACAACATCATAAGACATTGAGTGATGTTGCTACGGTTCATAGTGTAAAATACAGGTTTTTGAAGTAAAAGTACCATAATTTCAAAGTCAAAGTCAAAGCATTTATTTCAAATAGGCACTTTTGAACGTCAGAAATTACAACAAATAGAATTGATTCTAGTCACCCATTCCAAAAGGTAGTTTTCGTATGGAGAAGAATGGGCAAGAAACTCCACCGTTACTCTTTTAAAATGTTTTATAATATTTTGCATACATTAATTATATAATAATAATATGTGAAGACGATGCACCTAAAATTATCTTTAATCTAGTTCATTCTGAACGTGCACAGCAAATATAGCTATTATTGTATGTCACATAAAAAATGCAACAAAATATCAAAAGAAGTGATTCTATACCTTTAATTCAGAGTTAAGATAAAACACCCTGCTGTACTGGGTGGCCGGGACATCAGCGCAAAGATTGTAACCTTGTATCCAGTACAGGTTTCTAGACCGACGCCGTCAAAATGTATGGAACAAGAAATTTTTCAGTGGTTCAGGATTGAATATAATATATATAATATTGAATCCATGGTATTGCGCGTCGATGTCCCCTGCCAGCCTGTATATTATGCCTTTTCTTTTTTTAAACTTGCCTGGGTTGACCCACTGTTTTAATGATAACTGGCAAGATTACTAAAAAACCTTTTATACTGCGAAATGTGTGGTTAAATAAAACAGGTAATTTTAAAAGTGGTAATTTTTTAATTCGGCAGCAGAGTGAATTCCTGACAAAAACTGGGACATCGATAAGGGTAGGATCACAACCTCGCAACCCAGTGACAGAACGTTATGGGATGATGAAAAACGGACAACCCGGATTCCCCTTTTTATTTATTACGGCTAAGGGTTCGCTATTTCTGCTAGGCACAATTTAAGGCTTTAAAGTTGTGTGTGCCCCGCTTTTTTTGGTAATGGTATTTGTGCTCCCTCTGCAGCGAATTTGGGGTCAGTTGGTACATCACAAAGTGGGTTGATAGCACTTAATCTGGGGTAGCGTTTTAAAAAGGTTTTTCGTTGTTTAAATAATAAATAATATCGCGCATAGGTCTTTATGGCCCAGTGGTCGGCCTCTCATGTACGAGGTGGGTTCAGATCCGGGCAAGTACCAATATACTTTTTCAATTCATATGTTATGAGTTCATATTGACGTCAGTGAAAAAAAAAAAATTTAAATATTTTAATAATAAATAATAATATTTTTAGGTGAAAAAATAACATGTGGAAACCTGGATTTATAGCTAATAGTTAATATAAGTTTGAAATCTCCTACCCGTCTTGAGCATGCGTTCTTCTCTGTATTAGAAGAGGCTTTGCCCTGTATTAAAGTTATTTATCGTAGATTTTTTAACAAATTGGAATTGGCCATTGTCAGTAGCATATATAATAATATGATTAATTCTACATTTAAGATCACATAGTAACTTTTTCATTAATGCATCGACCTAAAATACTTCGGAGTTAGTCTCAATTTCAAATTACTTTGAACCTATAACTCACACAGCCTTTTTGTAACGATCTTTGCAAACGCCCTCGTTGTTCGCTTATTTCAATTCAAATGGTATTCAAACACGAAGGCCATGCGACTTAATTCAATTACCATTTTTTCCTTTTACCCCCAAAATAAATATATTTTCAGCCAGCACGATTACTTATGGCTTTTAATTATTGCCTATGCAATTTTCTGCTTATTAATTAACATTCACAACTGTCAAGGTAAATAATATTCTACGTTTAAATTCTTTCTCTTTTTTCAAAATAATGAAAACTTTATAAATCGAAACTCTGTGCTTGATCAATAGCTAGTAGCCATTATTTTTAAGGAAAGTTATACAAATATCTGTGAAGAAATAGATATCCCGCTGGTCCTCTGGCTTAGAAAACATACGAGCTTTCAGGCTATTCTGGAATGAAAGATAAAATAGACTGTATCTCATACCCATCGAGCTACGATAATTGTCAATAAAGGAAACTCCTGCCACTATCCGATTGGAATAGTTGAAGATATAAATAGCAAATACCTACTTATAGGTTCAATCTATACTTTTGTGATTATGCTGATTTTAGTTGTAGCTATACTATAAAAAGTTTAACTAGATCTTTTTTGTAAATGACCGATAATGAGGCATCAGTCGTGAAGAAAAAAATCACCATGATTTTTTCTTTCTTAATTACAGGCTAACTGGGTTAGTTTGCAGCGGTATCTACAACACCACATGCGAACTTCGCGTCATACTGACGTCACGCAAAATCCTGCATCTCGCAAGCAGAGTTTACCGCGCAACTAGCATATGTACAACGGCCCGACATGAATCATCGGGCAGTTGCCCGCCAGACAACACCCGTGGTCGGAGGCTCCTCCCTTTTCTATAGAGAATGAGTGAACTTTACACCCCGTTCCTCATACCTGTATAAATTTTTGTCACAAGTGTGCTTTACTATTATGCACATAGCTAGGTCATCAAAGCGCAGAAAGTCTCTGGTGTGTACAAAATGGTGGACTAACCGCTACATTTATTTAGCCCCCGTAAGTATAATTATCTTAGTATCATAGAATGATAAAGTGATCACAAGCGCTACTGCTGAGTATGAAGTCCTGGGTTTGATTGCCAGGTAAGGTAAAGTGTTATTGGGTGTTACATAAATTTCTCAATAGCAGCCCGAGGTCTAAATTTGTGCCCGGATGATGTAATAGGGTCGCACTCTCTCCCAAAATTTGTGGGTTGACCTCTGCCTAAGGTTTCGTGGAAAATATCCGTGATGTGTATGTTATGTGAATTTAAAAATCCCACTGTGCAAAACCCTAAACGGAAAGCATCAGTCATTTTAATAAAACCACTAAGCAAGTAGTGATGGAACTTGTAAACAATATTCTGACTAGATTAGTTTGTGGTAAGTCTATCGAGAAGTTGGATTAAGATGATCATCGTTAATGCCAAGTGTCTACTGCCTTGAGTTGACTTAAGGACTAGTTCTAAACTGATGGATTCTGGATTTAGGATTATATGTAAGCAAAGATTTAGTTTAAAGATGTAAGTTATAAAGTATTGACGTTTGGAATGGTCTACTGGTATTAAGAGTTCTATTAATAGCTAACGATCGCTCTTTTCTATGTTATTATTAAATGTTGTATTATAAGTTGTTATAAGTAAGTCTGGTGGTGGTGGAGTTAGTCTGGTGGTCAGCGTGGTGACTAGTCCCAACTGTGCCTCTCATAGAAATGTAAAAAACTTCTTTCTTATATCTATGTTATTGGAGCCACCTTTTTTTTGGTTGGGAAATTATCAAATAACTTCTCCCGCTCTGGACGGAGCGGGAGGGCGTGTCAAACTTTTACTGACTAAAACCCACCCGTGTTCCTTCAGTTGCCTGTGCCAGGGGCCACGGTATCTCTTTCGAACAACCCGCGACCCTGGCAATGGAGCCAGGATGATTGAGTCAGTCTTTGGGACGCTTTGATGCCACAGAAACAAGTGGATTTAAAAAAGAAAAGTTAACTCAAATAAATGATCTTAGTACCTACACATATTAAAGAATATGTCCTCATTAGCTATATTAGAAGATCTATTAAAGCGACTCATTATAGGCTGTAACATAATCCCATACGACAACAGCGATATCAACATAAAAATGATAAAAACGTCACATGGGTAACAAGCAGAACACTGATATTCAAGTGTCCACTCGGTTGAAATTCACTAGCCCGTAAAAATCCGGGTTTGTGAGGAGTCGAGGGTCCTTGAAGCAATGCAGGAGGGTGTCCTAATGGGAAGAGGGCTTAAAGCTCGTCCCACTGAAGACTGTCTGTCCACTTCTTGGCATCTTAATCGGCTCCGAGGGCTTAAAATGATTCCAGTTTGAACTTTAAAGGGCAGTTTTAGATCAAAATCTGGTATTTTGAGGGTGCATTCGAGTTTGCAGTTTAAGTAACCTAGATATTTTGATAAAGTTCTGCCAAGTTTGATTTATATAACGTACTCGTAAGTCGCAATGTACTCCTGCATACCTGATTTCGGCTATGGCGACCAATCTCAGCGAAGACTAGAGTAACTATTTAGTAATCTGTGAGACTAGTATTTAGCCCGGGACCACAGATTACTAAATAGTTACTACGCCGGGACATAATAAGTACACAGTCGTGTGAGCAGACACAGGTGCACTGACTCTTATCTTACTGCCACAGTCCGATGGGACGGCCATCCGACAGGACCAGAGATAGATCAGGCACAGAACCAACGGCTTAACGTATCACACCGCCGAGTTCCAAACTCCGGGCTGATACTAGGAAATTCCTAATGGAAAATTCCAATAACACTAGCCGACCTGGGAATCGAACCCAGGCGAGGATCCCACGCTCAGTCGCGCTTGCAACCACGAGACCAACGGGGTGTTTTTTTTTCCTGGTAATAGTAAAGTAACAGCAGGAATTTGCAATCGTGAAGTGAGCCTTATTTTAATAAAAGTCCTAGTATCGTCCAAGAGTTTCAAGTATCTACGCTTCTTCCTCGTTCGCATCAAGCTACCCAAAACTGTCAAATTTTCCCAATCAACTTTATGCTTTAGCGATAAAGTTGAAAATCTATTAAAGAAATTTAACAGATTGTAACAGCTTAATGTGCTGGCGACTGTACATTTTTTTTTCATTCTTATTCTTCTTCAGTTTTTTAATGCGCAGTGTGTTGTTAAAATAATTTAGATACACAAGTGATAATACATCAAGATATTATACGATATTTTTTAACATGCATAGTTCCTTTTAAAAATCTACCTAAAGGTACTTTTTTTCATTCCGGGACTCTTTTCATCAAAAAGGTTCGAGGTAGGATGAAAAAGCCCTAAATGTGAAGGATACAAAAAGGAAAAGGTCAAATGAAGCCACAGAACTTGAACTGATATCTATAAGTTTCCATTGAAATTCCTTCAGTAGGAACCAGAGTTTACCCTGACCAGATCATTCATTCGGTTTCTTTTCATCGTTACCGGCCCGTAAATGGTCACTGCTGAGATTATGATTTAGGTAATTACAGCGAAAAGTTCCTTATTAATTACCAAGCTACCGTCAGGAGCAGATCTGATAGACTCGTGGCTAAATAGTCCATTGAAGGTTCGCTTACCGAGCTCAGTCCGTGGACGAGTGACCATTGATTACATATCGAGACCCCTGCGTGCCTCGGAAAGTACGTCAAACCGTCGGGTCCCGGCTATCATTTCTAGATCATTGACAATCGTTATGGGTAGTCAGAAGCCCGAAAGTCTGATAACCAGTCTTACAACAAAGGAGTATCGTATTACCCAGTTCCTGGGTTGTGGAGGTCAGATAGGTAGTCGCTCTATATAAAATACTGGAATTAAAATAAAGATAGTGCACACACCGTCATCGGACGTCAACGTATGATGTCAGTTGTCATTTATCATTATCATGTTTATCATTTATCATGTTATTATTTTTATAACAGCGCCTTCATCCTCTCTCCTATTAAAAATTAACTTTGCTGTGCCCGACAGGGTCCATAATTGATTCGTTGTTTTAAAATGCCAACTATCATTTATTATGTACACATTATGGAATGCAATAAAGTACCTATTGAGTATTGAGTACTGACCCGCACGATTACCCTTTGTTATAGTGGACTGTAGGTTGGTTTGATTTCCAGGAGATGAAGGATAGGAAGAACGATTAATAACACGCACTTGTTACCTTGAATACGAATCCGAAGACATTTTTATTCTCTGCCAGGGTCGCGGGCTGGTCGAAAAAGATACCATGGCCCCTGGCACAGGCAACTGAAGGAACAGGGATGGGTTTTAGTCAGTACAAGTCTGACACGCCCTTCCGCTTCGACTAGAGCGGAGAAGTTATTTGATAATTTTCCACCCAAAATTAGGCATCTTTCTATTCTATTTTTCTCTATGGCAATAGTGCGGATGTCGACAATTCTGCTAATGTCAAATGTGTTATGAGAAAACACGGGGTAGACAAAATAATAAAAATTAAAACCAGAATTCTACATCTATATTGTTAGTTGTATTATTAAACATTATACATAAATGAACACACAAAAAACATCATAATTTGATGTTGTTGACGCGGATAAAAACATCAAAGCTTCAAGGAGCTTTCGTGAAAAATATGTTAGTAGGGATGGAAAGTTAGTTGGGACAGGGATCTTTAGTTTAGGGAGATGGCTATACAAGTCATGGGCTGGGTTATTATTGGAGCAGTTGAAAAAGATGTGCCCCAAAGTACCTTCATCCAACCCACATTCGCAGAGAGATGTGTCTCTGACCCGTATTTTGTGAAGAAATACCGGGGAACAACAATGACCTATGCGAAGACGGCAAATAACAGATATTACTTTCTTAGATATTTTTTTATAAGGGTAAAACCAAGGCTTGGGTGTAATATTAGGTTGTATTGCGTGATAAAAATCACCTTTATTCTCACTATTAAAAAAATGCAGTGACACAGAAACACTGACAGATAATCTGTCAAAGTGACAGTAGTACATTGTTACATTGTGTAAATATTAACTAAAATGTTGCAACTTCCAACACTAAGTCCATGTGTTGTGACTTTAATAGTCTTTAGAATGGACATCTCAGTCCAGTGGAGCATAAACAGAGGCGGTTATTGAGGTATACAAACGCTGCAAATATTAATAACGCCGTTAATAAAATAAGGTTCATTGTATTCTTTCAGTTATTATCAAAATAAACACAAAAGTATATTATTAGCATATTAAAGGTCGACCCACATATAGTTAACTTTGTCCCGACGTGAAAAACACAATAATTAACATACATACGCATTCAAGTACGCCTACCTTCGTAAAACAATAACTCCGACGTAATCACCGCGCAACTTTTGATTAAAGAGGTAAAACACTTGAAAATGGAGGGCAAAAAACAACAGGGGTTGGAAAAAGGTAAGGTGCAAACCAACCAAGGTACATATACCTGCAAACTCTTTAGTAAGAAACACAAATGATTTATTTGACAAGGCGTTTCAGTATTCGCATTGCCGTTGCAGGCAAAAATATGTGTGCTTTAAATAAATTCAAATGCGTTTTTTTTAAAGGTTCGATGTGTCATAATTTTTTGGATTCAGAAAGCGCCCATCATCACAAGATGATGGGCGCTTTTTAGAATTAATGAACCTCTAAAAACTTTTTAAATTTCTCACAATGCACAGGCAAGAGCTGCATCCAAGTTGGTCGCAGTTACTTGGCTATTTCGTACTGTAGGACCTCAAAATAGGAAATATTTGAGGTTCACAAAAAGACGCGCAATCATTATAAATTAGAGTGTTGAATATAATTTTTATGAAAGCAAAATGGGAATTTTTTGAGTTCCTTTTAAAAACATGCCAAAATGGTTTTCCAAATTCACTGAATGAGTAGTATGAGTATAGATACCTACATATTTTTGTCCCTGACTGTATAGACGCCAGCACATCAAGCTACTACAATCTGTCAAATTTCTTTCATAGATTTTCATCTTTATCGCTAAAGCATAAGGTTCAATGTTGACTGGCAAAATTTGACAGTTTCGGGTAGCTTGATGTGCTGGCGTCTGTACAAGTGGGTCCGGAAATATTTTTTTCCCCATTATTTAATATGCATATTTTTGTATAATTTCATAATCGATCCAGTGCCTGGGCATGCCGATTATGACCATCAATTATAGGGATTACTGTAAGCCTTTAATCGCAAGCGGACAGCACAAAGAATGGGATTAAAATGGGTTTTAATTTGAATGTTTTTTTTTATGTGGAAATGGTCATAGCTGGATTTTCTGGAAGTAAGGTTTAATATTATTTTGTACCGCTCGATGCGCGACTTGCGGTACCTTTGAGTCGCGCGCGATTTTATCGCGTGTCGCGCCTGTTTGAAGGAGTCTTTATGCTGAAAAAAGAGTTTAGTTTGATGTTAGGTATTTGGGTGATGGTGCAACTATGTTTCTACAGCCGCTCATTGTGTTACCCTTTATAAAATTACGTATACTACATTCGTATCTGTAACTAGCATCCGCCAGCGGCTTCGCCCGTGTGGTAGGTTAATAAAAAGCTTATGTCCTTCCCTGGGGCTCAAAGTAACCCACTTCCAAATTTCATCAAAATCGATGCAGCCGTTTCGGAGATAAGCCGGAACAAACAAACAGACAAAAATTTTAAAAATGGATTTTTGTTTTACCTACCGTATATAAATTCATACTCGTTTGCATTTAGCTAAAGCAGTTATTTTGACATTACAAACAGACACCTTAATTTTATTTATTTGTAAGGATAGATTTGTATGGCGTATGTGTCGCGGCTAATAGCCGAAGTGCGGCTACGCCTTGTTTTTGCCGGGTACAACCGGGTGCAGCCGGCCACATGCGGTTCGTGTATACTTCGGGAGGTGACTGTAGGATGCAAGAGCGAGCGAAAGGCACCCCGAGGTTAGGTTTGGTTAAAACTAGTTGTAGCCGCATTTCTGCTATCAGCCGTAAAATATATAATAAAGAGTATTCTATTCTATAGGATTCTAGAATCATGTTATTACATCTATAGAACACTTGCCTGCCAAGTACCTACTGTAAAAATTATATATACCATTTGGCATTTTAGCTAATATGAACTTAAAATCAGTATACGAGAAACGGAATGTAAATCAAAGAAAACATCAATGTACCTACAGCCAAAGCACTCGTAATAATTTGATCTTTGAAACCATCTCACGAATTTTACCTCTTTGAAAAATAAAAGCGGGTACCGCACACGTCCCTGGCAACTGAGTTTAAATAATAAGTACTTACTGTTTTTCTTTTATAAAAAATAATGTTCTAAGAATGTTAACGAAATAAAGAGATACAAATTCTCGATGGCAGAAAATTATTTTAACACAATGCTACTTTCTTTGATTGAAAGACGTATAAACGCAAACTAATTCGAAGTAATCTAAGTTTTATTAACCTGGATAACCCGAAGACGAGACGATTATTTCTATTATAGGTACAGACTACAATCTTGACGACACGGTTGGCGCAGTGGCTGAGCGATCGACTGCTGCGCTGCGTGTCGCGGGTTCGATTCCCGCACGGAACAAATATTTGTATTGCCTACAGGTAGTTGTTCCGGGTCTGGCTGTTTGTGTATGTGAATTTAAATGTTTGTAAACGCACTCACGATACAAGAGTAATTCCTAGTGTGGGGCAACGTTTAAAAAAAAAAAAAAAAAGAAAGAATCTGTCAAATTTCTTTAATACATTTTCAATTTTATCGCTAAAGCATAAGGTTCAAAGTTGATTGGGAAAATTTGACTGTTTCCGGTAGCTTGATGTGCTGGCGTCCGTATCTACCTACTTTTGAATAAATTTTATTATTCAACCTGCCTAGCCTTTTCCCAACTATGTTGGCATCGGCTTCCAGTCTAACCGGATTCAGCTGAATATCAGTATTTTACATACATGGAGCGACTACCTATCTTACCTTCACAACCAGTTACTGTTGGGGAAGACTGTTTGTCAGACTTTTGGGCTTCTGACTACCCGTAAAGACTGTCAAGGATCCACGAATTACAGTCAAGACCTACGGATTAACGTGCTTTCATTTTTCGAGGCATGGAGGGGACTGGATTTATAATATGGAGCTAATGCCTATCTGACCTCCACAACCCAGTGACTGGGTAATACGATACCCCTTGGTAAGACTGGTTGTCAGACTTTCGGGCTTCTAACAACCCGTAACGACTGTCAAAGATCCACGGATGACAGCCGGGACCAACGGGTTAATGTGCTTTCCGAGGCACGGAGGGGTCTTGTTATGTGAAGATGGTCACCCATCCACGGACCAACCGCGGCAAGCGTAGCTTAACCTGATCAATCGACCCGTGCGGTTTTTATTACTTAGCCAAAAGCCCTACTCCTTGTCTACTCATGATTCTTAAAATAAAGTGTAACACCGTTGTGTAAAGTGTAACATCATTGTGATGTTTGATGACGTCATTACGTCTTCAGAAAATTATTTCCTCTTCTTTCCTGTGGAGTCGTTGACGTTTTTGCTTCGTTATAGAACGACCCTAATGGGCCCGTGCGGTGCGCGGGAGCAAAAACTTTTGCTATTTTTGGTTTCACCCAACCATTGTTGTTGTTTGAGTGTGAATGTATTGAGTTGCGGATTTTC
Organism: Luperina testacea; assembly: GCA_927399505.1. Lineage (NCBI taxonomy): Eukaryota > Metazoa > Arthropoda > Insecta > Lepidoptera > Noctuidae > Luperina > Luperina testacea. The sequence continues at coordinate 8,110,811 of OV656771.1, forward strand.
GTTACGAGTTCAGTTGGAATTTCGACACTTTGTATACGAATTGTTTTTTATTTAGTTCAAAAGGAAAATAAGAATTTTTAAATAGCTCCCGGGCCAGTAGCAATCCAAAATAAAGAAAGGTGATAGAAGGATTTTCTACGAATGATATATGGTATTTTTTGTTTATACCTAGGATCAGAGGCAACTGTTTATAAAATTATAAAAAAATATTTTAATAACTCATACTTAATTTAACTAACAAATTTTTTAAACTTAATAAACAAACTTAACTAAAACTATTAAAAAACTAAAATATGGCGTCAAAAAATTCCTCCGCATCGCTGTCGAGTGGTAATGTACCCAAGATACTGGCGTCACTGTCACGTTGTACGGCAATGCTTATCCTCTGGCCAAGCTAAAAATCAGCCCTTGGGTCACGGGTAGTGTCAACCAGCCGTTTGGAGCTTTCGTTGAACAATCCATGAGCACTCGGACCCCTGGGCCTGAGCAGCAGGTAGATGGCGTTGTTTTTTTGTATAAACTTATGACTAGCTATACAATACTGTCAAACTCAAACTCAAAGCATTTATTTCAATTTAACTATTTACAGGCACTTTTGAATTGTCAAGAAGTCGGTCAGTCAGAAAATATGAAGCTAGTTGCCCATTCCAAAGCGTAGGTACCTATGGAGAAGAACGGGCAAGAAACTCCATGGACACATCATTACTTTTGAATTTAAAATTATATAATGTGAGAACGATGTAAAAAATAAAAAAGACGTACTCGTTAAAAGCTGTATATTATATACTGTATATTATATAGCCAGTCATAAGTGGCTTCCAAAAGTTAGTTGACATTTTTTCACTTGTCTTTAGCGAGACACACCTCATTATCACACCTCATTAAATTCTAGTGATCCAACTGTCTGAACTGCTATAACTTTTTTATTGACTTATTTAACTACATTTGACTTATCATAAAAAAAAAATCAAGTTATCCCTTAGGAGTGCCTATTTTAAATCATAATGTGTCACAGCTGAAGTGGAAAAATGTCAACCCTTTGGAGGACACTGTATATCAACCAAATGATAGCTCATATTACTCTAAACCCACAACAAAATCTTTGAAACAGCACAGATTTTCCTTATTCAAAACAAGTTTATTAAAAAAACTAGCAAAAAAAAAAACATAATTTCAAGACGTTCAGTACCGCTCTAGGTAATACAAAGATCATTAGAGGAGTTGGGATATAAATACCAGCTTGCGCACCGTATCCGCAAAGTAAACCGCTTAAGACTAACGTGAAATTAACCCGAAACTGCTGCCACAACACGGATACCTTCTGGAAAGTTCGACTGCCGGAGAAATAAATATCGCATTTGTGAATAAATAGGGAATTTTCTTGGAGGTACTGAATTACGTTGCCTCGGTACAGGTAATCGTGGATATTGAAAATGTATTTTGAATCCTAATTAGGGCTTCGAAAAATTTACGGTCCGTTTTAATATACCTAACTTATCGTAAAAATGTTAAGGCGCCCTTGGTTGACACCCATTGGATACGCAACCCTATAAAACCAGCCTTTTCAAACCGTACATTTTGAGTGTGAAGGTATGCACTTTTGTATGAAATAGCAGATTCATGTTTAAAACTGTCACAAACAGTCTAGAATCATGATTGTACTTAATTCATGGTAGCAATTTGCTTGCAATATCTCTTACACCCTGTTCTATCACAAGGCTATTCACAGCGCTCAAATTACTAAATTCAATATAGCCCTAAGGACGAGTAAAGAAACCCTTCTACTTTCGACTATAAAGAATTCTCCACGGCCGTAATATTCAAAGGAATGATAGACCCAAAAAGATAGAAAGGCAAAAAAGTGATGTGACACGAATGTGAGAAAAATCGCAATATCATTTAGTCACCACAGTGTAGGAAAGTTTTTCCCCCGTCACAGATGCATGTGATAAACGACCGACCTCTCAAGATTTGCTCGGATGTCACTTCAATACGCTTACTTCCATTATAATACTGTGACTTCGCTTATGATATTCGCGGGTCTTAGATTCCCTTTTTAGATTCCGTATTAAGGACTCTTATTTCATTTGGTTTTTGCTGAACAAAAACTCACTTCAAAATCTATCTAGTTGTGGGGGATTTACTCTAGGTTGATTTTTGCCGTGCGGTTAGTCGTTTACTAAATCGTCTCACAAGCCGACTCGCCACCCCATTTACACAGGTCGATAAAAATCGCAGGTGGCTTCATTTTGCAACAAAATGTCGACCTTCATGCGGCGGGCGATCGCCTGCGACTGGGCGTTTTCACGTTCGATTTTAGTTACCCGCCACAAGCGACCTGTCGCCGTACGACAAAAGTCGAAATCTACTCTACTTTGGAACTTGCGATTTTAGTCACCTGCAGCCTAGCCGAATTGCTATTTAGACAGTTAATTTTCGCCGACAATCGAGCAGCTGTAGCCACCTGTGTAAAGCCCACATAAGCCACAATTTGTAAATTTTTGTTTAATTTAATTTATGTACATCTCATTTTAATTTTCTTTTTTGTCACTTATGTTCCTCAACACCACGATATCAGGAACATTCCTAGAAAAACAGATTTCTTAGATAAAATCAGTTCTAAAGGAATAATTTTTGTAACTCTAAATAAGAATTTCCTTTCTAGTTTTTTCTCTCACAATAGGACTCGTTTCATTTAATTTAATCTGAAACTGTTACCAACCTGTAAATATCAACTGACGTCCCTCCGTCTTCGTAATTTCTTGTCTACGGAAAATACATTACATTTACCCACAAAGAAAGAAAAATGAAAGAAAATGAATTCGGACGTTACTACAAATAGAATTGGACGTAATTGTGCTCCAAATCAAATTAAATGGAATAATACTTAATAAATCAAAATTATTAGGTAATAGAAAGAAAATACCGTTGACAATATGAGCAAAATTTCCCGAATATTCCATTTAATTTGGAACTGAATAGAGGTATTTTATCAAAGTTTGCTTCAATACCCATTACATTGATGTACTAAGCATTTAATTAGTTGAAACGGTGCCTCCATTCGGACATGATTTTAGAAATGCGCAGTCAAAACTTTACCAACACGTAGGTGAATTTAAATTTACATGGATATTTTACGGTTACGACATCGCCGCTCACCGCAGGTCAGGTAGGACCCGAGGGTCGTGAGTTAGTATGGAAATTCTAACAAATCACAGCGTTTTTCGCAGCAATAGAGAATTTGTCGCGAACCCACGCATTAAGGTGAGGTCTGATGGACGCATCTAAACGGATTTGGGTGCGTGAAATTTGTCGCTTTTACGTCACTTTAACTTAGTGAAATTGAAACTTTTTTCGGGTGTACGCGTGTACGGTCTAGTCTTTTTTTTCAGAATGGGAAATCATCAAATGACTTCTCCCGCTCTGGGTGGACTGGAAGGGAGTGTCAGACTCTTACTGACTAAAATCCACCCGTGTTCCTTCCTTAGCCCTTTATGTTCCGGGCCATCGGTAACCCTTTCGGACAATCCCGCTGACCCGGCAGGCTTCGGCTCTAACGGGCTCCTTCAATTTGATGCTGACATCTCTTTTGAGGCGCGCGTGGAACACATACACGCCGTCCGGCACGGGCCTAGTCCTGATCGGACGGTGAGCTACCCATTACTCTCCGTCCACAGGCCCGCGCCGACGGTGGCCGGGAGTCGTCGCGCGGCTCCCGACTCCCGGAGCGTCTCCTGCGGCGGCTGGGACGGGGCTCTATCCCTGAGCCATCCCGCCACCTCCTTCGGTAGCATGACTGCTTCGCAGGAGGTGACTGCCTCCCACTCCCTCTCCGGACCATGGCTTGAACCAGGGCCGGACGCAAGAGGTCGCCGCCGCTGCTGATCGCCTCTACGAGGACACGGCGGTGCTCCGCCCAAGCTGGTATGGTCGCGGCGGGGGTACGGTCTGGTCTTACTGGATATCTGTAGTAAAAGTTTAGAAGCAGAAAATCGTATAACATTTTTCCGTAAGCAGTCAAGTTTTCCCTGATCCAATATTTGTGAAATACTTAGTTATTGTCTGGTTAAATAATAATAACAAGACCACAATTGATCGAAAATCGATAAGTTTCAAAAGACCCATTTGACTGTGGTAACTTCACTCCAATCGAATTCTTCACAATCCGCAATGGTTTCGTCGCGCCAAAAAGACCCATACTTTATCGATTTCGTTTTAAATGAAACCCGAGTTTCGTGTGGTTAATTTATTTGTGTGATACGTGAAACGAACGTTTCACTGGGCCCGCGTTCATTTATCTTATTCACTTTACACAAGGGCATGACTCGGCCGAGTTTTACATTTTAATTTGGCCCGCGATTTAATATGTTCCTACAATCATGCCGACTGCGTGCTTACATGACGATTTTTCACGAGAATTTAATATAAGCAGACGACGGCGGTACGTAAATAGACTAAAATAAAATAAATGTTCAGATTTAATTTTATCTCTGCATGTTATTTAACGAATGTTTTAATTTAAAACTCTTACTTTATGGCTGAAGGAATTTCCAAATTAGTCGGTGGCTAAATGTTAACATGATGTAATTTTGTGTCTTAAAGATAAATCTGGCCAACTTAAATGGGTCTGCCACATAGACGAAAAGTGGGCCTAAATACTAGTGCCCTAAGACGGTGAGCTGGGATCGCGTCAGACCACGTTTGTTCTCCTTCGTGGTCTGGCGGACGAGCTGGATAGGTTATGTCAAAACTGAAAAGAGGACGCACGGGCTCGCGAAAGATAGAAGGATTTGAGGGAGGCTTTTACGAAGGCGAGGGAAAACGTAGGCTAAAAAAACATCGAATGGTCTTTAACAGTCAAGTTTAACACCTCATTTACCCATCATCGATCTACCTACCTAACCCTCTCAAAGACAAGAGGTCTGTGTCCCAACAGTGGAAACATTATAGACTGATTGTGCTGATCTACCTATTTTGGGACTAAAACGGAACTCAGAGATTAGCGTGCTCAAAAAAACTCTTTAGCTTTATTATTTGCTTTATTTCTTGTTGTAGTGCGTCAGGGATGTTTGCGGATATCTTATAATATGAATGATGTTTCCGCCATTATTAGGAATAGATGTGCATGCCTGTTGACGCGTATTCGCGCCAGCACCAACAGTATTCTCAGTCTATAAGCGGATCGGTGGGATTCTTTGATGTTGCGGAGGTGGATGCAGCTTCACGCTGAATATTAATAGTATAATATTGTATTGTTCTCAAGTAAGTGACTTATGTCTTTATTGGGAATAAAGTTTCTTCAAACCGGCGACAATATGTTAATCTGTGTAACCTTAGTAGGTTATACTAGAAGTTAAGTAAAGTTGTTACTAATCCTATGGACTTCTGTCTGAAATAAAACTATTAACTTTTCTATTCTATTCTATATATTAAGTACTAGTTGTGCCCCGCGGTTTCACTTGCGTAAGTTTCGATTCCGTGGGAATTTCGAGATAAAAAGTAACAGTTATGTACCTATCAAGTTTCATCGCAATCGGTTCATTAGTTTTTGCGTGAAGAAGTAACAAACATACTATGTACAGATGCGAGCACATCAAGCTACCCGAAACTGTCTAATTTTCCCAATCAACCTTGAACCATATGCTGCAGCGATAAAGTAGAAAATCTATTAAAGAAATTTGACAGATTGTAGTAGCTTGATGTGCTGGCGTCTGCACATACTTACTAATACCAACTTTCACAATTAAAGTAGGATTTGATTGGATGCACAGTAATAAATTCTTTCACAGCTAATATTTTCATTTACTTATACATATTGGATGGAGGAAACAAAAATGGAAAATATGCCTAACTAAATAACCTTTCCGCAGTCGGGTTAAAAAGAAAGAAAATAAGAATATAATGTAAATACCTATAAAGAATCATTGCAAGGCTTCTCTGTAAACTATATTTGATGTACTATTCGTTTGCAGCAAAATAAATTGATTTTCCGGAGATCCCACGCGAGACAGTCTAACGTATATAGTTGCCCATGGGAAAAGCCACTCTTTTCTTAATTGGATGCCGACCAGTGAAAATGTTTGCCCCTGGGACTTATTAATTGTATTAAGTATAGATTACAACTCGTTTTTTCCGGGAAAACATTTCCGTAGAGTGAAATGGTTATATCGTATATGGTTTGTTTCGTACCCTACCTAAGTTAATTATTTACGTAAGCACGGTTGCGTCATGGTGTGGTTGAATAATGATTAACTTGAGTGATATTGGCTTAAGACGCCATGCATTATGTCGTATACGAGCGGCACATACGTAAGCGTGTATTAATTATTCTTATGGTAATGTACAATTATGCCTACTGATATCTATTTAATAATTCGTATGTTTAGCACTTAGGACGTTGCTATCAGATATGTTATATAAACTTTATAATTATGATTGTATTGATTATTTGCGAAAATAAAGTCAAAGTCAAATCATTTATTCCAAATAGAGACATAACAGGCATTTTTGAATGTCAATATTTACAAAAAATAGAATCGATTCTAGTTGCCCCTTCCAAAAAGTAGTTTCGTATAGAGAAGAATGGGAAACACCACCGTTACTCTTTTTAAACGTTTAACAATATTTTGTATACTTACATTAATTATAAAAAAAAACGTGAAGAAGATGCATCTGGGATAAATATGAAATGACTGAAATTACTCTACCACAAAATTGAAAAACAATTGAAAATAAAACAGGTAAATCAATTAATTATCGCAATACACAATCTGCGAAGATTTTTTTTTTTAATAAAACGTTACCCCACACTAGGAATTACTCCTGTATCGTGGGTGCGTTTACATACATTTAAATACACATACACAAACAGCCAGACCCGGAACCACTACCTGAAGGCAATACAAATATTTGTTCCGTGCGGGAATCGAACCTGCGACACGCAGCGCAGCAGTCGATCGCTCAGCCACTGCGCCAACCGCGTCGTCAAATCTGTGAAGATAGATTTAAGGTGTATTTAATAAATAGAGAGCAAAAGCTGGGTATCGAAACCAGAACCCTAGTTGCGAAACACACTATGAATCACAATCTGAATCATTTTGAAGAATATTGCTAATCCATTACTTCATATGTTCCAAAAAATTGACTGTTAAGCAACGTAAATAACGCAGTGAATGTTGTTGAACTGTCAAAATGAAAGCCATTGCTATTGTTATTGTGTTACTCAATTACCCCGCTCTGCCGCCGTAAGCAAAAGGGGCGCATCTGAGAAAAGGCTATAGAGAAAAATGAGCCTTAATGTATGGCGCTTTTTTTGTTCAGTAAGGTTTATTTTTCTTTAAATTTTTTGGTTGATATACGTCCTTTTCACTTACTGCGGCAGCGCTGGACTTTGGACAAAAACATATTTTATTTATAAGACCTGTTTTTACACCTACTTATGTCTTACTAATAGAAAAAAAATGACTTTGTCATTACTTTTTGCCAATAAATTTACCTTTTGTCTTTCCCCGAGATTAGAGTTTCCTAGAAAATTGATAGCAGCCCTTAATGAAAAAGATGCTCGAGGACCCCGGCTCCCAAACAATATTAATTCCCATAAGTATTTTCACTGTTTCCGTTTAGACAAGACATTTTTAATTAAAATTTTTATCGTAACTTGTTCAAGCCCGAAAAACGAAGCTTCGTCCCATTTTATTAACGTTGTGCTTTAGTTTCGAGCGTTAAAATTTCAAGCAATATTAATGATTTTTATGTACAGACGCCAGCACATCAAGCTACTACAATCTGTCAAATTTCTTTAATAGATTTTCAACTTTATCGCTAAAGCTATAGGTTCAAATTTACGTTAGTACGTTTTTCGACTACGGCTCCTAAATATAGAACATTAACTTTATTTTAGTTTTTTTTAAAGGTTGACTTAATTTGAGTTTTTTAATATTACTTTTTATCTCTTATTGATCTTTTCGTTCGATTAATTTTGAGCTTATTATTTGAAATTTCATTTCTTTTACCTGATCGTATTTTAAGAGAAATAATTTTTAGCATGGCGGCTATTCTTCTTTTAGTAGAACGATAGAATAGACTTTAAACAAAAATTTAATGCAGCGAAACAATGTTAAGGAAATTGCTCCGCATTTTGTTTCAAAATGATTATATACATAAGTAAGTATTTATTAACTTGTCTCGCGTTGTAAAGGCATTAAATCCACTTCAGTTTCCTTCTTTTTAGTCTGGACCTCGGAGAGATATAATTATAAAATATTTCCAACAGACGCCTCTAAGGAGCCAGCAAAGTTGAAACGAATATTTAAATAATTTCATGGTCGTATCAAAAGGAATGTTCTCGGAACTTCAATTTCTGCATCTCTGGGGCGAGAGAAAATAATGTTCTGATAAGATATTCCACAATACTGTTGATAATTCATTTTGATAACACAGATTTATACCTACTTCAATCAACAATCAAGTCCAATTCCTCCTATCGCAGTACACAGCTGGACGTAGACCTCGCCCAGGCTGCGTCACAACACCCTGTCCGCCGCCATCCAGTCCGTTTCAGCCATTGACTTATATATTACTAGGTTTTAGCCACCTTTTTAAGGTCGTCGGTCGATCTAGCTGTGGGGCGTCCCTCACATACTATGGCTTGCAAATACGCCACCGGCCATCGGAACTTCGAGAACATGGCCAGCCCGCTGCCACATCAGCTTGGGTACTTTGCAAGCCAGTCTATACCTAATTATGGAGTGATAAACACAAACTATACAAGAGATCAAACCGGAATGAGAAAGTGTATTGTGGATAAGACAGATATTAAAACAGAAGACGAACAAGCAGGGGATCGAGGAGGAGGGGTGGAGGGTGTTCAGGGGATCAGACCGGAATAACTCTTAAAAACTAACTTACTGACAAACAAAAACAAAACTCTTTTAAGTTCCAACTGTATTTTGATTAAATCATAGGCGCTAAGTAGGTACAGCTTTTTTATTTACTTTAGGAAGACCATCATCACCTGTCTAGCCCTTTCCCAACTATGTTGGGTGCTTATAGCCTAACCGGATCCAGCTGAATACCAGTAATTTACGAAAGCAACGTATTTGTGACTGCCTATTTGACTTCTTCAAGCCTGTTACTGAGTTGGTTGTCAGATTTCGGGCTTCTTGACTACCCGTAACGACTGTCAAATATGACAGAATGGCCAACTGCTTAACGTGCTTTTCGAAGTACGAAGGGATCTCGGTATGTCCTGGATGGTCAACCAGCCACGGAACAGCCTCGGCAAGCGTTGTTTAACCTAGAAGATTGACCCGTGCGGTTGTTATTATTTAGCCATGAGCCCCTTTACTGTAGGAAGACGAGGCCGGGAAAGACCTTACGAAAATCGGGTTTCCCGACAACATACAAAACTACGTTTTAATAGGAATAAAACACCGTTGATTGGATGCTCTGCTGCTTATGAAAATTTTAATGGCCTCGACCGAAACATAGTCCTGTGAGTGACGTACACTTTTTACTTAATTCTTGAATTTTAATTTTGTGTCGCGAACAGCGTTATTGAGTTAAAGTTAACTTTCAATATTCGTTAATAATAAATACAAACTTTTTACGAACTGGTATGGAAAACGAACAATGAATGTGAGTAGAAATATAAAAGTATAACCGCAAGAAGAAAGACGAACAGAATTGTTTCTTTGAACTCTACATTAAATTGTTAATAAAATAGAAAAAATATAATAGAAAGACAAGAAAAATAATCCGCCATCTATATGTCTACAACTGTACTAAAAAACTTGTCACAAAACCACAAACTTAAACATCTTTTCAAACCCAGAAAAGTCATTGAACCTTACTACCATTACTTAACTAGCGACATACAAACAATTTTCGTGAACAAAAACAACGTCTGAAACCTATCAGTCTGAGAATTTCCACTGTCACGAACAGAAACGTCTCTCCCAGTTCAAGGCAAACTTTACAACCCAGTTGCCGAGTGGTTTATAAAAACTATTAAGTACTCACTTTAAAAGGAATGTCTTTTCTAATAAAGCTGGAGGTAAATCTCTTAAGCCTGGCTGCCAACGCGGTTCGGTTTACTTATGTGCGTTTTGTGCACTCCAGACATTTGTAAATTGCGATGTTCACAGGCAACTTGGTTTATATTAAAAGCTTATCTAGCTTTATTGCTCCTCATAATATTTAACGAGTAGGAATTTCTTTTATTTAAATTAAACCTTGTACTTTTAACTGCGCTGCGTTTTGCACGATGTTCTTTTGTTTTTATGAAACGTGTGTTTGTTTCATTTGTTTTGTTCGAATTGGATCAGTACTCTATGCAGGGATTTTTTATGATTGTGTTTAGTTGACCTGTTTGTAGCACCTTGACCAACAACGCTATCGGGAGTGTTATTTTAATAACAGTAAGGCTCCGATGTCCGTCTCAAATCTGTGTTGTTCTTTCCTCAAAAGACATTTGAGGTACTAACCTACACGGTCCTCATATGATCTGACCAAGATTATGTCTTGACTTTAAATAGTCAAATAGGAAATGTCGACTCCATCTATATTTTTTTTAAATGACGTTAAAAAATGAAACCGATATCCTATTTACAGAATAAACAATTTTTATTTCATTTCATGTAGATTGCGAACATCCTGATATTGTACAGATTGTCTAAGTACGGCTATTAAAGGTGTGTTCAGACCTGGTGAATGCGCCGCTCGCGAGCCGCATGCGAACTGCGCGCGTGTTGCTCGCGTGCGGTTACAGCCTATTGTTTGGTGCGCCACTCAAGTGCAACCCTAGCAGTTAAATAAATTGTGTGCTCAATTTATCACGGTACGGCTGTTTTTAATAGATTGAGAGTGTTCACTACAAGACCACGACAGCCTCGTCGGTCTAGTGGTCGCAAGTGCTACTTGGTCAGCATGAAGTCCTGGGTTCGATTCCCAGGTCGCACAAAGTGTTTTTGGGTTTTTCTGTCAGAGATTTCTCAGTAGCAACCCGGAGTCCGGATTTGTGCTCAGTTGATGGTAATAGGCTCGCCCCTTATTACATGGGACTTAAACATAACTGTGTACTATACTGCCGCAGTAAGCGAAAAGGACGAATATCGGCCAAAAATGTAAAGAAAAATTAACCTTACTAAACAAAAAAGGCGCATCCATTAAGACTTATTGTTCTCCATTCCCTTTCCTCAGATGCGCCTTTTTTACTTACGGCGGCAGTATATTACAGCGTGATTCACACTTTATGGTGGCTCGGAACATGAGGCGAGTTACTGCGCAGTAACAAATTCATGTATCAGTGGGGGTGAGGGGTGAGGTACTGCGCAGTAAGTAGCGCACTTCAGAGCAGTCATAAAATTTGAATCGGGCTGTATAACTCTGCCTAACCTTTTGGAGATTAAAGGCGTGATGTATGTTTTATATAACTCATTTTGAGTTAATGAGCACCTTATTCGAGCATTTCTGCCGGCCATCTTGTGTTGTGTACCTCAACACGCAACTTTGGCATCCTCATTAGTAACATTTTGCCTTTCTTCGGGTTTTTCCTTTTGCACTAAACAATCTACGTGTGCAGAAACTATTGTAATTCTGTTTTGTTTTGTTTTCTTTTTTGGCAATCTTCTTTGGATGACTATTAGGATTCATGTTTTTCTACGGCTGAATTACCACAGGTATAAAGGGTGGCAGGTCCATCGACGCGCAACCTTTTTGAATTCAGTACATGATTCCGACCCCCCCCCCTTGTTGAAATTTGTCATCGGATATTTTTTTTTTTGTCAAAGTCAAAGTCAAAAGTTGTGCTTTCTAGACATTTTAACCACGTAGATATCGCCGTTTTCTATGAAACGTGTTTAATTTTTTTGATAACTGACGAAAAATGTATACGCTAGGCCGCTAGGCGGTCTACAATGTGCTGAATTCATGGTTACAATTTGCGAATCGATATCCCGGCACTCTGTATTTTTACATGTACGCTGCTAACCTTCTATAAATTGGATTCTGTACCCAAATGGTGATAACGGGACCCTATTACTAAGGCTCCGCTGGCCGTCTCAAATCTGTGTTGTTCTTTCCTCAAAAGACATTTGAGGTACTAACCTACATGGTCCTCACATGATCTGACCAAGATTATGTCTTGACTATAAAAGAGTCTTTGACCCCTGAGTTTTTTTTGTCATTTCTTCTCAGGGGCTCTAGGGGCTTTGTTAGGAAATGTAGACTCCATCTATATTTTTTTATATATGACGTATAAAAATGAAACTGATATCCTATTTACAGAATTTTATTTCATTTCATGCAGATTGCAAACATCGTGTTTTGTACAGATTGTCTAAGTACGGCTACTAAAGGTGTGTCCAGATCTGGCGAATGCGCCGCTCGAGTACAGCGATTAGGTTGCGCGCGAGAAGCGCGCGGTCGGCGCAGGGGCTGCATACGAATATGAAATGCACGCACGCAGTTCGCAAGCGGCTCGCGAGCGGCGCATTCGCCAGGTCTGGACACACCTTAACAAGTCTATTTATTAGCGCTCTAACGTATGAACATAAAGATAGTTGCGTTGCATTTTACATTTAGTAGGCATTTAGATAAGATTGAAAGGCGATGGCATTTAGTCCGCCTTTCTACCTTTATTGTACCATTACCAAAAAGTTGAACAAATACACGAAAGGCATCACAACAAATCGAAGTAAAGCACACTAGCAGCATTATATCAGTTGAAAAACTTTGTGATGAAAGTGCAAACAAACCCCGTTCAGGTTATATTCTTACGCAATCACTCTCTAACACTCTCTCTTCCTTTCATCTGTATTTCAATTAACTCAGTCTATTGCAGCCCACTGCTGGACATAGGCCTCTCCCAGGCTGCGCCACAACATCCTGTCCTCCGCCTTTCGCATCCAGTCTGTCCCAGCCACCTTTACCACGACCGCTACGTTGATCAGGAATAGCGGGAACACCGGGAACTGGGTAGTAGGAGATTTAATGCCCGTAGTCACCACACTAGGTATGCAGGTTGGTGACCGAGGTTTTAATTTTATATTTCAGCAATTTCTCTAAAAATTATTGTTTGAACTAGCTGCGCCCCGCGGTTTCACCCGCGTAAAGGTCAATCCCGTGGGAATATCGGGATAAAAAGCCTATATATTAATCCAGGGTGTCAGCTACTTCCATACAAAATTTTATCAAAATTGGTCCAGCCGTTTGAGCGTGAAGAAGTAACAAACATATAAACACACAAACACACACACACTCGCAAATTTTCGCCTTTATAATATTAGTGTGATAATATTATTAAATTGTACCTAATTGAAACATGATGAAAATTGAGGTTATAAAAATAACCTCGATTGTTAAATGAAAAACATCTTCAAGGTAATTTAAAATTAGAATTTCGGGTTCATAGTATACGTCTATGCTCGGGTTTAATTATTCAAATAATTAAATCAAACCCCTCAATTTCTAAATAGCACTACAAATTGGTATCCACGGGTTTGTTTTCGGTTTACATTTCATCATAATTATACTTCTAGAACAGATTTTAAGCCGCATCGCATCGGACCTTGCCGCACCGGAACCCGCGGGATTGTGGATTCATGATATCGATAAAACGAAAGTTGTCTTCCTCGCTGTTATCCGATCATCGCTAAACAAACCACTGCGATGATGCAGTCTTTTTATATTTGTTGACATTCTAGATACAGCGCCATTGGTCGTGATCGATCGTGGAAATGCAGTCTTTAAAATGTGAGTAAAGGCTAAAACTAATCGGAAACATAGTTTAGTCTATTTTTATTTGTAATTACTATATTCAGCTAGAATCACATTTCTGTGGCAAATTATACATACCCAAATGTCATACAGGGGGATGTCATTACGTCATAGTTACAACCTTAAAAGGTATAAGATAACAAATATTTTTAATTAATTAATAAAAATAACAAAATTAAATCCTAACTTAACTAAAACTATACAGAAACTAAAAAATAGCGTTGAAAATTCATCCGCATCGCTGTCGACTGGTAATGTATAGACGCCAACTCATCAAGCCACGCGAAACTGTCAAATTTTCCCAATCAACTTTGAACCTTATGCTTTAGTGATAAAGTTGAAAGTCTATTAAAGGAATTTGACAGATTGTAGTAGCTTGATGTGCTGGCGTCTGTAACCATGAGACTGGCGGCATTACCACGTTGTATGGCAATGCTTAGCCTCTGGCCAAGGTAAAAGCCAGCTCTTGGGTCGCGGGAAGTGTCAACCAGCCGTTTCGAAATTTCTTTAAAATGAGCACTCGGACCCCACGTCTCGAGGGTTTGAACCCCAAACGGCTCGAAAATATAATTTCCGATAAGGTTATTATATTTTCGCCGCTTGAGGTCTTCCGCAGCCGCAGCAGCGCTAGCACAGCATGCCGAGCCAGGAAGGTGAAGGGATGATCCAAGAGTATCGACACACGTTTCATCTCATATTAAAGGCCTACCCACCTTCCATGGAAATAAAGACGCCTACGCTGGACATACGAAGGCTGTCGGTGACAAGAGCTCGTCGGATGATGTCATATGTTTTTTTTCCAATTTGAACATGATTTACTACTGTTTAAATCTAATCTAAGATTAAAGATTTTCCTTTGGGCCCGCCCTTAATGTTCGCGTGCCGCGCAAAGCGACCAGCACTTCGGCTGCAAGACAGGCCGTAGTGTCCGAGGCTGTTGACATCTTCGCCACAGTGACAGCGATGGGGAGAACAGCAAGGAGTGCCTAATCGTAGGGAAGCACTGCTTCCCTACGATTAGGAAGCACTGCTTCCCTACGATTAGGAAGCACTGCTTCCCTACGATGCTTCCGAAGCAGCGAGGCGAAAAGTAGTGTCGTCGAACAAAGTGCCTATGTTCGACGAAGGTAGTGCATGAAGCCAAAGACCCGACTCCCATATACCCACAGCCAGCAGGCGCGCACGTTCCGCAGTAGTAGCAGACGAGTCCGTAAATTGTTCTGTACTACTCTGCAAAGCGGCTCATACCACCGTCTCTGGGAAGATGGATTGCCGGTTGGATCTGTATTCGGCATTGATCTGTAAGCGAGTATCCAGGCATCCATAGCCTCGGTGAAATACGGCACATCAGAATTAATCAGTGTGGAGGCTAGGATTTTCCTGATTAATTTATCAGTGCCGTGAACCGAGGATATGAAAGCCGGTAAACTAATACTAGATATTTTATCCCCCACAAATGGGAAGAGTAGCTTGTGCCCAAGCTCGGTCGTCCATGGCCACATTTAAAATGGAAGTTAATGTATGCATTAACTTACTTATTTAAGTATTACGTCATTCAAGAGATAGTGGTTCGTCATTTTGCTCAGTGACCTGTTCCTGCACAAATACGACGCGCGGCTTAATTGTTCTTGTTATTGTTGTTTGTTTGTTACGAGTAGTTATTTTTCCATTCTGCAATCGGCCTTTTTAAGGTTCCGCACCTCAAAAGGAAAAACGGAACCCTTGTAGGATCACTCGTGTGTGTGTCTGTCCGTCCGTCTGTCACAGCCAATTTGCTCCGAATCTATTAGACCGATTAAGTTGAAATTTAGTACACATATGAATCTCTGTGACCCAAACGCATACATGTAACTAGTGGTGGTTAATAAAGCGTATAGCGCCAAAATATAACAGACTATTTGTACATAGCGTATAGCGTGTGCTATAGCGGCTCTGACTTCGCGCTATATTATAGCGCCTCAACCTGTGCGCGTTTAAACTTTTATTCATTGAGTAATGAATAAAAGTTTAAACGCGCACAGCGGGGCCAGAACGAGATAGCAAGATAGCGTTCGCACAACGGGGCCCGAACGAGATAGCAAGATAGCGTTAGCGACTATAATGTATAGCGCGTTGCGAAATAATATCTACCGCGCATCATCAATTCATCAAGTCCGTTTAGCGTGATAGCGTGCTGCTAAATTATAGCGTCTCCGCGTTCAGACTGCGCCCGAGTTTTCAAATAGCGCGCTATAATTATAGCGTATAAAATAACAGACTATATAATATGAATATATTTTATAGTTTATAACACGTTTACAGTATATAGCGGATTTGAACATCGCTACATGTAACGTAAATAAATGAATTATGAATATGGGAGTAATTTTTGGAGGGCAAATAGAAAATAATAAAAAAAAAGTTTCGCAATCTGTATCGTGTTGAAAAAAATACAGAAAATAGTTCTATACCTATAGATTACAGGAAAACATTTAAGAAGTCTGTGGTCTTAAAACGACATGGTAAATCTCTTAACCTTAATATTGTGCGTACAAACTTACATTTTTTTAGTTACCACAAACAAATTTCGGTCAGATTGAAAAAAAAACTTGGTAGATAAAAATTAAAAATCCATCGTACGGAACCCTCTCCACGCGAGTTCAAGTCACACTTGACCAGTTTTTTTTGTTTTTACTGTTTCTTTGTTGTCATTAGCCAGTGTCGCAATACAGAGGTATTACGTAATATGTATTGTCTTTGGTCCCTGCCTCTGACATCAAGTAATGGATAAAATTGACAATCTTTCATTGCTTGAATACGAGGCTTTTGGCTACTTTGTATGTGTTAATTTTATGTCTTTTTTTTTTGTAATGTGCAAAATAATTTTTTTTTTTTCATTGTTCTTTCTAGTTTTGGAATTATAAAATTACTTAAGGTTACTTAGACGAAGAAACACTGGTTTTTATAATAGGACCAAATTATTTAAATAATGTTTGCTTTGTATTAAATAAAAACACACCCACGATAAAAAAAAGTCTTAGAAGGAAATGTTCTTCCAAGATTTTTTTTTTATCGTGGGTGTGTTTTCTAACGTGAATCCCGGAGACAAAAACACCATAAGCAAGAATAATCTGTAGGCTAAACAAATAATTATGTTTTTTCCGTGCGAAAATTCCGGCAGCGACTCAACTCACTCACTTTCCCAAGCGAACGAGGTCGTTGCCTCCAATGTCAAAGTACAGGTTACCTTTAGCCACTCTTTCATGACCTTTAATATTTATTCTATTATACCATCAGACAAGTTGACAGTCCATCACACAGTGGCCTCACAGTGGCCTCCGAATAAATAAATTACGATAGCGAATGGCCAACCCTCTTCAACCCGAGTCCAAACAAATAAAACAATTAACAGCCCCTTTGTGGCACATTCGTGTTATTATTGATGATGAATTCGTGAAAAGGTGACTTTATTGTACCTCGTGGGGGACGCTGTGTGTGCAGGTCATAATGGAATTCAGAAGTACTACGATTAAAGTAGGTAATCTGCATTCGCGATTTATTTGCCAAAAATGTAAACAAATATGAGTTTATGGAAAAATAACTTTAAATCCTATACAATAAAGTTCAGTTTACGCTACAACTCCAAACATTTTTATAACTTTTTCAATAGTGCTAGTCACTCTGAAATCAACTTAATTCCCATTGAAATAAAGTTGGTATTTGTTTAACTTGAAATAATATTAATTTGAAACGTAGGTTTGAATAGACTTTATAGATTTGACTGGGTAGATACCTAGTATTTTTGTGCCGTGCTTGTGTAAGGATCTTGATTATGAAGCTAAGAAACATCGGATGTCTTTCGACAAGGATGTCGACATCGTACTTCAGTTTATCCTGCAAACTGAACTTAATAATAATAAAACCTTTATTTTTAGGCTACTTTGGCCCATAGATATGTACATCATACCTTAAGGACTAACATATATATTATAACAGTACAATGTGTGTTAGTGTATAAACTTAAAACTATGTTTTAGTAAAACTCAAAAAACAAACAATCACAATAGAAGGTAAATAGGTGATAACTATACGCTCGAAAATCATTATCAATCATGTTTTTCCTTCACGTTATAAGGTTGTAAAACTACCTACAGGTTTACATGCATTACATGTATTACATTGTGTTACAGGTACCTATTAATCTTTATGCATATTACTTCTATTTGTCGTTAGTATAACGAAATACATGTTTTTCAACAGAACATTACTCGTAGTAGGTACCTATATCAGCTATTGAATTTATTAATCTCATTAAATCGGAAATAGCTGTCGCTATGCCAGTGAGGTCCTGATTCCGACAACGGGATAAGGCTGGACTACTCTGTCGCTCGTTTGTATTGTGCTATAATCCTGGGCTCAAAATCTCACTGTCCATCAACCCTGTCATTCAATCCGCTACCCAAATCCAATGAATTACGTATAACCTCCGTCTAAACCGGCAAAAACAACCGAAAGTTAATCCAGCGTTACAGAATCCAATCTCAGGAAATACAGCTACAGCTGGGTTAACAACTCGGATACACATAAATCAGCCTATAATGTTCCCACTACTGGCACACAGGCCTCCCTGCGAGAGGATCCACCACGCGGTCGATTACGGCCCACTCCCGGTGGATTACACCCAGTGCGGGTTGGTAGATGATCTTTTGTTTCTACGACATGCCGGTTTCCTTACGATGTTTTTTTTCACCGTTTTAAGAGCAGTAGTGATGAAATAATTTACACAATGTAAAGCGCCTGTCTGGGTTCGAACCTACGACCTACAACTCGTAAGTCGCGGCCATTACCACTAGGCCGCCACTGCTCCACCAATAACTCGGATATGACGGCGCGTTATCAAGCAAAGTTACCTTTGTGGCCGATGTCGAATACGATGTTCTTTATTACAATACAGAGCTACCACAAAAGCGAAATGCAAGGCAATGAGAATTAATTTTCACTAGAACAAACTTGAAAGCCAGTCAAATTCGATCCTCGTTAAATACATCGAGACACTAAAGCCGGGAACGACATTATATAAATTTAAATACCATAAAAAATGGTTTGGCTGCGGTAATTTATGACTTAGGATTGGAAGGTAAAATTCTAAAGCCTTTAAAAATATAATTTGGGCCAGTGAAAAATCGGGCCTTGTTTCATTCAAAGTCACAAGATTAATTCTTTGCGTGACTTTACAAAAGTTCACTGAACAAAAGTTGTTTGGTTTTGCTAAGCTTTTATTTAATTTTGTTGAGATTCTGAAAATTGGCTTACTTCGGTAATACGATTGTTTCTATTTTTAAGCCTTAATAACATTAGTTTCCACTGTCGCCTTAGTTTTTATAGAGTTAATTTAACTTTACGGTTGTTTCTATAACTTTTCTGGAATGTGAAGTAAACGTAAATTCTCATATAATAATTCAATGTCACAATTAATTAATTAATTCAACTCAGGTGCTCGGCCAAATTACGGTTATCAATATGCATTAGGTATATGGATTAATAACTAATATGTATTATATTCAGAAATATCGTAGTATCTATAAGTTTACATCGATTGTATGAGTTATAGTGAATAAACAGTTAGCTGGTCAAAGCTTTAACGTTGAGTTTGAATTTAAATTTTATATTCCGTGTATGTGTTACAATCTGTGTCAGTTTATTTGTTTCTTGTATTAAATATACATATCTACGTGGTCTTAAGCAATCAAAGTGAAGTTACAGGGTGGCCTACGCTACCCAATTCACAACTTTTATCTAGTGCCACAGAGGCTTAAAAGCCGCAAAATATTCTTGGGTGTGTGAGTCCAGCCGATGGCATCAAAAAAAAAAAAAGATTTCTTCATGTGGAGGGGTTCACATGAAGATGTGATCTTCGGCTAGAACTGCTTAAACCTCCTGATTTCTTTATTGAACCATCAGAGAGCCTTCCACCCGGGCATAACTTACCGTGGTCTACTTGGAAAACCTTAAATATACTTCGTACCAAGTAGAATAGACTCTCAGACTAGACATGAAGGGACTCAACGTAAAGGCTATCTATTCGGCCGCAGTAAGGACAACCTCCACAAGGGGGGTTCAAAGACAGCTCAGACTTTCGGTGTGTATGCGGCGTCTCTCCACAGACAATGACTCACCTTCCACCTTGTACCGCATGCCCTGTGCCCTGCACACGTAAGGACCTAATAGCTGCGTCAGCAAAAGGTATTCGCATTGCCGAATTATGGGCAAAAAAAAAACATATATTTTCGTATTATTTTTGCCATCGACACGCTAAGAGGAAGAAGCAATCAAAGTGTACTCTGGAATACAGGAGAGACTTCACGAAATGTCTGATATTCTGTTGTAGATAATGCTAGAAAAGATTGCTTGCCAGGTGTCGCTGCTGCTTGTTTAGTTTCATTTATATTTACAACCATATAGGTATGTAATAGCCTCCAGACCGATTTCTGTCACGGTGGCCAATCTCAACAGCGATTAGCCAGGTTCGCAGGAGATATTATAGTGCACAATTGTTTGCGTAAACACAGGTGCACTCTCTGTTCCTTTACTCTCATAGTCCTATGGGACGGCAATCCGACACGACCAGGGAGAGATCAGGCGCAGGACCAACGGCTTTACAGTACCCGGCGATAAATATTGCACATCGACCTTTTTACACAAAACCATTTTATACAAATAATAAAAATAATTATCAAAAGAAGCAAATCATAATGGTTTTATCAGCTCCTAATAGATACCGGACTGTTTGTATTTCGTGCGACAGAGATAACGCTCTACGAATTCGAAATTAGCCGATTGTCTCTTTCCAAAGGTCGATGTGCAATATTTATCGCCGGGTACTGTACGTGCTTTCCGAGGCACGGGGGTATTAAACCGCCAACTTCCAAACTCTGGACTGTTATTAAGAAATTCCTTGTGGAAAACCCAATTACATTTTGTCCGAACTGGGAATCGAACCTAGGAATAGACCCCACGCTCAGCAGTGGAGACCAACGAGGCAATTAACAACCATATAGCGCTCGGCTGTCCCATTTCAAAACCTAGTAAGGGACACTTTTTACAAAAATCGTTTTATTGCATAATCTTGCTAACCTAGAAGGTCTGTACCAAATACAAAAACACCAGCGTTTTAAACTTACATAAAACGAGATATATTTAAGCATCGATACCTAGTAAGTGCACCTTTCACTCCCTAGTGACCATTTATAACCTAGTAAGTCACTTTAACCAATTCAATAAATACATTCCATAGGCTGACCAATATTACGTTTATGCGCTCTCCTGTAAAATTTCATTTTAAGTCCTTACTAGGTTTTGAAATGGGGCAGCCGCGCTATCACTGTTACACAATGATCAAAACAGTGTATTATCATCATTATTCTCCTGCTCTATCCCAATTTATTTGGACCCGGAGCAGCATGTCTTTTTCTTCCACACTTCTCTATTAGTCGTCATCTAACCATAAGATCTTTCGCACAGTCCATCCATCGTTTCTGTGGTCATTCCATAATCTTACAGCCATCGGCATTCATACTCAAAACTTTCCTCACGACAGTTTCCTGTACATTTTATTCAAAAACAGTGTATTCTATCTATACGAAAATATTTCAAGAAGTTCGTTCTACTCTGCTATCGACCAGCTTAACTCTCACTCGCCGTCAAGTTTAGAGAGACCAAGAAGTTTACCCATCCGTACTAAACTGCTTACTAAACCAATGTAAACTGAGCTTGACTTACGTGACGTTGGCTTGGTATGTGTGAGATAATATCACAGCTTTGTTCTTGTCAAGCGATGTGATGTTTGGGACTTCTGATAAATGTATGGAGATCGTGATTTGAATTCTTGAAGTTGTGTGTGACTTAATTTTATGTTCGGTTTATTGAGGGTAGGTGTAATATGTAGGTCAAAGGCCTTCAATTTAATGGAGAAAACATTCTGCTGTGTTGATTGAAATAACAACAGCTATTCTAATAAATTTGACAGTGTTTTTGCAAACTTTTGTGTTGATGAGGCTTTCATAAACCAAGTCTGAATATCAAGTTAGTTATTTTATTGGGAGTTATATGTGTAGGATGATAGAATTCGTTGAGTTGGCAGAAATAAACACCTTTTTGCGAATATAAATCAGCTTTTATTTTAGCCCACTTTTCACATATACTAGACTTTTGTTTCTCCCACTTCACGTCGCCCCTTCATCTATGCCCGCACGTTTCATTTGGTTACTTTAATAAACCGGTTAAGAATAAGAAATAAAATAAGACAGGATCAAATTTTGCCAAGGCGAGCCGTTTGACGTTGAAACACTAGGGCCATGTGTTCCGAGTGCCCACTTGGTTTTTCGAGCAGTTTAAGATTTGATAGAATTGACGTAAATATATTAGTATATTATTTAACTCATAACGAATGTTTTGGATCGGAGGACTACTGGACTACTGGACAGATTTTACCTATTGGACCTATTTGGTGCTTACTTGTTTAGTGGGCTGGCCATGTCTGTCGAAGGACCGATGGCCGGTGGAGCAGACGAGTCCTGGAGTAGAGACCGCGTATAGGCAAGCGTAGTCTGGTACGCCCCCCAGGCCCTAGCTAGATGGACGGACGACCTAAAGAAAGTGGACTGCAGACTGGATGCGGAAGGCGGAGGACAGGGTGTTGTGGCGCAGTCTGGGAGATGCCCATGTCCAGCAGTGGACTGCGGAAGGGTAAGTTGATTGGTTGATTGATGCAACCTACGCAAGTCCATTTAAAGTTATTGGCCAGAAATACGAGACACACATGGATTTGGCTGACAAGCCAAAGGAAAAAGAATGTAAAAATGGTTATTAGTATAAAGATTATAAATGCCATATAAAAGCAAATGATGCTAACAATACCTACCTATAAGACATAAGAGTTAAAAAATAATTTTCAGATTTGAAACCTGACAAATACATGCATATACCTAGGTACCAGTAAAATACTAGGGTCGATACTAGGTAAAAATAAAAAAATATATTTGAATATATTGAAGTAGAGGTAAGTACACGAATTATCTGCTTATTTATTTTGTAGTGTTTACCGCTGGCTTATGGTAAGGGAAAACATTCACAAGGACAACATTTAATCCAAAACGTCGGATAGCCTGTTTCGATGGAATACAAAACTGTTAAGAAAAAAAAAATATTAATGTGGTGACAAAACATTTTCACCACATTAATAATTATTTTTACCACATTTTCTACTTCGAGGTTCTGATAATCTACTTTTGTTACTGGCCTAACATGCCACCCTACCTTCTCATGATTACCTGCAACCATACCTACATTCCCGTAAATTACAGACATAACTTACAAACGCATACATATTAATCATTCCTCAAGCACTGTACAAACTATTTACACAATTAGTCAGACATAGCGCGTGTTAGATTACTCAGTTAATCATATTAGCGAGGTAATAATGCACTCGATTTGCATAGTACGTATGTAATACTGACGTAGATAGATCTAGCACCAAATTTGCCTACTTGTTACAATGTTCTGTATTTCTTACCATTTTTTTGTTTACCTAGGAAAAAAACCCAAAACATTTATCGAAGAATCTCCATATTAAACTAGCATCCACACGCGACTTTGTCCGCGTGAAATTTTTTGTTTAAACATAAAAATTGTAATCTATAGCATCGCATCGCCCGCCTGTGCTATTACTTCGTTTTTTTTTATATTTTGCGTTCTTTCTGACTTTTTTCTTTTTGTTCGGCTCCTAAGGGTTGTAGTGTGGTGTTAAATAGCCTTATAACCTTTCTCAACAATTGGGCAATCAAATGCAAAAAAAATACAATTGGAAGTTACAGAGATTAGCGTGCTGAAACAAACAATTAAATTCTTCAGCTTTATTATTACTCTCTGATATTTAGATTAGTATAGATACATATGTGTTTATTTCAATTCGAAGTGTGCGATAAGTACCCTCCACATTTGGGAGCAGCTTGGTTGAAAACTAATCGAATGGGCCACGCTCAAGATGTCCGCCACAAAACCAAGAAACCCTTACCACCTTAGCCACATAGGTACCTACTGAGGTCTCACGCTTTGTTCTGGGTGATCCGACTGGACCGAGCTATGTAGTTTATAAGTTCTTTTTATTTTAATTTTATTGCATAACTACTTTATCTAAGCTCATGAAACTTCATCAAAAACAATACGAGTAAATAATATCGTAAATATGACACCCAAATCCAATATTCCACAGCAGCAACTGATCAGCTGATGCAATGACGCGCCGCCATTTTACACCACAGATGATGAAGAAACAGCTGTTGGCTAGTCTTATATGCATGTTGCAGCCAACTAGCTTAATTAGCCTTTCAGTTAACTGCCGTTTAACTAAACGGCGCCGTTTAACTAGCAGCCTGAATGATATTCAGCCATTCAATCCCTTAAGTAGGGACTGAATAAATTAACCAACTTGGTATTAGATGGATCTCACAACTTCTTACGGTAGAAGAACTGAGTTGCGAGACTTGTTTTTTTTTTACAAGTTATGTTTTTGATGGCATCTCACTTCTTTTTGTAAATAGTCCTACTTTTTTTCCTTTCCGGTACCTTTTTACCTTTTTTTTAACATAATCCGTTGACCAATTTACAAGTTACCTTTGAACATAATTATACCTAGGTACCTGTATACATATACAGTTACACTGATTCATTTCTGCAAATGTAACTTTGTAATCCTATACATTGATATAGCCAATGACGTATTATATATAGACACGTTATCAACCAACATCTCGGCGCTTAAAAACGGCGAAAATACTAGATAACTACTTATACGCGTAAAGAAAGGGAAAGAAAATATATCACCGTACGGCGGGATGTCTGTTGCTAGAGGGAGATAAATAAACATCTTCAGTTACGTCACAGGATAAGTAATAGTCAAATTACATGCTCATTGGTCGAGCGCATGAGTGACGTAGCTATCAGAGTCACTTCATGCGCCGGCCGCCATTAGACGCAGCGTCGTACAAAATAAAATAAAATAATCTAGTTTTGTAAACTTACGCGTGAAATGACACATTTTTGTCTTTAACTTTTGAGGTATAATTTTTACATCCTCTGAAAACACACGACGGCATATTTTCTTTATGTTTTGCACAGGTTTTCACATACGACATAAATTAAAAACAAACATACGTCGCGTCGCGTCGCGCGACAGGTTGGTGCGTGACTGAGCGCAAATGTGGCAATTGGCTTCATTTCATGTTGCCATTTTAGAGTGCGGACAACGTATCTATAGTTTTATACATCATTGGATATAGCATTACAAAGTTATTTATGCAGTTGGTGTATCTAGAAAAGTGTACCGAAATTGCGAAATCAAATTGAAGTTTTTCCTTGATTTATACACTAAACACTAATTGTATTCTAAATTTGAAGCTTCTATGTCTGCTAGAAGTTCCTTAGAGTTTTGATGATCGGTCAGTCAGTCAGTGAGTGAGTAACAAAATTAAGAAACTTTGACTAGTTATAATTCTTAAACTACTGGTTCAAATT
Organism: Luperina testacea; assembly: GCA_927399505.1. Taxonomy (NCBI): domain Eukaryota; kingdom Metazoa; phylum Arthropoda; class Insecta; order Lepidoptera; family Noctuidae; genus Luperina; species Luperina testacea. The sequence continues at coordinate 8,136,140 of OV656771.1, forward strand.
GAATGAAATTTAAAATATACCCTCTTTATACAATACCTGCTTGGTTATTGAAAATTTAGGCTTCTAGTTTTATCCACAACGAAGTTATAGGGGGGTCGACAATGGCCTGAACTGTTTCGAGAAAAGGATGGTACGGCCGCCCGGCCGTGCCGCTTTTTCTCGACTTGGCGGGCGCATTACCGTGCCCCCAGATAAAAATGAGTCATAAAAAATATTTAAATGGGTAGATAAATAAATAATATTTAGCAGTAAAATGGCTTAAAGTGTAGTGGCGTGTGGACAGTTAATAAATTGGAATTAGTCGATAAATCTGCAGTCGTGCGCGTTTGTTCACATTTATAATCTAACCCATTTTGGTCGGTGTGGCCTGGCTTAGTTGCTTCGACCAGTTCGGCTCGCGCGTGGTCGATCACTGTTCCAACCTAACCTGTAAACTGCCGAACTTTTTTTTTTTTGTTAGCCTATTTCGTGTCCCACTGCTGTGTAAAGGCTTCCCCTTTTTTCTTCCAAACCTCCCTGTCTTGTGTGATCTCTGGCCATGTTGGCCCTGCAAATGATATTAAATATCATTTGCAGGACGAACTGCCGAACTATTTACCTTTTTTTTTTTGTGCGCGGTGGAAATCCTCTTGGACTTTCTCCATCGTGGGACAAAGGGGCATGCCATATATCCAATACAGAAAAGGATAATATTACATCAAAGACTTTGAAAGTGTGTGACAGTTGAATAGGTAAAAGATCTTTTATATTTTATCCTGGCTTAGTCGTCAAGGCCTGTTGTGGCTTGAGATAGTGGATTATGCTCCTTAGTTACACGACCCTTTCATAATTATTTTCATAGGAAAATAGTTATTGTCGTTATAAGACTACTGCCTTCCGATATAGGTGTGATTAGGTACAGTCCCGAAATAGATATGTAAGCACTTTAAGGCAAATTTTTATTTTCGGACTACTTCATTGCTAACAATAAGAATGAAAATTATGTTTCATAAAGTTGGCATGTGTACGCTTTGCGGGAAAGGAATTTGTTGAAAAGTCTTAGGTAGCTTACACGTGGAATACATTATAAATATTTCCTTTTTTAAACTATAATAGTTTCATCATAATCAGCCTTCAATATTTCTATTGCTAGGACTAAAGCCTCCTTGTTAAAACAAAAGAAAAACTTAAAAGTTCCTTAGTTTTCATAACAACTTCTAATGCCGTAGAATAATTCGTAAATTTCCGGCTTTTCAAAGAAATTACCATTTAAATTGTTTTTGTCCTATCATTAGCATTACAAAGATTGTTGATGCCAGGCAGTGACGTCAGAATAAATAAGGAGACATGGGTTATTTTCCCATGCTTATAATGCACATGGGAAGATTTGTTAATGGGACACATTGTTAACTTGAATTTGGAGTCGAAGAACACGAAATGGCTGATACAATACGTGGAACGAGAGTGCGATTAAAATAAACGCGGATAATAATTACCTTTAGCGTTATTTAGTAATATTTCTTCACCCACCCTCTCAACATGACCAAACCATCCAAGCATAATCTTTTCAATTTCTGTCACTACATCTGTTGAGACCACTCCACTCAACATCGCCGCGATCTGGCGGCAGTGAAAGAGGGGTGCGGGGACAGCGAGTGTCAGCCGGCCGACGACGACGGCCGAGCGCGGCCCCCGCGCCACACCACCGCACCGCGACCGCCATGACAATTAGCTGTTGCTCGTGGCTGCGCTTGCGCGTTTTATTAATTACTACTTAATCTCTTATTTACATTTTTTAACCGACTGTTGTTATTTCTGTTCTTTTCTATTATTAATTGTATATCTTGTTAAACAGTCCGTTATCCTGTTATTTTGCTCCGCCACGACCTATCGTCGCGATCAACATCTTCTTTTAGAACGCACCGTTTGCCTTGCCACATCATTCCTCAGCACTATCATTATATTATTATTATATCATTATCATTCTTAGTCACACCACACAAGCTTTACATGGAACGAATTCCATAGCATTTATTAAATTTTAATGTCTCTCTAACCACACAGAACATTCACTTACATACGCAAGCGTAAACACTAGCACACGATTGTAAACAGCCCGTTAAACTTTTTTTGACATCGACTTGCTGGAAAAATCAATATCAATAAGAGTATTGACATTGATTTTTCCAGCAAGTCGATGTCAAAAAAAGTTCAATTCACTCACTTCAATTTTATTTATTTGTGTACACAAATAAATAAAATTGAAGTGTCTGTTTATAATGTCAAAATTTACACACAAACAGCGTTTTATTAAGGCTACGCCGACCGCCTAGCGATCCCCTAGTCGTTTGTTTGGTTATTTCTTTTATTATAGAATGAAAATGCATGAAATAAGCACGTTAAGTTGTGCTCCACAAGATTATAAAATATTAACACAACGTTAATAAAATATTATTATAAACGGTAGTTTTACATTGTTTAGTTTTATTATAATCACCACTATTATCCGTTTTAGTTTTAAATATTTTCTTGAATTTATGCAAGCCTAGCCTTCTTTTTGATAGTTTATTGCTCAGAACTTGTGCACTATGTGTCATAAACAGAATACCGTCATCATATAAATTGCACCCGTGCTAAGTCTATATATTATAGAATATTTTCGTTCAATTTCCAATGTTAAAAAATATACGAGTATACCGGATACTATGCCATCAATTCAAATTCTAGTTTTGTGTTTCATGGAAATATTTTATTCATTGTAGCGATGCCAAAACCCAGTCAGTTCCGGCCAACCTTTTAAAAAAGCTTATGACGTACAGATTTATAACAAGCTGATCCTTTCAGTATTATTTCAAAAGTTTTGGCACAGTACACTAGAAAATATGTGTATGCATTTAAAACGATGCACGGGTGAACGCCTCTTCCGTTCATATTTCAAAAATTAAAACATAGTGCTGACATTAATCTTTTTGTGATTTCATCACAAAAAGATTAATGTGAAGGTTGTTTGATATTAATATTTATCATATTTAAATAACCCGTTTTCAACACAGAGGTGAGACTAAAAATAAAACGGAATTAACTAGATTCCCAGCGGCGTAGTTCTCGTAGCAATATTGCTCGTAGCAGGTGTCTACGAAAGGCTACGGCGTAGAACCCTTTACATATTCCAGTATCTTTAATTTGCAGGTATTGAGCTGAAATCTATTTTATTAAATGGTTGTACCATTGAAGTGACAAAGCTTTATATTATGAAGTAAATAGATGTACCTTGAACCTTCTGCGTCCAGGAGCAATAGGGTTATGAACGTAATTAGTGTGTAACCAAAAATTATGACTAATTAAATTACTTTCTCAAGCATGTTCTTATTCCTTATACTCGAAAATTTGTTGTAGATACTATAGGTAATGAGTACATTTTATTTAACTTATACTGTCCCGCTGCTGGAGTCTAGCCCATATGTTTCTAATTATCTTTATGGTGTGCCTTCTCCCGCCAATCTAAAGAAAGAAAAATGAGTTTATTGGCATTACAGCACCCGGCGATAAATATTGCACATCGACCTTTTTACACAAAACCATTTTATACAAAGAATAAAAATAATTATCAAAAGAAGCAAATCATAATTGTTTTAACAGCTCCTAATAGATACCGGACTGTTTGTATTTCGTGCGACAGAGATAACGCTCTACGAAGCCGAAATTAGCCGATTGTCTCTTTCCAAAGGTCGATGTGCAATATTTATCGCCGGGTACTGTACCTAAGGCAAAATAAATACACTTTAAAACTATAAAAACAGAAAACAAAGATAACGCCAAAAGGGCCTCAGCTCAGCATATTGTCAGATGACAACACAAGGTGTACCACCTGACGCTGATTTTCCTTATCCACCTGAAGCTGCAATCCAAGAGTGCCATACGCTAGAATAACAAACACATATGAAAGGCATGTGTGTCCATTATTCTAAATATTAATAATATTAATAAATTCAGAGAATTCATTACATGTGATATTACAGTGTGATATTAGTAACCAATATCTATTTATTTTTTATTTTATTTTTTTATGTAGGTAATACGCACAGTATTACCTAAATAAAAAAATAAAATAAAAAATAAATAGAATGTACCTATGTAATAAGATAAAATCGTGTGACTGCATTGTTCTTCTACTACGAAATCTGTTAGGAATGAGCCTAATTTAAAAATTCTTAGGCCGGGTTGTTTCCAAAGTACTCCAAAAAGAGTTCCTGCCTCGGTGATGACGCCCGTCTTCAGAAACGCACTGTGTGACGATCCTGACCCATCTCTCTTGGTGCAGCTTACAGGTGTTACCCGCAATGTAGGAGAAACGAGACTTAGGATTCTGAAAGGGTACGTATTGCAATATCTAAAATTAAAAGAACTAACGTAAAATAACCTACGTTCAAATACCTAAAATCTAAATATGTACCTAATGTTTTTAAATACCTAAGCAACTAACACCTACCTAGGAATTACCTAAGTTTAAAATGATCATTGACTGGTCGCACGGTTGCTTATTTACATACGTACACCGTGCGATTAGCATAATAGTTAAATAATTTTTATTATACCTTGCAATCAGTAAATTATAACTAAATAATTTGTATATTGTCATCATGGTTATTGTGTGCAAAGTGAATGTTGTAAGCAGTTAAAACTACATATCTGTCATAAGCTTTAAAAGGTGAATCGCTAGTCTCATAAAGTGCCTAATCTTAATGAGTTAATGTAACTTAGGATAAGTGCATTTTATTTATTGTTCCATTGGTAAATAAAGGTATTTGAAAATGAAATGAATGAAAATGATAAGTGGGTAGACCGTGACCTAGATTAGGATATAGAATCCTTTATATGCCAATATTATTACGGGGTCAAGATATAAGCGGGTAAAACCGCGGGGCACAGCTAGTTTCAAATAAAACCACAAAAGTAATTATAAATTGTTCGTTTAATGATATTCCTTAGTCCTTATTTATTTACATTATTCCGCGGCAGGTGCCTATCATTAAAACAATACCTACCTAAGTACATATTAGCGATTACGACTTTACCAGCAATATGTACATAACATTCTTCCTAGAACTAAATAACGCTTATATTTACATAATTTAGCAATTTCCCAAATTTAAAAATAAAAAACATGGCTAACATAAATCTGGCATATTGAGCTTTAGAAAGAGAAACAGGTATGAGTGACAGAGACAACGCTCTACTAAGTTAAACTTTTTCTAAAACTCGGATTGCCTTTTTTATGGCCGGGTACTGTACAGTTTACATAACATAATATAACATAATGGGTTTATAATGTTCTCACTGCTGACACAGAACTCCTCTCTTTTTGAGAGGGAGTGGGCCGTAATCCACCACGCGGGCCTAATTTGTGTTGGTAGATGTTACATGCCGACGAACTTTTGTTTCTAGGACATACCGGTTTCCTCACGATGTTTTCCTTCACCGTTTTGAGGGCAGTGGTGATGAAATAAATTACACAAAGTAACACGCCTGAGTTCGAACCCACGACCGTAACTCGTAAGTCCCCGTTAGCAGTGGGCCACAAGTGCTCTCACATAGGACAGTTTCTATTCCAATATTATGATACACGAAAGTGTAATAAATATTTACATGCATAAAGGGTCCCTTTTTGACCGCTGATATTGACCCAAATTATAATTGCGGCTAGTATCCACAGGGACTTCGTTATCTTAGATTTTGTTGTCTCATGTTTTTTCAAATACACATACACACAAACGCATGAAAGTTTAATATTAAATAAGCATGTGAAGTTAAAAAACCTTGTATGTCTGTCATTGACATTGACAAAATATTATTTTAAAATGTGCTATTTACAGTTATAATTATTAATGTCAATAAAAGTACATTAATAAATAATTTTGAGTTAATTCTTAAGTTTGAGTTAATTCTGGTGAAATGTACCAGAATTAACTCAAACTCAATAATAATATATCAATCACCCCTACTATTGAGTACACCTCCGCCTAATCCTTCGGAGATTAAAGGTGTGATGTTGTGTTATTTGAGTGTCTAAGTTAATTCTGACTAGTTTTATATGCTGACTAGATTTACTCAAGTAAATTATGATAAGCGTCTCGGTTCAGAGCTCATAAGTTATGCAAACAGAGTGCGACGTAAACTCTATTTATGTAGTAAGTTTATACTTACATTTATACAAACGTGACTTAAGCGATACTTAAGACATGTCTTGGTCTACTTAGCATTATTTTATGTATTTCACGAGTAGTATTATACTGAGTCAAGACGGTCGTCTAGACAGATTTTCGTTCTAAGGAAACGATGGTAAGCATACTAACAACAAAACATTCACAAAGTAAAAAAACCGTTTTTATACAAGACAAAACAGCTCAACCTTTGACGAACGATTTTTTTAGTTGCCAATGTTTACACTGCAATTGAATTGAATTTAATTTGGGTCCAATAAACGGTTAAAAACAGATTCTTATTTTTAATGGACCAACCCGCACTAGAGGGAGTGGGCTAATAATCTACCAAGCGGGCGCTTGGTAGATTATTAGCCCACTCCCTCTCGAAGAGAGAAGGCTTGTGTCCCAGCAGTGAGAACATTATACGCTGATTACGATGACGATGAAACAGTCAATAGAATATTCTTATTTCAAATGTATTGGAATCACACAAGTACTTAAATAAATAAACAAATGAAAGCAGAAATAACAGAACTCCTCCAAGAATTTAAATGGTTTAAAAGCAAACAAATACAGGGACGGCTGTCCTGTTTCGCAAACTGTACGAAACTTCGTCCACTTACTAATTGTTATATACTATTACTATGTACAATTTATTTATACATTTATCTGATATGCTTTAGTATGATTATTATACTTCTGTAATATGTGGAAGATGTCGGTAAAACATTATAATATTATGTTAGGCCTTCTATTTTATAACATGCTCGACTCCTTTCTACATAATTAGATACAAAATTCATCAGTCTGCCATCCTTAAATAAATGTGGAGTCCTTTCGGTACCGTTTTAGTAAGTTAATTAGGTAACGTAAATAAAAAAGTTCAAATGAGTACTGTTGAAACACATCAAACGTTGGCAACGCTAACGGTACGCTAAATATTCATGCGGTTTTCTAAAAAAGCAGTGACCGCACATGACGACGGCTGCAATGACGGCTGTCATGGAAATGATGACAGCGGCAAAGATTTAAACCGCTAAATAGGTTCTATCGCGTCAAAATATTGTAGCGTTTCTGTATGGTTTTGACACTTCTGATACACAATGACTCAGTAACTTGACTTGATTGTCATGGAAATGCTATATACTCGTAATAATGTGTGAGCTCTTCTCTATTCTCAGTATGGACATTTTTTCGCGTGACTAAGTACGGTGAGGGCAAATCTAGTGATTTAAATCTTTGGGGGGTTTGACTTTACGGTATCAAAAACGCTCTTTAGGAAAACACACCGACTTTCTTTTTACCCGACTACGGCGAAGCAAAAAGGAGGGTTATGATTTTGTGTAGATAAGGTTTCAGTGACGTCATTCACCGGTAAATTGCGGACGCTACGTAGGCGGTCAACGCTCTTATAGAAAAGAGTAACTTTATCTATGCGTTGTAGAAATGCAATAAATAGTTGCGTCGCAACTTTTGAGCTGATGCATCGCAGCGCACTGTTGAGCGTTACCCTTTTTACCCTACTGGCGAGAGCAAAGACAGTATAATGTTTTTATATCATCAATTTGATATTAAACAAAAGTCAACTGGGAAGAACTTAATAAAATATGTCTATGGCACAAAAATCACAATTTATTTGTGTAAAAGCAAAGTTCAAGAACAGAAAACATTAATAAAAAACTTTCCCCATCAGTTCTTGTGTTCAAAACACCGTTAAATTCATACTAATTTATTGTATTTGTACATTATGCTAACCGCAAGCCTACCCGAAAATGTACTTGCGAAAACAGTAATAAACCATCCTTGTTATTAGAGTTACGGTTATTAGTAACTTTATGAAATAACAAAACTTTTTGGTTATCGAGACGAAAGGTATATACAGGGTCACATTAAATTAGCTAGCGGAACTCCGTAGATGTGATGGGCATTTATATCTAAACATGATAAAACAATAAAAAATCATTTGATGATACATTTTTTTAGGGTTAACGACCCCTTGTAGTGTGGTTATTTGAAATATCAGTTTTATAATTTAGATTTTTTTCGATACCTAAACACGTTAAAACAAAAAATAAGGGATTTTATCAACTCATACTTCGAGTACACAACAAGCGCAGTCGCTCAGCCCAAAAAAAATTCATCAATTTTTTTTTTGATGTGAAACATCTATAGCCGCACGTAAAACAAGTTTCTACGCTACGTGACGCTACGCTATATGATGGTGTATATATACAGTCACAGTCTTGTGTACTGTGTGGCGACGCGTCGCCATGCGCAATCGACTGCGATTCTCTTCCCACTCGATCCGGCGTTAAGCTATCTCTCTCTCGCCACACAGCTCGGATACCTATAGTGTATACTCCATAGTGTTGTTTACTGCGGTACACGCATAACCTGTGTTTTACTTGAAAACAAATTATTTTTAATAATAAAATATGTCTGACAGTGATAATGTAGAGAGTGACAGTGATCAGCCTCTTGCAAAGAAAGCAATAATGTCGATGTTTTACATCTGCCAGGCGTCCCGTGACGGCTCACTTTTTTTTAAATTATGTTTAGATATCGAATGTGTCAAGTTGCGCTAGTTAAATAATTTTGACCCTTAATGGTCCACTATTCTATACCAATACTTTAAGTTTATTTAGGTAACAAAAAATAAAAAACAAGAGGACAACGTATTTTGGTTTGAAATCCAAGACTCAGGTTAGGGTAGGTTGTAATTAGTCTCCCAGGTGGAAGCCAGCAGGCGACGGGTGCGGGGGCACCCTCGCCTGTATTGCACAGGCTTCCACCAGTGCCGGACGGGAATGGCCAGGTGTTCCCGGCCATTCCCGTAGCCCCCCAGCCGGGGGGACATGCGGGGCTCGCCAGTTAGGCGGGCATGCGCCGGGGGGGTTGTGCACGCAAAGGCTGAGCCGTATTCCCATGATCCCTCCATCAAGGCGACGAGGGAACACCGCTGAGTTTTAGTGGGTATACTGCCACCTTGGCAGGGAGTCCACATACTCCGTGTCGTCCCCCGACGAGCGGAGATGCGTAACGTCATTTCTCAGCGACAAAAAAAAAAGGTTGTAATTAGTCATTCTTGGGTAGGCTTTTCATACTTAAATATACTTATAATTCCATCACAATAATTTCGAAACACTAATAACCTGGTGACTATTTACACTTGTAACGTATTTACATATTCTTACAATATAACTTAATTTAATGTCTTCGGAATATTTTCATAGTTTTCAGCTAGATTACTTTATATACATACCTAACCATCATTTTTGACAGTTAAAATGTTCAGGTTATTTGGAAACTTTCGTATGACGTTATATTCCATTTAAATCGATTTACATACCACTAAACTGTTATAGAAGAATAAGTAAGTTTCAACCTAACAGAAAAAAAATCACAAACGTGTTAACTAATTGAAGGAGAAATTAGTCATAGATTCATAATACTAGGTGTTTACACAAAATTCTGACTACATTTACACAATTCAGTGGCATGCACAACGATTGTATTGCTTAGCGATACGCATTTCAAAATCCAAGCAAAACTATGTAACTAACTGCATAATGTAGCCAACGCATTCCTATCATACTAAATTGACACTGATTCTCCGTGTAAACAAGATAACTTATCATCTTGAACCCTGTGTTACAATTTGAAAATTCCTGCTAATTAGAACGAACGCATTAAAACTACAAAAAATAATGTATTTTAGATATGGCAGCACTGAGATCAGCGCAAGAGTGGGGAGTGAGGCTTGATAACGGCATGTCGCTGCGGATTCCGCAGTCGGTAGCCAGTTGTTGTCCAGGACAGACTGCTCGATCACATTCTGCATTGTGTCTATAAAACAAACATACTTTCTAATGTGATGTGTACTTTCTTTACCAAAACAAAATGTAAATATTTTCTTTGTATTTTAATTTCATTAAAAAATTATGTATGAAATAAATCAACATTATTCTTCTCAATAAACAACTCAAGAATAATAAAGTCGTATTCAATTTCAAGAAAAAATATTATGAAAGACATCTATAAGAAGACGATTCCTTGGATTCGATACGTTATCTATTGACTTGGAAATTATTATTGAGCCCTTTGAGAGTGTTATTGCTAATTACCATATGTTGTGACATCTGGTGTGTAGAACTTTTGCTCAGCTGGTTGGAGTGGCACGACAAACCCTGGGAATTATTATTATATTAGTTTAGGTGAATCAACTATATGCCTATGTTCTACGGTTTAATTAATTGCAGCATTTCCATTAGTTGCCCTAATAAAAAAAAAAAATAAAAAAAAAAAATAAAGAAATCTTTTCATATTTTTTTTATTTTATATTTTTATATTAGTTAGTTTTCCCATTTTAATCCAGTTACTGACGACTTAGGAAATTCTATAGCAGAGCAAGTGATTATTACTGTTCTTTTTGAGGCTTAAAATTCCATACTGCTCGGAAAAATCGCCGATAGCCGAAGCGGGCGGGCACACAAGCCGAACAAAAAAAAAGTTTTGCTGCGTCGCCTTTTAGGTACATGCAGCGCTCGGTTTTTTTCTTATCGAACTCATAAATTACTGAATGGATTATGACAAATGAATTTTTTCCACGATTCATCGCGATGACGTCAGCGAGATTATATGAAAAATCATCAATTTGAATGTGGTGACAGAAATAAATGTATATCGGTGTGACATTATTATAATTTTTCTTTTTTCGTGATGTTTCTAAGATTGGCATTCTCTTTGGGAATGATATTTCATTTACAAGCTAAAAATAATATACGAATGTTTTTGTAATAGATACTGGAGTGATAATTAAAATAAAACAATAATGAATGGTGGTCTGATAATTGAATTGCTGAATGACTGGTCGAATCCTTATTTGTATTAAATTACTTTGAGTATGAATGTGTAGGGGAAGGTCAAAGAAACAATGGATGAACTGTGTGAAAGATGATTATGGCTACACTGAAAGAAATAAGCAGTGAATACAAATAAAAAAACATTGATCAGAACTGCTTTAAACAGTTCCATAAGAGCCTAACGTTCAAAACAGTATTTTTTACTGATCCGAAAACAGTTAAAGCTTGAGGCGAAATGTTACCGTCATGACAGTAAACTTTAACGTTTTAAGTAGCTAAAAGGTCACAAAATTAATTGTTTTATTCATTTGGTGATATCGTTCAAACCATTGAAATTTACTTACATTACAGTACGGGTGGTTTTCTTTTTTTTTTGTTGTTTTTTTTTTTCAGTAAATAGTATGTTCAATCATTTAAAGTTACTGTTTTGTCTTCTACTGTTTTACAAATATTTCTTTTGCCGTATAAAGTCAGTAAGTCTTAATGAAATCGCTTTAATGTGCTGTAGTAAGAAATATTTTTTTTTCAGTGTAGAAAAGTTGTGACTATTGAGATGACGATTAATGGAGAAGTACGGAAGAAAAGACATATTGTGCTGACTCAAAATAAATTGGATTAAAGGCAATGATGATGCTTGATGAAGTTGTTTATGCTCAGAAACTTACGTGGTGGCGGCTCCGTTGTTGTCGGGGCCGGTGTAGTTGTCGTTGTTGTTGTAGTTGTAGTCGTTGTAGTTGTTGTAGTCGTTGTAGTAGTTATTTTTATTTCTGTTAAATAAAAAAGTTAGTTATAGTTAAGATTTTTTGGTCAAAGCAGTCAACACTAGAAATTCGCTGCACTATCTGTAAATGTAATTGTGAGGCTATTTTATTTCCGCCAAAATTATAAAAATATACGAGTATATTATATAGATACTTTGTCGTAGAGATGGTCGACAGGAGCGATTTTGCTATGCTATCTAGTAGATGGCCTCGTTGATAGAGGAATGAAATAAAATACATTTATTTCCACACCACACTACTGTTGCCGATACGCCGATAGTCCTATATCCAGGAAAAATAGAAAAAGGAACTGATTTGTATGGAAAACCTTGCAACAAAAGTAATTAACCACTATTGTCCTGAGGTACTGATACAGGCCATTACTTTTCTTGGTTTACATATCCACAGATCAAAAACAACAAAATGGCCGACACATGTGCCTTCCATTAGCTTATTTTAATCTTTTCTTTTACAGGATTTATTCTAGCCGATGTGATCCATATCCCCCTTTCCCTAAGGCTTCGAGCGACGTAACTTGCTATGCGACTTGCGTCAAGCGACATCTGGGGGTCTAATCCCTAAGCACAAAATCCGCAGTTTCGCCCGAAGTTATGGTCATTTCCTATTCCGTATCAACTTTTTTTTTTGTTGGGGGTATCCTTCAAAAGGCACCCGACCTACGGGGGGGAGGTCGGGGAGTGTGGGATTTTTACCTCACTAAAACCACCCTGGTGATCACCATCATAAGATTACTTATTACTTGTACAGACGCCAGCACACAGCACAGCTACCCGAAACTGTCAAATTTTCCCAATCAACTTTGAACCTTATGCTTTAGAGATAAAATTGAAAATCTAATAAAAGAAATCTGACAGATTGTAGTAGGTTGATGTGCTGGCGTCTGTACATAAAAGAACTTCTTTCATTTGTTTTCTCCGCCGTCGTTGTTGCTAGACGCGTGTCGCTTGAGCGTGTGGCTCGTGGCCACGGGGTAAGTAATAAAAATCTACTTACCATAAAGTCGTAAAGTGCCCTCGGCTTTTCCCAAAGTGTTGGTAGCGACGCAGGTATAAGTACCAACATCTTCGGGGTCGAACTGCGATATAACGAGTATCGTTCGCAGTTGGTATGAGGAGAGGCGTTCTTCCGATATCTCGTGTTTGCCACTGCAACCAAAATTAGTAGTTAGAAGGAAATTTTTAATAATAATCAGAAAATACCACTGAGTTTTCCTGAACACGGCACACATTGTGCGGAGATTCTTTTCTCTAGAGTCGAAATTCTATCTTGAAATCTGTTCCCGATATCGTTGGACTTTTTAAATTAATAAAAAAAAAATCTTCAGAAAGCTTACATCTAGTTAAACAATGTACAATTAGCGGTTACAGTTGCCATTTACAAGCTTCCATAAAGTAAACATTATAGGTTTTACAGTAGAACAACTGTGTAAAAAAAATTAAAATGTAAAAAAATACGCGTGATACCTTCTGAACCGTTCTAAAAGAAAGATTCTCAATTCAACTACATATATTTATTTAATCCAGTTTCAGTTCTTTCAGAAGAGTATACCGTCATCATGGCTTTCAAAGAATCTGATAGACTATTAAAACTTTGTACGTAAGGTATAGAATCGTGTGCTGAATTCGTAGTTACAGTTTGAGCGTCGATGCCAACCTGCCACCCTGTATGAACAAAAATGAAATGTTCCTTGGTAAGCGCCTCACTTGAGAACGGCTGGACCAATTTGGCTATTTATTGTTTAAAAAATCCGGTGACTTGCGAATCGGACTCACGCACCGTACGAGTTCCGTACTTTGTAGGTATGTAAATAGTTTAACCTTTTGACCGCCACAGTCATAATATAGATGACAAACCAAAATGTGCCCAGCACGCCACGGTTCGACTACATGACAGACTTTGACGCCGAGGGCACGTTTTTGATTTTATGACGTGTGGCGGTCAAAGAGTTAATGTACCTACAAATTTACGGTTTTTGGATTTTTTTCCTTTTTTTGTACTACATGGTCTTGTTTCTTGCCAAATTTCATGATTCTAGGTCAACGGGAAGTACTTATAAATAGTGATTCCCTTGAGAGGGTCGAAATATAGGTTTTTTGCGGCATAAACGGCCGTATATTTTTTTTACGTTACCTTAGAAGTTTGATTTTTTCACAGCTTCAAGGAACTGTAGACCTGAGTATAAAGTTCTAATTCAACGCGGTACCTCCACGCGTTCCCGAGATAAAGGGTCTTGACTGACAGACGGACGGACGGACAACAAAGTGATCCTATAAGGGTTCCGTTTTTTCCTTTTGAGTTACGGAACCCCAAAAAGCGGAATAAAGAAATCGTAAAAAAAAATTGAAAAGATTCCCGGAATAATTTCAAAACCTGAACGTCCTTTTTTCTATGAGATTTTTGTATGAATTATTGAAACAACAAGGCATCGTCTGTCGGGTCAGCCAGTTAAAAATAATAAATAAACAACAATAAGAAAACAATTCAGCTATAAGATAAGGTAAAGATAGTCTGCAGACTTCGAGAATTAACGACGTCGTAAAAGTAAGACCGACTCGGTGATTATTACACAAAATAATGAACTAATTTGTCTAATTACTTTACGTTAGATGTCTTAACTAATTTAATAAGGATCTCGCGAATCCTGAGAAGTATAAAGATAATAATTATTTTGATTTAATTCTCGATTCGTTTATTTAATTATTACCTATTTGTACTGGACTGAAAGTTACAGACTCCATGAAAACTTAATTGTAATTTCAGAAAGGAAAATAGAAGATCAGCATTAAAATAGAACCCTAACTGACTGATGGTATAACCTTAACTACTCATGACATAACATAATCTGAAGACACTAATAGTCGTATCTATAATTATTAGGACGCAGAGATAAATTATCCAATCAATCAACTATATATTATGTTATGTATAAATTATCACTGTACCATTAAAAATAGGGGACCATGACTGTTTCTCCTTAACAAAGGTTATTTTGTAACCTAGCTAGGAGAACAGTGCTTCATTCACTCTATTGTAGACTACAGTACCCGGCGATAAATATTGCACATCGACCTTTGGAAATTGGTGTATTTTATACAAGGAATAAAAATAATTATCAAAAGAAGCAAATCATAATTGTTTTAACAGCTCCTAATAGATACCGGACTGTTTGTATTTCGTGCGACAGAGATAACGCTCTACGAAGCCGAAATTAGCCGATTGTCTCTTTCCAAAGGTTGATGTGCAATATTTATCGCCGGGTACTGTACCTAACATATAAGATCTTTACTATAACTATACATAGTTATAGTAAAGATCTTATATGTTAGGTTTGTAGTAGGTTTACATACCTACTACAATCTGTCTGTTTGAGTAAATAAATTTATTACTATTATTTTATTTTATTATTATTATAACTATAAACTCAGCCTATAGCAGTCCACTGCTGGTTATAGGCCTCCCCAGGCTACGCCTCTACACCTGGTTAATTATTTAAGGGGAAACATCAAACAACTTGACCTCTAAAAACTTATTAAACTTCTAATGATGAACACTTTTTTTTTTAATTAATGAACCTCTGAAAAGAAAATTGCGCTTCTAATGATGCACGCTTTTTTTTAAGAATTGAGCCTCTTTTTGATTTTCATGCCTTTTCTTATATTAAGCTGACCCCGACCAAACGGGTTTGGTTAGGTTGGAACTGTGACCAACCACGCGCGATCCGAATTGGTCGCAGTAACTAAGCTAGGGCACCCCAACTAAATGGGTTAGGTTAAGCTAGAACTGTGCTGTTGCACGCCCGGCGAGCGCTACATCCAAGTTGGTCGCAGTTACTTGGCCATTTAGTATTTTTAGGACCCCAAAATAGAATTTATTTAAGGTTCACAAAAAGAGTCGCAATCATAATATTAGAGTTTCGATTAAATACATGCGAATTAAATACATACTTATTTAAAAACGAAATATTGAGATACAAAATGGCGAGCAACAGCTTGTTTTGAAAATAACGATATAGTGTTCTTATGTGTGCATGAGTGCAATAAACGGGCAATAATAAGTAACTATCATAATACACAATAATGAGTAATAAAAGGCAAAAATATTGGAATTATTACGGCATTTCGGATCAAAGCCAGGAACAGATGTGCGAAGGGGGCACAAGATAATGGCAGAATGTTCGGGAAGTTAGTCGGCATTCGTTAATAATTACTTTTAACGGGAGTTTTACTGGTACTATTGGTTTTGGAAAATATTGGCTCTTTTGGGTATTAAACCTTATTTAATTTTTGTTAGGAGTGGGAAAAGGGCTGTCTTGCGATTTTTCAACAGAGTAGACTAATAGGCACATGTGGCTTCCGAATTGAACAGAATTGAATCTAGCCGCGGCAGGTCCAGTGCAATTTTTTATATGTACTTTCTAAGTTTATCTTGGACATCACTGATATAAGGCGAAGGAAAACATCATGAAGATACCAGTCATGCTATTTTATAAAAATGTCACCCTGAAAATCTCTCAATTACAGGCTGGTATACAACGGTAACAGAGCGGGGGTTGCCCAGTGGTAACGGCCGCGATTTACAAGTAGGTCGTAGGTTCGAACCCAGTCAAGCCCTTATAGAGGTATGAGGAACAGGCGTAAAGTTCACTCATACTCTATAAAAAGGGAGAATCCTCCGACCAGACGGGTATTGTGCCTGACGGGCAACTGCCCGATGATTCATGTCGGGCCGTTGTATCTATGCTAGTTGCATGGTAAACTCTGCTTGCGAGATGCAGGATTTTGCATGACGTCAGTATGACGCGTTGTTCACATGTGACTTTGTAGATACCGCTACACCCTTTATCTACTTAGTGTAAATAATTTCAACACCACTGCTCTCAAAACGTTGAAGGAAATCATCGTAAGGAAACCGGCATGTCCTAGAACCAAAAAATTCGAAGACAAGCGATATCTTATAACCCGCACCGTGCCCGCGGGGTAAATTGCGGTCCACTCCCTCTCACGGAGAACAGGCCTGTATCCCAATATTGGAAACATTATAGGATGATGATGCTATACCGGTGTACCCAAAAATAAGCCTTTATCATTATTTTGGGTTTCGGTCTACTTCAATACTAATCTTTCATAATTATGCATTAACACAATGTAAGTAGTGAGTGATTCAATTAGAGATACTTTTTTCAAAAGTAAAAAATAATGGAAATATCAAGTTATCGGGTAGTTGTCAGTTACTATCGGGTTATCTTTATAAAATGTTATTATTATAATTATTTATTTTGTTTAGTATAAATGAATAAAAATATAATTCTGTCTTAAGTTTTAAAACAAACGCTTTACAAAAGATCCATTCCCTATAGTTACTTTTTTAATAATATTTCTTTCACATGTTGGCCGTAACAGCGGATAACATGGTCCATTCTGAAGTTCCAATTCATCATCGCGCCATGACAAATTACTATTTACTGCATGACATTGAAGCCCGTGACCTTCAGGACATTTTGGTATCAACAAGACGGTGTTACATGCCAAGATAACCAGATAAAATTGGATAAAATTGATATTTTTATTTAATTTTTACTTTTGAAAAAAAAAGCGTTTGTTCCCAGTACATCTAAATTAATCACCCGCTAAGTGTGTACTTACCCAGATAATATCATTTCCTCTCCACTCTTGAGCCAGTAGTGTATAGCTTGAGGGAAGGCTTCCACGAAGCACTCCAGCCTCGTTTGTGACCCTGTTGGGACGCCAATCACCTTGGTCGCCACTAATGTTGAAGGAGGAACTGTGGACAAAGTCTTTGTTTAATAGAATATTTCACAATATATTATACATCGACGCGCAAAACTGTAACTATGAAAGCAAGACAAATGATTCTGAACCCACTGCGTCGTATCGCGTCGTTTTTTTTTTTTTAATAGGCTGTACTATACATTTTTACTGCATAGCTATTGCATTTTTGAAACAGTTTATTTGAAATATTATACGCTACGAGGTCTAAAAACATGTGCTGAATTTATTTATAGTTAGAGTTGGCGCGTCTGTGTCCCTCCCACCCTGTATATTTACCTGCATTTAAAAATACATAAGATGCAGTAAGATGTAAAAATCTTATTGTGTTTTAGAAACATTGTACCCACTTAGTCTATAGAAGAAGAACATTAACATTAACATTATTAACATTACAAGACCATTCATTGAAGCTTGTTCAAATTGGCAATTTGTTTGAACAGTTTGGTTCATATAGCTTAGTAGATAAGGCCAGGTATGCGACTCACTAAATTGGTTGCGCCGTGTACGGATCGCCTTTGAATTTAAGTGCGGTGGCATTCTGGCTACTCATTGGTGATTTGAGTTTGTGACACACTACTTTTTAGTACAGTACCCGGCGATAAATATTGCACATCGACCTTTGGAAAGAGACAATCGGCTAATTTCGGCTTCGTAGAGCGTTATCTCTGTCGCACGAAATACAAACAGCCCGGTATCTATTAAATTAGGAGCTGTTAAGACAATTATGATTTGCTTCTTTTAATAATTATTTTTATTTTTTCTTTCCAAAGGTCGATGTGCAATATTTATCGCCGGGTACTGTACAGTCGTGGACGATGGGCGTCATTGAATAATCCGCCTATGACGTTGTCACTGCTTGGACTTCTCTTGGGAGTGAGCCGTAAACCACCACGCGGGCCCAATGCGGGCTGGTGGATGTCACATAGCATAATCAGATCATAATCTATAATGTTTTCATTTTGCGAGCAGTGGTGATGAAATAATTTACTCAAGAGTACGATGCGTGCCACGAAAGATGAGATTTGACCCCGCCTCCCCCGCTCTTTCCGCCGCCCCTATGACGTCCGGTCCCGTCCCGCACTCAGAACTCATATAATAGAATAGAATAGAATACTCCACCACCATACTCTCTCTATACCTCATACCGCTAAAGATACCTAAAACCCGTGTACTGCGCAAGTCAAACCACGTGGTATGTCAAGTCTCATCTTTCGTGGCACGCATTGTAAAGCGCCTGATTGGGTTCGAACCTACGACCTACAACTTGTAAGTCCGAGTCGTTACCACTGTGCCACCATTGCTCGTAATTGAATGCGCTATGTTAAACGGTTACGTACTAGAATCGTGACAACAGTAACTGGTTACAAAGCATTACATTTAGCTCTATGTTCAAAGGCGCTTCCCCCTTTTTCCTAGGGCCATTCAGGGGTGCTAACGTGAAATGGATGGTAAAAGGCAATAAAGCGCCAATGTCGAATTTATTTTTTCCTTCTGAAAAACGCTTGAAATAAACACGATCACGTACAGAGGATTTAGTTGACCTAATTGGCGGAATAATTGGGCCGATGCAGTATGAACGCAGTTAACAACTTTTTGCATCGTTAAAACTACGGAATAATGCGCTTAGAATCCAATCTATAAGGATGCTAAATAAAATATTGATCACTGACAAGCTAACTGGACTTTAACGGACGTTTTATTTTAACGTCAGATTTAATCTGGTAAAACCTTTATTAAATCTCTAACTGCTGCACGCGTGTCCAGTCTTACAAGGCCCTACTCAACGAAGACTTTTTTTTCCTAATTTTAGACATCATACCGTAGAAATCTTTCTACAATCTGTCATTTTTGTCTTTCGTTACTGCCGTTTCTACGGTGGTCATGAAACGCGGGCTGATTTCCTGTTTTATTTCTAAGACTGTCGTGCCAAAACCATAATTGAAACTGAGATAAGCTTTATCTGTTGAGCCGCATAGTATTTATTTTTTGCCTGGCCCTTGTAAGCCGGTTTTTATCAGGTTCTTCAACATGAATGGGCATGAATCCTAATAGGAAGCCACACTAAACACTAAACACACCTACACCTACACTAAACATGCCTTAGGTATAAAAGTATAACTTACAAGTAACGCTAAGCATTATCCTCTTGCTGACTGAGGGTGGGACGTCATTGGACGCGATGCAGAGATACGCGCCCATCTGCCGCCGTTCCACCTTCGACAGGTTCAGGCTAGGGCCCATGAACATGTCAACTGAAAATAAATGTACACATTATTTACCGTAACTGCGACCGAAGGATTCCTAGGGGCTCTTTCTTAAAACAGGTATTATGCAAATTTTAAAGTAACCTATTTAAAGAGAATCTTAAATTTACTGACAGAAAACACTGTCTACCTAAATCGATGGGTCCAGATTACAAGCTTGAAAATTTACACAAGAGTGCCATTATAAATTGTTAATTAATTCACTCCGAATTTACAAACTCTATATTTATTCATTAAACCCGACCAGACGTAGACTTAAGTATATTAAAACGGTCAGATTTTATCTATACTTTTATCACGTTCATGTTTATTTTCACATAAGCTTAGCCTTCATAAAAAATAACACAATAAAATTACTGAACTGTATTCTATCTGACAAAAATAAATAGCAATAAGAGAGACCAACAAAACACACTCGGAAATGAGACACAGACTCTGCTGACAAAGAGAAATTAAAGTAATAGCGGTGAACACAAAGAGGTGTGCTTCGTTGACGCCGCAAATCGAAACCGGGACACAGATTACTACAGAAGGTCGATTCCATGCATCGAGCAAAAACGCACGCACCACGTAGAACAGTTCCACGTACAGCGTGTGCAAGCGCACTCGGGACCGGGATTCCTTTGAAGGTCGGTTTAGACTAATCGAATGCAAATTTTATACCCGCTTTACCAAATAATTTTTGTGTAAATATATTAGATATATATTAGGGATAGAGCATTCCTTCGTTGTTCTATCCATACTAAAATATCAAGCACTAGCTTCTGCCCGCGACATCATTCTCGTGGAAGCAGTAAGACACCACAATTTACTAAAACCGACCCGCCCGCCCGCGCTGTTACTTCGTTTTCGCTCAGCGCTTTTTCTGACTTTTTTCTTTTATGCTCAGTTCCTAAGGATCTGAATACCTTCCTCAAGAATTGGGCTATCGAGGGCAAAATAAATGTTTCAAATCCGACTGTTAGTTCCAGAGATTATCACGTTCACACAAAAAAAAAAACAAGCAATCCCTTCCGGTTTACTATGTAAGTGTAGATATCAAGAAAATAATGCTCTTGTGGTATTATGTTCGTTTGATCTGAACCCTCCTTGAGATAACTTGAGATCGCCGCACGTACGTCTTGTGTTGAGGTGCGCCCGTTTTCGCTCGGTGTTACGGTGCATGGAGCTGACCTTCTGCAGGTACTACTCTGTGACCGGACTATATCATTCACGGCTCTTTGAGGAGGAAGATTATAAGTTATATGTATTCATTCTGGCTTCAGGATTTTTTGATATTATACATGGTGAAATTGAAAACATGAGACAAATCGAAACGGGAGATGGTACTCATCATTATGAACAACTTTTACTATGGAACCAAACCTGAAATCGCGAAAACAAAAAAAAAATAATCAGCTATTCCCTACATTTATGATCGTCTAACTCATCAAAATGTAGGGAACGGCTGATTTTTTTTTGCTGAACTTTCTTTATGGGTTCAACTTTGAAATCACGAAAAAAAAAATCAGCTGGTTCATACAAAAGTTCAATACCTACTCGACAAAAATGTATGAAGCAGCATATTTTTTTTTTCGTGTTCCAGAGTTCGTCCCATAGTGAAAGTTATTCATATTCATGGGTATAACACCCCGTGAAAATGTGCGCACTGCTTAATAAAATATCCTGTTTAGTGACCTTATTGGAAACGTTCTCCAAAAAGGTCAGGTGCGTAGCGTAGTACTCGCAACCGGCGTGCGTGTATAACCAGAAATGTATGAACGTAAACGAGATAAAAGGATTATGTAAGAATCGTAGTAGGTCGCATTCTGTAGTTTCTGCCTATCCCCATGGAAAGAAAGAAAGAAAGAAAATACATTTATTTAGCACAGACTAAGAGACACACAATACACCAGATAGTTGGATAATAGTCGTATCTACATCAGGTAAAAAATAAGATAAAAATAAAAAGTGCAAAGTCCGATGTAAGAAATTAGCAGGAAAGTGTGCCTCACGGCTGCGCCAAAAAGGCCCCGTTCAGCAAAAATGCCAGACAACTGGTGCCTGACGCTGGTTTTCAACTGGACCTGGTGTGTGAGGTGACGGATGTAAATCAGTTTTATACTGCATCGTGATGTGTATGCATAATTGAATAAATAAATAAAAATAAATCAGTAATAAGAAAGAAGGTGTGAGTTTATGTATGTATGTCATCATCTGCCTAGCCTTTTCCCAACTATGTTATTGTGGGTTCCCATTCTAACTGGATGCAGCTGAATACCAGTATTTTACATGGAGCGACTGCTTATCTGACCTCCACAACCCAGTTACTGGGTAATACGATACCCCTGGGTACGACTGGTTGTCAGACTTTCGGGCATCTGAATAACCGTAACGACTGTCAAAGATCCACGAATGATAGCTGGGACCAACGGCTTAACATGCTTTCCGAGGCACGGAGGGGTCTCGGTATGTAAAGATGGTCACCCATCCACAGACCAACCGCGGCAAGCGTAGCTTAACCTGATCGATCGACCTTTGCGGCTGTTATTATTTAGCCACGGGCCCGCCGCGCCTCTTTATGTATGTATGTAAGTATTTTCGTAAAGTTTTAGACTTAATTTATGAGGAAAAAATATTAAGGAAAGTAAAAGCTACACAGTTTGTAGGCACTCCTTTTATAAAACAAGAAGAAGCTCAGGAACTTCCAGTATAATAATATAATATGAAGAAGACAAACATTAATAAAATGAAAAGTTGCTCCGCGAAAACTTTAAATCGGTCACTTTAGGAAGTTACAACTTCTGCCCACTCGTAACTATGAGGACTGAAATACGAGATGTTCGAAACTTCTTTGAGAGTAAGAAGTTAATTAATGTTTGTAGAATATTACGTAAATAGTCGGAGTGTTGTGAATTTACGTATTTATTTATACGTTTAACAGTTTTATGTATACACAAATAAACAGAAAAGAACAGAAAAATACGGGTAAAAGGTGGTATATTTGTGCAAATCATATTTTAGTGGTAAGTGGAGATAGTTTTAATAAATATTGCTAATGATAATGTACTAGGTCTTCTTCTCTAGTTTGGCACGAACTAGGTAAGTAGGATCAGTTTCAGTTCATAGTGTGGAAAAAAACAGTGTACAAGGTAGTAGTCAAGCCGTTTGCCCAAGGTTAGCTGGTCGCTCAATTGAGTATCACCACCCAAAACCATAATTGAAATGAACACACAAATATAATTAATTCTCAATTTTACTACACTGAATTATTTGTATTTTATTAACTGGATTGCCAGGAGATTATCTGATCAGTACATTATATAGAATGATGTGAGATTAAATGATTATGTAGGTATGAAGGTTTATGTATGTCCTTGTGACATATTCGTTACGTACGAGAACAAAGGAAAAATTGTAAGAATTAGGCACATAATACTTTTTGTAGAATTCTTTATTCAGCGAAGAAATGGAGAGAATAATAAATACCTTATCGTATAAAACATTATAAATATTATAATGTAAACGAAGCATGTAATGGCAACGTGAAGAATATAAAATTTTTATTAAGGAAAAAATTTGTTCCACTTATTATAAAGATGAAAAAAAAAATCTGAACGTATTAGTCTAATTTTCTAAACGTGAGGCACTTCATGTTATGTGTCTTTAGGTGTTAACATAAAAAAGGTATAAGGATGAGTTATCTATTATATTTTTATATTAGAACAATGTAGACTACTTATTTAAAATCACTGGAGCTATACAGGGGCAAACCATGAATTAAACACATGATTACAGACGTATAAATTAGTATTTTGTTTTTACGTCGTAATTTGTTTGTCTACGCGGTCAAAACGTATTATCGAGCGACAATTATTTTTTTTTAATAATCCACGAAATATTTCTACGTAGGGGACGTAGAAAATTTTCGTGGTTCAGAATATGACAATGAATCCATGGTAGCAGGTTTCGCGCCGATGTGCCACCCTGTATAATAATCGTATTCACAGACAAAGTGTATAGGTACCACAGGTGCTAAAACGTGTATCCCGATGGTCATAATTTCCATTTAATCATCAAAGATAGCCGGCATGGCATGGCTTTAAGACAAGGGTTGTAAATTTTCGCGATTTCAGTACTGGGAGTTGATTTATGATAATGGCACTACTTGAGCTTAAGGAGTAGATATTATGGCTTCTAGTTCTAAGCAGTAAGGCAATGTATTCTAAATACTGCAATATGAAATGTCGTAATTTCAACTCAAATATTGTAGTTTTAAATCGAGATTTCGGACAGGTTTTCTTTAGAATTTCACAGGATTTTAGAACTTCAAAACCCGATTATAATTTATTTTTTGTTTTGTTTTGGACTGCTGTGTAGAGAACTTTTATAGACGAGAAATCAAAACAAAAAACAGGCATATTACACCTCGGTTTCTGTGTAAAGCCCCTACGGTCTGTTCCGATAGTATCTGATGAAAATGTAAACAAATATGTGTCAGAAAACGTACTGTGGATGCCCATTAGTAGTGCCACTTACAAATTGAGAGCTTTGATTTGATTATTTCAATACTAATAAAAATAATCCAAAGATGTTTTACATTTGGCAATTGAAGTTAATAATTGAGAAACATCATGAACCTCAATTTCCGTCGATGATGTCTTACAATTACAATTCAATAATATTATTCAAACAATCATTCTTAAAAAAGTGGTGGGATATAAAGCTAAAACATTCTAGGTAAATATAAATGAATGTGTTACTACTATAAATATGTTTAGTGATTGATTGCGTAAGAAGTGAACCTATAGGTTAGGTACAGGGTTTGTTTACACTTTTAGAACAGACAGTGCATAAAGGCTCCTGCAAACAGACGTGACCATTTTAACTTGAACTAAGTTTTTGAAGGAACAAGCTTAATTGCTTCAATCGAGTTCCTTGTTTGGCAGTGCTGGAGTTTATCGGCTGCACCAGCCATACTTCTTAGTCCGATGGCGTTTTTACTGCAAACAACTGACGTCTTTGATGTGGTTTAACAAAACCTGCCATAAATTGTCTTTAATATTTTTTTGGAATATAAAATCAGTAAATGAAGTTAATAATCACAAAACAAGACTGTTAAGGAAGTTGTTTATTGTAAAATGCCAATGACTTCGTAATTTTTTTTCGAATTTAATTAAAAAAATATCGAATTTTTTTATGTAATATATAAGATAACAGACACAAAATAAAAATCATAATATTCACATTTATACAGAAATGGAGAGCAAAGAATCAGGGGTTTAAAAAAATCGTACGCATTGCTGTCAACAGGAATAATTTTAGCGTCTAAACGTGAATAATTTTTCGACTGCCGCAAGAAAATTTGAAAGATAATTAATCGAAATTGTATGATAAATGAACTTACATTTTCGATTAACTTTAAATATAACAAACAAAGACAGAATAATTCATCAACGATAATCTGTATTTATTACTGCGTTGGTAAGACATAAATCTGCCCACCATCTAAATTACCTTCCCATAAAAGTACCCCTTTTTACGCCACTCGTAATTAGACACAGGCGTCCAAGGACCGTAATAAATCCCAGCAGAAGTAAAAGATAAAATTTTAGATGACGTCTAACTGCAATCAGTCATCTTAAATCCTCTACTTTACACAAAGGGAACCCATCGTTAGGTGGAAACTAACCCGGTTAAAATGAAGTGCAAAAAGGAAGCAAGGGGCTATATAGCCGGTAGTTGCTTAAAAGAGGTATTAAGTGGGAGATACCCCCACTAAGGCGGCGGCGGGTAGGAGGGCGATAAGACCCCTCTTTGAGAGGCGTCACGGCGCCCCCACGTACCGCCTGACGCAGGTCCTCACCGGACACGGATGTTTCAGGAGGTTCCTGCACATCGTGAGGCGTGAGGAAACGCCCGGGAGCATACGGTGGAGGTCGGCCCCGCTTGGGCGGAGCACCGCCGTGTCCTCGTAGAGGCGATCGGCACCGGTGGCGACCTCTCGCGTCCGGCCCTGGTTCAAGCCATGGTCCAGGGCGAGAGGGAGTGGGAGGCAGTCGCCTCCTTCTGCGAAGCAGTCATGCTAGCGAAGGAGGAGGTGGGATGGCTGAGGGAGAGATCCTCCCGTCCCAGCCGCCGCGGGAGACGCTCCGGGCATCGGGAGCTGCGCGACGACTCCCGGCCACCGTAGGCGCGCGCCCCTTCAACAGATTTGCCTACGCCGCGTTCTTCTAGATCCAGCCTATCAATTGAGCAGGCTAAACTTCTAGATCCAGCCATTCTCTCACCAAATTACCGAGACGACCCAAAAAGAATAATTAGAAAACATTGCTTTGGTTGTTACAAAATTTTAGTTGTCAATCGTACGAGGAACCTCATATAAATATGAGATTGGTGGTAGGTACGCGCTGGTTACCTGAATTTAGTACCGGTACTTGTAAGGTGGAGTACTGGTACCAAGGTACCGAAATGGCAAGAACCGCCAAAAGTACCGGTAAGAACCTGTAAATGATACTGATATAAAAAGGCAGGACACACAGACAAGGAGTTTGACTTTGGCTTACCTTTCCGAAGCTCTCCGGCTTCATTTCTCAACTGTATATTGGCTCCATCCTCTCTTCGCCAGAGGATCCTCGGAGGAGGTCTACCTTCAGCTCTGCAGGACAGGCTGACGTCTTGACCTTCTCGGGAGACCAGGTCCCCGCTTGTGCCTTCGTCCTCTATGTTTGGAGGTACTGGAGAGAAAAAGGACCAATTAATCGATGATCTATTTTATTTATTTAAAAAAATACGTTAAGTTTTAAGTGTTAGTCAAAATATTGTTTGGAATGCATCACAATGATACATTGAATATTAGTCGCTTGACCGAAGTTCGGTTATGGTGGTCAATCCCAATGAGCCAAGAGATGTATTAGGACGTGGAGCCGTTGTCCTTCGCCTAATCTCTTTTTGGTCGTGTCGAATTGTCGGCCCATTCGACAATGAGAGTAATATAAATACATAGACACAGAAGAGCTAATAATACAATTTTTTTCTAATAGTTTAGTCGTTTGTAGTTTTTTTTTCTTATTCACATTTACAATATTACCTTATACAGTAACTATAAGTGCGACTGGTTTTTTTTTTTAAATAAATTAATTCAAAGGTGAAAATTGTTCCGTAATTATTAAATAACATCTCCAAATCATATTCCTCCAATGTTCCTTGTAATCACCAGACACGCTCAGCTTGTAAAACCACGAAAATTACATTATAAACAATTTTAAACACATTTTAAACAATTAATAAACAGACGAGTACATTAATTGTTTAAAACAACATTATTTTTTATAGCAAATTTTAATTAAATATAGGGTAGGTATGTGCAATAAAAAAAAATTGGTAGGTACCTTCTCGTACTTAGAACATTTTATTCAGAAAAAATATCTAAATAGGTACCTAAGATATACACAACAGTTTGTTCTTAGAATTAATTATTAACGCGAAATAATGCCTTATAACATTATTTTCGTCTGTTGTAAAAAGAAAAGAAAAGAAGTTTATTATTCCCATGTGCTTGAGAAAAGAGCAGAGATTTGATGTTTTCGCAGAAAATATTAAGTAATAATATATTGTCTGTTTAGACAATATATTATTATTGGAGAACTTTAACATTAGAGGACGAGTCTCTGGGTTTCTTGTAGAACGCTAGTTTTGATCTGAGTTTTTGTGAGTTTATTTGTTTAACTAGCAGCGCCTCGCGGTTTCACCCGCATAAATTTCGATCCCGTAGGAACATCGGGATAAAAGTATCCTATCTGTTAATCCTAGTTATTAATCTACCACGCGGGCCCAGTGCGTAGAAAAATTTCCCGGTCTAGTTCTATTATCTCTGACAGGATTATTAGTTTGAATTCCAATGAATTCCGTACCTAGCATATAATCAGTCTATAATATCCCTACTGCTGGAACACAGCCCTCCTCTCTGTGAGAGGGAGTGAGCCGTACTCCAAAACGCCCAGTGCGAGTTGGTAGATGTCACATGTCTTTTGGTTCTAGAACGTGCCGGTTTCCGATCGACAGGCCGGTGACAGGCCGGTATTATTTACAGTACCCGGCGATAAATATTGCACATCAACCTATTCGATCCTATCGATTTTATACAAAGAATAAAAATAATTATCAATAGAAGCAAATCATAATTGATTTAACAGCTCCTAATAGATACCGGACTGTTTGTATTTCGTGCGACAGAGATAACGCTCTACGAAGCCGAAATTAGCCGATTGTCTCTTTCCAAAGGTCGATGTGCAATATTTATCGCCGGTACTGTACGGTTGTTGTGAACCATCGTAGAAGAAACGCTGCCATCACCAATCTTGAGAGTTCACAAATAATATAGATGAAACTTGTGATATTGTGAATAATATACCTAAAGAATCCGTTATCAATAAATTGAGCTAAGCCCGACTACTGTACAATACAATAAAGAGAACGTTTATACGAAAGGGATGCTTATTTACTTATTCGCAAACTCCCAGAATATCTCGTAAATTGAGGAAAGTAGTATAGGCTCAGAATACTCTTGGCATGTAATATCCTTTATGATATATGCAAAGGGTTTTCTTGTTATAATATTTTAAGATTTCTTTTGCAAATAAATATTAGCATTTGTGATAGGTAACTGGTATTATACAGTATAATTTGTAGTTCACTAATGTTTCACCAAAACACCATTGACAAATTTTTAGTTTACAACCAACGTTTTGTAGAACTGCGAACTCGCTTCTGGTAAAATCGGTTTGACAAAAAATGTTATACATTTAAAATATTTGCTAGCGACGAATAACAAAATTTGCTCGTATAATAAAAGTTATAAACAAAACAAATATAATACTTTCCGGAACACACAGCGACCGTGTATGGAACGTATTATTATATAGTCACGTCTCAGCAAACTTTCCAAACCACGTACGGCACTATCGTCTTTATGAACTTAACATTATACTATAGCACTTACATAGTAACTATGTGACTTTGATAGAGGATTATTGAGCATAATTTTGCGTGTTAAGTCACTGTGCCAACGGGAAAACTTTGGGTGACGTTCGTGTATTAAAGCGACCGTTATAAACAAGTTTTGATAATATCCCGCTTTGCTCCCGGTCTGTGGTGAACGGAAAATATTTTGAGAACATCGTTCAATAACAAAGTTGAAGAAAAACATGTTTTTCTGTGCTTGAAAGTGGTAGTGGAGTTACTTGAAATGGAATATTATAACCTTGTAATACATAATACAGATCTAATAGTAATATGGAGCTTGCTAACCAGTAGTGATAAACACTGCAAGAATATTTTTTGTTAATGGAAACTACACATTTTATTATAATTATCGAAAAAAAAAACGAAATTAAAAACCACGATAAACGCGGCAACAATAAATCCCGATTAAAACAAATTA
Source organism: Luperina testacea (assembly GCA_927399505.1). Classification (NCBI taxonomy): domain Eukaryota; kingdom Metazoa; phylum Arthropoda; class Insecta; order Lepidoptera; family Noctuidae; genus Luperina; species Luperina testacea. Next base: position 8,165,440 of record OV656771.1, read on the forward strand.
ATTATATGCTAGTGAAACACTCAGAATAACAGAAAAATAAACATAATCACGTTAATATAAAACATCGTCCAAAATCCGTATACAAAACGCAAACCGTCGATCAACCTCCCAGAATCTTGTGCTATTGACCCCGATAGCCCCACGAACAAAATGTGCGGACTGTAAATCACTAGATCCTGGAACAACTGAACAAAATAGCCGACGCTGTCGATGCAGGCGACGCGGACGTGGGGGCACGGCACTATTAGCCAACGTGCTACCCGCTGACAACCCTCGGGGACCATTGAAGCGTTAGTAACTGTTAGTCTTCGTTTTTATTTTAACTATTCCTTGTTGAGAATTTTGTTTTCAAATATTTGGCGTAAAAGTACAGATTTGAGTCTACGTAAAACTGAGCGAGGCTTCACATTCATGATTTAATTTGTTACACAAAAAAAAAAACACTGGCACTCCGGTAGTGCCGACAGAAGTGAAAACTTGAACAATTACGAGTGTATTTTGTGAATCGTCTTATAAACAAAACACGCGTGTTAAGGTGTGTTCCTTATTTTATAGGGTTTTTTGCAAATCAGGTATGATGACCAAAGTGACTGGTTTATTCTTCTCGTGAAAGGAATTTATTCAGATTTACAAATAAGCACACAGTTATATATCCGTGGTTCAGCGCCATCTCGTCGTTGTTGGATGAACTACGTAGTTAGTACGCGAGGCCCTCGTAGTTCTTCCCGATGTGCATAGATGGCGCTGTCCTCAACAACGCGCGTCTTAAGTTTTACGTCTGACGTTAGTACGCGAGGCCCTCGTAGTTCTTCCCGATGTGCATAGATGGCGCTGTCCTCAACAACGCGCGTCTTACGTTTTACGTCTGACGTTTTACGTCTTACGAATTTTCGATCAGGGTCACGTGACCTGACGCGAATTTAGAAGTTTTTACCCATTCCAAAAAAAGTACACAGCGCCGCTAAAGAAGTTTTCACTTCAAAAATATAATAAAATAATTCGGCTTATGATATTAAATGTATTGTCATGTGGTTGCTCATATGTTATTTAACTGTTTTGACTTTGCGCGACTCGACTAATTAACTTTTATTACACATAAAACCCTTTTAACTTTATTTTTTTATTTTTGTTTGTCCCTTGGTTTGCAAATCGCTGTTAACGAACATAATCATCGCAAAGTACTTGTAACTAGATGTATATATGTGGAAGCTTGTAATTAAGATTTTTTGCTGCCTACGAATGATTTTTAATAGTGTTATTAGTCTATAAACTTTCTGTAAAAAGAAAATAAATAAATGCAATCAAATTTAATAGGTAGGTACTGTAGAGTTGGATAGGTATAGCCCATTTGGTGCTTAAATGCAACCTTTACGAATACTTTGAAAAGTAGATGGCAGAAATACGAGATAAGCATTAATTTATACAAATAAAAGAAAAAACAGTAGGCGTCAGATTTGTCTGACAAGCCAAGAGACAAGGATAAAAATGTAAAAACGTAGAAGCATGTAGTGGCGGGCGGTGGTGGTGGTATAGGTTATACGGGCTGGTGTCCGCAACTCCACGTCAATGCGCGTATTTTGCGTACGGGTGGGAAAATGGATCATTCGATCCACCCCAGCTCCAAGAGCAGTGGTAACGGCTCCGACTTACCCGTTGTAGGTCGTGGTTTCGAACCCAGGCAAGCGCTTAACTTTGTACCAATAATTTCATCACCACTCAAAACGGTGAAGGAAAACATCGTGAGGAAACCGGCATGTCCTAGAACCAATAATTCGAAGACATGTGACATCTACCAACCCGCACTGGGCCCGGGTGGTGGATTACAGCCCGCTCCCTCTCCCTAATAGTCTCAGCAGTGGGAATTAAAGTTATAGGCTGATAATTATGATTAGTAATTAGTAGGTATAATATTATAGAAGTATGGGTAATATGGATTATATAATAAAAACTTAGTAGTACGTGAGTCTACCCAACTGGACCTAAGCCTACTTCAGCTTTTATTCAAACCACTCACAGAATCCTCCACTACATATATTTACCCGAACAAAGGCTATACAAAACAAAAGCGATGAAGTGATTTGTTATCACGTATGGAAACTACGTCAAAGCACTGAAAGTTTAGCGGTGTCTCCAAAGTTCCGACTTCTAGCAACTTCCACTTGTCTTCTATCCAGACATCTGCCACTAATCCGAAGAATTGTGTTTTTCCAATCTTGCTGGGTATTTTTTTACGGAATTGGATTGGCAAGGAAAAAGAACAATGTGAGGGTAGGTGAAAAGAATTCTGAGAGAGAGTTCTTTTTGAACTGTTTTCTGGTTATTTCCTAGGATATGAAATGTTTGACTTTTCTCAATAAAGTTGTGTAATAAATAAGTGATTAAGAGAGCTTAATTTTAACTTTTATTTCTAAAGTTGGTTTATGTGAAAGGCTTATCTTTACTCACTTCACTTGCCATCGACTGAACAAATAAAAATATTGCTACTATGTTAAATCTGACGACAAAAAAATCTGTCGAATTCGGTTGCGAACTAATACGATGTTTTATCAAACAAAGATCTAACCAATACCTACTTGGTAACAAGCGTTTCGTCGCGTATGGTCAAATTCGTAATCGGTCAAGTGATACCTAAATATGGAAATCACGGGTAGCAAAGTTAAGATTTCGTCGTTTTGTACCAGCCAACCAGTCAAGAAGGATCACAATCGTACGCGACCTCGAAGCCACAGTCTTAAACTATACTTGGAATCTCCGAATAAAATATATTCTTGTTACATATACTTGCTTTAGAAAATAACAACATCCTTCACGTTGACGGAAATTCAAACAACTCCAAACATACTTTGCTCTGAATTTTGACCTTATTTTACAAAATATCTCGACCATGTAATTCGATTCAAGTGATTATGGACGAAATTGAGTACTTCGAAACTTTTCGTACAAATACGAGGAAGTCAGAATGAAAAGACAGCTTTTAACAGCCGTTGACCCAAAACAGACCGATATATCACTGAAAGTTGAGGAAATACGACAGTTACGATAATTATTATTGCTTCCAGAGAAATCTTATCATGAAGCCTTTTTGCGGGGACTTTTTTAGGTGAAGTCCACAAAACAAGTGTAGAAATAAAGAACGGAGAACACAAACGTGCAGCCGGGAAAGAACGAAACAAAACAAAAACAATTTAAGAAAGCGCAGCGATGGCGCATAATTTGTTCTGCACACTTTGTGCAATAGATGTAGTAACTTTAATTTCGGTATCCACCGTTGCTTTTGTGTTCTGCTGATGTGAAAAGTTAAAATATCATCATGTTTTGCCTGTCGTGTGTAATTAAATTTACTCCCAAGAGTGCTTGTTATTTTCATGACAAATTGAAGTTTTGTGTCATAAAATTTAAGTAGCGTTGATAAATAAAGTTTACTCCGTGTTGATATATAAAGTTTCGTACAGCAACTGAATGTTGTGTGACTTATTCAAGGACTTTCAAAGCTGTTGGTTTCTTCTTGTAAATTTAGTATCAAGGAGGTTCGTGGAGAAATATTGATATGCTTCACAACTGGACTGGCGATCGTGGAATACCAGAATGTGAATGCCCCCCATAAGGGCCATGCCTTTTGAAACTAAGCAATGAAATTAAACTAAATTGTTTATTTTGTAAATATGAAATCGGAATCACTTACGGAATCAATATACTCATGTAAACATTTTGCTGTCTGTTTCTATCACAAATCGGTAACTATTGTCTTTGTTATCATTTTGATAAAACCTAACAAAAAAGGTGATATTTCAGCTTCAATCACGCTTCGAAGAATTTCGACCTAATCTCATTTGTTACAGTAAGACAGCATTATCCCTCACATTTACCGTTTGTTTCGGTACTTCATTTGGAAAGAAACATTTCAGAGAAACGTATTGATGTTATGTTATAACAGACGGGCCCGTAATGGCTGACCAGACGCCATTCCGAAGTGCCATTCTACTCCGATGTTGTTTTCCTTCAGAAAAATACTCGAAATTTTTCCACTAGAGGGGGAACATATAAAAAACAAGTGGCCGAACGAACAGTATGTCATATAATTTTGTGGCACCGGTTTATTTGGAAAGTTCCCGTTTTTAGTACAGTTTAAGAAATTGGGTTGGTTTAGTGCTAGTTCTAATTTTTGAAGCTGTTCGCTAAAATAACATGTTTTATATCGTAGAAGTTTTTCTTCAGTTACTTGTTTTTGTCTGTTCTCTTAACGGCACGGTTGAAGTTTTAGACCCTCGGTTCTTTTACTGATGCAATTCTAAAATCTAAGAAAGCAGAAAAAAATCTCCACATATATTGCGTTTACCGCGTATGAGAAAAAATCCTTGCGATTTCTGAAACTTTGAATCCCAATATTGCGTATCAAAGCTTATAGTAAAAAAAAACTAGTATATAATATCTCCACTTACCTAACACATCAACACATCCAATCTGCTTTTTCATAGTACTGGTGTTGATCTGGCACATATAGCACCCTCGGTCTTCGACCTTCAGCGGTCTTATGTGAAGCTGCCACGACCTCGGGGAGTCGTTGGTCACGGCGTACCGCGAACTGTGTGTCACCAGCCGAGTATGGAGGGTTAAGATTGTCTGGTCATCTGCTCGGATCCACGCCACCTGTGTGAAAGAAAAAAGTGTATTAAGATTTAGATTTTGTTTTATTGTAAGGCGCTCACTCACCGGGAGCATTTGCTTGTAATTTAACCGTAATGTAGGTTAATTTTCACTCATATTGCTTGTTTAATTTATTTCTTTTTCGGACGTCGTTATTGTTGTGCAAAGCCACAAGCGACAAAATTTAGAACTAAAAACTAAAATCTACAATCTGACGCTTCATTTGATCACTGTTTTACATAACATCTAATTGATGACCCGTTGCATTGATAAATGTAAAACGTTTATGCAAGTCTGCGTGCTAAAATTCAGTAAATTATAGAAAATCGCAAAAAAGCAAAGCTGTTTTACATAACTGCGCTGTTTTGTAAAACAGCTAGCGGTTATGTAAAACAGCGGATTCGAAAATCTGTGACATAATATATAATGTTAGTAATAGTGGCGAGTGTAAGTAATGTAGGTCCTAAACACAATCGGTCGGATCAGTTAGAATAAAAAAGAAATACTCTTCTTTATTTCTTTAAGTAAGGATTGGGTTCCCTGAAGTGTCATAAGATGAGCTGTAGGCGTCCTGACTTTGCGTTTTATCGACTAACCTTGTAACTAACCGAGTTTCAGGCTAGACATCTAGACTATCAATAATGATACCTAGTTGACATTCTTATAGATTAATTCACCCTTGAACTTCAAGTGGATTCCTCGGTATCGCCCTTCCAACTAATTTATAATATTTGCACGAATCGTGTCTTTATTGAACTGAAACCAAGTCTGTTCACGCGTGAAGAGTCAAGCCAAGGGTTCAAACGTCCCTCGGGAAATAGAAGAATTGGCATTTCTTGTGTACCTACACATATAATCTACGTTTCAACACATAAATCATGAATAAAACATGACCACTTTACTCAAATATAAAAATAGAATGCTTTCATAGAAACGGCCATAAGCCTATCTAAATTACAATTATTAAAAATAAACACTCATACCAACCACACATGCCAACAATATCCAAAAAACATGTAGGTGAGTTCAATTCTCAAAGAGCCTGAAAACACAATATCTTTATACAATGTGTACGTTATACATATGTATAAATAGGCCCTTACATTGTGTATATGTGTTTGTAAGACAAGACCCTAACATAAATATTAAGCAAATGGGAGTATAATTACACACACAATGTTACTCTGGAACAATAGCCTTTACGAGAGGCGCTAAGCCCATGATCAAAAGAGAACGTGTAGGTACTCTGAAGTGGTACAAGATGAAAATAAAGTGAAATTCTTTTAAAAAAAGGTTAGAAATCAAGCGAAATTACAAATTACATTACGTTGAACACAAAACTAGGGTACAAAGGAAAGAGGCACGAAAAGGGAAATCATTTTACTGCCGCACTTTGTATTTGTTCGGCACATTTTAATTCAATATTATCTGATTTGAAGAAGGAAAGTTATGTCGGTCGACCAGAAGCGGGAAATGATTTTCGTGATAGAAATTTGCTGAGAAATTGAGAACTTGTTTTGTGTATAATATGTTTGAGTTGCTGAGTTAGCATAATTCTACGGTTACTAAGGTAAATGTTGTTGATTGGATAAATAAATTATACTTTCACTGCAAATTTTATTATAAGACACTTTTTTCTTATTAAAATGAAGATGAATATCAATTTATTGTCCAAGGAAAAACCACTCTGTTATTATAATATAAGCAAATAAGCACCAGTACCTGGCACAGGGCACTGTTATGGTTAGCCTGCATCATCTCACTGCTGGACTAAGGTATTTCTACATGACTTCCAGCTCTCTCGATCTAGGGCTAAAATGGACCACTGTTCTTTTTCTACAGCTCGTCCCGTCATCTACGTATTTTGATTAATATTAATAAAATTCCAGGTACTTTTTAAGCAACAATATAATATTTTCCCACAGCATCAACTTCCTGTCGCATACCATTCATGTTTGATAGCCCTGTAGATATAAAATAAGCTTCCCTGAGCTTATTTTAATAAATCTGGGTAAGGCATCGAGATATAAGTACTAACGTACTAGAGAAGCTACGTCAAATAACTGAATTGTCCTATTCTTCGTAATTTGAATCTTTAGTTCGCTGCAGCGCTAAAATAATAACAATTCGTCTAAACCGTAACTAATTTACCACAGCGCTAGATTTGCTGCAGAAGTGTATTTATTCTCGGCAAAAAGGTCTTAAGCGCCATGTAAATCACGGCACTTACGCGTTTTCTTCGACAAAGTGCAACAACATGTCTTCCCTATAGACTATGACAGGAGTACTACAGAATGGACAACGTAGGTATTTTGCCTACAGGGTTTATTTCATAAATAATAGACAATTTATTTTTTTGATATAAGTATTTTATTTAGTTACCCTTAAATAATATGAGTTTAGTCATCTTTTGCCTTTTCGTGGAATAATCAACGCTTTGATCTGTTTTTGCTTCATGTTTTAAACGAATAGCTAAAAAAAATTATATTGATACTCACATTATCTGTTTAAAGTGCGATAGTTTAAAAAACTAAATATTAATATCAACATTAAAAACACAACATACGATATTTTCACCGTAATGTCAGTCTAATCTACCTACATTGCACTCTGTTTGATTAGTCTATGACAAACAATACAATATGGCGCGTGGTAATTATTTAATTTGTAAAACAAGGAAATTAGTTTACTTACCGATGAAACTTAATTCCTTTGCACTTTGCCGTGTTCCTTGAATTATTAGTACAATATCTCAACACACACCAAGGCATTTTTCGTCGATTTTTTCTATGAATTAATTTATTATTGTCGGAAGTACTAGGCGCGAAAGAGCAAGAGAGCGACTGAGTGAGGTGCGGCACGATCACCGCAGTTGAACGAGACAAAGTAGGAATTTACGGTGTCTTCTCTAGTACGTTAGTACTTATATCTCGATGGGGTAAGGCATCATTTTAATAATATCTAATCTCTATGGAACTCACTCCTCTTGGAATGTGAGAAGCCATAAATAACTTTAGATTACTTGTTGCGATTGAATTTGAAGATTTACATTACTATAAAGATCTTAGACTTTCCTTATTACTAATACTAATCTATGAGTAAACAATGAAAATGTAAAAAGTCTTCTATTTTTTGCTTAAATGTTGTCTACTGATTTTCATAGGGATCTATTCCTAATAAAGGACTTGATTCAGTTAACTGACCAAAACCAAACTTGAAACCATTTGGAGTGTGCGTTATAATTTATTTCTTCAACAATAATAAATTGTTATTTCACCTTAGTTCACTTTCAACCAGACGATGCATAGCGACAACCATGTGGCGCGGTCATCCAGGACGCCGGTCGGTCAGTTAACAACCCGAGTCCAGGAGAATTTGCGGCTTTTTTATACAACAGGACATTATGGGCATCACCAGGTTTTGTTCAGCTATCAATGAGCTTCTCAGTTCACTTTCGACCAGACGAAGCACAGCGACAACCACGTGGCGCACTCATTTACTTTTACTAAGATGACTTGTCATCATCTGCACTGAAAAAAAAGAATTGTTGAATGTACTAAAGTAGCGTAGGTTGAGTAATGAACTGCCATAGTCAACCCTCTTCATAGTTCATTTTACCTTTTCATAGTTAATTTTACTATAACAAGAGTGAATTTAACAAAATACACTTTGTTGATTTTCACTATTTGGTAAAATCAACAATTTCGTGTGTAGGTCCTATATAACCCGCGGATTTGATAAAATTTACGCGGAATTTAGTAAAATCATTCATTCTTTTTTTTCAGTGTGCCTTTCCTAACTATGTTGGGGTCGGCTTCCAGGCTCACCGGATACAGCTGAATACCAGTATTTTACATGGAGCGACTGCATAACTGACCTCCACAACCCAGTTACTGGGTAATACGATACTCCTTGGTTAAGACTAGTTGTCAGACTTTCGGGCTTCTGACAACCCATAGCGACCTTCAAAGATCCACGAATGACAGCCGGGACAAACGGCTTAAAGTGCAGGAAGGGATCTAGATGTATAAAGGATCCATCCACGGAACAACAAAATTCCTAAGTTTATAATAAAATCTAGGAATCGATTTTCACTTACTTCTATTTGTCATATCATTTTTTTATGGATAAACGCCCCCCAATTTCACGATTCGGAAAATGTACACTGTATTTTTGCAATTCCGTCATGATTGCGAAAGTGCCTTCGGCTGAATATTCAATACGTAAATTCACATAATCTCGCGAGCCCTTTTTTCGCTATGTGATTTATTATTTCCTATAGATAGGCATTTGTTATTTTTATTAGCTAAGCTAGTAGGTAGGTACCTATCGAAATTTGCTTTGGTTAGATTCTTAGGTACCTACCTACGTATTTCGCTATTTTAGGAAGGGTTATTTACATTTCACAATATTGTTTTAATGATAAGTTAAATTAATGATATATTGTTTATATTTAATTTATTGAATTTTGAGGCCATTTCATTTCTATCAATTTATTGGAACTGTTTTATAATCATTTTTTTCTTGGTATTAAGCTATGGTTTCCAAGAAGGGCCGCCATATAACGCCTATAATTTATCAGCGAATGACGTCACTGAAACGTTATTACTATGAAACTAAGTTGGCGTGTTTTCCTAGAAAGCGTTTCTGACACCGTCAAGTCATACCCCGGAGATCATTTTCATAACAACTGTTAAGTGGCGGCGTACGCTCTTCTAGGAAACCGCCACCGCCACCGTAGTTGAAGTGAAGATACGCCAGTATAGCCATACAATACCTTAATACACATACTCTGTAACATACTTACAGGGTGTAAAAAGACCTCACATAGCCGTCAACTGCGCATTCTGCCCATCAAACTAAGTAATTTTGCGCAAAAATAACTGCTGGGAACCATCTTTCATTTTTGGTGAGAAAAATCGCTGTTTACGGTAATGCGAAATGTAACCCACGCAAAGCATTGTACTCATAGGTGCATGTAACGGTACACGGGTATAGATGAGCAATTCATCCGGGTTTTAAACCCGGTGCTTTGATAAACACACAATTTTCTAGGTGTTTTCGGGTGTTTACCGGATGTTTATCAAAAGCACCGGGTTTAAATCCGGTGCCCATCTATATACACGGGTCGTGGTAATTAAAGTTGTGTTACCTATATCATTAAAATCTTGTTTTCGTCAGTAAAAGTTGGAATGTTGACCTTCAATATCTCAAATCGTTTATTGCAATCCATAATGTACAATTACAGGTGGTAAATAACAAAAAATAGAAACAATTATGGACCCTGTCGGGCACAGCAAATTTTTAAATAAGTAGAGAGAGGAAAAGCGCTTTATTAAATTTCTTTGTTATTAAGTTAGAATTATTTTATATATCTCCGTAACCAGGAGGTTTCCAGGTATAGTCTATTAAAGAAAAAAATTATCAAAAGTGACGGGAAGTACAGGTGACTCTCGGCTTCGTCAAGAGTCTTTTTACACCCGTTATGTATCGCTGTTGCTTGCCCAAATTACGAAAATAAAAATAAATAGAACCGCTATATTCTTAACCCATTCGCTGTCCCATGAACCACATATTTATTTGTTTATTTATTACTTCAAACACATACATGTACAAAGGCGGACTTAATGCCATTGGCATTTTCTACCAGTTAACCTTTGGGTGATGCAGAGACAAACAGTGGTAGGTGCAATCATGAACATTGAGGAATAAATATTTTAGAAATATATACCTAATTACATATAAATATAAGCACAAATAAATATACTTAAATACATGAATATACTTACTAAAAAGAAATAAGACAAACAATGAGAAAATATTACCGTTGTGATGATACTGCGAGCTTCTTGCGAATGTACTCGCGAACCTTAACTCTAAAGGATAATCGGTTGGTTGCCATCCTGATTTCCTGGGGGAGTGCATTCCACAGAAAGATAGACTGAACGAAGAAGGAAGAGTGAATGAAGTCTGTGCGGTGAGTGGGACATTGGAGAAGACAAGTGAGATAAACGTAGATTTTTATTGTGGTTGGCGCAAATGTATGAAATTGGGGGGGGGGGGGGGGCTAGGTAACCAGGTGAATACGGAGAATCAAGAAATGAGAACAATGAAACATATGATTCATGTTAATTGTTTAACTATTTTGTCTACTTTGTGGACAGTGAACCTGTTAAGATACATATAAGTAGGTACAGTACGATTCACGAAAGATGACCACAAATAGCGGTCGTCTGCGCACGTAAACTCATGAAGAAAAGAAAAATAATATTTAAATGATAGTTAAATAATTTGTGTAATGTTGTAAATGCTGGTTATGCAAATAAATCAAACGTAAGTAATTTAAAATGCATCTTGTAACCTTTTTTATGCCTTCTGCGCCGTGGTCATCTTTCGTGAATCGTACTGTAAGTAGTAACTCCGAACAAAAATTTCTAGGAATCCTATTTCCGCTCAGAAGTTATTTTAACTTCCAGATAATGTTATTACAATGCTGAAGAAGCCACAGCTATTAGTGTTCAATATCTTAAGTAAAGAACTCCTAAATTAAGTTTTGGAACTATTTCTACCCGAAGGAAGTTGCCGGTACAACTATTAATATCGGAAATATTTAAATTTCAATTCTTCGTCATTCATGAAATACATAACATTATACTTTTTAGGGTTCCATTCCGATAGGATAGGCATAACTAACGAAACCCGTTTAATAAACCTGTATGTTACATAAAGATGGACAGCGAAAAAACGTAATAAAGACACCAGCACATCAAGCTACTACAATCTGTCAAATTTCTTTAATAGATTTTCAACTTTATCGCTAAAGTTCAAAGTTGATTGGGAAAATTTGACAGTTTCGGGTAGGTTAATGTGCTGGCATCTGTACAAGAATTATATGTTAAACTAGCTTCAAGTTCGTCCATTCGTCCCCAACATCCCGCCGCATCGCTTCGCCTGCCCTTGCTATTGATTCATTTTGCGCGGCTCCTAAGGGTAGCATTTTGTTGAATAGCCCACAGCCATCTTCAAGAATTGGGCTATCTAATTAAAAAAATAATTATCCTACTGGTAGTTCTATTACTATTACAAACTATTTTAGAATATATCGATCGATTACCTTAAATTCAAACACAAGCCAAAGCGATCGGATATTCATTTACCATCAAAATTAAACAACTGATATTCACCGGTTACTAAAATAAATTACCATAATCACCGTATTGTTACTATAATAATTGTATTATCATAACAATCATCAAGTTCAACACACATCAATAATATTATAGTTTGTTAATACTTGGTTATTGTTCGCATCGACAATAGTGATCGTGTCAGTTGACTAATTAATAGTTTGCAGCACACATTGTTCTACTAATTACTTATAATTAATTACCAGGTGTCAGCATTCAAGGGTATTGTTGAGACAGTATACCTCGTAATATTATAGATAACAGACGAACGTATGATAATGTTCAGTTTATCAAATGAAGCTATGCATGTGCTGTACAATGCGTGCCACGAAAGAAGAGACTTGACACACCACGTGGTTTGACATGCGCAGAACACGATTTTAGGTATCTTTAGCGGTATGAGGTCTGAGTGCGGGACGGGACCGGACGTCATAGGGGCAGCGGAAAGAGCGGGGGAGGCGGGGTCAAGTCTCTTCTTTCGTGGCACGCATTGTACGCGATGCCCATTAGCAAGCTTAGCCGCCGCTTATGCGCTGCTTGGGTAGAGCATTTTATGTAATCGAAGTTCAATACATAATTCGCCATTTTGTTTTCTTAAAAATATTAGTGAACACTTTAATATAATGATTGCGCCTCTTTTGTAAACCTCAAATAATGGCTACGATTATTTTTAGGGTCTTCAAAATACTACATAGTACCTAACCACGACAAGCTTGGGTGTGGCGCTCGCAGGTCGTTGCTGCAGCACCGCTCGCTTCGCTCGCTCGTCTTGCGCGCGGTTGCTCACAGTTCTAACCTTTTTTTTTTTTTTTTTTGAACCGGCGTGGAAAATCCTCATGGATGTCCGCCGCCCTGGGGCGGGCAGCGGGGTCTGTCAGACTCTTACTGACTAAAAACCACCCCGGGTGTTCCATCTCACACCTACGCCGGGGGTCGCGGGAACGTACGATCCTTCCGCAACCCCCGGCTGGTGCCGGCCCGCCGCAGCGGGCCCCGTCTGGTCGGGGGGGGGAGTGAGGTGTTTGACTCCCCCCGCGACGTCTAAGAGGGGCGCGCGTGGAACCTAACCTAACCTAACCCATTTGGTCGGTCAGCGGGATTGTCCGAAAGGGTTACCGCTGGCTCGGAACATAAAGGGCTAACTAAGGACGGGCTACGGGCTACGGGTGGGTTTTAGTCAGTAAGAGTCTGACACTCCCTTCCGCTCCACCCAGAGCGGGAGGGGTCATATGATGATTTCCTATCATCAAAAAAAAAAAAAAACCCATTTGGTCGGGCTGCCTTAGCTTAGTTTCTGCGATCACTTTCGCTCGCGCGTGGTTGCTCACAGTCTTAACTTAACCTAATCCGTTTAGCTGGGGTAGGTACAGACGCCAGCACATCAAGCTACCCGAAACTGTAAAATTTTCCCAATCAACTTTGAACCTTATGCTCTAGCGATAAAGTTGAAAATCTATTAAATAAATTTTACAGATTGTAGTAGCTTGATGTGCTGGCGTCTGTACCTTAGTTACTGCGACCAACTGTGAGAATAGCCCATAAAGTTAAAAAGAGGCTCAATTATTAAAACTAAGTGTGCATCATCATAGAATAACAAAAAGTTTTTAGAGGTTCATAATTCAAAATAGTGGCCATAGATTAACAAACATCCAAACATGTTCACAAACTTTCACATTTATAATAGTAGGATTTCACAACGTTCCATATTGTAAAGAACCCAACTATGTTTGAAAAGACTTTATTGGTTACTTTTTGGTTCGATTAGGTCAGAACTGCGAGCCCCTGCCGCAAAGTGCCACAACCAAATACTGCCACGTTCAACTTACAAAGATAAATGATGTTTTTAAAAGTTGCGACAAGATACTATAACAGGCCGATTAGTTTTTGTTTTATTAATTCGAGGGGAATTTTTTTTTGCAGAATGAAGAAACATGACACATAAAATCACGCCAGTTTTTCCCCAAGGGATAGGCAAAAGTGACCTTTAGTAGTTACACTCACACTTAGCCAATTATATTTATGTCCCATGTAATAAAAGGCGAGCCTATTGACATTAATCGAGCACAAATCCAGACTCCTTCAAAATCAAAAGTCATTTATTCAAACTAAGCTGAGAATCAGCACTTTCGAACGTCAAAATTACAAAAGACAGACCCCCAAAACGCCCGCCCTTCACCACTTTCTAGTGCTTTCGCTGGGGAGAAGAAGTTGCGTAACAGACTCCCCAGCAGCACAGCTGTCTGTTCAGTTAGAAAATACTTGATTATGGAAATACTTGATTGGTATGCAAAGTAATTACAAGGACACAGAATATTTAATAAAATTATTTGCCATATGTCAGCTAGGCTCGCCAATATACCAACAAATACAATAAAAACTATACGAACTCAGGCAAAATAAGCAGATGCTTTTCCATTATGAATTTATCAGTAGGTACCTAACAGCCCGGAGTCTGGATTTGCAGAATGAAGACACGATTCGTAGTTTGCCAAAAGGGAACAACCAAATATTTCGAAATATTTTATTCCGAATTTCGATGTTCCGATTTTCAAAAGTCCGAATTTCCTATTACCTAAGAATTATAATGTCTATTATTAAAAATCACGAAATTTATTTTACCGAAAGTCATAAATGCGATTTGTTTGTTTTCCGATTTTCATATTATGTTCGAAGAATCAAATGCTCGATGGGTTCTCGGTCCGAAAAACGACATTCCGATTTTCGATACTCTGAATTATTTCCGAATTATCTTTTCTTCCTTCGCTTTATACTTACGTTACCGTTACCGTACCCGAACTCAACGAACGCCATAGGAGACGTAGGATGCAAGAGCGAGCGAAGGGCACCACCAGGTTAGGTTTGGTTAGGTTACTTTAAACCCTTTACACAGAAATAGGGACCCCGCGAAGCGGGGCGCAGTCGACATAGATGGAAGAGCGAACGAATAACAATACAAATAGCTTTACCGTGCATTGAAGTCAAGTAGTATCGTAGTGAAGATCTATCATTGTAACTTGCATAGAAGTGTAGCGGCGTCGCAGAAACGGTCTTTCACAGTAACGCGCATCGCAATTTTGTAGCACGTATTAGCATTTATCTGTATTTTGTGCGTCGAATTTCCTTATTCTACTCGTATATTTTCTTGAATTAATTCATCTATAGAACGCGTTTTTATTTCGGAATTCTAATTAATCGGAATTCGTATTTTGATGTTTCGAATAATCATTAATTCGGACTTTTTGTTATTCGATCTATTGAAACTCCATATTTTGAGAATAGTAATTATAAACGTTAGGAATATAGAAATTTCGCAATTATAAAAATAGGATGAATGATAAATCGGAATTGTTATATTAGCAATTTTGTACCATTCGGAATTATGAAAAACGGTATTTTGAAATTCGTATTTGTGACTGTCGGAATAAAATTTTTCGTATTTATGTAGTGTAACCTTGCCAAAACATAACTTATTGATCAGTAGATAGATAGTAGTAGGTAGTAGTAGATCATTGATAGGTAGGTTGGATAAGGTACCTGCCGACAGTATGTTACCTACATGTTTTTAGTCAAACTTGATATATGCAAGGTAAGTTATGTAGTTACCTAAATGATTGTGTGTTTATTATTTATCTGCAGTCAGTTATTTACTTCAAGCAAGCGTGAAATGGATACGTAAACAAATAAATTTTAATCATAAATTGATGTTGCTTCAGCTCTTTTCTAATGCTTCGCCATTTACATAAAGTAAACAAGTACTATGTTTTGTAAAGTCTTTAAAGTCAATTTAGATTATGAAACTAGTTGAGTAAACTTTGTATAAATAGAGAATTATTATTTACACGTAAAACTATCAATGACTGGCTATATGTAAAGTTGCAATGTATTTTTCTTATTACTTATAGCTGATTAATCGCTGTGCCACGCCATGATAGTGGATCGTCTCTTAGATTCTATCGATAGATAGAGAAGGTAGCCAATTCTTTGTGAGAGTTAAGTAGTCACATAAGTATGTACAGACGCCAGCACATCAACCTACCCGAAACTGTCAACTTTTCCCAATCAACTTTGAACCATAAGGTTCAAAGTATATGAAAATGGTCACCCATCCACAGACCAACCGCGACAAGCGCAGCTTAACCTGATCAATCGACCCGTGCGGCTATAATTACTTAGCCACAAACCCTTTAGGTATATGTACCAAACTACATATTTTAAAATAAAAAAAAAAACAGAAATATATTCCAAATAGCGTGAATAGTTATAAAACCATTGGTGGATCAGAAGAATTTTAGTCTCAAGCTTCAAATTTAATAAAAATAACACGTAAAATCACGCCTGTAAACTCCAAAAGATTAAGCAGAGAGATTGTACCTATAGTACCTACACCCACAAAAAATCAACACCAATCTGAATACAATCAACATAATCTCAACACCAGCACTACAATGAAAACACCAGCTTACTTCGTAACTAAAGGTTCTACGTAGACACGGATTTAAATCGTGATGAGTCGACCGTTAGATAGCTTGTGGGAGAAATTGCTAACGCCGCCAATCTCTTTGTGAAGGAAAAAGGCTGATCTCACTACCTCAGAATATGCGGACTTATTGATTCCTCGTTGACTTATGAACTTTCGAGAGGATTACGTGGAACATGGAAAGTCGATTAACGGTTTAGAACTTAGATTATAAGGCATTGTCTCTTGGTTTAAGTTAAAGTTTTAAGCTTGTTTTCTGTTGGGATATACAAAAAAAGATTGTTCATTCTATGGAGTAAGTACTATCTTCCGAACGCGGGGTACCTAAGAGCCCACGGGCTTGTACTAAAACCTTTGTTGAAGGCGATGGGTAATTATTAAATAAATCATTCATACTATTATCCGACCTGTTTTTTCTCGTTTTTTATTAGTGTTTATCAGTGGTAACTTGTAAATTTCTTTCAATTTCATAATTTGTTTAAGAACATTATAAATTAGCTGTAAGTTTCCCGAAAAGAATAAAATAAATAAAATTACACAATATTTATTGTAATCGGTATCATTATAATGGACCGAAACATGAACTGGAAGAAACAGGTAGAGATCCCTTTTCGATTTGATACGTGTGCTATGACCTTTAATCAGATTGTTGATAACAAATGTATTAAGACGAGCGCTAATCCTGCCGACAAACTGTCACGCAGTTTGGCAGGTTTATGAAACATGTACATGTGTTGGATGCAAAATAAATTATGTACTATTTATTTGTTTTATTTAATAGGAAGAGACTTGGTGTAATTAGGAAAATATTAATAAAAACACTACGTCAAACACACTATACTACGACACTATGACACCTATGTTCTTTTCTTTCTAACCAAACCTAAACTCACAAACATAATAAAAAGAATAATCGGATACCCTCGAGGCAACACTACTCTAGAGTAAACTAGAGATCGGAGAAATGTAGGTAATGAATTCTAAACATGTGCAGAGTACGGTTGACCCAATTCGTCAACAGCAACGGATACTGACTGTGTCACGTCAGGCATAAAACAGTGACTTAAACAGTGGCACTTGCAATGGGTCATGTATGAAAATATTAAATTGTCTCGATTTTTTTTCTGCACTTATGAATAAGCTAATACTATCTACAAAAAAAGTATCAGATTTATCTGATTAGTATTTCCAGAGAAATAAATTAAATTCTGTTAGAGGCGGCCATCGACAGTAACCCACGGATTTTTATTCAATTTCCTTAGCCTACTCAATTAAAAAGTAAAAACTGTAGATAATCTGTATCGTCTGACATTCATCCATCATAACAAAGGTCTCTCAAAATCTAATCCAGTGTCCAAAGCGTGGGGGTCGTCGCGAAGGCAGTCGAAATCTAATCCAGTATTCAAAGTGTGAGGGTCGTCGTAAAGATATATTATCCATAAAATCGCAAACAAACACAAAGCAAGAGGTGAAAAGTGAGGTTATGTTATGACAAATTGACAAGTTATGATTATCTACAGTTTTTACTTTTTAATTGAGTAGGCTAAGGAAATTGAATAAAAATCCGTGGGTTACTGTCGATGGCCGCCTCTAACAGAATTTAATTTATTTCTCTGGAAATACTAATCAGATAAATCTGATACTTTTTTTGTAGATGGTATTAGCTTATTCATAAGTGCAGAAAAAAAATCGAGACAATTTAATATTTTCATACATGCATGACCCATTGCGGACAGCATCAATTCATGCTTTAGAGTGAAATCATTCGGAGTGTAGATGAAACAGGCCTAAAGGCTAACAGAGTAGTTCGAGTCATTGATATTGGCACTAATTAATTAACAACTTGTGTGAACAACTAGGAATCCTAACTTATATTTTAAATGCGAAAGTAAGTTTGTTTGTTACCTTTTCACGCCTAAACCACTGAACCGATCATCCTGTAATTTTGCATATGCATGTCAGGTGTACTGAAACGGACATAAGGTAACTTTCATCCCGAAAAAAAGTGCTGTTCGCGAGGAAAACAACAATAACGTTATTATGATAATAGATGGCGCCACGTGTCTTTTGAATCAAAAACTGTGGGGTCAGCTAGTATTAATATGTATTTTGTTACATTCATGGTTCCGGCTGTAATTTGTATTCTTTGACAGTTGTTACAGATATTCAGAATTCAAAAAGTCTCAACCACTCTTTACAAGGGTATCGTGATACCCAGTAAATGGGTTGTGGTGGTTGCATAGGCAGTCGCTCCATGTAAAATACGCAGCTGCATCTGGTTAGACTGAAAGTCAACCCCAATATATTATAGATGGGAAATGAGATCAGGGGGCCTAAAAAGGCCACTTTGGCAGAAACAAAAGGATAACATTATGAATCATAATATGGCGAAGACAGTCCGTGTTTTTCTTTTTTTCACTGCACTACGTAGGTATAATCAAAGAGATTGGATTTGGATTGGATTGATTGGTATATTAGCACTGACAAAAAAAAATTACTGAAAAATCCTTCACCAATGGGATTTGATACGGTTAACTTAACTATGTTAACTATCCACTATGATTCATAATGTTATCCTTTTATGATTCTGTCAAAGTGGCCTTTTTAGGCCCCCAGATGATGATTAAGTTACCATTAAATGCTTCCAAATAAATATGGAACAATATTATTATTAGTGGTACCTACGCTTGAACTTGATTTTAAACATAACCCCCTTTATTCATACACATTGTTTAAAGTTAAGTAGTGATTAACGACTGTTTAACCATATATTTTTGACGTTAAAACGTCACTTAACTTTAATCATCGTTTATAAATGAACCCCAAAGTAACAAAATGAACAAATGAATCATGTAACCAACTACAATCCAAACCGCTTAGCCAACGAGGCCTTTAGGAAGTTGATAATAAATTCTAAACGCATGCCACGTTCTGGCGGCCCACTTTGAGAATAGAAACAGATACGGACTGTCACTTTAGACATAGTGACACTACCAGTGCCAAGCGGTTACTGCAACTGATTTAAATGGTCATACTTTTAAGTGAATATGGTAGTCATTTCCTTTGAACTTATGTGATATAATATTAAGTGAATAACGCCCACGAAAGGAAATGTGGTTAAGTATAATAAAGTATTGTTTAATAAGACAATACAGGTAGTGATACGGCTATGATTTACGAGTAAGTTGGACGTAGTTTTGAACCCAAACAGGCACTTGACTTTGAGTAAATTATCTCATCACCACTGCTCTCAATACGATGAAGGAAATATTGTGAGGATGTTCTAGAACCGAAAATGCGTAGACATTTATCGTTCACCAACCCACACTGGGCCCGCGTAGTAAATTACGGCCCGCTGCCTCTCATAGACAGGAGGCATGTGTCCCAGCAGTGTGGAAATTATAAGCTGATTAGCTATACCATGTTATGCCAAGTACAACAGTATGACACATTGAATTATAGAAAGAAACTGTTACTCCGTTAGGAGTAGTAGAGACCACGCACTGAAAAGACAAACTTTTATTTTAAATTTTTTTATGACCTATGATTTTTTTATAAACATGTACATGTCGCATCCGGTCATACGTTTGACTATTCGGAACGCTAGCGCCATCTGAGAGAGTCTAGCCTGAGTTCGTGGGGGTCGACGACCGACGACAGCACGACAGAACGATGTGAAGCTCTCTCTTGGACATTGGACATCGTACGGGCAACATGTGCTTAGAAACTGTCCCGCGTTCCGTATCTGGTTGTGTCGTGTACCTACATTGTGTGATTAATTTGTTCGTGAAATTATAATCTGATTTGAACTGAAAATGGTTTTTCTATTGCGCAATATAACCAACACTTCCCACAGTAATTAAATAATGGCTGATAATAACGAGACACACATACCTTCTCCGTCATAGATAATATATTATTATTTTATGTGTGTTTAGCGTATAGAGGGTCGCAGGGACATCGATGCACAAACTGTAATCATGAATTCCGCACATGTTTTTAGACCCCCTAGCGTTGAAAATTTTCGTCGGTTAACGGTTTTAGTCGGTTTTGTCCGCGTAGGTAATTGCACTTTTCTATGAAACAGCTGATTTTGTTTTGTTAACCGTCGAAAAATATCTACGCTAGGGGGTCTAAAATCATGTGCTCAATTCATGGTTACGGTTGGCGCGTCGATGTCCCTGCGACCTTGTAAATTATGTAAAATTGCCATATTAACAACGGCATAAGTATGTAGTTACTGTAGTAGAGTACCTATATAATGTCACATTACATATAAGCTACTGACACAACCATACCAAGCGGCTACTGCAAGTGATTTAAGTGGTCATACTTTTAAGTGACTGAACCAGACTGGAGATTTACCTAATGGTAGTAATTTCTTTTGAACTGATTGCACTGAAATCGTAGCCTAACGCCAGCACAGGGAATTGTGGATTAACTAAACATAATGAATATATAATTAAATACTAGATAGAATACCTAATGCATTAATTATGGACACAATCATCTTTGCAATTAAAGGCTCAATAACAATTAGAATGCTGAAAACCAGTGGTCAAAAACGGTTAAACAGGACTACTACAACTATTTAAGAGGCATTAGCTTAATTAGCTATAATGTTTCCACTGGTGGGATACAGGCTTCCTCTTGAAGAGAGGGAGTGGGCCGTAATCCCCACGCGGGCCCTGTGCGGGTTGGTAGATATCACATGTCGTGTGTTTGAGAGCAGTGGTGATAAAATAAATGACACGTAGTAAAACACTTGTCTGGGTTCGAAATTACGTTTCCACTGGGCCACTAATGCTCTCGAAAAAGGATGCATTCATGTGTCTAAAGAAAAATAAAATATTACTATTGACATTATAATAGCACCTTCAGATGATTATGGTAATTTGCTACCTAAAGCTTACCTATTATGTCCTACAATAATGCACTAACCTACTATGTTACCTACCGATGACTGACGTAACATATTTTTTTTTAATTTGGTATTGGGTGGCGTTGCATCAGATACGGCGTGCTTACAATTTTACAGGAAAGACTTAACTTCAGAAAGTAATATCGACTACACATACTAACTTACATGATTATAACTTGCAAGTTTGTTGCACGTCAACCAGTGACCTATTTTGCTACACTGGCTTATAATGTAACAGCTGGAGATAATATGCAATGATACACTGTATTTTCTACTTATTTGCATGATATTAAATCATTATTTCCGTATAGATAAAATAAAGCAACCGTAGGTATTTTATTAAAACTCTGAACACAGACTAAAGGTCTAAAATGGGAGGTAGTCAGACTAATGCTGCATAAAGATAAAATGAAGGAAAGGTACATCTACTTAACTAGCTCCCAGACTCAGAGGCCGTCAAAATAACGAGAGTTTTAAAGGATTTAAAAAAAAAACTAGAACGGAGCTAGAAATGTATAAAAGTTTTTTACCAACAGACCTCATTTTACAAACACTCTAACCAGACGTTCATAAAATTTGACATCAAGGTAACATTGTGAAACAGAAACAACATTTCACAAACCTCTTCCTTAACATAATTTACGAATTTAACATCGTAAATAACACAACAGAACGGCTCATTTATTAACAAAAAGCTTTAAAAACCTCAACAAGCCTCAAGAACCGATAATAAATTCCATAAAATATATCGAGACTGTCACATCAATTTTATAAATACGCTGTTTTACGAAAGACTTATGAATTATTACAGAGTTCATGAGTAGAAAGAGGAATCAGCAAATCGTAATGAGATAACGCTTCACTGAAATGCAAATGAATTTGACGGTTGGATGCGCACGGGACCAGGCTGGGTCCCGGGATTGGGGATAAATTGGGGCAGGCGACAGAATTTGCGCGCTCATTCACTAGTATACATCCGCGTTGATTTACAATTACCGCGTTACTTACGGTTATTACTATGACCTACTAAAGTCACAAGGTTCTTATCCTCGGGAATTAAAGGGCCTTATTCAGTTCCATTACATCTGTAAAATTTTATGATAACAAGGTTGGAATGAAGATAGGAAATATTGGCGGAAAAACTGGAAGAAAACCGCGTTTCGAAAGTTGAAACAATGCAGCTGTGCACTAAGATCAGAATTTATTTCAGTTTGTACAATTTTATTTGCATCTGCGTCATAGTATTCAGGAAATTCTTGCAACGTGCGGTTAGAAGTTTAATTTATTCTTTAAAACAGTTACAAAAGAGAATTCATAATTACAGAGATAGATAAATTAAAACAGGAAGAAAGTGAAGATATAATATTATCAACACTATGATTCGCCCGGAAAAATATCAACGTCAACACTACAGGCAATTGTAAAAATAGACGCCAATATATTTTTATATCGACGAATTGTCAACACACAGTCGCACAAGTCCCTAATAGTAAATACATATTACGCGACAATGTGAAAATGCTCTTATTTACTTAGATATTTCCTCCCTCGTTTATGATTCACACAAAACCAATGATCTGGATGAATGGTTTCGAAACATCGTATGTGACAAAGGGGGATATGGCGCCACACGGATAATACGAGATCACTAAGTAAGATTAAAAAAACAGCAGCAACATCGAAGAAGAAGAGTCTTCCATATTTCCTTCATGCTCAGTGTGGTGAAAACGTTTCGGTACCTTAAGAAAATAGGTGTAATATATTACCTATGTCTTGGTATACGTTTTTCTATCCGCAGTTTCTGTGCAAATTAATATATTATGAGGTTCAAAAATTCCGTTCCATATTTAGATCTATATGAGTTACGAACATATTATAGCTTGAAATATTGTATTCGATTAGTAACGTCTACATACAAAATGTCGATTTAGAGTAGTTCAGAAAATTCCTCAAAGCCATTTGAGTTCATGATTCATGATAAAAATAAATTTGAGGCCCCATCCGACGAGTCAGGGGGATCAAACGTACGTTTCTGTTTAAATGACACTGCAATTGATCGATCGCTTCTAAAAGGAAAAGAGCTCGTTTTTCATGAGCGAGGACACTAAATGGATCCTCGATAAACGAGGGTTATTTACGGGCCACTATTGCTCTGCAAAAACACACCATGAATGGAGTTCAGACAGATAAATGTTTCTAAGTGTTTCGGATTGAAACATCATTAATTTCCTTTTCAACAAGCAGAGATTGGCCATTCATATTGCTGGGTTCTGACTTACACCATCATAACTTACTTGTGAAATGTGTTAGAGAAATAATATTATTTTTACCAACATTTGTGCATCGCAGAACTTTCTAGGAGTGAAATAGTAGCGTCTTGTACCGCACAATTTAATTTTATAAGTTACGAAACTACCTTCATCGCTTAAATTTTCAAGTGAACATATTTCATTAAAGTTTTAAGAGCACAAGTTTGGTATAAACCTCTTAAGTACATATAATCAGAGTGACCTTAAAGTTGGCTGTGCTAAGCGCTGGCAAGTGGGGTCTGATGACGTCAAGGAAGTGGGCTCTTAAGGAAGACTATTTTTAGTAAGCTCCTCAAAGGTGTTTTATTCTGATTATTCTAACATAATAACACAAATAGGGCATATAAAAAGCGTGAGATTTAATTGTATTGTTCGCTTAGATGTCAGAATTTTGTTGATGCCTATTTTACGATGCTGTAGGAGTTTACGTCATAATTTGAACTTCAGATTGTTGGCTTGAGAAGAGATGTTTCCTTTATATAGGATTTTGGCCAAATTATTATACCATCATAAGCCTCCACTATACTAATACAGTGTGGTCACTTTGGGATACAATAATTAGGTACCTACTGAGAAATTAAATGTTAAACAAATTAACAGACTACTACAATTAGCCGCCTTATAGCCATTTCATAAAACTGTCAAAAAATGACAGTCGTTATTTGAATATACGGACAATTGTCGTGTTATACTAACAATAAGACTAAAAACAAGAAAATGCCTATAGCATTAAGTCCGCCTCTGTACATTTATGTGCTTGAAGTATTAAACAAATAAAAAATTACACACGCTGGGACACAGGCGTTCTCTCGGTGAGAGGGAGTGTGCCGTAATCCACCACACGGGCCCACTACGGGTCGGTATGTATAACACGGCAAATTCACGCAGGGTGTCCGATTTGCTAGACAATTAATTTCCCGGAATGTACTGTAGAGTAGAGGCTATCTGTGTAGCCCTACCTTTAGCAGTACAGGCTGGTTATAATTGCCGGTGTGTTCCATTCGAACGTTCAAGCAAGTGTCAAATATTTTAATAAGGTATTTTTGTTTTAGTAGAGAGTGCTAGAAATAACATGATAATGGAAAGTCGTAAATATATTTTATCCAAGTCAAAGCTTTTTAATTATATTGTGAAGCTCCCATCTGAACCTCCACAGTATCTACATAGGAAGGACTAAAACCATGGGCGTGATTTTGAAGTAACTTTGATACACTGATTGCAAAAGACAGGCTTTTAGTGTCCCTTGAGCTTTGACGGTAAATTGGCTTAATACCTAATTAATTCGCTTCTGGTAGGTACCTTTGTTGCTAAGAGTATAGTTAGTTCGTAGAATCGAGTATCTATAAGAGCGTTTGTATTTAACCTTCGAGTCTCTATTCATTCAACAATAGTCATAGATAAGTTACGTTTATAAAAGATAAAATTGTTGTATTTATGATAAAATCTAACAGTTTAATAATTAATCATTGAAATCAACAACCCTCAAAGTTCATATACCTAATCTTATTGATTGATATTTCATGACATACTAATTCAATAGGATTAGGTATAATTTTGAACAATTGAGTGTTAAATTTTGATGATTATATGTAATTCTGTACACACATATTTTTTACGGTTGCGAATCATATTTTGTTCAACATACAACCTGACAGTGACTTGCAAATTGCAAAACATGTAAGAATATTTGAATTTCGCGGGCTACCATAGCGCATTACCCTTACCGATGTCACAGAGCAAGATGTTATTCGCAACGAGAAATAGATCCTGTGATGTGTGAGTTTCAAAAGTAAGTAAGGAAAAGAAAAGGACATACAAACAAAACCCTTTGTCTCTGGACCGCATTATTACTAGTGCTCACCTTATAATCTCCCAGGTCTGATACAGAGCAGGTCAGCACAGCTTCCCGGCCGAGGGCCACAGTGACATTTGCGATGGGTAATATGAAGTCGGGTTCAGCATCTCTTAGCGACGCGGTGGGACCCACTTTTATGATCGGCGACGTCGTCTGATGCCGCATGTTGCTTTTTATTACTGTTGACAAAAATAAATAGTAAGTTATGTAAAAAAAATACTAGTATATAAAACTGTTACACTGTTACTGGGTTATTAAAACACGAAGTTCGTTTTATGATAGTGTCATACGAGTTTTAATACTGACTTGTGAAGTTTTATACACTAATTTATCTAAAGTTATGCATTTTCATCAAAAACTTAATAAATAATACCGTAAATATGGCACCCAAATCCAACATTCGACCGCGGGGTACACACCACAGCAACCGATCAACTGTAGCGACGACGCACCACCATTTTACGCCACAGATAATGTAGAAGTAAATAAGAATGGGAGCTGTTCTAGGAAAGTCACATAGTCTTCGTAAACATTTCTTTTTCTAAATAAATGATGGGAATAAAAAGCAACATCCGTCACAAAAATCACAATATCATTTTCAATTGCTCACGTCTATCAAAACGGAAACACGCTAAGTATACTATTACCGAGAATCGGTAACTCCAAAATCAATTGGAAAACAATGTAGCACCAAGCGATTATAGAAGGATTGTTTCTCGTCCAAATTCGGTAGCCTAGCCATGGTTGAAATTACGAGTTAGGATCGAGAGAGCAGGGCGGCCGATTTACGTAGAGAATAGGGATTATTAGATTTATATAGAGTGATATACAAACATTGAATTGTATAGTAGGAGAGAATGATAAGCAACTTATATGGAAGATTCCACGACCGGTCGGGTTTGGAGGGTACACGGACTGTTGATGCTAATTGTGAAACTAACAAACAATTTGTTAAAAGAGTAACTCTTTTAACATATTGACCCTAAATAAATTTTCTGCCTGTTGATAAAGACCGTAATTGCCAACTTTTTGCTCATGAGTTTCCCTAGTAACAAACTCAGCTTCATCAAAATAATTGCGCTACCCCTTTTCCCCGAATTTCACCTACCTACATATTTCTAAAGCTTTCTGGCATCGCTGCGCGAAGATAGAGAGTGGCCGGACGTATAAAGTAGTAATTTATGTGTCATTGTCGACCCTCAGTCAACTGAGAGAGGTCTGACCCTCCCCGCCTATTCAAATTAGACCAGCGATATATGCTTCCACTCCGATTCCCTTGCTTACGCTACTTCATAACTTCAATGTGATTTCGGACACACGATTAAGCATGAGCGTGAAAATAAAAGGAAATGTACCATTATTTTTGTGAAGGTACTGTCATGGTGGTACAAAGATGGAAATAAAATGTCGTATTGATGAGCCCATAAGTTGTGAAGTCAAGTGAGAAAAAGGATGTACCACAGAGAGCCATTCAACAGCAAACTAAGAAGTTCGGAATATTAAAAAAAAATGTTGGTGGACAAAACGCTGGTTCAAATGACCATTCAAAAAAATACTAGGCTATTTAAAGAAAAAAGTATTTATTACGATACAAAAACAAAATGAAAGGCGCTTCTGAAACCGTCAACTGTTAGCTTGTCAATCTGTTACATTTGATAGCCGAGACGTCGGCTCTAGTTACAAGTACCTACTGCAGAATTCTTCCAACTTATTTCTTTTCTTTCCGCTTAGTATTATTCTGGCTATGTGCCAAAACAACCGGTTTACGAAGGATTTAGTATTTTTTTATTAAAAATAATACTCAACTAAAATGTGTGTTTTACTGGAATCAGCATTTGTTTAAATGCCTCATTTTTGGTGCCTCGAAGTTTTATGAAAAAATGTGGTCGATTTTTCCCGATATTACTAAGGAGATCCGACAAAATTGCCCCAGGCCCGGCACAAATGAAATGTATCTCAGATTTTAGAGTAATAATAGTAGAAATATTACCTATAAAGTATTGTTATTGTTAAATTCGGTGGCTGACTTAGGTTTTTTTCCCCGGAGAAGTTTCATAGGCGCTAGATGTAAAATGGCACTACAATACACACACACACACACAACACACACACGACACTTTACAATATTTCTACTATTATTACTCTGGATTTGGCGGATACTTCACAGATTAGGATAATAAGTTAAGATGTTGTGAGATTCAGAAAAAAATCGTTCAAATATGGAAAAAATGAAATGAATGAAAAATGTATTATTATGAAGATTCGCAGTTCGTAGTAGAAGTTTATATAAAGAAAGGATTTAATACCTTAATCTTGATTAAATCAATGAATTACCAACCCTTTACTAAGTAGAAGTTTAAAAACGCTAAAGGCCTGTAAAACGTGTCAAACTGACAAAGCTCTCGGGCTTTTTAATCGTGAAACGAATTATCGTGGTCGTGTGATAAATGACGTCAGACCCGAATCGTCCAACTTACTAATGCCGGAAATCGGGTGGAAGCACCAAAGGATGGATCTACGCCGCAAACAGTAACGTTGGCAGACTAGTGATGTAACGTGTTCTCGTGACAAATGTTTATCTTTTGGTCCAAACACCATTATCATTAGCAAGAATAATTGGGGCCGGATAAAAGATACACTTGTATAAAAGATACATTGGACTTGTAGATTTAGTGAAAATGATGGCAAAATATTTTCTATAACATAATACTGAGAAATGAAATAAACCAGCATAAAATGCCTCCACCTAGGTGTAGTTAGTTTTACATTTTTATACATAGAAAACAAAAGTTATGCACCTACATAATATTTTAGACACACATAGCACACAAATTCCGCCATTTTTATGATTGGATATTTTAGCAGCATTAGAGGACGGTAAAATACTGTGTTATTTTAGCTACTAAAATATGAAAATGAGTCGCGTCAGCAAAACGTAGTGTCGATCGTAAAAATGCAGATATGAAAATGAAACCATTAAGCTGACGGTACCAATTATGAACTCTCTAGAATGTTCACATAATTTGATTGTAGGGAATAGTTCAACATTGTTTTAGAATGAAATTATAACTACCTACCTACCGGCCGTCGAGAGACACCTGTCAGTGCGACAATTTTAGTAGCTAATAAAAATCTAATTCACAAAACACGTATGCGTTTGTATGAAAATTATAGTCAAGAAAGCATTCTCTCGTCTGCCGCACTATACGTTTAATCGGTTGAAGGACATCACTGAACGAGAGACAATAGAAGAGTTATTGTTATTACGTATGAGGGCGTTGAGGGCGTTGAGGGGGTTGTTAGTCCAGCAATGCGTTAAACAGTGTAAAGAAGTCTGAATTGTCGTGTTCTTGATACAGAGTTATTTGTGTTACAATCAGGTACAAATCTGAGCTGTGTGCATAACTTGAATTGAGAAATGGGTAGGTATTCGATTATTGATTCTGACAAAGCGTAAAGGTGGTTGGCCTTTGAATGTCCCAGTATCAGAAAATGAACATAGAAGAACAGTTTAATTTTACCGCGTCAGCAAACATAATACATGAATGAGTTATAAATTCACAGAAAATTAGTTTCTGAAAACTGACCTCGCAACGCTTTGAGCATTAGTCTGTTTTACGTTATTATTTGAATTAAATTCTATTCATGGGATTCCAAAAGGCACAATTTTGCGAGTGCCTTTTGCTTTTAAAATAGAAGTTTTGTGCTTGTGTCCATAATAGATTTTGTGATTCAAACTCTATGTCAATGCAGAGAAAGGTTGAAAATTACTGTTTGTTTTTTTCATTTGCTCAAAGTCAAAAGTCAAAGTCAAAGCATTTATTTCAAATAGGCACATAAAAGGCACTTTTGAACGTCAGAAATTACAAAAAATAGAATTGATTCTAGTCGCCATATTCTAGTGCTGTTTTGCTGCTAGTTCTTTTTTTGCTGCTAGTTTTGGTGCTAGTACTCTAGAGATGACCGAATATCATTTAAAAAAAACGTTTTCCCGGCACTTTGTTATGCTTCATTTATGTTTTGATAAAAATTAGATACACCTCTTGTCATGAATAGGAATTACTCGGGCATAGAAATTTAAATTGACGTTATTGATGATCAAGTTTGAATGCTGAAAACTTTCGGTTAAAATATTTTACTGAAAATATGAAGAAGGATGGAGATACTTTATATTAATATCCAGTGAAAGTAAAATAACAAAAAAATATACGCATACCTACATCTTGCAGTGCAAAGACTGCAAAAATGCAACAATTCCCGCTACAGACTTCATTTCGTCAATTAATCTTCTTATAACTTTGCTGACATAATGTGATATTACATAATATGCACTAAATGTTGTCACATAATGATTGATGTCGCCTTTTCTACGATGTCGACAAAAAACGTAGTCACTGAGTGTATCTAAAAAAAAACTGGCCAAGTGCGAGTCGGACTCGCACACGAAGGGTTCCGTACCACAAGGCAAAAACGCCGAAAAAAACACGTTTGTTGTATGGTAGCCCCCATTAAATATTTATTTTATTCTGTTTTTAGTATTTGTTGTTATAGCAGCAACAGAAATACAGTATCCGGCGATAAATATTGCACATCGACCTTTGGAACGAGACAGTCGGCTAATTTCGGCTTCGTAGAGCGTTATCTCTGTCGCACGAAATACAAACAGTCCGGTATCTATTAGGAGCTGTTAAAACAATTATAATTTGCTTCTTTTGATAATTATTTTTATTCTTTGTATAAAATACAAAAAAAGGTAAAGGTCGATGTGCAATATTTATCGCCGGGTACTGTACATCATCTGTGAAAATGTCAACTGTCTAGCTATCACGGTTCATGAGATACAGCCTGGTGAAATTCTCTAAATGGTGGTGAAAACCGCATCGAAATCCGTTGAGTAGTTTAGAAGAAAAATGCAGTCACACTGACGACATAAAAAGTGACTTTCATCTATCTATCTGTAATATAAAATTCAAAGTCCTAACAGACTGATTGATATATCAAGGCACAGCCTAAACCGCTGGTCCTAGAGACATCATCTTTAGAGGGTGTGTTCTTTGTAAAGAGTAGGTATCCACTAAGAAAGGGTTTTTCGAAATTCCACCCCTAAGAGGGTCAATGGGGGAGGGTAAATTTCTCGCGGACGAAGTCGCGGGCAAAAGCTAGTTTATTATAATAATAGCGGCCCGCCCCAGCTTTGCACGGGTGTAATGTTTTTTTTTTCGAATTTCCGAAATTTCCTTTCATAGCAACCTTGTCCTGGCAATACCGAACACAACAAAAAAATAAATATCCAATTTGGTGCAGTAATTCAGAAGTTATGCGCGTACATACATTTAGGCGACTTTGTTTTATACTATGTAAGGCTATAGATGTATGCGTATTGCCAAGATAATTTACAGCTGTAAAGATTTCTATCAGCACATTCTGGTTTTGAGTTATGCATTAATAACCATATTTCACGATTTTCTTTCGTATCTTCATCAATATTGAAGCGTAATATTCATAACTTTACATTTATGGTTCCGAAGCGAAAATTGCCTACAGAACATTCTCTAAGAACCAGTTTGTGATTTTTAGATTTTAGGATACAGACTTAGAGGCTTCTTAGTCTGCCAGAAAGTTTATCGCTCGTTTCCTTGCGAACTTTAAGGTCTGATTTTTTCAACGTCAGATACCTATCTGTATCCGAGAAATAATTTTGAATTTTTAACATGTTTTCCATTCGAAAACTGTCAGACGACAATTTTATTCCATGGATAAAAAATATCCGACGACATTGGAAAAATCAGCTCTCGTAAATGTAACTAAAATTAGGTATATATTTGTTCCAAATACCTTCATTCGATTTAGATCTTCTAAAGGTCGTAGTTAATTTTGAATTCTCGGGATTTCAATATTCGTAATACCTATAATTTTAGACCCTATTTCAGTATTTCACGGTGAGTGGAAGTCTTAATGAGTAGATCTTGCAGAGATTTAAATTAATGATTTCTTTACGAAGAATTGGTTTCGGGATAATTCATGCCTTTAAATAAATTAAATATTATATCTATAAAATAGTTTAACACCACATATTTCTCTACCCATAAATATATTTGCTTCGAAATAAAATTAGAAATCCACACACCACGCGGGCTCTCAAATATCCCTTTGCATCGTTAGCAGAGCTTTGATTCGGTAAAGCCGACGGAGGCGTCGAAAATATCTGGGCCGATGTTTCTGAAGCGCCATCTAATCTCGCCTCTGATTGCTGACGGGTTCACACTATTTTTACGACTCAATTCACCCATTGGAGCGTGTTAAATTGTGGAGTCGCACTAAACCCTTGCTATTATTCGCTAACATTCTTAAATTAAAGGGTTTTATTAAATTTATAAGGGTACAGCTACCTGCGATTTTGAACGTATCGTGGTTGGACGCGATTGGTTAATTTGGTTTATCGCCTCGATTTGGTCTTTGTACCCTTTGTTCTTGGGATTTTTGTGGGAGCTGTTAATGATTAACACAAATCCTATTTCCCTTCCCCTTTATTTATAAACGTAACTTAGAGTTAAGTAATGATTAGCAACTGTTTAACCATACATTTTTGACGTTTAAACGTCTCTTAAGCTTAAGCAACGTCTATGAATAAACCCTATCATCAATAAGCCATGAATGCCCATTCACTCTTACCGAGAGGAGGCCTGTGTCCCAGCAGTGGGAACATTATAGGCTGATGATGTATTATGTACTAAGCTTGGTATATTGACTCTTACTTTAGATAGAAAAACAAATTAAATTAACTTTTCTGGCAACTTTGCCGCAAATCGTCTAGAAAACATAACAGATTTATTCCTGCATAAATTGCCTGATGTTTTCAACAAAGCTGGGGCCAAATGCTTTCCGAATTGATATATCTGTAAAAATGTTGTGACAGTTTGTGTGTAAAATCTGTTAGCACATCATTTGTTACGAAGCCGCGACACTTCGGAAAACATTGGTGAAATATTTTAGAGCGCAGAAATGAATGGCTATCTTCAATGGCGCTCTTGTCGTGGACTCATGGTACATGTCATCAATCAGCCACCACACTTTTCACGTCCATTCAGCTCCCTCTTGTTAGTAATGAAAGTATAGATTAATCATATTATGAGTGTGAGGAAAAATGTTTCTAAACTTCGGTTTTGAGGTTGGGGTGTTGCAATTTCTGGTGACCTGTAATACAGGTTTTTGTATAAACCTACCTCAGGCACCAGTCTCTCACAAAGTTAGCTCCTTTTTCGTGCACTACTGTCATAGTTTAGCATTAAGTTCATAACTAGTGTAGAGAGAATAAACGTTTTATATTATACTAGCAGTGTCCCGCGGTTTCACCCGCGTAATTTTCGATCCCGTGAGAATATCGAGATAAAAACTATCCTATGTGTTAATCCAGGGAATGTTCTATCTTTGTGCGAATTATCATCCAAATTTGTTCAACGGTTTACGCGTGATTGAGTAAACATCTTCACAAACTTTTACATTTATAATATTAGGAGGATAGGATAGTAGAATTATTATATTAATTTTTTGTGGTTTTAATTTATAGTAGTAAATTTGTGAACATTTTGAAAAACTGTTACTATCGTCACATAATATGCAATATTTAAACGTCATAAAAACCATTATCTTTACTTTAATTTGGGTTCCGAAAATCCTGAGATAATTTTTCAACTTCTGCCAATATTTGATGTAGGTTAATCCACAGGTGAATAGTCACCGATGAGTCTGGTGAAGAAATAGCCATATTTTTGTCATCTGTACTATTCCCCTTTTTCGAGAGGATTATTGGAAAATATACTATAGAGAGACCTATTGCCAAGTTTTATTTTACTTCATGGCCAAAACCTTCTGATAAAAGCGAATTAGCGAAAACAAGATAAGACAAGGCGATCTAATTCCGAAAGACAACTACGTTACTCCAAGGTAACGAACTAATGAATATGAATGTACTTACCTACCTGCGTATAATTTATATGTGGCCTTGGTTGGGATAGCAACTCGATAATGAAAAAATCGTAACACATTTTCAAGAAGGTACTTACTTAAAGGAGCAGACAATTTTATTGCCAAATAAATAATAAACTTTTCAATAGGTAATCACTGTTCAAAGAGTTCATCACGAAGATCTTTATTAGGTACTGCTCATTCAACCATCACCATATCAATTGTTCCACATATTGAATACTTACAATAAAAATTTTGCAAATTCATATTCTGATTCAACAGAAGCTTGCTTAATTTTCCATAATGTCGGCACCTACTTCCTCCCAATCCCTTTTGATGTCCCGAATCGTATCAACACCCTCAATCATGTCCATCCGTTCCGTAATTAGGTATAGTGGACTACCAAAGGTAAATGGCTTCCAAAGTAGCTTGAATGGATCATTATTCGCGTTGAACAGGTCATCTATCACAGCGGGGGCTTTCAACGATCCATAATGAACGTAGACCTCGAGTAACGTGACGTAAATACTTTTCGAAAAACAAGTTGAGGATTTAGGAGGAGCGAAGAAGTTTGAAATCGATAGGTACCTACTTGAAATTTAATTAGCTTGTTTTGACCTTAAACTTGGAACGCAGAAGTGTTTTTCAGTTAAGGATGACGAGCGTTTTTTTAATTAAGGGGGAAGCGCTAGCGTAGCCCGCGAAATTTTAATTTTCACATGTGTTCTGCAATTTGCTGGTCAGTATTAAGTTGTACGTTGATTAAAATATGATTCGCGACCGTAACAAATATATGTTTTATGGAATTATAATCATTAGAATCAGTAATACAACTTGCTAAGTGAGCATAATCCTAAAATGTCAAGACTTCATGAAATAGTCATTCAGTAGGATTACTTGGTCTTAGAGAATTGAGTTGATGACTTTAATAATTATAATTCTGTAAATACCTACATATTTACCTACGTATTTTAATCAACGTACAACTTAATACTGACCAGAAAATTGCAAAAAACGTAAAAAATATTGAATTTCGCCGGCTACCCTGGCGCTTTCGCCTTAAAGACTTCGAAATAGGCTCCAAATCGGCCTACTAAAGTTAATAACATTGTTTTGGTCGGAAATAAGTAGGGTAAGAAACAATAACTTGAATGAAACGTGACTACTAAGTTGGGATGAGTAATAAGGAAGTAATTGTGTAGTGTTAAGATTGTATTCTACACGCGTTTCATCGCAAGAACGAGAGTTTCGGAAGCCGAATTGTTTTCTAGGTTACTGCCACTAAAACTGTTACTATTGTCAAGAATGTGCCTATTAGAACCACAAGCACCATCGAAATTTCCATTGAACGATGATCTCAAGGGACATTTATATCGGAAATACATTATTTAAAGGAATTGCCAACTATAATTGTAATTCGAGCTACTTGATCCATCTAAGCCCCTAAAGATTAAATTCAAAATCGAACTTTGTCTACCTATAAATATTGGTTTGCCCTAACCGTACACTGAAAAAAAAGAATTGTTGAATTTACTAAAGTAGCGTAGGTTGAGTAATGAACTGCCATAGTCAACCCTTTTCATAGTTAATTTTACTATAACAAGAGTGAATTTAACAAAATCCACTTTGTTGATTTTACATAACAAAACAGATTGACTAAAACTATTTTAAGTATAGTAAAATTTATCGAACAAATATTTGAATACACTAAAGAAAGTTTGTAAAAGACTTTCGTACGAGTTCTCTAAATTTCCAACAGGTGACGCTACTAAATTTGTTTGTAACACTAACAAATAAGAAAGTTGATTTTACTTGACACAAATCATGAGATACGTTTAGTATAATTAACACTAGAAATATGTACATTTTACACAAGCTTGTCAATAAAATCAACAAAGAAGTTTTGTTTAAATAACAGTACGAGTTTCGCAACACAGTTCTCCAGATATCCGATAGGTGTCGCTTGCTACTCTACTAAAGTTGATCGTAAAATCTAACAAATTAGGAAATTGATTTTACTTGACACAAATTATGAGATACATTTCATATAATTGACATTAGAAATATGTTAATTTTACGCAAGCTTGTAAATAAATTTAAAAAAGAACTTTTGTTTAAACAACAGCGCGAGTTTAGCAAAACAGTTTTCCAAATGTCCGACAGGTGACGCTTGCTAATCTACTAAAGTTGTTCGTAAAAACTAACAAATTGGAAGATTGATTTTACTTGACACAAATTATGAGATACATTTAATATAATTGACATTAGAAATATGTTAATTTTACGCAAGCTTGTAAATAAAATCAACAAAGAAGTTTTGTTTAAACAACAGTACGAGTTTCGCAGCACGGTTTTCCAGATATCCGATAGGTGTCGCTTGCTACTCTACTAAAGTTGTTCGTAAAATCTAACAAATTAGGAAATTGATTTTACTTGACACAAATTATGAGATACATTTCATATAATTGACATTAGAAATATGTTAATTTTACGCAAGCTTGTAAATAAAATCAACAAAGAAGTTTTGTTTAAACAACAGTACGAGTTTCGCAACACAGTTTTCCAGATATCCGATAGGTGTCGCTTGCTACTCTACTAAAGTTATTCGTAAAATCTAACAAATTAGGAAATTGATTTTACTTGACACAAATTATGAGATACATTTCATATAATTGACATTAGAAATATGTTAATTTTACGCAAGCTTGTAAATAAAATCAACAAAGAAGTTTTGTTTAAACAACAGTACGAGTTTCGCAACACAGTTTTCCAGATATCCGATAGGTGTCGCTTGCTACTCTACTAAAGTTGTTCGTAAAATCTAACAAATTAGGAAATTGATTTTACTTGACACAAATTGTGAGACATTTTTAATATAATTGACATTTACATTTTACAGAAGCTTGTCAATAAAATCAACAAAGAAGTTTTGTTTAAACAACAGTACGAATTTAGCAACACAGTTCTCCAGATATCCGATAGGTGTGGCTTGCTACTCTACTAGAGTTGTTCGTAAAATCTAATAAATTAGGAAATTGATTTTACTTGACACAAATTATGAGATACATTTCATATAATTTACATTAGAAATATGCTAATTTTATGCAAGCTTGTAAATAAAATCAACAAAGAACTTTTATTTAAACAACAGAATGAGTTTCGAAGTCAGTTCTTCCCGACAGGTGACGCTTGCTAATCTACAAATACTAAAGTTGTTCGTAAAAACTAACAAACTGGAAGATTGATTTTACTTGAAACAAATTATGAGATTAGAAATAAGTATGTACATTTTACACAAGCTTGTCAATAAAATTTACAAAGAACTTTTGTTTAAGGTTACTAAACATTAGCCCGTGACATGACTCGCTATTGTAGGCACATAACGTGGTTTCCATGGGTTTTAGCTTCTACATTATATATTTTAGCGTGTTCCGACAACTAACGGCAATTTGTTCACTATGAAAGAAAGCAAAATTATGTCATTATATGCAATATGTTTTAGTATTTGCCGAATACAAATTAAGTGTGTGCATATACACTCATTTGTACAAATCAAAGTTGTATTCGGCAAATACTACAAACATACCGAATACAACAGCATTTAATTAAATAATTTTGCTTTGATAGGTAACATAGTTCATTCATACTATAATACAGGAAATTGTTCCTATGAGACCATCCATAACTTTTTAAGATATTCTGAACTGCATTCACAGATTTCGGAAAAAGTTTACAGTCAGCAAAAAAAAAAATCTAAAATAAAAAAAAAATGCCAATCGATCCTATTTCATGTGGGGATCATAATTATACTCTATGGGACTATTTAAGGTATGAGTAATAGAAATGACAGCAATCGCCAAAAATTTTCCCATACATTTTGAACAGAAAAACGATAAATCAACCCTAAATATGATTTATTGCCAAATGATCCTATTTCATACTGTGATCAAAATACTCTTTAAGGTCAACTGAAATTTGAGTACAGAAACTACGGTAGGTAAGTCAAAACACCGGGTTCACACGCAGGCATAATCTTCTACAACATCATCATCATCATCATCATCATCATCAGCCTATAATGTTCCCACTGCTGGGACATAAGCCTCCTCTCAGTGAGAGGGAGTGGGCCGTAATCCACCACGCGGGCCCAGTGCGGGTTGGTAGATGTCACATGTCTTCGAATTTTTGGTTCTAGGACATGCCGGTTTCCTCACGATGTTTTCCTTCACCGTTTTGTGAGCAGTGGTGATGAAATAATTTACACAAAGTAAAGCGCCTGTCTGGGTTCGAACCTACGACCTACAACTCGTAAGTCGCGGCCGTTACCACTTGGCCACCACTGCTCTACAATACAACATAACTCTTCTACAACATAAGAACTAAAAAAAGTAGTTTCTGCACTCAAATATCAGTTAAATGTGACTTCACATATCCTAAAACCATAAGACAATTTAGACGCTTCTAACGATAGGTATTTCATTTATCAAATTATCATAAGTAGTTTAGAAGTTATGAGGGAACATAATAATAATAATGAACATACTTTTGGGGTTGTAAA
The DNA here is from genome assembly GCA_927399505.1 of Luperina testacea. Taxonomy (NCBI): domain Eukaryota; kingdom Metazoa; phylum Arthropoda; class Insecta; order Lepidoptera; family Noctuidae; genus Luperina; species Luperina testacea. Next base: position 8,203,356 of record OV656771.1, read on the forward strand.
TCGGGTGAATGCAAGCAAAGGCAAAAGCTAACAATGTATATTATATACAGCGTGGCAGGGACATTGACGCACATCCTGTTACCATGGATTCAGTAAGTACATGATTCTGAATTTTTTTTTGGGGTGGTAAGATCATCCATTGAGTCCTTCCGCCCAGGGTGGGGCGGAAGGGACTGTCAGACTTTTACTGACTAAAATCCACCCGTGTTCCTTCGGATGCCCTTTAAGTTTTGGGGCCACGGTGTCCTGTTCAGACAGTCCCGCGGCTCCAGCAGGCATTTGACCCTATGGCGGGCCCCGTCAGTTTGCTGACAGCTCTTTGAGGCGCGCGTGGAACACGACGCGCCGCCGACCCGGGACGCGCCGCCGACCCGGGTTCTGAAGCCCCCTGCGTTGAAAGTTTTTGTCGGTTATTAAAAAAAAAGTTGATTTTCCATACATTTTGACCGCGTAGGTATTGCACTTTTCTGTGAAACTAATGATTTTTTTTTTTGATAACCGACGAAAAATTTCTTCGCTAGAGGATCTACAATCGTGTGCTGAATTTACGGTTACAGTTTGCGCGTCGATGTCCCTGCCACTCTGTATATTTGAAAAGTGCTTATTAAGCCCTTTCATTTGGTATCCAATTTTTTTTAACAAAACCTCACATATCCTATAATATTACAAATGCGAAAGTTTGTGAAGATGTTTGGATGTTTGTGACTCAATCACGCATAAACGGCTTAACGGATTTGGATGAAATTTTGTACACATATAGAATATGATCTGGATTAACATGTAGGATACTTTTTATCTCGGAAAAATTAGTGGTTCCCGTGGGAACCACAAAAATCATAATAGTGAAGAGATTTAGTTGAAATTTGGTATGGGGATATCTTTCATGCCGAATTAACGTTTTAGGTAGGTACATTAAATCCCGGAATATGTGCAAATAACTAACGCCACGCGTACGAAGTCGCGGACGCCCGCTAGTAATTATAATAAATGCGAAAGACCGTTTGTTTGTACGCCTTCACCTCTTATCTACTAAACCGATCATGATTCATAACTTTATAAGCTGTGAGTGTTATAAGTATTTAGAGCAATTTTCGTGTCTCTTCTTTTTTACCCGATTACGGCGAAGCAAAAAACGAAAATATATATGATTTTGACCGGTATGTATGTATGTTCCTCTGTTCCCTTATAACTTCTAAGCTACTTGTGATAATTTGACAAATGAGGTAACGTTAAAAGCGTCTTAATTGTCAAAAAAAAAATGCGCCTACCACCGTTTGACATTTGACAATCGTTTTTTTTTATTAACTTAATATAGAATAAGCAAGAACCTCATAAGCCATACAGCCAAGTGTGATGTATCCGTTCAAAAACTTAAATGGGAAAAAAGCATCAAAAAGGACAGCGGTGTACATATATAAATTATATAAGCGCTTTTGTTCCGTAAATATTAGAAAAACCAATTTTCTATTAGAATTAAGCTGTTTTGAAAGAGAATATTTAAATTGATTAAATGGACTAAAATGCTATGGATATACCTAAGTCTATTTGACGCGGAAGGCTCTTTTTGTAATCGATTTTTTAAAGGAAATAAGCTGTTTAGAACCAAAATATCATTGAAAATCATTGAGAATATAGTGTTAGGATCGAATCGCATCAAAAAAAAGAACTTTTCCAAAATGAGAAATAAAGCCTTTTGAAAAGACACTCCTGAAATATTAAAAAAAGTAACGATTTAAGTCTTTGTTTTGATCTATACCATACCAATATATCTACCTACATGTTACTTAATTAAAATGTTGATTTTACGAAACATCTTTGAGATTTTACTAAACTTTAATGTCATTTGACGTGACGTCATACCTATTCATCGTATGACGCGTTCCGTCTCGACTCGATACGACTTAGAGTTGCCAGATTAACACCTCTCCGCCCTTTTTAATTTTATTATAAGTAATTTGACGTAGGAAATGACGGGAATAATTATGACTAAAATTAAACGTTTTTAGGGTTCCGTCCAAAGGGTAAAAACGGGATCCTATTGCTAAGACTTCACTGTCTGTCTATCACCAGGCTGTATCATAGGCTGCTGTATGATAGCTAGACAGTTGAAATTTTCGCAGATGATGTATTTCTGTTGCTGCTATGACAACAAATTCTAAAAACAGAATAAAATAAATGTTTAAGGGTGGTTGTCATACAATAAACGTGATTTTTTGCCGTTTTTGCTCGATATTAATAACGATTGGTACGGAACCCTTTGTGCACGAGTTCGAATCGCACTTGGCCGATTTTTAGACATATTGCGTACCTACTGGTCATATCATGTTCGGACGTTTTCAGCGTGACAAATAGTATTCCTGTAGATTTTGGGTGGTAGGTACTGTGTTTTCCCGTCCGCATAAGTTTTTTTTTTTAATTTTCATGATATTTTGACGCTATCTACTGAACAAGAAAAGAAAGGGTGTCGCGCTGACACCCTTGAGCGTTTCGTATAAAACTCATAATTATGCCAAGAAGCTACCGCCATTAGATAAACTTCTGATTTTAAGATTTATAATATCATGAAAATAAAAAATAAAAAACTTTTATGCGGACACGAAAACATGCTTCTCTCTCATTTGTTCCAAGTATCTACAGAAATAAGGTAAAATCTAAATAATGGAAATGAAGTACAGAAAATATGATAAAATAACATATAATATTTTTGGCGGAAAATTTCCAACTTGCATAGCGGAATTCAAAATATCTCGTTGGCAACACTGTTCTTCAAATTCTTTCTTTCGGTTGGTCGGTTCGTGTGACGCGTGCGCCGCGGTTTTCTTTCAGTATTATTAGTATATTACAAAATACTCTGTGGCCGGTGGCCGCGGTGCTGTCTGTGTTGGATTAGTTAGATATTTATAATCAATAATTATCATTCAGTTACGCTAAAGTAATAGTAGTTCAATCAATGTTCATAGCAGTTCATAGTGAGTGAAAATGGACTCGACGTTACAAAATACGTTAGGATTTACATTAGACTCCAACTTCGCCATAGCACTTCTCGATTCTTGGGGAGTCTCGAAGGAAACACAAGCTGTATTTCAAGGTAAGTTCTAAGTTCCTACTTATTATCAACTTAGAATGGTAGAATAGGTAGGTACCTTCGTCCTAACAGGTCAGTCTTATCGTAAAGTACGCGGTCGCCATCCAACGGCGGCTGCCAGTTCTCCTATGTGCCTTGCCTATTGCCACTGCAAGCTTGTTCTGCAAGATCTACAGATCCTGTAAGTCCGTAACCTGCAGATCTCGTTATTTCTGATTTGAACGCGCAATAACTCCAAACATAGCTCGTTAGATAGTCCTTGACCTTGAGCCTTTAATATGACACCCTAGTTAGCGAATATCAGTCTGATAACTAGCGGTGGGTAACTCCGGAGGTTACTGATCTAAAGGTGCCGGTTCCGAACGCGGATACGAAAACCTTATTTATTCCTCACAATACTTACCGGCACCGCGGTGTCAATCAAATGTATCAAAATTTTTTAGTCGTATTTATTTTTATTTTGGGGAAGTAAAATGGAAATAATAAACAAAAGTATTTTTTTTTATTGAAAACAAGATAGTTTATTAAACTTTCTATCTATGAACGCGTAGTTAGCAAAACAAAAATTGTTACCTAGTTATTAAAGTATAAATTCATAATTATAAATAAAGTCTGTAAAGTGATCAATTCAAAATATGCCAAATGATCCAACGAACCGAATGAATAAAATGTTCTGGTCGAACCGCGGAACCAGAATGACCGAATTAATGCCGGTGCCAAAGGAATAACTAAGGTGAACCGGTACCGGACTTAGAGTCGGAATAAGTGAATCAATTCACATTCCGAAATAAAGATTACCCACATCTACTAATAACCACAAAATATTGTATTTTTTTTATTAGTTAGATAACTACACACCACATTATTACTTGATACAAATATTAATATGTAATATAACTAGGTAGATACTTTAGATAAATGTATTCCAAATTTTAATATCACTCCCTCCCTGGGCCCTGTCCTTCTTTTTTTAGAATATGACTTGGATGTTTTTTGCATAAGAAAAATATTTCTGATTCTGATATAAATGAGCTGATTCCAAAATCAAGAATAAAGGATAGAATTAAATTCAAGGCTGGATTAGCTCAATTTAAAAATGAAAATAAATCCCTGGTGAGTATTTTGAAGTATACCTATTATTGTACGGACGCCAGCACATCAAGCTACCCGAAACTGTCAAATATCAACCATCCAACAACCAACAACCAACCAACCAACCAACAACAACAACAACAACCAACAACAACAACAACAACAACCAACTCAACCAACTCGATCAACTTTGAACCTTATACTTAAGCAATAAAGTTGAAAATCTATTAAATAAATTTGACAGATTGTAGTAGCTTGATGTGCTGGCGTCTGTACCTACTTTCCAGAATGTAGCAAAGGAGCCTTTAGGCTCGGTAATCTCAAGGCTCACAGGCTTTGCTTGTTTTAAAACTGATTGATTTGTTCATTTAATAATATTAGTAAAGATTATTATTTTAAAGATTTTTAGTTTTGGTAGAAATGTTACTAATGTATCTCAGATCAAATGCTCTTAATAGTATGAGCACTGATCTAGCTGGAGTCAACTTGAAATTGTTTTTTTACATTAATAAAATAATAACATATTTACAAACGAACTTATATGCTTAAAATCTTATCTTATCTTAATTTTTACAGAAAACATGTTCTTTAGACACAGAATCAATAGAATCAGATAAGGATTCTATGGGGCATGTGGGCAGCGATTATAGTTCTGCGGCTAGTGGCTGTTCTTGTGCTACTTCGAACGAAGAGGTTAGTTTTTTACACTTTATTTTGAAATTGCCTTGTTAATAATCGATACCATAAATACCTACCACAAAATTAAATAAGCTATATAGGTATTTAAAAGCCTGCCCTATGTTGTTCCTGCTACAAATGGCCATAACGCTAGAAGAATTTCCCTGCTGTATGGCTATGGCCAGTTTTCCAGGAGCGAGTCAATGTTATTGCCTTTTTGTGTTTGTTTTTTTTCGTTACCTATTTTTTTTCTTCCAATTTTGTAAGTTAGTTTGGTCATAGGATTAAGAACGTCAGGAAATATGGAAGAACTAAGGTCAATCAACAAAAAACTCATGAAATTCACTTGTAAGTACTTATGTTGTATGTGTGTTGGGGTACTTACCTATGTTGAAAGTTGAACTTGACTTTGATGATCACATTTATGTTTTTGATTCAATTCAATTTCTTGATTTCAAATCTTTTATATCATAAATTATTATGTATGTACGATTAATTCTTTATTTTTTAATTAAAAAATCAAAGTGGTCACAGGATCTGTACCATAATAGCCGGAAACCCAGCTGTTTAGACTCGCTAGATTGGTTTTGAATAGCGCTTTGTGATGAGTGATGTTCAAAATTTGGTGATGGAGGGAGCCAGAAGAAACACGGTGAGTTTTTGGTCACAGGATCTGCCTGTGACCAAAAACTCACCGTGTTTGGGCTCTTTAGAATGGTTTTGAAGAGCACTTTGTGATGAAGTAAAGTGATGTTCAGGGTCTGATGATGAATGGAGTCGGAAGGTGGCCACAGGATCTGAACCCTGGTAGCCGGAAACTCACTGTTTTTTTTTTTTTTGAGGATGGGAAATCATCAAATGACCCCTCTCGCTCTGGGTGGAGCGGAAGGGAGTGTCAGACTCTTACTGACTAAAACCCACCCGTGTTCCTTCCTTAGCCCTTTATGTTCCGAGCCAGCGGTAACCCGAAAGGGTTACCGCTGGCTCGCCCTGTTTTTAAATGTTTCAGTTTTTCCTTCAGTGTTCCAGATCAATAACCAGATTGTTGCAAGGAGCGCTTACACTGACAATAGGGTATTTTCCAAATTTTTACAAACCGTTTATTTTATTAATTGGTTTCATGGAGAAAAATACATTAATTAATTTATTTTTCTGTTGGATCGTTCGTCCCAATCTTTAAATATAAGCGGTTTTCAAAAATTTGAAAACTGCCCTATTAAAATTACTCTGCTACCTATCAGCAATTTTGGTCGATGGCAATATCAAGTAATGGGTAATATCTGAAAAAAAATCAAATTGGAATTTACTACATTACAAACAATTTTTCAGGATGCATATTATGTTCCTAGTAGAAAATATGGGAAGAATATTCCAGCAAGAGGGAAATTGGCAGACCGGTACCATAACCAAAGAAGGATTTTAAGAAAATCAGGACTCATAAAGAAACACGAAACATCCACCGTTACCATAACTGAAACTCATGAAGGTATATTATTCAACATTTCAACTTTGCACTATCGGGTTTGAAAATCATTTTGCTTGTATGAAAAATCGTTTAGTCGCATTAAGTCCACTTTGCATTTGGCCCACTTTCCGAAAACACGTCTCTTTCGCAGTTGGTCCATTTCGCAGAAAAGGTTAGCTTCTATATTTTCAATCACTTTATATTAATTTTTTTTTTTCATTTCTTCTTAGGACGTCGCAGTAAAAATAAAAATCTGACATTTGTAGAATATGAAAAAAGAACAAAAAAACATTTACCTTTTCCCATATTTATGTGAAATATTATCAAATGGGAAATGACAATCTGCGAAATGGACCAAATGCGAAATGGACGTTTCGCGAACTGGACCAAGTGGATCAAATGCGAAGTGGACGTGATGTGCCTAAATGCCGCTCCAAACGGGCAACCAGTAGAATATCTCGGACCGCGGTCACCCGCAGCCTCGGCGCTCCGCCTCGGCGGGTTGCGCCCGTTCGCTCTGCGATCGGTTGGCGGGCGACCGCGGTGGAACTCAACTAAACAATCTGCTTTGTGAGTTCTTATCTTAACGTGTCACATTCACAGTTTTACGAGTTCAATTTCAATGGACATAGAATGTTATTTGTTTAAGAGTCCCAAAATGTATCACTTGAAGATCTTAATAATATGAAGCTATGGTTGAAATTTAATAAAGAGCCTTGGGTAGATGTTGTGGAGAAGTGGAAACTAACAAGGACATTGCGAAAAGAAGATTTATCTGGAAAAGATAAAACCATCCGGGACTTATTTAATGAATGGCCTTCAATCAAAGCAAGCTTGGGCTACAAACTTGTTCGTATAATTTATTATTAAATATATTTAATATATTTTTTAAATATTTAAGTTTTTTGCAAATATGCCATTCAATATTTATGCTTCACAAAATTCGGCCTTATGATATTATGCTTTTAGAATTTTTAATAATAAATATTATGCCAATTGATATTTATGCCATTTAACAGTATAGGTTTTATGTTTAGGACAAAAAATTATGCGTAGGTAATCATTCAATTTTATTTTTTATTTTTTTAGGTTGAATTAGATTTTGAATTCATGTACCCAAACCATGACCTAGAATTGTTCAAAAAGTGGCCAATATTCATGGAAAAAGCATTGCCAATTTACAGTAACATAAAAAGTTGCGTGGATAATCTGAAAACTTTGAACGACGATAGTACCACACCAGGTCAGTAGGTGCTAATTTATTTTCATTATATTAAATAAAGATAATAGACAGTCCTCATTTTTACAGGCTTATCTTTGTAATAATTTTTAACTCCTTGCAGATGTGAGAGATTATGTTTACCTAAAACTGATGAGTTCGAAATTGCCACCCACCATTAAAATTCCAGTTAAAACCGAAGAAAATAAGAAAAAATATTATAAACCAAGCATTGCTGAATCGGAAAAGGCTTTCATTTTACATGTCGCGGTAGGTAAATAAAGTGCGCAATAAATTAAAAAATAAATAACACAAAGTATTTGTGTCTATCTGTGGTAGCCGATTCGTTTTTTTAAACGGTTTTATTTAGTTTTTTCTTATTATGACTTGGTCTTTGGTGAAGGAAGACACCGTGAGGAAATCAGCAAGTCTTAAGAACTCAACCCAATGAAGACTTGTGATATTAGTTTACAGGCAATGGGTTCAGTGTGGTAGATTATTTATGACCCAGAACATCTTGTATATTTGTATTTGTTCAACCTTGTATTTGTTCTATTACAGAATCGGAGCGAAATAGTAACAAAGATCAAGCTGCGTCAGGATGAGCACTTGGCCAAAGGACTTACTTGCCAACCACTGATAGTCGTGGTAGGGTCATCGATAGAAGAAATAACCGATTACTATGTCCATTATGAATCAGTCATTTATAAGATCGACACCCTACTAAAAGCAGTAGATGTATGCTTTAAAATTTTCCATGTTTTCAATTTAGAGTACCCGACAGAGTGTGTTAACGTGTGGACCTTTATACAAAAATATTTTTACGGAATTGATTGCAAATCTGATAAAAAAATTTCAAGTGTAGCTTGTTTTATGGCGGATCTGTCTTAAAACCTTTTTAGACTGAAATTTCTATTTTGTGCCAAATATTTTATTTTGTACATAATCCAAAGACATTTTTAAGGAATTGATGATAAAAAAAGTCTTAATTTGTTTCCATCGAACCTATAGTTTATTTAAACATGTTTATTTGTTTTATGTGTTCATCTGTGTTAAACGACTATAAATCATTTTTCTTACACTTGAAATTTAGCCATGACTTGCGACCTAACTCCACTTATTGCTGTAAACAGTTTAATTGTAGGTACCAGAATATTTTCAAATATACGTTCGTTTCGTCGTCATCTGACCAATGCTCATAATCTGAATCTACCTTCCGAAATATGCCTGTCAAACTGTAGAAACAACAATATTATTCAAGAACCGAGTACATCAAGTAGCCAACAAATAATTTTCAACTTGGACTGTAATAGTGATAATGATGAACGCTCTTTTGTTTTTGAACCTGAAAGTAACCATGTTCCCCAGAAAGATGAAATTTTTAATAACTCAACAGCCACTTTCGCTTTGTCTTTATACAGTAATCCTAACATTAATCGAAAACGTGATCTCAACTTAGTTGAGGTTGACGCATGGAAATTTTTAAAACCTGAGGACCTTATCATAGCTCCAACTTATTCGCATATAATGTGTAATGGAGATACATACTGTAGAATTAAGTACATGTAACTAGAGAGATTATCGAACCGTGTTTTGGGTTAAAGCAAATTTTAATAAAAAATATAAATTTGAGGAGGAGTGTTGAGTAACTATTATTATCATACTACCCCGTGACATTTTCAACATGGTTGCAGAGCGTGGTTAATATGATAAGTAGGATTTGACTGTAAGAATAAATATTTTTTGTATGTATTGATATAGTATAAAGCTGAATTGTAACTGCGTTAGATGTAAACTTAGCAATAATGTTAAGTAATATAATGTTAAGGTTTTGCATGGCGTTGGTATGTTGGACATTGTGGACAGATAATTCTTTCTTTTTATTGCAGAATGGGTCAGCATATCTAACTACCCTTAGAGTCACATGATTGAAGGTGATCCCTTCTGGACATCCTTTAAGACGAGCCTTTTGTAAGAGGTTACCGCAACCTTAGTTTTAAGTACATTTAAATATAAATATGTACCTACATATAATATTAAAGTTTTGCATGGCGTTGGTATGCTGGACATTGTGGGCGGATAATTCTTTCTTTTTATTGCAGAATGGGTCAGCATATCTAACTACCCTTAGAGTCACATGATTGAAGATGATCCCTTCTGGACATCCTTTAAGACGAGCCTTTTGTAAGAGGTTACCGCAACCTTGGTTTTAAGTACATTTAAATATAAATATGTACCTACATATAATATTAAAGTTTTGCATGGCGTTGGTATGCTGGACATTGTGGGCGGATAATTCTTTCTTTTTATTGCAGAATGGGTCAGCATATCTAACTACCCTTAGAGTCACATGATTGAAGATGATCCCTTCTGGACATCCTTTACGACGGGCCTTTTGTAAGACTCTTATTGAAAGCACTGTGAACATGAAACATCTGTTCAAATTGATTCCTTTTTTCCTCCAGGTTCAAAATGTAGGTACACTTCCCATAATTTACACCGGTTTCAAAAGGTACATTTCCTGAAATGTCCACTTCTCAAATAGTACATTTCTCAAAATGCACCTATCCCGGAATGTACATTTCCCTAAATATATCTTACCCAAAATGTACATTCATTCATTTAACATCTCCATATTTATGTGATCCTGGTACTTTAAAATCTGTTCAGTCAGTTATTCCTATCTGTTCTAAGAATGTACATTTTGAAAAAGATACATTTTGGGAAATATACATTAGGGGAAAGGTGCATTTTGGAAAAAGTACTTTTTCGAAAGTGGACATTTCGGGAGTTGTACCTACCTTTTGAAACCGGTGTACACTGGGAAGTGTTCATTTTGAACCTGAAAGCCTTTTATGATTATTTTGAAATATTTTGTGTCACATTTGTTTTGTGACACACTAGTTGATTATTTTATGTGATATTTCAGTTATTACCTCGCCTGTAAGTGAATTGTTTAAGTTTTATTGTAAAAGCAATTTGATAACAATTATAAATATACTCAATTTTATTCATTTAATATTTTGTTTTATTTTACTATTTTAGTTATAAACCGAACAAAATTATTGTAACATTTTATCATACAATTCAGATTTAATTTGTTTAACATTTAAATGTGTATTTTTAACAGTTATAATTGGAGTACTTTTTGGTAAATTTTGCTAAACATGTTCTTTTATTTTGTACTGTATGATACCGCTCACTGGCGGGTGATTTTGTCTTTCGTTTATTTTTTTATTGGTAGTTTACTGATTTGTAAATAAGGCAGCTGACTACAAGTCTCTGGCGACAAAGTATACACGGTGACTTTATTAGTGCGCATAATTTTTGAGGATGTTCGTTCAGTCGGACCATTAGTTTGATGGTCTGAACATCCATAAGGATGTTCAGACCTAAATAATATAATAATATAAGAAATATACTGGGTGACTAGTGCGCGTAACTTATAAAAGTTACGCGCACTAGTCACCCAGTATATTACGCTACGAGAGATTTTCAGTCAACCAATAATTTACAGCTTTCATGCATAATGGCGAAACATGTTTAATAGAATATACCTACATCCTGTTCGTACATTTTAGGAGAGCGCATTTTGTATATTTTACTACTAAAAGTGAAGTAAAGTATACGAAATGTGCTCTCCTAAAATGTACGAAATGGTATGAGTAAATGTTACAATACTAATTTTACATATTTTATTACAATACCTTACGTAAAATATGCAAAACTTATTTAATGTAATATACGAAATCATACGAGTAAATATCACAAAATTAGTTTTGCATATTTTAAGTAAAATATACAAAACCAACAAGAAGATATCTGGTAAATTGTATGAAATTAATTTCACATGTTTTACCAAACACTTTTAGTTAAACATATTAAATCAAAATCGTTAAATGGACGAAAGTAATATACGTGAAATATGCAGGACTCGATTAGCTGAATATACTAAATTAAATGAGTAAATGTAGCAAAATTAATTTCATATATTATACATAACACATTTAGTGACATTCATTAAATCTCATCGTGAAATATACAGGACTGGATTAGCTGAATATACTAAATTAAATGAGTAAATGTAGCAAAATTAATTTCATATATTATACATAACACATTTAGTGACATTCATCAAATCTCATCGTGAAATATACAGGACTGGATTAGTTGAATATACAAAATGAAATTAGTAAATGTAGCGAAATCAATTTCACATTGTTAACATAACACGTTTAGTGGTATTTATTAAATCTCATCGTAAAAGATCAAAAGTAATCGACGTGAAATGTACAGGACTTTTTAGTTGAATATACAAAATGAAATGAGTAAATGTAGCAAAATTAATTTCACATATTATACATAACACGTTAAGTGACATTTACTAAATCTCATCGTAAAATATCGAAAATAATCGATGTGAAATATACAGAACTTTTTAGTTGAATAAACAAAATGAAATGTGTAAATTTACTAAACGTATGGGTTACATAATCAACCAGTTCTATTTGGTAAAATCAACAATTTCGTGTGTAGGACCTATATTAACCCGCGGATTTGATAAAATTTACGCGGAATTTAGTAAAATCAATCATTCTTTTTTTTCAGTGTAATTGTGATTGCCAATTTAAAACGGAGTTTAGAAAATTCGATTAGGTTCGCCACATGGTAGTAAAACTTATTTTCCATGTGATCTCGATCGATAATGGCACCCTAACGTTTATCCTTTTGTGTTTTCAATGAGATTCTCTATTTCGATACCGTTTACTTTGTATAAATTTATTCAAATTGCCAGGCCTAACCCAGATTTTAATCAAAGATAAATTCAGATAGTGTAAACAAAATAAAATATAAACGAGTAAATGGTGTAGTAAGCAGCGACGAAAATGTTTTTCGGGCAAATAATAAACATTTAGAACATAAAATATTGAACCCAATAGAAAACAGAAACCCAGACAAAAAGTTTGACCTATTTAAGGTTCATAGAAAGTTTGTTTTATTTTCATTATTGTGAGAAAGTGAAAGGGAACATTTTTGTTTTGTGCAGTAGAGTTTTCGCAAAACGGGACGGAATTCCCGGAAGACCTCTGGTACAGTACAAAATCAATACAATACATCAAGCCGCAAGGCAAAAGAAAATCGCATTCAATCCCTCGTTGAAATAGCGTGATGGTAAACCCGAGGACTGAGGGGAGATTCAAACAAATTGATTCATTCTTTTGATGGTATTACTTGCGAATAAATACATGTTTGTCATCTGTATGTTACATAAATCATTCTAAAATAATGGACCCGTCACCTTAAAAAGGTAAAAAGGTTCGAAAGTGGCGTTTATGATGTCTATAGTTACATAGACGTAGAGGTAGTCCATCGTTTAATAATTTTACACAAGATACATTTTCTTATTCGCTTCAAACGACACTGGGGATTTCATGGGGTAGCTTATTCGTGTCTGGATTTGCATGTTCAATCTCATTTGTTTGCGACTTTGAATAATACAGATATTGTTATACATTAACTAAGTACTGAAAGGCTTAAAGTATCTCATTCCTTGTCACATTAAGGCATGAGATACTTTAAGTGTCTTGCAAGCTACAGAGCAGATTGTTTGATACAGCTCAGCCACTTTGAAGTGGCGAGAAATTAGAGTTTTCGAAGCTCGATCTTTTGTAACTTTTGACTGTTTTGACGTTCATTAAGTTCCGATTCTCTTTGTCAGTCTAGTTCGATTTAGATATAGGTACCTATTGAATTTCCAAACTGCCAGGGAAGTTTATAACAAGTACCTACTACCTCGTAACGTAAAAAGTATAAATTGGGTAGATTCCAACGGATTTCCGATTAGCTTACGAGGATTTATTCAAAAGTTTTGCAACCGATTTGACCTGTCATTTCCTCAGTTTGATTAGCATAATCAACCTATACCTACTGTTTCCACTGTCGGGAAACAGGCCTCTTTTTGGTGAGAGGAAGTAGGCCGTAATCCACCACACGGGCCCAGTGCGGGTTGCTAGATGTCACATGTCTTCGAATTTTTGGTTCTAGGACATGCCGGTTTCGTCACGATGTTTTCCTTTACCGTTTTGAGAGCAGTGATGATATAATAATTTACACAGAGTAAAGTGACTGTCTGGGTTCGAACCTACGACCTACAACTCGTAAGTAGAGGCCGTTACTATTGGGCCACCACTGTTATCAATAGGGGTATGAAGCTGAAAAGTGGGAGAGTAACACTCAAAACTGAACTAATCTCTTTCAGACGGCATTTCAGCAACAAACTCATTAGGCTGGCTCGGTCATTGTTCCTGTTTTGTCATTCTTTGTTGTTGCACTACGGCCGCGTTTTGAACTAATGCCTCCAAATCTACCCGTTTCTGCGGATTTCCTGATTTATTGTTTGTGGGTCGTGTTGACCCAAAATTAGGGACCTTCCTTTTGATATATCTACCTACTAATAGGGATACAAGTGCGTTAAGTTTTGAAACTTCACGCCTTTATTCCCAGAAGGATAGACAGAGGATACTGATAATAGAAGTGGTGGCCCAGTGGTAACGGCCCCGACTTACGAGGTGCACAGATTCAAACCCAGCTAGACTACTTTGTGTAAATAATTTTATCACCACTGCTCTCAAAAACGGTAAAGGAAAAAAAACATCTTGAGGAAACGGCATGTCCTAGAACCAAAAATTTTAACACAATTGTGACATCTACCAACCCGCACTGGGCCCGCGTGTAGAGAATGCGAATCCGGCCAAAATGAAAACCCGGTTTTTTTTTCGGGTTTCGTTTTAAAAAAGCCGGTTTTCGGTGAACCCGGTTTTTTTTTCATTGTCTAAGTTTTTTTTAAACTACTTGTGAAATTCAGGCCGCCTACATCTTGCATATTTTCAATAATTAAATAGAAACGTATCAATTAAAAATAAATACATAAGTATTCAAAATTTCAATGAAAAGACAGAAATTTGTTTACGTAAAAGGTTTATTTGTTTTTTGTGCTTCACCTTAGTAGGTACAATATTAATCAACAGTATTAAAAAGATCAACGAAACATAATTAAGTAATTCTAACAATCACGCATGAATAGAAAGTATTACAAAATACAAAACCAACATACTCGTATAACCATATTATACAATTCTTTAATCATAAACTCTAACTTTTAAAAAACTCGAAAAACAGGAAACGTGAAAAAAAAACGGTTTTTTAAATAATTTCAATTATTCCGAAAAACCGGGTTTTCGGTTTTCGGTGAAACCGGTTTGCATTCCCTACCCGCGTGGTGGATTACAGCCTATACTCTTTCTTACAGAGAGGAGGCTTGTGTCCCAGCTGTGGGAACATTATAGACTGATTGTGACATAAACTAGGGAACCACGTACAGACGCCAGCACATCAACCTACCCGAATCTGTCAAATTATCCCAATCAACTTTGAACCTTATGCTTTAGCGATAAAGTTGAAAATCCATCAAAGATATTTGACAGATTATAGAAGCTTGATGTGCTGGCGTCTGTACCTAATAACATACATCACGCCTGTAATTCCCCGAAAGGTTAGACAGAGGATAAGTACACCCATCTAATATAGATTGAGGGAAATTACCTAAGTAGAAAACTTTTGATGAATATCACCAAAATAAAAATATGTACTTCATCACTAAGTAATGCTCAACATAAATTCCTATAGGTATCATAATAAGAATCATGCTTCATTAAATGCATAAGTGATTTAATAAAAATAAGTCAATAAAGGTATCCAGGTATTATGGTAAAAAAGCACTTCCTCTCTCCTTAAACATCATCATTATATTATCTTTGCTCCTGTTTCATGATTATTGTTATATGTATATATTTATTTAGATTAGTATAATATACTTTATGTATGTATTATTTATTGTATTATGTAAATAGTACACCACGGACTACCTACAGTATTTGTCTGTCCTTCCCTTTTTAAATCCATCCAAAGGTTGTCTTTAAAAGATCGCGCTTAGCGATAAGACCGCCCATTGTGTCACCCTTTGTAGTTTCTATATTTATGTCTACAATTTATATGGTGTACATAATAAAGAGTATTCTATTCTATTTCAGCGTTCAAGTAGATACTTGTGTAGATACATTCAATATTAATTTGGTTATTGCCAAAGGTTATTGACAAACAAACAATTTGCAATTTAAAAACAGTGCACATTGTTAGCATTTCGAACCAATTACAGCACTGAAATATTCGGATTCCGAGGAAGTTTAAGCTACATAAAGTAACGCAAATAGCTTTATTAATGTTAAAATGCTTTGAGGCCAATTATTATGGAATTAAATGTTTCGGCTTTGGCTTTAGTAGTAGGTCGAAAAAAAGTGCCTCAATACACTAACCGGAAAACGCCAAATACGTAGAGAGCCCTCTTATACCTATCTATGCGTTTAAATCTGCCAGCCAACTCTATTGTATAAGTTATGATCGACTATTTATAACTAAATTCGGTCTGGCGAGTCATATTAGGGCACACGTTAGGAAATAATAATAATTTTAAAGGGTCGCCGTTATCCAAATCGACAAATGTTAATTCCAGAAACTAACCTGCTAGCTAACCGATGAAGGTTCATTTAAATACGAGTGGGATGTGTACTAGTTTTACATACAATGTTTGCTCGGATAACCAACCCTGCTACTAACTACACACAACAACAACATTTTCTAGCACAGAATTAAATATTCTTTCCGGATGACAGCGATGCGGACGAGTACTTCGACGCCTAAATATCCTTTTGACTTTATATTTATTTATATAGTTAGTTAGTTAGTCTTTTAATTTGGTACCTAATGTAAATAGTTAAGAGATTATTAAAATAAATTTTCTTAAAAAAAAGTATTCTTGTACGAGTATACTACATGTTTTTATGAGAGAAGAATATAGGGTTCATCTATTCCGAATTATTAAATAGGTATTGACCTAATAATATTAAATTCTGAAAGTTCATACGCAGGAAAACTCAATGTTATATTATATACGTCGTGCCTTTATGAATAAATAAGACAATTATCATCTATTAAGAATTTCAATAGTTACATAACAAAATTAAATTCTGAATGTTGATAAGTTCACGTTTTGCGGACAACTAAAACCACTCACAATCATACAACCCAAAAAACATAATTCCAGCAAACCAATTCTCATTTTCGACCTCATAACCTCAGCAATCACATTATTGGCTCCAAAATCGGCTGTCAATAACCGAAAGAAGCTATATTATCCGAATCCCGTTTTCAATATGAATGCTGGCCATACTAACCCGGACGCATGAGGTCAGTAAAGCGGGCCGTTATCCAGAATGGACTGTTGTTAGTTCGCGACAATGAGAGCCATATATCAGGTTGCGGGGTCCATATTCGTGTAATGAACACAGCGATCATTGCGAGACAGATGGAACGTCTACCATCAGACGTTAATTTCCTCATCAGCGGAGTAAATGAGCGGTTGAAGTGATACAAAGCTCGTCTGTGTATCAGGTATAGGTGTAGGGTGAATGAGGTTAACATGGAAATTAAAGTGAAATTCTGTGTCGATTGGAAAGCTTATGGTTTTAATAGGTAGACAGACAGGTTTTTTAATCGTCTTATAAACAAAACACAAACGGTGTCGGTTACGGTAACAGTGTCGCGAGTTCAATGGTTTTTTTCCATCTCAAAGAATGCCCAGCGCGGCTAAAGAAGTTTTCACTTCAAGAATAAATAAGTCAAATCCATACTAATATTATAAATGTGAAAATAACTTTGTACGTTACATTTTTACGCTAGACTGAACGGATGTGGATGTAATTTGGCACACGAGTATACCTAAGCCTAGGTTAGGACATTAGATACCTACTTTTTTATCCCGGCAGTATGTTCACGTGAGATAATTTCTGACCTCCAAGCGGGCGAAGCAGTTGGTAAAGGCTAGTTATTCTATAAAGGTATGTTTCCCAAGGATTCAATGAAAAAGATCTGATAATGTTGATGGTTGTGTAGGATTACATTTGATATCTTCCTTTGTTGCCCTAGTTACTACCAATGTTACCACCAGTTGTAATACCGTTAATTTTGATTACCCTTCCTACTACTCCAGTATTGAGCTGTTAGAAGGAAAAAATTTAAAAGACCGTGTTACTGCTACTTTAAAAAAAATTGTAGGAAAATTTGTAATTTTTGTTTTAATAAGTAAAGTAAACATGGAACTTCTTTGATAAATCTTCTTTGATTCTGTACAACGTTAGCGAGTATTACATACATTCTTCTTAGTCGATGACATTTGACATGTGTTTCTGAACACTGAAAAGAACGATTTCGCTTTTATCGAACCTTAGAAACGGGGCATCAAGCTTGTCCCAAAAACGAAAAATATATAAAACAATATTCTTCAAGACGAGGTTTTTTGGCAATAAAACTTATGTGTGATGTGTAATGAACCATATTTCTTCCGATAGTATTACGATAAAGTGGTCCTGCCTACGTTTTCTCGATATAAAAGGTTTCTTATTTTGATCAAACTACGTCTTTGTAGTCTTTTGTCATCGTTTCTAAAACGGACATTTATAAATCTCGGATTGTCATATAAAAAGGTAAGTGATGGACATGGAATTAGTATGTAGTATAGGTATAGGTATATATATATATATAGTGATCACATTTTTTTTTCCCCGTTTTCTGCACTTTTATCAAAAAAGTATCTAACACCAAGTTCAGGTCGATGATGGTGAAACGACTAAGGTTCACAGCTGCCTGCAAAAATCTTAAGACAGTAAAAGAAATCGTTCAAGCAAAACCGCTGAAGCAACTTTTCCATTTACAAATCAACCCTTGAGAAAGGAACAACTACCTAAGTATGTACCTTAGGTAAATAAATTAGACAGCGGAGTTCACGAAGAAATGTGAAACCTTTGTATACAGAGCTTGTTTTCTCGAACGATCTGTAAACGACCACTAAGCTAATTACCCCCATCAGTTTTTTTGTACTTCCAGACCGTGATGTAAAGCAAACACGATAAAAAAGTTGGAAAAATAAGAGTCTAATTTAATTTTTAATGTTAAAAGAAGCTTAACGGCTCCTGCAAACAGGCGCGACGCGCGACGCGAATCGCGCGCGACACAAAGGCACCGCTCGTCGCGCGACTTGCGGTGCCTTTGTGTCGCGTGTCGCGTTGCGCCTGTGTGTACGAGCCTTTACAGGATAATTCGGGTTGAACTATAGAAACGGTAAAAAGCAAAATTTTAGGTAATTGACAATATCGCATCTCGGTAAAAAATACGGTTTAAAACAGCGATGCGTTTGATGTTAGTTGAATTGAGATATTTTGCAGTTATAATTAAGTAAAAAATAAAAAAAAACTGTGGCACTCCGGGAGTGCCAACAGAAGTGAGAACTTGAACAATTACGTGTGTATTTTGTGAATCGTCTTATAAACAAAACACGCGCGGTACTGGCTACGGCCATCCGTCTTACGAATTTTCGATCAGGTCACGTGTCCTGACGCGAGTTTAACATTTTTTACCCATTACAAAAAAAGTGTTCAACGCCGCTAAAGAAGTTTTTCACTTCAAAAATAAATGCACGGCTCATTGGAATATTTTAAGGTAGTTCTTTAATTTATTATCATTACATAAAATATGATAATTTAAAGTTTGAGAACTATGCGACCATTAGCTCTGTTTTACGAATGTTTTATCATTATTTTTGAATCATTATTTTTTTGAACATTTGACAATACTCTCCTTGTAATAATTAGGAATACGCCCAACTGTGCGACACAAAACTGAGTGCTTGGCCAGACTGCAAACGCAGGCGTGGGGCGGGCGCTGCGCGGTTTACTCAAACATAAGAGCTTCATTTGAGCGTCCACAGTGGGCACGCGGGCGCAGTGAGCGACGCGGGCTGCTTGGAGCGCACGGGTAACTCAGGGCCAAACCACACGGGCG
The DNA here is from genome assembly GCA_927399505.1 of Luperina testacea. Lineage (NCBI taxonomy): Eukaryota > Metazoa > Arthropoda > Insecta > Lepidoptera > Noctuidae > Luperina > Luperina testacea. The sequence goes on from OV656771.1 coordinate 8,222,847, forward strand.
GCGCGGCTGCGGCGCGGCGCCTGAGCGGCGCCGCTGCGGTTTTCTACATACAAAAATGCATTGTAGCCACAGCGGCGCCGTGCGGTGTGCTCCGGCGCCGCGCCGCGCGCGCATCGGAATCGAGACGAGGCGGGGAGGGGTGTAAGCAGAGCGGAGCCGGAGCGGCGCCGGAGCGGCGCCGGAGCGGCGCCGGAGCGGCGCCGGAGCGGCGCCGCTCGCTGTTGTTTGTAGTATTACAGACTGTCGCATAGCGATGGGCAACCCCTCATTTTGCCGCCGCTGCGGCGCCGCCGCGGCTCCGTAGAACGCTGCGACGCCGCTCTGCCCGTGTGGTCGCCAGCGCGGCGAAATGGCTTGCGGTGCGGCGCCGCGCCGCCCGTGTGGTTTGGCTCTCACGCCATAGCTCGTTCATACAAGTGGCTGAAGTGAATGTGCGGGCGGCTCGCGCGAGGATCGTGGTTCCAAAACCATTTCGAACTTTTAGGTTTCATAACCTTATTTTTCTATTTTTAGTGCTGAAAATTATAAGATTGAGACGAGACGTTGGAGACGTCAAAAAGTAAGCAGATTGGGAATACTTTCAGTGCCTCCCATGAAAAAAAAACAAGTCATATAATCTCAACTTTAGGGAAAACCATAATGATAATGCAGTCATGTGAAAATTTAATTGATTCAAACCAAACGTTAAAAATAAATTCACTAAAAAAAAAACGAATCCGAGTTCTGAATGATCGTTAATCAATATAATGATAAGCTTAAAGAAAATCCATTCCCTTTAAATCATTATAAAATCATTCGAATTATTTTGTAATAAAATGTAATCTTAGTTAAAACAATCTGAATTTCGCGTAAGAACCCTTTAACCCTTCTAAAATCTGCGTGCCCGATTTTAAATGGACAGCAACATGGCCCTCTATTGGCTAGATCATGTCCCTTGTCAATTCCATTACAAGATTGATTAGGACAGTGACAAAACAAAATTCAAAACGCCTTAACCGACCTTCCGTAACTTTGTCTTCTTAAAATCTGCATTTATTTACGAGGATAAACATATACACTGGATTACCTTCTAATACTAAGGGCTGAATTTTCAATAGGTACTCAGACAGTTATCTAAAAAAAAAAACCCCAAAAAAAAAGGAAAAGCTACAAACAGCCATATATAAACTTCAGTTTTAAGAGAGTCCCCCTTACTAATAAACGTATTATATCAGATGAATACACAACGATTTCTCTCTTTCAGTAGTCAGTAATTTGACTTTCGAAATAAGAAGACAAAGCGTTGTGTAACTATACAGACACTCGTTCGATACATCGTTTATTAGTAAGGGGGTTCAACTGAAGAATAAATATGGCTGTTAAACAGCATTTGTATAGAAAATATATCAAACTGTCATAATTATTCTCCGCAAAAATGTTATCTGACTGTTGAAAAATCAGCCATAAATAAACTAACAAACTATAAAAAAACGTAATATCGTAACTATCTACAAGTTAAAGTATGGCGTCGAAAAATTCCTTCGCGTCACTGTCATCTAGTAATGTACCCAAGAGACTAGCGGTATTGCTACGTTGTACGAGTATTGTATACATACTTTGGCTCTGGCCATAGTAAAAGCCAGCCCTTGGATCACGGGGAGTGTCAATCTTCCTAATAGATATAAATGATGCCTCATATTAGAGAAACAGACTGTTTTTATTACCTGAATAATTCAAAGTCATGAAAAGGAAGGTCGTAATAAGGATTTCCTTTGAAGGTCAATTTATTTTCATAGTATCTGTCTGATAAACAGTTAGTTGATTTATTAAAATAAGAAGAATAATTATTATTCAGTCTTCAAATATGCTGAATAGAAAAGTATTATATTTTTTATGACAATTTCAGAGGTTTTTGTTGAACGCCTTTTATGAAGAAATACTCATTTTAACAAGTAATAGAATTTTTGATTAAAATTTTTGATGACGTTGAATTTTGGTTACAATTTTTACCGATTCTTGATTAGGCAGGACTTTAATCAAAATAAAAAAGGATTCTTCTCGAAAACTATAGAATTAATTGGAAATGATACTTCTGGAAAACTAGAATTGCAAGGTTTTTATGCAATCTATTTTTCGGGGATCCGTGTCTGAGAATGAGAACCTAACTTTGTTGGCAAATTAAAAGATAAAATAAAAAAACACGAACAGTTTAGGAAAAATTTTATAAATAAAAAAATATTAAATTGGACTTGACGAAGGTCTTCTAAGAAATAATGTTTAGATTCTAACATAAAAATCTTTTAATATTGTGTCAAGAGTTAATGAACTGCCAAAAAAACATTTTAAGTAACTGAAATACAAAAAAGATTAAAGAAAGGACCTTTTTACGCTTTAATAACTCGTCTTAGATGTCATGAACACAGACTGTATCTAAATGTAAAGGTTTAAAAATACAAGGTACGTGATTTTACTAAAGAGGTCGCTTAGCATATTTTTGTGGGAATTTTTGCATGCACGAGACTGCTACATATATGTGGCAATAGATATGCAAATGTAAAGTGTCTAACCACCATGTTGGTGCTAGTTTTCATTTATTCAAATATATTTTTATTAATGCAGTGGACCACATTTCTGTTTAATCGTTTGAGCATGAAATGATTCAAACTCAAAGATTTTCAACAAGCCATTTACAGGCAAAGAGTCGGTCGGTTAGTTAGAAAGTTGAAGCTAGTTCCCCTAGCCCGTTCCAAAACGTAGATCAAACTCAAACTCAAAGCATTTATTTCAATTAAACCATTTACAGGCACTTTTGAATCGTCTTAATTAAATAGTCGGTCATTTAGTCAGAAAGTTGAAGCTAGTCGCCTATTCCAAAACGTAGATGTCTATAAAGAAGGACGGGCGAGAAACTCCAAGGACACTCTTTTAAATCAAGATCCAACACGGCTGTCCCATTTCAAAACCTAGTAAGGGACACTTTTTACAAAAATCGTTTTATTGCATAATCTTGCTAACCTAGAAGGTCTCTACCAAATACAAAAACACCAGCGTTTTAAACTTACATAAAAGGAAATATATTTTAGCATCGATACCTAGTAAGTGCACCATTCACTCCCTAGTGACCATTTTAAAACCTGGTAAGTCACTTTAACCAATTCAAAACCTCTTTTACAACCATTAGCATCAATATTACGTTTATGCGCTCTCCTGTAAAATTTCATTTTAAGTACTTACTAGGTTTTGAAATGGGGCAGCCGAACACATGCGCCACCATCAGCGAGCCATGCTCTTTCAAGTCAAAAGCAAAAAATCATAATAAACGGATTCATGGTTCTTACATTTACAAAATTTTAAAAATGCTTCTAAATTATACAAAACTATAGTTTGCAATTTATTTCAAAAACATGAATAAAATTTTACTACCAAACAGGAAGAGATATTTAATATTGAAGCATTCAACAGTTAAAACTTGATTGAATAAAATAAAAAATAATAAACATTATGTTCGTAAGGTCAGAAACATAAAAAAAAATCTCTTCCAAATATTGAAATTTTAACTAGTGAGCCCAAGTGCCTGTGGAGCAGGACCAGCATTAAGTCAAGCATTTATTAGATAAAAATGCTTGACTTAATGCTGATTCTGCATATAATCATCCAATCCAATTATAATATGCTTGTCTACATAGCGTGCGTTTACTGCTTGTTTTAAATTTGTTCTCATTTAGTTGAAGAATATCGAGTGGTATTTTATTATAACATTTTACACAGTTACCCATAAAAGTAGTTTTTACTTTAGACAATCTGTAAACGCGGTTGGTCCAATTTGTTCCTATTTCTAATGTTAAAATGATGCCTGTCACTTATCTTACCAAAAAGATGTAGATTTTTTCGATATCTATGGAGAAGACCGGGCAAGAAACTCAATGTACATACAATCTTTTAAATTCAAATATGTATTTTAAAATCTTAGATACATCATTTTTGTTGTGAGAAGAAATAAACAGAATATAAAATAATAAACTTATATCAAATAATATTATACCTTAGTTTTTTCCACCTAAGATGTTTTTTAATACCTAGAAAACTATCATTGGCATCTTTCTGCTGTCAGATACCACGTGGCAGCTGCCCTTTTGTACCAGTGACGACACTGTTTTTTTTTTCTAAACAACATGACTGCTATAATTCTATATTACTACATTGCGAATACTGCCCTAATAATCATGCTTGGCGAGTAGAATAAATGTCAGGAGTTCAGCAAATATGCAAGAATATTGTATGACCTTACCGTATGACCTTTCTACGGTTTTTACCCATAGAACTAACAGCGGGGTAATTGCGTAACACACTTAGAATGGCGATGTCATTTTGATAGTTCAACAATATTTATTGCTTTATTGACGTTGTTGAACTGACGAATTTTTCAAACCAATAAAGCAATGGATTAGCATTTTCCTTCAAAATCTTTCAGATTTTAATTGAAAGTGTGTTACGTAAAGGCTCCTACAAACAGACGCGACACGCGATATAATCGCGCGCGACACAAAGGCACCGCTCGTTGCGCGACTGCGGTTCCTTTGTGTCGCGCGCAATTTATCTCGTGTCGTGCCTGTTTGAAGGAGCCTTAATTCAGGTTCTGGTCTTTGCAGTACCATACCATATCGTACAGTTCACTTTTTTAGCAACAAAATGTTATAATATACATAAATGTGGTTACAATAGTTGCACGGAGAGAACATACATTAACGTGAAGTCACGAGTTTTAACGCGAGATTCGTTAATGTTATGCACGTCTCGGGAAAATTGCATGGCTTGATAAATGCATACAATCACATACGTACATAGCCTCACGTTCATGGTTGAGCAAAACAATTACTGTTAAAATATGGAACAATTTTTAGTTTTAGCTATCTTTCTACCTAAAGAATTTTATGCATAGGTATAACTCCGGTAAATGATGATAATGAAGAAATCAGTTGCAATGATAGGATGGGGAAAAACTATACCAAGAAACATCACCCACAACACCCAGGTCAACCTATTCCAACTGCTGCCAAAAATAACAACAAACAATTTATGGAAATAAGATTATGAATAAAACAAGAATAAAGTTATTAGGACAGAGTTCGTGAAACACAGAATAAAAATAACAAAATAAAAACTGATAGAAATGTTTTGACAACAAATAGCGTGTGTCTCACGGCTGCGATAAAAAAGTTCATTTCAACATTAATTTTTATTAATGCCAGACAGATGCTGTCTGACGCTGGTTTTCTAATGTACCTTTAAGGACAAGAAAGTGACGGTCAGTACAAACAGTCTCAACAAACCTAATACAAATTTGTATACTTATAAATAAATAAAGTATTAATATAATGTAATTAAAAAAACAACAACAAGAACGTTCTCAGAAATCACCACTAAGCTTCAAAATATTAAACAATGAGTTCTTTCAGGTGCCAAAATGAATTCAAGGCTTGTATTATATTTTACAGAAATATAACCAACTTTAATCTTTCAAGTTTCCTCTCTCAATAAAAGGAAACAAAAAAAAACACCTTCATAACAAATGCTAATTAAAAATCGTGATTAAGGAAAATTGTTACCCTTAAGCCAGAAGGGAATAATAACAATAAATAATTTTGTGACGAGTTTATTATGAACAATATCGTTGATACGACATTGGGTCCCCCAGTATGGGGTAATGACGTAATCAAACTGTACCCTGCACATCTGACGTACCCAAGAGGGGCAAACGCACGGTTACTCCTGGTAATGGGTACGATCATAGACTAAAACTCCGAAAGCATTATAATTGCCTACATTTTCGGGGCGTAAGTTACGTTCAACACAATCAGGATTATCATCACATCAAGCGATGTTGCACTTCTGCAACTGCAGCGCACATCACGTAACGTTTTTTTTTTATATTTCATTTTCATATGACATACCTAAAATCCGTCCATCCATCCGTCTGTCTGTTAGCAAGCTGTATCTCATCAACCGTAATAGGTAGACAGTTGAAATTTGACATAAAGTGTGTATTTGTATTTCCACTTTAGCAACAAATAATAAAAATAAAGTTAAAAATTAAAGGGGGGGTCTCCATGCAAAAACTTTTTTTCGGCATTTTTTGTCTTGTGATACGGGACCCTTCGTCTGGGAGTTCGACTCGCACTTGGCCGGGTTTTTTTATTTATATTATTTCCACGTAAAGAAATATCAACTGCATGAAAGTGTAAATTAAGTAGACTTTAGAATGACTAGTACCTACTATTGAAGAAGTCATAAAAGTCGAACCAGTAGTGTAAATTGAACCTCACGAGTAGTAGTTATTACAGTTATTTATACAAATGCACATGTTATTATTTGTTTACATTTTTGGAAACTGAATTGCGAACGCCGACTACCTACATGATTTTCGTTTCTACTCGAATTACTTATTCCGTAGTTTGAAACAGTGTTGGGGTGTTACAGGGTGATTTATTACGCGCTAAACGGATTGGCTGCTGAGCCGAAGATTTGCTGTATCGATGGACTATGCACCCTCGAATAGGGGCTGCTCTTGCTTCGTGTTTTTTAATTGCATCTGTAGTCTATTAGGTTTTGTATGAATGATGTATGAAGTTGTCTATTGATGTTGAATGGATAATAGCTGGAAGAATGGGCAATTATTTTATTTTAGTTAAGGAAACATATACAGGGTCAAGTTTAATTATCTAGCGAAACTCCGCAGACGTGATGGGCATCGATATTTAAATATTATAAAAAAAAAAAATTGATATAATTATTTTTTATGGGTTCATTGACCGCAGTTAGAGTGCCTAGTCACTTGAAATATCAGTTTAAAAAATCTATTTGATTGTATAAATAAAAAATAAAATCATTTTAATTCGAGTATCATTATACCTCCATGTAAACGCGGACGAAGAGGAAAACGAAATTATAAAGAACAAAACAATTAAAAGCCTTTAATAATTTTCTTAAGAATTATAAAACGGAAAATACTCGTTCCACAAAGTGTTCACTTCTCTTTATCCATCAGTCAAACTGCCGGAATATCAAAAGTGGTTCGCCGAGATCGCCTTTTGATATTTCATTTTTTTGTTAAATTTTCACGGAAATTGTTAACGTTTTAGGTGATTACTAGGTAAGTATCACAAATTTACACAGTGCAAAAAGTTCCTTAAAGCTTGAGTGATGCCAAACTTAAAGAGAATCCTGCTAAGTCTTTCTTTAAAAAAAAGCAGGAAATAAACTTCTGAGCTGTAGTGCCGACTAAATATATATTATACAGTCCGTTTACCGTTATTTTACCTCTGACAGCAGCAAACTAACTGCAACTTTATAGTAACGATAGTAAAGATCACAATGATTTTGACAGACTTGTCAGTGACAGCAACTCAACAGCAACCTTAAAAAATCAGTATAAAGATCACTATGATTTGTACAGTGATGCAAAATCAGAAGTAAAATAACTATGAACAGACTGCACTTCTACAATCAGCTGTTTAACGTCCAGAAGACCTAAACATTTCTTAAATTATTCCTTCAATAAGACAAACGAACTCCTCTCGATAACCGCAGGAATGGAATCAGAAATACAACAAAAAGCTTTGTTCATGGGAGAATTGTCTCAATAAACTTCAAACGAAGCGACAATGTCACTAAACAGCAAAACATAAGACGTTTATATTTTAAACAATCTTAATGACCAAAGAATTTACTTTGACTTAACACATATTTCTTCCATAATGACGTCCATTTATTTTAACGCCTTCAAGAATCTCGGACAGACATTTGATAAAGTAATCTGAGGCAATTTTCTTGCGGAACCCAAGTCTTCTCTACGGGGACGTGAAAAAAAAAATGAATCTGAAATGGCCACTTGGAACAACAATAGTGATTTAAAAACACAATAGAGATGTGGGGAAAACTGATGGATTGACAGTGTGTGCAGAATGGGGATGTGATGCGACTGATTTGCTCTTTTTTGTTGTGTAAATATTGGTTTGAGAAAAGTGCTTTAGTTCGGGACGAAGCACCAATACGAAATGATTTAATTTCTTAATTACGCGTTCATATATTGAATGTAACTTTACTTAAGTGTTTTCTAGGCTATTTTTTTTAAAAGAACAACGTCAAACACAACTTAACAGGTGACGTGTGTATTGTGAATAATATTTAATATTTTAAAAATATATAAAATATTATTCACAGATAGTGAATGATGAGTGATGATAGTGGGGATCGTAACTAATAAGTTACCCTAATATCCTAAGCACAAAACTAATATCAAATTTTAATTGTTTCACACTCAGCTCAAAGGGCACATAAATATTAATTGCCCGTTTCCAATGCAATATCGACACCCCTCACTAACTCGCGTGCGGGCCATAGGGAGCGAAATGTGCAAACAATTAGAAAGGAGTTCTTTTTTGCGCCCTACTCCAGGGGTGACGCACAATGGCACTTTATGTCAACGACAACTCGCTTCTATTTAAATGCGGCCGGCTCTATCTTGCACTAGACATCTGTTACTTTCACACCGACCGTAAATTATATTGTAATGGCACTGGAATATAATCGGATTTCGTTTTTTTATGATAAATGAATCGGATTTATTTTTGTTTTTTAATGTCTGACTGCGAAAGACGAAATTGTTTTGTATTATTTTTGATGCCTCTAAGTCATTTTCACACAATAAATGGGATAGTATTATCAGCCTATAACGTTCCCAGTACTGGGACACAGGCCTCCTCTTTGTGAGAGGCAGTGGTAATCCACCACGCGGGCCCAGTGCGGGTTCGTAGATGCCAAATGTCTTTGAATTTTTGGTTTATACATATCTACCGGTTTCCATACGATGTTTCCCTCCACCGTTTCGAGAGCAGTGGTAATGAAATAAATTACATAAAGTAAAGTGCCTGCCTGGTTTTGAACCCACGACCTACAACTCGTAAGTCGGGGCCACTACCCTCTGGACCACTGCTCAATTATTTGGATACGCAATTGAGTATCAGGAATCTATATTTAGTAGGCATCAGGTAAGGTATTTGTGTACATACAATGATGTTACATGGCGTTTAATCTGAGACAATAATCGATACTTGGTTGTATGTGTAAATTGAGAATGTCTACAGAGAGCTAATCACGTAAACTATTTGTACCTACATGTTAACCAATTATGTATATTGAGTGATTAGTTGCTAGGACAAGTGTATTACAATGGCATTCATGCAATATCTAAAAGCTACAGTTGCGGAGAACCCCAATCGGCGAAAATATTTCAATCTTATTAGGAGTTATAATTATTATATTCGAGCCATTTGCGGTTGAAACACTAGGGCATGGGGGGGTCACAGTCCCACTTGGTTTTTCGAGACATCGCCAAGCAGTTGGTTGACTCTTCACGTGACCAGAGGCCTATTTTGTTGCCAAAAAAATCAAAATCGCCATACATCGTGGCAATGCTACCAACCTTTTGGGCACTTTTCCTGTTGACGAAGATACAGACGAATTTTTTGATGCCCTGTGATTGGTTTCCTCTTTTTATTAATATTATTTATTTTAAGTCTCTTAGCATATATACATAATGTAATTAAGTAAAAAAACGTTATATAAATATTAAACTTTACCTAGAAATACAAAAACACGGGATCAAAGTAAACTATAGGGTATTAATCACATCTATCGATTCAAACAATATTGTTCAAGTTGACACAAAGGAGGGTGACAAGCTCTCCCCACGCGTATTTAAATCTCTTCACAAAGATTCTTTTGATAACGGTCTTTTGTAAGCTGAAGTACGACCCAAAGTCCCATTTTTCTCCTAAATACATAAGCACTGGCAATCGGAAAACTCAACGCGGGATCCACTTCGTGTGAACCTATTCGATCTCATGCATTTAAATTCAGAATTAGTCGAAAGCCTTGCCGCAGACTGACCTTTTGCCGAAGGTGAGCAAGCTATTCCTCGGATTTCTCTTTAATACCGTTTCCATTGAAAACGTGATTGATTTAATGGCCTTTTGTATAATATAAAAACTTTATAACTCGACTTCGTTTTTAGAAGTGTCAAAACTAAAAATAAAAACATTGATTTTGTTTTAAAAGTTTTGCTTTTCGAACAGAGATAAGTAACCGTGTCTTTCCATTTTGTAAGAGACGTGGTGTGACAACATAAATAATCTATCAGAAGACAGGCCCGTGTGTGGCAGGCAGAAAAATGTATCTGGGACATAAAAGGATGGTGGAGGTCGGTTCGTTACGTTTTGTCGGTCCCAGGGGCGTGCCTTTCGCGGTGGGCTAGTAGCACTGTAGGTACATGAATGTTTTATGCTAGCGTCACAATTCAGATTTGTATCCACTAGTGGAGTAAGTTTATAGCCCGCTCTTGTCCCACGTCGGGCAATAAAGGGGAGTGTTTATTGTTTTCCGTATTGCGAGTTCAAGGTTTGGCCGCTTCGGCGCGATTTTATTGCCTCTAAATTGTGCCATAAAGTAATGCCATGATTAAGTACTGCGCTTTGGTGAGGAATATTTGATGATTTTATTTATTTATGCTAATTAGGTAATGTAACCAACAGTAATACGGTCCTACCTTTTTGACTCGACAAGTAAATTACCAATATTGAACCGTAAGTACCTACATTACATAGGTTAGGTAATTTACTTGTCTTATTTGTTTGAGTGAGGATAAAAGTATTTCAGCCTATGTGAAAACAATTTGAAAAGACACAATGTATAAAGAAAACAACCCATATTTTTTGTAGTTTTTCCCGGTCAAAACTTGTATGAGGAAAATATCATTTCCTCACTTTGATGTGGCTGATTTAATATTTATTTATACGCTATCTATTGTGTAACGGAAAGATTTCTACTACATATCGCCTATGACTCTGTTTTGTAAACAAGTAACAAAATATAACTTATTCAAAATTGTATAGATGTAGCCTCAGTATTTATAGTACTTTCGAATTCATTATGAGATTCCATGAATAACAAACCAAAATTGTCTCCATTTTAATAATTACGTTAAAAATTTATACAAGAAAAATTCTCGTGGCTTTCGTTTCTCTTTTACTTGTACCTAAATTAATTATCTCCACGTTAATTTACAAGAAGTTAGTGTTTGTAATAATACTATAACACCGTTGTACAAATTAATTAACCTTTAGGAAAATATAGATTATTGAAGCATTTAACAATTCATACTTTAATTAATATAGGGTAAGATGTCGGAGGGTCGATAAGAAAGGTTTACAGATATAGGCAAATAATCTTACGAAGTACACGTATATAAGTACAGACGCCAGCACATCAAGCTACCCGAAACTATCAAAATTTCCTAATCAACTTTGAACCTTCTGCTGTAGCAATAAAGTTGAAAATCTATTGAAGAAATTTGACAGATTGTAGTAGCTTGATGTGCTGGCGTCTGTACTTATCGAGCAAACTTCATTAGCCGTTTGATTCTCTGGTATATACATAGAACGAATATTATACATATACTGGGGTTTGACTGTGTTAACTTGAGATATTGCCAGAGCAATCTATCAACGTGACCTTTCTTTGAAGGGTTACAACACAGGTTTCACTGTTCGTATATAGGTGTTGTGGTCTTGTTGGTTGTCCAGGTTACCAAAGGTACCAATCAAAACTCTGATTGCTATTTTGGACATTTTAGGTAGTTTTGACCGTAATGCAACAATTGATGAAGCTCAAGTCTAAAACTGTACCTATTCGAACCCAATCTAATCTGAATGAGAAATTGAACCTTCAGATTACAATAATAGAAAATGGACCCTTTAATTAATATCATAATCAATTTTTAAATAGAATAGGTACCAAGAAGTAAGAAATCATTGACACTTGTAGTAATAGGTACAATATTCTAAGTTTACACAAAAGAGCGATATCTAAATAAGTGTTACCTAATGTAGACTTTAAAGGCTCTTTCAAACAGGCGCGACACGTGATAAAATCGCGCACGACACAAAGGCACCGCAAGTCGCGCAACGAGCAGTGCCTTTGTGTCGCGCGCGATTATATCGCGTTTCGCACCTGTTTGTAGGAGCTTTAAAATAGCCCCACATTGTAAGAAAATATTTGTAACTATGCTCAATTGTAGGAACGATAAAAAACCGCCATCTTTACGTAAAAATGCTTCAGAGTAAAATTAACTAACTTCAACAAACGAGGTACTCAAAAAAGCTGTAAATTTTATGTTACAATGTTATGCCCCGTATGTATGTTGAGAGCTTTTAACTGAAACGTGACAAGACGACTTTATTTTGTTTTTGTATCATATAGAAAAGAAGGTGTGTTTCTAGCACCTATGACATTACATTTGCACGATTATGTATTTTTCCATTCCGTTCCATTCTCACTTTTAATTTACACGACAAGAAAAGAAAAGAAAAGAGTGTTATACAATGAGCGTGGTATATCTCTCTTTTCGTATAAAGCTTTTTGTTTTTTTCTTTCCCGTAATTGATATGCAATAAAATAATATTCTGAATATTCTATCTATCTAACACTAGACAAAAAATCTATCCATTTTATGGGTAAAACCTTTGCGATCCCTTGTAACTGGATTACCAGATGAAAAATTTAAATTTCCGGAGAAAAAGCCTGATTTCCTTAAAAAAACCGGTCAAGTGCGAGTCGGACTCGCGCACCGAGGGTTCCGTACTTTGTATGTATGTAAATAGTTTATCACGGGTTTTTTTTTAATGTAGGTACCTACAAACTTACGGTTTAGGTTTTTTTTTTTTTACTTGTGCTACATAATCTTGCTTCTTGCTAAATTTCATGATTCTAGGTCAACGGGAAGTACCCTATAAATTTTGATTTCGTTGAGAGTGCCGAAATATACTTATTTAGCGGCATAAACGGGTGTATCTTTTTTTACGTTCACTTAGGTGTTTCATTTTTTCACAGCTTCAAGGGACTGTAGAGCTGAGTACCTATATAGTTTTAATTTCAACTCGATACCTCCACGCGTTCCTCGGGAACGCGTGGAGGTATCGAGTTGAAAAAGGGTTTTGACAGACAGACAGACGTACGGATGGACGGACAACAAAGTGATCCTATAAGGATTCCGTTTTTTCCTTTTGAGGTATGGAACCCTAAAAATCCTGAGAATTAGTCGCAATTTCAGATTTCGTAACGTAAAATTTAAAAAGACCTATTTTATTAATAATTTTGTGCACTGAGGATCTCGATTCTCGAGAGTCATGCTCACACGTGGCGCGGGTAGCAGCGGAGTGCAAATCGTCGCCTTAGAGTGAAAACCTCGGGAATGCAATACCTCGTAAATAGCATTTTATGCATTTCGGACAATCTTATAGTATCGAACAGTTCTGGATATAACAATTTAAGGTTAAATTTCCATATTAATTAATAAGAATACAGAACCTCATTTTTCGAAGTCGGTTAAAAAATCATAAAAGACACCGTACAAAAAATTTAGAGCACGCAGTTCTTTCTTCCTCTTGAAAAGTTACTTCTTTTACACTTACACTCCCGTAAGGTATCATCGCAAAAGAAATATGAATGAAAGTTTCGTAGATAAATAAGTGTTGATTTTATTTCATGACCAAAGTTGATTTTTTAATCTAGTCACTAAGTATATAAAGTAATTTGTTTTTTGTTTTATGCCTTTTTAATAAAAAGATCTAAAAATTCTACTCTATTTTATTGAAAATTCTAAAAATACTGGGTTATACAAAATCCGGCCGTAATCCTGAAAAGAGTTTAGAAATCTTGAGATCTCAGGACATCCTGAGATATGGTAATCCTCCTTGTAAGCCTACCAAGGCTACATCTGGCTGACAGCCCTAGTAAACAAATAAAATATATATCACCGACGCGTGAGCCTCAAATTACTCCAAATCTGGCACTAGGCTGTGTCCCCGGCCATACATACAAAATATGACATTTCCCCTTTATTCTGACCGTAGTGTACATCAAGCACACTCGTATAAATAACGAATAGGGATTTTTTGCGGGTGTCCGGGTTAAAACATTTGTGATATGAAGGACACCTCAACTGGTTTTTGTCTGTTCTGTACATACATAATATATGTATGTATTCATATGTGAGTGGCATGTTATGTACGTCTTTTTATGCTCATGGGTCTTGTAGGAACATGTTTTCGCTAGAGATTGCAGTCATGAAAAAAACAGATTACGAGACTCGCAAAAATATTTTGTGTATCTCGGGAGTGCAGTGAGAAGAATGAGGAATATAATGAAACTAGTGTTTTGAAGCGATCATTATTATCTTGACTAGATAAGATTTTAGATAAGGAAGTTTTTTATTTTATTGAAAAGGATAGAATAGCTTAGGCTCGCTTAACCTCGCACAAAAAGTCTGTCTAAATAAGGTCTCAGCACAAAACTGAATTAATAGGAACGAAATAATGATCAAATGAAACCTACAAAATAAATTGACAGATTTGTTCCCACGTTTCTAATGAATCCAGTATTGATTGAGCGTTCAGAACTAATCAATAGGTCCATTAGTCGACCAAAGTCAATCTGAAGCATTTTCGTCGCGGAATAACAAAGCCGTCACGAAACGAAAACCAATTATCTTCGCTTCAGCCTTAACCTGTCGAGTCGAAATAAAATGTAGAAAACACCAACCGGATGATTGGTTATTACTTTTCCTCGCCGCAAAACCTATCGACTTCCAAATTGGTGCCGCCGTAATAACTTCTCTTCGATTCGATATAAACCATGTGACATGTTCGGAACATTGAATATCTGTGATATTACCTTTGGTGCTCTCCACGACGCAGTCTATCCTCCAGAGAACCAGGGCCGCGTATACCGTAAGTAGCATCTTGCCACCGCGGGAGCAAAATAATTCACTTTTATGGCCCATCTTCATACACAGCCAAATTTTCGGCAATGCCGCCTTTTATAGGCGAAAGTCGAAACATCACAACACCACTTTGTTGCTCGAAACAAAAGTCGTCGCGACACTGAACGTTATGCGATAGTTACGACGAACACTTTTACTGCAGCGAATTTATACCGAGCGACAAAAGTAATTTGTGTAGTATACGATGCATTGACACTGCCTTCCGTTTTATATTTCTTTGTTGTTTTATCTGTAACAAAAGAAAATGGAGTTAGGGACGGTTTGTGTTGAATTTTCGCAGTTTAAAACGATTCATTGGTTTCGACACCACAGATTTAACGTAGCATAGCGTTTGACATAGAGCCAGGCTGCGTCAAATGGCGTATCCACTGTTTTGGAAGCTCGAATATAAAAAATATCTTCTAAATATTTCAGTATGTTACAAAAAGAATGCTACCTCGAGGGAAAAATACTCGTAGTTAGTGCTAAAATAAACATAAGCTGAACTCAGGTGGTGGATTAGTAATGCTAAAGTAGGTTGTAGTAGCTTGTAATAACAAAACATTTAGGATAAACCTCTTTCGTGAGCGCTTATCTTGGTAAAAGAAAAAGAAAATTTAAGAAAAAAATTCGACGAAGTAAAACTAACATTGAAATTCTGTGTACATTTTACATTGTCCGTGTGTTGCTAGTAAGAAAATGGTATAACGTTTTGAAATCGCAGCAATGTGATTGCGTTTTGGCACTATTGAACGTTTTTATAATGACAGAATCAGGCGTTGGACCAGAAGTAGAAGAAATTCGGGGAATTTTAAACAATGGGTTTAAGTTGTATTTTAACCCAATCATGACAGGATCAATTGGGAATGACGTTTTGGGCACTGTTCCAATTCAGAATTTCGCCAGAAAATGTCCTAAGAGTATATTGTATTATTTTTGCAAAAAAATTAACATCAGTCATTTACCAACCTATTTTGTTTAATATTTTGAAATTGGAGGGAAACTAAAATATGTACATTGGTTCGTATTTACAAAATATAAAAAAAGGATAAAAATATTGAAAAAAGGGTTTATGCGTATTTTTTTAAAACACGTTTAAATAAACAGTTCCACTGAATCCGTAATTACAATACATTTTTTTGTAGCTAGATCAATATTATATGGAGTAAGTAATAGGTATAGAACAAACTTTAGTAGCATATACTGCCTGGCTAGATATAAGCATAGTATATTATAGTTTTTGTTATCTTATAAGAACGTTTGTGTGTTCTGCGTGTTATGAACCGTAACGCTACAATATCTTTTGCAGGCATCAACGTTAAAGGTTCAGTTCCCACTTCAAAGTTGAGAAAGGATCAGTAAAGCTGAAACCTTTTTATAAACGACTTCAAAAAAGGAGGAGGTTATGCTTTCGACGAGAGCGATACATACGACACTTCTTTCCATAACTATATAGTTATGGAAAGAAGTGTCGTAAGTGTTGTATGTGTAACTTTGATTGCGATTGGGACGCAAATTATAATCATAAGTATATACTTATGATTATAATTTGCGTCCCAATCGCAATCAAAGTTTATACGTATTTTTCTTATCATTTTGATTATAATAATAAGAAAACTGGGTAAGTGCGAGTCCGACTCGCACACAAAGGGTTCCGTACAATAAATAACACTACATATTTAAAAAAATATACGTTTCTTTTATGGGAAGCTTTTTTATTTTTATTATTTGTAGTTATACCAGTCATAGTAGTACACACTCTGTGAGAAATTTCAAGTAGGTGTCTACCTACATATTACGGCACAGATTACGGTTCAAAAGACCCCTGCCGAGGCCCTGTGACAGAGAGACGGACGGACGGGTGGACAGCAGAGCCTTAGTAATAGTCTCGTTAGCACCTTTAACTAATCTTAAAATCAACTTCTGTCCTAAAAACTTATTCATGGTAATCACAGTTAGAAACTAAGAATATCAACGCGGAATCATCACTTACTGTAGTAATCCCATTAAGAGGGCGCCGACCAAACGCCGACCGCGCGCGCAGTGGTGCCCTCATCGTTTGTTAACGGAAAATAGTGACCACTATTATCCGTTTTAGTGATTATAATAAAATTAAACAATATAAAACTACCGTTTATAATAATATTAACGTATAATCTTATGGAGCACAACTTAACGTGATTATTTTCTGCATTTTTATTCTAAAATAAAAGAAATAACCAAACAAACGGTGAGGGCGCCACTAAGCGGTCGGCGTAGCCTTAAGGGAATGGCGCTACTTGCGTGAGCAATTTTATTTTATGGTAGAACAAACTAACTTCATGTATAAGGTCACGTAGGTATTTACCTATTAATGTAATGTACACAATGCCTTCCTTAGCCTTTGAAACTTTCGGAAATTCTAAGTACAGTTCAATGTTTACGTAATTTTGTTTGAAAGCTATTAGCTGAGTAGGGAGACTTTTAGTTTGATCTTAAACTTATTATGTTGAAACATATTTGCGGAAACTTTACGGAAAAACCTGAAAGTCTGACAACCAGTCTTACCAAGGAGTATCGTGGATGTCAGATAGGCAGTCGATTCATGTAAAATTGTATGCAGTATTTTACATGAATCGACAGCTGCTTCTGGTTAGACTGGAAGCCGACCACAAGATACATAGTTGGTAAAAGGTTAAGCAGATTGATAGAGAGAGGTATGTATATATATATCTATGTATTCATTCTTGTATTTTATAATTAGTTTCGTGTTATCTATAATTATCTTATGTTGCATCTGCCATCTTTTCTCTCTGCATCACCCTGAAGTTGACTAGAACAAAATTCCGCAGGTATTAAGTCCTTCTTTGTACGATATTTTACACTTTTATATAAAGTTTTATGCTCAATTGCACTATCTTCAAAAGCCAAATACCTCAAGCTCTTAAACTTAAAAAGATTTCCTTCGGTTTCTTTATATATTTATGAATGGCGTCTGAAAGACGGTTACCTACTTGAAAATATTAACGTGGTGGAGGGGCGAACGTCGAGGGCTGCAAACTCGACATGTTACAGAAGTACTCTGTAGAGCCTCCTTGAGAACGAGGTCCTCGTCGTGAGGAAGCTAATGTCCTTTACCTAAATGATGTAAAGAGTACAAAATAAGGCTGGTTTGTAAGACTGTTTTTTAAGCAAAAAAATCGGTTGTCTGTAAAGTCGGTTTACGGACGATAGTTTAACGTGACAACGTCATAACAAAACATTAATGAAATTGCCGAACGCGGAGGCCGATTCGGCAGCGTTCGACATCATCTGTCTCTCATCGCTCGTTCCGCGCTCTCGCTTGCACTTCAAGCCGCCATGGAACGCTACAACGCTACAGAGCGAGGCCGCGAGGTAACGCTACATGAGTCATGTTTTTTCGTGTGTTCAGCCAGCTTCATCGATTTATTAGACGTTGTCCGTCAAAAATAATACCGATAGGTATAGTCGACCTGGGGACTCGTCGCTAAATGATAACAGCCGCACGGGTCGATTGAAGGTCGATTGAAGGCTTGCTGTGGTCGGTTCGTGAATGGGTTACCATCACTTATATATCGAGACTCCTCCGTGCCTCGGAAAGCAGGTTAAGCTGTTGGTCCTAGCTCACCGTCCGATCAGGACCAGGCCCGTGCCGGACGGCGCATATGTGTTCCACGCGCGCCTCAAAGAGAAGTCAGCATCAACCGAAGGGGCCCGTCAGGACCGAAGCCTGCCGGGTCAACGGCATTGTCCGAAAGGGTTACCGCTGGCTCGGAACATAAAGGGCTAAGGAAGGATCACGGGTGGGTTTTAGTCAGTAAGAGTCCGACACTCCCTTTATTTGATGATAAGCTGTTGGTCCTGGCTGTCAAATCTTTGACAGCCGTTACGGGTAGTCAAAAACCCAAAAGTTTGGCAACCAGTCTTACCAAGACATATTATTGTGTTATCCAGTAACTGAGTTTTGGATGTCAGATAGGCACTCGCTCTACTTAAAATACTGAAATTCAAATGCATCCGGTTATGCTGGAAGCCGACCGAAGATATTTGGGTAATGGCTAGGCAGGTGTATTTGTCTATATAACAGTTAGATAGTTTTAAGGCTCCTTCAAACAGGCGCGACACGACACGCGACATAAAGGCACCGCAAGCCGCATAACGAGCGGCGGCGGCGCCCTTGTGTCGCGCACGATTATATCGTGTGTCTCGCCTGTTTGTAGGAGCCTTTAACCTTAGTGAAGTTTTAATTTGGTGGGAATTGTTACCAAAAATGATAAATCAGTTACGAGGTCGACTATAGCTACTTCTATTTTTGTGATTAGTTTGAAGAATTAGTAAAGACTGAATGAAACTATTTATTCTACATCAAAAAAGTAGTGGCAATTATTTAAATTCCTTTATGGTATATATGTATGTAATTATGTATATTGGACAGAGAGTTGTTTATAAGTGAGCCTAAAATTTACTTATTGTTGGGACACAGGCCTCCTCGCGATCAGACGGAGCCACGCAGGCCACTGGGCCACGCTACATCTACAAACTAGCACTGGCTGGTTTGTAGATATAGCGTGGCCTAGTGGTAACGGCTGCGACTTACGAATTGTAGGTCGTAGGTTCGAACCCAGACAGGCGCTTAGGTTTGTCTAAATTAATTCATCACCACTGCTCTCAAAATGGTAATGGAAAACAATGGAAATCCGCATGTTCTAGAATCTAAAATTCGATGACGTGACATCTACCAACCCGTACTATCTAGTGATAGGTTTAATCTCAATTCAATTATGAAATCACTGTAGAAGCTTGAGTTGATGTCTATCAAAATTAACTAAATTTAGATTGTTTGGAATGTTGAAGCAAATGAAATCACGAACCTATTAAGAAGTTTTAAAACTAATTTGGTATACCAACAACAAAACTCTTGAAACTTAACATTCTTAGAATCTCACTCTCACTCATAATTTTGTAGTTAACTGATTACTTAAATAAATTGAATACTTGAGTACCTAAATTAAATTAGCAACTTTAGATTATGAAAGATCTATAACTTTTCTTAACAACAACGAAAACAAAGTTTACCTAATTTAAATCAGGGATTTTGATCAAGATATCAGCAACTTTAATATTTGAAAATAAACTAGATTGGGTACTTTAATTGGATAAACTTCTAATACTAAAAAAACTAACAGATTCTGAAATAAAAATGTAGTATCACGAAAACAAAGTTTACCTAATTTAAATCAAGGATTTTGATTAAGATATCAGCAAGTTTAATATTTGAAAATAAACTTGATTAGGTACTTTAATTGGATAAACTTCTAATACTAAAAAAACTAACAGATTCTGAAATAAAAATGTAGTATCCTTACCAAACTAAAACTATTAAAAAATTGCATCGACAAATTATTTTCTCAAAATACCAATTCAGGCATTAATAAAATTAATGCACAATGTTTTCATATGATCTGACCAAGATTATGTCGGGACTTTAAAAGAGACTGACTCTTGAGTTTGTTTCGCCATTTTTTCTTGGGGGTAGGAAATGTCGAATCCATATAGCTTATTCTTTTATAATATGACGTGTAAAAGTGATTCTGATATCTTATTTACAAAATAAACGATTTTATTTCATTTCCAAGGTACTTTAATGAACACCAAGATAGATTTTAGATCAATTGTTAAGTTTACGGCATTTCTTTCAACAGTAGGTAATTGAAAAGTCTACGAAGCTTTCTTTGTGGCCGAATTAAATACATCCGAAACGTAATATTTGAGTGTGGTGAGCAGTGGTGGCTCAGCGGTAACAGTTCTGACTTACGAGTTGTAGGTCGTGAGTTCGAACCAAGGCAGGCACTTTACTTTGGGTAAATTATTTCATCACCACTGTTCTCAAAACTGTGAAGGAAAACACGGGCCCGCGTGGTAGATTACAGCCCACTTCCCCTCTAAGAGAGGAGGACTGTGTACCAGCAGTCGGAATATTATAGGCTGTTTATGTTTTTTTTTTTTTTGTAATGCTTGGGTAGGTATACTTAATTGTTTTTAGAAAAATGGTATATTAGCAATGCCGCTGTAACAACCATTATTTGTAAAAAAAAAAAACAATCGTATGCGTATATGTATAACCAATGTTTGTTAATATAATTTCTTATAACCATCCTAACCAATCATAATTGTGCCATTTGTCTCATTTTTCAGCAAGGTTCTCCCTCTCCTAGTGATGTATGGTCTTACTCACAGATATAGATACACCTAGACAACGCAAGAGCAACTACTTCGCGTGTCCAGTTTATGTACAAAAATCGCAAGCCGCCACTTTAGCGCTCATTCCTGAGTACTGCTGGCTGGGTGAGCGTGAGCGCTGGCGGTAGGCCCCGGGGGTGGGGTGAAACAGGTGCCCCACGCTGCGGCGTCTTTGAATGATTTGATTTTCCTATCACTGAATAGTACTTGTGACGTCATAGTAGGTAGTCAAAAAATGGCACGCTTGGTTTTCATACAGATCGTGATCTTGCGTTATCTAGGTCTATCTACGAGTATATCTGTGGTCTTACCGTAGTATTAACATCGACGTATTAGTTTCCCAACTTCTTCAGCATTTGTAACTTGACCATGTACACAATTAATCCGCCAAGCCTTTTCCCACCTATATTAGGGTCGGCTTTCATTCTGACCACTTCACTTTCACAATTCACTTGAATACATTTTATTCACTAATATTATTTTGCATGGAGCTACTGCCTATCTGAACTAGAAGCACGATACCCCTTGGTAAGTTTGGTTGTCAGACTTTTTAGGCTACTGACAGTCAAAGATCTACGAATGACAGCTGGGACCAACGGCTTAACGTGCTTTCGTACGTTACGTAATGGATGGTCACCCATCCACCAACCGACCGCGGCAAGCGTAGCTTTCTATCGATCGACCCGTGTGGCTGTTGCCATTTAATTTTGACCTCGAGTTATACACAAAACGTATTCATACCATACATAAAAGGAAGGATCCCTTTTTATGCACGTGTCCGCATCGTCAGTGTAGCTTTGATAAATGTAGTACGACTGGGCAGCTGAGAATAGTCAAGGAATACCTCACGTGGCATTGTCTTTCCATATAATGCCTAAAATATTCCGTTGGTAACGCTTACAAAGCTGTTCAGACAATGGTATTGTTTCGTCCGAGTCTCAGGATACAGGAGTGCGCTTACAGTGCAGGTTTCAAATACATTATTATTTTGGGTTTTTATTGCTGTTAGTTAGAATATAGCCAAATAAATAACACAAAAGACATTTAATCACTTGTAAATAACATAACAAGTAAGACTCAAACGGACACGTTACTTTCAAATCTCACAAACTCAAATCGTCAATGAGTAATCACAATCAGAATGTCACAACACTAGTATTTAGTATTTCAATGACGGTACGTATATAGTAAGTCGCGTGTACTTTGTTAAGGTGGAGACTGACTTGCAACGTTTGTTTGTAATGTATTATTCGAGGCGAGCTTGGTTACAAAACGGCGATACACAAGATGCGGCGAACGCTCGCTTCGAGATTATGGCTCAAGCGCACTCCATTTCTTGTTACAAAACGGCGATACACTAAAGGTGGCGAACACTCGCTTCGAGCACTTGACTCAAGCATCCTCCCTCTTTATTAAGAATGGCGGATGTAGAGGTTGAGTTTGCTTTATTAATTTTATTTAGTTATTGTTATAGGAAGAAGAAGAAAAAATCAAAACGATGTTGGATGACCTGCACTGTTTGTAAACATCGCGATCGGTCGCAATGCTCGCATCGAGCGGCTCGGCTCGCTGCGCTGACTACTGTAACGCGTTACAAAAACTCGACACTTTACAAACAAACGTTGCAAGTCGGTTTGCACCTTTAAATTTCAGGAATCAGTAATCATCTAAATGAGGGTAGAAATTTAATCTATATTTAAAATATTCAAAGTTCTGACTGACTGATATATCAATGCACAGCCTAAACCGCTGGTCCTAGAGTCATGAAATTTGGAGGGTGTGTTCTTTGTGAAGAATAGGTATCCACTAAGAAAGGGTTTTTCGAAATTCCACTCCTAAGAGGGTGAATGGGAGGAGGGTGAAATTTCACGCAGATGAAGTCACGGGCAGAAGCTAGTATTATTATAATGTGCCTGAGTAGATCCGTTTAGTTTTACCCCTTCAGTATGAACATTATCTAATATTTCTAATTGGTGGAAAAATAAAGACCCCAGGCCCAGGCCTTTGATTCTTTTTCCCTTTCTTTCCCATCTACATATTTGGTTTTAAGCCACCAGTCCTAAAATAATTATGACTGATTCAAATGTCACCGACATATGCAACTGTGAAAGATTATTATATTTGTAATAATGTGACATTATTACTACGACGAATGATAAATGGACGATAATGACGACTGCTTTATATACGAGTATTTCGTATGACATTTGTCACTCATTCGTCGACGGAAATGGAGTTTGTATGCTATGACGAGTTATTTTATTACCTACTGCTTGTACGGTGCATGGGACAAGCCGACCCCAACATAGTTGGGAAAAGGCTAGGCAGATGATGATAATAATGGTGCATGGGACTTCAACTGTTAGTAATATGCAGCAGATGTTTATAGGTAATATTATTGCTTAATAAATCTGAGGAGTTAACAAGAAGCAACAGCCCCATTATTGCAACGATTAAGGAGGTATATTGGAGGTCGTTAGTTGAAAATCCTTGCTTGCACTATTGAACGTAGTAACTATTTAGTAATCTGTGCTATT
Organism: Luperina testacea; assembly: GCA_927399505.1. Lineage (NCBI taxonomy): Eukaryota > Metazoa > Arthropoda > Insecta > Lepidoptera > Noctuidae > Luperina > Luperina testacea. Next base: position 8,246,478 of record OV656771.1, read on the forward strand.
GACGTGAAGTTGCTCTTATCGGAAACATTATTTAGCTTATCTACTAGAGAAGGGTTTTACTACAATAGTATTTGCTAAGTTTAGTCGGGAGTATAATAAGAATACCATTTGTTTTTGTTAATCTATATTGTGTCCGACTGCTAGGCAAAAACCTCCCCTTTTTCTTTCCAAACCTATGTCATGTGTGATCTCTGGCCATGTTGACCCTTTTTTTTTTTCAGTACTTTTAGGAAATCATCAAATGACTCCTCCCGCTCTGGGTGGAGCGGAAGGGAGTGTCAGACTCTTACTGACTAAAACGCACCCGTGTTCCTTCCTTCGCCCTTTATGTTCCGGGCCAGCGGTAACCCTTTCGGACAATCCCGCTGACCCGGCAGGCTTCGGCCCTTACGGGCCCCTTCTTTTAATGCTGACATCTCTTTGAGGCGCGCGTCGTCCGGCACGGGCCTGGTCCTGATCGGACGGTGAGCTACCCATCACTCTCCGCCCGCAGGCCCGCGCCTACGGTGGCCGGGAGTCGTCGCGCGGCTCCCGACGCCCGGAGCGTCTCCCGCGGCGGCTGGGACGGGAGGCTCTCTCCCTCAGCCGTCCCGCCGCCTCCTTCGCTAGCATGACTGCTTCACAGAAGGAGGCGACTGCCCCCCACTCCCTCTCGCCCCGGACCATGGCTTGAACCAGGCCCGGACCGGCCATGTTGACCCTTCAATTAAACCTTATCAGATCGTCACACCACCTTGGCCATGGTCTACTTCAAAGGCGATGTCCTCCCTCAGGCGTCCAGTGAAGGAAGCTCTTTGCTATCTCTCCGGGTACCATAATAAGAATACCATTAACGTGTAAATATATTCAAAAAAATCTTTCAAAAAAACGTTATCATCCCCACGTTTCTGAGGGCGCCTTTATGAGATTTATCAAGAGAATAAGTATCCTCTTGAAAGCTATTAACATCTTTGATCATTTGTCGGTTCAGTTTATTATAGAAATTATGCCCAGTTAAATAATCTCCTGTTAGATATTAATAAATATTTCTGAATACTTTAGTACAGAATTAACTAACTGGTGTGATGTAGATGTATTATATACATGTGTATGTACAACATGTGTAGTTTCTAGCCCATTCTTCTCCATACGAAAACTACCTTTTGGAAGGAGCGACTAGATTCAATTATATTTTATCGTAAATTTTGACGTTCAAAAGTGCCTTTTATTTGCCTATCACACTAATATTATAAAGGCGAAAGCTTGTGTGTGTGTGTGTTTATATGTTTGTTACTTCTTCAAGCTCAAACGGCTAAACCAATTTTGATAAAATTTTGTGTAGAGGTAGCTGACACCCTGGATTAACATATAGGCTACTTTTTATCCCAATGTTCACATGGGATCGACACTTACGCGAGTGAAACCGCGGGGCGCATCTAGTTTGAAATAAATGCTTTAACTTTGTACCATTATAGATTTTTGTCTACTATTCTACTTCGAAGGATACAGGTGGGATGGTATAATATCATTTATTTGCCAGATTTCCGTGTTTTTGTTACTTAAAGTAAAATAAATCATTTTGAAAAATGATCAAAAGTGACTACTTGTGATCATTCAAAATGATTTATTTTATTTGAATGATTTTTGTAATTGGTTTAAATGATCATTTAAACCAATTACAAAAATCATCAACACCCCGAAACTCATACCAATCACCTCTCCCATTAAACTACAACATAACTCATCATAATTCAACTCACATACAATATTCCTCACTACCAACAGTTTCTAATATATCAAGTTTCAATGTAACTTTGTAACAAAATAAAAAGTAGGAGCGGGAGAGTTCCCAAGGGATCTATTCTCGTGCCGCCGGCAAGGGACGGTATTCTTAGATGATAATTAACTCTTTATGGGTAGGGACATCTGTTTACGAAGCTGCCGTACCATATTTATAGTCGGGAGCCGAAGAGACTTGAAATATAAAATGGTGCAGTGCGATATTTTAGTATCAGCGGTGCTGTACGCAAAATATGCGCATTGACGTGGAGTTGCGGACACAAGCCCGTATTACCTATTACCTATCAGCGGTGCTATTCTGTAAAAAGATCACCGTGATAACTTAGGTGAAGTGAGCTTAAAGTGAGCTGTCGTTCCACCTGATGTTAGTGATTGACACTATTGACAGCTCACTTTACCTTAGTTTTCACGGTGAGATTTTTACAGAATAGCATTACTTGTTCGAATTTTTTTTAAGGCAATTTGGGTATTGATATTTTTGTGTAGGTAAAGTAAATGGCGAAATGTGAAATGTGGATGTACTATAGGTAGGTACACCTCTGCCTAAAGGCTCCTTCAAACAGACGCGACACGCGATAAAATCGCGCGCGACACAAAGGCACCGCAAGTCGCGCAACGAGCGGTGCCTTTGTGTCGCACGCGATTATATCGCGTGTCGCGCCTGTTTGTAGGAGCCTTAACTCTTGGGGGAAAGCATGCGTGATGTTATGTTTATGTAATATAAACGGGTGCTTCAGTTTCGTTATATAGCTAGCCGCTTATCCTGTGTCTGTGTGTCTAACACATCCACAACCTGTGGGAAACGCAAAACAAAATTGAAGAATAAAAAGCATAAATAGGAGAGCACAACAACGATATACATAATATATCTATATTTACTACAGTTACGATTAACATATTCAGCAACACTTAAAAAACTAATTAGTAAAGAAATATTAACAAACCTGCAACCTAATTGCGAAACAAACTATCAATCACAATCTGAATTATTTTGATGGATATTGCTAATCCATTGCTTCTTATGTTATAAAAAACAGCATGTGTGCAATTCACACGTGGTAGAAGTGAAACCTTCAAAAACACTGTATAATGCTTCCTATCTCATTTTCTCCCACGTTAAATCTTATGAATTTACATGTCTCTTTTTAATGTGGCGTTTTCATTTCATAAACTTTCAAATCACAACGATGCTAAAGAACATACATCCATCCATCCATCCATCCATCCATCCATCCATCCATCCATCCATCCATCCATCCATCCATCCATCCATCCATCCATCCATCCATCCATCCATCCATCCATCCATCCATCCATCCATCCATCCATCCATCCATCCATCCATCCACATCCACATCCACACATCCATTAAATGTGATGTCATTTGTACTAATAAAAAAAAACCCTGTATAATGCTTCCTATCTCATTTTCTCCCACGTTAAATCTTATATGTCTCTTTTTACTGTTGCTTTTTCGTTTCATAAAATTTTAAATCACAACGATGCTAAAGAAGTTTTCACTTCAAAAGGAGACGGGCGAATCTGGGCCTAACGTTACACAAATGAAATATTTATCAATATTTTGTTTCAGTTTTTTTGTGGTCGATTATAAAATATTAAACAGTTTTGTCATGGGATAAGAAATTAATTATTTAATCAAATTAATACTGACTTCCCTTATTTTCATTAAAACAATGTTGCCATATGATATAGGTAAGTTAATCGATGTACAATCGATTATTACTACAAAAATAGAATGAATAATTAATTAATTATTTAAAATATTAATAATTATTCTTTATTACATAAGTTTAAATAAAACACATATATTTTTTTAAATAATGGTCGTAAAAATGAATTGATTCATAAATCGATTTCACAATCGATTGTCAATGTTTTAATATACAGGCAACAAAGCGGAACTTATGTCAATGTCAGGTCAAAAACTCAAACGTCAATCACATCATTCGCTTCGTTCATTGAGATAAATATGTCTATGGCTTCGTTCGTTGTCTTTGCGGCGGTACGTTAGTGGATATTTTCTGTTGTTTTCGTGTGCTGTAATTATTATTATTCGATCAGTGAGGTTAACTCAATTAATTCAGGTTAACTCTAGTCAACAATATAGTCAAATAGTTATTTTCTGGAAGTATTACGTGAGAGCTCAGTGTATAACCTTAGGTTAGAGGTTGTTTTCAAACAAACCAATATCATCCTATATTTTCTTTCTCCCATGGAGCAGTCGTAAATAATTTAGTTTTTTTTAAATGGTATTAGTGTATAAATAAAATAATGCAATAATTGTTACTGTAACATCAGGCCCAAGTTTCTAGGAACTTTCGCCCGTCTCCTTTGTCTGCTCAACAACGTAAATAACGCAATGAATGTTGTGGAACTGTCAAAATGGAGATTGGAGCCATTCCTGCTGATAGTGTATTGCGCAAATTATCCCGCTGATGTTTAATCAACAACTCATCTTTCCTCATTATATTTTCTCTACATAATTATACAAGAAGGTATTTTTAACAAAATAATCCATCGATATCATTCGCAGTTCAAAACATCACAATATCAAAGAAAATGTCCAACCACTTAAATTTTCCCAACTACGTATCTCCCCAAAGAAGCCAAACAGCAATGTCTGGAATCACACAATTTCAACCAATAGGGATTCGTTATCTGCGCCAACTCACAAGGGACAGTCAAGATAAGTTAGCCAGAATGAAACGGTAAAAAACACACGTTTGTAATAAATTCTAAGCGTGTACCATGTCCTGGGAGTGGGTAATGGGTACTGCCATCTGGCGCAGTATAAACTATCCGAGTACACACCCAGTATTAAATGTACAAGAATTTGTGGCATAGAAGCTAGTACCCATGTGGTGAATTGAAATCTTTATTTAGGTTAGGTCTTTGACTTTGTTATGTTTTCAGTAGAAGGGTTTTGAACTTAGATGAGTGATATATCCTGTTATTTTGTTATTAAATTGTTGCAAGCTGGCTGTTATTATTCTAAGTTGTATCATCAACTATGTCACATGTGAAATTACATCCACAGTCTTCATTTAGGCAGACTGGTTTCGATTGATTGGAATAGCAGTAACCTAGCCGCCGGTTTTTTTTTTTTAATGGGCCTGCTCTTGGCCTTGACCATGTCTGATGGATAGCAATGGGTGAGGTCTGATGGAACGAGCGTGCCCAGAAGATGCTTGTTCACTTCTTCCTTGTAGGGAGACGGGTGAAATGTGGAAGGGAATGGTTACTGCCCCACTGCAAGGCAGACTCTTCAAAGCCAAATGTTATAATTAATATGCGTATATATCAATCCGATTGTTCCCAACGAGTCACACTGTAACATATCACAGTGTGACTCGTTGGGAATACTTTATCATGTCACGGTATGACTCGTTGGCAAATTTTTTTAGCGCAAGTCATTTCTGGTATATAAATTTGTGTAAAAGTATTTTTTTTTTCTATATAAATCTAGTTGTTTTTGGCACTCGCCGGCCGCTGCGGCGCGGCGGCGCGCGGCGGCACCGCTCGCTCCGCTCGCTTGGCTCGTCCGTAGGGTCACAGTTTTAACCTAATTTAAACATTTCTTTTTAAATAATTAACCTAATCTAACAAGTTCGGTTCCGGGTAGCCTACTAAAAATAATCTATTTATTTTCTATTAGCGCAAGTATTTTCTGGCATAAAAAAAGACTATGACCCCTACGCCCGTGCCGAGCGAACGAAGCGAGTGGTTCCGCGGCAGCGGCTGGCGAGTGCCAAAAACGACTAGATTATATAGAAAAAAATACTTTTACATAAATTAATATGCCAGAAACGACTTGCGCTAATAGAAATAAAACAATTTTTCTCGACGGGTCACACTGTGACATGTTACAGTGTGACTCATTAGGAACAATCGTCTCAATCAGACCATTAAAAGGCACTTCTCATAGGTACAGAATGAGAAAGAGATTTGAATTGATTAATTTTTTTTAAATAATTGTATGGACTGAACGTATAACCCTGAGCAATGCCTTCTAACAGTTTAATACTCTATCTTTTCCTGAAAATCTTTTAAATCCAAAAGCTTCACATCATAATTGCAGGCGTCTATTGTATCGTTAGCGCAAAATACCTTATGTTTGAAGAGGGATTACCCACCGTGCAGCTTTGTAGCATACATAATAAATCTGCTTGATTAGCCGTGCCGTAAGTTTGTCCTCGAAACTAACTACTCTTAACTAATTCACTTATGTAATGGCGACCATCCATTATCCCGTCTTTGTTACTTTGTGATTGGTGAATAAATAAAAATGCTGCCACGTATTTGGTGGAACACACAGATTTTCTGCATGGTGCCGTATCTATAGAATAGGTACTAAATCTTCCTCAAGATTTTGTCTGCGTGTATTTTGTATTTCATAATTTTTTAATACAAATATCAAGGCGAAGAGAAACCTATGTTCTTCTTTAGCTCCTAGGTTAAGTATCTGCCAAATTTCATAATTATCAGTTCAGTGGTTAAAGCGTGAAAGGTAACAGACATACAGACACATGTTGCATTCGCATATAAAATCTGTTTTAATGCATGGAAAGTATAGATCCATTGATTGGAATATTTATGATTAGAAGCAAGGGGTGAAAATAGCAGATTTATTAACTACCTCAACATAGTTTAATTTCGAATCAAAACGACACCAATCCAGAAATAAGACGTTCACAATGTTTTATGGACAGGTTTTATGGTTTGATTGATTTAAGTCGCTGAATCTTGATGCACTAAAAACTTTATACAAATACTAATGCTTACTTTCGTCAGGCAAATCTCAAGCAGTCAGCAAACCGAGCTACTATTTTTAGCTATTTTCTATGCACTTAACTCGTGCTTATACGAGAAAATCGATTAGGGGTTCTATGTTCTTCTACGGAACCCCAATAAGCTCGAACTTGTCCAAGACACTAGTACTGAATTAAGCGTGGAACCAAAAAAAAAGCTGCTAGGAAAGTAATTAGTATTGGAAAGGAAGGGTCCCCAAACTGATAAATATTGTAAGGATTAATTTGCCAGTAACAAAAGTTCTCCTTTAGGTAGGCACTTTAAGATTCATAGGTATGCGTAGGAAGGTATTTTATTCTGGACAATATGTCAAGGAATGTTCTAAATTGGGATTGGTTGATTTAAGGCACCGTATCGCCAATCGCTTCGCCGTCAAACAGGCGTCAACCTAACGTAACCAAAGCGGATCAGAAACTCCGATACGTCGACTCAGCTGCGGCTAGGCGACGCCGCGCTAACGGCTCGCCGACCGCCAATTGATGGTGTAGCAGGCAGGCCGGAGGGGTGAGAGGGGCAAGGGTGGACGAAGAGACGTAAGCTCGGGTACGGAGAGATGTAAGCGCGGGGATGACGAGCCGTAAGCGCTGGGACGACGACCCGTAAGCGCGGGGACGACGAACCGTAACGCACCGCACCGCGGCTCGTGAGCTTGCCCAGAGGCGAGGCGATTACGTTACGATTCCAATTAGTGTGCGTTGGAGTAGGGAGTTTCATACAAAGGATACTGAACGGCTGGAGTAGATACTAGATACGGTGCCGATCCCTTTCCCGTTTGATACGTGTGTGTTAACCTTTAGATTATGGGTCGGTAAAACAAAAGAAGGTTCGTAGCTTTTACAAATTGACAATGAATTTAGGTACTTAAAGGTGACTATATAGTCCATTCACAGATATTTTACCTGCCACAGCAGCATACTAACAGCAACTTTACAAGAATGAGAATAAATATCACAATGATTTGGACAGTGATGCAAAAATGTATAATGTATAAAACAAGTATCGGAACTAACGCCGTCATCTTGTTTATTCAATACAATTTCACCAATGTTTATCAACAATGCCCCACTGTTAGTTAATGTAATTCAAGCGCTAAAAGATCATTGTAGCTCTGTATGAACTAAATTAAAAAAGGTTCACATATCTGTGTGGCGGGTTTTTCCCAAAGCTCGATGTTCCGAAACAGTCGTCATTCATTGTACCTTCCTCACAAAATTGCATGTATACTAAACTATCTTCTACCCTCGTGAAATTTTTTGTTCCTCCGACCCACCCCATCGCATCGCTGCGCTATTAGTTTTGCTTGGCGTGCTTTTTGACTTTTTTCTTTTTGTTCAGCTACTAAGTAAGGGTCCTAGTGTGAAATGGCCTTCCTCAAGAATTAGTGTTAAATGGCCTTCCTCAAGAATTAGTGTTAAACGGCCTTCCTCAAGAATTGGGCTATCAAATGCAAAAAAAAAATCAAATCCGACCGGGTAGTTCTTGAGATTAGCGACTTCAAACAAACAAACTCTTCAGCTTTAATGTTGATATAGATAAAGAAGCTGGAGCTCATTCCTTGGCTGCAAAGTTGTGTCAATGTAAATTATTCTGCATCTTAAGAGCCACTAACTTCCAATATACAAGCTTGACTTAGTTTTATAGTTGGTTGATCAACAAATTTGTGCTGCTGTACCTACAACCATCAAACATCTTAATAAATTGTACTTCATAGATTAAGTTTTCATGGGGGACCTCAGTACAATGCTCGATGACCTTCAGTAGAGCCTCCGAAAGAGTGGGTCTTAAAACAAAACATGGACAAAACGAAAGTCACGTCAAATGCCCATGTAACACCCACTCTCATAAAGATCGGAGACGCTACACTCGAAGTCGTGCACGAGTATGTTTACCTAGGACAAACTGTCCAGTTAGGTAGGTCTAACTTCGAGAAAGAGGTCAATCGTCGAATCCGACTCGGCGGGCAGCGTTCGGGAAGCTACGAACATCTTCTTGTCCCACATACCGCAGTGTCTCAAGATGAAAGTCTTTGACTAGTGCGTGTTGCCAGTGATGACATATGGCACTGAAACGTGGTCGCTCACAATGACCCTTATAAGAAGGCTAGAAGTCATTCAAAGGGCAATGAACAGGGCTCAGGAGTCAGAAATGAAGAGATCCACAGGAGAACCAAGGTAACCGACATAGCCCAAATAATTGCCAAACATAAGTGGCAGTGGGCAGGGCACATTGCTCGCAGATCAGATGGCCGATGGGGCCAAAAGCTTCTGGAGTGGCGACCGCGTACCGGAAGACGCAGCGTTGGAAGACCACAAGGTGGTCCGACGACCTTGTGACGGCCGCAGGAATCTGTTGGATGCGAGAAGCACAGAACCGGTTGACGTGGAAGTGCTTGGGGAGGCCTATTTCCAGCAGTGGACGTCTTTCGGCTGAAATGATGATGATGATGAGATTAAGTTTCATAATCACCCTATAATTTTTCCACAGCTGGAACACAGGCCTCATCTCGGCGAGAGCAAGCGAGCTATAATCCACCACGCCGGCCCAATTCAGGTTGGAAGATGTCACACATCTTTGAATTGTTGGACATGCCGATTTTCTCACGATGTTTTCTTTCACCGTTTTGAGAAAAGTGGTGATGGAATAATTTACACAAAGTAAAGCGCTAGTCTGAGGTCGAACCTAACATACAACTTTTATGTCGTAGGCCGTTAGCACTGAGCTACAACTGCTCCGTAATAAATGTTTTTATTATTATTTATAAACATTAATTTCTCTTCAACAAACGCGCGTTAAAAATATAAAGATTTCAACATCTGATAAATCCTGTGTGAAAGACTGGTATCTGCACCAAGAAAACATGTCACACATATTATCGGGCGCACACCCCTTCTAAAACAGTAATTTGAGCAACAAAGGCCGGTGTTGAACGAGAGGTTATAAGTTCAGTCGTCGCCCGCTGTTGAGGTGAACCGACTATTAGGAGATACTAGTTAGTTAAACTTAGTTCAGCAGTGGTGGCCAAGTGGTAACGGCCGCGACTTACGAGTTGTAGGTCGTAGGTTCGAACCTAGACAGGCGCTTTACTTTGTGTAAATTATTTCATCACCACTGCTCACAAAACGGTGAAGGAAAACATCGTGAGGAAACCTGCATGTCCTAGAACCAAAAATTCGAAGACATGTGACATCTACCAACCCGCACTGGGCCCGCGTGGTGGATTACGGCCCACTCCCTCTTACTGAGAGGAGGCCTGTGTCCCAGCAGTGGGAACATTATAGGCTGATGATGATGATGATGATGAAACTTAGTTCAGGGTTTAAGAGAAAACGCGGTCACATGGTCGTTGGCGTTCATTCCATACAAACTTATTCCTCTGTTTTCTACCTAGTTCATGATATTAGAGCAAATTATTTATTACTACATAATGTATAACTGAATGATTTATTTTATGACGTAGGTACTTAAATTAATTATCTAAAAAAAAGGTGGGATTGGTGGATTCAAGTGGTCAGGAATGAAGATCAAAATGAAAATCCAACATGGCGATGGCGGCTGCGAATATTAAAATGACGAAAAAATTTAAAACTTTTGTAGCCGTCATCTTAGATTTTCATTTTGACCCTTCAGCACCCTCTAAAACCATAAAAACGACACCCATGATGACAAACTGTTTTCTGTTTTCCGTAACGTGACGATTTCTACAAGTTTACTCCTACCGCAAGCTCCGTTAAAGAAATTCGTTCTAAAAATATCGACAGAGAAACCAAACATCTGAACATGACCATATTAGATATAGATTGTATCGTAAAAAAATATTTATTCTAGTGTCATTAACCAGGAAGAAAATATGTTTGGAATACACGCGTGACCGCGTTCGCGGGGTTGGGGGGGGAGTGCGGTTGGTATCGCGCAAAATTCAAATTTTCTTACGATACTTTATATTATAGGTAATCCTATTGATTGATATTTCATGAAAAAGTCATTCAATAGGATTACATGAACTTAGAAAGCCCTGTAGATGTTATTTGTGTGACTATAATTCTAATTTTTTGTCAGATTATTCTACAAGCAACATACTAAAATACCTGTGTTTTAATTTTTTCGTCCATACAATAGATTTTTTTGTAATTAAATATGTAATTGCTTCATATTTTGCAATAAATTACCAGCGTTGTGTCATCTCGCTTCTCTTTCTTTTCTATGCAGTCCGATAGTGACCGCGATTTAGGTCATGTAAGCTCCTTAATAGGAATACTTAACTTGCAAAGAGTATTTTACATCGCTTCTAAGCATAAAATAGCAAGTGTTTTGTAAGTTTTTCTATCGTGAGCTCACACAGGAGTTGCTATGTACGCCTTCTACAACATCAAAGGTCGATCAAGGTGTTCAACGAAGCTTGTATTCTGCATGGGCTGGGCACCTGTGTACTTACTACTCGCTCAGTGAGACTAGTTCCCAGATATACTAAGCTTATGTTATTTGAAGTAAGAAAAAAGAATAGAATACTCTTTATTATATACATCATACCAATTACAGATCTTGCTGCTAAGTAATAACAGCCGCACGTTCCTATTGATCAGGTTAAGCTACACTTGCCACGGTTGGTCCGTGGATGGGTGACCATCTTTATATAACAAGACCCCTCCGTCATTCGTGGATCTTTGACAGTCGTTACGGGTCGTCAGAAGTCCGAAAGTCTGACAACCAGTCTTACCAAGGGGTAGCGTATTACCTAGTCATTGGGTTGTGGAGGTCAGATAGGCAGTCGCTCCATGTAAAATACTTGTACTCAGCTGCATCCGGTTAAACTGGAAGCCGACCCCAACATATGTTGGGAAAAGGCTAGGCAGATGATGAAGATGACCAATTACAGATCTATAATGTAGATAAATGTAGACATTTTACGTATTAAGGCTCCTACAAACAGGCGCGACACGACACGCGACGCAAAGGCTCCGCAAGTCGCGCAACGATCGGTGCCTTTGTGTCTCGCGCGATTATATCGCGTGTCGCGCCTGTTTGTAGGAGCCTTTATGATGAGTCAATGGTCGATCTACTCGCTAAGAAAGAAAAAAAAACAAAGATCGTTTTTGAAGAAAATGTATGAAACTTTTTGTCTGTTTTCTTACGTGATGCATGGTTTTCCAGATGGTCGTAGCACCACAACTAGAATAGTGTATAACCACATCCCGGCCATAGATTCGCATCGTTAAGTCACTTTTTATTATACGACGGCAAAGATATAAAGGAGTTAATTCTTCAAAGGATCTCATCAGCTATGTATGGGACGAATTTGTACCATATGTTGTAATCTCATACTGTTTCAACTGAACCGCAGAAGGGTACTGTCCGACTATGACGTCAGATAATCAATACGATGGATTCTAAACTTTTTTGGTAGTGTTTTAGGTTTATTTTTCGGCTACTAAGGTTTTAACTTCCGGGTTTTATAATAGCTGAAATTGGATTTTGTTCTATTGTGGTTGGTTACAAGTAAACTCACTGTCGGCTACAGCAAAATAAACAAACGTTTATTAACAAAATGTGTGTATGTAAACAGAAGCAAAGCAGTACCTGTAACGGACCGGGGATTTCCATTCGAATACCGAACATAAAATGGAGATCATAATTGAATACAAAAGTATAATGTTGATAAATCCCGGAATAAATCGCTATTATTTACCGATATCAGAGAAACAATTCAAAGGGTTGGAACAACAAAAAAGGTGTGGCAACCTACAGTTAATATTCAACGTGGTTATGAATACATAATATCATGTAGGTATTTATTTTTTTGTTTTATGAACAAATAGTGGAATAATGACTCAAGGTTTAAATTTTGTTTCCGGAAAAACCATTTCAAAATGGAATGTAACATAAAGGAAACAGGACAGTTAAGAAAGACATCCACTGCTGGACATAGGCCTCCCCCAAGCACCTCCACTTCGAGCGTTACAGGATCGGACCGGTGGTTATTATTGGTAAACATACAAGAGTTTAAATTTCAACCAATAATGGTCCTTAAATTATAGGAATCGGTCAGTAGAAGTTTAAGTCGTGGTTCTTTTAAAATCTACCGGCTTATTCATAAAAAAAACATAAGCTTTACAATAAAGCTACCTGCCTTTTTTATTTCAATGGAGATAACAACAAATACTTATAGTCGTTATTAGATAATGCGTTACTACCTTATTTTCATCCTTTTGCCAAAAGCACTTCAATTAATTTTATCGATCTCAAAATTTCAACACCGGCACACTCTACCTACCTAATTAAAAAGGTTATTGAACTTAAGACTTATTAAAATATTTCGTTGACAACTTTTTCTCTTTTCACCCTTCTCTGAAGCATAAAATTACGAAACTTTATTCTTATTTCTCGAAAGGGTTTTAATTAAAAGACCGATATCCGATTTCGTTATCGTTTGACTTAGAAACTGGAGAAATATTTTTGCCTGAGCTTACTTTATTACATTTTGTCTGTCATTTTTATGCGGACCCATATTCCTTACTACAGATTATTCTATTTGAACGTCAAAGCGAGGCTCGCGGGAACAATTACATGAGACTCCACATAACTATGATTATACTAATGTGGAAAACTTTATCTTTGTTCGGAAGAACGGCGATGTTTGATGGGGCCCAGGCTTTTTATTTGTTTCCCGGATGAACTTATGGTTAGAATAAATGTATGAGAGCATAATACTTCCGATATTCGTTTATTTTTCTCGACCATTTTCCTCGTGATTATAAGTCGGATGAGGAATGTTTTGATTTCGGATCGCCACATTAGTGGAGGTATACAGACGGTAATAAAAGTAATAGACTGGAGTCAAAATAGCTCTTAATATCAGACAGTTCACTGATTGCTATTAAGAGTAATTTTAGGCGAAAACATACTTGATTCTGTTATACTTATGTGTGTATAACAAATCTTGGAATTTAAAAAGTAAAATATTTTGTCAAATTTGGTTTAGGTATTTTTCAAATTGCGAGACACGGACACTAGATTATAGCGATGTATCTTGTTCGCGTGGAGAGCAGTGGTGACCCAGTGGTAATGGCCCCGACTTCCAAGCGTTGTCTAAATAATTTCATCACCACTGCTCTTAAAAACCGTGAAGGAAAAGATCGTAAGGAAACCGGCATGTCCTAGAACTAAAAATTCGAAGACAAGTGAAATCTACCAACCTGCATTGGGCCCGCGTGGTGGATTTCAGCCCATTTCCTCTCGAAGAGTGGAAGCCTCTGTCCCAGCAGTGGGAGAATTATACGCTGTTTATGTTATCCTGATCGCTATAGTGGTTATGTAAGCGCTGCAATCTATACTACGTATCGATCAATTACGGTTGAATAGTAGATAACTAAGTAGCCATAAAGCAGCAGCTGTTCGAAGTTATAATATTTTATTTGGCCCCGGTTAAGATATTAGAGCCATCTTGGTTCATTGTTTCCACAAAACGGGCTGCTAAATCGTTTGCACACGAAAACGGTAGATTAACCTCAATTCCATAATGCTCCTGTGATCCAGTTTTGAAACAAAATGGACTAAACGAAACAGGATTATGAACATTCTAATAAATTGATGTAACGCTTAACATTTTTTGGTATAGCTTTTTATAATCCCAGAACACTTTCGTAATGGCAATTTTATACGATTAAACCAAATTGATTCACTTTTGTTTTTGCACATTTAAAAATGGCTGTTTCATCCAAATTGAAAGGCATGGTAAACCATGTAATATTGTTATAACACAACAAATATTTTAGGTTTATTTTATTTACTATGAAATATTGTATCTAAGTACAGATGCTAGTCCTCGTTTCAAAATGAATCATTTACATTTTCCAGGATTTCGCCCTGACAAAAAAAAAAAAATCTTACAGGTACTGGCGAAAATTCCAGGGCGGAAAGTGTTAAAGTTTATTTGTTGCTAAAGCCATGTCGTATTTATTTTGATTAATGCTTGAAATTAATTTCGTTTCGTAGTTTGAGTGGAGCAAAGCACCGTAAAATTCGAAACGCCAGACAAGGCCCAAACCTTCTGCTGTGAACACGTAATTAAACTGCGGAATCATTCTGCTAATTACAGAAATTTTATTGCGTTTGATTGTTTTAATTTACATTCTGATTTACCATATTGTTTATTGCTAAATTCAAGCTTTGTGTTTGGTAATTGTCTGGAATATTTTGGGTTTGGTTAGAATCTTTGCAGACTGGGAAAGGTTAATATAAGACATTTACATTCTTCTTCTCTTTAAAGTCAAAGTATTTATTTCAAGTAGGCACACAATTTTTTTTCATATACATGTGCAATTGTGCATATTATCTTAAATATTAGCATAGATTATGTAAATATTATCATGTTATGGAATTGAAATAAATACTAGCTTCATCTTTCTAACTGACCGACCCCTTGACAATTCAAAAGTGCCTATACCTAATTGGTTTATTTGAAATAAATGTTTTGAGTTTGAGTTGTGTTGAGTTAAGGAATTCCTTCATCTAGAGCCAATCCTGGGTGTAGAATTAGGTACATAAAAGGCACTTTTGAACGTCAAAATTTACCTACAATAGAATTGATTTTACTCGCCTCTTCCAAAAGGTAGTATTCATAAGGAGAAGAGGTGGTTTTCGCCTCTTGTATAGGCGTTGAATTGAGCATAACCATTATGGGTTTATCACCGGTCAAGGGGATGTAATTGAAGTAAATGAAATCCGCTTATGAAGTTATTGCTGTATACATTTATGTTCACATACCTAACAAGACAAAATGTTTGCAATACAGCAGTCATTTTTTTTTCACGTTTACAGGTTTGGTCCCTCTGTAGAAGTTATTCAAAATAATGAGTACAATGACCTAATAAGACGTTTTCAGTTATTTCAATTCTATGTTTCAATTAAATCTCTTAATTTGCCAGTCAACAAAGCGGTAGTAGTGGTTATGTAAAATAACAACGTAGAATGGTTTATCAAACAAAAATGGTCCAGTATAGCTGTTTACAGCCATTCGACACACTTCCGTACCGAATCGAAAATCAATCAATCTTATCGTAGGAGTTCTCTTAACACTGTTTGTAATTCAAAACCCGAAAATGTTGTTAGTTTAAATTAAATAGACGACCGCAATTCTTCCGACAGCTGACGGCAAGGCAGATCAAGGGGTCTGAAAAGGCCACTTTGGCAGAATCATAAAAGGATAACATTATGAATCATAATATGCTTTTTGTGCGATAAGTTTAAATAAATAATAAATATGGCGAAGACAGTCCGTGTTTTTTTTTTTCGCTGCACTACTTAGGTATAACCAATGAGATTTGGATTGGATTTGGATTGGATTGATTGGTGTTTTAGCACAGACAAAAAAAATACTTAACAGACAAATCCTTCACAAATGGAATTTGATACGATTAACTTAACAGCTAACTTTTACATAAAAGGATAACATTATGATTCATAATGTTATCCTTTTATGATTCTGCCAAAGTTGCCTTTTTAGGCCTCCTGATTATCGAAATGTGTCATTTTCGATACAAGCCTGTCGAATGGTTGTGAATTGCTATGTAGTGCTGACTTCGCAAGGTGTACAACAAGCAATTAACTAAACAGATCCTACCCGCAATTGGAATAATAGACACTGTTCTAATCTAATCATTGAATGCAGAGTTTGGTTCATTTACATAATGCTTTTAACGGTCGTTACGTTTCATGCAGGCTTGCTTTCGAGTGCGGAAAACCCACAAATGTAAATTCTTACTCGTTTTTCCGAAGCCACTTTAAAGAATTTATGCCTAAGCGTTAATGCAATACACTGTGTTACTGGCTTTTCGATCTCAATTAGTTTATAAGAAGAGTGGTAAATTCAGGTAGCATTTTCGACAAAATAAACTAGGTGCTAATTAACTAAGCAAGTCTGAGACAGCAGCCCCAACTAATCAAAAATAAAAGAGAATATTAAGGCTCCTTCAAACAGGCGCGACGCGACACGCGACACAAAGGCATCGCAAGTCGCGCAACGAGCGGTGCCTTTGTGTCGCGCGAGATTCGCGTCGCGCGTCGCGCCTGTTTGCAGAAGCCTTTATACTACAGTAGACAATTTTGATGCTTGTATGAAATTTTGTATTTTTTTTTACAATTTGCATTGCGAAAGTAGTTTAGAAGGAATACCTACTTAAACGTGTAGAATCACCCCCTTGACGAATGCAGGGAACTAAATCGCAACCCTCTATTTGAATACGGTTTAGTAATACCTTAAGAAAGCATTTTTCCATAATCCATCCCTAGAGTGTTGAAGTTAGCATGGAAATATCTGATTAACCGTTTCCGAAATCGACTGAAATGAATTTTCGCGCAAAAGCATTTTTTTCCTAAAAATTGCTTGCGAAAGAAATGTAAACGAGTTCCTATTTTCTAGATTCACTTTCTATCTAACCTTATTTCATAGTTCCGTAACAGTCGAAACCCAAAAAATCAAATAAACAACATAAAATAAATTCATAGGAAACATAACTGAATTCTATCTACCCGCGAGGTAAATTGGATTCCGCTTTTTATGTCCAACTTAACGAAATTCCTACACTTTCGGAATAGTAACGTAATGAAGGCAATTTTACTTTTATAATATACTAGCAGTGCCTCGCGGTTTCACCCGCAAAAGTGGCGATCCCGTTCGAAAGACACGTGGCGCCATCTATTATCATAATAACGTTATTGTTGTCTTCCTCGTGAACAGCACTTTTTTTCGGGATGAAAGGTTATGTCCGTTTCTGTACACCTGACAACATATATGCAAAATTTCAGGATGATCGGTTCAGTGGTTTAGGGGTGAAAAGGTAACAAACAAACAAACTTACTTTCGCATTTATAATACATTTATAATATTAGTTTAGTTAGTATAGGTAATAAAAAGTTGCTTTTTGACGTAATTGCTTATGAAGTGTGCAATTTATTGGAATAGTAATGTAAAAGGTTTGTGTTTTTCTGCTAGAATAGAAACTATCGGGTAATTGCGTAAAACACTAACGGTAGTAATGGCTTTTTTTTGACAGTTTGACAATATTCATTACATTATTTACGTTATTGAACAGTCAAATTTTTCGAACATATGGAGCAATGGATTAGCAATATCAAAATGATTCAGATTGTGATTCATAAAATGAAAGTGTATTACGCAATTAGTGTGCTAATATTAGTAAATTTTGCATGTCACGTAATTATCCTAATTTTAGTGTCTTTGCCCCGGACTTACGAGTTGTAGGTCGTGGGTTTGAAACTACTTTGTGTAATTTATTTAAAAACCAGTGCCCTCAAAACGCTGAAGGAAAACATCTTGAGAAAACCGGCCATGTCCTAAACCAAAATATCCAAGTCATGTGACATCTGCCAACTCGCATTGGGCCCGCGTGGAGGATTACCGCACACTATATACCTATCAAAAAGATAGGAGGCCTGTATCCCAGCACTGGTAACATTTTAGGCTGATAATGTATGTTGTAAGTTTCTTTGACTGTCAGTTTTAGGGGCACACCTATGTATGCCCCCGCAATTACCCCGCAGCTCTATAGCTGCGGGGTAATTGCGTAACACACATAAAATAAATGACAATCGAAGATGGCAACTTAATAATTTTGACAGTTCATCCACATTCACTACGTTATTTATGTTGTTGAGCAGACGAAATTTTCAAACTTAAGAAGCAATGGATTAGGAATATCCTTCAAAAGCCTCGGATTGTGATTGAATGTTTAGTGTGTTACGAAATTAGGGTTCAGGGAAAAAAATAAATTAATTTATACGTCATTCATTAGATTATTTCACGGCCTCCTGAAAACAAAATGGTGGTCTATTCCTTACCAGAAATTCGGCTGAAGTGAATGACATAAACATTTTACTCGCTGCAAAATGAACATGCACGTCAAAGAAAAGAAGCTCCTTCTGCATTTAAAAATTCTTGTCACCCATTCGTTACCGGATCGAGAATTTTAGCTTCACTAATAGGCCCCTTGTTATAACAAGGGGCCTATTAGTGAAGCTAAAATTAGCCATTCAAAACCCAGGAGACTTAATACAAAGTAGCTGTTAGAATTCCCCTTGAAAAGTATCAAATACTTAAGCTCACAATTTATGGCGAGAATGAAACTTGACTCGTGACATTTTTAAATCGGTTCCACCATGTACCAAATGTTGAAATTCTCGAAGATATTAGGTATAATAAAGAAGAGTTTAGTGGAAATTCTTGAGTTCCAGTGTGTATTCCGTATGGCTCTGTAAAATCGTGCTGGAATAGTTTTCTTGCGGATTGCATCTACATTCTGAATGCTTGTGGGAATTGGAACCTGATTGGTGTATTAGCTTGGATTTTCTTTGTAAGGGTTGCTCTCGCTTGTTAGATTTCCGGTTAGGACATGTGTGGGGGTATTATTACTATATTATTATGTATACTTAGGTTAAGGTATGAATCTATATACACGCACGCCGGTTGCAAGTTGTACGCTCTTATCTAAACCAATATTATAAAGAGAAAAGATTAGATTTTTTGTATGATTGTTTGTTATGCTTTGACACTAAAATGATTGAACGGATTTGGATGAGTATGCATTAGGACATACTTATTATTCAGATATTTCCAAGCAGCCAGTTTTTAATAATCGTTTAAATACTACACATCCCTAAGATTAAAGAAACATAATTATTTTCTTTACACCACAACGCTAAAGTTTTAATAAATGCAAATTCAATAAAAGCAAATAAAAATAAGAACAGTTTACACAAAATAACATGCGTGTTTGAATGTATAATTTTCAATTCATTTTAGCAAAAAACTTTACTTTAAGTTATATATTCCGAGGTCAAAGCTAAATAGTTTTGTTTTAGGGTAATGTAAGCAATTTATGGTTGAGCAGTGAAACATAAACCCTTTTGAATAACATAAACAAAATGTTGCTTTCAAATTACTCCACGTTCACAAAAACAACGTCGGTCCATTCGTGCATACGTTTTAGTAAGTAAAAGTTCTAAATACGAGTGTATTTTCAAAAAGAATATCATAAACTGCACTTAAAACCTGACTGAAATTAATTAGCTAAATTAAATACAGAAATAAATCGTATCGAATGTTCTTAACAAAGCTACGTTCTGGAGATACAATATAGAAAAATAATACATGGGAAACTTTATGAATATTATAAAATAAAGTCACTTTTCTTGTGTGTTGGTTTGATCGCTGAGTTCTTTTAAAGACAATGGATTTTAATGCGATTTTCACCATCAATTAAAAAATTTGTTCCAAAAGGTTTATGTGTATAAAACATAGATATTAAACACATAGATATAGCACAGAAAGGTCGACGATTTGACATAATTATAGCCTTTGCACCCGTGCAATGCTGGGGGCTAGTTAGGTCGCTAGTCCTAATATTATAAAATTTGAAAGTAACTCTGTCTGTCTGTCTGTCTGCATGTATGCTACCTTCTCTCTCCTAAACCACTGAATGGTTTTTTTTTGCGGATGGGAAATCATCAAACGACCCCTCTTGCTCTGGGTGAAGCGTAAGGGAGTGTCAGACTCTTACTGACTAAAACCCACCCGTGTTCCTTCCTTAGCCCTTTATGTTCCGGGCCAGCGGTAACCCTTTCGGACAATCTCCCTGACCCGGTGTCACTGAACGGATTTCGATAAATTTTGTGCGAGGAGATAGATGGCATCTTATGAAAGGACATAGACTACTTTTTGTACCTGTTTCACATTCCCGTGGTGCAATTTCCGACATCAACACAGGCGAAGCAGCAAGCAGAGCTACGAGTAGTTATACATAAAAATAGATAAGAATAATTTATACTTCAAAACCACAGCATACTACAAAGTTTCAGCTCATTAAATTCCTGGACAGGAACAGATGTCTGTATAAATGCTGATTGTTCTCCCCGGATCTATTCTTCATACACTTACACTAAGGTATGAAACACACACTTAAGAAAAGCCAAAAGACGTGTGGTTCGTAGAGCGTTATGTTCCTAAAGCTCCGCCAACATTCTTTCATACACAATTTCATGTCTTTCTCCCATAGGATTCGCGAGCAAATAACGTAAAATTATACAAATGTTAAACAGGATTGTCGTTCACTCAAATTGCAGTGATGGAAGGCGTATTCGTTTTATACATATGGGGGTAAAAATAATCAGTCTTTTTCACGGTGTAATTATGGCTGCATATGGGTACCAAATCACAACGTATACACATACATGTACAACTACAAATTAGCGCACATAAACGTAACGTAACGTGTGAGACTAGTCGTATGAATTGTATGCGCAAACTATGTAGCTCTTCTTCCATACCTGCACAGAAGCAATAATCTATTCGTTGTGTATTTTGTATTTTCTCCGCACAACGACCCAAAATATCCCTACAAGTTCGGATTGATTTCTGACGCCGAAATTATACGGAAGACTAAGTGACTCGAAACCAATGTGTAAGCTTCCATAGAACTAGATTGTTCGTGAGTTTTCGTACGTATCCGCATGATTGAAATCCTAACGAAAACGCTACCAAAGTGTGACTGGCCTGAAATCCAGGACTGGTTCTGGGTCTTCAAACGTCGATCTAACGTATTACTAAGCCAGATATCCCACCAGGATTGAACCAGATTCATAACTGACATTATATTTCGTGCAGTCACAAGATAAAAAGAAGAAAGTCGTGTCGATTAAAACTTCTTGCCGTGTTTATAAGACAAAGCAAGTTTCAACGTCCCAGGAAGCCACATCAACTTTGTTGTAATAAATATGTTTGTCGGCTAAGTATGTGTTATCTCGGGGGCATAATTGAAAAACTTCTGACAGGGGTTAAACTGGTACCGTCATATGTAGCCCTCGCCTTATGCAGGGGAATGGTTGGCTGCTCAGATATTGAGGTGGGAATTATTGCTATTTCATTATACCAATACCGAGGTCGGGGCCCACTAACGTTGGCGAGTCATTGCAAATTATTGTTATGCAGGAACTGTATTAAAATAAAGCACAAAAATAAATATTGAGTAGGCAGTATGTTTTTACACGAATCTGGATCTTAACCGGATGACAAATTGAGGATGTAATCTTCTATATATATATAATTCAAAGTCCTGACTGCTGCTCCTAGAAACATGAAATTTCGAGGGAGTGTTGTTTGTGAAGAGTAGGTATACACTAAGAAAGGGAATTTTGAAGTTCCACCTCTTACAATTAGATTGCCTTTCTACCAGAGATGAACGGGGATGCGTAGCGAGGGTTGTGTGTAAAACTTACCAATACCAACGCTAACTTAGTTCAAGCTATAAAAATGAAGCGATGTTATTGGTTGGTTTCACACACATCTCTCGCTAGGCATCCTCGCTCATCTCTGGTGGTTAGGCAGCCTAAAAGGGTGAATGGGGGAGGGTGAAATTTCACGCGGACGAAGTCGCGGGCAAAAGCTAGTTCTATAATAATATTGTTGGATATTTTAATTTGATATTATCCTCAAGTACTGTAAATGATTTGTAATTACAGTTTCCTATTATCAGTTTGACTAAAGCAAATAATTTACTATCAAAGGATGTTAAAACACTGATCTAACAAACATTTGGGATTTTCGATTTCCTTAGTGATCATTGAAAGAGACTAATTATAATCTAGTGAGAGTAATATCATTGCTTTGGCTATTTATTAAATTGTTCTTACATAAATTCAATAAGGAATAATATTGTAAAAATGCGTTCCATGCTCCACAAAATAAATTACACATTTTTGATATTACCAAACTGAAGGTGTTATATATTTTGGCAAAATTTTACCAATAATTATCTTGCGATAAATTCCTTTTATGGTTCCATAAAATGCATTATGCCTGAAATACTGTTTCATGAAGCCTATATGCGTAAGTAGCTATGTAACGTGGACGATAAACACGACACGTAATTAAAATATAATCATGTTACATAAGAGGTCATATTTATATGCAATACAGGTTTTATACTGCTACTAATAATATTATCATTGGTTGAAAAATTACTAAGTAATTGGGCTGTGCTGGGGCGGCTGCTGCAGGTGCAGAAAACCTCAAACGGCGAAAATATTCCAACCTGATTGGGAGTTATATGTTCGAGCCGTTTGGGGTTGAAACACTAGGGCCATGGGGTCCGAGTGCCCACTTGGATTTTCGAAATATCGCCAAGCGGTTAGTCGACTCTTCACTTGACAAGAGCGCTGGCCTATTTCTTGACCAAAGAGTTAGCATCGCCATACAACGTGGCAGTGTTGCCAGCTTTTTGGGCACTCTTCCTGTTGACAGCAATGCGGACGAATTTTTTGATGCCCTATGATTATTTTGCTTATATTTTCATATAAATGTACATATTATTATTATTTTAAATATTAGCATAGATTATGTAAATATTATTATGTTATGGTTTAATTGAAATAAAATAAACATGAGTAATTCATAAAGGCGAAAGTTTGTGTGTGTGTGTGTGTTTATATGTTTGTTACGTCTTCACGCTCAAACGGTTGAACCAATTTTGAAAAAAAATTGTATGGAGGTAGCTGATACCCTGGATTAACATATAGGCTGCTTTTTTATACCGATATTCCCACGGAATCGACATTTATGCGGGTGAAACCGCAGGACGCAGCTAGTTCGAAATAAACTTTAGTAAAATGCACCATCATCATTTCAGCCAAAAAGACGTCCACTGTTCTTCAGTTATGCCTCCCCAAAGCACTTCGACCGGTTTTGTGTTTCTCACATCCCGCGGATTTCTGCGGCCTTCACAAGGTCATCGGACCACCTTGTGGGAGGCTTACCAATGCAACGTCTTCCACACAACCTTCTTGTTCATGTCATTTAAAAAGGATAAAATTTGAACCCAATGGCCCCTGTTACTTGGCTCGCCAAGTAACCATTAACCATAACGACTAACCATAACCATTGGGTTCAAACTTGTCCAACAACTGTCAAAATACAGGGTG
Organism: Luperina testacea; assembly: GCA_927399505.1. NCBI lineage: Eukaryota > Metazoa > Arthropoda > Insecta > Lepidoptera > Noctuidae > Luperina > Luperina testacea. The sequence continues at coordinate 8,270,073 of OV656771.1, forward strand.
TCCCAGAAGGCGACGTCAAGCCGGAATCGGGTAATAAGCCAAGTCATAATAGTTATCAGAATAATATTTAAAAAATTCTAAATTGTGTACTAATATTAAAAATTATTGTCATTTAAAAAAACGAAGAAAATCTTCACCCTGTGACAGTCTTTTCACTTCTGTTGCTATAAACCTTTTTTTTTTTTTTTTGAGGTATCCTTTAAAAGGTTTCTGTAAATTCTTGTCTAAAATGTAAAGCCAATTTGCTCCAGCTTGGAAGAAAATGTCAATTTTTGCCCAACCAAATATTCAAAATTAATACTTCGCCCAACTTTGACTATACTAAAAAAAATTTACTATGCTAGTTTGGCAAGTAGTTTGAGCTTTTTTTTTCTGATAAAGTTTATGACTTGGCCTATTACCCGATTCCGGCTTGACGTCGACGTCGACGGGACACCCTGTATGTGAAGAATCCTCTGCTTATCCATTTGGAGAATACAGTTGTTTTGATATGTGCTAAGATAAATTAAGAACTACCCTGTCTCTTATGATTTCATCGTACTGATTTTTTTGTACTACGGTTAATTGTTTACACATAAATTGCAAATGAACTCCTGAATAAATACTCCACATAATTATTACACAGGTAATACGCAATTCAGGCTTAACTAAGATTACAGGAAGCGGTAACATTGCGGAACTTCCTGAAACAATTAATCCCAGAAACAGCTGGTGAACAGCACCCGGTTATTATAAAATACATTAAAACGAGATGATTGAATGTAATTGTAAAATTTTACGCTACCTTTCCTACTCTTTTTGTTACTTAGTAACTTTTCATTCACCTTCATGCACCTGGATAGGTAGGCACAAATGTATCTTGTTAATTAGAGTCAATTAAAGAATCGGCATTGCCATCTAACGTGGCACCCAACTACCAGCCTTTTGGCCACTTATCCCATTAACAGCGATGTGGACAAATTTTTTTATGCCCAATGAGCCCCTCCCTTTTCGTTTTATTTTTTCACCACGATCACAGTTTTAACATTTGTGTATGTAATGTATTGACATTTTACTTCGTTATACCAATCAGTAATACCTGCAAATAACCATCGAGTAAGTATATTTACAACAAGAAGGAGGTCAGAAAAAAAATCTTCGACTTTTGAATCATAGTTAGTTTACCTTTTCCCAACTGTAAAATCTTTTTGATCTCGTATTTTGCTATCACACCAATCCATGCCAGTCGTGCAGAGCTACTTCTCCTTTTGTCGTAATTTGTGGTGACTGACAGATGACATAGTGACATCAGTTACCTCGCTGCATGTGTGTATGATAATAGTGTTTACATATCTTCTTAACTCAGAGTTTTTATTTGTTAGACCAAAATGACAGCTGCGATCATAACTTTATGATGACACAATTAAAAAGGTCGATCGCAGCGCAGCTGTCGTTATAATTTTGTGAAACAACGCGTTTTTTGGTTTGACGATAGCTAGCGCCATTTTTAATGTATATGCGTACGTCAAGTGGAAGTGTAACAACCCGCCTTTAGTTCTAGCAAATAAAAAATCAGAGTTTAAATAGATACATTAGGTACACCACATACTCCACCGACTATGCTGAATTCGTTCTTAGTCTAACTCTATGCGGTCGAATATTATTTTGCCTTACGAAGCAAATAGGTAACTGTGTCCCATGATACAATTAGGGTAGGAATAGCCAAGCCCAGACGTAATCAGAATTTCGGGCCCCCGACTCCGTAACGACTGTCACAGGTATGATAACCGGAACCGACATCCTCACCAAAGCACGAAAGCAAAACAATGATTTAAAAATGGTCTTTCGTCCCGACTAGGGAATATATATGTAAGTACGTATAGCTAATGTCTAAATTATATTTTGAAATTCGACCGGAATCGAGGAGTGATTATTTTTAAAACAAATGAAGACAGACGTCTTCAAACTGTTTGAACTGATTGTTCAAATATTTCTTGAAAATTCTTTATTCGAAATAGCGACATAGACAGCGTGTCCCTAAGTGACGAATATTGCTGAGTTGCTCGCGTAAGAATGTTTTTGTTTTTCTATGAGACCGGTGTTTTCACAAACATCTACTATGACCACTTTAGAATAAATCTTAGGGCTGTTGTTGAACGTCTTAAAATTTTACGTGATTTGAATATGCATGAGATGCTGTGATAAGGTCACGTTTTGCACTGATAGCCGTTTCCTCTAAAATAGGCACTTTATGTTTTTTTTAAACAAATCTTATCATCACACCCATTTTTACCCGAAAAGTTAGGCAGGGGTGTGGGGGGCAGTTTACTGATTTATTCTAAAAATTAATTTAGGGAAAACAAAATTAAATCCTTGTCCAAAAAATAATATGAAATATTTAGGGCTGATTTTTCAATCTTCTGATAACATTATTCGAGGAATAATTTTGAAATTTTGACCGTTGTTTCATACAAAAACTGTCAAACGTCAATTTTATTCCTCGAATAAAAGTTATCTTGCGAAGGAAAAATCGGCCCTAAGATGTATAAATGTTTATGGTTTCTAAAAACTATTTGTGATCGTGTCATTTTTATCTGCCATAAAATCATAGTTTTCGTTGCTACATTAGTATGATTAGAAGTTCACTATTCACTATTCACTTTTTCAAGTTCACTATTCACTTTCATGCGGGATTTCCTAAAGTCCTGTGCATTTTCAGAACAAAATACCATTACCGTAGGTGTAGGTATACCTTGATAATTATACCTACCAGATCTCTCCTTTAAAGTTTATAACTTGAAGCTTAAACTTTAAACATAATAAATTATATCTACCTACCTATTTCGAATAGTAGATAGAAAATAGAAAAAAAAAAATTAACAGATAATTTTTTTTTAATAGACAAAAAAAATGTTTTGCCATTTTGTTTTTAGTTAATTGAAATCAGAAGTAAACGACCGATTACGACTGTGACATCAAAAAACGATATAATTGGTCAATTAAAGTGGTCATTAAACACATTCATTAAAACATTTTTTTGGGAACACCATCTTGGACCTAATCCTGTAATAATTCCCAGAGTCCAGCTGGTTTTATCTTTGAAGATAAATCGACCATCGTTGCGTAATTCTTAGTGATTGATGAGGAGTGGGATCGAACGCAAATCTAAATATTTAGATTCGGGTCTTAAAAGTATTATTTGGTTCACATTCCATTATTCTTATACTTCCTACTTTGGGGTGAATTACGCAATTTTCCCACTGACTGGTAAATTAGAGATCTATCTTTAGGGTAATTGTCTATTTTCATAATATTGTTCAACAAGCAACCCCCGCCCCTGCTTCGGACGGTTCTTACGGCTGGACAAAACATGAAGATTTCTATATTTTGTGTAAGCTTAATATTAATATATTATACACCTAAAGCACCTCCCTCACACCGAGAGGAGGCCTGTGTCCCAGCAGTGGGAATATTCGACGCTGATTATGCTTAATTATTCACCTAAATTTTCCGGAATAAATTCTCTAAAAATAAATAAATAATTCGTTGCGTATTAATATAGGAAATCAAGGCGGTCACACACGAAATGCGAATTTAATTTATAGGTTTATTTTATATAATATAAAAATGTCCCAGAATACGCTTCTTTATTGCCAACATTTTCTTCTCAAAGCTAATATCAGACAATTCACTCGAGAGACTGCTCATTTTTGTTTCATTCCACGTTCACACGACACCTACAAAATTACACAGAAATGAACATTCATCTCTTCGATTATTTGGAACGCGAGTGAAAGATGTGCCAAGTGCTGAAATTTAACATCGTTGGATTGGTTCACTAACAAATCAATTTTTCACTTTTTTAACCGACTTCTAAAAAGGAGGAGGTTCTCAATTCAGATGTTTATATATACATTAATAAAATAATATGTATATTCGGGCATAACTCTGTCATACTATAGACGGATTTGCAAAATTATTTTTTGTTCGAAAGAAGTTTATTCCGAAATGGTCCCATTTAAATTTCGTAAAGATCTGATGATGAGTTTCGGAGACAGACAACGGAACTCTTCAATAAATGCCAGCAAATCAACCGCGATTGCTGCTATGGCATATGTATGCATTGTTTACGCAATCACACAACATAACATCACGCCTGTACAGGCGTGATGCCACACATCTGCCGTAGGCAGATGTGTTCAATAGCTTCCTGTCCCTGATATTCACATAGCAAGTAGTATTATATAAATTTGTGTGGGGTAGGTAGGTACAACTTAAAAGTGAAAAATAAAAACATTTTTACACAAAAAAAAACCGACTTCCAAAAAAAACTCCACCACAGTTTTTTTTTGGAAGTCGGATGTTCCCGCTGCTAGTACACAGGCCGCCTCTCGGTGAGAGGGGGTGGGCCGTAATCCACCACGCAGGCCCAGTGCTGTTTGGTAGATGTCACATGTCTTCAAATTTTTGGTTCTAAGACATGCCGAAATTAATGAAAAGCATAATTGTATAAAATGTGAAGCATCTGATAACAGCTTAAACAAGCTCTACCAAAACACTGACCACCCTAGATTGAGTTTTGATTGCACTATTCCACTCCGAAACCCTATCATAATAGTATAGGTATGTAGAACCTATCTACCTGTCGATCTCTATCAAAGTTTTGGCTGCCCGTTGTTAGCCGTAGAATTGAGCATCTAATTCGGAAATGCAAGTTTCAAATTCCGACAACGCTTTGATATCTCAGCGCCACTTGACGAAAATCTATTTATGTGAATCCATACATACATAATCAGCCTGTAACGTTCCCACTGTCGGGACACAGGCCTCGCAATCTACCACGCGGGCGCAGTGCGGCGTTGGTAGATGCCACATGTCTTCGAATTCTTGGTTTTATAAGACATGTGAATCCAAACGTAATACAAAAACCTGAAGGAAGATAATGCAATTAATACAATTCTTGTTAACACTAAGGCAAAAGTAGTAAGAAATGTTAATTGATTAGGAATTTAAGACTAAATTAACCTTCTGACGGCATATGTTTCATGAAAAACATTAAAATATCGCTACAGTATTACCTACATAGCCTGAAAGTTATGGCAATAAGGTAAATTTGTATGATTTCTATTACAAACAGACGTTTTAATAGTCTACGAAACACCCACGTCCGTGGAGCAATTCATTTAAATCTTAACGTTTTCAATTAATCCTGCATTCTTGCACTCATCTGTAGATCGTGCTTTTCTGTAAAGTTCACTCCAAACCGCATTCAAATGTCCGCTCCTGCAGTGCGATTTTGTAACCATCTCACCGTGAAAACTTAGGTGAAGTGAGCGTGGAGTGAGCTGTCAACAGTGCCAATTCCTAGCAAAAACAAACTCACTTCACCTAAGTTTTCACGGTGAGATTTATTACAGAATCGACCGGCTGTATATGGACTATTCGAGAATTCGAAACCAAACTCATTTTTTTTTCATTCACAAATTCACGCGAGATTCACCAAGTAGCGTTACATTAGATATTAATTTTGTCTTATTAGTCAAAACTCGATAGGTTAAAGTAAAATATTGGAAAAGGTGTTTTGAAAATTCGTTCAATAAAAAATTTTGGGACTGTATAAAACCATTTTCTTATAGTGTAGCCTAGCTAGAGACAGCCCTCCATGGTCCCATCTTATTTCAGATTACAGTTCTCAAAAACGGCTATGCGCAGTGGAACCCCGCTGGTCCATAAGCCTTTTGAAGAGCTGCAGATTCACTCGCAAGATATTCCAAAAGGTTAGAAGCGTCACGACATCAGTATCCAGATGTATATCTACCTACCATGATGGAAGAATTAATTATGATCATGGATGAATTAGATCAGAAATAATCTGAAAATACAACGAAAAGATAATTGTGAAATATTTTTTTAGTTTTCTTTATTTTATAGCTATTATGTTCCAACCATTGTTTCAAAGCACCATAAACCGATCGCGAACTCCTCGTTTCTTAGAAAAAGGATAAAAATTTAATATAATAGATTAAAAAATTCAAACTATGATTTTCATTTAAACATTATTCTTTGTCGATTAAAATAGATTTCAACGAAAGAAAAACGTTTATAACTTCTCTAATTCCGATGTCATAAGATATGAAATTAATGGCCTATCTTCATAAATTATATTCATCGCCTGTTTGATCTCTACTACTATCGTTAAGTGTTATGTTTTAAAAATATAACAAATCATTATCATAATAATGTCTCAGATTTTTTTAACACATCCGCATAATCTGGCATATTTTTTGGTACCTAAGAAGTATATTAAGATATAAATTCACCTTATTTCATTTGAACGTGCCATAATTATTTAAATGTAGGTACCAAATAATGTCTTCATTTCAATATTTTATTACGGATTCCGTATGTATTAATTAAATACAGAAGCAGCCGTATTAAACGTGTGACATAAACCAACAACCAATTTTAATCTGGTCACGTCCGAAACGCCAATAAAATATCCATTAACTTCAGAAGTAACAATCCGCAATAAAACAGCCAATATATACGACAAAAGTGAATAAAGTTAATAGACTTACAGTCACTCCTTTAAAAGAGACACTCCAATACTTTGTTCCACATAATAGGCGAACCATCCATCACAAAACAAAACACTTTGTAATTAAGATATTTTTGTCACCACTCAGTTGTTCGGGCCGCTAACGACAGTTTCTCTTCGGGCCGCGTAACAATTTCCAAAGAGTTCGCGCGTAAGCGATACGTCCCAGCCTCCACGCGATCCGGAGACATCTAAAAAATCCCGAGTCCTGGAAGCTTATTACCGTACCGTCGCGCGTTGGGAACTTCACTCTGTAACACTTATCGCCACAGAAAACTGAACTCTCCTACTAGATCCTACAGTCGAAATTCGCGTGCGGTTTGAGCCCATTTCGGCCGCAGAGCAAACGGAGATAGGGGCAGAAGCACAGATGCTGCGCGCATGCGATTTCGGCTTACACACACATGTGTGTGCCAGTATTCATTTGTGTATGTGTGTAAGAGCAACGTTACATTGTTTGAACCACTGCCGGACACTATTGTTGTGAATATTCGGGCGGCCGTGATAACCCGGCTTACAATCAACCGTGATTAATATTTGGGTATCATATAGCAATTTGTTGCGTCACGCCAAAAGAAAGGGATGGTCACTGGTCAGGCTTATAAAATAATTTCCCATGAGTTTCCATATTTATCGGAACAGAAAAACAGCTGAGACGCTTTTCAAGATTCTTTTTATGAATAAATGTAAAAAAAATGTTTATAGATGAATAGTATCGTCATCGACACTGACAAATATTTACAGTATCGTTAACTGAACGAATATGCCTCTATATTTAACTTTTAAATCACGATAAGTAAATCCAATTGTCAGTTAAAATAAGTTGACGGGTTTTGTTCTAATATTTACGTAACTGTCGTCTGTGTATGTTTCTGTAAGTTACCTCTTCTCCGGAATTTCATTTCCTTGTCCATGAGAGAATTTTTAATTCCTCCAATCCTCTGGATCTAAAAGTCATCATATTTTTATGATTAAAGCGAACACGCTCAGAACACGTAAATTCTTAAAAAAAAAATTCGATGTGTGAAAATATTATGAGCAAGTTAACAAAATTAATTTAACAGCCGAACAAAAATTAACAATCGAAAACGAGACAATTGAAAAAAACAAAGGACGATCAATCAGTAAACTAAAGAAACTGGTAGGTAATATCTTTAAGTAGCACGAACGATAATTAACCTACAATAATCAGAAACCTGTCATCATCAGCTTCAAGAATAATTGAGAAAATCGGGTTACGATAACAGTTGTATGTGACAAGCAAATAATTTAGCCATGTTGGTATTCGGGGCACGCACGATAGTAATTCAGCCACCACACTACAACCCAAAATTGCCTGCATATCTATGTATATTTTGGTACAGGACTTTAGACTGAACTGGCTCTATGGAAACACCCGAATTCGATGTAATGAAGTCTCGTAATAGAATACAATACATGCTCACAGAAAGTAGATATGAAAAACTAGTATGACATGAGCATGTAAATAATTTACGCTTAAATTTATTTCTCCATTTAAGTACTTAAATACTTTTTGCATTATTTAACACAACTATTTACACTAGGTACTAAATTAAATGACTAACTAAGTATACAAATAAAAACAAAAGGACACTTAGGCGTCGAAGTATTTGTCCGCATCGCTGCCATTAGGAAATGTGCCCAGAAGACTGGCAATTAGACGTTGAATGGCAATGCTAATTCTTTGGCCAATGCTTAAATTGTAACGAATTTATCAAAAAGTGTTAAGGACTCAGCTAAAGTGTAAATGTACAATGATGACAGACAAGTTCTGTTATCATTCTCATTATAAAATATTTACGTCGTAAGCAGTTACTTACGACGGAAATATTTTATAATGAGAATGATAACAGAAGTAGTTACTTCAGACGTAAATATTTTATAGTGAGAATGATAACAGAACTACGCAACTGCGTATCTCTGAAAAAGATAGATAAATATAATAATACTCTTTATTATGTACAACATAAAAATTACAGATATAAATGTAGAATTTTTATAAAGGGTGATACAATGGGCGGTCTTCTATCGCTACAGACTGAAAATTCAAGGGCAATAACCTCTATCTCTGTCTTTATTTTTATGTAAACCAGATAAAACTCCCAAATATCAGAAATTCTGAAGCTTCGGAAAATCAGAAACTGAATGTCAGGGATTCTGACGCCAAGTCAGAAACCCCGAAGCTTCTAAATGTCATCCTACCCCAGTCACGTCTACGCCGCTCATATCGCTAAAGCTCATTCAGCAGAACTACATATTATACATACCTATAATGTTTTGAGTACAACGTATGAGAAATTTCACTAGTCGCAACACTTTCTTATACACTTCTTTCATATTTAAATGCACTTGCTACTTCACTGGGTCTCTGCTTTAAAAAGCTTTCGACCATTTTAGTGTTTTGTAAACTTCTTTTAGTTAACGATAAAGGGTGGGACGTACGTAGCATACGGAATTGGTGCTGTTTCACTAATTTTGTTTTAAAATCAGTTCTTCGTGTGCTTTATTGAGAAGCTTAGTAACAGTCCGGCCGTCAGAGAATGCGTTCTTGACACCTGTCAGTTTCGTACAAACGAATATGTGTTTTGCAAATTTGATCTTTATTAGTTACTAGAATTGTGGGACTGACAGGTGTCAGGAATGCATTCTCTCGATGGCCGCACTGTAGTTCCTATATGGATAGCAATGCAATGATGTATGCTCTTCTTCTATCTTTATTAATTGCCTCATTAATGCTCTAAGCATAAGCGATCATAAATCATGAAGCTTTAAAAAGCGACAACAAAACGATGTTACATCTTATCCCGAATACCAAACTTTTAAGCAATATCTGCTGTATTCTCCACCAAAAGTGATATCGAAAGACCGACACGCCAAATAAAATACCCCGTTCTACATTCCAAAAGTTCTGACATAACTTCAAAAATATCGAAGACGTCTCACAATTTCTAAAATTACATAAAAATTCTATCGAAGATTTGTAGGTACTGGGAGAAACCGATTCTCGGTGTCAAGATCACACCATCCTCCGTGCAATAGTATTGTCGGTATGTCAACCTCCTTTTAGAGTCCGAATATACTCTCAGGTGTATTCAACGACTTCGATTATCCGTTTACAAAAGTCCTGAGCTCAATTCTCACCAAACTTGTTTAATTAAAGTTTTCGCACTCTTTTTTCCCTTTAGGCGGGAAAATAATCCCTTGTTTGGAACAAAGAATGAAGTGGAGTTTTGTTGGCGGAAATTGTTTTTGCTTCAAATGATTCTATTTAAATACTGATTTTTCATTTGAGCTTTAAAGTGAATATAGAAAACTGTTAAACGATAAAAGAAGACTGAAACGATTACATACAATGTTGTGCCAGGGTGTAAAAAGATGAAAGTGGTGTCAATTAATCACACTAATATTATAAAGGCGAAAACTTGTGAGTGTGTGTGTGTGTGTGTGTTTATAATTATGTTTGTTACTTCTTCACACTCAAACGGCTGGACCAATTTTGATAAAATTTTGTATGGAGGTACCTGACACCCTGGATTAACATATATGCTACTTTTAATCCCGATGCTTAGACGGGATTGACATTTATGCGGGTGAAACCGCGGGGCGCGGCTAGTAGCTTATATATTAAGCCTTTCACTGAAAATTCGGCGTATTTTGTCAATCTGAGAACAGAGATATAATAGATTAAGTAGAAGCGAGGTTATGTTACAATATTTAACTAACTCATCTGATTCCTGAAGTGCAAAATGACCGGTTGTTATCCCACAATTCACACAGCGATCCATAGTTTGAACAATATCCAATCCACAAGCTGGCGGTAAAATCCAAAATAAAAACTCCAAGTCAAACGTGTGAGTGATCTTTCGGTGTCCAGTGTGAAAGCAAGGGTCATACAAGGTAGGCAGGGTCGGAATTCGTAAAATACAAAGCAGTGGTCGTGAAAAATGAAGAATAATCGGGAAAGCACTCAGAACGCATCAGAAAACACGAAACGAGTGAGCAAACAAGAGCAGTCGGCAACTTTGTAGTATCAATATCAGTCAGCTGTCATGCCACTGACCTCATACAGGTCAGTGTGCCAGTGACATAAATAAACTAAAAATAGAAGACTGACTTTAATTGATATGAAATAGATAATCATTAATATTCGTTTTTCAGTAATTCATTGATATTCTATTTATTAATATGACTGTAATTGGGTCAATCTCCAAAACGGGCGTATTCGTGTGATCGCTCTGGTGCTTTTCAGGTATTGATATTTAATGGTAATTATGTATCTCATTGAAGAAATGATATTCAAATAGTTTGAATATCATTATTTTTAATGAGATACATAATTACCATTAAATATCAATATCTGGATGGGACCAGAGCGATCACACGAGTGCGCCCGTTTTGGAGATTGACCCAATTATATGCACTATATTGCGTATAATAGTGCATTTAATTACTTTGAGTTAATTATTTAGTGCAAAGGTTTTAATTTTGTAATCGATTACTCATTCGATAATCTCACGAAAGCTATCTTTCTCATATTTCTCCGCTACAGATTGAGAATTGAGGTGATTTTCATATTCTAAAAATATGAAATTTTTTTAGATCTTATCTCAACTTATTCCAACATTGCGAATAATAACACCTGCATACATACAAGCTTTATATTGAAACACAAGTAGGCAGATTAGTACCTACATTCTACCGTCCTAATTGTTCCACTGATAGTGGTTTAACTTTGTTTCTCTTAACAATTTGCAAAGCATTATTTTTAAAATTCTTCTCCAAAACCTCAGACTGTTTTTTAATAGGTTCTAAGACAAAACGTACGAAGAAGTTTGAAAACTTTCTTGCATTTTTTTACAATGGCGACTCAACGACACCCGGTATCCAGGGTACGTTAGTCCAAGTTTTTGTAGGCACTCGGTATTTGCTTTCGGGATTCGAGTTGAACTTCCAATATGCCGGAAAGTATTCGTGCATTCGCATGTTCGGAGTGTTAAACATCCAGGAATAAGTTTTACTGCGATCAGATAGTAAACTTTACCGTTGGTACCGTTGGATTCAGATGTTCAATGTCTGTAAGTACTTTATTACTTGCCACCATCGCCGTCGTTGAAACCATCCATATTTTCATCCTTTATATTCAGTTACTAGCTTCTGCCCGCGACTTCGTTCGCGTGGAAGTCGTAAGATACACAATCCCTATACCAAAATCCCCGTCGCTTTTACTTCAACTTCGCGTTCTTTCCGACTTTTTTATTTCTGCTCGGCTTCTTTAGTTCCTAGCGTGATGTTAAGCCGCAGCCTATAGCCGTCCTAAAGAATTAGGCTATCAAATAAAAAAACAAACAAAATCTTCAGCTTTATTTTAGGATTGATGATTGTATAACTCTGTGTCCGAAAAAATTCAGCCATAGACCCCAGCGAAAAAACATTGTATATATTATATACCTATATATTATAATATTTAAACTGCTTTAAACAGTTCCATATGAGCCTAACGTTCAAAACAGTATTTGTTACTGATCCGTAAACAGTTAAAGCTTGAGGCGAAATGTTACCGTCACGACAGTAAATTTTAACGTTTTAAGTAGCTAAAAGGTCATAAAATAACTGTTTTATTCGTTTGGTGATGTCGTTCAAACCATTGAAATTTACTTACATTACCGTAATGGTGGTTTTCCTTATTTTTTGTTGTTCTTTTCAGTAAATAGTAGATAATTATGTTCAATAATTAAAAGTTACTGTTTTGTCTTTTGTTTTACAAACATTTCTTCTTACTGTATAAAGTCAGTAAGTCTTAATGAAATCGCTTTAATATGATGTAGTAAGAAATTCTTTTTTTCAGTGTGACGTCTTGGGTCCTATAAGGGGTTTTTCCATCTGGAATTTCTCAGTAGCAGCACGGAGTCTGGATTTGTGCCCGGGGACATGGGACTTAAGGGGATTACATGACCTACAGTGCGGTCAATGTCGTCGGACTGCATAGAAAAGAAAGAGAAGCGCGATGACACAACCCTGGTAATTTATTGCAAAATATGAAGCAATTATCTATTAACAAAAAAATATATTGTTTGGACTAAAAAATTAAAACACTAGTGTATTGCTTTAGTATGTTGCTTGTAGAAAAATGTGACAAAAATCAGAATGATTGTATGTATATTAGTGTAGTTTTTATTGTGAAAAGGAAGTTTTAAGAGGTATCTTCATGATTTTTTTCTATTGTAACAAGTTAGTTACATTATGTTTTCAACACTTTATGTAACTAGTATATCCTGAAGAATATCATACATTTTCTGATTTGTTGTTGATGTTTACTGTAGTCGATCATACACTTTTAGGCATTATAAAACTTGCATTTTTTGCGTTTAGGTCTTGTAGTCTCTTAGACATACTGGCGAAATGTGGGCGTACCCTGTACTATAGCTACACCTCTGCATAACCCTTTGGGGATTACAGACGTGATGTTATGTGATGTTATGTTAATGGTTGTTATTTTTTCTCATTTGTGCCAGTAGGTAATTTTACAATCAGGCGGTAATTTCCATTCCACATTGCTTTATGAATTTCACAGGAATGGTTTCCTAACTAAACCTGACTGAACAAATAAATACACTAAAGCTCACCTTTTGCTTTTAGCATAGATGTTATACCACTACATATATATACAGTTATATACAACAATATAACTGGTCTACTGGTCCAGTAACCAGGAATTAATTGAAATCGGTTTGGGAACCGTTTTATATGCAGTCAGAAAACGGTTTGCATTTGTTTTGAAACAAGGCAACTTTTGTTACGTTAGCATCTATGGCTAGCTATCGATACGTAGATCATCTTATAAATAGTCCTCTTAAATCTAGTCAAGTTACTTGAACATAAATCTTTGCGACAATCACATGTCTAGTTTTTCTAAAAGTCCTGGTAAATTACTATAATAACAGTGATGGCCAATACCTCAATGGCAAAGAGCCTGGACATAACGTATCCATATCTTAAAATCTCTCATTGGGCTCTTGTTAAACGACTGAATCAAAAGTTTGATGCAGAAAGATGAACTCCAGAACGCGTCACGGAGTATTTAGAAGTTATTTTTATAAAGACAATCTTGTATAATTTAAAAAATGTAAGTAAGTGTGAAGAAACCCGAATTTATAATTAAAGGCTCATCCAAATAGACGCGACACGCGATATAATCGACACAAAGGCACCGCTCGTTGCGCGACTTGCGGTGCCTTTGTGTCGCGTGTCGTTTCGCGCCTGTTTGAAGGAGCCTTAAAACGTAAATCTTCTCTCAAACTCACACAGAACAATTTTACCAAGATAACACCAGCTATCAAGTCTCAGATAAAATGATTGACAGTACTATTTCTATGATAAACAGTTTGCCAACTGAGTCTAACTTTATTAAAGTTTCTCCAAGTTATAGAGAATATTCTTGTTAGTTCGGCGACACAAGGTAAAGTATTCAACCTTTCTATAAAGTAATTTATACCTACTTTTCTGAAACAGGTTTTCACTTAAACACTGTAAACCGACATAGCTTGCAGAGTAAGAAAACTGAAGTGGCAGTGCGCTGGCCATATTTGTCGAAGGACCGATGGCTGGTGGAGCAGACGAGTCCTGGAGTGGAGACCGCGTATCGGCAAGCGTAGTGTAGGATGCCACCCAGCTAGATGGACGGACGACCTAAAGAAGGTGGCTGGGACAGACTGGATGCGGAAAGTGGAGGACAGGGTGTTGTGGCGCAGCCTAAGTTCAGCAGTGGACTACAATAGGCTGAGTTGATTGAATCTTCCCACTCGTGGGAAACAGGCCTTTCTGTGAGAGGGAGTGGGCCGTAATCCACCACGCGGGTCCAGTGCGGGTTGTAGATGTCATATGTCTTCGAATTTCTGGGTCTAGACCATGCCATTCACCATTTTGAGAGCAGTGGTGATTAAATAATTTATACAAAGTAAAGCGCCTATCTGGATTCGAACCACGGCCACTACTGCTCTGTTAAGAAGTCAAGATGTACGTTCGTAACTATCATCGAATATGATGATGTTGATTTGACAGCGCAGTGCCCCGTTCCCGAAGACATACTCGTCATCATCTGCCTAGCCTTTTCCCAACTATGTTGGGGTCGCTTTCCAGTCTGACCGGATGAGCAGCTGAATACCAGTATTTCACATGGAGCGACCGCCTATCTGACCTCCACAACCCATGGCAGTTACTGGGTAATACGATACCCCTTGGTAAGACTGGTTGTCAGACTTTCGGGCTTCTGATGATCCGTTACGACTGTCAAAGATCCACGAATGACAGCCGGGATCAACAGCTTAACGTGCTTTCCGAGGCACGGAGGTATCTTGGTATGTAAAGATGGTCACCCATCCATGGACCAACCGCGGTAAGCGTAGCTTAACCTGATCGATCGACCCGTGTGGCTGTTATTTCTTAGTCACAAGTCATTCCGAAAACATACTGTACTGTAAAATGTCTCTTTTATAAAGACTGAATTCCTTCCGTTAAATTCGACACAACACGAAGCGGTCTTTAAATTCCGTCCACATATTGGCCCATTCAGTAAAATCTGCAAACATGCAATTATTAATTTTCTTTCAGTGATATAAAGTAATTTCCTGTACCAGCAGACTGTCATGTTGCCGCACGTCGCTAGCAGTTATTTATGCATTTCGGGACCATTCCAGGAACTTTTGTTCAGAAATAATAATATTTATAAAATCAAGATGAAATCCAATATTTATTCGATCAAATACCGAAGAACTATCTATCTGTACATACTCGTATGATAAAATAAAAATGAAGTCAAAAATAAAATATTTAATATTTTTTTAATAAAGTAATTGATATGAGGAGGAAAGAGTCTGATGCCTTAAATATAGTTTTTATAATTTTTGTCCTTATGTCTGTTTGTCTGGATGTACATAATTGTTCCGGATTGGTGCAAAAACGGCTAAACGGATTTGGATGAAGGCACACAGCTAGTTTATGACCTGGATTGACACATAGGCGAATGTCCCACGGGGACGTACTACTGCGATTAAAAGTATTAATCCCGATAGTATGTTCCCGTTTTTCGACATACACTAAAATCTAGTTTTAAATAAAGGTAATGTATGCCTTTTCATGTGTGTGGTGACTGCGAACTGGAAGACGTAGCGTTGGAAGGCCTCCCACAAGATGGACCGACGCCCTTGTGAAGGCTGTAGGAACCCGTTGGATGCGAGAAGCACAGAACCGGTCAAAGTGGAGGTGCTTGCGGGAGGCCTATGTCCAGCAGTGGACGTCTTTCGGTTGAAATGATGATGATAACGATGCCTTTTCATGCGCAAATTGGATGGTTAAAAAAATTCTGAGTATGACAACTTAAAAATTTAAACACAAGAAAAGTTCAAAGCCATCTTTTATTCAAGCGAACATTAAGTTGATCGATTTGCAATCGGTACAAACGTGAGCGACTGCTTCCTCTCACTGTACCGCAAGCTGTTACATAAGCTATGCTATTAAACAAACTGTCGCCTTTCAAGCTATTTTCGTTCCAACTTAAGATAAAATGGCTCCTTTGGGATGATTTCGATTGCTTTTTGTTGTCAGCAAAATGTACGGTACCGAACTGGATTTGTGATGTTTGGAGTACCACAAACATAATTTGATTCGAATTACTCTGTTTTGAATTGGTACTTACTGGTAATCTATCATTATGACATTTATTTGCAGCGGATTAATGTTATTTTGAAATTATTTGATCCAAATCCATTTAGAACTCAATTATGTCAGGATTGATCCCGCTTCACCCGGTTGTAGGATTTAGGTATGTCATTTTTAGAAATATTAAATGAGATAAAGAAAGGGCCGAAAGGTTCTGGAGTGGCGACTGCGTATCGGAAGACGTAGCGTTGGAAGGCCTTCCACAAGGTGGAAGGACGACCTTGTGAAGCTGCAGGAACTCGTTGGATGCGAAAAGCACAGAACCGGTCTAAGTGGAGGTGATTGGGAGACGCCTATGTCCAGCAGTGGACGTCTTTCGGCTGAAATGATGAATTGATGATGATGATTTAGAAATATTTTTTTTTTTATTTATTTGAAATGGGTTTGCTCTTGACTCTAGTCTAGGTCAGAGGTGACAGAGACAAAGTCTACGATGGAGTGAGCTTACCCAGAAGAAGCCTGTTCACTCTTACTTTGAAGAGATTCGGGTTGTATGCAAATGTTGTATTTACTTGGTAAATTAACTTTATAACGTGCCCAATAGCTACTTATTTGTATAATAAACGTTCAATCGCAGTCCAGGGGTCGAGGCCCAGGTTGGGCGAAGTGTTATTGGGTTTTTCCATCACGAATTTCTCAGTAGCAGCCCGGAGTCTGGATTTGTCTCCTGTTGATGGCAAAAGTCTCGCTCCGTATTACATGAGACTTAAACATAACTGCCGAAATATGGGTGTACTCTAAATAATAGTCAAACAGACTGTATTTCGGCCACGATGGCCAATCTCAACGGAAACTAGCCTTCCTTCGGCGTGGGGGATGTGTTAGTGCACAAGTGTGTGCGGAGACACAGGAGCACTCTCTGGTCAGCGGTTTTGTCCGAAAGGGTTACCGCTGGCCCAGAAAATAAAGGGCTAAGGAAGGAACACGGGTGGGTTTTAGTCAGTAAGAGTCTGACACTCCCTTCCGCTCCACCCAGAGCGGGAGGGGTCATTTGATGATTTCCCATGCTGAAAAAAAAAGGAAGAAGCACTCTCTTCTCTCATTCTCATAGTCCGACGAGTCAGCGTAATCCGACACGAACGAAGACGTCAGGCGCAGAACCAATGGCTTAACGTGCTTTCCGAGGCACGGGGGTATCACAACGCCAACTATATAGATATACACATCTGCCTAACCCTTTGTAAACGCAATCTACGCTATCGAGCTGCTAAAATTACTTTCAAAACCCTTGAAAAAATAGCGGCATGTCCAGACACTTTACTTCCACGTAGTTAAGCACTCGAGTTGTTTCGTGTCCAACCAGTCAGTATTTCATCTTTATTGTCCTTTTAGACTAAAAACACGTGGCGAACCCGAATAAAAAAATCACTCTGCGCCGCAAATCCAGTAATTGGATCCGCGCCAAGCGTCTACTCTCATGAAAATGAGTCGTAAACTTAAGAAAATTTTCGCTTGATGGGTAATATATTTTTACGTTCAATCCTTATTATTAGGGAAAGATCCTCGAGTCATGTCTTCATATCGGTCTGTCAGAAATGTTTGGTGGCTCCCTTCGTTGGAATCAGTGAACCAAAAAATAAGGCATAATTCAATATTTGGTAGCTTTAGTGTGACAATGTTTTTGCGATAAGGTGGCTTATTCAATTTGCTACGGGATAAATATTGTGGAAGTGTTTTTTTTATATTCACGCCTTGTTTCCCCGAAGGGTGCAGCAGAAGTGTTCCTATAGTACACCCACATTCCTCTATATGTTTTTTAGGTTCCATGTAATATGGGGCGAGCCTATTGCAATGTTCCACGCGCGCCTCAAAGAGATGTCAGCATCATCCGAAGGGGCCCGTCAGGGCCGAAGCCTGCCAGGTCAGCGGGGTTGTCCGAAAGGGTTAACGCTGGCCCGGAACATGAAGGGCTAAGGAAGTAACACAGGTGGGTTTTAGTCAGTAAGAGTCTGATACTCCCTTCCGCTCCACCCAGAGCGGGAGGGGTCATTTGATGACTTCCCATCCTGAAAAAAAAAAGCCTATTGCCATCCACCAGGCACTAATTCAGACTCCGGGCTGCTACTAAGAAGTTCCAGATAGAAACACCCAATTACATTTTGTCTGAACTGGGATTCAAACCCAGGAACTCATGCTCAGCATTAACGCTTGCGACCACAGACCAAAGAGGCAGTCTTATGTATGTTTCCTTCATCTATCTATTCAGCCCGTAATGTCCTACTGTTGGTCAAAGCCCTCCTTTTCCCTTGTATAAACGTCTGTCAATTGCCATTGCGGGCCAGTCGTTTCGCTGCCTACATGCAGGAAAAAACCTCATTTGTACTTTATTACACTACAGTCTATAAAACGATAAACTGTTGATTACAATGGCACAAAAAATATACACATATGGCCTTATTACAAAACAAGGTTTATGTTTAGAAAAAGGTTTAAACCAACGACTCATTTTTTTTAAATTTGGAACTACAAGCTGACAAAACTAAAGTTCAAATTAAAAAAAAATAACATTAAAACCGAGTCTAAGTTGTAAGTTTTGTATTAAGAGCTTCACCCTACTTGGAACAAAGATCAAAATACGATAAAAGGCTCAATGGTTTGAGCTTAGACTAAAGTTAGAACTTGTTTATAATGAGGCCGACCGAGTTCGGTAAACCTATGACAGGTCCGTTGCCAATAGCAACTTGCAACTTCTAAACAAACCGATTGCCTTTATATAATTTCCTCAAACAACCTGAAGAAAATAACAAAGATTTCTTTTGTTGCCATTGGTCTTTGATGTACCCGTAAAGTAAATGGCTCGAGTGTATTTATTTGTTTGTTTTATAAATATTCTAGGCAACGATCCGGTTTTATTTATGTTTTTTGTTTTGCTCTAACAAGAACTGTAGATTTTCAGGGTCAATGGTTTAGTTGTTGCGAGCACATTTTGACAAATTAGGAGCTAAATGAACGACTCCAAATGAATTAGAAACGAAGTAATTAAACATATAATAATATTCATCGAAATGTCTGTAAAGATAAATCTCCAATTCTTAGGCCCACTTGCACCACAAAACACTGTGCTATTACATAATATCTTAAATATTAGCTTCCTGTCTCTGTCATATTCAAACTAATTACAGAAACAGAACGATGTTTAATATAAACGTATTCTTGGGAATCCACCCCAACACCTTTCATCTCAGCTTGGTCTGCATGAGCAGGCGGCGTGTTCAACGCGTCATCGGCAGGCTGACACAGCTCGGCGAGGACTCGCTTCTTCGGAATCCCTCGTGACGGACTGACGGATACTCCTAATTGTTTGTCCGGGTTAAATGTTTATGTTGTTAATAAGAACTGCAATAAACCATTGTTCATAAAGCATAGTCCACTCTTTTATTGCTAACTCGTATTTAGTGATGTGTGGTACAAGCGGGCCACATAGCTAATGTTTTTTTTTCTAACCACATCAGCAGATTAAGAGTTATATGGAAAACTGCATATAAAGATTTTCGACACCCAATCACGTGTGCTAACGTCAATCTTCCTAGCCGTTTCCCAACTATGTTGGGGTTGGCTTCCAGTCTAACCGGATGTAGCTGAATGTTTTACATGAAGCGAATGCCGTCTGACCTCCACAGCCCAGTTACTGGGTACACGATGCCCCTTGGTAAGACTCTTGCGTTAATTACGATTGATAAATTATATAAAATAAATATGAGCCGATAGCAAGAACTGTGTAAAATAATACATCCTTCATCACTTGTGTCAAAACAATATCAGTATCACTAACAAGATTCTTAGTAAATCAATACCAAATTGTTGTAACATTGAGTGGGATGGTAGGGACAGAATTCCACTTTATGCCGTCTATAACTTGCGGGGTATCGAAACAACACCTGGGCCCTGGCATACATCATAATAACGCTATAGTTATGTGCGAAGGTAGGAAGGTATCGTATGTGGGTACACACGTAATGTTTGGAGCCAGGCATTATTTAAGGGGTAGGTACTAGATTCTGCTAAATTGGGATCGTCTTGTCGTTGCGATTTGTTTTTGAGTTTAACAAGGAAATATGAAGAAAATATGAGTACAAAATTACGTACAAAGACTGCTTATTTTCAATTTAAATGTTTTTATTAAATACGGAGGAAAATATATAATATGTTTTTTTTTTCTCTCTTGAATTCCATCTTGAAAAAATCTTTTTCATTTACACAGTAATACACAGCTTTAAACACCTATAAAAAGGATGTAATCGAAAGTGTACGCACAAAACAAAGGAGTTCCATTAGTAAGCTTTTTTGGGCTCAACATTTTTACATAAAAAATTGGATAAGTAAAATCAAAGCCAAAAATAATTAACTACGACAAAAATCTTCAGAAACGCCTGTCATAATACGTACAATTTGCAAAGCTATTGAAATAACATGAAACACCCAGACGATAATTAGGCGAAAAAGTGCTTCAGGCTTTATGTGTTACTACGGAATTCCGGATACGGAAATCTCCGCGAGTTCTAAGAAGTTTGCAAAACCGTGTAGTTCAGGAGCTGAGTAAGCAGAATGGCCTTTTTTTCCATCCTCAAAATAAATGACCCCTCCCGCTCTGACATCTCTTTGAGGCGCGCGTGGAACACGTACGTGCCGTCCGGCACGGGCATCACCTGATTGGACGGTGAGCTACCCATTACTCTCCGCCCGCAGGCCCGCGCCTGCGGTGGCAGAATGGCCTTTACCTGATCTTTTTGTCGCGAATAAATGAAAAAATTATGTCATCTTTTTGTCGATAATAAACTTTCAAAAACAAAGGTGTGTTATTTTTCATAAGAGTACTTGAAAAATCATAAAACCAAGTAACAAGAAAACACGTTAGTGCTGAAGGTAATTTTTAAAGTTTATGTCAGCACTTCAAAAAAATGATTTAAATCTTACTTGAGCTCTCAGAAATTCGTAACTTTCTGATTTACATTACACGATTTAAAGTTTTTCTACCTTTGTAAATGTTTAGAGGTACAAACTGCAAAACTGATTAAAGTAGCTGCAAAGAACTATTGTCCAAAGTAGTCTTAAATTGGTTTAGATCCAACGCAACTGTTCTTGAGAGATAATGGCTCAGGTATCTTATTCCCTAGAAATGCTTAGAAAAGCTATCTACAATTTTCCTCTAGAGAACCACTCAGCAATTTTACTACGCCATTTAATAAACTTTCATCTTCGTTTTTCATCATAAACTCTTTAAAAACCTATTAAGCGACGATTAGGTGGTTGTTAAATTTGAAACTTTATGGGTACTCTAATTTTATATTGAATTTATGTAAGACGTCAGCTTTTTTCAATTCAAAAGTTACTTACTTCAAAAAAATTAATTGAAGCTGTCATAAACATAATAGACGAGAAATATCCAACTTATGCTAGGGTTGACAGATTCTAGAAACTACTGACTGTCTGCTTATTTTCTTTGTTAAAAGAATATTTGTAGATAACCCTGTTGAAGGCAACACGGCACCGCTTGTAAAAACCTGTCGTATAACAAAATGACGCTTCTCCATTTTTGATCAAGCAACGCATATTGTGACAATAATAAAAAACCCCAACAACCCACAACGTAAGTTACCGGAGTAATAATCACCCCTCTGCCCTTATCCCAATTTATTTGGGGTCAGCGCTATACGTTTTTTCCTTCCATACATCTATCAGCCATCACCTTTTTCTGCACCGCCTTATTAGTACTTTTCACATATTCTGTCCATATTTTTTAGGCCTGTCTATTTTCCTATATCCATCGGCATTTACAATTCAATTTTTGATTTTTTACTTCGTGCATTTGCGCCTTTATTTATATAGTGCTTCAAGATTCTATTGGCACTCGAATGACGTTGACAGGGGCGCTGTTAGTTAAAATTTGTGAAATCGTATTGAAAAAACAAGATGGCAGTTTTAGTTCCGACTTTAGCCACGCACCAAAAGATCCTTGTACAACTATATACGTTACTTAAGCGTCAAATACTGATCGTTGATTATTACTTACCTACAGTCTGTTCATAGTTATTTTACCTCTGACAGCAGCACTTCAACAGCAACCTTATAAGAATGAGAATAAAGATCACAATGATTTTGACAGACTTGCCAGTGGCAATAACCCAACAACAATCTTATTGAAATGAAAGTTAAGATCACTGTGGCGGCGAGCCGCCCACTATTTGAACGTGCCTCAAAAGGTGGTAGCCGTAAGACTGATCCGGGGATACCGCACGATCTCGGGCGAGGCGGCAGTCCTCCTTGCCGGACTGCCGCCATGGGATCTGGAGGTGATAGTCCTCGTGCGCCTGAATGAGTGGCGCGCGGAGGCACTACGCTGGGGGTAAACACCGCTTCCGCGGCAAATCGCGGCAGAGCGGACGGACCCCCGGCGCGATTTCACCATGTCACCATTGCGAGGATCGCCCAGAGGACACGGTGGAGGTCTGTCCCGCTTGGACGGAGCACCGCCGTGTCCTCGTAGAGGCGATCGGCAGCGGTGGAGACTTCTCGCGTCCAGCCCTGGTTCAAGCCATGGTCCGGAGCGAGAGGGAGTGGGAGGCAGTCACTTCCTTCTGCGAAGCAGTCATGCTAGCGAAGGAGGTGGCGGGATGGCTGAGGGACAGAGCCTCACGTCCCAGCCACCGCGGGAGACGCTCCGGTGTCGGGAGCCGCGTGACGACTCCCGGCCACCGTAGGCGAGGCCTGCGGAAGGAGAGTAATGGGTAGCTCACCATCCGATCAGGACCAGGCCCGTGCCAGACGGCGCGTACGTGTTCCACGTGCGCCTCAAAGAGATGTCAGCAATAGGGAAGGGGCCCGTCAGGGCCGAAGTCCTCCGGGACAGCGGGATTGTCCGAAAACGTTACCGCCACCCCGGAACATAAAGAGCTAAGGAAGGAACACGCGTGGGTTTTAGTCAGTAAGAGTCTGACACACCCTTCCGCTCCACCCAGAGCGGGAGGGGTCATTTGATGATATCCCACCATCAAAAAAAAAAAAAGAATACTGTGATTTGGACAATAATGCGAAAGCAGAGGTAAAATAACTGGGAAAAGACTGTAACATAGAACATCGTTTATAAATAAGAGGATTACAATTAAAAGCTGGATATTATTCTCTTAATTACTACGTTCAAATTTGGAAAGTCAATTCCTGGTCGAGGGGACAACAGGAATACAGGGAATTATGTCATTAAAATTACACGACACTCGAATTTTATTTGTTGCGTTTCACGACACTCGCAGGGTGACTACTGTGTAATGAAATGAAAATGAAGGGTATTAATTCCGACATTCCGATACTACTGGGATCCGTTATCTCAGGAAATGTATTAATTAATTTAATTACTGTACATCAAAAGCGATAATATGCAAAATGTTTGTCAGGAACCCGCATGTGTAGTAGTACCTAACACGTGTCTACTTCAAAAGGTAAATAGGTTTTTATAAGATTATAAAACTTTTTCTTCATGATTTTTAGGTGGACTATTGATAGAGTTAGGCCTATAATTTTTTAACACAAAGCACAATTATTAACCGCCATGAAAGTCACAGTTTGATAGCTGAAGCTGAGCTAGCTAGTTTGTTTGTTTTTACTCGGTGTCGAAAAGTAAAACGCTATTTTATTTTCTACTGATGCAATCTTGGCAAAAATATGAGTATTTCTAGGTAGGTTTAAAAGGGCGTGCATAAAGCAAGAAGGTATTACTGCTACTGATAGCTTCGGAAATTAAACTTCTTCAAGTCATATATATAACTGCCAAGACCGTCTCAGTCTTAAGTCAACTGAAAACTGAAATAACTCACATTAAAATGCAGACAACTGACTGACAAAATGCTAACTCAAATCTTTGTACGGAAAACTACACACGCAATTGTGCGCTTGTCATGCATACAAACAATCCTTTTTGTGGGAACTCCGGTGAGCTTGTATGGGCACGGGCATGGGCTAATTCTACAAAAAGTAACCTAATTGTAGATGCCGAAACAAGCTGGCGTGAAACGCTGGCTTGAAAAGTATGTAGACACAATGGAGTATACATACTATTCAAAGTTTTTAGGGTTCCGCACCAAAATGGTAAAACAGAACCCTTATGAGAGGTTGAGTGGTGAGACTCTGTCTGTCTGTCTATCACAGCTGGATATCTCAAGAACTACTAATGCTATCAACTTGAAATTTAGAGTAGTTTTAGATGACGTTTGCCCAACTATTATATGCAAATAAAAAAGAAATAAAAATATATGTGTAAATTTTGCAACAGAGACTGAAAGGGGGTCTGAAAAATGCGAAGTGGGGCTACTAGGGGCATGTGGGGTATCATATGAAAGAGCGCACTTTGCACATTCTCAAACATTTTATCTTTTTTTAGGCCGCATAGTTTTCGACGTTTGATGAAAAATGTAAGAAAAATACCGTTCCCCCCTTATCTCCGAAGTTTGCGAAGAGAAAAATCTGAAATTATTTTATGTGATAGGATTAGTAATAAAAATAATATAGAATAGTTAATATAAAAATTACAGGAAAAATAAAACGAAGTCTCTAAATAGCACACTTTTTCAGAAATCATCAAGAAAAGTTACATTCGTTCCACGATCGGTCAAGAGATGGCGCTGACATAAAACTGCAATACTCTACGCGCGCGAGTCCGACTCTCTCTTGTTTTTTAGTAAGCAATGCTGACAACTTTGTAAATATTTTTTAGTAAGTTTTGAACGTAATAACACATTACATTAGTGAATGGATACTCAGATAAAAGTTGTCAGAATATATTTTATGACCATAAGTTGTTTTATTACTTAAAAGAAACTTCGAATAGTTTGTTTATCATTATTGGATAGATGGTTTAATTTAACTTATAAATTAGGCAATTTGTCAAGTGATAAATAGTCTGAAAACAAATTTTAGTTGTCCATATTTTAGCCCAGATTGCTCAAATTGCTCTTTACGATAAGCCAACATCTATTTCTCCATTTATAAATAGCTTACAAAACATTCTTTGATTAATTTACAGACTTGAAAAGTAAAATTAATTAATAATCAATTCTCAAAGCGTGGCAGGTGTGCTGGTGAAATTGATGATAGCTAATAATAAATAAACATGTATATAAAAACGGCATAAAAAAATTGTGCACATCGTTCATCTGCCTAGCCTTTTCCCAACTAATTACGTTGAGGTCGGTTTCCAGTATAACCGGATGCAGCTGAATACCAGTATTTTACATGGGGCGACAGCCTATCTGACCTCCACAGCCCAGTTACTGGGTAATGCAATACCCCTTGGTAAGACTGGTTGTTAGACTTGCGGACTTCTGACTACCCGTAACGACTGTCATATATCTACGATTGATAGCTGGGACCAACGGTATAACGTGCTTTCCGAGACATGGAGGAGTCTCGGTATATAAAGATGGTCACCCATCCACAGACCTACCGTGGCAAGTCTAGCTTAACCTGATCGATCAACGTGTGTGGCTTAAATTATTTAGCCACGGTCCACATCGTTGTCAACAGGAAAAGTGGCGAAAATGCTGACAGCTTTGCCACATTGTATGGCAATGCTGATTTTTTGGCAAAAAAAATAGTCCAACTCGACCAACCGCTTGGCAATGTCTCAAAAAAGTAAGTGGGCACTCAGATAGGATATAGTATAGAAAGGAAAAGAATGATCCGGATTATTCTTTTCCTTTCTATACATTATTACATACTTGGGCAGGGCACAATGGTCGCAGAACAGATGGCCAATGGGGCTGAAAGGTTATGGAGTGCAGGCGACCGCGTACCGAAAGACGTAACGTTCGAAGGCCTCCCACAATAGCTCACCGTCCGATCAGGACCAGGCCCGTGCCGGACGGCGCGTACGTATTCTACGCGCGCCTCAAAGAGATGTCAGCATCAATGGAAGGGGCTCGTCAGGGCCAAAGCCTGCCGGGTCAGCGGGATTGTCCGAAAGGGTTACCGCTGGCTCGGAACATAAAGGGCTAAGGAAGGAACATGGGTGGGTTTTAGTCAGTAAGAGTCTGACACTTCCTTCTGCTCCACCCAGAGCGGGAGCGGTCATTTGATGATTTCCCATCCACAAAAAAAAAGGCCTCCCACAAGGTGGACCGACGACCTTGTGAAGGTTGCAGAAACTCGTTGGATGCGAGAAGCACAAGACTGGTCGAAGTGGAGGTGCTTTGGGGAAGCCTATGTCCAGTAGTGGACGTCTTTCGGCTGAAATGATGATTATGTACTAACTTGTATATATTAATATTATTATTTTAGGACTGATAGCTTTTAAATTATGTAAATATTTTAAGATAATTAAACATTCTGTGGGTAGGTACTGGAATTTCCACGAATGTATTATAGCGTTTCCTATTCACCGATTGTGTTTTATTTATTTTACTTTAAAAAAATTGTATACCTACACACGACTTTGATTACATAATTTTGAACATTAAAATTATTGTTACCAAATCATCTTGTGATTTCTCAACGATAATTATCAAAATGTTACAAATATTTATAACTATAGTACCTAAAACCTAACTCAATCAAACTATTAACATTATCCCAAACATTGAAAGCATATCGATTAGGTAAGCCCAACTAACTCCTTGAAATACAAACGCAAAATTGATACAAGTTGGTCCGCCCCAGCATCAGTTTTCGACCAAGTTAGATTAGATATGGGGTGCTCAACACGTCGAAACTTGGCTCTAAACACTAATGGGTTACAACATCATGTAACACACCTAGAATGAGTCGAATACTCGGAAGTGGGAGGGAATTTATTGTTGATTGTGGGTAAGTACCCACACCACATAAGTATTAAGTATGTTGGTAGGTTTAGTTAAATACGGTCACTGCTAACAAGGGTCGTAAGAGTATCAAGCAGAATGCAGTCTGACTACTTAATGTCTACTCAAACTTATGTTTCAAATTAATATTATTTCAAGTTAAACAAATATCAACTTTATTTTAATAGTTATTAAGTTGATTTCATTGAAAAAGTTATACAAATGCTTGAAGTTGGAGCGTAAACTGAACTTTATCGTGTAGGATTTAAAGTTACTTTTCCATAAACTCATATTTGTTTACATTTTTGCCAAATAAATCGCGAATATAAAAAACCTGGCACTCCGGTAGTGCCGACAGAAGTGAAAACTTGAACAATTACGAGTGTATTTTGTGAATCGTCTTATAAACAAAACGTCAGTTATATATCCGTGGTTCAGCGCCATCTCGTCGTTGTTGGATGAACTACCGTCGTTGTTGGATGAACTACGTAGTTAGTACGCGAGGCCCTCGTAGTTCTTCCCAATGTGCATAGATGGAGCTGTCCTCAACAACGCGCGTCTTTCGTTTTACGTCTTACGAATCTTACGATCAGGGTCACGTGACCTGACGCGAATTTAGAAGTTTTTACCCATTCCAAAAAAAGTACACAGCGCCGCTAAAGAAGTTTTCACTTCAAAAAAAGTAACATAAGGAAAATGAAACAGAAAGTCCTATACGAGGCCAAAAGGCTCCTATCTCAGCATGATGCTACGACATTTAAAAAATAAATGTTGCAGCGCTGGTATTCTGATACCAGCATTAACTATTATAATTATTATATTAGCATTATTCTATCTTGGTAAAAAGTGACCTCTTCTCGAACATTAAGAAAAATATATTTCAAAGAACAGACCCGCTTTGAAGACGGTCCATCCGTTAGAGGATAAGGTTTCTCTGACAGACAGTATTAAACGGGAGTTAAAAGAACAAGGAATTTGTTAAGCAACCCCGTAGATTTTTTAAATCTATAAAAAGGCTTTATAGAAACTTATTTTGCGGTTTTTAATCGTGAAAATCTTATCTGCACGCCTTAAAATTCATCTAACTTTATCTTAACTGGATAAAACAATTTCCATAATTCTGATGGTAGTAAAATTTGCATATCGGAACAGTATCCTGTTATGTAATTAAAGCCTCCCGTGTTCCCAATTTGATATCTATTGTGTCTGCGGCTTCAATTCGAGAACGGGTGTACTTGAGTACAGGACTTTGGACTCGAGTGCAAGTACTTTGATTGTTCTTTGATGTGATTGTGACCCAGAAGTCAGTGGATTGTTCAAGACTTCTGTTTGGATTGGAATGGCTCTCCAATTTTTTATTTACTCTCTCAATCTAAGTGTCTAGGAAGTCTTGAGAGTAATTGTCATGAAAATTATTTTTGTATCAACTTTCTATATCATTACTTTTGTTGATTACTGAATGTGACAGGTCGTTTGTTATAATTTTACACCTCAACGAACTGAAAACGACTCAACAAACATATTTACTTTAATTTTTACATTAAAACAATGTAAAACTGGATTTCTATTCACCTATGCGAGAACAAAAAATTACAAAAAAAATTACGTTTTTTTGAAGACTACATACCATTATATACAGGATTATTGGTAAAAACACCAACAACCTCTTAAGAGGTCATTGAAACGGGAACAAACCTGAAATCGCGAAAAAAAATCAGCTGTTCCCTAAATGTTCGTATAACTCGTCAAAATGCTGATTTTTTTGGTTTCCTTGCAACGTTTTATATGTCCGTATTTTACCTGTAATAAAAAACTATTTGCTTATAATTTTTTTTATAAAAGCAGATATTTTTAGTACCTATATCAAGCTATAATCCTTTTTTTATACAACGTGGCGTAACGATATAGTTTTTAATTGCCACAAACAATAGACTTAAAGCAAGGCCTCGTCAAACCGCGTTTAAAAAGAAGTCATACGCTTTCCTCAACGAATTCAGACACTTTCACATCGTTTACCAGCACCACTTCTAACCAGGAGCTTCTCAAAACTCAAAACCCGGAGCCTCTACGCGGCTTTTCAATAAAAGCAATACAGGCCACAGTACGGTAGACCAACACACAAACGGGCCCTGAACTGGCCCATTCACAACAGCCGGTGCACCTATATACATAGCCTCTTAACATAGGTAGATATACTCAGACTCGTAACCTCTTTAATGTGGCCTTGGGATGCATCCCATTCTGCTGGACGAGACGTTTCAGATTTTGTTGAAGTAATTACGAGTTTTTGTAGTAAAATTTGTAATTTTATTTTATGAATGAAGAAAAAGCTTTTGTTTACCTTACTTTAAGTAGTAAAAAAATTTAAACACTGCTTATCAAACACGAAAAGATAACATTAATAGCCAATTGAAATGGATCATACTATACTTAATAATTATTATAAATGTGAAAGTAACTCTGCCTGCCAGACATTTCACGCCTTGGCGTCTAAACCGATTCCAATGAAATTTAGCACACTGGTAGAAAACGACATACATAGGTTAGGACATAGGATACTTTTTATCCCAGTGATACGTCGCCGTGGGATAATTTCCAACTTTCTCGTGGGCGATGTCGCTGGAAAAATCTAGTGTCATTATAGAAGGTTTTACTTGAAAAAGACTCCATGAAAAGGGCACTAGTACCCACGTTATTGGAATTGAAAAAATTACAAAGACCCCGTAAAATCACATCCAATATGCAAACTTTATTTATAATTGAAATAAGAATTGCTTAAGTACTTACTTATTTTCTGAACAAAACAGGATTTTCTGTACTAACAAACCTAAGCCAAACTGAATACTATCCACCTTTTACAGATAGGAACAATGAAAGTATCCGACATGCAGCGGGGGGCTCTATTTCACAGAACCCAATATCGCATTTATAAGTGCTTCTTATTGAATTACCAGAACTGTACTGCACTAACACGTTCAATAACCCTCTGTCTGATATTAAATATCTGATTTCCTTGCAGGTACAATGTCATTTAAGTACATTGTAATCTGAACGTTATTTCAATGACGATAAGTTACCTATATGACGCGTGCTCGTAAATTGCAAAAGTGTAGTGCAGTAACCTATTAAATAAAAAACCACACACAATGAAGGGTTCTGTAGTTGGGATGAATTTATCCCAAAAATAAACTTAACATTGTAGTTGAAAAACATGTTAAAAATGTGATAAAACTACAATTTAACGATTTACGGAATGTTCCCTTTACTTGTGTTGCCAAATTTCATGAGTCAACGGGAATTACCCTAGAGGTTTGATTTATTCGCGAGTATCAAAATACGGAGGACCAATTTGTGCGATGGGTCGCACAGTGCGCTGGATTGGAGGGTGGAACTTATTCGTACTGGACACTAGTCATTGTGAAGATGGACGGTGGACCACGGTGGAAGTATTTAAATGAAAATACAATTTTCCACTGTCAAAGGTAGCGAGTACTGAAGTCTACTCAAATGTATTTTTTTATTGCGTTGACTTTTGCGTTTCTTTTTTTTTTTGCGTTTATTGCGTTGACTTAGAAGCTTATTTTTTTGAGAGCTCAATTTGATACCTGCACGTGTTCCTGAGAAAAAGGGTATTGACAGACTGACAGACGGACCACGAAGTGATCCTATAGGGTTCCGTTTTTCCTTTTGAGGTACGAAACCAAAAAAATATATAGGTATGTAAACATGCAAAGTCAATATGATTACTCTTTTTTAACGATTTTTGTTAACGATTTTTGTTAACGATTGTATGATACCAATGTGTTTATTGTTTTTATTAGGTTTATTTTTGTAGGTATCAACAGTAGAGACGTAACGATATCATTGACTAAAATCAGTTAAGTATTTAGAGAAATCAA
The DNA here is from genome assembly GCA_927399505.1 of Luperina testacea. NCBI lineage: Eukaryota > Metazoa > Arthropoda > Insecta > Lepidoptera > Noctuidae > Luperina > Luperina testacea. The sequence goes on from OV656771.1 coordinate 8,301,068, forward strand.
ATTATTTATTGATTGAGATTTATGAGAAATGGTGCTGTTCCACAAACGATGGGACACGTAATATCGTGCCCTGCGTGTCCTATCAGCTGCACGTTACAGGAACTGGTGGACGCTGGTAATGGCCAAATGGCCAAACAAGTAACCGAATTCTGGGCCGAGTCTATTTAGATTGCTATCGACACGCTAAAAAGAATAGTTATTTAGAGGCTATAAACATATTTTCTGTTGTATGACAGCGGCTAAATTAGTTAGATTACTTGCAACTTGATACAATTTTGCTCTAGCCGTTCCAGTGGCGTTTTTTGCCTGTATTTTTGTGGTAATAAAACAATCGAATCTATAATTTTTCTAGGTAAGCCGAAGCAAAGAAAAACTGCTCAGGTAGAAATTCACAGACGACTCAGCCCTGGAGAGTAAATGTCGTGCTGCCCCACAAACAATGGGACACTTCATTTCGTGTCCAGAGTGCCCTGTTGACTGTACGCTACAGAAGTTGATGGATGCTATAGAAGGTGCCAAGCTCGTAGCCAAATTCTAAGCTGACTGTATATAGATTGTCATCGACCGGCTTAGAAGATTTTTCTAGGCTCATCTCAGCAGAATGTCATCCAAGTCGATTCTGCAGTTTGCTCGTGAAAAGGCACACAATCAATCAAAGACACAAAGCTGTTAATCACTTTCTAGCAGTAAAATTATTTGTGTGATGAAAAAAAAACTCGAGGTAATTGCGTCCTGTTTTCCTGCTAATCCAAAAGAAAATACTAAGACCAGCTTGCTCTCATAACAAGCAACCATTACCATACACTAACAGTAATTTCCTTACCCTCTGAACCGTTTCCACAACACCTGCATACATAGATGTCACGCCAGGTAAACGCATCGCGGCGTTATATATTTTAATTTTATACATAGCCAGGTCTACCAGAAGCTCCCTTATCGGAGAAAATTTACATAATACCGAACACGGCTGCAAACGCTTTTGATATTGCGCCACAGATTATCGCGGTATAAGCTTTCGTCTTTGCTACACTCAATGGGATTCCACCGAGGCCGATGCGGCAAAATAATCTCTTCTAGTGGATATTATTATGGGACAGTACGTTTTCGCTTCAAATTAAATTGGTTTTGTTATGCTGTATTCTAGTTTGGTTTCGTGGAATAGGGTTTTGAAATTCTATGCTAATGTTTGGTATTTATAGCTTTTGTGGGTTTCTGTTTACCTACGTGGTTCTGGTAGCAAAGACAAACGATATTTTTTTTATGCACCTGTTAAATACAAGTGCTAATTGTCATACAAAGTGGGAAACAGCTTAGAAAAATATAGCTGAATACCCGGAAACCCGTATTTTACATGCAGCGACTACCTATCTGACCATCTGACAATCTTAGTGTGGAGGTCGCTGCTACGGGTTAAACTGTTTGTCGATTGATTTCCCACTTAGTATAGCAAATATCACTTGTATTTTAACAGGGGCACAAAAAAGATCTGTCATCCTAGTCTTCGCTACCAGAACCACATTGGTAAACAGAAAGTTACTGGATAAAACTAATCTAACGAATATTTCGTAAAATGATAGGACGATTATGCGCGACGGCATTTTATTGATTTTCTTGGCCAAAATAGATTCGATATGAGTAATGGTTAATAGGTCAGATGAGCGTGATTAAACGTCTATAGATTCACGACCCCAAGTGCTAATAAAAGCGATTGTTCTGAAAACAAACGCGCCCTCTGTCAGTGCGACAACGTTTATTAAACACTGTTCAATATTTTAGAGTAACTGGAGTTTCTTGCCATACCTTTTGGCACAGAATAAAGAAATACAGTATTGTTACTCGGCCGTAACCTTGATGTAAATGCCTACAGCCGCGCGGTACGTAAACATGCGATAGGGCTGCCCGCCTCCAGTATTTTAATTACATTTGCCTACTTTGTGTTTCCATTTAGTTTTGTTATTGTATTTTACTGTGTGTACATAAATAATTTTATATAAACAAATAAAATACTTTGTGAATTGAATAGGAAGTGTTTAATAAAAATGCGTGTTGTTTTGATCGCCGCCGCACGACTCCAGCTAGTGAGCAGCAGCGCGCTGTTGCTATTCAAATTTCGAACTAATCGCCGCGCGGCGCCAGTCAGTAGGCAGCGCTAGCGCGCTGTTAAAATGGCGGGAAAGCAAGTGTGCATTCACAGATTGATTTTATTTAAAATTAAAAAAACAGTTTATTCGGTAATTTAAAAACTTGGCTGCATGCTCTAGTGTCTTTGCCAACATTTTCACGCAGCCACGGCAGAAAATAATCCTCGCGCCATTTTTCTCAAATTTTCTTTTCTTTGTACTTGTATTGTGAAATGTTTTTTTTTCTGTTTCCTCGCAAATGTGTTAAAAAACGTCGTACGATATACGTGCGTATTGGTTATAACATCTTAACGCACTAATATCGTAATGTACTATTACAGAATTATAATCATTAAAGTCATCAACACAACTCTCTAAGACCATGTAAGTCCAAAGAATGATGATTTCATGAAACAGTTATTCTTATTACAGTAACAGTTATTCAATAAAAATAATTAATTTTATTCATAAAAGTATGCAATCATTTCATTAATGTTTTGTTATGATGTTGTCACGTTAAACTATCGTCCGTAAATCGACTTTACAGACAACCAATTTTTTTGTAGTATTATTCATACACACAGTACAATAAACAACTATTATTAATAATAAAAACCACGTCTTTACTTTGAATTATACAAACTAACAAAACACACATGCGCCGAGGTTTTAACACAAGCGTACCTACCGTTTAATGATTCATGAACCGCCTATAACTACCTACCTCATTCGTGTTTATCACTTTCCTTTACTCTATTCACTTCATTTATTAATCCAGACATCTTTTTTTCGGGAGATAAAATGAAATACTTATCCATTAAAAATACACACATTATGTACCTACCTACAAGTAAGTAAAATTATTTTATAGTCTTACCTTTCAGAGTTTCCAGGTAATCTAAAAAAAGTTATCTCTGGATGCGTTATTGACGAATTCATGCAACCAAAAACAGCACAATATAGCCTACTCGTCATATTAAATATGTACTTGAACTTATTTTTAGTGCAAAAATCGCGCGGTTATTGTTAAAAAAAACAACACACCGTCCGTTCGTCACTGCAGCACAGTCGCGACTGTCTGCATGCTGAGCTCATGCCGTGGTCGAGGCGCGTAGGTATAGCTCGCGTTTCGTCCGTTTGTATGAAGACCTCGTACTGTATGTCTTTATACTGTGCTTTTGGGAAGCAACTAGAATCAATCCTATTTTGGGATTAAAAAGTGCATTAAGAGCGTTTACGACGTACGGCATTTCATACAAACTTTCAAGCCCTTGTTTTTCGGAATGAATGAACCGATTTTTATGAAACTTCATACGCATAAGCAGGATACATAGGTCTAAAAAGTTACTTAAGAACATTTAACCGATTACACATTACACCGACACACACCGACATTAGACCGATTTTAAATTTTCCATAGAAACAGAGATTTCCAGTTATTTTTTATGAAATAAGATATTTCGAAAATATTTTAAGTAACTTTTCAGACCTTTGTATCCTGCTTATTCGTATGAAGTTTCATCAAAATCGGTTCATTCATTTCGAAAAACAAGGGCTTAAAAGTTTGCCGTACGGCGTAAACGTTCTTGATGTACGTCCCTAATTCAAATAAATGATTTAACTTTGACTGTGATTTGATTTAAAGAACTCGAACACGTTAGCCAAACAAAATGAAAGCAATCACCGAACACCTATTCCCGCGATGATCGCTTATATGTATATTAGGACATGGACGGAGTAATCCCAGTTTGTAAGATCTATAAATAAAAAAAAAACCCTAAAAATAAGCATGATCTCATGTTTATACAATTGTTCAAGTCAAATAATAAATCGAACTGTGTACAAAGGATAGATATTGATTGTTTGTTTTATTAAGTGATTGAAATCCATTTCGGCGAAAAATATTCGGCCATTGTTTAGAGAGTTATTTTAGGCATCCAAATAATGCACTAGTTAAAGTAAATACCGTTTGATGTTTTTTTATAAAATGTTTGGCAATACAGTCGTTCATGAGTCATACATAAACGTGTTTCTTAACAATAGAGTTGAAACTCATGGAAAATCTGAAAGCTTTTGTGGCGTCACGTATTGTGCATTTGTGAACGCACCTTAGAATACGTGGCGTCGCCTGTATTATTTTTGAGAAGTATTTATAAGTAAAGCAGGAACGCACCCCTCTTAAGTGGTAACACGTATCTGCGATCCGGGGCGCTAACCATAGCGTTCCTTATGTAGCAATCCTCTCTTGCTTGCCAACCGTCACGGGCAGTCACGGGGCACGGACTAGATTAGTTTATTTTGTCCCTACTAGTTTTAATTCGTTATAATTATGTGCTAAATATATGGTGTATCTTAACTGTGAATTATAATACGTGTGGCAATTACAATATTAACTACAAGTTGGAGTTTCACTTCCGATCTGCGACCACAACTTCACCTCCAATACTCGTAAGAGGAGACAGGTAGACCACCTTCCTCCAATGTCTCCCAACTTTGAAAGCGATTACCGCTTGTCTAGATTCTTCAGTCGCTGCAGTGTTTTTTTATTAGCAGAAGGCAAGGCACTGGTCTGATACTATCGCCTTTGACACAAACATCTCAAAGGAAGGGTGATCTGGTACCTACATATCAGCACTAATCTAGGCCCAAAAACCTTAAAGATTTTTGGTCAGAAGAATTTGAGACAATTTTAGTTATGACTAGCTTCTGCCCGCGACTTCGGCAGCATAAAATTTATTGTGCCCCGACCCAACCAGTCGCATCGCATCATCTGTCCGCACTGACACTTCGTTTTTGTTTACCGTTCTTTCTGTCTTCTTTTTTTTGCTCGGCTCCTAAGTGCCATAGCGTGATGTTAAATAGCCTTCCTCAAGAAATGGGCTATAAAATATATTTTTTTGAAGTGAAAACTTCTTTAGCGGCGCTGTGTACTTTTTTTGGAATAGGTAAAAACTTCTAAATTCGCGTCAGGTCACGTGACCCTGATCGAAAATTCGTAAGACGTAAAACGTAAGACAGCGCCATCTATGCACATCGGGAAGAACTACGAGTGCCTCGCGTACTAACTACGTAGTTCATCCAACAACGACGAGCGCGTTGTTGAGGACAGCGCCATCTATGCACATCGGGAAGAACTACGAGGGCCTCGCGTACTAACTACGTAGGCCTCGCGTACTAACTACGTAGTTCATCCAACAACGACGAGATGGCGCTGAACCACGGATATATAACTGACGACGAGCAAATCTGAATAAATTCCTTTCACGAGAAGAATAAACCAGTCACTTTGGTCATCATACCTGATTTGCAAAAAACCCTATAAAATAAGGAACACACCTTAACACGCGTGTTTTGTTTATAAGACGATTCACAAAATACACTCGTAATTGTTCAAGTTTTCACTTCTGTCGGCACTACCGGAGTGCCAGTGTTTTTTTTTTTAATCCAACTGGTATAGTGCGCGCGGAACTAGTTGGCCGCGCTTTAGGTATGTGAGCGGTGCGGAGGGGCGGGGGCGCTATGTCATGACTCAGTACGTGCGTTGCGAACAATAGGCAACTCCGCCGCCCTCACCCCCGTCACCACCCAAGGCGTGGCCAACTAGTTTCGCGCGGACTGATGATGTATTGAAATTCATTTTATTGCTGATCCGTCCGCTCAGGCTAAAAATAAAATGCCTACTAAAAATAAAAACGTACCAACTTTTATTTTTATGGTTCCTGATTGCGGTCAAGGCTTGCTTTTCCTATATCGAGTGTATGTAAAGAAAAACTTGATTGCAAATTCTATGATACGGTGAAAAAATAATAAAATAAATAGGTACCTAAGTATTTTAATTTAATTTAGTCATTGTCAGTTTTACCTTAAAAAATCATGTCTATCAAGCGTCAAATTAAGCGGCCAGGTGCGAGTCGGACTCGCACACGAAGGGTTCCGTACCACAAGGCAAAAAACGCTGAAATAATACGTTACTTCCATGGAGACTTGGAGACCCCTTTAATTTTTAACCTAATTTTATTTTTATTATTTGTTGTTATAGCGGCAATAGAAATACCTCCCTGTGAAAATTTCTTGTGACTACCCATTACGGTTCATAACATACAGCCCGTTGAAGGACAGACGGACGGATGGACAGCGGAGGCTTAGTAATAAAGTCCCGTTGGCACCCTTTGGGTTACGGAACCCTAAAAACCGACACCTTCATAAGGCATTCATCATAATTAGAAGTCGCAATGTAACGTCTTTGTCAGCAATAGAATTTTGTAGAAAACTAAAAAAAAACAATACGAAACTTACAAATACAATATTTCAATAAAAGCTCTACAAATACTTAGAAACAAACAAACAGCAACAACCGTCCATATATTTCTTGAAAACCAATAAAAATCTTCGCAATAAGTAATAACTTGGACGTATATACGTTATTCTAATAAAACGCTGGATGCAAACTTTAAACGGAATAATGGCGCGAATTTAATCGACTGAACAAACATATGAATGGGGATCCTCGCCTTTTGTTACCAACGTTACAATATATGAGATGTAATTCTTCAACGGCTATGCCGCGACGCCAAAGTTACGTCGAGTGGAAATTTGAAAAGTTTCTTTATACCTACACTCGTTATTTTCAACGTAGCGTAGAAAATTGTACAGCAAAATACTTTACTACTGTAATAGAATATTATGCTTACGTTTAAGTGAAATGTCATCGCAGTATTTATATTGTTCGTGTTCCTGGTTTAGAATTGAAATCAGTTACATTAGAATAGAGAAAGAAAGAAACCCTTTCTATTGCTTTCCATCAAAGCATGATCGAGGCCAAGAGCAGGCCCATTAAAAAAAAAACCTCAAATTATTGCTATTTTGGGGACCTATAAATACCAAATAGCCAAGTAATAGAACAAGTACACAGTAAGTAATTAAGAACTTATGTTAGCTACCTATATTCTTGCAAATAAATATATTATACATTCATTCAAGTAACTGCTACCAACTTGGAAATAGCGCTCGCCTGCCGCTGCCGAGGCACCGCTCGCTTTGCTCGCTCGGCTCGCGCGCTAATCTAATCTGGTTGTTGATGATGTTGGCCCATTCGCTCGAGGAACCCTAACTAAGTTACTGCGGCCAACTGTGAGAAAAGGCCAAAAAGAGACTCATTTATTAAAAAAGTGTGCAATATTAGAAGCCTAAAAAGTTTTTAAAGGTTCGTTAATTTTAAAAATCGTCCATTATTAGAACGTCAATAAGTTTTTAAAGAATCGATTAAATATTTCCCTTTGAAAAAGTCAAAGGCACCTTCTAAATAACCTTTTTCCAGTTAGTGTACACGTGTTAAAGGTCATCATTAATTAAATATTAGAGTTATTGTTCATGCAGTTTATTGACCTGATGTTCGTAACAAAAGGAAGCTAGATAAATATCTGATGTTTTATAGTAATATAATTTAAAAATGTTAAACAAGTTCAGGATACGATAAAAATCTTTAAAAGACATATTAAAGATTTTAATCGTATCCTGTGTACGACAATAAATTTCATTTATCGTTTATCATTCAGTCCGTCTGTAAAAAAAACCTACTAATTACCTACCCAGATTTTCTTTGTGATTGATACGAATCTATTACCGGATCCGTTTAATTAATGTGTTTGTAGGTCGATAGATATTTGGTACCTTTTTTGCAGCAGTATTACTAAGTACTCCTTACCTTTATATGTACTTCTTTATACTTTGCCCTACGCTTTGAATTACTCCTGTATCGTTGGTGCGTTTACAAACATCAAGCTCACATACACAAACAGCCAGACCCGAATTATGTGATGGGCAGCGGAGGAGTCCAAAGAAAACCCAAAATTTCCCACGTGAGATTAATTTAATAAAATGATTACATTTTTATTCTTAATACTAGGTACTTAATACTAAAAGGTTGTCCTAACGACCGATGTATGTGTCGAAAGGCCCCGCGCCGAATCTGATGGTTGGTTTTGTTGGGTGCACCAAGATGAGTTGCGCAATCCATTCACAGTAACCGTGATGACGTATCTGGGAGGCACTCACAGATATAACACCTCCCCCATTAGATGAGCAACTATTTGCTAATTTCTACGGCAAAAGTTGCGGCTTTCTTGTTCTGCTGCGACAACTCGATGGCTTCTTTATTCGATTCAATTCTGAGTTTTGCTCGATGACGACGAATAAAGTAGATGCTAATAAGTGCACCTGCACTTAACAATGTAAGTACAATCGCGTACAATGGTATTGTTGTGTGGTAGAGACTTGAGGAATCCGCATTATCGATTTCAACAGACGTTTCCATTGTAATTTGTTTCTGTATCTTGTGCAATGTACTCAGATCAATTGAAGTCAGGTGGTAATTTGGTTGAATCTTCTGAGAATCATTAGTCATCCGTGGGAGCGCTGTGATTTCAATTGAAATTCCGTTGACTTTGTCATCGATGTTGGCCAATGTGAATTCCGGGGTTTTCATTCTGCAAGACTTCGGAATTGTAGCCAGAAAACTTCCTTCCAGAATTTGATGTTTTTCAGGGCCGCAGTAAAGTTGAACCTTGGTGGGCTTCGGGAACGAAACTACGTAGTGCTTGCTATCCAGCTCCAGCAGGGCTTCCTTGGCCAGAGAGATAGGCGTGATTTGGCACGTTTCATCTATCTCCTGGGAATGTATGAGTTTTTCTATGCAATCCTGACCGGAGCGGATCTGGTGACTTGTTTTTTGCTCGCAGATATGCCAGTTATTTACCTTCGGGCATTCAGCCTCCATGTACATATGTTCCTTTAAATTGATCGCTACATATGGATAAGAAGGCAGGATGACGTCAAGGTTTTTATTAGGAACTGGACAAAGTTTAAATAGTTCAAAAGTACTGGGAAGAGTGATAGGGAATTGAAGGACAACCACGATTTTCTTATCGACATAATATGAACCTAAACTAATTATATCATAGTAATATCTAGTGTCTAAGTCTATGACCTGATCGGGGCTGTATAAATGCTGTAATTTGCTTATCATAGTTCTTAATTCCCTAACAGATAGAATAGAATGGTGCAAGGATACCGATACCGTGCGACTAAAGGCTAATATATTTTCTAGCCTACTTATTTCACCAGATAACTCTTGTACGTTATCGTTAAGTATAACGAAGAGTTGCGCAAGGTGAGCATATCTTAAGGTACGATCGCTCTCTGACATAGTCATATTGATGACATACGAAAAGGCTTTATCTAATTTGAGCTGATTTATTGTCAAATTATTCAGTACGTGAGTTTGCTGTAAGGAAAATTCCTTATATAATGAAATATGCTGATTAATTTTGTTTGAAATGAGTTTATTATTTCGTCTTAGAATTTTCATAGCGTTTTCGAACCTTATAGCATCATCATGATCCAAATTTCCTGAAATTGATTTTATCAAAGTGCCCAATGGTTTTATCAAGCCGCGTTTGACTTTACTAGGTTGCAACGTTTCTAATTATAAAAGGATTTTACTTAATTTAATATGTAAGTACTTAATTTGTACACTGAATATGAGCAAACTATTATTACTTAATTTGTCCACAGTGTCACGTAATTGTCCTTGAAGGTCATATATCTGTCGTTCGATCTGAATTAAGTTTATGTCCTGTAAGAACGTATGATGATGGGATACGATTTTCGTGTCACCTAGATTATAAGGTAAAAGTCCCGGTCCGTCATTTAAACTGTCAAGTTGGATCTCTTGAGCTCGGCCCAGGCTCATTATCCTCAGTAGTAGATACCTGTAACAATCAAGGGTCTTGATTCTTTTTAGGTCGTTTCAGTCTACTTTTAGCTACCAGTCCTCGTTTCCTTGAAATGTAAATATGAATAGGTAAGTTAGAAATAAGCTTGTCTTGAGTAAATCGGGGGGCAAGTTTTTGCCGGGATGCAGTAGGACTCCGTATGTATATCTCCTAGTTTTCTGAGTACTCAATTTCAGGTTGCCTATCGCTGTTACGTTGCGTCATTAATGTTTCGCGTTCGGTAAGCGATGATTCATGGATAAGGCTATATACCGTATCCATTCGAGTACGGTGATCTTGAATGTACTGTTGTAGTAATCTTTCCGACAGATTTAAATCTATGGGGTCCCGTGGGTCGAAATGTCCAGTGATAAGGTCAAACGGCCTACATTTAGTCAGACTATGAATGGAACTACTATATGCCAAAAGGGCGTAATGGACTAGAGTGATAGCACATTCATTTTTGTGTTTCAGTTTTAATATGCGTAATCGTGATAACACCTGCTCGGCTCGACGAGTATTGTTCTTGTAAGTATCCGATGTCACTGCAGGTACAGTTTGTTCGCTAAATACGTGTGCGACGATTGGTTCCGACAAAGATAAAATTACATCATTATTTGTAGGGTTAGATATTTCTAAAAGAGCTCGATTATTTTTGCTGTAGTTACACATTCACTTATGTTACAACTCTGCATACTTTGCTGATCTATGTGTATATTATCTCCTTGGCCAATATTAATAGGCAAATTTACTATTTTAGAAGATTGTGCCGGGATAATATTCTCATACAAATTTACACTTTGGGAGGTATACCTACATATGAATAGGGTTGCTAGAAAATTCAGTTTTAAGTTCACGAGAACTTAAGTCAATTTTCGCTAGGAGTCGTTCAAGAAGATCGCACCCTATTAGTCCGTCAAAGTAATCGTGGAATCTGTATATGTTCAATTTGATTGGATTATTGTCTTTAAATTCTCCGAAACAGGGTATAGTGATTGAGTAATAATTCATGGTGGATGCATGCACGTTAGCAACTATAAATGGTTCATAGTCAAGTTCATAGTCATGATAGTATTTTGCCACAGTTTCAGGACTTATGAACGACTGGTTAGCTCCCGTATCAATTAAAAATTTTAACGGTGGACAGTCGGGCCTAACATTTAATTTTAAAAAAGGCAATTGTCTTTTCCCTTGTATATTAATTTCTATTCGGGGGCATTTTTCGGGGCTTCCTTTGGAAAATTTGACGACTTTTGATTTTCAGATGGAACTGTGGGTGTGGGTTCACCTACGGAGACATCATGTGTCAGTGTCAAGTGAGAAGCTGGGTCACAAGCTGGGACGCAGTCTGGGACATAGTCATAGTCATAGTAGCAAAAAGTCCTCTGGGATATAATAGTCAAAGTCGGGTTCTTGTACAAAAAATTCGTTCACGTTTGCTTCTCGTGTTCTAAAGTAATTGTTAGGGGGTGGATTGCCGTAATGACGCCAATCATGCATATTGGTCGGTGGCAGAATACGTGCGACGGGGTGACTAACACCGCTCATTGGTCGAGGCTGGTTGTTCGGTGTCTGCTGAGACGTTGGGGGTCTAGGGTTGACTCTAAAACCGGTGGACATATTGGATCGCGGTAAAGCTTTGAACATTTGTTGGGTTCTAGATGGTCCCTGGTAAAATGGTCTAGGCTGCCGTGAAATAAACGGTTTGGATCAAAATTTCGAGAAGGCATCAAATTTCTATTTATCTGAGGATACTGAGCTTGCACATTTGGGAATATTGGAAGCAATCTTTTACTTGAAGGTATGATCTTTTGTTGGAGGTACACAACGTTCATCTCCTCTTGGGCATATTCTAATGCTTTCTCTAGGGAAGGAGGCCTCATGCATCGAATCCTAGATCCTAGAGGTTCCGCTTACCCTCGTAGATACGTCTGCAAAGCTAGTTTTTTATATAAAGTTCTTTTCGCTTCGACGGTGGTAGCGACAACATCATGTATTTCTACATATGTCATGATGGTGCTTAAAAGGTTTAACATGCGCTCATAGAATACTTGCGGCGTATCTGATCCTTGAGATAGTAACGATAGATCATTATATAAGGCAGACTCATCTCTGTGGTCCGAAAAATTATGAATTAACTTATTCCTAATACCGTTCCAATCCCGGGGAACACCATTTGTTTACTAGTGTTCTAGCGGCGTTCCCGGTGATTTTATTTAATACCTATACTATTTAATAATGCTAAATTAGTTAGTTCATGACCAGGCGCTGGATCCTGGATGAATATAGCTTGTAACAAGCTGGTCACATAGTGATAAAAATCTAATTAGAGTATTACTATCACCATAAAATTCTGGTACTAGTCTTAATGTTTTAACAATTTTATCGATCATTTCATCATGATTTTCCATTATTGTTCCTAAGCTACCTAACTCTAAATATCGGGTAGCGTCCCTCAGCACGTTGCGAGAGGACAACCGATTGGTCAGGGGTTCGATACCCCTAGTAGATCGCGATGATCGTGGGTGGAAAATTTTGGAGGCGGGAAATAGCGACCGACTGTAAGGAATTTGTGCAACTCACATAAAGTACATATCGGTGGCTCCCGTAGTATCGATGTCTGGATACAGTCCACAGGAACTCCAACGGCTGCTTCTGGTTCTTTTGGATTGCCGACGACGTACGTTGAAACGTGAACAGCACGCACAAATGTCCAGCTCGATTGTGGATTTTGATTTGCACGCACTGACTCGACAATCCTACCGGCTGCGCCAATTATGTGATGGGCAGCGGAGGAGTCCAAAGAAAACCCAAAATTTCCCACGTGAGATTAATTTAATAAAATGATTACATTTTTATTCTTAATACTAGGTACTTAATACTAAAAGGTTGTCCTAACGACCGATGTATGTGTCGAAAGGCCCCGCGCCGAATCTGATGGTTGGTTTTGTTGGGTGCACCAAGATGAGTTGCGCAATCCATTCACAGTAACCGTGATGACGTATCTGGGAGGCACTCACAGATATAACACCCGAAACAACTACCTATAGGCAATACAAATATTTGTTCCGTACGGGAATCGAACCCGCGATACGCAGCGCAGCAGTCGATCGCTCAGCCACTGCGCCAACCGTGTCGTCAAACTTGCTGCTCGGCTGTACATATATTAAATTGGAACCTTTGAACTAGATGAAACTCAGTCATATAAAACTATCAGTTTCTCAATTCAACACAATTTCGCAAATATTTACCAACAGCGCCCCCCTGTCAAAGTTACTAAAGCACCAAAAGATCCTTGTAACACTGTATGTCTATGTTTTGCCTTTGTGCGTGTTTTGTGTTGACAGAAACTAGCAATACTACCACGCACGCACCTGAGCATGACGTTAGCCGAGCCAATCAAATTCATGGATATCAAAAGCTGCGGACGATGACGTCAAACCCGTACTTAAACGGAAAACCCGCTTGTCACGAAACACACGCTTGACCGCACGTTGTAAAAGCTTTATCAAAACACCTCAATATTATAACTTCCTTACGGTCACTTCGTCAATCTGCATGTAACTATACCTGCGGGGTGATTGCCTAACACACTAACATTAGCAATGGGTTTCATTTTGATAGTTCTGCAAAATTCATTGCGTTATTTACATTGTTAAGCTGACAATTTTTAGAACATATGAAGCAATGGATTAGCAATATCCTTCAAGGATTCAGATTCTGATTGAAAGAATGTTAAGCAATCAGGGTGCTGGCCCGACGCCTCTTAGGGAAGCGCAGCGCAGCGCAATGAGGGTTTTCTGAAATGACGTTCGCTAGGTGGCAGCACTGACACGTCAGGTCCAGACATCTGTCAAAGAGCCTATATTTTCTTTAGTCATGACTGAATGATGAACGAATGAATGAATCGAATGATGAACGTCATCATATATTGGAAGACCTCTTGTCACAGTGGTACCAACTGGTGTCGTAAATTTTCAGGAAAACCCCCATTGTCACTGACACACTATTGTCAACATTGCGTTCATTTGAATAAAGTTGGTTATATTCTTTTTGTAAGAATGTTTTTTAATTTTCACTTTCAGTTTCTAGACAAATTCGTATACCACTACTTGCTATGTAAACAACAGTGACAGGCAAGTTTTGTAACATCATCAAAGTGAATTAAATACGTATTATTGAAGCTAACTCAAAAACAACCGAAGAAAACTTATTAAAATTCAATTCGATCAAAGGAAAAAAGAATTTTCAAGATCAGTTCACAATTTATTTTTACAAATATGGATAAACATATTATATAAAAGAAATACATACTTTCTTGACGTTGTCGGTTAAAAATAAATTAGGCTACCTAACCTGTCCCTTACTCTCGCGTTGTATAAAAGCTTGATACAACTATACTAAGTATGTAATCATGGCGTATGATGACGTACTTCGATAGAATGAAAAACATCTATACCTACTAATATTATAAAGAGATAAAATTTGTTTGTTTGTATGTAGGGGGTAATCTCTGAAACTTCCAGTCGGATTTGAATTTATTTTATTTGCATTTAATAGCCAATCCTTAAGGAAGGTTATATACTATTAGGACCAAAAAAAATGGGAATATCTATTACTTTTATATTATATTTATATTAATGTATATTACACATATATTTAAGAATATATTGGACTTATAAGGCACTGGTTCTTATATATATCCGGCTCGAAGGACCAAAAAGTGGTCGAGCGGTGGAAAAATAAAAAATAAAAATGAAATAAAATGCGGGTAGGTAGTTAATTTTTATTTTAAATGCGAGGAAAATACTATATATTAAAGGAATATGCAGAAGATTACAGATCCTTATAGAAGGTTATTCTCAATCACTGGGGAACGGAGTAAGTACAAGAAATGAAGGATGCGCCGACGATATGACACCAACAAATTAAGAAATTAAGAATGCACTAACCTCTTCTGCTGTTCTCAGATCAACCTGGTAATGTTGCTGCCGAGGACTGAAGATTTCTGCGATGTTGAGGGGCGCCCCGTGTAGTTATGTTTAATTTTGGCGAATTGCACGTACTCAAGCTAAGGACCCGGGTCCGAATAGCGAGTATGTTTAATTTGCGGCGCGTTTAATGATGGACAGTTTTATATTTAAATATAACGCGTCTCTAGCCGAAAATTGACGAAAGCTGTCAAATTTGGCGAGCGGATATAAATTAGCGATGCGGTAGTAAATGACTGACATTTTTTTCTAGCGTGTGCGGACCTATATACAGGCTCGTAGTGGGGGTATACATAGCCGTGACATCTCTCTCCCAACAAAGACGGTGTCCAATCAAACGGCGTGAACACTATTTAACATCATGCTACGACCACTAGGAGTCGAGCAAAATAAATTTAAGCGAAAACGAAGGTGTGTATATAGCACGGGCGATTTATGGGAGGCGACGCGATGGCCAAAATTTCACGCAGACGAAGTCGCGGGCAGAATTGCAATAAATGGGACGGGTCACCTATAATTAAACCATGGAAATAAACAATGCTATCTCTATAAACACTGGAATTCAGCGTTTGAAGACTAAGGTCTTCAACCAGTGCGTCCTGCCCGTTATGACATATGGTGCCGAAACGTGATCACTGACAGTCGGGCTGGTTAAGGCAAAAGCGCCAGAGTAGCCCGCGAAATTCAATTTTTTTTACGTTTTTTGCAATTTGTTGGTCAGTATTAAGTTGTACGTTGATTAATATATGACTCGCGGCCGTAACAAATATGTATTTACAGAATTATAATCATTAAAGTCAACACAACTCTCTAAGACCAAGTAATCCCACAGAAAGACTATTTCATAAATTCTTGACTTTTGGGATTATACTAACCTAACAAGTTGTATTACTGATTCTAATGATTATGATTCTGTAAATACATATTTGTTACGGTCGCAAATCATATTTTGATCGACGTATAACTTAATACTGAAGAGCAAATTGCAAAAAACGTAAGAAAATTTTAATTTCGCGGGCTACCTTAGCGCTTCCCCCTTAAAGTAGCTCAGCGTGCTATGGAGCGTGCTTTGCTCGGAATTTTCCACCTATTTAAGGTATAAGTCGTTCCATCTTGCTGGGGGGGAGCGTCCCACGCTACGCTTGCCAATACCCGGTTCCCACTCCAGGACTCGTCTGCTCCACCGGCCATCAGTGCTTCGACAAACATGGCCAGCCCACTGTCACTTCAGCTTGCTTACTCTGCAAGCTATATCAGTAACTCCGGTTCTTTTCCGGATAATTTCATTCGCATATGTTAGTCGCCAAATGGTGGAAAGACAAACTAATCTATACTAATATTATAAAGAGGTAAAATTCTTTAGTTTCAATGTAAGGGGCAATCTTCGGAACTAATCATCCGAATTACAAAAATTCTTTCACTGATATAAAGCTACACTATTGTCGCGTACCACGGGATATGTTAAAACACGCGGACGAAGTCGCGAGCACAAGCTAATGACACTTTGCGAGACACTAAAAAAACCTCTATTGTGTCTCATACAGTGAACCAACCGAATAAATGAGTACTGTGAACTATGTTTATTAAATTTTCCCTGATATCACTGACCCGAGCGTCCGTAGTAAATTAACCCACGCAAGACGACAGTGGTTGTGGTACACTTGAGAGAAAAATAAATGACCAACCAAAAATATTTTCGTTTGCCAAGAAACTACGAGAGTAATCCAATTCATTACTGCTTCTATTGTATAACAATAGGATTTGAAACTGTACGTCATTATCACACAAAAGCCAAAATACTATTGTAGTTCAACTACAATCACATCATTGTGTTGAAAATCAAGAACATCACCTTTCGGCCGCCGACTTTTTCATTTCACTCCTAGATGTTTATCTGAGCTGTTGGCTTTCATTAAAATTCCTATTAAGTAATCTATTTATAATCAGTGTCTTTTTTCTCGAAATGCGCAGTTCCAATATTCACTAGTTGGGGTATAAATTATGTGTTATTGTTGTTTACTAGCAGTACAAGTGAAGTGTAAACAAAATGATAGGTAAGCGATATTTTTTGCTACTTTTTTTAAACAGTCTCGTTTAAAATTATTTAAACATAATTTTGAAATAGACGTGTTTACAGGATAATAAATAATAGGTACCTACATGTTCAGTCAAACAAAGAGATAAGTGACCATCTATCTTTCTCTATAAGGTTATTTTATGGTGTTCCCTTGTTTCGCAGACAGAAATTTCATAGAATTTCGTTTCGCAGCAAATGTTTCATATAATATTTGGTCCTTATATTTTTATTTCGAATATTATTGTTTCAACGACTATTTACTTGAATATGAAACATATTTCACAGAAACACAATTCAATGAATTTTATAATCACATTTTTGTATTTAATAAACTTATCAAACAGTAGAATTCATTATTAACGAATTTTCTTTGTTCGGTGTATTTTTCCATGGTATTTTATTTCAACGAAAATGTAAAAATAGACGTTACGCTAGACTCATTCCCAGAAACACACAAGGTTGAACTCAAGAACTTAGGTTGCAAGAGCGAGCAAAGCGACCTCGGGACTTGGAGCACCCCGACTCGGACAGGTTAGGTTCGAAGGGTATGACCCCCGTCATCTCCTTCGTATTAGGTTCCTATAAGCCCTGTAGACACAAATATCCCCCGCAATGCCGGGGCTCCGTCGACTACGTCTTATTATTATTAAAGACAATTAGTTAATTTTGTACACAACCTCATTGTATGATTTAAGAATGCTGTGCATATGAAGTCACTATTAATGAGAATAACAAGATTGTTTTCTTGCTTGACTAGTTACCAGCATTGTTTTTGTGAACGCGGTGCTGTAATTTTATAGGTTTAAAGGTATGAACTGAAACGTTTAGAAACTTTAATTCGATAAAACGTTTTTCTTATTAAAGAATATTTGATTTGTTATTCCATGATATGAATATAGAAACATATCATGAATTATATTATTTATATTTTGAACACTAACACGCCCAGTCACCTTACATTCTCTTACATTTTTGTATGTTTGTGGGTGTGTAACGGAATCAAATCTTTTACGTCAAAATGTAAGTGTTTTTAGTTTGAAAAGTAATTACACCATTAATAAAAATGTATATCTTACTCTTTGGTTGACTGTACAAAAATTATTTTAGGCATTATAAGCCGTGAAATTATTTTTTTCTTATGCAAACAACGCCTTGATCTTTTGAATTTTGATCATTTAGGGCAAATTACACCGATAAAACCGAACGTGATCAGCACATGTAGACAACAAGTTTAAGCTGTCAGTCAAAATTCCACACCAATGATGATAAAACTTTGGTGTGGATTTTTGACACTGACGGCTCTTGAACGCAGTTTATCGTGCTGATCGCGTTCAGTTTTAATGGTTGAATTAAAACTTTATAGTCTGCTAAAGAACTTTCTTTAGTACCTACAGATACAGAATAATGAGACTCAGAAATGTATTTCAGTGCCATAGGTACCTACATGATAATTTTAAGAGATCAAAACCAAAGTACCTATAGTAGGTAAAACGAAGTAACCCTCTGTGTGATTTGATTACTCAGAGGGTTTTCTTCGGGTATCTAAACCACTACTACTTATTTAAAAACGTGTACCTATGTTAATATTTCTCCCCAAATGCCACAACTAAAGGGTCAATGATCGGTCATGTGACGTTGCCATAATTTTTCAGTATAGTCAGCAGTATTATAAGACATTTAATTTAAGAACTTTTGACATCAAAATAATAATCCATTTTCATTTGTAGTTGTTGCATTTTAGCATGACAATCATTGCTCTTTTCTTCATAGGAACCCGAAGAAAAAAGTAAGTATCTATATTTTTTCATTAGTACAAAATGTTGTTTATGGACTTTATTTTTTTAAATGAAGAATTTTAGAAGCTGTCAATGAATGTAGCTGAGTCAGTAATCGTTATTGCTATGCTAAACGCAACAACTATAGTTATTTTAGACAAAAATAACTATAAGTAGTCTAAATACATTTTCTAGTTCGTTTTGTACAAGGAATGGTTAGTTTTAGTATTCGCTATAACAACACAACTAGATGAGAATGTAAATTTATATTCGTACATTTCGCATCTAAGCATTTCTCGTTGCCGTACTTAATTTACAAAAACATTAAACATAACGACAACATGTGAAAATATGGTGATGTTTTCATGTAGGTACATAACTGTTATAAATAATAATCCTATATTTCGGTTTAGATAACATTACCGTGTTTCGGTCAGTAACATTAAAACAACATTATTATAATATACCTACCCGTAGTACGTTATGGGCTCTTTGCGTGTAATCCTCAGACTGGTCGAGTAAAATGATTGACAGCAGGCCCTTACAAGAGTTTTTTTGACCTATACAGTAGATCGAGCAAATCTGCGGGCCAGCATAATGCTTCGAACCACTAACGCCCTACGCTTTGACTATGGCTTCTCTAAGATTGTCAGTGAGTACTTGACCTAGATACTTAAACCTATCCACACTCTTGAGAACCATTATATAAAGTGCAATCGGACACATAATGCTTGGTTAAAATTTTCCTGACTTAAGAATTAACACTTCACTTTTTCAACGTTAAAATTGAGATCATGTTGAGCCGCATATAGTTCACATATTCGAAGGAGTTTTCTGAGCGCGCTGATTAAAGGAGCCAGCAGCACCAAGTCATTCGTTAAGCTAATGTTGTTCATTGATAACCGTGCTGCTGATTCTCTCGATCAACTCGGTCACATACAGATTAAACAAGCCTGGGGAGTCAGTCGACCTTGAATAAAATCGTTAAAATTACTTATTTCTTTCAGGCACAGCGCTGTTTCTTCTGTATGCAACAGCTATAGCTCACGCAGACTTAGACGACACAGAAATAGATGGTTTCTACGATAATGGATGTCCAAAAGACACCAGTCTTGAAAAATTTTTA
This sequence comes from Luperina testacea, assembly GCA_927399505.1. NCBI lineage: Eukaryota > Metazoa > Arthropoda > Insecta > Lepidoptera > Noctuidae > Luperina > Luperina testacea. The sequence continues at coordinate 8,320,929 of OV656771.1, forward strand.
CCTCACGAGGACTGTGAACAGTTTTATCAATGTTTTCACGGAGCGTTGATTTCTAGATTCTGTCCAAACGGGCTCCATTTTAACGCTGACCTGGAAAAATGCGATTGGCTTGGTAGTGCTGATTGTCACAACAAACGAGACGAAGACAATGATAGCACTTTCGAAGAACTAGACAAGAATAATCCTAACCACGCGACCCTAATTTGTTCATCACCTGATTCAAACAATGTATTGGTCGCTCATAAAAATTGCAATCAATTCTTTAAATGTTCTTATGGTAGGGCATTGGTTCTCAACTGTGCAGAAAATCTCCTGTACAATATTGCTAATGAAAAATGCGACTTTGCTCAAAATGTAAATTGTGGCGAGAGATTAACACCTGTAAATGACAGTCAAACTATTGAGGCGACGACCAACAAGAACATTGGGTTCTCATACTCTATCGAAGAGATTGACCAAAGCAACTCTGATCCCAGCCAAGCCATCGATCAGTGTTCAGCTAAGCGCTCTGATGGCGTGCTGATCGCTCACGAATACTGTAATAAGTTCTATAAGTGCTCCGGGGGCGTCCCCGTCACTGTAAAATGTCCAAGTGCTCTCTTTTACGATCCTATAAAGGAATATTGTGACTGGCCTGCGAATGTAGACTGTGACGGCAGAACGATTCCTGAAATCGACGACGGTAGCAATGCAAGAAGTGTGGAGAAGAACATTGACACTACAGACTCTCCGATGAATGAAAACTCCGGCGATGACGATGATAATAGTGCTGCTGCCATATGTGCAGCTAATAACTCTGATGGGATTTTGATTGCCCACGAAATGTGCAACCATTTCTACAAATGCAAGGGGAGTAAACCAGTTGCTTTCCGTTGCCCAGGAGATCTGTTGTTCAACTCAAAACAAAAGTACTGCGATTGGCCCCACAACATTGAATGTGGTGAAAGAATTGAACCTGAAATCCCTGCAAGTGAAAAGAAAAGACAAGCTGAGGACCCCAGTCAAGTTCATACTATCTGCTCCGCTGAAGGTTCCGACGGCGTATTGGTTGCTCATGAAAGTTGTAACAAATTCTACAAATGTCATGATGGACGTCCAGTAGAGGTAAAATGTCCAGATATTCTTTTATACAATCTCAAGAAAGAAAATTGTGATTGGCCAACACATGTTAACTGCAACGATAGAACAGTTCCTGAGAATGGGTGGTCCTTGAAAGAGGGCGATGAAAACAATATAGATAGCGCGAGTGAAAATGGTGATGAAAACAATATAGATAGTAGTCTTAAAAACAAAAACAAAAGAAAAAGTAAACATAGACACCATAGTAAAGTATGGAGCGGAACTAGAAATAAAAAACAGAATGCTGACCTCAGTCACCCGGCTAAAACTTGCGCAGATGAACGCTTTGATGGAAAATTTCTTCCTCACGAAAATTGTAACCAGTTCTATAAATGCTTTGAAGGCAAAGCGGTGGCTTTATTCTGCCCGTTAAATCTTTTTTACAACATTCATAAGGAGTACTGCGACTGGCCGTATAACGTTAAGTGTAGCAATAGGGTAGTTGCTGGAAATTACAACAATGGTCAAGAGGATGGCATTACTAATTCCCCATGCCAGGGCGAGGTAGACGGGACTATATGTAGCTCCACACGAGAAGTGCAGTCAGTTCTATAGACATGTTCACCAGGTCTTCATTACAATGTTTTACTCAAAGTTTGCGACTGTTCAATGAACATAGACTCTCGTTATTAAACTAAAAAGCCACGCTCTCACTGGTGCCAACTTCTACCACTCTCTATTAAAAGATTACTTGCCTAACTATCAAAGTTTTTTTTTTTTTTTTTAGGATACTAAACATAATTATTATATTATAACAATATTATTTACTAAAGGGCAATAATATCTATATGAAGGCCGCGTGTGCACTACACGGAATTTTATTGCCTGTATGTGAAATCACTCATTTGCCGGTTGATTGGCTTGATAATTGCTTATTTTGTAAATGTGAGGATTTTTTAGGCCTTGTAGACTTTAGATCTTGGGGCCTAAAAAGGCCATTTTGGTGAAATAATAAAAGGATAACATTATGAATCATAATATGGCGAAGACAGTGCGTGTTTTTGAAGTGAAAACTTCTTTAGCGGCGCTGTGTACTTTTTTTGGAATGGGTAAAAACTTCTAAATTCGCGTCAGGTCACGTGACCCTGATCGAAAATTCGTAAGACGTAAAACGTCAGACGTAAAACGTCAGACGTAAAACGTAAGACGCGCGTTGTTGAGGACAGCGCCATCTATGCACATCGGGAAGAACTACGAGGGCCTCGCGTACTAACTACGTAGTTCATCCAACAACGACGAGATGGCGCTGAACCACGGATATATAACTGACGACGAGCAAATCTGAATAAATTCCTTTTACGAGAAGAATAAACCAGTCACTGGTCATCATACCTGATTTGCAAAAAACCCTATAAAATAAGGAACACACCTTAACACGCGTGTTTTGTTTATAAGACGATTCACAAAATACACTCGTAATTGTTCAAGTTTTCACTTCTGTCGGCACTACCGGAGTGCCAGTGTTTTTTTCTTTTTTCGCTGCACTACGTAGGTATAATAATCAAAGAGATCGGGTTCTAATTTGGATTGGATTGATTGGTATATTAGCCCAGACAAAAAAAAAATCCTGAAATATCCTTCACCAATGGGATTTAATACGATTAACTTAACAGTTAACTCTCCATTATGATTCATAATGCTATCCTTTTATGATTCTGCCAAAGTGGCCTTTCTAGGCCCCCTGTAGACCATTTTTTATTTTATCAAGTACCTGGTACTTGTTAACAGGCCTACGCTGTTCTCCCATACCTACTGTTATTTGAAAACATTGTAATAGCCAATTATTTTTAAAAGAGTAACCGTGGAGTTTCTTGCCGGCTATTCTCCATAGGAAACGATCACCTAGCTTATGACGTTTCATAAGTGCCCCCCGTTTCATAAGTGTAGGTTCTTATGTGAAACAAAATATTTTGATTTGATTTTTGATAATTAATTGCTGGACACTAAAATGCCTTGTGTATAAGAAGCTTAACAGTCTTATGATATACAGGTTGGCAGGTACAGACGCCAGCACATCAAGCTACCCGAAACTGTCAAATTTTCCCAATCAACTTTGAACCTTGTGCTTAAGCGATAAAGTTGACAATCTATTAGAGAAATTTGACAGATTGCAGTAGCTTGATGTGCTGGCGTCTGTACATCGACGCGCGAACTGTAACCATGAATTCAGCACAGGAGTCTTGATCAGTCTAGACTGATCTAGACTCCTGTGCTGAACCGACAAAAAATTTCTACGCTATGATCTAAATTTTTCGCCGGTTATCGTAAGGAAAATCGGCTGTTTCATAGAAAAGTGCACTACCAACGCTGTCAAAATATGTAGAACAGCCAATTTAAAAAAAAAACACGAAAAATTTCAATCATGTACTGAATCCCCATGAATTCAGTACGACGCGCAAAGTATAACCATTTATACTTTGTGCGTCGATGTATGCCACGTTGTATTGCTTTGCAAATGCTTTAATCTTACTCGTATTCCATAAGTATGTCATTCACTTTAAACGCTATTATGTTGGTTTCGTTTTTGTGAGAGACCTGCGAAACCCTTAGGCCCACTTGCACCACAACTCACTAAATAGGTTTTCAAACGATTGAGAGAAACAGAACGATGTTATAAATAAATTTAGCGCTAAACGCATTTAGTGATTTGCGGCACAAACGGGCCATAATTATTAAGTTTTTGTTAGTGTCATAATTATTACTAAAATAAAGTAACGTGAAAATACATAAAAATAGCATATGTTTTTATTATTTCACAAAATGTCATCTCAATCAGTCATCAAAGTTCAAAGCTTATCGACTATAATTATGTATTAATATGTTATATAGAAGAAAAAATATAATAGCAAACACTTTCCACTGTATACTTTTATTATTTGAAATACCACACACACACACACACAAACTCACACACTTTTATATAATCAATGTACACACCTATAAAGTGTGTGCTTTGGTTATTTATCTACAATTTATTGTATATTCATAACCCAAAACACTTTTTCGGTTTAAAAGTGAATTATTATATCACATGGAATCAAGATTCATCTAATGTATCAGTAGTAGCCCAGAGTCTGAATTTGTGTCGGGTATATTGTAATAGGATCGCCCCTATATAGAGACTTAACTATAACTGGTGAAATGTGGGATTATGTGTGCCTCTGCCTAAATCTTCGGGGAACACAGGCGTGATGGCATGTAGGTATTTCACACCTGAGGGCACCAATACGTCATTCAAGAGGTAATTGCTAAAATCAGCGCTGTTAACGTTTGGTTCGTCCGAAGTTATAGCATTTTGCTGAACAACGTCCCGCTAGTTTTGCGTAAATAGAACGCATGGTTAATAGGCTGTGTTCCACAGCAGCCAACAGCTAAGCTATGCACATGTATATACCTACTTAGCTTCGCTTCGTATGAAGATGTGGGCGGGATCGTCAACTGCGACCCATGGCTATGCTGTGCACGAATGCGTGGCTGGCAAACAAATGAACCAAACAGCCAGTTTGGCAGTTCTGATTTTGATTCTGATAGTACCGCCCGATTCAAACTACATATATGGCGGCTTTGAAGTGCGCTACTCGCTGAGCCGTCCCTCACCCCTCACCCCCGTTGACACTTAAATTTGTTACTGCGCAGCGACTCGCCTCGTGTTCCGATCCGCCATAAAGTTTGAGTCAGGCTGTAATTTTATTGTACTACTATCTGACATTATATCAGGCATGTCAGATAGTACAATTATTTAAGTCCATACTTTTTTTATTTTTTGTATAAGTACCAGGCTTTTGACTGCATTTTGATATTGTTTAGCAAGTACAGTTTTTGAGTTGCATTTGAAAAAATGTTTCTTTCTTTCTTTCAATGTCACTTACTGTGAAGAAGTACTAGTTTAAAAGTTTTGTTCACAGTGCTAAGACTTTTTTGGTACTGAAATACTTGGTAAAATATTGCAAAACACACACAAAATCAACACACTTTGAACATGATATTTCCTCGGTAACGTGTAAACGCCGGTCGACATGCAAAATGAAACATAATAATCACTTATTTGTCAGAATAGGTATGTAGTTAATGGAACGACAAAAGATATTAAAAAAAAGCCGGCCAATTGCGTGTCGGTTTTTACAGATTTTGGCCATTTGGCTACGGAATCTTAAAGGCCGATCAGAAACCGATGGGTTAGTCCAGACTGCGTTCTTTATTCATATATGTAGGTGTACTTTGGCTTATAGCATTTGCCACCTGAACCGGCTAGACCTAATAAACCATGAAATTACTAGCATAACCTAAACTTACCTACCTTTTGTAAAACAACTAGAAAATGAAACCAAATTCAAGGGTATAAGCAGAACCAAAGTAAAAATTAATGACAAAGTTATTTCTTTGGATGACTATTTTAATGCTCTTATTAAGAAACATTTATTTTCATTAGAAATGGGCCAATACCACACCCAAATGGGTCAATGACTGGTCATGTGACGTTGATAATTTGACAGTAGTCAGTGTTATGACACATATTAGTCCTTGTCAATTTATTTGTAATAAAACACCAGTCAAAACGACAATCATGCGAAGAGATAAGTGTGTTTTTTTCATAAATATAACTATTTTAATAAAATGGTTAAAATTAATTATTTGTTTCAGGCACAGCGCTGTTTCTTCTCTCTGCAACAGCTATAACTCGTGCAGACTTTGATGACACAGACTTAGATGGTTTCTTTGAAAACGGATGTCCAAAAGACACCAGTATTAAAAAACTTTTGCCGCATGAGAATTGTGGGCAGTATTACCAATGTTTTCACGGAGCATTGATTACTAGATTCTGTCCAAACGGGCTCAATTTTAACCCTGACCTGGAGAGATGCGATTGGCATTCTAGATGTGTTAAAAAAATAGTAGAAATCAAGATCCGATTAGACAATACTACAGCTTCTGAGAATCAACTAGACAACAGTGATCCAAACGACGCGGCCCTAATTTGCTCATCATCTGATACAAATGATGTCTTAGTCGCTCATGAAAACTGCAATGAATTTTATAAGTGTACACATGGTAGGCCAGTGGTTCTCAAATGTGCACGAGATCTCCTGTTCAATACTTTTACTGAAAAATGCGATTTTCCACAAAATGTTGATTGTGGTGAGAGAGTTGGTGGCGTTACTGAAAGTTATTCCAATAGCACGGACAACTCTGATCCTAGCCAAGCTACCTTTCTTTGTTTATCTACACAATCCGATGGCATGCTAATAGCTCACGAATATTGTGATAAGTTCTATCAGTGCTCGGGGGGCATACCAATCCCTGTGAAATGTCCAAATAAGCTATTGTACAATCCTATCAAAGAACATTGTGACTGGCCTGTCGATGTACAATGTGAGGGCAGAACCATTCCTGAAGACGAAGGCAAGGAAGGTAATAACAATGCAGAAAATGAGGAAAATAACAAATATAATGAAGAGAATGAAATATCGGTTGACGACGATGATAAAACTCCTGCTGCCTTATGTGCAGCACAAAATACTGGAGTGGATGTAGTTGCCCATGAAATGTGTAATCATTTTTACAAATGCTCGGGGAAAGAACCGGTTGCTTTCAAATGTCCAGGAAATCTGTTATTCAACACAAATACTAATTTGTGCGATTGGCCTAAAAATGTTGACTGTGGTGACAGAACTGATTCTGATGACACTGAAATTGAAAAAGAAAAACCAGTTGACGACCCTAGAAAAATCTGCTCCGTTGAAAATTCCGATGGCGTGTTGATCGCTCATGAAATTTGTAACAAATTCTACAAATGCCGTGATGGATATCCAGTGGTGTTAAAATGTCCAGGTATGCTTTTGTACAACCCGAAGACGGAAAATTGTGATTGGCCAACCCATTTTAATTGCAATGGTAGGACGATTCCTGAGAATGAGCACACGACTTTTTCTGATTTCCTGAAGGAGGATGTCAATGATGAAAGCGATGAGGACGAAAGGAATGTAAACAGTGAAAGTGAATTAGTTCATAAAAACCTGACAGATAACGAAAATGTACAAAACTTTACGAACAACTTAGAGAGCGAAAGTGGATATGAAGAAAACAACGGTTATCTGAGTGACGCGGCTAAAACTTGCGCAGCTGAAAACTCTGATGGAATTTTGCTTCCTCATGAAAATTGTCACCAGTACTATAAATGCTATAAAGGAGAAGCAGAGGCTCAATTCTGCCAGTTAAATCTTTTTTACAACTCTAAAAAGGAATACTGTGATTGGCTTCACAACGCTAACTGTAGCAATAGAGTAGTTCCTGCAAATGACAGCATAGGAGAGAAATATAATAATAATGCAGATGGGATATGCGTGGGCCAGACCGACGGTAGTATACTTCCGCATGAGAATTGCGGTCAGTTCTACAAATGTGTTAATAGTCAAAAATACACCATGCAATGCCTACCAGGTCTCTATTACGACTCCAAACTCAAAGTTTGTGACTGGCCAATGAACGTAGATTGCGGGGATCGTTTAACAGAAGCACAATTACGAAATCAATACAAAGACCTAGCATGAAGAGAGCTCTTGAGCTTGCAGAGTTTCCATAAACAGAATGATTAATATTGCTGCTTCTTATACGGTTCTCTAAGAGTTTTTTGTGAGAAAAATTACTTAAATAATTGAATGTCAAATGTAACCCATACCCCGCGTCCTAACCAAAAAGATCGTTCGCACAAATTCGAGATCGTCGCGTTCATGTCACTAATTTCATAGCTAATTTGTTCGAGAAACCGGAAGGCACCGTCAGTCGACTCGACTACGCGTTCGCCGAACAAAATGAACGCGACGCTTGTTTGCGTGGCGAGCGCTTTGGTGGACCTTAATCGTAAAATTTTAGTTCAGGTGTCATAATTATTACAATATTGTTGTCGTATAGTAAAATAATTACTATATAATAATAGATGTACTATAGGTACACCTCTGCCTAGCCCTTCGGGGAATGCAAGCTGGTCTTATGTTATGTTGTTGTAAATAAAATAATTTTAAAACTCCGATGGATACTCAATGTTGTTGTAGTGTTAATAAATACTGTTTTAATAAAGAAATGTCAAAACACATGTTATTTTTTAATAATTTACATTTTTTTTTTGTTTTTAAAACATTGAAAGTGAGGAAGACAAGGCGGAAATTAAAACAGGTTTCAAAGAAATACCAGCGTAGTAGTAAGTAGATCTTGAAAGTGTTAAATTAATAAAATGCCGCTTACAGACGTAATATACAGACGTCAGCACATCAAGCTACTACAATCTGTCAAATTTATTTAATACATTTTCAACTTTATCTGTAAAGCATAAGGTTAAAAGTTGATTAGGAAAATTTTACAGTTTCAGGTAGCTTGATGTGCTGGCGTATGTACCATGCGAAACAAGAATAAGCCGTCAGCGAATGGCCCAAACGTGGGTGTAGAGTGCGTGAGCAGGGACCTAAGCGATTCCATCAGAAACCTGTTCATGGTGCTTAGGGATTGAACATACTAAAAGTCCTGAAGGCTAGGAGGTGAGCCGGAGTGGAGGGAGGGCACAAAGTTCCCACTTTTGGGATTTTCACTAATATTTCAAAAACGGTGCGTCGTTAGGAAAAAAATCTGAAACCAAATGAAAGCTCATAACATTTTCTACAACTTTTATTCATACACTTTCCGAATTGCTAATCGTCTTCGAGATACACGCTCTGGAAACGTGAAAATAAAAGTTATTCAGCGTTAAAAACATCATTTAGATTGGAGTTTATTTTACGTATCTTTTTTTTTGTTAGCAATAAGCGAAAAAGCAATATTTATATTTGTTTTTTTTTGACACCTTGATTATGACGAGGTATATCTGTACTGCAAATGTATATGCGAATATTTCTATAAGTTTATATACATATATAAATCTTTATTTTATAAAAGTGTGGCTCAAAATTTAAGATGGTTTTTGGGCACTGAGATACTTGGCAAAGTATTGCAAAATAGCGTTCTAAATCTTCCCTTTTTTTGTAATCGTAAATCTACTTACAAAACGAAAGAGATGATGAAAAACCGGCAAAACGCGGGTCAGCTCATTCACCGACGGTTCCGTACCTTGAAAGGATCGTATTTTTCCATTTCCAACGTTAAATTTTCCTTTTTTTGAAGTTGCTTATCAATGTTTGTAAAGAGTTTTTGTTGGTGTCTAAAAACTAAGCTAGTTAGAGAGAACTTGTTATTTTTGTTTTCAGAACCAAAGCAAACATAATTAACATGACATATTTTTTGGGTGTCTATCTCAGCCAATGTGCTTTCTTTAGAAACAGCATTTTTAATTTCATATAAACAGTACTTTATTTTTTAATATTTTTATCCAAAAATGGGTCAATACTACACAAATGGGTCAATGACATGGTCATGTGACGTTGCCATAATTGACAGCAGTCGGTATTTCCTCCCTTACTGAATTTATAAAAACATCAATCAAAACGACAACCATGCGAAGAGATAAGTGTGTTGTTTTCATAAACATAAGTGTTTTAATAAAATGGTTAAAATTATTCCTTTGTTTCAGGCACAGCGCTGTTTCTTCTATGTGCAACAGCTCACGCAAGCATGGGAGACACAGACTTAAGTGGTTTCTTCGACAACGGATGTCCAAAAGACACCAGTATTAAAAAACTTTTACCCCACGAGAATTGTAGGCAGTATTACGAATGTTATCATGGAGGACTGATTTCTAGGCTCTGTGCAAACGGGCTCCATTTCAACGCTGAGCTGGAAAGATGCGATTGGAATGTTAGATGTCATAACAAAGAAGTACGGAAAAACAAGGATTCCGAGGCAATGATGAGGAAGGAAACAGATTCCGAAGAACTAGACATCGATAACCCTGGTGACGCGTACAAAATTTGCCAATCACCTGATTCAAACGGTATCTTAGTTGCTCATGGGAACTGCAATGAATTTTATAAATGTGTATATGGTAAGCCAGTGAATCTTAAATGTGCACGAGATCTCCTGTACAATACTATGACTGAAAAATGCGATTGGCCACATAATGTTGAATGTGGTAATAGAGTAAGTGCCATTAGAGAAAGTCATTTTAGTATATCTAAGACCAACCAGGATAGTGCGTTCCCATACACTAGCGAAGAGATTGAACGCAGCAACTCAGATCCCAACCAAGCCAGCAATCTTTGTTCATATAAAAACTCTGATGGCGTGCTAGTCGCTCACGAATATTGTAATAGGTACTATAAGTGTTTCGCGGGCATACCTATCACTGTGAAATGTCCAATTAATCTCATGTATAATCCTGTTAAAGAACGTTGTGACTGGCCTCGGAATGTAGACTGTGACGGCAGATCGATTCCCGAAAATGAAGACCAAAACAATTCAGAAAATGAAGAAAAGAACAATTTAAATGACAAAAAGAACTATCATGATACTAGACATTTTACTAATGCTGCTGACATTTGTGCAGCTGAAAACTCTGAAGGAATTTCAGTTGCCCATCAAATGTGCAGCCATTTCTACAAATGCTCAGGGGGTGAACCAGTTGTTTACAGCTGCCCGGGAAATCTGTTATACAACGTTCACAAGAATTACTGTGATTGGCCCAGAAATGTTGCATGTGGTGACAGAAACATAGCTGGTGACAACGATGAAAGTGAGAGCCATAAAGACAATGATAATGGAGACCTTCGCCAAGCTATTACTATCTGCTCCGCTGAAGGTTCCGATGGCATGTTGCTCACTCATGAACGTTGTCATCAATTCTACGAATGCCATGATGGACAGCCGGTTGTAGTAACCTGTCCACCTCATCTTTTATACAAGCCAGATACGGAAAGATGTGAATGGCCGACCTATGTGTCCTGCAAGGATAGAAGACATCCTTAGAATTACCACCCAATCTCCTATTCCCTAAGTTCTTATTCCATAATGGAGAGTGATGAACACAATTTCGATGTAAGACTGTTCTTGTTTAACTATAATAGTTATTTTGATATTGGGTATTACAAAGTATTGTTATTTAATTGTAAAATTAAAGCAAAGAATTTAGAAGATGATGTTTTAAAGATAAAATATACAAATGAACACCAGCGACGTAGTAGATAATTAGGAGATCTAGGAAGCGTTAAATCTGCCGATGCTTGTATATCTCACCCGCTCCGTCTGTGGGGTGATTCTACCGGTCATACCAAACCACTTTTTCAATTAATCTCGCATAAAGCAGCAGTAAGTTTTGTCGTGAAGTTATTGGCTTAACTCAGCTATAGCAATACGTCCACACTTATTGTACACTATGCGACATGCGTTTGCGAAAGCCGCGGCTACAATCAAAGACAGGCTGCGGCCGACATTCTTCATATTTTTTGTTCAAATCTCCGCAAATATGGCGTCGAATCGCAGAGTCGCAACGACTCTTGCTACTTGTCGCAGCGTCTAGACGCGCGATGCACGATATCTTTGCAAGACAAGCACCAAAGCAAGTGAAGTTATAGGCTCCATATTCATACACAAGATGAACAACACAACCGTCCCTCTTAAATACTCAAAGAAAATGATCGCTCCTTGTACGACGTTTGTCGTAATAGGCCTATTAATTTACATGATTTTCATTTCATTTCATTTCTTGAGCCCTATCTGTCGTGTGCCTGCTACCAGTTATGGCGCCGCTTTGACACATACGCTAGAAATCGCTTCCTGCCTTAACTCACTCTCAGTAGTTAGTCGATCTTGAAAAAGTTTGCACTTCTGACATTATGGCGCCGACTTGTATCTTTGTATCTACACGTCAAAAAATTCCCTGTTTCCCTGTCTCATATTACACTACACGTTCGACAACGCGGCAGGAAAGCAGGGAGATCGTAACCACTCGGTCGCCCTGTTTAGGGACCCTGACTCCATTTCTTATTACAGGGCCGATAAATCGTGCAATGTAATAGGCCTTTTACAACTAGTCGCAGCGACAAGACGTAGATGCAAACGACAACTAATTGTTGTAATAATCAATGTTTATGAGGAACTTTGGCTCTTGAGATACAAGTATCCTTTTACTTAGTTCAGGAGCCACCTGTTCAATTTTCCTCTGCCCACTGCTTGTACAATCATGTTTAGTGTATGTCCAAATTGTCCAACCTTATGTGTTCTCTTTGTACAAATAAACATATTATTACGACAACTGATTGTTTTAATAATCAATGTTTATGAGGAACTTTGGCTCTTGTGATTCAAGTATCCTTTTACTTAGTTCAGGAGCCAGCTGTTCAACTTGCCTCTGCCCACTAGGTAGGTACTTGTACAATCATGTTTAGTGTATGTCCAATCTTGTGTGTTCTCTTTGTACAAATAAACATATTATTACGACAACTGATTGTTGTAATAATTAATCAATGCTTATGAGGAACTTTGGCTCTTGAGATACAAATATCCTTTTACTTAGTTCAGGAGCCAGCTGTTCAACTTGCCTCTGCCCACTACTTGTACAATCATGTTTAGTGTATTACCAATCTTGTGTGTTCTCTTTGTACAAATGAACATATTATAACGACAACTGATTGTTGTAATAATCAATATTTATGAGGAACCTTGGCTCTTGAGATACAATTATCCTTTTACTTAGTTCAGGAGCCAGCTGTTCAACTTGCCTCTGCCCACTGCTTGTACAATCATGTTTAGTGTATGTCCAATCTTGTGTGTTCTCTTTGTACAAATGAACATATTATAACGACAACTGATTGTTGTAATAATCAATGTTTATGAGGAAACTTGGCTCTTGAGATACAATTATCCTTTTACTTAGTTCAGGAGCCAGCTGTTCAACTTGCCTCTGCCCACTAGGTACTTGTACAATCATGTTTAGTGTATGTCCAATCTTGTGTGTTCTCTTTGTACAAATAAACATATTATTACGACAACTGATTGTTGTAATAATTAATCAATGTTTATGAGGAACTTTGGCTCTTGAGATACAAATATCCTTTTACTTAGTTCAGGAGCCAGCTGTTCAACTTGCCTCTGCCCACTGCTTGTACAATCATGTTTAGTGTATGTCCATTCTTGTGTGTTCTCTTTGTACAAATAAACATATTATTATTAACTATGTGTCTTGTTGCAGCAACTAGACGCAGTGACACTCATCGCGAGATAGATTATAAACTAACGGTGTTCACAACCTTACAGTGACATATACAATGTATACTAAATTCTTCTTCTTGAAACTTCGCCTTCTTGCTTGAAAAATATTTATACTCGGTATCAGAATTTATGACAAATGATAAAAATAGTCACTTATAATAATTATAGCAGTGAATAAGCCTTAAATTAAAGTTAACATTAACTATGCTCTTCACTAGGACCTTGATGAACTCCTAATATTTTTCACACTGATTTGAACATTATACCTACTATTTTTTTTATTATTATGTATTTTATAAGAATTGACTCTTGAACTACTTAAACATTTCACATAAATTTTATTTAGGCTTTTATATGTATTGTTTCTGCAAATAATAATTTTATTTACTAAGTAATGTTCAACACAATGTAAATTGTTTATGAATAAATAAATGAATGAATGTAACTAAATTATGAAATTACTAGTATGTTTAGGATCGTTTTCTGAACCGATTTCTGTGATCTATATCCCACCAAAAACATAAATGTAAAAAAGGAGAGCCAAGTTCAATACAAAAATTATGCTTGGCTGTGGGCTTCGCCGCAAAAAGAATGGAGATCAAAATGAGTGCCAAGTTCTATGCAAAATCGAAATATGTATTTATAGGAACAAAATAACATTATGGACAAGTATTAAACTCTATTTCTTTGCTTTATTGGATACCTATAACAATTGCTGTTATTTAAAAATGTGAGATCTTAAAGTAGGTTAGATTTGACTTGGCCAGTTTTCATTACATCAATCATTTTATAAAGTTATTCAACATTTTAATTCTGATAAAAACTAAAGCATAAAGTGCAAAGTTGATTGGGAAAGTTTGACAGTTTCGGATAGCTTGATGTGCTGGCGTCTGTACAGTCACGGGTACTAATTATGTCAATACTTGACAACTTTCAATTGCGATTTTTTCGTAAAATAACGAATGCAACGTTGAAATACGACACTTTACACAAATCTATGGGTTCGAAAATACGTTGTTCGTAATAACATAATATTTCATTCAAAACTAAAGGAGAAAATCGTTTTTGAATAAAGCCAAGTGTATACATACATACTTATGCTCGTGACTATACACTAATAATAGTATATACAGATAATAAAGAGTGCGCTATGTTATGCCAAAGGGCGTACAAATGTTTTATAAGGTTGCTAGGAGAAACAAACAACAATTCTAACAATGACATAGGTTAGGCATTGAATAAAACACCATACTCGGTCGGATTGTAGGTATGGAATAGCATGGAAAAGACTGCATTGCTGAAAAGATTGCTTGGAGTTGGTTCAGGTGGCAAAACCTTCAAGCCTGAGTAATGACACCTATAAAGAACGCAGTCTGGACCAACCTGTCGGTATCTTATTGTCTTTTTTTATACCAGCTCCTTCGTTTTGCATAAAGATTGAAGGTAAAATGAAAAAGACAATGTAATATACAACCTGGATTTTTGGATACGCAACACCCTAAAAGGGCTCATCGAGCTTACCATTATTCAACTTTTAATACGATACCAACACATAAAGAGCTGGTTCTTTTTTCAAAAAAATTTGGTCCTCGGGACAGGATGCCTACCATGATCTAATTAAAAACGATTCAAAAGCAAGACATTTCAGTTTAGGTTCTTAAACTGCATCGCTTAAAGTCGAACCATGAAGTCCATTACGCGCAGCGGCATTTGGATCGTTAAAAGTGAATGAAAGATCGCAATTTGTGGCTGAACCGCGTTTGAAACGTTTTTGGTGAAAAAGAGACAACGCTATTATTATCAAATAAGTTTGTTTCGCGCACATTGTAGTGTCAGACACGTTCAGAAGCAAGTAACATTTTATTTGTTCTTAACTCAGTATCATTACTTTAAAGTAAAACAGACACTCAACAGTTGTTTTTAAGATTCCACGTTAATACGGTAACTATTGTTAAAATAATTCTTAGTCAAAGTACATATTTATTTACCATTTGGCATTTATTAGACGAAAAAATATTTATATTTCGACTTAATAAAACAATGTTTCAGTTTCGAACGTACCAGAGTAAAAAAAGTTGTGTCTGCTGTCATGTCACTGTCAGTTTGTTTTTTTTTTTTTTTTTTTTAAAGGCTAAGGTCTGAGACCATGCTGCCTAGTCGTCAGTTACTATTTTTTTTTTAGTCTAACATTACATTAGAATATGGGTGTACACATTCTAATGTATTAGGAGTATTTGGCAGCAAATGTATCGAATCAAGTTTCCCGGTAAACTTCGCTGAGGTAGCCAAAACTACAAAAAAATTCTCAGCTCCATTTTACCGGGATCGCGTCTGTTTCAATGATTCCACATATTGTCCAGTTGCGCAGACACTTGAGATACAAAACTACACCAATTTTACATCACAATATCCACTAGGAATCAATTTGCGAATAATTAAAACAGCCAACTAGACTTCACTCGAAGAAATCCCGCCAAAAACTCCCTGTCAGTTTGTGTGTCTGTGTCAGTTTAACTAGATAGTCTGTGGAGTTGTAATCTCGGTTGTGTGGTGTTAAAAATGCATGTAAAATATGACGGAGAAGGTATAGTGTGTCTCGTTATTATCAGCCATATTTAACTATTGTGGGCGTACAGTGGGTATGTGTTGGTTATTGCGCAATAGAAAAACGTTTGCAGTTCAAAAAGATTATAATTTCACGAACAATATTTAGTCACACTAGCAAATTACACACTGTAGGTACACGACACAACCAGATACGGAACGCTGGACAGTTTCTAAGCACATGTGGTCCGTACGATGTTCAATGTCCAAATCCAAAATCCAAAGTGAGCTCCACATCGTTCTGTCGAGCTGTTTTCTAACCCCCACGGACTCAGGCTAGACTCTGTCAAGCGCCGCCGGGTGGCGCTAGCGTTCCGAATAGTCAAATGCATGACCGGATGCGACAAATACGTATTTTAGACTTTAAAAGAAAGATTAAAGTACACTTACACTGGTTTTTGTGAAATTCCACTAAAATAGCACTAAAAGACTTTGTTTTCGCCAATAATTCACCAAACGTTTCAGTTTATGTTAGAGAAATAGTAACTTTTATTGAATCGCTTATTTTGACAGTTAGCGTTTCAGTTTAGGTTGCTCTATGGATGTCATGGTACCAAATACAGTACAAAATTGAATGAATGAAACCAAAACTTGCGACTCAGTTTGGAACAATCGCTGTCAGATAGCACGGCCTAAATTGAATCGTTAAACTGACTTCATGGTACGAATTAGACGAACAGTTCAGTTTAGGTCCTAAAATGGATCGCGTTAAGAGGTCGTGGTAGGCCTGCAGGTCTCTTTTTTTCGCGATTTTTGGGTTTGTCCTTCGTTAAGAATTATCATAATGATGACACGTATAATGAATCTTATCGAGTTAAATGTGTTGATCCTATATTTTGCAATAGATATTAATACAAATATTTCAGTATGACAAAACTAACTAGGTATTTACATCCTAATTTGTTGTGTATTAGAAAGTTATGATAAAATATAGAATTGAATATTCTATATTATGTATACCACACGAACTTCTGATATAAATATAAAAATAGTTCCAGTGGCCTCCAAAAGTTAGTTGACATTTTTCTACTTCAGCTGTGAGACACCACATTAAGATTTGAAAATCTAGTGATCCAAATGTTTGAACTGTTATAACGTTGTTATTGACTAATTAAACTATCTTTGACTTATCATAAAAGACTTTTCTTTTTTTGAACGCGCTATCTCTGAAAATACCAGTCGGATTAAAAAAATCTTTTTGCATTTTATAGCCTTATTCTTAAAGAAAGGGTATGGGTTTAACATCACGATACTACCAGAAGCCGAGCAAAAAGCAAATTCTTCAACACAAAAAAAAAATTACCGTCTTCCAAAAAACACTACAAAGTGAAAAATAACTATAATTTCAGAAGTCGGTGTCGTTGGTTCCGCATTTTCGTTTATTGACACCGATTTCCGAAATTAAAGTTATTTTTCACTTTGTAGTGTTTTTTTTTGGAAGACTCTTTTAAAGTTTTTTTATTGTAGTAAATACTTAAAGTACGTATTAAATACTTGTCTGTATTTGTATTCTTAATAATCTAATTTCTTTATTGTCATTGTGATTTTTTGTATGTCAAGTCATCTTTGTGCGAGCGACTGTCGCAACCCAGCGCAGGGCACGCCACGATAGCGGCGGTAAGACCCCTCTTTGAGGAGTGGCTAGAGAGGCGTCATGGCGCCCTCACCTACCGCCTGACGCAGGTCCTCACCGGACACGGAAGTTTCGGGAGGTTCCTGCACATAATCAGGCGGGAGGAAACGCCCGGGTGTCACCATTGCCAGGATCGCCCAGAGGACACGGTGGAGCACACGGTGGAGGTCTGCCCCGCTTGGGCGGAGCACCGCCGTGTCCTCGTAGAGGCGATCGGCAGCGGCGGCGACCTCTCGCGTCCGGGCCTGGTTCAAGCCATGGTCCGGGGCGAGAGGGAGTGGGGGGCAGTCGCCTCCTTCTGCGAAGCAGTCATGCTAGCGAAGGAGGCGGCGGGACGGCTGAGGGAGAGAGCCTCCCGTCCCAGCCGCCGCGGGAGACGCTCCGCGCGTCGGGAGCCGCGCGACGACTCCCGGCCACCGTAGGCGCGGGCCTGCGGGCGGAGAGTAATGGCACAGAATAAAGAAATACAGTATTGTTACTCGGCCGTAACCTTGATGTAAATGCCTACAGCCGCGCGGTACGTAAACATGCGATAGGGCTGCCCGCCTCCAGTATTTTAATTACATTTGCCTACTTTGTGTTTCCATTTAGTTTTGTTATTGTATTTTACTGTGTGTACATAAATAATTTTATATAAACAAATAAAATACTTTGTGAATTGAATAGGAAGTGTTTAATAAAAATGCGTGTTGTTTTGATCGCCGCCGCACGACTCCAGCTAGTGAGCAGCAGCGCGCTGTTGCTATTCAAATTTCGAACTAATCGCCGCGCGGCGCCAGTCAGTAGGCAGCGCTAGCGCGCTGTTAAAATGGCGGGAAAGCAAGTGTGCATTCACAGATTGATTTAAAATTAAAAAAACAGTTTATTCGGTAATTTAAAAACTTGGCTGCATGCTCTAGTGTCTTTGCCAACATTTTCACGCAGCCACGGCAGAAAATAATCCTCGCGCCATTTTTCTCAAATTTTCTTTTCTTTGTACTTGTATTGTGAAATGTTTTTTTTTCTGTTTCCTCGCAAATGTGTTAAAAAACGTCGTACGATATACGTGCGTATTGGTTATAACATCTTAACGCACTAATCGTAATGTACTATTACAGAATTATAATCATTAAAGTCATCAACACAACTCTCTAAGACCATGTAAGTCCAAAGAATGATGATTTCATGAAACAGTTATTCTTATTACAGTAACAGTTATTCAATAAAAATAATTAATTTTATTCATAAAAGTATGCAATAATTTCATTAATGTTTTGTTATGATGTTGTCACGTTAAACTATCGTCCGTAAATCGACTTTACAGACAACCAATTTTTTTGTAGTATTATTCATACACACAGTACAATAAACAACTATTATTAATAATAAAAACCACGTCTTTACTTTGAATTATACAAACTAACAAAACACACATGCGCCGAGGTTTTAACACAAGCGTACCTACCGTTTAATGATTCATGAACCGCCTATAACTACCTACCTCACTCGTGTTTATCACTTTCCTTTACTCTATTCACTTCATTTATTAATGTAGTATTTCATTTTATCTCCCGAAAAAAAGATGTCTGGCATCTTTTTTTCGGGAGATAAAATGAAATACTTATCCATTAAAAATACACACATTATGTACCTACCTACAAGTAAGTAAAATTATTTTATAGTCTTACCTTTCAGAGTTTCCAGGTAATCTAAAAAAAGTTATCTCTGGATGCGTTATTGACGAATTCATGCAACCAAAAACAGCACAATATAGCCTACTCGTCATATTAAATATGTACTTACTTGAACTTATTTTTAGTGCAAAAATCGCGCGGTTATTGTTAAAAAAAACAACACACCGTCCGTTCGTCACTGCAGCACAGTCGCGACTGTCTGCATGCTGAGCTCATGCCGTGGTCGAGGCGCGTAGGTATAGCTCGCGTTTCGTCCGTTTGTATGAAGACCTCGTACTGTATGTCTTTATACTGTGGTAATGGGTAGCTCACCGTCCGATCAGGACCGGGCCCGTGCCGGACGGCGCGTACGTGTTCCACGCGCGCCTCAAAGAGATGTCAGCATTAAAAGAAGGGGCCCGTAAGGGCCGAAGCCTGCCGGGTCAGCGGGATTGTCCGAAAGGGTTACCGCTGGCCCGGAACATAAAGGGCGAAGGAAGGAACACGGGTGGGTTTTAGTCAGTAAGAGTCTGACACTCCCTTCCGCTCCACCCAGAGCGGGAGGAGTCATTTGATGATTTCCCATCCTGATAAAAAAAAAAAAGTCATCTTTGTGCAATAAGACAATGTCATCGACATACACAGCCAGTATAACTAATTCAGACGAACCAAAAAGTTTTGTATATACACATGATTCTGAGGAGGTTCTACTGAAATCCAAACTTTTAACTTTTCAGAGGTTTTATTCCAAGCTCGCGAAGCTTGCTTCAATCCATAAATGGATTTCTTCAGAAGACAAACTTTTCCATCTACTTGTGTAAATCCAAGAGGCTGTTGCATGAACACTTCTTCCTCTAGATCGCCATTAAGAAATGCTGTATTCACGTCCAAATGCTTTAGCTTATATTCGTTCTCAACGGCAAAAGCTAACAGCATATGTACGTAAGGATGGATTCCTCACCAAAGGAGAGAAGGTTTCATAATAACCCACTCCTGCCTCCTAACTGTAACCTTTAGCAACAAGTCTTGCTTTATAAAACATCTTCGATATTACAAAATCCTGGGTACATTATTCTTGTTGCTTCTACCTATATGTGAAAACAATGTAAAAAAGAAGACACAAATGAAGAAACAATTCAAAATATAAGATTAAACGCAACTGATTTTAATGCAGTTTTCAGTAATAGATAGAGTGATTCAAGAGGAAGATTTATATGTATAATACATGCATATTATAATAGACAAAAGCCGAGAAATTCAAAGATTTGTAATGTGAAGTCCTGACAAACATTTTTGTGCGCTTACATTGCAAACGCTGGCTAAACCTTATAGTCCAGTCAAATAAGACTTCGAAGGTTACAATAATTCCCATAGAGCTAAAAATTGGTATGAATGTTCAGAATACTATTATATTATATTATGAATTGTGAAAAGTCCCCATCAATCCCCCTTGTGCAAAATTTTTTATTGATGGTGAAAGTTTGCAAAAATAGGTTTTTCGCGTTTTTCAGCTAAACGGTGAGTTTTACAGCAAAAATAGTTCAGACAAAAATTGTAGATCATCCGATTCTCTACAAAAAATGTATCCACACTTTTTTTCATAATTATTGCCATTTCCGTGATATAGCGGTTGTAAGAATTGAAAAAAATATTTTATTCGTAATATGCACGTTAATGTACATACTTTTATATACATTTTTGAACACAGGGACTCATATGTTTACTCGTATAACGGTTCAATAATGTATATAAAAGTATGTACATTAACGTGCATATTACGAATAAAATATTTTTTTCAATTCTTACAACCGCTATATCACGGAAATAGCAATAATTATGAAAAAAAGTGTGGATACATTTTTTGTAGAAAATCGGATGATCTATAATTTTTGTCTGAACTATTTTTGCTGTAAAACTCACCGTTTAGCTGAAAAACGCGAAAAACCTATTTTTGCAAACTTTCACCATCAATAAAAAATTTTGCACAAGGGGGATTGATGGGGACTTTTCACAATTCATTTATAATAGTATTCTGAACATTCATACCAATTTTTAGCTCTATGGGAATTATTGTAACCTTACCTCTATTTTAAGGACTAATTTGACTGGACTATTAAGAGATAAATCAAATTAATGTAGGTACTCCGGATTTGAATATCTTAAACATATTGATAAAAAAGTCCGCGATGGTATATGTTTATCTCCTAAAGATAACCTACAGTGACCATTTTTATCAAAAGATAAAAATGGTCACTGTAGGTTATCTTCCCAAAAAACCCAAAACCCAAAAAACAAAAAAACCCAAAACCCAAACCCGACCCGATGGGTTAAATATAAATAACCGATAATTTTGTTGTAATATGTAAAAATATATTACAACAAAATGATGGGTTATTTACCAAGCTTATTTAAACATTACAGTATTATTCTTTATTTTTTATTAATTTTGTTATTATTATTTCTTATCGAATTATATACATTAGGTACGTTGTGCATTTCAAGGAGATCAAAATTGCCTTTTACAACATATCATTAAAATGAATATCTTAGAAGATATCAGTGATTTAAAAAGCGGGGGCAGAGCGGCTGGCGGGGCGATACGAAGTTCGCAGGGTCAGCTAGTATGTATATAACATTGTTTGTTTAAACAAATCAATAAATGACTTATGAAGTTATGACTTATAGCGTATAACCCAGATAGATGATAGCTTCGTTCTATTTTAACAGAACGACGATTTATGCTAGTTGACAGTTTTTGAGAAACCAATTAGGTAGGTATTTATTTATTTAATTCTTCAAGCACATAAATTTGCAGAGGCGGACTTAATGAAATATTTACAACAAAAATATTACCTACTTTATTACAAACAAATATTCCAGTTTTTACTTAAAACTAAAAATTACGAAATAAAAAAATAATTAAAAAAAATTAAATCGACTTCAAAAAGAAATTAATTCAAAATTATGAAATAACTTTAATTTCGGAAGTCAGTGGCAAAAAACTAAAACTAAAATACAGATCCCAAGACACTGATCCCAAGACACTGATCCCAAGAATAGTGGGATACAAAGTAACAAAAAAAGTATCCCTGTTATAAACGATCTGCGTGCCTTTCATCCAAATCCGTTCAGTACTTGTAGCGTCGCGGGTTCGATTCCCGCACGGAACAAATATTTGCATTGCCTACAGGTAGTTATTTCCGGTCTGGCTGTTTGTGCATGTGGATTTAAATGTTTGTGAACGCACCCACGATACAGGAGTAATTCCTAGTGTGGGGCAACGTATTTAAAAAAAAAATAGAGTAACAAACATCCATTCATCCATCCTCACAAACTTTCGCGTTTATAATATTATAATTATATTATAGTAGGATAGTAGAAAGTAGTATTTTATTATAATATGTAGATATACATAGATAAAGGTTAATTTGAATAAAGAAGGACAATTATTCTGCACAAATTCAACTACTGTATACTCGTACCAAATGCTTATTTGACTGTACGAGAAAATATTATGATGTAGCCAAAAGCCATTAGGTATTGAAAAGGTTTTTTTTGTTCAAAATATTAGTTTTTTTTCGACTTTCCTAACTACCTGATTCACAACAATATCACGTAACAATAACCCGGCTTTTATTTCGAACGCGCTATATTATTACTCGAATAACAGAGATCCCAAAAATAAATCAGAAATTCCCGGAAAATATTTATTGTGGGAGGAATATAAGGTAATTTGTGCTGTCAGTATGAAAAAAAACCTGATTGGGATGCCATGTTCACGAGAATCACGATACGATGTGGGTTGGAAAGCTGAACGGGAAAAACTTGATTAAGTATTACTTATTTTATTATTAAAGATATTATTATTATGAGCGTTTGTGATAATATGACCTCGTTTTCTCATTTAGATAATAATTCAACGTCTGCGTCCATAAAATGTATGTAAATGAGAGCACGTTATAAAGTTATCGAGGTCGGAAATTTAAAAGCGTCCTAAGTTTCATGTTTTTGTGTTTGTTTGGTTCTGCTTTGCAGTTTGGCAGAGGTAATATTTATCTTGTTAGAAAATTATTTCTGTGAATAAACAATTTTTTATGTTTTTTTGTGATTTTATATTTGAACATCGAACAATGGTATACAATTGTGCGTTACTCCAGGTAAAAAAACAGTAAAGTAGGTACTTTACTGTTTTTTACGAATTTTTAATCGGGTTTGCTTAATGAAGTATGTAGGTATATACTTCATTAAGCAAACCCGATTAAAAATTCGTTATGAATTGAGTTCGCTTATCACCCAAAATGTTGGTATCTAAGCAAAGATTTATTGTTTAAAGAAGTCATCAATTTACTCGCTGTCATTTATATGCAGATTTTCGACAGTCGTTGTGGGTAATCAGCACCCTAATTGCGTAACACAATTTCAATAACAATCTGAATACAATGCGTGCCACGAAAGATGAGACTTGACACACCACGTGGTTTGACATGCGCAGTACACGATTTTAGGTATCTTTAACGGTATGAGGTCTGAGTGCGGGACGGGACCAGACGTCATAGGGGCGGCGGAAAGAGCGGGTGAGGCGGGGTCAAGTCTCATCTTTCGTGGCACGCATTGTACTTTTAAAGGATATTGCTAATCCATTGCTTCACAAGTTCGAAATATTTGTCTGCTCAACAACGTAAATAACGCAATGAATGTTGGTGAACTGTTAAAATGAAAGCCAATTACCCCGCAGAAGCCCAAAAAGTCTGACAACCAGTAAGGGGTATCATGTTACCCAGTAAATGGGTTGTAAAGACAGTCGTTCCACGTAAAATACTGGTATTAGCAATATCCGGTTACACAGAAAGCCGACTCCAACATAGTTGGGAAAAGGCTAGCTGCATAATAGATCACGTTATTGTAAATATGACACGTGTAATATCACATTCTAGTCTCCAATATTTTAATGTCTGATTGATGTTTGTCCCCGAAGCTGTTTGCCCAAACACAATTTGTGAAACTTTGCCCACAGAAACAAAACAAGTCGATCAATCAACTCTCCCTCGCGACTCAAACAATTTGTATTTTTACAAACTCTTCTGCGTTCTTTCTCTTTTTTTATTGAACTTTACATACATAGGCTATGAAAAAGCACATAATTATTTCATCCCTTCTCAATAATATTGAATTTAGGAGAGCTAAAATTAATGCATTGGAAAGTACTATTTGAACTTTGAATCCTAAATGGGTAGCTGGCTTTTAATTAAAAAAATAAACGATTTTTTTTTGTTGTTCTTAAAAAAGTTTTTTTTTCGGTTGGAAATAAGCCGTTTTATACTTGTAAACGATAATGCAGCTCCTTCGTCTATGTTAAAATTGTCAAACCTTGAAACTTCATACTATATAATTATTAAATCTTTGGGTACTTACACACACTCTCAAGTTTTCAAACATAAATAAAATAAAAGCTTTTAATAATAAAATACTATCAACAGCTGTGAATGCTGTGTATTTAAGGTGCTGAGATTCGGAATAATTAGGCAAGAATCAAAAAGAAATGCAAAGTTTTCCTTTCTTAAAACGACCTTCTGTTTTACTGTAATATTATTATGGATAAAATAATGCCAACAAGCAATTTTGTTGACAATACAAATTCCCGTACTTAATCAAATATTCCCTTTGAATGTGCCTTAAACCTTCACACATTTCATTGTCGTGATTGATATTAAGGCGAAGAACAAACGAATTGTTTCAAACGGAATTTACAATAAGGCAAATTTGGTATCGAAAATAGGTGTTGATTTTATTTCGACGTTCAGTTTGTGACTTTAAAGGGACAGTAAAGTGAATATTATATTCTCTTCAAGTCTTTCAGTTTGTAGGGTTAGCACTAAGCTTGAATTGTGAACGCTTTTAATATTTCTGATCAAAAATCTAATGAGAAAACAATGTTAATGTGTATGTCGATAGAGATTTCAGCTGATCATGATCAAGATCGTTCGATTTCAACATTTTTAGGATTTTATAGTCAGTACAAATGTTCAAATTGAAAACTGCTGTAGTTTTTAGACTAGAGTTTGAACTGAGAAATATACTTAAATTACAATAATAAAGGGATAATATCTATTTAGGTACATCATTAAAATCAATGACGCTTATACATAATTTCTACAATCTTTATTACCCACTAACAAACACGATAATAAACAATGATAATATGAACACGACACGCTGTACAAAAAAACTAGGGGAAAGTAGCTTGGAAAGGCACTCACACATTGCTGTCAAAGGGAAAAGTGCCCAAAAGGTGCCACGATGAATCACCACCTTGACACCGATGAGCAGCCCGTCGACAAAGGTGTCCAAACGCAGACATAGTAGTGAGTAAGATTTAAAATAATAACATTATCCTAACCCCAGGTTAAGGTGACTACATGACCTAAAGCACGGTCTTTGTCGGACTGCATAGAAAAGAAAGAGAAGCGCGATGACTTATCGCTGGTAATTTATTGCAAAATTTATGAAGAAATTATCTATTTAAAAAAATCTATTGTTTGGACAAAAAAATTAAATTAGCTTGAGTATGTTGCTTGTAGAATAATCTGACAAAAATCAGAATGATTGTATGTATATTATGGTGTTTATTGTAAAAAAAAAAAGTTTTTAGAGGTATCTTCATGATTTTTTTTCTATTATATCAAATTAGTTGTATTATGGTTTCAACACACTATCTACCTAGCATATATCCTGAAGAATATCATATATTTTTCTGATTTTGTTTACTGTAGTCGATCATATATTTTTATTGTTTATAAAACTTGCGTTTTTTGCGTTTAGGTCCTGTAAGCCCTTTATTCTTTTAATCTTTTATTGTTTGGCAGCCCTGGCGCTGACACGTCATCAGAATATTGAAGTGTCAGTTCACCCAGCTAGTGTACAGACACACTGTGGGGCACTCTTTAGTTCAATCTCTCTGAAAACAAGTGAACACCATTAATTTACACAAAAATGGAAAAAATACCTGAATACGAGGAATTTCTTAAACAAATAAAAATTCATTTATGGCTAGCAGGGATCCCTTATGGTGATTCTAAAATTAAATTTCGATTCTTTGCCATTTATATCCAACTTATATTGATGGTTGTCTTGGAAGTATCATTCTTTGTTTCAAGAATATCGGCGGAGAATTTCCTCGAGCTAACGCAACTAGCCCCGTGCTTGGGAATCGGAATATTAACACTGTTGAAAACCGTAGCCATAGCACAGAAGAGAATGAAAATCTACGATCTGTCTGAGTGTCTAAGAAAACTCTATCAGAACATTTTGAAGGATAACAAGAAAATTAGCATTGTGAAAAAAGATCTCATTCTCCTCAACCTCTTGATAAAGTACTATGTCATTTTGAATGTAATACTTATTTCTGTATACAATTTTTCTACCCCGTTTATTATAATGTATCATTATTTTACTACAAATGAGGTGATATATAAATTGCCATACGCAGTACTGGTGCCATTCTCAACGGAGGCCTGGCTTCCTTGGACTGTTGTGTACGTCCATTCAATTATGTGTGGTAAGTAAAATCACTAAAGGCTTTTAAAGTCGAAGGCTTATACAGTAAGTTGTCTGAAAACTTTCTTTTACGGGAAGCCCGATTCTATGTGACTAAAGTGGAGTCATTTTAATAGGTAACATTTGACAATTCATCAAATATTCAACAACGTAACCTTGTAACGGCGGGCATAAAATAACATATTTTTTCGTTTTGTTAGAACTGCACAATTGCTTACCTTTTTTCAATTACGATTACATATTTATTGTAATAATGACCGATACGAGTAATTTTACGATTTGCTTTCATTAATAAACCATTCTAAATATAATAAACAATTTCTGATCTAAAGAACTGAACGTCGTTACAAGGTTACGTCAGTTAACCATTTTTCTTTTTAAACACTAGGGATGTTACTCTAAAAATCGAAAGCTGATAAGTAGAATCGAATACAATGATGACTTGTGAAGAAATATCACCATAAATTAATAACCACGTTGTGATTATAATAAAACATTTATTTATTATTCTTTTAACTAACTAGGTATAAAAATACAAAAAATAATCAAATAGAAAAATCATTGATGTTAGGTACAATTTAGGTGGTATGTTGCTGGCAACACCAGTGCCTGTCGATGACGCCATGTCATGTCGCAATTACATGACGCAGTCTTTTGTCGTTGTGCGAAGTGACTGTGCGTTTTTGGTGTGCTCTCTGTTATTTTCTTCTGACCCGGCTTTTTTATTGGACTGATCTTACTGACTACGTTTACCTGGCTATAAATTGGACTCTGATTGCTTAACGATTAGTAAACAAGAACAACATTACAGTCTTACCATGTCGAAACGGGGGAAAACGCTAAACAGTCAATCTCGCGAACTAGTGGTGAAATTGTACAATTATTTTGAACGTGAATCAATTAACGATGGGCCTCTTTTACCATTGACACAACCGAGAGAACGCGTTGCCGAAGCATTGGAAATAGGGAAGAGGACAGTAACTCAAATTCTGAAAGAGAAATACGGACCATCAGGCTCAGAAGATAATACTTTACGTACACCGAAAAAAAGAAAGAGGGACAAGAAAATTGTTGGCATTGATAATTTTGATGCTGCTGCAATTCGCAACCACATTTATGGACATTACTCGAGAAAAGAATATCCTACACGGGAAAAGCTAATAAGTTCGTTAAAAGACGCAGGCTTATTTTTTGGCGGTAAATCGTCTCTATCAAAGGTTTTGAAATCGATTGGCTTTAGTTTTAAAAAATCTGACAAGCGGAAAATCCTGCTAGAACGCTACGATATTATTTTGAAGAGAGTAACATTCTTACGTCAAGTAAATAAAATTACAGATTGGGACAATGTCGTGTTTATTGACGAAACATGGTTGAATGTGAACCATACGGTTTCGCGGACATGGACCGATGATACAGCGGCGTCCACCTCAAAAGTTCCACCGGGAAAAGGAGCCCGACTTATTATATGTCACGCGGGATCAGCTTCTCAAGGTTTTATTCTAGACTGCCTCCTCGCATTCGCCTCTAAAACTACAAGTGATTACCATGAGGAAATGAACTTTGAAGTTTTTAAAGAGTGGTTTGAGAAGCTGCTAGTCAGCTTAGAAAACCCATCGAAAATTATAATGGACAATGCACCGTATCATTCTGTACAAGTTGATAAACCACCAACTCAAGCAAATAAAAAGTAAGAAATTGTCTCGTGGCTGGTAAGAAATGGTGTGGATGCAAGTCCAACTTTATTAAAAGTTGAGTTGTTAAATCTAGTAAAAGCAACTAAGCCGTCCAAGCTCCGCTATGTAATCGATGAACTAGCCCTAGAGCATGGACACGAAGTTATTCGATTGCCTCCCTACCATTGCCAGTATAACGCCATCGAGCTTATTTGGGCACAAATAAAGGGTTATGCAGCGCGGAACAATACTGAACCACCCTTCAGTACTGCTAAAATGATGTCTCTGCTAAAAACTGCGTGTGCAGAAGTCACTACAGAAGACTGGAAAAAAGTCGTAGAGAAAACAAAGAAAATAATTTTACAAGATTTTGAACGAGATGTGAGAATAGACAATATTATTGAAAATGAATTAATAATATCTCTGAGTGCTGACAGCAGTGATGAAGATGACAATACTTTTAACAGTTCTGATAGTTCAACTGAATAAATGCAATTTTTTTGTTAAATTGTGTACTTGTCTTATTTTGCTCCTTAAATTTACGAAAATAATAATAATAATGGGACAGGGATTTGCCTGATGATTTTTAAAATTCGCATATGTTTCAAGTCCGTATCGATTCATTCACTTTAATCGATGTTTATAAGCAGGTCACCTCACTATGAGGATAAAACTGACAGACGTCAAATGTTACCTATTAAAATGACTCCACTGTAGAAATAAAGATCAAGATAAAATTGAAAATGGTCTTGATTTCCCAATATGCTTGTCTTTCCAATATTTTATCTAAGTTAAAAGTTTGGTTTTCCATTCCAGGTTTCATTTGTGTATTATTTTTTACGTCAGTAGATGGTCTTTACTTTGTCCTGACTTCTCACGTGTGTGCCAATTTCAATGTCATTAGTGACATGATCGAATGTTTAGATAAAACTACAGTGGATCATTTGGCAAACATTATTAAAGAACATCAATACATATTGAAGTAAGTACATACCAATGTTGATAAATTATAAAATTTTATTAGAAGCCAAAATAAATACTGATTCGATTAAAATTCAGGTTAACGTTTGTAATTGTAGGAAAAGCTGTTTATGAAAATTCATCATGATTATTATTACAAGTATTTACGGAAAACAAGATTAGGTAATCATTGCGTTTTATTATCAGATGAATCTCCGGCAAAATAATCCCTGTTACGTGTTATCGTATTAGTTATCAATTACATCCTTTGTTGGTTATTACAATAATACGAAAAAACAAAAATTGGCCTGTCAAAAAGAATCTGTGTTGTGCTCAGTCTTATTTGGTGAGATTAATGACGTGCACGCGATATAACTCCACGATATTCGGATTGAATCCTATCTGGTGCAGCCCCTAAATCTGATTCTACCGATAACACATGTTTGTGGATTCTATTCGCGTGGATATCGCTGTTTTTAATCAATATTTAATAACAAAATCACCATTATTGTTGGTCAGGTGTTGAAATTTTACACGTTGAATAGATAACTATCTCAAAGAATGGTACGAAATCGCTAAGAATGAATCAGGAATCAATCATATTTTTAAAAAAGAAAGAAAAGTAGGTTTAATTGTCACAGAAACTAGTGGAAACAAAAATCGGTTGTCTGTAAAGTCGGTTTACTGACGATAGTTGAACGTGACAACGTCATAAGAAAATACTGATGGAATAGTTGCATTGCATTTGTTAATATTCGCTTGCACTTCAAGCCGCCATGGAACGCTACAGAGCGAGGCCGCGAGGTAACGCTACATGAGTCATGTTTTTTCGTGAGTGCAGCCAGCTTCATCGATTTATTAGACGTTGTCACGTCAAAAGATAATTAACTTGAGTAATTTATAGATAAAAACCAAATAGACGATTGCATTCGCCATGAAAGCACAAAAAAACCAGGTCGCAAATTACTCATTACGCAAACCATACCAGTATTTTTGATGAATGAAGTCCACAAGCTGCCATAGCATTCTAATTAGATAATTAAATAACAATAAAACGAGGAGAAATAATCAACGTCACTATTAACAATTTCAGGCTGGGGGAAGACTTGGAAGATATTTTTACGGCACCCAATCTGTTTAATGTTCTGGTCGGCTCTTTGGAGATATGCGCGCTTGGATTTAATTTAACGGTAAATTTAATTAAAATCATGGTAATTTAATGGAAGCATGTGAAGCTGTTTCAGTCTGGGGAATGTATGTCACGTCACGTAGTTGTGCTCAATTCCTGTTGACACTTTTTACATTAATACAGCTTGATACAACGTGTATCAGACTTGTGGTCATATTAAAGAATGTGGTACAGACCATCAAACTGAACCATTCTCTCCATGGAACCAACATCGTAATATCGAAAAAAATATGAACTGTCCCATACAAAATGCTGATAATTTGCTGTATATAGGGTGTTTGGAAGCTGGATACAAAGCTTTAAGGGGGTGATAGTTGACACCATTTTGAGCATTTTGAGCCATACATGTCTTAGACGAAGTATGTTTTTTAGTTTTTTTTCGCAGTTAAAGTTGGTGTGTTATTTTTGACTAAAAGTTTGCAGTTAAACAAAAAGATACTTTGTCTAACACATGCATGGCTTAAAATGCTGTAAATGGTGTCAAGTATCACTCTCTTAAAGCTTTGCACTCAGCTTCCAAACACACTGTATATAATTTGGTGATATATTATGTCACCAAAGTGTAGAAGCACTACTGTGAACAATATGTTGAAAGTAAATCAGATCTTTTCTAGAGAGGCTACACAAAGAACACATGTTTTTTTAAAGAAATCGTCATTATATTGCTGCTTTTTCTCAACACCTGGAAACAACATCGTCATAACCGTGGATTAGACACACAAGGACCGATGGACAAACGCTTTTACACAAAGCCAGTTTCATAATTCTTAGATCTGACTTTTCAATCGTCAGATAACTATTCACTACAGAAAAAAATATCACAGTTTGACATATTTTCTACGATATTAATAAAAATTATCTGACTACTGAAAAATTAGCATTTAGCGGTTTTTTGTGTTTACAGACTGGGAGCTGGGAACAAATTCCTGGCTGCATCCTTTTTCTCGTTTCTGTCCTTTTGCAAATCCTCATGATGAGCGTCTTCGGTGAAGACATGATAAGAGAGGTAATATTCATACTTCTGCTAATTATTTAATAAATGCAAATTAAAACGAATAAATTAATTAATCTGGGTATTTGTATTCAGAGCATGAAGATTGGTGATGCCGCGTTTCTATGCAAATGGTATGAAATGGATGAAAAATCTAAGAAGACCATTTTGACGATAATGATCAGGTGAGAAAATAAAATTAGAAATGGGACTGGGTAAAGATAATGAAAGTTATTACGATAGTATTAGTAATCAAATTGAAAAAAATACACAAGATTACGTCTGGACTTTAAAAGGGACTGACCTCTCAGTTTGTTTCGGAATTTCTTCTTAGAGTATTCGGATAGGAAATAACGAACAGATCTAGTTTAAAACATAATTATTTTTGACGGGCTTTTTTTTAAACAACTCTCCAAAATAAATGAAAACAATTTTTTTTTTTAAGTTTGCCTACACTGTCCCACTGTTGATCAAATGGGCTTGTTGAGCCTCCCCCAAATCCTCCCAGACATCCTTTTTAGAGCCTCCTCCATGAAACCCATGCGGTACACGTCTAGATCGTTACCAAAGAGCAATAGAATGCAGCATTTTAGGCGTTAAACGAACTGACAGAACACGAAACACCATGCAGCGATCCAAACAAGGATCGTAGACGTAGGCAAAAAGGCTACCAAGCCGCATGCGCAGTGACCATTGGGCAAAAGTCTCCACACGGTGGGTGCCTGAGGATGGCCCGGCGTCGCCGAGGCCGGCCCAGGAAGAGGTGGCGAGACGGCCAACACAATTTATCATCACTTAATGTTGACAATGTTTCAGGTCTAAAAAACCTCAACAGCTGACAGCTTACAAGTTTTCTACAATCAGTTATGGAAGTTTTACAAAGGTATCTCGTTTTTATATGTGCTTTATTTTTAACGTAGTTGGCTTATGCACTGCATATGTCTTCATAGAAAAAATAAAAACACAAAGCCTTATCGGCTACTAAAACATAGACAAAATTATATCTTTAACATTTTTGTTTTTTTCAGATCATAAGCTCTTCTTGGTCATACTTCACTATTCTACGAACCGTATATACGCCACCAGAAGTTTCGCATTCCGAATAAATATTAATATTTTTTTAAACGTACATACATGTAGACCTTTCAGCCCTTTGTATGTACACACACGTTTTTCCTGCCGTACAACAGTTTATTCGCCGTGTGTAGGCACGTTCGTCGGTATTATATGGATCACTATAGAAGCTTGTAGATGTACACGTTTTTTCTACGGCGCAGTTGTAACGCCTCGTACCGTAAAGAAACCGTGCCGTGTAGGTATATGTATTTGGCTTAATGCTTGAGCAATGTACCTATGCAGTAGGAGAGTTAGTTAAACCTGTATAGGCTAAACCTATAAAATAGTCTAGTCTGTGTTTGTATGTATTTACCTACTAGTAGATATACTAGGAGTGAGGGAAATACATCTCAATATTCTCAATACTGCAACAAATGGGCAAAACAAAACTCGACGACGCACGAAAACGCAAAACGGGATGACGAAGTGCAATAAAACTGAACACGATCATCAAAAACTGCGTTCAAGCGCCGTCAGAGTCAATATACCACAACAATGATGACACTGACAGATTTTGATCGTGGTTTAGATAATATGCTGATTGCGTTCAGTTTCAGTGGTGAAATCCACCCTAAGTGATCATAAGCACGAGCAACATGCGTCAGCGGCAGAGGAAATGCAGCCGTCCCATCGACACCCGTGGATGCCCGCCGTCGACGCGTCGGCGGCTGCCGTTGACAACGTGTCGCTCATGTATTTGAGTACAGTACTCAAATAGACGAGGGGTATGTTGTCGACGGCAGCCGCCTGACACTCATCGACGGCTGCAGTTGCCTCTGCCGTTGACGCGCGTCGCTCGTATGTATGAGCATTTAGCCGGTATAAGTAAAGTAGGTATTTGAAACTGCACCAGGCGCCCGGCGCCGCCTTTTTTTTTTTTTCAGGATGGTAAATCATCAAATGACTGACTCCTCCCGCTCTGGGTGGAGCGGAAGGGAGTGTCAGACTCTTACTGACTAAAACCCACCCGTATTCCTTCCTTAGCCCTTTATGTTCCGGGCCAGCGGTAACCCTTTCGGACAATCCCGCTGACGCCCGGCGCCGCCTTAATAAATGCTTTTTTAATGTAGCTTACGCTTGTAATTTACGCACAAACACACTTTGTAGCAGATAGCAATATGGATATTATTAACTAAATCTTGTTAGGAACGTATAATTACGAATTCTGGTAATTATTGATAAGATCTTCAACAAACAAGTGTTATTAGTATTACATAGTAAATAGACACTGATTGTAGGAAATATGACGAATAAAATACGGAATTTTGGCGCACAAAATATCGATAAATGCTAATACGATGCTTCAAAATTGCGATGCCGTTACTGCGAAAGACCGTCTTTGTGAAGCCACTACACTTCGATGAACGTTACCGCGACAGATCTTCACTGCGATACTACTTGACTTCGATGCACGTTACCGCGAAAGATTTTCACTGCGATACTACTTGACTTCGATTCACGGTAAAGGTATTTGTATTGTCATTCAGTCGCTCTTGCATCACATGACGACGGAGCCCCACCTGGCGGGGCTCTTATTTCTGTGTAAAGGGTATAAAGTAACCTAACCAAACCTAACCTCGGGGTGCCCTTCGCTCGCTCTTGCATCCTACGTCGCCTATTGCGTTCGTTGCGTTCGAGTGCGGTAACGTGCATCAAAGTCAAGTAGTATCGCAGTGAAAATCTTTCGCAGTAACGTAAATCAAAGTCAAGTAGCATCGCAGAGACGGTCTTTTGTACAACATCGAATTTTGTATGACAGTTATGATAAGCTAGGATTTTCATGATGTCTTCAAGGAAAACCTATTTGAAAATGTTAAAGATTAGGTAGTTATTAGGTAGCTTTTCCTATGTCTAAATAAATCTGAATCATAAATAGTTGGTTTTACTTTCTAATTGACCCATTTAATTTATCCACAAAAGTGAATCGAAATGTTATTGAAAAAACTTTCTTTATGTTTAGGAGATAAACATGGAAATACTACCTATCCAAATAATTTCAAAAGTTTGATCTTATCTTCTTTACATGACTTAAAGCGCGGTCACTGTCGGACTGCATAGAAAAGAAAGAGAAGCGCGATGACACAACGCTGGTAATTTATTGCAAAATATGAAGCAAATATTTAATTACAAAAATCGTACCAAACCAAATGTAGACGCCGGTACCTTGCTTCACGTGGACTTTGACGGGGTGGAAGAATGATGCAAAAATAGCTATTATAATTACTAGTTTAATAACCCAAAGAATTTTACAAAATTAATAAAAAATGTGTATGCGTATATGGCGGTTTCAACGGTCTATGGGCGAGTGGTGTGACATCGTCGCTCGCGGCTGTTGTCCGTTTTGTCGTATACGTGTGTGCGTGAGACGTCGGTGAGCGCACACATGCTAGGCGTTAACATGTTGCCGCCCCAGGAACGCAGTTCTGGTCCATGACTGGTAGCGGGCACAGTCGGTTGAAGGCTCGTCGAAGAGTGCCCGAAACGATTTGGACGAAAAAATTAAAACACTAGTATTTTAGTATGTTACTTGTAGAATACACTGAAAAAAAATCAGAATTATTGTATGTATATTAGTATGGGTTTTATTGTAAAAAGAAAATTTCCTTGATGTTTTTCTATCGTATCAAATTAGTTGTATTATGTTTTCAACACACTATCTACCCAGCATGTATCCTGAAGAAAATCATATACTATTATGATTTTGTTTTCTGTAGCCGATCATATATTTTTATTGTTTCTAAAATTTGCGTTTTTTGTGTTTAGGTCCTGTAAGCGCCATAAGTAAGTTTATGTAAGATAGGCAAAACCAAGTCTACAACGCCACATGCGAACTACGCCTCATACTGACGTCACGCAAAACCCTGCATCTCGCAAGCAGAGTTTACCGCGCAACTAGCCTAAAACGAAATACGACGGCCCGACATAAATCATCGGGCAGTTGCCTGCCAGACACAACACCCCTCTGGTCGGACGATCCTCCGTTTTCTATAGAGTATGGGTGAACTTTACACCCTGTTCCTCATACCTCTATACAGTCAATATAAATGTCGAATCATATTGCGTTGAAAAAATACAGGGTGGCAGGAACATCAACGCACAACCTGTTACCCGTGGATTCAATACAATATGATTCTGGACCCCCATGCGATAAAATTTTAGGTCGCTTATTAAAAAAAAAAACAGTGGCACTCCGGGAGTGCCGACAGAAGTGAACACTTGAACAATTACGTGTGTATTTTGTGAATCTTCTTATAAACAAAACACGCGCGGTACCACCTACGGCCATCCGTCTTACGAATTTTCGATCAAGTCACATGTCCTGACGCGAGTTTAACATTTTTACCCATTACAAAAAAAGTGTACAACGCTGCTAGTTTTCACTTCAAAAAATCTCCTGTTTCTTACAAAAGTGCAATACCTACGCGATCAAAATGTGTAGAACAGCATTTTTTATTTCAACTCACCGGGTCCAGAATCTTGTACTGAATATGGATTCAGTTATAACATGGATCTGTTACTCCATAGTAATAGATATAGATCTGTTACTATGGAGTAACAGATTGTAATGTCCCTGCCTGTATAATCAGGAGACTCTGGGCTCCTTCAAACAAATGGTAAAAATCCGAAGCTTTCAAAAACACATTTAGGGAAAAAACTTTCCCGTCGTTAATGTTAAAAACATTTTCAACCCAAGCCAAGACTATCGAAGAGTAGAAAAACCTAAGTAAACCCTCAACACCATTTAAAATATTTGAGATATTACCATACACTTACCGACGAGCAAGTCATAAGGCACTGTTATTACAGTTGTTCCAAACTTCGGCTTAAAATCATTATTTTGTTGAAACAATGGGCAATTAACCAATATTAAGCCCACCTGTTCCTTGCTTGATGTGAAATATTACTTGTGGGATACACAAACTTTCCAACCGGCCACCCGATTACTTTTGAGGTTATTTGAACTTTGTTTATGTAATTAAGGGTTAATTTTTCAATAATAAAATTACTTACGAGTATATCTGAAGAATAAATATGACAGTTTGACAAGATTTCTTTACAAAGGCTGTCAAACGGTATAATTTATTGCTCAGATAAAAGTTATCTAACTATTGAAAAACCCGACTACTGAAAGGGATGAAACAAGAAAGTATCTTCCCGTGGTCGCATGCCGCTGTACCGACATACATATAAGCTATGGTAGCATAGTATGCGACCACGGGAAGGCACTTTCTTGTTTCATCCTTTTCAGTAGTCGGGTTTTCGTTTTAATTTTTTTATTTTTTATTAATTATATATTTTGAGGCTTATTTCAATAATATTTAAATTTTTGAAATGTGCCTATTATGCCCTTTCGTTTGATACCCCACAAGCCACGATCCCAAAATATTTATTTTTGAATTCATTACTTTATGTCCTCTAGAGGGCGCCATATTGGATTTAGTGTGACGTCATATAACCCAGCCGACGGTCAAGACGCTTCTAACGATACTTTATTTGTCAAATTATTATAAGTACTTTTGAAGTCATGAGGGAACAGATGAACATACCTATATACATACATACATACCGGTCAAAATCATAACCCTCCTTTTTGCTTCGCCGTAGTTGGGTAAAAATCAGGCCTTCATCAATTTAGATCAGGCTCTCAATGCGGTTTGCGAGTGCATTAAATTAACCTGCCTTGTTGGTCTAGTGCTTGATTTTTTGGTTCTAGGACATGCCGGTTTTCTCACGATGTTTTCCTTCATCACCGTTTTGAGAGCAGTGGTGATGAAATAATTTACACAAAGTAAAGCTCCTGTCTGGGTTCGAACTTATGACCTACAACTCGTAAATCGCGGCCTACCCAGTGGTAATGGCCACGATTAGAGCAGTGATGGCCACTGTGCCACCACTGCTCTCTCTAAAGGTATACCTCTACCCAATTGTTCGGGAAAAGAAAACAAGGCGTGATGCTATGTAAATTAACCCCTGTAGCGGTTCCAGCGCATCTAGGATTATTAATTTTATTAAATTATTATTAACTTCGCTACCAAACATTGGGCATTATAAGTATACCCAAGATACATACCGGGTGTAAAAACACCCCTAACAAAGCCTAGTCATTTGTTCTTCCTTTTATTGTGATTTTTGTACTGGACCATAACTGGGAATTATCTAGCTACAGAAATATTGAAGGTCAAAGTTCCGACATGTATTGACGTTGTTTTATGAAAAGAAGAAATTGACATAACTTCACTTTAAATACTCCCACAATCCCAGTACCCGTTGCATGCACTCATAAGGACAATGTTTTACCCTTAAATTGCGCGCCACCGCAAGCAGCGAAAAAATAGAAGTCATTTCCGAGCAATTATGTAAACTTTTGCACAAAGCGACTTTGTTTCATTTCCAGAATGCGTAGATGGCTTCATGGAGAGTCTACACCCTGTATATCACGATATACAGGGTGTAGACCACGGTCCATGAGGACCACTCTTACAGAGTGCAATAATTAAGTACCCGCTTACGAAAAAGGTCTTAAGATACGTACAACCTTTATGTAACTGTCTCTCTCTTTAAATAGAATTATTAACAATGACATAACTTGTCCAGATTTCCATGCATAGCCTAAAAACCTGGGCAGAACCAACTGGACCAAAAATAAATTTTTGGTCCAGTTGAGCTGCCTCTACTAACTTTATCAGGATTATTCTTCTTTAACGACTAGAAAATGCTCGAAGTGAAATCTGCAGCTGGGAAGTGGAGAAGGGCGGCCGTTTTGGCGGACAGGGTTGACGAGAATTATAATTTGCCGTTCAAAAAGTGCTGTATAACAACCTAATTTAAATTAAAAAAAAAACACTGGCACTCCGGTAGTGCCGACAGAAGTGAAAACTTGAACAATTACGAGTGTATTTTGTGAATCGTCTTATAAACAAAACACGCGTGTTAAGGTGTGTTCCTTATTTTATAGGGTTTTTTGCAAATCAGGTATGATGACCAAAGTGACTGGTTTATTCTTCTCGTGAAAAGAATTTATTCAGATTTACAAATAAGCACACAGGATAGACTTCAGTTCGTGGTGTTGGTCGCGGCAGTGGTAAGAGAAGCAAGCCGCTCGCATAGAGCTCGTCGTCAGTTATATATCCGTGGTTCAGCGCCATCTCGTCGTTGTTGGATGAACTACGTAGTTAGTACGCGAGGCCCTCGTAGTTCTTCCCGATGTGCATAGATGGCGCTGTCCTCAACAACGCGCGTCTTACGTTTTACGTCTGACGTTTTACGTCTTACGAATTTTCGATCAGAGTCACGTGACCTGACGCGAATTTAGAAGTTTTTACCCATTCCAAAAAAAGTACACAGCGCCGCTAAAGAAGTTTTCACTTCAAAAAATAACAGCGAGGTCAATAAAATTTGGTGTAGTATTATTACACATTATTAGGTAGGTATACCTAATTCCAATCCTCGGTTTTTAATCAACTGATAAGGAATTACATAGTTTGCCATAATCTGCTGAGACCTTAGATAAGGCATAACTGTATTATCCCCTGCAATTATTAATCCGATTACATTAAAATATTGTTTTTGTTTTTTTATCAATCATTCACGTCCAAGGAGTCCTTGGACGTGAATGATTGATAAAAAAACAAGTAGGTAAAACAGGTATCTCCATACATAAATATTTCCTTTTGATTTACGCGTTAATCTTATTAATATAAAATGATCGATATTTGAGATTTTATTGTATGTACAGTCGAGATAATAAATCTCGCCAACGTGAGGTTTGTTTAAAGTACCAATGTGACTTTTTAATTAATATGTACTTTCTGAAGGAAAACATCGTAGGGAAACCTAGACTAGGTAAATATAAGTCTGAAATCGCCAACCCATCTTGATTAAACGTGGTGATCAATGCTCGTGCCTTCTCAGTATAAGAAAAAGCGTTTGTTCAGCAGTGGGCAGTAATAAGTTGGTATTATTGTCATCAAATTACTAAAGAAAATGAAACAAATCGTAGATATTTGATGGTTTAAAAAGCAACAAGTTTTCCTTAAAACACCAAGCTAATTTAGAATAGAATACTCATTATCATGTACACCATATAAATTACAGACATAAAGAAAGAAAATATTATTAAGTACCTATAGTATATTATTCATTTATAAAAAAAAAATTAAAACCTGAAATCGCGAAAAAAAATTCAGCAGTTGACGAGTTATACGAACATGAATGTAGGAAACAACTGATTTCATGTTTGGTTCCGTAGTAAACGATGTTCATAATAATAAGTACAATGACGCCTTAAGAGGTTATCCATTAATTACTGGGCACCCTGTATATGCTAGTTGCGTGGTAAACTCTGCTTGCGCGATGCTGGACTTTGCGTGACGTCAGTTAGACGCGTTGTTCGCATGTGGCGTTGTAGATACCGCTACAGTGTAAAATTATTTCATCGCCAGTACTCTAAAAACGGTGAAAGAAAACATAGTGAGGAAATCGGCATGTCCTAGAACCAAAAATTCACTCTTTCTCACAGAGAAAAGGCCTATGTCCCAGCAGTGGGAACATTTTAGGCTGATTATGAATATCGATTACAATCATCGAACTTCTTAACAAAATCGAGAACCAATATTATTTATATACAACAGACGTAACAGTTTTTTTCTTATGAATACATGTAATTAGCACCCAGGCAATAAGATAGCGATAATGATTTATCGTTTATCAATAGTAGATTAGGTACTTGGTAATTAATCAAGTGGTCTTATATTATTTTCACTACACAAATCTTAATTACCATGCTGTGTATTAAAAACTAATCAGTTACCATCCACATAAAGGAACTCTTTCAAAACGTTGATCTTTAACGGGTGTTACTGATGAAGAATCAGTTATAGTTTTCTTATAGTATTTTTACCATAAAATTCCTAATTATTTCCTTACTTTAACCACTTGCCTTTATCTTAATTAAAGCCCATGTACACGATTCAAGTTTCTTGCCTTTGGCATCATCATTTCAGCCGAAATACTTCCACTGCTGGGCATAGGCCCCCAAGCACCTCCAGTTTCTGTTTTCCTCCAGTTTCAGTTCAATTCTGTGCTTCTCGCATCCAACGGGTTCCTGCTGCCTTCACAAGGTCGTCGGTCCACCATATGGGAGGCCTTCCAAAGCTACGTCTACCGGTACGCGGTCGCCACTCCACAACCTTTCGGCCCCATCGGCCATCTGTTCTGCGAGCAATGTGCCCTGCCCACTGCCACTTAAGTTTGCCATTGGCATACCTATAACAAAATTGAAGCAACAAATGACTTACATAGTATAAACACTATTTAAACGATGCAACTTTTATTGTATCTTCATTATGGGATGCACCAGGCAATTAAATCACACAGTGTAAATGAGGCTTTATTTGTAGTCTAGGCAGCGTTGCTAATTTGTGGAGAAATCCTCAAACTGCGGGGAATCTCAAGTTAATTCATTGCCATTTTGCGGGGAAAAAACAGGGATTTTGACATCTTACCGTTAAATAATATCGATAGTTCATACTTCGCTAATTTAATGGCTAATTGGTGATTAAAATTATATGAACTATATATTTAACTGTGCAATAATTGGTCTGTAATATTGTGCATGTGGATTTTAATTCTCAATAAACCTATTTATTTGCCATTGAAGCAAAATAAAGTTTTACGAACGAATCCGTTCAAAATTCTGATGTGGCAATGCAGATGAAGTGACTCGGGAAGTTTCCAGCCCGATCAAATTGAATCCTTCACTCACTCACAAAGTTGTGATAACTCACTTAAATTACCTGTCATTTGAATATGCGCATATTTTATAGGTATATTTCCGGCAATTTGATTTGATTTGGAAGTAAATATGATGGGAATCCGGTTCTGAGATTGATGGTATTTGCTTACCTTTTCCGTGATTGAATGTGTGTAAGTACCTACTGGTATATAATGAAATTTCAATTTCAAAACAATTGATAAGCTCGGTTTTCTCATTAAGTAATTTTTTCATTTTCAGTTGATTCTATATTCTTTAACAAGTATGTAATAATGTGTTTTCTGCCTTGTTGTGACTTATATATCTATCTAACGCCCCCCTTAACCTAGCCTGATCTCTCTCCAGTCGTGTCGGATTGCCGTCCCATCGGACTATGAGAGTGAGGGAAGAGGGAGTGCACCTGTGTCTGAGCGCACACTTGTGCACTATAATATCTTCCGCGCCGAAGGCTAGTCACCGTTGAGATTGGTTGCCGTGGCCGAAATACGTTCTGGAGGACTTTACTAATAATAAAGCTGACGAATTTGTTTGATTGATTGTAATATTATGCCAAGAAACAACAAATGTAGGTAACAAACGCGTATATATCTATACTAATTCATCTCCGTTGAGATTGGTCGCCGTGGCCGAAATACGTTCTGGAGGACTTTACTACTAATAAAGCTGAAGAGTTTGTTTGTTTGATTGGTTGTAATATTATGCCAAGAAACAACAAATGTAACAAACGCGTATGTATCTATACTAATTCATCTCCTTTGAGATTGGTCGCCGTGGCCGAAATACGTTCTGGAGGACTTTACTACTAATAAAGCTGAAGAGTTTGTTTGTTTGATTGGTTGTAATATTATGCCAAGAAACAACAAATGTAACAAACGCGTATGTATCTATACTAATTCATCTCCGTTGAGATTGGTCGCCGTGGCCGAAATACGTTCTGGAGGACTTCACCAATAATAAAACTGAAGAGTTTGTTTGTTTGCTTGATTGTAATATTATGCCAAAAAACAACAAATGTAACAAACGCGTATGTATTCTATACTAAAGTGGAGTCATTTTAATAGGTAACATTTGACGTCTGTCAGTTTTATCCTCATAGTGAGGTGACCTGCTTATAAACATCGATTAAAGTGAATGAATCGATACGGACTTGAAACATATGCGAATTTTAAAAATCATCAGGCGAATCCCTGTCCCATTATTATTATTTTTTTCGTAAATTTAAGGAGCAAAATAAGACAAGTACACAATTTAACAAAAAAATTGCATTTATTCAGTTGAACTATCAGAACTGTTAAAAGTATTGTCATCTTCATCACTGCTGTCAGCACTCAGAGATATTATTAATTCATTTTCAATAATATTGTCTATTCTCACATCTCGTTCAAAATCTTGTAAAATTATTTTCTTTGTTTTCTCTACGACTTTTTTCCAGTCTTCTGTAGTGACTTCTGCACACGCAGTTTTTAGCAGAGACATAATTTTAGCAGTACTGAAGGGTGGTTCAGTATTGTTCCGCGCTGCATAACCCTTTATTTGTGCCCAAATAAGCTCGATGGCGTTATACTGGCAATGGTAGGGAGGTAATCGAATAACTTCGTGTCCATGCTCTAGGGCTAGTTCATCGATTACATAGCGGAGCTTGGACGGCTTAGTTGCTTTTACTAGATTTAACAACTCAACTTTTAATAAAGTTGGACTTGCATCCACACCATTTCTTACCAGCCACGAGACAATTTCTTGCTTTTTATTTGCTTGAGTTGGTGGTTTATCAACTTGTACAGAATGATACGGTGCATTGTCCATTATAATTTTCGATGGGTTTTCTAAGCTGACTAGCAGCTTCTCAAACCACTCTTTAAAAACCTCAAAGTTCATTTCCTCATGGTAATCACTTGTAGTTTTAGAGGCGAATGCGAGGAGGCAGTCTGGAATAAAACCTTGAGAAGCTGATCCCGCGTGACATATAATAAGTCGGGCTCCTTTTCCCGGTGGAACTTTTGAGGTGGACGCCGCTGTATCATCGGTCCATGTCCGCGAAACCGTATGGTTCACATTCAACCATGTTTCGTCAATAAACACGACATTGTCCCA
Source organism: Luperina testacea (assembly GCA_927399505.1). Taxonomy (NCBI): domain Eukaryota; kingdom Metazoa; phylum Arthropoda; class Insecta; order Lepidoptera; family Noctuidae; genus Luperina; species Luperina testacea. The sequence goes on from OV656771.1 coordinate 8,364,410, forward strand.
ATCTGTAATTTTATTTACTTGACGTAAGAATGTTACTCTCTTCAAAATAATATCGTAGCGTTCTAGCAGGATTTTCCGCTTGTCAGATTTTTTAAAACTAAAGCCAATCGATTTCAAAACCTTTGATAGAGACGATTTACCGCCAAAAAATAAGCCTGCGTCTTTTAACGAACTTATTAGCTTTTCCCGTGTAGGATATTCTTTTCTTGAGTAATATCCATAAATGTGGTTGCGAATTGCAGCAGCATCAAAATTATCAATGCCAACAATTTTCTTGTCCCTCTTTCTTTTTTTCGGTGTACGTAAAGTATTATCTTCTGAGCCTGATGGTCCGTATTTCTCTTTCAGAATTTGAGTTACTGTCCTCTTCCCTATTCCCAATGCTTCGGCAACGCGTTCTCTCGGTTGTGTCAATGGTAAAAGAGGCCCATCGTTAATTGATTCCCGTTCAAAATAATTGTACAATTTCACCACTAGTTCGCGAGATTGACTGTTTAGCGTTTTCCCCCGTTTCGACATGGTAAGACTGTAATGTTGTTCTTGTTTACTAATCGTTAAGCAATCGGAGTCCAATTTATAGCCAGGTAAACGTAGTCAGTAAGATCAGTCCAATAAAAAAGCCGGGTCAGAAGAAAATAACAGAGAGCACACCAAAAACGCACAGTCACTTCGCACAACGACAAAAGACTGCGTCATGTAATGGCGACATGACATGGCGTCATCGACAGGCACTGGTGTTGCCAGCAACATACCACCTAAATTGTACCTAACATCAATGATTTTTCTATTTCATTATTTTTTGTATTTTTATACCTAGTTAGTTAAAAGAATAATAAATAAATGTTTTATTATAATCACAACGTGGTTATTAATTTATGGTGATATTTCTTCACAAGTCATCATTGCATTCGATTCTACTTATCAGCTTTCGATTTTTAGAGTAACATCCCTAGTGTTTAAAAAGAAAAATGGTTAACTGACGTAACCTTGTAACGACGTTCAGTTCTTTAGATCAGAAATTGTTTATTATGTTAAGAATGGTTTATTAATGAAAGCAAATCGTAAAATTACTCGTATCGGTCATTATTACAATAAATATGTAATCGTAATTGAAAAAAGGTAAGCAATTGTGCAGTTCTAACAAAACGAAAAAATATGTTATTTTATGCCCGCCGTTACAAGGTTACGTTGTTGAATATTTGATGAATTGTCAAATGTTACCTATTACAATGACTCCACTTTAATTCATATCCATATTAATATAAAGCTAAATAGTTTGTATATGTTATTTGTTTCTTTGTTTAATCGCGCTATCTGTGAAACTTCCAGTCGGATTTTTTTTTGCATTTGATGAACTCAATTCTTGAAGAAGATTATATGCTTTAACATCACGCAACGACCCTTAGGACCTGAGTAAAAGGAAAAAAGTCAGAAAGAACGACGTAATAGCGGGAGCGGGCGATTCGATGCGACCCGACGACGGGGGGAAAGGGAAAATTAGAAATCGGGGAACACAAGAAATTTCACGCGGACGAAATCGCGGGCTAGAAGCTAGTTATTAATATAAGTATGAAATCACCAACCCGTCTTGAGCAAGCGTGGTGATCAGTACTCGTTTCTTATCTGTATAAGAAGAAACCTTTGCGCAGGGCAAAGGTCTCTGGGACCATAATAGGCTGATATTTTTTTTTACACTTTAACCTCTTCCAACAAAAGTAAGGTATTTTGTTCGTTTATCTAGACAAAAACAAACTGGTGGCTAATTTAATTTATTTGTTAAAATACTAGGAAAATCATCTACCTTTACAATATTTGTAAATATGTACAGCACCATGTACAGTCACGAGCATAAGTATGCATACACTTGGCTTTATCCAAAGACGATTTTCTCCTTTAGTTTTGAATGAAATTTTGTGTTATTACGAACAAAGTATTTTCGAACCCATAGTTTTGTGTAAAGTGTCGTATTTCAACGTTGCATTCGTTATTTCATGAAAAAATCGGAATTGAAAGTTGCCAAATGTTGACATATCAGTGCTCGTGACTGTACATATCTATCACATGATTGATTTACCTGGCATTGCTTTATTTTTAATCCTTTTTACCCTTTATTGCAAGTAGACTATTTTTATTCTAGGTACATCGTCTTCACATATAAGTTTGTGAGTGTGTGTGTGTGTGTGTTTATATGTTTGTTACTTCTTCACGCTCAAACAGCTGAACCAACTTTGATAAAATTTTGTATGGAGGTAACTGTCCACCTGGATTAACATATAGGCTACTTTTTATTCCGATCTTCCCACGGGATCGAAATTCACGCGGGTGAAACCGCGGGGCGCGGCTAGTTTGAAATAAATGATTTGACTTTGACTTTGTTTTTAATAAGGTGTATACTGATAAAAAAAGCAATCAGTTGTTAGTCTTTGTGATTTGAACATTATCAATGTGTTTTGATTTGATAACATCAGTTGTTGTGAATATTATTTAATCGTAATTACGAGATTGATCGGATTAGTTACTAAAACACTTTTAGCATTGTTAAAACAATGACGCCTGTGAACACCTTTTAGAAAATGTTCCACGTTTACTGCGTTCGCGATTTACTTGCCAAACATGTAAACAAATGTGAGTTATTAGAAAAATAACTTTAATTCCTACAAAATTAGGTTCAGTTTACGCTACAACTTCAAACATTTCTAAGACTTTTTAAATAATGCTAGTCACTCTGAAATTAACTTAATGACCACTGAAATAAAGTTGATATATGTTTAACTTGATATACTCGTAAGAGTAATTGGAAACGTTTTGAATAAAACTTAGTTCCTGTCATATTGGTACATGAAGTGTAAACAGCATAGAAAATAGATTTACAACGTAACGCCATGACAGTGTTCCTAGGAAGAGGCACCCACAATGCGCCATGTTTGAGCCCATTTGAATTGGCGGCAAACCAATTTCAGTTACCTACTTAGCTGAGCACAAAACGCAGTTGGACAGGACACCTGCCACGGCGCGCCGCCCGCACGGGACTCCATTACCGAGCACGGTCGAAGACGCGCGCGCATTCTTGCAGTTCAAAGTTAATCCCAACATTGTATTGTCCTTTAGAATCATATTATAAGTGTTTACAGTCCACTTTAGTTTCATTTGACGAACCTTTAATTAGGTCCTTAACAGCCTCTCTTTTCATGTGCCAATCCCCCATGCTCCAGTGCCAGCTTCATCAAGGTTCTACCCGCGATAGTAACAATGTCGTCCGCCCATCTCGCCGGTGGACGACCGACACTTCTTCTCCCAGTCCTTGGATACCACTCGGTCACTGCCTTACTCCACCTGTCATCACTACGCCGCGGCGGCCAGCCTGCTGTCGCGGTGTAGTCCCGCGCCGCGCCGCGCCCTCCGCGCGTCCCCTGGCGCAGCCCAACATTCACACCTTGTGTGCGTGAACAAGGCTATGGATGATGATGAAGCTGCAATTAAAGATTTATATAAGAGCGAACTCCTCGAGGCCGCTGCCTTCTACTTAGACAAGCATAGTTAATTTCTCAAGATCTGGGTTTCGTTGGCATGTGTCTATAGTAATTAGGGATTCTCGAGTAATTTGGGATTCTCGGAGTAACAAATTGCGGATAGTTGCCAAAAAAAGAAAAGGTACAAACTAGACACATCTAAAATTCGTTGACCACATGCATTATATAAACCCTATCTCTTGTTAGTGCGTCTAATACATTTATATCCCTGAAATAAAACTATTCTTTAAAGACACACACGACACAATTTTTACAAAAAGGAAAAGGTAACAAGAGGAAATAATTAAATTTCATTTGTTCCACAGTCCACTTGCTAAAGTGGACTACGTGACTGCAATAGCACGAGAGTGCTTGCCAGAAGCCTTAGAAAAATGTGCAGTTCAAGGACAAATTAAATAATTGTTGAGTTTGTTCTACGTAACATGGGATTCTTTCTGTGATCAAATTGGAATGGAACTTTCTAGGGCTTTTAAATTGTAGATAAAATGTGTTTATGATTTTACTACTTTTGTCAGATATCAAGAAGATGTCAAGACCCTTTATCTCGGGAACTCGTAGAGGTATCGAGTCGAAATTAAAACCATATACTCAGGTCTACAGTCCCTTGAAGCTGTGAAAAAATCAAACACCTAAGTTAACGTAAAAAAATGCAACGGCCGTTTATGCCGCAAAAAACGTACCTATATTTCGACACTCTCACTCAAGGGAATCAAAATTTATAGGGTACTTCCCGTTGACCTAGAATCATAAAATTTGCCAAGAAGCAAGTAGCTAAAGCAAAAATCCGAAAACCGTAAATTTGTAAGTACATTAAAAAAATCCCGTGATAAACATACCTACAAAGTACGGAACCCTCGGTGCGCGAGTCCGACTCGCCCTTGACCAGTTTTTTGTTTCAGTTAGATATTGAGACAATAAAAGGGTAGTCTTTTTTCTGTTTACGTAATCCTAAGTCGTCTTTCACAATAATTAGCACCCTAAGGTGCTAAATGACGCCTAAAATTATGATGGATAGTGTGTGTTACGCAATCAGTTGCGTTACACACTATCAATCACAATCTGAATCATCTAATCCATTGATTCATATCGATACCGGAAATTTCAATTGTCGTAAAGGACAAAACACGACTTTTCAGTAGAGACAAAAAACAAAAAAAAAAATTGTTTTTAGCTAATATCTTTTTCAAACAAAGTACAACATTCATGGTGTCAAAAGAAACCCCAACTATTTTTTCGTGTTCTATCCCTTTAAATTAACAAAATAAACCAAACTTAACTATTGACGAAAATTAGAGTCCTTTACAGCTCACAAAAATAGAACTTAAGTACTTTACAGCCACGAAAAATTGGTTATAGTAAAGTCAGATGCGTCGTAAAGGACTAATCTTGATCATTAATGGGTAGTACAAGTCAATTAAATCAGAGACTAAGGGGGTAAAAGGAACAAAAAACTAAAGATCTAGTTAAGAAATACCTACAATAGGTAGTAAAACTAGGTGAAATAAAAGGTTTTTTTATTATTTTTTATTTATTAATCAAAATATTTTATAAAAAAAAGTAACAAAAATGTTATACTAATAGGAACTCAAAATTTAAACAAAATGTGATGCTATTTTTTAATTTAAATCGCAAGAAATCGTTGCGATGCTGAAAAACAACTAAATTTTTTGAATAATCAGCTAATAAACTAATCTACTAACTAGTTTTTTTTAATAATTATTAATGAAACTCAAACAATATTGATCAAAACAGTCTCATACTTAAAATTAGCTTCTGCCCGCGACTTCGTCCGCGTGAAATTTCTTGTTCCCCCGACCCACCCCGTCGCATAGCCTGCCTACGCTTTTAATTTATTTACCTTTTCTGACTTTTTTGGTTTTTGCTCGGCTCCTAAGGGTCCTATGTTTTATGATTATTAGTAATTAAACATAAACACTAAATATTTTTTTCAAAACATAGTGGTCTTTTATAATAATAAAATTAGAATAACCGAGTCCCGCTGCTGGGAACTATATTTAAACATTTTAAATGTAAAATCATAGATATCAATTGCGTCGATATCGTCTTCCTCGTCAGTTTCAGGAAGAATGTCTTTAACAGTTCCTAAAGACGGTAGATCTAAATACTCATATAAAAACTTTTTCACTTAGGTGTAATTTTGAATTATTTTGGCAATGTTTGAGATAAATCCTAAATAAATTTGTAGCATATTTAAATTCTTGAGGTAAATATGGACATGAACTCTTTTTACGTCAATAATGCGAAGGAACGGCTGGAAGGCTTCGGATGAAAGCTTTTGCTTTTGCGTATGCTTTATCTTCATCACTATACTTCTCTGCATGACATGTTCTCTTTTCTACGCTTGCCATATGCGTGCATTTTTACTGTATATAAAATAAACTTTTGGGAGATATCTAATGTATTAATCAAAAACTTTTGGCAAACTGATCTAGATCCTTCACCTTCGTTTAAACATATTCAAATGATTGGCCTCTTCTGCTTTCTACATATTTAGTTTTTTTTTCTTTTGATTGGAATCGGTTGTGCACATCTTACGCAATCAGTCAGGGCGTGAGTACAGAATGTAAATCAATTTAAATAAAAAAAAAGAATAAATTTACAATTAAATTAGCAACCCGTTTGATTTTGTCTAGACTTTAGATCGTCCTATGGAGCAGGACCAGCATGTTTCCAAGCGTTCTTATCTTGGATATAATCTTCTAATTTATAGTATGCTTGTTTACAAAGTGTACGTTTAATGTGAGTTTTAAATTTTCTTTCATTTAATTGCAATATATCACAAGGTATTTTATTGTAACATTTAACACAGTACCCCATAAAAGATGTATGTACAGACGCCAGCACATCAACCTACCACAATCTGTCAGATTTTCCCAATCAACTTTGAACCTTATGCTTTAGCGATAAAGTTGAAAATCTATTAAAGAAATCTGACAGATTGTGGTAGGCTAATCTGAAAAATGTCCTTTACGACAATTGAAATTTCAAAATATCCTTTACGACAATTGATTTTTCTGGTATCGATGTTGTTTATAATGTCGTATAACAAGTTCAATGCAAAAAATTGACATTACGACCTCATAAATAATTAAAACATGACTTTACACTCCCTATTGAAAATTATTTTTACGATACATCCCAAATAGTAAAAAAAATCGAGCTAGAGCTGTTGAAAACCCAGGTCGTAAAGGGCTTTTTTTTAAAGATAGAAATATTTCAAATATACCAATCGATAGAGCTCGCGACGCTGATTCCAAATATGTATATAACTCATTTTCGGCAAAATGTCCTTTACGACAATTGAAATTTCCGGTATCGATATATTCGAAAAATTTGTCTGCTCAACAACGTAAATAACGCAATGAATGTTGTTGAAATGTCAAAATTAAAGCCATTGCTCCGTGTATTATGCAATGACCCCACAGGATAATCTTCCAATTTCAAAATGATTAGTGTTTAATGTTTTATATGGCTTTCAACTCTCTTGAACTGGACTACATTTTCCTTTTGGGCTTCACCGCAAACGGGTAAAAATGTGATATGATATAGATCGGCCATCGCTCAGCACAATGCTATGCTGAGCGATGGCCGCTTTGGGTGGAGGTGACGCATATTTTCCCTAACTTGTTATTTTCTGTGTTTTTTTTCTTTATCTGCGTCATTATTACCGCAAATAAATGCATTTTCTTTCTTTCTTCGTCTTTGTATGCTGCACTGGCTGACGTCATCACGTCAATCACCGGCTGTCGCTGAAAACCAGCGCTGGGGCTCTGTCTCGTATAGGGTCGTAGCATTATGCTGAGCGTTGGCCGTTTTGTGTGGATGTGACGCATACTTTCTCCCAAATTGTTATTTTTGCTTTTCTGTTGTTTGTGTTTTTATTTTTATGGTTGTGTGTTTTTATGCGTCATGTTTGCCGCAAATAAACGTATTTTCTTTCTTTCTTTCTTCTTTCTTTGTATAGGTGGTAACAATCAATCAGTTCAAAATAATGATGTAGTAAATACCAATTTTAACATTTTTCATATAAAAAAGCTTTTATTTTTTACATTCAAATATTATTAATGCATTTCACCCGCGGCGATTCTGAAACAACCCTATTAGTGGTTAAATAATGGCTTCTGTGTATAACGGGGCTATGTGGTATCGTTATTTTGCAAATTATCGACTCATTTTTTTGTTGTAAAACGAGTAAATAAGACAGATTGTTGGTTCATTTTGAAAAATGTAGACTTCATAATAAAAGAAAACTGTGTGTGTTTCTGTGTGTTTGTGTGTGTGTGTTGTATAAGACGTCCCAAGTGTGGAACTCTCTGCCAGCCTATGTATTCGCTTCTACGTTATAAACCGACAATCATCGTCTTGACGACACGGTTGGCGCAGTAGTGGTTGAGCGATCGACTGCTGCGCTTCGTGTCGTGGGTTCGATTCCCTCAAATATTTGTATTGCCTACAGTCGTTCCGGGCTGGCTGTTTGTGTATGTGAATTTAAATGTTTGTAAACGCACCCACGATACAGGAGTACAAGAGTGAATAGGCCTTTTCTGGGCCATGCTCGTTCCATCGTAGACCTCATCCATTGCTTTCCACCAGGCGAGATAGAGGTCAAGGGCTCACCCATATTCCAATAAAAAAAATGAAAAACAAAATAATAAACAAAAAATAACTGACGCAATACATTAAATACACGAAACAACTAATACCCCTATCATCATAACAACCAGATGTAAGTAGGTATTATTATCTCTTACGATTTTTTGTTTATTACACTCCTTAATTATCCTAATTACTGACATACTCGTAAGTGAACCATTTTATCAGATTTGAGTTATCTTGGCCAAAATACATTGTGTTGTGTGACCTTACAATGTACCTGAATTTTTTTAAGCCCACTTAAGCCTAAGAAATCAAAGTAGATAACTACTTACTTTAAGTACATCAGTCTTATACTAAGCTAAGTATTTAGATAACTAGTGATTGACATGGTATTTTTAATGCTAATTTGCTTTTGTCAGAAACTAGCTTTTTCATCCTTTTCAGTAGTCGGGTTTTAGTTCTTGAACTTATTTTTTACTAGCAGTGCCCCGTGGTTTCACCCGCGAAGGTTCGATACTGTGAGAATATCGGGATAAAAACTATCGTATGTCCTTTCCCGGGACTCAAACTAAACTCTATACCAAATTTCATCTAAATCTGTTCAACGGTTTACGCGTGATTGAGTAACAAACATCCAAACATCTTCACAAACTTTCACATTTATAATATTAGCAGGATTTAAATAATTTTGTGGTTAAAGTATTTGCATAGCCGCTTTAATTTTTTTTTGTTTAGGTTTTATTGTTTTACATGTACGTAGGTAATATACCAAACTTATACATAAAAATATGTTTAGCTAAAATCTGAGGCGTGATTTTATAGAAATTATTCCTAATTATCGGGTGCATGCCAGCAAAACCGTGAGCAATAACTGACATATATTTGAAATGTGCTAATTAAGGCCTTTTATTTGATATCCAACACGGCACGATTAAAAATTTTTTTTTTTTAGTGCATGACCATTTGTCTGCTAGAGGGCGCCATATTCAATTTAATGTGATGTCACATAGCCCATAACCAGCGGATGGTCAAGACGCTTCCAACAATACCTTGTTTGTCAAATTGTGACAAGTAGTTTAGAAGTTATGAGGGAACAGATGAATATACATACATACATACCGGTCAAAATCATAACCCTCCTTTTTGCTTCGCCGTAGTCGGGTAAAAATGAAAGCCATTGCTACTGATAGTGTGATATGCAATTAACCCGCAGTTTCACAGATTTCAGTTCGGAATCAGGTATTTACTCAACCACTTTGGTGAAATTGATGGAAAGCTATTGATACCTAGATAATTATGTAGGTATGTGTAAATTCTAGTGTACGAGGTTTAGAACTATGTAAGTCTAACACATCCACTACCTATGTTCCAATAGAGGTTCGTTTGTACTCCACTATACCGGTCTGTTACGCTGCTGTTTGCCCTCCCGCGTGTAAACATTTTGTTATTCTAAACAATATTTGGAGTACCGAATTGATTAAACCAAAACAAAACATACAGACAAGCTTTCTGTAACCACTTTATACAACGCTACCGAAAAAGGTCACAAAAGGAAAACGGTATTTTAAATAAAACCGTTCAATGTTTCTTGGTGAGCGCAGAAACTTTAGGTGATTTAAATAAAATATTGGCACAAGTTCAACTCATGCGCCATTCGTTGCTCGGAAATTTGATTTTGAAAAGAAATTTGTCTCGTGCAGAGTTCCGTGACATATTAAAATTAATAAAATAAGAGGGTTTTATATTGAGGATTGTAAGCGGAGAAAATATGCTCTTGCGAGTTGCAGGCTCCTGGCGTTCTGAGTGAATAGCAACCGATTAAGTCATTCCCGCAACATACCAAACATATATTTATAATGAGCTTTACACATACTTAGAAAAACAAAAGATTCTCTGCAACGAACAAAAAGGTTTCCGGAAGAACATGACAATAAACATGGCTATTTATGACTTTTTAAATAAAATTATGACTAATATTGATAATAAAACACCTGTCTGTGCTGTGTATTGTGATATGACGCAGGCTTTTGATTATGTTGACTATACTATCTTAAGAAACAAACTTGAGTCTTACGGTATAAGAAGTAACGTTCTGGGCTTATTAAGCACTTACCTTTCAAAAAGAAAACAATTTACTACCGTAAAAAACTTAAACTTTAAGACTAAAGAAGAAGTAACATACCTGTCGAAAGAACGCACAGTATAGTTTGGTGTACCACAAGGCAGTGTATTGGGTCTTCTACTGTTCCTAATTTACATTAACGATCTTCCCAAAGCTATAGACTTCAAAATAACAGTCTTTGCTGACGATAGTACGATAATAATACCATGTGACGAACCTGAAGCATATGAAGCTGACGTTATTTTTTTTTATTTGAAATGAGTTTGCTCTTGACTCTAATCTAGGTCAGAGGTGACAGAGACAAAGTCTACGATGGAGTGAGCTTACCCAGAAGAAGCCTGTTCACTCTTACTTTGAAGAGATTCGGGTTGTATGCACTCGGAAACACAAACGCAGGTAGAGAGTTCCACTCTTTTGCTGTGCGCATTATAAAGAACATTTGAAAACACTTAGTGCGAATTGGTGGAATAGCAACTAGGCAGGGATGGTAACTTGCAGTGCGTCTGGATGTCCGAAGGTAGAAAGGGGCCGGTGGAATGAGGTCGTGGAGTTCTTGGGCACACTCACCGAAGTACAATCAGTAGAAGACTGACAAGCAGGCAACCTTGCGGCGATTAGCCAGGCTGGTAGCGCGGCAAGTTGGTATTTCGCTGAGCCATCCCAAAGGTGGCTGCAATACTGCTATAATGCGGTAACTTCAATACCTTAACCTAAACATATATATTTTTATTATAAATCATACTTCACTAGCTAACTCTTGTGCAGCTCTGTGGTACTTTTCTGCGAAAGCAATGGAACACCACGTCTTGCGGCCAGAAGTCTTCTTCCATTGCGACGGGCAGATAGCAATTCGGCACGCGCACCACGAACGCCTTGAAGTTGACGTTGCGGTGCGACTCCAGTAACTACACCCTTGGCGTGTACCTCGTCTTCTGGCGTCCGTACTCTATGCTCATCACCTTAATATGGTCGCTGTGACATAAATCGACTTTATCTACTCTCATATCGTAAACGTCTAATTATGAAATCAAAAATAGAACCCTTATGACTTTAAAACTCTAATACAATTAATTCGTTATTTTTTATCACACGTTCTCTAACAAATAAAACTGTGGGGTAATTGCGAAACACACTAACTGACAGTTGCAAACGCAATGAATGTTGTTGAACTGTCAAAATGAAAGTCATTGCAACTGTTTGGCCGCTATCCCACTGGCGTTTTACGAGCGTTGACGTTGCGTCGTCGCGTGGCAAGCATTAACGTCAGGTGAACGCGACGTTAACGTCGCGCACATGTACCTGTTGCCAACAAACGCGACGTTAACGTTGCGCAGACGCGACGTCGACGTCGCGTTCAGCGGACGTTAATGCTTGTCACGCGACGACGCGACTTCAACGTCGCGTCTGCGAAACGTTGACGCTGCGCTGACTTTCGAGCGACGCCGACGCTCGTAAAACGCCAGTGGGATAGCGGCCTTTGTGTTTACGCAATTACCAGCAGAGCTACCTACGTAGAGTGCTACAATAATATTTTGACGCCTGAATGACATTGATATTGGCGTTGGTAGTAAACATTTGAAAATTGTCACAGAAATAGTATTGACAAAGATGGCATTGTTAGTTTCGATTTTGGCCACGCGCTAAAATAATCTTGTACATAGTTTGATTTGGTCCACATACTATTTCCTAACGTGTGTATTATAATTTGTCATATGTTTGTAAAACCAAGCGATGACAATAAAAAAATGTCTTTCAAATTAAGTCACGAGTTATTACAATTAGAGTGGGAATTTTCCTTATTTCAGTCGGTCGTGCAGTCACACTCGTTACCGTATTGTTTTAGTAGGTAGTAAAAATGAAATAATAGTTCTTTCTAGTAGCTTGTAGGTATATCAGGAAGGTTGATGAGGTTTAGTTACATTAGGCATTACCACTACCGTGTTCGGCAGATCGAGGAAAACATGTAAGATAATTTCTTTAGTCGAAGCCTTTAACCCAATATTTTTTTATATTGATCTTTATTCAGGCTAAAGTCACTTAGTGGTAAAACACTGGAATAGCTTCAACCTTCTTTCAAGATGCAGAAGTCGCTCTCTTGTTTGCTCCTCGTTATGGGTAAGTTTTTTTAGTTACTTATTGAAATAAGTTACATTTAACTTAAAAAATAGATGTGCGTAGTGCGCCATTTATAAGTCAGTTAAACGCAGCATTCTTTATAACTGATGATCATCATCATATGCCTGCCTTTCTTCAACTATCTTAGGGTTGGCTTCCAAACTAACTGGATGCAGCTAAAAACCAGGACTATACAAGTCTTCATAACTGATACAAGGTCAATTTTCATTTTCTAGCGAGACACCACAGTCTTATGGGGTATCAAGTCTGGGGAGTTTTGCTAGATATCGCTATAAAAAGTTTATCAATTCCTAAAAACGACAAAATGAAAAATATACAGATTTTCTAACCTTAAACATCAAGTTACTATAAAACCTGCTGTCGTTGACGCCAAAACAATCGAAAAATCATTTTATATTGATAAACGCCTGTGGAGTTATGCTAGCTAATTCAATTTACATTGAACAAAGTGTTTTAAAACCAAAATCATTTGTTTCTTGAAATATTTAGAACTTTTCTTAGATTTATACGACGTAAAAACCACGTATTGCACGTAACTGTAAAAATGAAACCAACGTTTTTTTTTTTAATTTCTAACAAGTAAATAAATTATTAATCAATGGTATAATTAAAAGCATATCCAGTAATTACGTTATTTAATCGTTTTAAAAGCGAAAAATAATAGACGGCTAGTACTGTTTACATAATTTTCTTTTCAGTATATACTGCATCAACGAAGATCAAAAGTAGCCCAGGCACCAACCAATACTTGCTGTTCACTAGGTAAAATATTTTGCCAAAACACTCAAAGTCAAAGTCAAATCATTTATTTCAAATAGACACATTAAAGGCACTTTTGAACGTCAAAACTTACAGTAAAATTGAATTGATTGTAGTCGCCCCTTCTAATACGTAGTGTTCGTATGGAGAAGAATGGGCAAGAAACTCCACCGTTACTCTTTTAAAATGTTTTACAAGGTTTTATATACATAATATAATTATATGCGAAGACGATGCACCTATAATAAAACTAGTCTACAACAAAAAGTAAAAAGAATTAAAAATGAAACAGTGACAGGTAAATCAATTATATGATAGATACATGGTGCTCACATACATACAAATGATATACAAATATTGTAAAAGTAGATGATTTTTCTTGACCTCCCTGACTCGAAAGCTTTCTATCCTTCTAAAATTATGGCCCACTCCTCACAGAAAGGAGGCCTGTGTCCCTGCACTGGGACCGCTAAAAAGCTGTTTATGCTTATGCTTAATGAATGACATATTAAATATCAATCGCACTTGAAAAAAGTATGATCGAAGGATATATATATTTCATTTTGATTTAACCACGGAATCAGGAAAAATCTCCCGAAAATTAACATCGTTCAAACGCACCCTACAGACGCAACCACAAAAATTCGCAAACGCTTACCATCAACGATGCCGGCTCCATCACCAACTCAAACTTCAACGCTAATGTCTCCACCGTGGTCATCGTTCACGGCTGGCTCAACAACCAGTACACCGACATTAACCCCACGATTAGGGATGGTAAGTACACACCTGTATATAAAATACTGTTATTAAATACTTATTGCGTCCCGCGGCTTTTTGAGGATTTCCACAAGAACCGTTCAATATTCTGGCATACAATTATTGCAACTCTAAAGAAAAGAAAGAAAATTTGTTTTACTGTTAGCGAATAAATTGTTGTTCAGAGATTATCAAACATACAAACAACTTAATTTTTATTATTATTTCTTTTTGTATTTCCTCTTTCCAAACCTCTTTCATATTTAAGATATAAAAAAGAGTACATACAGAAAGCTCTAAATAATTTTGAAAGGTTCACCTGTACGCAAGACATTTCACAGTGTTTCATAACTCTCCCAGCTAACAAAGTTCACAACTTATCAGTAACACTTAGACACGTAATATCTGAACTGCCGCTACCTGACCAACTTTATGACATAAATATGTAAGCTTCTGTGAGGATTCTTAGCCAAATCAGATATAAAAAACAAGAAAGTCTCTATATCCCTAATTATTTTTTTTCTATTACAGCCAAAAATTTGGCTAAACAACTTGCTTCTTTTGAGCAATTTTAAACAATTCTGCCAATAATTTGGTCACTTTTAATGACATTGATGATAATTTAAATTAGAAATTAAGACAATAGAGGCAACCTCTAGCTATAAGATACAGAATTGCAAAAATAACTCAAAAAAAAATTTTAAATTATTAAATAGTATCAACCTGGTGCATCAAAATATTCAAGGATTTATGAACAAAGATTTAGAAGTAGAATTATTCATGAATTTTAATAGTATTGACATTCTTTGTATAACAGAACATTGGCTGAAAAGCCACCAGTTTCTGTTCAATTTTAATAATCACCAGGTTGGTAGTTCGTTCAGCAGAATAAATGCTATACATGGTGGCTCATTAATTTTAGTAAGTAACCAGCTCACATTTAAAGATCGTAAAGATATTGTGAGCCTATCTGTTGAGCGTACGGTTGAAATTGCCTGTATAGAATTGGAGCACTCTATTGTATTAAGTGTGTATAGACCCCCGTCAGGATTGTATGACTGCTTTGAAAAGGTAATGGATGAAGTGTTACACAGGATTTGTAACTCAAACAAGTCCGTTATCATTTGTGGTGATTTTAATGTAAATTTATTAGAAAACTCAGGTTCTTGTAGTAAAATTTTAAGTCTGTTTCAGTCCTACAATCTTGTAAACCTATTTTTGGAGCCCACAAGAATAACCCCTACTAGTGCCACATGCCTAGATAATATTTATACAGATATTATTCCAAGTCACAAAGAAATTATAAATTTACTAGATTCTGATCATTGCGGGCAAAGGATTACTATTCAAAACCAAAACAAAAAAGCGGCTAAAAAGGATATCACTGTTAACCCCAAAACTGCAAGTCGCTTGGAGGCTTTTAAAGTTAAACTCATTAATAAATTACCAGTTTTGTCTATTCATGCTGATCCTAATCATCTTTATGATAATTTTTTTAATATATACTGTAAACAATTTGATTCCTCCTTTATTCCCAAGACTATCTCGGTTAATAGTAATGTATCGTTCAGTGATTGGGCTACCATTGGTATTCATAAAAGTAGAACACGGCTTTATGAACTGTACAATGAAAGGACTTATGTTAACACTGATGAATTTAATTTGTATGTTAGAAATTATTCAAAATTATTTAAAAAAGTTTGTTATATGGCCAAGTCACATTATTTGGGTTCAAAAATTAAAAACAGCAGTAATGTAATTAAAACGACTTGGAACATTATTAATAGTGAAGCGGGAAGGTCTAGTAACCGAAATACTGATTACAGCCTGTCTATTAATGACAACATAATAAAATCTGACTCACAAGTCGCCGAGGGATTTGAAAATTTCTTTTCAGATATTCCCGTTTCAACTACTAAATCCCTAAACTCATCACCTTCTGTTGCTGAGTCTTTGCTTAAGGAAAATGTTAATGGTTGCGATTCGGATTTTAATTTTGAATATAATATTACATGTAGAGATATAATTAAAACCTTTCACACTTTAAATGTAAAAAAGACTACAGATCTGTGGGGTAATTCTGTGGAAGTTGCTAAGTCTATTATTGACATTGTAGCACCTACTCTTGCTCTTATCTTTAATAGTTGTATTGACAGTGGGGAGTTTCCTGATCTTATGAAAAATAGTAAAATAATACCTTTGTTTAAATCAGGTAGTACATCAGACCCCACAAATTATAGACCTATTTCTGTACTACCTACCTTTAGTAAAATTTTTGAGAAATTAATTTTAGACCAAATGCAAAGATTTTTTAATAAATATAAATTATTACACAGCAAACAGTTCGGTTTTACAAGGGGTCGTTCAACTACTGATGCCGGTGTTGAACTTTTAGGACATATTTATAATGCATGGGAAGATAAATGCGATGCCTTGGGCATCTTTTGTGATTTGTCCAAGGCATTCGATTGCGTTCTTCACGAAACGTTAATCAGGAAACTCCACCACTACGGGATCCGGAATACTGCTCTGGATCTTCTTACTTCATACTTGAGTAAAAGGATTCAGAGCGTTGACGTTAATGGAGAAAGATCACCCGGATCTTTAGTAACGATGGGAGTCCCACAGGGCTCAATTCTTGGTCCTTTCTTGTTTCTTATTTATATCAATGACTTGCCGTACCTCATAAAGGATAATCATGATATAGTGTTGTTTGCAGATGACACTTCACTTTTGTTTAAACTTAAACGTCAGCAGTTGGTTACTGACGATGTAAATAGCGCGATTTCGAAAGTAGTCCACTGGTTCAATGTTAATAATTTGCTTCTAAACGAGAAAAAAACCAAATGCATTAAGTTTACGCTACCCCACGTTAGGCAGGTGAAAACTAATGTGTTGATAAAGGGCGAGGAATTGAATCCTGAAGACAGCACGGTATTCTTGGGCATAACTTTGGATGCTAAGCTTCAGTGGGGTCCGCATATAGATAAACTGTCAAAAAAGCTAAGTTCCGCAGCATACGCCGTTAGAAAAATTCGTAATTTAACTGATATAGAGACTGCCCGTTTAGTGTACTTTAGTTATTTTCATAGTGTAATGTCGTACGGTATTCTATTGTGGGGAAATATCGCCGATATTCAGACTATCTTTGTTTTGCAGAAGCGTGCTGTTCGATCAATTTATAAATTAAGTCCAAGACACTCTCTCAGAGACAAATTTAAAGAAATTAATGTAATGACTGTGCCTTCTCAGTATATTTATGAAAATCTTTTATATGCCCATAAAAACATAAAATTGTTCAAAAAATACAGTGATATCCATAATATAAATACTAGAAACAAACACAAATATGTTGTACCTACAACAAGGCTCAAGAAAATAGGTGGCTCGTTCAGATGCCAATGTATACACTTTTATAATAAACTACCAAGCCACGTTCAAGATCTACTAAGCCTTAATAAATTTAAATCGTTCATTAAACGTAAGTTGTGCCAGAAAGCCTTTTATACCGTTAAAGATTATATTGAGGATACAAAGGCTTGGGATTGAGTTGCTTCCAATTTCTGCATTTTGAGTGTTTTTGATGTTTTTTTTTTTTTATATACACATTGACATTAATGATAATTTTTTTTTAACTGACATTTGCTTACTTTTTAAAGTATTATATTATTTTAATTATTGTGAATGTGAAGACGATGTGGGTCATTTAATTTAGGCATTTTATATTTATTATTATTCTCTCTATGGTCTGGCAGTTTGAGTAATTTATGTGGCCTACCCAAATGTCCTTTCTTTGGTATTGTTCGTCGAATCGTTGAGCTCCTTAAGTCTTGAGTTGAGCTGCATGATTTCTGACAAATGCGTGCACTGACTGGACAGGTCCTCTCAATCTGTATGGTTCTTTCCTCAAAAGACCATCTCAGACATCGACCTACATGGTCTTCATATAACTTGACCAAGATTATGTCTGGACTTTAAAAGAGACTATGACCTCTGAGTTTGTTTCGGCCTTTCTTCTCAGAGTAGTCAGATAGGAAACGCCGACCTCATCTAGTTTAAAAAATTATGATTGACGTGTAAAAGTGTTTGTGCAAACCTACTTACAGAAATAAAATCATTTATCATTTATCATTTATCATTTAATGAAGATGAATGTTGACGTCGTTGTTTGCTAGAAATGTTTTGGGGTAGCTAAAAATATTCTTTTTCGATTTCAGCTTACTTACGTAAGAGAGACGTGAACGTCATTGTCATGGACTGGAGTAAACTCTCGAGGTCTGGATACGTCAAAGCAACTAGAAGTGTACCCGCCGTCGGCCGTGCTCTTGGACAGTTTCTGGCTTTCCTAAATAGAGTGACTGGTCAGGCCTTCAACCAAATGCACCTTGTTGGCTTCAGCTTGGGTGCCCACCTTGTTGGTAACGCTGGCAGAGAACTTGGAGGAAAAGTCGCTCGTATTACAGGTACTTAACATATTTAATGTAACTCAGCTGTTGTCTGCAGATTTGAAATCAGCTCACAGCAAAAACACTAGCGAAATTAGTGATCTTTTTTATCATTTGATTCAACTTACCTTTATCGTTATTCAGTTTGATAACGACCTTTACAATATTTTACTATGTATTTTTAAGCTTTGGACGTTTCTAGGTTTGGACCCTGCTGGACCCCTATGGAAGAACAACACAAACCGCATCAGACCCAGTGACGGCGTCTACGTTGAGGCTATCCACACCGATGGGGGTAACACTGTCGGCAGCCTTGGTATCGGCTTCAACGTCGCTGACGCTGACTTCTACCCCAACGGTGGTATGTCCCAGCCAGGATGTTCCACCAGCTCCTGCAACCACAACCGTGCCTGGGAATTGTTCGCCGCTACAGTGACATACAACCACTTGGTTGGCCGTCTGTGCGCAAACAAAGTGCAACTCATCTTGAACACTTGTCGTGGTACTCTACTCAGTATGGGCAACGATGACTTAAGGAAGAGGGGGTGAGTTGTATTACTGATACCGATTTTTTATATCACTTAACTATTATTTCATTAATTACGTAAACATGTACATAATATTGTTGTTAACATCAATGTACTGATCAAATAGGCACATAATTTTACAAAAACCGGCCAAGTGCGAGTCGGACTCGCGCACCGAGGGTTCCGTACACTTGCGAGTTTCAAAATATGCAGCTTAAATTGCTGTTTCTTTTGATTGCGTTGACATAGAAGTTTGATTTTGTTACAGCTTAAAGGTATTATAGACTTGAGTATTTGGTATGAATTTCAATTTAATACCTCTACGCGTTTATGAGGAAATGGGTAGTAAGTTTAAAATTATTAAATAAAAAAAAAATATATTATGTGATGTAACTAAAAATTTATGGTTTTCGTAATTTTTCCTTTATCTATGCTATAAGACGTTGCTTCGTACCAAATTTCAAGATTCTGAGTTCACGGGAAGCACCCTGTAGGTTTTGATTCCCTTGCAAGTGTCGAAAATTTGCGGCATAAACGGCTGCATCTTTTGATTGCGTTGGCTTAGAAGTTTGATTTTTTCACACCTTCAAGGGACAGTAGACCTGAGTAATTGATATAAATTTCAGCTTCATACCTCCACGCGTTCCTGAGAAAAAGGGTCTTGACAGACGGACGGACGGACGGACAGACGGACAACAAAGTGATCCTATAAGGGTTCCGTTTTTTCCTTTTGAGGTACGGAACCCTAAAAATGTTAGAAACTAGCTTCTGCCCGCGTGAAATGTCGGTACCCGACCCACCGCGTTACATTCCATCGCTCGCCCGCGCTTATTACCTCGTTATCGCTTAGTGTTCTTTCTTTCTTTTTTTTATTTTTGCTCGGCTTCACAGAGTCCTAGCGTGATGGTAAATAGCATTATAGCCTTTCTCAAGAATTGGGCTATCAAATGCAAAAATATCTTATCAAATCCAGCTTAGCGTAGTTCCAGAGATTAGCGCGTTCAAACAAACAAACAAACTCTTCAGCCTTATTATTAGTATAGATAGATAATGGAGGTCATTAAATTTATATTATTACTCCTCCATTTTTTAAAACAAACGTAGTTGTTGTTTTAAAATTATTAATGTCTCTTTGATTAATGGAAAAACAATTTCTAATGACAATCCATGCAAACACAGGCCAACGGTACTTATTTTATTTTCGTTTGAATTTTTGCTCACTCAATTTTTTCCTTTCTTTTTCAGATCTGGAATGTACCGTTTGGACACCGGCAAGAAGTATCCTTACTAATTTGACGAACCTGCCTGACTATAATAAATAATTCGGCACAACATTGACTTGCTTCTTTTATTACATAAATTCTGTTTCTTGATACGAGTAATTTAGTAGGTTGAACGGTCATGGGCAAATTGTTACAAATGGCAAAAATCTAAGTCAAATTAAGCATAGATGACCAAGCTATATAGAAAAGCCGGTTCTCTATTGTGTTTCCTAACTTTTTATCCACTATCTAAAGTGCCACAATTTTTTTGTCCTAATCATCATTTGTCCGAATGATAACTTGCCCGAACTTAATATCACATGCCATTAAATTGAAATCCCTAAATACATTATGCCCTAAATTAGTTTGTCATAAATATTATAATCAATAAAATACAAGACTTAAAACCGTTATCAATATAAGTTATAAATCTTAAATTCAAATTATTTAATGTTTATTTATTCTAATAATGCTTTTAATACTAATTTGTATTACAAACTTGCTGTTAGCTGCTGTTGCAGCATGCAGCATGCAAGCAAGCAGGGAGCATGCAAGCAAGCATGGAGCATACAAGCAAGTATGCAGCATGCAAGCAAGCATGCAGCAACCATGCAGCATGTCAGCGGGATTGTCCGAAAGGGTTACCGCTGGCCCGAAACATAAAGGGCTAAGGAAGGAACACGGGTGGGTTTTAGTCAGTAAGAGTCTGACACTCCCTTCCGCTCCACCCAGAGCGGGAGGGGTCATTTGATGATTTCCCATCCTGAAAAAAAAAAAAAAAAAAAAAAACCATGCAGCATGCAAGCGAGCATGCAAGCAAGCATGCAACATGCAGCAGTCATGGTTTCTATCACGGCTCCGGCACTGCGGATCTCCAGCGGTCCCACGCGTGCTAATCGTCGCAAACGGCCGCTCACGACCGCAGCTTCGGCTTGCTCTCAGCCTCCTGCTCCTCAGCCCACGGGCCGCCTCACCCCTACGCGCCTAAGCTGTTCTAAATCACACTCAAGGGGTAGGGCAGACAAGACTGCATGGAGTCGGATTTACAGCGATTCGTTTCTGTCACTAAAACCTAATTTATAGCAAATGTTTTAGGACTAACAATTTTATTAAAAATGAACATTCGGAATAATACACATTATATAATAGAATACTTAGGACATATGACTTTATTTCATGCAAAATTAAAAGATTCAATAGTTTTAGAAGTAAAGATAATTATGTAAAACAAAATTTCGAATTTTTGAACATTATGGTTACTAAAGTTTATAGCAAACGTGTTATGATTTGATAATGATTTTCGAACAAACAATTTTAGGAGAAGAAAAGAGTACCAGAAAAGCCAGCTAAATTATGGAATTTAGCCGGCTTTTCTACATGGCTTGGTAAATAAAATTACAATTCTGTTATAGCTAAAGAGATATCATAGATCAAATTATAGTTTTTCATTTAAAATAGCAACCTTTGATAAGCCAAATGATTTGTCACCCGATATGGCAAGTAAACTGGACGAAATGTTATTATATATTATGGTTAATCTGGTTTATTCTATATTATGTAATGGGAGTATAATAATTGAAACAATCACGACATAAAAAACAGCGAAGCACGACTTTAGCGATCAAAAACAGAATAATCCGAGGTTTAAAAATTCAATATATTCCCCTTTAAAAGCCAAGCAAATGCAGTTGAATAACGAATAAAAAAAATTAAAAGGATGCCACTCGAAACACCATACTGCGTTCCAGAATGGGTATAATAGACGTAGGCAAGAAGGCTGCCAGGCTCAAATGGAATTGAGCGGGTCACATCAGCCGCATGCAGGATGGTCGCTGAGCAAAGTAAGTTTCCACACTGTAGGTGCCTGAGAATGAACGGCACCGCCGAGGTTGATTCGAGGTGGCGCCGAAAAAGAGTTCCTGAAAGGATTCGGGGGAAGCTTTTGCCCAGCAGTGAAACAGTATAGGTCAAACAAAAAAAAAGAAGAAGGATCCAATAAAACATGTGTGCTACTGGCTGCAATCAATACTATTCTAAGCAATCCTGAAATGTTAATTCCGTGAGAATTAAAAAACCGGGTATTATCATGTAATATGTCTAATAATACTGATAGCAAAAAAGCAAAAATTTGCGATAATGATATATAATTAATCAGTCGACGCATCAGTACTGATAAAATTTTTGCATAAATAGCTGTACCTAATATGGTAAGACGAAACTGAACTGGCTTCTAGAATTGTTGTGACAATGCAGAAGGCTATTTTGTGTTTGCTACTCGCGACGGGTAAGTTTTGTAAAATCAATATATACAAATAAATAAAGTTGTTCTAAATTATTGTGAATTGTGTCTAATTGTTGTTAATTGTATCTATTTGTAGTTTCAAAATAACAGCTTTTTAGTAAATGCATATGAAAGTATATACAGTATTTTTAACAATACATACAAATAAATAAAATTGAAGTGTCTGATTGTGTTCTCAAAATAACAGCGTTTTACTAAATGCATATAAAAGTATATATGGTGCTTAAAATAAAAAAAAAACAGTGGCACTCCGGGAGTGCCTAAGTGAAAACTTGAACAATTACGTGTGTATTTTGTGAATCGTCTTACGAATTTTCGATCAGGTCACGTGTCCTGGCGCGAGTTTAACATTGTTCACCCATTACAAATAAAATTTTACAACGCCGCTAAAGAAGTTTTCACTTCAAAAACATTGTTTTAAAATTTTATCTGTCTGTTTGATAATTTCCGAAACGGCTAGATCGATTTTGACGGGACTTTCACTGTCAGATAGCTGATTTATAATGAGTAATTTAGGCTTAGGTATATACTTTAAAAAATAAAATTAAAGATAAAAAAATGATTTTCGATATATGCACATGAATGAAGTGGGCACAGCCAGTAATAAAATAAATTAAGAACAAAAAGTTTAAATTGTCTTAACACGATACAGTTACTCTTCTCTTACTCCCGGTTATTTTTGTCATGACTATAGACGTCTAAGCAGTTTTTTCGAACCAATATGACTTTGAAATTCAATTAACTAATGAAGAAAAGGCACTTGGTAGTTGGGGACAATAAGATATAGAGACAGTAGAGAGACAGAGACGGAAAAATATAAGTATAAAGTGTATCAAACAATTTGAAGAAACAAAAAAGTAAACGTATTATTTTCGCAAAGACCCTTTCAAGCCGTCCAAAATATGTTTATAAAATAATGATCAAATATTCTTTGCATATAAAATCAGATTTGATGGTTATAGTAATTATTTGAAATGTATAATGAAGTCACAAAGAGTACACAAAAAACAACCCTAGTAAAAAAAAAAACATGTTCTCCAGAAAGAAATACATGATAAGGATCATGCAGGCAAAAATACAGAAAATAACGAATAACTCTTTTTTCAGTGTATACCGCATCAGCGGTTCCGTTAACATCGGAATACTCTGAGGACCGTGTGTACCAGCGGTACATCAAGTTCCCCGATGGCGAGGGTGTTTTACATACCGTAGACCTCGAGGCTGAGCCTGACATGGAACTCCTCGATGAGATCGAAAGGAACCCAGCCAACAATGCATACTTGCTATATACTAGGTAAATTATTATACATTCCATCTGTGGAGATGGAAGAAAAAATTAGGATTTTTCAAGAATAACTATGATTTTTTCCATCCTTCCATCCTTCAAGCATTAAATCATGTACCTACATGATTTTAAGCAGTGAATGAGGTCTATCAAAATAAGATACGCCTATTTCTAACAAACATGACACATTAAGCACCACGATATTTAAAGTAAAGTAAGAAACTAGATCTGAGGAGTTTAAAAAAAACCGGGCAGGAGGGAGTTGGACTCGCGCACCGAGGGTTCCGTACCATCATATGTTTTTAAATTTTCATCAGCGAGGCCTATATTCGTCAGAGAATTTTAACATTGTGCACTGCGGTGTAGAATATTGCAGTTTTAATCAGGACCATCTCTTGACCGATAGTGGAACGAATGTAACTTTTATGATGATTTCTGAAAAAGTGTAAATATACATATGATGTACATTACACATCATATATTTTTTTATTTTTATCATTCTCTTATTTTAGAAGTTACAGGGGGGGACACATTTTACCACTTTGGAAGTGTCTCTCGCGCAAAACCCATACATGTGGGGGTATCTGTGGATATTGAGGTTTCTAATATAATTTTAGTTTAGAAAAAATTATATTAGAAACCTCAATATCCACAGATACCCCCACATGTATGGGTTTGATGAAAAAAAAATTTTGAGTTTCAGCTCTAAGAAAACATCTAAACAAGTTTCAACAGTATAAGTTCGTATAGTTTCGGAAAAAAGTGGCTGTGACATACGGATGGGCAGACAGACAGACAGACATGACGAATCCATAAGGGTCCCTTTTTTGCCATTTGGCTACGGAACCCTTAAAACGACAAAAACAACAACACAACAACAACAACAACAACATCGTTTTTTTTTAAATCGTTTTTGATAAATTATCGGGGCGTCAATGGCAACTTAAACTGAGTCTGCCAAGAACTTATCACCCTCAATAGGTACAGTGAACCTGTCAAAAGAGACTGTGGCCTCTGACTATATTTCGATCGATATACACCGAAGTCATCGAGTTTTAAAACATAGTTTTAATGTTAACGTGTACAAAAGTTTTGTTGTTTTTTTAACCAATTGGCAGAAATAAATATAATTTATACTTAATTGTTTATCATTTATAATAATGATTACAGACGCAATCAAAGAATTTCGCAAACATTGACGATGAATAATGCCAACTCCATCACTAACTCGAACTTCAACGCCAATGTCCCCACCGTGGTCATCGCTCACGGCTGGCTCAGCAACCAGCACACCGACATCAACCCCACCATCAGAAACGGTGAACTTCTTTATCAAATACAATAATTTTATTCCATCCACCAATATGTTCATAACTAGACAGCAACAAGCAAGAACGATACATCAGAGCAGTTTAATTATATGCAAGAGTCCTGAGTCAAGGTACCTGTAAGGTACCCGCCCTAAACAGGGCGAATTTAGACAAAAAAAATATTTCATGACAATCTCTTTTCTTTATTTTCTTTTGTGTCTAAAAGAAAATAAAGAAAAGAGATTGTCATGAAATATTTTTTTTAATTAAAAGTATTTCCCCTCAAAGTTAAAAAAAACCAATTCGCTATTAATTTTTCGGAATACCTAACAATGATTTTTAATTAATTTTCAGCTTACTTGGGCAAGAGTGACGTGAATGTCATTGTCCTGGACTGGAGAAGACTCGCGTTGTCTGATTACGCCACAGCTGCCAGAGGTGTACCCGCAGTCGGCCGTGGTCTTGGACAGTTCCTGGCTTTCCTAAATAGAGTGACTGGTCAGGCCTTCAACCAAATGCACCTTGTTGGCTTCAGCTTGGGTGCCCACCTTGTTGGTAACGCTGGCAGAGAACTTGGAGGAAGAGTCGCTCGTGTTACAGGTACTTAACATACTGAATGCTACTTAGCCGTTGTCTGTTGATTTGAGTCGCTCGCGTTACAGGTACGCATATTTTATGCCCTTAATTTTTTCGGTCCCGCTCCCAGTGGTATAAACTTAATAAATGCATAAACACTCCTTTGGTTTCTAGGTTTGGACCCTGCTGGACCCCTATGGAACTACAACACAAACCGTCTCAGATCCCGTGACGGTGGCTACGTTGAGGCTATCCACACCGATGGCGGTTACACCGTCGGCGGTCTTGGTATCGGCTCCAACGTCGCTGACGCTGACTTCTACCCCAACGGTGGTATCTCCCAGCCTGGCTGCCTCACCAACCTCTGCAATCACAATCGTGCCTGGGAACTGTTTGCTGCTACCGTGACATACAACCACTTAGTCGGTCGTAGGTGCACCACCAATACTCAGATAACCTGGAACAATTGCCGTGGTTCTGAACTTCGTATGGGCAACGATGACTTAAGGAAGACGGGGTGAGTTATCCACATATATACAATAAAAAATGTGTATTTTTTTTACAATATGGGATATATTGTTAAAAAATGCCCTATCCAGTCATTGAAACAAATTTTCCATAAATTCTCAGAGAATCATGATTATTATTTTTAGTGTCCCAATGAACTGATTACCTAAGTTACCGCGTACCGAAAGACGTAGGTACTGACCTTAGCCGTCCAGCAAGAGATGTTAAATGGGGACCCCATTGTAGCCTTGAGTCGAGCGTGATCCCTAGAAAAACAGTTTTATCGACGAATACTAGTTTCGCTTGATTCAATATTATCTCACACTCATGACATTTCAAATAAATATTCTTCCGTTTTTAAGAAACCACATTATTGTGTGTAACGTTATAATTCGTTTGGTTAGTACCAACCGTACCTATATATTTTTACAATGTTTTTCTTTCCTTTTCAGATCAGGAATGTACCGTATGGACACCAACAGGAGATATCCTTTCTAGGTAATTTGACGAAGCAACCAAAAATACTTAACGATAATAAATTCGGCACAAAATTTACTTGTTTCTTTTATTTACATATACTCTGTTCCTTAGGGCTTTTGCTAGGTTTATTTATAATTTTTTTATAACGGTAATAGGCAAATTGTTATAAAAACCCAAGTCTTAGTAACTTTCAGCATAGACCTCCATAAATAGTTAGCTTTTCTACATAGCATTATACATGAGAATATTTTTATAGAATAAAGAGTTTTAAAGATCTAAACCCAGTTTAGCCGGACGGCGCGTACGTGTTCCACGCGCGCCTCAAAGAGATGTCAGCATCAAGGGAAGGGGCCCGTCAGGGCCGAAGCCTGCCGGGTCAGCGGGATTGTCCGAAAGGGTTACCGCTGGCCCGGAACATAAAGGGCTAAGGAAGGAACACGGGTGGGTTTTAGTCAGTAAGAGTCTGACACTTCCTTCCGCTCCACCCAGAGCGGTAGGGGTCATTAGATGATTTCCCATCCAGAAAAAAAAAAGTTTGGCATTATAAACAGCAACAACTGATTAGCCACCGATACACCAAAGAAACTGAACAGAATGTAAATAATGGTTAATTCTGTAGTAATTATGTAATGAGTGTATAATAAATAACTGAAGCTATTACCAAAGCCAATAATCATCAAGATGCATGCAATGACATAACAACAAAAATAATAGCACCTACTTTATTTAGCTGCAGACATTGATACTAAACAAAGCACTACTTTGAAGTCGTTATCCCAAAAAAAATTGTGATCTAAAGTTCCATTTACACTGCAATCTCACTGAGAAGCCAACCGAAGCAGCTGCTGAACAATAATAAAAATTAGAAGCACTCAATGAAATGTGTGTTACTACTTACTACTGGTGGCAATGAAGAATGTTACCTAATTTTGATTATTAGCACTCCATATTCTCTGTCAAAAATAAAAAATACTAGTGAAAGAATTACTTCGATACGTCAATTAGTTTCCGATTTAGAATTAAAACAAGTTGTAACCGCGCGACGCGGGCTGCCGGTGACGGTGTGACGTCATCGCACAACACGCTCAGTCTGGCTCACTCAGTCCGCTCGCGGTCGCGCGCCCGTGCCGTCGAAATTATACCTAAATACTTAAAAAAATGTCCAATCCAAATACTAGGAAATCATGCGTTGTGCCTAAATGTAAAAATACAACTACCAATTCACCGGAAAAGTTGTTTTTTATAGTTCCAAAGGACGTTAAAATGCGAAAAAAATGGATAAAAGCTATGAAGATTGTTCGTTCGATTGAAGCGGTGTTCTGGCGTGCTTCTACATTTAACCGTACATACATCACCTACTCTTTTTACTTGAACATAACCAATAGCATCATCGCCATAGCAGTATCTTGCCGATCTGAAATAAGTTTCAAATAAAAATAAATGGCCTTACGTATTTTGTTAGTAAAAAAAATACAAATAAATAAAAAAGGTTTAGTACATCCGTTCGAACATCTACATTTGCAATAAAAATTTAATTAAATAAAATGGCCTTACGTATTTTGTTAGTAAAAAAATACAAATAAAAAAAGGTTTAGTACATCTGTAACGTTCAACCCACTACATCTACATCCTAAGTACCTATCCTACTTCCTACTAATATTATAAATGCGAAAGTTTGTGAGTGTGTGTGTGTTTGTTATTTTTCACGCAAAAACTACTGGATAACGGATCTAGACGAATTCTGGGATAACACATAGGCTACTTTTAATCCTGGGAAAATGTACAGTTCCCGAGGGAAACGGGGGCGAAGCTGCTGGCGGAAGCTAGTTTGCAATAAATCAATGTATGTATTCATTTAAATTTACTAAGAAGAGCAGTACCTACCTATATATACATACGTACCTACCTATAGCTACAAAACTATAATACATTTTGTTGTCTTTAAGGTAAAAATTTAATGGTAGGTAGGTACTTCTACTATTTGAGTTGCATTCTTCCATTACGACATTAGTTGGGTATTTTGTTTTGATAAAACAATTTAGAACAGATAAACTATTAAGCTTACATTTGCATTTTTATTCCTCGCATTTCGGCGGCAACGAAATCACTAAGTATTTGTAGATAAATAATGCGCAACCATTAATCCATCTATTTTAGGCAGATTATCCGATTGCCCTTTTTCGAATCCTTCATCCATTTTATTAATCGAATAATATTTACTATTATTAGACTATTAACGGACGAAAACACAACAAAATACTGCGCAAGCTATTACACCTATTATAACCGCTGGCGACTTGATACTAAGCGGGCCGCGGCCCGCGCGGGGCGTTGTGACATGACATCACAAGCGGTCACGTGACTGTTAGCGGGTCTCGATATTTTTCGAAACTTTCAATGCCTATGAAATCAAAACTACTAGGTATTTTTGACTACAACAAAAACTAGTGTATTTGTATACATACAGGCTTTACAAAATTTCAAGCGATTTGGCATACCTAGTAACATTCTTCATTCCCACTATTCTAATATGTAATGTTTTAAACGTCAGCGGCTCGCAATGCGTAACGACGTGACTCCAAGGACTCTAGTATATTAACGCTATCTGTACCTCTGGTTTAGACGAGGCTTGAGTAAAAGTATACACATATAGGTACATACAATGTGTGCCACGAAAGATGAGACTTGACCCCGCCTCCCCCGCTCTTTCCGCTGCCCCTATGACGTCCGGTCCCGTCCCGCACTCAGACCTCATACCGCTAAAGATACCTGTAATGAATTTATGATTATTTAATATTGTTCTACAAATCTGTCAGTCAAATCAAGTTTATTATTATTGTAATGAATTTATGATTATTTAATATTGTTCTACAAATCTGTCAGTTAAATCAAGTTTATTATTATCAACAATCGAGTTAAATTTACAACACCCTATTCGATATTAAAATCATATTTTATTAATTAGTATGTTAGTCGATTCGAGAGTCCATCACTTTGCTAGTCTATGAAAAACGAACAGATTGAAAAATACATTTCGTTCGGTCCGGAACGAAATGCACTTGGTCGGTTAATTTTTAAAAGAGTAGAACATTCGGGTCGGCTAGCTCGACCGAGGCAGACGTTTAGTATTCTCTGTGTATTAATTGCTGTGTATTTCTGTGCATTAGTTGGAAAATTACTTTATAATAAAATTGTACAAGAATTTATGAAAAAGTGATTGAAGATTGATTGAAGTAATAATTATAATCGTTATTACGAAGCAAATAGTTTTATTATTCTACACCTGAATCTGAACTGTGAGAATTCGTCGCAGTTCAGAAGTGGGATAAAAGGACCCAATCTAAGGTACGTGCAAGTGTTTTATTTGATTATTAATAATTATAATACTACTAGGAAGCCAAGTGTGCTTAAGCTAGTGGAGGCTATGTATGCCTATTGAGCCATGTGCGCTCAGTTGTTACAGGTTATGTGTACCTACAATATAAAGCCAAGCGTGCTTCAGATACTAGAGGCTATGTATGCCTATTGAGCCATGTGCGCTCAGTTGTTAGAGGTTATGTGTGCCTACAATAGGAAGCCAAGTGTGCTTCAGTTACTAGAGGCTATGTATGCCTATTGAGCCGTGTGCGCTCAGTGGTTAGAGGTTATGTGTACCTACAATAGGAAGCCAAGCGCGCTTCAGTTACTAGAGGCTATGTATGCCTATTGAGCCATGTGCGCTCAGTTGTTAGTGGTCGTGTGTACCTACAATAGGAAATGAAGTGTGCTTTAATAGGAAGCTAACTATGCCTACAAGATGTTTTTTTGAATACTGACATGAATTCAATGATATTTTATTCTTTTGAGGTATGAATCCTGACGAAGCGATGACTCCGGATGGCTCGCCTACTCGCAAAGACGAGCATCAAGGAAAACGTAAACGATCCTCCTCCAAAGCAGCAGCTAAGTCTAAGAGAACCAAGAAGCGATCAAAGAAGAAACGTAAGCTGTCATCCAGCTCGTCCTCATCCAGCAGTGAGTCACCTCGTAGTTCGCGGAGTTTGAATAAGAGACGATCCAAGGATAGAGGCAGTTGGTCTACTAAACAGGTACTTGATATGTTTAATACCCTTCAAGAACATAAGAGCAAGACTAATAATTTAAATAACAGCCTTCTCAACAATGTAATACCGGAATTTGATCCGTCAAGTAAAACTCAGAATATTGACTGTTGGGTTAGGAAAGTAAATGAATGTGCCGTAATCTATGAATGGAACGAGAAGCAGACCATACATTTTGCTCTACAAAAGCTTTCTGGTATGGCAAAGAAGTGGTTTGAAGCCCTCCCTAGCGTTGTTTTCAGTTGGTCAGAGTGGCAGGACAAACTCATAAGAGCTTTCCCGAATGAGCAAAATTATGGTCGGCTTCTCGAGGAAATGTTAGCTCGCACTACTCGTAGTGGCGAAAGTTTGCGTGAGTACTTCTATGATAAGTTAACGTTGTTAAACAGATGTGAAATAAGAGGCAAAAAGGCCGTCGATTGTATTGTCCACGGGATACTAGATAAATCGATTAGAAGCAGTGCACAGGCACTGACTTGTCGTGAACCGGAAGGTTTACTGAATTTTCTTAGCTCTCAGCATTCCATATTAGAAAATAATACGTTCAATAGGAAACGTAACGATGGTACGATAGTTCGACCAGGTAACACTGCTGCAACGCCCTCAAGTGAAAGTTCTGTCATTTGTTTCAATTGCCGCTCGAGAGGACACCCTTACTCTCGATGCCCCAAACCCTTAGTTAAATGTTTAAAATGCCATCGGGTAGGCCACAACAACGATAATTGTAAACTAGAGCCTTTAATCCTACGAAACGAACCCAAACAGACAGAAGTTCAGGATCGAAAAACTTTGACTATAACTACCTTCAATAATAACAGCGACAAATTTTACAAAACCGTTACGATAAACGATAAAACTTTAACTGCTTTTATTGATTTTGGCAGCGAATGTAGTTTAATAAGAGAATCTGATGCTCAAAGTCTGAATTTAACTAAAAATTTAACAGAATTGCCAGTAATCAAGGGATTCGGGAACTCTAAAGTTTTTCCAGTATATAGGAGCAATGTTGATCTAAAATTAGATGAAGTAGAGGTTAATGTAGAGGTATTAGTGGTTAACGAACAGTTCCTTCAGACAGCTTTGCTTATAGGTCAAAATGTTACTGAACTTCCCTGCGTAACAGTATTTAAGAATAGCCATCAGTTAACATTTTATCAGAGCCCTGATACCGATACCTTATTACAGCCAGTGAAGCGTTTAAAGTTAAATTTTGATAACGATACCGATGTTACATTGTCAGGATTAGTTGAGGTCACCACGTCTGACGTTGGCTTCTCTGGAGATATTTATATTGAAGGTTACTGCAGTTGTGAGCCTAGGAAAGAGCATTATTTGCACCAAGGGGTTTATAGGGTTGTTGACGGGAAGTGTTATTTGCCTGTAACTAATTTATCTGGTCAGAACCTTACATTATCCAAGAAATGTCCTATTGCTAAAGGAACTTGTTTTGACGAGAGGAGTACCACATATACAAATAGAGTAACAAGAGATAATTCAAAATGTGAACCTTTGCTGATATCCGACATAAAAGTTGGTCCTCAAATTGACAAAGACACATTAGGTAGACTTCATTCACTTTTACTCAGTTATCGTGATTGTTTTGCATTCAGTCTTGGTGAAATTGGTTGTGCTAACTCAACTGAAATGAAAATAGATCTACTAGATGATAAACCCGTAGTCTACCGACCGTACAGATTATCTTTTTCGGAAAGGGGTCAGGTAAGGGAGATAATAGATGATTTGTTGCAAAATAATATTATACAAGAATCTAATTCAAATTATGCTAGTCCTATTCTATTGGTGCGAAAAAAGTCAGGCGAACAGCGCCTATGTGTCGATTATAGGGCTCTCAATAATAAGACTAGGAAAGATTGGTTCCCTTTGCCGATAATCGACGATCAGTTGACAAACCTTAGTGGCAATAGATTTTTCACATCCCTAGATCTGACGTCAGGGTATTATCAGGTGCCAATGGCGGAAGAAAGTCGTCCGTTAACTGCATTCATAACGCCAGATGGGCATTATGAATTTAAAAGGATGCCTTTTGGCCTTGCAAATGCTCCAGCTGTATTTCAGCGATTAATGAATGCAATGCTAGGTGATAAACGTCATGAATCAGCTTTAGCTTACTTGGACGACATTCTTGTGCCATCGGTTACCTTGGAGGAGGGATTTGAGAGGCTGGGGAATGTTTTAAAGTTGTTGCGTCAGAATGGACTTACTTTAAAATTATCTAAATGCCGTTTCTTCGATAATTCCCTTGACTATTTAGGCTATGAGATTTCTGCTGAAGGCATACGCCCTAACGAAAATAAGATTTTAGCTGTCAAAGAGTTTCCTGTTCCCCGGAACGTACATGAAATCCGTCAGTTTTTGGGACTAGCAGGATATTTTAGGAAATTTATCAAAAGTTTCGGGGAAATAGCTAGGCCTCTAACAAACTTACTCAAGAAGGGCAATGTTTTTAAGTGGACAGATGTAGAATCTCATTCGTTTACTACCTTAAAGGATAAGTTTATTGACCGACCAATTTTAGCATTGTACAACCCTAACTTTGAAACTGAGTTGCATACGGATGCAAGTTCTTTAGGCGTGGGTGGGATATTGATGCAATGGCAGCCGGAGCCACGTGCTCTCAAACCAATAGCCTATTTTAGCCGGCAGACCTCTCCCGAGGAGCGCCACTTGCATTCTTATGAACTCGAGACTCTTGCAATTGTATGTTCATTAAAGAAATTTAGAGTGTATTTGTTGGGGATAGAGTTCAAAATTGTAACTGACTGTAACGCCCTTCGAACAACACTTACTAAACGCGACTTGATACCCCGAATAGCTAGGTGGTGGCTTTTAATAAGCGAATTCAATTTTAGCATAGAGTATCGTCCAGGCATCCGTATGGCTCATGTAGACGCACTGAGCCGTAACACAAAATTAACACCCAATGATATCGATGATTCTACAGTCACAGTCTATAGTATCGAAACTGATAACTGGCTCTTGACTTTACAAATGACAGATCCTGATATATCCCGAATATATAAAATCCTTAAACCTGAGTCAGATGAAGAAGTTAAAGAAATTAAAAATAAATATGTAGTTAAGAATAGTAGAGTGTATAGGAGAGTTGATGATAAGTTGTGTTTAGTAATCCCTCGCAATGCTCGATGGCAAGTATGTAAATCAAATCACGATGACGCTGGTCATTTAGGTGTATCAAAGACAACCGAGAGAATTCAGTCTGTTTTCTGGTTTCCTAAGTTACGTAGATTTGTTAAAAAGTATGTGAAGTCTTGCATTAAGTGCGCCTACAATAAGGACAATACGTCACGACATAACAGTGGTCTGTTGTACCCGATAGAGAAGGTAAGCATTCCATTTCACACCATTCATATTGACCACTTGGGTCCATTTGTCAAAAGCAAGAACGGCAATGTTTACATTCTCACCATAGTGGATGGATTTACCAAATATTTGTTTGTAAGAGCCGTTAAGGATACAAAAACTAAAACAACGGTTAAGGTATTATTAAATATTTTTTATGACTTTGGTTTACCATCCCGAATTATATCGGACCGAGGTACTTCTTTCACTTCAGCAACTTTTAAATCTTTTTGTGATACTCATGGTATTAAACATGTTTTGAATGCTGTCGCATGTCCCAGAGCCAATGGCCAAGCCGAAAGATACAACCAAACGATTTTAAGTTCACTTTCAAAATATTCTGACGGCGAGGATGAACGGAACTGGGACATGTGTCTAGGCAAAATCCAGTGGGGAATAAATAATGCCACAAATTCCACTACTCAGAAAACAGCTACTGAAGCATTATTTGGAACCAGATTAAAAGACAGCCTAAGTAATATTTTAGATGCCATTAATGAGCCCAATCCCAATCTTACAGAAATAAGACAGGAAGTTCGTACAAATATCGAATCCAGTCAAATTAAACAAAAACAAAACTACGATCAAGATAGACGTCCTGCCCCAACTTATAAGCAAGGAGATTTAATTAAAATAACTAGAACTAATTTTAATAATAAAGGTAAAAGTACTAAGTTGATGTCAAAATTTATAGGGCCCTTCAAAATAGCAGAAGTTTTGGGCAATGATAGGTATAAAATAATCGAAATACCTGGTTTTAGTAAACGCAAGCATAAATTCGATAGTGTGGTAGCAGTAGACAGGATTCGACCATGGATCAATATAAATGTGTCTGAACAAAATGATAATATAGATGCAGTAGCTAATAGCAGTAGTACGTCTGACAGCGAAAGTAATAAAAGTGACAATGAAATGCCACAAAGTCAATCTGAGTCCAAATAATAGCCGAATGTAATGAATTATTAATAGATATTTATAATGTATAGAGATGTTTAGTTTACAGTTGATTCACATGAAACTTTATAATTATGTAAGTGTACTTTAAGGATTCATAAAATTATTGTATCATGATTATATACCGTGCATCAGGAGATCGCACGTAGTCGGACGGCCGAATGTAATGAATTTATGATTATTTAATATTGTTCTACAAATCTGTCAGTCAAATCAAGTTTATTATTATTGTAATGAATTTATGATTATTTAATATTGTTCTACAAATCTGTCAGTTAAATCAAGTTTATTATTATCAACAATCGAGTTAAATTTACAACACCCTATTCGATATTAAAATCATATTTTATTAATTAGTAAGTTAGTCGATTCGAGAGTCCATCACTTTGCTAGTCTATGAAAAACGAACAGATTGAAAAATACATTTCGTTCGGTCCGGAACGAAATGCACTTGGTCGGTTAATTTTTAAAAGAGTAGAACATTCGGGTCGGCTAGCTCGACCGAGGCAGACGTTTAGTATTCTCTGTGTATTAATTGCTGTGTATTTCTGTGCATTAGTTGGAAAATTACTTTATAATAAAATTGTACAAGAATTTATGAAAAAGTGATTGAAGATTGATTGAAGTAATAATTATAATCGTTATTACGAAGCAAATAGTTTTATTATTCTACACCTGAATCTGAACTGTGAGAATTCGTCGCATACCTAAAATCGTGTTCTGCGCAAGTCAAACCACGTGGTGTGTCAAGTCTCATCTTTCGTGGCACGCATTGTAAAAGTACAATGCGTGCCACGAAAGATGAGACTATAGTATAGTATAATTCGTGTATCTAAAGAGATACACGAATTATACTAGCAAAAGGCAGAATTTTATGCAAAAGGGAGAGAGAGGCCTTAGCCTTGCAATAGGACAATAAAGACTAGTTACATTCGATTAGGTACGCGACTTTAATAAAAAAAGGTCAGCGATAACATTATTTAAGTTTAATAAATAAGACAGCATTACTTTTAAAGCTCATCTTGCTATAATAACACGAACTTAATGCCTCAAATAACAATTTAAAATCAAATCAATTCAATTCATTTATTGCATCAAATATAGTAGGTACGTGAAGGTCTTATAATAAAATATTTAGTAACACACATTTGGCCAATATTTAGCATGCAATAGTACAAGTTTTTACATTTCAGATATTAATTATTAGGTAACTACATTTTGTAAATGTATTTATATACTTAACAGTTAAATATATCTGTGATTTATTGTATAAAATTTACAGGGACACTTTTAAAAGAACTCGTCTATCGAATAAAAACATTTTTGTAACAACCACTTTCGCAACGCAACACAAAACTTATTAAAGGGTAGGTAGTTGAGTAATTGACCTAGGCAAAGCAGGAGCCAAGTAAACGCAGCTCCGCTGAAGAAGTTCTAGCTTTGAAACGGGCATTTCAAAATCTAAATGTGTAATTTTCCTTTTAATTGTGTTATCTTTCCGTTCAAATAGTTCAAGATTGGACCTCACAAATTAAATAAAGATTTCATGTTATTGTTGTATGTTCTGATTTTAATTCAAATAGGCTTTTGATTTGAATGTTACATTAAAATATTAATAAAAACTAATGGAAAAGCATTATTTGTTTAAGGGCTGATTTTTCCATCGCCAGATAACTTGTATTCCAAGAATAAAATGGTCGTTTGACAGTTTTTGTATGAAATAACTGTCAAAATTTCAAAATTATTCCTCGAATAAAGTTATCAGATGATTGAAAAATCAGGCCTAAATCACATTGAAACGCGACTTGTGTCACTGGTTGAGACAATGTTCATCATATCATCATAACCACCTTTTAATATTCCCACTACTGGGACACAGGCCCCTTCTCTGTGAGAAGTGGTCCGTAATTCACAACGCGGGTCCAGTGCGGGTTTTAACTCATGCGCCATTCGTTGCTCGGAAATTTGATTTTGAAACGAAATTTGACTCGTGCAGACTTCTGTGACATATTGAAATCAATATTTTATATTGAGGATTGTAAGCGGAGAATATATGCTCTTGCGAGTTGCAGGCTCCTGGCGTTCAGAGTGAATAGCAACCGAATAAGTCATTCTCGTAAAATAAAGCATAATATAATCAGTCTGTAATGATGCCATTGCTGGGACACAGGCCTCCTCTGTGAGAGGGCGTAGGCCGTAATCCACCACGCAGGCCCGGTGTGGGTTGGTAGATGTCACTTGTCTTCGAATTTTTGGTTCTAGGACATCCCGATTTCCTCACGCTGTTTTCCTTTACCTTTTTGAGAGCAGTGGTGATGAAATTTTAGAAATTTATAGAAAGTAAAGCGCCTGTCTGGGTTAGAACCTACGACCTACAACTCGTAAGTCAGGGCCACCACTGCACTCACGATGGTCTATTATGCAAAACTTTTTCAAAACCGCGTATATATGAAGTTCTTAGCAATTTCATAAGTTCTTTGTAAAAGTAGATAAATCCAATGTGGAGACTGAAATATTTTTTTATATACACTCAACGTAGTAACTCCACTCAACTAGAAACAGCCGGTCGATTCTGTAAAAATCTCACCGTGAAAACTTAGGTGAAGTGAGTTTGTTTTTGCTAGGAATTGACACTATTGACAGCTCACTCCACGCTCACTTCACCTAAGTTTTCACGGCGAGATGGTTACAGAATTGCACTGCAGTTTACAAATATATTGCTACATTTTTCAAATAACGTATTCTGACAACGTTACAGCAATAATTCAAACTAAAATTATAGAAGCGTAGTCACAAAGTGCTCTCATGTCAGAAGTCTCGTAGTTATAAAACATTTAGCGTTATGAGAGACTCGTCAAAATAAAGAGTCACGAGATTATAAGTCACGAACGCAGTCATTCGGTACCCAAAGCGCCATCTTAGTATTTTCATCAAATTTTGCCAAACGTTAAATGGGTGTTTCCGCACATGAATCGGAGCATCTCCTATTATTTCACAAATGTTATCAGAATATCAAACAGCGATTCGGGAAAGTGTTACTCCAGTGTATTTATTGGAAATGCTAGGAAAATCGTCTCTATTGCTACAAGATTAAGAGTTGTAATTGCGTGTATGCGTTTGCGTGTTCGATTCGTTTTGTAGCTGATGGCTTGCGGACTGAGAAGTTGTGAGGAGCGAGTGTTTTTCACGGTCTCATTATGTGACGATTCGTATTCGAGGCCAGAGGAGAGTTACCAGTGTTAGGGTAAGGTTGAAGGGTAGCACCCACTTGCCGGCACGTCCCACTAGACCCTGCTTACGAAGTTTGTAAATGTTATTGATTTTATCTCGGTCTCATCCGAGATGTATTTCATTTGTTTATTTGGATCACGTTGCTTCTACCACATTATTACACTCGTAAGACTAGTGTTGAAATGTAAACTTAAATATATATAATTTATTTTTGGATTGGATTACTGAGTTAGGACTAGCTTCTATATTGAGTCCTGAAAATGTGTTCCTTGATGAGAAAAATAAAGTCACTTTATAATCATTTCATAAATATGAAACTCAAATGGGTGAGAGTGGTGGATTTGTTATGAATTTACCCAAAGGGGTAGATTCATAACAAATTATAAAATTGATAGTACAGAGAGAAGAGTACTTAAGAGTCCTAGCGTGATATTAAGTAGCCTACAGCCTTCCTCAAGTATTGGGCTATCAACGCAAAATAATTTTTCAGTTACGACTGGTGGTTCTAAAGATTAGGTATCACATTCAAATAAACAAACTTTTCAGATTTATTGTTAGTTTAGATATATGTAGATAAGGATAGATAAAAAAGCCGTGAGAAGAAATAGTAACGAAATTGCGTTGCAATTACATAATATTATTTTTTGGCATGTCTATCATAGTAGAGATTATTTTAATTCTAACGACACGTCAGGCATATGCAATAAATATGACAATACCTTCTAGAAAGTGGCGTGAAAGTGGCAATGGTAGGTACCTATTTGAACAAAAGCAACATTTATCAATGTTTAAAAGCCAGAAATTGTTCTGCATGAGCAAAACATATCTGTAAGTGAAATTGATATCGGTGATTAACAATTAGATATTAAATTGATATTATATCTACTTCAACTTAACTAAAGGCTCCTTCAAACAGGCGCGACACGACACGCGACACAAAGGCACCGCAAGTCGCGCAACGAGCGGTGCCTTTGTGTCGCGCTGTTTGTAGGAGCCTTAATACGTATATACACAATAATAATTACAGTTACCGATGTGTGCGTGATGTAAACTAATTAGCATTGCCGAGTGTACATGCAGGTCCCCTCCTTCTTCGATTTTCATGATGCTTTATGGCGTCTTTCTCTGTAAAGTTTACTCCCGGTCGCGTTTTCTTTCTTAAGCTGTCAAGTCAGGTGCAAGCGCATCGTGAGAAAACCTTGACTTATGGTTAATATAAGTCTGAATTCGCCAACGTGCGGTCTTGAATAAGCATGGTGATCAATGCTCGTATCTTTTCTGTATGAAAAGAGGCCCTTGCCCTGCAATGGACAGTAATTAAATAGGTAGACTATAATATAATCATAAGGAAAAGAGATGGAGAAAAAAAACAGTGGCACTCCGGGAGTGCCGACAGAAGTGAATACAAAACACAAACAAGATACTTTGCCATCACTCACTGACATATCGGATATACATTAAAACCGAGTACATCCCGAAGACAGCCGAACACATCCGAAGCGGGTATTTTTTTAATCGTCTTATAAACAAACCACGCGCGGCGCGAGTTCAATGGTGTTTTCCCATTTAAAAAAAAGCCCAACGTGCCTAAAGAAGTTTTCACTTCAGAAATACAAATCAAACTTAATTTCCAAGTAGCTATAGCATTGTACAGACGCCAGCACATCAAGCTACCCGAAACCACAGAATAAAGAAATACAGTATTGTTACTCGGCCGTAACCTTGATGTAAATGCCTACAGCCGCGCGGTACGTAAACATGCGATAGGGCTGCCCGCCTCCAGTATTTTAATTACATTTGCCTACTTTGTGTTTCCATTTAGTTTTGTTATTGTATTTTACTGTGTGTACATAAATAATTTTATATAAACAAATAAAATACTTTGTGAATTGAATAGGAAGTGTTTAATAAAAATGCGTGTTGTTTTGATCGCCGCCGCACGACTCCAGCTAGTGAGCAGCAGCGCGCTGTTGCTATTCAAATTTCGAACTAATCGCCGCGCGGCGCCAGTCAGTAGGCAGCGCTAGCGCGCTGTTAAAATGGCGGGAAAGCAAGTGTGCATTCACAGATTGATTTTATTTAAAATTAAAAAAACAGTTTATTCGGTAATTTAAAAACTTGGCTGCATGCTCTAGTGTCTTTGCCAACATTTTCACGCAGCCACGGCAGAAAATAATCCTCGCGCCATTTTTCTCAAATTTTCTTTTCTTTGTACTTGTATTGTGAAATGTTTTTTTTTTTCTGTTTCCTCGCAAATGTGTTAAAAAACGTCGTACGATATACGTGCGTATTGGTTATAACATCTTAACGCACTAATATCGTAATGTACTATTACAGAATTATAATCATTAAAGTCATCAACACAACTCTCTAAGACCATGTAAGTCCAAAGAATGATGATTTCATGAAACAGTTATTCTTATTACAGTAACAGTTATTCAATAAAAATAATTAATTTTATTCATAAAAGTATGCAATCATTTCATTAATGTTTTGTTATGATGTTGTCACGTTAAACTATCGTCCGTAAATCGACTTTACAGACAACCAACTTTTTTGTAGTACCTATTATTCATACACACAGTACAATAAACAACTATTATTAATAATAAAAACCACGTCTTTACTTTGAATTATACAAACTAACAAAACACACATGCGCCGAGGTTTTAACACAAGCGTACCTACCGTTTAATGATTCATGAACCGCCTATAACTACCTACCTCACTCGTGTTTATCACTTTCCTTTACTCTATTCACTTCATTTATTAATCCAGACATCTTTTTTTCGGGAGATAAAATGAAATACTTATCCATTAAAAATACACACATTATGTACCTACCTACAAGTAAGTAAAATTATTTTATAGTCTTACCTTTCAGAGTTTCCAGGTAATCTAAAAAAAGTTATCTCTGGATGCGTTATTGACGAATTCATGCAACCAAAAACAGCACAATATAGCCTACTCGTCATATTAAATATGTACTTGAACTTATTTTTAGTGCAAAAATCGCGCGGTTATTGTTAAAAAAAACAACACACCGTCCGTTCGTCACTGCAGCACAGTCGCGACTGTCTGCATGCTGAGCTCATGCCGTGGTCGAGGCGCGTAGGTATAGCTCGCGTTTCGTCCGTTTGTATGAAGACCTCGTACTGTATGTCTTTATACTGTGCCGAAACTGTCAAATTTTCCCAATCAACCTTGAACCTTACGCTGTAGCGCGACATAGTTGAAAGTCTATTAAAGAAATTTGACAGATTGTAAGTAGCTTGATGTACTGGCGTCTGTACTTATCACATGTATTTTTATATA
Source organism: Luperina testacea (assembly GCA_927399505.1). Taxonomy (NCBI): domain Eukaryota; kingdom Metazoa; phylum Arthropoda; class Insecta; order Lepidoptera; family Noctuidae; genus Luperina; species Luperina testacea. The sequence continues at coordinate 8,406,008 of OV656771.1, forward strand.
ACGTTAAATACCTAATTACTTATTAAGATAGTACTAGTAACATCAATTCATAATTTGTCAGCAAAGTCGGGGAGATAATTATCAACAAAAATCGATCAGTTGATTACACGAATGATAAACTTGCAATAAATACAGCTGTTGTGTCGAATGCACACGATTTCTCCATTTTCGCAGTGATTATGAAGACTGTCCTATGGTTCCTTGTCGCCACGGGTAAGTGAAACGAATTTTTTGAACAGCACCCTAATTGTGTAACACGCTAATATTTGAAGGATTATTGCTTATATATTTATCCATTGTTTTATATGTTCGAAAAATTTGCCTGCTCAACAACGTAAATAACGCAATTAATTTTGTTGAGCTGTCGAAATTAAGGCCATTCTTACTTCCAATGTGTTACGCAATTACCACACTGCCTCCTGTGATTAAAACCTGAGAAAAAATAATAAATATTTCGATTTAGAATCGACTTTTTTTGATCGACTAATTCTATGGTCATTAGAATGCATGTTCGGTCAAGTTAGATATTATCGGTGTTCATAGAATACAATATATTTATTTGCTTTAAAACATGGTACCTACATTAAGGTTTTATAAATAGAATTATGATAAATGATAAATGATAAATGATTTATTTTTTGTAAGTAGGTTTGTACAAACACTTTTACACGTCAATAATATTTTTTAAACTAGATGAGGTCGGCGTTTCCTATCTGACATATGATCTTACATGTTTCGCCAATGACTGGCATACAAATATTTAAACATGTTAAATGTAAAAATTTATAATTCAGAACACCTTGTTTGAAATAAAACGACGAGAAGTGTCGTGGAACACCCGGTTGGAACGAAGTTCGTTTCGTTACACAGACGCCAGCACATCAAGCTACCTGAACCTGTCAAATTTTCCCAATCAACTTTGAACCTTGTGCTTCAGCAATAAAATTGAAAATCTATTAAAGAAATTTGACAGATTTTAGTAGCTTGATGTGCTGGCGTCTGTATATTATGTATTAAATAACAGCCATAATTAAATAAATTATCGTTTGAGAGTATCTGGACCAAAAAAAATATAATGAAGAAAGGGTAATAAAATTGTATATAGTTTTTGTTTATTCTATATATATTTTTTTATAATTAATTAGGTATTATAAAACTATTTAATCAGCACATTCAATTTTAGTAACATACACTTGTAAAGACACACATACTATATTAAAAGTGTTGTGGCTGTCAAAATGTTACACTTTTTTCGATTTAGCTCTCATTCATCACACATCACAAGTCAAAGTGTGCAAAGTATAACGTGCTAAGTATAAGAAACTTCGTTCCGATAATCATGCGACTTATGCAATTCATAATTGAGTGCTTCTTGATCAGTGATTTCTGATTAAAACGTACCTACTCTCTGACTTAAAACTTTTAATAAACAGACTCCATAATGGAACTGGACTCCAAGCTCCGAAGAGTTATTATCTTTAGTAAATAAAAACCTCATTTTTTACTAAACCCGTTTGCATTTCTAGCATATACCGCATCTGCGGTGCCGGTAAACACTGACTACTCTGAGAACCATGTTTATCCACGGTTCATCAAGTTCCCGGATGGAAAAGGTGTCCTTCATGATGTAGACCTAGAAGCTCCTCTTGATCAGGAAATTCTTGACGATGTCAACAGGAACCCGGCTAACAATATATACTTGTTATTTACCAGGTAAGCAATACTTTATAACTAAGAAATTAATTATCGTACGGTCTAAAGGCGTATTCTCAAACAACAATTAGCTACTTTATGAATAAATAGGTAGGAGGGAAAGATTTTGAAAAATTCTGATGGATGAGTGCCAAAAGTGAATAAAACTTTTAATAGAATATGCTATTTTCACAATTTTGGTGATCTGATAAGAAAAAACGTGCAGTTGAACACTGAGTAGTGCCTTTAAAATAAACTTAACCTATCAAAAATTCCTATTTCAGACGCAACCCTTCCTCATCCCAGACATTGGTCATGAACAATGTTGGTTCGATCACCAATTCTAACTTCAACGCTCGCGTGCCCACCGTAGTCATCGTCCACGGCTGGCTCAGCAACCAGGACTCCGATATTAACCCTGTTATCAGAGATGGTAATTACATTTTTCTCATCAAATTCTTGTCTTACTGTCAGGGTTTGCTTTATCGTTATTTAAATATTGTCTTGCGTTTTTATAGCGTATCTTAGGAGATATGACGTCAACGTTATCGTTCTGGACTGGAGAAGGCTTGCGATTTCTAACTACGTGACAGCCGCTAATGGAGTCCCAGCTGTCGGTCGTGGTCTTGGACAGTTCCTGGCTTTTCTAAACTCCGTGACTGGGGCACCCTTCGAAAATATGCATCTTGTCGGCTTCAGTTTGGGTGCTCATCTTGTTGGCAATGCTGGTAGAGAGCTTAGGGGAAGAGTCGCTCGTGTCACAGGTGATTACTATTTTCTGAAACAATCCCATACATTACATTAAAATGCCTCAAGTATGCCCTAACTATATATAATTTTTTAGGTCTGGACCCCGCTGGTCCCCTATGGAACTTAAACTCTGACCGCATTAACGCCAACGATGGAGTCTATGTCGAGGCTATCCACACCGATGGTGGCTACACGGTCGGCGGACTCGGCATTGGATCTGACGTCGCCAACTCTGACTTCTACGTCAATGGTGGTATCAGCCAACCTGGCTGCCTTACTAACATCTGCAACCATAACAATGCTTGGAGATACTTCGCTGCTACTGTCACATACCACCACATTTATGGAAATGCGTGCTCAAGCTCATGGCAAATCACTTGGGATAGCTGCAGTGGCCATCGACTCAACATGGGCAACAGTGATCTGAGGAAACGGGGGTGAGATTTTTGTCTTCTGCTTTACTGTCGTTTGGAAACCTAGAATTTCGTATAAATTATTTATTTATTATTGATTGTGTTTATTTATGAAAAAAATAACAGAGTTTTTTTATAACAAGCTAAATACAAACGCATGTCCGTTTGGAAAGAATTAACAATTTCCATTTTATTTTCAGATCTGGAAGGTTCCGCGCTAACACCGGCAGAAGATATCCTTTCTAATTCCTGGCTATGTATAAAATTGATCTTCGCTAATTTTTTGTGTTTTACTTAATTATGCAGAACATCATATTATGAAGGTATATAATTATGTACTATTATGAGTAGTACTAGTCCTACCAACATAATCGGAATCACTAATATTATAATAGCGAATGTTTGTGAGTGTATGTGTGTTTATATTTTTGTTAATTCTTCACGTTCAAACGGCTGGACCGATTTTGATAAAGTTTTGTATAGAGCTAGCTGACACCCTGGATTATTATATAGGCTACTTTTCGGATCGACATTTACGCAGGTGAAACCGCGGGGCGCAGCTAATGGTTCATAAACTATTATGTTCCCACTGCTGGGACACAGGCCTCTTCACTGTGAGAAGAAGTGGGCCATAATTCACAATGCGGGCCCAGTTCGGGTTAGTACCGGTACGGTGGTACGGTGGCGTGAGCTACTTATACTGCAAGAAAATATCATAAAAGTTTGCTGACACAATATTGTACTGCGTGGCCAGCACGTTAATTGCATGACACACTTGTTATCAAAATCGCTTGCATATTGATTACTTCAATACACATTTCAATACATTATACATAGACTGTTGTCATCCTAATTGGACCAACAACCTTGAAAAGAAAGCTAGGATATACTGATTGCAAAAGCTGGAAAACCAAGTATTGTAGCACTACTTGATAGAGGCCCATGTAAATTTTACAGCAGTGTACTTACGCTAGGCTAAATTGATTGATGAATGAATAAAGTTATTTTTCACTTTGTAGTGTTTTCAGGAAGTCGGTTGTTTTTTTTTTTGTATAAAGTTTTTATTTTTCACTTTTTAGTGGGTAAGTTTGTAATTTATCTAAGTTACAATTGCCTAATGTCAACTACTCATCACCTTTTACAAAATATTGTTTTTCCCGATGCAGGGACGTTATTTGTTTCCCGAGGAGTTCTCTTAGTAAGAAACAGGAGAACTGGAGCTGATTGAAAAGTCACCATCAGCTCCGCTTCACCATACGCATTGTAACGAGCATAAATTGCTTAGCAAACAACTTCAAATTACCTAATCGAATCGCAACGCGTGAAATACTTGTTATTGAATAGTTCCGATGACCATCTGTGGTCTTTATCATCAGTTCCACTTCACCAAATCGAGCTTTCCGAAAGCAAATGCACGAGTTACTATAAAAAAAATACTCAAATCGCTATAGGTGTGCCTATAAAATTTGAGGGTTTCCCTCGATTTCCGTGGGATTCCCTCATCAGATTCCGACATGGTTAAATAGGACCACCTCAGGACCATACCCTTTGAAACAAAAAAAGAATTTTGAAAATAGGTCCACAATGATGGAGAAATCGGTGAATATACATAAAAAACATAGGTACATAAAGTCGAACATATAACCTCCTCCTTTTTGGAAGTCGGTTAAAAAGTAAGAAAGGATGCTAAGCAAAAACGAAGTAACAGCGTGGGCTGGCGATGCGATGCGACGGGGTACGTCGGGGGAATAAGAAATTGACGCGGTATAAGTCGATGTATATTGTCGACGTCGACTAACATAGTGCGACAGATACAAGCGGCCATCTAAATCTAAGCAATCTCAACTATAATCTCTTTATATCTGAATTATCTATCAATATTTATATCTATCTTCACATATTGCGAGATGCATGTGATATGAGGCGGTGAATATTTATAGGATAGCCATAATGCCATAGCATTAAACGTAGGATCAGAACGCGGCTGTTGATAAGGCTCACGGAGTTAATTTGTGAGTTTGTGTGTAGGAGGTAATCTTCGGAACTACAGGGCCCCAATTCTGTATGGTAATTATTATTCCCCGCGAAATCATACCATGTCAGTCTCGTGTCTTGTAGACAGCAAGGAATCGAAATGTCAACCGTACGGACAACATGCATTTTGACAGTTCAAACCACGCCAACTTTGCGTTCACATCTTGCGGTTTCGTTCATTGTGTCATAGAGAATATTACGTTAATAGCAGATGTCGGGATTATCTATGGAATTGACGTGGTTTCGAAGTATGGAATCATAAGAAGGTCACAGTGAATTAGGGAGGGCCCAAAAATCCGATTTTTTATTCACTAATGGGAACTTACAGTATTGCCAACAAACTTTGGCTCTGTAGAGCGTTGTCTTTATCACTCCTGTGTCAAAAACTCCATGTGCCGTATCAACAGTTACGTACTGTCTTATTGTTGAACTACCTACTTTTAATTGATAAGTACTAAGTAGGTAATAGTATTAAGGATCTTTAGATAATAATAAAGCAAACAAGTAATTTATTTTGTAGGTACGCAAAAACAGGTATAAATAATCAAAACTCAATAAATATAGGAAAATCCATAATCTCGTACTAATCATCTAACATTATCATTCATCATATTAATAATCTTCTAACATTGATCAATATCTATCATTCCTTGATGATAACTTTCAATAAATACCGCTACTGCCGCGAATTTTTTCATACGATCACTTTGTTAACATAGTCATCATGAAGACCGTACTTCTATGGTTCCTTGTCGCCACGGGTAGGTAAAATAATAATTATTATGAAATTGTTATTGTATTAAATTTTGTGTTCACTGGTTTTATTCCTTGTTTTTGGAATAAATTTTATCAATCGAAACCATAATAGAAGTAAATTCTTCAAAACGCATTTAGCCAATAAAAGACATGTCGCTTATCAAAACCGTTTCCTTTTCTAGCATATACGGCTGCGGTGCCGGTCAACACTGATTACTCTGAGAACCATGTTTACCCACGATTCATCAAGTTCTCGGATGGCGAAGATGTCTTACACGACGTGGACCTAGAAGAGCCGCTTCAGCAACCAATTCTTGACGAAGTCACCAGGAATCCGGCTAATAACCGATACTTGCTGTATACCAGGTAAGTGATTGTTGACAAAACTGGAAAACAATGACAATGTTTGATTATGGCATTGGCTTCTGTCTGAGTGGCAGAAGAAAAACAACAAACATTTCGAAAACTTGACCATTTGCAGATGCTGCAGAACCACTGTTATAATCTTGACCTCATATAGAAGTACTCTTATTTCAGGCATAACCCTACTTCATCGCAGTCATTGCTAATGAACAATCCTGATTCCATCACTAACTCTAACTTCAACCCTCGTGTGCCAACTGTTGTCGTCGTCCATGGCTGGCTCAGTAACCAAGACTCCAACATTAACCCTGTTGTTAGGGATGGTAATTGAAGTTTTCTTATAAAATTCTTGTGCCCTCGTATTATGAAAATTAACAATGTTCTATGTAATTACTCTCTTATATTTTACAGCGTATCTTGGAAAATATGACGTGAACGTCATCGTTTTGGACTGGAGAAGGCTTGCGATTTCCAACTACGTGACTGCCGTGAGAGGAGTCCCTGCAGTTGGTCGTGGTCTTGGACAGTTCCTGGCATTCTTGAATTCCGTCACCGGAGCACCTTTCGAATCTATGCACCTTATCGGCTTCAGTTTGGGCGCTCATCTTGTTGGTAACGCTGGTAGGGAGCTAGGAGGAAGGGTTGCTCGTGTTACAGGTAATAACGATTTTCTTTTTTTTTTCCTTAGTATCATTTAAAGAATCAAAGATTCCGTTCGATGAAGAGTTTTTTGCAAATACTTTTCATGACTGTTCCAATTTGCCTGCATGTACTGAGTTAATTTAAGTTTTCGGGGTGTTCTACCTTATATTGATTTCTAGCTCTCGACCCTGCTGGGCCACTATGGAATCTCAACTCCAACCGTATCAACCCTAATGATGGAGTCTACGTCGAGGCTGTCCACACTGATGGAGGTTACACCGTCGGCGGTCTCGGCATTGGATCTGATGTTGCTGACGCTGACTTTTACGTCAACGGAGGCATCAGCCAACCCGGCTGCCTCACTAATATCTGCAACCATAACAATGCTTGGAGATACTTCGCTGCTACTGTCTCATACAACCACATTCATGGAAATGCGTGCTCAAGCTCATGGCAAATCACTTGGGATAACTGCAGTGGCCAACGACTCAACATGGGCAACAGTGATCTGAGGAAACGGGGGTGATATTTTTGTCTTCTGCTTTATTGTCGTTTGGAAACCTAGAATTTCGTGTAAATTATTTATTTATTATTGATTATGTTTATTTATGAAAAGAAACAACAGAGTTTTTTTTTTATAACAAGCTAAATACAAACACATGTCCGTTGGGAAAGAATTAACAATTTCCATTTTATTTTCAGATCTGGAAGGTTCCGCGCTAACACCGGCAGAAGATATCCTTACTAATTCCTGGCTATGTAATAAAATTGATCTTCGCTAACTTTATGTGTTTTACTTAACTATGCAGACATATTATAAAGGTATTTACACGTACACTCTGCAAACCTAATTGGTTTACATCCCATACACACGGATAGCTGTGTCGGTATTTATAGTTACGCAGACAAACGTTAATTAAAACGAGCGAGGTATGTTTTTTTATTAGTTTGCGTATGTCGCGACATACGCAAACTAATCTCTAGTTATTGCCTATTGGAGCGACATGTCGCTCCAATAGGCAATCATCTGCGGCGGCTGAATGGCTAAGAGTCTCCGAGCTAAACCGCGGACAGACAGACAGACGGACGGAAATGGCGAAACTATAAGAGTTCTTTATTGGCTACGGAACCCTAAACCGGTAAATTCTGTGTGTAAAATAATAATACGAGTTTTCAGCAAATTTCAATTGTTCTTTGGAAAAATTTACAGAAAAAGGTCTTACACATAATCTAAAAAATATACATCGATCATTAGACGATGTAACAAAAACAATGAGTAAGCATTTATTTACTAAACAAATATAAATCGGCCTTTTTCTCTGTTTCGAGCTCAATATGGATAGGAGCTTCCAGTATCCATGCGATACATGCCTGATCTGAAAGAATAAAAAAGGGGAAATATTATATACTTTTTAGTTACTTTTCTTCTTTGTGCAACTTTCCACCGTGTAACTTTCTACTATTCTTATAAATTCTTATCCGTATGAATTCAAATTTTTGTGATTTGTATCATCATCATTTCAGCCGAAAGTCGTCAATTGCTGGACATAAGCCTTCCCCGAACACTCTTCGACTGGGGCATATACTAAAAGCTAATCGTATCAGTAAACCTGGGCCGACAACTATCACCTGTCTGGCTCGCAATTTTTTTTTATAATGAGTACGAAGAGAGAGAGAGAGAGAACGAGAGAGAGAGAGAGATGAGTAGGTACGTTTTGTTCGTATGTTTACGAAGAAGGTATAATAATATTATTACGACCTTCTCCGTGCCAAGGTAACCTTGATATTCTCTCGTAGAGTCACGGAGAATCTACTACCAAAAATAATTACTTTTGGTAGTATATTTAAATTCTGACACTGAAATTGTTCTAACGAAACGAGTAAGATAATTATAACTTACCCAGTTTTCCTCAAATCATCATTACCCATGCGCAGCTGGGCGCCGCGGCAGGTATTTGATGTGATTTGCGCTTGAGTTGTGCATCGTCTCCCAATCATATGATTGTAAGTGATAGTAGCGGCGAAGAACTCGACAGCACGATTGTGGTTGCAGAGGTGGCTGCTGCAACCAGGCTGGGTGACACCACCGTTGGGGTAGAAGTCAGCGTTAGCGACGTTGGAGCCGATGCCGAGAGCACCAGAGTCTGAACCGCCATCGGTGTGGATAGCCTCCACGTAGACAGCGTCGTTACCATTGACGCGATTTGAGTTGAAGTTCCATAGGGGACCAGCAGGGTCTAAGGCTGTAAGAAAGTAATTTGATTTTAGTCTTATATAATTTATACAATAACTGAGTATCTATCTAAGAATAAAGCAAACAGGCGCGACACGCGAAGCGAACGCGAAGCGAACGCGAGCGACACAAAGGCACGGCACGTTGCGCGACTTGGGGTGTCTTTGTGTCGCGCGTGATTTTATCGCGTGTCGCGCCTGTTTGAAGGAGCCTTAAATGCCCAGACACGCTATTGGAATTTTGAAAGAATGTAAATTGTGATCTTTTATAAATGTAATCAACACATTGCTAGGGAATTTTATTGCACCATTGCCAAGTACTAATTCTTAGCAGTTAGTAAATACATTATTAACGGAGTTTGAACTTAAGATCAATATACCTGTAACACGCGCAGCTCTGCCACCAAGTGCTCTTCCAGCGTTACCAACTAAATGAGCGCCCAAACTGAAGCCAACGATGTGCATTTGGGTGAAGGCATGACCAGTTACTCTGTTCAGGAATGCCAGGAACTGTCCAAGACCACGACCGACATCTGGGACCCCTCTTGTGGCAGTCACGTAGTCGGATGCAGCAAGACGTCTCCAGTCACAAACGATGACGTTCACGTCGCTCTTACGGAGATAGACTGAGGAATTGACAAAATAGATCTTAGAAGATCCTAAATAAATAAAAATGGTTAAAGTCCTGTGATCAGCTAAAGGTTCGTTAATTCCTGGTTCCTGAGCTAGTTAATTCATTCTAGAAAATCCTGCAAATGAGAAACCTTAGTTTATGCAAACAGTAAATCTGTTTACTTCGATAGTTAATTCGACCTTACCGATGCTACTCGTATATTGTTATGGGTATTTTAACCACAAGAACAGAATACATAAGTGTAATTTATGTCTCATCCAATTCAATGGGCAAATATTGTTCTTACATGCTCATTATCAACCCAGACGGCTTGTGTCCTAGCAGTGGAAAGATTATAAGCTCATTATGACTAATCAATAAATATCAGATCGTAAACTTTTTGAAAAATCTAAAACAGTAGCATAATGATAAAACAAACCAATCTTTATTTTATCTTTTCAAAAGTAGGTATTCTTACCGTTTCTGATCATGGAGTTGGTAGAAGTAAACTGATTGCTGAGCCAACCGTGAGCAATCACAACAGTGGGCACGTTGGCATTGAAGTTGGACCTAGTAACGGAAGCTTCGTCATTGATCACCAGGGTCTGGGATATGACCTGGTTACGTCTGTAATAAGTTTAAATCAAAATTAATATACATAACTACTACAACTATTCTATGAGTTAACAGATCATTATTATTTAATTCTAAGGACGATTTCTGGTCATAGCTTAAAGAATCGCCAGATATCAGTAAATGTGGCGATGCTTCCCGGAGGCCCAGTGTCCTGATATATCAATCGTCCAGCAGGCTTCTCGCGTTTCCAGCAGATTTCAACAAATATAATTTTGATTATCATCTGCCTAGCCTGTTCCCAACTATGTTGGGGTCTGCTTCCAGTCTAACCGGATGCAGCTGAATACCAGTATTTTACATGAAGGACTAATAATTACCTAATATAATTACTTGATGAATTTAATTTTATATATTTGTCTGAAATAAATTGATCGATGAAATATCATGATTAATTGAATCGAGGGTTTCTCTAGAAAGTTCTATAGGTATTCAGAAGCAAGATTCAATATAAACTACTCTATCAAAATATGTCACATCGTCTTAGGAAGATGTAATAAACTTTCCTAATACCAACTAGCTTTATAATTTATAATAGGTTCCTACATATAAAATAATAGAAACAATAAAGAGTTAGCTTCGGCCCCTCGTATGCCTTCCAAAGGTCTAAGAGCCCAGGCTCCCTAAAAATATCAAAAGACGTATAAAAAAAATAATACTGATATACTGACTATAAGATAACAATAAAAATTAAACGCTCGCAATAAAAACCTAAGTGTTAAAATGCCCAGAAGCGTAGTTATCATTAGCTTTCTTTTCCCCTTTTATAGCTCTCTCGAGCACCACTTCATTCCCGTTGCTTCATTGATAACTTTATGGGACAAAGAAATAAACTCAAGGAGTAAAGATATTCCTTCAGTTTATTTCTTGAGCTGCCGGTCGATTCTGCAAAAATCTCACCGTGAAAACTTAGGTGAAGTGAGTTTGTTTTTGCTAGGAATTGACACTATTGACAGCTCACTCCACGCTCACTTCACCTAAGTTTTCACGGTGAGATTTTTACAGAATAGCCCCGCTGTATATGAATACAGGCTGACCTGCTAACATAACATAATCCGCCGATAACGTTCCCATTTCTGGGACACAGGCCTCCTCTCTGTGAGAGGGAGTGCTGTAGAGTGTGTGAGTGCTATAGACTACTGTAGAGTCTGTTGGAGACTGGCCTGCTAGCTACATGACTATTACGAGTACTACCAAATTTGATTCGATTTAATGCAAAAACGTTAATTGAGGAGAGGTTTACATGACTAGAGATTTTAAGATTTTTTTTTTTTAATCAGAACTTCCAAACTACTGATTTTCGCGGAACATGTTGCATTTAGGTAAATCTATGGGATTTCCTAGACATAAAAAATTTTGGACCATTATAAATGGGTCACCCTTTATAAGTGTAAAATGTAAATAAATGATGTCTTTTAAACTGGTGGAGATGGAGCCTATGACCCGAATTTTAATAAGATCAGCTGCAGATGTCATATGTCTTCGAATTTATGGTTCTAGGACATGCCGGTTTCCTCACGATGTTTTTATTCACCGTTTTGAGAACAGTGGTTGCGGGCTTTACCTTACAATATTTCCAAATAACACAAAATAACTTAAACTTAAGTTTAAAAATGTGCAACGGATCCCTATTGTAAGCAGTAAAACCTTAGATTTACGAGAAACAAACCGATCCTCTCAATTTACTCTTTTAAATTCACAGGTTTGAGAAATCGTTTTTCTATAGACTACCTTTGTGTCCCAGACTATGTAAGTAGAACTAGCGGTAAATAATTAAACTGACTGTGTACTTGTGTAGTTCTCGGCACCTAACATAGCGGACATTTTCTGTAGGTGTTATATAGGTGACTATCTGTGCCCCGTAGTTTCACCCGCACAACTCTCGATCTCGTAGGACTATCGAGATAAAAAGTATTCTATTTCCTAAATCAGGTTATGTTCTACCCGTGTGCCAAACTTCATTCAAATCAGTTTAGCCGTTTTAGCGTGGAAGCGTAACAAATAAAAATTTAAAAAATCTAATCTTTTCTCTTTTAGACAAAGGTAGTTTTTCAAAAACATCCGGTGATCGCCAACACACGTGTAAAGTTATTTCCGTAAATAACTTACCTTCAAATGGTTCAGGTACAGACGCCAGCATATCAAGCTACCCGAAACTGTAAATTTTTCCCAATCACCTTTCAAACCTTATGCTTTAGCGATAAAGTTGAAAATCTATTAAAGAAATTTGACAGATTGTAGTAGCTTGATGTGCTGGCGTCTGTACTTGGATGGGTTTTTTGCGTGGGGACCTCACAAATATGAGGCTATTTGTCCCAGGAAGGAAAAGAGCCGGAAAGTCCTACAAAAGCTTTTTAACGTGGATATATTATACAGGTTGGTAGTGACATCGACGCGCAAACTATAACCTCGAATTCAGCACATGACTTTAGACCACATATCGCAGAAATTTTTCGTCGATTCAAAATCAAATTCATCTGTTTCATAAAAGCGTTCCATACATTTTGATCTACGCGGTCAAAATTTATGGAACAACATGATTCTCATGTACTGAATCCATGGTAGCAGGTTGCGCGGCGATGTCCCTGCCACCTTGTATTCATGATCACCCAAGTCTGGGAGAGCTTCGTCGTCTTCCTACCGATTAAAACTTTACACTTCTCCATTTCCATCAAACGGGGACCAACCATACCAGCACCCTGATTGCGTAACACAAAATCAATCACAATCTGAATCATTTTAAAGGATGTTGCTAAACCATTGCTTTAAATATTCGAAAAATGTACCTGCTCAGCAACGTAAATAACGCAATGGATGTTTTTGAACTGTCAAAAACATCCATCCATTGCCATTGCCACTGTTAGTGTGTTACGCAATTACCCCGCAGTTCCCATTAGGATACCAAAAGGTAATAAATCTAACCTAGTATACAGCAGATACAAGTTATTAGCTGGATCCTTGGTTATTTCATTGAGGAGTTCCATGTCAGGTTCAGCCTCGAGGTCCACGGTGTGCATGACACCCTCGCCATCAGGAATTTGGACATATCTTGAGTACTCATGTTCTTTCTCTTGTTCTGCTACCGGCACCGCTGACGCGATGTAGGCTGGAAAAAGAATTTATAAAGTTTAGAATTGGAATGGTTAGTTCGAGAGTCCGTAATGACATTTAATTTGGGTGTGGTCCTGTCTTGTTTGAGTCTGACTTCATGACCACTGTTCTCAAAACAGTGGAGAAAAACGGCATGTCCTAGAACCGAAAATTCGCAGACATGTGACATCTACCAACCAGCACTGGGTACGTGTGGTAGATTACGGCCCACTCCCTCCCACCGAGAGGAGGTCTGTGTCCCAGCAGTGGGAGCATTATGGGTTGATTATGCGATCTTGTCCTATATTTTGTCTATGTCAATCCTGTTGAAAGTCGTTGTAGAAATACGAAAAGCTTTGTAAGCTATTGCCACTTATCTATGCTCGTTGGTCTCGTTGATTCACTATCAACAATTTGACCGCCATCAATGGATTTTTATTTTAGCCACACCACGATACGAATGACCAGCTGGTTAATGTGACCAGAGATGTTAAAATTTTCAAACATTGTCTTAGAAATAAAAGCAGGAAGTAATAAATACAAAACAATTTTGTTAGAAGTAAGGATTCCTGCGAATGTAACCAAAAAAGGAAACAAAACGACATACCATTCAAACAAAGAGACAACTAAGAGCTTTAGTGAAAAAAAAAAGTTACGTACCGGTAGAAACTAAAACCAATAGTAGTACCTTTCGCATTGTTGCAATAACCATTTACTAATATATCTGTTATTGTCGATAGCTTGCTATTTATTTTTTTTGGTATTTTTTTTTATCACTCATGATTGTGTTGATAATGTTAATCTTATCCAATTAATATTTTAAATCTTATTGTTTTGGAAGTGTATATTATAATATGATAAAAACATATTGGCTATCTGTACCTGCTTGCGTTAAGAGATAATTAATTAATCAAAACATTTATCGACCCCTAATGAGTAGTCGTTAGTGAGATAGAACATTTTAGATTTAAGTATCAACATACCATAACATGACGCCTGTTTTTCTCGAAAGGTTAGGCAGAGGTGTGCCAGTACACCCACATGTACTTTTAAGTCCAATGTCAAAGGAGGTCAGCCAATTGCCCACAACTGGGCATAAATCTAAATCCGGGCATTTACTGAGAAATTCTAGACGGAAAAACCCAATAGGGACTAAAATAGCTTTTAAATCCCTAGGGACTAAAATTGATTTGAATTTGGAATATGGATATTGTTAGTAAAAGTTCCAATCACCAAAGAGATCAATCACGAACATTGTATGAACAAGTAACAGGCTGTATGATAAAGTAAAAAGCGCGCGAGCCAAATTAAAAAAAGTTTGTGAAAAAATAAAAAAACGCGCGAAAAGCATTCTGCCTTCGTTCGTAATTGTTTATTCAAAATTGTATGTAAATAAATAAACGTATCATTCTTATTCATTAGTTGCGCTTACTTATTTTTTCATAGAGGTTGATAAAAAGTAAGGTGTCCACCTCGGAAACAACACTATTTAAGCTCGAGTGACGTATTTCAAAGAAACATTGTCGCCTTCAGAATAGTCCTTTGCTCCCTTGGCAAACAATCTACTATTTTTTCTAAAAAATGTTTTTTCCTTTAATTTCTAGACTGGATTAGGATGATCAACCCTGTATCTAAGAGGTACTGAAATTGATATCTTCTTCATGGCTTCTTGGTTACCGTGAAAGTTGAGTGTGAGAAACTACAATGTATTTAATTACTGTACCTAATCTAATTGAAAAAAAATTCTCACCAGACGATGAAACCTGCTACTTTCTGCCATTACAGGAGGTCTCCTGAAACTATACTCTTGTTACTATGTTCTTACAGGTACACCTGAAAATTAATCTTTTTTGTTCATAATTATTGTTTTTATCGATAGCAAACTATCATCACAAACCTTTAAATCCGTGATAAAAACTGTGATTTTTATCTTTTTATGTGACGTTAATTATGTGTGTACCTCGTACCTAAATTGATATTACCTATTTACGTATATCACAAAGGTATTTATTTCTCAAAAGAGAGAGAGAAAGAGAAATTGAAATCAAATTCTAAGTAGCTCTTTTTGAATAGATGCGATAAAAATCTATTTGATTTATTCTGCACAAACAAACCGCACATTACAAATTTGGTAACGTTACTTTCTATGTATGCACGGCGTGTTGTGTTGAGGTGGCTGCTGGAGATGCAGAAAACCTCAAACGGCGCAAATATAACAACCTTATTGCGAGCTATATTATGTTCAAGCCGTTTGGGGTTGAAATACTAGAGCAGTGGGGTCCGAGTGCTTATTGAGTATTTCGGGATATCGCCAAGCGGTTGGTCGACTCTTCACGTGGCCAGAGAGCTGGCCTGGTTTTAGGTCAAAGAATCAGCATTGCCACCCAATGTGACAACACTGCCAGCATTTTGGGCACTTTTCCCACTGACGGCGGAGCGGACGAACTTTTTTGTACATAATATAAATATTTTAGTGTTAGATTGTATATTTTATTAGATATAACATGGAATTTAAAAAAGATATGTATTCAAAAATATAATTAAAGTGACATAGTTTTTCCCCTCTTAGTTTCATGGCGTCATTGTATAAGAACTCACTAAAATAAGAAATGAGAAAACTTTTCTTTAATCAGCAACTTGTGACCACTAGATCTTAGATGAAAGTTTTCGTGGAGATAACTTAAAATTATGTTTCCAGCGTCTGTCACGTTTCATCATGTCCAGTGCAGTTCGGAGAATCTTTTTATTAAAGAGGGTAAAGTTTAATTAAACTAGTAAACGAGGATTCGTAAGAACGATTCGAGTTCCTTCATGACACACATAATAGATATCTGAGATCATCGGAAAACCTGAGACTAGAGATGCCGGATGCATTCCACCAGTTTCTATGACAAATCTTTTACTATTCAAGCAGTACGGTTATGGAATGACTTGCCCGTGTCGGTAAGGCGTGCTCAATCTGTCCACGTTTAAAATTATGGTAAAAAAGCACTTCCTCTCTCCTTAAACATCATCATTATATTATCTTTGCTCCTGTTTCATGTTTATTTTTATATGTATATATTTATTTAGATTAGTATAATATACTTTATGTATGTATTTATTGTATTATGTAAATGGTACACCACGGACTACCTACAGTATTTGTTTATCCTTCCCCTTTTTAAATCCATCCAAAGGTTGTCTTTAAAAGATCGCTCTTAGCGATAAGACCGCCCATTGTGTCACCCATTGTACAGTTTCTATGTATATTGATGTTTGTAATTTATATGGTTTACATAATAAAGAGTATTTTATTCAATTCTATTCGTATTGAGATTAAAAAGGGTTATCTGATTATAATTTGTTGTGAAAGCACCCAAATATGAAATGATTTTAAAATGGCTTTATTTTTCTCATCAAGGAACACATTTTCAGGACTCAATGTAGAAGCTAGTCCTGACGCAGTAATTCATTAGACTTCTACAAGTCTAATGAATTACTGCGTCAGGACTAGTGTTCAAATGTAACCTCAGATGTCTACACATCTGAGGTTACATTTGAACACTAGTCTTACGAGTTTTGTAATGTGGTAGATGCAACGTGATCCAAATAAACAAATGAAATACATATCCGATGAGACCGAGATAAAATCAATAACATTTACAAACTTCATAAGCAGGGTCTAGTGGGACGTGCCGGCAAGTGGGTGCTACCCTTCAACCTTACCCTAACACTGGTCACTCTCCTCTGGCCTCGAATACGAATCGTCAAATAATGAGGCCGTGAAAAACACTCGCTCCTCACAACTCCTTAGTCCGCAAGTCATCAGCTACAAAACTAATTGAACACGCAAACGCATACACGCAACTCCTAATTTTGTTGCAATAGAGACGATTTTTCCACCATTTCCAATAAATACACTTTCCCGAATCGCTGTTTGATATTCTGAGAACATTTGTGAAATAATAGGACATGCTCCAATTCATGTGCGGAGACACCCATTTGACGTTTGGCAAAATTTAATGAAAATACTAATATGGCGCTTTGAGCACCGAATGACTGCGTGACTTATAATCTCGTGACTCGTTGAGCTTAATATTAATATGAATAATAAATATTTGAATTATTGTAGTAACGTCAGAATACGTTATTTGAAAAATGTAGCAATATTTCATAAACTGTTTCGTGTTGAGTGCAAACAAACAAACAAACACAACAAACACAACAAACAAACAAAACAAACAAACAAAACAAACAAACAAACAAACAAAACAAACAAAACACACAAACAAACAAACAACAAACAAACAAAACAAATACAAACAACAAACAAATAAACAAACAAAACACAAACACACAAACAAATAAAACAAACAAACAAAAAACAAACAAACAAACACAAAACAAACAAACAAACAAAACAAATATTAAAACAAAACAAACTAAACAACAACAATATTTAAACAAATATTTCGTTGTCTACAATGGAAACTAGTTATTTATGAAATTTTCAAGACTTTCATATCTACGAAAGCACATCGAGTTTTCATAAAGTTCTGCATTGTACCTACTTACCATTGAAACTCTCATAGGACAAAGCCGCGGCCATCGCATTGAATTCGCGTGTCACAGCATCGGATCGCTTCGCCATCGCATTCGCTTTGAATTGCCTACGTAAGACGTCGCGTAAGGGTTCACATGTCTTATTACATCATTAGTGCGTCTATCATGCTCGAGTGCCGAACGTTTTTAACTGACTTCTAAAAAGGAGGAGGTTCTATGTTCGCCTGTACATGTATTTTTTATGTATGTTCATCGATATTTTCGTCAATTGTGGACCGATTTTGAAAATTATTTTATTTGTTAGGGGAAAGCTTGCGCGGTGGTCTCATATAAATTTTATTAATTTTGCTTGGCTAGTTTTTGATCAATATTACGTATTTAATCCACTTACACCAAGTGGATTAAATACGTAATGTGTTACAAAACTACTGTTGTTTACATAGCAAGTAGAGATTTACGAGTTAGAGTGGGGTAGATTACCCAAACAAAAAATAATAGTCTTCCAAAAAAAAAACACTACAAAGTGAAATAAAAATAAACGGAAGTCGGTGATAAAAAACGAAAATACAGAACCAAAGTATTTTATTTGGCAGAAACGGAACCAAAGGCAAGCCATTTTACCATCACCAATAGCGGCAACGCGACAATACAACCAAACCAAAAATCTCCACAAGGAATATGATTTTACCGCGAAAACCATATTCTGTGGGGTGTGCAGTAAATATTCATGAATACAAGCGTGCAGTTTGGGTACAGTATTATATGCGACCGCATAAGAAAGCCGTTGAATGCAAAGTGTGCTCTAGAGAGACCCGCCATCGATTCTTCGTCATTATCGATGCATGGCTGCTACAGCGGCAGCGTGGCTACAAATTTTAAAGTTCCGTTGGTATAAAAATTTTAAATCCTTTTTTTCATAATAATATTGAATTGGTATACCTTTAAGTATTTTTAGTGCATTTTGCATTATTGTTGCTGAGTGGAAGCCATCTTGTTTTATGCACAATTTTTCTTTTCACAAGAGTGAAAACTTAACTCCAGTTATTGGTAAAGTATATATATATATATACATATATATATATATATATATATATATATATATATATATATATATATATATATGCAAAACCCACGCATTGTCGAGTGGTTTTGAAGTACCTAATAATAAAAACAGAAAGCTTTTGAGTTTATTGAACTTCATACCAGCCTATGTTAATACAGGAATATGTCAGAAATAAAAGAATATTCTCCGTCCGTTTTCTACCTAAGAATCTATTACAAGAACAATGAACCTCAGGTACTGAATTTTAAACTTAAACTGCTTTGACTAAAGATACTACAGCTTGTACGTAATTGAAGATCTTATTTATAAATTAAATTTCAAATGTGATTTAAACAAATTCCTAATGTTTATCATCCATTTTAATAGAGTTTTTAAATTCAAATCAAGAGTCTATTAGAAGTAAAATTCAAACACAACATTAAGGGCCTTACAGGACCTAAACACAAAAAACGCAAGTTATAGAAACAACAAAAGTATATGATCGACTACAGTAAACAAAATCAGAAAATATATGATATTCTTCAGGATATATGCTAGGTAGATAGTTTGCTGAAAACATAAAACAACTAATTTGATACGATAGAAAAAAATCATGAAGATACCTCTAAAAACTTTCTTTTTACAATAAAAACCATACTAATATACATACAACCATTCTGATTTTTTGTCAGATAATTCTACAAGCAACATACTAAAATACTAGTGTATTAATTTTTTAGTCCAAATAATAGATTTTTTGTAATTAAATAATTGCTTCATATTTTGCAAACCAGCGTTGTGTCATCGCGCTTCTCTTTGTTTTCTATGTTCGACAGTGACCGCGCTTTAGGTCATGTAATAACAAAACAATTCAAACTTCAATTAAGTACATCAGCTTTGTGCTATGACTTATTAGTTTAAATTGTTATTAGAGGCTTTAAGTTCGTGTTATTGCAAGATGAGCTTTAAAAGTAATAAAAGTTTTTTGTTTATTAAACTTTATTAATATTTAATTATTGTTCAGCTTTTTTTATTAAATTCGTATATTACAACTACTTTTGATCAAGTATTGTCTCAACAAAGGTATAGATAGCGTTAATATTCTTTAGTCATTTTAGTACCGACACGATCGATAAACGGCGTTGTCCCATCACTGAGAATTGCTGAAACGCGCTATGGTTTCGTCACCAACTTTCACATAAGCGAGGATTGAAAATGATTAAACTGAAGCATGGATGGAAGAATATTGTAACAGAAATAGTTTTTTTTTTAATCCGTTTGTTTACTGACTTCCTAAATACAAAGATAATTATTTTTTACATAACATAACATAATCAGCCTATAATGTTCCCACTGCTGGGACACTGGCCTCCTCTTGGTGAGAGGGGATTTATTTTTAGATTATTTACATATAATATTTTTTTATTGTGTTCATCGTTTCATATTTTTTAGGTATTATATTGCTAGCATGTTAACTGCACCAATAAGCGAATATTTCAATAAACATAAACTGACCAATGTTGATGAAAAATTAAGT
Source organism: Luperina testacea (assembly GCA_927399505.1). Lineage (NCBI taxonomy): Eukaryota > Metazoa > Arthropoda > Insecta > Lepidoptera > Noctuidae > Luperina > Luperina testacea. The sequence continues at coordinate 8,426,350 of OV656771.1, forward strand.
AAAATAACATAGTAAGTAGGCAACTACTTACTGTGGTATTTTACTTATTTTTTAACTGACTTAAAAAAGGAGGAGGTTCTCAATGCGGATTTTTTTTTTTTAATTATGATGTAAAAAACTTAATGTACTTATTTAAGTCTCAGGGTCAATAACTAATAGATTCAAATTCCTTGGTTCACTTTGGTCATACAAAACATAAGTATAAAATAGGTACAAATTATAAGCACAATCTTTAAGGCTTACATGACCTAAAGCGCGGTCACTGTCGGACTGCATAGAAAAGAAAGAGAAGCGCGATGACACAACGCTGGTAATTTATTGCAAAATATGAAGCAATTATTTAATTACAAAAAATCTATTGTTTGGACTAAAAAATAAAACACTAGTGTTTTAGTATGTTGCTTGTAAAATAATCTGAAAAAAAATCAGAATGTTTGTATGATTGTATTTATGGTTTTTATGGTAAAAAGAAAGTTTTTTAAAGGTATCTTCATGATTTTTTTCTATCGTATCAAATAAGTTGTATTTTATTTTCAACACACTATCAACCTAGCTTATATCCTGAAGAATATCAAATATTTTTCTGATTTGTTTACTGTAGTCGATCATAAGTTTTATTGTTTCTAAAACTTGCAATTTTTGCGTTTAGGTCCTGTAAGTCCCTGTTGTTAACTTTCACTCGAGTTTTAACCTCAACTTTATGATTTTCTATTTTCGCTTTTATGTGCTTGTGTATTTATAAACTTTGTCGACAAATTATTGTAATTGATTTTTGACCGTTTTTATTAATGTGAATTACTTCATTCGTTCAATTAGAGTTATCTCACTAGTGTCAAAATTAAAATCTCCCAACAAAACTATCACAAAAAACAATATATTCTCTCTCTCGTTATATCGATGTCTTAATAATAAAAAGGGAACAGGAACCCCAAAATGTGCAGAGGTCAATAAGGAAACGATCAGCACTCGGTTTCAGTCATGCCCAACGAGGGTCTAATATTCTGCAGTGGCGGTTAATTTGACAACCTGAGTGATATTGTCGACCCTTTCTTATGCGAACAGGCAGATGCCAATGGCGTTAATTCCGGCTATATTATTATTATCAGATTCAATCATAAAAAATGGTCAAGTGCGAGTCGAATTCGCGCACCGAGGGCTCCGTACAAATTTATAGGTATGTAAATATTATAGTCTTAAAATTATTATTTTTTGTAATGTAACTACAAAACGGTTTTCGGATTGTTTCCTTCACTTGTGCTACATGGCATTGCTTTTTGCCAAATTTCATGATTCTATGTCAACGGGAAGTACCCTAAAGGTTTTGATTTCGGAACATAAACGCCCGTGGCTTATGAATGCGTTGACTTAAAAGTTTGATTTTTTTCACTACTTCAAGTGATTGTAGCCCTATCTATTTGATATTAACTTAAACTTGAATACGCGTTTCTTAGAAAAAGGGTCTTGACTGACGGACAGACAGACGGACAACGAAGTCTTCTTATAAGGGTTCCGTTTTTCCTTTCGAAGTACGGAACCCTAAAAATGGTTATTTCGTTTACATTGGAGGGTAATTTTGTATAATGTTACTGGGAAAACCTATTCTACCAAAAAACCTATTCACCGTTGAAAACTTATGTGAAGTAAATTGTCATTCCACCATTTACTTTTGGGAAACTCGGCTGTCCCATTTCAAAACCTAGTAAGGGACACTTTTTACAAAAATCGTTTTATTGCATAATCTTGCTAACCTAGAAAGTCTCTACCAAATACAAAAACACCAGCGTTTTAAACTTACATAAATAAAAGGAGATATATTTAAAAATCGATACCTAGTAAGTGCACCTTTCACTCCCTAGTGACCATTTTAAAACCTAGTAAGTCACTTTAACCAAATCTAAAAGTACATTCCAATAGGCTGACCAATATTACGTTTATGCGCTCTCCTGTAAAATTTCGTTTTAAGTCCTTACTAGGTTTTGAAATGGGGTAGCCGAACTGTTGTCAGCTTCTAGAAGCTCGGCAAGCTCGGGAAGTCGGGGCCAATAGGTATCAGCCCCGACTTTCAAAATGTAGGTCGTGGGTTCTAACCCTAGCTTTATTTATTTATTTATTTAATACTTCAAGCACATAAATGTACGGAGGCGGCTTTACTTAGTGTAAATAATTTTATCACCGCTGCTCTCACGCTGAAGGTTATAAAACAACGAAAATGGAGACTAATTAATTAATGTAATTAGTCACCGTTTTTTGTTGTTTTGTAACACTTTGGAATGTAACAGGAAGAAAAAAAGCATTCTTTACAGTCAACCACTAAACATGTTACTTGTAGAATATTAACACACAACGAAAAAACTTCGTCAGAATACGACTACTTCCATCCATCAATATCCATACTACTATTAAAAGACAGATAGCTTCATTGTTTCCTGATACCTTTTCACGCCTAAGCTTCTGAACCGATCGTCACAAAATTTGACAGATAGGAAGTGGGACCTGGAAAAGGACGCAGGCTACTTTTCATCCTGGATATTTGTATAACAGAACGATGAAACACACGCAAACGAAACAACAGCTAATATAAACATAAAAACTCCTTCAAAATACGACATCATAAATAAAGCGCCATTATTTCCTTAAAAACTGAAGGAAAAGCGGTTGTTTGTTATCAGAGGAATAAGTTTCATAGTACGTGCGCCTTCACAACCAACTGTTCCCCGCGGAACAGGGGGTTAGAGACGTGACTGCATACCCCTTTCACTTTCTGTATCGCCTTTATAATAATAGGTACTATTACCACTACTCTAAGTTTTAAAATCGCCTAAACAATTAGTTCGATATTTAGCAAAACATGTTTAACGGCTCCTTTAAACAGGCGCGACACGACACGCGAAACAAAGGCACCGCAAGTCGCGCAACGAGCGGTGCCTTTGTGTCGCGCGCGATTATATCGCGTGTCGCGCCTGTTTGTAGGAGCCTTAACGATAGGGAAATATTTAACTCATCCTCTGAAAACTTATTAACCTTCTAATGATGGACACTTTGTCTCTGAGATATTCAGAGTGCAAAGGTAGTCTTCATTGTATTGCAGATGTCTAAAAGCAGTTGTAAGCTTTGAGAAATTTCGAATCTACACATTTCAGTACTTTTAAGCGAACAGCTCAAATGTCAGGTAGACAGAGAGTCAAATGTAGCGGCAAAACTTAGGATATATTTTACTTACTTATCTTTACTAATAGGTAATACGGGCTGTCCGCAATTCTACGTCAATGCGCATAATTATTTTGCGTACTCTCTAGTAATAATAAATATATAGTTTGTTTTTTTAAACACGCTAATCTCTGCAACTTCCAGTCGGATTTGAAAAATTCGTTTTGCATTTGACAGCCCAATTCTTGAGAAGGGCTATAGGGTATTTAACATCACGCTATGGCCCTTATAAGAGTCAGAAAGAACGCTAAGTGAAAACGAAGGGGCCCGGCAGGGCCGAAGTCTGCCGGGTCAGCGGGATTGTCCGAAAGGGTTACCGCTGGCCCAGAACATAAAGGGCTAAGGAAGGAACACGGGTGGGTTTTAGTCAGTAAGAGTCTGACACTCCCTTCCGCTCCACCCAGAGCGGGAGGGAATGAAACTTAGATACATGATAATCTGCGAAACTATGCATTTTTGGACCACATATTCTAGAACTTTTTGTATTATTTTTACTTATAGAATATAACCCTAGAGTTATGGGATATAAAAAAACACGTTGTATAGTTTTTGCCGGATTTTGGTGCCGCCATAAGTCTGGAAATCTGTTGTATTAGTAAAGCAATTTGTCCTGGGTCTGCTCGCCGCCTGCGAACTTTTCTAATCTAAACTGTTGGCCCCGCGTTCAATCTTCGTGAAAACTCGCTCGCAGTGGTACGAACGAGCGTATAGACGCGCGGCTAAAACTTATGAGTTTATATTATCGATAATGATAGTATTTTCCTAATAATTAGGTACCTACTTATACACATGAATAAAAATAATGAAAATATCTATATCTAAATACATATCTATGCATATAATAAAATAGTAATGGAGTCAAAACTTTCCATTGAATATTTTTGTAATAGTCACTGTTTACAATTTTTTTCATGTTTGTTTGGATGTATGTTCCAAAACGGTTAAACGGATTTCAATGAAGTTTGGCACACGGATAGTTTATAGCCTGTAGGGTACTTTTAATCCCGGTAGTACCTACGTCTCTGTGGGATATTTTCCAACATCTATCCATGCGAAAACGGGGGCAAAAGCTAGTCATTCATATAGGCGTACCATCACCAAAAGCAAAACAGAAATACTTAGAATCTTAATCCGTCTAGAATTCGTGATTTCAGGTACTTTGTACTTTGTCCTTCCAAAGGTAAACAAAATAATCCCTTACAGATAAAATACCGGTTATTTCTTGTCAACATACCCTATTTTCATGATATACAATATAGAAAAATCTATCGATAAAGATGGCCACACAGAAATTGTATTGACACCGGGTCTTAGCGCGCCTCCACCAACGAGCGACGTATCTTTAAATAGCCTCTTTAGAAAAATGTTGTTTTCGTGACAAATTATCTAGTCTTTGACGTGCGTGTATGACCAGCGTAACATGCATAAATTGACAATTGCTCGCAAAGGGTTTTATTTTGACAGTTTTGACAGTTCACCCACGTTCATTGTGTTAATTACGTTGTTGAGCAGACGAATTTTTCAAACCTATGAAGCAATGGATTAGGAGTACCTTCAAAACTCTCGGATTGTGATTGAAAACGTGTTACGTAATTAGGGGGCAGAGCAAAACGAGTATGTAAGGATCTGAGCAGTCAGCGGGATTGTCCGAAAGGGTCACCGCTGGCCCGGTACATAAAGAGCTAAGCAAGGAACACGGGTGGGTTTTAGTCAGTAAGAGTCTGACACTCCCTTCCGCTCCACTCAGAGCGGGAGGGGTCATTTGATGATTTCCCATCCTAAAAAAAAAGGATCTTAGCAGGTGGCATTCTGTAGGTTCTGCTTACCCCCACGGGACAAAGGCGTGAGTTTAGTATGTATGTTGTATGTCATCTAGTCTTTTAAGTTGAGTATGTACTTTTGTTTAGGGTAAAATATAGTTTTATTGAGAATATGTTTTAATCACGCGTGAATAGCCAGAATCTTCAACGGTATTCAAATATTTATTGTTTGAAATAAGAACTCCAGTTCTATTCAATACTGGTTTTTATGCCAAGCTAAAAGGTAATCAATCAAGGATTCGTAAGTAAAAAAAATCAAACCAAGCAATCAATCAAGTACCTACGTAAATCTTATTTAGATAGGTACTTGATTTATTTTGATTTCAAGTAAATAATGTACCTAACTATTTAAAGGTTTCTCTCCACGCAAAAATTCAAAATTGTTCCTCCGATAAAATTATCCAGCGTTGGAAAAATCAGCCCTAATTATTTTGTTTACATCAATCTGGGTTGGTTCATCAATGGTTTCAAATATCTGACGAAATGCGTATCTGTCGTGTTGCTGTCTGCCGAACTGCGTATCTGTCGAGTTCCGTTTCTGACAAGTTGTGAGTCTATCCTGAGAGATGACGAAATGCGTATTTGACCACTTGCGTTTCTGACGACATGCTAGTAATCTGATTATAACTATGTAAGTTAACAGCTTGGCCCCCGACTTGTTATAATGTCCACTTATTCTTACTCGTGGAATTTGAGCTTAGGAGAAAACGCGGGCACGTGGTCATTGTGGTTCATTCCATGCGAACGTATTGCTCTGTTTTTTCCCTGTCGTAATTGTATAGTTTTTTCTAAAATAAATATAATTACGCCAAAAAACAGTGCGTAGGTAGGAACATGGCAGTGGTAGATACACATTATATCGTAAAAAAATATTTGGACTAGTATCGTTAACCAGAGAGAAAACAGAGGAATACGTTAGTAAGGAACCAACGACAACGTGACCCGTTTTCTCTTAAACCTGAAGAAAAAAACACAACTAGCCACGCCATAAACAAAACCACAAAAGCCGAAAATAAACATGATCCAAAAAGATTTAATGCACAGATTTGTCATTCAAATATAGAGTAGCCCGTAAACCCAGTAGCACAAAGGACGCACCATGCAACGTACATTTCTTACGCGACCAGGAATTTACGATGCCCACAGGGAGCCAACTCGACATTCTTTTATATTTGTTGGAAACACCAGTTTTTTAAATTTTTCCAGCCAGCAAAATAGACGAAATCCCATGAGAGTGTTGAGAGTGTAGTCGTCAATTTTATGGTGAATTTTCTTCACGCTGGCAGTAGTGTAGGTGTGAATTAGCAAAATCATCAACGACTGGACTACTAACGAAAAAACTGATGTGATGAATTGACGAAACTGAGCCATGAAATCCAGAAGACGACTAGGAAGTGGTCTTCTGGAATTCTTGAACTGAGCGTTCTCTCAGGAACCTGTAATAATCATAGTGATTGTGAGTGAATCATAGTGAGTTAAGACAAGGGAGGCATAAACAGCTGTATTTTTTTTTCTCTCAAAAATACATTGTTTTGTTGTTTTTACAATTTTACTCGCCAAACTTTCGAGATTGATGGGCGAGAAGCGCCTGTTAGATACACATAATATAGTACCTTAAAACTAACCTTAAAAACTACTAAATGTGCACTCAGCACTATTACACTCAGGGATCAATAACACCGGCACGGACGGATTGCGAACGAGCCGCGAGCACCGGACACTGTCAAATTCTAAGGACCTACTTATCCGTCTGGAGGTGTCTGTGTCCGGAGCACGTCCGCAAGTATCCGCAACTCGCTCGCGCCGGCCCGACCAAGCCCTTAGCGTGTTTCACATATAATTTAATACTGATGCCATAATACTTAGGTACTAATTTTAATACAAATTTTTCATAATAGCACCTAAGTATCACTGTTTGTCTCTGCATCACCCAAAGGTTGACTGGTAGAAAATGCCTATGGCATTAAGTTCGCCTCTGTACATTTGTGTGCTTAAAGTATTAAATAAATAAAAGTCTTCGTGGGATAACGGAACCATAAATATATAGGATATTCAACAGCCGCACAGGTCGATCGATCAGGTCAAGCTACGCTTGCCGCGGTTGGTCTGTGGATGGGTGACCATCTTTACATACCGTGACCCCTCCGTGCCTCGGAAAGCACGATAAGCCGTCGGTACCGGTTGACATTCATGGATCTTTGACAGTCGTTACGGGTAGTCAGAAGCCCGAAAGTCTGACAACCAGTCTTACCAAGGGGTATCGTATTACCCAGTAGCTGGGTTGTGGAGGTCAGATAGGCAGTCGCTCCATGTAAAATACTGGTATTCAGCTGCACCTGGTTAGACTGAAAGCCGACCTCAACATAGTTGGGAAAAGGCTAGGCAGATGATGATTCAATCAATCAACTCAACCTATCGCAGTCCACAGCTGGACGTGGGTCTCTCCCAGGCTGCGCCGTAACACCCTGTCCTCCGCCTTCCGCATCCAGCATGTCCCAGCCACTTCTTAAGGTCGTCGTATATAGGAATATATTATATATAGATAGATAGATAAAACGTTTATTCAGTGCAACAAAAGACACAATACAGGTATTAAAAACATCAAACAAGGTGAAAATTTTAATAAAAAAAAAAATCGGTTGTCTGTAATGTCGGTTTACTGACGATAGTTGAACGTGACAACGTCATAAGAAAATACTGATGGAATAGTTGCATTGCATTTGTTAATATTCGCTTGCACTTCAAGCCGCCATGGAACGCTACAGAGCGAGGCCGCGAGGTAACGCTACATGAGTCATGTTTTTTCGTGAGTGCAGCCAGCTTCATCGATTTATTAGACGTCGTCACGTCAATAACAAAGATTAAAAAGATTAATTGACCCATATACACTTAGTTCATAAACATCTTTATAGATCGGTCGATCACTACTGGGCGGTGTGTGTCTCATGGGTGCACCAAATGGGAGTCCAGCTCAGCATAATGCCAGGTACAATACCTGACGCTGGTAATCTGCTGCATCCCGTTAGTGACACACGGATGTCGAGAAGACACATCTGAGTTTCAACAAAATGGTACCTAGATAGTGCGGCGCGTATATTATAGAGGTGGTAAGTACCCACAGTTGACTTTATATATATGTATGTATATATTAAATTTATTCAATATCTCAATCAATCAACTAGGTATTTATAAAATCAAACACGTAGATGATAAGCCAAAGCTTATAGTAAGTGATATCGTATGAACAACACGGGTTATAGTTTTAGATCATCCATTATCTGATAGCCTACTGACTAAAAATAATATACAGAAGCTATCGCTCATAATTTAATAATGATTGAACAAGAGCCCGTGCAATCTTTAGCTTTTTATCCGTAGAAAATGATTGATGTTTAGTACGTAAAATATTTGTGTAGACTGTAGAATAATAAAAACATTAGTGCCCACGTCATTTTAATTCGTTTATTTTTATGATTCAGCGATTCATATAAATAAACGAATTGTATGCATTTCATGATGATTCAGTCGTATTATCATTTATTAAACCTACACAGAAAACACGTAAATCAAACACAGGTGCAAAAATTGAAGACCCTGCAAGAACGGATTTCAATTTTACCTTTAGCATCGACTTACTATGACTAACCGTTTTTTCTTCCATCATCGGAGTAATACAGCGCATTATCAGTTACTTATATTGGGTACCAGATATTAACAAAATACCCTCAACGAACCAAACCCGTAGTGTCCGAATCCTATTGTCCGTGACCAGTTCAGTGAAATTTATGGATCTTTTGGAAAATAACAGGGACTCAAAGTGCATTTCAGAAAAAAAATAGTGTCAGAACAAGACGTATTCTGTCGAAATGTTAATAAGCTTGTATAGTCGCAACGTATTTTTGACGAGAATCTTTAAGTAAATTAATTACTAGGCAAGGCGGAAATCCCAAACTACTAGTATAACTAGATGGACTGACCCGTCTCACATCATTGGAGACCGTATTTTGTGGTATCGATATTAATCAAATAATTTTATATACGTATTATATTTTTCACGTGTACTTTATTTCCGTTTACTAAGTAAGTACTACCGCTAAATCCTTGATGGATAAACTGCATAATTAAAAAACCAAAAACAAGTTTGAAAACCGAATATTCCACAAAGTTTACAATTCTGAAAAGCGGTAGAAGAAAAAATCGTCGGTTGTATTTGAGTCTGATTTTCCACGGCGCACATTTGCAATCCACGTAGGTCGTAGAGGAACCCGGAACGCAATTGTTCTTCAAATTAGCGAGTTGTTCGTTAACGAGCGTTTTTATACCCTCCCTTTTGCCGGTCGAGTGTCGTACTCTTTGGCGGGTAGTTCTTTTTTGTGTAATTGCCATTACTTTGTGTTCTGGATCTCGAGGATGGGAAAGAGTTATTCACGAGCTTAGCCGCTTGCCGCTCTAGTTTAAGTTTGTATGACTAGTTTTAAAGCGTGTTTTTTTTTAACTACATATTATTTTTTAATTTTTATGTAAATAAAACACAATAAAAAAAATTGATCAATTTGAATTAATTCAAATATCGAATCAAGTTGTGGCAAGGCCGCTGTCACATGCAGGGCATCCACCCTGCGCCCTCTTAGTTCAGTCTTGCAACGAGTGTATGTGTTCGCTATTCCATAAACCTTAGAGTAAATGGTTGAATCAGGTAAAATGTTAATATAATGACATAAAAAAAAAAACAAATGATAGAAATGCAATACGTTTTTAGTGTCATTTTATGGAAATACGTACTTTCCTCGTTCAGTGTATTCCCGTATGCATAAAATTGCGTGTATTCCCGTTCGAAAGGGAATACACACAATTTTTATACATACACTCACGCCTCCTTCCAAAATTTTATCTCTTTGGTAATTTCATTCAATCCTATGGATTTTACTACAGGTGTGGAAACCTTTACATCATTCTTATGGTCATTGGAAGCCTATGTGAAGCAACGAAAAAAGCTAAGAACCATGCGGTACAAAGACGTATTTATAACCACACAAAACCAGTAGATCACTAAGGGCGGGTTGTTTCACGTCCACTTGACACACGCGTATACGTCAAAAATGGCGCTAACTATCGTCAAACCAGAAAAAGCGTTGTTTCAAATTACAATTACAAAATTATGGCCTTGACTTACATTACATAACATACGTACGTCAAATAATAACGATTACTTAATCATTATTATTTGACGTACGTATGTTATGTTAACCAACCGTTTGAAATCTAAATAATTATAAACTTGTAGTACGCATAATGTATCCACAACGAGAATATCAATCACGGGAGTAACTGTACCTACATCTTCTAAATGTAGTATAACGAGCTGGGAAAACTTAAGGTCCTCCAGGGAAATCAGGTTGATCGCAGATAACACCAGCCATCAGGTAAAGCTCGTAAATATCTTTGTTACGAATGTACCTATAACGTTGTGCTGCTATAAATTTTATGGAATGGAGACTGTTCATTGTTATCTAGTCGGTTTGTCTTTTCTTTTGAGAAAACAAACGCAATAATACACGCAGTAACTTTATCGTAAACTTTTATTTTATTAAGCTTTCTTTATTTTCAAAAAGGTATAAATAAAAACCGACCGAAGTGCGTGTCGGACACGCATACGAAGGGTTCCGTACCTACAACAAGGCAAAAAACGCCGATAAAAACACTACACAACGTTTCTTGTATGGAGACCCTCTCAACGTATTTTCATTGTATTATTTATTGTTATAGTGCATAGATATATGAAAGAAGGAGATATGCCCGGTAGTTGAAAATGTATCGGAACCCGTTGTCGCTAGGTTGGCCCCACTACCGCGCCACTACTACACATGTAGTTCAGTAAAAGCAATAGATATACAGTCGCGCACACACTTGCAATTCATAAATCAGAACGTGCTACACAATCAATTATAAACCTTAACTCATCAAACACAGCGTGCATTTACCATGCACCGTACAACTTACTCACACAAAAACATCTATCGCTATCGTTGTTCTGTGCAAAAGCCATTTATTTTACATATACGCTAGTGATTGACTAAATCGGAAAGTTATCGATTCTTCTATTCATTATTGAATTTAAACTTTAGGGTCAAGAAAATAAAATAAATAAAAAACGGTATGTCCTTAACATATTTATTTAATTTATATTATAAATCAATAAAATGTAGCTTTAAAATATTTTTGAAGTAAATAAAAAATATTAACATTATTTTACATCTTCTCAAGGGTCTACCAACCGGATTTAAACGTCATCTTTTCAGGTCTTCTATAAACCGCGTTAAAACGGTTGACAAATTGAAAAATTAACTATAATAGCAATATATTCGTTAGGCAATGGACATTGTTGTCGATAGCCTACGTTAGTGGATCTTCACAACCACATCACTATCTCGCCGCAAGACACAGTGGCTGTACCATGCGACGCTCCGCAAAAATAAAGTACCGTTTTTGTAATTTTTACATTGCTTGTCCAGTCACTTAGCGCCATACTTAGGCAACGGTTAAGGAGCAATATATTTGCTGCAAAACTAGTACAGCCGCTACGATATTTGAAAACAAAAATAACGTAGTAAAAGCAAGAAATATTTTACGATTTGTGGTTTTTCATGATTTTAAAGACAAATACAGTAAAATCCTTTTATTTACATAATTATGGTAAATGATTCCATGAGATACGAAGTATTAATTTTGACTTCGGTTTTTACAGGAAACCACTGAACAACTCGGCATTTTTATGTTTTATCACGATCACAGTCAAAGGCGCACTAGTTCACGGAGACGGCCATTTGCCTAGTACAGGCCCATGTTGCCCATGTTGCGTGTACACAGACACGCCCCCTTACCACTTCTCCTGTTATTTACATGTTATAGCAGCAATCAATGATGTATAAAACTATAGATACGTTGTCCGCACTCTAAAATGGCAACATGAAATGAAGCCAATTGGCCACATTGCGCTCAGTCACGCACCAACCTGTCGCGCGACGCGACGCGACGTATGTTTGTTTTTAATTTATATCGTATGTGAAAACCTGTGCAAAACATAAAGAAAATATGCCGTCGTGTGTTTTCAGAGGATGTAAAAATTATACCCCAAAAGTTAAAGACAAAAATGTGTCATTTCACGCGTAAGTTTACAAAACTAGATTATTTTATTTTGTACGACGCTGCGTCTAATGGCGGCCGGCGCATGAAGTGTCTCTGATAGCTACGTCACTCATGCGCTCGACCAATGAGCATGTAATTTGACTATTACTTATCCTGTGACGTAACTGACGATGTTTATTTATCTCCCTCTAGCAACAGACATCCCGCCGTACGGTGTCATATTTTCTTTCCCTTTCTTTACGCGTATAAGTAGTTCTCTAGTATTTTCGCCGTTTTTAAGCGCCGAGATGTTGGTTGATAACGTGTCTATATATAATACGTCATTGGCAGCAATAGACACAATATGCAAATATCAACTGTCTACCGATTACGCTTCGTGAGATACAGCCCGCTGACAGACAGACGGACGGACAGCGGAGGCTAAGTATTAGGGTTCCGTTGGCTCTTTGGGTACTGAACCAAAGAAGTATAAGGTTCATCATAACATAATAACACCGGTTACTTTAATAGGGACAGTGCATAAATAAGGATTGGACTGGACTGAGATAAAAGAAAAGGAATTTAAGAACTAGCCACACACTAAAGCGACTCGCAATTTAGAAACATGTCCGATTGCTATAGCATCTGGGGTTGAAAAAATTATGGATCAAGTCTCAACTACAGTCCAGCCGTCGAGAGAATTCGTTGCTGACAACGACCAGTTTCATCTCAATAAGTACGTATTTTGTGAATTTAATCTTTATTAGTTACCTACTAGAATTGTCGCTCTGTCAGGTGTCAGGAACGCATTCTCGACCGCCGAACTCATCATAGCTGCGTTGCCTTTTCGCAACTATCATGGAGTCAGCTTCGTCTGAATACTAGTACTTTACATGAAGCGACTGCCTCTGACCTCCAAAACCCAGTTACTGGGTAATACGACTCCCTTTGGTAAGACTGGCTGTCAGACTCGGGCTTCTGACAACCCGTAACGACTGCCAAAGATCCACGATTGATAGCCGGGATCAACGGCTTAACGTGTTTTCGAGACACGGAGGGGTCTTGATATGTAAAGATCCCATCCACGGACCAACCGCGGCAAGCTTAGCTTAACCTGATCGATCGACCCGTGCGGCTGTTATTACTTAGCCACACGCCCTCCCGACGTCCCTCTCGACGGCCGGACTGTTAATCTTAATTGCATAGGTAAAATTGCGACGTATGCAAAAGAAGAAACATGTTATGCTTTGACTGGATACAATCAAAGGTTAGGTTGCGTGAGTGTAAATTATTTCATCACCACTACTCTCAAAATGGTGAAGGATAACATCCTTAGGAAACCGGCATGTCCTAGAACCAAAAATTCGAAGACGTCTACCGACACGCACTAGGCTTGGGTGGTGGAATACGGCCCACTCTGACTGAGAGAAGGCCTGTGTCCCAGGTCCCAGCAGTGATAACGTATAGGCTGATTATGTAATATGTAATCAGTCAATTGTTTTTGACAGATTCAAGCGTTCTTTGTTCAAATACAAATTGGCAACAAAACTGACAAATTTTTTTTTTATTTGAAATGGGTTTGCTCTTGACTCTAGTCTAGGTCAGAGATGACAGAGACAAAGTCTACGACGGAGTGAGCTCACCCAGAAGAAGCCTGTTCACTCTTACTTTGAAGAGATTCGGGTTGTATGCACTCGGAAACACATGTCATTATTATGGCATGTGTGTGGCATGTCATGGCATTATTTTGTCTATTTTAAATGCTTCTTCAGTACAATCGTAGGCTATATCGATTTGCTTCGAATGCTTTTTCGGCTAAACACATTCGGTTCTCAGAAAAAAGACCATCAAGTTTTACCTTATACCTGACTACCTATACCTCGTCGAAGCGACAAGGTTCGTAATTCGTGAATGAACAGGGTCTAATGCGTATTGATCGGGCGAATACGCGTTTTTTGCGCGGGATTAATTGAGGCTTTTGCTAGGGTTTCAGGATTGGAATAGTAGGTAGTCGAAAGAGTAGAGAAACTCGCGTGCCACTAGCCTATTAACAAAGGTATTACTGAACTATATCATTCAGTTGATAAAAAAATGTTGCAAAACTCACAAACAACTCAATTATTTACGGTTATGAGGACTCGGGACAATTAAATAAATACCGTGATCTGAAACTGATTCAAACAACGTGCAATGGGCACAAACGCACACACACAAACCCTCACACACACCACACATGGCACATACACAAACATACCAGATTTACAATTCAACACCTGAAATAACAGAATTCGTACCCTAGTTTGGGGCTCACTGGTAAAGTCAATATTACTTTGTAACTTAGCTACCCACCCCGTCCGTTATGACATACCTACGGTGCCGAAACGTGGACACTGGTGGTCGGGCTGGTCCAGAAATTCAAAGTCGCAATGGAGCGACTTAGGTCCCCTGCACACGAGCCACCGGCCACAACCACAAAACGACGCCACCGGCATATTTCCTGTAGTTTTCATACATTTTATACGCACACGGTTGACGCCGGTGGCCGCCACACGCTACAAATCGTCGTTCTAGCTTTTCGTGGCGGCGTTTGTGGCTGTGGCCGGTGGCCCGTGTGCGGGGACCCTTATGCTCGGAGTCACTTTGAAGGATAAAATCAGGAATGAAATTGTCCGGAAAAGAACCGGAGTTACCAACATACCTTGCAGAGTAAGCAAACTGAAGTGGCAGTGAGCTGGCCATATCTGTTGAAGGACCGATGGCCGGTGGAGCAGACGTGTCCTGGAGTGAAAACCGCGTACCAGCAGCCGTAGTGTGGGACGCCCCCTAGCTAGACGGACGGATGACCTAAAGAAGGTGGCTGGGGTAGACTGGATGCGGAAGACGGAGGACAGAGTGTTGTGTCGCAGCCTAGGAGCCTATGTCCAGAAATGGATTGCGATAGACTGAATTAATTGATTGATTGAACCTAGCTGTAGATAATATTTTAAGCTCAATCAATGTCGTCTCAACTTGGTGTTAACCTGCATACCGTTATTTGTCGAGAAAACAATCTGTCACACTAACGTACGTCGAGCCACACCGCACCATTTATGGTTGATACAACGCACTGTTGTCCTAACATTTGTCCCGTCATTGTTTGTCGCTACTATGATACTGAGTCGTATTATCTGGACAATAAACTATTTTCTATTTTTTTTTTTCTATTAAAGGAAACCCGATTGTTTCATCTTTGCTAAGTTATGAAGCTAAGCCTTTACACATCCTCATCCTCGTCCTCCCATATGTCTCACTTATCATGCAAACATGGCCGATTCCTATCGGCTTCTATTAGACAGGCTTTCCATTAGTTAAGTAGTCTAGTGTTGAACCTCACAATACACGCTGTTATGGCTATTTTTCCATCGGTTTTTGTCCATAGGTACCCAAAAAAATAAAATCTTAAGTCACTCACGGTACTGGCCAGAAAATTCCTTGTCCAGCACCATCCTTCACAAAACCTTTCACATTCAGTTGCTCCGCGTTCCCTTCGTCACAAATATTAAACCGCCGGTGATATATGACACATTACGGCGTTCGTTATGACGTCACAATACTTAAGTCGTCCGTCCGATGTGACAGTTATCACCAAACAGATTATGAGCAGAAGTATTAGCAATTTTGAAGTGTGCTTAACTTAGCGTCGGATTCCCTATGTTAGTATCTAAAACATTATTGTTCCATTCCTGGCATAAGATGCCATCGGATTTTGAACTTAGTGGCGATACTTTTAACCAAAATTAGGACTGTTCTTCACTTTATTCAGTCTTCGTATCCGCATAAACCCAATCCATTAGTGGAATTCACTGGGAAAAGTGCCTTACAAATGTTTTTAAAGAACCTGGTGAGCGTTATTAATAATACCTAGATCTATATCAACATTATTGAGTAAAACCTAAGTATGGAAAACGCCTCGGCATCAGAATATGAATAAAAATCTTATTAAAATTAAGTAAATATTTTGTGCGAAATGAGTATTTTCAATTTTAAAATCGTTCGTTTTAGTTTTTTTTTTTACGTTGCGTTTAGTTAAACGAAAACGGGAGTTTGTTTTCGTGATAAGCCCAAATTTACCAAATTTGGCCAAATAGCCCAAATATGTACAAACGCCAGCACATCAAGCCACTACAATCTGTCAAATTTCTTTAATAGATTTTTAAATTTATCGCTAAATCAAAAGGTTCAAGGTTGATTGGGAAAATTTGACAGTTTCGGGTAGGTTGATGTGCTGATCGTTTCTTTATTATATGTATTCTTACATATAATAAAGAAACGATCTTTTGCCAAATTATAAAAACCGTGCAAAGCAGTAACTCGCTAGATTATTTAATTTTATTAATACCAAATTACAAAAACCAAATTACATAAATCGCAAAATGAACGCTACCTAGAAAAGTCATCTCCTCGTATCAATTTACGACTAACTCCTTATGAAAATAGGAAGACTTGAACTGGTGAAATTGCCTCGATTTTTATGAACTGTCTGCTCCGAATACTTCCGATGTCAGAACCCTTTTTCATGGACGTCGTTTGACACAGACAGCTGATTTGTGCCTGAGCTATTTCCATTTTCCATCGATCTGTGATATATACCAGCTTGACATAAATGCATAAGTCAAGAATATTTTTAGAGGGAATATAAAACTTTTTGCAGTAAAGTCTTGGCGATAACAAAGACAGCTAAGATAGTTTGGTTGAACCAAAGACTGGTTCCATCATTTATTATGTGGATTCTTACGGGAACGGGCTATCGGAAGCAGATTTTTTTTGTGGGAAAAGCGTTTTGCATTGCATTAATATCAACTAACTGTGACCAATCTGATGTTAACGTTTTTACGCGACCATTAGACTTCTTCTTTCTTCTCGTTTTGTTAGAAAAATGTTCTCTCATGCGCGAAAATCCAACTTATGACGACTATTTATTAATTTTATTTATTTAAACTTTTCGCACAAATTGGTACAAAGGCGGACTTAATGCCTTAGGCATTCTCTACCAGTCAACCAAGGGTGGTGAAGAGATTGGATGGCAGTTGCTTTGTACTATCGTGGACCATAATTATTCTTCTTCTCTCATGTCAGCAATATTTACCTAAATTCTATTCAAACGTATGTTTCAAATTGATCTTATTTCAAGTTAAACAAATATTAACTTTATTTTAATGCTAATTAAGTTTTTTGAAAAAGTTATTAAAATGTTTTAAGTTGTAGTGTAAACTGAACTTTATTGTGTAGGAATTAATAGCAGATTATGCACCGAGGGGCTAAAGTTGTGTCTTCGAAGCGAGGGAGTTAATACAAGAATCCTGAATGCAGCGAGGGATTCAAGCTGGCCCAAGGCAAAGACACCTTTAGCCCAGAGGAGGATACTCTACTTTTTACACCTACTGTGAGAAAATAATAGCCATAGTACGAAAAACAAAGTATTTATTAAATAAACAAACAGTAAGAATAACATATTTAGAACTAGTTAGATATACATTTATGCACTTCCATTCCTTTTAAAAAATGGTTCGTAGTTATCTAATTATTCTTACAATATTATGTCTTCGAAAACATGGCAACGATATGAAGAAGCAGTCGTTATGATTTTGTAGGAAATCGAGAATATCATCCACGCGTAGTAAGGGTATCGAGAATAGCTTTCCTCTTTCTGGCACCAAAGTGTGTTTGTTAGTACTTTACTGCCAATTTAGCTGAGCATGTGAGATTCCAAATTCAAATCACATTATTCACCAGCGGGTCTTAATGAAATCCAGTACAACATTATTGACCGGCTGTGCCCCCGGCTACATGACTCCATATAATTTGACATTTTCGAGCAGGTGGTGTGAAAAGTTATTAATTTTCTATAAACTCATATTTGTTTACATTTTTGGCAATTAAATAGCGAATGCAGATTAAGTATATCGTCATCATCCACAGCCCGAATTCACCTCTTGCTGAGCATAGGCGTCTCTTTTCATTTGCCAATCCACAAAGCCAGCCTTCTATCCGCGATGGTAACAATGTCGTCCGCACATCTCGCCACTGGACGACCCACACTTCGTCTCCTAGTCCTTAGACGCCACTCAGTCACTGCCTTACTCCACATCATCACTCTGCCTTGCCAGGTGTCCTGCACAACTCCATTTGAGTTCCATAAATTTCCCATACTGTGGGAAGTTAGCTCCGCTGACTCTAAATCAGACCGACGACATTAAGGCATTATCCCTCATGGATAATATTAATATACTTTTTGATTTGTAGTTACGTATTATGCATTTATACAACACTCCGATATCAACCGTAGGTCAGTAGCCAACGAGACACAACGCCCGTCTGGTCGAAGGATTCTCATTTTTAAATGGAGAATCCACTCTATTCCTCATACACTGTATATCAGAAATGTGTTATTTAAGGGCACACTCTTAAATAACACAGTGCAGTAAGTTACTGCACTGTGTTATTTAAGCAGTAACCATCAAACTGAATAACTTTTTCCATGGGACCAACATCGTAATCGCGAAAAAATTATCAGCTGTGTCATATATTTGGGTCGAGAATGTTTTGTATGGGATAGCTGATAAGTTTACCCAATTTAAAAATAAAATCCTCTGAATCGCTCACCTTTCATCTGATCCTAGTGTTCAAGTTGATCATAAAAAAGTTGCCCCATATTCTAGAGCGTAAATTTTTGAGCGGATATAATGTGAAGTGAAACTACTGCCAAGCTTACGTTTAATAGCACAAGTAGCAGGTGTGAGCGACTTCTCTCATGACCGACGCTAATTGTGTGTTGTTGTACAAACAAATTGATGTTACGCGTAATTTCAGTAGGTACTTTAGTTTGTGTATGATGCTGCCAATTATAAAGGGTTGGGTAGTTTTAGGGTAGTATTGAAAGTCTTTTTATAGTAATTTTGCCTCTGACAGCAGCAACCCAACAGCAACCTTATTTTGACGAGAATAAAGATCACAACGATTTTGACAGACCTGTCAGTGGCAGCAACCCAACATTAACCTTATTGTGACGAGAATAAAGATCACAACGATTTTGACAGACCTGTCAGTGGCAGCAACCCAACATTAACCTTATTGTGACGAGAATAAAGATCACAACGATTTTGACAGACCTGTCAGTGGCAGCAACCCAACATTAACCTTATTGTGACGAGAATAAAGATCACAACAATTTTGACAGACCTGTCAGTGGCAGCAACCCAACATTAACCTTATTGTGACGAGAATAAAGATCACAACGATTTTGACAGACCTGTCAGTGGCAGCAACCCAACATTAACCTTATTGTGACGAGAATAAAGATCACAACGATTTTGACAGACCTGTCAGTGGCAGCAACCTAACATTAACCTTATTGTGACGAGAATAAAGATCACAACGATTTTGACAGACCTGTCAGTGGCAGCAACCTAACAGCAACTTTATTAGAATGAGAATAAAGGTCATAGCACACGTATCAAATCGGAAAGGGTTCGGCACCGTATCGTCTTTCGCCTCGCCGTCAAACAGGTGTTAACCTAACATAAGCACGTAACCAAAGCGGATTAGAAACTCCGATACGTCGACTCGGCTACGGCTAGGCGACGCCGCGCTTACGGCTCGCCGACCGCTGGTTGATTGTGCAGCAGGCAGGCCGGAGGGGTGAGAGGGGCAAGGCTGGACAAAGAGACGTAAGCTCGGGTACGGAGAGATGTAAGCGCGGGGACGACGAGCCGTAAGCGCGGGGACGACAAACCGTAAGCGCGCGGGGACGACAAGCCGTAAGCGCGGGGACGACGAGCCGTAACGCACCGCACCGCGGTTCGTGAGCTTCTCCCGGGGCGAGGCGATTACGTTACGATTCCGATTTCCAATTAGTGTGCGTTGCAGTAGGGAGTTTCATACAAAGAATACTCAACGGCTCGAGTTGATTCGGTGCCGATCCCTTTCCGGTTTGATGCGTATGCTTATGACAATATCACTGGTAAAATAACCGTGAAAGCACTGTTGTAGACTAAACATGATATAGCATCACACAGATAAAACAGAAAATAAAGATCCCAACATTTAAATAAATCGAGGAACTGGCTCTAAAAATTGCAACTGAAACACAGTGTTTTACTTTAACCCTTCGTATGCCGAACGTGGAGAGAGAGAGAATGGCTTTTTAATTTTTTCTATAATTACGGCATTGAACCGGTTAAGAATGTTGATATAATAATTAATAAACGATTTTACAAAATATGTGTGTTGGTGTCAGAATTGTCCGAAAACTTCTGACGAGGCCATTTTCACAATTTGTGTTTGCACACAAAATGACTCGAACAAAGCGAAACATCAACGCTGAGAGAAACCGTAACAAACTACATATAAACAAGAATCACTCCGTATTATACAAAATAAAACAAAGTCCCTCCGCCGGATTTGTCTGTTTCTCTGAACGCGATAAACTCAAAAATTACCGAACGGATTTTCATACGGGTTTCACCAATGGATGAAGTGGTTAATGAGGAAGATTTAGGTGTATAATTCATTAGATTTTTGTAAACTGGCTAAAATATGACGATGATTGTTGAAGATGTCAGAAAAAATCATGCTGACTGAGAGCTTTACTGGCGTGCGCCGCGCAAACCAATAGAGTTAGGTATATGAAAACAATGTATTACGGAATTATTCCTTTTATAAAGATCTATTAAACGAAATAGTACGTTCCCCTGAGATGTTTCAGACCTCCACGCGAGCGAAGACGCAGGCAAAAGCTAGTAATAATATGTGTTACACAAAACCAAAAACACTTCCACAAAAGTTCTTAGTGAGTTAGAGTTTTTTTCACCAATTATTTTAATATCAGTCAATACTGTCGCATTTTTAATTAATATTTTTCGGGCATTTCGATGGAAACTAAAAGATGTGAAAATAATAAATTGAAAAACGATTACTTTTGTATAGAAAGACCAATATCAAATATACGAAACCAATTTGAGTTTCCATTTCTATATTATTTTTTTTATCACGTACATAAATAGCCATCGTTTCGATTTTACATAGCCAAATAGCCCCATTTTACATGTAATAAAATTTATTTTAGCTTCCTAATGCATTTCAATTTTCCTATAAATTACGTTCGACTAAAATAACGTCGACAGGTAGAATCGTCTTGTAAGTTATTGGCTGAATAAAATGCATCCAACTACATTTTTGTCTTAGCTCCATAGCATTACGGAATAAGGTCTCGATGGAGCAGAATGGAGGCTGTAATACGATGAGCCGAGGTATTACAATGGATGTATTTTTAGACTTTACTCTAGGAATTTCATTATTATAATAGCTGTTCTTCGTTTAATTCTGAGAGTGTGACCTTGAACCTTATGCTTTAGCGATAAAGTTGAAAATCTATTAAAGTTTGACAGATTGTAGTAGCTTGATGTGCTGGCGTCTGTACGTTTTACCTACTACAATAGAACCTGGTGTCAGTTAGACGGATAAGTACCGAAGGTAATGTTTATTATAGTTCCCAGCTGGCGTGCTCTCAAATTTGTACGCAAGCACCTTTTCATAGCCCTCTGATAACCGAACCCTAAAAATGAAAGAAATATGTTTATTTGGTGTAAACATGACGCAGGAAAAGAAGAAGAGGGGCCTGTAGCTAAAAGAGGGGCGTCTGGCTAAATAACATCAGCCGCACAGGTCGATCGATCAGGTTAAGCTACGCTTGCCGCGGTTGGTTTGTGGATGGGTGACCTTCTTAACATACCGAAACCCCTCCGTGCCTCGGAAAGCACGTTAAGCCGTTGGTCCCGGCTGTCATTCGTGGATCTTTGACAGTCGTTACAGGTAGTCAGAAACCCGTAGGTCTGACAGCCAGTCTTACCAAGGGGTATCGTATTACTCAGTAGCTGGATTATGGAGGTAAGATGGACAGTCGCTCCATGTAAAATACTGGCATTTAGCTGCATGCGGTTAGACTGGAAGCCGACCCGAACATAGTTGGGAAAAGGCTAGGCAGATGATGATGACGCAGATAAAGAACCTAAACACAAAAAAAAAAACAAGCTGGGGAAAAATATACGTCACATCCACGCAAAACGCACATCGCTGAATATAATGCTAAGACCCTATGCGATACAAAGACCCAGCTCTGGTTCGCAGCGATACCCGGCGGCGTTGATGAGATGACGTCAACCGGAAAAAAAATTATAAATCTAATACGCACTACACCAACTCCGTAACCGTAATCTCCTAATTACACAACCGTCAGCCATTACAGTCCAGATTTAATTTTCCGCAGACTACCCCCAAGTCCAGCTACAAAGAATTAATGGAAAACGTTTCACGCACCCACAATACGAAACTTGTTTCAAAAGGATCACGTATACATGTTCCATACAAGTTTTTCGTTATCAACGCTCTGGTAGCCCACATTCTGTTCTTTCGTCGGAAAACTTTATTTTCGATAAAGACTCTCTAACGAGTTCAGAGTTGGCCAATGTTAGTGTTAAGTTAGACGGTTTATTTATCCAAAGGCTTTTCTGATGCTGCAGACGTTGGATTAACGGGTCCTAATGACTTTGATGCTCCTCAATTGGATTAGTTTTGGGTACGCCCGTATATTTTGAGGCGTTAGGCGTGTACGTGGGTTTCTGATTCACAGCTTTGGTGTCGGGGTATCGTATCGTTATCGGGAAAATTAAAATATTGGAGTTAGGAAGCGGGTATCATTAGCCGTTAACTTCGTTATGAGAAAATGGAGGTACACATTTTTACACTGGAACATACATACAAGGTGGCATACATCAACGCGCATCCATTTACCCATGGATTCAGTAGGTACATGATCCTGAACCACCGTGTGTTGAAATTTTCCGTAGGTAATTAAATTACGTAGCTTGTCCATACATTTTCATCGCGTAGGTATTGCAGTTTTCTATAAAACAGCTGTCTTTTTTTGTAACCGGCATACAATTTCTACACTCCGTACCGTAGAATTACTTTGGCAAAAAAAAATACCAAGAAACCGCACATAAATCAGCATAACATTCTAGACCGTTCTAGAATCATATGCTGATTCATGTGCGATTTTTTGGTTACAATTTGAGCGTCGATGTCATCCTGTATATTTGTCTTTATGTTCTAGAAATTTCCGTTGGTCCATTTTCTGGTTCTTGCCGAACCGAAACACTTTTTTTTTCCAAAACAAAACCAAAGAAAACATAGTTACATATCGCTTTAAAACCTCTACATTTTCTTCAAAATAACGTTGAGCTTCAATCCAAAAAAAAAACATATCCACATACAATTCAAACATACAAAATTTTCCGGACACGTCTCAAATATACGGAATTAACTCCCACTTTTGCGGCGTGCCTTTAAAAATGCAAAAGTACGGGATGGCCGTAATAATAAGTATGCACCCGTTATCTCATGACATCTAATCTGCATGATGTAACCTCGTAATGCTCTCGGGTATAACCGGGGCGTAATATAAATATGCGTCTTGTTATATGTTATTTTCCGTGTTCTTTTTGTTCAGTTTTGCAGCTAGTTTGTTTTGCATCCCATGGTTTTCTGTGTTTTTTTTTGCGATGTAAATGCGATACATGTTTGTTTCATTTTTTCCATATTGTTTATTTTTAACAGTATAAAAAGCAAGCAATGAAAATGTGTTTGAGTATGAGAATGAGTTTGGCAGTAATGCCCGATATAGCAGTGATCATAATCTCAGATAATTTACATTCCATCGCCACTTAATCAGTTACCTACTTGAGTGAAATAAATGTATTCTAAGTTGATCCTTGAGTGACCATTAGTAACAAAATTAATGGTCCTAGTAAGTTATTGGTTGCAATGGAATTTGAACTTTGTTAAGTATGACATTCAGTTTGTTGTTCCATAACTTTAAAAATATCACAAAATTTTAATTCAAATATAATAGTACAGTTACTTACTGTCAAACGGCCACCTCTGTTTGGACAGTGCATACGAATTCTCTAAAAAATTCGCCTTTTAAAAAACACATGTTTCTACTAATTCAATTCTAAACTGTATCATCCAGTTCGTGGCTACAAAATTTTACGTGCATCAATAAAATTTTACGTGTGTTTACTACATTAACACGAAATAACGAAAGCAGGTGTTATCCTGTTATTTACGATCTGTCTGTCTAGACAGAACACTCCTTTTACAGGAGCCTATTCATGCGCACTACCTGCCTATAAAAATCTGTAGCAATTTCAATGTACCTTTATACTTCATTCTATATAGCCTTATCGTCGTAACTTTTCGGTTGGAGGACTTTTTTCACAATCGAATCGATTGAAACCCACGCAGATTTCGATCTTATCTAAAGACAAATCAAGTATTGATTAGTCAATCAATACGATGCTACTATTGTCCGGTAACACGGCATATGTTCTGGTTGCCTACTAAATGTAATCATTTAGCGTGATTTCGAGCCACCGTACATTAGGTCAGGGCAAATCTCTGATGGTGTGCGGTGAAGTACACGTCATGTCTACAGTATTTTATGTGGGTCCGTGGCCAAGGAATTCCCTGGCAGTACGGTAAGTACTGCCAGGGAATTCCTTGGCCTGGAATGGAAAATATTACACACTACTGCTGCACTCATCGCGTGCTTGATCAGGGCCATCCTTCGATGGCGCGGGAAACATATACTAATCAAATAATAATAATAAGAATTGATTACTCAGTCTTATTGTGAAAATATGTAAGAATCAATGACCACAACATCGCTTAGGCTGGTTTTATTGTTACGCGTTTCGGCAGCGCCTTTGGAGCGCGCGCGTTCGTAGATGTATGGGTAGTAGTTGCGTTTCAATGTCGCGCGCTTGAGCAGCGCCGTTCAGGAAACGCGCGCTGTTCGCCGGCGCTTCCGAAGCTGCAGTATGCGTTTTAGTGTGACGCCGTTGAGACGCACCGTAAGATATTTGTTTACAAAATGAATTACATCTAATACGTCTCACAGCAGCGGAACGCGCGGTACTAATCTCGTTTCACAAGGCACCGCTGTTAAAACACGTGCTGTTAACAGCGCGCCACTGGGCAGCGGCCCAGCGGCTCGTCTAGCGGCGTTTTTACATTTCTATGGGCGTGACTATAAATCCAGCCACATAGCTCAAAAAATCCTGGTTAATGTAATATTGTATCTATTAATCTGATCTTTATAACTCAAAAACTCATTTACAAGGGTTGGATCGATTTTGCGAAGGCCTTTGCTCAGCAGTGGCATAGTATAGGCTTAATTAAAAAAAACATTTTTTTTTGAATTGCCAAGAAGTTGGTCAGTTAGTCAAAAATTTTATAATAGCTATTTATTCACCAAGGGGAGTAAGGCACAGATTACTAATCGAGTGTGCATTTGAGGCCCGACGCGAAGCGGAGGGCCGTAAACCACACGAGTTTAGTAATCTGTACTTACCCTCGAGTGATATATACTGCTTTATACTACACTTGTTGTACTACATTAATAAATTGCTATCATTGTCACTGGAATCACTCATTTTAACTTGTGATTTACACCGCCAAACTTTAAACTTTACCAAGAAAATTGTTTCTACAAAATACGTCAACACTCAAAAACACTCAAAACACTCAAAAACACTCAAAAACACTCAAATACACTCAATAACACTCAAAAACACTCAAAACACTCAAAAACACTCAAAACACTCAATAACACTCAAAAACACTCAATAACACTCAACAACACTCAAAAACACTCAAAACACTCAAAAACACTCAATAACACGCAAAACCACTCAATAACACTCAATAACACTCAACAACACTCAACAACACTCAACAACACTCAATAACACTCAACAACACTCAAAAACACTCAAAGCACTCAAAAACACTCAATAAAACACAAAAACACTCAAGAACACTCAAAACACTCAAAAACACTCAAGAACACTCAAAAACACTCAATAACACTCAATAACACGCAAAAACACTCAATGACACTCAATAACACTCAACAACACTCAAAAACACTCAAAAAAACTCAATAAAACACAAAAACACTCAAGAACACTGAAAACACTCAAAAACATTCAATAACACTCAGAAACACTCAATAACACGCAAAAACACTCAATAACACTAATAACACTCAATAACACTCAACAACACTCAAAAACACTCAAAACACTCAATAAAACACAAAAACACTCAAAACACTCAAAAACACTCAAAAACACTCAAATACACTCAATAACACTCAAAAACACTCAAAAACACTCAAAACACTCAAAACACTCAATAACACTCAAAAACACTCAATAACACTCAAAAACACTCAAAACACTCAAGAACACTCAAAAACACGCAAAAACACTCAATAACACTCAACAACACTCAAAAACACGCAAAAACACTCAATAACACTCAACAACACTCAAAAACACTCAAAACACTCAAAAACACTCAAAACACTCAATAACACTCAAAAACACTCAAGAACACTCAAAAACACGCAAAAACACTCAATAACACTCAACAACACTCAAAAACACGCAAAAACACTCAATAACACTCAACAACACTCAAAAACACTCAAAACACTCAAAAACACTCAATAAAACACAAAAACACTCAAGAACACTTAAAACACGCAAAAACACTCAAAAACACGCAATAACACTCAATAACACTCAAAGACACTCAATAACACTCAAAAACACTCAATAACACTCAATACACTCAAAAACACTGTATAATGCTTTCTGTCTCATTTTCTCCCACGTTAAATCTTATAAATGTCTCTTTTTACTGTCGCTTTTGCGTTTCATAAAATTTCAAGCCGCAACAATGCCAAAGAAGTTTTCACTTCAAAAACAAAACGCGTTATTAATGAACGCATTATTAGCCTGATTTTCAGGGCAGTAATGAAATTCCATACAATATAACTGCCTAGATTTTTGAGAAGGTTTAATGAACAGCTTTCAAGCCTTTTAGTGGGGTAGTATTGGTATACTTACTAAGCAAGTGTAGTATAATAGCTATTTATTCACCAAGGGGAGTAAGGCACAGATTACTAATCGAGTGTGCATTTGAGGCCCGACGCGAAGCGGAGGGCCGTAAACCACACGAGTTTAGTAATCTGTACTTACCCTCGAGTGATATATACTGCTTTATACTACACTTGTTGTACTACATTAATAAATTGCTATCATTGTCACTGGAATCACTCATTTTAACTTGTGATTTACACCGCCAAACCTTAAACTTTACCAAGAAAATTGTTTCTACAAAATACGTCAACACTCAAAAGCACTCAAAACACTCAAAAACACTCAAAACACTCAAAAACACTTAATAACACTCAAAAACACTTAAAACACTCAAAAACACTCAAGAACACTCAAAAACACGCAAAAACACTCAATAACACGCAAAAACACTCAATGACACTCAATAACACTCAACAACACTCAAAAACACTCAATAACACTCAATAACACTCAAAAACACTCAATAACACTCAACAACACTAAAAAACACTCAAAACACTCAATAACACTCAATAACACGCAAAAACACTCAATGACACTCAATAACACTCAACAACACTCAAAAACACTCAAAAAAACTCAATAAAACACAAAAACACTCAAGAACACTCAAAACACTCAAAAACACTCAATAACACTCAAAAACACTCAAAACACTCAAAAACACTCAATAACACTAAAAACACTCAATAACACGCAAAAACACTCAATAACACTCAACAACACTCAAAAACACTAAATAAAACACAAAAACACTCAAGAACACGCAAACACTCAAAAACACTCAAATACACTCAATAACACTCAAAAACACTCAATAACACTCAAAAACACTCAATAACACTCAAAAACACTCAATAACACTCAAAACACTCAAAACACTCAAAACACTCAAGAACACTCAAAAACACGCAAAAACACTCAATAACACTCAACAACACTCAAAAACACGCAAAAACACTCAATAACACTCAACAACACTCAAAAACACTCAAAACACTCAATAAAACACAAAAACACTCAAGAACACTTAAAACACGCAAAAATACTCAAAAACACGCAATAACACTCCAAAAACACTCAAGAACACTTAAAACACGCAAAAACACTCAAAAACACGCAAAAACACTCAAAAACACGCAATAACACTCCATAACACTCAAAGACACTCAATAACACTCAAAAACACTCAATAACACTCAATACACTCAAAAACACTGTATAATGCTTTCTGTCTCATTTTCTCCCACGTTAAATCTTATAAATGTCTCTTTTTACTGTCGCTTTTTCGTTTCATAAAATTTCAAGCCGCAACAATGCCAAAGAAGTTTTCACTTCAAAAACAAAACGCGTTAGTAATGAACGCATTATTAGCCTGATTTTCAGGGCAGTAATGAAATTCCATACAATATAACTGCCTAGATTTTTGAGAAGGTTTAATGAACAGCTTTCAAGCCTTTTAGTGGGGTAGTATTGGTACACTTACTAAGCAAGTGTAGTATAAATAATATTATATACTTATAAATTTAATAACCTTAATTAAATGCTGCTGGTTACGGTTATTCAAAATACTCAATCATTTATTGCATTCCACAATGTTTAAGCTTAGGTGGTAGGTAACATTTGTTGAAACAATCGTGGACCCAGTTGGGCACAGCAAAACAAATATATTTTATATTAATTAATTGAATGTGAATTTAAATAAAATTTAATTTATTAAAATGATAAAAAATTCAAATACGTATGCACAGATGCCAGCACATCCACCCGAAACTGTCAAATTTTCCCAATCAACTTTGAACCTTATGCTTTAACGATAAAGTTGAAAATCTATTAAATAAATTTGACAGATTGTAATAGCTTGATATTCTGGCGTCTGTACATATTACCCGTTGCTTTCATATAAATAATAAATTAAATTAAGTCGTAATTTGTCCTTCTTGAGCGTTATTGCGTAGATTTCCATACTTTCTATCGACCCGGACAAATTGTGCATCGTCTGCTTAGCGCCTTAAGAACCTACTTAGATATAGCTCGCCAAATCTGCATCATATCAACCAACCTTGACACACAAAGTGCGCATATTCTGTTGCGGTCATAAGTCAGATATGCAGGTGGCATTAGTTACATCAGGGATGGTAGCCAGACGCACTAATAATTAATTAAACCGCAGACTAGAACAGCCGGTATCTGCGGTGTCACACTATAACAACCGCTTCATATGATGACAGATATGCAATGTGCATGATTGTGTCTATATAATGTAGGTAGGTTCCTAGTCAGACAAGGGGGATGACTCGATCTGAGACATATCTGTGTTAGGATTAATTTTAACATGTGTGCTGTTGAGGTTGTCCGCTAAAGTCGACCTTATTCTTATTAATAGAGTTCATTTATTGCCAGACTACTGGCAATAAATGAACTCTGGTCAGTCATCAGAACAGTCAAGCGAGTTTAGAATGAGGTATCAAATATTTTGTATTAGGTTTTTTGTTTGGAATAAAACAGTGACAAGATAACCAGGGAAATGTAAAGACGTTTACTTAAAATAGACGTATAGAAATCATAGCGTTACTTGATTTCTGAAAAGTACTTCTTAGTGCTTTATAGTACAGCGTTTCTAAAATGTAAAAGCATGTTTTCGATCGAGTGATTGAATGAGTGATTGGAACGAGTGAAAGGGAGGATGGCGAATTGAGAGATTTAAGAAAGACGTGTTGGAATTGTAAGGAGCATTATGTTTTAAATCTGTTGTTTGTGCAACCCTGAAGTTTTCCTGGATATCCCATACACTGCATAATTATGTGTCTATGGTTTTAGAATTAGTAGCCATCTTCTTCTATTCTATTCTTATATTTTTTATTTCTTTCGGCCAAAATACAGTTAGGAAAGTGCGGATAAATCGAAATCTTTTCATAATGTAAAATTACAAAAAAATTATAAGCATAAAGCAAAATTAGCTTATAATGTTCCCACTGCAGGGACACAGGCCTCCTCTTTGTGAGAGGGCCAAAAAAAACAAGAGGGTACAAAACATATGACCTACATTACCTTAGATACAAAATTAAAAATAGAAGTCGTCTAGTAGAATGTTATAACTTTATGTCAACTACGCATTCGGTACATCAAACTAAGTAACAAAATAATTGCTGGGAAACGACTTTTATTGTGAGTGTAAAAATTTGCTGTTTGCAGTAGTTCGCAATGTACCGCACGCAAAACATTGTGCTTATGGGTGCTTGCAATGGTACAGGGGTCGTGGGGGTATTTAAAATTGTGTTGTAACATTAAGCGGCTTACATGACCTAAAGCGCGGTCACTGTCGGACTACATAGAAAAGAAAGAGAAGCGCCATGACACAACGCTAGTAATTTATTGCAAAATATGAAGCAATTATTTAATTACAAAAAATCTATTGTTTGGACTAAAAAATTAAAACACTAATATTTTAATATGTTGCTTGTAGAATAATCTGACAAAAAATCAGAATGATTAATGTATGTTTATTAGTATGGTTTTTATTGTAAAAAGAAAGTTTTTAGAGGTATCTTCATGATTTTTTTTTATTGTATCAAATTAGTTGTATTATGTTTTCTACACACTATCTACCTAGCATGTATCCTGAACAATATCATATATTTGATGATTTTGTTTACTGTAGTCGATCATATACTTTTGTTGTTTCTAAAACTTGCGTTTTTTGTGTTTAGGTCCTGTAAGCCCCTTAACAACTTGTTTTCGTTAAAAAAAACGTCAGTGAAAGTTGGAATTTTGACCTTTAATATCTTTGTAACCAGTAGGTTTCCAGGTATGGTCCAGTACAAAAAAATTATCAGAATGACGGAGAGTACAAGTCACTCGCGGCTTCGTTAAGTGTCTTTTTACATCCGTTAAATTGAGACACGTGGTTGTCAAAATATATTAAACGAAATCTATTCTGCTTAGTTTTTATACAGGAAACAAAAATACGTAAAACAACGTCAGATTTTTATACAGTATTTTATGACAGCATGTCTAAACATTGCTGTCGTAATACCTTTGAAATCTAATAGGCTCCGAATTATATGAATTTCAATTAATTAACACCTCGACAAAGCTGTATTGGAAGGTTGAGTGAATCCAACAGAGCGCTCCATCAATTTGCCAAATTAATAATAATTGCCATTAGCTTTGGCCGTAGCTACCCCGGCATTGTACCTAACTGAAATTCGTCCGATTC
This sequence comes from Luperina testacea, assembly GCA_927399505.1. Taxonomy (NCBI): domain Eukaryota; kingdom Metazoa; phylum Arthropoda; class Insecta; order Lepidoptera; family Noctuidae; genus Luperina; species Luperina testacea. The sequence continues at coordinate 8,457,768 of OV656771.1, forward strand.
AGTTGATATTCAGACTAACTCCAAATTGTTGTGGAAATTCATTTTCACCAACGGATATTTTGGATATGTGTTTCATTCTAAGCCCAAAACATGAAGTTTATTTAAACTTGTTCAAACAAATTTCGCGTCGCTAGTTCGTGCGGTCCGTCTTCGACAAAGTAAATAGCAAATAGATTTTTGTTATACAAACATATAGAAGGATTCTTTTTAGCACCGGAATAGAAGAAAAAATATATATAATAAAAAAAAATTTAAACTAATTTAACTTAAATTCATTTTAGACCGGATTCTAGTAACATTTTATGTATTTATATTGAAAATATCATAATCTAGCCCTTAAAAGTATTGGGACAGTAGATATAGGCTAACAAAAAAAAAGTAATGAAATAATCCATAAGTCAAAAAGGCCCCAGCTCAGCATAATGTCAGCATGCTCAGCATATTGTCTCGAATACTAGTATACATGTGAAGTGTGTTATTATGGGACCGATCCTAAAACATTTATAATAATCAGCTGTTCTTCCAAAAAGTACAATACTTACACGCTCAAAATGTATGGACCAGCTGATGTGTGGATTACGCAGTGTCGAGAATGAAAAAAATAATATGAAACCTAGATTTTAATAGTCACATTTTGAAGGGAAATGACTAGTTTATTAGTAACAAAAATATGTATTTTTATTCTTAAATATTTAAATAAAAAACAGTTAAAATTCACAAATAAAATATTTCAATAACGATATTATTAATAAAGGTCCTCTATTGAGGGCATGAAATTATCTGGAACTTGCGAATTGTCCACTTGTCTTTTTCTAAATGCCGGAGCCATGAAATGTGCCTTCATTGTAGTAGTACCACCAGTCTTGTTAGCATCCTTTTCTTTCTTACTTTTCTTATTTACCTTCCTCTTTGCAACGGTCAGAAATGATTCGCCTTCTGGTGTATCGCAAGGGAAAGATTTCTTGACGCTAAAGACTTGGCAAGTCGACACTTGAGTGTTGTTTTGTTGGTTTGCGCCTCCTAATGTATTCGTTTCTTTAACTTTTAGGGCAAACACATCACCGTCGACATTATATTTAGTTACTGTAACCGACTTCGTCGTTTTCTTTTTGGGTTTGGTCCTTTTAGTTTTAATGATGGTCCTGTGAGTCGTGGTCGTGCTTGCATCTCTCTTGTATCGATTCCTGGTAGTCTTAAGACGCAAGACTTGTTCGTGTAGTTCGTCAGAATTTGGTAGGGTTTTTATGATTTTATTATGAGTTTTGTATGCTTTGATGGCACGTTCCATACAGCTAATGCAATGCCTACAACTCACGTCCATGAACACCATTTGCAGGTCACTGACCATGTTCACGAGCGGTGGTCCATTTATGTTCAGAAGAATCTTCTTTTGCATCGGCATTTGGTGGAATATCATTGAGTTGTTGAATTTGACATCTGAGTCCGGACTGGATTTACCTGTAAGTTGCAATAATTATAGTAAAATGTAAGGGTACAAGTTCATACCGACTTGGTACAGACGCCAGCACATCAAGCTACCCGAAACTGTCAAATTTTCTCAATCAACTTTGAACCTTATGCTTTAGTGATAAAGTTGAAAACCTATTAAAGGAATTTGACAAATTATATTAGCTTGATGTGCTGGCGGCTGTACAAGCAGCAGCAGCAGGAGAAATGTAGCGATACTACTGGATTCTATGTATTTCTACGAAATACGTGTTACACGAACTGTCGCTAGCTACTAGCTAGTAGTATTTCATAAGAATACATAGAAACCAGTAGTGTCGCGGCAATATGTTGCCTGCAAAAGTCGTCTGCAGTTGGCGAAGGACTTGTACATTAACTTTCGCACAAAGCAAGCTCTAAAAATAAAACCAATACCCAACTTATTTACAAATTAAATTTAATCATAACATAGTAACAAGAATGGCAGCCCAATCAAAACTGGTAGTACCGAAATACAAGAATTATTACGGGAATCGAATGAACGCTTATTTAATAACTACTCTAATTAATGATGTTCCAACAAAATTCCAATCGGAAATAACAAACAGTAATTATAAAAATAAATACAAAAAATTCTTTGATTCTCTTTGAAAATGCATCATGCTGTGTACCTAAATTTCATTCAATAAGTGAATGTCGTTTTCTTCGTCGTTTTTGTACATTATGGTTGTTATTTACTACCTCACAATTTTTTATAAACTATGTGTTACGAGTATAATAAGTATAAGTTTTAAGTTAGTTTTTAAGATTGCTTAAAGTTTATCAACCGGACAAACCTATTGAGGTTTTTGTAGTGTTTAATGTTTGTATTTTGTTTAGTTCCTTAATTAAAAAAACAATAAAATAATTTAAAAAAAAACAATTTTGACAGCAGGAGTATTAAAACTAAAACTATTTATAAGGCAATACCCAAACTGATTGCAAAAATGAAGAAAGGCAGACACAATTTAAATTAGACGCTTCAAATAAACATAAAGGTATTTCCACAAATCCCGGCGACTCACCGAACGCGTGCGGCAAGTGTGCGACTAGCGCGCAGAACAACAGGGAACTCATTAGTTCCATTTGTACTCTCGCTGTGAAGGTGTCTTCGCTCCTGCAGACAATCTTCTTACTAAAGTGCGCTAACAAGCTTCGTTACAGTGCGGAGTTTTACAAAACGCGCAGTGATGCTCACAGTCCGCTCGACGCTTCCCGGTGCTCCTTCTAAAATGTTTTCAAGTGTACATGGTCCGTAATAATTAAGACGATAGTAATGATGTTAAAAATGATGATGAAATTAACTGTTTGTTTATGTTTATTTACCTTATTCCGGAAAAAAATTGACAGATTTTAAAACAAACATAACAATGATTTAGAAATCTGAAAAAAAAACCTACCAAAAACCTCAAGTCTGCTTCCACAAATTTCTACCCACCTCAAAAATCATAGCAGCTCAAATAAGCCGTCGGAGTAAATAAAGCACGGAAAGATTTATTTTCAACTCAACAACGTGTTGGATTCTGGGAAACAGCAAGAATAATGCGGTTGTGAAGTGAAAAATCTTACTTATATCCATGTTGGGTGACACGTAGCTACTGATGATCGAGATCCATTGTTTACTCGCTGTTTACACACGGCCGACCTAACGACGGTCGACAATTGAATGTTTGCTCCACAGGCTTGATTCTAAGCCATTGTGATCACATCGATATGTTTATGTTGCTCCAATAACCGGATACTCGCATCCGTGCGGTTGATTCCATTCAATCCCAACTACAAAGTCTATTGCGGCGTTAACCTTTGTGTTGGGTGTTTTGAAGCTTTGTAATGGAAACTGTCTCTGTTATGACTTTGAGAGAGACGTATGTAAAATTATAATATTTTTAATCATTATTTTAAAACATCGTCATTGAAGATTTTACATTCGCAAAACACGCACGAGTACTTGCGACGTTTATCCGACGACTAAAAAGTTGTAAGTTTGAAGCTTGCGTTCAAAAATCGTTCTATTAAGACCAGACATATAAAAAGTATCTGCACTGTGTACGCCTACCGACTGCAACAACACAACTGCCAAAATGCAGTGTACAAGAAACGGACTCGAAACTGGTAACTATGTCTACGTACCTACGTATGATTAGATTGATTGAGTAACGCATGTCAAAATCTGATCGCGCTACAATGTGTGTTAACGTTATGAATTTTGGTTTGTTTCTGCCACAATTTAAATGTTAATACAACAATGAATAAATTATTTTAATGTCTCCCGTTTCCCATATTACCTCTCTTGTATTTCTTTCTCAATTAGCAAGCCGGGAGCAAAAATCATAACGCACAAAAAATCAAGCGCAAACATTTTCAGGCATTCACGGCAAGCGTTCATGTTCAGTTTGGTTCAAATAAAATTACCATAAAATATTATGGTAAAGTGTAGCCGAGCATAAAACCGGGGGCAAACAACTTTTTTGTAACTTATCTCGTTACTCACAAAGATGTGACTTTTATGACGCAAACGGACTTTCAGGTTATTTGTATGCTACAAATATCCCAGATTTGTTCCTATGTTCCGTGCGAATGTTAAGATAAGACTTTTTATGGTGCAGATTTCTATCGCGATTTGTTTATTTTATTTCGGGATCGAGTTTTACGCGATCGTAAAATAGGTGGGCCTGATTGTTTTGAAGAGACTTTCGCGAATGGTTGAGAATAATGATGATGTCAGTGAAACAGAGTGTTGTCAAATATTTTGAGGACGATTTTGCACACCGGGAAGTTTGTTGTTTGGTTTCCTTGTATGTCCAAAGCTGCTATAATGCAATGCAATGCTGTTATTGAGTTTTTCCATAAGGAATATGGGATACTTTTTATGTCCATATTCATACGGGATCCAGACTTATGCGGGTGAAACCGCGGGGCACAGTCATAATTAGGTACGTCTGCAAAATTCTACTTTACCATCATAAAGTCATTCCTTCCACTCATATGCTCATTGCATCATACTTCACGCATCCGTTTCTGCAAAGTCGAAGCCATAAAAGCGGCTAAATACGAGGTGGACTCACACAGAGTTCCGTACCACCGTAAAATATATAACACATTTTTTATACGCCGAAAAACGCATGTTTCTTGTATTTTTTATTTTATTTTTTAGTGTTATAGCGACCACAGTAAGTAGTACACACTCTATGAAAATTCCATGTGTCTACATGTTTCGGTTCAAAATATACAGCCCTGTGACAGACGGACGGACAGCGAAGGCCTAGTAATAGGGTCCCGTTGGCACCCTATGGGTGCGGAACCCTAACTAATAAAAATCACAAATATAAGGCAGCGTTTTATCTGGTATCGTTTCACTTTGAACAAGTAACTCCCACATGAATATGGCGCTTAATATTATCGGAACATTTTTTGTAGTCTTGTTTTAACGAAGAAAATCTACTTAATATTATTACGTGAGGAAATTGCTCTTTTGTTTCGGAAATGTTGTTTACATTATTTAATCGAACTCTAATGTTTTTTTAACAACACAGAGCCGTGGTGGTCCAGTGGTAATGGCCGCGACTTACGAGTTTACGTGGGTTCGAACCCAAACAGGCACTTCACTTGGTGTAAATTATTCCATCACCACTGCTCTCATAACATGTAAAACATCGTGAAGAAACATGGCATGTTCTAGAACCAAAAAGAAAATTTCTAAGACATGTGACACCCGCCAACCCACCACTGGGCCGTCGTGGTGGCCCACTCCATTCCACAAAAAGGAGTCCTGAGTCCCAGCAGTGGAAACTTTATAGGCTGAATATGCTAATTTGTTTTTTTTTTATATATATCCCCGTTTCTTACAGTTTTAAGGGAACGTTTATGATGTGAGTCAGTAGGCACGTCTCAGAATCTAATTTGATTGCTCGAAATAAAAAGTTTTACTAAGCTCACTCCACATAAAGATCAGTAGACAGACACGACGCGACAGCGCAACACAACTCTAGTACTTATAATCGCGTCGCACGCGGTCGCGCTTCTCTGCGGGAGCCTTAATTACATCTCACAATTGAGGCTCCATGGTCATTAACACCGTCACTCAATACAATTTTAAGCCATACAATAATTTGCCCTGTGTAAGAATTGAAAGAAAATCTACTCTTAGCCACTACGAGTATATCAGTTGACATTTATTTCTGCAACTACCATTGGTCCAGAATTTCTCTCTATAATAAAAATGCTGAGAAAGCTGGTCTAGCTGTCACCTCGTTTATATAAACTGTGTAACAATTCACTGAAGTATTAAATTAAATGTATTTCCCCAGACTGGACTGCTGTCACAAAATAAATAGATAGGTGCAGAAGGTTGACTCCACACATCGAGCGGAAACGCACACACACATAGGCACGCTTTACAGGCAGCGGCACGCTTTACAGGCAGCGACACGCTTTACAGGCAGCGGCACGTTTTACAGGCAGCGACACGCTTTACAGGTAGCGGCATGCATTACAGGCAGCGGCACGCTTTACAGGTAGCGGCATGCATTACAGGCAGCGGCACGCTTTACAGGCCCTTTGTACTGTAAAGGTTGTCCACTAAAGTCAACCTTATGTAGTGCAGGCTGACTATATTTTAGTGCGGGTTCCATTCGAACATTCAAGCAAGTTTAGAACGGGATGTCAAATCAGTCAATATAAACTTAAAGAAATCCTATCGTTCTTTGAATTCTTTGAAGGGCTCATCTAGCCCTTCACTGTACAAATACGTTTTTCTTGCTGTGAAAAATGACGATTTATTCGCCGATTTATTCCGTGCTGGATATAAAGTTGAAACATTCTAAACATATATGAGTAACTTATATTTGTCTGTTTAAGAGTGATTGCGTAAGAATTTAACCAGAATAGGCTGTGTTTACTTTTCCATCATATGCATTTGAAAAGACGTTACTTATATAGCGTGTGGGTTTTTCTGTCGTCGTCGTATGAACCATGGAGCCGACCTTCTGCGGTTATATATTTTGTACTGCTGAGCTCCCAGAGGCGGAGGGGGATTCATTCCGCTTAGTTTTACACTTTTATACTCCACTACGTTTATCTATTAATTTCCGAACGGAATTCATTATGTGTGAATGAAATAATAACTAACCTGTAACCCCCTTACTAATAAACGTTGTATAGCGTCTATATAGTTACACAACGCTTTGTCTTCTTTCGAAAGTCAAATTACTGACGAGTGAAAGAGAGAAATCGGTGTGTAACAGTTCAACTGATATAATACGTTTATTTGTAAGGGGTTTATTGTGTTTTGACTTGGTAACGTCAATCTGATATTCCCCGAAGGGATGGCAGAGGTGTTTGGTTTAACAAAAAAAATCCAGTCATATTTAAGTCTCATGTTATGAGGAGCGAGCCTATTGCAACTCGCTTCAACACACACTCGATTTAACTCAGTATTCTATTATGAACTAACTTTTGCCCGCGGCTTTGCCCGCGAGGATATCTGATGGAACATACTACCGAGACACCAAATCCGTTCAACCATTTTTGCGCCAATCCGGAATATACATACATCCAGACAAACAGTATAAAGTAATTACATTTTTTTTTTTAATAATTATCATTTTATTCTTAATCTTTTTCCACATCCCGGAAATTGTGAAATTCAAAGTACCCAGGTACCTACTATTAAAACATCAAAAGCTTTTGTTAGAGAAAAAGATTTTCCGTTGAAATAATTTAATTTAAATACTGGCTGGAACAATTTATTTTTACAAAGCTAATAAATTAGATTAAAAAAGTTATTCGTTCCATTTATAAAAACTGTTAGTTTAACGAATTTTATTTTTTCGGTGGTGTCAAGTCATTATTGAGAATTTTATTTTCTGTGCTCATAATCAGCCTATAACGTTCCCCTGGGACACAAGCCTCTTGTCTGTGAGAAGGAATGGGCCGTAATCCACCACGCAGGCCCAGTGCGGATTGGTACAAGTCTTCGAATATTTGGTTCTAGGCCATGCCGGCTTCCACCGTTTTGAGAGCATTGGTTATAAAATAAATGACACAAAGTTAAGTGTCTGCCTCGATTCTAACCCACGACCTACCACCGACCAAATTGTGGATTCGCCAAAGATCGACCGAACTCCATAACAACAGATGGTCACGGGCAACAGACTGTAGACAGTCAAAATTGGCTTTACCAATGATAAACCCGCGATTAACCAAAAAACTTCTCAGCCTGAGTAGAAATAACCTTAGAATAATAATAGGCACAATTACGGGCCACAACCTCCTTAACAAACATCTTTTCAACATAGGCGCCAGACACCAGGACAGCCCCCTCTGCAGGGGCTGCCTTGATGCCGAGGAATCAGCCGCCCGCGTTATCCTGGATTGCGAGGCCGTGGCTTCTCAACGTGCAGAAATCCTCGGAACAATGAGGTCGCTCCGCGAAGCCTGTGAAGCTCCCAGGAAGCTTCTGTGCTTTTGGGCGGAGCTAGGCTGGCTCTGTTAGCCAGAATCCCCACGCACAGCGGACCGAATGGGATGGGAGTCTAAGTGCGGAAAAGGGAGTCCCATCATCATCATCATCATCACCTACCACCGACCTACCGACTCATACGTCGGCTCATACGGGGCTGTTACCATTGCTTTCGAATTTTTTTTGTGCTGACTTAATTTATTTATGTGTATTGAACAGAACAAGGGGCTCGTGGCTACTTGTTCAATTGACCCATGCGGCCGTTATCACTTGATAACAGCCGCAAGGATCGATCCGCATGGGTCGTTCTTCAAAAGCAACGCTTGGCAATGTCCGTCCGTGGATAGAACACCATACATCACACATTACATACTCGTGCCTCGGAAAGCACGGTAAGCCGTTGGTCCTGGCTCGGCAAGTCAGCAGCTCGAAAATCTATGAACCAATCTTACCAAGGGGTATCGTAATACCCAAGAACTAGGTTGTAGGGATCAGATAGACAGTCGCTCAACGTGATACTTGTATTCAGCTGCATCCGGTTAGACTGGAAACCGACCCCAACATAGTTGGGAAAAAGCTAGGCAGATGATATCAAACAGAAGAAAGGGATTCAATGCAACAATATGGAATCATAATTATATTCACAATGAATAGTATGTTTAACCCAAGAACAATGCGAGGAAAATTCAACAATTGAAAACATCACACTTATGGAAAAGTAACGTCTTCTGATTCTTGTTTCTTAAATCCGATGGATTGATGTTTTTTCTGTGGGAACGGGTATTGTATTGTCCATTGTTATCGTGGCGACTTCAACAAAGAAGTGCCTTTTACTTCAGTAACCTAACTTCAGGACATCTTGCGTGACTAAAATGTTATCACTACGTACGTACCTATAAGCCTAATTTTGTTCTTCCACTTTTGTCAACAACGGGGAAGGTCGGGCAAAGCTAATTGTAGATGACGTAATCTAGGTCCGTACTGTCTTCAATTTCACATTTCGTTAATTCATTTCACTTCGTGTTAATATTTAGGTAAGTTTGATTTTATTTCACTATTTCGTTATTTTCGGTGATTTTAATATTTTAAATCAAGTATTTGACATGGAAGGTGTTAAAATTTAAAACCTTAATATTTCCTCGTAATAAATTTCTTCAAAATGTTTCTGACATCAAATCAAACTAAAATCTCTACGAAAAGCTTTAAGCCACAATGTTCTGATTTTAGGGTCTCTCGGGAAATGGTGGACTTCAATTTCGGATTATTTAGGAGCACAACGGCGCGTCATTTTCGCAAAAATAAAAGAAAAGCACTTTACGCCTTGTATAATTGGCTTTGTGTCGGGAACTAGCTACGGCATCCACGTAAATTGAAACTTCACTATTATCGACACTATCCGTCACATAGAAAATTATGCCTTGTAGTTTTATGACGTGCAAGCAAAATTCAACTTTATGGTGATAAACCAATTACGGGGTCGACTATACCTAGGTGTTAAATGACAAATGATTTTATTTCTGTAAGTAGGTTTGTACAAACACTTTTACACGTCACTCATATTTTAAAAACTAGATGAGGTCGGCGTTTCCTATCTGACTAATCTGAGAAGAAAGGCCGAAACAAACTCCGAGGTCACAGTCTCTTTTAAAGTCCAGACATAATATTGGTCAGATCATGTGAAGACCATGTAGATTGGTGTCTGAAAAGGTCGTTTGAAGAAAGAACCACACAGTTTGAGTGGATCTGTCCAGTGAGTAGTGCACGCATTTGTCTGTTGTTTGTTATGATAAAAACGTCGTTATCTACATGAATTAACCGAATCAATAGACTTGTAGTCGAGACTTATAAGTGATAAAACTCCTTGTGAAGGGTGTCAGGGGAAATACTACCTTATTTATTTCTGTCTTCTTAAAATTTTAGTCACGTGAGACATTTTAACTTTCTCGCAAAAGTTTGCTCATTGGTGTTCAAACGGCGGTTAAAAGTTTTCATCATGGTTTGTCGGCTTGTTTGCTGACACAAAGCATATTAAAATATATAACATAAGGCCTGTAATCCCCTGAGGGTTAGGTAGACAGACAGAGACAGAGGTATACCTATAGTACCGACTGTACTTATATTTCACCAGTTACGTTTTAAGTCCCATGTCCCATGGGCATGGCTTAAGTCCCATGGGCGAGCCTATTGTAAAATTAATAAATTAATGTAAATAGTGCAGCCTGGGAGAGGCGTATGTCCAGCAATTTTTTGTAGTTAATTGATTGTAAATTGAATAACAATTTACAATCAATTAACTTACAATTTACTCACCTTAGTCCACCTACAGTGAGTTAATTGATTGTAAATTGAATAACTATTTATATTTTAATTGAACTAAATTCTCACCAAAAATAAAAACAAATCCAACCACATCTAAACACGATTCACGTACCAGATTAAAATAAATGAGATAGGTATGTAAATAAAAATTTTAATTCCTGCCCTGGAATTGGATATATTTTATCGTGGCGCCGTCAAGTACCCGTGTTATAGCCAGTTGATGCTAATCCAATTGCCCATAGAGAAAATTTAACGGAATCTCATCGCTAATCAAATACAAATATATGGGAGCTGTGTTTCGGGGCGGCTTGAATTCTGTGAACCAATAAAATTAATTGCATACAGAAAAACATTTTTTTTAACAAAATAACGACCACTAAAAATAATTTAAAAGCAATAGCAAATTTAAAAAAGTGGCATATTAATTATTTTGTCTAAATTTATAATTATGTTGCGTTCCATAAATATACAGTATAACAGCATTGTTCGATTACCATGTCGCAGCACCTATATCGCCACATGCGAAATACGCATCGCACTAACGTCACGCAATATCCTGCAATGCGCAAGCAGAGTATACCGTGCAACTAGCATATACACCGTTACATTTTGATCGTTTTAATCCGTAAAAGGGAAAAAGAAGAAATTAGCAGAAAAGTGTGCCTCACGGCTGCGCCAAAAAGGCCCAGTTCAGTAAAAATACCAGACATCTGGTGCATGACGCTGGTTGGTGGTCAACTGGACCTGATACTTGGAACTGATGAAATAACTACAGTATCTTCCCATTGAAACACAACGAAAACTATGAAAATACGCTTTAAAAGAGTTCATGGTCATTACAAAGAATCATGAGGTACCTATCTTTAACCTAACCACCATATATTATAGCCTTTCAAATATGCCTTCACCTTCAACTAACTACATATATCTATAAATAGATTTCCAATACAGCTGTTGACCGCACTAAATAATGAGGCCACGCCCCCAAACAAATCAGGCCGTCGCAAGTAATCTATGGACCATCTTATAAATGTGTTCTTGAAAATAAATACCTTTTATATTTTCTAATTAACTTTGAGTGTGGTCAATAAATCTCTCGTTTAAGTTTCTTATTTCGTTTTCGTGAAACTTTTGGAATTATCTTGAGGTTGTGGCTCATAAATTAGAGTATATTATGGATACGTTTATTTATTTTACCATTTTTGTACACAAATATATAAACAGACAAGAAAAAACAGAACAGAAAAATAGGTACAAAGGTGATGCTTATTTCATAAGGAATCTCTTCAGCATACTTTTTTTTACCTATTTAGGTATTTATTTATTTTTTTTGTTGTTGACATCTTTTTATTACTTGAATGTCCATGTATTACTTGAATTTAGTTCGTAGAAATCTCCCCTTCCGAGAAGTTATCTGTGTTTTATTCCCCTTACCACTTTAAGGATAAGTTAGAATCTTCTACTAATCTGACACAGCTAAAATAATAGTAATAATAGTATTTTTATTTCTCTCAAAAAGGTATAATTTTGATTCATATAGCTTCAAGCTACATCTTTTTTTAAATCTTAAATTATGTTGAATATTTATTTGTAACTGGCAACATTTATAATTTTAAGTAATATAGTTTTATGGTTGTAGCAACTCTCTCGCTATTAAGCCGGTAAAGGGGCGACATGTTTTTTTCTGTATCGACGATTAATAAATAACACGCAATAAACCAAAACGTTTTATTTCGCTCCACCTGCAACCATCAACTTCAAAAGGTTATGGGCCCAGTTACCCGGAGCGAAATAAAGGAATTATCGCGTGGCAGCTGTGGTAAAACAGCGGTGTGATTCTGCGGTCAAGCAGTGGCGTCGGTGCAAGGAAAAAAAATGGACGGCGAGGGCGATATATTTGGGGCGTCTAACAATCGCTTGTTGTTAGATAATGCCGGTAACTGGCATACATGGAAATTCCAAGTAAAAGTCATACTAAAGGCGGTTAATGTCTATGACTTGGTGGATGGCTCATCAAAATGCCTAGAAAAAGACGACTCAACGTTAGCCACATGGAAGAGGCTAGATGCAAAGGCCCAAGGAGTCATCGTAAGCAGATTGGGTAACACAGCTATGCTGCATGTGCAGAATTGTGAAACAGCCAAAGAAATATGGGACAAATTAAATACAATCTATGAACAAAAATCTGATGTGTCACTCCACATATTGCAGCAGCGTTTCTTCGAAGAAAAATATAATGGTTCGGAGGATGTATCAACATTCATAGCAAAGATAGAAGCAATCGTGGCACAAATAAGGCAAGCAAAAGGTGAAATTGCTGAAAACATGATTGTTACAAAAATCATAAGTTCGCTGGGTGAAAAGTTTAGACACTTTGTGTCTGCATGGGACTCTGTGCAAATAGAAAAGCGAACGCTGTCGGAGTTGACAGCCAGGCTCATCATAGAAGAGCAAAGAAACAAAATGTACCAAGACAGTGAAACCAGTAGTACCACAGCGTTCAAAACTGACATCAAAACAAGAAAGTGCTTTAACTGCGGTAAAGTGGGGCATTATAAAAAAGACTGTAAAGCTAAGAAGGACAACAGTGAAAAAGGTTGTAGAAATGATAACATTTTATTTTGTAAACAGTGTAACAAACGGGGACATACAAAAGAAAAGTGTTGGTTTAACAAAAACAATAAACAAGGAAAAACTAATGACAAACAAAACGCATTTGTCATGTCAGTGTGTGGACTTACGTCAAAAAGTATAAACAATGAGTGGTTCTTAGATAGTGGTGCTTCTGAGCATATGTGTTTTACAGTGGACAGTTTCACAAACTATAAAAAGTTGTTAGTACCAAAAGATGTTGTCATTGGGGATGGGACAATAATTAAAGCATTAGGTTATGGTGACATTGACCTTGAGGCATATGATGGTGAACAATGGATAAAAACATACATAAACAGTGTGTTGTATGTGCCAAGCCTCAAGACAAACTTATTTTCCATGAGTGCTGCTCTGGATAAAGGCTACAAGCTGGAGTCAACTGCTACTGAGTGCCAGTTTATCAAAAACAACAGTGTGTATGCTGTAGCCAAGAGACATGGTAAAATGTACACAATGTTATTCAGACAGTCAGGTGCTAATGCCATGGTTGGAAAAGTTATGTCAGATCTGAAGGAATGGCATGCTAAACTAGGTCACCAAGACATAAATCAAGTGAAAAGCATCTTGATGAAGCAGGATATTAAGTTTGAAAATAGTGAAGAAGAAACATGTTTGCCATGTTTGAAAGGAAAACAACATAAGTTTCCCTTCCCATTAAGTACCCATAGGGCAACAAAACCAGGAGAGGTTATTCATATTGACATTGGAGGTCCAATAGAAGAAGTTTCACTAGGAGGGGCAAGATTCTTTCTCCTCATCAAGGATGATTACTCTAAATATAAAAAGGTGTATTTTCTGAAGAACAAAGGTCAGTCTATAGAATATTTAATACAGTATTTGAAAGAAGTGCAAGTAAACCCCGGTCACATAGTGAAATACATAAGAAGTGATAATGCAAAGGAATTTATCAGTAAAGAAATGGTAAACTTACTGAAGTCATATGGAATACAACACCAAAGAAGTGTAGCGTACACTCCACAACAAAATGGTTGTGTAGAGCGTGAGATGAGGACGGTGGTTGAGTCAGCACGAACTATGCTTCTAGAGAGCGGCCTAAATAAGAATTTATGGGCAGAAGCGATCAATACTGCAGTCTATATAATCAACAGAACTGGTGTAAGTCGAGTGAAGGATAAAACTCCATATGAACTCTGGTGGAATAAAGATTTTGATGTAAACAACCTTCAAGTCTTCGGTAGTCAAGTATCCGTACATGTTCCTGATCAGAAACGGTTAAAGTTTGACAGCAAAGCAGAATTAGGCTATTTCATTGGATATGGAGAAAATACAAAAGGATACAGAATATATTTTCCAGAAAGAAACATAGTAGACATCAAAAGAGACATAGTATTCATAAAACAGTCTATAGAAAACAAAAAAGGAGAAAGAAAACTAGAAAAGGAATATCACATAAATTTTGACATTCAAGAAGAGGTAGAGCAAGTTTCAGAAGGCGAAGAAAGCCAGTATGAAGATACTGAGAACCCTCAAACAATAGAAAGTGAAAATGAACAGGACTCAATTCATTCCTTCCATGAGCAGTCAATATTAGACGAAGAAATAGAAGAAGAACAGGAAACTCCAGAAACTTTAGGACAGACAGAAGAAGTAACAGAAAGACCTAGAAGGGCGAAGAAAAAGCCAAGCTGGTTTAAAGACTATGTAGGAGAGGAAAACATGTTCTTGAGTTACTGTTGTGATGAACCTATTACATACCAAGAAGCTATGAAAAGACCTGATAAAAGTAAATGGGAGGAAGCCATGACCAAGGAGTTGAAGACACTGGAGGAAAATAATACATGGGAAGAGGTGACAGAAGTCCCTGATGGACAAAACATAGTAAGTAGCAAGTGGGTATTTAAAGTCAAGGAAGCTGATGGAAAAGCTCTGTATAAAGCTCGCTTAGTTGCCCGAGGATTCCAGCAGAAGAACTGTGATGACCAGATATACTCACCTGTTGCCAAGTTAACTACCTTCAAAGTCATGTTGGCTGTAGCAGCCCAGAAAAGACAACCAGTGTACCAAATGGATGTAACTGGAGCGTTTCTTTATGGAGACATTAACGAAACAGTTTTTATGAGATTACCAGGTAATAAGGCATGTAAATTAAATAAGTCAATCTATGGTCTAAAAAAGTCTCCCAAATATTGGAATGAAAAATTTAATAGAAAACTATTAAATTTTTCATTCAAAAAAAAAAAAAAAACAAAAATAAAAAAAAAACTGAACTAAACTTTTTTCATAAAAATGAACAATGAGAATTTTCTAAGATCAAAGAATGACCCTTGTTTATATTTCAAACATATTGAAAATGACTACATTTATGTGTTATTATTTGTAGACGACCTGTTGATATTTGGTAGCAATAATAACCAAGTAAGTGAATTTAAGAATTCAATAAGTAATAACTTTAAAATGAAAGATTTGGGTCTAGCCAGTAATTATTTGGGAATAAATATTAAACAGGATCTTGGAAATCGTGTAACTGTAATTAATCAGAAAAGATATTTATTAAAGTTGTTGGATTTATATCAAATGTCAAATTGTAAAACTGTTAGCACTGCAATAGACCAAAACTTTAGTTTTGAATTGTTGCAAAGAGATAAAAGTGAAAGTGTTGAAATAGAAAAAGTCTGTAGAAGTTTATTAGGCAGTCTTTTGTATGCTACCTGTACTAGACCAGATTTATGTGTTGCAGTAGGATTTCTTAGCAGATATGTGCATTGTGCTAGTGTAGCTTTGTTTAAATGTTTAAAGAGGATACTAAGATACATACAAGGTACTATTGATTTGTCTTTAACATATAAATATGATAAGGAAAGTAAAAGTGTATGTAAATTGCAAGGTTACAGTGATGCAGACTGGGCCGGTGATGTTGCAGACCGGAAGTCAACATCAGGTCAAATATTTTATATTTTTAATTCTCCAGTCTCTTGGTGCAGCAAGAAGCAATCTTGTGTATCACTGTCATCTTGTGAAGCTGAATATGTAGCTCTTAGTATGAGTATTATGGAGGGTTCGTTCTTAAAAAAATTACTCAAAGATTTTGGATATGACAATGTAATTTTTGAAATACTTGAAGACAATCAAAGTGTGATTAATATAGCAAAGAACAATGATAGTAATAAAAGATTAAAGCACATAGATATAAAGTATCAGTACATTGTGGAAAATATGTCAACAAATTCAGTTCTGTTAGAGTTTGTTAATAGTAATGAAAATGTAGCTGATTTGTTCACCAAGCCATTGGGAAAGGTACTCTTTACTAAATTCAGGGGTAAGATATTGTCATAAGTTGAGTTAGTATATTTATGTTATTAAGGGGGTGCATATATAGAAACTAAAATTATAATGTTGAGGGGGTGTGTTGAATATTTATTTGTAACTGGCAACATTTATAATTTTAAGTAATATAGTTTTATGGTTGTAGCAACTCTCTCGCTATTAAGCCGGTAAAGGGGCGACATGTTTTTTTTCTGTATCGACGATTAATAAATAACACGCAATAAACCAAAACGTTTTATTTCGCTCCACCTGCAACCATCAACTTCAAAAAATTAAAAAAATATTTGAATGGGTTTTATCACTTAGTGATAACGTCACCCCCTACATTTTTCAGTTTATCATTTGTGAGAGCTGGAGTCTATACTGGGCTCGAGACCTGTATGACAGATCTCCAGGTTCACTTAAAATTACAATATTTAATTACACGTACTAAAATGGTAGTTAACTGTAGGTGCGTATATTTCTCGGAAATCAAAGCTAAAAAAATATTTGATGTGATCAAACAACGGTTCGTATGAAATAATAATAACTAGCAATATATCGAGATTTCTTTATTACATGTAAGTTAAATATTAGACTTCCGTTAAAAATATGATGGAAACGCTTTTCTAAGATACTGTAGCTTAAGGGGCTTATAGGAACTAGACGCAAAAAAGGCAAGTTTTAGAAACAATAAAAGTATATGATCGACTCCAGTAAACAAAATCAGAAAAAATTAAATATATGATATACTTTAGGTTAGGATATATGCTAGGTAGATAATGTGTTGAAAACATAATACAACTAATTTGATATGATAGAAAAAAATCATGAAGATACTTCTATAACCTTTACTTTTTACAATAAAAACCATACTAATATACATACAATCATTATGATTTTTAGTCAGATTATTCTACAAACAACATACTAAAGCACTAGTGTTTTAATTTTTTGTCCAAACAATAGATTTTTTTACAATAAAAACCATACTAATATACATATAATCATTATGATTTTTAGTCAGATTATTCTACAAACAACATACTAAAGCATTAGTGTTTTAATTTTTTTGTCCAAACAATAGATTTTTAGTAAATAAATAATTGCTTCATATTTTGCAATAAATTACCAGCGTTGCGTCATCGCGCTTCTCTTTCTTTTCTATGCAGTCCGACAAAGACCGCGCTTTAGGTCATGGTCGCCTTCTGCAGGCAGCCCTATTACCGACCTTGATTTTCAAAATTTTTTTCTACCGCTATAACTATTATTGTCTATAGAGGATATAAGACAAATACTATTAAACGTTGATTCATCGATTTAATCCCCTTTATATATAATGTTAAGTAATGATAAGCGACTTTTTAACCATACATTTTTGATGTTTAGACATCTCTTAACTATAATCAACGTTTATCTCGTCTGTGTGACTTAAGTATTCCATTTTTACGCAGAAAAGTGTCACTTTAGTGCGGATTTAGGTCACATGAGTTATAAAATAGTATACGATACGTGTGACTTAATTAGTCTATTAATGCACGGCGTTTATACAACAATTGGTTACTTAAGTCACACGTATCGTAATGCACTACTAATTCCGTCCTTGTTACTAACATCCAACATTAAATACATTAGTAATATAGTAACTTTCTGATGGCAAATATCTTTGGACACTAGTTAACTTCGTCCTCGTATGAAATGTCGGAACTATCAAGGTAAGTCGACTGCCAAACCACGACAGTGTCGTCGGTGGCAGTTAATCTATCGGAAAGCCCCCGATATTTCAGTGAAGGGTCGGACGCCCCCGACAGATCGATGTGGGCATCTGTCAATTGAATGCCGCCCATCTCTCTATTAAACCGCTGTGAGTAGGTAAACTAGGATTTGTACAGTAAACTTGGTTACTTAATTTTGTTAAAAGGGTTAAAAATAAGTATTCATATTATATAATTATATTATAATTAATGTATAGAATTAAATGTTTGTATAGTTTCTCGCTCATTCCTGTTCAAACGAAACAATCGTTCTCTTCCTTTTAGAAGGGGCGACTAGAATCAATTCTATTTTTTTATAAATTTTGACGTTCAAAAGTGAACCTGTTTGAACGATTTGACTTTGACTTTATTTTATAATCGCAAGTCCTATAACTGCTGAGCATGAGGTTCTGCCTGTATTTCTTGCCTGTAGGTACTTTCCAAGAAATCCTAAAGTGATTGGTACCGTTTAGTAGTGTTAAATGAAAATATACACAAACACATAATCAGCCTATAATGATCCCACTGCTCTATAATGAGGCCTCCTCTCGATAAAGGCTCCAACAAACAGGCGCGACACGCGATATAATCGCGCGCGACACAAATTCACCGCTCGTTGCGCGACTTGCGGTGCCTTTGTGTCGCGCGCGATTTATCGCGTGTTGCGCCTGTTTGAAGGAGCCTTAAGAGAGAGTGGACCGTAATCCTCCATGCAGGCCAATTGCGAGTTCGATGTCACATGTCTTCGAATTTTGATTTCTAGGACATGCCGGTTTCCTCACGATGTTCCTTTCACTGTTTTGAGAGCAGTGATGATGAAATAATTTACACAAAGTAAAGTGCCTCTCAGGGCTCAAACCGATCGACGATCGTAAGTCGCGGCCGTTACCACTGAGTCACTACTGCTCAAATAAAAGTATACTTACACATTATTACAAAAAAAGGAGGACATTTTAAGCTGCTTCACCTGCAGTGGGGCAAACATGACTGAAAAAAAAAACTACAACAGTTTTTAACTTTATTTATTTTTAAGAAATCCCAGTCATATACAGTGAGGCGACTGATCGTAAATACAATTCTTACAAACTAAGAAGCGTCCATTGCTTGCTTTCTATTCGAGGGAATCTTAGTGAACATGCATTTTCCTACGTACCTATAAATTATTTCCTCATTTTATCGAAAGGTCATTTATTCGCCTTCTATTGGAGAACGTGCGCCGGGGCCACTTAGTCCGGCCTCACACAAGCCATTTCCCTTAAAAATAACCTACTTCATTTGAAAAACAACAATGACAGGTTAAAGTCATCATAATCTGCCTAGCCTTCTCCCAACTATGTTGGGGTCGGCTTCCAGTCTAACCGGATGCAGCTGAATACCAGTATTTTACATGGAGCGACTGCCTGTCTGACCTCCACAACCCAGTTACTGGGTAATACGATACCCCTTGGCAAGACTGGTTGTCAGACTTTCGGGCTTCTGACTACCCGTAACAATTACTATCAAAGATCCAGGTTAAAGTCATATTACCTATTCTATGTGGGTGCACCTACTAACAGGTACTCCTCTGCGTAACCCATTGGAGAGTACAAGCGTAAAAGTATGTAGTAAAGTGTAGTAGTGTGTAAGTGTGTAGTAGTGTGTGTATGTAAAGTATGTATTTAGTGTGAGTATGTATGTGTGTGTATGTATATGTGTGTGTAGTGTGTTTTGAAAAGATAAATGACATCAAGGCTATTTCTATTTAATTTATGTTTTTTTTTTATAGTTTAGTTTTAACGTAGGATGTGCTATTGACTAAAATGCCTTTATAACTATTTCAGATTTGTCCCAAACGGCGTTTGAATTCACTTACTCACTTGAAATATTCTATTTTTTTTTAGGGTTTCAGCTTCCCTTGGTACCCTCCACGCGACTCATAATAATAAAAATCTGATTGAACTCAGTGGGAAAGCCAGATAAAATATTTTTAAAATTACATTTCATATAAACACACTCATTAAAATAAACGGAATAAAAATTTAAAACCTCCAGAATACTTCAGTTTTAAATAAAATACAAAGTAAGTAATAAACATTGCAATAATTCTGTGCCGACAGACTGTAAGTTTGACAAGCAATTTAATTTGTATATAACGTTAGTGTAACGTTTCTTTTTTATATACATAAGTTATAAAATCTTAGCTTAGATATTGACTGCAACTCTAACATACAATTCTACTTACCTTAGGCCTATTTTTATTGTAAACCATATATCTTACTTGAAGGTGCAAATATACTATATATTTTTTTATAACCAATTTGTACTATTTCTTTGAATAAACAAAAAAAAATATGGTAGAAACTTAATTGCACATGCATCCGGCCCGTCTGAGTCACCCCGTGTGAAGCGATCGTAAACGACGCCTCCGTACCAATGCATTTTTAAAATTAAACGCCTCTCTCGTTATAAATCCGTTTCCATTAGATTGATGTCGGGCATTATTGCCACCAGCCTTATAAACATGCCATTTTTATGGCATTATATAGGTTTTGAAATCGTACTAGTTACTTTGTAAAGCATTATATTTCGTTTATTATAAATACTATGTGGACTATGTGGCTAAGTAATAAAAGCTGCACGGGTCGATCGATCAGGTTAAGCTACGCTTACCACGGCTGATCCGTGGATGGATGACCATCTTTACATACCAAGACCCCTCAGCCGTTGGTCCCGGCTGTCATTCGTGGATCTTTGAGAGTCGTGACGGGTCGTCAGAAGCCCGAAAGCCTGACAACCAATTAAGACTGGTTGTCAGACTTTCGGGCTTCTGACGATACCCCTTGTTAAGCCAACAGTAACTGGGTTGTGGAGGACAGATAGACAGTCGCTCCATGTAAACTACTGGTACTCAGCTGCATCTGGTTAGAGGGGGAGCCGACTCCAACATAGTTGGGAAAAGGCTAGGCAGTTAATAATGACTAAGTGGACTAAATGATTTTTTTTTTCAGTTATTTTTAATAATAGTTTGGTTAAATGATAAATGATTTTATTTTTGTAAGTAGGTTTGCACAAACACTTTTACACGTCAATCATATATTTTTTAAACTAGATGAGGTCAGCGTTTCCTATCTTACTACTCTGAGAAGAAAGGCCGAAACAAACTCAGAGGTAATAGTCTCTTTTAAAGTCCAGACATAATCTTGGTCAGATTATATGAAGACCATGTAGGTCGATGTCCTTACCCTACCCTAATGTCCTTTCATTGGAATTGTTCGTCGAGTCCTTGACCTTCTTAAAGTTTGAGTTGTTCTGCATGATTGCTGACAAAATAATGCGTGCACTGGCTGCACAGGTCCACTCAAATCTGTGTGGTTTTTTCCTCAAAAGACCATATCAGACCTACGTGGTCCTACCTCTGAGTTTGTTTCGGCATTTCTTCTCAGAGACATGGACCTGAGCTAGTTTTTTAAAATATTATTGACGTGTGAAATTGTTTGTATAAATTTTAATATACTTATAGATATAAACAGCATCATCGTCATACTTATCGTGCGTAGATTGTCGATTGTTTTCCTTATAGCAATGAGTACATACGATCAACGTTTGTCCCATCATTCTTCTAAATGCTTCATAAAAATTCCTGTCATGTCATTATAGCTAATACGTGTTTACCGCAGCCGATCATTTGTCAGACCAGAACATTCAGAATAATTGATCAGTATACGACTGATTTGTTGTCAATTATGTTTGTGGAAAATACAGATTTTAGATACAAGGGATAAAATTTGCATACCTAATGATTTGTTAGCGAATAGAAATATTTCTTATTAAAACCATTCGTTAAATATGGATATTACCTCTTAGCGTGCCTACACACGAGCGACACCTGTCGACGTGTATGCATACTTATACATACATAAACTCACGCCTTCTTCCCACGGGGGTAGGCAGAAGCTACACAAAATCACCTGCTACGATTTTTCCATACTCCTTTTTTTGTCTTGTACCTTTTATAGTTACTTACTCGTTGTCGCGTTCTACCGTTTTGAATTTTGAATATCAATTTTACTGTTTATTTTTAATTTTAATCTTTTTTTTAATTTTGATTCTAATGATAATTTTAATATTAATTTTTGATTCTCATTTCAATTATGATTTTATTTTGTACTTAAAGTTATGTTCTTTGTTTCTAATTAATATTTTTATCCTCACTACGAGTAAAAAATCTTGTTAAAACGTATTTTTAGGAAGCTATTTTTTATGTAAGTGCTTTGTAAGCCTGTAAGTGACTAATTCACCATAAATCAATTATACTCAATTATATTAATGTTTCTAGTGAATAGGTCATTGGTGTGTCTTTCAAATAGTTAAATCAAAATAATACCTATCCATAGTATGCATCAATAGAACACGTCTACCATCCAATGTTCAAAAATGACATAGTCAAACTCGTAGCAGCGTAGCATTTCTGCTATATCCGCTACGAAAGACTGACGTAGTTGATTTTGTATTGGTCGCTACGCCGTAGTCCGTAGCAACATAATTCTATAGTTTTATGTCACCCGATCACCCTCGTAAACTACTGCTGAATTGAAAGAAGGATCCCTGTATCCTAAAAAATCTTGAATTTGCTTGTCAATTATAAAACGTACCAATTTGGTTCACCAATCTGCTTGCAATATCCACTCACATTATTATTGCAGTGAAAATAATTTTAATTTTAAAACATTTAACATCTAAGATACTTTTCAACTTACTTTTTCGTGACGATTATTAGAGAAGTATGGAAGAAAGAGACATGTTGCGCGGACCCCAAATAAATTGGCTTAAGTTCAGGAGAATGATGATGATAAAATAATTAAAACTTAAACACGGGCGATTTCTCGGGCACAGCTAGCGTTTAAGAGGAAATGCGGGAAATGGTCTATCCTCCATAGAAACGCTCTCGCCTGTTTTCTTTCTGGTTAATGACCATGAAGCAATAATTTTTTACAGAATAATAAATATTGACTACTTCTATGTCCCTATGTTTTCCTTTATAAGCACTAGAACCCTCAAAATATGCCGATTTAAACCGCTGTCAACGGAGGATTAGTGTACAAATTTGACAACTATTAATGAAAAAAGAAAAAGATATAGACACATTACATATCCTCCTTATTCAGTTTATGAAATATCTTTTAAATTGAAGGAAATAGGCGAGAGCCAAACCTCGAATTATGACTTTTTAAGTAGACTTTTTCGGAAGTCTCTCCGACCGCATTTCCTCTTAATAATAAGATTTCAATAAAAATTCTTTGAGCACAGCTTCGTATCTCAAAATAGTCAATTAAATAAATTTACTTTAGTCTCAAAGCAAATAGCAAATATTGAAGCTAATCAAATTATAAATTTCCTTCCTTTAAAGAAAGGACCCATACAAACGAAAATCGAATCTAGAGTTATCCCGACTTTCGAAAAAATGTCGGGCATATTTTTAGTTTGGCAACATAGTATAAAAAAAACTGTACCGGGATAACAACAATGGGAGTAGGGATGATACCTCTATGAATAGTGTAAAGCTCTTGGTTACGACAGCCGGGTCGCATGTATCTATCATTATCTCTCTCTTATTAAGGGTCTTACATGACCTAAAGTGCGGTCACTGTCGGACTGCATAGAAAAGAAAGAGAAGCGCAATGACACAACGCTGGTAATTTATTGCAAAATATGAAGCAGGTATCTAATTACAAAAAATCTATTGTTTGGACTTAAAAATTAAAACACTAGTATTTTAGTATTTTTTTTGTAGAATAATCTGACAAAAAAACTGAAAGATTGTACAGACAGCGTCAGTATGTGCTAACCCCTCAAGTTTTAAAATGTTACACATTAAATTCCTTACAAATAATCTAAAGAATACTTCAAAAAGAACCCATTGTTTCGACTCAGATTCGAACCATCGCATCACCGAACGTCGTCATACTCATACCGGCAGTTTGACGAACTAGCCAGCGAGCCCATATGAATTGCATTGAAATTGTTATCTACTATGGTCTGAGTCATTTTATCTTTAGGTGGGGATGTCTAATCGATAGATGTTATAATTTGAGGGTATCCATTAATTTTACTTACTTACGTTGTCTTTATAAAATTAATCCATACCCTCAAGTTATAACTACAACGTTTGATGTATACGTTCACTTAAAACGGCGAAGAGTAAACGACTACGATTTATCCATTAATTTTTAAAATGGTTTATGATTTTATGAGAACTAAAATTGTAGTTGTTCTGTGTGAACAAAATGTGAGCATAAAAGGAATTGCGAGACAGCTTGGCATAGCAGTAAGTTCATTATAATATTAATTGTGTTCTCCGATTTTTTTCTTGTTGAGCTATTTGCGGTATCTTGTGTGTGGTATTTAATAACTTATTTAAAACCATTTTTTTCTATACAGAGACAAACGGTGCGCTTATGGGTGCGCAGATTTCAAGAAATCGGCGATGTTAAGACAATGTCCATGGGTCGGAGAACTACTGGGATCTATACAGACCAATCTGAACATAATCGGGATATTGTTAAGGTTCACATTACACCGCCGTTTACATCCACTCGTTACAGTTCGCAACGGCATGGAATATCTCTGTCCACGGTTCGAAGACATTTACACGCAGCGAACATTCACAGTTATCGACCTGCAAAATATGTCTAACAGAAGAACATCGAAGAGAACCAGAAAAAGCAGTTATGTATATTAATTAAGTATGACAACAAAATAAACAACGAAGACATTTAACTCATTTGATTCCACTATTTTACTTTGTATAGCAAAATATTCTAAGTAGATATCATGAGCTAATAAGAGATGTTAATTGATTATCTATTGATAACATGTTTATTCACTTATTATGCTCATGATTGTAATCCTGCCAAACTAACTTCTAGTTCCTAGACAAGTTGCAAATGCTTCAAAACTTGTCTCTTTCGATGTCACTTGTCAGACTGTCAAATGTCAAATTTGTATACTGAGACGACATGACAGGTCACGTGACATTTCGTTAGGTTATGTCAATCTAAAATATTTCTACCGCTTACTATTTTATCGTTTACGTTAATAGGATGCTACTTGTCTAGGAACCCAATTGTGTCAGTTGGCAAAATAGTATATTATGATAACTGTAAATAAAATTATCAAATCAAAATAAATCTTTGTTGTAAAATAAGATCATAGTTTTGTTAAATAATAGCAATAATAAATATTATTATATGATTATTAAGGTATTTTATTTTTCTTTATTTTGAAATTCTTTATAAATAATTACTAAAACAAAATAGAAAAATATATTAAAATAATAATTATAATGAACAAAAAGCACATTTCGTGCCTATGATTTGAACTCCCACTCATACGCACGGCAAGCGGTCTTGAAACCTCTAGTCTATTTAAACGATGAATGAAACGTTCGTAAATGTTAACCCTATTATTGCTTGTCGTTTTCGCAATAATAAAAGTATTAATGTTTTATTGAAAAAAACAATAATAAATACAGAATTTTAAAAAATAAATACTATCTTAAACTTATTTATTCACTAAAACAATAAATTAATTAAAATAAAATGTTTTTGCAAAATACAAAAACCAACTTGGGCCTATCACGGATTTGAACGCACATGTCTTTTGGAGGGGTAATGACTTAATGAAGCCGTGTGTACATATGTATAGTAGTATGGTTTTTATAGTAAAAATATTTTTTTAGAGGTATCTTTTTTTTTATTTTTTTTATCGTATCGTGTCGTAGTTGTATTATATTTATTTTTAACACACTATCTACCTAGCATATATCCTGAAAAATATTATATTTTTCTGATTTTGTTTACTGTAGTCGATCATATACTTTTATTGTTTCTGAAACTTGCGTTTTTTGTGTTTAGATCCTGTAAGCCCCTTAACATTTTCTTCTTTTTACTAAGAAAAGGAGTTCATTCTATTGTGTTCTCTATAATCCGGGATTAGAACTTATAAACCCTTTTATGGGTTCACTCGAGTGATCGATTTGCGAGAGGATATAACAAGGTGCCGAAGTGATATAAATATTATAAATTCTTTTATTATGAGGTCCTTTTATCTCTTTGATACATTCTATATTGTTATAAAGGAAAAAAATATTTTACAAAAGCTTTTTATATTTTTTTAAATATTTAAAAGCCCAGATTAATGAAGCTTTTATTTTTATATTATATTTTTCGTGTGAAAAACAGCTCATCCCTACAGAGCCGGGGCAGAACGTGTAAGTTGTAACGTATACAGGGTGTATCAGAAAGTGGTGGTCAAATTTAAGGGTACAACAGAACATCGAACTGACTCAAATGTGTAATGAGACGGCTGATTAATTTTTCGCGATTACGATGTTGGTCTCTTTGAGAAAGTTATTCAGTTTGATGGCCTGTACCACCTCCTTAAATGTGACCACACTTTTCTCTAGAGAAGAAGCTTCATATGCAAATAAAGGCTAAGGGTAATGTTACCCTTAAAACCCATCATAATTGCGATAGGGTATTGTTAAGATAAATGTAACGTCTTTCTTCATCGTTCTCTTAAGTATAATTTCAACATATACGACGTATTCAGTATTTTGTAACAATTTTATGATTTAAAAGAGTGTCCATGGAGTTCCTTGTCCGTTCTCCTCCATAGGTACCTACTACACTGAAAAAAAAGAATTGTTGAATGTACTAAAGTAGCGTAGGTTGAGTAATGAACTGCCATAGTCAACCCTTTTCATAGTTAATTTTACCTTTTCATAGTTAATTTTACTATAACAAGAGTGAATTTAACAAAATCCTTTGGTAAAATCAACAATTTCGTGTGTAGGACCTATATAACCCGCGGATTTGATAAAATTTACGCGGAATTTAGTAAAATCAATCATTCTTTTTTTTTCAGTGTACGCTTTGGAATGGGCAAAGCTTCATCTTACCGACTGACTGACCTCTTGACAATTCAAAAGTGCCTGTAATTCGTTTATCTATCTTCTATCTATATAAATAAAACAAAGTCGGGTTAGTTACACCATTTATAACTCGAGAAAGGCTAGACCGATTTTTATGACCTTTGATTTGTTGGATTAGTATCCGTCCCGAATAGCAGAATAGCTATTAAAACCTTGGCAAAATTCACGCTACTAAAAATAATGAAGATAATCCATTTTGTATGGAACAGAATTCTGATTCTGAGACGGTACGAAGTAGTAGAAGAAAATAAATGCTTTGTGTTTGAGTCTGAGATGAGTTACATAGTTTCAACCTTAGTGAAATTTCAATTTACAGGAAGTTTTGTAAATAGTGCTAAAGAGCACGAAGTAGTCTCAAGGTACTCTTTTAACACATAGCCAGAGATAACATCACGCCCGTTTTCCCCAATGGGTTAGGCAGAAGGCAAACATCATCATCTGCCTAGCCTTTTCCCAACTACGTTGGGGTCGGCTTCCAGTCTAACCGGATGCAGCTGAATACCACTATTTCAGATTGAGCCACTGCCTATCTGACCTTCACAACCCAATTACTGGGTAATACGATACCCCTTGGTAAGACTGGTTGTCAGACTTTCGGGCTTCTGACTACCCGTGACGACTGTCAAAGATCCACGAATAACAGCCGGGACCGACAGCTTAACGTGCTTTCCGAGGCACGGAGGGGTCTTGGTACCCATCCACGGACCACCCACGGCAAGCGTAGCTTAACCCGATGGATCGACCCGTGTGGCTGTTATTTCTTAGCCACAAGGCAGAGGCAAACGTAACTGGGAAAAACGGTGGTGCTGCTATAGTAGACTCACATTTTTCCAGTTATAGTTTAAGTCCTGTGTACTAAGGTACAGAAGTTCTATGTCACGAAGTCCGTTTGGCTATGAATGTTGTCAAGCGTGCACATGCACATTGTGATCAACAGAGACTCAACAATGGGTGAAGTAAAACGGTACACATTCGCGGAAATAGCCTCATGCGACGGCAGCAAGGGGCAGCCGCTGTGGGAGCGCGCTTGTCGGGATACGTCACTACTACAATCAAAGCCGGACGGACTTCGTGAAATAGAATATCTGTATGAGCTTTTTGCCCTCAACCGGGTACATATTAAAATTCCAGGCCACTGTCAAATTCTTGATGGAAAAACCAAATTCAAATCTTTTTCGACCTGAAAATCGTAACCAGGACCTCATGTAGTATTATTTGCGACCACTAGACCAAAGAGGCATTGAATAGACAGAGAACGATCTACAAAAACAATGCCGTATAAAACCAACACAAATCCCCTCCAAATTGACCACAGAGAAAAAAAAAACACGAAGACGGGCACATAATGGCGTTTATACCCAATGAGCTGCCATTACTTGCACTTTTGCGACCATGTCATCATTTCACATCGCTTCTGGGAATTAACTTCAGGAAAACAGGCGGGTAAGATGGACGGACGTATGGCCTGTAATATTAGTTTTCGTGATGTATCAGGCAGGGTTTTGTTAACGTTATTGGTAAAAACATATTAACTGTATAAAGTTATAACGCAGTGTGATAAATGTTTCGTAATGTTAGTCATCATAATATGTAGGTATATGGTTTAAGTACCTAGTTAAAATCTACAACTTGTATGTTGCTCCAAAAGTAGGTAAGTATCTAATGAATGTAAACAAATGGATCAGAAAACGTACGTGTGAATGTCAAATTGTAGTGCCACTAACAAATTTTGTGCTTTGATTTGATTTTATGAATACTTAAACCCGGAATTCTAATTTTAAGTCGCATTCACGATATTTTTCATATGATAATTGAGTTTACTTTTATAACCTGAATTTTCGAAAAAAAAAAGTTATTTCGGAACAATAACACACCTACAACAAGTAAAGCGATGATAGCTGCAAAAGAATAAACTCTAGCACAGCTAACTTCACTGTTCCATGCAAAATGTGCTTAATAGGTAACTTAGTTAGGTAATTTAAATTTAGTTAATTAATAATAAAAACAAAAAATAAGACCAAAATAAACAGTACTGGATTTGGGATGTATTTTGACGTTGAGTTAATGTGGTGAGTGAAGGGCGAATGGGTGTGGGTGAGTGATAATGAGGTGTTGGAGGGGTGTTTGTGGTGTTTGTGGCATATGTGTTGTGTGTGGTGAATTTAATAGTGTTATTCAAACAATATATTGGAAAAAATTATGAGATATAAAGTTGAAACCTTCTAAAATCAGATGAATGTGTGAGTTATTGTGTAATAATTTAACTAAAACCCTCAAGTTAAATTATTTGTATTAATTTTCATCAAATACTTTTGGAACAGATATTAGATAATGTATTCCAAGATTTGAAGCATTGTAAAGGAGTCTGCAAAGTAAGAGTAGGTCAAACTCATAAAATGAAATCGGAGTGGGTGACAGAATACAAACAATTTTATGGAATTCTTTTTTCATAATTTTTTTATATACAATTTTATGAGTACAGTGCATGCAATATTCAAACTCATTTTTCACAAACTAGAATGATTCCATTCAAAAAAGCTTCAAAGTAATATACAGCGCTATCCATACTAAAAACACTTAGTACATTATTGATAGAACCTGAGTTCATGTTTTATTCTAATATCATAGTGATATATGAGCATCGCGTATCATGAATATTAATTTATGATTTATTGTTGTCTGGTACAGCTGGCCGCGATATCTAGTGATGAATAGTTGTAATTTGACCGTCTAGACTGCCGACTGACCGTCATTCAACCTCCAAAACATCCATGTCAGGATGTCATAGTAATTAATCTGTGAGGAGATTTAGCTTTCACATAATATATGCGAGAATTGTTTTACTCGGTTCAGTATAAGGTATAAGGCTTGTTTCACACGTACCACAACCACAAGACGTGGGCGGGCGCTAATTTGTATGAAAATTAATAATTAAATTCACACGGACCACATTTCGCCGTCATTATCGACTGCGTGTGTGACCACATCGCAGCCACGTCGCAACCACAACGCAACCACCAGCGACACCGCGAACTAGCGGCCGGCCACATCGCAAACACAACGTTAACACAACATTGTGTAGGGACCACAACGCAAGAAGCCGCAGCGACACTATTCACACGTAACCACAGCTTGACCACACGTTGTCGCTGCGATGAGGTGTGGTTGTGCTGGTACACGTGAATGTGAAGCAGTATTGGGTTGTAGTAAATAAGCGAACTCAACAGCTTACGGTAGGAAGAAATATATTGTACAAAAAGTTTATATGATTCACAGATAGATAACACGGTAGAAGGCGAAATGCAGAGCACAGAAAGAAAGCGATAGGCACAGTTTAAACACGTCTTAAATAAAGCACTGGATAAAACACATATTTATGCACACAATATTTACTGGACGAGCGAGAGCGTCATGCGATTCCGGCCAGTGAAGATTCTCGACTAAACTCCTGCGAGCGCCGCGGGTTTGAAAGAGATAGATAGATAAACAGTGCGCGAGCGCCCGCTCAGGTGACCGGCCCGCATTCCACACAGCTATATAAAAAATATCTAATAACAAAATAATAATTCTGTACTGATGTCTTAATTTTTAATTTTGTATTATAAAGAAAGTTATATAATACTAGGTTATAAGTGCGTAGGTATAGCATATAGTTATAATATCTATTACAGAAGTAGCTACGCTACACCACCCCCCTCCAGAGACCGTCCTACGGGCGATAATAATCTGGGAATCTCACTCTGCGGCCCGAACGAGTTACTCTGACTGTGTTCTTTCCGGCGTCAGGCAAGTCATCGTCACTACTTGTATTCTGAGTGGGAGTGTGAGTGAAATTTTGTGGTGAGTTAGTGATTGGGGTGTGTGTATAATGAGTAGAAGTATGAGGTAGTGGGAGTTGTCTTGAGTGTGTTGTGGTGTCAGGATCACGCAGTATGTAGGCAGGTTTTATTCTGTCGATCGATACGGTGACCATCTTACCTTTCACCATTAGCTTGAATGCTTTATCTCCCCGTTGTATGACCTCATAAGGACCAGTGTAGGCAGGCTTCAATGATCCGGCCACAGTGTCATCGCGAAGGAAAACGTGTGTTGATGTAGCCAAATCCTTATAAACGAAGGGTGAGCGACGTCCACTATGACGTGACGCTGGAGTAGGTTGCAAATTATTTGCGAAGCTCCGTAGGCGTGCAAGGTAACTAGTGACATCAGGGTCTCCTTGGTCCTCTGGGCTGAGAAGGTCTCCTGGTAAACGTAATGGTTCACCATACACTAATTCGGCTGGCGTTGACTTAATGTCCTCTTTGAAGGTACTACGTACACCTAATAGTACAAGGGGAAGTGACTCGACCCAGCTGCTATCAGCGTGACAAGTTATAGCGGCTTTAAGCTGGCGATGAAACCTCTCCACGAGCCCATTAGAAGCTGGATGATAGGCCGTCGTCCTTCTATGTTGAAAACCAGCTATTTGTGATAAGTGGCAAAACAGAGCCGATTCAAATTGCCCTCCACGGTCTGTAACGACGTTCGTGGGGCAACCGAAACGGGATATCCACCCGCTAAGGAGGGCTTTTGCTACCGTCTCGGCTGTAATATCCTGTAAGGGTATTGCCTCAGGCCATCGAGTAAAACGATCGATTGCTGTGAGGCAATACCGGTATCCCTGCGACAGGAGTAGGGGTCCAACGAGGTCAACATGAAGGTCCCTGAATCTAGCGCGCGGAAGCCTGTACGTGCCCAACGGTGCTGATACATGTCTATGAATCTTTGCCCGTTGGCATGCCAGGCAAGTACGTGCCCATTCCCTACAGTCCTTCCTGATACCAGGCCATACATGGCGGTCGGTGATCAGTCGAATACTGGCGTTGGCACCGGGGTGGCTGAGAGAGTGAATGCTTTCAAAAACCTGTCGACGTAATTCCTTCGTCACGTATGGTCGAGGCGTAGTGCCACTTACATCGCAAAACAGCTCTAACTGTGTGCCAGGTAGTTTAATCTTCTCCAAGTGTAGGGAGTTATTGCCATCCAACAGTAATTTCAATTCTGGGTCGGAGTTTTGTGCGGTAGCTAACTTTTGCAGATCGAGAGGTAAAACGATCTCATCGATACGAGATAAAGTATCAGCTACCACATTGTCCTTCCCTGAAATATGCCTAATGTCGGTACAAAACTGTGAAATAAAATCGAAGTGGCGAAATTGCCTGGGAGAGCAGTTCTCTTTTCTGGAATGAAAGGCGAATGTAAGCGGCTTGTGGTCGGTATATATCACAAAGTCACGTGCCTCGATCATATGACGGAAATGCTTGACCGCCTCATAGATCGCCAAGAGCTCGCGATCATATGGGGAATATTTGGTCTGCGAGGGAATCAGCTTTCGCGAGAAAAACGCTAGAGGTTGCCACGTATTGTCCTTAAACTGCTGGAGCACGCCACCCATAGCCACGTCCGAAGCGTCTGTAACCAAAGCAAGTTTTGATTCGCAGTCTGGGTGAGCGAGCATGGCGGCTTGAGACAGACCCTGTTTGCACGCCTCGAAGGCTTCCTGTTCTCGTGGCGTGAAATGTACGGGATGGGAACCCTTCACGGAACCTGTCAAAAGAGCGTTTAACGGTGTTTGGTGTGTGGCTGCGTCGGGAATGAACCTGCGGTAAAAATTTATCATTCCGAGGAACCTGCGCAACTCTCTTACCGTTTTTGGGACGGGGAATTTGTTGATGGCCAGTACTTTGTCTGGCAAGGGCTTGGTGCCATTCACCGAAATGCTGTAACCCAGAAATGTTACCTCCGAGGCTCCAAACACGCACTTTGCTGTATTAATGACCATGTCATACTCCGCCAACCTGGTGAAAATTTGGTGTAGGTGGTCTATGTGGGTTGCCTGGTCTTTTGAAAAAACCAAAATGTCATCAACGTAAATCTAGGCCGCGCAGCATTTCATCAACGAAACGTTGAAACGTCTGTCCGGCGTTACGAAGTCCAAACGTCATGAATGGGAATTCGTATAAGCCGAACGGCGTTGTTATGGCGGTCTTCTCAATGTCACTGGGATTGACACGAATTTGGTTATACGCCTTCACCAGGTCTATTGTCGAGAAGACGGTGCATCCTGCAAGGTTGTGGGAAAAGTCCTGGATATGGCGTATGGGGTACCTGTCTGGGACCGTCCTGGCGTTGAGCATCCGGTAATCACCACAAGGGCGCCAGCTGTTGTCCCGTTTAAGAGCGAGGTGAAGTGGAGAGGCCCATGGTGATTCTGATGGCCGACACGTACCTATCTGTAACATGGCTTCAAATTCTGCTCTCGCAACCTTTAACCTATCTGGCGCTAACCTGCGTGGTGTGCTATATACTGGTGGTCCTGGTGTAGTTCGTATGTGGTGCATTATGTTATGTGTAGGTGTACGGTGCATACCTGAGGGTCGAGTGAGGTCAGGGTACTTTGCTAGTATGGCATGGTACACAGAATCATTTTTGTCACACAACGTTACCTTTACCGAAGATACATCGTCAGAAAAATTCGCGACCGAAGCCACGGTGGTAAGCATAGTGTTACTATCTATTAAACATTTATTACGTACATCTACAATTAAGTTATAATAAGATAAAAAATCTACACCTATTATAGCCCGCGTTACGTCTGCTACAATAAATCGCCAAGCGAAGTCGCGGCGCAAGTTTATATTAAGAACTAAATGAGCATAACCATAAGTATTTATTACTGTCCCATTAGCAGCATACAGTTGATAGTTCGTTGGGCTTTGTTTACTTTTCGCTAATGTTCGAGGGAAAACACAAATATCACTGCCTGTATCTATTAAAAACTGCACTTTCGTCCGCTGGTCGGTTATAAACAAGCGACCGGGATTTGGGCAGGCGTCGGTCGCCATCACGGACTGCCCTATTCTTTTCCCTTAGGCTTATAATCGCACGGTTTTACACAGGTACTTGCTTTCTCACCGAACTTTGCGTGGTACCAACACAATGGGTATTTCCGGTAGTTGGACTGGGAAAGGCTCGATCGGGAATTGCTGCGATCACGACTTTCGGATCTGAATCTCCGCGATTTCGACCGTGACATCCTGTCTAACTTGGTCGTCAGCTTCTGCACCTGGCGTGTGAGTTCCGCTACTTGACAGCTTAACTCTGGAGAAACACCTGATGTTGTGGCTGCCGCTACTTGCGGGCTGGGGGCTGCGATGTCATGGATGCGGTCAGCCAGATCTGCGACCTCGTCCAGAGTAGCCCTCGACTGCGAGGCTATGATGGTCTGGATATTATTCGGCAGGCGGCTGGACCACATGGTGCGCAGAAAGTCCTCCGGAACATCTGGTCCTGCAAGATGCTGGATATGGCGCAAGAATTGGGAGGGCTTTCGGTCGCCCAGTTCCTCACGCGTGACCAGCTGCAGGATCTTCTTCTCTTTGGACACAGAGAGTCGTCTTATTAGTTCCGACTTCAGTCGCTCGTACTTATTGGGTGCTGGGGGGCCGGCTATGATGTCCTCCACCTCCGATGCGTAAATGGGATCCAACTGCCCCATAGCATAATGAAATTTGGTGGTATCGCTAGTTATGTTGGCAAGATAAAATTGGCTTTCCAGCTGGTAAAACCACAAAGCCGGTTTCTCCGGGTAAAAAGGAGGTACTCGTATGCCAACTCGCTGGATGTCATGCGATGTGCTAGGTGGCGCGTTGACGCCGCTATCTTGCGTGTCTTTCGGCTCCGTCGACATGTTTCGTGTTCGTCGGGGTCACCAATGAAGCGGTATTGGGTTGTAGTAAATAAGCGAACTCAACAGCTTACGGTAGGAAGAAATATATTGTACAAAAAGTTTATATGATTCACAGATAGATAACACGGTAGAAGGCGAAATGCAGAGCACAGAAAGAAAGCGATAGGCACAGTTTAAACACGTCTTAAATGAAGCACTGGATAAAACACATATTTATGCACACAATATTTACTGGACGAGCGAGAGCGTCATGCGATTCCGGCCAGTGAAGATTCTCGACTAAACTCCTGCGAGCGCCGCGGGTTTGAAAGAGATAGATAGATTGTTGTGGTTGTAATAGGTATGATAATAGATATGAAGAATCACGTTCGTGGAAATAGGGAAATAAGAAAGGAAAAGAAAAACTCAGAAAACATTGTACGATGGTTGCTATTCAAACGTCAAGTAACAAGCATATTAAATTTCGAATATCTTTTTATCGACATTACAAATGACATAAAACCTAACAAAAAGTATCTTCCAAATAGATTTTACAACATCCGCCCTTAATGGAAATAAAAAGATAAAGTAGTAATGCTAAACACAATAGAAAATAATAAAACATTACTACCAGACTAAACACAAATACAAAATATAAACCGACGAAAAATAAATAAATAGAAGATTATTCTACTTGTTTATCACTAAACCCATATTAACAACGCACCTAAGATGAGCTATGCGCCTTAAGGGCTTGGTTAAAACATCGGCTGTCATTTTATCCGTAGGTATAAACTTTATATTTATAACACCCTCAGTAACCTTTTCACGAATAAAATGATATCTCGTATCAATGTGTTTGGTTCTATTGTGGTGGATTGGATTTAGCACAAGTTTCTGTGCACTTTGACTGTCGTTGTATAGCAACACCCTATCAGAAAAACCAGTAATGTCACACACTAACCGTCTGAGAAAAATAGCCTCCTTTGCAGAACTGGTTAAGGACATATACTCAGCTTCTGTAGACGATAAGGCTACCGTCGGCTGCTTCTTACACTCCCAGCTAATAGGTCCGCCCGCTAGCGTGAAGTAGAAACCAGTGTACGACCGACGGTCATGTACACAGTTCGCCCAGTCAGCATCCGTGAATCCACACAAACGTCTACCGACTTTCCTGTAAGTAATACAGTAATCCATAGTACCCTTCAAATACTGTAACACTCTTTTAGCGGCCAACCAATGCCTCTTATCGTAACATTTATTAAACTGACTTAAATAGCTTGTGGCATAAGCTATATCGGGTCTCGTATTCACAGCTAGGTACATGAGACATCCTATCAAGTTTTGGTAAGGATATTCACCAAGAGATGATGGATTACCTTTCTCCAACTTGTTATTCTCCAAAGGTGTAGACATCTGCTTACAATCTCTCATATTAAACCGCTCCAACACTGCCTGAATAAAGGTCTTCTGACTGACCATGATTTTATCGTCAACACGGTTAATATTTATGCCTAAACAATATGATAAAGCACCTAAATCTTTTAGCGAGAAAAATTTTTCTAAGTCATTTTTGACAGCGTCAAACAAACATTTTTCTTTGTAAAAGACAATTAGATCGTCAACATAGACTGCAAGTATTATGATTTCATTACCAAACTTTTTCAAGTAAACACATGATTCCGCAGATGTTCGTGCAAAGCCAATTTTCGATAGAACTTGATGCAATTTGATATTCCAGGCTCGAGCTGCCTGCTTCAAACCATAAATTGATTTTCTGAGCAAACAGACTTTACCTTCTGCCCCGCGCTCAGCAAATCCCTCAGGCTGTTGCATGTACACCTCCTCCTCTAAGTCCCCATTGAGGAATGCGGTATCCACATCCATGTGTTGGATCTTTAAATCCATTTCTGCCGCCAACGCTATAAGCGTACGTAGAGATGAATTTCGAACTACAGGGGCAAAAGTCTCGTTATAGTCAGTCCCCCAAACTTGACTAAAACCTTTCGCAACTAGTCGCGCCTTATGCTTAACTATTGCACCGTTCGCGTCCCTCTTTACCTTGAATACCCATTTACATGGTATAACCTTTTTAATTGGTTTATCCACTAATGTCCAAGTCTGCTTTTTCAATAAGGCATTGTACTCATCCTTCATTGCGGAAATCCAGTTATCTTTATCATCGCTATTAATAGCTTCACGATAACTTTTCGAATCATCACACAACAAATCAACACCGTGAGTGCCATATGAATAATAATCTGGAGGTTTACGTACTCTATTAGGATATCTTCTCTCAGGACATACATCGTTGGGTTCATCTGAAGGAACCAAGGACAGATCACGTTGTTCACCTGAATGTAGAGACTCTGTGTCGCCAACCCCACCAGCTTCATCAGTCGCGTCCACAAAATCGTCAATTTGCTCTACCTCCATGTCCACACTTTCTGAAGTAGGTGAAGAAATAGAAGCAGATGAGATAGAAATCTCCTGTGGCGATGTGGTATCTGAAGAAGTTTGTGAAAAAAGATTAATGACATTAGGGCTCACAACAACTTCAGGCTGAACAGATTTATCCTTCAATCCTGAAAAATTATTTTCAAAGAACGTAATATCCCGTGACTTAATCAACCTCCGAGGGTTTTCCGCGCTACGGAAATAATAACTCCTTGGATCGTCTGAATATCCAACAAAGATATGTTCAGAAGTTTTCATGTCAAGCTTAGTTCTCTGACATGAAGGCACGTGAACTAAAGCTCGGCAACCAAACACCTTTAAATGAGACAGGTCGGGTTTACTACCACACCACATTTCATATGGCGTCTTACCATCAAGTGCACGATGAGGTGACCTATTCTTTAAATAAACACTAGTCTCAACAGCATCCTGCCAAAAAGCTTTCGACAGACAGCTATGTGCTAGCAAGGAACGGGCCTTCTCCACAATACTACGATTGCAACGTTCACTTACCCCATTTTGTTGAGGGCTGTATGGTACAGAGGTTTCATGTCGAATCCCTTGAGCCTGCAAATAATCTGTCAGCTCCTTGTTGACATACTCAGTACCATTGTCTGACCGAAGGGTTTGAATCTTACTGCCAGTCTGTCTCTCAACAAGTGCTTGGAAAGCACAAAAATACTTCTGAACTTCTGTCTTAGATGACATACAATAAAGGGATATAAAACGTGTATAATCATCTACAAAAATAATAAAGTATTTATTACCTTTAAAAGATTCAGTGGTCAGGGGACCACAAACGTCCGTATGGACCAATTCTAATGGTGACGAAGCCTTCTTATACTTTATCCCTTTGAAAGGCTTCCGGGCCTGCTTACCTTCTACACAAGGTACGCATGGTTCTTTGTCAACCTCAGTATACTCAACACCAACAGCTAGACCTTTTTTGAGTAGATCCATACCAATACGGCAGAGATGTCCTAGACGCTTATGCCAAAGCTGAAACTGGGACAAATTAGTGTGAACATTATAAGCTGAAACACCTTGCGGTTTTACTGTACAATCTAAAGTGTACAATCCACCACAAATAGAACCATGTAAAACAGGATCATTTATAAAAGAAACATCATTAGAATAATAAAAATTACAGCCATTCGTATCAAAAACAATCGATAAACCTTTCTCT
This sequence comes from Luperina testacea, assembly GCA_927399505.1. NCBI lineage: Eukaryota > Metazoa > Arthropoda > Insecta > Lepidoptera > Noctuidae > Luperina > Luperina testacea. The sequence goes on from OV656771.1 coordinate 8,496,024, forward strand.
ACTGCCTTTTTGACTGAGAGTAAATTACAATCTAGGCCAGGAACATGTACAACATTTTTAATCTTCTTGAAATCGGTTTTTGTGTCAATAGCAACATCTCCTAAACCCACAGCCGGCAAACTTTTACCATTTGCTACAGTTATCTTCCCATCACAGGGTCGGTAACTATTAAACCATTCAGCATGTGGAGTCATGTGAGTAGACGCACCAGAGTCGATAATCCACTTCTCAGACATCTGAATACTTGGTGCAGACAAAGCCAATTCCTTGACACCATCCAAAGCCAATTCCGTGACACATGCATCCATATTCCCTGAACTAGAAACATTCATTCCCTTATCTTTAGAACAATTTTCTATAGAGCAACTCGCCTTTGCCTTTTTCTCCTTCTTTTTGAGAGGACAATTAGGACTCTTGTGCCCTGGCTTCTTACAACGATAGCAAATAACCTGCCTGTTAGCATTCAACGCAGCCACATCATCTTTAGTCTCCTTCGTCATTTCACTCAACAACTTAGTCCTCACCAAATCTGTTGTGACTTCAACGCTCCCATTCTCAAGCGCCATTATCATAGGCTCGTAGCGAGACGTTAGACCTCCCAATATAATAGCTGCTAAAGAACTATCTTCTATAGTTTTGCCAATATCGGCCAGGTCTAGTGCTGTTGTAGTTATTGCATTTATGTAAGCTTCTAAATTAGAAAAGTCAGATAAGGTGTACCTGTACAACTTACGTTCCAACGACAGTTTACGACCCAAACTTCGATCCTCGTAGGATTTCATAAGAGCATCCCACGCTTGCTTTGCGGTCTTAGCTGGTCGAACAACCGAAATAGCAGCGCCATCCACAGTAAGGCATATTTTAGAAAGAGCCTTTTCATCCTTCCGTACATCGTCGGCCGTCTTATTGCCTTCGACAACTACTCCGCTTATGGTTTTCCACAATCCTTCATGGATTAATAGCATTCTCATTTTAAATTTCCACACAGTGTATCCTTCTCTATTACAAAGTATCGGAATACCATTTAGTGACATACCAGAAACTGCAGACGACATATTTTCACCACCAATCTCCTTTTAAATTCGATCATAGATAAAATATACAAAGCCTCGTGCTGATAACGTGTTGTGGTTGTAATAGGTATGATAATAGATATGAAGAATCACGTTCGTGGAAATAGGGAAATAAGAAAGGAAAAGAAAAACTCAGAAAACATTGTACGATGGTTGCTATTCAAACGTCAAGTAACAATCATATTAAATTTCGAATATCTTTTTATCGACATCACAAATGACATAAAACCTAACAAAAAGTATCTTCCAAATAGATTTTACAACATAGATAAACAGTGCGCGAGCGCCCGCTCAGGTGACCGGCCCGCATTCCACACAGCTATATAAAAAATATCTAATAACAAAATAATAATTCTGTACTGATGTCTTAATTTTTAATTTTGTATTATAAAGAAAGTTATATAATACTAGGTTATAAGTGCGTAGGTATAGCATATAGTTATAATATCTATTACAGAAGTAGCTACGCTACACCATCACCCATCCAAGTACTGACCACGCCCGATGTTGCTTAACTTCGGTGATCGGACGAGAACCGGTGTATTCAACGTAGTATGGACTTGTGAATCAAGGGAAGGGAAGCGAAGCGACGTTATTCTTTTGCATAATTTTCTCTATCAATGGTCGTAAGCTCTACTGCTGAGCAAGACGTCCTGCAATGCGATTCTGTAACCATCTCACCGTGAAAACTTAGGTGAAATGAGCGTAGAGTGAGCTGTCAATAGTGTCAATTCCTAGCAAAAACAAACTCACTTCACCCAAATTTTCACGGTGAAATTTTTACAGAATCGACCGGCCGGCTGGTTCAATTCCGGGTCAGGCAAAGTGTTATTGAGTTTTTCCATCCGGGATTTCTCAGTAGCAGCTCGAAGTCAGGATTTGTCCCCGGTTGGTGGTATAATGGGCTCGCCCCCTATCACATGGGAGTTCGACATAACCGGCGAAATGTGAGTGTATTATAGGTACACCTGTGCCTAACCCTTCAATGAATACAGGCGTGATGTTATGTTATGCTTTCAAAAACGGGTATCCCGTCCCCGCGAATGGTCGAGCATTCAAGAGAATCCACGCGGCTACTGTCGGCGACGAGGGAATCCACGGAAGTGGCGTGAAGATAGGAGCAGTGCGGATCCAAGCATCGTATGGTACTGGTTGCGTGTACAGAGGTATCGTATGCGGAACAGGGTGTCAAGTTCAATCATACTCCATAGAAAAGGGAGGATCATCCGACCAAACGGGTGTTGCGTCTGGCGGGCAACTGCCCGATGTTTCATGTCGGGCTGTTGTATATATTGCTAGTTGGGTGGTATAAATCCTGCATCTCGCAACCAAAGTTTGCTTGCGAGATGCAGGATTTTGTGTGACGTCAGTATGACACGTAGTTCGCAGGTGGCGTTTGTAGATACCAATACAAGTGTATAGAGAACAACTCGAATCCTCGAGCGACTTCTCGCGCGTCGACACTTCCCGTCTCATTCGCTGCCACTTAAGTTCACCCTAACTTTGTATGTGCAAAACATGCTAAGTTGATGACCCTTTAGTCTAATTTTATTACCCATACAGAGATTGGACGGTCATTGTGCTGTCTAGGATAAGAATGGACAGTAATTTGGCGACCCTCTAGCTAAATTCCATAGTGTTACATTCTATTATTTTATTCACACTGGACTCGGAGGTACTCGTATCTACGGGTAACTTGATTCGAGCTAATTATAGTTTCAACGCAAATGTTAATAGTTAGGGTCGTAGTGTATTGATATATACTAAATGTAAACACAGCCTTTACTGAGTATATTTTTCAAAGTTTTCTAGATAAAAATTACCCTAGCATTTTCAGCCTAAAAACTTCCCAGTGCTGGGAAACAGGCCTCCTTTCTGGGAGTGGGCCACAATCCTCCACGCGGGCCCAGTGCGGGTTGGTAGATGTCACATGACACATCACTTCGAATTTTTGGTTCTAAAACATGTCGGTTTCCTCACGATGTTTTCCTTCACCGTTTTGAGAGCAGTGGTGATGAAATTGAAATATACACAAAATAAAGTACCTGGCTGGGTTCGATCTCACAGCCTAAAACCCGTAAGTCGGGGCTGATACCATTGGGCTTCGATTACTCCATGGGTTACATAATTTGAGCTAATTATAGTTTCAAAGTAAATTCTAATGGTTAAGAATGTATTGATATTACGTACCTACGAAAAAGCTTGCTTTGTGTTTTTTATTTAAGTTTCCTAGGTGTATATTCCTCTAACTTATCTATTTTCATTAAAATCGATTGCGTAGCTAGCCATAAAAGAGAGAGACATATGCATTTATCATCATAGAAAAAAATCAACAAAACATAACATACCCTACGCTGAATACGAGGAACAACATACTCCATACATACATTCAGAATTACACATACACCCGATTAGTCCACATTGGCATTGATACAGCTTTTCATAAAATACGAAGAAATATAATAACCCAGTAATATTTTACGAAGATAAGAAGCTATTATTGAGATTATTGGCACATGGCATTACTCCAAGTAATATTAATATTTCTATATTACTTTATGAGAACTGGCTAAGCGTGAGTACCCACTGAGGAGTAACGGATTCCAGGAGTTCTTTTACTTTATAGTTGAACGTGAACTAACGAGTGGGATTTCTTATATATTTATATATGTGGTATATATAAATATATAAGAAACCCCACTCGTTACTATAAAGCTGAACAGATTTTTGTTTTTTTCTTTGTTTAAACGTGCTTAACTCTGGAATTACCAGTCGGATTTGAAAAATTATTTTTGCATTTGATAGCCGAATTCTTGAGGAAGGTTATTTAAGATTTTGCAGCGACCCTTTCCTAAGGGTAAGGGGTAAGAGTAAGGGTAGGGGGGTTTTTCGTTTTGCTCGGCTCCAGTCGCGCAAAAAGAATAACGGTTAGAAATAACGCTAAGTAAAAGCACGCGGGCGATGGGATGCGGCGATGATTTTTCACGCAGATGAAGTCGCGGGCAGAAGCTACTTATAAATAAAAGTCACTTTTCTGTGTGTCTGTCTGTCTCTCTGTGTGACGTCATTGTTCTTCTAAAATAAGCAAAGGATTTTGATAAGGGTTTGAACATCATTTACAGACTTGATTCCGGGAAGTTTATGCGTGTAATGCAATAATATTAAACTTACATTTATAAAGAAATGTCTTGTGAAGTAAACCTACGTAAAATTAATGTCAAATAACACTTGTAAGGACTTTAGCGAGAAGAAATAATAATAATAATTCAAACAGTAAGCGCTAATTCCACCTATAGAGCTGGGCGCAATGAGCACATTTAAACTGTGGCCAAGAGCTGTCAGTATCAATATTCCACAACAATTATGACACTGACACCTCTTGAACGTGGATTTAGATGTGCCGATCACGTTCAGTTTCATTGGAAATCCTTCTTTAGTGATGCTTGCAAAGAGATAAATATCGTTCTCGGAAAAAATATTTTTCGTTACATTTCTTATTTAAATTTTATGGGATACCTTCTGTTTCATTAACAATATAGCGATAGAAGAAGCAGATGTAACGTTGTACCCTTGTCTTCGATTAATTATTATAGCAGGTGATTCTTGCTAACACAGTTGATAAAGACCATTATTAGGCAAGAATTAATTATGTCGAGTTATTTCTATCAATAATACAAAATTTTAAGTAACGAGAGTCTATTTTATGTTGCCTTGTCGTCAAATTAAATCAAAATTTATATATAAAATTATATAGGTATATAAAATGTACTTGCTTTACTGGCTTTTGCCCGCGGCTTAGCCCGCGTGGCTGTTGGAAAATGTTCCACGGAATCATGTTACCAGGATTAAAATTACCCCGTGTGTTAATCCAGGTTATAAACTATCTGTGTGCCAAATTTCGTCCAAATCCATTAAGCTGTTTTTGCGCCAATCCGGAACATACATCCAGATGCACAGACAAACGGACAAAAATTATTGGTTAACCAGCAGCGCCCCGCAGTTAACCCCGATTAACCAAAAAACTTCTCAACCTGAGTAGGAATAACCTTAGAATAATAATAGGTACAATTACGGGCCACAACCTCCTTAACAAACATCTTTTCAACATAGGCGCCACGGACAGCCCCCTCTGCAGGGGCTGCCTTGATGCCGAGGAATCAGCCGCCCACGTCATCCTGGATTGCGAGGCCGTGGTTTCTCAACGTGAAGAAATCCTCGGAACAATGAGGTCGCTCCGCGAAGCCTGTGAAGCTCCCAGGAAGCTTCTGTGCTTCTCGGCGGAGCTAGGCTGGCTCTGTTAGCCAGAATCCCCACGCACAACGGACCGAATGGGAGTCTAAGTGCGGAGAAGGGAGTCCTATCGTCATCATCATCATCATCAGCGCTCCGCAGTTTCACCCGTGTAAGTTTCGAACCCGTAGGAATATCGGGATATAAAGTATCCTATGTGTTACTCCAGGAAATGGTCTATCTATGTGCCAATTTTCATCCAAATATGTTTAACGGTTTACGCGTGATTGAGTAACAAATATCCAAACATCTTCACAAACTTTCACATTTATAATATTAGTGGGATAATTATTGGTTAATAATTTAATGTATGCATAGATTGTTACAATTACATTTTTCCCCTTTAAGAGTATCTTCATTCTCAAGTAGATTGCATCTTTTTTCGAAGTCCTTGTACAGACGCCAGCACATCAAGCTACCCGAAACTGTCACATTTTCTCAATCAACTTTGAACCTTATGCTTCAGCGATAAAGTTGAAAATCTATTAGAAAAATTCGACAGATTGTAGTAGCTTGATGTGCTGGCGTCTGTACTATCTATTACATTTTACTCGTCTTGTCTACTAAACGAGTTATGTGAAGTTTCTGCTAAAGGATAAAGTCGTTACGTACTCAATACCATTTAGTTCAGTTTTGAAAGTCATTAGGGATTCTATTAAGTGGATTGGAAGCATCACCGTTATCACTGACGATATCCTACAGTAGGATTGTGGCGGCATCTACATCGCCACATGCGAACTACGAATCATACTGACTTCACGCAAAATTCTGCATGGCGCAAGCAGAGTTTACCGCGCAACTAGCATATATAAACAATCCTGACATCAATCATCGGGCACCCACCAGATATAACACCCGTCTGGTTGGAGGATCCTACAATTTCTATGGAGGATGAGTGAACTTTACACCCTATTCCTCATACCTCTACAGGATATCCTCAGTTCAGTAACTGACAGTACCAGTCTGCCTGGGACGGTGTGATAGTATCCTCATATACATACATAAACTCACACCTTTTTCCCGTGGGGATAAGCAGAAATTACAGAACACAACCACTACGATCTTTACAAACTCTTTTGTCTTTGTAATAGTACTCGCACTAAAAACACTCTCATGATTCAAGAGAGCTCATCTACGGTCCATTTAATCGTAAATCAGGAGGAAAATCTAATAAAATAATAACGTTAAAAATGTTATATTAGTAAATGGAAGATAAAAGCAAAAACGACCTACAATAATTCTCCTACAAAAAATCAAATAATGGAGAAATATGATTAGGAACTAAAGGCGGTTCTGAAATCGAAAATTAATCTTCAGAATATAACATCCATTACGTCTGTTTTACCTCATAGATGTCACTTCAATTACGGGCTAATGAAGTTCCATTACCAATTCAATCATAGTTGCCATCACGATAATCCAATTTATGACACTGACTTTATGATTCAATATTCAGATTCAGTGTATCAAAAATAAGCATTATTGTTAAAGGAAATTGAACCTTAACACCCAGAGATAGGGTTTGAGGTTTGTAAAATCGAATATTCTATTTCTTTCTAAATCCGCTTAACATACTCAGGCCTAGTATGGAAAATTCAACCTCTTGAAAGGAACAAGCGTGAGGGTTTTGAGGCGTAGCCCCGAACTTCGTAAAACCAATTTTATATTAGCATGTTATTGAAATTTAAAATGTGGAGCGCCTGATTTTATGAATTCAATGGAAACTCGAGACAAGTTACTTAATACAGTGTGATTTAAATTCAGCCATTTGTATTTATTAATGTTATTTTGACTAAATGTTACATGAGTGAGAAAGTGTCGCCGATTCCCTTGTTCACAAACTAAACTAAATTTAAGTCCATCTTTTTCTTTCTATTTCATTAAGAAAAGGACAGAAGATAAATATTAGTTTAGTCCTGTCAAATTAGACAGCCCCTAATATAAATTGACGTATTTTCAGTAGCCATGTTTTTAATCACGTCTAAACTTGCTATGGAGTATCTTAATTTAGCAGGACTAAACTAATATTTATCTTCTGGCCTTTTCTTAATGAAATTGAAAGAAAAAGATGCACTGAACTTAAATTTAGTTTAGTTTGTGAACAAGGGAATCGACGCCAATGTCCACTGAAATATACTGCTATGAAATAACGAGACTTTTATTTCACAACATTTGTTTTCATGTTTCATTGCTCGGTCAAAGTAAAATCTCTTTACATCTATTCCCTAAATAAACAGCAATGGATTACAACTTTACAGCAACAGTCATGAGTTCAAAAATATTTGTTCGTCCCATTCTCAGTGAACTTAAACACTGCCACCTCGGATTACTTTGACGTAGATAAAATGGCGCATTAAAATCTATGTAGTAAGCTCTTATTGAAATCCATTTCAACATTATTAGGTTTCATTTTAACGTTGGATTTAAGGAGCTATCTTTACAAGGTGCACTTTGCATTTTGAGATGCTTCCTCATAATTTGCAGTTTAAAACCAAGTATTATGATGGATTATCAATCAAGTTTTACGTTATTTTTCCAATGTTTTGCCTTACATATTTAAATCTCCTCATCATTGAACAACTCTTTAGGTGTTTAGGTGCAACAATCACAAAATCTACACAATTTTTCCTGTACACAGAAATACAAAACACATTTTTCGTCCACAAAACAGCATGCAAATGTCGAAATATGGAACTCAACGCACCATTGTCGTTACAGCACCAGTTTGCGCACCAATCCCGGGAGACCCCTGATTGCTACAAAGTATTGCAGAAACGTTCCACACAGGAAACTGAATTTAGAGCTAAAACTTTATTCACACGGTACTTTACTGGACTTGCGGTCCGTGGTTGGACTTAAATCGAATAAACGTCAAATGTGGCGTGCCCTGCACCATCGTGGAATGCCTCGGCCCCAGAAAACAGGAAACACTAAATTTGAACCACTATTTGTTCTAGTGCTTGCCCACCGCAAATATTTCGTGTAATTTGTAAGTTATTATCGGATTTATGGAGTGGTAAACGTCTACTTATTTCTGATAATAAAATACAATTGATGTAATCATGGGTTATTACATAAATTACCTACAGCGTTTTCTTTTATTTTCTGTAACTACGATTCAGTCTTTGTGCTGCAGTCAGGAAGATGAATCCTCCACAAAAATTCTACTGAGCTTGGGGAAACTAGCGGTCGGTTTTTCAGCACGACAGTTTTCAGTGACAAGCCGTTGTAATAAATGGCCTCGCTATCACACGGGACGTAATACGGTTATCGGCAAATTCTAGTGCACGACGGTGCACCTTTATCTATGGTTTTGTTACTTATTCTTATATTTCTGCAAGATCCACACTTGTAGGTAGTAATACTAATATATACTATAAATGAGACTGTCTGTAGGTATGTCTGTCTATTTATTACCTTTTCACGCCGTAACGGCTAAACAGATTTCGATAAAAGGAGAGTGGGTAAGTCCGTACCTAGATACAAAGTTAATTGTAGCGTTATGAACTAAGTCGATTTTTGTTGCCCTCATGGAGTAGTTTAATTAATACTAAGACAGCAAGTCTGAATTCACTTGGAGAAAAAAACTATGTGAGGAAATTAAAATGATTTCATAAAGGGAAATATTTAACTTATCCTCAAAAAACTTATTGACCTACTAATGATGGACATTTTGAAATTAATTAACCTCTAAAAAACTTTTGTGCTTCTAATTGCACTTTTTTAAATAGTTGAAAGCCGGAGGGCATAAAAATCATAAATAATTCATAATGCTACAATTAATTTATTTTTTGGGTACGGTGCCCATACAAATTATCCATTGTACAGACGCCAGCACATCAAGCTACTAAAATCTCTCAAATTTCTTTAATAGATTTTCAACTTTATCACTAAAACGTAAGGTTCAATGTTGATTGGGAAAATTTGACAGTTTCGGGTAGCTTGATGTGCTGGCGTCTGTACTTTGGCACGCATCCATAGTAAATTATAAAATCGGAAGTAACTCTGTCTGTCTGTATGTTACCTTTTCACGCCACTGAACGGATTTCGATAAAATTTGGCAGAGAGATAGATTACATCCCTGGGAAGGACATAGGATAGTTTTTATTCCAATATTCCCACGGGATCGACACGTATGGTAGTGAAACCGCGGGACGCTGCTAGTAAGTCATAACTCATCAGTCATGTATTCATTCACGCAGGTAGACAATGACCTTGGTTACTTTTCTTTTAGGACATATCATCTGTCAACTGGTCTCTAGGGTATAATAGAATACTTTATGAAAAGAATGACCCTAAACTTGTCCATTAATGAGAATAAAACTAGAATCATTAATTCGGGATACAAATAACTTGTATATTGCCCTTTCCAATAATGAAATCATACGGCTCAGCTAAAACAGCCTTTGATGAGAGGAAATTCGCAATCCTGGGATATTTCATCATTAGACGAAGTACTTTTTATTGACGGATATTATTTTGTGATTTCTCTTTCGCAGCCCGTTGTCAGGATTAGTATCTGGTTATTAGCAATAGGCTCGTCCCCTTTTAGGTAATACGGGCTGGTGTCCGCAACTCCACGTCAATGCGCGTATTTTGCGTACCTCGCCCCTTTTTACATGGGATTTAAAAACATAACTGGCAAAATGGATGAACAGACGCCAGCACATCAAGTTACTACAATCTGTCAAATTTCTTTATTAGATTTTCTACTTTATCGCTAAAGCATAAGGTTCAAAGTTGATTGGGAAAATTTGACAGTTTCGGGTAGCTTGATGTGCTGGCGTCTGTACTATTGGGTACACCGCTGCCTAACCCCTCCGGAATTACATGCGTCATGTTATGTTATGTTATTATTTATTAATTAAATAATAAATGATCTCAATATTTATTAATAAAAGGGTTATTATAATTTTTTTCACGTTTCTTGTTTTTAAGCATTTTTTCATAGAAGATTGCCCCCAATATTGATTTTTTTTTTATTACGGAATAGAAGGAGGAGGTGCGGTGAAAGTTTATTGAACCACGTTCCGAGTCCATTTTTTTTATGTGTTTTCTCCTCATGCACTTTTAGAATACTAAATGATTTTTTTGAGAAATTTTCATTCATCTCTTACTTAATGTTCTTTGCGAAAAAGAATATCTACTTCATGCTATTTACTATACCTTTTTTTGATTGTTGACTGGTAGAAAATGCCTATGGCATTAAGTCCGCCTCTGTACATTTATGTGCTTGAAGTATTAAATAAATAAATAAATAAAATACCTTAAATCGTGAGAATCGTGAGTGCCGTTGAATTTACAGACACGTGCTGCAATCACTTTATATCATCTCGTGGCCACGAGCTACACACTCACGTATCGAAGTGTGCTTCGCTTCGGTCGCTTTTATGTTTTTTTTTTTTTATTTTGTAATGTGCGTTTTGATTGTGCAGAAATTTTTTCTTTCTTTTTTTCTCAAGTGACAAGCAAACGCGACTGCGAAGAAAACAAATGAAAGAAGTCCTTAAGGGCATGCCACGAGTCACAGCGACAGAACTTGTGGAGCGACGCGGCGACGGAGGGAAACAGCGGGGTAATTGTAACACTATCAGTAGCAACCGGTTTCATTTTGACGGTTCAAATTTTTCGAACATATGTAGCAATGGATTAGCAACAATCTTCATAATGATTCAGATAGAGATTGATAGTCTGTTACGCAATTAGGGCGCTGACGAAAGTCGCATTGCAAGTCGTATCGGTAGAGTGGTACACGAAGCCTGTCTCCAAGAAAATAAAGAAACCAATTTATATTACCTTTCCAACAAAACAGCAATATGTAATTAACTCACACGTTCATTCCAGTCATAACTTAATATCATTTAACTTAGTTCCCAGTAAATGAAGAGTTTGCGCCTGAATTTAATTACGGGCAGCAGCGCAATTAACAATTTACACACTTTATATTTATATCATATTTTAAAACATAAATATGAGACTCGTTCGGCAAACTGCTTTACAATATTAATTAACGTTCGCTTCGAAATCAATTGGACGGTAATTTCGATTGCTTTCGTGAAATTACGTTTTTATGTACGATGTAATGTAATGTGATTTTTGATGTGATTTAAATGTAATGTTCGTTGTTTAACGTTTTTATTAATGTTTAATTAAATTCATGACAGATAACTAGTTTACAGGCTGGCAGACCTAATGGGTCATGTATGAAAATATTAAATTGTCTTGATTTTTTTTCTGCACTTATGAATAAGCTAATACTATCTACAAAAAAGTATCAGATTTATCTGATTAGTATTTCCAGAGAAATAAATTAAATTCTGTTAGAGGCGGCAATCGACAGTAACCCACGGATTTTTATTCAATTTCCTTAGCCTACTCAATTAAAAAGTAAAAACTGTAGATAATCTGTACCGTCTGACATCCATCCATCATAACTTGTCAATTTGTCATAACATAACCTCACTTTTCACCTCTTGCTTTGTGTTTGTTTGCGATTTTATGGATATATCTTTACGATTACGATACGATTTATCTTTATTTTATTCAAAGCGTGAGGGTCGTCGTAAAGATATATCCATAAAATCGCAAACAAACACAAAGCAAGAGGTGAAAAGTGAGGTTATGTTATGACAAATTGACAAGTTATGATGGATGGATGTCAGACGGTACAGATTATCTACAGTTTTTACTTTTTAATTGAGTAGGCTAAGGAAATTGAATAAAAATCCGTGGGTTACTGTCGATGGCCGCCTCTAACAGAATTTAATGTATTTCTCTGGAAATACTAATCAGATAAATCTGATACTTTTTTGTAGATAGTATTTATTAGCTTATTATAAAGTGCAGAAAAAAAATCGAGACAATTTAATATTTTCATACATGACCCATTGTTGACTAACAAAATTAATATACATCCCAGATTATTTATTAAAGTTAAGTCGTGATTAACGACTGGTTAACCATACATTTGTTGACGTTTAAACGTATCTTAGCTTGAAGTTTCGTTTATTAGTAAGGTGCAAGATGTCTAACAACAAGCTTTGATTAAGAAGGATATCAAATAAATAGGAAATAAAACTATCAATTTTAGTAACAAGGTGCAAGGCATTGTAAGAATATACGCAACAAAATATAACATTTAATTTTTAATGTTCAATAAAACTCTTATCAAGAGCTCCTAATAAAAATACACACCAGCTTCCATTCTCAGATTATAAAATACCCAGTACCGACTTAATAGCAGCGCGATTTCATCGAATTCTTTCTCTAAATACACAGTAAATTTCCTCAGCTTTTTAACTTGAACGCTAGTCAGTTTCCGTAACGGAAAGATTCACTGAAATTTCAACAAACAACTATTAATTTCTCATCGGAAGTGGGTAGTGCATAGCGCGATATCTGTCGGGAGGACGGGAGCCTCGACCCAGCTCTACACTTATGATGTATGGTCCATAATTCCTTTGAGAACTACACCGCTTTTTTGAACGTATAAATTTTAAGTTTTAAGGTATCTCTCAAGATGAACATGACAAACACCTAAGTTTTCCAACGTTCACATCGTAAATTTTGAAAGTGCACTTAATTTCTTTTAATACTTTCACTTTAGACTCGAGTGCATAATGCTTATACATTTAAATAATATAAGAATGTAATAAAGTGACCTGTTTTTTGTTTCCTCTTTTTATTTTTGAGCGTCATATTATTTCTAGATTGAATTTCTTTTTTAATTTATTCTTCCTCTGGACCCACAACGACGTAGAATAGTAAGAAAATCTAAAAAACTGGTTGTTCCTAACATGAAAAATCAAGTGTTATAAAATGTCTGTTGTTTTTCTGGTTACGCACTGCTTTTTTAAGTAAAATTGGTGGATAACGCCCGGTCGCTACACCTATTTTGACGCCAAATGGCTACAAATACGCAAATTCAGTCTAGCAAGAATGCTTTAAAAATCTTGGTCATTTTGAGCTAAACTTTGGCGGAATCCAAATTTTCCAAAATCCGTACTAAATAGGTATTATAATTAAATGCGAAAGTAACTGTATGATTTTTTTTTACGACTTACTGACTGAACGGATTTGGATGGACACATGTATAAACCTATGACCTAGGTCAGGACATAAGATACTTCGTATCACGCTAGTACGTTCCCGTAGGAAAATCACCGACCTTGATGCGGGCGACGCGACGGGTAAAAACTAGTATTAAATAAGCCTTGATTGAACTCAATACAAGATCGTCTAAACATTTTCCAATCAGTGGCCACCCGAAGCAGTAGAAAATTGGTCACCTCTATTTAGACGGCAGCCAAAAAAATTGAGCTACGCAATCACGTTCCTCTTTCAGAATAAATCCCGAGCAATAAAATTCATCAAAACGGTAGAAAAAATGAATACAAGAACGATGAATCGACGAAATGACGGACAAACGAATTTACGAAATCAGATATCTTCTAAACAGTGGTCAAGGAATTTTATTTTATTTTATTATTAACGTTGGTACTGTCTCGTTGGTGTAGTGGTCGACTGATGAGTATTGTCCTGAATTTGATCTGACGGTCTGGCAATATCTGTCAAGTGGAGGGCCTTGTAGCTAAGTAATAACAGCCATACGAGACGATCGATCAGGCTGCGCTTGCCGCGGTCGGTCCGTGGATGGGTGGTCCGTGGTGATCTTTACATACCAAGACCCCTCCGTGAACGAAGGACATTTTAAAAAAAACTTAGACAATTCTTGCTGAATAAAAACTACTACTCGGTAAACGAATATCTTAGTGATAGACTTAAGTCATAACTTAAGAAGAACTCGATACTTTAAATTTTATTTATTTATTACTAGCAGCGCCAACAGACAGACAGACCCACTTTCGCATTATTTTATAATATCAGTATGGATTATTACATCTCTTAATATTTATATTTATTCTGTTTATATTTTATATATAAGCTATTAGTTTATCTCTAAAAATACCTACATCATTATTATAATATAGTAGTTTGCTATCATGTAATGTTATAAAATTAACAAATGCTTCCTCTCTCCTACCTCACTTATTTTGCTGTGCCCGACAGGGTCCATATGATCTAACTATAAGTTTACCACCTAAGAATACCTACATGTGGAATGCAATAAAAGTATTGAGTATTAAGGACGTGAAGGCGTTGGCCCCGGCTGTGATCCGTGGATCTTTGACAGTCGTTATAGAAAAAAAGCCCGAAAGTCTGACAACCAGTTTTACCGAGGGTTATTATATAACCCAGTAACTGGGTTGTGGAGGTCAGATAGGCAGTCGCTCCATGTAAAATACTGGTATTCAGCTGCACCCAGTTAGATTGGAAGCCGGCCCCAACATAGTTAGGAAAAGACTAGGCAGATGATGATGGTCTGGCAATATGTTATCGCGTTTTATTTTACTAAGAAATTATAAGAAGCGGCCCCGGGAATCTAATATTTATATTTTCTAGTTAATGGAAACAGTCTAGCCTCTATTACATGGGGCTTATATACATTGCTGGCAAAATTAAGGCCTACTTAACCTTACTTATACTGGTTAAAGAGGCGTGAACATGTTGTTACCGTATGTCCATGAAATTTCCAGAAAATGTAGCCTAAATGAGATTCTGTGGAGTAAGGTACCTACATGTCGTTCACGCAGCGCTCTCATTCCACTATAGCTGATGCTGCTCAAATGGTATTGTGTTGTTATACATATACCTCCTAAAGTCTTAGTTGTATGGTATTATATAAGGCAGAAACCTATCTAACACTTACAAAATCAGCCTATAATGTTCCCACTGCTGGGAAATTGGCCTCTTTGTGAGAGAAAGTGGGCCGTAATCCACTACGCGTGCCCAGTGCGTATTGGTAGATGTAACATGTTTTTTAATTTTTGATTCTAGGACATGCCGCTTTCCTCAAGCTGTTTTCCTTGAGATCAGCTGCAGTGGTTATGAAATAATTTACACAAAGTAAAGCGCCTAACTGGGTTCGAACCTACGACCTACAGCTCGTAAGTTGCTGGCGTTACCACTGGACCACCACTGGCCCTATACTTGAAATGAAATTACAGCATGAGAACTTCTTAGGTCTTAGATTCTAAATAGTTAGCAAAGAAATTCTGTGTGCACGACTGCCAAGAATACTGAATGACAAAGCGAAAAACGTGCACACACTCTATAAACGAAAATCAATTCTCAGCAGTTGCATATGGCTATCATTATAGCATTACCTACCCCACCTTTTTCACATTCAGGCAGGCAGGAGATAGGCAACAGATCAGGCCCGTAGGAAAATATCCTCCCAAATTACATAATGGTACCCAAAACTCAGACAGCCAATCAGAAAACGAATATCGAAATTCTAAATTCGAGAAGGTACGTACATAATTACTCCACCTAGATTTCACGCTAATTCCCCAAAGCGAAATGAAACATCAAATAGGCGCGTTTACCAGAGCTAGGTGTTGGCTATAAATCATGTCAAATAAACCATTAAGGTAATTTATACGTGGAGTGTGGCCTGCATCGTAAACGGAGGCATGCTCCTCACAACTGTTTGCGGTTGTTCTAATGAAAAAATGTGCTTTTTGTACGAGCTTATGATGTTGGTGGACCTTGAGATTTTTTATAGTCTAAGTTATGTTATGTAAGTAGGTTTACATGAAAAAACGGGCGTATTTCGATAGGTGGAATACTCTTTATTTATGTACACCATAAAAATTACAGATTTATATGTAGAAATTTTACAAGTGGAAACACAATGAGCTGTCTTATCGCTAAAAGTGATCTTTTAAGGTCGCGACTCAAAGGCACCGCTCGTTGCGCGACTTGCGGTGCCTTTGTGTCGCGCGCGATTTTTTATCGCGTGTCGCGCCTTTTTGAAGGAGCCCTTAAGGCCAGGATCTTCGAGCGTAGTAGGCATTTAGCGTTACCTCCGTCCTCGCGTGGCAAATGCCGCGAAAGCGCAGTTCGAATGAACTCGCTGAGCTTAATTATCATTATATATTACAACTATATTATAACAAACTAATATTTAGTTTAATTATTAATACTAGAACCTAAACAATATTTACAGACTGATTTTTGAAACTAATACACAAACACGGAAATTAACAATAATATAACGTATATTTCGATCGATTAGCGGGAACGCGGCGAGCCAGCAAAAGCGACACAGGTCCTACCTCGGTAACGCCCGGCGGGCTACTGAAGTGAAGCGCGCAGGCCGCCTTTTTAGATTATATTTTGTTAAGACAATAAAAATCAGTTTTGAAAAAAATTAACCGTAGAATGTTCTACTATACATCATTGCCTATTTTTTGATATATTTTTTGCGAGTAAAAGTTAAGTCTACTTCAAATACGACTTGAAAAACGATTAAAAAATTCGCTGTTTTCGATTTGTTTGCGATTTTTTATGATCGAGTGAAGTTGTAAATATCGTGTTTTGAACCATAGAATAATCAAGAATGTTAGTTAAACTATGCCATATATTTTTTTCAGATTAAAACAAAGAATATTTGATTGTTTAATGTTGAATCAAAAATAGGTCGATTCCGAGATTTCCGAGAGTCCTGGCCTTAAAGACGTCTCTTAAGATATTCCTTGTCTCCATAGATGTTATGATTTGCAATTCAACATGGAGAGAAAAACGTCAGTGAAATCTATTGAAAGCAAAAGTATCCGATGTTTCGGATACGTAAAACAAAAACCGGTTAAGTAAAGTCACAAACCTACACCATAACGTTGATAGACTGAAAGAAGTTACACACAAACCAAATTCTTGGGTATCATCATAGATCAAGACTTAAATTGGAAAGTACATGTAGACAATTTGTGCAATTTGTTCAATAAATTTGCTTACGCTCTCAGACAAGTGAAAAACGTGACAAATAGAAAAACGGCAATAACTACCTACCACGCATATATAGGTATAGAATCCATTTTACGCTACGGACTCATTATATGCGGAAACAGTACGGATAAAAATAGAGCATTTATTGCACAAAAAAAAATGCGTCAGGGCCATTTTTGGACTTAAATCCGATGAGTCCTGCGAACCGTTTTTTTTAAAGCTAGGTTTATTACCACTTTCCTCACTTTACATTTACGAAACCTGTAAATATGTACATTAATAAGGGATTGTTCAAAAAAGCGTATGAAGTAATCACTCGACCAACATGGGATCCACACAGACTTGTAATAAAGGATAATCCTACGTCAGCCAAGTATGCTAAAAGCTGCCTTGTGATGTGTGTACGTATATACAATAAAATACCAAACGAACTAAAATTACTAAGTAATACGAACTCATTTAAAAGTAAATTATATGAATGGCTGAATGGACATAACTTTTATGACATTAAAGATATAAAATAATTATGTTCTACAGGTATTATTATTATTAATTGAATTGAATTAATACAAAATAAATGATATGATGATGATGGTATTATGACGAATTGATCGAAATCGAATGTTTATACATTATTATTAAATTATGTACCTATAAATTATTTTGCATGCAATTGATACAATTTGTGTATAGCTAAACAAGTGTACATTATACGAGTATACAAAAACCAGACTGTAACACCTTTATACCATGTTTAAAGTAAATAAAGACTTATCTACCTTATCTTATCTACATCTAATTGCTTTATGATTACCATTTATATTACATACCTACTTCATTTAATTTAATACAATCAATTTTCAAAATTTTCAAAATTCAATTTATCCCAAATTAGAATCAAAAGCATTCCAAACCAACTTTGTAATCTATTGTATATAAACCTGAAACACAAAAGATTATAAATTTCTACTTGTAATTTCTTGTTAATTTAAATCCACCAAAAATTATTTCCGTGGTAGGTACCTATTCATAAGTCTATAATAGCTTTTCCGAAAACAATATAATCCCGCGAACATTTTGCTGTCAAACGGCGAACTAAACAAAAGACAACAAGGAACGGAGTTGTTAGGATAGAAGGGTACAGGTAGACCGTACGCGAAACTTACACATCCATTACTTGAATTCTCCACTGGAACATCGAAACTGTAACAAAATAAAAGCGTTGTTCCTAAAACAAAGCGTTGCCAGGCCTCCTTTAGATAAAACGCCCCGCGTGCTAGTTTTGACGTTTTCATTTTCCCCACTGCGCGCCGTGACGGATCGCAGGTGCATCACGTTGCGAACAATACGTCACGGCGAACTGTTCGCAAATGACGTTTCATATATCACCGCTTTGAATTTCGCGAGCAAACGGACAAAAATGACGATTGTGACACCTTTGTGCGAGGAGCGATCAATGTATGCAGTGCACACGTGCACCAATCAATAAGTACCATTGTTTGTGTATTGGAACTACGGAAATAAAACTATTGACAGGTATGCCAATAGTGTTCGAGTAATACGAACCGTCGAACCGCTGGCGTCTGTACATAGACCTCCACGGGGAGGTCTATGTACAGACGCCAGCACATCAAGCTACCCGAAACTGTTAAATTTTCCCAATTGAACCTTATGCTTTAGCGATAAAGTTGAAAATCTATTAAATAAACTTGACAGATTGAAGTAGCTTGATGTGCTGGCGTCTGTACTTCCGAGCTTCCTGCTGAATATGCAGTTCGCAGGATTACCTATATGAAATGAACTCGACCACTAACAGTCAATAGATATAGCTTTGATGTCTTTAGGTATGTACTCGTAAATATGTAGATACAAATAACTCAATTAGATACTGTGAAAAGTAGAACCTAAAAAAGTAAGCCAATTATCGATCCATAACAACGTATCAACATAAAAAACAAAGCATAAAAAAGTCTGGTCGTCGATAACATCGTAAGCCTCAATTACCTCGGAGGGTAATACATTCAATATTTCCAAAAACGCTGAAACAGTTCCCGGGTGAGTAATGACCCACTCAGGGGGCTAAAATAAAAATGTCTTTACGACGTAACTAGGGGCAAACATAAAAACGCCACAATGTGAGTTTCGCATTAGTCCTATAAATCGTAAGGACGATTATATTTTTTGATGTTATAAAATTGGCCCACCGGCGTTGCCGCCATCCAAGTTTTTACAGCTCAATCATATAACTGCAAAATGCCGCAGAACCGAGATTTTTTTATGTAATTTGATCATTACGGTAAAAAATTTAAGGCGCAATCAAACATTTTGTGCCATCTTTATTTACATTGTGTTAAATTCAACGTGTTACGTTTCTTTTAGAATCGAATACTTCGTATACTTATGTTAATTGTGGTGGTATGATGAGACTGTGATTGGTATCTTTTGAACATAATTATAATGACAACAAACTGAGCAGAACTCATTACTTTGTTTTCGTATTAGCAGTGTTATCTTGAGAATATAGCGTTTTACAGAAGAGCAGTTCGGTTTAAACAAAGGCATTGTGATCGTTTACTCAAAATAAACATTTCCGCATATAATTTTCATTTTGTAAGACGTTATCCTAACGAAATAATCCACGACCCAGGAAAATAACAGTTTTACGTTTTAATTTAGCGGTGCCCACTCAAATATTAGGTTTTTTGTGGTTTTCCCAACCCTAAGGACGACGACGACAAAGACGCGATGTGGAATTCCTAATTTCCTTTCGCAAATTAATGTAATTTGTTTCTTCACCTCATTTAAAGCTATTTCAAATTATATACCTAAGAAGAATCTAATTACTGGTGAAATTAATGTTAAAATAATCCCTGATGAAGTCTTCGGTGACAATTTTTGCAAGAGTTACCAGTCCCATTTTATTTCTCTATTGTTTTGAGTTAAGAAATAGGAAAAAACTAAACTTTGCTTGTTACAAAATGTTTTACTTATGATAAATCTAAAGGTTCCGTGCCGGTTTCCGTGAAATAGTAAAGAAAAGCTTTTATGCACTTTCACGTAGCCAATAGTACTTGAGAGAGGGCCTTGTGTCTAATTAACAGTCCCGGATGTCATTTGTGGATTTGTTACGCGTACTCAGAGGTTCGAAAGTCTGACAATCTGTCTTACCAATGGGTGTCGTATTGCCCAGTAACTGGGTTGTGGAGGTATATACGAGTATATATATAGGCAGTCGCTCTATGTTAAATACTGGTATTCAGCTGCATCCTGTTAGACTGGAAGTCGACCCGAACGAGGTTGGGAAAAGGCTAGGCAGTTGTTGAGGTAGCCAGCCAATAGTAAATTTTTTTTTTTTTTTTTCTATTTCTTTATTTTTTTGTTTTTTTTTTTTTATTTTTTTTTTTATTCGTTCTCTTATTTCTACTTCTATTTATTCTAACAGACACAACATCAATCAAAATAGTAAACTTTCCCTAACTTTTATACAAAATAAACAGAACCATATCTTTCGACCAATCGGACTTCAACACATCCTAATCTCCCCGAGAACGCAGCGCGGTAAAGGTTCGACAAGTTAACAGGTGTGAACTTGACATATTCCCTGACTCGAGCAAAAATGGCGAGGATTATCCCGCACCGCGCAGAAGCAGGGTTGAGTGGCAGACTTATTATTTGTACACGTCTTCGGCCTACTAACCGCACCGTGAGTGTCATATTCCCTGAATGTTCCCTCTACGCCTGTATTTATCCTGTTTCAGAATAAAGAAAAGAAAGTATTTGATGGCAAACGAAATGATTAATGTAACGGAAAAAGATTGTAGGAATTTCGATACCATTAGTGAAACAATGGCAGGAGGTAACGTCTTTCCCAATGCTACGGGAATGTACCTCAAGAATCTCAGTTACTTCCTTATTTACTTTTGTTTGTGCAAACAGGAAAATGGGGATGCTATGTTATTTCTATTATTAATAATTTTATCAATAACAATGATTTGTGATGTCTGGATGAATAAACAGTGCCTCATTATTATAACGACGCCCCAACAAATTTGCATAATTTTCCATAATTTGCTCTAACCGAACTTTTCGTTTTCTATATTGTTCATATTTTCTCCACATTTTGCCACTGATGTTAAGCAAAAATGCTAAAAGAGGAGCCTGTGGCTAAGTAATAACAGCCGAAAGGGTCGATCGACCAGGTGAAGCTACACTTGCCGCGGTTGGTCCGTGGATGGGTGACCATCTTTACATAACAAGACGCCTCCGTGTCCCGGCTGTCATTCGGTCGGAGAGCGCTACATTCATGCTGTTCTCAGTTGGCTATTTAGTATTTATAAGGGCTGATTTTTCCAACGCCAGATAATTTTATCCGAGGAATAGTTTTGAATTTTTGACAGTTCTTCCATGCAAAATCTCTCAGATGTCAATTTTATTACAGGAATAAAAAATATCTTTCGATTGAAAAGTCAACCATAAGACAACAAAATGGGAATTATTTGAGGCTCACAAAAAGAGGCACATCCATACTAATATTATAATTATTAGTGTCCACTCACATTTTAAGGACATCAAAATGAGAATTTTTAGGGGCTTGATTAAAGCAATTAATACATTAAACATGTCAATGTGAAATTTTTAGCAAAACCTAATTGCAACTGTCCGTATTGCCAATTATACTAATGCGGCTTGCAAGGACAAGTAACACAGTTGCTTCATTTGCTGTAGATTAATACAGAATAGCTCGGAATAATACTACAGTTAATAGACGTACATACCTACATACATACGATGAGATAAGCAATTAATACAGGAGATTACTGTGTACTTTGAGCTAGTTATGAGACATGAAATTGCATATTGTAACTAACTTAGTGCAAAAATAACGGAAATAGTTTTGTTTATTCAGCTTATAAATGAGAGGTGGTGGTGATATCGACACTTCTGAAAAATGAGAACATGTTATCTACCTAGCCTTTTCCCAACTATCGGCTCCCAGTCTAACCAGATGCAACTAAATACCACAGTATTTTACATGGACCGACAGCCTATCTGACCCCCACAAACCAGTTACTGAGTAACGCAATACTTGGTAAGACTGGTTGTCAGACTTTTGGGCTTCTGACTACCAACATAATCAGAACGCTGCTTAAGTACTTCGTGTATAAGTCCTTTTTTGGCAGTAGGCTAATAATTTCCCTCAAGTATTATTATAATAACCCTATGTATGAATGACAAAGCAAAACAAGATTGTAGTCCAGAAATCAGATTTAGATGTACACAGACTTTCTTATCATCCTTAAGCACGTGATTAGAGCAAAATGGCGGTAATTTTGAGTGTCAGGTGCTGTATGATGACATTGTAGTGCCAATGATTCCAGTGTGAGAGAGACACGAAGCTATACATGACCGATATTAGTACCATCCCTTTTTTGGACCGGAATCATGATGACTCTAATATTTCATAATGCAGCCCTAGGTCAATTAAGAAGCTGAAGCTTTCTTTTTTTTTCAGGATGGGAAATCATCAAATGACTCCTCCCGCTCTGGGTGAAGCGGAAGGGAGTGTCAGACTCTTACTGACTAAAACCCACCCGTGTTCCTTCCTTAGCCCTTTATGTTCCGGGCCAGCTTGTGGTAGGTGCAAACTAGGAGAAACCGTCACGTAACGAAAAAATGTTATTTTTTTTTTCGTTGGTGTCGTTTTCATGGTTTTCGAGGGTAGGTTATAGAACTTCGTTCCAAAAAAACCTTTGTGTTAAAACTCTTTTATAATAAATACTCGATAAAAGCATGAACAAACTCAGACTCATTTATTTACGAAAATGAAAATGTGGCAAAAATGGTAACGGGACATGGCATTAAAATGTATGTCGCATTTAATAATTATGTCGGCCACAGATTCAATGCGGATCAGATAGGGCAAATTAATGTAATATGCTGGTATTACTTTAAATGTGCTACTTCAATGTCTTTCTCCTCCTTCATCGGTCCCTTAATGTTAAGGAACTCATTCTGTGAACAATAATTGACTATCTCGATACTGGCTCTCGCTGAAAACCAGCGCTGGAGATCTGCATTTTGCTGTAGGGACTTAGCATTATGCTGAGCGATGGCCGTTTTGCGTGGATGTGACGCACATTTTCCCCAAACTTATTATTTTTTGTGTTTTTGTTCTTTCTCTACATCGTGTTTACCGCAAATAAACGTATTTTCTTACTTTTCTTTCCATTTGCTGTGGAGGTTCACGTTCACTGGGACTTTCAGTTACACAAAAGGCTATCTTGACATTCTCTTTGACTTCCTGGTTTTCTGCCTGCCAATATTAATCCCTCGATAGTAGGTTACAGTGTCTTGAGCAATGAGATGAAAAACATACCTATCCATCCATCCATCATGACCTTACATAAAACCTATACCTATACCTGCAGGGTGTGCCTGGAAGCATGGAGCAAATCGAATAGGGGCGTAGGCAAAGTCATTTCCAAACTTTTTAACCCAGAGAATGTCGGCGAATTTTTTTACGGTTCAAAAAATCAATTTTTGTATTTTTCAATTACTTCACATAGTGCTTAAAAAAATTTGAAAAGAACTATTAGGGCTATCAATTTAATTTCATTAGATAGCTCAGTATAATCATAACATCGATAGTAAATGGATATCTCAAAATAAACTTAGCATTGAAAAAATTTGTGTAAAAACACCTTGAACTAGAATCCGGGCTTTCTCTTTGTTAGAATTGACTTTGACTTCCCGCCCTATGTTTGGAATTTTCCATAAATATAACAGAAAACAGTTAATCAAGCGAAATGTTTTCATAAAAGTCATTAAACTCTCCATTTTCTGCCATGTCAATCTAATTTCACGAGCCTTTTACACATCAATACAATACTTAAAAGACGCAAGGATATATAAAAAACGTAAAAATAAAACAAAGGACGAACAACAAAAATATAATACATTAAATTCTTTACCAAAGTCGACCTTCTAAAGGATTTTTTTTTTCACAAAAGAAACGTTGTTGAAAAGGGTTCGGAATATCAACATTAGAAACCTACAACGTCTTCAACTGGCCTTTTATGTAAACTGACAGATTTAACACGAATGTTATTGTAACTACTACCCTCTTTATATGGGCTGCTTTTTCAATCGACCGATAATTTTTATTCGTTGAATAAAACTGACGTCTAAAACTGTCAGACGTCAATTTTATTCGACGAATAAAAAATATCTGTCGATTGAAAAATCAGCCCTTAGACAAATAGAACGCTACTTTGTTTGTCGCTAAGAAATAGATACTTAAACAAAGGAATGGCAATTTATTTGTTCGTAGTTGGTAGAGTACAAATGTTTTGGGTTATCACTTTACTATAAATTGACCCTTATTTTCATCGGATAATAGTATAAAAATACCGTGTCTTTACTATGATTTCACAGATTCTGGTAACAAACGATAGATTGACCTACGTTCGGAACCTTGAACTGTACCATCTTAGCTACTAATACGATAAAACAAAAGTTTACTAAAAGCTTCAAGTACACACACTCCAAAAATCTAAAACATAAAACTTCGAAATTACACGACAATTTAAAATGCGAACTATGCAGTGACGTAACGTGTCGCGTCCGTATTCCGGCTATCGATACTCGGTGGCGAACGCGTTCGTATCGCACGCCCTGGGTGATTTGCATAAAGCTCCGCGGACAACGTTTTGGCGTCAGTTCAGCTTGTATCTCATTAGCATAACTGCTCAATTATTTTGTGCGGAATAGTCACTTTACAGACAAATTTTGGTTTTGCGCTACGTTGAGCGTCCTATTGAGCGGTGCCACTAAAAATGTCTGCTACAATCTCGACGTATGCCAAGTGCGTCGTATATAGAATTAAATTCGAGTTACGGAGGTTCGTTTGGCGTACTTACAGTTGCGAGATATTTAGATCTTCAACTGCAGCTTCAATTTGACTTTGTTCCATTTCGACAGAAGAGGAACAAAAGAGTTTGTCATACGACTACAGATATGATTAAAGTCATCGCAAAAATGTGAAGCTGTCGTGCAAAGTATGTCCCACCCTTTATTATGCTCTCATCATTTCAGCCGAAAGACGTCCACTGCTGGAAATAGGCCTCCATTTTGCTCTATGTGCCCCAAAAAGTGCAGCGATTGGTCTGCATTTAAATGCAGCAATATCGACCTATCGCTGCATTTTTATCGGGGGCTATGTTGCCCCCGAAGATGCCGTGGAAGTGGCGAAGTTTTAGGCCGACAAAATTTGATTAAACATCGTGCCATCGACACGACAACGTAGAAGAAAAAGAAAAAGGTCGCAAAAATAGGTCACGAAAAATAATATAAGGTTGGTACGTTTAAAAAGTTAAAATAGTTGAGTATTCCGCAAAATCAATATTTGATACGGTATCGTCAAAACTCAATACACTTGTTATGTACGTGCCCGAATGTCAGGAGGTACATTTGCGCGCTAGTACTGAGTATGAAATGAGACACGTTGTTGTTAGTGATAATTTTAGTCTATAATCACAGGTTAAGTAGTCACAATTATTAATGCCCTATCACTATAATACCAGAACTTTGGTTTAAAACTATTACAATCTGTATTACATTAGGCACATCATACTTTAACACGACACGAAGGACATAGGTACGTTATTATGTTTACTTAATGTAGATGAGAGCGGAAACAGAAAAAGACTGGCGCTCGTGCCCTGTGCGGAAGTATTTATACAGTTAGCGACGAGTGGGGCGAAGGAGCGGAGGTCAAGAATATCGGCCAATGGGGGTGTATGTCGCTCGCGCATTACCTTATATGGTCGCGTTTTTGGAGTTTCGCATCAAGATGTGACAACCAATCATAAATCACTTGAGCTGATATGACACACCCCCAATGCTTTCTCAGAAATTCTTATTAACAATAGCGCGTTTTCGTTATGACAGCCTGATAACCTATTCTGTTCTGAACAACACTATTGACTGAATATCTAAATTACCCTCCATCCAATGAAACCGATGCAATTAGCAGATGTTTGTTTAAATGCGAACCAAACAGACAGAGTCCGTTTAACTCCCGCGCGGATTAAAATCGATGTAGTTTTCCAATTAACTTGTAAATGTTGCCATGCCCCGGCAGATGACAATAGGCCTTTGAATTTTGGCTGATGGCAACCCCGCCGCATAAATTGAGAGGTATTGTGCTGTCAAGCATGTTTGTTTGGAAGGAAAATATTAACATCCCACGCAATTAGGAAGACAAAGGAATGATGACTATTTGCATATTATTTCTGAAATGTATTAACGTTTAAAGATTAATAGAAGACTCCCCGACATTTCTTGGGTGTCGCAAAGGCATTTGAAAAAGGTTTGTGCTAAGAGGTTACATTCTAAAAAGGTTTGGAATAAAAACAATCAGATCAGTAATCTGTGTGGCCGTGCCTCAAAGAGATGTCAGCACTAACTGGCGGGGTCCGGTAGGACCGATGCCTGCAAGGTTTACGGGTTGTTCGAAAGAGATACCGTGGCCCCTGGCACAGGCAACTGAAGGAACACGGGTGGGTTTTAGTCAGTAAAAGTCTGAAACGCCCTCCCGCTCCACCTAGGTCTAGAGCGGGCGCGGGGCGTGGGGGGGTGGGTGTTTCTAGAGCGGGAGAAGTTATTTGATAATTGCCCACCCAAAAAAAAAATCAAGCTAGTTACACATATTTTTCTATTTGACTGCCCTAATAAATATACTGCGTAACAGCTATCGAAACTTTATAAAGTGGAGGAGGATCCATATTTGAATACTGCTCAACACTTTTGTATAATACAATCAAAACATTCATTGAATACCCTATAGGTATATTGCCTGAATATTTGTTCAGTGAGCGAATCGACATAATATGGCCATTACGGTCGAAGCTTTATCATTGATTACAAATTGAAAAGGCGGTGTGCGGTGGTGGTCCATATTGTAAAATGGTTGTAGCAACCACTGATGACCACACATGAGTGGATGTTTCTGTACTGATTTTATTGCATTAATTTGGTTTATTAATTTGTTTTATTTATTTTAACCGCCTGCCTGTTAAAAACCGTGGTCGCTCACAATGGGCCTTATTAGAAGGCTAAAACTCACCCGAAGGGCAATGGAGAGGGCTATGCTTGGACTTTTCCCGCGTGATCGAATCAGAAATAAGGAGATCCGCAAGAGAACCAAGGTAACCGACATAGCCCGACGAATTGCCAAACTTAAGTGGCAGTGGGCAGGGCACATTGCCCGCAGAACAGATCGCCGCTGAGGCTGAAAGGTTCTGGAGTGGCGTAGTCACTTATTAAAGTAATTTACTGTTAAACCATTTATTTTTGTAATCTTTATATTATCGATGGCAGGTCCGCGTTTAATAATGTTTACGTAGAGACAAAGACTAATTGAGACTGCTACGAGAGATGTCAGCATGAAATGAAGGGGCCCGACAGGGCCGAAGCCTGCCGGGCCAGCGGGATTGTCCGAAAGGGTTACCGCTGGCCCGGAACATAAAGGGCTAAGGAAGGAACACGGGTGGGTTTTAGTCAGTAAGAGTCTGACACTCCCTTCCGCTCCACCCAGAGCGGGAGGAGTCATTTGATGATTTCCCATCCTCAAAAAAAAAAAAAAGACTGCTACGAAACGCTACAGCGTAGCACGCACCCTGCTACGGCGTAGCTTGCCGTGCTGCGAATGCGTCATCTTCTCGCTTTCGGAAAAATATCGATAACATTATTGTTTGACTGACTTCTACACAGTAATATAATTATATTGATTGACCTGTATTGTCTCATAAGAGTTTAATTTTGATAGCATATACTATTATTATTTTAATTTAAAGAATATGATTGAATGTAGATACTTTGACATCATTTAATTCCCTTTGTGTTAATGTTTATCAAAATATTTGCGGTGCATTCTATGATTTTAATTGCGCTATTTCCATGAACTACATAATAACAATTGACGAAGTTTTTACCACATCAACAAAATTATCATAATATAATAAAATATATAATTAATATAATATAATTGGAATGCCCGTGGCGACCCTCCTGTTATGTTTAGACCATTCAGTATCATAAATTAACTAACCTAATTAAAAATTTCAATAATAATCCAATTACGCGGGTTTTGCGGCATTGCGCTTTCAACGCACTAATTATTATTTTTAATATAATTGTTTTACTACTAAAAGTATTTCGATGTACTTTTACGGAGGTACTTACACTGAAATAAAATCCGAATCAAAATAAATTATTTTGAAAATGGGCAGAAAAAAATTGCCGATTTATAGCCCGAGGGATTAGCGAGCGAGAAATACCTACCTACAAAGTAGGAGTCTCATTCAGCTGCTGGAGCTTTTATTGTTTTCATTTATCAAGAGGAATGTGAGCAACCCATATTGTTAGGTGCTAGATTGAACGAGAGACATATACTAAAGAAGTATTAGTACTCGTGCAAATGAACAACCTTTACCAATAAGACCAACAATAATATGAGATAAAAAATCGCCTTTTCCTACATTTTGATCGCGTTGTACTCTTTGTAGGCAACAGCTGTTTTTTTTAATATTTTGCCGCGTTGGTCTCTTACTAAAAGACACTGCCTAACACACTTATAATATTTTATGAATTGTCTTTCAGTTGATGCCAAAACTTTAGTAACATAACCTCAGCCACATTTTACGACAAATATTTAACAACGGACCCAGTCGGTGCCCACTCCACTTTAACCAATCTTCGTGTGAGCTCCGTCGAGATGAATGGAAGCGATTCATCTCTATCTCGACCAGTCTCCTTAATCTCATCCTACTAACGGCCCACAGTTGCACATCTAAAGATACGGCTCTTAGTAGGAACTTGATGCACCTAAAGTACTTTAAAAGTTTTTCTAAAAGCATCTGGTTAGATAGATATATTTATAAGACAGATTTTCCGGTAAAGAAATTAATACAGAACGGAACTACCTAATAAAATACCGAAAGAAAGATTGAAAAATTGATATATTAACGGTTTTTTTGTGGTCTATAACGTTAGATATATTATTATAGATAAAAGACGAACAGCGCTAAAAGGTTTTAATATAAGTACCTACAGACGCCAGCACATCAAGCTACCCGAAACTGTAAAATTTTCTCAATCAACTTTGAACCTTATGCTTTAGCGATGAAGTTGAAAATTTATTAAAGTAATTTAACAGATTGTAGTAGCTTGATGTGTTGCCGACTATACATTAGAAAAACAGCAGTGGTGGCCCAGTGGAGCGGCCCTGACTTACAAGTTGTAGTGTGTGGGTTCGGACCCAGAGAGGTGCTTTATTTTAGGTAATTTATTTCATCGCCACTGCTCTCAAAACGGTGAAGGAAAACATCGTGACACATAACATCGTCCTACAACCAAAAATTTAAGGAAATGTTACATCTACCAACCAGCCCTGGGCCCGCGTGTTGGATTACGGCTCACTCCCTCTCACGAGAGGAGGCCTGTTTTCCAGCTGTAGTGGGAACGTTATAAGCTGATTATGATTGTAATGCTAGAAAAAAAAAACAAACCACGCTAGGATAGAAACTAAAAACAAAACCTATATCATGAATAATAGCAAAAGTAGATGTTTAAAATATTAATTCAATTCTTGTGAGAAGTTGATAAAAAATCATTACAGATTTTTGTTCAACGTTACTTGAATTTATAAGAGACAGGTTTCTAACAGTTTTGCGTTTTTGACAAGAGAAAGGAAAAAAATACATTTATTTTCGTCTAGTCACTACCATGAAACACGCACGGCACACCAACATAAAAAAGCAACAAACGTTTACTTTCTATTTGAAACTATGGTTTGATAGTAATCATAGCTGTCTAATGAAACCTACTAAAAGCCAAGAAATAGTGCTTAAGTCAAAAGTAATCCTTCTGTCTTTCTTTTCCAAAGATATCTCAGACTTACGACTCTCCAGGGAAGAAACGAGATGTTCTTTTTCGTAAGAAACCAGCTTCGAAAGAAACCAGTTTTACTACACATACATTCAGGTTTTCTTACTTGATGTTTAATACTAACACCCGCACTTACAGACGTCGATTCAGGTTAATGATTCATTATCTTAAGATAAATTGAAGCGGCTCTTTATTTTCTTGGTGGGCGCGATATAGGAGTTATCTACTGAATTAAAATATCAAGAAACTAGCTTCTGCCCGCGACTTCGTATGCGTGAAATTTCTTGTTTTAACATAAAATATACAAGATGGCACATTGCTCGAAGTCAGATGGCCGATGGGGCCGAAAGGTTCTGGAGTGGCGACCGCGTACCGGAAGGCGCAGCGTTGGACGGCCTCCCACAAGGTGGACCGACGACCTATCCAACACCGGGATGGTTTTTAGTCAGTAGGAGTCTGACAGGAACCTGGGGCGGCTTCCTGCGCCAGGGCAGAGGATTTCTGTCAGATTTTCAACCCCAGAAATAAAAAAAAGGTAGCTGCGCGGTCCGCGAGGGGTGATAATTGTCACAAGTTGACGAATCACTGAGCTCTCGCATCACGTCACCACACCCCTCCCGCACCGCGCTGCTACCTCAGGCAACGTCTCAGTTAAGCGGTTGGCCTATAATAAAATTTACGTGATACATAAAAAACAGGGGGCCTTCTAACAATATTTTCTTTTCAGCTACTACGCAAACCCTACTCTATCTATTTCGAATATTTACTAAACGTAAAAGGATTTAATATTGATAAAGTTACTTTATACCAGGAAAATATATTCGATATCTTTATTATTCCAAGACGGTTTCGACACAATATTATAAAAACATTTTCAAGACCCTTTTGTTTCTAAGAGCTTGTCTAGATGAAGCGTTTCGCGTTCGACGCGAACTGACTAATGCCTTACCCCTTAGTGAAGTTCTAGATGTAAGCATATTAAGTACTCTGCCACAAGGCGCGTCACGCCGTCATGCGAAGCAAAAGTTTAATTTTAGCGTAAAGCCTGATTCACACGGTACTTTTTTAATTGCTTGTGGCACCATAACTTGAACTAACAATAAAAGTTCCACCGTCTAAACAGTGTTTACGACGATGCAAATTATCTGTTGCTACAATTTTATTGTGTGCCACAGATAAGAAACTTGCATCGTTTAAATGGAGCTTAACTAGAGAGTAGGCCACATAAATATTCCCAGATTTTTGTAAAGAAAATATGGTCGTGTACACCTACACTTATATTACCTACCGTATGGAATTTGGAGGCTCTACTGAGGTCATCGAGCATTGACTGAGGTCTTCTATAGTCTCAACCATGACTGCTATATCGTCGCCAAACCGAAGGTGAGTGATGTACTCACCATTGATGTTGATGCCAACCCCTCTCCAGTCCAGAACCTTAAAGATATCCTCCAGTGCAGCGGCAAACAGTTTCGGAGGGATAACGTCTCCCTGTTTCACCCCTAGCTGAAAAAGAATAGGTTTCGAGGTCCGGTCCCGGGACCGTTCTGATCTAATTCTGGTGGTTCTATGTCAGTCAGAGTCCAGACTCTGACATAGCAGCGCTGGATGCAAGAAGCACATAACTAGTCGAAGTGGTGGTGCTACGTGCGCAGTGGACGTTTTTCAGCTGAAATGATGATAATGATGGAAATTAGACATTCTACTAATTACATAGCATTAATTGCATGCGTAAATTGCATTTACACATGCAATAAATTGCATGTGTAAATTGCTCATAGCGTAGATAAATCGACGCCTTAGAGTGAAAACCTCGTAAGTGTAAAAGAAGTAACTTTTCAGGAGGAAGAAAGAACGTGCTGTAAATTTTTTGTACGGTGTCTTTTATGTTTTTTTATTCGACGAAAAAGGAGGTTCTGTATTCTTAGTAATTATTTAATCCGCTTTTATATCCAGAGCTGTTCGATACTATAAGATTGTCCGAAATTTATAAAATGCTACTTATGAGGAATACCTACCTCATAAGTAGCATTTTATAAATTTCGCCTTAGAGTGAAAACCTCGGTTTTCACTCTAAGGCGACGAAATGTTAAATGATAACCAAAAAATTCGTAAAGAATCTAATTTGACCACGTGACCATGACCGAGTCCTTTAGGACACGACATTCTTCATGTTAACGTTTATAATGATGACAGTTTTGAATGCTTTGAGACACCTGGCATGTCTCTTGATCAGAACCATCTCTTATATCTACAGCCGACTATCTAACATAACCGCATTACTGAAGAACCATTATAGCTCGCACGTCGGTTCCAGGTGCATTAATTTTCTTCTATCTAATAAATTGAAAGTTGTTTTACAATACTGACACATTAATATTATACTAACAACTTTTAGACAATTATTTGAAGGACAGTCATAATGTGAGAAATTCAGCGAACTCCAGTAGTAATAACAGTTATTGCCTCTTCCTAACTATTTTGTAAAAGTAAGTACTTATACTATGATAATTTAAATACATAAATTAATTATTCGTAGACACCAATATGTGCTTAAAGACTGATCAAATTACGACTACACTAACAAAATTAATGACGCATATGGCGCAGTAAAGTAGTTAGTAAATATTTAGTAGAACTTCAAACGATATTAAATTTCATCAAATATTATTTCTAATTAAGGGCCTTACTCTCGTTTAGTACCGTAACTCGGTCACTTTATGAAGCTTATAACTCATTAACGGTTTGGTTAGAAGGTCTGTAAAAAATATATGTTTGCTATAGATTCATGTACAGCATTTTTGAAACAGGGTTTTTTCATAAGGCTAATACTTTTGCCTTAAAAAAATATTTACCAAAACGCTATTTTCGCTAACATTTGCTTATAACTTCTAAACGGCTTTGATGTTTGGAAATATTTTTACACTGAAAAATTGGTGGTTAGAGGTACTACATATTTGAAATAGCGTTTTTAAATCAATCAACAGTTGCAAAGACGATGCCCCATTTTGAGATATAGGTTCAGAGGTGCTCTGCGCGGGCGCGGGCGGCAGTCGTGCGTTAGCACTGAGACGGGGTGGCTGTGTCGCTCGCTGCTCCGCCCGGCTATCGATCGACTACGCGCGTTTGGCTGTGTTAGTGCAAATATTTATGAACGAATTGTATCAGTATGCGTTTATAGATTAGCTCGCTGCAGAGGGCCCATTTCTATTGTCCGCATGGACGCTTTATTAGTGGTGCCATTTCTAAATACTGTTTTTTTTTATATTGTTTATTTTGTAAATATGTATAAGATAATTTGTAAATAAATAAAAATGCCAAAGCAAAGCAAGTCAAGAAAAATACGTTTTCTCTACGACGACTCACCGTTTTATAGATATTAGCGAAAAACTCAAAAGTGGGAATTTTTATACCCCCCACTCCGGCTCACCTCCTAGACGCGGGGACTTTTAGTATGTTTACTCCCTAAGCACTGAGCAACTTTCTGAAGAAATCGCTCAGGGCCCAGCTCAAGCACTCTACACCTCTTTTTGGTTTATTCGTTGAATGGACTAATAAGTATCTATCTATCTATACTTAATCTTATAAATAAAAATCTTTAAAACTTTATCTAATAAATAAAATTGGAGTGTCTGTTTGTAATATTAAAACAACCGCTTCAGGCCATTTTATTTTGACTGTTTAGAAAATAACTACATACTTACTCACAATAAAAAAAAAATGTTTTCAAATACCTTAATTTATAAAAAATGAGCATTCTTAGTTGTCAATCTACGAGTAGGTATTTGCATTACTGAGTTTATTGATTACTACCTTCTCATATTCTTGTGCGGATTTATTTCTGTGACTGGGACTTTCACTAGCAGATAGGTGAATAAGGAGTAACTTAGGCTACTTTAATTTTAGAAAAAAAAAAGAAAATAGGTTCCTTCCCACGAAAAAAAATTAAAACCTATGAAATGAAATATTGAATAATATCCGATTCAAATAGGGAGGTTGTATACTACGTTTATTTAGGTACTTAACCAAATGTAAATAAATCATACAGTATGTTAAATAACAGAGGGCGTTCCCTTAAACTCGTTAATCTATATCATTAATAGATTAAAATAAAAATATCAGCATAGAAAAATAAGCATAAAATAATCCGAATTCAAAAAAATAATTAATTGTCAATAAATTCGAAACCTCCTGTTTAAAATCAAAATAGTAGCGCGGAATAGTATTCGTAGTAGTAATGCCCAAACGCAATGCGCACGATGCTGGCCGAGCGTTTCCGAGAGTTCACGAAGCCGAGTGAGACGGCCGCCCCGCCCCGCCCGCACCCGCGCCCGTCATTCATACATAAATTCCGACATTGCTGTCCTTCAAGTACGCGTGTACAGAGTGTTTCTTTAACGTATCAATTTACGATTTTTAGTGAATATTTTAATATAAAAAAAAATAAAAACATTTTATTTTCGAATGGTAATATTTTTTTTAGCATGTATGGATGCTATACTATTGCGGGTTAACGGGAACGCCCTCTGTTAGTTAACATACTGTATAATAAAGAAACGGAGTACTTATAGTTTTTTTTTATTTTTTATAAGTGGATCCTATACGTGAAGATTCCTTAATTTCCAATGAAATTGATTGGATAAATAATAAAATAATATAGTGTTTTTGTTTTAGCCCAAGGAAATCGTTCACCAAATATTGTATATAAAAATGCTAATACGAAAAACTAAAAATAAATAATAATTAAACTAAAATGCAAAAACGATCAAAAAGAACTAAATGGAGAAATATTAGAAGAATTTCAATAAAATTAGCATAGGTATTTCTTTACGTGGCGGTGAATAGACGACTTTTATGAATTTGAGGGGGTGAAGCAGATGAAGTGGGATACGAATAGTCCCCGCCATCGGCGGGGTGCACCGCGCGGATTTCGTCGATGAGCGACTTCCATTATATTTAGAAGCGTAATTTCGCGACTCGAATAAGATACACGATTGCCTCCGCCCTCTACTGTCCGGATTCTCACTGCGTAATCACCAGGTTCGAATCTCAGTAGACGGCATAATCTTTAGTTTTGTTATTTTTTAATTATAATGTACTTATCTTTTGTTTTGTTATTTTTTAATTATAATGCGCATATTTTTATTTTCTTATTTTTAAAATAATTCAATAAGTAATTGTTATTTTAATAAAAACAATCATTTTTATTCCTATAGTTATTTTTCTTCAGAATCTAGAGTAATATAATAAAAATAAAATAAAAACGTCCACCAAGCTTGATTCGGAAAAAATTATATACCTACAGTGTTTTACAAAAGAGTGTAAGCAATAATAATATAGTCTGAAAATTTTCAAACAAGAAAATCGGCAAAAAGTAAAATAATAATTAAAAAAACATATCAAATAAGAAAATAAAAAAAAAACAAATATGGAAAAGTTTGGATTTGAAGACGGGCGTTAGTGACTAAACTATAGTGACGTGACGCACGAGACCACTAGACCAATCGAGCTGTTGTAATGTACGTCGAAATTACGCATCATAATCTGTACAAACAAAATATGGTGTGTACAAAAAAGTAGGTACTTACTTTACAATTTGTTTCGTCGAATAAGATCTCTTTATTGCCTTCCGTTTATTTTCTTGTTGACCATTTTTTATATACTGATAGTACAAACATTTACACCAACAACATAACTTAGAAAAAACTAATCAAAAAATAAAATATAATAAACAGCTTTCATCAACAAACAGATACCAAAGTACGTACCTACACTAGGTACCGACTCGAAATAATTGCAAGACTTCAAAGTATTTTATACGGCTACTCGCTCAAAAACTACATAGGTACCCAACGCGTCAGTTTTCGCAAAATGCGATCATTCTCCTTATCAATTAGAGTCTACGGAACAATTTCGTATGAAAGTATTTTTACTGAAAATATTAATTGTAAACGCGATTGTGCTCCTTATTCATAGAAGGTAACGGGTCAATTTCCTATGCAAGTATTTTTACTTCCAACTAAGATTGAAAATAATAATTGTAAAACAAAAGAATCTTCGTTTATTTGTGGAATATTTAACATAATTATTGGTTAGCAACTCGGCATTCTTATTTCACGTGTAAACGTGTAATACTTAAAAAATATTTTTCATGTTTGATGTGAGACTCGAACCCGAACGTTCGCCACGCGAGGTACAGTGTTAGCCACTTTGGCCACCGTAACGCTTGCGAACCTTATTGAAATTTGTAATAACAATCATGTGGCCAATTTGTAGTGTTGTCAAACGTTCTTATAGAAGAAGGTCATTACATTAGTACTAATATTGCTATGCCATAGTTTTGTGAGATTGCTAGTCGACTTCTGACTGTTTTTGTAATATACCAAAATATTTTTTTTTACAATTTTTGTCTGTCTGTCCGTCTGTCTGTCTGTTTGTTCCCGCTAATCTCTGAAACGGCTGGACCGATTAAGACGGGACTTTCACTAGCAGATAGGTGAATAAGGAGTAACTTAGGCTACTTTTATTTTAGAAAAAAAAAGAAAATAGGTTCCTACGAAAAAAAATTAAAACCAATGAAATGAAATATTGAATAATATCCGATTCAAATAGGGAGGTTGTATTATACTCCGTTTAATTAGGTACTTCCAAATGTAAACAAATCATAATAAAGAAACGGAGTATAGTTATGTTTATAAGTGGATCCTATACGTGAAGATTCCTTAATCTCCATAGAAATTGATTGAATAAATAATATAATAATATAGTGTTTTTGTTTTAGCCCAAGAAAATTGTACACCAAATATTGTATATAAAAAGGCTAATACGAAAAACTAAATATAAATAATAATTAAACTAAAAATGCAAAAACGATCAAAAAGAACTAAATGGAGAAATATTAGAAGAATTTCATTAAACATGCATAGGTATTTCTTTACGCGGAATACAGAATTAATAAGTTATCGTAAACTCTGCGAACTCAACAATAACTTTTTTCTTAAATTCCACGCGGACGAAGTCGCGGGTAACAGCTAGTACAAAATATATCAGTCTTGCATCCGCCATTCCCTTCTGGAATCGTAGGCAAAAATGGCGACCTACGTGCGGCATGTCTGCGCTTCTGCATATTCTTTGAATTTCGTTTTAGTGTACCGCGCCACCGCACGCGTTTTACGTAGGACGCTTAGCTCCGCCCACATGCACAAGGTCAGTGAGCCATCTATACACCTTAAGGGGAATGGTACCTACCACTAAGTTCCTACAATCCTATTGAATGATTATTTCTTGATATATCAATCAATAGGAACAATATTGAATTACAATAATTGTGTAAAGTCATATTTGTTACGGTCGCGAATCATAATAATATTAATAATATATGTATTTTAATCAATGTACAACCTGACACTGCCTTGCAAATTTCAAAAAACGTAAGAACATTTGAATTTCGCGGGCTACCCTGAAGGTTCTCCCTTAACGACTTCGTACCGTCGTACAGACGCCAGCACATCAAGCTGCCCGACACTGTCAAATTTTCCCAATCAAGTTTGAACCTTATGCTTCCGCAATAAAGTTGAAAACCTATTAAAGAAATTTGACAGATTATAGTAGCTTGATGTGCTGGCGTCTGTACCTTCGTACTACTTCGTTAGTCTAGTCATCGCAAGGACGACTGCTGAGCGTGAGGTACTGAGTTCGATGCCTTTCTGTTTCATTTTCCTTTTGTTACTTTTTTTTTAATATATAACTTGAATTTTTATTTTGCTGTATTTAGTTTAGTTTGTGATCTTCCTGTACGAGCCGCAATAAATACTTTTTCTTTCTTTCTTTCTTTCTTTATAGGAACTCATTAGCAGCTCGGAGACGGGATTTGTGTCCACACTATTTGTAGGCAATAGGCTCGCCACCTATTACATGGGACATATACATAACCCGTGAAATGTGGGTGTATTATAGGTATGTACAACTCTGCCTAACCCTGCTGGCCCGGAACATAAAGGGCTAAGGAAGGAACACGGGTGGGTTTTAATCAGTAAGAGTCTGACACTCCCTTCCGCTCCACCCAGAGCGGGAGGGGTCATTTGATGATTTCCCATCTAGAAAAAAAAACCCTTCTGGGAAACAAGGCGTGATGTTATTTTATATTATGTTAAACATAACCACCGGCGATATGTGCGTGTACTATGTATATTACATCTCTGCCCTTCCCTTCGAGGGATACAAGCGTAATTATACGCTCTCACTAGCTGCGCCCAGCGATTTAACCCGCATAAATTTCGATCCTGTGGGAATATCGGGATAAAAAGTATCCTATGTGTTAATCCTGATTATAAAACATTTGTGTGCCAAATTTCGTTCAAATTGGTCCAGCCGTTGTGCGTGAAGAAGTAACAAACATACAAACACACTCACAAACTCTCGCCTTTATAATATTAGTGTCATCTTTTATTAAACAAACCATTACTTATAAATATACTAGCGACCCGCCCCGGCTTCGCACGGAAACATTATTATTATTATACATATAAACCATCCTCTTGAATCACTCTATCTATTAAAAAAAACCGCATCAAAATCCGTTGCGTAGTTTCAAAGATTTAAGCATACAAAGGGACATAGGGACATAGGGACATAGGGACAGAGAAAGCGACTTTGTTTTATACTATGTAGTGAAGACAAAAAAAATTACGTCATGGACACTTTAAAAAAGAAGGATTACGTCCACTTTTATAAAATCCAATCGTGAAATACTCGAGCACGTATGACTCGTAATAAATCGGTATTGTATTCTTTTTTTTCAGCTAGGTACAGTCAGCAACAAAAGTCGATTAACACTTCAGTTTTTTTAATCTCAGTTATTGAGCAAAATATTAACACTTCAGTTTTTTAATCTGTTATTGAGCAAAATATTTGTTCACAATTGCAGCAGAAATGCAGTGCAATTTTTAACAAATATTTTATTTTGTTAATCGACTTTTGTTGCTGACCGTACCTACGTGATACCTCGGACGTAAAGTTGGAAAAGTTTAAAGATTTCAGTGAAATTGATGTAAGTTCTCCTTTTAATTCAACTCCATACAATAACTTGTATTGAACATTAAGTGACAAATTGGTTCGGTGACGGAAACAAATCGGTTCGCAGTGTACAGAGAAATGAGTTTTTTTGGGAAATGCATGTGCCTAACCTACCTACCACCAGTGATGATCATTGTAAACAGACTTCAAAAAGGAGAAGGTTCTTGGTGAAAATTGTTTCCTAAAAAATTAGATCCAGTTATTTCATAACTACAATGATAATCTCAAACTCAAAGCATTTATTTTAATTAAATCACTTTTAAATAGTCAAGGGGTCGGTCAGACAAAAATATGAAGCTAGTTGCCCATTACAAAGCGTAGTAACCTATGGAGAAAAACAGCCAAGAAATTCCACGGACACTCATTTAAATCAAAATATTACTAAAAAATAATAGTTACATCATTCAAGTTGAAATTATACATGTGTGACAATCCATGCTTTGAGTCAAATATCATGAAAAGCTGCAGTGCAAACACTTCACCTGCAATCTTATGTTCACAATGCGTGCTCGCATCCCAGTGAGTGCTCAAGTATGCACTGCATTTGACGTAGAAATACATCGGTACACTGGTTCCAGCACACTCCACACTCCACAATATGTAATTTGGAGATATTCTTAGAGCACTTATGTACATACCTACTTACATAAAGGCATGCTTTGCGTTTTAATTTTTTTTTAATCTGAACTGTAATTCAATTATCATATCACAAAATGATAAAGAATCAACACAAATGTACAGACGCCAGCACATCAAGCTACCCGAAACCGTCAAATTTTCCCAATCAACTTTGAACCTTATGCTTTAGCGATAAAGTTGAAAATCTATTAAAGAAATTTGACAGATTGTAGTAACTTGATGTGCTGGCGTCTGTACAAACACGCTGTGATGTGGGGAGAATAGACAAATTGACAGATAGAATCTACAATCTGTCATTTTGTCTATTTGTCCGTGACAAAACTCGTTTCTATGGTGGCCATGCTTGACAGATAGAATCTACAATCTGTCATTTTGCCTATGTCCATGACAAAACTCGTTTCTATGGTGGCTATGCGTGCAGCTGTCGACTATTTATATTTTGTACTCGGTATATTTTGTTTTTATTTTTCTTTGTTATTCGAGTTAATTGTCTTTTTGTATGCACGTGTGAGAAAAGTATTAATCCATCGGATTAATGATCAATATTTCTGAGAGGTAAAACATTTATATGGGTCGATTGACGATGTTGGGGGTTATGTGTACCTGACTAAGGGTTTATATTATAAAAAATAACAAAATAGGCAAGACTATGTATTTATTTTTAATAATTTGATAGCTAGATAAGAAGGTACCTTTAAAACTAGTCGCTTATTCCAAAGCTAACTCCGCAGGAGAAGAACGAGCAAGAAACTCCTCGGTTTATTATTATGATTAGATATTTATCATTACAGAATTCAAGCCGAATAGTATAACATAGTATACAACATGGATGTGGATGGAACAAGATAGAGGTGGAAATTAGAATTACAAATTAACTTACACAGGGCAAATAATAACATGCAATTATGGTAGTTATTATTGGCAGTAACACAGACAGGATTACAATATGGTAATATTATAAGAGTTTTAGAGAACACAAACAGACATGGTAGGTACTTAACTTACTTGACTCCTCGAAGTTTACCCCACAAAAAGATAAAGCTCCCTAGCGCATCCCCTTTTATTTACTCTGTCCCTTTCATAACGGCCTCTCATTATGCCGCCTTTTTAAACCAATCATATTTTTTTTACCAAAAAACTTTTAATATTAAC
This sequence comes from Luperina testacea, assembly GCA_927399505.1. NCBI lineage: Eukaryota > Metazoa > Arthropoda > Insecta > Lepidoptera > Noctuidae > Luperina > Luperina testacea. The sequence goes on from OV656771.1 coordinate 8,537,051, forward strand.
AGTCATATGTAAATCTATTTTGGCAGAACTATTTTAAAAACATTACAAGATAATAAATGTATCTTTATCAGACTATAATTAGATAGTCTCATAAACATAACATTCACTGAGTTTACTATATTTATTATTTATAACTACTTATACATCTAGAATTGCACATAAAATTGAGAAAATATTTTAAATAGAATATTTAATTCTGTTATCCTTACATTTTAGGTGAAAAGAAAAATAAGTTATTGTGTTTATTTAGACCGACTCACAGATCTCCGGTTTCGTTCGGAATCGTTGATTATTTCGTCTAGCAACACTTGGCGGTTTAGCAGAAATGTAGTACATACATACTAGTTTCATGTAATTTAGGAAGATTGTATTGTTTTTAATTCTACATATTCCGACACACGTGTTTCTGTGACAAATAATCCTCTTTTTCTTTCTTAACAATTTCTTTATAATTTCTCTCCTTTTACACGAATTATTCCACAGTAATGCACACTGAACATTAATTGGCCGCAATGCAGTGATCGCCAGTATTGTATTAAAAGAACAATACAGGCTTGCAAGTAAATTCTCCCCCACAGTAGGTTATTTCTGTAGAATTAAATCGTTATTTTACCTCAGAGACTCTTTTGTCAGAGAGTTCAGTTTTACCTCAGAGAGTTTTTTGTCTTTTTGAATTACTTCTCATGTTTATTTTTTTTGCATATCGATCAGAGGAAGCAAACAAATTCCGCTACTTTTTCTTCGAAGCAAAAGGAATGAGGAGTGGGTTTTGTTTGAGAAGCTTGCACAAAAGGGTGAAGGTTTCATGCTTTTATTTATTCATTTCGCTACTAGACAATTATGAAAATTGCAATTATTAAGAAAAAAATTGCAAAGTGAAGGTGTATATGCTTGTGATTTCTTGTGGAAATTAGACATATTGTGATATTATACACCAAGGCCGAGATTAATAACAACAACAATACACTCGATAACATAACGAGACCCCTCCGGCCTCGCGGTCCAAGTTGTCATTCGTAGATCTTTGACAGTTATTGCGGGTTGTCAGAAGCCCAAAACACTAGCAGATAGGCAGTCGCTCTATGTAAAATACTGGTATTCATCTGCATCCAGTTAGATTGTAAACCGATCCCAGCATAATTGTGAAATGGCTAGTCAGATTGATTTTATTTTTGACTTATTGCGATTTTGTACTTGTATTTTGACAGTTGTGAGCGAAATAACGCTTAGCCAAAGCACGTATTATGGTAATGTTTACCAATGTCTGAATAAGTGTCATCAAAACATACTAAAATTATTTGATTTTTTATCTACACAGATTAAAATTCCTCTTTTATTTAGCTAAGTATTTACCTGTGTTAATTCGTGACTATAGGTACCAAAAATAACAAAAATCAGTAAACCGACAGATGGATATCAGTTGAATAAGGAACCTGTCACGCCGCCGGCGATTAACGAGACGCGAGTAGAGCTATAAGACGAACGATTCGTCAACTTGTGACAACTATCACCCTTCCCACACCGCGCAGCTACCTTTTTTTTTTATCGTGGAGAAATGCTCTTGCATACTGCACTACCACGGGGAGATATTGCAGTTATGTAGGACTCTAACCCACTAAAACTCCACGGTGTCCTCCTCTGCCGCTTACGGCGGGAACACGGGCACGCGTTAGCACTCATCCGTGAACCCACCGCGGCTGCCAATTTTCGGCTGCAGAGGATAGGGAGAGTGGCCACCGCGCAGCTACCTCAGGCAACGTCTCAGTTAAGCGGTCGGCCTATAGCAATGCTTCAAAAACAAGTTGGCATGGAACATGCAGCGAGTATGCGCGACGGCGAAAAGCGATTACTGACACGCTAGTATGCGTATCTCAGCGAGTGTTCTACCGCCAAGTGAGGGTCGCTGACCGGGTACTTTTTTGATGACTCTTTTCACTGCCAAAAACGAGTACTCGCCCCTGGTGTGAACGGACAGCGATCAGTTATTAATATTTATCTCTTTTACTCACATGGGACCTATAATATTTTATGCGTTTCTTGAGCGAGAAAATCTTTCCTCTCTTCCTCGTGGCTGTGGGACAGGGGCCTAAGTACATATACCACGTGAAGTTAAAACTTCAAGGTTTCGATAGCTTGTCTTAAAACTTCAAGCACAATATCTTGAACACACAGTAAGGAAAACTTTATACTCTGAAAGTCTTTGGCCTCCTGCGAGATCAGAATTACCGGGAATTTCTAACTTCAATATACCTAATTATAAAAATAATTGATGATTAACATTTTGCTGTGAGCTAATTAGAACACTCCTAACATAATACGCAAATGTTCAGAATTTCAATAAATATAACATATCCAGAAAGGTTAGGCAGAAGTGTCTATTACCACCTACATTCACATTTCGCCAGCTATGTTCTTTAAGTCTCACTCCCATGTGATAGGGGTTGAGTCGGTTGCCATTAGCCGGGCATAAATCCCGACTCTGACGAGCTGCTTCTAAAAATCTTCAAGAACTTAAGGGGCTTACAGGACCTAAACGAAAAAAACGCAAGTTTTAGAAACAATAAAAGCATATGATCGACTACAGTAAACAAAATCTGAAAAATATATGATATTCTTCAGGATATATGCTAATTTGATAAGATAGAAAAAAATCTTGAAAATACCCCTAAAAACTTTCTTTTTACAAGAAAAACAATACTAATACACACACAATCATTATGATTTTTTGTCAGATTATTTTACAAGCAACATACTAAAGCACTAGTATTTTAATTTTTTTGTACTTTCTTTCTGTATCTCTATGATACTTTCATAGTATTATTGTAAACTAAAGCGCGACATCTACCAGCCCGTACTGGGCCCGCATGGTGGATTGAGGCCCACTTCGTCTCACTGAGAGGAGGCCTGTGTCCTATCAGTGGAAACATTATAAGCTGATTATGAAAGCGCGATACTTTAATGAATCGTCATGCAAAACGTCCGTCAATAAGGTGCAGATTTTAATACGCTAAACCGCGCCCCGCCGATGCAGGCCATGTCGCACCGCTCCGTGTGTTATTCGCCATAGAAAAAATGTAGTTTCAGTAGCTTCCGCCTGTGGCTTCGCCCGCGAGGTATGTCGATAAACTATCTCTTTGCCAAATTTTATCGAAATCCGTTCAGTGATTTAGGCGTGAAAAGATAACGTACAGATAGACAGACAGTTACTTTCGAATTTATAATATTAGTATGGATTAAAGACTAACATTTTTTATAGAACTAAATAATTCCTAATTTGAGTAAACAATTACGAACGAAGGCAAAATGCTTTCCGCACGTTTTTTATTTTTTCACAATTTTCTTTTTAATTTGGCTCGCGTGTTTTTCTTTATCCATACAGCCTGTTCGTTACTTGTTCATACAATGTTCGTGATTGATCTCTTTGGTGATTGGAACTCTTACTAACAATATCCACATTCCAAATTCAAATCAGTTTAGTCCCTAGGGATTAAAGAGCTATTTTAGTCCCTGTTTACGGAGAATACACTAGCTCTTTTTGAATAGATGTGATAAAAAATAAATTAAAACATCTTCCCGGCTCTATCATTTTCCAACTATTGAATTTGTTTTAAATTCGTTTATCTACCGTTAATCGTATTGAGGCCTTAAACTTCCAATTACGAAAATATTTCCTCCAACATTCCTGCTCATATCTAATCACAATAAAACAGAATTCTATTCTAATAAACGCTAATGCATGTCCAAACTTGCAAACAGAATTAGGTTTGAAACAAAAGCAGCGCAGTGCGGTGTTTCAGCGGTGCATTTGACAATAAAATTAAATTAAACAGTCACGCTTGTGTTCTTATGAAAAGCGACGGAATTTTATAGTTCTAACACTTCTAACTGGTTGTGAGAACTGGGTACGTTATTATATAAACCCTGTTAGGAGTGTGAGATGGGATTATTTTTGTTGTGATTAATTCTAGCTTTTATTATTTATTTAATACTTCAAGCACATAAATGTACAGAGGCGCACTTAAAGGCTCCTTCAAACAGGCGCGACACGACACGCGACGCAAAGGCACCGCAAGTCGCGCAACGAGCGGTGCCTTTGTATTGCGCGCGATTATATCGCATGTCGCGCCTGTTTGTAGGAGCCTTAATGCCGTAGGCGTTTTCTACCAGTCAACCTTTGGGTGATGTACAGACAAACAGTGGTAGGTGCAATCATGAACATTGAGGAATAAATATTTTAAATATAAAGATACGCATACGCAGCTTTTGGACGAGACTGCCTTATGATGTCAAAGGTACTTGGGTTACTTAAATGCAAATGACAGGGAAAATAAGTTTATGAAATCCTCAACCCCTCGGGCCGTGGGGTCCGAGTGCTCATGGTATTTTTAAGGAAATTTCGAAACGGCTGGTTGATTCTTCCCGTGACCTAAGGGCTGGCTTTTACCTTGGCCAAAGACTAAGCATTGCCATACAACGTGGTAATGCCGCCAGTCTCTCGTGGGTACATTACCAGTCGACAGCGATGCGGATGAAGTTTTCGACGCCATATTTTAGTTTGTGTATAGTTTTAGTTAAGTTAGGATTTAGGCTTACAGGACCTAAACACAAAAAACGCAAGTTTTAGAAACAATAAAAGTATATGATCGAATACAGTAAACAAAGTCAGAAATATATATGATATTCTTCAGGATATATGCTAGGTAGATAGTGTGTTAAAAACATAATACAACTAATCTGATACTCGTACGATAGAAAAAATCATGAAAATACCTCTAAAAACTTTCTTTTTACAATAAAAACCACACTAATATACCTACATTCAATCATTCTGATTTTTTGTCAGATTATTCTACAAGCAACATACTAAAATACTAGTATTTTAATTTTTTCGTTCAAACAATAGATTTTTTTTTATTAAATAATTGCTTCATATTTTACAATAAATTACCAGCGTTGCGTCATCGCCTTCTCTTTCTTTTTTATGCAGTCCGACAGTGACCGCATTTTAGGTCATGTTAGCCCCTTAATTTTGTTATTTATATTAATTAACTAAGTAGTAGTTGTTATTTTCTTACTTATTATTTTAATTTAATTATTACATACATACATAAACTCACGCCTGCTTCCCATGGGGGTAAGCTGAAACTATGGAACGCCACCTGTTACGATCCCTACCTATGTACTCTTTTTGCTTCATTTACGTTCATACATCTGGTCATACTGCACCTGAGCTTTTTGAAGAACATCGCCAATAAGGCATTTGGTATTAGGCCCGTGCCGGACGGCACGTACGTGTTCCACGCGCGCCTCAAAGAGATGTCAGCATCATCAGAAGGGGCCCGTCAGGGCCGAAGCCTGCCGGGTCAGCAGGATTGTCCGAAAGGGTTACCGCTGGCCCGGAACATAAAGGGCTAAGGAAGGAACACGGGTGGGTTTTAGTCAGTAAGAGTCTGACACTCCTTTCCGCTCCACCCAGAGCGGGACCACATTTGATAATTTACCATCGTCAAAAAAAAAGGCATTTGGTATAATAATTATGTCTTTCTAGACATCCCCGGAGTTTCCACTCGCATCTGCTATGCAAAAATCCTTCCTAATTTAATTTAATTAATAAGACTTTTCGTCTGTCACGGTTGAACAATTTACAAGGAAAGACGAAACTTCAATTTATTTCTTTCTTAAAAATATGGTCCGCTAATCACAAAATCAATGATAAGCAGAGGATTATACTTGATTTTAAGAGTAGTGGGTTTTTTGTAGCGTTAACATAATATATAAAGGTGAGTATCGACTAGACCATTTACTTGTAACAGAACATCGAGCATTTGCCGTTTTTAAATATTATCGAACCTTACTTCAACCACGGTGCTCGATATTTTGTTACAACCTGATTTAAAAAGTCAACGAGCGTATTGGTGTAATATTTTATCAAGCAATGGCACAAGCGCAAGAACGCAAAATCATCAACAATGAACGCAAGGTAGAAAGAAATTTTACAGGTAATCTCACTCGCCGTGAGCATTACGTCGAGCATTCGTAGGAACGTTACATTACATGAAAATGGTTTTGGAAACTGAGCTTTTGCCTGTATTGTACCCTTCGAAAGAACGTTACATTACATGGAAATGCTCGGGAAAATATTCTTGTGTATCACCTTAATGAGAACATTTTGCAGCACAAGTGCTGTTTAGTGTCTCTACAAAAACATACTACAAAGTAATGCCAGGCAATTTTATACAACATATTATTCACCGCCAACTACTCCAAATATTACCAACTACTATTCCGTTTAGCAAAGTCCCAGTTTCACTACTACCAGTCAGTCCCAAGGACATAACAACTCAGACTACACGACCTAATTCCTCTAATTCACAAATACCAACTATCAACAAACTCCAGCTAATTAAATTAGGTACATTCACCACCTGAACTAGCGCACACGATGTACGTACGTGTCGCATACCATATACATAAAGTCAAATTTGAAACTAAGACAAAATTATGTGAAATTGGCTTACTGCAATTAGTTCGAACAGTCTCCATTGCCGGAGATATAGTCGTACCTACCCGTAAATTAGATCAAGCCAATTATAATGTTGTCGGAATTATTTGATACTAGCAGCGCCCCGTGGTTTCACCCGCATAAGTGTCGATCTCGTTCGAAAGACACGTGACGCCATCTATTATCATAATAACGTTATTGTTGTTTTCCTCGGGAACACCACTTTTATTCGGGATGAAAGGTACCCTATGTCCGTTTCTGTACACCTGACAACGTATATGCTAAATTTCAGGATGATTGGTTCAGAGGTTTAGGCGGGAAAAGGTAACGAACAAACTTACTTTCACATTTTTATAATATTAGTTAGGATGGCAGTAACGATGTTATGTGTTGAGCCTGTTACTAATGTTTACGTTTATTAGTCTCTCTGTGTTAAACAGAGGTATTGGATGTGTATTTGAACTTAATGAATTCCATTCCATTATCCAGGGTCTAAATTTGGATCAATCAGTCTACAATCATTTATAAAAAATACTTTTGATTATTGTCGGTTTATAACTGGTGCAATTATGTCTGACTGGTTTCGGGGTTATCTGACTAGTTTTGGACTCAAACGAAGCCAATATTCGTAAATACAGCTCGAGGCAAGATCTCTAGTTTAACTGTAAGCGTAAACGTAAATGAGCCTCAACAAAATTAAGCTAGAAATGGAAAAGCAATCATCAAAAAGCAAAAACGTAGGATTAGAGATCAACCTAGATAAGACCAAAGTGTTGACAAATAAAGAAACTACCACAATAAACGTCGAACACCCTTACAATATGTAGAAGACTACACATACCTAGGTCACATTATCTCGTTTAAGGCTTGCACAGAAAAGGAATTAAACAGGAGAATACAAGATACCTGGAATAAATACTGGGCAATGAAAGAGATTTTCAAGGGTTCTTTCTCTCCAGAGCTGAAAACGAAAGCCATGAACATATGCTTATTGTCATGCTTAACATATCTACGCATGTCAGACCTCGGCCCCCACCAAAAAACACTTGGATAAAATCAGAGTCTGTCAGAAAGGTACGCAGAACACAGAACGCAGTTTCATGAATATTAAACGCAAAGTACGAGTGAAACACTGTAATAAGGAAAGATACAAAGGCATACGACGTTATTAAACAGATATTTAGACAAAAATGGCAATGGCCCGGTCACCATCAGAGACTGGAGACACAAAGGTGGGCACAGATCACTACAAACTAGATCCCGATCAAAGAAAAACGCAAAAGAGGAAAACCATTAAAAAGGTGGAACGACGAAATAATAAAAACAACTGGCAACACTTGGTGCAGATTGGCGAAAGACAGAAGGTCATGGAAGCATTTGGAGGAGGCTTTAACTATCACTAACACTACAATTTAAGATTCTACGATATATCAACTAACATTTTATTTTATTTCATTTTTTTATGTTTTTGATTTGTTAAGTAAGGAATCGAATAAAAGCTATTTTATATTTTATTTATTTATCGTATTCCCACGGGTTTAAAACTTATGCGGGTGAAACCGCGGTTCGCTGCTAGTTTCTTTATAAATCTGTCTAGAATCTGTTGCAAACCTGTTTCTATGATGGTCATGTTACGCGTGCAGCTAATCAAAACATCAAACTAACTTATAAACATCAATAACAATATATTTGACTACGCATCCTCAAGCAAAACTTTATTGACATATTTATCTTCGGTAGAGAAAATATCTCGCCCTCGATTTCGTTTAGTTTCTGCATCGGACAGTGATAAATGGCCTGCCAAAATAACGGGTTACCATACCAATATTTACAAAAGTTAGGGGAAGAAGCCTCTGTGATCCATCGGTCCTTAAACATTGTGCGAAGAAAGGACAAAACTTTCTAGATAATTTGATAAGGAAAAGTTTTGAAGTAAGTACTAGAAGTTAAGGGTATCAGCTGCTTGTTATAATGCACAAGTTGAGAGCAATGAATGGGCTTGTGTTGAATAATGTCTTACACTTTTTACTTAGGTACGTTAAAGCCAAACCAATGTGGCTCTAGGCTCTAGGCTCCAGGTGGCTCTAAGTAAGTGATAAACGAATGACAATAAGCAATTCTTGATTTATGTATGTCGCATCCGGTCACTCGTTTGAGTATTCGCAACGCTACCGCCACCTGGTGGCGCTTGACAGAGTCTAGCCTGAGTTCGTGGGGAGTCAAGGAGAGCCAGTAGCGAGGTGGAGCGACTCTCTTGGACATTGGACATCGTATGTACAACATGAGCTTAGAAACTGTCCCGCGTTCCGTATCTAGTTTTGTCGTGTACCTACAGTGTACAATTCCAGCAAATCGTACACTGTAGGTACACGACACGGCTGGTGTGAATAATTTGTTCGTGAAATTATAATCTGAATTGAACTGAAAACGGTTTTTCTATTGCGCAATAACCAACACTAGGTACTCATAGTACGCCCACAGTAATTAAAATATGGCTGACAATAACGAAATACAAATACCTTCTCCGTCATTATTTCACGCTAAAGTCTCCTTCACCGTGAGGCAACCGAAAAAATTCGAAGTCATGTGACATCAACCAACCCACACTGGGCCCGCGTGGTGGATTAAGGCCCACTCAATCTCACCGAGGTGAGGCCTGTGTCCCAGCAGGCCGCAGGCTGATTATGTATGCTAAATTTTCAAGTAAGCATTTGGCATACCAAAAAATATACAACATACATAATGTATATTTAAATATGTTATGCAACACATATTCTTCTGAGCAGACGATACAAGGTACATATTTAGACTCTGCTTTAAGGCGGTTCAGAAAATAAATCAAAATCAAAAGTCATTTATTCAAATTAGGCTGAGAATCAGCACTTTTCGAACCTCAAAATTACAAAAGACGGTCCTCCAAAACGCCAGCACTTCCGCCCTCAATAAACAAAACTACAATTTATCTAGTAAATAAAGATGACCTAACGATAGCAAGAACTGTCTCTATCTACTTATTCTTACAGCAATTTCTGCAAGATTCAATTTGGAACTGTCTAAAACTAACACTTGGAAGCCTAAGTCCTGCGTTAGTATTCTCTTTATCGGAAGGCGCAACACACATATCACAAACAGACAAACATACAGTTGTCTGGATGCGGGCGTCCCCGAACACAGAAGGCGAGTGGCCAGCGCCATTTTGGTTTTCAGAATATATGGTCATGGTATCGAAACCTATTGTTTTGGGCTTACGGATTACTAGTGGGTAGTTCAGCTGTTCAGCTTATGGAAGCTATTCGAGTTGTGCAAGGATTTTTTGGCGCGTGACGAAAATCGTAACTAACACCACCGTCTTGAACTTTCAATAGAATTTTGCGAATGTTTACTGACAACGTCCCCTTAAAATTAAGTTTAAGTGCCAAAAGATCCTTGCAGCACTGTATTTAATCCGAATCAGCCTGTCCCTTGCTGTTCTCCCCCAACGACGCCCTCAGCCGAGGTCCATATCCCACAAGGGGTCCCTTAGCGCGTAGTTGCTTAGTTTTAAAGTTTTTTAAGCCCCAAAGGTGTACCCTGTTGTAATCAAAAGCCAATCCTACGCACTAAAAACAGGACCTTTCAACGCCCAGGCGTACGTGATTTCTTTCCCGCTTATAATTGGATTGTCGCCGCGTATAGTTAGTGGGTGCCAGCAATGGAACAATAGTTAGCCGCAACCGGACTCTCGGATCACGGTTTCAAAGCAAATAAGGTTAATACAGCACGACTCGAATTTCCATTCCCATTCGTGAAGCCTAATTGGATGTGGACCTTGTTTGCGAGTGTTCGCCGAATGAGTTGATTTTCATGACACCCAGCCACCGCGTGTCCGCCACACGGTTTAATAGATTCCCCTATTATTGTTTACTTATCACTAACTAACCTGCTAGTTGAGTTGGGCTAATTTTGGAACCTCAAATCGTGTACTTATATAGAGCTGTTAGTGCAATGTTTTTTGTGAAGCTGATTTTCGTTGCCTGTTGGTCATCTGCGCTCGATGAATCGTTATACGTTCCCTGTTTTTATTGACATTTCTAAGCGAAAGTTTTTATTGTTATTGCTGCTTTGACGTTATCGTTTGTGAGCCACTGAATACCGCAAACGCATTTTGTAGTCAGCGCACAATGTATGTATTTAACATGGAATCTCCTCCACTCCGACGATACAAATCTATTCTAGAAGCATTATTATATGTAAAGTACCTAAGTGGATATACTACAGCTTAGAGCACAAACGTTACCGTTATAGGTCGCTTATAAAGATACGAAAGTAAGCAAGCATTACTGATGTGTTCGTCTTCGCACCCATTAGTTTGTTTATGAGGATTAATGACTTGGGCTGTTTTTAGCCCATTACGCCGAAGCCACAAAGAGGGTATCGCTTCTACTGCTTTTATGGGTATTTTACCACTTACTACAAAACTGGTAAGAGTATTTGAATGGATGGGAATCCATTGTGAGCATTTTAAATGATGTGTGCCAGGATCTTAAGTGTACAAACTTTTTTTTTTCAGATTTCGGCTTTGATGACTGACTGAACCAAGGGTTATTGTTAAACCACAATACCAATTCAAATGACCTAGTCAACATCATCAACATCAGCCTACAGCAGTCCACTGCTGGATATAGGCCTCTCCTATTGCACGCCATTCGACTCGATTTTCGGATACTTACTTTTATCCAGCTGCTACCAGCCACCCTGCGAAAATCGTCGCCCCACCTAGCCGGAGGTCATCCAATCAGGACCAAGCCCGTGCCGGACGACGCGTAAGTGTTCCACGCGCGCCTCAAAGAGATGTCAGCATCAACCGAAGGGGCCCGTCAGGGCCGAAGCCTGCCGGGTCAGCGGGATTGTCCGAAAGGGTTACCGCTGGCCCGGAACATAAAGGGCTAAGGAAGGAACACGGGTGGGTTTTAGTCAGTAAGAGTCTGACACTCCCTTCCGCCCCACCCAGAGCGGGAAATCATCAAATGACCCCTCATTTGATGATTTCCCATCCTGAAAAAAAAACCTTACGTTTGCCGATTCGCGGTCTCTACCCAAGAACACGTCTACTCCTACGGTCATCGGTGACCTAGTACCCAAGCGTAATTAAAACTTCGCCAAACGTAGCACACAATAACTTGTTATACTTGCTGTAACACGAATTGTTACAGCCACTTTTCACAAAGCACACTCAAAAAACGTTACGGTTAATCGGGAAATACACACAAAATTTCGCGTCCAAACAACTGTGTCGAATATTCAACGTGTTGTTTGACACACCACCTATGACTTTTTAACGTGTTTGTTTTAAAAAATAACAACTTTATTCAATGAAAACACACCGCCGTTTATTTAACTAAAACCTACACTGCACCAAACAACATTTGAATTTTTTTTGTTGATTCTCTCTTACTATATGTTTATTATTAAATTTGGAAAATTCAGTTATAAAGTTAACGGTTCGACTATCCAAACTCATATGGTTTTAACGTTGATTCGATTAAAAATTCTCACCATTAATTGGACAGCGCGAGTCTAATTTAAGGGGAGTAGCATTAACGGAATTACCGAATTACGTAAAGCTAATTATGGACATCAAACTCCAGAGTAAGTTTTAAGCGCGTCGTGTAAGCTAGAGTAGCGTATACCTAAGGGTGTGTTTAGATACAGAAAAACACAGAAAAAGAAAAGGTAATATTATAAGTCCCCCTTTCGTCAGGTAAGACTTGATATTTTCCTGCATGGCAGAGACCTGTGTTTAAAAGAGCATTGTTTATTAATCGTGTCGTTCTACGTGGGTTTCTGCGCTAGACAGGTAGGTTATCCTATAAATTTCTTGTTACCTCGTCCCATCCCATCGCATCGCATAGCCCGCCTGCGCTTTTAATTTGTTTTTGCTGAGCGTTTTTCTAAGTTTTTTTTTTTTACTACTATGGGTCGTAAACCTGGGGTCCCGGACCTTTGGAAGGCACGAAGTTACAAGGGGCCGAAGCGAAGTCGCAGAAGCCCGTTAAACGCTTTCAATGAAATGAGGCACCAACCGTCGATTATCCCTATACGCACTATGCAAGTGCACACAAGGACAACCCCCGGTTGGTGTAGGACTATTGCAGGATATGGAAATTATTTCCATATCCTGCAATAGTCCTTTACCAACCAGCCAGCCAGTCACTGGTCCAGTCCACTTTAGCCACCCAAATCCATAGTTTAATACCTTTAAGGTATTAAACTATGGATTTGGGTGGCTAAAGTGGACTGGCTACCTAAAACTATAGAAGGACTATGGCCCCTGCCTGACCAATGTTTTATACACGCATGAAATGGCAGGGGGTGACTTGCACACTCCATAATGGGCCGCCGAAAACGGAGTGTTATATTATTACCCTGACTCCATTTTATCTAAACGCACCTTAACCGAAGCTCCAAATTAAAACTGCTTAATTTCACAGAAAGTACGGAACTGTGCGGGGGGAGGGGGACACTCGTATGAAGATCTCGCGTTAAAGACTTCATTATCTACAATCGTTGCCACTTCACTGCGATGTTTTAAAATATATTTAGTTTAAGGAGATTCTCTAACGTCTGCTACAAAATCGCTCTTTTTGAACTCAATTTTTAAGGCGATGCACGGTGAAAATTTATGGTGGAGGATAAAAAACTTTTTGAAATCAATAAATCCATTGATATACAATAGCAAACATGCAGTGCGGTTATCAATTCTCAGAACAAGTTTTTACCAGATGAAGATGATCTGTCCTACTCCTAGGTCATCATCATTTGTCTCGCCTTTTCCTAACTATATTGAGAACTCAACTTTTAAGACGGTAAAAAGTTACGGTGGAAGATAAATAATAATAAAACTTTTTGAAATCGGATTTATTTGTAAGCAATCATAAACTGATCAATTCTCAGAACAAGTTTTACAAGTCCCAACTATTTTGGGGTCGGCTTCCAGTCTAGCCGGATGCAGCTGAATACCAGTGTTTTACATGGAGCGGCTGCCTATGTGACCTCTAAAACCCAGTTACTAGGCAACACGATATAGGACAGTTACAGGCTGTAATATATTTAATGAAAGCTGAGCATTGTAGTATAAAAAAAAACAGTGGCACTCCGGGAGTGCCGACAGAACAGAAAACTTGTACAATTACGTGTGTATTTTTTTAATCGTCTTATAAACAAAACACGCGCGTGTTTTTTTCCCATCTCAAAAAATGCCCAACGCGCCTAAATAAGTTTTCACTTCAAAAACATTTCAGGCTGTAAACAATCACTGCTGAACATCACTGCCTCTTGATAAACGCTAAGGATAACAAGGCTAAGCCAGGTGACATTGCCTAACCACCACGATTAGCAGAAGGATTGATGACTGCAGTATACAAACCAAAGCGACCAGAGAAGACTCTTATTTGTGTTCAGTTTACTTTGAACGCGTTTCCGTTCAGAAAGAGAGTGGCATTTTATAATGAACCACGTGGTACATGATTATAATAAGTTATTTTTTTTCCCCAAAAGAGTGTGTTATCGTCTGTTATAAATTATAATTTTACAATTTAGGGATAAATCGTAAAGAGAGTAAAAATTAACAGAATTGAATCTGGTGTCCTACCTAGGTTACATGGTATCTTGTATAAAGGTTCGCCATAACTTGCAAGTTTTCAATTGAAATGTAATTAAATGGGTCAGCAATTATAAAATTTGGCGAGCCACCCAAAAGCAGCATTTAAATAATTTGGTCAGCATACAAAGATTTTGTTTGCAATAAAAAAAATCAGGCAGCAATTCTTGTTCCGCAACTAATTTTGATAATGGTCAAAAATTAAATCATACATAGGCAGCCAACAATAACATGAGTCTGCATAATAAACATTCAGTCCGCAAAATAACTACTTGAGCGGCAAGATTTTGTGGATTAGGCGTGAAAAGGTAACATAATTTTCATTTCATCGAATATTTATTTGCGATAACAACATTTGCGCTGTTGATCAAAATGTATAATGTTCATATGATGTTCCCACCCCGAGGTTCGGTTTTGTTAGGTTACTTTAAACCCTTTTCACAGAAATAGGAGCCCCGCGAAGCGGGGCTCCGTCGACATTGGATGCAAGAGCGAGTGAAGTTCTTTCTTTTCGTAGTCACTCATTTTTGTTCTAATATCAGCACGTTCTCCACTAATAAAAGTTTATATGTGCGTTTGTCGTTATTATTATCGACCACCTTATGCTGTACAAAAATAATTACAGCCATCCAGAATGACATAAATTGCTGATTGATTTTGAAATGTTTGCTGACCATGAGTTGCTGACCAATTAGCTATTTCTGCTCACCGATTATATTTTTCTGCTCACAGAAATAACAATACTATGCTAACCATTTAATTCACACCCTTTTCAATTATTTTAAGTTCAGCTTCCAGTCTAACCGAATGAAGCTGAATACCAGTATTTTATGAATGACAACTGCGACCAGGACCAGGACCGCCTTTAACGTGCTTTTCGAGGCACGGAGGGGTCTTGGTATGTAAAGATGGTCACCCATCCACGAACTTACCTGGGCAAGCGTAGCATCACCTGAACTATCGAACCGTCCGATCGGCCGTTTGACGTTCAAAAGTGCCTTTTATGTGCCTATTTGAAATAAATGCTTTGGCTTTGACAGTGACGGTTATTACTAAGCTACAAGCAGAGATTTTATATTGAGATTTTAGATACAGAGAATAACGGGTGTTAAAAGATAATTGGGATTTTAGATACAGAGAATAACGGGTGTTAAAAGATAATTGGGATTTTAGATACAGAGAATAACGGGTGTTAAAAGATAATTGGGATTTTAGATACAGAGAATAACCCGTGTTAAAAGATAATTGGGATTTTAGATACAGAGAATAACGGGTGTTAAAAGATAATTGGGATTTTAGATACAGAGAATAACGGGTGTTAAAAGATAATTGGGATTTTAGATACAGAGAATAACTGGTGTTAAAAGATAATTGGGATTTTAGATACAGAGAATAACGGGTGTTAAAAGATACTTAACAAAGCCAAAAGTCACTTGTTCCCGCCGTCAATTTTTTTTTTTTTGTTCTGGACCATACCTGGGAACCTTCTGGTTACGGAGATATTGAAAGTCAAAATTCCAACTTATACTGACGTTTTTTACGAAAAGATGTTTTTCATGTTATAATATAACTTTAAATACCCTCACGACCCCTGCACCGTTGCATGCACCCGTAAGCACAATGTTTTGCGTGAGTTACATTGCGTTACCGCAGAAAAAAAACAAAGTAAAAATAAAAGTCGTTTCCCAGCCATTATTTTTGTGCAGTGTTCCTTAGTTGATGTATAGAATGCATAGTTGACGGCTATGTGATGTGTCTTTTTACACCCTGACCTATTTCTATGTAAAAATAACCTTTAGAAAAACTATGCTATTTTAAAATATAGGTTCACCATCTTACTTCGTCTCGCATAACTCAAAGCATATTAAAAATGACAGACACCTGTATTCTTCATAAATAAAAGGAGATAAAAGTAATTTATTGCAGCCACGTAACGATGGAATCTTACAGTCAATGTTGAGAGGCAGCGTGGAGGAAACACAGACATTAACGTTTTACACCCAAAAGCTTTTAGCGTATAAATATTGTGTACAAACGCTGTGTTCGTGTCTACAGTGTTGTGTTTTTGTATGAAATACGGCGGTTTTTTTTAGCTTTATATCTATCCCTTGAGGTCTTTATATAGATTATATGTGGATATTATATTAAGGTATTAGGTAATAATGATTTCCAGCCACTGCAGGGCAAAGGCCTCTCTCTCATAAATAGAAGGCACGAGCATTGATCACCACGCTTACTCAAGGCGGATTGGCGATTTTAGTCTTAGGTATATTAATTACTAGCGACCCGCCCCGGCTTCGCACGGAAACATTATTATTATTATATTATACATATAAACCTTCCTCTTGAATCACTCTATCTATTAAAAAAAACCGCATCAAAATCCGTTGCGTAGTTTCAAAGATTTAAGCATACAAAGGGACAAAGGGACAAAGGGACATAGGGACAGATAAAGCGACTTTGTTTTATACTATGTAGTGATGATAACAGTGCAGATTTCCTTCCGATGTTTTAGGTAGGTATTACAGTACCCGGCGATAAATATTGCACATCGACCTTTGGAAAGAGACAATCGGCTAATTTCGGCTTCGTAGAGCGTTATCTCTGTTGCACGAAATACAAACAGTCCGGTATCTATTAGGAGCTGTTAAAACAATTATGATTTGCTTCTTTTGATAATTATTTTTATTCTTTGTATAAAATGGTTTTGTGTAAAAAGGTCGATGTGCAATATTTATCGCCGGGTACTGTATATCAGTTAATAATGCCTCTAGCCTGTAGTTTTCTGAATGAAGGGGAAAAGATTCTTTTCATGGAAAAAGATAGGAGCATTGATAATCATACCAGCATAAACATAATCAGTCTCAATGTTCCCACTGCTGGGACACAGGCCTCCTCTCTGTGAGAAGGAGTGGGCTGTAATCTACCACGCCGGCACATTGCGGCTTGTAAATGTCACATGTCTTCGAATTTTTTGGTTCAAGCACATAATAGGTTTCTTCACTATATTTTCGTTCACCGTTTTGAGAGCAGAATTATGCTAGCAATAGGAAAACAAAAAATCTCGAGCTTCAACCTTAACTTTCATCTTATGAATCCTTGGTGTATACGTTTTATTCTAAGCGTATACATATAACCGCTAGCATTATGCTACAGTGATTAACCAACGCGACGTTCCCCACAAACGGCTTTGTAACTAACAGTATCATAGTTACAAAACGTTCGTTTTAATATGTAAGACAGGATAGGATAAGAGAATAATTTTCTAAAACATGAGTATACGTATAGACGCCAGCACATCAACCTACCCGGAACTGTAAAATTTTCCCAATCAACTTTGAACCTTATGCTTTAGCGAAAAATTTAAAAATCTATTAAATAAATTTGACTGACAGATTGTAGTAGCTTGATGTGCAGGCGTCTGTACATAGCATGCAAGATGTTACAAGCAGACGTAGCAAGACCAATATTTACTTATCATCCGCCTAGCCTTTTCCCAACTTTTAAGGGTCGACTCCAGTTCGAGTCCAGTCTAAGGCAGACAGGGTTCATTCGTGATGAACTCTACTGATCGCTACTGGAGCAAATTTACTACATAAAATTTCAAATTAATATTATTTCAAGTTTTCAAGTAAACCAATATCAACTTTATGTAATGGTAATTAAGTTTATTTCAGAGTGACTAGCACTATTGAAAAAGTTATAAAATGTTTAAAGTCGTAGCGTAAACTGAACTTTATGGTGTAGGATTTAAAGTTATTTTTCCATAAACTCATATTTGTTTACATTTTTGGCAAACAAATCACGAATGCAGGTTAGGTATACCTATCACTCGATCTGTGTATCACATATACACTCAAGGTGGCAGGGACATCGACGCGTAACCTGTTACCATGAGTTCAACACATGATTCTGAACAACCTTTTTTTTTCAGTATGGGAAATCATCAAATGACCCCTCGCGCTCTGGGAGTGTCAGACTCTTACTGACTAAAACCCACCCGTGTTCCTTCCTTAGCCCTTTATATTCCGGGGTAGCAGTAACCTTTTCGGACAATCCCGCTGCCCCGACAGGCTTCGGCCCTGACGGGCCCCTTTATTGGCGCTGACATCTCTTTGAGGCGCGCGTGGAACCCGTACGCGCCGTCCTGCATGGGCCTGGTCCTGATTGGACGGTGAGCTACCCATTACTCTTTGCCCGCAGGCCCACGCCTACGGTGGCCGGGAGTCGTCGCGTGGCTCCCGACGCCCAGAGCGTCTCCCGCGGCGGCTGGGACGAGAGGCTCTTTCCCTCAGCCATCCCACCACCTCCTTCGCTAGCATGACTGCTTCGCAGAAGGAGGTAACTGCCTCCCACTCCCTCTCGCTCTGGACCATGGCTTGAACCAGGGCCTGTTTGCTGAAATTATTAATCGATTATTCAAAATGCTATGTTGAAATTAGTAATCGATTATTAAAAAAAAATCTTTTGTTTCCTAGAAAAGTGCAATACCTATGCGGACACGGCGGCGGTACAGTACAGACAGCGTCAGTATGTGCTAACCCCTCAAGTTTTAAAATGTTATACATTAAATTCCTTACAAACAATCTAAAGAATACTTCAAAAAGAACCCACATTGTTTCGACTCAGATTCGAACCATCGCATCACCGAACGTCGTCATACTCATACCGGCAGTTTGACGAACTAGCCAGCGAGCCCATATGAATTGCGTTGAAATTGTTATCTACTATGGTCTGAGTCATTTTATCTTTAGGTGGGGATGTCTAATCGATAGATGTTATAATTTGAGGGTATCCATTAATTTTACTTACTTACGTTGTTTTTATAAAATTAATCCATACCCTCAAGTTATAACTACAACGTTTGATGTATACGTTCACTTAAAACGGCGAAGAGTAAACGACTACGATTTATCCATTAATTTTTTAAATGATTTATGATTTTATGAGAACTAAAATTGTAGTTGTTCTGTGTGAACAAAATGTGAGCATAAAAGGAATTGCGAGACAGCTTGGCATAGCAGTAAGTTCATTATAATATTAATTGTGTTCTCCGATTTTTTCTTGTTGAGCTATTTGCGGTATCTTGTGTGTGGTATTTAATAACTTATTTAAAACCATGTTTTTCTATACAGAGACAAACGGTGCGCTTATGGGTGCGCAGATTTCAAGAAACCGGCGATGTTAAGACAATGTCCATGGGTCGGAGAACTACTGGGATCTATACGGACCAATCTGAACATAATCGGGATATTGTTAAGGTTCACACTACACCGCCGTTTACATCCACTCGTTACAGTTCGCAACGGCATGGAATATCTCTGTCCACGGTTCGAAGACATTTACACGCAGCGAACATTCACAGTTATCGACCTGTAAAATATGTCTAACAGAAGAACATCGAAGAGAACCAGAAAAAGCAGTTATATTAATTAAGTATGACAACAAAATAAACAACGAAGACATTTAACTCATTTGATTCCACTATTTTACTTTGTATAGCAAAATATTCTAAGTAGATATCATGAGCTAATAAGAGATGTTAATTGATTTATCTATTGATAACATGTTTATTCACTTATTATGCTCATGATTGTAATCCTGCCAAACTAACTTCTAGTTCCTAGACAAGTTGCAAATGCTTCAAAACTTGTCTCTTTCGATGTCACTTGTCAGACTGTCAAATGTCAAATTTGTATACTGAGACGGCATGACAGGTCACGTGACATTTCGTTAGGTTATGTCAATGTAAAATATTTCTACCGCTTACTATTTTATCGTTTACGTTAATAGGATGCTACTTGTCTAGGAACCCAATTGTATCAGTTGGCAAAATAGTATATTATGATAACTGTAAATAAAATTATCAAATCAAAATAAATCTTTGTTGTAAAATAAGATCATAGTTTTGTTAAATAATAGCAATAATAAATATTATTATATGATTATTAAGGTATTTTATTTTTAAATTCTTTATAAATAATTACTAAAACAAAATAGAAAAATATATTAAAATAATAATTATAATGAACAAAAAGCACATTTCGTGCCTATGATTTGAACTCCCACTCATAGGCACGGCAAGCGGTCTTGAAACCTCTAGTCTATTTAAACGATGAATGAAACGTTCGTAAATGTTAACCCTATTTATTGCTTGTCGTTTTCGCAATAATAAAAGTATTAACGTTTTATTGAAAAAAACAATAATAAAAACAAATTTAAAAAAATAAATATTATCTTAAACTTAATTATTCACTAAAACAATAAATTAATTAAAATAAAATGTTTTTGCAAAATACAAAAACCAACTTGGGCCTATCACGGATTTGAACGCACATGTCTTTTGGAGGGGTAATCACTTAATGAAGCTGTGTGTACAACAATTTTTTGTAAAACCGATGACCCAATATTTCTACGCTATAGGGGTTTAAAGTATATTCAAAGTTTCAAATTGATGTTATTTCAAGTTAAGCAAATATCAACTTTATTTTAATCGTAATTAAGTTGATTTCAGAGTGACTAGCTTTATTGAAAAATTAAAACGTCATAAAAATTTTGAAGTTGCTTATTGTGTAGGAATTGGTTACAGCAGTGCGATTCTGTAACTATCTCACCGTGAATATGTAGGTGAAATGAGCGTGGAGTGAGCTGTGAATAGTGTCAATTCCTAGCAAAAACAAACTCACTTCACCTAAGTTTTCACGGTGAGATTTTTACAGAATCGACCGGTAGTTAGCGCGTCGATGTGCCTGCCACCGACACCAACTGCAATGTTTTAGATACTTACGGTATACCAACTGTATCTAAAACATTGCTAAGACTAGCGTACACGAAAAAAAAGCAAGCCAAAAGCTTCAAAAAGTAAATAGCAAAAATGAAGAAGCAAACAGAAATTTAAAGTTTGTTCAGAAAAAATACGAGAAGCGAATGTGCACACCTTATGGTCGGCTGAATGAGAGATAACGACCAGAGTTCGGTTATTTATGACTAACGAGCCTATTCAGGGGAGCTGTGCTTCCAAATGGAGATTTATGAAACAGAAAATGTCGGATAACGTACGTCTTGAGTATAATTTGTTAGCGACGGGCGGTGTGAATTCTGTGCTATCTGCGCAAACTGGGTGACTGCGTGTTGTGTAGTCTGGGAGCTGGGAAATTGGAAGCTGTGGGTAAATTGTGTTTGATACGTTTCTAGGCAATAGAGATGATAGATTTTTCCAATGTAATGGAATAGATTTCAGTTGGGGGAGCACTGCTACCATCCATTTTTCATGAGTCTGGTAAAACATCACAAACAAACATAACATCACGCCTGTATTTTCCGAAGACAGAGACACAGAAACGATGACACAAAAACGAGACAGAGAAACGATGTTTTACATAACTGGCAAAATATGAATAATTAGGTATAGGAACACCACCTGCACCTAGTATATAAAATAACTGCCCGCGACTTTGACCGCGTGAAATTTCGGCCCCCGACCCATCGCGTCGCATCGCATCGCCCGCCCGCGCTATCGCTTCGTTTTCGCTTAGCGTTCTTTCCGACCTTTTTTTCTATTTGCTCAGCTCCTAAGAGTGGTAGCGTGATTTTAAATAGCCTATATATAACCTTTCTCAAAATTTGGGCTATCGAATGCAAAAATAATTTTATTTTTTTTTTCAAATCCAACTGGTAGTTCCTGAGATTAGCGCAGTCAAACAAACTCTTCAGCTTAAACATAGGTTATACCTAGATAAAACATCGTTTCTACTAATTTTGTTAAATAACTTTATTGTTTGAACAGCACATTTTCATTCGTTTCTCAAAAATATCCACATCACCACTCACACCCGTAGCCCCGTAGGAGCAAAATGTCGACCAATCGGGATCGACCACAGCAGTAATCTGTTACACATGCTCGCTGTGACAACTGCCTGATGGATCAGCTGTTCACGGCTTACGTTAGTTTTTCTTGCCAGCTGAATGTAAAGTCAAAGTTCATAAAATATTTATGAAGATTTCTCCATGTATGGAGTAAAACTGGAAAGATAACGAAAAACCGTTATGCCCGTTCCATGCGACTTTCTCTCACATAATAGAAAGAGACAGAGAGAGACAGATAGATTTCATGGTTTTCAAGGGAGGTTTTCAAAATTCAACATGGCGGCTGAGAAAATTTTCAAATTTTTCGTCATGGGTGTCGTTTTCACGACGGTGCTGAAGCCAATAGTGAGATCAAAATGAGAATCCAAAATGGCGACTTTTACAAGATGGCTCTGTAAAGCTGCTCTGTACAAGTGTGTCTCAAAATTACTTCCCACTTTCTCTCATCTCATCTCTTTCTATTATATGAGAGAAAGTCGCATGTATAAGAGTCGCGTGTATACGAGTATGTGCGTGCGAGTATTGAGTAAGGAACTTTGTTCCTCACCACACACGTTTTTTTGTTTTAGAACCTAGAACTAGAATTAGCAGCTGCGCTCCGAACCTCGTTTAAGAAGTCTAGACCAATCATGTTGCCAGACTTCATATGCAATAAATGTAGCAGACACATGCGGCTGTTTTACAAACTATTTTATTCTTAGCTAAGGTATCTAGAAATCTAGACATGTATCCAGACCCCTAACAACGGATATCCATTGATTTATATTTTGTAAAAATGTTCGTTGAGATTGAGCAATAGTAGATTGTTGCATCGAGCGCAAAGTGAGTTATTAATGCACGAGAGTTATGTCGGTGACCGAGCGCATGCGAGGGCACTAAATTAACACGAGTGCATTAATTACTCACTTTAGCAAGGTGCGTAATCTACTTTTCTTTCAATTACCATCTACCTAAATTTATATTATAAAATAAAGGTAAAGGAGATCCGCCAAATCCCATACAAAATTACCCCAGCTCCGGCGCAAAAGATATTATCTCAGTTTTTAGATTAAAAATAGTAAAAAAATAATCAGGTTTCGCTATTGCCAAATTCGATGGCTAACATAGTTTTTTTGGCCGTGGAAGCTAGCCGTAATGACCAATTTTTAATGTTTTTTTATTATTTTATTTTTTTTGCTCTTCAGTTCGAAACTATAAAAAAGTGAAAAATAAAACAAGTAGTATCCTTATGAAATACTTTATTTTTATTTTCTCTAAAAAATTATCAATAAGTCGTCATTTATAATGTCAATTAAAAGATACACATTCTTTTGACTAATATTGCGAAAAATGTTCAGTTGATGGACTGTTATCCACTACAACAAAATTATTATTATTAATTATCACTATTTTCTCTCTCTCTCTCTCTATCTCGTCAGCTCATTTATCCATCTTCTCTGGTGCTTTCTGTTCCAATCAGGAAAGAAGAAGAAAAAGATGAAAGGATCAAACGTTTTGTGTGTGACCGACACGCACCTGTGACGTGAGGGCACAATTGTACATCTTATTGTCTCGCTCACACATAATGGTAGAGGGAGAAACACAAAGACGCCAGCGTAAGCGCTGGCGTCTTTGTGTTTCTCCCTCCGCCGCCTTCAACCGCCTAAGGGCGGTTTATGCCCACGCGCACGCGCAGTCCTTCGCTAACGTTTGTGGTGTAGTGGACAATGCGTGCCACGAAAGAAGAGACTTGACAAACCACGTGGTTTGATATGCGCAGTAGACGATTTATAGGTCTGTTTAGCGGTATGAGGTCTAAGGCGGGAAGGGACTGGGCGTCATCGGGGCGGCGGTAAGAGCGCGGGAGGCACAGCACGGCACCGCGCATGCGCGTTAGACATAACGAACGTGATTTAGACCACCCAGCTATATAGGTTTAGATTTTGTTTTAGTGGATTTAGAATAACAGTCCATCAACTGAACATTTTTCGCAATATTAGTCAAAAGAATGTGTATCTTTTAATTGACATTATAAATAACAACTTATTGATAATTTTTTAGAGAAAATAAAAATAAAGTATTTCATAACGATACTACTTGTTTTATTTTTCACTTTTTTATAGTTTCGAACTGAAGAGCAAAAAAAATAAAATAATAAAAAAACATTAAAAATTGGTCATTACGGCTAGCTTCCACGGCCAAAAAAACTATGTTAGCCATCGAATTTAGCAATAGCGAAACCTGATTATTTTTTTACTATTTTTAATCTAAAAACTGAGATACATATCTTTTGCGCCGGAGCTGGGGTCATTTTGGCGGATCCCCTTTACATCTAAATTAAAAATAAAAAACAGTGCATTAATGAAAAACTGTGCAACCATGAGATTTCATACAACATTTCTGCACTGTTTTGGTTCTAAGCAAAAAATACGTCCTTTGTGATCGGTTTTGTAGTGATTAATGATAACTACGTAGTTGAAAGAAAAATGTATTATACTACTTACACGTGTTTCGGTTCTGTATAGAAAACAAAAACAACAACACTAAACAAAACTGAACTAAAAACTTTCACATGAAAAGTCTCTTACATTATTTTATCAATTCCACAAATTCACTCCGCAGTGAAACACATCACTAATGAATGAAACATTTTATTCATATTTGGTTTTTCACGGGATAAATTGATGCGAACATGTGTCGGACAGCGAGATTAAAATGGCCACGGTTCAATAAGTATTACTGATAGCCAACAACGGTCAGCAATTAAGGAAACCAAATAAAATTCAATAGGAAACATTTGTCGGGAATTGCTAAACCCTAAGCCGAAAGGGCCCAATTTGCATGTTATTAGCATGGGATCGGAATAAAAATGTGTTTATACTGGAATGAAAGCGAGATGGCTCGCCATAAAGAGATCGTAGGCATACAGATGTAACAATACTGCCGCCGTACGCAAAGAGTTTCACAAATCAAACACGATTTTGTTTCAACAACCGCTTTGTATAGCTCTTTGTCTGTCCTTTTCGTAAATTCTCTACCGCATTTTATCGTGCTTCTGAATACGGTGAATACAAAGTTACTCGCGTTTTTCATCGAATCGCTGAATGTTTTGGTAGCTTGGTCTTTTCATGGTGCTCTATAAAACATTTGCTTTTACACTGGTTGACATAGACTCGATTGAAGTCCCAATAAATATACAAAAACAAAATCCCGTGTGAGAGGCAGGATTAAAAACAATTTCAAAAACCTAATAGGGTCTGATTGTCCTCCTGTCAAAGTCAAATCATTTATTTCAAATAAGCACATTAAAATCACTTTTGAATGTCAAAAAATACAGTAAAATAGAATTGATTCTAGTGGCCCCTTCCAAAAGGTAGTGTTCGTATGGAGAAGAATGGGCAAGAAACTCCACCGTTACTCTTTTAAAATGTTTTACAAGGTTTTGTGACATAAATTTAGTAAAAAATCTGGTATTTTGATGTTACAAACAGACGCTTCAATTTTATTTATTTGTGTAGATGGATAGATATCGGAAATTATCCCACGGGAACGAGCTACCGGGACATATAGCCTATATGTTACTCCATAACATCAGACTTCTATATCTGCGAGTGAAAGTTCCGTCAAATTCGGTCCAGCCGTTTCGGAGATTAGCGGAATTAAAACAAGCAGACAAAAAATTAAAAAAAAAATGTTATAAGTAGCGTATCGTATATACTTTCGTATGAATTTAGTAAAAAGGTGTTATTTTGATATTACAAAAAGACACTTCAATTTAATTTATTTGTATAGATAAAGTCATAAAAATGCTTACTCACTCATGAGACTTCCACTCAGTTAAGCCAGTTATGTACAGACGCCAGCACATCAAGCTACCCGAAACTGTCAAATTTTCCCAAACAAATTTGAACCTTATGCTTTAGCGATAAAGTTGAAAGACTATTAAATAAATTTGACAGATTGTAGTAGCTTGATGTGCTGGCGTCTGTACCTTCCACCATCTACTAAGGTATGGGGCGGGGCGGGACATAATAATAAACAACATATAAACAAAGGTTTTCTACGACGCACCCTTAAACACAAACGAAGCAAAAGGTTAATTAAATTATCTGTAAAACAAATGCCGCAAGCTAAAATTCTAATCAAAGAGTTTTTTGTAATGACATAATTTTGGATGCTGTAAATATCTTTAACAGGTGTTCCAGTATTTAGGGAACTTTTATATATACGTCTTACATTTACATTACAGAGTTTACAACTTGAATAAGGCTATTTGTAGGCGTTTATTACAAATTGATGAATAGCAATTCATACCCTCGGTTTCTCGGTAAAAATAAATTACCTTTGTACAGGTGTTGTCACCGTTTCCGGCACAAAGAAGTCTTGTTGTGGTGACGAAGGATTTATTGTTACACAACGTACAGAAGATATATATATATATTCGACGAATCCACTCAACCTTTTCCCAGAAGGGACGAAGGAGGGGATCTGGTGTCCTCTAGACCAAAAAATTACAATAAGTCTAAAGGTATAGGCTAAGTGTAGTATAGGTGTAGCGGAGTCTCATGTAACTATTGCAATTAGGACGTAGTTCACGAATGCACCACTAATTCAGTCTTCAAAAAAAAACAAATATACTAGCGGAGGTCATTGACCCTCGGGGACTCTTATCATCGCGATTTAGAAAAGTGACGTAACGGGACAGCGCCATCTAGCGTTAAGTAGCGGCATGTTGTAGTGTCTCTCTTGTATGATAACGCCACCCGCGTTGGTGGATTAAAATAAGGTTTGTTAGACCATCTGTTTCCATGGGTGTCGCTATTAACATAACACAGATTTATCTGCCACGTGTGTTGATCCTGGGGCTTAAGACGCGGTAAGAAACAAATTTTTAAGTAATTCACTAAAGCACATCGCGGCAACAAAAAAGGTTCAAAATAGCGATGCGTTCGATGTTAGTTGAATCGAATGATCACAAAAATAAAAGCCAGCATCAATGACATCATCCGTCGTGCTCTTGTCACCGCCGGGGTGCCAGCTGTTATAGAACCCAATGGCTTGGCACGCAACGATGGGAAGGGACCAGACGGAATGACCATAATGCTTTGGAAGGTAGGTAGGCCTTTGGTGTAGGATGCAACGTGTGTCGACCCCCTTGCGCCATCCCATCTTCCAAGCACGGTGAGCTGTGCTGGGCGGCTGCTGCAGGTGCGGAAATCCTCAAACGGCGCAAATACTCCAACCTCGTCGGAACTTATATTATTAAGCCGTCAGGGGTTGGAACACTATAGCCATGATGGGGCCAGAATGCCCAGTTAGTATTTCGAGACATCGCCAAACGGTTGGTCGACTCTTCACGTGACCAGAGGGCTGGCTTATTTTTTGGCCAAAGAATCAGCATTGCCATACAACGTGGCAATGCTGCCAGCCTTTTGGCCACGTGTCCTGCTGACAGCGATGAGGACGAATTTTTTGATGGCCTTTGATTATTTCCCTTCCATTTTATATACTTGTACATATTATAATTATTATTTTAAGACTGTTAGCTTTTAAATTATGTAAACACTTTAAATAAATACATAGAACATTAAAAAAAAATGTACGGCTCAGTGAAACAATTTTAGGTATTTCTTTTGTTGATTGAATTTCCTTTATTCTCATATTATTATTTCCTTTATTATTATTCATACATGATAGTGTACGCTCAAAACTTTGAAAACTAATCGATGGATTTTTTTTTAACTGTGTTTTACGATCATGATACTTACTTACTATTTTATTTTTATGCTATATTTTTGAATGTCTTTATTTCCTGGAACATTTGACAATACACTTATTTTCCTAGCTTGTACCTAATATGTACCAATAAGCCTAACTGTGCGATAAAAAACTTAGCGTTTTACGGTGTCTACCTTTGAGCAGCGCCTTAATTGAAAACTGCCATTAGAAGTTCTATTTGAAATCATCTATAAAATTCGAAACTTGACATTTACCTCTTTATTCATAAATGTTGCTTAATTGCTGGTTTCTGAGTAAAAATTTTGTCAGCCTGTGTTATACAGGCTGACAAAATTTTTACTCAGAAACCAGACTATACTTTTCCGAAGGGTTTTGACGCGCTGAATTCGAATCTGGCCTCAAAATTGCTCTATCACGTCAGGGTTTTGAGATATCCTAACCTAAAAGTGCAAAAAAATCCGTTTTTTCTCATTTTTGAGGTTATCTAGCACTGCCGATCCTATTTTCTTTTAAAAATTATTAATAGCATCTCAAAGGAATAGTCTTTTATTTTTAAAATGACGTTGAGGTTACTCAAACATCTTTTTTTTTCGCTGAGAAATTTCAGATTCGAATTCAGCGCGTCAAAATCCTTCGGAAAAGTATAGTCTGGTTTCTGGGAAAGAGTGTTCGTCAAATTTTGTCGGCCTGTGTTATTTAAGAAATGATTAGCAACTGTTCAACCGTACATTTTTGTCACTTAACTTTAATCATCGTTTTTATATAAGCCCCCAAGAATCCACGGAATAGAATCAGATGATCCCATTTATGAGAACCCTATGTCCTTGATATTGGGGTAGTAAATAATATCTTTCGTTAAAAGGGTCGCTTTATTGGCACCCCTTTCGTTTTATTCGACGATTATGTCATTTTTATGACGCTACGGTGTTATTTGCGAATTTTATTGACAAACAAATTGTATTATTACCTACTCAAACAAAATAATATATGATTGGTATAAATATTTGAAAGGCACAAAATGTGACTCATTCACAACGGTTATTTATTAAACTCTCCTGCTAAATTCAAAATGTTATTAAACTCTTCTGCTAAGTTCAAAGCAAAACATTTTTTTTTTCTGAAAATGATTTAATAAATGCAAATAAGTATTTGATTTTAAACTCAATCTAAAAAAAAGAAACTGTATTACATGACCTTCAATTTTTAAAAAATGAACTTCATTCCATTGGCCTTGATCTCAATCTTTCAAAATGTGAACTATATTTAGCGGACAGTACTGACAGACATCTGACACTTCCCAAATTTAACGCAATAGCTCCAGAAATCAAAATTATTGAGAAAAGCTCTCTTCGTCTCCTTGGGTCTCCGATTTTTGACAATTCCTTTCCAGTTTTTATTGAGGAAAAAATCCAAAATTTCAATGACGTTTCGGAAAGATTGTTCCAAATTAATATGCATTCGGCCATAACCTTAATCCGCTTCTGCTGTTTCGGCCCTAAATTTAATTATTTCCTTCGCGCTTCCCATTTTTGGAAGCATACTCACCTTTTAGACAAAATGGACCAAATTATCAGGCATACATTAACTTCCATTTTAAATGTGGCCATGGACGACCGAGCTTGGGCACAAGCTACTCTTCCCATTCGTATGGGGGGCCTCGGCGTCCGCAAAATTTCTAGTATTAGTTTACCGGCTTTCATATCTTCGGTCCACGGCACTGATAAATTAATCAGGAAAATCCTAGCCTCCACACTGATTAATTCTGATGTGCCGTGTTTCACCGAGGCTATGGATGCCTAGAGAGTCGCTTGCCCGAATACAGATCCACCCGACAATCCATCTTCCCAGAGACGGTGGGATGAGCCGCTCTGCAGAGTAGTACAGAACAATTTACTTGACTCGTCTGCTACTACTGCGGAACGTGCGCGCCTGCTGGCTGTGGGTAGGTGGGAGTCGGGTCTTTGGCTTCATGCACTACCTTCGTCGAACATAGGCACTTTGTTCGACGACACTACTTTTCGCCTCGCTGCTTCCTTACGACTAGGCACTCCTTGCTGCTCTCCCCATCGCTGTCACTGTGGCGAAAATGTCAACAGCCTCGGACACCACGGCCTGTCTTGCAGCCGAAGTGCGGGTCGCTTAGCACGGCACGCAAACATTAATGACATCATCCGACGAGCTCTTGTTACCGCCGGCGTTCCAGCTGTATTAGAACCCAATGGCTTGGCACGCGACGATGGCAAGAGACCGGACGGTATGTCTTTATTTCCATGGAAGGTGGGTAGGCCTTTAGTTTGGGACGCAACGTGTGTCGATACTCTTGCGCCATCCCATCTTCCTGGCTCGGCGTGCTGTGCTGGCGCTGCTGCTGCGGCTGCGGAAAACCTCAAGCGGCGAAAATATGATAACCTTATCGGAAATTATATTTTCGAGCCGTTTGGGGTTGAAACCCTCGGGCCGTGGGGTCCGAGTGCTCATGGTCTTTTTAAAGAAATATCTAAACGGCTGGTTGACACTTCCCGTGACTCAAGAGCTGGCTTTTACCTTGGCCAGAGGCTGAGTATCGCGATTCAACGTGGTAATGCCGCCAGTCTCTTGGGTACATTACCAGTCGACAGCGATGCGGATGAATTTTTCGACGCAATTTTTTAGTTTCTGTATAGTTTTAGTTAAGTTAGTATTTAATTTTAATTTTGTTATTTATTCAAAAGTAAGTGTCAGAAACTCATCTAAAATAAACCCAAACATTCAGCGATATTAAAAATGAAGTCACGCACAAACTATGTGTACTTGTCTATGTTTTTATTGATAAAAAAACTATAATTACGGACTGGTTGAACATTTACAAAGTCAACAAAATTAAATATTAAAATTATGTAAATATATATTTGTGTAATTTTCTTAAGTTACACATAGGTATTTGGATGAATGGTATACGGATAGGCTTTGATGTGGGTTAGGACGTAGGATACTTTTATCCTGGGACCGTAGGACCATATCCGTGGGATCCGTGGGACAATGTCCGACATCTACGCGGGCGAAGCCGCGGGCAAAAGCTTGTATTATAATAAAGAGAAATCATTTAATGTTTTGTATGGTTGTCTGTTACCCTTTCACGCTAAAACGGTTAAACGCATTTTGACATTTGGGTAGACCATGACCCGGATTAGTACATAGAATAATTTCTATCCCGATATTCCGACGGGGTCGAGACTTATGCGGGTGAAACCACGGGGTGTAGCTAGTATTTTATAAAAGCTATAAATAACATCAGATACATCTAAAGGCTTAGTTATTAAATAGATTACTTACGGCACGGTAGGATAGCTTACTGTCATATCCGTCGTTACCCTTACCTGCACAACCAGGAACCCAAAAACTTTTTTCTATTATATCGGCACGAATTGTAAGCTATTGTACAGTGGAGTCATTTTAATAGGTAACATTTGACGTCTGTCAGTTTTGTCCTCATAGTGAGGTGACCTGCTTATAAACATCGATTAAAGTGAATGAATCGATACGGACTTGAAACATATGCGAATTTTAAAAATCATCAGGCGAATCCCTGTCCCATTATTATTATTTTTTTCGTAAATTTAAGGAGCAAAATAAGACAAGTACACAATTTAACAAAATAATTGCATTTATTCAGTTGAACTATCAGAACTGTTAAAAGTAT
Source organism: Luperina testacea (assembly GCA_927399505.1). Classification (NCBI taxonomy): domain Eukaryota; kingdom Metazoa; phylum Arthropoda; class Insecta; order Lepidoptera; family Noctuidae; genus Luperina; species Luperina testacea. The sequence goes on from OV656771.1 coordinate 8,568,455, forward strand.
TGTCATCTTCATCACTGCTGTCAGCACTCAGAGATATTATTAATTCATTTTCAATAATATTGTCTATTCTCACATCTCGTTCAAAATCTTGTAAAATTATTTTCTTTGTTTTCTCTACGACTTTTTTCCAGTCTTCTGTAGTGACTTCTGCACACGCAGTTTGTAGCAGAGACATCATTTTAGCAGTACTGAAGGGTGGTTCAGTATTGTTCCGCGCTGCATAACCCTTTATTTGTGCCCAAATAAGCTCGATGGCGTTATACTGGCAATGGTAGGGAGGCAATCGAATAACTTCGTGTCCATGCTCTAGGGCTAGTTCATCGATTACATAGCGGAGCTTGGACGGCTTAGTTGCTTTTACTAGATTTAACAACTCAACTTTTAATAAAGTTGGACTTGCATCCACACCATTTCTTACCAGCCACGAGACAATTTCTTGCTTTTTATTTGCTTGAGTTGGTGGTTTATCAACTTGTACAGAATGATACGGTGCATTGTCCATTATAATTTTCGATGGGTTTTCTAAGCTGACTAGCAGCTTCTCAAACCACTCTTTAAAAACCTCAAAGTTTATTTCCTCATGGTAATCACTTGTAGTTTTAGAGGCGAATGCGAGGAGGCAGTTTTTCTATTTCATTATTTTTTGTATTTTTATACCTAGTTAGTTAAAAGAATAATAAATAAATTTTTTATTATAATCACAACGTGGTTATTAATTTATGGTGATATTTCTTCACAAGTCATCATTGCATTCGATTCTACTTATCAGCTTTCGATTTTTAGAGTAACATCCCTAGTGTTTAAAAAGAAAAATGGTTAACTGACGTAACCTTGTAACGACGTTCAGTTCTTTAGATCAGAAATTGTTTATTATGTTTAGAATGGTTTATTAATGAAAGCAAATCGTAAAATTACTCGTATCGGTCATTATTACAATAAATATGTAATCGTAATTGAAAAAAGGTAAGCAATTGTGCAGTTCTAACAAAACGAAAAAATATGTTATTTTATGCCCGCCGTTACAAGGTTACGTTGTTGAATATTTGATGAATTGTCAAATGTTACCTATTAAAATGACTCCACTTTAGTATCATTCATTGCAGGTATTCAGAAACCGAAAGCCTGACAACTAGTCTGTCATTAGAATATCAAGATCCCTCAGTAATTGGGTTTCAGCGGTCAGTTGGGTTAGACGGAATATAGAAAATAACAAGGTCGATATAGCTCGACAAGCGCCAACTTTATAGATTCAAAACCACAACTCAAAACAGACATGACTGTAAGCAATACGATCTCATATTTTAAAGCAATTTAAACAGGGGAAAAATACATAATGTTACACTATTTGCGCTGTAGCATGGTGCGGGTGACAGTTTCAGTAACATTTCGTTTCACTCTTGAAAGTTGCCGCGATTTACAATTTATGACTTAATATTTCAGTTGTACCACATTCGTAATATATTAAATAATTAATAACTGTAGTAAATTAAATTAAACCCAACCAGAATGTTCTAATCAAGAAATAAAATCAAATTGAATGAAAAATTAAGCAAAGTGTTATGCGTATAACGTAACGCCATAGACGTATTTAGTGATGGGATGTACTGCTACGATGGATAGTCGATATTTTTTATAATAAAAAACGTATATTGTGCGTAGGTCAATTTTTATTTTTAAAAGGTCTAATTATACAACAGAACATTTATAGGGTAAGGTTGCTTAAAAGGTTGCTAAAAAAAAATACATGTTATTCGTCTAAACTCATATCAGAGTCAGGAACATCTGAATTGTCACTCAATTCATCATCTGAATCTGTGACGGATATTATTAACGATGACTCAATTATGTTGTCAATATGTATGTCACGATCCCAATCAGACATAATGTCCCTTTTTGTTTTATTCACGACCTTCGACCAGTCTTCAGGTTGAACATTGTTGATGGCCTCTTGTAATAGGGCCAACATCTTATTTGCCGTAAATGGCGGCGAAGTATTATTTCTTGCGGCGTAACCTAAAAATAAACGAACTTATAAAAAAAAGTATTCAAATAATCATCAATCAGCCTAATCTAGTATCTGGTAATGTTTTTAAACTAGGTACATGCTACGATCGGAAAGCTGATTTTTTTATAAAGCTTCAAAATGGGAATTGAAATTAAAAGCATACCTTTTATTTGGGCCCAAATCAGCTCAATAGCGTTATACTGGCAATGGTAGGGTGGTAGTCGAAGGACCTGGTGGCCTTTTTCTTTTGCCATCTCGTCCAGAGCATAGGTAGGAGTTGGTGGCTTATGGCGTCGGACTAAGGCAATAAGCTCCGTCTTTAACATTTTTATATCTGCTGTAACTCCGTTTTCACTCAGCCACTTCACCAACTCGCTTTTGCGGTTGGATTGGTTTGGGGGTTTATTAACTTGCACCGAATGGTAGGGTGCGTTGTCCATTATTATGGTCATAGGCTCTTTTAAATTGTTTAATAGACCTATGAACCAATCTTTAAATTTTTCGTAATTCATCTCCTCATGATACTCCGTAGTTTTTTTTGACTTAAAAGCCAGCAAACAATCAGGGACGAATCCACTTGCTGTACCTGCGTGACAAATAATAAGGCGTTCGCCTTTGCCTTCCGGCACTTTGGTACACGATTGTGCCGTATCGTCGGTCCAACTTTTACCCACTGTGTGGTTGGCGTTTAGCCACGTTTCATCCAAAAAGACAACTTTGCTCCAATCACTTATGTTTTTGGCCTTCCTTAAAAATCTACATCTTGCTAGGGCAATGTCAGTCCTATCCATAATAATCTTTCTTTTGTTAACTTTTTTGTAAACAAAGCCAATATCTTTTATAACTTGCCGTAGCGAAGTAATACCTCCTTTGAACAAGTCAGCTTCTTTTAATGATTTTAGAAGCTTGAGCAATGTGGGTAGCTCCATTCTTCTATAATAATCATAAATATGATTTCTAATAGCAACCTTAGCAAAATCATCCAAATCTGTGATTGGCTTCACCTTGGTCCGCTTTTTGTTGGGTGTCGATAATTTATTTTCAAACATCCCATCTTGGCCAATTTTCTCACGTGTTATACGCGAAACAGTATTGCGGCCAATATCAAGAGCTTCGGCTACTCGTTCTACAATATGATTCAATGGTAACAACGGTCCATTATTTTGTTGTTCTCTTTCAAAGTAGTCTCGGAGGCGAACAACAAGCTCCCTGGCCTGACTACCCAAAACAGTTTTTTTTGTATGCTTAGGCATGGTAATAACAACAAACTCAACAAACTTATAACAAATAACAATTTAACAAAAATGAAAACAAACAATGAAATCGTAATACGTGTCACATTAAGTCACAATATAACACGCTTGCACTCGTACTCGCACTCACAGCATCGCACGGGTAAACAACATGGCCGCCGCGCCGATGCACCATAGAGCAAAAATGTTGTCACGAAAAAAAAAACATAAACCCGATTTTGATTATTTTATATAAGTACAAAGATAATTATGTAGCCATAAAACATTTATATTGACAAGTTTATACACGTAGCACACACGTAGTTACACTGCACAACTGAATAATACACTAATTTTCATAACAATATTAAAGAGAACTAGATTCACGCTGCGAGTATCGTTAGCGATAAAAATGAATTGCATAACCTCACATCCCTATGTACGTGGTACTGACAAAATGTCAACGTCATACGGGCAACTGTCACCCGCACCATGCTACAGCGCAAATAGTGTAGTTGGTGATTGTGGGCCAATTTTGGCCAGCTTGGCAAATATTTGTGCCAAGTTTACAATTTGGTGCACGACACGCCATCAATCAACGTCAACCAACACAAACATCACCAAACAACCCACGGCCGTAAGTTTAATTGTCAATGTAATTTAATTTAATTGAATCGAGTGCTTGTTTTTTTGACGTGACAACGTCTAATAAATCGATGAAGCTGGCTGCACTCACGAAAAAACGTGACTCATGTAGCGGAACCTCGCGGCCTCGCTCTGTAGCGTTCCATGGCGGCTTGAAGGGCAAGCGAATATTAACAAATGCAATGCAACTATTCCATCAGTATTTTCTTATGACGTTGTCACGTTCAACTATCGTCAGTAAACCGACTTTACAGACAACCGATTTTTTTCAGGTAATCAGTGTGGAAAATTCTGTTATTGGAGGGGAAAGTACGCGACGCGCGACGCGAATCCCGCGCGACACAGACACCGCAAGTCACGCAACGAGAAAAAAAAAAGTCGCGCAACGAGCGGTGCCTTTGTGTCGCGTGCGATTATATGTTAATTGCGGTCCCAGTTGCCGGATCCATTTAATTTTAATATAGATACCTCCTTTTACAAAAATCCAATATGAAATTGCCAATTCACTAAAGTAGCTTGTAATACCTACCTACGTTAAAAAATACCTACTACTTTAAAATATATTTCAGTGAACGCAAAGAAGCGAGATAAAAATATATAAGTATTGAACTTGTCAGCAGCTTATCGTTGTAGAGAAATCGTTTCAGAATATATATCTAAGAAAATCGAATTTAGTGCGCACAAAAGAGCTTGCGAACTATTAATATGTTATGCACTATTTGCGTCGAAAATCGCGTCGGTCACGGCACATTGACATAATCGACACTGCATATTGTTGAACGATGTTGTTTCCTTCCACTTCACGTTAAATTGCACCCCGATTGTAACACACTTGCTATCACAATTCGAAGGATTTTAAAAGAAACCGCTAATGCATTGCATCATGTTTGAATAAATAGTCTGCTCTATCGCAATGAATGTTGTTCAATTGTCAAAATTAAAGGCATTGCAATTTTATTGTAGGTAAATAAATAATTAAATACAAGCGCTGATGTATTTATTTATTCAATATCGCAGAATTAACTCGTAAGTCGGGACCGTCTATTCTATACTAATTCAAGTGCCTGAGCTATATTTAGTTATAGTTAATAACTACATGGCTAAAATCCTAGCAAGAGAAGACAACTAGGTACGTAGAAACCTAGTTATTATTATCAAGGATGAAGCAAAAGCGTCTTCAATTTAATCAACTGATAATTGGTTCTTAGTTCGTTTGCTAACTAATAACATAAGACAGATTATAAACAGAGACTTGATCAGGGCCGGGGTTAATTACCAAAGCTAATTTAAAATAGATATTGTTAGTTAATCCCGATTGGTAAAGAGCTTATTGACAGTCCAGAGGGCCAATGGGTCATGTATGAAAATATTAAATTGTCTCGATTTTTTTTTCTGCGCTTATGAATAAGCTAATACTATCTACAAAAAAAGTATCAGATTTATCTGATTAGTATTTCCAGAGAAATAAATTAAATTCTGTTAGAGGCGGCCATCGACAGTAACCCATGGATTTTTATTCAATTTCCTTAGCCTACTCAATTAAAAAGTAAAAACTTGTCAATTTGTCATAACATAACCTCACTTTTCACCTCTTGCTTTGTGTTTGTTTGCGATTTTATGGATATATCTTTACGATTACGATACGATTTATCTTTATTTTATTCAAAGCGTGAGGGTCGTCGTAAAGATATATCCATAAAATCGCAAACAAACACAAAGCAAGAGGTGAAAAGTGAGGTTATGTTATGACAAATTGACAAGTTTTTACTTTTTAATTGAGTAGGCTAAGGAAATTGAATAAAAATCCGTGGGTTACTGTCGATGGCCGCCTCTAACAGAATTTAATTTATTTCTCTGGAAATACTAATCAGATAAATCTGATACTTTTTTTGTAGATAGTATTAGCTTATTCATAAGCGCAGAAAAAAAATCGAGACAATTTAATATTTTCATACATGACCCATTGCTGTAATAAAAATCGGTTGTCTGTAAAGTCGGTTTACGGACGATAGTTTAACGTGACAACGTCATATGAAATTGCCGAACGCGGAGGCCGATTCGGCAGCGTTCGACATCATCTGTCTCTCATCGCTCGTTCCGCGCTCTCGCTTGCACTTCAAGCCGCCATGGCGTACAACGCTACAGCAGAGCAAGGCCGCGAGGTAACGCTACATGAGTCATGTTTTTTTCGTGTGTGCAGCCAGCTTCATCGATTTATTAGACGTTGTCACGTCAAAAATGTTCAAAATCTAGTTGCAATCTCATCTCAGCGACAATCAATGTCAAAAATGTAAGGAAATTAGAGATATGTTTGACAGATTAAGACTGAGATCAGTGTGCTTACTCTTCAATTTAATTCCGATAGATCGACATTGGAATTGTGATGTTTCGTACTCTTGAGTTCGATGCTAGCGCCAAATGATTTTTAGATTGGGTGTCCATTTTGGAGAACTAAGTGGAATTGGGTTCGGGCTTGGCGTGGAGTAGTTGTTGACAATATTGTTTTCAAGAGTACTGAATCACGTGACTGTAAAATTAACATTGGAATCATATTGGCATCTCATTGGAATTGAAATTAGTTTGGAGAGTAAGCCCCCAGACTGTGAACGTTCTTAAAATTATTCTGATCAATCCGAGGGCAAATAGTTATTTGTGCAACAAGAGAGCAAAGTAGTTTTTTGCTGCGAGTGCTGATTTTGAATCCTGAGCAAGCGAAGGATTCAACGATTGAATCACGAGCGTAGCGAGTGATTCTAAAGTTGAATCCTGAGTGTGGCGAGGGATTCAAAGGCACGAGATGCAAAAAACTTTGCTCTCGTGTAACACACATAACTTTTCACTTCAGCAGCGAGAACACTTTAGGAGATAAAATAATAAACAGGAATAGATTGAAATAACATTTATTATGAATCAAAATAATTAACAATGTAGGTAGATACCAATTCTATAAAATCTAAAAAATAAGATAGCAACACCGTCTCCGAAAAACTGCTTGCGCCCTTTGTAAGTCTCCATTCATTGAAGACATGGTATGCTTTCAGATATTTCTCGCGAGACTTCTCAGGTAGGAAACTTAATTCTGCATTAATAACTTGTTGTTTTAACTCTTCCGGTGTTAAAATACTGTTCTCGTCGCTAGTTTCACTCATATTTTACGATTACATATTTTAAAATTTTTTAACTTATTCAACTCTGTACGCCAGTCACGAAATTTTATTCCCGCTCTTTTATTTAAATTAAGGCGTGTTCGGAAATAGCACCCATGATATTTTATTATTCAAAATATATTACGTACCTAACATTTATTGAAACTAGAAATAAATATTTACAAGTTAAATATCAGTTTTATTTGCAGTAAATACTTATTTTCGTTTAAATACAACAATAAGTTAAAAATTCAATAAATTACATTAAAAGACAATTTTCTTTTTGTAAAATATCTTTAGTTAGTACGAAATTCCGAACGTGTTTGTCTTTGAGGTCGAATTCAAAATCCGAACTTCGAAAGGGCTGGTCTTTGTCTCTCTCTTTTTCTAATGGCGGGAAAGAGATAGAGTGTGAATGTTTCGAATTGTATGATTAACCCTAGGCTGAATAATATATTCGCGGCTTTCTGAGAAAAAAATTAAAAAGTTACTTTGTCTCACTCAGTGAGCAAAATCGCGTTTTGCTCACTGATTTCACGCAGCAAAACCTACATGTTTGAGCTACTGAAGTGAAAAAAATATTCTCATATTCTATTAAATCAATCTGCCTAAGCCTTTTCATAACTATGTCTGTGTCTTTTTCCAGTCTAACCGAATGCAGCTGAATACCAGTATGTTTCATGGAATGACTACCTATATAACATTCACAAACCAGTAACTGGGTAACACGATATCCTCATTATAATCTTATTAAATTAAATTAAAAATTGCATCCACAAATCTGAAATTAAACCATTTTATTTGCCCACTTACAAAACACAATTGTTTCTACAACTACTCGACATAAAACTTAAAGGGATCGCGTGAAAGCATTCCTAGATTAATTGCAAACATCAGTTTTACTGCGGGCCTGTACACCTTCCGTTCCACTGGTTTTTATTAGCAACAATAAAACGTCACTCAGTAAAGATAATCCGAAGCTCAACGCGTACGACACTAAAAGGTTTGTTGTAGAACCTTCTAGAAATAAGTGTGAATAGAACGGTTCTAAAGCAAGCATCAAAATTTTTTTGCATGTTTAATACGTCGTTGTACACCTTCCGCTACACTGGCTTTTATTAGGGTATATATTTAACTGATCCTCTATAAACTTATTGGCCTTCTAATGATGAACACTTTTTCAAATTAACGAAATTCTAAAAACTTTTTACGCTTCTAATGATGCACGCGTTTTTTTTTTTTTAAATAATTAAGCTTCTTTTGATTTAAGTTGGTCGCAGTTACAAAGCTAGGGTACCCCGATTAAACGGGTAAGGTTAGGTTGGAACTGTCACCAACATCTAAGCCAAAGCCATTGCTACTGGTAGTTTGTTCCGCAACTAACCGGCGGGTTCAATTTGAAAGGAGAATATGGACCTAGTATAAATCAGTATATCTTTTTTTTACCACGATCACGTAATTCCAACTTTAATAGCATTTTCCAAATATATTATCTAAACTTTGCTACCTATAATTTAATTATTTCACTACTGTACAGAAAATGTCTCCACAAAAAGTAAGCAAAAACTCGTGCGGTAGAACATATGCGACTTTGCGACTGTTGTTCGAAACCAATAAAATGTTAGTAACAATATTGGTAGCAAAACATGTTGCAGTAATATGTTTTTGTTACAACTTTGGTGTAAAAGCAATGTCCACATAAACTATAGCTCTCGCTTTTTCTAGAGACAATTTCTCGAATTGTTCCGATAACGTATTGAACTGAACAGCTAGATTTATTTTTACTCTTATAGAAGAAATCAGTACCTATTTATTATTTTTAAACTAAATGAGTCCATTTATTCATCCATTTTAGGTAACTTTGGAACATTTTTCGTGTGATTGTTCGGTTGGAGGCCTTGTTATGAATGCTCCAGACATGCATGCTCATGCTCTGTCATCTAACAGAACCAGATGGAGAAAAATCGTGAGGTGAGCAACGACTACACCACTATTCTATACAAATCTCAGCGTGAATACTTAGGTAAAGTGACCTGTCAATAATGTCAATCCTTTAAATCAGGTGGAGTGACATCTCACTCGAAGATCACTTCTCCTAAGTTTTCACGATAAATTTTTTACGTCGTGACCACGACCACTCTGTCAAAAGCGAAGCGAAAAAGAAGAAGACCCATATTAAAGAAAATAAGAAAGAACATAATTTATTTGGCAACAGTTCGTGAAACAAAAAATATAAATAGAAAAAAAAGTGAAATGTTTTAACAATAGTGATTAATAATATGCGTAGACGTGCAAGAATAATACTACATATGCTGGACACACAGAAAAGACGTAAGACAAGGACAGGGTGCGGACATATGTCTCTTCCGCGTCCCTTTCATACAAAATAATATATAGAATCGTCGCGACGCAAAACTTATAGAAAAGACAGGGCGTGGACACGACGCTTACTCGTCTGCGCCGTAGCTCGTATCAATAAGCCAGGCCGTCACACTTACACGTATTAGTCCATATCTTGAAAATTACTGAATCGATTTTGATGAAACTTGCACTGTTCCCTAAGTCGAAGTAAATGTAAGCCAACAAAAAAAATGGTCACGATCCGATTAATAGTTGCAGAGAAATGCATGGACAAACTGTTACGTTGTTTTTTTTGTACCTAACATTTACCTGTGAGCATACGTTGTAGATTGCGAGGTTTCCAATATTGATCTCAATGGTTTTCCAACTGAAATGTTCATTGTTGTCTGCGACAATGACTTTAGACTGCGATTTATAGAAGGAGTCATCCCTTCATCTGTACTTCGTCACTGGACTCTTTAGTAACACTTTCTGACGATAAATCACTTTTCAAAACCCTATTAAACAGGTTTCCACAATAAATTAGATCCCTCATATCGTAATCAAGGTGGTTTGTTTACATTTCTAATGTCATTCAGTCAAACGTCAGTTTGTGACAGTGACAGTTGGAGGCGACACCTAGCGGTTGCAGATTCACTGTTGTAGTTTTGATCGATAAATTTTAGCATGTGGATTGGAAACCAACGAACTGAAATCGTACGGCCAATCCTTAATCAATTTCATCTTTTTCTTTAAAATACATATTTCTCTTTTGACCGTAAACGGAAGTGAAATTGTTTTTTTATTATAGACATTTTTTCTAGAAGCATCGATAGCTCACAATGCATATTTAATCTGTGCTTTGTAAACGATTGAGGGTGACCAGGTTAAACATTCTCAATTCGCCGTGTGACTCTGGGGGAAAAGCTGACAAACTTTAGGGTTAGAAACAAGAAATAATGAGTTTGTTAGCTTGGACCTTGTAAATTGTTGTTGTTTCAGAGAATAAACGTCGTGTTGGACAGTTGTCAGGGATTTTGAAGAATTAAATATCTTGGTGTAGTGATTCATCCTTCATCAGTCATCCGTGCTCTGATAGGTTTTTACCTGAAACAGGGGAGATTTTCTAGGTGGTCCGTCTAATTCCGGTTTGGAGGACATGACAGGACCTTGAGAGTTCACGGTCGTGCTTTTGCGATTGAACTCGCTTGAGCTTCGGATCAAACTTTGTCCAATTTTTTAAAAGGACTCCATGCGTTAGAAGGATTCGCAACTGTGGAGGGTGGACCTTGTGCCGGCCGCATCTTGCAGTCCAAGTGATTTTTCCCTGAAACAACTGTGAGGCAGCTCGAGTGATTCGTCTCGCCGCCAGGACCTAACGGAGCCTCTGGGGCCTGGACGCGAGACCCGTTCCTCGAGCCTACTCAGCCTCCTGTGGAGACGACTGTGCGGTGGCAGGGTCCGCCTAGCGTTGTGGCGCAGGCGGGACGGTTTTTTTTATTTATAATTTACCCTCTTTTACTTCATTTCTACGGGTTCATATATAAACCTGTCTATCAACTGCCCGGTCTTCAACCTTGGAAGCCGGTCTGCAACAAACCTTAATTAAGGACCCCGGGTTCGACACCTTCACCTAACTGGAAGTATATTGGACATCTTCGTCGTCTCCGGGATCCGGAACTCTTCAAGTTCCTGGCGCCCAATTATAATTTATTTACATTTATAAAACTGGAAGGTTGTACCTTGATATTTTATTTTTATTTAATTTAATCTTAACTATTGAAAACAGTACTGGCTTTATCTTCAACCCCCCACGACCATGGTTCATAACCGACCGAACTTTACGCTGGCTGGCATTACCTACCTTTTATTTGCTTAGGTTTATTATTTGTGTATTTAGATTTAATGCTACTGCTATTTTTATGAATATACTTATATTGTTGAGATAGTTTGTTGTTTCTTTGTCTTACCCTATCAACCCACCTTGCATCTGGGCTTTTGTTCCTTACCACTAGAGGGACAAAATCTCTTATGTAACAGTGTAATACATACATAGTATATAGTATAGATATATGTAGTAAAGATATATATATATATATGTATGTATATCTATACATCTATACAATTTTGTATATTTGTTTGGAAGCCCTAATAGATTGTCATTATATATGACTTCCTTTTTTTGAAGTCGGTAAAACCTAATAACAACTAGCTACAGCCGTAAATCCCACTCAGGTTGGTACACAGTAATTTGTGATTAGAACGGGCCAATTTACTACTGTAGGACAAGTTACTGCACCAATTAAGTGATTAATAAAGACGAATCATGTTATACCACGTAAAGTCTTCACTTCATATTCAATGAGCAATGTTAAGTCGCAAATTTACATGCAATACGAGCGATATTCTACCATGTAAATCCCTTCTCTACACGTTCAATTTTAAAGCATACATAGTCACTTTAGATTTTACACCATCCAATGGGAATTGAATTCATCCCGAATTCATACAAATCGGATCAGATTTTTTTATTAATTTATTTATACCGGGAATTCGTTTATAGATAAAACCATGAGGATTGCATCAAAACCGATTCGATTCACAATAGTTTTTATTAAAAATAAATCGTGTGTAATAGGCGGATTTCATTTGACACAATAGTGATACAAACTTTTAAATTTTTATCCAATTTATAAAAATTTAATCCACTGTGCGAATATGTACAAAATCCCGTAAGCCTTTTCTGATACACCCTGGGATGCAGTATTACCGGAGGCTACGTCAAACTAAAAAAATAAAGGATAAACCATTAAAACGAGCGTCCACTTTTGTACACTATCTGTCTATTTCCATACAAGTGATAAAGCTGAAGACTTTGTTTGTTTTTTTGTCTGTTTGAACGTGCTAATCTCTAGAACTAACACACGAATTAGAAAAAATACTTCTTTGCATTTAATAGCCAAATTCAATTCATATATATTTTTCAATTTATAATAGCCTATAGGCTTTTTAACATCACGCTAGGACCCGTAGGAGCCGAGCAAAAAGAAAAAAGTTAGAAGGAACTAAAAGATTAAACGAACTCTGCTTATTTATAGCCCGAAGGCCTGAGTTCACCAACATTCAAACCACCGCCGCACAGTGCTGCGAGCCATAGACAATAATCAAAAAACTAAGTTTTAATTCCATGCACTTCAACACAACTATCGTGAAGTTGACGAGTGTTTATATTACAGGAGCGTACCCACCACTGCCTACTTTGCGCTGATTGCCTAACGCTCTCCGCTTCAACTAAAACATACCGGGACGCGAGTGACTAATCTATTTTTAGTTACATTTTATCATTGAATAAAGTGGTGTACTAGATAAATAACAAAAGATTTGCACATTTACTAAACTATGGATTCTGCAGCCGAAGGTATGTTGTTTATTATGTTATATAAGTATTAAACTTATTTTCAGTTTTTCGTTAATTTATTGATCTTTAAGCATAACACAAAAAAACAGTCTATTAGTAACGTAATTCCAAACTTTGAACTAGCTTTTAAAAAAATGTACACAAATGCTCTTGAGATATTTATATATTTATATTGCTATATTAATGTACTTTCAGATTTAGTAACATTTATCTGCCTCTGTCTGCCACTTGATTTGTTATAATATTTTGTTCCAGAGAGGTGTGAAATCATCAAAAATGTAGAACTTGCCAATATTTGGATAAATGTGGTCGTCCAAATCAAAAGGGACCTTATGAGTTATCTACAGAGCTGAAAACTACATAAATGTACCGAACTATAGACCCAAGAACCAACTTTCTAACCACTACCGTTATTTTTTTACGAATTTTTGAAGTTGAGTGATCGAAATTATAAGTTTCGAGAAAATGGCAATTTAAGTATGCCGTACAAAAAAGTTATGTTTTAGTGTGAAGTTATGTAACTGATGGTATACTTTGATTGACTATGATTATTACTAATGGAAATTCTTACAATCCTTGCTTTAGTTTATACCTACTTTGCAATATTAAAATGTCGATATAATATATGGTTTGAATTACAAGAAAAACGATTTGTTAGGTCTTGCCGCGATAAGGTTCCTTTTTTACTAAACTTTAGATGAATACAAAACTTTTTTAAATTGACTTTTCGAAAAGTTGAACACATCTACATGTAGTAAATACAATCATCTTTTTAAAAATACAGTTAATAAAAAAACGATTTTTTTGAGGTATTTTACAAATTTATTAATATCTCGGAAACTAGTTACCGCCACAAGGTCCCTTTGATTTGGACGACCACAAATAGTGACAAAAATGAGCGCGAACGTTCTGTTTACAACGAAATATGTTCGCGTTTGAGTGTTTCTGATACTGAAGAACAATCACGCCAAAGTATTAAAAATGCGAGCCATTTATTTTGTCTAAAAATGAAAAAAAAAATGGCGGAGCGCCTTAGAGTCACCTTTTTTAATAGAATAAAACAATTATAACTACATAAAAACGAAGTTTTGATTTTTGTCTCATCCACCATAGAGCTCGCAGCACTGTGCGCCGGTTAAGTAAGGTAAGGTTTCCTAAGGAAATTTTAAATATAGAACTGATTAAATATGTATTTAATCAGTTGTTTTAAATGTTGGTGAATACAAAACTTATGGCTGATTTCTCAATTATCTGATAATAATTTTATTCGAGGAATAATTTTGTTGTTTCATACAAAAAATGTCAAACGTCAATTTTATTCTTCGAATAAAAGTAATCTGGCGATGGAGAAATCAACCCTAAGTCATTATTCTGCATAATTTAACTTCACATCATAGCAAACAAAACCTTTGTCACGGCTATTGGAACCTTTATTTTTTACAATAAATCAAAAACAACCTCTCCCCTTAAATTTTCGGACCAAAACCAACAAACCCTCAAAGTATTCCAATATAAAAAGCTTATATGGGGGTACTTCATTAAATATGTAAATCCAATTACCTTAACGTATTGGTGAAAAAGCGCTCGTATCGTAAATAAGTACGTCTGTCTTTCATCGAAAAAATGTACTTACATTAAATGTTTACATGTGTAACGATGTCGATAAAATAGAAATAGGTAGATACCTTATAGCTACATGTACCATTGGCACAAGTCTGAGGTCAGCCAGCCACCCTCACTCGAACAATTTGTCTTGGAACAGAGAAGGAAGCTCCCAGACGGTTACAAATGGTAGATTACTTCGAGTTTACTAGATACCCACCGTAGACAAATGTCGTATCCACTCGGTCGAGTCCCGACGCTTGCGCTATAATGAATGTCACTCGAAAGGGATATTATGCAGGGATCCATCACTTAGACAATGATAGACAGATTCTAATGCGTTTTAAACTATTGAGATGTGCTTCTGACAGATACTTAGAGAGTTACTGAGATTGATATGTTGGAGTTTGAAACTCGATTCTTTGAATGCAAGTGGGCGAAATGGTTGTTGTATATTGTGTTACATTTTCTCACTTTCCTCTCGCCGTGGGCGGACTAAGTTACTACACTTTAGAGTATTAAAACTTTTATTCTAAGTAAAAAGGACTGTGGTAGCACAGCTTTAAGTAATAAACCCGGGGTTCTAAGTATTTCACTTTGAAATAATACAACTAACCAAATTCCGTCGTCGGAAAGCGTCACATACCTATATTGATCGAATAAATAATAATATGTCGTATTTAGGTCAATATCGCACACAATATAGCATTTCAATGATGAATGAATACTGAATATAAATGAATGATCGAATGAATAATTCGATAATAATACTTGGTAACTGCCGCGACTTTCGAGTTGTACGTCGTATGTTCGAATTCAGACAGGCGCTTTATTTTGTGTAAATTACATATATCATCGCCACTGTTTTCAAAACGGTGAAGGAAAACATCGTGACGAAACCGGCATGTGTTAGAACCGAAAATTTGAAGATATGTGACATCTACCAACCCGCACTGGGCCCGCGTGGTGGATTACGGCCCACTACCTTTCACCGAGAGGAGGCCTGTGTCTCACCAGTGAGAACATTATCAGCTGATTATGTTATGTATGAGCCTGATTGGCCGATGGGGCCTAAATCTTCTGGAGTGGCGACCGCGTACCGGAAGTCGTAGCGTTGGAAGGCCTCCCACAAGGTGGTCCGACGACCTTGTGAAGGCCGCAGGAACCCGTTGGATGCGATAAGCACAGAACCGGTAGAAGTGGAGGTGCTTGGGGGAGGCCTATGTCCAGCAGTGGACGTCTTTCGGCTGACATGATGATGATGATGATGAACCTGATTATACGTTCATGTGTTTTCAAGTTAGAATAACTTCGATGAAAAATTCGCCCTCAATTTCAGAGTGCTATGTTTCGGTGTGAATATCAGAGATCCAATTATCTCGCCATCGGTAACCGACTGGTGACAAGTGACGAGGCAGTTGCATGACAGGTAGACCGAGGGATATGAAGCCTACGCTTTAAGAGACTTTGGGAAATGGAACCAGCTGTTTAACCGGTTGAAAGCATTATAGAAACAATTAAAAAGGCATTGTGTCTCGCGTGGATCCACGTACACGGGGTTAATGGCTAAAGTTGGACATCAATAATCTAAAGAAGGTAGGTATTTGGATATTTCAATAGTAATACAATTTGTGTTTCAGAGGCTGAAACACATTGCTTAAGAGGTTCAAGAGTCCTATTGAATGACAACTTTTGTCAATTAATGTCTTAGTATTGTTTTCGAAATAAGGTGGAAAGACAAATTTTGGGAGATAGAAGGACCAGGATGCAGAACTATTATAGGATAGGAACCAGTGGAAGGATATTGGGGAGGTCTACGCCAAAGAGGCCACTACTGCCTAGAAGCGTAAGCCACACTATTAAATTATACAATATCATAATAATGTATGTAAAAATTTTAAAAGTAGTAGTACAAAGGCTTTTTTTTATTTTTTATTATTAAAGGGCGTATTTAGTTTCGAAAAAATACTTGGCCAATTATGAAATAACATGACATGTCATTTTATCTTCAGTAAAAGTTCCTTGTTAAGGAAAAAACTGTTTACACTGATTATTATCATCACAATAACACAAAATGCTGTAGATAAAATACACATTGTAAATCTGACAACACTAGGCTTGCAGTAGCACTAAATAATGACACTTTATCCAGCTAACTTTTAATATGGAACGTTACCGTAGCGAGAGCCTTTCAACGCACAATATTCCCGCCGTCGAGTGAAGCGGGAGTAAATTTGCTGTAACGTGTAAATTGAAACTCAGGTAATCCGGGAATTACCGTGTCCCGAAAGTACCCGTATACGTTAATTAATAAAGGGACACCATGACTTTAAATTAATACATTGTAGGTGTAAATTGTTCTTGCCATTATACAAGGTGTAGTGAAATAACGTAAAACCTGAAAAGGGGTCACTGTACTCATCATTTCAACAATGGCTACACAATTTCATTTTTACAATGGGGCCAACACTGAAATATAAAAGAAATCTGCTATTCCATACATTTTAATCGTGTTAGTTTAGTATCACTCTTTTCTATGGAAGAAGATTTTCTTTCATATTTCAGTGGTGGTTCCATAGTTAAAAGTTATTTATTTAAATACTAACACTAGTTTGTAAGCTCGCAATTCTTCAAATCTGAAATAAATTATTTATTATTATTATTATAATTATTTAATGACTAACTAGACTCCCTTTAAGCGCGTCTGTCATTTATACACACTATACCTATACACTTAACCCTTTTGACCCCGAAGTTGCAAAAGGTAGTGACGCCAACAATGATCTCTATGGCTTTAATGCGCATGAGTTATTGTGGAGACATTTAATGAATACCTATTTGTGACGTCATAATCCTTGATGAGATAAAGCAGTCTACACACCAAACCCGCCGACCCGCCGACACACTCAGCCCGGCTTGATGTCGGCGGCTTTTATTTCAAAAGAATCATGTCGGCGTCTTGTACCCGCGCGTGTCGGCCCCGTCAGGTCTTGTACCCGTACGTGTCGGCCCCGTTGGGTCTTGTACCCGCGCGTGTCGGCCCCGTCGGGTCGGCGGGTTTGGTGTGTAGACTGCTTAAGGTTCGCTAACAAACAGGTATTTTAAGTTATGCAATATGGTTTTCGTGAAATGCCTATTTCCAGGAGTTGATATTTCTGGATTAGTGTGAAGCACTTGCAAGCATTTTCCTAAAAAAAAATGCCGACGCAAAAATCTCCAATGCGCCAAGTCTTCGCATTAAGGCTCCTGGAAACAGGCGCGACGCGCGACGCTAATCGCGCGCGACACAATGGCACCGCTCGTTGCGCGACTTGCAGTGCCTTTGCGTCGCGCGCGATTTTATCGCGTGTCGCGCCTGTTTGAAGGAGCCTTTAACATAACTTATTTGTTATTAACATAATTATACCGACGATGGCCGGTGGAGCAGACAAGTAATGGAGTGGAGACCGTAGAAGCGCAGTATGGGACGCCCCCCAGGTAGATGGATCAACGACCTTTAAAAGGTGACTGAGGCCGACTGGAGACGGAAGGCGGAGGACAGGGTGTTGTGGCGCAGTCTGGGAGAGGCCTATGTCCAGAAATGGAATCTGATAGGCTGAATTGATAACAACCTCACCATTATTTACAATTTCAGTCTGTTACATCGCAACTGAACAAATGAATGTTACAGGCTATTACTGACGGTGATAAAGGCTCCTACAAACAGGCGCGACACGCGATATAATCGCGCGCGACACAAAGGCACTGCTCGTTGCGCGACTTGCGGTGCCTTTGTATCGTGTGCGATTTTATCGCGTGCCGCGCCTGTTTGAAGGAGCCTTAATACATATAACTGTACATAGGCACAGACATGAATACAATACTTGTCAGTCACACGTGATCACATTTCATTAACACAAAGGACAGATTGACAGTTCGCAATAACATTGAACTTAATTAATTTGTACCTATACGTCGCTCCGTCGAGCCATTCCGATTCTTCACTAATAAGTGTACTCATAGCTTGAAGCACTGCCCGTAATTAAAAATAACGTAAGCCGTGCAGAAATGCAGTAAAGGACGATGAATATGTGCCTGCCATTCAATTATTGTCAATTTTAAAACCATTTTCCCCAATGGCACAAAAGAGATTTCAAAATATTTAAAGGACTTGATAAAACATCGATTTTCTTTATTATAAAGGCTCCTGCAAACAGGCGCGACGCGAATCGCGCGCGATACAAAGGCACCGCTCGTTGCGCGACTTGCGGTGCCTTTGTGTCGCGCGTTACCTTGGCCAGAGGCTAAGCATTGCCATACAACGTGGCAATGCCGCCAGTCTCTTGGGTACATTGCCAGTTGACAGCGATGCGGAGGAATATTTCGACGCAATATTTTAGTTTTTTAATAGTTTTGGTTAGATTAAGATATATTTTTATTTTAATAGTTTGTAGTTTGCTTAGTAGATATTATAAGTTTGTACGTATTAGATAATAAATACCCATTGTATAACAAAAAAAAGTTTAATGTTAATATATTATACACATAAACCTTCCAGAATAATATGCTCTAAATGATGGGGAAACCGCATCAAAATCCGTTGGCATTAGGTATGCGGACGGATTTGCTACCCCTTAAAGTTATATAATTATGCTTCTCATTTAAATTGTGAGAGTTACTGTGAGGTCTAAAACCTCAGACAATAATGTATGCCTACAGTAACCAGTTACAGTACCCGGCGACAAATATTGCACATCGACGTATTCGATCCTATCGATTTTATACAAAGAATAAAAATAATTAACAAAAGAAGCAAATTATAATTGTTTTAACAGCTCCTAATAGATACCGGACTGTTTGTATTTCGTGCGACAGAGATAACACTATACGAAGCCGAAATTAGCCGATTGTCTCTTTCCAAAGGTCTATGTGCAATATTTATCGCCGGGTACTGTACAATATAACCAATACCGTGACAGTAATAGCAAGCCGGTGAGCCGCTAACACGCCACTTCCTCACAAAAGGGGCACGTAGAAATCTCTCCCGCCGTGCACGCATGACCTGCCTTTATATCTTGTTTACACTGTTTACCCATCTGAATAAAGATGGCGGTTGAAAAATACGGTGGGTGGTTTCAGATTCTAGTGTTCGATTTTCTGATAGTGACGTTTCAAGAAATCGAGCACTCCCTTCCTCGGCCTATTAGGACAGGGAGGAAGGTAAGTAAGAGATTTTATTAAAAAACGTAGGTAGGTTATGTGGTCATTTTACTCGTTCGGATACTCTACCTTTCGGACCGTACCGTTCGTTTTACCGTTCGGGACTCTATCTTTTAATTTTATGGCGTACAGCGTCAAAACGATGTCGACACTAAGACCTTTAAAACTAAACGATTCAATTATAATAATCAATCAACCAACTTTCATTCTACATATTGCCACTGTTACTATAAAATTTAACATAAATTGTATGGCCGTAAATTGGACAGACTATAATAAAATAAATATCAACATAATATTTTTCATCTCATAAAACATCGTAAAGCACTTTATTTATCCACCACAACGTAAATGCGAACTGATTTAAAACAAAAATTCTGATGAAATATGTCAGGCTACAATGTTTACTGGATAAATTCCCGATTTAAATCAAAAATTTCCGATAATAATGCTTCCGAAATTAATTTTGACATCATGCACATGAAAACGCTTTATAATGCGTAAAAACAGCAAATGTTATGCAGAAAACACTCGATAAAATAAAGAAACATTAAATGCATCACAACAATTATTTGATTTCATAATATAATTGTATTGATTGACAAAATGACATAAATAAAGTAAACTTTAGTGAAACGATGCAAATGTAAACAAACAATACGTTCATTATTTTCAAGTGAAGCTGTTGATTCTAAATGTCAATCATTTATAATTACATAAATTGTACACACATCAAAAAGATTTTTATATGCTGCACTACAGTAAAATGTTTAATAAACATTTATGTCATTTGTAAATGTAGCAATAAAAGCACGCAATTTGAAGAATGACTTGTTTCCAATAATGATGGTATTTGTCTTAATAAATAGACTAACGTTTATGATAGCCATGTTTAAGCTTTGGCAAAATGTATTACCTATACTAAAAAAGAATCGTCAAAATCGGCCTACATAAAAATATATGTAATATAAATATACGCGTCGTCTTGAGAACGTCCACCTTTTTTTGTGTTTTATTAACAAATTAAAGGAAGTCATACTAGAGGAAACAGCACATTTTTGAAAAACGACTAAAAAGACAAATGAACATAGTTTGATATCAGAACAAAACAATAATATAGTTTGATTTCAGAGTTATTAAAGAACTCGTCAAAACGTCGCTTGTTTCAAACAGTGCATTTAATCCTCTTCTCGATCTGATCTGTAGGTATAATTCGTGGTGAAATTCGAAAATCACAAGGTACCCGCCGCAAATCCAATTAATTGCCAATAAACAGACATGCGGAACAGCAGAGAAGATAAACATTTTTCCTGTCCGTAATATATACTTATCACGTCCTCACAGAATCTCTTCGCTTGATAGCTAATACCTGCTCCAAGCATTTTATCCGAGGTACGATCAAGATAGAGTAAATTATGATTTATAGAGGTGCGAGTAATACGGGAATAGCCAGGGGTCGACACGAGGATCCTGCCTGCTTTGCCGCGTTTGCATTTTGAGCATTTGCGAGGTACGGCGTGAACGGGAAATTATTCGGCATTCAATGCGTACCGGCATTAGATCGACTTAACTGTTATATTCACTCTGTTGGCTTTTATTGGTGAGTAGAAATGATTTGTTTCGCTTATTTTTATTATTATTAATATAAGGTAAAGATATGAGTGTTTCTGCCATTTTTGTCGAATAAGACATCAATCTTGCAATAATTTACTGCGAGGGTCTTTGGCTAAGTTATAACAGCCGCACGGGTCGATCCATCAGGTTAAGCTACGCTTGCTGCGGTTGGTCCGTGGATGGGATCTTTACATACCTAAACCTCTCCGTGCTTCGGAAAGCGCGTTAAGCAGTTGGTCTCAGCTGTCATTCGTGGATCTTTGGTAGTCGTTACGGGTCGTCAGAAGCCCGAAAGCATGACAACCAGTCACTAAGGGGTATCGTATTACCCAGACCCCAGTTACTGGTTTGTGGAGGTCAGATATGCAGTCGCTTCATGACCAATACTGGTATTCATTTGCATTCGGTTAGACTGGATGCCGACCCTATCATAGTTGGGAAAAGGCTAGGCAGATGATGAGATGAGGTAAAAAGGTGAGTGTTCATGCCCTTTTTGTCGAATAAGACATCAATCTTGCAATAACATACTGCGATTTCCAATCGCCTGAACAGTTTTACCAAGCCCACGTTCGCACGAACGTAGAAGTATCGCGGCGGGGTTTTATCGCGCACTGGATTTTCACCTCTTAGTGTTGGGCAGAGCATTGAGAATCCAACAGAGCGCATCCCCAGCGCGTCAAAAAATTACACTGTTGGATTTTGAACCCTCGGCGCTAAGCAGTGCGTTGAAAAAAACGCGCCCGTGCTAACCTTGACTAAAAAACGCGCCCGTGTTAACCTTGGCTAAAAAACACGCCCGTGCTAACCTTGGCTAAAAACGCGCCCGTGTTAACCTTGGCTAAAAAATGCGCCCGTGTTAACCTTGGCTAAAAAACGCGCCCGTGCTAACCTTGGCTAAAAAACGCGCCCGTGCTAACCTTGGCTAAAAAACGCGCCCGTGTTAACCTTGGCTTAAAAATGCGCCCGTGTTAACCTTGGCTAAAAAGGCGCCCATGCTAACCTTGGCTAAAAACGCGCCGGGCAAACCTTGGCTAAAAGGTAGCCTTTTTCCTGTAGAGATCTAATGAAAAGTCAGAATTCTACAATCAACGTTTATATTCTAATCTAATGTACAGAACTTATGGTGTAGCTTAAAAAAGTATTCCTCTAACTAAATCAAATCAAAAGTCATTTATACAAACAAGGCTGAGATTCAGCTCTATTTGAACATCAAAATTACATGAGACAGTCCCCCAAAACACTCGCACTTCACCACTTCCAAGTACTTTAACTGGGAAGAAAATGGCACAACAAACTCCCCAGCAGCAAAGGGGTCTGTTCAGTTAGAAGAACTTACTTCTATACAAAAGTAAGTACCTACTTAATTAATATTACGAAACACAAAACATTTAATTAAATTATTTGCCATATGTCAGCTAGTATACGCCAATATACCAACAAAAAACAAAGTTATAAAATCATTTGTACCAATATTCTGCTATAACCCACAATAAATTACATCGATAAAAGAATATCCCTAAGCGCTGATGAATATGCATCGCTCTTTATATGTGTACAGGCAGTGTCACTGCCAATATTGGGTAAGGCTTCGACCACATCGGCCCATCAATTATGTCGTTCGCGATCTAACCCTGTGTCCATCTGCGTACCATTTGTACACGTCAGGCCTACCTAGCCACGCACACCATACCAAAAATCCTGCCACACGATAAATAACTTTATTTTCTTACGCGTTAAAGTTTATTTTCGTTGTGGAGAGTCGTGGTAGATCAACACGCGGGATCGTAATTCGAACATGGTGACAAAACAATCATTAATTAGATTAGACGCTCGGTATTCGGCAAATCATTGGCCGAACGCCGAACGTAGACGAAATGACAGGGCGTTTGTTTTGTAAGCTTCGATAACAAAGGGAGTTATCGGGAACAGCACTATTTTTACTACTATAGTAATGTCGTGCGGAATATACTATAATATTGTAGTGTGTACATATTATTTAGAAGATCAGATAAAATTCTCTGTACCGTACATGTGACATAATTATGTAGATGGTAGATAATTAGTACTTTATTTGCATTCCACAATGTGTACTTAGGTCGAAGGTCGACACTTAAAATTATATGCAATCATGTCATTATGAACCTTGTCGGGCATACAAATCGAAGGAGAAAGGAAGCTTTGAAAAACTAAGAATATAATAGAATAGAATACTCTTTATTATGTACACCATATAAATTATAGACATAAATATAGAAACTGTACAAAGGGTGACACAATGGGCGGTCTTATCGCTAAGAGCGATCTTTTAAAGACAACCTTAGGATGGATTTAAAAAGGGGAAGGACAGAAAAATACTGTAGGTAGTCTGCGGTGTAGCATTTACATAAACTAAGCTTATCTTATCACTCTTCTGAACCAAATCTAATATTATTATACTGTTTTTTTTTTCAATGTTAACTGTACAAATACATAAGATAATATTTAAGTCAGCACTTACGAGTATAATTAGTCGCTTAAACTATAAAAGCATCTTCTTATAATTTTTTTTTTGTTATTTTATAAATTAATTGTAAAACTTGTTGAATTTAGGAAAAGTTAACAAGTATCACACTAATATTATAAAGACGAAAGTTTGTGTGTGTGTGTGTGTGTGTGTGTTTATATGTTTGTTACTTTTTCACGCTCAAACGGCTGGACCAATAATGAAAAAAAATTGTATGGAGGTAGCTGACACCCTGGATTAACATATAGGCTACTTTTTATCGCGATATTCTCACGGGTCGACTTTTACGCGGGTGAAACCGCGAGGCGCAGCTAATTTTTATCTAAAACTGAAATTTATCAAAAATTAAAAACACTTGTTTTCGAGATTTTTTAAGTATTTTTCAAGGGTAAATGCTATTGAATTTCCCAGTTATATTATTTTATTCCAACACAATCACGACTTTTAACAAAATACAAATGGATCATACAGCTTCTTTTAAAATTAAAATGTGTTTATAATTAATACATACTTACATAGGTACCCACTTACAATGAAGCTTTACTTACCCCATTAAACGAAACGAGCATAACACGCTTGTTTTGTTTCCTAAGGCACCTGTCGCACCGCCAGCGATTAACGAACTGGCAACGAGCAGCGAGTGCACGATAGCGACAAGCGATAACTCGCGGTCGCGGTATGCGTGTGTGCAAAGCATGAGTTCTGCCCGCCGAGCGAGCATCGCTGAGCGAGTGGTCTCTTTAATAGCTCTTGTCGCTGCGACAAACGAGTACTCACCGGCAGCGTGTATAGTCACGAGCATTGATATGTCAACACTTGACAACTTTCAATTGCGATTTTTTCCGTGAAATGACGAATGCAACGTTGAAATACGACACTTTACATAAACCTATGGGTTGGAAAATACTATGTTCGTAATAATATAAAACATTAAAAAATAAAGGAGCAAATTTCCTTTGAATAAAGCTAAGTGTATACATACTTATGCTCGTGACTGTACAGCGATCAACTTCTTGTTTTCGTGTCGCTTCTTCGATGTTTTATATTGTTAGAGCTCAGTAGGTGGCCACGTTGACTGCAGCATCTGTTGCATTCTTCAGGTCATCTAAGGTGCAGGTGAACGGGCAGTTAGGGCACTCACGCAAATGTGGCATAGTCTGATCAGAGGCACCGCACTCGCACTGGGTATTGGACGGGTCTACTGACCCGTCCCCCACTTCGACAAATTGTATCTGCCTGAAGCGGCCTACTGTTACGGGAGGTCAGATAAACCTTATTTAAAAAAAATACATTTTAAATATACTGAAAGAAATAGTTTAATTTGGGGGTTTGACCTTGTTACAATTTTTGGGTTCACTAAGTTAAAACTGGCAGACACAACGATAATAGGAGGTGGTAGAGATTCGGCGATCGGGACGAGACTGACTCTCCGCGGGAGTGTGAGACAATGCTGCCATTAGATGATGACATGACAATTTCTGGGAAATATAATGTAATCAATTATTATTGATCACTAAGGGTTTTCCTTAGCATTGGGAAACTGTAACAGTACGCAAACACTGTTCCTTAAACGGGACCTACAATATTTTGTATAAAATCGTTGATAGCAAGTCCCTTCCTCGCCTGCAGTGGGACGGGTGCCTAAGCATACGATAAAATATGAACCACATAAACAAAACTTCCGCCTGCAAAATGTTAAGCTGCTATATGAAATTGAAGTGACTAAACAAATAGCTAATTTGTATGTACGGGACCCTTTACATTATCTGTCCTACCTATGCTTGCTTAGGGTATGGACACAAAGACTGCGCCACAAATGTTTCGTAGTGTACACACTGTCTAGTAAAAGAGAGTTATGTTTGTTTGCTTGCTTGATAGTGGTGGCTGAATTCGGTTTGTTATGTGGGAAAGTAGGTGAAAAACGTGACTAAAAGTGGATATTTCCTTGCGTGCCGTGGTGTGAGGATACAAGTTTAGGTAGAAGTTATGTTAAGTAAGGCTCCATTAAGGGCACTATCCATCAACAAAATTTGCTTTCCCAATGTGAAAGGTCGCATCGCATCACCTTATTGTGAAATACGCAACAAAATTGAAGATGAGCAACATTTGTTAATGGAGTATGTTATGTTATGAGCAATAATGAAAAGGAATTATTGATGCAAACCCGATATCGGCGATAGCAAAGAGGTTGAGTGGCCTATTCAATGATTTTATTTCTGTTACATAAGTACTTGTGTATTATGTAGTTACCTAAATTAAAGTTAAATCGTTAATAACCCCTAAAAAAAGGGGTTTTTATCCTAAGGGATAAAAACCTCTTTTTATAATAGACTAAAAAAAGTGGATATTTTTGGTAGAATTACAGGTAGTGTTACACAAAGAACGTAATGGTAGAATTGTATCGTATCGTAGGCAAACATGAATTTAACCTAATTAATGTGAAAAACTTTAATAGGGAAGCCAACTGAGAAATGGCATTCATATTGATTAGGTACCTAAGTATTGAATCTTTGTATGAAATAAATTATACAATAATATCTTTCAAGAAATTTTAATTGAACAGTCTCGACCTGAATGAATAATTAAATGTAAAATGGCTGTACATTGACGCGTGACGTCATTCTACTGACACAATGTGCTACCAAAATAATCAAATTCGTAATTATGTAAACCAACACAGGCCTTTATTTCATGGAAATTCATAATCCACAAAATATAGAGCCGGGTTTGATTAAACAAACGATGCAAATACAACCCTCTCAATTTCTCAAAGCTTCCGCATATTGATGGAAAAACATGGTTTAAATTCAGCATGAGTCAAATCAGGGTTGCCTGATTTAAATCAAAAGACCCAGTAACAAGGTAACATATTACAAACATTGGAAAAATCAACATGTATACAAGTAAAAAAAAATAGAATGGTCAAAATACAACATTATCGTCAAAGTGAAATCATTTAATTCAAGTAGGCCATTAAAAAGCACTTTTGTACGTCATTAAAAGAAAATAGAATTGATTTTATTTGATTTTAGTTCCAAAAGGTATGAAGAAGAATAAGCAAGAAACTCTATAATTACTCTTTTAAAATGTTTCATAATATTTTGTATACTAAACATTAATAATATATGTTAAGACGATGTATCTGCCTAGATTATTATTACTATAAATGTAAAAATTACTCAATGACAGATAAATTAATTATGTTGACTTGATAGATGCATGGTGCTCACATATTTACAAAAATTGCAACCGTAGACGATTTTTTCTGACATTTTAACAAATAATATTAAATCAGTTTGTAAGGTTCTCACAAAATTTAGAATTACTGGCATACAAATAATAAATATTTAATAATGTAATATAGATAGGTATGAAGCGGTTACCACTGTTAGTTTGTTTCTAAATGAATCATGTATCATTATATTAAAAACTAATTGTAAACACTACAAATTACACAAGCGCATTGCATCATAACCTTAAGTACTTATTCATTTCTCTTTTGAAGTCAGTCAAAGCTTTTATTTCAAATAGGCACATAAAAGGCACTTCTGAACGTCAAAAATTACAATAAAATAAAATTGATTCTAGTGGCCCCAAAGTGGGCCCTTCCAAAAAGTAGTTTTCGTATGGAGAAGAATGGGCAAATAACTCCACCGTTACTCTTTTAAAATATTTTACAACATTTTGCATACATTCATCATATAATATTAGGTGAAGACGAAGCATCTACACATGTCATATCACAGCAATTACTTATTTACTATATTTACAACAGTCTAGTATTAGTTTGCCATTATATCTTTCAACCCTGGAGCGTAATACAGAAATGGAATAAAACCGATGAGTTCGTATTATAAGTGTCCAAAAGAAATATATTTACTTAAGTTCTCATCTTGACATAGGAAACGTCACTTGTGGGATTTATCGGCCAAACAATAGAGCCCAATTCGATTACAAGTTACTTGTAGACTGGGTTTATCAAGAAGCTCTTTCGATATGTTTGAAGACATATCGAAAGAGCTTCTTGATTGTTTTATAGCTTCATACCTGTATTTAATAGAAAGTATTTGTCACAGAAACACGTGCATACGAAAAGATAAGTAACTCGAATAATAAAGAAAAACAAAATAACAAAATCCATAATCACGAGCACAAAACAGAAACGGCTTCCACCCAGCATGATTCTGTGCTATAGAGGGACCCACAGCCCACAGCACAGCGCTGATTTTCAGTTGTTTATTTATTTATTTAATACTTCAAGCACATAAATGTACAGAGGCGGACTTAATGCCATAGGCATTTTGTACCAGTCAACCTTTGGGTGATGCAGAGACAAACAGTGGTAGGTGCAATCATGACCATTGAGGACTGTTGAGGATTGTTACCTGAAAAGGACGTACGGAAACCAAAACATTTATTACACAGGAATAGTCAGTGTGTTGTGTTTAATAGAGATTGTGTAGAAGTGTAGCAAGGGGCTCGTGGCTAAGTGATAACAGCTGCACGGGTCGATCGATCAGGATGGGTGACCATCTTTACGTACAGAAACCTCTCCGTGCCTCGGAAATCACGTGAAGCCGCTGGCACCGGCTGTCTTTCCTAGATCTTTGGCAGTCGGTACAGGTAGTCCAAAGCCCAAGTCTGACAAACAGTCATACCAAAGGGTATCGCGTTAAGGCTCCTTCAAACAGGCGCGACACGCGATAAAATCGCGCGCGACACAAAGGCACCGCAAGACGCGCAACGAGCGGTGCCTTTGTGTCGCACGCGATTCGCGTCGCGCGTCGCTCCTGTTTGCAAGAGCCTTTACGCAGTGCCTGGGTTGTGACCTCCAGGTCAGATAGGCAGTCACTCCATCTAAAATACTATTCAGGTGCATTCGGTTAAACTGGAAGCCAACCCCAACATAGTTGGGAAAAGACTAGGCAGATGATGGCAGAAGTGTAGCATATCGATACATAGTGTCTATTCAATTCCATTCCATGTCATAAGGGGTAAGCCATTTATTCCTTTACATAAAGGATAATCCTTTTACCTTGCACAGGCTTAGGTACCGGGCTGTTTCAATTCGTTTTCCAATCGGTGCCCCTTCACATGTAGGTAGTGAAGGTACTGAGGGTAACCACAATGTGGTTTTGTGTAAAGAGCCATAAGGGGTAATTCAATGGATAAAAACCCTCTTGGATTTTTATCTAACTATATAGAACCCAGAGTACCTCACCTGCCGCGTAAATTGATCCAACCCTTAGAAACTCATCATCGGCTTAATCTTTTTCCAACTATGTTGGAGTCGGCTTCCAGTCTAACCGGATGCAGCTGAGTACCAGTATTTTATATGGAGCGACTGCCTATCTGACCTCCACAACCCAGTTACTGGGTAATACGATAAAAACTCCTTACTCCTTGGTAAAACTGGTTGTCTGTCTTTCGGGCTTCTGACGAGCCGGAACGGCTATCAAAGATCCACGAATGACTTTTGCAACTACATAATATATACATTGGTATCCCGGTTGGTAGTTTCCCGTATGTCATTACTTCCCAGAATTCGATCCTTATCAGCGACACTATCGAATGGTGTTTTTTTTTTTTCAAAATCAATGGGATTCGATTCCTGGTTAGAAATATTGATTTTTCAAAAATCCAATGATGCAGTTTTAGTTTTCATCAAAATCGAGCCCGCGACTCCTTTGAGTACTTACATAGTTTCGGATTTGGCCATCCACGCCCACTTGAAAAATTCACCCTGTATACGCCAGAGAACATTCTAGGCACATTAATCATAATATCCTAACTGGCACACGTAGCAAACACAAATAATAATTAATATTCGTATTACATAAGTATTATACGCTGTGTAGTTACCATTTTGTAGTACAACATATCTTTTCAAAAGATTAATTATTTTTTTAAGTTTATACAAAAGGTACTTAAGCTGCTTACGATTTTTTTTCAATTCTGGTAGATATTATACACTCATCGTACAATGTAGATACGAAAGAAATAAACATACAGTAGGTATTTATTGACCAGATGTATGTACGTAAACGAAGCAAAAAGAGAATGTAAGGATCGTAGCGGGGGCGTTCTGTAGTTACTACCTACCCCCTTGGGAAGAAGCCGTGAGTTTATGTATGTGTGTAGGCATTGATTGTTTTCAAGGCCCAACTTCGCCAAACGCAACAAAAATATATTTTGGTATGCATGAAGAAGCCTCCTCGTGTAGAGCAGTTTGTTCCCCCAGTTAGTCAACTGAATCGAGCGCTTGGCGCATCCTGGACAGTCACACCCAACACCTTATTTGACTGGCCAATTCTTCGCTTGCGGTTGCTTTGCTTCCACCGAAGTCAAGCAGCCTGCTGTGTTTCGTCGATGCATGGGAGTTCCAGTGTCTTAGGCATCTTCTGGGCACGCTCGTTCCATCATATACCCAGGAAAGCGATGGATGTAGCTTTCTATCAGGCGTGATCGAAGTCAAGAGCACATTCAGTATTTTTTTTTAATATGAAATAGGTCCCGCCCTAAAAAACGTTTTAATGAAATGACACGACTGGGTATATAAAAATCCAACCAGCGTCATATGATATACGCAAGGCTAACATTACCAAAACGTAGAAAAATATAGTACATAAATAGAACTGTAGTATTTGGTGACGCAGCTACCGCGGCAACACAAAAACACGATAGTTTTATTTGACAAAACCCGCCTGGTAACTCAATATCTGTCAGCGAAACTGGTATTTCCCAGGCGGAGGTTGGGAAATAAAATAAAACTCACAATGGCGCGCCAACAGCATTTTAGGGGTAATGCACAAGTAGGGCGTAACGTTAGCACGCGAGTACGCCGGACGTATGTACAGTCAACAAAAGAGATAAGTATGCAGGATCGTCGGATATAGTTGAAGTTTAGTAAGAAACCGATGGATGTTGTCGACTGAAATTTAATTTGATAAATAAGCTGTTTGTTTTCTATTAATAAAATTAAATTTTATTCGAGAAAATCTATCGGTTTCTTACTAAAGTTCAACTATATCCGACGATCTTGCATACTTATCTCTTTTGTTGACTGTACTCGCCAGTATATGCGATCCTTTATATCTTTGAGAACATTTCCTACGTTACGTACGTGGTTTTCAGAGCACGAAAAATGCTTTGTAATAATCTTTTTAATATCAAATTCTCGTTACTTTTATTACATGCAGAGTCGAATTCGTGGTTTCAATAAAGATCTAATATTCGAAATTGCATTTCACATTTGGCGGACGGGAACTCAATTACTTACCTACTGTTATTTTCTTATTCTTTAAGTTGATAATTTAAAAGTATAAGGAGGAAATACCCGCAAATTATAAGGAAGTTGTATTGTCATTTGTGGCGTGGGTGGCGGAAATTTCCATACCCGCCCGTCTCTTAATAATTCAAAAGTAATTATCTCAAGTTAACAAAGTAACGTACCAATTTGCTTTAACAAAGTAGCGTTTGTTAAGAACGAAAACCAGAAAACGTCAAACGTCATTTCTTATTACGTGACAGTTTGTTTACCGAAGAAGTTACGCGACTCAACCGATGTGTAAAACCGGTAAAACCCCATCCCTACTACTGCACAGCACTATACCCCGGTTCAGTTTTCATGTCAATGTAGCCACCGCGCTCCCTGATTAACGGAAGCGCGTATGCTGCTGAAATCAACTAACATTTTTTTTATTAAACCGAAATATTTTCTATCAGAATAGCTATTTTTTTAACAGAAATAGGAATCGTTATTGCCTGCCAGTATTTATTTTGAATTTGGTAATAGACTCTGTCATATTTTAGCTAGGTACCTACTGTAAAATGCGTAACTGGCACATATAAAATCAATGGCAATATGTAAAAAATTACATCACGACTGTATTCCCAAAGGGTTAGGTAGAGGTGGGGCGAGTCTATTGCCATTATATAAAATAAAGCCTTTTACTTCCATATCCTTAATTAAACTTATTACATTGGAAATGTTGTTAGTAGTTTGACTTATTTTCTAGATATCTGTACAACCGGTCGATTCTGTAAAAATCTCACCGTGAAAACTTAGGTGAAGTGAGTTGGTTTTTGCTAGGAATTGACACTATTGACAGCTCACTCCACGCTCACTTCACCTAAGTGTTCACGGTGAGATGGTTACAGAATCGCACTGCAGATCAGGTATTTGATAGGATATGGACCCGACCTCGGGTGAAGGCCTCATCTAACTTCTTACATGTGCCTCTATCTTTGCCAACAGTCTGCTAGTCTTTCCCTGCTATTTCTATTATATCATCAGCCCACCTTCTTTTCAGAATGCCTACTCTTCTTTTCCTGTTGGTTCCTTCCATTACGTACTTCTGAATGTCCACCTACTGTCTGTATAGCTTGTTTTTTTATTAGAAATGGGTTTGC
Source organism: Luperina testacea (assembly GCA_927399505.1). NCBI lineage: Eukaryota > Metazoa > Arthropoda > Insecta > Lepidoptera > Noctuidae > Luperina > Luperina testacea. The sequence continues at coordinate 8,600,571 of OV656771.1, forward strand.
TCTTGACCCTAGTCTATTTCAGAGGTGACAGAGACAAAGTCGACGATGGAGTGAGCTTACCCAGAAGAAGCCTGTTTACTCTCACTTTGAAGAGATTCGGATTGTATGTGCTCGGAAACACAGACGCAGGATGGGGCTGTTACGAGTATATGACCGGCTCATAGCCATTTCAGTTTTAGGGTTTGCGTGAGTTCATCAATTATATCTTGGTTTTATTTATAATATCCTCACATTTAACTTTATATTATTTCCATATTTAATATGCTTCTGTCCATCGCTCTTTGTGTTTTTCTAAAATAAAAAATAAAAATAATTTATTTCTCACCATTACAAAGATACAATTATACAAATATGTAGGTACATGACACAAGTATTTGTTCCTTTATTTGTTTTTGTGTATTTTTTTTGTGTTCTGTCGGTCTATTCTGTAAAAACTCAATTCACCTAAGTTTTCACGTTGAGATTTTTGCAGAATAGCACCGCTGATCTTTTGTTTAGCCATTGTCGTGAATGCCTATGTTTGACAACCGTTTGACACATATTGCCATTAACCGGCCACAATTACGTTAAAGTTAAAGCATTTTTTTTCGTTAGCCTATATTGTGTCCCACTGCTGGGCAAAGGCCTCCCCTTTTTCCTTCCAAACCGAGGTTTGCAGGGCCAACATGGCCAGAGATCGCTCAAGACCGCTGTCTTGAGCGATCTCTGGCCATATTGGCCCTGCAAACCTCGTTAGATCGTTAAGTTAAAGCATATTCAGAATATTTATAAATCCGTGCAAAATTATTCACATTGTCGCGTATCTCGGAAACATATTACACGACTACACCGCGTAATGTGCAGCGCGCCCAGTATTTTACGCGACGACCACGTGTTGTCAGCGAACACAACCGGCGCGCGGCGGTGTGAACACGCTTAACGTTCCAAACGAATGGCCTCTAAAAACACGTGGCTCATTAACCGTAGCGCGCTGAAAATTAATTGTGTTATAACGTAACATAATATAGGCGTGTCATCGGCTTCCCTTGCAAAATGGGTGCGCTCTCGCCGCGCAAGTTATCCCATTTCAATTAACACGATACGACTAATTTGGTCCCCGGCACCGCTCCCCGGTGATATATGTCCCTTATCCCAACCTAATTAGTTTGGCGGTAGCTCATACGAACCCTGCGTTAATAATTTCTAATTTAAAGCTAGTCTGCCTTATGGTGGGACGAAGTTTAACTCAGCTGTCGAGTGCTATGAATTAATCAGGGAACTTTTCAAGTTGGTCAAGCTTCTTGGTCCTTGACAGGAGTGGGGGAGTGAGGTTGAACTATGTTCGATGTAAGTTAGTTAATACTTGCTCCAAAGTAGTATTTGACTAGTTTACTCCGTAAGAAATGATCATTAATGTACCCCGAAGTAACGGTTGAAGGGTACGCCGCCACGCTAAGTGCTTGTACAACTTCGCATCTTGCTCCCTATTCGAAGTTTTAAGAGGAACTGATATAACAGGTTTTAACATTATTGAAATAATAATGTATTTTATTTTAAATATAGATTTAAAATAAAATACATTATTTTCAATAATATTAAAAACTGTTATATCCGTTCCTCTTGTAATTATTCAATTAAAAATCTAAGATTTCTTTCATATTTCGTAGTTATAATCATATTCGTTTATTTGCTTAGAAAGTAGGTACCTACATAAAATAAAGGTGTTCGCAAAACTTTGTGATCCCTGTACAATCTTACCTTAAATTAGGCATGCAACCATTGAAATTAAAATTTTAATTTAAAAAAACACGTCAGACAATTTATATTAAAAAATATAATTTAAACTAAGCATTATAATACCTAATAATGAACAGTAGACATTATCGTTAAGAAAATAAACAAGAAAAAAAGGTAACAAAAGCATCCTCATCCACATTGTAATACGTGTAAATCCATAACACGAACCCCGTAATAATGTACCTAAGCCTATGAATGATACGACATAGTCCTTACCTACATAAAAATAAAAGGCACTAGCGTTCCCTGAGAACCGAGACATCTGGGCGAATTGTCCCCGCGCCGAGAAATCTTAGTCGGAATTGTTTACCGCGACACTTATTATCTCTACCTTTTGTCTATGTTCTGCGCTTTGTTTCGCGTTCATTTAATTAGGATCTCTAGTAGGTATTGTTGTATCTCACGAAATAAAAAAGAAAAAGTAGGTTTGCTGGTTTTAAAATTATTCACTCAACCAGTTGTCGCAATTTTTAATTTCCTGTGACATCATAATTATAGGTACCCTAGAACTTTCTTTGAATCAAGACCAATGAAAAGATGTACCTACCGTTTTAAAACCGGTCCAGTAGTTTAGACTGTAAGATTTGACATACATACTCACATAATAATAGAGGCAGATTCAAGAACTCGTCGTCTCTGCCTTAATAGGATCAAAACTACGGTATATATAACTAATAAAGCTGAACAGTTTGTTTGTTGGTTTGTTTGATCATGCTAATCTTTTGAAAAATAATTTTTGCATCTGATAGCGTAATTCTTGTGGAAGGCTACAGACTATTTAACATCACGCTAGAACCCTTAGCAGCCGTGCAAAAAGAAAAAAAACGTCAAAAAGAACGATAAGCAAAAACGAAGTAATATCGCGAGCAGGCGATGCGATGCGACGGGGAACAAGAAATTTCACGCGGACAAAGTCACGGGTAGAAGCTAGTATCTTAAAAAAAGCCGATCTGGTATATAATTTGACATTTAAAGAAAAAAACAGCTTTCATATTATTACCAGCCAGCAATAATTATAAAAAGGTTGTACTTACATAAATTACACTCCAATAGGAATATTTCACCTTTAACAAAACCTACATGGAGACTTGGAGTGGGAATGCTCGTCCCGTGTCATATTAGGTTCTAATCCCGTCAGTGATGAAGTAAGGGTACTTATCCAATTAATTTGTCTGCCTATTCCTTCATTCATTATAGCATTACGTTGTAAATTGTGTAAAACTTAGTTATAGTTTACTTGAACGAAACTCTCTGAAGATAACGTGAAATTCTGAAGATAAGAAATATTAATAATATACAATGTGGTGATTAGGTTTTCACATTAATTAAAACCATGTATTAAACAATCTACACAATTAAAATAATTAATAACAATTACCTTTTTTTGGTAAGAGGGGCGGATTTTTTTTTTTTACCAATGACCTTTTTTTTCGTTTTAGTATTATAAACATAATTTGTGATTATTTGGTAACAATACAGTTTATGTTGAATTGTTGATACCATCGCACCGCGCGTGTCTAGTGCCTTTTTTCTCGAGGGTGGTTTATTTCGAGCAAATTTTTACGCTAAGTATTTATTTCGTTTGAAAAATTCAGATTTATATTTTTTTACAAAATTGTTGATTTTATCATTTTAAAAGACTGATAACAACTTGTAATAACCGATGTACTGTTTAGGGCGAATCCCACCAAACTTTTATACCTAGAATAAGCCTTATCCTGATAATATTTTTTAAATTTTTGACAGTAATTTCATATTAGAACTGTCAGACGTCAATTTTATTCCACTGTTAAAAGATGCCTGACGTTGGTAAATTAGTCCATAATGTGATAATCTAAACACCGCTCTGTATACAGACCATTTAAGGATTCTTATATAGTCTGATTAGACAGACTCCTAAAATAGTACCTAATTAAGACTTAAAAAAGTCACAAGTATTTTTGAATTATAGGTCTACATTTATTTAATGAACTACCTACCTACATTTTGAGTCCAAAAATATTTTTTTTTTGCTTTTATAAGAAGACATTTTTTGCAGACGTCGATTATTTCGAAGAATTCGTGTCCCACTCACTGCAAGAACTCGCAGATATATACGAGAGTTGCGAACAGCCGAAGTGATGGATCAATTAGTCCGATCATCCTATAATTATTCATGAAAAAAAACCTACACTAGCGCTGGCATCACATCACCGCTTCACAACTAACTTATATAATTAATAGCGATGGCTGTCAGCAGTCCGGATATTAGCGTAAGCTGGTATTATCGAACTTCGATAATTTATTACAGGCCCCAACTTTGATATGATCGATCTAAAAACATGGGACGGGGATTGTGACTGATTATATTACATTACTAGCTTCTGCCCGCGGCATCGTCCGCGCGTATGTTGGAAATTATCCCAGAGTAACGTGCTACCGAGACAAAAAGGAGCCTATTTATTATATTATTCCGATGCCGTCTATCTCTTGGTAATTTTATCGAAATCCTTTCAATATTTTGGCGTGAAAAGGCATAACTATTTATTGGATTTCATTGGGTTTAATTTATACTGGATCTCATTGACTAATTTTTTTGGCCGGCCGGAACTCTAATTGTTTTTTTTTTAAATAAAAGTAGCCTAAGTTACTCCTTATAATAATCAGCCATCTGTTTTTGAAAATCCTGTCAAAATCGGTCCAACCGTTTCGGAGATTAGCCGGAACAAACAGAGATAGACAGACATTTTTTTGATAATATGTAGTTTTTGTTATATGTAGCATAATATTTTCATATGCATTTAATAAAATGTTGTTATTTTGACCGCCGCGGTCGGTGCGGCGGCGGTGCTGTGCATGCACGATATTCATTCGTATACACAAACATGCGGTCCGGCGCCGCCGCCGCCGGTGCGGCTCCGGCGTCGTGTACAGGAGGCCTAAGTGTTATGCGATGTACCCAAATTGGACCAAATGGACGAGTTGTTGAGCTCCTTAAGTTCTGAGTTGAGCTACACGATTACGGACACATGAATACACTGACTGGATACCACTCAAACTGTGTGGTTTTTTGGTCAAAAAACGATTTCTGACACTTATCTACTTGGTCCTCTTATGATCTGACCAAGATTAAGTATGTCTGGAATTTAAAAGAGACTGTGACCTCTGAGTTTTATTCGGTGTTTTTTCTCAGAGAAGCCGGGTAGGAAACACTGACCCCTCATCTGATTTTTCAAATAACAGTGTTTGTACAAGGCTACTTACAGAAATAAAATAATTTATCACATTATCTTTTTAGGCGCTTTACTTTGTGTAAATTATTCCATCACCACTGCTCTCAAAATGGTGAAGAAAACATCGTGAGGAGACCGGTATGTACTAGAATAAAAAATTCGAAGACACGACATCTACCAACCCGTACTGGGCCCCCGTGGTGGATTACAGCCCACTCCCTCACACTAAAGAGGAGGCCTGTGTCCCAACAGTGGGAACGTTGTAGGCTGATTGTGATGATGTGATGACTTTATCTTTTATCGTCAAGGCTCCTGCAAACAGGCGCGACGTGCGACACGAATCGCGCGCGACACAAAGGCACCGCTCGTTGCGCGACTTGCGGTGCCTTTGTGTCGCGCGCCATTTTATCTCGTGTCGCGCCTGTTTGAAGGTGCCTTTATTGTTTAGCCTGCTCATGTAATTTATGAAACATTGGTCATAATATTTATAACCAGTGTCATACAGTCATAATAAACGATGCAAATTCTGACGTATAAATATACCTATTTGATTTGATGAGGTGACTGTACGTATTATTGTACACAACAGCCGGTCGATTCTGTTAGATTCTCACCGTGAGAAGTTAGGTGAAGTGAGTTGTCAAACCATCTGATGATAGGGATTGACTCTAATGACAGCTCAAATTAAGCTCACTTCACCCAAATTATCACTGTGAGATTTTTACAGAATAGCACTACAGCTTGTCGATTCTGTAAAAATCCCACCGTGAAAACTGAGGTGATGTGAGTTTGTTTTTGCTAGGAAATGACACTATTGACAGCTCACTCCACGCTCACTTCACCTAATTTTTCACGGTGAGATTTTTACAGAATAGCACCACAGGATTCGAATATTTATTTCAGGACCAAGCTTCCCACTGAATGCCCAAACCAGTAAAAGTATCAAGAAAATTAGTAGGCAATCGAAACACAGGCCTATTCAATATGCAAGGCAGCAGTTCGGAAGTAAAGCAAGACACTTGTAATGTATTTAAAATGCAAAGCATTCTTAATGTATTCTGTAAATAAATCTCATCTAAAACTAATCAGATAGTGGTTCTACAGAGGTTAATCTCTGAAACCACTCGGTGATTTGAATAATTCCGTCAGACTTGGAACTTGTGTAGGGCTATAAATATAAAAGTAAATCGCACTAAATGCGAAGTGGAGTGGTTTACCTGTAATACAGGAAAAGATAATTTAAATCAGGGTTATTGATTCTATATGAAAAGCTGAAGCAGTATGGAAATGCTTCTGAAACCCACTTTTACTAATTACATGTTTCAACGTCAGCCATCACCTTATTCATATTCCGATATGGTGTATACTCGTACCATACATTTGACAGTCGTTACGGGTAGTCAGAAGCCCGAAAGTCTGACAACCAGTCTCACCAAGGGCTATTGTATTACCCAGTAACTGGGTTGTGGAGGTCACATAGGCAGTCGCTCCATGTAAAATAGATATATATGATATACCATACATATAGAGAGCAATGATGGCCCAATGGTAACAGCCGCAACTTACGAGTTGTAGGTCGTAGGTTCGAACCCAGACAGGCGCATTACTGTGTGTAAATTATTTCATCACCACTGCTCTCAAAACGGTGAAGGAAAACATCGTGTGGAAACCGGCGTGTTCTAGAATCAAAAATTCGAAGACATGTGACATCTACCAACCCGCACTGGGCCCGCGTGGTAGATTACAGCACATTCTCTTTTGAAGGGAGAGGGGGAGGAAGCTTATGTACCAGCAATTGAAATATTTCAGGCTGATTATGTATATACCTTATGTAAAAAATGTTTCAACGTGCGGGTTTTAAATTGTAGGTAAGTAACCTACAATTTTAACGCCTATTAAACACAACCCACACCCAACCACCACCCACCCCAACCCATTAAATATTTTTTCATTTACGTATTTATTTGCTCTCATGCAAACTACACAATTTACAATAGATTACTTGTTAGTTTTTGTACATAAGCCCTGTAAATAAAAGTCAGGGCACTGCAGAACACAATATAGATTTGCTGTTGAGTTATTGAAAATTAACATAAATTGAATTAAAACCTATGAAAACACAGTATGGAGAAGGTATTAGGTACAGTCACGTAACTTACGCATGTACACTTGGTGCGACAAAACTCACCATTTTTTGTTGCACTAAGTGTACAGATGCCAGCACATCAAGCTACTATAATCTGTCAAATTTCTTTAATAGATTTTCAACTTTATCGCTTAAGCATAAGGTTTAAAGTTGATTGGGAAAATTTGACAGTTTCGGGTAGCTTGATGTGCTGGCGTCTGTACATGCGGAAATTTACTCCCACCACGCCAAAACCTTGCCACGTTACGTGCGGCGGCAGAAGACTTACAATACAATAAATTTCAGAAAAAATATATGTCTAGTAATCAATGTGGGTAGGACGCCCTCAGACTAGGTGGAGCGACGATCTTCGCAGGATGGCTAGTAGCAGCTGGATGAGAGTTGGCGAAAATCGAGCTGAATGGCGTGCAATAGGAGAGGCCTATGTCCAGCAGTGGACTGCTATAAGCTGATGATGAATCAATGTGGAAAGTCATGAATTTCAATTTTAGGCTGGGTTTGATAAAAAAGTGAGACCGTTTTCAGACAAAATATTTTACAGTACTCGGCGATAAATATTGCACATCGACCATGCTACTAATATTATACAATATCTTGAAAACTTTGTATTTTTGGTTCATGGAGTACCGCAAACCATTATTATGGATAACGGCTCACAATTTCAATCTAATGAATTTCAAAATTTTTTAAATAAGTATAAAGTTCCTTTTATATTTTATTCGCCTAAATATTGCAGCCACTAACAGACCAGAGGCCCGCTTTTCTCCAGTTCTATTTTGTTCTCATTTTCATTCACCCCCTAGGCTAGTTAATAATAAACTCTTATAACTCGTCCTCTTATTTATTTTAACAGTGCTCCCCTCCAGACTGAAAGTTAGGTAGGTGAGTGCTCAATGTGACTACAATTTCTTGGACTCTACCCAGGAAAATGTAACGTTACAACCTTTACCTTGTTTTGTATTTTATACAAAGAATAAAAATAATTATCAAAAGAAGCAAATCATAATTGTTTTAACAGCTCCTAATAGATACCGGACTGTTTGTATTTCGTGCGACAGAGATAACGCTTTACGAAGCCGAAATTAGCCGATTGTCTCTTTCCAAAGGTTGATGTGCAATATTTATCGCCGGGTACTGTACCAACTCAATCTACTTTCACAATCAAAAAGACTACCCTTAAAAATCTTTTTACGAATACCTAATCATATTAAATATACAAAACAAAGGCACCAATCTAGCAAAAGGGACGTCGCAAAAAGGGACACACTCACAATTTGTGAGAGATTAACAGTTTCCATTGATCCGTCGGCACCGGCCGTTTTGAATCCAATCTGTGCAAATTGTACCGATCCGTTTCGACAAAGTTACATAACAGTCCTCAATCGACGGAGGGTGAATTGTTCTCTGATGAGATTGTATTGTAACAGCTAAGCATATTACGGTCTAATCATTGGTTTTATTTCCAACTAGCTTCAGCCCGCGACTTCGTCTGCGTATTCTCCTTCCTGTTTTTTTTTTTTTCAAGATGGGAAATCATTAAATGACCTCTCCTGCTCTGGGTGGAGCGAAAGGGAGTGTCAGACTCTTACAGACTAAAACCCACCCGTGTTTCTTCCTTAGCCCTTTATGTTCCGGGCCAGCGGTAACCCTTTCGGACAATCCCGCTGAAACCTGCTTGGTTTTCCTTCTACATATTTCATTCCAGCCTACACACCTACTACATATCAGTGCAGAACCTAAGCTTATTCTCAACTTCTTGTAGCAGCCGTTGATTTCATTAACTAATTTTGTAAATGCAGCAGTATTTAGTAATCTGTTCGTTCGTGTTGCAAGTTTCGCTATTAATCGTTGATTTGAACCTTTTTAGTCTGTGCTGTGCTTAATGTGTAATTTCACTTTTCACCTATATTTTCTTCATACAAAAAGATAATTAAACGCTATTATTGTCCATTCTGGAGATTCTATAACCGATCATTGTCTTCATCATCATTTCAGCCGAAAGACATCTACTGCTAGACATAGGCCTCCCCCAAGCACCTCCACTTCGGCGGATTCTGTGCTTCCCGCATCCAACGGATTCCTGCGATCTTCACAAGGTCATCGGTCCACCTTGTGGGAGGCCTTCTAACGCTACGTCCTCCGGTACGTGATCGCCACTCCAGAACCTTTCGGCCCCATCGGCCATCTGTTACAAATAAAACAATCTGGTATAAATGTTTTCAAATGGTTTCTTTAATATGTATTAGTTTATTATTGTATAAGATTATTTGTGTTTTTTTTCTATGGGCCTTAGTTGCCTGATAATAAAATGATTATTATTATTATTATAAACAAGTTGCTATCCTTACTAATATTATAAATTCGGAAGTAACTCTGTCTGTCTGCTTGTATGTTACCTTTTCACGCCTAAACCACTGAACGGATTTCGACAAAATTTGGAACAGAGATAGATTGCTTCCCGGGGAAGGACGTAGGATAGTTTTCTATCCCGATATTCCCACGGGAGCAACACTAATGCGGGTGAAACCGCGGGGCGCTGCTAGTAACAAATAAAACAAACAAAAGCGTTTTACAAAATATCTACCACGCCAATTAACCGATTCGTCCATGCGCACGTAGTAGTTATTATTATTTTGGTTGGGCGCTCACGTCGCCAATAAAATTGTAGGATCAAAGAAAGCCTGAACACACACGGAACGGGACGCTCATAAAATTTAAATTTCGAACGAAACTTCTCGTTCTCGCTCTGGCAAACTAAAATGTAGAATGTATAGTGTGTATGGGCAGGTGGCCGAATGTATTTATGTACAGTCAATAAAGGAGATTGGTATCCAAGCAGCTGAGTACCAACTACTATCTGAACTTTCTAGTACGTGTGCTTTGTAGTTAAGTCTTTAACCTAACTTGTTCGAGTGTGTGCCTTATACAGAGTGAAAATAAAGGGTGGTAGGGAAATCGGCGCGCAGCCTGTTACCATGGATTCAGATCGGAAGTATTTGGGCCTTTGCCCATCAGTGGGACAATACATATAGGCAAAGAAAAAAACATTTTAACCGCTAGATTTTGCGCTTTTCTATAAAACTGATTATTTTTGATAGCTCATGAAAATGATGAATCATGTGCTGATTTCATGATTACAGTTTACGTGTTGATGTTCCTGCCACTTGTATTTTTTAAATACGAATGTTTCAATGTGTGCAAAGATATTTTGTTTTCTGCCTGCATACCGAACTTTTTGAATGAGTGTACACTGAAAGTTGTTTGCGGAGCTGTACAGAACTCCCCATTGGCGTTATCTGATACTCTTGACTTATAAGAAGTCAATGGATTTGGCTTTTTAACTCCCCCTTCGTAGAATGTTTCACGTTTGGCCTGTAACCTTATTCTCCGTAGTCGTAAATCGAGTAGGATATCGATGTTGATATTTTTGGATAGCATGGGCCCGTGTTTATGTGAAACATTCAATTTTATTGTACACGTTTGGGAAGAATTTACGGCAATTCTATAATAGATTTCAGTATTGTCAGCATAAAACCATGAAAATCTAAATGGAAATAGATGTACAGTACAGCAGGAAGTACGTGCAACTGCGTAAGTAGAAACTCGTTGAACTTTCTATGTTTTGAAACGAAAACAGAATATTGTTTGGGTTCGTGGTCGTATAAAGTTTAAGCCCTTTATATATTTGTCGAATAACGAGTTTGTTGTTCCCTGTATAATCCTTGAATTATAAAAGAGTGTCCGTGTAAATGCTACGGCCAGCAATAACAAGTCAGTTAACACTGTTCCAATTCGACACATTGTATTTCAGTATCTATAATATAAAAATGAATCGCAAAATGGGTTGGTAAGCGCATAACTCAACAAAGCCTGGACCGATTTGGCTGATTCTTTTTTTGTTGTGTTTGTTTTTGTCAGGAGAAGGTTCTTATGAAAAACGTTTAGAAAAAATAAAAAATGGTTGAAAAGTCGGTCTCAAGGGTAGGGTAGAGTAGGGGTATCGGTTGGGTAGGGGTAGGATACCAAGCGAACGAAGTCGTGGCCGGTCAGCTAGTTTCATATAAAAGCTTAGAGTTAATATTATTTAAATTTTACTTTTTTTCGGCTTCTTGTATCTCAACAATTTTTTTAAAAGAGTTAATCAACTCATTTTACTGACTGTACCAATCAAATTGTACCCCATTTCATCGATGTTATGACGGCCCAATAAATACATAGCTCGGAATGTCTGCCTCAATATTGTTTACAAATATGAGCTATTTTGATAAATCAATTGTATTGGTATCGTAATCGATAAACAAACAAGGTTGATACGACATGTCTAGACAGTTTCCATGTTATCTGACTAAATGACCCTCATTTCATCTCTATCTGAATGGTTTTATTAAAACCCCGTGTACTACAGTCCACTCACAGTTATTTTACCTCTGACAGCAGCAAACCAATAGCAACCTTATTGTAACTATCATAAAGATCATTGTAAATTTGTCAGACTTAAGATACGATAAGATAAGATTTCTTTATTTGTTAAATATTGTATACATATGTACAAGAGCATGCAAGATATTACATAGTTTGAGTCTAATCATGTTTAGCCGTAAGAATTAACAATACTAAAAATCGCAAAATGCAATTACAAAGTTGTAATTTAGAAACTTTACAAATTAGAAATTATTTTTCATGTTATAATGTCAAACTTCAATTTAAGGAAAAAACTTTAATGTCAATCAAATACAAGAATAATGTCAAAGTTACTACATGTCTGTCATTAAAAGATGTATGTCAAATTTACAAGATAGATGGCAAAATTACAACATTAATGTCAAAAATTACAGCCCATATATTTAATTTAATCTTAGTCTCAGGAAAAAGTCAAATATTCAATCAAAAACTCTTTCACCTAGAAATTCGGAGACATTATAATATGCTTTTTGCGAAAGAAACATTTTTAATTGGCGCTTAAATGCATTACTATTCAGCTCCTTCCAACGTTTAGGCAATATGTTAAGTAATTGCATCACTTTCGCTCGCTTAGTAGATCAGTCGCTACGATTTATTTTCGAGGTATAGCCGTGGGTTTGTATTGTGTAGTTATTAAATGAAGTAGTTCTGCACGAAGAAGACACAAAACACATCACCTAAAACTTCCATTTCGGATAGACTACCCTCTAAAACAAACATTTCTTATGGACGACAAAAACCTCTTTCATAGGGTACAAAGGATTGAACATCCCCATAACATTTTATTCGCGTTCGGATCGAGAAACAGGATGTTTTTATCATCTCGAATTGTTTAAAAGAAATGATCAGTAAACAATGATTGTAACAAGTTATTCTTTTCATCAAAGTACTTGCAAGTAAGTTGTTGTTGTTATTTTTAAGCAAGTGATAAACAAAACATAAACTGAACTTACTCGAATTTCGAAGTTAAAGTCAAATCCTTAGATGAATGATTGGTCTCGCTGCGTCGAGTGCAGCGAGACCAATCATTCATCTAAGTGCAGCGAGACCCAATCATTCATCTAAGGTCAAATCATTTATTTCAATATCAATCTGCTGATTTTGAAGCTACATTACATTATCACTGTACCTAAAAGCCAATTCCCGCAATTAAAAACATCAAAAATGTAGTCGCAATCTCATCACAGCGAAAACCAATGACTAAAACTTGTCAATAAGTTAGGGAAATAAGAAGTTTTTTGTGTTTCTATTTATCTAACATTATATGGAATAAGTCTGAAATAAATGTCTCATTATTATTATTTGACAGATTGAGATTGAAATCAGACTGTGAACGTTCTTAAAATTCGAGAATTGCCCCCCTCAGGGTCTTCATCTTCAGAAATCAGTCTGCCTCACCATTATTATCATACCTGATAACTGTGGTGGTTATTGAATCAAAATAATGTAATTTTTGCCAATCCTGTTTGTCACCGTATCTGACTGCAACGGATAAGTTTCATAGCAAAATTAAATTGGAGAGTGATATAATATTTATTTTTATGGCAATAAAATATGGCTGCGTCAAAATTATGAAACTGCAGCGACGGCTATATAATCAATGAATTTCTACTTACTTGTTAACTTTGATTAAAAATTGTGTGACACACAACACAATATTTTAATAAACTAGAAAATCAACCTTTTTGTAGACTTATTAAAGCATAATAACTTTAATTAAAACTATGATAATTAACTACTATTAAACTGGATAACTCGCCGTTTGGCCAAAACGGTAAAAAGAGCAATCAAAATCTAATCGTCAATGTACTTTAAAATTTTTGGATTAGAACATTAGCACCGTAGTATAAAAGACTGCGTAACGGCTACGGCGTAGGCCGGTTACTGCTACGACAGCTACGCGTACGTAGCGGTTACGTAACCGGTACACTTTAATCTAATTCAATGATCTTTAGAATGTTTTAAAAGCATCACTTTTTCAAGTTATTTTCTATGATAACTTAGTTAACTTGTTACTTTTGAGAGCCTTGTATAAAGAAAGATCTCATGTTTTACGAAACTTTATCAAAGTTGCGACCATCTTCAACACGTAATAGCTCAGGAACTTCAGTTATAATCACGTAACTCACATAAAATTCTTAGAACGCGCCTGCCTTCGTTCTAAGAATTTACTTGATATGAAACTCAAAGAAGAAAATAAGTAGAAAATCAAGGAACTAGCTCTAGATATACATTATTTTCTTCCATCATGCCTCGTTAGGGTTTATGTTGTAGTCTGATTTTCTTAATATAGTGCTTATAATAAATTATTCAAATTTTACACAAACGCCAACGTTTCTCTTTTTCCTTTTTTAGGTTTAAAATAAATCAAAAGTAATTTATTCAAATTAGGCTGAGAATCATTTCGAACGTCAAAATTACATAAGGCACGTCCGCCAAAATGCCCGCCAAGCTGAGAAGAAGTGGCGCAAGAAACCCTCCAACAGCACATCAATCAAATAACTCTGGGGTTTCCGGTATTCAAATATAACAGTAACTTCATTTATAAAGAGAACCGACTTAAACACTAATATTAACAAAATTAGGAAAAACGAAAAGGACGTCATTCAAGTGTCGAACTTTTTATACCTACCCAAAAATTAAAATAAAAAGGTATTATTTTCTAATTTGAAATAACATCTTGTGCATTTTTTTTACTATTACAGCAAGTCAAAGTTATAAAATTATGATTGTTGGCATTTTCAATCTCAAATAGCAGCCGGGAGAGGGATAATTTTAGTCTAAATTTAACCCATTTTAGAATTTCATTGTAATAGTAAAAAATGCTCAAGAGGTAATTTCCCATATGAAAACAGTACTTTTTTTATTGCTGAATGGGCCCTCTCTTGGCCTCGATCACGCCTGATGGAAAGCGTTGCATGAGGTCTATGATGGAACGAGCGTGCCCAGAAGATGCCTAAGGCATTGGAACTCCCACGCATCGACGAAACACAGCAGGCTGCTTAACGCCGGACTCCGGTGGTCGCAAACCAGGCGGGCGTTAGCCCTTCCACGGCATGGGAAGAATTGGCCAGTCAAATAAGGCGTTGGGTGTGACTGTCCAGGATGCGCCGAGCGCTCGGTTCAGTTCAGTAACTGGCGGAACAAACTGTTCTACACGAGGAGGCTTGTTCCCAAAAACTTTTTTTTTCCTGGCGGCACTTTTGTTTTTGGGTATGAAATGAATGATGTCCTTTTATCAGCCTAGCTAGGGTGATTCAGGATCAGTCACACGTGGTGATCCTTACTTTACAGTAACATTAATGCAAATATTCTATGTAGAATTAAATCCTGTTTTTGTATGTATAAACACGTAATTTCGCTACCACTTATCCAGCTGTGTTTTTGTAATGGCATTAGTACTGCTACGGCACGATCATTTCTACCCATTCAAATATTATGATTTCGAAAGTTACTCAGTCTGTCTGTCTGTCATTTATCGTTTCACGCCTAAACTGCTGAACCGATTGTTACAAAAGATAGATAGGTAACCCGGGATCTGAAGAAGGACATAGGCTACTTTTCATCTTGTATTTAAAAAAAACGGTCAAATGCGAGGCGAACTCGCGCACCGAGGATTCCGTACTTTGTAGGTAGATTATATATGTAAATAGGGATTTTTTTTTTTGTAATTCAACTACTTTATGATTTTCGGATTTCTTCCTTTACTTGTGCTATATGACATTGCTTTTTGCCAAATTTCACGATTCTAGGTCAACGGGAAGTACCCTATAGGTTTTGATTTCGGAACATAAACGCCCGAATCTTTTGATTGCTTTGACTTAAAAGTTTGATTTTTACACTGCTTCAAGGGATTGTAGCCTTGAGTATTTAATATTAATTTCAACTTGATAACTCCACGCGTTCCTGAGAAAAAGGGTCTTGGCTGACGGACAACGAAGTGATCTTATAAGGGTCCTGTTTTTCCTTTTGAGGTGCGGAACCTTAAAAATGATGAAATATAGACAGGCGAAGTCACGAGCAACAATTCTATAAGTTAAAACATATTGACCTATCGACGTATCCCAAGTTTTTGTTAATCTGTTTATCATCCCGGGGGAACTCCTGTCTAAGTCCGTCAACGAAGATACGGTCGCGTCAGAAAGTAGATGATCCGACAAAACAAGTAGGTACCTAATAAAAATTTTCGGACGGGCAAAAATACACCGTCAGTAGGGACAACTGTCAAATCTTGTTGACATTCATTCTTAGTTTGGATCCCGAACTAATCTCATGTCCGTAAGCGATACGGAATATGATATGAACTACAAAAACCACAGAAGAAAATACGGTCTTCGTTCGGTCCTTTGTTTCAAATGGCCTATAAAGCGACTCACAATAGCTTAACATTTAATTATTGTCTCCAATCCTGTTGCGGCCTTGCGGCACGTGACTTCTTTAATCACATTAATACTTTCTTAGCTAATCGTAGTCTCGACTTCCAGTGAAAAAAAATATCCTGAAGAAACCTATGTTTAATGTTCTAAAATCACGAACACAGTAAACAACCGTATGACGATTATTCTCACGAGAGACGACCTTTTTTCCCTAACAATAAAAGGTATTTGCCCTAAGATAAAACACGTGGATCTAATTATATTTTACTCTTTAAGTAATCAGTATATTCCTCTTTTCACATACACATAAAAAATTGCTCTCATTAATATTTATTTCTAAATAATGTCTGCGACAAAGAACCACACAACCTTTGAAATCTGAATTCTTTGAAATGAATAATTAACCCTTTATTACTTGACTTAGAATAAAGATATAATTTGGCCCGCAATTTTTGACGCCTTTGCCAAACCCACATTACAGAAGGCGGTACAAAGCAGCAAAATTGTTTTTTAATTCTTACTATATATATGCCTAAATCTAGTTCTTTCAAGGGCTTGGAACTTTTTATAAACGCGGTCTTTGTCGCCAAGAGACTACGTTATAGGCTGCGTTATATGTATGTATGTACGGTCACCAAAGGAAATAAGTAACCAGGGTCGTCGGATATAGTTGAAGTTTAGTAAGAAACTGATGTATGTTTTCGAACAAAATTTAATTTAATGAATAGAAAACAAACGGTCCATGTGACAAATTAAATTTAATTCGAAAACATCCATCGGTTTCTTACTAAACTTCAACTATACCCGATGGCCCTGTTTACGTATCTCTTATGATGACTATACGTCTAATACTGTTTCCAGATTAGTGAACCGTAACCACAAAATGTAACACACGTTGAAACAAATTGTCATGTTACATTACATGTTTTATTGCATGGGATGACCTATAGCCTATAGTGACCTTATTGGTGATGTTCTTCGCAACCGGCGCGCGTGTATGACCAGGGATGTAATAAATGTAAACGAGCAGTTTGTAAGGATTGTAGCAGGGGCGTTCTGTAATTTCTGCTTATCCCCATGGGAAGAAAGCGTGAGTTTATGTGTGTGTCTTACATTTCATGTTACGTTTTACCAATTTAATCGGTACTCAGCAATAGAAAGGTCGAATTCAGTGGACATGTGCAACTCTAATGCAGACTAAGTGGAGCCGCTGACTCTCAGCAACCCTCATTGTTCATTACAAAGGAAATCCGATTTTGGCACTCTCCATCCTGAGGTAACGCAGGACCCGTCCCAGTCAGGAAGTGCTGCAACAAATTTCAATCCTGCTTCTATTGTAGCGGCATCTACATCGCCACATTCGAACTACGCATCACACTGATATCACGCAAAATCCTGCATCACGCAAGAAAAGTTTACCACGCAACTAGCATATATAGAACGTTCCGACATCAATCGTCGGAAAATAAATCACCAGATGCAACATCCGTCTGGTCGGAAGATCCTTCCTTTTCTATGGAGAATGAGTAAATTTACACCCTCTTACTCATGCCTCTATACTATAAACAAACTCGGACACAACGTAACCAGGATGTACCAGCGAGCAGTACTTAAACTGTAGTGTCTGGCTCGTCAACCGCCCCGATTATAGTTCCGCTGCCTCCGTCACTATGTCCGAACTCTTAGAACCTAGGTCTAATATTTAAACGTTCTCAAATACCTAATAAATCCTAAACAAACTAAAACCATTCGTCTGCAACGGTTCGTTTCGAGTTCCCATTTAAAACTTCAGACGGTAATAATTACATTCAAACGAAATATCTCCGCTTATAATTCCTTTAAATTCTTTTCTAAAAAAGTTAAATTGTGAGTCCGAGTGTCGAAGGACAATGACTAGTTTTTACTTTGTTTAAATTTGTTCTCATGTAAGTGAAATGTAAATTTCTTTATGAGAAATAAATGTCTTTAACCAGAAAAGTATTGTCAAGCAAACTGACAATAACATTTCACTGTACTTAAGAGGGAACAAGGCGTGCGATTCTCCATATAAATGTATTCCCCTTTTTCCTTCCTGAGCAATGCCTCTAGAGCAATTTCTTTTTTCATAAAATCAAGGTCTGCTGTAAACACGTCAGTGTCACTTTCTTTTTTCAACAACTAATTAGTAAAGAGAATATGACTCTCTAAAAATAAAAAATGCCCTATTTTTACCGCCGTGATTAGAGAACTACCAGACAAATTTCACAAGTTTTTAACATAAAAACATGTTAGGAACCTAAACATACTCTTACTTAAAACGTTAATGTAAAAAAATATGGAATCGACTCAGTTTTCGAGGAGAAAAAAGGGGAATACGAAACGTCGAGCTCGTCAAAATATTTGTGATAATTTCAGTCTGAGCTGCAGCTGTCCCTATCACACATTACGGGGGTAGACTTGAGGTAAGGCGACGGCAATAGTTTCTTCAAATACGTATTTTTTAAATTTATCGCAGGCCCCGTCCCCTCTTAACTGAGTAAAAGGAATATAAAACCTTGAGAAGGTTGCGTCGCAGCCTGACGTCTTGTATAAGCGAATAATGCGATGCGACGCGATGTAGGAGGATATTATTTTCTCAGAATGGGTAGGAGCATGATTGGCCAGTAAAGGTTAAATCTGTCCAGTACTTCTCGTAGCTGTAGATATAATAAGGGGCTATTTTAAAAGGACGGTAGGCAAAACAAGGGCACTTGTTTATATCACAATGTGTACCAAGTTATCACTATGATTTTGAACGTGGAAATGAATAATTATTCGTTAAAAAATTTGCTGCTCAATACATTTTGTCCACTTACCTGCAAGTGCACTTAATCAAAAAATTGCCTCGACTAAGTAAAAAGAGGCATAAGCAATTATAAAAAAAAACCGGCCAAGAGCGTGTCGGGCCACGCTCAGTGTAGGGTTCCGTAGTTTCCCGTCCGTCACAATAAGTGTTCCCACTTATGAGTTTAAAAGTGGATATCCATCCATCGTATCTACGATTATACTACAAACAGTCCAGAAATTATTTTGTACAACTTTTTGTCTTTTTTGTACAAAAACTGTTGTTTCCATCGAGTTCAAAATAATTTTCCTAGAAAGTCCTTATAAAGTTCTACTTTTCAGATTTTTTTCATATTTTCTCAACTTATGGTTCAAAAGTTAGAGGGGGGGGGACACATTGTTTTTTACTTTTGGAGCGATTATTTCCGTAATTATTGACATTATCAAAAAATGTTTTTAGTAAACCCCTATTCATTTTTAAATACCTTTCCAACAATATATCACACGTTAGGGTTGAAATTAAAAAAAAAATCACTACCCACTTTACATATAGGGGGGCTACCCTAATAAAACATTTTTTTCCAATTTTTATTTTACCACTTTGTCGGCGTGATTGATATACATATTGGTACCAAATTTCAGCTTTCTAGTGCTAACGGTCACAGAGATTAAGCGAGGACGGACAGACGGACAGACAGACATGGCGAAACTATAAGGGTTCCTAGTTGACTACGGAACCCTAAAAATATATAAAGAGTAAAAATTGGTATATAGGTAAAAGTGGTATTGTCTAAAGTGAACAGCAAAAACTGTACAATTCGTACAGTTTTATGATGTCATACTGTGTTAAATTTGGTTTACTTCCATCACATAGCATCGCATCGGATTCATCGCTCGCACAGGACAGTGGACAGATAAACACGCTCCGTTAATGCCGAGGTGCAGTTGGTAGTACAAATAAAAGCTTGATACCTCTACTAACGTAGCAGGCATTCGTTCTTATTTCTTTGTACTGCGATCTTTAATCCCTAATTAGATGGGAGCAGCGGTATTATGTCTAGGGTTGCATTTGAACTAAGAGTTGTATTGTAGTGTCTGTTACGATTTGTTTGAAGATGTTCATAGACCTGTAATTTTGTCTCCTATGTTATAATCTACACTAATTACACTATTATAAAGAATTGAAGATTGTAAGTTTGGATGTTGGTGGTAATCTCTAGAAGTGATCTGATTTCGAAAAATTCTTTCACTGGCAGAAAGCTACAGTATTGTGGTATGTTGAGTCCCACGCGGGTGGAAGTCACGGGCAGAAGCTAGTACAGACACAAATTTTCCCAATCAACTTTAAACCTTATACGTTAGCGATAAAGTTGAAAATCTATTAAAGAAATTTGACAGATTGTAGTAGCTTGGTGTGCTGGCGTTTGTACAGACGCCAGCACATCAACCTATCCGAAACTCAAATTTTCCCAATCGATTTTGAACCTTATGCTTTAGCAATCAAGTTGAAAATTTATTAAAGAAATTTGACAGATGTAGTAGGTTGATGTGCTGGCGTCTGTACATACATAAGCTCACGGCTTTCGTTCTTTGGGGGTAGGCTGATACTAATACGCGATTCTTTTTCTTCTCCAATATATAACATTTTAATAAATAGTCGCGCGTACAAAATCAGCCTTTATTGTTCCCACTGCTGGGACACAGGCCTCCTCTCTGTGAGAGGGAGTGGGCCATAATTCACTACGCGGGCCCGGTGCGGGTTGGTAGATGATGTCACATGTCTTCATGTTTTGGTTCTAGAACATGCCGGTTTCGTCACGATGTTTTCCTTGACCGTTTTGGTGATGAAATGATTTACACAAAGTATAGCGTCTGTCAGGGTTCGAATCTACAACCTACAATTCGCAAGTTGCAGCCATTACCACTGGAGCACAACTGCTCAGTCGCGCGTGAAGTAACGTTTTTGAACTAGAAAAACAAAAAATAATAGGTAAACTGAACAGTAGGTAAAGGCTCCTTCAAACAGGCGCAACACGTGATAAAATCGCGCGCGACACAAAGGCGTCACAAGTCGCGCAACGAGCGGTGCCTTTATGTCGCGCGCTATAATATCGCGTGTCGCGCCTGTTTGGAGGAGACTTAATTGTTTTAGTTTACAATTTGCAATCAACAAACATTCGTGCTGCCTACTATTTATCGTCGCTTTGATAAATAAATAAACGGACTTAGAATTGATTTAATTAATTTCAATCGGATCCCCTGCCCGGGGTGAATGGTCATCGAAGCACGGAAGTGGCATTATAAAGGCTTAAAAGCCTTTTAATCTTCATGATAGGTATTAATTTGTTAATCAACTTGTAGGACAAATCCGGGATGAAATATTCTCCGTTGTAAAATAGTACGGGGGTTTGTGCATGGTAATTTACATTTACAGATGGTTTTTCTCTTTGATTAGATATTTTGTTTTTGCATAAGTAAGTTTAAATTATATTTTTATTTTTAGATCCCACACTATAAAATTCGGAACTTATATATTTTGTCTTCCTGGCATTAACTTGAGAGCCCTGACCCATAACACAAGTTCAATCTAACAAAAATAAAAATGAAATTAAACATTAAAAAAAAAACTTAGCTTTGGTGTCAGAGTTTTATAACTCTGTATAAACCTACAATTTATAAGACTTTATAAGGGTATGACAAATCAAGTGGTAAATGTAAATTGTTAAACTGGAAAATAAAGATTATTGTCATTATTTATTATTATTAATTTGTGGGAAACATTTTGATGCGAAATTAGTTACAGTATTGTATGAATACTTTACAGTTAATGGCATTATCATCCTATAATGTTCCCACTGCTGGGACACAGGCCTCCTCTCTGTGAGAAGGAGTGGGCCATAATCCACTACGCAGGCCCAATGCGAGTTGGCGGATGGCACGTCTTCTTATGTATGGTTCTAGGACATGCCGGTTTCCTCACTATGTTTTCCTTCACCGTTTTGAGAGCAGTGGTGATGAAATAATTCACACAAAGTAAAGTGCCTCCTTGGGTTCAAACCCAGGACTTGTAAGTCGTGGTCGTTACCACTGCGCCACCAGTGCTCTATCTTAGTTTAATGGACTTGAGTTTTAATACCATTTCTATATTTTATATAACAGTCTGACGTGCGTACCTATTACGAGCTCAGACCAAATAAAAAGTCAAGACATAGCGCTGCGAACAATACATACAGTGAAGCATGCAAAAACTACACCTCCGCTCTGTGCATACACGCTCACACGCACACTTCAAACTACACCTCACTGTGTGCACAAATTTTTACGAAACCGGTCTCACTTTACTGCTGAGAGCCTTTTTTTCAGGATGGGAAATCTTCAAATTATGATCCCTCCCGCTCTGGGTGGAGCGGACGGGAGTGTCAGACTCTTACTGACTAAAACCCGCCCGTGTGCCTTCCTTAGCCCTTTATGTTCCAGGCCAGCGGTTATTTGATCTGAGATTACAAGATGTGAGAACGTAAACGAAGCAAATGGAGTATGTAAGGATCGTTACAAAAACACGTGAAGATGTAAATTTTATCGGATGACGAGTTTTTTTTAATGTTTATACTAACCACCGAGAACTTTTACATCCTAAAGGAACCTCTATACGACCACAGCATGATTCTAGGTCTCTACGCCATCAACATTGATGTTTACTAATGCATCATTTTCCGCCTCGCACCCCCCTTTTTCATTTGTAGATCCGCGCGATAGAAATGCTGAAATTTTTTTTTAAATTCCATTTTTTTTTCCAATGTAAGACGCCAGCACATCAAGCTACTAAAATCTGTCAAATTTGTTTAATAGATTTTCAACTTTATCGCTATAGCATAAGGTTCAAAGTTGATTGGGAAAATTTGACAGTTTCGGGTAGGTTGATGTGCTGGCGTCTGTACTTCAAAGGCAATTTCATAGTCAGAAAAGTAGTTTCTTAGCTTCAATACAACTCAAATCAATCTGCTTAGCCTTTTTTCAGGGATCTCGCCGTTTTGCTGAAAAGATTTTGCCAAAAATTCTCTACCCAAACAAATTTTAGCAACCTTTTTTATAGCAATACAACGTTTGGAATGATTTTAGTACGCGCATTTTCATATGGTCAAAAATTTTAACTTGGCAGAATATTATCAAGGATAATGTCATTTAGGCATTTGGTCTTTAATCAAATGATTTATTACAGCAAAGAATCTTTAGACAATAAATATTTAGGCAAATGATTTGTTATGAATACAAATATCTAGACAACATTTTTTTTTGGATTACGTGGTTTTACTTACATAATTACTTTTTTAATTACATTAGGCGACGTTGAATGCAAGAGCGAGCGAAGGGCACCCCGAGGTTCGGTTTTATTAGGTTACTTTAAACCCTCATAGAAATAGGAGCCCCGCAAAGCGGGGCTCCATCGATATTGAATGCTAGAACGAGCGAATGAGAATACAAATACCTTTACCTTATCTCATATTAAACAGGGCCAATTGAAATCATAGGCAGATAGAAATAGTGGCCCCGACGGTACTAAATATTTGACTTATTTTGTGTAATTACTAACAAATTGGATTCTGTGATCTGGATAAATAAATGATTATTATTATTATTTATTTTGCGCAAAATATGTTATACCAACTGAAATATTTGACTACATTAAAATTGGTAAAAGTACTAGTTGGTAAGCAAGTTATTGTTTAAACGTTCACTTGCCAAACATTAGGTTTGCGTTACAATTTTTTGTGATGTTTATTTGCTAAGTAATCATTTGGCAAATGAAATTATGCGGAAACTTGTTTGGGAAGTGATAATTTGTCAATAAATTTTCGATGAAACAAAAGAGACCCTCTTTTTCAACCATTTTGGAGTCGGCTTCCAGTGCAAAACCAGATGCAGCTGAACACCAATATTGTACATGAATCGACTGCCTATCTGACCTCCACAACCCAGTTACTGGATAACACGATAAACCTTGGTAAGACTGGTTGTCCGACTTTTGGGCTTGTGGCTACCTGTAACGACTGTTAAAGATCTACGAATGACAGTCGGAACCAACGGCTTAACGTGCTTTCCGAGACACGTAGGGGCCTCGATATATAATGAATGCTCACCCATCCACGAACCGATCGCAGCAAAAGTATCTTAAACTTCGGTTAATCCGTGTGGCTGGTATAATAACCTAGACACGAGCCCCTCCCTGCACAAATTAATAAAATACGACGCCATTTTACTTACAAGGAGTAACAATTAAACCTCATTAACTAACACAGGTGCCAGTAGAACTGTTTAATCAATCATCCAGCCATAACCTTAGTGCCATGTACACATGTATTCAACTAGCCGTTTCTCGTTTATATTATATGTACCTGCATGGCTGCACGTAAAACATAATGTATGTACACTGGTAGCCAGGGACCACGGAGCAGAAATAAATGGAGTGTTAGGTACGCGTTAACGGTAAACTACTTCGGTAAACAATTTAGAACGTCAACGCAGTCAGCAATAGTCTACGAGAGCTAGTTTTTCACTTTTCTTTACCGACGCACGACGATATACCACAATGGTAATCTTGGCAACGCTTTACCTTCATTGCATTTCTCAACCAGCAAATTCGAATAAATATCGTATCACTCCATTCATACAACACCTGGAACAGAGACGGTTCGTTAGCATTTCCGTAAGTTAAGCTGCTGCCCCGTCTTGTGGACCACTTGGGAACTAGATTTGAGGACAAATTACAACCGCCATTGTCAATTATTAGTTAGCCTGAGATTTTGGTTATAATAATTGTGTTGTGGACTAGACGGTGGTCATTTTGTGCACCTTTGTTCAGTGGTTATGGTGATATCGTGTCTTTAAGGACTGTCTTTAGGTAGGGTAGTTTTATTTATTTAAAGATTACGAACGAGATACATTACAATTATCTTTTACCATTATAGAATTTGTATAATATACATTGTCCTGTAATGCACACTCAATTACAGGTAACAACAGCTTACACATTATCGAGTACACAATACACATGCTCCGAATATAATTATAATTAAATTATAAATATATAAAAAAACAAGAATGTGCTAATAAAAGATTTACACGATTTAAAAGAAAAAAAAATACATTTATAAAATACAATAAAACAAAACAAAGAAAAAGTAGTAGTAGTAGTAGTTTTATATTGATGTTAATGTCTTCTTTCATTTCAGACAAGCTACCTATGGTTTACCTACCTACAACATAATATAAATATAATAAAATAATAAAATATTTTTTTATATATTTTTTTTTAATAATATATTTATGTCTGTAATTTATATGGTGTACATAATAATGAGTATTCTATTCTATTCTTTTCTAATATAATTTCACGTCCTGGTTTCCCGAAGGGTTGGGCAGATGTACACCTAATAGTATACCCACATTTTGCCAATAGGGAATATGCATGAATTTTTTTCATGGCATTTATTAACAAAATATGAAAATACCGTAGTAGAGATGACAAAAAGTGAAATTAAAATTAAAATCGGCCAAGAAACACGGCCGATATGAGCATTTAAAACTATTAATTACACACCAATTAGACAGAGAGATCCGACATAGACTGTGACGTCACATGTCACTACGGCCATATAAACTCCGTGTTAAATTTCGTTTTGCGAGAAAGAGATAGAAACAAATCTTCGATGGCTCATATCTTTTTTAATTTCATAGTTATCCGAAAAACAGTTTTACTAAACTGTTTATTACATGAATGAGGATTAATTTTTTAAATAAAAAAAAATCATGCATATTCCCTATTCTGTTTAAGTCCAATATAATAGAGTTCGAGCTTATTTACCATCAATCAATCAACTCGTCCTATTGCAGTCCACTGCTGGACATCGGCCTCTGCCAGACTACGCCCCAACACCCTGTCCTCCGCCTTCCGCATCCAGTCTGTCCCAGCCACCTTCTTTAGGTCGTCACTCGTCCGTCAATCTAGCTGGTAGGCGTCCCATACTACGCTTGCCGATATGAAATTAGAGATAATTTCATAATGTCCAGATCCAGGATCAGAAAACCAACCCCATCCAACTGCTCAGGGGGGTGAAACAGGGGGATGTAATATCCACTAAATTGTTTACCAATTGTTTATTACCATCAACTGAAAAATCCCAGGTAAAATTAACCTGTAGCGGTATCTACAACGCCAGATGCGAACAACGCGTCATACTGACGTCACGCAAAATCCTGTATCTCGCAAGCAGAGTTTACCGCGCAACTAGCATAGATGCAACGGCCTACATGAATGATCGGGCAGTTGCCCGTCTGACACAACACCCATCTGGTCGGAGGATCTTCCCTTTTCTATGGAGGGTTACACCCTGTTCCTCATAACTCTATTAACCTAATAACACTTTTTCCGACCTGGGAACCAAACCCAGGACCCCATGCTCAGCAATAGAGCTTACGACCACTAAACCAACTAGGCAGTTACTACGTATCTTGTTACCAAAACACGGTAAGTTTAGATAAACAACGGTAATTAAGAAGTATTGTTACGAAGAATGTGTAAAAGGCTCAAGCCATGAAAAAGGAGTAGTGGTGGCTAAGTGGTAACGGCCGTGATTTACGATCTCTAGGTCTTAGGTTCGGACCCAGACAGGCGCATTACTTTGTGTAACTTATTGCATCACCACTACTCTCAAAACGGTGAAGGAAAACATCGTGAGGAAACCGTCATGTCCTAGAACCACGCAGACATGTGACATCTACCAACCCGCACTGGTCCCGCGAGGTAGATTACGGCCCACTTCCTCTCATCGAGAGAAGGCCTGAGTCTCGGCAGTGGGAACATTATAGACTGATTTATGCATGAAAATCACTTCAAAATCCATCTGATAATTACGAAGGTCATGTAGGTAACGGACGCACGTTCACGTCCGCATATTGAATAGCAAAGCTATGCAGCTTAATGTAGTATAATATAACACCCGTATTGCATGAAACTATAATAATATAATTACGTAGTCGCCATGAGCAAGCACTTTGCAGTACAAAGACGATGTGTATTTAACAGGCAGTTACATACCTAGTATTGTTACATGGTTAGCTAACACAAGAAAATAGGTACGTAATAATTACCATAACATCATGCTTAAATTATTTAAAAAAAAATATTTATTTGTGAATGATTCTAATCGTAATTTTTATTAATAATTAAATGCAATAATTGTATTTTTTAAGTCAACTTCCGATTTATAAAAAGTATTGTATTGACTTTTCGTTACGCGCCGCTCCCCCACTTACCGACCGAGTCGAGTATAAAATAGGGTGCGCGGCGCTCGACAGATCAGAACTTCTGATCTGTCGAGCGCCGCGCACCCTATTTTTTTAAATTAGAAATAATTAAATGCAATAATTGTATTTTTTAAGTCAACTTCTGATTCAGAAGTTGACTTAAAAAATACAATTATTGCATTTAATTATTTCTAATTTCAACAAATTAAATTATCTCGCACATACTTATTAAATATCTGTGTTATTGTGTGTTATTACTTTTAATTTATATTGTTTATTTTATTATATCTAAAAGGGGATTGAAGATTTTTGGAAAACCTACCTGTCGTACGTATTTTGTTGCACAGATGTTTGATTATTTTAAACATTTGGAGTGATTATTCTAAACATATATGCCAGTAGTTGTAAGCAAGTTCAAAAAACATGGATGTCACTTGAACAACTTCGAACGTTAATATCTCGGAAACTTGACACTATGCGGGGTTTGGTCACTATGTTTTTTTTTTTACATCCAGAATCTTTAGTCCCCATTGACCATCCGTATTGCAAGCAACAGTAACCTCTATTTGTAACAGGTAGGTACGTATACTAACACCAGCCCATTATTGTCCTTCTCTCCATCCATCCATTCCATTATTGTTCTTCTTTCTTCTTGTCTTGTCTTGCTCAAGACAAGATCGCGATTTTAAACTTATAATTATTAACTAAAGGGTTCAATATACAGTGACATTTAAAAAGCTCCATATATTTAACAATACACCTACACTGTCTGGCCCTAGACAGACATATATCACTCCTTCACGACTTCTAACATATCACCGAGCTTTACAAGTTTAACTTTTCGCTACGTCAGCTGATCGGCCGTTGACCTCAGCTCAGCCGCAATCCCAAATAACAGAGGGCACTAAATCACCATGTTTTATGTACAAACTTTACGCATAAAAGACACTTTATCAAGCTGAACTTTACTCAATAATTTGATATCAATATGGTCTTCGAAATATTCGGAGTCGATATTTTTTAGTTAGTATCGAAAACTTACACAATAATTTTTTGAGACCTTGTGACTTGCGTACTGAAATAACATTATTTGTCTACATGGTAAGGCTTTTCTGTGCCCTTAGGAACAGTACTATCACTCACCTTTGGCATACCTACAGTCACGTGATTGCAACCACAAGCACCCGCGAAACGTGTTACTATTAAGACAGAAATAGTACTTAGTTCTTAGTTCTATTCTATTCTATTCTATTCTAGTTCTCTTGACGAGGACCATAACTAGCAACTACGTAACTAACGTAATACGAATGAACATTATTTTACATCCTCTGTGCGTCAGAAAGTAAGTTAAGGGGCTTACATGACGTAAAGCGCGGTCACTGTAGGACTGCATAGAAAAGAAAGAGAAGCGCGATGACACAACGCTGGTAATTTATTGCAAAATATGAAGCAATTATTTATTTATAAAAAATCTATTGTTTGGACTAAAAAATTAAAACACTCGTATTTTAGTATATTGCTTGTAAAATAATCTGACAAAAAATCATAATGATTGTATGTATATTAGTAAGGTTTTTATTGTAAAAAGAAAGTTTTTAGAGGTATCTTCATGATTTTTTTATATTGTATCAAATTTATTTGTATTATGTTTTCAACACACTGCCTACCTAGCATATATCCTGAAGAATCACTACATAGTATAAAACAAAGTCGCTTTCTCTGTCCATATGTCCCTTTGTATGCTTAAATCTTTGAAACTACGCAACGGATTTTGATGCGGTTTTTATGACTAGATAGAGTGATTCAAGAGGAAGGTTTATATGTATAATAATAATAATAATGTTTCCGTGCGAAGCCGGGGCGGGTCGCTAGTATCATATATTTTTCTGATTTTGTTTACTGTAGTCGATCATATACTTTTATTGTTTCTAAAACTTGCGTTGTTTGTGTTTAGGTCCTGTAAGCCCCTTAAGCCGTTGAGTCCGGCTATCATTTGTAGACCGTTTGGACATATTGGACTATCGCTGTCAACCAGACCTAATATTAAACCCCTCTGCTAAACCAACCTCGCTGCCGTTTAGTTTAACCAAAGTTTTAACAGGATTGGAATGAAACATAATTTGAAAAAGTCCAATAGCCAAAACTCACAGTACTTCGAAATGGATTTATTTGAAATGTGTGCACTAAAAATCCAGTTAGGTGCCCACTAGTATTTAAATCTGTAGACAAAATATGCAACTGAGTCCAATGTCATTGGTTTATTCATAGTCATATTTTATTTGTATTCCATAATGTAATGTTACCGGGTATTACAATGCCTTAAAGCTAAGGTACAAACAATTACGGACCAAAATGATACCTTCACAGCAAAAAATATAAAACTGATTAATTCTTAAAACAAAAACAAAAATAAAATTAGGAAAACAAATTGTCAACTATTAAGATCTATTATGAACACAGTTTTTAGTTTTGTTTGCTTTTTAAGACCTTGGTCCCTTAAAACGTTTAAGATTTCAGATAGTGTGTTTTTGGCAAGGACATTTTTTTTTTGTGTTTAAAAATTAATAGGTTTAAAGTACCTAAGCATTTAGAACAGAGGTTCTGGAGAGCTAGCGCGTACTGAAAGACATAGCGTTGGAAGGCCTCCCACAAAGTGGACCGATGACCTTGCCATGTGAAGGTCAAGGAATCCGCTGGATGCGTGAAGCACAGGATCTATCGAAGTGACGGTGCAGCAGTGGACGTCTTTCAACTGAAATGATGACGATGACGGTGATCTAGGCGGTAAAGTTACATTGGTTATTTTGGCTTGAAATATAAAACCCTGCTTTTCGCGGACACGTTCTGCCCCAAGTCGTTTCATATTATAAATAAATAAAATAAAATTCATTTAATTCAGGCAAGACCCATATTTACATAAAATTAAAATATCACACTGCCTAACTGCCACAGAATAAAATTTCTCTAAATAAAATACAAATGAAATAAATTAACGAAAACAAATTAAAAAGGTAATGGAATTAAAATTAAAATACAATGTCAAAGCAATTCAAGTAAACGAAAATTAAAAGATACAAATTGTCAGGGTCACAAAATTAAAAATTAAATAAAAAGAAACAAAAATTCAAAATATAAAAACAATACAGAACAGGTCACTACTACATCAAGCCATTATAGCCGTGTAACAAGAAACTACCATGAAATCATATTACCTTGGGGAAAAAGTATACTTAGCTCCCATAAAGCGAGAGCAATCAAAATAAATCCTAATAGAGCCAATCACTTCTGAATTCTACGAATAAAGGAACATAAGATATTCGATATCGCAAGTAATCGGACATTAATAAGTCGTCTTGTGCTTGTAAAGCGGAACTCAGGTCCCACGGTAGTCATATTGAACGTTGGTTGGCTGACACATAACAGAATTGCTTTCTTCAGAAGGGACGTGCTTTACTTGATACTTCAGAAGATTATCTACAAGCACACAATGAATACTGAACTTTAAATACTGTTGCAGTGAGTGCAATTTTCTATTGCAACGCTCCTCTTTCCTTTCACCGCAGTCACTCTCATTCAATAAGGGTTTTCTCTAGTCCGTAAATCCTCCGTTCAGATGTTTCTATAAAGCCATGCAACTAGTCATTATTTCTAAATTTTTTATAACATAGAGTATTGGCGAAATGGAATAGCATGTAAGGGTTTTTACTGGATTGTCCGAAAGGTAAGCGGGATTGTCCAAAAGGGTTACCGCTGGCCCGGAACATAAAGGGCTAAGGAAGGAACCCGGGTGGGTTTTAGTCAGTAAAAGTCTGACACTCCCTTCCGCTCCACCCAGAGCGGGAGGGGTCATTTGATGATTTCCCATCCTGAAAAAAAAAAGGGTTTATTTCATGGCGGGCTCACCGTGATTTGCAAAAACACTGCTCTGCGGGGTAACTGCGTAACACATTATCAGCAGGAATGGCTTTCATTTATACAGTTCAACAACATTCATTGCGTTGTTTACGTTGTTGAGCAGACACATTTTTCGAACATATGAAGCAATGGATTAGCAATATCCTTCAAAATGATTCAGATTGTGATTGATATTGTGGTACGCAATTAGGGCGATGGTTATTCAGATAGTCAGTATCATCTTACTACCTGCATCTTGTATCTACCGCCCACAGATAAAACAAGTATTCACGTTCACTTTTCTACGGACTCGGGAATTCATCTCATGCGGCTGTTTATGGGTAAGTTCTTCATTGAACAATTTGGTTAAGTTCTGTTGTAGGCCGTAGGTTCGAACCCAGATAGGCGCTATCTAGGTATATCTAATCACTATATTGCTCTCAAAACGGTGAAGTAAAGATCGTCATCGTAAGGAAACCGGCATGTCCTAGGACCAAAAGTTCGAAGAAATGTGACATGTACCAAACCGCACTGGATCCGCGTGTTGGATTACGACCCAATCTCACAGAGTGGAGGCATGTGTCCCAGTAATGGAAATATAGGAATATAGAATTATAGGCTCATTATGTTATGCTTTTTAACAAAAAATGCCACTCATTCATCATCATCAAAAGTAAATACAAACCATTTACACTAGATACTAAATTAAATGACTAATAACTTATGTTATACTTATGCTTCATTGAACGTTGACAGGAATAGATCTTCTGTGCGTCCCTACACTTTGGCTAACATACTAACGGCTAATGTCCTCTGTGGGGCAGACACAGTGTGACGTAATCGATGTACCCGTCACTGTAAAGACGATTGCGGAATAGGTTGACCTCTAGAGTATACATCTATATGTGTGGGTACTGGGATAGGATGGCCTCTCCATCAATACGTAATCGTCTTGCTACAGAGGACTGAATAGGATATTATCGTCAGGTTTCTCGCGTAGAAAATTGTAATTATAGTAAGGATGGTAGTGATATTGACTATAAGATATTATAATAAAACTTTAAAATGTTATAATAAAATACCTCCCCACATTCTTCAACTGAATGAGATAAAATTCAAGTCTTGTATAAAATACACTCTTACTTAGAAACTGAACCCCCGCTCAAAATTTGTGATATATAGGTACTCACAGTTCAACCCATTCTGTGGCATTTCTGACAGCTCAAAAGCGCGAATTTTTCCCCAATTCATAAAAGCCTTACTTACGTAATTATTTGCTTTGCTCTCGTATTTAATTTTGTGAGCGTATTTGCTGTACATATTATTTTAACCTACTTTCCATGCTTTCTGGTTGCAGAGATTTTACATTAAGAATATAAGATAAAAAAGAAACAGATCGAGATGTATCTTTTCATCTCATCTGACTTTGTACAATAATGACGTACAAGTTTTACAAATGGAATACCTACTTTCAAAGTGTATAATATTATCTCGAAGTACATAACATCTTGGTGCATCTTACAACCAATGATTTTATAAATAAAAAAACCGGTCAAGTGCGAGTCGGTCTCGCGTACCGAGGGTTCCGTAGTAATTTACGTAAAAATTTACGGTTTTCGGATTTTTTCCTTTACTTGTGCTACATGATCTTCCTTCTTGCCAAATTCCATAATTCTAGGTCAACTGGAGGCACCCTATAAATTTTGATTCCCTCGAGAGTGTCGAAATATACGTTTTTTGCGGCTTAAACGGCCGTATCTTTTTTTTCGTTAACTTGGGTGTTTTATTTTTTCACAGTTCAAGGCACTGTAGAGGTATCGAGTTGAAATTAAAACCATATACTCAGGGTATATGGTTTTACTTTCAACTCAATACCTCTACGCGTTCCCGAGATAAAGGGTCTTGGCAGACAGACAGACAGACAGACAGACAGACGGACGGAAGGACGGACAACAAAGTGATCTTTTATGGGTTCCGTTTTTTCCTTTTGAGGTAAAAAAGGTAGACCCGCAAGTGGCACGTCAAAACTTGGCTAATTAGCCAAGTTTTTTTAGTCTCGTCTCTTTTTCGCTCCCGATAATTACGACATGCCGTTCTATTTCCACGTGTCATCGTCATCTAATAGTGGGACATTTTGCCATTTTTGGATATCGAATGTTGGGTAGGTAACCTATCCACGTCTTTTTACTTATAATGGATATAACAGTCAAAAAGAAAGGCCCATCCTTGAAACGACACGAACATCTAGAAACAAAATAGCACAAAAGCAATAATCAAGAAACGAAATTGCGAGCTAACCTAACAAAACAAGTAGACCGTATATTTGCAGCCGTCTAATAAAATGCCAAATTAATAATGATTTTCCCTTTACGAGTATCTAAGTTAATTAAGATTACATGTCTCTCTTCGTCATCATCTGCCTGGCCTTTTCCCAACTATGTTGGGGTCGGCTTCCAGTCTAACCGGATGCAACTGAATACCAGTATTTTACATGAAGCGACTGCCTATCTGACCTCCACAACCCAGTTACTGGGTAATACGATACCCCTTGGTAAGACTGGTTGTCAGACTTTCGGGCTTCTGACTACCCGTAACGACTGTCAAAGATCCACGAATGACAGCCGGGACCAACGGCTTAACGTGCTTTCCGAGGCACGGAGGGGTCACGGTGTATAAAGATGGTCACCCACCCACAGACCTACCACGGCAAGTGTAGCTTAACCTGATCGATCGACCTGTATGGCTGTTATTATTTAGCCATGGGCGCCTCCATGTCTCTCTTATTACATGACTCTCTTGTCGTCAGTAAATATAACTCGCAAAGCATAAAATACGTGGGATGTATGTCACACAGATTTACAATTTAGCTCCGCCGAACTAATTGGATGCAGGTAACAAAGTTTGCGCGCGTAAGCCCCGCTTACTCCGTGCGCCTGCTCTGCTGAATAATTTTATTGCTTCATATGCATCAAAAAATTGACTCGGCGCGATGACATCGTCGCAATTTTTTTGGGATTATTTTTTAATTGTATGCCTTTGTAATTGTTGTGAAAGTTTATTGGCTGCCGGGTTTTTTGAAAGATAAATATTTTAGGAACGTAAAATGGTAAGTTAGTTTGACAAACAAGGTTGAAATGGAGTTAAATTTTAGAGTCTTACGTTTTTAGATTGCAGGCGAGGTTGCATAAAATTACGCCGGAAAGAAACCTGTGTGCTCGGCTGACACACCTGTGAAGCAAACCAGTATTGAGCTCTTCTGCAAAAACGTAGGTAAAGTCAAAATTTCGTATATGTCTAAAAACCTCCATACAAATCAGCCTATAATGTTCCCACTGCTGGGACACAGGCCTCCTCTCGGTGAGAGGGAGTGGGCTGTAATCCACCACGCGGGCCCAGTGCAGGTTGGTAAATGTCACATGTCTTCGAATTTTTGGTTCTAGCACATATCGGTTTCCTCACGATGTTTTCCTTCACCGTTTTGAGAGCAGTGGTGATTAAATAAATAATTTACACAAAGTAAAGCGTCTGTCTGGATTCGAACCTACGACACACAACCCGTAAGTCGCGGCCGTTACTATTGGGCCACCCCTGCTTTAAAAACATCCATAGTTCGCTTCAAACGCCTGAACTAACTAATCGAAACACGTCCACGAGACGCGTAACTTTTTGATACAATCTCAAAAGCATTAGGTATCGTGGTCATCCATTCAATCGTCTTCTAATATTGTATTACTAGGACTTCATTCTCTTCCATTCTACTAATCTGCAACTAAGAATGAAGTACGTACCTTCATTTCTATTGTTATCTCAACTCAAATAAAGACTCATGTGGCACATGATATAAATCCAATTCTACAGTTATATTAGTACCTCCAAATTGAATTGAAGCCAGGCAGCAAATTATCCAGACAACTGACAGGAAGACAGATTAGCTAGGTCATATGTTCCTAACACGCCGGCTTCGAAGTAGAGTGCACACAGACGCACAGTGCACACGTTTTCAGGCAAAAAGGCCTAGATTATTTTTGTTCAATATAAGTTATGTAAATTATGCTCAAAAAGGTGGACCGATATGCTGGTGTACAGTACCCGGCGATAAATATTGCACATCGACCTTTACCTTTTTTTGTATTTTATACAAAAATAAAAATAATTATCAAAAGAAGCAAATCATAATTGTTTTAACAGCTCCTAATAGATACCAGACTGTTTGTATTTCGTGCGACAAAGATAACGCTCTACGAAGCCGAAATTAGCCGATTGTCTCTTTCCAAAGGTCGATGTGCAATATTTATCGCCGGGTACTGTAAGATGACTGATCCATAAAGTGCAAGACTGTTGTTGTGGCGATGCTTAGAGGTGAACTACGTCCAGCAGTGGACGTCTTTCGGCTGAGATGATGATGAAGACTTGTCTGAAAACTTCTCTAAGCACATTTTGGCATGGAAATTACCTAAAAGCCTTAAGTTACTAACCTGAACGAATACAAATAACTAATTTATTTTAGCTGTAAAATTAACATGGACATTTTAATGAAACTATGACTGCATGCATTTCCATAAAAACGTTGTCCTGCTACAAAGCTCTTATTGGATACTGTGCGACGCGACGAGGTAATTTCATTGAGAGATTCGACCGCCGTCGACACCTACACGTTAATAAAGTTAACCCACGAATATACCCGCGTAAACAGGTAAGCTTTTAGTCGCAAAGAAATTAGTTGCAAGCTTATAAAATTGCTGCTTTTTAGAATTTCAAACTAGATTACGCTATAATATATGTACATGTGCACAACGTGCTAGTTTTTTCTTTGTTTGTAATAATCCTTGTAGGAGTCTTGGCTCTCGTGTTAATTCAGCACGTAACTGCTTATGTAGATTACTCTACTAGGTACAACACAATGATCATACAGAAACAAAACACAAAATACTAATTTTCCTTTGTAAATAGAACTACCAAAGGAAGTCGTCCCCCAACCCGCACTGGGCCCGCGTAGTGGATTATGGCCCACTCCCTGTCGCAAAGTGGAGGCCTGTGTCCCACCAGTGGGAATATTATAAGCTGATTATGATATGATATAAAGTGGAACTTCAACTACATCCTTCTTGATTGTATACGTCTTCTATAACCTTTTGACCGCCACGCGTCAAAAAATCGAAAACGTGACCTCAGCGTCAAAGTCTGTCATGTAGTCGAACCGTGGCGTGCTGGGCACATTTTGGTTTGTCATCTATACATTTCTGTGGCGTTCAAAAGGTTAATAATGGGATACTTTAAAGGAAAATGTTAAACTAGATAGTGAAGAATATTTCATAATATTCATCGTCGAAAGTTGAGGATACATTTATCGCGAGGCACGGTACGGCAGGCTACGGCTCAATTTAGTAAGCAGCACTTGGTAAAAAACATAAATCTTAAAACTTCATTACTCGCTTCGCCCACAAGTTGGTTTTTCTTCCAACAAGGCGTTGATGTTTACGATTTAAAAGGTTTTCGACGTAAAATATTACTGTTGCCGACACTTCACCGCCTCCGCCTAATGGTTAAGATGTCAGGTAAAGGAAATGCTGCCTGTGGGTTCGATGACACGTTCCAAAAGTATGAAAAACAAAAGTTTCCTTTTTATTTCAAGTTTGAAGACACGCGGAGTGTAGGCCGTACAATTTCTGTGGACATACTCCTGAGTATGTACAAACGCCAGCACATCAAGCTACTACAATCTGTCAAATATCTTTAATAGATTTTCAACTTTATCGCTAAAGCATAAGGTTCAAAATTGATTGGGATAATTTGACAGTTTCGGTAGCTTGATATGCTGGCGTCTGTACACAGAAATTTTATTCTGTAAGTGAACATTTGGACAGATTTCTTGCTCGTATTCCAACTAAAAGTTTCGTGTAGGTCGCGTTTTTAGACTGAAAGCATTTTTTTTGTTTTCTGTTACACATATTCGAAGTCTTTTACTACGGTGTTGAAGTGGGGTAGAGTGTGCATTAACATTGACAGTTAAAACTTGTTATAAATTGACATAAACGGCAATTTTCTTTATTAGAGGTAAGGTATCATCTGCCAAACTCAAGGTACACAACCTACCACAACACATTCGAGCCCACTCACTTTTCATAGAGCTCATATGCCGCCATACTTACAGCTAGTGGACCTTCCAGGAGAATCACCGGCATTACTTTAGCGCTAAAGTGAACTCTCAAGAAGTTTCATGGCATTAGGTTTAAAACCGTGTTATAAAAAAACCGGCCAAGTGCGAGTTGGAAGGCCGGCTAAGTGCACGAAGGGTTCCGTATCAGAAGGCATAAAACGCCGAAAAAACGTTTCTTTTATACCCCTTTAAATTTTAACTTTATTTTATTTTGATTATTTGTTGTTATAGCGGCAACAGTAATACATCATCTGTGAAAATTTCAACTCTCTAGCTATCACAGTTCATGAGATACAGCCTGGTGACAGACAGACAGACGGACAGTGGAGTCTTAGTAAATGACATTATATAACATCATTTACATTGATTGAATCGGCACACTACATGCTTAATACCTATGTGTTTGATAAGGACGGCATATATTTTAATGTAATTTCAAGAAGCGTATGAGGTCAAAATTCGTGGAACCTCCGAATTTCACTCAAACTTGAGACGGGCCATTTCGGGGGGGGCGTTTCAGCGGCCGTTGTCATGGCGGCTAGAATCAAGCAGGTATCTGTGTCGACGAAGTTTCCTTAGACGGACAATAAGTAATGGCCTAAGAGTAATGAATGTGGCAATTTTTTATACTCTGTTAGCTTTTATAATTTCTAACGTGGCGTCATAGCATCACAATAACACAGGGAATTAAAATGTATGGAAATATATAATTATGTAGACGTGGTGGCCACGTGGTACTCGTCACGGCCCCAACTTACGAGTTGTAAGACGTGGGTTCGAAACCAGTCAGACGCTTTACTTTATGTAAAGTTATTTCATCACCACCATTCTCAAAACGATGAAGGAAAACATCGTAAGGAAACCGGCATGTCCTAGAACCAAAAGTTCGAACAACATGTGACATCTACCAACCCGCACTGGGCCTACGTGGTGGTATATGGCCCACTCCCTCTCACAGAGACGAGGCCTGTGTCCCAGCAGTGAGAACATTATAATGACTGATTATGTTATTGTTTTAAATTTCAGTCCACGATATAGGTTTAAAGAAACTTAATTATCAATGAAAACAGAGTGAACAGGCTTCTTTTGGGTAAGCTCACTCCATCGTAGACTTTGTCTGTGTCACCTCTGACCTAGACTAAGTCAAGAGCAAACCCATTTCAAATAAAAAAACATAACATGTCACTTAGTTGAGAACAACACTAATCATAATTTAAATTTACAAAAAGTTCGACCACACCAGTTACAGACTAATCAACATATTCAAAACCAATCCACCCAACGCATTTATTTCTCCAGAAGTCTAACATACTGGCTGAGCTGTGTTTTAAATGCATTGAATGAGTGTACATTTCTTATTCGTGAGGGTATTTTATTATAAAATTGTGCTCCTTCAAATGTAAGCATTTTGTTTTAGGTAACACCAGTAAGCTTGCTCGTCATGTGCTCCGTTGAGTAATTTGTTTGTATTGGGTAAGTATAATATTTGATTCGATATCATTATAACATACACGTATTTCCATACATTTTACGGACGTGGACGTCCACTATAATTTCGTCACGATAGAAATTATAAAAGTGCATTATAGCTAGTCACACTGATCATCTACGTATTATTGCTCTCTCGTCCGATAATAGAGCGACCTTAAACCAAACCGAATTCGGCTAAATGTCAAGTAAATCCTAAACTCCGAAACCCAATTACTGGGAAATGCCGATATCCTAAGGTTATCAGAATGTTCGGGGATTCTGATTACCGGTAACGACAAATATAGCTGGTATTTGACAACCGGGAGTTACGATGTAACAACGTGTAGGTACCCGACTCTACAGCAGAAAGGGACCACGATTCATTCACGAATCTTGGGAGTCGAACTTTTTTATTGAAGTGAAAACTTCTTTAGGTGCACTTTGCACTCTTTCTGAACAGTGAATGAAACTGAACCGACTCGCGGTGACGCTGAGTACTTGATTCCAGTAGGATCCGGTTTACTCGGCGCTGAATCGCGCATACTCGGCTCCAGTAGTAAGTTTACACTTGTAGCGTGTGGTCATAACCACAAACCTTTTTTTTAAATTGTTCACGAACTTTGATTACATTTATTATACACAATGCGATATTCATCCCTTACCTTATTATGCCTTAGTAGGTAAGCTCTTAATTTTAAGGTAAGAAGAAGTTCAGAGCTTACTAGGTAACACGAAAAAAGAATCAACATTCATTTTCATCCTCCTATATTTCTGCTAGCCTAGTAGATACCTAAAAATCATTAAAAAAAAGTAAAAAACGATTGAGAGTACATTTTGGAGAATGCTACTCACCATTATTATAATCATTTTGCAAAATGTACTCTCAGTGGTAGGTATGGTAGGTGGGTAGGCCTTTATGCTGGGGCCACACATTGGACATAATTTGAGCCAAGATGTAGCCTTGGAGCGTTGGCTCCAATGTGTGTATCGGGCCTGGACCGATATTGGACAGGATTTTACTGATTTTGCCCAACATTGGATGTGGTGCCAAGTCTGAACCAATGGACAAGGCCAATGTGTAGCGCCGGCATTAGCGTGGGACGCAACGCGCCATGCCATCTTTCTGGCTCGACGTGCTGTGCTGGCGCTGCTGCTGCAGCTGCGGAAAACCTCAAGCAGCGAAACCTTATCGGTAATTATATTTTCGAGCTGTTTGGGGTTGAAACCCTTGGGCCGTGGGGTCCAAGTGCTCATGGTTAGTTTAATGAAATCTCCAAACGGCTGGTTAACACTTCCCCGTGACCCAAGGGCTGGCTATTACTTTGGTCAGAGACTAAGCTTTGCCATACAACGTGGCAATGCCGCCAGTCTCTTGGGTACATTACCAGTAGACAGCGATGTGGAGGAATTTTTAACGCCATATTTTAGTTTGTTAATAGTTTCAGTTATAGGTTAAAATAGGGCCTTAGTATACTAAATTTATCCAGTGTTGTATTTTCATTCTCAAACATTCTCAGTAGGTAAAATATATTTTTTTGCAAACTTTTTCAATATGGTTCGTAAATACATTAAATAAATTGAAGTAGGTACTCATATAGTATGCATAACTAAATTTGTTCAGGCGAGTATACGTTTCTATTAAGCACACGAAAAAGTTAGTTATGCAAATTATCAGTGAGCTGCCTAGCAGGGTTGTGAATAGTGCTTCCAAGTTTTAGCCCTAAATTTTCATGTTTTTGTTAGAGCGTCTATTACAATGTCACCTTATTTAAAACTTATTATCTCGTAAATCTTTAGTAATTTTTCGGACCAATATTAAATAAGGAGAAAAAGCTACACGCTATTATTAATGTGAAAGTTTGTGTTTGGATATTTGTTGCTCAATTGCCCAAAAACGGCAGAACGGAGATGGATGAAATTTGGCACACATCGTTTATAACCTAGACTAACACATAGGATACTTTTTATTCCTCTAAACCGACATCCACGCGAAACCGCGTACAAAAACTAGTTATAAATAACTTTGAAAATCTATTTAAGCACCCCAGCTATAAGTTATTCAGTTGGCAGTCATTTTGTTATTTTTGTTTTTTGTAGGAATCGGTACTGAATATTCTTCTTAGATCAAGATAACATTGAGTTCGGAGGTAACTTTTCCGATGAAAATAGCCGATTGTCTCAACTCACATTATTCTTTTTATTGAAAAATCTAAAATAAAATAGTAACCCACTTAATTTCGTTTTGTTTCGTGCCTTTTTGCAATTTTTTCAAACAGACATTTCCCGGGAGCCCCATTAATCATACACATCACTTTTTATCCACTTTCAGGACGCTTTTAAAAAATTGCATAACTTTTAAATCGGCATCCCATTTATTTCAATTTCGAACCACAAAAATTTGAAACAATATTTCCTGGCACAAAAGCACCAACTAAATTCCAATTCCATAAACAAAGCTGTAAAAAAACCTTTTTCCATTAAATGTTCGTTGGTAAACCTGTAAACATACGTACATATGAAATAACGTTAAACAAACAAGATAATTTTGATAATTATCAGTTTACAACAGGCGTTGTGCTAAGCAATTACCCACAGGCGCGCCGGCCGTCGCGGTCGGGACTGGTCCCTACGTGCGGTCCCACAATCGTAGAGTTTACAACACCGTGCTTGCAACTTTAAACTCGGCCTTTAAACATTGCCTTTGTATATTTTACCAAACTCACTTTTGTTTTACTGTATGGGTATAAGTTCTGCGAAACACGATGTAATATGAGTGTTTACATTGTAGTTTCTAAACCGCTTACGGCAACTAAAAGTATTATTGTTAGTCCACTTAAGTGCAATCTGTTTTCTAACGCTTTTGTTTTTAGGCTGTCCCAGGTAAAATGAAATACGAACTAAATGTGTTGTTATAGGTTATTTATTTAAAAAAGTAAATTTTGTGAATTTATTGCTTATGTACAGACGCCAGCACATCAAGCTACCCGAAACTGTCAAATTTTGCCAATCAACTTTGAACCTTATGCTTTAGCGATATATGTAGTTGAAAATTTAGTAAATAAATTTAACAGATTGTAGCAGCTTGATGTGCTGGCGTCTGTACTTTGTTATTGTAATCGTACTACCCAGTAATATGGAGGTCAGATACGCAGTCGCTTCATGTAGAATAGGTACTGGTACTCAGCTGCATCTAGTCAGACTGGAGGCCGAGCCCAACTTAGTTGGGACCAAAAGGCTAGGCAGATGATGTTTGGTGATGCTCTTCAGAAAGGTCAGGTGCACCATATGCATGTATGACCAGATGTAGATGTGAACGTAAACGAAGCAAAATGAGTATCAAAGATGGTACCAAGTCCCGGCGGTTGAACGCGTCCCAGAAGGTCATGGCCGTCCGGCTATGTCGCGGATACCACACAGCATAAGGTTCAAAGTTTATTGGGAAAATTTGACAGTTTCGTGACAGTAGCTTGATATGCTGGCGTCTGTACTATGGTAAGATTTTTAACTTACAACAGGTGACTTAAAAGTTAACTTACCTTATATAAATATAAAGGTCTTTGAATATAAAGCCTTTATAAAGATCAACCCAGCCAATACATCTACCACCTAACTTCCATACAAAGCTCGTTCCTTAAATTTTTTGCTGAATTTTCTTGCATGATTTATTGTATTCCACCTTTTGCCCGCGGCGACCTGAAGGCGGAAATCGAAAACGGTATTCCATTTTGCAAGAACCGTATTCCGCAAGCTGGCAAAGTGCTGCTGAAGTTTAGCGTGACTAGTAAGACGCATAAAGCGTAAAATGTTTATTGAGGATGATATTCTCATAACATGTATCTCTGTTTCCTTTTTTAGGGTTCCGTAGCAAAATGATAAAAAGGAACCCTTATTGTGAGACTCAGTCTGTCTGTCACAGCTGGATATCTCAAGAACTGCTAATGCTATCAACTTGAAATTTAGAATAGTTTTTTGCAAACAGCAAACTCTGAAATAATTCTATGTGATAGAAGTTTATGTAAAGATTACAGGAAAAATAAAACGAAGTCTCTAAATAGCACACTTTTTCAGAAATCATCAACAAAAGCTACATTAGTTCCACTATCGGTCAAGAGATGGCGCTGACATAAAACTACCACAAATTAACGTTTTTTCTTTCTTCTCTTCTTTTTCCTTCTAATACTTACTATTTTAAGGTATTTAAATTTACTTTATTCTAAACACATAACATCACGCCTGTAATTCCCCTAAGGATTAGACAGAGGTGTACCTTAGCATGTACACTCACATTTCGCCAAAATAATCTTTTACGAGCCTTGACCTGTGATTTTTGTCAGTAAATACAGAATAGAGTTACAAAGGTTTTGCTCGAGTAGAGATCAATGAAAGTTATAATATGTATAACAAATTCAAATAAAAATCACGAATAATAGATAAGATCTCACAAATCAGTAAGTCTCCTTTTATTTAAGTTAATAAGTCCTTTTGGTATTTCTTATCTTGGCGAATATACTCGACCTTATTGTTCAAGATCAAAGTGTACGATATCGATTTTCTTTTCTATTGATTTGGCTTACCATTAAATTTAAACCTGGCAAGGTACAGACGCCAGCACATCAAGCTATCCGAAACTGTCAAATTTTCCCAATCAACGTTGAACCTGATACTTTAGCGATAAAGTTGAATATCTATTAAATAAATTTTACAGATTGTAGTAGCTTGATGTACTGGCGTCTGTACTTAAACATGCCACCGAACGAAATATTGACATCTACAAAAATCATAACCAACAAATGCCAATTATCATCATCATTTCAGCTTAAAGACGGCGGTACTTGTGCCTCCCCCAAGCACCGCCACTTTGACCGGCCAACAACCGACACAACACCAACAACAAACTGCCAATACCCATGCAAAATATTAAAGTAATTGGATTAAGAGGCATAACTGTAGTAGGTAATATAAGTTTAATTATATTTAAGACATTTTTTTTATACAGGAGTAAAACATCTATCAAAAGTGACACCACTATTTCTTTTTATTATATTTTGAATAGTGTTCCTTTTTATCTATGGAGGTTCCATAGCTTCACCTTGTAAGAGTTTTGATATGCAAACTCTAACAACAATGAAAGCAAATATAGACACTCAAATAATTACTTTTAAATAAAT
This sequence comes from Luperina testacea, assembly GCA_927399505.1. NCBI lineage: Eukaryota > Metazoa > Arthropoda > Insecta > Lepidoptera > Noctuidae > Luperina > Luperina testacea. The sequence goes on from OV656771.1 coordinate 8,644,337, forward strand.
AAATAAAAACAGTGGCACTCCGGGAGTGCTGACAGAAGTGAAAACAAAACACAAACACAATATTTTGCCATCACTCACTGACATATCGGATACACATTAAAACCGAGTACATCCCGAGGACAGCCGAATACATCCGAAGCGGGTATTTTTTTAATCGTCTTATAAACAAAACACGCGCGGTGTCGCTTACAGTAACAGTGTCGCGAGTTCAATGGTTTTTTCTCCATCTCAAAAAATGCCCAACGCTCCTAAAGAATTGTTCACTTCAAAAAAACGTGTCTCACTCCACAAGCTACGCAATCCCAAAGACCAAACAAGTCTAGCTTCAAGAACATAATTAAATGATTACACTACCCGCGGTAAACAAGGATTACCCCACAAAGGTGTAAACTGTCACGTAGACTATGTACGTCAGCGCTATCGTATAGCGTGTGAACGTTATCTTAGCCGTGATTTACGGCCTTGCAGAATTTAATTAGGGCTGCCGACGCCTAGGGACACGTTTGATGAGCTAGGAAATTTTCTAGATTAGTTTTATAAGGTGAAAAAAGGTTTTGTTGAGTTTTAGAATAAATTGTGTCGTTAAATAGAATTATAGCTAATTTAATTGACCTCAAGGCTAATTAATTAGGGACCTACTTAAGGACTATCGGCTTGAAAAACGAATACTAGACTACCTTCTCCTACTGAAAAATGAGCAGATATTATATCATCCGATCTATATTATAATGAATAAGTCAGTGTCATCCCATTATGATCGTTTTCCGTAAGGACTTAGTGAGACAAAAGGTTTATTTTGAAATACCTCTGCCTACGCCTTTCGATATAATAAAAGCCTGACGTTATGTTATGTGAAAAATAACAATGTAGGATTGTAAAAAAGGATGATAAATTGAACGCGATAAATCCCAATACGATCCCAGCTCGTCATTTCAGCGTTACAGGCTTTATATCAAAATACTCATAAGAGAAAACAATTCACAAAACGTACTGTGTTTATGTTCCGTACCTCTCAAATTAATGGATTTAATAGAAATAGGTATGGTGGTATAACTTCCCCATTCATTTCCATTTTCGTAACATTTGATACCTGCACCTGAAAAATGTCTTTCCTTTACTGGCATCCAGTTTTTACCGACTTGAAAAATAATATTTTCCATGTGATTGTTTTAACGTTTTCATGATTTGTTATAACGTTTAATGTGAATAATTAAAATGGCGCCCAACTGGGTACCATGCGAAAAGTAATAAAACAGTAGTATCTATAGTGTCTCGTTATTCTACTCATCAGAATACAACATTTGGTCATGTAGTACTATTTACTGTAAAAACGCACAGTCATGGTATAACATCACATATATAAATATATACGCATTATGGCCCACTTGGGCGCCACTTTGCTTACTGGTGGCGTCTGGCCACCAGTACCTAAGGCCGGAGTCTGGTACTGGGCTAATACGTGACTTAACTGATTTCATTCAAAGTAGCAGAAAAATCACCTGGGTTCACAAAGGTATTTTCTTTTTCATTTTAGATCTAGGCTAACTAATATAATTTAACTGTATTAAATTTTCTTCGAACAAACTTTCTCAAATAATGTCTTTTAAAAATATCGTTGGAATTATTCATGCATACTGTCTGCTGAAAAATCTCACTTATTGCTGTTTTCTCAGAAGATAAAAACACTCGGCACTGCCATCAAGGGCACCGTCTTCGTTTCATATAACATTCATATTAAAGACACCTTGACATTTGAGTTTATTTGAAGAGTTTTCTCAAAATCACTTCCAAAATAAAATACTAGGTTTTTAAATAATTTTGCAATATTTTAAATTTTAAAAGCATTAACATACCTACTAGTTCTGTCAGCCCTGTGAATAATGAGTAATGTGGACAGAACCTAATCGCCGCAATGTGTAAATCCTATGAATATCACATAATTAGCTTTGTTATGTTCCAAACTAATATTGCAAATAATCCGATACTGTGACGTCACAAAATTTATGATCGTGTAATGTTATCTCCACCAACAGATGTTTGACTAGACTGTCTAGGTAAGCACTGCTTCTAATATGAATTATGACTCACAGTAATATTGTAAGCACATGAAATTCTAGACTAAACTAAACTTACTAGATCATATATTGCTTCATACGGTTGAGTCATTCCATACTACATAGCACATAAACTATACGGAGCTCTCAGACCCAAGTTTATTCCTTTCCTAATTACCAAATAAAATGAGCCTAGCAAAAACATCTCATCCTAAAACATACCGGCACAGAAACTCGGACAAAAACCATTTAGTACTAGTGAAATACCAAATAGTAGCTCTGTTACCAAGACGAATGAGCCTCGTTTGTTCCGGTTTACTCCCATTAACCCAGCCTTTAAGACACAGGGTCACCGGCCGTCTTGAAAACTAATCCGCACTGCTGTTAATACCAATAAGTCTCGCCTTGAAATTTATCGGGGTCAAAATATAGAGCCAGAATACTTTATAGGACTTTCGTTCAAGTTCGGGCTATTCATAAAGATGCGCAGATGTGCTGGATAAATATAGTCGCTAGTTTATTTGTTGGGCAGAAGATGACTTTCGTCATAAACAAATAAGTTTTGGTTTTGTAATGACATACTTATTGAGATATATTGGTTCTCTATTTCTATCTATAGATTTACTTTTGACATAAAAAAGTATGTTTATGTTCATATAATCTCCACAAATAAATAAAATTTAAGGCTTCTTCAAACAGGCGTGGCACGACACGCGACACAAAGGCACCACAAGTCGCGCAACGAGCGGTGCCTTTGTGTCGCGCGCCATTATATCGCGTGTTGCGCCTGTTTGTAGGCCTTTAAGTGTCTGTTTGTAATGTCAAAATAACGGTTTTTTTTTACTAAATGCCTATAAAGTATATAACAAAAACCATTTTCAAAATGTTTGTCTGTCTGTCTGTTTGCTCCGGCTAATCTCCGAAACAGCTGGACCAATTTTGACGGGACGTTCAACAGCATATAGCTGATGTTGGGAATAACTAAGACATTATTGTTTTCCGACATCCAGGCGAACAAAGTCACGGTCACTGGTGGTCATTAATAACATCTCAAAACCACCAACATACCTACTAAAATAATAAGAGTGAAAATAATCAGAATAGTTAAACTGTCAGCTATGAGCTTGCAGCAAAGTAAATGTCTTGTTGTATGAAAATTGTCGCCATGATTTCGACCGTACATCTTTCTGCTACCGTAATTTTCGCTTCACGTGGAAACACTAAAGACCCGTTTGAAATTGGAACCCAAACCTTAAGCCGTACCCAAATAATTTAAGCCTTTAGACCCTCAAAACATTAACAGCTCGAAGATACCATTAAACATACTTAATACTTAGATACTCAATTTCAACGTAACTTACTCACTCTAACATAACGGTTTTATTTTTATTTATTTTGGGGTGAATTGCTGTTTAGTTTAGATCTTAGGTCTCAATAGGGTTTAAGACGGAAAACTTTTTAGACTTTCACGTCATCGAAGAAGAATGCTCCTTTCTTAAAGGATACATAGTTCTCTTGGGATTCAAAACTTGCCTGGATTTAAAATCCTTTTAAAACTTGAAATCTGTCAAGAACGTTTTTGATCAATGCATATTTGGTCAGGGATTTTGTTTTCTGATTTAATGGCCAGAAGCTTCCAGTCTCGGAAGATCATCACCCATGTCATTGATGATATATTCTAGTTTTTTCTGCTTCATCATATCTTCAGAAACAATAAAATGTCTTACAATTAATTTAAAATTACAACCGCGTAGTACATTATAACTCAATGCAACCGCGTTAAAAATAAATGTCATATAACAATAGGCTTCAAACTGACAGAGCCAGTCATATTAGGCCAGCTGGAAGGCTTGAACCACGTACAGCCGTATTCTTTTGCACAGCAACCCGGTTTTTTAGAAACGTTTATGACGGAATCACAAATGCATTTCTCGTGTCTTGAAAAAGTGCCGGCGGCGCGCTCGCCTCTCGGGCTTTTCAAGCGAACTTACTTGACATACGGACGTGTTGTGTTGAGAACAAATATAATGATATTTTATAAACAGGAGGACAACTATTGTTGTAGTATGACTTAGGTGTTGGTACGTATAAGTGTGCATACACACGAGCGACAAACGTCAACGGCTGACGTCACCGCGTGTCGGCGGCTGCAGTTGCCTCTGCCGTTGACGCGTATGAGCAATACCACAACCTTCCTCTGCTAAGCCCATTTCATGGCGTCCCTTAAAAAAAGTACATGGTTTAAGAATATGGGTACTTTTGGAAGAAGGGTCTACTTTCATGCAAAGTAACGGTCTTCTGCATGCATGATCTTTGTAACCTTATAACCATCGCAATTTATCATCAGCTACCGAAACTATCAGTTGTTTTAAGTGAAAACTCTTTTAGGCGCGATGGGCATTTTTTGAGATGGGAAAATCCATTGAACTCGTGCCACTGTTACCGTAAGCAACACCGCGCGTGTTTTGTTTATAAGACGATTAAAAAAATACCCGCTTCGGATTTGTTCGGTGTTCGGCTGTCCTCGGGATGTACTCAGTTTTAATGTGTATCCGACATGTCAGTGAGTGATGGCAAAATATTCTGTCTGTGTTTTTGTTTTCACTTCTGTCGGCACTCCCGGAGTGCCACTGTTTTTTTTTTAATTATCGTTAACATTAAAGAGATTGAGAAGACTAAAATTGTCCTGGTTCTTATATTACAGTGGGCCATAGCCCCTTGGCGAAGCCCTTAGACCTTTAGGAAACTTAAATATGAATTAAACATAATCTATAGGTACTAATATTATAAAGCTGAAGAGTTTGTTTGTTTGGTTGAACGCGCTAATCTCTGGAACTCCCAGACGGATTTGAAAAATTCTTTTTGTATTTGATAGCCCAATTCTTGAGGAAGGCTATAGGCTATTTAACATCACACTGACCTTTAGGAGCCGAGCAAAAGAAAAAAAGTCCGAAAGAAATTTTTGGAAGACTTGGGGAGGCCTTTGTCCAGTGGTGAGTGAGGGAACAGTATAGGCTAAACAAAAGAAAACAAAAAAAAAAAAACGTTTGCACAATAGTTTTACATCGGAACTCGGAAGTAAAAGTGAACGCCCATCGATCCAATCAAGTGGATTGATGTCCAAGCTTCATAGTGGTGAAGCTGCGTTACTGCGTGTGTAATTACTGTAGGCTCATTTGTTCAATGCAATCATAATATCCAATTTTGTTATTGAAAAACTTTCGGAACATAACAATTACGAATGTAATCCTGTCAGTTCTGTTACTTTACGCTCATGTTGTCTGTGTGTTCGTCATATAGGAATAGGCTCTGGGTTTACTCTTATTTTTACTAGATTCACATTTTTATTAACTTTCAGGTATTTTGGTGTTGGTAAAATTGAGTTGGGCCGTTCCTTATCTATGTAAAAGATAAAATTATTTGAAAATAGACAAGCGATTTTTTTTTCGGACTCGAACTAACAAATAAAAATATCTAATTTTTTATGTTTGCAAACATGGATTAAAATCAATTAAGTCGCTGTTTATGTAATTATGCGTTAAAAGACAACTGTGATGAATATCAGAAGGGCAATTCTCGTAATTTTAAGAACTTCATAGTAGCTGATCTCAGTCCCAACTTAATCTGTCAAAAATACCTCGGAAATAAAAATGTAGGGTAAAATGGAAAATGTAGGGAAATAAGAGGTTATTTCCCTACATTTTCGACAAGTTTTTGACATTGACTGTCTCTGAGACGAGATTGCGATGGGATTTAGAACGTTTTCAAGTACAGGAATTGGACTTCCTTTTCTGTTTAATTCCTCACAAACGCATAATCTTTTCCATTCACCCATGTTTGCAAACTAATAGAAGATTTGATTTTAAGATTTTTAATTTGACTGTTCGAGACAGAAATTGAAAAAAAAAAAACCGGCCAAGTGCGAGTCGGACTCGCGCACCGAGGGTTCCGTACAAACCTGCAAGGTTTACAAAGTTCGTTCATTACGACAATCGAGTCATAACTATGCGGTATCAATGGTTGTACTTTTGCGTTTTGCGTTTTTGCGTTGACTTAGAATTTTTTTTTTTTCACGGGTTTTAAGGCAATTAGATCTAAGTATTTGATATGAATTTCAACTTGATAGCTCTACGCGTTCATGAGGAAAAAAGTAATAAGTTTATATTTATTAAAAAATAAATATATATTTTGTAATGTAACTAAAAATTTAAGGTTTTCGGAATTTTTCCTTTATGTGTGCTATAAAACGTTGCTTCATGCCAAATTTCAAGATTCTAGGTCGACTGGAAGTACCCTTTAGGTTTTGATTCCCTTGCGAGTACTTGCGAGTTTCAAAATATGCAGCTTAAATTGCTGTTTCTTTTGATTGCGTTGACATAGAAGTTTGATTTTGTTACAGCTTAAAGGTATTATAGGCCTGAGTATTTGGTATGAATTTCAATTTAATACCTCTACGCGTTTATGAGGAAATGGGTAGTAAGTTTAAAATTATTAAAAAAAAAAATATTATGTGATGTAACTAAAAATTTATGGTTTTCGTAATTTTTCCTTTATCTATGCTATAAGACGTTGCTTCGTACCAAATTTCAAGATTCTGAGTTCACGGGAAGCACCCTGTAGGTTTTGATTCCCTTGCAAGTGTCGAAAATTTGCGGCATAAACGGCTGTATCTTTTGATTGCGTTGGCTTAGAAGTTTGATTTTTTCACAGCTTCAAGGGACAGTAGACCTGAGTAATTGATATAAATTTCAGCTTCATACCTCCACGCGTTCCTGAGAAAAAGGGTCTTGACAGACGGACGGACAGACGGACAACAAAGTGATCCTATAAGGGTTCCGTTTTTTCCTTTTGAGGTACGGAACCCTAAAAACAAAAATTTTATTAAAATTGTAGCGGTATCTACAACGCCACATGCGAACAACGTGTCATACTGACATCACGCAAAATCCTGCATCTCGCAAGCAGTGTTTACCATGCAACTAGCATAGACACAACGGCCCGACATGAATCATCGGGCAGTTGGGTAACTGCGCGATGATTCATGTTCATTCTGGCGGGTGCCAGACACAACACCCGTCTGGACGGAGGATCCTCCCTTTTCTATAGAGTATGAATGAACTTTACACTCTATTCCTCATAACTCTATACATATAATCAATAACAATACCCACCGTAGTAGTCACTATAAAATCAGCAAACAGCATTTAACATTCAGGTTGGTAAATAGGTTAACTTACGTCATAGCTATTACTTAACTTAAATTATTCACTCTTCAAGATAAAACAAAAACCGGCCAAGTGCGACTTAGACTCGAACACGAAGGGTTTCGTACCATCATCTGCCCAGCCGACCCCAACATAGTTGGGCTATGTTGGAGTCGGCTTCCAGTCTAACCGGATATAACTGAAAACCAGTATTTTACATGGAGCGACTGCCTATCTGACCTCCACAACCCAGTTACTGGGGTAATACGACACCCCTTGTTAAGACTGATTGTCAGACTTTCGGCCTTCTGACTATCCGGAACGACTGTCTAAGATCCACGAATGACAGCCGGGACCAACGGCTTAACGTGTTTTCCGAGGCACGGAGGGGTCACGGTATGTAAAAATGGTCACCCACACCCACAGACTAACCGCGGCAAGTAGCTTAACCTGATCGATCGACCTGTGCGGCTGTTATTATTTAGCCACGGGCTGAAGGGTTTCGTACCACCAACCAATATTTAACACTGCATTTTTTTTTACTTTTTTAACCGTTCATTTTTTTAGTTTTAGTTTTTTTTTTAATTAAGTATTTGTTGTTACAGCAGGAATATAAATACACATTCTGTAATAATTTCAACGGTCTACCTATTACGGTTCATGAGATACAGCCCGCTGACAGACAGACGGACAGCAGAGGCTTAAGTAAAAGGGTTCCGTTGGCACCCTTTGGGTACGCAACCCTAAAAATGAACCGGTGCATATTGAGATGAATAAAAGATATCCAAGTAGAAGCATCTCCTTTTGAGATCTTTCCTTTGAATCTTTTACTATTAACGGAAGCAAAGCAATTATAGTGAGAATAGTAATTTCACTTACTGTTTTCCAGTAGCGTTTCCCTACTTTCATTTTACAGTTATATCAAAATGCACTCAACGCAATCGCCTTGCCAAAAGTACCTACCGCTTAATGTCTTCAAATTTACATTTAGAACACACTGCATCTTGAATTCAAATGTCGTCAAAATTGTTTCCGTTATGAAACACGTTGCGTTCTGGAACAGAAGCTTTTCAATGGAACACAGAGAAGTGTTCCTTCATGTTTATTACATTACACCAGCAGTTTTAAATTAAACTGTCGTCGTGTTCGCGTGTATGATCAGCGGGGTATTTGCGTACACACTATCAGTAGCCTTAGTATGGCCTTCATTTTGACAGATTAACAACATTCATTGCGATGTTCACGTTGTTGAGCAGATAAATTTTTCGAACATATGAAGCAATGGATTATCTAGCAGTATCCTTCAAAATGATTCAGTTTGATATTGATAGTGTGTTAAGCCGATGGGCCCGTGGCTAAATAATAACAGCCGCACAAGTCGATCGATCAGGCTTAGCTACACTTGCCGCGGTTGTTCTGTGGATGGGTGACCATCTTTACATACGAGACCCCTCCATGCCTCGGAAAGCACGTTAAGCCGTTTGTCCCGGCTGTCATTCGTGGATCTTTGACAGTCGTTACGGGTAGTCAGAAGCCCGAAAGTTTGACAACCAGTCTTACAAAGGGGTATTGTATTACCACGTAACAGGGTTGTGAAGGTCAGATAGGCAGTCGCTCCATCAATGTAATATACTAGTATTCAGCTGCACCCGGTTAGACTGGAAGCCGACCCCAACATAATATGTAATTAGGAATAGGCTAGGCAGCTGATGATGATAAATTATTTATTAGCAATACCTGGATAAAAGTATCTTTAAAAAGGAGCAATTGCCTTTCTCTATACTGTAAAATCTGAAACGGCTTTTGCCATGCACTGCTCTCAAACAAGGTGTTACATTTTCAAATAAGCCGACTCATAAGATAGGTAGTGCCCAAAAACTATGTGGTTATATATATTCTCTTTGGTAGTGCCTGTGTTACAAGACAGTGTCTTTACCCGTTTGTGGAACATTAACAATATAAGCAATAAAATTGCTGTTGGTTGGTTGATGCGAAAATTATGCAAAGGTGTATTAACAAACTCCTACGCACGGATTAACTTTTAAATCCAGTCAAAAGCATTGATGCCGTGTCGCGTCGATAGCAAACGAGTTCGGTCTCACAGCTCATCAATCACTTATAGCTGTTCTCGCGATTAACAATATACAAGCGAGGGTATAAATTTATATGACGGCATGGTTGGCGCAGTGGTTAAGCGATTGACTGCTGCGCTGCGTGTCGCGGGTTCGATTCCCGTACGGAACAAATATTTGTATGACTTACAAGTAGTTGTGCCGGGTCTGGCTGTTTGTATATGTGAGTTTAAATGTTTGTAAACGCACCCACAATACCTACAGAAGAAATTGCTAGTAAGGGGCAATGTATTAAAAAAAAATTATAGTATACATATTTATTTATTTACTAGCCCGTATCAGGATCATTAAGCACAAAAGAAATTCAGAGTTAAGGGCAAACGTAATGAAACTCCCCATTTCCTCTGCGTGCTTACGTAAATAAAAAGGAAACATTCAAAGGAAATGCCTACTCTGAAGGCAAAAATACTCAACGAAGTTGCCTCGGAGAACATTCAAGTCCTTTTAAATAAAAGTTGCCTTTTATCACTGGCTAAAATGTCCATTTCTCAGGGCGGACTACTAAATGGACAAAGAAACGCGAGGGTGTGATGACACTCAACTGCTTACTGGGGTTTGCGCACAGTTTTAGCCCAAACTTAGTGAGTTAGTCGCGGCCCCGGTGTACGTGTTACTGCCTCCGGACAATATTGTCGCTGTGACACCTTCCTCCCTCTTTTTATGAGTCTTTCTTAAAACTTGTTATTTCAGGTGCATTTTATTTGCTGGATTTACTTCCTTGTAGCTGATTAGTAAATTGAGATTGTGGAAGAAAAACAATGCACTATAGCAGTTTTCATAATCTCAGATAACTTAAATTCCATCGCCACTTAATCAGTTATCTACTTTAGTTAACTGTATTGAAAGTCGATTTTTGAGTGATTATTTCTTATAGTGTGGGTTTAGGCCACATGAGCTATAAAATAGTAAGTATACGACACTAGTGACTCAATGCACGGAATTTAGCGTTCAATAATGATCTACCTAAGTCACACGTATCGAAATGTACTATTATTTACGAATTCTCTGTGCTTAAAATAGCATCAGTTACCCATTAATGCATCTTTGGCGTTATTGGCTACGTCTCAAACTGTCTCAATGAGTGCAAAAGACGTACAAAGGAGGACATTGTGGAAGCTTTGCTAATGTCAACTGTTGGTGCGAACAATAGGATAATTAACATTACACGGCAAGATAATTCGATGGATCCCATCCAAATTGGCAGACTTAAACTGCAAAGGATTGAAATAGTTCATATTTTTAAATTAATGGAACTTATGTTTTATGTGTGACTTATGTGTGTGTAACTTACTTTTATGTGTGTGTACGATGTGCCTTCAATTAAATGTTTTTGTAAATTAATTTACTGTATTTTATTTCAGTGTAATATTAGGGTTTTTCATTTTTATTTCCCTTTTTGAGTGTAGCATTACTTCGCCCACAAGAAATAGGGGTATCAGAGTTGGGGGAGCTTGGAAGTTCTTACCCTTAAAAGGTTGAACATTTAAAATACGTAAAACCTTTCAGCATGCTGTCCATAGGGACAATAAAAATATGTTTGATAAGGCAAAACCTAAAGGCAAGACCAAAAGCTGGCCTAAGGGGGAGAGGGTTGCAAATCAACCTAATAACCAAGAATGTCCTATACTACTTAGGCACAGGTACCTACGTTAGGTCATCTAGCTAGGTATGTAGGTCACCGGCAGCGGGATTGTCCGAAAGGGTTACCGCTGGCCTGGAACATAAAGGGCTAAGGAAGGAACACGGGTGGTTTTTAGTCAGTAAGAGTCTGACACTCCCTTCCGCTCCACCCAGAGCGGGAGAGGTCATTTGATGATTTCCCATCCTGAAAAAAAAAGGGTGCACATGAAGAATGTCCTATACTACTTAGGCACAGGTACCTACGTTAGGTTATCTAGCTAGGTATGTAGGTACCTACTGTACTACACAAAACAACAAAACACAAACACTGTCTTGACAATTTCGATATGTTGGGGAACTGTGTGAGAAACTGACTATTGCTGCTGATGGCAGTAACTACGTACCTAGTAAAGCCAGCGAAATTAATTGTTAGGCAAATTGACTCATCATCTGGCAAATACAACGTTATTATCGTCGAAATTCAAATTCAAATTCATCTGCACTATAAAGTCATGAACTATTAGAAAGGCCTTACGTTTATTGTACAGACGCCAGCACATCAAGCTACTACAATCTATCAAATTTATTTAATAGATTTTTAACTTTATCGCTAAAGCATAAAGTTCAAAGTTGATTAGGAAAATTTGACAGTTTCGGGTAGCTTGATGTGAGCTGTCATTAGTGTCAATCTCTAGCATCAGCCGGTTGATTCTGTAAAAATCTCACCGTGAAAACGTAGGTGATGTGAGTTTGTTTTTGCTAGGAATTGACACTATTGACAGCTCACTCCACGCTCACTTCACCTAAGTTTTCACGGTGACATGGTTACAGAATCGCACTGCAGATGGAATCACAGCTCACTTCACTTAACTTCTCACTGTGAGAATCAAACAGAATCGACCGCCTGTTTCTCACTCACTTTCACATCACTAAGCAATTGACTGAATAGAAATAATAAATTGAAAACTGACGATACTAAATATTAGTCTTATTTTTTTTTTGCGTAAAATATGTTATACCCAACAGAAATATTTGACTACATTAAAATTGGTAAAAGTACTATTTGGTATAAACGTTAATTTGCCTAAAATTAGGTTTGCGTTACAATTATTTGTGAAGAGTTTATTTGCTAAGTAATAAATAATTTGGCAAATGAAATTAAGCGGAAAATTGATTGGGAATTGATAATTTGTCAATTTTTTTTTTTTTGATGAAACTAGTGTAACTCCGTAAATACATTACGTTTTATACGAGATTTTCGCCGGTCGCAAATAGGTGGCGTATCTCGCACAAATAAGCAATTTACAATTCCGATCCACAGAGTGAGCCTACCTATTCATCATTTAGATTTATAGTCCTCTATCTAGCCGATCTGTTGTTGTTAATGGAAGTAAGAAAATTTCGTCGCACAAATTCCTAAACATGGCCACAGATTCCGTTCCCTTGACGTTTTGGTGATAGTTCTACAACCCTCGTTGCTTTTCTGACCAAATTAAAATAATTTAGGACATTTCATAACCTTTTCCCGAGTAACTATGCCTTTTGTCGTTAGTTATTCCAGAATTGCTTGAAGTATGTATTTCGTTTGGAATATTCTATGGGTATAATAAATAAACAGCCTATAATGTTCCCACTGCTGAAACAGAGCCCGCCTGTCGGTGAGAGGGAGTGGGCCGTGATCCACCACCCATTGGAACATGTCACATGTCTTCGAATTTCCAGTTCTAGCTGGTCATGTTCAGTTATATCAAGGATTCATTTAGATCAGAGTTTTGTGCAAACTTTACAGTAATAGATACTATGGTGTTGTGTCGCAGACTGTATCCATCTTTATCATACTATTCGAAGAGAGTATAAAGTACCTATTAATTTAGTAGGTAGGTATGCATATTATAATATAATGAAATTCACATAATTTATTTTTGCAGTGAATTATTTTATTTTATTTTATTTTATTTTATTGTATTTGGGTGGCTTACAGCTATCAAATACAGAAGTAGAAGTGAGGTAATTTACATCAAGCTATTTACAAGCCTCTACAGTTAACAATAGAGTATTGTTGTACACATTTTCAAATTGACAAACTATTCATTAACTAACACTAAGTATAACATTATTGCTTAATTAATAAAATAAGTACCTGCAGGTAGATGCATGCGCAGCCACCATCAGAGTGTATCAGAAAGAATATTATAATGTTTAGATAAAACAGTACTGATAGACGCTAAGCTGCTTGCAAACAAATCAATTGAAGGATGTATATTCTTAACAATTTGGTTAAAAACTTTGACTGAGCCAATCATATATGAATTGCTGCGATAAACTGTGCGAGTGTAAGGTGCATGAAGAAGATTCCTCAAACGAGAATGCCGAGGTGGAACATTCAAGGACAGTTTAGAAAGAAGTTCAGGACAATCAATCTTTGATTGTGCTACTTTTACTAGGAACCTTAAGTCAGATATATTTCTCCGAGTTACAAGTGGAAGTAAGTGGAATCGAGCGCATCGTTCATTGTAACTCAGATAAGGGATTTTAAATTTGTAACCTAAGTATCTCGTGAATTTCCTTTGTATTCTTTCCAATCTGTCCGAATGCACTGCATAATTCGGATTCCAAATTTGACTACCATAGTCGAGATGACTGCGGACGTAAGCACAATACAAAATTTTTAATGTTTTCATTTTATTAAACGAACTGGCATTACGGATAATGAATCCCAGGGCTTATAACCAGGAATTATAACAATAAATTAAATTAATAATTAAACTAAGCAATTTTTGTCTTGTAAAATACCACCAAAATTAGTATCTTGTTTAATTTAAAATATTTATTTAAAAAATTACTACTAAGAATATAGTTAATAATTATACAAATATACATATATAATATGTATCCTTTAGAATGCATAACAAAGCTTCTTTTATTATAAATATATGTATATTACAACACCGAATTATAAAACGTTTTAAAACATCAACACCAAAATTGCAGGTTTTTGTCCGATTTCTAGGAAAAGACTTACTCTCACAACAGGATGGCTCACATCTGTCACTGCTGCACGTGAGCGCCTGGCTCAACGAAGTGAACGTTGGTAGTGTTATCCTTCTGGGTTTATTCTGTACGAGCCACTTAATAAATTCATTACTCCGACCTAAAAAAATTCGACAGTCCTTTTTGATTTTTTCTACGATAAAATATTGAACTAAATATAAGAATAAAACTGTCATCAGATAGAAAAACGAATACTGAATTCAAATAAAATTAGTAATTTTTAGGAAATTTAATTAAATGGGTCAGCAATTATAAAATTTGGCGAGCCACCCAAAAGCAGCATTTAAATAATTTGGTCAGCATACAAAGATTTTGTTTGCAATAAAAAAAATCAGGCAGCAATTCTTGTTCCGCAACTAATTTTGATAATGGTCAAAAATTAAATCATACATAGGCAGCCAACAATAACATGAGTCTGCATAATAAACATTCAGTCCGCAAAATAACTACTTGAGCGGCAAGATTTTGTGGATTAGGCGTGAAAAGGTAACATAATTTTCATTTCATCGAATATTTATTTGCGATAACAACATTTGCGCTGTTGATCAAAATGTATAATGTTCATATAATGTTCCAACCCCGAGGTTCGGTTTTGTTAGGTTACTTTAAACCCTTTTCACAGAAATAGGAGCCCCGCGAAGCGGGGCTCCGTCGACATTGGATGCAAGAGCGAGTGAAGTTCTTTCTTTTCGTAGTCACTCATTTTTGTTCTAATATCAGCACGTTCTCCACTAATAAAAGTTTATATGTGCGTTTGTCGTTATTATTATCGACCACCTTATGCTGTACAAAAATAATTACAGCCATCCAGAATGACATAAATTGCTGATTGATTTTGAAATGTTTGCTGACCATGAGTTGCTGACCAATTAGCTATTTCTGCTCACCGATTATATTTTTCTGCTCACAGAAATAACAATACTATGCTAACCATTTAATTGACACCCAATTTTTAGTAAACTGGTATCCATACTTTAATATTATAAATGCGAAAGTGTGTCTGTCTGTCTGTTACCTCTTCACGCTTAAACCGCTGAACTGATTTAGATGAAGTTTGGTATAGAGATAGTTTGAGTCCTAGGAAAAGACATAGGATAGTTTTTAGCCCGATATTCCCACGGGATTGACACTTATGCGGGTGAAACCGCGTGGCGCTGCTAGTTTATTATAATTTGCCATATGTCAGCGAGCTACGCTAATATACAAAGTAAGTAATGTCCTTATAGGATTCCCAAAGTAATTTCCTTAGGGAATTCTCTAGGTAATTGCTTATGACCAAGCGTTAGCTTATCAGAGTACCTATTTATTATTGTTGGTTGCACAATGTGACGACGAAAGCAGTGGTGCCTCAGTGGAAACGGCTGCGACTTACGATTTGTAGGTGGTACTTTACTTTTTGTAAATGATTTCATCACCACTGCTCCCGAATCGATGAAGGAAAACATCGTGAGGAAACCGAAATGTCCTAAAAGTGGGATCATTATAGGCACTTCGGTGAGTGTGCCCAAGAACTCCACGACCTCATTCCACCGGCCCCCTTCTACCTTTGGACATCCAGTCGCACTGCAAGTTACCATCCCTGCCCAGTTGCTATTCCACTAATTCGCACTAAGCATTTTCAAATGTCCTTTATAATGCGCACAGCAAAAGAGTGGAACTCTCTACCAGCGTCTGTGTTTCTGAGCGCATACAACCCGAATCACTTCAAAGTGAGAGTGAACAGGCTTCTTCTGTGTAAGCTCACTCCATCGTCGATTTTGTCTCTGTCACCCCTGAACTAGACTAGAGTCAAGAGCGAACCCATTTCAAATTAAAAAAAAAAAGGCAGTTAATGCTTTGCTTATGCTATACAATGTGATTAAATAGCGATTATATAAATGGTTAGACATTATGTGTGGTGGCTTGTGTAGATAAATAGATAAATTTGTTTTACTATTCTATTCTTACGGGGAGTTATGCCAATCATTTTGCCTAATTAGAAATTAAATTTGAATTGGTACTAAAAGTTAGCAGATTTACCTAAGTCGAAAAAATATCTCATTTAGAAGCAAAAGGCTTAAAAATACTTTTAAATATTTGAGTTTTACCCATTTCTTAGTTTTGTAAAATAGCTAGATTATTTGATGTATTCTTACTTATAATTATAATTTTGTCTTAAGGGGCTTACATGATCTAAAGCGCGGTCACTGTCGGACTGCATAGAAAAGAAAGACAAGCGCGATGACACATCTCTGGTGAATTATTACAAAATATGAAGCAATTATTTAATTACAAAAAATCTATTCTTTGGACTAAAAAATTAAAACACTAGTGTTTTAGTATGTTGCTTGTAGAATAATCTGACAAAAAATCAGAATGATTGTATTTATATTAGTATGGTTTTTATTGTAAAAAGAAAGTTTTTAGAGGTATCTTCATGATTTTTTTCTATCGTATCAAATCAGTTGTGTTGTTTTCAACACACCATCTACCTAGCATTTATCCTGAAGAATATTTATTTATTTATTTATTTTATAAAACTTATTATACTTATTTAACTTATTATTTAACTTTTTTTTTTTTAATATCGTATATTTTCTAATTTTTGTTTACTGTAATCGATCATATACTTTTATTGCTTCTAAAACTTGCGTGTTTTTTGCGTTTAGGTCATGTAAGCCCCTTAATTCAGATATTATATGTATAGGTATAGATATAGTACCGGTTGATAGCAATAGGCTGGCTCCCTATCACATGGTACCTACTACTATGGGTTCACCTCTGCCTAACCTTTCGGGATTACAAGCGTAATGTTATGTCTCTACGGCTCTACCACTCTGTATAAACCCTAAATATGATCATACCTATACGTTGAGTCACGAGCTTGTACGAATACAGTTCGCGATATCTTGCGACGCGTACATACGATGTATGGGATAACCCCATACATGCAAGTGTCATCTGCGCGACTGTTTCCCAGCATATATATACAAGGATAATGCTGGCATCAACATCAGTTGAACTCCGTGTCACTTCAGTGAAGTATCAGTAGTACTAACACTCAAACCTTCTCTTCATAAACGTAAATATGACGAAAACTAGCCAGTCAATGTTCCTGTTAGTGTGCGTCGCATTCTTGGTGATCGTCTCGTCTCCGCAGAATGCAGTCCAAGCGGACGTGCATATCGGCAGCTGCGTCTGGGGCGCTGTTGACTACACCTCGAACTGTCTCAAAGAGTGCAAAAGACGTGGCTACAAAGGAGGACATTGTGGAAGCTTTGCTAATGTCAACTGTTGGTGCGAACAATAGGACAAAAAACATTACACGGCAAGATAATTCGGCGGATGGTGTCTCTAAATCGCAAAGAATTTAAATTGTTCATATTTTTAATGAATGTAACTTATGTTTTATTTCTAACTTGTGTGTGTACGATGTGACTTCAATTAAATGTTTGTTTAAATTCAGTTGCTGTGTTTTGTAATATAAGTTTACCTAGATTCGAACATACTTAAGTACATCCAACGCAGAGTATAGAAGTTTGAAATATCTACCATTTTGTCTAACTAAATAACTTATAGAGAAAAAATATATAAAAGTTTCATATTTTTTCTCTATAAAGTGTAACCGTCGGTCTCCGTTAACTTCTTCATGTAACTAAAAGTCACTGACAGATTTCCCAGCGACGTAAACTGTTACCTAAAAAAGCCTATAAGGATGTAATCTCAAGTTGTATTAATTATGCTACGCCCGTCAGCCGGGCTTAGAGAACGAAGGTTTTATTCCAAGCAAACAGTGAAGCCAACGCACACTACAGCCGCAACAGGCCGCAGCGCAACGCATTTTCATACAATAAAGTGCGGTGCTGTTCCTTTAGCATGTGTTGGTTCGTAGAAAATCTACGAAAGGGATGAAGGAGGACTTCTGCAATGCTTTGCGTTGCGGTGCGGCCCGCACCGCTAGCCTTTAGAATTTCCTGCACTACACAGCGGTAACGGCTAAACTAACTTTGCCAATTACGGCTTTATTATTATTGGGCGTAACTATGACTGTGTATAATCAGCTGGGTTGAGCGTTTGCAGTTGCATTCGTGATGAGTTTCAGAAACAATTGTAGCTTGGATACGTACCTAAGTATATTCTTTGGCGTTATGTTATTATTTTAAAAGCAATTAGAGTCAGTGCAAAATTGCAGTGTTGTTTCCGAATTAGGTAAAACAAAATGTCATGCAATGATCATTGAACAGCGTGTTCTAATTGTGCGCGTTCTAAATATCTGTGTGGAGTTATCATTTAGACCATGTAGGTATTACCATCCGAAATAAATAATGGTGAAAACAACGAGTGCAATGACGCCACAGATAACTATTTACTAGTTGAGATGTGCGCTATTTTTAATCTCAAAGAGACTTCATGCCAAAAGGAATCCGCGGGCAATATTTCACTTTTTTTTAATAGTCTGAATTGTCCTTGGTCCCAAAATGAACTAAAATGTATTTACCTTAAAGTGAATGCACAGTTGTAGCCCGCGAAATTAAATTTTTCTTAAGTTTTTTGCAATGTTCAAGTCAGTTTCAGGACAACCTGACACAAGATACAAATCTTGATCAAAATATGATTCGCGATTAAAACAGGTACGTATTTACAGAATTATAATCATTAGAATCATTAATACATCTTTCTAAGTTAGATTTAATCCATAAAAACAAATCTCTTATGGAAAAGTTCTTAGGGAATAAATCTAACTTAAAGATAAATATTAATTATTCTAATTACTATAATTCCATAAATACAAATCTATTATAGTCGCGAATCGTTTTTTGATCAAGATACCGACCTGCAAATTGCAAAAAACGTAAGAAAATTTGAATTTCGCGGTCTACCACTTTGCATTCACCTTAAATTGTCCGTTGTCCCTCACGGGACCAAACGGAAATGACCCTGACTGGCGTTCTATTATTGCGGATTCTCAATGAACTAATGTATATTTCTCTATACCAATAGTACTTTCTAATTCCATACTAACTAAACTACAAAATGACATACGAAAACACTACGATCAGTCTTTAAAACATTATTTTGTGTGTATTATATTTTTTCTATAGGCTGTTTAGCGGTTTTGTCAGTGCCTTTATTTACACATGCGCGCACGCTAACGCGGAGTGCGAAAAGCAAAGCCAGCGCGCCATTTTCCATACAAGTCAATATTTAACAATACAAATCTGTTTTTAACCTCACAAGTATGTTAAAAAACGTCGTATGAAACGCGTGTGCATTGATCATAACACACATAATATATGTATCATAATGTACTATTACCGCACTGTGGTCTTGTTAGCGTAACAATTTGAGGCTAGTCATAAATATGGCAGTAGCCGTTGGTCACGCGTAAATCTGCTCAGTATGCAACTCCAGACGTCACTTGCACGCTGGGCAACATGATATCACTCAGTCACTGCGTTTGATGCTCTCAAGCGGAGTCACCGCATTCTTGGATCCTTCATATTACGGTTCAGAATCATGTTTCATGTAGCTGACTATTTATTAGAACAAAATTAAATTAGTTTATAAGAAATTTCAAGATAACAACTTATTAATTCATCTATAATTATGTTAGTTGCACATCGTGCAACCAACAATGTTGGTTAATAAAATAACAATAACAATGTGATTAATTGGTATTATTGGTCGAACAATAACAAATAGGTACCCTGATAAGCTAATGCTTGGTCATACGAAATTACCTAGAGAATTTCCCTACGGAAACTACCAAGGGAATTCCCTATGATCTAGTAAAGCATTGACCTAGGTAGGTAGGCCTTTCACTCGATGGAAGTCCATCGAGGCACCATATAGAGCCACCGGGACAGTACCTAAGCTTCGCTAACAGCTTGCTTTGCTAAATTAATATTAAAAATAAAATAGATTTGCGTATTTGTATATCAGTTTGTTACGCCTTCACGCTAAAACAGTAAAGGAACTTAGGCTACTTTACATCCTGGATCGCAGACGGAGTCGTGGGCAACAGCTAGTTAACTAATATATTCTATAGAAAGACCGTGCAGTCGAAGAAAAGAACATTTAGTCAATTATAATATATACGAAATTATTGCTAATTTAAGTTGAACTATGGATGAATTCGTCATATTTTGTTTTGTGTTCAATGGACCCACTAAGTATCGAGCCGACGGGTCCAATCGAGAGCGCTAAACACGAAATTATTAAATTCTACCTCGCGATGTAAAGGTACACCTACCGCTTGCTCATTACATCGTAAATAGTGATACAGGAACCCATTTTTTATTTATACATATAAGGGGCTAATCTAATTTTATTAAATTATTACAAAAAGATAGAAAACACAGGGGATTTCTATTGTAAACACTGTTTCAATTAATTTCAGCTAGCAGCGCCCGCGGTTTCACCCGTGGGAATATCGAGATAAAAGTATCTTATGTGTTATTCTGATGTATAAATAAGCTATATTACTGAAAAGTTTTTAATCCAAAATCCATAGCCCAATAAACGACCTAATCCATATAATCCATAGTTTCAAAATCCGTTTAGTAGTTTTTGCGTGAAAGAGTATCAAACATCCATCCATCCACACAAACTTTCGCGTTTATTACAAGGAAAGGATATACATAGTAGGATAGGACTTTCACAACAGATCAAAATTGTTACAAGACAATGTTTGTGATTTGTTGTTTTGTGTAGTACAGTAGGTACCTACATACTCTATGCCTACTACAGGACTTTCTTAAATTGCCCCCTTGGGTTTATCAGGCCCCCCTTCCCGTTAGGCCAGCTTTTGGCCTTGGCAAAAGTCAAAGGGGCTTTTACCTAAACTATTATACTTATTGTCCATATCGGTAGCAACATAATTAAGATTGGAAGCTTTTAGGTATTTTAAATGTTTAACAACCTATGTTTCTGGTGCAACCCCCAATTTCCCACATATGTATTTCTCAAAGCCAGTGCTTTCATTTTAAGGTTGAGAATTTCCAAGCTCCCCCAACTCTGATACCCCATATTTCTGTGTGGGCGAGGTAGTGTTACGCTCACAAAAGTAAATTAAAAAGAAAATTGTTACCAAATTAAACACCCTCATACAACAACATATAAAATAAAATACAGCAAATTCATTTAAACAAGTATTTAATTGAAGTCACATCACACACACACACAAGTTCCAAATAAAACATAAGTTACATTCATTTGAAAATATAAACAATTTCAATTCTTTGCAGTTTAGAGATACCATCCGCCGAATTATCTTGCCGTGTAATGTTAATATTATCCTATTGTTCGCACCAACAGTTGACATTAGCAAAGCTTCCACAATGTCCTCCTTTGTAGCCACGTCTTTTGCACTCATTGAGACAATTCGAGGTGTAGTCAACAGCGCCCCAGACGCAGCTGCCGATATGCACGTCCGCTTGGACTGCATTCTGCGGAGACGAGACGATCACCAAGAATGCGACGCACACCAACAGGAACATAGACTGGCTAGTTTTCGTCATGATTACGTTTATGAAGAGAAGGTTTGAGCGTTAGTACTACTGATGCTTCACTGAAGTGACACAGAGTTCAACTGATGTTGATGCCAGCATTCTCCTTGTTTATATATCCTGGGAAACAGTCGCGAAGATGACACTTACAGGTATGGGGTTATCCCAGTAGAACGCGTAGTACGCAACTGTCGTAAGGTAGCGCGAACTGTATTCGTCCGAGCTCGTGATTCAACGTATAGGTATAATCATATTTGCCGTTTATACAGGGAGGTAGAGACATAACATCACGCTTGTGATACCCGAAAGACAGGCAGAGGTGAATCTATAGTACACTCACATTTTTCCAGTTATGTAATAGGTAATACGGGCTGGTGTCCTTTTGCGTTATGTTTAAGTACCATTGTGATAGGGGGTGATGTGGGGGGGAGCCTGTTCCCATCAAACGGGCCTCATATTTCCCATGTTACACCGCTAGTGTATGCTATAAGTGACGATCTTAAAATATGAATCTTCAGTTTCGTGGCCGGATACATGACACCAGTCACCGAAACACGACGCAGACACTTCGTGTTCGTTAGTTTTTTAGTGTAATCATAATGTTGTATGTATCTTTAGTATTTTTAAGTTTATATTAATATTGTGTTTATGTGTTTTATATGGGCCTTCATGCCTGAAATAAATGGATAAATAAAATAAATAAATAAATTGGAACCGTGCGCCCAGCTTCTGACGTTTTAGTAAGTGCCCATATAGGTAAATGTGGAATAAAAAAAATAATTTGGAAAATTAAGGCATTGAAGTTATGTTATGGTATGTTACAGCCAAAGTGATGCATTTTACTAAGTAGTATCATTATTACTAACGAGTAATAATGATACTATTTAGTCAAATGACTTGATTAAGTCGACTTGGGTAAACCACTAACATAAGTACCTATTCAAAATTAATTTCTAATTAGGCAAATCGATTGGCATCACCCCCCGTTAAAAAGTAATTAATTTATCTAATTATCTACACAAGCCAACAAACATAATGTGCACATTAGGTTACGTAAGCGATTATACTCGCTCGCGCAACCAAAAATAACAAATACAGTGATAAGCTAGCGCTTGGTCATATAAAATTAGCTAGAGAATTCCCTAAGAAAATCACTTTGAGAATTCCTTATGGAAATTATTTTGGAAATTCTCTATAATCTAGTAAGACATTGACCTAGGTAGTTAGTTAAGGCCTATTCAAACCTGAGCGATATTCGCTGCCGCTGTGGGTAGAGGTACATACCGCGCGGGTTTCGCTCAGGTATTTAGTATCAAGTACCGCGGCTAGAGCGACATGAGCGATATTCGCTGCCGCTGTGGGTAGAGGTACATACCGCGCGGGTTTCGCTCAGGTATTTAGTATCAAGTACCGCGGCTAGAGCGACGGTCTCTGCCGCAGACGGTAGCGAATACCGCTTAGGTTTGAACAGTAATATTACCGCATACCCACTGGGTTTTCTCTGCCGCAGACGGTAGCGAATACCGCTTAGGTCTGAATAGGCCTTTAGGCCTTTCACTCGATGGAATTCCATCGAGGCACCATATAGCCACCTGGCAAGTTATAGCTTCGCTATCAGGTTGAAACTAATATTATTTAGAAAAAGATTTCATTTTTTGTATGTTTGTTTGGTACTTACGCTAAAATGGCTCAACGGATTCAGATGAAATTTCGCACATGGGTAGACCATGACCTGGATTAGGACAAAGGATACTTTTAGTCTTGATGTTTCTACGGGATTGAAATTGATGCGGGTGAAGCCGCGGGGCGCACCTAGTTAACTAATATTTTTTACGGTATGTCACGAGGGAAGAATATTTAGACAATTAATTTTAATAATTTAATTTGATTTTGATTTTTTTTATTTAATTTGATCATTTGATTTGAGATTGACTCGTAGTCATTCGCAGTATACAGACGTGCTCATTAGCAATATTTAATAATTACCTACTTTAATAAAATAGTGACCTCCTTTAGTGCATTACCAACGTAATGCAACTGTAATTTTGCTTAGTTTGTAGTTTCAGTGTATAATGAACTCGAATCATTGAACTCGTAAAATACAAAATGGATAACAGCCCCTTTAATCTAAGAGGGCCAGTGCACCCCTCCGCTTCGCCCTCGAAGACGACGACGCAGAACCCAGCGCTTGAGTCGGTCACGACTGACGTTATTTCAACGCCCGAGATTCAAAAATGGATGTCAGCCATCGAACAGCACTTAAATGAAGTTTGCTCTATTGCCGCGGATGGCAAACTCAACTCGGAACAGAAACTGAAAATTTCTACCCTTTGCCGTAAAGTAGGATCTGGAACCTCACAGATGGCAGTTCTATACCAGTCGCTGAAACAGAAAGCCATTCACGCGTATAACGCGGTTAATGCCCTTCAGGAAAAGCGCGACCTGACGGAACATATTTTGGAGCTCAAGCAAACGATTAAGGACTCTGGTTCTGCGGGAAATGTTTCGTTTGCCGATATGGTGAAGAAAGGAGCAAATGATTTCATTCGACCGAAAAATTTAAGCTCTGTAGCTATTTATCCCAACGATACATTAAAGTCAAGTGATGAAACAAAAGTCCTCGTGCAAAAAATCATTCGCCCTGATGAAATGAAGCTGCATGTACGTGGTGTCCGAAAGACCAAAAATGGAGGCGTTATTATTAGTACAGAGACGAAACATGATGCTGACAAACTCAAGCATGCAGTCGAGCTCTCTACATCCGGACTTACCGCCGATGAACCAAACAAGCGCAAACCTCGGATCGTGGTTGTAGGTGTGCCGACTACTTTGGCTGAAACTGAAGTCTTCAGGTGCATCTATGAACAGAACGTAGCCGATAAGTTTCCAGCAATGCCTATGGAGTCCTTTTTGAGCTTGGTTAAATTAAGCCACAAATCTGGGAAGAAAGATGCGTCGACCTGTAACTACGTCATTGAAGTTACAGCCAATATACGTAAAGCCCTATTATCCCAATCAAGGCTTTTTATAAATTGGACGTCATGCCCTGTCAGGGACTTCACGTTGGTCACCAGGTGCTACAAATGCCAACAATATGGTCATGCAGCAAAAACATGCAGAGAGCTAAAATCTACGTGTGGTCATTGCGGTGAAGAAGGACACTCGATGTCAGAGTGCGCAAAGAAAGCTGACACACCGAAATGTGGAACTTGCTCACGCTTTAAAAAGCCCAATAACCATAAAACGGGAGATGCTGAGTGCCCTGCTAGGAAAATAGCGGAATACAGGTACATCAACTCTATCGACTACGAGTGCGCCTAAAGCGTCATACTTAAGGCCAGACTTCCGGGTTTACTGCCTGCCGCTGACTCAACAACACACTGTACTGGCCTACAAACCATCGATTTTGTTGATGTTCAAGCACATTAGTCTCTCGCTGCAAAAATCGAATAAACACATTGCCTCTGACGTGATTTAATTTTGTGCAACATAGACTTTAACCCACTTACCAATTTCTGCTGACGCAAAATCATATCATGTGTTTAGCTAAGTTTTAAAGTGCTAGAAACTATTTTACGCTAACTCAATGATTACGCATACAATAAGACTTTTTGTTATTTTAATCTTTAAGAAAATAGTATTTAAGTAAACTAGGTATAAAATAATTAGTATAATTTTGTCATTAATTCAATACTTCTAATGTTAAATATTGTAAAGAATTTTATAGTCCTACAATAACCATAAAGTATGCTCATGCCGCCTGTGATACAGGTTTATCCTAGTACAGGCATCTAACATTAATACATATGTAAATAATTTCTAAGACTCTATGTAATAATTTTACCAATTTTAATACTGAATAAAACATTTATTTATTATATTTATTTATATTATTTATTTAATTTTTTTTATTAATTTTATTTCATATTTATTTAAATATCAAATTATTAAATTCTATCTCGCGATATAAAGGGAACTACTGTTTGCTCATCACATCGTAAACAGTGATAAAGGTACCCAATTTTTCAATAGTCAACTACATAGTAGGTACAGACGCCAGCACATCAAGCTACTACAATCTGTCAAATGTCTTTAATAGATTTCGAACCTTATTGCTACAGTATAAGGTTCAAAGTTGATTGAGAAAATTTGACAGTTTCGGGTAGCTTGATGTGCTGGCGTCTGTACCTAAGGGCTAATTTTATTAAATTACTAGCTGACCCGGCGAACTTCGTACCGCCATTTTTTTTTTCGTAAATGTTTTCGAAATTCCTGATAGACTTGTTTTACTATTTATGTTCGCCTCGGTTTACAGTCGCGGACTAAGAAAATGTAATACTGCCGGTAAATCCAAATATCAGTTGGATTATCAATAATTCCATTTATTGATATTTTGACGCCTCACTATTGGCATTTTCTTATTAATAACAATAAATAGCACGACGATAAACCTCTAAACACACAAAACACCGTTTTGCTGTTGCGAAAGAAGCAGTAATTGTACATATATAAATTAATGTCATCATACTGTCAATCTTGACAGTATGAATATTTTGACATTATGACGTATGGTCTGTTTGAAGGGTTTGAAGCTATCAACTGCTGGCTGAACAACTGAACGTCAATCTATCAATGTTTTGTCAATATATTGAAGATCTATCACTGTCTCTGTCTCATTCACTCACTCACTTTTCTTAATAGGTATGAGATTTAAAAAAAATCTGTTCTATTTTTTTTTCTCGTAGTCAAACCTTGTCCTGATAGTAACGAACAGAAAAAAAATAATTATCCAATTTAGTGCATACGTTCGGAAGTTATGCGCGTACATACATTTCGGTAATTAATTTTTACGGTTCCCTACCCAAAGGGTAAAAACGGGACCTTATTACTAAGACTCCACTGTCCGTCTGTCTGTCTGTCACCAGGCTGTATCTCATGAACCGTGACGGCTAGAGCATTGAAATTTTCACAGATGATATATTTCTGTTGCCATTAGAACAACAAGTAATAAAAATAAAATAATGTTAAAATTTAAAGGGGTATAAATGAAACGTTTTTTTCGACGTTTTATGCCTTGTGGTACGGAACCCTTCGTGTGCGAGTCCGACTCGCATTTACCGGTTTTATTTATATAGATTATAGAAGATAGAACACGCAGGGGATTTCTATTGTAAACACTGTTAAAATTAATATCAATGATAAGCAAGCCCAAATATACTAAGGTGCTTTGTACTATAATGTTTGGGTCCAAATAACCTTCATACTTTATCTATCTCCAGACAGTTTTTCTTTTTCGTTAAAATTGATTTTTAACTAGACTGATTGGTAAATAAAAAATGAAATGTGCCCTTTCAGCTGTAAGGGCCTAAACACATAACCGCGTTGCGGCGAAAGTTCGAGATAACAAGTTCGGAATTTTCTTCCAGGCTGCGACGTTGCGGCGTCCGTCGCAACGCGGTTGTGTGTTACGGCCCTTAAATTAACAGGATGGTGCGTGTTGTATTTTTGACCATCTACACATTGTATAAAAACAAAGTCGCTTTTCGTGTCTGTCTGTGTCACCGTTTAGATCTTCTAAAATGCACAATTTATTTTGACGCGGTTTATGACCATCATTTATTCCGGAATGCTCTAAGTAAATGATAAGTCTGCACTGTCTGAAATCTCCATGTTTTGATATGTCGCCATTGCACTCGTGCGAAGCATGTCTCGTCGAAGCAGGTCACGATAGTTGCTTATAAAAACCTACAAACAAAAAAACACATGATATGGTATTTTGTTTTACCTAATTCCGCAACAACACTGCAATTTTGCATTTACTCTAATTACTTTTAAAATAAAAACATAACGCCTCTGAATATACTTAGGTACGTATCCAAGCTCCAAATGTTTCTGAAACTCATCATGAATGCAACTGCAAACGTCTAATCCAGCTGATTCTTCACACTCATATTTGATCCCAATAATAATAATAAAGCCGTAATTGGCAAAATTAGTTTAGCCGTTACCGCTGTGTAGTGCGAGAAATTCTAAGGGCTGGCGCAGAATGGGGCGGGCCGCACTGCAACGCAAAGCATTCCAAAAATCCTGCGTCATACTTTTTATACATTTTCTATGAACTTACGCACACTGAGCAGGCCGGCCGCACAGCAATTTTTTTGCATGGAAATGCATTGCGCTGCGGCCCGTTGCGGCTCTAATGTGCGCTTGGCCTTACTGTTTGCCTGGAATAACACCTTCGTTCTGTAAGTCCGGCTGACGGGCGTAGCAAAATTAATACAACTTGTGATGACATTCTAATAGGTTATTTAGCTAACAGTTTACGTCGCCGGGAACCTGTCAGTGACTTTTAGTTACATGAAGAAGTTAACGGGGACCGAAAGTTACGCTTTACGGAGCTTTTACAACGAAAAAATATAAAACTTTTCTATCGTGTTTGGGAAATTCGTTCTTCGTCATTTTAAAGCAAATTGTGTTAGAATATTATTTTAGCAAACTGGTAGGCACATTAGATATTTCAAACTGGATTTTCGGCTTGATTTCCACCGCAAGATTGAAAGTGACACCATATTTAAAAAAAAAGTGACACCATATTTTAAATTTTTTCATCATTAAAATAAAAAACGTTCAATTTTTAATCCAACAATTGTGATAATATCCTCTCGTCATAAAATTGTTAACGAACATGACACCAGCCTGTCGATTCTGAAAAATCTCACCGTAAAAACTTAGGTGAAGTGAGTTAGTTTTTGCTAGGAATTGACACTATAGCACCGCTGCAACCTAAAACACTGAACTCACTGTAAAAAGTAATAGGAATTTCATTCAGCTGAGAATTGCAGTGAATACGCATACATGATATTATAATATGCATATACCTACCTACCGAATTAATTCTGTATACTCTCTTCGTATACCTACGTAATAGTTGGATACAGTCCACAACACCGCAGTCCAAAGTAGTAGTAGATTACTGTAATAGCACTGCAATCTTTGCACTGAACTCAGATCTATCTACGTGAATCCTTGAGGAATCCTTGATATATCTAAACATACATAATCAGCCTATAATGTTTCCACTCCTGGGACACAGGCCTCCTCTCTGTGAGTGGGAGTGGGTCGTAATCCACCACGCGGGCCCAGTGCGGGTTGGCAGATGTCACATGTCTTCAAATTTTTGGTTCTAGGCCACGCCGGTTTCCTCACGATGTTTCCTTCACCGATTTGAGAGCAGTGGTGATGAAAATAATTTACACAAAGTAAAGCGCCTGTCTGGGTTTGAACCTACGACCTACAACTCATAAGTCGCGGCCGGTACCACTTGGCCACCACAGCTGCTCCGGGTACCTAAACATACCCATAGAAAATTCCAAACGAAAAACCTACTTCAAGCAATTCAGGAATAACTTAAAAACGTAACGACAAAAGGCATAGTTACTCGGAATAGGGTTATGAATTCTCCTAATTTATTTTAAGTTGGGTCAGAAAAGCAACGAGGGTCGTAGAACTGTCACCAAAACGTCAAGGGAACGGAATCTGTGGCCATGTTTAGGAATTTGTGCGACGAAATTTTCTTACTTCCATTAATTAAACAAGAACAGATCGGTTAGATAAAGGACTATAAATCTAAATGATGAATAGGTAGGCTCACTCTGTGGATCGGAATTGTAAATTGCTTATTTGTGCGAGATACGCCACCTATTTGCGACCGGCGAAAGTCTCATATAAAAAAAGTGTATTTTTCTTTATTTCTCTCACTTGGTGAACAAATATGGCGAACTTAGATTTTGGGATAATTACCTAGTGTGATTAAATGGTACCTAAATATTAACATCCAGGGTTTTTTTTCAGGATGGGAAATCATCAAATGACCCCTCCCGCTCTGGGTGGAGCGGAAGGGAGTGTCAGACACTTACTGACTAAAACCCACCCGTGTTCCTTCCTTAGCCCTTTATGTTCCGGGCCAGCGGTAACCCTTTCGGACAATCCCGCTGACCCGGCAGGCTTCGGCCCTGACGGGCCCCTTCGGTTGATGCTGACATCTCTTTCAGGCACGCGTGGAACACGTACGCACCGTCCGGCACGGGCTTGCATGGTCCTGATCGGATGGTGAACTACCCATTACTCTCCGCCCGCAGGCCGGCGCCTACGGTGGCCGGGAGTCGTCCCGCGGCTTCCGACGCCCAGAGCGTCTCCCGCGGCGGCTGGGACGGGAGGCTCTCTCCCTCAGCCGTCCCGCCGCCTCCTTCGCTAGCTTGACTGCTTCGCAGAAGGAGGCGACTGCCCCCCACTCCCTCTCGCCCCGGACCATGGCTTGAACCAGGGCCGGACGCGAGAGGTCGCCGCCGCTGCCGAACATCGGGTTGATCGAACTTTAAACTACACTTGCCGAGGTCAGTCCATAGATGGGTTTCCATCCATTTCATACCAAGACCCATCCGTGCCTCGGAAAGCACGTTAAGCCGATTGTTCCGGCAGCCCAGTCTTACCAAGGGGCAACATGTGGTAAGACTAATTGTCACACTTTTAGGCTTTTGATTATCCGTAGCGACTATTTACGATCTACGAATTACAGACAACCTTTACATACTAAGAGGCTGTAACCCAGTGTTGCTAGACGTCCCGATTTTTAGCCTAAAATGAAGTGTCCCGCGCGGGACAGGCTCAGTCCTACTTTTCAGGTATAGAAAAATAAATAAGTTATTCGTAAGTGTATAACGTATAATTATATTACTTAATTATCATCATTCCCCTGCCCTCATCCCAATTTATTTGGGATCGGTGCAACATGTCTTTTTAACCGACTTGAAAAAAGGAGGAGGTTCTCAATTCGGTTGTATTTTTTTATGTTTGTTACCTCAGTACATTTATAAACCGATTTGGAAAATTCTTTTTTATTTAAAATTTTACTTTCATATTGGTCCCATCTTTATCAAAATCTAGTTCTAATGATGGTATCCATGAGGAATTAATAATAATAATAATTTATTTAATAAAAACGTTTACAAAAGGTGTAAATTTAGCCAAAAAGTAGAAAAACTTTCCATACAATTAAAGTGCCTAAAAATAAACTAAAACTAATATATTTTTTTCTTACAGGTGCAAGTAGTGATGGTTCGGAATTAGAGTGTTTGGTAGCGACCCGCCCGAACTAGGTTTATTCAAACCTGTGTTTCAGGCCATCCCTTTACATTTCAATTGAATTGGAGCGTTAATTTTTAAATAAAACTGATATAAAAATAATTAATTAACAATTCTGACAAAAAGCACATTGGTACATTAATACCTAATACTAAGTCTATGTAAAATACTTACCTACAAAAGGGAATCAAATTATAATCATGACAAAATTTCTAGAAGTTTTTCTGTGTCTGTGTAATTGAGTATCGCTAAGTATTCTGATAACATTGTACTACATTTTTTATAGCTTACACTATAGAAGCTTAGTAACTTGTTCAGTCTATTATACAGAAAAGGTCGTAAGAACACATAAAAACGATTAGCAAACGCATGTCTAGTTTGAGGCTTTATGCAAACCAAGTCTTTCCTTCTCTTGTCGGAATGTACTGGGTCAAAAGGAAGTGCAGTGTGCTGGTGTTGTACTATGCTTAGAATAAATAATTGCCTTACTGTTAGTACATTACATGCTATGTAGAGTTGGTGCGTAGGAAATCTAAAAGGGCGAATGGTAGCAACCTTTAGAATAGCTCTTTGAGCGCGCTCTAGAGGGAGTAAAATTGTTTTTGCAGCACCCCCCCAGGAAGTTATGCAATAGGTAAGTATGGATTGACACAAAGGTAAATAAACCTGTTTAATTAATTTATAGTCGGCTATGTTCCGTAAGTTCTTAAATACATACTATATTAATTTGCGCACTCTGGTACAAAGTAAATCGATATGTTTACGGAAATTTACATTGGAATCAATAGTGACACTTAGGTATTTCAAATGGTCGGCCTTAGGTAAAGTGGGGCAAGAACATGCAGTGTCAGCGGCAGCGTACGTGCTACAATTGTATGCGTAAATGTTCAGATTAGTAAGCGGTATGTTAGTATTTCTCATTGTAAATAAAATATATTTTGTTTTATCTGCATTTAGTGTTAGGAGATTATTATGGAGCCAATTAGAGACAATGTTAAAACTATTTTGAGCATATTCATAGACTTCAGTTCTTGATTTAGCTGAGAACAATAGAGCAGTGTCATCCGCATATGACTCCATTTTGGAGTGCCAGGCTGCACAGTTCATTTATGTAGATTAAAAATAACGTGGGGCCCAAAATGCTGCCTTGTGGAATTCCAAAACAACTATTTTTAAGTTTTTTTTTTATTTTTAAGTTTTTTTTTTTTTTTTTAAGTTCAGAACTTTTACACCGACCTATTTTTACACACTGGTGACGATCGCTGAGATAATCCGCAAATAGTAGATGTTGTGTTCCTCTTATCCCAAGTGTTTCAAGCTTGTGCAAAAGTAAAGTACCTACATGAAATAGTGTCGAAGGCCTTGGCTGAATTGAAGGAATTCCTCATATATTATAGACACACCTATAGCGATTTGGGTATTTTATATAGTAACTCGTGCATTTGCTCTCGGAAACCACCATTTGGTGAAGTGGAACTGATGAAGTAGACCACAGATGGCCAACGGAAGTACTCAATAATAAGTATTTCACGGGTTGCGATTCGATTACTTTAATATGGTTGCTAAGCAGTTTATGCTCGTCACAATGCGAATGGTGAAATGGGCCTGATGGTGGAATACTAGGAGAGCTCCTCAACAATGAACGTCCCTACATCGGTGAAAGCAATATTTTGTAAAAAGGGATGGACAAGTTGACATTAGGCTATTGTAAACTGGATACATTATAAACAGACCCACTTAAAAACGAGAAATAAAAAAAAAAACAAAAAAAACCGACTTCCAAAAAAAACACTACATAGTGAAAAATAACTTTGATTTCGGAAGTCGGTGGCAAAAACTAAAATACAGTTCCAAAGACACCGACTTCCGAAATTAAAGTTATTTTTCACTCGAAAACGGTAACCCATCCATAGTAGACTGATTGTGGCTAGAGCAGCTTAACCTCGCGGATTGATCAATCCGCGTGGTTGCTACTAACCTACGAGTCCCTATCGGGGATGCAGCGTGTTCACTAGGCAAAAGGCCTCATTATAATATGTAGGTACCTACTCAAGGAATTCCCTAAGATATTTCCCTTATGACCTAACTAACATAATTAGCTTATTTAACACATTCCCTGTCCCATGAATCACATGTGATTCATGTTGATTGTTTAACTATTGTGTCTACTTTATGGACAGTGAATCTGTTAAGTATCAATTTATTTATAACAGACAGTGTGATTAAATGGCGATTATATATATATATCTTAATTGCTGGACATTATGAAAGCATTTACTAGATACTTCTATAGTACCTACCTAATTATAATAGCTACTTAGTTGGAGTCGTTGGAGGTGGATTTTCCGTAAACGCATGATCTTACTGCAATGAGTAAAAACCGGGCCTACGAGGAAAATAAATTTAAATACGATGGATGAGAAAGCGCGGCAAGGCGGGATTTTGTTTTTGTCACCAAAATTACCTACAATGGTATGTTAAAATAAAAAAAAACCGGGCAAGAGCGAGACGGACTCACGCACCGAGGGTTCCGTACCATCATATGTTTTAAAATTTCCTTCGGGGAGGCCTATTATATTCGTCAGAGAATTTTTTCAGCACCATCTCTTGACCGATAATGGAACTAATGTAACTTTTGTTGATGTACTTACGGAATTTCCTATAGGTACCTACCTAGCATATACACATCATGTTCATGGTGCTATCCATACTAATATTATAAATTTAATTAGAAGGTAACTCTGTCCGTGTATTACCTTTTCATGCCTAAACGGCTTTTGTATTTACTACGATTTACTTTATTTACTATTTAAATCTATAACTACGACAGACAAACGCTAAAAGCGTATTTAAATTATAATATTTCAATTTATTTTCATTTTATTATTTTGACTTTAAATTATAATAAGTATGTATTTCTTTTCATTTCTTTTCAGAACATTAAGAATTTTTTGAGTAGGAACAGACAATAATAAGGAAAAAACAATAAGGATATCTCGTAATGACGATGACGGTCTACGCGGCTTGCCAACAGTTTGGTCAAACCACTTGTATTATGATGCGTGGATTTTCCTTATTAAAATAGATTAACCCTGCAGTGATCGCGAAGATGACTCGAGTCATCCATCAACCAAGTTTTACCGCTCTTATCGTAAACGTATTGTTAAAATTATGAATTATTCTTAATTTATAGACAAACCAAAGGACCTCCTTGCTTATTTGATTTCTTTAAACTAACAGAATATCTAAGCTATTATGTCATGTGAATTGGTTTCTAAGATTCCCCGTCTATTAATAAACGTTTCTCTAATTATAAACGCTAAATGTGATTACACTTATTCGTTTGATAATGAGTTCGTTGGAATTTCGTTTGCGCTAACTTGCGATAGTCGCGTTCCTACTGGGAAAGCCCTATACTTAAAAATGCCTTCTGCGCGACTATTGCAGGGTTAAAATAGCATGAAACTACTTGCTAATGATCTCAAGTAAACTGCTCCAAGCATATATAAACAACGAGAATGCCGGTATCGACATCAGTTGAACACTGTGTCACTTCAGTGAAGCATCAGTAGTACTAACGCTCAAACCTTCTCTTCATAAACGTAAACATGACGAAAACTAGCCAGTCTATGTTCCTGTTGGTGTGCGTCGCATTCTTGGTGATCGTCTCGTCTCCGCAGAATGCAGTCCAAGCGGACGTGCATATCGGCAGCTGCGTCTGGGGCGCTGTTAACTACACCTCAAACTGTCTCAAAGAGTGCAAAAGACGTGGCTACAAAGGAGGACATTGTGGAAGCTTTGCTAATGTCAACTGTTGGTGCGAACAATAGGATTATTATCATTACACGGCAAGATAATTCGGCAGATAGTGTCTCTAAACTGCAAAGAATTGAAATTGTTCATATTTTTAAATGAATGTACTTATGTTTTATTTGTAACTTGTATGTGTGTACGATGTGACTTCAATTAAATGTTTGTTTAAATTCAATTGCTGTATTTTTTTCAGTTTAATAATTTTTGCATGTTGTGTTAGTGAGTTTCATTTGGAAACATTTTTTTTGAATCACTTTCATGAGCGTAGTACTACTTCACCCACACAGAAATAGAGGTATCAGAGTTATAGGAGCAAACAAACGAATACGTGTTTTGCGAATTTGATCTTTATTAGCTACTAGAATTGTCGCAATGATAGGTGTAAGGAGGAACGCATTCTCTCGAGAGTCGGACAAATTAATGAAGTTTTTTTCCTTTTGTAACGTTTTCGACGACAGAATCCCGCTTTTACACTCAAATGTTTTAAAAGCGCGCTTTGTCCGAAAAAAAATCTGGCAGATTTTTTCGTAACCTGACATGGTTGTAGCATGCAACCTCCGCGAGTCCATTATAGGTAGCTGGCACAAATACGAGACAAACATTGATTTGTATTTTTAGAATAGAGGAAATAACACAAGGGGTCACTGACTTGTAATAAATGTATGAAGAGGTTTTTTTTTCAGGATGGGAAATCATCAAATGACCCCTCCCGCTCTGGGTGGAGCGGAAGCGAGTGTCAGACTCTTACTGACTAAAACCCACCAGTGTTCCTTCCTTAGCCCTTTATGTTCCGGGCCAGCGGTAACCCTTTCGGACAATCCCGCTGACGAACAATCCCGCTGACAGTGCAAGGGGTCAATTTAGCTTACAAGCAAAGTAATATCGAAGTAAAGTGTTAAAATGTATTAAACGTAGAATCGTATATAGGAATAATTATGTTATTTGACAAACCTTCGTTTAATTTATTCATCTGGTACGGTGAGCTCGCAAAGGGCTGACAATATCTACTTGCCACTGTTTTAGCTGACTTTATTGCCATAGCGTAGCCACGTCTTTTGCACTCATTGAGACAGTTTGAGGTGTAGTTAACAGCGCCCCAGACGCAGCTGCCGATATGCACGTCCGCTTGGACTATACATTCTGCGGAGATAAGACGATGACCAAGAATGCGACGCACACCAACAGGAACATAGACTGGCTAGGCTATAAAAAAATTACATAGGTGCTTGGTACACCATTGTACACAAACGGTTCATTCGGTGAGTCGTAACGCGACTGTTTCATTACCTCGCCAAGTGCGGTCCACTGATACGTGTGGAACGAAGCTTGGCAGCCGGTAAACTAGACTTGCTAAAGTATTAGTGAGCGCAGCCCTATCTCGCTGGCGCAGAACCTCCAGCGTTTAAGCGCCGACGAAGGAAGGCAGAATAGAGGTGCCGCATTATCAGCTAATGCTTCGGATTTCACGGTATTGTGCTCGGCTCTAACTTTAACATGTTATACCTATTCATGGTATCCGAGTGTTTTGATAGCATGTGAGACGTTTGAAATTCGAGTACCTATAGTATAGAATAGAAATTCGAGTACCTATATTCGAGTACCTATATACCTGAGGACTGTAGGAGCTTGGAAGTTCTCGGGCTAAATCTTTAAAAGGAAAACAAGGAAGTCTAAGAATGCCCTTGCAACATAAGCTGTCATAAGAATTGTTCACAAGCTATCTTGTCTCTCTGTCAAAGTCTTTTGTGAAATATGGTTTATTTTGACCATCCATAACGAAATAGCGACAAAGTAGGTACTTGCGAGTACTAAAGTAAGAGTAAGTCGACTTACGAGTATGTAAGCAAGTTTGAGAATTTAGGATGTATGAGCAAGCGAAGCGAGCTCGAACATTTTAACACCCGCCTGGGATAAGTAAGGTTTTCTTTTAAGGCGAAAGCGCCAGGGTAGCCCGCGACATTCAATTTTTTTTACGTTTTTTGCAATTTGCTGGTCAGTATTAAGTTGTACGTTGATTACTATATTATTCGCGGCCGTAACAAATATGTGTTTACAGAATTGTAATCATTAAAGTCATCAACACAACTCGTCTAAGACCAACTAACCCCATAGAATGACTATTTCATGAAATCATGACATTTTGGGATTATACTAACCTAATAAGTTGTATTACTGATTCTGATAATTATAGTTCTGTAAATACATATTTTTTACGGCCGCGAATCATATTTTGATCGACGTACAACTTAATACTGACCAGCAAATGGCAAAAAACGTAAGAAAATTTGAATTTCACGGGCTACCTTAGCGCTTCCCCCTTAACTGCTCCTATCTACGACCCTGGCAGGAACTGGGTGCACTTGCTGGGCACTTGCCCGGAGTGGCCAATGGAGACACGACCCCCCGGTCGTGTCCTGCACCTGAACTCTCCCCATAGTTCAGGTGCAGGACCAACGGCTTCACATGTTCTCCAAGGAACCGAGACATCTCGATATGCCTAAGTTGTGAAAACGGTAACCCATCCATAGACTGATTGCGGCTAGGGCAGCTTAACCTCGCAGATCGATCAATCCGCGTGGTTGCTACTAGCCTACGAGTCCCTATTGAGGATGCAGCGTGTTCACTAGGCAAAAGGCCTCATTATAATAGGTAGGTACTCAAGGAATTCCCTAAGAGATTTCCTTTATGACCTAACATTAGCTTATTTAAGTATCAATTTATTTATAACAGACAGTGTGATTAAATGGCGATTATATATCCTAATTGCTGGACATTATGAAAGTATTTACTAGATACTACTATAGTACCTACCTAATTATAATAGCTAATTAGTTGGAGTCGTTGGAGGTGGATTTTCCGTAAACGCATGATCTTACTGCAATGAGTAAAAACCGGGCCGACGAGGAAAATAAATTTAAATACGATGGATGGGAAAGCACAGCAAGGCGCGATTTTGTTTTTGTCATCAAAATTACCTACAATGGTACTGTAGGTTAAAATTTAAAAAAACCGGCCAAAAGCGAGTCGGACTCGCGCACCGAGGGTTCCGTACCATCATGTTTTTAAATTTTCATCGGCGAGGCCTATCAGAGAACTTCTTCAGCGTCATCTCTTGACCGATAATGGAACTAATGTAACTTTTGTTGATGATTTCTGAAAAAGTGTGCTATTTAGAGACATCGTTTTATTTTTCCTAATATATATCTTTATATAAACTTCTATCACATATCTTTATATAAACTTCTATCACATAGAATAATTTCAGATTTTTTCTTAGCAAACTTCGAAGATAAAGGGGGGAACGGTATTTTTTTTTACATTTTTCATCAAACTCGAAAACTGTGCGGCCTAAAAAAATAAAAATTTTTGAGAATGTGCAAACTGCGCTCTTATGATACCCCCACATGTCCTAGTAGCCCCAATTCAAATTTTTCAGACCCCCTTTTAGTCCCTGTTGCAAAAAATATACTTACATATATTTTTATTTCTTTCTTATTTGCAAAATAGTTGGTCCAACGTCATCTAAAACTATTCCAAATTTCAAGTTGATAGCATTAGTATTTCTTGAGATATCCAACTGTGACAGACAGACAGAGTCTCACCATAAGGGTTCCGTTTTACCATTTTGGTACGGAACCCTTACGGAATTAAGGAGTTTATTTCTCGTTGACGAGTATTCAGCCTTTACCGAGAAATAAATTTACATTTTATTATTAACTAGGTACTTTTAGTAGTTTTAAGGTTTTTTTTTCTTTTGATAGCCTACACCGTCCCACTGCTTGCTGGGCAAACTCTTTCCCCAAATCCTTACAGAAACTCATTTCCAGCGCCGCGTCGAACCAAGTTTTTTTAATAGACTAAAACTACTAACAAGCGCTTCGCGCCATCAAGCTACAGAGTTTGGCGATTAAACTGTAAGAACAAATAATTATCGGCAAATATACAGAACTACCAGAAGAAATTACCAGAGTTTGGAAAATGAATAGAATAACAATAATGGCGTAAACACGTGTCGCATAGTTAGTTGAAAATTCTTACAACTAGATTTAGACAATAATTTCAATGTAGTAGGTACGACACACGTAATCGTATCGGACTGGATGCGGAAGGCGGAGGACAGGGTGTTGTGGCGCAGCCTGGGAGAGGCTTATGTCCAGCAGTGGACTGCGATAGTTTGAGTTGATTGATTGAATCTACTCAAACTTAAAATCTCACCTTGGTGTAGTCAGCATCAAAAGTCGATTAACACTTAAGTTTTTTTAATCTCGGTTATTGAGCAAAATATTAACCCTTCAGTTTTTTAAATCTCAGTTATTGAGCAAAATATTTGTTCAAAATCGCATTATACTTCGGCTGCAATTTCGAACAAATATTTTGCTCATAAACTGAGATTAAAAAAACTGAAGTGTTAATCCACTTTTGATGCTGACCGTACAACCGTGAGATTAAAAAATATACCAGGCGCTAGGAACCTGGGAAAATAAAATTTACTTAAAAACAAAACAATAATTTAAAAAAAAACTGGTCTGTTAGATTTTCAACGCTCGGCTCGGCGCCGCCGAGAGTTTTAATTTAATTCCAACAGTGCATTACATCGTCACTTAGTGCGAGTGACAACAGGCATCGGAGTAGATACCTAATATTAAAACTATGCAGTAGAACTAGGTTATCTAAATTTCTATATCCCTGTATTTAAGAATGCGCAAACAAAGATACCTTATTCTACTTTTACCTAATTACCTTATTGTATGCAGTAGAACTAGGTTATCTAAATTTCTATATCTCCGTATCTAAGAATGCGCAAACAAAGATACCTTATTTTTTACCTGGTCTTTGGGGTTAAAACCAGGGAGTGTGGGATTTTTACCCCACTAAAACCACCCCGGTGGTCACCATCTGCACTATGGAAGGGGCACTGTGCAACGCCTGTTAGGGCACATCTCTGGGGAGACTGTAAAGGGGTCTCCCCAAAATCTAGCTGAGCAAATGTCCAAGGCAGCACATGACCACTGTGCGCCGTCTTCCCTGAGGTCACGCAGTGGTGCGAAAGAGTCCCCATTCTAATCGACCGCGACCCCATCGCAACGCACCAAAACATAACCCTTCTTAGCAGTCGGATAAAAAGGACCACAGAAATCAAACTGACTCCCTTGTCGTTGGTCTAGTGTCCGCAAGCGGCACTGCTGAGCATGAGGTCCTGGGCTCGATTTCTTGGTCACGTAAAGTGTTATCTGGTTTTTCCATCTGGAATTTCTCTGTAGCAGCCCGAAGTCTGGATTTGTGCCAGGTTTATGGCAATAGGGTCGCCTATTACATGGGACTTAAACATGTAACTGGTGAAATGTAGATGTAGTATAGGTATGTTGTTAGGTAGGTACACCTCTGCCTAACCCTCCGGGGCGAGAGGGAGTGGGGGGCAGTCGCCTCCTTCTGCGAAGCAGCGCGTGTGGAACACGTACGCGCCGTCCGGCACGACGGCGCGTACGTGTTCCACGCGCGCTTCAAAGAGATGTCAGCATCAACCGAAGGGGCCATCAGGGCCGAAGCCTGCCGGGTCAGCGGGATTGTCCGAAAGGGTTACCGCTAGCCAGGAACATAAAAGGCTAAGGAAGGAACACGGGTGGGTTTTAGTCAGTAAGAGTCTGACACTCCCTTCCGCTCCACCCAGAGCGGGAGGGGTCATTTGATGATTTCCCATCCAGAAAAAAAAAACCCTTTGGGGAATACAGGCGTGATGTGAAGGTGATGATGAGAAGCGTACTCTAGAACTTTTGAGTTAGTCCAGTCATCTTGATGCTCAATTATTATTTTTATAAAATGAAGGGCTGACTCACCTCTACTTCTTGTGCACGAGAGCCTGCGAATCCTCTCTACTATGTTACTATCACCTACTTAAGGAATTTCCTATAGCTACCTACCTAGCATATACGCTCATGGTGTCATCCATACTAATATTATAAATTTAATTCGAAAGTAACTCTGTCTGTGTTACCTTTTCATGCCTAAACGGCTTTTGTATTATCCATCAACCAAGTTTTACCCCTCTTAGCGCAAACGTATTGTTAAAATTATGAATTATGCTTAATTTACTTATAGACAAACCAAAGGACCTCCTTGCTTATTTGATTTCTTTAAACTAACAGAATATCTAAGTTATTATGTCATTTGAATTGGTTGTAAAAGGTTTCTAAGATTCCCCGTCTATTAATAAACGTTTATCTAATTAGATATAAACGCTAAATGTGATTACACTTATACGTTTAATAATGAGTTCGTTTG
Source organism: Luperina testacea (assembly GCA_927399505.1). NCBI lineage: Eukaryota > Metazoa > Arthropoda > Insecta > Lepidoptera > Noctuidae > Luperina > Luperina testacea. The sequence continues at coordinate 8,685,118 of OV656771.1, forward strand.
CTAATGAACTAGTAAACCGTTCCAAGCATATATAAACAACGAGAATGCCGGTATCGACATCAGTTAAACTCCGTGTCACTTCAGTGAAGCATCAGTAGTACTAACGCTCAAACCTTCTCTTCATAAACGTAAACATGACGAAAACTAGCCAGTCTATGTTCCTGTTGGTGTGCGTCACATTCTTGGTGATCGTCTCGTCTCCGCAGAATGCAGTCCAAGCGGACGTGCATATCGGCAGCTGCGTCTGGGGCGCGGTTAACTACACCTCAAACTGTCTCAAAGAGTGCAAAAGACGTGGCTACAAAGGAGGACATTGTGGAAGCTTTGCTAATGTCAACTGTTGGTGCGAACAATAGGATAATTATCATTACACGGCAAGATAATTCGGATAGTGTCTTTAAACTGCAAAGAATTGAAATTGTTCATATTTTTAAGTGAATATACTTATGTTTGATTTGTAACTTGTATGTGTGTACGATGTGATTTCAATTAAATGTTTGTTTAAATTCAATTGCTGTATTTTTTTCAATTTAATAATTTTTGCATGTTGTGTTAGTGAGTTTCATTTGGAAACATTTTTTTTTAAATCACTTTCATGAGCGTAGTACTACTTCACCCACACAGAAATAGAGGTATCAGAGTTGTAGGAGCAAACAAACGAATACGTGATTTGCGAATTTGATCTTTATTAGCTACTAGAATTGTCGCAATGATAGGTGTAAGGACGAACGCATTCTCTCGACAGTCGAACTAATTAATGAAGTTTTTTTCCTTTTGTAACGTTTTCGACGAAAGAATCCCGCTTTTACACTCAAATGTTTTAAAACACCGCTTTGCCCGAAAAAAAATCTGGCAGATTTTTTCGTAACTGACATGGTTGTAGCATGCAAGCTCCGCGAGTCCATTATAGGTAGCTGGCACAAATACGAGACAAACATTGATTTGTATTTTTAGAATAGAAGAAATAACACAAGGGGTCTCTGACTTGTAATAAATGTATGAAGAGGTTTTTTTTTCAGGATGGGAAATCATCAAATGACCCCTCCCGCTCTGGGTGGAGCGGAAGCGAGTGTCAGACTCTTACTGACTAAAACCCACCAGTGTTCCTTCCTTAGCCCTTTATGTTCCGGGCCAGCGGTAACCCTTTCGGACAATCCCGCTGACGAACAATCCCGCTGACAGTGCAAGGGGTCAATTTAGCTTACAAGCAAAGTAATATCGAAGTAAAGTGTTAATAGTACATTACGATATTAGTGCGTAAAGATGGTTATAACATGCGAGGCGGAATTTCAGCCCGAGCCGAAGGCGAGGGCGTAATTGAGCCGAGCATGTTATAACCATACGCACGTATATCGTACGACGTTTTTTAACACATTTGCGAGGAAACAGAAAAAAAACATTTTATATTTTGTTCATTTTTAATTATTGAAACAGTTAGTGAAATTACAATTGTTAAAATGATACGTAGTTGTAGTTGGTTTTTTAATTATGTTTTTATTATTATTATTACTATTCATAATGTCATTGTTTTGTGTTAGGGTAAATGTTGGAGACGACGAAACTTCTTGAAAGGCGGCAGAAGAGCATTGTAATTCGTCATTAGTTTGTAAATAAAAAAGTATCATCAGTAGAAGAGGGGCGCGGCTCAGGGCAAAAACTTCTTCGTTTGTGGCTCCAAATTTATTGTCTGAGTTATTTTGGCACTTATATTTGCTTTGTTTTGGATGGAATCTTTAAATTACCGAATAAACTGTTTTTTTTAATTTTAAATAAACTCAATCTGTGAATGCACACTGTTGCTTTCCCGCCATTTTAACAGCGCGCTAGCGCTGCCTACTGACTGGCGCCGCGCGGCGATTAGTTCGAAATTTGAATAGCAACAGCGCGCTGCTCACTAGCTGGAGTCACAGCTGGAGTCGTGCGGCGGCGATCAGTTCCAAATTTGAAATGGCAAATAATGCTGTTATGGAATTTGTATGGACTATAACTTAACTATTTGCTTTGGTAACACACGCGTTTTTTATGACCCTCTTTACATATTTAAAACCGGTGGAATTACATCAGCTTTACGAGCAAGGGTGTTAAAAAATGTATTAAACGTAGAATCGTATATAGGAATAATTATGTTATTTGACAAACCTTCGTTTAATTTATTCATCTGGTACGGTGAGCTCGCAAAGGGCTGACAATATCTACTTGCCACTGTTTTAGCTGACTTTATTGGACGTTTTTAGTGATTGATTAGAATATAATTGCCCAGGGAGGCAGGTGTAGGATACGAGTTGTTATTATTAGCATGAAGCTACAATTATAAAGTAGGTAAGTAACAGGTTTTGTAGGTCCTACAAACAAAATAAAATTACCCATAGATAAATGATAAATGATTTATTTTCTGTAAATATAGGTTTGTACAAACACTTTTACACGTCAATCATATTTTGTTAAAAACCCATTTTACAATAAACGTAATGCCTTTTTAATAGTTCATGACGGTATCTATAAGTAATGCAGATATTGGTTTAAATTTCGATGAATACAATTTGAACGAACGTCTGTTGATATAATTGCAAAATAAATGCGATTGAAGCTCATTATTTTATCTGATCGCAGAGGGTATCATTTAGTGTGAATCTTGTTTGTTCGATATTCATTGCTTCGAACAAAACAAACAAGTTTCACACTAGAATAGGACACCCGTACGTAGATACCTAGTACCTACCTACTAGAGACAAGGAAATTAATTGTTTATCAAATTGACACACTACATCAGTTATAGTTATATTATAGACAGTTGTGATTTTAATATACGGACAATTTAAGTTGGTAGTCAATTTGCCTAACAATTAATTTCCCTAACTTTACTTGGTAGTTACTGCCATCAGCAGCAACAGTCAACTAAACTGACTAAACTAAGTAGTTTCTCACACAGTTCCCCAACATATCGAAATTGTCAAAACAGGTTTGTGATTTGTTGTTTAGTGTAGCACAGTACTTACATACCTAGCTAGATAACCTAACGCCTAAGCCTAAGTAATACGGTACATTCTTCATTTGCCCCCTTGAGTTGAGAAGCCCTCTTCCCCTTAGGCCAGCTTTTGGCCTTGCCTTTGGTGTCTGCTTTTATCATCATAATTATTGTCCCCATGGACAGCAACATAATTATCATTGTTAAGGAAGATTTTAGGTATTTTGAATGTTCAACAACTTACGTTACTGGCGGTACCCCCAATTTTCTATATATTCCACAAAGCCAGTGCTTTCGAGAACTTCCAAGCTCCTCCAACTCTGATACCTCTATTTCTGAGTGGGCGAAGTAGTATTATAAACATTTCTTTTAAATCACTTTCATGAGCGCATGAAAGTGATTTAAAAAAATGTTTCCAAATGAAACTCACTAACACAACATGCAAAAATTATTAAACTGAAAAAACTACAGCAATTGAATTTAAACAAACATTTAATTGAAGTCACATCGTACACACATACAAGTTACAAATAAATCATAAGTACATTCGTTTAAAAATATGAACAATTTCAATTCTTTGCAGTTTAGACTTAGAGACACTATCCGCCGAATTATCTTGCCGAATTACCTTGCCGTGTAATGATAATAATCCTATTGTTCACACCAACAGTTGACATTAGCAAAGCTTCCACAATGTCCTCCTTTGTAGCCACGTCTTTTGCACTCATTGAGACAGTTTGAGGTGTAGTTAACAGCGCCCCAGACGCAGCTGCCGATAAGCACGTCCGCTTGGACTGCATTCTGCGGAGACGAGACGATCACCAAGAATGCGACGCACACCAACAGGAACACTGACTGGCTAGTTTTCGTCATGTTTACGTTTATGAAGAGAAGTTTGAGCGTTAGTAGTTTAGTACTACTGATGCTTCACTGAAGTGACACGGAGTTTAACTGATGTCGATACCGGCATTCTCGTTGTTTATATATGCTTGGAACAGTTTACTTGAGTTCATTGGCAACTAGTTTCATGCTATTTTTAACCCTGCAATAGTCGCGCAGAAGGCATTTTTAGGTATATCCCAGTAGGTACGCGCCTATGTACTTATGTAGGTAGGTACGCGATTATCGCATGTTAGCGCGAACGAAATTCAAACGAACTCGTTATCAAACGAATAAGTGTAATCACATTTAGCGTTTATAATTAGATAAAAGTTTACACAAAGACCAGACAGACGCCTTTTGAAGGTTTCCCCCGAGAAAAAAAAATATCTTGTTTACGCATTTTTAGATACAGAGCTAGATTTTGGGGAGACCCCTTTACAGTCTCCCCAGAGATGTGCCCTAACAGGCGTTGCACAGAGGGGCCTCCTTCCATAGTGCAGATGGTGACCACCGGGGTGGTTTTAGTGGGGTAAAAATCCCACACTCCCTGGTTTTAACCCCAAAGACCAGGTAAAAAATAAGGTATCTTTGTTTGCGCATTCTTAGATACAGAGATATAGAAATTTAGATAACCTAGTTCTACTGCATATTTTTAATATTAGGTATCTACTCCGATGCCTGTTGTCACTCGCACTAAGTGACGATGTAATGCACTGTTGGAATTAAATTAAAACTCTCGGCGCGGCGGCGCGGCGGGCGGCGCCGAGCCGAGCGTTGAAAATGCAACAGACCACAGTTTTTTTTTTTTAATTATTGTTTTGTTTTTGAGTAAATTTTATTATCCCAGGTTAATAGCGCCTGGTATTTTTTTAATCTCACGGTTGTACACCAAGGTGAGATTTTAAGTTTGAGTAGATTCAATCAATCAACTCAGAGTATCGCAGTCCACTGCTGGACATAAGCCTCTCCCAGGCTGCGCCACAACACCCTGTCCTCCGCCTTCCGCATCCAGTCCGATACGATTACGTGTTTCGTACGTACCTACTACATTGAAATTATTGTCTAAATCTAGTTGTAAGAATTTTCAACTAACTATGCGACACGTGTTGTTTGGAGGTGATACTACTATTGGGACTATTGTTACTCTATTCATTTTCCAAACTCTAGTAATTTCTTCTTGTAGTTCTGCATATTTCCTTATAATTATTTGTTCTTACAATTTTACTCGCCAAACTCTGTAGCTTGTAGGCGCGAAGCGCTTGTTAGTAGTTTTCGTCTATTAAAAAACCTGGTTCGACGCGGCGGCGCGGGAAATGAGTTCCTGGAAGGATTTGGGGAAAGCCTTTGCCCAGCAGTGGGACGGTGTAGGCTAACAAAAGAAAAAAAAAACAACCTTAAAACTACTAATAGTTAATAATAAAATGTGAAAGAAAGAAAGGCTGAATCCTCGTCAAAAATGGTTCCGTACCGAAATGGTAAAACGGAACCCTTATGGTGAGACTCAGTCTGCCTATCTGTCACAGCTGGATATCTCAAGAACTACTAATGCTATCAACTTGAAATTTGGAATAGTTTTAGATGACGCTGGCCCAACTATTTTGCAAATAAAAAAGAAATAAAAATATATGTAGGTATACTATATGTTTGCAACAGGGACTGAAAGGGGGTCTGAAAAATTCGAAGTGGGGCTACTAGGGCATGTAAAAGAAAAGTATCATATAAAAGAGCGCAGTTTGCACATTCTCAAACATTTTTCTTTTTTTAGGCCGCATTGTTTTTGACTTTTGATGAAAAATGAAAAAAAAAATACCGTTCGTATCTCTGAAGTTTGGAAAGAGAAAAATCTGAAATTATTCTATGTGATAGAAGTGTAGGTATGTAAATATTACAGGAATAATAAAACGAAGTCTCTAAATAGCACACTTTTTCAGAAATATCAACAAAAGTTACATTACCTAGTTCCTTTATCGGTCAAGAGTTGGAGCCAAAAAAAATCGTTGACGAATATAGGCCTCCCCGATGAAAATTTTAAAACATGTGATGGTACTACGGAACCCTCGGTGCGCGAGTCCGACTCGCCCTTGCCCGGTTTATTTTTTTTTAACATACAGTACCTACCATTGTAGTTAATTTTGATGACAAAAAATAAATCCCGCCTTGCCGCGCTTTCCCATCCATCGTATTTACATTTATTTTCCTCGTCGGCCCGGTTTTTACTCATTGCAGTAAGATCATGCGTTTACGGAAAATCCACCTCCAACGACTCCAACTAAGTAGCTTTTATAATTAGGTAGGTACTATAGTAGTATCTAGTAAATACTTTCATAATGTCGAGCAATTAGGATATATAATCGCCATTTAATTACACTGTCTGTTACAAATAAATTGATACTTAAATAAGCTGATGTTAGGTTATAAGGGAAATCTCTTAGGGAATTCCTTGAATACCTACCTATTATAATGAGGCCTTTTGCCTAGTGAACACGCTGCGTCCTCAATAGGGACTCGTAGGTTAGTAGCAAGTGTAGCAACCACGCGGATTGATTGATCTGCGAGGTTACCTAAGCTACTCTAGCCGCAATCAATCTATGGATGGGTTACCATTTTCATAACTTAGGCATATCGAGATGCCTCGGTTCCTTGGAGAACACGTGAAGCCTCCCCGGTCGTGTCTCCATTGGCCACTCCAGGCAAGTGCCCAGCAGGTCCACCTAGTTCCTGCCAGGGTCGTAGCTAGGATCAGTTAAAAAAAATCGGTTGTCTGTAAAGTCGGTTTACTGACGATAGTTGAACGTGACAACGTCATAAGATATTACTGATGGAATAGTTGCATTGCATTTGTTAATATTCGCTTGCACTTCAAGCCGCCATGGAACGCTACAGAGCGAGGCCGCGAGGTAAAGGCTCGTGCACACAGGCGCGACGCGACACGCGACACAAAGGCACCGCCAGTCGCGCAACGAGCGGTGCCTTTGTGTCGCGTGTCGCGTCGCGCCTGTGTGTACGAGCCTTAACGCTACATGAGTCATGTTTTTTCGTGAGTGCAACCAGCTTCATCGATTTATTAGACGTTGTCACGTCAAAAAACCTTACGTATCCCAGACGGGTGTTAAAATTTTCGAGCTCGCTTCGCTTGCTCATACATCCTAAATTCTCAAACTTGCGTACCTACCTACTCTTACTTTAGTAGTACTCGCAAGTACTTTGTCGCTATTTCTTAGCTTGTGAACAATTCAAATGACAGCTTATATTACAAAGCCGGAAAGCACTGGCTTTTAAGATGTACTCCTACAGTCCTCAAGTATCTACCTAGGTACTCCAATTTCAAACGTCTCGCATGCTATCAAAACACTCGGATCCCACGAATAGGTATAAAATGTTAAAGTTAGAGCCGAGCACAATACCGTGAAATCCGAAGCTTTAGCTGATAATGCGGCACCTCTATTCTGCGTTCCTTCGTCGGCGCTTAAACGCTGGAGGTTCTGTGCCGGCGAGATAGGGCTGCGCTCACTATACTTTAGTAAGTCTAGTTTACCGGCTGCCAAGCTTCGTTCCACACGTATCAGTGGACCGCACTTGGCGAGGTAATGAAACAGTCGCGTTACGTCTCACCGAATGAACCGTTTGTGTACAATGGTGTACCAAGCACCTATGTAATTTTTTTTGTAGCTGCATTTTGTTTCGTTGCTTTCGTTGAGTTGTCGGGTTTACCTCACCTATTCAATTGTATTTCGTTGAATAAGTTTGATTGATGTTGTTTCCCATTTGGTACCTACTTCGTGGTGCTTTATAGGTACCCACCTATCTAGCTACCTAACTAGACATGTAGGACTAGGTCCAGGTACCTACTAAGAGAAAGACGATATGTAGTGGACAAGCCAAAGATCTATAATACAAGAAAAATCCGCCCCGGATCTACGATGTTTTCGAACCGGGGCAAAACCTTGATAGTGGCGCCCCCTCCCTTCAGTGTTTGAAATAGAAAAGTTTGTTTTTCAAACATATTAAGTATATTAAGATTCGATTACTTGTTAAAAACCTATGAGATTGTAGGAATAGAGGCTTCATTTGTTCGATATTTCGAATTCTTGTCTCAAGGATTTGGCGCCCCCATGAAACTGCCGCCCGGGGCAACTGCCCCGTTTGCCCCCCCCTTAGATCCGGGGCTGAGAAAAATAGTGTGTATCCTAAAGAAAATCAGTAGGTAGGTAACCTACACCTTCCGCTTAGTAAACACATCCGCAGCCTACTACATCTTTCTAATCAATAGATTAGGTAGTGTGTACCTAATTATACCTAAATACACAAATCCGGGCAATGCGACGTGAATGCAGGCAATATCACGGCCAGAAGTGACACATCAGTTCCGATCACCGTCAAGGAGTTGCCTATGTTAATTACCCAAGTCGCCTAACTCGATGCTTCTCCGGAATTACGTCAGTTGCTGTAATTACTCACCCAAGTCACGCTAATCTGTTTAATTCCCGGTAATTCCCCTCAAACAGACTTAATTGTTCATTATTTACGAGGGCAAGAAAGTATTTTTAGCTACTTGCTGGTGATGAGAAAATAAATGTTAAGGTTTCTTAATTGCTGAACAATTAGGTACTTTGGGTAGGTAGGTTTTAATTAAGTACCTAGTTACTTTGAATAGATGTTATTATTGTTATTTTCATTAACAGGCATTTTGCATTGTTTAAATTCCCTACCAAGGTATTTGTTTTTAGTTAAAAAAAAATACACTGGGAGCCTATTTCCTGGTACGACGATGTTCGGAAGGAATGTTGAGGTAGTCCAACCCGAAAATGAGTACAATGAAATCTCCGAAAAATTATAATCTTCTTCTAAATGGGAATAGGCACTAAACTAACTAGGCACCCTAAAACGCGTCTAGAACTAAGCATTAGGTAGGTAGGTACCTACTCCTAGGTACCTATACAACGTGTAACGGAAAGGGTATATACATACGAAAGGCACGGCTTCTTTGGATGATATCAAACGATATTGGAAGGGTTTTTTAATCCTATATCTACATGTTCAGAACTTATGAGAAATTTTAATACATTGATACCAGAAACCGAACTTTTCAAATTGAAATAAACACATCACTAGCACTAAATCAGCTGATCGGTGTCAGTGAACCATTTGTGAGTAAAAATAAACCTCTTACTCCTGGTATTTCTGAATAAAATGAATAAAAGGTTCCGCATGTTTATTTTTTGTTTACAAAATATTATTACTGACTTTTCCTAAACTTTGATTTTGGTCTAGGTATTAAAATTTTACGAAATAATATTTAGGTACCTGTTTGCACTGTCACGTATTATTTACACACTTGTTGGTTTTTTATGTAGTTGTCCTTTTGTAGAAGATTACTTTGTAGATAATTATTATCTACATAGTAAATAGTAATCTTCCACCCACCCCACCTTACCATCGTACCTACAACACAATAAATACCTAATTAAAAAACAATATTTCTGTATTGAATTTCCCAACGTTATTCCTATCCTTTTATTTTGGTGGCCATAAGGATAAACGATGTTTTGCTTTAAATCGATTTTTTAATCGATTCACAGAACGAATCCCGTGCTCTTGAATCGATCTACTAAAAATTCAACAAAAATCGTAATCAAAAAAATTTTAAACAACATTTTAACACACCTTTATTTTGTGACATATTTACAGTTGCCAGTCAGGTAGGTACGTCTAAACTTTTAATCAATAATATTAATAATTGATAACCTTTCCAGCGTAATTAAATGACTTTCATTCAGATGGTACAGATGTAGTCGGTTAAAATCAAATGTTTCAATCTTCGCTTAGTGCTAACATAAATAATGCGGACAAGCTAAAAAGTGTCGGCATAATTATGTATGTAATTGATCTTGTTTGAAATAAATAAACCTACCTATTCGCTGTTTATGATTGTCAGCATAATACTTTGGGCAAACATGAACTTGAACTATTATGAGCCCTTATCATAATAATGTTTACACATACGATCCAGGGGATTCGATTCACCTTACTATTGAATCGATTTGCTTGAAGATCGCAATAAAACGAATTGTTTCGAAAAATCGTCAGCTCGTACCATTGAATTGATCATAAAAAATCGAATCCTTACGTGTATCCTACCAAGAATTAATTGCTTAAATAAACATTATTATTTGCCATTAAAACTTAGAATAGAAAAAGGATTTAGAACAAGAATTTTTGTCCAACTGAACCCAAAACATCATTTCAATTCACCTCTTCGGTATTGATGCTTCTCCTAGTACAAATAAAATCACAGTTCGGTTGCACGGTTCCGTTCATAATTTTAAAAATAAGGTTTTTTTTTTTAATAATTATGTCGAAAACTATTAACAACAAGTTAATACTATTTTTTTATTACAAAATAATAGCACGCCCGCATAATTTTTGTCTGTAGGACTAACCGAAAGAATTATCGGAAGTTCACGGTCTATCGGTGCTTTATCAATAGTACATGGGTTTTATTGGTTTGAGCACGTTTAGTCTTTAGTATAATTCAAACGAAGTCAATAAAAAATGTCGCAAAACTGCATCTAACTGTGGAAAGAAATTAATAAAAGTACTAGGACCGCATGAGTTAGGAATTGTTATTGCCGAATTGAAAATCGTTTGCTCACAGAACCCTGATTACGTCGTTACACACACAATGTAAGCATCTTAGTGTGTGTAAACCTAATGGGTTAGTAGGGTACGTGCACCAATTGCCGTCCTGTAGTTTCAATTACTCCTGGTAAATACAACTTCTAAAGAGATAACGCGGCCCCATAAATTATGATTTTTAATGGATTGAAATTACTTAATAATTTTCCGGAGTTGCGGGAATTTCCGAGGTTGCGGGAATGTTGTTTTTAGTCAGCTGGTAAGAATCTAAGGGGAGGCCCACACTGCACCGTGTCACGCAGCGGGGTTCGTGGAACGGATAATTCCACGCGCGGAAGCACGTTTTTATTGAATTTGGTAAAAAATCACGCGCGGGGGCACGTTCAGCGTCCCGCTGCGTGATGTGGTGAAAAAAAATGAATGATTTTTCAATTTTGAATTTGAATTAGGTACGTAACTCTGGTGTGTTAGATTTACTTGAAAGTTTAACGGAGTTTAGTTGAAATTATTATTAAGATGTAAAATAATCTTGAATCCTTGAACAATATTTTTTAATAGTACTGGACACTAATTGGGACAGCCACCCTATACTCGTAGGTACATATCTAAATTTAACGAAATAATATTTAGGTACCAGGATAGCAGGGAATAGGAGATTTATTTAGCATTGTTATTGTTTTGCTCGCCAGTCGACGTCTGTTCCGTGTCTAGTGCACTCGTTTCTAGTCCCTGTGACACGCGCATCAGTTCAGTACCAGTGTTAAGCTATGTCAATCTCGTGATGAGGAATAATTTAATTTTCCAACATGACGGTGCACCGGCACATTTTGCTCGAGATGTTCGCCATTATTTAGATGCGCGCTTTGCTCAGTGGGTTGGGCGTGGTAGCACAAGCGTGGCTTGGCCTCCACGATCCCCAGACCTAACCCCGTTAGACTTTTTTTTGTGGGGGTACATTAAAAATGCAGTGTACGCAGTGCAGTGTGATACAGTGGACCAAATGAAAGTACGAATTGAGGCCGCTTTCAGGACAATCACACCAGACATGCTATGCAATGTTCAGGAGTCTATGAACAAGCGAGCGGCCTTGTGCATACAGTACCAAGGCCACCACATCGAACCCCACCTTTAAAAATGTAAGTCAATTTACTAAATTAAGCAAAACTTTAAGATTTTACTGTTTTCTCGGTAATAATAAGAGATGAAACTAGTTAACCTACCTAAACTTTGTTTCGATATTTTACGTAAGTTTTGTTATCTCGGTTTTTTCGTGCAATTTCTGGCTTAATATTAATATTAATGAGTAAACTGAAAATCAATAATTACACATTAATTTTTACATCACGGTAAAGTAGGTATTGTATTGCGCGCGCGCACATGCCGCCTATGCTTTGGCGGTACGGCGCGCCGCACCGCCAAAGCGGTAGGCGGCATGTTTGATCTCGTCAGTTCGCGCCGACAAAGACGCCGCGTTTGGTAGGCTAGTACAGTACTAGGCGCGCAGAATTACGGAAGAGATTTATCGTGATATTGGCAAGTAAAGTGATTGACCTACGTAGTGCGGTGACATGTTTGTTATGATTTGAATTTCAGAAACCTAAGATACCGAAAATTTGGTATCAATTCTTAGAGTATTTTATTTTGAGTTGAAACTAAGTATAGTGACTCTATACCAGCTGTTATCTTTAGTGCTTAAGGATAGCTATAGGGTTTCTGTTACACGTTGTATATTGAGAACTTATGGGAACGGCTAACAGAAACTAAGATACGGTATGGGGAGCGAATGGATTTTCTTAGTTTGTATTCTATATCTATACCTACTACTACCCCACGTCAATGTGCGTATTTTGCGTACTAAATATTAATATACAAATTATAAATATATATTATTAATAAATGATTTTGATATTATGGTCGCGCGTATTCATAATTTATTGTAATACAGTCAAAATCTGTTATAACGACATCGAAGGGACTACTCATATTGAGTCGTAAAAACCGATAGTTGTAACAACCGGTGACAGGTATTAATAGGAAAGATAATATGTATATTCATGTAGGAAATTAAACCGCATTTTGTTTACTTCAATACAAACAATTTTCACAGTTAACTCAACAATAATGTTTTGGTGCGTCTTGTGTAAAGATAAGTAACAAACTGACTTAAGAGATATGACGAAGCGGGCCTTGAGGCTACGGCATGCATGTGCTTTGTTTCTAAGAATTACAAAAGACCCTAAACTCAGTTTACTTTTACGATAATAGCCATTGACTATTATACTGTGCCAGATGTGGATACAGTTACCTATTCAAATTGTTTACAATACAGCTGAGCCGGTCGTTCTACAGATATAATTCTCCGAAAACATTAACCAAATGTGGTCGCTTAATGCGGTATGTCGTAGTAAACAATGTCGTAAAAACCAATGTTTTAGATAGGGCGGTCATATAACATTCAGCCAGGACCTTTGATTTTGGTAAATATAACCGGTATGTGGTTCTAAACGATGTCGCCATAAACGGTTTTGACTCAAAATTATGTGATAGTAAAAAGTTGCTATCAAAAACCATGTTTATTTCCTAGTAACCAGCATGACGCATCCTTATTATATTTCATTGCATGCTGTCCGTGTGTGTAAAATGATTATAGTCTTTTCTTACCTATACAAAGGCTAATTGTGTGTGCAGGTAGCATTTGCTCGAAATTAGCGTGCTTTTGTGGTGCTACATGGCATATATGGGTATTCCAGACTAAAGACCGCGTACCTATAGCAATCTGCAATAGTTAACTTGCGCATTTATCTTTCAAGTAAAACTTGTGGAAATTAAAAACAAAGCTTCATTTTAACTTTCATTATATTTCAATATTTTTTTAAACCTGTCGAAATAAATGATCAAAAGTGACATCGTTAATTACAAGTTCAAATTACTTTTTTCAATAAAACTAACTTTAACTTTACATAATAATTTACACATAATTTCAAACACAAATAATAATAACAACGTTCCTTTTAATTTAATGACAAACCTTTACTAAGAAATTAAAATTAAATAACAGATGTGGGCTGATCACAGTAACCGGGCGTAAATATGGTACACCGAACTGTCACACAGGTTCTATTTCATTCTATTTTTTTTATGGTAAGCAAAGCCGATGTAGACTCTCTGATTAGTATATAGTTATCTGTGATGTAGACCATCCTGCAGTGAGTTGTAAGTGTGCATGATAAAAAAATACCTATACATATTATAAATTGAAGTCTTTTTTCACGTTAGTTTGTGTAACAGCTTCGTTCTTCAATGGATTTGGATGCGGTTTTCACCACATATAGAGAATTTATTCCGGAAGGTATAATGGGTATGATACATTAAAGACACTGATTTTTCATAATAGAAAAGGGCTGCAGTTCCTTCGAATTATTTCTATTATGTCACTTCGAATCATCGGGCAGTTGCTCGCCAGACAACCCCCGTCTGGTCGGAGGATGCTCCCTTTTCTATGGAGTATGAGTGAACTGTACACCCTGGGTGCTTACTCTTCAATTTAATTCCGATAGATCGACATTGGAATTGTGACGTTTCGTACTCTTGAGTTCGATGCTAGCGCCAAATGATTTTTAGATTGGGTGTCAATTTTGGAGAACTAAGTGGAATTGGGTTCGGGCGTGGGGTAATTGTTGACAATATTGTTTTTCAAGAGTAGGTACCGAATCACGTGACTGTAAAATTAACATTGGAATCATATTGACATCTCATTGGAATTAAAATTAGTTTGGAGAGTAAGCCCCCTATTCCTCATACCTCTATACCGTCCCATCGGACTATGAGAGTGAGGGAAGAGAGAGCACACACTGCACTATAATATCACCCGAGCCGAAGGCTAGTCTCCGTTGAGATTGGCCGCCATGGCCGAAATACGGTCTTGAGAACTATTTATTATCAGATTAGTTCGGCACCCTAATTGCGTAACGCATTATTAATCTCAATCTGAATCATTTTGAAGGATATTGCTTTACATTGCTTCATGTTCGAAAAATTTGACTGCTCAACAACGTAAATAACGCAATGAATGTTTTTGAACTGTCAATATGAAAGCTACTGAATACTGAGTGTTACGCAATGAGGGTTTTCTGGAATGACGTTCGCTAGGTGGCAGCACTGACACGTCAGGTCCAGACATCTGTCAAAGAGCCTATATTTTCTTTAGCCATGACTGAATGATGAACGAATGAATGAATCGAATGATGAATGTCATCATATATTTTATATTGGAAGACCTCTTGTCTGTGGTGCCAACTGGTGTCGTAAATTTTCACGAAAACCCTCATTAAATTAAAATTACCCCGCGAGAAGTCACTCAGCGAGTGACACATAAGTCAAAAGACGCCCTACAAGGTAGAACTTAAAAAAAAAAGCTTGCTGTGCCTTATTTATGGTCGGTTACTGTAGGTACATGCAAACTGTATCTCATCTAGTATCTGACATACTCAAGGACCGGTCCAGTGGGAAGATATTTCAACTTCATTTAATAACAAAAAAAAAACAAAAACTGAGCCTACTCAACTACTTAACGGCGGGTTATTCCAATTTGCTGTTTTTTAAGCTTCAAATAAGAGTTAAATTACGTCCAGGTGGAACCTGGATGAGGCTGACACAGGAGCGTGGGTTTCTTTCTTTAAAATATGCCTAATACATCATTTTTTTTTCATCATAGTCAGAATCCCGAAAGTCTGACAACCAATCTTACCAAGAAGTATCAAGGGGTATAGCCACTAACTGGGTTGTGGAGGTCAGATTATACAGTCGCTCCATGGAAAATACTGGTATTCATCTACATCCGGTTAGACTGGAAGCCGACACCAACAGTTGGGAAAGGCATCATTACAAAAACAAAAATACATAACTGTTTTTGATGATATGAATATTAATACTATGCTTTACCAGATCGAAAAAACCGAAACTAACCGATTTTAATCGCAGTAATATAGAAACTTCATGTTGCAAAGTCGTGCGCCAAGCGTTTTCTGCATGCAAAATACAGGCTTGGGATAACCCGCCCTTAATTTACATTATTTATTTTTCCTTATACGGTAAACAGAAAACTGGTCTAGATACTTGACGCAAAGGTATGCAGTTGTTAGGCAGCATATTTAAAAGGTTATTGTACACTATAAGGAAAAATTGTAAATCAGGGAACTTTAAAAGAATTATAATATAGTAAAATGGAAGCGAGCAAAATGAAAATATGTAGATACAGATATGCCGCAAATACATATGACTGTACTTCCACAAAAGTATGTACTAATAGCTATAATCTGTTCCAAAAATGCCTATCTGATGAAAATATAAACAAATAGATCATAGAGGATTTTTTTAAATTATAGTTACGTAATTTTTGTTTCTAGGTAGGTACTTAAACCCGAAATTCTAATTTTAAATCACCATAAAGATGTTTTTCATTTGATAATAGTGGTTAATTTTAAAAGTTGTTGGAAAACGCGATGAGCTAGTTGGAACCTTCTAAATACAGATAAAATGTGTCGTCACTAGTTTCCCTATTGTGAGTAAATGGGCAAGAATTTTAGCTGACACGGGTTTGTTTATACTTTCCTCAAAAACTAAGGGTTTGCTTATTCTTTCTCAGATACTTATGGAACAGACCATACTTCCATACTTTTGTGAAAGTTACATGCGTGTGTACTATAACGATAATAAAGATAATGGAAGATAGGTTTGAGATTTTGGATTCAAAACTGAATACATATTCATATTGCATATATTTCATTGACAGAATATTATAATAATACTCTTATAACGAAATATTAAACACATTAGTTTAACAGAATAATATTTTTAAAACAACGTGTCCTTTTTTGCATCGCATTATTGCACGTTGCATTATTTTCGTTGATGATCTTGTATTATTATTATTTATTTATTTATTATATTGATAATTACACGTCTACTAAATATTTAAGCTTTTTCCTGTGATTTTGTTTTTGTAGCGACTTATGTGACTTTACGGCTATTGATTATTTTGATTATTCTTGTGTTAGGAAGCCCTTGTGGTTCATAGTTAGGACGACAATTTTGTGGATGTCGGCAGGACCTTAACACATTCACAGTACGCATAATTGACGTAACATTATTCATAACAATGTTCTAAATGTAAGGCAATTATATATACTTCTAATACACAGGATGAATTCTCCAAATGTGCGTGGATTGTATAAGAAATTGCGAATTTATTGAATGAAAATGAAAACTTAATCGTCACATTTTCGAAAA
The DNA here is from genome assembly GCA_927399505.1 of Luperina testacea. Classification (NCBI taxonomy): domain Eukaryota; kingdom Metazoa; phylum Arthropoda; class Insecta; order Lepidoptera; family Noctuidae; genus Luperina; species Luperina testacea. Next base: position 8,701,889 of record OV656771.1, read on the forward strand.
ATTTTTTTTTTAGCCAAGATTTGTATCGAATACGTTAATATTGACAAGAAAGAGGAAAATTCTCCCTGTATTCTATTCTATTTTATTGTTGATTTAAGTGGTAATTTTATTTCAGCTTGTGTAAAGGTTTGTCTGCACAAAATAATAAAATATACAAAATGCTTGAACTAAAGAATATTCAAGGCGTGATGAATCAAGAGGTAGAACATATTATACTATCTGCAAAAGGAACTGTTAAATTTTATAGTGAAATACAATAAATTATGAATCATAAAAACCCAGTAAGCGCCACTTAAAAAGTATAAATTTATCTTAGTATTCCGTACCACTATTAAACCCACAATTACTCGCAAAACATTGGCATTTCGAGATACAGTGTTAAAAGTATAATCCTTGCCATTCAACAAACTCGCAAGCAAGTTTATACATACATACAATTTAGTATAAAATGTGCGTGTACTTGAGCATTCAATAATAAATAAAACATGACACCAGAAACCAGAAAAAAGATACCAAAAACCGGATAGGTACCAGAAACCTTAGTATTATTCTCAAAGGCACGGAATACTATAAATGCTTCGGAACACAACATAGAATGTTTAACCTAATTTTAATGACAAACTTCTTTGTTAAAAGATCATCATTCTAACGTCAGACATAAGAAAAAGACGCAACGAATCATTGTAAATGTAAATTCGCTAGATATTTATTTTCATATAAACACTATATAAAAATCTAATTTGAATAGTTTTGCAACATTGGCTCTACATGCGATTAAATAATCAATATCAAGACTGGCAGCAGAAGAGTAAAAACTTAGGATAATAAAAAAAAAACCTAAAAAAACAAAAGTTTATTGCTATGTAAAATAATTTCACAAATTCATAAGTTCATTTTGGAACAATTTGAAAATAAACAAAAAAAAGATGTGTTTCTATCTAGCTGGCCCCCCAGAGCCACAGTAACATTATCGGAGTAGTCTATTAGCATGTTGCATGTAACTGTCTTATCTAACGAAAATATTAAATGCACGCCACAAAGACAGAAATGGAATTTAATTTCGGTTTCCATCCAGAGGGGCCGTGCGTTAGGCCCTTTATACACACACGTTTTTCTTGGCGTGAAAAACTACGTTTTATACGCCGTACCATAAAGAAACCGAGACTTGTACAACGGGCCTTATTCTATTGCTTAGAGACTTAAAACAAATAGTGGAGATATTCCTTCCAGTGAGGGCTTAGGAGGGCCAGGTAGACAGAAACACATAAAAAAAAATATGCCAGTCTTCGTAAAATAATCACGAAAAAGAAGACACACTGACACACTGGTTCTTACAACAAATTAACAAAATATAGGCTTTGAGGTGAACTTTTTTAAAGTCCTGACCAGATTTGCTGCGACTGCCAAACTATTTCGATGTATCTACTCTAGCTCGCTACTTCATTTTTATTAGAAAAGGCTTGAACAACACTAGCGGTTTCAACTAGCGTTTTTTTTTTTACTTTTAGTTCATAGTACGATGACTACACAACTCTACTCGATACTAAGGTCCCGCCCACAGATATAAATAGACCTAGATAACGCAAGTATCACGAATTGTATGAAAACCAAGCGTGCCATTTTTTGACTACCTTCTATGACGTCACAAGCTCGCTCACGCTTACCCAGCCAGCAGTACACAGAACTGAGCGCGAAAGTGGCGGCTTACGGTTTTTGAACGTAAGCTGGTGCAACTTTTGGCACGCGAAGTTGTTCTTGCATTATCTAGGTGTATCTATATCTGTGGTCCCGCCCCTACTTATGGATTTTATGACATAGTCAAATAATAGAAATTAAATTAATTATAATGAGCCGTGTGATGTCGTGATGGCCTAGTGGTGCATATTCAGATGTTGTGGGCTCAAATCCGGGCGAGTACTAATGTGATTTTTTCAATTCGATATGGACACTCCCGCCTGACCACCACTAAATTTATTTTTGCTTGCACTCAAAAAACAGAAGCGCTCTCTAGCCCCGCGCCAAGGTCAAATATTTTTTTTTTTTTTAGCCATAAGACCGCCCATTGTGTCACCCTTTGTACAGTTTCTATATTTATGTCTGTAATTTATTTGGTGTACATAATAAAGAGTATTCTATTCTATTCTATTTCGTCCTTAAAATTCACAAAAGGAGTACATGTGATGCGTCAGTAAGCTGCGCAGTGCAGGTTGCAACTAATTGCATTATCGCTTTCCTAATAGGCGAAAACTTTAATGGGGCGTGGCTCGGCGCCGCCGCAGGATTACGCGAAAAAATTTTAAGCAAAAAAGCCGCGATGGTACTTTTTAAGTTTTTCTTGGACATCACTGACATCGGTAAAGAAAATCATCGTGAGGAAACTTGCGGTGCTATTCTGTAAAAATCTCACCGTGAAAACTTAGGTGAAGTGAGCTGTCAATAGTGTCGTTTCCTAGCAAAAACAAACTCACATCACCTCAGTTTTCACGGTGAGATTTTTACAGAATCGACCGGCTGGACTTGTAGTGAACATAAATCTGCAATGCATGCCTTCTCTGTATGAAAAGTGACCTTTGCCCTGCAGGTGGACAATAATACAGGGTGGCAGGAACATCGACTCGCAAACTGTAACGATGAATTCAGCACATGATTCTGGATCCATTAGCGTACAACTTTCGTAGGTTTAAAAAAAATCGGTGTTTCATAGACCTTTGCGTTCATCCTGTATAAGGTCAACCTGTATAAGGTCACCCTGTATAAGGTCACCCTATATAAGGTCATTCTGTATAAGGGCACCCTATATAAGGTCACCCTGTTTAAGGTCATTCTGTATAAGGGCACCCTATATAAGGTCACCCTGTATAAGGTCACCCTGTATAAGCCAGCTAGGGACCAAAAACATCCTTACCATCTTAGTTTTTCGAAACGCCAGTAAAAACCGCTAGGTCTTAGCACTAGATACGAGTATCTGATCCTCCAGTAAAATTATGAACGCACATTAAATTCGAATACTATTGGTCGTTACTAATTGCTGACCGTACACGAATTAGGACGCAGTTACAAAATGACGTCACCACCAAAACATAATTGTTGTAATTGACGACTCGCAATACAGCGACGTTTTAAATTGTTGTTTGTGTAATTTACCTAATTAGTTCCACTTTCGCCTGTATTGAATAAACTCTACATTAATCAAAATTTTTGGGCAGTTGTATACAATGTAACTAATTATAGTCTTCTTTAAGACTTGAGGAGGTCTACTCCCTAAGAACGAAATCCGTAGCTTTGGCCGAAGATACGGGCGCCTCCTTCAGTTACTGACAAGATTAGTTAGAAGCCCGAACTAAGAATGACTGTCAAAACGATTTGACAGCTGTCCCTACCCGCGATGTGTTTTTGCCCGTTCGAAAAATTTAAATTGGTCCTTGTTTTGATGGATCAATGCCTTTCGGACGGGGCCGTATCTTCGTTGAAAGATTTAGAAAGTAGACCCCCAGACACAATAAAACGGTGCCTTGAACGCACATTTGTGTGATAGACAATTCTGTTTATAATGGATATCGACCGTGCTCAATATTTGCTTTGAGGAATAAAACTTAATTTTCGTAGCCCTCATAATGAGACTGCGTCCTAACTCATCTGTTACAATAAAAACAGCTTAAAATTACATTTTGTGCAATAATTTGATAATCGCCTAACTACTCAACTGCTCATGGCACGACGCGAGAAATTCTCATATTGTACTATAACGCTAAGTATTTACTCGTTGTCCATTTAATGACCCCGTTAGGTACCCGAGACCTACTCAAGTATTAGCACCTAGTATTCATAAACATTATTTTAAGTACTAACAAATTCAATATTACAAAAGGATTATGCAACAGTAATAATACTATAGCATAATGAACGTTTTTATAAACTTAAATTACGATAATTTCGGTAGGTAACTTAAAATTCTTAGAACTCTAAGGGTAGACGAGATTGGTAGGAAACTATTTTCTAATTATGAATGTACGTTTTAAGGCAACAAGCGCAAATTATTTATTGTACGCGTTTATATATTATTTGTTCGTTTCTAATTAACAATTAAACTTGGTCCTTGATTTGTGCAATTTTTTTTTTGACATTTCAGTATCCAGGCTATGTGCTATCTAAAGGCTACACTCTGACACCACATATACAAACGTACGCAATCTTGAGTAAAAATAAACATACAGGGTTAAATAAAATTAGTTGGCTAAACTCCGCAGGCGCGATAGGTATCTAAAAACATGATAATATAAAAAGAAATTCATTTGATGATTCTTTTGTAAGGTCATCGATTGCAATGATTGTAGTCATTTGAAATACCTATCAGTTTAAAAAATCAGGTTTTTTTATTGTGTAAACTTCACAGACTCGATGGGTACCTATCAATATCTCAACACGATAAAACATAAGAAAACAGTTTTTCTCAACTCATAATTCAAGTATCAACATTAACAGCGGTCGTTGACCTACCAAAAAAAAAAACATCGAATCTTATTTTTTATTTTATCGTGTTTAGATATCGGTACATATCCTGTCTGCGGAGTTCAGCTAGCTAATTTAAAATAACCCTATATAACGTCGTCATTCATAATTAGAACACCAGTTTCTCAGGACACTTCCAAAGACGTATTCATAAAACACAGAGTGTTTCACTCTCCCACTTTGCGTGTAAAGATTTGAGGTGGTCATACGCCCTCTTAGTGATATTTAAAGTTGGTTCTATTTCTAGTAGTCCGCTTTCGCCTATTAAACTGAGTCCTGCGAGTCCTAGGTACGTGTGCATAGGGTCTGTGCATGTGTCGGGCCATTTTGAGAACCCGCCTACGACAGTGTCTTGTGTTTCATAGATGTATCTTCTGTTGCTGCCATAGTTTGAGTATTGCAGCATGTCTAGTATTTTTAGGGATGCCCCTACCCAGAAACTGTAGCAGGTATCGACGGGTTTGTTAGGCCTGCCTTGGAAGCCGTCGACTTGTCGGAAGAGGAGCCATCTCTTCAAGCCTTCCACTTGCTGTTCTGATAGCTTGTCCAGTTGGTTCGTAAGGCTTAGTGTGGCCAGCGCGCAGAATGTTGTGCCTCCGTGGGATTCCAGTTCGGGACACTGAGCGATGCCGTAGTCGTAACCCTGTAAAAAACGTGTATTTTAGTAAATCTATTTAATAAAAATCTTAAATTAATTTACTGAGGCACAACGCACAGCCTAACCACTCTAGAAGCACGAAATATTACACAAGAGCAAGGTCTAGAAGCACGAAATATTACACAAGAGCAAGGTCTAGAAGCACGAAATATTACACAAGAGTTCGTAATATAACGAAGGTAAAGGGAAAAGGAAGCACTAAGGCTAAGCACTAAGCCTAAGGCAGGATTTTTTTTTTAAATTCATTCCATAAATGGGTCAAATAGTAATTTTTGCCATCTGGCACATGGTTTATAGTAAATCTTTTATAGTAAATCTTAACAGATTCACTGTCCATAAAGTAGACACAATAGTTAAACAATCAAAATGAATCATATATGATTCATGGGACAGGGAAACTGTTAACATTAAAAAAAAAAACAAAATTAAAATCGGTTCATCCGTTCGGGAGCTACGATGCCACAGACAGACACACACACACAGACACGTCAAACTTATCCCCCGTCGTTTTTGCGTCGGGGGTTAAAAAGTACAATAAATGCATATTTGTTAGTATGTGTTGCCCCGTAGGACAGTGGTGGCTCAATGAAATAGTCCCGACTGACGAATCGTAGATCTTGAATTCGAACGTGTAAATACACAAATATATACCAAGTCAGTCAGTTTGACTTGCTTTATCAATATAAAGCTGTGTTGACACAGTATACGCAAGAAGAACTTCGCAAAACTATGAGTAGTTGAACGCTTTTCGATTTTCTTATTGCGTCTATTGTGCAAACTACCTTAGCTTTGATAAAAGCTAAGGTAGTTTGCACAATATTGTTTGTTTACACAGCGCACATACGGGTATTTTAATTATCTAGGCGGCCAAAAGTCAAAATAACTAAGTTTAAGGAATGCTAATTACATTGACTACCTGAGGCAGGGGACATTCCAACAAATAATAGACCGCCACCCCCACCCTTTTTCCGTTGCGCATTATCAGGTAAATTCAGTCGAAAGTTGATCATTGAACCTTGTGTACGTGGCTCTCATCGGCTATTTACAAAAACGTTAACTTTGTGTGTTAAACTGAAGTTTTCTGTGTTTACCTGGTGCAAAATAGCAATGGATTCGGAAACTACAGGTATGTGACAATCCAAATGTAATATATTTGTTAAAATTTGTTTTATTTTAATATACTTTTAGTGGTCTAGAAATAACGTCTGAAATAAGGATATTTTTTTAAGAAATTTATGTTTAGGAAGCTATTTGTTTTAGGATCGGGATAGATCCGGCAACTTTTGTAATTTATATAAAAAGTATAGACCCTTAAGTAACGAATACTAAATAAATTAGCCGCGGAATAGCGCGGATGCGCAAAAACGTAGAACATTGAATTTCACGGTCAAAATAAGCTAAATTTGTGAAAAAAGTATTTATGTCTAAAAACAATATATACTTGTTCCAGATATAGTGGGTACTTCCGGAGTGAGAATAGTGACTCGTAAATCTCTCTTTGATATTATGAAAAATGAAAATTTACGCAATTTGGAAGAAAAACTATGTTTTTTGAGAGACCACCTTTTCACTAGCGACGATCTTCCTGAAGATCAGTTAAAAATACTGAAAAACTGCATTTAGCGTACAAATTGCCCGTGAAAAAGTATCGGGAGACAGACGAGGAAAAAGAAATGGAAAAGAATAGGAAAATTGAGATGCAGACCAGGTTTCGCAATGAAACTGGCTTATTAGTAGATATACCGAAAACAAACTTCGGAAATACGAATGATGGGAACACCAGCAGGAGATTCTTTGAAGATCCGAAACTAGCTTCAGACATTACAGGGATAGATTATGAGTTAATATATAGATTAAAAGTTATTTTAGAAACAATTTCGAGTGGATATACTATAGATGTAGAAAAATATGCGGAAGAAACTGCTTGTTTATACATAAAACTCTACCCATGGCACCCAATGACACCCATACTGCACAAAGTACTTGTACATGGATCAGATATAATAAAAAATGCATTGTTACTTATAGGACAACTGTCTGAGGAAGCAGCAGAAGCACGCAACAAACATTTTAGGACGTACAGACAGGATTACTCAAGGAAATTCTCTAGAGAATCCTGTAATAGAGATATTTTAAACAGGCTTCTTTTAAGCTCAGATCCATTTCTTAGTGCGTCAAGGGTAATAAAAAAAAAGATGTCTTCGTTTCTGCCTGAAACATTAAACATGCTTCTGTCTGCTACACCAAACCCAACAGAATCAGAAAGTGAGAACGAGGAGGTGAATTGATTTGAAAAAGTATGTATTGTTATTGGTAAATTAATTAAGTAATGTATGAATATGTAAATATATAGTGTAATGTAGATAAGTGTATGTAAGAGTATGTAAATATATGCCCTATTTTTAGCATTTTTATATATATATATATATATATTTTTTTGTGTTTTGTTGCTTTTTTTAAGAAATTATAAAAGTTATTGTCCGTATATATTTCGCTTGTTTTATTTCCGTCATTTTAAACCAAAAAACCCGCACTAATATTTTTGGCCAGCTAGATTAATGAAATACCCCTTTGTGCAGCGTGGTTGTACAGTTAGTAACCATAAGTAAAGCGCGCGCCGCTTCTTGAGATAAAAATACTGTACCATTTATGAACGAACTGTGACATTGGTCTTAATTTGACGTTCTGTTACGTAAAATTGACATTCAACAAAGGGTGGTAAAGTAATTACAAGGTCAACTATACGCTTTGGATTTCTTGCTTTACTTTAATAAATTAGAACATAAAGTTATACTTACAATAGACTTGATAATATAATCAGTAGCCCTTTCAATGTTGAACCCGGACCAATCATTGAGCATATAACTGATGCATGCAGCACAATACACGAAACGCATATCTGACTCGCAACCCGATAGCGTAGCTGCGAAGTTACCCTCCTCTGTTTGCAGAGCTTTTACACCTGGAATTAAGGGAAATAATATTTAAATAAAAGTAAGCAGGATTCACTTGAATAGACCATACTAGTTACACTAAAAAAATACGAGGCCAACCAAAAATTTTAAAATAGATTTTTGGTAGGCCTCGTATTATTTTAGTTGTGGTTACCAAGTGTACAAACACGCTGCGAATGAGTGTATACACACTCATTCAATCATACTTCATTCATTTGCGCATACGCGCACTCTCGGTACCGTCCGAGACACTGGCGAAGTCGGAAATTTGTGTGTTTGCGTGTCTGTTGTGTGCGTATGTGTGGTTGAGTTTGCGCGTATGTGTGCGTACGTGTTTGTGTAATGTGCTGACGCTACTCGTCTTCACGCACAGTCACAGCGCGTTAGTACACTTGATTACCACATGTAAAGCGCGCGTCGCTTCGTCAGATAACATTAGTGTACCATGAATTTATTACCTTAAAACATGTATTTACATAAGACTACTCGCATGCTGTGTTGCACGACTGCTAAGCAAGAAACCCAGGTGCAACTCCCATCTCAAAGACATCAGATAAGTCCTATTTATTCTGCGATAAGCATACCCTAAACAACCTTAAAGGACATGCAGTCGGTCCAAAGCAGATAAAATCGACATCAATGCTAATAAAACCAGTTTAAACTGGCCTCTTTTTTTTTCAACCTGTATTGACCCACTGCTGGGCATAAGTCTCCCCCACAGCTTTTCGCTGTGTGTTGCCTTCTCATAAACACCTCCAAGTCCTCATGCCAGCGTTTCCTCGGCCTCTCTTGACGATGACGCCCATTTTCTAACAACCATTGCTTATTCTCAAGCTCACCTCTTGCTAAGTCAAAATATAGCACTGACAAGCAATCTACTGTACAATCAAAACTAAGGAACATACCTGCAACTAAAGCTTTCCTATTTAATCTTGAGAGGTCATCGCCTAGTGCCAGCAAGATACAAAGGCCTGTATACGTCATAGCGAGATGTCCGCAACGATAGTGGTTGTTCGGAGGAGCCAATTCTATATTTACTGTCGAGGAACCTTGGAAGCCACACATTGACATGTCGCCATCTGCAATGGAGAAAAGCTTTTCTTAGTTTGGTGTAAAACAAACCGTTTCGGCGCTTCGGAGAGCACTATAAGCCGTTGGTTCCGGCTGTAATTCGTAGACCTTTGACAGTCGTTATGGGTAGTCAGAAGTCCGAAATTCTGGCAAACAGTCTTACCAAGGGGTATCGTGATACCTGAGGTCGGTCTGACAACCAGTCTTGTCATGGAGTATCTTGTTACCCAGTAACTGGGTGTATTTTGTATTTTATCATTTTGGAATCCAAATAACCAGGATCAAAAGTAGCCTATGTCCTTCTCTAGGTCCCAGGCTACCCATCTGTTAAATTTCATAACGATAGGTTCAGTGGCTTAGGCGTTAGTAAAGTTAGCAGGCATACAGTTACTTTCGTATATCGTCGCCTTAGAGCGAAAACCTCGGGAATGTAAGTAGCATTTTATGCATTTCGGACAATCTTATAGTATCGAACAGTTCTGGCTATTAAAGGGAGTTAAATTTCCATATTAATTAATAGGAATACAGAACCTCCTTTTTTGAAGTCGGTAAAGAAAACATAAAAGACGCCGTACAAAATTTTACAACACGCAGTTCTTTCCTCCTCCTGAAAAGTTACTTCTTTTACACTTACGAGGTTTTCACTCTATATAAGGCGTCGATATAATATAATAGGTGATACGGACTGGTGTCCGCAACTCCACGCCAATGCGCATATTTTGCGTACTTTAATATAAGTATGAATGTTTAGTACATTTTATGTTTATACATAATCAGCATATAATGTGGCCGTGACACAGGTCTCCTCTCTCTGACAGGGCCGTAATACACCACACGGGCCCAGTTCGAGTTGGTAGATGTCAAATGTCTTCAAATTTTTAGGTCTAGGATATGCCCGTTTCCTCACGGTGTTTTCCTTCACCGTTTCGAGAGCAGTGGTGATGAAATAAATTCACAAAGTATATTTTTTATGAGTACTTAAATGGTGTTAAATGCTTCGTTATATTTTGGCAGTAAGTATCATAGAATAATGAATTAAAATACGTGAGCTTATGTATGTTTATTTTGTTGTTTAAAAGATAAGATCATTTTATAATAACGGTAAGTACAAATAAATGTACAAAATTCGTCTGAGCTTCCATCATAGTTTTAATAACTGGTATTAAATCGAGGTGACGCATACAGCCGTAAAAAATAAATACTACTGCTTCTTCATAAGACGTTGACAAGGTTGTCTAATATATTTACATGCCGATAAACCGCGCAATAAAACCGCTACTTAAGTAAAAACATGTTCAAACAAAATAAACAAGATAACAACACTATTGCATTGTGTTCATTATGTATTAAATACAGCCTACATGTAATTCAACGCTTATAAATTATTTAATCTTACACTGTACACACATAAAACTACAGAAACTGTTTAAACAGGTACCTTTGCCTACACGCTTAAGTGGACTTTTTTTATTTCTTAACAGCAATAAAACGTACATGTTAACATTAAATTGTTATTTGCATAAATTTTCGTAGAAAAATAAAGTTCTGAAAAGAAAAAAGGGCCGTAATTCTAGGGGTTCTCATTTATCATGTTTGTAATAAATAGACCATTACTATGCCTAGATAGTACGGAAAACTGAAGACCATTTCTCGTAATTTAAAACTTTCATCTAGTCGCAATCTAATATCAGCGAAAATCAATGTCATAAACTTGTCAAAAATGGAGGGAAATTAAAGGTAAGTATTTTTGAGAGATTGAGATTGAGATCAGTCTGTGAACGTTCTTGAAATTACGAGAATTGTCCCTCTGACTCAGGAATACTTATATTGAAGCAGTAGCCTACCTCCAAACAACATCATATTCTGATTTGTTTAAGAAAGCTTTTCGTCTTCAGCCGGTCGATTCTGTAAAAATCTCACCGTGAAAACTTAGGTGAAGTGAGTTTGTTTTAACAAGCTCACTTCACCAAGTTTTCACGGTGAGATTTGCTAGGAATTGACACTATTGACAGCTCACTCCCCCTCACTTCACCTAAGTTTTCACGGTGAGATGGTTACAGAATCGCACTGCAGGTCCTGTCTTTCAATTTGACATAGTGAAATGGGCTTGATCCCCCGGGGGTATCGTTTACAACAGGTAATTAATTTTCTTCAATTAGTTAAGACTTGGCTTCGCCAAAAACCGGTCGTTGTGGTGATGCTGGAGAGTGCTCTATGACCAGCAGTGACCGTTTTTCGGCGAAATGATTAATTTTGATGATGAGTCTAAGCTTGATATGTTTACTTGTAGGTTTAAATTAGGGGGGAAAATACAGAGCAATCAACAACGCCGTCAGCAGAGTGTAGACGTGGAGCTGTTTCACAAACTATGCACTACCTCCTAGTCTGTCATCAATGTGACCTCTGCGCTGCCACCGACCGTAACGACGCAGTGAAAGTGCCGAAGATTCGGACCAACAAAAGCAATACTGTCGTGTCGGCGACACGACGGAGATTAGATGCAACGGACTGCTAATCAAGTATCTTGTAGCAATCTAAAAGATTATCCAGTAAATCGCGTTTTTTGTTTCATGTAGTTCTCATTTGGAGTACCTAATGAGATGCACTAAAAAACTGCATTAAAAACCTTATACAGCTTAGATTAACACTCGTTTTATAGCTTTGTGGTTTTATCTAAATAGGATGCAGTAGTGCGATTAAGACAACAAGTGATTGAGGCAAAAAGCGGTCAAACTACTTACTCGTTGGAAAACATATTTAGGCGACATGATTTGACCTCTGACGATATTATAACGTGTTCAGGTACGACAGCGGTTAACCTTGTATTATCGACGAGTATTATTAAATTAAATAAACTTAATTTGATTTTTAATTGTGGTTATTATAGGTGTTATTTTCGAAAGTAGAAAGTCCTCTGGAAACCGGAGACCCCTTGAAACGACTGTTTTGAGTAAAAGTCAGATTTACACCCACAGTGCTGAAAGTAGAGTCTCCTGGAAACCAGGAACCTCATGAAACGAATGTTTTGAGTAAAATTCAGATTTAGGTGTATTCACGGCTATATTAAAGTCGAGCTCGGTTGAGTTCGAAACCAGTGGGAAAATCCAGGTAAAATGCACGTGAATGCAGCCGTAAAAACGCCTAAAATCAAAGCATTTCAATTAAACCAATTACAGGCACTTTTGAATTGTCAAGGGGTCCGTCAGTCAGAAAGATGAAGCTATAGTTACCCATTCCAAAACGTAGTTGGTTCCTATGGCGAAGAACGGGCAAGAAACTCCGTGGAAGTGTCCACGGAGTTTCTTGCCCGTTCTTCGCCATAGTCAAAGCCTAGGTAGTGACCTAGGCCTTTGATTACAAATAAGACCAGAATCGTCTTGATACCTACTCATCAACATGAAACTCCACCTACAACCAGGGCTCACTGATATAATTATATTAGTAGGTATCCGATATCGTGATATCACAATACATATTGAATAAATATTAAATATCGGATATTTTGATATTTATTATAAACATCAGATTTTTGCGAACCGCCTACAACAAATGGGCCCTAGCTTACTTTTTATTGTAGAGTTTTCTAGAACCAGCCAGTTCAGAATGGAGGGATAAAAGAAGGTTAAATAATTGATGTGAAAGAGAGCAAAAAAATGACCTCAACTGACATTGGGTTTAAAAACCTCGTCGACCTCGCCGAACGTGGCGCAAACCGGTATCGATCAATCGTTGAAGCGGGCTTTGATTTGAAGCATTATTAATAAGGGTACCTACTTAAATCGAGAGTAGATTAAAATGTGATTTTGCCTGCTACATATAGGATAAATTCTGCGTAAGATCTGATTTGTATACCCTAAATGAGTTCTTTTGTGAACTCTTTAGAATCAAATACATTATGCTAAGTCAGGCGCATAATAATTGTTAAGTTATACCATATATGTATGTACTTATTTATGTTTAAGCTCAGTGTTTAGAGTAAAATGATAATATGTGCAAACAACTCACATCGAATAGTCTGATACCTGTGGCAAACATGGTGTATGCCGTATGTGTGGTAAATATGTACTATGCTACATCAAATCAAATGTAGGTACCTAATCGGCATTCGCGATTTCTTTGCCAAAAATGTAAAATATGAGTTTATGGAAAAATTACTTTAATTCAAACATAATAAAGTTCAGTTTACGCTACAATTTCAAAGATTTTTATAACTTTTTCAATAGTGCTAGTCACTCTGAAAACAACTTAATTACCATTAAAATAAAGTTGATATTCAAAATAACATCACTTCGAAACATAAATTTGAATAGATTTTACACTATGCTGCATTTTACTAACGACGAAGTAAATTAAATCCATCATCAGGCAAGTCCTTTTCTAACTATTCTGAGTCCTTTCTGGACGTGGATGTCGCTAAAGACCGGTATTTTAAGGGTGATGCGTTGAGGTAGCCCGCGAAATTCAATTTGATTATGTTTTGGAATTTGCAGGTCAGTGTCAGGTTATAATATGTTGGTTAAAATATGATTCGCGAATATGGTCCACGAATGACAGCCGGTGTCAACGGCTTTTTTTTCAGGGTGGGAAAAAAATGACCCCTCCCGCTCTGGGTGGAGCGGAAGGGAGTGTCAGACTCTTACTGACTAAAACCCACCCGTGTTCCTTCCTTAGCCCTTTATGTTCCGGGCCAGCGGTAACCCTTTCGGACAATCCTGCTGACCGGTGTCAACGGCTTAACGTGCTTTGCGAGACACGGAGGGAGGAGTCTCGATATATGTACCGGTCACCGATCACCGATCTACGGACCAACCGCGGCACCGATCTACGGACCAACCGCGGCAAACGTAACTTAACATGATCAATCAACCCCATTGGATGTTCTTACTTAGCCTTTTCACGTATAGGCACAATTTACTCGGCTTACCCGTGCATTCGCAACCACGGTCTCGACTAATCTGGAATCCGCGCGTGTGTAAAGGGCCTAAGGCAGTGCTCTAAAGACCACAACACAGAGGGTTTTTGATGCATAAAGATTGTTATCTTTATGCATCAAAAACCCTCTGTGTTGTGGTTAACTGGTGTGTTCACCAGTTGATGCACAAAGATAACACACAAGCTGCTTTCACAGTCTGCAGTTGTACAAGACATGTACGGTACTGAGACAAACAAATACGTGAATTAGCTATTTAGTTATGATGACTATGAGCTAAGTGTCAGATATTTTGAATACCTAGTATTTTCAGAGACAGTAAGCCCAGGTACTCACGAGCGCGTTTTTCCCGCGGCATTTTTTTCGCGCAATGGATTTGCAACTCTCGGCGCTAAGCACAGTGGGTTGAAAATCCAGAGCGCGGAAAAAAATAGCCGCAAGAACAACGCGCCCGTAATAATCCTCGTGACCTAAGACATTCTTCAATGTCAGCAATCAATCAAAGAACCCAATGCAACTTGACCAAACACTTGGAACCCTAAAAAAATGCATGCCACTAGAACAAATATTTGATTTATTTAAGTGCAATATATTGTAGATATGTTCTTCGATATAAACAATAGCAAATTAGCATAGTAAATGATACATGTTGTAATGAAGGATGAAAAGAATTGTTTTATGAAAAATAGTGGCTTGTCCAAGAATTTTTTTTGGAACAAACTATCTTACTCAGACTATAATGTTCCGACTGCTGGGACAGCAGGCAGTTTGGGTCCTCTCGGTGACAGGGAGTGGGTCCAACGCACAGTCCTAGTGCGGTTTGGTAGATGTCAATGAATGACATGCCGTTTTCATCACGACGTTTTTCTTCACAGTTTTGTGAGTAGAGGCGATGAAATAATTTACACTAAGTAATAAGCTAACCTGGGTTCGAACCTACGACCTACACTACTGGGTCACCACTGCACTTAGGGTCTGTTAGAGCATGATTTAAGTATATACAAACATCCAAGAGATTTTGCAGTAATATCATTAGTAGCAGGTATTATCTAACATACTGATAAATAATCCTGAGTTTATTATTGACGCATCCAATACATGTCATGGGCAAGATATTTAATACCTATCTTTACTGGAATGTGAGATGGTGGTTGACCTCATTCACTATATCTGTCCCTGTTTAGTATACAAATAATACATATTAATAAAGTCGTTTCCATTTTTTTAAATGGCTTTGCTGGTTTAATAAGATAAATCATGAATTATTTAGAGCAGTGGTGACACACAGCACAGACCAGTGGTGGCCCAGTGGTAACGGCCGCAACTTACGAGTTTCAGGTCGTTGGTTCGAACCCTGACAGGCGCTTTTTTTTACTAACCGTTAATGTCCCACTGCCAGGCAAAGGCCTCCCTACGGACCAATCTTTATGAAAGGAGCCGCTTTACTTTGTGTAAATTATTTCATCACCGCTGCTCTCAAAACGGTAAAGGAAAACATCGTGTGGACACCGGCATGTCCTAAAACCCAAAAATTCCAAGACATGTGACATGTACCAACCCGCGCTGGGCCCGCGTGGTGGATTACGGCCCACTCCCTCTCACAGCGAGGAGGCCTGTGTCCCAGCAATGGGAACATTAAAGGGTAATTATGCGTATGCTATAAATCGATTAACTGTGATTAGATTATAATGAATGTAAGTGTAACTCTCATAATAATAAGTCACTTAGTTTATGAGTTCATCAAACTTATATATATACCTATTTAACCTTATTATTTTATAATGTAGGTAATTAAATAGCTACATACAATGTAAATAAAAATATACACAAGTAAAACGTTTTACCATATTAACATCAATAATATTCATAAAACAATTCTTTTCATCCTTCATTACAACATGTATCATTTACTATGCTAATTTGCTATTGTTTATATCGAAGAACATATCTACAATATATATTGCACTTAAATAAATCAAATATTTGTTCTAGTGGCATGCATTTTTTTAGGGTTCCAAGTGTTTGGTCAAGCTGCATTGGGTTCTTTGATTGATTGCTGACATTGAAGAATGTCTTAGGTCACGAGGATTATTACGGGCGCGTTGTTCCTGCGGCTATTTTTTCCGCGCTCTGGATTTTCAACGCACTATGCACTGCTTAGCAACTTCTGAACACCAGAATCACCAATGCAGCCACCATAAAACACAATGAAGCTTGGAAAGTCCCAGAGGATCAAATCTGCCACCCCTGGAATGTGAGTTAAACACACAAACAGCAAGCAACAGTTAGTACTTACTAATCTTATCAGGGTGAACTTGTAGTCTGTAGATCCATTCTATTATTCTAGTCCTTAGGTCTAATGAAACTGAAGAAATTGCGCCGAGTACATCCAGACCGGATACAGAAAAATAGGCAATTGTTATTCTGAAATAAAAACATAGTGTTAATTACCCATGATAAAAATTCAGGTACAGATAAAGATAGCTTTAGAATTCTACAAAAAAATCAGTATATATAGGACAGCAATGTCTAGTTTTATTTAAATAAATTTTGTGAATAATCTGCTTTAAACTTTTGCTCACTTGGTAATTCGTTAATTACAGGATGTAATAATTCAACTCAATACATATTACAATTATGGGTCCTAATTAAAATTACCATTTACTCCTATCAACAAAATTATTGTGTATTTTATGCTAAATCCTAGTCAGCATATTTTTTTTCTGTTATAATTTTCTGATAAATCTGAAATAGTTGGTACGTAGAGTCTAAATAATTGAAAGATTTTCCAAATCCAATAGAGCAGCAATCAAATCGTTTTGTTTTTTTTTTTTATTAATCTTTATTGTCCAACTGGACAATCATGTCCCCATATCATTCCACACATTTTGATGTTTTAAAAATATGTATAATAAAAACAGGATAAAGTGTATGGTCATTTGTGACACAGGATAAACAGTTAAACATCCATATGGCATTAATTGCTAATTGATAATGGTTGCTTGACAAATAATAAAAAATATTTTTTAGGATTCCGTACCTCAAAAGGTAAAACAGAACCCATATAAGATCACTTCATGGTCCATCTATCTGTCAGTTTTTCTCAGGAACACATGGAGTTATCAAGTTGAAAAAGTCAATGCAATCAAATGATATGGGTGTTTATGTTCCGTTTGTGCAGTATATTTTAACACTCACAAGGGAATCAAAACTTATAGGGTACTTCCCGTTGATCTAGAATCATGAAATTTGGCAAGAAGCAATATCATGTACCACAAGTAAAGGAAAAAATCTGAAAACTGTTTTGTAGTTACATAGCTACAAAGTTATATGGAACCCTTGGTGCATGAGTCTGACTCGCAATTGACCAGTTTTTTCTTTTATTCCTTTCTGATAAAGAAAGCAGAATAGCCAGTCAATCAGATAACAGATTGAATACCTATGCTGCACTGTTCATTAGACAGGAATAATAAATGTGGACATAAATGAGATTAACATAATATCTTTAAGTACATGGTTTCATAAAAGAGAGATACATAGAATACTCTTTATTAAGTACACCATAAATATTATAGATATAAATCTAGAAATTTTATAAGGAATGACACAATGGGTGGTCTTATCGCTAAAAGCAATATTTTAAAGACAACCTTAGACAGGCATGTTAAAGGATGATGATACACAATTAGTGAACATAATTGTCTTCTCGGCCTTATTCCCTACAAAATGGTCGAGCTGGATGGTGCTGATCCATGTGTCAGTTCATAAATGGGAGCCGTTGGTTGAGTCTGGTCATCTCTCAACTGTCAGGTTTATTTTTAATGTTATTTTTTAATTGTTTCACTTTTTTTACATTCTTCATATAAGCAACAAGAACAATGTATCCAGGATTTTTTAAATATCCGAGTTTCTTGTCTGTTCTTCTCCATAGAGATCTACATTTTGCAAAGGCAGCTAGCTTCATCTTTCTGAATAATTGACAGACTCTTTGACAACTCAAAAGTGCCTGTAAATAGTTTAACCTTTTGACCGCCACAGTCATGTACAGATGACAAACCAAAATATGCCCATCACACCACGGTTACGACTACATGACAGACTTTTGTAGGTAATTCGTAGCTTGGTGCCGAGGGCACGTTTTTGCTTTTTTGATGTGGCGGCCAAAAGGTTAATTGAAATAAATGCTTTAAGTTTGAGTTTTATCCTCCTAACCTTATCCTCTTGTCCTTATCCCATAATATCAGCAGAATGCAGTGATAACACAGTAAAAAGACAGACACCATAAAAAATTAAAACCGCATAGTTCTTTACTATCTATATTAGCCAATTCACATATTATGACAATGAAATAATTGTCCATTAGGTTTTTTTAAATGTAAAGGCTTGTATGAAATTTACATTTTTATTACCATCAAGATGTAATTAACTGTTACTACTGTAATTGAATTCTTGCAAAACTCATTTGAAGGAGTCATCATTACTAGGAACTTATCATAAATGACGAATTTTGTACTGAATGATAACTTCTGTAAATTCACTAAGGCTGTAATGTTTGATAAAATAAATGCATTTCTTAATGAATGAATGACTTCATTGGTTTAGATTAAGATGCTGAATAGACAAGGCACTGTATTGACTGAGAAAGTGATAAATTATTGTTAGCAATCGTTGTCTGACCAATAAATTATGAGTGATGTTTATTACCTGGTAGTATCATGAGATGACAACGACGATGGCAAGATGTTCAGAAATCGCATAAAATACTTCACGTGCTGCCGGTGAGCCATAATTTTATTCTCTTCGTGATTCATTTTTGTAGATTTCTAGTTAGTTTTTATTCAAACGCTTCAAACGATATAAATAAATGAAAGTATGCACTCAAACCAAAAGTAAATGAGAATGACGATACACTTGTTACGAACTACCCATCAGTGTGAAATTATTTCATTTTTAATTTTGTCCACTCAATAATTTGGAGACGAAAACTCACTACCTACTTCTGTCTGACACAAGCAAGACACAACCGGACAACCCTTTCAATGAATAAAATTTATGAGCAAAATGTGGTATAAGTTTTCATTCTAATGTCATTCGACAATCGGCATTCACTCACTTCAGCGAAACTGCGAAAACCACGACACTTCACATCTGTCAAATAGAGTTGTCATTTTATAAATACAGTACGCCGAGTGTATTTTTATGCTACGGCTAAATTGTCACGATAACGTGAACTACACTTCACGCCCTCTTTGTTATTCACATTCATTTAGTTAAATGAATGTCAGACTATACACGATAAGACGACCCACTGACTGAAACAAAGGTTTGATAGGAGAAAGGAGAGCAAGGAGTGTGGTGGTGTTCCTACCTTCGATCGTTACTACGTGTAAGGCCAGCTTTCCACCAACAATTTAAGCATAATAAAATAAGAGTAACTTTATCGACCTAATATACAGAAATCGCATAAGAATGTTAGATGTAATATGAACGAACGAAGTGGCCGAAGCGGTGCTCGAACTTTTTGCACCACTTCACTTTGGATAGTTTGCATTTAAACGTGTCAGTATGTGTTTTGTTTTGAATTGCATCATCTTTATATTAAATTAAACTAACGTGGCTTTTTCGAAACTGTATTATTAGTGTTGTATTTTAGTATTATTGTGACAGTCGCCACCTAACCAAAGAAGTAGAAATGTGGTGTTTATACAAGGAAAACTGTAATAATATCGTTTTTACATTGAGTAAGCACTGGTTGACAGGTCTCAGCTGTCATAATCGTGATATCTAAATCGGAACGCAAATTATTGCTGTGAGTGATATTGAGTGTCTTAATTCGGAATGCGGCCTTAGTGTGTCACTGTTTTGACCACAGAGTACATTTTTATAATAGGGTATAGAGTCGTCACTCGCGTCATTTTGCCGAATGTATGGCGTATGGCGCCATCTGGTGCTTTGTGCAAAGTACTTTCGCAATAGGCTACCTAGACTTTTAAGATTTTAAATAAATATTTCGATTGGAAATTAAATAAAACGAAATAGATAATACAAAAATCTGTTTTTATTTCTTTAACCTTTTCGTACAGTACACATGTGCTAATTTTTGAATTTCATCATTTTCATCGTAATCAGCCCTGATAATAACTTGTTTGTGTTTTTGCACCAGTTATACACAAATATTATTATTACCTCGCAAGTTTAATGTAGGTACTGCATTTGGGCTGAGTCTCTTACTCCAGGTGCGGTCCTTTTCATCAAAGTGTACATGACACACTCGATTAGAATCAAAAATAGTTTGATCTTTTAATAAAAAAAGATCACCACCAATAGCATCAACCCATAATTTAAATCGGTTTGGTTCCTTGTTTGGGTTAGGAAATAAATGCAGGATAACATTATCTGCCCCTGTAAAGAGAAAAGAATTGTCAGTTAGTATAATAGCCAGACTACAAGTTGTATTATACTAAATATTTTTTTTTTTTTTTTTTTTTTTATATATATTATTCCTCCTTCTATCTGCAATCAGCCCTTGAGCTTTAATCAGATCGGTTGTTTCTTCATTAGGCAGTTCGAGATTGTTCACATCCAGCGATGTGCGATCTCGTTATTAGATTTTTTCAGTGTTGGTTAGATTGACGCTATTCGATCTCTTTTAAGTCTGTAGATAGAGTCTGAGGACTTTAGAAGTGTAACAGCTAGTTCATTTTTATGACGTTGGAGTCTTTCCTTGTAACTCTTGTAGGACCTTTCTACAACCTCCTTGATAGTTGGGATTTGTAGGTACTCGTGTACTTCAATGTTTTTTGTAAACCAAGCTGCACCACTTAAGGTTTTTAGTGCCTTATTTTGGAAGCGCTGTAGTATCTCAATATTTGAGTGGCTTGCTGATCCCCAGAGCTCTATACCATATGTCCATATGGGTTTAAGGATGCATTTATAGATAAGAAGTTTATTTTCCAATCTTAGTGTTGACTGTCTGCCTATGAGCCAGTGAATGTTTCTTAGTTTTATGTTTGCTTGCTCCCTTTTGGTTTTTATATGTTCACGCCATGTAAGTCTTCTGTCAATGTGCATACCTAGGTATTTTACACTACTTTTCTGTGGCAGAACGTCTTCACCGAGTTTTACTTGTGGACAGTCTCCTTTTCTTAGGGCGAAGGTAATATGGACAGACTTGGCAGCACTAGCCTTGATTCTCCACTTTTTCAGCCATGATCCAATCTTGTTCAGGTGTTCTTGGAGTTTCGTGGATGCTCTAATCTGATCTTTGTCGCAGGATAGGACTGCAGTGTCATCAGCATAGGTTGCAGTAACAATTTGTTTTGAGGTGGGTAGGTCAGCAGTGTAGACTGTGTACAGAACAGGGCCCATCACAGAACCCTGGGGTACTCCAGCTTCTATGGGATAGAGTGAAGATAGGCAGTCTCCAGATTCAACTTGGAACACTCGGTCCTCCAAGTAGGACTTGAGCAGCATGTATGCGGTGTGTGGTAAACAGGTCTTTAGTTTACACAGGAGTCCCTTGTGCCATACTCGATCGAATGCCTGTTGTATGTCAAGAAAAGCAGCTGAGCAGTACTCCTTTCTTTCCAAGGATTGTCGGATTGTGTGGACCACTCTGTGTATTTGTTCTGTCGTTCCATGGTGTGCTCGGAAACCAAATTGATGCTCTGGGACCGTCCTTTGTTCCTCAAGTATAGGTAACAGTCGCTGTAGCAATAACTTCTCGAACAGCTTAGACAATAAGGGAAGAAGACTTATTGGTCTGTACGAGGAGACTTCAGTAGGAGGCTTTCCAGGTTTAGCTACCATTTTTATGATTGAGACTTTCCAGATGAGAGGGAAATAGTTTAGTCTCAACACTGCATTGAATAGTATGGTTAGCAAGACCTTCCCTTTTCTCGGTAGTTGATTAAGGACTTCTGATGTGATCAGATCAAAACCTGGTGCCTTTTTCTTCTTCAAGTTGTTTATTGCTTTCGAAACTTCTGTTGGGGTACAAAATCGCAACGGTAGGGACATTTGCTGATCTCTGTCGAGGATTTCGTCAATATCTTCTTCTGAATGTGCGATGTCGGGTTCATTTGGTTTGAATACATCTTTGAGGAATTCAGCAAATAGCACGGCTTTATCCGCAGGTTTTCTCGCCCATTCTCCGTTTGGCTGTCTTAACGGTGGCATGTGTTCTTGTGGCCGTTTTAGTGACTTAGTTATTTTCCAGAGAGAATAGTCGTCAGCTTTGAAAGGTGATAAAGTCTTTAGTTTGTCCTGAAGAGTGGCGTCATCGTATTCTTTAAGCATTTCCTTTAATTCCTTTTGTGCTTTATTGAGGGCTCTTTTGTCGTGTGCGTTCCTGCTTGTGTGCCATTGACGTCTCAGTTTCCGTTTTGCAGCTATCGTCTCCCTTATTTTTATTGTGTAATCCTGTTTCTGAGGACTGTGTTTTATGCATGGAGTGGACATCCAAGCCGCTTTTTGGATCAGGTTAGTTGTATACCAGGCTGCATTTTCTATATCTTCCTCTGTTTTAAGAGGTATGTGCAAGTTGGTATTATCCTCTATAAAGTTCTGGAATGAGGCCCAGTCAGTTCTATGATTGTATAGCGTCTCACGGGGCTCTCTACAAATAATTGTGGTACTCAGTGTGCATATTATTGGTGTATGATCGGAGTTGCCATCCAGGCATGATTCAACTTTTGTGTATAGTCCTGACATTCCTTTGGTAACAAAGAAATCGATGAGGTCAGGTGTTTTATTAGGATCAGATGGCCAGTGAGTTGGCTCTCCTGTAGTCAGTATATTGAGTGAATCTGAATCAATTGCCTTCTTCAACTCTCTGCCTCTGGTTGTGGTCAGCCTTGAGCCCCACAAGATATTTTTGGCGTTCCAATCCCCTCCAGCGACATACCTGCCACCGAGTGTTTTAAGAAAATCGCTAAACATTTGTTCGTTAACTCGATGCCGAGGTGGGGAGTACACTGCAGCGATGTTAAGTGAGCCCTGCCAATCGTCTATCGACACTACAGTAGCCTGTAGGTATGCTTGCTTAAAGTTTAGGAGAGGGTGTTGTTTTATACTTTCTTTTATTATGATTGCAGTCCCAGCGTGCGATGTTCCATCAGGATGGTTAGTGTAATATATATTATATCCTTTGATAAGGATGGTTCTTTCGTCAGTCATGTGTGACTCTGAGATTAAAAGAATATCAATTTGGTTGTGTTTCATGAAAAGTTCTACTTCCTGTTTATTAGGAGGCAGTCCATTTACGTTCCATGCTGCGATGCGTAAGAATTTCATTTCTTATATTGGGCAACTAAAGTCGTAAGGAGTCCCATTAAGGTGCCTATTTGTTGTATGAGAATATCTATTTTCTCTGATTGTTTAATGATGATTTGTTCTAGTGAATTTGTTGGCTGAGATTGTAGGTTCTCTTGTTTTTTGTTCCAGTGTTCAGTGTTTCCAGCGTGTTGATTGCGTAAATTAGGCGGTTGTTGTCTAGCGTGTCTACTTGGCTGTAGTTGTGGAAAGTCATCTATTAAAAAGGGGACAGTATAGTTTTTTGGATCCTTCGTATTTGGTAGTGGAACTTTTTTGTGGGGTAGCTGTGAAATTTTCCTTGCGCGAATCTCCTTGTATACTTGGCACCCCTTGTAGTTAGCAGGGTGGTCTCCAAGGCACAATGTACAGGTAGCTGGTGTATTCCTGTCTTTTTTTAGGCAGTCTATGGTTCTATGTCCTTCTGCGCATTTAACGCACCGATAGGGGCGCATGCAGTTATTTTTGGTGTGGCCATATTGTTGGCATCTAGCACATTGAGGAATTTCGTTTGTTTTTCGTGGATCTTCTATCGTCACTTTGGTATGGTATATAGAATCTATACGTTTAAGTTCGGGGTTATTTGGGCCAGGTTCTACATTCACGAAAAACATGTTCAGTGGCTTCTTGTTTCTTCTCGAGAGTGCACATATGATTTCCCCTCTGACTTTATTCCCACTTTTCTCTATTTCCTCAGCAATGGCTTCTTTTGGAGTCGTGTGATGCAGATTCTTAATCACGATTCTGCAACTCCTCTTGTCTTTCTGTGTGAACGTATGTCCTATAAGCCCATTCTTTCGAATTAGGTTATACTAAATATAACACACTCAACTTAAACATAGGCCCAAACATTGCTTCGCTAACAACTAAGCCTAAACAAACTAGTGGCGAAACGAGCCACATAGCTATTAACATAGAATAAAATCAAATGTAAAATGTACACTACAAGTTGCACATCTAAGCAACAAGGAAACATTTTACAATATTATTTTCCTGTAAATCGTAGAAATAATGTAAGTATAGATCACATCCACATTCATTAATTGTGTTAGTATGTAAAATGTGATGTGTTATCCACATCACTTTTGCCATTTAGTTAAGTCTTGTATGTACATATAGGACCAAAATGAACTAATATTACTGAGATTGGTTGTAATTTTAAATGCACTTACGTGTTTTGCAGCAGGCACAACATCTTTTCATAGGCATGGTCGACAAAATCCAATTCACAATACAAAACAGTAAAGTCCAAATTCTCAGCCACAGGTCAGTCGATGATAGCGGTAATATCGGAATCCAAGTAAAAGCCAGGTCAGTCGGGAAAAGAAACAGTGTTATAAGCCGGGTCGTCATTAAAAATTTACAAAATACAATAAAAGCATCCATTCACCTCAGAAGAAAATAAACGGATTGTGATATTTCATTTCAATATTTTGTAAACAGTCAATGTTAGTAACACGTTCCATTTCCGAATGAATCACTGTAATTTATATTTGTTAAAATAAATAATTAACATTTTCTGCTCAATTATTAGTAATTATTATTATTTTTAGTAAATAAACTACCAAATATTAAATAATTATTTGTTGTCTGCTTTTTTTTATAAGTTTTTTTTTCTGTTGAAGAGAATGTAAATGCCAGTGTCTGCGTGAAATGAAATAAACACATGACAACTATGTTGTGATGTAGCCACAACAAAAAAAAAACAGTAATACCAGTGTAATAAAAATATTTGTTTGTAAACTTTTGAATAGCACCATCTAGTGTTACGGCCAAAAAACTTTTTGAAGATTCTATCAAGTTGTTCGAAGTTATAACACCATGGTTTTGACTGCCGAACCTCTGTTTTGTTGTCAAAAACTTCTGCATAAGTTAGGTTCCCAATAAATATAATATGTATATTGATACATTAGAAAATAACAGTTTAGTATGAATTAATATTTTTAAATAAATATTTTAGATAGGTAGTGATAGTCGAATTGGCCATAAACAAATAGTAAAATGCTCTGTTAATGTCATAACCAAACAGAATTTAACATCCCTTATACGCAGCTCTACGTTTGTCTCTGGTCTTTTTCATGGCTGACGTTCAAGGAATCTAACCGCAGTCATGAAGGTTCTTTTAATGTTTTTTAATAAATTATGTATAATTTAGGTGAAATATACTGAATTTGTGATACTATAATAGCTAACGTACAGCCCAATATATCTCTTTGTTAAAATCGGGATATGATTCTTTGGAAAATATTTGATAAGTTGTGCCGTATTGTGGAAAGTGAAATGATCATGCTATGAAATAAGTGCCGTGAGGTTTTGTTAGTCTGAGTTCAAAGTAGTTCTCACAACTGAAATGTTTTCCAATACTGCGTTTGGGGGCTGTAGTAGCTGTTTCATGAAGATGGGAAGTGTGATTGTTATCCTAACCTCACTTTGTTTTTGTAGCTGAACGTCTCGTTCCCGGCTACGGGATGCCAGAAATTATTCGAGGTAGTTGATGAGCATAAGCTCCGCATCTTCTACGAGAAGCGCATGGGCGCGGAAGTGGAGGCGGATCAGCTAGGTGATGAATGGAAGGGCTACGTCCTCCGCGTTGCCGGCGGTAACGACAAGCAGGGCTTCCCCATGAAACAGGGAGTCCTTACCAACAGTACGTATTTCACATATTTTTTAACTTTTTTCTGGTCATTTCTTTTTTCACAAGTAACCCTATCGTAGGATCATGTTGCCGACGTAATAAAGTTGTGTTTATCTGACAAATAACCCACATGTACAAATAATAAAATTGTACCAGTGAGTAGTTACAAAATACTTGATTAGTCTCCATTGTGTTCCAGGTCGTGTCCGTTTGTTGATGTCAAAGGGCCACTCATGCTACAGACCACGTCGTGATGGTGAGAGGAAACGCAAGTCAGTCCGTGGTTGCATTGTTGATGCTAACCTGTCTGTGTTGGCCCTCGTCATTGTCCGCAAGGGTGAACAGGTAATTATATCATTTTCCAGTAGTAATTAGGTTAGGGTTGAACACCTCTATAGTAATATCTACATAGACCGTTTCAGTTATGAAATAATTTAGATTTTTAAGCAAGACATGCGATGCATCCGATACCGATATATCGGCGATACTTCAGGTTTGCCAATATATCGGTATCGGCGATGTTTTTATGGCCGATTCAACGATACTTTTAAAATTTCGCGCTTTAAAAATGTAATGTAAACGCGCGTGTTGTCCCGTCTATTTCGTTGCAAAAGAGGCACGAACTAACTATGCTCGGGGAAACCCCGCGCTATATTCAGTGTTTTGTTTCGCCCGCCCGCTTTGGGCTCGCACTCTCACATCTATCCCATTTCGTTAGGTTGAATGTTGTTGGGCGTAGTATTTTTCCATGCAAATAAGATTAAGAATTTCATATCGTAATTGTTTGTGTATTGTATGTCATTTATAACTAGTTGTTTGAATCAAATAAAATAAATAGTAATAATAGTTGATAATTCCATAAAAATCTTATAAATGTTAATTTTGATTACTAAAACTATTAATTAATTGTGTTTTATTTAATCTAAGTACCTTCCTTTTTGAATTCAGTAAGCGTATCGGTATCGGTATCGCCGATATTTTTATAAGAGTATCGGTATCGTATCGGCAAAAAGGCGTATCGAGGCATCCCTAGTTTAAAGATTTTAAATGACATTATTTACACATGTTTAAAATGTTATTTATATACAAATGTGTAATTTAATTTATTTGTGACAACCACATGGTCAATAATAAAAGGACATACATAGTTTTAACTAGGGATGCCGCGATACGCCTTTTTGCCGATACGATACCGATACCGATACTCTTATCAAAATATCGGCGATACCGATACCGATACCGATACGCTTACTGAATTCAAAAAGGAAGGTAGATTAAATAAAACACAATTAATCAATAGTTTTAGTAATAAAAATTAACATTTATATGATTGTTATGGAATTATCAATTGTCGAAATTTCAAAGTGATTCCATATACCTAGCACTTTTGTGTTTTGAAATTGATATGACTACTATTTATTTTATTTGACTCAAACGACTAGTTATAAATGACATACAATACACAAACAATTACGATATGTAATTCTTAATCTTATTTGCATGGAAAAATACTACGCGCAACAACATTCAACCTAACGAAATGGGATAGATGTGCGAGTGCGAGGCCAAAGCGGGCGGGCGAAACAAAACACTGAATAAAGCGCGGGGTTTCCCCGAGCAAAGTTAGTTCGTGCCTCGTTTGCAACGAAATAGACGGGACAACACGCGCGTTTACATTACATTTTTAAAGCGCGAAATTTGAAAAGTATCGTTGAATCGGCCATAAAAATATCGCCGATACCGATATATCGGCAAACCTGAAGTATCGCCGATATATCGGTATCGGTATCGGATGCATCCCTAGTTTTAACACATTGAAGGACACTGAATGAGACACAATAGAAGTTTTATTGTTATTACGTCGAGGGGCGTTAAGTGCCCCGCAAAGTGTTAATATAGGTAAATACTATCAACTGTTAATAGGTTTTTTTTAACCCTGTTCTTACTGTTTCTAAGATAACCACATCTTAGCAATTATATGCGTCAGGGGAAAACAACTGGTACTTGGCATAACCTTTGAGTTACTTGTTCAAAGGTCTTTTTTCAAATACCATACATTTATTATCTTTAGATCTCTAGTTATTATACCTAGAGGAATTGTAGTTCTCATCATAATCCAGCAATACTTGAAATGGCTGGATTGCTGTTGACAACTACAAGAAGTTGTAGTAATTTATCATCATCGTTTCAGTATGTTGTTATTCTTCTACAGTAGATAACAATATAATAATTTAAAAAAAAACCAGCATCACCTTTATATCTTGCCAATGACTAAATTCTAAGTTTGCCTATTGCAGCTTAATTTTCCAAGACATTTTAGTTAGGCAGGAATAAGTCATCGAAAACATAAACTACAGTATACTTAATCTACCATAATTATCCACAGGAAATTCCCGGCCTTACCGACGGCAATGTTCCCCGTCGTCTCGGTCCCAAGCGTGCATCTAAGATTCGCAAACTCTTCAACCTGTCCAAGGAAGATGATGTCCGTCGTTACGTCGTCAAACGCCTACTCCCCGCCAAAGAGGGCAAGGAGAACGCTAAACCCAGATATAAGGTAAAATAATAATAAAAAAATGAAAATTGATTAAAGAGTTAACATGATGTTTCACCACCATAAGATAAATTCCCATTATGAAATTATCTGGCTTATGATTTTCTATAACATTCATCAGATGGGTTGTCCAGAGTTTGTGAAACATAGCTGTAACTATTCCAATATCCCATTGGTCGTACTCTATTATTGTTAGCTATCTTAGTGTATTTTTTTTCTGCAACACTTCAGTAACTTGTTAGCATCAGTTACTACTAGAGTCTTCCACATGCTCAGATGATAAAATATTATTCTATTGTAATGCAGTAGATTATTAGACAAATAGCTTTGGTAATTTTAAACAGTGCATGTTTATATTGTTTCACAACCCCCTGATTACAATATTGTTTGCAAGCTACTTTAGCTTGAAAGCAGCAGCATCAGGGCATATCAATGGCGCCGAGCAGAAGATTCAGGCTCATGTCTGTCTACTTTTACAGTGTGCTGAACATTATTACTACTTATTTTACAGAATATTAATAGCAAAATATAATTCTGTCATAGCTATGTTGAATTTTTTTTTCTTCAAATATAAACCTTAAATTTAATTTACAATTAAATGTGGCAGAAATTCCTAGATAGAGAAAAAAACATTGTTTCCTGTAGCCTGTGTTGAATTGAATCCAATTTTTATTCATAACTTAAATCTGTACTATATTTGACTAATGACATATTTTTGTCCACCAGGCCCCCAGGATCCAGAGGTTAGTCACCCCAGTAGTCCTGCAGCGCAGACGCCACCGTCTGGCACTCAAGAAGAAGCGTCTGGCTAAGCGTAAGCAGTCTGAGAATGAGTATGCTAAGCTGTTGGCACAGAGAAAGAAGGAATCCAAGGTAAATAAACACTTTTATTTAGATTTTTGAATGTTCTGGAATAAAGCATAGTTACTGCTTACCTATGGGCACATGCAATACCAGAACCGCATGCCATAAACAAAGCTGTACTCTCATGTAAACCCTGTAAATTAAATACAGTCTTGCATAAATCTTTACTAAAACCTCTACTACTACCACGATCTAAATTAGCTAGTGTTCATTTCTTAACAGCTGGTATCATATGGCCACATTATTTGTGGAAATAATACTTGGCTGTAAGAGTAATGGCTGTTTCTTACCCCTTGGCGTATTCTTCATATAGACCAAGATATTAAAACAGCAACAGTTTTTTCGCCTATTTATTAAATTAAGAAAGGCAACCAAAAATAAATGTGTTATTACAAAAAATTTTTGCCCCTTTGCAGGTAAGACGTCAAGAAGAGCTGAAACGTAGGCGTTCGGCTTCAATGCGCGACTCAAAGAGCTCCAACCAGAGTGCGCCACAGA
Organism: Luperina testacea; assembly: GCA_927399505.1. NCBI lineage: Eukaryota > Metazoa > Arthropoda > Insecta > Lepidoptera > Noctuidae > Luperina > Luperina testacea. The sequence continues at coordinate 8,731,874 of OV656771.1, forward strand.
AGTGATTTATTTTACACAATAAAAAAATGTAAAACCTAATTAAAAAATCTCATTTACTTTGAACCCTCAACAAATCCTAGTCCTAAGTAAATCTGCAGTTTAGTATTTATCAAAACAAATATGCATAAACAAAACGATCTTTTAAAATGGGTCAGTGTGGAAAAATTCACGTCCGTGACTACCGCAGGACCACCAACGCCAATCGCTTCCATATTTGGTCAATAATTAGTGCTCAATTGGTACTAATTAGTACTCGAACAACAAAATTGGTACCCTAGTAGTTTTCGAGAAAATCGACTTTGAAGGTGGTCCTGCGGTAGTCACGATCCCTTCAGCAGGACCACCATGAGCGACGAAAAAGGGCCCACGCTACAGCTATTCTAAGTATACAAATAATTAGTACCCATAAATGTGATATATTTCGTAAAAAAAAACAGAACTGTAACATTTGTATTTACCGAGAAATCAACGATGATAACTTTCTCGAAATTGTTCAGCAGGACCACGATTTTGAATGTTGATTCCAAGTTAGAGAAGCTTGTCGCTTTCCTCAAACCTACATAGAAAATTAGTACCCTGTAAGATAAAATTAGTACCCAAAATTCAAAACTAATACTCCAGTAGTTTACGAGATATACCATGCCATTGGTGGGGTGGCGGTAGTCACGGTGCCAAATTTTCATTTCAAGATTTCCCTATTAAAAACTCTGTGATTTCTTCCCAAATTTTTACAAAAATTAGTACTCCTAAAGAAGTTAAAGCGACTAAAAATCCAGATTCCTAAGTGTTGTATTTTAAGAGAAATTAGCTTTCATTACTTTTCCATACTAAATCTCCGCGTATAACCCGACCAAATTAAGTTGTCAATGGTGCCAATTCCCTTGTTCACAAACTAAACTAAATTTGAGTTCAGTGCATCTTTATCTTTCTGTTTTATTATGAAAAGGACAGACAAAAAATTTTAGTTTAGTCCTTTCAAAGTAATCAGCGCCTGACACTACTCAGTACAAGTTTAGGACGTGATTAAAAACATGCCTTTAGTAGGCATGTTTTTAATCACGTCCTAAACTTGTTTGCCTTTAGTAGGCATGTTTTTAGTTACGTCAATTTACGTCAAACGCTAATTAATTTGATAGGACTAAACTAAAACTTGTCTTTTGTCCTTTTCTTAATGAAATAGATGCACTGAGGATGCACTGAACTTAAATTTAGTTTAGTTTGTGAACAAGGGAATCGGCACCAATGGTGGTATTGAGCTGTTTAAGAGAGATGTACACTCGTGCACATAAATTTATGCATGTCAGAATAGTATTAAAAACAGTTCAATATCTAAATTTTTATACAAACTGTGTATCTAGGTACAGACGGCAGCACATCGATGTAAACTCTATACATATCTATAACTACGACGCGCCGTATAGTGTTAGAAAGAAAGTACTCTTGGTTTGATTGGTGGAGTTTTCAACGTTTCTAATATTGCCCAATGGTTGCACATACTCATAATTGGCAGCCAATTATCATGTCTCACTAGGAATAAGCCACACCCCCGCTAATGTCACTCATGACATTGACAATTTGACATCGTTCGTTTGACGTTTATTCATTACGTCAGGTGGAGTCGTGTTTGTGTCGGTTCAGTCGGTTGTGTTTTAATTATTTTACAAGTTTGTCTTATTATCGAATGCATATGCTTATCGACGCAAATTGAAAGGCATCATAGCCCTTCGATTGAGTGGATGACGAGATTGATATTTGTCGGCAGACGGGCATATCGGTGAGTAATATTTTTTGTAATTATCATTTTATAAAGGTTAGTAAGTATTGAAAAATAGTGTCAATGGTGTTTTTCTATAGAATTTTAAAATTAACAGAAGGGATAGGTAGATAAGTAGGTATCTTCTTTGTGTTCTTTCCTAATGAGTGCCCGCTGTTCCAATCGTCATCAAAATGTAGGATAAGTAACAGAAAGTTTATATGTATATAGATTTATACCTACGTAAACAAAATTCGATGATCTATTGTTTTTGATTGCATTGTCATGGGACATTCTAAACAAAAGTTATTCCAGTAGGTAGTGATGGGATTTTAAAGTAAATACTCAATACTTTTATTGCATTCCACATGTAGGCATTCTTAGGTGGTAAACTTATAGTTAGATCATAATATGGACCCTGTCGGGCACAGCAAAATAAGTGAGTTAGGAGAGAGGAAGCATTTGTTAATTTTATAACATTACATAACAAACTACTATATTATAGGTAATAATGATGTAGGTATTTTTAGAGATAAACTAATAGCTTCTATATAAAATATAAACAATAAATATTAAGAGATGTAATAATCCATACTAATATTATAAATGCGAAAGTGTGTCTGTCTGTTGGCGCTGCTAGTAATAAATAAATAAAATTTAAAGTATCAAGTTCTTCTTAAGTTCTGACTTAAGTCTATCACTTAGATATTTGTTTACCGAGTAGTAGCTTTTATTCAGCAAGAATTGTCTAAGTTTTTTTAAAAATGTGTTAATTTTCTCTTCTTTTTTTTATTAGTGCGGGTAGTTCATTATATAATTTAATGGACATTACATAGGGACTTGTAGAGTGCATTTTTAGTTGAGAACTTGTCTGAATAGATAGCGTGTCTGAATGTCTTCACGTTTTGAATATAACTCTTGATGTTTCCGGACAAATTCGCATGTTTCTAAAATATACAGGGAAGGGTTAAAATATTATGTTTTTGAAAGAAAGGTTTGCAACTATCTGTTTGCTCAATGTTAACCAGGATTCTATCATCTAAGCATAATAGGTGGTGAGAGCTGTTTGTAAATTGGTGGTCTTTTTTATGTCACGAAGGGCATAAGAGAATTTAGAAATTTTTGAGTGAGTTTTCTGTATGTGTGATTTCCAGTTTATATGTGTGTCTATAACTGTGTGTCTGTGTGTGTGTGTTTATTGTATTGTATGTGTTTTATATGGGCCTTGACACCTGAAATAAATGGATAACTAGTCCTAGTAGAGTAAATTCATTAATGGTTTCTAATTTAGAGTCATTGAAAGTAAAATCTAAAGTTATAGGTGTTTTTTGGTAAGGGTGGAAAGTTATTAATTTGGTTTTGGAGTAGTTTATCTCGAGGTTATGATTGTTCATACAGTTGCATGTTTTAGTAAGTATGGAATTGAGAGTTTCTCCTATATTTTCATTGTTTTGGGAAGAGACCAATATGGATATATCGTCCGCAAATAAGACACGTGGCCCTTCTATGGTCTTAGGTAGGTCATTAATATAAAGTAAAAATAAGAGGCATCCTATGACACTTCCTTGAGGAATTGAGCCATTAATTGCTTTACTATATGATCGGAATTTATCGATTTCATTATTTTTATGGTTAAAATATTCTATTTCAACTAATTGTTCCCTACCTACCTACCCTAAATACCTACGCAATTAAGCACTGTAACGAACACCGGGCGTGCGAATAGTGAATGATTATATAGTATAAAAGTGATAGTATAGGAATATAATACGATAGTTATATAGGACCCTATCCGCGCTCCAGGGCACAAGTTGATACCGACTATTAACCATCGACTTATTATAAACTACTAGCGTAACTACATATTACCTACTGTTTTACTGTACTCAGTAAAACATTACATATGTAGTTACGCTAAAATATTTAAATCGAATTAGAAATTCAAATCTTACTAGATTTGAATTTCTAATTCGATTTAAATATTTTGTATTGTTCTAATTAGCTTTCCAACTTGTTTTTATTATTAAAGTGGAGTCATTTTAATAGGTAACATTTGACAATTCATCAAATATTCAACAACGTAACCTTGTAACGGCGGGCATAAAATAACATATTTTTTCGTTTTGTTAGAACTGCACAATTGCTTACCTTTTTTCAATTACGATTACATATTTATTGTAATAATGACCGATACGAGTAATTTTACGATTTGCTTTCATTAATAAACCATTCTAAATATAATAAACAATTTCTGATCTAAAGAACTGAACGTCGTTACAAGGTTACGTCAGTTAACCATTTTTCTTTTTAAACACTAGGGATGTTACTCTAAAAATCGAAAGCTGATAAGTAGAATCGAATACAATGATGACTTGTGAAGAAATATCACCATAAATTAATAACCACGTTGTGATTATAATAAAACATTTATTTATTATTCTTTTAACTAACTAGGTATAAAAATACAAAAAATAATCAAATAGAAAAATCATTGATGTTAGGTACAATTTAGGTGGTATGTTGCTGGCAACACCAGTGCCTGTCGATGACGCCATGTCATGTCGCAATTACATGACGCAGTCTTTTGTCGTTGTGCGAAGTGACTGTGCGTTTTTGGTGTGCTCTCTGTTATTTTCTTCTGACCCGGCTTTTTTATTGGACTGATCTTACTGACTACGTTTACCTGGCTATAAATTGGACTCCGATTGCTTAACGATTAGTAAACAAGAACAACATTACAGTCTTACCATGTCGAAACGGGGGAAAACGCTAAACAGTCAATCTCGCGAACTAGTGGTGAAATTGTACAATTATTTTGAACGTGAATCAATTAACGATGGGCCTCTTTTACCATTGACACAACCGAGAGAACGCGTTGCCGAAGCATTGGAAATAGGGAAGAGGACAGTAACTCAAATTCTGAAAGAGAAATACGGACCATCAGGCTCAGAAGATAATATACTCAATACTCAATCATTTATTGCATTCCACAATGTATATGTTTAGGTGGTAGGAAACATTTGTTGTAACAATCGTGGACCCTGTCGGGCACAGCAAAACATAAAAATTCAAGGAAAAGGACTTATTTATACATGAAAAAAAAACTAAACTAAACTTATTCTAAGTACAATTTAAGGTAACATTTTATTAATTTAATCTAATCTAAAAATTTTATTACTAATTTATATTATTATGTCTGTTCTATGGATTTGTCTATTAAATATTCATATATTAACATTTATTAGTAATATAGTTAATAGTTTATTTAATTATATTTAATATTGCTTATTTCTTTACCTGCTTAAAAATTGTTCATTATTATTAATGTAATATGTATAAATATTAAGTATTATAGTATAATATGTATTTTTTTAATCTTTTATGTATTATTGTTATTGAATTTATCCGTTAGATATTCTTGTACTGTGTAATAACTTTTTTTAATTAAGAATTGCTTTAGTTTATTTAAAAATAAACTGGTTTTATTTTGTTGTTTTATGTCTTCTGGTAATTTATTATATATTTTTATTGACATTGAATATGGACTAGATGAATGTAGCTTAAGGCGGGAGGGGGGCAAATTTAGTCTATTTTGATGTCGCAACGAATAATTTGTTTGTAAGTCTCCCCGTGTGCTGTAAGAATCTGGATATTTACGGACTAGTTTACATAATTCTAAGATATAAATACCAACTAAGGTGAGAATCTTGTGTTTCTGAAAGTAAGGCTTGCAACTATCTGTTGGTTCTATATTTGTTATTATTCGTACAAGCTTTTTTTGGAGGGTAAATAGGGAGGGAGCGTCTGTGCTATTTCCCCATAAGATGATGCCATAGTTAAACCAAGCGTGGGCATACGCGTAGTATGTGACTAGTGCGGTTGGTAGGTTTGTAGTCTTTTTTATTTCGCGGAGAGCATATGAAAACTTTGAAATTTTTGCTTTTACTGTCTGTATATGTGTTTTCCAGTTTATATGAGTGTCTATTGTTAAACCTAGGAGAGTGAAATTGTTAACTGTTTCTAATTTATGTTGGTTAAAAGTAAAATCTATATTTATTTGCTTTTTCTGCCAAGGGTGAAAAGCTATTAATTTGGTTTTGGTAAAATTTATTTCGAGATTATGGTTGCTCATCCAGTTTACAGTTTTTTCAAGAATAGTTGTAAGTTTTTCATTTAATTTAGCATTTGTTTGGCATGAAGTCAGGATCGAGATATCGTCCGCAAAAAGTACACATGGCCCGTCTATGTTTTTGGGAAGGTCATTTATGTATATGAGGAAAAGCAGGCAACCTATAACACTTCCCTGGGGAATTGAAGCATGTATTGATTTAACATCAGATCTAATGAGCTGTGCTTGTTTTGTTTTTTGATTGTAGTATTCAATCTCAACTAATTGCTCTCTATCCTTTAAATATGATGCGAACCAGTCATGATACTTTACGTACACCGAAAAAAAGAAAGAGGGACAAGAAAATTGTTGGCATTGATAATTTTGATGCTGCTGCAATTCGCAACCACATTTATGGATATTACTCGAGAAAAGAATATCCTACACGGGAAAAGCTAATAAGTTCGTTAAGGCCAGGATCTTCGAGCGTAGTAGGCATTTAGCGTTACCTCCGTCCTCGCGTGGCAAATGCCGCGAAAGCGCAGTTCGAATGAACTCGCTGACCCCTGTCACGGTTATTTTTATAAGTAATAGTATTGTGAATCGGCCCTATTCTTGAAATATAGGGCTGCTCGTCTACAGTATTTTAATATCATCATCCTACTTTAGTTTCTTTCTAGTTTTGTGATTGTAAATATTATATTTTTAACCGACTTCAAAAAAGGCGGAGGTTCTCAATTCGGATATTTCTATTTATTTTTATGTATGTTAGGGGGGGCATAACTCCATCGTAAATAGACAGATCTGCAATTTTTTTTTTGAAGTGAAAACTTCTTTAGCATCGTTGTGATGTGATTTGAAAATTTTATTAAACGAAAAAGCAACAGTAAAAAGAGACATGAGATTTAACGTGGGAGAAAATGAGATAGGAAGCATTATACAGTGTTTTTGTTTTTTATTATTACAAATGACATCACATTTAATCCTATGCTACTAATTTGTGGTGATGATGATGATGAGGATGATGGTGATGGCGATGGCGATGGTGATGGCGATGGTGATGGTGATGGCGATGATGATGATGGCGATGATGATGATGGCGATGGTGATGGCGATGGTGATGGTGATGGTGATGGCGATGGTGATGGCGATGATGATGATGGTGATGCGATGGTGATGGTGATGGCGATGGTGATGGCGATGGTGATGTTGATGATGGTGATGGCGATGGTGATGGCAATGGTGGTGGCGATGGTGATGGCGATGATGATGATGGTGATGTGATGTTGATGGCGATGGTGATGGCGATGGTGATGGCGATGATGATGGCGATGTTGATGATGGTGATGGCGATGGTGATGGCGATGGTGATGGCGATGGTGATGGCGATGGTGATGGCGATGGCGATGGTGATGGTGATGGTGAAGGATGGATGGATGGATGGATGGATGGATGGATGGATGGTTGGATGGATGGATGGATGGATGGATGTTCTTTAGCATCGTTGTGATTTGAAAGTTTATGAAACGAAAAAGCGACAGTAAAAAGAGACATGAATTCATAAGATTTAACGTGGGAGAAAATGAGATAGGAAGCATTTGAAGGTTTCATTTCTACCACGTGTGAATTGCACACATGCTGTTTTTTTTATTTTTGTAAAGATCTGATGATGACTTTCAGAGACAAACAACGGAACTCTTCAATAAATGCCAGCAAATCAACCGCGATTGCTGCTATAGCATATGTAATCGCAATCACACAACATAACATCACGCCTGTACTCTTCAAAGGGTAAAGCAGATGTGTTCAATAGCTTTGTTACTGATATTCACATAGCAAGTAGTGACAAATGAATTTGTTTGGGGTAGGTAAGTACAACTAAAAAGTGAAAAATAAAACTTTTTTACAAAAAAAAAACCGACTTCCAAAAAAAAAAACACTACAAAGTGAAAAATAACTTTAGTTTCGAAAGTCGGTGTCAAAAAATGAAAATATATTCTTCACGTTGTAGTGTTTTTTTTTTTGAGTCGGTTGTTTTTTTTGTAAAACACTTTTTTTGGTTGCTTGAATTCGTCAATAAGTTTTTTTAATTAAATCTACTAATCAAAAACACCACAATACGTATTTTTATTGAACTCTTCCTATTTCATTCACAACGAATTTCATATTTTTAAATAAAAAAAACAGCAAGTGTGCAATTCACACGTGGTAAAAGTGAAACCTTCAAAAACACTGTATAATGCTTCCTATCTCATTTTCTCCCACGTTAAATCTTATGAATTTACATGTCTCTTTTTACTGTCGCTTTTTCGTTTCATAAACTTTCAAATCACAACGATGCTAAAGAACATCCATCCATCCATCCATCACCATCACCATCGCCATCGCCATCGCCATCGCTATCACCATCGCCATCGCCATCACCATCGCCATCACCATCTCCATCACCATCTCCATCACCATCATCATCATCGCCATCGCCATCACCATCGCCATAACCATCGCCATCGCCATCACCATCGCCATCACCATCATCATTATCGCCATCGCCATCACCATCGCAATCACCATCGCCATAACCATCGCCATCACCATCATCATCATCGCCATCACCATCGCTATCACCATCACCATCGCCACCACCATCGCCATCACCATCACCATCGCCATCACCATCGCCATCACCATCGCCATCATCATCACCATCACCATTACCATCACCATCGCCATCACCATCGTCATCGCCATCGCCAACACCATCACCATCATCATCACAAATTAGTAGCATAGGATTAAATGTGATGTCATTTGTAATAATAAAAAACAAAAACACTGTATAATGCTTCCTATCTCATTTTCTCCCACGTTAAATCTTATGTCTCTTTTTACTGTAGCTTTTTCTACTGTAGCTTTTTCGTTTCATAAAATTTTCAAATCACAATAATGCTAAAGAAGTTTTCACTTCGAAAAAATATAATATTTTACCTATACAATCACAAAACTAGAAACACAAACTCAAAAACTCAAATTTTGCAATTGAATATAAACCTTATTCCGTTGTACTAAAGTTGAAAATCTATTACAGATATTACGATAATTGTAAATTTATGGTACCGACCTGCTACTGCTAGTACTGTGACGAAAGCAAGAGAACCTATACAACTACAATATTATTCTGTCGCGTCGTCTTATAAGTGGGTAGTTATAAATACGTAGAAAAATAATAATCAAAATTACCTTATTCTTTTTAAGCTTTGCAGTTCAATGCTGAACGTTTTTTTTTTCTTTCTTCTGTTTTTATTCCCCATAATTTAATCTTAATTATCACTATATTACAACTATATTATAACAAACTAATATTTAGTTTAATTATTAATACTAGAACCTAAACAATATTTACAGACTGAATTTTGAAACTAATACACAAACACGGAAATTAACTAACAATATTATAACGTATATTTCGATCGATTAGCGGGAACGCGGCGAGCCAGCAAAAGCGACACAGGTCCTACCTCGGTAACGCCCGGCGGGCTACTGAAGTGAAGCGCGCAGGCCGCCTTTTTAGATTATATCTTGTTAAGACAATAAAAATCAGTTTTGAGAAAAATTAACCGTAGAATGTTCTACTATACATCATTGCCTATTTTTTCATATATTTTTTGCGAGTAAAAGTTAAGTCTACTTCAAATGCGACTTGAAAAACTATTAAAAACTTCGCTGTTTTCGATTTGTTTGCGAATTTTTTATGATCGAGTGAAGTTGTAAATATCGTGTTTTGAACCATAGAATAATCAAGAATGTTAGTTAAACTATGCCATATATTTTTTTCAGATTAAAACAAAGAATATTTGATTGTTTAATGTTGAATCAAAAATAGGTCGATTCCGAGATTTCCGAGAGTCCTGGCCTTAAAAGACGCAGGCTTATTTTTTGGCGGTAAATCGTCTCTATCAAAGGTTTTGAAATCGATTGGCTTTAGTTTTAAAAAATCTGACAAGCGGAAAATCCTGCTAGAACGCTACGATATTATTTTGAAGAGAGTAACATTCTTACGTCAAGTAAATAAAATTACAGATTGGGACAATGTCGTGTTTATTGACGAAATATGGTTGAATGTGAACCATACGGTTTCGCGGACATGGACCGATGATACAGCGGCGTCCACCTCAAAAGTTCCACCGGGAAAAGGAGCCCGACTTATTATATGTCACGCGGGATCAGCTTCTCAAGGTTTTATTCCAGACTGCCTCCTCGCATTCGCCTCTAAAACATGGCATGACACGAGCATGGACACGAAGTTATTCGATTGCCTCCCTACCATTGCCAGTATAACGCCATCGAGCTTATTTGGGCACAAATAAAGGGTTATGCAGCGCGGAACAATACTGAACCACCCTTCAGTACTGCTAAAATGATGTCTCTGCTAAAAACTGCGTGTGCAGAAGTCACTACAGAAGACTGGAAAAAAGTCGTAGAGAAAACAAAGAAAATAATTTTACAAGATTTTGAACGAGATGTGAGAATAGACAATATTATTGAAAATGAATTAATAATATCTCTGAGTGCTGACAGCAGTGATGAAGATGACAATACTTTTAACAGTTCTGATAGTTCAACTGAATAAATGCAATTTTTTTGTTAAATTGTGTACTTGTCTTATTTTGCTCCTTAAATTTACGAAAATAATAATAATAATGGGACAGGGATTTGCCTGATGATTTTTAAAATTCGCATATGTTTCAAGTCCGTATCGATTCATTCACTTTAATCGATGTTTATAAGCAGGTCACCTCACTATGAGGATAAAACTGACAGACGTCAAATGTTACCTATTAAAATGACTCCACTGTAGTATGTATCTGACAGGAATTTTTGAGAATTTTAATGCGAAGAAAAATTATAGGTAGAATAATTACGTAACTTGAAAACGTGGCTTTTCGTTTATAGGAATGTTTGCGTGATTTTAGTGTCAAATGAGAGGATTATGTTTAAAACTGATATTCCCGTTTGAATTATGTAAATCGGTCCACGGGGTTTAGAGATAGAAAGAATTTTGTATATTGAAAACTTGCCAGTTTGATTTCAGTAAGTTAATGTAAAGTTAATAATAATATTTTAGAAAGTTTTTATTGTATAGAGATAGGATACTTAAATGTTGTTACGTAATACGAAAGAAGATTATTTACATAGGCTACACATAACACAATACAAAGAAATTGTAACGAACAGGCATAAAGAAATAAAAAAAGGGCTTTAAAGTGTCAGTGTGTGTGTGTGTGTGTGTGTGTGAAAATTACATGTAAAAATGGCTTAAAATCAAGGTTCTCTCTGCCTATAGTGATTGAGTAATAATAATGGGCAAATAAACTACAGCTATTTGTTTCGTTCCAGAAAAAAACAGTTTACTTCTGGCTTCGGCGGTGGGAAGAAAGCGGAAGCATAGCTCATCACCGCCGATCCACTCTGCCGATCCTTTTTTAAGCACACGAGTAACCTCAACTTCGTACAGCGTGAGTCCATGTGTAGATTGTAATAATCACACTTACCTATCACCTTAACTTATTCATCACTAACATAAAACCTAGTTTCCTTTAAAAGTGAATAACAAAATTGATTAAAATAATACCTACCTACTAGCTAAGTGTGCGTCCTGAGTAAAGGCTCCTACAAACAGGCGCGACACGCGATATAATCGCGCGCGACACAAAGGCACCGCTCGTTGCGGTTCAGTTCTTTACAACCTACCTCAACAAAGGTGGAAGTTGTCAATTCGGCAGATTGTTTATTTGTGTATGTTTATATTTTGTAGAATATTTTTTTAACCGTCTCATACTAATTTAAAGTTTATTCAAACTTGTTTCAAATTAATATTATTTGAAGTTAAACAAATATCAACTTTATATTAATGTCAATTAAGTTGATTTCAGAGTGACTAGCACTATTGAAAAAGTTACAGTTTTAGCGTAAACTAAACTTTATTATGTAGGATTTAAAGTTATTTTTCCCTAAAGTCATTTTTTGTTTACGATTTTTGGCAAATAAATCGCGAATGTAGATAAGTTAAGCTCTTAACAAAGAATCCTATGTATGTATTGAAATTGACAAAAATTTCTTTGTTTTAGATATCAACGGACACAGTCAGAAGGCGCCTGAAAGACGATGTCCCCAGGTTTCAAACTATCTCCATATTTTTCATCACAATTGCCCAGCGGTTTAGCCGCGAAGGCATAACACACAAAGTTCTTTTGCATTTCGTCGTATTAATGGGAAAACCGACTAATTGCTCAAAATTTTGAAAGTTAGATAAAGAAAATCGCCGATGAAATAAATTATATTGTACGTTGTGTCCGAACCATATTTAGAACAATTATTTATCATTTCAGATCACTAAATGTTATGTTCTGCAAGTCTATAATAATATCAGAAAACTGTTTTTTTAAGAAAAACTGCTTTATTAACTCAGTTTTGCCAAAATCAGTACTTAGTCGGTTTTCCCATTAATACGACGATTTATAATTAGTGTGGATCTTCTAATATAGTGATAAAGATATGTAATTGATAATAATATTATAAATTGAAATTTTATATTTCTTTTCACACCATTGTTTTTGTTATATTTTTGAGAATTTTTCTTTACTATTGTTGGTGATAATTTGAGTTAGGGCCGTCATTCACTGGCGGCATGGCACGTGATTTTAGTAAGCGCAAATGATTTGAGATCTTATTTTATCATGGTTAGCGTTCACAATTCGTCATGCCAGAACGTGCCGAAGGATACCAAAGCAGGCATTTCAATGCAATGTGAGTGTTAATAGTGTTAAATTAGATTCGAAATCATCTGTAAGTATTACAAAAATCCCTTGTCGTGCCGTGCCACCAGTGGGTGCTGAACCTTATACATATAGCCCAGTCAAATTATACTAATCTGGTTAAAAGCTTAATTATTTTTGTTAGGCAATCAAATGCTACCGCATTTGATTTTGCTTGGCAGCCATTGTTGGATGTAACTGTATAATTAATCTGTTACAAATAAAAAGAAAAGCTTGTAACAAATAAATATTATCTACTTGTTTTTAATATATCTATTAATAATAATAATAACGCCTTCCAAAGGTCTCCGAGATGTGTCAAAGACATTTTAAAAATAATAGAATTAATTATTTATTGACGTAATAGGTTATCGAAACTTTTATGTATGAAGCATGTATACCTATTATAAATTACCTAATGTATTAAAAATATTAAATTGTAGGTTATTCAGAATTAAACTATATAAATGGTTGAATGAACATAATTTCTATAATATTAAGGAGTTTTTTGAACATAAATTATGTTTATGAATTCAAATGTGTTTATTTGTGAAGTTTGCATGCTTTAATTTTTAAGCAAAACATATAATCTCATATGCTTACTAAAACCTGTGTATACCATGTTTTACGCAAACAAATTATCTTTTTGGTTTTATAACGTTTGTTGTAAGCCCATTCATTTATTACGTAAGACGATTTAGGGGGGAGTGGCGTCGACCATGTCTTATTTTTTCTTCCAAGGGGTTGGGAGGGAGTCTTGATAGTTCTTACGTAAGATCACAAAAATGTGCAAAGTTAAAATACAATACTTTTGTCTATGCATAGCATGCCTACGATTGGAGGCGCGCGATGGCGTCACGAGGGTCGCGGATCTGAAGACGAAGAGAGGGACAATTCGGCGCGGCTTTAACAACATTAATTATCCACTCCCTCTTTGAAGTCCACATCAACCCTGGGAGCATGTCTATGCATGGCATGCCTACGATTGGAGGCGCGCGGTGGCTGAGGGGGCGCGCGGGCTGCGGCATCAGCATCGGGCGACGGCGGCGGCTGACCCCTCACCCCCTCAGCCGCCGCCGTTCAGGGAGCTCCCCGCTTGTGAACTAGTTGTCACTTTTTGCGTAAACAATACTCATTAATGATTTTATTTTTAATATTGTAGATAGTTAAAAATTGTTACTTTGAAAGTAAACATTACAATAAACCAAACGTGTATTCATTTTTTCCTTTAGATTCTCACGTATTAAATATTATAAGTACAGGGGGGTGGGGGTCAGCCGATTCTTATTTTTTATATGGGGGTGGGAGTCAAAACTAGCAAAAATAGTCTTACGTAATAAATGAGTGGCCGCTATATGTATTTTAATTTCAAGTAGGTATTTGTTTTTTATTTATGTTTCCAATTATATTAATGTTTAAGAATAAAAAGATTATTGATTGTTATTGTGCATTTTATTATGATATTTTACCCGCCGTTTCAAACGCGTTCCTGTAGGAACCTATCCTATATCCTTTTCTGATTGGTAGGTGTGCAAAATTCCATGATGATCGGTTGTGTAGTTAATATGGCACCAAAAGCAGGGGGTAGCTCCGCCGTATCTGGGATAATAATAGATTAGAATTTGATTTGAAAATTCATAACTAGCGCAATAATGTTGAACTTCATGTAAAAGCAAACATCGGTAGGTATAGGTAATTTACAAAGTTCAACCTTATCGTTTTAGTAATAAGATCGTGTTGCGACGAAACGTTAATCTTAAACACGGTGGACTGACAAAAGGCTGTTTGTAGGTATAATTAATTGCCTAAACTTCACACACGTGACACGTTCGTGATGGGGTAAGTAGGTATCCATATTTTTTTCAAAATTTCAAGCAGATTGTATTATGGGTTTTTACTTTTTAGCATTTAATTTCATGAAAATAAAATAAAATAAAAATCGTTTATTTCGGAACAATAACGGATACCTACAATAGGTATTATAAAAATAGTTAATCGATGATAACTACAGAAGTTTATAACAGTGGCGCAACTATCAATAATAGAATAGAAGAGCAAGGAACGCGTTAAAACAGGTGACCTCCAGTAAGTAGGTAACAAAAGTCGGAAAAGGTCTATTTAAAAAAAAAAAAGAAATGTTTTTCTGACATCAGATTATACCTACCTGTCTGTCTACTTAACAATATTCATCGAGAGCGTGAAGTTTAGCTAATTAATTGTGTAATGTGCACCGTACTTATCTACCTGTTTAAATGTTATACTTAGGTAAGTAATTTTCCAATAATACCCATGTAAAAATGAAGGATTAAGTAAAAGATCATTGAAATAAAAAACATCGATTATAAGCTTTCATAGGTATTTTAGGCATTGCGCGGGCCGCCGCTTTTATTACTATGAAATTATTTCGATTCGATTCAAGTGTTCAACCTGCTACGCTACTTTTTATCGCACAGTATTTTATTCTACACAACGAATGACCTTACGCACACACCCTCACGTACGCGCTGCAGCACGAAACATTACAAGTAAGAACAGACAAAAAGCTATATATCTCTTTCGCACGATTCTCGCTGTTGTTGCTCATAGCGCGTTCAAGGTCAATGTGTAGTAACCTGATGTGCTGCCGTCTGTACATATTAAGAAAAAAAAATAACCTATCGCTACCCATGGCCTGTGATACCTTTGTTATTGACGTGAGCAGGTAGGTGTACTCGAATAATTATTTTTCTGTAGGTATTGTAAGTAGGCACTTCCTTCTGTATTTTTGTAAATGAATATCATTAACGAGCGATAGGCATTTCTTTCCTACTAATTTACCGTTGCTGCAAGCAGTACCTAAGTACCTACCTAATTATTAAAAACCTAATTTACCATGTTGCTAATAACGTAAGTATAAATAGATTACAAACCTAAAAGTAAGTAATAGGTACCTTTATATTTGAATAATATGCATTGCAAAGGGCACATCACGCATATTTTAGTGTTTTCATATCAATGTGTACTAATTATGTACCTATTACGTTCGAGAAGCACATATACCTATTTAAAATATCTACTAAATCAACTTTTAATATCGTTAACATCGAAATATTTCTGTAAATTTCGATTGCTAATTGGCCCTAAAAAGAAACTTTTTTTTTTAAATAAATATTATAGTTCCTCAGGAAATCATTATTAATTATATCATTTTCTGAAACCTGTAATAACATAGTTCTAGTTTTGTTTATGGTTCTACTTACTAGTAGGCCTATCTTAATAGTCCAATTTAATTGATTGATTAGTGATACTAAACTTAAGTGCACATTTTATATTGTTGTGTATGTTTTAAGTACTTAAAATTTGAATGATTTTACAAATTGTTATCGAACTGTGATTTATAATTAATAAAACTTATTCGATTAATAAATGTGTTTTATCTACTTTTCATAATCTAGCTTTAACAAAGTGGGTATGTATTGAATAGGTAACTAAAAATACACGCAAGGTCCACAGATATGTCAGTGGAAATTTGATAAAATTGGAAATTTAATTAAAAACTTTAGGTACTGAAAAAATACATACCTATTACTTATGTAATCCTTTTATACTTACGTTATTAGCAACATAGTAAATAAGGTTTTTAATACTTAGGTACTGACTGCTTGCAGCAACGGTAAATTACATATTAGGAAAGAAATGCCTATCGCTCGATAATGATATTCATTTACAAAAATACAGAAGGAAGTACCTACTTACAATACCTACAGAAAAATAATTATTCGAATACTTACCTACCCGCCCACGTCAATAACAAAGGTATCACAGGCGATGGGTAGCGATTTAAGTTATTTTTTTTTTCTTATTTAGTATTAAAGTTCAGTTTGTATAAAAATTTAGATATTGAATGTTAATACTATTCCGACATCCATAAATTTATGTGCACGAGTGTACATCTCTTAAACAGCTCAATACTATTGACAACTAAATTTGGTCGGGTTATACGCGGAGATTTAGTATGGAAAAGTAATGAAAGCTAATTTCTCTTAAAATACAACACTTAGGAATCTGAATTTTTAGTCGCTTTAACTTCTTTAGGAGTACTAATTTTTGTAAAAATTTGGGAAGAAATCACAGAGTTTTTAATAGGGAAATCTTGAAATGAAAATTTGGCACCGTGACTACCGCCACCCCACCAATGGCATGGTATATCTCGTAAACTACTGGAGTATTAGTTTTGAATTTTGGGTACTAATTTTATCTTACAGGGTACTAATTTTCTATGTAGGTTTGAGGAAAGCGACAAGCTTCTCTAACTTGGAATCAACATTCAAAATCGTGGTCCTGCTGAACAATTTCGAGAAAGTTATCATCGTTGATTTCTCGGTAAATACAAATGTTACAGTTCTGTTTTTTTTACGAAATATATCACATTTATGGGTACTAATTATTTGTATACTTAGAATAGCTGTAGCGTGGGCCCTTTTTCGTCGCTCATGGTGGTCCTGCTGAAGGGATCGTGACTACCGCAGGACCACCTTCAAAGTCGATTTTCTCGAAAACTACTAGGGTACCAATTTTGTTGTTCGAGTACTAATTAGTACCAATTGAGCACTAATTATTTACCAAATATGGAAGCGATTGGCGTTGGTGGTCCTGCGGTAGTCACGGACATGAAAAATTCGCTCCCCCCACCGAATAATATGGTAATCGATAAATCAAAATTTTACAGGAAAAATAAAAAACTGTTTTATGCGTATATCTCGGCACGGGTAGATCGTAAGGTAGACATTTAAACGTCAAAACAAAGCTAATTTTTGTACAATCTAATTTATATTATGATTTTTTTGTAATACTTTAATAAAATTAAGTTATTCACAAAAATAATGTTACTGAAATTAAATGGCAAAAGTATAGTATGCAACGCATCATTACCATATTATTCGCGTGTAAACGCAACAATATCGTAGTCAATATTAATGCATTATAGTATTATTCGTTGTAATACAGTGTCAAAAAACCTAACGGCAATATGATATTACGATATTATTCGTGTGAAATCCAAGCGATAGTGTATAATGTAATATTACATTACAGTAATATTCGTCGATGTGTGGTGTCAAAAGATTAACAGTAATATAATGTTGCAAATACATGTTTTATTAAAAATAATCCAGTACTTATTATTTGATTTGGCAGAAAAATAACAATAATAGAGGAAGTTGATATTAATACTGGATAATTTATAATAGCGTTTTATTAAAATTTATGAAATAAAACAAAGGTTTTATTATTTATCATAATCAGTCATTTTATTTATTAACTAGCTGTGCCCGCGACTTCGTCAGCGTGGAATAGTGACTTTTCGGGCAGCATATTTTGAATTACATATACCGTCGTTTGGGTAGCTAAAAATTTACTTTACAGTAATGCTTCTCTGTATACGATATTTGACGTATGGCCATCGGGGATGAAAGCATACAGGGTCCTAGGATTGCTAACCCGTGACAGAGCCACATACAACTGAGCGTGCGAGATCTCTGCTTCTATCAGATTTCTTTGTAAATTGGTCACTTTTAACCTGGTGCCATTGCTAAGTTTTGGGGGGCTTAAATTTCTAAGAAGCATTATCGGTACGCCTACTTTTAATTTTAATTTATGTGCTGGTAGTCCAGGAGCATTGAGGGATTCTAAAAATTCTACTGGGTAGCTTGTAGATTTTCCTTCTTCCATGACTCTGTTAATGGAGATATACTCAACATAATCCCCCGGAACATAGCTCAAAATTTCAGCGTTTATTGTTGCTGCTTGGTCGTTTCGTGGCGTCAAAATAGCTCTTTCGCAAAGCCAGAAATTTTCGCAAGTTGTATTTGCGTTGCGTTTCCATACACAGATGATATGAGGTCTCGCATTGATGAAACTATGTTGCATAGGTTTTCATTAAGAATAAATTTTCCTTGTTCCTGCGGTAACACACCGTTACCAATCTCAAGTAGCAAATCTGAAAATTCTTGAGCATTTTCGTTGCCTCTAATTTGCGCACGCATATTTAATGTCAAATGCAAAGGTATAATGTAATGCCACAGTCGAGAACTCTTTAGGCAGGCTCTAACTTCAACAGCCCTTGTTCCACGTGGTATTACAGGGAGAGTCTGACGAAAATCGCCACAAAAAAGCATAGTAATGCCATCCATGGGTTGGTCATTTTGCTTGACATCACGCAATGTTCTGTCTACTGCTTCTACTGCTTTTCGATTGGCCATTGTGGACTCATCCCATATAATAAGGCTATACAATCACGAAGAACCTTAGCTTTATCGCTGTTTCTTGGAATATTACAAACAGGGCTTTCTGTGCGGTCTAAATCGATCGGAATTTTGAACATTGTATGAGCAGTTTTCCCACCTGGCAACAATGTGGCTGCTATGCCTGATGAAGCGACAGCAAGCGCGATTTTACCTTGGCTTCGTACCTTCGCCAAAATAACTTTCGTAAGAAATGTTTTACCCGTTCCACCGGGTGCATCTACAAATAGCATTTCTTCCAAAGTACTATCAACGCTCACCAGATCAAATATCAAACGCTGTTCATCAGTTAGCCTCGAGAGTGCGCGTCCATGTACGTACTCTGATAGTATACCTTAAAAATGTCCGCCGTGATTCTTTAAATTGACATAACTTTTTTATTTATGAACCGATTGACATGAAATAAACACTAAATGTTAAGTGAAGCTTACTACAATATATTAGTGAAAACCGCATCTAAATCGAATAAGCCGTTTCTATTATATTGTAAACAAAAATAATACACAAATATAATTGTTTTATACTTTACGTGGAAAAAGGCATGCATTTCTTACGCGAATATAATGGTAATCGTCGCTTACCGAAAAAGTTAACGATTGCATGATCTGTAATAACATGTTATGGTATTATTCGTGCAGAAAGTGTGTTTAGATTTTAAGGGAATAATGTTGTTATGTTCATTACGGTACCATTGAAATTATTGTACTTTTATAAATATACATAGAAAAAATACAAAAAAAAATTACAAGATATTATTAATGCTTTAGACACCGAATATGCAATAAAACGAAAACTATCGTAGTACCACATTACCATGTTATTCGGTGGGGGGAGCGAATTGAAAACTGAGGAAGGTGTGTTTACAACGAGGCGGAGACGTGCAAAAATCATGTCCGTACCGCAGGACCACCAACGCCAATCGCATAATCCGACCAAATTAAGTTGTCAATGGTGCCGATTCCCTTGTTCACAAACTAAACTAAATTTGAGTCCAGTGCATTTTATCTTTGTTTCATTATGAAACTGCGATAAGACCCCTCTTTAGTGGCTAGAAGAGTCGTCACGGCGCCCTCACCTACCGCCTGACGCAGGTCCTCACCGGACA
This sequence comes from Luperina testacea, assembly GCA_927399505.1. Taxonomy (NCBI): domain Eukaryota; kingdom Metazoa; phylum Arthropoda; class Insecta; order Lepidoptera; family Noctuidae; genus Luperina; species Luperina testacea. The sequence goes on from OV656771.1 coordinate 8,751,933, forward strand.
CTGATTGCCGCAGGACCACCTTCAAAGTCTATTTTCTCGAAAATTACTAAGGTACAGACGCCAGCACATCAACCTACCCGAAACTGTCAAATTTTTCCAATCAACTTTGAACCTTATGCTTTAACGATAAAGTTGAAAATCTATTAAAGAAATTTAACAGATTGTAGTAACTTGATGTGCTGGCGTCGCGTCTGTACCAATTTTGTTGTTCGAGGAGCACTAATTATTTACCAAATATGGAAGCGATTGGCGTTGGTGGTCCTGCGGTAGTCGCGGACATATTATGAAAGCTATAAAAAAGGATCCAAAAATTTGAAAGTAAAGATAGTAATGACAGTGTAATTACCAAAAGTCTCAATACTGAATATACTGTTGTATTTTTAATAAGCTTAGATGCAAAAATTGGGAGGGAATGTTGAGTGTTTAAAAAACATTAAATAAGCATCTAAGTCATGAAATAAACAATATGTAAAAATTCTTATAATTTACACTGTTTTTTCAGCTACTGAATAAAGTCACACAATGACAACTGCAGTGCGCTTCTGTAACCATCTCACCATGAAAACTTAGGTCAAGTGAGCGTGGAGTGAGCTGTCAATAATGTCAATTCTTAGCAAAAACAAACTCACTTCACCTAAGTTTTCACGGTGAGATTTTTACAGAATCGACCGGCTGATATAAATTTGCGAGACTTTCCATTATATTCTAATATTTTTACAGTATTCCCGTTTTAAACCCTATTATATTTTTTCTTATAGTATATTGAATTTCCGTTTTATAGAGACCAAAGACAGTTCAAAATATCACATTTGTAAGAATTGACGATAATAGTTATATTGCCGATACATTGGCGCAACAACCGTCAACCAGGCTGTAGAACTTCTAATTCTTTGCGCTAGAAGAGCATCGGTAGAATTGGTAAACTCCGAAAGTGAAAGGGCTTCTCGCAGGGTAACACTTTAGGTACAATCGTCTTTATTAGTATTTCAACAATAAAACGAGATTTAATTTTATATAATATTTATCAGTTCAAACAATTTATATGAAATAACAACTTACAAAACCACTAGACAATTTTCCACTACCCGCAAACTTCACATAATTTAACACTGCACTCAAAATAATTTTTCAGTCGGCGTTTTTACCAGTCCCAAACCTACATAGCGTGCCATTACACGGAGATACGAGGGATTCAACTTCTTGCGTTTCTGCAACAGGGACTTCAGGAGCCTTACTGAAGAATCGTCGAAAGGTTTATTGTAATCGGAAGCCTGATGAATAGAAAACGCAATTTCTTACATTTACTCCAACAAACATTTGCGTGGACATTCCCTAAACCTATGGGAAAATTACACTTAAAAACATAAACCTCTCCCATAGATTTCTAATGGACACTATTTCGGGTGCTGAGTGCGTTACCACCTTCAGTCCAAATCTTCGGAAGCTGTCTAACTACTCCATTAATAAAACTAAACAATAACCGTCGTTTGTCAGTCTACAAAATCTTTTGGTTTTTCAGGATTTTAACGACAGCAATTATTTACTTTCATTAACGGAATAATAAATGACTGATTCAAAAAAGCCTCAATGCGAACTCATAAACCAAAAATAACGAAAAAAATATCTTACAGTAGTTTTAGCTATCCAGTATAACTCATCCAAAAGATTTTCGTAATCCGTGGCTGATTCCGGCAAGTAAGTTATTCCTTCGAACTGCTTCAGAAAAAAAAATATGACACTGGACTATTCGGCCACATGTAAGAAGGAACTAAGTACTTAAGATAGATAGGAGTTCGGTAAAATAAAGAGGATTTACTTTTAGATTAACCTCTTCAACATGTATTTGTTAAAGTTACCTGCGGAAATGTCTTAAAATTTTCTCTGTCAATTACTTCAATCTCCAAATCTAGTTCAGAAGCTCGAGTAATTCTGTTCACTGCGATGGCTTGCAAAATTATTGGTCTGAATCGCACTAAATTCTGCGTATCTTTCTTATTGGTCAACAATAATACCAACAAGGCCTGTTTTGGATTTATCTCTGATATCCAGTTCTTCATCTGCACATATTGTAATAATATGATATAAGTGTAGGGGGAAGCGCTAAGGTAGCCCGCGAAATTCAAATTTTCTTACGTTTTTTGCAATTTGCTGGTCAGTATTAAGTTGTATGTTAATTAATATATGAATCGCGGCCGTAAGAAATATGTGTTTACGGAATTATAATCATTAAAGTCATCAACACAACTCTCTAAGACCACGTAAGTCCAAAGAATGATGATTTCATGAAACAGTTATTCTTTGGACTTACGTGGTCTTAGAGAGTTGTGTTGATGACTTTAATGATTATAATTATGTAAACACATATTTCTTACGGCCGCGATTCATATATAATCAACGTAGACCTTAATACTGACCAGCAAATTCCAAAAAACCTAAAAAAAATTGAATTTCGCGGGCTACCCTGGCGCTTTCGCCTTAAAGCAAACATCATCAACATTTTATTTGATAGTATGTTAGAAAATTACCTCCATCACTGACGATAAAATCTTCTTTGCAGCATTCCCATCAAATACGCTAGAAAATATTTTTTTCGATCCTAGAATTTGGAAGAAATCGTCTAAAGTTGTAATTTTATCGAGTGGTGTGTTAGCCGTGTTAGTCCATTTCGCTCCTGACGATACATTGGATTTCCATTTGCATTTTCTGTAAAGCCTTAAGAAACCTTTTCTTTTGGTTTTTTTAAGGTTGATTTGAGTAATTTCTGTGTTCCGTGATTTTCTTGCTACTGTAGTGTTAATGTATTCTATGCATTCCAAATGACTATTATTTCTAATCATTTGGGAGTTGTTGTCTTTCTTAATTTTAGGAAAAGCTTTGTATAGCGAATCAAAGTTCAAGTTGCTTATAGTTACTGAGATTGTTTTGTGTAGGCCGCTGTTGTTTGTCATCGACATATTAATTTCAACATTTTTACCATCGTACTGCAGTTTGAGCATATCGAAGTATGAATTCAAATTTTGATTTATTTGTAAGTTGTGACTGCGCATAATACTTTCAATCATACTCACAAAGTGGTTAGGTTTAAAGGCTGAAGTCAATCTATTTTTGGTGCCCGTATAAATTTGCACAGAGTTGCAAATTGTATGATTTTGGGCACTAGAAATTTGCTTGTTTAATTGATGGAAAGATACATGCGAATGTTTGTATCGTAAATTATCAAGTTCCATTATCAGAGCACTCTCTTGATATTTTAACAAATTATTCGACAAGACCATTGGTAACATTTCTGTTACCAAACACTGATCGTATTTCATTTTAAAATCAATTCGATTAAATGTTGGCTTTTTGTAATCTATATTTGAAAACCTTCCTTCCAGAAAGCGTTTAATCTCAGGTGAGGTTGGAATCGTGGAATCACCACCTTCATAGCGGGTCAATTCGGTTATGGTAGATAAACACGAATCCGTTGTTGAAAGACATGCAGCAGGACTTCCCATCAAGCTTTTATTTGAATCAATTATACTGCTCATCATTTTTGGTAGAATACTGCATAACTCAGCAGGCAACATAGCATTAAAAATTGTAGTTTTACATTTGTATACTTTAGTCTGACTTTCAGTTATCGCTATTGGGGTTAATGACAAAGTTTTATTTAAGCCCATTGTACTTTTATCGTTCTTAGCCGGGACAGTAACGTCGAACTGCACCAAAATGTTTGTCACGCAATGTTTTACAGCAATTTGTTTCATGTTGAGCGTTTGAATTTCAAGCAACGGTTGTGTATTATTGAAGCCTGGTATACATATATGATTATTTTGGTTTATATCATTTGTTTCATTCAGCGTGAAATCTGCCTCACTATCACAAGTCTGAGTAGAATCAGCAGTATCACATACCGATCCCGCCTGTACGGAAACTTCCTGCAAATCTGCGGAAAAGCATAACGTAGGTAATACATTAGGTACTTAACTAATACACACCTGTGTAATTTTTTGTACTCAAATTAAGAAAAACTTGCCAATTTGATATGTGTGACAAAAATCCATACGATCTTGAGTATAATAAACTCCGCTTCGTATCTTCTTCATAACGTTATCTATAAAATCACTCGCCCACTTCGCTTTAGCCCAAGGATATTTATAAAATGGAGCTTTTTTGTTACTGCCTTCAGTTGAAAAAGGTCTCTTCTTGACCGGGTCATTTAGGACCAAAACATTACCTGGTTTCAATTGACTGTCCGTTACAGCCGGAACATTATTTTCAGTCATGGCAGGGCAGGCAATATCGTTGAGTATTATGGGTTTCCTTTCATCGTTTTCATAATTGTCGTTATTAACATCACGATTCGAAGATTTTTTATACAAGAAGTTCAACATTTTGTCCTTTAACTGTACAATTGATTTCTGCTTCTTATTACATTGAATGAACTTGTCGGTTAATTTTAAATTAGGCGTTGGCGTAATTTTAGCTTTATTTTTTAATGTAGATGAATCATTATTTGCCAGCTTCTTGTCTTTCAAGGCCGTCTGCTTGCATATACCTACGTCAGTGTTGGCTTTGCGTAATTTACTTTTGATTTGACTTGCTGCAGCATTTGGAGACCATTCAATCATAAATGGCCAAATATGATCATCTAAGCCATTGAACTGCGGAGGATCGTAATCCATAACTTCTATACTCGAACTGACCTGATCTTTCCCTAAAACAACGATTGGAAACCTCATATGTGCAATCCTTCGTTTTATTTCAGTTTGAGTTAATTTTGCAATCATACACGAACTGGGCATTGTGGTTACTAAGCGGGGTTTTCTTTGCTGAGGATCTAATCGTTTAGGTATATTTGCAGCTGACTCATGTTCTTTGTTTAAAACTGCAACATCTACAGATTTATCTGGAAACAACACAATTACTTATGATATATGGTGTATCTCATCTGCATAGCCTTTTCTCAACTATGTTGGGGTCGGCTTCCAGTCTAACCGGATAGAGCTGAATACTAGTATTTTACATAAAGCGACTGCCTATCTGACCTCGACAACCCCGTTACTGGGTAGGTAATACGATACACAAATCAAGAAATATTATTTATTTACCGTATCTGCTAACTTGTTCATTCATTTTATTAGGTAGTTCAGCTTTGCTCGATCCTGAATTATCAGAACCTATAAAGCTAACCTTCGCTGGAAGCATGATATCGTTTTCCGTTTTATGTAGCAAAATATCAGAATTAGGTTGTAAACTGTCGGTACCAATTAGTGAATCTTTATTTTCGCTGCTAATATTCGTCATTTCACTTTTACTTTGTTCAACAACTGGAGTCTTCAAATTTATTTTTTTCTTCCTTTTCAATGGTATCAGTTGTTTATTATCTTTAGCCACAGAATTGCCTATTGCTCTTACGTTGTTTTTGGGAATTTTGCTCAGAATTTTATTTTTCTGAATTAGATTTTTGGAATTATTTGAATCTTTAAGAAAATCGTGTGTTCCAAGAAGTCGTTTTTCAAATTCTTCACATATTATGTTAAATTCATCTTGGTTGTCAATAACTGTAATACGATCAATACTAGATTGTGAGAAGTTACATGTAGATTTTTTATCCAGTTCGTAACTTGATATATACGCAAACTCTTGGGTTCGACAAGTCTCAATCATACTGAAAGATTAAATTGATTTACTGTAAAAGTTATTAAAGAACGTATAAACTATCCCATACTTTAGATAATTACCGTGCATCTTTGCGATTCGCCTTTTTTGGTTTTTCTTGTACTTTTCTTTTCATCGGTACAACACTCTCTTCAGACATCGGAGGTGAAGGCCTAAACTGAAATCTATTTATATTTCTAAGTACGGCCCAGACATCAGTCAGATTGTTAGACGCTGTATGAGTTTTATTGGAATTAAGTGATATTTTCTTCCTGTTGGACACCCTTTTGTTATCACCATTAAAATTTTTCATCATATCCGTAGAGCTAGAGTCTAAGTTTATATTAAGCTGCGAACAATACTGAGCATCTCTATCATAAAACTCAAAATCTTTTTCTCTTACACGGGCCTTTCTCTTATTTTGAGTCGGTGCACGCTTCTTAACTACTTTTCGTTTCCGCTCTTCAACGTTTTTGTCGCAATATTCCGAATCATTCATATCGCTTACTGTGCATTGTTGAGGCACTGGAGCCGGGTCATTTGGAAGAGTCAGCACCGATTTTTTAACTTTCTTAGTAGCTTTTTTTGGTGGTTTAAAGTCATCGGAGTTAGTTTTGTACAGATTTGCAGCCAGTGGGAATGATGAAACAATATTAGTTTTGTGAAGCCATCGTTTTTCTACTACTCTTGAAAGTAACTGAATTCTATCTCCAGTTAGGTATGGAGATCTACATTTAATACTTTTTATTTTTGGTTTACTACATTTGCTAGTAGCACTTGATAAGCTGCTTTCAGGCGCAAAATGTAATTTATGTAATCGGCAAGAATGTTTGGAACTGTGAGCGGAACCAGAAGATTTCGAAGGTACTTTATCACACGACATATCAGATGAAGTGACTGCCATGTCTGCGAGTTTATTTTATACTGATGGTAAGTAAACAAAATCTTCTAATCTGTAATTAACAAAAAATTCGAGTTATAAATCTCTTAAATGATAGATCTGAATAGGTATATTATGTACCTGCCTCATTGGTCTAACTCCCAAGTTCTGATTCCCAAGCGCTACTGCTGAGTGTGGGGTTCTGGGTTCGATTCCCAGGTCGCGCAGTGTTATTGGGTTTTTCTGTCAGGAATTTCTCTGTAGATAGCAGCCCGGAGTCTGGATTTGTGCCCGTTTAATTATTTAATATAAACCAAAACTAAGGACACGTACATAGTGTGTGCAGCAATGAAACTGCGCCTTTACGGCCAATTACACAAATGAATAAAACGATTGGTAACAAATTTTGTGAAACTTTCTGTTCAATACTTACAGATTTTCTCACTATAATTTCGATTGTAGAGACCAAAATAAAACCACTCTCTACATGGAACTATACTTATAGTTATGAATTTATTTCAAAACCAATCAAAGAAATTATAAAATAAGGCATTGACATTATCATGTTAGTGACATTTATTCATTTCGAATACTTCAAAAATCATAACGTAAATAAAAAAAATTGTTTACCAGTATTAATTTTATCCACTACCTACTTACTGCTCTTACCTCTTTAGTAAGTTGTTAAATGGGACTGTACTGATTTATACTCTGAATTTCCTTGCGCCATCGGATCCTATCTTCCTAGTACGGCGGGTTGTGCTGGGGCAGCTGCTGCAGGTGCGGAAAACTTCATATGGCGAAAATATTCCAATCTTATTGGGAGTTTATTATGTTCGAACCGTTTGGAATTGGAACACTAGGGCCATGTAGCCCGAGTGCCTACTTGTTTTTTCGAGACATCACCGAGCGGTTGGTTGATTTCACGTGACCAGAGGACTGGCCAATTTTTTTGGCCAAAGAATCAGCATTGCCATACATCGTGGCAATGTTAGCATTGCCACTAACACTTTTCCATAAGAGATTGGTGGTTGGTGGTAGAAATCTATCTTAGAAAGATATATTATTGATTCTAATGATTATACTTCTCTAAATATGTACCTGCTATTGTCGCGAATCATATTTTGATCAAGATACAACCTGACACTGACCTGCAAATTGCAAAAAACGTAAGAAAATTTGAATTTCGAAGAATTTCGCGGTCTCAACTACCCATTCACCTTAAATTACACATACTAATTCCATGATACGCAGAGTTACGACCCGTAATGGTATCGCATTACTAATCACAGGCTGTGTTTGACAAGGTTTGACAGGATGACATGACACTATACATGTTTGACACTTGAGTACTTGACATATGTTCCTTTTAGACGCTGACTGTGTCTTCCGTAAATTAAAGCAAAGAGTAATACAGATTAAAATGTTACATACTCTGTGAATATGACTGTCACGTCACTGACAGTCTGACACTGACAAATTATTGTGCTGTTTTGTATTCATGTTTGCATTGTAAATTGTAATCTTCGAACGATTGTTAGTGAATTATAAATCTTAATAACCGGGAGAGAATACGTAGGAAAATGTCAGCATCAGAGAGTCAAGAAGAAATAATACAATATGTGCCGTTTATGTCGTTCGTGCACCCATCCTTTTGGCATACCCTCACGGAGATGAAACTCGACGTAGATAAACTGAGCGAGACTACTAAACAGATTTGGGGACGATTTACTTATCGCGGCGACCTAGGAGCTGTTTTTGAAGTCGATGGCACGTCTTTTAACAAGTAGGTTTCGTATTAACAGGATTTTTTATAGTTTAACAACAGTAATGGCTTCACTAAAGTACAGCATATGCTGTAGTGGGCAGCCTATGCAATCTTATTTTGCCCACCGCCCACTTTAGGATTTGTTTTCTAGAGCTCCCCATTTTTTTTACTTACAGTCTGTCGCGAATCTTAACAGCTATTGCCACCATTATAATTAAACATGTAATTTATATAGTCTTAGATACGATATATAATTTTCACTGGCCACCCTAACTCTTTTACTGACCCCTGGAAAGGAAAGTCTTAAACGCCCATGAGGGGGTGTTACAGCCCATGTTCAGAACCTATAGTATGACCTACAGCAACAGGAGATCGCTTTTTCTAGTGAGAATTTGGAAACACAACATACACTAAAAATACATTGAAATTCTATTTGCAGAGTGCCAGAACATGAACAGTTATACACAAATGCTAGAGGTACTATAATGAACAAGAATACAATAGAAGAGTTTAAATCTATTGATAAAGCTGCCTTACTGAGCACAGTCGGAAAGAATATATGGGCCGGACTGAAGGAAAAAACATGGATTACTAAGCCCAGTAGTTTATTGAATTTTATCATATTATCATTTGCTGTGAGTTTGGATTGAAATTTAATAATATTTATTTTTTAGTTAAATTTTAATAATATTTAACTAAAATGCATCATTAGAAGAAGGTGCCTACACCCTTAAACTAGTGAAATTCTTTTTACCCGACTACGCCAGAAGGAGGGTTATGTTTTTCGAGTGTATGTATATACATATGTATATTTCTTTGGCACGCTTTGTAGCCTAAAGGGCTTGATCGATTTCAGCTTGAGAGGTGCTGTTAGATTCGTCTTAATTGTGAGAGTGACTGGGTATATCAAAATTGAAAAAAAAATTAAATTGGCCGATTTTTGGCCATATTGTCTTCAAATTTTTTTGTTTGTCAAAACCTATACATATAGTAAAGATCAAAATAAAGGATTTTAAAAGGTGATTTCAAAAATATATACAACTTATATGGTTAAAAGTAATTCGAAGTGACAAATCGTAAAAAACATGTACCAAGAACTAAATCGTCTGTGAAATCTTTCACATTTGTAAATTATCATCATTATCATCAGCCTATAATGTTCCCACTGCTGGGACACAGGCCTCCTCTCAGTGAGAGGGAGTGGGCCTTGTAAATTAAAAAGCTGGAAATAAAGAAAAGTAATAAAAAAAACCCAAGTCAATAAAAAAACTGAAAAGCTTAAAACAAGCCCATTTTAAATTAACGGAGAAGGTATAGTGTGTCTCGTTATTATCAGCCATATTTAACTATTGTGGGCGTACAGTGGGTTATGTGTTGGTTATTGCGCAATAGAAAAAACCGTTTGCAGTTCAAATAAGATTATAATTTCACGAACAATTTAGTCACACTAGCAAATTACACACTAGGTACACGACACAACCAAATACGGAACGCTGGACAGTTTCTGAGCACATGTTGTCCGTACGATGTCCAATCTCCAAGTCCAAAGTCCAAAAAAAAGTCCCACATCGTTCTGTCGAGCTGTTTTCTAACCCCCACGGACTCAGGCTAGACTCTGTCAAGCGCCACCAGATGGCGCTTAGCGTTCCGAATAGTCAAATGCATGACCGGATGCGACACGGCCAAACTGACTAGCGACCGTCCTCGGGCGTACCTGGATGCAATCCTGAAACAACGTTACGCAACTTCAAATATACACTCGTCCAACCTGACAAGCAGAATAAGTTTTGGCTTTGACATTGCTATCACCATTCAATTGCATACAGACTTGGACCGGACGGGTGTGTCCTTACGACTAACCGTGATGTAACGGGTAGCCCGGACTACACTGTCCCTTCGACCAATCATTCAAATACAACTCTTGGACCGGACGGGTGTGTCCTTTCGACCATCGCGGATGGACCGGACGACACTGTCCTTTCGACCAATCCCTCAAATACAGGGTCTAGACAAGTGTGTCCCTTCGACCAGCCCCAATGGCATGGACCGGACGGCACCGTCTTTCGACCAATCACTCAAATACAGGGTCTAGACAAGTGTGTCCCTTCGACCAGCCCCAATGGCATGGACCGGACGGCACCGTCTTTCGACCAATCACTCAAATACAGGGTCTAGACAAGTGTGTCCCTTCGACCAGCCCCAATGGCATGGACCGGACGGCACTGTCCTATCGACCAGATCACAGACAGGGTCTAGACAAGTGTGTCCCTTCGACCAGCCCCAATGGCATGGACCGGACGGCACTGTCCTATCGACCAGATCACAGACAGGGAAGCACTCGATACCAGAGTCAAAACAAAATGAAAACGACTCACCAAATTCAGTAGACAAATCTGTAGTTGGCTTAATGGCTGTAGTGGATGCAATCCACTGCCTCCTTGGCAGAAGTCTCGAAACTCCTCGCTCGAAAAGCACCGTCCCTGATCAGCGACCACTCGTACAGGAGATCCAAAGAGCGCAGCGCCGTCCCCCACTGCCATCCGGCTTGCACAAGTCCTTGTGTGTTAACCTGTAACCAAAAAAAAATCAACAGCAGTGCATGTTCCACTCGGCCAATTCTGACCAAAATTATTACAGGTTCTGATGAAAATCACAACAAACTCTTTCTCTCAAAGCCGACATGTCGAACAACACCCATACTCATTAAAATAATAGGAAACTCATTAAAATATTGCAATGCTCATACTCTGACCTCCATCCGGCCTTCATCATCACACTTATAACCTCCATCCGGTCATAAGCATCAAACCAATCGACCTCCATCCGGTCTTCAGCATCACACTTATAACCTCCATCCGGTTATAAGCATCAAACCAATCGACCTCCATCCGGTCTTCAACATGTAACCTCCATCCGGTTACAAACAACACCATCAAGATAATCATTTCGAGCCTTTATCAAAATAATTCTTAAAGTAGGTTTGTTCAACATGTTACTTTATTTTTCCTATAACGTTACAGATTATAAGAAAACTCTTACTAGGCTAGGTAATCTAAATCTTAAGTCGACTACTTAGTATTCAACTAGTCTTGTCAGCGTTATCATTTTCGTCATGGCTAGTCTCGTCATCGTCACCTACGTGCATGTCAACGTCAGTTATTTTACGCAGTCGGTCGTGTAGAAATGTAATAGAATCTCAAGTCGTGGCTCGCTATTCGCAACGCTTCTTATGATTTGTTTTGTGCTGAATACACGCGTTTAACCAATACCAGTTAACGCAACAACATTATTAACTCGTTTGCCACTTAATTTGGCTGCACAACTAGCTTTTACTAACGAGCATTCAGCACCAGAATAGTAACAAAACAATACAGCTGACCTTTATGTTCCAACGTGCCTGCGGGTAGTTGTACGACGCAAACATCCACTCGCCGCTGCTGCTTGCAGCGCGTGCTCAACCTCCACCTCTGCTTGGCTGCCACTTCTCGTGCACCGGGCCGCAACATGTCCTGGATGCCCTCACTTGCAGCACACGAAGGGCTTCACCGACGGCTGCGGGCTGCTTGGCTCGATTCTTGAAGTCACTCCACATCACTGGTAGCTCCACGCTACGTCCATCGTACTATTTACGACAGCCACGTTGATACTGCTTCCTTTGTGCGCCTTAATGACGGCCACAAGTTGACCTCCTTGCAGTGAATTTTCAGCAAAACACAACTCAGCTGTAGTATTGTGTGCGGTTACGTTTGCACACGCGTCCTATCGCGTTTTCTAATTACGGGAACACTTTTTTTCCTAACATGGCGGTAGGGCGCAACTGGCGCGTCACTGGGCAAAGGTATTTCGGCATACAGCCTATGCCCAAAACAACATTCACTATGATCGCGCATCCGTATCTGGCTTATCTGGATTCAACTCTAACAGGTCCACACGATTATTTAATAAGCGTTCGCAGTTTGCACTTTGTTTTTTAAAAATGTCAACGGTCACTTTCACTTTTAGCGTTCTCATTTTGCGCATCAACCAACACGTATCCCACTTCTGATAACGGAGAAGGTATAGTGTGTCTCGTTATTATCAGCCATATTTAACTATTGTGGGCGTACAGTGGGTTATGTGTTGGTTATTGCGCAATAGAAAAAACCGTTTGCAGTTCAAATAAGATTATAATTTCACGAACAATTTAGTCACACTAGCAAATTACACACTAGGTACACGACACAACCAAATACGGAACGCTGGACAGTTTCTGAGCACATGTTGTCCGTACGATGTCCAATCTCCAAGTCCAAAGTCCAAAAAAAAGTCCCACATCGTTCTGTCGAGCTGTTTTCTAACCCCCACGGACTCAGGCTAGACTCTGTCAAGCGCCACCAGATGGCGCTTAGCGTTCCGAATAGTCAAATGCATGACCGGATGCGACAAATAAAAGTTGGAAGCAGGCGGGACCCATTTGAATTTGAAAATACAAAAAAAAAGGTATGGGCCCGCCTGCTTCCAACTTTTATTTAAGTAATTTAAAATGGGCTTGTTTTTAGCTTTTCAGTTTTTTGCCTAAGTCAGATTTCTTATTTTTTAAAATTACTTGTTAATGTATTATTGCTATAGTTTGCATGTACAACCCAATTCATACTTTGTCGGTGGCTCTGAAATGTGCTACTTGCTGCTGATTGCTGCTTCCGAGACACCATAAAGTATGAATTGGGCTGTACCATGGATTTCATGATCATTATTACATGTATTTTTACATTTCAGGATCTCAAGAAATTCCATTACTATTACTGGTTTGCATTCCCCGCTCCCATGCAACCCACAGTATATGTAAAAGACAAAAGTACAAGTATCTCAACAATTTTCAGCACCAAACAGATTGCCGAGCTTGCACATAGCTATAAATCTCTAGATCTGGAACAACGATGCTTCTTTGCAGTCACTAACGAAAATTACAACATCAGTATTAAAACATTATCAAGTATATTTGATTTGAAAGAAGGCTCGCTAAAAGATGTTGACCTATCCAGTACTTATTTTGTCTTTAATGATCCGAGTAATGGAACTAATCCTGGATGGCCTTTAAGACTGTTCTTGGCAGTTTTGTTGGATCACTGTCCAAGTTTAGTTGGGGCTGATATTAAAGTGATTGGGCTACGGTGCAATGCTACTGGTAATGTTGAAAATAGTCGATTCTTTGCCGTGACAACGTCAAAGGTACTTATTATTTTTGTTAATATTCTGAAACATTTAACTAAACTGCTGTACAAACAGACATAATTTGCTATCCAAAATCAATAATTTTCGCTTTGTTCATGTATCTAATTTATGTTTTTAAAATTTCATTTAATATTTTAGGACGTAAAACAGGAACCTTCTACTGTGGGTAATGTGTGGGTGGGATGGGAAAGGAATGACAAAGGAAACTTTGGTCCAAAGCTTGCCAACATGTCAGCATCTTTAGATCCTGTGATGTAAGTTTTTCAATGAGAACATGCAAGATTCAAAAGAGATTTTCTCCTAAAGTATTGATAGAAATTTCTTGGTGTTACGAACATAGTATTCTCGAACATAGTATTCGTAGTAGTATAGTATTATTTAGTAGTATAGTCTTTTCTAAATCTTACAATCATTATTTCACCAGAAATCGCTTTTGAATTTTGAGTATTTGTAAGGTATTTATGCTCGTGACTGTACCTAGACGTTAATATGCCACATCGAGCTTTAATACGGGACTGTCACACATATTACTATTTTTATTTCACGAAGCGATGCGCGCTTTATTTGTGTTAACCAAGTATACAAACACGCTGTGTGTGTGCGCGAAGACGAATAGCGTCAGCACGTAACACAAACATCCACACACACTTCCGACTTCGCCATTGTCTCGGCCGGTGTCGAAAGCTCCTGTGCTTACACACACATTCATAGCATGTTTTGTACACTTGGCAACTACAAGTAAAGCGCGCGTCGCTTCGTGAAATAAAAATACTATAATAGAGACAACGCTCTACAAGGTCACTATATTTGCATTCCGGTTAGTACTATGATTGATATGGGAATTTATGAAAGCCACTTGTTTCATCTTTCCCTCCCAAATTCCAGACTGGCTGATACAGCGTCAGATCTGAATATAAAACTAATGAAATGGCGTCTGGTTCCGGACATAAACGTGGACATCATGAAGAGTACTAAGTGTTTGCTGCTTGGAGCTGGGACCCTCGGCTGTCATGTCGCTCGGAACTTATTGGTAAGAACAAAATAATCATCACCATTCTCTTGGCCATAACTCAATTTACATATTTGGGGTCGGTGCAATATATGTCTTCTTCTTCTATACTTCTTGATGATTACCAATCACGCCTCGGTAGCCAACCCCTTTCTTAAAAGTATACATAGGGTGACAAAATCGGCGGTCTTATCGCTTGAGGCGTTCTTTTGGTCTAGCTATGGCTTCATTGACCACACACTTTACATTCATAATTAAAAAAAAAAGTTCTATCTTGGGTTAAACCGCCTGAACTCACCGTTTTCTTCCAGGCATGGGGCTTCCGTCACATAACATTTATAGACAACGGCAAAGTGTCGTACTCGAACCCGACGCGACAGGTACTGTTCAATTTTCAAGACTGCCTCAATGGCGGTCAGAAGAAAGCTGAAGCGGCTGCAGATAGCCTGAAAAATATTCTGCCTACTACTGTGAGTATTAAATCTTTTTATTTACCAGTAACTAAGCGACTTGCCCCTGCTTCGCACGGTTTTTATGACTTGACAAAACATTGTGATTTCTCTATGATTGTAAGTTTAATATTACTGTCACGAGCTTGGGGTTCGTGACAATAAAAACTGCCGATTTAATAACCAAAAATTTACACTTTAATTAACAACACTAATTACAACTCAAACACACTAATTATGAAACACAATTGTACTACTGATCACTCTTAGTCGCACTTGAATATCGCTTTGATGTACTCGCTTGTATCGCTTATTCAAAACTATATGTTTCGCGGCTCACACCGGCCTTATATAGTGCCACAGAGCTACTACATAAACATCTAGAACGTCCGAGTACATACCAGTCCCGACTGACCCGATGTCGATAGTTCTCGGAATTTCTAGGACCTTGACCCTACTAGTTCTGCTACCCGATACTAGATGGAGCTAGTAGTAACTAATGTCACCATGTACCAGGCATCAATTGTGGCGCGCAACATTACCTACTTATCACATACACCTTCTTGAAACGCGCTTCCCCTTTTAAATACTTTAAAAGATGGTGAAAACCGTATCAAAATCCGGTATGAAGTTCTGTACAAGCTACGCTGTACATGTAACTAAGGCCCATTGTCCACGTAACCGCACGTCATACGCACGCTTTCGTCAATTGACGATTGCAAGACGAATGCTTGCATCTTGTGTAAAAACAATGAAATCTGTGTCCACGAAGCGGCAACGTCGCGTCAGCCGCTCGTGTTGCGTTCGTCATGCGGTGTGCGCGCTTCGTGGACACAGATTTCATTGTTTCTACGCAAGATGCAAGCATTCGTCTTGCAATCGTCAATTGACGAAAGCGTGCGTATGACGTGCGGTTACGTGGACAATGGGCCTTACTCGTCCTACTTACGGTGAAAATGTTGCAGTTTGTTTAGTTGTACATTTTACCTTATAACATGTTATTTTTAGTAGCAATAAAACCTTTATACCATTCAGTTGTCTACTCATTCAACATATAACATTACACAACGTCACCATAACATTTTCACTGTTGGGAGTTACGCCCCAACAAGTTCAGAATAGGAGAAGTATATATACCTACCTAATATAAACATAGATTTCCAGAGATAGCTTGTGAGTTTCTCCAGGTTATGGGTTCGACCTATATTTTGTGTAAGGGAGTCTTCTAAGGTGCGTCCGCACGAATTTTTTTGTGGCAATGTTCCAATTTCCAACGAGCACCATCCTTTCGATTCAAATACTTTTTTTAAATATTGGCACCTTGTTTTTTATCTTTTTCTTTTTCAAGTAATTTTTTACCATTTAATTGTGCTTTTGTGGATTGTGCTATTTGTTTTCTGTGCCCTGAATAAAATCTAACAACGTAAACGCTTGCAAAATGCAGACTAACGCGCAACTTCTACTAGCCTGCGGTTTTCATATTATATCTGTAATTTTTTATACATTAATGTTGTTTAGTAATACATTTTATTTCGCTTCATTTCTAGGTAAGCCAAGGCATAGTAGCACACATTCCGATGCCAGGCCATCCGATTGGAGAGTCGTTGGAGGAGGAAACGATAACCAACATCAAAATTATCACGGAGGCCATCGCTAAACATGATGTGATATTCCTTCTGTTAGATACCAGAGAAGCGCGGTGGCTTCCTACACTTTTGGCTGCTCATTACGGAAAGGTATAATTTGAAAATGTTTTGTCTTTTCATTGTTAATATTTATCTTGTAACCAGCTGACCCTGACGACGTTGTCCTGACTCCTGACCAAATTTAAATTATTCATACAAAAAGTCAGTTTTTCTCAAATTGTTAATTTGCCGGGAATATTCTAAAAATTTTCTTTCCATTAAAAACTAATTCAGACTAACTGCACATTTTAAAAAATAACATAGCCAAATCAGTCCAGCCGTTCTCAAGTGATGCGTTGACCAAGGAACAGCATTTCTTATTTATTTATACATACATATAAATTAACAGAACACGATACCTAGAGAAATATCAGCGGAAAGACGTCTAACTGTTGAACATAGCCTTCTTCCAAGCGTCGCCACAAAGTCCTTACCTTCACTTGATCGTCAGACCAGGTCCACCCAATGGCGAGCCACTCCACATTGAGCAAAAACGAAATAAATTACAATAATTTCCCCACCCCTTTACGCTCTTTTCTGGTTATGTTTCTTGTTCCAATGTTCTTCTTTTTAGTCGATGGTAAATGTTAATGCTTAATATATCATTATGTTCGATGAGTTGGACCCAATAAGTGGCGACGCCAATCGCGGCATCAGTAGGGTTTTTAGGTCTTTAGAAGTGCAGGTTAAAGTCCAGTTTACATACTAAAATATGGGACATGGTTTGGCCAGGAGCATTGACACTGGGATCCAAATTAAATGACCTAATGTAATGTTAATTTTATTTCCACAGATAGTGATAAACGCGGCGTTAGGATTCGACAGCTACCTAGTGATGCGCCACGGCGTCGGAGGCTCTAATCCAGAAGAACCCACATCTGTAAACACTGCCTGGATCGCTGGCGAAAATCTTGGGTGCTACTTCTGCAATGACGTCACTGCGCCTGGCAATGTGAGTGTGTAGCAAATTACTATAGATTTTCATTTTTTTTTTGTGACAGGTATAAAGTTGTGGTATTTTTTTGTAGTGTTGTAAAAACAGATAGGTACGTGGAGTCCCTATAATGCACGTCACTGTAATGCACGTACCAGCAATGCACGACACTGGATTGTACAACACAGGAATGTACAACACAAGAATTGGCGACATCGCGATGTCTCCAATTCCTGGGGTGTACCTTGATGGTCCGACCCGAGAGTGTACAACACATGAATTGGCGACATCGCGTGATTGGCCGATTGGTTGGCCAATCAGGTGACTCGAAATTTTGGGACTTGGATACTAGGTAATTGAGCTAGATAGTGCTGTTCCGAAAAACGATTGATTGCGCGATTGATAAGTTTTTAAGCAGAGAAGTCTTTATAAAAAGAGTTTTGTACAGCATATTAATTATATAAGCTGCAATCAGCTGCTCATGTTTAATAAAATTTTGGTAAGCACTCAGAGTGTAAGATAGGTCGACGGAGCCCCGCTTCGCGGGGCTCCTACTTCTGGGTGGTTTAAAAAAAAATAACCACGAAGGCTAAGGCGGGAGCTCCGCTACGCTTCGCTCCCGCCTTAGCCTTCTAACCTAACCTATCCGAGTCGGGGTACTCTGAGTCGGAGTGTTAACCATAATGTAGCGGCACAGTACATATCCTTCTTATCCAGTTTATGAAATATCTTTTAAATTGGTTCAATATTGGTGAAGAAAATAGGCGAGAGCCAAACCTCGAAAATGTGACTTTTTACTTAGGCTATTCAGTCGGATCTGCAGTTGTCCTTATCGCACGCATTAGAGGGCGGGGGCTCGCAGAGCGACAGCGATAGTTTCTTCAAATACCTAATTTTCAAAAGTCGTTCCGCCCGTATTTCCTCTTAACGAATAGTTCACAGATTTACTTCAATAATAATTGATTGAACGTCAACCACACGTCAAATGAAACAAAATCAATCAAAATCAATCCTTAATCAATCAAAATCTCATCCCTAGTTTCACATGGCTTTTTACTTTTTTATTGTGACGTCACTGTTTGTTTTGATTCCAATTCCCGTGCTGTACATTATCAAGCCGGACACTCTTGGTCCGGGCCGAGAATGCGCGACATGACAATGTACGTCATTGGAATTCAAAACACGTTCATTCCAATGTCGTGCGTTCTCGTGCCGTGCATTGCTGTGTTGTGCATTGCTGGTTCCCGGTACGTGGAATCATCGACACGACGAAGAAGAAGAAAAAAATATTGTATGTGGCACTATGTGCTGCTTTGCAAGGCGTACAAATATTGCTTACACAATAATAGGCTTAGTGTTTTGCCAGACTGACAGCGCGGGTGCGGCGCGGCGAACTCAAACATAATAAAATTATGAACTTCCTTTGAGTGTCCAAAGTGGGCACGCGGGCGCGGTGAGCGGCGCGGGCTGCTCGGCGCGGGGCCGCGGGGAGCGCGCGGGCAACTCTCGACATAGCTCGTTCATACAAGTGGCCGCAGTGGGTGCGCGGTGCGGGCGGCCCGCGCGGAAACCGGGTTCTCAAACTAGTTCGAGCTTTTTTCTAGTAAAAATAATTGTCTTCTTCATCCATATTATATTTTGACAAACACTGGACAAGACAACACGCAGAACGCAGCCGCGCTCCACTGCGGACAGGCAGTCTGCGCGCGTTCCCACACCCGCGCCCGCGCTTCAGTTTGGCCAAACATTTACAGACCCATCAAATATTTTAAAAACTACAGTTAATATAACTAAGCTACCGTGTAGTCCCGTTTTAACAGCTCCGTACATAAATAATAATGTTGAAGATGGTCTACCTTATAGTCACGGACGCAAAATGCGATGGTCACAAGTCACAATACTCAAAATCAAATAGAGGACCGCTATTCTTCCGACAGCCGTTTGTTGTCGGGGGCAAGGGCATATTGAAATGTGTCATAGTGGATACGATAGCCTGTCGGATAGTTGTGAATAGCTATGCTGATCTATTTTAGTTTCTATTTCAGTCGCTAAAAGACCGCACGTTAGACCAGCAATGTACGGTGACAAGGCCGGGTGTGGCAGCTATTGCAGGTGCGTTGGCAGTTGAGATTCTAGTCGGGTTATTGCAACATCCACTAAGGTAAGTCCAACAATTAATGTTTGATACTCAATTATACTCCACCCAAACCAACAACAACATACTGAACGAATTAATTTTAACACGTAGTCTGTAAGTCTTAGGTCGCAAATTTGGAGCTGCGTTTATTGCAGCGTGCAGCCGGGCGTTTAATCGAACTGCTCGTGTAACGCCCTGCTCCACGCTGCTAAAAACGCCCATCCGAATTTGCGGCCTGTTTTGCAACCTAATAAATAAATTTCCGGTAAACTGACTTATCTAGCTGACAATTCCAAACAGATTCTGATCCCCTTTCTACCATTTTTGATAGTCCTTGTGAAAAAGCTTCACAGGCTTTTATAAAACAATAGGAAAATTATATGACAGCCACTCTTTAGGTATTGTTTTGTTAACTTAGCATCGCTGAAACATGTTACTTATTTTGCAGGGTAAACGCACCAGCCGTATACAATCTAAACAGTGACACAGAGGACATACCTCCAGAGTTCCAAGGCGTGCTCGGTCCCATACCCCACACTTTAAGGGGCTATCTACACTCGTACCAAACGTTAACCCCAACCTGTGCCAAATTCAAGCAGTGCATAGCCTGCTCTGATGTCGTGATAAACAAATATAGAGAGGAGAATATCGAGTTCCTGCTTAAAGTTTTCAATAGCGGGAACTATTTGGAAGAGGTGACCGGGCTGCACGAGTTGCATTTGTCGGCTGAGATGACTGATGTAAGTGGAATCACAACGAGGAATATTTTTGTGCGTGGCCAAAACCGGAACTAACTCCGCCATGTTGTTTTGTTAATACAATTTGTGTTTATGGCCCAATGCAAACTTTATTGCGGCTCGGAACATGTGGCGAGTCGCTGCACAGTAACAAATTCACGTGTCAGTGGAGGTGAGGAGTGCAGTACTGCGCAACGAGTACCGTACTTCAGAGCCGCTATAAAGTTTGGCGGCTTACTATACTAACCGTCAATGTCATTTAGGCGCCAAAAGAACCTTGTAGCACTGTATTTTTGTTGTACTCTTGCCCTATTGGTGAATGAATGGATTATTTTCCCATCATTACATTCCATGGGTGATGTTGTCTTCCAAATACTGGGAAGGGATGCTCTAATTCTCATAACAATATTCTTGATCAATTTGTGGATTGTTAAAATGGCTAGGTATCGGCAAGCGTAGCGTGGGACCTCTAGCTAGATGGACCGACGATCTTAAGAAAGGGGCTGGTACAGTCTGGATGCAGAAGGCGGAAGACAGGGTGATGTGGCGCAGCCTGGGAGAACTATGCCCAGCAGTGGACTGCGATAGGCTGAGTTGATTGATTTAAAATGGCTAGAGCAGCAAATATATGTATAAATAGAAGACTTTTTTTTAATAAGGATTGGGATGTGAATTCATTCGTTTTTTTTTTCACAGATACTGACTTTTTCGGATGAAGACGAAGATTAAAATGAAATAATTCCAAGATCTATGCGTATTAAGCTACGCTTTTTGCCATACCTACATACATTTTAATCTCATGCATTTAAGTGTTTATGTACTTACTTACTAAAGGCTCAGTTAATCAATTAGCTATTTATTAAATAATAATTGTTACGCACAAAAAGCAGCTTTATATGTTGTGATATTTATCTTTAGATCGAATGTCGTACCGAGAAATAAAAGTCATTGAAAACATCTAACATTATGTTTATTTCTACAAAATATAATAATTAGGACTTTGTCATTGTTAGTCTGATGGCTGGCAGTGATTTTGGAGTGGGTAAATGTATTTCTTTCACTGGTTTAGGAGGCTTGATCTTCCTTCCGTGTCGTCCAGACTTTCGTTGCCAGAGACCGGAGCGAGGTCTGTTTCCGAGCCATCTGTTACGCTGTGGAGAACCTATTGGTGTATCACCGTGGTCGACGTTTGAGAGGCGACCTGAAAATAATTATATTTTGTTGAAATTCTGTGCTCCATAAAGATTTTTTTGCGACCTGTTAGCTGATTGACATTTTTTAATCTGCAAAAGTCCAAAGTCTTAAGTTAAATTCAAGAAGCTGTAATTTAAAAAATGCTCTTTTGTGTTATCTTACCTACAACAGCCATACAATGTTGATTAAAGCTAAACAACCTCTTTGAAGGCATTTGAACTATTATGCGGTCATCTTGCTTTCTCAAAATGGTTCCAAATGTACCTGCAGCATGAATGTAAAGACCGCCTTGCCCTGTAAATAGATTATCGTTTATTTAGATGAATATTTACGATTGCAATTTTTCATGATTGATTGGCCAAGGCTGATAGAGATGCCTGTGGGGGTTATCTTTTGAACCCTACACAGGGAATATGGACTTCTTCTGGTGCCTCTCCAAACATTATTGTTTCTAGCATTAGTGTGTTGTATGCAAGACTGTGCTTTTTTGAGAGACCTCAATCAAAGGTCAAAATGATTTCGGCCAGACTAGTTCATGCATATTAAATTTATTTTTGAAGTGAAACTTTTTAGTCATTCGATAAATTATTGAATATTGGACGAGAATAAAATTAAGAGTGAAATTTCAAGGACACTTCACGTTGAAGCACATGTCGTTACATGAGAGAGAAGAAAGATATAACTCCCTGTCTCTCACCCTAAATCTCTTCTATTCTTTATTTTTGAAGTTTAGAAGAACCTGATTATTATTATCACTACATAGTATAAAACAAAGTCGCTTTATCTGTCCCTATGTCCCTTTGTCCCTTTGTATGCTTAAATCTTTGAAACTACGCAACGGATTTTGATGCGGTTTTTTTTAATAGATAGAGTGATTCAAGAGGAAGGTTTATATGTATAATAATAATAATGTTTCCGTGCGAAGCCGGGGCGGGTCGCTAGTACTATATAAAGCTCGATTTTTTAGATATAAATCTGAGGTATTTTTTGATTTTAAAAGTATTTCCTTGGTCAGTTCTCTGCTTACCTGGTTCTTTTTCTATACAATGTACAACAGTTCCGCTTGGGAGCGCTCCTAATACATAAGCATCTCCTTCATTTGCTCTTACTGAAAACAAAACACATGTCTTTTAACAAGATTAAAATAAAAATATATTCCTATACTAATATAATAAAGCTGAAGAGTTTGTTTGTTTTATTTTTGTTTAAGGGCTTGTACACAAAAATGCGATGCGACGTCGCATCGCAGCAATTCGTGTTGCAGTTTTCTGTGTTGCGAATGTACCTCACCGCACCGCGTGTGCATCGCACCGGTTCGCAGTTTTGTGTACAAGCCCTAAACAAGCGAATGCCTGGAACAGTCGGATTAAAAAAAAAATAGAGCAAAAAGAAATAAGTCAAACAGAAGTGAAAACTAAATAAAAGCACGGGCGGGCGATGCGATGCGACGCGGGAGTAGCGGCCGGGGCCGAAGTACATTCAATAGCAGTTGGTAATTTTGAAGTATTTTGCTAACTTATATACAAAATATAAAGTTATTGGCCTTACCTGGTATCCTAGGCAATATGCGAGAAGACTTAATGATATCTCCTGCCTTCATATTCACTGTAGCCAAAATATATTTGAGTTTATCACCGACAGCAACTAAAGCTATGTGTGCTGTTCTACAACCATCTTCCATTACCTGTAATTAAAGGTATTATAGAAAAGAACATTATTATTTATTATTACAATATATATTTATTACAACATTTATCAGAAAGATGGTATCAGAAACGAAGGTGGTGGGTGGTGTCAAATGCCCATGCAACCCACTCTCATAAAGATCGGAGACGCGTTGACGAGTATGGTTACCTAGGACAAACTGTCCTAGGTAAACATACTCGTACCAGTTAGGTCTAACTTCGAAAAAGAGGTCAATCGTCGATTCCGACTCGGCAGGGCAACGTTCGGGAAGCTATGCAATATCTTCTCGTCCCACATACCGCAGTGTCTCAAGACGAAAGTCTTTGACTAGTGCGTGTTGCCAGTGATGACTTATGGCACTGAAACGTGGTCGCTCACAATGGGCCTTATAAGAAGGCTAAAAGTCACCCAAAGGGCAATGGAGAGGGCTATGGAGTTTCCCTGTGTGGTCGAATCAGGAATGAAGAGATCCGCAGGAGAACCAAGGTAACCGACATAGCCCGAAGAATTGCCAAACTTAAGTGGCAGTGGGCAGGGCACATTACTCGCAGAACAGATGGCCGATGTAGCCGAAAGGTTCTGGAGTGGCGACCGCGTATCGGAAAACGTAGCGTTGGAAGGCCGCCCACAAGGTGGTCCGACGACCTTGTGAAGGCTGCAGGAACCCGTTGGATGCGAAAAGCACAGAACCGGTCGAAGTGGAGGTGCTTGAGGGAGGCCTATGTCCAGCAGTGGACGTCTTTCGGCTGAAATGATGATGATGATGATCAGAAAGGTGTGGTCAAATTTAAGGGTGTGGTATAGACCATCAAACTGAAAAACTGTCCATGGGATCAACATCGTAATTGGGGAAAAATAGCAGGTGTCCCGACATTTGGGTATTAAAGTTTTGTAGAATGTTGATCCCATGGAATAAGTTGTTTAGATTGATGGTCTGTACCACGTCCACATCCTAAAATTTCACCACACCTTTCTGATACAGGGCGTATTTTTTGGAAGAAGCTTGGGTCTAGGTTCGATAGAGTTAAGGGGAAGGCATTAAACTTTAACTTAGTCCCTGATTTAACATCAAATCCTGTGGAAACCCAAAAACTAACGAACAAAGACTGAATACAGTCAATTAACTTTGGCATAATTTGTTCACTGATAATACAGTGATGCATGATCTTGCTGCCTTCATTATCCACATAACGACGCCTTAGAGTGAAAACCTGTAAAAGAAGTAACTTTATAGGAGGAAGAAAGAATTGCGTGGTGTAAAATTTTTGGAGTGTAAGTGTAAGTCTTTTATGTTTTCTTTACCGAATTCAAAAAAGGAGGTTCTGTACTCCTATTAATTAATATGGAAATTTAACTCGCTTTTATAGTCAGAACTGTTCGATACTATAAGATTGTCCGAAAGCCCGTGGATAAATAATAACAGCCGTACAGGTTGATCGATCAGGTTAAGTTACGCTTGCCGCGGTTGGTCTGTGGATGGGTGACCATCTTTACATACCGTGACCCCTTCGTGACTCGGAAAGCACGATAAGCCGTTGCTCCCGGGTGTGACTTGTGGATCTTTGACAGTCATTACTTATGGGTAGTCACAAGCCCGAAAGTTTTACAGTAACCAGAGGACTTAGTTACTAAAGTTCTGGGTATCGTATTACCCAGTAATTGGGTTGTGAAGGTCAGATAGGCAGTCGCTCCATGTAAAATACTGGTATTCAGCTGAATCCGGTTAGACTGGAAGCCGACCCTAACATAGTAGGTAAAAGGCTAGGCAGATGATGATGATGATTTATAACATCTTGCCTGTATTCCCTGAAGGGTTAGGCAGAGCTCCACCTATAGTACACCCACATTTCGTCAGTTATGTTTAAGTCCCATGTAATAGGGATAGAGCTCCGGGTCAGCGGGATTGTCCGAAAGGGTTACCGCTGGCCCGGAACATAAGGAAGGAACACGGGTGGGTTTTAGTCAGTAAGAGTCATGGAGCTGAAACTAGCGGCGATAGGTATCAGTCGAACGCGGAAAACCCAGGGCCGAAACAATCGAGGGGCCCCAGTAAACATTTGTTGTTAAAATACCCTAAAAAATTGATTACGTCTGCATTACATCTTATTTTCGCATTATACTAATATTCAATGAACAATATCGATTGATAAGACGCAATTACAGATTTCGTCTCAATCGTTGTAATCGCTTTAACACTTAGAGGGATTTTATTCAATAAAAAAAATAGAAGGCATGTTCGAAGTTCATTGATTTTCCTCCTGAATCATTGCTATACATTTATTTATCGAAAAAAGGTTAGATCTCAAAGAATCAACCTGTACAGAAATTGTTTAAGTATAATCATCATCTGCTGATGACATTCAGGAATACTTTATTCAATAAAAAAAATAGAAGGCATGTTCGAAGTTCATTGATTCTCCTCCTGAATCATTGCTATACATTTATTTATCGAAAAAAGGTTAGATCTCATAGAATCAACCTGTACAGAAATTGTTTAAGCTGAAGATATAACTGTCGGTATAAATTTTAAAAATTATAAAAAATTGGAAAACTACTTCAAGATATAGGTACGGAACACAATTAAAACATAGTTAATAATTATTAGAATTGTCACAAATTTCATATCTTTGTTACTTCTAAGAAGAATATTATAGTTTCAAACATGCCTTCTATTTTTTTTATTGAATAAAGTATTCCTGAATGTCATCAGCAAGTGATAATTATACTTAAACAATTTTTGTACAGGTTGATTCTATGAGATCTAACCTTTTTTCGATAAATAAATGTATAGCAATGATTCAGGGGAAGAATCAATGAACTTCGAACATGCCTTCTATTTTTTTTATTGAATAAAGTGTTCCTGAATGTCATCAGCAGATGATGATTATACTTAAACAATTTCTGTACAGGTTGATTCTATGAGATCTAACCTTTTTTCGATAAATAAATGTATAGCAATGATTCAGGAGGAGAATCAATGAACTTCGAACATGCCTTCTATTTTTTTTTATTGAATAAAGTATTCCTGAATGTCATCAGCAAGTGATAATTATACTTAAACAATTTCTGTACAGGTTGATTCTATGAGATCTAACCTTTTTTCGATAAATAAATGTATAGCAATGATTCAGGGGAAGAATCAATGAACTTCGAACATGCCGTCTATTTTTTTTATTGAATAAAGTGTTCCTGAATGTCATCAGCAGATGATGATTATACTTAAACAATTTCTGTACAGGTTGATTCTATGAGATCTAACCTTTTTTCGATAAATAAATGTATAGCAATGATTCAGGAGGAGAATCAATGAACTTCGAACATGCCTTCTATTTTTTTTATTGAATAAAGTATTCCTGAATGTCATCAGCAAGTGATAATTATACTTAAACAATTTCTGTACAGGTTGATTCTATGAGATCTAACCTTTTTTCGATAAATAAATGTATAGCAATGATTCAGGGGAAGAATCAATGAACTTCGAACATGCCTTCTATTTTTTTTATTGAATAAATTGTTCCTGAATGTCATCAGCAGATGATGATTATACTTAAACAATTTCTGTACAGGTTGATTCTATGAGATCTAACCTTTTTTCGATAAATAAATGTATAGCAATGATTCAGGAGGAGAATCAATGAACTTCGAACATGCCTTCTATTTTTTTTATTGAATAAAGTATTCCTGAATGTCATCAGCAAGTGATAATTATACTTAAACAATTTCTGTACAGGTTGATTCTATGAGATCTAACCTTTTTTCGATAAATAAATGTATAGCAATGATTCAGGGGAAGAATCAATGAACTTCGAACATGCCTTCTATTTTTTTTATTGAATAAAGTGTTCCTGAATGTCATCAGCAGATGATGATTATACTTAAACAATTTCTGTACAGGTTGATTCTATGAGATCTAACCTTTTTTCGATAAATAAATGTATAGCAATGATTCAGGAGGAGAATCAATGAACTTCGAACATGCCTTCTATTTTTTTTATTGAATAAAGTATTCCTGAATGTCATCAGCAAGTGATAATTATACTTAAACAATTTCTGTACAGGTTGATTCTATGAGATCTAACCTTTTTTCGATAAATAAATGTATAGCAATGATTCAGGAGGAGAATCAATGAACTTCGAACATGCCTTCTATTTTTTTTATTGAATAAAGTATTCCTGAATGTCATCAGCAAGTGATAATTATACTTAAACAATTTCTGTACAGGTTGATTCTATGAGATCTAACCTTTTTTCGATAAATAAATGTATAGCAAAGATTCAGGGGAAGAATCAATGAACTTCGAACATGCCTTCTATTTTTTTTATTGAATAAAGATTTCCTGAATGTCATCAGCAGATGATGATTATACTTAAACAATTTCTGTACAGGTTGATTCTATGAGATCTAACCTTTTTTCGATAAATAAATGTATAGCAATGATTCAGGAGGAGAATCAATGAACTTCGAACATGCCTTCTATTTTTTTTATTGAATAAAGTATTCCTGAATGTCATCAGCAAGTGATAATTATACTTAAACAATTTCTGTACAAGTTGATTCTATGAGATCTAACCTTTTTTCGATAAATAAATGTATAGCAATGATTCAGGGGAAGAATCAATGAACTTCGAACATGCCTTCTATTTTTTTTATTGAATAAAGTGTTCCTGAATGTCATCAGCAGATGATGATTATACTTAAACAATTTCTGTACAGGTTGATTCTATGAGATCTAACCTTTTTTCGATAAATAAATGTATAGCAATGATTCAGGAGGAGAATCAATGAACTTCGAACATGCCTTCTATTTTTTTTATTGAATAAAGTATTCCTGAATGTCATCAGCAAGTGATAATTTATACTTAAACAATTTCTGTACAGGTTGATTCTATGAGATCTAACCTTTTTTCGATAAATAAATGTATAGCAATGATTCAGGGGAAGAATCAATGAACTTCGAACATGCCTTCTATTTTTTTTATTGAATAAAGTGTTCCTGAATGTCATCAGCAGATGATGATTATACTTAAACAATTTCTGTACAGGTTGATTCTATGAGATCTAACCTTTTTTCGATAAATAAATGTATAGCAATGATTCAGGAGGAGAATCAATGAACTTCGAACATGCCTTCTATTTTTTTTATTGAATAAAGTATTCCTGAATGTCATCAGCAAGTGATAATTATACTTAAACAATTTCTGTACAGGTTGATTCTATGAGATCTAACCTTTTTTCGATAAATAAATGTATAGCAATGATTCAGGGGAAGAATCAATGAACTTCGAACATGCCTTCTATTTTTTTTATTGAATAAAGTGTTCCTGAATGTCATCAGCAGATGATGATTATACTTAAACAATTTCTGTACAGGTTGATTCTATGAGATCTAACCTTTTTTCGATAAATAAATGTATAGCAATGATTCAGGAGGAGAATCAATGAACTTCGAACATGCCTTCTATTTTTTTTATTGAATAAAGTATTCCTGAATGTCATCAGCAAGTGATAATTTATACTTAAACAATTTCTGTACAGGTTGATTCTATGAGATCTAACCTTTTTTCGATAAATAAATGTATAGCAATGATTCAGGGGAAGAATCAATGAACTTCGAACATGCCTTCTATTTTTTTTATTGAATAAAGTGTTCCTGAATGTCATCAGCAGATGATGATTATACTTAAACAATTTCTGTACAGGTTGATTCTATGAGATCTAACCTTTTTTCGATAAATAAATGTATAGCAATGATTCAGGAGGAGAATCAATGAACTTCGAACATGCCTTCTATTTTTTTTATTGAATAAAGTATTCCTGAATGTCATCAGCAAGTGATAATTATACTTAAACAATTTCTGTACAGGTTGATTCTATGAGATCTAACCTTTTTTCGATAAATAAATGTATAGCAATGATTCAGGAGGAGAATCAATGAACTTCGAACATGCCTTCTATTTTTTTTATTGAATAAAGTATTCCTGAATGTCATCAGCAAGTGATAATTATACTTAAACAATTTCTGTACAGGTTGATTCTATGAGATCTAACCTTTTTTCGATAAATAAATGTATAGCAAAGATTCAGGGGAAGAATCAATGAACTTCGAACATGCCTTCTATTTTTTTTATTGAATAAAGTGTTCCTGAATGTCATCAGCAGATGATGATTATACTTAAACAATTTCTGTACAGGTTGATTCTATGAGATCTAACCTTTTTTCGATAAATAAATGTATAGCAATGATTCAGGAGGAGAATCAATGAACTTCGAACATGCCTTCTATTTTTTTTATTGAATAAAGTATTCCTGAATGTCATCAGCAAGTGATAATTTATACTTAAACAATTTCTGTACAGGTTGATTCTATGAGATCTAACCTTTTTTCGATAAATAAATGTATAGCAATGATTCAGGGGAAGAATCAATGAACTTCGAACATGCCTTCTATTTTTTTTATTGAATAAAGTGTTCCTGAATGTCATCAGCAGATGATGATTATACTTAAACAATTTCTGTACAGGTTGATTCTATGAGATCTAACCTTTTTTCGATAAATAAATGTATAGCAATGATTCAGGAGGAGAATCAATGAACTTCGAACATGCCTTCTATTTTTTTATGGAATAAAATCCCTCTAAGTGTTAAAGCGATTACAACGATTGAGACGAAATCTGTAATTGCGTCTTATCAATCGATATTGTTCATTGAATATTAGTATAATGCGAAAATAAGATGTAATGCAGACGTAATCAATTTTTTAGGGTATTTTAACAACAAATGTTTACTGGGGCCCCTCGATTGTTTCGGCCCTGGGTTTTCCGCGTTCGACTGATACCTATCGCCGCTAGTTTCAGCTCCATGTAAGAGTCTGACACTCCCTTCCGCTCCACCCAGAGCGGCAGGGGTCATTTGATGATTTACCAACCTGAAAAAAAGAAATAGGGATAGAGCCTAATGCCATCAACCGGGCACAAATCCAGACTCCTGGCTGCTACTGAGAAATCGAATGGAGAAACCTAATAGCACTTTGGTTATCCTGGGAAATTAATCCAGGAATTCATGCTCAGCAGTAGCTCTTCTGACCACTAGGCCAATAATTTTTACTTTTTACAATTAGCAAAAACCGACATCAATTGAAAAAAAAAATCTAGTAGGTTATTTTTAGAGGTTTAGGCATACATTGTAATCTATATAAAATAAAGCAAAGCCAGGTTAGTTACACTATTTATAAATCAAGAAGGGTTCGACCAATTTTTATGAGCTTTGATTTGTTTATTTATTTATTTAAACTTCTCGCACAAAAAGGTACAAAGGCGGACTTAATGCCTTAGACATTTGTTGAATTTCTCTTCGTCCTGAATAGCAAAATAACTATAGAAACGGGGAAAATTTCACAGAAACATATTTATTAAGTTAATTAATTTTCTCATATGGTACGAAGTTCGCCGGGTCAGCTTGTTTTATGATAAACATCAATATGAGCTTTGCAGCAAACTACTCCCCATATTAACTCACCTGAATAACTTTCTCTTCCTGTGGTGGTCCCTCAGTTGGACCATCTCTGACCCATTCTATCCAGTGATACTTGTGTTTGATACCACCACCAATGCCGTTAGCTATAACTCGACCTTTAAGAAGATTTTAACAATGTAAACCGAAAATATAATGTAAAAATAGTTATTAAGGGCTGGTAGCCACAATTCCATGTCAAAGCGCGTATTTTGCGTACAGTAAGTAATACTATTATATTATTAAATATTGATTGTGTTCACTTATAATAGCAATAACAGTTAATAGCAATACAGTTTCTATATTTGTCTTATTATAATAGCAATACAGTTTCTATATTTATGTCTGTAATTTATATGGTGAACATAATAAAGAGTATTCTATTCTATTCAATAACAGTATCCGCAAAGTAATTTGGCTCAAATTACACTTTATGATCTTAACAAAGTTTTCTTAATATGTATCTACCCAAATTATTTTGTACTCACCGGATTCAGGATCTCTCCCAGCGAGGTTTGTAACTTCTAAAGGCTTAACAGTGTATTCTTCAGGGAAATGCACAATTCGCCTGTAACTCTTGCCTAATCCAGGTTTGGGCTTGTCAATGTCGGGTCTACTGGCAAAATTTACAGCAGCCACATGAATAGACCTCCTAGCGATTAAATTAGGAGTGATGACTAGACTAGCAAATAATCTATTTAATGCCATTTCTTTTATTATTTATTCAATAATTCTAAAAAATATAAGGCTACCACATAACCTCAACAAATTCAATGGGAGCAAACGAAATGTCACGGTTGTTGTCAGCAGTGTTGCCGCAACTGAGTTCCCAAAAGGTACTTATCCAGCGCTGAAAAGGTACATTTTGGGTTAAAAAGGTACTTAAGCAACGAAATTCAAATTTTCTTACGTTTTTTGCAATTTGCTGGTCAGCATTAAGTTGTACGTTGATTAATATATGAATCGCGGCCGTAAGAAATATGTGTTTACAGAATTATAATTTATAATCATTAAAGTCATCAACACAACTAAAAAAAAGGGATGGATGACATGACATGATGTAAACACGTACTAGTTTGAGCTAGTAATAATAATAATTCTAATTGTAGTATGTAATACATATTAAGAATTCGTTGTCCTTACTTAAATATGTACAATGTCCGATACAAGCCCCGATAAGAGTAACTTGGTTCGCGTGACAAACCTGATAAAACCATAATCTGCCTGACCGGGGTTTGTTTGCAACAACCGACATTGTAGGTAATTGTATATTATCGAATTACAGTACTGTGATTGAAGACACAGTAGCAGTGGCAATTTGTATATACTATAAAAAAACTTATGTACTTAGGTGGTTGAGGCTATATTCCATAGTTTGAACCTACCTACGTTCATAGAACGCATTTTGCATAGCTATGTAGTAAATCGGGAACTGGGCCTATGGTGTGGCACCACCCCACCTCTTCCTAAGGGTGTCGTAAGAGTCGACTAAGGCGAAAAACCGTAGGATAAGCAGCAGCGTTCTTTCCGCGTACTGTAGGTACCACCACACTCAACACTGCGATCGCCAACTCGCAACGTCAAGCATGGCGATTACGGTAGGTACGTGGCGATTACGGCAAAACCCCCAACTTATGGGAGGCCTACCTCCTGCAGTGGACACCTAATGGCTGATTAATAGTAGGTAGTAGTTAGTAGAAGTAGTAATAGAATCAAAGCCCACAGCAAAACACAATGCAACACACACACACACAGAAAATATCTAGTAGGTAATATTCTCAAAGAAGTAATTTAAAACTTACCAAGCACCACAGCAGCGAGCGAATAAAGGCACCCGTCAGCCGCTCGGGGCCACCACGAACAAATCGAACACAGGATTCGATTATTGGAAATGGGCTTATTCTATTTATTCATTGTGCACTATGTAGGTATACAAGAAAGAAAATCACTTTCCCTTATCGTAGAGACCAATATCTCGCACGCTTAAAAATACAAAACAAAATATAGGTACCTATCAAAAGTACCTATCCTCTTTGCAAACAAGCGCGCCCTGCTCTGCTAGTAGAGTAGTGTTCTGTCTCTGTGTATAGTGTCTGTGGTCACTTGGTGAGCGCGCCCAAAGAGCGCGCCGCTCGGGCCGGTCGGATACACGATACAATGTTCATTGCCTACCTACTCTCGGCGGAAGCGAGACAGAGCTACTTCCTATTCTTACAATACGTACGTCTGTGACTTCACATTAGGACCGAAGACGCTAATCTCGTTTTCTCATTTTGGCGGCGGTTTCAAGAAAGGTAGGTACGTAAAATAGTCTTTAAACCACGATTTTACACATGATTTTGGATGTTAAGTTGAAAAGGTACGTAAAATGGACCTTACTACACATTACACATAGGAGGCTTAAAAGGTACGTCAAATGTGTAAAATGTACGCTAACGGCAACGCTGGTTGTCAGTTGTCATTTGTCAACTGAACAGAACAGGTTGAGGTTGTCTACGAGGTTGTCAATGAAAAGGAAAATGTCAAATAAATCGGGTTCTAAAGCCGCGTCCCCACTAGGGCATCGTGACTCCGTGAGACTGAGCCGCGCGGCCGAGCCTCGTAAGTTCTTATAATGGGGACGTGTTGCAAACAATAGTAAAAGCCTCACGAGGCCGGGCCTCGCGAGGCTTTGTTTGAGGCCACGCGGCCCCTTACCGTACCGTTACTAAAATTGAAAAATAAATAATTGGAGCGCCTAAATGATCGGAAAGACTTGAGAAGTTGAGATATTGTTGAACTGAAGAAGAAATATGGTGTTTATACAAGGAAATACTGTAATAATATCGTTTTTACATTGAGTAAGCACTGTGAGCGCGTTCACGAGCGTTCCAAATTGTTGACAGCTCTTAGCTGTCATAACCGTGATATCTAAATTAGAGCGCTAATTATTACTATGAGCGCTATGAACGATGTTGTCTTAATTCGGAATGCCGCCTTGGTCTATCGGATCTTCCGAACATATATAATGTTACTTAGGCCGCTATCGCACTGGCGTTTTACGAGCGTTGACGTCAACGTCACGTATGTGCAGCGTCGACGCCGCGCAGACGCGACGTTGACGTAGCGTCGTCGCGTGGCAAGCATTAACGTCCGCTGAACGCGACGTTAACGTCGCGCACATGATACTATTTGAGGCGTACAATCGGAAACATAATGATTCCGACGAGGAAGCACTACTGTTGGCTTTACTAGTTCGACAAGAATTACGTAAAAGAAAAGATCACAAGAAAGTGAATATTTCGCACTGTACTCTAATAATTTAACCACTGTACTCTAATAACGTAGCCCCCTCCCGTACCCACATGAAGAGAGCAGGACGGCGTGATTGTACAGACGCCAGCACTTCAAGCTACTACAATCTCCCAAATTTCTTTAATAGATTTTCAACTTTATCGCTAAAGCATAAGGTTCAAAGTTGATTGGGAAAATTTGACAGTTTCGGGTAGCTTGATGTGCTGGCGTCTGTACCTGTTGCCAACAAACGCGACGTTAACGTTGCGCAAACACGACGTTGACGTCGCGTTCAACGGACGTTAATGTTTGTCACGCGACGACGCGACGTCAACGTTGCGCAGACTTTCGAGAGACGCCGACGCTCCTAAAACGCCAGTGGTAAAGCGGCCTTAGATTTCTGACAATTATAAATACGTTCGGAAATTACTTAGACATTTTTTTGTTTATACGTTTTATTCGCGCATTTAGTTTTTAAGTCTGATAAAATTTGGAGCCATGGTTTGCTTTATGCATTATTTTTTATTTGTATCATAAATTATCCGCCAGAAGCGCGAGTCATCGTGAAAGTTGCGGGAAACGCCTGGATGAGGGATGCTCAGAACCGGGAAGTATTGCAAAAAAAAGGGGAGGCCTAACCCAGCAGTGGGTGATTCCGGGCTGAAATGATGATGGTGATCAAAATTTATCAAAAGAATGAGAGTTCATGACAAAATACCATGACCATGTGTGTATCAAATAAAGGAATAAAGGAGACCGTTTCAAAAATATAACACACTAAAAACACAGCAACACACTAAAAACACTTCACAGTTTCACACACTATAAATATAACTGATTTCAAACTACGTTAGACTACTTGAAAATTGAACTTGGTTTAAATATGAACTTTTTAGTTGCAGACTGCAGTCGGGTTTTTAGAATGTTTTATTTATTTTTATATTTTCGAACTAAAATGTCATTGTCAATGTCAATGCCAAATTCCATTATTATCGCACAAGTTTTAACTCATGTTGTGCAATTTATCTTGTAATTTTCGCATTATTTTCCATAGCTTACGTACTCAAAATTGTTAGTACACTCCAGTAGCACCATTCTACAGGAGCGTATAACAAGGTTGCACTAAAAATTTCAAAATGCGGCTCGTGGATTCATCAAAACTTTTAGAACTTCAAAACAAACCTACAAATATTCGAAATATTTGTATCGTGGCGCACGTGGATCATGGAAAGACTACTTTGGCGGACTCTCTGATATCTAGCAATGGGATAATATCGCAGAGGATGTCGGGGAAGCTGCGGTATATGGACAGCAGGCCCGACGAACAGGAGAGAGGAATAACTATGAAGAGCAGTAGTATATCGTTGTACCACTGTCTGGAACAGCAGGAGTACTTGGTAAACCTGATAGACTCGCCGGGGCACATCGATTTCTCCAGTGAAGTGTCCACTGCAGTCAGACTTTGTGATGGAGCTATTGTCCTTGTGAGTATTTCTTGTTTACTTCTTAGTTTTCATTAAGATTTTTGTATAAAGTACTAGTTTCTCAACTAAATAACATAATACAATCATGTTCAATTGAAGAAAATATTTCAGGTAAAATAAAATATTGTGCTACTACAAATGCGGTTCAGATATAATATTTCTTTAATTTAAATGCTTTTATCTAAGCAGCTGTTTGTATCATAGTCTTACCTAATGAAAGTAAAAGCAATTGTGTTTTTAGTAATACAGTGCATTTCTCATTAAATGTTTTCCAAGACATAAGGAATGAGTTATCACTAGCATATGTTTCTTTTATATTTGTGTCATTGGACCTTTCTTTTACAATAAGTCCTTCCTAATTCATCCAATACATGGTAAGCGTCATCTTAAATTCACTACATTATTGTACTTTATTAAATACTAGCTTCTGAAGTTTCTTGTTTTAACACAAAACATAGCCTATGACACTCAGGGATAATATAGCTTCTCATTAGTGAAATAATTTTTGGGATAGAATCAGTAGTTCCGAACATTACCCCCCTACAACCTCACAAACTTTACCTCTTTATAATATTAGTATAGAAAAGTCATAGTGTTCAGTATCTTTAGTTTTACTTAGCTTACTTTAGCTTTGTTTAGTTGGTATATTGGCTTGTGCAACAGGTTAGTTAAGTTTACTTGTGACATAAGGGACATAATTTAATGTAATGTTTTGTGTTTAAAATGTTGATTATTTTGAAATACAATAATTGTAATTCATTTAGAAAAAGTTAATTCTATACAATTATTGTATAGAATCAACTTGAACAGCTTATCTGCTGGGGAGTTGTTGCGCCACTTCTTCTTACCAACTAAAGCACTAGAAAGTGGTGAAAGGCAGACATTTTGGAGGACTGACTTATGTAATTTTACATTCTAAAAGTGCTGATTCTCACTCTGATTTGAACAGATGACTCATTGATGTTGATTAGTAATTCTAAATCCAATCATTTCTGATTCCAGGTTGATGTGGTAGAAGGAGTATGTCCACAAACCAGACTAGTACTAAAACAAGCATACTCAGAGAATATTCGTGCAGTCTTGGTGCTCAACAAAATTGACCGCCTCATATTAGATATGCAGCTGACACCGTTGGATGCCTATGTGCACTTGATGCAGTTGTTAGAACAAGTTAATGCGGTTATGGCAGAGCTGTTTACTACTGAAGTGTTTGAGAATGAGGAATCTACTATGGGGAAACAGGTATGTTACACAAAATATAAGGTGGGGATAACATTAAATTAAACTGCGAGTATCTGATGCTGTTCCCAGTCTGCATATGAAAATTTAATATATATCCAATAGTTTAGTCACATATCTAGTCAAAGATTTGCAAAACTCATAGCCGGCCCATCACTATTATTTAGATTGGTTAAAAAAAAAACACTTTTTTACAATTTATTAGATAATTCCAAAATACTCACCATTAGTATTGCCAGTGTTTTTATTTATTGTAATATTGTTGTCTCCACATTTTGTATTGACAAAACATATTTCTCTTTCTAAATCTTTATTTTCCAATTAGATTCATAGTAGACTTTACTGCCTTATGTTTTGCAAACATAGCTATCAATAACCAAGTTGGATTTAATTGTTTGGCAAAGTATTATTGAGCCATCTAGCTACCAAAAGTTTTCAACTCTTTCTAATGCATTGGTATTAGTCT
The DNA here is from genome assembly GCA_927399505.1 of Luperina testacea. NCBI lineage: Eukaryota > Metazoa > Arthropoda > Insecta > Lepidoptera > Noctuidae > Luperina > Luperina testacea. Next base: position 8,789,238 of record OV656771.1, read on the forward strand.
CATATTGCATGCATTGGTTGACTAAGCCAAAAACTCAGGAGCTTGGTAAAGGTTTTTGAGTCAGTTTTGTCGCCAGCCAAACAATCTGTATGGGGATTGACTTCTAGTCTAACTTGATGCAGCTGAAGACCAGTATTTTACATGGAGAGACTGCTAATCTGACCTTCACATCCCATTTGCTGGGTAACACCATACCCCTTGCCTTAACTTTGTCACCAGCCAGTGTTTGATTGAATGGTTTTAGTTAACGGCTCATGGGTTACCAAGTTTTATGTCATTAAGAATTAAGTGTCACACGTAAATCTAGAAATATCTTTTCCAGGAAGAAAAAGTACAGCTCAATAAAGAAGACAACAATTTCTATGATTGGACCTCTGCTATGGATGATGCAGATGACTCCAACCTTTATTTCGCACCTGAACATGGAAATGTGGTGTTTGCCAGTGCAGCCGATGGATGGGGCTTCACTATTCATACATTTGCCAAATTATTCTCTGATAAACTGGGTAAGTGTGATAAAAACTTAAAAGCTTTTATCTACAAAATAGAAATACTGCTATGAGCTACTCTCATTTTTTCAATCCTGTACTACTTTTGTTAAAACAAATGTGGTACAGAATTGAAAAAAAGTGTGAGTAGCCAGAACTTTTATCATAAAATAGGGTTTACAAATATGTAAATCCTATTTTATAATAAAAGTTCTGGCGACAGTAATAACATATTTCTAATAATAATAATGATGATTTTGGAGTTTATGTTGGCACCAACTTAAATGTATAAAATCTATGTGTACTACTGAATAAATAAATAATAAATAACCAACCTAGAACATCTTATTCCTGTCAGGTCTAAAACTAATTTAAATTCTTTTACATTTCAGGTGTAAAAGAAGAAATCCTGAGAAAGGTACTTTGGGGAGACTTTTATCTAAACACAAAAACAAAACGCTTCATGAAAGGAGCTCAAGAAAAAGCTAAGAAACCTCTTTTCGTGCAAGTTATTTTAGACAATCTATGGAATGTGTACGAAACAGTAGCTATGAGAAACGAAAAGGAGAAAGTCCCAGTTATATGTGAGAAACTTGGTATAAAACTAACAACAAGGGATTTAAGGCATACGGACTCCCGAGTTCAACTCCAGTCCCTCATGGTGCAATGGCTACCTTTATCAAGTACCGTTCTCAACATGGTCTGTGAAAAACTTCCATCACCCAAAGAGATCCTTCCAGAAAAAGTAGAAAAATTGATGTGTTCAAGAATCCGCGACTTTGATTCCTTGTTCCCTGAGACACAGAAATTAAAGGAAGACTTTCTAGCCTGTGATAGTAGTGACGATAGACCAATAATTATTTTTATATCCAAAATGTATAATGTCGATAAGAGTATATTACCAGAGAACAAGCCTAAGGTTTTGACGACCGAAGAAATGGCTTTGAGGAGGGAAAGAGCGAGACAGTTGCGTGAAAAGAAAGAGAACAATGCAAACATTGATAGTACTCCTCTAGAAGAAAATAAAGAAGATGCGGAAGTAGAAAAGGCAGCTATAGAAGATGTTGACCAGCCAGTATTTATAGCGTTCGCTAGAATATTTAGTGGGAAAGTAAAGAAAGGGGATAAAGTGTATGTTTTAGGCCCCAAACATGATCCTTCCAAAACACTTAGTAAGGATTTCCAAATAGATCCTAATAAGAAATTGAAGGACTTGCTCAGTGATGAGCATATTACTTGTACAGAGTAAGTTACTATATATTTTATAACTATCGTAAGTGAAATCTCGGGTACAATTTCTTTAGCAAGCAGTCAGCACCTTAATTGCTTAATGCTAAATAAATTACAATCTGTATCATTTTGAAGCATATCGCTAATCCATTGCTTCATATGTTCGAAAAATATGTCTGCTCAACAACGTAAATAACGCAATGAATGTTGTAGAACTGTCAAAATGAATGTCATTGCTACTGTTAACATGTTACGCAATTACCCCGCAGGTTCCCGAATATTTGATAGGATTATGCATATACATATATATTTTAACAGTAAAATAATGAACTTTATGTTTTATTTCAGGATCAAATCCTTGTATATTTTAATGGGAAGAGAATTAGAATTAATTGACGAAGCAATAGCAGGAAATATCATTGGTGAGTCATTTATATTTTTAGAATTATACAGATAGCGCCATCTACAAAGACGCGCCCCACTCTTCTACCTAGTCGCTTATAGTACAAGTGTGCAACATTCCGCTAGTGTTTTAGTTTTGTCGAAACACAGTAATTACTTATTAGTGGGTATATAGTGTGTATCAAAAAACTAAAAACACAGCGGATGTAACTAGCGATTACCACTATCTATATTCAGTATTATATTGTGAAATTCATGTAAGACCGTCGCGGTTGCATTGTTCATGATGTGATAAAGTTTTTAAAAATACTTCAAATCTGAAGTAGATCAAATTACGTCACAATCGTCATCGTCACGGCCGAAGCCTGCTGGGTCAGCGGGATTGTCCGAAAGGGTTACCGCTAGCCCGGTACATAAAGGGCTAAGGAAGGAACACGGCTGGGTTTTAGTCAGTGTAAGAGTCTGACACTCTGACTGAGCGGGAGGGGTCATTTGATGATTTCCCATCCTGAAAAAAAAACGCATTTATTTCAATTAAACCAATTACGGGCACTTTTGAATTGTCAAGGGGTCGGTCAGTCAGAAAGATGAAGCTAGTTGCCCATTCCAAAGCGTAGGTACCTAAGGAGAAGAACGGGCAAGGACACTCCATGGACACTCTTTTAAATCAAAATAATATGGTTACAGTCTTGTTTACATCATTCATGTTAAAAATTATGCATATTGTGATAACGATGCAGCATGTTACGCACACAATATTAGCTCACTGGCATAATGGTCATAAGGCTCAGGGTGCGCCTAACTTACCAGCCGCTCTATTCTGTAAAAATCTCACCGTGATAACTTGGGTGAAGTGAGCTGTCAATAGTGTCAATCCCTAGCATCAGGTGGAATGACAGCTCACGGTAAACTCACTTCACCTAAGTTTTCACGGTGAGATGGTTACAGAATCGCACTGCTGTATTGAAATATTGGAACAATCAACTCAGCCTGTCTCATTCCACTGTTGGACATAGGGCATCTCGCAGGCTGCGCCAGAACACCTTGTCCTCCGTCTTCCGCATTAGTCAAAATCAAGGATAATATTTATGTTTTTTTTTTATAAAAAACTGTCCCACACTAGGAATTTCTCCTGTATTGTGGGTGCGTTTACAAACATTTAAACTCACATACACAAACAGCCAGACCCGGAACAACTACTTGTAGGTCATACAAATATTTGTTCTGTGCGGGAATCGAACCCGCGACACGCAGCGCAGCAGCCAACCCAACCGTGCAGTCCAAAATAAATAAACAGCCTGCATATAATATTTTATGTTTTATATTCCAGGTATTGGTGGTCTAGAAGAACATGTACTAAGAACAGCCACATTATCTAGTACCGTAGCGTGTCCTGCGTTCAGTGAGATGCAATATTCAGTAGTACCAATATTGAGGGTAGCTTTAGAACCTACGTACCCGTCACAACTACCACAATTAGTCAAAGGTAATGTTTATTTTTGTATTTTATTGGCTGTTCAAAATTGGACTTTATTTCAAATAAAAAAAGAGCATATTTACATAAAGCGTAACCAGCCTATAATTTTCCTACTGCTGGGACACAGGCCTCCTCACGTTGAGAGGGAGTGACTGAGAGGACTTCTTTACTAAACAATTTGTAAAATTGCAGGTTTGAAGTTGCTCAACCAATCAGACTCTTGCGTGCAAGTGTTGCTGCAAGAAACGGGTGAACACGTTTTGGTTACAGCTGGTAAAATACATCTAGAAAGATGTCTAGAAGATTTAAAGTAAGCAGATCATATTTTTTCAAACAAATTGTACAGTCGTCTTCGTAGAGCGTTATCTCTGTCGCACGAAATACAAACAGTCCGGTATCTATTAGGAGCTGTTAAAAGAATTATGATTTGCTTCTTTTGATAATTATTTTTATTCTTTGTATAAAATACAAAAAAGAGGTAAAGATCGATGTGCAATATTTATCGCCGGGTACTATATTTACCTATAAGTAATTTAAAGGTGAACTTCCACTAGTCTGCCTGGCCGCAATGCACGCACGACATGTAACGGACTTTGGTTTGCTTTGTATGAAGAAATGTACCGAGCGGTCGGTGCAGACGGTACCGATAGTGGACGCAGGGCTATATGAATTCATAAAAAGTAAACCATAATACGTTGCGTGCCGTATTAGCATTGCGGCCGGTGCGGACCTGTGGACGTTCACCTTTAAAGTTCATTTTTTTTTCATAAAACCACTTTGAATATCTATAGAAGTACTTACTTTATATCGAATCGTTTTATTCTTTTTCTAGGAACCACTACGCAAAAATAGAAATCTCAGTATCGGAACCTATCGTTCCATTCAGAGAAACGATAATAGTACCACCGAAAATAGACATGGCGAACGAAGAAATAGACGCTCAAAACGTTGTAGACAAGACTGTAGACAAAGACATGGACCCAATAATAACAGTATACTCAAACAACAAACAAAGTAGAATACAGATCAGAGCAAAACCATTACCGAACGAAATAACGGCATTACTAGATAAATCAACGGATTTACTCAAAGCAATTTCCCAATACATAAAAACACAACAAGGACTACACAAAAATGAAAAGTTGGAAAGTAAACTTGAAGAATTACAAATAAACGGCACAAAAAACAAACTATCCGATCGTATGCTGAAACTTATCCAAGCTTTCAAAGACGAACTACAAACTATTTGCGACAAACTCGGTCCCGAATGGAAGGACGTTGTCAAACAAATATGGTCCGTAGGGCCCAGGAATTGTGGTCCGAATTTACTTCTCAATCAAACTGAAGATTATAGAACGAAATACTTGCATCACGAACAAGAAATAAAAGAAGATCCGCGCTTTGAATACGAGAGCAGTTTCGTGAATGGGTTCCAATTGGCTTCGTTAGCTGGCCCATTGTGTGATGAGCCAATGATGGGCGTCGCATTCTGTGTTGAAGAATGGTTTTTAGATAAATCGGCTGGAGATGATATGTTACATTTTGGACCATTGTCAGGTACGAACTCTTTAACTGCTTATCAAAGTAAAATAGTACTTAACAAGTTGTTCTTATGTAGGTAACTGTATGGAAATCGGTTGTCATGGTATGGGCATGTAATTCGGATGAATGAGGAAAAGTTTGAGTATGAATGTAGATGGCTATAAGAGTAGGAGAAGACCAAAGAAACGATGGAAAGACTGTGTGAAAGCTGATATGGCTGGAAAGGCGGCGACTACTGAGGGGCTGTCCATTTATCACGTGCGACTCGAGAGGGGGGGGAGGGTTCCATAAAAAATCACGAAATATCACAAGGGGGAGGGGTGTAGTCATATATCACGTGTATTTATTTTTCGGCAAACGCGCGATACTGAACCGTAAAGCGGCGTTACGTGTATTTATTTATTCGTCAAACGCGTACAAAATCGAAAGCGGCTTGTAGTGTGACCTTGTGTACTAAAAAATACACCTGATATGGGGGGGGGGGGTTAGTCGTAAACCTCACTATGAATCACCAAGGGGAAGAAAAACACATGTTGCGCCGTCTCCAAATAAATTAGAAAATGGGCAAGAGAATGTTGATGACTTATGTAGTGGTAGTCGTGTCGGATCGAATTAATTGGTCGTTGTAAGTTTTTTTGGTTTTAATATCTTTATTTTTTTCAGGTCAAATAATGTCAGCAGTGAAGGATGGCTGCCGGAAAGCATTCCAAGCGCAACCTCAGCGTTTGATGGCAGCAATGTATACCTGCGATATTATCGTCGACCAGAAAGTATTAGGTAAGTCATTTTATGTCAGATTTTTGCCATGCTAATATAAACTTTATAACAGGGTGACAAAGTCCTGAATTCGATGACGTTTACATAAAGGGTACCACGATGAGTGAGTGAAAAATTATTAAAAATCCGTTAAATTTATTTTCCGTAATTACAAATATTGTAATTTTTACATCTAATATTTACAATTCATTATGCTAAGTATAAATATGGTTCTTAAATAAATATATTATAATTAAACTACACATACTTATGTAACTATAAATGCACTGAAATGTTACACAAAAAAACCATTGAAAACTTATCACATATCTTTTGTGTACAATAAAAAATGTTTTTCGTTTTAATTATTATGTAATCAATCACCGATTATTGGTGGGGAAAAAAATAATTATTTTATTTTGAAATTATAATAATCCAAAACTTAATAGCTAATAGTCATGGTTATTTCTATTTCTGGCAAAATTGTTATGCTAAATAATACCGAGAAATAAATTACGTGTTTTGAATAAAATAAATAAGTGAAATAATCTACTTTCGAAACAGAATAAAATTGTTCTATGAAGTTTTTTTTTGGGTTAAACGAATACATGTTTTTAGCACTAGCCATGTGCTATTTTAATACAAACAATAGTATATAAGTATCATTAGTATTCAATCAGTTTGTAATAATATGTACCTATTTAGAGACTGAGATTAATGGACTGTGCAAGCTGGCACTTTACTATACATTTCCTTCTAACTGGACGGAATATATTACAATGCAAAACACTATCGTCATGACATGAAAATTAAACTGCAGATTCTACAAAATTTCTGAGAAAAACTGTTTCAAAAATATTGGAATTATATAAATAATGAAATGGCTAGCAACATTTTCACCCCATACATAACAGCTTCACTATTACATTTCAATAAATAAAATTATTGTTAATTATTCTAGTAAATGCAGTTGTACTAAGTATTTCATGGGCATCCAAAAATAAATTTCGCCACACTAAACAATCACGTTTAGAATGGGAAAGTTACTAAGTAATTATTAACTAAAAATTCGGATAAATAAGCGAAAAAGCGTTTCGAAATTAAATATGTTTCAAGTATAAGTTGAATCCAAAGAGGCGGGTCCGATTAATATAAAGCCTCCATGAAGCCAACAAACTTTTTTCTATTCTATATTTAAAAGAGGTTAGAGTCTAGTTGATCCAATGTAGTGATCTTGCTAGTTCGATAACTTTGTACCATGGGAAAGGGGGGTCTTCTGATGCCGATCGCCTGGTCCTCGCTACTCGAGATCTCCGGTTGTAATAGGGTTCTGTATAGCTATGCGTGTGGTATCTGTTGTATACGGGCTTGTTATCGGGATACGCGTGAGACTGAGAATAGTCCACTTTGTAGGCGCTTGTAGTACTCTGAACGGTCAAGCCGGTGTATCTGTTTTTGTTGTACGCTGGAAAAAGAAAATAACATTGTGTGAAAAAATGTATCCGAGAAATAGAGGCATGATTACAACAGAGTTAGGCCTTTTATCGAATATGACTACACCGTTTCGAAGTTTTATATTTCGAAAACAACTTTTACATATACATAATACATTCTCAGACAACATTTTGAATAAATCTTAGGACCTTTCGCAATTCATAAGTTCAAAACTTGGCTCTTGAATTTTATAGAAAAGTAGGGACTAACCGGAATGGTAAGCAGTGGTGGGTCGTACACACATCATTCCGTATACCCTGATGCCAGGCACAGACGCGTACGTCGGCTGGTCGTGAGACATCGGCCCTTCTGTAAAATAAAGCAATTCTCATCATTATTCAAACCACAACCAAACCAATCAAATTCAATCCATATGTATATTTTTGTAAAATCTTTCCCGTTCTAAATCTGAACTTGCAGGTAGTAATAGTACGTTAAAGTAGTCCAAATTGAAATTGCAATCGAGTGCCTTAAATATTCTTGGACCTTACGTATATTTTACTGGTAATTATTATACTTATTTGGCTAAAGGCGGACACTTTTACAATAGGTAATTTACTGCATACAATGCAACACGAACTGTCAACAAACATGGAATGCAAGATTCCGTATATTGTAGCCGCAACCATGTATGTAACAGTATCTGTGATAATAGAAATTCTTAACCAAATATAATGGACAATAGGAATTCTTAGTTGGATATGTAATGTACCCAAAACAGTCCCTTGCAGCACTCCGTGTGGAAATCTAACTTCTGACGTGACAATGATCAAAAAATCTTACGCAAATGTATTTAATAGCAGGAAATTCTATACAGCCCACGTTCACCCACCGCTAAGTATAGACATTCATTGCATAATACGACTTTGTCCCTGATTAGCTTTATCAATTGCCTTAGTACGGTTGCCAGAACTGGAAGTGTCTTTATCTTGTTCGGTATTATTTTCATTTATTAGTAATTTAATCCCAGAGCGTATATAATGTAAGAAATAAACATGGCTTACCTAATATATGATCTTCGGGACACCGGCAGATGATCAAGTAGTGTGACTTGCCAGTTCTGATGTTCTGCAGCGCCAATAGGGACCAGTCTCTGGGCGCTCGGCACTCTCGCATTTCTTGTACTGCCTCGCAAGTCTTCACCAGGGTCACGGCTTTGTTGGCAAACTGTAATACAAATTATGCAAGTGTTAGTATGTATGAACAAATAACTATTTGGTTTGGTGTTGCCATACCTTATAGTATCAGCTTTGGTATCCATAAGATTTGTTTGAAGTAGAGGTAAATAAGTAAGTCGTGGTAAGGAAGTACCATATTATTCCAATTAACATTCCTTCATAATTTCAATTATAAATCAAAAGCAGTAATCTCAAGAATGTGTTGCGATGTTGATGATGATAACGTTAGCTCAGAACTTTATAGTAAGTAAAACTGGCGTGACAACAACAAAATCCAATTAATTGGATCATCGGTTTATATACCAAAATAGAATTCTTCAATTAGAACCAGCACGCGATTCTTTGTATCACGGAAATCTTATCACACACTTGCGTGAATAAGTTCAGTCTGTGAATAAGAAGCATTGCATTTCTTGGTTTTGATTTGGTCGTTTATACGTATACCATTTTTTTGAGTGACCTCAATTTATCAATGACCAGGGTGCAGCAGTGTACAACAATACGAGAATTAATGTGTGCTACACATCTTTGTAAGAAGCATTTGACCTGGCAAAATCGATTTCTTTTGCAACAAACATGCCAATTCTTCTACAAAAACGAACTATGGGTATACGTAGAATGAATTCAGTGTGTCAAATCCAATTATGTTGGAGCGTTACCTTTTTTTTCGAGTCGGTGGTGAGGCGTGTAGTATGCAGGTCGTCGGCGTTGAGACTAGCGGAGCAGGGGTCTCGGTACCGAGAAGGGCACGCGCACAGCGGCTGCGTATAGTTCAGACGCACGTAGACAGCGTTGCATACCTGTAACGTTACCGCCATATGAAGCTAACGAACCAACATACTGTAAGCGAACAGTCTTCGTGCCACGGACATGTGGGACGAGATTTTTTAATATTGATATTCATTCATCACATGTCTTACATAGACTTGGTATGTCATAATAGCAAACATGGATGGACTGATCTTGACTTGCTTAACTAACTAGCACGTAATTACACTCTTAATGAGTCCATCAGGTAAAAAGTCCATCATCTGAGAGTACTTGATATTATATTTTTTGGATCTATCCTAAGCGTAGATAATACGAGGAAGTTCGGAAACCTTACAGGTACATGATTATCTTCGCTCAGGTCTTAAAAGATCTCGCAATAATCGAATTAACTAGGCTAGCCTATAGATTAGTCATAGTGTTTTTAAGAATGTCATTTATTTCCGTACCGGTATTTTCTTTAAAACAAAAGCGGCAATTACCTGTTGAATAGCGCATTCAGGCAGCAAATAGATGTGCTGATTGTGAGGATAGTAGTGATACTTTGTCGGCTTCGCCAACACTGAAGTCGACCCGGCGGGTAGTGGCACCGTCTGGAATCAAAGAATAAAGTTGATTTATGAATCTTGAATAATCATCATTCATTATAACAAATGGAACAATCATCAATGGAATGCAATTTGTCATTGAGGTTATTTTCGCAAGCAGCAAAAATGTAGTGTAACAATTTATGTATCCGTTGAAAGTGCGTCAATTTATCCGACTTGTCATTAGTTATCGTAACAATGATGGGAAATCGCTCGAGCTTGGTCTCGGATCGTGAACCACAATCTCATTCATCCCCGTTTGTCTCGCCGCCGCCGAGGGTTTCTGTGTCAACGCTCTTGCGTACACACCTTATCCGTTTCTTATTTCTCTTGCCATCTTTACGAAGACGTCTTATTTTGTGAAGTATTTATTTATCTTCTTCGCAAGGATTCCACCAAATTATGTGGTGGCTAGAGATTTTGGTATGCGAGAGGAGTAATTCGTGCGCGTTGGTTCTTACTCATAACAATGCTTCACGGTCATGTACCCTGCGATTTGCCGATTACTTCGTCACGTTTGTTGCTGGATCAGGTTAATAAACCTGTTAAATGACGATTATCCTTTGTTGTTTTTTTCAAAAAGGCCATTTCGTTTTACTTTTTGCGCCTTTAATTTAATTTTGGACATAAACTTGTTTGCTACGGAACTTATGCATTTTAAGAAATCGTTTTTATTTGACGTTTCATTCTTTGTAAATTAACAAGGTATACTTGATAAGATTTTAATCTGAAATGTTAGTACGAATGTAAAAGTTATAGCTATCGTAACACATCGCATTGTAACGCGCGGCGGTCATGCAGTGGCATCGTCCGCGAACAATTACAATGTCCACCTGCTGAGAGATCCAATTTGGATTGCTATCAACATAAGCTTTTCGACGTACTTACTTATCTGGCCCACTAACCCGTATATTGACATCCGACTAACTCACAACAATGAGCTTTTTGTGTCCACAACCGCTGATCGTGTTTGTTACAATAATTTACCTTTTACTTTACACAAAAGAGCTAATGTGTTCAGTTGAGTGGGTTCAGTTAAATTTTTATAAGTTCCAATCGTCATCAATAATCTTTAATTTTATGGCGTTCAACGCATTTTCATATTCGATGTGGTATATAAAACATAATCGCAATCAAATTGCGAAGCTATGTAGATAAAATAAAATCAGATGCAGGCATTACTATTCAAATTGCGGAGTACCTTTAACGCATCTTCGATTTTATCTATAAGATTTCTCACGGTAAAATGAAAATTTGATAAATAGACTTCCACGTGTTTTCATTGTTTTACAATTGCTATCAATACTCGTAATAGGTACGGACTTAAAGGTGATGCAATAATTCTTTACCTCATGAACGATTAAATGTTTATTTAAGAAGATTATTCATTTTAGTTTAAAGACGGCGAGTGATCATTACAACCAGATACGACTGTAGATAATCACGAACACTTAATCTCCTCAACCGCAGTCCTCACATAGTAAATCAGTTTCAATACAAACTTACAAAAGGAATAAGAATTCTTGGAGCATCCATTATGTCATAACTTTCTTTTTTATGGTCTCGTCCGAAAATACTCATAATTGTATTAACAACATTAAATAATATACCGCCCGTGCTCCCGATTGACCTTCACGATTGTGCTCATAATGGAAATGTTTTATTACTGATACAACTCGCAAATTTTTGTTCTTATATTAATCGTAACAAACTTTCACTTCTTTCCGTAAATTGAGCGTTGTGATTAACTCTTGCTTTTTAGATTCGATTACTTCCTAAACTAGAATGAGTGCTTCTGAACGTGAATCCGCTTTTCTTTTATGATTTCACTTTGCTTTACGCGCAACTATTTCACTGTTAATTAATTTTGTATTTAAATCCTCACCATGATCAAACACAGCACTTGCCGCAAAGCACGATTGAGTCGGAGACTCATTGTGTCGGATGTTATCGTTGGCAAAGTTACTGCTCTTTTTGACCGTCAGTACCGTACTGATTCTGTGTTCGATAACAGGGTACCGCGGTTGAGATGACTCAGGAGAGGGTTACCGTGCCTGGCTTGATCCTCGAACTGGCATTTTTTTCTACGAGAATAGCACCGGACGTCACGTTCAAGTTGAACGATCTAAATTGTCTCAACGGTTTTGGTATAGGCTTCATCTGTCATGCGTTGCTTTTTATTATGTTTTTTACGCGTTTGTGCATTTTATTTGTTGGTTTCAATTTGTAATGATTTTTGATTGTGATTGTGTATATTTTTTGTCGTCATGTTCACGATACCCGATTCAAGCAATTTATGATTGTATTGATTTTATGTATTGGACTAAACTTTTTCACTGTGAACAATACAGGGTGCCGGGGAAATCGGTGCGCAACCGGTTACCATGGCCTCTCAGTATATGATTCTGCAAAAAAAAATTCGTCGGTTAAAAAAAAAATGCTGTTCACATTTGACCGCGTAGGTAACATTTGCCATGTAGGAAACTGCATATATTTTTTTTTATAGCTGACGAAAAATTTCAGCGCTAATTCCAGAATGATGTACTGAATCCATGGTAACAGCGTCTTAATAGCGTAACACACTATCAGTCAGAATCTTAATCATTTTGAAGGATATTGCTAATCCATTGCTTCATATGTTCGAAAAATTTGTCAGCTCAACAACGTAAATAACGCAATGAATGTTGTTGAACTGTCAAAATGAAAGCTATTGCTACTGTCAGTGTGTTACGCAATTACCCCTCAGGTTGTGCGTCGATGTCCCGGCTACCCTGTATGTAAATTATTGTAATATGTTTGCTCACTGAATATTTCCGAACTTTCAAGATTCGTTCCCTAACTCGGTTTAAGGTCAAGTTCTACAAAAAAGTTGCATAACATTACAAACCCGTTACGTAGGGTTAAAAGGTCAACCGTAGGGCAGTGCTGTTCACACGACATGTTTACCATAAGAGCGAATCTTCGGTTCGCGATCTTGACATGATCCCACCATCGTGACGTCACTGATCGCGATAACTGAAGGTTGTTAAACTATCAGAATGGATTGTGAAGTTTTTGATCGTAATTTTAGTTGGAACTGATATTGTTTGTAAATTCATCTTTCGTGGCGGCATGAACTGTTTGTATAGCTCATGCTGTGCTAAAAATATTAGTCAGTCTGTAAGGTCTCTCTCTGCATCTTAAAATACCTACACTCTAGTTTAACAGAGGTGTTTTTATTTTAATTTTAATGGATTTTGTAGCCTTTTAACTTTTGTACAAATAATTATATATCCTTTTAGTATATCTACAACTGTGTCTATGCATTACTTTGGATAAATAAAAGTTATTATTATATAATTTTATGGTGGTGAGTGGCTTGTGGCTAAATAATAACAGCCGCACGGGTCGATTGTTCAGGTTCAGCTACGCTTGCCGCGGTTGGTCCGTGGATGGGTGACCATCATTACATACCAAGACCCCTCCGTGCCTCAGAAAGCACGTTAAAAGCTTAACATGCGGGACCAACGGGTCCCGCCTGTTATTCGTAAACCTTTGATAGTCGCTACGGGTCCCGGTCGTCAGAAGCCCGAAAGTCTGACAACCAGTCTTACCAAGGGGTATGTATTACTCAGTAACATAATTGTGAAAAGGCTAGGCAGATGATGATGACATTACCTACTATAAGGTGGTGACCAGAAGTACGGCCGTAAACGAAGCAAAAAGAGTAAGTAAGGTTCGTAGCAGGTGGCGTTCTGTAGTTCTGCCTATCCCCATAGGAAGAAGGCGTGAGTGTACTCATGTATGTATAAGGTGGTATTATGGTGATATGGATATCTAAGGTGAGTTCTATTTGAAGGCTATTTAAATGCACTCCATAAATAGGTATAGGTGGTGATTTTTGTACCGGCTAAACTTGATCAAGTATAGTGTGATAGGAATATTTTCTGATAAGAAAGAAATTGCAACTGGTTCTTAAGTCTTGTTTTTTCTCGTATTTAAGCCATATCGAATTACGCAGACTGACATATTAATATCAGCTCTGCTAACTTCATTACTGTGTGAATGAAGTTTAATTTAACTTAATGTTAATGTGTGGTTAGTGCCTCAGGCGTATGTAGAGTAGTATTAATAAATCGTTCACTTATTAAGTGCAAGTAGCAAAAAAAAATGTGATTACTCTATGAATAAATCATAAGTACTTAGCTACCATAATTTTAGGGGTAGGCGCCACGGTAGTCTGCGAAATTAAAATTTTCTCATCTTTTTTGCAATTTGCAAGTCAGTGTCAAGTTGTATGTTCATTAAAATATGATTTGCGACAGTAACAAATATGAATTTACCGAATCAATAAAATCAACAATACAAATACTTGAATTAAAATTGGCTTTAAATGACATGATAAAAAATAGTCTTTCAATAGGGTAATATGAACTTAGGAGAGATGTATTGATGATTTTTATGATTATAATTTTATAAATAAAATATTTTTTACGGCCGTGAATAATATTTCGGTCCGATACGATGACCTGCAAATTGCAAAAAATGTAAGAAAATTTGAATTTCGTAGGCTATCCTGACGCATTCGTCTTAACCATAGTTACAGGTAGGTAAGTTGCATTTTTTTAAAAGTAAATTATTGTAACCCCTTTTTAGACGTCAATATAGATAGGTAAAAATATTTTTCGCTGTTTCCACTTTTACTCTCAGTACAGTATACCGTTGATATATTACATTATGTAATTCTTTGAACAGGGAAGCCCTAATTGTCTGGTAAATTAATTAAAGACTAGCTCTCTATGAGACCGGCATTCAATTATTATTCAGTCAATTGTGGCCATCATAGGCGAAATGCCTTACAATTTCCTTTGACACTCATTCACACATTCTAACTGCAATTAATTGAAGTGAAATTCCAATCAACGTGCAATTGAAATGCATAGAAAGTCAAGAGTTACCTTTTCATGTGTTGTTAATTAATTTACAGTACAAATGACCTAACGTCAATAACAGATCAATATGATACTATTCTGGTAGGAGGTATGTATAGTACGATGACCACTACTTGATACTGTTAAAAAAAGGATATATATTTTATTTGTATTCATTTTATTATTCATTTGGTGTAAGGTGTTCTTTTGTTCATATGAAAAAATAATGTACTTTTGAATCGATTAAAATATTTACCGTCAGAATAAAAATATATATTATTAAATCATAAGCTATGTGCCTTTAGTTACCGCCTATAAAACCGATTGTAATTTGAGTCGGTTTCTTTTAAGACTGTTGCTAACGAAGTAACATGCTGTAATAAAGATAATTCTTACCAGAAGTGACACATAAACATGTTATTTATTATGCTTACGTGTAATACGTTCGTGGTGATTTGTCACACAAACGAGAATCCCACAGTAAAAAGATTACGGTGAGTATATTTTATAATTAAATAAAAGGTAGATATAGTTTATAGCATAATGATTGCTGAAGAGTGCTAAGGCGTCCGTGATATTTGCTCCCACGCTTACTAACGAGTTAAATAGTGGTCAAATGATTATTACGCACGCATCTGGTAATGTTAAGTCCATTAAAGGAAATAAATAGCAATTATGAATGTCGTATAAAAGTTGAGACAATGTCTAAATTGCCATACTATACCTACCTATTATTGATGCATGAATCATGTTTTCTTCATTTTCTAATGATAATCTAAATTTTATTTTTGTTACCTGTGTTTACGAAAGTCTGCTTTTCCAATTAATGTAATATTTTAGATAGATCTGGATAATATTATCGATGTAGAAAATCTTAATTAAGCTCTAAATTCGATTACAAGTTCCAATAAAAACAAAGATAAATAGATTATTAAGATTTTAAATGACTTTATAACGTGCCTCCAAAGCTATCTAAACGATCAAGTGCGCACAGTCGCACATTAGTCGCACGCAATCTGCGTTCGTTGGCCGCGACCAACCTCAATACAGGTTCAGGGCTGTGTTACATAACCATAACCAACGCGTAATTACTTCCGACTTTATCCTGATTTATTTGCATATTGCAATCGATGTATGAGAATACAATCGATACAATAGTTTTATGCAAAATTTGATTTACTCCCAACCACCATCAATGATGCAAAATAAAAATGCATAATGAATGGATGCTTTTCTTTGTGTGAATCTCAAGGAAATGCAGTGATTATGTTAATACAATGCAGGAAGAGGGGAAAAAACTTCATTAGGCTGACATAATATCTACGTCCTTATAAAGACTGGTTCTCACGCGCCGGCTGCTCGTTAAATATTGCACGTTCTCCTTGTGTGTCTACATTGTTTTTAGATACTGATACATGATACACGCATTATCATCTAGCCGCGTTTCTTGTGTACACGGCTGTAATGATCGAGTTTGATCGTAATTTAGGCAATTTACCTGCCTGAGTAAAGTTGGCTGTAAATACTGTTTTTGCTTGTTTTTGAGCCTAGTGTTAAACGCATGGCTTATTGGCAGACACTGGCCAGCCGACGGTCATAGGAACCGGGTATTCGCAGCTGATGTTATCAATGGATGTTGGTGTCCCATCCATCTGATTGGATCTCTCGATCGCTTCTTTAGACACCCACCACGGGTAGAAAATGTCATGACTTATTCTTTGCAGTTCAAAAATGGAATCATTCTGAAACCTTCCTTTTAAGGCCCGCTTGCACCACAAATCACTAAATACGTTGAGCGTTTACAACACGTACGTATAAACGTACAGGTACCTACACGTACTTACACGTTTATAACATCACTAGCTTCTGCCCGCGACTTCGTCCGCGTGAAATTTTTTGTTCCCCCGACCCACCCCGTCGCATCGCATTGCCTGTCCGCGCTATTACTTCGTTTTTGCTTAGCGTTCTTTCTGCCTTTTTTTTTTTTGCTCGGCTCCTAAAGGTCATAGCGTCATGTTAAATAGCCTATAGCCTTCCTCAAGAATTGGGCTATCAAATGCAAAAAGAATTTTTCAAATCCGACTGGTAGTTCCAGAGATTAGCGCGTTCAACCAAACAAACAAACAAACTCTTCAGCTTTATAATATTAGTATAGATTCAGAACTTATTTAGTCATTTGTGGCGCAAGCGGGCCTAAACAGCGGGGTAATATACACTTACAGTAGCAATGGCTTTCTTTTTGACAGTTCAACAACATTCATTGCGTTATTTACGTTGTTGAGCAGACATTTTTTTCGAACATATGAAGCAATGGATTTGCAATATCCTTCAAAATCATGCAGATTGTGATTGATCGTGTGTTGCTTTATGTGTGTGTGTGTGCTTTGTGTACTTTATGTGCTTTTTGTGTTACTTTGTGTGTTTTTTTTATGGTTTATCTATCTATCTATATATTTATCTATCTATCTAGCAACCTATTTGCGTAACACACCATCAATTACAATCAGCACAATTCTGAAGATTTCATTTCATTTCTGAAGGTTTTACCTATCTCTTCCTGCCTAAATTTTAAAACAGTTAATAAAATGTGAAGGCTATTTTAAGAATAAAACTCCGTAATTGAAGAAAAAGGATGCATCAATAAAAGCACACACACATCACAACTAGTCATCGTTATCAATGCTTTCCTGTATTGCAATCATAAACTTGAAGTTATCAAGTACAGTTGCGTTGCGCCCACTCTTACGCATGCTCCCAGGATAGCGGTACAGTTATTCAATACTTCGTTACCGACTGATTCTAGTGGCTTTCGAAGATATGAAGAACTTTATAGTGGACATTAATTGGTTGGTGGCGTTTAAGGAAAGATTTAATGAGCGGTGTTGATGAAACGTGGTTACAGTCTCGTGTCACAATTCCTGGAGGATTAAATGAGATGCTTCGTCATGAACAACGGGAAAGATGTTTCCAGTATCTTCCATGGACATAATATTAACATAGAAACTGAGGAAGTCGCCCTCGTAACTGCTTTAAAATTGCTGCTGGTTGAATGTCTATTTGTTAACCGACTTCTAAAAAGGAGGAGGTTCTAGGTTCGTCTGTATGTATTTTTTAATAGCTGCGTCCTGCGGTTTCACCTACATAAGTCTCGATCCCTTGGGAATATCGGGATAAAAAGTACCCTATGTCCTAATCCAGGTCATGCTCTACTCATGTGCCAACTGTCATCCAAATCTGTTCAGCCGTTTTAGCCTGAAAGCGTAACATACAAAAATCAAAAAAGTTAAAAAACTATTTTTTTCAAGGTCTTTTTTTTTCAAACACTTAAAAAATTAAAAAAAACGTTTATAAAAGACTCAATTAAAGGAAAGGGATACTATTCTAAGCTTCACATCATGTAAATACATAAAACCAGTTCAGATTAGACTATAATTTCCAAGATACCAAATAAGTCGTGTCCAATAATAACTAAAACCTATAAAAAAGTAGTGGACACACCGGTACTTATTAGAGGACTACTCATAATTATAGACACGCGTACTTGACAATATAATTAGCGGTCCTTTATATGTATTCAGTTTTTAGGGTTCCGTACCACAAAAGGAAAAAACGGGACCCTTATTGGATCACTTTGTTGTCTGTCTGTCTGTTGTCCCTTTATCTCGGGAACGCGTGGAGGTATCGAGTTGAAATTAAAACCGTATACTTAGGTCTACAGTCTCTTAAGCTGTAAAAAAATCACACTTATAAGTTAACGTAAAAAAAAGATACGGCCGTTTATGCCGCTAAAAACGTATATTTCGGCACTCTGGTACTTCCCGTTGACCTAGAATCATGAAATTTGGCAAGAAGCAAGGTCATGTAGCACAAATAAAGGAAAAAATCCGAAAACCGTAAATTTGTAGTTACATTAAAAAAACCGTATAAAAAATTAAAAATAAACTATTTACGTACATACCTACTTTGTACAGGATTCCGTACAAAGTAGGTATGTATTATATGTACGGTGCGCGAGTCCGACTCGCACTTGACCGGTTTTTTTATTGAACGATGGGTTTCGATAGGGAAAGAACTTGTTACAATTATGTACAGTACCCGGCGGTAAATATTGCACATCGACCTTCGGAAAGAGACAATCGGCTAATTTCGGCTTCGTAGAGCGTTATCTCTGTCGCACGAAATACAAACAGTCCGGTATATATTAGGAGCTGTCAAAACAATTATGATTTGCTTCTTTTGATAATTATTTTTATTCTTTGTATAAAATACAAAAAAAGGTAAAGGTCGATGTGCAATATTTATCGCCGGGAACTGTAACTGCCGTAACCTGTGCTGGCACTATGCATGTGCCATTTTAGGGTCCCGTACCCAATGGGTGCCAACGGGACCCTTTCACTAAGCCTCCGCTGCCCATCTGTCTGCCACAGGGCTGTATCCTTTGAACCTTATTAGGTAGGCAGTTGAAATTTTCACGGAGTGTGAATTAGTATTGCCGCTATAACAAAAACAATAACAATAAAATAAAGTAAAAAAAATTGGGGGTTCCCATACAAGAAACGAGATTTTTCGGCGTTTTTAGGAAATATTGTTAAGTATTGTACAGTGGTACGGAACCTGCGTGTGCGAGTCCAACTCGCACTTGGCTGCTTTTTAACTTACTTATTACATTGTGTGCATACCTATACATAGTGTGGAGCGTAACGTGGAACGGTCCTTTATTGAAGTAGAAACTGATGAAAACGGTCATCAACTGCGGGGTAATTACGTAACACACTGACAGTAGCAATGGCTTTTATGTTGACAGTTCAACAATGTTCATTGCGTTTTTTACTTTGTTGAGCAGACAATTTTTTCAAACATATGAAGCAATGGATTAGCGACATCCTTCAAAATGATTCGGATTGTGATTGATAGTGTGTTACGTGATTAGGGTGCTGTTTTTAGCCTACTTCAAAAAAGGAGGATGTTATTTTTTAGTAAATTGTTGTGACGTTAGGTATGCGTTTAGGTTATATGGTACTTAATAATGTCAAGTAGAAGATTGTAAAGACATATTAAATTAACTAATAGACTGGCTATAAAATAATTATGGCACAAATAATTATCTTGGATAATTTCGCAATTAAACTTGAGTGTTCTATCATTATCGTGGCGTTCCAAATGAACATATTTTCGACTGCAACTGATTATACATACCTACTAGAGATGCGCCGGGTACTCGTTTATTACTCGGTACTCGGCATACTCGGCCATTTTGGTAGTACTCGTAATCTGCCGAATAACTCGTTTTGACTGCCGAGGTACTCGAAAAAAACTCATAAACTTATGACCTGTAGTGCTATTCTGTAAAAATCTCACCGTGAAAACCTAAGTGAAGTGAGCTGTCAATCACTAGCATCATGTGGAATGACAGTTTATTTCAAGCTCACTTCACCTAAGTTTTCGAGATGAGTTTTGTACAGAATATATTGGCTGACCTATGTATTTACAATATTAATGTAGATTAGTTATTGTGAGAAAAACACGTGAAATAATCAGCCTCTCGTGGTAATCTTAGATATTGGTCTAACCCTACAGTGATGGCATTTTTTGGATCTTCACGCTGTTGCGGCGCTGTAGATGATAAGTCCTCATACTAATGCCAGAAACTTGCATGGCATTCTTCTAAAATATTTGAACCATTTCGTACACACGACCACATACCAAGCCATACATTTTCAGTTTTAGCTGACTTCATATTGTAGGCTTATCGTACAATGAGAAGTCAGCTTATACTGGAAATGTGTAGCTAGATATATTCCAATACCTGCGTCTACTAATCCGAGTTATCGGCAGAGTACTCGATTCGGTAAACATAATACCGAGCAATACTCGGTACTCGGTTACTCGCTAAAACTTGTACTCAGCGCATCTCTAATAACTACCTAGTATTTTAGTAGTAATAAATATGATATCTTTGCTTCTTTCCTTTACGGTTTTCAGATATATTCACAATCTGAAACGGAAATATAAGTACACGTTCCAAGTTATGATCTAAATAGTCAAGTTTATGGAACTCGAAGCACTTCTGTATTATTTAATATTGCGGAAAACGTACTCGGGAGACGGGAGACAGTTAATTTCGCTGTAAATATTTTAATTGTGTGGGTTTCAATTCTGGAATTGCATAACGGATTTAGAATACACAGCTCCCGAGGTAGTATAATTGGATTTGTTTATAGGATGGGGAACTGAAAAGATTTTACACTTTACGAAGCCTCCACGGATGACGATACTTTTGAGTTAGTTTCCGCTAGCATCCTTGCTAACTGGCTTATCTTTTTAACCACGAAATAAGCTATTTTATTGCTTGTGCCGACACGAGAAAAGACGCAGTTATTGCCCATCTTCTTTACATATTATAAAGTGGCTTTTCATTCTTACTGAGTGACCACGTTGTTCATCTAAATTGCGCAACGGATTTGATGCGGTTTTCACCATCATTTGTATAATTTATTCCGGATTTTTGATTAAACTTACATATAATAAAGAAATCTCTATGTTTTGTTCAGTCGTAAAAGCCGTGCGTACAGGGGCGGGTCGCTAGTATTTTATAAATCATAATCTTACGTTCGTGAACGCTACGGATTAATGGTATTTCGTAGAACTTTTTTCGTAGCAAACTACTACGCAACTTTCACCTAAGGAACGCCTATGTTGTACGTGTTTCTATCTCTAAATATATAAGGTATTTAGTAGGTTAAGGCCAAGGGTCTTAAAGTGACCTTATGATCTTAGGCCATCCTTAATCGCTGATTCATTTCCGCATCTGTCCCGTAAATCTTGGGCTATAGACTGTGCCAACAGCGATTCAAAGGCAGGCTATGACTTTCTGCTTATTACATGAGATACTGTATAGAAAACATTATTTTATCGCCTGTAAAGTAAACGGGAATTTTAGCTCATAATTCAGCTTAATAATGTTTAGCGTTATAGCTTTATTAGATAGCGTAGGAAATTATTAACCGTAGGCACTTTAATATTAATCATTTTTGTATTGGGATCGTATTATGCTAATGTAGTTCAGTTATGTATAGTTCTTGGACGTGTGGGCTGTGTACACTAGATAATTAGTGTAATACATAATAATTAAAAATAGTAAGATGAAGTCTTCGTGTAATTCAAGCAGGTTTAATCCTCGTATCACTACAGAAATGTGTTACGGATGTTCGTAGTAGGTACCAAGCGCTACTCTTTTTTTCGCTACTCATTTGGATGCGAGTATATTCAACTCAACCTACCGCAGTTCAATGCTGGACATAAGTCTCTTTCAGGCTGCACCAAAACACCCTGTCCTCCGCCTTCCGCATCCCCAGCCACCTTTTAAAGTCCATCTAGCTGAGAGGCGACCTACGCTGAACCGCGATACGCGGTCTCCACTCCAGGACTCGTCTGCTCCACCGGCCATCGGTCCTTCGACAAACATGGCCAACCCACTGTCACTTCAGCTTGCTTGCTCTGCAAGCTATGTCGGTAACTCGGGTAGTGCAGTACTTATAAATATTTATCAAGCAAACTGCAATGGCGGCACTTTAAGAGGGTTTATGACGTTTTCCCTTTTTTGTGAATTTCTGTTAACATTTTGTGCTTAATGTGAGGAAACAGATGCTATTATACTACATTGTTGTATGGGCCGCGATAATTACGTACTACTATATAATTACAGTTCCAGAGAACTGTAATTTATCGAATGGATAAGCTGTGTTTTTATAATTTTTAAGCTGTCATAGGCGTTATCATACAGTGCCGCTGTATAAACAGCGGCATAGTGTATAAACTTATAAAGTAGCTTTTACATACAAACATAAAATATATGAGATTAAAAAAGTTATAAGTACTTACAAATAACCCAGACTAAAACCTTTCAAGCTAAGAAGTAGAATAAGTAGCATTGTCTGCGTTTCCTTTTCATTTCTCTTTATATATAATAAACTAGCTGACCCAGCGAATTTCATATATACCGCTTCAGAATCAATGAGCCATTCCATACAAAATGTATGAGAAAATGATTTATTTTCATTATTATTGTTATCGTGAAATTTTCCCAGTTATTCTGCTATTCGGGGCGAGGCAAATCTAACAAATCAAAGATCATAATAATCGGTCCAGCAGTTCTTGAGTTATAAATGGTGTAACTAACCCGACTTTGTTTTATATATGTATATATATTATAGATAGATAACTAAGCAGTACCTTTATAGTCAAATGTTATACCTATCTCGTATCTCTTTACCATATAATTATTTGGCTGTGTGTACTAGTGATGTAACGGATATTCGCATTCGCATTCGCGAATATCCGCATATTTTTCAATATTCGCATTCGCATTCGCATTCGCAAAAATTATGCGAATATTTAGCGAATGTTTTTAATAATCAAAAAGGAAATTATTATATGCATGCATGTGAAATAATAATACAATAGATAACACTTAGACATTTTCGGTTTAAAGAACTTTATTTCTCATTAAGACAATCGTCACTTACATGAGAACAATAAATCTTATTACTAATTATATTATATCAGTGCGGGTAGAAGAAAACAAATAAAAAATAAACAAACAAAAAGAAGGGTCATTGAAAACAAAATTGAAAATATTTTTAAAAAAATATTTTTAAAATATTTTTATTAAATCATACTTCTACATACTAAATTAAAGTCTCATTTATGAAAAAAGAACTTCAGAGATCTGATCAAATCTAACATTAATCAGCCTTGTTACAACTATGTAAGGTTTGCATTTATTTAGTAGTATATTATTACTTTACTACCATTTTTAAATAAAGTTTACAGTTTCTATTTACTAAAAAACTAAACAATTACTTGAAACAAAATTATTAAACTTTAAATATCTTAATACATTAGATATTTAAAGTTTAATAATTTTGTTTATAAACTTCGGCTTTAAATGTATATTTTTTCATTCCACTTTATATATCTGAGGAATTAAATATATTTATAATGAATTAGTGATGTAACGGATATTCGCATTCGCATTCGCGAATGTTGTAGATAAATATTCGCATTCGCATTCGCGAATGTGAAAAATCCAACATTCGTTACATCACTAGTGTGTACGTAAATAATACAATAAATAAATACAATCCCTGGAGCAAAACTGCTCCACACAGATCGGCCGACAAAGCCCATGTAAGCTCAAAGTAAAAATCCCAGTTCCTCTTTCCACGTGTGTAAACAGGCTTCAACAAGTGGCTTTGTTACTAAGCCCTACGATGACAAGTGGAATATCCACGTTCCGCCGACTGATATCTGATGGAGATTAGACAGCATTTCTCGCTTATTGACAATGAATTATTTATCGGTTATAGAATTTTAATAGGCTCGCCATTTTAGTTCTTGCCTGGTGCTTAGATGCTGCAAACTTGTTACCTTCCAAGTAAAATATAGTTTTTGAAATGAAAAACAAAATCTAGATGTTCAACCAAATGCCTGGACAAAAAATGTTTCGATCAACCTCGTTATATTTTTTAGCAAATACAAAAACGTGCAGTTTTATCTCAAACAATTTATTGTACACTATACTTTTTTTTTTACTTTCCGCCATCTTAGACCACCTGAGGTGTGGCCACAACAATCTGTGACTCTGTGTACATTTGTCATAACCGCGAGATCACGAACGCGAGCGTTCAGACAATTGTGATTTTCAACCGTTTTTTTTTGTCTCAAATTCTCCAATATTAGAACAAGATGAGGGGTATTTTTAAAGATGCCGCTTATTTTCTAGTTTTTTTTTAATACTTTTAATTTAAAACTTGCTTCAGAGAGACAATTCTCGTAATTTTAAGAACGTTCACAGTCAGATCTCAGTCTCTATCTGTCAAAAATACCTTTAATTTCCCTACATTTTTGACAAGTTTTTGACATTACGAGAATTGGCCTTCAGTTTTCATTAAGGCGGTATTTTCATAGTAAAGAGTTCAACGCGTAGACATTATTATGCATACTTACCTAAACGTGTTTCTGTAACTGGCTTTATAATTTATGCTGTTTGACATAACGTGTACATAATTTAATCATGCTCTCTAGAGTTCTAATGAAAGCATTTATGTATGCTAACATAACAACTAATTGACCCTTTCAAGATGTTATGAAATGAAAATAGAATTTTGATGAAATGAAATGGAAATTTACCAGAAGAAATATAACCTAAGTATAAGTTTTATTATAATAAAACTATACTTAGGTATATTTCTTCGAACTTGCTTCCCCCCTTTTACGATAGTAATATAATTTATAGATATTTTTTTATTGTGATAGGTACATCGTCTAAAACGTCTTTTAACAGGTTATTGCATTTGTGGAGATTGCATAATAGCTGAGAAACAGGAATATTGCAATGTTACATGGCAGTATAAATAGATGTAGGTAGTGTTAGTTCCTTCCAGGTTGTACTGCATCACAAAGAAACTACAGCTACTACCAGTATATATTATAGCTATCGACTACAAAAAGATTGACTACCCTCATAAAGACGTATCTCTTCCTGTTGAAGCTATTGATTTAAGGGTTGATCCTAGCAGGCAGACAGCGCCATCTATCGTTACACAGATCAGATCTATGATCATACATAAACTTAGTTTGCTTACAGGAGTTTCCGGGATTCAGTTACCAGTACCGTAACTCAATCGCTTTAAGATTGTATCGAACGGCCCGATATCAATGCTAAATCAATCTGATAAAGATAAAAAAACAAGGAAATTCAACGCTTACCAAACAAATGAATAATGAATTAAAGATACATATATACAGACACCTCTAATTTAGACGTATATACGTAAATTTTTGTATAAGGCATATAATTTGCACATATACGACCAAGTGGCATGTCTATAAGAAGTAAACCTCTATGCTCAACTGATGTAATCATCCTAAAATTATATTGGTAACTGGACACCTGAGGGCCAATTCTACTAATTTAAAACGTTCAAAATCTAGTCGCAGTCTCATCTCAGCGACAAAGAAATGTCAAAAACTTGTCAAAATGTAGGGAAATTTGAAGTATTTTTTGACACATTGAGACTGAGATCAGACTGTGAACGTTGTTAAAATTAGTAGAATTGCCCCTCTGATTACTGACTGGTAACATACATGCAACTTGTATTAACACCAGTAGCTTGGGTGTCTCATAAAATAAATTTGATGAAAACATGAAAAAATTGCCATAATAACTTGAACCTACCGTTTTTAATGCTATACTAGGTAGAGATTATGATGAAGGCACGGTTGTAGCTACCCCCAAAAAATAAAAATCTCTATATAAAGATACTTTAATATAACGCCCGGGTTAATCTTATGAGAGCGCCATATCTTATTTAAATGAAGGTTACTTTCATCGAAAAGCAAGAAAATTCCTCCACAGATAATACCACAAATAGAAGGATATCATAAAGATTGTAACATGAACATGGTCTTGTTTACAACCGAGAAAGTCAGTTTAAAGTGCGTTCACGAAAGAATTCCCTTCGCCGTAATGTTGGCACCATTGCTTTTCATTGAAGGTAAAACAATTCTTCAATGAAAAGCAATGGTGCCAACATTACGGCGAAGGGAAATCTTTCGTGAAACGAACTTTACAAGCGTTTTATCGGCATTCCTTCTAACTTAAAGCTATGTTCACGTCAGCAACACTGTAGTCAAATTCAAAACTACGCTAATAATGATTAAGCTGAAGAGTTTGTTTTTTTTTGTTTGAACGCTTTAATATCTGGAACTACCAGTATGATTTGAAAAATTCTTTTTTGGATTTGACAACCTAACAGAGCTGAAAGTCATGGGGAGAGGCTTTTGCCCAGCTGTGGGATCATACAGGCTAACAGTAACAGTAACCCAATGCTTGATGCTTGCTTGCGTATAGTTACCATCAGTAACCGAGCAAAAGGAAAATAAGTCAGAAATAACGAAAACGTAAACGAACGAAGCGAAAACGTAGTAACAACGCAGGCGGGAGATAGGATACGACGCGGTGGGACGAGGGCCGAAAGAGTTTAATAAAAATAGGGAAACTTCTTCATATTTCCGGATAAAAAATCCTATGTTTTTCTCCGGGTCGTGTTTAACCTTTGCGCCAATTTCCGTTGAAATTGGTCCAGTAGTTTAGGCACCAAGACTTAACAACAAACAGACACTATCTCGGATTTATATGTAGGTCGTAGGTTCGAAATTCAGGCGCTTTGTGTAAATTATATCATCACCACTGCTCTCAAAAAGGTAAAGGAATAACATCGTGAGAAAACCGGCATGGCCTAGAACCAAAAATTCGAAGACATGTGACATCTACCAACCCGCACTGGGCCCGCGTGGTAGATTATGGCCCACCCCCTCTCACAAAGAGGAGGCCTGTGTCCCAGCAGTGGGAACATTATAGGCTGAGTTAGGTCCTGCCTCCCTGACTTGTTAGGAGGCATTTCGTCATGAGTCACCCACTGGAACAATATTGAAACCAAATGCAGGACCATAAATGGGGGAACAATAAATCTTATTGACGGCCCTTAAAGTTTCAAATTATCTCTATAAGGTAGAGGTACGCATGAAATAAAGAATCCGCACATTGAAACTGGTTAAATAGTTGAACCTATTTCAATACAATATCGTTTGTCACATAATGCTGACCATTATTCTTTGTACCTAACTATAGACTTAAGGCTCCTACAAACAGGCGCGACACGCGATATAATGTCGCGCGATACAAAGTAGGGATGTTACGGAGCTTCGGTTCCGATTCCGAAAAGTCGGAACTTCCGATTAATTTTACACCTCCGATTCCGATTTCGGTTCCGATAATTTTGAATCGGAGTTAGACCGAAGTTCGAAACGCAGCGTTACACGTGATGACGTGACTAGAGCGCCTACAAAAAAGTTTTAACTTGTCACCAGGGTAATGTTTGTTTATTTTATACACGCTCACGCTCACAAAGTCTCAGTTTATTGTTTTGTTTGTGGATGTTAGAAGAAATAGAAGAAAGATGTTTTAAGGGGAGGCCCCTTAACACATCTTTCTTCTACTCCGCCCCGGTTCCGGTTCCGATTCCGGTTCCGATTCCAGTTCCGATTCCGGTTCCGATTCCGATCAATCAAATTTAAAACCTCCGATTCCGGTTCCGGTTCCGGTAAAACGACATCCGTAACATCTCTAATACAAAGGCACCGCAAGTCGCGCAATGAGCGGTGCCTTTGTGTCGCGCGCGATTATATCGCGTGTCGCGTCTATTTGTAGGAGCCTTTAATAGGTATACTTTTTAGTTTTAGGTTATTAATGCAATGCATCCTATTTGTATGGATGCACCTGATATCGCTGCACACAAATAACCTTGCCATGACGAAATATATGTAACATTAGATGTATTGAATCTTTTTCGTGTATTTATTCAATACGTGTCCCAACTGCATATTATGTATTTAAAATTAGCTTATAACGAATGTCGTTGCAGTAATAAAATTATATGTCCTTATGTGATATCGAAACAAACCTGGTACAGCCTACGCACACTTGCACTGTTTCCACAGAGGTAACTAGAAGTTTGTTGCAATCTAAACAGTATAAACTGACGCAGTAAATTTCACACAGCAGAGCCCTTGTACCATAGCATAGATTGCATAGTTAACCATACTTTGAATAGTCCAGTAAATCTTAAGGGACACCGATTAGCCTTAGTTTAGTACAATATTATTGCCAGGAATATATTTATGGCTTTAATTAGCATAATGTCCGCATTCGCTTCTGATAGAATAATCTATAGGGTATATATACTACTGATAACAACCATTGAACAACGGTTTAACATTTATCATTTAATGACGATTAGCTGAAAATTCTGTTAGCCGACTAATAAATGCTACAATTAGCAATTCAATAGTTTCAAGTTAAATACGGAAGGCATTTGTAACTCAATCCAAAGACTAACTCTAAAAATAAGCAATCTTTTTGTTAAACGGGTCTGTAGATATCACGCAATTCAATCCATCAAAGTCGACTCAGAATTTCTTGAAGATCAATTGCACTTATATTACCCCCACAACTTTATCACATAGATTGCTAACTGCCTTTAAAATAGCCTAATAAACGCTCTTAACATTTTATCTCCTGAACAAATAACCAAGGAACTCGCAATCACTAGAAATTAACTGGCTCAAGATCAGCCGTAACTAAGGCGACACTAGTGAAATATCGATGCATCAGAACGTCGAACGTCGCCGTCGAACATAGTTACAATGTCGTGACATTCAGGAAACCAGCAAGATAAACAGTTCGGAGATCCTAAGCTACGTCCTCCAGATCGAGTTACAGATTGCCGTGTTGCCGTCTGCCAGGGAATTTGTTACGGCCCGCTCAAGTAGCTGGATCACTTTAACAAGCACCAAACAAAGCGTGGAAACTATAATAAATAACATTTTCGAGGTGTGCCCCTCGAAAGGTAAATTAATGGCCTCTGCTTCCAGTCAAGCAGATAAGGATGTGTGGCTACTTTGTATTCGTAAAGGTTGACGCGAGAATGCAAATAATTTATAAGAGACAAATAAATGTTCTAGTAACGGCTCGTTAGATTCGCACTGCATTGTTCTCGCTATAATGGTTTGAAACAGAGTTATGGGCTGGTTTGAATTTACATTTGCAGGCTGTCATCATGAAATTACCACCAGAATATTAATAAAGAGGAACGATATACAAATAACCAACTAAATGCACAATTTAGTGCCTACTTACTTAATATGTTGTCCTTATTTAAATAAACGTTCACAAGTCAACGCGTAGGCCGCAAGATAAGTGAGAGAACGACGGTTGGGCGAAGCGAAAGATTTTACTTGTACGATAGGAGCCCTACCCACGCTGGTCTGCGACACAACCGCCACGCCTCGCCAGCCGAGATAACCCACCTTTAATAAGATAAATTGAATTTATCGCGTATTAAATCTACTATTACCGCATGGTTCATGCGTGGTCCACTCATATTATGCCCTTGAGATACGGCTTGCGCTAAACGCACATAGATTTTCCTTAGATTGCTAGCCGATATTACCGGCACAAGCGCACGACCATCCTCCCCATTAAACCGACACAAAATAACGAGGCTCGCTCTAAAACTTTAAAATCCAAAAATTTCCTAATAAAGTTTCCTAACGCGATAAATTTATCCGCATTGACGTTATAAACGCTTACTTTCCTTATAAAGCGCTCACGAAAGTTGGAGAAATTCGCTTGAATTGTATCGTTAAATAGAACAATGCGAACCATTGAAAACGAGTGGGTAAAGATTTACATCTGAACGAGAGGCAGTGGTCTTCATTGTGTGCGGGTTCCCAGCGGCCTCCAGGACGAACGCGGAGACACGACAATATTCTATGCGATATCGAGTATCGATGCAGCCGCATCTATGTATGCAAAGGCACGCGCGGTGTACAGGGAACCGATATCCCGATAAGGCGGTACCGATCGTACATAACGCTTATCCAGGCGATGTTGGTGCGCTTAGCGCCTATACATTTTACTCAGCATGTTCCTATGTAATGAATAGCTCGCCGACACGTAATTGGCTAGTGCAACCCTGCTAGAACTCGTAAACAGTCCTATTTGCCTATGCGGATAAATGCGCATGTACGCTACCGGACGGACGGCAAGAATGCCACGGCTGCGTCCAAAACAATGCTCACGATTCCACAATCTGAAATATCTGTTAGATATTAGATGCCTCACAAACGCCGTCCAAGTTTGCAGTTATTGCTTTTTTGCTTCCAGTGTTCTGCAGTTTTGCAAAAACCAAGTACAATACCCGTCCAGCAAGAAAACCATTATATCCATAAACAAGGCTACTTCGTACCACCGTATTTTTTGTGTCCATCTTATCTAGCTGTCCATGCCATGTATCTGTTGATCGGCCCGGGAAATGCCCACAAAAGCTGGTCCCGTTCTTAGAGTGCTTGCGGTAATCACTGTCGGCATCAGTCTCCTTTGCGATCACCGCTCAATTAATCTCTTTTTCTCTTGAATCCATTGTCTTCCCTGTTTATCAGTCTTACATGCCGTTTGTGTGTCACATTAACGGTGAGCGTGATGCAACTCTTCGTGTGACAACGTTGAAACATTTTTTGCAGCGCGTTCGATCATTGTCGTAATTGGATTTTTGTGTTTGAACTTTGAACATCTATTCCGTAAGCTGCGCGGCGCCAACCTCTAACCAATGGTTGATGCTCGAAAATACTGTAGTGAATTACGGCTGCTATTTTCGTATTTTGCCGGTGTCATGGCTCGTGCTCTTTTGCTTTTTGTTACTGTTTATCGCAGCAACCAGTTCGCCGAAGCATTTAGTTTTGTTTTCAAATAATGGCGTCTTCTCGTACCTTAACGAACGAAAGTTTCTCGCATTCGAGCCCAATAATGATCGTATATCACCTCGCGTATTGTTAGAAAGTATTTTAAGCAAAACTCATAACTTTGTTTGCATTATTTATGTGCTGCATAAATTTTACGTTTATGTCTTTTCAATATAATTGCACTATTATTAAAAACAATGGTAAGTAATATAATATTGTTTACATTGATACAGGCTTTCACTTTCTTAACAAAGTCTTAAGCTAACTTTAGGTTTCTACTATGTAATTGAGGTATTGTTGCATCTGAAGTTTCTCAGAGATAAATTACATATTCTTGTGCAACTCTTACACGGAGAATAGCCATTCTCAGGTCTGTTCCGTCGTTTTGAACAACGGTCATTAGTTGATTCTTCCGCTAACTGCGATACTATGGTGCGAAACTCGTTCTGAGCACATGCGTAATGGCCGATCGGGCGTATCGGGACCCCTGCACGCACATACGTCGTAAATTACCCATTGAAGACTTGCACAGTGAAACATAGATACTATCGTTTCACGCCTGATAAAATCGTTTTGTGAATATCTCAATTATAAAACTGTTGCATTTTTTCGATAAAAAATACTTTTGAACTAAGAAACAGCAGCTGTAACCGAATGCCGCAATTATTAAAATAATCTTGGGGTTTTTAAACTACATAGCCCTAACATATCACACGCAATCTATGTCTATGCAAGCTTATATTCATTTATATAAAACTTCAATTACGTTGTGATAATTTTAATGACTCTAATGTTTGCTTCTAAATTAATGATTCGTTTTGTTTTCCACGATGTTATTTGTAGAAAGTTCAGTACTGTCAATATATTAAATTGGCGAAGCGTTCCGATCACGATTAGACCCGGCGCTCACAGGCCAATCCCTCGATGCAATAAGAAACAGACTTTAATTTCTATCGTGACAGGCCGCGCTATTCCCCTCTTATTAATTGATTAGATCGCTTACAACGTTGCTTAGTTTAAAACAATTGTTAATAACAATCGCCAATGTATCGTTGCCTTTATTAGTTTGTATGATTCCTAGAAGCGATCACGTTTTATTATAATTCCCTAGCTACAGTTCAGTTTTCTGCGATGTTTCCTGGTAATGTATGTTATCTTGCCCCGGAGTCATTGAATGGAATATTAAAACCAGTAGCAGATTGGCTACAGCTGATTTTATATTAGATCATGTTTCCCATAGAGTAAGCGGTCGTGACTCTAGGTTGTATATCGTTTTTCCTTGTCGGCTGTATTAGGTGTGCTCTAACCTGCCAGTAATGGATGCCGATAAAAAGCTTACAGACTGTGACGGTTATTGATAGTGGTACAATAATAATGTCTTTGGTGTTCTTAGAATTTAAGTGAAATATGGAGAGCAACAGTTTATCGTTTATGTTTTTGTTGCCAACAGCTAATATTCTTGATATATTTGCGTAGAGATATGGCATGTTTATCGTGTTATTTCTATCTCCAGAGCTATGAAAAGGACATTCCTTCCCATCATCTCTTCTCGCGGCTGTCAATACGAATGACGTTCGAGGACGATAAGCGTTTATTTTTCCGATCAATCGCACAAATCTGTTTTGATTCAAGAACTGGTACAGCCAGTTCTTTATCCATGGTAATATTGCAAGTTTCTAGTTTGACTCAAAGGGCTTGCCGACCTTCGGTACCCCTAAGGAAACCAGGTTCAGTTTATGTAATGTTATCAGTTTACAGATGGATGTTGCCACCCATCCACTTAAAATAATAACTAAGTCGATGTCCATGAAAATGTATGGGAAGGCGTGAATCCCACGGCTTTGCTGTAGCTACAATATTATAAAGTGCAAATTCTTGTTCTTAATACCGTCATAACACTTGTACAATGGGGAGGAAACTATTACCTGTATCCGTTATTTCAGTGTTGGATCATATTAAGTACAATAACGTAACAGTTTTATGTCTTCTAATCGCACTATTAATAATAACTGACACATGTATTCGCAGTTCGGTAAATATAACGTCGTCATAAACTAAGAATGAGACTAGGTTTGCAGGCCTTATAAATTACTATCGCCTGAGGTGGTTCTAAGTGTTGGAGTATTTCAATGAGCACTCTTTATACTGTATCATTATGTATTATAAAACTGTTCCTGATTTGCTTCCAGCTGTATGTAGGTTCCGGCTATTATCGTAAACGGCTGTACCTAGTTGTTTTGTGGTTTTCGCACTTGATGCTGTTTTGCTGTATTAGCTCAATTCGTTCAAAATGGGTAGGTTTGGAAACCGGTAGCTTTGCTTTGGTTGTTAGAGTAGATGAGTTATTTAATGGTAAACTGCATCTGAAAAAGTCTGTGGGTCGTCAATTCAGACTAGGGGACATCCTCCGTCTGTGCCTACTAATTTTTTCACTAAAAAACTAAACTCAATTGCTTGGTGAGCCCAGGTGTGAAAAACAACAAACAAAGAACTAGCGTTCATGTAGTCATTAAATAAAAGCTATTTATATTTTTAATGATCCCTACACTTCGTGAGATCAACTCGAGAATAAGGATTCCGCTGGCTTCTTTTGAATGTAATGGCACCAATTGAATACAAACCGTTTTTCACCTGTTCACCTACTCATTAAAATGTCATTCATTTCTGATATTTATTGTAAACTCATCTAAGTGTACCACGAACAAGATGCATTGTTACGTGTGCTGGGCCTTTAAAGCTCTCTTTGAATAACGACCTCATTAAATAAAGCGGTATCAACCAGAGGCCGCGCTTGAAAAACAAATCAACACTGATACATTAAAGACATCCCGTTCCATTAATTAAACTTGACCTCAGTCGGCTTTTCAAAACGTGAGCTTAAAATATTTACACTTCATACTGATGAGATAATAGGAAAGCTTTGGCCAAAGAAGGTAATAGATCAGCCAGACGTTTTGTTGTTCATGCTCGTGGATGTACAGCTTCATGTAAAACATGATAGGCCCTGAACGACGCACAATAAATCCTATCATATTGCCGTCATTATTGTGATTTATTATTTCATCGTTTCCGTAGACCACGACAATGGAGTTGCGCAGCTTTTCCTTACAATTTCTGGGCTCGTGCTTAGAGTTAACAGAGTCTAGGAAATTGCCCTTTCGCTGGCAATCATTGCGGCTGGCTAATGCGGCGCCGCCTGTTCAAATAACACAGCAGTGGCTTCCGCGTGGCTAAGAGAATATTTATTTTGAGGAAATTGATAGCGGTGTGCAGTCACTATAGTCATTAACGAGCCATGCGAACCACAGCTTCTTTAATTCCTTCGCTGAAGTTTTAGCTATTTTCAATCTTCACGGTAGCGTACTTGAAGGGCTTGTGGCTAAGTAATAACAGCCGCACGGGTCGATCGATCAGGTTAAGCTACGCTTTCCGCGGTTGGTCCGTGGATGGGTGACCATATTTACATACCAACACCCGTCCGTGCTGCGGAAAGCACGTTAAGCTGTTGGTCCCGGCTGTCATTCGTGGATCTTTAACAGTTGTTACGGATCGTCAGAAGCCCGAAAGTCTGACAACCAGTCTTACCAAGGGGTAATACAGTATTACCCAGTCACTGGGTTATGGAGGTCAGGCTTAGGCAGTCGCTCCATGTAAAATACTGGTCAAACCAAATCAAAAATCATTTATTCAAATTATGCTGAGAATCGGCACTTTTCGAACGTCAAAATTACAAAAGACGGTTCCCCAAAATGCCAGCCCTTCACCACTTCCTAGTGCTTTCGCTGGAAAGACGAAATGGCGCAACAAACTCCCTAACAGCACAGCTGTCTGCCGAGAAGCCGAACCCAACATAGTTGGGAAAAGGCTAGGCAAATGATGATGATTCTAGCGTACTTGAATGTCTATTATTAGCAAACACCTGTATTAAATTATAGTCTACTGGAACAGAAGTTCTTGTTACGTATTCTATTTCTCTGGGAACAGCATGTTGTCTAGATTGTTGTCATGTTTTTGTAAGTTGCGTGTCTGT
The DNA here is from genome assembly GCA_927399505.1 of Luperina testacea. NCBI lineage: Eukaryota > Metazoa > Arthropoda > Insecta > Lepidoptera > Noctuidae > Luperina > Luperina testacea. The sequence continues at coordinate 8,824,465 of OV656771.1, forward strand.
GCGCGGCACGCTGTTGATCGCAACGTGCGGAGAGCAGATAATGAATGTTCCACATTTTGTTCCACATTCGCGTCCACTAGTTTTATTTAGAACCACGATGCTACTCGAGTTTTCTCAAGTTTTTATTCCAATGTCCCTTACCGACAATCCATGCGCATGTATCAATTACAACTTAATTAAATCGATTTGCATAGTTAAATAGAAAGTCGCAACAACTATGAGCATTCCCTTAACGTTGCTTTCCATTTTGTCCCTTTTAAAGAAACTCTTGTTGCACGTAGTGGAACGTTGTTCTTCAAGAAGTTTTACCTTTAAAAACTCTTTGGTGACTACGTTTAACCTACTTGACTAACGTTTTGATGACGCATCGGAATTTTGTACTACATTTGAATAATCGGCCTTCACTGTCTCCTTTGACAAGAAGTTCTGGAAAAACTGTTCATGTCTCCGAAGACGAGCGATGCGATGAGAAAAAGTAATCTTTTGTGACTCGATCGCAGTCGTGACTTCTTAATTTTGTAAACGTTACAAAGTAAATGAATTTCAAGCTTGTATCCATTCATATACCGTATTCAGTTTGTTATCATGTAATGCATTGTTATAAATCCGATTTGTATTGTATAGCATTATGAATTCTACGTACTGTTTTTTTATATGTTTTTGTCAGTTTCTGATGATTCGTTTGTAGTTTTATTTTGACTGTTTTTTGAACGGACGTAGTGCTATTTTTATATAACTGGAATTTAATGAACAAGTGCGTGTAGTCTGTGTTTATCTATACTTAGGCCACACGAATGCGCTACTAACCGCGCACAAAACCTGCCATCAAAGGCGCCAAGCTTAATGCGACCCCATACCATGATTGTGCACTCTGATGCCAATGCTTCGCAACTAGAAATCGTTCGATCACAAACGCTAATGTGTGAAACTTCCACAACAAAAGTACCACTTAAAATAAATTATTGATCCAAAAAATATACAATCTGCGTATCCAATTTAATAACTGAAATTCAATCTGCTTGTGATTTCTACATTTCCTAGAACTTTTAACAGCAACAATACATACATTCTCCTGTTTAAAGGAGCGAAAGAGATATAACGAACGTCTATAAATAGATACTTTATAAGTAGTGAATTTCTCTTCCACTTTTTTCGTTTTTCTGAACAAATTGTCGTAGCGACGCTATTCAATTTTTGTTTATAAATCGTCCACTAAATGATTAAGGTAGTTCCGTTTGCATGTACAGTTTTGTTTGGTCGGCGGGTGTGACACCAAAGGCAGTGTTACAATAAGCGTTAGCGCCGAAATTGAAAGTGAGCGCCGCAAGTGCGCGTGCGTGCGTCGTCCGAGCAACGATCATAAAAGAATAAATACGACAGAAGTGTAAGACCGTACGAAATTACACCCGCACGGATTCGTTGTGCTACGTAATCGAGTTATGTAGTCGAATGCAAAAGATTTAATTGTATGACCTCATAGAAAATGTGTGCATCTGAGCATGAATGTAGCAACAAAGATCAAACTGGTAACAATACACATTCAAGTTTATTATAAGAAAGAAAACACGCGAACGCAAGTTACAGCACTTGTTAAGAAGTTCTAACATAGCTTTCTTATGATGAAGAAAGATAAGGCCTTCTATGACAAGCCGCCTCTTTGAAACATTCATTCACTACAAGGCTTACGTGAGTTCGCGATAATGACGCGTAACTACGCACAGCCCTCTATGTCTCTGACAACTAGTTTATTCCAAGAATGTGTCGATTAGACTACTGACCGGACTGCTTTATGACATGAGGAACATCTGTCATAGACACAGTTTAACAGATTAGAACGGAAATAAATTACTGTGATGTGCTTGATTTAGAGATGCGTCCGTTCCAACCATTTGTTATGCGAATGATGAATCTTCACGATTTAGTAGCACCTTAACAAAAATAATTAAAAAATCCGATTCACATGTCGTTCACAGAGGAAATGTTAATTAGCATAAGGCTAGATAAAAATCTTACGTTAATAGACTTGGATAGATAAAGTCTGATACAGAAAAACTAGCTGGAGCCAACAAGCGCGTTAGGAGAACTTCTTTGAATGCAAAAAACTTCTTAACAGTTAGGTATAACAACAATTTAGTAAAAAAAAATGACTGACTGATGCATTATTGTTAACAGCTAATAAAATAGCGACAAAAAGCCTGACTATACATTTCACCCGCTTAATAATATTAGGAAGTTCTTACCTTTAATTTTCTATTCAATTTCGTAGAAAAGTTGGATTTAATTTAATAAATAAACAATATGAACGTGTAAGAAGCCGCAGAACATAAAAGTAGAAAGGCCACAGAGAAAGGGCCCAACAAAAAGGTTGAATACTTTTTTACATTAGGTACCACGAATACGTTACAAATTGTCGATGGAATTTGATTATTCATACGATTTCACCTATAATTTCGTGTCTAAATTATAGACTTGAATCAATTTAAGGCCTAACATTATATTCTTTCTTTTATATTGTTCGGTCGTAGAGCTTTTATTTAGAGCAGTTCGATTGTGGAAGGTTCTTTTGAAGAATATAGCGAGATATTTCAACATCTTCAACTATCGCATGTTCTATAGCAACAAGGATTTCCATAACGGTCCCATAATACACACAGAAAAGTAAGAAGCCGTTGAAGAAATTTAATTTCACAAGTAGTTGTACGTTTGGGTAAATCGTTAAGTACATAATGGGACATAAATCTTCCAAATACATTTTCTACAACCATAATAAAGCTCTAACAGCCATTATCCGCCCATGCATCGTCATTAAAACGTGAACTTCTATGTGTTTACTCAAACGTTTAGGATTAAGCTCATATAAAACCAAGCCATTTCAATTTCACACACGATTCATTACTCAAAAGCGGCGATTGTCTAACGTTCTGTTCGTTTTTGAACAGAAGTGCGCACGCGACTGCAAATCGAACTTTCTTCCGCGCGTTCGGATAGCACCTGACAAATTGCTTAATAATTAATTATAGCTAATTGATGATCCTTTTAGGTTTGATTTGTACGGTTTCATGTTTCTATTTTTACAAAACGATGATTGAGGAATGATTCATCAGCAAGTGTAAGCTCACAAAACAACTTTTTTGGTAAGCTTAGATCTAACATGCGATAAACGGATTATATAAATTAGAGACGAAAGAGAAGTAGTGTTAATCAATGATAATTATGACACTAATAATAATCTGTTACGTCTTACACTCAAAGAAATACACATTAACATTTAAAAATGATGGAGGTCTATTAAGACAAATTGTAATGGATTCCAATCGAAACTCTTTGTTTAGAAAGTTATTTCGACGATAGCGTGTAGATAAACACTTTAAAATAATAGTGGCGCTTCCGGGTTTCAATTTAACATTCCTCATTCATTTTTATAGTCAAGACATCTGCTCGCAATGTAGTCGAAAATAATAACACTCATTATCATATATTGGATCGCTTCTATCAATTACTACTCGTTAAACTGAATCCAAATTACCCACGTAAGAGACGTTTAAATCTAATTCTATTTGTCATTTAGTTTCGCCAATTATTGTATGGACTGAGAATAGTAGGTATTAGTGAACTTTAGAAAGCTATGTGTAATTAACTAATAATGCCTCTGACATAAACTATTGTTACTGTATAAATTGTCAAATCTTAAATTTCAATTTGGTTACTATCAAATTCAAAAGCAGTGATATTTCCAATTTGATCTGTGATTTTCATCTAAGAATGCATATAATACGTAATAGTCGTTATCCCTTTATATAATACTGAGTGAAACTGATTGCTCATTGTGAGTGGAGTTATTACCATCATTGGAGCTTGTGGGAACTCGTTAGGAGCTACCCCGAGCACTGAACCCTTGCACCCGTTTTTCTACGCAAGTCTTGTGTGACTGCTTTTTGTCTCTATTAATTTTACTACAACACTCCCATTTTTGCGAGCAGTCGCCGTATGTTGTGTTTTATTAACAACTTCTGCACTTGTTTTTGCGATATTAGTTGCAAGATTGCTAATAAGAAAATCTTTGTGGGTATGAATAAGCAAGTGGAATTTTCGACCTCAAACTTGATACATATTTATAAGATCTGTATCTGTTTTATTGAAGTTGATCATCGTTGACCTACCGTCTCAGTGTTCACCTCTGCTACCCTTCGGAAGCAATACGTCTTACGTTGTAGATTACAATCTAAGTGAAAGGCTGTTATTTTGAACCTCGGATATGTTTACTAGAAATGGCCGATTTCTGTCGAAGATACGTGTATGTAATTTATTAGCGGGAATATTTCTCTTCAGATAGGTATCGTTCTCAATTGTTCTCAAGTTTTGACAGGTGCTTGTCGTACAATAGAAGTAGCAATGCTCGCTCCTAACCTTAACCGTACAATTTGGCACAACAATAAGACCACTGTTTCAGATCATCGACTACCAAGATCTAAAGTATGTCTAAAGTAATGAACCGAGTTGCTTCAAAGTTATATTTTCGGTAGATATCTAATCTAAATTTTAAATTCACAGATCTTGAAAGCAATGTTCGCAGCAATTATAGAATGCCACGGTACGTAATTTTGACTACCTTTTGGAATGGGCGACTAGAATCAATTCTATTTTTTGTAATTTCTGACGTTCAAAAGTGCCTTTTATGTGCCTATTTGAAATAAATGCTTTGACTTTGACTGTAGAAAATCAAAATTTCTTGCGTTATTGGTTCATTGATTTCATCGATTGACAACACTTTTTAAAGCATTTGCGTAAGCCAAATTAGCACTTCTTGATTTAAAGGAAATAAATGGTTGCAATTAAAATTCTATTTAATTTAATTAGTAGGTGCATCTGATAAGATTTAATTAACTTTTTTTTATTCGATAATAGAGCCTAATATTAAAAGGTTGCGTAACTAGGTTGTAAAAATTGTTGACGTTCTCAATACAAACGTTGTAATGAGAAATCCGATTCATAGTCATTGATAAGCTCGGGGTAACCAACCAACCAACCAATAAAATTAACTTCTGTTATGTATCGGTTAAAAAAGGTGTTCATACAGAATCCGTACTCTTACCAATTTATCGGTACATTAGCGCCGGTTACACGATCGGTAATCGGTAATTATCATTAGGTTACCGTTCGTCCACTCGGATTTCAATTGTTGATTGTGTCACTTTTACCTTTGGTAATTTAAGGTTATGTGCAGAACTTTGGGAGGATATAATTTGGGAACTGTATTAACAAAAATTTGGAAATAACAACTTCAGAGATATAATAAAGAAGATAAATACAAATACTGAAGATTTCATATTTTCTAAATAAGTAGCTCAATATGAAAAGTAAATGTAAATGGTAATATATAAAAAAATAGACGATAAAATGTAGTCCGGAGAAATACGAATGACCTAGAAAATCATGTCCTACAAGACTAGGCACCTAATTTGAGCATCATTTTATTTTTTTCCGCGCAAAACTGTCCACTTTAAACAATGCGGCTTCATCAATACCGCAAACACCTTTTTGCAAACTTTCTTATTTTATTTAGAGTTATTGTCGCATCTAAAATCTTAGTTTCTTTTTAATGATTATATTGTACGCAAACACGTAAAAGAAAACTACAAGAAAAGTGAGCTGAAGCTGTGTTCTCAATATAAAAAATCTCGACGCCTACCTCGCGTTGGAACCTCTTAACAACGTGCTTAATGAACTGCCACTTCAAGATAAATGTATGTCTTCATAAGATTATACTATATTATACTTACCATGTTCGAGTAAATCATGCAATTAGAACGTTTAAAGTCGTGCAAGCTAAAAAAGTAATAAACATATCAAGAATCAAATTAGTTTCATTCGAAAATCAAATTATCTGAAGAGCTCACAATAAATTCTGCGTAATTGGCAATGTAAACGTAGAAATCGTACGTCAGAGAGGAAAGTCCCTCATTTGCAATTCAATCTTGCTGTCTTTATTCGATCATATGTCAGTAGGCTGAGGTTCTCACATACATATTTATGGCTATTATCTACAGATGTAAGTTGCAAGTATGGTACGAAAACTATCCTGTCATCAAATCAGCATCGGCTCTTTGTCAGTGGTCGTTACCCGGCAATTTCTACGTGCCATGCATCATATTCGCGGGTTAATCGTAGGTTGCTTGTTTCCAACATAGTATGTAGGTTGCAGCACATTGTAGGTCAATGGAACGCGGCACGCGCTGCGCTTTCCTGCAGTTGTCTTATGCAGATGAGAATTATTTATTAACCCCGCGAGTTTTAGTTACCATGTTATTTGCTGCTTAAAGATGCTTACGATTCGTCAATAAGGATTCACTTTCAGTATTCTGGGTAGGGAATTTAATATTTTTTCACTTGCAAAATCTGTCTTATCTTGAATGTTATACGCAGTCAGTTCACATGTGAATATTTATAACTTTTAAAATGTATATAGTTACTCATTTGACAGCACATATCCTAATGCAATTAAGGAAGGAAGGAAGTTTTTAATGGAAAAAAAGTAATAATATCGTAATTATATATGTCGTAAAATCCCACTTAAGATTTCTCGACAATAATTTTCCAATATTCATTAAGTACTACAATTTTACTGTTGCTCCAATAAGATAATTTTCATAGTTGAATGTAGATTATCTTAAACGCTGACCTTAAAGTTTTACCTATAAAGGCCCAGTTTCCCAGGTGATATAAACTTTGAACAATGCGAATGGTAGAAAAATCTGAACCGAATCCAATTGTACACTTCCGTTCCCAGACATTTCTAGACCAATAGAAAAAACAATAAAAGGAAAGCTTGTAATTATCGGCTCGGTTGCCCATTACATGTTGCTGCAATTTCTTCCGAAAACAAGGGGCGTTATCCAACCAAATCGTGCCTATATCGAAATATGATTTGTTCAATAGTCTACTTGCATTCAACTGCCAATGCCTTTGCAATTCATTGAAGCGGTTTAGCTACGTTAACACGTACCCGATAAACATCTATGAGTATTGTTTTCTCATTTAGTAACTTTGAATCATTACGTTCAAGGCAATCCAATTTGCTATCGAATGATCGCTTGAACGATTTACTTTCTTCTTGTTCAGCTTTAATCTGATCTTCGAGATGCTTATCGCCGGTAATCACTTCAAAAATATTGGCTTGTTGACCCTTACGGTGTTATAGCGGTAATGCTATTGTCTATCACGATGTAGGTAAAGTTCGGGTGCCTCGGTAATTTTACCTTTTTTTTTGTGGTACAACAATGTTTCTTCTCTTAAATATGTTCCGGAATATTGTACAAATCAAGAAATACTAATGGTAAAAACTTTTACGGTTCAGTTGATATGAGCTGCGCATCGGAAGCACCTGTTAGCACATCTGGGTCAGTTTTTGTTCCCCGTTTTCACTATCCAAACAAACGCTGATCTACGTCACTTAAGTTCGTGCGCAGAAACTGAAGACGTTTCTGTTTAATAATCTGAGAAGCGAAAATGTGATTCCGGTCATGTAATATTTGGAACAATTGTGCATTTCTCATGAGTTAATTTCGCTTTTAAGTGTTGTAATGTTTAATTTTATCGTTGTTGTTTGTAAATTTAGTTTAATGGTAGTTAATGAAAGTGTTTCTATTACGTTTTTCTTTATTCATGAACACATTAAGTATTTTGTTTCTCTCTTTGTTATAGCGTAAAGTATGGATTTAAGCAGTGGTTACAAATTTCGCACACCATTTTGCCATTTCTTCTTATGTTTGTAACGTTGCGTGGCTTAGTTGGGCGTGACGCACCGTTTTGTCGGCTGCTCTTGCCGATACGGTCTACATGCGTTTGAGCATCCGTCGACTAACCCCTGGTTTCGGCTTCAAGTTTTCTTCTTCCATGGGGAAAGCTATCGATTTCTTGTCTGTAATATATATCAAATCATCGGACTTTCTTTTACTTGCATTAACTTTGTGTTAAACCATGTAGATATTAATTGGCTACAAAGCATGTAACCATACATGTGTGAAAGCGTTGATTTACAACAATTATAAAAGCTAATTAGGTATTACATCGCAGTTGTTTTTGTTCGTAAATATTCTTATATATTTTTATGTATAAATTCAGTTAAGTTTTTCAATTGTGTTCCCACGAGCTATTGAATATTCAATTGTGAATGAATATCGTGGAATGCTCTTACATCAATAATAATTATTTAAATTGGTTACAATAATACTGTCGGCAACCTTTCTTTTTTTCCATGAAGAACATTACAAATTACTATGTTATCAAGATCGTATTCTTAAATAACTTGTATAATGTGTTGTTTAGGTAATTATTTTAAACGCTTCCGGATAATTCGCCCAGTATAATGCGAAAAGACGTAACACAATTAGATTTTATAATCCAAAGATGGTTCTCTCAATTCTTTGCATTTCAAAGATTTTCTCAGCGAACTATAGTTTGATGGAGTTCAGAAAACAGAGAACGAAGAAGCAGTAGACCCTATCGGTTGTCGTTTATACTACAAAGGATAATGTTGCCGTTGAGACAGAGCAGTGTGTAATGCAGAGCATGATGCAGCTCTTGTAGCTAGAAAATCTTAAACTTAAATCACAAAATTTGATTGTATAACAATAGTCTAATCTAACTACTTCGTCTGATTTTATTTCACTAACTGTAAACTCAGTCTACGCGTTGTAGTTAATGTCTTCTCGACTCCACGTTCCAATATTAATAAATTCAACTTTATCGAGTTCATTTTCTTTCGTAACAATAGTTACGTCTTTGGATTAAGCGGTACTCAAAACGGTATTACAGTTAGCAATGCAATTGAATAGTTCACCGAGGTGGGATCTACAGGCACGACCACAGCCCAGTTCCGAGTGAAATGCAAGGTCGGGAACCGCTAAGTTATTGTGTTTATCAACTTTTTGTCATGCATCTCACCGAGTTGTATTGTTACAAACAACTGAACTGCTCCATTGAGACAGATATGCCGTGCGATACTCGACTCGGAAACGCTTCTTTTTTCATCATCTTCCGTGATGGTTGACGTCGAAAGCCCCACTTATTCTGACGCAAATATGTGTTGCAGCAGCGATTAACCACGATATGCATCAGTATGTATCGCTAATTAGATTCTTGTTAATATTCATCTTTCATTGCAGACAATAATAAATTCTAATTACAACACTGAATATTTGCTCTTGGGAAATCATAAATCTGTCGCTAGTGAATTGTGACGCGAATTCTATGCTTCAGTAAGTTTCCCTAGGGTTTTAAGTGTGCTTTAAGTTGTAGTGGCCGTCAATAGCTTGGCACCGGGCTGCACGGTTCATGACGGCGACTTTACGAAGTGGCTGTGGTTTGCTTTAAATCCGAAGTGGAAATGAGCTAGCAGTTAGTGTCCGTATTCCCTCCTGGCCGAAACCGCAAATCGTCGAGAGGAGACGGGGCTTTATAGTCGCATTTTGTAATAGCTCTGAGTTTCCGCCGCGGATGTTTGATGTCCTCACCTGTCGCATACCGTTAGAACTTCACGAATAAGTTTATCGTGCAATATTACGGTCGGTAAACTTATTTGAGTAATATCTACATAAGCACAGACACTTGCATGCTCGTTTTGCGAAGGGCCTTGTTCATATTAAGCATTTTACGCGCGAATATCTCTCATATTGACGTAAAGCACACCTTCCGTAGCTTGGTGTTTGCATTCCGTATTAGGACACTTAGCAGACTTTAAATACCCATTGTATGTAAATTCTAAGTAAACATCATTGTTAAGCCACTATATTTTCACATCAAACTGTTTACTTGAAATTATGGTTATTTGATGATATCCAACTTTATCTATCCTTTATTTTCTTAACAACTCTCATTCTCTTATTCAATTTAATTTATTTCTTTTATACTCATTTATTCTAACGTCTTTAAGGAATAAACTTGGGTCATAATCTCTCAATTACTGTGTTCCTTAGATAAACTCATTTGCAATTTCATTTATTGTTATAATATAAATTACTATTATATTATTATGTAATATTACTTCTATCTCAATTACATTCACATCAACTTCCAAGTTTAACGTTCGTTTAATTCATTTTGATATCAACGTAAATGGGATTATTATTTGAAAAGGAAACGTTTATGACGGATATTACCTAATAAAGTTTATTCCACAGATTAAGTTCTAATTCAGAACTTGATTGCGTCAATTCTTCACGTTACAGTTAGTTTACTTAATTATGTGAAAATACTGCAATATTATTTATTTATTATTCCCAACACAACTATCATTACAGGTTACCCCAAATCGGTAGCGTGGTCTTTATAATATGCCTTTGATTAATTATTTTAAGTATGATTGAACGTGGTTCCTTCTGTTTCTATAGGAGAACAGCTCGTATTTAATTTCACGATGATATTGATATTTGTATTTAGCCCTCAAACCGCTTAGATATCCCACAGGATATAAACACCGTACGCAAAATACGCGGTTTGACGCGGAGTTGCGAACACCAGCCCGTCTCACCAATGGAATATAAAAAAAAAATTAAAGGAACAAATAATTAGTAGGTATGGTGCTATTTAAAAAAGAAATATTGCCAGATAAACTGTCATTTAATGCCGTCTAAAAAGTACCTTCAAGTATAACAAACATCATAGAAGGACCTTTACGCAACCACTTGAATGGAACCAGTTCCGTCCAGTTGCTAACATATTCCCCATACCGCCTGTTAGTATAACGACCGGATTTATATGGAGTGGAATTAACCGCCCATGTCGTTCTCAAGTCTTCACCATTGACGTAGATTTATGATGCAACTGATTGGAAATTCGCTACAACTCATTGTAAATGTTGTGCATTGAAGTATTATGTTAAAAGCTTTGCAAATTGCGTGGTGAATGGGTTGTTATGTCCTGTTAAAACGATGTTAGAAATCTTTCTTTTTTCTATTTTCTGTCTGATGGGCTTTGCAAAAGAAGCGTATAGAAGTAAGAATATCCATTTATGGATGTGAATGCTGCTGGCTTTCGACGGGAAGTGAGAAAGGGTGTAATAATTAAATCAATCAATGACAATCTTGATGCTGAAATTAATATAAATCTATTGATAATATGCATTATAATGAATTTATTTTAGCTGTTGTAATTAATGCAGCAGTATTGTCATATGACATGGGCGTTCGGCTTTCCAAAGACGATGTTTATCTAAGGAATGATACTAAAAAAATTGATGAAATCAGTTTCGACTTCGATGTACCAAAAATAAACATAATTACATATTTGCTGCCTGGCAAAAAAATTGTATGTCACATTTTGACTCTGGATATCTATATCATTAGATATCATTGAAGTTCAAATTAAGCAATTATGTATAAATATTGGAGTCTACTTAACAACCTCATACGATTGCTGAATGCAGCAGTAATTCACTGCTACGTTTTATTAGCAGTAAATACATAATATCCCAACGATTGAATATAATAGCGTTCCTATCATTTTCCTATCCGTCTGAGGTCACTATGAAAAGTCACCAGTCCTGATGATTAGTTTGTATAATTTCACGGTGCCGCGTGAACTTCGCCTAACGGACTCGTCTCTCGGATTACTATAACCCCATGACATAGTTACATCGGATACTTCGTCAAATTGATTCTAGACTGGCTCATCTAGTGTGCCCTAAGGTCTGACTTTGACCTGACTGACTGGAAAATGATAGCTGAACTTTATTTTGCAGTCACGTTCACATAACAATATTAACCTTATCTGACTTCTCATCACGAAAATGTTCGTTGTGAACTAGATGTGATTCAAATAAGAACATTAAATTCTTCCGTATCGTAAGCAAAGTGCCTGGATTTTCTGGCTAATTTAAAACGATAGATCATGGCATGTGGTATGTACTACAATAGACCGTAACATTGTGAGGAAACCGGCATGTCCTAGAACAAAAAAATCGAAGACATGTGACATCTACCAACCCGCACTGGGCCCACGTGGTGGATTACAGCTCACTCCCTCTCACCGAGAGTAGAACTGTATTGTCCAGCAATGCGAACATTATAGGCTGATTATCTACAGAAGACAGTTTTTCTCCCTCATCGCCTTTTTTTACAGAAATCCTTTTGTTCTCAAGTTTGCGGTACCTATTTAACCTCCTTCTTTATCTTAGCTTTTCGCAAGCTCCGGTTTTCTTCGGGCCGCGTTCTCATTAGCGAACTAAAGACCAGTTTCTTAATCCCTGACACACGAGCCTCGTGTTCTACGAGAACCAACTACCGTGTGACCTTCGTAACCTTCGGAAACTGGGTTTTCGCATTATGATGTTATCAGTAAACCAATGGATGTTGCCACTTGCTCACCAGATAGTATCATCTGACACCTGTAACATATAGGGTTGTCTATCTATCGAAGTTAAAGCCTCGAGAGTTAGGAATAGTAGGGCCTATAATACGTAAAATAAAATGTATTAAACTTAAACGTTTCTTCGTGTTTGCACAGAGGCTTTCTTGGAATATTTCTCCAGTTTCGTGATCATGTCAAGTTCCCGTGACTATAAAAGCTTGTAACATCTAGATTAAAATGTTTCTGCAGAGATAAACATTATTGTTACGGCGACATTGTCCCACTTTTTGTATAAGGTTGTAAATGCACTAGGCTGTTAGGTTACGGCAGTCTATCCGACATTCTGAAGTATACGTGTAGCTTGTCGGCGCCTGTCGCTGATGAGATGGCAGTAACGCACGTAGCTTAGCAGTCGGAACGCATGGTGTGGCGCCTGCCTAAGCCTTTCAATAAATTAATTTTCTCTAAGCTCCCTAAGTATATAATGAAGTCGTTATAACATTACCGTAGCGTATTTGCTGATTTATAATCCTCTTAATGGTGTTATAACAACTTGTTGTATTTAGGGCTCATAATAGGAAGCATAGAGATTAGGTCTAGGTCTCTAAGGCCAGGCATATTGAGTCATTAATAAAGCCCCGGTCATTATAAAGCTCTAAATTAACCGTAACAGCCGTTACGGTTAACTTAGAGCATTATGATGACCGGGGCTATGCTTACGGTTTTTCGTCATATCTCATGGAGTTAACCGACAAACATACAGTATGAATGCTTAATTAACGTTTAATTTCTCTATAATGTTTCAGGATTTATTAATTGGTCACACATTGTTTATTATGGTTTAGATTGAAATTACGAGGTACTTTATGGTGACAGTTTTCCATTACATTTAATTTTATTAACCAGCTCTGAAAGCACATTCATATCTCTCTTATTTGTCTAATCTGTTCATTAATTTGAACAAAATATGCAATGAATTTGTCTTTATTGGCAACCAATTATCTATATTGATGAACCTTATGCCTATGGCTAATTGGCTATACATAAGTTAACCCTTCGCAAGTGGCAGTTGTGGCAGCTGGAACTAATGTTACGTTACTTTATACTCCTGTATCCCAGTCTATTAATGGAATTGGAAACACTACTATTACCATTTAAAGCGTCGTGCAAATAGATTCTATTTGCATATAGTGCATTTTTCTACGCACTATTTGCACGGTACTCCTCGACATTTCCTCTGCTAATTGCGAAACATCGGTACAATCGTCAAGTGATACTCATACGCTCACGGTTCGTGACTAGCGCATTAACACAACGCTGACCCGCGGCGCTTCTCACGCCATTGACTCCTTTCTGGGTTGAAAACCTACTGCTTACCATCGGTAACTGTGCTTGCGATGCACTTCTACAAACTCAAATGACCTGTCAAATGCCCTTCGTTTTTCACTCTAGTGATGCTCGCTGAGGGCGACAACGAAGTAATGAACTGCAAATAATTAATTTGCCTACCTTTTATGGGTTTAATCCTTCGAGATTTATTACCCTCATGCCCATATTATTCGTTTACCGTTCCTGCATAGTCATGAATTGAATGTACCTTGAGACCAAATGTCAGAATAGAATAAGCCTTGTGTACTGCCGCTTGAAAACTGACTGTTAATAAATTGAAATCTGATTAACACTTTAATGGCCTAGGACTTGGCAAGCAAGACGATTATGTGTATAGATATTTACGTCGCTATGAAATTCCATGGTTAGCCCAGGCTTGCTTCCGTCATAATATTTGAAGTACAACCCTGACCGTTGGACATTATCACCCATTTTCAACGAATCATTGAGGTTTGAATTCGCTTGCGGTAAGACGGACAAAGCCGATCAATCTCTATAGAAAGCTGTATTGTACGAAGGTTGTAAAGTTCCGTGAAGTTTCCGTGAAAGAACCACAATAGATAGATTGTTTAGGGCACAGCCACTCGATTTTGGTCGAATAACAGTTTGTTCGATGTTAAAAATGTGTTGACTCTAATACCAAGTGATACCTATTTTAAAGCAAATGGGGCTGAAGGCCGTTTTTCCCTAATAAATCGTGTTGTCATTGATAACAAAAGCTTCTAACTGGACATCTACGTTGGCTTGGAACTTAGTGATTTTCAATTATTTTGTCATGTTGGCATGAGTTGAACTTTCGTTCTCTCTTTCGTTCGATGTGTGGAATTTGGAAGGTCATACTAAACAGCTCACTTTTTACAATGACGTCAGCAATTTGTAACTGGCTGACTACCGTGCACGAACACCAAAACTTGACAGCATACATAACAGAGAGACAAAATGACAGACAAAGCCGTAAATCTGGAATGAACGGTACTTTCGATATTGAATTAGAACAAGTTCTTCCTTTTTTAAGCGTGTCGCGTAACTTATTTCACCGTATCGGAGGGGACACGGCTAATTCCATCTGTCTTATGTTTTTTACTAAAATTTCAATTAAATCGACGACGTGTTTCCGGTTCGTCGGTCATTTGTGTTGCAGCGCCTTTTCTTGCCCGGGGCCCTTTGCCTATACAATATGGACCCAAATTGCCCATCAATGATTTCTCAACGGCTATTGTGCCGCCTCCGTGGAATTTGTATCTAACGGGAGATATCTTGCACTCGACTGTGGCATAAATGTGCGTGAGATGCATTTCGCTATGCCGTCAACTTATGGTTCGTGTACCGATACTCTGAGATCTTAAAATAGCCACCCAATCGTCTTCAAATCGACACAAAAGGTTAAGTCAGATATCAGGAAGTTAGGCTCTTACCGCTTTCTAGCCTTTCCTTAGATGGTACGGCTGGAACAGTCGTATTTTATTACGGCATATCTTTTCTAAAAAGGAACATTAGTAACTGTTCTCCGGTAAGCATAAAACATGTTACGGTGACGGTTTCTGTACGTGATTCACATAAATTGCGAATAGTTTCTCATGTCGATGTCGCTACGAAGACACTAATGCCCACGACCTGAAATGTGTCGAACGGTAACTAATTTAATCATGGTGTCGGACTTTGAAATTCTAGATTTCATTCCCAGATAGGAAAATTGTAATTTAATCATTATTGTGTGTGATAGGGACAGTTGCATCTCAGACCGAAATTATCATAAAAATCTTGACGAGATCGACGTTTCGTATTCCCCTTTTTTCTCCTCGAAAACTGAGCCGATTCAATTATTATTTTTTACATTAACATTTTAAGAAAGAGTATGTTTAGGTTCCTAACATTTTTTTTTACGTTAAAAACTTTTCTAATTTGTCTGGTAGTCCTCTAATCACGGCTGTAAAAATAGTACATTTTTTGTAATTTTTAGAGGGTCATATTTACTATACTAATTAGTTGCTGAAATCAAGAAAATGACAGGGACGTGTTTACAGCAGACCTCGATATTACGAAGAAAAAAAATTGCTCTAGAGGCATTATTCGGGAAGAAAAAAGGGGATACATTTGTTTGGAGAATCGCACGCCCTGTTCCCTCTTAATGATGCACTGTAACTAGGATTAAGCTCACCAATCAATAATGTGAATGTAAACACTGTGATATGATGATAAACAATTTATCTAATGATAGTAGGTACATCTCTCCCTAATTGGTGCAGCAATGTTATGTTCCCACTTACCTAGTAACACCGAAATATAAGTGCAATCGACATCTACACACTGAGAATCACACAGACAGATTGCATTCTCGAATTCATAATCACTCGAATAGTCAACGATAATTAACGTCTCGCCAGAACAGTCATTACTACGTTAGGAGAATATCTTTATTGACAGCTCAAAAGCGAGCACAAAGGCCACGAGAAAGCTACCATTGTGGCAAACCGTATATATGACTTACACAATGCTACCGACGACGACGCCTAATAACCCATCTGTGACTTTACAACCAGCAACTCATTTAGGAAAATGAAAAATCCGTTTCAATGAGCTCAACTCTCCCTTATTGTTGTTCGGTTAGAGGTCGCTCGTGTACAATAGCGGCTCAGGTTATCAGACCGGATGATGAGGCCTTCAGATTCTATTGCTTTCACCCATTACGTAGCCTTTTGTGTATGCCTTTATGTCTTCGAGCCGTCGATAAGTTGTTACGTAATCGTGTACTAATTGGTTTTAAATCCATCTTTCATCCGTAATAAGGGAATCGAGTGTTCGCCTGTTGAACTTTCTCCCCCTTGTAAGGCTTTAATAACGCTCAGATTCCCGCTAGGATGGTTTGAACCCGGGGTTAATTACGGTTGGTCGTGGCTGTTGCTGACGCTTTTTTGCCGACTACGGTCAGAGAATTTAAACGAAAGGGTGTTGTGTCTATTTACATAGCTACACGTATAGCGCCTTGTATTGAGTTTTTTTTTAATTTAAATAGAAAATACGAAAACATGCATTGCATGTTAGCTATTGCCTCGTAAATCTTACTACATCTCCTTTTAAATCACGAAACTCTTAGCCGTTTAAAAATTCAACAACTTCCGCGCACGGTTTAGTTTGTTAACCAAATTAACAGTTCTTTCACCGTGTCGATTATTCTAAAATTGGAACATAATCTGGGAAATTAATAACTTTTGAATTGCTCGTCACGAATGATGTCATTTTGTACAATTTGCAACGGCCGATAAATACCCGCGGCATCTCGTCCGTCAACTGACATCAACATAGGTAGCGGCTTACTTGGAGTGATGCTTCAGACAAATTGACTCGCTGCAATTTTCTCTATGGTGTGTATTTTCAACAATTTCATGCTTTTGATATATCGCGCCCGATGACGGACTCTTATCATCAATTCACCCACGCTCCATAAAATAATTCGAACGCAATTAACCGAATATCTTAATTCAAAGTCATATTCTTGATTTATTATATTTATTTTATATCAAGCATTGTATTGAACATTAGTATCTCACGATCGTTACAGTTGGCCCAGTGGGCGTTTGACCTCATTTTCAAGGAATAGTACCTTAAAAGGGACCCATTAGTTCGGAGACATGACAGACACAATTGTCCATATAAGCTCGTTGTTATCGAAATTGGAATAAGAAGGTCTTTGCTGAAACATCTTACATTGCAGGTCATTAAACTGATGTAAATTCTGAAGAATATTTATTAGTAGTATTCTGCTTTATAGAGCGCCCCGCCTTGACGTATTCGTTATGCGAACGTTGCATTACACGTAACATAAACGTTTGAGACAGGAAGCAATTGAATGCATCCTATCGGCATATGCAAAACGCTACATATTATTCCGCTACAACAATTTTCTACACGCACCTGTATATCACGAAACGTTGACTATTTGCGAGGAAACTTATACTCGACCCACGTTGTATTAATCAGATAAGAAATCACATCGGATTAGATTAATCGAAGGGGCGTAGATTCCGCGTTGCGTGAGCGGCGAACGGAGAAAGGCTTCCCAGTCTCCCCGATTTGTCTATCCCAGCTGTTCAAGATAGTGGCGTGCTGATATACCCATAGCTGTTCTGCCTTGTTTGCAATGAGCAACAAAAGTCCTTTAAAGGCTTTGTCGGTGAAATGCTCGAAGAAAACGAAGATATCTAACATGTTAGTATTCTGCCGACAGAACTAAAGTAGGAAGTCCGAAATGCTTAATTCTAGAAGCTTACGGATGCAAGAGAATCTCAGTCTCATGAATGATCGTGAACTTGGCCGAGTTTTAGTAAACAAATGCATTTGTAGTCAGTGTCACTTGGCGGCACGAGCCGATGGCACGAGGATTTCGCTTGCCGACGCGAGCTGCATACTCAATCGCCGAGTTAAAGTGATTCGCGAACAACCTTTGCATTCGTTCCGCAATGCAACACACTGGCATGATTAAAGTTTGACCCGCGTCGAAGCAGGGAAATTCTGTCCACTGATACATACGTGCCTGACCAAATGTAGGTTGAAACTTTCGTCCGCTTACAGTCATTCCAACCGCAATCCAAACAAGAGCAGCGGTCACGTTTCCGAGATCGCCACCAATGTCTACCTCCGCCGGATCATTTATACCGATCCGTATTAACAATGTGCGGCGAAAGAAACCGACTCATTGTATAATTGTTAATCTATTCTGATTTCGCACTCGGCTCGGTTATTATAACTTCTCCAATGACAGCTTCCCACGTCCGTATGCTCCAAATACTGCTAATGACGTTTTCTCCTGCATCGGTGGCTATCACTCACTGCGTTCATTAATTCTTTAGCTTGGATAAATAACCGTAGGTCGAATCAAAATGCATGCGAATGATAATACAGCCAGTTTGTATAACAGTTCCGAGTTCCGTCAGAAGTGATATCGCCATACTAGATTACAAGTTACAGTTACAGACGTTAGTGAGAGGTTTCCATTTAAGTATATTGTATCTACTATCCGCTTTTTACTACTGTAGATCTCGCCATTTATCACCGATGCTATCATTAAACACTCGAAACGAAAAGTGAACTTGTTATTTAACGCCTTTGTGTTTGATTTTGAGGTGTTACTTTCTAAATTTACGTGTATGGAAATTAATGAATCATTCATGCTTTTTTGTGTTAACCGTGGACCGATACAGTCCAGTATTTTGCGTCATAGAGACTTTGAAATAAGAACTAAACTGCGGTATTTGATGAGATTAACGCGTACGTCTTTTTTATTTTTTACATCGTTCTCACATTATATAATTTTAAATTCAAAAGTAATGATGTAACTAATATTTGTAAAATATGATTTGAAAAGAGTGTCCATGGAGTTTCTTGCCCGTTTTTCTCCATAGGTCTATGCGTTGGAATGGGCAACTAGCTTCATATTTTCTGACTGACCGACTACTTGACAATTCAAAAGTGCCTGTATATGGTTTAATTGAAATAAATGCTTTGAGTTTGATTAAGTCCAGAAAGCCAATTGTCATTATTTAAAACGTTCAAAATCTAGTTGCAGTCTCATCTCGACGACAAATAAATGTCAAAAATGTAGGAAAATTTGACAGATTGAGACTGAGATCGGATTGTAAACAATCTTAAAATTACGAGAATTGCCCCTCAGATCGTCCATTGTTGTTCGACCAACCAAGTTGGAATGGACAGAGAAAAGAAAAAGTGCATACCGCTAGCTGACACAGTGCTTTATTGAACACAATTCCGTTGACTGGTACGCAACGGTAGGCCTTACCGAGATGTAGATGGCGACGAGTGAACGGGACAGATTAATGCTAATAGTTGACATAATCTTACCTCGGCATAGGGATGCCCAATACGATGCGATATATCGAAATATCGATACAGCGCTATACGATATATCGATATTTAATACGATATTTTGGCCAAACGATGCGCCTCGATATATCGTATTCCAAATAAATATCGCAATAACGTATCATATCAAACTATAACTTTGTTTAAAATTTATTTCATTTTTGTTTATATTAAACCTACCTACCTTTAGACATAATATTGTTATTTGTAATAAGCAGAGGTCGGGATTATTTAGAGTTATTTATGTACTACACCAACCTTTCATACATATAAATAGTTTTCTTCGATAACTTACAATATATTGTAAAAATTAAAGAAAGGTATGTCTTTCTTTAATGTTTACGATATATTTAGGGTTGTAATAATATTTTACCTACGAAATAACCTACCCAATTGATATACCCAAGCGATACGGTTACGATGCGATATATCGATACAAAGGGATACGATAATATTGCGTATCGATACAAACGCATTCGATACGGTTACGATGCGATATATCGATACAACAGACTTTTTTGGGCATCCCTACCTCGGCACGTCGCTTCCAGCGGCGTAAATATGGATGCGTTTACAGCTTTGCAATAAATTATAGCGAATAAATGGAAGTGGACATGTACATATGACTTTGTTTTTGCTTGTATAAATATTTATAATTTGCAAATGTTACCATGATTTCTAAGGGGTACTGGCCATAAATAAATACTTGAGATGAATACGTCAAACATGGATTTGTTTTATAATGTACTAATAATAAAGCTGAAAAGTTTGTTTGTTTGTTTAAACGCGCTGATCTCCGGAACTGCCAGTCGGATTTGGAAAATTCTATTTGCATTTGATAGCCTAATTCTTGAGGAAGGCTATAGACTTAACATCACGTTAGGATCCTTAGGCGCCGAGCAAAAATAGTCAGTAAGAATGCTAAGCGAACACAAATGTGACGGGGTGGTTCGGGAGAAAAAGAAATTTCACGCGGACGGAGTCGCGGGCAGAAGCTGGTTTTATATAAAATTGGTCCCTTGGGTCGGAAAAGTAAGAAAAGAGACTTTTACTTAAAACACTTTATTGGTTTAACAAATAGTATTTTTTATATAATTAGCGTTAGTTAATGATCCCCCTTCCTACAGATAACACGGCGAGCCTACATGTCGGCTGTCAAGTTAACTCCGATAAGACCAGTAGCTGAACATTCTCTCCTAATTAAAATCGATCAGACGATCAAACCTTTCGATAAACATCTATAGTTTTGTCAATTAAGTGAATCATTTAGACGGTAAAAGTGGTGTTTTCCCGAAGTTGGCTTTGGTTTAATACTTACACCGGACCACGCTTATGATCCCTAATGAGTTCTAGATGTACCTACCTAATGCAATAGGTATCATTAATTCAAAACAATATGTATACAACAGTATATATCTAAAGTAATAGTATTATAATATTTTAATCTAATATTATAAAGAGAAAAGATTGGCACATGGTTAGGACTATGCGACCTGGATCAGGACAAAGAATACTTTTTATCCCGATATTCCAACGGGATAAAAATACTTATGCAGGTAAAACCGCGGGACGCAGCTAATATAAAATAAATAAAAAAGCTCAGAAACCGTTTTCAAAAAGAATATAATCAATCTTTTATTACATAACACCAACGGTATTCATATTATTACGAGTCTAAGATCATCTGTTATTGCAACTGTAATCTACCTCTCGATTACTATTACGAGCTTGCTAGACTTCTAAGTAGCAGATAGGTACGTGCTGTTTTTACATCACATATAGACTTAGATAAATCTTGCTATTAACTACTAGAGTAATTAATCTTCACTGAACCACTGCCTTCACTTTTTCCTATTTATGTGTGAATCAAACCGTTTTTTGCGTCAGAGAATAGGAATGTATGGACATTGGACATCAGACATTTATCAATCGCTTTCCGTTAATCGGTTACCTATTAAACAAGTTCAGTTATTTGTAATGTGTAAGCAAATGCGATAGTCGTTGTTAAGGCGACTACATGACCTAAAGCGCGGTCTTTATCGGACTGCATAGAAAATAAAGAGAAGCGCTATGACACAACGCTGGTAATTTATTACAAAATATGAAGCAATTATCTATTTACAAAAAATATATTGGTTGGACTAAAAAATCAAAACACTAGAGTTGAGTATGTTGCTTGTAGAATAATCTGACAAAGAGTCATAATGATTGAATGTACATATATTAGTATAATTTTAATTGTAAAAAGAAAGTTTTTAGAGGTATCTTCATGATTTTTTTTCTATCGTGTCACATTAGTTGTATTATGTTTTCAACACACTATCTACCTAGTATATATCCTGAACAATATCATATATTTTTCTGATTTTGTTTATTGGAGTCGATCATATACTTTTATAGTTTCTAAAACTTGCATTTTTGCATTTAGGTCCTGTAAGCCCCTTAAATAGAAACTTTAAATTGGATCACGGCACTTTGAATTGCAATTTTTTCTTGTAATTGTTTGATCAGTTTACATTCAATTTGTTGTTGATGTACTACCTAGACAACATAGACTTGAATGAGGTTCCAACATGGGCAGCTAATTGTACAGTCATCATTTTCGATTTGATATCAAATTGGTAATTTTTGGTATCCTTGGCACTGGCACAGCGGTGCAGACTTGTCTACGTATCCCTTCGCTGAACTTGAAATGTTACAATTTGCTTCGCTGTTATAAGCTAGCCCAAAATTGCAAATCGAAAATTAATTATGAATAAAACCTTTTTTTTAATAGCCTCGCTGTCTCACTGATGAGCAAAGACGTCACCCAAATCCTTCCAGGCAACCTTTTTTTTAGTGACTAACAAGTCTAGCAACACAATATTTCAAATATATGCTAACGAGACGACTATTTTTAAACGTCACGATACCTTGTTACCAAAAGAGTTCTTATATCTCACTACACATAATAGTACAGTATTACTTGCAGTGCTTGTCATAAAATGCATTTCATTCTCAACCGTGTCTCGTGTCTGTCCACTCGTGAATGTTTGAGAGCTGCGCCTGCGCATCGGCATAGTGTTTGCACTGACTGCTTGTTTAGACACGGTTCAAGTGTCAAGTCGTTCAGTTTGTCACTAGTATGTTTGCTTGATAGTTTTAGCATTTTGTATGTTTGAGCTCGTTGTCGTGGTAGGGTAAGCAAAATTCCAGGTTATAACAATATTTGATGGTTCAGGAATTTGAAATAGCCGCATATATACTACATAACTGTTTATGTTTTCTTAACAGTAGCTTACAAAAGTAAGAGAAAAGCCCTATTTTCCGAGCTTCCATTTAAGCTTAAACAGTCCGAAGCGATGATTGACTGCAAATCTGGACTAATAGTGCATATTATACACAATTATCTAAAGCTCGTCATCATCATACAAGCCGCCTCTAGTACCTATACCTACTACATATTTATGGTCATCAATATTAATTAATTTACATCCTACGCCCTTCAATTAGAATTAATAGGTCTATAACCGCATCGTTCATTAATTGACATTTCATTAGGTCTTATAGCAATTCAGCAACGAATGCGCTTTAAAGCAGAAAGTATGTTAGGGCTAGAAGTTGTAAACGTCAAGCGGTTTTCTTCAGCTGTCTCTAAAGATTTGTGCGGTAAAATAAACAGTTGATAGACATTCCCACTGAATTCAATAAAGCCCGAATAGACGGTCATTTAAACTGTTTGTGTCAATACCGCAAGTGCCGTTTGCAGACAAAACGACAGTTTATTTGGCCGGTCGTGCACGTAGGTATGCAAGTCTGAACAATTTTACATTTCGAAGCCAAATTGTCGACCAAGCATCGATCGTGGAATTGGCTGATCGTGCACGTGCATGCAAGTCTGAACAATTTTACACTTTTTGTGTCAAATTGTCGACCGAGCATCGGTCGTGTTTTTCGGGACCAGCAAAACATATTTATTTTGTAGTTAACTTTTGTGGAACATGTTTGAAATACCTATAAGATCCCAGGTATGTTGCTTTTCGATGAGTCACGGTGAATTTTGTAGGGCAAAGATTTTAACCCACTTCTTTAAGTGTCGATACAATAGTGGGCGACTAACACCAACTTCCCTTTGAACCTTTTCGCACATGCGTTAATGTACTTTCTTTTTCGTTTATGGTCGACGATTGTAATAAAAACGGAATATAGAGGCCACGTTCTTTTGTAAGATTAACTGTTGATAAGATATAAAAACTTTTTTACAAAAAAAAAAAAACAACCGACTTCCAAAAAAACACTACAGAGTTTTTTGACACCGACTTTCGAAATTAAAGTTATTTTTCACTTATAGTGCTTTTTTTGGAAGTCGGGTTGTTTTTTTTTTTTGTAAAAACGTATTTATTTTTCACTTTCTAGTTGTACCTACCCACCCCAAACAAATCTATATAACACTACTTGCTATGTGAATATCCGTAACAGGAAGCTATTGAACATATCTGCCTACCCTTTTAAAGGGTATAGACGTGATGTTATGTTGTGTGATTGCGTAAACAATGCATCCATATGCTATAGCAGCAATCGCGGTTGATTTGCTGGCATTTATTGAAGAGTTCCGTTGTCTGTCTCCGAAACTCATCATCAGATTTACGAAATTTAAATGGTGGGACCATTTCGGAATAAACCTCTTTCGAACATAAAAAAATGTTTGCAAATCCGTCTATATATGAGGGAGTTATGTCCGAAAATACATAAAAAAAAATATATATAAACATCCGAATTGAGAACCTCCTCCTTTTTTTGAAGTCGGTTAAATATTTTTTGAATGAATGCGATGCATGATTGATACATTATCATGCAGAGAAGAGAATCTGTGATTCTGTGTGTATTTAGTATTCATTCGTTTGTAAAGGCTAATACTAATTCATGGTAGCGGTTTTCCGACATTGACAAGTTCTGTCTGGTATGCTAAGGAAGATGTTCTATGATGGAATGGTCTTGTTCTTATTAGGAGCGATTCGACCTGTTCATTCATGGATAGGTACATGATACTTTTCTGGTTTAACATGAAGTGTCTGCAGCCTGATAGCGGTCTCAGGAAAACCAGCTTTTCTCGATATAGTGGCGGCGGCGCCAAGGAATGAGCAGTGATATAAGTTATATACAATTATTGCTATCTTTCTCTAACGTTCAGATATTTCTGCCTCCCAAGATACAGGATTTTCCTAGTTTGGGGTATATAGAATAGAATAGAATACTCTTTATTATGTACACCATATAAATTACAGACAATATATAAAATATATATGGTATATATTTAATTCTTAAAGGACATTTGACCCCAAAAAAAAATCCCGTAAAAAGTTTAACCTTCGCCACAATCATGTATAGATGACAAACCAAAATGTGCCCAGAACGCCACGGTTCGACGACATGACAGACTTTGACGCCGAGGGCACGTTTTTGATTTTTTGACGTGTGGCGGTCAAAAGGTTAAAATATGCAGCATAAGGATGCTTTTGCGTAGATATCATGCTTTAAAGATTTTTTTTTTTAAGTTTCCGGATGAAAACTGGACGATTATCATTTTTCACAAAACTAATCATGCTAGCTAAATGAGGATACAAAATCTTGTATTTAAATGATTATATACAATCAATAAACAATATTTATTAGTTCAAGACTATTTACAATTATTGTACCTATCTTTAAGGCGACTACATGACCTAAAGCGCGGTCTTTGTCGGACTGCATAGAAAATAAAGAGAAGCGCGATGACACAATGCTGGTAATTTATTGCAAAATATGAAGCAATTATTTATTTACAAAAAATCTATTGTTTGGACTATAAAAATAAAACACTCGTACTTTAGTACCTATGTTGCTTGTAGAATAATCTGACAAAAAAATCATAATGATTGTATGTATATTAGTATGTTTTTTATTGTAAAAAGAAAGTTTTTAGATGTATCTTTATGATTTTTTTTCTATTGTACCAAATTAGTTGTATTATATTTTCAACACACTATCTACCTAGCATATATCCTGAAGAACATCATATATTTTTCTGATTTTGTTTACTGTAGTCGATCATATACTTTTATTGTTTTTAAAACTTGCGTTCTTGTGTTTTGGTCCTTAAATTAGACGTTGTACCTTAGTGGTAAGATACAAGACATGTGCAACTGGGTGTAAACTAGGAGGACTCCTGTGCTATAAGCACCAGTTACTTCCGTCACCACCGTGATCGACCTGCCATTACAAGTGTGGTGCGGTGTAAATTTAAGTATTATAATATTTTTAATTTATTAATTACTACGTGTGCGTGTGTGTATATATCTATCTATCAGATGTCTTAATAATAATGCGATGTCCGAAAAATGGGCTTCTTAATACACTGTGGGTTGGTGTAAGGTTATTATTTCAGTGTACCCAGTAAGCCGCCACCTTATCAATCATTCCCTATTCCTTTATAAAATATAAAGCTCGTATAATTATAAATGTTGATATCGAGAAGCTTAAAGCACCATTACAACTCTCATAAATTATCATTAGCATATACGCACGTCTAAAGGATATTCAATTACCCGACCAGCCGTTCTCCCGTTATTTGATCAAATTATTACTAACGTAAATGTATAATCAGCGGATACAAGTCCTGCTAACAGGACTCTTCCGTCAATGGCGACAAATCGGAGTGCAATTAAGGATAGCATATTTAATAGCACCCATGAATTACCAAGCTGTGGGCGAAGTGTGATGTAGTTACTACACAGTATGTTCGGGTGGAGTTGAATCACTTTGACCGAAACGGGAATGATGTCTTTTGCAACCTTATTCCGTAACATAACAGTTCCCGTGACCATGCAGCTTATTCGAAACTGATTGGTAGACAGAGGGCCAAGCAATAATAATACGCATTGCATATTAAAATCTATTATTATGGTCATATTATCATATCATGGAGGTGAAGTACATTATTCTAGCTCATAGGGTAAAAATGACAAATAACATGTTAAGAATGAGATTGATTCCATCTTGAAAACAAGTTTACGCTATGTAGCGATTACCTGGATTAAGTCCGTTTTGAAATTAAGTCTATTTTTACCAATGAACTACGATCTACGGTTGACTTACTAGGCTATTTCTGTTTCCAGTGGTAATGTACGGTTGTAGACTGCATGCATCTCAATACCAACATAAGTCATTAGTTCCGGTAATAAATCTCTGCATCTGTTCATAATAATGTGATCTGTATTTACAGTGCATTTTGTATTCAAACAAACAATTGAATCAAACTAGATTAGCAACTTATTTTGCGAAGCGTTTGTATGATTAGCATGGAATCAGACAAATTCAAAACAGCAGGCCATAAGTTTGTTTAAGGTATGGTGAAATTCTTATTAGTAGGTAATTTTTTTGGGGAGAAAAGCGAAATTTATATCAGCGTGGTCCTAAGGTCCAAAAAATAAAGAAGAACGTAATTCCACTTGACTTTTAAATAGAAAGATTTTGAATTTCATAATTATCCATTTGTGTACCACTTTTAATTGACCGCATCTGGGATTCAAATGACCAATTTATACTCGAATACGAAAGTCTCATTCTGAAACTGTTCCTGGTATGTAAAGTTAATTTAGCAAAACACGACCCTGAATCCCGCAAAACACAGCAAACGTGAGTCCGATCCCAAAGACATTTTAATTAATGCATATATTTAAATATATTCACTGTATGTGATGTAGAAAACCATTTATTCAAGTGTATACATGTATAATGTCATAAATTAAGTTAACACCTTTCTTTACATATGAAAGCCAACTTACACATGTAGTGTGTTCACAAAAAAACAAATTGACTGTTTCGAAGAAAAGTAAAACGTGATAGATAACATCGGAGCTCGGAAGGTTTCGTGTTTACCCAATTAAGGTTTTACTGTCAAGTGCACCACATATTTGGACTTTATTAATTTTGTAACACACTTTGTTTTTATCTTTCTTGTTGCACCTTAGGATATTGGTATCCTTTATTATTGGGTCGCGCCTGTTTGCAGGAGCCTTAAATCGGCTAGTATTCTTTCGTGTTAATATACAGTTTTTCAACTGCAATATACTCGACTAGACTCAAAGCAGAATAATATGTAAAGATAAGATGCTTAGGTTATTCTAATCTATCTGACTAGACTGTATTGTTCCACTCCAGGACAAAGGCCTCCCTCTCCCTTTTCCACACAATTCTATCTTTTGTTAGTGCTGGCCAGTCCTTTCGGTACTTGGGAGCGGTGAATTTTTATGCGAATCCCGCACCCCCGGCCATAGGTAGAAGTGGAACACCGCGGTGGTTTTAGCCGGTAAGAGTCCGGCATGCCCGTCACGCCCACGACGGAGCAGGTCCATGAGGACTTCCACCGCGCACCAAAAAGAAAAGGTCCTTTAGGTAGGAATCAAGCTTAGGTATTATCAAAGCTTCAATTAGGATATTACCACACTTATGCCGCTTAAGTTTTCAAGTACGTACCTATTCATATCAATAATGACTGTCTGGATCACGCGTTGGAGAATATTGGTTCTGCGCTTTTACTAAACCACAAATTCAGCAGGTTGTAGTGAGTAGGCATTCCAAGATAGCTCTTTTAGGTATATGGATATTATGTCTACCAATAGCTGTTGTAGCAGAAATAGAGAGCTCAATGCTTCGAAAAAACTTCCAAACTCCTAAATCGAGCCACTTTGCATTTTCATATAAGGCAAAAAATCTAAATAATGATGAGTCAAAGAGAAAGTGATAATGCAGATTTGATGTCAACATATATTTAGATGTCATGATTATTTCAAATTTGAATTCACGATCAATTAAAAAAGGCAATAGCCAATAGACCTGTATACAAAATAGGGTGGTTGAATTTAGAAGTCCGGGAGTGTATTTGCAAAACTGAAGAAGCTGTCGAGTTTGATGATAATTATGTTCTTATTTTATCTTCGAATTGCACAGCCAAACCATTCAAGCATGGCAATAATTATGGACTCAGCACTTATCCTAAGATGACACACGTCCACGTATTTAACTGAAGGCGAGGAAAGAATATCTATTAAGTTATTATCTGCTCGCAAGCGGTAATTATCTGTTGTAGTTAGTATTGGACAAACTAACGAGTAGGCTCGACTGTTATAGCCAATCCAATAATTACACAGAAGTCCGGAGTAGTGACAGTTTCGTACTATAGTTTATTAAAATGAATATAACAAAAATGTAAAAATCCTATTTATAAACAGATAAAGTCTGTCTATACAACTATACTGCAAAAGATATACCGGTTCAACGAACAGTATACTGAATAATGCTAGAGTCATTCACCATTATTTTGGCACCACTATGATTCTGCTGATCTTAATCATTAGCATACTAAACATACCACAAACATCATAACATAAACATAAAAAAGAACTATTCAATTACAAAAAACCCACAAATTCCATGAAAATGTAATTTCCTTAGAAAGCCTACAATTATGACTAACCCAGTAACCTTGGGGTTACCACTATAATTGAGTCATGTACCTTCAAGTATATTAGGTGCAATAAACCACTATGTACCGTGCCTACCCATTATATGAACGATCAATCGTAGAGATAGTAGAACTTTTGCGGTAACCCCTGATAACGGTTACGTGCAAATATTCGTGGATTTAACTTTATAACTTCAAAAGTAGGATAAGTGCTTCGTACTTATGCGTTAATAGGCTCGAGTAATTCTAGCAAAGTACTTTAGAATGTTCTAGACGAAAATGTAGGTTCAGCTGGTCAATTATCATATGAAATCTAAATGAAAATAATATTATTTATGAATAGGTGACCGTTTTGAATAATACCTAACTGTTTTGAATCATTCACACAGACTAAAAAAAAACATAACTGTATCATTTCCTATTTCAGCACCGTTAAAACAATTCACTAAAATATGTGAATTGATATCGTTGCCGTAACTCATAGTTGACAATGTTGTTTAACATAATACAAGAATGAACCAGTCTGTAACTGCACTTACAGAAATCAACCAAAACCATAAAACTAAAACGGTACAGGCAATCTTCTGAAGTATTCATAATAAGAAAACTTTATGCTTTAATATTACAGCTTATAAAAGACTAGGCAATTATGAAAAATACGACTATGAGAATATACCTCCTATCTTTCACAAATAATAGCAGGAAGCTCCCGTTTCCATGGTATATATGCGCCTGAGCATATTCAAGCCATATAACATTTACATTGTACACCGTATTTCACCGCGGGAGGCCATTACTCGACTTGGGGTCGTGATGTTTGATATGAAAACTATTGTACACAAAATACATGCTGCGGGAAAGCTCATAAAATGTACTGAAACGTAGAAACTCGTGTCTTTGAAAGCAGCTATTTATTGTATTGTGGTTGTGGACTAAGTAAAGCATTGTTTTACTTGTTAGAGTGGGTAATGGTACAAGAGTTATTTGTCAATTGTGGAGTTCAAGTGTGGGATGAACAGCAAGAACTGTGCAATAATAAATATTTATAGTTAGGCAACCATACAATGATGACATTGTGGAAAGTACTCAAAACTAAACCAGAAGTCATCCATTTAAAAAAGGGGTAACTTTAAGACCGTTTTATTATATCAATTGCCTTAATAAACCAGACACGTATAAAATATATCACGACCAAAGCACTCCCAATCACTATAATAATTTAATTAACAATAAGATTATCTAACTCCACGCAGCAAATGATAGCCCATAGATATTCCGAACCGGTTTCGAATCAATCAAAATCACTGAACGACTGTGCGTCATCAATGGAGCTTCCGTTTAATAGCAAGTTACTACTAGATACGTCAGTGTAACATCTCTAATCCTCCATAACCGGATTAAGGAAGCCATTGCGTGTATATAACACGCATTTATTATGTCACTCAAACATTAGTTGGATTACGGTAAATAATGATACGGACCGGTTGTTATCGTCAACCGTCTACCAATTCCGACCGTCGTGGTCAGCCCTGACCAGACCCAATCATATCACAGTAATTGATCCAGTGACTAACTTCCGTCATCGGAAAGTATGTATTTAATCACTTCTTAGCGTTAGTGATATATTAATATGTATTTAAAAGCTGCACTATATTGGATATAGGAAGTTCATATATTATATCATCATCGCATTACCTAAGTGTGTCTTCATGCACAGTTACATTTGAAGTATTTATGCTATTAATTATCCCGTCCAATGCACTACCGGTATCATATAGACTTTTCTTAATAAACCTATTTTTCTTTTAAATTGGAGGCTACATTTTATAGGTTTCGGGTTTTACAAGGTAGCATTGACATTGTGCAATGTTTTTTTATTTCTAGTCCTAGACGACTTTTCAGATGACTAGGATGAGGTAGCATCACAACCGAACGTATCTTCACGTGTTTTCAAGTAATAAAAAACAATAGAAGTAATTTCGCTCTCTTAACTCCTCAAAAATACGTGCACATATATAGTTTTAACAGCAATCTAGCACTTGATTTAATTGCAACAACAGATATGTTCAAAACAAAGATTATAAAAGTAAATCTGTAGTTCCAATCACGAATATACAACTCTATCAATCTTTCTCGAGGTGCAGCCATTAGGGCATAAATCAGAAAGACTGGATGATAAACTGCGGCGTCTACCGATGTCATAACAAAATGCAAAGTATTCATGATTATAGCAGTACTCGACATATCTTGCGGTCTACTCAAGAAACCCACGATCAGCGGACATTTACAGGCACATATAAAAGACAGCAAGGAAGCAAAATATCAAGTTAAACGAACGGTAATAAAACAAATCTTAGCAATAATATTCGCTTTAGACATTTGCTATGCACATAAAACACCAAGAATTTACTGGTATGATGTTATAAGTTATTATCCGTAGGGAATTAACTGTACTGAAACCTGGAGTTCTCACATTTTTGTTTGGAGTAGCGGAATTTTTAATCTAAGAATGTGTAAAATTGTCTGAGAAAAATTGAAGTTGGATGTTATGTGATATAGTGTAACATAATGTGAGTTATACAAAATTATTTTTATTGAAGTGAGTGAAGATACTGTTGTTGTTAGTAAAATAATTAAAGCTGCAGACTGTTATTCTTTCGTAGTCTTAAGAATAATAGTAAAAAGTAAGATTTGGTTTGGCAAGTACTTAAACAGATCAAAGTATAAAGTTATTCTCATCGAAGTTGATGAAGACAGTTCTACGTTTTAATTAATAGTGAAAACGGTTGCGACTCAATTTGTGATGCTGTTTAGTTTAGATTTAACAGTCACTCCAAAAGGTAATTATAGATGGTTAATTACCTTTTGGAGTGATTAAAGCACTACCAAGGAACTTTACTGATTTAATTACAGACAAATTACCGAAGCAAATATCATCAAATTTTGTATTGTTCGAAATTTTCCCATTTGCAATTACAAAAAAATCAATTCTGGGCTTCCAGTAACCGAAACATGTGTTAATAAAATCGTAGATCTAATCTCGTCTCGATTTAATTTCACTTTCGATTATCTTTTAATGAACAGAGAGGTCAGTAGTGCCAGTAAACTTTCGCCCGAGGCTTCTGATATAATAGCAGTGTATTGTGTATGTGAGCAAGAATTCGTCATGTTCTTACGTCATTTTTCATTCATTGCTGACTTCTTTTGTTTCAGGTATGTAACACCACGTGGTGCTGTCAGTAAGTCCGTTTTCTTTTGTATTATTGATTTTAATATTGATCTGTTTGGTGCTGTAATGGATAACGAAAGTTGGTTCTCTTGTTTGTTATTTTACCCTTCTCTTCCCCATTGGTCCCTTTGAAAACTTTATCTTGAATATTATTCTGTCTTAGCGTTCGCATCCCATGCAATTGTTTTATTTCCGTCCATAACAAAATCACGATTTGTGATTGCGCAATTAGATAGACATCAATCTAATAAAATAATTTCATTAGTGCTATACTTAACCACTTTTAAAAGTAATTAGCCTTAATTCAAGATGGTCTGAATGTCTTCAATCAAATGTCAATAAATAACATTTAGTCAGTACCGAAATTAAGATAAAAATATTTATCTCAATTTATGTGTGGAAAGCTATAAGCGCTTCTAAGATTTGTGTTTCAGTCCCTACTATTTAAATTGTTATTAGCAATAGTGTATTACGAAGCACAAAAAACATTTTATTCTTGCGTTATTCTTCAAAGCGTCTGTGAACACAGACATTGCTCTCTTTGCTATACAATAGTCTCCTTATTTCCCATGAATATAAAAATCATATCGACACAGAGGTCAAATACAAAGTATTAAATTCATCATTACAGCACTCAATTTGATTTTCTTTATTGCTTTCGCTGAAAATGTGCTGTGCTTTACTATTCTTTTGTTAGAAAGTGAACGTTACATATGCTTTTGCTTTTGAAATAAGTTTCCGTTCGGTTCACACTTTACATATTGTGTGTACGTTGACAATTCGCTCAGTGCTCTGAATACATACGTAATTATTCGCGGCTTACCGAGAGTGAAAATCATTTCTACAAATACTGTCCATCCATTTAACACACTTATTTCTGCTTTCTACTGTTTAAAGTAGTGTAATAATTGTAACGGATCTGTGGGAAAATTTATTAGTGCAAAGTTATTATCTTCTGCAGCAAATTCCGCAACCAATCTCGTTGAATCGGTTTTGTTCCAATAGCGCTTCATTAATTCCTATGTAAATAGAGGATAAAATTCAATTTCACTGAAGAAATTGTGGACTTAATCGCCTGTCAATCAATCGATAGACCATAATGACCTTCGAATCTAGTTCAATCAATCTGTTTAGCTAGCGTACAATAAATACACATACAAAACGATTACTTTAGTTTTTGTGTTCAAATACCCGTGAAATAGTTATCACACGTTCTTTTGTAGTATTACTATAACTTTTTATGATACATTTAAGCGTCGTGGCTTCTTAGTGAATGATCAATAGGTAGCCTGTAGAGCTTGTGTGCTCACTGTCGCCGATAATGCAACTGTTGACTTGAAGTAAAATGCGTGTTATAAATATTCATTGCTAACTCGAACTAATTTACAATCGTCATAACATTCGATTACGGAAACGTGAACAAACATATTAGCTTTTTATGTCATCGTTTCATTAAAGAAATTAATGTGTAATAGGCATCAGTGAAAATGAGTCCAGCACATGTCCATGTTTGCAATCGAATTGTTATCGACAGTACATACAAGAAAACAATTCTGTACACTTTCTACGATTATTTTCTTGTTAGTTTCGCTTTCGTAGTGCCCACTATTTATTTTATAACTTCTGATGACGGCGATGTTTCGGTAGGTGCTGCTAATAAATAGAAATATTCGTCATTTAAACAAATACAGGTTTTTGCATAACGAAAAACCATTAGTAGCCATTTATTGTGGGGTAAAACATCATGGATGAAGCGTAACGATCTGTACATAGATTGTACATTTTATGGATTTTGGTCATTATGCACTGAAAAAAATGTTTGGTTGGATTTAACAGATTTTGCGTAAATGTAACCAAAGTTTGCGGTTGATTTCGGTCCTATCACGAATTTTGGTTGATTTTACCAAACACTTTAAGTTGGTGTTGTACCAAATTTATTTGGTAGATTACACCTATATTTTGTACATTTTTACCAAAGTAATTTAGTAACATTTCTCACCAAAGTACTTTAGTATAATTTTTTACCAAAGTAATTTAGTAACATTTTTCACCAAAGTACTTTAGTATAATTTTTACCAGAATACTTTAGTAAAATTTTTCACCAAAGTACTTTGGTAAAATTTTTTACCAAAGTAATTTAGTAACATTTCTCACCAAAGTACTTTAGTATAATTTTTACCAAAATACTTTAGTAACATTTTTCACCAAAGTACTTTAGTAACATTTTTACCATAGTACTTTAGTAACGTTTCTCACTAAAGAACTTTAGTAGATTTTCAACCAAAGTACTTTTGTAACCTTTTCATCAAAGTACTTTAGTAAAAAAAGTACAATGTGGTTTGCTGCAATCTACCAAAGAGATATTGTATATTTTACCCAACATACTTGGTTTTTTTTACCAAATACATTTTGTATGTTCTACTGTTACCTTTTTGGTACAAATTACCGAAGGTAGTTTAATAGAAAATGCAAAGGTATTTGGTAAAATCTACAACAAAAATTTGGTAGATAGCACTTATTATATGGTAGAATGTACTAAATCAGTTTGATAGAGAAAACTAAACTCAACTCGTAAGTATAATCATTTTATTTGGTAAACTCTAACAATCAAAATTTAGCAGTATTTACTAATCACGTTCGGTGTATTTTATCAGCGTTAGTTTGGTAATATTTATCAGATTTAATTTTAGTTACTACCAAAGGTTGTTTGGTAATATCTACCAGATGTGTAATGTAGTTCTTATCAAGGTTAACTTAGTATAATCTATCAGATGTGTTTCGTGCTTTTTATTAGAGATCATATTGTATTGTCTACCAGACGTGTATCGCAGATTTTATCAAATATAATTAAGTATTATCTATCATATGTGTTTCGTATTTTTTCCTAAAATTTGTTTGGTAATATCTACCAGATGTGTATCGTGCTTTTTATCAGAGATAATATTGTATTATCTACCAGAAGTGTATCGTAGATTTTATCAAATCCTATAATGTTTGTTTTGTATTTTTTCCTAACATTTGTTTGGTAATATCCAACAGATTTATGCTGTAGTTATTACCAAACTTTAACTAGTAATATATACCAATATTTTATCAGTGCTTGTCTGATTGTACCGGTCTTAGTTTAGTAAAACATACCAAATAAATAGTGTAAATTTTACTGGTGTTATTTTGGTTAATTTATCAAACTAACATCAGTAAAATATACACCAGTTTTTGGTATATATTACCAAACATTGATTTCCAGAATATTAATAGGGTGTGGTATCATTGAAAATTAGAAACTTAGTAGCTAATCTACTAAGTTTCTAATTACACAAACCACACCCAATTATGGCACACCCTAAAAATATTGTAGAAAAAAAAAAACCTTACAAGAAATACAGGGTCTGAAAAAAAAAGGTTTTAAGACCGTTTGACAAACACTTCAAAAATATACAGGATTATTGGTAATTCAACATATTCCTTTCTATGGAGATATACAGTAAAGTTCATTATTTGCAGTTAAAAAGGTCAAGAAGGCTAGCCGAAAATCAGCAGTTTCTAGAATACGTCGAATTACCAGTAACTTTATTTAATATGGGCTTAATAAAAACGGTGGTTTAAAGAAAAATAAACAGATTTTTGGTACATATCATAAAATTTATTTTACCAATATTAAATACAATTAAATAATCACTAGATCACTCATCTTAAAATTATATCCGTATAGGATTCAAAACCTTTCTTATTTTAAAGGACACAAGGCTGCCAGGTTTTGGCCAGGATGCTGATGAGCTTTACCCAGGCACCAGGGTGCCCGCTTTCGACATTTGTATTAAGGCGAGTATAGCCGCGAAACTAGCGCCACTTCGAAAATGTTCTTATATCTCTTAAATTAGATCAATTTTCAATAATTTCCGCCTGTTAGACACCAGGGAACACCTATAATATGTATTTAATGTTAATCACTGTATACAATTTGTCGTTATGTAGTTGTCCCAAAAAACTTGCACAACAAAAAGCGGCCGTTTAAGTTTTCTGCAAGTTTTTTGGGACAACTACAGAACGACAAATTGTATACAGTAACCTAATACATATTATAGGTGTTTCCCAAGTATCTAACAGGCGGAAATTATTGACATTTAGGAGATATAAGAACATTTTGAGCTAGTTTCGCGGCTATACTCGCCTTAAAACGTTATCACCGTAATGTCGCCACCATAAGTTCACTTTATCTGTCCACGCCACGCCATCCCATGGGAGTGTTCCTGCTCGGAAATGCACACTTCCTATTGGTTGGCGTTAAGAGCTGAAGTGAACATCAATCGGCACACATGTCGAATGAGGGCCATAGTAAAGGCATAAGTAAAATCAAAATTCGAAAATAACTAAACCTAGGTTTAAGTAATACAATAATCGCTAGATCACTTATTTTTAAATTATGTCAGTTTATGGATGAAAACTTTTTTTTATTTTAAATTAATTTTTCATTTAATTTTAATAGTAACTAAATCGACAATAAGATTCACCTGTGGCAATAACATGAACATTAGTGGGAGAAATAATTAAATTTTCTGGTTTCAACAGCTCCATGGAATCGTTTTCTCCTTCAATTGAATAAGCTTGAAAATGATCATTAAAACCAGAGCATTTTAATGATTTACATAGAAAATATAAACTCTTAGAGTATTTAGAACGAAAAATTCTTTCTAATTTGAAGAAATATATATCATTTTCATTAGTAGTAACTAATATCATTCCTGGGTTATACTTTGTGCCCTTAAAACGTATCCATTGAAAATCACAAGATAAATCAACATCTTGATTAGAAGTATTGTTAATGTGAGAAATATCTACATGCGACTCCCGTACAGTAACTTTTCCTAATTCCACTCGAGACTCTAATCCCTTTTTTACAAAAAGTCTGTTTGCAAACGCTAACTGTTCTTTCATTAGCAACGTTAGACATATGTTTTTTCTGGAAGTTATGATATGAGCTGTGTTTTTCAATGTTTTGTGTTTAGCTTCAAATCTCATGCACCATAATTGCTTTAAGGGGCCCACCTGCTCAATAATATGCGGGTAATGTAACATCAAATGGTGTTTTGGTTTTAATGTATCATTAAAAAGGTTAATGTAATTTTCGTGATGTTCAGTAATTAAAGATTCTAACAATTTAACAGTCGGAGCATCTACAACGCTACATAATAAAATCTGAATTATTTTTAGTAAGATTATTAAAAATTGCCATACGGGATCATCACTAGGAACTAAATCTCCAACTAATAGAGGGAACAAATGTACAAACATCAACATTTCCGAAGCTGACATTTTAAACTTACTGCGAACTAAATGTTCTTGATTGATGCAAACAGACTTATTATTAAGCTCTGTAACTGAATAGTCAAATAATTTTAAGCGATTATTTAAAGTGGCCAGGTCAAAACAGTGTAATATTTGAGTATAATACAAAATAATACGAGCTAAGTCGTAATGACACACTCCTTCGAAAATATCGTGCATAATATCAACACAACAGTTATCCACTACGTGAAAGCTAGGAATATCATTAAAACAACAATATTCACTTACTCCTGTTTCTGTAACATTATTTTGCTCAAAGTCATTGGCATAATTATCCTGACCTCTTAATAGTGCATTATCTGCTTTGGTTTGTTTTTTCATTATAGATTTGTGACTTTTACATATTCTACAGTAGTAATTGCTGCTAAAAGATTTAGAAAATCCGAGTATTGTGTTTAGTCCTAGATTGTCCCCTAATATCATTCCAAGTATA
Organism: Luperina testacea; assembly: GCA_927399505.1. Classification (NCBI taxonomy): domain Eukaryota; kingdom Metazoa; phylum Arthropoda; class Insecta; order Lepidoptera; family Noctuidae; genus Luperina; species Luperina testacea. Next base: position 8,862,565 of record OV656771.1, read on the forward strand.
AAATAGATTTTCACTTTACCATTTGCAGTATCTATATCTATACCTTCTTCCTCTAAATATTTTAATTCTTTAATGAGTTCGTAGAATGCGGAGTGATTACCGTATATCTTAAAAGAGGAGTTGTACAACATTGCAACAAACACATTATCCAGCAGTGAAAGATATTCCTGTGGCATGGTAGGAAATTGATAATATACAGCTGATATTGAATGTACACCGGCGTGGCTACCCAAGGGATTATTACATTCGAAATCATCGAAATATATAAAAAAAGGACAACAGAGTTTACCTTCTTTACTTGCAATTTTTTTTTGCCAAATTAAACTGTGAGCAAAATTTGGAAAATCAACTTCGTTAGGTTTTAATGTATTTGAAACTAATTTGTAAAAATTGGGTAATTCAAAAATTTTCTTGAATACTGAGCGAAGCGGTAATATGGCGCCAGTACAGGATTTAGGCGCAAGCATTACTAAGGTGTTGACTGTATTGACAGCAACATTTTCATTAATAATGTACTTTTCAGGAGCAATGTAGCAATCGATGTCTGTAAAGTATTTTATAATTTGATATTCTGTGCGTATATTATCAAAAGGATTTGAAATTAGTTTATGTATGTTATCTTTTTCACTTTGACTGAACTCATTATAAATAGGCATTAAATGTTTAAAAATATTACCAAGAACTTGGATAATGTGAAGTTGAATATTTTCTAATATTTTAAGAGCAGTTTTCCGGTTAACCCCACCGTCACTGAATAATGAAAGCGCTAACGTAGCGGCAGATTTCTCTAACATACTATGGGCAGTATCCAAAGCGTTCTCACGACAAACATTGTTTAGAGGATGATATTCAGAGGATTCACAAGGATCTAACAAACTACACGTATCATGTACATTTTCACTTAAAGCACAATCATTTGTAGGGAGATTTTGATTCAAAATTGTTTGTTTATTCAAATGTTGAGAAATTAAGTGACGTCTAAAAGACCGTACATTTTGATATTCGCGATCACATTGATACTGTTTACAGCGATATGTGGCGTTTGCACTTAAGTTATGGTCTTTTAAATGTTTACAAAAATCTTGGTAATCTTCAACTGAAGCGAGACATTTGAAACAAACAAACATTTTGATTTTTCGCAAATAAATCACTTATTCTAAGTCGGAGATAAAAGACGAGACTCCCGAAAGCTTTTTGTCTGATTTTATGTCAATGTTATAAAAATATTTTTGCAGAAATAGCCAAATGTGAACGGCTTCTGTGGGATATTCTGCGTCCAGGCAGTGAAAAGTTTTGAAGCATACATCCAGTGCTTTCAAGAACGAGTCTATTTTATAAAGGATGTTATCATACGCAACATAAAACTCCTTTAGGGCATCGATGGTTGGTCCGACAGCAATAATGATGGGTTGGCACCGTAGACCCTTAGCAGTTTGGGCTTTTCGCCGATAGTCCAGCTGGGTGGGCACTTCGCTTTGGTTCTGGAAATTAGAATGAATTCTTTACTTTTAGCCATATTTTTTTATAATTCCTAGTCAGTGTTGACACTGATCATTTTTTATTGCTTAGGTATTACAATTAAGTATTTACTTAAAGGGGTTCGGAACGTAATTCACCCTTATGATTAGTCTGTGCGAAGCTCTCAAGCAAGAAGTGTACATATACAGGCTGTTCCAAGGCTATGCCACATGGAGGGAAAGTATCTTAACTATTGTAGATAAACAGTTTTACTGAAAGAAGACATCATTTTGATTTTAAAAACAATTTAAACAGAGTTCAAAGATTTTTGAATAATCGCCTATCTGAACCGGGAATCGAACCCGCCAAGGGACACATTTTGAGGATTTGCTAAATTGAATTAATTTTAAGCAAAATGTAATTATTTTAATTAAATGTAAAATTTGATGTTCTTCCTTTTTAATTAAAATGCCATGTTACTTGGAAAAAAATAAAGCTTCCGATTGAGCCTTTTGATCGGGGAAGTAAAATTACGGGATTTTTTTTACAATTTGGCGTGTTTGATTCCCGGTTCAGATAGGCGATTATTCAAAAATTTATGTATGCAGTTCAAATTGTTTTTAAAATCAAAACAATGTCTTCATTTAGTAAAAATGTCTATCTACAATACTTACTTTGTATGTTCCACTTTTTTTTCAATATCATCAATAGATTAAATTATATTCCAGTTTTATTGATATTTAATAAATATTTAATAAACTAGATCACATACAAAATTAGATTTTGGTCCAACTGACGGTATATCAAAAATGTGTCTTAGGGCGTGGAAATCATCGTTAGTATGGAAAGTCATCTCACAATAGTCTAAGTGAAATTATACATACCTTTGCATGAAGAATGAAACTGTTCATAGCTTCTTGAATGCTTGGCTTTATGGTTTTTTTTTTGCCAGCTGTATCTTGGCACTGTATTCTCACAGTTGGAACTATTTTATATCCAATTGCCGCGCAATAACAGAAGTCTCGAACATCTGAAAAATAAAAATGGAATAAGTTATGATGCATATTCGTTGACTAAATTAGTTTAAGTTAGTAAGTTTTATTAAGAAGTTTAGCCGGATAACTGGTTATCAGAGATTTTTTTGCTAAACCTCCGAAACTATTTTTGCTATTGTATTTAAATATACTTAATAAAATTTAATGTAAATGGTTTTATTATCAAAACTTTCACTAATTTCACATTAAAACCGAAACTCAGAGTTCGGCTTTTGTTTGAAATTCGTGAAAGTTTTGATCGATACGAGTATAGTTAATAACCAACCTTCACTTGGATTTTCTTCAATCAATTTAATGTAGACAGAAGCAGCTTTAATTGTTTTCAAAAGATTATGAGCTTTCTCTAAAAATATGGGCCATTTTTTGAACAGTCGGAGCTCTGATCCTTTAAACTTGGATTCGAAATCCAGATCAATCTGAAAAAAAAAAACCATAAGTATATAATATACATATACCTATTTTCAAATATTGCTCACAAGATTGAAACAAACAAATGTACGGGGTCAAGCTAATAAAAAGCTTGTAAGGTCACAACTTACCAACTTATATCCGAAACTCAATTTATAAGAGGGCCAATCGTTCACTATGTCATGTATGTTTGCATATTTTTCGGATACTTCGGGCACTGGCTCCTTGTTGTATTTCAGCCAAACTTTTAACTCTTCATATTCTTCATTAGATACTGGTAAACAATAGATCAAGTTTAGTCTAGCTAAAGTCTATTAGATATAACTATTAGATCTTGTATAATATATGTTCAAATTTATACCACTTTGATTTTCAACTGCTGCAGCTGTGTCAGCCGGAACATCGTCGGTGCTAGTGTGGGCTCTCCTTTCGTCTGTTATTACCCCACTCTTCCGCAGCAAACGTTTGTGATTGTTATTTCTATCAGCAAGTTTTCCCCTTGCCGGAATATATTTATTTTTTCCAAACTTTTGGCTCGGAATGTAGTATGTCTCCTATGGAAATCAAAACAAATTATAAGGAACTAAGCATGAAAATCAAATAAATCAAAATAACCATTAAGTGTTTTTGTCAATGAATACCAACTTAACAACATGGAATTAATAGTTTTTAAAGTTCCGTACCCAAAGGGTAAAACTGGATCCTATTTCTAAGACTTTGCTGTCCGTCCGTGACGGACGGACGGACAGCCGGACAGCAACGGACAGACGGAGATTTTGGGTAAAAAAGTTCAACTGTCTAACTATCACGGTATACAGGCTGGTGAGCTTGTATCTCTTGAACCGTGATAGACAGTTGAACTTTTTTTACCCCCCCCCTCTATCTCCGAAACTACTGGGCCTAAAATTTGGAAAAAAGCACTACACTACATCATACATGCCTTACACTACACTACAGGGAGTAAATAAGTGATCATAATTAATTAACTAACTACTGTAACTACATAGGTATCTCATTTCATTACAATTTAAAAACTGGATTTGCATTTTGATACCTTCACTTCAGTTGGGACTAACGAAACAATTTGGGCAGAAATATCTTGAAATTGTTGTTTTTTCATTTCGCCATATTTTTTCACATGGTATTCCACTACTGATTTAACTAAGTAGTTTCGTGCCGCAGTGTCTAATTTACAATTTTTTTTTAAAGAAGCTAGACTCATTTCTCCATTAGTATTGCTTTTTAAAATAGTCGTTAAATTATCATTCTAAACAAAAAGAAAATACCATACATTAAAATGGTAACAGAATATTTGCATACAGAATAGCTTCGTCCCAGTTAACACCTGAGAGCCCAAATTCACGGGTTAAGATGTAGTCAGGGAACATATGAAATGCACTAAATTTCATTAATCTAGCATTCATATTTTAGGTTTTATTGATACTTAAAATAGGTACCCGATTTTGTCACTGGCTCACTCAAAATAAAGGCAAAACTTACAGAAGATTTTGTGGTTGGCAACTCTTCACTGCTTGTGCTGACCGTGGAACTGGGAGCAGAAAAATCGCTAGCAATACTTAGAGTTTCATCAGATTCTGTCGCCTGTAACAAGCAATTATTACCAAGTAAATTTTTTACAAAAAAAACCTTACACAACCATTAACAAAATTATACGATCGGGGGATCGCAAAGGAATTTTGATGGTCATTATTAGTCCAGTAGCCAGAAGACTATGCCCTTCGATAATTCTAAAGTTTTTTATTTTCGCCGAGTGGATTATCCACCCAGCGAAAATAAAAAGCTTTAGAATTATCGAAGGATTTGTGGAAAAAATATTATATCCATAATGGACTATATGAGCCGTGACACCAAAATTTTGAAAAAAATATTATGAACACTTACGTGAATAATGTTTTGGAGTTTGTTCAGTCCTCGCTTGAATAATATTCTTTCTTTTAAACTCGGAATTAATTCTTTCAGTTCAGTTTCTTGTATATCGTCAAGCAATTTGAGCGAAATCTGATTTACTAAAAAAACAAGAGATAAACATTAAGGCTGCGTTTCCACCAGAGATGTGGGAGGTTTCCTCATACATTTGAACCTCGTAAACTTTTTCGCAATCAAATAAAAATATGTCCGTCCGTCCGTCTCGCTATTTTACTATAGCGCTGTCATCCAGTTGCCTAGGAACACGAAGTTATTCGATGCCCATTATTTACCTTGAAGAACTGTTCTTTTTCTCGGTCGCAGTCGGATAATTAACCGTTATTTTTATGTACCTACGTAATTAACGATTTGAATGAATGAATGTTTGCCAACCAAACCAATCTGTAAAATTTACTAAAGTTCGTTTTGTAAATCTATCAAAGTAAAATAGCTAAATATGTTTATGTAGGTAGGTACCTAACCACTATTTCTAGCTCAATATCTATGATCCTATATAATAAGGCCTCCCTTTCCTATACTCTGACCCATTGGCGGCAAAACCGGAACACAATTAAATGTAGAATTAATTAAAGTCACACTAAAGTAAGTACGATCACTTTCTTGCTTTTTGTATTGATAGCGATTTACAAAAAAAACACGGATTATCGGGCCTTGACAAAAGAGGGGCTTTCAAGTTGAATTTATTCTTCATTAGCCATCCACTCAATCGTTGTTCACTGCACAATAAGCTATCAATAACACATTAAACAACAAAAATTAATTTAATGAACAATACAACTTATAGGCATGGTGCCATCTTGACACGCAAACACAGTTAAACAAACCATTAATAACAATATAAGTATATAACGATCAAAATAGGCACTCACCTTCAAAGTTTGTTATAGTGTCTTCAGATAGTCCCCATTCTGTTAAATATTCGGCAACCCCCACGTTTAACTCTTCTTCTTCACTTTCCATTGCAACTTGCAAGCGAAGCGACTAACTAGCCGGTCGGCGTAAAATGAAATGAACGAACGATGAACGCAGAGTCGCAGACGCACCTGACACCTCCTGAGCGCCCCGTGCGCAGGCGCGGTAGCAATGAGCAGCGACGCGAGGGCTAGGGTTGCCAACCGTATTTTATTATAAAGTGAAAATAATTTCGAAATAGATGACGTTATTGAAGATAATGCTAACACTAGCAGTAGTAATCTAAAGAATGATGATTTCATGAAACAGTTATTCTTTGGACTTACGTGGTCTTAGAGAGTTGTGTTGATGACTTTAATGATTATAATTCTGTAAATACATATTTGTTACGGCCGCGATTCATATATTAATTAACGTACAACTTAATACTGACCAGCAAATTGCAAAAAACCTAAAAAAAATTGAATTTCGCGGGCTACCCTGGCGCTTTCGCCTTAAGCTTAAATATATTTAAAGCATATATACGAAATTGTTATTAAGTAGCTGAAAAATAAAACATAAATTTGTATAAAACAAATATAGTACATTGTATAACGAATTTTTCATCACATTTGCGAGGAAATAAATAACTACAAAAACTACAACCGCACCAATCCAAAATTGACGAAATTGACAACTTCACTTCCAGATCAGAATAATATTTTATCCGTCAAAGAAAAAGGTGGCAACCCTATGGCAGTGGCCGCAAGGGCCAAGGCGCAAACAAAGGCGACAGTTCCGCGGGGCAGTGCGGAAGGGGGGTAGTCGCATGAATTGAGTAGGATGGAAATGGAACTATACCTATATACCACTACCTATTGCTTAGGGTTTTGTAAATTCTACGATACTATTTGGTAATTTTAACATTTTTTGACCACAGCGACAAGTACATAGGTTACTTATAGACACTGTTTAATGTTTCGTATGAAGGTGAAAGCGTCAGGGTAGCCCGCGAAATTCAAATTTTCTTACATTTTTTGCAATTTGCAGGCCAGTGCTAGGTTGTATGTTGATTGAAATGTTGAACGCGGTTGTAAGACGTATGTAGTTACAGAATTATAATCATCAAAATCATCAATACAACCCTCCAAGTTCATATATAATTCGAGGAATGACTTTGACCTCGAAAATGGAACTATACCTGGATACCATTGCTTACGGTTTTGTAAATTCTACGATACGTTTTAGTAATTTTAACATTTTTTAACCACAGCGACAACTAGGTAAAGTTACTTTTAAACACTGTCTAATGTTTCGTATAATATTGTTGGAGAAAATAATATGACTTTGTGCGGCGTGAAAGGTTGTAATAACCAAAGCATGTTAAAATAATGTTATTAAGTACAAGCTTTTCATTAATTTAATTTGCAATGTACCTACCTACTTAAGTATGTTTCTTCGGGTGGAATCTTGCAACTCAATTTTGAAGCAGATATCCTCAACCGATTGAGCTGAAATTTGGCATAATATCTAAGTAAGTAGGTAGGTTGGTACTTGACTTGGATGACAATACAATAATATGGTACCATAGGGGTTGGTCTGATGCTGGAGCCGGAAGGTGGCCCTAGAAACTCTGTAATAAATAAATCAATCGTACCGAGTTTGGGCTCTATAGAATCGTCTTGGTAAGCAACCTACAGTAAATTAAATTTTTGACAAACATAATCACCGACAAGTATAAAACAAAGTCGCTTCCCGCTGTCTGTCTGTCCCTATGTAGGTATGCTATCTTTAAAACTACGCAACGGATTTTGATGTGTTTTTTTAATAGATTAAGACAAGAGTAAGGTTTTTAAGTATAAAACATGCATAGGTACCTAATATATTTAGTACCTATGAGCATTGCACCCGTGCGAAGTCGGGTCGGGTCGCTAGTTGGTTACAATATAATTTACCAATTGTATTAACCACAGATGTAGGTACCTACTTACTTATGATTCTATGCTTTGAAAATCTGTGATTTGCAACTAGATTTATCAAAAATAGGTACCTATGTAGTCTCAATTTGGACTCGCAAATTACACTTCGAAAGCGTAAAAAACCAGCTTATAGAAAGCGATCTCTTCCAGACAACCTTTACTTTATTACTTCTAATACAGGACCTACTACTAACTTTATTATTGTTAGGTATAGTTGAAATAGTAGACTTGCAAGGATGTAGGTCAAATAGATCTTAAGTTATTGGGGGGTCAAAAGTGGACCGAAATGATTCACAAAACACAGTAACAATGATAAAATCAACCAAACTAAATTGATGTGATTTGTTTTAGTTAAAATATACAATACTCGTCAATCGTTTAAACCATAAATCCTGATAGCGATTGCAGCGCCACTTTGCATCAGCAGTAGATTTTTAGGGTTCCGTCCCGGAAGGGTGTCAAACGGAACCCTAATGATACCTAATCAATCATTTATTTGCGAGAATACAATTTTACAGTGAGATCTTAATAGCATGGTATGTCGTTAGTATTCTGCCTGCAAGCAGATGCGCAAAGGTTTGTTAATTTATATTGTTAGTATATTCATCAAAATGTCAAATACGACAATTGTCATTTAATTCACAATCACATTAATAAGACAATCAAACTTTGACAGTTCTTACATCCTATTATTAAGCCTACACTGTCTATCTGTATGTCCGACCTTTAATAGTTTTTTTTTTCTCTTAAATCGCAATCTTTCTTAGCTAGTTGAAATTTTCACATAATATGAACCGTTATGGCGGACAAATCGTTAAATAATAAAAAACCGGACAAGTGCGGGTTAAACTTGCGTGAAGAGAGTTCCGTCCGTACCTATGATTGTTACTTTGAATACCATAGACTTCTTATATGTTTTCCTGTGATCTATATATAGGTAAAGAACTATTTTCTGTATTTTTTCAAAATTGTAGGCCCAGTAGTTTCGAAGATAAGGGGACGAATAATCAATTTTCGCCTATTTTCTAATTTACCCTTTTTTATAAAGTGACCCTATGCTTACAATTCATTCATTTACGTAACACGTCTTTGGGTCACCGACTTACATATGTGTACCAAATTTCATCCCAATAGGGTAGTTGACTAAGAAAATATATTTAGTCCATCAGTTAGATTACAAAAAAATATTGTATACGTATTTTTTCTTTTGTCTGGCAAACAAAAAATTACGAAGATACAGCGCTTGGAAATTTCGTATGACGTCACGCCGTGCTACAAATTTTAGCACGTTATTACGTCAAAGCCCCCCACTCCTGAACTTTGATGTGATATATCTTTGTAATTTTTTATCTAATTGATAAAACAAAAAATACGTGTTCAATATTTTTTAATAATCTTACTGAGGGACTAAATCGAATCGATTTATTTTTACCCAGGCAACATCCCTATTGGTTCAGTGGTTTCGGAGGAAATTGGCTGTGACAGATGGACGGACAGGCAGACACACGAGTGATCCTATAAGGGTTCCGTTTTTTCCTTTTGAGGTATGGGTAAGTCTTAAAATTAAAATAATTTAAAAAAATAAGGGGAGGGGGCATAATCCAACAAATAATAAAAACTAGTCAATCGATGTATATATACTAAATAGATAGATATATATACTTACTTATTTTTAAATAAATATGTAAAAATTATAAAATGTTGATACGCGGAACCCTCGGTGCGCGAGTTTGAATCGCACTTAACCGAATCATTTTTTATCAAATGAGTCTGCTACTCATTACCAACTGTCCCAGTAAATGTAACTATAAATTGCTTTGAAACTAACACAGTAACAATGATAAAATCAACTGAACTATGCGGTTGTGACTTGTTCAGTAAAATGTACAATAGTAGTACTGCGAGGTCTTGTTGTATTTATTATGTTTATAATAAAATCAGCCAAACCAAATTGTTGAAATTTGTTTGGTAAAATTAACAATATTCTTTGTTAATTTACACCGTAAACTCTGATACTGTACTATATTTCGATAGCAACCTAAGTAGTTTTGTAAGTTCAACTGCGAGGTCTTGTTATATTTATCATATTTTTATGATAAAATCAACCAGATTAAATTGTTGAGATTTGTTTGGTAAAATGTACAATATTATTTGTTAATTTGCACTATGAACTCTGGTAGAAACTATATTTTGACCTGAAGTTTTTTAGTTCTGTAGGTTCCACCGCGAGGTCTTGTTATATTTATCATATATTTATGATAAAATCAACCAGATTAAATGATTGAGATTTGTTTGGTAAAATGTACAATATTATTTGTTAATTTGCACTATGAACTCTGGTAGAAACTATATTTGACCTGAAGTTTTTTAGTTCTGTAGGTTCCACCGCGAGGTCTTGTTATATTTATCATATTTTAAAGATAAAATCAATCAGACTAAATTGTTGAGATTTGTTTTAGTAAAATGTACAATATTCTTTGTTAATATACACTATGAACTCTAGTAGGGACGATATTTTGACCTCAACCTTTTTTGTTTCGTAAGTTAAACCACGAGTTCTTGTTATATTTATCACATTTTAATTATAAAAATAACCAGATAAAATTGGTGAAATTTTTTTAGTAAAACGTATAATATTCTTTGTTAATTTACACCGTAAACTCTGGTAGTGACTATATTTTGATCGCAACCTATGAAGTTTTGTAAGTTCAACCGCGAGGTCTTGTTATATTTATTATATTTTTATGATAAAATCAACCAGACTAAATTGTTGAGATTTGTTTGGTAAAATGTACAATATCCTTTATTAATTTACACCGTAAACTCTGGTAGGGACTATATTTTGATCGCAACCTATGAAGTTTTGTAAGTTCAACCGCGAGGTCTTGTTATATTTATTATATTTTTATGATAAAATCAACCAGACTAAATTGTTGAGATTTGTTTGGTAAAATGTACAATATCTTTTGTTAATTTACACCGTAAACTCTGGTAGGGACTATATTTTGATCGCAACCTATGATGTTTTGTAAGTTCAACCGCGAGGTCTTGTTATATTTATTATATTTTTATGATAAAATCAACCAGACTAAATTGTTGAGATTTGTTTGGTAAAATGTACAATATCCTTTGTTAATTCACACTGTAAACTCTGCTAGAAACTATATTTTGATCGCAACCTATGTAGTTTTGTAAGTTCAACCGCGAGGTCTTGTTATATTTATTATATTTTTATGATAAAATCAACCAGACTAAATTGTTGAGATTTGTTTGGTAAAATGTACAATATTCTTTGTTAATATACACTATGAACTCTAGTAGGGACGATATTTTGACCTCAACCTTTTTTGTTTCGTAAGTTAAACCAAGGGTTCTTGTTATATTTATCACATTTTAATTATAAAAATAACCAGATAAAATCGGTGAAATTTGTTTGGTAAAATGTATAATATTCTTTGTTAATTTACACCGTAAACTCTGGTAGGGACTATATTTTAATCGCAACCTAATGAAGTTTTGTAAGTTCAACCGCGAGGTCTTGTTATATTTATTATATTTTTATGATAATATCAACCAGACTAAATTGTTGACATTTGTTTGGTAAAATGAACAATACTCTTTGTTGATTTACATCAAAACTCTGGTACCAACTTCAACCTTTTTAGTTTTGTAAATTCAATAGCGAGGTTTTGTTATATTTATCTTAGTTTCCTTGTAATTCAGCCAACCTTTGCTAATTTGGTAAATCCAACAAACCTTTTTTTTCAGTGTGCTGTAGATCACATAATTATAGTAGATTTATTATTATTATTATGATTGCAAATATCTTTATTAAAATGATTATAGTTTGTTATACATTTATGACTAAAACCTCTTAATGTGTACAACTTAATCGTAGCTTTAAACACTGTTTTATTAACGAAGGTGTATGCTACATTTCTATTAATCCGTTTAACTCCAGACTTTCTTCTATCACCTGCTATCGGAACTGTCAGCATATCTGCATGTCGATTCTGTAAAAATCTCACCGTGAATACTTGCGTGGAGTGAGCTGTCTTTGTCATCCTACTGATGCTAGGGATTGACCAAGCAAACATTTACAATCATAATCGATTTTAATAATATTTTTTAATGCTAATCCTATTGATATTTTTATATAATTCAAAGCTAGTATTTAAGTGGTCAAAACATTAATATTTTGTGGGGTTTTACTTACAATAAAATTGCAAAACAGAAGCGCAGTCAGAATCTCAACCTTGTTTTTTTTTCTTTTTTCCCTAGACTAGTAAGTCCTTAATAGCCAGACAGCGCCAGCGCCTAACGCGCTTGCGCGGCGTGAAATATGGCTCATTCCGAATTAAGTCATCATCGCACACAGCGCTCACATAAATAATTTGCGAAAACGTATTCTCTATGACACAATGACCGAAACCGGTTTGAACTGTCAAAATACCACGCTTGACAACCGTACGGCGTGGTAAGATTATGCGGGGAATAATAGATAAATACCATACAGCAGAATAATTGGGGTCAAGGTGTAAGCACGCTGTAGTCGATTACAGTGCAATTCGGAATGTACCATATATCACTCCACTCGAATCTCGTAACCATGGCAACACCACCTCGGCGTCAACAACACCTCCACCAGCCGCGTTTTGATTGACGAATACCTCGTCTTTTTCTACTTTAGAGTTACACATTTTGAAAATCGCTCAACGAAAACTTTGCTTAATCTGCCCCTTGGCAGACTCTAAGGCAGGGTCGCCATGGTGTATTATATTAATTATTAATATTATTACCATAATTTCCTAATGTTCTTATACATGACGCCTTACAAGTTAAATATGTAAAAAGAAATCTCTAATGTGATGAGTGACTAACGCGCAAGCGCGGCGTGATCTTATCACTTCACCTTCACTCCACCCGATTCACGACATTAAATGTCGTGAATCGGGTGAAGGGAAGGTGAAGTGATCACGCAATCTGCAATGTGATAATGACAGTGATTAACGCGCAAGCGCGGCGTGATCTTATCACTTCACCTTCACTTCACCCGATTTACGACATTTAGTGTCGTGAATCGGGTGAAGTGATCACGCCACACAAACTACATGGGATTACATTCTATGGTCCGTCAACTAGGCATCCGTTAGCACTCGATGACTTGACACACTCGGTTATCTCTTCTAATTCAATAGTTTTGGGTTAATAACAACGCTGAACATCGTCGCAGTCTTTACTAGACTCGATCTACAATTGCTCATTGACGCACATTCGTGTAATTTACATGCGGGGCCGCAGTCTGTGCGACATGCACTAAGTAAAACCCCACAAAATATTAATGTTTTGACCACTAAAATACTAGCTTTGAATTATATAAAAATATCAATAGGATTAGGCTAAAAAAATATTATTAAAATCTCTTTTATGATTGTAAATGTATGCTTGGTCAATCCCTAGTATCTGGTAAGATGACACTGACAGTTCACTCCACGCTCACTTCACCTAAGTTTTCACGGTGAGATGGTTACAGAATCGCACTGCAGTAGCCGTTTACAAACGAAGCAAGGATTATACGGTTAATGCAACGGACTTAACGCGATTTCGTACTTAACTGTCCGATTCGTAAACGGTTTATCTAAGGCGAATTTCGCGTGTGGAATTCGCGTGATAAGTGTAGCGGATAAATGCATTTTACGCCGTCAATCGTGACGCGAATTGCCACCTGTAATTGGCTCCAACGAATCGGTTATGTCATATTGGACGCACTTCGCTCCCGGTCTAACAAGATATAATTTTTCTAAAAATAAATTCATAAGCGGTCATAGCCCTGATGAATAGCAACGGATTATAAGCACGAATTTCCTTGACAGGTGTGATATTCGTGACACTCGAAAAAATTTCTTCGTAATTTTTTGACTTTCTGAATGTAACTGTATTATCAAGTGCAACGAAGCTGCGGATAGATTCATAACATTGCGATTTTGCTGGTTCCAGGATTCTAAAATCTCATAAATGTGGAAATCTTGCTTGTGTGGAACTGTTTTAAAGTACAGTTGGTCTTAAACCATCTTCCATCTTAGCGGTATTTCTTACAGCCCGCATATCCTCGTCTGTAAGTGTGTACATTTTACGAAGTTATTTTTTGAACATCTCTTTATATTCATTTATTTATAGACATGCGTGTTTAAACACCACAATTCACTTGATATTTATCCGACATTTTACACTGCTAAATAACTAAAGAGTATTTTTGATACATATACTACTATAGCTGGTTTGTTGCAACATTATCTTAAGTAAACATACAGTTACGTGAGACACTTTATGCAATAACAGATGGCCTTGAACGAATGATCGAACTCAATGTCGGTCACATACGAACGAAACGCAAATTACGACATGCCTCGGAAACCTGTAGGTATTTATTTACTATTTTCTTCTCAACATCAGCGATTGTTTCTTTTACCACCCTACAATTAAAATTAAGTCATCCTTTCTCGTAAAGTACTACATGGTTTTTCTTGCCTTTTAATTTATCACTATAATTTGCACTTCCATAAGAATGCATTTGAAGTGTATTTTTACTTGGCGTCATGGCGGCAATATCTTATTACTAGGCTGTTTGTTTTATTTCTCGAATTAGTACTATTTCAATCGACCTTATTTAGATCTAGAATTATGCTGATGACAGTAGTTTAATAGCTAGTGTTTTTTTTAAATATAACTTTAGTGGTGTTATAAAGTGCTAAAGTTAACGTTTTAGTTCACTGCGTCCGGGAATGGACTTAACATGCAATTTATTTTGCCATCAAGAATTTCCAGTACATTTCACCGTACAGTACAATGGACAACTAAAAAGCTAACCTTTCACCAACTAAGATATCTAAACAACCCTTGCAGGATGTCGTGACTTCGCGTTGGTACACTCCCATGCATATTTATGTACACGCTTCAATCATGGCCAGAGAAAATAATGATTTACAAAAACTGGGAAAGGATATCATTAGCCAGTCGGATGCATCTAGTGGCCGATACAATAATGTGGTCAGTAATGATATCGGTAATCGGATCGCATAGATGTAGCTCCCTCGATATTCTGACATCTACTCTCGCTCTATTAATGCGCAATGTACTCTTTTAATGCAATTTTCCTCATCACTATTACACTCGGGCTGCACATTTTATTTCACCCTTATTATAGAATAAACATTTATTAGATGAAATAGTTCAGCGATCAAATCGGAGACGGTGGTAGCGAATCTAGGAAACATTCGCTACCACCGTCCCCAATTTGAAACTTGAATTCACTTCCTAAACTTGAATTTCACTTCCACTTGATTCGAGGTGTGTCATCGTGATTGCAATTGTTAGTAGGCGATGCTCTTAGTTTTATTGTACGAATCGAATTACCATTCACGATTGCGAAGTATTCAGTCGAATGTTGTGCAATACATGATTTAATCGTAGGAATGTCGAGCAAGAAAGTCGAATGCTATCTCTAATGATCGAATCCGAAATAAAAATGTCGCAAAAGAAAACAAAGATTCGATGCGCATTACGTAAGAATGACATGCTTACATAAGCAGGAGACGAATAGTTTGATTACTTAGAAGAAAATACGTTTGGACACGGTAACGTTCATGCTGTTGTACATCAATCTCTCTTGCTAGTGTTTATTTGTATTATATTCGATTCGGTTCATGTTTTTCTTATTAAAAATGGTTACAGAATACGAATCGGATGAAAACTGCTCATTTCGATGAAATTACAAGCAATGTTAGCGCGTGTATCTTGGCACAATTCGTGTAGAGATTTCCGTCTTTTCTCCCTCCATTATTTCTGCCTTATAACATCGCAACTAATCAAAGACCACCCAAGATGAATAATCTATAAAACTTCAAGGTTCTCAATGCTTGATAGTATGAACATCGCCATATCATTTATATATCCCGGTGCCTATTCAACAAATACGTTTTCTCTCATGAAACACTCTCGACTAAGCGCAATTTATGTTTACGAGTATTCCAACCTAGTTCCTTGTTCACAGTTCCTAAGGTACTGTCTACTGCCCCTTTCTCTTCAGATCCATCTATACTTTCTACAAGTAATGCGTACTGATTAATTAGACACGATTAGTAACATCGATACCTTTTTGATGATTCCTTTCGCTCGCGAAAGTGAGATTTGTTTGGTTTCGTCTCGTTTTGCTCTGAATTAAACAGGTAATTATGCTTTAGTTACGTTTTGTTCCAGTGACGATTTCATCGTTCATGCGTGTCTGAATGACCATTGCAGTGGATGAAATATGATTGAATTGGGTTTTGACTAAATAATCAAAATTGATCTCTCTCTTTAATCAATTTGTGCTTTAGTTTATATTTGATTTGTTTTCTCTATCACCATTATTTATCAAATAACCTTATTCACTATGAAGTCTCTTTAGAATATTTGTGTATTCTTCACTTGGTGGGACAATACCGGATTTCAGCGTCGTTTATTACCATTAACTGTATATTTTAAGGAACCGTGGCATGGCAATCAGGCCCTTTCCATGAAGCCTACCGTATCACCACGGATAATGTTCCTAGTTCAACAAACACGGGCTATAAAATATAATAAAGCCACTGTTACATGGAATTCTAAAAGACCTTAATAAAGCCGGCTCGAAGACCTTTCCCAACATTAAATTCTTTCACCGTGTGTATCTGCATTACAATAGGCTTATGTACATGGTGATTAGGTTATGTGACTTACTAAGTATTCCACTGAAACAATCTTAGAGAATTCACTTGATTATACTTTGTTACTGCAGTTTGCTTGGACTTTGCTTAATTAATAGCTAATTCTTATGCCTTATAACTTTTTATTATATTGTCTTTAGTGAATTGAATAATTACTAGATTTGTGTATTCTTAAACAAAGTTAATTATTTTATTTTAGGGCTTACACTAGTTCATTTAAGCGCAAAACTAAACAAAAAAAGGTAAAATCAAACGAAAAAAAAGTATAGGTAAATGAAAATAATGAACAAAAGTGTAATTTATTTTCGGATTTGTACTAAAAGCTTTTCCTCCTTTTAGTAAAACGTACATTATTTCACACTGGTTCCATAAATAGTTATATAGTTGAAGCAAGAATTAGTTTTGGTAACCGTAGACGCTTAATGAAGTAAATTCCACTCCCCAATTAAAATCTTCCTGTAAGTGCAGCATCGGGATATTAAAAAGCTAACGATGTTGCTGCACCGGCGGATAGTCGCGTTTATTATGGATAAACGACACTAAAATGCAAATTGCTGAACGTCAAGCGGCGCGGGCGCATCGTATCCGCGAGTCCGTTAGATTTGCCCGGTGGCGCCTAACAACGGTGAATTTAAAACCCAAGCTTAATGCCTTCATGGAAAAGGATGAATAGTTCTTCAGAGATGTCTATGTTATTCCCTTCTTAGTTATTAGCCTCTCTTATTTTATATTAGATTCGTAAAATATTAGCGGTATTCAATAATATAATAATGCACGTAGGTAATTGTGTGGCTGTAATTGTTTTGCCTTTCTATCCATTTGATGCTCGTTCACACTCATCAATTTGCAGATCTATCAGATGCTAAACATAACTACTCATCATTTGTGATTTATTCAATAGCTGCATATTATATTATCCATAATATTTTACTTTCGAATAACAAAATAGTTAACTAAATTAACGCTAGTAAGACGATTCAATTTCTATTCTGAATAGCTTTTGTTATTCAGTAGGAAACCATGCATATTCCATAATGAAGTTGAAGCATAATGGCCACAGCTATATCATGCCCAAGAAATGAAGGGGTATTATGTGCTCACGGATACATTCTGAAAAGCGATTAGCCAGCTAACTCCAATTCA
Organism: Luperina testacea; assembly: GCA_927399505.1. Lineage (NCBI taxonomy): Eukaryota > Metazoa > Arthropoda > Insecta > Lepidoptera > Noctuidae > Luperina > Luperina testacea. The sequence continues at coordinate 8,880,190 of OV656771.1, forward strand.
TCAACGAAACGCATTAGAAAATGTTCATTCATTACCGATGATGGATCAGACCGTGTAACAGTGAAAGTTCACATTGTGTCTCCGGTGTGTCCAAAGTAAAGTTGTTTCTACCCAAAAATTTGCGGGCTTCCACCACATTTAGAACAGACCACAAAGTCGCTAATGATAGGAAAGTACCGCCACAATATGATTTTAGGCACTTTTTGTGCGTTGTCTGAGATTTTTCGAAGTTTCCGAATCTAAGTGCTTTCACTAGTAACTTTTTTTTAAATTTCCATATCGATAAGAACGTAATTGGATGTGAGTTTCTATTTGCGTCGTGTTGTTACACTAATATTGATGTCAATATTTATTCAACTTCATTATTTCCTATGCTGTAACTACGAAAAAGTATTTATTATGCATTCCCGTAGACTATTTATTTTTTAAATATCCGCAAAAAATTGATCGAATATTAAAAATGACTAATTTATCATCCGAGTGGATTATTGCAGCAGAAATTTATTTTTTCTCATTTCTAGTGCTAGCATTTTTTGTCGAATCTCTGGATGTAGCTAATGACTGAAAATACTTTAATTTACTCAATAATTGCTTCGTTTCTTGTTTAATATTAACTTAATGGAGTCCATTGTTTTATTTTTTGTGCAATTATAACTTGATGGGTTATATGCAAAATGATTTTTTCAGTATCGGATGTGTTAGCACATTTGTGGATAATGGTTTGTACATCAGTAGAATCTATTATGCAGTAATTTAAAATACAGTTCTTTCGAAGAATATTTTCCACAATTGATGAACTGTAATTATGAAAAATTGTATGTTTAGTTCGACGTTCCAAGCAGTGGTGGCGCAGTAGAAATGTCCGAACCTTACGAGTTGTAGGTCGTACGTTCGAACCCAGGCAGGCGCTTTACTTTGTGTAAATTATATCATCACCACTGCTCTCAAAACGGTGAAGGAAAACATCGTGAGGAAATCGGGGTGTTTCAGAACCAAAAATTCAAACACATGTGACTTCTACCAACCGGCACTGGGCCCGCGTGGTGGATTACGGCCCACTCCCTCTCACTGAGAAAGAAGAAGCCTGTGTCCCAGCAGTGGGAACATTATAGACTGATTATGGTACGCAATAGTTATGCATGTTTTATAATTTCAAAGTAAAGATACATGCAGGTAACTTGTTACTTATGAAAGTGTTCTTCTTTTTATGCAAGCGTCATGGTGAAATTACTTTCTTATTCGGACACTAAAATGAAATGGTGTTGTGATTTGTGACAAAGATTTCTCTGTTTGCATATAAGCTACCATTTTGAGACCAGAAGCACTAATATATTGCCTCTTCCTGCTTAGAATGAAATCTTGTTAGTTTTAACGGCGTATGAATTCTATTTATTTATTTACTTATTTAATACTTCAAGCACATAAATGTACAGAGGACTTAATGCCATAGGCATTTTCTACCAGTCAACCTTTGGGTGATACAGAGACAAACAGTGGTAGGTGCAATCATGAAAATTGAGGAATAAATATTTTAAATATAAAGATACGCATAAATCTATTAAAACTATAAATTTATATGTTAGCTATATATTATACACAATATAAGCTCAAATAAATATACATAAATACATGAATATACTAAAAAGAAATAAGACAAACAATGAGAAAATATTACCGTAGTGATGATAATGCCTGATAATGCCAGCTTCTTGCGAATTATCTATCCTTGTTATTTTAATATCAATTAAGTCAAAGGGCAATGTACTTTTTTGTTTATACAACGTTTTTGTATAAAAATAATACCTACTATAAAGGATTGTAAAATTTATGTAAGGTTGAATTGCGGGTAAAAGCTAATTTCTATGTAAGAAGTAAAAATAATAAATTACGGCGGTGTATTTTTAAGCGCACTGATCGCGTTTTTTAAGTTTATTATGTGCAATATTACTTCTTCATGCTTAATTTAGTACCACGTGATGCGTTCTATAGGTACTGTAATTAAAACCCAATGTTCATCAAATAAAAGTAGCTACTTTCCTTGCAACGCGTACATTATTTTTTTACTTCGAAGTATTACTTAGCATTTAATTCGAGCGATGATTAGTGGGAATGATTTAAACGGTCATTATTAACCATTACTGTGCAATAGAAACTGTCTAACAACTAACAACGTGTAATAATTTAGTTTACATATGGTCACAGGGCGTAACACAATGTGTTCTTGTTTCTATCTTTTTTACAATCGTAATGCACTTCATCGGGTTTCTAGGAAATAAATAATTCATAGCAATTTGCACGGCTAATGTGAGAACATGCTTAGAGCTGGTGAACGCACAGCAACCTTTCTCTAAGGGCTCATTAGCTCGAATTTATGTGCTCTCCCGTCTGCCGGCGAGCTCACAAGCTATAATCGGAAAGAGCTTTTGTGTCACATATTTTACACCTATCGAAGCTCAGCGCTACGAATATTTATGTATCGATTGGCTTTACCTCGCATAAAGAAATTTACGATCTCTTCGAGAAAACAAGGCGGCGACACAAACTAGGAAAGTTGTAGCTATTAGACTGTGAACAATTTAGTAAAAAAGAGAATAGTATTAAATCACTGACCTCTTTCTTGGTCTGCTCGTTGATCTTAACGTGGGTCTGTTGAGGCTTGTCGCGGAGTGGCAGGTAACCCTCGCGGCTGTCGGCTGGCTCAGTGCTGTCCGTAGGCGTGGTGGACTCCACGGTGGCTGTACTCGCGGTACCAGCGTCCGTGGACCGAGTCTCGTCAACCGTGCTCAGCGTAGGCGCCGTCTCTTTCGGACCATCAGCCGTTGTTCCCACAGTATCGAAATCAGACACTGTCTCCGTACTGTCGCTGTTCAGCGTAGTTTCAGTGTCCTGAACCGTGGGCGTCTCCGTAGTTCGCACAACCGGCCGGATCGTGTAATGTTTGGTCGGCGGCTTGTACGTAGTCACGGTCGCGTCTTTCGTAGTCGACGGCGGAGCCTCGGTTTTAGTTTGCGTAGTTTTTACCTCGGTCGTCGTAGCCGCGATAGGCTTACGGGTTGATTTTTTCGTTTTGGGCGGCGTCGTAGCGGTTGGGTTTGTCACGGGTGCGGTTGACTTTGTTTTAGTGGATATTTTTTTCGCGTAAGTAGTAGAGCGTTCCTCAATGGTAGTGGGTGCGGGGGTGTTTTCGACCGTGTGTGATGTGGTTTCAGGGGGTCTTCGGTCAGCGGGTGGGTCAAGATTGGATTGTTTGGGGGTTCGGGATGGAGGGAAGAAATAATCCATGATTGAGGGTGATCTATTTCGGTTTGAGGGTAGCCATGCCCAGGGGTTAAAGTCTAAGAGGCGGGGTCGCGGCGGGTCATCGGCGGCAACGATAGTTGCGAGGGCGGCGAGCGCAAAGACTACGATTAACGAACGATTCATGGCGCGTCGTGCGCGTGCGGCCGCGACGACGTTTCAAGCGGGACTGCGCGCGCGCCACCGCTGAAGAGAACCCGCCACCGCTCACCTAGTTCATTCCGCCCTACGGACAACGCAACAGATGCAGCCGCTGTAGTTCCTGTTCAATTTTCTTTTTCTATAATAGTATCTTCGCTTTATGTAAAAGTGATTATGTAATGGGTAATTATTGAATTAAATTGCTGCTAGGGTGGTAATTTTAAATACCGTTACTGAAATGGTTGTTTGTTTATTACTTCAATTACACCACCTATCAATTTTGTGTTAACATACTTGAATGTATTATATTATGATATTAAATGGTAGTAAGATGAAGAAACCGGTCTGCTTTAGACTGTGTCGATGACACATTGCTGTTAAACATTAATATCCTTGACTTCGATAACAATAGAAACATTTCTTCGAAACTTTCATAGGAAAGTTGCTAAACTACCACTTCGAAAATCTATATGAAAGCTCTTCGATAAATTATTTATAATACGTAACTAAGAATGTTTGAACAATAACATTATCTAGCGTCTGGTTAAGCTATGAGGTAAAAGAAAATAACTTAGCAGAAAGTAATTAATTAAAATACGACCTAATAAATTCCGTTACGAAGATATTGCACGAAGATGCTAGTTAATAGGCTAATTAATCTTAGTACCACGTGTACTGGATAGCCAACGTACTATGCCGTTACATGGAAGTGCATCATGCGGTATTATAATCAAGCAAATGAGTTCAGATTCAGAATCGAATTTTCGCGTATATTTTCCCAGTGGTTTATCAATATGCCACCCAGCACCGTTATCCAATTAGAGGCGTTGAAATTCACTTTGGGTACAGCAATGCACGTCTGTCCCCAGAATTTGTATCAAAAATGCTTTACCGCAAACCGTGTAACGCTCGACGGGGCCGTTCTGTACGCTCCATTTAATTTCCAATATTGTTTGGTCTTCCAGCTTAGCCAGCCAATCTATTTTTATAAAGTCAGCGGTCAATTCTGTAGTGTATCTGGATCAGGCCGCGGTGTAGACCTCGTGTAAACCAAAGTAGTACAAAAACTGTATATAGCTTAGACAAACATTTCGATGAGATACTTTGCAGGCATTATTGAATTTCAGTTGTAGCCTGATAATCCCATTTACCCTCATTTTACTGTATAATCGAGATCAATGCAATGATCGAGACGATTACGTACTAGTGGCAGTAGAATATACTCGTAGATTATTAGTTTACAAAAACATACTCTTAACCCAGCAAAGTATATTCACACGAACCCAAACATTTATCAATCAATTACAGAATGCACTGCGGAATCTTTAATAGCTTTATACAATACTGTCTAAGCTATGCCGCTGTATAAAGATAATAATACCAAGCCTTAGGAAAGGCTATATGGAAAATTTACACAAATGCCTCGTAAATAGCTGGCAAGCAATAAAGATCCTTCTAACGATCTTTATCTATGGATCGTCAGCTAACGCTCTCTGCACCGGTATCGACGACTTGATATTTAAATAAGCTTTTCACACACTTTCATAGACTCATTTTAGTGCTAACTCGCACATTCTAGAATAGTTCACTCACTTAGATGAGTAAAATAAGTACATCATCTAGATAATTGAAAGAATAAACAAAGGATCTAACCACTATAACAGTTGATTTGGTCTATTGTTTTAATGGGTTTTGCGATATATCTATGGGAAATTTTCTTGTGTTAGATAGATCTACCTTTCATTAGTTCAGAAGCTCAGTAATTGAAGCACATCTTGATCTAACATGCGGATCAGATTGATTAACGCGTACGGTAAAAAGTGCGGGCGTGAACTTGCATTGAGTGTGTGATGAACTGATGACAGCGAATTGATTGTGTAAGAAGTCTTAGAAATGATCAAGACGATATAATCTGTATTGAATATAATCATCCTATTGCCCTTAACCTAAATTTTGAGCTGGCCCAGTTTTCTTCGATACATCTCCATTAGCTGTCATCGCAGTGTTTATTTTCTTTCTTTGCCATATAATTTTTTGGAGACTATGCTTTCATTTTTTCTTAGGCTCTGGCCCTTTTTAGTACAGCCGACCACATTGATAAATTTTAAACTTTTTTTCTTGTAATATTGTCCTCATTTCTAGTTTCTTGTAAACGAAATAGGTACTAAATTAGGCGAAGATAAGATCTAAAAAGTAGTTAATCTTGACGTCAGTAAAAACCAGTTAACCGTTTAATCTAACCGTGGTGTAAAAAAAAGCAAAAGTGTTGTAAATTCTTTGCTAATTTATTTACTTTTCACAAATTTACAGTCATTTCTTGATTAACTCTCGCTTAGTACGTGATGTCACTGAGTTTAATGATGGGATGCTTTGCTTCCACTTGATGCACATGACATAAATGAACAAGTATCTAATAGCCAACCAGTTTGTATCGTTTTAAATGAGTCATTCCGGATCGAAGGACCAACATTTAGAGGTACCTTTTTCAAAAATCAAGCGAAAAATTACTTCTTTAAATGATGTGATTTGCATGTTTTTGATAAGTCTCGCCCTTCGCACCTCTATCATTTATTTCTTCCTTTTTATCTATCCGTGCCCCAGAAATAACAAATCTTATAATCTTTGATCGTTAAATCGTCTCATTAGCGTCGGGCGTTACTTCAGCCTACTTTTGTTGTTACTGTAGTTTTACGATAACTGCAAAAAGAAGCTGTTTTGCTTCCAAGTTTTAGCGATGATCCAATTAATCGAAGGTTTTGTTTTATTTATACATTTTTTATGGAAATTTTAGAGATTGTAGCTTAATAGCAACTGAGGTCATCGTTGGCTAAGTGACTGTATAGACTTTCATAATAATAAATATGTGTGTAATAAAGTGAGTCACATCCCCAAAATTTGGCGTCCGTTAACTGGTCTGAGTTTCTGCCAAATAAGCTCAGAGAAATAAGGATTATATTTGGGTAAGTGTAAAAATCATTAAATAAACCTGGAATCGCGAAAACAAAATCAGCTGTTCCCTACATTTATGTTCGCAGCTTTATGATTGCAGCGTGGTCCCTTAGTAAAAGTTGTTCATAATGATGAGTACAATCTCCCATTTCGGTTTGTCGCATGTTTTCAATTTCAACCTGTGTAATTAAATAATGTGACAATAGATTTTGTTTCTGAAAAGCTCGATGGAAGCAAGATATTATGATGTTATAGAAAAATCTATTCAGCCCGCTCAACTGGCAGTCACGTCAACAAGCGAAAAGAAATTGTAGGCGCCAAAACTCAAAACAAAAGCTAGTGATCAAAATTACATAAAAGCAGATAATAGCATGTCCAAGATGACGGATTGCACAATGAATGCCAGTGGCGACCGTGCCAAGTAGTGACTGATTTACCCGGCAGTCGCTCCACTTGCGACGGATAAACGCGGTTAACGGAATTTGTTATTTTCACCGGACACCGGCATCATCCGAATCCGGAACACAAACGCAACAAAATATGCGTGAAAATCAAGTATAAACAGATGCCTTTTTATTTACTTGTTTGTCTTATAAACTTACCGTTTCGCACATGCTTTCCGTGCAGCACACTTTTCTTTCACGCTATTTTAACCTTTGCTTCTTACACAACTTAAACTATATTTGTGTGCACGTTTTTGGCAGCGAGACTAGCTTTTCGGGTCGGAAGTTTAAAATTCGCATCAAGCTTGAACACTGGTTTTGGATGCGTGCGTAACGTACGAATGCTAAAAAGATGCATCAAAGAGTTCCTTGTTCACTTGTACAACGAATGGGGTTTGTGTGCTAAAATTAAGACAGACTATGAATTAGAATCTTTTAATATATGTACGAAAGTATGCATTGTTTTGCTAGAAATAAGAATACGATTACATACATTCTTAGAAATCACACTTAGATAATGTTATAACAGTTTCGGAAGACTCTAAATTGAAACAAAATCTTTGCCCGATCCTCAGTTTATCACAAGTAATGACTCAGTCGAAAGAAAGTAAAACATACGGAGATAATTCAATAAAGATAACTTTAGTGGGTATATCAGTCATATAAATCGTATCGTCCGATCGGCTTGCAGAAAGACCTCTTTTAGCCAGCGAACACTTTCAGTAGCAAGAAAGTACCTACTTAAGATTACTGGGGCGCCGTCATTCCGCCAACTAAGTGCCTTATAATATTCTACCAATATTGAAACTTTTAAACAAATACTTAGCAAAGTGTTTTATATTTTCATAGTTAATGCATAAATTGGAAAATGAGGAAGTGATTTCGTAGACAATCGCATCGAAAGCTGGGTCAGTGGTTGCCATTACCATTAGTCGTGATTTGCTCAATCAATTATCGCTATTCAGAAATGCATTTTTGTGTCAGTGGGTAAAACTGTAATGGCTAACAAGCCAGAGTAATACAATAGATGGTACTATGGACGAGTTTCTCACCCGGCGCGCAAATGACGACGGCTAATAGTAGCTTTTGAGCCGTCTTTAAGTGGACTACTTCGGATTGTCTCTGAGGTGTTAGTGTGTTAATTTGCTTGATGTAATAATGATAAGTGAGTGATGATAATCAGCGACCTGTCAATGTTGGAGGCCTTTGGAGATGATGTGTTGAGCTCAAGACGAGTTTTGTACTAGTTGAACCAGAAAGTTTGAACTGGATTTTTTAAGCGATGAAGATAAGGTATAGGGGCGTCGCCGTTGATGCAATTTTCGCTTTGGAACTTTGTTTTCGGGCCATAGCTTAGATCGTAGCTAGAAGGTCAAGATGCAGCTGTAGGTATGTCAAATTACATTTCTTCTCCATAAAGATCTATGTTTTGGAATGGCCAACTAGCTTCGACTCTCTGGCTAACTGACCGAGTCCTTGACAATTCAAACGTGCCTGTAAATAATAAATGTTTTGTGTTTGAGTTTTAATGTTTGCGGCAAACAAGATATTGTGCAATTTTTTTAGACAGGCTTACGAGTTGCAAGACCAGTCATTGAAATGTAAAAAAAAAACTGAGAAAATGTGTCATGCACTAATTAAATCACTCAGCAAGTCCATATCACTTTTCCGGCGAGATACACCTCAGTACGGATGTCCGGATGCAATACGTAGACCACTCCCGTTCCGTATTTTTACCGCGATAGTACCCTGCCAGACGTGTTACAAAGGAAGTTGAATGTTATAAGAAAAACCGTTCCGTTCCGCCTTCCGTATTTGAACAGCATTTTCCCGACAAATTGATTGACAGATAAAACTAACAACATGGAAGTAGCCATGAGGTTGTTTTTCGTTTAAAGACTAAAAGCTATTATGTATTTATGTTTTAATGGTACTTTTACAATGGTACAAAACATGCCTACTTTTCTTTATTGCTGAATTGGCTCGCTCTTGACCTCGATCACGCCTGATGGAAAGCGATGGACGAGGTCTATGATGGAATGAGCGTGCCCAGAAGATGCCCAAGACACTGAATCACTCACGCATCGACGAATCACAGCAGGCTGCTTGACGCCGGACTCCGGTGGGAGGGTGGTAGCAAACCAGGCGGGCGTTAGCCCTACCACCGCAAGGGAAGAATTGGCCATTCAAATAAGGTGTTGGGTGTGACTGTCCAGGATACGCCGAGCGCTCGGTTCAGTTCACTAACTAGCGGAACAAACTGCGCTACACGAGGAGGCTTCTTCATGCAACCCTAAACTACTTGCTACCAAACATTCGTGTTTATTAATACCAGGCGTCATTTTCCCACTACAGGGCAGAGCTCTCTTCTCATATAGAGAAGGTACCTAAGAGCATTGATCACCACTCTTGCTCAAGACCTGTTGGCGATTCCAGACTTATATTAAATATAAGTCCAGGTTTCCTCACGATGTTTTAGAATTGGTCCTAATAACCCTAAAAATAAAAATGCTGTACCTAAATGACAAAATCATTATATGCAAATCTAATATAATGTGTTAGTGATTTTATTTAATTCGCGGGCATAAAACAACATACTTCGCATGTAAAGCAAATATAAACTTGCTTGTAAGCTTTTTCACAGACCTGCGCCATAAAAAACAATACAAAGCATTGACATCTTTCTTAGCGTTTGTGAGTTAAACATACAAGAACACCATCCGCATTTAAATATCTATAATATGTTTATTAATCGACGCAAAAAAAAAGGAGAACTTTCTCAAATCTACACTTTTTTTTTATTTTTACTTTTGGCAAATGCAAAAAAAATGTAAATAAATGTAACGGAAATGGTTTGTAGGTTAGGCTCTCAAGTAATATAATCACATTTATTGTAAGCGAAAGTATAGTGCACATACTATAGCGCATGAACTCCTTAGGTACCTATGGCTACATCCTATCAAACTATACTAAAAATCTCAAATCCAACAGAAAACTACCCATAAAAATAAAATGCTGTATCTAAATGTTTTTTCCAGGCACATGACTTTTCATGTGTTGGTAATTTTATTTACCTAAGGCATAAAACAACAAATTTCCAATGGTATACAAATTGAAAGATGTATAACATAAACCAGCTAGGAAGGTTTTTCACAGACTCACGTCATAAAATATTTAAAAATATCCTAATGTTCTTAAGCATTTGACAGCTACATACAAAAACTCCATTAGCAATTAAATTAATATCTTTACTATGTTTCTTTTAGGAATACTGTAACGGAAATGCTTTGTAGGTTAAGCTCTCAAGTAATCACATGTAGTGTGAGCGAAAGTATATTGCACATACTACCAAATCAAACTCAAAACATTAATTTCAATTAATCCATTAACAGACACTTTTGAATAGTCAAGGAGTCGATCAGTCAGAAAGATGAAGCTAGTTGCCATCGATTCCCATAGCGCTGTATAATTGAACAGTCGCTAAACACTACTTAACTTTAGGCAACGTTTATGAATAAAGGGGTTAGAAGGAAGCACTTATAACTAGAGTCTATAACAGACAATACTAAAATGCTCAAATGCAGACATTCACTTTTGAATAGTCAAAGAGTCGGTCAGTCAGAAAGACAAAGCTAGTTGCCATCAAATCCTGTAGAGCCGCACCTATAGTTAGAGTTCATAAAAAACAATACTAAAAAGCTCAAATCCAAAAGAAAACATTCATGGACTAATACGTAGATAATCTATATCAATCCATACAGATTTATATGAGTATCTTCCAATAGAAACCTAATTATACTTTGCATGAGTTGGGTCTGAGCTGAAGACTTACTGGCATTACACACGTAAGACTTCAAAGTTCACAAAATACCTGAATCTATATCCGTCGTCTTACTGAGGCAATGAAAGAGAAAATAGAATATACAAACAGCTTATCTCCTTCGTAAATTGCGGACACGGGGCGTTAAATAACAGATTTCTCTCGACTTAGGGCTCAGACACACGATCATTTTTGGCCGATTATCAAGATTGTTAATACTATAATACAATTTAATTGTACGTCGGGGGCACTCTTAAACAGTCAGCCATACTACAGTACCCGGCGATAAATATTGCACGTCGACCTATTCGATCCTATTGATTTTATACAAAGAATAAAAATAATTAATTATCAAAAGAAGCAAATCATAATTGTTTTAACAGCTCCCAATAGATACCGGACTGTTTGTATTTCGTACGACAGAGATAACACTATATGAAGCCGAAATTAGCCGATTGTCTCTTTCCAAAGGTCGATGTGCAATATTTATCGCCGGGTACTGTACCTTCTTGCTGCCTAACATATAATAATATCCTCCCGACCAATTTCGGTCACGGTGGCCCATCTCAACGGAGATTAGCCAGGTATGCAGGTTGTAAAGGTCACAAGCGTGTGCATAAACACAGGTGAACTCTCTGTTTAATTTACTCTCATTGCCCGGGTCGGCAATCTGACACGACCGGGCAGATATCAGGCGCAGGACCAACGGCTTTACGTGCTACTGAGTCAGTCGTAATGGAAAAACCCAATAACACTTTGCTTGACCTGAGAATCGAATCGGTGTATGCAGACCACAAGACCAACGGGCATATATTTTTATCACGGCATGAGCTTTTCTTATATTGTTCGTAATTCCTATATGATCCGAGAAAAAACAATTGAAAAAAGGCCAGCCAGAAAGTGCATGAGCCTTAGCTTTTTTAAGTAAGATTTCGTTTTTTCAGGTTTTCATTACTGTACTGAATGTAAAATGTGAAAAACGTGAATTTAGTTTAAGCTTGAATGTTTACTGTATTTTTTTGTGGCTGTTTTGTGTTGTTCACACTCTTTCTTTGTAATCTGTTTTTAAAAGTGAGGACTTTTAACTTTTAATTGGCTGTCAGTCTCACATACTATTTTTTAATCTGTTAATCTTAGCTGTAAGTCTTCCATAGTTAATAAATAAATAAACAGTCCCTAGTTCCCTGAAGTAAAAAAATATAACTAATTACCTAGTTCGTATAAGCAACACGTATAGTGCTACTGTTGTTTTGATAAATGCGTATAATGTCACGGATACGCTTGAAGACCCTGTAGGGTAAGGGTAGATGTGTGAGTTCATCCACCTTAAAGCTTGTATTGTTATAAATCGAGGTTTTGCTTTTGGTTTTTCTAAAGAAACAATATTTATTTTTATCATTACAATTAAAGGGCCTAATAAAAAATGCGTTGGTCCTAATAGCAGGACCTCGGTTTCGTTAACAATCTAAGACATGAATTTCAATACAAAATGGACAGGAAATTAAACTGTCTAATGACGTTCCCAGTCTGCATACAAAATTCAATCGAATATATCCAATAATTAAAAAAAAATTGCCAAAGCCACTAGTCGGCCCATTTCTACTAATTAGTTGGTTTGAAGAAAAACACGTTTTCAATTTCGATGTTAGGATTTATTTGATAGTTTCAAAATAATCCTATTCATTAGTATTGCCAGTGTTTTCGTTTAGTGTCGTATCCACATGCATATAATACACAAATTTACCTACAGGTTCTCTATTGTTACTGCTAACAATGTACTGTATCGTCAACCCATGCCTTTACAAGTCCTGAGCCATACATTACAAACGTGTCAAATCTTGCGTACAGCCGCTATGTTTAAACCCACTATGTCGTTCACATTTGCGTGCCGATTCGCGAATGGAAGAGAAACTGTTTTAATGTTAATAGTAGCTAGTACTTACCCTATAAAATAGGTTATTGTAACGGTAGTAACCTAACATCCTTTAAGTAAATATGCTCTATTGTTATCTGATGTTGAAATGACTTACACGTGCATGTTGGTCCTTTAGCGGTCATGTCGCGTGTTCAATATTGATGGAGATTTTAGTACTGTGAATGAGGCCTTGATGATTTGAATGTTAAGGAGATATTGTTTGCTATTACAGAAAATACGTTCCAATTTCGCGTTAATTTTTTGCGAATATTTCGTTGTCTTAAATTAATTTAGCATAATCAGCCTATAAAGTTCCCACTTCTGGGACACAGGCCTCCTCTCTGTGAGAGGGAGTGGGCCATAATCCACCACGCGGCGGAATCCGGGTAGGTTGATGTCACATGTCTTCGAATTCTTGATTCTAGGACATGCCGTTTTCCTCACGACGGTATCCTTCACCGTTTTGAGAGTACTTCGACTACAGATTGTACTTAGGTGAGTGTGCCCAAGAACTCCACCACCTCGTTCCACCAGCCCCCTTCTACCTTCGGACATACAGACGCACTGCAAGTTACCATCCTTGCCTAGTTGCTATTCCACCAATTCGCACTAAGCGTTTTCAAATGTCCTTTATAATGCGCACAGCAAAAGAGTGGAACTCTACCTGCGTCTGTGTTTCCGAGCGCATACAACCCGAATTTCTTCAAAGTAAGAGTGAACAGGCTTCTTCTGGGTAAGCTCACTCAATCGTAGACTTTGTCACTGTCACCTAATTTACAGAAGGTAAAGTGCCTGTTTGGATTCGAACCCACGTAAGTTGCGGCCGCCACTACTGGGTCATTACTGCTCAACAAAAGATAATTTGCGTTTGAGAATTTGACAGTAATACCCTGTTCAGAAACATGGTCAAGCATCAGTCTCGAATCAGAACTAGATTAAAGTAAGAATTAGTATGAAACAAGTTCGTTTTAAACCCAGAGATACAAAAAGATTAACAAATAAAAAACTTTTCCTTACACAAACAGCTTCGCACTGCTGTCAAAATCAATTAAGCAAGTAATCACGCCTCACCTGCTCTCGTTTACACTATTACAGTAGCGGTAAGCTCCCACGTTACACTCACTTCATGCTATCTCTTATCAAATCTCCTGTGAAAATATCTCTCGCCACCTTACCATGAAATGCAAGATTTAGGTAAAGCCAGGAAAATTTATTGTTGAGCAAACTGACTACCTACTTAAATTGTCCGTGTATTCAAATCACAACGGAATTCTTTGACAGTTTTATGAAATGGCTATAACACAGCAAATTGACGTAGGGTGTCAATTTGCATAACAATTAATTTCCCTCATATTACATACTTGTATATAAGTACACGCTGCTTGTGCGCTGGAATGTTGAAAATTTGAGCACTGGTGATCGATTATCCTGGTTTTCACTTAAGAGAATGCTCGCATTTTTTGTTTGACAAATAATTTATTGAAGTGAAATACAAGTAACCACCGGAAAGACCTTGATGAATTTAAATATTATTTATACCATTTAATTTTGTACAAGAAATTAAATGCACCACAATTTAAAGAATTTTGATTGGAGTCAAAATTCCGCGTTTTTGTGAAAATATAAAAGTATAATGTTACTGCTTTCTACAAATGTATTATTAAACCAAGCCAGGGAATACTACCATATAAAACGCAATTTTTCACACTACCATATAATATCGCAGATCATCTGTGGAAACTGGGAACTTCCTGCTATTAGTTAGTTGCTCTAAAGTCACACACGGGTCCATTCTCATCATAATAATCAATGGCCACGGGGACTAACTGAACATAATGATGCGAGCCATAGCGTAATGGTGCGAACATAAAAAATACTTTTATTTTATTCCTGGTCAGGTATGGATTCGGTTTCTCATGAAAAGTGTACAGATAATTGTGATGATGTTTAGTTTTTGGAATTTAGTTCCAAAAACTTGCTTTTCAATTTGTAACTTATTTGGTCCTTCGAGTCCGGACCAGCTTCGGTAGTACGTTAAAACACAGATAGCGCAATTTGGTCTAACTCGAAGGACCAAAATTGCAAACTGCGACCTGGAAGTCATAATTCCTTTACAAACCAAAGGCTTCCAATTTCAGGTAGCGGCCATAATTTCAAACATAAATATTTATATAAAAGGATTGGAAGTAGGTACTTGCCTAAAAGTTAGTTAAAATATCGAAATTATTTCTAGAATTCAACGTTGACTATTAATGATGTCTTGTTTCATTAGAGTTACACGTTCAATTCAGGCATAGGTAGGTGCACCCTAAGTCCATACCTGTCGGTTATTGAAGTCATTATCAAGGAGTTGTCCGTGATTACAGTTTAATGATTATTTTTGTACTTGCAAGTTATCGCGAATCAGTCGTGATTGACGTTAGATTGTTTGCGTAAAACATATCCACTGATGTGAAAATAAACAAACGGGGAACTTTCCAATTGCGTAACGAAGTAACCATTGGATACGGTTACGTAGGAGACGTCTTAATAAAAGCTTAAAGATTTCGGGGAAAGGCTTTTTCAGATGATGCACAATTAGAATTCGCTAGCAGTGAACCTGAATTACAATTAAATTGTCTATTTCTTAAGATATAGTTAGGACTTTAGGACATGTTGTTTATCTAATGCAGTCATGTTCCCAGATTAATTTTGTTTGAAAGAAAAAAAACATTTCATTATTTTTTTCAAAAACTTGCTGATTGAGTGATTCTGATAGTTTATAAAACAAGTGAAGGTTTGTAAGAATCCTTAAAACGAAAACGAAACTTTCCCCGTCCTAGGATCCATAAACACTTAACTAAATATCACTCTAGATTGACACGATAAAATTTGCATGCCGACTCTGTTGCAAGAGTGAAAATTGATTGTACGCCTTATAATTAAGCAGTGGAACGCGGTCGGTGTGACAGACAGCCAGCCCGTGGGACCTACTCGACCCATTAACACGAATTGTGCGAGTGACAACGTTGTAAACGGAGTGATGTTGAATTAACAAACTAATGATGGGATAGCAGATCAAGTCTATAGTGAAATTGTGAATTTTCGTAGGTAAATGACGTTAAGTGACACCCTTCAATTATAGGACGATTTAAACTGCTTCTGAGAGCAGAGGTGGCCCAGTGGTAGCGGCCGCGAGTTACGAATTGTAGGTCGTAGGTTCGAACCCAGACAGCGCTTAACTTTGTGTAAATTATTTCATCGCACCATGCGTCCTCAAAACGGTGAAAGAAAACTTCGTGGGGAAGCCAGCATGTCCTAGAACCAAAAATTCGAAGACATGTGACATCTACCAATCCGCACTGGGCCCGCGTGGTGGATTACGGCCCACTTCCTCTCACTGAGAGGAGGCCTGTGCCCCAGCAGAGGGAATAGTATAGACTGATTGTGCTATATACACTGCTACAAGAAACTTTAATGAAATAACCTAGTACATTTACTTAAACATATTCAAAGCTAATAAATGTTCATGTGAATTACTCTTGTAAGAATAAATAATTATAAACGTACGTTACGTACGTTATTACGTGATAATAATTAATTATAAATATAATTACGCACCATTTTTCCAAAGAAACAGAAGTACAACATTCCCGTCAGTCTATTCACATCCACATCACCGCTCCGGCGAGGCGTCATTAAAACGCGCCGTCTAACCAACCATTCGCTTTAGATTGAAAAACTTCAGTTCCTGACTCTGGATGACGTTACGAAACGAAATAGATTCACGGGTGGTCGCCCTTAATGATTGCTGGCCACTAGGATACGTACAGTCAGCTCCGCAGATAAGGCGAGGCCAGGTTAGCCCGCGAAAATCAATTTTTCTTTTGTTTTTTGCAATATGCAGGTCAGTAACATGTTTTGTGTTGACCAAAATATGATTCGCGACCGTAACAAATATTTATTTACTTAATTATAATCAGGGCTTGAAATACCAGTATTTTTGGGATCCGGTACCATTATCCTGTTGTTGTGATACCGGTACCAGATTAGTACCTGTACTATTGGTATTTCTAATCAGTATCGGTACTGAACCGGTACCAAACAAATATTTCCTTAAGGTAGAATGAGAAAACAGTGATATTGTAAAAAAGGAAAATTAGTTAATAGGCACTAGAAAAATTCTTTCAAGGTTGCCGACGAGGTTCCGCGTACCTACAAATATGAGATTTGTGATACACGCCGGGTACCTGAATCGTTACCGGTACTGGTTAGATGGATTACCGGTACCCAGCTACCGAAATGGCAAGAACCGCTAAGTACCGGTACAGAACCTGTACTTTTAGTACCGGTTCCAAACCCAGATTATTATCGTTAAAATTTATTATAAGTACAACTCTCTAAGTTCAAATTTCCCTGAAATCATGACATTTGGGGCCAATACTAACTTGAGAGTCGTATTCATGATTTTATTTTAATGATTACTAGCTGACTCAGCGAACTTCGTACCGACTCAGAATTAAATAATATGACAAAGTTCAATAACTACAAATTTGCAGAAAACCAAAAATAAATTCAAATTTTCCTAAAACCAACATTAAATACAACACAATTACAATACAGTTATTCAATTTAAATCATTCCAAAATGACATATTTGTTTGTTGTCAAATATTTATAGTGCGTTAAGAAATTTATTTTGTGACTAAACTTAGAATTAGGTATTAATCAAGCTACATAAAAAATCTGTCTTGATAATAAACTAAAATAAAATAAAAGAGTAAAGGACAGATCAAACAACTGAATAAATCAAACTATACAGTCTTATTACCTCCGTATTATTTAATTTCTGAACGCAGGGTGCGTTCAGACGTTATGAACAGAGGTTGACAGTTACGATCAGTTTGTATGGGATAATAAAATTGTTGATTTTACTATTTTCCTCACAACTTCTTCATATTTTCTCACCTTTTAAACCTTCCTTGGATTTCTACAAATATGTATTTCAAAACCAAAATTAGCTAAATCGGTCCGGTCCAGCCGTACTCGAGTTTTAGTGAGACTAACAAACGTCATTTCATTTTATATCTCTACCCTGCAAAAAATTTGCGGGCTACTTTAACGCATCCCCCTTAAGGGCTGCTCACAACAGACACGCCTAGGTGAGGCCGGCGGCTATAAGTGTCGGGTTAAGACTTCAATTTCGCGAAGGTTCCTTGTAAATCCTAAATTATAGAAGGCATAAATTTCTCGAAAGCATCCGATTCAATTTACTGAGATTTATTGGGCGAAATGTTACGTATTATCGTAACATTGATCAATCTATCGTCGCATAAACAACACTTGACTAATTGAAATAGACTGTCTCCTTTCAACTAAGGCGGACTTGCAACTAACTAACATAGCTTTGTTGAATAATTAAAGGCGTTCACTTGAACTTGAGGCCATCACCTTTGAACCTGCAGTGTCCTGATTTGTCTAATGACAGTCAAACTCTTGAAAATGTTCGTCCCATACACGGTCTAAATCGCAGACCGTTACTTCTGTTCCAGCCTTTAAGACTGCGCCGTGGTAAACGCAGACAAAATGTTAGTCTGCGGTTACAGACGCTCTGAATCTCAATATCTACCTAGGTAGAAAATAATTTACGTCTGACTAAGCCATTAGTGATAATTTTCCGTACGTTGCAATTGTTGAAAAAAGCTATGCAGGATTTGCGAGAAGTCTCTATGCTGTAATTGCCTTTGTTACAAAAAAGTTAACTAAAGCAGAAGAGTATAGTTTGCATATATTTTAAATACATAGTAAGGTCTTAGAATCCTATACTTATAAGGGCTATGAACCTAACGTCTTCTCTGCCGCAAGTTCATTTAAGGTAACTGCGCCTTACCGTTTCTTATATTACCTCAAAGACCGTTAAACCTGGTACGATATCTTCGGAAAAGTTATTAGAGTGTACATTCGATGTTCATCGTGTTCTCTTATTTATGTTATGTCTCTCAATGTGCACTAAAGCTTCACGATTTCAGTTTGTCTTCTTATTTGTGTTGCTGACGTTACTTTAGTCACGAGTGGGGTTATTCGCTATTCAATTACTCTGCGCAATAAGACATGGGTAGGATTAAGCTGTGGCTGAATTAAGGGCGTGTGATACAAAGATAATAATGTTTTAGTAAGTTGTCTGGATGTAATTAGATCTCATTGGGATTGGCTTTTCGAAAAAGTAATTGTTTTCAATCAGCATAAATATTTTACTTTCTTTTACGTTTTCGTTTAGGTGGGTAGGTATGTTCATATGTTTTGGTATTTACTAAACTGTGATGTGAATTTACTTCTTGTGAAGCCGATTTAATTACAAACCCGGAAAACCACAATGCGATTGTCTTGTAAAATTCCTAAACACTATTTAGCGTGGCCTCTTTGAAGATGTACCTACATGTAAAATCATGGCTTTGTATATTCAATTCTAAACCTATATACTCGAGGATAGATATGATAATGTAATCATTAACTGATTGTTAATACCGAACTCCCAAGTTTCAAATTTGAAATCAACAAACTGAACTGTTAAGGCGACTACATGACCTAAAGCGCGGTCTTTGTCGGACTGCATAGAAAAGAAAGAGAAGCGCCATCACACAACCCTGGTAATTTATTGCATAATATGAAGCCATTATCTACTTACAAAAAATCTTTTGTTTGGACTAAAAAATTAAAGCACTAGTGCTTTAGTATGTTGCTTGTAGAATAATCTGACAAAAAAAACATAATGATTGTATGGTTTTTATTGTAAAAAGATAATTTTTAGAGGTATCTTCATGATTTTTTTCTATCGTATCAAATTAGGTGTATTATGTTTTCAACACACTATCTACCTAGAATATATCCTGAAGAATATCATATATTTTTCTGATTTTGTTTGCTGTAATCGATCATATACTTTTATTGTTTCTAATACTTGCATTTTTTGAGTTAAGGTCTTGTAAGCCCCTTAAATAGTTCAGTTTGTTGGAATCTTGGTTCCTCGTAATAAGAAGAATGCCTAGGAATAGATCTAAAAGCGGGCTTTTTACCCCAGACTTTCCTAACCAGTCTCCAAAGGACCACAAAATGCTACAAAATAGCTTCCATCCGCGCTAAATATCATAATCTTCGTGCCAAAGAGGTATTCCTAAGCCACAAGCAGCAATCTGGAAAAATTATATAATAAATGTAGAAAAAGAAGAAAGAAAAGAGATTAGCCATAAGTACTTAATATAATGTTGTACAGTCACTTAGTAATACCACAACACTGTTGCAACTTTCACGGCACATCAGGGATGTTATAACTTAAGGGGCTTACATGATCTAAAGCGCGGTCACTGTCGGACTGCATAGAAAAGAAAGAGAAGCGCGATAACACAACGCTGGTAATTTATTGCAAAATATGAAACAATTATTTAATTACAAAAAAAACACTGGCACTCCGGTAGTGCCGACAGAAGTGAAAACTTGAACAATTACGAGTGTATTTTGTGAATCGTCTTATAAACAAAACACGCGTGTTAAGGTGTGTTCCTTATTTTATAGGGTTTTTGCAAATCAGGTATGATGACCAAAGTGACTGGTTTATTCTTCTCGTGAAAGGAATTTATTCAGATTTACAAATAAGCACACAGGATAGACTTCAGTTCGTGGTGTTGGTCGCGGCAGTGGTAAGAGAAGCAAGCCGCTCGCATAGAGCTCGTCGTCAGTTATATATCCGTGGTTCAGCGCCATCTCGTCGTTGTTGGATGAACTACGTAGTTAGTACGCGAGGCCCTCGTAGTTCTTCCCGATGTGCATAGATGGCGCTGTCCTCAACAACGCGCGTCTTACGTTTTACGTCTGACGTTAGTACGCGAAGCCCTCGTAGTTCTTCCCGATGTGCATAGATGGCGCTGTCCTCAACAACGCGCGTCTTACGTTTTACGTCTGACGTTTTACGTCTTACGAATTTTCGATCAGGGTCACGTGACCTGACGCGAATTTAGAAGTTTTTACCCATTCCAAAAAAAGTACACAGCGCCGCTAAAGAAGTTTTCACTTCAAAAATCTATTGTTTGGACTAAAAAATAAAACACTAGTGTATTGCCTGTAGAATACAATACAATGTAATCTGACAAAAAATCAGAATTATTGTATGTATATTACTATGGTTTTTATTGTAAAAAGAAAGTTTTCAGAGGTATCTTCATGATTTTTTTCTATCGTATCAAATTAGTTGTATTATGTTTTCAACGCACTATCTACCTAGCATATATCCTGAAGAATAATATATATATTTTTCTGATTTTGTTTACTGTAGTCGACCATATCTTGTTTCTAAAACTTTTTTGCGTATAGGTCCTGTAATCCCCTGAAGTTTTATGGCGAAATGATGGAGTCATACAAAAATGCACACGAAACTGACCGCGGTCTACGCATTTCACTTTCAACAAAAAGTCCAGTCGTGACAATAATAGAATAAACTGATTGTGTAAGTGAGAAATTCGATTAGTCTTTGAGAACTAGATTTACCAAAATGAATAGGCTTTTACTGTAAATGCACGCACGATTAGGAAAAAGTGGGCAATACTACGAAAATAGCACAATACACACCTAAATTGCTTGACTACTATCCTCTAGGTCTAATATCGTTACATTTAATGCCATCATCCGGAACATGAAACGGTATTAAAAATAATGTTGAGCAGACACAGCCAAGTTTGCCCACTATGTATCGTCATCGTAAAATGAAATCTAAGAGCCAAAATAGTGTGTCGTTGTCAACCCGTGTGAGGCGTAAGAATCAATTAAAGAAATTCAATTGCTATGGTGTATCGTCGCCATAATGTTGTAACTGGGCGAAGAAAATTGCAAATGGCCGCTACTTGTGCCCAATTATAATAAACCCACATAATATGTATGTTGAATAGGCTTCAAAACGTGAGGAAAGCACGTATTTTTTACATTATTGGAACTGGTTATCCTGTTGCTGTGCAACATAATATCGTATCAGATGTTTATTTTAGAACTAAGAATCGTAGACCCATAGACGGCTGAACAGCGACTTACTAAGCAGCGCTACATACAGGCTGACTTACTAGATTATCCACTATGGATCCTTTTCGTTATGTTAGAGTGGATCCATAAAAGTTGTTCATACTCGTGATTACTTCAAACCCTGGAACATTGCCAATGAATTCAAAATCTACCAGCATAAACAACCTCGGCCTAAGACTCTCTGTAAACAAAAGTACTGCTTATTTCTTAAGAAATTTCTTCTGCTACTTTCCTGTTGTTCAAGTTACATAAACACCAACAAACGATTCTTCTTTACCAATTAAAAAGTTGCTGTACGGTAATAAATTTCTCGTCAATGTTATGAAACAAATCGAAGAAAGGGCTCCAATTCGTCACCGCTCTAACGACGAAATGTCGGTTTAGAAACTTCAAGAAAAGAAAACTAATTGAATCAAATTGCCATTTGTCATTTGCATGTCGATTGGTCGGCTTGGAAAAAAGAGGAGACTCTCAATTGGTCGCATGCCTGTGTGTTGCTTTTTATGTATGTAAACCGATTACACAAGGTGGTCGTGACCAATTTGCAGAGTTCTTTTTTTTAATTGAAAGAGAATCGATCCCGTTTGATCGAAAAAGGCTTTGCATTTTAATCAGGTTATTCTTCTAGAACTTTGATAAAAACTCAAGTCTATTGGTAGAAACTGTATTTTTATAAAACTTGACCAAGTATGTAGATGCTAAGATTGTTTGGAAGAGTTTATAGGACTAACAATTCCATTGAACTGCTAACTTCAACTGAAACAGTCAGGCAGTCACATGTTTTTTGGTTCTAGGTTTTGTTTCCTCGCGATGTTTACCTTCACCGTTTTCAGAGCAGTGGTGATGAAATAATTAATTAATTTATTTGTTAATTAATTTCAATTATTTATTTACCTTTTTTTTAATGTATTTGAAGGGTCAGGACGGCCTGGGGACCCTTCATCAGAACTCATCTTCTTCTAATTATGTAGGTAGGTGGGCGCGGAAATAGAAATAAATGACTTCAAATCACAATCGACGTGTTTTAATCAGCATCCACAGGAATCACGATGCAATTAGGTAATTAGCGATTACTACTATACGAAATCAACTTAATTAAATCTTGAAATAGCGTGATGACAAAGATTCTGAGCGATTCGTCACAAGCGTGGTGCGCGGGCGCAGTCTCGTTCAAAAGTGAGTTTAAGATCGCCGCCCGCCCTACCATCGACAATGACGCTTCGCTAGGTTGACTTTGACAGCTAAAAGTCAACCTGACGTCTGACGTTGACGGATGCGCCTTCACGGCCGGACTGACACTCGACCGTCCTCGGGCGATTTTCTGAAACAATGAGTTGCAATCGTACATAGTCCGTTCGGCATCCTGACGGATGACTAATTACAATTATCACAATGCGATACTTAAGACTTAAGGCGAGTGTCTTGCAACAATTAAGACGGATGACACAGCCTCGTCACTAAACAGCATGTAGGTTAACTGTTCACAATTGGTACTATTAGACAAGTTAAGCGATTATCCAGGACAAGTCAGTCAACTTAAAGGACTCTGACTCGGACGACATATTTCGTCTCACAAATAGCAAGTGATCATCCAGGACAAGTCAGCCCTCTCGAGGGACCTGACTCGGACGACAAATTTCGTCAGATGACGCTAAATAAACCACTGTGACAAGTCAACCAGACAATGACTCGGACGACATATTTCGTCTACCTTCTGTGACGAGTGAAGTGTCCCCGGCCAGCCGAACTAAGATTCACCACTATCACTCGACTTAATCTCTACTCTGTTTCATCAACAAGACTTTTACTTGGCTTTGCTCAAATTCATCAGTAATACTCTGATCCCTTGGCCTGTGCCATGGCATATGCCTTAGCCTCATGAGCGTACTTGATTCAACCAGAGCCATGTAATCAAACTTTAATTAATCATAGCAAAAAAAAACGTCAACCAGAGCCATGTACCATCGTTATCCACATTACAACAATAATCTTTTTCACTAAGAGCCTTAGATACCTTAGAGCCTGGAAACCCACACACGAGTAAACCACTCTAACGCCACGGCACTCCGGCCGACCAGCAATCGCATTGCTCTCACACATCCAGCGTATGGATCCATGTGTATCACCCCTGTGACTACACACTTTTTACTACGGCCGATAGAGAACCCCTACTCGCGTGGTTCCCACTACCCAGGCTTGCTCATAGCTCACTACTACTGATCACAATCTACTTCGACTGGTACATAACCTACTGGCATCATTCATAACCTATCGTGAGCGTATTCCAAAATTGCATCGTTAACTAGATTGGGCTATACCTAACAATGTAACCGTTCTTTGCCGTTGTTTACCAGGGAAGCACTCTGTACCCCGAGTCAAAACAAAATGAAAACGACTCACCAAATTCAAAAGACAATAGATCTGTAGTTGGCTCAATGGCTGTAGTCGTTGCAAACCAGTTTCCTTGGCAGAAGTCGTGAAACTCCTCGCTCAAAAAGCACCGTCCTTGATCAGCGATTATTCGTACAGGAGGTCCAAAGAGTGCAGCGCTGTCCACCACTGTCATTCTGCTTGCACACGTCCTTGTGTGTTAAACTGTAACCAAAAAATCAACAGCAGTGCATGTTCCTCTCGGCCAATTCTGACCACATTGTTATCGAATCGCATTACTTAACAAAAATTTAATAAAAAAACGATAGCAATCGTCGACAACAAAAGATTCCTCTAAGCCTTAGTAATAAGTGGTCATGAACTGTATCAACTTACGAGTAGATCACATACAACGGTAATGGCCCTGCTGCCGCAGCAGCTAGCGTGACACCCATATCGTCATCACCTCAAGTGATACGATCAACATACTTCACTACACATCGAGTCTACGACTCCCAGGTCAATAAAAGATCAACATAACAATAGTCTCCTTTGAGACCCTGGTCCCCGCTGTACCACCAGCTGCCCATCGCTCCTTGAACAACTCACAAGTGAGTTGCAGTTACGACTACAGACAAGTGCGTACAGTGCGACCTAGCCATGGTATGTGCTCTAACTACTCAATGGAGCAACTCTCCTCACCGTCTTAGGAACACTACTTAGAGGCGTCTTTCGTATGCGATCGTGAGCATACTTGCAAGTACGGTTAGAATCTAAAGCTTATGACGCATAGCGATCACTTGTCAAAACTTCCACTACCTTAAATGGACCTCTGAACTTCCTATCTAGATTAGTCTGATAATCTGATTTCACTCTCGTTTTCTAATAACACAAAATAGCCTACCCAAAATAATACTTTGCAAGTAAATGTCGTGTAGAAATGTAATAAAATCTCAAGTTGTGGCTAGCTATTCGCAACGCTTCTTATAATTTGTTCTGTGCTGAATACACGCGTTTAACCAATACCTGTCAACGCAACAACATTATTCACAACTCGCTTTTACTAACGAGCATTCAGCACCAGAATCTTAAAACAATACAGCTCACCCTTGTTCCAACGTGCCTGAGCGTAGTTGTACGACGCAAACATCCAGTCGCCGTTGCTGCCTGCAGCGCGTGCTCCACCTCCATCATGTGCTTGGCTGCCACTTCCCGTGCACCGGGCTGCGACATGTCCAGGATTCCCTCACTTGCAGCACACGAAGGGCTTCACCGACGGCTGCGGGCTGCTTGGCTCGATTCTTGAAATCACTCCACGTCACTGGTAGCTCCACGCTACGTCCTTCGTACTATTTACGATAGCCACGTTGATACTGCTTCATTTGTGCGCCTTAATGACGGCCACAAGTTGACCTCCTTGCAGTGAATTTTCAGCAAAACACAAATCAGCTGTCGTATTGTGTGCTGTTATGTTTGCACACGCGTCCTATCGCATTTTCTAATTACGGGAACACTTTTTTTTTTCTAACACGGCGGTAGGGCGCAACTGGCGCGTCACTGGGCAAAGGTATTCCTGCATACAGCCTATGCCCAAAACAACATTCACTATGATCGCGCATCCGTATCTGGCTTGTCTGGGTTCAACTCTAACAGGTCCACACGATTATTTAATAAGCGTTCGCAGTTTGCACTTTGTTTTTAAAATGTCAACGGTCACTTTCACTTTTGGCGTTCTCATTTTGCGCATGAACCAACACGCATCCCACTTCTGATGAAGGGTCAGGACGGCCTGGGGACCCTTCATCAGAACTCATCTTCTTCTAATTATGTAGGTAGGTGGGCGCGGAAATAGAAATAAATGACTTCAAATCACAATCGACGTGTTTTAATCAGCATCCACAGGAATCACGATGCAATTAGGTAATTAGCGATTACTACTATACGAAATCAACTTAATTAAATCTTGAAATAGCGTGATGACAAAGATTCTGAGCGATTCGTCACAAGCGTGGTGCGCGGGCGCAGTCTCGTTCAAAAGTGAGTTTAAGATCGCCGCCCGCCCTACCATCGACAATGACGCTTCGCTAGGTTGACTTTGACAGCTAAAAGTCAACCTGACGTCTGACGTTGACGGATGCGCCTTCATATTAAATTCGAACCCACGACCTGTAACTCGTAAGTCGCAGTCGTTTTTAACTGATAAAAGCTCTGGTTTAAAAAAAAAAACTATTAAAAGTTAAAAAAGAGCTTTTTTTTCAATTCAATCATATAATTCGGAAATCATCCATATTGTATTAGTTAGTATTAGAACTTACAAACTATGTTATAGTGTTAGAATCAAAATTTGCTTTGAAGAACGTCCCACATGAAAGAAATGCCTCTAAAGTTGTTTTTTTATAACCCTTGGCCTTCATTATTGTAACCAACACATTGTAACTTCAATACATTTAACATAAAGCCTAACATTGGATGCGTTTTTACGCGTTAAAAAAACTCATTTATATTGCGAATTAGTGGAATGAGGCGAGCTTTTTCCCGAGCCATTTGTTACGTTATTATATCGTAATTTCTGATTAGTTACACTCTATGGTGCAGGCCTATTCGGTGAGACATCTTGTCTTTACTAGCCCAGTCGATTACTGTACTTCTCAGGTATTATAGCTGCCAATTTTAGGTTATGTCCCATCGTTGGGCGTATCAAATAAGTTGAAATGCGATTTGAAGAGGAAAACTTTGACGTTTTGACACGATGCGGGGCTGGTGACCTAGTCGAACTGTTATACGGTACATTATAATTCATAAATCATGATTTTGGTTCGAAGTTCAGCTTACAATAAGTCAGGGCAGAAATTAAACATTCTTAACATTTCCTACAAATTTTCTCCACTTTTATTATAAAACTAGCTGTGCCCGCGACAGCGTTCGCGTAGATGTCGGAAAACAATAATGAGTCTTTACTAATTCTTTTTCTAAAATATAGCTGACCCGGCGGCGGTGGCGGCTGTTCCTTATAACATCAGCTATCTGCCACACAAAATCGGTCCAGCCGGTTTGGAAATTAGCCGGAACAAACAGACAGACAGAAAACAATTTAAAAAATAGTTTTTTGTTTTTTTTTTTTTTTCTCTTTATTTAAGGGGACTCGGTCAACAATGACGATGTCGCCCCGTAATTCTAATTATAATATAACTCTTATGGCTAAATACATCTTATCTCTCTAAAATCTTATCAATATTACAAAAATGGAGTGGGAGCAGAGCCCAGCTATTGCTGGGTGGTGCTTCCGCTCCGTAAATTGCACATGTATAATGTACACAACTTTCTGGCCCCTTCCGAAAAGGGGTGTTGTAAGTACCGAATATCATATCGTCGTCGCTCGCATGACTAAAAGTCCTATCTCATTTTTTAGCTGATTTGAGTTAGGACAACTACATTTTTCTATCCGTGATTCTTTACATTTTGTTGCCTTTCAAAACGGTTATATTTTGAGATCCAAATTACATAGAGGTACGACGGTTAGTGAAAAGTATAAAGAATCACGAATAGAAAAATGTCGTTGTCCTAACTCAAATCAGCTAAAAAATAAGAAACATGGGATAGGACTTTTAGTCATGCGAGGGACGATAATATGCGTTTAGTAAAAAACTGGTATTTTGACATTACAAACAGACTTTCCAATTTTATTTATTTGTATTGTATTTGTGTATAAAATACTCGTAAGTGAGCGCTGTCTCAAAACACTTTATTATTTTTCCCATAGACGCGTTATTTTAGCTAACACGTACACCACTTCTCCAGCTATTTATTCGCTTAAGATAAACTAAATCGTGACCAGATACTTTGACGCCGTAAAAAGCATGATTGGATCTTTATTAGCGAAAATGTATGTCGATTCTTTTGACGATTAATACATAATTCAAAGAAAATATGAGTGTAAAGTGCCGTTTTTGTAAAAAGGTAACTAATCTGTCATAGTCACGTTTCTGATTGCGAAATGATCAGACGGACGATTTGTAATTTTCAGTCATAAATACAAAAATACCGTTTTTCTTAGTTGTAGAAAACAGTTAAAAGATATTGTTCTTAACAGGACGATGTTTATTTATTTGGGACTAGCAGCGCCCCGCGGTTTCACCCGCATAAGGATCCCGTGGAAATATCGGGATTAAAACTATCATATGTCCTTCTCCGGGATGCAATCTATCTCTCTGCTAAATTTTATAGAAATCCGTTCAGTGGTTTAAGCGTGAAAAGGTAACCACCTGCATCACTTAAGACAGGCGGGAATTACGTTTAGAAAAAAAGAAAAAGTATTTATTGCGACTCGTACAGGAAGATTACAAACTAAACTAAATACAGTCAAAAATAAAAAACCAAATTATTAAAAAAAAAAGTAACAAAAAGAAAAATTAAACACAAAGTCCTATACGAGGCCAAAAGGTTCCTATCTCAGCATGATGCAGCGACATTTAAAAAATAAACAGCGCTGGTATTCTGATAAGGCATATTCGGATAAGGTGATGTCACGGGCTCACAGATTTAAGAGTGGGGAGGACTGTGTTCGCCCACCAAGTGCTTTCAGGGAAGACGGCTCACAGTGGTCACGTGCTGCCTTGCACTCTTGCACAGGTTTTGGGGAGACCCCTTTACTTAACTGTCTCCCCAGGGATGTGCCCTAACAGGCGTTGTACAGAGGGGGTTTTGGATCGGTATTTTGAAAGGTAACGGTGCCCCCTTCCATGTGCACCGGGGTGGTTTTAGTGAGGTACCCCCGAAATCAATATTAATAAAACCGTTTAAAAAATGGTCGTCCACTCACCTAGCTACTGTTCTGCCAATGCTTCTTCTACTGTTTCTCGCCAACCATGACCGATGTTATGTCAAAAAAAAAATGGTTTCTGGAAAGTGTCTTCCATCTTCAATATTTAAAAAAGTAGCCAGTATCGCCTATTGGTTTATTGGCTCCTTATGAGTAATGTGTTTATCTATAGGATTAGCGCTCATAACTCTTGGTATCACGCGATAATGTCACAGATCGTTAACTTATTGCTATAAGTAGTTTATGCGGCGCGGACGCATTTCACAATCTCGAGAATTTGTTTAGTGCTGTCGCCTGTAGAGATCTCCATATTTTCCAATAGATACTGTGGTTTTAATAGTTTGTTGACTTTCAAGTAATATGTCATGTATTTATGTTAATGGTCATAAATCTGTGATGAATAATCGGAATTGTAAGGATAGTGGATTAACTCGAATAAAACATGGCACTTGATTTTTGTTCTTGCACTTTTAGTTGATTACACTTTGGTTTAAGTTATAAAATCACTGAAAAGGATCGAAAATAATCCAAAGAGCTGTTAAAGTGCCTATTCTGCCTACCGCCAGGTAAAGATCTAAAAGTGTCTCGACTAAAGTCCTAATTCAATTAGGTATTCATGTCAGAATTTAAAATTTCTTCAGAATAAGTACACCCAGTACGCAACACTATCCAATAGCGTGCCCTTAAGCATCCGCAGCGTACGCGCAGCCGCGTGGACGTAATTGTTCGCAAATTGGTGCGTAATAATGATGAAAATCTCGCCGTTGCACCGTCCGTCTGTTGCACTTGCATGTTGCATGTCAATGATCCCGTATCCGAACGATCTCGGAACAAAAAAGTTATTACTAGTTGTAGTGATTGCGTATTTCAGCACATGTTTCGCACGTCAGAATGTTTTATCGCGCCAGCATTGCGCACGCGTTGATATCTACGATCAATTGTGATTTACTTGCTTTGTGATGCCGCTGCGATATGGTTGACTAGTTGAATGTATTCGTTCCTAATCATGAACTATTCTTAAAAGTGCGATTGGAATTCTATGAATGTTTTGCAACTTTAAACAAAGGCAGAAAGAATGGAAATATATAAATAGGCAGGAAAAATCTGCATAGTGAGAGGCATTATATTAGACCATAAGTTCTCAACCTTATTTTGCCCACCGCTCACTGAAAATATTTTTTATCTAAAGCCCCCAATTTTTTTTACTTACCATCTGTCGCAAATCTAAAACAGCTATTGCCACGATTTTATTTAAACGTGTAATATTATACAGTCATAAGATAGGATATATAATATATCTAGGCCTTCTACTGCCCCCCTGAAAGTCTAAAATTCCCACGAGGGGGCGTTATCGCTCACGTTGAGAACTTATTATTAGACCAACCATGTTTGGATATTAACCTCTTAACCGCAGCTAATGAGACACAATTGATTTTCTATTGTAATTGGGCCGATATTGACCCGCCCTGGGTGCTTACTCTTTAATTTAATTCCAATAGATCGACATTGGAATTGTGACGTTTCGTACTCTTGAGTTCGATGCTAGCGCCAAATGATTTTTAGATTGGGTGTCCATTTTGGAGAACTAAGTGGAATTGGGTTCGGGCTTGGCGTGGGGTAATTGTTGACAATATTGTTTTCAAGAGTACCGAATCACGTGACCGTAAAATTAACATTGGGATCATATTGGCATCTCATTGGAATTAAAATTAGTTTGGAGAGTAAGCCCCCTGGGCTGTAGTGGTTAAGACCAAATATCATTCTTGTTATTCCTTTGTATATTTACAAGAAAGTAATGTTAAGTATACATCATCAGCATATCTTTCCGACAGACCGTGGAGAGAGATAATAAGTACCATAATGATTACCTACGTTTATCAGGGGAATTAGTTACCGCTGTCTGAAATTAGAAACGAATGAAAGTCCGACTAAATAGACCATTCGAGAATTGAGTAGACATTGATCGAAAAATAAATATGTATAAATTAAATTGATATCGAAACATTTATTCATTTTCTTTCAATAATTTAACTTATTGTATACCTATACATAATAAAACAAAAAAGGAAGACATACCACATCGCAGGTATCATTTTACAAACACCAACATTCTATCATATTTACATAGATACAACGTTAATAAAAGTTCTATCAGTTTTCTATACAAAACTCTAGTTAGAGGAAACTTTCGCCAATAATATTATTAAACATTTTGTCACTGGTATTAATCCATACATACATGCTTCATTAAAACTATACATTTATTTCAATTAAAAAAACAATGTCTCACTTATTAGTGATGTGTATATTATGTATAAACTGGTATCAAGCGATACTAAAACACAATTCTCTAAGTTATTTAAAATGTAATTTAAAACTTACAACCTTAAGATATGGCTATCAAATAACTCGTTTTCGTATAACAAAAAATATTATTATACAATTTGTTAACATAAACAAAACAATGAACATAACGTTGCCTTCTTGACTGGAATGGAAGACTCGGAACAAACGCAACAAACTACGTAAGTATGGCAAGTAAATAATTAATATATGAAAAATAATAATTTAAACTAAACGTTTGGAATGATTCGACTTACACTAAAATTATTTACACGATTATAACAGAAACAGTGCGTAATACAAAGTACTTAAATAAGATATTTACAGTATCTGTATCACTTAAATATCGTTGTACACATTATACAATAAAATTAGAAGCTTAATCTTTTGTTCGTTAATTTGATCGTGTCACATGGACTAGCGTACGAACAGACAATCCTAATCGGTATCGGTATCCGAGACCGTAAACAGACATCACTGTCATTTAAATTATTTAACAAATTAGTCATTCTTTTTAAAACCAAACATGCTTAACACTTTTGTACTAAACAGGTAATGAGCAAAGCAAACTTCGTTGTGTGCTCGTGGAAGCTGTGGAGCGCGTTCAATGTACAGTTTTAAGTACATTTCCAGCTGAATCACACAATGTTGAGGGTAGGTCTTGGTTGTTGATTCAATCTTTATCTCCTACGAATCTGTAAGCGTCGGGGGGAGGCTCGGGCATGCAGTACCCGTGGTAGGTGCGGATGTCTTCTGCTGCGTACGTGATGCCGGCCAGGACTCCCGTCTCCGTGTGATGCCTGGGGCAGGTATGGCCTCGTGGACATTGGCAGATGGTGTTGGCGTTCACTTCGTCGATTTGTTCATGTCGCCGCCTCGCGCTGAACAGTTTGCATGGCTCCTTTCTTGAACAACGTAACCTCTGTAAAAAAAGGCCACGAGAATTGTAATAAAAGATTACAAACCCAGTAAAATTATTTTTAATTAATATTAGAAAGAAAAAAAAAAACTATCACCAGGTTATACTAAGTCATTTTTAAAGGACCTCATTTCGTACACTAAAAGTAAAGAGTGGAAGACAAGGTAGTTTGGAAATAATTCCTTCTGCACATGTGGCTTCCCTCGCACCTCATTAACGGCATAACTATATAAATGTCTATTAACTCCTCTCAAATTATGATGTTTATTTTTTTACATACTTCTTTGACATAATCTTTTTATTATTTGACATTATATACAAACAATTCTAATTTTTCACCTCTTTATTAGTGGTTGTAATGGCCAATCATATCACTTGGTTTTAGTAGGTTTTTATATTTTATTTTTTATTTATCCTTTTGATAGATTCTTATTTTGTAAATGTGAGGACTATGTAGGCCTTGTAGACTTTAGATCTGTAGACCATTATTGACATACTTGTTGACAGGCCTATAATACGCTGTTCTCCCCATAGCTACTGTAATTTGAAAACATTGTAACAGCCAATTATATTTAAAAAGAGTAACCGTGGAGTTTCTTGCCGGTTCTTCTCTATAAGAAAAGACCAGTTGGAACCGTGCATCTAGCTTCTGACGTTTCATAAGTGCCCATGTAAGTTTATGTGAAATAAAATATTTTTATTTTTGATTTTAGAGCCGGCTAGAAAAAAACTATGGGAAATGACCTCTTGAGCATATTTTACTATTACAACGAAAGTCTACCACTAATCCCTCGTCTAGGTACTATTTGAAATTTAAAATGCCAGAAATCATATTTTAATAACAAATTTATAGTTAAAACTTGTTCAGGATTTTAAATTTAATTAAAAGTTGGTATTTCCTTAATGTTACGCTTAAAATACTTGTTATAAAAATATGATTTTTGGCATTTTCAATCTCATATAGCAGCCGGGGGTTAATTTTAGGCTTTCGCTGTAATAGTAAAAAATGTTTAAGATGTTATTTCCCATAAGAAAATAGTACTTAGGTACTTTTTTTTTCTACCCGGCACTTTAATTTTTGGGTATAAAATGTTCGACACTTGAATGATGTCCTTTGGGAACTAAATAAAATACACACTTTCAGGATACTAAATACACTATTTCAAGTGAAGTTGAACCAACAACTACTGCCACCTAACGTCGCTAACTCGAACAAAAAACGAAAGCTAGTCTTTAGTTGTAAAGTAAAATAACTTACGCTTTGCGGCGAGCACGCGAACTGATACTGGTTTCCCTGTTCCCCGCTAGGTGTCGTGTACGGCAACTTTTTCAACAGATACGTCACGGAGAGCTTCGGACAATGACAGTTTACAATCTGTTGTGTCGCATTGCTGTCAGGAAACGAGTAGATGATCCAGGCTGCATCCTTGAAGTACTTGCACTTTGGCAAGCGTTTGACAGGTTCACACGTCTTGTAGAGCGTTGTCTTGTCTGATAACGTGTGGTTGTCATCACTCGTGAGGTCACTGTAATGAGAAGAGTCACAAATTAGATGATGTTCATTTGTTTAGCTTAAAGACAAACAGATTTGAAAATCATAGCACAGTTTCTGGTATTCGATAAATTTAAGCCCGTTAGAAGCGAATTCGTGTAACCAAACTATAGACACCAATGACTCAGGGATAATTATGTTGTATGCTTAATTCTGAGCAAATTGGAATTCCTATACAGACTCGTCATCTTGTAGATCAGATATCAAACTGAGATTAGAAAGTAGAAGAGATAAACACAATCATATATTAGAGCTAAAAGTAGACTTCCATCACAAAATCTCAGGATTTATTTTGGATAGTCCAATGGAGCATATAGTTCTTTTGTAGATTTTTTTTTATCGAATCTTAGCTCATTGACAAAAAGCGACGCACCTAACTCAACAACGTCACAAAGCCAGAAAAAACTGAGACCAAGATATTAATAATACGATATAGCCAACCTAATGCTCAAAAACTGGACATTTAAATAACGGCCTCGAGCGCCGTCCATTCACTATAATTTGATCTTTAAAAGGGAAACCCTGTCAAAGGTTGGAATAATAATCAGGCAGCATTTGAATACAATCTGCCTTTTGAAAGGGTCAATATGAGGATAATCATTTTGCAATTGCCCATTTCTCTCGTCTAATTTAAATCATATATACTCGTATATAATTTGAACAAGATGAACAAAAGAAGTCGTATTTTACTGAGACAGTTTTGATGCATGTAGATGATTCTAAACATATCTATCAAGGTTATGTATTAAAGCTATGTATAAATACTCGGCGACGAATGAAGATAAGCAAAATGTAGTGCAACTAAACTGACTTGAAACCCATAAAAAGTGGTGTTCGGAAATGAAGATAAATAAAGAAATAAATTTTCACTTTCAAAGCCTTTTTGGACAAGAAAAAGACTCGGACCACGTATAAACAATAAGTCAATATATAGCTGAGTTCCGCGTAGACGATAAAGTAAAAGTTTTTTGTAAGTTGTCCCAAATATTTAACGTAACAACAATACTGACCTAGAGCACGGCCTATGCCCCAAACAGCGACACTTCCTCTCGATCCAGGGCTGCGTCGCGTCATAAAGGTCCACTTTACTGCAGACTTGTCTTGGTCTGCAGTTTGGAAGGTCGTCTTCTGAACCCTGGAATAGAAGGAAAAACAAACGAGTAATGTCAATGGCACAACTCCATCAAAATGACTTTGGTTTCGTTCTAATTAATGTTCTGATCTGTATATGGTGGAACGATAAACATAAAAGAAATTCCAAAAGAGTGTATGAAATGCCAGCTAAGCAGTCACGATTGGCAAAACAAAAGCATTAGTAAAAGACTTAAGTTTAAAACAGGTTTCGCCTCTTTCAATAAACATTTTCCCTAACAGAGTAGTCAATAACGCAAAACCAAGCATAACCGAACACAATAACATACAAACATGACCCAATCATTTCAACAGCGTGTGTACGATGTTCGGTATGCACGGAACCCATCAAAATTCGCGGGCATTGTTTACCATTCAACTCACGTCGCATACTAAATCAATCGGTATATTCGTACAATTCGACACGTCGAACAATACGAAAAATCTAAAAGAATCAATCATCGCCACAAAAGAAGTTGCCGTGGGAAAAATGGAAGGTGTTTCAGCACCTGCCTAGGGAACATATGAAAAAGATTATGAACGAGTCCAAATCGATGTTAATCATAACGTTCCGTAAAGGAATCACAATATGAACATGTGCTCTGGTCCTTTTAGTTTTTTGCTTCCAAAAGGTCCATCGGTCGTACTTCCGACCGGAAGACGTGCCATTCGGCAACCTGTTAGCTGTGGGAACATTTTTTCTGCGAAGCCTTGCAGGGCTACTGCTCACAGCTATAATTAAGCTATTATTGCCCGTAATAAATTACTATGTTTAATTGGAAACGGTCGACATCCGATGAATGGCTTTAATTTCCTTTGCTTTTTGTTTAAGTACGGCTTAGTGCCAAAGTGCAATTAACGATGTTGTTACTGATAATTTTATGCGAATGGCCGTCTGTGTTTGAGTTGATAATCATGTTTTTAAATTGTAAAACAATCGTACTCATGCCTACGTTATAGAAAGAAAATAGACGTATTCTGGATATTGAATTCGTTTAATACCAATGATATATGCAATAGAATATACGATGTTTTATTATAGTTTTTACTAAAGGTAATAGGTAGGTATCTTAACTGATGATGATGATGGAAAAGATGTTTGAAATAAACTTACTGATGACAAATCGAACAAAGTTGAACCTCCATTCCTTCATTTAAATTCTGGTTACAACTTCGACAGCCCTGTTCACGCATAGGTGAGAAAAAAAGTATGTATGTATTTTTTTTTCGTTGTTCCGGATATGCTTCCCGTTTCTTGTGTATTGCGATAGATTTCGCGGAAACGGCCTCAGTTGGATCTCCTAAACACCGGATACAGCCCTTTTGTGTAACAAACAAAAAGTACAAAGCATCGACACAATGTATGGGTTGTTGACTTACTTCGTCAAGAGTTTGCCTTTATTTAACGGAGTCTTGCTGTCGACCCGAATGCTAATGCCGGTTGTAAGAAAATTACATTTCGGACGGTCCTCATTGAATGCCTAATAAGGCGGACAAAAAATTGACAATAGTACGCACTACGTTGTACTAAACAGTTTTATTAATGTTGTGAGTTTCAAGAAATGAGGATGTTTTGAAAGACAGTTACACGATTATCGCCAAGTGGTCGCATGTCGGTGATGTATTCAAGAATACACGATCAATGATCACGAATTATACAAAAGAATAGCCATTTGTAATGCCCGGGGAATCGTCGGATGTTAATTCTAGATTTTTTTGGAGACGATACCTGATACACAGACAGCGCTTAAGGCGACAGTAAGTACCAAAGGACGTTTTTCCTTTATTCTTTTCTGGAGTTAGAATTAGCAAGAGTTAGTTTTTATATAAATTGTGACTGTCATCCTGTACACTTAAGGTTTTAAATGGTGTGGAGGGTCCTTAAACGATGAGGTTCTAAGCCTTTCATTCTTGAGGTTCCTAAGTTACAGTTACTCCTAACCACTCAACCCTGTTTCTCCGTCTCTCAGTTTAATTAGGTCAGTCTTTCGTGTCTACTCAGCCGTCTCCCCTGTGGCACCTCAAAAAACCTGCTCAAATTTGTTTCTTCAATTCATAGGTATCTGTTTAAATTATCTACTATTTCAATAGCCGAAAATATCTAATATTGCAAGCCAAGCTTTAAAAATATGGATCTGTGCCCCAAAAGGGGGCTGTCATACGAATCGCATCACATCTCAACGTTTAAACCCTAACAATGCGATACTCTAGCTCGCCAGTAACCTAACCACTGCCTAAGTCCCTTAACGGCTGTGAGGTGCGGGGGCCGGGGGGTGCGGCATCCGGTCCATCGAACAGGTGGCGCGCGCGCCGCGCCCACACTAATAAAATAATTTGTTACCACCGCCGACCTTCCACAACCTTCTCCATATAGCTGGCCCTTTCTAGCGTGAGCGTTACGTATATTGCTGACTTACTCACACTGTTTCAGTTTAAGATGCTGGGTTCTGAAGGAAATTGCGAAAGTTAGGGACTATTATTTTCATGATGAAACAAATGAAAAGCTTGCATTTGAAAAGTGATTTTCTAGTTTCAATTAATCGTAGTAGGTACCTACTTACTTGAAAAATGTGTATCGTGCATTAGCTAAGTTACTGAAAAATGACCTGAAGAGTCTATAAGTGCCTAGTTATAACTAGCTCGTTACACTACATGTCATCTCTAAAAATCTATTTGTCTCCATGCATTTGCATACGAAATAAAACCCCATGATATAATTTGGTCGATTCATTCAGAATTAGGTCCCTTTAGAGTCGTTGTAACATTTTTGTTTGTGAATTCATTCATTTTCATTCAAAATTAGGGGAGACGGTCGCATATTGTTTGCTAGAGGGAAAAAATTATATAAACAGGTGAATAGTGACCATGATAAATTATTCATCGTGTTATTTGAATTTATAAACTTATGTCTTCGTTTGTTATTTAATTTTGCATATTATTTAACGTTTTTGTTCTGTTTTGGGTTTGTTTCTATTTTCGTCCCCAAGGACCAGAAAATCAACATCTTTTTTTACAAATTGATTTTTCTTAGTAGGCCATAATGTTCCTGTCAAGTTTCTGCAGCAAAATATCGCGTTGCAACTAAAATTATTGGTTCGAGCAAAAAAAAAAAGTCGTTAAACCTCGAGAAACCCTAATCAAATCCAACTTCCACCTGCTATAATTTAAGATATCCGTTAAAATCGCTCCCGAATACGGAGCTTCAACATTAATGTCTTCTCGTAT
This sequence comes from Luperina testacea, assembly GCA_927399505.1. NCBI lineage: Eukaryota > Metazoa > Arthropoda > Insecta > Lepidoptera > Noctuidae > Luperina > Luperina testacea. The sequence continues at coordinate 8,918,155 of OV656771.1, forward strand.
AATTACACGTCCGAAACAGTATCTCTATACATATAAAAAAAAAATTAAAGCCGCTTTTCGTGTCTGTCTGTGTGACCGCGTTGTACATCTAAACTACAGAACGGATTTTGATGAGGTTTTCACCATCATTTAGATAATTTATTCCGGAAGGTTTATGTGTATAAAACATTGATCTTAGATATAGCACAGAAATCTTGATGTGTTGACATGTCGCATTTGCACCCGTACGAAGCAAGGACGAGTCGTAATATTCAATAAATTTATAAATAACGATTTGTTAGCCGCCGACTACCGGTCCGGATGCCGACCATTCCGGGAACACAGGTAGCCAAGAAATTACTAATCCGAGTAATTACCCCATAGCCGACGGTCACATATTATTTATTACTTTTGTAATTAGTGTTTTGCCTCGACCAGCTAAAATGTATGGATTTTGATTTGTTGTTTGTTGCTAGCTTGAAACAATTTCTTTTTTTAACTTTCTATATGCCTTGCCAGCATTGTAGATGTCTTGTGGGCAAAACCAGCTGATGAAATTACATTTGTGTCACGAATTTTAATCAGTACAAAAACAAAGTTAATAAATAACAAGCCTGAGCATGAGCTTTCAGTAAAAAATAAAGACATTAAATAAAAAAGCATAAAACAATACTATTTTACATTGCCAAAATAATTTTATTGAGCAATAAATCGTAGGCATTTAACCGACACATAATCAAAATATTTATATTATACCATTTTAATTTGACTACACTCCATAAATCAGTTAAACGCGTAATTAAACGTATAATTATTCATAGGCCGTGAGTTTTACCCGTATACGACGCGATCCAAACCCGCGTTTAAAAGACATCAACGGCTCACGTATCAGAAATGTTAGCATGTAGTACGTATCAATGAATGAACGCACGCGCCTCTAATCGTCGCTGTGGTCGTAATGTTGTATACAGTGATACACACATTGTCATACATATGTGTCCAATGACACCCGCAGTTATGAACTTGTATAATGTTCATACGTTATTATGCCTACGCGAGTATAAACAATTTTATTTAAACGGTGACTTGCAGTAAATGGAATTGGAATCGAGTTTGACTACTACTGCGTGTTTTATACAGTTTTCCTCACATTATTCAATGAAATCTAATTCGAAGCTGTTGCTAACAAAATCGTTACCGACATATGTTTCACATTTGAGAGTACATTCAGTATCATTGTTAGCTTACGCATGCCGTATGAGATTTCAAAAGACGTAATTTTCAATGGGATTCACCTCCATTCACAAAATTAACATATTCAACTGAATGTAACTCCTTCGAATCCACAGACAATTTCGCTCAAGGGGAGTATCGAATAAAGAGTACTGAAAAGCAACTCTCGAACCAACTTCCTCAAATTACAACTACAACACACATCCGCAACGGTTGCATCATTTCGAAAAGTCTTAACCGCCCACATGAGGAGTGTACTTGCGACGTTCTGGTCCGGAGGTGTTGGTATAATGTCTAAGCATACAGGCGTCCCCATTGTGGGCCAGGGCATCCGGAGCGATCCATTGACGACACACGTGGTCGCCCCTTGAGACGGAAGCCGGGCCCAGTTCGTCTTCCACGGTAATCCCGCTCGAGTGTCGCCTACTTGAGTCTTGTGTTTGACTTGAGTGGGGATTGTCTGAAGACCTTCGGTTTTTAGGGCACGGAGTTATTTAGAATTTAGATATCTTTATGAAACCTATTGATTGTTAGGCAGCTTTGTGGTTTAAAACGGACTTTTATTATTTTCTAAAGAATTAATTTTCAAAATGAAAGCTCTTGCGATTTTGTTTTTGTGAAGTAATTATACTACAGCTACTGCTGACCTGTTTTCTCTTAATTCTGTTTCAAAATCTCTAATTACATTAATTTATCAACTTTCTTCATCTCAATACTACCGAATAAAACCAAGCCCATCAAAAAAGTTGGATCTAAACAAAAACTGACAAGATTCGTTCCGTGTTTATTTTTTGAGCCGCGGTGAGGGTGTTTAGTGTTTTTGTGGCGTAACGCAGGTGTCTCGGGTTCTCCTCTGCAGCTTATTGGTCTTTTTTCTTTAATATTCCCTAGCGCTGAGTGTACAGGACTGTTTAAAGACGGGCATTGATTTTTAAGTTGGATTTCTTTGTAATTTTTCATGTTTGAGATTCTTGTGTAAGTTTTGATTATCTTATTGATACGATATGAATTGTGTATTTTATGGCTTTTGAAAATTTTGAGGTCTTCAGCATTTATTATACATATTGCATTTACGGTCCAGTCAGTGGAATTACTTCAGCATTTGGGTGCAGCAATCTTAATTGCAGTTTTTTTCTCCTTACTTGATGTGAAAAGCACACAGTTTAGTTTTGAAAATATGGCCTCAAGCTAGATTTAAACTCTTAGCTTTAACTTTCCCAACATTGTATCCCGGCTTTACCCGCGTCCCGGCGAGGTCATTTTTTACCTTCGCTTTTCTTTGTTGACGCGTGTCCCGCTGTCACGCTTTTTGTCCGTCCCAGCCGTGGCGAAGCGTAAATTATCTCATTATTTCTATTGATTTTATTTTTCTTTAAATCCGACTTGTGGGATGACTTTATTTTATATTTTTGTTGTAAGATCAGCTGGAAGTTTTCAGCGTGTCCAAACACCGATATAATATTGTATTGTTCTTTACCCTTATTATTTTATTATACAGATATTTAATTTTCACTTCAGTCAGTACATTATAAATTTAGAATGGTTTACAAAAACTGTCTTTAATTTCTTCGATCTAAATTGCAAACCTGCAGTTTGCATTGTAATTTTATTTAAATGTCGTTACGTGCATAAGTTTTATTGTCCGTATAACTTGAGCATTAATCCCGTTACGTCCGCCCTGGCGTCGTCGCATACTAGCCTGTGTCCTTTGCATTAAAAAGAGACCTTGCAATGAAAAGGCGTTATATGTGTTGCTACTTTTAGTTACCTACATTCAAGAACTGCAATTTGAGAAAATCTATGCTTACACCGTCGGTAAGCTACTTTTACTTAAACTGTCTTCAGAATATTATATTTTAATATTTATTATAAATATCGGATTTTTACGAACCCTGGTTCTCGTACAACCCTGTGTTAAAATGTCTACAGATAATTATTAGCCAGATCATTAAGGATTTTGTTATTAACATCAGAGTCGATAGTAATATGCGAGACGTCATTGACACTCATCGTTTAATTATGCTAAAGCAATGTGTTTTCATTTACATAAATGTTTTCATTTAACTTTATATTTCTTGTTGGTCGGTTTACTGCTTGCTTTTATACGTCACGTATAATTTCTTTATTTTTAAACAACCTTATTTAAAAGAAATCCATGCGAAATCACGACTTGAACAAATATTGATAAATCATCGGAGCATCCGTGAAGAATTTTCCATTATCAAAATGCTCAAACCAATTAGCTAATCAAATGGCGCCAGGGAATTCAAAGCGTAATGAAAAACTGACCGTAAACAATATGTTAGCCGATTTAGAGCTTTTTATTTGATGTTTTTACGACGTTTTAATATATGTCAGGTATTTTATTTATAATAGACTTGTCTTTATCAATAATTGCTTTACGGCGCCTCTACTCCGTATCTACCACATTGTTAACTTAATAGTTGGGTTTTTATTGCCACAATCAAGTGCAGTTTAGCAGAAAAGAAGAAAAAATACTTTATGGCTAATTTATTCTTATTTTATAACAAACAGTATTGATTATAATTATTGTGCTAATATCAAACACGAATCTTTTATAATTTCCAATCTAACACCTGAACATCACAAAGAAATTAATGATATTTCGCAATACCTACCTTCCGTGTGACCCTATTTCACACCTACACGGAAACATCTATTGTGTAATGGAAAATTGTGATAGAGCACAAAAACGGGGCGGCTCCCGAGGTCGACGTCTAATAATGTTTTAATAATGATTGATGATACGAGTAAGCTGGTAATATCCTTAGCAACATCGATGACGTCTGAATTTTGGACGATACCTATCGCAACGGCTTTAATTCAGAAATTGACGTAATCTATCCGGAGGTAGGTATAAGTTATAACTCTTATTATAACAGATCTTGGAATGACCGGTAAGATAATATTAAAAGAATGTATGAGCATATTCTTATGAATCCATAATTGAAGACGAGTAAGAAGCTTAAAAGTTTTCTATGAGTAATGATTTCAGTTTCGCCGTAGGGTTGAATGTGAGTCATTTGTATTCCCCTACAATGTTTACTACCCTATTCGAGAAATAGGTACAATGCGTCATACTCAATTGTCTATACAGATCTCATCATCTGTAATTTGCTTCTACATCTTTCGCTTACTTACTGGAGCTTTTCTATTAAGTATATAGCTGTATGCTTGCTTACAGCATATTTGATATTTCTTCCATCGAATATTTTGACCTATGTTTAGAATAAAGTTTCCGTGCTAGAACAATTCAGGTCAATAAAACACGACACCAGTTGTAAGTCGCCTGATTAGATGTTTACATGCAAACTGCAGTGGCTTCACTTAGCTTCAATTTGAGATAATTTTCTAATACGAGCTTGGTGATATGAGTTTAAAGTAAGCTCTAGACAAAGTACTAATGCTTCTAGATATATAAATAGTTTTCTATAAAACTATCATCTACGTTCTCCTTATAGGTAGGTAGCTCCAGTACTTCTGATCACACCTTCAGCTCCGTTTGTCTCAAGAACTGATGCAATTTCCTCAATAGAATTCATAAATGTAGTCATAGTTGCAAGATACTTACTACTTCTCAGTTATTCACTTCTCAGTTATTCACTTCCTTTGGTTAACTTTATATTTACATAAGCAATATGACTGCAATCATTCACTCTACTCTCAATATGTAGTAACTGTCTTCAAGGAAAATGAAAATCGGTATATCAAACACACGGGCGACAATTGATTCGTACGGTGCGACAAATTGCAGGACCATTATTCTATTCTGGATATTAGTCTGGATTGTAGCGGAATTGGTCTGAAATTCAATTATCCTTTATATCCTTTAGCACTTACAAATTGCTTCAAGAGACTTGTCACTTGTCATGTGGCAAGTGAGGATGATGATTTATATCCGCGTGTGCTGATTAGTAATAATTTTTATTTGCATTGTTTTGAAAATAAATGCCAGTTTCAACAATGTGCTCTCCTTATCTACCTTATTAATTACCTTATATCTTTTCATAGCACGTGTCGCTACAAACATAACCGAAATCTAAAGGCCCAAGCTTTGAATGCTTTTGCATTTCTTAATGTCACATTATATGTATATGTAATGAATCTATTCAGATGTTATCAATGAGATGTTCAAAGTGGCCCGCGCGGGATTCAAGAGGTGTGTCGCGTCGGCAGAACACAGACACCCTCTCATAGTTTTGTTATTCAAATCTTGGGAGCACTAAACTCAACCATTATTTACCAGTCGGCACTTTGACACCCGCTGTGAGACTAAACGGTTGATTACTCCGAACAGTGCAGCATCTCGAACCTTCACAATGGCAACACCGCACATTTTGTTAAGGAAAGCTGAAAAAAATGGCACGCTGCTTAATAATCGTATATCTGTCAAGATTTAAGCCCTACCATAAAACAAAATATGAATAAACGACGAGATAACTTTAAATTCCATTGCTTAAAGAGACGAACGATTGAAAAGACGGTTACCGTTACGAATGGGCTTAAAGGCAATGACATAAAAAAACATATTTTTTATACCAAATAGCACACACGGGCCGGGAGCGAGGCTCGGCCCGTAAGTCATCGAAGCTGTCAAGATAAGAATGAGTGAATGAACACCTGCCGCCACCGGTGTTACGCGTGCGCCTACGCACCCGCGCAACGCTCCCATTTTATAATACCATTTTTAAAATACTCGCGACGACTCACAATTTGAATTTTATTTCACGATTCATACAGTTCATATTCCAGTAAACAAATTTAGATTTTAGATCTATTATTGAGCAAACGTAATTACCGACCTAGGTTAGAACGATTATCTTCTTGAATAGACTTTAAAATTAGATATAATAATGATTATCGTTGTTTTTAAAATATAACTGACAAGACTTGACACCCGGAACTGCTTTTATTTTTATTGGCTTAAGACCGTATTTATTGTGATACGTACTGGTTTTGGACATTAATATTAAATATCGCATGAATAATTTAAGAGATTTATATTTGATGGTGTATCCGTTGATATAAATTGTGTTTTTTCCGCATTACTTTTTGTTTTATTTACAATTTCTTGGTAGTGGTTTAGTCATGGGGGCTCTCCGTGTTTATAAAAATTAATATGGCCGACATACTTGCGCTATTTGTCGGTTTTAATTGGTCTAATTGTTGGGTGGAACCGTGGAACCCTTCGTGGAATCTCATAATTATCTTCTCATATAGCTGCAGTGCGTCATCTATGGCGATATTTATGTGATACTCCTCACATAGGATAATATTTATTATACTTTTAAGGATATCTGCAATCTATCGTAACGGTTATAGCGTAAGGAAGATCAAACAGGAATCTACTGAAAATATTTACTCAATTTTGATCAAAAACTCTTGAATTTAGCAACAGATATGGCGACATTTTTCCTCTTTCAGTTCGTGTCCTATTTACCAAATTAAGAAACAAACATTGTCTTTGGAATTTCAAAAACAAGTAATGATTTCCTTTGAAATTCGCTGTTCGTGACAATCGTCACGACTTTGACGTTTAAATATTAAACTATACAACAATGATCCAATAAGGCATTCACTTTGTTCAAACCTACTTATCTTGCATCGTAAACATCTATGAATGTCTCCATTAGAATTTGTCATCCTGTCTCATTCACAAATTTTTGGCGCCAATCTCTTAAAGTAGTCCATATTATTATTTCGACAACAAAACGTGAATTATGGTATTTCTTAACTTTAAATTACAGTGTTAATACTTATTCGTGCGACAATCTTGATGTTTTGAAGGTTGACTTCCAAAATATTCAATGCCAGCGTAGTCACAAAGCGGTAACTTGTAAACTTTCAGAAACTTACTTTTACATATAGGTATAGTTATACCCTTTTTGGCGGATTACTTAATTGAAATCGCTGGATGTAGACTAATGTAGAGCCTAAAAGCAAGAAGAAGAAGAGAAGAGTCCAAAAGTATTATTTTCGCAAAGCAAGACGGATCAGGAAAATCAAAACTTACCCCAGTCTGATATAATATCCTGAGATCGCCCTTCGATGGCACTGGTATTCTCTTGTGCGGCAGATACGGCAGTTTGTCTGGCCTCCTCAAATGTATTTCTCCTGAAGGCCTGAACGCTTCCAACGGTGTTCTTATCACACCACGGACCCCGCAGAGTGCCCACACCACCAGCAAGGGGGTTAACACATGCATGTTCGTTTGCACTTACAAATACACACAAATAAAGGTAACTGTCAGTAGTAACGTTCCAATTGTTTAAAATGTTCGAATTGTGAACGGTGTTCGATATTCGGTGTTCGTGCGTGTTCGGGTCGCGTGCGCTGTGTCGCGTTGTGGTCGGGCAAGCTCGGACTGGCGGCAAGCGCGCCGAGGCAGGTACGACTTAGCCTACGCGCCCGGTATAACCACCTCCGACTACGACCAGTAAGACTTGATTCTTGAAGCTTTCCTGAGAATTTGGCGCGTGAACATTTCTTTTAACTTTAACATGTTTTTTTTTGTTTCTTCGATGAATGCAAATATGGTATGACGACATATTAATGTTTTTGCTATTTCTTTTAATATTATAATTACATCCTTACACAGCGTGGATACATAACCTGTAGACATGCCACTATTTTACTCGAATAGGACTTAGAGGCTAGGTCTGTACATTCATTACCAGCTACTCCAAAATCAATCCAGCAAACGCCCAAGAAAACAAAATAATCAACCAAATAAGGACCCATTTATCAGAAAGGTACCAATATTAAACAATTAAATAAATGACCCATTCTATACGAGTTTTAAATAGGCAATTAATAAATCCCAAATAGGTAAACGGTCCTAGGTGTCAAATTTCCAAGTCGTTATCGTAAAGTGACGTAATATTTTTTTTTTGTAAATACCTCAGCGGATCAAGAGTGTTCGGTTGGGACGGGTTGACTTCCTACCGACGATGTTTTTTTACACAATCTTGTTGCTCTGATGGCAAGGGTGTGTTCACAGATACAGCCTGATAAAAAAAATGTGGGAATAGGATTTATTTTTATAGAGCTTTTGTTATTGCAGTTTTCCTGTAAAACAGGAAGTGGACGAGAACCCATGGATAATTTAATTTTCAGATTTTTCAGTAATTTTTGAAGTTGTTCAACATATTAAGAACTTGACAAGCAAAATAAAGTTTTACTTATATAGAACCACATAGTATTTTTTTTTCAATAATGAATTATTAACGAAGCTAAGTATCTCTTTTTAAAAAGCTCTTCGACTTTTCAAAGCTTTTTAGGTTTCCGTATTTAAATAAAATTTTCAAGCCGTTTCACAATTTCACTACGATTGCGAAGTTGCGAAGTCAAAGCTTCCTCTAAGCTAAGTAATCCTGTTTCAATGTAACTACTTGAAGTAAACAATAAGAACAACAGATAATTCGGATGATTACTGTAACAGGCAGGGGATACCTCGCTTCCCGCAATAGCCACTTGTTCAACAAAAGCCGTTGCATCGTGCATATTCAATTGTTTTAAAACAAAACAATGTCTTTCATGTATTCGTAGAACAGGATTTCAACTCATTCATGTGAATTCAAAAAGAATCCATTGTCAGTGTAACGCGACCTTATATCTTCCGTCTTACTCGCTCCCATTCACCGTCCTCGCGGCCGCATGAATGAACCGCTTCTTATGAATGGACACAGTCGCTATAGTACTATACGTACCTACCTGCCGATTGTTATATGTATGTGTTGTTTATATCAAGTTATATGAGTATCGGGAAATACTCTATGTATGTGTGGAGGTATATGATGGCACGTGGTCAATCGTCTTTTTATTCTATATACGTAATAAATGCTTACTGGGCGAACGTTAGCTTCGAATTAAGTTTTGAGAATATTGTTTATGAGAAACTTTGCTTGTAAAATATGTTGAATAATATATGCACTAGGCAGAAACATAATAATCAGCCTACAATGTTCCCAATGCTGGGACACAAGCCTCCTCTCTATGAGAGAGTGGGCCGTAATCCGCTACGCGGGCCCAGCGCGGGTTGGTAGATGTCACTAAACTTGTCTTCGCATTTTTGGTTCTAGGACATGCTGGTTTTCTCACGATGTTTTCCTTCACCGTTTTGGGAGCAGTGGTGATGAAATAATTGAAACAAAGTAAAGCACCTTTCAGGATTGGAACCTACAACTTACAACTCATAAGTCGTGACCGTTTCCACTGGGCCACCACTGCTCTACTAAGTAGGAACGGTTGCCAGTAAGTAGGTAGGTATTGGACATGGGTAGGTACACTTCCAACTTTAGAAACAAGCGTAAACAACATTTGATTACTCATAACAAAAAAAAATGTGTGATCTTCTTGTGTAACAAAAATAATTTTTTTTTTGTTAGAAATTTATGTTTTGATATACACACATCAAAAGTGTCTAGGGATCAAGCATTTTTATGCGGATTTCTTGAGATTGAGATGTGGCTTTGTAATAAATTTATGATTTTATAAATTTATATGGATCCTTTTTGGTGCATTTCATAATTTGAAACAGGAACTGTTAATCAAATTCGAGTAAAAGATGAAAATCAGCTGTCAATATTTTCCCTATAAAAACATACAACGCATTGAAGACTACTACTGATTAAAACCAACGTTATTATGGAGCGGTGACGTCATTTAAGCAGGGAAGAAATGTTCAGAGCCGTGGGAATGATAGAAGCTGGTTCCCGGCAACGTACTGTGGCTTTAGCTCTGAATACAAGTCAGAGTGTTATCAGTCGACTTTGGACACGTTACCGAAGCACTGGTACCGTGGCTGAACGCCATGGAGGACGGTATCGCTGCACCACACGGAGACAAGACCGAGAGCTCCAACAATAACTGCCATGATGTTAGCCGTGAGGCTTCATCACTCTTCAGGGAACTTAATTAGCGACCAAACAGTCAGAAACCGCTTGCATGAAGTGAACCTTCATTCCCGAAGACCGCTACGGGTACCACCTATAGCAATGCACAATCGTAGGATTCGATATCAATGGGCTCTTGAACACAGAAATTGGGCAGAAGAACAATGGCGTTTCGTGTGCTTTTCTGATGAGTCTCGTTTTGGTATGAGACCGGATACAAGACGTATACGACACTGGAGAACCCCTGGACGCCAACAGCGATTAAAATCCTGCCAAGAAGTCCATCCTTATAGTGGTGGAACCATCATGGTATGGGCGGGTATTTGGATCGGCGGAAGAACTAAGTTGATTTGGATCAGAGGCAACCTCAACGCTCAAATTTATGCTGAGACGATTGTATCTGACGTCATCGTTCCTCTACAAGTGCAAATCGGTCCCTTATTTCAGTTAATGCATGATAATGCACGACCGCACACCGCAAGAGTTGTAAGACAGACTCTCGCCGCAGCTAACATCAATGTCCTGCTCTGGCCTGCTCAGTCGCCAGACTTGAACCCGATTGAGCATGCATGGGATATGCTACAGAGAAGAGCTCTGCCGAATATGGAGGGTATCCAGTCGCAAGAAGACCTTTTTTGTTGTTGCAACGAACATGGGCGGCCATTCCACAGCGTGATTTGGATGAACTCATTTTGAGTATGCCAAACCGATGTTCTTGTGTTGTTAGTGTTCGCGGTAGAAACACGGATTATTAATTGTTTAAGTTACCCAATAAAATTTTAAAGAAAACTGTTATTTCAGTCTTTTTTTCGAACTTTAATGTTAGTGGTTCAAATGTCAAAAATCCCTTTATTAGGAAAATGGCAAATTTCTTTATTAATGCAAAGGTGACTTGGTTTATCGTTACTGTGACAAACGAAAACACTTTATTTGATGAATCCTTAAAGAAAATTTTAATTAATATCAATCAGGAGAAAAGTTATTGCAAAAATATATGTTGATCCCTAGACACTTTTGATGTGTGTATTTTACAGAATATCTTTTTATTAAGGGCCTTACTCTCGTTTAGTACCGTAACTCGGTCACTTTATGAAGCTTATAACTCATTAACGGTTTGGTTAGAAGGTCTGTAAAAAATATATGTTTGCTATAGATTCATGTACAGCATTTTTGAAACAGGGTTTTTTCATAAGGCTAATACTTTTGCCTTAAAAAAATATTTACCAAAACGCTATTTTCGCTAACATTTGCTTATAACTTCTAAACGGCTTTGATGTTTGGAAATATTTTTACACTGAAAAATTGGTGGTTAGAGGTACTACATATTTGAAACAGCGTTTTTAAATCAATCAACAGTTGCAAAGACAATGCCCCATTTTGAGATATAGGTTCAGAGGTGCTCTGCGCGGGCGCGGGCGGCAGTCGTGCGTTAGCACTGAGACGGGGTGGCTGTGTCGCTCGCTGCTCCGCCCGGCTATCGATCGACTACGCGCGTTTGGCTGTGTTAGTGCAAAAAAATATTTATGAACGAATTGTATCAGTATGCGTTTATAGATTAGCTCGCTGCAGAGGGCCCATTTCTATTGTCCGCATGGACGCTTTATTAGTGGTGCCATTTCTAAATACTGTTTTTTTTTTATATTGTTTATTTTGTAAATATGTATAAGATAATTTGTAAATAAATCAAAATGCCAAAGCAAAGCAAGTCAAGAAAAATACGTTTTCTCTACGACGACGTACCGTTTTATAGATATTAGCGAAAAACTCAAAAGTGGGAATTTTTATACCCCCCACTCCGGCTCACCTCCTAGACGCGGGGACTTTTAGTATGTTTACTCCCTAAGCACTCTGAGCAACTTTCTGAAGAAATCGCTCAGGGCCCAGCTCACGCACTCTACACCTCTTTTTGGTTTATTCGTTGAGTGGACTAATAAGTATCTATCTATCTATACTTAATCTTATAAATAAAAATCTTTAAAACTTTATCTAATAAATAAAATTGGAGTGTCTGTTTGTAATATTAAAACAACCGCTTCAGGCCATTTTATTTTGACTGTTTAGAAAATAACTACATACTTACTCACAATAAAAAAAAAATGTTTTCAAATACCTTAATATAAAAATTGAGCATTCTTAGTTGTCAATCTACGAGTAGGTATTTGCATTACTGAGTTTATTGATTACTACCTTCTCATATTCTTGTGCGGATTTATTTCTGTGACTGGGACTTTCACTAGCAGATAGGTGAATAAGGAGTAACTTAGGCTACTTTTATTTTAGAAAAAAAAAAGAAAATAGGTTCCCACGAAAAAAAATTAAAACCTATGAAATGAAATATTGAATAATATCCGATTCAAATAGGGAGGTTGTATACTACGTTTATTTAGGTACTAACAAATGTAAATAAATCATATAATAAAGAAACGGAGTATAGTTTTTTTTTATTTTTTATAAGTGGATCCTATACGTGAAGATTCCTTAATTTCCAATGAAATTGATTGGATAAATAATAAAATAATATAGTGTTTTTGTTTTAGCCCAAGAAATCGTTCACCAAATATTGTATATAAAAATGCTAATACGAAAAACTGAAAATAAATAATAATTAAACTAAAATGCAAAAACGATCAAAAAGAACTAAATGGAGAAATATTAGAAGAATTTCAATAAAATTAGCATAGGTATTTCTTTACGTGGCGGTGAATAGACGACTTTTATGTATTTGAGGGGGTGTAGCAGATGAAGTGGGATATGAATTATCCCCGCCTTCGGCGGGGTGCACCGCGCGGATTTCGTCGATGAGCGACTTTCATTATATTTAGAAGCGTAATTTCGCGACTCGAATAAGATGCACGATTGCCTCCGCGCTCTACTGTCCGGATTCTCACTGCGTAATCACCAGGTTCGAATCTCAGTGGACGGCATAATCTTTAGTTTTGTTATTTTTTAATTATAATGTACTTATCTTTTGTTTTGTTATTTTTTAATTATAATGCGCATATTTTTATTTTCTTATTTTTAAAATAATTCAATAAGTAATTGTTATTTTAATAAAAACAATCATTTTTATTCCTATAGTTATTTTTCTTCAGAATCTAGAGTAATATAATAAAAATAAAATAAAAACGTCCACCAAGCTTGATTCGGAAAAAATTATATACCTACAGTGTTTTACAAAAGAGTGTAAGCAATAATAATATAGTCTGAAAATTTTCAAACAAGAAAATCGGCAAAAAGTAAAATAATAATTAAAAAAACATATCAAATAAGAAAATAAAAAAAAACCAAATATGGAAAAGTTTGGATTTGAAGCCGGGCGTTAGTGACTAAACTATAGTGACGTGACGCACGAGACCACTAGACCAATCGAGCTGTTGTAATGTATGTCGAAATTACGCGTCATAATCTGTACAAACAAAATATGCCATATTTTGTTTGTACAGATTATGACGTAAGAGGTACTTACTTTACAATTTGTTTCGTCGAATAAGATCTCTTTATTGCCTTCCGTTTATTTTCTTGTTGACCATTTTTTATATACTGACTAGCGACCCGCCCCGGCTTCGCACGGGTGCAATGCGCAAACGCGTCCGATCGCTGCTAAATTCAAAGTGCTATAGGGTTAGGGAAAACCGCGGCCTCAGACGCGCTATTTATATTATAGGCATGCTCTTGCCGCACCGGGCGGCCGGCCGGTACCGCCGCAAACGCTACGTCCCGCAATTTTTAAATCTGTAATATCTTCGAAAATATTCACTTAAATCATACGGTGTAAAGGGCCATATAGATCTATATTAAATGAACAATGTATTCAAGGTATTTAATTGGTTAAGGATTAATGCTGTATTGGTTAAAATCGCTTCGAAAATTAGCCATTATTTGTCGTAAAAAGTAAATGACAAAAAAAAGTTATTGTGGGTTATCCATAAGAGATAGACATATACCATCACGGACTTTTCTGTAGACCTTTTCAATGTGTACAATACTTAGTACATTATTTTGATAAAACTCGTAGGGTTCAGCCTGCGTTTGCAATGTAAGCGGAAAAAATGTAATTATTTACGACATCACATTAGAAACCTCAAAAATAACAGTACTTCTCCACTATTTAATGGATGTTATTATACATATAAACCTTCCTCTTGAATCACTCTATCTATTAAAAAAAACCGCATCAAAATCCGTTGCGTAGTTTCAAAGATTTAAGCGTACAAAGGGACATAGGGACAGAGAAAGCGACTTTGTTTTATACTATGTAGTGATAGTGATAGTACAAATATTTACACCAACAACATAACTTAGAAAAAACTAATCAAAAAATAAAATATAATAAACAGCTTTCATCAACAAACAGATACCAAAGTACGTACCTACACTAGGTACCGACTCGAAATAATTGCAAGACTTCAAAGTATTTTATACGGCTACTCGCTCAACTACATAGGTACCCAACGCGTCAGTTTTCGCAAATGCGATCATTCTCCTTATCAATTAGAGTCTACGGAACAATTTCTGTGAAAATATTAATTGTAAACGCGATTATGCTCCTTATTCATAGAAGGTAACGGGTCAATTTCCTATGCAAGTATTTTTACTTCCAACTAAGATTGAAAATAATAATTGTAAAACAAAAGAATCTTCGTTTATTTGTGGAATATTTAACATAATTATTGGTTAGCAACTCGGCATTCTTATTTCACGTGTAATACTTAAAAAATATTTCTCATGTTTGATGTGAGACTCGAACCCGAACGTTCGCCATGCGAGGTACAGTGTTAGCCACTTTGGCCACCGTAACGCTTACGAACCTTATTGAAATTTCTAATAACAATCATGTGGCCAATTTGTAGTGTTGTCAAACGTTATTATAGAAGGTCATTAGTACTAATATTGCTATGCCATAGTTTTGTGAGATTGCTAGTCGACTTCTGACTGTTTTTGTAATACATATACCAAAATATTTTTTTTTACAATTTTTGTCTGACTGTCCGTCTGTCTGTCTGTTTGTTCCCGCTAATCTCTGAAACGGCTGGACCGATTAAGACGGGACTTTCACTAGCAGATAGGTGAATAAGGAGTAACTGTTTGTTTTGTTACTTTTTTTTATACAACGTGGCGGTACAATGGTGACATTAATTTAACACACATATACGTTTTCACATTTTCGTTTCATGAAGAAATTATGTTTCCATTAAACGTTATTATTTGCGGATTTATTTAAAGTTTTCTAAAATAGCATTTTGGAGCAACCTGTACTTAAAGAACTGTCGCGCAGCGGTCATTTGCCGGGTCACGGATCATAACATCGCATCAATGAAATTAAAATAAATAAACAATACTTTAAAGTAACGTGATATCCCTTTGTCGGCGAGCGGGCGGCGCAGGCGACGCGTGCCCCCCCCCCCCCCCGCCCCGTCGCGTCGCAACGAAATCCAATTCTTTTTTTTGCATTTCTAGTGCTAGCCTAACTCGTGCCCTTGACACACTTCTTCACAGTTTAGTGCACATAATTACGTCGACTAATTTTGTGAATGTTTCCGCGAAAAAGACGCTTACCTATTGTTTTATTTATTTATTTTTGTGTAATGAACTAATGAGTAATTAGATTATGGTACTGCGATAAAGACGCTTTGTTTTGTTTTCGTTTTCTAATTTAGTAGGTACGTTGACATCTCTTGCGATACGGGCGCTTTTATTTGTGTTATTAGTGCTTGTGTAAACTTGTGATCGTGATGGCAAATACACATCCGAACTACACAGCAGCTGAATATGCGGACATGATCCTAATTTACGGAGAATGTCGTCAAAATGCCGCTCTTGCCATAAGGACATATCGCGAGAGATATGGCGGTTCAAGACAATGCCCTACTAATCCTCGCACTATTGTAGGAGCTCTTCAGCGCATCTGCGAAAACCGGCCAGTGGATCCTAGGTCTCAACGCCCTGATTGACCACCTACACGACAAAACCCAATCCAGTTAACTGAAAATGTGCTACAATATTTCCAAAACCAACCCAAAACTAGCCTCCGCCAGAGCGCTAGGCATTTTCAAGTTCATCACAGTACCATATGATACGATATTAAAGCGCGAAAAGTGGCAGCGCGTGAAGCGACGCGTTGCCGCTCCGAGTTAACGTAAGCCAGCGTAACGTAGGTAAGTAATTTCATGAATGATTTTTTGCAAGGGTGATCCCAATTTTAGTTACATTTTTATCATTTAGTTTGTTTGAAAAAAATTTTTTTTCAATTTACGAGTTATTTTAACCTACTAAAATTAATATGATTAAAGGGCACTAGCCCTACACGTGTGTTAAATTAATGTCACCATTGTAGCGCCACGCTGTATATAACTTGGTTTTTTATTTTGCTGTATTTAGTTTGTGATCTTCCTGTACGAGTCGCAATAAATACTTTTTCTTGCTTTCTTTCTTTTCTTTCTTAGGCTACTTTTATTTTAGAAAAAAAAAGAAAATAGGTTCCTACGAAAAAAAATTAAAACCAATGAAATGAAATATTGAATAATATCCGATTCAAATAGGGAGGTTGTATTATACTCCGTTTAATTAGGTACTTCCAAATGTAAACAAATCATAATAAAGAAACGGAGTATAGTTATGTTTATAAGTGGATCCTATACGTGAAGATTCCTTAATCTCCATAGAAATTGATTGAATAAATAATATATTAATATAGTGTTTTTGTTTTAGCCCAAGATAATTGTACACCAAATATTGTATATAAAAAGGCTAATACGAAAAACTAAATAGAAATAATAATTAAACTAAAAATGCAAAAACGATCAAAAAGAACTAAATGGAGAAATATTAGAAGAATTTCATTAAACATGCATAGGTATTTCTTTACGCGGAATACAGAATTAATAAGTTATCGTAAACTCTGCGAACTCAACAATAACTTTTTTCTTAAATTCCACGCGGACGAAGTCGCGGGTAACAGAAGGGAATGGCGGATGCAAGACTGATATATTTTGTACTAAAATATATCAGTCTTGCATCCGCCATTCCCTTCTGGAATCGTAGGCAAAAATGGCGACCTACGTGCGGCATGTCTGCGCCTCTGCATATTCTTTGAATTTCGTTTTAGTGTAGCGCGCCACCGCACGCGTTTTACGTAGGACGCTTAGCTCCGCCCACATGCACAAGGTCAGTGAGCCATCTATACACCTTAAGAGTAGTCAAATGTTGTTTACGTTTTGTCTCAAGCCAAACTGAATAGAGTACCTATACTTCTGATAAAACTCGTCAAAAACACATCTAACTTTTGTATTACGCAAAATCTGTATTCATGATTTTCCCTGCATTTTAGAATATTCAATTCAGGTTTTGTTTTATCTATAAGCTTAGCATATTTTCTCTTGCTTACTATTTACCTTTAAATTCTGATAGGTATCACAAATACGGAAAACGCTCAAGACAGTCAGGATGCCGCACTCAACTGCGGTTGCCATTATGACACTCGAAACTTACGTCCTAGCCTACGAGAGGGCTACGCCGAATTTATTCATGCCTACGCTACGGTGCGTCTACATACTTACATAGATGCCTACGGCAGGGCTCCGCTTAATTACCCGCTTATTCCCTACGGAGATTACTACGCCCCTAGCCTTCGATGCGTCTAAGCATAGTTAGTCTAGTTAAAGGTCTAGTTATATTAATATTGTATTGTACCTATGTGTTTTATATGGGCCTTGACGCCTGAAATAAATGGATAAATAAGCCAAATGAGTAGCAAACTACGAAGTTTTTATGTTATTTTGATTCGTCTACGTAAAAGTTAGATTATATAAAAGTTATGCTGTTAATTCAGAGAAAATTAAATCTGTATTTTAAGCTTGTTTATACTTCTTGAGCGAAATTTCCTATTTTCTAAGTTTACAACAATATGATTGGTTCCACTTTCGCTGATCACCTCTTTAAATACGTAACAGTGACTTTGAATTCGATTTTCTCATTTCGTAAGGTAGGTACTAATTGTCAAATCAGCCAGAACGGAAAGTGGTAATTTGTTTACCTACACTGATTAGTCACCCACGGCAAAGCAAACAGTTAAACGTATGAATTTATTTATTTGGAAGAACACTCGATTCTTGTCGCCTCAGAAATCTTACCAACAGATACTATGTATGACCTACCTACTATGTACTTACCTAATAATCTTATAAGACGAAGGGGACTAGTCTCCATGACACGGGGTATCTTAGTGTTAGGGTGTCCTAGTGATAGTGCTATTTGAATATTGTAATGTTTTTCCTAAACAATAAAGTTTATTTTATTGTTTTTTTTTTAACATTGTAGTTTTAGAGTTGATCATTTAAATTAATTTTGCTGATATTTTTGTATCTATGCAATTTGCTACCTTTTCACTACTGTAGCAAAACTTATCTTGCTACTGGAAAAGTCAACCTACGTAATCACTTAACATGCCTATTAAGTCTAAGGCCAAAAATAAACGTGCTCAGAATATGGTAATACCAACGTCATATTATGTTTAAGAAACTTTTTTGAAACAAAGGAATTCCGAACCAGCCAGTTAAACATTTTTCAGTGAAAGGACACGTCACACTTTCGTGAAACGTCCCCGCAACATAGCTTAGGTCTGACGTCACAGTCTAGCCACAAATCAGGTTGACTAATGAACAGTCTTAGCTGTCATTATCTAATTATGATTTAGATCCCCTTAGGACTTGAAGGCACGCAGAGAATACTATAAATTATTTATTTATTATTTTATTTACATAATATAAGCTAACACGTAAAATAATAATATGGTAGGGTGAAATTATTGGTCAAAACACTGTTAGATTAAGCATTCACTGACGTAGAGTTATGTTGGCGAAACGTTCATGGATGAAAAGTCCTTTGGATGAAAAGTTAAAAGATAATGTTGACCAACGGTTCATGGACCAATCGACTGTTGGTAAACAGTTTGGTCACGTGACGCCTTATTTAATTATTACAACACAAGTAACAAACTACAGTTTTAATATGTAAACAAAAACAAAACAGTTGAGTCAGAAATTCGTGTCGTATCAAATTTAGATATTAATTTATTTTATGACCTAATATTGCTTCAGGTTCAAGTACCTACAGTGACTTACATAATTTCTTACTAATAAAAGTGCCCTTTCCGTTTTACATAAAGATTACAAAAGTTTATTATTATTACCTTCTAAATTACTCGACATTTTAATAGCTTTACCTAATAATTATTTTGTATTGTTTCTTTGACCTTTTAAGTATCGTAGAACCATTATAAGTAGTACAATGATTAATTAACATTTCCAATACAACACGAAGTGAAATTATAAAAATATTAGCGGCCATTTTGTCCTGAACAAAATGCTTTTACACTTTAGATTTAGATCGAACATTATTCAAAGTCAACGTAAGTAAACTTCCAATCATAGGCACGGCAAGCAGTCTTGAAACCTCTAGTCTATAAAATGCACAACGGACCGAATGGGAGTCTAAGTGCGGAAAAGGGAGTCCCATCATAATCATCATCATCAACGTAAGTAAATAATTCCATACCTACAACAAAACATATTGGGTCCCCACCTATGAAATTGGAGTTTTTTTCTCACAAATAAAGAACCTTGTCACTTCTATTATTTAAAATATTCATCAATTGCTTTTATTCTATCGGATTATGAGCATCATAGACAACTACCAATAGTAAAAAAACCTTAGTACATACCTATAGTTTTCTAAACATAAAAAATACCTTAAAAATGACTCCTTTTTTGTTAGTAGAAATGACCACTATGTATTTGTTTTAACTTAGCCAAAACTTATTTTTGTCGCTTAATCTAAGTGGCATACGTTATCTTAGTTTTTAAACATTAGTGCATAAAAGTTTTTAAACATTAGTGTTCATGGTTGTTAAATAAATTAAGAAAATGTTAGTATGAAAAATGCAACTTCTTTAAAATTCTCCATACAAAACGCTGATTTCATAGGTGGGGACCTAATATTTATATTAGCCAAATAATGAGCAAAAAAGCTTGATAGGTTTTTGGTTTGATAATGTTTAATAAGCCTATAATGTTCCCACTACTGGGACACAGGCCTTCTCTCTGTGAAAGGGAGTGGGCCGTAATCCACCACGCGGGCCCAGTGCGTGTTGGTAGATGTCACGTGGCCTCGATTTTTTGGTTCTAGGACATGCCGGTTTCCTTACTATGTTTTTCCTTCAACGTTTTGAGAGCAGTGGTGATGAAATAAATCACACAAAGTAAGGCGCCTGTCTGGGTTCGAACCTACGACCTACAACTCGTAAGTCGCGGCCGTTTCCACCGGTTGATATTAAAAAAAAAACATTGAAATACATAGTACAAAACAATGTAGGTCTACTTACATCATCTAGAAATAGATTCTAACAATAATATTGATTTTACTTCATTGCAAACTTCTTGCATTTTTAGTACGAAGTCATCCTTGTAGTGGGATGTGGGATTCAAATATGGAACATACCTATATCCTGGATCATATTTGTTTATTTAAGTTTTTCAGAACAATAAAACGTACGAGTATAAAATATTCATGCCCTAGCATGCGATGACATACTTCAAGTATAAATACTACATGGAATAGATAAAATACTGCATAGAAATCACGATAAAACCAAATAAAGTGTCCACTATTCAAAGTCACGTACTGTAGGGTAGTCACAAGGGTTTGGCACGGCATGCATCACGGCACTCAAGTGCTTTGTTGTAATAGTGCTAGACAATGCACTTCTAAGCACTCACTTCACTATGAGTGGTCAGCGTTTTTTTTGCACCTTCGCCTCGAGTGGGAGAGGGACAGGTATAAAGTGGTGGCACGCGCACTAAGCTATAGGGTTGTTGAAGCTCGAGAAATATTTTTAATTATTAGTTAACTTAATAAAATTTGCACGCTTGCTTGCAGGCAGCATACAGTGACACTTAGAAGATCTCATCTATGTATACTAAAACAATGTATGTATTTCTAGCAAATAAACATTTGATTTGATTTGAATGGTTAAAATTAAGTGCGAGTGTAGCCTCCAAATTGTGAAAAGCTAATGAAAAACTTCTACTTTTTCAGAATAATTTATGTAGTTTGTAAGTTTCATAATTTCGCAATAGGTTTCCCTGTAAGAGGATAGATGTAAGTTTGGAAATAAATAAATAAATTTTTCTTATTGTGATTTTATATTTTAAATTCTGGGTATTCTCCTTCCCATAGTAACTAGGACTAATATTAAAAGAAGAAAATGGAGATGATGATACTATTTTAATTTAAAATACGTTCCAATTTCCACATTTTTTTTTTACTTTTATTAGAAGACTAGCTGCGCCCCGCGGTATCATTCGCATAAGTTTTGATCCCGTGGGAATATCGAAATCAAAAGTAGCCTATATGTTAATCCAAGGTGTCGGCTACCTCCATACAAAAAATTATCAAAATTCGTCCAGCCATTTAGCGTGAAGAAGTAACAAACATATAAGCACACACACACACACACACTCACACACTCACAAACTTTCGCCTTTGTAATATTAGTGTGAGTTTAATTCAAAATACGTTCCAATTTCCAAATTTTTTTTTTACTTTTATTATAAGATGTTTTGTTTCAAAAATTTAAATGAACCGCTGACAACCCTACTGTCAGTCTTTGTTGTCTCAGAATATCCCTTTTAATAAGATAGGTTTTGTTCTTTACATAAAAGTGAGAGATCCGGTTAAGTTTCGAGAGGTTTTTTTTATACCCGTCCGTATTTAACAGGTTTGACTGATAACAATGGACACCACGTGCTGTTTAGTTCGAATTGTGGATTACTGGTTTTATTTTGGCTTTTGTAGTGCTTTTAGTGAAGTGAAGTAAATAAAACATGAGGAGTAACTAATCAAAAACCGTTAAATCCATTTTTTTTTTTTTAATGTTAAATACTTTATAGCATAGTGTTTCAACGATTTATTCCTGGATTTTGATCAAACCATCGACTTTTAACATTTTTTTTTCAGTAGGTAATTAGGTACTGGTTTTTGAAGCGGTTTGTTAGTATTGGGATGTGTATTTCGAGAAGCCAAAAAAATAAAAATTCTTGATTAATAACGGCTTTTGTTCCGTCACTCCTCAAATATTACTTGATAACGCAGCAGTGAATAGAGCAGTCGTGGCCCAGTAGTAACGGCCACGTCTCACGGCTTGTAGATCGTATGTTCGAATTCAGTCAGTCGGCGCTTTACTTTGTGTAAATTATTTCATCACCACTGCTCTCAAAGCGATGAAGAAAAACATCGTGAGGAAACCGGCATGTCCTAGAACAAAAAATTCGAAGACATGCGACATTACCAACCCGCACTGGGCCCGCGTGGTTGATTACGGCCCACTCCCTCTCACTGAGAGGAGGTCTGTGTCCCAGCAGTGCGAACATTATAGGCTGTTTATGTAAATGAGAACATGTTTTTCATCACTGAAAAAAATTTTTGATACTCTTCATATACATTATATTTTGATACTTTATAGGAGGTCCGTATGTAAGATTTACTGTAAAAGTTGTACATGTTTCTGCAATAAACTTTTTGTATTTTTTGTACTATTTTGATGCACTCGCAAAGCTTTGGAATTGACTGGAATTTGTAGTTTAACAATGGCTCTCAGAAATTACTCTTTATTTAGTTTCAAAAAGTGCATGGAAATGTAGGTATATGGGTATGTAGTCAGCAACAGTAGTCGATTAGCACTGCAGTTTTTTTAATCTTAGTTATTGAGCAAAATATTAACACTTCAGTTTTTTTAAGGCTCCTGCAAACAGGCGCGACACGCGACGCGAATCGCGCGCGACACAAAGGCACCGCTCGTTGCGCGACTTGCGGTGCCTTTGTGTCGCGTGTCGCGTCGCGCCTATGTGTACGAGCCTTTAATCTCAGTTATTGAGTAAAATATTTGTTCAAAATTGCATTGTACTTCTGCTGCAATTTTGAACAAATATTTTGCTCAATAACTTTAAAAAAACTGAAGTGTTAATCGACTTTTGTTGCTGACCGTAGAAGATAGCCCAATCAATCTGACTAGCCTTTTCCCAACTATGTTGGGGTCGGTTTCCAGTCTAACCAGATGCAGCTGAATACCAGTATTTTACATGGAGCGACAGCCTATCTGACTTCCACAACCTGCAGTTACTGGATAATGCAATACCCCTTGGTAAGACTGGTTGTCAGACATTTGGGCTCCTGACTACCGTAACGTTTGTCACAGAATTACGAATGACAGCCGGGACCAACTGCTTAACGTGCTTTCCGTGGCACGGGGTTTCGATATGTCATGGATGGTCACCCATTCAGGAATCGGCCGCGACAAGCGTGACTTAAACTTTGGTCGACCCGTGCGGCTATTATTATTTTGCCACGAGCCTGTTATTATTGCAATATAGCCCGCAGGCATTGAAATAACCAGCTAAAGAAAGACTCCAAAGGAAGTCTCCATAATAATTATGTCTACTACAGCGAAAGACAACAAATCCTCGATACCCCAAAACATTGCCATCAAATATTCCACATAAATAAAGGTATATCTGCTGTACAAAACTTCCTTTTCGACTACAATGACGGTCATAACTTCGTTCTTTATTCTAGCCGAGTCACGGAACCCAGCGTGATTCGTGCTACAAAATATTAACTTTGAGCTGTCATACGTATCTTGATGAAGGGAACACGATATTAGTAACACGAATGATAGTGGGTTGCCTTAATTACGTAGCAAAACTTAGCTCATTTACAAGCTGGTTGGTAACCAACTCTCAAATAGGTCGTTAAAACTTTAAATAATTATAACTGTTGAAATCACGCGATGCTTAACTTTGAACTATAGTAAAACATTTGTACTGGTGGTACAGGACTGTGTTGAATTGGTCGAACTGTGAACAAACTTATAAACTTCAATTAATTATACGAAACGTCATGTTTTAAATCATACCATAGTCAACTGTGAAAGACTACTACAGATAAGCAATAAAGAAGTAAATAAATAAAGAAAGAACAATGCTTTAATGCTGACCGGGTTTGTGTTGCCGGTCGTATTTTTATTGTAGGTTCTTCTAATTCAATCGGCGAAGGCGAAGGTAATTTAATTTAATAAAACACATTGGTTCATGGTTGACATGTTTTCTGTAATGTCGTCGCGGCAGCCTTTTTGTTTTTTTTAAAAGTGTTGCCATACCATAATGGCGGATAAAGGTGAAGACATACTTTCTGAACATCCTCCACCACCAGAAAAATAATAATAATAATCAGACCTCAAAACTTATATGTACCTGAAACATGTAAGTGCTTAACACAAACTCAAATTTACATTTTAATCCAAAATATAAATGAACTTAAAATAATACACTAATATTGCAAACAATACCGTTTGTGCTAATTACTTGAGTAAATAGTTATTCATGAGCATGAAAATATTACAAGGTAATCTACCTTGTTATACAATTGCTAATCAAATTAAATTTGCATCTAACATGTAACATTTTATCTAATATACATCACCTAAAAACTATTATTTGAGATCAGTATTAATAAAATCTTTAATTAAACAATTGTTGTTTCATTAAACATTAAGTCTTGTATATCTCAACAATCTATATAATAAGAGTGACTATAACATAAAAGTAACAATAATTATTATGTTTTTTTTTTTTTGACATACATACTTAGACAGTGTAACTTAACACATTGATCAGAGTATGAATATTACACATGTTAATTTTTTTATACTCTTTTACATTAGCTAAAATTATAAAACTGTATTATTATAATATATTTAAGAATTTACAAAATTAGTATTATTAAATTTGGATGAATTATTGTTTTAGTTTGACAGAAAATGAAATCAAGGTTACTAACTAATGTAGTCAGTAATATATGCAGTTTACTGAGAAATTATATTTATATATTATATTTACTGGGAATTTTGATAACTCTACCAGTACGGGTTACTTTTTCAGTCATTATGTCTGTCATTGGTGTCTCGATGACCTTGTCTGTAGGAGAGTTGGTCTTTATGGCTTCCGGAGAGATGCTAATAATATGGAATTTCTTACTAGTAGGACTGGAGCTGTTTTCTTCATTATGCTGTCCCTCCACCTCGGAAGAAGAAATCTCTAGCCTGTAGAGACGTTGAACTGGTCGAGTTTTATATCCAGCTGATGTTTTCACCTTTGCTGCTCTACAAATATCATCTTTACCTGTAAATGTCTCGACTACCAGTCCAAGTGGCCATTTTATTCTCTTGTCTTCTCCTTCTATTAAAACTATGTCACCTACCTTTAGATTACCCCACTTGTCCTTGTGTCTTTGTATCAGTGTAGTGAGATACTCGTTCCTGAATCGTTGACGAAAATCTTCTCGGAGCTTTTGCAAATACTTCAACCGCTTGTTCAGACTGGTTGTGTCTATCTGATCGAGATCAGTTGTATCTGATGAACCTAAGGTTTGTAAAAAACTTGATGGACTTAACGGCTCTAACGCGCTGGCGCTGTCATCTTCGACGTACGTGAGTGGTCGATCGTTCATGACTGTTTCGCAGTCGCACAGCAATGTCTGCATTTCTTCGTAGGATAGAGAGTTCTTACCTAGGACTCGTCTGAGTAAGTTTTTCATAAGGCCTATTAGTCTCTCGTAAAAACCTCCCCACCACGACGCTGCGGGAGCATTTAGTTTCCATCTTATCCGTTGTATCGTAGATTGGCGCTGTACTTCGTCCCAATCTACATTTTGTAATAAATGTTTTGTACCTGTGAAATTTGTTCCGTGGTCCGATATCATAGTGGTTGCTCGTCCACGACGCGCTATGAATCGCCGGAATGTTTGTAGGAACGCCTCTGTTGACAGCGACTTAGTCAACTCCAAGTGTACCGCTCGGTAGACTGCGCATGTGTAGAGCACGACCCAACATTTCTCACCGTCTCGTAGGTATAAAGGCCCCGCCAGGTCGACTCCTGTGACCTCGAACGGTGCGGTCAGCTGCACTCGTTCTATAGGTAGTGGCGCTGTTGGCGCTTGTGACGGCTGCGAGGTATGTCTCTTGCAAACAATGCATTTGTTTATTACAGATTTAACTAGAAGTCTTATACCAATAATCCAGAATCGCTTTCGCAGGTCGGTAATCATCGTGTTTGTACCTGCGTGTAGAAGTTGTACATGCCGCTGCTCTACCATTCTTCGGATGACGTCATTCTTCGCGGGAACTACTACAGGCGATTTGGTGCATTCAGGTAAGTCGGTAAGTAATAATCTTGTCTTTACTTTGAGTAATTTATCTGTGTCATAGTATACCTGTGTTGATTTTCCACACTGCTTTTCGATATACTCCTTGCTTTCTGTCTGTATTACAAAAATAATTTTATTTTCAGCTTCAACACATTCATCATATGTCAATTCTCCACTCTTCTTACCTTTCTTGTGACGAGCATTGAAGATGAATCGCAGCATCCATGCTGTCATCCTTACTATTCTTGTGTATTTGTGGAAGTAATAAGATAGACTTTCGACCATACCTTTATCTATGCAAGTGTTTGTATTACACAATGCTTTCTTTTTCATTTCCAGGTTGGCTATCTTCTCGTCTACTACCAGCGCTGACCGCGGCCATAGTTCTGGCCGCTGCAGCAACCAGCGTGGACCTTCCCACCAGCGTACTTCCAGCAGCTGGCGCGCGTCGCACCCTCTGGACGCTAGATCTGCCCAATTTTCTGCTCCTGGAATGTGATGCCAGTTGTTTACATTAGTGTTTTGTCTTATTTCCTTTACACGATTTCCTACGTATGTGTTCCAAGGTAGCTCTCTCTTTATCCAGCACAATGCCACTCCGGAATCACACCAACAGAATTCATCGTAGTTCAATTCTAGGTTTTTCCGTACATCAACCAGTAGCCTGGAACCTATTAGTGCTGCTAGTAACTCTAGTCGTGGTATTGTTACTTTTTCAGGTGGAGATACCCTTGATTTGGCAGATAGTAAACGAACTGTCACATTACCCTTATTTACTGTTCTCAGAAAGACGCATGCAGCATAGGCATCTTTGCTTGCATCACAGAACATGTGGAGACTTGTGGTGCAATCTTGCAATCTTTCAGCTGATACTCTACGAGGTAACTTACATTCTTTTAAAAATTCAATATTTTCATACCACATTTTGAATTGTGATAGCATTTCGCCTGTAATTTCCTCATCCCAAGTAGTTTTCTGGTTCCAGAGTTTTTGTAAAATTAACTTAGGGATTAAACTTACAGGACATGTGAATCCAATTGGATCAAAGATTTTCTGTGCTAAAGACAATATATTTCTTTTTGTAATTTTCTCTATGTCTTTATATGTGGGAAAAACATTCAGGTTGCAGTAAAGCTCATCTGAGACAGTGTCCCACTGAAGCCCTAACACCGATATCACATTATTATTACTTTCATTTATCTTTAAGGGTGATGTGACCCACTGTCTCAGGTGAAACTTTCCTTCATGCATTATATTTTTGGCTTCTTGCATAAATTGAAGCGTTTGTTCGGTGGACTCCATACTGGTAACTAAATTATCTACATAGAATGACTTAGCTAGGATATCTGCTGTGTTTTTGCAGTCTGTGACTTGATTAAGATGGTGCGAGATGGTTGCAGACAACAAAAATGGACTTGCTGTCAGTCCAAAAACTATTCTACAGTGCCTATACACCTTAATTTCTTCACACGATTCATCCTTCCACCAAACAAACCTAAGATAGTCTCTATCTTGTGGTGTCACTGATATCTGTAAGAATGCCTTGGCAATATCTGCGGTCACACCAATGCACCCTTTGCGGAACCCTGTCAGTAATTTGGGTATTTTATCTAAAAAATTAATTCCCTTATCGAGGCATGAATTTAATGATTTACCTTTTTTGTCTTTTGCAGATGCGTCGTAGACGGGTCGCAGCTTAGTGGTAAGGCTGGCCTCTTTGGTCACAGCCCTGTGAGGTAAGTAGTGGGTTCCATGTATGTTTCTTTCTGTTTCTGGTACTTCTTCAATGATCCCTGCTTGCTCCCATTCACCTAGAATCTTGTTATAATCATGAAACTTACCACATGTTACTAATTTCTTTGTTGTTGATTCCAGGCGGCGAATGGAGAGTTCCTGGTTGCTCAGCAAGTCATCATGCCCCACCTTCCACGGAAGGCAGACTTCGTACCTGCCTTGTTCATTGACATGGATATTCTCTTCAAAGTTTGCAATCACTTCCTCTTCTCTCTGCTGCTTGGACTGCACCTGTGTTGGGTCATTAATGCCTAACAGTTCTAGATCCCAGTAATTATTTATATTTTGGGCACAAAAGAGTGATAACACAACATTAGTATTTGCTACTGTCATCTTTCCTTGAACTGTCCAACCTAGGTTTGTTTTTACAGCAGTTAAGCCGTTCTCGAGCTGGACAAAGGAATTTGTAAGTAACAATCCTAAATAATCTGCTCCCATTAATAAGCCTACTTCAGTTGTCTCAATTTCTGTCAACCTAATATTATATTTGTTTAACAACCTTGACATCTTAGAATCTTCCACTTTGGGTACATGATTACATATGCAAGATTGCCCTAATGCTGACATTTCTAATTTGAAATTAGAGTCAAGACTTTCTATTATGAAGTTATATGTTTTATATTGTTTAGAGGATATGGTGACTCCCCCAAACAGTGAATGGCTCAGCTCCTCTTCGCCTGCTTCTGGTATGCCCAGTTTCTCTGCTACCTCCTCCTTGATGTAGGACCTCTGTGACCCGCTGTCGAATAAGGCTCGTACTTTTTCTTTCTTCCCGTTGCAGGTCACTTCCACCGCTACTGTCTGTAGAAAGGTTGCCCCCTTCGTCTTTTTCTCGGAGTTGGAGAGATTTTGAAGAGCTGGCTCACTGTCTTTTTTCTCATGCTTGGTTACTGGCTTCGTTTCAGGTTGATGCGTCCCAGGACAGAGTACAGGTGAGTGTCTTTGCCCACAAAGATAACATTTGATGTATGCTTTGCATATCTTAGCATGGTGTCCTACCTTTAGGCAAAGAACACAAGCTCTCTTTTTCTTCAGATGTTCTTGTCTCTCTTCAATAGAAAGTTTCCCCAGTTTGTAGCATTCAACATTGGAATGACCAGTTTTATCGCACCAGACACACTTATTTTCTCTTCTTTTTTCTCCTCTTTCTTTGCTGTGTACAGTAAAACATGCTGCTGTAGCTTCCTTCACTGGTGTGTCTTTTTGTTCCTGTGAGAAAGCTGTTGTAGCTAATTGAATTCTCTGCTCGCTTTCAACTTCTTTCTTCAGAAACTCAAGCAATGACTGGAGTTCATTCCTCATTGCAGCTGGTCTCGCTCGTTCCCAAGCCTTCAGTGTTTCTAAAGGAATAGCGGATTCAACCATCGGCAGAATAAATGATGAGTATCCCTCTTGCGTTACACCGAGTATTTCCAATGCTCTGAGCTGGGTACTGATTTGGTCATACAGTCCAGTCAAACTGTTGCTGTTGCTGTCTTTGTGCAATATCATGGTGAGTAGCTCTCGAACATATACTTGTATGAGAAGATCACTGCGTGCATATCTTTCTTTGAGATCTGCTATTGCCTGCTGATAGCTTTTACTGGTGGCTGGGTAGCTGTCGATGAATCTACTAACTTCTGTGCCAGGTGTCATGGACTGTCTTAGATACTGCATCTTGTCATTTTCGTTCATCGTTTGATCCAAGTGAATCTTCTCAAATTGAGCCCAAAATGGCAGCCAGCTTTTCAAATTACCATCGAACTTAATTTGTTCCAGCCTTGGCAACTTATAATTTCTTTCCTCTTGTTTATAAGCTCCCACCTGCGGCTTTTTCTTAGCGTTCTGTATTGTAAGCCACCGTAATTTGTATGTAGCTACATCATCCAACTCTTTTTCCAATTCGGCGTCGTCGCCATCTTTGTCGAGAAGGAATTTTTCAATTTCGCTGTCTAATACAGTCAACTTTGTAGCGAGTTCTTCCAGGAGAATATATTGTGCCTCACCTTCGGGGGTGAACGCGTCGCTTGCCTCCAGCAAATTGGCGATTCTAGTGAACTGCGCCCTCGTAGCTCGCCGGCTCTTCTTTGACAAATCCATTTTTGGAATATAGCCAAAAAAAAACCATCCGCCCTCTCGATTTATACTGTCACGGTCGCCAGATGACCGGGTTTGTGTTGCCGGTCGTATTTTTATTGTAGGTTCTTCTAATTCAATCGGCGAAGGCGAAGGTAATTTAATTTAATAAAACACATTGGTTCATGGTTGACATGTTTTCTGTAATGTCGTCGCGGCAGCCTTTTTGTTTTTTTTAAAAGTGTTGCCATACCATAATGGCGGATAAAGGTGACCGGGTTTGTGATGCCGGTCGTATTTTTATTGTAGGTTCTTCTAATTCAATCGGCGAAGGCGAAGGTAATTTAATTTAATAAAACACATTGGTTCATGGTTGACATGTTTTCTGTAATGTCGTCGCGGCAGCCTTTTTGTTTTTTTTAAAAGTGTTGCCATACCATAATGGCGGATAAAGGTGAAGACATACTTTCTGAACAAATGCATTACAACAAAAAAACACTTCGTAAAACTGCTTATAAAAAACACAAAGAAAATCATCATGAACTCTCGATCGACAGGGAATTAATTGCCGTCCTACTGAAATTACCACGCCAAAGGATGCTAGATTTCTTTCTAATGACGTTACAGCCATGTCAGAAAGACGAAACAAGTTTTCCAATTTGCCGACTCAAAGGCCCAACATTTATTATGATCAGTTTTTCTTTGATTCAGAATCAGTTTAGTTACTTTTAAAACACTTTGTTTCAAATTAGTATTAATGATAAAAACGGTTGTACATTAAGATTATCCAATGCCACTTGTCCTAATTAAATTGTTTACAAAACACAAACGTTGTTAACCCACTACGCATTTAACTCGGACACGAGTAGGTTGGTAATGAGTTGGTAACGAGACTACCTAAATCCGACCACTCATTTTCTATAATAACTCTCCAGAAACGTGTAACCTTTTATCCCTTACACGAGCACTATCGCCCACGTGCGACCTCCGGCCTAGCCTTCGTACCCCTTCGATGCCCATTCGACACACAAATAACCCCTAAATAAGAACACAATCGGGCTAACGATGTTATTTTGATGTTTTTCCACTGCATGGCGCGTGACGTCAGGAGACACGTTCTCAGTATCGACTCCGTTTCATTTATTGCAGTGTTGTTTGGTTTATACGTCAGAACTTTGATTGGTTGCGAATACAGTTCATTAAGAACTTTTTTTATTTGCTTATTTAATAAAATGGTCGAATTACAGTCGGAATTATCACGTGCCAATTATGCTTTGTTTGCTTAATTTTACATGATATTTATAGAACCTACCTAACCAATGTAAAATGATGTATTTGATAAATTGGACAAAGTACAATGCGTGCCACGAAAGATGAGACTTGACACACCACGTGATTTGACTTGCGCAGTACACGATTTTAGGTATCTTTAGCGGTATGAGGTCTGAGTGCGGGACGGGACCGGACGTCATAGGGGCGGCGAAAAGAGCGGGGGAGGCGGGGTCAAGTCTCATCTTTCGTGGCGCGCATTGTACCGGTTGATTACTCCAGCACGTGTAGGTATACCAGTGTAAGTTTAGATCAAAAGCAATCAATAAATATACTAATTTGAGAAACTCTAAAACCAATTTAAGCTGAATAGTATCGTAATGAAAATTAGGCTTTAAATTCAATTAAATTCTGCTTTATTAATACATTTATAGAATAAATTAAGGCAAATAGGATTCCATAAATAAGATATAATATATTATGTTCATTCAGTATTTCCACTAGGTCATTATTATAATTGTCTTGTTACGTCAAATTAACGACATCGCTGATAAGTCAACAACGATTTTGTTCTATACTCATGAAATTAACTACTAGTTATTAATTGAAAATCATTCAGAAAATAAAGACAGTTTTGAGAATGTGTGTGTCAATGCTTTCATATGAAAATGGCTTTTCTATAGGTATATTACATTATTTGACCTTCTTACAAAAAGTTCACAACGGCCGCAGTGACGCCTGGCATAAAATGATGGCTGAGTGTTTGATCTTAGGCTGCCTTTCCACCAGAGATAAGCGAGGATGCGTAGCGAGAGATGTGTGTGAAACCAACCAATAACATCGCTTCATTATTATAGCTTGAACTAAGTTAGCGTTGGTATTGGTTAGTTTTACACACATCCCTTGCTACGCATCCTCGCTCATCTCTGGTGGAAAGGCAGCCTTACGGTGTCAAAAAACGCTCTCTAGGAAAATACACCAACTTACGAGTACTTTCATAAAGAATGTCATTCGCCGGTAAATTGCGGCCGTTATGTGGCTGCTACTGCTCTTCTAAGAAACCTTTACGGTTTCGAAGCTTTAGCATAACCAGCCTAAAAGTTTCCACTGCTAGGACACAGACCTCCTCTGTGTAAGAGGGAGTGGGTCGTAATCCACCACGCGGACCCAGTGCGGGTTGGTACTTAGATGTCACAAATGTCTTCGAATGTTTAGTTCTAGAACATGACGATTTTCACACGATGTTTTCCTTCACCCTATACCTCCCTTACAGGTCGTTATTATAAAATTATCACGTAACACCAGCTGTTACATGATAATTTTCTCGTAATATTAAGAACATTCACAGTCTAATCTTATAATAATACCTTTAATTTCCCTACATTTTTGACAAGTTTTTGACAACGATTGCCGCTGTCGTACGATTGCGACTACATTTTGAACCTTTTAAATTACGGGAATTAGCCTTCCTTCGCAACATCAATAAAGTTACCTTATCCAGTAACTAGTTACCTACATAAACGTGCCTTTCGTAACAACGTTATGTAATTTGTTTACACCTGCCCACGTGTGGTTTGTGGGCTCGATCCAGCCCACTCCGTGATACCCACAGTTTCCTTTACAGATTACTTATATGGATACTTAAATACTCCAAGTGGAACCTTGGTATAAGTTTGCACAAATTGTTGACAGAATGTATTTTTTAAAATTAAATTTGTTATTTTTTTTTGGGAAATCGTAGTTACCAATTTTTAATGTGACTTTTGATAATTCTAACAAGTGTATTTTAGCGAATCGTAATATTGTAAGAACTTAGGTACCTATTTGATATATGTACTTACCTACCTAGTCGTTGAAACATATTGTAGATATTGTTAGAATTTTTTTCTTTCAGTTTATTTTTCTTCTACGAAGTAAAAATCTTAAATTCATTCATTAATTTACTGATAGACACAGGGGGTCTAGAACAAGGAAGTTTTCCACTTTCATATAGCGAAAGTAAGCACCTAAGAAGGTTTTTTGAAAATTCACCCAAAATCTAGTACCTACTTACGTACCTTATTACTTTAAATGATCACCTAGACCTAGCACTTAGTAATTAAAGACGTGTAAAGCGTCTTAAAAGACCAAAATCCATTTATGAAAATAAAATTGCTTTGATACCAATAAAAAAATCATGTTTCTAGCATATTTAACACATACGGCATAAGAATGGGTGGCGAGTCTGAGCTAACAACAGCAGAGGTAGCCCGCGGCAAGGGTGATTTACTTGACCTATCAAATAAAAGGTTTTCACTTATTATACAGCAAACCACTTATAAACAATACACTCACGTCACGGGCAACGCGTCCAAATTTTCGTCTCACTTCTGTAGAACGGTAGCCACCGGTGCCGACTCGTTAAACTGAAAAAATAAGAGCTTGGAAAAAATTGCACCAACATAAAGCAAAATAGGGCATTATTGGCCACCAAGACCTCTTCATGCTACATAGTTGCATGTAGCTTGAAGGGGGGACAATAATCCAATAGGTACTTATTGTAGCCAAAAGACAAACAAAACCAAAACTGAACAACACAACAGACAAATAATTAATTAATTACGTAACCGACTGTACACGCATGCATCACCCCGCCCACAGCCGACACTGCTCTAGTTCACTATATTTAGAGCCTACACATAAGGCCAGCGATTAAAACATATCGCCGTATGCTCGACATATCTCTGCCTATACCCGGTAGTCGGTGACTCAGCGTTACGCTAACTTCCAGGCGATTATAATTTAATTGCCACCTAGTTGGCTGCTTATACGATTTATAGCACTATTAGGAAATCAATACTTAGCAGTATTTTTATAAATATATAGGCCTTCCTGTACACCCATTACTTATAAAGGCGAAAGCGCCGGGTAGCCCGCGAAATACAATTTTTTTTAGGTTTTTGCAATTTGCTGCAATTTTTGCAATTTATGAAAATTGCAAAAATTGCAGCAAATTGCAAAAACCAACGACGACGACGACGTTCCAACCAACGTTGTGTTGTTGATGACAACACAACTCTCTAAGACCACCTAAGTAACCCCAAAGACACTCTTTGGGGTTACGTGGTCTTAGAGAGTTGTGTTGATGACTTTAATGATTATAATTCTGTAAATACATATTTGTTACGGCCTCGAATCATATATTAATCAACATACAACTTAATACTGACCAGCAAATTGCAAAAAACCAAAAAAAAAATTGAATTTCGCGGGCTACCCTGGCGCTTTCGCCTTAATGTGTTAGCAATATTTGTACACCTTGCAAGGCAGCACATAGTGACACAACATATATTTTTATTTTATAACATCATGTACCACTACATTACACCTATGTGTAAAAATAAATAAATTTGAATTTGATCGTTAGATATTGTTAGTACATAATATGTCTATAGGGTGTTAAAAATTCAAGCCAACGTGTTTGAGATACTAGAATGAAAATGTAGAGATCTTTGAATGTGATGAAAGAAAATGTCTAGTTGTGTTAGCCTGCATCATCCCACTGCTGGGCATAGGCCTCTTTCCACCTCTTTCCAGGGCTAATGTGGACCACTGGTCGTTTGTTGTCTCTAGCTCGTCTTGCCATCTTCTAAGGGGTCTGCCACGACGCCTATTTACACCTAATTGTGACTTAAATATTTTTCGAGCTGTACGGCATTCTTCAGGTTACAAAAAAACGCTGTTAAAAACCCACTGAAATGAACTTTCGCAGTCACTCGGAATAGTTAGTAGAAATTCTACTAGGTTTATCAGAACTTTTCATAGTCAAAATTTGCCTGGAAATGGCTTGATAAATAAAAATCATCATCATCTGCCTAGGATTTTGCCAACTATGTTGGAGTCGGTTTCCAGTGTAACCGGATGCTGCTGAATACCAGTATTTTACATGGAGCGACTGCCTATATGACCTCCACAACCCAGTTACTGGGTATAACACCCTTGATAAGACTGGTTGTCAGACTTTCGGGCTTCTGACTACCCGTAATGACTGTCAAAGATCCACGAATGACAGCCAACGGCTTAACGTGCTTTCCGAGGCACGGAGGGGTCGCTGTATGTAAACATGGTCACCCATCCACACACTAACCGCGACAAGATAGATGAAAATACTTAACATTTTTCTATTAGGTACCTACTCCGTTACCTGCTGTATTATCCATACTAATATTATAAATTCGAAAGTAACTCTGTCTGTCTGTATGTTACGTTTTCACGCCTAAATCACTGAACGGATTTCGATGACAGAGAGATAGATTGCATCCCGGGGAAGAACATAGGATAGTTTTTATCGACATACCTTGCGGGCGAAGTCGCGGGCGGAAGCTAGTATTAATATAATTACTACCTTGAAGGCATTGACTTATATATTACTTTTTGAAATCATGTTTGTAATCCGTTTTGTAATTATTTTAATATGCACACACTTTATTTGGATTAAAAGCGGAAAACTTACATTTGGTAAACGAGACTATTAATTTTTATGATCTGCTATTAGTTTACTAACTAAAATATTTTCATGATTGCGTCGTTTTTCTCTTGGTGATAACCGATACCTATGTTAAAATAAATATAACAATAAAAACCTTATTAGTTAATAGGTATTAACTAATTAGGTTTTAGTTTATAGGTATTAACTAATTAGGTTTTTATTCGGTTTTTTTTTGCACGTGATAAATTTCAAGTTTATCTACAAGTTTATAAACTTTCAATTTTCATATCTAATTAGGAAAAACAAAAACTCTTTTTTTATTGTAACAATATTTTAGCACGTGAAAAGCTTCATTACTAGGTTTATTTTGAAACTTAAATTTATTTTATTTATAGTTATCTCAGATTCCATGCAATGGGAATTTGCGTAGGCGCAGTATTACAGCAACAAAATGTCACTAGTAATTAAGGATTTCCGAAATCCATTCAAGAAATCGTAATTGATTCAATGCATATTAACTAATTATGTACTCACATTTTCATACATTATTTGTCTCGGTAAACAAACTAGTCTTGCTAAATGGGATTAGTTTCGTTGGCAAACGTTAATTAGGATCTACCATGAACTTAAGTTATGGTATAATAGAGCTGTGCTACGGACTTTGTATGGTGTGATGGGGTAAAGTTATGTATTCACTTAGGTACTTCGGTATTTATTGCGCAATTGCGCAATAAGGCGCGACGCCGTGAAGTTTTCATAGAAATTCTTCTACTAGATTCGTGTCGCGATGTTGCGTCGCGCTGCAGACAGGCGCGACGCCATGAAGTTTTCATAGAAATTCTTCTACTAGATTCGTGTCGCGATGTCGCATCGCGCTGCAGACAGACGCGACGCCGTGAAGTTTTCATAGAAGTTCCTCTACTAGATTCGTGTTGCGATGTCGCGTCGCGCTGCAGACAGACGCGACGCCATGAAGTTTTCATAGAAGTTCTTCTACTAGATTCGTGTTGCGATGTCGCGTCGCGCTGCAGACAGGCGCGACGCCATGAAGTTTTCATAGAAATTCTTCTACTAGATTCGTGTCGCGATGTCGCGTCGCGCTTGTCTGCATAAGCCTTAATGATTGGAATGGTTGTTGACTACCACACGTTCATGTGAATATTAATTAGTGTTTTAATAATTGTGCACACGTTACCATACTACTACCTACGTAACATGTCTCCCTGTAGGTGTTACCCGAGACCAGATGTAGGCTTATCTAATCTGGCATGAATAATCAGCGTATTGTGTTCCCACTGCTGGGGCACAAGCCTCCACTCTTTGAGAGGGAGTGGGCTGTAAACTGTAAACTACTACGCGGGCCCAGTCCGGGTTGGTGGATGACACATGTCTTCGAATTTTTAGTTCTAGGATGTGCCGGTTTCCTCACGATGTTTTCTTTCACCGTTTTAAGAACAGTGATGGTGAAATAATTTACACAAGAAAACTACCTGGCTGGATTCGAACCCACGACCTTCAACTCGTCTGTCGGGGCCGTTACCACATGGCCACCACTGTTCTTATAATCTGGTATGCGTAAATACTATTTAATAAAAAGTAATTTAAAAAAAATAAACCGACTTCAAAAAGAAATTAACTCAATATTATGACATAACTTTAATTTTGGAAGTCGGTGTCTTTGGGATCTGTATTTTATACATAGTTTTAGTTTTTTGCCACCGACTTCCGAAATTAAAGTTATTTCATAATTACCTATGAGTTAATTTCTTTTTGATGTCGGTTTAATTTTTATAAAACGCTTTTTTATTTCGTAATTTTTACTTTTTGTACTAGAATTTGACCAAGGTTTTGAGATGTTTTCCCTTTGACACTACACCCGTAACTCGTACCAATAAGCCAGGTCGTCACACTTACACGCATTAGTCCGTATCTTGCGGAGAAATGCGTGGACAAACATACATACACACTTACATACGTCAATAAAATTTTGTATATTTGTTTGGAAGCCCTAATAGATTGTCATAAGTGAATATAATGCAATAATATTACATACATACATACGTGTCGAATTGACAACCTCCTTTTTTTTAAGTCAGTAAAAAAAATAACAATGTAATATTCCTCAAAATAGAATATTTTCCAACGGCTAAGCGTTTAAGACACTGGCTCTACGTGGTGGATTACGGCCTACTCCCTCTCACAAAGAGGAGGCTTGTGTCTGCACCATGTATCTATCAGATAATTAATTTATATGTCATGGTTTCATTTTTTAATTCTTTTACCTATTGTGGTATAGTCATTTTATTTTAGGTGTATCGTCTTCACATATTATTATTATTATATAATTAATGTATGCAAAATGTTGTAAAACATTTTAAAAGAGTAACGGTGGAGTTTCTTGCCCATTATTCTCCATACGAAAACTACCTTTTTGGAACGGGCGACTAGAATCAATTCTATTTTGTTGTAATTTTTAACGTTCAAAAGTGCCTTTTATGTGCCTATTTGAAATAAATGCTTTGACTTTGTGCCCCAGCACAAAGAACATGCTGATTATGTTTAACCGTGCAAAAATTTTGCGGGCAAAAAATCTCTATCTCCAAGATTGACGCCACATTTCATAAGCTCGAAATCTCACTTGTCACCCACGAACAGTGGGCGCGAAACATGTTGTAACCCATTGAACACTTGGCCTTAATAATTTGAGGACGCAACGACAGGTGTCTAAGAGGAAATAAGTTCTTAGCGGCATCTGTGGGACTGCGCTACTGCATCCCACCGCTTAGGAAAAACTTCTATATCCCTCCCGAGAAAAAAAACAATTGCTCCTATAAACAGAACTCGGCTTTTAAGTGTTCTAATACTTGATGGTTATTTTTAGTTTGTATGAAGGGATATGAGACAGGTTATCTTTAATGTGCAGTAAAACGGTGAGTTTGGTATGGCAGTCTTTTTGGAATCTCACGGTAGGTTTTAAATTATCCAGGATACATGAGAATCTGGGAATAGTTATTAATTACCCATGATCATTCTAACAATCGGGAGACAGACGTCAAATTCAGAATTCTTTACTTCAGGGTAGCCCGCGAGATTCGAAATTTCTTACGTTTTTTTTTTCAATTAGCAGGATATTATCAGATTGATAGTGTTCAGGTGATATGTTGATTTAAATATGATTCACGGCCGTAACAAATATTTATTTACAAAAATCACCAATACTGCTCTCTAAGTTCATATTTACCCATTTATTTCATGAAATCATGACATTTAAGGCCAATTCTAACTCAAGGAGGTTGTATTACTGATTCTCATGATCAAAATTCTGCAAAGTCATGTTTGGCCGCGAATGATATTTTAATCGAAATACAACCTGGCACTGTGACCTCAGTGCCAGGTTGTATTTCGATTAAAATATCATTCAAATTGCAAAAATGTAAGTAAATTTGAATTTTATTCTGAATCTGACGTCAAAATACTAATTTGTTTTCTATTGTAATTAAGTTTAGATTTTTATTTCTGTGTTTCCTTATTACGATCAACATGTCCGGATTTCCCCAACACATATTTACTGGCATCTACTAGTTAATAATCGACATCTTTGCCGTCTTGCCTAGCTATTACTAGCACAGTTGGTCGACTCTTACTTTTCAACGGAAAGGGCAACTCTTGTCATTATCGAATATCCTCCGACATCCGATCGGATTTAATTTGTTCTTATGTTATGCGTTATCGTGACGGGAAGTTGTCGGCAGGAAGCGAGTAAAAATGTTATGTCGGCCGAGTAATGGCAAGCCGACATGGATCGGCTTTTTACTTCGTTCGAGTAGGGTTGGTGAGTTCATTTAATATGGTATCTCCGCTGGACTAGTGAGGGATCCGGTGGTCTTTTGATACTAAACATCTCACTTATAGGAAATCTGTATTTGAAAAAGACTTTTCCGGCTATATTTTATGTACAACTGTTTTTTTTTTCAATGTTAATTTTAAAACAAAAATAGCCAAAACGGTCCAGCCATTTTCAAGTGAAGCGCTTATCAACGAACTGCATTTCATTTTTAGGGTTTCGTACCAAAATGGTAAAACGAAACCCTTATGGTGAGACTCAGTCTGTCTGTCTGTCTGTCTGTCCGTCTGTCACAGTTGGATATCTCAAGAACTACTAACGCTATCAACTTGAAATTTGGAATAGTTTTAGATGACGTTTGCCCAACTATTTTGCAAATAAGAAAGCAATTTTTTTTTTGCAACATGGACTGAAAGGGGTTCTGAAAAATTCGAAGTGGGGCTACTAGGGCATGTGAAGTATCATATGAAAGAGAGCAGTTTGCACATTCTCAAACATTTTTTTTTTAGTAGTAAGTATTCTATTAATTGTAAGGAATTAGTAAAAGCTGTTTATATTATATTATATTTATATATAATTTTAAATATTGCCAGATTTTTTGGAAATTTTGTGTGTACATTCCACTTTGGTCCGTGGTTGGTGCAGGATTTCATGTTCAAATTCCTACCGAGTTCATTGCTTCGAGCTCCGCTTTCAAGATGCCACAGGTGCAAACCCTGCTCGGGTGGCCGGTGACAAATTACGCTTCAGCGATCCGAGTTTCCGATTTGATGGAATCTACGGTGTTTTTAACGCGAGTCGCGTTGCCAAGTTTTTGTCCCACAATAATTGCATGACCAAACAATAAGAGTTGAGTAACATCTCACAAAAAATACCGACAATTTAGAAATTACTATCGCCGCCGGAAAACTTGACGGCTTTTGAGGTCTTCTGTTCCTCTATGGAATTTATTCTTTGAGGTTAACGAAAGTCTACGAAAGTTAGACCTTAAAGACGAAGTTTTGGTCCGACTGCTACTTTTCGTTTTCTAGGGTGTCCAGCTTTAAATTTAAAGCTTAAGTACTTTCTTACTTATTGAACATATCAGGAAGTCCCTATAGCTTTAGAAAATTTAGATTAATTAAGCCAGAATTTCTCACAGATTCAGATTGTGGAGAGGTCTTTTTATATGTTTGTTCTTTCAGGTAACGTATTCTCTATGACTCAATGAATGACCCCCCGCGCGAAATGTACGCGAAGTTGGCGTGATTAGCTAAGGAATTGACGTGGTTTCGAAGTAAGGAATTATTGAGTGGTGACAGTGAATAAGAGCCCTGCTGTCATTTCAGTAATCCCTTATATTATTCATTAACAATTTCTTCGGTCTGTATTTTATGTAAATTGGATTTTCATCTTTTCACACTTCATTAAGAATATTCCCTGTTAAATCGTTAATGAAGTAATCTTCCGTTAGCACTCCGACTGGCCGGTGATTACACCCGTTCGGTTTTTGTATGCGCTCGCGCGGTCGGCGGCTCGGCTACGCAGCCGGACGGACGGCTAACCGTATTGGTTATCATTATCACCTTCGAGCGAACTAGTGGTCTAGTAAGTCTTTATGTAGTTATTTCATAGCTAACCTGTCGCTTGGTGTAATTAATTCTTGTAAAGTGTGTTTTGTTTTAATAGGAATTTTATAAACTCTGTGGTATTTTGACGGCGCTCATTGTAAAAAAAAATACGTGAATGGTCGCACGCACATACACACACTCGTATACATAATATAGAAATAGACAGAGAGAGAGGGAAATTCGCATGGAGGAGCATAACGATTTTTCTTTCGTGACGATTTCTACCAGTCAAATCCTATTTAGAGCTTGCAGTAAAAAAAAATGCAGCCTCGATTAGTTTTCTTCTGCAAGAAGAACGAATGTGATTTAGTAGGTACTATACTCAGCTCTTCACATCAAACATTGTTTCGACATTATTCATTCCTTTCTCGCGATGTTCTGTCAGACGTTCAGTGACACAAGTCAAGTTTGCTACAAGAACGAACGGTATAAAAACGTTGTTTTCTTCAAGAATGTCGTAAATTCTGTGCGGCAGTTTATCAACTTGTTTATTTTCAATAAGTGCATGTCACATCGTAAAGTCATCGCGACTTGCCCGGTTTATTTAACGTTAACATGCGACGTAATTATTAGCACACGAGTGAAATAAAGGTTTATGCTTTTATGTTGAGTATTTTTGGGTAAATACGTCATTTTATGTACCGCGATCGAAAAATTAAGGATAGCCCGCGAAAATCCAACTGTTGTTTCCAATTTGCAGGTTAGTAGTAGGTTGTATGTTGATTAAAGTGTGATTGGCGACCGTAACAAGTAGGTATCAAATTATACTTTCTTTAAAAAGAAAGAAAAAAAAAACGTTTATTCTGCACAAACAAAAAGCACATTACAACAAAATACATTATACACTTCACACATACAAAGTAGCCAAAAGCTTCGTATGCAACAAATAAAAACTTTGACAATGTTGCCCTTTGATTTCAGGGCAGGTCACAATTTATGAGGTTGGGGTTGAGCCCAACAAAATATTCTGGTAGGTACGTCTCGGCGGGAGTTACAGTCAACCCGAAAAAACAATAAAGTAGATTAATCAGGGTAACAAACAAAAAAAAAGAAGTTGAAAGAAAACCATAAACTGTTTTTTTTTTTGCTTTCAAAATATACTTGGCCTTACATCCGGTAATAAAATAGGACTAGGTACAACAAGACAACAATGTTAAAACAATTTCCTAGGACAGCAAAATTGTGACAAGTAAAATTATTATGTGACCAGAGTATTAATTAACCCGTGCTCAGAACCGCGGTCACGTTTAACAAAATAATATAATAATTATGCACATTATGCGTGATGTTACCAGCGAGAGACGTGGGACGAGGTACCGATAGCAAAACAAGGCAGAATTTTCTTAATTTTCATTTATTTTGTCGAACGTTTCATGGGCCAAATCTACCACCATATGGGTACCAGAAAACGTCCAGCGACATCGAGGCAGACCCGGGAAAAGATGGTAGGACGAGCTTGACGCCTACAGACAGGATTGGTCCACACTAGCTCAAGACAGAGAGGAGTGGAAAGGAGACTTTTGCCCTGCAGTGGGACAATAAAGGCTAAAAATAATTAATTAATTGTGGTCATAGTTGAGGGCATAAATCTGACAGACTGTGTGACTACATCTACGAGTACTTATAACTAACAAAGACGGGGAAAAATAAGATAGTATGTATTTTAGTTTAAAATTTAGGTACTTTTTGTTCTTATACCCAGTGTACAATCACACTAATATTATAAAGGCGAAAGTTTGTGAGTGTGTGTGCGTGTGTGTTTATATGTTTGTTACTTCTTCACCCTCAAACGACTGGATCAATTTTGATAAAATTTGTATGGAGTTAACTGACACCCTGGATTAACATATACTTTTTTATCCCGAAATTCCCTGGGGATCGACACTTATGCGGGTGTAACCGCGGAGCACAACTAGTAGTAGGTATAAAACCATAGATATCCGAGAGCTATGCCTTCACTGCATATTTGTCCAAGTTCAAGTGTCGTCACATTTTTCCCACTCCGGAAACTCACACAAATACAAAAGAAATGGATACGGCACACATGATCAAAAGGGGCGGTTTTTTTGGCAAGAAAATAAGCGTAACACTTTTCTACTATTTTATTGCACACATGCTCAAAAGGGGCGGGCACTAGAAAGTATAGATACAGACACTGAATGCACACATGCAATTTTAGCATCAACTAGGGAAGATGTGTTAATATTTGATCGATAAAAATATCGATAGAACTTAACTACAAAAAAGAAAAGTGTTTTTGGGTTTTGGGTGTATTCAGTATTGTTTATTTTTTCTGTTTTTCAATGTGGTGTATTAAAAACCAATAAAACCAAATCACGTAAAAATATGAATTTTAATCTAACTAAATTGCTTACATGATAATTATTTTAAAATTTAGATTAGTGTTGATTGTTGGTACTTTACACAAGTCCGTTCCACTTTCTTAGAGTTTAAAATAATGATGAATACACATACCAATAAATTACCAATACATGACTAGCTCCTGTCTTTTCTTTTTGACGCGCGCTTTCCAGCACCGTTTCGCGTTAAGTGTTATGCTGAATTGTCAAGGGGTCAGTCAGTCAGAAAGATGATGCTAGTTGCTCATTCCAAAGCGTAGTAGGTACCTATGTAGAAAAACGGACAAGAAACTACATGGAAATAGTAGCGTACAGAACAAATTGCAGTTTGGTTTGAGGGAAACCAATTATTTTCCGTATTAATTATAAAATGTATTAATTCTTGTAACATAGGTTCTTAGTATAATTTCTTATTTAGAAAAACTAACAATTATCGATATTCATATCTCAGCGCTACGCATCACTAGTGCATTATTTGACATGGGTCCGTTGCTAGGCAATTTTCTCATGTTATCTCAAAAATATTTCACAACGAGATATTTGTAAAATCCTTAAATATATAATTAGTGTAGTGATTTTTTACTTACCGGTGCTA
Source organism: Luperina testacea (assembly GCA_927399505.1). NCBI lineage: Eukaryota > Metazoa > Arthropoda > Insecta > Lepidoptera > Noctuidae > Luperina > Luperina testacea. The sequence continues at coordinate 8,962,531 of OV656771.1, forward strand.
GGACACGCCACTTGTCTTAAGGTTTGTTGTGGTTGCTCTATTTTTGCAAATAAGGACGGAACAATTCGGCATTTTGTCAAAATACGAAATGACACTACTCGTTTCAAATTATGGTCAGGTTGTTCTTAAAGAGGCGACATGCGCCACGCCTCCATGCCATATCCCTCGATATCCGTGTATGAAACAGTTATTAATGAAGATCTATTAAATAATAATTCTAAAGCTTAATTAATCATTCTTTCAGATAATGGTTACCCAATTCAAAACAGAGATCTTCGAGCTATAGCAATTTAAGAAAAAAATGACGTAATACCTCAACAATTTTGCAAATATCTACCGTTAACAAAAAAACCCAATCATTTAACAAATAATTACAATAAATAAATCTTCAGTTATAATTAACTAACCAATTAAAAGGCTGTACATACCGATAAACATATTTAAGTAAATTGGGTATGGTAATTGTTTTGCTGTCGGTACATCCGTGTGCCGTGGGAAAATAGTAAACGACGCGTGGTACACGACTGAGATGTGAGTGCGTATGTGTGTGGCTGGGAAGTCTGGAACTGAGGGCAATTAGGAGATATACTAGCGATAAATAGATATGGTACGTACCAACCCGCACTGGGCCCGCGTGGTGGATTACGGCCCACTCCCCCTCACCTAAAGGACGCCTGTGTCCCAGCAGGGGAACAACTATAGGCTGACTATGCTAGGTTTATGCCGAATACATAATATGAAGCAAGATTTACCGAAAATTTGCTGAAACCTGAAAAATCTAAAGCTCTAATCTAAACTTTAAGATTTATCAGTTTTCAGCAAATTTTCGGTAAATCTTGCTTCAGATTTTTCAGTTTTTAGCAAATTTTCGGTATTTTTCAGTACTTTTCAGGGATTGGTCAATTCTACAACAGAACAATTACGGAGATTTTTAGAAAAGACTGGAAAATGTTGCACTCCCTTAATAAATAAAACTTAAACTATTGACTTCTGCAGAGCTACCCTCTAATAACTAATTGATAAACTTTGTTTATGAGCCGGAAAATGGGGTAACTAATCTGACACTGAACTTCGCAAGGACCGATTAGACTGTGAAACTTTAGATTTACATTCAATACTTAGTTTGTGAGCGTTATGTCATTTATTAAGCCTTTTAGTTGTGAAATGCTAGCAAGTTTAAACTCATACCGACTTTCCCACATTTCCTGCAAGATGGCAACAATACAGCTCGCATGCTAAGTTCGTCATTAACATTACCCATTCACATTGTTGAATTAGCTTGTAGTTGTATTTTTTTTTGGATGGCATCTCGTAGTTCAACCTGCCGTTGTCGGCTGCTTAACAGGGCTATCCTGTGGATGACTTACGGCCGAACCCAATAAACTGTTGACAGATAGCTACTGATGGTAGCCAGTATATTTATATAACTGTCAGTATATATAATCATACAGATCGCTACTGATATAGATTATTGGGACGTTAAAACCAGAGATAGATAGGCTTTTCTACCTCCTGTATGCCAAAACTGGTGATAGATAGGTAGGGTAAAACCGGGATAGATGCACCACTTTTTGAAATCGCCTCCTTATTTAAAAAATATTAATTTCATATGAATAATTTCTATGAATGTACGTTGCTTGATCATTTATGTTGAATCACAGTTATTTTTTATTTACCTATCAATTACAAATTTTGCAGAATTTAGCTTTTTGTGGAACCCTTTTTTTGAGGATAGTTGCCTACCTGTATGGATAGTTGCCCCACCATGAAAATACTAAGAAGGATAGATGCCTGCAGTGCAGGATAGATGCCTTTTATAATGTGTAAACGAAAAATCCCACCAAATATGAGGTCGTTCTACTCTTGAAACAGCAATCGTCTCCTAAAGACATGGGTCGTATTATGAAAAACGTTTTTTATTTTTTTAAATCTTTTATTTGTTATCGTTATAAGGTAATTGTAATATGACACAAAAAACATAATAAAATTTTTAAAGTATTTGTTCAACAAAAGTATTAATTCTTAATTGTTTATTATAAAATATAATTATTAAGTGTTAACATGCATAATCGAACTTTAGAAAAAAATTAAAACAACATAATACCTAATGAAATTCGGCCGTTAATACATTAAGACCCCAAGCCAGTGCATAAAACTTAGCGACTACACACTAAGGGCACCCAATGTGGAGTACGGACCTCGCTTTAAGGCTCCTACAAACAGGCACGACACGCGATATAATCGCGCGCGACACAAAGGCACCGCTCGTTGCGCGACTTGCAGTGCCTTTGTGTCGCGCGCGATTTTATCGTGCATCGCGCCTGTTTAAAGGAACCTTTAGGGTGTCGCTGAGGGCATCAAGGGACAGTCTGAATCAGATCTTTTCGTCGTAAAATGTTAGTCAATCGCGGCTTATACCAATATCACCACTTGTCCTGCTACGTAGACACATGCAAGACGGTCACAATACAGCTCACATGCTAAGCTCGTCATTAACATTACCTGTTCACATAGTTGAATTACAGATGTGATATCTTTCGCCGTGAGTGGGTGGCATGTGCTACTGGTCTTCAATGACAATTCGTTGTGAATTAATTAATGTTTAAGCGGTTAGGAAAATTATATTTTTATCACACCTGCTCTGAAAATACATACTAATTATACCAATTAGAGGGAAGAAACGCCTTTATCCCGCCCTTCAAATCCTTTCATCCCAAGGTATGGAAGTTTGTATGAAAATCCTTTCGACCCAAGGGTGGGAAAAATGTATGAAATTCCATTACATACCCGGTTTTTCTTTTTTTTTTAATTTGTCAGCAGTCATACTGCCAAGAGATTTTAACTGTCTACTAATTAAATTTCAAGTAAATTGTTACTGGCCACATACAGTTTTTTTTTTACCAGTTACCAACCTCCTTGGTGCATACAGAAAATTAAAAACGAAATTTTTTTTGTATATAAAACGCGTGGAATCACGGAAGAAGTGGCTGCATGACCTTATGATCTTAGCCTACTCCAGAAACGGGCGAATAAAAAATGGAAAAGCCCGCGCATTTTCGCAAAAACACATTTATCTTTGTGTTTTTTGTAAAATATGGATACTTCGAGCGACAGTGATGATGTTATCCCTAACACACCGCCAGAACTATTAGAGACGGCCCAAGAAGTTGTTGATAATCTGTTGCCGGAAAAATCTAAATGCAGATACAACAATACTTATATGTCCATAATTTTCCTCGTAGGTGTAATAAAAAGCACTATACATCCCTCAGGATAAAGTACAGTTCCATACCTCAAATGGTTTGCGCCCCTCGCAAGCTCGTGGCGCAAATGCCATAATCTCGGTATGGAACTGTCACTTTCTTCCCTCTGAAGTAATGTACTATTTTCTTTAAATGAGTCTTGTGAAATTAAAAATAAGATATTTTTTATCACACCTGCTCTGAAAATACATACTAATTATACCAATTAGAGGGAAGAAACGCCTTTATCCCGCCCTTCAAATCCTTTCATCCCAAGGTATGGAAGTTTGTATGAAAATCCTTTCGACCCAAGGGTGGGAAAAATGTATGAAATTCCATTACATACCCGGTTTTTCTTTTTTTTTTAATTTGTCAGCAGTCATACCTACTGCCAAGAGATTTTAACTGTCTACTAATTAAATTTCAAGTAAATTGTTACTGGCCACATACAGTTTTTTTTTTACCAGTTACCAACCTCCTTGGTGCATACAGAAAATTAAAAACGAAATTATTTTTGTATATAAAACGCGTGGAATCACGGAAGAAGTGGCTGCATGCCCTTATGATCTTAGCCTACTCCAGAAACGGGCGAATAAAAAATGGAAAAGCCCGCGCATTTTCGCAAAAACACATTTATCTTTGTGTTTTTTGTAAAATATGGATACTTCGAGCGACAGTGATGATGTTATCCCTAACACACCGCCAGAACTATTAGAGACGGCCCAAGAAGTTGTTGATAATCTGTTGCCGGAAAAATCTAAATGCAGATACAACAATACTTATAATATGTCCATAATTTTCCTCGTAGGTGTAATAAAAAGCACTATACATCCCTCAGGATAAAGTACAGTTCCATACCTCAAATGGTTTGCGCCCCTCGCAAGCTCGTGGCGCAAATGCCATAATCTCGGTATGGAACTGTCACTTTCTTCCCTCTGAAGTAATGTACTATTAATGTCATTTATTTTTATATTTTGTGGCAAAAATGAACACGTAAATGATTTATTGTTTACCTGGCAAAACATGTTAGGTAATCTGAGAATTCAAGAAAGCTGATCAAGTATTTCTAATTTCATTAAGTAATTAAATTCCAAATGACATTGGATAAGACTAGGCAGACAGTGAAAGAGATAAATTCAATCCCTTTAGAGAAAAAACTACTTTCGTATAACATATATCTACCTTATTTTTATTTACGACTTATTATAAAGTTCCATAACCAGCCTTACATGAGCGCAAGCGCATCCCACAGACGGATGTCCTCCGTAGCCCGTTACTAACGGATAGGGATATAGGTCACAACGGTCCGCAGCGAGCCTCTCTTATTATATGGTATAACATAACCGTTTGATTGCTAGCAAGGAATATACTGATCTCGTTTTCTTTGGACGTCTTATTTCCCAATGTTTATTAGAAGACTTCTGAATAAGTATGAGGGTCATCTTTGGTATTGAGGATGTCTTTATTTTTATTTTCAAGTTTTTCTTTACAAGGGAACAAATATTAAACCTGATTAAAGCTTCAATTAAGTTCCTAGACTTTCTTGGAAAAACCTTAAACAAATAACAAAACTATTTTTTTTCACTCCTCTCTGAATTCTGCTTTGAAAGCAACTAAATATTTTATTGATCTTTCGGAGTTCGAAGAATCGAATCTTGGAGTTATTTTACTTTAACAGCGAGTTAAACCTCGTGAGCACCTACATACCTACCTAAGTTGCTAACGAATGATATTGGAAATTATTGGCTACGTTCCATTCCAAAGATGTTCAAACAAACCTTAATTTTATCTACCTCAAATCATCCTCACCGCACAATTTCACCATCCGATTCATCTACCTATTCGCTCGCATGTCGTACACTCAAAAATAACTTTCTCATAGCAGTGGCTGTACCGAGAACCATTCATAAAGTATAATTACTATTTACTGAATGAAAACCACAGGAAATGGTCTCCGCCGCGACCAATTGCAAGCCTTCGGTTACGTCAATATCGCTATTACGCGAGGCTTTGGAGAATTTGTAGCTGAGATGCGTGTACGCTGCGGTTTGTAAAGACAGGATTCAAAGGAAATATCTGAATTTTAGTATTTTTATAAATATGGAAATATCTAACATAAAATCTATACTATGATCTTATGATGAACTAATTTATAGTCCACCATAGTATAGATTTCCTTTTTTAGATAGCCTTCTGCTTGTAAGTAGATACTCTTAATTTCCTACGAGCTAATGATGTCTAATTACATCCATCGCTTTCGCAGTCTTCCTCGATGAAGTCCTCGCGTTATCAGGGTTCCAATCTCTTGGCCTATAAAGTTAAACAGCATCCGGCAGATGTGTTATAATTTATATAGTAATTATTAAAGCAACAGCAGTTGGTTAAATTAATCTAGGAGCTAGTCTTGTCAAGGCTAGATTATACCGTGGATATGTATGTATCTATGTGTGTGTTGTCGTGTGTATGTATCTATGGGTCTTTGTTACCTGAAAATTATTATTATATGTCTTATATATTTGTTATTCAATTGTAAAACTCTTGGATTAATTTCGTCAACAGCTGTTTATATATTGTAATTATAATAATTAGGTTAATCAGCTCATAATGTTCCCACTGCTGGAACATAGGCCTCTTCCCTGTGAGAGGGAGTGGGCCGTAATCCACCATGCGTGCCCAGTGCGGATTGGTAGATGTCACATAAGTTCGAATTTTTGGTTCTAAGACATGCCGGTTTCCTCACGATGTTTTCCTTCACTGTTTTGAGAGTAGTGGTGATGAAATAATGTACACAAAGTAAAGCGCCTGTCAGGGTTCGAACCTATGACCTACAACTCGTAAGTCGCGGCTGTTTCCACTGCGCCACTACTGCTCTGTAATAATCCAGGTACTTTATTAATTATAATACATTTGCCGGATGTTGGTTAACCAGTTAGGTAGGCCAAAACTTATTCCTCATACAAGCAAGGATGCAGCGATAGCAGGGCTGACTGCCATGACCTGTGCCTTTTAAAAGCTTTCTGTAGGTATGTAGAAATGAGAAAATTGAGAAACAAACATTTTGCAACGCATTGGTGTCGCCAGAAATGCAGTAGAACTGTGACCTTCCCATAACAGCAGACTCGTAGATGTCGCGAGTGTAGTACCTACCTACATACTGTTTACTTTGGACATGCTCATACGCAGCCTATAATGTTTCTACTGCTGCGACACAAGCCTCCTCTTTTCTAGAGCGTATGGGCCGTAATCTACCACGCGGTCCCAACGCGGGTTGGATGTCACATGTCTTCGAATTACCATTACCACCATTATAAATACCATTACCATTTTTAATACCTGAAATACAGGTTTATTCCTAGTTCAAGTATCAATTTTTTCTTACCTACCTCTAGTTTAAGGCCCTATTTTGTAAATATTTTTGAAAATCAATTATTACAATAACCAATAAACAATTTTCGGTTCGAGGAAATGCCATGGTTTTAAGGGCAGTAGTGATAAAATTATTTAAACAAAGTAAAGCGTCTGTCTGGGTTCGAACCCACGGCCTACGACTCGTAAGTCGGGGCCGTTACCACTGGACAACCACGGTTCTATAATACTCATGTGTTATAATTATAAATCTCGAATACCTATCCAGATTCTTTCATGGTAGTAAAGTCATACACAGGCAGTGCGTCATCATGTCCAAAACATGATTGACCTTAACTTTAACAACAATATTGTTACATTTGACTCACCGAACGACCTCAAAAAGTAAACACCGTGGCAGCAGCCTTACATTCCAATCACGTGTACACACACAAAAATCGTTTGTTTTTATCTACATCCTCAACCAAATTCCGTAGTGCGGGCATTATTATAGTATGTGTGTTTCCCGTTACAAAATGATATTATTTTTTTCGTTAACATTCTTAGCACGGCCGCCTCAAGTTTCTGTGTCTACAAAAAGCTCCCTTATTGACTTGACAAATACGAGTGTAGTGGGCAAGATCACAAGATGTCTTGCGACGTGACCAATTGAACCGGATGCACGCCCGTGACCGGAAGACCCCCTTTCATCTCAAAATGGCCGCGTCGAATTTGTAAGAAGCAAGGAATTTTTCTAGGCTGCTGACCACTGAATATTTGTCAAACAACTCCGGCGATATCACGAAGCGAACTTTTTTTGGTGACAGTTTTTAGGCTTCCCGCCGACTCGCGGATACTTTTTCATTGATCACTGGTCATCGGTGATGCTGTGCGTTGCAGTAAATAAGTAGTTTGTAACAAGGTTTAGATAAGACATCGTTACTATAATAACACACATAAAACGCTATCCACTAATTAAGGCGCTCGAAATTTGTGGTTATCACTGTGGTTTTTACAGCAAATGGGATCCAATTAAAAAAATATGTGCGTATGCACACACAGCTTCCAATACCCCCTGCCTTTGTTTCCACTCAAAGCTCCCAAATTAATACCTATATTTTTTACCTTACAGGCAAGCTATACGCAGCACTGGGTCGTCGCGGCGGCCGGGTGGTTGGCAGTGACTTACAGAGCGGGTCAAACCAGTTCAGAGTGGAAGCTTTACTACCGGTCGCCGAGAGCTTCAAATTCGTGCTTGAGCTGAGGACTCACACCTCAGGGCTCGCCGCGCCTCAGATGTTGTTCAGTCATTGGGAGGTGTGTATAATATTGTGTATAAGCTGTAACTATAATAGGTCAGTATCGTTCACTGCCGATTGCCGAGAACTTCAAGTTGAGTTTCAGCTGAGGACTCACACGTCACGGCGCACCGCGCCGCAGATATTTTCAGTCATTGGGAGGTGTGTATAATCGTGTGTATAAGCAATAACTATAGTACGAGTAGGTCAGTATTGTTCTGAGTGCAAGCTTTACTACCGATCGCCGAGAGCTTCAAACTCGCGCTTGAACTGAGAACACACACGTCACGTTTCGCCGCGCCGCAGTTGTTGTTCAGTCTATGGGAGGTCAGTACATACACGTTTGTCATTGGCTGATTCCTTGACAATTCAAAAGTGCCTGTAATTGGTTTAATTGAAAAAATAAAATTTTGTACCTCTGTACCCCTCAGAAACTTTCCCAATTAGGTATGTTGGGGTCGGCTTCCAGTCTGACCGGATGCAACTGAATACCAGTATTTTACATGGAGCGACTACCTATCTGACCTTCACAAACCAGTTATTGGGTAATACGATACCCCTTGGTAAGACTGGTTGTCAGACTTTCGGGCTTCTGACGACCCTTAATGACTGTCAAAGATCCACGAATGACAGACGGGACCAACGGCTTAACGTACTTTCTGAGGCACGGAATGCACGGTATGTCAAGATGGTCACCCATCCACGGACCAACCGCGGCAAGCGTAGCTTAACCTGATCGATCGAACTGTGCGGCTGTTATTACTTAGCCATAAGGCTGTCTCTTAGAAACTCACGAAACATAAGTACCTACTTAACTGAAACCAACCCAATATACACACTTACTAAACTGGGTTAGTGACCAAAAAGTCAGCAGTCTATCACCATTAATACTGCTATCCACTGTTAATTACTCACTCCGGCCTATGTAAGGTTGGGCCTTATCGTTTGTATTTTGATTTCAAATTAATCATAATACCAAAGAAGTTACCATAAGAATTCATGCCTGTTTGTTGTATATTTATTTTGAAAAATACCTTTTATTCCTATTACAGGTAATAGACATCGATCCGTTCTGGAGGCCTCGCACGGAGGAAGAATACCTGCATTGGGGCGAGAAGTGGGACGGAGTAAACCGAGCGAAGGCCTACATGGACTCAGTTCGAGCCAGAAAGGGACTGGCCACTGACAAGCAGTTGGTCCAACATGCTGAGAAGCAGAGGACACTGTCGAAAAATAAATAGGATTTAAAAAGAGTGCTACACTCTTTTGGCGCTTGAATGACATAAAAAAGAGAGTGCGTTGTTAGGAAACATTTTACCTTAATTTCTTCTCATTTTCATTATTGTATTAAAGCTAGAGGACAGGTCTTAAAATAAACAAAAATGTAGCTAAATTTATGTAAGCTTTTTGACAAGCATGCTCCATTGTCGACCGCAACACCGTCGTATCGAAAAAAAGAAGAATATTGGTCCGCTTGCCTGAATGTATGTTCCGTATTGGCGCAAAAATGGCTAAACGAATTAGGATGAAATTTGGCACACAGTTTAAAACTTGGATTAATACATAGGGTATGTTTATGACAAATAGTTAAATATACGAAATAGGCAACTAATACTCATATTCTAGGATTCCTGTAATCCTGATATGGCCTACACAATTCATTTATTAATTTTTCCCTCATAGCATACACTACAGCAATTACAATTTCATTCTATTTTAGTTCTTCTATTTATAACTAAATCAATCTTTCGCAAAGGAATTCATTATCCATTTACCGAGAAAATATTAATAACTTGATGAATGTTAAAAGCATTTCTCATGCAAAACTCGTTCTTCACTAAAAATAGCTTGTGACGTCTGAATGATGACGTCAAAACAACCTATAAATAACTTAATGGAAAACGCAAATTGAACGACGTAATGAGCTAAATTTATACATACCCTATTAATTTTATCGTCGACTAAAGGGACTTATGAGTTTGAACTCAGACAGACGCTTTACTTTGTGGAAATTATTTCATCACCACTGCTCTCAAAACGGTGAAGGGAAATATCGTGAGGAAACCGGCATGTCCTAGAACCAAAAATTCGAAGACATGTGACACCCACTCACTCTCTCTCATAGAGAGGAGGCCTCTGTCCCCACAGTGGTAACATGAAAGGCTGATAATGGTAAAGGGACAGGCAGACCCGTGAGTAATACACGTGTGTTTTTATCGTGATTCGGTCCAAGTCCGATACTATTTATTAAAAGAAAACCTAAAACCCCTATTTAAATACCCCAAATAATCGAACGGTTTGCTTTGAAACTTATGACTTGGAGTTTTTGTACATGACGCTTGTATTATCTATTATCTTATCAAATTAAATTAACTAACGAAGTTCCGCAGATGTGATGGGAATCAGTAATATCCAAACACGAGTAAACAAAAATTTTTGCGGAGTTTCGCTAATTATTTTTTATTTGACCCTGTATTTACAGAATTTGGGCTCAAACTTTCACCTCCCTTAGAAAGCAGTATAGGTAATTAAGTTCATAATTGTGGTAATTATAAACAACATACCTATTTAACATAGGTTACCAACCTATGTTAAATAGTTATGTTATATCATATATTATATGCGTATATGTGTATTATATACGCTTTTAAATTGACTAGCATACAGTAAGTGCCAAAACAATACTAATTACCATGTTGAGCACTATGCACAATTGCACATGTAAGTACCTATATTTTATGAAAAAAACAAAAATATTTGTTACCTAGTAAATCTTAATAGCTAGTGATTGGAGCCTCCCTTTAAGCAGATAAGCCTGTATTAGGAGACTATATTACCAAAATATCAGCGATTTTCTTCCTATGAACATATTTAATTTTAAGGCGAAAGCGCCAGGATAGCCCGCGAAATTCTTTTTTTACGTTTTTGCAATTTGCTGGTTAGTATTAAGTTGTACGTTGATTAATATATGATTCGCGGCCGTAATAAATATGTACCTATTTACAGAATTATAATCATTAAAGTCATCAACAGAACTCTCTAAGACCAAGTAATCCCAAAGAATGACTATTTCATGAAATCTTGACATTTTGGGATTATACTAACCTAACAAGTTGTATTACTGATTCCAATGATTGTGATTCTGTAAATACATATTTGTTACGGCCGCAAATCATATTCTGACGTACAACTTAATACAGACCAGCAAATTTGCAAAAAACGTAAGAAAATTTGAATTTCGCGGGCTACCTTAGCGCTTCCCCCTTAATGTATTTATTTATATATCATCTTCTGTACTAATAATAATTAATTATTGGTCGTCTATAAAGAATGTATAGTTGTCTGCCTCTTTTATCAAGTGGTTGCAAGCGCTACTGCTGAGCATGAAGTCCTGGGTTCGATTCCCGGGACGGGTAGTGTTGTTGGGTTTTTCCATCAAGAATTTCCCAGTAACAGCCCGGAGTCTGGATTTGCGCCCGTTTGATGGCAATAGGTTTGCTCCCTATTACATGGGACATAAACATAATTATTGACGAAATATGGGTGTTACAGTACCCGGCGATAAATATTGCACATCGACCTTTACCTTTTTTTGTATTTTATACAAAGAATAAAAATAATTATCAAAAGAAGCAAATCATAATTGTTTTAACAGCTCCTAAGCTAATAGATACCGGACTGTTTGTATTTCGTGCGACAGAGATAACGCTCTACGAAGCCGAAATTAGCCGATTGTCTCTTTCCAAAGGTCGATGTGCAATATTTATCGCCGGGTACTGTACTATAGGTACACTTCTGCCTTGCCCTTCTGGGCATACAGGCGTGATTTTATGTCTAGTTATATTAATAAAACTTGTGATTAAACCATGTTGTGTATAAATGTAACGAACTAATGTAGTGGTTATAAATACATAGTATTTATTGATAACAGATTGTTGAACAATTGTGTTCGATGTACTTTTCATACTCCTATTTTTAATATATCTGTTAGAGGATATTGTAGTTTTTTTTTTGTATACGTAGACCGCTGTTTGTAATCAGCGTAAATAACCTTTAGTGCTATTCTGTAAAAATCTCACCGTGAAAACATAGCTGATAGTCCAGTCACTTTAGGCAAAAAAAGGGGTCAACCTCGGAATTTGAGATAATAAGCTGGAAACTCGTATACAGCTTTATTTTGGCGTTCTAAAAGTTGTCTCAAAAGTCACATATTATCTCGTGTTTGCGTCGTAAGTTATTCGAGGTCAAAGGTCACGAAAATCGGTTTTTTGCAATTATCTCCGTTTCTATTGCTCCAATGATGTTAGCATCCATTATCAAAATTGTAGAGCATAAAATTTGCGACAAATTTTGTTTTAAACATTTTTTCATAGAGTCAACCGTTTTTGAGATAGAGAGCGGAGAGCACCCAGCGCTCAGGCATATATACTGTAATACAAGGTCAACCGTGAATCTCGGTGAATAATACCTTGTATATAGTTACTAAATCATTACAATATTTACAACAATAAATAATTAGTATTATTTATTAGTTAATACATTGTATTTATGATGTTTTATATATACAATATATATATGTATAGATCATAAATATAAAAAATTATTAAGTATTTGCTCTTTCAATTTTAAAGATTTTAATATTTACAGATTTTAAAGTTTAAAATGTATAATCTTATTTTTCTATTGAGATTATAACTGGGAAGACGGACCTCTATAAGACGACCTAAAAAAAAAAAATAGATAGACATAAATCGTGTTTATTACCACATTCAAAAATGGTTAGGCCATGATTTAGAACCTCAAGAATGGGGCTGGGTACTCCAAAATGAGTTCCTGCAGCCAATAACTACACTATTACCACCAGCTCCAGATGAATTACTCAGTACAATATTTTGTAATTGTAAGAATGGTTGTGGTTTACGCTGCGGATGCAGAAAATCGGGCTTGCAATGCACTTTAGCTTGTGGACAATGCAATGGGCAAGCTTGTCTCAATGCTGTTGTATTGCAAGACGATCCCGAGGAAGAAACTGCATTTGATCCAGAAATTTTAGAAGATTTGGAGACAATCATGCAGGTAAATGAAGATGATGAAGACGAAATTGAAATTTTAAATTTCCCAGGAGATGATGATGATGAAGAAGAAGAAAATTGATATTTTTTAACTTCAGATTTTTGAAAAATTTAAATGTACATTTAATTTTAATTTTAATTGTAACAGAAGTACAGCTACTAAATAAAAATTAACTTAAATTATATTTACTTGATTTATTTCTATTTACAATCTATCTATCTATCAATCTATTTATTTACGATCGAATAAAATTAAATGAATTTATTATATATATAACTAGCGGTCGCCCGCGGCTCCGCTCGCGTGGTCCCGCTTTTCTGTTGAAATTTTTCCTGAATTTTCTTTGCTATAAAGTTAAACCTCACGGAGCCCGAGACCTTTCCAACGAATGCAAAACCGTGGAAATCGGTTCGTGCGTTCTGGAGTTATAGCGTCAGGAAGGAAAACCTGACTTATTTTTATATAGTAGTATATATATCTATATATATATAAAACATCATTCAATACAATGTATTAACTAATAAATAATACTAATTATTTATTGTTGATAATATTGTAATGATTTAGTAACTATATACAAGGTATTATTCACCGAGATTCACGGTTGACCTTGTATTACAGTATATATGCCTGAGCGCTGGGTGCTCTCCGCTCTCTATCTCAAAAACGGTTGACTCTATGAAAAAATGTTTAGAACAAAATTTGTCGCAAATTTTATGCTCTACAATTTTGATAATGGATGCTAACATTATTGGAGCAATAGAAACGGAGATAATTGCAAAAAACCGATTTTCGTGACCTTTGACCTCGAATAACTTACGACGCAGACACGAGATAATATGTGACTTTTGAGACAACTTTTAGAACGCCAAAATAAAGCTGTATACGAGTTTCCAGCTTATTATCTCAAATTCCGAGGTGAAACCCTAAAGTGACTGGACTATGAAGTGAGCTTAAAGTGAGCTGTCAAAGTGTCAATTCCTATAGGCCGACCGCTTAACTGAAACGTTGCCTGAGGACAGGCTGAGGTAGCTGCGCGGTGAGGGAGAGGTGATAGTTTTAACAAGTTGACGAATCACTGAGCTCCCGACTCTCGCATCGTGTCACTACACCCCTAAATAAAATACCATTTGGGGTCTGGAGTGATACTGTGAAATACTCATATATTTGTCATAGTTGACATCAAGCTTTATATTCAGAACTAGTATTTGGGCGTTGCGCGAGCTGCAAGCAGCTCGCGGGGTCGTGTTTTTGAGGAGTATTTCTTACCCTTGTAAAAAGTATTTGGGCATTGCGCGAGCTGCAAGCAGCTCGCGGGGTCGTGTTTTTGAGGAGTATTTCTTACGATGGAGGGAGGGGTGAACTTTGAAAAATGGTTTTTACTTTTCCGGGCCTCCTCTATACGAATCCGTAAAAAAACAAAACTCAGGTTTCTTAATTTCCGAGATACGATGGGGGAGGGGTGAAGGGGGGGAGAGGCGGGAGTTTTGAAAAATTATTTTGACCAACTCTGGGCCCCTTGATATGAATCTGAAAAAAAAAATGTTCCAAGTCTCTTAACTTCCGAGATCTACCTAGAGAGGGGGGGAGAAGGGGGCAAGGGTGGCATCTTTGAAAAATGGATTTTACTTTTCCGAGCCTCCTCTATACGAATCCGTAAAACAACAAAACACGGGACTCTTAGTTTCCGAGATACGATAGGGAGGGGGGAGAGTGGGGTGGAAAAGGGGAGGTTTGGGATTTTTCCCATACTCGTGAGAGTTACTTCTATACGAATCTGTAAAAATATACCCACCTCCCCCTTCACCATCTGGGAGAACAATTATGTCAGTGAGTGAGTCAGTGAGTGAGTGGTAATCGAGCTTTATATTATATTCAGAATTTTACAGCGCTCAAGCAAACCCACTAAACGAGCGAATTCCCTGACATTACAACGATGTGTGCAACGAAATGTATTAATTTCATGTTTTATTTGTTTCCGTTTTTAGGGTCCCGTACCAAAATGGTATAACGGAACCCCTATGGTGAGACTCTACTAGACTCTCTCTCTCTATGGTCTGTCTGTCTGTCTGTCACAGCTGGATATCTCAAGAACTACTAATGCTATCAACTTGAAATTTTGAATAGTTTTAGATGTGGTTGGCCCAACTATTTTGCAAATAAGAAAAAAATAATAATCGACGTACATTTTTTGCAACAGGGACTGAAAGTGGGTCTGAAAAATTCGAATTGGGGCTACTAGGGCATGTGGGGTATCATATGAAAGAGCGCACACAGTTTGCACATTCTCAAATATTTTTCTTTATTTTTAGGCCGCATAGTTTTCGACTTTTGATGAAAAATGTAAAAAAAAAAATCATTTCTCCCTTATCTCCGAAGTTTGCAAAGAGAAAAATCTGAAATTATTCTATGTGATAGAAGTTTATGTAAATATTACAGGAAAAATAAAACGAAGTCTCTAAATAGCACACTTTTTCAGAAATCATCAACTAAAGTTTCATTAGTTCCATTATCGGTCAAGAGATGGCGCTGAAAAAATTCTCTGACGAATATAGGCCTCGCCGATGAAAATTTAAAAACATGATGGTACGCAACCCTCGGTGCGCGAGTCAGACTCCCACTTGCCCGGTTTTTTTATAAGTAGGTAGGCAAATCTGTAAGCGTCTTGTCACACTAATATTATAAAGGCAAAAAAAATATGTTTATGCTTGTAACTTCTTCACGCTCAAACGGCTGGACCAATTTTGATAACATTTTGTATGGAGGTAGCTGACACCCTGGATTAATATATAGGCTACTTTTTATCGCGATATTCCCACGAGACCGACATTTACGCGGGTGAAACCGCGGGGCGCAACTAATCTATAATAAAACCTAAGGAGTTAGGAGGTTTATGGGTAAGAAATTAAGAATAAATTTTTTCAGTATTTATTACGAAACCTTGAGCCTTCAGAAGTTTAGTAGATAATGTCCGATATGTTTTTCAGGCATTATTCGAAAGAAAATCTTTATGAATACCTTTGTATTCACTCGAAAAGGTACTTTTTAACATTTAATTAATACAGGTTATATTCAATTATTATTATATTATATTATTGTGAATTCGGATAAAAAAATAAAGCGTAGCTTAAAAATTATTTGTACAGTCAGCAACAAAAGTCGATTAACACTTCAGTTTTTTTAATCTCAGCAGAAGTACAATGCAATTTTGAACAAATATTTTGCTCAATAACTAAGATTAAAAGTTTTTTAATCGATTAAAAAGTGCGTACTAAAGTTTTTGGGACCTCTAGGGCCGAGGAACCAAACCCAAAGCGAACTGCGCCCCCCTCGTAAGTCCAACAATGGTAAAACATACAAAACCTGCTAAAACTTAAAAAAGGAGATTTCAAGTTCTAACGAAAGGCTCGCTATTCTCAACACACACTTCTACATCCCGCGTGGCCTTCATTTGGAGGTGTAACAAAGTCGAAATGCAAATTTTATTATTTTTGACGTAGGACGTCTAATTTATGAGAAAATCCCAAAAAGGGGATGCCAAGTTCAAATTAAAGTTAAGACTCTCAGTTTTCAACATACACTCACGGCTGCTGTCGCTGAAAACTAGCATTGTGGGTGTGGTCAGCTGCCCTCGGTCACTGATACCATCAGCGATCATTGCTGACTGCCGCCGTGTTTTCTTACAAAAACCTGATCCCCAGATATTAGCAAAAGGTTCATAGGGTAAAGAATAAAACAACTTTTCATGTTCAATTAACTCATCTATCTATTATTTACAAAATCAACAAACGAATCACAACTTCAAACAAAAATATACAAAACAAACTTTGAAATCATACAACATACGCGTTCATAACAATTCCTACGTGGTACAACTTAAAATCACTAATAATCATAAATCAGTTCTATCACCCATTGATACAATTACGCTATTTTACTTCCCCATATACACAATTAATGTAGCTTTATATAAACATCGGTTCAGGTTTTTAACCGACTCTCCTGGGCATTTAATTTTTTTTAAAAGCTGTCGCCATCTTTTAATTTTGATCATTCCACACAAGCATAGATATTTCAAATTACGTGCATGTTCTTACTGGGTTGTTACCTAATAAAACTCTTTGACTAATAAATATAATAAAATAATAATAAGTATGCTTGTTCGTCAACATAATTTTGATTAAATTGAACTCTGTCACATCTCACTGGTTGCCCCATATTGCACCAGAAAAATCATTTTAATAAAATACTAAAATTACGTAAAATATGATCATATTTACATTGAATAATTCAAATTAACAGCACGATCCTACCTAAAACTAACTATTGTACAAACCTCACTATCTCTACTTTTGATATTTCAATTAATCTAGTGTTTTTGTCTTTGGCAATATTAATTATTTCCGATAAATGACTCGTATAGGACAGCGTAGACAGCCTTAAATAACATGAAATATAAATCACGGAGCAAAGATTAGTGTTGTTCCGATCAACAGAACTGAGCAATACAACACTATACAACTATTTAAGCGATCATTGGACTTTGCAACAATTCATTTGGTCGACTGCTCAGTAAGTCAATAAGCCTAAGTCGGTACGTCTATAAGGATACATATAAAGGCCTAATTTGTCATTTGGAATACATACAGTAATAGAGCACTTTGGCACAGATGGTAACCTAGCATACAACATTAGGCCCTTATTACATAAAATATTAACAACAGCCAATAACTTATGTGATACAACGAACATATTTGTACATAATACATCGAGTGAATTGTTCGAGGAAAATAATTAGCTAGCATCATCTAAATATTGTGTTGTAATGTGCTAAAACATATATTATCTTATATCATTATCTAACAAAAAGTTCTCGGTTTTCAATATAAAATAACAAACTGTAATTGGATCTACAATAAATAAGAAAATGTGTTAAAACATATTATAAATATTTATATACATAACATTTTTGATTGCACAAACTTTACAAGTGCCCGTAACATAATTCCACACTTACAATAGTTTTAAAATCATCCTAAGTACATACTAACGCCAATAGAACCGAATAACAAATCCTTGAGCTTGACCAAAGACTAGAATAATAAATTATTAATTACATAAACTTTACAAGTACACAGTTACTTCTATAAACGACACTATTTTACAAAACTGTCCAAATCTGTTTGTTTTGCATCTGCCGGTTAATCCGTTTGTCCACTCAAAAAAATCCACCCTAAACTGGATACGCGGAAACGCATGTCCGAGAGTTCACCCTAGGCCTAGTTGGATAAACGGAATTTAGTGGCTTAGGATAGATTCTCGGACATGCGATTCCGCGCATCCTTAAAAATCCACCTCAGGGTGGATTTTTTGGAGTGGATAAACGGAATAACCCGCATCTGCATGATACGGAAAAATTTTTCTAAATTTCAAAACATTAGCTTTACTTGACGTTATTGTAAATCATACTAAACTTCAAACTAATACTTCTTGCATCGATAAAAAGGTAAAAATCGTATGAATATTGCAAAACGATTCTTTAGTCTAATTATTTATTATTGTCAAAATAGCAGTTTGCGTAATTTTTAACAATTGCATTTTGGTTTTTAAAGAATAAATGTGATCTACCTGATAGATTTGCAATCGATACAGAAATATTAGGTGCACACACATGAATGTTGCGTCTACATAATCAATGTCATTAATACTGGCAAGAAATATTAGGAAATTATTTGGCAAACGATCTATTGAAGCATTGTGCCCGACCGGACTGCACTCCCTCTCAAAACATATTGTGGATACTTTCTCAAACGAGGAATGTTGGTTTTATTATAACTCTTATCTAAATACTAGCACCTGCCTTCTGACACTATCACATTCACAATTGTATTCTCTCCAAAAACCACTCTACAATTCTTATTCTGATCGTAGTTTCGCATTAAGGGGGATGCGATAAGGTAGCCCGCGAAAATCAAATTTTCTTACGTTATTTGTTACGGTTGCGAATCATATTTTACTGAACTGCAAATTGCAAAAAACGTAAGAAAATTTAACCTCGCGGGCTACCAAGGAGCTTCCCCTTAATGTCTATTCACACATATCAGGGTCGTGCAGGGACGTGGACGGACCGTGCTCCGTCAGGTGCTTAAAAAAATATATATCGGTGTATATTCCATATGAACTTGTTCAAACACGTCCATTTCCGGCCGGCGACGGAGCTTCAGTGCCTGCCTAGTGTGTACCAAAGCCTTGGGGGTCTACTCTCGTCCGTCAACGAGGATACGGGCTCGTCCATATGTAGTTCGATACTTTGAAATGAACCCTACTCCCAATTAACCGGTTGAATGCTGTAATTACAGACACGATTAAAAAGCCATTGTGTCTCGCGAGGATCCACGTTCTGTAGGGTTCATTAACTTTTTCAGACGGGTAAAAACACATCGAGTGTAAGGACAACTGTCAAATCGTGTCGTCATTCGTTCTTAGTTCGGGCCTCGAACTATTCTACGGATTCCGTGCTTAGAGCGCGCATATTGAGTTGAATTGCGAGTGGACCTCCTGTCACGTCTCTGGTGCGGCCCTGACATATGTGGATAGACCTTTAAAGGACACATAATATAACTGATCTACTTATGACATAAAAATTTGAAGAAAATTAAATACCGCTCGATAATTCTATGACGCCATTCCAATTCTTACATTAACATATGCAATAATACAAGAATAATATATCAACAATATCGACTAAGATTATTCGTTTCACCATCAAGACTAAGCGTTAAATACAATTTAATGTTTTACACGAATATATCAAAGATTGCCCAAGTAATAGAATTGTGATTATGAAAATATCTATCGAAAAGCCGAGACGAAGGAACGCTATAGAATTTAACATTACATTTCTTTTAATAAACGAACACATAGATGTCATACCGCGGAAGAAGAAAAGTAAAGTGCGGAGGATGCACAATATGTCAAAGAGTGAAATTGTGCGGAATATAAAATTTATATCACAAGTGAAATAAGACCGTCCCATTAGAAAACGAGCTCCCAAACCCAAACCTTCGAGCCAGTTATTGTATTTTGAACTTTAATCCGACATAGGTAAATTTCTTAATACAAAATTGACAACTTAACGGTTTTATTTAAAGTCAGTTTTTCAATTAGAACTTTAATTTTATCGGAATAAAGTTCCAAGTTAAAAAAATGGCCCAAAGCTTCGAGCCTGAAGTTTAATCCGACACGTAAAGTTAATAAAAAAAATTACAACTTAGATTCGGGTTAACCGTCAGTTTTTGTAATTAGAAATTTAATATTATCGGAATAAAGTTCTAAGTTAAAGAATGGCTCGACGATTTAAACCTGGATCTTAAGCCGTTTTGTAACAAGGCAGTGAGAGTTTAAATGCCGTTTGAAGCGCAGAACAGAATTGGTTCTCTGTTCTGTGAATTAAACAATATCTCATGCATTTTCACGGTGTACTTATAAATCGTGTATTACTAGCAAGTTGATCGTTCATTCATCTCGACCATACACGCATCCTATCCTAAACGTTTGTGTTTGACACAAATTAATATGACGTACGTGCCTTATAGACATTACGGCTAACTGCCGCTTATATACAAATCACATACATGATGATAATCATATATGATTGAAATGTTCAATGTCAACTCGTACTGTAGCGCCAATACCGCTCCAGCGGGGTAATTGCGTAACACACAAAGGCCGATATATATACATACATATAAGTCTTAGCCTGAGAATAATTTTTTTAATTTTTGACAGTTTTTCCTTACTAAAACTGTCAGACGTCAAATTTATTCCACGAATAAAAGATTTTGGTAAAATCAGCCCTAAGAATAACTTAAAATAAGAATAGTTTTTATTTAAACAGTTCAGCAATATTCATTGCATTATTTACGTTGCTAAACAGATTTTTTTTCGAACATAAGTAGGGTGCAGATTTCATCGATAAAAAAATTATCGAAACTGAATCTGAATGGTAGGTATTTTACCAAATCGACTTTAACCGTTCATGCTTCTTTATAAAGTTAATGTTATAAGAGCAAATATAACTTCCGTTTACGATAAAAAATGGAGCGATATCGACAGCATAGAGCGAATTTGAACTACATCATAGTAAGTTCTTTTTGCTAAAAAAAACTTTAAATGACTTTGTCTAGGACTCGACTTCATAATATATAAGATTTTTAACAAAAATATCTAAAACATGTTTCAATATAGACATTAATACTTGTGAAGATACGATTATTATTTGGTATATTCATCATGATCGATTATTATCAGTGATCGGACTAGGTAGATTGATTTTTGGTACTTGTATCACAAATGCACACAGAAAGAATAACATGGATAAGCCATTTTTCCGGAAAGTAATTCCGGTATTTCCGGATTCAATTAAATATTGTTAATGTTGGTAGTGATATTATTACTACTCAATTCAAAATTTAAAGGAAGGTATCAAAACTAAATTAATTCATTATTTATCTGTTGAATAATAAAAACAATCGAATTCCGATCGAAGCTTTAATATTTATTTTTTATTTTTAGCGTTTTATGGCTAGATTTTTTATAGATAGATATACATTTCGGCTAACTAATGAAATTCTGACTACCACCAATTCCGGAGGAATGTCCATAGTAATATATACGTTTCGGATCAATGACCCCAGTTCAATCTACCTACTCCGATCACTGATTATTATATATGATTTACAATAAAATACTTCCAATATTTATTCAATGAAGCGAAAAGTAATTTTTAAAACTAGTTTTAAGATTAATGCAAAAACGACATTCATTAATAAAAAATGCAAGGGACAGAATGAATCTGTCATTTGTGGTTTAAAATTCTGGTCCAATATATTAAAATTATCACTGAATGTGCAAAGTGTTGCATTATTTTGGTGAAACTAGAGATGTACCCTAATATCCAAAACTTTTTCATTTTGTGAAGAACTGTCATATTTATACAACAGGTCTTTAATATTTTGGACATCTACATTACACATTCTGTTTTCATTTAAGAACAAATTGAACTAATAAAAATAATTTATTCCTCGCTTCACTGAGACATCATTGTTGTGAGACCAAACTCGGCGGATATATCCGAAACATTAAACAATGATATATTAAACTGAAAAGTTGCATAAATAAATAATAACTAGTATCACTTCCGTCTCACTGAGACATGGAAAAGCGTTTCCTTGTCGGATATTTGCGGCACCGTAGCTGTCCAACTAAATACAATTTTATATTTTCCTCGGAGAGATATCCACATAGTGATAACCCTAACTGGCGCGGTGATAGTAGAACCTCTTCGAACTGAGGTGGTACAGGATGAACCTAGGGTTGTCGACTTCTCGGATATTGAGTCCAGTTTCAGTAATTTTAGTTGAGCGTTTTGTAGTAATTAAGTGAACCGTCTTGAGCAAGCGTGGTGATCAATGCTCGTGCCTTGGAGAGGCCTTTGCTCTGCAGTGGAACAATAACAGGCTGGTATTATTTTACGTGAGAAAATATTAGCTGTCATTTTGAGTAAAACATTCTCGTTTCTCCCTTCACGAAATCCGACATGGATACCCAACCCTAGATTCACCTTTTCACAGGGTTACCAGTCGCTGGTCGTGTAATACCGCTCTCGTACAGTTCAATGGCTGCCATATACTCGCTAACTGAAGACTGTGTCGTTGGGCACCTCCACGTTAAGATGTACGGTGCCCGTCTGCGCCATGTCGGTTAGTATCACGCCCGATAACGCTTCTAGGGATTGTCGTACCTGTAAAATGGAGAAAAAAAATATTTTACGTCAAAAATGTTTTCAATTATTTTTGCTGCTTGTGTAGGCTATTCAAAGTTATTTAAGAGGTATAAGAGATCATCATCATCATCATCATTTCAGCCGAAAGACGTCCACTGCTGGACATAGGCGTCCCCCAAGCACCTCCACTTCGACCGGTTCTGTGCTTCTCGCATCCAACGGATTCCTGCGGCCTTCACGAGGTCGTCGGACCACATTGTGGGAGGCCTTCCAACGCTACGTCTTCCGGTACGCGGTCGCCACTCCAGAACCTTTCGGCCTCATCGGCCATCTGTTCTGCGAGCGATGTGACCTGCCCACTGCCACTTCACATAGTTGGGAAAAGGCCAGGCAGATTGACTTAATTGTATTTAGTCTCAGCCTTCTCATGCTAATTCATGTAACTGAAGGAACCTCGACCTCAGCCATACAAGATGTCCTAGTTCAGGGGTTGAGACCTCATTGATGTAATATGTACTGAAGTTTTGGAAATAAATTACTATTACTATCAAATCACGAGCGCGGGTAATGTGACTTTTATCTCATTGACATAATGTTGATTTCCGCGCGCTCATGAATCGACAAACTATACCTAAAACGATATTATTATGGAATACCTACTGAGTAAATTACCTTGGTAAGTAACAGTAGGTTTGTGGTTAGGAATGCGTGCAGTTCGTTCGCGGCCCGGCCATGCAACCGCGCGCGCCACCTCACTAGCTCAGAGTAGAGCTCTTGTCCCGATAACTTTACTAGGTCCTCCTGAAATAGAAATGGTTCTAGTTAGAATATGAACAATGTATCATTATGTCAAAAATGCAATCTACCTAACATTTTCCCCTACTTTTACTATATTGGGGTCAGCTTCCACTCTAATTGGATGCCGCTGAATACCAGTATTTTACATGGAGCGACTGCCTATCTGACCTCCACAACCCAGTTACTGGGTAACACGAT
This sequence comes from Luperina testacea, assembly GCA_927399505.1. Taxonomy (NCBI): domain Eukaryota; kingdom Metazoa; phylum Arthropoda; class Insecta; order Lepidoptera; family Noctuidae; genus Luperina; species Luperina testacea. The sequence continues at coordinate 8,986,269 of OV656771.1, forward strand.
GCTCCTTTCGGGCTTCTGACGAATGTTCAGATCCATGAATGACAGGCGGGATCAACGGCTTAACGTGCTTTCCGAGGCACGGACGGGGCTCGGTATGTAAAGAGTAGCTTAACCTGATCGATCGATCGATCGACCCGTGCGGCCATTATTACTAAGCCACGAGCCCCCTCAATCATCATCATCTACCTAGCCATTTCCCAACTATGTTGGGGTCGGCTACCAGTCTAACCGGATGCAGCTGAATACTAGTATTTTACATGGAGCGACTGCTTATCTGACCTCCTCAACCCAGTTACTGGGTAATACGATACCCCTTGGTAAGACTGGTTGTCAGACTTTCGGGCTTGTGACTACCCGTAACGACTCTCAAAGATCCAATCAAACATCATCATCAATGTATTTTTTATGTATAGATATTAAATTGGATTGAATATTTGTTTCCATAGTTCCGTAGAGTATGTTTTCCGATGGTACAAAATTGGAATTGTTAAAACAAATTCTGAGCAAATAAAAATTACTGAGACACTAGCGAATTTTACTTTCATTATTTTATAATTTCAACAATAGAAATCTTTACCGCGCAATTATCAAAACATAAATTCGTAATTAAATTATCATGTTATTGTGATTCCCCTTATCGGTATTCTTTGTTCTTATATTAATCCATACATATTATAAATTAAGTCGCTTTTCGTGTCTGTCTGTGATCAGGTGATCACACAGTTGTTCTTCTAAACTACGCAACGGATTTTGATGCGGTTTTCACTTTGCATTTCGAGAATTGATATGCCTTACCTGCACATGATACGTAGCTACATACAGCTTGTAGGCTAGCAAAACAGCTGAGAATGTAAGCAGCGCAGTAACTAGCGCCAGTAGAGGGCGCCACCAGCGGGTCGCGGCCCGCGTGGCCGCCCCGCTGCCAGTTAGTAGCGCGGGCTGGATTACTGCCGCGCCTCCTGCTGGCAAATTAAGTTTATGGTTAGTTTTACCTTTGAAAACTGTATTAAAAATTGCTCAATCCAAACAAAAAGTTCTGATCGTCGCTAATAGGTATAATAACATCACACCATACACTCCAAAAATTCCATCTTTCATTTGTTTATTGTCGATTCGTACATGGACCTCATTGAGAGGTAAGATGTACCGGTCAATATCGTACAACTAACACCTCAATCTCAATAGATGGAGTGGGCGCTTCGTCCACTATTGAGCAGCAGATGTAAAAAATTCCATCTTTCATTTGTTTATTGTCGATTCGTACATGGACCTCATTGAGAGTTAAGATGTACCAGTTAATATCGTACAACTAACACCTCAATCTCAATAGATGGAGTGGGCGCTTCGTCCATTATTGAGCAGCAGATGTAGCATGTGGAGAAGTAGAACAGACCAAAGATACGACATACATACGTACAGCACCGCATGTGTCTGTGAGTGATCTTGGTTAGATACACGCGGTAGACTGCTCAAAGCGCAAAGACCACTATTTATCAGATAACAATGGGCCAATGTAGACAATAAATCCGTTTATGTGCTTAGGCATAAGGTTGCCATAAGGGTGTTATGCAGTCAGTCGGGGGTTGCGGAAGGATCGTACGTTCCCGCGACCCCCGGCGTAGGTTGAGATGGAACACCGGGGTGGTTTTTAGTCAGTAAGAGTCTGAAAGACCCCGCTGCCCGCCCAAGGGCGGCTGACATCCATGAGGATTTTCCATCCCGGAACAAAAAAAGGTGTTATGCAGTAACACACCTGCAGCTATGATGGCCTCAGACTCTCTTCTGGCGGGAGGTGAGGGTGCGTCTGGTTGGTCGCCGCCCGCTGAACTACTGTCGTCTTCGGGCGAGTACTCCGACACTTCTAGTTCCACTTCTGATGCTCGAAGATCCTGGAATTATTCGAATGATAATGAAAATTTGTTAATGTTGCTAAAAGCTAATAGATAAAACTTGTTCAAAAAGTTTTTTATGCTTTTATTAAGTGCGTCTTTGCATTGCACTGGCAAGTCACATTTGGTCTTTTTTTATATTAAACAGCTCAAATACAGCCAAAACAACCGGTATGAGGAAAATCATTACTGTTTTTGCCCGGTCAGATACCAAACATTATTATTATGTTGAATACCTTGACAAACGCCCTTGATGTTGTGTTTGCCTTTAATCACGAAATTAAGACGCTCGCAATTCACCAAACACATTGCCTAAAGATCTGCTATGGTTTGTCAAACTTATATAGTACGGAGAGCCTCTAGAAAATTAAATGTCGTTCTAAGTAGCCCAAAACACCAGGCACCGCTTGCTCTGGTGCTCTCGCTGCCTTCTACACATGCATCATCAGCAAGGTAGGTAAAATCCTTCGACATCCTATAGATCTAATGACATTTGCTGGACGGCTAAATTGCCTTTAAAGCCAGTATAGGTACATTATAGAAGTAATATTAAAAGTATACTAACATCACCCACCTGAGGTTTCGGCACCGCCTGCTCGGGTGCTCTCGCCGCCTTCCAGACGTGCATCATCAGCTTGTAGGTGGAGTCCCTGGACAGCAGGGAGCCGAACACGTGCCTCTCATCGCGAGTGCACACCCCCACCGCGTTCGGAATGATTCGGGCCACCTTCTCCTTTGTTATCCGGAGGACCGATATCGTCGGGATTAGTAGCTGGAAACAAGAGATTGAGGTTTTAGATAAATGGAAATTGGGTAGTGATTAATGTCGTTATTATGTACAGACGCCAGCACATCAAGCTACCCGAAACTGTCAAATTTTCCTAATCAACTTTGAACCTTTTTCCTATTAAAGAAATTTGACAGATTATAGTAGCTTGATATGCTGGCGTCTGTACAATATTTTTATTGGAACATGAGTGAAATTCGATATGCTTGATGTTTTTCGTTTTTATGTGCCTCTAAGGTAACAGCTTATAACAGCGCATGAAATAATCGGCTATTTTGCACAAAATGTAGTGTAGTAGATATTAAAAACTTATTGGATCAAAAACTTCCTAAAAAAGACTTGTACAAGGTATTACGACGACCTTAACTACACTACTTAATTACAGCACCTGTACGCTGTACCAACACAAGTAAAAACTACTAAAATCTAAACCCCGCCGGCAGCTAAACTCTAAAACTAAACAAATCAACAACAAGCTCCTACAACCGATCGACATACATAAAACAAACTCGCTCACCTTGGTCACATAGCCGAAAACATTCGAGTAGAAAGCGAAATAGTTCTTAGTGATGTACAGGTGACCTTGAAGCAGCAGATCACCGACCAGCGCACATGAGTAATCTGGAATAGAAACGGACAAAGATTTTTGAATAAAAAAAATATCGAAAAAGGTTAGCATTTGAAGGAGATATTGCGTAACAGATATAAGTGAAAAAGCATACCAAAGAAAATATTGATGGTTTGTGCGAAAATAGTATATAGTTGGGAACTAAGATTGACGTGTAAAAGTGTTTGTGCAAACCTACTTACAAAAATAAAATCATTTATCATTTAAGAACTTAAGTGAATTGAGTTGACGGGTAATAGAGATTATGGTAGAAAAAGATGTGTTGTGCCGATCCCAAATAAATCGGTTATGGACGAAGATACATAAAAAATAAGACATACAGTTGAATTGGTTACAGAATCCTTTTCAATCGGTTCAAAAATACATTATATCACGTCTTATGAAATCCGCTGTGCAGAAACGAATGAAGAATATAGTTGGTCTGAGCTCTCAGTCGGTCTATCATAATTATAATAATTGAACTTAGATGTCCTAATATGATAATAATGAGTTCACAGTGACGGTTACGTAATAGCATCTTATAGATCTCAAATTACAAGTCTTGATTAGTGCTTTTGTGGAAGATTGTCCACATTTTTGCTTATGCCATGTTTTGGGCTGGATGGATTGACCTTCAAACGCGGAGGTTTCTTAAGTAAAAAGGACATGTGCTTCTGCTGTGCTGAGTTCTTCATTGCCAGAGATATAATCGATGTTCATTGCTCTATGACCTTCCTCTAAAATTTAGTTTAGGAATAAGTTATCCGTATTACAGCCGAACTGGTTTAGGCACCTTCAAACCTTCGTTTATTTCTGCAAACGTCTTTTGAGTCTCCTGAGGGAATCATTTAAAGAGGACACTTGGAACAACTACAGTTTGATGTTTATGTAACCGAGATTTTAAACATTATCATGACCTTAATAGACCAGGATCCAGTTTGAAGTTGGCCTTATTATTTTGTCCTGATTACGATTGTTTATTTTCTGATACTAGACCCAACACTCAAATCATATTTTGTTGTAATATTCCATGTTAGTGCTATTTGCGTCTTTATGACATTTGCATGAAGTTGTCATAGAGTTTTGCATAGTTACAACCACGTGCTCTTGCCACGATTACATCATTTTTGAACTGTGACCTCAATGGCAGGAACTATCAAGTAATATTCAAGGTTGAAAATAATCCTTTGAATTTGAAGTTATTAATTTGTGGGTATATTTTTGTCTTTTTTATTTTATTTCAGATGGCATAATTGTAATGGCACGGTGTATAATAGAGACCTTCTTTTTATCGGGGATCTCAAGGGTAGGTTACCTCTCCTTTGCCCTATAAACACAGGATAGTCCTTGTAAGTTTTAGGTATGCCTTATGTTTTTAAATACGTGTACGTTATTCTAGCATAGATTTCACGATCCCGAGACATCTGAAGGCTTATTCCCGTAATTAAAAACGTTCAAAATCTAGTCGCAATCTCATCTCAGCGACAATCAATGTCAAAAACTTGTCAAAAATGTAAGGAAATTAGAGATATTTTTGACAGATTGAGACAGATCAGACTGTGAACGTTCTTAAAATTACGAGAATTGCCCGTCTGACCTCGACCAATCTAGATTAAGTTGCATATTAAGAGAGCTGATCGAGCTTAAATTTTGCAAATAATCTAGGACATTATACTACGCAGAAACGTGGAACTCTATGTGGTGAAATTATTATATTATCAGAAAAATATAGGGGTGTTTATCGAAGCAAATATTTAACTAACTTTGTTCAGCGCAGTTCGTTAATGGGACAAGGAAGCCGACGATCAGCTTTGGCTAGCACCGATTGCTGTGGTTGTCAAAAGAATATTTAGCTTTAACGTTACAGATCGTCTAGGTTATTGCCGAATTCTTGAATTTTCATCAAACCACATTAAACTTAGGACGTATGAATCTATGTTATATTAGAATAAATTACATTCATATTTTATTATTTTTATTTGTGCAATGCAATGGAAAGTTAGTCTTCACAAATGTGCCCGGCAAGGAGGAACGCTGACACCTGAGATACAGGACATGTCCTAGTTTGGTTGTCAGGAGTTTCACACAACGTGCATATACTTAGCATATTATTAATATCGTCGCCTTGGAGGTCAATGGAGCTAAGCCACAATTTTTAAAATTGTGGCTTAGCTCCATTGACCTAAGGATATAAGTTATTTAAGTACTTAATGCATTGTTAAGGCTTTTTCTCTCCTTATTGTATTAGGCTTATGAAATAAATTATATTATATTATTAAAAAATTACGCCAATACAAATCACTATGATTCCTTGTAGGTACTGTTTCTGGATCTGGAATTATGTCTATTCTGGAAAATTTCTTGTAAACGTGTGTAATGGGGTCATAACATCGCCCCCAGACGCATAGCTATGGGGTTCAGTGACTTGTTATTGGTTTTAGGATCACATATTATCATGATGAAAATCACACTCAGAATTTCATATTTCGGAAATCTAGGACGAGGCATTGACTTTGAAATGGCATTCAGAATCACGAAATGTTGTATATTTTATGTAACCAGCTTTTAAACTAACAGAAAAACTAGATACGGGAAAGTACGTGTATTTTTATTGCTTCGTGAGGAAGTAATTCATAGTTACCAATTCTTATTTCGCTTGTGGAATTTAGCCAATTGACAAAATAATTTTCGTATTTTCGAACAAAATTTTGAGCGAATTGATAAACCTCAACCATAATTGGCTGCTCCGTCGTCATAATCAACTGCACAGTAACAATCAGATTTAACAATAGTTGTTGAAATCATTACCTAAATCAGTGCCAGACGGTTAGTGATGAAACCACTCCCATTATGCTGAATTCCCGACTAGCATTACGATAATATCAACATCTTTTGACATAGGCACTGCAATCAGCCGTGTTCCGTAATCGCAGAAGTCAATAGAGAGATCATTAGTAGTCCATTACAATCTAGCAAGAGTTCATAATGCCAGTACGTTTCGCAATCAGTGCGATAATGATAAGACGGAATTATCCTCACGGAGTACTTTTGCAGTGCTAGATTTATTATAGTCCAAACATCTTCTCCATACTTAAGACTCATCATTCTCCCACTCTTATCGCAATTTATTTAGGGTCGGTGCAACATGTCTTTTTCTTCCTTCTTTTTCTTCTTCTTTTTTTCTTTTCTTCCCTTGTCTTTTTCTTCTTCTCTTTCTTCTTCTTTTTCTTCTTCAGTCGCTATCTTGGCAGTCACCCCCTTTCTAACCATATCATCATCCACACAGTCCATCCATCGTTTCTTTGGTCTTCCCCTACTCTTATAGCCATCGATATTCATACTCAAAACTTTCCTCACGATATTTTCCTTATTCCTCCGTAACATATACCATGACAAACGATTTCCACACAACTTTCCAGTTACCGGTGCCATTTTCAGAATTCAAAATCAAAATATTTTATTTCACATAGGCCTACATGGGCAATAAGAAATGAGCACATAAGACTTCCTCTTATGTACTCATTTCTTATTCTATCCATCTCGTGTAATACCACACATCCCTCTTAGCATTCTCATCTCAGCTGCATCCAATTGCCTCTCATTCACCCCTTTTGTGGCCCAACATTCTGATCCATACTTATGACTATGACGAGCACAGACAGGCCCTGATTAACTGGGAGAACTACAAGGCCCAGGAGGTCTACTCCCTAAACATATTATCCGTAGTTACGGGCGATTCTTACTCCGTATCGCTTAAAAACATAAGTTTTGTTTGTGGCCCGGCCTAAGAATGAATGACGCCAACCACGATTTGACAGTTGTCCCTACTAGCGAAATGTCTTTGCCTGTCCGAAAAAGTTAATTTAAAATTCATATTCAAATTATTTATTAATCACAATTTGTACAAGAATAGACGGTGACCCCCAAACAAGGCATTTGCCTGAATCTTGGGAGTCAGTGTTGCGACATTTTCAATTAATCGGGTGTAGGGTTTGCTCCAAAGTTTCGAACTACATTTGGACGGGCCCGTCTTCATCTTCGTTGACGGACTAAGAATGTAGGCTCCTTGAGTTTACTACTGAAGCACAGGACCAGTGACCAAATAATTTTACAATAGAGGACCTCTCTTATCTCCAGAGTTGCACGACAAGACAAAAAAAAACTGACGAAATCGCTTGTCATTCCAGTTTAACTTTGTTTTCCTAGCAAGCTGTCAAGGAAACATCAAAATATGTGTCACTAATGATAAAAATATCCGTAGGCACGTTTGGTAGATTACTACGAAAAACTTATAGCGTTTATGAAGAAATTCGTGACATTTCCCGTTTCTATTTTTTAAACAGAAAGATAACATGTTGGCGTAATAAAGTTCATAGATTAATCGCTCTAATCTTTTATACCTTCTGTATATGGCGGGACACACAGATTTTAATGGCCATCATTAATTAGCTTAGGACTTAAGTAATTGAAATGTCTTACAATAGAACCAGCCAAGGCACTTTTCTTGACTTTTATGTCTTTCGTAAGTTGGCAAACAGGCTAATGAAACACCTGATGGAAAGTTGTTTCCGCCGTATATAGGCACCTGACATAACCAGGGGTTCGAAAATGCATTGCCAGCATTTCAGACAAAGTAACTAAGTCACTTGGGTGAGGAACAGAGTGTAAAGTTCACTCATCCTTCATAGAAAAGGAAGGATCCTCCGACTAGTCGGGTGTTGCCAGGTGGGCTATTGCTCGATGATTTACGTCGAAACGTCGTATTATATGCTTTAGTTGCGCGGTAAACTCTGCTTGCGCGATGCACGATTTTGCGTGACGACAGTATGATGCGTAGTTCTCATCTGGCGATGTAGATAGCGCCACATGCCTGTAATTATCCCGGCATCATTACCCCGGACCCCGTTCCAAACCCGAAAACAGCCAGAAATAGGCATGTTGGAACCTACATGACCTGTTTTACAAGAAGATTCTACATTGATGCACTAAGTCCACGAGTAGATTTTATTGCAGAAGTTGACATACGCAAGCTTTACTTTTCGCGTCAATTTCTGGTGGTGAAACTTGTAAGTCGATTTGTTGTCGATTTTTACACAGAGCAAGTCGGATGCCACCTGGATCAATAAAACTTCCTTTTTGACATCGTACATCAGGGGGTAACAAGATTGCTGTTGATCATGACATATTTTGAGACAATATAAGGTGACACATTGATAAGAGTGACGGCTGACAGGGGAGAGACCAATAAGGGCAGGAAGATGGTGATGAGGTGACACATTTTGAGTCGATCAAATCGACTCGTCGACGTCGATTGAACACTTTAAGAATTCTATCTAGTTCTCGATTAATCTTATTTTACTCAGTATCAGAGTGTACTTACAATTGAGCACCCTCTCCTCCGGGCCGACCTGCGGGAAATGCCGCTGGAACTTCTTCTGCCGCGACTTGCTCGGCTGCTTGCCATCGGTCGTGTCTCCCGTGCCGGCCGCGCTCTGCGGTGCCCGCACCGACGGCACCGACCCTGATAGTGGCTTTATGGCCTGTCTGAAAGAAAACAGATGATGATATTTAATTTGATGGTTCAGAAAAAGCAGCTGTTTTGTTTTGGACGTTATTGGGGAACAATCTTATTCTGAAACTTGCTTGTGTGTCGATTTTATAAAAGGTTGCAGGGCGCGCAAACTGTAACTACGAAACGAATGCAGCACATGATTCTAGACACCCCTTTTTTTTGTGCGCGGTGGACTTCCTCCATCGTGGTGGTGACAGAGGGGCATGCCGGACTCTTACCGGCTAAAACCACCGTGTCAGAGGAGGACCTCTGACTATGGCTGGGGGTGCGGGATTCGCATAAGCATTCACGGCTCCCCGACGTAGAAATATTTCGTCAGTTATTTTCTGTATTTTCTGCTGTTTTTTGCCTTAGAATAGTAGAATACAATTGTAACTTTAATAAAGTTAATCATGGGTATCTCGGTGTCTCAACATAAAAAAAATCAATTATTTATTTGAATCACAAACGTGCTTCAAATAAATAAATATATGACAAGACAAAGGTCATGATTATTGCTGATATCTTAATTATATACAATACTGAGAAATCTTTTGGCAATAAATCTGGAGAACATTAATCTGCTCTTGTTAAACAAAACTTCGATCGAATTCCGGCAATTTTTGGGACAAAAGAAAATTCTATGAATATCACATAATCTGAATCGGTTAGATCAGAAAAGTCTTTAGAATAACGTTTGCTTCAAGAGGAAACTCACAAGGTAAACCTCACAAAGAGACCACACGTAAGCATTTAATTCATCACGATAATATGCAAATAGGCAATACCACTTGCCACAGAACGAATAATATTCTCATTAATTCTCATCTTTTACAGTCTAATGGTCGATTCCTATAATTTATGGACCGTTATTGTTTAACATTAAGACTCTTGCCAATAAAGAAGTAAAAACCTCATATCTTTGCATAGTAGACACTCCCATAATTATGGAAGTAGCTATCACAGGTAGAATTAGCATACGAATCTATTTATATCCCCAGTTTGGCAATAAAAAATGCTTACCATTGGTAAGCAAAACGATTATCTTTTGATTATTGGAACCAAGCATAAGGGGTCCTTGCATAAAGATGCAGGTTTTATGCCCGCACTTCCAGTATAGATCGCTGCAGGTTGATCTTTGGAAAGAAACGGTTGTTTCTAAGTTAACACGGAACTATTTCACGCACACCGATCTGTACCGACCGAATCCTGTTTTCAAAGGAAATGAAAAGGGAATGCAGCAGTGACATTAAGCAACCAATGGTCACCATAAAACCAGACCGTCTGTGGACGAATCAAATGAAATCAACACTCGCCTAATACAACCGTACCATTTCCTGAAAGCTTTAAACTTTACGACTAATAAATAGCGTAACATTAGGGTAATTCCGTTCATACGATGTTTTACGATGCACGAAACGACCCTTTAAACCTATTATAATGAATGACCAGTAGTGGAACAATGAATCTATTCGTATTAGTAAATATGTCTGTTGCAGAATGGTCCCTGTAATCGTTTAGTCGCTGCAACTAACGATTTGGGGTATATTGCTAAGGTCTGTGCTTGATAGCGGATCGATGCTTTAATATGCCATTGTATACCATGTACACTGAAGGAAATTGCTGCTACTACTACAGTTCTGGAGTTGCCAAATATCTTGGAAAGTGGGTTCCCTGAACGAAATAGGACTTTACGTAGCCAAAAAAATGCAGCAACATACAAAATATTAAATGGAACTTCTTGGAAAGTAAGGATACTTTATTAAATATTAAGTATAAGGAAAGTGTTCCAAGACAAAATATTCGCATCTTAGTATAATACTTCGGACAAAAAGTTAAGTGAAAAGTAAAGCCTTCCGCATAAAGTAAAAGGTCAATGTTTTAGTAGAGACCTCTTTAGTATACATACTTGCGAGTTTTATGTAAGAGGATAATGGAATATCATGATCAAACAGGACAGTATTATATAATGATAACGCGGAAAACACAGGGTGGCAGGTATATCGACGCACAAACTATAACCATCAATTCAGAACATGATTCTAGACTTCCTAGCTTAGAAAATTTTCGTCGGTTATCAAAAAAATCTGCTGTTTCATAGGAAAAAATTTATGGAGCAGCAGATTAAAAAAAATAACCGACGTAAAATTTCAACGCAGTGAGGTTCATAATCATTCACTAAATCCATGGTAACAGGTTAGGCTTCAATGTCCGTGCCACTCTGTATATTTAAATACTACATATACATATAAGTAATAACAGCCGCACAGGTCGATCGATCAAGTTAAGCTACATTTGCCACGGTCGTTCCGTGGATGGGTGACCATCTTTACATACTGGAAGCCCTCCATGCCTCGGAAAGCACGTTAAGCCGTTGGTCCCGGCTGTCATTCTTGGATCGTTGACAGTCGTTACGGGTCGTCAGAAGAAAATCTGACAACCAGTTTCACCAAGGGGTATTGTGTTACCCAGTAACTGGGTTGTGGAGATCCGATAGGCTGTCGCTCCATTTAAAATACTGGTATTCAGCTGCACCCGGTTAGACTGGAAGCCGACCCCAACATAGTTGAGAAAAGGCAAGGCAGATTGATATATTAAAAGTAAAGTAGGTAAAGTACAAAATCTAAAGTACTCAGAAGGGATTAAAAGTTGTTTTGAGATCAAGGGCAGCGGCTTCCATTTGTATCCAATTAACACAGAACGTTATCTACTGGTTTTATCAGATTTTCCTTACAGTGCTGTAAGTAGGCAGGTACCTTCGTAGAAATCAAGGCAGTCTTCGATTTGATCTTGCCTGATCTTGGGCAGATTAATCATGAGATAAAGTGGCTTCAGGCCGAACGTTTGTTTAAGGGGACTAAGTTTAGAGCCTCTTCAAAGAAGAAGCAAAATCAGCCTACAAGCTAGCCTATTTTTATCCCACAGCTAGGACACAGGCCTCCTATCCGTGAGAAGGAGTGGGCTGTGCTCCACGCGGGCCCAGTGCGGTATAGTAGATGACACATGTCTTAATTTTATTTTATTTTAGGACATGCCGGTTTCCTCACGATGTTTTCCTTCACGGTTTTGAGAGCAGGGCTGATGAAATTATTTACAGAAAGTGAAGCGCCTCCTCGGGGTCGAACCAACGACCTACACTAACTCATAAATCGGGGCCGTTACCGCTGCTCTTGGACACAGAGTCTTAGCCAGAAATGGTACGAAAACAATCACCAGTTTTAAGCTTCCCTCGAAGAATTTCATCAGGTTCCCTTAGAGTTTGCATCTAAACGATAGGTTCATGTATTTATATAAATACATGAACGTGTTTCTTATATAACAAACACGGTTTTTTCCTCGCCGCCCGGTCATTTTAAAGGTCAAGTTTGGGTCGACTTCCTCCTTCCATATTCATTTCATTTCATTGGGACCGTACTTTTATGTATAGTCGTATGGTTTTATTATCGCCATTATACAGAATAATTTTAGCATAATTATGTGCAATTAAAGTGCTTAATTGCGCATGAAATGACTGTAAAATTCATTGTTTTTAGGTAGAAAGTTGACTTTGATTGTAGAGCTTGCTTAAATTTCGTGTATCTGTTGCCTTTAACAAAACTTTCTTCAGAAGGGACTTAATTTGTACCTTCCGCTTCAAAATAGTTGTCGATTTCACCTGTCTTTAGGCTATTTCTAACAATATTGCTGATGCAACATTTATAGATTCGTTCAAATAACTCATATCTACATGCTAACTACGCCACAATATCCTATTTATCAGCGAAACCATTAGATACATTTTCCTCATCGAATCCCAAAACATACACACCACTTATCAGGTGTTAAGCTCCACCATTGTTATCCACATTACCGAACCACTATCATCTATCGCACCTCCAGAAAGTTCATGAAGAGCTACAGTGTTTTCCATAATGCTATGATGACGGTGCACGTGATGACCTTTGGCGCGGCTCACAAATTGCTGCTGATCCACGTGACCTGCACTTAATAAGCGTGTTGATACGTCAGACTAAGGCTTGGACGAATAAATACATGTTTTGTTGTTGCGGTATTTCATCCTTCTAGCCTTTGAGTGGAAACTGGCTTTGTGTAAACGGATGTATGGTTTTGTTTCCTTAATACATGGTATACATAAAATAATCAGCATATATAATTTTCCCACTACTGGGACACAGGCCTCCTCTCTGTAAGAGGACCACGCGGGCCCAGTGCGGGTTGGTGATGTCACATGTCTTCGATTTTTTGGTACATTTAATTTTGATTACATTATAATTATAACTGGGTTGTTTTTATCGGAAGGATATCCTGTCACATTTGATGTCAAAGATGATAAGCTGGTGAACTCTTTTTTTTTTAAAGGTGTAAATCAATATTCCTTAGAAAGTCTCTGATTTTTAAAGAATAGTGTTTTGGGATTCCCTTCAACTAATGAAGTCCATATCCTGCTTGGTTAGGGTGGTGACGATAACATTTCGAATCTCACTTGTTTCGGCTCTTGGGTACACTACTATACACCCGGTCTCTCTTTCGTCCTCCTGCACGTATAGATAAATACAACACTACAGGCTTCTAGTTGTGACCGGGTGTTCAAAACTAAATTGGGTCTGCGAGCCATCTTCCACACGCAAGGAATTGACTAATAAGGGTCACCGTTATCGAAACCGATGAAGAGAACGATTTATATAAACGAGGGTAATAGAACTAACAAAAATGTGATGGATCACGTTTACAGTCAGGTGAGATATCCACAAATCAAGAAATCACAATCAGAATTCTTATAGAGTATAAACGTGACAAGTTGAAAGACCTCAATTGCAATACTTCCAAGGTCTTGGTTAAGAATAGAACGACACTTCCCGCTGCAAATAACTACGACACTCACGTGGTATATTTGGAGAATGGGCAGCAATATATCCTTTTAAACACTTCGCAAACACGGACTACTTCAAATAGTTTTTTGTTCATGTAGCAGTTGTACGTGAATATTAGGGAAAAAATGCCAGAAAACCAGAATAAATGCTAGTCTAGGGAAAGAACAAAATTGGCTTTTGATTGTATACTTTTAATAAGTAGGTAAGACCACAGTTTTGCGTGAAAGAGTAACAAACATCCATCCATCCACACAAAGTTTCGCGTTTATAATATTAGTAGGAAGTAGGAAATTTTATTAAGCTCCCAAAAAAATTAAAATAGAGACTTAAGTGAAGATAATTCAAAATTAATTCTATTCCGAGACAAAATGCTGATAAATCCCATAGATATTATATCAATTTGATTAAAATGTCTAAAAAGAAACTCCTCAATGAAATCTTAGTTTTGAGGGAAAGTTATTTTAGTCAACAAGATAAGGGAATACCTATTACTCGTAATCTTGAATCCTAATCATCATATCTTGAAAATAAAAATCCAAACTTTACAGATTAACTGTTTGGATTTTTATTTTGGATAGATACTTCTGACGGAAAATTTATTAAAGATCCCAAGAAAAAATAAGATGGAGATTTATTTGTGAACATGAATCATTATTTCCTTAGATTACACATTTATGCAGGTAAATTACTAAACTACAATGCCATTTATCAGTATAAAAGACAATGTCTTGTAGTTTAGTAAACGGAAACATTATTTACGATTGTGAGGGAAACAAAGAGCACAGTTTATAGTTCACCACGCTTGCTTAGTGACAAACGGACACACAATGATCGATTGACTATAAACACTGTTTTGAAAGCGGAAGCCGTTATCGTGAACCTAGAGCCGAGTTTGCAAAAGGCGATCAATAATGAAATTAAATTGATTTTAAACGTCACTCTTAATGAATTTCATGACGCGCTTGAAAGACGATGTTTCATAATCCGGTCTTCTGCTAAACATAATATTTAATTAACATCTCTCATATTTAGGTACTAACGCTAATTTCCTATTTTCGAAACATTTTAATTTAATATTACGTACAGCTACACACACTTTTTCATATTCCATCTCCTTTATTGGATTGCTCTTTTTATCCACGGCCCAATTCGAAAACATGAGTGGATACCAAAACGACTGTGGTATGAGTTTAATTTCCGTCCCAAACACAGGCAAGACGGTTTTAATATACCTACCTTTAAGTCAATATAGGGATCCAACGGATCCAACAGTTTAGAAAAAATATGGTATGTTTCGCAGTAAAATACAAATAGCTCAGCATACACAAAGGTTACATTTATTTATTTAATCTTTTCGCAGACAAAAGGTACAAAGGCGGACATTCCTTTTAGTCAGTCTTTCAGTTCTGTAAATTAGCCGCATGAGAAAAAAGCAATTGAAAAACGACCGACCCGTAAGAATTTCCTTTTTCGAATGGAATCGTAGGTCCCGAAAACCTATTAAATAGGACAATAGTTCTGGCCGCCAAAAGTTTTGTCATGGACATGTCCACCCGAGTCCCGAATATAAAAAATAGAAAGGCTAAAATAGTTAAAAAAAAGTAAGCAATATTAAAGCTCATAGATATCCAGAATAGAGATGAGACTGCTAAAAAAATAGATGATCCTCAACCAACAAAGGATCTCGTGAAACCAACAGACCACAACAATATCTTATCTGTAGCTTGATGCTGCTTACTCGCAAGACAAGGACCAGAAACATATAAAATCTCACCTCTTTAGGAAAAACACACCCATTTTCGCAATAAGCACAGGAGGACACCGGCTTCAAAACGACGACACATTCAACTGACCAACAACCGTATTTGTCCCAGGTTATATGCATCCATAAGAAATTTGGGATCCCGGCGCAAAAACATGTCCCTATGATATAGATAAAATGTACCTTATTCTAAGAGAGATAAGGAGTGATCGATCTGTACTAAATACATAAAACATTGTATGACGCATGAGTCTACGCAAGTTATTGAATTTTAATATGCCACGGATAACAGGGAACAGTATGATATCGTGTTTATCATTCAGGACATATGGAGAACAGTTCGATGCAGTTTGTTATTCCCAGTTTCAATGTGAAATGTAAATGATAAAAAATCTGGTTCTTTACTATGTTTATCCTTTTTAAACGACATCAAAAAAGGGATATATATACATATATGTATGTATAGGGATAAATATTTTTTTTATCCTTGATATATTATATACTTAAATACAGAACAACAGTACGGAAAAATATTGCTCACAGTATTTTCACACAAGCATCCATTTTAAAAGATTAATAAATTTGGGGCATCCCATTACTTCTAGAAAATATTCTTTACGGCGAAAACAATCTTAAACAACGGGATATTTTATCAAGAAAATTCTCGTTGTTAATAGCGTTAGGTCTAACAATCAACTAGACACCGAAAACATCAAATATAATGGGTATTACGAGTGAAAACATATTTGAGAACGAATGTCAAGACTGATGATAAAGACAGTTTACAGAAACGCCTCCCTAATTAGATGATTTATTAAATTAACAAGGTCTAATTTTCATCAAAATGTTGAAACCGAATGTCAGTAACAACTGGTCATTGGAAATGATGAGAGCGTTTAATAATTTTGTTCAGACAGAATATTTCAGAATAATATAATATACTCGATGTTTAATCAAATTGCAACTACATTATCTATACATCTGTACAAATAAATAAAATTGAAGTGTCTGTTTGTAATGTCAAACAGCTTTTTACTTAATTCATATGAACGTATGTACTCGTATATACGGTATTTGCAACAAAAAAACTTTTATTATTGTCTTTCTGTCTTTTTTTCCGGCTAAACTCCGAAACGACTAGTCGTCCGTCAAAATTGGTCCAGTCGCGACTGGACCAATTTTAACGGGACTACGGTTATAAGGAGTAACTTAGGCTACTTTTATTTTAGAAAAAAAAAATAGGGTTACGCGCAGAAAAATTAAAACCCATGAAATTAATTGTTTTCCTATATGCACGCCAACGAAGTCGCGGGCACAGCTAGTCATCAATATAATCACTTTCTACCGAATATTAGAAACCATGAAACATGAGACTTGGTAGTTTAGTTAAAATTCAGAATAATTAAAAAGTAGAATAGATCAAGATCTTACCGTCCATTGAGATCGTTCGCATAGGTGCTTTCCCCGCTAGACTCATCAGAGTATTCAAACGAAGCGTTATCCACCATTCTTCACTATTTTCAGTTCACACACTTAATAATTTCACATCTTTCACTGTAAATTCCAGTTCTAACACTAACCAATCAAAGAATGGAACATTAATAAAACAGTTTTAAGGAAAGTGATACAACAAAGTACTGAAAATGGAAATAGGTATGACTTGAATTGATCTAATAGATGATAGCCATCACACTAAAAAGTATTATAAACGCGACAGTTTGTGAGTGTGTTTGTATGTTTGTTACTTCTTCGCGCACAAACGGCTGAACGGATTTGGATGAAATTTGGCACACAGATAGTTTATAACCAGGATTAACACATAGTATACTTTTTATCCCGATATTCCCACGGGGTCTACACTTATGCGGGTGAAACCGCGGGGCGCAGCTAGTGTTTAATAAAACATGTACATAGATATGGTACAAATATCACAATTATAGTAAAACAAAGATTACTGGTGGCCACATAATTTCAGAATTACTAATAAATGGTTAAAACGTGGCCAATGGCCATGTATAATTAATTACTATACTATGGCGCAAAGCAAGGTCAGTAAACGTGAACATAAAATAAACTATATGAAAATTTTCGATGTCTATGAAAATATTTGGATATTGTCTATGTTATCCTTTACACCGAAGAACATACACAATTTTGATGAATCGTAAATCAACTGTAAATTCCTTTCCATCAACAGCAAGCCTACTTATTTTAGAACTAGATCTAGATTTTGTACTGAATTCTAGACACGGTTTTATAGCCAAACGTGGCTATGTATAATTACTATACTATGGCGCAAAGCAAGGTCAGTAAACGTGAACATAAAATAAACTATATGAAAATTTTCGATGTCTATGAAAATATTTGGATATTGTCTATGTTATCCTTTACACCGAAGAACATACACAATTTTGATGAATCGTAAATCAACTGTAAATTCCTTTCCATCAACAGCAAGCCTACTTATTTTAGAACTAGATCTAGATTTTGTACTGAATTCTAGACACGGTTTTATAGCCAATTATATGAAACTGTTTACCATAGTTACTTCAAGTTACGAGCACGCTACGTATACTGCAATCGGAGCAACTAAAACACGAAAATATATATTTCTAATCAAACACACGATTGGCCTTGAGCAAATAAACAGGTGTGCGTATATAGGGTAGTAGATAAACAGATTATACAAGTAATTTACACTACGATTCACTGATAAAAACAAAATTTCACGATATTTTTGCAATTTTAACGGTATTTTAACACTTGAGACGCTGTAACACCTGCACAGGATTAGTTCGTTCTAAACTACTAACATTATATTTATTCAAATTTGGTAAGAAATTCATCAACCAGATAATTTGAGACGTTTTGATCTAAGAGGCAAAAGAAACCGACAGTCTCTAAACATTTTTATAATCACACATAGAAGATAAGCTGATAAGCAAACGGATGTTAAAAACATCGAATATAATGAAAATCTTATGTGGCAAAATTGATTATTACAACCCTTATACTTTCATCAAAAAAATCTATTCTAAACTCTCTACACACCGCGATAAAAATAAAGTTATCGTAGAACGATGACATAAATGATCACGATGCCATGCAGTGTGGGGTCAGTGGAAATTGTTCAGTTGAGCAAAAGAGGACGATTGAAACCGGTCGAGAAAACATTACAAAGTAACGCAACAGATTTACTACATTCAACGTGCATACTATCCGGTTTAAAGACAATATAAACAAAAGTAACAAAACGAGCGAATGACATGTGGGATCACGAATTCGCCAGCTCGTGATGCTCCTAACATATTTCTATACATAACACTGATATATAAAACCAACCGGGACAAATCTTAACACACAACACACACACTTTATACTCCTTTTGGTTTCGGTCACACTAAAATAGTTAACACACTATTTTACGAACGTGGAATAAATAATTAAGAATTAAAAACCGCGTACAAGGCACCGATGTAGCGGCCTGTCCGCGCTCGCGAGAATAACTGTTGAAAACAGTTATACATAAACGTATCTAGTTATATTATCGATTGTGTATCGAGTACGAACTAATTTATCGGCGGCGATAAGATATAGAGAGTTACGAGGAAACCAAAACATAATAATATCACACACCCGTAGTGTATTTTTATTTTTTTTTCCAAAAGCCGAAACAAGAGTTTTACGAAAATAATTTCAATCATGATTATGGGAGGACCGTGCATCGTTTAGTGAAGGAAGTTCAAGTCAATTACGCGTTCGAGTCCAACGACCTTGCGAATCGGGACATACAAATATAATAACGAAATATTTCCGCCGACGTGCGCTTGCTGTGAGTTCGAGTATTATTGACATCGAGAAGAGTAGAGAGAAAGGTATCACTAGAATGGTACGATCGGAAGACTCGGATCATCACCTGATGCCTCCATTCACTCGGTCCACAGCGGTACAGTTCGAATGCTACGCGAGAATACACTGGCTGGAAATATAATGTTTGCAAGCAAGTAAAGCGACCATGTTTATAAACAAGCAAGGTACGGACAGCAGACAATGGATTATAAAACCTAAGAATTTCTATTATAAAATGCTCTGATATCGATCGTACACACAAAAACATCATACAATTATTGTTTTGAGGTATGACTCTATTAACAGCAATGCCAGTTTAATGGCTAAAGTGACACGTGAATAACATCATAGTAACTTGACGCTCTTGGACTGCATAGACACAGCTATATTTCGATTGACAAATCAATCGAAATATATCTGTGTCTATGTTTGTATGTATGTGTCTGTGTGTACGTAATTAGTTCAAAAATATATATCACTAGCTGCGCCCCGCGGTTACACCCGCGTGTTTCATCGCAGTTTCGATCCCGTGGAAATATCGGGATAAAAACTCCTAATCTAAATCCTCTAAATCCTATGTCCTTTCCCGGGACTCAAACTATCTCTATACCAAATTTCATCTAAATCGGTTAAAGCGTAAATAGGTAACAGGACAGACACACTTTCGCATTTATAATATTTTAGTATGGATTTATCATTTATGAACCCGATATTTTTTTCTACTTATTGACGTTTAACAGTAGACTTGTTTCGTTTGGTCCTAAACAACCACTTGTATAGGACCAAACGAAACAACTAATCATTACAAAAAAAACTATTCGATATTAATGAACACACATAAATAGGAAAATGAATGGGCACTTTCTTTATAAACATTACAAAGCGAGCAGTTTGTGAAACTGCCAATTTTGACGACCGCATACCTTGAATGATCGTCGCGCTGAAAATAACGCTAATAAAGTATTAAAAGTCGCCTCCTGTCCGCAATGTCCAAAACTGCAGAATTTGGAGAACAGTAACACCCTTTAAAAGAATTTAAAGCTTTGTTAGACAGGGCGCTATGGCGCTCATTAGGGGAGGCCTATGTCCAGCAGTGGACTGCTATAGGCTGATGATGATGATGGTGAAAGCTTTGGTACGGAATCTCGGAATTCCCAACCGCGGCCAATTTTTTAAGTAATTGAGAGTGGCTCAAATCCTCAAGCTTCCGTTGAGTCTCTGTTGAGTCAAGAGTATCTCTCGATTGGAAAATATTGCATGATTCGTAAATATGGGATAGATAGGAGTATAAATCCTCAAGATAGTAAAGTACAATCATAAAACTGTTGTGTTATCGCTACAGCAGTTCACGCAAAACGAGGGCAAGCCGGGAACATCAATATTATCTGCGTTGATTGGACAAATGGGCTCAACAAAGCTGTATTGCTGTTCACACGTGACAGCGACACGTACTTTGTACAAACAATATTTAATCCTAATCCAGCAAGGTTAGTTTTCATTGATTGAGTAGTCTGTACTGTAATTAAACAAAGCTTTGAACGTTTTCTGGAAAATAGTTTAAAGAATACAGCTTATAGCTCTTACAGATAAGGATAACACTGATCTACAAATTATTCAGATGTTTATGGATGTCATCGAACCGGAACTCTAGTAGAAATATGAAAGGTTTAGAACCTGCCAAATTGAATATATACCAAGTTAACAATGTTGTTTGCATTTACTTTAGCAGCGATGTGGTGTCCCCGGATAAACAACCATGGTAGGTACTATGAAAAGATGAGGAACTAATGGAATTGTCAGATAATATGCCAAAATCAACAAAACATTTTTTAGCAAGACATCATTCTCTATAAGTGCATCAGAAACTGTCTATTTCGATTCTTTGATGTGGTAATGGCACACACAGAGGAAACTAGACGCAGAAAAAACTTTGCTTCGATATTTCAGATCCGGTATTTGATTCGCCGAATTTGTATCGGTCACAAAGTCAGAGCATTCTGTTTTTCCCCATATCGTTAGCTAAAATTGCTTTTTTTTGTAAAAAAGTTTTTATTTTTCACTTTTATGTTGTACTTGCCCACATAAATTCGTAGAACACTACTTACTATGTAAATATCAGTGACAGGAAGTTATTATAACATCATCAATATAAACTAAGTGGCAAAAATATGTATTATTGAAGCTAACTCAAAAACTACTCAAACAAAGTTAATAAAATTTATACGGGACCACCCCTGAGGCATACCCTATCCATTAAAAAAGATTTTTTTATAATTTCCGGAGATATCGCGTAACATACATTATAAAAAAGTCATAGGAAATCAAATGACGCAATTTCGTTTACTTGAATTTTTACAAGTAATTGTGGTTTAATAACCAAACTACTGAATCGATTTTGATGGAAATTTCTATGGGACCTCTCTCTGAAGGTCAAAAGGTGAAGGTTAGGTGAAGGTTTCAAATAAAAAAAAATTGAAAATCGGCTTATAAATAAAGGATTTCTGAGGTAACAACAAAATTACAAAATTGAGAACCTCCTCCTTTTTTGAATTCGGTTAAAAAGTGGCCAAGAGGTGTGGTCAAAAGTTCAATTATTTAAACAAACCAATAGGTTCAGATTTTAAAGAATACAATAATATAAACACAGTTCCTTAAATTTTTTCATACTTTAATGTCAAGGAAATGTTACACTGAGTATCTTATCGTAAAAAATATAGCCAAGGACGTGTTAAACACTCATACCATGTAATAATTAAACAGACAACGGTTTTATTTAGTAAAGGTTGTATCTACTTAAAGGGAAGTAATTAATTAGCTTGCAACTACCAATTTGTCACTTTGTTCAAGCCTATCATTTTTAAGGATAAAATCATTCTATGGACAATTTGTCGTGTCCCGGCAAATTCCGTTCGGGTAGCTAGAATATACTGCAGAATACTGTCAGCAATATTGATGATATATTACTTATATATTGTTGTTACTATTACTAGGGAAGTTCTTAGATGAATTATTTGCTTGTCAAGCATTTAAATTTTTGCAACGTTTGTCTGTAATGAAAAGGCCTAATTCTTTTCTCAGACTACCAATTAGATATGGGCAGTGTTTTTCGACAGCAATTTATGGACCGATAAGTAAGCCAATATTAGTTAATACATGATGGGGTTATCTGTAGATTTCCTCGTTAGTTATTTTTGTTTGACGTCAGCGAACACTACACAAATGTACCTATGCATATTTATAAAGACACGCTTTCTGATATGAAAAATACACGCTTATGGAATAGTTATAACATCAGGTGTAAGATTGTAATGCCGTATGACTTTTAATATTGAAGAAGTATAAGAATTATGGGAGAGGTATATTAGGGCCAGCCTGTATATTAGGTCACCTTCTAGCATGCATACCTATGCATAATTAGCCTATGATGTACTCTGGGACACAGGACACAGACCTTCTCTCTTCAAGAGGGAATGGCTATAATCTACAACGCGGGCCCAGTGCGGATTGGTAAATGTGACATGTCTTCGAATTTTTGCTTCTAGGACATGCCGGTTTCCTCACGATATTTTTCAAGGGTGTCCCTTGAATGTTATTTTCCATGATCGACTAATTTCAAACGCGATCGAAGCTCTAAACTAGAACTAGCTTATCACGAAGCTGACATGACGCATGAAGCTGGCGTGGAGCTCTTAGTAGCTCCACTCGAGTCAGAAAATCCGAAATAAGTACTTACGTGAGTCATAATTGTAGTAAATTAATGAATAATTAATTAATCCTAGAGATTACTTGATTACTTTATTCCTATAAAATTGGGGTGTATTGTTGACCGCTGAAAGATGACACAAATGGCCAGGGAGGGCTGTATTCAAAGATGACGGCTGGTAGAGGTGTACTTTAGAAGAAGATGAAATTCTGCGCCGACCCCAAATAAATAGGAAACAGGACAGGACGATAATGACGTTATTCAATGAATGGAACAGCTGATTTATTGGCACTTTTTAGGGTTTCTAAAAGGTGCATCAAATCTAATAGATTGCAGATATAGGTATTTGAAATTGGGATGTATCCCTGAATTATTTGGTTAATAGTTAATACTGAAATGAAGGCTGATAGAGTTGTATAGAACAAGCACGAATTGTCGTCGAGACAAAATAATTCGTGAAAAAAAAAGAAGTGTGCATCATTGCGTTGCATGTGAACCCAATGTTTAGTGAGCGCAAATATTTAGTGGTCCTTCACGACACCCACACAAATTGCTTATCAGTGGTCTATTCAACGTAACTTAATAATAATGCAACGTATTTTAATAATATGAAAGCAAAACTAGATTTCCGTGTTTCATTTTGCCTTAAAAGTATCATCATATATGCATGTCTGTATGACAGACAGTAAGTGCGTAATACTGATACGATATTCTATAAAATAAAATAAATTTTCAGTGGTTTTCAGCAGTACCTACCTATAGCTCTACGAGTTCCTCGACTCAACAGGTACCTCGCAAAGGGTTTACATTTTCAACGTTTACCGTGAAATTTATCATGGAACAGCTGTCGGTTTTAATTTTAATTGGTTTTTGGCTTTCCATATACTGTCATTCTTCCTATTTAAAAACTTAAGGCCAATACTTACCTAAATCCATCAGTAACATACGAGACTACCCTCCAGGCAGACGGATCATCTGCATTATGAGCAGGCGTGATCTCCACAATCATGACGAAATACACAAAGACAGCACCCAAACAAGAATTCCTTAACCCATTATAACTTCAGATCAAAGGACCAAATATCCAAATAACACGTTACTATGCAAAACAATAAAATTTCGTAAATGCGTAAAACAACACACGCTTAGTTGAATTTACGTCGTAAACAAGACTCATTAACGGAACGATTGTAATCATTTCTATAATCGCAGATAATGCGCGATTGATAAATGATAAATTCGTTACCGTCAAGGACGCGTTCGGGGTTATATTGATTTTTGAAGAATGTTTCGTCGGTAAAGGAGATGGACAAAATGTGCCCCAAAGTGTACACAAATAAATGTATTGTAATTAATTTAAATAAAAAAAATCAGGAATTTTGAATAACTATTTATGGCTTAAAGCAGCAGATAATAATAAATCATAATTAAAAGTTTTTTCTGTTTTATTTGACGTAAAGTACCCTTAGTGTTGCCATACAAAATCAACAAAATCAAAACAGGGAAAAACATTAACTATTTATTACGCATAGCGGACCTAAAATGAAAGATATTTAAAACCCAAACTGTAATCAACTATTATTTTTTATGTTTTTCTATCTATAAATAGTACCATCTATTATTGAATTAACACTACAAAAATCTAAGTGCAATTATTATGGATAGGATTATTTCGCTTTTGTGCTGGCAGCACTCAAGTTACCCCGTCAAATGTCAAAACACTTTCTTCTCCTCTTCGTGTCTTCGATGTCCGTTGCGCGCGCGCAAATTCTCGGAATTTGTTTTCTTTTGGTTTTGTGTTTTTACAAGTGTACGTTTATATTTTATAGTGTCGTAGTCCCACGTGAGTGCTCCACTAATTGTTGTTGTAAGTCCAGAGCTAGAGTTTTCGGAAGAACATGTAATGCACATAGGAGGTAATCACCCTTTTCTATTAAGGGGGAAGCGCTAAGGTAGCCCGCGAAATTCAAATTTTCTTACGTTTTTTGCAATTTGCTGGTCAGCATTAAGTTGTACGTTGATTAATATATGAATCGCGGCCGTAAGAAATATGTGTTTACAGAATTATAATCATTAAAGTCATCAACACAACTCTCTAAGACCACGTAAGTCCAAAGAATGATGATTTCATGAAACAGTTATTCTTGGGACTTACGTGGTCTTAGAGAGTTGTGTTGATGACTTTAATGATTATAATTCTGTAAACACATATTTCTTACGGCCGCGATTCATATATTAATCAACGTACAACTTAATAGTGACCAGCAAATTCCAAAAAACCTAAAAAAAATTGAATTTCGCGGGCTACCCTGGCGCTTTCGCCTTAAGAGGTCGCATTAAATCGAGACATACATATCGACGTGAGTATTACACTAATATTTTATATGATGAGCATCCCTGAAGTCAAGACCAACCTAGAATTTATAGAAAAGCTTTATTAGTTTACTGGTGTAATTGTGTAGCTAGAAACCGGACTGTTGGATGTTGTGCACATATCATGACAATTCTTTGGTACTTGGGGTGGGCGAGATACCAAGAAGGTATTGTTCCACCAGCAGCATTTTTAGATAATATATTGACGACGTTAAATGATTAAAATACATAATGTACCTACGTTGTTTTACTTCTAATCAATGTTACAAACAATAGATTTTCAGATGAAAAAATACTGTTCTCCCAGTTTTTTGTAACTAATACGCTATGCATATTAAACTCCTAGGACAGATATAAAATATATGTAACATTAATATACATAAAACTGATTTAGTCAAATACTGAAAAAAACACTTTTTGAAACCTTAATAACTTCTGTTCCCTACTGCTGAGCAATATGCACCTTTTTATTTATTTTTATAGAAGATCTGTACTATGAAATGACAATATTTTATTTATGTACTTTCTGGGGTATAGGCCCATACAATTTTTGGCCATCTCCTTTAGTAGACACAGTTGAATTCAATGGATATTGGGAATCAGAAGCCAGTCTAGGCAAGACTTATTGTATACGGATCGAAGGACCAAATTATTCTATCGCCAAAAAGAATGACATCCTCCGTTTTACAACACTCTGCTTATCTCAAAATGTTACGAATGCTGCGCACATAAGTGTTGCAATCACTGGCATTTTAAAACCACTTCCGCGATTTCAAAGACAGTTACACTGTACCGCACTACCTACTCCGCAAGAGCAGTCGTGGATAAAAGCCATACATTTTTAATCGTTCCTAGGAACAGGTGTTCCAGTTTGCTACGGTAAAAGTAACCTTAGTAGCCTATATTTTAACTTTTTTGAGTTAGTTTTATGTGAAACTCCTATTAAAGTGTTTTCAAGGCAATCAGATACAATACGAAATTCCGTCATATTGTGCTAAAATTTAAATACATATGTAGTTGTTTAGGCTAGTGGGTAAGAGGGTTAGTGACCAAGGGGTCAGCTTGTCAGCACTGGCGAAACAGCTGCTCATTGCCCGAATATTTAGGCTATGATGCTAGATTTGTACCGAAGAGGTTGTGTGGTCTTCAAAACCTCATCGTTTGTTGGTAGGTTAACAAGTCAAGCGTGACTGATTTACGGGGTAGGCGAATGTCTATATTATTACCAAACATTTTAAACACCACGTCTGGTAGTAAACTCTCACAGGCTTCGAAGAGTAGTCTAGTCTTAGGATTAAAGGCCCTGACTCACCAACTCCATGACAGCGGCGCAGCCAGGTAAGTTACCTTCTACCCACAATTGAACTGTATTATGTTTAGTTTGTAGCCAGCACCACCTGGCAGAGCTGCATTAGTGTTTCAGTAAGATGGAAAAGAAAAAAATGAGGGTACTTACTTCTCATGCTTAGTGGAGCGAGGGGGATGAGGTTCGAGCTGCAGCGGGGTGGCGGGGGCGGAGCGCGGGGCCCCGCACCCGCCACCCGCCGCGCCGGCCGCGAAATTGCCGGTTGACCTGGAACAAGCAAACATACAGTCAGTCAGGCTTGAAGAATGGAGTTGCACGTGGTATTTGGAACAGGAGCCATTAGTAGCTATGTTTCTGCAATATTTTCTCTTATACCGCAATTTCTTATTACCGGAAAAACTTTGTAGCTGACTACCAGTTTCTGAGAACAAGTTTCCCTAGACAGCAGATTCGTCGGTACATTAGACATGCAGGAAGTTCTAGCTAGTGTAACTAAGTATATTTAAGAAGATAAAAAACAACGCTAATCTTTGCATACTTTGGCTAATGCCAAAGATGCAAGGAGTATCTTATCTAGGCAGCTACTTAATAACATCGTAAATTAAAATCCACTTGTAGTAGAGTAGTAGCACACATAGATAAAAATAGTGCAATATGCAATCGCCGAGCTATTATATTCAGCATATTTAACTACTCTCATTGTTCGTTGACATAGTTGTTCGTCCATTTAAATTCTAGGAACACCGTGTGTAGTGTTGTCAGAGCTATGATTAGTGTTGTCATGTCCATGAGTAATCTGTAATTCTGTGTAGCATTGTGTGACGTTTAAATACAAACACTATTATAGTGGTAGGTGCGTAAAGTAGGAATGACATTTGCCAAGAGTGATAAATATAATTCTTCTCTCCGGAAGGCTGTAAGTCAGACTAAGAAGGCAACTACGACTATTATGGAACAGCAAGTGTTGTTTCGAATAACCAGTAAATAAATACCCCTGTAACAAGAAACATAATTATCCTCTATACTGATATACAGTAGTATTTCCGAAACTAGAGTCCTTAGCCAAGACGCCAGGAACAAGATCATATAAAAAATAATAAGGACCAAGAATTACTGTTCGCTACTAAGATTAGAATCAGAATTTCGGTTAGAGCATAAAAGTAAGTCATTCGGAAATGCATCGCGCACAATCCGTAAGCAAAATATCAGCCTCCAGGAATTGGAACATCTGATAACAGTATACCTACCAACCGCACCCAAAAGAAACGATATAGAAACGAACCAAAACATATGCACTGAATATACATATTCCTATATTTAAGAAATGAAACACCTGTAATCAATAGTAGAGATTTAGAATCGGTATAAAACAACAACAGCTGGCAGTACACGTAAACAGTAAAAGTAGCAGATATATTGAAATAATATAACGTCATTAAACTCGACATAAAATGATTGGTTACAAAAACTAATTCAACACAAATACAGAACTTTGATCCCAGATTAATGACCGACCTTAGAATAAGGATAATGGATTAAAAAAAACTGACGACAAACCTATATTTTATAAGTGTAGTAAAAGTTCTTTGTGTAAACATTCATCATATTAAAGGTAAACATAAGTAAACAACCCTCATACCTACCTTTTATACTTATAACTCCTACGTCTTAATGTAGTTGTCTGAGTAGCCACAATATAAGAGGGATGAGACCGTACCTTTCTGGTAACCTTTTTTCTGACCATGATTAAAATAAGCAACTAGAACAAGACACCACAGTAACTGTTGACAATACAAACGCTTCTGGCTAACCTTCAAAAGAACCACATCTTATGAATCTATTGCTATTTGAGAACAATGAAAGCAAATCCAAACATTATTATCATTGGAACAATCACTAATAATACAATGTACGTTGCTCTTCTTATATTATACACAAATATTATGGAGAAATATTTTTCACTTCAACAACAACTAACTATAGAGCCAATCTGGTTTCATATCATAAAATCCAGGCTCTAACGTGCACACAACCGACTGTGCAATAAAGTACAATGGAACTACGAATTCATGTACATTGTACATTTGTACAAATAAATGACTTTGAACGTAAGCACCTAGTATATTTCGTGGACAATAAAATTTCTTACAGCAAAAAACATGTATCCGCTGATTATATTACAAACATACATTTTTGTTATATAATGAGCAGAACGGCCGGTCTGCAATTACCGCAAATGATTGTAAAAAACAACATTTACAAACGTAATAGTCATCACTTTAGATGAGACATTCGGATTAATTTACATTGTAACCAACACCGGTGACGCAAAATTCAAGGACACGAAAAACCTAATCGCAATTATTAAAATAGGAATTTCAGCTACACAAGTATTAACAGTCATAACTATTACCTGTGGTACCTAACTTGTACCGAGATTTGCATATCTAAACAATACGATTGAAAAAATGGTATAAATAAATTAATCATCGATTAGCTTAACTTTGAAATCAATATTTAAAATGAAGTTCACAGACAGAAATAAGAATAGAAATGATGAACATATAGACATTTTACAAGCAACAATTTCCATTGCTAATTCTTGCCTTGACCCCATTAAGTTGATTGCCTGGGAGTGCCTGAAGGGACTAGACGCGCAAACAAGATGTTCTCTTGTACCCAAGGACTACATTCTTTATTACGCCGTACAGTCGGCAACAAAAGTCGATTAACAATTCAGTTTTTTAATCTCAGTTTTTGAGCAAAATATTAACTGCTACTTCTGCTGTAATTATGAACAAATATTTTGCTCAATAACTAAGATTAAAAAAACTGAAGTGTTAATCGACCTTTGTTGCTGACCGTACCATTCAAGGACAGTAAGGAAATACGCGCTATCTCCGGAGTTCCGGACTAATTTGTCCAATAAATTTTGCTAAGCCTCTATACTTCATTTGATGTCGTATCCTCGCAATTCTGGAAAGTACATAATTCGCTAAAGAGTTATGTGGCAAAATATTTCTTCTCACATTCGGCGGAACCGACAATTTTGGCATTGGGGGTTTTACGTCGATAAATTGCTACCGTACACCCAAAACTTAAGAGGAAAAACACCTTGGAGGAAATAAATCAAGGAGGAAAACAGGAAAGATCTTTGCTCCTTACCTTGGAGAGACCTCTATCGAGACAGACAATCGATTATCTATAGATAAAATGTTTAGTAACAAATACTTTCACACTGATATGTGGAAATGTTATTTCTCGTCGTAAGTTTTGGAAGAGATCTGCTGAAAAACAATTTCCTTCCTTTAATTTTGCCATCTTCACATCTATGGGCAAAAGAGAGTTACCAAGTGTAGAAATAGATTTCTAGAGGATAAGGGCTCAACTAGCTACAGGAAAAGCAATAAAGAAACGGGCAAACTAGCCGAACGAAAATAAACTGAGCAGAAGGCGCCCGACAGTCTGCCGATATAATACAACGTGCTATATTAGAAACACGGGCAGATGCTGCTCATACTTACAATAAACTCTAGCACTAACATCTTATACCTATCCATTCCAAAATCTCATTCCACTTTATCATAATAACTTTAACAATCCTTGGAAAACCAAAACGATTTAGAAAACTATTCCAGCAACTGCTTATTTTCAATGCCTAGATAATAAAAACAAGCACGCATGAATACTAATGTTTCATAGAAACTAAATAAGAAATTAGTTTTAATCATTTTAGGGCAAAGTGCCAATGATGTCTCAATATTCGTAGTATCGTGATGAATGCTGCAACCAATTTGATTTAACATTTTTGATAATGAAACAGCAAACTGTAATTTGATCATGAAACAACAAAATGAAGCTCTTTAGATGTTCGTAGACATAGGCTCAAACAATGCGAGGATCACACACACACTCAAATATGTGTGCGAATGCGGGCGTTGGACGCCATTCCATTTGATAACTATGAATAAGAAAACTTTCTAACAAAAAAAAAACGACTTCCAAAATAACTTTAATTTCGGAAGTCAGTGTCTTTGGATCTGTATTTTAGTCTTTTGCCACCGACTTCCGAAATTAAAGTTATTCTTCACTTTGTAGTTTTTTTGGAAGTCGGTTTTTTTCTGTTAAAAGTTTTTACTTCTCGTTTTTAGTGAGTCTGCTTATAATTTATCTAAGTGACAATAGCATAGTGTCAACTTGCTCATTTTACAAAATATTGCTTTTCCCGATGTAGGGACCAGGGATGTTAATTATTGAAGAGTTCTCCTGGTATTTCACCATCAGCTCCATTTCACCATTCGCATTGTGACGAGCATAAAAAAGTAATCGAATCGCAACCCGTGAAATACTTATTATTGAGTAGTTCCGGTGGCTATCTGTGGTCTTCATCATTAGTTCCTCTTAACCAAATGGTGCTTTCCGAGAGCAAATGCACGAGTTACTATAAAAAATACCCAAATCGCTATAGGTGTGCCTATAATATTTGAAGAGTTCCTTCGATTTCTCCAGGATCCCATCATCAGATCCTGACTTGATGACAATGGGACCAATCTGAAAGTATATCCGTTTAGATAAAAAATAATTTTGCAAATCGGCTTATAAATAACCGACTTCTGACTGAGGTAAAACACATAAAAAAATAATCAACAGAATTGATAACCTCCTTCTTTTTTTTGAAGTCTGTTAATAAAAGAAAACAACTAGAAAAAGTCCTTTGACATTCAATGAATCTAGAAGGAGAAATAAAAGACTATAGTAAATGACAAAGACCTTTCAGTCTCTATGGCTGCCTCAATTAATTGCATGTTGATTATTTTTGATATAGTCCCACCCAATGTAGGCTAGGCAAATGATGATTTGCATGTTGATGTACTGCGGCAAATTATATTAAAGGACAAAATATGGACAAGTCAATCAAACAACTATGTCATGTATCAAATCAATAAAACATTCCAAGAAATATCGACAAGTTCTTGGCCTTCAAAGTTGTGATGCAGTTGTATGTGAAGGTCCCATGTGAAGAAACACACATGTTATGCTTCTACGTCTTAACAATTGTACAGACGCCAGCACATCAAGCTACCCGAAACTGTCAAATTTTCTAAATCAACTTTGAACCTTATGGTTTAGCGATAAAGTTGAAAATCTATTAAAGAAATTTGACAGATTGTAGTAGGTTGATGTGCTGGCGTCTGTACATATTATCACGAACAAAAAGCGAATGTAATCTAAAAACTCACTCTGAAAACGTCTTCCATTGCAAGCTCTTCGCCAACTCAGTCTTTTAAAATTCAAATAAGTACTAGCAGATAATTCGTTCCGCATGATACCATTATTTCTAGTTTATTTAAAATTTACAATCATAACACGACGTGGTATTTGAAGAAAACATCTCATATTCTGAGAAACTTGAGGTTCTGTTTATAAACTATGGAAGAGCTAGCTCGACCATCGTGATCACTTCATTCATTGGTAGCAAGCAACTGAATCCATCATGAAGTATATTGGAATTGCTGCAGTGGTATTTTTAAAAATTATTTGTATCGAAAGTGTAAGTTTAAAAGAATATTTGTGATGTATCTTTTTTGTATTCTAAACTGAGACTGTTTTAGTGATTCTGTGATTTTAGAGAATGCTGCCGATTGAATGTATGACCCATCGTCCGACATCGTCAGTCGTTGATGGTCTCCGGTCAGTTGAGGGCGACGAGTCCGCGAATCAAAAAGTCATCGGTTTGCGAGCACCATACGATGACCGGGAATCTGAGGAATATCCTGACTATGACAGAAAACATGGTCCTGAAATGACCAAAAAGGTAGGTATAGAAAAATCCGAGAGATTTTGAGTCAAGAATAGTGTTGCTTGTTTACTAATTAATCACTCACTTGTGTTTTCAACTAATTTACAGCCATGTGCCGTCATAGTATTGTCCAACATGCAAAACCCGAACATGCAGTCTCTGTTACGCAAATACAGATATGACGCAAACGGTTAGAGCATTTAGCATATTTTGATGAATTAATGTGCGTGTCTTAGTTTTACCGTTTTTGTTCGGTTTCCGTTAATTTCTCTTTATTTATAGGTGTGTTGATTCCGAGCAGTGTGAAATACTTCATGAAGTTGCCGCAAGGTCTTCAATCGTCGCCTCTCCTCGTGCCTTTGAACGACCAGGCCTTTACAGCTTCAGGCGGATTTGTAAGGTATGTTAATCCATTTTAACCTGACGTGAACCATCACTACATTACATCCCTTTTCCGGACATTTAGCTCTGACCATTTTGCCTTTCACTTAGTAACATTAACGACCTGACGTAAAAAATTGTGATAATTACAGGTACTACAAAGAAGTTCCTCCAATTCCTCATTCCTGGTAATATATTTAATGATCATTTTAATCGATTGCAACCAAATAAATAATGTGCGTTTTATTTTGTAATTTTTCTAAATCATCTTTTTTCCCATTCCGGGTAATATAATGATTGAATACCATATTTAACACATTTTAATCGATTGTAACCAAATAAATTATTTGCAATGCTTTTTATTTATTATTTGCGTTTGATTTTGCCATATCATGTTAATTACAAGATATTCTCTAAACTATAAAGAAGGTGAAATAGCCTATAGATAATCCAACCCGTCCTTAATAATTTTATGTCAAGTCATTGAACACGTGTACCATATGTTATTTCTCATATGCCAACGTCAACGAAGATCGCAAACAACGAGGATCGTGGGAACTGAACTAGTGTAGAAATTGTTTGACCTTCATAAAGTAGGGAAATTTATAATAAAAAACCTCATTATAATCGTAAGACACGAGACGATGAAGATGTTTACAGATTTCTCGGCAAGAATCACCGATGTGGCAATATAGGACAGTCCAATAACTTGATTGAATTAGGCCACCTCTTCTTCAACAACCTATAGGCATAGAATGGGAACAAGTGGTATTTGAGAAGCCCGGATGACGTCAAGCGAAACGTGTTTGGTTTTATTAGACGTCCTTCTCTTTGAGTATTAATTAACGGCTCATAATCGATTTAACAAGTTTAATCCAAATGAGAGCACTCAAAATATTTGTACCGTTCGAAACCAACGAATTGGATCGGATTAAGATGATATCGAGTCATTTTCAGTAATATGATGACGTTTCTCTTATTACTTTACTTACCAATTTAAAATAGATTATTTCTTTGTTGACTCCATTATCCATAGCGAGACGTAAAAGCAGTCAGGGCTAACATTAATTTATGATTACTTAAACCATTTACAATTTATGTTATGTCTTCAAAAGTTATAAACTCCATGGTTTTCCACTCCAACAATTTCAGAACTTTCCGTCTGACTTCCATATTTAACGTTACTGTGAACTTGAAGAAGTTCAAAGGCAAAGATTAATGATTTACTTAAGTAAAAGTTTTCCGTTGTTATGCCTTCCCTTTCTGTATCCTGGTCTTGGGGTACATACATCTAGTCACGTATCCAAGGACCCACAATGTTTTCCAAAGCTATAATGGGCGATGAGTTACGCACGCTTCTTCGGTAGACAAAAACTGTACTGCTTCACTGAGCACTAAGCGAAAGTTCAAGGCTAACATGAAGAACAAAAACACTCCATAACTAAACTCTCGATACTTATCGGCGTAGAAACCATGACGCCCGTAGGACTGACGCCTTGGGACGCCCACGTCAGTGCGCATAGATCGCATATCGATGTTAAAATACCTGTATACCACACTGAAGGGTGTGGCAAGGAAAGGTAAGGTACATGATAAAAGTAGCAAATATGTGGCTTGCCTAGCGAGGTGACGTCTTTGGGGAGAGGCTAAATTCTCAGGTTGGCTAGACGAAAGATAATAAAACTAGGAGTTAGAATACCCCGTTTGTAATCAATCCAATAGGTATTTAATTTTCATACGTATTGGATTTATTACAAACAGGGTGTTGTCAGAAACTAATCTGTTGGTTTCAAATTGAATTTAATAGATGAGAATTTTATCCGTATGGTCAATTTCTTCACAAAGAAGATTAACAAACTATGAGACGAGACCATTATCAGCAATGTTTAAAATTTGTTGAAATAAAAGATTACTCGTCTAAATATTTATCTTAATAATAGATTTCGCAAATCAATATGACGTAGGTATCATTGCCCTTTCCTAGTCCTCACTTGGATTAAGAGTACCAATGACATCATTGGATGAATCAACATCAGCTTATCATTCATTAGCATCTGTTGTAAGTATCGATAAAGTCAAGAGTTTCTTGACTGCAGTATTGGCAAAATAATCTACTAGAGCAAATTCATCTACAACCAAAAATTCAAATGAATCCGAATATTTTTCGTCCATTATTATGGCATTTAGGAGGAATTGCATTTGGCAGACATATTGGAGTCACAGTATGGTGTTATTGGCACACAGGTGGAGGCTGACTTCGGATTTGTTATTCTATCCTCAGGTCTCGATGTTTTCCTGCTGCAAAATGGATAATTCCAGAGGCAATATCGAAAATTATTCAAATTGTGGAAGTGACATTCTCTTAAACACTTAAAAACTGGGCATAACGGAACTCGTATTAAGATTCCTTCAAACAAGTGCGACACGCCATAAAATCGCGCGCGACACAAAGGCACCGCAAGACGCGCAACGAACGGTGCCTTTGTGTCACCTGTCACAAGATTCGTGCGATACTGATCACAAAATAAAGTAGTGTTGGTTTAACCTAAGGCTTGTACTACCGATCCGATCCTGGTCCGATCAGGACCAGGCCCGTGCCGGACGGCGCGTACGTGTTCCACGCGCGCCTCAAAGAGATGTCAGCATCATTCAGAGGGGCCCGTCAGGGCCGAAGCCTGCCGGGTCAGCGGGATTGTCCGAAAGGGTTACCGCTGGCTCGGAACATAAAGGGCTAAGGAAGGAACACGGGTGGGTTTTAGTCAGTAAGAGTCTGACAATCCCTTCCGCTCCACCCAGAGCGGGAGGGGTCATTTGACGATTTCCCATCCTCGAAAAAAAAAAAGGCTTGTAACTATGGTGTGTGTGTGTTTGTCTGGTTGTGTGCATGTTTGTATGCGTGTATGTGATGTGTGTGAGGGGCTATATCAAAGCTTCGGTGGAGTCATAATTACGATAATTTTAAAAGAGCTGAAGTTGGATTTTCTTACATGTGGAGGTTGAGCAGTCTTTTAGGTCGCAGATTTGGCTAACTTTATTGTAAGTGTTGGGAAAACTCAGAGCACATATTTCAATGAAACTAGGCACTTTTGAAGAGGTCAGTCAGAAAGATGAAGCTAGTTGCCTATTCCAGAGCGTAGTAGGTTCTTATATGGAGAAGAACGGGCAAGAAACTCCATGGACTCTCAAGCCACATTGAGGTAAAGCTAGACAAATCTCAACTGAAAAAGACTTTACCACAATAAGTTGTTTACCATCCCATCATCATTACAAGAGGCAATATACAATCGGTAAGGGTGTACTAATGGCGACCATAAAAGATAGACACATCTTCCATTTCTATTACTTATACGTTATTTATTACTGTTAGTTTCAAGTGTTCGTATATCGAATCGACTGCAGTTGTATTTACTCTGAGAATATGAACAATACACATTCAATAGTATCACTTTAGCATTATTGAGCTGCATTTGATCTGCTCGCGTAGCATGACTAATATGACTACCTAGTATCTCTACCAAGAATTAACAAAGTTCTTTCTATCCAACTCTACATCTCTTACGAGCACGGGGCGACCTGTAGCCTCGCGTTTCTATGAAGACAAAGATATTAAATAATTTCCATAGCAACGGGGAGCAAATTTTAAAATCAATATAATATTCTTGTTTAGGTCCAATATGAAGTTAGGACAAGTGTCAAAAGTAGAGAAAAATTGGTCATCATACTTGACATTGTAGACTGAAGAATAGAAATAGAATAGTATAATTTTTATTTATAAGTTCACATATAAATTACATAGAAGTTACATCATTACAAAGTTACATATTAATATTATGAAGAAAATATTAAACTACTTATGCCTAAAATAAACCTAGTGTATAACTTATAATATTGGTTAAAGGCGTACTGAATTCAATAGCGACCTGCCTGATGTAGGATTATTCAAACCTGTTTTAGGCCATTACTTAACAACGCTGACTGCTTTAGTGGACTATTATGTTACTGAACATAGAGCTAGCATTGATACATAATAAATATTTTTAAATAGGTCTGGTTTTTTACAGATGAAAATCTGACCAAATATTGACCTGGCTGACTTGGTACTCTTTCTCTTTTCGTTTTTCAGGGGCTGTTTATGGAAATGTCGACTGTTCCAGTGCGAAAAAGAGATGGATACAATTACAGGAGGTAGGCACAGAAAGCGCTGAATACCTACTTTAAAGCGCAGCCAGTTTATAGTGTTATCAGTCCGTTAACCGAAATTCGTTGTTTAACACAGCGGTCTTATCTAACCCAGTAAGTATAAGTTAGGTAAAATCTATATATTAGGTTAGGTTACACAAAGAGTTTTCCTGTGAGGATATTAATATAATATGCCATATTAATATCCTCACAGGAAAATTCTAGAATTCATCAGTGTTGAAACATGAACTAATATGTGCTTCTGCAATCTAATATTTGACTTCCTACGTGTAAAGGCTCCTACAAACAGGCGCGACACGCGATATAATCGCGCGCGACACAAAGGCACCGCTCGTTGCGCGACTTGCGGTGCCTTTGTGTCGCGTGTCGTGTCGCGCCTGTTTGAAGGAGCCCTAAGAGCAACAACTCACGTTTTTCAGAAACCTTTAGATTTTTTCTTTAATGATATGAAGCTGTAAGATATAGCGTTTATCAATCAACACCTGTCTGCATTTACAAATCAAGATATTACGTCGCATACTTCTGGAAAACTACGTGTATGTGTCCGAAAAGTAGACCTGGTCTGTAAGAAGGAATGATTCACGTACCCCCCAGCCATTACATTGCCCATACCAGTAACAATCATATCTGCAAACCTCCATAAAAACTCACAAGCAAAAAAAAGTAAAGGACTCCAATTTTCAGCGGGATTGTCCGAAAGGGTTACCGCTGGCTCGGAACATAAAGGGCTAAGGAAGGAACACGGGTGGGTTTTAGTCAGTAAGAGTCTGACACTCCCTTCCGCTCCAACCAGAGCGGGAGGGGTCATTTGATGATTTCCCATCCTCAAAAAAAAAAGGACTCCTATTTAGAGTTGAAATCAAATCACATGACCAATTTTTTTTTACTCCAAGACTCCAACGAGTTTCACAAACTTAGTACCTTGTAATAAAATAGGCGAAAAGTAATACTTTCCCACCGTTACCCTTTATAAAGACCCCGAATGACGAGGGACGAAACTGGGATTAAAGAAATCCAGCCGAGAACGGTTCATTTTGTAAACGAGGCATCAAAGTGGTCCATCAAAATATATATCCTGCACTAATGCTCGGTTCCTATAAAAAAAAAACTGGCTAAGTGCGAGTCGGACTCGCACACGAAGGGTTCCGTACCACAAGGCAAAAACGCCGAACAAAACACGTTTGTCGTATGGGAGCCCCCTTAAATATTTATTTTATTGTTTTTAGTATTTGTTGTTATAGCGGCAACAGAAATACATCATCTGTGAAAATTTCAACTGTCTAGCTATCACGGTTCATGAGATACAGACAGACAGACCGACGGACAGTGGAGTCTTAGTAATACGGCCCCATTTTTACCCTTTGGGTACGGAACCTTAAAAACGAATCGTTTTCCTTTTTTTATTGCCAAACTGGGCATATAAATAGATTCGTAAGCAAATTTTACCTGTGATAGCTACTTCCATATGGGACTACATAGCATAGTAGACCCACTATGCAAAGCTATGATGTCTTTGCTTCATTATTGGTAAAGATACAAGTCTTCATTTTCACCAATAACGTTTCGTACATTATAGGGATCCGTATAACAAGTGAATGATCCTTTCGCAAACGAATTTCTAAAAAGGATTTTCCAATGTTTGCCGCACGAAACCATAATTCTTATTTTACGCACTCGTGGTCAGCGTCCGGTAGTTTATTTAGCTACTGGCGAGCTCATAAAATTACATAGTTAATGTCTAGACAACGATCAACGTTAATTCTTATAATTACACTAAACAGATTATTAGAATACATTTAATGTTTGAAGAATATAAAAAATTCAGAAAGTTCGCAATGTTGGATTTTCCAAAAGAAACGTAGATCGTTAAACAGTCTCAAGTGCATTTAAAGACTGCACTTATACAAAGGAAATAAGTCGAGTAAATAGGCGAGTTCCTTAGCACATCACACGTGCTACACTTATATCACGAATCGAGAGAGCAACCATTGGCAACGTGCCAACTTCCATACTCGACATAGATAAAACTCTATAAGAGGAAACAATGTATAACGAAAATTGTTACAACCAACCAATTTCAATAGTACATCCACATCAAGGAGCTGCGGCGCGACAAACTCATGTTTAATTCAGTTGGTTGTTTGGTCACGTATTTGTACGATGGCCTTGGTACTGGCTTCATATTCTCTAAGAAAATGGTCACGTATGATGATATTTGGTGAGGATACGTCATGACATGGCGACGACCGATGACTAACTCGTACGATCCTAGCGCGATGTCTTGCTTGACTCCGTCTAACAACTGTATTAAATTGAAGACAGCGAACAATCAACAGCTCTGTCAGACGTATATAATAGTAATGCCGACTTTAAAAACAAGTCCAACAAAAAAAATACTTGATAGATATAAACCTGTCACCGAAAGAACATTGAACCTAATTTGAACACACGATAGGTATGAACAAAACTTTTTTTATTATATTTTTTTTTTCACTTTTTAATTGTACCTACCCCACACAAATTAATATAACACTACTTGCTATCAGTGATAGAAAGCTATTATAACATGACCAATATTATAAACTAAGTGAAAAAAGAACGTATTATTGAAGCTATTTCAAAAAC
The DNA here is from genome assembly GCA_927399505.1 of Luperina testacea. Lineage (NCBI taxonomy): Eukaryota > Metazoa > Arthropoda > Insecta > Lepidoptera > Noctuidae > Luperina > Luperina testacea. The sequence goes on from OV656771.1 coordinate 9,025,973, forward strand.
TACCCAAGCAAAGTTCTTAAAATTTATATGGAACCACCCCTGAAGCATACCTTATCCATTAAAAAATGAGAGAATTTTTTAAATTAAAGGTAAGTAGTTGTTATTGGGGTACACCCTCAAATGAAGGTGTACCCCAATAACAACGTTTTAAATGTGAATCACAAAGGGAAGTTATTTCAATGAAACAAATAGTAGGTACCTAATTAATGTGAGAAATGGTAACAGTTAAATACAATGAAATCCCTCTACTAACTGCGATTATTTCCAAATTAGTAATTCGTAACACTGAATCCTTAGAAATGTTGGTTTATTGTTCAAGTGGATGCTCTGGATTAGGAAAGTGTATTTAGAAATACTGAAATTAGGCATTTTCTAACATAATAATAGGTATGTTAGAAGACAATGAGGTTTTGTTTTTGGGTTGCGGTGACTTCAGAGTTTATTCCGTAATCGTATTACGGAAAATCTAAATAAAAACTAAAATTAGATAGAATTGGATTAAAATTGTAAGGTTTCACTTTAACCTTGTTTAGCTAAATGTTCTCGAATATTTTAAAGCGCTTCTTAAATTGGATTGTTTAGAACAGCATTGGTATTTGTAGACCTTTTTTTGCCAGACCGGCTTTTAAATAACTTGTAGTTTTTTGTTAAATCAAGTTGTATATATACGTCATGGCCTGGGTAACATTTAATTTTATGAAGATTAAAGCTGTATGGTGTTTACTAAGTTTTTTTTTAATGGCTATCCGTTTTAAAATTTAAAATGGCTAAGTACCACATTATTGATTTGCGGATAAACTGACACTATAAATCTCGGTGATTTCGTCGAATAATGAAATAAAGCCAACCGGACCTAAAGCTCCTGAGTTGAGCAAGAAGTCTGATTTAGTTTTCCTATTCAGTACTAAGGATTCTAGTTTTAGCATAATCCTGTTTTTGATTTCGATAAATTCCCGCTCCTACTGTTTGTGATGTGGTTATGAAAGGATCCGGGATCATCTTCATTAGGGACTTCATGCATGACAGTGATTTTGCCGAAAAGTTTCTCATTCATATCAAATGATAATTTAAGGCATATGAATATGAACATTATGGTCAAGCTCCTTGCGTGGTGGTCGAAACTGCAAGCTGTAACAACACACTTTGTGCGTTAACACCACTTAAAGGCAAGTCTAGCACAACATGTTGCGTATTAAATAAGTTCAAATGAAGACGGCGAATGAAATCCAGAAGTACGATGCAGAGAAGAGTTTCTAGGAAGATAATCTGCAGTCATCACAGTTTCGATTATTTTCTTTGTTTGATGACAATCATCAAACAAAGAAAATAATCGAAACTGTCGTTTAGATACAGTTGCTAGTTAACTACAGACCATTTCATTGCCAAAATGTCGCAATTTGTCATAGGTCATATCACCATAAAATATCGCTTAATAAACTAATAAAACTATCGAGAAGGCATTATTACTAGTCGAAGAGACCACGCACGACAAATTAGGTACATCCTTTTATGCTGCAGCGAATGCGGTGACATCATCCTTATGGGTCATGAATTATATCCCACACTAGTGACATAGGTAGGTTGTTTAGCACGGAAATTCAAGAAATATTTTGGGATTTGAAATAAAAACATAATTAGGAAGTTATTATTTTGGGTTGAACCATGAAAATTGGCTTAACATGCTGAAGATTTATAGTCTGAAATTCTGAATGTTTTGATTAAAAAAAAACAAATATTTTGAACAGTATCAACATTAATCGTGATCGTATTTTCTCGTCATTGCTGTCCGAAGAGTTAATTGATGCTCTAATAAAAGTCGTGTACCGTAAGCAAATTTCAATCGTACAAAATGAAACGAGCACGATATGTCAAAACAAGATTTTCTATTGCCAGATGAAATTGAGTCATAGCTTAGGATTCAACGCAATTTACGCGTGAGTAGAGAAAGTTTCAAGCCAACGCCGACCATAGAAGTCCTCTACTTACGCAATTACATGAGCGACTGAAAATGTCAAGTGAATAGAAAATATTCACTTCCACGAAATAAGTGGAAACCTTAAATTTTCACGAAACTGGGTGAAACTAAAAATAAGTTGATGGTTTAACTCTGCGTAATCATTATTTACGTCAACCTCAAACTATTTTAGTTAAAACGTATGTTTAACAGAATAATCGAGAATAGATTCAGGGCAAGGTTATTGGCAAATCACAATAAATTGGTTTACATTGATGACATGATGTGTCAAGTTATCCAGAATAGCGTCGCTTGTGTCATTAAGCGTTCGTTTATAAAAACAATTTGTCTTGGCCTTAACGTACCGGTTATTTTGGTATCGCCGTTCAAAGTAGGTCGACAGCACATGGTAAGAATCTATCATAAAGTTGCGACACTGCACCGGTGTATGCACGTAATTAGATGTGTACCAAAATACACCTTTTATGGGCTTGTGTCCCGGTTTTGTGTAATTTGTAATGTTCGTACGTTTTCTACTGAAATTTAAGTAATTTCTGTTAGGAAGCTTTATTATTACTTATAGATTTACGCAAAATTAAATTTTGCGTAAATCTATAATACTGCCCCCGATAGGAAAAAAGACGCATCTAACAGTTTTTCCAGATTTGAGTTATGTATATTGCCGAAATCAGAAAAAAAACGCGCGTCTGCCTATATTTTTTATATTTCTCTAACTTCCTCCAGTGCGGTTTTAGCACAACAAAATAGGGCGCTTCTGTTCATTTTTTACACCCGATTGAAGATGAAAAGACGAATTTATGTGAAACTTAATTAAAAAGTCGCATTTATGTAGATAATGTCATTATACTTTATAGTTTTTCTTTTAGTTCAGTAATATAAAAGGCGCATATTTGTCCCTATTTCTGAAAGGAAGTTAATAAGACGCAAATAGGTATTTGCGACTAACGCGCTAAAAAAAACTGTTTTCACATTAAGAAAAAAAGACCACATCTGACCACTTGCGCCCTATTTACTTCATAAAATTGTTTTAGCATAGGCGCATTTGCCATAATCGTCTTAACGTTGAATAAAAAATTGTGTTTTATTTACAAATAATAAATTAGGCTATGACTTATATGATAACCACGAACCCACTGTACTATTTCTGATATACTACCTTAGATAAAAGGATTATTAAATATTTTATAAACATTTTACCTAAGCCAAGGGCTGTCTACATACTTTCTAATTCTTAAGAAAAAAGGCGGAAATACCTATATGCGCCCATTTATGTTAAAATCATTTATTAGATAGATAAACTAAATACTTAGAAAAAAAGTACAGCCAAAAGCGTTTGAAATTTAAAGGACGCATCTAGCCGTTTACGTCTATTCAATTAAGTATGTATGTAATATTTTCCTTAATTTTTTATGCTAAGATGAAACTGTTTTTTCATTATTTTTATTATAATAATTTAATAAATTCATATTATTATTAAACCAGGTTAAAGCCTATTATTAGAGGATATTATTTTCAACTTTAAATATGTAAAATATTAATTTACTCGAAGACAGCATACGATTTCCCGTTTTATTCATTAAAACATTTATTTCTCCGTTTTTACTTTTTGTTAGATACGTCTTTTTAACTATCGGGGGCAGAATAATTTGGGTTCTGCCTTATCAATTAAAAAAATATATATTATATATTGTGGCATGTAAAAATGAGTGATTTTAATATTTCCTGAAATTAAGTTAAAGTGGAGTGGTTTATTTATTTGTGTAAGAATATAATCTGATCATATCTTGCAGGTCTTCATAAGGAAATATCAATATCATAAAAAATATATATATGTATATTCAAAACAGTGACAGAAAAAATAATCTTGATATTTGTTGCAATATTATGGCTAGAGTATTGCTCAGCGGTGTTCCTGGATGTACAGCAAGCATTCGACAGGGTTTGGCACAAAGGCCTGCTGTGCAAAATAAAAAAGGCACTGCCTCACAGTTTTTACCTTCCTTCCTACCTGGCTGATGAAACGTAACTCCAAACTCTCACTTGACAACAAGCTCCTCATCTACAAAACCATTTTGAAAACAAAATGGACATACGGCATCCAATTGTGGGGAAGCGCATGTAACACAAGCATATCAATTGTTCAAAGGCTACAAAATGGCATACTGCGAACAATCTCAAACGTACCATGGTTTGTAACTAATGCTGAACTGCACGAGGCACTGAACATTAGAACGGTAAAGGAAGAGGTGGCACTGGCTGCCTCCAACTGCAAAACCCGGCTTGAAAACCACCCAAACGAACTTGCTTCTGTACTAACACATATTACGTACCCCAGACGACTTAAGCGCCACAATATCCAAGGCTTGGAGGCGCGATGGTAAAAATACGACGGGGGTTCTGCCACTGGAAAGAACCCGCCAAACGCCCACATACACCTATCTGCTTATAGTCTTAGGACTGAGGCAGAAAGGGGAATAATAAAAAAAAAATAAAAAAATATTATGGCTTTAATAATTTATCCAACTGCTCTAACTCCTGCCAACAAATTGAATAAGAACAGGGAATCTATATCCCATATTATACTAGATAAAATAGCTGGAAAACGAAGACTCAGAAAACAATGGCAACAATTTAGATGCCCCAACGATAAAAGAAAATTAAACTACGCTGTTAAGAAACTCAAAAAGTTTTTAGACGAGGACAGAAATAATAGTGTCCAGGCGTCCCTGAGCAACCTTGATGCTACAGCTGCTACCGACTATTCACTGTGGAAAGCTACCAAAAAAATAAAGCGCCCTAAAACGGTGTCTCCCCCACTTCGGCAAGCCAACGGGTGCTGGGCTCGAAGTGACGAAGAAAAATGTACAACATTCGCCGAGCACTTAAAAGGCGTGTTTCAGCCGCATTCCTACGAGGGGCCCCCAGAGCACAAAGAAGAATTTCTTAGAGAGGTTGAGCTGGATTGTGATTCAACTACAAGCCCTGACATAAAGTTTACAAAGCAAGAACTAACTAGAGCTATAAATAACGTAAAACCTAAAAAAGCCCCTGGCTACGATTTGATAACTGGCATGATTCTGCAACAACTTCCAGATTCTGGCCTAACCTTCCTGCTATCTATTTACAATGCCATGTCAAGACTTTGCTTTTTTCCTCCTCAATGGAAAACAGCTAAAATCCTAATGATTCCTAAACCAGGAAAACTTCATGAAGACCCGAAGTCATACCGGCCTATAAGTTTGCTTCCAATAGCTTCAAAAGTTTATGAATCGCTCCTTCTATTACGTTTACTGCCTATAATCAAAGAAAAACATTTAATACCCGACCATCAATTTGGGTTCCGACAGAGACATGGTACAATAGATCAAGTCCACAGGCTCGTTAGTAAAATTCACAATACATTTGAAGATAAGGAATATTGTGCTGCTGCATTCCTTGACATCTCTCAAGCGTTTGATAGAGTTTGGCATGAAGGTCTCCACTATAAAATAAAATGCAGCTTCCCAAGCAACATCTTCTTAATCTTGAAGTCGTACTTGAGGGATAGGTGTTTCTTTGTGCAGAGTGGCGAAGCTGTATCAAAACTATGCCCTATTATTGCTGGAGTTCCTCAGGGCAGTGTGCTTGGACCTATTTTATATTTGATTCATACTGCCGACCTCCCAATATCAAATTTAGCGACTACAGGAACTTTTGCGGATGATACAGCTATACTGGTGTCCCATACTGATCATAAAGTCGCTTCAGCTATACTGCAGACCTGTTTGAACGACATAGCCCTCTGGCTGAAAAAGTGGAGGATAAAAGCCAACAAGACCAAATCCGTAAATGTCACATTCACTAAGAGGAAGGATACCTGCCCTCCAGTACAGTTAAATATGATACAAGTGCCTCAAGCTGGACATGTCAAATACCTTGGTTTATACCTCGACAGACGTCTTACTTGGAAAAAGCACATTTTCATGAAACGGAAGCAACTTGGATTGACACTAAGAAAGTACTACTGGATAATAGGTCGAAAGTCACAATTACACCTAGAAAATAAAACCCTTGTATACAAAGCTATAATCAAGCCTATATGGACCTATGGCATTCAGCTATGGGGAACAGCATCACACTCTAACATAGAGATCATACAGCGATTTCAGAACAAGCTTCTAAGATCAATTACAAATGCCCCATGGTTTGTTCCAAATGAAGCACTACACCGTGATCTGAAAATACCGACAGTCAAAGAGGAAATAAAACGCTATATCACCTCATATAAAGAAAGGATAACTCGCCACCCAAATAACCTGGCAAACAATCTAATGGATAAAAAAGGCATACGAAGGCTAAAACACAAAATTCCACAGGATTTCATTGGACAAACTTAGCTTGATGCTTTATAAATACTAGGATGTGTCATAGGACGCATACCGAGCAAGACATCTAACACGTCATCAAAATTACTGAATGTCCTAATACACAGTGACAGATTGTAAAAAAATAGTCAAAAAAAAATAAAAAAATAATTTATGATATCATAGGTTTATAAAGGGGATTGAAGATTTTTATATGGAGCCTGGCATACCTAATGACGCTCCATTTTCATTGTTTTTCAAAATGGCAGTCACACATGAAACCTATTATCGATAAATAGCGCGACAGTAGGTTATATAAACCAACAAAATTTTTCAACTAAGGTGCAGCAATGAAAATAATCAACAGCACTGCTAGCCGACAATGTAAATAAAACCATGTTACACACATGCTACATAATAATAATAATAATACATACATAATACCAGATTAAATATTTTATAAATAGAATAAATAATTTACAAGGCTAAGCAAAACCACATCAATATAAATATTAAATAGGTAGTTAAGACTTGTACACTGACAATGACACCTACTAGCTAAGTAATGAGTGACACTGTCAGACTGCAAAGTGAAAGTCATGAACATTTTATTAAGGTCGCACTAACCCTGACTTTGACAAGGGTTGTCAGGAAACAAGGGTTCAACTAATGTTACCGATTATGTCAATACAGTATTGTTAGAGCTTATTAAATGCCATTATTATTTACGTTTATATACCTATATTACCTATAATATACCAAGTGCTATTGCAAGAAGGTAAACAGTAATGTATAAGGTATGCAAGTCAAAATTAAGTAGGTAGATACTTACAATATTTCATGATTAAATCATTTTAATAGGTACTTACTTATTTCGAATTGACTAATATTAGATCTATCACTAAAGCAAAACAATACCTGCTTCAGTGATAAAATGATTTTATGTTAAGTACCGAAAGTCAAGTAGGTCTTGTTGGTTATTGGGTTTATTTATCAACGGTGATTAAAGTTAAGTACATACTATACAAACGTCAAAAATGTATGAACAATTTTTATGAATAAAGGGGACAATCATCAAGCATAAATAGTACACAAATCAGCTTATTTAAAAAAAAAATTATTTGAACAGAAAATCCTGATTACATACCAAACAAATGAAAGTATTAATTACTTGAACATTCTATGAATGGAATTTGTATAAAAATAAACAATTCTAATATGAGAAGTTGAAGTATTTTTAGTTAAAGTACAGATGCCAGCACATCAAGCTACCCGAAACTGTCAAATTTTCCCAATCAACTGTGAACCTTATGCTTTAGCAATAAAGTTGAAAATCTATTAAAGAAATTTGACGGATTGTAGTAGCTGGATGTGCTGGCGTCTGTATGTTTAATTACCAAATGCTGCATTAGCTGTTACGCAAATACTACATTTCTAAAAAAATTACTTATCTAGTCTAAATTGATGCAGACAAATACCAATGCTCAATCATGTCTTTAGATTTGAAAGAAGACAGTTGAGAAGAAGATAAGATTAGGATAAGACATAATAAATAAGTTTATCAAATCTGTAAGTGTACTATAAAATTGATTGACATAGGAAAAGTCTAAGGTTTTACATTTTATTAACCTTTGGAAGGGATATTTTACTGCCCCCCAAGCCTTAGTGTATGCAGTATGCCATCTGCAGGTACCAGGTACACAGAAATCCTAGGAGCTTGCAATTGAAAATGCTTTTTGCAGTAAACCTCACCATTGTATTATTATGGTTTAAAACAGAAATAGGAACTGAAGCTTATAATAAAAACTGATATTCTTTTGTTCTGTTATTGGTACTTCGTACAGTAACACAAAAAACCACAATAACATTGGACTAAATTATTGACACAGAAAAGGATGCAATATAAATGAATGAGGATGACCTTGCATTGAACATTTTATGCAGTTATGTTAATAATATTCAAATCTACTGATTACATTTATATTTTATTCTGAATGTAATTACTTAAGTGCTTAAAATACTAATGTACCTATGGTATTTAGAAATTCACTTTTACACAACTGAATTATATAATATTGAATGTGATAATTACCAAGTCTTCCTTATGGTCAAGAGTCCTTTCGCTGGCCTTCTCCCACCTGCATCTGTGATGACTGAGAAACGGTCACTCAAACTTCTTTTCACCTCTAGAATGCGGCCTCCTGATGACAGCCTCAAAGACTTCCCAGTCACGAGTCCCTGTGACTTCTTAGCACGATAATCAACGGGCTCATCGACTTCCCCACCTTCCAAATTCAGTGATACTCTCTTGGCCTGCTTCTTATACTTCAAAGCAGCCTCTGACACGTGGCCATTAAACTCACGGTTCTTATTAAACCCACGCTCACTCTCACCAAACCCTTGGACGAAACAGAGCATAATTTCATCAGGATACGACTCCTTCATCTAGAAGGTCATAACTAATATTCGATTAATGCAATCCACTCGCGTAAGGTAACAACAGTCAACGATTAGCTACACCAACTTTAATTTGCTAAGAAAGCGAGTCACAGGTCATTTTCAAACACGAAAACAGTACAGACTTCTCTGAATTTCGATTAAAACTTATTTTGTTATGGTGTACGCAACTGGGTTACTAAAACACATTCAACATCGATAACTTTGCAATAAAATGGTAAATCACGAGGTCGACACAACGGAATTCGGTATTTATCAAATAAAATTCACAGTTTAACTGTCCCTTTATTATCACGAAATCACTATTGTTCGAAAAATCGAAGGATTTATGTAGGCCGCCGAAAAATATCGGGGTAAACTGACATTTCTTTCACGTTCGGTAACCGCCCGTAAGTCGCGATGCGTTCGGAAACAATCTTACACGGCCTCGGCTGTTTGCGAACTGACACCGGTTTGGCCGCCCCCACTCGGCCTAGCGTCCACGCGGCGACTCACAAAATGTGCGCCGCGTCGCAAACTCGCAATGAATGAAGAACATGACGTCGTTTTCTATGGCACCTGTCAAGTGCCAATTTTTTACGGCAAGTGTTCGTTGAGTTATTAAATTGGAATTACAGCCCACATGATAATTCCGAACCTACTTTATAATTTCCTAAAACCCAGACCTAAGTACAATAGGTAATTCACACAATTATTGCTCCAGGATCTTTCATGATGGATTCATTGTGCCATTTTTATAATCATCATAATGATTATCTTAAGACAATTCGACATACAACGAACCGTGGCCGTAGCCCTGTGGGCCTCTAAGACCGCTTCAGTGCAGCAGTGAACTGACGTGAGGGAAAATTACCATGCCCAATTACCTCGCCTGGCGTACCTACGCCTTACTTAAGGTTAGTAGGTAATAGCGGTAGGTAAGGTAAGTTGTTAATAACACGCAAAGAAGTTGATGATAAAATCCCTATTGCCATATTCATACAACCTATTCTATGATGATGAATATAGAATAGATAAATCTTCTGTTTTATTTTGTGGCACCCATGACCCACGAGCCGCCCCATCACAGACTATGCTGTTCTCTTCCATGGCCCTAACACTATGTACAGGTTGCTTTGGAATTTGTCGCCGTTGATTTATTGCCAATCAATAAGCACTATAAAGTTATCGGTTTAGCTCTCGAATTTTTACTAATTAATAATGTTGTTAGAAAGCCTCAGATAAATAATTTCTCGGTAGACAGGCGGTATATTACTATGAAAATTAAATGTTATTCTATTGCGTGACGGTCCGTTTGGATCGATAACGGGAAAACAAAGCAAAGTGAGGGATCGTCAGGGTTACCGGGAAGCAAACTCACTTGAAATGCTGAAAGTGTCGTAAATAGCCATTAAAAAAAAACTTCGGATACAATGAAAAGTGTTTGCTGTAAACACTTTTCATTGTATCCGAGGTTTTTTTTGTACTTCAAATCAATTTTCATCACATCTATTTAAAAAGAGCTAGTGTATTCTTCGTAAACAGGGACTAAAATAGCTCTTTATTCCCTAGGAACTAAAAGTGATTTGAATTTGTAATGTGGATATTGTTAAGTAGGTAGTAGGTAGAAGTTCCAATCACCAAAGAGATCAATCACGAACATTGTATGAACAAGTAACAGGCTGTATGAAAAATCAAAAGGCGCGAGCCAAATTAAAAATAAAAACTTTTTTACAAAAAAAACAACCGACTTCCGAAAAAAACACTATAAAGTGAAAAATAAATTTAATTTCGAAATTCGGTGTCGTTGGTTCTGGATTTTCGGTTTTTTGACCGACTCACAGTCGGTATCAGAAAAAGTTTGTTCGTTCAAGATCTTGTAGAATTACAATTCAATCTGTCACACTTTTAATTCAACCTGTCACTCGAGATGATCACGAGATATTACATTTCTCTGTGAAATCGTGCTTCTTGTGGGAAAGCAAAACCACGTAGCGATTACACTATTCAAATAGAAATTAATAAGGCGATTACTAAAATGAGAGAAGATTTTGAAAGGAAAACAGACTCACTTTTTAACGAAAACGAGCAAAGACTAAAAGATATAGAAATAATAAACAAGAAAATTGAAAAATTAAACATAGAAAACGAGAAATTGAGGAATGAGATTAAAGACTTAGACAAATTAAAAACGGCAAAACACCTGAAATGTACTGAGAATAACTGCAAGAAAATAGTACTCTACGGTTTTCCTGAATATTATAAAGAGCCAGAATATGACCAACAATGTAGATTAATTGATCTATGTTATGAAAAACTAAATATTGACCTCACAGGGTATATAGAAGAAACTTATAGACTAGGCAGAAACTATAATCAAAACCGCCCCTTAGTAATAGAACTCATTAGTAAGAGAATGATAATAATAATAAATACGTTGTAGAAAATAAACACTGCCTTCAAGGAACAAGATTGTTCTTATCTGAATTTTTAGATGAAAACGCAAGATTGGAAAGAAAGGAAATGCGTGAAGAAATGCTGAAAGCAAGGAAAAAGGGACTATACGCAATAATAAGAAACAATCAGTTGTTTATAGAGGGTAAAAGAACAGAAATACAGAAGAAGCAATCCGACATATACGCTAACAATCAACAAGTAAATAATGAAGAGAACCAAACTCAACATATTATAAATGAAGATAGCGACGATCGTACTTTTCGAAACCCCAGACCAACCATTTAAAATTTTGTACCAAAATATTCAAAGCATTTATAACAAGCAACACCTTCTAGAGGCTTTCATCAACGATCAACCCATCTACAAAGCAATATGCATGTGCGAGACCTGGCTCACCAAAGATAAATTAGAAACTGTGCAATTTAGTGGGTATAAAACTGCAGCATCGTATTGTCGCCGTTCTCGAAGTGGTGGCGGAGTGTGTATTATTTTAGAGGATAGTGTAGAATGTATAGAGTGTTGTGATATTAGAGATATGACTATTGAATATTGTATAGAAGTATGTGCATGTAAGCTACCAAAGCAAAATCTGTTAATAGTCACCATGTACTGGAATAGGAGAGAGGAAATAATTTTTATTCGTCAGCTAAATCAAATATTGCAATTAATAAACAATAAATACCAAAAACTTAACGTAATAATAGGAGGAGATCTTAACATAAATATCTTAGAAAATAGCGTAAAAACAAACCAATTGATCGATCTCATGCTAGAGTTTAAATTTGAACAACATATAAAAGAACCTACACGTATCTCACAAACTACGTCAACATGCTTAGATTTGATTTTTACAAACTTTAATGATAATAAAATGTACACGACGGTAGAAGAATTGGGTTTTTCAGACCACTGCGGAACAATAATACACATGATACTGAAACAACAAAGTAAACAATCTATTTGGTTTGCTAATAAAAGACTATTCAATAGAAGTAACATTCAAAAATTCAAATCCAAACTAAAGACACTAAACTGGAACGATATTATACAGCCGAATAAAAATGTCGATGAGAACTATCAGTCGTTGCATAAAACTCTGACTGAAATCTTAGATGCATGTATCCCTAAACGAAGACTTAAACTAAAAACAAAACGTAATAATTACTGGCTAACCGTTGGTATTAAACAATCTTGTAAAAATAAAAGACTACTAAAAGTTTTTTCGTCCAAAGTTAATAATTCAATACTTACGAAATACTATAAAAAATATGAAAAAATCTTAAAAAAATCTGTAACAGCAGCAAAAAAATTACATTACATAAATAAAATGAATAAATCATCAAATAAAGTTAAAACCATGTGGAATATTGTAAAGGAACGGACAAACAAAAAAACCAAAAATGAGAAACAAAACATAACACTACAAACAACAAACCTAGTAAGTGAACCTAAACAAGTAGCTAACTTTTTCAATAACTTTTTCGCATCTATCGGGGAAAATACCACCCACAGATCCGGCGGTATACGGAGAGAAACATCAGTGATTAACCCTACTGAAAATACCATGTTTCTTACCCCAGTCGACGGATATGAAGTAAACCAGATCTTAAAGAACCTTAAAAATAAAAATAGTCACGGCATAGACGAACTCCCACCGACTCTGTTCAGACAGTGCGCTGATGAACTTACCTTACCGTTCTATAAATTAATAAATCAATCTTTCGAAGAGGGCACTTTCCCCAATCAACTAAAAAAAGCTTTAATAAAACCTATCCATAAAAAGAACGCAAAAACAGACCCAAATAACTATAGACCAATTTCCCTTCTTCCTACAGCATCCAAAGTCTTCGAAAGAGCAATGTGTGATCGTGTATACTCCTTTTGTGAAAAATATAAGATTTTCGATGACTGCCAAAATGGATTTCGCAAAAACAGATCTACAACGCTAGCTGTTTATAAATACATCCAAGAAACATTAAATATTATAAATAGTAAACAATATGCAATAGGGATTTTACTTGATATGACTAAGGCCTACGACAAAGTGCAATTTAAAATACTATTGAATAAGCTATACGAAATAGGAATACGCGGAAAAGCTCATGACTGGTTCGCATCATATTTAAAGGATAGAGAGCAATTAGTTGAGATTGAATACTACAATCAAAAAACAAAACAAGCACAGCTCATTAGATCTGATGTTAAATCAATACATGCTTCAATTCCCCAGGGAAGTGTTATAGGTTGCCTGCTTTTCCTCATATACATAAATGACCTTCCCAAAAACATAGACGGGCCATGTGTACTTTTTGCGGACGATATCTCGATCCTGACTTCATGCCAAACAAATGCTAAATTAAATGAAAAACTTACAACTATTCTTGAAAAAACTGTAAACTGGATGAGCAACCATAATCTCGAAATAAATTTTACCAAAACCAAATTAATAGCTTTTCACCCTTGGCAGAAAAAGCAAATAAATATAGATTTTACTTTTAACCAACATAAATTAGAAACAGTTAACAATTTCACTCTCCTAGGTTTAACAATAGACACTCATATAAACTGGAAAACACATATACAGACAGTAAAAGCAAAAATTTCAAAGTTTTCATATGCTCTCCGCGAAATAAAAAAGACTACAAACCTACCAACCGCACTAGTCACATACTACGCGTATGCCCACGCTTGGTTTAACTATGGCATCATCTTATGGGGAAATAGCACAGACGCTCCCTCCCTATTTACCCTCCAAAAAAAGCTTGTACGAATAATAACAAATATAGAACCAACAGATAGTTGCAAGCCTTACTTTCAGAAACACAAGATTCTCACCTTAGTTGGTATTTATATCTTAGAATTATGTAAACTAGTCCGTAAATATCCAGATTCTTACAGCACACGGGGAGACTTACAAACAAATTATTCGTTGCGACATCAAAATAGACTAAATTTGCCCCCCTCCCGCCTTAAGCTACATTCATCTAGTCCATATTCAATGTCAATAAAAATATATAATAAATTACCAGAAGACATAAAACAACAAAATAAAACCAGTTTATTTTTAAATAAACTAAAGCAATTCTTAATTAAAAAAAGTTATTACACAGTACAAGAATATCTAACGGATAAATTCAATAACAATAATACATAAAAGATTAAAAAAATACATATTATACTATAATACTTAATATTTATACATATTACATTAATAATAATGAACAATTTTTAAGCAGGTAAAGAAATAAGCAATATTAAATATAATTAAATAAACTATTAACTATATTACTAATAAATGTTAATATATGAATATTTAATAGACAAATCCATAGAACAGACATAATAATATAAATTAGTAATAAAATTTTTAGATTAGATTAAATTAATAAAATGTTACCTTAAATTGTACTTAGAATAAGTTTAGTTTAGTTTTTTTTCATGTATAAATAAGTCCTCTTCCTTAAATTTTTATGTTTTGCTGTGCCCGACAGGGTCCACGATTGTTACAACAAATGTTTCCTACCACCTAAACATATACATTGTGGAATGCAATAAATGATTGAGTATTGAGTATTGAGTATTGATTAGTGCGAATGGCAAATGCAATAGGCAAAGTGTAGAAGTTGCATGAACGATTTTCAAATCACTACAGTACACGTCATACCTACATAGGTATAGCCGACGCAATATTGCATTTCACTAAAGCTTGGTTACATGAAAGCGATGAACAGTCTCACATTATAACGGCTGTCCAAATACAGAGCGTTTTTTGACACCTTAATGTCAGATTGGTAGACCGACCGTTTTCTTTTTTTCGCTGCACTACGTAAGTATAATCAAAGAGATTGGGATTGGATTTGGATTGGTATTTTTTTTCTTAGCACAGATTCATAATGTTATCCTTATAGGATTCTGCCAAAGTGGCCCTTTTAGGCCCACAGGAAGTCAAAATAATATATTTTAATAAAAAAGTTTATAAAACATGATCGCTTTGTCTTGAATTATTAAGCATTTTTGGAACATTTCGCGTAACACACTATCAGCAGCAATGGATTTCATTTTGGCAGTCCAATAAAATTGATTGCGTTATTTTTGTTGTTGAGCAGATACATTTTTCGAACATATGAAGCAATGGATTATCAATATCCTTCAAAATGATTCAGATTGATATTGATAGTCTGTTACGTAATTAGGGTGAAGATAATCTTGTAGGTAAAGGTAACGAAATGTGGATAGAAGCGTCCACCGCTAGCTGATATTTGCATGCCGAATAATAGAGAACGGGGGCCTAAAAAGGCCACTTTGGCTAATCATAAAAGGATAACATTATGAATCGTAATCGTCAGTTAACTGTTAAGTTAATCGAATCAGATCCCATTGATGAAAGATTTTTCAGTAATTTTTTTTTGCCTGTGCTAAAATACTAATCAGTCCAATCTAAATCCAATCCCTATCTCTTTGTTTATACGAGTACCTACATAGTGCAGCGAAAAAAATTTGGCCGGACACCATAACTCTATCAGTGATGGTCGTTTTACTCCAGGGACAAAATGCTGCTGACAAAAATTATCAGTCGACATTACGTAAACGATAACGTCCATTGTTTCATTACTAGTTCCTATCCTGTGTATGTAGGCAACATCAAAGTTTGGTTTTCCCGTATCCTAGGAGATTCCTGTAGGTACTGGATTATATTGATCGTTTACACCGACTACCCTGTTTTCGTTCGTGTCGCACTTACGACTTACGGAATTGGCGTCCTGTTAATTAAGCGTCGTGATATGACGAGAACTTTTATATCAAAGAACAAGTTAATTTTGCGAAATAAGTGAGAAAAATTTAAGAACCGACCCTTTCTTTGACACAGACTCGACTGTATCGTGCAAAAGTTGCGAAAACAGGACGGGAAATTATAAGACCAGAACTTGGGTATATGGAACTTATTCAGAATCTATAAAAATGATAAATAACTCTAATACCTCTCGCCATCACTAATCAAGTCATCACTGACCTATTGATGGCGAGACTAAAGTAGGTTTGCACAAACACTTTTACACGTAAATCATATATATATTTTTAAACTAGATGAGGACGGCGTTTCCTATCTGACTATTCTGAGAAGAAAGGCCGAAACAAACTCAGAGGTCATAGTCTCTTTTAAAGTCCAGACATAATCTTAGTCAGGTTGTATGAAGACCATGTAGGTCGATGTCCGAGATGGTCTTTTGAGGAAAGAACCACACAAAAATGTAGAGGACCTGTCCAGTCAGTGCACGCATTTGTCAGAAATCGTGCAGCTCAACTCAAGACTTAAGGAGCTCAACGATTCGACGAACAATACCAAAGAAAGGACATTTGGTAGGCCACATAAATTACTCAAACTGCCAGACCATGGAGTGAATAATAAAAAAATATAAAATAAATGACCCACATCGTCTTCACATTCACAATAATTAAAATAATGTAATACTTTACTTTGCTGAAAACGATTTAAAACTGGGAAAAACTAACATCCCGAATGTTAGTTTTTCCCAGTTTTAAATCGTTTTCCACGTTAATCACGCGTTCTCTTCTCATGAATTCGTAATAATATATGTCTGTGGAAATGTTAATATCCAATCTGCGGGGTAATTGCGTGACATATTAGCAGTAGCAATGGCGTCCATTTTGACTGTTCAACAACATTCATTGCGCTATTTACGTTGCTGAGCAGACACATTTTTTGGACATATGAAGCAATGTGTTAGCAGTATCCTTCAAAATGTTTCAGATTGTGATTTAATGTGTGATACTGATACCTACGCAATTAGGGTGATGAACTGCTGAGCAGCAGTGCGATTCTGTAACCATATTACCGTGAAAACTTAGGTAAAGTGAGCGTGGAGTGAGCTGTCAATAGTGTCAATTCCTAGCAAAAACACACTCACATCACCTACGTTTTCACGGTGAGATTTTTACAGAATCGACCGGCTGTACACTTATCTAAAGTCGCCTAGCCTCCTAAAAGACCGCACTGTACCTACCTTATATAAGGGCAAGCCTTTATAAATATAATCCCTCCCGTAAAAAAATAGAGATAAGCCGGTCAATTCTGTAAAAATCTCACCGTGAAAACTTAGGTGAAGTGAGTTTGTTTTTGCTAGGAATTGACACTGTTGACAGTTCACTCCATGCTCACTTCACCTAAGTTTTCACGGTGAGATGGTTACGGAATCGTACTGCATATTTGGTTATTTTTTCTAATACTAAATACATAAATGAGGTAAAATAAAACATAAACCAGGTTTTTCTCGTATTATGTACATAATACGAGCAGCAACATTCCACTCAGTATAGGTATCCCATCAGAATCTGGCTTGTTCTCAAATGTTCAGCTATTAAACTCAGGCAATGGAAAATAAAAATGGCGTATGGCAAGAAGTAGGAATTAACTCGGCACGAGATTAAAGTCGCATTATGCACAGCAGCGCAAAACCGCGATGTATATTTCTTGCACCGATAACTGCGACTAGCTGTGAGATTATAAATACATACTTACAACTTGCATAACCGCAATGTTATGAATATGTATTTTTAATAAATAAGCATGAGTGTAGGAAGGCATTCTAGTGCCAATACCTTACATGAAGTCATCCAATCTTCATTATCCAACAATTATAGATTAGGTACTACTGGTACTAGCGACCCTAGTTTGGATAAATGACTTTTGATTTTGATCGAACCTCCTTTTTTGAAGTCGGTTAAAAATGATTAACCCTACGTAGATTTGTTTTAATTGAAAGAGTATATTCCTGGAAATCTAATTCTCTTAACTACCAGGTATACGTTAATATTATTAATATTCCTTCCATTAAGAATGTGTAAACAATCCACGAACATTTTCGCACAATATTTACAGGAGTGTTAACGACTCAAAACAGGACCATACATCAAAGTACACTATACCAGGAAGCATGGCCTCCTGTCATGGCTAAATATAATTTCCATGGGGATTACTTATTTACCTTCCTTTAACACGTGGTTTGTTATTATAGCTTGCGAAAAACAAAACACAATCTAAGAACATCCACGAAATTTCGCGATCATCGATAAATTTTAATCTAGTTGTTGACGGAACTTCGGATACCATACCGAGAGATGAAAACAATCGATGATCGAAAGCTCGAGTTCATCAGTTCAATAAACTGCAGTTTGTTGGTGTAATTTGTAAACAAAGTTCGTTATAAGTACTCTTAATGTCCGTCTGTCACCAGGTTGTATCTCATGAACCGTGATAGCTAGACAGTTGAAATTTTCACAGATGCTGTATTCCTGTTGCCGCCATAACAACAAATACTAAAAACAGAATAAAATTAATATTTAAGGGGGCTCCCAATCCCATACAACAAACGTGTTTTTTTTTCGACGTTTTTGCCTTGTGGTACGGAACTCTTTTTGTTTTTTGAGGATGG
Organism: Luperina testacea; assembly: GCA_927399505.1. NCBI lineage: Eukaryota > Metazoa > Arthropoda > Insecta > Lepidoptera > Noctuidae > Luperina > Luperina testacea. Next base: position 9,044,635 of record OV656771.1, read on the forward strand.
GAAATCATCAAATGACCCCTCCCGCTCTGAGTGGAGCGGAAGGGAGTCTCAGACTCTTACTGACTAAAACCCACCCGTGTTTCTTCCTTAGCCCTTTATGTTCCGGGCCAGCGGTAACCCTTTCGGACAATCCCGCTTCGGCCCTAACGGGCCCCTTCAATTGATGCTGACATCTCTTTGAGGCGCACGTAGAACACGTACGCACCGTCCGGCACAGGCCTGGTTCTGATCGGACGGTGAGCCACCCATTACTCTCCGTCCACAGGCCCGCGCCTGCGGTGGCCGGGAGTCGTCGTACGGAACCCTTCGTGTGCGAATCCGACTCACACTTGGCCAGTTTTTGATACTTTGTTAGAAATGAGGAATGAGTCAATGTTTTTATCACGAAGTGACTAGTGACTGAAACAAAAGTGCTCTTAGGTTTAATTTTCATCGTAATGAGGGTTTTCTGAAATGACGTTCGCTAGGTGGCAGCACTGATACGTCAGGTCCAGGCATCTGTCAAAGAGCCTATATTTTCTTTAGTCATTACTGAATGAAGAACGAATGAATGAATCGAATGATGAACGTCATCATATATTTTATATTTTATATTCATTGTCGAAATGGAAGACCTCTTGTCAAAGTGGTGCCAACTGGTGTCGTAAATTTTCACGAAAACCCCCATTGTCATATCAGAAAGAGCGTTTTTTAAATAAATGCATTCCATAGATAAGCCTCCTCGTTCCGCGCGGTAATTGCGTAATACAAACAACAATTACATAATCAGCCTATAATGTTCCCACTGCTGGGACACAGGCCTCCTCTCGGTGAGAGGGTGAGCCGTACTCCACCACGCGAGCCCAGTGCGGGTTGGTAGATGTCACATGTTTTCGAATGTATCGCAAACAACAATTGCGATCTGATCAATCCTGTGTCGTCCCAAACAATATGCTCCCTTTGTCCCAAAATATCAATTCGACAACATTCGTTTTTCTTTTTTCAAACGAATTGGCCGACTTTTTCAAACATAATTATGGAGCAATGGATTAGGATCGAAAATCCTTCGGATTGTAAAAGAATATGTGTTCCGGAATTAGTGTGCAGGTTTTCACCATAGCATTGACCCATCTTTCCATCAGTTTCCCTACTTATGGCCCATTAAACACAGTGAGGACCCAAGTTCAATGAAAACCTGGTCAGGTGGAGATTCATAGACGACTCCGCTTTGGAGTGCATGCGTAATATCATGTCCTGGGTGACCTGTTACCTGCATTTTACAGGAACTGATGGACGCTAATGATGGCGCCAAACACGTAGCAAAATTCTGGACAGAGTCCATTTAAATTGCCATCGACACGATAGGAAGAAAAAGAAATTAATGTAATTATAATGTACCAAAGCCAAGACAAACAAGAGTAGAAAACGTAACATTACGTTCATACGATAACTACTTTCCGTTGAAAGTAGATCACAAACTTGAATAAAACAATAATCTAAGTAACTGTACTTCCAAACTCTAAAGGAAAAAACCGTAAAATTCTATGAACCGTTACCCGTTACTCTAAAATTCTAAACGATACGAATACTAGCTAACAAACTCTGACGCATCTGAGAAACCTGGTTTGTTTAATAAAACTACGTAAGTATTACATGAATTGAGTAAATCAGTATTTCTAGTTTCCTCGGTAATGTATATTTTTCTCGGCTCAATCGTTGCATATAGCAATAATTTGGTAAACTAGATCGAAAAAGAATTATAGGCGTTGTCTTCAATATGTGGTGGGTAGGTTAGGTTACCTATGCCTAACGAGTTAAACGCATTAGAAAACGAATGCAGTCTACATAAATTTTCTAAAGAATTTAAGGATTCTTGAACAGCTAGTTTGAAAGCTCTTTCGCAGTGTGCATTTGATATCTCCTTCAATGTTGATTTGTCTTTTAAGCATGATGTTATCGTCATTGATCGCATATCGTCGTATATATCATGATGATGAATGATGAATTAGTCAAGACTGGTCTACAGTCTTTGTGAAAAACTGAGCGCACACACCAACTCCTTTGCGCTCAAAAATTCAGCTTTGTCATGGAAGCTGCAAGAATGATAAATATCCAAGTGCACCTCAGGTAATTAGAAACAGCATAAGGTTATGATTAAATTCCATGCTTCAGAATGCTTTATAATCTCCCATTTTATTTATAATACTATTGCACGTGTTGTTACGGCGAGTGGAGTATAGAACACGGGCAACTACAGTCTAGACAAAAAACAGCAGACCTAGTGATGTAACGCAAATTCTACAGCATACATAATGGTACTAAATAATATTAGATACATTTGCGCCATTCAGGAATTAATACCGACGCAGCAGGTGTAGGTGACGTTCAAAATATTTGGCAGGCATGCGAGGGAGTGTCACGACGTCACTCTTGGCAAAAACACATCGGCGACAGTCTGCTTACGTCACTAGATGTTCGGTACTTTCAAAACATAAGTTTCCTTTGTACCGGATAAACACAAAACGTAGGCTGTTCACCTTGAATTCAGGTAGTGCAATTCACTGTAAGCTTGTAACATATCTACTTAGCTAATTAATTTAATCTTTATTTGTATGGTACAATCTCTTCTAGGGGGCGAGCAACACTTAAAATGGTAATGAGTTTACTGCATCAGTTCCGCTTGGCGTGGTTTATGGCAGTTTGGTGGTGTTGGTGCAAGCATAGCAATTTGTATGTTAATGATCTTGATAGCAACAATATTACTAGTTTCTATTAAATATGAGAGAGCTGCTCATAAGATTCTTTTTCGCAAGAATCGTAGAGACAATTTACAAAAGAAATATTAATTAAGGTGACTCTTAGCGCAATGAAGATGGACGAGTTTAAGTCAAGTTCAAGACGGAAATATGACCGTACAAGTAATTTGTGGAAAGTCGAAATGCTATACCTACAAAGAAAAATAGGGAGATCATCGAAAATGCTTGTTTAATCTGCTTAGATGTAAAATAAACAAGGAGAATGTGCAAATGAAGAAGATATGCAATATTTAACAAATAGCTTAAAATACAGCGCAATGAGGTCTGACCTGAAGAAGATGCTATATTATTAGCACCATTAATCCACTCTCAGCTTTCAATATAAAATCGATTAGTCCATAAAGGCTCCTGCAAACAGGCGCGACGCGTGACGCGAATCGCGCGCGACACAAAGGCACCGCTCGTTGCGCGATTTGCGGTGCCTTTGTGTCGCACGCGATTTTATCGCGTGTCGCGCCTGTTTGAAGGAGCCTTAAGGCCGAGAAACCCCGTAGCAGAACTTACTAAGCTAACTTTGTTGAAGCACTTTCAGCACTGTTCAGGAAGGTTAGCAATCATTGCCAAAGTGAATAATATTTAATTGGCAACATCTATCCTTAATGGTATAGTCACATAAGGTAAACTTGTTTAAAATCAAACATTTCTCTACAGGCCACCCACCCCATATAAATTCATCCTAATTAAAACTAAGTACTTGAATAAATTGCATACGAAAGGTGATATTTCAGTAAATTGACTTGAATTTATTGACCGAAAAGGTCAGACTGCAGAGTCAATTGGTCAAACCACACTCACTGCCGCCGGCTCTTGCGCAAATTGTAGCTCATATTAGCATACATCAACCTTTTACGTAGGTACGATTATTGTGGTATTTGCACCTATCAAGATAAGCTTGGGGCGAGGTCGTAGGTTTTCCTCTATTTTTATGCTATTAACTATAAACGTAATAAGTTGTTGGCGTTAACGACATTGGTGTTTAAATTACTTATTTTAAAGGCGACGTAGGTACATTAGGGTGTCCCGTTCATGTATGGGGAAAAAAAAAATTGAGCTACGGCTACGCAAGAGGTATCAAAAGTTGCGTTTTGACACATATATTACGATTATTATAAAATTTAATTAGATATCCGGCATCTTGAGGTCTCTACCAGCCTTGAAGTTTTTCAAATTTGCTATTTTTAGGGGTTCCTAATATAAAAGGGTACAACAATGAGTTAAAGCAAGGTTTAAAATAGTTGAAAGACAAAATAAATCAATGGCATTTGTGACCAAAATTAGGCATTTCTGAGCGAGATTTTAATCTGTTCCTAATAAAACCATCCCGAGCTGTAGCGTCCGCGACGCTTTGAGAAGCCTACGTCACTAGTTTTACACATCTTTCCACTGACTGTGTCAGTCCGCGTTTTTCTTTTTTTCATTGCACTACGTAGGTATAATCAAAGAGATTGGCATTGGATTTGGATTGGATTGATTGGTATTTTACACAGACAAAAAAAAACAGCATGTGTGCAATTCACACGTGGTAGAAGTGACACCTTCAAAAACACTGTATAATGCTTCCTATCTCATTTTCTCCCATGTTAAATCTTATGAATTTACATGTCTCTAAAAAAACAACATGTAAAAACTGTCGCTTTTTCGTGTCTTAAACTATCAAATTACAACGATGCTAAAGAACATCCTGATGATTCTGATCCAGATTCTGATCCAGATTCTGATTCTGATCCAGATTCTGATCCAGATCCAGATTCAGATCCAGATCCAGATTCAGATTCAGGTTCAGATTCTGATTCAGATTCAGATCCTGATTCAGATCCTGATTCCGATCCTGATTCTGACCCTGATTCAGATCCTGATTCAGATCCTGATTCAGCAGTGCGATTCTGTAACCATCTCACCGTGAAAACTTGGGTGAAGTGAGCGTGGAGTGAGCTGTCAATAGTGTCAATTCCTAGCAAAAACAAACTCACATCACCTAAGTTTTCACGGTGAGATTTTTACAGAATCGACCGGTCCTGATTCTGATCCTGATTCAGATCCAGATTCTGATCCTGTTTCTGATCCTGATTCAGATCCTGATTCAGACACTGATTCAGATCCTGATTCAGATCAAACTCAAACTCAAAGCATTTATTTCAATTAAACCATTTACAGGCACTTTTGAATTGTCAAGAAGTCGGTCAGTCAGAAAATTTGAAGCTAGTTGCCCATTCCAAAGCGTAGGTACCTTTGGAGAAGAACGGGCAAGAAACTCCATGGACACTCTTTTTAAATGATATTTTACAAAAATATTAGTTACATCATTACTTTTGATTTTAAAATTATAGTATAATGTGAGAACGATGTAAAAAAATTAATAAAAACGTAAGTGTTAAAAGCGTCCAGAGTACAACAAATAGTACTTAACAAACTGCAATCCAAAAATAAATTAATTAAAAATAAGCCGAGGCAGCTAAGTGATGACCAGCCCCAACTGACGGCGCCCGTTCACGAACATGACGCATAAATCAGCACCATTTAGCTCAACCATTTTGAAGGGAGCTAAATGATCTAACACACACGCCACCGTCAGCGAGACATTTGAGTGAGCATGACATACTATCAGCTGCCAGGGCACATTCGAGTCAATGAAAGACATATTATTACCCGGTAAATGGTAGTTATAGGGTACATATAGGGATCTTGATTCAGATCCTGATTCTGATCCTGATTCTGATCCAGATTCAGATCCTGATTCAGATCCTGATTCAGATCCTGATTCAGATCCTGATTCAGATCCTGATTCAGATCCTGATTCAGATCCAGATTCAGATCCAGATTCAGATCCAGATTCAGATCCCGATTCAGATCCAGATTCAGATCCAGATTCAGATCCAGATTCAGATCCAGATTCAGATCCAGATTGAGATCCAGATTGAGATCCAGATTGAGATCCAGATTGAGATCCAGATTCTGATCCAGATTCTGATCTGATCCCGATTCCGATCCTGATTCAGATCCTGATTCGGAATCCTGATTCTGATCCTGATTCAGATTCTGATTCTGAACCTGATTCTGATTCAGATTCAGATCCAGATCCACATTCAGATCCTGATTCTGATCCAGATTCTGATCCTGATTCAGATTCAGATCCTGATTCAGATCCGGATTCCGATCCTGATTCTGATCCTGATTCAGATCCTGTTTCAGATCCTTATTCAGATCCTGATTCAGATCCTGATTCAGATCTAGATTCTGATCCTGTTTCTGATACTGATTCAGATCCTGATTCAGATCCTGATACAGATCTTGATCCAGATCCCGATTCAGATCCAGATTCAGATCCAGATTCAGATCCAGATTCAGATCCAGATTGAGATCCAGATTCAGATCCAGATTGAGATCCAGATTCTGATCCAGATTCTGATCCTGATTCTGATCCTGATTCAGATCCTGATTCTGATCCTGATTCAGATCCAGATTCAGATCCAGATTCAGATCCTGATTCAGATCCTGATTCAGATCCAGATTCAGATCCAGATTCAGATCCAGATTCAGATCCAGATTCAGATCCAGATTCAGATCCTGATTCAGATCCAGATTCAGATCCTGATTCAGATCCTGATTCAGATCCTGATTCAGATCCTGATTCAGATCCTGATTCAGATCCTGATTCAGATCCTGATTCAGATCCTGATTCAGATCCTGATTCAGATCCTGATTCAGATCCTGATTCAGATCCTGATTCAGATCCTGATTCAGATCCTGATTCAGATGCTGATTCCGATCCTGATTCTGATCCTGATTCGGAATCCTGATTCTGATCCTGTTTCTGATTCTGTTTCTGAACCTGATTCTGATTCAGTTTCAGATCCAGATCCACATTCAGATCCTGATCCTGATTCCGATCCTGATTCTGATCCTGATTCAGATCCTGATTCAGATCCTGATTCAGATCCTGATTCAGATCCTGATTCAGATCCTGATTCAGATGCTGATTCCGATCCTGATTCTGATCCTGATTCCGATCCTGATTCAGATCCTGATTCGGAATCCTGATTCTGATCCTGTTTCTGATTCTGTTTCTGAACCTGATTCTGATTCAGTTTCAGATCCAGATCCACATTCAGATCCTGATCCTGATTCCGATCCTGATTCTGATCCTGATTCAGATCCTGATTCAGATCCCGATACAGATCTTGATCCAGATCCAGATTCAGATTCAGATCCAGATTGAGATCCAGATTCTGATCCAGATACTGATCCTGATTCTGATCCTAATTCTGATCCTGATTCTGATCCTGATTCCAATCCTGATTCAGATCCTGATTCGGATCCTGATCCTGATTCAGATTCTGATTCTGAACCTGATTCTGATTCAGATTCAGATCCACATTCAGATCCTGATTCCGATCCTGATTCTGATCCTGATTCAGATCCTGATTCAGATCCTGATTCAGATCCTGATTCAGATCTTGATTCAGATCCTGATTCAGATCCTGATTCAGATCCTGATTCAGATCCAGATTCAGATCCAGATTCAGATCCTGATTCAGATCTTGATTCAGATCCAGATTCTGATCCTGTTTCTGATCCTGATTCAGATTCTGATTCAGATCCAAATTCAGATCCTGATTCAGATCCTGATTCAGATCCTGATTCTGATCCTGATTCAAATCCTGATTCAGATCCTAATTCAGATCCTGATTCACATCCTGATTCAGATCCTGATTCAGATCTTGATTCAGATCTTGATTCAGATCCAGATTCAGATCCTAATTCAGATCCAGATTCAGATCTAGATTCAGATCCAAATTCAGATCCAGATTCTGATCCTGTTTCTGATCCTGATTCAGATCCTGATTCAGATCCTGATTCAGATCCAAATTCAGATCCTGATTCAGATCCTGATTCAGATCCTAATTCTGATCCTGATTCTGATTCTGATCCTGATTCCGATCCTGATTCTGATCCAGATTCTGATCTGTTTCTGATCCTGATTCAGATTCAGATTCAGATCCTGATTCAGATCCTTGAATCCAAAAAAAATAAAAAAAATGCCGGTAGAACCCTCAAGATATTTTTTTATGTTTTTTATTATTTTTACCGTAATCTAAAACTAATAATGCAAGTTTTGAGGGGGCTTGAGTAGCGAAAAGCGAAAAAAAATCGGTTGGCTGTAAAGTCGGTTTACTGACGATAGTTGAACGTGACAACGTCATAAGAAAATACAGATGGAATAGTTGCATTGCATTTGTTAATATTCGCTTGCACTTCAAGCCGCCATGGAACGCTACAACGCTACAGAGCAAGGCCGCGAGGTAACGCTACATGAGTCATGTTTTTTCGTGTGTGCAGCCAGCTCCATCGATTTATTAGACGTTGTCACGTCAAAAATTTTTCGGGACACCCTAAGGTACATACATATAAAATAGTTAACTGAACAGTTCCTATTCCCTATCAATATTCCATACTAATATTATAAATTCGAAAGTAACTCTGTCTATCTGTCTGTCTGTATGTTACCTTTTCACGCCTCTAAACCACTGAACGAATTTCGATTAAATTTTGGCAGAGACAGATTGCATCCCGGGGAAGGACATAGGATAGTTTTTATTCCGATATTCCCACGGGATGGACACTTACGCGGGTGTAACCGCGGAGCGCAGCTAGTAATATATACTTACAGCTTCTGCCCAGAAATCATCCCTCAGGAACGTGCTACCGGCACAAAACTATCAATTTCAATCTGAATAATTTTGAAGCATTTTGCTTATCCATTGCTTCATAATTATACAGTGTGTTAGGTTAAACGAGGGACATACTTTAAGGGAGTGTAGTACTCATAAAAATGAAGAACTTTTACTACGAAACCAACATTGAAATCGAGAAAATAAAACCAGCCGCTCTATACATTTCTGTTCGCATAACTGGACAAAATGTAGGGAACAGCTGTTTTTTTTTTCATATTTTTGAGTCAGGCCCATATTAAAAGTTGTTCATTTTCATGAGTACTACACTCCCTTAAAATATGTCCCTCGTTTAACCTAACACACTGTATATGTTCGAAAAATGTGTCTGCTCATCAACCTAAATAACGCAATGGATGTTGTTGAACTGTCAAAATGAAACCTATTGCTACTGTTAGTGTGGTACGCGATCACCCCACTGGGTCAAATATAGTTATTTATGATACTAGTGCGGTAAGTTGGTTTTTATAAACGAGTAGACGAATCTAAGCCCGAGACGAAGTCGAGGGCTTACCATAGTCACGAGTTTGTAAATACCAATTTCTGCACGTGTGTCATACAATGTTTTTCAACACATTTGCGAGAAAACAGTACAGTATGTAATTAAACAAACTTTATTTAACAGTGGGAAAGTCGCAACAATTTTTGAAGTTTCTAATATGAAAATGGCGCGAATTTGCAAATGGCGCCACATGCACGTGGTGAAAATTAGAAGTACATCTTTCGTCTCATTTACTCTTTAGTATTAAAGTGAGACAAGCGCTTCCAAGGAGGTTCGATCAGTCAGGTTGTTTATTCTCATAATGTAAAACTCTTTGGTGGAATTCTTATATTTTTTTTTATGGAAATTAAAAAAAACCGTAAAGAAAACGCATGGTGCTATACAACGGGATATGCCGTAAAATAGGTACTTAGGTGAGAGTATTTTACCGCACGTTCCGTTGTATAGTGCGTAATTTTTAACTTTCGAACAATGTAGGTATACAGCTTATAAATGCATTTTTCGAGCAAATGTGTTGAAAAACTTATTTTCTTTCCTTCACTTTCAGCATAACAAAGGAAAATCGTAGAGCTCGTTAAAAGCCACACTCGTGAATGCACTGTAAACTTCAACCACTTATCGCCGCCATATTAGGTCAAGTGTGTTGTAGTTTTACCCTGAATGGTTATTTTCCGTCAGCGCATTTGCTATTCATGGAAAATTATGGTCCTCCCTAACAAGTTGACAGGTTTGTTCAATAAATTAATACATAAATGTTACAAAGAAATCTATGTGATCGATAATGCATTGGATCAAACTTTACTAGTATTCATATTCATATATTTATTTGCATTCCATAATGTTGTAGAGGTGGTGTTGTACTTGGCTGCTTGCCCCTGCTTCGCCCGGTTTTACGACTTAACAACTTGTATCTATACAATACAAATCTAAGACAAATCTGCAATCTACCTAGCCTTTTCCCAACTAGGTTGGGGTCGGCTTCCAGTCTAAAACGGGTGCAGCTGAATACCAGTAATTTAAATGAAGCGACTGCCTATCTGACCTCCACAACCCAGTTACTGGGTAAAACGATTCTCCTTGGCAAGACTGGTTGTCAGACTTTCGGGCTTCTGATGACCCGTAACGACTTGGAAAGATCCAACAATGACAGACGGGACCTACGGCTTTACGTGCTTTCCGAGGCACGGAGGGGTCTCGGCTCGGTAGATATGTAAAGATGATCACCCATTTATGGTTATGGACCGACCGTGGCAATCGACCCTTGCGACTGTTATTAGTTTATTACTTAGCAATACAAATAAATAAAATTGAAGTGTCTTTTTTCCTTAATCAGGCTATAATGTTCCTACTGCTACACAGTCCTCCTCTCTTCGAGAGGGAGTGGGCGGTAATCTGCCACGCAGGCCCAGTGCGGTTTGATAGATGTCACATATCTTCGAATTGTTCTAGGCTAGGACATGCCGGTTTCCTCACGATGATTTCCTTCAGCGTTTTGAGGGCAGTGGTGATGAAATCATTTACACAAAGCAATGCGCCTGGCTGGGTGCGAACCCACGACCTACAACTCATAAGTCGAGGCCGTTGCCACTGAGCCACCACTGCTATGTGTCTGTTTGTAATTGTCAATATAACAGCTTTTTACTAAATGCATATGGAAAGTATATACGGTACGGTACTTATAATAACACAATATTTTTTTTATTTTTGTCTATCTGTTTGTCCCGGCTAATCTACGAAACGGCTGGACCGATTTTTATGAAATTTGGTATGGGGATACTTTGAACCCTGGGAAAGGACAAAGGCTTTTTATCGACATACCATGCGGGCGAAGCCGCGGGCGGAAGCAATTCTCTAAATAATGGTGAAAACCGCATAAAAATCTGTTGCTTAGTTTAGAAGAATAACGCGGTCACACAGTCAGACACGAACATTTTTTTTTTGGTGCACGATATAATTCCTCATGGACTTCCTTCATAGTGGGGGTGACAGAGGGGCATGTCGGACTCTTACCGGCTAAAACCACCGCAGTGTTCCACCTCTACCTATGGCGGGGGTGCGGGATTCGCATAAGCATTCACCGCACCCCCGACAGGCCTCGACCCACTGTTCCTCAGCGGGTCCCATCTCCCCGTGCGGCCATGAGACACGAACAGCGACTTTAAATTATATATTGCACTATACAATAAATTATCAATAGGTTTTACTGCCGCGATCACCTTGATTGTAGTAAATCTCCTACATAATATAACCTGGAATTAGGTAGTTTAAAGTCTTATAAAATTATTAACTTATCTAACCTTCACGGAAGCAGCGAAGTGAAAACCTTACATAAGAGAAAAGATCCTCATATATAAGTATATGTAATACTAATATCATCGGAGCGTCGGACGAAGCTAGGCTATCCTCCTCGACCTTCAAAGTGAATCCCTGGATTTCCTCTCCCTAATAGAGTTTCTTAATCAAATATTTTAAGACTTTTGAAGGACGCAATCTTCCTTTGAGCATCTAGGTCAATGACGTAATCATTGAGCTAGGTATCTAAATAATATTGTAAAGTACCGTTTGTTTTTTTGAAGTGAAAACTTCTTTAGCGGCATTGTACACTTTTTTTGTAATGGGTAAAAAATGTTAAACGCGTCAGGACACGTGACCTGATCGAAAATTCGTAAGACGGATGGCCGTAGCCGGTACCGCGCGTGTTTTGTTTATAAGACGATTCACAAAATACACACGTAATTGTTCAAGTTTTCACTTCTGTAGGCACTCCCGGAGTGCCACTGTTTTTTTTTTAATATTTGTTTGTTACGCTAAAACGGCTGATTAATGAACTTTGGCACATGGGTAGACCATGACCTATTTACCCACGGAATCTAAACTTATGCAGATGAATCCACGAAGTGCACCTACAATAAAAATGAAACACTTTTCGTTGGTGGTGGAGGAGCGGAAAAGTGCGTTGGAGCAGTGGTGGGTAAGTGATAACGGCCGCGACTCATGAGTTGTAGGTCGTAGGTTCGAACCCAGACAGGCGCTTTACTTTGTGTAAATTATTTCATCACCACTGCTCTCAAAACGGTGAAGGAAAACATCGTGAGGAAACCGGCATGTCCTAGAAACAAAAATTCGAAGACACGTGACATCTGCCAACCTGCACTGGCCCCGCGTGGTGGATTACGGCCCACTCCCTCTCACAGAGAGGAGGCCTGTGTCCCAGCAGTGAGATCATTATAGGCTGATTTTGTATGGAGGAGCGGAAAAGAAAAATTGGAAGTTTTTAAGAAATTTGAATTTTCGAAAAACTGATGGATCTTTTTCTGTGTCAGGACAACGTCTGTCGGGTCAGCTTGTTTCTATAAAAAACTGTTTTACAAAAAAAACTAATTCCGGAAGTCGGTGGCAAACAACCAAAATGCAAACCCTACGACACCGACTTCCGAAATCAGTTATTTTTCACTTTGTAGTGTCTTTTTTGGAAGACGGTTGTTTTTTTTGTAAAAAGTTTTATTGTTAACCGACTTCAAAAATGAGGAGGTTCTCAATTCGGATGTTTATATATTTTTTTAATGTATGTTCGAGCATAACTCCCTCATATATAGATGGATTTGTAAAATGTTGTTTTGTTCGAAAGAGGTTTATTTCGAAATGGTCCCATTTAAATTTCGTATAGATCTGAAATGAGTTTCTAAAAGTATGTCCTTTCAAATAAAAAAAAAAAATTGCAAATCGGCTTAAGTATAAATAATGGAATTCTGAGGTAACAAACACATAAAAAGGGAGACCCTACTCCTTTTTTTGAAGTCGGTTAATAAAACTAGCACCCTAATTGCGTGAAAAAGTTTCAATCACAATCTATAGCATTTTGAAGGATGTTGCTAAACCATTGCTTCATATGTTCGAGAAATTTGTCTACTCAACAACGTGAATAACGCAATGAATATTGTTGAACTGTCAAAATGAAAGCCATTCCTACTTTTTCGTTTGTGTGTTACGCAATTACTGCCTAGTAGGTTCATCTGATTTATTTATATTGTACTTATTATGCTAAAACGATGTATGTTGTGTGGAGTTTTTATTGTAATGTTAGTTTTAAGATACATTTTTGTTTTTATCTACGCTTACTGGCAGATAACATTGTTCTAAACCTATTTATGTTTTCTCTATAAGTGAATTGTAATTCTTTTGAGCAAATAAATATCTTTAACCGTAAATGGCAAGTAATCCTTTCATACACAGGAAATTTAACCTGGTTTCCAGCCAGTAGGTCGTCTTATCGTCGAGGCGTGTTCCCACCTTAATGCGAATGCCCATTGGAAATGGGACAGGGTTATCCAATAAAACATCGAATGGACATTTATGGTAGAATGAACGTGAGGACAATGCCTGCATGAGCGGCTGTTTTTCCAATAATTATGACAATGTTGTTAGTGTTTCTTAATGAATTCTGTTTTCAACGTTGAGGTTTGACTGTACATCATATTATGTTATTTATTTAGAAGGCACCAGTTTTGCAAGTAAATATAAATCAGATCATCATTTTAATCCGCCTCGCCTCTTTCTAACTATTTTGGGGTCGGCTTCCAGTCTAACCGGATGCAGCTGAATACCAGTATTTGAAATTGAGCGACTGCCTACGAGGGGCGTTTAATACTAAATGAGAATGGGATTCAAACTCTTTGAAAGTATCAAAAGTGGGTGGTAAAGCTGAAATATCCGCTATACACTTTAAAAAAACTGATTATCTTTTGTTTTTAAATAATAGAATTTCACAAACTAAAAAGAGAAGTTACCTTAGTCATTTGGTTGCAGACTTTTGGCCAAAATATAAAAAAAAAAGATTGTCTTGTTTCATCAAGATAGCGCCCCCGCCCACAAGTCCACCGTTGCGATGACTGTAATTCAAGACGCTGGCTTTGAAATACTTGAGCATCCTCCATATTCACCAGACCTTGCGCCTTGTGATTTCTATCTATTTTCGAGGTTGAAGATCAGATATAGTAAATATCTGAGAGGATAGTTTGAAGATGATGAAGCAGTAGTCGCTGCAGTACGGGCATTTTTAGGTGTTCAAGAGGAAGACTTGTTTAGGAAGAGAATTTCAATTTTAGTAAAAATATTTTCAGATGTATTACACGAAAAGGTGATTAAGTCGGATTTTTTTTTAATAAAATGTTACAGGTAGTAACATATTCATTCTCACTATTTATTGAACGCCACTAGTATCTGACCTCCACAACGTAGTAACTGGGAAACACAATACCCTTAGCAAGACTGGTGGCCAGACATTTGGGCTTCTGAGTGCCCGTAACGACTGTCAAAGATCTACGAATAACAGCCAGGACCAACAGCTTTTAACGTGGTTTCTGAGGCACAGCGGGGTTTCTATTATTATTTAGTCACGTGCCCCTATTCTTTGAAAGTATAGACAGGAGGTTGGCACTTCCAGCATCATCCCTTTACAACTTTGACGTAACTGACATAAGCCAATTCTGTGATAGAAACCAAATGGTACCGAAAACCAGTGTAACTTAGTAGTTTGGAGAACCCTGTATTATCTATCCAGCACCCTAATTGCGTAACACCCTTTTAATCACGATTTGAATGATTTTGAAGGTTATTGCTAATCCATTGCTTCATTATGGTCGAAAAATGTGTCTGCTCAACAACGTAAAAACGCAATGAATGTTGTTGAAATGTCATATTGAAAGCCATTTCTACTGATACTATGTTACGCAACTACCCTTTGTACTGGTGAAGCTTAGTTGATTCCATTTATTTGTCTTCTAAAGCCAATTAAATAAACACAAAATTGTACCTGGGTTCCTAAAAATGCCACTTTGGCAGAATCATAAAAGGACATTATGAATCGTAATGGACAGTTAACTGTTAAGTTAATCGAATCAAATCCCAATGATGAAGGATTTTTCAGTTATTTTTTTGTCTGTGCTAAAATACTAATCAATCCAATCCCTATCTCTTTGATTATACCTACGTAGTGCAGCGAAAAAAAGAAAAACACGGACTGTCTTCGCCATATTTTGATTCATAACGTTATCCTTTTACGATTCTGCCAAAGTGGCCTCTTTAGGCCCCCAGGTCTTATTTGATTTTGCACGGTTGGACTATTTTGTTTTAAGGAATTTCGAGGCTTGTCCACCAAACTGGAATAAGCGAATTGCAACACAATTTGTGGAATGCTTCTAAACTTAGACGCGCCTTATTGGTGCTGACGTTAAATTGATTGGTAATGGAATGTATATTTATACAAATAAATGTGTTTATACCGATATAAGATTAGTCACGGCTCAGATATTTCATCTTGCATTATGGATTCTGACGATTCTGTCTAATTTTAGATACAGTGTGATTATATTAGGTACTAGTGAATGTCTTATAATTTATCAGATTATGCTTTTGCCGATAGAAACCCTTATCTTAGTAACAATCGACTTCAATAAAAAACTTTTTTATAAAAAAAAAACCATCGCCTTCCAAAAAAAACACTACAAAGTGAAAAATAACTTTAATTTCGGAAGGTGTCGTTATTTCCGCGTTTTCGTTTTTTAACACCGACAAATTAAAGTTATTTTCCACTTTTTAGTGTTTTTTTTGGAAGTCGTTTGTTTTTTTTTTTGTTAAAATGTTTTTTATTTTCACTTTTTAGTTATACCTACCCTACACAAATTCATATAAGACTACTTGCTATGTAAATATCAGTGACAAGAAGTTATTAAAACAACATCAATATAAAGTGGAAAAAAATCGTATTATTGAAGCTAACTCAAAAATTAACAGAGTTAAGTTAATGAAATTTATATGGGACCACCCATGAGGAATATCCATTAAAAAAATTTTGCAAATTGAATTATAAATAATGGAGTTCAGAGGTAACAAACATTTAAATATATTCAACCGAATTGAGAACCTTCTCCTTTTTTGAAGTCGGTTAATAAATAAAACTGTGTTTTTCTAAACCGGTGATTTTCTATCAATAAATAGACTTTTAATAATTGAAGAGTTCCTTATCTGTCTCCGAAATTCACAGACAAGCAAATAAACAGACTTATACGAAATTTAAATGGGACCATTTCGGAAAACAAAATGATACTTCAATAAATGAAATCAATTCATAAACATAAATAAAAAAGTTATGCCCGAATTTACTTGCAAATGGGACCATTTCGGAATAAACCTCTTTCGAACAAAAAAAAATATTCTGCAAATATATATGACGGAGTTAAGCCAGAACACACATAAAAAAATTTAAACATCCAAATTGAGAACCTCCTCCTTTTTTTTATGTCTGTTAAAAAAGCAAACTAACGCCCGGATAACATTAAGGGATGATTTTTGCAACGCAAGATAATTTTATTCGAGGAATAATTTTAATATTTTGACAAGTCGTCCATACAAAAACTGTGAGACGTTAATTTTATTCCTCGAATAAAAATTATCTGTCGATTGAAAAATCAACCCTAAATATTATAAAACATTCCTAGCAACTTTTTAATAATCTGTTTGACTTCCCAAGGCATTCGCGACGGATGAAAGAGAAGGAAGAAGATGTGCAAAAACCTCTTCTAAACACAGGGAAGGTCACTGAACGCTCTTCTGAGCAAATCTCACGCGCACATAAATAAGTTGATAAGACAGCTTGTATACCCTAGACTTTGTTGAGTAGGTAGTTTAGGTTTATGTGAACTAAAATATTTAGATTTTTTAACTTTATGTAAGAGAGCAGAATCTGTATGTTTATTTAATCTCCTCCTAGTATATTTAAACAATTTTCATATGATTTTTCTCAGAATGTACGGAAAGATAACTAAGCTGATATGGAATGAAAATATTTATTTAAATTATACAACACATAAACGTAAACTTTGCTTCTGGCACGTACACGGTATGATACGTAGTAACTTGTATTTATAAATAACTAGCAGCGCACCGCGGTTTCACCCGCGTAAGTTTCGATCTCGTGGGAATATCAAGATAAAAAGTATCTTATGCCCTTACCCGGGACTCAAACTATCTCTATACCAAATTTCATCTAAATCTGTTTAACGGTTTACGCGTGAAAGGTAACATACAGACAGACAGAGCTACTTTCGAATTTATAATATTAGTATGGATTAGTAGGACTAATATTAACTATAGTTATGAGAGCAGTGGTAACGACCGCGACTTACGAGTAGTACGTAGGTTCGAACCCAGACAGGCAATTCTACTTTATGTAAATTATTTGGGGTGAACGACATTGGTCAAGACTGACATTCCGATCGGTAATTCGTCAAATTTGATATTGGTCAAAGCTGTAGTTCGTCAAATCGTCTTTTTGTATACGCCATTCGTCAATAGGTGGGTAATATAATAGGTAATACAGGCTGGTGTCCGCAACTCCACGTCAATGCGCGTATTTTGCGTACGGGTGGCAAAATCGGATATTCGATCCTCCCCAGCAATTATTATTATTATATTATTTTTTATTTTACATAACTCGGGACCCTGCTGTTCCGGTCCTTTGGAAGGCGTACGAGGGGCCGAAGCCAACTTGCAGAGGATGTATTGTGTATTTTAATACAATGTAATATTTTAAAAATAATTTATAGATGATGTAGGTAATTAGGTACCATTAAATTATTATTTTTACGCATAGTGACTGCCATGTTACCTCTGGAGCTTAATCACGGGGTTCGAAGCTATAAAAATTGTTCCAAAGTTAGGCCGTTTTACACTTTTCCGACTTTTCAATACCGAGCGAGGCGTTGCTTTGGCGAGACCATAGTTCGGCAGTGGACGACTTTCAGCTGAAATGGTGATGACCTAACCTTATGTATTAAAGTAGATATACATATGGTTTAATGGGGCAATTACGATACTGGGTATATATCGTTGGATGATAATTTCTACCAAACGCATTGGCATTTTTATATAGGTACTATCGTAATTGCACCAGTAGACTATAATAAATTTATATAATGTTTTAGAAATTCAAAACACATGTCTATATATGTTTGGAAAGTCTGAAACACACTCACATCTGCAGGTTTCATGAATACATCGTGCTGATAGTGATAACTTCTAATAAATCACAAATCAGCGCATTTGTGATAGAGAAAGCATCGTGGTCCCATCGTGCCAACATAAATCGAAGACCAACGATTTACATTCTACATCGATGAACCCTAGGTCAGGCAATCAGTTTAACGTACCCAACTGTGAAAATTACATAACTGAACGGGTCAAAGGTAATAATAGATGTTGATACTTAGATAATCTTCATTCCCCGTTTGATACCCACACTACTGATAACAGGAATGTCAATTTACTTTGTAGTTAACATTGTTTTGTTCACACGATGTCTTTTCGTGATAACAATGTAAGTTTTCAAGGTTTTTGAGGAAGTTGGAGCGAAATGATCAATTAGTAGAGCAGCTGAGAAGTCAATTTGTTGGCAACAATGAAAATTTTGGAGAGTCTTGCCAGAGTTTAAAAGCAATTAAGTTAATTGGGAATTTTGTCTCCTTAAGCTTAGTTTTTTTTTTAGTTATTAACCTAGAAGGTTGATGTTTAACTAGAAAATATCGTTTTCGATGATAGTTATAGATAACTTATATTCTTAAAGCTTTGACGCTAAGGTAAGTTACATTAGGTACGTTAGCCAATTGAAAGTAATGAAGGCAAGTTGATTGCTACTAGCCACGAACATAGCAGATAACCACGAAACCGTGAAAAATAGAGACAAACAATAATGAAATTCAGTCTTTTAAAATTACGTTACTGGCAGGAACGAAAGACACATTGAATTTGAATATAGAGTAAAAACAAATGAGGGTTAAAACGCCTACTTCTCATGCCACGTTGAAATTATATAGGTACTTACAACTATTTCCCCAATACAAAACAAGGTTTTTCTTTTTTAGAACAGATTTAAACCACCGAGCCAGTTATTGAATTAAGAACCTAATTGTTAGTTCTTTATACAAAAATTACAGCTTAGTTCGGTGCTAAGGTGTCATTCGAAATAAAGTTTGAAATACAAATACTGGCTCAAAGGTTTAGGCTAGAACTAAAGTTAGATTTCGTTTTATAATAAGACGGTTCATTAATTAAAAAACTCGGTATTAAAATAACTAAGTTATTTCAATAAAACTTACCGACGTCTCCAAAGTAAATTATCTGGGGAGATACTCCGTCTGCCTTTTAGAAAAGCCTGTCTGAACTGAGCTAGAGGCAAGCTCTCCCGACGCAACGACCATCGTACAGTACGAGCACTTTTCTCTGCATTTTTTTCCATTTGCACTACCACATTACACAGAAACTTTAACAGGTCACGATTCAACATATATTTTATGCCATTTTTTTCGTAATTTCAGCTGCAATTAATAGAATTACACGTACAATTGCATTATACGATCTAAAAACGATAACACCAGGTTGGATACTAAATGAATGCTGCGAACTTATCTTCACGGTTTCTATTTCATATTTACCCACGTTTTAAGATAATGGTGGAAAATGTGTAAATACGTACTGTATTTGTTTAAATTATATTATGACTGATGTGAGTTGGGCTTAAAGTTTTTTTACAGTTCAAATGTTTTTATCGACAAATGCGAATTGCGAGAAGTTATTACCGACGTCATGACGTTGGACAATACAAGTTTTGTTTATTATACTCGTATTTTTAATTTGTTTCCTGAGTCCGTAAGACCTTCAAACGCTGACATTACATAATACTAGCTTACTTATCAACTACTTGCTTGTGCCCTCGGTTTTACCCGAGTGGCGGTCGGAAATTACCTATCACACGGGAACGTTGTTGTAAAAAGTAGGTAATTTTATCCAGTGCGGCTGCCTCATTTCAAAACCTAGTAAGGACTTAAAATGAAATTTTACAGGAGAGCGCATAAACGTATTATTAGTCAGCATATGGAATGTATTTTTTTGAATTGGTTAAAGTGACTTACTAGGTTTTAAATGGTCACTAGGGAGTGAAAGGTGCACTTACTTACTAGGTATCGATGTTTAAATATATCTCCTTTTATGTAAGTTAAAAACGCTGGTGTTTTTGTATTTGGTAGAGACCTTCTAGGTTAGCAAGATTATGCAATAAAACGATTTTTGTAAAAAGTGTCCCTTACTAGGTTTTGAAATGGGACAGCCGAGTGGTATAACTGCGTAACATAATATCAGTAGCAATGGCTTTTATTTTGACAGTTCAACAACATTCATTGCGTTATTTACGTTGTTGAGCAGATAATTATTTCGAACATATAAAGCAATGGATTAGCAATAACCTTCAAAATCATTCTGATTGTGATTGATCGTGTGTTACGCAATCAGGGTGCAGGTCATGGTCTACCCGTGTGCCAAATTTCATCGAAATCCGTTCAGCCGATAAGGCGTGAAAGGTAACAAACAGACATAAACAGAGTCACTTTCGCATTTATAATATAAAGTATATGGATTTATAGCCTTGGAACTAACCTAGAATAGTTTGTTTAGTCTGTAAACGTAGTTATTGATTTGCAAAGTTGTTGAAACAACTTTCAGTAGAACAACATTCAAAAGATAAACAAGTGAATAATCTGTTCTAAAATTTTTCACAGATTTCCAACTAAATTTGCTCAAGCATTAAAAGAAAATAAAAGTTCCAACCTAAATAAATCAACTCACTTTTGTGGCATGGCTATACAAACTTCGTTTTGAATACGAGCGGAAAACTGCCAAACACATTACGGCCAAACCTTTCACTGTTCGGAATTGATAACAATCATTTCAGCCGAAAGACGACAACTGCTGGACATAGGCGTCCCCTAAGCACCTCCACTTCGACCGGTTTTGTGCAGAACCTTTCGGCCCCATCGGCCATCTGTTCTGCGAGCAATGTGCTCTGCCCACTGGCACTTAAGGTGAATGGGTTTCAGAAAATTTGAATTTCGCGGTCTCAACTAGACCGCGCAATTCAAATTTTCTTACGTTTTTTGCAATTTGCAGGTCAGTGTCAGGTTTTATCTTGATCAAAATATGATTCGCGACAATAGCAGGTACATATTTAGAGAAGTATAATTATTAGAATCAATAATACATCTTTCTAAGTTAGATTTGTACCACTAACACTTTTCCATAGAGATTGGTGGTTGGTGGTAGAAATCTAACTTAGAAAGATATATTATTAATGATTCTAATGATTATAATTCTCTAAATATGTACCTGTTATTGTCGCGAATCATATTTTGATCAAGATACAATCTGACACTGACCTGCAAATTGCAAAAAACGTAAGAAAATTTGAATTTCGCGGTCTCAACTACCCATTCACCTTAAGTTTGGCAATTCTTCGGGCTATGTCGGTTACCTTGGTTCTCCTGCGGATCTCAGTTCCGTTTCACGTGTCGTTTCAATAATAAATAATATTTATTTAAACTTTTCGCACATAAAGGTACAAAGGCGGACTTAATGCCTTAGGCATTTTCTACCAGTTAACCAAGGGTGGTGAAGAGATTAGATGGCAGGTTCTTTGGTTGAGAGGACAATGTTAAAAAAAACTGTTAAAACTAGGTACACAAATACATAAATAGGTTATATAAGTACACATACATACTATTTACTATAATATATACAAATTCAAGGGAGAAAGGTGTTGAGATGACTTTACGCTATTGGTTTTGAAAATAACTCAGCAATTTCCGCTTAAATGCATACCGACTGGTGGCCGTCCTGATATAAAGAGGCGCATTCCAAAGAAGAATGAACTGAAAAGAATGAACACAGTCAGAAGTATGAGAACGACAGAGTAGGAGAAGATTATTAGAAGAACGCAGATTCTTAGCGTGAGAAGAACATCGATATTGGAAGTGAGACACGAGATAAGAAGGAGGAGTGTGAGAGTTGAGATGGGAACCAGCCTACTACTGTTCCACTGCAGAGCAAAGGTCTCTTCTCATGCAGAGAAGGCATGAGCATTGATCATTACGCTTGCTCAAGACGGGTTGGCGATTTTGGACATTTTTTGAAGTAAAAACTACTTTAGGCGCGTTGAGCATTTTTTGAGATGGGAATAACCATTGAACTCGCGCCACTGTTACCGTAAGCGAAACCGCGCGTGTTTTATTTATAAGATTTAAAAAATACCCGCTTCGGATGTGTTCGGCTGTCCTCGGGATGTACTCGGTTTTAATGTATATCCGATATGTCAGTGATAGCCGGAGAGCCGGCTGTATAAAAGTCCTATGGATCAGATACATGAATCATTTTTGGGGTATGAACAATAAAACCATAGGTCTAGAGGTCGACACCCCTGAAGTTGCTTGATTTTGCCCGCATGCAAAATTATGACGTCACTTCCGGTTTTTATTTTAGGTGTAATTGTAATTTATGAAATACATCAAGAAAATTGATGTCAAACGAAAGTTTTTGATGAGTAGAATAGAAATGTCAAGGGTCGACAAACTCTATTTATTCGCTACCCTGAGTCGACCTCCGTTAAAAATTATTTTTTTTAAATTTATCTTAAGCCATCGAATACATGGATTTGCTTACGATTTTCTGAAACTAGAACCTCTTAAATGACTAAATAAAATTGGTCGACACCTTTTATTTGCCCGGATCTGACTGTCGACTTAGTTTGAAGAATTAAAGAGCCTATGCTTATACATTGCATCTCTATGTATGTTTAATTATTTAATTATCTGCATATCTTTTCCAAATACATTGATCATTTTTTTTTATTAATTCTGTAACTCTAACATTACTAAAAAAAATTGGTCGACACCTTTTATTTGCCCGGATCTGACTGTCGACTTAGTTTGAAGAATTAAAGAGCCTATGCTTATACATTGCATCTCTATGTATGTTTAATTATTTAATTATCTGCATATCTTTTCCAAATAGGTACATTGATCATTTTTTTTTTATTAATTGTGTAACTCTAACATTACTAAAAAAAATTGGTCGACCCCTTTTATTTGCCCGGATCTGACTGTCGACTTAGTTTGAAGAATTAAAGAGCCTATGCTTATACATTTCATCTCTATGTATGTTTAATTATTATTATCTACATGACGGAGAAGGTATAGTGTGTCTCGTTATTATCAGCCATATTTAACTATTGTGGGCGTACAGTGGGTATGTGTTGGTTATTGCGCAATAGAAAAACCGTTTGCAGTTCAAATAAGATTATAATTTCACGAACAATTTAGTCACACTAGCAAATTACACACTGTAGGTACACGACACAACCAGATACGTAACGCTGGACAGTTTCTAAGCACATGTTGTCCGTACGATGTCCAATGTCCAAGTCCAAAATCCAAAGTGAGCTCCACATCGTTCTGTCGAGCTGTTTTCTAACCCCCACGGACTCAGGCTAGACTCTGTCAAGCGCCACCAGATGGCGCTAGCGTTCCGAATAGTCAAATGCATGACCGGATGCGACATACATATCTTTTCCAAATATGTACATTATACTTCTAAAACTTTTTTTTTCATAGAATTTATTTTGTATTTCTACCTTAAGTCCAGGTACCCGTTAACGTTTTTTCTTTTGTACCTGTAACGTAAGCTAGGTTCGGAGTTACTCCGGCATTAACAAAAGAACACGAGTAGGTAGGGAGAGCCCGATATTTTTCAGCCCTAAGTTTGGGACAGTAGTGTTACGAGCTTGGGGTTCGTGACAATAAAAACTGCCGATTTAATAGCCAAAAAAGTGACACTTTAATCAACACACTAAATAACACCAAAACTCACAATATATGTGGTAAAGAATGGAGAAATGTACAGTAAGTATTTCAAGAAAATTGTAGTTATGTTACAATTAATGAAAAAAAAAGTTATTAATGTATTTGGAAAAGATATGTAGATAATTGAACATGTATAGACGTATGATGTAACGTATGAGTTAGAGCTCATTGATTTTTGAAACTAAGTCGACAGTTGAATGTGAGTAAAATAAAAGGTGTCGACCAATTTTTTTTAGTAATGTTAGAGTTACAGAATTAATAAAAAAAAATTATCAATGTATTTGGAAAAGATATGCAGATAATTAAATAATTACACATACATAGAGATGAAATGTATAAGCATAGCTCTTTAAATCTTTAAACTAAGTCGACAGTCAGATCCGGGCAAATACAAGGTGTCGACCAATTTTATTTAGTCATTTAAGAGGTTCTAGTTTCAGAAAATCGTAAGCAAATCCATGTATTCGATGGCTTAAGATAAATTAAAAAAAAATAATTTTTAACGGAGGTCGACTCAGAGTAGCGAATAAATAGAGTTTGTCGACCCTTGACATTTCTATTCTACTCATCAAAAACTTTCGTTTGACATAAATTTTCTTGATGTATTTCATAAATTACAATTACACCTAAAATAAAAACCGGAAGTGATGTCATAATTTTGCATGCGGGCAAAATCAAGCAACTTCAGGGGTGTCGACCTCTAGACCTATGGTTTTATTGTTCATACCCCAAAAATGATTAATGTATCTGATCCATAGGACTTTTATACAGCCGGCTCTCGGACTATGAGTGATGGCAAAGTATTCTGTTTGTGTTTTGTTTTCACTTCTGTGGGCACTCCCGGAGCGCCACTGTATTTTTTCCTCACGATGTTTTCCTTCACCGATGTCCGCAATGGCCAAGATAAATTCAGAAAGAACATATGGGTTGATAACAATAATAATAAACGATCCCTATCCATACTAAAGTACTTGTATCATGATAGAGTGACTGTCAAGGTTGCTGATAGAAACTTGGCATAGCATTTTGTATGTAGAACAAATTGATTTTCCGTTCGATTAGCTACGAGGGAAATAACCACGAAAGGCAATTGCGTGTTGAGTTCTTGAAATGCATTTGAAACACTTGAAGTCCCGTACGTACCTACTTGTAGATGTGGCGTCATAATTCATCAGGCGATCGAATCTAAGATGACCTTAAATGCCCAATTGTTACCACTGTTTCCCTCAACCGTCTTGAGCTTGCGTGAGATCGACCAACGAGATGTGACACCCACGTACAGTACCCGGCGATAAATTTTGCACATCGACCTTTGGAAAGAGACAATCGGCTAATTTCGGCTTCGTAGAGCGTTATCTCTGTCGCACGAAATACAAACAGTCCGGTATCTATTAGGAGCTGTTAAAACAATTATGATTTGCGTCTTTTGATAATTATTTTTATTCTTTGTATAAAATACAAAAAAAGGTAAATGTCGATGTGCAATATTTGTCACCGGGTACTTTAAAACCTGTCTGTATCGTCCGCATGAAATTTCTTGTTCCCCATCCCGTCGCATCGCATCGTCCGTCCTCGCTATAACTTCGATTTCACTTAGCGTTCTTTCTGC
Organism: Luperina testacea; assembly: GCA_927399505.1. NCBI lineage: Eukaryota > Metazoa > Arthropoda > Insecta > Lepidoptera > Noctuidae > Luperina > Luperina testacea. The sequence continues at coordinate 9,070,008 of OV656771.1, forward strand.
CTTGATTTTGCTCGGCTCCTAAGGATCATATCGTGATCTTAAATAGTCTATAGCCTTCCTCAAGAATCGAGCTATCAAATTCAAAAAGATTTTTTGTGACCCGACTGGTAGCTCCAGTGATTAGCGCGTTCAAACAAACAAGCTCTTCAGCTGTATTATAAAATATACTAGGTTCCGCCTGCGGCTTCGCCCGCGAGGTATGTCGATAAAAACTATCCTATGTCCTTCCCCGGGATGCAATCTATCTCTCTGCCAAATTTTATCGAAATCCGTTCAGTGGTTTAGGCGTGAAAAGGTAACATACAGACAGACAGAGTTACTTTCGAATTTATAATATTAGTATGGATAGTTAAAGAAGATAGATTGGACAATTTTATGAAACCCGATAAAATCGGTCTTCATTCGAGTTGCAAAATGTTGTAAGTATCATAATTTATGACGGAATTTTTAAAAGATAAAACGTCTCTCGTTAATTGGAAATTAGCAGGATTCCCAATCCGGAGGTCCTTTGGGGACAAGCGAGGTCCATGTTCGATATTTTCATCGCTTTACGATCTATATAACGAAATCAATGAGAACTGCAGCCATTTTAACTGATGACTGACAACTGATCCAAGATCCAAAGGGATCTGGTATCTTTTTAAAATATATCTGGTAGATATCAATTTGGCTGTAGGACTTACACAAATTTGAAAACATGTGACCTCCACCAACCCGCACTGGGCCCGCGCGGTGGATTATAGCCCACTCCCTCTCACAGAGAGGAGGCCTGTGTCCCAGCAGTGGGAACATCATAGGCTTATTATGCTTATGCTATCAATTTGGTTGTCCAAATAATGTGCCAACCAGGGCTGATAGATGTTATGTGCTATTCAAACTATTTCTTAAAGGATAAAGCTAGGTACTCACAGCAGGGGGGCCGGTGTGGGGACACGGAGGTGGTGTCCTCTGCGGGGTCGCTCAGCGTCGCTGCCGTCACTCGCCTCCTCTGCACCGACGCTGCTCGACCCGCCCGCCGACCTGCACATAAGGACAGGTTAGTCTTCCTCCTCTTCTACTCTCGTATAACATGAATTATACAGTAAAACCAGAAAATGTATGCGCTTCGTAAATCTTCGTGTTTCTGAATTAGCACGAACGTGGCGCCACAGAGTAACCCTCCACAGAGGCAATGCTTCTAAGTTTTGTACTGCAGTCGTATTTCCGAAGATAGACGATGGCGATGATTTCCAAAGCGCATACTTTTCTTAGGATATCTGTACATAATTATAACGTCTAACAATGACAGGTTTTATGTGAAATATAAAAAAAAAAACCGGCCAAGTGCGAGTCGGACTCGCGCACCGAGGGTTCCGTACAAACCTGCAAGGTTTACAAAAGAAATATAATAATGTCATTGAATTTAATTATAAGTATAACACTTTAAGCAGTTAGGACGCATTTAGATTATACAGCTACATTCACCAAAACATCGGGATTGAATGACGATGAGTGAGGTCGTCTATGCCGTTTGAAAAATGTTGCCCTCCCCATACATAATATAATAACTCGCGGTCATTGCTGTAACTACAATTATGTTTACAATCACAATTTTTTTAGTGGTATAACTACTTAAAATTTTAAGCTTTTCTGAATTTTTCTGTTAGGGCCCTCGCCCACGGGCGACTTTTTGTAGCGATGCAGTCGCGATGCTCTCGCGCGTAGCATCGATACAGACGCGAAGCAGTCGCTAGCTGTGTGCCCGCGCCCACGGGACCAGATTCAGTCGCGATGCAAACTGCTTTTACGTAAGCAGCCGAAGCGTAGGCAACGGAAGCAGCGTCAATATTGGATGCATCCATTTAATACCCAGAGATTACTACTTTGTGGACATCATGTAACAACATTCAAACAACTCAAAACTTATGATCTTAAATTCAAAAGTTGTTATAGAATGTCATATTCGACGTTTTGTCGCGACGCGGTCGCGCGTTTGTATCGATACAATCGCGATGCAGTAGCGCGTTGCAAATGCGACTAACACGCGTTAGAAGTGATGCTGTCGCGCGTTTGCTAAACGCGCGACTGCATCGCTACAAAAAGTCGCCGTGGGCGAGGGCCCTTACCTGTGCTGTAAGCTATTGCTTCTTACCAAATTTCGAGATTCTATGTCAACGGGAAGTGGTCTTTAGGTTTTAATTCCCTTGCGTGTAGTTGCGAGTTTCAAAATATGCGGTATCAATGGTTGTACTTTTGCGTTTTGCGTTTTTGCGTTGACTTAGAATTTTTTCTTTTTCACGGGTTAAAGGCAATTAGATCTAAGTATTTGATATGAATTTCAACTTGATAGCTCTACGCGTTCATGAGGAAAAAAGTAATAAGTTTATATTTATTAAAAAATAAATATATATTTTGTAATGTAACTAAAAATTTAAGGTTTTCGGAATTTTTCCTTTATGTGTGCTATAAAACGTTGCTTCATGCCAAATTTCAAGATTCTAGGTCGACTGGAAGTACCCTTTAGGTTTTGATTCCCTTGCGAGTACTTGCGAGTTTCAAAATATGCAGCTTAAATTGCTGTTTCTTTTGATTGCGTTGACATAGAAGTTTGATTTTGTTACAGCTTAAAGGTATTATAGACCTGAGTATTTGGTATGAATTTCAATTTAATACCTCTACGCGTTTATGAGGAAATGGGTAGTAAGTTTAAAATTATTAAAAAAAAATATATTATGTGATGTAACTAAAAATTTATGGTTTTCGTAATTTTTCCTTTATCTATGCTATAAGACGTTGCTTCGTACCAAATTTCAAGATTCTGAGTTCACGGGAAGCACCCTGTAGGTTTTGATTCCCTTGCAAGTGTCGAAAATTTGCGGCATAAACGGCTGTATCTTTTGATTGCGTTGGCTTAGAAGTTTGATTTTTTCACAGCTTCAAGGGACAGTAGACCTGAGTAATTGATATAAATTTCAGCTTCATACCTCCACGCGTTCCTGAGAAAAAGGGTCTTGACAGACGGACGGACAGACGGACAACAAAGTGATCCTATAAGGGTTCCGTTTTTTCCTTTTGAGGTACGGAACCCTAAAAACAGCTGTTCCATAGCAAATGTGCAATACCAACATGATTACTGCTTAGTTTTGATAAGTATTCCAGAATTGGTCCCATAACGTATGTCAGTCATTCACATAACATGGCGCCTGTAGCCCCCGAAGGGTTAGACAAAGTTCTACCTATAGTAACGTAGCGTAGTAGGTACGTAGTAGTTCATATGGTTCTTAATCATGAGTAGGTATCATACCATCACGACTTATAAAATTTTAAGGCTCCTACAAACAGGCGCGACACGCGATATAATCGCGCGCGACACAAAGGCACCGCTCGTTGCGCGACTTGCGGTGCTTTTGTGTCGCGCGCGATTTTGTCGCGTGTCGCGCTTGTTTCAAGGAGCCTTTTCATTGTTTATTGATAGACATTATAAGAACAGTAGAGCTATTCTGTAACAATTACATTATGAAAACGTAGGTGAAGTGAGTTTAAAGTGAGCTGTCATTTAATTCCACCTGATGTTAGGGATTGACACTAATGACAGCTCATTTTAAGCTCACTTCACCTAAGTTTTTACGGTGAAATATTTACAGAATCGACCGGCAGCTTATGTCGTGATAAAATAGTAGCCAGTTAGCAAGGTGGTGGTGGCGGGGCTGACTGATTATGAAGTGCCATTTAAGTATCTCCATACGGAGCTATTAAATGGATAGGTATGATCACAAGTGGTTTTGATGGTATCTCGTTAGCTGTTGAGTAGCCTTTAAGGCTCCTACAAACAGACGCGACACGCGATATAATCACGCGCGACACAAAGGCACCGCTCGTTGCGCGACTTGCGGTGCCTTTGTGTCGCGCCTGTTTGAAGGAGCCTTAATTCGAAACAGATAGAGGACAGTCCGATGCCAAAAGCAAGTAGGTAGCTTCAGAAATAGAAATAATTAATCTCAGATTGGATCAAACAAATAAAATAATGGCTTTAAGGAAAATCACACTGATTGCCCAAACAAACAGAAACAATATTAATGGCTATTCATTATTTTGTTTATTTCGACGATAGCTGAATACAAAAACAAAGTAGGTACAGTCAGCAACAAAAGTCGATTAACATTTCAGTTTTTTTAATCTCATTTATTGAGCAAAATATTAACGCTTCAGGTTTTTTTAATCTCAGTTATTGAGCAAAATATTTTTTCTAAATTGCATAGTACTTCTGCTGCAATTTTGAACAAATATTTTGCTCAATTACTGAGATTAAAACAACTGAAGTGTTAATCGACTTTTTTTGCTGATCGTACCTATCCAGTTTCAGTACATCAAACTATGATTTATTTCTTTCATTAATCAGTAACTATGTATGATCATTTCTAATTATTTTTCAAAAGAGGAGCATAATAATAATAATTTTGGAGGATATTGCTTGTCCATTGCTTTATATGTTCAAAAAATTTGTCTGTTCAACAACGTAAAAAACGCAATGAATATTGAATGAAAAAATGAATATTGTTGTCATAGGGATACTGATAGCGTGTTACGCAATTAACCCGCACAATCAATTCTATTTTTTGACGTTCAAAAGTCAAAGTCATTTTTATGTGCCTTATAACTCAAATAAATGATTTGACTTTGACACAAACCCTTGTTGAAAATAATACGTGGTCTATCAGCCATCAAGACTTGAAGACAGACTAAAAAGTGGCTGCCAAGTGGAACATGCTAGCAAATATCAAACAAAGTAGAAAAAGACGCAGTTGTAAGGAAACAAGTGGGTCGCTCTACTTGCGAGACGGAACACAAAAGACGCGATGTGAGCATCAACATACAGACAAATATACCTACATATATGTATACGACACATAAAATGAGATACACCACCACGATAAGAAGGAGTGGACTTGTTTGTGCAGTCTATGCACTTGGCATTTTTTAGTTTTTCTTTTGAGTAGGTATGAAATTAGCTCGAATACACTAAACGGAGATTTGTCACTACGAAATAAGCCCAAATGTTACACTAAATAGAGGTTTATCTTTATAAAATTAAGTCTGAAAACAGTAAAAGAAGATTTTAATAAGTACTATAGAATTAGCTCGAATACACTAAAATAAGATTTTAATACTATGAAATTAGCCCGAAAACACTAAACGGTTGGCCACACATGTTTGTCATGCAAAATACCGAAATTCAGGAAAAGGTTAAGCTGGACCAGTGTTCCCACATTTTTGGGGTCAGGGACCCCAAAAAACGTAGAGAAAATAATGGTTTATCAAGATCTAATGCGTAGTAACGTACTAATTAAATTAATGACCAATAATGCAAATGGTTTTCCGTAAACTAAATATCGCATAAAGATTTAATCCAGTTTGTTTTCATAAAGTAAGTGAAGGTAAGGGGCTGCATATTTTTCGTTTATAATTCCAAATATAATGATGAAAAGGAAACTTAGGCTAAGCTATTTAATACACTCAGATGCTAAGGGCTATCATCAAGATCAATGTGTACTACATGAAAAAAAACCGTTGTGCCGAAAGTTAAAAATATGTTGATTAATTTATTAAATAGTGCTTACAAGATCAGTGCTGAAAGTAAAAGAAACTATTGATGGATACAGTAGTTTTCAGGATCAGTTTCAAAATAAACCCCATCATTTGTCAGCTCATATTAACATTAAAAGCGTGCTAGATAACAGATAACAAAGTACTTATATAAGTAGGATAGTGCAGCTAGACTAGAAAGACAAAGGGAACAAGGAGCAGATTTACAGGTTATTTTTCCTTACATGTCATAATCGGTAAACAATGTATACAAATCACGAATTTTTCGCATAAAGCACACGCTTAGAGTCATGTTTGAATGTCGTGATCCTTTTAGCAAACACATAATATGATATGAATATGAAGCCCGAAAGTCTGACAACCAGTCTTACTAAGGGGTATCGTATTACTTACTCGTATCTAGTAACTAGGTTGTGGAGGTCAGATAGAAAGTCGCTCCATGTAAAATACTGGTATTCAGCTGCATCCGGTTAGTTCTAGAAGCCGACCCCAACATAGTTGGGAAAAGGCTAGGCAGATGATGATATGGTATGAATACACGAAGCTGGTATACATTTACTTCATGTATGAATAGCATAAAAACTGCTGCGAATGATTACCTAATTTGAAGAAATCTAACGCCATATTGTTTACCAAATGGGACAAGTAAAGAAGAACACACTATACAGCGTAACTACTTTCTATCTATATACACAATAAGGCATGCACATGCATTTACTCAGTACCTTCGCATTATAAGCTCTCAAAAAGCTGCAAGCAGGCACTAAGTCTTGGTTATATGGTAAGGGATATACTTGTCACACGCCATGCCGAAACCTAGAAATAATAAGGGCATCAATGGCAGAATAGGCTGGCTGCAGACAATGACAGTTCTGACCAGCTCCCTAATTGCGTAAAACACGATCAATCATAATCTGACAGCTTTTGAAGGAAATTCTTAATCCACGGATTTGAATCCATTTGGGAAAGTCGCCGGCTCGAGAACGTAATGACGCAATTTATGTACTTGAATTGTCAAAAAGAATGGCATTGTCATTGTAGGTAAGTTACGCAACTACCGCGCAAGTCAGTAGAGTCTCTGAAGGTTTAGGAAGTGTTTTTGTTTCAAGAAAATCAGTTACAAATATTTTACCCCTTTCAATTTAATTATGACTAACTATTCTAAATTCTGATTGTCTGTTGATAGTTTTATAATGTTTTTATAAGGTTGTTTTTATATGTTCTATGAATGATCAATGATCACCTGCCATGTCATCTTTCCACAATCCTTGGTAGATTGGTAGAGAAGGTAGTACTGTCAACTGCGGTAGTAAGTTATTCATTCTCTGCATTAATTGCTCCTTTTATATTCCATAAAGTTTAAGAAATAATTAATACAGTAGTAGTACAATAAATTATTATAATCTATATCCTTATCCACCATCGTATATAATAGTATAGTTTTAAAAGCATTATCCCTTAGATCCTCGATATACCCAGCCAGTGTTTTTATGATAGTTAAGAGGGGACGGGGCCTGCGAGGAATTTGAAAAATAGGTATTTGAAGAAACTATTGCTTTCACCTTACCTCAAGTCTGCCCCCGTAGTGTGTGATAGGGACAGCTGCAGCTCAGACCGAAATTATCACAAAACGATTTGACGAAATCGACGTTTCGTATTCCTCTTTTTTCTCCTCGAAAACTGAGCCGATTCAATTATTTTTTACATTAACATTTTAAGAAAGATTATGTTTAGGTTTCTAATGTTTTTTTTTTATGTTAAAAACTTTTCTAATTTTAATTGTCTGGTAGTCGTCGAGGCGGTAAAAATAGGGGATTTTTCGTAATTTTTAGAGGGTCATATTTTCTTTACTTATTAGTTGCTGAAAAAAGAAAATGACAAGGACGAGTTTACAGCAGACCTTGACTTTATGAAAAAAAAATTGCTCTAGAGGCATTATTCAGAAAGAAAAAAGGGGAATACATTTGTATGGAGAATCGCACGCCCTGTTCCCTCTTAAGTAGCCTATCTACTATATGAAGACCGTGATTGATTGCCCGCGTGTTTACGAGCTATCGATGTTCCCTGAGTATTATCTATTAGTAGTAGACTACTGTCAGTAGGTGAAACCAATCGATTTTTTATGAAGTTCAGTTTTAGGAACGGTATTTTGGTTGGATTTCTATCATAGACTAACTTCCTGCCCGCGCCTTCGACCACGTGAAGCATACAATATATTCTATGACACTAGGCAATACTGTAGCATCTTTGGAATATACAAACTCAAAAATTACACCTCTTTGTAATATTACGAGTAGTACCTAGTAGTACCTATAGGATAGTATATATAAGTGTAGGTATCTGCAGCCAGCCCAAAGCTTCTATTAGATAAATAATTTAAACTAACAGTATAATAACCTACTGTGTTAATTAGATACACATACTGAATTACAAGATGCCTTCATGAACACGAATCAATTACTGCATTTAATTAATTTATCCAAGTCAGCCACATTCCTCAAGTTGTTTTGCAGTATTTAGTACGAAGTCTACATAGATATGTACTATTGCTAGGTAAATACATAATGTAAATAAATAAACAATGACAAGCTTTAAAGCAATTGATTTTCTAACAAAATAATATTAATAATTATTGACTTATAGGTCATCTAAGACAAAATCTTGAGGGAAATCACTTTCCTGATTAACAAAATAATTTAATTACTTTTTGAATCCTTTATTATTATTTTTTTATATACGGATAATTTTAACAACAAATACAAAATAAAAGTTTTTTTTCTATATTTAGTCTTGTCTGACTTCGAAATATTCCAGACAAGAATACTGATCGAGCCAAGTTCAAAAATAATTTTAAAGTAAAATCTATTCACTAACAACTTACCGAAATATTCTCTTCAGCCGACTAATGACTTGGTATTTTATATACACGTTTCTCACACAATACTATGCTATGGGCACACTTGCGTACATTTGTACATATTTCAAATCACTTTTGGTTCAAATAAGCCGGTTCCATTATGCTGATTAATTTTATCGAACAAGATACCTGTGGCGTGTTAATGAAAATGAATTAATGTTTAACCTAATGCTTTCATTTTATAAAAACTTTGCCTTCGTAACGTTTTTGAGTCTTTATGAGTCTAGCGGGGTAATTACGTAACACAAGTATGCATAAAATAGCAATCAATAGAAATGCGTTTTATTTTGACACCCGTTGCTTCGTACTGAACTTGTGTTTCGTATTGTGATCAATTAGCATTTTATGTGTGTTATTCCGAAGATGTAAATTATTCATTAACTGATAATACCTATCGTAGATTTTATTTTGGGGAATATGACTGTAGCACGTCTGTTGTCAGATAAAATTAATTAAAAACTGTCTGCTATCAAAAATACTTTACTGCCAGATTTATTTGACACGTTGTTATTTTTGGCAAGTAAAAATAACCCATCGGTAATTAAATATCACTCAACGAGCAAAAACTTGCCAATTTTTTGCGAGTTTGTTTTAAGTTTCGTTTTTGTAGTTTATTTCAATTATTTTAAAAATAACTATTTACTTTATTCATGAGTAAAGTAATGGTAATTTAACACTGTTCCATTACCATAGGTAATACGAAACCTATGACTTAATAGGAACAATTAAAAACATTAACAACAATTGCAACTTTGCGGAAATTCTCATGGAATTATTTTCCGTAAGTAATTCCTATGAACATGAATGTAATTCCAAATTAAATGCAATATAAAGAATCCATTTTGTGAACTACATAGACGAACATATAAAGTTACTGTTAGAGAGTCAGAGATGACTTACAATTTCATTGGATTATATGCAATGACACGTTACATTCAATTTAACATTTTATTTCAATATTCACGGGTCTCGTGCAAGCTCGATCGAAAATAAATAAACTTTTGGTGTTCGAACTTGGCTGTGTCATTTAATATTATATTTTATTTTAGATATAGACCATTATGTTTTACTAGCTGTGCTCCGCGGTTTCACCCGCGTAAATGTCGATCCCGTGGGAATATCGGTATAAAAAGTAGCCTATATATTAATCCAGGTTGTCAGCTACCTCTATACATAATTTTATTAAAATTGGTCCAGCCGGTTGAGTGTCAAGAAGTAACAAACATATAAACACACACACACACACTAACAAACTTTCGCCTTTATAATATTAGTGTGATTTGAATTTTTTTTCTCGTATTAAGTGGGTACTCAGCTTTAAACTTAGCAAAAAAAAAAATTTTTTTAAACTAATATTTAATTGTTCTATGACAGAAGATTATTTACTTCACGTTTATCCACTAGCTCCGTAACACAGGAAGTCTTGTCTATGGGATATTAATTTAATATCGTTGTGTAATGAAAAGAATACGGAAGTTATTCAAATCTAAATAATGTTGATTATTTTACTTGATTATTTGTTACAGTAAACGGTAACTGTTATGTAAAGAATCTCTGATATTCCTTATGCATTATTACTTAATACCTACCTAATATTTCCAATATTAGTCGCTATGAGGAAACATAAAAGAAAAAAAAATGTGTTGTCGCATTTCCGTCTGGTATTTTTTATTTACTTACGTGTAATTGTGGAATTATTTATTGCATGAAACAATGCAAATTACCATTAAGTACTGAGACCAAATTGTTACCGATATTACTTTGTTATTTTTAAGCAGCAATAACAAAGTAAACGTTGCACATGGATTGTGAAAATCAGAACAAACCCTATTTCATTTTAAGACGTCCTCTACAGTTAATTTGCCTAGGATGACCGGTTAATTCGGTACAGAAAATGGACCTACGTTTTCACATTTATTTTCATAAAAATGTATCTAACTTAAAACCAGATTTTTTTAATCCTGAAACCATACCGCCAAAGCTTTTGAGTACGTTACAATGCCATGTGAAAATAATAAACGCCTAAAACCGATAAATTAACGCACTTAAACCAGACGCATCCAATTACAGATTTTAAAGTAAATTGTACAATTTACAATGTCACTACACGGAATCACTGAAACACACGTTATTTTGTTTGTAAAACCACTGCTTTCTGTGATAACACGGCGGGGCTATCACTGATATTATGTTAATATTACGTATTTTGTACAGACTACACAAAACAGCCAGTGCAAACTGTCCATCCACTCCATACCACAAGCTGTCATCTGAGGTTTCCCCCTATTCAAGCGAACCCCACCCATAATACAACCCCTTAAAGTTTAACATAGCATGTCTGTATACCGGTCCTAGGGAAACATGCGCAGTGGTGCATTGCGCACAATATTGATTGCATTCATATGAATGATGGAAAATATGGCGGAAAATTTGATTTCGTTTTGGTTTTTATTGTCATTTTACATGGATATAATTTTAGGGTTATGTTATGGCCGTTTATAAGGAAGATCAGGAAATAATAAAATTAACTACTTACAACGTTTTTATTGAACGCATACTTTACATAATGTTAGCCGAAATATTATTGTGAAGAGAACTTTAGTAAGTATTTTAATTATGTAAGTAGGTACAAATATGTCAATTTTTTTTACTGTAAATACTAATGACTGTAATTATTTATTTTTAGTTTCCTTTGAGCGTCGGTTTCTAAAAGAAAAATATAAAGCAGTCTTTACTTGCAGACGAGTTTGCCGTGGAAAAATGTTACGAGTAACATTTTTTCACGGGAAACTCGTCTCGAGAGAATTTTACGTTCTAATTATTTTCAAGTTTTATTTGAAAGTTTATGTTTGATTGTGTTTTATTTATTTTTACAGAACTAAGCTGTTTCTACAAGTGCTTGTTCAAGTCAAGAAAACTAAAAAAAAATATTTATTATTAGGTATTTGAGTAAGAGCATAATGCAATGTCAATGATGATTCGCGTAAAAAAAGTTTCGGGTATGTCACAGACAGAAGTCATTATTCCGAATATTTCAGGTTTTCAGCCATTCATCATTCGTTTCATTCATAATATCTTTTTCTTTTCTTTCTGTTAGTCTTACATTCCTACGTAAGTAGTTGTAAAATGATTTGATTTGATTATATTAATATTTTTTAATAGGTAGACCGAACGATTACATAATAGGCATAAAGGCTCCTTCAAACAGTCGCGACACGCGATAAAATCGCGCGCGACACAAAGGCGCCGCAAGTCGCACAACGAGCGGTGTCTTTGTGTCGCATGCGATTTTATCGCGTGGCACGCCTGTTTGTAGGAACCTTAAAGCTCGAAATATAAATTTCAAGTGAATTCTTACAAGTTTACCGACGCTATTACGATTATCTAATAGGCACCTTCTTGTAATTGCGTAGGTCTAGGTACTAATTGATATTATCAATCGACTTAATTATTTTATTACATAGATTTTTATCGTACTTAGTGCTATTTATCTGCACGTGCACCTTTAACAATTTTTTATAAGGGTATAGGTAGGTACCTACGTATATCGTGACGTACGCACATTAAGTAAAATAATGATAAATTAAAAGTATAAAGGACACAATACATACAAAATTACGTAGGTCCATATCTCACAAGGAACCAAGAAAAAAGTTATAAAATATTGCCTTGTTTCAGGAAGGTCTATCTGTCTGTTTGTTTCGGCTAATCTCCGAAACGACTGGACCGATTTTCATGAAATTTGATTTGGGGATACTTTGCACCCTGGGGAAGGGCGTAGGCACATAATTTTTATTGACATAAAACGCGGGCGTAGCTGTGGCCGGAAGCTAGTTTAAAGATTAACCAGTCAGTAGGTTATTAGCGGGGACTGCCCAGGGTACTAGGACTGTAGGTTCTAATGTAGATACGGGTAAATTTGTTAATCAGTACGCAAACTGAAACCATGAAAAAAAATCTGCTGTTTCATACAAAAGTGCAATACCTACGCGGTCAAAATGGATGGAACAACTAATTATTTTATTTATAACCGACGAAAAATTTCTACGCTATGGAGCCTAGAACCATATGCTGAATTCATGATTACAGTTAGCGCACTGGTAATTTTTTTTTTCCTATAAAAGGGTTCCAATGACGTCACTTGTGAAGGCTCTTTTAATCTGCTAGGTATGCTGGAGTCAATCGATGCCATGGTACCCACGCAAGAATCGATACACATATAAGTAGTGTAACATGCATGTAGTAATGGAATCAACTTGATCTAGACACAATAGAAAAGGTCAAGGTCAAGGTAATTTCTATCGTATTGCACTTATACGTACCCTGTCTAGTAACCTAGCTACTGATTGTAGGAATGTAGTTTCGTGTTTTTTTTGCATACAAAATTAAGGTTAGGTTAGGTATACCTTATACCTAGAGGTATTTTTTACAGATTGTACTGATATCGGGAGAATTGCCCCTCTGGTTGTTTGTAGGTTATATTTTAAGCTACTCATGTCCTATCAACTTGTGGTATCCTGTGAAACTGTTTGCTGTATTACGTGGACAATAAACTATTTCTATTAATATAGGACTAACTAGGTCCCAGAACGAATTATTACACTTTCAAGTGTCGTCCATCTTCATTAGGTTTCATGCTGTAAAAAAATCTATGTTTGGTATGGTAGAGCAATTAGATTTGAAAGCTCACAGTCGACTGACCATTTAAATTTAAAAGTATTATATTTTTAGTTTAAGTATATTTTTAGTTTTGAAATTCCGCTAAACTTTGTCAGCTCTTGTGGCCATTCTGATCTCAGGTGTAGAGATATTCTTTTGATAATAATTTCTAATGAGTAGAAAGTTCTAAACTGTTTTCGTTGCTGCTGCAATAAAACACTACATCCTGAGACATGCTGCAATTTTTGGCATTAGGTAAAACGTGCCGAAATCTCACACACATCCGCCGGACTCCGCAGTCACAACACAATAGTCTACATTTCAAAATTAGATTAGCAAGACCACAGACAAAACAAAGATCCATATCCGCCTGGATAATAAGCCAGTAACTACCAACGAAACTCACGTGATAAAAAGCGTGGGCACTTCATTTGATTCCTTGCCAAACGTCTGCAGCGAGCGCCGAGGAGACACCGCTTGGATGTCCAGGTACGCCAACTCTGGACCTGGTTGGAGGAAGAATTTATAAAGTTATTGCGGATATGTGGACACGTGTCATTGATAATTTAAATGGGGCAGACGCGCAAAAATGTGACGCGAAAATGTTGGTTCAATGTTAGTAAAAATTACCCAATTACCAACAAGAAATTTCACGCAGACGAATTCGCGTGCAGAAGCTGTTTATTGAACGTGAATCTGCTAATTTTTAATTTTTTTTTATCATCCTAATACGACAGACATTATATCTAAAATACTACAAAAAGTTTTAAACAAAAGGCTCACAAACTTTCTGCAACACAATAAGATACTGTAAGAAGCTCAGTTTGGCTTTAGGTCGGGAAAGAGCACTGAAGAACTTATTTTTGTTTTTGTTTTTTTTTTTTTTTTTTTTTTTTAAGTATTTATTTAATGATATCAAAAATACAGAGGTGTAACTTAAATCTAAACTCGCCAAACTTTTACGTTTGATGGCGAGAGGCGCTCTTTTACATTATAACAATGCACCACCTTATTACATATCTACTACTTATATGGTTCAATTCAATCTTATACAATGTAATCTGCATTCACGATTTTTTGCCAAAGATGTAATCAAAATATGAGTTTATGGCAAAATAACTTTAAACCCTAAACAATATAGTTAGTTTACACTACATAATTATATTCAGACATTTTTACAACGTTTTCAATAGTACTAGTCACTCTGAGATTAACTTAATTACCATTTAAATACAGTTGATATTTGTTTAACTTGAAATAATATTAATTTGAAACATAAGTTTGAATTGACTTTATTTAGTTATGTTTATGTATCCTGTATAATTTTCTTCAATTTCGTTTTAAGTGATCCTTTGCTAATTTTAACATTTTCTCTTAATAAATCTATTTTATTAAACACCTTAGGGACCAAGTACTTAGATGTTCTCTTACCATAATAGTTTTTTATCTGTGGTTGGACCAGTTTATTCTCTCTAACCCTACGTGTATTGTATTTATTTTTAACATTAACTTTATATTCATCATTATAATAATATTCCAGACCTACCAAATAATCTAATTTTTTATCAATGGGTATAATTTTACAGATGGGAAATAACTTATCATACTCTTTGTTGCACTTATCTTTAACATTTTTACTGACCAGAAACTTTATCAGTCTTACTTGTATGTCTTTAACATCTCTTAAATATGTAATAAAGGTTCTCCCGTACACAAGGAGTCCATAACTTATCAGCGAATCGGCAAGTGCAAAATAAACAATTCTTAACGTCTGTTTGTTCAATACATTTTTTAAGTGGTAAAACTTACTTAGCACCGATCTCAGCCTATTACAAATGTCATTTACGTGTAATCTCCAGTTAAAGTTCTTCTCTATTGTTAAACCTAAATATTTAAATTTATCTACGTACTCCAATTTTTCACAGTTACAATTACATTTATTTTTATGCAAACATTCATATGTATGTCCTATCACTTTGAGATATTCATCCTTTACAGATTTAGCAGTTCGATTATATGGCGAGTGTATATGCATACATTTAGTTTTTGAAAGATTTAATATAATTCCATTGTCGTGTGCCCATTTGCTAATATTTTCAAAGTCACCCTGAATACAGTTTTGGGCCTCAGCTATATCTTTGGAGGCATAAACAAGACACATATCGTCAGCGTACATAAACACTAGGGATGTTATGGATATGAAATTTCGGATACGGATTAATTACGGATATAGGAATGATTATTATACCGGATACGGATACGGATACGGATATGAAATTATTTCGGATTATCCGTTAGTTTCGGATAATTTCGGTTACGGTTATTAATTTTTTTAGGAATTTCAAAAGTGCAATACAAATAGTTAATAAAATAGTTTTATTTATATGTAACTATTTGGTAGGAATTACAATCAGTCTGTGAGTTATTACAGCTATTTAAATTAAAAATGATTATAAATAAATGTTGTGTTATCTAATCTACCTAAAATGAAAATGTAATAATAAAATTATTACTTATACTTATTTAGTAATTTCGTATTCAAAGAAAATATTAAAATTAGATTTAAATTTAGAATGCACATTGCACATATTTATTTACTATGATTTAAGTTTAACATAACAATCATAGCTATCTTTATCTTGTGTCTCAATTAGGCTCCGCCCCTATCCGATATTATCCGAAACTTTTATTTCGGATTCGGTTACGGTTACGGATAATTTTTTATATCGGATATCCGATAGTTTCGGTTACGGTTACGGAGCTCCCTAACATCCCTGATAAACACCCTACATTTACGTACAACATTTGACACACTATTCACATGCATTATATATCCCACAGGGCCATACACCGATCCAGTAGGCACACCCAAATCGACATCCGCCTCTTCCCCAGCCACACGGGATATAATTGTGTTTATTTTTCTATTAGTGAGATAGTTTTTGAACCAATTAATTGTGGGACCGCGTATTCCGCATTCGTTCATTGCCTGTAATAAGATCTCATGGTCCAAAGTGTCGAACGCTTTTTTATAATCAATGAACAGTGCTATAATTTGTTTGCCAGAATCTAAACAGTCATTAATATAATCTGAAAATCCTAACAAGGCAGAGACAGTGTTGCGCCCTCTCCGGAAACCGTGCTGAGTGTCACACAATATGTTATGTTGTTCTAAGAATGCGCTAATCTGTCCCACAATAATTTTTTCGGTTATTTTATCTATAACAGATAATATTGCGATAGGCCTATAATTACCATAATCTAGATGACTCCCTGATTTGTATATAGGACGTATAATTGCATGTTTTAGCCGGTCCGGATAAATACCGTTCGATAAGGACATATTCACCAATGCAGCTAGAACAGGACTTATTTGTGTACGTAAATATATAATGTCTTGCACCCGTATTCCATCTGAACCGGGTGCTTTTTCACAGGACAATGTTCTTATGATCTTTTCTACCTCTGACGAGGTCACCTTATTGTATCTAAAGCTAACCTCGCTCGGTTTTACATATTCATTTCTATCTAAAAACTTAAAGTTACATACATGCTTAATTTCCTTTATTTCCTTCGTAAAAGTTTTCGAAAAATTTGTACATATCTGTTCCATACATCCTGTTTTTCCTAAATACCTTACAATAACATCATCCAAGCTAGTTTTACTTTGACCCAACCATATGTTTATATTTGTCCATATTTTCCTAAAATCTCCATTACATTTTACTATTTGTTCCTGTCTATATTTATTTCTCGCCATATTTGATAATTTATTTACTTTATTTCTGTATTTTGTATAGTCTAATCGCTTGTTCATATTCTTTGGATCCGATTTCCAAACTCTAAATAAATAATCCCTTCGCAGTAACATTGTATATAAATACCTATCTATCCATGGCTGTTTTATTACTTTCTTATTATCTGTGCTAATTTTAACTGTACTTTCCTTGTAAATGCGATCAAATACACTACACATAGTCTGATACAATAATACCGGACACGTTATTGTTATTAACTGGGTCCAATCATATTCATCTAATTTTTGCTTAACAGTTTTATTACTTACAACTTCGCGCATACTATTGTTTTTGATGTTGCCACTCACACATTGATTTTCACTTCCACTCACACATAAGTTCAACATTAATCCGATTCCATGATGATCGGCGATTCGTGTCTCAAGCACGTAGGCGCACGCGTCATGCTCGCTCCTTCCCGCTCGCACCCATATATGATCCAAGCACGATACTTCAAGCCGGCCGTCCGCGATCGCCTCGCGCGTTACCTCTTCGCTTGGTATTACACACATCAGGCCGCATTCACACAGGGCGTTTTTGTACCTTGTTACAATAGGATTAACCATGTCGTTTAGTATGTTTATGTTGGTATCGCCAATCACTATAACATTGTCAGATACTGGTACGGATTTTACAAGCATCTGTAATTGCTGAATAAAAATCAATTTATTTTTGGCAGGTGGTCTATATATCGCAATCACATGTGTTTTATTTTCCCCGTGCTTCAATTGACCATGAAGTGTTTCAACTGCTTCTGTGTTTACTATTTTAGCTTCGAAATTAAATCCATTCTTGGCGTATATTAATATTCCCCCTCCTCTGGTCGTTTCTCTAGTATGTATAAATGTATCATATCCTACTATTTGATAAAATGGAAGTTCTTCCTTCTTTATATTTATTTCGCTTAAAATTATGATATCTATGTTATATTTATTTTTATCAAGTAATATTAATAGCTCGTTAAAGTGTTTTCGAAGTGATCTTATATTCAAATGTAATATGTGGGTATTCCATGAATTTTGGGATAGGTCGTTATTTAGGGCTATTATATTATTGTATCTCTTAAAATTGAAATTACCGGAGTAACTATCTATGCGATCGAATGTTGCTGTTATATATCACCTCGTGTGTACTCGCCGCGTCATGTACGCGTGTTTATTTACATTCATCGAACTTATTTAAGTCTTCCTCCGATCTAATGTTATAGATCTTTTTTTCGTCACTATTCTTTTTGACCAGGATATTACAATTCTGCACCCACACATATTGGAAACCTTTCGGCTTAAGTTTATTTCTTACAGTCCACAGAAGCTGTCGTTTGTATTTTGGTAAATCTTCGTTAATGTATATTCTCTTTTCGCTGCCATTACTATAGACTTTATTATTTGTTATTATTGTTTCCTTCTTTACAAGCATCCAGCTGCTGCGAGCATATTTAGATCGAAGCGTGACCAACACAGTTTTGGGCTTTGTGTCATCTTGTTTTTCTTGACCTACCCTCTGTGCATCTTGAATTTCATTTGGATCTAGATTTAGTTTCTGTGCCAATGTTTGTACTACTAACATAGTATTTTCGTTTTCTTGCTTCTCCAATCCATGGATTTCAATGTTTCTCTCTTTGTCTCTTATTTCCAACTCCTGAACCCGTTCTTCTAATGCCTTATTACATTTCTCCAAATAAACATTTTTTTGTTCTAATGTCTTTATTTTCTTCTGAGTTTCCTCTTTAAAATCAATTAGTGTCTGATACATGTCACCATAAAATTCAACGCTGTTGGTAAGTTCTTCTATTTTCTTCTCCAGGTTATAAATCACCGCTAACTTTTTATTTACTTCAGCCAGAACGTTCTCTCCAGACACTTCTCTAGGGTTTAATGTGATTTTCGTCTCATCTGTGGACTCTTTAGGGCTGCTTTTGTTCGTCTGGCAGTCGTCACAGAGTGTATTGCTTAGGAACTTTTTGGTTGCACATTTTTTATGGTAAACATTTTCACATTCACCCTTACATCTCACTATATCATCTTTAGTCAAAGATAGAAACAGTTTACATTTCTTACATTGCACCATTTTTACTTTCACTTAGTTCTTTATTTGCGAATTTGGTAATAATTGGTCACTGTTTACGCACTTATCGCTACACACAACCGTGCTTTGAGCGCGCGCACACGGTACTGAATCGGGGGTTTGAATCGGGGGTTTTTTAATTTTTTTATTTATTTTAATTTTTGCTTTTTAATGTTGTGTTACTAGTAAACATGCTATGATCGACACGTAACTCGCCGAAATCTGCGCAGTTGTAAGTATTTTTACCACAGTGAAGCTAGTTACTCGTGGTCGTTGGCGTTCGTACGTATTCCTTTGCTTTCTAGGATATAGGTACTAGTCCAAATATTTTGGCTTAATTATATATTTTTTTCTACAACGAATATAATTACGCAAAAATCCAAAACATAGGCACATAATAGTGGAAGATACACAACTGTTTATCTATTCTACTTGGTTTTTTTTTAACTTAAGACATTTCTTTATAGACTCGTTAAGACACATCTCATCATCATATGAGTCCACACCACACTCGATCGGTTTACTATCAGTTAATTAAGAGTTTCATTATGTAGCACCCTGGTCAGTCATCAGGTATAATGAACAGGACTCGTTGAGATAATTACATTTAGTAAGCCCACATTCGAGGGGTTTACTAGCTATTCAAGAGTTCCGTTATCTAGCGTCTATCAGGTCCTCGTCATTAGGTAAAATGAATAGGACTCGTTGAGACACATCTAATGAGCCCACACTCGATAAGTTTACTAGTTATTGAAAATTTCCGTTATCAGTGTCCAGGTCAGTTATGAGGTCCTCGTCATCTGGTAAAAGGAACAGTAGGTACCTACTCGTTGAGACATATCTAATGAGCCCACACTCGATTGGTTTACCAGCAGTCATTTAAGTGTTCCGTTATCTAGCTTCCAGGTCTTACGAGTATAATCTGACCAGCTCGATGGTACCATAATATTTTGTTCTCATCGGAATGCATACAAATTTGCGGATATTCTTAGTTTACAGTATTCGCAAAACTCTATTCAAGTATTACGTTATCTACCATACACGTCCGTCCTACGGAACATCGCCATAACTTTTTTCACACAACGATTTGATAAGAACCGCCATAGTAGTTATTGCTCTTTATTTGGTTGTTATTGGCTGTGGAGACCATTTTGTCCGGTTCTCCTTTATTTCTCTTTCCTAATCCCATCATCAGGCCCTGGTCACCTCTGCTGTAAGTTAAGGGAGTTGGGTATCCTGCAAATTCCAGGTGATGCTGCAGCAGTTCAAGGTTACTATGTTCTTCTACTATCATTGAAGTAACGAAATGCCAAATTTTAACTCAATTAGACCTAAGAAAGATGCTCACATCAATTCATCAACTAGAAAAGAGTTGATAATCTTCAAACGTCTGAACCGATTTTGATCAAGTCACCTTTCAAACAAAAAAAAATCAAAATCGGTTTAGCCGTTTCGGAGCTACGATGGCACAGACAGACACACAGATACACACGTCAAACTTATAACACCCCTCTATTTTTGTCGGGGGTTAAAAATAAAAAGCTCGTAAACTTTGCAAACGTCTACTCAGGTTCGCGGGCGGAGTTGAGCATAATTTTAAATTAACCTCCCTCACCTACCTCATTAACCTTGCCTCACCTACAGTCAGTGACTCCACAGAACCTCAACCCAACATAATACAAAATATAAATTAACGAGAAGCGACCTCTCCGAGTATACCCCCAGTACGGCCGGTCACCGCGGGGGTAAAAGACCACAACCCTCCATTTCAATCACTTCATATCTGCACTTACAATGCAAGATCCTTATTATCACATGAAAGACTTATAGACTTCAAACAAGCAATATCAGAAATAAAATACGACATAATCGGGCTCTCAGAAATTAGAAGAACAGGATATAGTATCACAGAAGACGACGAACACATATTTTGTTACTTCGGTGAATCAAAAGGACAATTGGGAGTTGGATTTATAATCAAGAAAAAATATAAACAAAACATAGAGAGTTTCATTGGAATATCGGAACGTGTTTGTGTCTTAAATCTTAAATTTGAAAGTACACCTCTTACAATCATTCAAGCTCACGCACCGACTAGCGATTATAGTAACCAGGATGTCGAAATTTTCTATGAACAGCTCCAGCAAGCACACAATAAATACGAAAATCACAAAATTGTATTGGGTGACTTCAACGCCCGTGTGGGTCAACAGCTCACAGGCGAAGGAAAAATATTGGGCAAATACGGGTATGGAAAAAGAGACACAAGAGGTAGGACCCTAATACAATTCTGTTGGGAAAACAAGTTAATTATTACAAACAGCTTGTTTAAGAAAAAACCTAAAAATATGTGGACATGGATATCACCAAAAAAGACAAAGAGCCAAATAGACTACATACTAACAAACCAAAAAGAAAATGTCACCAACATGGAAGTAATAACCAATTTGGGCTTCCCCAGCGATCATCGACTACTTAGAAGCACTATAAAGTTGTCTAATGTAAGGAAAAATAGAACTAAATATACAAACAACATAACCAGACTTCGAACTATAGAAGAAAAAGAACAATTTGTAAAAACATTAAGCGATAAAATTAACGCAATAAAAATAGAAGAAAATGAAGACACTGAATCCCTCTACAGCAAAATTAAAGTACCTATTTTGGAAAGCTTAAGATCTAACAAGGTTGAGTCGTCAGGAAAATATACAATAATTTCAGATCACTTAAAAAATCTAATTGAAAGAAGAAATGAACTAACATCTAAAAAACAATTAACAAAAGAAGAGAAAAATGAACGCAGCTACCTTTATAAGAATATACATAAATTAATAAAAAAAGAATACGAAGAACATAAAACAAAAATATTAGAAGAACATCTCAAGTCGTCGCGAAGTCTGAAGAAAGGCTATAAATCGCTGAACACCACCAAACAATGGATACCTTGCCTAAAGAAAAACTCTTCTAGTGAAGAAACTCACTCTAGATCAAAAATTTTAGAAACGGCATCCACATTTTATTTTATAAAAACCTATACTCGAGCCGAGGTAGTAATCAAGAGTTACCAACAAACTGCCAACCACCATCAACTCAAGACTCTATCTGTGTGGACAGGTTCTCTACTGAGGAAATCAAGAAAAAAATTGAAAGTTTAAAATCCGATAAAAGCAGTGGACCAGACGGCATCCCAAACGAGGCACTAAAGGCAGGAAGTTCTCTACTAGCACCCCACATATCTGCTCTCTTCAACAAAGCATTAGACCAAAAGACAATACCCCAAGACTGGGCGCTATCGGACATAATTTTAATATACAAAAAAGGAGATCCTGCCGATATCGGTAACTATCGTCCGATTAGTCTACAATCAAACATTTACAAACTTTTCGCCTCGTGTTTGGAGGAACGTCTAAAAAGTACACAGAACAACACCAACCACCGGAACAAGCAGGCTTTAGGAAAGACTTCTCCACGATCGACCACATCCACACGCTAAACTTAGTAATTGAGAAGTACGAAGAACGCAAAAGTCCACTCTACCTCGCGTTCATTGATTATGCCAAGGCCTTCGACTCTATATCTCATGCGAGCATGTGGAAAGCTCTACACGAATGCGAAGTACCCTGGGAAATAATCGAACTAATAAAAGACATCTACAGTAAAAGCAAAAGTCGAGTTAAAATGGAGAAACGTGGTACTGAAATAAGCATCTGCAGAGGTGTCAGACAAGGAGACCCCCTGTCGACGAGAATATTTATTACTGTACTTCAAAGCATCTTAAAAAATCTGAAATGGAAAAGCAAAGGTATTTATATAAACGGAGAATATCTATCCAACCTTAGGTTCGCTGACGACATTGTCCTCTTCTCAAATTCAGCAGTAAAACTGGAAAAAATGGTTAACGAATTACACGACGCGAGCAGAGAAATTGGATTAGAACTAAATACAACAAAAACTAAAGTCATGACAAACCATCAAAATATACCTATAACTGTCAACAAGAACTCTTTAGAATACGTAAAAGAATACATATACCTTGGGCAAAAAATATCATTTTCCAAAACCAGACTCTACGATGAAGTAGACAGACGTATAAGTATTGCGTGGAACAGCTTTTGGAACAACAAAGATGTACTGAAATCAAACCTTCCGGTAAAACTGAAAACAATAGTGATAGATTCATGCATACTACCCTGTCTCACTTATGGTTGTCAATCCTGGACATTTACCAATAACATTAAAAATAAAATTCAAACATGTCAAAGAGCAATGGAAAGAAGTGTATTAAACTTAAAAAGGATAGACAAAATAAGAAACTCGGACATAAGGAAAAGAACAAAGGTCATAGATGCTTTGAAACATTGTATGAAACTGAAATGGAAGTGGGCTGGCCACGTCGCACGTATGAACGAAGAAAAATGGGCCCGTAAATTAACTACCTGGACTGGACCACCTAACAAGCGAAACAGAGGCAGACCAAAAGAGAGGTGGCAGGATGAAATAAAAAAAGTCGCCGGCAGAGATTGGCTCAAAAAAGCCACAGACAGAAAAACTTGGAACGAAATGGAGGAGGCCTTTACTCGTTGTGAGGTCCCAAAAATAATAATTAAATAATAAGTATTATAGAAAAACTCAATTTAAATATTCAATGTTATTTTTGTTCAAATCTTAATATTTACTAACCACAATTTATTATAAATTATTTAATCTCAAATTGCATGAAAATAAAATTGTATTTGTAATTGTAACATATTTTTGGGAAATAAAAGGCTGTAATAATAATAATAATAATAGTAGGTAATAATTAGACTCTACTTTCGAAATAGGCAGACTACAGTGGATTTCCCGAATCACTTTTAGATTGGAAAACACATGAAGAGGCGGACATATTTACACGGTAGGTTGAAATGTAATCAAACTGTCTAGACACATGAAATACTACTTATTCAAGAATGATTAAAAGTCAAGGGCACTTGGAACCATGATTATTATTATAAAAAAATACTTTTACACATATTTATAACCATCCTGTTTTTTGCCAGGCCTTCTCCATTTTATAACGATTTTATTCTAAAATTAGTTTCCAAACTATCGATTTTTGATTCTAGTCACGTATTTTAACAAGCATTGCGTGATTTTGCATCAATCTCTTTAGATTTAACTTCCTTTTTTTGTTTAAGACTTTCGTGATTTGAATACATCTTTGTTTCTTATCAGCAATTAAATCTAATGTGTTATTATTAGGTACAACTATTGTTACTTTTGCTCTATCATAATCGTAACGTTTGACAGAGCTATTGTATAGCATTTACCGTAGAACCGTTAGGTCATGGTCACAGGTCATGGTCCACCTCTGACTGAAGCCTCTTTCTATGAGGTGAAGTCGTATTGCTATAGAATTTTCACCTCTGGTGCTTGGTGTAGGTACCTGGAAGTGCCGTGGGTGGGGTGACTTATCCCTCTATTTGCAAACATACCTACTGACATAGATTAGGGTTGCCAACCTCAAATTTAAAAAACCAGGATTTGAAGTTGGAAAAACCAGGACAATTCAGTTTAAAAACAGGACGCATTAATAGAGTGCAATAGTTAAATAAATATCTAGTGAAAACAGGTGAAATGAAATTCAAGTAATTAAAATAATCACATTTTTTAATAAAAATATTTGAATAAAATTATAAAAGTTGAAAACTAAATAATAATCTGACTGGATAGCTAGCTCTGTATGTCTAATGCAAGAAAGGGACGGAATAGTAAGCACTGCGCGACCATAGTAGAGCGAAAGAGATATCATCAAGTGGCACGTTGCGCCTTTGTTTTGAAACAGCACGGCAGCGCGGCAACGCAATTACTTGCGACCGTGAGGCCGCTCGTAACGTAAAAATTTGAGAAGAGGCGCGCGAATTTTAAAATTTAAAAACCCAGGACGCTGCTTAAAAACTATTCAGGACGTCCCAGGACACTACAAAAACTAGGACATGTCCTGGGAAAACAGGACGGTTGGCAACCCTAACATAGATCTCCCATCATGATCTGCCTATCGTTTCCCAACTATGTTGGGGTCGGCTTCCAGTCTAACCGGATGCAGCTGAATACCAGTATTTCACATGGAGCGACTGCCTATCTGACCTCCACAACCTAGTTACTGGGTAAATATGCTACCCCTTGGTAAGACTGGTTGTCAGCTTTTCGGGCTGACATAAATCTTCCCCTAGTGGTCAAAAAAGGGGGCGTCCCATTTGAGCATGAAACAATAGAATTTCGATTAATAATAATGTTCCCAGTGTCGTGAGCTACATGTAAGGTACTTTTTAGGTACAATTTTTTGATGTAATTATATTTTGTGAGTAACGGTTAAATAATAAAATATTACAGAACACCCGCCATCTTAATGTCAATATGGCGGGTGTATTTTAATTTCGGAATAATTATGTTCTGATTCTGAACTATTTAGGTACATTTGTTTGGTAATTGGTATAATTTAATTCGCTATGGTACAGCCGCCATTTTCACTCACGCCTATCTTAGTAGTACGAAAAGGAGGAGAACCACATGTCTGAGATTGCCAAACGAGTAGATTACGGTATCTAATGATAGGCCGCACTACTGATAGTTATGGCAATTTATGAGGAGGTTCTTGCTTGTTATAGGATCGATGCTTCGAGTATGAAATACTGCGGCACTATGAGGTACCTACGACACGCCTTTTTATGGGGCTTGTTATTTGCTGCTCCACGTAAAATGCTGATAGAAGCAGGTACCTATAATTTCGTAAACGTTTACTAAATAGTAGTAGGAGTGTATCTTATTTTGGAAAGACATACATAAATGTCAATGGGCGTCATGTTATGTTTGTTTATTTTAGCTAAATTCAAGAAAATTGTTCTCGTAGAGAAAATAAAGTTGGTTCGGGTATTCTCGTCAATAGTAAAGTTAAGCGTAGAGTTCAATGCTGCCCGCATTGAACTCCCAAAAACTGTCGCATGCCACTAATACTGCGTATCTGTAACCTATAGGAATTATTAACGTGTTTCTTACCCTTGTCAACGATTTCACAAAGTCCTGTGTCGGACACGGAGCGTCCTCTCGACCTGCTGAGAGCCGATTCATTGTTCCTCTTGAAATAGGGCCAGTGTCTCGCCACAGATGTCCGTAGGATGCGATTAAACCTGTGTAGAATAAAAGGTGTCAAATAAACTTGACCACTTACGGACCCTAGATTACTTCGGCTTCCAAAGTCAGAATGACTGACAATTTGTCAGTGACTCGTCCTAAAGTAGTTGATTCGTCAAAACAAAAACATATCTGGGGTAGGGACAACCCCCGATGTGTTTTTGCCCGTCCGAAACATTTAATATGACACTTGTTTTGACGAATCAACTTCTTTAGGACGGGTCCGTATCTTTGTTGACGGACTTAGAGAGTAGACATCCTGGACATAAATAAGGCTTCCTCAAGCGTCGCCACATCGACGGGTCCCGAGCTTCTCGCATCCAGTGGACTCCCGCGATCTTCACCAGTTCATCGGTCCATCTTATAGGGGGCTTCCGGCTTACCTACGCTGCCTTCCAGGGGCGTTAATCTCTATGACACAATGAACGAAAACGCGCGAAAGGAACGCGAGATTGGCGGGATTTGCTAAGGAATTGACAAATATACGTTTAATAAAATATAATTGTATATTGTTGTTGTATTGTTGTTGTTTGTATTGTTGTGTTGTTGTATTGTTGTTGTTTGTTGTTGCATTGTATTGTATTGTTGTGTATTGTTGTATTGTATTGTTGTATTGTTTGTATTGTTGTGTATTGTATTGTGTATTGTGTTGTTGTATTGTTGTGTGTAATTGTAATTTATATGGTGTACATAATAAAGAGTATTCTATTCTATTCTATTGTATTGATTCGTGGTTTCGAAGTAAGGAATCGATAAATGGCCATAGTGAATTAGGGTCCACTATGCTTTTAGCCTTAGAACTTCTAAACTGAATGAATAATTTTAACACGGTTTTTATATAAGGTAGGTGCTTAAATAAAAACTGCATCAATTAGAGTGAATTTCGTATCAATTGAAGTTTTTTGAAGGACACACATGAATAAATTGCTAACTTACCTACTAAGGCGTAGTATTTTCTAATCTATTACTTAGTCACTTAGTCAGTGATAGAAGGGTCGGTTTACTAGGAAAATATCAGCTTATCTAGATACCCATGGAACCCAGGTGTTCAAATTTACACACACTACGTGAGTCATTTACCTACCCTATGTAGGTATTATTGGAGATAGACTACTTATCAATACTTAAATAACATAAACATCGCTACACTTAAAACCCTCGTAATCAAATAATCTAAGAATACATACGGTCGTATTATAAAGTCGTGTTAATAGGTATTTACCATATTTAATAAGTAGGAAGGTAGATACTTATTATTTCATTGATTCCTCTTATCGTCGCCTTAGAGTGAAAAACTCGGGAATGTAAGTAGCATTTTATGCATTTCGGAGAATCTTATATCTAGTGTCGAACAGTTCTGGATATAAAAGCGGGTTAAATTTCCATATTAATTAATAAGAATACAGAATCTCCTTTTTTGAAGTCGGTAAAAAAACATAGAAGACGCCGTACAAAAATTTTACAGCACGCAGTTGTTTCTTCCTCCTGAAAAGTTACTTCTGTTAGTTCTGTTACACTTACGAGGTTTTCACTCTAAGGCGTCGTTATACATGTTTATTAACTTACCTACCTCTATACATTTTTACTATACCTACCTAATTACCGGTTAGATACAAGCTGTACCTAATCTATATCTAGGTATATTGATAAAATTGTGATTCACTTAAAACTGAGACCTAATTGCGTAACACACAATTAGAATCTGAATCATTTTGAAGGATTATATTGCTTATTCATTACTTCATAATATGTTAGAAAAACTTGTCTACTCAACAACGTACCTATATAAACCAATGAATGTTGTTGAACTGTGAAAATGAAAGCCAGTGCTACTGGGTCTGGTAGTGTGTTACGAAATTACCCCACTGTTTTCAATTCCTGAAGTATTCGTAGAAATAGCTGTTCGAGGTTTTAACAGGCGCGACACGCGATAAAATAGCGCGCTACACAAAGGCACCGAAAGTCGCACAACGAGCTGTGGCTTTGTGTCGCGCGCGATTCGCGTCGCGCGTCACGCCTGTTTGAAGGAGCCTTTATCGGCTAAATTGTGGCGATAACGCGATCTACACTTCGCGCGCTTCGCACGTCGAGTGGTGTACAAGAGAGAGCGCATGAAGTTTCGCGTTATCGCGATAATGTAGCCGCAGCATTACAAATCTACATATTTATTTCTATCTACGAATAAATAGAGTAGATACCTAGCTGTTATCCTGTACACCATCCGAATCGAAAGATGTCCACCGTTGGATATAGACCTCTAATAATAAGTACTTACCTAGTTAGGACCATAATTCTTACCTACAGCTAGGTACGTCAAAATTTGGACAAACCTACCCTAACTTGGAGAAAAACCTTGTTTCATAATAGAACCTATGGTTTCTATACTACTGTGTACGTAACACCATAAAATATCTATCAATTCATTGGGAGAAAATCGCTATTGACTTTTGTGTAACATAAGTCAGCTCAGTGTAAAAAATTGTATCTATCATCATCAGTTCATCACTTTAATTTTATTCCCTTAAGTAGGTATATAGTTTCTTGGTACGATATCATTTCACTATCGTCGATTCACCTTCGTCTGCTACAGTGCGGCCACGACCTTAGCCTACGAATCGCATTCGCACCGTCTGCGTCGCCCATGACGTCAGCATTCAGTCGTTAACACATTTTACTACATCTTTGCGTGACACGTGTGTTATTCATTAAGTTGGTAACTAATGTGAATAACATTGATGAAATATTTAGGTAAGTAGGCACTTACTTTGATGGGTCCATAACAGCTTCACTGAAATTGTGGGATGGATGAAATAAGAGAAATGGTTAGATTTCTTTTGATGTATGAAAAAGCCTAGACAGCTGATTTTCCGCTTGGCATCCATGTCGTAAAGGATGACTAAGAATTTATCTACTGGATGACCTCCCCCATTATGAAATTGTGAGGTGATCAGCAGCTTTCATTAACAAATTGATTACGATTAGATTCTCGTCCCTATTCAGTACCTACATACTTTACATAGAGTACTTACTTAAGTCATATTATATACAGAAGCTGTTGGTGTACCTTATTGAATAAATACTTATAATTTTTCATTTGTTCAGGGTCTATTACTTTTCAACTATTCTATCTATTACTTTTCTGAAGGTTTACCTATTTCACTAAGTCGCAACCAAATTGGTTTTTTGCAGTCAATGTTCCAATTAAATAAGTTTTTAAATATCAGAGATCCAGTTCGTCTATCGATCCTCGTCCTAACCGACCTTCGCGCACAGGGTTGCGGCCTGCGGGTCAGTGCGGGTCATACCTACTATCTTTCGAGAAAGGTCGTTTCTGTTTCACTAACCTAATTAGGGTTAGCCTTAACCTTAATCTGGTTCTTTATATCATAGCTTAACCTCCTAAACTTGAGCACCTACTTCGCTGCCCGGTGGGTATTTGAACAAAATAAGTAAGTACCTACCTACCTAGGTACCTATAGGTAAAAAGCAAGGTTTGCCCAGCAGGCCTTCCGATTACTTTTTACAATGGATTGGTATTAAGGCTCTTTCAAACAGGCGCGACACGATACGCGACACAAAGGCACCGCAAGTCGCGCAACGAGCGGTGCCTTTGTGTCGCGCGCGATTATACCTATCGCGTGTCGCGCCTGTTTGGACGAGCCTTTATAAAACCAATAAGCAACTACTTTTAGATAGGTATATCTATGACACCTGCATAGTATCTAATCGTATGTTTTTATATGATAGTTAGGTAAGTAACTTATCTTACAAATCGAGCTATCAGAACTCTACCCAAGTGCCAGTTGCGTAGCTATAGTCCGCACAGAACTAGTTGGCCGTGCTTTAGGTATGTGAGCGGTGGGACGGAGGGGCGCGGGCGCTTTGTCATGACAGTACGTGCGTTGCGAACAATAGGCAACCCCGCCGCCCTCACCCTCATCCCCACCCAAGGAGCGGCCAAGTAGTTCCGCGCGGACTATAGTCCTAAAGGAGGGCCCCTTTTCGTATCAAAATTTCTTGGGAGCCTTTTTTATCCGATTATGACAAAAGACAACAGAACAGAATTGGGCAAAAGTAGCCACTGACTGGATTCCGAATAACAGGAATCGGCGACGCGGTAGGCCCAGAAAAAAATGGCGTGATGAATTGGACGCTTATCTAAAGGATTGGCCAGATGTAGCAAGAGGCAGGAAAAATGGTAAGACGGAAGGGAGGCCTTTGCCCAGCAGTGGGACATAACAGGCTCATAATAATAACAAATAAGACAAAGGCGGGTAGATTTCTTTTTTGTACAAAATAAATAAAATAGCATCCTGAGTTAAGCTATTATTGTGCCCTTGATAGAGACTGCAAGAGCAAACGAAACTTGCTAGAAAATTGGAACATCCTGACTCAAGAATGTTTTAACCTTTTGACCGCCACAGTCATGTAGATGACAAACCAAAATGTGCCCAGCACGCCACGGTTCGACTACATGACAGACTAACACCGAGGGCACGTTTTTGAGTTTTTGACGTTTGGCGGTCAAAAGGTTAAGCTTTCATTGAACGAGCGAGCGGAACGAGCTTGCAAGTTGTAGCATTGTCCCGGATTGGTTAAGTTTTCATTATGCTTAATTTTACAAGAGAATGCAAGACCAAGCGAAGCGAGCTAGAAGATTGGAGCATCCTGACTCGGATAGGCTACATTTTTTTTGTGTGATTTTACTAAATGAATGCAAGAGCTTGATAATTAGACCGCGCCGGTAGCTTGAATGCCTGTACAGTAGCATTTGCAATCAATTAGCAAATTACGTAAATTTCCATATGTTCATTAGGTATTAAATAATTACTGGCCTTATCTATCTTACGAATTTTTGTTTACACACGTGGCCCCTGTAGCTTGTGGCCCCCCCGTATAATTGATAGGTACCTACGGCTGGTACGGCGGTAGGCTCTACGCTCCTGAATTTACACATGAAAAGTAATCCCATTCGCTTTATCGTATTACCTACGAAACCGACTTTGAAACGCATATTTTCATTCTGATTTTTAACCGACTTCAAAAAAGGAGGAGGTTCTATGTTCGTGTGTATGTATTTTTTATGTATGTTCATCGATAGTTTCATCAATTTTATTGTGGACCGATTTAGAAAATATTTTTCGTTTGGTATATAAAGGGGAAGCTCGCGCGGTAGTCCCATAATTATTAAGTTTGCTTTAGTAGTTTTTGACTTAAATATGTAATACATATTTAAGCCATAATACGTATTATATGGTGTTATAAAACTTCCTGTCTTTGATATTTACATCTATAGCAAGTAGTGGCAAGTACCTATACGAATTCGTGTGCGGTAGGTACGCGACCACTCAATTGTTATTTTTTTGAACTGTCTTAAAAAAAAACTTCCGAAGACACCGACTTCCGAAATGAAAGTTAATTTTCACATTAGTGTTTTTTTTTTGACGACTTGTTTTTTTTTCTCTCTACCGCGTCTCTTGCTTGACGTCCCGTAGGTATGTCAACTTGAAACACTCTGACGTTTATGGCTCCTTCAAACAGGCGCGACACGCAATAAAATTGAGCGCGACACAAAGGCACCGCAAGACGCGCAATTATTTCGCGAGGCCTTTGTGTCGCGCTCGCGCGCGATTATATCGCGTGTCGCGCCTGTTTGTAGGACCCTGTGGACCTCCTGTGGGGGTTTGTAGTCGAGTGTTTGACTCCGTCGCGCCAACTTCAAATCTAGTAAATAAAGATCAGTGACTGCAGTAGTTGTGAAATAAAATAACAATACAGTTTGCAATATTGTAATAAATTATAGTTATTGTAATGTGGCTAATAAAGTTCGCGCTACCTATTACGAAGAGAGTACCTAATCGTTTCAGTAGATATTTATTATTATGGTCTTTATGCCAGAACTGGCAATAACCGTTAGGAACTCTTGGAACATTCAATAGCTACTCATGGTAAGCCGGTTGAAAGACTATAGGTACTTACCCACTTTATTTTATTCATTTTCCCAAACAAATAAACAAGAATAAAATAGAGAAGAACTTATCTACATTAGAAAATGACATTTCCACAAAGATAAATATATTTTTTATCTTACAAAATTCAAGATGACATACTCACCATGTGTCGCGAGATCCACCTATGTAGATAATTATGTATGTAGGTATCTAGGTAAATACCTAGGTATATTCAGTTAGTAGGTAAATATACGACACCTCACCATTTAACACACCCACTTATAAATACCAATCAAATGACAACCGAGTACATACCTTACCTAGGCTATCTAATGGGATTAATGAATTAAAGGTTAACTCAACAAGGTGACCAATCTCTGATCAATACTTTTGCATCAATCCATCTTTATTAAATAATGAAAATCCTTACCTTCTGAGTGGGGTATCATAGTTCTCTGATGACGAACTAGTAGATGTTGACGTCTCACTACTGCCTGAGTTTATGTGGCTAACGACGGTATACATTTGACAACTCGCACTTTTGCGCATAGGCAGCGGCTTCCTCGACCCTGGCATTGTACTCTACACCTTAACACTACGTAATATGTACTGTTTTGTAATAAACGTCCAGTAACACCAAATTCACTATGCGTACACTTTGAAGTCTGTTTCAAAACTAAGAATTTGTTGACTAACTGAATGGATTACGTTCGCACATGAAAATTTTGTCACTCGCTTCTAAATTTAAACAGAGATGTAGAGACTGAAACGCTCGCGCCGACGCGCGTTCTGTATTGCGAACCGACTTGACTCATCATACAATTAGATCAGTCGAAAAACGACCAATTCATCTTTAGTACCGCACATTACTCGGGTACATAAACATTATACGTAAGACTCGTAAAATTTGCAAGCCGGGATTCTCACCAATGAATCGAGCATTATAAATGAACCAACTGCCGTATTTACAGTGAGCTACCATCATTTGATAGAATTGATCGATACTATCTATAATTTATCGATGGGCATGCTTATCAATACGGTGTATCTTGTGATCTTGTTTCGTGATGACTCAGTTGGTGATGGCATCTGTGCTCATGGTTGCGAATTAGGTTCACGATACAAGACAAATATTTGTATAGCCTACCTAGTAGGTAGGCTATACAAATATTTGTCTTGTATCGCGCTATTATCACATATAGGTACATCGCATCCAAAAGTAGCTTGACATATGGTCAAGCTGAAACAAGTGAGTAGGTACAGTCACGGTACAGTACCCGGCGATAAATATTGCACATCGAACTTTTTACACAAAACCATTTTATACAAAGAATAAAAATAATTATCAAAACAAGCAAATCATAATTGTTTTAACAGCTCCTAATAGATACCGGACTGTTTGTATTTCGTGCGACAGAGATAACGCTCTACGAAGCCGAAATTAGCCGATTGTCTCTTTCCAAAGGTCGATGTGCAATATTTATCGCCGGGTACTGTAGCCTACAGTACCCGGCGATAAATATTGCACATCGACCTACGCCGGGTACTGTAGGCTACAGTACCCGGCGATAAATATTGCATATTGACTTAAGTCGGGTATTGTAGCCTACAGTACCCGGCGATAAATATTGCACATCGACCTTTGGAAAGAGACAATCGGCTAATTTCGGCTTCGTAGCCGTCGCCTTTGTACATTACGTGCATAGTTTTAATAAATAAATAATCAGCTCAGGGCCTAATTCACTACGACCATTCGATTATTTACTTACTTCTAAACCACGTGAATTCCTTAGCTAATCCCGCCAATCTCGCGTTGATTTTGCGCGGTTTCTTTCATTGTGTTATAGAGAATTACGGCCCAGACCATCAAAGATCACCTTTGGATATATGCGTTCCAATTTCCGTCCCAAAAGACCAAAAATAGTTGTACTAATCTTACTCAAAAGTACTCGGGTATAGTCAAATAAAAGAATTGAAATGCCTTAATAATTAAAATCTCCTTTATTGCCACTAGCTAGAACCAACTTATAATTATTACCAAACTCACATAATCTGTATTTAGAACAATTTCTTTTATTAGTCTCATAACATCGCTGTATCTTTTAATTAGGACAGGAATTTCATTACTTAGTGGGTGGTAAATATTTGAATTCAGTATCTTAGATAATTTACATTAATTGGCAGTTACTCAACTATATAGGTACTTTAGCGTTATATAGTTTAAGTTGATTTTTGAGTGGCCATTTGCAATAAAAAGATACTAAATGAATTTTGGGTGCAATGGGTTGTGTACTTTATCATGTATGACATAGGGTTTGCGGTTCTTAATCATGAAAA
Source organism: Luperina testacea (assembly GCA_927399505.1). Classification (NCBI taxonomy): domain Eukaryota; kingdom Metazoa; phylum Arthropoda; class Insecta; order Lepidoptera; family Noctuidae; genus Luperina; species Luperina testacea. Next base: position 9,104,486 of record OV656771.1, read on the forward strand.
AGTATCTAAGATCCTGAACTCAAGTTTAATCTAAATTATTTCACCTAAAACTGCATTGTTGTTTAAATTAAAAATACGCACTTGTCATGCATCTGACTGAAATTCAACCTCAGTTAACTTGAAAGAAGGGTATATAATGCAAAATACTAAACAATACGTAGGTATCGAATGTAATTACTTAAAATTGTTCTCTTACACGTTCACAAATATCGAGATTTTTATGCTTAGGGGATGCATACAAATCTAGTCATTTTTAAAAGTTTTTAAATAAAATCCATCATTTTCATATTAATTTCTGTCATATCTGAATTAATATACAAAACTCTTAAAATATTGGAGGAATTAAATAGCACTTTACTTGTAAGACATTTATGAACAATAGTGTCAGTTTTAAAAATACAGGGTCTGTACTGTAGTGCTATTCTGAAAAAATATCACCGTGATAATTTGGGTGAAGTGAGCTTAAAGTGAGCTGTCTAGCATTAGATGGATTGACAACTCACTTCACCTAACTTTTCACGGTGAGAATCTAACAGAATCGACCGGCTGTACTGTAAGTGAGAATCTCAAGTACTAATTCATCACACAAAACATACAGAAATCAATTTGGCAGCACAATCAACAACAATTACTAGCAACCATTTAAAATAAGGAATAAAATATCTTTAATGAACTCCGCCGAACAAAATTTGACACCTTTGGAAAAGAACCTTTTGTCTAACTACAGGAATAGTTTAGTCTTCGTAAATTCTTCTTAATAGTAAGGTCTCCGTGGGTTATTCTGAAAAGAACAAAATAAAAAGGTAATTGCTTAAAACATTCTTATTAAAATCTCTACAACGTGCCGCTACAACGGCGACATTAATTTAACACACGGGTAGGGCTACTCGCCAGTAATCATAAAAATTAGAACAACATAAAATCACATCATACTATCCTACTAATATTATTAAGGCGAAAGTTTGTGAGTGTATACACATACACTCACAAACTTTCGCCTAAGTAACCAACATATAAACACACCAAGAAGCCAGAAGAAACAAACATATAAACACACACACACACACACTGTGTGTGTGTGTTTATATGTTTGTTACTTCTTCACGCTTAAACGGCTGGACCAATTTTGATAAAATTTTGTATGGAGGTAGCCGACACCCTGGATTAACATATAGGCTACTTTTTATCCCGATATTTTCACGGGATCGAAACTTATGCGGGTGAAACCGCGGGGCGCAGCTAGTCATTCCTAATTTACAACTACCGCCTGCTCCGATAGCAGTCTTCACTCTTTCCTTCAATTCGCCTACTCTTTGTACGTTATTCGTTTTAATTTCATTGATGCGATGTTAAGATACGTAACCCCGGCAAGTGACCCCTACGCTACGGAACTTTAAGTGCAAGTTGCACCAATAAAAAATTTAAATATTTTAAAAAATCTTTATAAATAAAACAAAGTCGGGTTAGTTACACCATTTATACCTTAAGAATGGCTGGACCGAATTTGATGGTCTTTGCTTTGTTGGATTTTTCTTCGCCCCGAATAGTCGAATAACTATCCAAACATGAAATGGAATGAAATCACGAAAAACAAATAGTAGGTAATGAAGATACTTAATTCATTTTCTCATTCATTCGTTTTTATTAAACCTGAGGCGGTACGCAGTTCGCCGGGTCAGCTAGTTGTAAATAAACAATAATAATAAATTAATGAAGTTAAACGAAAACGCAAAGCCGATACGTGTTAAATTAATGTCGCCATTAAATAAAGTGATATTAAAAATGACACTTTTGACTCTTTTTTTGTTGATGTCCAAACTATTATTATAAAACAATAATATTAACAGATTAGCAAATAGGCGCAAAGTACAAAGTAATACTCGTTTTGGCAAACATCCTTAATACATTATGACAGTTTGTTTTTCGAGTTACCTCACGTTTTGGCGTGGGAGGGAGAGGAATACAAAACGGGACAAAACACACATGAAATCTACATACACTTGCTTGCAAGTGGACATCTACAGATTATTTTCATCTTCTTCAGATTTAGTCCTGGTACACACGAGCGATTTTAATCGCGCACTGGTTTTTCAACGTACTGTTTTACGCTTAGCGCCGAGATTTGAAAATCCACCAGTGAGTCTTTTTAGGGTTCCGTACCAAAATGGTAAAACGGAACCGTTATGGCGAGACTCAGTCTATCTGTCTGTCACAGCTGGATATCTCAAGAACTACTAATGCTATCAACTTGACATTTGGAATAGTTTTAGATGAAGTTTGCCCAACTATTTTGCAAAGGAAAAAATTTTTTTTTGCAACATGGACTGAAAGGGGTTCAGAATTATCGCGTTACATAATCGCCCGTGCGTACCTTGGCTAAGTCTGCGAAGATGAAAACAATCTTATAGTTAAAAATAGACGAATATTTTAACATAACAATTCAATTGAGTTCGATAATCTATTCAAATGAGATTCTGAAGTTTTACATATCTTTCGTACGCTCTGCGTATCATTACCGTCATAGAAAGAAAAAACAATTCTCGAACATTCTATTATTATTTTAATTAATATACAGCGTGTATCAGAAACGTTTGGATCATTTAAGGATGTTGTACAGACGCATCAAACTAAACGACTTTCTCTATGGCACCAACATCGTAATCGCAAGAAAATAATCAGCTGTCTCATATGTTTGGGTCGAGTAGGTATTAGTGTGCATACATACGCGCGTCGACGATAGAGGCAACTGCTGTCGTCGACGCGTCGGCGGCTGCCGTCGACAACATGCCGCTCGTGTTAATTTAATTTTGATCATAGCATCACTATTTTGTATGCCTGTCGGCGGAACATAGGTTGGACCAAACACTATATATACATAAGATCATTGTACCCTGTGTTCACAAAAATAAATGAATTTTGAATTTTGTGTGTTATGTATTTGAGTATGGTGCTGAAGCACCGTACTCAAATACATAAACGACACGTTGTGGACGACGCGTCGACGGCGGGCGCCGAGAGGTGTCGATGGCATTCGTCGACGCGTGCCGACGGTGTATAAGCACTTAGATGTTATTCGTTAATAGGCAGTTGCCAGTAAGAAAATATAAGTAGTATTCAATACTATTAGACTTTATTTTTACCATGGAAAAACTTAATTACATACTAGTTATGTATCAAATTTTTACGATTAGTGATGTTCTTGATAACTAGAATCATTTGATACCTACCAAGGGATTTGGTCTAAAGCGGTACGCGAGCATCATCCGTTTCCTATAGGCGTCGAATTCATCATCTTCTGCCGATACACCGTCAGATGATGAAGCTCCCAGACCCAAGTTGGCTACGGGCTGATTGGCTCTGTGATAAGAAATATAAATGATAGTTTGTATTCAAAAGTAAGTTCTGCTCTAATAACAATAAAGTATAATTTGTGTTTATCAATCATAATCGGATCTACGATGAATATCTCAAAATGGGGCGAGTGTTCATTATGTATTCAATATTTAATAACATTTCAAGATTCGAGGTTCGAAGTTGGTCAACCTGCTTGTTTTTGTTTTTCACGTTTATTTATTTAGTGCTACTATCGCATCTACAAGATTTGCTATTCCTTCATCGCCCAAATTCGTTAAACAACTCTCTCTTCATGTAAATGAGGACCAAATCGCCGACCTACGACGCTAATTTATTAGGAATTTATATTAAGTAGCCATTTAACAGCCACACAAAAAAAAAACATTTAACTTAGTTTTTTATTAGATTCAAATGAGATATTCTTACGTCAGTCATCGTAGTAAATACTTGGAATTCCATTCCGAAGTACGCAGGCTAATTTGAGAAACCAGTTCAACTGGTTCGTATAGAAATAGCCTCAGGGCAGTATTTCTAAGAAAAATACCTAATTATGATGATGTACGATGTTCACGGCGCCATGAATTTATTATTTATTGCTTCAAATTATTTGAAACTTGTTTATCATCAACACGATAACACATCTATAAGATGGACCAAAAATGAGAAAACTACATCACTAAAAAATGATTATTATTATTATTGAATAACTACATAATCGTCTTGCTTAAATATAACATAGAATGATGTACAGACGCGTTCATAAGACAAGTACAGTCCTCGAAACAATCCAACGGCAACGTGTCGGAATTGGCTCACAGGTGGATATTCTACAATATACTCGCATTACCTATTCCTCTCGACAATCGCTAATAGTTTATTTTTATTCTACAATGGCGGCACTGTATAATGTCTTGCGACGTTTTTATGAATTTTCATTAATATCGTTAATATTTAATTAGCTAAATGTGAAGACACAGATGCTATTCTACATTTTTATACCTGTTATTAATATCGAATGGATAAGTTGTAGTTTTATAACGTAAGCTGTCACAGGCGTTATCATTCCGTACCGCTGGTTTAAGTACAAAACTACGGTCTCAACTAAATTACTTACTTGTTAATGGGTTCCACGATGCCAGAACCTTCGGCTCCGAGACCCTGACCCTCTGTCCAGCCCAGTTTTTGTAGCATTTTGAAACCTATAAGTACACAAAAAAATTGTTATTTAAACTATTAAAACATAATAATCTATATCTAAAATATTATAAAGTAGTAAAGACATGTTGCGCCGACCCCAAATAAATTGGGATAAGGCTAAGAATATGATGATGATTATTAAGTATAAAGAAGTAAAACTTCTGCAGTCCGGCCGTCGAGAGAATGTGTTCCTGACACCTGTCAGTGCAACAATTCTAGACATTCTATAACAAATTCTCAAAACACATATTCGTTTGTATGAAACTGACAGGTGTCAAGAACTCGTTCTCTCGTCGACCAAAGTGTATGTTTGTTGGTAAGAGGTAATCTCTGAAGGTTCCGATACGATAGCAAAAAGTCATTCGCTGATAGAAAACTACACTATTGCCAAGTGTCATAATCCTATGACACACTACACTATTGCCAAGTGTCATAATCCTATGACACTTGGCAATAGTGTAGTTTACATATCCACGTTTTATGGTATAGTTAACTTTCACGCGGACGAAATCGCGGGCTGAAACAATTCACTTATATTCGTTGATATGAACAGTGCAATAACCAATGGTAAAAGGCATCCTAAGCGTTCCTGCACACGATGCCGTCGCCGCGCCGTCGCCGCGCCGACGCCGCACCGTTACACTGTAGATACGAGTCGCGCGAAGCCCGCCACCGCGCCGTCGCCGCGCCGCCACCGCGCGCGTTTTTACTGTTTCATTCATTCCATTACCGGCCGCGTACGAACGTGCACGCCGCGTAATTTCCCGTGAATGAATCAAACAGATAGGGAGGGGAACGCGCGCGGTGGCGGCGCGGCGGCGGCGCGGTGGCGGGCTTCGCGCGACTCGTATCTACAGTGTAACGGTGCGGCGTCGGCGCGGCGACGGCGCGGCGACGGTATCGTGTGCAGGAACGCTAACGCATGCGAGTCTAAAGGCAAACATTTGCTGATAAAGGCGCCAAATAGAGATATCCGTAAGAAGGCGTGAAAACTACATAATACTACACTAAAGAAATTACTGAGACAGGCAATACCCTATATCTATCTATACTAGTAATAAAGCTGAAGAAATTATTTGTTTTTCTGTTAGTTTGAACGCGCTAATCTCTGGAACTACCAGTCGGATTCGAAAAAAATATTTTTAACAAGAAATATCACGGAGACGAAGTCGCGGGCACAAGCTTGTAAATGTGATAATTCATTTAAAGATTCTCGTATAAATGAGGGTTTTCTGAAATGACGTTCGCTAGGTTGCAGCACTGACACGTCAGGTCCAGACATCTGTCAAAGAGCCTATATTTTCTTTAATCATGACTGAATGATGAACGAATGAATGAATTGAATGATGAACGTCATCATATATTTTATATTCATTTTCGAAATGGAAGACCTCTTGTGAAAGTGGTGCCAACTGGTGTCGTAAATTTTCAGATACTAAAGGTAATTCTTCAAATAAGTATGTCATCAGTATTTACATGTCATTCAAGTGCCTGGCCTGTATCCAAACATCGGAACAAATTCGTAGAATTGTGATACATTCCTTGCGATAAAGTCAGTGTTGAGAATGCACAAGATGTATGTGGTAGAGGAAATTACATTTACATTTAGGGAAAATGATAGGTCAATAAATATGTTTTCAAGATGTGATTAAAAAGTACTAAATTAAAAAGCATCGTACGTGAGTACATAGAGAATTAGAAGTTTCGATAACAATCACATAAACAACCCAGATGGTATGCATAAATCTAGACATCTAATCTATTATGCTGAAAGTGCGCAACTATCAAACGATAAAAAAAACTCAAGCGTGGCGCCTAATAAATAACTGCGACATAACTTGACATTGTACTATAAATAGTATTAGAGATAATAGCAGATGCCAAATATTCGACATGTTACATACACAAAATATGTAATAGAACTACAATATAGAGAAATACAAAAGGTCTATTTTGCACTATGTAGATTCAGAAACTAGCCAATAAAGGAAGTAAAAATACCTATATTAGTACCTTCATTTAACGTAACTAAACGTAACTTACGTTTTAACCTTAAAACGTTAAGATTACGTACGCACGCTTGCTTAGCGCCTAGAGCCTTGCGAGTCACATTGCGATTAGCAAGTGAAACGAACGTTCTAGAATTTTCATTGCACTGCGCGCTTGGCGCATAGCATGTATCAAACAGGTGTCAAGTCACTAGGCTCTAGGCGCTAAGCAAGCCACCTGTCAGTGCGTACGTAGCCTAAAACAATTTTGCTCTGTTGGTACAACGGCCATGAAGCAAATGCAGGTCAATTTGAGCCGATGTAGCAGCGGCGGCAGCGCGAAGCTCATTTGTTTTAGAGCATTTATAGCTTCACTGCCGTACTGAATATTAATCCCCTTATTAATAAACGTTGTATAGCGTCTGTATAAGTACACAACGCTTTGTCTTCTTCTTTCGAAAGTCAAATTACTCACGACTGAAAGAGAGAAATCGGTGTGTAACTATTCAACTCATATAATACGTTTATTAGTAATTGGGTGGGTTGGGTCAAATATTTGGAATACATGAAGAGCCATGTGTGTGTGTACTTATTTAAGATAAAGCCTCGTATCTTTGACATTAAATCCGTAAATAGTTATTGCGTTTTGACCTTCTGCAGTTATTTCTGTAGCGTGAGAATGTACTGAAATATTTAGGAGAACTCACCGACATTGTCTTCCTTCAACTTGAACTCTTTGTAGTCACTCAAATCTGGCTCTTTGCCACTTTTGAACGCCGAATATTTCTCCATGAATCTGCAATGTACACTCATATTAATATAGATGTTTGCATGAGATTTATCATATATACATATATTGAAATCCACTGTTGCTGTTTAGTATAAAATATAAATCATTAAAGCTGTGGATGAGAAAAAGAACAAGGTTAACTTTCTATTTCGTATAAAAGTTGGTCCTTCGAGCCGAATCCACCCAAAACCTCCCCCAGACCTGTTTCAAAGAATATGCATACCGCTGAACATAGGGTTATGTTAGTTAACTCAAAAGGTTGCGACTTAAATTTGTCAGTTGGCGAGTCGCTCGTGAGTCTTAAGATGATGATGCTGCTGACCAACTGCATCCTACAAGTAAATCGGACAAGCAGAAATGGAAAATAAAAGATGGTCTTTGTTTTACGCAAACTACATGGCTAATGGCGCCCGAGCCTCGGACACAAACAGTATTTTATTCGCAGAATTCACAAAAAAGGGTTTAATGGTAATAACAACCAACATACTATTGTTTCCAGACAAAGGGTTATGTCTGATAGTAACTATAAGAATGTGTTGTAATGACAGAATCAGATACATTTTCAAGCAGTTTGCATAACAAAACAAAGAATTGAAAAAGAGCAAGTGGCACAGTTTTTGTAAAACAATTTTAGAACATTCACATGGGAAACCAACACTGTTTTCAACTGAAAACAAACAGACTCCACACTAAAAAGAAGTTAATCGTCGTTTGTATTTTGACTGCGAACAAAACAAGCGAATTAAATGTGTTTTTAAACGTAAACTTACTTTCTAAGCTCTTCGGGAGGTAAGAAATCGCCGATGTGATGTTTCCCAGCCGCCTGCTTTGTTAACTCGTCGGCCCACTTTTCAGTTGCATTCATTTCTTTGGCTCTTAACCTATTAATGGAAACAAACAAAGAATAAGAAATGTGTTGTATAAACAACAAAAATACTGAATAAATGACGAGCGATCAGTCTAAAAATAAAAAAAACAAAGAAGTTTGGTTTGTAAGCAAATCTTGTATTTGTTTTATTATTATTGCCTTATAAAAAAAAACAATTTTACTCAAAAATTTCCTGAAGAAAATACAATGGTAAGTACAGTCAACCGCATGTTTAACAAAAATAATGAGACAGGTAATAATTTAGTTTTAACAGCGCTTCTAAGTGGTCTTCGTAGTTCAAATGTTATTAGTGACTTGCAGTTGAACGTAGATTTAGCTGTCTGCGCCATTTCAATTTTCAAACACCATAAAATCTAGTCTGTTTTCATGTCAGTATGAAAGTTTCAACCAAGGCAATAAACATAATATTAATAAAACTTGTCATTTATATAAATTTTCGGTTTGAAAACATAAAGTTAACATCATCGTCGAGACGTTATTATAAGACTGCGATGTTCAAAACATGATGCACGTGGCGCCACCTGTTGCTTTCACATTAAACTGGGACAGACTATTGCGTGCCAAAAATGCACTTCATAATATAAACAATTATTTGGCCGAGTAAGTGAATATTCGTTTCTTTTAAGTGTTTTCACAAATCAAGCTTTAGGCTACGAGCTTTTGTCACAGATACACATACCTTTATTTATAAGGTAAACGCATTTGCCATTATTTATCTTGTATACGCATCGTATACTAATAATAACGTAACGTAACGTCGTAATACTGGTATTCAGCTACATCTGGTTAGACTGGAAGCCAACCCCAACATAGTTGGGAAAAGGCTAGGCAGATGATGATATCGCATTGTATAGCCAAATAAGATTAATGCAGTTTTGTTACAAATGCAATGCAGTGCTAAACGTATTTCAATGACATAAACGTAGAAAGACGCGCACTCGTCATTTGCAACGACTAACATCGAAAGGAAATGATTCCACACAAACATAGATGGGGCAATTTAAACAATAATGTAGTCTAGATAATTTTAAGCTATTTACTTAGACCATAGTGATCTTTTTGAGAAATGGTTATAAACCTAGACATTTGATCGATATAAATGGAACCTACTTGTGCTCCCAGGTGCCTTCTGCGGTGTCTTCGTCACTGTCGTATTCATACTTGTACTTGCCAGCAGCCGCCAGTCGTTCCACTTCTTGTCGCTTCTTTAGCATGTCCTGTGGAAACACAACGATTGTAATCTAGCATTCTATGCACTACTGCATACGAATCTTCTGTCTTGTAAAGGCGCGAAAGTTTGAACAAAACAATAAACACATTGTTTTGTTCCAACTAGTGCTGATTTTTCCATCGCTAGATAATTTTTATCGGAGGAATAATTTTGAATTTTTGACATTTCTTCCACACAAAAACTGTCAGACGTCAATTTTAATACACTAATAAAAATGATCTGTCCATTGAAAAATCATTTAGTTATTCTAAGGAAAGGGAATATTGTTCATCATTTCGAAATTAAAACTATTAGGTACGTGAAAAAACAGTTGCTAGGAGAAAAATTAAAGAGCTAGCTTAGAGAGAGCAGTGGTGGCCTAGTGGTAACGGCCGCGACTTACGAGTTGTAGGTCGAGTTTAGAACCCAGACAGGCGCTTTACTTTGTGTAAATTATTTCATCACCACTGCTCTCAAAACGGTGAAGGAAAACATCGTGAGGAAACCGGCATGTCCCAGAACCAAAAATTCGAAGACATGTGACATCTGCCAACCCGCACCGGGCCCGCGTGGTGGATTACGGCCCACTCCCTCTCACCGAGAGGAGGCCTGTGTCCCAGCAGTGGAAACATTATAGGCTGATTATGATGATGAACTAACGAAGGTATTGCACTACATGACTTACTTCTACATCATGAAAAGCACAGAAAACGCTTCAACATTGCTTAGGTTTGCAGAAGAAACAAGGAAGGAATATATAGGAGTACATACCTGATACAAAAGATTAAGTTTGAAGTTATCCTCGCACTTCTTCCAGTCTTCAACACTTAGGTTGGTAGTGCCGTAGTTGGTCATAGCATACTGCATGAGAGCCTGGTTGTTGCGGTTGACGGTACACAGCTTTTTACCTTCTTCTTCTATCTTAGGCAAATTAGCGCCTAGGAATCAGTGGATGGAATATCAAGGAATTAGTAACAATGCATTTTTAATAAACCTTTTCACCATTAGTTTAAAGAAAATATACATACTTGGAACAATACCAGTCACGTTTCTACTAATGTTAAATGTTAAAGATTGGATTCAAGGATAAACTTCTGTTATTTAAATGGACGGTGCAGCGCGTCTAGCTATTTCATACTAAAGCAAAAAGAGTTTAAGTTTGAAATAAGGAGATGTACGAGTTGATTTGGATCTTCATCAGTCTTCGATGTTTTGTTAGTTATATTCTTTTTTTACAGTATAAAATATAAATGGGTCAGCCAGATTACTTGAATTTTAACTCAAATCGAACAAATCGATTTTGCTTTCACAAGTAGATCGCGACGCATACTTGCAAACAGACATGTGGAAATTAAATTTTATTATTAGGTTTAACCACTTTCGCCGAATGACTAAACGGAAGTCATTTAGCCATTTGGAGAAACTGCCTATGTCAAAATTTTACTATTTCTAAAATGTTATTCTTGTAATTTTCAGAAAATGCGGTGAGATTCCACTCTACCTGGTAGCATAGTCGGCAGGGGTGCCATCACTCCTGGTGGCTTAATATCCGCTGCTGGCGGGTCATCGCTCCACCTCGACTTCTTTTTCTTACGCCTTTCGCGTTTACTGTCAGATTCTTCATCACTCTGAGAGCTTGCTTGTTCCCGTTTATACGGCCGACCGTAACCGAAGGGATCCCTGCTGTTAAAAGGGTTAGTTTTTATAAATATTTGCGGGTAAATTAAGGGTTTATAAAGGTTAACTTTAATAAATTACATTATTTGACTTATGTAACAAAATCTTGTATTATAGAAGTATGGAAGAATAAGGAATGTTGCGCCGTCGCCAAATAAATAGGAAAAGGAGAATGATAACGACGAATAAAGTGATAATAATAATAAATGATAATCATCATCTGCCTAGCCTTTTCCCAACTATGTTGGGGTCGGCTTACAGTCTAACCGGATGCAGCTGAATACCAGTATTTTACCCGGCGCGACTGCCTATCTGACCTCCACAACCCAATTACTCGGTAATACGATACTCCTTGGTCAGACTTTCGGGCTTCTGACTACCCCTAACGACTGACAGCCGGAAAAAAGAAAGATCCACGAATGACAGCCGGGACCAACGGCTTAACGTGCTTTCTGAGGCACGGAGGGGTCTCGGTATGTAAAGATGGTCATCCACAGACCAACCGCGGCAAGCGTAGCTTAACCTGATCGATCTACCTGTGCGGCTGTTATTATTTAGCCACGGGCCCCTCAATAATATTGTATTAAAATGTGAAAAAAAACTAAAGCTTGTGCCACATACCCGTCTCGACTATCGTCTTTATTATTGTATCTGTAATCTTCGTTACTATCATCATCTTCCAAACTGAACTCTGGTTCATATTTGTCCTCGGGTTTAACTTCAGGCTTCGTATCGCCCTTTTCTCTCCTGATCTTACTAACTATATCTCTAAACGCCTTATACTCGTTCGAATTTGTGTTGTGAAGAAACCTGGAATGATTCGCTCAATACAATGATCTAATGTAGAGGGGTAAACAACAACAAAGGATGCTTTTGTTAGGTTTTATTTAACCTGAAAATACTATCATGGAACAGCGTGAAAAAAGGTTAAATTAATTTAAAAAAAAACTTTTTTTTCTGTAAATGTTTGAAAAGAAAAAATCTACAATTCGTCTGCTCCATCATAGTCATTGCGACAAAAAAAAAGTATGTAAATATAAAAAAGAATACACGGTATCCTCCTGTCGGGGATCAAAGTGGCTACAGTGGCATTACCACAAATTTTGATCTTGTGAGTGAATTGCTTTCAGGACATTTTCCCAGTGGTCGCCGTTGCAGGCGACTTCGCTGGCGGCTCGCAGGACTGTTGGCGGCAACGTATCTGCAGAGAGAACTGCACACCACGAGTCAACATATTGTCTGGCGATCACGTCGACGAAGTACCGGGCCGACATTAATCTTACTACCTTCCTACGACACCATACCTAAATGAACACGTAAACTTCTTAAGCGCTGTATCTACCAGCAAATTAAATTGATTGAGCACCAGTGAACTGTAAGTTTTAAGAGGGGACGGGGCCTGCGAGTAATTTGAAAACTAGGTATTTGAAGAAACTATTGCCGTCGCCATACCTCAAGTCTGCCCTGCAGCTCAGACCGCATATCAAAAAAAAATTTGACGAGATCGACGTTTCGTATTCTCCTTTTTTCTCCTCGAAAACTGAGCCGATTCAATTATTTTTTATATTAACATTTTAAGAAAGAGTATTATTAGGTTCCTATTTTTTTTTTTTTTGTGTTAAAAACTTTTCTAATTTGTCTGGTAGTCCTCTCTAATCACGGCGGTGGAAATAGGATTTTTTTTTTGTAATTTTTAGAGGATCATATTATTTTCTTTACTAATTAGTTGCTGAAAAAAGAAAATGACAGGGACGTGTTTACAGCAGACCTTGATTTTAAGAAAAAAAAAATTATTGCTCTAAGAGGCATTATTCAGGAAGAAAAAATGGTAATACATTTGTATGGAGAATCGCACGCCCTGTTCCCTCTTAACTACTTAACTTTCAGAAAACTTACGTGCGTTAACGTTACCAGTAGTCTTTGAAAATTTACTTCAAGACGTTTTCGTGGAAACAACAGTTGAACAACATTATGATTACCATGAGTCATATCATACGATAAATTCAAAATTCGACGACACGGTTGGCGCAGTGGCTGAGCGATCGGCTGCTGCGCTGCGTGTCGCGGGTTCGATTCCCGCACGGAACAAATATTTGTATTGCCTACAGGTAGTTGTTCCGGGTCTGGCTGTTTGTGTATGTGAATTTAAATGTTTGTAAACGCACCCACAATACAGGAGTAATTCCTAGTGTGGGGCAACGTTTTTAAAACAAAAAAAAAAACAAAAAAGTTGCTAGTAAACTTCTGGGTTTGTTCGTGTTCATTTAGGCATTGTAAGCGCCATTCCAGTCTTTACTCAACGCATCTTCTAAATCCAATAGTATTCTACAGACAGTTATAGATGAGCTACGCTTCGTTCGTTCAGAGGTTGCGTGAATGGTTACAGCGCATGCAAATTCTCTGATATTTAGACCGAATTATTTTAAATTTACGCTCCATTGAAAGCAAGTTACTATTTCTTTGCAACTAATGTTTTAGTAATAGAATATAATAGCGGATAAATTAACTTGGAACTACTGTGAAAACAAAAGAAAACATGCTATTGTTTACTACAGTTTCAATAAGATTTGCAATACCAGCTGAAGGCTATGCTTCTTCATTTCTAAGGGCAACTGTATACAATAGCTATGATAATTTTGTTGAATAAAACATAACTGAGAATACTAAATATCAGAAAACTATAGAAATTAAATCAGAATATTGATAGTATGGCCTTTGCATTATTATAGACAACGAAAATAATAACATAAAGGCATTGAAGGACGATGTTGATGGACGATTTTTACCTTGCGGGTTGAAGGGTCCTCCAGGATTATCCATGTCCTTAGGGTTACCCAGCAGGCCAATAGGAATAGGTGGAGGTAGAGTCAATGCTTCAGTTTTCATGGAAGAATTTTCTAAAGCTTTCGAATCAGGATGGTGCATTGGCATGGAATTCGGTGGCATTGAATTAGGAGGCATAAAAGGTGGCATAGGAGGACCAGAGCCATTACCAAAGTTAGGAGGACCATTAGGCCCGAATGGTGGACGACCACCCATAAAAGGCATGTTGGAATTATTCATAGAATTTGGTGGCATCATCGAATTAGGAGGACCATTTGGTCCCATCATAGGATTCGGGAAAGGTGGACCAAAGAATGGTGGCATAGGACCATTTGGTCCGGGGCCACCGGGTCCCATATTAGGACCACACATGTTAGGTGGCATTGGACCGCAGGGACCTGGACCATTTGGACCCATGAAATTTGGCGGCATAGGAAAATTAGGGGGCCCACCCATGAATGGAGGCATTGGACCACCAGGAGGCATATGTGGCATTGGTCCTCTTGGACCCATCATTGGTCCTGGTCCCATGCCTGGTCGAGGGCCCATATTAGGTCCTGGACCCATGTTATGACTTGGGCCCATATTTTGCCCAGGACCCATATTTGGACCAGGTCCCATATTTTGCCCAGGACCCATATTTTGCCCAGGGCCCATGTTTTGCCCAGGACACATATTGGGACCAGGGCCCATATTAGGACCATGTCCCATATTATGTCCAGGTCCCATATTTGATCCAGGACCTATATTAGGCCCGGGGCCCATATTGGAGACAGAAACCATGGATCCAGGCCCTAGGTTAGGACCAGGTCCAATATTAGGCCCAGGACCCATGTTTGACCCTGGACCCATACCAGGTCCGGGTCCCATTAGACTGGGACCCATAATACCAGGTGGTAATGGTCCTAGTCCCATATTTGGGCCTTGCTCTCCACTGGAATCCGCATCTTCATCAGACTTTGAGCCTAGATGCCATTGGTTATGATCAGAATCAATAGATTGAGTATTTGGTGGCATTACAGGAATTTGCATAAGGGCTGGGATGTTATGGGGATTTTTGTTATCTATTATAAGTTTCTTTCTATCTTCCAATATTGGTGTTGTAGGACTGTGCGGATGGGGTCGTCCTCTGTCATTCCATCGCCGATGTTTTTCTCTGAAAATGCGCATAAATATAAAATGAATATCTTATTTTTTTTTTTGCTTGCTTGCTGGGCCTGCTCTTGACCTCGAGCATGCCTGATGGAAAACGATGAATGAGGTCTATGATGGAATGAGCGTGCCCAGCAGATGCCTGTTCTCTTTTTAAATAAAACAACATTGCTATCAATTCCAATTCTGATTATGAATATATTATTTTCTCATTATTTTTGTTAATCCATACTAATATTATAAATTCGAAAGTAACTATGTCTGTCTGTACTTTTTCACGCCTAGACTACTGAATGGATTTCGATAAAATTTGGCAGAGAGATAGATTGCATCCCGGGGAAGGACATAGGATAGTTTTTATCCCGATATTCCCATGGGATCGACACTTATGCGGGTGAAACCGCGGGGCGCTGCTAGTTTTTTTATACTATGCATTTGACATAGAATACAACTTTGTGGCAGATTTAAATAGCACTTTGTGATTTGAAGGCTAATATCATACTTAAATGCTAATACAAGAAACAACCTACCTTAACTAAATGTCATTTGATTTTGTGTGACATTTTCAAAACCAGTTTTCTATTTGTGGTCCATGATTCTATGATTTATATTGAAGAACACAAGGTCGAATTTACTACAATTGCGCCAAAATTGGGAGTAGAGTAGGGCAAAGATTTAAATCATCAGATTTGCCCTCGCCGTACTTATGTAGCACAAAGTGTGCATACTGAGAAGAGTGAGCTTCTGAGCTTACACATCCCGCATATGGCGTTTTATATGGCAGCATGCGACATTATCAGAGGTGTCAAATCCAAAGAGAAACAACTTTACTATCTCTTGATGCAATAGAACCAATCTAATTATTGAAATCTTTGGAGCAACATTATAAAATTTCTAGAGGATTCGATGAGATGTTATATGATCCAGGACAAGGTTAAATGAATATAAAATTAAAATAACGTAATTCAATGTACCTTTGTGGGCCTCTATCTCCCATCTTTCGTCTCTCATCATGACCAAAGTGTTGATTTTCAAACTCATTATCCATAGGTGATATTAGTTCTTTAATCTCATGCTTGACTGGTTTTACTTCTTCATCATTCTGAACATTCTTTTCCAGCTCTTCTTTATCATGCTTGTCAGTTTGCTTCTGTTTTTCTAGCAAAGCTTTGAACTGATTCATGAAGCTGCCATCATTGGAGAATATGTTGACTGAGCCTTTGTCATCTTTGGAAATGGGACTGGAATTAAACATTATAGAGAAATTATTTATTTGTCTCTTTATAATAATTATAGAGAAATTATTTATTTGTCTCTTTATAATAATTTAGTTAGAAATATAAATATATTTATTTCCCAGGTAAGACTATTACACGCACAGGTGCAATTTTGGATGATTATTATTATTATTGTTAATCTATAGACCTTAGTCGTATTTATATGATTGAGAACATAAGATCATTTTTTGTTTTTTTTTCATGACTAGGATCGTCATACGTATTGATTTGTCGATTTATAAGCTGGGCACTGGGGGCACAGTAATTAATATAAAACTAAGCGGTCAATAGGTTAACACTTGACAGTAAAAGTATTACCTACAGTTATTTTACACAATTGATATTGTCACTGAGCCCCGAACTAGACAATTAGACTGCATCTTGTTGCTCAGGATATGATTTCATAGAGAAGAGGGGTTCTTTAGTGTGTGTGTGTGTAAATGTCAGACTCATGTGTGAATGTGGTATGTATTTGTGTGAGTGTGCTTGTTTGTTTCAAATTATTTAGATAGTTGATGGTGTTTCCTTTAAATGACCATAACCATTAAATAACCAGTTAAAATAGAAGGTTGTGCCGAGTTGAGTTCTAGTTTAGGTAAACAAAGATACTATTTCTTCATAGTTTCTGGCAATCCAATGCTTCCCTGCCATTTAATCATATTTACAGAAGCTATAATCAAGTGTTCTTGAAATGAGGGATTTATTCAGCTTTAGAAACTAAATTTCTAAATGCCTATTTTTCTAAATGTAATCTAATTATTTATGTACATAACATAAAATAATCAGCCCAGTGTTCCCACTGCGGGACACAGGCCTCTTCTCTGTGAGAGGGAGTGGGCCATAATACATCACATGGTGCCCGGTTAGAGCATTATGTTATTTATGTACACACAGTACAAAAAAAAAGAAACACTGTAAAACTTTAGATCTTACATTTACTTATAATAACAGATCATACATATAGTCCAAGGTTGCCTGGAAGAGATCGCAGAAAGCGATAAGGCCGCCCATTGTATGTTTTGTATTCATAATTGTATTTTTTTGTTATGTATTTTCTGGTGTACAATAAAGTATATATAAATAAATAAATAAATAGTCACTGGAAAGGAGAAAATGCGAAAGTGCCATTAGGACCAAAATGAGTTATACATATATTGTTAGATTCACAACAACAACAAACAATCTGAGCAAATTAAAATTGGCTCAGATTGTCTTGAAACCTAAACAGATTGACGCAGCATTAGCATTTTCTCCTTTCCAGTGACAATATAGATAACTATTTCTTTTAAATTAGAGCTACATAATCTAAAATATTTTTATTTGTCAGGCTGATTTTTCTATAGTCAGATAACTTTTTTCTGATGAATTAATATTGTGTTTTGACAGCATTTGCATAGCAAAATGTCAAACTGTCATATTTATTCTTACACTAAAAGTTATTGGACTAATGAAAAATCAGACCTTTATCTAAAAATAACAGAAAACCATGTTGGTATAATTATTCATATTTTTCCTAACTATTTCTGTTTAAACCTTAACAGTGAGTACATACTTAATTACACACTTGTTATATTGAAGCAGCAAGTAGACCGTAGGCACATAATTATTTTACTTTCATCAATGTTGAACAGCATTTTTACTGGTTCCGCATAAATGAATACCAACATACACATTCAATAATAGACAATACATTTGTGTAGTGAATTGTACTTGTAATACAATGGCTGTTTACATAAAATAACAATGTTTGAATGTTTAGATACAGTTTACATTGTTAAAAAAATATCCTTCAAAATCATTCTAGCCTGGGTCCACACAAATATTTGCGGTACAAAGTATTTTTTTTATTAAAGCCGGTTGCAAACTATGAGCCAAGCTACAAAGCTTGCAAAACTGAGGTAATTTTTCATACTAGTATGCAGACCACAAACTAAGAACGCAAGTATGAAAAATTACCTCAACTATGATGCTAAACTAACTTAACTTAGTTCATGGTCTGCAACCGGCTTTAGAATGATTAAAAAAACACATGATACAACTAACTTAACTTAGTTCTTGGTCTGCAACCGGCTTAAGACGGATTACAAAACACATGATACAATTTATAGAGTTAGTATGAAAGCTGTAAATAGTTACATGCTTGCTTGAATCCTCATTGCTGTAAATACATTTTTTTCTTAGAGAAGCACTTAGTACAGTTTCTATAGTGCAGATAACTTGTATGCTTAATGTGTTAGATAAATGAGGCCTTATTTTTTGCAAAGGCTTTTATTACGAATGTGACAATGGCTTGTGTATGGTGTAATTTTTATTGTTGTTGTCTGAATGAGACTTAAAGTTGATTGATTGATAATGTAAGTGGTTGTATGGCAGTATCTCAGGGTGGTCACACCAATAGCCACCATAACAATAATATACAACCAGTACCTCTACACAGATATTCACCACAATGAAAAGATAACGAAGTTTGCAAACAGGCATGGTGGAATATTCTCCATACTTTCCTTGCTATCGTTTCTGTTTGTTTGCTGATACTTTCGAGTGTAACAGGATGAATTCAAAGTTTCTACTACCACCTCATCAGTAACTAGTTAGATGTTAATAATAAATTGGTGGGAGTGATGCCTTAGAATGCCACTTCCGTAAAATCATATTGATTTGAACGCTTTATGAGCGTATTACTAGAACGAATGGTAAAAACTTCATGAAAACGTGACAAATTACTGATACATAATTGGATTTCATAATTATGGCTTACTGAGATAGCTTTGCTTGAGCGGCAAGCGCCGCAGCTTGCTTTTGAGACTCCAACTTGGCATGTATCTCCATTTTCTTTCTTTCGATTATTTGTTCCTGTTTCGTCATTTGAGCCCATCTTGTACTAAGTGCCGATTTGGTCTTATTATCTTTAAAATGAATCATTGTTTTTTCATGCTACAATGAATAAAATTGGAAAAACGAAATGAAAATAAAATTATTCTTTCTTAGTTTCTCGCGTTTACGAACTCGCACGAACTTCACTTTAATTAGTGACGTTCCGACTTCAAACAGATAACTCAGAATAATACAGAGCTAAGCTTTTCTTACTAATCGAGAAAAATCGACTATAATTATTTTATAAATTGCTCTTGAAAAAACATTTAGTAAAATCACAATAAAAATCTGTAAATGGGTGGAGTTCACAAAAGTTGTACCATACATAACGCACTAGAAAGTGCAACACACAAGTTCGTGTGCAACACACTGGAAATTTTGTAACACGCTGAAACCTTGTAAAGGCAGGATTACATTGTATCAACATTTACTAAAAATCTTACCACATTTACGAGTACTAATGACCATGAATAATAATCTTATAAATCATCAATGTATGTGTAATGTATGTATTAGGTAGGTACCGTCCAGATAAATAATACACTGACACGTCCGTTACTTAGCACCGTATATTCGAGACTGTTTGATGTGCAATTACCCACAATACACTACACTCCTCTACACTTAATTAAAGGTATAATTCCGTATAATAACATAAACAAATAACCATCACCAAATTTTTTCCTTAATTGATACATTATCAATAGTAAGAGACTTAAAAGACAAACAATTAATATCTAGTAATATTTAAACTTATTCTAAACAATCAACTTAATATCTAGTGAATAACTTATTCTAAACAAACAACTTAATATCTAGTAATTAACTTATTCTAAAACTTGTATGTTGGAGGCTTGACTAGCCTACACTGTCTAACCCGGCGGGTCTGAGGCGGTAATGCGCGAGCAGCGTCTGCGAGTGAGGGCGGGCTAGGCATAGGTGAATTCATCTCCTTTTCTGGAGTTACAAAACAATCCTCCCCTTCAGCCATGCTTCGCGCCGGTGACACCGTTGGTGGTTCTGTCCCTTTCGACCGCTGCGACAGGACCGTACCCGATGGTGATACCGGAATGTTATTCTTAGGAAGAATATTATCTTTGTCCGCTGTCGGACAAACTAACGAGCTCCTTGACTTACGCCTTAACTGGTCGATATGCCTATGTACTACGTTACCACTGTCATCCGTCACTTTATAGTCCGTATTACCTAACACGCCAGTCACTTTCCCTGGTTGCCATTTTTCCCCTTTTAGATATTGCCTGGATGGATGGTGGATTATTGAAGGAAATACGGTTTACGTGAAATACGAAGAATATGGGCGTGACCCTATGGTACAATTTTCTTTTCCCACGTGCATCCTAACCATTCTTTCCTTCTGTTCCAAGGGTTCCTTAAGCCTGTGATGATAACCCGCTTCACAAATTCCCTATTCCTTACCCACCGAACGACATACTTCAAAAACAATGGAGGGATTGGCACAAGTTCTAAATCAAATGATGGAAACCATGCGCGGCATGCAGATACAGCAAGCAAACCTACAAAGCGCACTACAAAATCAAGTACAACCATCAAAAACAATAAGTGGCATTACATTACAACCATACGATGAAATAAACGAGGCTTTCAGTACGTATTTACAACGACTACAAAATTACATAACCTTGAAAAGTGTGACAGATACAGGTGTCAAAGTACAAATATTTCTAAACTGCATTGGACCGAAATACTACCAAATATTGAAAAATATTACGGCACCAGAGACTCCGGAATCAAAATCATTTGATAATCTCATAAAAATATTGGGAGATCATATTTCACCAGAACCAGGGGAAGTTGCACAGCAGCACAAATTTTGTCTTAGGCAGCAACATGAGCATGAAAGTATTGACACACACCTGCGAGTTCAATTCATACGGGGGCTTCGTAACATAGATATTAAAGAGAGATTATTACAGGAATCACCAAATACAAAGTTTGAGGATGTGGTAAAGATTGCCATGGCCATTGAAACTTCAAAATATGAAACTAAAGAAATGGGTCAAGAAGTACATACAAATATAAATAAGCTATCAGTGACTAAGAAGAAAAAGTACACAAATAATGGAAATACAAATAATACACAAACTACAAATAATACATACAAAAATGATAAAAAAGATAAGGAAATAATTTGTTTTTGCTGTGGCAGAGAGAACCATACAGCACGGCAATGTAAAGTGAAACATAAATTATATTGTAAGAAGTGTAATCGACGGGGACATGTTCAGTCAGTGTGTTTCAAAGACCAGAAACAGTTACAAATTGAAAGTGAACTGTCCAGCGATGAAAGCGAAAATGAAACATATGAAGTACATAAAATACATAAAGAGTACACTACAAATAATGAAAAATTTAATATTACATTACAACTAAATGGAAAAATACATACCTTAGAATTGGATACCGGTGCAGCGGTTACAACATGCTCTTCAGAATTTTACAAAAATAATTTCAAAAACCTGAAATTGAAAGATACACGAGTTAAGCTACGTACATACACAGGTGAAATAATAAA
This sequence comes from Luperina testacea, assembly GCA_927399505.1. NCBI lineage: Eukaryota > Metazoa > Arthropoda > Insecta > Lepidoptera > Noctuidae > Luperina > Luperina testacea. The sequence goes on from OV656771.1 coordinate 9,126,271, forward strand.
GCCATTGGGTACCTGCAAAGTAAATATTAAATACAAAACTAAGGAAATAGAAGGAAGAATATTGGTGATTGAAAAGAAGGTAGACCCAGTGGTGGGAAGAGAATGGTTGAGGAAGCTGAATTTAGATTTTGAAATAAATGCAATTGAAAAGGAATACAAAGATATTACAGAAAAGGAATTTAAAATTAAACTACAGAATTTACTAGAAGAATATAAAGAATTATTTTCTGAAGAAATAGGAGAAATAAAAGATTATCAAGCAGAATTTAAATTGAAAGAAGGAACAGTACCTGTATTTCTGAAGCCAAGACCGGTACCATTTGCTCTCAAAAATCAAGTTGAAGCAGAGTTAGACAGATTGGAGCATGAAGACATATTAGAGAAAGTCACCTACTCTCAGTGGGGTACACCTATAGTGCCTGTTATGAAACAAAATGGGAAAGTACGTCTGTGTGCAGACTACAGAGCGACATTGAATAAAAATTTGGAAAATGATAACTATCCGATACCTAGAGTTGAAGAAATATTTTCGAAGCTAAGTGGAGGAAAATATTTTTGTACATTGGATATAAACCAAGCATACTTACACATGAAAACAAATGAAGATACAGCAGAGATGCAAGCTATTAGTACATGCAAGGGTACTTACAAAGTAAAAAGACTCATGTTTGGAGTGAAAATTGCACCAAATATATGGCAAAGATACATGGATCAAACACTACAAGGGATAGAAGGTACTGCTTGTTTCTTTGATGATATCGCATTACAGGGACAAACATACATACAATTGCTTCAGAGAATCAAACAAGTTTTTGAAAAATTACGGAAGTGTGGACTTCACTTGAATAAAAAGAAATGTCAATTTTTCCAAAGGTCAGTGACATACCTGGGTCATACAATCAATGAACAAGGCTTACATCCTACACAAGAAAAGGTGAGCGATATAAAGAATAGCCCAAGACCTACAGATGTTTCTTCACTACGCACGTTCCTGGGAATGATAAATTACTATCAACAATTTATCTCAAACCTAGCATCAAAATTAAATCCACTTTACAGATTACTACAAAAAGAAACAAAGTTTGTATGGACCTCAAAATGTGAGAAGGTTTTCCAAGATCTAAAAGAGGAAATCTGCGGAGAAAAGGTATTGACACCATTCCATGACAACTTACCGGTAACATTGGCTACTGACGCATCGCCTACTGGATTTGGAGCGGTATTGTCACACACCATGCCAGATAAAACGGAAAGACCTATAGCATTCGCTTCCAGATCACTAACAAAAGCAGAAAGAGGGTACAGCCAACTTGATAAAGAAGCAGCGGCATTGATATGGGGTCTTAAAAAGTTCTTCCAATATTGCTATGGGAGAAAAATAACCCTGATTATTGACAACCAACCACTGGCTAGAATCTTACACCCAGAGAAGGCAATACCTGGTACTACAGCCATTAGACTAGTACATTATGCAAATTTCTTGGCTGGATTCAACTACGAAATTAAACTCAGGAAAACTACAGAACATGCTAATGCTGACTATTTTTCTAGAAATGCGGTGACTACTGATTTAAACAAAGAAAAACTTACTGATGATGATGCTTTCTACCTAAATCAAATCACAGAAATGCCAGTTACACAACAAGAAATTAAAGAAGCTACAGCCACAGATCCAGAACTACAAAAACTATACTTAGATATACAGTCAGGCAGAGAAGATTGCAAGAGAATACATGAATTTTCACTACAGAATAACTGCATCTTCTATGGCATTAGAGTAGTCATACCAAAGAAACTCCAACACAAAGTGTTAGAAGAATTACATACAGCTCATACAGGTATTGTGAAAATGAAGGCATTAGCTAGAAGCTATGTATGGTGGCAAAATATTGACTCAGAGATAGAGAACATGGTCAAACAATGTAAAATGTGCTGTCTCATGCAGAAAAATCCTACAAAAGTTCCTATACATGCTTGGGAATACCCAAAAGAACCATGGAGCCGTATACACATTGACTATGCTGGACCGTTCATGAACCAATACTTCCTTATTGTGGTAGATGCATATACCAAGTGGCTTGAAGTTATACCAACAACATCTATTACTACAACAGCTACAATTAATATCCTGAAAAAAATATATACTACATTTGGCCTACCAATAACTCAAGTTTCAGACAATGGAAGACAGTTCAGATCAGAAGAAATGCAAACATTTTTAAAAGAAAACGGAATACAAGCTAAATTCACAGCACCTTACCATCCGTCAACAAACGGACAAGCAGAGAGGTATGTGCAAACACTGAAAAATAAATTAAAGTCAATGGCTAATGAAGAAGGATCCTTACAAGACAAACTGCAGAGATTTTTAATGATGTACAGGAAGACACCTAACAGCACTACAGGAATAAGCCCAGCTGAAATGATGTACAAAAGGATATATAGAACACGGATTGACCTTGTAAAAAGAGAACCAGAGATAAGAAGAAATAATGAAAATGATGACCTTACGGTAAACAAAGAATTCAAGAGAGGTGATAGAGTACAAATAAGAGGATATGATGGAAATAAGTGGAAATTTGGAAAAATATTGGACAGAAGAGGGAAGCTACATTACGAAATTGAGGCAGATGGGAAGAAACAACAAAGACATGTGGATCAGATAATCGGGACAAAATGTACAAGGGATAATGACTATACCAACATTTCTAATACTTACCTGCGGCAGCCGACATTAGCTCAGGATACGGACTCAATTATAAAAGATAGCCCTACACTTAATGAAGATCTTACACCATCGTCAGAAAACCCTGAAAGGGAAACCAGTCCAAAGACGTCCAGTCGGGCAGAAGACCTACAGTGGCTACCTACAGCACCAACCGTACATACACCTGCGCCAGCACTTACCTTGATGGAGACGCGTCGCAGTACAAGGACCAGGAAACCGCCGAATCGGTTGGACCTTTAATTTAATAACGTAGAGGAGGATGTTACACCTAGCAACACCGAATCACGGGTACGTCAATCTACGCGGCATGATATAGAACTGTCATGTCTGTCATGTCATATTCGGGTTATAACTTTTTATGTGCTATCCTAATAAATATACTTACTTATTCTACTCTGTGTTATCTTTCACTTCAAACACAACAGCCTGTACCAGACTTCCTCCCCTACATTCATACTCCTATCAGATCCTCCTTTGGTATCTATTTGCCGTTGTTGACAACGCTGTACCTTGGCCATCTGATCTGGCTTTAATAAGTCCAAGTGTGTTCGTAGACGTCTACCCATTAGCAACATAGCCGGACTTTCCCCTGTTGAGCAATGTTCGGTGTTCCGGTAATACAGTAAAAACTTGTTAAGTGTTTTGTCTATATTCTTATTTTCATTGTACGCCTTTTTTACTACCCTTTTTACAGTTTTGACTGCATTCTCGGCTGCACCGTTAGATGCGGGATGGTAGGGCGCTGTAAAAACATGTTCTACACCGTCTAATTGTAAAAAATCCTTAAATTCTCGGCTCGTAAAGGGTGGTCCATTATCACTGACAACTTGTTTCGGTATCCCAAATCTACCCCACAATTCTGACAACTTACCTATAGTAGTCACCGCCGCCGTACTAGGAACTGGGAATACTTCTATCCACTTGGACTTAGCGTCTACAACTACCAGATAAGTTTTCCCGTAGATAGGGCCCATGAAGTCGAGGTGCAGGCGCGCCCACGGGCCCGCGGGCCAGGGCCAGGCGCGGGGCGCGTGTTGCGGTGGCGCGTCCGCCTGCGCCGCGCACACAGCGCAGGCGCGACACGTCGCGTCGCCTCAACCGCTTCGTCTATGCCGCCCCACCACACGTAACTGCGTGCTATTGCTTTTGACTTAATTATACCCATATGGGGCTCGTGTATAATGTTTAAAACTTTTACTCGACATTTTTCCGGTATGACTACTCTGTGACCCCACATGATGCATCCGAGTTCTTCATACAATTCCTTTCGTCTATTGTAATATGGTTTTAAGCCATCAATATCACATTCGGTTGGCCACCCATCTCTAATGTATCTGAGAACCCTTCCTAACAGCGGATCTGTAATTGTTTGATTTTTATTTCCGTGTAATCTAATAACAGCGTATCTTGCGCGAAATGTAGGTATGTTTGTTCCGGAACCGCTACTAAACTGTTTTTTTGTCTACTTTCGGGTAGTCTTGATAACGCATCCGCACAATTATCTTTTGTGTTTACGTATTCTATATCGTAGCTGTAGGCAGATAGTATTATTGCCCACCGCTGCATCCTACTAGCTGTCATGCTAGGAATTCCCGTGTTAGGCCCAAATATAGATACCAACGGTTTATGATCAGTTCGTAAGATAAAACGCCGTCCGTATAAATACTGATGGTATTTCTTTATACTGAAAATGATAGCGAGTGCCTCACGATGGATCTGGGAATAATTTTTCTCTGCATCGCTGAGTGTGCGTGACGCGTAGGCCACGACGCGCTCGCCGCGCGGCCCCGGCTGCGTGAGCACGGCCCCGAGCCCGCGCGCACTCGCGTCACAAGTAACTATCAATGGTTTACCCTGGTCGTAGTGACACAGAACGTCGGCACTTGTTAACATCTTCTTTACTTCGGTGAACGCTTGTTCGCATTCCCTACACCAAACCCATTCCACACCCTTCCGCAGAAGATTATATAAAGGGAAAAGTGTTGCACTGAGGTTTTTAATAAACCTACCGAAAAAATTTACGGTTCCTATAAATGACCTCAGTTCTGACACATTCCGAGGCTGCTCCATATTATTAATTGCTTCAATTTTCGATTTATCAGCCTTTATTCCTTTTCTCGATATTATATAACCCAAGTAAGTCACCTCCTCAGCTAAAAAAACACATTTGCTCTTTTTTAATTTTAACCCGTTATCTAATAAACGTTGGAAAACTAACTTTAGTGCGTCTATATGTTCCCTTTCCGTTCTCCCTCCTTTGTTTATATTATCACAGTTATCTCTTTTAAATTTTTTTACCGGTTTCTTCTTTAAATGCTGTACTGTCAGATCTTTTTCTATAGCCCATAATTCCGCACCAACTCTATTAATATTTTGTCCATCAATCGCCTTGCTTCTGCACCTTCTTTAGTCTCATTTTCTTCTTCTTTTGCCTTTTGACTAAATTCAAGGTTATCTAAAGCTCTTACGTCGCATTCGTATGATGTTTCTTTTTCTATAACTTTTTTATCCATCTTTTGTTCTTATCATCTAATATTCCGGCTATCAGATCCAGATACATATTTTGTAACTCCATTATACCATCATTTATTTCTCTTTTTTGTAAGTTATTTTCTTGTTTAATTTTCACTATAGCACTCTTTTTTTGCTTATAATAATTTCCTGATCTTGCGTAATGTAGGGTAGGTTGTATGCATGCCTATGAGTATGCACCTGTCATTTAGTTGCTAATAAACCGCGTTACTAGCGATACGTTGTTTTACTCAAACATCTCAGTGGCGAAGGGGAAATTTAGAAAAAAAGAAATTTTAGGCGTGTTTTATACAAAATGTCGATCGGGAAGTTAACCGAGTTTAATGTAAGACCGGTAAATTGGACAATGTAACATGTGGAACGCATGGAAATGTTTTTCAAAGTAACAGTGTAAAAGACGAACTTTCATCATCATCATCAGCCTATAGCAGTCCACTGCTGGACATAGGCCTCCCCTAATGAGCGCCATAGCGCCCTGTCTTCAGCTTGACGCATCCAGCATCTGCCTGCAGTCTTTCGCAGATCGTCATCCCACCTGGCCGGAGGGCGTCCTACACTACGTTTGCCGAGGCGCGGTCTCCACTCAAGAACTCGTTTACCCCAGCGGTTGTCGGTTCTTCGCGAGATATGGCCGGCCCACTGCCACTTCAGCTTGCTAATTCTTTGAGCTATGTCGATAACTTTCGTTCTCTGTCGGATGCATTCGTTACGGATCCTATCCTTCAGAGAGACTCCGAGCATAGCTCTTTCCATAGCTCGCTGAGCGACTTTGAACTGGTGGACCAGCCTTATCGTGAGTGTCCACGTTTCAGCCCCGTAGGTCATGACGGGTAGGACGCACTGATTAAAAACTTTCGTTTTCAAGCACTGCGGTATAGATGACGAACTTTGGTTACCCACAATCAAAGAGTAAAATATTATCACAATGAGTGCGGCCATGGGCATACGAACTATTATTAAGTAATTTAACAAGTCCGGACAAACCAAGTACGAAAACGTATGCGGCGGTATAGTGGAAGTCATGAAGCACCACTTGCAACCAAAGCCGTCTTTCATGGCAGAGAGGTATCGTTTTCGTCAGAGAAGACAAATTGAGGGTGAATCGATTTTGCAATACATTTCGGAATTGAAGAAAATGTCCAAATTTTGTGAATTTAAGGCCGTGTTGGAGGAGAACTTACGTGATCAATTATTATGCGGGTTGCAAAGCGAGTCAATCAGGCAACGACTGTTTGATTATCGAAGAAAATTTGCAATATGCAAATGCCGTAAAAATGTCATGTGCAATGGAAGCGGCGGAGAGAGATGCAGCAGCAGTGGAACAGACAGTCGCGAACAATAGCGACTCGAGAGGAAGTGGTGAGGCAGCGGCCGGAGCGCTGCATGGCGGGCAGCCGCGCCGGGGCCGGGGCCGCCCGTGGCGGCTTGCGCGGGCTGACGCGCAGCAGCACCACCAACGATTCAAAAAGCAATTGTTCTGCTTGTGGGGCGTCGGATCATCAGAGTGAAGGATGTAGATACATTCGATGTAACTGTGTAGGCAGAAAGGACATCTACGTCGGGTTTGCCCGATGCGCGTCGAAGGGAGGCAGTCGCGAGATCGATGCGACACCAACAACCGCGTGGCGCATGTGCATGCAGCGACCAGATAAATTCCTGGGAACAGTCAGGGGAGGACGAGCCGCCGTTGTCAGATAATGAAGACTGGGAGGCGGTAGAAGATTTGCATCAACTCAGTTTGAATAGCTATAAACCGGTAAGCTTAACTTTATGGGTGGATGAAACCCAATTATCGATGGAGATTGATACGGGGTCATTAGTGTCGTGCATTAGCAAAACGATGATGATGATTAGAATATGATAAACTGTTTAGTTATAGACTCTTAGATAATAATTCTAATTTAATATTTAGATTTTATGACGGTACTTTCATTAAACCAATAGGGTAATTAGGCCATTAATCAAGTATGAAAATAAGTCATACAATTGAAATTGTTTATAATAGAACCACCTCATTATTGGATCGTCAATGACTTGCAGAACTGGGCATTAAAATACCTTTGTACCATATTGTCGTTACTATGAAGGTAGACGAAACAAATTATAATACCTACGTATAGATCGTGTAATTAATCAATTAACGCTATTACTTCACAGATATAAGGATTTATTCACGGAGGGACTGGGACGGTTCACGGGAGGCAAGGCTCGGTTACGAATACGCGAGGGAGCAACACCCGTGTTCTGCTCACAGAACACTATATACTCCACAGAGTACATTAATATATATGGGTATAGAGTATTCAGCCGACCTCTACGTCATGCGCCATCTGGTGGCTAACGACAAAACAACTTGCAATGTGCGTTTATACACTTTCACACACACACACACACACACACACACGTGTACTCTTTAAGAAATAGTTCCTTTTTGTTTTTCCACTTTTATTGTTATATTTGGTTAAAAAGAAACACAAAATTAAATGTCACAAAGTTTTATTAAGTTTCTAGAAACAATACAGACGATATTATTTGTATTAAGTACTTAATTTGTGTATTTTCCTTCTCTTGCTATGATATAATTATTAAAGCCTGATTCTGTATTTCGTCAGCCGAATCAACATCTTTATCTGTGCTGGTCAAAGACATTAAATTATACTGTACTGGTACCAAAAAACAAAACAAAACACAAAAAAACAAAAACAAAACAAAAAAAAAACTGAAAAAAAACAAAACACCAAGAATAACTGTCTGAAACAACAATGCCGGAATGGCTGACAATGTCGTTCCTTTACATGACACTTTTTAAAGTGCCAATATTTCATTTGAATTGTAATTTGCAAACTATTTAATACATATACGGTAAACCTGCGATTGAAAAACTAATGTTATTTAAAGCTCAGTTTTTTTGTTCGAGCGAAATAAACTAAAATAATGACAATGTTACTTTCCTTAGCGTTGCCTTTAATTCTTGAAATGAAACGTTATTCTTTTGGGTATGGCTCAGTGTTGCTATAGAAATATTTTATTGAATTTTGTTATCATTTTATTTAATTTTCTTTCTACTAAGTTTATAAATAGTTTAAATTTATAAATCTTCAGACAATATTTCATAATATTTTAAAATTTTATTATACATGAAAATGGTACAGATAGGCCATCTGTTGAGTAACGACGGAACTATAGCTCAAGCCTTTTTGTCAATACAAAATAAAAATGTACTAAGTGAAAAGACCCTGATATACTCTAAGGAGAAGAATGACGACTTCGTACAAAAAAAGTGTAGACAGTTTTGCTGCGCGCCATCTAGTGGCACCCCAGAACAACGAATGGGCGCGAACAGGGCGGGAAAATTACAGCTTAATCAAAACTGATTTTTTCTTTCTAGTTGTGCAATAGGAATGCATAATTATCTCAAATTAGCATTAACGACCTATGTAATTTATGCTTATGCTAATTTGACATAACTTTTCATTTCTATTGCACAACCAGAAAGAAAAATGTAACTTCGTTCATTTCCTACTTTGCTTTACTATAAACATTAACAAAAAAAACTCAGGAATTATAATAATTTTCTTTATTTGTAAGACGACATAGTCACGTTTTAAGAGTCATTTTCTCGAAATAGGTACAGAAACAGTCACTTTCTCAAAAAACAGAAACAGAGTCACTTTCTCAACAAACACATACAGAGTCACTATCTCAAAACGCATTACCAGAGTCAATATGTCGAAACACACATTCAGAGTCACTATCTCAAAATATTAATTGGATGGCACTGAGTCGAAACAAACAAAAAGAAAAAACTTTCAACACAACATACACAAACAACTCCGCCATCTTCTATTCTATTTTTAATTATGGCAAGTAAAGCCGATGTCGACTATTCTGCCAATGTCAAAAGTAATTTGGAAAAGCAAGCATCTTGTTTGGTCTTCATATCGGCACGTCAACTTCATCGATGTCAGTAGTGATATTAGTGGTATGATTACGACCTAAAAGCTCATAAAACGTAATTTTTTAGTCGCGCGTATTAGGTCCCAATGTTTTTTTTAACTCTTGCCACACTTGAAATAGCCCTTGAAGGTATGTCGTTCTTTCGACGTATAGAGTTGACACCCCCTGGTTCTGCTGCCCACGGCCCGTACCGTACGCATACGCACTCCACGAGCGTGTCGAGGCGAAGCTCGAGGGCATGCTGCGCGCCGGCGTCATCGAGCCCGTGGACAGCGCGGACTGGGCTACTTCGCTCGTACCGGTGCGTAAGGCTGATGGTGGACTCCGTATCTGCCGTTAGTGACAATTTTTGAGCCAAAGCAGGGAATACCATCGATGGCAGCCAGTCGGTTGCAAAGGTGGGCTATTAAGTTAGCGGTCTATACATACGATATCGAGTATGTTACGTCGAAGCAGAACGGGGCAGATGGGGTGTCTCGGTGGCCCGCGCCTCTTACTCGTAAACAAACTAGTACAATTCCGGAACAATTACATTTACACTTTGCACAAAATGATTATACTGGAATTAAAAGACGGACGAGCCGAGACCAGTTATTAGACCGAGTTTTAGGTATTGTACGGGCAGCAGCTCCGCACACTGAGATGTAGTTGGACGAATCATACGGGATGTGTACAGGGAATAAAATCACTAAATAAAATCACGAATTCGCGACGAATAGCCGTCGGATAATAGGGTGGTTGTACTGGGAGCGTGTAGAAATAAAGTTTTATCTGATTTACATGAAATCCACATGGGGATAGTGAAAACTTTTGCTAGGAGTTGTTTGGTGGCTTTAAGTCATAAAGTCAAAAAATCATTGTACGAACATTTTCTCGCGTTAAATTCATGCTGACGTGACAAACAATTTTCAATTTGCCGCCAAATCGTAAACAAATTTCTACGCAATAATATTGGCAAAGAATTCCATTTTCAAAATTTAAATTTATTATAACGTTTACAAGTGGCCAGTTTTAAAAACTTTCAGTGTCGCCCTCGAATCACTAGAAACTATTCTTGAGTACTTTTTTTCACTGTTTAAATTAGAGTTTTCATAACGTTCCTTTATTGTATCTACTAAAACGTTGTGTTCTAATAATCTTTTCTTTATTTTCTCTATTTCTTCGAGGGAAATATTTAGCAAATTTTCTACACACTTAACTCCCTGCTTCGGATAGGGCAGCATGACGCTCCAATCAAGTTGCAATGCATATTTGCTAAACCGTATACTTACAGTACCTACTTTTATCTCACGAAGCGACGCGCATAATTATTACTTGTGGTTACAAACACGATCCGAGCTATGGGTGAAGTTGGTAGTGTCCGTGTGATGTACTGACGCTACTCGACTTCACACACCTATTCGCAGCGTGTCTGTACACTTGGTTACCACAAGTGAAGCCCGCGTCACTTCGTGAGTATTATTACGTGAATTAGCCTACTGAATTCTGATTCGAAGTAGGCCTCAAACATGGAATTATGGAAGAGTACTATGGTGACTGCGGCGTAAAGCAGCGCCAATGTTTTAGTAGGAATGCCTGTATATACTTTTTAAGATTGGCAACACTAAAGAATAAAACTTCCTATCCGCTAGACCCGGAACTAATTAGGGTCTGTGCACACGTTTTTTAAACGCGCCGTTGACGCGCGTTTTAGAAACGTGCGTCGACGGCGCGCTTTTATCCTACAGAAACTCTACAGGCTGCGTCTGACTCGCGTGCGTATAGCGTCTGCATCGCTACAAACGCGCGACGACGACGGCGCGTTTAAAAAACGTGGTGTGCACGGGCCCTTCATTTTAAATAGCAAAATAAGATTCATTTTGGGTTATAATCAAATCTGTATAAGACACCCAATTAGGGATTCCAACTTCAAGGTCTTTGGCTTACCTATAGCATTGTACTTATCTTGTTTAGGTATTTAGATAGAATGTAAAAGTACGATGAAAGCGAGAACGTGCACAGGAAGTCAATTTTTACTAGGCCAGGCCTAAAATGAAACATCAGATATCATTGCATATTATTCTTTTTATATTTTTTTTTCATCAGTTTAAATGGAAAATACAATTTCATTTATTTATAATGTTGTCATTTATTTATTGTAAACAAATATATTATAAAAGATTTACATATTACTATCAAAACAAAATATTCACAAAATGGCAGACTAACTAAACAATTACTTAGCTGTTTCATCAAGCATGCTAACAATTGCATCGTTTTGAGCTAAATAAGAAGGAGAAAGTTTGGCACTGATCCCATTATTCAAATTAAAGTGAAGATGGCTTAAATGCACATTGCAGCAACACTATCTGTCGTTTAAGATAAGTTAGTCTGTTTGTCCAGATTTTGAATAGGTACCTTTTATAACGATACTCTTCACAACCTCTCTTCAGCTCATGTATTGCATGATCTAATACTGACTACCTATTATACCTTCATATAAGCACTGCGGACGGCTGGCGTCCGCGCACTGCCAAAGTTTTCAAAACTATAAAGGGCAACGCCAAAGAGAGCCTACATCTGACTATTGTTTCTGTGGTAACTTGACAGTTATAATAAACTAATCTGCTGCCTCATTAAATCGAAATTCAAATTGACTTAATTAAAAAAAAAAAACAACAAACTCTGGCTCCTTTCATAACAATACAAATTCCATTGAATGGATAAAAGTAACTCAATTTAAAACATTCAAACAAATCCTCAATCAATTCAAATCAAAAAAGTACCTCTTCACATTTCTGCATTACCCTGCCTTAACAAAATCATATTATACACTTAGACAGTTGACAAACAAAAAAAAAGCAATGGAAGAGGACAATGAGCAAAAGAAATCACAAAATATATAGAAACATTCGACATTGTGTAAGGTTGCTTCAACAAGTGTGCTTGGATGTTCTATGTGAACATGGGTTGCGAACTTACACAAAATATTTCGGTGTAGCAAAAAAGCTAGGTCTCTTCCACTGTTACATGAAATGCCGAAAAGAAAAGTATAATTCATAAATTGTACCTATACTTTGTTTATATTCTAATTTTTTTTTTACATTTTAATAATTTAAAAACAACCAGTACTTGGTCGAGAAATTTATATCCATTTTTTTTTTGTGTATTTTATATTTTGATGAAATATTTATAAGCTAATTAACGTGAGCCGATGTCAGGATTCATAGCTAGTCGTCGTTCGCTCGAACCGGCTGGCAAGTCTGTCTCTCTCGTCCGCCCGACTCGAGCTTTGTATAAACGTATCTATACATTATTAACACTACCGCATCGTCTATACATCTTGACTCATATATAATGCACTGATATTTCGAGGGGCACAAGGAATATCGCAGCATTGTTTCACGCGCGCTCAGCGCCACGGCCGCCGCCGCGCGGTCGGTTCGCACCAACCATAACCATCATTCTATATTCATATAATTTTCCCGTCATATACATTTCATAGCAATTAATAAAAATAAAACACTAAGATTACATCCCTTAACATGTCTAAATGTCTAATTCGTACTCTATTTACATTTGACATAATACATAATATTCAAATTGTTCGGTGAATCGACAGTCTAGCGAGATCGATGTCGAGCCGTCGAGCCCGGACTCGCGGCGGCGGCCACCTCTATTACTGTACAGCAAATTTACAATAACATTTGATCAGAATACGCAAACTCAAAGATCTATATCTAAAAATTAAAGTAAGGTAAGGATCATCATGTATGTAACGCCCGCCTTAAGCCGCTATAATATCAGCTATGTTAAGTAATATAACATATTAAGTTTGCACATGACAAAAATGCCACTCGATAACATATATAACATTATTGAATTAAATAAAATAGGCCACATTCATTGTTATGGTTCAAATATGGGGTTAACACAACCTGAATAGAAGTTTCATATGTAGATGCGCTCAAGATGACAACGAAAGTAACGTAGTAGGCAAATATTGTGGCGGATTTGTCATGCGACAACAAATGATATATATTGGGAATTAGTACTCCTAATATATCACTAACTAGGATTTAAGAAGATGATGTCACTAGATACTAAATATCTTCTACTCTGTACAATGGACTACGATATTTTATTGAGATATTTTTTTCCTTTGTATAAACATGACAAAATACAAATATTTCTGTCCAACTTTATAATAACTTAACCGGTAACAATCGAGCAACATTTGACATTTTATTACTCCCTTTGTGACAGTATAATTAGATATTATATTGAATTACGTTAGAAAGGGATCTCTTATTTTAAATGGTCTGGGATTTGTAAATATTGGTGTAATCTACGTTATGCAGACGTCAACATGACACGACGCGTATAGTAATAGGGTACCTAGTCACTAGTGTCATATTGAGTCCAAAACGGAATTACGACCGCGTATCTCCTATGCATTTTTATTGCCTGTAAAAATATAGTATTCACATTCTTTTATCGCTATCCATGTACTAGGTGCGCCGATGAACAGTGCTAAATCAACGGTTTTGACAAATGGAATGCATTTTTCACAATATCCACTTCAATAACTACCAACAACCTCCTCGAAAAATATTAACAGAAGAAATTTACTATCAATAAACGAATGATTTAATTAATATAATGCATGTTTTATTTAATAGTTATTACGAATTAATACAATAAAACAATCGATAGTGCTTAAACTAGTGGTAACAATAACATTTTAAACTGTTTGTTCCTATCGATTTCAATTGAGTTTTTTTTTTTTGTATTATTTATTATACTTGTAATAAATGACGTTTAACACCATGCGATGCAAATAAGGGCAATCAAAAAATTAAAGATCAAGGATGCGGGAATTATCTTATATTCAATAAAATATGAGAGTAATCAATTGACGTCTGAAAGTAGGTGTTATCAGTTATCAGAAACAGGTTGTCAGTAAGTCGTAAAGGTCGCTGTTTATAAACAAGAGATAAGTAAATTCCCGCACAAACAATATCTTGCCGAAAATCTCCAACAGTCACGAACAGTGTTGAAAACGATGATTACAAGAGTAAACACCTGGCTACGCTAAACAAGAACAAAATAAACTCTTTTGTATTGTATTGTTGATTCCTATTACCGATTCGACACATAATTAATGTTTGATTTGACAACTATACGATTTTAATTGAATTGAATATACTAATAAATACTGTACATTCAAGGCCTTTATTGTAATAACGTTTCGTAACAAACTGTTACGGTGACTGTCACGGCGAAGAACGAGTGATTTTTGAATAAATAAATAAAAAACCGAACGCGAAATTTAATCATCTAATATCATGACCACAATATTGAGCATTATAATGAGTAAAAAAACGATAATAAAACCACAAACTATTATCGTGAGCAACAAAAGGGCACTTACGTTTGAATTGACCAAATAACTTCACATCATTCATGAAAAATCTACTGTTACTGTATATACATAAAACAATTGACGATCATAATGAAAATGAAATCCTAATGCCGTTTTGACACTTTTAATTGACAAAAAACTAACAGAAGTAACTTTATCCTTTAACAGGGTTTCGTAAACCTACGCAAAACGTTCGCATTATACTATATAATACGCATATAACAACAAAGAAGTATACATTAGGTGAAAATTAACCTTACAATGACATCATCAAAATTTAAGGACGCTTATGCCGTTTTAAGTTGACGTTAACAAATTGCATTTGGAATTATGTAATGGACTTGCATAACTGACTTTGCTTTCAAAGATAAAAATCAGAATCACTTAACGCTAAATCATTTCAAATATGGACGTTAGTTTCAGGACATAATATGCAAGACGGCTTCCCACACATTGGACCAGAGACGGAACGCGGTGATAGTTCAGTTGCATCTCGTAAGTATTCTCTAGATCATGTAAGTACTTTAGTTAGGGCGATGTCTGTCGACTGGCCCGAATGTATACTAAAATTACTAAGAATTTTATTGTGATCTGGAGGGTATTTCCGAAAAGGACCAGATAAATCTCTTATTTCTAGTGGATGTCCGACACTGGCCGGTTGTTGCTATCTTTCGAGACGTTACGTTTGGCAATAGAAAATAAACATTTACTCCGCGATTTTGGCAAACACTATAAACCTCATTACGCATTTGGAACTCTGTCGTGTGATCCCCGAACTCGTTCTAACACTACAACATTAGCCATCACTCTTGGAAGAGTTTACTTTGTGACATACGATGAGTTAGTTTAAAGCCATACATTATTTACAAGATCTTAACACGGCAATAACACGACACAGCCAAATTTTAATAAATATGATATTTAATATTGAAAATAAACCTGATTTATTACACTAGTCATAACAAAATTTAACAAGAACGTGAATAAATTTCTTATATAGGATACTAATATGTACATCATGCAAGCCGGGCAAGACAAATAAAATAAAATGAACGTCCAACATTAAAATATGGATGGATTGTTTAGAAGCGAAAGGGACGACACTGAGCTATTTAGAAATAGATAAAAAGGGCATTATAATTCTTATCGAAGGCCAATAGTCGATCAAATTGACTTCAGAATTGTCAATTTTTCTCAGTACTTAGTCATACGTCCGCGACATTAAATTATTTACACTGACCTTGTTACAAGAGTAATAGTAAAATAATTCAGCATACAGTATAAGCAAAATTCATTTGGACAACAATAACTTTAGACGGCTATAATTTTCGACTGGAATAAAATGTGGACGAACATATATCTAATTGGACTATTATATAAATTTTTAATATACATATATGCTATTTACAATATAAAAATCAACCAGTTCAAGTCTTCGATATGGGGAATGGGCTCACTCCATACGATTGACGACGGAGTAAAGTTGCGACTGTCAAGAAATTTCAATGACAATGGCAAATAAGGACAGTTATAGCAGGACCTTTCTTGTTTCTACCGTTTAAAAACTAAGTAAAAATCTGATAAAATTTGCACTTCGTTACAAAAGTAAGAAACGTTAGGTCCGAAAGGAAGAATATTATAGTTGTATTACAAAGTATTGAATAAGATTTATTCAATATAATGGGAACTCACATCAGTTACAGCGAATATCGCTCTGTTTAATCAGATGGTCAAGGTATCGCTCTGTTAAAATTAATGGAAGAACAATGAAACTTAATATACTATTATGTAACTTAATATTTTGTATTTATTAACTACAATGAGAATGACTAAAAACAGAACAATAATTACCTTAACCATGTGTAGTCACAACTAGTGTTCGTCTTGCCAAGTCGGCAGGCTACCGTTAGTGCATCAACGATGCATATTTTAAAAATAACGCGAAATTCAAGTTCATTACCAGGCGCTTATTCAATTAGAGAACAAATAGCGAATTTTCATTTACGTCCGAGCAGAGGTTTGTTAATACGTATAGTATACCAATACAATAGATTGTTGATTGGTCTGATTCATGCATAGGTATTTATTAAGGTTTTTTCCTTGTATACTCGAGCGAAAATGTTGTTCACGATTCGCGTTAAAGCTCATTGAAAAAACGCTCTAAGCGGGATTACACGGAGAATCAACATAGCAAATTAAATATTGAAATCCACTTGAACCTGTCGTGGAATTCAAAATTTATCTTCGTGTATACCCCGCACAATTAAAAAAGAAAATAATCCAATTCAATAAGATACTTACACTTGAAAACCTGCCATGACAAGAACTACATACAAATCTGCGATACATTGTCCTAAAACGTTATTCAGAGACGATAATCGACCCCTAAGAACAGGGATGTAGTATGATCAAAGCATGGAACCAATGCAACTGGAACTGACAGTCCCACTATTTACTATTTGATGATATTTACAACAGCTGCATTTCACAGAAATATATGGTGCCAGGCATCGATCACAGATTACCGTCCCTTACCATCATCATAAGACTGGATCGCTATTCAAAATCCTCGTGATAAAACGTTTCGCAGTCAGCGCGGCTTTACCAGGACCGTTATGAGTAAATCGAAGGCCTATCGTTATATATATAAAAAGCTTAACTCTGTCACTAAATGGGAGACACTGACTCGTATAAAAACTATAGATCTTATAATACAAATGTCTATGATCTGTTGAGATGCTCTGTGTAGGCGTGTTAGTTATATATCAGTGCTAAAGGCAGCGAGCGGCGGGCGGCGGGAAACTCGAGTGTCAGTACGCTTGCGTTGTGCTCGCGGTCGAAACACGATCTGGTTTTAAGTTTCGCTGTAAACAAAAAGAACATATTAATATGATAATAATAAAAAAATATTGGCATAAAAAATGTGTACAAACAATATGACGCCCTGACTCCTGCGCTAGGTAACAACACCTTTGTTACAGGAGCCAGAAACTCATAATGACATTCTTATCATCAATGCAATAATTGTAGTTGTTTGCAAATCCCTCTCAAAATGTAGGGTAATTCATGGAATTATTTACACTTGCGTGCCAAAAAAATCGGTCCACTAAGTTCTCTTCGATTTGAAACAAGATAATTCAAGAGTTTAAGTAACAATAACCTAATATAGTGTGTACTAAAAACTGCCTGAATATTAATGAATATAACTGAATATTAATGTATGTAAATTACGTTAGTGAAAAAAATATCAAAACTGATTTATTCGTTTGTGAGAAAATCGCATTAAAACAATACGGGTCAAATAAAGAATCTTATCTTATAATCTATTTTAAGTCGATTAATATTTCAAGTTAAATAATGAATAAACGAACAGTAATAATCAAAATTAAATTTTTGTCAACTTCACAACGTGAGAACATCTGAAGAATCGAGTCGATATTGTCAAGAATATTGCTTTTATCACAGCATTTGTAAATAAATTTTATCTTAGCTACTTTCACACATTATAAATAATTAAAATCTACATATATTTTTTGACGTGACAACGTCTAACAAATCGATGAAGCTGGCTGCACTCACGAAAAAAAATGACTCATGTAGCATTACCTCGCGGCCTCGCTCTGTAGCGTGGAGGCGTTCCATGGCGGCTTGAAGTGCAAGCGAATATTAACAAATGCAATGCAACTATTCCATCAGTATTTTCTTATGACGTTGTCACGTTCAACTATCGTCAGTAAACCGACTTTACAGACAACCGATTTTTTTTGAGATATTGTCTCTCAAATAGAGAGCACGGGGTGGGCCAATTTTACACGCAAGTGTACATAAAATACCATTAATTTCAGGTGCCGTATTATGACGTTTTAATGCCATGATGATTGTAGTGCGAGAAAGAGACGGAGCTATGCATGACCGATAGAACCATCCTTTTTCCGGACTGGAATCATGATGGCATTAATACTTCATAATACGGCCCCAGAGCGTAATAGCAAAACACATGCGTTCAAAAAGTCGAATGGAAAAATATTTGCATATCATTTCACACGTCTTATCACTAATTCAGTAAACTAAACATCGTACGTTCGCACTGTGAAACCGATATCGATAACAATTGATAAGCTTGTTGCAATTTCAGGTGGTTACATTCAAAATGGAAGTCAGTTTTTACCCAGAATATGATTATGCTGGGTAGAAACTAGCTTCCATTTTATATATAATGTAAAAACTGAGAAACAGGCCTCCTCTCGGTCAGAGGGATTGGCCCGTAATCCACCACGCGGATCCAGTGCGGGTTGGTAGATGTCACATGTCTTCGAATTTTTGGTTCTAGGACATGCCGGTTTCGGTTTTTGACTTCAGTTTTTACCCGACTGCCAAGTACTCGAATATTTACAGTACAATCTGGCCCATTAATCAAAAATATTAACTGTTCTAGAAACAACGGAAGCCGACAGATTTAATTGATAATAAATATTGTTATTGATATCGAATTATCAGTCAAAGGCGAGTCACAGATACCGATCTATAAATAATATTTACTTATCTACTGAACAACATTATTTTCCTAAACATACAACGTTTCGATCTACGGTGACATGACAATAACTTACTGGCATTTTTCCGAAGTCCGATACAGGCAATAAAGGCGATACAGACTTGAAATAAATAAATTAAATTGTAGGGCCGCTCTAAAGATTTACAGAACTTTGGGGTCGTTAGAGAATTCTTCTCTTTGAATATCAAAATCTATCTGCAATAGACTTGAATGGTTATCAATATTACTCTAGCCTTTTTTTACTAAGTAGGATGGGCATCAGCCTTCATCAATTAGTCCTTTTACAGTTATATTACCTTTGACAGCAGCAAGCCAACAGAAACCTTATAATAAGGAGGAATAAAGATCATTGTGATATTAACAGTGATGCAAAATCAGGGGTAAATAAATGTGAAAGGACTCTACTAGAGTTGCTATCAACCAATATATCGATAACTGAATAGAAAACAAAAGACAGCAGTTTTTTTTTTTATAGGATCCCCTTCTTATTCGACTGAATGAGTGTCGCAAGAATACATATTTGGTAAAAAAATTCATTGTATTCAAAGTTAATTATGAGCTATAATATAATCCCTCTTTACAGCGGCTATAAGAAGATACTTTCGTGTGTGTAAAATAAAAACCATTACATTATAAATACAACGCCACCACTGGTCATTTCAGTTTGTATATACAGGGTGGCAGGGACATCAACGCGCAACCTTGGATTCAGTGCATCATTTTGAACCCAGAGTTGAAATTTTTCACTGGTTATAAAAAAAAATGCTGTTCCATACATTTTGACCGCGTAGTTATTGCAGCTTTCCATGAAACAGCTGTTTTTTTTTGTTATAACCGACGGAAAATTTCTACCCTAGGGATCCAGAATCATGTGCTGAATTTATGGTTTCAGTTCGCGCGTCGGTGTCCCTGCCACCCTGTATAATATATTGTGACGAAAAACGATTTTCCTCGTACTGGTAACGCAGCCTACGTAACTGGAGCATCTATCTGACACATTAGGGCAACATAGTACAGATTTCCCAAGAAAAGTATGCGCTTCGGGGATCATCGTCTATCTTCGTAAATACGAACCCGCGATGGAGATCTAATATAGAGTTGTAACACTTATAGTATCCCTATAATATTCCCACTGCTGGAACTTGGGCCTTTTCACAGGAGTACGCCGTAATCCACCAAGCATGCCCAGTGCGTATTGTTTGGATAAAGGGGGGGATTTACGTACTATAAATATATCGGTAAAAGGGGTAGAAACTCACCAGTTGATCATACTGATAAACCATACGCTTGATGTGAGTGAGTTTACGATGCAGGTAGTTGACACGCCGCCTCTCCTGTTTGTAACCGGAGTCGTTGTTAACGCGTCGGTATTCGTCAACGATGCGTTGTTCTATACTCTGTGTAAAGATAATACGTCTATTAGGGTGAAGGAATTAGTATGTGTAGTTATGAAAACAACCTTCGTAACAATATAAACTAAAGTATGGTATATCTGGCTGTGAATAGGGTTAAGTTTTACAATAAAAGCGTCTTCGTAGAGCGTTGTTTCTTTCACTCATATCGATGTGGCGGTCTCTTTGTAAAGCTCGCTCGATGCGTGATTTACTGTTTTATAATGGTCAAGAAACCCATTACAGACATCAGGCATCACCAGTTTGCCACAACGAGTCACCTTACTCTGATGTTTACTTTCAATTTGATTGTTTTAGAAAAAATATTACAACATTACCCTCTATTTGCATCAAGTTTGATTATATAACCGACGTCACACTATCAATTTGATTGATCGTAATCATGACAATGACCATTAATCTTGCGTCAGCAGATTGTATCAAGAACGTTCTGGAACTTTCCGGATCCGACTTAAGCTTGGATGATTCATGAAAATTGTACATTATTGCAATCAGAGTTATCTATGTTCTTTATTGCAATATTTAGAAATATTTTATGACGTGATTTGATAGTCTGTTTTAATTTAAGCTTACATGTAAAATATTAGTTACGTAATTAAATTAAAACAAGTCTGAATCACGCATATCTGAATTTGTTTTTCTAGGAAAAGATACGATATATTTGTTTTTCTAGGAAAAGATATTATCGCTAATTCGTAGAATATAGTACGGTATATAATTGTTTACTTATCGAACTCTGAATGGATCACGTAATTTTCAATTCTATTTCAACTAGCGACCCGCCCCTGCTTTGCACGGTTTTTACGACTTGACAAAACAACGAGATTTCTTTAAAGTTAAGTAAATATAAGTAAGTTTCTTTAAAGGTAAGTAGTTTAAACGTAAGTTTAATATTAATGTACTATACACATAGACTCCAGAATAAATTATCTCAATTTGATATTGTACCCGTACAAAGCCGGGGCGTGTGGCTAGTTTCGAATATTTTGAAAAACCACATACCTGATGATGCGGCGACAATGGTTGCGCGCGTTTAAGCTCTGTTTCTAAGCGAGTAAACAGGGCAGCCACTTGCGCCACACGATTGTACAGCGACCGGTACTCCGTATACAACTCCGCGAACTCGTTCTTATACGCCCGCCGAATGTTAGAACTAGTGATAGGCGGATATTGCCTGGAAAGAAGAAAGGATTTGGTTAGTAAAATATTCCCTAGCCTAATTTGTACCGTAGTCAAAGTGCGTCTATTTAAAAGAACCTAGTAATCTTTTCATCAGGCCTGACGATTAGTTAAAAAAAATGGACCTCCTTTACTTCAGGGGTACTTCCATTTGTGTGTTGTTACGTAATTACGTACGACCAGTGCCAGCAATATTGAGTTTGAACTTTGAAACTTAGAAATATTTAGGTGCAACCACTTTCTTCAAAAGTCATCCTGGAGTTTAAACTTTGTAACTTCGAAACTACGATAATAAAGCTGATTGCCAACAAGAATACTCGAGAAACTAATAATGATAACTGAACTAAGTACGCTACTTATAAATTACAAGTATACTAGCTCCTAAAGTCATCGACTATGTTAAACTCTGACATTCACAGTCACAAGATCAAAATGTCAACTGCATTGCGATTTATTGAGAGACTACACCTGCCCAGGTGTTGACAAAATGCTAATCTCAAAGAAAACAGCCACATGTATGCACGGCAATACTGTCATTGGGACATCACACGTTTGCATTTCCCACGCAAATTATTGACGCCATCTTTATTTAATTTTCATGCTGCGTTTACACGACTCGCTAAAGTACCGATCTCGTTTGGAATCAATCTCGGAACTGATTAATATTCTCAATACGCATCCTTTCGTGTGAAAGATACCGTTTAAATTTAGTTCAAAATGTTTATTTACCTTGAAATCCTTGATGATCTGGGGATAAAGAAAAACATGGAATGTAACAAATGTATACTAACTTTTAAGACCAATTTAGAAAATGGTTTAAGCTACTTTAATAGATGGCGATGGGTTTGCAAACTAGTGTGATTTCATTAACTCGACACCTACGCCAATATTTCTAAATACTCCATCAACTGTAAATACACCACGAAAAACCTCAAGTGTACGATGTAATTATAATTTTACTGATTTTACGTAAGTATGTTATTCAAATTACCTTTCAATCTCTTCCAAATCAGTCATGTTCTCATCAGGGACAGGCGGTAATTCTGTAGTATTTTCTAAGGGTTCATTATTTGTGATGTCTTTTTCTGTAAATAAAAAAAAAAAACAAAATTATTCTTCAAGTCTTGAAAAGTTTTTACTTATTTCTTAAAAAATACATTACCGACATTTTGAAAATAAAAAAAAAAACAATATTTAATCAGATGTCAGTCACCCGCGATAGACATTCAATAGGTCTTAAGTTTGCGTACAATTCTTGCATTAAAAATTGTAATATTTGTAAACTATGAGAATATGATCTCGCTATTTTCAAGCAATCCTTGTAACTGTTTATAAACAAGAACATAATTTTACAAACAAGATTATTAATGTAATAATTTCAACAGTTACTATGATCAAGTTTTTTAAAGGTTGAGACTAGCCGAATTAACGAGTGAATGAATTGCGCTAGCCTTCATAGGTATAATCTAAAGATTTATAAGGCTAAGATTAATTTTGCTACCGTACGTTCGTTCTCAACTTGGTCAGACTAACTGTTCACCTAATTTCACTAATGATCATGTGTTATGCGTTTTTAATCTGTGTTACATACCTGTGATATTAGTTTGCTCTACTGGGGGACTACTTCTAAAACCGTTCGTCTTCACAGGACTGGGGCAGAGATCCTTTACAGTACTATAATTGAGGGTATAGCCATTGTCCTTTTTAGCTGAAAAGATTGAAAAGAACACATTTTAACATCTAGAAAAAGGCTTTATAAATAATAATAATAACCTTATCGGTAATTATACTTTCAAGTCGTTTGGGGTTGAAACGGCCGTGGGTCCGATTGGTTATGGTTTGTTCAACGAAATCTCGGCTAATTGACACTTCCCGTGACCCAAGGGCTGGCTTTTACCCTGCCCAGAGGCTAAGCATTCCCATACAATGTGGCAATCCAGTCTCTTGGGTACATTACCAGTCAACATCGATGAGGAAGAATTTTTCGATTCCTTATTTTAGTTTGTTAGTTAATTTAGTATAAGAACTTTATCCAGTCTAGGTATATATTTTTAGCCTCTTTATTAAAGAAATTATAAGAAAAGTGAAAGGCACCAATTTATTTACTAATCAGTATTGCATACTCGCTCCAAATGCCAATTTATACATTTCCTTGCTATCAAATAGTTTCGTACTAACACCACGAAAACGGGTTATTACCACGCAAACGGGTTATGCCCATGCAAACGGGTTATGCCATGTCCTTTATTATAATTTAGGTGTTTCTGACGTCATTTCCTATCCTCTATTATTACGGGAGTATAAAATAAGTCTAATTGTATTTTAACATAATTATGTTACAGTGTAATTGCAGCGTAATCAATTAATTGTAAACCGATGCTAATATGTTCGTACTTCGGACACGTATTGATTATTATGATTCATACTTTGATTTCTACACTGACAGTATCTTTCATCAAAATACATCAAAATACGTAAATCGTCCTTTCTTCAGTCACCTTTCGAAGACCTTGCTCCCAAAGGCATGAGCTTATGATTGAACCTTGGCAACTTATACCTCCACGCTCACCGACTCAAAGGGTCAATGACATTACTTACATGAGTTTCATGATATTTAGAAAGATCTCTAATACAACTGGTTGGGCTAAGGTTTTATAAAGGTCAACAACCTTGTTGAATCTAGTAACACGGGGCATTACCCCCAATTCAAGGATGGGATTATAAAATCCAACTCAAAGTATTCTGAGGTAGCTAGGGTAACAGTAAAAACTTTTGATATCAGTGTAGTTTCTCTAGAAGACCACCATGAAACCTGTAACTCGTGGTCCATTCACATAGCCATGTGTGTATATTACAGCCTACTTTTCAACTATTTTATTGTGATTCTTTCTTGTATAATATTAGTCCCCTGCAGACCGAATTTCGGCAACGATCTCGGCGGAGACTAACCATCGACGCGGGATATATTATAGTGGACAAGTGTGTGCGCAAACGCAGGTGCCTCTTCCCCCACTCTCATAGTCCGATGGGCCGGCAATCCGACACGAGCGGAGAGAGATCAGGTGCGATTCTTGTATAATCGTGAATTGAATGTAGTGGCATTCTCTCCTATCAGAGGCCCGAGACATTTTGTTTCGCTAAGTCTACAATGTAGAAATGAACTCACCATTGGTCCGCTCATCCTCGTTATCGGAGGCTTGTCGCTCGCCGGAGGAGGTGGTGGCATACCCGGAGGAGGGCGGGGAGGCGCGGCGGTAGTGAGAGATGCGCTGCTTCTTGGCCGCAGGCGGCTCGTCCGGCACCAGCGCCGGCAGCACCGACACGCTGGCCGCGGCCGCCGCGCCGGGCGCCGGCGCAGGGGCCGCGGCCGGCGCCGGGGCCGCGCCGGCCGCGCTGCTGGGTCGCTTGCCTGCGCAAGGCGACGCCCGCGGTGATAGAGAGTTCGCCGAGTCGCTGCTTAGCGGTGGCGTTAGGTTTTGAGGTTTCCGCCTGTGGGGTAGAAAAGGTGGTGGTCAGTTTCGACGTCTTCCGCAATATAGTAAGTAGAAAAGGTGTTTGTCAGTTTTGACGTTTATCGCAAGTAAAACTGATGGTGATTTCTGTAAAACTTATGTGATATTAACTGTCAATAGTGTCAAACCCTAGCATCAGGTGGAATGACAGCACACTTCATCTATGTTTTCGCGGTGAGATTTTCACAGAATGGACTGGCTGGAGTGAAAGTTTGATGATCACAGCAATGAGTTTGCTTTCGTATTTTTAGAGTATCTATGGAATTCTTAAATCGGCATTTGTTCTTCCGGAAGTTATGTTACGATGTTATCTAATGAGGAATGTATATGACACTCATTTCCTTTTATTTGCAATTGTAATCTCGGCTGAAACTGGAGAATTAATATCTGTTTATGTTAGCTTGTTTTCGAATAAATTGTTGGAGATAGTGACACTTTTTATACAGATATGAATGTATGGAACATTTTGTTATCTGTGTATAATCATGCTTGGCAATAACATAATTCAGTTTAATTGCTTTGTGTACTACACTGGCACTGAAAACAACAATTAATAACTTCTTTACTTATATTTAAATTCTCGCCAACATGACAACAGTGGATCAAGTTAGAGTAAAATATAACTATTTAATTTTATTTGATATGGCTATGATATTTGGATTAATTAAGAATTTTCGAGAACTTGTTTTTTTTATGTTTCCCCATCCCTTTCTTATTTTTTTTTTCGTGTTTATTATCTTTATTGCGTCATGTTTACCGCATATAAACGTATTTTCTTCCTTTAAGTCGTATTGTAGTGGCATTGAATTATTAAATATATTTTACTTACTAGTTTTTGTAGTATTTATTTCCTGCATTCCTTGATGAAACTTACCTTGTGTTATCTAGGATACAATCTAACTTTTACTTCTTTACTAAGTTTTATTGACAAGATTGCGTTATGCTGGGTTCAGCAGACCAGGTCACGAAGCACCAACAAAAAGGCTAGCTGAGTTTATTTGTCCAATTTGAACAGTAAAAAAACGTCAGTCAGAGTATTGGCGCATATTTGTAAACCTTCCGTGTGTTGTGTATACCTAGCATAATTTAGTACCAATATTTTGCAAAATTTTGTCAGAATGAGGGTTTTCTGAAATGACGTTCGGTAGGTGGCAGCACTGACACGTCAGGTCCAGGCATCTGTCAAAGAGCCTATAATTTTCTTTAGTCATGCATGACTGAATGATGAAGGAATGAATGAATCGAATGATGAACGTCATCATATATTTTATATTGGAAGACCTCTTGTCACAGTGGTGCCAACTGGTGTCGTAAATTTTCACGAAAACCCTCATTAGCGTGTAAACAATACCATACCTCTTGAGCATACGTTTCTCCTCCTCAGTATAAAAAGGCCAGTCCTCATTGACGTCATTCCAAATGTTTCTTTTTAAGTGGTAACAGTTATCCTTGAGCGTACTGATTGAAGGCAAAATCTTGTTCACCAAACTGCGCTCCTTGTCTTTGATGCCCTCTGTAATGTATGGCGAGCGTTAATCAAGTGGAGTATGTGCGAATACACAGGGTGCTCGAAATCTCGACTTACCACTATAAAGCCTCGCGTACAATTCGGGCTTCTTGTAGGGTTTCAATGCTAATAACTGTATAAGTCTTTCTCTGTAATAAAAGAAAAGATATTTTATGTTAGTCGTGATGAAATATAAAAAACTTTTTATGATTGGAAGAGGTTTTTTTTTTTCTAAAGATGACGTATGGTTTTAAGACTGGCCGAAGAAAATGCATAGGCAGTAAGTCCGAATCTGCACAATATTAAAAAAATCTGTATTCATAAACCTTTATGATTTTTTTTATTATATGCCAGTGTTGTCCCACTGCAGGGTAAGTCCTTTAAGAATACGGATTTTTTTACAAAAAAAAAAAAAAATTACTAAAACTGACGACTGTTAGAGATATACCTAAGTATGAAAGAAGATAATCATGTTGCAACAACTCCAATTAAATTGAGATTAAGGCAGGAGGGTGACGACTATTTATTTTTTATTTTTAATAGGATTATTTGTTTTGCCAATGGAAAATGACTGATTATCTCATTGATAATTTCGCTTTTCGACGGATTAGGTATTCGGATCGGGTATTTCCTAATTGATATTTGCAATACCCAATTTTATTGTGTTCATGTTCATTGATCTTTTCCTAAACACTGATACACTGATACAGTAGTACGTACGTACGTTCTACATACTACTGTACTTTTCGGCGGATATTACAGAAGAAGATTGTTGCTGTTTTTCTGTCTTTTGTTGTAATATAAGAGTTGTTGCCCGCAACTTCGTCAATAATCCAGGATGAAAAGTAGCCAATGTCTTTACTCAGGCCATGCTCTATCTGTGTGCCAAATTTCATCGAAATCCGTTCAGCTGTTTTAGCGTGAAAGCTTAACAAGCAAACACACTTTCGCATTTATAATTTTAGTTTTATGTCACACCGCGGTTTCTTCGACCGAAAGTTCAAGGTAACCTCAGTAGTCAGATATAGCAACATTGTCAGTTTAGGAAATCGTGATAAAGTGATCCAATTATTCTCTTTTAGGGACACTTAGCATTGGAAATTACCTTGTGCGCTATTCCCATAGTACAATACAAAATAATTTATGTTGTCCTTGACTCTGACTCATGTAATTCTATTGAATACTGTCCAGTTACAAGGAAATAATACATATATATGGGCATAAGTCAATATGTCCATCATTTGTTTGAATACAAAAATGGTTTACTCGTTTCAGCACCAATAAGACTATATATCGCCCAAATTGGTTAAAAAAGGCTATGTTTTGTGTGGTAGCTAAGTAAATGTACTTTTAATTATACAACTTTACTTGTTTTGTCATTACAAAACAAGTAAAGTTGGATAATTAAAAGTAACATCATAATTAAAACAAGGTCGTAACCGTACTGTTTCATAGACAACCACTTTTTTGTTGTTGTAGGTACATTTTTGTGAAAAATTACATTTAATTTGTAAATATTTTGTACATAATAATGTACCATAAACCGCTGCTCCTTTGTGTATCAGCCGCAAATTATCACTTTGGTTTTATTATGATAACGATGTGGCAAATTTATCATAAGAACGTCCCGTGAAGCATCACTATTGCGATAGAATATTTTATGTCCCGTACCTACGTACGTAATTTGTTTTATTACGAGGAAGTTCAGAATAATTATATTAATTTTAATAATTAGATGTTCATTCCTAAAATTGCTAATTATTAAATCAAATAATGCAAGTCTGAAATATTGATACCATTGAGCAATATATATTGTGAAAATGTATGAAAATCTAAATTATTAAGCTTCAGTATGATGTCATCAACATCGGTAATACCCACTCAAATTCCAGGTAATGTTTCATACGTAATGTTACGTAAGCAACTATATAAACTACGTACATGCATTTGCATGGTTGCAGTTCAAATTATGATGGTAGTGCGCAAAAGAGAGATCATAAAAGTCTCACGTAGAAGCCCCTCCATTGACCTCTTTGTATAGAAGTGGTAGAGTTGAGAATATTATACTTTCGCCTCCTTTGCTAAGGTGATGTTGGGTTTTTACTAATATTGTAC
The DNA here is from genome assembly GCA_927399505.1 of Luperina testacea. Taxonomy (NCBI): domain Eukaryota; kingdom Metazoa; phylum Arthropoda; class Insecta; order Lepidoptera; family Noctuidae; genus Luperina; species Luperina testacea. The sequence continues at coordinate 9,155,172 of OV656771.1, forward strand.
GGTCAGGGTTATAATTTTTTTGAGCAGCTTGCCACACTCCGGTATTTTGTTGTTGTGATTCGAATTAACGGACAGTTTGCTATGCCAAGCATTCATTTCCCCTGATTTGACGTTCCTACTGTGCGAGCTTACTTAGTTTAACGACAGTCATGCAAAACTTACTTCAGGGACCGCCTAGTGAGATCCGGATTAGGGGGTAACCGCTGCGGCTGGTGCGGGTTAGGCGGGTGTTGCGGGTGCTGTTGATGCTGGGGGTGTTGTTGATGCGGCGGGGCGGCTGGCGGGGGTTGCGGGCGCGATGCGGGCGGTACAGGCCGTTCCGCTCGCTCGGGCCTATCCACCCGCTCGGGCCTTTCGGGCCGCTCAGGTCGCTCGGGCCTTTCTGCCCGTTCAGGCCGCTCGGGCCTTTCGGGCCTGTCGGGTCGCTCAGCCCGCTCGGCTCGCTCAGCTCGCTCGGCTCGCTCAGCCCGCTCGGCTAACTGGGTTGCCCCCGCGGCTGAGTAAGGATGCGCTGTGCGCACTTTGACGCGACGTCCGATGTCCGTCTGGTTAGGTTTGATCACGCGGGTGCTGGAATAGGACCAGTTCAGTGAGTTTAAGCGGACTTTATTGCAAGTTGAAAGTTATAGATTTCACGTGAGGGAGATAAACAGTGGCTATAGGATCTAAGTCTATATTCCTACTGTTAACGTTACAAAATTTTTTTTTATAATTTTTTTATAATTATTTAATATTTTTTTTTAAGTGGTATGATTTAAATGACGTAATAATACTTGAATCCTTAATATTTTGATTTGATAAGTTTTCATTTAATCAAGTTTCCTGTTTATTTATGCTCATTCCAATATCAATGTTTAAGGTATACCTAAAATAAAAGAAGGTAAAATTACTTTCAGAAACAAGGAAATAAGGCAAAAAGTCCAGAATTTCCGGGAATATAACTGACAAAATGACTCTGAATTAAGAAAAGGAAACTCAGTTTTAACATACTTGGCAAGCTAAAACGATAAAGCGGCTTTAACGAAGTGTCGATTATTCTTTTAATAACTTTACTGAGGTTAATTTTAGGAAAATCAAATAATTAAGTCAAATAATGCTCTTGCTTTATTAACCACGTCCTTTGTTGTCTTCCCAACAAAGGAGCAGAAAGTTTCTAGGCTAATTGACTACACGTGCAAAAACGTGTGGGGTGCAAGCAGTGCTATAGTACTGTACTGACCATTTACTCTGCTCCGCGGCGACTGTTCTCGCCATACGGTCCTTGGTGGCCTCGTACGAGTCGTCATTGGCCTGGACACGCATTCTGCGTGGTAATGGCCCGCACGACTCCAACCGCCGAGCACCGCCACCTCGGACGCACTCGAACGAACCCTGCAACACAAGTGGATGGCTTTAAAAAAACTACAGCTTGGCAGTTGGCTAAGTGATGTAGAAACGGCCTTCAGAGACCAACATTTGGTGATTACAAGTAATTGCTAATCTGTCACTTTCCAAGATGGCTGGCTCAGAGGTTTTCCACATGCTATCGCAATGTGCTGATTGGAAGTCATGTCAAGCAATGCCATAAGCAAACATAATATCTAATAAATACTCTATGAAATTTATCTTTTACATTATTACTCAGCTCTACGGGCAAGGCTGTTCGATTAAAAGATTTACCGGACGCGGAAATTGAGTTTCTTCCTAATCTCATTAAAATCCAAATTCCAAAGCCTCTTTGTTTAAAAGAAACCTTGCAAATATAAATTCACCAAGAGAGAGCTGTAAGGCTATTACTGGAAACTATTATTTCCATTCCATTTCCTAAAACATCATTAAATATTTAATGGAATTTGATCGTATACCGAAAAAATAAAGGGGAATTGCCTTATATAAAAGCTTTTTCCGAAGCATATTGAACGCAGCTCGTGGGAAGGTGAAATTATTACGCCCACGCGAAAAACACTTATAGACTATAGAGGCGATGAATCGTTTCGGCTATTTGTGATACCTAACACCATTAGGGTTAATATCAAGTGACTCGTTACATTTTGGGTTAAAAAAAATCTCTGAACTGTAAAACAGCCCCCACAACAGTAACTGAGATCTAATCATACCTACACAAGACGTGTTCCTACAAAAATATCTGGTTCTATTCCTGAAGAAAAGAAAATAGTAAATCATTTTGGTTTACAAATTAAAATGAAGCTACCTCATGATGCAACGTGTGCGTTCTGCGACTGAATTCGCGCTTTCTAACGGCTATTGGGTAATGTTCTTAATAAGGCCCGTACCACCGCATTCCGAGTCCATGTGAAATTTACATTTTTGCGAATCACGACTGAAGAATTAATATAACTACAGATTTACAGATATGTTTCTTGATAATCCTGTACTAGTGCGGAAGTTTGTATAGGATGCCGTGTCATCATAAGTGCAGCGTCGTGCCAGCATTCTTGTCTGAAGAGTCTCGACTAATTTTAGTTTTATGATAATAATTGTGATTTAACAAAAATATACTTCTTGTAAAAACAATGATTAGACCCATACATTTATTTTTTTATTTGTTACTAAAACTCTGATCTATTTATAATTGAAGCCAAATCAACGTTATCCAATCCTTCTACAATTAATACCCGTCAGTCCTGCACATATTAAAAATAAAATATTTGACGTGGTCTCACGAAAATATTCAGGGCATAGTAAAGGCGGCACACGTAAGTTTACTCTTACAAATTTGTCGGTCACGCAATTTATTATCGGTTGCAACTGTTCCGCGACCCACAAACCCACGAACGCGTCACAGCATGGGAGAATAATAATCACCCGCCATCTTGAACAGCTGATTAACACATCACAAATTATTCGTCGACCGTAGGTTCAATTGAGGTAAGGGACAAAATACCCAAAATGAGTTGAGTATACAGTTTTGTTCAGAATTTTTCGCTCTATCGAATGGTGTATATGAAAAAATTCTAGCTTAAGAAAAATGTCCCTTACCCTAATGATTTTTGGATCCAAATTTCGAATCACCCCCATAATAACAATGTATCTGAAAGACTACGCAATATAGGAACTTGAAATGGTGTAATTATCGCCGCCAATCCACTTCAAATAAGGTAAGGGTCTTCCCAATCAACGAATTACCGTTACATGGTTTATTTTTGAAGAAACAGTAATATAAAGTGCGTACTTCATTTGCTGTCAAAAACCTCTTTACACTGTATTTTTTTCATAATTTTTTTCAACAAGTCCTTTACACTATTTTTGATTAATAGATTGGATCCAACGCAGAGGTCAATTTAATGTAAGGGACGGGACTACAAGTTACTTGGTCAGTAAGGGACATTACTAACAAAAATACGTTGTTGTAAGGGACATCTATTTTCTTAAATAGCTAATTTATTTAAATAAATGTTACACATGTAGATAGAGCACTAAAATACAAGATTATGTGTGAAATCAGACCCGAAAAAGGTTAATAACTAAAAAAGTTATGGGCGATTTAGTCCGAAAAAAAACTTTGTCGGCCTCTCCTGAAAAATCATATTTTGTCCCTTACCTCAATTGAACCTACGGTCGACGAATGGTTCCATTTTGATCCGTGTAAGTAACATTGAATGTAACTCGTCAAGTTTCTTATCTCGTTAGGTCGTAAAAATTTACCGGGATGTATGAAAGACGAAAGCGTGATTGTATATATACCACATAAGTAGTATACTACTCAGTTGCCAAGGGCTTGTGTTGTTAACCCAACATAGGATTTGTGTATGTCAAGAGACTGATAAAACAGCACAATATTTTATAATAATTGATGTTGACATTGAATGGAAGGTGTAAGAGGATAGAGGATACAATATCATGTAAACCCTGTTCAAAGATAATTGAAAGTAACGTAATCGGCTAAAAATATGTAAGAATAATAGGCTACCTCTTTCTAGTCATGGATAGAAGAGCAGTAATCCATAAGACACAAGTATCATCCACTTATATGATATAACAACATACTGCAAAAATCTAGTTTCTGAGAAGAAAACACAAGTGGTAAACTTCTTAGCGTTCTAACGGAAGAATCTTTTTTTATTGCATGATAGACGGTCTGCTCTTGACCTCGATCTTGCCTGATGAAACTTGGTAACTACATGGTTACTGTTAATGAAGTATTTTTTTAACTAAATCATCTAATCGTCATCATCCACAACCTAACTTTACCCACATCTGGACATAGACCTCCTTTTGGTTGTATCAATCCTCCCGCTCCTGTGGTAACATGAGTATCCTGCTTTTAACTAAATACTTCTAGCAAATTCTAAATATTACCATAGAGGCCTTATAAAAATGTCCACTGCAATTTATAATCAGGTTTTCAATTTTGTCGTCTTGATGTTTAACCTTGGTATTTGTTAAGATGACTGAAGTACCTGTCTGTACTTATACTTTGTTTATAATAAAGAAAAACTCGTTTACACATGAAGGAAAAACGCTAATTCATTTCTGGAAAAGGTTTAAAACATAAAATGTTTTTAGTATATTTATCATAATGAACAATGAAAAGGCAAGGTATTTAGCTTTCGTCGTCAATGTAGCACTTTTTGATCCATTACAAAGGAAATCTAACAAAGTTAAACTAGAGCATGTGGAATATGGTTGCAGTAATATGGAAAAGATAAAAATCCAAGTAAAATAGAGACTATTGGCTATGCTTGTTTGATAATACCCGCATGTCGAACAAAACCCGTTTTTATCATCAAGGCATCTAGAATTTGCTAAAATAGGCTCATTAGAAAATTTTATAATTACAAATTATTTTTGGATGATTCTCCTAGTTCCAAATTATTTTTGGCAAGCGATATTAACTAAGAACTGAAATAATTAAAATTGTTGACATTAAAGCTGCTACTATTTGTACAGCATGAGAATCTGTATCATGCAATAGTTTTAGTGTACAAAAATGCACTTTGTAATCTGAGGATCACTTTCATTTGGAATGTTGGTCACTTATGAGTGTCAAAAGGTTTGCGTTCCACATGACACACATAACAGCCCATAGATGTCAACTCGACTACTGTACAAAGGCCTCCCGCATACACAAGAACAAATGTTCTTGGGAGAATCATGTCATAGTTATCATGCTTGACACGTGCTTGGAGATCGCAGATATTATCAGTCTGACGTAGATATTGCCAATACGCCCGATAGAAATCTTAAAGTAACTGTTATCGATCAAAATGGTCTGCTAAAATATTCTGTTCTGATCTTTTATTAGCAAGAGGTCTTTGAACCCATTGTACTTCTAGAGACTAAGTTATGATGAGTATGAACTGATTGGTTACCTGTGGACCCTCCATTTCTGCATTACTATTAAAGCTGAAGTGAAATGTAGCCTCGCCTGATTGGCCATTGCCACTGGCTGGCGCCGGAATGGAGATTTTCTGAAATAGGAAGAAATACCATATTAATTAACGAAATAAGGTTATATGTATAGAGAAATCTCAATAGTCTCCATGTTACCTGTTGAGAACGACCCCCGAATTAATTGGTCTGAAGCCTAGCATATAAACAATTACTTCAGCAGTATTCTTAGATTAGGCTCTATTTGTAGGTTTGCTTCAATTGACTCATTGAATATAAGTTTAAAGCCAAGGTCCTGACAGAATAAAAAGAAAATTGAAGTTTTCTTTATGAAGAACATCATCACACAGGTGTTTTCTGTCCTTATCAACAGAACAAATGTAAACAGTGTCATTTAGTTAAGCACGTGACATCTTTATGAAGACATTAAAATATCTGTTAACACACATGTGAATTCCAATTGGTTCAACAAAAACGGTCCTTGGATTTGTTACACATGTAATTTATTCCAACCAAGACCATCTCACTGATCTCATTATAACCAGATACCTGTATAATCAAGTAATTTTTTACAGTGCCCTTGAGCACTATCTCAGGAACGCTGTACTAATAAATATTTATTTAATGTTTTCGTTTTTATAGAGCAAAAATAGGATGTGCGCGCAACGTGTGAATAATAGTTAAGTCGTAACATGATTATGACTGACGTAAGCAAATGTTAAACAAAATTATTTCGGCGATACTGAACAGTACCGAATGTACCGATTACGTTGTGCTAATCGAAAGAAAGAGTCTGAAACACTATGCAGCACGTGAATAATTTGAAAAGAATCTGTTTTATCGCGTGTCTAAGATGTTAGGAGTTTCAACGTGGGAAATCTGGCACGAGATCGCTGTGTGAATCACACAAATAAAACGCCAAATTACTATGGGGCTGTTTGATGAAATCAAGCTTTTTTGCATAATGAGAGACCAGACTTTTATTGTATTACATACACTTGCTATCCACCTGCTATGCTATGCGATTGCGCGTAGTTGATAAAAGAGCAAAGTAATCCCATGAGAAATCTAAGTTTCTTGTTACATTTCCAAATAAGGCTGACCTGGGCCAGTAGGCTTAACGCAATTGCAGCCGCGTACGTACATATGCGTCTATAGACGTACACAACTCAACAAGTGAGTAATGACTTTCATCGTCTGGTATGGCAACGTCGCGACTCCCACAGCCGATGAGCGTATCATACCGTTTCACCATTAAATACATCATGTTTGTAAATAAATCGAACTTTAGAAATCAATATTTTGCTCATGGTATTTTTAACAATATTAACTGTATTAGTATACGAATATCGTTAAAAAACACTCAACTTTCGGAATCTGTTTATTGAGGTCGCTACGAGTTCTTCATGGTTCGCTACGCAGTGCCAGAAAAAACAAATGAACTCGATTTATGTTGTCCAGATTTTCCACTTCCCTTTCACAGACAGTCGGACTGTCGGACACTACAGAAATGAGTTTCTTTTTAGTGTCTGATGAAACATGACTACAAGATGACCCTTTTTGACGCAAAGGCGGTGTGTTTGCCAGCGGTGTGTTCTATTATAAAATAGTGTACAACAGCAAGACTAGTGTCCAGGCGTGCCTCATTTGGTGACGCGCACACCTACATGCGTGGCCGCGAGCCGCCGTAAGTAAGGTCGCGGCTGGCGATGTGTGCCAGCCCCACAATGCCAGGCAATTAACCTATTAAAGAGTGCGCCGCGAAGCGGACACCGATGGAGCAATAACCCAAAAAGTCCCGCCGCTAACGTGTTAACCGATACTCAGATTGCTCATTTCACCCATCGTTTTCTTCTTAGGTTTATTCCCTGAACCAGCTGATAAAATGTGGCTGTGGCAATGACTTAATTAGGCAACAGCGTAATTTCCTATGCGACAAACCTGACTAAAGTCGGTTTACTAAATCGTAAACTACTGTAAAATAAAAATGTAACAGTATCTTTACATTTGCCCGGATAAGTATTTGTAATATATTATATGTTTAGCCAGTTATAGTTTTCTTCGCACTATGATGTAGAATCTTTACAAGTATTCCATACAAAGTAAGTCAATAATGCACAAAGCGTCGTCGTCCATCACGCGATTCAAGTCTGATAAACACAAGGTAAAGGCATAGAGCATAATATGGAATTATGGAGCTAATGAGGAAAAAACCCGCTACGAGCGGTGCGGGCAGGCCAGCAGACACTGCGGGGGAGTGCGGGGCGCGGCTTTCTCTGCGGTACAGCCGACCGATATAAAGAGCGCCTCGCGATGGAACACTTTGGCATTCGGTGAACAGCCGTCTCGCCCGCATCGCCCGCTGCTCTTTCCACGGTTCCCTGTATTGTTTTGGCTTGCTGCTTTTATTGACCGATTTTTGTGTTTGTCACTAATACAATAACATAAACGATTAAGTAGATAGTTATAAAAGGTAAATAGTCTAACCATCTGCAAATAGTATCATGTCAAGGTCGCTAGTTTCATTGTGTCTTCTGACGAAGGTCGGCCAGTGCGCCTCGTTGGGACCGGAAAATGGGTGTACACGAGGAAATCCGTCGTCCGTTTTTCAAGGCATTATTGAAATGCCGCCTAGCCGATTAATCCGTTGGTGTCTTATCAGACTTCACATCCCAGCTGTGCCAGTAAATCTTTTGATTACGTCATCCCGAATGCGTAAACAGCTGTATTCAGCTGGATTCTTTTGATTTTTTGGTCGTGGTAGGGGATTTCTTTATTGTGTATTGCCCGTCGTGCGCAACGACTGTGGCTTTTGTTGGTTACCTAATTTCACAGCAAGCGGCGAGCGGTACACAGGCTTGCGAAGTGAGAGGCCGTCACAACCGGTCCGTTCGGCTCGCTCGACCGAGAGATATATATATGTTCTCAGTTGTGGATTGGCGTATATACTCACACATATAGAAACGTTAAGCCGCTTTGTTTCTAGGTAATCAGTCAGAAAGCATTGTAAAACATAAAATACATAATGTATTTTACAATATTCCACGGGACAAACCCGGACGCAAACCAGCGTCGTGTGCCCCAGCCTCGAGTTAACGTGTTGTATCTTATTGACGTAACATCGCGGAGGTGGCACCGTGCGTGCGATGCAAATTGAACTTTAAATATAGTCTGCTGTTGGTACAATATTCGTTCTACCGATGTTGGCATACGTCAGTAGTGTACGATAATAAATGGTTCACTTCAACACAAATCGTAGCGGGAAATCCACGCGACTGGCTTGTGATCGCCACCATGTTAATTGCTTGCAGACTTGTTATTTTTTTTACTTTATGATATACGATAATGTGTGTTGGCAATAATTATTGCTAAGTTGTTTACAGGTCAACCTTCAACCCAGAATGTACTGGACTGGAATGGAATGAAAAAGGAAACAACAAACTTGAAAACAACAAAGAAATCTGACAAGTCAAATTACAATCTTCCATTTTGTATTTAACCTTCAATTTTAAATACAATACAGTGGCAGGAAGCAAACCATTATAGTAACGTATGGAAATTCTACTTTTTAGATAAGATACAGAGAGCCACTTTAATTAATCCAAGTAATAAATAGCTATTAATTCGTTTTCCTATCGCGTACTCATATCTGGGACTTATCAAATTTAAATGGCAAAATAATCGCGTAGTTAAAAATAAGATAACCAAGCGATTGATCAGTTGAACAACAAGCAAAAACGAATCTGATCTCAATATGAAATGACCGCGTGCCCTTAAAAAGGCAATAAAAAATTTAAAAATGTTACAAACCTAAACTGGTACTGTCAATCTTGAGATTATGATCTACAAAATAAGGAATAAGTACTAGGGTTATTTATAAATAAACATGCGAATGAAAACGTTCAAGTAGTTGACGTGTTGATAAACAATGTTCTGTTTGAACAAGATGTTTTCCGTTTTGATGATACGGTACGAAAAGAATAGTGTCAAGAAAGGAAAATTTTAAATCCACTTCATGGAGAGCAGAGAATTTGGCAATGCGTCCGCGGAAGAAATTGTTCTAACACAATTTACTAACGGTAATAGTCACTTTCATCGCAGCAGACACATTTAAAGGCGAAGTGAGTGGCCAGTTATTCGTGAGGTTTCTACGATACTATTTGCATATTCGCCGACTTTCTAATGGACGATGCGGCCGCTCTTGTCGCAATCGTCGGCAACGGTGAGGTAACACTGATTCATTTAATTATATACTTATGTTGAAAAAACAGTATTCGAGTCTCGCGCATTGTTGCCATTGAATACTGTTGTGTATGCCGCCAGCCAGCCTAGCTCGGGTTTTTTCGCTCGCTCGGCGCACGCTCATTGGTCGCAGTGCCAATTATTAAAAAGTCGCATTCGAAAACCAGAATACCTTGTCTTTACGTATATTCGATCGATTAAGATTAAAGCCAAGCAATCGTGGCACGAATCTACCGAAACCACCGAATCGAATAAATTTCAAACTTAGCAATTTTCTGTTCTTAGCAAACACCTAGCACTGATACGGTTGCGAAAATTTTGCGGTTGCAATACCTAATCAAACTTTGTCTTGTCGACAAATAGTTAAATTCTATTTTACGTAAAGCTTCTATTGCGGTGAATGAACTATGTTAATTATTTGCGCGTGGTAAATGATTAGATTAGTACACCCAGGCCACTTGAGCGTGTATTTTGTTATCGTAGCTTCCTATACTATAGATACCGTTGATTACGTCAAAATGGATAATATTCTTTGGGCGTGACAAAATTACAATTTTGCTCAATGTTACGTTAGATAAAAACATTGAAGTATAAATTATGTGCGTTGCATTGTAAATATCACGAGCGCTGCGGTTGACGGGTGGGTCTTTGCAAGGATTCATTCTGGTGCCGTTCTCCTTCGAGGCGGCCGCTCGCGACCTTCCGCCAGAGGAGGGGCACCTCTCACCGGCGACGTGACTGCAACCACGGCCTCACGTCGCGAGGCTGTATCGAAACCTCTACGTAACGAAGCTCTTTCCAGCCGCGGTTACTCAACGCCCGATAGTTCCGTCGATACATACCTACTACATACTTGCTTCGCCGTATAAACCACCAGCAGATCACGTGATTACCTTGCGTAACGAATTATTGCCGGCACACCTTTCGATACAACGTGAAATACATAGAAATCTTTCATTATTGAGAAACATAATAATGGTGAAACTATTACTTCAGTTGCGAAAACAGAATAACATAGCTAAGTTTACTAGTATCTAACAATAAATAAGAATAACAAAAACATCAAAAAAAACCCGAATGCGAACAGTTTCAAGACAGTCGATGATAAATTATAATAACGACGATGGTAAGTAGTACATATGAAAACATGATTCTAGAGATCGCTCCGTCAAAAACAATGGTAAGTAAAAGGCGAGTGGATGTTCCCACTGCGAGTAAGACCGAGCCATTGTACAAAACAGAGTTACTTTTACTAACTATCATCAGAATAACAACTTATTGTTTCATTTTCCATAAACACATTAACCAACATTCACCCACGCATTTAGGCTGTGTGATAACTAAACTAATAAATAATGTAATAGGCCAAAACACATACATATACTATAACTAAACTTTATAAAATATCCATGACGAAAACCTTTCTAGATGGTGGTCCTACAAGAACTCTATAGCCATATAAATGAAGACGTAAAAACACAAGACACGAAAAGTGCTGTTTCGTAAAGGCTCCTACAAACAGGCGCGACACGCGATATAATCGCGCGCGACACAAAGGCACCGCTCGTTGCGCGACTTGCGGTGCCTTCGTGTCGCGCCTGTTTGAAGGAGCCTTAATTCCGCAGTTCTCAGCGAATTTGGGAGAAGATCTAAATCGAGGCATTATTACAGATTAGCGCGACCAATGGAATTATTATATAACAATGAAAGGAATAAAAACAAGAATATATCGTCACAAATAGGATGTTGACACGATTGGTAGATATTTCGCCTGACGTCACAATATTAGGGCAGGAGAAGCATTTGTAGCTCGTAGTGTAGTAAATTCTGAGAAGATGACGTGCTTATATGCTCCAGATGATTTGGTATTCGACACACCTCACGTATATTTTGCATGGACGATACCTACTAAGATTATTTATACCTGATAATATTATAATGTAAAGCAATCAATTAATGAAACCTTTTTGGATGTTACCTCACATACATGAAAGGCCTAATACAGATTCAAGGATAATTATGTTAAAAACAAAAAAGAGGCGAACCAATGAATTTATGAGATTCAACGCTTCAAAACGTAGCATACTGATGCGAAAGGGGATTGACCGAGGTTATTTCCCTCAGGACTCGACGCTAAGAAAGAGGTTAGCCGGAAAAATAAGCTCGTCTAATAAAAGTCAGATAAGTCACGATTTTCTTGACGAATAAGGTTACCCCTGTGATTTCTAGTCATTAATTTAGAGGACAAACATTGTTCAACATGACACCAATAAGATATTTTTACTTTTAATTTAATTTTAATGTAGTTAACAGTACTTCAAGGCAGTCGAAACTGTCGATGCAGTATCTGACGCACATATAACGACGAGACCAGATAATGTCGCAAGTATTTAGATCAAGGTGCGAAACACGCGTTCGAGAGTCGAGATCGGATCCGAGGAATTTTTGTTGAAGATCACGCTCGCGCTCATGTTGAAGCGCATAAATTCATAATGAAACCAAAGCGGAATAAACAACAGTAGAAATTAATTTATAAAACAAGAAATCCACACACGATTCAATTGAATATTAAAACGGAAAACAATTTCAAATACAATCAAAAGGGAAATTCGCATTGCGACGAGCTAAAAATGGAGAATTTAGATATAGGGTCACGAAGGGGACAAAGTTATACTTTAAATGGCATCTTATCAAAACCCGGTGTGGTTTGTTAGAGATAAGACAATGTACAACTGATAGTAATAACATTATGTTACATACAATTATCATCGAATGTGCTCGTGATTTCGAGAAGTCTGGAATTATGACTAAGTGTAAAACTCAACACTGCAGACAAGTGCCTTCCGATATTAGCATTGAAACTTGGAAATAAGAGTTTTAAGAGTGCAAACTGCCGGAGAATGATTTGTGTGTGAACGTTGGATTCAGAACAATCCAGTAGCAAAGACGCGGCGCCGACGCGACGTGACGCCGGCCACGCCTCCGACGCTACGGGTTTTTATTACGTCTGCTACCGACGCAATTATTGATGTAGAAGGAATACAAAATCTATACGAGCCTCACTGACATTTCGACTGTCGCAACAAACACTATCGAAACTGCAAAAAAACGATTTTTGCTTTTTTACATAATTGAAAAGAGAATTTAAAACTATATCGGATACATAAAAAATAATAATTAAAAAGTAATTATTAAAGAAGTTTTTAATTGAACAAAATCGATACAGGACATGTTGCGCGACAAACATCTTTGGAAGTGGTACTTACAATGATGTTCCGTGCGAGCGTGTTGCGCGAGCGTCCCGAACCTACCAGAACCGTTAGTGTTCGCCGCGATGTGACGGAGTGTGGTTGCGTTAGTTTTGTTTAGTTCTGTTTGTAACGTTTTGTGTTAAGTTTTTGTTATTATTATTCTTAAGATTTTGTTAAAATGGTTAGTCGGGGTAGACAACTCGTTAATTTGATTCAAACAAATGAAAAACCCATTGAAGTTGCAACAAATGAAATAAACTACGATAATTATTATCCTGGTAAGTTGTGCAAATTTTCTAAATAATGGTAGTTCAAGTAGGTAATAAAACTGTCTCTTGCGTACTTTTATGTGCTTGTTAGAATACTGTTTTGTTTGACTTGAAATAATAGTGCTTTTACTGCATTATTAGGACACGTGGCCGTAATTCGGGGTTAACAAGTAACATTATTGAAAGTGGTAGTTTCGATAATGTTCAATTATTGTGATGATAAATTACATCTGCATAATTATCGAACGTGGTAGTTTCGATAATATCCGTAAAATTTGGATAAAATTTACAGTTTTGTAACTATCGAAACTGTCAATTTCGATGTTTTTTTTGGTTAGTTAATATATTGAATCTACCACATTCGATGTTGTTTTACGTTTATATATGAAATTGGTTGGTAGATACGATTAGTAGTGTTTTTTTTTTTCAAATATTATTGCTTTTTATAATGTTTTTTATTCATTTTTATTTTAGAATCACCTGTGCCACCTAACGAAATTAATGATAAGGAATGGAGGGTTCTTAATAATTTGCTCGATGGTGACGTGGTGGACGACTCAGTTAACAAAGTAAGTGAATCCAACATAATAATCGAAATGTCAGAGGAGGAAAAAGAGAATGACTGTCTACCAAATGACTGGAGCACAGTTATACTCGGTAGTGATGAAGCTACGCCTGTCCCATCGCCTTCTCCTCAGAATGATTTTTGCACTGAAACAGGACAGTCTGAGGAACTTGGCAACATTTTCAGTGTGAATTCGTTGATAACTGAATCTGAAAATGAAAATCCTATTTCTCCGAATGTGTCTTTGATACGTAAACGTAAATCTACTTACAAAACTGATCCTGGTAGAAAACGAAAGCGACACATTGAGCAATGGACAGATGTTCGAAGCAAATTAATTAACTAATTCCGGTAAGCGTTATATTTCAAAAAGAGGAAAGAATGTTGCAGCTAAGAGATTAAAACAAGCGTGTTCCTGTAAGCTCAATTGTTCAGACAAATTTACAGATGATATCCGAACAACAATTTTGACTCAGTACTGGCAACTAGCAGATCACACAAAACAATGGGAGTACATAAACAAATTTACTAAAAGAGTAGATAAAAACAGGAAAACCACCGAAGGACCATCTAGGTCAAGAATTTATTAATTAACAGAAACTATAAGAAGAACATTTTAAATCAGGTTGTAAAGTGGAATAATATAAAAGAAATCTGTATAAATAAATGTGACCCTAACGCTATTTTATACAAGTATGATTTGGATTCCGATTATTTAACATTGAATACGTTAGTCCAGACCCGGCGCAACCGGCAATCGGTGGCTGATATTTTCAGTGATTTGTTGAAACCACTTTATTCGTATAGTTTACCGATTACAGAGGCAAAATACAAAGATTTAGTATCTTTGTGTGAACTGTGAAGCAGGACTTATACCAAAACAGTATCATAACTTTTTTAAGAACCTTAACACAGTAAATGAGAATTTGCCAGAAAGTGATGATGATGATGATTAGTTATCTAATCATGACCATGATGATGATGATTAGATAACTAATCATCATCATCACTTATCTGTAGGTAGCGAAGTCTGTTTTTTTATGTACCTACTCAAGTTGACCTCAACGTCAATTTTTTTTTTTTAATTTTCATTATTTTTTAAATTGTTATTATGGTTCAGAATGACATTTTATTTTATCTAACTAGTATTTTTTCTTTATAACTGTTACAAGATAAGCAGTTATATTATTTCTACTGATCTCATTGGTTTAGTTATTATTTTGAATAAGAAAACATGTTTTTGATTTTTATAGACCCAATGGGCTGTGATTAGTTTTTAATAGACATTATAGGTACGTTTGATCTTATTCCAATTAAGTACAATGAAGAAGTCTGAAATTATTCGATTTTAAGTTTTTTGTTACACGAGTTTTGTTTTGTTTTAAATATATATTTTTTAATAAATGAAAAATGCATTTTTATTTTTTAAATCGGATGAAAACAGACCTAAGTTAGTGCCAAGCTAGATATCGAAAGTGCACATTTTTTTCTGTATACCTAATAACTTTCATAGAACAGTAACGAAAGTACCATATTCGATACTCACATGTGTTAGAACCACGTAGAACACCATCGAATTTGGCACTTTCGATGAAATTCTGACTATCATAAGCGTAAAACATTATCGAAAGTGAAATATTTAGAAAAGTATATGAAATATGAAATTTGTTATCAAGGAAAAAAAAACTACATAAAATTTACTATTTATTCCATATATAACTTTAGTGAAGTTAATAATACCAAATCTTTTGCATCGAATTACAACATTGAATTGCTCTCCTCTGAAGTACGCGATTTGAAGTTTCGATAGTGTTTGTTGCGGCAGTCGATTTACATTAGGATTGAGATCATAAGGAATTTGTAGTCGTATAGAAGGATAAATGTACACATATTAGGTACGTTCTCTAAAATTATGGGTGGTGTCGGAGTTAACAATAGATTGAACTAAATGGTAATAGCCCAGTAAGTATATTATGAGAATTGGCGAAGTACAACTAAAACAAAGGTGCAATGAGTAATTAAGTTTCAAGAACTGGGTATACTATAATTGGTGGTACAGAAATCGTTTATTAAATAGGGTTTCTTTGTTTCGTGTTTACATTGACGGATAATATATTATGAAGTATCAAAGCGTTCTGGAACAATAACCCGCCAACCATCTACATAATATCCAATAACAGTGCCAACAAGGTTGTAAATAAATTAGCCATATGTCAATGATAGTTTGAGACTGAACGGCGAACAACGACGGCGCACAACACACACAATAAAGCAGACAAATTGACTGCGAAACCACGCGCAGTGGCTGAATTCAATATGCTGTAGCCGAGTAGGTGCGGCTTTATTGTTTCCAGGCGGATATGCTCCCGATCAAATTATCGTTTATTTTAGCTAAGATTTATGGATGGGTCAAAGGCTTTAAATCACAATGTTCAATAAGTAGATGACTATTGAAAATAAGCCTTTTGAACTTTAGACAATTTTGGTCGAAACTGAAAGTTTACGATATTGTTATAAATACAAAGGAAGGTGTAAGTAGAAAGCCTGAAGGCAAGATAAGAGATCAAGTTAACATTGATTGTATAGAATGTAAACCCGATTATGCTGATGTCTTGTTTCCAATTTACCTAGAAACAAGCATTAGTGTAAACATAAACATAAAAGTAAAGGTCAATGGGGCGGCGGCAGCTAGGATTGACTATTTAAAAGCTTAACCCCACAAAAGCGGGTCTCCCTAGTTTCTTCAAAAAAATATTGCCAAATATTACTTGCCAAACAATTTTCCGCATAATTTAATTTGCCAAATCATTACTTATCAAATAAACTTTTCACAAAAAATTGTAACGCAAACCTAATGTTCGGTAAGTGAACGTTTAAACAATAACTTGCTTACCAACTAGTACTTTTACCAATTTTAATTTAGTCAAATATTTCAGTTGGTATAAACATACATATGTTACGCAAAATAAAATAAGCCAAATATTTAGTATTTCTGTCTGCCCATGATTTCAATTGGCCCTGTTTAATATGATATGAGGTAAAGGTATTTGTTTTCTCATTCGCTCGCTCTTGCATCCAATGTAGACAGAGCCCCGCTCTGTGAAAAGGGTTTAAAGTAACCTAACAAAACCGAACCTCGGGGTGCCCTTCGCTCGCTTTTGCATCCTACGTCGCCTATCGATCGACCGCAACCATGCAATGTAATTAAAAAGTAATTATGTAAGTAAAACCATGTAATTCCCAAAACAATTTTTTTTTCTATATATTTTTTTCATAACAAATCATTTGACTAAATGTTTATTGTCTAAAGATTGTTTGCATGTCCTAAATCTTTGATTAAAGACCAAATGCCTTAATAACATTACCCTTGGTAATATTCTGCCGAGTGAAAATTTGACCAAATGAAAATGTGCGTACTAAAATCATTCCAAATATTGCATTGGTATAAAAAAGGTTGCTAAAATTTGTTTGGATAATGAAATTTTGCCAAAATATTTTAGGCAACCCGGCAGGATCCCCCATAAAAGCAAACCAGAACAAAGTCGTTTGCTAAATCAATATTTTTGGCACCTACAGAATTGTGACAAAACGCAAATGTTGCTCGTGTGCCTAATTTGCGTCAAGTTGTCAAATTTTCACTCTCAGCAAACACAACCTTAACTTCGGTGGTGTTAAATTCGCGATAAAAGAAGATGGGAAATTGAGAATTGAATAAGACGATAGAAGTTTAGTTATTTATATCAATAAATTTTGATTCAGAGAAATGAAACTTAATCCTCTGACTGAATTGGTTGGAAATGAGATTGAATAAGCCAAGATTTGCTTAAGTGTATAAAAATAAATACTCAACCGTGCCGTAGATGATCAATAGAACATTTTACACGACGCACAACTAACTGTTGGCCTCTAGTTTAGCTAATAAGATTTGTTGTATAACGGGCATTACGACTCGAGCGGCCAACAGGGCGAAAACAATTGTGGACAAGACCGGTTTCGTCACTTATCCGTATGGTGTTTGTCCGATTTTAGATACACTTGACTTATACAAAAGCTAGAATAAAGTTATATATATTAAATTAGATGCAAGCTATTCCAATGAAGTGTTATCAAAATCATCTATGTTAATTGTGATGAAAACAAACGTCATATGCTAGTAAGCATATTACAAAACTTAAACTTTAAAAATAACATCTCTAAAATGTTAAGTAAAGTAAACAAAGCATAACCAAACGAGATACTGCACAAGAACAGGAAACGCTTCGATCTGATGAATACATTACAGGAAGAGACAAAATATTTGTTATTATAAATCACAATGACATTATATCATAAAAACAAAACATGATAAATGTAGAACATCATCATGATACTAGACAAGTACCTACAGGAAAGGACTATTTCTGTAAACGTTTCTGAAGTAGAACTGTCCCAGCTGTTTGTTCCTCACGTCACAGCGAATAATTGTAAATGGATATCTGTTCAATACCCCATATTTTACATTCAAATCGATTGTATGAACGAATGACGATTGGGGCTTGTTTATAGTCTTTTGGAATAACATTTTCTGTGAATTGAAAACGGAATCGTACTGTTTTTCCAGTTCCAGTTTATTTTTTTGATAGAACTTTGAACTTTTTAGAATATATTCACTAGAGTGTATGTATAAAAAAGTCGATTGAAAAACACTTAAGTAAATTTTCGTGTGCATTGATTTATTTAGATATTAGCACGTGTATTAAAAGACAAATTAATGTATTGATTCCGAATATATAAGTGCTATCAGTAATGAAGACTTGAGCAACGAGGTTTAGTCACATTCATCAAAAATAGGTTTTGAGGTGAAGGCCGTACAGCTCTTGCTAACATTGCTTTTTTGGAACACAAACAGTTTATAACAGGATACTAAATGGTTTCTAGTTTCTACATTGCTTTGTACCTAGTTTAATTGTATCAATTGACTTCTGAAAGAGTGGACACGCGTTTCTGAAAATCTGTAATTGAACTCAGAGACGGATATATTACTTTACTAGCTTCCACCCGCGGCTTTGCCCGCGAGGTATGTCGATAAAAAACTATCCTATGTCCTTCCCCGGGATGCAATCTATCTCTCTGCCAAATTTTATTGAAATCTGTTCAGTGGTGTAGGCGTGAAAAGGTAGCATACAGACAGACAGAGTTACTTTCGAATTTATAATATTAGTATGTATACTGCCCGTTTAGTGTACTTTAGTTATTTTCATAGTGTAATGTCGTACGGTATTCTATTGTGGGGAAATGCCGCCGATATTCAGACTATCTTTGTTTTGCAGAAGCGTGCTGTTCGATCAATTTATAAATTAAGTCCGAGACTCTCTCTCAGAGACAAATTTAAAGAGATTAATGTAATGACTGTGCCTTCTCAGTATATTTATGAAAATCTTGTATATGCCCATAAAAATATAAAATTGTTCAAAAAATACAGTGATATCCATAATATAAATACTAGAAACAAACACAAATATGTTGTACCTACAACAAGGCTCAAGAAAATAGGTGGCTCGTTCAGATGCCAATGTATACACTTTTATAATAAACTACCAAGCCACGTTCAAGATCTAAGCCTTAATAAATTTAAATCGTTCATTAAACGTAAGTTGTGCCAGAAAGCCTTTTATACCGTTAAAGATTATATTGAGGATACAAAGGCTTGGGATTGAGTTGCTTCCAATTTCTGCATTTTGAGTGTTTTTGATGTTTTTTTTTTTTTATATACACATTGACATTAATGATTTTTTTTTTTTTTTAACTGACATTTGCTTACTTTTTAAAGTATTATATTATTTTAATTATTGTGAATGTGAAGACGATGTGGGTCATTTAATTTAGGCATTTTATATTTATTATTATTCTCTCTATGGTCTGGCAGTTTGAGTAATTTATGTGGCCTACCCAAATGTCCTTTCTTTGGTATTGTTCGTCGAATCGTTGAGCTCCTTAAGTCTTGAGTTGAGCTGCATGATTTCTGACAAATGCGTGCACTGACTGGACAGGTCCTCTCAATCTGTGTGGTTCTTTCCTCAAAAGACCATCTCAGACATCGACCTACATGGTCTTCATATAACTTGACCAAGATTATGTCTGGACTTTAAAAGAGACTATGACCTCTGAGTTTGTTTCGGCCTTTCTTCTCAGAGTAGTCAGATAGGAAACGCCGACCTCATCTAGTTTAAAAAATTTATGATTGACGTGTAAAAGTGTTTGTGCAAACCTACTTACAGAAATAAAATCATTTATCATTTATCATTTATTAGTCTTTAAAATATCTATATCATGAAAATTTTAAGCTACCTTCAGACCGGGATAGTGCCCGTACTGTATAAAAAAAAAACTGTGAAAGCGAGTCTCAGCATATTGGGTTCTGATAACGTCATCGGCAAAAACGATAGTGCATCATGGTAACAGTAACATATCAGTTTTCCTTAGTGGATAATGGGTGTGACGGCAACTTATAAACAATCAATCCTCCAGTGATTGCCTACTCAGATGAAGTTCAGAATAGTGCTGCAAACGAGCGGTAACTTTTACCTGGTTACGTAAGACTGCCAGGCACAATTTATTATCGGCTCCATTGCGAGCTTTCGTAATATAAGCCAGCACTGCTTATGCACTTTATGTCTACTTGTCCTCTTTTCATAGACACCCGGATGTTTTGGGCCACAGCATAGCTACGAGTAAATCCTTTTAAATCATCTTAAATAGACGTTTACTTGTTCAATTCTTGTTGAGACGATTGTGCATTTTGAATATTTTTAGATTAACTGTGAGTTGAACTGAGCAGAAAAAGATAATAATTTTAAAATCTGTAACGGCTTTTTGAATGTTTATTAGAATTGAGAAGTACGGAAGAAAAAGACATGTTGTGTCAACCCGAAATAAATTGGGATAAGGGCAGGTGAATGATGAAAGTCCTCTTGAATGGAGAAACTGGAGGAACTTTAATTTCGGAAGTCGGTGTCTTGGGATCTGTAATTTAGTTTTTTGCCACCGACTTCCGAAATGAAAGTTATTTCATAATTTTGAGTTAATTTCTTTTTTTTTACTTTTCTATTTCGTAATTTTTAGTTTTAAGTAAAAACTGGAATATTTGTTTTTTTTTTTGTAATAAGTAGGTTGTAATAGTTTTGTTATAAGAGTTGCACTAGAATTTGACCAAGGTTTTGAGATGTTTTCCCTTTGCCACTACGCCCGTAGCTCGTATCAATAAGCCAGGTCGTCACACTTACACGTAGTCCATATCTTGAAAATTACTGAATCGATTTTGATCAAACTTGCACTGTTCTCTAAGTTGAAGTAAATTGCAAGCCAATAAAAAAATGGTCACGATCCGATTAATAATTGCGGAGAAATGCGTAGACAAATATACATATAATATACATCTATAAAATTTTGTATATTTGTTTGGAAGCCCTAATTAATAGATCGTCGTGAATATAATGCAGTTTCAACAATATTACATACATACGTGTCGAATTGATAACCTCCTTTTTTGAAGTCGGTAAACATACAGAAGTGTTCAAGTGTTCTTGTTTATTTTTCTACGTCAACTTTTGCGTTAGATATTTGAAATAGTTAATTTGAATGACAGCTGTTCGAATATTCTTGCTTGATCATTGTGTAATGCTTCTTTTAGTGCTTTGCAACCGTTGAAACGCTTTGAAGTAATCAATTTTAGATTTATATTTTTTGTTTGTTTTGTATTTGAAAAAAACGACTCGATTCACGAGGGACCCAGCTGATACATATTTCAATAGGGCAGTCAATAGAATGAAATAAATGAATGCTAATGTATAAGTGAAGTTAGTAAAATGTGACGGGCGCAGTCCGAAGACTTACAAGCGTATGCCTGATCTTTTGACCTTTTAGCTCAACAATTGGAAAGTAAATATATAATGAACGTTAAATAGAATCTACTAACAAAACACTTGATGAAAAACTAGAAGATACGAAGATATTTGTAAAAAAATGGATACACCTGTATTAATATTCAAGTATAGCTTTAATCCTAATATGTAATCGAATGCAGTTTGTTATTTCGACTATAATAACAGACAAGGCTTAGATAAAGACAATTTAAAGAAGTTACTGCTAATTGAAATGCCAACGGTAATTAGCGCAGTTCTCGCAAAGACAAAGATCGTACTTACATGAGCGTAATTACCTATTTATTATTCAAAAATAACACTGCAACCATTATCAGTGGGTTGTAAGTACAAATGGCCCGTGAACTGATTTGTTGCCTTCGAAACTTATTACGTAGCAATAAGGTCGAGAACGGTAAAACACTTGAAACCGACGGTAAGCTACCTGCAATGTCACATTGCACGCATCATTGCATAGAGTGATCTCATTCGGTGCCAAATTGAGTAAATGCCGCAAAGTATTTTAGATTAAAAAGCGTTTTCACAATTTCCAGATTTCTATTAAATAAATTGACGATATGAATTTAAAAAAACGATACCGATAAAATAAGTGTTTAAGGCTCGTCGCGTCGTGTGCCAAAAGGGCGTGCCCATGAATTTATCACTTTTAGTCCAGTCCAGAATATTTAATCGTTAATTCTGTCACAGCTAATTAATGTTATCAACATCTGTGTCAGAGCGCCGTTACTTAGTTATCAGGATGCCGATAAAAGATACTATAAGTATAATTTTTTAGTTGATACTACAATATTTACTTCGCAGCAACTATTTTATTTATTCGTTACCACATTAGTTGAAAGCTCCATAGATTTTTAATGAATTCTTTAATGTACACATTCATCACAAGCAGTTGACGGAAAACATCTCGAGGAAACCGGCATGTCTGAGGAGAAATTCACAGCGTGTGTAAGTGTATCATAAGCGGTGGATGTATAACGACAGTGGCGCCACCCATCACTGGCCATAAATACAGCATCATGTGGATGTTCTCAGTGTCAAATATTTACGGGTACGAATTCTATATTAGTAACTTCGGTCGCGTTATTTAGCACAATGATGCGTGGCTATAACGACACTAGTATTAAAAATAAACTGGACACTTTATGAGGGAACGATCGTCTTAACTGAGGCATAAAACTGAAACGCCAGTTTAGCGAGCATTGCACACAAGCAGATTATTTTCATTTCACTGTTTAGTTAAAAAAGCATGCAATAAATAAAATAGTTTGTGATTTTACGCATTTATTGGCATACAAGACATACAAGCTACATTTTGCGTCCACTTCCTCGTTGGGCATCGAAAGCGGTATTAGCTATGTATGATGGACACGCGGCGTCGGTGCACACGACAACTTTCCCTTCTTTAATGGAAAAACGGCATTAAAACGGGAGCCTTAAGGATAAAACTCGAAAGGCACAAGCGTTACGCGTGGGATACCGGCTTGACCACAAACTCTACTTAGTCAAGGTGTTGACAATGTTTAATATAATTCTATTCTCAGTCAGTGTGCAAGGACTGCTCTGTTTTCTAAGAAATCTTTAAAAAGAAGCGACACACATTCATAGATGTCATGCACAAGAGGGTTTTTGTTTCAATCAAAATGGTTGGTTTTCAATGTGCATTTTATTTTACACAGACCTTATCGAAGTGAGACAATCCATCACGAGTTTTCGTATTTATTTACATAATTGCTATAGCGCGGATCACGCTAAGCCTTACCTGACAATCATTTCTCCGAATCGAATGCTTAAAGATGAAGCGCTTCAGATAACGAAAGACAGCACGTCGGATATCGATGTCAGAAAAAAACTTGTCGACTATCGACAGCGAATTAAGTACATTAATTTCTGTTTAACATAAGGACTGTTACTGCGTCCTTTATGCCCGAAACTGTTTCCGCAAAGGTCGTTAATCAAAATTGCCTCAATTCATTTTATTTGGGTATGGCAAAATAGGCCAAGTAGGTAGTAATGACTGTCGTTAACAACTATGAAGACGATTGAACACCATTAAAGCCAAAAAGTGAAAGCTTGAGAACGAAGCACATTATTATCGGTGCAATTTTTTTTATCAATGGCCGTATAGTTGAGACCACCGTGAAAATGCGCAACTGCTGGAATAATCTTATGGGGCTTGATAGTTCATCAATTTTTATGACAAAAACAAAACAATTTTTTAAGGAACTACAAGGGAAGGAGTGGAATAAGAGTAAGTTTGAAGTAGATTAAGCTGTGTCCTCGATTTTATCTAACACTAATTTATTTATGTTAGGAATAAAACTCCCAAATTATTCCAAGTAGTCGATAACGTATCAGACAAAATTTAAGGCGTCGTATTGGTCAGCTGCACCGCACCCGTCATCGTTGCGTGATTGTATGAGATAGATATTATGTTGACGTTACTGTACGTTTCATTGTTAGCATGACGAATACGCAGGATTTTCCTGGGGAAGGAAAATGTGTCGGTATTTTTCACTTTTGCGTAGTTTCTAGTTATTGACTTTTATGGTTCCAAGTCGTGGCGGCCCCAATTACAATCCAAGATACGCCCAAATCCACATCGGCGTGCGCTCAGGTCCAATAGCAAAAGCACGCGCTGCGAAGTGAAAGTGAATAGCGCGCACGTACGGTCGGCCCGCAGCCCCAATAAGACGACACCGCCGTCCGCATACTTCAGCAATTACCACGAGGAAATCAGCACCGTTCCGCCAAGTCGCCCCCCGAAACCCTGAATGAAGACGCCGCTGAATAGACCAAACAGCTGAATCTTTCTTAAGCGTATCCCGTATTACACCTGTCTTGCAGCAATAACAACAACCATTTCTCAAATTGCACAACCATACAAAGTAGAATGAGTGATCCATTGCTCCAATAAAAGTAATGGTAATATACTTGCATTTCTAAATGATCAACGATTTTCCCACAATAGTTAGCTTCATTGTAAGCAGATTTTGTTTTATGTACGACACACCTACGCTCAGACAAGTCGACCTAAACAATATTACATTTTATCTTCACGGGATATCAAATGAATGTACTTCCAACCCTGACCCCAAGGTTGAATCGAGCACATGCAACTAACCGGCCTCAGCAGCTATTGATTCTAAGGCTCTTCTACATTTATTTGGTTCCGGTCCGCAATAGATCGTGGATTTGCGTTACATAACGATTAGTAACGTTGTTAAAACATTGGACTACTGTCGGGCCTATTCGATGGTAACGTTTTATTATTTGTATTGAAGTGTTGCGTGTGACTGTCTCAATGAAAATGGAAAGTAACACAAGTTTAAATTTACGCGCGTAGTTTCCAATAGTTAAATAATTTGCGTAAAAAAACAATAAGGCGATGAGTGAGTAGCTAGTCAAATGACGTCAATGTCAATACGCAAGCAAATTAATGTAAGCACGTCAAACAGCGCGTTAAACGTAAACTGAATCAAGTGTTGTTGTTCTAAATGAAAAAACATTGCTTAACTACATAAACAATTGAAAGAATAGATGGTGATTGGGTAACATTGACTGAAACACCAAGTAAACTCGAAGAAACTGAACCTATAATGAAAGTTTCCTTTCAAAGCAAAAGGTTAAAAGTTTCCACAAAACCAACAGAAAATTTTGGAAAATTTGTTAAAAAAACGAATGAAAATCATCGAAATGTGTTTGCACAAGTAATTTTAATGTTGTGTGATGCATAATGTAATTTAAGTAAATTGCTTGTTTTCATTTAAAATTATAACTTTTTGATGTAACAATTTTTTGTCGGACACAAGGCTTCCGTAGTGGGCCAAGTTTAACGCGAGACATAAAGACGTTAAAAACAATAGGCCTGTATTCGAGATCTTTATGAACTGGCCGTAGGTACAACAGGTCGTCCTTGGAGCGAGTGTAAACACTATTGTTTGATCACGTGGCTGCACCCATTATGATCTGATAAAGGGGTTCACGCCAACACACCTTTGTTCTATAGCTACATTCGTAACAATGTCTGTCATAGAAACGCTTATTCCACTGAATTTGCATTATTCCCAATGAGGCCCATTTAAAACAGATATTGATTATTGGGTTTCGTTCTTCTTTTAAACTTTATAAATTCAAAGGTTCTGATTTAATATTGAAAATACGTTAATAAATCAAGTCAGTGTCACGTTTCAAGTCAAACAAGGTTCTAGGGAAGGTTATATGAACAAAATCTACAATGAGCAATACAGAGAAATCGCCAATCGGCTACTAACCTTCAGTAGTCAGTCAGGCATTACAAGATGAGTAAAATGTGGCCGGGAAGCAGAGCTGAGATGAAGGTTAATGACTAACTGGAGCCTATAATATGATCGTTACTACGAGGGTGACACTGAAAGTTCTTAGAAAATCAAAAACTGAACAAACTAGCAAGTTATTAGTTTTATTATCTTTTCAAAATAGTGTCCATTAATCCATTTACATCAATACATCGCTGCATCCGATGGAACCACTGAGAAAAGCACTTTGCCCACTCGTCCTTAGGGGTCTTTTCGACGGCATTTTGAAACGCAGCCACTGCTTCCTCGGCGTCCATAAAACGTTTTCCTCGGAGTTTTTCTTTTATTTTCGGAAATAAATAAAAATCGCAAGGTGCCAGGTCGGGGCTATAGGGCGGGTGACCCAGTAATTCCACGTCTGACGTCGCCAAGTAGTCGATTGTTTGCTTGGCGGTGTGCGACGAGGCGTTGTCGTTGTGAAGGAGGATCTTAATGCGAGGTCGTTTCTCCCGAACTTTTTCCAAGACATGTGGCAAACAATTGTTAGTGTACCACTCTGCAGTAATTGGCAACTCCTCGGAAGGAAACACCCAGACAGCAGACTGTCTCTTAGTTTCAGGATCATAACAATAAATCCAGCTTTCGTCACCCGTAAGTATAATGTCGAACACAGCATTTGAGTCACCTCCGTTATATCTTTGAACTATTTTACGACACCAATCAACACGACGGAGTTTTTGGGCCTCTGTCAAATTATGAAGTATCCACCGGGCACAAAGCTTCCTGACCGCTAAATGTTCATGGAGGATTTTGTGCACTTGACTCATACAGCGATGCCTGCTTGCTCGATGCTTGTCCGAATCTGCTGATAAGTCACTCTTTTGTCAGTCTCTATCATACGCCGCACAACACTGACGTTATCTCCAGTCGTCGCCGTAGAAGGCCGTCCCTTGCGCAGATCATCGGTGAGATTAGTGAGACTACGTTTAAACTCATTAAACCAGTTGTAAACAGTGGCACGGGATAGGGCTTCATTGTGAAAGGCCAATCGAAGTCTTTCATAACTTTCTTGTTAACTTAAATGACATCGAGAGTCATAAAAAATCATTTTACGAAAATTTAAATCGTTAAATTCACGTTGACGTGACACAATTTTCAATTTGCCGCCAAATCGTAAACAAATGACAAATGAATAAAATACATACACAATAATATTGAAAGAGTTCCAAATAAAGAATTTTCAAAAAATTAACTTATTTTTTTTATTATATCGTTTACAAGTGGCCAGTTCTAAAAACTTTCAGTGTCGCCCTCGTATGTCGTTGTCTTATCTGTTGCTATGTTCCATCCAGCTAACTATAAATTTGTCATACTAGGTATATTTAAACGAATAATGAATACCATTATAACAACAAGAGGTAAGTGGCCTGAGTCTTGTCTGATACTACATACGACTGTTAAACAACGGTATATTTTTTCAATCCCTGTCAAGTTCAATTTAAAGATTATTGTGTACATAATGAAAGAAATTTATATTCGACACGTGAGAGTTATCTTTATATCAAAACATACGAGTACATTTTCGTTTAATACAAAATCGAATCCTGTTTTCAAGGACTGCGATAATGTTCCGTAAACCGTTGGTGAAGGTAGTAAAGTGTTGGGAGGACAACGACCTGACCGAGTCAAGACGTATTCCAACTTACATTGTGAAGAACATTCAATTTTACAATGCAGAACATTGGGTTCAATGTACATAGGAGGATGATTCATTAGATGCAAAGATAACATCGATACTAGAGTTGGCGATATGTTGTGTTCGGAAAATGAATGCGGATAGTACCTGACTGGCTGATGATTGTATTTTGTGTAAATGCATTTTCTAATCCTTTTTAACAATTTTATGCAAAAATATATGAAAGCAATACAATTCCGGAGTCCCGATTCTCATGCGTGTTAAAACATTATCGCGAAAGGGGACAACGGCCGTCGCACCTGTGAGGTGCAATCCACATGTGCCCACTAGCGACTGGAACTGTTGCTATTTTTACACACTCCACTCTATCTTATTTACTATTCTGGTCTGCGACTCATTGAATTGTGGTTATTATGTGCAAGTTGGATATGTGCCAGCGAGTCTCGGACCTAACACACCGATACAGAGATATTCGAGGAATGATGGCGAAGCGTTTTTCGAGAACAGCGCTTATCCCAAACATATTATTCTTAAGAACACAAAGCCAAGGTTGACTCGCTATTAGGTTTAACAGTATTACAATTTATATAATGTCTTATGTTGTTTTGCATAAAATGGCTATGATTTTTGCAATGTAGAACATGTCCAATCGTTTAATTGGCATTAGTTAACTCAACAGGAAAATATTGAAGCGTGACGTTTTAGATTTCGAATGAGGTGGTCGGGGTCGTTTACATACGATACGAGCAAGTGGCTCTCGGCGAGCAACAAGAGAAGAGATCACGTCAAACCGGCAGGCGAGTCGAGCGGTGGCAACAAGCAAACCGGTCGAAGGCGCCGGGCGTCGGCGTCGGGCGCGGGGATCGACCGGGGATTAACACCTTGTAAACAAAATTGCATTAGCCACGTTTTTTGCAATGACTGAACAGTAAGTGTGACGTTAGCCATTATACTTGTTACTTCTAACCAAATCAAAAATAATTTACCAACGCTCTCTATACTTCGATTTCACAGAGCTTTACACAAATTCGCCATCTCTTCTTCATGGTTGTACGTGACGTAATTTATCGACGAGCCCCACTCGCAAAGTTTATAAGTGAAGAAGAGGCTGCCGTCACGTCAGAGGAAAAGGCTTGAAGGCATAACAAATAGTGCTAACCATAGACGTACTGATACAATGTCACTGACTGTCAGTTTATTCAAAGTCTCAGAGTTCGTGCTCGATCAGCCTAAATGACGAGGCCGCTTTGAGTACGTGACGGTGTATGATCCGCGTACAATTTGTTTTTCGAAATAATTTAGGGTAAAAAGTTTAATAGACCACCGACTGCAGCGTCAAGCAGTAAATCGAAATCGGCTAAGTGGGTCATCAGTCATCATATAATTTCGCAAGCGTATCGAGTGCCGCAAGCGTTAACTGGTACGCCCGAGGCAAGTCAAGGCCCGTGCGACGATAAGGCCCAGATCCTGACGAAGCTGTACTCCTTCATTACGTTCTTATGCATCTTCAATATCCTTATTCGACATCGACAAGTGATCGACTTACTAATACTATAATTCCATGTTTAAACTAGAACAGCACGTTTGCTTTTATAGCCTGCACTTGCATAATAAGTTTGAATGTAAGTTGGAAATTATAAATGTTTTGGTGTTGCACTTGTGTTTAGTAAAATCTAAGCTGTTTTCGAAACACGTCAATTGTTATGTTTACTCATGACAACCATAACGAGATATACGCACGTTGTTATTAATAAAATGTTTCTTAATGCACATTTGAAACGTCATTAGTGATAAGGTCATCGAATTATGTAAAATGTACAGAGAACTACGTGCAAAGCAGGCAATTGTTATATCACAATATACATATTAGGAAATGTAAAGGTAAAAAGATTCCGATGTATATTATACTAAAGATGTATTGAAATGTGTAGTAAATGTTAATATTATATTGCATCAACGTGATAAACATCAAGTACCGTTTATTACAAAAAAATAAGTATTTAAATTGAGGTGACAATTTGAAACCTTATACTGAACTTGACTCTTTACAAAGCTACTCGATAAAGAAGAAAATATATTCAGCGAACAAAGGACACGTAATATTGAATTGATCTCTGAGAAATGAAAATTCACTCTCGCAAATTCACATTTTGTCAACCGTGGTTTTGGAACGTTGTCTACATACAGCAGTGGTTGTTTAAACAATTAATATCTAATAATAATTATATATTTATTTATTTATTACAACACAACTATCATTACGGGCAATAATCCATATTAATTATAATGGGTACAGTTTTATCTCTGCCGTTAAATATATTTGCTAATGAACCCAACCTTAAGTGCGGTACGCCTATAGCCAATAGTTTCTCAATTGAGTTAATTTTTTGAAAAAAATCTTAGCTTTTAATTCTACAATGTATAATTGCATTTCCTTGACCGATGACTCAAACCAAGAGGGATGCCGTTTAGACAATTTTTTTTGTTTTATTTAGATATTTATGCACTGTACTTATGTCGCTGTAATACTTATATACAGCTTTATTGTGTGCAAATGTTCTAGTACTGGCCGAATTACATATTGCTAATAGATTATAGTCTAGTCAACATTTATGTATATCTTAATTTTATATTAAAATTGGTCTATGCGCACTACCCTGTGGAACCCCAGCAGTTAGAAAATAATACAGATATGCAGTAGCTTTGCCAAACATAAAGAAATATTAAGATACAATTTTAAATTGAATTAAGGTCACTTGGAAGGTAAATTTTCATAATTCAATAATTATCCTTCAGCGACTTGTGCTACCTCTGTCAAAAGCGTGTGAAATGTCGTGAAATGCACTACAGCTTTTATTATATTTTAGTCGTTATTTAACACATTTGTATTGTTGGTCTTTTGTGATTACTGTGCTGTGGTTGTTTGCAGATACATAGAAGCTCACGAAAACACATTTCACGCGCATCTCCCATATCCATGAAGTGTTGTCTCTTTAAAGAGTTTATTTTTTCTTGTGGGCTTAACGTTTTTACGCTATGAACCACTTTAGGTTAGGTTTCGGCCTACAAAACAGCCGTTTAAAATGACACTATACATTTTAAACTCTTTAAGAAAATTATTGAAACTCACCCCTTCATTTCCGGGTAGGAACTGTATTTTAGGTTTTGCCAATCTGTCCTGAAAAAAGAAAGAAACAGTGGTTAGTATCGTGTCGTGTAAAAAAACACTTGTCGAAGTTCGACCAATCAATTTGTTAATTCAAGAATGTAAGGCGACTACAAATATATTGAACAGATCCAACACGTCTTTAGGTTCAGAAATAGGAATTATTCGGATTTACTCAATTTTATTAATAGTGCTGTTGTTTATCAAGTGTCTCCCACAAGTCTGCGTAATATTCTTTGGCGAGTCGTTTGGTTAGATAATGATAATTGAAGTTTCCATTTTAATGTTTAGTAGAACCTGAACAATGCTCAAATGCCATACATGATACAATGCTATAAGTGTGAGAGTTGCAAATAAAATAGCTATAAGTAAACACTTGATTTTATGACTTTAGAAAATATATAGTTATTTGAATGGTTTGTTTACTGCAAAATATAAGACAGATTTTTAATGTATTGACGTGCGAAATATTTCAAAACTGATTTACGTAGACAGGAAAATACATAATGACACATTATTGTTGGGTTTACAAGGTAAAACTGTACCTACGAGAGTAATGCAAAGTAAAAATCAAAGCAAGTCATAGTGAATTTAAAAACGATGAACTATGAATCATAATCATAATAGTTTTGGATTGTGTGCTAGAATATTTTTCTGAAATACTAGGTACTTACTTACTTATTAGTTTGTTTTTATTAGTAGCTATTGTAAAAAAACTCACAGTTCTGAGCAGGTCATTTGAGGGATTTATATTAATAACTAGCGGTCGCCCGCGGCTCCGCTCGCGTGGTCCCGCTTTTCTGTTGAAATTTTTCCTGAATTTTCTTTGCTATAAACCTCACGGAGCCCGAGACCTTTCCAACGAATGCAAAACCATGGAAATCGGTTCGTGCGTTCTGGAGTTATAGCGTCAGGAAGGAAAACCAGACTTATTTTTATATAGTAGATTAAAACAATGTATGATAGAGCTGTTATCTCACATCTGCGTTTACGTATTCTTTACAGTTTGATGGAATATTCAGATGGCGTGCGAGATTACAAACATTTTGTCAATAGTAGAGAAGCGGAAGTTTACATGAAAAGTTAAACATTTCAACAGTAGCCTGGTCTACTTAATAATTCATGAAATCAAAATATTTATCTGAGATGAACACTTAAGAGTCGAAGATTTCACCATTATAAGGCATAAACTAATGAAACGTCGTAATTAGACGACAAGAAGCCAAACTAGTTGGGCAACGAGTTGGGTTGGCCACAATAAGCAAGTGTCGGCAAGTCGTGGCGTTGCACAACCGGCGATGGTCGAACGCGAGAAATATAACTAGGCTGGGCGGCAGTGCTGATGATGTAAACTTAAAAAAATGCTTTACTTACTTACTTAACCGCAAAACTCAATGTGAAATTCAACTAGTTGAAGTGCCGTCTAGACTCGGAGCGGGAAGGGATGACCCGGAACTGGCCGTAGTTAGCTTCCATGGCCGTGACTCTCGATCTCTCGAGGGTCAACCAATCACTACGTCAATACGAGAACAATTTTTGCTCTATACATTTTATATGGCCATTAAATTGTATTTGAAAATTTTACACATGGGAATAAAATTTTAATGTGCGATAACAGAATCGTCTACTTTGATTAAGATTGAAATCAGTCGCGAATGTCAATACCTACAGGTTTTAACTGGCAAGGTCATACGCTGTTTTAATTATTTTCCTATTCAAACTTAAAACACTCCAACACACCTAAAATACTAAAATGTAGTACATTACATAGTTATTGATCGGAGTGAAGATGTTTTCATTAGTCTATGTGTACCTTG
Source organism: Luperina testacea (assembly GCA_927399505.1). Taxonomy (NCBI): domain Eukaryota; kingdom Metazoa; phylum Arthropoda; class Insecta; order Lepidoptera; family Noctuidae; genus Luperina; species Luperina testacea. The sequence continues at coordinate 9,187,702 of OV656771.1, forward strand.
GGTGCCATTTAAAGATAATGACTATCATTAACATTAGAATCTGAGTGATTCTGATTAGAGTTGGGAAATAACTAGAAGTGATAAGCAAATAACAATATTTATCAATACCAACACTGCGCAGAAAATAAACAGTTACGTCTTGCATAACGTACAGCAAATTCGCCCGAATAGACGATTTGTAGTAGATAAAGAGATAAATATACCTAAGCTACATGTAGTAAATAAGTATAATTTTGTCGTGTAAAAAATACAAAAGCAATTTTGGCCTTGCGTTGAATTGCTGCGTTGTACGGAGTGAGGCAATAAAATACCTGCACAAAGTGACCTTAGCGGAATATGCTGGTGACCTTTAGCTAAGTAAAAAACTTTTACAAGCTTTACCTTTTTAGATTAGTGAAAATCATACTTGATAATTGAGAACATTAGCATAGAAATAATAATCAGCTCTCATAACTTAGATTTCAAACAGCTTTGTGAAGTTAAAAAGTTGTTGTCATCATTTTTTTAGTAGAAATTCGCGGTTATAAAAACATCTTAATTATAGGTAAAGAGAAAAACGTATATAAGTTTTGGACATTACGTAAACTGGCAACTCTAGCAAGTAATGGTTTGTCAATACAAAATGTGGTTTTAATAAACCATTATAGAAGGTCAATCCATGATACTCGTATATTTGAACAAGATAAGAATTCGTCAAATGTGAACAGTGGGCCCGTGGCGTTCAGAACCGTTGTACGAAACGTTCTGATCAAGACCCCACTTAGCGACACAATTTGAATAACAAGACCGTTTCCAATACTGCCATATTAGAGGCCTTTTGGGGCTTGGGTTGGTAATATTTCAAATGAATCTTTATGAGTTTTTTTTTATGTTTTACGAAGTACATATGTACTGCAAAAGTGAAGAAACAATATGACCGGCAAAGAAGAAAATAAGTGCAATAAAAACTAACTTCAAATACACCGTGAAAGGATCTGGCTTTGGAGAATTTATAATAATAGAAGTGTCTGGGCGCCTACCTGAGCCCCGGAATCCGAGATTTGTAAAATGAAAGTTGTTCATGTCTAGTTTTGTATTGCGTTGTCTAATACTACTATGAAGTTTTTTCCTGAATCACGTACTTAATTATCTAGTTACTTTCAAGAGAGGAATGAAAATTGTCTTCTACTGACCAATAATTTAGGTCTGTAAGAGAATTAATCAGGTCTCAGCTCTCTAAATTATTGACACATTATTTGTCACGAATTCGGTTGATCCTTCTGTAGTTTTAGCTGAACCTTTACAGATACCAATTAGTAATACTTAAGAATATTATTTTTTTTTTTTTAATTTCTGTTAGTTAAGTGAACTGTTTGTTCTTTTTGAGAAATACATTCTTTAAAAAACCGAGGTACAGAAAGGCCCCATAAGTAATTATTGAACATAAATAGTTCTAGCATTTAAATCTTAATTCTAATCCGGTTCCTTTGTAAGACACCAAGGATTCCTTTTGTAAGTTTTGATTACCAGACCTTGTAATTACCGTTTTCCTTTTTCATCGTTTGATTATTTCTATAAAACTTATTCATACATTTGTTTGTGCACACTATATTAATTCTCTCGAAACCCACCCACCATTTCCAGTGCAAAGATTTCCAAACATTGTTTTCAGTTCATAATTTACACCAATCTGTGTTAATTCATTGAAAGTTATGTAATTTGTAGTTCCACAGGTGGTCCAATAGTGTTGGCATTTGCGAGGTCTCTTTGGATATGAACTTAACCGAAGGCTTGTTTACATTTTAATTAATTGAAGTTAATTGAAGCTAAAATTAGAAGCACATCGGAGTTCGTACACATGATTGTATGCATCGTTTGTGTAATTTATGTGGTAACGTAATTTAGGTAAGATCAGTCATATTGCAGTTATTAGTGTCAATTTTTTATTGAATAATACTAAATGCGCTACAATGTGTAGGATGCGAAGATGGAGGCCTCGTTCTGTCATCAGTATAATTACATATTATGTTTTGTAGATCAATCTGTATTAACTAATCTAGGTTATTAAATCGGGTCTATTGCAGTCCACTGCTGGTCATAAGATTCTAATAGGCTGCATCACAACATCCTGTCCTCCGCATCCAGACAGCTAGATGGACGGACGACCTAAAGAAGGTACTGGGACAGACTTGGTATGAAGCTGAAACTAGCAGCTACCAGCTAGCAGCCGACAGAGACGAAACATAACAGATAGGGGCCCGGGCCCCTATTTTTGAAAAATTAGGATCCTTCATTGCAAAATTACAAATAATATTAAAAACTAACATGACATCTGCTTATTAACAATAATTGTTGAATTGTAAATAATTAAAAAAATAAAAAATAAACAAAAATCATTCTACTGAGACAAAATAGTTTTTTACAATTAAACTATTAGAGTATCTTGGCTGGTATTACACTCACTACTTTTTCACACTAAAAAGAAGTTCTAGGGCAAATTTTAGCAAGTTCGTATGTGTAGAAGAAAAGACATAGCTTCTTAAACAATTAAAAATCATTATACTGAGACAAAATAATTTTTTACAATTAAACTATTAGAGTATCTTGGCTGGTATTACACCCACTACTTTTTCACACTAAAAAGAAGTTCTAGGGCAAATTTCAGCAGGTTCGTATGTGTAGAAGAAAAGATATAGCTTTTTAAATAAACGAAAATCATTCTACTGAGACAAAATAGTTTTTTACAATTAAACTATTAGAGTATCTTGGCTGGTATTACACTCACTACTTTTTCACACTAAAAAGAAGTTCTAGGGCAAATTTCAGCAGGTTCGTATGTGTACAAGAAAAGATATAGCTTTTTAAATAAACGAAAATCATTCTACTGAGACAAAATAGTTTTTTACAATTAAACTATTAGAGTATCTTGGCTGGTATTACACTCACTACTTTTTCACACTAAAAAGAAGTTCTAGGGCAAATTTCAGCAGGTTCGTATGTGTACAAGAAAAGATATAGCTTTTTAAATAAACAAAAATCATTATACTGAGACAAAATAATTTTTTACAATTAAACTATTAGAGTATCTTGGCTGGTATTACACCCACTACTTTTTCACACTAAAAAGAAGTTCTAGGGCAAATTTCAGCAGGTTCGTATGTGTACAAGAAAAGATATAGCTTTTTAAATAAACAAAAATCATTATACTGAGACAAAATAATTTTTTACAATTAAACTATTAGAGTATCTTGGCTGGTATTACACCCACTACTTTTTCACACTAAAAAGAAGTTCTAGGGCAAATTTCAGCAGGTTCGTATGTGTAGAAGAAAAGATATAGCTTTTTAAATAAACGAAAATCATTCTACTGAGACAAAATAGTTTTTTACAATTAAACTATTAGAGTATCTTGGCTGGTATTACACTCACTACTTTTTCACACTAAAAAGAAGTTCTAGGGCAAATTTTAGCAAGTTCGTATGTGTAGAAGAAAAGATATAGCTTCTTAAACAATTAAAAATCATTATACTGAGACAAAATAATTTTTTACAATTAAACTATTAGAGTATCTTGGCTGGTATTACACCCACTACTTTTTCACACTAAAAAGAAGTTCTAGGGCAAATTTCAGCAGGTTCGTATGTGTACAAGAAAAGATATAGCTTTTTAAATAAACGAAAATCATTCTACTGAGACAAAATAGTTTTTTACAATTAAACTATTAGAGTATCTTGGCTGGTATTACACTCACTACTTTTTCACACTAAAAAGAAGTTCTAGGGCAAATTTCAGCAGGTTCGTATGTGTACAAGAAAAGATATAGCTTTTTAAATAAACAAAAATCATTATACTGAGACATTTTTTACAATTAAACTATTAGAGTATCTTGGCTGGTATTACACCCACTACTTTTTCACACTAAAAAGAAGTTCTAGGGCAAATTTCAGCAGGTTCGTATGTGTACAAGAAAAGATATAGCTTTTTAAATAAACAAAAATCATTATACTGAGACATTTTTTACAATTAAACTATTAGAGTATCTTGGCTGGTATTACACCCACTACTTTTTCACACTAAAAAGAAGTTCTAGGGCAAATTTCAGCAGGTTCGTATGTGTACAAGAAAAGATATAGCTTTTTAAATAAACAAAAATCATTATACTGAGACAAAATAATTTTTTACAATTAAACTATTAGAGTATCTTGGCTGGTATTACACCCACTACTTTTTCACACTAACTAAAAGATAACTTGCTGAAATTTGCCCCAGAACTTTTTTTTTGTGTGAAAAAGTAGTGAGTGTAATACCAGCCAAGATACTCTAATAGTTTAATTGTAAAAAACTATTTTGTCTCAGTAGAATGATTTTTGTTTATTTAAAAAGCTATATCTTTTCTTCTACACATACGAACCTGCTGAAATTTGCCCTAGAACTTCTTTTTAGTGTGAAAAAGTAGTGGGTGTAATACCAGCCAAGATACTCTATAAGTTTAATTGTAAAAAATTATTTTGTCTCAGTATAATGATTTTTGTTTATTTAAAAAGCTATATCTTTTCTTGTACACATACGAACCTGCTGAAATTTGGCCTAGAACTTCTTTTTAGTGTGAAAAAGTAGTGAGTGTAATACCAGCCAAGATACTCTAATAGTTTAATTGTAAAAAAATATTTTGTCTCAGTATAATGATTTTTAATTGTTTAAGAAGCTATATCTTTTCTTCTACACATACGAACTTGCTAAAATTTGCCCTAGAACTTCTTTTTAGTGTGAAAAAGTAGTGAGTGTAATACCAGCCAAGATACTCTAATAGTTTAATTGTAAAAAACTATTTTGTCTCAGTAGAATGATTTTTGTTTATTTAAAAAGCTATATCTTTTCTTCTACACATACGAACTTGCTAAAATTTGGCCTAGAACTTCTTTTTAGTGTGAAAAAGTAGTGAGTGTAATACCAGCCAAGATACTCTAATAGTTTAATTGTAAAAAACTATTTTGTCTCAGTAGAATGATTTTTGTTTATTTAAAAAGCTATATCTTTTCTTCTACACATACGAACCTGCTGAAATTTGCCCTAGAACTTCTTTTTAGTGTGAAAAAGTAGTGGGTGTAATACCAGCCAAGATACTCTAATAGTTTAATTGTAAAAAATTATTTTGTCTCAGTATAATGATTTTTAATTGTTTAAGAAGCTATATCTTTTCTTCTACACATACGAACTTGCTAAAATTTGCCCTAGAACTTCTTTTTAGTGTGAAAAAGTAGTGAGTGTAATACCAGCCAAGATAGTCTAATAGTTTAATTGTAAAAAACTATTTTGTCTCAGTAGAATGATTTTTGTTTATTTTTTATTTTTTTAATTATTTACAATTCAACAATTATTGTTAATAAGCAGATGTCATGTTAGTTTTTAATATTATTTGTAATTTTGCAATGAAGGATCCTAATTTTTCAAAAATAGGGGCCCGGGCCCCTATCTGTTATGTTTCGTCTCTGTCGGCTGCTAGCTGGTAGCTGCTAGTTTCAGCTTCATGACTTGGTTATCTATATGTTGTTAGGAAATAAGATTAATAAAGTTTTTTACCCTAATTTCCGGTCTCTTCAATGACCATTTCACTGTCATCTTTTAATTTTTCTTGGATTTGAATATTAGAGCATCTTTAGCGGTTTCTGCTCACGTGGATAAGGAATTACATGGCTATACAAATGCGTCTGTCAAGTGATCATGGACTAACCTTCGCAACATCATTATTTCGATGAATCACCATTGGTTATCAGGTTTATAGATGTTTGTGTTCAGTAGTATACTTTTGGGTTCATCACTTAGGTTTACATTCAAGTAATTAACACCTACACAAACTTACTATCTCACAGTTTCGTCAACTGTTTCATCATTCGTTGTGTTTTTTCAATTTTCATCCTGTCTATCTGTTGCCAGTCTTCCAATGCTCCGTGTGTTCTAACATTTTGCATTTTCCTTCTGATCTTTTTTCTCGGTGTTTCATTTTCTTCATTCTCCTATTTTCCTTTCTATGTTCCTATTTTTCTTTCAGGTGTCCCCGGAAGTATGGCTTAAATCGAATAGGGGCGTGGGCAAGGTCATTTCCACTATTTAAACCTGAGAATGTCGGTGAATTTTTTTACGTTTTTTTTAAGATTTTTTCCTTAGAGCACTACGCGAAGAGATTGAAAAAAAAAAAAACATAAATTGGTGTTAACTTTTGAACCGTAAAAAAGTCCACCGACATTCTCAGGGTTAAAAACCTTTCCCACGCCTATAATAGATTTGATCCATACTTCCAGGGTCACCCTGTATATCAAGTTATCATCACCATTTTTTTTTTCTATTAGCCTTATGTTGCGTTCTCAAATTTATCTGCTTTTTTTCCCCTCTCTTTAGTATAATCTTCATTAGGTTAGGTTAGGCTTCATTAGGGTAAACTTTCCCATTCAGGACAACTTTTCTGTTTTACGCTAGCACCATCGCTTTTCCAGGTCTGCGAGGTGCTTGCTTAAATGTGCTTTGCTCCTAATATATCCTAGTTATCCATGTCAGATATTTTACTGTTTACTGTTAGCCTGCATCATCCCATTGCTGGGCAAAGGCTTTTCCCCATGACTTCCAGCTCATTCGATCCAGGGCTAAACTGGACCACTGATCGTTTGTTTTGTCCAACTCGTGCCGACATCTTTTATGGGGTCTGCCGCGACGCCTTCTAGCTGTGTCAGGGCTCCTCGTGGTGGTTATTTTGGCCCACAGACAGATCATTGGGCATACGGCAGACATGACCAGCCCAGTCCCACTTCAGGTTAGCGGCTTTTTGACCAGCGTCAGTAATCTGTGTTTTTTTTTTGGAGCGCAGTGTGGTGTTGCGAATATGGTCTGTCAATTTGACGCCTAAAATACTGCACTCCATTTCACGTTGGCAAACCTTGAGTTTGGACTTTTGAATACTTGTCGAAGATCAACTATGGGTTCCATAGATCAGAATGGGAAGGATGCACATTTCCATAATTGTTCGCTTTAGGGCCAAAGGCAGAATTCCTTTCATAAGCTCTTTCATGGACCAGCAGCTCTTCCAAGCACTTTCGGTTCGTCTTAAGACTTCCTTGTCTGGACTGGAAAAAGACTAACTGGCCCAAGTAGATGTATTCATGGACACATTCCAATTCCTCACCATTCACATTCCTATATTTAGTGGTGTTTGACATCAGCTTGGTCTTCGTCATGTTCATCGCCAGTCCAGCCTCAAGGCTTGCATCACTGAGTTGGTTTAGCATCAGCTCCAGTTCTGCCGCCGTGGAGTAAAATATGACAATGCCGTCAGCAAAGCGGAGGGTTTTTTAACCGCACCCCGCCGACTGTCAGATATTTTATGGTTGACAATTTTTTATATACCATACTATTAAGCTGTGTTTGAGGAACTTCCGTTGCATCTATTGATAAAAAGAAGCCTTACATTTACCCATATTTTATTAAAGGTAACCACACGAAGCAACGCTGCACAAACATGCATTATGAAAACAAGCAATTACAGGCTTTGGTCGTTGCCGCAACGTGTCTGTGTAACATTTAGTTTGACGGATGATTAAAGTGTAGGCAGTTATTTTGACCTCACAAGCAAGCCACTCTATTTCAATATTAACGAACAATACACGTCTTACGTTGACTCTGCCATAAGATTGGCGTCCCTAACCGCCCTATTTCTAATCGTCCGTCCTTTTCTAAAGCACGTCGCCTTTCATGGGGCGGTATACCCCGTCGTAAATGATGGCCACCTTCATAAAAACATCACATGATCCGTAGATCAATTTCTGTAATTTACTACCGTTTTACGTCTTTATGGGGACCATGGTCCATCAACGCTTTATGCCTGCTCAAACAATTAAATATTACCTTTTATATCTGGTTGCATCATGTAAGTTTGCGGCACTTGCTGAACGGATTGGCTGACATTTTGCAAACTGGTTTGTTCTAACTTTACACGCTAGTAAACAAAATGTTCAAAGCATTTTACAATGATGTAGATTCATTGAAGTAAACAATATTTAATTAAAACACCGAGGATAACTGTGCAGTTAAAATGTTCACGTTGTAATCAGAGAATGGCCTTTTTGTCACGGTGTATTTTTACTTCAAGCGTTTTAAAACAGCCTCTTGGTACGATGTCATCTATTAAATTGATAGTGGTTATGGATTCCATTTTTATGGTCAAGTTTAACGTATAGAAATAAGGTTAATTACAAAACAATACCATTTATTTCATTATCAAGATATAAATCGCTGACTACTTATGGACACAAAACTTTTTCGTTAACATCATGATGAAGGCTTAATAAAAAAACTTGAACGAACAATAATTAAAAATCTTAGGACAAAAATAGAATGAAGGAGCGGGCGGAGGGATTTCTCGAGTCTAACATCTGTTCGCAAGTAACTGCTTAGCAAGGGACAACCAGGTGCCAAGGCTCGGGGGACCAAGGGTGCGACGACCTCGGGCCCTATCGCTCGTGTTCATCGTCATGCAGACGTCACAACATCTATCACACGCAAATATTGACTCTCCTTCAAACAATTTAAAGATCAATTTGGAATTTCCTACAGGCTCCTGACATTGCGAGAAAATCTTCAATTATCCCTAATTTATTCATGCGATATTTAAACTTTTAAGATTGTAGGTTTGTCTTTGTGTCTAATAATTTGATATTTAGATGTTCTCTAGCAGAACTTACTTTCATCATAGTAGCCGCCGGCATTTTTATTTTACTAGCCAGATGACCCTGATGTCAAAGTGAGATGATAAAATTATCTACATTGTCAATGCCAATAGGTACGCTGCAAAAATACTGTGCGTTTTATATTAAAGTTTTTAAATAGATTAAATTCTATTATTTGCACTTTTATTCTTATTGTTTGTAAATTCAGAAGTTTGCTAATCCTTTAGAAATTAGCTTCAAAAAAATAAAATATTGTCTTAGTTTTGGGTCGATTTAAGGTGAGTATCGAGAAAGATGGTTTCATTGATGAAACTAATATTTTTTATTTTTTAGTCCAGTAACACTAGCAAATATGGCATACTTTGTACAATGTGGATATCCGGTACCGATACCTACTTTTAAATGCACGTGACAAAGTACTTGTACTCCATAAAGAGTCATTCGCTACAATCAATTCTAATAAAAACTGAAATTCGATCTCAGCATTGCAGAATGGACTAGTAAGTAAGCACTAGGTATTTCTTTTAAAACGGCCATGATTCATTCAATCAACCCAAAGGTTTTCTAAGGCGATTCGTGGGACACTCATTCGGCAGCGTTACAAAAGTGATTCATGGCTTTCAATGGACTCTATGCCCAGGAAAAAAGACCAGGTGGCACGCTTACAAAGCAGCAACAAAAAAACGGCCACCAAACCTGCAGCACATCACATGGGAGAGTGTATGGGAATTTGGATTTAGGCAGTATAAAGAGAGTGTTGATAATCGTTTAGCAAAGTTGGATAATAGTTAGGTGCCCGTGATCTTAGGTCGAAACAAAATAAATGTATCGTTGTTAAACACGTGCATGGACCGGGGAATCATAATCAGGTGGGCGACCAGCTTTGAATGACGCTACAAAATTGTTTATATTGGCAACGCAAACTTTTTGGTATCTCGATTGCTTTGAAGCCTGCTGTTTCGATAACTTTATGTAATTTGTTTGCATGACGTGAACAATGTCACTGCGTTTTTATAATAATCAAATAAGGAAATGGGGCTGGCGTTGTGGTGAAATGAGTGACCCAATATTAATATATATTGCGTTTTCCTTTCTAATATACTAAGATAGGCGTTTAGCAGTAAGTGTTCTGTTTCCTATGAACTTTCAAGACAATCACGAACATTTTTAAGAAGCGAATGAATAAGTATAATTGCAGCAAAAATGTGTACATGTTATTAAAATTTTTGGTGAAACAAGACAAAATTTGTTATTTCTCCTTGGATTACTAAGTTGGAATTGAATAGTAATTCCAGTTAGTAATCAATTAGGTAATTTGGTGTTTTGTATCACAAACAATACAACAATGAGCTTGTTAGCATTTCCGTTTTTGCAGACTACTGGATTCAGTTCAGTTCCGATCACTTCCGATGCAGAAATTGTAATGGTTTTGTAAAAACGCTATTACACACTTTTAATAAGAATCTTGATTGACAGTTGATTTCCTATTTTTAATCAAAATTTAAGTTTTTTTTTTAATTCGCATAGTGAAATTAACTAAAAAGAATCAATAAAGATGATCCAAAAAAAGTTAAAATAAAAATCCTCAATTGCGGCGACACTCTGAAACATACTTGATCCCTAGACACTTTTGATGTGTAGTTGTGATCGTTAGTTATCCTTAGTCAACGACAACTGGAATGGCAAATGTTACAATGTTAAAGAAAAAATCGAGCACCGTGCTATTATTAAATTCCTTGCAAACAAGGAAACGAAAACGAAGAGATGGTGGCTGTTTCCCAAGATTCTGCACCTTCGTTATCTACGGTTCAGAAGTGGTCAAGTGAATTTAAAACGGGGCAGAGAGAGTATTGAAGACGATAGTCGCACGGGCGGCCCGGTTACTGCCTCTACGGAAGAAAACGTGAAAAAATTTGAGAAGCGATGCTGGAGGATGCCCGAATGAAGATCAAAATGATAGCAGAGATGACCCATCCACCAAAAGACGGTGTAAACTGACCACCGGTGTGTTGCTTCTTCACGACAACGCTCCGGTTCACAAGGCGCGTGTTTCCAAAGCTGCTGTGCGAGATTGTGGTTTCGAAGAAATTAACCACCCACCCTATAGCCCGGAGTGATTATTATTATTTGTTCCCTAATTTGAAAAAAGACCTTCGTGGGAAACGATTTTCCAACGATGAAGGATGAAGAGCTTAAGGCGGCAATAAATGCGCATTTTTCAGAGAAATAGGAAAGTTATTTTTTACAGGGTATTCAAAAGTTATTTTCGAGATGTAATAAATGCATTGGGGTAATGGGGGTTTACATTGAAAATTAAAGTTATTTTAGGGTAATTCCATGGAAAACGCTACCGCAGCATATTTTTTTAAAATGCTGTTTTTAAATTAAAATGTATCTGAGGATAATCTTAAAACCCCATATTTTAATAAAACATCATAAATTTTTTAATTAGTTTTTGATTTTATTATTTTTTTACATGTTAAAGTTAGGTTGCTATGTATGATTGATGGTGGTTTATTTTAATCGTAACTGACAACACCGAAAAAAAGAAAACTACCGTCAGATTGACATTACGCGTCCCGCCATTAGAAAAGAAAAGGTTTCTAACAGCTGGTGTGTGAAATATTATTTGGTAAGTTTAATAATTCTTTCGATTTATTTAACTTTTAAATGATGCCTCATCCCTGTAACACCCGTTACAAAAAAAGTGTATTTGTTTATTTAGCGGCTAAGTTAATGCACGCATTATAAAATGCATTTGAGAAAGTAAGGTTATGATTGAGAACTACTAATATTTGCTATTTATTTGATGATTGACTTATTTGCTTGTGAAATATTGGCGAGTAATGGTGTGTAACACCCGTTACGTAACGGGTGTTACTAAATTTTGATATGGCTTGTTAAAAACTAATGAAAAGTTAATTTGCTAGTTTGGTGAAGCTTTTGAAGGTTTTAACATTTAGGAGTTCTCCATAAATTACATTGACACGGTTTTGGGTGTCTTTTCGCGCACATCATTAACATTTTTCATTTTGCTATGAACTGGGTTGAATAAAATATTTGTATGTTATTCTTACTTCTTATTGTGTAAGTACCTAACTGGCTACCTCTAGTTTCAGAGTTCTTCAAGCAGCCTCTGAGAACCCGACAGGTCTCTAACATGGCTTAACAGCTGTTACATTTCAGCAAAAACGTCGAAAATTTAACATAATTACGTGATTTATTAGCGGGCCCCTAAAAATATCTGGCGCTTAATGCGGTACGGTTTGCTTTGCTTAGGTTGTGTTTGCTATTGTTTTAGATTAACGATGCCTTCAGCGAAAGATAGAATGAAGAAATATAGACAAAGACTGAAAGAAAATCCCGAAAGACATGCGGAACACCTGCAAAAAGAAAAGGAGAGGGACAGAAAAAGAAGAGAAGCTGATAAAGAAAAAATTGCACAAGATCCAAACTTAAAAGCTATAACTAGACAAAAAACTAGAGACCGTGTTAGAGCTTTCAGAGAGAAACTGAAAGCTGCAAAAAGTATAGATTCGATTTCGTCTTCTTCTATGGGCAGTTATAAATGTTTGCACTTTTGGGAAAGCTGTTAGAAAATTAAAAAAGAATCTTCCAGACTCTCCACTCAAAAAAGTAGCTGTTGTGAAAAAACTTGCATCAGAAATACTGGGTTGTGATTTAGGTAAACATCAAAAGAAAGAGAAAACAAAAGACGAGAGCGCTGAAAAAGCTGTACGGGATTTCTACTACAGGGACGATATAGGTAAGTCGGCAGGCTCCGGGTATTGATGTTAGTGAGCAGTAGGCATAATAGAAGTTCCTTTATTGTTTAAATGACAAAAATTTGATTAAATAAACATTTATTACTACAAAAATTGGTTTAATTTTGTACTCGTAACACCCGTTACATTCAGCTGTAACACCCGTTACAGTTTTATATTTCTACGAAAAATCCTGTTTGTATTTTTGTTTTAATATGAGTAGTCTATGAAATTCAGAATCTATTTAGCTTTGTGTTCACATTTTTTTTACCAATGTAAAGCAAAACATTTCGCAGACTTTTGCTTTTGTTGCGATTAAGCCGGAAGTATGAGACAAAATCTTGTAACGCCCGTTACGCACATATCTTGCTCTTAATTTCTTTACTGCTGCCTGTAACTGTTAATTTCAATACAGATGACGAAAAATAATCCTAGGTGGAGGGTGTTAAGCTAATAAAATGTAAATGTTTTCTTCTTGCATCATTAATTAATCGTCAAGTAGAAGTGTACGACCTGTAACACCCGTTACATGGAATGAGCCTTTAATTGAATTTACAGTCTTTTTTCATGCCGATACCGAGAATACATTGAACGCCCCTCGTATCATGTAAGTTTTTCTTTTAAAATTTACTAGCTGAGAATACAAAGGATTTCGGCGGGGTAATTCCGTAACACGCTATCAGTAGCAATGATTTTCAAATTGACAGTTCAACAACTACTTACGTTCTTGAGCAGATAAATTTTTCGAACGTGGGAAGCAATTGGATTAGCAATATCCTTCAAAATGATTAAGATAATGATTTGATAGCGTGTTATGCAATGAGGGTTTTCTGAAATGACGTTCGCTAGGTGGCAGCACTGGCACGTCAGGTCCAGGCATCTGTCACAGAGCCTATATTTTCTTTAGTCATGACGGAATGATGAACAAATGAATGAATCGAATGATGAACGTCATCATATATTTTATATTGGAAGATCTCTTGTGACAGTGGTGCCAACTGGTGTCGTAAATTTTCACGAAAACCCTCATTAGGGTGCGGTATATTATGTCAGTCTGTCCGATTGTCTATTACACGGGGAAATCCAAAGAGAACATAGGAAGTCACATATATATAATAAAAATAACTATCAGCGGTAGATTGATATCGGTGATGTGCGGTTATTAAATAGTCATATACATAATAAAGAGAGTAGTTACAGTTATTTACTTAATAGGAAAAATGATGTTTATACATTAATTTATTATATCATTTAATTTTAGTAATTATGGTGATGAGGATTTATCGTTAATATTGTTAACGATTGTATGGTCTAGTCGCATCTAGATGGAATCTAAGCTATTGTTCTGTAGCCTTTGTTTTTTTTAAATTGGTACTTTTTTTCTTTTAGCCTATATTATCCCACTGCTGGGCAAAGACCTCCCACGTATTCTCCACCTTTCCTTGTGCTGTGCCTTCTCCGTCCAATCGGTTAGGAATGAGTCCAAATCGAAACGTCAACGTTTCTTGGGTTGCCTCGGTGACGACGCCCGTCTTTGGGCACCCACTGTGTGACGTCTTTGGCCCATCTGTCTGGATGCATCCTATAAGTGTGGCCTGCCCAGTCCCACCTCAGCCTCGCAGACTTGTCGCCAACATCGGCGATACCTGTCTTGGAGCATATGTGGTGTTGCGAATTTGGTCGGCGAGTTTAATTTTTAAGATACTACCTACGCTTAATCGCTCTTTGGCAAACCTTGAGTTTGGAATTGTAAGACTCTGTTAAAGACCAAGTCTGAGCGCCATATGTTAGGATAAGCAGGATACACATGCCGACGACCTTGCGCTTTAGTGAAATAGGAAGGTCGCCTATCATTAGGTAGCTATTAAAAAAAAATCATCATGGGGATATCCATATGCTTAATTTTCGCCCTATAGGTACCATATTCCCCTTTTTTTTCCCTGCATTTAATTAATTTAATCCACACATTAATCACAGTTAGACCAATGAAGATATACATAGGAAAGGCATGTAAGGATGTAAACGTAACCCATTGTCGTAGAAGCTGATCAATTCTTTTCTTTATTCCGCTATTACAGATGCCAGCACATCAAGCTACCCAAACTGTCAAATTTTCCAAATCAACATTGAACTTTATGCTTTAGCGAGAAAGTTGAAAATCTAAAAGAAATTTGACAGATTGTAGTAGCTTGATGTGCTTGGCGTCTGTACATGGTGTAGGTACTTTGACATTCCTTGTTGCAGAGCCAATATTAGTAAGTGTAAACAGAAGTCACAAACCTAAAAACATGTTTACAGTATATGTAATTTTTTCAGCTCGTCATAAAAAACATTACAAAGTAGCTACCTACTTTGTTATGTTTTTTGACCTACGTCTGCGCAATTAGTTGATTATCTAATTGTGTTGATGAACACGAAAATCATTGCAGATAAACATTATGTAATACTGTGTCCATAAGTTATCATTGGAAACAGTAATGAACTTCGAACGATATATTCATATAATGTGAAGTTAGTGCCATTGCCATTATTAATCATAAGTCTTAATGATTTGGAACGGTGGAAGTTTTGAGGAGCATAGGCGTAATTACATTATCTATGTCAATGGAAAGCATAACAAACTATCACGTTTTGCAAAATCATCAGAAACAAAGTATTCATTAAGTTATTGGTACCTACGCCTATTATATACATATATGTACTTACATAAAATAAATCAATAAACAAAATATCAATGGAATTTATGAAATAAAATTACGTAAGTGGTCTCTACCGCAGATTTGTAATAACTTTACCTGTACATAATACGTCCCTAATCAAATGTACAATTATAATAGCGAGTGCGACCTTTTCATAATTTCAAAATTCAATCGTCCTCATTCTACTAATCGTTGTGATTTTGATAATGACTTCCTATCAATGGTAATGAAACAGATGCACGCTAATGAGGTGTCGTAAATCACATAACGAGGTCACACTACATGTAGGGAAAAGTAGATTATCTTTACAACTGTCAACAAGACATCATTCTAATACTTGAGAAACATTATGATGTTGAAAATTGTTATAAAAATGTTTCACTAGGTATTTATGTAAGACAATTTAATTAAAGGTTGATTATAATAGGATAATAACACCAGTTTTAATTTCACAATTTGATGAGCAAGTGGTAAACAAGTGGCCAAATTGTTTAGAATTTAGAGGAAAGATTTTTTGTACTGTATAAGTAATCCGGCAGCTGTTGGTACTTTCACCTGCGCGGGCGGCGCCCGAACATTGTCATTGCGGCTATGCGCCCGATTCGCTTACCTAATATACGGAGTTTGCGAAACTAGGCCCAAACGGCTAGACACGCGCTGAATGCCTACTGTTTAGAAATAGGAGCAATCTGATTGGTTAAATAAACTTGCATTTTTAAATAACCAAGCCTTGGAAATGGTTAAATAAACTTTAAGCTTTCATTTAATTACCTGAAAACTAGATTTAATGTTATAAAGTGTGCCAAACTAAATTCAAGACTTTTTTTGTTAAATCCGACAGCAAAAAATTCGGGTGATCAATACAAAAATATACGACGGGCTTAAAGTGTTTTGTTTATGCAAAGGCAAAAAAAACATTATCCTGCAGTTATTTTTTTCTGCCATGCAACAGCAGGAAACACTGCTTGAATAAAACTCACCCAAAACTGGTTTTTAAACTTTGTGAGGCGACGATTTTATTATACAGATGCCAGCACATCGAGCTACTACAACAATCTGTCAAATGTCTTTAATAGATTTTCAATTTTATCACTAAAGCATAAGGTTCAAAGTTGATTGGGAAAATTTCAGTTTCGGGTAGCTTGGTGTGTTGGCATCTGTACAATGACTTGATAGAGAAAACTATTGTTTCTAGTTGTTTTCAGGCTGAAACAGGTTTACTTTAATTGTTTTGCTTTGAAAGGTGTCTTAAATTATACTGGCTTGACCAGTATAATACTAACATCATATTCAATTACTACAGACAATTAAGCCAGCAGCTTATATAATAATAAATTTAGAATAATAGCTTTATTACAATATATAGACAGAAAGTTTATTACTTTGGAAATTTGTTGCTTAGTTCATTAAAAATGTTGCAGAAATTCTTCAGGAATTTCCAGTTCTTAGATAGTAAATAACTTTCCTGTAAAAAGTCATGAAGTAAAAAAAACTTAAATTTACCGAAATTGTTGGTAAAAGAGGAAGTACTTACAAGTTACAATCATTGCAATTTAAACCTTACGCCCACCAGTGGCATTATAAAAGTTAGATGGTTAGTGTTGGTGATTTGCAATGACTATATTAAATTTTATTACTTTCCTTTATTGATTTCAGAATATTTTTTATTTGTTTATAATTCCTGAAGCTACCATCGTAGTATGTTAGAATATTTCACTGTCTGTTGAGTCAAGTGAAGCAACAAGTGCAATAAACCTTGCTCTTCAAAATTTCTACAACCAAGTATAAATTTTAATTCTTTATGAATAAAGCATACAATGCTTGGAAAATAACTGTATTACAGACATAAGACTAATTAGGAGTACAATTTTTTAGAAGAGTTTTACTTACGTCTTTTGGGTTTTGAGTAAATAACTTTCACCAGCAGTTAAGTGACCTACAGGTTTTTTTTCTTAATTTTTCAACTTAATAGTGGGTATGATTTTAGTTAAATGGACTTTGTTTTATTTCACACAGTTCTTAATAATACATCATTGTGTACCTACCGACCATTGTCAAATACATGGAATATCTTACAAAACTGTCAATTCCATACATAAGTAGTACCTACTTTAATTTTGTTTTTATTGGAAAGTAAGAATTATGTTTTATTATATTGATAATACAAATTGCATAACATTGAACCTAAGTATGTCTAACTATTTAGTGAAGAATATCTTTCTTGCAACAACACATTACTTATCAAAGAAAATAAACTATATTATAATACAGCACAAAATTACACACTATTACAAAATAAATTTTAAGATTTTCAAATAGTATTTAATATTCGTATTAATGTACATCAATTAACAATATGGTTAATAATGTTGTGAAGTTATCAGAAGTTTCTCAACACGGTTGTTGCAACAACTCGTAACTCATTCATTAAACTATGCAACATTACCTTGTCTACATGAGTGGCTGTTATAGCTTCTAAAACTAATATTGGACACATTCATCGTCATTCAAATATTCATTGTGAAAGATTGAAATGCACAACCTGGTTCTGTTAGTAATTGAATGCTCTAGAGCGGGACAGCATAGTCGTTCACCTGTTCTGATCAATACCTCAAGTTGACTGGTCTGTAAGGTGGTAATCAACTTGTAAGTTGATGACCTAGATTACATACCTTTATAATATGCAAGTAGGTTAGCAGTTTCTTTAAAATTCACAGAAGTAGTTTTCAGTGTAGGTATTATCTGAATTACTTTCTAAGGATTGATAAGACTGGAATTCAATTGGCTAATAAGGCAGTGTCATTCATTTGTACTATACTCAAAGTGGTAGGTATCACAATTGGTTTGCTGGCCTTGCTATAAAGTATTTCCCCTTTTTAATAGTTCTCAGAATATGAATTCTGCTAATTCTAAGAAACCATTAAATCCTCAGATACTACTATCTGAAGATTTAATGGTTTCTTAGAAAAACATTTCATTACTTAATCACTGTTACAACAGAAATGTTTTGATTATTAAGTATGTCAAAGTTGAGAGAATGAGGGGTGAAATAATAATATAGAAAAATAGAATTACTTTTAAATTTTGTTTCAGCATTTAATAATAGGATAAACTTCTTAATAGGTTACAACAGACCTGAACTAGGAACAGTGTTTTAATTAAATAATGTAACACTAGTGGCACTTTTTACAACAAACAGGATGTTATATTCATTGAATAACAATTTCAGTTCTAATAACCTATCCTTACTTAATTCTATATTATATCAGTAATAACGTAAGATACTAAGAGCAAATATTTATTATCAGCAACTTAGAACTATAGTTCATAAATTAAATAGATAATTACTTGACCGTAACATTATCATTATCAAACATACAGCGCCATCTTTTGTCATAATGTAGTACTAAGTAAAGAATTGTTTATTAGTGCTAAGAAAAAAAAGTTGCCTTGAAATATAATCTGTACCAAACAGTACTTGTTTCTTATTTTTATAGTACTGAAGGAACTGTTTCCTGAAATCCTTTAATGAAAGCAAAAAGAGAAATTATCTTATTGCAAATATTGTTTTACAATAATGAAACTAACTTGAGGTTTAGAACTGTTATGTTTGATTTCCATTGCTTGATGCAATCACAAGGCACAGGCAATACTTTTAAATTATTGCATGATTCTTGACATTGAAAATGTATTTCCCATTTTCATTTTATTTCAACAGAACCTTTACTGAAAAATGATTCTTGTTACATGATAAAATACTGCTGAAATGTTAGAAATAATTTGTAATTGTTCATTAGAAAATTAGAGGCAACATTAGTGGGCAAACTTGCATAGTCAGGCAAAATGTTGACAATATTTTAGAAATGTGTAGTCAGCCATTATCTGTTTCTTTGCATGAAATATGATATTACACTATGTTCCATTTATTTTTCAGTTCTTAAATCCATGATTGAGAAATAATTTCTTTTAGAAACCAATTCATAGTTCCTGCAATACAGATTCTACAGAAATATTCCTTTACAAACAAGTTGTTGTTCAATTTTCTGGTGCAGATGATAATGCGAATCTGATTGCATAAAAAACCAAATTAGACTATTAGAATCAACTACATCGACAAACATTGCGTGGTGTTTTTCCAGTAGGTAAACCCGATAAGTAAGACTTGTTCGTCTTGAATGTTTATAATCTGAATTCAATTGATATCTCTCGCAGGGGCACAATCTCTCCTAACGTAAAACGGTAGCGAGGAAAAAAAGAACGATTTGTAACATAACTCCACGGTAAACGTCGAATTCCGCAACAATAAGTCCGAATTCTCTAATTATAGCCGTATGAAATGTAAATCTGTGAAAATAACAGAGCAAATTTTCTACATGTTGACGTGGCGTGACATTGGAGAGGAGTTTAAATCGCAATGCTACCTACATAAACTTGTTTGGAAGCCAATTATCATAATTAGAAAACTGATTTGTTGGATTCTAACTACTAAATTTGCAGTTTCATTTCAATTACTGTAATAAAAGTATGGCGCCTGACATTGTTGGCTTATCTTTATTTTGGTCTAACAATATGGCGATTGGACTTACCCTATTATTCCTAAGGAAGTCTTCAATAGCTTTCAGCGCTGAATCCGTTAATTTCACAAACACTAGTTCCTTGTTTTCTTTATAAGTAGACTCCGATGATAACCCATACTGAACACCTGCTGGCAAGGCCGCCATTTCTTATTCACTATTCGCACTGTGGACCAGCTGACTCCTTTGCTAGTCGTCACGATTCATATCATTCACACATTTTCTTAACCGTAATCACAAATTCACAACCTATATAAAATTATAATTACAACAACAAAAGGGTTTTAGAAGTCCAAATTAACAATCTTTTTGTAACCCCATCGACTCGGCCTTTGTTGGCAGCGCTCTCAGTCTGCAAGGCCGCACTGACTGTCATGCGCAATGGCGCTTTTGACAGGAAACGCGAGCATTCACTGCGACACTAGCGCCAATACGCAGTTGGTAACAAGTATTTTAAACTGAGACTGAGACTAACTTCAGACCTGTCGAAATTTACAATATTTTTTTAATTTTCGCTCAATAACAAATGAAAATCTGTGATTTTACAATGAAAAACTCATGAAAAGTGTTTACTTCGTCTTTTTAACTTCAATTAAGTGGCAATGCGTTAGTTTTAAATACTATTTCACTGCACTAAATTTTGGAGGTTATGTTTCATCTAGTTTCGTAAGACACCTCACTTACGTGTTATTGCTTCTCGTATCTGTCGAGGTCAGTTTTAAAAACTATTTATGGTTGCAAACCTATTTATTGATAACACATTTGCAATTCCATCACAAACGGTGAGTATCTATTTAGTACCTACCTATACTTTCTTGTGTCGTGTTTAAGTTAGGAATGTGGTTTAGTAAATCTACAAAATCTGTTCTAGATTTGGCAAAAGTTTAACCTAGATTTATTTATAATTTTTCAGAATTTGCTTATATATTAGCCATGGCTACTTGGGAAGAAAAGAAACAACTAATAACTCGCAATTTGCAAGAATTCCTGGGTGATGAAAAGCTCACTGAAATCTTGAAACAAAGAGATCTTAAAGTCTATTGGGGTACAGCAACAACCGGACGGCCTCATGTGGCTTATTTCGTCCCTATGTCGAAGATAGCCGACTTTCTAATGGCTGGATGTGAGGTGACTATACTGTTTGCTGATTTACATGCTTATTTAGACAATATGAAAGCACCTTGGGAACTTTTAAACCTCCGTACTCAATATTATGAAGCTGCTATCAAAGCAATGCTTCAATCAATTGGTGTACCACTAGAGAAATTAAAGTTTGTAAAGGGTACTGAATATCAGCTTAGCAAAGAGTACACTCTTGATGTGTACCGTATGTCATCTGTCATAACAGAACATGATGCTAAAAAGGCAGGAGCGCAAGTGGTGAAACAAGTTGATCATCCATTACTTAGTGGGCTTTTATACCCAGGACTCCAAGCTTTAGATGAAGAATATTTGAAAGTCGATGCACAGTTTGGCGGGGTTGATCAAAGAAAAATATTTGCAATGGCTGAGAAATATTTGCCACAACTAGGATATGCTAAGAGAGTGCATTTAATGAACCCTATGGTACCTGGTCTCACGGGTGGAAAAATGTCAGCATCCGAAGAAGACAGTAAAATTGATCTTTTAGACAACCCTGCTAATGTTAAAAAGAAGCTAAAAAAAGCTTTTTGTGAACCTGGCAATATTACTGATAATGGTGTTTTATCATTTACCAAGTATGTAGTGTTTCCTCTAATGAAAGGTAATGAAACCTTCAAAATAAGTAGAGCACCTGAGCATGGTGGTAATGTTGAATATACAAAATTTGAAGATCTTGAAAGTGCATATGCTAAACAGGAAATTCATCCAGGAGATTTGAAAGCTAGTGTTGAGTTAGCTATAAACAAGCTTTTAGGTCCTATTCAAGAAATATTCAAACAACCCAAGCTTCAAGAGCTGACCAGAAAAGCTTACCCACCTCCAGCTAAAGTTAAAGGAAATGCACCTGCAGCTGATGAAGTAACACCTGCAAAACTCGATATTAGAGTTGGACGTATAGTGGAAGTTTCTAGACATCCAGATGCTGATGCTCTCTATGTTGAAAAGATTGATTTGGGTGAGGAAGAACCAAGAACTGTGGTTTCAGGTCTAGTAAACTTTGTGTCTATAGAAGAGATGCAGAACCGAGATGTAGTGGTTCTCTGCAACTTGAAACCTGCTAAAATGCGTGGTGTCGAATCCAAGGGTATGGTTCTCTGTGCTTCTGTTGATGAACCTAAACAGGTTGAGCCGCTCTTCGCCCCAGAGGGCAGCAAACCAGGCGATAGACTGGTAATAGAAGGATATGAAACAGGGGAGCCTGATGATGTTTTGAATCCCAAGAAAAAAGTTTGGGAAAAGTTGCAAGTTGACTTAAAAACTAATGAGAGCCTTCTGGCAGTTTGGCAGGATAATAAACTGATTAGCAAAGTAAATGGAAACCCTGTTACAACTAAATCTATGAAGAATGCACCTATAAAATAGATGCTTAATTTATTTATTTGATTGCTATTTACTACAACTCTGGCATTTTCTTAGCATTTGCTACACGATCCTCATTAAATACTTTTCCAGCAGAATTATAATTTATTTATTGAACATTTAAAATAAAAAAATATATATATTTTTTAGCTTTGTATTGTTTAATTTGAATCACAATCATACATTTTTTATAACAAACAAGCCATTTTCTGGCTTTGTAGCTGTTTACTTTAAGCGCCATCTTTTGGATATATTTTGGTGTCTGCAATAGTCATCAGGTGGCGCTTTTGTGTTGAATAACAAGAATAAAAGAAAAATAAATAATTTTTAAGTTAGTATCTTCCATTATAGTGGTTCCTTTTTAATTGTATCATTTTGAGAGCTTTTTTGTGCCTCCTGACTAATAGATTCTTTTTGCCACTGAAGTAAACACATTTCGTATTGACTTGGACTATCTACAATTTCATCCAAAAGTAATAAGATTTTTCTTCGAAAAACTCTCATTTGACATTCGGTTAACGCATTAACTTCTGGCAACAAACTTAGTAGAAACATTTTTCTTGAGTCGTCGACCACCTCATTGTTATGATTTGGTCTTTGTTGCAAATATTTAATGAAGTTGTCGCTAGTCCTAGATTTTTTTCTTGAAGGTTCCGGAATTTCGATTTCTTGATACTGAAGTTGTAAGGGAGAAGTGACTTTATCATGATCGTGGTAACCATTTACTTCTTCATCTGTTTCTACATCTATTTGTTGCAAAACAGTCTCTTGTAGTTTTGAAGATCTGATGTATGGTAATACAAATTCCATTTCATCGTGCAAATAATACTTCCTCTTCCCTGTTCCATCTGGGTTTAGTCTCAAACTCCGCAACAGACCATAACGCAGATTTTTCCACTTTTCTTTACATTCGGCAACTGAAACAGTAAAATAAAACCTCTTTGTTTAATCTCTACAGATAAGCATTATCACAAAAATCACATTTTTATTACCAACCTACTTATGTATAATAATCACAATCTTGGTTTTTTTTTGTACCTACCTAAAGTCAAGTCGTCTATATCCCCATTTATTTATTATGCGCCAAATGCATGCGATGCCAAATGCAACTCTATCGTACCTACCTACTTACGTCTCGTCTCGTCTCTTGTCAAATTAATAAAAACGTCTTACCTGACATTAGAGTTTGGCTGGCCACATCGTGCCACGCTTTGTCACTTATATCCTTTTTCAGGTACTCAGCTAAATTATAATTGTACAGACAAGGAAACTTTTCAATTGCTTTCACTAATTGCATGTTTTTGTCGCACATGATTGTGAAAATGTTGCCGCCTTGTTAGTGCTCGTGCTCGAGTTGGACTGGCGATGGCATGGCGTCATGTCAGCTACGCGACATGGCGCTATTCGTGTTGCGTCGTTGTCGCGGTGACGCAACTGCCATATCGAGCTCCTATTGGTCACTGTCATTTACCTCATATTTGAATACATTCACTGAGTGCAGTGGCCAGTGTCGCGAGCGCCGACTTGAAGCATAATTTTATAGGTACCTATAATCGGAGTTTGTTGTTTGTAGAATAAGGAAGCAATAGGAAAACAATGATAAATAAATACAAAACTATCGCTATGCATTTAGCGTCACAAGTAGGTATTTTTAGTTTTCCAATGCCCATCTCGCAGCGGTCGTTCATATAGTATTATAGTCATTGATATTATATTATTGTATCCGCTGTAGTGTACCTACCTACGGGTACCTACCTTATTTTTGAAGCAACCTAACTTCAGTAGGTAGGTACCTAGTTACTTGCTTGGTTTTTGGGAGGTTCAGAGAGGGGGAATGCACTATTTTCAGCAGTAGCGCTTTATACATTCGGTTATCATAATAATCTGGGGCTAAAGGTCACTATTGAAACTGCAACTTAGTTATAGGGAAGTCGGTAGGTATACTAGCGTCTACAGCTGTAAGTAGTGTGTGATTTCAAATCACTGATTAGAGCAGTAGGTCTACCTTTAAACTAGCCATACCTAGTATACCTACCTAAACCCCTAATTGCGTAACTGTTAACACACTATCAATCTCTATCTGAAAATCATTTTGAAGGATATTGCTAATCCATTGCTCCATATGTTCGAAAAATGTGTCTGCTCAACAACGTAAATAACGCAATGAATGTTGTTAAACTGTTAAAATGAAACCCATTGCTACTGTTGTAATGCACATCTGCCCAACCCTTCGGGGAATACAAGCGTGAACAACAACAACTTATCGCGTTTGAAGCTTCATTGTTTAGAGACAGGCAACGCCATCTGTTGAGTTCGATTGGATTTACAATCGCTTATCGTATCGTACTTCGAACGCTTCACAATCTTGACTAGCTAAACTTGAATCATGTTTTTGTTCAGGCAGAAAGTAGATTTGTAAACACTAAACCTAATGGGGTTCAACCAATGTAGAGGTGAGAGTTCCATTCCCTTTCTTACGTAGGTAAGGTAAGGTAGGACGCCCTTAGGCTAGGTGGAGCAACGTTCTTCGCAGAGTGGCTGGTAGCAACTGGATCACAATAACTGATAGTACTAACGTAGCTGGATGATGAGTTGCCGAGAATCGAGGTACATGGCTTGCTATTGGAGAGGCCTATCTCCAGCAGTGGACTGCTGTAGGCTGATGGATGGTGACCGAATTACCTACTGTCAATAGGATTCTGATCAATGGTACCTACACAGTATGTTATTATTGAATTAGAAATAACTAAACTCAAACACATCCTGAGTAAGTAGCAAAGTATTTATCGCGGATATTTTTGGTATAGCGGAGTTTACCGAAAAATATGTAGTAGGTCGGGACCACCCCTATGTGCTGAAGGTGATCACCGGGGCGGTTTTAGTGAGGTAAAAATCCCACACTCCCCGACCTCCCTCCCCGGAGGTCGGGTGCCTTTTGAAGGTTTCCCCCGACAACAAAAAAAAAAAAAGGTCAAAACGTCATGATTATAGAAGGTAAGTGGTACCTACCACCTATCTATTCATTACCTACCTACTTAAAGAGAAGCACGAAATATAACAGCTTTCCAATATCTATGGAAGTCGAACCTTTACTATACCGGGGCTAGGTGGACAATAATCATATATTATGGTCTCAAGTGTATTCGGTAAATAGGTTTAATATTTGGTAGAAATTTCAAACTACCTGCATATTTTATAAATGTAACCTACATGTGGAAATTCTTTTTATAAACTCAAACATACAAAGCATTACGGCTCCTGCAAACAGACGCGACGCGCGACGCGAATCGCGCGCGACACAAAGGCACCGCTCGTCGCGCGACTTGCGGTGCCTTTGTGTCGCGTGTCGCGTCGCGCCTGTGTGTACGAGCCTTTATTTCAAATAATATATAAGAAAGATACTTAAACATCGTGAGGAAATCGCCATGTCCTAGAATCAAAAATTCGAAGACATTTGTGACATCTGCCAACCCGTGAGAGGAGGCCTGTGTCCCAGCAGGGAAAAATTATATAGGCTTATTATGCATTATTATTATGCAATTAAAACCCTAAATCACACACGTTTTTATTGCCGTGAAAAACTACGGTTTATCGCTATGTGTAGACATGGTCGCCAGTGTTGTATCATTGTATGGAAGCTAACAAGCTAAAAACGAAAAAACGTGGCTGTCAACAGACACGTTTTATTCTACGTATACAAAGGGCGTAACGCTTATTATGTAGGGATCTATATATTACAAAATAGATGTCTAAATGTTATAGCTTGTTGGCGAAGGTACCTACACAGCACAGCAACAAATGAAGTTATACTTTTCCAGTTTTAGCTGACCTCGCATAATAAAGGTTTTTCGTACAATCAGGAGTCAGCTAATACTGGTTACGTAGCTAGCTTGATGTGTAGCCGTGCGTACAAACCTGTAGCATGTAGGTAAGTATCCATCTGTGTTTGAATGTCGGTAGATAAAAGGTGAAAAGTAGAACTAAAACATTCAGCATTCACTTAAGTCAGAATAGCTGGAAACAGTACTAGATTAGTAGAGACAATCGTCTGACCATCATACCTACACTCAGTACACTCTACTTACCTATAAGTTCTAAGAAGGTAGGTACTGTCTGGATTAAGAGGACAGAAATACTTGTTGATTCTATTAGGGTTCCTTTTGGATTTTGACAGAATTTCAACAAATAATCATCACATTTCCAGAAATGACAATAGCCTGGAATATTCTGGACATTAATTTAATAAAGCTCTGAATTCATTGTGCTAAAGTTGGCCCGAACTGCCGCATTTTATACATAACTTATGGCGGGCCAGGTAACTGCATAATAATAAAAGTAGGCCGTGAGTGCATCGCAGCTGAATACAATAAATGCATAGCGATAAAATTAGATATTCAATAACGGGAAGGGGTCGGAGGTCCGCCATTTTGGAGCTTCGGTCAGACGGGGCTACGGGTGAAGGGGGATCGCGCATGCGCAAAGCTTGCACCCGCACCCTGTTAGGGCCGGGACTTCTGCAAGTGCGATGTCAAAAAACACGTTATTCTCTCCCCTAATTCTACTAACCTTACTACGTCTTAATAAGAGAAATTAATGATAAACGCCCTGATTCTTGTGATTTGATCATTCACACGTAATCTCCGACCGGGAACCGAGGATTTGTGAAGGACTCTTGAAATATTTATCAGCCCGAACAATGACAGGGAACGGCTGATTGGACAGTGATTCATTTGTGTTAATATTTATGTGAGAACCTCGGACATCTTTCGGTAAAAACCTGTGAACGATTTTATGATCCCCGAGGATTTCATGTTTCGGAAAACGTTGTGATTGTGCGTTCAGTGTCAAGTGACTTTCCGCGTGAAAATTGCGACTATTAGTGAGCATAATAATGGGATGACATTAAAGACAGATGGAAAAGGTTTGGCGTCGGGTTGGTCTCCATTCCTCCCGGAAGAAGAGGGATGGAAGCGGGACTAGCACAAGCAAGGAAGTAACGCCATCTGCCGCCCCACCACCGCCACAGGAGGCTGAGTACCAGAACATACACACACTGAGAACAGCTGACTTGATAAGACAAAGGCAGGGCGAGGGCGAGAAATCGACTCTACGCTCATCGTACATTATCAGAAACGGGGATAATTTTATTTTGGTTGAGAGGAGACGTCGCAGGCGTCGTCGAAGTGGAACGAGGGCTTCTTCCGGGAGCAGACATCACACTCCACCCGTCGAGGAGAACACTCGAACGGAGCAGAAGAGGCGTCCACCAGCCAGATTGAAGATATTCGGAATACAATGGCCGTTGCATTCCAGCGATTCTAGGTAACTGTTAATTATTAAAATCAGAAATATGTTGGCCACTTTATCAGCCAGGTTCATTATACTGCAATACGGTAGATTGCACGACATGATTACAGTCCGTCTTATGTAAACTTGCAGTTAGCTACGGACGCAACAAGCGTTCGAGGCAAATAATTTATTGTTTACGCATAAAAAAATTAACGACGGGTAATGTTGAATGATTAAATATAAATTAAATTCTCTAATGATGCGCAACTTGTTTCTTACGTGTGTTGAGATTAGGTTACATGCTAGCTGCGGAATAATATTATCTTTAATAAAAGAATAATATTGTATGTGTACAAGATTTTGAGCCTTAAAGATTGTTCTAAGACAAACCTACTGTTATAGGGATAGGACATGAGTCACACCATCGGTAATTTTATGCAGGAGATTCCTGTGACTAAGCGATTTCGTCTAAAGGATGGGCAGAATCTTCCTTCTGATAACAACAAACTGAGATCATAAATCCGTTTGTTCATGGCAGGTCTCTTTTGACCGTTAATTTTAACGGTCATTGGAGCCCCGCATAGGCCCATTAAACAGGGGATGCTTTTATGAGTATGAGCATACCTGTTTATATGATAAAATTATGACTTCCTTTACAGACTGGTTCTTTTACCTACCTGTCTATGTAGAAGCAAACACATACCTACTAGAACATTCCCTCTTACATTGAAACCATAATTGAGTGGTTCTCGACCTAAAGTAAATAGAAATGATAATGTTGTCATAAAACAGATAGGGGGCACGTGAACCACACGTGCCGGTTTTAGTACGCTATTGATCACAAGGGCTGGACTGAGCCCTCATCGAAGGTATAAATATTAAGTTATCCCTTAGGGAAAGGGCTGTAGAACATATAAAAGTGGGTCAGTAATGTCAGATTGAGTCTCTCTCTGAAGAGCTTCGTACAGATAAGGAGCATTGATCAGCACTCTCGTAGGAGTCTTTATTGGTTGCCCTCTCTCCTTCAGTCTTTTGCTCACTGCTGACCGTCGGGATGTGCCTGACTACATTTTTTGAAGATAATAATTTAATATGATCGTGTTTTGGGTTCAGCCAGGAATCTTGTCATCATGATGCTCCAGGAATATAAGCATTCTATCCAACGTAATAAAACCAACCTTCTCGTGTAGCCATCTTTAATGTGTCTTTTTTGTTACTAGGGGTGTACCACTACAATAGTGTTCGACTAAATAAACTTACAAAAAATCTATAGACACTACAAATGTCACGTTTTCTGTAATTCCCAAAAGGTTAGGCAAAGGTGTATCTGTTTTTGAAGACCTCTCTTTACCTATTTACTTGTTGTAGTGCGTCGGAGATCTTGTTGTTTAGATATTGCTTTCCCTAATTATCCTCATTATCAGTACATCTTCTACTGCGTCGTCTGACGCCTCTATAGATCGCTGACGGACGTCTTACGAGGTAATATTTATAGTTTCAATTCCGGTATTGTATACATGGCAAAAGTACTAGTCATGACAGTCTACTGTTTTTAATCCACTTTTCTCTCCTCTCATCTTTCTGATAAAGTTTCTATTTCTACTTCAATTAAATTTTTTGTCTGGTAACGATCAACACAGCAAAATAATTACTGTGTTGATTTCTATCATGTGTTGTGATGAGAAGGCAAAAATTATGACTTCATCACATTCATATAACTAACGGCTTTATGATATCTATCAGGCAAGCCGGTTTTAACAGACGACTTACTTTTTATGTTGGTAATGTATTGGCAAAGCCTTTCGGCCACCATAGCAAAAATACGGCTTGCCAATCTTAGAGACATTAAAGTTTATATCATCTTGATCTAAGCCTTGCTTTATCCCAATTCTATCCACTGTTAAACCATTGACGTCGACTGAGGGAAAGTGACCAGTGATACGCGGGCTCCTATGTTGTTGAGTCTACTACGTCAAAATGAGGTAGACTTTATCATAAAGGATAGAAAGCATATATTCAGAGATGTTTCGGTGATCAACAGGTTCAATACAGGCAGTGACCACAGACTTGTCCGAGGCTCTCTGAATATCAATTTCAAGCTTGAACGAACTCGTTCGATGAAGTTTAGGCTCCGTCCAAATATGCTCCAAGCTATGCTAAGAAAATAAGAAGTTTACGATATACAACCCGCACTGAGTCCGCGTGGTGGATTACGGCCCACTCCCTTCCACAAAAAGAGGAGGCCTGTGTCCCAGCAGTGGGAACATTATAGGCTGATTATGTGGGAACATTAACATGTTCCCACAGCTGGGACTGGGACACAGGTCTCCGGTCTATGAGAGGGAGTGGGGCATAATCCACCACCCGGGCCCAGTAGGTAGGTGCGGGTTGGCAATTTGAAAAGAATTGTAGTAATTGTAGGATTACTTTTACTTCCTTAAAGGTAGCGACGAGTTGTGCATTGTCAATAGCATCCATAAGTTCCACTAACATGTAGGTTTTTTTTTTGCGGTACTGGAACCATTTTCCATTTTCATTCGCAGACACACGTCGATAACTCGCCGGTTCTGCCGCGGAAGACGTTCCCGTGAGGACAACGAGCTCTACCGCTCCAACAGCTTCAAGTTCGAGAGGTTCACCAGGGAACCACCGGCTGATGAGTTTGCTTCAGGCTCACAGGTAAGTCCACAAAATTGTTAATTCTGAAATGTATTTATAAAAATATTTGTTTTCCTAGGTACCTACCTACCTATAACGAGACTATAATAGTGGGCGTGCACGAGCCACCGACCACAGCCACCGGTGGCTGTCGCCTCTTGCTGCGGTGTTGAGTACTACTGTAGAGGGTGGCCGCCGCGCGCCGTCGGCGGCCACGCGTGTGCGACTAATCCATAGAAAACGTATGAAAAAGCATGTGACACGAGCTACTTGTTATTGGCAACCGGTGGCTGTAGCCGGTGGCCGTAGCCGGTGGCCGTAGCCGGTGGCCGTAGCCGGTGGCTCGTTTGCGCCCTATAGCCTTACATGTTAATCATGTTTACAGTCTTACTTACACGATAATATTTCGGGTTATGCCGACTACTTTTGAACTCGAAAGAAGCTTTTCTCTATCCCCCACAAAGTCGTATCGTATTATATTTGTTTAGATACGCAGTTTCTTATCATAATGTAATTAGGGAAGTAGTAAGCCACATAGGAGCAGTCAGTTCAAGAGAAAGACGTATAAATTATTGATAAAAACGGATCATTTTTCTTTTTGGACCAACATGAACGTAAGTGCTCAAAGTATTTGCTTGTTTGTATTTGTATTTGTCAGAGTATTTGCCATTCCGTCGTCCATAAAATATCAAGACTTCCATCGAATTATGTTCGGCACATCGCACTTTGTTTATGCTAATACAGGTTTCAATCTAGACATTAAAATAGTTATAGGGGTTTTATGAACGAAAAGATATCTGTAGGTACCGGTATACTGTAGTTTGAAAGTGTAATGAACTTTGAAGTGACTAATAGGTAAGTATCTACACTGAAAAACCTGTTAGTGTCGAATATATACTTTTAATATACCTAACTGTCGTCGTTCCTCACCTGTGTGTAAACTACCCATTGTTATAAAATGCAAATGCGCATTTATTTAAAATTAAAGATACGCCAAATCGAAGAGTAAGTGTATTATATGCATAGTAGTTCCATAACTTTACAGGAGCGGTGTCAAAATTAATTTTGGTACAACCAAACGCTTTCCTATCGTTGTAAAATCGAGTTCCTTAGAAAAGCCGTCTGGAGTGTCAAAGCAAGTCAAGGCTCGCGTGATACCGCCGCCGTTCTCACCATGAAAGCGTACCCACTTATCTAGATGAGCCATCTTTTCCACAAAGGGCTCACTTTACAAAGTCTTCGAAAAAGGATTTCCGTAAAAGAACTCAACTCTATTGAACTTCAACACCATCAATACAATGTGTTTCGCAGAAATTGTGTTAGCGACCGTATTGGCTGTGGTATTGGGTTTTATCTTAGTTGAAAATCGTAAAAAACTTTTATGAAATATTTTCCTTATACAGTATGGAATATGTATAATGTACTTTACAGATTTTAAATCTATTTATTGTGAGGAAACAACGTAAAAAGTCAAAAAAGATATCGTTATCTATGGAAAGTAATTATTAATTGATTTACCTAAAACATCGGAAGCATAGGAACGGAACGGTAAAAAAAAGGTTATTTTTACCAGAAAATTGCTTTTCCATACTTACTTAATTTTGCATTAGCATAATTACAAGGTTGTGCGACTTGCGGGTAAGTAAACTAGTCGTCGTAGGTAATTTCTTTTATTTGTATAACGTACCTACTATTTCATAAATAATACCAACCAACATAATAATAATACCTAGGTAGGTGACTACGATTATAAATAAATGCATTTTTTAAATGAATAAACAGACTAATTAAATAGCGACAAGCTATTGACACCTTTTGTTATTGTACAGACGGTAGTTAAAAACGGTAATGATGAAACTTCAATGATGATTCATTTTGATAAGAAAACAAACAACACATCGCTGAAATACCGGTCGGTTTTTGATACACTTAGCGCCATCTGGTGGTGCAGTACCAAACCTGAAAAACCCTGAGCAAGTGGACAAGAAGTGTCATGTATGGCGCAAGCTGTTTCAAAGCGCAATCAGTAGATGGCGCTGTGCGAGTGATTTGTAGAAGTTTCTGTTTACAGACATAGAGGGCGCTTTACCAGCACAGCATGATAGTGTTGTTTCTGGGGAGCTAACTTATTCCAATGTGATATTATTCAATAGAAATTCTAAAAAACTCTTAAGCCTACTATTTATAAGTAGCTAGCACCTAATTAGAGTAGTTAGCTGCTAAATTGATATAAAACAAGCTTTTGACAAGGTGAGGTGTGCCATTTGAACCATTTATACAATATCGCAGCACTTCTTCTTTAGTATTATTAATTTTGAGTGTCATTTCATAAAACACAGGAAAAGTTATTACCTATAAATAGGATCGGCAGAATATTGTTGGTGCAATCGTTGTTGGTATCCCACAGGGACTTGTACCTAGACCTGTGCCTTTGGTTTAGTCAATCTATTTGTTTCATTCATGTTTTAGTTCCCCCCGGAAGAGCATCTGTGAAAACTGCAATTGTAGCTCAATCTAATTCATGACGAGCTAATAATAAAGAGCTCCTGTCCTTAAGATTCAAGAAATTTAGTATTTTGATTGATAGATGATTATTCAAAAGTGTTAGAAAGGTGAAATTAAGTACATTTTGATTGATTGGTTTAACTACATAGTAAAAGTGTTATATTGAACAAAAACGTATTTGCGAGTGCAAATCCAGGAAATCCAAATCCTGTTGCGTAACTTTGTTTTCGCGTCAAAACAGTTGCGTGAATATTCGTGTACAAGGGGTGCGTTGTAGTTTGTGTGGTATTGCAACATAAATTGTGTGCACACGTTGTGTAGGGGAGGGACATTAATATCATCTGTCCTATCAATTACACCGGCGCGGTCACCGACGCGCCGACAGCCTATCGAAGGAAAATACGTGAAAAATTTGACACACGACCCTAATTTATCCTTAGAATATGCTTGTAGGGGTGTCTCTTTGCGTTTGTTTTGGTATATCGTGTGTTAAATGAAATACTCTTGTAAAAAGTTTGTTTATTTCATGAAAAACGTAGATGAGGTGTTTATTTTGATGGCGACAAAGTTACTGTTGTCCAGGGTTGCAAGGTTATGTTTCTCTTGGGCGTCATACTCTTCAACTTCGGTATGATAATACCAGCTTTTGTTGGTATAATCCATCTATTTGTTTTTCGAGTATTGGAGATGGTCAGCTAGGACACAACATTAAACATGATGTATTCTTAATTATAATACTAATTAAATAAGTTGTCTTCATTGAGATGACCTCCACCACCTCATGTTGGTGCAGCCACGTTAAACGATTCGATGTATTAAATCACATAATAACTCTCTTTTTTTCTTCTTTCTCTCCTTTTTTTCCTCTTTTTTTCTTTTTTTTTCTTTCAAAAACCCTTCAATATCAAACAAAGTAGATTGCCACTCATATTATTATGTTCAGCAGCAACCCTATCCATGATATAAATCACGTTATCCCCGCCGTGATCGCGATTGCCTCATCAACATACTAATGCGGACGCCAGATGTGCTCCCCAGACTTATAAAAGTCTGCTAGACTTTGAAAATGTTGGAAAATAGATTTCCTTATGTTACGTCCCGTTTGTGGTTTACGCTTGTCGCTGACTCTATACGGTTTCAATAGAAAACTTGGTAGTGTTACATTTTCATAAAAATGTAACATTTTTCAGCTTTATAGAATATTTTTATTGCAGGTAGGTTCGGCTCTCATAGTTTAGTTTTTGTTAGGTGTGTTTCTAATTCTTAAAAGCGATTAAAAACTGTAAAAACTTGTAATTTTAAAGAATACGTTGAGTAATGAAGTACCGGGTCATGTTCTTTTGTAATATATGTATATAAATATATCATCATCATCATCTAACTATTCTACAGTAAGTTCAGACGAAGAGAAGAGAGAAGAGAGGCGATATAATTTTAACTATATTTTAGAGAAAGCCGTTAGATAACCTTTGTCATCCCCTCTTTCTTTATAACTAGTGAATCACGTGGTAAAGTGCTGTGTCGCTTGAGTGTTTTATGATTTTCAATGAGCGGTTTATTCATTCAGTTAGTTACCTCTGCATCGTAGATTTATTAAGATTTAATTTTAAGTCTGTACTTTCTTTTCAATGATTTGTTATATCAAATAGTGTAGGAAATTCAATTCTTCATTACTTTCATTGTTACAATTGAATTCTTTTATGTATTTTCAACTAGTGATAGTATAACTTCTTTAACAATATTCTGTAACAGGTCTGTAGCTAGTAGCTATTCGTAAGCGAAAAAGTATACCCACTAAGAAAAACAGCTAGCCTATTTACATACGTTAGTACCTTACATAGAAAGGAAAAGTCTACAAAAACTGTAGCAACACTACTCAGTGAGAGCTTAAAGCTCGCTCTCCACTTTCGTTATGAGAAAACTTGGTACATTCTGTACCGCGAGTCGTTTTAGCTTATACAGGTAGATTCACTTCTATAGTTAGTTTCAGGTGGAAGTTTCGTTATTTAGATTTTGAGATTACTACTACTAATATTACTACTAATACTACTAGAGAACTTGTGAATTAAATTAATTACTAAATTGTTTTCTTAACTGTGTTTAGAAAGTGGTTTATTTTATAATGTAACAATCAACTCTGGTCATTGCTGTGTACTTAGTTTACATCTAATTCTTCTTTATTTTTCTTTGTAGCGACTAAGTCGCTTATTCATTCATGTTCAAATGTTGTTGTTGTTATGTTTAATTCTATCTGTCTAAAACTGTGTACTTACCAGTTTTTGTAAAACGTAGCAAAATTCTGGCCTCACCATCCCCAAAAATTAAATAATCTCTCTCTTCAATTTGAAGAAAGAGATTTTATATAAATCGACAGTCATTTGTCGGTCCTCCACCGTCAAAAATCCTGTTTAAGCACCTCTTTAAAATTCGTTAATCATCCGACTGGGTAGTTTTTAACTCGATTACAAAATGCGTATTAAAACCGCTCGACTATTCCCTTCGGCTACTGTAATCAACTTCAGTTTCGGATACGGGTTGTAATTGAAAATGTTGAGTCGTGCGATGTTCATTTTCCACTAATTAATCGCTGTGATGACATTGCATCCATCCCCTGTCCTGTCCCTAGGTACGCATTGTTACCTATATGCATCTCACGCTTAGATGGATCGGCAATTTTAGGCGGTGTTCGTCGGCGTGATATTAGGTATATATATATCTTAGGTATAAGAATTTTATGTGCATCTGAATAAGGATTCCCTTTTATAGTGTGCCAGCCAGAGACTATAGTCACTATGAGCAGTCTATGTAATGAGGAAGATTATTATTTAACTGGCATGTTTAATTTATTAAATCTCCTTTAATCAGCTCCTTTAAAATGATTATCGGTACAAGCTACTGCAATTTTTGAACTTCTAGAATCTTAGGTTGGATGTAACTGTTATTGACCTTCACTGTAAGCTACATGCATATTTCGTAGTAGGTATTGGATTTGTAACCGATAAATAGCAATCACATAGCAATATTCTCGTCCCGTCACATGGGACCAAACATCGTTCTTAGAAAACTTTGGGTACGGACCTTACTTTTTTGTAACCCTCCGGGGCTCTCAAGCGAATCAGCTTCTGTAGGTATATCTTCAGTTTTAATGTACTTGTATCTGCGATGGTTTAGATATATTATGTCATGTCAGTGTAAAGCCGCAAATACATATGCCCAACTTGCACAAAAGTTTGCAAGTAGCTTAACATTGTACCATAACAACTTGTGATTGGTGAATGTTACAGCGGCATGTAAGCTTTTGTGCAAGCTTTAGGCATGTGTGTTACGTGCTTTATAAAATATGATCATGTAACAGACCACTTAACTGTGCAAATATACGAGGTTTCACACGATCCAGGCGTTTGAGGTTCAAGTTCGTACAAACGATAAGTTATTCTGATTTACATTGTCTGTGTCGGTGTTGACTACAGTGATATTATCTTGCTTCGAGTTTTTGCAGCCCGACCAGTTTTTTGGGCACCGATGTATACTTAGGAGATAGCTACATTATTAGGTTTAGGTTTCGTGTGAGTCATGATGGTTGCAAGAAGCTTTATGTATCAGGGAAAACAAAACACTGTCAGCTCATGTGGTCAGCTTAGAGTTTTTGTACCTACCTATTATACCTGTAGTTACTATGTTAAGGTGACTATGTCTTCAGCTAAACCTAAATACACATTGTCTTCTATTATTTGACCATTCCTGTGATCAATCTAAATCGTCAGTCAGAGCCAGATGAGAGTAGCTAACATATTATTATTAAAACTTTTTCATAATCCATCTTTAAAGACACTCTTATACGTCAATGTTTTGGTTAGTTTTATAAAACTACATAGGCATTTACTGAATTACGATTGCTGACGCTCTGATTAACGCAACGAAAGATACTTTGAGATTGAGGTCATGGTCTCCTTTAAAACCCCGACATTATTTTGTAGAACATTACGTGCGATATAGTGAGGTACTAAAAATATGATTTATAGACGTCTGCGATACCTAGCTAGAACAGTATAAAAACTGGTGTGACCGTCCAATCAGATATTTTTAACAATGGTCAATCACGTACTAATATCGGATATTAAATTAATTTTTATGATATAGTATCATTTTTGTCGTAGTTATGACCTTGTCTCATATCTTAATATTTGTCACGATCCGCGTTATCTCATGGTAATGAAGTTTGACAGTTTAAGAGTTTGTTCAGACGAAGCGATACGTACCTATGACTCGACCGTCTATATTGACCGCGTTTAGCGACTGAATAATGCGATATACATAGTTTTATGTAGGTAGGTATAATGCCATGGTATGTCAATCAATTTGCCTAGCCAGGACTTACCTAAGCAGCTAAATACAAGTATTTTACATGGAGCGACTATCTCTGACCTCCACAACCCAGTCACTTGGCAATACGATATCCCTTGGTAATACTGGTTGTCAGACTTTCGGGCTTCTAACTACCCGTTACGACTGTCAAAGATCCAGCCGGGACAACCGGCGTAACGTGCTTTCCGAGACCCGGCGGGGTCTTGGTATGTAAAGATGATCTTGATCACCCATCCAAGAAACAACCGCGGCAAGCGTAGCTTAACCTGATCGATCGACCCGTGCGGCTGTTATTACTTAGCATTATGGATTACCAACTCTAAAATATAATTTCCCACTGATTCCATAAAAAAAAAACCCTTAATGGTTCATATGGCTGCTTATTGCGGTATTTAGACGCTTCGTGTGGACAAGCTCATGTGTGGTCAAGGTTAAAATAGACATGGGTTATTCGAACTACTTGGACAACCGTGTATGTTTTGCGGTGTATTGATTATAACTAAGATACATACTTACAGAGATAAGCAGAAACTACAGAACCGACTACGACTGATATTTGGGAATTGTCCGAAAGGGTTACCGCTGGCCCGGAACATAAAGGGCTAAGGAAGGAACACGGGTGGGTTTTAGTCAGTAAGAGTCTGACACTTCCTTCCGCTCCACCCAGAGCGGGAGGGGTGATATAATGATTTCCCATCCTGAAAAAAAAAAGGGAATTTGACGGTGACGAGACATGTGACGGTTTTTTAATTGGAGAAGCTGACGCGGTTGCTATTATTTCTCACAAACATTGATTATTAAAGAGATGAGATAATGCCGTGAAATTTAACTGTACCTATCAACAAATCAAAAGTAGATCATTGCCTCATACAAAATTGCTTACAAAACAAAACAACTTTAATACAATTCAATATAACCCATCCAAGAAGTAACAAAGCCCATAGGATTTTCGTAGCATCAGCACAATCGATTCGTATTTGTTTAAACAACGCGTGTAAATTGATTCCAGCGATATTGGTAAAGTTTGTTACAGTAAATCCCGGGAAGGCCGAAATCTGGCTGAAGGGGAAAAGTCACGACATGGGTGACATGTCTCGGATATTTGTCAATGTTGTTCGACTGTTTGTCATTCGTAGTGGGTGGAGATGTTTTGAAAACTTTTGACTGGGTTAAAATTATACAGGGTTTTTGGTAAAACATTAACAACCTCTCAGGACCGTTAGGTCTCAGAAAAAATCAACTTCACCATTGTATATTACTCACGTCATAAACAACAACTTTTGTTCAATGACTTTTATTAATTCATCAGATTTTTATACAAAAATAAAAATATTTCTATTCAACGAATTGTAATATTCGATTTTCTGTTACGAATTCTACGCGAAGCAAAAGAAAGCGCTAGTTAGGTAAACAAACTGCCGTCTAGTACAAAATTCAGCGGAGGGGAGCGGGGGTAATATAGAACAACGAAATCTTAAAAGTTTGTTCTTCGTAAATGTATTATGTTTTGTAAAAAGTCATAGAACAAAAGTTGTTGTTTGTGATGTTAGTAATCCAGTCCTGCAAGACTGTTAGTGTTTTACCAATAATCCTGTATATTGTTTGTAAATTGTAAGATGTATTTTTATTTTTAGGTAAGTACCTACAGACTTTAGTTCCGGTCTCATACTGGGTGGCGGGAACATCGACGCGCAACCAGAAGGTTAATTCCCGTAATTAAAAATGTTCAAAATCTAGTCACAATCTCATCTCAGCGACAGTCAAAAATTTTTGACATTGATTGTCAAAAATACAGAAAATGAATGAACGATGAAATGAATGATGAATGTAGATTGAGACTAAGATCAGACTGTGAACGTTCTTTAAGTTACGAGAATTGCCCCTCTGTTACCGTGGATTCAATACATGACTCTGAACTTATTATGTGCTGAATCCATGATTACAGTTTTTGTGTCGATGGACCACCCTGTTTAACACATAACATAACATCACGCCTCGTATTTTGCACATACAGCGTATATATATGAAGAAGATCCAAGATTCGAAGAAATAACTGTCCCGAAAACAATTCACCTAAGTTGTTTTTATTGATGCAATTTGTGGTGTTGATGTAGTTTGTTTGTTGTTGTTATCTCACCTGCGTTGTTGCCTATGTTTTTTTTGTAAGTAACATGACAAACCATTATCATTCAATTGCATTTGATTTGCGCACAAACGATACCGATAAGGCCGATCATGCTCAAGCTCAAGAGATTATTGACGGCTGCTTTATAATAGCATCATTTATTCAAGGTATCATATCATCTAACCCTTTGAAAAATTTGCAGTCATCCTTTTATTGTAACGCAACAAAGCTTTGAGCCATCCATCTTATCATGATCTTATCTATATTTATTTTGCTTCAGATCCTCTAACTAACGAAGGGTTATTTGAAATTGCGATTCACACATGCCTTAGAAATGAAAATAAAGAAGTTGTGGTGAAGTGTGTGAAGGTTGTGGAGGTCAGATAGGCAGTAGCTCCATGTAAAATACTGGTATTCAACTGCATCCGGTTAGACTGGAAGCCGACCCCAACATAGTTGGGAAAAGGGTAGGCAGATGATGATATAGAAAAGTGCAATACCTACGCGGTCAAAATGTATCGAACAACTAATATTACATGAAAAAAAATTCAACGTAGGGGGGAATCATGTACTGAATTCATGGTAACAGGGCAGGGTGCGCTTCAATGTTCCTGCCAACATTTATTTTAATTGGCATGTTGTTTAGTTTAGGTTTATGTATGATATCTAAATAAACGCCCTTACTA
This sequence comes from Luperina testacea, assembly GCA_927399505.1. Lineage (NCBI taxonomy): Eukaryota > Metazoa > Arthropoda > Insecta > Lepidoptera > Noctuidae > Luperina > Luperina testacea. Next base: position 9,227,562 of record OV656771.1, read on the forward strand.
ATAAACTTATTATATGAGATGAGTAGTTACACACCGATTTCTCTCTTTCAGTCGTCAGTAATTTGACTTTGGAAAGAAGAAGACAAAGCGTTGTGTAACTATACAGACGCTATACAACGTTTATTAGTAAGGGGGGAAATAGTTATGTTGCTGATTAGCTTTGTGTAACTTACCTTATACGTAATCATTGCGATAGCGACTGTGCATCATCGTCACTGTCCACAGCCAAACTTCACCCACAGCTTGGTAAGGCCTCTCTTTGTTCGTGCCAATATTCGCACTGCTATGCCAACCTCATCCAGATTCTATCCTATTTTTCTCCTCATAATCAGTCTATAATGTTCCCACTGCTGGGACACAGGCCTCTTCTCCGTGAGAGAAAGTGGGCAGTAATCCACCACGCGGGCCCAGTGCGGGTTGGTAGATGTCACATGTCTTCGAATTTTTGGTTCCAGGACATGCCGGTTTCGTCACGATGTTTTCCTTCACCGTTTTGAGAGCAGTGGTGATGAAATAGTTTACACAAAGTAAAGCGCCTGTCTGGGTTCGAACCTAAGACCTACAACTCGTAAGTCGCGGCCAATACCACTAGGCCATCACCACTCTCTCTTAGCTAGCTCTTTAATTTTTCTCCTAGAAACTGTATTTTCACGTACCTAATAGTTTTAATTTCGAAATGATGATTCCCTTTCATTAGAATAACTAAATAATTTTTCAATCGACAGATCATTTTTATTCGTGGAGTAAAATTGTCGTCTGACAGTTTTTGTGTGGTAGAAATGTCAAAAATTCAAAATTATTCCTGCGATAAAAATTATCTGGCGATGGAAAAATCAGCTCTAGTTGGTAAAAAACAATGTGTTTATTGTTTTGTTCAAACTTTCGCGCCTTTATAAGACAGAAGATTAATTTCGGTAAATTAAGTACTTATTAGAATGTTTATATACATTTATTAATCTCAAGTCCAGAGCCTGTAGAACTTTTACTTTTATAATTACTGAGAACGGTGAAAACTCTGGAACATTTCCCAGGCTTGTTTACTGAAACTTTACTGAAGTGTTGAAAAGGGCAAATTATGGCGTTAACTTCACGAAATATCCCTCGACACGACAAAACCACATTACGTAACCTTTGTGCCCACGTTGGTCATAACCGTTATAGGTAAAGTTTGATCGTTGCGCTCCTACGGAACCACTAATGGGTTTAATGATTAACAGTCAATAAACGGGAATAGATTCTTGTTATAACAGGTAATGATCCCTGAAACTATTATGTGCCGTCCGTTTTAATAATAATAATAATAACCCCACCGCCGCGCCGTATCTCTACGTTGACGTCGTGGCGGGGCTTTCGCGCTCCGAAGTCTAGGCCTCTGCGAGTTGGCTTCCAAAGGTCCCGTCCCGAGATATGTAAAATCATAAAAATAAAAACAATAATTCAAGCAACTCAGGCCCATAGATAAAATACACAAATAAACAATAATAAACTAATACATATTAAAAACCTTAAACTACGTTATAGTTGTCGTCGTCGCTCGTCTTACGTTTTGGTATATAGATACGGTTTTATGAGAAATTAAAGTTGGGATAAGTGTTATTACGATACGTTTTAATATGTCGGTTTGTATGTTTTTGGGTGTTGTGTACACTCATTACTGGAATAGTGGGTGTAAATGTTTCACTGAGTAAGACATGACTATCGAACTGAGTTAGCAAAGTAGAATAGGTAAAAATTCCTTTACTAATATATCATTTGGTAACGTAACCCTAGGTTCCAGTGATTATAAAGCGTTGTTGGACTTTCAGAATGGTACGTACGTACTTACTCGTATAGAATCTCTTGGATGAATCGGTGTGTTTTGTTTAATAAAAACTTTAATTTTTAGAAGAGCGATTTGTAAACACATGACTACAATAATCAGACTACAATGTTCCCACTTCTGGGACACCGGCCTTCTCTCTTCGAGAGGGAGTGGGCTGTAATCAACCACGCGGCCCAGGGCCCAGTGCGGGTTGTGACTACATGAAATAAAAATACTTTACATACAACCACTAAAATGCGGAAATATACCCAACACATCACAACGCAACTTTAAAAGCGGTGGAAATGAAGAGGGCTTTCACAATCCAAAGAAAAAAGGGAAACATGAGGCAATACCGATGTTGAGCGAAAATCAGTCGGCTCCTGTAGCTCCCACTTTGATCTTACGTAGCTCAGCATTAAAATTTACATATTTTCCGTATGTTCTTTGTATCTATTTGTGTAAGCACTTTGATGTCCTTTTCATTGCGGTTCGAATCGATGTGGCTTTTGATAAAATGTTGTTTATGGTAAGTATTCATCTTAGTTTATGGTGGTTTGTTTTGTTTTTGGTGTGAGGCATTAGGGTCCTATTTGATCCTGGTGGACATGTTGTTTGATAGATAGGTGTACACATCAAGCTATAAATAGGGTCTCATTAAAATAGATGGACACTTTTTAACACAGCGCTCAGTACGTCTAACTAAAGATATCCAAGCAAGAAAAAAAAAACACTGATTAAAGTGATTTTATTATGACCTAAAATAATAAATTGCCGGCACATTAGTGTATTTTCGTTAGCTGATTATTTTTCTTGTAAGTATCTATTCGTTTTTCTTATATATTTTTTTACCATCGTCCTTATTTTGGTTGTCTGAATGATTTCTAAACGTTTGTCCATCTATTTTAATGGGACCTTATATAACCAGTATAAGCTGACATCTGATTGTACGAAAAACCTATACAATGCGAGGTCAGTTAAAACTGGATATATATAGCTTGATGTCTCGCCGTGTCTACAGAGTATTTTTTATTTTATTTTATTTATTTATTTTAGGCGACGCAGGCCCATACTTAAGACCCCTTAACCTAAAAATACATATTTTTATTATAAAACAGTACTTCACTAGCTAACTCTTGAGTAGTTCTGCGGTACTTGTCCGCGAAAGCGACGGAACACCACGTCCGGCGGCCAGAAGTCTTCTTCCATGACGACGGGCAGATAGCAATTCGGCACGCGCACCACGATTGCCTTGAAGTTGACGTTGCGTTGCGACTCCAATAACTGCACCCTCTGCGTGTACATCGTCTTCTGGCCATATCTTTGCCCCGACTTACGAGTCGTGATGAAATTATTTACACAAAGTATTCTTTGGTCAACTGGACCCACTCGGAATGGACCCACGGGATCACTCAAACCAATCACATTTTGAATAGAAGCGCCTGCCTGGGTACGAACCCACGACCTTACGACTCTTAAGATGGGGCCATTTCCACTGGGCCACCACTGCTCTAAACATATACTTCTTTGCATTCCTATGGCCCAGAGACTTCCATATGTTATTTCCACATTCATACCCAATATCATCTTTCATAGTAAAAATACGACAATAGGTACTAGGTACTTCTTACTCTTTTTACTTTTAATGCCATCGAGGCATCGGAGCTGTTCCTAAAACTTATATATACTTCTGCCCGCGACTTCGTCCGCGTGAAATTTCTTGTTCCCCCGCGCGTCGCATCGTATCGCCCGCCTGCCGCTTGTTACTACGTTTTCGTATAGCGTTCGTTCAGACTCTTTTCTTTTTGCTCGGTTTTTAAGGGGCTTACAGGCATGTTGAATAACCTTAACTTATAATCTTCCTCAAGAATTGGGTTATGAAATGCAAAAATATTTTTTCAAATTCAACTGGTAGTTCCAGAGATTAGCGTGTACCAAACATCTTTATTATGTTAAGTATAGATTCCTCTTGAAATAAACACAGGGCTGAGAAACGGCAGTGTTGACCCTAAATCAAATTCAGTTCATCCAGACTACGCTACAGCTAAAATTCTCGTATAAATAAAGGCTGCAGACACTACAGTATAAGCCCATACAGTAACTTAATATAAAGGCTGGAAAACAGTGCAGACACAACCGGCACACAATACGCGCGTCTGATTGCGTCGCGCCAGACTACGCAAATTACATCGTATATTGTAGCAAACCTCGTTTGTATGATACCGTCTTCGCCTAATCATGGACGGTAATGTAAGGTTTTGCAGACATAAGTATATAATATAGAAATTTAGTTTCAGGGGCAAAATATTGTAAGGACTTTCTTAGAACTACGACACTTTCTTAGAACTACGACACACTTACATTCTTAGTTTATAGATAATCCAAGAACGATGCGCTCAAAGGACCTACTTTATACTTACTTTTTAAAACATAAACATAATTTGCCAACTTTGTCTAATAATAAATATTTTAGATCCTACACCCTATGGCCATCTAGACAATTCATCAATTAGTCATTATCTAAGTAAATCAACTAATTGCACAGCAAAATCCGCCTAGAGCCGCTATTTCCAGCAGTAAGCTGTGCCAGATTCGGTAAGTAATAAACACTAAATAATCCATTGAGAATTCTTCTACACCTACCCGTATACCTTATACCTGTTGATTATTTTTTTTTTAACTTTGTCACACTCTAGGAATTACTCCTGTATCGTGGGTGCGTTGACAAACATTTAAATTCACATACACAAACAGCCAGACCCGGAACAACTACCTGTAGGCAATACATAATACAATTGTTCCGTGCGGGAATCGAACCCGCGACACGCAGCGCAGCAGTCGATCGCTCAGCCACTGCGCCAACCGTGTCGTCAAAATATATATATTCTGTACATCTAGCATAATCAGACTATAATGTTCCCACTGTTGAGAAGACACAGGCCTTCTCTCCTCGAGAGGGAGTGGGTCTATCTAACACGCGGGCCCAGTGCGGGTTACCAAAAATTCGAAAACATGAGACACAGCCCACTATCGAAGAGAGGAGGTCTGTGTCCCAGCAGCGGGAACATTATAAGCTGATTATGATGTTTACCATAATGAGCTTTAATGGGACCCCCTATTAAAGCTCATTATGGTTTAAACAAATCTGAAAACTATTTATTTATGATTTTAAAGAGTGTCCGTTGAGTTTCTTTTCCGTTCTTCTCCATAGGCATCTCCTACGCTTTGGAATGGGCAACTAACTACAGTAAAACCTGCTTAAGGCGATTTCTGAGGGACCCTACCAGAAACGCGTCTTATGCGAGAAAGCGTATTATGCGGGATAGGGAAAATAAAACGTACTACATATTATTATGTATTATGTTCTAATTTTGGTATATATAGGTATTAAATTATACATTTATAAATTACATTAAATACGTAGTATTAAGCGTGATCATCTTAAACGGGTTCTACTGCATATATTTTTGATTGACTGACCCCTTGGCAATTAAAAAGTGCCTATAATTGGTTTGTTTGAAATAAATGCTTTCAGTTTGAGTGTTGAAATCAATTGCACCTGTCCATCATTCTTATAAATTGATAATACACACCATTAGGCACATATTCAATGACGGTTTCATCATCATCAGCCTACAGCAGTCCACTGCTGGACATAGGCCTCTCGTATTGCACGCCATTCAGCTCGATTTTCGGCAACTCTCATCCAGCTGCTACCAGCCATCCTGCGAAGATCGTCGCTCCTAGCCTGAGGGCGTCCCGTCCCACCTTACGTTTACCGATTCGCGGTCTCCACTCAAAAACACGTCTACCCTAACTGTCATCGGTTCTACGGCTAATATGGCCGGCCCATTGCCACTTCAGCTTGCTTATTCTGTGAGCCATGTCGACAACTTTAGTTCTCTGCCGGTGATTGAATGACGGTTTGATAATCTTAAAAGGTTCTCGTTCTGCTAATTGAAACGTTGGCGTTGGCGGGATAGGGCTTAAAATAACGCCACCTGACGTGTTCATTTGTGCAGACGCAGTCGATGCAATGATATTATTAAAAGGGGTTGCCACTAACCCTACCTACATATTAGTTCCTATGTAAGGAATAAGGTTGTCTGCATGTCTTGGTTGCTTGCTGTTTCATAGTTTATTTTTGGTGAATCAGATTTGTGTTCTTAGAAAGTAAGGAAGAAGAAAGAAAATACGTTTATTTGCGGTTATCATGACGCAGAGAATGAACACAAACACAAAAAAGAACAAGTTGGGGGAAAATATGCGTCACATTAACGCAAAACGGCCATCGCTCAGCGTAATGACATATAGACCCTATGCGAGACAGCCCCAGCGCTGGCGTTCATCGACAATGCAGTATGCAAAACGTCAGAACGATAAAAATCAAAATAAGAACAAAAGCGACGTTCAAAAGTGCTTTTTATGTGAAATAAATGATTTGACTTTTGACTTTATTCCGTAGGTAGGTACAGTATGAGCCAGAATGGGTAAAATTATGTTAGGGTCATTCGAAGAAGATAATTATAGAATTATTCTAATTGTAACCATTAAGTACTAGTTTATTTTCCTTTTATGTACTGTAGGTAATTAATTTCGGCTTGTTTGTCTTATATCTTGATCTGAAACAAGCAATTTTCATCGTATAAAACGTAAACAACACGGTCATTATTAATTCTAAAACATGAGAGAATAATTTGAAGTAAATCAAAAGGTTATACGAATGTTTCAATCTCTGCTTTGCACCGAATGAAAAAAAATTCCCAAAAGTTTACATGCTACTTTAAAATATGCGTTATTTGTCTGAAAATAGAGTACTTTTTTGACCAAATTAACTTATGAAAACAAAATGACTTGAAGTTCCAGGGTTTTACACCAAGTCGAATGTTTAATGAGGAGGCAGATTTTTGTTTAATTAAGGTTGAAATAAAAGCAAACCCTCATTATTTGAATCACAATAAGAAGTTTCGGTCGTTTGCGGATTTCAAGAATTCGGCGTTGTTTTATTAGGGACTTTCCTTTGTTTCTTTTGCTTTATTCAACGTTGCGTATCTGTTTTATGTAAGTAATTGTATGATATTATGATTAATTTTGCATTTGAATTAAGATTCAATTGTCTCTGCACGGAGAATTGTGTCGTATGATTTATTCACACTCACAAAGTTCTATTTAGTATTGGATAATTAGACCTATTGATTGATAGGTATTTCATCAAATAGTCATTCAAAATCAATATCAAAAGTCATTTATTCAAACTAGGCTGAGAATCAGCACTTTTCGAACGTCAAAATTACAAAAGACAGTCTACCAAAACGCCCGCCCTTCACCAGTTCCTAGTGCTTTCGCTGGGGAGAAGAAGTGGCGCAACAAACTCCCCAGCATTCAATAGGGTGACTAGAGGGTTGTATTGGTGATGATTATAATTCTGTAAATACGTACTTGTTACGGTCGCGAATCATATTTTATTCAACATACAACCTGAAACATCGGAAAAAAGCAAAAAACAAAAAAAATGAATTTCGCTGCCTACCCTGACGTTTTCCCCTTAATCGAAAAAATATTTTATTTTCTATCTTGTCAACTTCTTCTGAAATACCAGCAAGTTTAGGTGACTGGGAAAATCTGGTTTTACTACCGAGGAGATATGTAGAGGGGAAGATCTAGAGGCCTATCCTGCACCCCAATTGCGTAATGAAGTATTAATCACAATCTGAATGTGTTTGCAAATTCATTGCTTCATATGTTCGAAAAATGAGTCTACTCAACAAAAATAAATAACGCAATGAATGTTGTTAAACTGTCAAAATGACCCCATTGTTATTGATAGTGTGTTACTGTTACGTACAGTGCGTGCCACGTAAGAAGAGACTTGACACACCACGTGGTTTGACATGCGCAGTACACGATTTTAGGTATCTTTAGCGGTATGAGGTCTGAGTGCGGGACGGGACTGGACGTCATAGGGGCGGCGGAAAGAGGCGGGGGAGGCGGGGTCAAGTCTCTTCTTACGTGGCACGCACTGTAATTACCCTGCAGTACTTAGTATGAGAAGAATAAAAAGTATGCAAAGATTTTTTAAATTTTCCGATACTTTCATGTATAAGCTAAACTAGCTAGTGTGTGTGTTTCATGTGTAAGCTATGTTAATCATTAGTTGATAAGGGGGCCTAAAAAGGCCACTTTGGCAGAATCGTAAACGGATAACGTTATGAATCAAAATATGGCGAAGACAGTCCGTGTTTTTCTTTTTTTTCGCTGCACTACGTAGGTATAATCAAAGAGATAGGGATTGGATTTGGATTGGACTGAATAGTATTTTAGCACAGACAAAAAAAATAACTTAAAAATCCTTCATCAATGGGATTTGATTCGATTAACTTAACAGTTAACTGTCCATTACGATTCATAATGTTATCCTTTTATGATTCGCCAAAGTGGCCTTTTTAGGCCCCCAGTTAGCAAAGAACTACATTAGCTATTTAATCAAAGACTTTACATTATTATTCTTAGAACTATATCTCAGGATCGACTTGTTACTACCATTACGCTATAAACATTGCTCAAAGTTAAGTCACGTTAAGTAGTGATTAGCGACTGTTTAACCGAACATTTTTGACGTCGATTAACTTTAATCATCGTTTATAAATAAACTCCAGTACCTTCAGGGTTAATGTTCTTATACCTGTTGATTTTTGACAATTACTGTTTCTAACGGGATAACTAAGGTTCACCTTTATAAGATATTATTCATTCGAAACTTTAGGTAGTTTAGTGATCACGAACTAAAACCGATTGCAATCGATTCACAGGGTCCGAAAACAAATAGGTACCTAACAAAGATTCCGAACAAACAAACAAACAAACACACACAACAACAACAAAGAACAAAAACAAGAACAAAGATCCGGTGTACCTTAAGTTTTTCATATTTTTCTTTTGATTTAAGTCTAATTACGTGTTTTTGCAACTATTATTTAAATAATATTTAGCTTTAACTTATTTTATATTTGGATGGAATAAAAAAAATGCTATTAAATTATACGTGTTAAAGTGGTGAATTTTCATTTTTGTTTCGCTACTGTACCTAATACCGGAGTTACCTCGATACTCCGCCGCCGCCGCCGTCCGCCTTTGTACCTTTTTGTGCGAAAAGTTTAAATAAATAAATAAATACTCGATGCATTAATAACGCTCCACAAACTTAGCTAGACTCACGAATTGGATTGCTTTAGTATATTTTGCTCCCTCAAAGCTTTCAACAACAATGAAACAGAATGGGTTTGAAAGACAACTTAATAGGGTTTTTAATAGGTTTCTGCCACACAGTATAGACTGTTATCCCGGGACTTTCATTTGTTATATTAAGCAATATTGTTTTTTAAAACACTGTCTAGAATAACGTTCTCTTTGCTTTTTAGAAATTTTATATTCTTGCTTCTCAAGGAAACCAAGTTTACTTACCTATTCGTTCGTGTTAGATATATATTACATTAGACAGTATTTGAAGAAATAATACTTTCATGACTAACTAACTAAATATACAAATAAATACTTTTCTTTTTTTATCGCTTAGGCGTCGAAGTACTCATCGCTATCATCCAAAAAACGTGGCACGTTGAATGGCAATGCTGATTCCTATTCCTATTCCTATTTGTATGTTTTATCGTTTTTCTTCGCATTTCGTAATGGGATATCCACATACCCGAAAAGTAACGTTATTGGAATTTTATTGTATTTTAGACGAGCTGACAGGACGATATTTTTCCCAAAAATCCTACGCAATTTTGTTGACGTGCCTACAACATATTTGTGCTTTAGTTGATTTTATTCCTAAAAAGTTTATAAATATGTTGATATTTGAAAGAAATGGACCTACACTACGTATAGACACGGTGATCTTTATACTGTGGTATAGCCAAGCAAAATAAATAATAGTAGTAGTTGTAGTTTAAAAATTGAACTAAGTTTAAAATTGATGATTTTGTTGTTTAAATATTAAGGTATTTTAAAAGTAATTTTTAAGTTAGAAATCCCTAACTTTTAAAATCTTTTAGTCATAAAATTCTTGTCTAACGTTATCTTCATGCTTCCTCTTGACTAATGTTAACCAAACATTCGTCATTGATGGCGTCAATTTCAACATATTAGTAAACTGTGCGCAGATTGTGTCAAGCCCGCCATGTTGATTTAAAGTAAGCTATAGTTTCAAATAATTTCTTAAAGTATAGTATAATTTTTTTTTGTATGTTGTTTTTTATATAATCACTAGCTTCTGCCCGCGACTTCGTCCGCGTGAAATTTCTTGTTCCCCGACCCACCCCGTCGCATCGCATCGCCTGCCCGCGCTATTACTTCGTTTTTGCTTAGCGTTCTTTCTGACTTTTTTTCGTTTTGCTCGGCTCCTAAAGGTCATAGCGTGATGTTATATAGCCTATAGCCTTCCTCAAGAATTGGGCTATCAAATGCAAAAAGAATTTTTCAAATCCGACTGGTAGTTCCAGAGATTAGCGCGTTCAACCAAACAAACAAACAAACAAACAAACAAACTCTTCAGCTTTATAATATTAGTATAGATGTAATTTGTTATCATTTAATTGTGCTTTTTTTGTTGTGCTATGTCTTTTGTGTGCTCTAAATAAATGTTTATCTATCTGTTAGACATCGATCAGTGGGAACAATAATGGCACACTGGCAACGAAACAGTCGCATAGTTAACATTACATTAAAATGTTCTAAACACTGTTTTGACACAAGACTGAACAGTTGCCGTGTTGTTTCTAGTGTGCACACTGTCTTAGTTAACATTGTAGACTGATTTGTGAAAAAGAATGTCATTCCCGTCAATGCTTAACATAATGTCAACGTAAAAGTCGGTTTTAATTGCCTTACTCAAAGATTTATCCTCATTCTTAACATCTATTAGGAGATAATGGATCGAATAATTCTTAGAAAGTTTTCTCTCGTTACGCTTTCAGTACGGACGGTGAGATGATGCATCTGAGATGCGCACGCGATCTTTACTTATGCTTTCAGCGCATCTTTTCTTAATTTCTTGTTACTTAGTGTTTATGGTATACAAAGTTGTTAATTTTCCTTTGGCAAATTAACAACTTCGAAAACAATGGTTAAGCTATAGTTTTTTAGAAGAGCGGTCGCTATATGGTGGCCACCATAATTATAGCGACCGCAGTGACGGCCGTCATGAAAATGATGGGACGTGTCGACTTGGCGGTGTCAAAAAATGATCTCTAGGGAAACACATCAACTTACTTTCATAAACGTATCAGGGACGTCATTCGACGGTAAATTGCGGACGCTATGTGGCTGTCGCCGCAGTCTTAACAAACCGTAGTAGAAGCTGTTAAACGTGAACGTAAATCGTTCAAAAGGGCGCAGGAAATCATCCTAATAAAATTGATTGTGTTTTATTGAAGTTTGAGAAATAAACAATTGGTTGTTTTTATGTAACGTTTATTCCAACTACTACTCCTAATAAATGCACGACATAGTTAATATGTACAAAACAAACATTAAAATTACGAAAGCATCAAAATTAATCACAGAATTTTGTTATTTACACGTAAACTGGCGGCAGGTAACTTTTCATGGACGGGCCTGCGCGCCCTAAGGGAGGCAAAGATTTTAAGTGTGGAGGACTTAAATTTCTTCTCAATCCATCAACGTCATCTTGCTCTGCGTTCGCGAAGTTATTGTTTCGATGTAAAACCTTATAATTTTTGATAACACCGCGTAGTTCTTCTTGCTGGTGTAAAGTGCGCTGATTTCGGTTGTGGTTGTCTTCTATGATATCTTCAACCTGTTCAGGTGTATAATAACGCAATTCGTTCTTTTGTTTACTAGTCGTCTGTTTGGGTGCTAATTTTAATCTACTAGACTCAAACTGGTTTCTGGATAAGTAATTGAGTATGTCAGCTATGTCCACCGGCTTCTTTCTTACAGCTTTATTCTCATTGTGAGGTTTGATCGGATATGGGATGAATTTTTGATGTTTTTCGTTTCTGGTATCCATTGGCTTAACATGAAGGTTTATTTTATTATGATTTTCTTCTCTTATGTTGTTATTGACTTCTTGTTCATTTTTATTGTTCCTAAATAGATTTTTCAAGAAAATGTTATCTACAAATACATTTTCAATGTGTGCTTCCGTTGTTGTAGTAGTTGGTTCAGGCTCAGGTTCAGTAAATTTAAAGAGTGGTTTAAAATCTTCTTTATTTTCAGGCACAATAAAATCAGAGAATTTTAATTTATTACTACTTATGGTTGATAAATCTGTCAATTTATTGCTAGTTGGTTGGTTTGTGGTTGGTTTGGCGGTGGTAGCTGTTATTGGTGTTGGTAGTTGGTTGGTTTGGTGGTGATGGTTTGGTTGGTAGTGGTTGGTTTCTTGCGTGACAGTTATTTTTGTTTCGTTTTTAGACTCTCTCTTTTCAGGTTTATTATGATGATGAATATACTTTTCGTAATTTAAAGGTAAAACATTCAAGTTATCGCTATCAGACGTATCGGAGTTTAATATTTTAGTTCTTCTAGATTCAAAATTGTCGGCATCATAATTGTAAGTTTGAGTTACGGTTTGACTTTGAGGAATAAATTGTTCTTGTGTTATAAGTTTTGGCCGAGAAGTTTGGCTGCCTTCATTTTGTAATTTTCTAGAATTATCATAACTATTTTGAAGATAGTTTTTGATTGGCTCATATTGGTTTTTCGCAGTAAAAAGCTGGTTGGCAGCTGAATGAGTTACAGGTAAAATTCTTTCTGATGAGTTCTCGTTATTATCATTACTGTGCACTTGCATTTCTGGCTTAATGTTATCGTTACTAAAAGAATAATCATTTTCTGGATTCGATTTGTAATCAGCATAAAAATAACTTTCTTTGTTATAAGGGATTTCCTCTTGGTGCGGCGTTTCAGGATTTTCTTTCACATTGGTTTCTAGTTGTTCTTTTATCATTTTGGTATACTGTTCTGAATTCATATCATTAAAGTTTATTGCTATGTCATCTTCACCGAATAATGATCTAGAAATTGAATTTTTCTCCATATTTTGATTAGCATTTGCATTAATACCATACTGCCACCTCCACAATGCTTTATTACTTTCTGGATCGGACTCTTTCAGGTTTGCTTCATAATTTACTAACTGAGGCATTGTGGATTTCTCAGTAGTGAACATTCTGTTTGTTGGTTGTGTTTGGGGTGCGTTCATAGACGGAACGTGGGCACCCTGCGAAGCCAGAAAAGTTATTTGTGGGGAAATTGTTCCACTGTTTTGTTTAGTTTGCATTTGATCTGCGAAGTCAATAGCTGCTTGGACCGAACTCTGTGTACTAGCTGCGGCTACTAAATTATTTTGAGTGTTAGATGGTTGTGAAAAGCTATGCGAGAATGATTCAGGAGTTTTTCCTGTAAATAAATTACTAAGCCGCGGCGGTGCGACAGCAAACTGATGACGTTTTTCGCTTTCGCTTAATTCGTTTTCCTGCTGTTCTCCATTCCATGATTTTAAATGCGGTGGCTTTTTAGACTCTTCAGCTAAGTTGTATTGAATTGCTCTAGAAAGAAAAATATATCCTTGTTAATGTTTAAAAACATTGTTTCAATGCAAAATCTACACTGTGTGTGTGTTGTATTCAGTAAGTAATAAGCATTTTCTGTTAGTTATACAAACCTCTGAATAATTTCAGGAACAGGTGGCGCGACAGGTAAGTGGTCACCGCTTGCTCTAAACCCATTCGCATCCGCAATATAGTGGACTGTGTATGTCTTCCCGTTATCTCCAACATAAGAGTATGACCCTTCTACAACTTGTTCATCTTTGCCAGTACCCGCATTCTCCATGCGACTATGTTGCACGTAATGAGTCTGATCAGCTCCTAAAGCCCTAAAATAGGATGTGATTAGTATTGTGGATCTGTATAGTGCATTAAAAAGAAGAACGGAAGAATGCATGTCCTACTTACTCGTAACTAAAGCTTCCATCTAAATCCATTTCATTTGATAAACGTAGAATGGGTATTGCGGTTTCAGTTGTAGAAGATATGTAAATACCAGGTTGTGGTACATATTGAACTCCTGGAAAACTTGCTGCTTTCATCTGATCCATACCGTGATCTCGTTGAATGTCCATTATGCTTATACTACGAGGCGTCACTGTTTGCATTACTCCGGTTTGTAACGGAGGGTCCGGGCTAGTGTTGAATTGAAATGGCATTTTCGTATCTATTCTATCTATAGGATTTTGAAAACTCTTTGGAATTGGTCTCATTTCTCTTCTTTCTGCCATTTGGTTCGGCATTCTTTGAGTGCGATTCATTTTGTTACGTAAGTACTGTGGGACCTGTGTTGTTGGTTTTTCATCTTCGTCATCATCATCATCTTCAATTTGGAGCGGTCTCAGTGTTGATGATATCATCAAGGGAAAGGGTGAAGGGTACGCGAACGGTGCCTTAGAAGCGGTCGGGGGAAGATACGAAAATGGTAATTTGTTTACATTATTCATATTCATTTGAAAATATGGGAGAGGAGTATGAGCCTCAGGAGGCAAGTAAGGATTTTTCTCAGATGTAAACATACCGGATTGAAATTGGGGTGGAAATGTAAAATGTTCATGAGCTTTATTGTCCACTGCTAAACTTATCGTCAAAATTATCAGTGGTATCTGAAAAATAATATTATGTGTTAATTAGAGCAACAACTTACGGTTTGAAACCATCCGAATAAAAATCCATGTTCACTGAACGACACAAACACTTTGCACTTACCAGCTTCATTTTTCTCGAAGCTGTGAACGTTTTTGATAACAATTTTCACGTCACACTATAGCACTAATGGAAAATAGACTGGTAATGAAAATGAATTCCGCATATATTTATACGCACGCGAGATGTGTCCAAGCATTCGTGAAAGAGATCGTTTGGACAACGTTTCTCTTCTTCGATTCACGCTTTTTGCTTCATTGTTGTTTTTATCAGGTACCCGATACTGCATCGACTCGGCTTGCAATTAAGGCTTCAAAGTAAAAGCGCCATTGAACGACGTTTGATTAGTAGTCTTAACGAGGGATAATTTACATAAGCAGTACTGGGTGTATGTTCAGATACCCGTGACTTGTAACGTTTTTATAACTGTACCTATTTTTTCGAGTCAATTACCTCAGAAATCGTGTGACTGTCGGTATAAAAACTTGAAGAATGAAATTTTCTTTGCAACTGAATTGTTTTTTGATTACTAATGCAATGTTTTCGATTGAGAAGTTATAAGCAAATATTATCTCACACGCTTAGGAGTGCATTTAAAACAGATTGAACAATGGATGAACGAATGCATTGTTTATGTATGCCTTCCATCGTCGGCGAATTAAAAACGGTTGATTCGGAACACAAAGTGTTTCTAAAGGAAGAAATACAAAAAGAACAAATGAATCATGGAGTTTAATTAATTAAAGGGATCAAAAACCCCCGAGGCGGATATGGAATGTCAGCGTTCGATAAATTGCACGATAAATTGAAGGTTTCATGCGGTCACCCCAAATTCGCGTGTCGTAAAGTGATGCAAGTTCTGTAATGGTCAAAGTCGAGTCAATGGCCCAAAAAACCGGTTCTGAAGAATTTTTGTTAAAACCTACCGCGGTTAAATAACCAGCTCCGTACGTTTAAAATTGGTTACTTATTTTTTATATCTCATTAATATTGTTATGTGCCTCTTGTTTTAAGAATCTTTTTATGGTATCGGAAGTGCTTATTTGTTTTCTTTCGGTTTTAACAATATTTTTTTGAGAATTTAATCGCCCCATTGTTTTGTTGTTTTTCTTTATTCGTTGATATAAAGCCCTAATTGGGTGCTTAAATAAAATTTTTCATGATGATGTAATATTTATTTCTTGAGAGAATATTTTGTGAATGTTCTTTTATTCCTTTACATAATATGGGAGATTATTCTTCCATATTATGTAAAGGAATTCGAGACAAACTGCATTATATTTTAATGTCAGTGTACTAATGGTAACTGAAAAATCCAACAGTTTTTTCGTCTTGGTACAAATTCAGTACATTGTGCCCACATCAAGTTCGCAACAGGATGATATTCGGAATGAAACAACAAATTATATACAAAACTTATTTATTGATTACCGATAAATCACATATGAACATACATTACTATCACAAAACCTGTCATACCTCGATCAGTGATCGAATTCACAATTCATAATCGTGACTAAGATCACTGACTCTATCGATCGAATCGATTTACATCACTAAAATCGTTCAGAGGTAATATTATTCGTATACCTATAGAGCTAAGCGTCTCTGTACATTAAAATTCATCGATTTAATAACAGAAATACTGTATATCCATACAAAGATACAATGAGAGAACACTTTTGGGAATATTATTTTTTACAGAATTGGTCTCATGATGGCATTATTTTAATACAATTATGAGTCCAAGAAATTTGTATCTTTTATCACAGTACTTTCAACCAATGATTATAAAATATTTAATACGAGACGTTTTAATGTACAGAAGACAGCAATTGTCACTTTTAAAACATACATTATCTCTATAATCGTCGTTTGAATTATAAATAATATACCACAGGTTTTAAGACTACCTATTTATGAGATAACTTGATTGGTTCGTTGCTGAGGTCTATTACCAGTTCTGCTGAGGAGGGTAGGAAGGCTGTTGAGGTGGCTGGTAGGGAGGTAGCTGGGAAGGTACGTAAGCTGGCTGTTGGGGAGGTACATAAGCTGGTTGTTGGGGAGGCACATAGGGTCCCGAAGTTGGGTGGTAGTGGACTGGCGCAGGAGTCTGAGTTGGGTAGTAGATCGGCACTGGAGTCTGGGTAGGGTAGTCGTTTTGAGGCTTTTGTTGTTCCGTGTTGATGGCACTGTAACAAAGAGATTTTAATTAAATTTCAGTGTAAACATTTTAAGCCAAAATATGCTAGTGTGGCCAAAGTGTTTCTCTAACAACTTTAGTTTTGGTTTTACGCAGCAAATCCTAAATCGGTCATCTTGAGGTTGAGCGATTATGTCACCCACCAGTGCCTTAGATATAAAGCGACGAATACGTCGTTTTTATAGCCAAGATAACATAAATGTCCCATAAAAATCTGTCTGCCAATAGATATTCACTTGCACGATTTTTATTTACCGTTACATCAGTTATAATAATAAACTATTTGCCATTTTCTATCGCTTCTAAATCGCAAGTTATAGCATTTTGGCACAATCTTTATGTCCAAATCGTGTTTATGATGAGATTGGCATGTATCATCTGCAAGCATAGATTCTTTCATTTCAACTACGTCACGTTCTTGTTTATTAACTGTATTAGTCAAATAATATAATTGAAAGAAATTGTGTCAGATATTGCACATCCCTACTCTTTTATGTCTACCAAGCTTACTATACAATGTATAAGTTGATATTGACGTGCCAATTACAGCAGAAATAAATCGATATTAGAAAGAAACAAAAGAGAAGCGCTGAAGCAGCCGGTGATTATCGTACCTTTATTAATAATAAGTAATATTAAGTCTTAGATGGGATGAATTCAATGTTCTAACATTGAATTCATTCCATCTAAGACTTATTTTAGCTAGGCAAACTTTGTTTCTTTTATTACTGTACTATGGCCAGACAATCAGAGATTTGAGGTGAATGTAGCTATTTCTTCATCCTAACACTTGTTTATAATTTTAATTTCTGCGGTTCTTTTATTTGTGCCAGAAATCTTGAAAGTGTTTTGGTTTATGACATAACAGCACGCCTTGTTTCTACAAAGGTTTAGGAGTACATAAGGTACACCCACATTTCGCCAGTTATGTTTAAGTCCCATGTTATGTTTAAGTCCCATGTTATGTTTAAGTCCCATGTTATGTTTAAGTTCCATGTTATGTTTAAGTCCTATTCAATAGGCTCTCCCTCCATAGGGCGAGCCTATTGCCATCAACCGGGCACAAATCCAGACTCCGGGCTGCTATCGAGAAATTTTAAATGAGAATCGAACTCAGAACCTCATGCTCGGCATTAGCATTTGCGACCCCTAGGCCAACGAGGCAGTCAGTGTTTTGTTTTATGCTCTATCTAATATAACTTCTTCTATCCTAACTATTATTTTATTTATTATTTTAATTTATAATATTTGTATTTATAATTATAATATTATAAATGCGAAAGTAAGTTTGTCTGTTTGTTTGTTATCTTTTCCCGCCTAATCCACTGAACCGATCATCCTGAAATTTTGCATATACGTTGTCGGGTGTACAGAAACGGACATAGGGTACCTTTCACCCCGAAAAAAAGTGCTATCCCCGAGGAAAACAACAATAACATTATTATGATAATAGATGGCGCCACGTGTCTTTTGAATCATGATTGAATTATACTATTATAAATCACGGGATCGAAATTTTGCGGGTGAAACCGCGGAGTGCAGCTAGTTCTTAATAAACGTTTAACAAATATGGCAACGTATATTCATTCTAACAAGTTGGTTAATGCTACATTTAAAACAGTTATTTAACATCTTTGACCCTCCATCTATTATGTTATATGCTAATGCTACATTTGATATGACAAGCAGGCGGACAGTTGAAGCTCTTAACTTACTTTGTTTGGTGGCATGTCATTTGTTCTTCTAACTGTATATTCGCGATGTTTTTTTCGTTGTTTAAAACGGGCCCTGTCTTTGTCTTTGTTTGGCTTTGTAATTGAGATATGTAATTTAAGTGGGATTTTTTAGCGGTGCATAATATTACTAGAGTTTATAGAATTATATACACGACCATTGTTTGTTTGATTAATCTTTTACACCTTGTTTTGATCCATACATTATAGTATCGAGTTCCTAATTTGTTGGTAAATACTAAATATCAAAGATTGAGTTTATAATGGAACGAAAACTAGCTCGATAAAATATATATTTTTATTTATTTTATTATTTATTTATTTATTTTAAAATACATACAACTATCATCACAGGCTTTTATTTAAATATTTCTATCTATGGACTAGATTCATAAATACATTTTAAAACCAAACTGGTTCCAGTAGCAAACTGGTATACTCATAAAGTTAACACAGTCGCATGAGTTACACGCTACTTATTGTATAGAAAAAAAAACTAAAATAATAACGTCATCTTAACGTCAGAAAACACTTTCATTTTCACGAGAAATTTTCAAAACTTATGTTTGTTTCATGTTGTTGTTATTTGTAACCATTTGTTTCGGGCTATGACAAACAACTTGAGGCCATATTTCACTCAACAACACGCCTCCCTGTTTGGGAAAATAAGGGGAACAACAAACCACGAGGCCACGTCTTTCATAGTAATTCTAGGATTTCGATTCGTGGAAAAATAATGGCTGTTTGTTGATTGGTATTTGAGTCTTATTAATGAGCCCATTTCTATTATTCGTTTATCTTTGTTATGGCAGAAATGCTAATGAGACTGTTCAATCTTAATTCATAATCCATAACAATTACTCAATAGTTTGGGTGGAGAATAAGGGCATTTGCAGCTTCACAGTGATTACTACTACCTATTTCAGATACATTTTCATCTTTGTTTTCTTACTATGATCAAGCTTATTTAAAGAGAATATGCAATCATTGAAAATCGATTCTTTTACCTCATTATGAAGATCAAGATTTGATTAGGGCTTTATAAAAGGTCTAAAGGGCTTTTGTAAATTCAATCTAAATGAAAATTGGGCAAAATACTTACGCCTGATATGCCGGGGGAGGGGTGGGCAGATGGTCTCCGTACGCATGGTAGCCAGTGTGATCAGCCCAGTAGGTGACGGTGTATGTCTTCTTATCGGCGCCAACGTATGAGTACCAGCCCTTCTTAACCAAGCTCTCTTCAGTCTGATTGGGGTCCGTGTACCAACCTTCTTCTCCGACCCATGTGCCGTCAGCGATCTTGTACCTGGAGAAAGAAAATTATTTGAAAGGAGGTTTGGCCACCAAGGTTGAGGAGAACATTTGACATGAGTAAGAAACTAAGAGGTCGCTCACCGTTTGAAGGTTTTTTTAAGATTCTCCTGAGTCTTTAATGTTATTTTCCCTTTATCTATTACCTTTGAATCTCGAGATATATATATGTATTTTCCTAATTTTCGTTCTAATCATGTAGGTACGATTTGTTATTTGAGTTTGTCAGAAAACATCACCCGTATTGTCTTGTGAGTACGTACTTAGGGGGAACATGACTTTATAAAACACCACAAATTCTCTGATAATACGATTATAACGATCAGAACTTTGGTGATTTCTGACAAAGCATACAGGAGGTACATAAAAAGAACTATATTCGTATGTACGAAGTTCATTTGCGATATGTGCCTTTATGTTCCGTGTGCTAGTTTTTTTTCAAGGCCTGCCACACTATAAAGATTGCCATCACCGCGGGATGTGCTTAGCAGTTTTTTATCAACCCTATTTATATCATCCGTTTGAGGCAGTACCTAAATTGCCATATATGGAGTTTATCTACGCAAAAGCATTAGTAGATTAATAGGTTAATTTATTCACCGTTAAATTATTTCTCATAAATTCAACATTTCTTGTATTAGAAAGAAATTTTGTTTACGGAATCGCGATTTCAATAAAATTCCAATAGGCATCATAGGCGTCATAATGGCATCATAAAAATTATGGACCAATGAATTCGTTTCAATGGGATAACGGTAAAGGTGCAAAAAATATTTGCAGATGTTTTCCTGCTTATGACGATGACCAAACAGTTATATGAGATTCCGAGTTTGGGACTCAATTAGGACCTTTTTGGAGGTCTGAATACCCGAACAGTTATAGGTAAAGATGACCTGGGATTTTATGGGAAATCCGTTGTGTGACCGTAACGGACTGTGTCATCAAAACAGAGAATTTTACATAACATTTGCATTTTGAACCGAGTTATGATTGTCAAGGACAATGGGCTCATTTTTTGCTTTTTGTGTATGTTAAGATTGTACGTGAAGAAATGTGTGTTTACATAATAACGGATTCAGTACTGAAGAGTTCAGTATGAGGTCGTGAGAATCTATGACGAGATTTTCTAAGATTTCAATAACTTTATATTTTTCAGTCTTCGTAAAACAGTGGTGGCCCAGTGGTATTGGCCCCGACTTGCGAGTAGGTCGTGGGTTCGAAACCAAGCAGGTGCTTTACTTTGTGTAATTTATTTCATCACCACTGCTCTTAAAACGGTGAAGGAAAACATTGTGAGGAAACCGGCATGTCCTAGAACCGAAAATTCGATGACATGTGACATGCACCAACCAGCACTGGACACGCGTGGTACATTACTGCCCACTCCCTCTCACAGAGAGGAGGCTTGTGTCCCAGCAGTGGGAACACAGTATATGACTGGATTATTTACACAAAGATACAGAACAGATGTGGGTAATATTCGACTAAGTAAGTAATAAGCAGTAAAGTGAATGTAGGCTTTAGACGTAAGTTTGTTAAGCTTTAATACAGCTGCTACGATATACTCGCGCTTTGTCAAGATTACAGTCAGCACATTCGTAAATTGTTACATAAATACGTAAATAAACGTGTGAAACGGTATTAGTCTACGAGAGCTTACAATGAGCCTATAGATACTTTTCAAATTAATTTATGTAAAAGGATAATGTTGCTGCATTCGGTTAGACTGGAAGCTGACCTCAACATAGTTGGGAAAAGGCTAGGCAGATTAATTGGCAATGTTGGTTAAGATTGGCTTTGTAAGGCTCAAAAATGTTGCGAGGATTATTACGAGCAATTTTTAAATTATGCAATAACAAAGATTTTGTGTCATGAAAAATCGTGGTGATCAATGCTCTACTATGTAGTTACAGACACCAGCACATCAAACTACTACAATCTATCAAATCTCTTTAATAGATTTTCAACTTTATCGCTAAAACATAAGGTTCAAAGTTGATTGGGAATATTTGACAGTTTCGGGTAGCTTGATGTGCTGGAGTCTGTACCTACCTCAAATCTTTGGTTTAGTGCCTAACTTATACAGGCTGACTTATACAGGGTGGCAAGGACATCGACGCGCAAACTATGAAACCAGCACATTATTCTAGACCACTAGCGTAAAAATCTGGTGTTTCATAGAAAAGTGCAATAACTACGCGGTAATGTATAGATCAGCAATTTTTTTTAATACCTACTCTACGAAAAATTTCAACGCAGGCTGAAGCAGGCTGAACCGGTTACCTTAGATTCAGTGCCTGATTCTGAAGAATCAGGCACTGAATCTAAGGTAACCGGTTGCGTGTCGGAGTCCCTGCCACTCTGTTCAGGGACTTAACAAAAGATTTGAGGCATAGACAGACACCTGCATTAATTGATGAACCCCTCATGTATCCATGTGGAAAGAGGGTAACCAAGTAACGAAGGTAGCTGTACATCACCAAAACGTTCTACTTACTCGTATCTGTAATGTCCATTATCGCCCCAGTACTGCTCATTCTTGATCACTGCCACCGGAGGGGTGGTGGTAGGGGGGTGGTACGTCGGTACGTAGTAGTAGTCATTCTGCACGTTAGCGGGCACTCCAGTTTGAACCGGCTGGATAGGCTTAGAAGGTTGAGGCCAAGTGTTCTGTGGGGGCACGTAGTTTGGAACGTTCCAGTGAGGAGGTCTTTGGCTAGGTGGCACGTATGCGGTGTATGTACTCGCAGCTGCGTTCAAGTCTACCCCTTCTTTCTTAAGCTCGATGTTAGCTGATGCTTCAGCTTGGGAGTCGTCTAAGAGTTCTGACGTTTTCTCCTGTTCAGCCAGTGAGAAGGCCAAGATGGCGGCGAAAATTAGTAGCTGTGGAAGAAATGTTTTTGTTTAGTTACAGTCGATTGAGAGATTCCGAAAGATGTGAATTACTGGGTCATCTTTTTACATAACATATCATTACGCTTGCAGTTCACGAAGAGGTAGTCGTAGGTGTAGCTAAAGTTTATACACATTTCGTCAGCCATGTTGAAGTCCCATGTATTAGGGTGGCGAGCCTATTGTTATCAACCGGGCACAGATTCAGAGTAAGAGAAATTCCTGATGGAAAAACCCAATAATAATTTGTCTGATCTCGGAATTGAACTCCGGATGTTCAGCAGAAGCGCTTCCGAACTCTAGACCAAAGAGGCTTCTGTTTCTTTACGTTTCTGAATAATCTTTACGTGTTGCTTTTTTAATTGTTAAAGAAATGTAAATCAGCTCACATTAAGAGGTTATAAACTCTAAAATATAATTATTTGGGTTTTTCGTTTAGGTAGGTATCATTCGCTACGTACCGTAGATTTTAGATTTTAGACCGTGATAAAAAGCCGTTGTAATTATATCTTCGTTGTTATAAGTTTTAATTAACTGATTTGTATTCTTGTATGAATGCTGAGAGCTTAACTAATGGCAGTTCAATTATGAAGTAGGATTTATTACTGTTTTAGTTTAAATCGGAGATTTACATTTATGCTTGATTCATTTTGACTATATTTTATTTTTAATTAATTTCAGTCTTAATATTAGATTAATAGGTACTCTAAATTATGAGCTAAATGAAGATTAATCGTAACAAGATTTAGATTTCAGACAAAATTAACTTTGAATGAGCAATTAACGTGGAACTGCTATTATAATTAGGCGCTTTTTCATTCGCAATGAAATAAAATATTTTACTAAGATTTAGATTTTGTAATTATTTAGGACAATTTTTGGCAATATACAGTGTGTTAGGTTAAACGAGGGACATACTTTAAGGGAGTGTAGTACTCATAAAAATGAAGAACTTTTACTAAGAAACCAACATTGAAATCGAGAAAATAAAACCAGCCGCTCTATACATTTCTGTTCGCATAACTGGACAAAATGTGGGGAACAGCTGTTTTTTTTTTTTCATATTTTTGAGTCAGGCCCATATTAAAAGTTGTTCATTTTCATGAGTACTACACTCCCTTTAAATATGTCTCTCGTTTAACCAAACACACTGTATATAAATGTACGTTTTGTTTAAATTAATAAAACTTTTTGCAATTATTTAAAACAAACTATTAATGCACTGATTTGAGAGTAAAAAAATTACTATTTTTTATATAACATTTTTTAAGGTAATGCACAGACTAAGTACTGACGAGCACAAAAAGCAATCCAAAAATAATATTTTTTTTTTTCACTGATTAAAATTTTTATTTAATATTTTATTTATTTTCACACGCACTGGCACGAAACTTAAATATCCAAGGACTCACCAGCTTCATGTCTGTGTCCTTCCGATCCTCGTTCGATACTGTGGTCATGATGGGTCGCTCAACATTTTTATAGCAAAATGTCCTGCGTCCTCTTGTGTTCGTACATCTCTGCGTCTGCGCACAATGACCTCGCTCTTAGATCACACATATGATTATTTTAGGTTTGAAATGAGATTTATTGGGATATTTTCATATTTCAAAGTAGTGAATAAGGAAATTCTCAATTATAAGTAATTTTAATTTTCTTGGATGATTAATTTTTTTGTTTAGATGGTGAGTTGTCTAGACAAAACAGAGTTGTATGGCAAGTTTAAGGACAAAATAAATATCTAGAAGCTTAAAACATATTTGAAAAAAAAAAATTGTTACAAGTATATGCTATTTTTTTTTTAAAGAAAACGCAGTGATATTTCAAATCTATTAATGAACTAAAGAATGAATGGGATTTTACGTGCTTCATTCATAACGAGTAGTGGGCGTAAGTTACGTTTATTTGCTTATTTACTTAGCGATTGACCGAAACAGGGCGATGTGAATAGTTCTAATTGGTTCTTAAGGCTTGCACTTGTATGATTCATTGTTGGTGTTTAGTTATGTCAACAACTTTTGCTTGGGTTTGGTGTAGGACTCAAGGTTCTACTGATTGTGTAATTGCTGCTATTATTTTTTTTGTGTTATTTTCAAATTATGGTTTGTCTAGGTATTGTAAACATTAAGACTTTTTTTAACGCGATCTTGTTAACTGATTATTATAGTGTTTACAGCAATAATATTATTAATCTTTTGAATGCCGTAAATATAGAAACAATTTAAAAAAGCCACCGTTTC
Organism: Luperina testacea; assembly: GCA_927399505.1. NCBI lineage: Eukaryota > Metazoa > Arthropoda > Insecta > Lepidoptera > Noctuidae > Luperina > Luperina testacea. The sequence continues at coordinate 9,252,461 of OV656771.1, forward strand.
TCGCGTGGATCCATGTTCTAAGGTATTTCTTTCAATCCGGAGATCAAACTCCGTACTTCTTTCCTAAAAGGCTGTCGGTGCCCGCCCCAATACAAGTATTTTATTTAACAAGTCCAATTATATTTTTAAAGGAACTGTGTAGGCGCACCCTAATTGTTTCGACTTTTAAACTTTAAACGTGAGCTTAAACACACGAAACACCATTTCATTAAATATTTAAATTCAAAGCTCCCGACTGATGTACCTGACAGTACTTTATCTACATCTTATTTATGCATTTCTGACGTAATACAGAGCAAAATATACGTGAACAGGATAATAAAGAATCCCATCCCATACAAATTACGTGCACTTGTCATACATAATCGTATATTTATATGATTTCAAATATAAGGAATTTGAAAATGTCAGAAGCATCCAAAAACCCAAAAAAAATATTTTGTATCATTTTAATTCCCTGTGATATAGGGATTCTGTATGCAAATCTGACATTAACATACGTAATAGTGAGTCAATGTTGATTTTTGTGAGATATGAATGTGGAAAATTCTTTGTCGTTGGCAAGCTTTTATATTAGCTATATTTCATTGAAACTTACTTAGAGCTTTTTGTTAGGACAAGTCTGAAAAAGTTTGTGTGTTGGTTTGTCTAAACATAAAAAGTAGATTGCTAAAACTTTTCTTAAGTGCTGTTCACTTATTTTCATTGAATTTTGTGTTAATTTCCGTAATATTATTCTGGTTGTAGCATAAGTATAAATATAATTAATTTAATTTATTAATTAATTTCAGTGATTAGCACCCTAAGAGTTAAGTAACGTTTACGTTTATACTGTTTATTTTTATACTTTGTAAGTAGTGTATTTGTTACCTCTATTATTAAGTTCTAACCCATGTTTACTTATTATTAAACTTCTGTTCATTGTCCCAAAATAAATCAATAAATAATTATATTTGTTCAAAAATATATAACAACAATTTAATAGTATGGTGATACATTTTATGACACTTGTTTCTATGAACAGATTTTTAACATCTGTGTCTGAACTAGATATAAAATATTTTCTGTTATAAGAAATATTAAAATTGGGGATATCTTTTCAGGTAAGTACCACTTCTAGTCACGGAAGTACGATTTGTGTTAAGGAAAACAACAGACAGTTTAATAAAACATTAGGCTGCGCATGCATTCTTCTAAGGATATAATAACTTTACAAAAACCAGAGTTTTGTAACCTTAATCTTGATTACACATCCCAATTTGTTTGGTTGACGTATATATACAAACAAAGAATGCAAGATCGTACAAGAATATACGGAATTCCCCAAAACCCAATTTAATAAATCAAATAAATGTTAGGTGGAGTGTTTAAGGAAAGCTCGGACGTGCAATTTCAAAACCTAGCAACTGACAAAAAAAATCGGTCTTTATGCATATTTGACTTGCTGTGAACTTGCTAGATAATGTTTAAATATTGATAGTATATGGTAAACTTGGTGCTTTTTTGTAGATTGTCTTTTGTCTTCTACTCTGTGAACGTCAAAGAATAATTTGTTACATTGTTATATTAAACTATTTGAATAATCTGTTTCATTGCATTAGTGTAATATAATCTAGTACCTAAGTCAAATATGCATAAATACCGATTTTTTCTTGTCCGTTGTTAGGTTTTGAAATTGCACAGCCGAGCTCTGTTGCGCACCTACCTACACGCGTCGTATAAAAATAGACGATTTTATTTCAATCCCTAAAATATCTTCGGTTGAAAAGGGTTTAGTAGGTATTTTGCTAACTGAACGATCTTTGTTGATACTTACTGGAAAACGGCAAGAGTAAATCTTTTAGGTACAGCTTGTTGATTATACAGTCTCCCAATCAATTATGAACCTTATAGTTTAGCGAAAAAGTTGAAAATCTATTAAAGAAATTTGACAGATTATAGTAGCTTGATGTGTTGGCGTCTGTATATCGAAGCACAACCTGTTACCAGTACACGATTTTGAAAACACCCTGGTTTGAAATTTTTCATAGGTTATTAAAAAAATTAGCTCTGCCATACATTTTCACCACTTAGGTATTGCACTGTTCTATGAAACCGTTGATTTTTATTTGTTAACCGACGAACAATTTCTACGCTAGGGGTCTAGAATCATCATCTGCCTAGCCTTTTCCCAACTATGTTGTGGTCGGCTTCCAGTCTAACCGGATGCAGCTGAATACCAGTATTTTACATGGAGCGACTGCCTATCTGACCTCCACAACCCAGTTACCTACTGGTAATACGATACCTTGGTAAGACTGGTTGTCAGACTTTCGGGCTTCTGACGGACCAACGGCTTAGCGTGCTTTCCGAGGCACGGAGGTGTCTTGGTATGTGAAGGTGGTCACCCATCTTCGGACCAACTGCGGCAAGCGTAGCTTAACCTGATAAATTCTATGCTTATTTCATGATCACATTTTATTAGTACCTACTACAGGTATATTAGGGTCACACAGAAGGGTTCTGTATTCACCCTCTTTCATTCCAGCAGTGTTGCAATCATTAGGTAATCCTGCAAAATATAGCTATAGAAAAAAAAAAAAGACAGAATGAATGAGGAAAGTTCGATCGCGTAAATGATCTAATCATGTTGGTAGGTATATACACGAAATGTAGGCTGCATTTTGGGTATTCCGAAAAATTTGCAGCACCTTAAAAAGGTCCCGAAGATACACAATAGTAGATTTTACAACAAGTGCACAAAACAAACTATTTTTATCCGAGACTTTTAGCAGCCCGAGCCGAAGGCGAGGGCTGATAGTAATGTCGAGGATAAAAGTGGTTTTGTGGACGAGTTATAAACTCTGCTTTTCACTTCGATTGCGAGGAAATAAAACAGTAGTATAACATAACATGTCTTTAATTAAAATTCAAAGTAAAATTAGAACAGTTTTGAATACTGAAGGAAATTGTTTTTCCCGGCATATTAACGGTATTTTTCTGAATTTGTGAAGACGACATATTGTGAGAAGATGGCTCTGACGACAACAAGGAATCTCTGGATGTAGAAGGGACGGGCTCGCTTGGGATTAAATTAATGGCTTCTGTTATACGGTCGATAATCTTGCTTTTGTTCTGTACGGATTCTTCAATGTATCCCTCAGCAACCTGATCAGACTTCCACCCGCCATGTCTTTTCAGCATTGTTAAGTTTGCTCCCGAATCTGCTAGAAGGGTGGCTGAGGTCCGGCGGAAGCAATGACCCGTGTAATTTTTGGGATTTTCTAATTTTAGAAAAGTTGCGATCTGTTTGGGAAAGGCTGCAATTTTATTGCGTCCTATAACTTGCTTAGTGCACTTCCCATTTTGATAATTGAGGAAAAATTTGTTAGTCGACACGTTTTGAGGACGTAGAGCTTGGTAATTTTTAACTATTTTTAGGTAATCTCCTTTGACAACAAATGTTCGCTCCCGTTTGTTTTTTGTGTCGGGTAAGTTTATTGCTTGCAAAAGCGTGTCCGTATTTACGTCATTTACGGTAATGTTCGCAAGTTCAATGCCTCGGCACGCACCGCTTATACCAAATATAAGTGCCACCTAAAACAAAATTAATAACTTTTATACACTTTAGAACAAAAGAGCAATAGGTATATGAGGAATAAAATATGAAAGGAATGTGTATTACGTACTTTTGTGGACAAATATGTTTCATCTGGAGCGGTATTTAAGAAGGTTTCCACTTGATTAGCTGAAAGGACCTTGCTTTTCTTGCTTTTGTGCCCACTTGAAAGCCTCTTCAACAAAGATGTAAGCTTCGAATAATTTTGTATATTAACATTGTCCTTCATTTGTAATGTTGCTTTCAGCATGGAATATATACTCCACAGTGTAGACGGCTGAAGTTTTTTGGATAATTCATCAAAATAACTCAAAAGAACACTTTCCGAGAACGTAGTTACTAGTTTTTCTTTTCTCCAATTTACAAAATTATCGTAAACTTTGAGATATTTTTCCCGAGACTTTGGCGGTATTATCTGTTGCACAACTCTCTGTGCATTCATTTCCATGAGCGTATTAGGAGAGACTGTTAAATCCTCTTCTTCACTGGACATTTTTAACAATTTTAGCAAATTGAAGAAATTAATAAATGCACGAAAAAAGAACAAGAGCTGTTTCCCGCCGCTTTATTTTTTTTTTAATCTTACGACATTGATATTAGGCTGCAGACCTATACAGCCTACTATTAATTTAATTTTGAAATAATAATTTTCTTAAATCAACTAACCTACCGTACTTGAATTAAAATTTTAATATCTATTATATCTTAAAAAACACATAAGGCAAATAAATTAAAGTAAATATTATATAATAACAAATTCTATGATCTATGAACTTCTTATTGCATTTGGCTGTATGGCTCATTTTCTTTGCCTTAATATAATACATTTATGAGTAGATACGTTAACGCCCTTGTGCACAAAATTCTATTTTGTGCAGCCTATACCCTGCACAAAGAAGCACTTTCAGAGCATGAGAAGTGAAAAAATATGATTCATAAATACATTTTATAACGGTGAAATAAATATCTGTTGGTACCTTCTCTTTTGTTGTCGTGGGGAATCTTCAAAAGCCACCCGACCTCCGGGGAGGGAGGTCGGGGAGTGTGGGATTTTTACCTCACTAAAACCACCCCGGTGATCATCATCAGCACATAGGGGTGGTCCCGGTTCCTCTTAAAAGACTAATTCCGGAACCCGCTAATGTTACAAATGAACACCTGTCATTCTGTTTGCGAAATTTTAACCTAAACTGCTAAACTGATTTTAGGGATTTTCGGCACAGGGGAAACTTGGTCGGTAACGATAAAAAATATACCTAGAGTAGTACTTATTCTAATAAAAATTCAAAACTATGAAGGCGGGTAATACGGGAACAGCTGGTTTACAAAATGCATTGATTGAAGTAAAAACAGTAAGTTGCATAGGGTTTAATTAAGACGCTAACTGCCTAAGTAAAACTCTCTTGGAAACAAAACAATAAAAAATGCAAAACTTATCAAATATTTATTCAGGTAATTCGGGAATTATGTTTAGTCTCAGAGCTTTTAAGTTTTAAGTTGAGTTTTGCGGCAATAAAGACTTAAAGGCTGTAATAAACATTACTCAGACCAGGATATCGTGTCGCCGTTGCAATTAAAAACCCAAATGGTAGGTTTGGGCAAACGTAATGTTTCTTATAAATCTGGAATTAAAGATTATGTAGGCATCGTATCTCAGCTTCGTTCCAACACTCACCGATCCCGACTTTACACGATTAAAAATTACCTAACATAAAGTCCCAACTCTACACGAAACGATAAAAATGCATAGTGAGAATGAAACACATTTAGAGGGTTTTTTGTTTTAGATAAATGAGCATTTGTCTTGACAAAAGAACTCAAATAATTATATGTCCACGGTGTGCATTCATATATATTGCTGGATATAGGCCTCTCCCAGGCTGCGTCACAATACCCTGTCCTCCGCCTTCTATCCAGGGATGCAGTCTGTCTCAGAATTTTTTTCAGGTTGTCTGTCCATCTAGCCGGGGAGCGTCACACGCTACGCTTGCCGATACGCTCGTCTGCTCCACCGGCCTTCGGTCCTTCGACAAACATATTATGCCACCTCAGCTTGCTTACTCTGCAAGCCATGTCGGTAACTTCGGTTTTTTTCCGAATAACTTCAAATACTTATCACCTAATCAAAACTAATGAAACTAGAAACGTCGAAACGAAAAAGAAAACGAAAACTGAATTGAATTAGATATTAACTTCAGTACTTACCTACTAGCCGTGGTCGTGGCCGGTACTACGGGCCACCACGCGTGGTGGCCCGTAGTACCGGCCACGACTTACGGGTTGTAAGTCGCAGGTTCGAACCCACACAGGTGCTAAACTTTGTGTTAATTTTTACATCACCACAGCCTTCAAAACGGTGAAGGAAAACATCTTGATGAAACCGGCGTGTCCTAGAACCAAAAATTCGAAGCCATGTGACTTCTACCAACCGGCATTGGGCCCGCGTGGTGGATTACGGCCGACTCCCTCTCACAGAGAGTAGGTTTGTGTTATTATTATTAACTTCTTCTACACATAACCGCAGAGACTTAGGTATGCACACTAAACAACCAATTTAAAAAGTACCATCGACTCGTAAGGATGAAGAATGTAAACCATACAAGTATGTTTCTCATATGAGATCTAACGTCGTAAGGGAAAAATATTTTATTAAGAAAATTCAGTGGAGCGTGTAGTGGGGTACACATTTGAAAGCTTTGTAGGAAAAACAAGATTACTTATTTCAGCGTATTTCTTGTCGACCCCAATGTCCTAAGCCTTTTTTTGGAGCTTGATAAAATAGGCAATTACCTAATTGTTCGGCCATTTATATCATCGATTACGAAGTAATTGTACCCGATTATGGGAAAAACAAAGCATTCAGCTCAGCTTTTAAGGCATTCAGATGCAACGCGTGGGCTGTATTTAGATTATTATCCCAAAATGTTTGACCTTTACGAAACATTTAATTGTTAAATCGCAAAATAAGCTTCCTTATAATTAAGTGTTGTTTTTGTTGATTCTAGTGTAAAATCAAACTAAAGCAAAATTAAATCGAATCTTCTGAGTGTGATGTGTTTTATTTAACCAAAAAGCTGGTATATATCGTAAGTCACTGCTCAAAGTTGCAACTAATGCTTCGTAATGAAAGACATACTTCGGTTTTGTCTTTATCTTCACTTTAAGTGGATTTGTTTCATCATGACATTAAAACAAGGGTTCATATCAGAAATGAATATATCAATTTTGATGGGATTTGTTGGCGATAATAAACCCTTTGTTGTAAGACAAAAGAGTTAATTCAATAGCGGTGTCATGATTTGGAATTCTTAAGGTGAGGCTGCTCAGAAGGGTTAAGGAACTTCTTAGGCAATGAGTCTAAAATCTGACAAGTATGTATCAATGTGATTTTTTACGTTTTTTTTGGTGACTTTTGTCTGAAAGTCAAGAATATTATTGTGAGGATACTCTTTAGTCTTTGGTTATAAAACAATCTCCTCCAGACTGAATTTCGGCCGTGGCGGTCAATCTCATCGGAGACATATCTCCCGCGCCGAAGGCTATATATAGCCTTCGGCGCGGGAGATATTATATTATACATTATACAGGGTGAAATTGAAAACATGTGACAAATCGAAATGGGAGATTGTACTCATCATTATGAACCAATTTTATTTTACTATGGGAAAAACTTGAAATCGCGACATTTATGTTCGCATAACTCGTCAAAATGTAGGGAACAGCTGATTTTTTTCGTGATTGCTGCTTTGGTCCCTTAGTAAAAGTTGTTCATAATGATGAGTACAATCTCCCATTTCGGTTTGTCGCATGTTTTCAATTTCAACCTGTAGTGCACAAGTGTAGCGGAGACATAGGTGCACTCCCTCTTCCCTCAATCTCGTAGCCCGATGGGACGACAGGCCGAGCTTTCCGAGACACGGGGAATTAAACCGCCAACTTCGAATCTCCGGGCTGCTACTACGAATTTCCTAATGCAAAAACCCAATGACACTTTGTCCGACCTGGGATCGAGCCAGGGACCCCAAGCTCAGCAGTCGTGCTTGCGGCCACGAGACCAGCGGGGTAGTTAATGTTGGTTAATAAAGAGTAAAAAATTAATAAAGAGAAAAAAAAAAGAATAAAGAGAAAATAAAGAATAACAAAGAGTGTTCTATTCTATTCTATTGAATAATAAAGAGTATTCGATTCTATTGGTTATACTCAGTTCCTAAATCGCACGTGCTTTTACTATATGAGGCTTTTGACCTGCAGTAAGACAATTACAAGCTGGTATTACAAATTGGGAATTGGGAGTACCAAATGTAATTTATGTTCCGTTGTAATTACAACGTCTTGTAATAATATATGTACCTGAAATAAATCACGCAGGTAATTTTAGCAATCGATAGAGTAATGGCAGAAGCGGTTCTTTACATCATTACTTTTTACAATTTTTTTAATGTCTATAGAGCTTTGTCTACTGTGTCTCCTTTTGATAAATCATAGTGGTTATTAATTTTCGCTCTAATTGGTAAGCTCTCAGCTTCATTAAGATGAATCAACTAACTTTAATTTAACGTTTTTTTTTTTTAAATAATTTAACATTCTCTTTTTTTCTGTTTTGGTCTATACTATCCCACTGCTGCGTAAAGGCCTCTCCAAGTCCTTCCAGGATCTCTGTTCCCGTGCCACCTCGAACCATTCCTCGCCGTACGCGTCCAGGTCATCTGGCCACCACTTTCTAGGCCGACCTCGGCGGCGCCGTCCATCTTCAGGCATCCATTGTGTTAAGTCTTTTGTCAAGCGGTCATCTTGTTTAAGGCTTATGTGACCTACCCAATCCCATTTGAGCCTTTAATTTGAATTTACAACATATAACCTTTATTTTTTGCAAAAATAATATCTCCATTATGCTCTTGCATATGGAGATATGTTTGTTATATCTATATTCGAAAAAAAATTTGGGATGCATGAAGAAGCCGCTTCGTGTATTGCAGTTTGGTCCGCCAGTTACTCAACTGAACCGAACGCTCGGCGCATCCTGGACAGTCACACTCAACACTTTATTTGACTGGCCAATTCTTAGCTTGCGGTGGTAGGGCTAACGCCCGCCTGGTTTGCGAACACCCTCCCACCGGAGTCCAGCGTCAAGCAGCCTGCTGTGTTTCTTCGATGAGTGGTTCCAGTTGCGTGGGAGTTCCAGTGCTTTAGGCATCTTCTGAGCACGCTCGTTCCATCATAGACCTCATGCATCGCTTTTTATTAGGAGTGATCGAGGTCAAGAAGGAGAGGTCGGGCCGATTCACAATAAAAAAAAAATAAAAAAATTTGATTTATTAGATTAATGAACTTCCACTGATATGTGTGTAGGATCTTTTATGTCATCAGTAGAATGAGTTTAACTGCGTTAAGGATTTCAGCTTCTGGTTTTCATTTTCCACTCTTCAATGCCTTCTACCTTTCCAGGTTTAGCTCATAATTGCTTTTTAGTGCGGATATTAACATTAATAAACACATCTGTACTTAAAAACTTAACTGGTTATCAATCAATCTTCACAAAGTTCACGAGACAACTCGACCACCTATTTCCTTCTCCGAGTTTTGATTTTTTCTTTGATTTTTGTGTAAATGTCGGTAGTTTGATGTTATCTGAGCTGCATTGGTCTGAATCACAAAGATTTTAATCTTTTACGGATCAATTACAATAATCGATCCGTTTAGTCATCTCTCAGTCTTTAGTCAAAATTTACCTCAACGAATTTATTTAATTTTCCTGTACCATTGCAAGTCCAGATTTTTTGGTGACTGGGATTTTGAAATCTTTGTTATAATTATACATGGTATAAAAGTGTATAAATAAGCTTATTGCGAATGTCATAATTTACACAGAAAATTAAAAAAAAAAACATCCGAATTGAGAACCTCATCTTTATAGAAGTCGGATAAAAAGGGGCTGACTTGAAAAAGTGTCAGCACGATAGGTGTAATAAAAATGATTAATATTAATTGAGGAAAATAATAATTTTGTTGCACTATTAAACTAGCAGTCAGGTAGATGATTACAAACTTGGGAATTTTGAATGAGGTCTTGGTTCTTAAGAAATGCTCTACTTAATGTTAGCTCCGGATGCCGTGAGTCAAACCTTCAAGGTTTCAATGACACACGATTTCTTCAGGTTTACTTGGACAGTCGAATGATTTCATAATGACCCTCTATGAATTGACCTTATTTTATTTTGTTTTGAAGAGCACTGCGTCATGGATGCCCTACATTGATTTGCATGAACAACCATTGTGTCACCCTTTGTACAGTTTCTATATTTATGTCTGTAATTTATATGGTGTACATAGTAAAGAGTATTCTATTCTATTCTATTCTAAGGGGCCCGTGGTTAAGGAATAACTGCCATACGGGTCAATTGATCAGGTTGAGCTATTATGGGTCCATCTTTACATACCGAGACCCCTCCGTGCCTGGGAAAGTGCGTTAAGCCGTTGGTCCCGGCTATCATTCGTGGATCTTTGACAGTCGTTACGCGTAGTCAGAAGCCCGAATATCATCATGCCTAACATCTTCTTGCCTTTGACGTAACTTACCAACAACAATTCATTATTAGTTTCGCGTTACTGGTTTACTAGACATGTAAATAGCGTCAGCATACCAAGTCTCACGATCGGTAGTCTTGTTTGCTACTACTACAAGAATGAGAATAAAGTGAATATTATTCTGCCAAGGCAGATATTCGATGCATAATCATAAAGAGTTGATAAATTATTAAAATTACTCGGAAACTTACAATTGCTACATCACAGAGTCGAGCTTAAAAAAATGGTCTGTTCCGTCCTTTCAGATATTATTGATCTCGAAAAGGCTTTTAATATTACGAGTATAACCACAATTGTATTATGTTATCAAATGCAAAATATGATAAAGCATGTGGGTTATTATGAAGAGCGTGTGGGGTCCCGAAAATATTTATGATTGCATTTTATAAATCTCCGCTCCGATAAAGACTTGGCTTTGTGATCTTTGTCTTATTGCTTTTTGTTGTATCATGATACATTTGGGTTAAAAGGGGTTTGGGGAAAAAACATATCCTGTACTGAATTTTTTACTGTGTTTTCCATAATTCTCTTCTTACAAGATTGAATAGAATATTATCAGATACAGTATATTAGCAGAGTGGCGCAGTGGCGCATGCTGGGCCACAACCTATTAAAATACGGCTATGTACTTAGCACAGACTAAAAATAAAAAACAGATAACTATACAGTTGTAGATGGAGCCACTTACATGTATACATATTTTAATAATAAACTGATAATAGGCAATCAATAAGCATCCATAAGTGTATTATTATGATTCTTCCCTATAGGAATGTAAGCCGACAGTAGTTTCGGCAGCGGCGGCGACCTCTCGCGTCCGGCCCTGGTTCAAGCCATGGTCCGAAGCGAGAGGGAGTGGGAGGCAGTCGCCTCCTTCTGCGAAGCAGTTATGCTAGCGAAGGAGGCGGCGGGATGGCTGAGAGAGAGAGCCTCCCGTCCCAGCCGCCGCGGGAGACACTCCGGGCGTCGGGATCCGCGCGACGACTCCCTCCACCGGAGGCGCGGGCCTGCGGGCGGAGAGTAATGGGTACCTCACCATCCGATGGATCAGGCCCGTGCCGGACGGCGCGTACGTGTTCCACACGCGCCTCAAAGAGATGTCAGCAATCAATTGAAGGGGCCCGTTCTTTATGAAGGCACTTGAAATGGTCTTGCAAATAAGCAAAAAAAAAAAACAATTTTAAATTGGTAAGCAGTGGGAGTTGTGGTGGCCCAGTGGTATCGCCTCCGTTTGACTAGTTGTAGGTCGTGATCTGGAACCCAGGCAGGCACCTTACTTTGTGTATTTATTCATCACCACTGTTCTCAAAACGGTGAAGGAAAACATCGTGAGGAAACCGGCATGTCCTAGCACCAAAATATTCGAAAACATGTGACAAACATCAATGAAATGGAAACGGGCCCGCCTGGTGGATTATGGCCCACTTCCTTTCACAGAGAGGAGGCCTGTGTCCCAGCAGTGGGTACATTATGGGCTGATTATGGTAAGCTTCATAATAAAATCGGTGAGGAAAGAAGATTTAGTGTTTCATAATGAAGAGAACTCACATACAAAAAGTAGTTGAAGTTATTACGATCAAATAACGTTAAGAGACGATCATACTTTTGTGCACAACGAGGTGTTTACACAAGAACATGAAGTCCAAGTGTGTTTGTCTTAAAATCGTAATACTCCGCCGAAGACGGCTCCCGTTTTTGGCAAACAAATCCTTTCTGGGTATTACATTTTCTTTGTTTTTACAATACGGTACCGTAATCTTGGTACAGTTCAGGCCGTCGTTGTTTTCAACTGCTTAGCTACTTGTGTTTTATGATTACTTTTTCCATTGCGAGCACCAGGTTTAATTGAAGTAGCGGCTTAAAAGAATTTTGTTTCTAGTTGAGTAAGGTCGCAGGCATGAAGCTTTTAGGCTAGCTGGCCATTAGGGTCTTCTATGTCAAATTGTATTGTTTTTAAATTAAGGTTTATTGCATGGTCTACTTCGTGTTTAGTCATGGTAAATATTTGAAGATGTTTGCTTCATTACCTAGGTATGTTAAAATATATTTATGTAATAGATATAAATATAGTGTATTCATTATTATTTTTTTAACGTTAAAAGCACGTTAAGACGTTGGTCCCGGCTGTCATTCGTGGATCTTTGATAGTCTTTGGGTTGTCAGAAGCCCGAAAGTCTGACAATTAAGTCAATTATTAAGTCAAATTATCAAGGGGTATCGTATTACTACCCATTCACTGGGTTTTGGAGGTTAGATAGGCCGCTCCATTTAAAATAGGTGTTGGTAATCAGCTGCATCCGGTTAAGAGCGTTTACGCCGTACGGCATTTTACCGATTTTAATGAAACTTCATACGCATAAGCAGGATACAAAGGTTTAAAAAGGTTACAGAACATTTTCGAAAAATAGTGTTACAGCCAAATTAGACCGATATTAAATTTTCCATAGAAACAGAGATACCTATCTATATCTTTTTTAAATGAGACACTTCTAAAATGTTCTTTACTAACTTTTTAGACCTTTGTATCCTGCTTATGCGTATTAAGTTTCATTAAAATCGGTTCATTCATTTCGAAAAAAAAGGGCTTGAAAATTTGCCTGAAAAGCCGTAAACGAAAAAAAAAAAAATGGCGTAAACGCTTTTAAACTGGAAGCCGACCTCAACATATGTAGTTAAGAAAGGGCTATGCAGATGATAAAGATGATGTTTGCTTCATTATCTTGCTTATTAAATTACCTATGGTACATCAAATAATGGATATGCCAATAGATATTCAAAGTCTTTCTATTAGAATTTGTAAACCGACTCTCGTAGGTACCTGTAATTACCTTTGAACCTTTCTTTCCAATACAATATTTAAAAGCTTTCGATATTTCCCGAACCTTTCTTGTTAATAAAAATAAAAGTTTGTCCCAAACTCTCAAGGCTCTCTTACTAATTTCAATTCTTTAGCAATGACGTCAGGTCGCCACTGGGAATGCAAAGTGTAAATATTTCGTCAAATCAATAAATAATCAATCCCTTTCCTTTAGAGATATGTAATAAAGTGCGCCCACGTCTGCGGCCAGGCGCAGATAACTTTAACAAAGTGTCAGCAAACGATTTGATATATTGTAGAACAGTTCTTTCCAAGCCGTTCGAAAACAAATAAATCTAACCACTTGTTTTAAGGATTGAGTGTGTTTTTCAAGAAAGTTTTACAATAATGGGTTTTAAGGTAGAATTAACCTACAAAAAAGCTATTTATTGAATATCTTTACATGAGAATTAACATAATGTAGAAGTTATCTTATGATACATACCGACCTATAAATAAGAAATATGATAAACTGCAACATTCTGACGATAGACTCTATAAAGAACGAAAAGAAATATAATATGAATGTGACAGCCTTCTGAAATTAATAGACTGATTAATTCAATCTTAAAAGACTTTTATATCAAGTAAACATTATATCATTTTGTCCACAGAATATTTTTTTACATTCTTTTGAATTATTTATAAAACATTCATTAGGCATATCGCTCAAAGTGAATGATGAATTCACTTAGATAAATGAGCAACAGTTCGTAAATTTTGTATTTGGCGAACCCAACGCCGGACCAATCAAAATTCAATTAGGAATATCTTTGTGAAGAATGTTTTCTTCAATCGCTTGTCGTTCCCACCGTTTGAAGTGTTTGTTCTAAATATACTTTTGTACAATTTTTTTTGCTTTATTTTAATGTCCTATGTGTTTTACCTACATCGTGTCCTTAACATCGGTTTTAATTGGCAAAAATGTAAGCTTGTCTATACTCTTTTTTGTTTACCTGGTTTAAAACATAGCTACATTATTTGCCTCAAAAACAAATGAAAACCCATAACCTACAAAAGCTGACTCATCTGTACCTCTGAGTTGACTCAAACATGGCTTATCATTATGATCTAGAGGTATATGCTCATAAACCACGACCCCAGTAGCTCGCACGTTTGTTTACGGGTATATCCGTGTTTTACTAAACATAAATCTGTCTATCTTGTATGATATAATTAACCACCCACTGCGATTACCCTATTTATAGCGTAAAAACCTCTTCAAATCCAATCACCGTTACATCTTGACCCAGTCACAGCGTACGTTTGTAATATACATTTGACTAAAGAAAAATCAGTTCCCATGTCGATATAAATATTATTCAAATAGGCTGTGGTATCGAGACAACTTCAAGTGTGTTTAAGTTTGTCTAGGCTACTGCTATGTAAATCTATGTTTGCGCGTGTGTTTACTAGTCTCTGTCTTTGGATTCTATTGTGTAGGCTTCCGAATTGAATAGTGATGTTTCGGGCTGGCTAGCTATAAGTGGATAGCTATAGTTTGCTTTTCTTGTTGTTATCCTGTTTGTATTTTGATCTTCAAATTTCTTACTAAGGGTTGTCTCTGAATCTCGTTCATTTTCTAATAGATGTAGAACTACATGATTATTTATCTATTTTTGTCTTTTTAAATATTGCTTCTCTATAAATAGTGCACCTCTGCGAAAATCCCTAACCATACAACAAGTGCAGAACTCTCCCAATTAATCCAATATCTACAATTCCACGTTACATTATTAAGGCGTACCAGGAACTGGCACCTCGTAAGTCTCTGAGGATCATTTCGTAATTAAGTTTCCGAACCGAACAAGCGGCAATACGTTCTAACCTACGACGATAACAAAAATATGGTAACCGAATCACCACATCGTGATTTATATTTGCCGTCGGTGATAATTTCTTTTAATTGTGGCTTGTTAGGCGCGGTCTGCGGTTTGTGGCGAGCCTTAGGTGGCTGTATTGATTTATCCCTTATAATTGAGTTTAGATACCGGGTAATTCTGAACTGAAATGTGAACACCATTTCAGTGTTGTTTGCTTAAAGCCGCGGTTTTAAAGTATATATTCGTTTGAGAATGTGGTATCACTGTAATTCAAAGCGGCATTCTCATACTTTTTACTGCTATTAATAATTCTGACGATAAAACTTCTTTAGGCTAACAGCTGTCACATCGCACTTAATAAACCTTCTTGAATAATACAAATTGGATCGCTTAATAGTCACATATTCAAAATCAACGGTTGACCTTAAGCCCGGGATAATATTCTACAATCTCGTTTGAGTTCCAACGCTATATTTGTGGTGATATTACATAGGGCTGACAGTATGAGTGATATCTCTTTTGAAACAATGAGTCGATGACCTATTTTTTACCTTAACATGTAATTTTAAAACCTGCCCGCAGGATTTCCAGGAATAGTGCCATATTTTTGACTAACAACCGAAAAACATCCTCACGTTTTAAAATTATGGCATTTTTGTAACTGGTTTCTTGTGGTGTAGTGACCCCTGATGGTGACTCATAGTGACTGTTTACCTTAGCTCGACAAATTCAGGCCTAAGATGCTATTACGTGTGATTAATTTCTTTAAGATAATAGCTATTTTATTTGTTATAACACATCACTGTTAATTGCGTACATCTCTTGTTAGACAAGTTCGTTAAACTTGGGTCTAAAATGTAAATTAAATATTTTACAAACATGGCTTTTTTTAGCAACTCTGCTAGCTTTCTTGGCCGCCCCAAGTTAAAGTGGTTCGTTTCGTATACGAACTTTGAGTCTTGGGTTAGGAACGGTCATGCTGACTTCATTCTTGAATTTTTTTTTCATCTCCGTTGGATTTATAAGGACTTAGACCTAAGGGAAACGCTATCGAGCGGAACTAACTGCTTTCTTAATATATAATTTTAACATACAAAATTATCATCCGTTTAAGTTATTTATCCCTTATCCACATTAATATGGAATGTTATGTCCTTTTCGTTGTAGTTTTGAAACTCAATTTGTTCTTTGGTCAATTGGATTTCTTTAAGAATATTTCTTTATATAACGATATAACAAATGTGTTTTAAACTGTCTATTGTGGCTAAAATTTATTATTTTTATTATGATTTAAATTGTAGAAAAACACTTCAAAAGGTAATCAAGTTACGAATTGAAAATTTATGAACGAAAGAAAAGTTTGGATAACATGCAGAAGATAAAAACGTAACATCCGGGGTCAAAGACAAGGAAAGCCTAATTAAAGCAATAAATTATGCGGACGAGGACTTTTATATATTTCACGAATATTTAAGAATTCCCAAAATTAAAAGGATTGATCGCAAATATT
Source organism: Luperina testacea (assembly GCA_927399505.1). Lineage (NCBI taxonomy): Eukaryota > Metazoa > Arthropoda > Insecta > Lepidoptera > Noctuidae > Luperina > Luperina testacea. The sequence continues at coordinate 9,268,834 of OV656771.1, forward strand.
GTAAAAAGTAAATAAAAGGAAAAGTACCAAAATGATACAAAAAAGGAAAGCAACTGGTCGAATAAATGGGCCTTTCGAAAGATTCCGCAAACCAAGGTCATTTGCTGTCAATGAACTCTTCGGCGATTATGTTAAAAGTGCATACTTTTATTTAACTTGACATATGCTAATGAGGTTAAAGTTATTGAAAATGCAGAGCCTAAATTATTTCTGGTTCGCTCTCCAGAAAGGCATTACAATATATTACCTAGAGGCACGGGAGTGCCCCCGCCAAGACGAGCCAAGCGAAGCGCTTCGTCATTTTATTTTTTGAACCCTCATGTTGTGTTTGGATTAGACCAGATAAACAAAATTCTCGAAATATTATGTCAATAATAGACTTATTAAACATATAAAGTTTCAATTGCATAGCTCTTATACTTTAGATTTTATTGATATCTAAAAAACCCTGATTTCGTCACTGACTGATGATCATCAAAACTCTTAGGGTGTTCTTGAAGTTCTAGAAAGCTGCAATTTGGCAAGTAAGCTAGTATTAGTACATAAACAACAAAAAATCTAAAAGTAGGGGCTGGAAGTTTGTATGAGACTTCCGCAAATTTTGATGCTAGAGGTCTTAAAATTGATATAGAGACTCCTTGTTATAAATAATAAAATACATATTTCAGGGTTTTTAGTAAATCACTCAAAAAAAAAAATAGAAAAAAAAAATATTTTTCATAAGCAACTTTAAAAAATATGTGAAATCCCACCAAAAACATTTTCATGTAAAATATTGGCAAGACGAGACCACATATGGCTCGCACTGTCAAAAAGTTATCAGATCTCATGTAGAACCAAGCTTCTAACTCTACACGCCCTAACCCTACAAGCCCTGACTTTACACACTCTACACCTTAGTCTACACTTTAGATGATTTAACGACCGATACTAATATGTCTTGGAATAAATAATTTTTTTTTTTCAAATCAACTGATAATGGGGAATATGCAAATATTTTTTTAGGACTGATTCTGAATAAGTTTTCAAGGCGTTTTCAGTTTTTGTCATATTTAATATTTGTACAAGCTATAGCATGATTCACAGTCACATTCTGTAGTTGAGTCCCAGCTTTTTGTCATACGATAATGTCACTTGAGGCTTTAACTTATCGTCTCTTGTCCACTGTATTGTTAGTTCTGTAAAAAACATGGTTTACTTTGTAACGGTTTACTTTACCGCTTCCAGCCCTGACGGTTTCCTGTTCATTTGCATAGACAAAATGTAGGCCAGCGTTACGTATGCCTTCAACCATGAAACTGCTGATATTAGTACTAATAGGTTATTTGATAACGGAAATAAAAAAAAATATTTTAATTTTTAACTGGTGAAATGTGGGTGTATTTATATAAGTACCTACACCTCTGCCTAACCCTTCAGGTAATACAGGCTTGATGTTATGTTATGTGTATAAATACAGAATAAGTCCGGAAAAAATCAATAATTGGTGATGTCTCAGTGCTGGAATATAACCAGACTTACGCATATCATAACAGAATCGAAAAAAAAAGTTCTTTCCTTTCTGCTAGACATCTTTTCCTTCTTGATTATATGTTTCCTTGATATCATTACCTACAGCGTTTTGACAACTTTTGAACATGCATCTAAATCACAGAGGACCCTACTCAGGGGCGTAAACACGGAACTAATAAAAATTATACATTGTCCTAGACAAAATGAAATACAAAAACCTTTATAAAGATGTCTGAACAAACTCCTCAATCGACCGAGACATATTAAAAAAGTATAGTATAAAGTATAAGAATTAAAAAACATACAAATTCTGAAGAGAGAACCGAATGAATCCGTGCTTCCACACAATAGACAACCGCGAACGTAATACGAGAAAATGAAAGAGGTTTCATTCAAGTTTGGGAAAGAAAGGTAGACGCGAAGTTAGACTGACAACTCTAGTCGGTGGGAATAATGAAAAGTTTTCTTACACTGAAAGTTAAAATGATTATATTATTATTTAGTTTTAGAACAGTATATTTTGTAGTGTTGATTAATTTGAAACCCTATTAACCATCATAATATCAGCACCATAATTGCGTACACTCTATCAAAATTTGAATAATTTTGAAGGATATTGATAATCTATTGCTTTATATGTTCGAAAAACTTGTCTGCTGAACAACGTAAATAGCGTAATAAATGTTGTTGAACTGTCAAAGTGAACGCCATTGCTACTGATGGTGTCTTGCGCAATTACCCTGCAGAGAGTGATGTTGATCTCAAAAGTCAAATTATTGATCCCAACAACAGGATTGATAACTATAATAATTGTAGCAGCCAGCAGTGGCACACAATAATGCTAACAAAATAATACGATTTTAGATAATATTATTAAGTCATATTTTCTTAAAAACTTGTCTAAATTATTATGATGTAGACAGAGTTGTTTTACATGTTTATAAGCGCGACAAGAAAATACAAAGTTAGCATTTAACTTTTGACTTCCTACACAAGTCTCAGTTTTTCTTCTTGACTCAAGGATATTTGAAAATATCAAAATTAAGGTCTAAAATAATTTAATTAGTCACCGAATAATTTAATGAATCTACACCCTTTTATATTTTCACATTTGATACGGTCTTGACATTGAAGAAGATATCAATGGCAAAATAACCATAGAAGGAAGCGAACGATTGTTGTATACCCTTAAAATTCCGCTTGCGAATCGATTATGTAAATAACTTCGTCGATGACACGAATATAATCTCCGTCGTAATTATCGACCCAAAAGCAATTTACTTTGTCACAGGATGAAAATTCCAGAATAAAACGCTTCATGTTGACGTGACAAGATTACCATCGTACCTATCTCACTTTCTTAATATTTCTAGACACGTAAGAATTCTAGATTGTCATCGGCGTTATGTGCTTGAACGACAAAAACCTTTGCGTGGGCTTCTACAGGATAATAGATGCCCTTGAGATTTGAGACGCTCCTAGTCTGGTATGTCATTACGGTATGCACATGTAAAGAATGTGTGATTTCGTAAAAATGGTGCTGTCGACAAGGAAGGCTAACTTTATCTGCCTGATGATACATACTTCGCATTACCCGTCTTGGAAACTGTCTTGATGTTGCTCTTGCTACTTGATTTTTTAGCGATTATATGATAACGTAAATGTCATGTAGGCATTGCAAAGCAAGCTTTATGAATTGCTTTAAGTTAAATGTCTAGATATGTATAAAGCTTTTCGGTATAAGTAGGTATATGAAATTTAAGAAACGAATAAATTATAGTCAAGTTTGAAAACATTTGTTGTAGTTTGAACACAGTAAATCAACAAACGGAAGAAGGTTGCTACAATAACTTACAGTCACAATTTTTAGTAAAACGCTGTTAGCAAACATGTCTGTCCCAAAACCAACAATTTTAAAATTCCCGAATTGGTAAAACTTCAAGGCAGGTTAAACGTTAACGTTGACGTTGGCACAGCGTTATGCCACGTTATACCTCTCTTGACACTTGTCTGCATGCTATACAGTTTTTATAAGCTCATACGATGTATGACGGTATGGAACATCTGCACCAAATTTTATCGCTGAATTAAATTTTGAACCGTCATGCATATTTGAATCGTGTTCAAGGTCCTTTGTGTTAGCATTTGTATTGAGATATTTTATTGTGGTACCTGCTTCATCATTCATGTACTGTTAAACTTGTTTCAAATGAAGAGTGATCATGCAAAAATTGTTTACCTTCCAAATATTCGTTGTTGCATAAGGTCCTTCAACCAATCATTTTTTGAGCTCACAGTTACATTAATAAAATCTGTAAATGTACTTGTCATTATTATCGATATAAACCAAATACTTATTGGGGTTATTTTCTAAGTTTGTTTTCATACATTTGACATTTCCATAAGGCTCAAGTTCAGGACTTCGAGAGGCTTGACCTTGCATGAACACAATGCCGCGTAATGATGGCGGTGCCATTGTCAACGAACCGTGTTCAGATCATCGATATCTGCATTATTATTGCCTCAGAGCTAAGAAGTACTCTACCTGTCACTTTATTGGCAGAAAAAAGTATATTTATGACTAATGGATACAATTTATCATTGATTAAATCTAGGTCCAATGTGTCGTGAAGAATAAAATTACGCATATTGTTACTTACTTAGCCTTTTCCCAACTATGTTGGAATCGATTTCCAGTCTAACCGGATGCAGCTGAATACCAGTATTTTACATGAAGCAACTGCCTATCTGTCCTTCACATCCACTTTACAGGATACGATACGATACCTCTTGGTAAAACCAGACTTTAGGATTTCTGACGACCCGTAACAACTGTCAAAGATCCACGAGTGACAGCCATTAATATGCTTTCTGAGGCACGGTGGGGTATGTAAAGATGATCACCTATTCACGGACCAACAACCGCAAGTGTAGCTTAACCGGATCGATCGACCCGTGCGGCTGTTATTATTTAGCCACAAGTCCCAAAATTACGAATATTGTATGTGGACTTAATATTTTGTATGGCCATCTAAATAGCGGGCATTTAAAAACAACTTTTACTTATTCTTATTCTATGGTGAGAACTACCAATAATATTGCGATTATTAAAAGCTTGTTTGGTATCAATGAGATTTTTTTTATACGGAAGAAAGGTTCTTACGTAAATACGGCAAGCGTCCTTTCATTTTACCGATTCCTTAACAGTGAAGTCTCCTCATAAAAGTTTTTATTCATTTTGATACCACTTAAATTCTCAATCGGTATGGCAATGTGTTACGGACCGTTTTTCCTATCGTCCATGTGACCTTGTGACACAACTTTTGGGACTTAATTATTAGACAAAATATCATAGGATATGGGACTAGACAGTTTATTATGAAAGTCTATATTCTTATCTATTGTATTCGCTTCTTCTTTTAGTTATTTATTTGAAGCCAGTATGACTTATTTTCAGTTCCCAAGATAATGTTATGTTTAGTCAGCGTCTTGTAACCTATAGTACTTTTTCAAGTCTGTATATCTCGCAGAATGTTTTTTATTCATATTCGAATGACGTTGTAGATTTTACCGATCGTTATCAAGTGCACTTGTTTGAGCTTATGTTTTATTTCTTGAATTCTCCCGTCAAAGATACTGTGATTGGATTCGTATCTCGGTTTCTGAACGTCTAAATACACTTGTGTATTTTTTTATAAAAAAAAAATAGTGTCAAATGTCTTGTCCTCTTGTCAGTTTCTTGTACCATTATACAAAAGAAGTTCTGTTCGACTCCTTTGCGAGTTGGTATAAACTTCGTTTTTGATATCGCTCTGACATATTTAGACGCGAAAACTTTTACCGAAATGATACAATTTATCCACGAAATAGCTACTACCTGCTGATTGTGATTTCGAATACCTATAAGAAAAGTGTTAGTCGTTTTTAGCTTAGTTCTGATTTGAGACTGTTATGATATTTTTCTAATACTAATAGAACTACACCTCTAATAGAACGCATTCGATAAAAACTTCCGTCAAAAATCTTTAGAACCGCAAATATATAATAAACCTGCAATAACCATAATAACTTTGGCAAAAATAGCGATTCTATAAACAGTAAATGAAGTCAATTAAATCATTCCTTTGTCAGATGACACGACAGTCTAGCAGTTTTTAGATCTATAGCCAATAAAAAATAATTAACGACACCTACTGCGACATGCATTCACAGAAACTGTAAGTATATTTGGAGGTATATGTTATTGTAATATGATATCAAATATGTCATTTAAATGTTAAAACGGTTTGAATTATAAGATCTACTCTGTAACCTCAAAAAATATTGTATTACACTTGTTGAGTGTTTGATTTATTGGTTTTAACCATAGATATATGTACATTTCTATGGTTTTAACTAAGTATATGAGCAATCAACACGGATGTTAAATTAAAAAGTAACGGTTAAAAATTGTCAAAACATCATTCGATACCTCTAGGCTAGGGCGTATAGCACAAAACATAGGTTTTCAGGAGACGCAAATAAAAAAAAAGGATTTTTCGTTATATCTCTCTCATTTTTAGAGCTACATAAAAGTATCCAAGGGACAAAGTTCTTAGCACCCGCCACGGCGATCCTGCGATGCACGCTCAAGCAAGCCCCAAGTCTAGCGTTTAATAAACCACCTTCAGTAAATCAAGAAGACCATAACACTGTACACATCTATGCCGTATTGGCAAAAGCCAAAACTGGGTACTAATAGAATGCGGACTGATGAATTTACTACTCCATATTCATAGAATTATCAAGAGGCTTGTTGATTCGCTACGTATGGTTCTCATTTGAACCTGTTTCTCGTGATTTCAGTTACGTAGATATAAACTTCAACTCCAGGCTAGTCACCGTAGACAAAAAAATCGAATATAATACGATGTTTATATCCCTTTGTGCACACTAGTTCCTTAAGCAGTTCCTTTGAAGGAACTACTGAGACTAGATACTATAGTTCCTTTGAAGGAAACAAACATATATAAATCTGGGATAAAAAGTAGCCTATGTCCTTTTACAAGTCCCAGGGTACCTGTAAAATTTTATAACGACGATGGGTTTATATGTGTGAAAAGATAGCAGATAGGGTGATACTTTCGCATTCATATCAATATTATAGTAGGTGTATGTATTATGGATTTGGATTTTTCCATAACTTCATAAGATTAGGCTGCGTGTTGTTTATCAGTCCTAACTCATCCCGCAGTCAGTGTGTCACAGAACTACTATAAATTAAACAGTAGAAGATGTTTATTTGACTTTGTACAGGGATATTTTGTTCCTTTACAGTCAAGTCGTCTACGAGAATCATAGCAAAGCTCCGGCATGTGCTAGGATTTATTTCCCTGTTTGACATTCATAACTTGCGCGGAATAACAAGCAGTTGATACATTCTACTGCTTTTACTCAACTCTTAAATAACGCACTAGGAGGTTAATGGAGGAACACCAAAGGAAAGGCCGTTCTAAGGATTTCAATAATACGTTTATTATCCTTTTATTTATATATTGGAAGGTGTGTCTACTAGTGACCTTATTGGTGACGTTTTTCAAAAAGGCAGGTGCCTAGTACAGTACTCGCAACCAGCGTGCGTGTATGACTGGTGTACATAAACGAGGCAAAAGGTACACCTTTTGCCTTTTGTCAGGAGCTCAGGGTCGTAGCAGGTGGCATTCTGTAGTTTCTGCTTACTCTATAGGAATAAGGCGTGAGATTATATATGTATGTAAATAGTAAATGAGAGAAATATTTATTTTGTCAATGTTTATTACAATGGAATTTTTTTACTTCAACTGACGACGAGTCCGTTGTACTTCTTCAATGGCTGTTAAAAATTGGATATTAACCACGTAATTTTAAGAGGATGTCGGTCATTAGAAATCCGTACGTCTTTCTTCTCGTGGTTGTCATATAATCGAATGGCGCCTCTTATCAACCAACCAACCATCCAATTGATTGCCAAACGTGCCTAATATGCTAATATTCCCGTTATGCCATCTGATGGTAAGCCCATAAAGATGTCCATACTTGGTGATGATATTTTCATCACTTCCGCTAGTAACAATGATGATCTCATGAAGTTTGTAAACACGTTTAAAGGCTCCCGCAAACAGGCGTTACACAACGCGATTCTAGTAGAACAATTTCTATGAAAACCTTGAGGAAATTGCTCTATCAGAATCGCGTCGTCGCGTTGCACCTTTCTGTGGGAGCCTTAAAGACGGCTGACTCTCTAGATAAAAAAAAAACATGACAATAAATGGAAATGACAGCTCCAGGCCTATCAAGACAGAGAGTCTGTCTTTGACAGGTTAAAATACACATAGCATAAATAATTTTGTACTATAGTCGATAAGTGCATATTCATTAGGTAAAGTACTATCGACCGGTTTTTGTTTATGCTGTAGTCGCTGTCGGAAATCCGGCACTTAGCAAAAATATTATAATTATTTAAAAGAACTGTCAGTTTTTTGGGTCACTAGTTAATGATTAATATACTAATTGACATTGACCTTCATTCAATTCATATTTCCTTTCGAGTTTAATAAATAAAAATACATGTATTAATAACCACTTTTTGTTTGTTCTAGGTACAAAATAATAATACCCACAACCTCTTGGTGGCAGGTTTGTCTCTGTTCCGGAAAGGTATACAAACCACTTGATCCTTTACATTATGAGAAGATGCTTTTATCATATATCTATAATAATCATTCATCTATTTTTTATTTTCTTTTAGTAGCCTACGCTGTCCTACTCCTGGGCAAAGGCCTCCCTCCACTCCTTCCATCATTCATCAATATCTAATTTTATTTTCGATACAATGTGGAGAAAACAATACGACAATAAATTAAAACACTGGCAATACTAATGCATTAGAGTATTTTAGAACTATCCTAGCGTCGAAATCAAAATAGTGTTTCTATTTTCAAATAAACTAAATAGTAGTGATGGGCCGACTATGGGTTTCGCCAATCTTTGATTAGCTATAGTGACTAAATTAATGGATATATTTGATTGAATTTTCGTATGCAGACTAGGGACGGCATGAGATACACCAGTTTAATTTATTGTCATCTCCACCTTGTGTGTGACTAGTAAAAGTGATTCCGATATCCTTAATATTATAAAACAAAATCGCCGAAATGTCTGTAAGCGTATAACTTCCGAATTACTGCATCAAATTGGATAATTCTTTTTTTGTTGTGTTTGATATTGTCAGAACAAGGTTTGTATGAACGAAAATTTAGGAAATTCGAAAAAAGAATTGCACCCCTGCGAAGCTGGGGCGGGTTTTAATAAAGAATAAACAAAAAAAAATTAATCCATTTCATTTGTAAAAAAAATTGCTAAGCTCTGAAATTACAATTTATAAAAGAATGTATTATGCATCGTCGAGTTGTATGACATAATACAATGACAGTCTGACTATGTAAGTACACTAAGTACCTATAAGTACCTACCGTAAATCTTTTCACATTTCTTGTTCCTAATTATATCCGTTTGGAACGGAAACCTTCCTGGCGACGGAACATAGTTAATGAGATATCATGAGTATGGTGGAGTAATGGATATGAATGGTAACATGGATGGAAATTGATAGAAGTGAAATTCTACTTTTTTCATTTTATGGACATTATAACTAAACATAATATGTATCAACATTTAAAACTACGCATCGTGTATTTATTTTATTCCTTGTGTTATTTATATTTCATCGATTTACTGCGCTGGTTGACGTTATCACGTGAATATCAGCGTTGGGGCTCTGCCTCGCACAGCATGCTGAGCGATGGTCATTTTGCGTGGATGTGACGCAAATTCCCGAAATTGTTCTTTTTTGTGTTTGTGTTCTTTCTCTGCGTCATGTTTACCGCAAATAATTCTTTCTTTCTTTTTTTATTATTGCTTAGGGTTTAAGGGTTCGAGTTATTGTTGGACACGAAGCTCATCTCGTAAAAAAATAATGCCCGTTTTCTCTCACACTAGATTACACCTAAATTCATGCCTTAATAAAAACGCACTGTTGGATTTTCAACGCTCGGCTCAGCGCTGAAAGTTGGAAAGCGTATTTTTAAAATTAGTCTCAATAACCTTTCTATCGCTTAAATTATCGATATCTATACTACCAATGCTGAAGAATTTAGTTTATTGGAACGCGCTAATCTCTGGAACTACCAGACGGTTTTGAAAAATTCTGCAAATAATTGCAGAATGTTTCAAAGCCAAGTACAAATTCTTTTGCATTTGATAGCCCAATTCTTGAGAAAGGTTAAGGTATAACATCATGCTAGGATCCTTAGGGGCCGAGTAAAAATAAAAAGTAAGAAAGAACGCGAAGCAAATACGAAGTAATAGCGTGGATAGACGCGATAGATAGCGTGGGAAACAAGAAACACGTGGACGAAGTCCCGGGCAGAAGGTAGTTCATAAATATTCCTGTTAATTGTGTTATTTTTTGATCTGATAGAAACACCTAGTGCAATATAATAGCAAAGCATTTCATAAAATAAGTAAGTACCTAGGTACAGAACGTCTAGTTATTGCATAAGTAGAAGAATGAACTAAGATAAATGGCTTGCCATGTTTCCCCGAGAGCACTACGTTTATTTAAAAGCAACAGCAAAGCATTATTTTATTTCGTAGCTTAACGGTGAAATGCTTGAATCATTTGTAAATGGAAATAACTTATGGCAAAAACGTTAGGCTAGCCGTCGAAATTCAAATGTTCTTACATTTTTTGCAATTTGCAGATTTGTATCTGGTTGTATGTTGATCTAAATATGATTCGCAGCCGTAACAAATATTTATTTATAGGATTGTGATCGTAAAAATCATATATAACTCTCTAAGTTCATAATATATCGTATTTTTCTATTGAATGACTATTTCATGAAATCATGACAATTTTAACTCAAGGAACTTGTATACCTGATTCTTACGATTATAACTCTGTAAAGTCATGTTTGTTGCGGTCGCAAATCATATTTTAATCAACTTGACACTGACCTGCAAATTACAAAAAACGTACCTACTTAAGAAAATTAAAATTTTGCGGACTACCTTAAAGAATCCCCCTTAATAAGATTTGAAAATAAAGGGTTTCTCCCTCAAATCAAGTGAATATATCACACGCAGAATACACTTAAATAACTAAATACCCCTTTATAACGATATAAAGTACCGTATAAAGAAAACTAGGAACTTTTCAGAAGGTCAGATTTCATAAATTGACTGCTTCTTATATTATTGATCAGTGACCTTGCAGCAATAAGTAATGCTTTCAGTACTTATTTATTATTTTCTTTTGGCATTCGATGGGTTCCTTTGTTATTGTGACGTGAGTAAATTCCGTGCGATTCGATTCACCTGAATAGTGATGCGCCAGACACACGTTTGGTCTGACAATCGATTAACAAAAGGTATCGAGATGGATTCATAATCGATTACTTTATTTGTCCAGTGTTAATGAAGTGTATTTTAGGAACCCTTTTAGCAATTTTTGTTACGGACGAAATGATGTGGGCAGAAATGGTTTATGTGTATTTTTAGGTACTTAATATAAAAAGGTTTTAAATTTTTGAGTTTAAATCTTTTGCAAAAAGTTCTAATACTAATAGCTATACACCTTATGAGAGCTTCATAGGTTTATTTGTTTGGTATTTCTTTTGAAGACTTTTTTATCTCTGACCTCGATCACGCCTGATGGAAAGCGATGGATGAGGTCTATTATGGAACATGCCCAGAATCTTCTGGGCATGTTCCATAATAGGCCTGTTCACTCTTGCTTTGAAGGCAGACGGGTTAAATGTGGAATGGAACACAAACGCTGGCAGAAAGATCCACACTGGCTGTGCGAATAATAAATGTGTGGATGGTACACTGCAGATCGTCTGGTAGTCCGATAGTAAAAGGGCGATGGTGAGCTCCTGCGCACACTCTTCGAAGATACTCGTAAGAAACCCGTGATAAAACTCAAGCAGCGTTACATCCCAAAATCCATTCAGCGCGTCCAAACGACGCATTACAAATTATTTTCCAACTTTATTGCATGACTTTTATTATACTTTTAATAAAACCGCAAAATGCTCACGAATTCTTGTTCCCGGACGTTCGAACCGGTTTTGAAATATTTGGGAGAGGGTTCACCACAATCCCGTTTTCGTTATTGGTTAACAGATTCAAAAGGACTGATGTCCATTGCTGCATGACTATATTGTTAAATGGACGTTTTGCGTTTGAATGGGGTGATGGAAACCAGTCTTTAGTTTTTAGTCCGTGTTGTGTTCCCAGCACAGGGTGCATGAAAAAGAATGAAATCAAGATGGTAATGTTAGGTTTGCCAGGCCATTTTGCGGAAAAAATCCTTGAAACCGTTATGCAATAATGATTTTATGAAGCAGTGTTGAGTTACATGTTATTCAGTTAAATTAAAATTGAGATATGAGGCGATCCGTGTGATGAATTTTAAGCATGAATGTAACAGAAATTATATTTTAATTTAAGCACTTCCTTGCTTACATTTTAATGAACATGGTTCGCACGATTGACATAAAATTACAGAGCAGATCGACGCGCAACCGCGTTACCGTGAATTTGGTACATGATTCTAAAACCCAGGAGTTGAAATAAATAAAAAAAAAAGAATGCTTTTCCATACATTTTGAGCCGCGTAGGTATTGCAATTTTCTATGATACAGCCTTTTTTTTGATATCCGATGCCGATGATAATTTTCAACCATGAATTAAGCACATGATTTTAGACCCCCGTCTAGAATTGACTCGTAATGACTGTCAAAGATTCAAGAATGACAGCCGGGACCAACAGCTTAACGTGCTTTCCGAGGAGTTTCATGCCGTATGAAACGTTGAAAACGTTCCACGTTCGCTTATATTCCGTTTTATTTTCAAACCTACGCACACAAGTACCTAAATGTAAAAGTATCGAGTTCGTCTTTCAATTAGAAGTGCTTCGTGTGACGAGTAATCTCCCTTTTCATGGCGGATTTCAGCTTTATCGACCAACCATCAACAAAGAGGCTTTTAATTTTTTCCAATATGTCTATATTGGTGATAGGTACATTGATTACGCCATAATTATTAAACATGGTACGTCAGTTTTAATTAATTTATAATTTCATCCTGAAAATTGAGCAGAAATATATACATACATACAGCTTATCCACGCTCAAACTGAAATCATGAATTCAACACATGATTCTAGACGTAGAGATTTTCGTCGGTTATAAAAAAAAAAAAACGGTTGTTTCATAGACAAGTGCAATATCTACGCGGTCAAAATGTATGGAGCAGCAAATAACAAAGAAATTACCGACTAAAAATTTCAACACAGGGGAGTTTAGAATCATGTAGAATCCATGGTAGCAGGTTGCGCGTCGATGCCAACCTGCAGGGTAATTCCGTAACACACTACCAGCAGTGCGATTCTGTAATATATCTCACCGTGAAAACTTAGGTGAAGTGAGTGTGGAGTGAGCTGTCGATAGTGTCAATTCCTAGCAAAAACAAACTCACTTCACTTATGTAAGTTTTCACGGTGAGATTTTTACAGAATCGACCGGCTGTAGCAATGGGTTTCATTGTGACAGTTGAACAACATTCATTGCGTTATTTACGTTGTTGCAAACACATTTTTCGAACATAAGGAGCAATAGATTAGCAATATACTTTAAATGAATCTAATTGAGAATAAAAGTGTGTTAAGGTTCTTTTAAACAGGCGCGACACGCGATAAAATCGCGCGCGACACAAAGGGACCGCAAGTCGCGCAACGAGCGCTGCCTTTGTGTCGCGCGCGATTATATCGCGTGTCGCGCCTGTTTGTAGCAGCCTTTACACAATTAGGGTGCTGTATTACATATTAAAGAAAAATAGAATAAGTAGTAGGTAATTTAATAGGATAAAAGCTATTTCTGTATGAGGTAAAAGCTTTTGTAAGTTGCTATCGATCAAGTTGCGAACGCAATTTCTGATTCCTAGAAAAATGGCGCCGAGTTCCAATCCCGTAATCTCAGAATTGTCTTTGAAATTTTCCTTTCACTTTTTAACTTTGTTTTCTTTGTTATAGCTAAATGACCTGTGTGTAACAGTTTATTTTATCCTAGTATAAACATCACGCCTTATTTTCCCGAAGAGTTAGGCAGAGGTGTATCTATAGGTAGGAACACTAAAATTTGTAAACATATAATTTGTTTTTTGCTTTTTTTCTTGCTGCATGCGGTTAGACTGGAAGCCGACCCCAATATAGTTGGGAAAAGGCTAGGCAGATGATGGTATAACTTGATTTTTTTTAATCAATATACTGTTGCATCCTTTCAGAAGTTGGTATTCATAAAAGATGTAAAGATGAACTCAGTGCACCTCTACGTCTTTAAGGCCGAATTTAGTGCGCGACTGACTGTCAGCACTGACATCGGTTGCGGAGGTACCCTCGCGCCCGACTCGCCGACCGTCGCGGTCGGTGCTACACTATAAGGCGCGATTAAACGACGCGGGCTAGCCCGATCCTACGCGAGCCGAGCCGTCCGTGGAGATGCGGCTCGGCTAAATACGGACGCAAGTCTGCTCGTTTAAACGACGCGGGGTAGCACGATCCTACGCCAGCCGAGCCGTCCGTGGCGGCTACACATCGCGCTGTTGAACCGAGCTGTCCGCTTGTTCGTTCTTCAATATGGATAAAAGAAAACGCCTTGCTGCAGCAGCAGCTACTGTTATTTTGCTCGGTGGTGAATATTTAAAAACAAAAGAAAGGCGAAAAAGACGGTGGTGGATGGTGGTGGATGGACGCGCGCTCTGTGACATCTGTTTAGACGGCGCGTATTAACACAAGCCGAGCCGCAGATGGCGCGCGCGCCTTTGATCTGTGTCGAGAAACCGACAAGTGATGGATCGTGCGAACTTTGCCGAGCCGCGCCGAGCGCAGTTGTTTACACAGCGCGTGGCGCGGCGAACCACGAGCGGAGCCAGGCTCGGCTCGCATGCAGCGTCTTAGTACACGTGGCCGACTGTACGCGACCGACGTGAGCAAAACATGTTTCAAGCTGTGATTTGTCTGATAGTCAACCAGGTAATCACGAAAGTGGTTTATGGAAACAAAAGGAAATTTTCACAACTACTCCTTAACAAAGATTTAAATCGCTAGATTCGCCCTCACCGTACTTAGTCACACGATAAAGTGTCCATACTGAGAAGAATGAGCTCACATGGTGGCCCATTGGTATTGGTCCCGACCTAGGACTTTGTAGGTCGTGAGTTCGAATTCAATTTCTTTTTAATTAATTTCATCACCACTGCTCTCAACGGTGAAGGAAAACATTGTGAGGAAACCGGCATGTCCTAGAATAAAAATATTCGAAGATATAATTATGACATCCACCAAACCGCACTGGGCCCGCGTGGTGGATTATATATCCCACTTCCTCGCTCAGAGAGGAGGTCTATGTCCCAGTAATGGGAACATTAGAAGCTGGTTATGCTACACATTATTTCGCAGAATAGTATTTCGAACTCATATAGGGAATCCTCCTTTATTAAATAGCGTTTCCATGACAATCAAGTCAAGTTACTGCGTCACTGTGTGTCCGAGGTGTCAAAACGAAATAGAAACGCGACTATCTTATGACGCGGATTTATATCCAACAACACTATACAGTTATACTGTCTCGTTTGCGTAATAGAGTAATAATTCACTCTTTGTTTATTGAACCCTCTACGTTTGTTACATAGAGGGTATGTGCTCAACCCTATTGTTTAGGGATGATAAATTAGCGTAGCTTACCTGTCGGGCGGGATTAGCACCCTCGAACGGACTCAATCGACACCCCTGGCGATGTCGTTTGTACCTTTTTATTTGCATTTGATTGTTGAATAATTTGAATTGTAACAATAGCGCGTACTGTATGTTCTGTATGTTCTACAGGTGGATTATTGTATTGTGCGGTTGGTAAAGGCTTCATCGATCATTATACTGTCGTGATGGAAGGCTGTCTGTGTTGCTGTATTAATGACTGTATTGAAATATGTCGTGTTATCTATGGTCAAATAAGGGTTTCGTTTTTTATTTAAAATATAACTACGACATGCATCAATTTGACCTGTTGTTTAGGAGACATCATTTTTATTGATTTGCTTTGTTAATTTTGTGGTTTTCTGTTAACTTACCGCCATCCACCACCAGTGATAAGATACTTTATAATGTTGTAACACTTTATAACCTGAGAGGAAAATTTCGTAATTTTAAGAATGTTCACAGTCTGATCTGTCTCAATCTGCCAAAAATACCTTGTTAAAGTTTTTGACATTGATTATCGCTGATATGAAATTGCGACTAGTTTTTGAACGCTTTTAATTATGGGGATTGGTATTCTGTGTGTACAAATAAATATATTTTATTTCATTTAAACTTCATTTTGATAAAGATTAAGTAAACATCGAAGCTAGAACCAATATTTTTGTAAGTACCTAGTCTCACTCATATGTTGTCTTGTTAGAGTTGTTTGAATTGATTAGGAAGACGTGGTGCCATATTCAAGTTGGTATTTTTCTCATCTGTAGACTTCAGTCGCAGTCAAGATTTCCTGAAAAACACATGAAAATCATAATCTCATTTGACACATAGCCATAAACAAGTGAACCGTCTCAATCTTTCCACCAAATGACCGAGCTATCGGTCGTCCAAAATTTTTTTCTGTAAAAATCTAAAAACAAAATCTAATTTCTTGAACGCTAACATGAAGTAACACGATAATATTAAAGTCACAACAATTACGTCTCACTTATCGGCGCGTCTCGTCGAGTTTTTGCCAAGTGCTCGACTCGTGTGAGTTATGTATGACGCAGACGTCAGCTATCTTGACAATAAATCAAGCTCGGGCTTCTTCGGGCATCCTCGGAAAAGCTCGAGCTACCAACATTACGGGTAACGAGCTTCTTATGTTTGAAGACTGAGATATAAGCTCTAGAAAAACGATGTGGATACTAGCCGGGATTAAGCCTTTTGTTTGGTAAACGGATTTTCTTAATCGAGAATGTACTGTGATGTTTCATTGTACAAAGAGGCTGTTTGTTATGTTTCATAAATATGCTGTATTTCTTGTTCAGCTTGGCACGTTAAGCATGTCGTAATTTTCTGTAAAATCCTTAGGATATTATGGCCATATATTTTCTAGTAAGAATAGGTTTTCATAATACATGCTTAACTTTGACATTAGTTTCAAATTTTGAAGTGCAATATATTGCAGAATTTTCAATATTAATTCACCACAAAATCGCGTTAAAGGGTCACGTTTTATTGAAATAGTTTTCAATGCTGCGGCTTTGCTCGTTCTATTGGATGACATTGACGGGAATATAAAGTGTCCTATGTCCAGGTTATAAACTATCTGTGTGCCACATGTCATCCATTTTCGATCAGCTGTTTTTGCGCGATTGAGTTACATACATCTAAACATACAACCTATCCCATTTATAGGATTAGTAGAATTTTTGAAAATTGTGGTATCTGGCTTCCATTAAAATCATTTCTTTTACTAAGAACGATCACTTTTTCCATCGACATCTTATACTTATGAGAGAAATCAGAAGTTCTAAAGTCAGTTATCGAGGAGACACCTCATGTTTACTTGGACGATAATAAGACATCAAAACGTCAATGTAATTACGGTTGCGTGCGAGTCATTGGAATGTGCCAACAAATCAACGCCGATGAAACTGGAATTCGATCTGTTAATTAAAAAAAAATGCGCATAAATTAAACTGGTAATTTAAATTGAATTTGTGAATGACAGAATATAACATAACATGACGTCATGCCTTCAACCCCCGAAGGATTATGCAGAGTTGTATCTACAGTACACCAACCTCGTCAGTTATGTTTAAGTCCCATGTGACAGCGTGCGAGCATAGTGCCTTCAACCGGTCACAAAATCAGACCCCGGGCTGCTAAATTTTAGACGAAAAACCCAATAACACTTTGCATGACCCGGGAATCGAATCCACGACCTGATGCTTAGCAGTAGCGCTTACCTACAGCTCAACTAGGACCAATCCAAAACAAATGAAATTCGTAGAATGCTTTGCGAATTGCTGCTTTTTTTTTTTTTTGCTTTGGGTGTACTTCAGACAAATCTGATCTGCAAAAAGCATCTTTTATAGGTTGCTCATGAAAGGACAGGTAGGTGGTTGTGTTGTTGCAAAACTTGGCAGAAACATGTATCTCAGTCAGTAAATCATGATCTATTGAGTCGATATTGAATAACGTACGAATAGTGAAGACATAACAAATCAAAAACTTTTGGTACGAAAAATGATATTTGGTGAACTGAGGCTTAGGTATCCAATTACAGATATGTTTGCCACATTTCAGACAAAGCAACTAAGCTCAGTTCAAGCGTGCGACCTTTGTTGATGTTACCTTGGCCCAAAATCGCTGGGATGAACAATAAGGTTCCTTGAGAGTGCTTACTTTACAAGGAGAAAGAGATTTTTGTTATTTATTTATAAAATCATCACTATAATTAGGAATTCAATTCGTAAACTTTAACATTGAATTACTTCTGTAACTGTGGTTGATAAAGAGCCATTGCTAATGTTACAACTTGAGGAGCAGATTAGTAGGTAATGGACGATTCCCGTATTTTTAGAAAAGGTCACATTCTAATCTCAATCTGTCAAAAAAACCTCACCTTCATTCTTTGCAAGTGCTTGGCATCGATTGTCGCCGAGATGAGATTGCGGCTTGAATAACTCCTTTTAAAGCTTGAAGAATTGGCCTCGGTTTTATGAAAAGAGGAAAAAAGGCAGGCAAAAGAGGAAACTGTCTATCTCTTTCAGTTAAATCTTAGCACTCTGCTATGACCATCACGAGTTTGAGCCGCTGAGTTAGCCGGAAATATGGTTTTCAAACAAAACGTTATTGACGTATGTTCTCACAAATTTTTGACGTACGAGTACCTACCTACTGCACTGCTAACTTCTAATTCGTGTTTGACTGTTCATGTAATCTAGTTTTAGCACGAAAGTTAGTTCTCGTACTAGGGTTTGATTTTCCAACGAGGACGAAGTTAGTTTTGTACGTAAATGTTGGTTCGTTTGTTGCTATTCTGCCTTGTGGATGTTGTATTGTAGAAGGTTGCATGTACATATAGGTATGCCTCGTTCCTAAATCATGTATATGAGTTTATATTTGTACATGATACGGATTGTGTGTGGGACTGTAGGTAAACGATGGCTTTAATAAAAATATTGACTTTTGTACGAGGTTGTTTTTTTTTGTACAGTAAAATTATTTGTGAAACTTTCAGAAGTTCTTGACGGTATCAGGGATGCCTAATATTTTGTTTAAAACGTCAGAAAATGAGTAGTTCATTCTGTTTTTTTTTTGTCTCCATGAGCAATCTTTTTCAAAACTGAAGTAAAAATCTTGATCAAAATATTCTTCAACACCTTCCCAAAAATAATTCAACAAAACGAAAAAATACAGCAACACTCTCACTCCAGCCAATCACAATGAGATTACAATCAGCTAGGCTTGAAGGGAAATCTGTTGCTACAAGCTGCAAGACGGATGGCGAATTAAACACCACCCTGTACGAGTGATCGAGTATGAAAAATCGCTTCAGATGGCTATTCGATTGCCACTTATCGATCAACGTATGACGCGATACGATTTAGATTGTGAAATTAGGTGCTACTTGTTATTTCGATTGGGGAAAATAGTTTTTTCGAGTGGAAGTTTTGGGGGTAATGTTGCGTAGTTGTGTACAGCTGTCAACATATTATTGTGTTTTTTTTTCTGATTGGTTTCTCGCAGGACAACTTAGGAGGTTGTCGGCTGATTAATTGGGCTATATGGATGACTTTTAAATAAATCTTCCAGCCAGGATTTTTGTTTTAAAGAAAGTCTAATTATGTTCTATTTTCACAGACTCTTTATTTTTTTCTAAGTTAAGCTACGCTTGACCCGGTTGGTCTATGGATGGGTGACCATCTTTACATACCGACCCCTCCGTGCCTCGGAAAGTACGTTAAGCCTTTGGTCTCGGCTGTCATTCGTGGATCTTTGACAGTCGTTACGGGTAGTCAGAAGCCCGAAAGTGTGACAACCAGTCTTATCAAGGGGTATCGTATTATCCAGTAATTGGGTTGTGGAGGTCAGATAGGCAGTCGCTCCATGTAAAATACTGGTATTCAGCTGCATCCGGTTAGACTGGAAGCCGACCCCAACATAGTTGGGAAAAGGCTAGACAGATGATGAAGACGTCATCGAGATGTAGCTGTTGGTATAATAATAATAATACAATTAATACAATTTTGCAAAATTTATTTCTGTTTTGGACAAAGATCTATGAAAAACGAAAACTGATCACGTGGATTTGATGGAAAAAGCGTTTTCAAGTAGTCATTGTTGAGAAATACAGTCTTAAAGTGCCTTTTTCTCTCCAAAACTTCGTCGCATTAAGGATAGACGGCAAAATATACGTATTTCATTTTATGTTTTAGTCATACATGCCCCTAATTAAAAACGTCCTGACTAATGATGCTAAATTAAATATAGAAGGTAATTAATATTTATCTCTTGGTCCGCCAAGGGACGTAGGTACCCCTTTTCTGTTGGTAAACATTTTTCACAAGTATAAAAATATTTCTCCCCTTACGGTAAAACATTTGGCCCCGCGAAAGGGCAAATTAAATCATACACCGAGCGTCTCAATTATTCCAAACGCGCGGTACATGCCACAGGCAGTTACAAAAAGAATGGTGGCGCTGCGCTGGTCCTTTGAAAAGCCCATCGGGGGGTGCTCTCAAAGCTGTCACCCCCAGAAGCACACTTCACTACGATCGTAAACATCAAAATCGGCAAAAACGCGCGCGCGACCATCCATTGACGCTCACGTTGTTCGAGCCACACAAGCGCAAACAACTGAAGCAGCAGTGTATACGATGTGCACCGACTGCGCGGCGGGTTCGTATTCGGAAGCGGTAGAGGCGCCGCGGCGGCTGATACGGCGCGCATGCGTGCGAAATCTCACCCCATTGGTCTAGGATGACGTCATCGGGGTGAACCCGTAGGTCTGAGTGACACTAACAGTCACCCCCGAGCGATAGCAGGGGCACCTCGTGTCCCCAGTGGTGATACAAAAACAATCGTTGAATTAACAATCTATTAGAGACAGTGATATCGTACAATAAATTGTGTTGTAAGTGTTATTGGTACAAGTGTTAGCTTACGTCTGAACACTGGTCGGCTGCAGAAGCTGATTCTACATTAAAAAGGTAACATTAACATCATGTTGTTTACAGTTTCAGGCCGTCTCAGTGTTCTCAATGATGCTAGCTCATGCATGAGTTTGTGAGACGTGTTTTATCATATTTTGTGGATATGTGAGAACCGTTGAGTCAAAGCAACGTTGTAGAAAAACGTTCAGTCGCCAGATTTTTACGCTGATGAGATTCTGATGTTTTTCGAACCATAAATCACATGCCGCCGGTTATTTGTTTATCTCACAAAACATTTGTCTACCCTCACAAATAAATGAGCTTGTTCTTAAAGTTTCTAGTGGATAGTAACAAGTACAGACAAGGAAACTATTTGAGTCAAGATAAAAGATCATTTCGTACAAAGTTTTCTTCTTAAGTGTATGTTACTGTGTTAGGATGTTCTGTATTGTTATCGTGTTTAGTTTTATGAATACCGCAGTTTTGTCGTAAAACAAGAAAAGTTATAATATATTCTGCATTACCGTTCTTTGTAGCTTAATTAATATCCTCCTCTATCTAACTGAAGATTGTATATTGATACACGTTCATAGTTACTGATGACTCATTCAGAATGTATAGTTGTCCCTCTGTTCCTTGGTTATCAATGAGCTAAATCTGTTCTCTTCAGATAATATCAGTCGAATATGCAATGTCAATATGTACTCGGATAGCATTGATAATCTTGTTTCCGGTGGGTTGCGTAGGTCAGAAGGCAATCGCATTTTTACTCATATAATCAAGTGTAGAAGATGCAGGAAATATTTATTTTCCAACTGATTAGTTAATTGAATTGAATAAAATTTTAACTATGTGTTTGAATAATTCCATGTTATCGTATAGCTAAAGAAGCGTGTAGAAGCCAGTTTTTTTGACAGTCTTTTGTTTTAAATGTAGAATTAATAAAAGCATTTTGAAGCATTCACATGACATTCTTGAGTTTTTGCCGGATAGAGTTTTATTTTCGTTGAAAACAACAATGTTTATTTTCCATAAATAGTGAGTTCCAATCCGTTTATTTACTCAAGTTACATACAACAGAGTCGTTGCCAATTTGAATCAACAGTGGGATCACGTTTTAGTTATTGAGTAGGCTGTGGTACCAAGTAATCTAATACTTTACATAAATTAATGTCCCCAAGAGCAGATACATCTCCGATCTAACCAACCATTACGGGCTTTCATATCCTATTTGAATATTTAGAAGGAACAAAACGGGTGGTGTAAAGTTTGCGTCGCGAAATTGTTTTTTTTTTTTTTTGCCATCGACATGGAGTTTGGTTGCAATGGGGAAGTCATTTAAATAACCCCTGAGTCCGGAGGGATAATACCCGCCTAAGTTAATTTGTTACGTAGTGCTACACTTCACAATCGGAATTTAATATTAGAATTCTGAATTTTGACAGCATATTCAATGTAATGTGAGATTTGCGCTAAGCACACTGACATTAATAAAATCTACACAATGTTTTTTGAATTTGGACTACAAACAATCTACAGAATTAAACTTTTCCAGGCTGTTCATTTTCTAAGTTGTTAAAATATCTGTTTATCTGGTCGACATCCACTATAATTTTCATGGCTTTCCAGTAATGCTTTCAGTGATCTTCAAAATCCGGCATTTCGCCAAACCTTAATGATTTTCTTAAACATCTTTGATAACATTAATCTGTTAATGAGAGTGAACGTTAAAATTTTCTTGACCTGATTTTCGAAGGACCCCGAAGCTCCGACCATGACCTATTGCTTTAAGCTCCTCACTATTTGGCACCGCCACCACGTCACGGTAATTTATATAATTTTATTTGTTTGTATCAGAATATCTCATCTTGATTTACTGTCCAGAAGAATATCTTATTCATTTAACACTTCAAGCCGAAGCTTCAAGCACATAAATGTACAGAGGCGGACTTAATGCCATAGGCCTTTTCTACCAGTCAACCTTTGGGTGATGCAGAGACAAACAGTGGTAGGTAATATCGTTTTAGTTAAAGCTACTAATGACATTTCAGTTTGCGTGTAAAATTATGTTTACTATTGATAATGTAACTGACTCGTTGGTCTTGTGGTCGCAAGCGCGACTGCTGAGTGTGGGGTCCTGGGTTCAATTCCCGGGTCAGACAAGGTGTTATTGAGTTTTTCCATTAGGAATTTCTTAGTAACAGCCCAGAGTTTAGAAGTTGGTGGTGTGATACCCCGGTGCCTCGGAAAGCACGTTAAGCCGTTGGTCCTGCGCCTGATCTCTCTCCGGTCGTGTCGGATTGCCGTCCCATCGGACTATGAGAGTGAGGAAAGAGGGAGTGCACCTGTGTCTGCGCTCACACATGTGCACTATAATATCTCCCACACCGAATGCTAGTCTCCATTGAGATTGGCCGCCGTGGCCGAAATACGGTCTGGAGGATTTCAAAATTATGTGTGTTTGCAAGGGACAAATTGTGTCTGAATGGTTTGCAAAACAGTGTATTACTGTGTCGTTTCAGTGATCAACTTCTGCTTTAAATACGTTTCCGTTAGCCTATTGACGTAATTAAGATTTTTCTCATTGTCACCGTAAAATAATTCAGCAGTCTCTGAGATACCTTAAAATCCAAGTAACTTATCTGGCAATTGAAGACTAGCCTTTGATGATTTCCCATCCTGGAAAAAAAAAAGACTAGCCTAGAACGTGGTTGGTCAATCTTGAAACCTAGCATGTTTTTCTTTGGCACTTGAACGAATAAACTTACTTCACATACACTTTCAGCAACACGTTTTATATGAAAACTGAACTTTGAAGAGACTAAAATATAAACTTGTAAATGATCTTGGTAGCTCGTTGCCGCGTACGTTTTACGACGATGCCGAAGATGTTACGGTTCATCTCAGTAATATGTTAGTTGGACGATTTTACAAGTCGCCAGCGTTTTCAAAAAGGTAGACTTGCAAAATGGAATCGACACAACTTTTCGTTTTATTACAAGAGTTGATTTTTCGTGAAACTAGATTTCTTTTCTTTTATTGAGACTTGGATTCTTGTTAGGATTGGAGCTCTGGAAGAAATTTTTTATTATTTTTCGTGAAAAGTTTTTAGTAGTTCAGGTTTTTCTTTGGATCATTTGGTATTATGTTTAAAATCTATTTTTTTAACACTAGGCTAGCTCCAGCGCTTGGCAGAGGCTTTCATTTTCACAATTCAACAACATTCATTGCGTTATTTACGTTGTTGGCCAGACAATTTTTTCGAAAATCCATGAAATAAAAAACGGATAAGCATATATCCTTCAAAATGATCCCGATTGAGATTGATAGTATTTTACGCAGTTAGCGTGCTGGTTCATCTCTCACAAAGGCTGATAAATAAAAAGAAAAATATATTTCCTAATTTAAAATCTAATTTGTACACCTAAATCCAATTCCCCTTGCAAGCCTTCGAAAAAAGAAAACAATTCAGCCAAACCCGTGGTAAGAGCAGGATCCACTGAAGAAATAAAGGCAATTACTGAAATGGCGAGCCGCATGTGCGTTGAATGCCAATAATTGGAACTAATCACCGATACGAACTCGGAAAAGCTATTAGATTATGGTGAAAAAATAGCCATGGACGCTGTCGAGCTAAGTAAAATGATCCTAGTTTATGAGAAGGGTCTCATTAAGAATTTGCTTTTGTTTTTATAATGAGAGCTTGCAGGTTTGCTTAGAGGGATATTTCAGGACCAATAAGACCATTTACTACATGTTGGTATAGTGGATGTAGATTACAAAGATACGTTATATGGTAATGAGAATAGTGAGGTAGGGATTCACAAAGAAACAGATTACGTGAAGCGATCACTAAGTGGTAATAGAAAGTTAGAATATTGTACACCATACAGCGACCCAATTCTTCCACTCAAAGCACAACAAAGCTCTGTTGCAAAATCAATTTCCTGATAATATACAATGGATTTATCCTCAAATTATGAAAAGAGATTACTTGAAATCCCTTCAGCGATTGAGTAAAAGAATTTAATCCGTAGATTAGCTTCTGAAGCGATCGTTCAAACGAGTCCTGATCGGCAGCGTTCGATAATAATCGTTCCTAATTTGATTGGCACTCGGGCAGCTGGCAACGACGTGAAAACTCTATTACTCGCCAACTTTGTAGGGTTTTACGGACCATCAAAGGGAATTTAGTATAATGATTGGCCTATTTATGATTTAGTTAAGTTGTTGTGGTAATCTCGTCTAGTTGTTAACTTAAGAGCCCATACTACCTCAGCTAAAATTCAGTCTTTATCTCGCTCGCACGATACTGCTCGCGGACTGAGTGAGAGCGAGACAAAGTGCGGTGCTGGGCGGAAGGCATCGCCAATAGTTTAGGTATTTGCTTTTTACGGTAAAAACAAGGTAATTCAAAAAAATTTTAAAACATAAGACCTGCTTTATAGTTAATTCATTTAGTATGCAAAGTTTCATGATCTAATTTGAAGTATTTTTTGAATACCACCGGTTTATTGTTCGGTTTGGAGGTAACTTTGGAATTGTTTTCTATCGAGAAAATTTTATGGAATCGTGTTTTCGTCAAACATAGTACTTAACATTAATCCTCAACTTTACGATATATTTATTTCAAAATTAATGCTGCGGTATTTTCGACATAACGGAGGATCATATTACGCCATTTGAGGTAGTATAGGCTCTTAGATGGATTCTTGTAATTATTATGCTCTGAAACGTGGAACACGTAGGTATACCTATACCTACCTCTACGAATCTAAAGGTATCGACTTCGGGTTGAAACGTGTATTTACTATTTACGTCAGACCAGGCTGTTTCCGTTATTGAAATAATGTAATGCTTTGGTTTTCTAAAAAAGCGGTAAAGAGCTTAATTTTTCGAGCTACATAATGCACTGTGCCAAATATCGAAAGCACGTAGGAATTTACTGAAACGTTTATGTTTACACAGTTTTTTTTAAAGCATGAGCAGCTTAAATGTTTCACCTCACAGAGTAAATATTTTGTCAAAACGGTCCTGATAAATGTTTTAGCATAAATCATATTAATTAATAAAATAAACTTATTATTATTATTTAATTATTTCAAACAAAACAATCAAACCTTCAACGATTAACCGTTAATCGTAGACACTATAATTAATATTGTTTATGGTCATTGATAGAATTTGTAGTCCCTAAATTGAGTAATTTGTCAATATACCGTATTAATTTATTGATTTACCTTACGTCACCTACACACCGCAGGAACTCGTTGGATGCGAGAAGCACAGAACCCGTCTAAGTGGAGGTGCTTGGGGGAGGCCTATGTCCAGCAGTGGACGTCTTTCGGCTGAAATGACGATGATGATGACGTCACCTACTTAAGGTTTATTTTTATTTAAAACGAAGATGTCGAACAGACAGCAGAGGGGTAATTCTTGCAATTTCAGACTGTGAAAGTTCTAAACGTTCAGTCTGATCTCAGTCTCAATTTGTCAAAAATACCTCTAATTTCCCTACATTTCTGAAAAGTTTTTGACAATAATTGTCGCTGAGATAAGATTTCGACTAGATTTTGAACGTTTTTATCCATTCTGGATTGCCCTTTCTAATATAGCAATTTTAAAGTACAAATATACTTTTTAGGTGCATTTGCAGAGTTAATAGGTAATAAGCAGAACAATTTGATGTTTCTAGACTTCTAATAACTTACTTTATTTGGGTTATTGTACATTCGTCACAAAGTAAATTCGCCACGAAAAAAAGTATGTGTAAACTCGTCACAACTCTATGTTTATGAAAGAAAATCCGCCATATTGTTTATTTCCGTACAGACAGCAGAAAAATCAAACAATAAAGAATAAAACGTTATTTCTTTATTTTTCATAATCATAGAAATTCACATAAAAATCACAGTTCTACTTATAGCTAAAATATACAGTAATATTGACAGCGTGACATCATCATGATCATCTTTTTTTTTGTAATTTGCATCTAAATAAAAAGTCGCACTTTTACTTACAATATATTTATTGCAATAGGCTGATTTTCCTGATATTTTTGTGGAATAATAACATCTTCCGGTATAACATGACCGGTACGGCTAGAAAGAGATAGATACAGCGAGCGAGCGAGCGCGTGATAGCATGTGCAGGAGCGCAGGAGAAAACAAAAATTTGGAAATCATTTTCATTTTGAGCACTAAAAATCAATAACTTTGTTTTCTACCAGTACTTTATGCAAAAAATATGTACCTATGCAGACTTGTGACGAGTTTACACATATTTTTTATGCATGTGACGAATACACTTTCAATGTATGGAGTTTTAAAAATGTGACGAATTTACTTTGTGACGAATGTACAATAACCCCTTTATTTATCTGTTAATTATCTCATAATCGATCAAAGAGACCTTTAAATGTCTTTAGAACTAGCAAACGCCTAAAATAACTCTTAGGTACAAATCGATGCATATAGTAAATCGTTCGTCGTACATATAGTAATCGTCTATAAATAAACTTACAAAAAATAACTCACTCAACTAAAATAAAGTTACAGAAAACCAGTTTTCCTTTCTAAATCGACTCTTTAGTTTCGGCCAGAATAGTCGAATTAACTAAATATCTAATTAAGCATTGGAACATCACTATGCCAACATTGGGAGTGGTTTTTCGTGTTAACTAAAAGGGGAGACAGTATTGTTTCCTTCTTAGTGATTTGGTTAATTGATTGATATTGGTATGGTAGTCGATTGAGATTTCTTGACAATAATTGTAGAATGTGAATCGATTAAAGTAATCGACATTTGATGTGATGACAGCGTCAGGGAGCGGAGTTAGCGCAGCTGAATTTTGAGCCAAAAAAGTTGGAACCTTTTGCCATCGATACGCTAAGAAGATGAAAAATAACCGATAATTAATTAGTTGGTACAGCCGAGAAATATTTTTTTGAGATAGAAAAAAAACAAACGTAATTTTCATGATTGTACTCTCCTTCTGTTTCGGGATTTTCCAGCAGTCGCTGATTTCGGATTCCGGGATTGACTATGAGGATGCGAATTGAACATTACACACGCGAAGGTTTCTCTAAAAAGTTTTAATATAAAAATATAATTTATTTAATTTTGTGTTATAAATATTCATGTTGGCCGTTAAAATATTCACTAACAACTGTAAATATTCCGTATAAACGTTTAATATTCTACACAAATTGTTAATTAAATCAGTAGTTTAATTTCTCTCTTAATTCATCATCATCATATGCCAAGCCTTTTCCCAACTATGTAGGAGTCGGCTTCTAGTCTTACCGGATGCAGCTAAATACCAAAATGAACGAATACATGGAGCTACTGCCGATCTGACTATCACAACCCAATGACTGGGCAATACGATACCCCTTGGTATGACTGGTTCAGACTTTCGGGCTTCTGACGACCCATAACGACTGACAAAAAACCAAAAAGCCAAGACCAATTTAATTTCTCTTTAATTATGAGGTGTAAATTAATATTGATATTCTAATAACTACTATATATGTTCTATTGGCAAGCATTGACTCTGTTAATCTATTTTATGTGTTCAACCTATATTTGGACTTACATACAGTTATAATTATATTAAGTAAACAGCTCACTGCGGTAGTAATTTACACGCAAATATAACATCTATGTATATTACGATATAAATGTTATATTCGCGTGTGTGGATGCGTCATGCTTTTAGCGTAGTGAATATAATATTGTAATTTTATCTAATAATATTGTTTTTTTTTTAGTATTTAGTGTGATAGGTATATAGCTGTTTAGTCTAGTCGGACTAGCCTTTCTATGCCTAGCATGTTTTTTTGGACATTCCTGGGTATTGCCTATACCTACATTTATCATAATGGTGAGTCTTATATCCGATAAACTAAATTTCGCATAATAAATTATAAATTAGCACATCTTTTTTCTTTTCGTGTCGATGGTATTTTTACTCGTTCTTTTTTTAAATATGGTTTGAGCCCTTGCGGCATCAGTGGCATATTAATAGCCAATAAATATTCTAAATTTATTATTTAGAATTAGCTTTAAAATATACTTGTAACTGGATAACATAACTTTCAGTCCACACAAACTACAAGATAAAGTGTTACAGGTTAAACATTGTCCCAATTTTCAAAGGGTCAAAGAATGCTCTTGATCATAACCCTTTTGCCTTTCAAGAATCTTATCAGTACCTAAATCAAACGGTCCAAACCCATCTTACATCCACTGACGATTATCTCATCAAATACAAAGGTAAACTATGTATTCACAATAAAGTTAATATCAGATGGCCCCTACCCCTACACAAAAGATAATTTCTGATTTACATAGGGGACAGGGGACAGGCGTCCCATGAGTGAATGTTACCTGTCACTCCAGTGATTGTGCATGTAATCAGTTTGTACTTATCGATGTAACATGATACTTATGGACAGGTAAAAAGAGCACAGGGTTTTATGTTATAGTACGAATATGTGGGACAAAGATAGAGTTTTACGGTTTAAGACATTTATTCCTTGAAAACAATACAATTCACTTATCATGCGAAATACAATTTAATCTTAATACTTGATACACGAACTTATGAAGAACGGGAGGTAAATACTCGTTAATAAACTACATAGTAAGTAGTAGATGCTGATTTTTTTTTCTTACAATGCTGTGGCTGACAAGAAAAACTGAGTGTACCATTATAATATATTGTTTATTGATAGCAAGTCA
The DNA here is from genome assembly GCA_927399505.1 of Luperina testacea. Taxonomy (NCBI): domain Eukaryota; kingdom Metazoa; phylum Arthropoda; class Insecta; order Lepidoptera; family Noctuidae; genus Luperina; species Luperina testacea. The sequence continues at coordinate 9,298,354 of OV656771.1, forward strand.
ATAGCAATTACACATTTTTAATAGTAGCAAGCTGTCAATACCTTTTAATTTTCAAAATGATAATTTAGCTTGTGTGTGTCTTCAAACGCTTCAGTTTTTTTGTATCCAAAGGGTGCCAACGGGACCCTATTACTAAGCCTCCGCTGTCCGTCCGTCTGTCTGTCACCGGACTGTATCTCATGAACCGTAATAGGTAGACAGTTAAAAATTTTCACAGAGTATGTATTTCTATTGCCGCTATAACAACAAATAATAAAAATAAAATAAAGTTAAAACTAAAGGGATCTTCATACATGAAACTTTTTTTCGGCATTTTGCCTTAAGGCTCCTGCAAACAGGCGCGAAGCGCGATTTTATCGCGTGTCGCGCCTGTTTGAAGGAGCCTTTATTTGCGAGTCCAACTCGTAGTTGTCCGGTTTTTTTCATTGCTATGGCTTTTTTTATCACTTATAGATGTGTATCGTAAGATATTTTGTGTATAAATAGATATACGATAAAGCGTCCCTAAAGTTACCAACGTAACTACAAACCTCTATTTGTGAGTAGGATTAATAAAGCATTTATTATGATTTATAGTTTATAGGTGGCGCTAGAAAAGAATGCATGGAAGGATTTGGGGGAGGTTTTTGCTCAGCGGTGGGACAGTGTAGGCTAAATAAAAAAAAAAATAGTCAGTTATTTACAATGGAAATAGTAGGTAATTATTTTAAATAGAGGTTATTTGCCATAATCTTACTATTTACATAAAAATATATTCCAATTACAAGTATTGTTGATCACAATGAGAGTTTGTTGTTAATTAATTTGCACCAAATTAACACGACTTTTGTTTTATTAGTAAGAGCGATAAGCTCCCAAAATAAATTAGTGATAAAACTTTCCTTTTCATTCAAATCAAATCAAGTTAATTCCTCTTCAAAAGTATTGACGTTCTGAACGAAAATCTTGAGCCGGCACTTAATGAACTCCTAACTCAAAAGTTTTATCAAACTGAACTTAAACGCAAACGTTTACGTTACAAAGAATGGTAGGGGTGTTATAAAATAAATCATTTTTAACTTAATGAAAAGAGAGAATATATCAATCTTTTGTCTCAAGACTGACGTTAGGGCGGGGAAATTAGGACTAAGAAAAATGGCCGCCCATTATGTAAATTATTATTTGTTTATAAGTAAAATGGTGCATTTATTTAATGAGTTTAGGTAGGAAATGCGTTCACTTTGTGGAATTAAAACAAAGGTAATAACTCTCATTAAGTTGTTTAGTAATAGTCATTTGTTTGGCTTTACACTTGGGGCTAGATTATTTGTAAATTGTCGCGTCCCTACGTGTTATGTTTTTGTACGGTATTTTATAAGCTTATAATTTCACTTGTTTCATTCAAATACAATGTATTGCAGTTGTTGCAACTTTTGTTAGGTTTTAGTTTAGTATTTGACTTTATTGTTCAAAATACTATTTATTTATTAACTCTTCATCATTCTTCTGCCCTTATCCCAATTAATTTGGGGTCCGGCGTTACATATCTTTTTCTTCCTTTCTATTAGTTGTCATCCAACCATATTTTCTATTATTTATTTACTAGCATCGCCCACGGTTTCACCCGCATAAGTGTCGATCTCGTAGGAATAACGGGATAAAAAGTATCCTATGTCCTTCCCTGGGATGCAATCTATCTCTCGGCCAAATTTTATCGAAATCCGTTCAGGGGGTTAAGTGTAAAAAGGTAACATGCAGACAGACAGTTACTTTGAATTTATAATATTAGTATGGATGGATTAACTATTATACTATCGTTTTACATATATTTGGCGATGGCAATCATCAAAGACATTTTAGATCTTATAACCGCATTTCATCTTACCATTGAATTTTACCTCCTCTCCATCTTACGACGTACCAGGCTATCAGAAGCCATAGTAATCTATTTTCCAGAACGAAGCCGAGAATAACCCGATAACCTCATATTCACTCATCCGTTTATTCATAAACATAAACAAGGTACCTCATCGATCTTCTAAATTATGACTAAACATCCTCAATTTAGTGAGCGAAACGGTTTCGCTCGGAGCGATAGGCGATTGAAAAATTGTAGCGTTGGAAGCTTACGTAATTTGCTAGTGACTGTGAGGCTTGATACGGGGGGTGTCCCGCCCCGGGGTACTCCGGGATCCTCCGGGATTGTAGGGTGGAGTAATGCGGGATTGACACTCATGGCTGATGTTAGTGGAAATTATTTTCGATTATCGTTCGTAGGCGGTGACGTAGTGCGAGATTAAGCGATGTTACAACACTGTTTCTAAGTAATAGGAAATTAAGATAAAGTGACAATTATATAATTGCGATGTTGTTCAGTGGAAATATACTATAGGCCGACCGCTTAACTGAGACGTTGCCTGAGGTAGCAGCGCGGTGCGGGAGGGGTGTGGTGACGTGATGCGAGAGCTCAGTGATTCGTCAACTTGTGACAACTATCACCCCTCCCGCACCACGCAGCTACCCCAGGCAACGTCTCAGTTAGCGGTCGGCCTATATTAAATACGATATTGTGGAATATGCAGTTTGAAATTATTGGATATCTATCCTTATAGCTCTAAAACACAACAAAAAACATTTTAAGAGAATGAGTGTTGAGTTTCTTCTCCATTAGAAACTACCGTTTGGAAGGGGCAACTAGAATCGTCGTAGTCTAAATACATATAATTCAAATCAGTGTTGGGGGTAGAATGTAAGTTAAGTACATAGGTAGTGCAGAAGACACGTTATTACTGCTATTCGTTCACTACAGCTTGCGAGACGGTAACAGGTGATACTGTACTACTGCATTCATGAAACTGAATTAAGGCTCCTTCAAACAGGCGCGACACGCGATAAACTCGCGCGCGACACAAAGGCACCGCAAGTAGCGCGACGAACGGTGCCTTTGTGTCGCGCGCGAATATATCGCGTGTCGCGCCTGTTTGTAGGAAGGAGCCTTTAGTCGGTAGAGTAGAAACAAGGTATTATGAAGACAATGGACGTCACTCTCGTAAAGGAATATTAACTACTATGTAGATGTAATTCTATAAGCTTGAAGATTAAGATTAAGATTAAATGAAATAAGGGTAGGTACAGGCTGACATTAATAATAAAATGCAGTTTTGTATTTTATCGTTTTCATTCACCCAAAGGACAGTGGCTATAAGAAAAGCATATACATACGTTCATATGTCGTAGAACTTAGGCTGCGCTTATACATCATAATTTACTTTAATTAACCGTTGCTGTCTCATGAAAAAAACATAAACAGAAATATCTTAACATGTAACTTTTCAAATATACTACCCATAGGCTGGACATGGCAAGACCAATGTGAAGGTGCACATCACGGTTGCGACTTGCGACTGCCCTAACAGATTGATAAATCATAGTTTTTCTTTACCAATTTTTCACTAAGCTAATTTTCAATTAGAGCCAATATCTAACCATGCTTCATAAACTTTGCAGTGTCAAAATAATGACTTCAAACGTACTCAGGCACTCTGATTCATCGCGTTTGGTACTAATATAGGGGAATAGAATCCGATTAACTGTGCGCTGTGGGGCTAAGTCGCACTGTGTCCGGTGATACCGTGACGGATTTGCTTTTATTGTACGTGAACCACAAAAAATATAGGTGCAGAAGGCTGGCTCCATAAAACGACCAAGAACAACAGGCGCACGCACATGTATAGTCTGTTCCAAAAGTATGTGACGAAAATGTAAACACAAACTGTTTAGGTTAAATTCTTACGCAATCACTCATTAAAGGAATTAGTAACACTTTCATTTGTATTTAGAAGATTTCAACTTTATACCTACCACTTTTTCCAACAGTTATCGTTTGAATCGCTCCGTCTCTGAATATCATATTCTCAAAATATCATAATCTCAAATCACTCAAACACACAAAATTCTTTGTGTAACCTCTTTTTAGAAAATCAATAAAAAGAAAATAATAATATCAATGTCATCCGATAAGTGTGCGTGCGTTTTCGGTCGTAGTATGGAGCCGACCTTCTGTACTTATTTATTCTGTGGTGAAACCGTGACGGATTTGCTTTTATTGTACAGCACCGCCCTTTTCACCTGCACAGAGGACGCCTGTTTGGAGAGGAGGCCTAAAAATATCTGCCACTTTGCATAATTAAGTTTCGGGAATTATTTCCAGGTCTGTGGATTTGCTGGTGAATGTTTTAGCGAAGTGTAATTTGTGTTGGGATGTTTGTCTTGGGCTTGTGGAATATTATAATTAAAAACATCAAAGAATACTTGGCTAAGTTTTTCAAAACCAATTTTCTGCGGTAGGAGATGACTGGTAGAAATTGTCACCTAAGGAAAAAGCGTTGTGCCTATATGCGACTTTATATTAATTCTCTCTGCTTATTATATACGAGTGCGTGTGAGTCCTGACGGATGTCCCCCAACGGTAGGTACCCGTTTTTTTTTTGTTAGTGGGTCGCAATTATTATTTGGTTTCTCCCGGTACAACAAAACACTGGAACTGGCTGTCTTAAGTTGTTTTTAAGCCATAAAAGTATATGACTACAGTAAACAAAATCAAAAAAATATACGATAGAAAAAAATTATGAAGATACTCAATACAAAAAGAATCATAATATACACACAATCAGTCTGATTTTTTTGTCAGATTATGCCACAAATAACATACTAAAGCACTAGTGTTTTAATTTTTTAATCCAAACAATAGATTTTTTGTTAATAGATAAGTGCTTCATATTTTGCAATAAATTACCAGCGTTGTGTCATCGCGCATCTCTTTCTTTTTTATGCAGTCCGACAGTGACCGCGCTTTAGGTCATGTAAGCCCCTTAATACGTTTACGATTAAAGGGTAAAGATGTCGTGCCCGTGGTGGCAAGTTGTTCACTTGTACTGTAACTTAAACTTCTATGGGAGTCATATTTTCTTTATAGTACCTACTTTTAAAAGTCTGAGTGTTTACTAAGAAACTTTATTTATCCTTGAAAAGTTATCTCAAAAAGAAAAATTACCACACACATTATCTGTGTATTCCTAACTTACGGTAAGACACTCGCTCTCCCCAGAGGAGGTCGCACACTCGGAGGCAAAGCACACATTTTATATATTTATGCATTAACACAACTCACAGAGGGTAGCCAAAGAAACGTTTTGGGAGTTCGGACGGCAACCTCTCAGACATTCTAATGAGGAGGTCGCATTTGTGCTAAGAACTGGAGACAATGTATATTTATGGAGTGTCTCTACACTCCATAAATACCGACTGTTTCTTGTGTATTGTCTTTTTTGTCAAGTCTCGAGTCACGTAGTCATTTGATAAAAATATTGGTATTAAGACTGTTAGCTAAACGAGGCGGATGATTTAAAAAGATCCAGTTTTTCAAGTTATTTATTTTACAGTCTTTATTTATTATTTATTTATATATAGCTTATTTTACACCAGAAAATACGTTTACCACTACAAAACATTAAATGGGCGGCCTTATCTTCTATAAATAACATCACATGTTTTCTTTTAACATGGCTTGGGATGTAGAGCTACATAAGCAAGTCGAGCTTTGAACGTATTTATACCTTGGGAATATCTCATTAAAATGGTCGTTAGTATCTACCTAGTCACTTTACTTTCATGTTGGTGGCCAGTCTGTCAAATAAACATTAAACAAATCTACAAGCTCTGCCACTGTCCACCTCACAGCCAAGTAAATATTCCAAATATATTACCTACGCAATAAGTAAAACTAAACTCAGATATTTCACTCTCAAAGCAAAATTATTTTACATTCCCGACTTATCCGAGATCCGAGCTTGTGTTGCGGACCCCATGTCGGTCCTCTAGTTTAAACAGTACACGTATCCGTATGCAATATTAATAGGAATGCAGTCGCACCCCTACGGCAGGGAACTGGGGATCCGACGCGCTAAATACATCACTAGTATTAACGGGAAATCTATTCAGTTCAGTTCCTGAGATTAATTAAATTTATTGATTGACACTTAGAGAGATTATACAGCATATATCAGGGGGGCAATTCCTGCAATTTTAAGAACGTTCAGTCTGTTCTCAGTCTCAATTTGTTAAAAATACTTCTAATTTCCTTACATTTTTGTCAAATTTTTGACATTGATTGTCATTGAGATCTAGATTTTCTAGGATTTTGACCGTTTTTATTTAATTGGTGTGCTCAAATTTAAGTGTGTGGTAAAGACCATCAAATACCTCGATACCTACTTGACCCAAATGCCTGAGACGGGTGATTATTTTTTGCGATTACGTTGTTGGTCCTATGGATAAAGTTGTTCGGTTTGATGGTCCGTACCACACCCCTAGACCACACCATTCTGATAAAATAATGCTGTATAACTCAGAGTAAATGAATCGCTAATTTTGTCAAGGCTTGTTGTGTAACAGTTTTGATTAAATTATTTAATTTAAGGTAAATCGAGTTTAGGTTGATTCGGGACTTAAATTACGTTTCGGGATTCAATTTGAAGGTTCTTTGCAATTTCGGTAAAGCGTTCAAGCTTTTCTTTCTACATACGTCCTACCAATAAAATTGGTATTGCTTCCACCACGTGTAACAGCTGTGCTCCATTTTACGCACGTTTCTAAAAGCTTTCGACACTCACCTAGTTGCCTGAAACTGGTCGAGTAATCTAGTCCCGTTGATGAAACATTCTGCGTTAGCACCTATACTACGGTCATCGCAAACTTATACCCATGTATCTACGTAGTCACTGCCTGCAAAAATCAAACCTCTCCACTTTGTGACTTTCGCATCTCATCACGCGAAAATGTTGTCTTTTTGACAAACTGTGAAGGCTGTAATGGAACCTAATCTTCTAATGAACTCCTGCTTGCCTGAGTGCCCCTTGACAAGCCACTCACCATTATGTAGGATAGTGATTGTAGGATCACTACAAGACTCATTACAGCCATTAGCATCTGTTAGCTAAATGAATACTTCAAAGCACAATTCGCGACTGCTGCCACATCTACACGATGTCATCTCATCATTATTCAGTATGAAACGGTCCTTGTCCGCATTTTCCGTCGGATCCTCCATCCAGCCACCGTACATTGTTTGTTTGAAGTGTCGCAGCACTGTACATCATACATAGCATTGTATGTACAATAGGTAGTCGGTTTAAGTAGATTACACTCGGCATTGGACAATGCTTTAGTTTTTATGACCGTTTAAGCTGTGAAACGGGTGAGGGATGGATAGGTCGTTAGTACTTTTCTGTTATGGCCTGAGGGTGCAATTTACGACTATTGTTTGCTTTGAATGTGTTAGATCAGGATTTGTTTTGAAAATTTAGGGTTTTTCCACGGGTTTTTATCGCCTTGTCGCTTCGCTGACGTGTCTTTTCAATTCAAATGGCAAAAGTCTTTGTAAAAAAATGAATAAGATACAGTTTTTCTTTTACAGTATTATAGTACTTAGGCGGTGTCATCCAAGAAATCGTAACCCATCACAGATTCTGTCATCGTTCGGAAAATTAATCTTGGAGTCCGAAATGGAATCCGTAGATTAATATCGGCTACACCAGCAGAGGATTACTTCTGTAATCTGCCCGCTGATTTCGTTCGCTCCTAGCTGAATCATCATGCAATAGTGTTGGTTATAGCTGTATTTAATACTGTAGGTGCATTTCGGTTGCAATCAGGGCCAGTTAATCTATGAACGTTAGTGAGATTGGTGCTTTGGCGGTTGGATTAGTTGATCATGTCTGATGTTATTTGAATAGACTACCTACTCCTGTTAATATTTAAAGCTATCTTTTCTTCTTTCTACTTAGCAGCGTTGCCAAGTTTCTTTATTGGTAAAGGATTTTAATTTAGGTTTTAGTTAATAAATAATTTGGTCAATTAATTTCACATGACAATATTTCTTCATTTGTTAGTTTCATATAATGAGGTAATAAGGAGATTCTTCTGCGCATTCATCGCCTTTTCAGTCAAAACATGAGCCGAGGTTCAAATCCTCCTTAGAAACTATGTTAACACAAATCGAAATTTCCATTTTCATCTTATTCCGTGCTCATTCCTCACTCCTTTCAGTAATATCGTGTTATGAAAATTCATTCTGTTCCTTGGCAGGGTGCCTGTAGCTTGTGTAATACAAATCTGGTGGCGGGACACGTGTCAATATATTTTATTCATGCATACAGGGACACTGCAGATTGCGTTTTGTGCAACGTGGTTGTGTGTGTGTGAAATGTGATTGACCCACCCAGGGTCAATGTTTTGATTATAATGTATTGTTTTGGATTTTGTAAGTGATTATAGGCAGGTTTTTCTGAAGGTGATGTTGAGGTAATTTTAATTATCAGAGAAGGTGGTGTAGAGTTTATTAAAATGTGTTGAACTGGATTTGACTAAAAAATGTGTAGGCACAGGCACACCTAACTAAGGTTGCTGACGGAAAATAGTGTACTTAAGAAACACATAAAACTGATACATTCGGCTCTTTGTACACACTTTTTTCTTGCCGTGAAAAACTACGGCGGTTTATTCGCCGTATGTAGGCACGGTCGCCAGTGTTGTATGGTTTACTATCGAAGCTTGTTCACAAACACGTTTTTTCTACAGCGTGGTTTAGACGCCGTACCGTAAAGAAACCGTGCCTAACTCAATAAAATTTGCGAAGGCAAAATAGTTACAGAGGTAAGTACTTCAACAAAGCGTATATGTAAGTAAGAAAAGCTGTCCATTCTTTGAGTTTCAAAATATGAAGATGCTTTTAGTCCATCGACACATCTGGTGTGTAAACGTTAATGCCAGCCATTTAGTTTTACTGCCTACTCAGAGATAGTCCTATTCCTCGTCTATGACGCCTAGAGAGGTATATGTCCCGTCGTATAATTAAGGAACAGCCTAACGACTTTTAGACAGTGTGCATACTAGAGTTTTGTCTATCATAGGCCGACAGTGTTGTCTGCTGAGACACAGACCTCCTCTCTATGAGTGGGTGTGGAACATAATACACCACGCGAACACAGTGCGGGTAGGTGGATGCCACATGTCTTCGAATTTTTGGTTATAGGACATGCCATGACAACTTTGACTATGATGCCCTTGTGATTTGACAGTGACAGGAATACGGCGAAGTAAAGTTTATGGATTTTTGATTTTTGCGTCAGATTTTGTAACGAGCGAACTCGCCATCATAGTTTCCTTAGAGTGATACCTAGTCTGTTTAAAGACAGTATTTACTCAGTCTGCACCCAGCCCTAAAGTCCTGTTTTATAACGTCACATAAACAAGTGAATGGTAGGACAATGTTAAGGATACAGTACTAATTTACTAGGTTTAAAGCTACTGAAAACTCAAATGAAAGTGTACTTCTAGTTTTAAAAGTACTTAATTCTCTTGGGAAATGTTCCGTGGCTGTGGTAGCTCTTTTTGGGTTAACTAGAACAATAGTAGTTTGTTAGATGCAATTTTCAGGCTGGAAATTGTAGCTTAATTTATTTTTAGGTCAGAGAGCAATGTCTGAATTACGTGGTATGGTTGCTTGGTATTACGGAGTGTACTATAGATGTTGTTTTGAACTCCAGGAGAACGATTTTCAGACCACTACTAGGAAAAATATGAATAATTCGAGAATTTCAAATCCGAATATCATGGTGTTATATCGAGTTTCAAAAGTAAAGTACTAGTGGGTAAAAGAATGAGAACAGAATAAATAACAGCTTTTTTTAACTTATGTCCAAGTTAACAAGTATTTAACTGTCAAACCAGACCCCGAGACCCTCCCCCTTCGCGGGAATGATAACACTAACATAACTCAAGAGTTTGGAATTCAAACAATCTACTAACTTCCAAAATGCCGTTTTCTTGATAAATTATACTGTATATAACGTAGCTGGACCTTAACAGTGACTACTTATGCAAATTGTGCCGACAAACTAATAATATATTGGACACCTTCGACTTCCTCTAATCAATAAATATCGACAGAAACCGCTTTTGGGGGTCAATAGTGGAGTAAGGAAGTCTTCTAGCTTCAGTCTGTTCATATGTTGCAAAACTGTAGGGCCCATAAGTATCCATGATCACCAAACACATCTTCGTAGACTTTTCCCGATTATGTTGGGGTCGGCACGTTATGCTGTGGCCACACATTGGATATAATTTGACCCAAGATGTAGCGTTGGAGCATTGGCTCCATATTGTGCATCGGACCTGGACAGGACTTTACTGATTTTTCTCAAAATTGGATGTGGTGCCAAGTCTGAACCAATGGACAAGGCCAATGTGTAGCGCTGGCATTAGGCTGTTGATCCTGCGCCTGATCTCTCTCTGGGGGCTTACTCTCCAAACTAATTTTAATTCCAATGAGATGCCAATATGATTCCAATGTTAATTTTACAGTCACGTGATTCGGTACTCTTGAAAACAATATTGTCAACAATTACCCCACGCCAAGCCCGAACCCAATTCCACTTAGTTCTCTAAAATGGACACCCAATCTAAAAATCATTTGGCGCTAGCATCGAACTCAAGAGTACGAAACGTCACAATTCCAATGTCGATCTATCGGAATTAAATTGAAGAGTAAGCACCCTGGTCGTGTCGGATAGCTTGCCGTCTCATCGGACTCAGAGAGTGAGAGAAGAGATAGTGCATCTGTGTCTGCGCTGAAGGCTAGTCTCCGTTGAGATTGGTCGCCATGGCCGAAATACGGTCTGGAAGACTCCTTTTTTGGGATTGGCTTCCAGTCTAACTGGACACAACTGAGTACAGTATTTTACACTGAGCGAAACACAGTAGGAATAAACACGTAATTAAAATAATAAATCAATTTTTATATTAAAATCTATTAGTAAGTAATGAAGATACGACGCAGTATATGCACGAAACTTGATACGAAAAACTTGACTACTACGCTCATCGATAAAATAAATGAACTGTATCAGACCGATACCAGCAACCATAACCAAAACTTTGGCAAAGAGCCTTTGAAAAAGTTAAAGAGACAGCATTAACGAAGTTACTTACAGTTTTCATGCAACAAGCTCGACTAACGAGCATGTTATAAATGTACAGTCACGAAGCGAAAAGGTTAAGCAATTTTCATACTTACACATTTTTTTCGACTGTCATTTTCATTATTTTTCTGACAGTACGTAAACATATAAAAGTATAGTGTACTGTGTAATAGTGCTTGGTGCAAATAATAACTGATCTGAAAGTGCTTAATCTTTTTATTTCGCACCCGTACCTATTTTTTTAGCCTCCTAGTAAATATGCATATAGTTAAGTCAACTTGTATCCGAGGACGTGACGTCATTTGTAACTTTAACGTCCATAAGATAAGAGTTCGGAGGTTAGCTGGGTTAATGATGTAGACGGAGGCTCTGAAAGAGATTTATACGTTTTTAGAGAACCTTTTTTTAAACATAGGCTTGTGTACTGGAATCTTTTTCGCAGAAAGCTTACTACAGTTAATACCTAATATAGTATCATGAAACGGAAACCTATAGACTACGCCTGATTTAAAGTACATAGTAATTTAAAGTCTGAGGGGCCCGTGGCTAAATAATAACAGCCACACGGGTCGATCGATCAGGTTAAGCTACGCTTGCCGAGGTTGGTCTGTGGATGGGTGACCATCTTTAGATACCGAGACCCCTCCGTGGCTCGGATAGCACGTTAAGCCGTTGGTCCCAGCTGTCATTCGTGGATCTTTGACAGTCGTTACGGGTAGTCAGAGGCCCGAAAGTCTGACAACCAATCTTACCAAGGGGTATCTTATTACCCAGTAATTGGGTTAAGGAGGTCAAATAGGCAGTCGCCCATGTAAAATATTGGTATTCAGCTGCATCCGGTTAGACTGGAAGCCGACCCCAACATAGTTGGGAAAAGGCCAGTAGATGATGATGAGTAATTTTAAAGTTGCGTATTTTAGGCAAGATTGCCAAATAAGTTTAAGATCAAATTTAATGATATGGGAAGAAAACGAATGACTAATCGGAATTATTATTCAGATGCAATTATGGTGAGATATATTGTGCATTGTGTCTGAGCAACTACATTTTCTTTAAACACGACATTAGTATGCTCAACAGCCAACAGACAGAACGCATTTGAGCAACAAAGTGCCTGTTAAAAAAATGTGGGCCGTTACAAGATATGCGCATTATTGCCGCACATAAGTGTGCAGGCGCTGTTGAACGAGTAAAACGCTCGTTCTTTGTAAGCAAGACTGTTTAATAAAACAATTATTGTTTTTACTAAAGTCTAGCTTGCGTTGTCCTTTGTATTCTTATTTTGAGTTAAGCTGTCTTTATTTTTACGGTTACTGCGATTTAAACATTTTTGCTAATGTAAGCGATTACAACGCAACGACGCTGCGACATTTAGGTATTTTAAAACTTCAACTGCAACTTGTATCTAATACTAAATCTCATTCAAAGAATAAAGACAGTATAAACGATGCATTAACAAGCTCAACAACCACTTATCCAGATAGTCTTGGCAACACGTCCAAACGTAATTTGTAACAACGTTAGGCGCCGGCGGACGAGATAAGGGTCTGTTTGCGGTTAAACTTTAATATTGCCACATTCACTCCTTAAGAAACCACTGAGGTTAAGTTGGGTCGTGTATAAGCCTTTCATTTCAAAATCTTGTAAGTCTGTTTATATACTCAAGGAGGCAGACTTAGGCCTAAATATAACCTCTTATATACATACTTTGCATGCATATAGAAAGCGTTTTAGGGTTTAGGACGCTCGAGGATTGGGATTTCTAAGTATAATTTGGAGCACGTTAGGCCAAATTAAACCATTTCAGTTTCGGACCGTACCTGCTTGGGTAGTAATCAGTTGGTTCTAAGTTCCACCTGAAGCTACCCTAGCAAGATTGCCTAAGTGAAAAGTTCTAGTATTAAGTAGGATCAAAACTACTAAGTACCTAAGCATTATAATTTTGAGGCGACTGTCGGCAATAGAAATATGTTTATAACTTTGTTTTGTGTTTTGAAACTTAAACGTTCTCGTAAGAAAAGCCTCGTGAGAGTTGGAGCGAAGGTTCCATAGAAGACAAAGTTGAAGCAGTAAAACATTGCTTACCTGTTGAGATTATAATGCGTACACAAGTACGTTTAATGTTGCAAAATCTACAACACGTCTGTTTACAAAAACGCCTGTCAAAAAACGTGAAGCAAATCAACAAAAACACGTTAATTTATTCGCGGCTACAAGGGGCTACGGGGGCTACATTAAAATTTGAGCCTTGTCAGGTGCTAAGTCCATAATTTCCCTCGGGAACAATCCCGGATCGCGTTTTAAGGGTTTCCATGAATGGCAGTTCTAATTTCCACTGATGGTAGTCTTCCCGTTTGTTTAAGGCTATTGTTTTAGATTGTTTTGACCGTGAAATCTTAAAAATACAATGAGTTGTTGCTTGATGTTTGCCTTTTTCCGTATGAATTTATTGTTTTATTTAGGAATGGTTTGTTTGCGATACTAGGTAATGATTCAAAAAATTGTGTAGGTACCGATATTGCAGAGACTTAAATTGTTATACCAACTATGAAGTTATTTCAAAAGGTACTCATCTGAATTTCAGTCATCATATTTATATTAGCTTTTAGGTACATTTTGTGACCTAAAATTCTTTCCTCTGTTCCAGGTAAAATATAAAATAACTCCGCAACATGTTTGGTAAGCCAAGCTAAAAACATGTGGTTTTACATTTTATTTATAAAAACTGTGTAAAATGTAGCAAATAAACTTCAATACAGTGAGGAGTCTCGGTTCGTTTGCGCGGCTTGCATGCGAAAGTTTACCGAATGTTTTCGTTCCTTGGTGAAAACCGCAGAATACGGTTTTATTATGTCGGTTTTGGTCAGAGGCACAAAGGCATTCTGATTGTGAGACGTCTATGGTATTTGTGTATAGGATTTAAGTTGAGCGTAATGTTTTTATCTTGATTTTAGAGACGAAAAAAGAGGGTAAACTTTCATATAACGCACAGGCTTCGTTCGTACAGCGGGCACTTTTCATCTTTTCGTACTGTCATTAAATTTTCTCCTTTTTCCAATATCACTTGTATGTACATTTCATAAATGCTCAACGTTTTCTCTTCCTCTACTATACATAAGACTCCATCAGTATTATTACTCATCATAATAAATACCTAATCAAATCAACTGTGCTATTTATGTAATTGTACATTGTTGTTAAACAACAGCTGTTTTCTATGTCTTCCTTACAACTTAAGGCTCCAGCGGCCATTTCCCGATTTTGCATAAACAAACTAACGGTAGAGAGTTGAAAGCCCTTTGATAGTTTGGTAAATGAATAGGTTGCTGAAAATACTTTTATTTTTGGCACTATTAAGTTGTAGATACTGACTGTGTCCTTTTTGCCAGTGACTGGCATAATTGGCCTATCATGTTCCCACTGCTGGGACACAGGCCTCCTCTCTTCTAGGAATGGGCTGTAATCTACCACGCGGGCCCAATGCGGGTTGGTAGGTGTCACATGTTCTCGAATTTTCGGTTCTAGGACATGCCGGTTTCCTCATGACGTTTTCCTTCACTGTTTTGAGCGTAGTTACTAACGTAGATATTATTATCATACGTGGACTCTGCATGCAAGTTTAATTGATCGTTATTAATAGCACGTGTTGTTTCTATATTGACAATTTTATGACCATGATATAAATTGACCATATGCACGCTGTTTGATGGGTCAATAATTATAGTTAAATATCTAAATTGAAAGGTATTGTGTTTCGGAATCGTTTGTTGAATTTGTGTAGGGACACAAATTCAACAAACGATTCCGAAACACAATACCTTTACATATTACAGGGGTAATATATAGCTGGGAGCTATCTTGGATTTTCTGTAATCCTAATGCCTTGGAGGCTTATAGACTTACAAGTTAAATTAGATGAAAGTTTAAAAAATAGGTAGTTTAAATAGACACCTTATCGGTCTCAAAATTCTAGCCTCTGTAATGGTTTAGTCTACAGCACAAATAGCCCAAAACCTGTGCTATTATCGAGACCATAAACAATAACTCAGTTTTACTCTGTTGTTCATTACACTACCGTCTGTGAAGGTTCGTTATGCTTCGGACGAGAAAGTTTGTCGGGTCTCGATGGAAATTTTAGAAGATCCAACTTTGCTGGAGTCACGAGCATGACCGGGACTAGTTAGCGAATAGTCGCCTCTTGTTGTGGCGGCTGTAAAATTGTTGCCTTGCGATTGCATCTTAGGCTACAGAAGTTTAAAGTTTTGTTGAGAGAGTTTGTAAAGACATATTTTCAGCTTGTGTATGTAAAATTAGACGTGTATGCCAGTAGTTGACATAAATTATTAATTTTTAGCCTACGTTGTCGAACTGCAGGACAAACGCCTCCCTTTTTCCTTTTCACCCCTCTCTGTCTTCAGCTAGTGTGAACTCATCCTGTGTGTATAGGGGTTAAGCTCTTGCCGCCATCTTAAAATCTAGTTGGTCTTCTTGTCTTGGAAACAATGAGATTAATCTTTATTTTACTTGAAAAAGGCTTGGAGAGATAAACAAGACATTTTAATCATCCCGCAAAATGCCTGAAATACTTAAATCAGGTCAAAGTGTCTGTCTGAATATGTCACTTAATTTACAGCCGATGTTTCCAAATATAGGCATAACCCAAATTACGGAAAGGTAGATTGATATATATCTACTGATTCGTCTTAAGAGAGCACAGTATATGTAGGTACATATACTGTGCTCTCTTAAGACGAATCATATGTAGGTACATATGTAGGCAAATCCATACGGGTCGGGCTATTAGTAAACACAGGATATTGAGTTTCATGACATGCTTCGTGTGCGGCTGCTGTCTTTGATGTTATCAGTTAGGGATGATACCTATTGACTATCGATGGCAGATAATGTATCACATGACTTTAGCTACCTAACAAGACACATGATATTACGAGAGCATCAAATATAATGCTTATGGTGAACGTGTGATTTCTACTGCTAAGAATGGTTAGAACTTTTGTCATAAGCAACAGTTTTAATGCGATATTGTTTGGGATATTTACGGGGTAAGTAAGTAAGGAATAATTTATTTACCAAAATGACTTAGCTTAAAGTCTGTTTCAAATTGATGTTATTTCAAGTTAAACAAATATCAACTTTACTGTAATGGTAATTAAGTTGATTTCAGAGTGACTAGCACTATTGAAAAAGTTATAAAGTTGTTTAAAAGTTATAGCGTAAACTGGACTTTATTGTGTAGGAATTAAAGCTACTTTTCCATAAACTCAGATTTGTTTACATTTTTGGCAAATAAGTCACGAATGTAGATTAGGCCACATCAGTGTTGTTTCAATAACGCATGGGTAGATATGGCTATTACAGATGAATAAGACCTTTGTTTTTCAAATTAGGAAAATCCTATATCTTGAAGGACCTCTTCCTATATCGTTTACGGTTAATTGCGTAACACACTAAGAGTAACAATGCCTTCATTTTAACAGCTCAGCAATATTCATTGCGTTAATTACGTTGTTGTACGCAGAAAAAATTCGAACATAGGTATGTATAAAACAATGGATAAGCAATATCCTTAAAAATATTCTGATTGTGATTAATATTGTGTTACTCAATTAGGGGTGCTATTTTACAAAATATTTAAAATTGGTTTATGGTTGGACACCAAAGGAAAGACCGCTCTAAGGATTTCAATAATACGTTTATTAATCCTTTTATTTATATATTGGAAGGTGTGTTTACCACTGAATAGTAATAAAAGCTTTCAGAGTCACGATTGTATCAGCAGCCAGGCGAAAGCTGCTGCCGGCTGCAGTAATTCCTCCACCCACGAAAGAAAGGACTGGGTAATACAGAATACTCTACCAGGAACACTCCGCTAAATTATTTATGCTTACAAACTGATTTGCCCAGCTTAGCTCGCTGAACTGCAAAATTCATTGACCCGATTATATCATCGTCACCGATTTAAAACTTGGATTAATAACTTCTCCCTTAAAATCAAATCCGACTTGGAGAATACTTGGATAAGGTAACAGGGGGATTAAGAATTCCAATGCTGTTTAATTACTTAACTCGACAGCGATACCTAATGAATTTTTGGGACAGTTTTTGGAATCAAAAAGTTTGGAGCTGTCGGTCCAAATTGAGATTTGTTTTGTAATGAAAAGAGGGTTATTGATGAAAGAAGGTTTTTTTTCCGGAATTGGACTTGTGATTTGTGAGAAAGTTATTTTTAAAGCTGGCTAAACGCTGCTTCGCCCCATCGTGGCGGTCGGAAAATATCCCACGGGAACGTACTACCGGGATTAAACGTACCCTACGTGTTAATCCAGGATATAAACTATCCGTGTGCCAAATTTCATCCAAATCCGTTCAGCCGTTTATGCGCCAATCCGAAACATACATCCATACAAACAGAATATTTTCGGTAATTTTCGTCATCAGACTCGTTCCTATTTCTCGTAGCAATTAGTTTTATTAAAAAATATTCATAGCACAGTTTTGACTTCATTACTATTTTATTAATGCACTAGGTTCTGCCCGCGGCTCCGCCTGCGTTGATGTCGGAAATTTTCCCTCGAGAACAAGCTACTGGGACAAAAAAAACACTTTATTTTATTCTTTTATTCCACGTATAAAAGATATCTGACTTTGGTAAAATCAGCCCTAATAAAACAAAATTTTATTCGAGAACATCCATCGGTTTCTTACTAAACTTCAACTATATCCGACGATCCTGCATACTTATCTCTTTTGTTGACTGTACTTGTAGCTAGTAGATAAATAGCAACGGCGGGATGCTAACTGTACCAGGATTAATGAATAAAATACTATTTACTATTATATAGCATGTCTATTTTAAATTAATAACATATTTTATATCTTTGTCTCTTGGCTTGTCAGCCAAATCTAACGCCTACTGTCGTCTTTTCTTAATTTGTATTGGTGTTCATCGTATAATGATATATGCCATGTCTTATAATTATCAAAAAAATTGCATGCTCCAAACCATGCAGATGATAATCTCTACGGTACCTTAGTATAGCGTAATCAATTTTAAGAAATTATAGGTACAGACGCCAGCACATCAAGCTACTACAATCTGTCAAATTTCTTTAATAGATTTTCAACTTTATCGCTAAAGCATAAGGTTTAAAGTTGCTTGGGAAAATTTTACAGTTTCGGGTAGCTTGATGTGCTGGCGTCTGTACATTAGTGTACAAATTCATTAAACTTATTTATTTTTAATCCATTTTATGTAATTTAAAGGAGTTTCATATTAATTAATGCACTAATTGCGAACACACGTTACACGAGAATATTTCAACATTTTCAGTAAAACATCATATTTCTATTTATGTGAAGATGCAATTCAGTTTTGCAGGAATAGCGAAGTATCGCACAAACATTTGGCAGAATCGTCTAAATTATTCATGTACACACATTTAATTTGGAACTGCATTTAGCTCTTTAATTAAACCGTGCCACGAATTCGAGGTTCTAAGCGAAACGGATCTATTAGACTTAAAACCAATTTGAAATGTGTTTCGCGGCAAAATATATGGTATTCGTTTTGGGTGTATTTGGCGTGTCTTACAACCGAAAGTTACATATGGCCGTCATGAAAATGCGTTCTTGATACCTGTCAGTGCGACAATTCTAGTAGGTAATAAATATCAAATTCGCAAAATACGTATTCGTTTGTATGAAACTGACAGGTGTCAAGAAAACATTCTCTCGTTGGCGGCATTTTAGAAGAGAAGACAATATGTGACATCTACCAAACCGGGCTAGGATCATGTGGTGGATTACAGCTTATGGTCCACTCCCTTCCACAGGGAAGAGGCCTGAGTCCCAGTCTGTAATGAAGACGATGGATTATAAAAAAAAAATACTTACAGGTTTTCATTGCAAATAAGGCCCAGAATGAATTCGATATTCAAAATTAAAGCATGTTCTATTCTTGACATCCTATTCCCGTCGGGCACGTTTTCGGAAACCATTAGTTATAATTTTATTAAATTTTACGATGGAATTGGGACGGCTCGCAAATGAATTTAGTTTGAAATTGGAACCTAGTTCACCAGTAATAAAATTGTAAAGGCTGGGCTGGGTTTGCTGTTGAAATTGTTGGAGTATATTTTTTCGTACGTACAGATTTTTGATTGAGATATTATAATTTCCGTTTTAATACTAGGAAATATTGTGCCTTTGTGGGAAGAAAGGAAATAGATACCATTTACTTTACTTCCCAACCAAGACGCTTAGAAATGCTTTAAAATCTGAAGAAGAAAATGAAAAATACGAGCCTATCAACAATAAAAAAAATTCATGAAGCAAGCTAGGTTAAAAATGAGTGAAATTCAGTTTTCGACAATATTATCGGGGTTTCATAGAGTGGAGTAGGTACTAACAAGATAAAACATGAGTCGTTGAGTACTCTTCATGTCGTCCTATCCACTTTAACTTAACGTGTGCTACTCTAACTTTTATTATCCCATAATCTTAACATTTCAGCTACTACAACGGTGCCTTACCTTACTACTTAAACAAAATGTAATACATGCTTTATTGTTCATGAAAGGGTCTAATTTGAAAACGGAATTTTCCTTTTTGACGTAACTCTCATACGTTCTCGCCTCTTTAGACTTCTTAACTAAACTCTGATTGAGTTTAGTTACTTATTTTCGAATATGTCAACGGCAACGTAATGGACAGCTTTTACGAGATTCTTGTAAAATGGATCGGTTTCATTGTTCTGTAAAGAAGGAACATTTGTGTTTTGGGACCTTTGTTGGTAGTGACGTCTGATGTAGTACTCTTCATTTGAAGATAGAAAATAAGTAATAGAGTTTATTTGGAAAACGAACTTATTTTATTCAAAAGACCTTTGAAAAAAGGTTTAAATATATTGTGATCTAACACCTGCGACTTTATTTACATAAAACATTTTCAAGATATTCGTCAACTTATTTATTACTTAACGTTATTACTCATAAAAGTTACATTTATCACCAAAGTTAGGAGTATGAAAGCCTTCGTTAGACATTCATTAAAACAGCCTTGCAGTTAATAAAATTAATGCTCGCGGACGGATGTGCGTAGAAAATACTTCATTGCACGAAGATAGCCGAGTTCACCCGAGATCATAATGTGAGCAAAATAATTATTTTTCATTTTAAATGTTTTTATAAGGTTTGTTGAAGAGTTTTAGTCATAAATTTTGGGCTTGTCTAAGTAATTGGTTTGGGAATTTTCATATATTCGTGTCCCACGCTGGGCGCCAATAAAGGGTTTAATAAAACTACCCTCATTAATGTCCTCGCAATTTATCATATTCTGTGGGCACGTAAAAGCTTTTGCACATCCATTACTCACAGGCATTTTAATACGCAATTTAAAGTTCATTAACATTTATTGATAAAAAGGTAACATCACTGGATGAAACCAGAGTTATATTTTTGATTACAACAACAGAACGAGTAGATTTTGTTCTTTTCATTAGTCTAAGCATAATCAGCCTATAATATTCCAAATGCTGGGACACAGGCCTCCTTTCTGTGAGAGGGTCGGGCAGTAATCTACCACGCGGGCCCAGTGAGGGTTGGTGAATGTCACACGTCTTCCAGTTTGGTTCTATGACATGGCGTCTGACGTTCAAAAGTGCCTTTTATGTGCCTATTTGAAATAAATGCTTTGACTTCGACTTTGACTTTTGACTTTGGCGGTTTCCTCACGATGTTTTCATTCACCGTTTTGAGAGCAGTGATGAAATAAATTACACAAAGCAGAGTGCCTGCTTGGGTTCGAACCCACGACCACGTAAGTCGGGACCCATATCACCGGGCCACCATTAGTCTAAGAAAACAGGTCAAATGTTCTCATTTGACCTGTTTTCTTAGACTAATGGTGGCCCGGTGATATGGGTCCCAACTACGAAAGAAAAGTAGAAAGAATGTAGAAAGACGGTAGAAAGTACGCAATATTAAAAACAACCGATACGTTCATTTTATTTTACCTACCCGATTTTACCCTTCCATTTATAAATAGGTATGCTTTGAAAAGTGCATTGTAAACAAAGTAGAAATAAAGGGTGACGAATCTAAGTTTGCCTCTTCCTATGGGGAAATACGTTGAGTATGGAAAGGCGTGTGTATATAATGTGCGTACCATTTGCCATGGGTTTCAGTGAATAAACTATGAGACATTGTGTTATCACTGTTCAAATAGCTAGCTGCACCATTATAATGGTGACAGTGCTTTATCTTCTTGGATATTGACAGACATTAATTGAGATATTTTATAACTAGCTGCACCTCGCGGTTTCACCCGCATAAGTCTCGATTCCGTAAAAATATCGGGATAAAAAGTATCCTATGTCCTAATCCAGGTAATGGTCTACCCATGTGCTAAATTTCATCTAAATACGTTCAGCCGTTTTAGCGTGAAAGCCTAACAAACAAACATAGAAATATATTTTCTGTTTTTTTTAATATTTTTAACATATAGGCAGGATCTACTTATACGTAGATATACCATTAAACACTAACATTAACATAATAATGACGCAGTCAATGGTTTGAACCTGCCTGACAGGGCCAGACTCTAGTACACTTGGGGCCACCTCACCTCTCCGTCTAGGTAGGTCCTTCACAAAGCCTAGCCGCCGCACCTTTGCACCTCAAAGCTTTTCTCGATAGGTCAATGAACCTTATTGGTAACTATGTATTATGATCGCTTTGAACTAAATTGGCAATTGAATGTAATATGGCTTTGTCGTTAATTAAGTGGAATATTCGGTGCTTAACAGGATAATATAGTAATAATATAATTGTGATAATATTAAGATTACATTAATGTTTACATGATAATTTCGGGTAGCTATGAAATGGTAGGTGGAGCGACGATCTTCGCAGGATGGCTGGTAGCAGCTGGATGAGAGTTGCCGAAAAGCGAGCTGAATGGCATGCAATAGGAGAGGCCTATATCCAGCAGTGGACTGCTATGGGCTGATGATGATGAAATGGTAGGTACAAAACAACAGACAGACGGTTTTAAGGCTCCTACAAAAAGGCGCGACACGCGATATAATCGCGCGCGACACAAAGGCACCGCTGGTTGCGCGACTTGCGGTGCCTTTGTGTCGCGTGTCGTGTCGCGCATGTTTGAAGGAGCCTTTACAGAAAATGGAAGGTCTGCATGGTCCAAAAAAAAAACTTAAGTACAGGTACAAAATGAAACAATTCAATTTGGGGTCGGCATCCAGTCTAACCGGATGCAGCTGAATACCAGTATTTTACATGGAGCGACGGCCTGTCTGACTTCTACAGCCCAGTTACTGGGTTATACGATACCCTTTACGATAAAGTATCCATCAACCAACATCCTATAAACAATTGGTTCTTTTAACTAAAGTTACTTTGAAATCCTAATTAAACAGATTTAATTAAGTGCTACTTAACTATGCGAAACATTTCAGGAGTTATTCATTTTATCTGACAACAATCGTTAGCATAATTGCTTCAGGGAATATTTCTTGTTAAATCCTTAAGCATGAATTGCGTAAAGCCTGGAACGGAGGAAACTCAAGGAATTTTCCGTTTCTATTTTCTTGCCTTATAAGTTTTCCAAAAAAATTAAACAATCTCGGTTCGGTCGGTCGGCTGGTGGCTAAGTAATAACATCCACACGGATCGATCGATCAGGTTAAGCTACACTTGCCGCGGTCGGTCCGTGGATGGGTGACCATTTTTGCACACCGAGATCCCTCCATGCATCGGAAAGCACGTTAAGCCGTTGGTCCCGGCTGTCTTTCGTGGATCTTTGGCAGTCGTTGTGGGTATTCAGAAGCCAGAAAGTCTGACAACCAGTGTTACCGAGGGGCATCGTGTTACCCAGTACAGTACCCGGCGATAAATATTGCACATCGGCCTTTGGAAAGAGGCAATCGGCTAATTTCGGCTTCGTAGAGCGTTATCTCTGTCGCACGAAATACAAATAGTCCGGTATCTATTAGGAGCTGTTAAAACAATTATGATTTGCTTCTTTTGATATTATTTTTATTCTTTGTATAAAATACAAAAAAAGGTAAAGGTCGATGTGCAATATTTATCGCCGGGTACTGTAACTTGGTTGTGAAAATCAGACAGGCAATCGCTTCATGTAAAATACTGGTATTCAGCTGCATCTGGTTAGACTGGAAGGGGATCACAATATAGTTGGGAAAATGCTAGGCAGATGATGCCATAATAAAGTAATATATTAACGGGGGCTTTTAATCCTATCTATTCTATATCTATATCTTCTATACATAATTATAATAAATCTGTAGACGAGGCGTTTCTGTACATTTAAAATATAAAAAAAAATAGTTGAGATGTTAAAGGATAACCAACAGATGCCATTTCATCAATTTTCGGAATTTTTGTCTGTTTGTCTGTTTGGATGTGACAGATTATTGATTTGAACAGGTTCAACGTAAAAAGTACCAAACCAATATGGTTAATTTTTATACTCAAATATGGCGTAGAGCTCGGAGTAGTGATTAGAAATTTAAAAAGAAAATTCAAGATGGCGGTTGCAAAAGTTTACAATTTGTTCGTCATGGGTGTCGTTTTCATGGTTTTCGAGGGTGCTGAAGCCAAAGTAACATTAAAATGAAAATCCAAGATGGCAGCAGCAAATAAAAAAAAATTGTCTTGGATGTCGTTTACATGGTTTTAGAGGGTGCTGAAGCCAATAGTGATGTCAAAATGAAAATCTTATTATTGTTTTCCGACATTCACGCGAACGAAGTCGCGGGCACAGCTATTTTTAAATAAGATGATTTTTTTAATTTAGATACAAAATATTAAAGATTTAATAAAACTTTTAAAACAAAAGATTGTTCAAAACAAGAAAAATATAAAATTCAACAAAATACAAACTTCCATCCTCATACACATAGACATAGAATTGCACTTACCCTTTATGGTGAACCCAGTCTGCTCTGCAATTTAGAAATTCGTTATTATCTATTTAGTCAGTTTTACTTTGCGAAGATATGAATAACTTGTCTACAAAGAAAACTAGGGTAAAGTGTTTTTACTCCCAAGACGAAAATGAACAAATCTTCACGTAAATTTCCGCTTGACTAAACTTTGTCGTCACAAATGACTTCGGCTCGCATTTCCTCGAAGTTTTCCAATGAAATTCTTTACCCTTCCATATTCTGAGAACCTACTTTGTGACATATCGACTTTTAATATTCAGCAAGAGGTTTTCTTACAGAAAGATTGCAACTAAGTAACTTATTAGTAACTTTTACTATCACTCACAATTGTTTTGATTGGAATATTAACTTTCTTCATGGTCTTTGACTGCTTCGTTGGTTTAGTGGTCGCAACTGAGTGATAGAGAGAGTGAGTTGAGCATGAGGTCCAGGGTTCAATTTCCGGGTCAGGTAAAGTATTATTAGATGTTTCCTTCTACAAGCAGCCCGGTATGGGTTTGTGTCCGGTTTATGGCAATAGACTCGCCCCCTATCACATGGTACTTTAATGTTAGTAACTGACGAAAATGGGTGTCAAACTCAAACTCAAATCATTTATTTCAATTAAACCATTTACAGGCAATTTTGTAATGTCAAAATTAAATAGTCGGTCAGTTGGTCAGAAAGTTGAAGCTCATTTACAGGCACTTTTGAATTGTCAAAATTAAATAGTCGGTCAGTTGGTCAGAAAGTTGAAGCTCATTTACAGGCACTTTTGAATTGTCAAAATTAAATAGTCGGTCAGTTGGTCAGAAAGTTGAAGCTCATTTACAGGCACTTTTGAATTGTCAAAATTAAATAGTCGGTCAGTTAGTCAGAAAGTTGAAGCTAGTTGCCCATTCCAAAACGTAGATCTCTATGGAAAAGAACGGACAAGAAACTCAAAGGACACTCTTTTAAATCCAGATGTTACAAAATCGTGGGTGTAAAGATACACCTCTGCTTAACCTTACGGGTAATATAGGCGTGATATTATCTTGACGAAATGGTTGATTATTATCATCAAAGAGAATAGACGCCATTTTCCTAACAAAAGATCCTTTAAAGACCAGTGCTAAATTGTATAGTCAGTCATCCATTTAATTTGTATTAGTTCAAGTTACTCCCACATTTTATGAGTAAATCCTCTAACATATAGACCATAGGGTTTATCCCAGTAACACTAGCTCATATAAAACCCTATATTTTAGCTTCTCTATTCTTGAATATTTTTCAGTAATAGTGGAACCATCCCCTTTCGCTCCTCGCCTTAGTGACGATGTAAGTCACATCTTGCCACAGAATTTCAATATCGGCCCATAAAGGAAGGGTGTTTCATTCGACCTCTTGGGAGTACCTTGAAATTGTTGCAATATGTTATTTGTCAACCTTTGTTAGATATTGGCTGGATGTGTGTAAATTGGGCTACCTTAAGTAAAGTTTTCAAATACATTTGAAATGCTAATTTTCGTAGAAGGGTCAACATCTTATGCAATGTATTCATAATCATATATTTATTTGCATCCCATAATGTTGTAGAGGTGTTACAATGGTTTAAAGCTAAGGTACAATTATGGACCCTGTAGGGCACAGCAAAAGGTAATACCTAGGTAGGTATATAATTACACAATACATGTTCGTTCTTTAAACTAGAACATTATAATACGTTTGTGTACAACTAAATCGACCTTTAAATAAAGTTTACACTACAATTTACTTATTTTTATTGGCTAACAAACCGAATTGCTATCAAAGATCACTCGTCAGATAAAACAAAGGAACCATACTGTAACAAAATCTTAACAATCCAACCTTCTTACCAGCCAAAGCATAACCAACCTTTTGCCAACAAAGTTAAAGTTCAAGCAGGCTGCAAACGTTACCCTTGTAAATCCTTCGCCTGTTTGATCGGAAACTCCGCGACCGTGCAGAATTTCAATAAAGAAACTGAAAGAAATATCGTTGTAAGGGCGGCGTATACGCCTGTAATGGCCGGGTGTACGAGACTAAACACCAATAAGCCATACCTCGATTTTTACGAGGAATTCGCAAAATGTTTATTTGAGGTGGTCATAACTCTGCGGAACGTGATTTTGGAGTAACGACCCACTTCTGTGATTAAATAGTTCGTAATTATGGTATTAAGAAGTTGTAAATGCGGAATGAAGTGTAAAAACGTTATGAACCGTTTTAATGGGTAATTTGTGGGATTATAAAAGTATTAAGTATTCTTGAGTCGGTGGTAGGTAAATTGATGAGTAGTTGAATACCTACTATGCTCAGTATGGCGACTTTAATTGATGCTATACAAATTTCTGAAAAAACTGAAAATACAGCTGTGATGGCCCAGTGGAAATAACTGCGATTTTCTATTAGGTCATAGGTTCGAACCCACATGCCGGTTACCTCACTTAGTAAAGCGCCAGTCAGCGCTTTACTAAGTGAGGTAACCGGCATGTCCTTGAACCAAAACTTCGAAGACTTATGACATCTACCAACCCGCACTGGGCCCGCGTGGTCTTCCAGAAAGCAGGCCTGTGTCCCAGCAGTGGGAAAATTGTAGGCTAATTATTTATATTATGAAACATGTTTACCTACTTCAGTTGCTTCACTAGCTACAATATTCGCTAGATCATCAAATATCTTTTCATTTCGCGGGAAAACGAATAATTTCACAAAGTAATATCTTCCAGGAAAGCCTTACTACCTACTCATACTTTACTACAAAGATGAGTTATGTAGATATGATGCTTCAAATATCATTAGTGTGTCCCAGTTAGACGTTCTAAGTAAAACGCGACTGACATACATACTGTATAAAAAACTGTGTTTGATGTGTCCTGAGGTTGTGGTATAATGTCAAGATCTAAACACGAGCTGTTTTTAAAGAACCCTAAGAATCTTAACTCAAAAGTTGCAAGAAAAATATAGGTAATTTATGTTTCTTCTTATCTATAATTATAATAATTTCATCTTATCTATAGGTATTTTAAAGCAGGCACTCCTAACTTTATTGAATTGTTGCTAGTATAAGTGTTCTGAAGGCCTTGATAAATTTGCCTGTAACATGCTTAAAATGTTCTACATTTGAACATGCTTCTAATATAAGGACATTCCAATAGTCTTACAACTACTTTCACTCCGTCTTTAGATTAATTTCAATCAATACAATATCAGTCTTATCAGATATTTCTTAAGGCACCGTCTACAATGTATGTTGAAAATATTCCAAAAATTGTTCTTTACTCTCATACCCTTAGGATAATAAATCGCCATTTAACTCTCAGTTTTCCCGCTTTAATACAAGGACATTGGTATTTCGATAATGCTCCTGTTATCTCCTACATCTCCCCTCACGAAAGGAATTTATCGGGGTGAGCATGCGAAAAAATACCGTAATAATGAGAATTGGGGACAGTGTTTCTTAAGTTGTTTTGACGACTGGCAACTCTACTTACTTACACGCTTATGAGATCGTGTGTAGGGCGCTTTATATGGAGCACCATGAGCGGGTTAGCCGGAACCTGCGTTTAATTGTCAAAGTCTTGAGAGCCTAGAATTGTAATTACAATGCCTGTCCCATATTGAAGAGTTATTGTGTACAATTTCTTCTTAAAACGTGAGCAAGCCTATGATATATAACAATATGAGCCGAAGAAAATAAAGCTTATGTGTTCTTTGTTTGAAATAATACTTTTTCTTATACTCGAGAGTTATGCGACATTGTTTGCTTTTCTTATATAAGAATCTCGGTATTTTGGTTAAACCGTAATAGCTACTATGAATAAGAAATGGAGAACGCCTACAATTTCTTTGTCACAAAACCATCGGATACAGATAAGCCCCTTCTCGTTGTTTTCACCTACATCGAAGCAAATCGATTCCAAACAAGTTCAATCGGATTCTCGGCTTCTCGATTATAGAATCGTAATGTCAGCAAAAGTCATAAAAACAAATCGATAACACGAATTTAACCCTCCGTTAGAGTCCCCTCCCATTTTCCGCGTTTTGATTTTCCGTTGATTGGGTTTAAAATGCCCTCCCGCTATTTTGATAAAGCCCACAACAAAATGCTGGATCATTCGGACCCTTTCAATGCAAGAAACTATATTCATAGCGGTAATATCAATTTTGTTACGTTTATTAGGGGCAGCGCGGTTATATTTGATTTAGTGTTGTTAGCTTATTACCTATGTGTTCTTGTTAAAACAATATTATTGGAATACAAAATACATTTCCCTTTGCATGATTTACATTATGTAATGTATGGGTCCGATTTTGACAATATACCGGTAGTACCGGATAATATAATGGTCCGATTTGATAATTTTAAAAGAGTAATGGTGGAGTTTCTTGTCCATTGTTCTCCACACGAAAACTATCTTTTGGAAGGGGCGACTAGAATCAATTCAATTTTACTGTAAGTTTTGACGTTCAAAAGTGCCTTTAATGTGCCTATTTGAAATAAATGATTTGACTTTGACTTTGATATCTTAAAGTTTAAAAGTTTCCTGATTTTGGCCACTTCTATTAGTTATTATTAGTAGGTATTATTACGCCATTTTAACACAGCAGCATACTTAGACCTACCTACATTTAGTTATTTAGTTTCTCGAAACTTGTCCTGAAATTAAAGTTTTTGCCAGCACTTACTTAAGTCACAATGTAATCCTTTTTGTTACACATGAAATTTTATTCACTTCTTGGAAAAGTTTCATTTCCGTCCTGACCTATTTTCCTGGAAAAACATACTTTGTTACATAATCAGCTTATCTCGTTGGTTACAAAGTACAATATTCTGAAGAAATTTAATTATTTAGAGACATGTGCAGGCAATTTGTCACTGCATTATTACGTTGCCTTTTACCTTGTTTTATTTTAATAAGACTGCAGAATTCTGCAAAATGCAGATATTATTATTATTTAACTTTGCTGGAACATAGATTAGTGGACCAAATAAGCAGCTCACTAGGCCTGCGGGGAAATTGCGTAAAGGCTCCTACAAACAGGCGCGACACGCGACATAATCGCGCGCGTCACAAAGGCACCGATCTTTGAGCGATTTGCGGTGCCTTTGTGTCGCGCGCGATTTTATCGCGTGTCGCGCCTGTTTGAAGGAGCCTTAACACACTAACGGTTGGAATGGCTTTCATTTTGTCAGTTCAACAACATTAATTGCGTTATTTACGTTGTTGAGCAGTTTTCGAACACGTAAAGCAATGGATTAACAACATCTTTAAACATTATTCTGATTCTGATTGATAATGTGTTACGTAATTAGGTTGCTGATTGCCGCTGACTACTGGCTACTTTTAAATCAAAGCATCAGCTACAAGAAAATTAAGATGCTAATGAAGAATGTATTACATTTGTCCGAAAAGATCTTTTAATACCTTTCTTACAAAATCACTCATCTTGTTGCTGGTACCTACCAAACTGCTTATGCCTAAACTGTGTTTTTCTTCCTACAAACTTCCTTGCGTAGGTATCTTGCCGATAACTACGCAAATTCAAGCATACCGTATATCAGTTGATTTCCACAAAAAAATTCCAACAATGCTTCGGCGATACCTTTCGTATTATACGTCACACAAAGGCTTAAATACAAAGTATCGTATAAAATCTCGTGGTTTGGGTAAAAAACGTATAAAATCTGTGTTTTATTTTTACAGGCCATCGCGTTTTACTGAGGCTGTTTCAGCGACATTTTGTTGATGACAGAGTAGTAATAACAAATCGACTGTGATGGTACTAAGCTTATGTGTGTGTGTGAGGATGCCTTTAGAAACGGCTTTGAAGGGATTTAGGCTAAATTTATAGATCGGTATGAATGAAGTAATTCTGAATATTATTTTTATGAGAACGTTTATGTGTTTATGTTTGTTGGACTTTGTTCTTGTAAAAGCTATTTTTCCCCTGAAAAAGAAGTCTTTTATTATTTTTAGAATTGTATACACGGGATGTAAAAAACAGTATTTTTTTTGTAGAATCTGAGTGGATATTTGATTCTTTGAATTAATAGCCAAGTGCACATCACAGCCGCAACAGACCACAATGCAATGCGACCCGCCTGTAGTGTGCGTTGGTTCATAGAAATTTTATGAAAGAGATTGAATGAGGATTTTTGCAATGCATTGCGTTGCGGTGCGGCCTTGCCCCTATCTGCTTTAGCCTTTAGACTATGTACGTTAAATCTTCAATTATATAGCTCTACACATCAATGTGTGCGTGAAGCAATTTTTCATAATGAAAACTAGTCGAAAATTTATATTTCAACACATTTGCTCGAAAAATGCATTTACAAAGCCTGTATACATTGTTCGAAAGTTAAAAATTACGCACCATACAACGGAACGTGCGGTAAAATAGGTACTCTCACCTATGTACCTATTTTACCGCACGTTCCGTTGTATAGCACCGTGCGTTTTCTTTACGGTTTTTTTTTAATTTCCATAAAAAAAATATAAGAATTCCACCAAAGAGTTTAACATTATGAGAATAAACAACCAGACTGATCGAACCTCCTTGGAAGCGCTTTTGCTCAATACGTTGTCTCACTTTAATACTAAAGAGTAAATGAGACGAAAGATGTAGTTCTAATTGTCACCACGTGCATGTGGCGCCATTTGCAAATTCGCGCCATTATCATATTAGAAACTTAAAAAATTGTTGCGACTTCATTGTTCTCTAAAAATAGTCAAATGAAAAAGTTTGTTTAATTACATACTGTACTGTTTTCTCGCAAATGTGTTGAAAAACATTGTATGACACACGTGCAGAAATTGGTATTTACAAACTCGTGATCGTCTACTCGTTTGTAAAAACCAACTTACCGCACTAGTATCATAAATAACTATTTACAACCTTAGCTTCATACACTTTTAACGCTAACAAAACCTTTCTCTCTCACACCACTTTGAAGGTCGAATTTGTATTGAAAATAAAAAAAAAGAATCACGGTGTTTTATTTAGGGTGAATTTCTTGGTGTCATCGTCACCGAAGGCTTTGTGGCATGTTGCTTACGTCAGCTTAGGGTTGTACCACGTGCCTAATTTGACATCGACGCTTCTTGCGACTATAAATAGACAGGGTAGGGGTTAAGGCGACTGATAGGTCGGAAGTATAAATAATTTCTTTTTTAATTTGCGAGTTTCTACTCTGTTAGGTTGGGACATTTAGTGAGTGTATTCGTAATGTGAAATATGTAGGTACGTAATTCAAATTCAGAATATTTTATTTCACATAAACCTACGGTTCCAATTCGTCGTTTCTTAAGTAGAACAGCCGGCAAGAAATCCTCGGTTAGTCTTTTAAAAATAGTTTGTTTTTACAATGTTTTCAAATTAGACTGTGATAGGTATGGGAAGACTGTGTAGGCCTGGCAACAAGTACTAGTTAGTAAAATAGAAAATGTAATAGAGGTTTTACCTACATCAGTTGAATGATGTGTTGCAACAGCAGAAAAGTATGTTACCCTGTTTTTTTTTTCGTTCAATTCTTGAAAGACTGTTGAGGCAACAACGATATGAATGTGTGTCACCCTTCGCAAAAGATTCAATTCATAGGGAAATGTAATAGCAAAGTCAGCATTCTATTTTATTTGCCGAAACGAAACATAAGCTCCTTTCATTCCCAAACCGAAATGATAAAGTTTATTCGATACAGAAAACCAAAGAAGTCTCTGCAAAGTTTGTGCGACGTATTACGAAAAACAAATTTCATTACAAGACATTTTTTTTTAAAAGAAAATTTTGACAATCCTCTATTTCCATTTGTGTGGCAGCGCTAATTTTATCTCTGTCCTGATATTATTAAGGTTGGATTTTGTG
Source organism: Luperina testacea (assembly GCA_927399505.1). Lineage (NCBI taxonomy): Eukaryota > Metazoa > Arthropoda > Insecta > Lepidoptera > Noctuidae > Luperina > Luperina testacea. Next base: position 9,330,226 of record OV656771.1, read on the forward strand.
GGGAGGTTGCAAAAATGATACATGTTTTCATTTTCGCGTCCTGACAGCAAGGGGAGACGTATGACGGGAGTCCGCTTCCAAAATCCAATATGACAAATTCGGAAGTACGTGATTGGAATGAGTGCGGGTAGAGAATTTTATTTTTGGTACCGCACTGACGGATTCCGGGACACCTGGGTCGGTTGCTACGGTTGGACGAACCGATGACTTTCTGATGAGAATTATAAAAATTGAGAGAATATATTAGAAAGGAATCAAGGGGCGCACTTGATCGATGGCAGGATGTAACATTGTATGATTTGAAATAATTGAGATGTCATATGAATTTATTTTAAGGCGTATTTTTAAGGGACCAGCTACGTTTATTTTCTGTGGAAATATGGAATTTGAAATATTATAGCAATATTTTTTTATAGTGTAAACCTAATGTAGTTAATGAAACAAGTGGTGAATGGCAACATTTTTAATGCCGTTTCAGATTTTAATAGATTTACGAGTACCTTATGCAAACAATGCCACCATTCTCCTGGCTTTTTTTTTTGGGTGGAAAACTATCAAATAACTTCTCCCGCTCTGGGCGGAGCAGTAGGGCGTGTTAGACCTTTACAAAGTAAAACCCACCCTTGTTCCTTCAGTTGCCTATGCCACGGTATCTCTTTCGAACAACCCGCGACCCTGGCAGGCATCGGCCCTAGCGGACCCCGTCAGTTAGTGCTGACATCTCTTTGAGGCGCGCGTGGAGCACAACGCGCCGTCGACCCGGTTTGGTCCTTACCGGACGGCGAGCTGCCTATTGCTCGCCGTCCGCAAGCCCGCGCCTACGGTGGCCGGGAATCGGCTCTCGACTCCCAAATCATTCTCCTGCCCATATCCCAGTTTACTTGGGGTCGGCGCAACATGGCTTTTTCTTCCATACTTCTCTATTAGTCGTTATGCTATGCAAACAATGTCTTTGTTCGATAAGAAGTGTCTTAAATGATGACGATGATAGATTAACAGTGCTTAATCCATCATCATCATCATTCCAGCCGAAAGACGTCCACTGCTGGACATAGGTCTCCTCCAAGCACCTTCACTTCGACCGGTTCTGTGCTTCTCTCATCCAACGGGTTCCTGCGGCCTTCACAAGGTCGTCGGACTACCTTGTGGGAGTCCTTCCAACGCTACGTCTTCCGGTACGCGGTCGCCACTCCAGAACCTTTCGGCCCCATCGGCCATCTGTTCTGCGAGCAATGTGCCCTGCCCACTGCTACTCAAGTTTGGCAATTCTTCGGGCTATGTCAGTTACCTTGGTTCTCCTGCGGATCACCTCATTCCTGATTCGATCACGCAGGGAAACTCCAAGCATAGCCCTCTCCATTACCCCATACTAATATTATAAATTCGAAAGTAACTCTGTCTGTCTGTCTGTGTGTATGTTACCTTTTCACGCCCAAAGCACTAAACGGATTTCGATAAAATTTGGCAGAGAGAGAGAGATTGCAACTCGGGAAAGGACATAGGATAGTTTTTATCAACATACCTCGCGGGCGAAGCCGGGGGCGGAAGGTAAAGCTAGTACTTTATAACTAACGCTAACGAACGCTGAAAGGAAAGAGTTCACTCAATTCAGAGCCACTTGAATCGGAAATAATTCAATAATGTTATATCTGGCCTACTAGAACAGGTCATAGAGTTAAGTAGGTCAAAGGTAGAGGTTGTGTCTATGCTAACGGTTCATAAAACTTTCATAGACTGAATATGAACTAATTTGTGGTTCAGTGGTTGATATTATTATGTATTTAGGCTACTAAACGTTCTCTAAGTTCCTGTAAGTTATAACTGAATAACTTTGGTTGCAGTTCATGGTTTAGGTACATAATAACTAGTAGTTATTATGTACCTGTAGTTATTAACTACGTAGTATTGTGAAAGTTTGGCTGTTTTTGTAGATATTTGATAGTCGTAACGGGTTGTCAGAAGCCCGAAAGTCTGACAACCAGTCTTACCAAGGGGTATCCTCTGTTACCCAGTGACTGGGTTGTGGAGGTCAAATACGCAGTTGGTCCATGAAAAATACTGGTATTCAGCTGCATCTGGTTAGACTGGAAGCCGATCTCAGCATAGTTGGGAAAAGGCTGGGCAGATGATGACTTTCTTCTGTAAGTTTATACTGTTAATGGTAACGAATATATACATTTAAATATTTATTAGAAGTCGTTTCAAAAGGAGAAGCAGTCCTTTTCGATGCGTATGAAATTTAACCGTTTCAGACTTTTCTTTCAGGATATTTCCGAACCGGAACCCTGATAGAAATTCATGGATGCCGAAAATCAATTTGGCGACATAGCAGTCGACCTATTCTGTAAAATCTCAACGTGAAAACTTAAATGAAGTGAGCGACGAGTGAGCTGTCATTCCACCTGATGTTAGAGATTTACACTATTGATACTTAGTTCACTTCAACATAAATTTTTCACCATGAGATTATTACGGATGGTAAAAATTAGTTAGAATATTAAGTTATTAATTAATTAGCTAGTCTTGATTAGGGTAAAACCGGGATAGATGCACCACTTTTTGAAATCGCCTCCTTATTTAAAAAATATTAATTTCATATGAATAATTTCTATGAATGTACGTTGCTTGATCATTTATGTTGAATCACAGTTATTTTTTATTTACCTATCAATTACAAATTTTGCAGAATTTAGCTTTTTGTGGAACCCTTTTTTTGAGGATAGTTGCCTACCTGTATGGATAGTTGCCCCACCATGAAAATACTAAGAAGGATAGATGCCTGCAGTGCAGGATAGATGCCTTTTATAATGTGTAAACGAAAAATCCCACCAAATATGAGGTCGTTCTACTCTTGAAACAGCAATCGTCTCCAAAAGACATGGGTCGTATTATGAAAAACGTTTTTTATTTTTTTAAATCTTTTATTTGTTATCGTTATAAGGTAATTGTAATATGACACAAAAAACATAATAAAATTTTTAAAGTATTTGTTCAACAAAAGTATTAATTCTTAATTGTTTATTATAAAATATAATTATTAAGTGTTAACATGCATAATCGAACTTTAGAAAAAAATTAAAACAACATAATATAGAGATCATCTCTTAATACTACTCAAATGAGGTTGATCCGGACAATGCTTTCAGTTTTCCACATCTTGGGCAATAATTTCTGAAAAGTGTACAGGTTTCATGTAGCCAGTTTTGACACACTGAATCCAATCGGATAGGTGCCCCTTGGGGCACCTATACCTCGAAAAATCAGGGCAACTATCCTTTACGATAGGGCTAGATGCCCAAATATTTTTTAAATAAATTAAAAACAAAAGAGCTACTATTAACACCCAGATGAACACTTAATGAACCAGTACATTGATGGAATAAAAAATTTAATGAAATTTATAACTACTTATAAAGTTATACAACAGCAAATACTAACTTTTAAATCTTTGACGTGTTTGTGAAGTTCGCCGCGGAGATGATTAGATATACGAGCGAAACGCATCCTCACCATACGACAGTCCAGGGACAATTGAGGTGCAGGGTGATTGCGGCTCCTACTTGTACTATTAATTCTTAGTTGCGAGTTTGGGAAGTTAGATTTTTTGAGAATGAGGCATCTATCCCACTGCGGCATCTATCCCGGTTTTACCCTACACGATATAATGATACGACACGTAGAAGAAGTTGGTATTGGCTTAGCCACAAAATTAACGTTACATAAATTGTGTGACTGTAGGTAACTTTATTCCCTCGCATTTATTTAAAAGCGGAGAAAGAATTGTTCCTACTATAAACACAAACAGTAGACAATGGACACATCCTCTAAGTGACCTACTTTATATCTGAAAAACTTTTCTTTTTACAGTTCTACAGACGATAAAGTACCCCTATGTACTGAGTACGTGAATATCAGAGGCACGTGAAAGTAATACTAACTAGCGAAAGGATTTCCAGCACTTAAGCAATGCTGAGAAACTTAGTAGTTTTTACTTTTATGTAGTACGGGGAACTATACTTGTTTTCTTCTTTACCTATACATACATAGGTACATACTACCGAAAACAAATAGGTATATTTATACACTAGGCTTAATTGCAGCAATATTCAACACACAGTTCAAAACTAAAAACAAAACAAAAACTGTACACAACTCATGCACGATGCATAATATTTTCATCAACAAAAAGCCTAAACAAAAAAAAAAACAATCGAATACACAGTTTAAAAACCGAACGCGGGTAGCCAATTGTACGAATGCAAAAAAAAAAATATAAATTGTGTGTGCATGAGCCTTTACTGCGTACATCCTAGGTACATAAATATGAATGCGATTTTACGAGCCCCTATGAAAGTGTGGAATGACTTGCATTTTCTACTTTTTTTTATGCTAAATGATTTCTTTATTGAAAAGAGGTTTTACTTTACTTGTCAGTACAAGTCATTAGGAATGGAAGAAAAATGTGAACGTATTTTGATGTTTTTTTTTTATTGTTCTGAAATTAGTAAAATAGTAGGTACAGACGCCAGCACATCAAGCTACCCGAAACTGTCAAATTTTCCCAATCAACTTTGAACCTTATGCTTTAGAGATAAAGTTCAATATCTATTATATACATTTGACAGATTGTAGTAGCTTGATATGCTGGCGTCTGTACATCCACATTTCGCCGGTTATGTTTAAGTCTCACGTAATAGAGGTCGAGCCTATTGCAATCAAACTGCATAAATCTAGACTACGGCCTGCTACCGAGAAATTTTAGACTAAAACACAGCCCAACCTGGTAATTGAACTCAGGACCTCTTGCTCAGCAGTACGCTTGCGGCCAGTAGCCAGGTTATTGAGGCAATCTTCTAAAAAAAACAGTAAAGTTATTAAAATTTCAAATTCATTTATGATTTTATAATTTAACTTTTCCCATTAATTGTATCTCCCAACGAGACGGTATAAACTTCTATTGAAATTAATTTTATTTCAATAAAAGCTTCTGTTTTTCCAACGTATAGGTATTATGACTATTGGCTTCTGAATATTGAATAAAGTTGCTAGGCACGTTTTATGTATCCTGAACAGCGAAAAAAACCTTTATCCGAAAGCCCCGAACTGATACATTAAAGGCACGTAGATATAAAACAAACAATCCTCTATTTGTTAACACGCAATAAAAGTATCCGCTAAAGCTCGAATACGGTCAATATTTACAGAACCAAGCGAACCAAACAACCAGAAAAGGTAATCCCATCGATTGCTAAAGTAACACTAAAGGCCTAGTGCAATAGCCGCGGGCTATAGGGGGGTTCGCAAACACCTTGAATAGAGACCGAGAAAGAGGGTTGGTTTCGGCTAACGTTTCGGGAGCCGAAACTAAATTGCTAGGGCGCTCCCGTTTAAGATTCGACTTGTTTGTGTTCTCAAAATATTATAAAGTAAAAGAATATTTGAAACTAAGTCTCTTTTAGTGCTTGTCATTAGATATGGTTGTCCAGAAAAAGAAAAATCAATTGGCAGTAACTTTGCTATAATAAATCAATCTTTTGGCTTGATAACGTCTACACTACAAATAGTTACGACGATACATCACACCACATCAATTATAAGTACCAAACCTAACTACCTTTGAAATCTACTGAAACAATTTTTAGCACCACATCTCTCTAACAACTTTCATCTACTTTAGTCCTTGACCGCGACCTTAGTATCGGCCGAAAGTCCGATTTCGATACCAACTTTTCCCAACACTAGCGGGTCCTCGGGCCCAATGTATCCCGGTGACTGAAAGATTTAGTGGCAATAACGTGCGATGTTCGCTCCGAGCAATACGATCTCATTGTTCGTTCGATCGGATTAGTATCGCGAAGATTGGTGAAGCTCAGTGGGTATTGGGACTGGATGTAATCAACGATACAGTGGGAGTGTCCTTGTTGATCTATGTTCAGGATATATTGCCTCCAATATCGTGTTTGAATCAATCAGGATCGTTGTTAGTCTTGCGCTGTTTACAAGCAAAAAGAATATACTTAACTACGGTTTTATTTATAAAAGCAACATTATTATATCTACTATTTTAATAGGTAGGGCTCCTGGCCCTCAAACTCGCCTGGCCAAAGATTTTCTCCGCAAATTTGACTAGACAATCATGAGTATCTTTATAATACAGTAACATTTTTTCAATACGGTTGGGTTAGTTAGGGTTAAGGTAAAACTTACTTATAGAATCCATGAATGCCATAAAATTATGTGTTCTTAAACTGATGAATTCATTTAAAAAGAGCATAAAGTTTTACGCTTTGGTTTACGACTACCGTTTGACGATTAAAGGGGTGTTCTTTTATTTGTGAGAGCAACGTGCACTCTTTGTAGTATTTTAGGCCATGAAAAATGGCGCCCAGTCAGCTGTTTCTTTTTTGCATAACGCTGTTTGTCACCTACAGAAGCCGCCTTTTGAAATATCGTGTGCTGTAAAAGTGTTATTTTAATGTGAAAATATGTATCATAGAAATAAAAGGTAGTTAAAGTTAGGTTTCGCTTTTATTTTTTTTTCAGTAATAGCGGTTCTCAATAACATTTTTGTTATGTAATTATTGTGTCGAATTATTTTCAGAACCAGCGGTGCTATTCTGTAAAATCTCACCGTGAAAACTTAGGTGAAGTGGCGTGGAGTGAGCTGTCAATAGTGTCAATTCCTAGCAAAAACAAACTCACTTCACCTAAGTTTTCACGGGGAGATTTTTACGGAATCGACCGCCAGTTTCATGATAACACCAAATTCTTAAGGGGCAATTCTCGTAATTTTAAGAACATTACCAGTCTGATCTGTCTCAATCTGTCAAAAATACTACTAAAATCCCTACACTTTTGACAGTGATTGTCGCTGAGATGAGATTGTGACTAGATTTTGTACGTTTTTATTTACGACATTTGGCCTGCTGGTTTACTTCAAGTGTTATATACGTGTACAGTTGATAGGTTAAATTTATTTTCGCAGACACCAAAAAGGTTTATAGCCTGCACTTTCAATTTAAATAGAGAAACCCAACTTAAACTAACTTTAAAAATAAAACCTAAAAAAATTCAACATTCGAATTTTAAACTACGTATTCGTATCCCGGTGGGCATTTGCAAGGGTGATCCCAAACCTAATAAGGATAAACACAGGGATGCAAGTCACGCACTGACTGAATTTGCCTAGGACTGCGACTAAGTAATTGACTTTTAGGGCTGATTCCACGGGTGAGGTAGTAGCAACTTGCCCTTACATTGTTGGGGTGCTTAGGGTTTGAGAAAAGTTAGGGGTCTTTTAAGAAAAAGAAAATAAAAATATGTTGCGTCTAGCGAATGTATATCCATTTTGCAGTGTAATACATCGTAGAGCAATCCTTTCTATCATCTTGAAACGGGAAAAATCCCTCATTCAAAATATTCAGCTCTCTTCACAATTTCTATCAATCAACATTTAGCATAAATAGGGTTCAGATAAAAGTTAGATCAGAAAAGGGTAGGTTGAAAAGGTCGATCGGTAAAAAGTTCTAGATTTTGCCTACCGTAACACCATCAGATAAAACAGAATCCAACATAAATGCAAATACAGCAATACGCCTAAAATAGACGAAACAGTTGAAGTGCTGACCCTTGTCATGAATAAAACGCCAAAAAGTTTATTTCAACTCGAAAAAGGTCTAAAGCTAAACTCTATTTTCTTTTTTAGCACTCCACAAAGAAAGCCAATTGTTATGAAAATTAAAGAAATAAAATAGGCTCATTATCATTTTACGTTTGGAAATTTCCTGAAATAAGTACAAGACGTTTAATAAAGGCACCAGACTCGTTGAATAAAACCATTACTATTGTCTTCCCTTTTCATTTTAACCGCAAAAATTGAAGATTTGACGATAAAATTTAAATAAAGGTCATTTTCTTCTTTTAAAGTTGAAATCTGTGGTGCTTTAGTCAGAGTTGCGGAATATTTTAAACATGAAGTCTTCTTAAGGGTGGTATGTGGTCTGTTTCCTAGAAGTTATGGGTTTTACACTGATTCATTTTTATTTGTGACGTGCTTCGTAGATCTTGATAAGGAATTCATGAAAGTTACCGCTCAGTGAATGAAGCTAACAGTCTCGTTTAAACGAAGTAACTCCAGTTTCTATTTAAGTATCAACAAGTGTTTTATTTTTATATTCTGCAAAGAGTCTAGTTTATTCTTGAACGACTTGGTTTTTTATGATCTTTTGTTTTAATTTTATTTCGTCTTGAACAATATTTTATAACCTTATTTGTCTATGTCAACAGCTAAAAAAACGATTATACGACAATGTTCCATGATTGTCGTTAAATGTTTTATACATAAGAAAGTGCTGTAGTATTGATTTCTGGGGGTCTACTCTCTAAATTCGTCAACGAAGATACGCGTCCGTCCGAAAGCAGTTGATCTGTCAAAACAAGTGACAAATTTATTTTTCGGACGGTCAAATTCAAATCGCGATTTAAAGACCACTGTCAAATCGCAGTGGCAGTAAAGCAGCAGTAAAGCAGTAAAGCAGTGTTCAGGCCCCGCACTAATCTTATGTCCGTAAGTGATTCGGAGTCGGAAACGCCCGTAACTTCGGTCGAAACTACGATACTCATGCTTAGGAATTAGACGTACTGATTTAATTTAAAAAACAGGTACTTTTTACACATCGTCTTTAAATATCAGCTGTTCAAGAACAAGGCAACGTAAAAGTATGAACCATTCACATCATGGAACTATAATAGCCTAAAGTCATAAAGAAAAACAACAGACTCCAGTGTCCACCCAAAGAGATTAAGTAACAAAACAATGCTGCAATGTCATGCAGAATAAACCATTCTTCCGTAGTAATGGTATTATGCTCCCGAAAGGTATGAATTCCAGATGAATTTAGCATGAAGCGAGTTCAATTTAACCCACCGACGTTTTCATACATAAAGTATGAGACCATGAAAGTCAGAACGACTCTGCCTCTTTAAATTTAATATTCGCGTGCACTTAAACTGAGGATAGTCGCGTTTAGGAAACAATTTTAATTACTCATCTAATTTATAATTAGGTTGGTTTACAGACGGTTTTGGTGGCTAATTTTGTTTGCATTTTGTGGTAGCTCATCTTATTTTTTCTTTCTCTCTGATGTTGAGTAGGCTTAATTTAATTTGTTTGATAAGGATAATGATAGAGAAAAATTTTTTTTTTCGGTAGACATAAATACATAATCATCATTTTAGCCGAAAGACGTCCACTGCTGGACATAGGCCTCCCCCAAGCACCTCCACTTTGACCGGTTCTGTGCTTCTCGCATCCAACGGGTTCCTGCGGCCTTCACAAGGTCGTCGGTCCACCTTGTGGGAGGCCTTCCAACGCTACGTCTTTCGGTACGCGGTCGCCGCTCCAGAACCTTTCGGCCCCATCGGCCATCTGTTCTGCGAGCAATATGCCCTGCCCACTGGCACTTAAGTTTGGTAATTCTTCGGGCTATGTCGGTTACCTTGTTTCTCCTGCGGATCTCCTCATTTCTGATTCAATTAAATTATATACATAATAATCAGTTTTTATTCAGGCCTTACACGATACATTCTTAGACATATGTAGTGTAAAATCATAAACTTAAACCAAATGAAACGTCATTAAATTCAAATTAGGCAGAAAATCAGCACTATTGGAACTTCAAAATTACATATGACTGTTCCTCAAAACGCCTGCTCTTTACCACTTTCTAGTGCTTCAGTCGGGAAGAAGAAGTGGCGCAACAAACTCCCCAGCAACACAGCTGAAATAAAATAATTATTTTTTCGATTCTAAGTGCCGTGATGATAATGCGAATGTTGGGACTTAAAAACTTAAACCATCATCATCATCGCCTAGCCTTTTCCCAACTATGTTGGGGTCGGCTTCCAGTATAGAATAGAATAGAATACTCTTTATTAGGTACACCATATAAATTACAGACATAAATATAGAAACTGTACAAAGGGTGACACAATGGGCGGTCTTATCGCTAAGAGCGATCTTTTAAAGACAACCTTAGGATGGATTTAGAAAGGTGAAGGACAGACAAATACTGTAGGTAGTCCGTGGTGTACCATTTACATAATACAATAAATACATACATGAAGTATATTATACTAATCTAAATAAATATATACACATGCATATAATATATCCATATAATAATAAACCGGATGCAGCTGAATACCAGTATTTTACATGGAGCGACTGCCTATCTGACCTCCACAACCCAGTTACTGGGTAATACGATACCCCTTGGTAAGACTGGTTGCCAGACTTTCGGGCTTCTGACTGCTAGTAACGACTGTCAAAGATCCACGACTGACAGCCGGGACCAACGGCTTAACGTGCTTTCCGAGGCACAGAGGGGTCACGCAGTGGCGTGCCTAGGGGTTAAAATTAGGGCAAGCCCACAGATTTTCAACGTATAAAAAAAACGCCCAACTGAGGGATTGGCTGATTTTCAGTTATTAATGTTTGTGTTCGAGTTCATTGATAGGTATTTTTTTAATATATTTATTTATTGATAGGTTTAAGTAAGTTTGTTGTTGTGAATTATGATTTTATTAGGGCAAGCCGGGCTTTTCGGCTTCTATGAAGGTACCGCCCCTGGGGTCACGGTATGTAAAGATGGTCACCGATCCACAGACCAACCGCGGCAACGTAGCTTAACCTGATCGATCGACCTGTGCGGCTGTTATTACTTAGCTACGGGCCCCATCTCTTAAAAACTTAAACCGATATTTATAAAATCTAAAATCAAAAACTAAGGCAATAAAAACAATAACAACCATTATCACATTTAAGTAGCTATTTCGAACAGTCGAAGTTGGCAAAAGGTATAAAATCGTAAAACGATGTGCTGTCAAGCGCACACTAAAACTCGAGATATTTTGCGAAAAAACATCACCTGGAATAGTGGCTAAAGTGCTCTAGGAATTGCTCGTAAAAGGTAAATAAAGCCTAGAAAAATTCACATGTGAGAAGCCTAGGCTTTTGCCTAGGCTTTCATTTAATATCAACGTGTATTTTTCTACGTTATACAATAGGCAGATATCTACGCCTTGCGATCTTCAAGATGTAAACGATGAAGTATTTGTACAGGTGATTAAATACACATAGGTAGATACAATAATAACCAGCTGAATAATAATAGCTATTTATTCACCAAGGGGAGTAAGGCACAGATTACTAATCGAGTGTGCATTTGAGGCCCGACGCGAAGCGGAGGGCCGTAAACCACACGAGTTTAGTAATCTGTACTTACCCTCGAGTGATATATACTGCTTTATACTACACTTGTTGTACTACATTAATAAATTGCTATCATTGTCACTGGAATCACTCATTTTAACTTGTGATTTACACCGCCAAACTTTAAACTTTACCAAGAAAATTGTTTCTACAAAATACGTCAACACTCAAAAACACTCAAAACACTCAAAAACACTCAAAAACACTCAAAACACTCAAAAACATTCAAAACACTCAAATACACTCAATAACACTCAAAAACACTCAAAAACACTCAAAACACTCAAAAACACTCAATAACACGCAAAAACACTCAATAACACTCAACAACACTCAAAAACTCTCAAAGCACTCAAAAACACGTAAAAACACTCAATAACACTCAATAACACGCAAAAACACTCAATGACACTCAATAACACTCAACAACACTCAAAAACACTCAAAAAACTCAATAAAACACAAAAACACTCAAGAACACTCAAAACACTCAAAAACACTCAATAACACTCAATAACACTCAAAAACACTCAATAACACTCAACAACACTCAAAAACACTCAAAACACTCAAAAACACTCAATAACACTCAAAAACACTCAATAACACGCAAAAACACTCAATAACACTCAATAACACTCAACAACACTCAAACACACTCAAAACCACTCAAAACACTCAAAAACACTCAATAAAACACAAAAACACTCAAGAACACTCAAAACACTCAAAAACACTTAAAAACACTCAAATACACTCAATAACACTAAAAAACACTCAAAACACTCAAAAACACTCAAAACACTCAATAACACTCAAAAACACTCAAAAACACTCAATAACACTCAAAAACACTCAAAACACTTAAGAACACTCAAAAACACGCAAAAACACTCAATAACACTCAACAACACTCAAAAACACGCAAAAACACTCAAAAACACTCAAAACACTCAATAAAACACAAAAACACTCAAGAACACTTAAAACACGCAAAAACACTCAAAAACACGCAAAAACACGCAATAACACTCAATAACACTCAAAGACACTCAATAACACTCAAAAACACTCAATACACTCAAAAACACTGTATAATGCTTTCTGTCTCATTTTCTCCCACGTTAAATCTTATAAATGTCTCTTTTTACTGTCGCTTTTTCGTTTCATAAAATTTCAAGCCGCAACAATGCCAAAGAAGTTTTCACTTCAAAAACAAAACGCGTTAGTAATGAACGCATTATTAGCCTGATTTTCAGGGCAGTAATGAAATTCCATACAATATAACTGCCTAGATTTTTGAGAAGGTTTAATGAACAGCTTTCAAGCCTTTTAGTGGGGTAGTATTGGTACACTTACTAAGCAAGTGTAGTATAAACTATTATTATTTCTGTTATAAAGAGGAAATTAAACCCAATACATATTAATTATACACTTTGTGAAAAATGTCTTGTTTTTTCTACAACCAATAAGGTAAATAATGTGGTTGGGAACTAAGTTACATACCTCAAGTATTAAATCAAAACTCTCAATTCAAATCTACAAAATACTTAGCCAATTCGAAATCCGAAGACTCATTAGATTTATCGGGACCAACTTCATTACGAAATACATAACCGACAGAAAAAGGGTGCCACCATTAAACCGGGTCCTTTATTCCAAATTATCGTGATCCGCAAAAAAATCTTACAACAACAATATCAAAAAAAGACGTTACTACCGTCTTGAATTTCACATCATCCCCTTCAAGACTTACGTCAGTCGGTCATTCTTTTCTTAAAGACCGGTACCGAGAGGGTGAAAATGAAATTAAATTCTCAATGAAAGCCGATCTCGCCGTGAGATAAAGGGGGATCTTCTATGAATTATATCCCCTTGAAGACGAGGGGGTAGAACAATAGTGTAATCGTCCAATTAAGTGTTTGTATGAGTTCAAAGCTAAGCTGAGAATATGGAGCTTAGAAATTTTCGTAGCGCTCAAATGTGTTGTCTTTGGTGTGCGGATTCCAGAAATGTGTGTAATTAAGGATGCAGTAATGATCATGAATATTAGGATGTTAAAGTGAGTTTTATGTTGATTGTATGGGATCTTGCAATGAATAGGTACATGTCACAGTGTTATACTCTCGTGCCTTTATATGGAGCAAGCTACTTGCCAACGTTGTAGGTACATTTTTTACATGTGTCCGTTAATTCATCAAGGTCGTATACTAATTTAAAATCATACGTAACACCATTTTTATGGTAAATTAATTTACTTTTGTATCACTACCTACTAGTGTGTCGATGGCAAAAATAACACAGAATATATATACGTATTTTGTAATTTCGTTGCCCCAAAATTCAGCAACGTTGATACGATTTGTTGACGCAAGCATTAGGTATTTCATTCCTAAAACGTGAATTTTCACTCACCACAAAAGCTTAAAAAATTAATAGCGTCTAAATCACGAAATCAAAGCAAACTTTTACTCAATGTACAAAAAAAATCCATAATGTACAAAATAATTCAAATGTCTACCAATTCAATGAATTAATCGTCTAACTGTCATTCATATTCATATTCCGAAGCCTGCAGTCGTAAATTCGTCGGAGATCTGTTTCGGACGCTCGCTGTTCCGAATCGCTCATAATTTTCGATTTTCCGCACAATTGAACTAGATCGGCACCTTTTATAGGCATTGGCAGCATCGCTTCAGGGGTTTATAATTGTAGAGTGTATTGAATGTTGCTGTCGTCTGGTGGTGATGATACAATACCTATACTGTGTCGCTATTCTGTAAAAATCTGACCGTGAAAACATGCTGTCAGCTGTCAATAATGTCAATCCCTAGCATAAAGTGAAATGACAGCTCATGCACTTCACCTTTGTTTGTTTTCATGAAAATGAAGCAAAATCACAGGTTTTCTATAGCTGATATTTCAGAAGGCCAATTCTCGTAATTTGAAGCGTTCAAAATCTAGTCGCAGTCTCATCTCAGCGACAAAGAAATGTTAAAAACTTGTCAAAATGTAGGGAAATTTGAAGTATTTTTTGACATATTGAGACTGAGATCAGACTGTGAACGTTGTTAAAATTAGTAGAATTGCCCCTCAGATCTATTGTTCTTAATCAAAAGTATAATAATGTTTTTTTCTTGGTGTCGTTTTAAAAGGCGAGTAGACGGTATGCTTGTTGTATTTGAATGAGATCCAGATTATTGTAGTGTGGCTAAGGCTAGCTTTCAGTCTAATCAGAAACCGGTCAGGGAAACCGTCCAGTCGTCCTGAATCCTGATAAACTTCACTACACGTTTTTTCCACAGGTGTTGGTTAATGTTATTGTTCGTATCTTGAGGGGATTGTAGCACAAAATCACAGAAGGACCATTTCTTATTAAAAAAAGTTTATAGCGCGCGGAGCACGTTAGTTGTACGAGTTGAGACGATTAGTGTAGTGAAAAGGCACGCGAAAGCGCGGCGCTACTGTGCTCATCCATAAACCAATCGGATTGCTCAGTGAATGGGCAATGAGCAAGCCGACAACTTATTCAAATCAAAACCTTTTCCCACAAAAGCTTAATTACTAGCTGTGGGGTGAAAAACTATTAAAAAATTCCTAATATTGAATGCAGTACAGCACCTTAAGAGGGCGCTTTAACTGTCAAAAATTGACAGTTGTATGAATTGAACAGGGCCAATTGATGTAGTGTGTCAATATCATACACCACTCTTTTCCCCTATCTACATAGGTCTAGATGAAAATTAAATATAGCCACTGGAATAAAATTTAGTACAGATAGGTACTTAGATATACCTAAAAACCATTAAAACAAAGCTAAGTAACATTTCCAAAGAATTCACTAAACAAAGGCAGTTAATCTAAAACCCTTAAATACAGGTAGACTAAACAATAATAAATTCCAAAGAGCAAGTTTAAAGTAATAAATTGTAGAAACTTATCCTGTCTCAATATATTTGAATTTGATCCGGCCACGCACTTCTATGCGATTAGGCCTTAAACCCACTTTCCCAGGTTAGAACCGTTTAGCTTAATGAGTTATGAAGGCCCTTTACCTCAAAGAAATTAATATTCTGCAGAGTACAAAATGTACGAGAATAAAGCTTTGAATAACGTCTAAAAAGGCAATGGTTCAAAAAAGTTGGGTATTTAAGATTTTACCTTTAGCGAGGTACTCGTATCTTTAGACAAAAATTCTTAAAAAAGAAGTTTTAAAGTCATTTTGTGGGACGATATTTTAATTGGTGCTTAAAATCGGTTTCTGGGTACAACTTCTTCGGTGTAGAGACCCTTTCTAATCTTATTAAGGCTTAAGTTATTCTAAGCCAACGAGATTAATGTCCTGTCTTTCAAAACAAACACACATACATCTTCTGATTTTCTTTCATTCATCCACTGGCAAACAAACACACTACCACCTAAAACCACTGGGTCTAGAAGCATGACGTTTTGCGCAAGAGTTTCTTTTAAAATGTGACTCTGGAAGAATTTTTGTATATTGATTAATTAAGGAAAGTTTGGATGCAAGTTCATCATTTTTCCTAATAGGAAATCCCATAGGGCACACGGCTTGTGTCCGATGGAGCAGTGGTGACCGAGTGGTAATGGCCCCGACTTTCGAGATGTCTTGGGTTCGAATCCAGGCAGGCGCTTTACTTTGTGAAAATAATTTCATCACCACTGCTCTCGAAATGGTGAAGGAAAACATCGTGAGAAAAAAATGTTTTATAATAACCAAAAATTCGAAGACATCTGACCTCTCTCGAAGAGAGGAGGCGTGTGTCCCAGCAGTGGGAATATTAAAGGCTGATAATACCACATGGCTTTTAAAATAATATCACTTTACGCACAAAATAGTCTCAAATTAATTCCAACGCACCTATCTTTCATATGACATTAGCGCCCTTCAAATTTTAAGCCCAGTTCACTCCCCCGCAGTGCTGCGAAGAACCCTAAGATTAAGATTGGCTCAATTCCATTCCGTGAAGACTAAACTGGGCAAATGAGATTGGCTGTAATATAATAGACTTACAAGCTGCATAGAATGCAAATTGATCCAGTTTCAAGCACATTGTTTGAAGTCGCCGTCCATGAAATTGTGGGGCTGCCAATTATTTAGGCTATGTAGCTTCGTGTGGTTTCCATCATAGAATAGGATGGTGGACGATTGTTAGGCTGTGTGGAGACATTGTGAGTAAGAGCTGGGCGCAGATTCAGTCAAGACATGTCTATTAGATCGACTTTCGCTCTGTGAAAACAATAATGGTGCTCAGTTGCGAGAAAACGGTCTCGCATAGTCAAAGTTGTCGAAAATGACCAGTGCTCAGTTTATAAAAAAAAAAAACACTGGCACTCCGGTAGTGCCGACAGAAGTGAAAACTTGAACAATTACGAGTGTATTTTGTGAATCGTCTTATAAACAAAACACGCGTGTTAAGGTGTGTTCCTTATTTTATAGGGTTTTTTGCAAATCAGGTATGATGACCAAAGTGACTGGTTTATTCTTCTCGTGAAAGGAATTTATTCAGATTTACAAATAAGCACACAGGATAGACTTCAGTTCGTGGTGTTGGTCGCGGCAGTGGTAAGAGAAGCAAGCCGCTCGCATGGAGCTCGTCGTCAGTTATATATCCGTGGTTCAGCGCCATCTCGTCGTTGTTGGATGAACTACGTAGTTAGTACGCGAGGCCCTCGTAGTTCTTCCCGATGTGCATAGATGGCGCTGTCCTCAACAACGCGCGTCTTACGTTTTACGTCTTACGAATTTTCGATCAGGGTCACATGACCTGACGCGAGTTTAGAAGTTTTTACCCATTCCAAAAAAAGTAAACAGCGCCGCTAAAGAAGTTTTCACTTCAAAAAAAACTGACGACTATGACTGAGTGTTCAGAAACGAAATGTGTCAAGACACCGAATCAGTGGCAGTATTAAATATTTAAACAGCACCCTCCATTACTTCATATGTTCGAAAAAACATAGATTACGCAATGAATGTTGTTGAACTGTCAAAATAAAAGCGATTCCTACTGTTAGTGTGCTACGCAATTACCCCGTAGTAGTTTTACGTACTCACAATCAGTAGTGATCGAAGACTAGTTTATGTGATGTAAGTGATGGAATACTTTTCTTCTTATCGCCGGTCTAAATTATTCTTGCCCAGTAGGTGACCATGCCGTTCGAATACTAAAACTATCCTTTCAAAAAGCAATTTTAGTTTCAATCTCGAATAAAATCTCGCAAGAAAGTTTCATTCGGACAGTTTTTACAATCCGAACCCGGCGAGCTAAAATCAAGATCATAAAAATGAAGGAAGTTCGCACCATTTGATATAGATCACTATCGTTGCGCTAAATTCATTCTCTATTCATGAATCTTCATGATTTTAGATTGTGCTACTTTGAGTTATTCGTTTTATATTAATTTGACTTGTTGAATCTTATAAAAATCTTTATTAAAAGTCACATTGTTTTAAAATTATATTCTTTCTTCACTTAAAAATCTTGTTGATTTTTTCTAAAATACTGGTAATCAGCTTCATCCGTTTAAACGGGAAGCCGACCCCAACATAGTTGGAAAAAGGCTAGGCAGATGACAAACATTTTGTTCTCCAATATTTGTAAATAAAAACAACAGAACAACATTATCTACGAATGTATTCTTTTTTATAATTTTTCCAAATTCATTCTTCGGTTGCCAGTTATAGATACCTAGGTATCGATTTTCTTAACAACTAACCTCTTTTAAGACCGTCACTTTTCTTCTAATACATAATTATCTAAACTAGTTAGTGGATCCCATCACTAATGAGGACTGCGCGCAATGAATACCGTCGAGACTTCATTCCCTTGTTTGTCCAATTGTTTAGAAAGTTTGCTTCCAAGATTTAAATTCTCCTTTTCGTTATCTGCGACCAAATTGGTTCATTTTATTGTGAGACGTTTACTAAAGCAGGAAGGCACTGCCGGACATTTTTTATCCACTTTTTATGTTCACGAATTCTGAAATTATTAAAACAAAACGGCTTTGTAAAAGAATAGTCGAGTAGATATTAACTCATCCTCAGAAAATGCAACTGTTTTAAAAATAAATGCAAAATAATTACGACCCAGACAGGACAAGATCTGCATCTCAGACTGTACTGAGTTTAAATGAGGAGTGAGAATAAAGGTGAGTATCATAAGTTACGTTAATGATATCATTTTCTGTAGTACCCTTATATTTGCACCTGCCTGCATCCACGCACACTTATTTTTCTCAAGCATAATGAAAAAGTTTAAGGTAAGTTTTAAAAGAAACAAGTCTGGCAGCTAATAAATTTAACTGAGTAACAAACAACTCTCATTCAAAATTATCCGAAGCATCATTGTTTTCCGATGGCCTCCTGGTACGGCTAACATAAATCTTGATAATATGCAAATTTTATTTCATTAAAGCGGTTGGTCTATAAGCAATATTGCCCGGCTGAGTTACTGCGGGACCGCCCCCGGATTAACTAATGGCTGTTTATCTTGTAAAGATCCCCCGTGTAAGAGGGACTGAAGGATGTGTTGGAATTATTAATTTGGACGTTTTAAGATGACTTCACTTTGCGTAAATCGGGTGAGTTCGTTTATGAGCGTTCTTAAGTGTAGGCTAGTGGACTGAGAACGTTATTGCAACTTGTGCCCTTCTTTAGTTTTAGAAGATAAGTATTTGTTGTAGAAGCGTTTGCTAAGCTTTGTCGACGCTCTTCCGGGAAGGTGCCTACTTTCTACCACAATACTCATGACTGGCGTCGAATAGCGTAACTGTATTCTGGTTTAAAAGGTATGGGTGCCGATATAATTACAGGATCATAAGACATTTCCCCTTTGTCTCTGGTATAACAATGCATCTGCAATGCCTGTGGTCTTGCAGACGTCTATATGCGGCAGTGATCCACCCAATAACAAGAAAATATAGTACAGCATGTTCTTAGAAAATGTACGACTAGTTCACATGGAGATATCGTTCAGTAACTGTAGGTACTTTTACGCGTCTTATTGTGATATTCTGCTATCGTAGTTGATATGCTAGGAATGAATTGATTATTGAACGTAACGTATTACGTGAAGGCTCTCTGCAGAATATTGAGAGAGAAATACGCTAGATCAGAAGTTATTACTTTTCAACAAAATGTTAGGTTAAGGATTTCGATCTTAAAATAACTCACTATAGCCAAAAGACCCTATTCTAACGAAACACATACAACGAAGACTTTAGAACGAAAGACGGACTTTAAAAGATGAAAATTGTCTTTGATATCGAGCGAAGGAAAAGTACTCATGCTTCATTCTGGTGTTGTCCGATGAGGCCTTAAATCTAATCAATCATTTTGTAATTACATACCGTTACTCTTTGTACTTGAGTAACATAATTACTTACAGCTAAAATAGCTGTCTATAACGTCAATACATCCAATTATAGTAGAGCTTGCCACAAGAGTTAATTGAAGCATTCTTTGCAAGAAAAATCGATCCTTATTGTATTACAAAATAGGAAAAGATTGAAGTTTCTTCAGGACTTAAAGGCAAGTTAGATTGCCTGTAAGTCGATTTTATCGATAACCATGCTTCAACTCGGCACTTTTTACAGTTATTTGTTACCGTCAACTTTTTGTTCGCGCTTCCTTTAACTTGACGAGGGTTGAAAAGAATGTGGATTGATGTCATATGTTACCTGAGAAAACAGTTTTTAGCTTATTTTTACTTAGCCTCTAGGGAATGGAGCTATATTAACTGTAGATCTAATAAAGCGATTCTTGTTTAGTGTTGTCAGGGGGCTCGTCAAATAACTCCCCCATTATAAATGTTGCAAATTTGACGCAGTTAACCGTTAAATATATGCGCCTTGTTAAAGCGCCAATCAGCGCCCTTGACGCGCACGGAAATCGTAAAACAACACAATCACAGTGTACGTGGGCACAACAAAGGCTCACCGAACGTATTCATTTCGCTCATTTGCGTTATTGAATCACGACATCGATTATTCCATTCGAAAGCTGATAATCGAATGCATCCGTTTTAATGTTCGCTCTTGATATTCGGAAATCGCTAATAAATCGATGCTGTGTTGTCGTTTTTGATGATTTATATCGTCTATGCATGTGAATGGGTGTGATTGTTTTGTGAAACGTAATCGAATAGGTCTTTTGTATCAACAGGACGTGTTGGATGAGCAACAGACCCATTTGTTTCTGTCAACTGTATAAAATATACTGTCCGGTCAGTTGAAGTTTGTTTATTTATCGACTCATCTAAGTTGATGGCGAACATTCGACAGCATGCAAATGACAGTAAACTTGAGTAACAAAATAAAAGCAAATAATTATAAAGTTAAACGATTTAAAGAAATTGTTCTTAGGTTGGTGAATGGAAATATTTTAGTGAAATTAAAAATTATTTTTTTATTCGTTTTCTGCAGACAGTTTTATCATTCGAATCTAATTTGGTCACAGAAGAAAACATTAGCATCTATAGGTATATTTAATCTTAAATGAGAGGGCTCCGCTCTTTGACCAGATGAAAACATTTATAGAACTTTCGGCAAGACTTTTATTGATGTGAAACATCTATAGCCGCACGTAAAACAAATTTCTGGCGTGGCGACGCGTCGCCACGCTATATGATGGTGTATATAATACAGTCACAGTCTTGTGTACTGTGTGGCGACGCGTCGCCATGCGCAATCGACTGCGATTCTCTTCCCACTCGATCCGGCGTTAAGCTATCTCTCTCTCTCATATTTAGTTTATATCGCAATCTGTTCTTTTCAATCATATTACTTTTACAAAATAATGTCGATGTTTCACATCTGCCAGGCGTCCCGTGTTTATTTAGCGCATTGCCGAAAAGTGCTTCTCCTAAATATTTTAGTCACTACGACTGGACTGCATTAGGGACGAAAATACTTTAACAAAATTCTGTTTAGTTCCAACAATAGTTACATAAAACTTTGTAATCTTTCACATAGGAGAGCGTATTGTTTTTCTACAACGCGATAAGACGTTCAAAAGGAAGAAAAGCAATTTTCCCCGTTCATACACACAAAGGGATGCATTCTCTCATACTGTACGCACTTCGGTTGCGTAGGGAACTCTGCTCTTTTCGAAATGAAAACCGCTGTTTATGTTTTCGTACAGTGATTAAAGTGAAGTGTCAAAAACAAAATGCCAAAGCAACTGCAGGGGTTGTGGAGGACATTTTTACTCCTCAAAAGTGCGGAATATTATGGCTTTGATGGAGTGTCGATAGTAAACATAATTTTCTTTGTTTCTTTGCGGTTTTTTTGCGACCATTTTAGTTTCTCTGTAAAGTAATCGGACTTAATTTTAGCGGCATGTTTGTTTGTCGTCGCTCCTCTATGATACTTTCATTTGTTTTTTTGTCCTTTGGTGCTACGTTTTTTAATGTTCACAGTAATTGTTTTGGTTTTGTGTAGGTAAATAATTGATTTTATTTTCTTTATCTTTTATTTTATCTTTATTCTGATAATAATTTCTATTTACTGTCGGGTACTTATATGCAAATTAATTTCCTTGTTTAGCAGCTGGATATTCTTTTGCTTTAATAGGTAATTATTACGGTGAATGCTTGAGACACGTGACTCAAAGCCAATTTAATGCATATTAGTAACATTTGTGTTAATACTCCAAGTAAGCCAAAATGCTTGTTAGAGGATGATATAGCATGCATGAAAGTTCTAAGTGATAGGTACTTGAAAATAAAACATCCTACTTGTAATTTATGTCAAAGATATATCCATCAACTTTATTCAAAATGAATACAATCTAAATCCACTGTTTGTTTTAGATATCGCGTCACCATTGATAGATTTTAATGCGGATGACGTCACAAAGGGGAGCGCCCTTATCGCTAAGATGCAGACTTTTTAAAAAACAAAAGAAGGGCACAGCTCACACTATTGCAAGGGTGTGCAAGAAATCCTGAGAGATTACGCATTGAGTGATTGCTGTGCCTAAACTCTTGCGGGAATGTTCTCTGCAAGTGAATGTTAAAGGTGTCTTAGTGATGTGACACCTGTGCTTGCAAGTTGAGGGTTTATGATGATAGGCGAATTATACTGGTGTCTGCAGGTTCATTTTCATTTTATGAAGGAGATTTTTATCTATAATAGATGTTTATCTATGACCTAAACAGAAGGTACATAATAATATGCTAGTTACTACTAGTAATAAGCATGCGTAGACTAGTACTTAGTTGGTTGGGTTGTTTTAAAATTATAAAGAAAAAAATGTTCAAATGTCATTTTAATTTACCAAATAAGGATTTGGAGTACTAAAATGACTTATTAGGTTCACTAGAAGACACTTGTAATGTAGGCATATATACATACATACCTAATACATACTTACCTGTACTAAAGTACCTCGACTGGTCTGGTATGTGTGCTGTGTAGTAGCATCACTAATGCATTCTATGATTTACCTACGGGGTGACAAAATTACCTCTATCATGCACTTGAAAATACATTCTATCTCTCAGCAATCAAGGTTGATTTCACTATGCGATTGCAGATTGCAGGAAATTGGTGAATTGCCTTCTCTCAACGTGAGTCCTCTTGGCTATGATGGGGAAAGTTTTCTTATTATTTTTTATTTATTATATTCCCCGCTGTTTGGTGGTAGCTCTTGTGTCTTATTATGTTTCTGAATAGTCTGTGTTGTCATAAATGAGGTTATTTACTTGCTGAACTTGAAAACAATGTTGGCAATAGTTGTGCTATGCTATGATCTAAGATTGTTCAAGTTATTTCCTTAATGCCGTGTATAAATTAGTGAAACGTAACACGAATTATATAACACACGTTTATACAAATGAAACGATGCTCAAACTCAAAGCATTTATTTCAATTAAACCATTTACAGGCACTTTTGAATTGTCAAGAAGTCGGTCAGTCAGAAAATATGAAGCTAGTTGCCCATTCCAAAGCGTAGGTACCTATGGAGAAGAACGGGCAAGAAACTCCATGGACACTCTTTTTTAATTATATTTTACAAAAATATTAAGTTACATCATTACTTTTGATTTTAAAATTATATAATGTGAGAACGATGTAAAAAATTAAGAAAGACGTACGCGTTAAAAGCGTCCAGAGTGCAACAAATAGTACTTAACAAACAACAATCCAAAAAAAAATAATTAAAAATAAGCCGAGGCAGCTAAGTGATGACCAGCCCCAACTGACGGCGGATGTATTGGATAATCAGCCTATCATTTTTCCATTGTTGGGACACAGGCCTCCTCTCTGTGAGAGGAAGTGGGCCGTAATCCACCACCCAGGCCCAGTGCGGGTTTGCAACTTTGCACTTTTGCTCATTTACTTAAAAGTAAGACTAAGTAAATAAAAATTAATAATTTAATTTACCGTACGCAAAATACGCGCATTGACGTGGAGTTGCGGAGACCAGCCCGTATTACCTAATAATAATTTCACTTTTCCTTATTAATCTGGTAGAAACTATCGATTTCTCCATTCCCGAAGGTCGTGGGACGACCAACCGGAAATATAAAGCCGCGTGAACGACACCTGATAGCGCGACGGCCGCCACTTCCGGCGGCGCTGTGCGTTGCCGTCGGCCGATTCGTTTGCTCCCATTGTTTATTTAATTTGTAATCAAACGTTATTTTGTTTGTCCATATTAGTTTCGCCTTTGCCTACACGTGAAGGGTTTGTTTGATGTTTTTATAAAGAATGAAGTAGTTGGTTGTGTGGACCTTCGTGTGATTGTTTGCGTAAAGCTGAATGTAGGCGTGTAGGTACGTATGGACAGACGCCAGCACATCAAGCTACCCGAAACTGTCAAATTTCCCAATCAACATTGAACCCTATGCTCTAGCGATAAAGTTGAAAATCTATTAAAGAAATTTGACAGATTGTAGTAGGTTGATGTGCCGAGTCTGTACGTCATGTTTGTGTAAACACATTATGTAGTACAAGTTATTTATAGGGCTGGAAACCAGCAACCGTTTTTTCAAAAACAGGGAAATTTATCTTGTTATGTGAGCATGTCAGGTAGAAGTATTTAAGTTTAAGAAAAGAAGGAAAAACCGGTCAAGTGCGGGCCGGACTCGCGTACCGAGGGTTCCGTATATTAGGTACCTATATAAATAATTTATCACGGGAATTTTTTTTTTTGTAGTGTAACTACAAATTTACGGTTTTATGATTTTTTTTGGCTACATGACTTTGCTTCTTGCCAAATCTCATGATTCCAGGACAACGGGAAGTACCCTATAGGTTTTGATTCCGGAACATCAACGCCCGTATCTTTTGATTGCGTTGAATTAGAAGTTTGATTTTTTCACTGCTACAAGGGATTGCAGCCCTGAGAGTATTTGATATTAATTTCAACTTGATAATTTCACGCGTTCCTGAGAAAAGGGGTTTTTTTTATTCGAAATGGGTTTGCTCTTGACTCTAATCTAGGTCAGAGATGACACAGACAAATTCTACGATGGAGTGAGCTTACCCAGAAGAAGCCTGTTCACTCTTACTTTGAAGAGATTCGGGTTGTATTCACTCGGAAACATAAACGCAGGTAGAGAGTTCCACTCTTTTGCTGTGCGCATTATAAAGGACATTTGAAAACGCTTAGTGCGAATTGGCGGAATAGCAACTAGGCAGGGATGATAACTTGCAGTGCGTCTGGATGTCTGAAGGTAGAAGGGGGCCGGTGGAATGAGGTCGTGGAGTTGGTCGTGGTCGTGTGTGGTCGTGTTCCTATATAAGGGTTCCGTTTTTTCCTTTTGAGGTATGGAATCCTAAAAATAGGTAGGTTAAAAAGGTGGTACACCTCTGCCTAACCTTTTGGGGATTACAAGCCTAATGTTATGTTATGTTAAAAGAAAAAATAAATCACTGCTACCTAATGAAAGCAATAACAAAATTCTAAATAGTGAGTCAAATCAATTTCATTAGAGAAACTTCTGAAGGATAAAGGGAGGGTAGGTATTACATTCCAGACAAGGTCCTAACATAACAAGGGCAAAGGTGAGAGGGAGTGGGAGGCATTCGCCTCTTTCTGCGAAGCAGTCATGCTAGCGAAGGAGGTGGCGGGATGGCTAAGGGAGAGAGCGTCCCGTCCCAGCCGCCGCGGGAGACGCTTCGGGCGTCGGGGGCTCGTGACGACTCCCGGCCACCGTAGGCGCGGGCCTGCGGACGGAGAGTAATGGGTAGCTTACTGTCCGATCAGGACAAGGCCCGTGCCGGACGGCGCGTACGTGTTCCACGCGCGCCTCAAAGAGATGTCAGCATCATTTAAAGGGGCCCGTTAGAGCCGAAGCCTGCCGGGTCAGCGGGATTGTCCGAAAGGGTTACCGCTGGCCCGGAATATAAAGGGCTAAGGCAGGAACACGGGTGGATTTTAGTCAGTAAGAGTCTGACACTCCCTTCCGCTCCACCCAGAGCGGGAGGGGTCATTTGATGATTTTCCATCCTGAAAAAAAAAGAAGAAAAGGGCAAAGGTGACCCTTATATTCAACCAAATAAATTACTTACTCGACCTTCCTTTGACGTATATAATTTAGATTTTAATTCACCTTATCTTGGTCATCCACGTGAAAAATTACATTTCTGAAGTAAGCTCATTATATAAAGGCATTCCGGACAATCTCCCTTCTTGGATAAAGTATGCAGCGGTCATTGTTAAAAACGTCCGGTCAGCGACGATAAATATAGAATACATTTCGCTCGAGATGAGAATATAATCCGGATTTAGAAAAAACCGTTTTCGCCGACCGATGGATAAAGTAGGGTAGTGAATGAAAGATGAGGATTCTGCTTTTATCGGTACGAAATTCGGATATTACTTTCTCTTATAGTTGTCTAGAAAAAGTATTAGGTATGCTGGTTGTATTAAAACAGTCTGAATATTGGTAGGGCATTCGGGAAACTTGAATTTCTGGGATTGGAAAGTTGTTTATCAAACTGCTCGGATTTTAGGAGAACATTGAGCTACTTTTTGAAGACACTATTGCATGCTATATAACCTTAATTTGATACGATTTCTAAATCCATTGATGTATAGTCAAAAAGCTTATAATCATTAAAAAAAAGTTTTAAACTTATAGTTAGTTCTATCAATTTCTTCAACCCGTGATGTCCACTAGTGGGCAAAGGCTTCCCTGTTCCTTTTCCACTTACTTCCCATTAGTTACATTTCTGTGAAATTTGTATCGTAATAATTTTTACTGTACGCCGTTGTATCATAACTTTTATTTATCTTTTGCCTCCGACAAAGAAACTTTACCCAGCAACTATGTTACTTTTTACCGCCTCTCATAGTGGCTGCACAACACTAGCTGTGCTTACAAAAATGCGCATATTATACGGCGGAGAAAAAGGACAGTTTTGGGTAAATCTCGCTCTTTGTTGTCAATGACGTTAGCCTTTGTGTGTGCCGTCATAAAGATATAAAGTTATAGCCTGGATACAGCTGGATTATGCTCTTTCTGATATTAATGTAGTGTGGGACTAGTATGTGGTAGCGCTTTGTGGTGTTTAATTTGAGAATAACTTGTGGTTTTCTTATTTTAAACCTAATTTATAGAATAGTGAAAATAATTCAATAAAGAAAGTACTTAGATGTGATTTTCGTGGATTCCACAAAATCAAATACAAGATTCTTTGCTATTAGTGTCTGTCTCGAGTAGGGGTGGCCCAGTGGTAACGGCCGCGACTTACGAGTTGTAGATCGTAGGTTCGAACCCACACAGGCGCTTTACTTTGTTTAAATTATTTCATCACCACCTTTCAAAACGGTGAAGGAAAACATCGTCAGGAAACCGGCATGAACTAGAACCAACGATTTGATGACATGTGACATCTACCGATCCGCGTGGTGTATTACGGCCTCTCACTGAGAGGAGGCCTGTGTCCCAGCAGTGGGAACAAGTATAGGCTGATTATGCTAGTAACTGTCTAAATAGGCTAATAATTTGAATACATATACGTAGTTGTAACAGTGTCTAAAAAAGTAAAATTCTATTTATAGCTTTGCAGCAAAGACCTTTGCTATTTATAATTTAACCCGATCCTAATTTAAAACATGGTACAATTTTTTTTCCCAATAAAGCATCAAAATATATATTTACATACAATAGAAAAAGGTTCGCGTTTCGGCTTTTTAAAACATTACAAATGTGGTGTGAAACCGCCTATTAAATTATCATTACCCACAAAAAACACCACATAACCTTTGTTTTGAGGCGGACCCCCATGGCACGTTGCTATAAAAACAATTAGACGCCATTTTTTTCTCAAAGCTCGTATAGCGTAATTACCAACAGATGGCGCTGCTCGTTAGGGTGGGATGATATTAGTCATTCATGCAGGGAACTATTGGACATTTTACGATGCAGTCAGTTCTTTTTATTATTTATATTTTTGTTATTGGTGCCCTTTTGAGTACAAATGATGAGGGTTAGATAAGGTAGACCTTTAACGCCGGAGTCTTTTTTGTGTCGTTTTTAGTAGTTACCCATTTTACCCATTTACATTTTGAAATAGTGATTAATCGTTAGTAAGTTCAGTTCTAAACAAACAGGGCTCTCCCACCTAATACTCCACTACTAACCACACAACAGCAAATAACACCACCACACATTATTGAACACGCAATCAATCTCACAATACAAACTACCCACATACTTCCAAACTACCCACAAGTAAGCATGACTGTCAGAAATTTTAATCTTTACACGTATAATAACTACATACATCAGAAAATACTTTGGGATTCAACAGACATTTGTATGAACAGGCCTTAGGAACAGATGTGAACGATCCCTTATAGCGAACAAAGTTTTTGCCTTTCAGATATTTTGTATGTGAATTGTATGTCCGCGATAAAGTTCATATTGGGTGAAAGATTTTTGCTGTTAAAAGGATATTTTTCTCTTTTCTGGGTAAAAGGGATACCTAAATAAAATTATGTTAAAAGGCCTAAAAATGTTGTCGACTTGAATTTCCTATGCACGTTGTACATGTATCGGAATTATCGTTGTCAACTTTTGTCAAAGCTGTTTTACCAAAAAAAAACATGAGTTATTATTTTCGGTAAAACAGTTTTGACAAAAGTTCGTATGTACAAAAGTTAGGTATGCTAACTTTTAGCTAAAGTTTAGGAACAAAAAGTAAAGATTCTAATTCTGTTCTGTTTTTATGTGAGAAAAAATCAGCTGTTTCATATAAAAGTGCAATTACACGGTAAAAATGTGTGGAACAGCAATTTTATTCTTTTCTATAACCGACTAAAAATTTCAACGCCCGAAATTTTTAGTCCAGAATCATGTAGCTACGAGTACCTACTGAATCTATGGTTTCAGTTTGCGTGTCAATGTCCCTGCCACCTTGTTTATGGTTAAATATTAAATTGTGAGTCGCATAATATAACAAAGTAGGTAGACTAAGTAGGTACCATCAACAACCCGTCGACATGTCCCAGAAACTTATGAAATTCTTACTTTGAACCCTTTACAGCACTAAACTATTCAGCTTTACCTAACTACATACAAAAGCATTTATCCTTCAAGGTTGCAAGAAATGACAACCTCAGCCTGGCGAGGGTTAAGATAAACATTTCTTGCAAGTCATTCTGTCTTCGATGATAACAGAAATAATTAATCTCTCAATTCTATTATGACGTCATTAGATCACCCAATATTGGGTGGGCAGCACAAATAGGTGACGAAGTGGAAAGATAAAGGCAGTGTAGATATAGCTACGTAATCCGGTTGTTATTATTATATGTATGTTATATACAAGATAATCTCACGAAGCGTTAATTAATAAATGTGTGAGAGATTAGAGATTGATTATTGTGAATGATTACGACTCATTTTTAGGGTTCCGTAGTCAACTAGGAACCCTTATAGTTTCGCCATGTCTGTCTGTCCGTCTGTCCGTCCTCGCTTAATCTCTGTGACCGTTAGCACTAGAAAGCTGAAATTTGGTACCAATATGTATATCAATCACGCGGCACGCCGACAAAGTGCTAAAATAAAAATTGGAAATAAATGTTTTATTAGGGTAGCCCCCCTATATGTAAAGTGGAAAGTGATTTTTTTTTTAATTTCAACCCTAACGTGTGATATATTCTTGGAAAGGTATTTAAAAATGAATAGGGGTTTACTAAAATCATTTTTTGATAATGTCAATAATTTCGGAAATAATCGCTCCAAAAGTAAAAAACAATGTGTCCCCCCCCCTCTAACTTTTGAACCATAAGTTTAAAAAATATGAAAAAAATCTGCAAAGTAGAACTTTATAAGGACTTTCTAGGAAAATTATTTTGAACTTGATGGAAACAACAGTTTTTGTACAAAAAAGACAAAAAGTTGCACAAAATAATTTCTGGACTAAGTTTGTAGTATAATCGTATATGCAAGCATTTTTTTAACTTCGTTTACATATTTTATTATCCTGAACGTATCCCTTTGTGTTCGCGCTAAAAACCGTTACGAGTCGGAGCGCCTGCCGCGGAGCGTGCAATGATGCACGCTCCGTGTTCGCGCACGTACCCACTACCGGGAGCAGTTGCAGGAGCGCGGAGCGCTGCTGGAGCGCGAACATAATGGACACCCACTTTTAAACTTATAAGTGGGAACACTTATTGTGACGGACGGGAAACTACGGAACCCTACACTGAGCGTGGCCCGACACGCTCTTGGCCGGTTTTTACGACTTGACAAAGCATTGAGATTTCTATGTTAAGCATAAATTTTAGTTTATATAATATTATTGTTTTATGAATTATCTAAATTATTGTGAAAACCACATCAAAATCCGTTGCGTCGTTTAGAAAAATAACACGATCACACAGACAGACTTGAAAAGTGACTTTAATTTATAATAGTATTAGACTAGATTCTGGATAAGTTTATTGTTGAGACAGATACCGGTAACGATCATCACATCATCACATCATCATATTTTTTGGAGACACATCAGCTGCAGTAGCGAGCTGTCTCACGTGTCAGAAAGATTTAATTTTTTCATTTAGTGGATTTTAGTACGTGAAATTGGCAAAATTGTGGTGTTTGTTCCACAGAAGCCATTAATCAAGAGTTGAAGTTGACTAGATTCTGCCTGCGACTTCGCTCGTGTGGATGTCGAAAATTATTCCACGGGGACTTACTACCGGAACAAAAAGTAGAATATGTCCTTCCCGAGGATGCTATCTATCTCCTTGCCAAATGTTATCGAAATCCCTTCAGTAGTTTAAACCACTGTTTATGTTACCTTTTAACACTTAAGCGTGAAAAGGTAACATACAGAAAGAATTACTTTAAAATTTATAATGTTAAAGTATAGATAAAGATTTTCGTACTGAGTAAATATAGTGTGTCTCGTAGAGTAAAATTCAACAATTTATTCTAGAAAGTCGAATTTTCTAGAATAAATATATTTGAAGCAAACGAAAATAACTTCAGCCCGAGATAGCAAATTTATTTTAAAATATGTAGATTAATGTTTGCCAACTCAAAAATTAATTAATTAAATTCAGATGTTTTTTGTGCGATTCTTGGACCTTCTCTCAAGTGGCCTGTTTGAAAGCTATTATTCTGACAGATTCTATCCGAAGAAAATACAGCACTTTAAAAGTGTTAGCATGAACAGTAAGTTAGATTCTATCAGCCTTACTTTCCTATAGAAACAATGCAGGTATACCCGTCTAAAATACTTTTAAATTACTTCCTCGACATTTGCATGTACTTAACTCGATATTTATTTAATAGAACCTTCTTTCTTTTGAGCAGACGGTTCCGATAGCGTAAGCTTTCATTTAAGTTAGGGGTGGGTGACATCGTTTTGTAACAGTAAATGTACGTCGATTTTTTTATTTTGAAGTAAATTGTTGTAGTATTGTATACAATAATTTTGAACTGAACTTTGTATCCCATAGATTCCTTAAGAATCGTTTTCTTAAGGAAATTCTTACGATAAATACCTAATGCCTAATTCCGCACTTTTTACTTTTGTTTATATGTTTCTATGAGTGTGTTTAGTTTAGTGTGTGATATTCCTTTGCTAGTCGCAATAAATACTGCATATTTTTTTTTAATGTAGTTATTTGTGTAAAGATATAAGATTACCCTTGCATTCTTAAAAAAATCTTTACATTTAACCAATAAATGTTGCCTGTCTATGTCATTTTTATATCAACAGAATAAAGACTAAAGTCACAGTAGTTCTCATTGTAAAACTTAAATTAATTACCGTCAATATCAAACTTAGATTGTTTTTTGAAAATACTCTTGTAATATGATGTAAGCCCAAAGTACCTTAAAGAAATATTCAACTATCTACCTGACTACAAGACGCCGAAAATGTAGCACAAGCTTTAAAATATTTTAATGTCTCCCCCGTTTCTTTTCAATAAACTTCTACTAAGAGCTTTTCAGAATATTCATGAGAATGTCTGTTCTTTTCAGGTGGGTGTATTCAATTGGCTCTCTGCGGTAAGTAATTATTCGTTTTTTCCATCGGCGGCGTCACCCAGGTGAAACTTAGTTACCACGGGACTTGCGACTTACTCGTTTAGTTTTCGCTGAAAACGACTGCAATTGTTAATTAAATCTGTATTCGTGTTGCAGACTATATTAGTTTGAGAGTTTGGCTTTAAAATGTGATTATGAAGTTTGATCATGTTAGTGATACGTGTGAAGAATTAATATTGTCCAGGAATAAACAGATATTGAGGGTAAGAGTTTCACATCACTTAAGGAGAGAATGACGTCGATATTTGTCAGTAACCTACCCATTGTGCTATATATTTGCAAGTAAATTGAGGCAAAAGGATTTTAGTCTTGGAGAGACTGGTATTTGACTTCCACAGCCCAATCAGGTACAGTTTGAAAATAAGAAGTTAGAAAATATTTGTTCAAAATTGCATTGTAAGTACTTCTGCTGCAATTCTGAACAAATATTTTGCTCAATAACTGAGATTAAAAAAACTGAAGTGTTAATCGACTTTTGTTGCTGACTGTACTAGGCGACACGCGAATTCTAAACTTAGACTGGTTCACAGACTGAACGCTATTTTGGGAGACAAAGAACGGACGGTCATATTTAATTAATGGGGTATCAAATTACCACTGACCATCACTCGTCACAGATGACAGATATCCGCTTGCAACATTATTACGTCCACAGCTTAATCATATAACTCACTTACTGAACAAAGCGAGCGAAACTTTAGAAGAGGTCATAAATTATTTACTACAGTG
This sequence comes from Luperina testacea, assembly GCA_927399505.1. Classification (NCBI taxonomy): domain Eukaryota; kingdom Metazoa; phylum Arthropoda; class Insecta; order Lepidoptera; family Noctuidae; genus Luperina; species Luperina testacea. Next base: position 9,362,767 of record OV656771.1, read on the forward strand.
TATCCGTTTTCCGGCTGAGGCACTGTGACGAAATTGCTACATCATTATCCGAACACTGTAGCTAATATATAGACACAGTGTAGCATATATATGAGTGAGTTTTGGTTCCGAGGCCTTTACCCTATTAACCTGTGACCTTATTACGGGGGAATATTTTATTAAATATACATTTTAATCTGTAAGATGAGAGTGACAGAGAGGGATAGATATCGATAACTCTTGTCGCAGTAATTAATTTAAGAAGGGACGGGTTTAAATTATAAATGAGACATTAGAGATTTGGGCCTTTGTCGTTAGGCACAGGTTCTCTTTCAGGGATCTTAAATAATGAGAGAGAGGTCATAAGGTTTATAGAAATGGATCGGAGAGAAAAGGTTTTATGCTCGTTTAATGTGAATATTTTAGTGTTGAAAGTTTGGAAAGAAATGTCTATCTCTTTATCGGCTAATATTAAGTGCTTTTTAGGCGGTGCAAACACTTTAAATAAATCTTAAAGTTTCGTACATTTTAAGAAATGCCTGCCTAGAGATTACATTGTTCAAAGTGTCAAAAAAAAAACGGCCAACTGCGAGTCGGAATTGCACACGAAGGGTTCTGTATCACAAGGCAAAAAAACGGCGAACGCCCCTTTAATTTTTAACTTTATTTTTATTATCTGTTGTTATAGTGGCATTACAACAACAGTCTGCGAAGATTCCAACTGTCTACCTATTACGGTTCATGAGATACAGCTAGCTAAAAGACAGATTAAGATCCCTAAAAATAAGTTACCATTCCAGGAGCGACTCCGTTTTATTTATAACTTATGTCTAAGAAGGCGGATCTGCTTAAATACCCAAAGCAACAATCAAAGTAGGTATCTGACTTAAAACACAAGTACAAAGTCTGCCAAACACAATAAACCCAATTTGACAACGACAAGAACTATCAAGAAATCAATTCGACAATATTTTAAGACGTGAAGAAGTCACGTCCTGTCCGTGGCCACTGGAATGACACCCTGGGGAGAGGACGTAAAGATTAACGTGGCGAGTCTGTCCTCGGGCCTAAATCACATTATGGCCCCCCTACTCTTTGTTTAATGCCGCCTTAAGATGGACGGCCTTTGTCAATGAGGCTGTGATTTTTCTTCGTAGCTACCTGTATTTTTTTAAGACTGTTTTGGCTAGTTGATGGGGTTCCATTTTTAAAGGCGGGTATTGAATATTGATAGGACGTTAGCCAAAGCATAAGAAGATGTTCGGTAATAATTTTGATGCTAACAGCTTTATCCATTGTACAGACGCCAGCATATTAAGCTACTATAATCTGTCAAATTTCTTTAATAGATTTTCAACTTTATCACAACAGCATAAAGTTCAAGGTTGATTGGGAAATTTTGACAGTTTCGGGTAGCTTTATGTGCTGGCGTCTGTGCTTATAAGTAATATTAGACAAGTAACGTAGGAATTCTTTAATCCTGAATTATTAGTTCTCAGCTATGAGAAAACTGATATAAAGGGAAACTGATAGCTACCTCAAATACTGTTGCGTGGAGTAGTTGCGGATATTTTGTAAAAAAAAAAAACATTTTAAAGAGTGTCTGTGACAAGAAGAACGGACAGAAAACTCCATTTTCTTGTCCGTTCTTCTTCATAGGAACCTATTACGTTTTGGAATGGGCCACTAGCTTCATCTTTCTTACTGATAGACTCCATTATAATCAATAGTGCCTGTAATTGGTATAATTTAAATAAATGCTTTGAGTTTTCAGTAAAAATCTACGGATCCTGCGCCTTCTAAGACAGTTTATGTAGGTATTTTAAAGAGATGGGATAAAAAGTGATTATTTAAAGAAAAAAATATTGGCATATGAACAGAATTTTGCAACACCCTTTTTGTATACCTTACGTGCTCGACCTCCCACAAAAACGTCATCTGGTTCAAAAAGCAAAACATTTCCCAACTTAACCATCCTTAACTTTCAAGACCCAAAAATATCCATCGACAACGCTTGTTTTTCCACCCTTGATTGCGAAACTTTTACGGTCCGTTCAACACAAAAAATGTTGAGTAATTTTTTGTTAGGCTGAGTTCAAACGCTATAACGACATATTTATTGGTCAGGACATATGAGGTCAGACTGTCGCGGGAATATAATGTGGCCAAAATGGCCGGACACGTGGCCTAATATTTTTTGTTTGGCCGTAAATAAAATTTATTAGACTAATCTCCTGTTGGTGAATGTATCATATTATTTATACCTATCGTTCGTACATAATGGAAAGTTTTAAACGATGTTCTTCAGTGCTTTTAAATTGCACAGGCTTGATCGTTTTTAGGATATTTTAGTGACCAATTTGTACACACATAAAAATTCTATCGCGTCCCGTATATATCAGTGATATTAAAAATAATTTGGTCACAAAAAGTTCATGCTCGTGTATTTCTGGCTGGCTTACCAACTTAAAAACCAAAAAATAAATGTATATTCTAACTCATGTTAAACAACTCTGTTGAACTGAAAATCTTGTGTAGATTAGTTTATTCTTGATATTTCATAGTTAGTTTTTCAGAGTTATAACTCTGAAAAACTAACTGACTGACTAACTAACTGCTTGATAGTGATAAATCAGTATCAAGCTTTTTTCATTGTTCTCAAACTTTCTAACTTTCTTACGCGTATCTAGGAGAGCTTTAGAGCTCCGATAGTACTTCCCATTCTTCTCCATTACTTCACTCGAACAACACAATTTTTCTTCAGATTAAAAAAAAAAACATTCTACTTTATCACAGTCAATATTTCTGTCAACCAAAGCTCCGTGGGTGGACTTTTTTTTACTAAATTCAATCTTTCCTAGATTTCCAATAATTTAACAGTAATGTATCAGTAAGCTTTTCACACTTGTTTGCGCACGTCACGGCGTGTTAATGACAGGTTTCACGTAATGTTGATACATTATATAGTATAGGCAGAACTGTAGGTATGTATTGTATGTATCGACGTGGGTAAACAATTGGGGGTGACAGATGCAGTCGATGTTTTGAGTGTAATTAAAATATAGTTTGCGTTGAGGAGGGCCGAAAAAACAGGAAATTCGGTTGAGTAGGTTTTTGGAAACTGGCTTCTGAGGTCGCTTTGGAGGTTGAATGTAAATTATAAGTTAACTATAATATTGTTAAGTTCTTCAACTTTATGATAGCAACCGCTATTTAAATGAGTAAATTAGATTGAATTTTGATTTGAGTATAACAGGGCCTAAACAATTTAAAACACTTTTTATTTTGTTTCAACAAAATATTTCTCATATGAAAAGCGAGGTCGATAAACTCTCGTAGCATCGTAGGCTGTAAATCAGCGCGTGACGTCACACCGCAGAGCACGTCGACCGGCGTAGCGGTCGTAGCACGTAGCTCGTAGCGCTACGTACTTCATAAATCTGTAGCACCGTAGTATAACAATGTTTCAGCAAGATTATTTTGTTATTGAATGTAGACATCTATTCTAAATTGATTATTGTTTAATTTTTTGAGTTGATGGTGAAGAAGAGGATATGAAATTAAGTGAAATTATTTATTTTTTAACTGTTTAAGAGTAACAACATACCTGGAACTCTGTTTGGCCCATTTACCACAAAAAAGAAACTAGTTTTTGCAAATTAAATTTTTGGTAATACGCCTAATTCTTTTTATGTTATTTAAAATATGTAGACAGTCATGTGTCGCAAAAGAAGTATTATATAGTATAAATAACGAAATTGTATTTAAATAAAATGACAAAAAAAAACAAAGAAAACATAGTATGTGAAAGCCAATTATCACGAAATATTACTCCATATTACTACAGCTATTATTAAATTGTCACAGCATAAAACAAATTACGAAAACACAGATAAAATCTCTCTATTACCGCCTCATACCTACTGCTAGTTATTTATTCTAAGGGCTGTTCAACTTCGTCGACATTGAAAACCCTTTACAGATGTCAGGCGAGGAAGGGAGTCCCATAGACCCTTATTTAGGGAGTAACTTAGAGACGGATAGGTTTCGTCGAAAGTTTCCGAAGTTTACTATTGGATTGAGAGAAAGAAACTAAGTACTTACGATTGGCATGTCTCCCTATTTATCAGTAAGTAGTTAGATTTAGACGTATTACTTAGAATTTCTTTGATTTAAATTTTTTTTCGGAATGGCCAAGATTTTGAAGTGAAAACTTCTTTAGCGGCGCTGTGTACTTTTTTTGGAATGGGTAAAAACTTCTAAACTCGCGTCAGGTCACGTGACCCTGATCGAAAATTCGTAAGACGTAAAACGTAAGACGCGTGTTGTTGAGGACAGCGCCATCTATGCACATCGGGAAGAACTACGAGGGCCTCGCGTACTAACTACGTAGTTCATCCAACAACGACGAGATGGCGCTGAACCACGGATATATAACTGACGACGAGCTCCATGCGAGCGGCTTGCTTCTCTTACCACTGCCGCGACCAACACCACGAACTGAAGTCTATCCTGTGTGCTTATTTGTAAATCTGAATAAATTCCTTTCACGAGAAGAATAAACCAGTCACTTTGGTCATCATACCTGATTTGCAAAAAACCCTATAAAATAAGGAACACACCTTAACACGCGTGTTTTGTTTATAAGACGATTCACAAAATACACTCGTAATTGTTCAAGTTTTCACTTCTGTCGGCACTACCGGAGTGCCAGTGTTTTTTTATCAAAAGCAGGCTTAATTTAAGCTTTCTTTTTATCTTATCGCTGCGTCTAAAGCCTTCAAAAGCTAGTCAGCAAAAAATCTGGTACCTACTTGTCGAAATTTTAACAGTAAGTTTTAAGATTTATACCAGTCGGTATAACATGGTTCGGTGGCACGAAATTGATTCAGTTTGAAAAGGCACAGAAATTAGTGCCGATAATATCATGGATACACATACACGGAACAAACATTATATGGACATAAACGTCCACAACAATATTGTGATGTTAGAAATTATAAAAGTGCACATTATATTATGGTTAATTTTTTATCGATTTTTATGTTTAGGTACACGAGTCAATTAAGTATATAAGCAGAAACCACACACAGTTAGTGGTATTGATACATTCATACATACATAGATAAATATTATAGAATAGAATAGAATACTCTTTATTATGTACACAATATAATAAATGATAAATGTAATTTATGATTGATATATGTTTAATTAACCCTACCAAATAATTATTATATACCACAACCTATAACAGCCTGATCTCAATAAAATAAAATGTTATATTATTTATTTAATTTTAAAAGCATATTTTTAAAATTGCTTATTGTTAATTTGTGTCCTAAATTTATTTTATTTTAAGAATTAATTTCATAATTTTGCTGTGCCCTACAAGGTCCATAATTGTACCTTAGCTTTAAGCCTTTGTAACGCATCTACAACATTATGGAATGCAAATAAATATATGAATAAGTTGCTTTTACAAAAGTATTCTGTAGAAATTCCAGTGGAAGTTTAAAACAAAAGACTAAACAAAAACATCTTATGATAAATAGGGTGTAAAATAGTTAATTAACATTGTGAGGCTGCAAACAAAATAATAAGCTCTTGGACACAGTCCAAGGATTTGGGGTGAAAGCCGATATTAAAATCATGCAGCTGCGTATAATGTTAATAGACTACATGAAAGTATATTATTAAACAGCGTAATAAAATTGTGATTTAATGATTTCATTCTGTGCTTGTAATACCACAAGTAATGCATAAATTATGACATAAGTAATTACCATACATCGCCTTCAGAAATTGAAAATATGCTCCAAGATCTAAGCACGGCAAGTCTTGAGGTTGGACTTTCAATGAACAGATACAAGACACACATACACACACACACACATCAACAGCACGAAACGTAGGGTCGAGGTAGAAGAAAATGGGTTGCAATATGTCGATTAGTACACATACTTGGGCCAGATGGTGGAGGATGGTGTAGGTGTCTTTCAGGAACGGACAAGACAAGGAAGTCGAAAGACGAGTCCAAAATTCTTGGTAGACCTACTGAGCCTTTAAAGAACACATGACAGGTAGTCTAGATATCCCTAAAAAGAAAACTTACCGACATATACTAATTACCTAATACGACAAAAAGTTTTATTTTCTGGTCATCAAACATGTAGACTTTAAGCTGCAGACAGTAATCACTTAGCAAATACCTGTCGACAAGTCCTCTGCATCCCCCTTAACACGGAGTAGCAAACTTTAGCACATATCTGTGTTAATTATTCTGCAGTATCGAATACGAGTGAGACGTGCGTTGCGTACAAGTTCTGTGTCTCTTTGAGTTAAAGTTTGCATCTCTATACACGTATATTTCTAGCTTTTTTTATCAATTAAGTATTATATTTTGGAATGAAGAGAGTTAGGTCCTTTATACTTGTTTGATTAGTCTTATCAACCGTTCACACGGTTTTATACTGCACGAAATTTACAATATAATGGCATGTAAACGTAGCCTGCCGTTGGGTTATAAATACCTCTCATCAGTTTAATGTTATTTAAAACAATAATCGTAATATTAGTAGTAAAATTGAAAGCAAATAACGAATAGCTAAAAATGTATTTTTTAGCTATCACTTAGTAACCCAAAGATATGTCATGCCTATCATTCTGCCTTGTCTATTAACCAATCTAACTACATCTACAAAAACCCAAACGATGAAATTACACCTTCTGTCTACAGCAACACACACACAAAGACCTAACATTACCACATTGTCAAACGCTTTCAAAGTATCAGGTGTGCAACATGAATACCTAATCTTAATGGAGTAGGTACATGTACCACAGATAAGGGACAGAATAAATCATCGAGCGAGTGTACCGCCAAGTTCCCGGTGGGAAGAAACAGATTGTACCATCGAGTCTCGTAAGAATAAAACTGTTTTATCGCGATTTCATGGGGACTTAAATGTTTGAGATGTCATAAATGTTTCAATGTGAAAATGGGGAATTAGAATTAATAGTCGATTAAAAAAAATAAAATATTGCAACGAGCATATTAGAAGTGTCTCGTTTGATAAAATTTGAATAAGAGTGTTGAAATCTACGCGGTTTTTTTAATCATTGATTGCATTTCCCGACGGTGTGTGGAGGGACACTTAGGCAGAGCTGTATAGACAAATCACATAGTTACCCAGTGTTTATAGGGTCCCATGTAACAGGGGACGTTAAGTCACTAATCGGCCATACATCTATATAGAATCCAGACTGCTGATAATTTTTATCTATTCACAATTGGGCAATACAACATAACTTACATCTTAAGTAAACTTAAAGAAACACAACACTGCATGCCCTAAAATAATGAACACAGCATGCACAAAGTATGAGCTAGTTAAAATTTATTATAATCTACATAGTAGCGCCTCGCAATTTCATCCGCATAAGTATCGATCACGTGAGAATGTCGGAATAAAAAGTATCCTATGTGTTATTAACTATCAGTGTGCCAAACATCCAAATCCGTGTCCGTGAAGTTCCGTGAAGTTTTTGCGTGAAAAAGTAATAAACATCCATCCATCCTCGCAAACTTTCGCGTTTATAATATTATATTAGGATAAGCTTTATAATATACTGCCATTGGACATGGTTGCAAATTAGTAAAAACTAAAGTCCCTAATAATGGATTATCTTAAGTAGTTATTTAGTTGTATAAATCAACACAACACCTTTTTTTTTTGTTTGAGGATGGTAAATCAACAAATGACTCCTCCCGCTCTGGGTGGAGCGGAAGGGAGTGTCAGATTCTTACTGACTAAAACCCACCCGTGTTCCTTCCTTCGCCCTTTATGTTCCGGGCCAGCGGTAACCCTTTCGGACAATCCCGCTGATCAACACAACACCTCACATTGATTCGGTCGTAATGTAGGTACGTTGCTTGCAAAAACAAAGAGGTGTGGGAATACTTCAATTGAAAGAGATACCAACCTCTATCTGTGTCTGTTAACCAACTATGTGCAGGATGTCTGTGCGAAAAGAAGAAAAAATAAACTGGGAATTATTAATGGAGAATACACGGTAAACATTTCAAATACCAAAGCCTAAACAATTACAACTTAGCATCCCATTCGAGAGCAAAGTCTACGAAAATGTAAATATTTGTCGAGTAAATCACACCACGAATTACAAACATTTAAACGGCTTTCAAATGTTACATGTTAATTACTGTACGAGTGTACGTATGTAAATACTACATACTTATCACTTTAATCCTACAGTTGAAAATATCTACAAAAAACTGCTTTCACTCTGAACATCTGAGCGGACACGATGCGGTCACGAGAACGAAATAATTCTCGCAAAAAAACCTCGCTTAGATAACATTTTCCTACAGCACCTAAATCGAAAATACGAAATTGATCTCTATATCGCAAGCCATAAATAACATTTTTAATATCGCTGCGAATTTTCCTGCAAATTTCAGGTTGCTGGACCGATTTTGGAACTAATCCCACCGTGTTAGAGGTAATAATTGCGTGTGTTATGTGATGTGGGGTTTGTAGGCGCCAGCGTTCGTCACGTTTAAATATGATTTATGCAAGTAATTTAGTTAAGTACATATAGACATTACGAGCTGCGGATAGATTAAAATGTTCTTCGGATCGTGGATCCTTTTGTGGTGTCGTATCCTTGTCGCGGCAATGAATTATGTCCTTTACCTCAGTAGAACAACGCGGTGTGAAAATGACGTCATTCGAATATTAACGACATTGCTTTTAATTATAATATCGTTATTACATTTGTGTGACATGTCTGTGTTATTACGTTATATGGGTGACACGAGCTATAATTTTAGTATCTTTATTACTTTATACGTGATTAGTATAATGATATCCTGCAAATTAAGATATATAAATAATTGTGTGTGCTGTTGGTATCTCGGAAATGAGTCATTTCTTGACGACTTTCGGGGTCACATTTTTTTGCCCTGAAGCACACTAATTAACTTCCTCATAGAAAACATACAGGAAATAAAGAAACTGGTTTAAAGACCTAAGTTTAAATATGAAAGTCAGACCAAGCGTTTAGGGTTTTTTTCTGTTAAAACATCCCCAAAAATGCGCAGAAAGTTTATTAAAAAAAATAAAGACCTAGCGTTTAGGGTTTTTTCTGTTAAAATATCCCCAATAACGTGTAGAAAGTTTATTTACAAAAAAAAGGCCAAGCGTTTAGGGTTTTTTCTGTTAAAATATCCCTATTAAAAACAAAAACGACGGGTTGCACTCCGGGAGTGCCGGCAGAAGTGAAAACTTGAATATTAACGTTGTGCATTTTTAATATTTTGGAATGGTTAGAGAATAATTTTGTACGAATTGCTTTCATTATCAGTATAAAAGTACTATTATTTATGTGGTGGAATACAATATTCATTTATTGCGCTATCGTACACAAACATGACAATTTATATTACATTAAAAATTTAACACTTCAGAACTATTACAATTATTTTACATTAAAAAGTTTATCTCTTAGGAAAATCAACTTCCATCCATAATTTCAACGACTTTTTCATCATCATCATTACCAGAACCATCATCGCTAATCACATGGTACTGAGAATTGAGAAGAAAGAAAACTGAGAGTTTTATAGGTTTAAAATATATATTAAAGGTCTATCTTTAAGTATTATATAAGGAATACAGTTAAACTATAACCAATATCATATTTAAAAGAGCTTATTTCATATTTCTTATTACATTTTAAGGCTGAATGACGATTCCTTTGCTCTATTCGTGCAACGCGACGCGACGATGAATTAAAAGTCAACATGACATAACAATAACAACAACCGATGACGCGACGCTAACAAAATCACTTGAATTTGTAGTTTTTAAACTTTTGGGTGCTTGATTATTTGTATCAGCGAGTGCTTTTAACATAGGTAGTTCTGTGACTAAGAGGATAAATACAACTACCTAATGAAATGTGAGTATTATGATTTTTTCACTGATAGTATATGGCTATTACGAGTATTGTATGATACACGAGATATTAATAAAATTTAAGTAAATTACATGATTAGCTATTGTTTTACTATAATATGTACGTATAACTTTATTGTTGTAACGTAACATTGTGTGTTTTAGCATGCCAAGAAGTGCTATACTTTCATTACATAATATGAAAACTGTATAGGTACTTGGAAATTATAATTTTCATATTTAATTTTGTAGAGTCCTAAGCAACCCCTAAGACGACCTACTGACCAATTACTGCCTGTAGAACAATCTACTAGAGGCATGCTCCAGACCGAACAGTCCACACCTTCAATACCAGTAAGTTAATTCTAATAAAATATAATAATGTAATGTTATATTTGCAGGGCGAACGGACATACAACCAGGCCCATCTTTGTATAGGGAAAATGTGCCAATGGAAAACCAGCCTAATACAGAACAAAAGGTGAAGTTTTAAATAAAAGTCTTACAATAATATGTTTTAACTTTATAATGGATATTTAGATAACTTTTTTTTGTATTACAGTTTGAGGCTAGATCACCACTTGCAGTCTTGCAATGCGTCATCATAGGAGTAATGCCCCAATTGCATCTTCATGTAAGGTTAACTTAATTATAATTTGGTTAATTATTGGTTTAGTGTAAAAAGCACTACATAGTAGTGGTCTCACTTTTGATTCCCGGGTTGGGCCAATTTGTTGGGATTTTCTGTAGGTTTTTTCAACAGCAGCCCTTATTCAATCAAGATCAAGATATAGACTACATCTAATAGAATCAAGATATAGACTACATCTAATATGTATACTACATTGTAATATCTATTCCTTTAGAGGGAGAGTGATGTGATGTTGATGATACTTACATATTTGTTTTACCTCTGTATAGTAATTTGTTGCATTTTTATGTTCATAGCATCTCGTAGGCATCGAACGGCACACCGCCGTCTGATCCAGCACTCACCACCTTCTCAAAGGCAATCCAAATGGCGAGCCTGACTGAATGTTTTGTCGCCATTAAAGAGAGGTGTTTGGAAAATGAGAGACTTCTTATTGACAACCAGCAGAGGATGTTCGACTTTTAAGGAAATAAGTGAGTCATGGTCAAGGCAGACCCAGGCACTGCAGGATTTATGAGCATCCATCAGTCGAGGAAGTTGAATCTCCAAAACATGGATCTACTACTATGTTTAGATAATTTTAAGTTTATTTAAGATGGATGTTAAGAAGTTTAAGTATAAGAACTGTTTTTTTGTAGTAAATGTCAATGTTTGTTAGCGGGCATGCTCTTTATGCCTGCAGGCTTTTATTTAGGTACTTATTTAATTTTGTTTTGCTTGGGTAGTTTTCATTGTATATACTAAATTATTTAATTAAATGTCCTGTTTCTTGTAATGTTAATTACTTTGCATACCTACTATTGTATAGAATCAAGTTTTTCTAACTGAATATCAAAAGTCATTTTGAATAAATGATTTTTGATTTGATTGATTGTTTTTAATAGTAAATAAAAAAGAAAATAATGCAGTTATCTGTTTAATTTCTCATACCCCTGTATACACTCTTACCCATTTAAAAATATAGTACAAATAGGGACTAAGGTATAAATAGGCACATATTATTATAGGCTATTGATATTATACTAATCATATACACCTTAAACACCACACTTTAAATACACACCTTAAATGTTATGACAATTGTTGATTATAATAATATTTTTATTAATAATTTAAATACCTATTTATTGTATCTAATCAATAATGGTGAGTATATTCTATCTAAACACGTTAACCACATCTGTAAAGGAACGCATAAATTGTAGATACAACATGCTCGCCATAATTGATTAACTAAATCTCGCCTACTTATCAGCCTACTCTCTAAGTCATCATGTGTTGGAGCCTGATGTGTCAGGATTCCAAGTAACCTAGATTCTTCATCTAAGTCACATTGGTCTCATCATCATAGGAGCTGGTAGCCCGGCTCTATTACATATGTCGTTTAAAACACAGGAAGCCATCACAATTTCTCCCACTTTTATAGGATCATAGTACAATACCCTATGTACTAATAAACATCTGAACCGTCCTTTCAGGATTCCAATAGTCCTCTACACTGTTTCTTGCACTGCTGTGCAAATTGTTGTAATGGCTCTGGAGTCTCAGTTTCTGAATTACTAAAGGGAGTCATTAAATAAGGCCTTTGAGGATATCCTGAGTCACCTGAAATCAATGAATGAAGCTAGAATTAAGTGCAATCTTGACTTGTGTTTAAGTTATCATTGTATTGTAAATAATAACTTCGTGGATTGCCCTAGAGGCAGAAGACTGAGATATGTATGTGTCTACATTCTTCCCAATGATTTTTTGGTAACTTCCATTAGCCAAAAATGATAGTGTGCATAATATCTGAAACATCAGGAATTCAATAGGCTTTTGTTGGTGTGTGGTGAGGTATACCCATCATATCTCAAGAAACCTAGATGTAAACAAACCTTTAGCCTCTTGGTTAAACCACTGGAACGAAGTCGCGGACGCATATATGGAGTTAAGTCATCTTCCAATATATTAATTAAATCCTCAGAAAGCCTGTAAATATGGATAAAATCTGTATCACGGAATATTGTTTTAAACTTTCGTATTTGTTTCGCCTGTCGAGCTTTCTTCAAATTATCACTTTTCTTAGCTTCTTCTAATAAATGTAGCTTCAATTGTGTAGTAAAAGAATAGAAATATTTAAAAAATTAAGTACAGTTTATTATTTTTGTCAGTCTACGCCCGAATATTTAGAGCTTTTTGATTTGACAGTTAGAATCGAGGCTGTGGGCGAGACGTCTGACGTTTTACGTCTTACGAATTTTCGATCAGGGTCACGTGACCTGACGCGAATTTAGAAGTTTTTACCCATTCCAAAAAAGTACACAGCGCCGCTAAAGAAGTTTTCACTTCAAAAAACCAAGCGTTTAGGGTTTTTTCTGTTAAAATATCCCCAATAATGCGCAAAAAGTTTATTTGACGCTCCGCAGTATAGCATAATCAGCCTATAATTTTCCCACTACTGGGACACAGGCCTCCTCTTTTCGAGAGAGAGTGGGCTGTAAAGTACCTCACGGGCCCAGTGCAGGTTGGTAGATGTCACATGTCTTCGAACTTTTGGTTCTAGGACATGCCGGTTTCCTCACGATGTTATCCTTCACCGTTTTCCCCAGTATATCTTCACTTAACTGTGCTAAAGTGTTGTCTCAAATAAAATGCTGAAGCTAAATTATTATGTCAACCTTCAAATTCCAAAGGATTATGTCCTTTATAATGCGCACAGCAAAAGAGTGGAACTCTCTACCTGCGTTTGTGTTTCCGAGTACATACAACCCGAATCTCTTTAAAGTAAGAGTGAACAGGCTTCTTCTGGGTAAGCTCACTCCATCGTAGACTTTGTCTCTGTCACCTCTGATCTAGACTAGAGTCAAGTGCAAAGCCATTTCAAAAAAAAAAGGAGACAGTCAGACATTACCCAGCACATAAGCTCCCAACACTAAAACTCTTGTCTAGAATAGAATATAACAGGAGAAATACCATTCTAGTACATATTTATGTCAAATGACTAGTGTTGTGTCGTGTCTATTTTAGACTACAATGCCTCTGGGTGTGACGGAGTACGGACGACGTATAAAATTTCCATACACAGAGTTCAAGGCGAAATGAGGTGTGATTTATAAGCGGTAGCGGGTTTCGCATGTCAAAAGAAAGTCTAGTTTTGGAGATTACAGTGTCTTAAAATATGGTTTTTCGAGCCTATACCGGAACTGAAAAGAAAATGAAGACATGCTTCTAAGCATGGAAATTATATGATTTTACAACTAACATGTCAAAAGCCAATCAATCGACTCAGAGCCAGTCAGTTAGCAAGCCTTTACCGGATACGTACAGATTAAATAAGACACTATTTCAAAAACTGAGACTAAGTAAATCTAATCTATGGAAGTGTGCAACATTTAATGTAAGGTTTGGATTTTTTAATATTGGTGGCTGTTCCTATTTAGAACCATCACCGTATTTTAAACCATCTAGTTTCAGTTTAAGAGCCATCTAGCAGGTATAAGACCTAAGAAGTTTTGTTAGAAAAAAAATAAAGAAAATATGTTTGCAATATTTTTTTCCTACGACTGTCCGCAGACAAAATCGTGCATCTTAGGCGACTTCTTCTGACTTGTACCACAGCCTATGGCTAGTATGACTCACCAGCCGCCTGGAAAACTCTTCAGGCGGTCACGTGACTCCCCATGACGTAAGCATGCGCGCATCGTGCGAACACTATTGACATAGAATGTGATTATGCGCAGTATTCAATATGTAAATGCTGTCGTCAACTCCATTGTACATCATTGTATGTAGATGGGATTAAATAACGAAATAGTCAAAATAATTGACTGTCTTTCGTGGAAAATAGCAATGACATGCTGGAGTGACTTTCAATTGTTTTTTATTTTCATGGGAAATGTACTTGCGTGGGTGTCCGTCATTGTGTGAAATTAGTGCTATGTTTGGTGTGAATTTCTATATGATGAGCTCAAATGGATGTCCATATGCCAAAGAAGAAGTTTGCGCGCTTTGATAACGCTTTTTTCCCTTCTCAACTCTCCCACTCCTCTTTCTTATCTCGTGTCTCACTTCCAAAATCTATGTTCTTCATAGAAAAAAAAAAGAAAACGAAAAAGATTGTTAGAAGACCGCACATTCTTAAATCTGCGTTCTTCTAACAATCTTTTACTACTCTGTCCTTCTCATATTTCTGACTTTGTTCATTCTTCCTTTCATATTCGGTCCGTTGTTTTTTGGAAAGCATTAATTCCTCTTGATATCAGGACGGCCACCAGTCGGTATGCATTTAAGCGGAAATTGCTGAGTTATTTTCAAAACAAATAACGTAGAGTCTTAACACCTCTCTCCCTTGAATTTGTATATATATTATAGTAAATTGTATGTATGTGTATATAACCTATTTATGTATTTGTGTACCTAGTTTTAATATATTTTTTTTTATTATTGTTCCTTTCAACCAAAGCACCTGCCATCTAATCTCTTCACCACCTTTGGTTGACTGGTAGAGAATGCCTAAGGCATTAAGTCCGCCTTTGTACCTTTTTGTGCGAAAAGTTTAAATAAATAAATAAGGCAAGAAATTTCACGTGGAAAAAGTCGGCAGAACCTAGTAATATTATATTTGTTTGCTGGTACCCAAAAATAAACCAACCCATACATTTGTTTCTGCCAAAAATGATTAATGCCGACAGAACCTGTAGCAATATGGCGTCTAACGTCTAATTTACCGACAGGCTACTTTATTTATTTCCTCTTACAACTTATTTAGGGGTCGTCCTAATGATGTATCGTCGTAATATATGGCGATTAACTTGCAGTTCTGACCGGCCCCTTACGGTGCAAGTGCAAGGATATTGTTGGGAACGAATGTTCCTTTCACACGCGATCGTACTTTAGAAGAAGAATTAAGTGGTTAGCTGTTCGGTGATAGATTTGTTGTAGTTTTCGTGGTGATGTAGTATTTAGGGTGTAGGTAGTGTATGCGTGATAAATATCGGTAAAAATCCTTGCCCATGATTGAGCAACTACAGACTACAGAGGGGCAATTCTCGAAATTTTAAGTACGTTCACAGGACATTTTGACAAGTTTTTGATATTGTTTGTCGCTGAGATGAGATTACTGAGCCTAGATTTTGAACGTTTATAATCACGGGATTTGGCCTTTTGGTCTGTTGTTCAATCATGAACAGGGATTTTTGAAGTGAAAACTTCTTTAGCATCGTTGTGACTTGAAATTTTCTGAAACGAAAAAGCGACAGTAAAAAGAGACATATAAGATTTAACGTGGGAGAAAATGAGACAGAAAGCATTATACAGTGTTTTTGAGTGTTATTGCGTGTTTTTGAGTGTTTTGAGTGTCTGGATGGATGGATGGATGGATGGATTGTATAGTGATTTGAAGGTTTCACTTCTACCACGTGTGAATTGCACACATGCTGTTTTTTTACTTCATTATTTATTACTTAGACGTTTTAATGATGCAAGCTAGGTGAAGCTAAGGTCTTCTTTTACTAGGTTGGAAGGTACAGACCAGCACATCAAGCTATCCGAAACTGTCAAATTTTTCCAATCAACTTTGAACCTTATGCTGTAGCGATAAAGTTGAAAATCAATTAAAGAAATTCTGTACCTACTGAAGAAGAGATGTTTAGTAAAAAAAAGAGGGTGTGTGCTTATGACCACACGAAAGAAGTGATAACTTATATGAGCCGTGTATATGCGGTTCAGCGCCGAGTACCTATACGCAATTTAGCGTCGCCGACCGACTTGTGCCGAGTATAGCCGATCTAGCGGCAACGACCCGAACGTGACGGTTCAGTTTCTTTTATTGCTCAGAAAGAACACAAAGTGCGCCTAAAAAATTTTCACTTCAAAAAGTATTAACAATTTAAACATCTTCCTTTTCAATAAAAGTAGGTAGCTAAATGTTAATAATGTCCATGGCTAGGTAGGTACATTAAACTCACCTATCCAATACAAAACAACTGCGTGTCTTATATGTCATTGACGTCATTGAAATAATTTATTGAGGTAGATACTTAATATCTACGTAAAATTGTTTCTGTGTAGGTAATTCAACTTTTTCGTGCACATGTAAAACATAAATTACATCACGCCTTGTTCCCCAGAAGGGCTGGTGTACTCACATTTTAACAATTCCCGTGTAATAGAAGACGATCGAGTCTGTTACCCTCCTCTACCATACACAAATCCAGCCTCTGGACTGCTACTGAGAAATTCTAGATGGAAAAATCCAATAACATTTTGCCTGACCAGGGAACTGAACCCAAAAATCTCATTTTCAGCAGTTGCACTTGCCCCACCAGACCAACGAGACAGTCACGTAAAAATGTGTTGACATTTCATTTAAATATAACCTTTTTGGAAGTCGGTTAAAAATAGTAGTAGCACACGGTTCACAAAATAAGTGGGCACCAGTGTTTTCCGTGCTAATTCGGACGCCCTGTTCAAAATAAATAATGGAATTCAGGCAATCCAAATATTTGCGATGACTCAATTATGTGACGCTAAAAAAAATGTTTACACATTCTTTGTCTGCGGTTTTCAAGAGTATTTTCCGCTTATTTATTGAGTCTATGATTCCTCTTTACATGTTGTGAATTTTTTTTTCGGGTTATGGATCATGATTAGTCGCTAGACGAACACTTGGTAATTTGCTTACAAAATGTCTTCTACTTTTTAAAATTTATTTATTTATAAAAAATTAACCTATTACAATCTTGTTTTAACCACAACGCAAAACTCTCAGGATTTATCTGTATGCTGGCGATATATCTCTCAAGCAGACCACAGCATAAATAATTTTTAATTGCATCTCAGTCCACCAATGCTTGGACAAGATTAAATAATAGCCGTGTACAGCAGACTTATAATAAAGCTTATGCATTTTTTCTTCCGTCTGTTGTCCACGGACGGTTCGTTTTCAATTAACGATATAGAAATTTTCCACGTCGTCGGTCGTAATCCAAACCGGCTGTAATGGAGCGCAAAAAACCTCTTGACGTTTTTTCTAGGCTGTGTATATTGAAAATTTTCCTTTTTTATGGCCTATAGAGTGTACAGGATTTAATTGAAAAACGTCCGTTATGACTGGACGACTTGTGAACCTTATTCGGTTTTCAATTGGCCTTCCAGTATTTTGTAGTTTTATTTTTGGAACTCTCGAAAGAAAAACAATTTTCATGCGATAAAAATGGAAGTGTATTTTTAGGTAGGGATAATATGAATAATATAGTAAATCCTAAAAACAAGCTTTAAATATTCAGAAATATTTTCGACTTCACGCGGTCAGTTTATAGTTCATTTTCACATATTAAGTCGTCTGTCTACAATATTTATGAATAATCCTACAGTCCAGCTAAAAGCATTAACATTTATGACCCAGGCAAGCGCACACAGAATACGAAATTCAAATCTCGTTTTAATTTTTCCTCCCATAAACGGTTTCAATTCAGCTGGTACTTAAACGTTCCTGATGGTAATGTTCCACGTAGCATTCTCATCTTGGCCGCCATTTTAATTGTGATTACTGGGCCGATGCGCTATTTGTATGCAATATTCGAACCTGAAACGCATTTTAAAATGAAATGGAAAAAGTGCTGTACAAAGGGTAACAAATAACTGGCTGGCTACATAAAAATACGGAACTCGAATGTTCGAGTTTTAAATTTTTTTTGGTGAATATTGTGTCATAGTTCATAGGGGTTCAAAGTTATTAAAACACCTTTTGTTTTGTATGGAAACAATAGTTGAAAATCGATTTCTATCAATTTAAATGTTTGTACAGACGCCAGCACATCAAGCTACTACAATCTGTCAATTTTTTTTAATAGAATTTTAACTTTATCGCTATAGCATTAGGTTCAAAGTTGATTGGGAAAATTTGACAGTTTCGGGTAACTTGATGTGCTGGCGTTTGTACAAGTTTTTACACGTAAAACATATTTTATACCTATTGGAAAATTTTAAATCGTTGTTTTTGACTAGCCGTTGTTATTTTTTTAAATTAGGAAATGGCATCTCGTAGTTGAACTTGAGAGGTCGTAATACTTAACCGGACTACTCAAAGCCTCTAGCCGGGGGTAACTATATTTGAACAAGTAAAGCATTTTTGTATACCCCAGTGGCGTCAGTTTCTCCTTTTTCATATTATCATAATATCATCATTTCAGTCGAAAGTCGTCCACTGCTGGACATAGGCCTCCCCCAAGCACCTCCACTTCGACTGGTTTTGTGCTTCTCGCATCCAACGGGCTCCTGCGGCTTTCTCAAGGTAGTCGGACTTGTCGTTTCGTACATCTATCTATGTATATAAAATTCAAAGTCCTGACTAACTGATATAACGCACAACCACGCACAGCCTAAACCGCTGGTCCTAGAGACATGAGATTTGGAGGGTGTGTTCTTTGTGAAGAGTAGGTATCCACTAAGAAAGGGTTTTTCAAAATTCCACCCCTATGAGGGTGATTGGGGGGACGGTGAAATTTCACGCGGACGCAGTCGCGGGCAGAAGCTAGGTATTTATGTATTTCAATAAACTCCGTACTTATTTTTGTTGCTGACGATCCTTCAGGAATAAAAACAAAAGAAAAAGCGGATCAAACCTGAATGAGAAAGTTTATAGTGGATAAGACAGAGATTAAAACAGAAGACGAAACAAGCAGGGGATCGAGGAGGGGGGTTCAGGGGATCAGACTTTAACATCTCTCATATATTGCTGCCTCTTTCTTGCTTAAAGATAAAAATAACACGTGCCTATAAATATTTTACTCTATAATATTATAGCTTAAACCTGTCCTGTACAGTAGGTCTATAAACACAATATTACAACTGTTATTTATTTATTTGCTCAATATTATTGTAGGTGCACCCATTGATTATTTCTGAAATTATTGGAAAACATACCGAGAGCATTACCTAATTGTTTTCATATCGTCCACATGTTGTGGGAATTCATTGAGGATAAATTCCTCACGCATTACAGAATTATAAAAGTCCCACATTATTTCACAATGGTACACAAAACAATGATCAATTTGCTAATAATAGAACTTAATAGTATAGGCACTTCATTTATTTTTTTCCTTTTTATATTTCACATACTCATTAGTCATTTATTCCTTAACAATAATTTATATCTGAATTTACACAAAATACATTAAAATAAAATATAACACACAAAACAATAACAAACAACGTTGATTTAACGAAATTAATTGAATTACACAAAACATACAATAATTTAAATTAGATAGCATAATCACTCCCACTTCAATCCCATTTCTGGAACACACATACATAAGTCAGGTAGGAATTACAAATAAACTTTTTATTTTAAATTGACTAACTATTAAAATAAAAATATAATAACCTAACCTAACTAAAACCATTAACAAACTGAAATATGACGTCAAAAAATTCCTCTCCGTCGCTGTCGATTGGTACTGTATCCAAGAGATTGGCGGCGGTGGCCATGTTGTTTGACAATGCTTAGCCTCTGGCTACGGAAATCAAATCAAATCAAATCAAATCAAATCATTTATTTGCATAATACATGTCAAAAAGGTGTTACAAGTATGAAAGGTACATTGTATTATAACCTACTGAGGTGTGCAAATTAATATATACCTAGCTACAGAATAAATTATAAATTGAGTTACAAAAAAAATAGAATGTCAATAAAAAATGTCAATCTATTATAACACGAGTCAGAACAAAATTTCAATAATTATTATATTTGTGGTGCCATTTCAGATAAAATAGATTCATCTTTCATTTAAATAATCATTAATTGAATAGTAACATTTTGCAACTAAGAATTCGTGCAAGCATAATTTGAATTGGTTCATTTTGTGTAGGTCTGTGATACTTTTTGGCAACTTATTGTATACTTTTGGTGCCATGCCCAAAATGTTTTTAATAAATACTGCTTTTTTATGACGTCTTACGCATATTTTATTTTTGTGTCGTGCGCTTCTTGGATGGGTATAAAGATGCAGATTTGCTTTGACAAAGATCGCCATTTCATATATATAAAGACACGGAAATGTTAGCAACTGGAACTGTTGAAAGTGTGGCTTACAGCTTTCTGTGCTCTGTATGCCACACATTGCCCTTATGCATTGTTTCTGGGCTTTGAACGCCATTTCTCTGTCTGGCGAGTTCCCCCAAAATATGAGTCCGTAGCGTAGCGTAGAAGCAACATACCCGTGAAAGTATCAACCAGCCGTTTGGAGATTACAAATTTCAGACGATTATGACCACTTACCATCAGAGGTGCTGCCTCTTACTTTGCCACTTAAAAAAACACATATACTGAAAAAAATAATTTCTTACTACACCACATTAAAGCAATTTCATTAAGACTTACTGATTTTATACAGTAAGAAGACATGGTTGTAAAACAGTAAAAGACAAAACACTAACTTTTAAAACTTGACTACTTAAAAAAAAAACAACAAAAAATAAGGAAAACTACAATTACTGTAATGTAAGTAAATTTCAATGATTTGAACGATATCACCAACCGAATAAAACAATTCATTTTGTGACCTTTTAGCTACTTAAAACGTTAAAGTTTACTGTCATGACGATAAAATTTTGCCTCAAGCTTTAACTGTTTTTGGATCAGTAAATAAAAAATACTGTTTTGAACGTTAGATTCGTATTTCAACTGTTTAAAGCAGTTCAGATTAATGATTTTTTCGTTTTTATTTACTGCTTATTTCTTTCAGTGTATAGAGACAACTGGACATGACTACACTCCTCCTAATAAACAACTTTACTCAACTGTAATTATCATCCTTCTGCCATTTTCCCAAGTCATTTGAGGTCGGCGCAGCATATCTTCTGCTTCCATATCTCTATTACCCGTCATCTCGTTTTTCTTCCACCACTTTCAGACTTCCTCTTACATACTTACTTTCTTATTCTATCCATCTCGTCCTTCAGTAGGTACCTTAATCAAAATCAGTTTCACTTAACCACGTCCACTTTACGTTGCGTGTCTCCGAGACCATTATTCAGATGGCCTGGCTTCTTGGATGAGTTGTGTGTCGAAACACGCGAGCGCTCGTGCTCAGATGGGAGCAGATTGATCCGGCCCGGTCATTAAGGTGAAAGGCTCCCTGAGGGAGTAGCATGGGGTAGCTCTGTGAAAAATAAGTAGTTAGGTCTGTGTAATGGGTCTGGTCTGTGTATTTAAAGTGGGTGTGGGTTGGTAAAAGATAAAACAACCAGTTTTTCTTTTACTTAAAGTAAGGTTGAAAAAGCAACTTCTTTGTAAAAAAATAGTTTTCTAAGAAAAACTAAACTTGTTATTTGCCATAAACAGTAAAATGGTACCTACCAAAAAATAGTCTAGATCTCCTCATATCTTATCTCACAGAGTGATTTGGTTACGTATAAGTAAATACCCATGTAGTCATTGCAATAATAATATGATCAAATAATAATAATATGATAAAATTACTCGTACTATACCTATCTACAGATAAGAGCATTCTGTGAAAACCCAAACGATTTCATGAAAGTTGGTGAACTAAAATAAAAAAAAAAATATAGGATTAATAAGTAGTATTTTACTATAGTTTGATAAGCTAAAGTGCTTATTCCGATATTTATCACCCGAATCGTCGCAGATGCTTTTTACTGGTTCAGTAGGCATTATGCAAAAGACTTTCCAGACTGAAGTAATGACCTACCCAGATGACCAGTGAGCCTTGACATTTGTCTGAATATCTTAGAAGATAAAGATTTTCTATCCTCCTGGGTTTTGTGACCTAAAAGACACACTTGACTAAACTTTACGTCCGTGATTTGCATATTTTTAGCAATCTGAGTACCCAGTCTGTACTTTTGCGAAGTTTCTTGGACGCCAGTCCGGTCATAAAATTGTTTTAATGTTTGTTCAAAATAATTAAAATTGAAGGAAAGTCAGAAGACATGATAAAAGATAAACTTAGCTCTGGGGAAACACGAGTCAGAATTATTTTATAACGTAACGTAATATCACGCCTTTAACCCCCGAGGGGTTAGGCAAAGGTGAACCTATAGTACACCCACATTTCGGCAGTTATGGTTAAGTCCCATGTAATAGGGAATAAATATAGAAAAGAGTAAAGAAGAGAGGGAGAGATAAAATATATATTTTTTTAGTTAAATCTGACAAGCACTTTTTGAACACAGTATTCTCAGAACTAAAATATACGGCTATTCTCAAAAGTGGGGTTAGGTTTAGGTAAAGGTCAAACGGCGTATTCAGCATTAGCTAAATGTTCAAAACCCAGCGCTGCTTGGTTTCCTTTGAAATACCTAAATATTGGAAACTCTTTTGAAAGCTTTGCTTCCAGAAGCAATTGACCTTAATACGATGAATTTGTTTCAGAATATTTCATACGACATAATCGTACCTACACATAAAAACTACCAAAGTAAATACATCTATCTCAAGGTCCTCAATTCGCATGTATCATGAATTCATGACAACTGATAATCTTTGCATACAAGGCTCTTAGTATCACGCGGGGAAACAATGGAGGTACACGCATACGAAGCCTTACTGGTGTCGAACAAGATTGTGAACGAGGGTCACAGTTTACTCGTGAGCCACCGAGTATTTTTAAACTGTGATCTTGTAAGGCGAAAGGGATCAGATCTGAGGATTTTATTGTTGTGGTTGTCATGAGGTGACGAAAAGCTAAGATTTAAAGTAGATACTCTTGGTTTTATAATGAATCAATAAAATGCAACATGAATCTACTGGCTGAAACGTTGTCACATGAAACTCTTTGAACCATAATGGATATAATTATATAAATCATTGGATAGAATTGTAACATTTGCACAACAAATTAGCGTTTTTACATAGGTAAACCGCAGAATAAGAAAATATGGTTTAGTCAGAACCTATTTCTATTTCCTACAATATGTACCTACAATTTATATGATGCAATAATTAATATTATGCAATATTTTAAAATTCATCATCATCATCCCGAATATTATTATTTATTTCATTATTACGACACGCGATATTTTGATGATAAAATAGGCTAATAACTATTTTATCATCAAAATATCGCATATCGTATCGAACGCAGAGATACGGCGATGGGGTTATAATTATTATATAAAGGGTGGATGGGGTTATTATTATTATATAATAACCCCATCGCCGTATCTCTGCGTTGACGTCGTGGTGGGGCTTGCGCGCTCCGATCTCTAGGACTGAAGAGTTGAAGAGTTTACTTTGCTGGAACAGGTCGAAGGTGAGGAAGCCAAGAGAGATACAGAAACCCACAGGGCATCATGTGGCAAGCTGTTGGGCAGTAGTGACCCCACGGATAATATCTCCTACGAGAAGTCTTGTTCCTCACCTCTGGCTTGCCTTTATTGGCCGTCTGGAGTGAACAATGACGAGGAACAAAGCTCCTACTTCATTCTTGCCTTTATTGGCCGGCTTGAGTGGAGATTCACAAGAGCAAACATGCTCGGAGGAAGGAAGTATTCCATAAAGATGCTGGTAGGGATCTTGACCGTTCTTCCAGGATTGTCCTGATAGCCGTAGAATACCTCTCCACTCCTCATACGCACCTCAAGAAGTCAAGACATGTTGCCCCCTTGTCGCTACGTCACCATTTAATAGTTGCGACCGTTTCCGGAGTCCTATTATTGAGTGTGCAAATCACCTCCTGCCATTTTATCCGTGTATATACAAAACATTAATCAGGCAGGGACCATAGTTCTCCCATAGTTCTTGGTAACCAGTTCACTTTAGCCACCCAAACCAATAGTCCAACTTTTTATTTTTCCATATCCTGCAATAGTCCTATACAAACCGGGGGGTTATCCATGGGTGCACCTGCATAGTGCATACATGGATAATCGTCGGTTGGTGCCGCATTTCATTAAAATTTCCTAAGGGGCCTCTGCGAGTTGGCTTCGGCCCCTTGGACGCCTTCCAAAGGACCGGGACCCCATGGTCCCAAGATATGTAAAATAAAAAAAATAATAATTTTAATAATAAGGCTTGGGGAGGCCTATGTCCAGACACAGGCCTCCCCTAAGCACCGCTACTTCGACCGGTTCTGTGCTTTCTGCATCCAGCAGATTTCTGCTTCTGCATCTTCAAATTATTATTTACTAGCAACGCTCCGCAGTTTCACCCGCACAAGTGTCTCTCCCGTGGGAATGTCGGGATAAAAAATATCCTATGTCCTTCCCCGAGATGCAATCTATCTCTCTGCCAAATTTTATCGAAATCCGTTCAGTGGTTTTGGCGTGAAAAGGTAACATACCGACAGACAGACAGACATAGTTACTTTCGAATTTATAATATTAGTAAGTATGGATAAAACTGCCATCCATGATAAACAGACCAATCTTCTCATCTACGACGTAGCAATAAAAACACATCTTCTAAAATAGGCAAAAATAAAACAACCTAGACAAAAGGGAACGTAAATATGCGTTCGTACAGCGATCAGGAACGTCATTTCACGTCATAAATCTCGTTGATCCCTGCAAGAGATCAACCCAGTACAACAGGGATGATGAATGTATATTTTTTACCAAATTTATTTCAGCTCTAGAGAATACGCAGCGTAGAAAAATGCGTTTCGTAATGGAAAATATTTTCTTTTTTTTTTCAATTTTGGTAATCTATACGAATTGTTTTCCTTTTAGAGTAGGTGAAGTTATTCATAAGAAAACATCTGTAGGGAGAAGCATTAAAAAAATATTGCTAAACACTAAACACTTGTTTTTCAAAATTATGAGTCATTTTCACCCAGTGCTGGGTCTAGTCTCATTTCATTTTATGCCCATGGGATCAATGTAATAAAATTACATAATCTATTTATTTCATTTAAAATATTGTTATAGTATGTGATCTGCCTTACTTTCGAAATTAATATAAAACTAATTATTAACACTAGGTACTAAATTAAATAACTACCTAATTAACTATACAACAAACCTTTTGGAATGGGCGACTAGAATCAATTCTATTTGTTGTAATTTCTGACGTTCAAAAGTGCCTTTTATGTGCCTATTTGAAATAAATGCTTTGACTTTGACAAATAAATACAAACACAAAAGGATACTTAGATATCGCTGTCATCCGGAAACGTGCCCAGAAGACTGGCATCATTGCCACGTTGAATGGCAGTGCTTATTCTTTGGCCAGTTAAAAATTACATAACTAATACTCGTACATACTTGTATGTCGAAATAATGCCGAAATATTGAAATGATATGACGTAATATGCAATGACAATAGGCTTTGAAGCAAATACATGAGATTAGATTAGTCAAACTATTGATTTTAATTGATAAGCCAGCTTGACGTATTGCCACAAAAAATATGATGCAAATCGAAAAAGGATGACATTCAATGACTAATGTTTTTTGCACTCGATCCTTCTGTCATTGCCAATCCTTTTAAGTAAAGCGAGGGACACACTGACGGACATGACAATGCAGACTTAAAAAAAAACAAAGTTGGTTAACATTAATCATATTATAACATATAGTCACGTGTTCTAAGACCATTTCGAAGTAACATTTGTACCAGGAATCGCAATGACGCACAGAAAGCGGAGGGACGGAGATTTTTCTGCAATGATTCTCTTTATATATAAATTTTTGAATCATAACGCATTATCGTGGGAATTTTGTATGGGATTGTATGGTGTATGGTTAGCAAAGAAATATGTTAAGATAGGTAATTATAATGCTATTATCATTAATCGAATATTCATAATATTATAAAGGATTAGTATGTACTTATGATGATGGCAAAAATAAGTTCAAATTGCAAAGATTTTAAATCTCTTTTTGAATTTACATAATATTTAGATTTCCATGAATTTGTTAACACTATAATTGTTTTTTTAACTTAGGTTTTAGCGTTGATATGCGACATCCTGACAATTTTAAAAGGCTTCAACCAGTAAATCAAATGACAACAAAAGTCAACGAAGTCGACCTTAGTATAGCAAAAACTAGTTTTAAATTCAAATTCAAATATCTCGCGTCACCTATGGCACTCAATTAAAAATGTAAATGTATGGAAATTATATTGAAAGTGCGCAAGTAAAATTAAGTAGTTAATATGTTGTTGCTAACCATACACTTTGTAGTCTCGCACAACCAAAGGGCTTCTGCGAAAAGTTTTACTAAGGAAACTTGATGAGTAAAATTAGTTTTAAGAAGCGCTGAGTTTGACTATTTATAAGTTTGTCAGTTCTGGTAAGGTGGAAGTACTAGCGGTTTCCAAAAGAAATATGAATCGTTGTCTATTTTTATTCCTTTATTAAAATTCAACAGTCAGGTGGCAGGGTGTGGTTTATTAACTTGGTTGACTAAAAAAGTTAGTGTAGATACTTTTTCTTGAAAACTGTTGCGAAAAGTAGCTACAATTAGTGACTGGCACATTCAAAACCAATTTGAATTGTCATTATCTAGTTGATAAAATGAAAATCACTTACCGAAATGCATTTACTTTCGTAAATCAAAGAAAGTAGGTACCGATGTATGAAGTAATTATTACCAGCGCTGGGGCTCTGTCTGTGTCACATAGGAATGCAAAGAGCATTATGCTGAGCGATGGCCGTTTTACGTGGATGTGACGTTTTTTTTCCCCTACTTGTTCTCTTTTTACCGACTTCAAAAAAAAGAAGGTTATCTATTCGACACGTATGTATGTATGTAATATTATTGGAACTGCATATATTCACATATAACAATCTATTAGGGATTCCAAACAAATATAAAAAAATTGTATAGACCTCAAAAAAAATCGTAGGCTCCTAATTTGTTTCCGAGTACCTACTTTTGATTTCGTTTTGTTGGTTAATTTCGTGTATGTATAATATGTAAAAATATCATTTCATACTTTTGAGTTACTTTCTTTTTGATGTCGGTTTAATTTTTTTTTGTTATAATTATTTGGTATTCAGCTGCATCCGGTTCCGGGAATAGGCTAGCCAGATGATGATGATGATTTGTGTTTGTGTTTTTATTTCAATGGTTAAATTGATTAGATAGACCTACATTAGGTAATAATTGTCATAGTATTGTATTTTGTATTGATACAAGTACATAATGAAGCCATTATTCTATAGCATCCACTAGTGAGAATTGGATACAACTTTTGAAAGTAATTAGTATTTTTTTTCTGAGAGCAGAATGGCTGGTCCGAGAACCTAATTATGTCGCACCAGTTGTAAAAGCTGAATAAATCTTATCAATCGTTCTTAGAATAAAGTTTTATAGCACTTGGTGTGGTCCATGGCGAAGAATAATCCAATATAAGTAATCTAAGTAATCCCTTATGTCATTTCCCGGTCCTTTCAGGTCCACGTCGTAAAATCCTTCTCAATTTTGAAACGGACATTTAAAGTAAAGACGCAGGTTCAGCCGCGCATGGAAATACAGTGAAGGCAGTTACCGGTATAACGCATCTGTAGAGCCCATTTAGAGCACCTACTACAACACAAGCATAAGCAATGAGACAATGAGTAACAATGTTGGTACAGACCCCAAGCACATCAAGGTACTTGAAACTGTCAAATTTTCCCGAACAACTTTGAGCCTTAAGCGTTAGCGATAAAGTAGAAAATCTATTAAATTTTGACAGATTGTAGTAGCTTGCTGTGCTGGCGTCTGTACTAGATATAAAACGACACGAAGAAGAAGAAGAATACTGGTACTAAACCAGCACCCTTATTGCGTAACACGTCATCAATCTTAATCTGAATCATTTTGAAGGATATTCCTAATCCGTGGCTTCATATGTTCGAAAAATGTGTCTGCTCAGCAACGTAAATAACGCAATGAATGCTGTTGAATTGTCAAAATGAAAACCAATGATAGTGTGATACGCAATGGTCAGCGGGATTGACCGAAAGGGTTACCGCTGGCCCGGAACATAAAGGGCTAAGGAAAGAATACGGGTGGGTTTTAGTCAGTAAGAGTCTGACACTCCCTTCCGCTCCACCCAGAGCGGGAGGGGTCATTTGATGATTTCACATCCAGAAAAAAAAAAGTGTGATACGCAATTTAGCCCGCAGCCCGCGGACGTAGTTTCCCTTTCTTTTCTCCTTCACGTTATTATGCCAATTACCATAAAGACATTTCGTTATCGCGATAAGGAATAAAAGAAATCATACATCAGTATAAAAATAACACTTTCCTGGAACGATCGATATTATGCAAAATACAAGGCATCGCGTATAACAGCGAAGGCCGTTCGTCGAGTGACTCATACTGGAATTGGGGCATTTCGTTCTATGGTTTACGTACTCATATACGAAGGTGGGGTAATTGTTCGTGACTAATATTAGAAAATATACTAATTTGATAGCTATTGTAGTAGTTTTGTGAACCTTGAATTTTGTAGTATGAATCATAGATACAAGTTTTAGATTGCTACTGTTATTTTGTTTTTACATTATTTTTGTCAACGTGAGTCAGTTGGGGTAGGTTAAAGAT
This sequence comes from Luperina testacea, assembly GCA_927399505.1. Lineage (NCBI taxonomy): Eukaryota > Metazoa > Arthropoda > Insecta > Lepidoptera > Noctuidae > Luperina > Luperina testacea. The sequence goes on from OV656771.1 coordinate 9,391,876, forward strand.
TAACAATGTACAGTGTACAGTGGCCCGGTGGTGATGGCCGCGACTTACGAGTTGTAAGTCGTAGGTTCGAACCCAGACAGGCGTCACCACTGCTCTCAAAATGGGGAAGGAAAACATCGTGAGGAAACCGGCATGTCCTAGAACCAAAATTTCGAAAATATGTGACATCGACCAACCCGCACTGGGCCCGAGTGGTAGATTATAGCCCACACTCTCTCGAAGAGAGGAGGCCAGTGTCCCAGCAGTGGGAACATGACAGGCTGATTATGAATGTACTGTCAGGTAAGATTTACAGATTTATCGGTTAATTGACATGAGTAACAGTCAGGAAATGGTTATTCCCAAAGTCGTTCGGAGATGACTCGTATAGAGATATAGTAGAATCTAGTCTTGATTGACTTGTCATGTCAGAGGGCCTAGATAAGTGGCAATCGCTTTCAAAGCGTTTCGTATTTCTACAACGACTTTCAACAGGATTGACATAAGATTTTCGGTTGCTAAGTTACTTTGTCTAGAGTTCTAGCAAATGAAGTAGTTACCAGTAGGAAGCATATAGGAATCTATATGCTAACTAGACATCATAATAGCCCCTCCAGGCCATGTTTCGGTTGAGGGAGAGAGCCTCCCGTCCCAGCCGCCGCGGGAGACGCTGCGGGCCTGCGGGGGGAAAGTAATGGGTATCTCACCGTCCGATCAGGACCAGGCTCGTGCCGGACGGCGCGTACGTGTTCAACGCGCGCCTCAAAGAGATGTCAGCATCATTTGAAGGGGCTCGTCAGGGTCGAAGCGTGCCGGGTTTTGCCGGGATTGTCCGAAAGGGTTACCGCTGGCCCGGAACATAAAGGGCTAAGGAAGGAACACGGGTGGGTTTTAGTCAGTAAGAGTCTGACACTCCCTTCCGCTCCACCCAGAGCGGGAGGTGTCATTTGATGATTTCCCTTCCAGAAAAAAAAGGCCATGTTTCGCTCATGGCGGCCAATCTTAACGGAGACTCTAGCCTTTGGCGCGAGAGATATTATATTATAGTGCAAGTGTGAGCGCAGACGCAGCTGCACTCACTCTTCCCTTATTCTCATAGTCCGATGGGACGGCACGCAATCCAACACGGACTGGAGAATGTTCAGGCGCAGGACCACCGGCTTAACGTGCTTTCCGAGGCACGGGGGTATCACACCGCCAACTTCCAATCTCTGGGCTGTTACTAAGAAATTCACACAAAAACCCAATAACTCTTTGTCCCACGTTCAGCAGTCGTGCTTGCAACCACGAGACCAACGGCAGTTCAAACTACAACATACAACAACATCACCACGATTATAAAATACTAGCTTCTGCCCGCGACTTCGTCGGCGTGAAATTTCTTGTTACTCCGACCCACCCCGTCGCATCGTTTCGCCTGCCCGCGCTATTACTTCGTTTTTGCTTAGCGTTCTTTCTGACTTTTTTTTCTTTTTGCTCGGCTCCTAAAGGTCATAGCATGATGTTAAATATAAGCCTATAGCCTTCCTCAAGAATTGGGCTATCAAATGCAAAAAGAATTTTTCAAATCCGACTGGTAGTTCCAGAGATTAGCGCGTTCAACCAAACAAACTCTTCAGCTTTATAATATTAAGTATAGATGGATACGAGTATACTTTTGATCGTCTTACGTATTCCAGCCGTGTAAAGATTCACACACTGATAACATAATGATGAATGTTACGAAACGTACTAATTTCACAGCTACTTTACAAGTTTTTGTTATGCAAAACCTTGAACTCTTTACATGACTCACAGATAGAGGTTTTAGATTGTTACAGTTATTGTAAAAACTGCCTATTTTTATATTGCGTGATTTGGTTGGGGTAGGACTTAAAGATTAGTCACGTTGGGAAATAGTTTCTTTTGTAGTCACTTCTTTGTAACTAAAGATTATTATTATCATCTGTATCTACAGTTTTATAGCCTTGATTGATTCATCGACACAGATTCATTGAATCACTATTAAGACAACAAGATAACGTAGTTGCGGGAATTTCAGTTTTCATTGCGGGTGATTAAGAGGTCGATTTCTTTGCGACTAAAGATTATTATTGTCATCTGTATGGGATGTTTTATTGCCTGGATTGATTCATCGATACAGATTCATCGAATCACTATTAAGACAACAAGATGACGTGTTGCGGCAATTCCAATACTCATTGTAAAGTGATTAAGAGGTCAATTACCATTAACAAAAAAAAAAAACACTTTCAAAATCTAGTCGCAATCTTATCTCAGCGACAATCACTGTTAAAAATCTATGTAAATTAGAAGTATATTTGACAAATTGAGACTAAGAGTACAATAATGAACGTGCTTTAAAATACGGGAATTGCTCCTAGGGAGTAATCGAAAGTTGCAAAGGTTTTTAAAAACATAAGGATCCACTTCTTTTTAAACCATAGAACAAAGGATTTCTACCTGAAATAATATTTAAAACCACTGAAATATAGGTCATATTCCGTTCTGACCTCATACATGTAATCGATATAATCCAAAATAAATATACGTATAGATGTATGTACGTATATTTATTTAATATAGGTGTGTATGTATATATCACGTCTCCGCATCATGGATATAAAAATTATATGGCTCGAGTTTATTGCTCTTCACTTGATTTATACGGCTCATGGTTTAAATAAAAATGGTGCAAAATGTTGGGTTTATTATAGGATACATAAACTACTTTTTTGATAGCTTTTAACACTTTCTTATATGCCTATCTATTTTAAATCTATTTTTCTTGGCCTATAGACGGGTCTTTCGAAGTTTGGTAATCAGTTGGTTTATTCTGTAAAAATGCCACTGTAAAAACTTAAATAAAGTGAGGTGGCATTCCACCTGATGCAAGGATTGACATTATTGACAGCTTACTTCACCCAAGTTTTCATAGTGAGATTTGATTTTTACAGAAAACTTTAGATATAATGACAGTGATACGGATGTAGGTACGGTAGGTACTTGTAATATTAATTTTCTGTAGGAAAACGAACATTCAAGAGTAATTTTCATAATCCGTAGACCTTTTTACATCAAGTAATTACGTCCATACGGGAAATGGGCACTACTCAGATATAATCTACACATGCAAATTTAATTTAACAACAATAATTAAGCAGCGAAGCCCACAGAAATAAACTTATTCATAAAATTAACATTACCTATTGCAATTTCGCCGTTTGTAAACCTAGGTATATAAAACTGACGAATACTTCAATAAATAGCCTAGGCTATTTACATATATTAAGAGGTTCGCTACTTCAGGCACGCAACTGAAGCACGCACGCCTGAAATAAATGATGCCTAGCAATATAGCTTAAAGTAGCTACTCTTCAGTTTAACGTCCTGACGACGCAAATTACTTGATTTCTCATATAAACTCCAAATAATGGCAAATAGTGTCTAACCAAAGTAATATTTTAGGCAAATCTTGTTATTTCGAGAGGTTTCATGCACTTCATCATGTAGCCCGCTTAGACGGAGCACAGCTGTGTCCTCGTAGAGGCGATCGGCAGCGGCGGCGACCTCTCGCGTCCGGTCCTGGTTCAAGCCATAATCCGAAGCGAGAGGGAGTGGGAGGGAGTCACCTCCTTCTGCGAAGCAGTCATGATAGCGAAGGAGGTGGCGGGATGGCTGAGGGAAAGAGCCTCCCGTCCCAGCCACCGCGGGAGACGCTCCGGGCGTCGAGAGCCGCGTGATGACTCCCGGCCACCGTAGGCGCGGGCCTGCAGACGGAGAGAAATGGGTAGCTCACCGTCCAGTCAGGACCAGGCCCGGGCCGGACGGCGCGTACGTGTTCCACGCGCGCCTCAAAGAGATGTCAGCATTATTTGAAGCGGCCCGTCAGGGCCGAAGCCTGCCGGGTCAGCGGTATTGTCCGAAAGAGTTACCGCTGGCCCGGAACATAAAGGGCTAAGGAAGGAACACGGGTGGGTTTTAGTCAGTAAGAGTCTGACACTCCCTTTCGGTCCACCCACAGCGGGAGGGGTCATTTGATGATTTCCCATCTGCAAAAAAAGGCAAACCTTGTATTACTGAGAAAGTATATGTTTTTATATCTGTATCAAGGTTTAAACGTTAGATACATACATTTTGTTTTGTTACTTACATATTTATTTGCACACCTGTTAAGATAGGATCTGATTTAAAGAACTTTTGTTGTTTGTATCAGCTCGTGTACCCATAATCAAGCAAATAAATGATTTGATATTTCATATATCTATGATTTGATATGAGATTTTTACATAGGTACTCTATTGTAAAAATTAAGGTAGGTACCTCCGTATTATACGCAGCATCATGCTGAGAGCCTTTTGGCCTCTTATAGGACTTTCTGTTTAATTTTTATTTTTGTTACTTTTTTATATATTTAACTTGGTTTTTATTTTTTTTATACTTTGTTTAGTTTAGTTTGTGATCTTCCTGTACAAGTCGCAATAAATATTTTTTATTTCTTTTCTTTCTTTCTTGTGTTTTGTTCAAAATAAAATTAATTTAGTATCTTGCTGACAACTAGATGTCTGCCAAGCTTCTTTCCTTCCGCCTTTCGCTTTCAACCCGCCTAAATTTTCCAGAAACAAAGAAACTGTAATGAAATTATTTATTTAATTTTAATATTTTACCAACCGACATAAAGGTATAAAAACATTTTAACTAAAAACGTTTCTTTTTTCCATTTTCTTTTTTCTTTCTACTAGACATTTCCGGACAAAAAGGTTATAAAAAAACTTCCTTTATGTACTGTTTCTCTACCTTTAAAACAGGAAAGTTGTATACATTGCGTGCTTAGGCCACGGAATAATTTGCATGTTAATGAGGTACCTACAGATATGTGGACAAAACGTATAGTACAAAATTCGCCATGATGTAAAATAAAAGAATTTTGCAAGTCGCGTTTTGCATGCTCGAGTGACGCATGGCTGTTTAAAGTTTTAAATACTTAGGTAAACTGTTTTGCGTGTTTTTAATTGATATTGCCGCGCCGCGGTTTCACTCGCATGTCGCGCACCCGCGTGTCTATCCCGTGGGAATATCAGGATAAAAACTATTCTTTGTCCTTCCCCGGGATACAATCTATCTCTCTGCCAAATTTTATCGAAATCCGTTCAGTGGTTTAGGCGTGAAAAGGTAACATACAGACAGACAGTTACTTTCGAATTTAAAATATTAGTAGGGATAGCAAATCACTGCTGGCAAAATCCTTTACGTATTCCTTCTAAATCTGTCTAACCCTTCCGATTTCTGGCCATATTTCCTTAATTCGGTTTAGAAGAAGATAAGGAGTACAAAACCCGAGCCTGTCCAATGCAGGTTTCGTGATAAATCAAAATAAGTCGACCGTTTCGGCTACTATCGGGTTCCTACGCATTTCTCCTGTCATCGAAATCTGCCAATTCATTGTTTTTTTCTCAAACATGCTACATAGTTTTTTTAGTGCGGTGATGACTTAGTGGTAACATCCATGACTTACGAGCTGTAGGTCGTATTATGCAAAACATATTTTTGCTTTCTGAACATCCACGAATAATTCCTCACAGAATATTAATAATAACATTTTAGAAACCCATTTGTTCATTTAAAATTCTTATTGAAATAAAAGTAAATATGTATAAAGCACCAAGCGAGAATCAACGCAGATTGTATTAACTCAACTGTTGTAAACACACAATCCTTTTTGACGTCCGCGCCTTCACAATGTAACATCACCATTCTTTTTGTACTACCAACCACTTTCAATTTCATTCATTGTAAACCGCTCTATTCAGCATTTTTCCTTTAAATTTTCGCCACAGAATTTATTTACAGTGCTTTGGCTTTAATCGAAGTGTCCGCGTCACTTCGGAAGGTAGACGGGGGACAGTAAAGATAAATACCACTATCTCGACTTAATGGCTTTCTGTCTTATGTCTTAGAAGGGTGTCCATCCGAGCCGAGTCAGGTCAGAGAAACTTTGATTTGTCTTCGTTATGTCGACATATCTGTTCACGCGTACAGAATTTTGATCTCCGTATTCAATTAATCGGACACGCTGTGGTTTTATTTGGTAATTGAATGGGCACCATTTCTTGAAGGCTTTTGTCATTAGGCGTTTTATATCCTTTCTTCCTCTATTGGCGAGAGGAAATATCGAGTAAATCACAGTCACTAGTTTTCTCGCTCGTTGTAAGAATCGAAGGAGGGAAATTGGGTATTTAGAGGCGCTCCGAGAAAATGGGTGAGGAAATTGTCACTTTCTACACTTGTTGCATCCGAAGCAATAAAATACACACACGTCACACGACAGAACATCTTGCTTGAAGCAATTTTGTCGAAGCAAACTACTGATTCATGCATCGTTGTTTAAATACAAAAATGTCATTTACTAGATTTTATTTTCCCATTTTAATTTTCCATTAAATCCATTGGTCAGTTCAGGCAATATAAATTCTCTTTTATACGCCAAGTGGGTGCTGTTATAGTCGCGTCATACTGAATAATATTCCTTAGGCATAACATACTCAAATATTTAAAACGTGTACGCCGTCTCCATCGCGAGCTATTTCACACTACTTGTTTTCTCGCGAACAACATTTATACTCAAGACTTATGCGAACCGTGTGCAGGGTGCATTTTTCTGGCTTCTATTATTCACCGACACAATGCAATATAGACTTTGTTATTTAACCTTTTGGGAAGAATTTCGTTTGTTCGCTATAAAACAAATAAGTCACCGTCGTCACCTGAGCAAACGTAGCGGGGCCCCCACAACAAGTTTATATCAATTTTCTACCGAGTGCGTCTGGATGGTTGAAAACACTTAACCGTGGATGTGAGCCTTTATGTTCTTTTAGAATAAAACTGTTTTATTCCTTCCAGTACACTTTGAGAAGGTAAATTAAAAAAATACGAGGTTCACAGAATAGATGGTAAAGTGAAAAATATTTTTATTTGCGTCTGAGGTTTTTATGTTTGTATGGATGTTTTATTAACGTTTCGCAAACAAATCAGCGTTCTGAATAAGGTTTTATGAATAGAAGCTCATTTGATAATACGTTTGCGACGTTTAAACATGACATTAAAATATTAAACATGAAGATAAAAACCCTTATATGATATGTATTTACCAACTTTAAATAAACAAAGACAAAATGAGTCACTGTAATAAATTGTTTGTACGTGTGTCGTGTGTTGTTCGTGAATGTTTGTTGGTCGAGTTTTCTCATACATTTGTACTAACTAAGATATCCGAGTTATACATATTTTACGACAGCCATTGCCATGGTAACGTAGATTAGTAGATACGTAGGTATGATATTCGGTTATGACTTTGTTCTTATTGATTGGATTCCGTGTACATAAACTAATTTGCTAAGTAAACACTTTGGCAAGCGTCTTGTAAACATAGGCGTTTCTTATCGTATTAGCAGAGAAAGCTTTCTTTTGTTTATTTAATGGATTAGAAAAGATGGTATCATATTGTGTGAATAAATGATGATATTATGATCTTAAGCATACATATTTAAGAAGTTGTTTTGCATTTTCATCTAAAGTTTTCTCAATTTTTTCAGCTGTACTCACAAAATATCTTTTCTTTTACATCTATTTTACATAATACATACATTATAATATCGAGTTCTTTGGTATAAGTTGGTTTATGTAAGCAAATAAAAACGTAAAAGTAAGGTTGTACCTTTTACCACGTCAGTATACAATATGCTACCGAATTTTACGACTCCGACTCATATGTACATATATAACGTAGTTTGTACAGGTGGTATAGTGTTTATGTCCACTGCTACTGATAATTATAGTATTGTCATCCGAATTATTCGATATTATCCGTTTCATTTCGATACAACAATTAGAAGTAGGTTAAAATTGACTTTCAAGATTTGATTAAATTGTTTGTTAGCCACGAGCACGGGTTGCGAAAGTATTAAACTGTCATGCCTGCAAAAAATAACTAATTTTGTTAAAAACCTTTCGCGTCAGGGATAAATTACATTACTACAGGCGCGACAAGTCAAGCTGCTAAAAGGAGTAAGTTTAGTTTAGAAAAATCCAAGCAGTTTTATTCCATCGAGTTTTGGTGAAATACACCTACGAAACATCCTCTAGACACCTACCATAGCAACAAAGGTACTATTTTTCGCCCAAAACGATATTTTGTTTGTCAGACAAACAAGTTGTCCTTGATTGGGGACGGACCGAGTTCGGATGAAAATTCTTGGTGGATTTTTTTCATGTTTGTTTTGTCAACAAGAATAAGCGTTTTGCTACGATTTCGTGAGGCCGCATTTTAACGAAGACTTATGGAACGATTATTGTTATTCGGACGTAGTAAGTGGTTGGTATAGTACCTATAATTTCTTGGAAAATAGTTATTTTCTTGCTATTTCAGTATTGTTGGTAGAGTTCTCTTAGTTTGTAGAATTTGGGAAGATACAGCTGTAGGTATAATAGTATGGGCACTTGTAAGCTCAAGGGGTGTGCTATTTTATAGAATATGTATTTTGTTGGTATTTAGGAACTGTTTTTAGAGTTTTCTTAGTTTTTATAATTTGCATGATTTTGGAAGTTACATGTTGGAAGTTACAAGTTACATGTATAGTAGGTATAGGCACTTGCAAGATCCAGGGGTCTGCCATTTAACTGGTGTGTAAAAAAATAAACGCGATGACTTGAGAACCTCCTCCTTTTTATCGTCGGTTCAAAATCAAATGAATAAAGGCTCCTTCAAACAGGCGCGACACGGCACGCGACACAAAGGCACCGCAAGTCGCGCAACGAGCGGTGCCTTTGTGTCGCGCGCGATTATATCGCGTGTCGTACCTATTTGTAGGAGCCTTAAATTGGGTAAAACTTAAGCTGCTCGCGTTGCCTTGATGTCTATGTTCACGAAGTTAATCTAGAAATTACTAGTCTCTTGACAACAAAATCGTCGGTTCATAAAAGTCCACTTTAATTTACATTTTTATTAAGTTACATGAAAATGACTTGAATTTAAATGTTACACCTAGAAATCAATTCCTTGATTTAAATGTGAATGCACGTGTTTCCTGTATGCATTAACTACCAAGATATAACGACCTAGGTAATCACATCCTTATTTGCTTTAAATAGTTTGGCTATAGCGAAACTATTCAAAGGTACATATACATTTAAATACACCAGACTGACTAGAAAATATTATTTATTTCTAAAGGAAAAATGGTAACTACCCTCACTTTAGAAAAAAATTTTTGTGACGTCTTCATTCGTCCTTAACCAAAAGTAGCAAGTATTTAAGATATAAAATAATATATTTTTATAATGGTCAAGACACTGACTTCTGGAAATATTTTTGTCACACAAAGAAACGATGGATGGACTCTGTGAATGATGATATGGTTAGAAAGAGGATGACTAGCGTTATGACTTTTTTTTTTTTTTATTAAAACTTTGCCCCACATTAGGCATTACTCCTGTATCGTGGGTGCGTTTACAAACATTTAAATTCACATACACAAACAGCCAGACCCGGAACAACTACCTGTAGGCAATACAAATATTTGTTACCTGCGGGAATCGAACCCGCGACACGCAGCGCAGCAGTCGATCGCTCAGCCACTGCGCCAACCGTGTCGTCATAGTTTTAGTTTTAGACGTCATACGACAAGAAGTATGGAAGAAAAGACATGTTACACCGATCCCAAATTAATTGGGATAAGGCAGGAGTATGAAAGAAACTATAATAAACTTCTCATCACTTCAATGCTTGTATTGATAAATGATAAATGATTTATTTTCTGTAAGTAGGTTTGTACAGACGCCAGCACATCAAGCTACTACAATCTGTCAAATTTCTTCAATAGATTTTCAACTTTATCGCTTAAGCGTAAGGTTCAAAGTTGATTGGGAAAATTTGACAGTTTCGGGTAGCTTGATGTGCTGGCGTCTGTACAAACACTTTTACACGTCAATCATATTAAACATTGCCACACCATAAAATTCCCATAAAACTAATTAAAATATTGTCCCACAAAATTACACGGCAAAAGCCGACAGCAGATTTCAGAACTGCATTTTATCGTCTATAATGTGTATCATCAGTACCTGTTAAATAAAACTTCGCTAAAGCGTTTTAATGTTCGTCATTTACTTTTAATTTTCTACTATCAACGCTGCGGCGCATCTAAATTATCATTAACTTTTAGGGTTCTGTAGAGAATAGGAAAAGTTAAAACTCCAATTTAATTTAATTTACATTTGGTTTCATCGTGTGAATGCTGATTCTGTTAATGTTAGGTTTGAAAATATAGTCAAATAAATAAAAAATTGAACTTTATTGTAACTATGTGCTATTCATACTATAATATTATAAATTCGAAATTAACTCTGTCTGTATGTTACCTTTTTACGCCTAAACCACTGAATGGATGTCTAAAAACTTTGGCAAGGAGATAGATAGCATCTTGAGGAAGGACGTAAGTTACTTTTTCCTGGTAGCACGTTCCCGTGGGATAATTTCCGACATCCACGCGGGAGAAGCCGTGGACAGGAACTAGTATAATATAAACTTGTCTATAGGTGTTTGAAAAAGCCTTCAAGATCTAAGATTGACCTTTGAGTTAGTCGTACAGACGCCAGCACATCAAGCTACCCGAAACTGTAAAATTTTCCCTATCAACCTTGAACCTAATGCTTTAACAATAAAGTTGAAATTTAATAAAGAAATTTGACAGATTGTAGTAACTTGATGTGCTGGCGCCTGTACTACTCACTTCTATAACTACTCGTATAAAACTATAAGCTATCTTAAGCAAAAAAATACACTATTTGAAATACCCATTAAAAGCCAATTGCTTATTAAACCATATAAAGACTCCTAAGTTGACAATAGAATTTTGCTTCAGTGGCCGTTAAAGCAATTGAAACTTTTTGCGTCTGGTGCAGCCATATTTAAGAGTACCGTGTACAAAAGAGGTATGCAGGAAAACGATTATACTGGTACCCTTCTTTTAGGGATGTGCTAGGTTCGGTTTTTCGTTTTTAGTTTTCCTCTATTTGATGACCATCACGACTACTAAACCATATAAAAAGATATACCTTCTATTATTTGTTTTATGAATTCTTTTTGATTTTATGTCAATCAATCGCAGGTATGCTGGAAGAGATTTATTTAGAAATAAGCATCACATTTGGACCTATTTTTCTGTTCTTTTTATACATAATGTGTGCACATACTTGTGCTTAAATAAATAAACTAGGCGTAAAACGCCCCAGAGTTCTTGTCTTGCTATTTTAGTCATTTAATTATGTTTCGTAAAAATACGGCCAATTATAATATACTTAGGTATTGATCCAATTAAGTACCAAACACCACCGGATCGTAGATGGATTAGTAATCCACGATTTTCCTAACAAAATTAGCACTTCCGCCTCAAAATTCATAGCTAGCAGATGACGTATAAAATTAGACGTATAGCTTTAATGCTTTGCTGCTTTTAGTTCCTAGAACTCACTTAACACATATCCGGCATAATTTAGTCAGTCAGTTAGTTAGTACCATGCTAATTCTTAGAAGTTCATGACAGACGCTAAACAACGAAAATAATATGATGTCATTTAAATGACCAAATTGGTTTTTTGTGTCATGTGGTTTCGGCTAACGTAAACTTCCCATCATGTTGCATAGGAACAAGTTTCATACCTACATCATTCACATTTATATTATTTCTAACTAACTAGTACACCAAAACAATATTTGAACTTAAAAATGACATGGGTTTTCAGCAGACTTAATTGAAAAACATTGGCTTTCCTCGCCAAAAAAATTGTACAGCGTCAGTTTGCCAAACAAAAAACATCTGGTGTTGAATGACATTGACATTTCAAAACTTTTTTTTTCACAACCCTAGCTCCGAAGCGAGGGAAGCATACTCATAGTGCCAATTCGCCACGTGACGGTTCCCGGACGATTTCGATACGAGCTTTTTACTTAGCTACTATGGAGATAATGCTCTTTCTATGTCCTTTTTTACACTGTGAAGTTGAGTGATTATTTTTGGGATCGAAGTGGTGAGCTTTTCCATTTTTATTTGTTTAGTTTTTTAGAGCAGTAAAAGTTACAAGTGAGGCTTTTTAATTTTTCCTTCGCTGTTATGTGGTGGAAAGCAAACTTTGTGTAACAGCAATGAAAAGTAATTATGAGTTTGTAAACTTGGAAATTTTCTTGGGTGTAAGCAAAACTTTGAAATTTACAACATTGTTGTGTGTTTTACTTGAAAGTAATGTGTTTTTAAATGTCTTACATTACCTCAAGTTTTAACAAGTGAAGTAGGAATGTGAATAGCGGAACCTCAACAAACACTGAAAGTACATTATTTACCCCATCGCAAGCTCGAACAAGTTCTGTTCTTCTGTTTCCCTTCGCCCCTCAAAAGCCAAACAATCAATTGCTGCACAAAAAGCCTGGAATTAAGGCAACCCGACGCATTTTACCAAAAAGGCAGTGTCTGCACTAGTTAACACGACGGGCTCGAAAATAAAATATATTTTCGAGCAAACAGTTTCCAACAATTTAGCAGTCGTGTCGCAGCCGTGCTGGGCAATTCCACCAATTCCCTTGTATGTTAGCCCTTGGTAACAAGCGGGCGTTAATTGAAAATGGAATTTTTCCCACCTAATCCGGCTCTGTTCGTTCAATCGGCAGATCTTAATACATAGTGGTAGGTGGGTTGTAATTGAATTCGATTGGTGATTTTCCCGTTTGGTAGTGGATCGTATTTATTTACTGGTCTCGCTAAGAGAATTTTAGTTGGAAGTCAAATTCATTTATTGTTACTGGGAATTAAATTATTTATTGCACAATGGTTCTGCTTCCAAATGTGTACGGACACAAGTGGTTAGAATTTCATAAAATTGTTGTTTATTTACAAATAACGTATTTCAATTTAGGTTTCCATTAAAATAAATATTGGTAAACAATTATTATTATTGTTAAATTGATCGATATCAAGTAACAAATACCCGTTGTAAGCTTTTGTTTTGCATACTGTACTGTCCAATCAACTGTCATAATATCGGTAATGTGAAACCAATCGGAATGCATCCAATAATATTGACTGCCAATGTTTTCATCGGAATACTTATAAACAAGAGAATTTTCTCATTTTAATAACCACTCTGTCTGGTACCTACGTACTAGATGTAAAATTCTTCTCTCAAAGACATCTTGGACATTTAGAGTAGTTTCTTATTTACATTACGTCATGCTTTTGTGAATGATGCATATCATCTAATATATATCTATAAGAAAAGTTATAAATTAGTTCATGCTTCAAAACAGGATGCTATCAGTGAGTGTTGAATGTAAAGTTTCAGACCTTCAATCTAGCACCATACTTAGGTACTTTTAAATCTTGATAAAACCAACTGACTTCACACAAAATTAGTTTCAAATCGAGATGCATGTCTGAGTATCATCCTAAATTACGGGCAAAACGAGAAAAATATAAATCTATATACGTTTGTGGCATCCTCCCTATACTTGAAAGCCTAACAGTACTCGAGTCTGCCTGTTTTATTGGCACTAATAAAATCGTTCATTCGAATAATTGGAGATGAGTTAAGCGTACTCCCGCGGGCTTTAACAGGACTTTTAGCAACTTTCTAGTAAGTATAATATATAATTTATTAAGTAGGTAGGTACTTTTGACATAGCGTGGTCTCAGACGTGATCAATATTTTGATTTTGTAGACAGACTAGTTAAATAAACTGAATGCTTTGAAACAAATCGTCTTGAACTCTTCTATACACGGTGTGACCGGATTTTCAAGACCAAATTTGGTTTTGCTTGTCATCAGAGAGCTCGCGAAAGTAAAGAAAGTAGTCTGGGTCGCTGCCGCCGGATGCGGCGAAGAGGAGCGCGATAAAATATTACTTTAAGTTGGTACCTACTGGGAAAAAACCTTTACCTTTTAACTTAGGCACAGATAATATAATACTCTCCTCAGGACAGCTTTTCGCGGAAAAGTAATTGCCCCTAAAAAATTACCTACTGTAATTTTTAAGCTATGGTGATACCTGTGACTTGTACGCTGAAACATACAGTTAAAAGGTAGGTACTTATTAGCCTATAGACGCCTATTGCTAAACTTGGGTCTGTCGATCCTAATCGACGGAGGCCTATAATGAATGCTATAATTACACAGGGTGGAGTTTTAGTCACCTGCATTCGTAAAGACCTTTACGGATGCAGGTGACTTAATCGCCATCCTGTATAAGTGGTAGAAAAACACTAATCGGCACATTTGGCACTGACATTTTGCATTTATGAACGTCTTATTGACAGGTCTCACACACAATATGGAAATAGTAAAATCATTTACGACCAATTTTCGTGCGTCACAGCACGTCAAACCCTTGCAAATTCCAAAATCATGAGTGATGACTGAAAGCTATATTTTAAGTGCACATAAATATAATGACTGTTTATATGAGCACTTCATCCAGACTTAGTCATTCGAACTAATCTTATAATAGAATCATATTGTTGGAGGTATTTTCGATTTTTATTACTACGCACGATATTTTCTTATTAAATGGTAAAATAGAATAATGGAATATTTACATTGTGAACTTAAAAGAATTGTGATTATAAAACAAAAAAATATGTACAGACGCCAGCACATCAAGCTACTACAATCTGTCAAATTTCTTTAATAGATTTTCAACTTTATCTCTAAAGCATAAGGTTCAAAGTTGATTGGCAAAACAGTTTCGGGTAGCTTGATGTACTGGCGTCTGTACCTACTGATATTTAAAATTTTTAAACTGGACGTTCCAATTAAGATTTAAATCAAAATAAAAAGTTATTATTTATTCAAATTAGGCTGAGAACCACTACTTTTCGAATATTAAAAGAACATTCACCACTTCCTAGAGTTTTAGCTGGGAAGAAGAAGTAGCGCAACAAACTCTTTCAAACTCAACAAATCCTTTTATGATTCTGCTAAAGTGGCCCCCAGACAGCCGCAGCAGCACGGCTGTCTGGGTGCCACTTTGGCAGAATCATAAAAGGATAACATTATTAATCATAATGGACTGTTAACTGTTAAGTTATTTGTATCAAATCCGGATTTTTCAGTTATTTTTTTTGTCTGTGCTAAAATACCAATTAATCCAATCCAAATCCAATCCCAATTTCTTTGATTATACCTACGTAGTGCAGCGAAAAAAAGAAAAAACACTAATTCCACCATATTATGATTCATAATGTTATCCTTTTATGATTCTGCCAAAGTAACCTTTTTAGGCCCCCAGTTCCCCAAAATAACAGCTCCGGTTCATCTGATCTAACCCGTTTACCAAAATGAAGTTTCCGTGTTTCAAGCGTTCCTTGTGAACTCCTGACTGAGTTACATAATAGCCTAGTTACTAATCGAGTCTGTCTAGACACTACTCAACAGATAATCGTATTACATCTCCCTGTTAGTGCTATTGTGTTGCAGTGATTAATGCAATTATTTACGAGTTTCCAATGTTGATCTTGGCTTAAGGAAAGTGCATGTTAAAATGCGAATCGATGTATTTTTTCCTATCTTGAATTGATGGGAGTGATAGTGCAGTATAAAGGTGTTACTAGATGTAGATAACTTGAAGCAAAAATATATTTTTTTTAAACCGAAAATGCATGTCTCATCCATCACTGATGATAGGTATGCATTTTTGGTATACGTATATAACCTCGGATCTTTTTTAAGAATTTTCGCGATGCTTAAATGTTTTAGGTTTTTGCATTATTGCGAAATCGTTTGTAGGTGATTCGGAATTATTATTTTGGGATGGAGTGATGCACGGATAGATGAAATTAAATAATTGCTTCATATTTTGCAATAAATTACCAGCGTTATGTCATAGCGCTTCTCTTTCTTTTCTATGCAGTCCGATAGTGACCGCGCTTTAGGTCATGTAAGACCCTTAAACTGCAGTTTGGACAACTGTCTAGTATTGCGTTTTGAACGTGTACTTCTTATATCTTCATATTGTACTAGCTTTTGCCCGCGGCTCCGCCCACGTGGACGTCGCTTTATCTAAATTAAAATACTTAAATAAATTGTCCCACAGGTACGTATTACCGAGATAAAAGGTATCCTATATCCAGGTTATAAACTATCTGTGAGGCAAATATAAAATTTGCCTCACAGATAGTTTATAACCAAATCCATTCAGCCATTTTTGCGTGATTGAGTAGATTGCCTGAGTGAGGATTCTCACCAGCCGTTAGTTACCAACAGAAAAAAAAACAAAGATTGACTAATTAATTTATGAAATACTTTGCTAAACATTTAAATAGGTACTCAAGATTTTGAAAGGAATAACTTCAAACATCAGCTCGCATTGTTCGCATAGAAAACCAAATTTGGAACACTCGATTCGAACAATTCAAAAGTTCGAGCTACTTAGCGTTCGAAAAATTTTCGAAATGACTTCTCGTGGAACGGAATCTGTGAATATAACAGAAAGCACTCCAGTCACATTCATCAAAAAACGTTGTCAAAGAGTAAGCACCACAGATGTGACTGTTGGTGATGACGTAGCGTTTGTCAGTGTGCTCAAACACCCCGCTTCTTTGTTGGCAAACTCGTTGTTTTCCCGCTGCAATAATCTACGGCTCTACAAACTTGGCACAATATACTTAGCTCTGATTGTGATGTTGACTTACTGTTTGTTTACTCTTTCACTGTAAATCATTTAAATGCGAAAGTTAAATTTGAAACTTATAAATAGCTGTTATGGCGCGGTAAGAAGGATTTTTTTTGATAATTGACAATAGCGCATCGCGGCAACAAATAAGGTTCAAAACAGCCGTGCCTTTGATGTTAGTGTAATCGAACGACTACCAAAAAAAAGTAATTTTGCTGTTTTAATTAAATAAAAAAATAAATTCAAGGCTTAGTGGAATCATTTTTAGGTATTTCTTTATTTCTTTATTCCCTTTATTATCATTACATAAAACATGATAGTTTACCCTCAAAATTTTGAGGATGCAACGAAACATTTTTTTTGCTCTGTTTTACGATTGTTTTATCAAGTTACTATTTTATATATAAATATAAAATAGTAACTTGATAAAAACACTTACACAAACACAATAGTTTATAAAAACTATTTTTGAATAAGTCTTTTCTTTGAACAATGGACAATACACTCAATTTTTTCTGGCTTGTATTATGTACAGATGCCAGCACACACTGAATGAACACACAATGAATTTGCGCACGCAATGAATTTTGTTAAACTGTCAAAATGAAAATCATTCATACTGTTAGTGTGTTATGAAATTATCCCTCAGGTTAAGCCCTCTACAGTACCTACCTACCAATTTCAAAGGTATATTTTTATAGAGCTTCTGAATAATATAGGTATATGTAATAGAAAACAAATTCGGCCACGTAGATCGTAAATCATGCAAATTAATTGTACCTGAGTAATGGCCTCGGGGTATTGAACATTTAGGTAGATGCTACCTTACTTGACAGGGATTAATTTGGCTAAAGATATATTAGAAAGCTTCGTGCCAAGTGAATGTATGTATGTTTGAAGTTCATGTAAGTAATACCTATGCTTAAAATTACGTCATCTGCCTAGCCTTTTCCCAACTATGTTGGGATCGGCTTCCAGTCTACCCGATTGCAGCTGAGTTCCCGTATTTTAGATGGAGCGACTGCCTATCTGACCTCCACAACCCAGTTACTGGGTAATACGAAACCCCTCGGTAAGACTGGTTGTCAGACTTTCGGGCTTTTGACGACCCGTAACGACTGTCAAAGATCTACGAATGACAGCCGGTACCAACGGCTTAACGAGATATACGAGGCACGGAGGGGTCTTGGTATGTAAAGATGGTCACCCATCCACAGACCAACCGCGGCAAGCGTAGCTTAACCTGATCGATCGATCCGTGCGGCTGTAATTACTTAGCCGCAAGCCCCTCTTGCTTAAAATTACGTAGATAACTATAATTGGGTTTATTAAATCAGATTTAAACTAAACGAAAATCAATTGCGGTGTATATTTGGCACCCAAAATATTCACGCAAGCATTCCCAAACCCGAAATGGGCCTCATTACCATAAATATTTCGCCTTCCGAAATCGATAAACAAACAAATACCCTATCTGCGTTTTATACTTATAGGAACTCAGCGAAGCTCTTCAATGAAAACATGTTTAGCTCGTGTTTACAATAAAACCCTTGAACGTCCCTAATTTTAAGCACCAACGCTACACACACGTTTGCTGACAAACAGCGAAGGGTTAACAGTCTGCTGCGTAACAGGGGGTGTTCGCAAAAGGTACATCGTATGCAGGGTTAATAAAAAAAAGTAAGCGTGCGCAGGTGATGTTTTCTAAAGCGGAAAGGGAAGTTATATTTTTCTTTTTGTTACTTGTTCCTTTAATACGCATTGAATAAAAGCACGTATGTGAAGTTTTATTGAATGTGTTTCTTTAGGCACGGATGGGAATTTTTTTACGAGATCGATTTATGTCTAATTCGAATCAATTTATCAGGGCGAGCGAAGCGAGCCCTGCTATATCCCACAACCTGAGCATTTTGTGGTACACTTTACGGAAAAACTATTACGCCTATTGATTTGTGCTTTAACATAATAATTTCTATTTATATGTAGATGCGTTATCAGTAAAAAAAAAAAAAAAAATTAAATTACGAAAAAAAATATTAAAAAAAACTGCCTTAAAGATTATTACCACGCAGAAAAACGACGCGAGCCCTCACAAAGCTCTGCTTTTAGCTAGTATAAAAATATATCATGAATCCGTTTAATAGGTAGGTACCTAATGAGTTATACTTAATTATCTCAATGAAGATATGTATATTGTAGAGAATTTCTAAATATAGGTACTCCACATTTCAAAGTTCCATTTGCCAAATAAGATGGTTTAAGTGCCCGTGACAATTTAAGTCCAGTAATTTGTACATTTTGGTTGTAAATTCTGAATTTCCTGCACGAAATGTTGATACAACTTGGCTATTGTTTAAAATAATGATAATATTTGAATTCAGAAATAGGACGTATGTATTTAGTATACAACAGTGAAGAAGAAGAATAGTGATAATTTCTTATCTTTAAACGTAATTCCAGTTGTATCAAAAATAAAAATTACGATACAACCAAACATGAGATCACACTTTATCAATTTACGAACCACAATAACCACATCTTTATATTCGTATCTATAACCTATCAACCAACATATACATTAATATCTATATATACATTATCTACCCTACACGGATGACCACGTATATCATAACAGGCGTTATTTACCTCCATTTATAACGCCATACAAATGGGCGATGAGGTTTTTCTGACGTTTTATAAATCAGTGCGTGCGCCGATGGTCCTACGGGTTGATGAATGCATGCAACATGAGTACTTTCATGGGTAGGGAGGGGTGTTATCGAGGAACAGGAAGGGTAAAATTTAATTTCGATATTTTAGATGAAAGTGTTACCTATAGAGCTTTGCACGATAAACGAGATAATTTTTTTGAAAGGATTTATTTGAAATGATAAATTATATGGAAAATTATATTCTATTTCTGTAAATTGGATATAAAAATAATTTTACACTCCAAAAGAAATAATAAAAGAAAAAGATATGATGAGACCCCAAATTAATTGGGATAAGGACAGGAGAATGATGATGAAAATAAATAATAATATCTATTTTAAAACTAGATGACGTCGGTGTTTCCCCAATACTCACCAAGAAGAGAAGAAACACCGAAACAACCTCAAAAGAAGAACTCGGAAGAAGCATCTATGAGATTTTCCAATTCTTAAAATCACAGTGAAGTAAAAGTTTTTTTTTAAGTTGTAGCGTAAACTGAACTTTATTGTGTAGAAATTAAAGTTATTTTTCGATTAATTCATATTTGTTTACATTTTTGGCAAATAAATCGCGAACGCAGATTAAGTAAAGTCAGTAATGCCTGTATCTGCATCTAAACAAAGAGAAAAAGGCATTCTTTTAAAAAAATCAAAAAATTTAGCGATATAGCGATATGAATATTTTTCGATCAAAATATTTTTATAACATGTTAATACTAGCTTTCACCCGCGACTTCGTCCGCGTGAAATTTACCCGCCCAACCCCGTCGCATCGCATTACCTGCCGGCACCATTACTTCGTTTTCGCTTAGTGATCTTTCCGACTTTATTTCTTTTTGCTCGGCTCCTCAGGATCCTAGCGTAATGTTATATAACCCATCACCTTCCCCAAGAAACGGGTTATGAAATGCAAAAAATAATTTTTCAAATCCGACCGACAGAGATGTGCGCGTTCAAAGAACAAACAAACAAACCTTTCTATAATATAGCTTTATTATAATAATATAATAGCGTAGGTTAGGTAGGGCTCACCCAAATCTCTTTCAGGAACCATAAGAACCAGTATCCACACTAATAATTTAATTATTTTAAAATAATCACAAAAATGAAACATAAAGTCTTCGTATGAAATTCGTAAAATATTTTAAAAATAAACCCGCAATGTTATGGATGAAAAAGCTGATGCTGCACTTACTAATTAACGCGCGACCAGTTCCATTATGCAAAGTGACTCTGGCGAAAAGCCAATGAAATACTAGGACGAAGTAAGAGATTATCGGTCAAGGAAATTCTTTATTTTTGTCGTAGAAAACCAGGGTTACGTATATAGTTCCAAGTTTTGTGTAGGTAATCTTGTTTATTATGCTTAGTAAAGTTGGCTTCTTATGGGCTGTTCTTGTTGACAGAAAGTTTTTCTTTTTTACGTCGGTAATCTGATCACAGCCATTATTAATCAAAACAAAGTTGCTTTTCGTGTCTGTCTGCGTGACCGCTTCAATCAACAATCATCAATCAATTCAGCCTATCGCAGTCCACTGTTGGAAATACGCTTCTCCCAGGCTGCGTCACAACACCCAGTTTTCCGCCTTACGCATCCGGTCTGTCCCAGCCACCTTCTTAAGGTCGTCGTTCCATCTAACTGGTGGACGTTCCACAAAGGTCGCCACTCCCGCACTAGTGTGTTCGCTTAGATCATTTAAACTTGACAATGGCTTTTAATGCGGTTTTCACCACCATTTAAGGCATTTATTACGGAAGGTTTATGTGCAGAATAAGCATACACAGCCGTTACCACTTCTAAACAGACTAAAATACATTATTGAACTAAGAATGGCACAGAAATCTCGATGTTTTGACATGTTGCCCTTGCACCCGAGCAAAGCAGGAGCGGGTCGGTAGTAAGTCATGATTTACTTGTGGTCTTTGGTCCCATATATAATTGTCATAATACACGGGATATTGTCTCTGCGTTTCTTGTTTAGTCTTCTTATTTTCCTAGTACCTTTTCGTTACGTCTAAAGCGCTGAACAGACGATGGACAATTTGTCCGCGAACAATTTGGTATCGTATGGAAATCCTGGGAGTTTATTTGTCCTACGTGTGCGTTATTGCCTTCTAAACGTTCTATTGTCCCGGACAAATTGTCCGCGGTCA
Organism: Luperina testacea; assembly: GCA_927399505.1. Taxonomy (NCBI): domain Eukaryota; kingdom Metazoa; phylum Arthropoda; class Insecta; order Lepidoptera; family Noctuidae; genus Luperina; species Luperina testacea. Next base: position 9,413,434 of record OV656771.1, read on the forward strand.
AATTGTCCATCGTCTGCTCAGCGACTTAACTTTGCGCTCTCACTGATTTAACAAAACGAGGGATTTTAGAACTCCAGAATTTCTTATTTTCTAAGCTATTCATAGAATTTCCTTCACCGACTTCAGAAAACACTATTCATACACACTTATGGCTACCCTCGCGAATGTTTATGGGAAATACAAAGCCACCATACTTTAAGGCGAAGCTATCATAGAGATAATTTATCACAGTTTTATCTCGAGATTTTTTTCCTTCGACTAAGTGTTGGGGTAAACTGGAGTAAATGGTGGTGATATATTACGTCTTGATGCCACTTATACTTACGTTCTTTTTGTTATTTTGTATGTTGGTGGTAGGTGTGTTTTACCTTAAAATATAGAGAAAAATAAAGCAGTTGCACTGAAAAAAAAGAATGATTGATTTTACTAAATTCCGCGTAAATTTTATTAAATCCGCGGGTTATACAGTGGATTTCGGGTATAACGACGATGAAGGGACCACTGTATTTTCGTCGTTTTATCCGGAAGTCGTTACAGGCAAAGGTAAAGAGATACATACGTTGAATGGGAAACTTTGTATTCTTTGCACAAATCAGCATTGTTTTCACCGTTTTTCAATTTTGAAATGATTTCCGCCAAAAGGCGGAAAGAAAACTTTAACAGTGAATGTGCGTCTAGCAGCCATACTTATTCAAAAGTTTACTAAAGCCAGTTGCTACTTAGAATATCACTTTGTAACTGAACCATAAATTTAACTCCGAAACGTACACGCTTCCCTACCTACTTAGCTGATATCTATAAACAAAAGGTAAAGGTCTCCACACTTGCTGACCATCTGTGTGGATGTAAACAAAAGATAAGAAATGTTTGTGAAAGAAAGAAATCTACAATGTCTTTGGCCGCCGACGTCGCAATATCTGCATGGGATTTCTAGGAATTAGTTACAAATGATTAATTAAAAACAGTCGCTACACCCGAACTCGGCGTTACATCCAAAGTCGCTATAGCCACATGAATTTTGTACTAAAGTATGCTTTAAAATCAAAGGACTTAGATTTAACGTCGCTATAGGTAAATGGTCGCTACAACCAAGGTCGTAATAAATGAAATCCACTGTATATGGTTACACAAAATTGTTGATTTTACCAAATAGAACTGGTCGATTATGAAAATCAACAAAGTGGATTTTGTTAAATTCACTCTTGTTATAGTAAAATTAACTATGAAAAGGTAAAATTAACTATGAAAAGGGTTGACTATGGCAGTTCATTACTCAACCTACGCAACTTTAGTACATTCAACAATTCTTTTTTTTCAGTGTGCTGTAGTGGTCCCGTAAAGGCTAGCGCAGACCGCAAAACTGCAAAATTATATAAAAAATCTTAATATAATATTATCGCATAATGACGATCGATTGTGTTTGACAAAAAGCTTCTAAATATTTGTTCCGTTGCATGAATAAATCGTCCACTGCCGGACATGGGCCTCATACAAGTTTTGTTATTAATTCCGCATCAAAAATGAAGTCTAAAAATAATCGACGAAAGTGGATCTTTTAAACCTAACAAGAGTCAAAAATTATTCGAGATGCGCACTACAAAATGAATTAGCATAAACAAAAATAAAAATGCTGTTATGCTTTATGTATGAGTTCCGTGATTGAAAAGACATGACGGAAATAAAATCAATTGGACGTTGATTTCGCACGTATTATTTACATTCAATCGCTACATTTAAATGATAATGAGAAAAGCTGCATTGTGGAAGTGGTGACAGATTTTATAATAAGTAATATTTTATTTTTATGTGAATAATAAATCTCGTATCAGAACCTGACATTAATTGTCTGAAGTAGCCAATGAACATTGAACAAGTCCGTTGGTTGGTCCTAATCTTTTTGATCATGAATGATCTTATTGTAATAAGTATACAAAAATTACTAAGCCCAGGTAGTGTGCGCATTTTTCCCGCAGCGACTTTTTTTCGCGCATTAGATTTTCATCGCACTGCTTAGCGCCGAGAGTTCAAAATCCAGTACGCGATAAAATCCGGCTGCGATATTTTTACGTCCGTGCGAACGTTGACTAATTAATCCGTTGGTTAAAGACCACTTATTAAAAATGCCTGTGTTATATAAATACCTAGATTATAAATTTACTAATGCATACAGTTGCAGATAACATAATCCTTGTTATCACTCGAACGATTTCGATAATCTTGTTTGATTGTTTTGGTGGTCAGTCATCTAATATCATAATCAACCAGATAAAAAATGTCGATAGGCTCCGTTTCTCAAAATAAATTAGGACAGGAGCCTATTTATTTTTTCTTTTATATGGAAAAAATTGCTCCTTATAAATTCCAAGCCTATTTATCGTCGATACACAAATCTTGTCGAAAATATTCAGTATTCATTCCAATATTCTGCTCAATCCCGGAGCAAATCTTCAGGGAATCCAAAGTATTTCAAGTCCGGCAAGGTTCAAGATTTCCATCCGGAATTAACTTGAAATTCGCCGAGTCTTTCCCAAAAGTTAGGTCTAGACTTCTGAACAATAATCGTGGATTATTTTATTGGAAATGCTCTCGAAACTTATCAATCCAATCATATTTCGGGGAAGAAAATATCCGTGTCTTATAATAGAGTTTATTTTGGCTTGAACTGTGTTTACTGAACCCTTCATTCCTTTTTTTGCATTATTTGGTAATACTCCGAAAAGTATATTAGATTGTGTGCCAATAACACTCAGCCTCATAGATAGTTTCTATTTACAGAGCCCATTTAACTCCTAAAGATTTTTTAGAACGTACAAAACACTATCACGTATGGACAGATCACTCCCCCAACAATGAAAGCACACTACATAAGCACAGACCCATCAAGTAGCAAGGGAATGCAACAAAAGAGTTCATTCTTATCTCCTCACTACATTGTGCATCTGCAATATACAGGCGGAATTAAAAAACCATCCTTGGATGTTCGGAATTCCCTGAAGGGTTCTCGATGTCTGAGGTCGGGGGTGAGGGGTGCTGGCGATTGAATGTGGTCAATGTGGCGAAGGGGGCTGGACATCGTCGGTTGAGAATGCTTCGCTGCGGTGCGATTCACTGAGACTGTGTTTAGATATCCTGCAAATGAAAGACTGACAGGGATTGATAGTTTGTAGGCATCCTTCTTTTGTTTTAGATGCACAATGGAATGAATCGGAATAGTTAAAGGGTTGAACGAGATTGTCAGCTTTGATTAACGTTGGAGAATCCCGTTTGTGTAGATAGGATGGTAGGTATATCAAAATTTAAGCTCAAGGTCAATTTCCATGGAAACCAAATTAAGTGATTATCGAATTTATCAGTCGTTGTTACCAACACCATTTTAGTTCCGTAAAGTAAAAGATTCCGGTAGATAAGGGGAAATAACACACAATAAGTCTTAGCCAATGATATAAAATGACATCATGAAGCGTTACCTTGAGCAACCGATTCAATAAAAATAGAGTATATAATTTCACAAAAGCAAAATATTTTATTGATGAATTAATCAAGAATATCTGAAGGATTTTGTTGATTTCATTGATAAGTGTTATCTCGTTTTAGCACATGTTTGTCGAAAATAACTCAAGAGGACACAGTCACAGACAAGTCGGTATTGACGTAAGTTTTTTCATCCACGACGTTAAATATAAGAAGAAAAAACGACCAGTGATTAGGACGAATATAAAAAAATATAGTAACAGTAGTTAATAATAATAGTAACAATGGGCTTTATTAGAAGATCAAAAGTCACCCAAAGGGCAATGGAGATAATAATAATAACTATTATTATTATCATGACACTTATGACATATATTACTATTATGACAACAACAGTCTAAGACATTACCCTACCTATAAGACTACCGTAGCCATCAGAAAAGTATGGCCCTTAGGAAGTTAACACCAATGAAACAGTAGCTATCCCACACCACACAAAATCAGCAACAACCAAAAAGGTTTTAACATATATTCCATCGCTAAAGGGCTCGCATTAATTCAAAGGGCACGTCTCGCTTCCTGTCTCCGAACATTGTCGAAATGTTAATTTACCGGAAATTAAAGTTGTTTCAACTTGTTACCCTTTGGACATGACTCCTTTTCCTATATTTGTGTGAGTATGGACATGAATAAAACACAGGGTTTTTTTCTCATAGATTTTTGTACCATTTTCCAGTGCAGATTTTTGAGGTTATTGAATTAATTATCGTTAAACTTTGTATAAATAACGATACGATATTAGTCATGTTTTATTTTTTTCATATAAATTATTCTTCTCTCTTCATCAGTTTAATTAACATGGGATCTAATCATGAGATATAATATGCGGTATTAGAACAAAAATAAGATGTCTGTAGGTTCAATAGAATCATGCTGATGCTTATTTGATTTTAGGATTGTATGCTAAAGCTGCAACCGTGATTGCTTTCACGTCACAGAGCAAAGAAAAACGACGAATCGAAACGTGGTTTCATTCAGTTCAGGGAATACATTTAACTTTTACTCCGTAAGGGATAACCAGTATTCGTACATATTCGTGTGATCATGGTTTGTGAATCAATATTCGTTGATATAGGTATTCTGAAATGCTACGTTACTTACTACCAAAATTATGATATCAATATTAATCACCAGATAAGTGCAATAAAAAAGTTCGTTAATCCAATTATAAATTATCATAACATCCAACAACAACAACAACAACAACAACAACATCCATCGTGTTCTAAGTATTTCTGATATGACCGTTGTTGCTGTAGGTAGGTACTTTTAATTTCAATGGTTTATGTTTTGAGTGTAACAGAATTTCCTATTCAAGAAAATAGCTTTGGATTTTGCTGTTTCCAATTTCGATACGTAATAATAATTATAATATTATAATATGTAGACTCATGGTCTAAATATTTTTTTGTAAATTACCTACATCAATAAAAATATTATTGTACTGTATTTTGTATTTAAATATTGTATACTCGTTCGAAGGAACGTTTATATGTAGGTATGTCACCAGTGTGCTAAGTGAATCCTAACTAATATTATCTAATCTAATTAATATCATAAATGCGAAAGTAAGTTTGTTTGATACCTTTTCACGCCTAAAACATTGAACCGATCATCCTGAAATTTTGCTTACACGTTTCAGGTGTGTAGAAACGGACATAGGATACCTTTCATCTCGAGAAAAAGGGCTGTTCCCGAGGAAAACAACAATAACGTTATAATGATAATAGATGGCGCCACGTGTCTTTCGAGTCAAAAACAGGACAACGACCATCGGGTCAGCTAGTAATTGTATAATTGTAATATGTATTGTAAACCATAAACCATATTTTGTGTAGGTACATAATATCGTGCATAAAACCCATCGAAAAAAAGGACAATGGGGTTCGAGCATAGATATAGGTATTATATTTCTATGGGCCTGAGTGACTCAGTTTCGAGACATCCATGACAATAAAATATATATATATATTTTGGCCCAAAAATCAGCATTGCCATACAACGTGGCACGGCACACCCACGGACACAACAAATCCCTCAATATTTTCATCCACACTGTGTTCACAAATTATTCAGTCCAGGCCAAACATAAAATCAGACTCCGATAAATCGCGCAATCCTATTATGACATCAAACAAATCAGTATCAACAACTACCATTACAGCAATGCTAATTTTACCAACGATTATTTACAGACCAAACAATGTACAGATCGATGGAACAATTTCATTATTAACAAGCGTCTATACGTGCGTGTTTGTGCTATACATACAGCGTTAATCCATTTGTGTCATTATTAAATCATGATTGTGAAGGTATTGGTGGCACAAAACATGTAATTAAATGAGGTATCCTTGTTTCGTGGTTTGCGGTTTCAGATAGTGCACTCGTAGATAATTTAGGTCCAGTTCTGTGGTATTTCATACTTGTAGGGGCATTTGCTGGTTTGTCGCTGAAGGGCTAATGGTTTTCGTGAAAAGCAATTGTCTGGTCAACACAACTGTTATATAGTTACAGTGGTACAATATTCTGCTGTGTATGTCATGAATAAATAAATTACAGTCAGGATACTATAATTTAAGTTGCACACTTTTGAAAACCTAAACTCTATTTTAGCGAAGAAATGATTTCTTAATTCCGTGGATTCGACAGTGATTCATTGTTGTGTGAATATTAATAAAATTAATGGAATTCCGTATAATATAGTAAAATGGGTTTTTTCCAAAGACTTAAAAATGACGATTCAAATGGGTACACACCTAAAATGTGACTCATCAAAGTTAATACTTACAGTGAAATTGTAGTCGCAAAATGAAATAACCATTTTAATAAAAAAAAAAATTTATTTATCAATACTTATCAGAGTGGAGTTGGTTTACTCATCCATAACCCAATGATGTGACCCCTGCTTGATAGTGATGTGTCAGCCATTATCTTATCGCTTCAGTAATTCACAATGGTTGCAACCTGCATTGTTAGGTAATTTAGTTTGGACAGTGTATTATGAACCTATATGTACTTGCATGTACTTTGAAGGGTCGTCATATATGGGATTATGCATATACCACAGATATTGTACAGATGCAGATTGGTAAAGTAAAGGGGAAGGATTCAATGACGAGTTTACAAAAAACCAATCGAAACTTTTTCGAAGAATTGATAAAAATGTTGCAATAATATTTCTTGCAGGACTAAAATTACATTACGTTCTAGAGGTACAATTAAATACAGTTTGTGCGAGAGAAGGATGTGTACAGTTAGCCATACTATTGCATAGCTAGTAATATATTGAACTAGCTTCTGCCCGCGACTGTGTACGCGTGAAATTTCACCCTCCCCCGTTCACCCTCTTAGGGATATAATTTCAAAAAACCCTTTCTTAGTGGACCTACTCTTCACAAAGAACACATCCTCCAAATTTCATGTCACTAGGACCAGCGGTTTAGGCTGTGCGTTGATATATCAGTCAGTCAGGACTTTGAATTTTATATATATAGAAGACTAGCTGTTGCCCGCTACTTCGTCTGCCATCCAGGATGAAAAGTTGCCTATGTCCTCCTCCAGATCATGGTCTACCCATATGCCAAATTTAATCCAAATCCGTTCAGCCGTTTTAGCGTGGAAGCGTAACAAACAAACAAACAAACTTACTTATAAATAGTTAGGATTGGGACTAAGATTAATTTAATAACTTGTTTCCCTTTATTAACGTATAACATGTTCTTAAATAAGCAGCTGTTGGGGAAGTACTTCACGAGGATGGAATTAATTATTTTAAGAAGATAATAAATTATGATAATACGAAAACCGAAGGTGCAATTTTTAATGCACCTGCTTGGGAATGGTTTATTTAAAGAATAGTTGATTGTACGGATAGGACATGCGTATTTAGGGTCCTTTAAAAAAATCGAACTCTTGATGGTATACAATTCTTAGTCTTAGTTTTACATTTATTGCAGAAAAATTTAAATGTTTTTGATCCGACTTTTAGGTCAAATTATGAGTTATATTATGACATGCTGAAAGTGGCAATTTGAACGTTATTATCTCGATAGAAGTACATTTTTCTACCAGGAGACGGATGATCAAATTATTCGTTTTCTGTAAGGTAATAAATATAGGTACGTAAAAGTCATGATTTGTGTATCCCAAATACTCTACCTAAACATTTTATGGCGGATTTTATTCCGCTTAATATCGGACGTAAAATTTTATATCGGCATTGCTCGGTTAAAATACAGTCTCCTTTTAGATACGTACCTATTTGATTTTATAAAGAGAAAATTTCTGTAGAGCTAAAATGAAGACGAGTACTAAGTATTTACTATAATGAATGATTTTATTAGTAGTTTCACAGATGTTGCTTCTACAGAATTTAAAACAAAACTAGAAGAGAACTCACAAATCACAGCTTCAAAAACTTTTTTTGGCATGAATATTGTCGAAAATATTCCTATATTATAAACGAAGCTGACGTCTAGAGGCTGGGCGCTAATATAACTCTCCTAACGGTACCTCCCTTTCGGAGTTCCTGCTAACTACCTACAGACTACACGTAACATGTGGTATTAATCGATTCACAGTTACCAATATACATATTACATAGATAGTAAATCGACGTCCTGCCGAGCTAGTTAAACTTTCATATTAAGCTTCCATCCGACGTTAGTTCATATTGTATTTATTGAGTAAGTTAAGTTAACTTTATTGACTGGGCTGGGGATTTGTGACATGAAAATCATAACATTTTTGTTACATGGATAATAATCAACACAACACGTTTTGTTTTTTTCTTAATTGTCGTCCTTTAATTTCTTCATATTGATACTTGCTTCTAGACTACTTCTTGGTTCTTCTTACTTCACATCTGATTCTTCTTTTTCTTTGGCTTCGCCTTTTCCCGTTACGCGGGGTCGGTTGTCCCAATTATGCGACGCCATTTATTTCGGTCTTGAGCGTCATCTACCCTAAGTCCCATCTTCCTTCATCATCTTACTTTACGTCTTATTACTTTATTAAAACTGCTACATCAAATCAACAACATTTAACACATTGTTTTAGATACAAAGATCTGTAGCACCATGTGCGATATAACTACTTATACCGTTGTTAATAAACGGACGCTACGTGTAGCGGACGTAACGCGACTCCGTCCACAAAATTTACCCGTACCTGTTTACACCGTAAATTCCGGATGTCTACAACCATCAACATCAAAGTGTCGTTCAATGAAATTGCGATCATTCTCATGTGGTCAAACCTATCTCTACTGTTATCTAAACCATGATAGTCAACCAGGAGGGTTTCACCGCTTGGGATAGTTAATTAAATTTCAGACCGTCTAGTATTTCAGCTATGTTCGAGCAGGTATGAAACTCTAGGCATAGCTGTGCAGTGTGTGTGGTTACCGTGTCGTGTGTGTTAGTTTAGGTGTCGGATGAAACATGTTGTTTGTATTTTCTTTCTACCTAACCGTTGTTAGATATCAAATGATAGCTTTGTTTATTATTATAACAGCTTTTGTTTTTATCAACAGGTGTTTCAGTTAAAGTATGGGTATTTCCTTTTTGTGTTATCTATTTTGATATCAAATGAGTCAGATTGATTGACATTTTTGTTTTATGATTAAGTAATGTACCATGAATATGATTAATTTTAGTGTTGTTGACTTTATGTTAAAGTCTACAAGTAGCGAGTAGTAGCAGAAAAAAGAAATCTTGAAGAAAGTAAACGAAATGCGGTAAATTCTGCATAAGTACGTAATACTGAATTTACAGCTAGATACTCGTACATACAATAGTTTATACGCAGCATCACACAACTCAATGATAATAATTGAATTACCGGTGCCAATCAGATTGGTGTCCATTGATAGATACAATAGGATATGTCGGGGTGATAGATCCCATCTATTTGATGTGGACTAAGCAGAGATCAATATCAAACACAGGTGGCGTATTGGTCACGGCGACAAATCCTTTGTCACCGATGCCCTGAGCATGACTTACGGCGTATCTCGGATTACGGTGGCTAGGCTTATGCATGATATACGCACTTTCGTGCATAATGCACCTGGTGAACTATGCCAGATTATTCAGACAGGATCGTATATATTTAAGCTGCTGAATACGCAGCAGATCCTGCGGTACCTACTGATATTAAATTGATATATATTTGAAATAATGTTTTGATTAACAACAATTTTTCAATTATTCGAAAAATCCACTTATAGTGTTTAAGTTGGTTTCCATTTGCCATATTTTGCCTTTGGGCTCCATTATTTTCTTTATCGTAGTACCAGTTCAGTCTAATTTGAAGTACACACAGTCATAATTTATCTAAGGTCATATCCAGACCATTGCAAATCATATTCCAATAGTTCACAGAAATAAGCTTATCTGCTTCGCTTTGTCCGCTCAACGCTGCCCAGCTTTTATCATTGAAATTCATCCTGAATTCGAGTCCAACTGTTTCAAGTTTATACGATGACCCTCCATTATCAATGTAGATTCGGCTCGGATCAGAAACTTGGCGTTGTTAATATTCATGAGGGCTAATCTTTATCGTTCATTTCGCGCCATTAAACCTATGAATTTGGAGGTTAATAAATCAGGTTGCTTATGATTGTGATGCGGTTGAGTAGCTGGAAGGTCTATTGTTCGTTATATTATGTTAATGGGAATGAAAGCTTGTAGGCGTATTCTGTGTCTAAAAAGGCCACTTTGGCAGAATCATAAAAGGATAACATTAAGAATCATATGGCGAAGACAGTCCGTGTTTTTCTTTTTTTCGCTGCACTACGTAAGTATAATCAAAGAGGTTGTTATTGGATTGATTGGTATTTTAGAATAGACAAAAAAAAAAAAATAACTGAAAAATCCTTGACCAATGGGATTTGATTCGATTAAATTAAGTTAACTCTCCATTATGATTCATAATGTTCTCCTTTTATGATTCTGCCAAAGTGGCCTTATTAGGCTCCCTGGTATTTGTGAGTATGATTATGTTTGTTTATCGAGTGCGTTGTCGATAGAGAATTGGGTAGAGTATTGGGTTGGTGGTATTGGGTTTGGTAATGGGTTGGTATTGGTGGCTGGGTGAGTATTGGGTGGTATTTGTGTTGAGTTTAGTTCGTAATATAGATAGGTAAGTACTATATTTCCAGAGGAAATTCGCTATTGACTTTAGCCTTTGCTAGCTTCTGTTTCTCTTTAAGTATATCCCAGCTTTCTTTTTTCACGAGCAATATCTTTCAAAAGTTATTTGACATTTTGCCATTTCAGCTGTGACGCCACATTATGATTTAAAATAAGGTTATGATTATAATTATGGATAATTATTTTTATGCATAATTATTATTAATAGTGAAGCGGGAAGGTCTAGTAACCGAAATACTGATTACAGCCTGTCTATTAATGACAACATAATAAAATCTGACTCACAAGTCGCCGAGGCATTTGAAAATTTCTTTTCAGATATTCCCGTTTCAACTACTAAATCCCTAAACTCATCACCTTCTGTTGCTGAGTCTTTGCTTAAGGAAAATGTTAATGGTTGCGATTCGGATTTTAATTTTGAATATATTACATGTAGAGATATAATTAAAACCTTTCACACTTTAAATGTAAAAAAGACTACAGATCTGTGGGGTAATTCTGTGGAAGTTGCTAAGTCTATTATTGACATTGTAGCACCTACTCTTGCTCTTATCTTTAATAGTTGTATTGACAATGGGGAGTTTCCTGATCTTATGAAAAATAGTAAAATAATACCTTTGTTTAAATCAGGTAGTACATCAGACCCCACAAATTATAGACCTATTTCTGTACTACCTACCTTTAGTAAAATTTTTGAGAAATTAATATTAGACCAAATGCAAAGATTTTTTAATAAATATAAATTATTACACAGCAAACAGTTCGGTTTTACAAGGGGTCGTTCAACTACTGATGCCGGTGTTGAACTTTTAGGACATATTTATAATGCATGGGAAGATAAATGCGATGCCTTGGGCATCTTTTGTGATTTGTCCAAGGCATTCGATTGCGTTCTTCACGAAACGTTAATCAGGAAACTCCACCACTACGGGATCCGGAATACTGCTCTGGATCTTCTTACTTCATACTTGAGTAAAAGGATTCAGAGCGTTGACGTTAATGGAAAAAGATCACCCGGATCTTTAGTAACGATGGGAGTCCCACAGGGCTCAATTCTTGGTCCTTTCTTGTTTCTTATTTATATCAATGACTTGCCGTACCTCATAAAGGATAATCATGATATAGTGTTGTTTGCAGATGACACTTCACTTTTGTTTAAACTTAAACGTCAGCAGTTGGTTACTGACGATGTAAATAGCGCGATTTCGAAAGTAGTCCACTGGTTCAATGTTAATAATTTGCTTCTAAACGAGAAAAAAACCAAATGTATTAAGTTTACGCTACCCCACGTTAGGCAGGTGAAAACTAATGTGTTGATAAAGGGCGAGGAATTGAATCCTGAAGACAGCACGGTATTCTTGGGCATAACTTTGGATGCTAAGCTTCAGTGGGGTCCGCATATAGATAAACTGTCAAAAAAGCTAAGTTCCGCAGCATACGCCGTTAGAAAAATTCGTAATTTAACTGATATAGAGACTGCCCGTTTAGTGTACTTTAGTTATTTTCATAGTGTAATGTCGTACGGTATTCTATTGTGGGGAAATGCCGCCGATATTCAGACTATCTTTGTTTTGCAGAAGCGTGCTGTTCGATCAATTTATAAATTAAGTCCGAGACACTCTCTCAGAGACAAATTTAAAGAGATTAATGTAATGACTGTGCCTTCTCAGTATATTTATGAAAATCTTTTATATGCCCATAAAAACATAAAATTGTTCAAAAAATACAGTGATATCCATAATATAAATACTAGAAACAAACACAAATATGTTGTACCTACAACAAGGCTCAAGAAAATAGGTGGCTCGTTCAGATGCCAATGTATACACTTTTATAATAAACTACCAAGCCACGTTCAAGATCTAAGCCTTAATAAATTTAAATCGTTCATTAAACGTAAGTTGTGCCAGAAAGCCTTTTATACCGTTAAAGATTATATTGAGGATACAAAGGCTTGGGATTGAGTTGCTTCCAATTTCTGCATTTTGAGTGTTTTTGATGTTTTTTTTTTTTATATACACATTGACATTAATGATTTTTTTTTTTTTTTAACTGACATTTGCTTACTTTTTAAAGTATTATATTATTTTAATTATTGTGAATGTGAAGACGATGTGGGTCATTTAATTTAGGCATTTTATATTATTATTATTCTCTCTATGGTCTGGCAGTTTGAGTAATTTATGTGGCCTACCCAAATGTCCTTTCTTTGGTATTGTTCGTCGAATCGTTGAGCTCCTTAAGTCTTGAGTTGAGCTGCATGATTTCTGACAAATGCGTGCACTGACTGGACAGGTCCTCTCAATCTGTGTGGTTCTTTCCTCAAAAGGCCATCTCAGACATCGACCTACATGGTCTTCATATAACTTGACCAAGATTATGTCTGGACTTTAAAAGAGACTATGACCTCTGAGTTTGTTTCGGCCTTTCTTCTCAGAGTAGTCAGATAGGAAACGCCGACCTCATCTAGTTTAAAAAATTTATGATTGACGTGTAAAAGTGTTTGTGCAAACCTACTTACAGAAATAAAATCATTTATCATTTATCATTTATCATTTATGATAAGTCGTAGTTAGTTGAATAATTAGTCAATAGAAATGATAGAGTGTAGTTCAAACAGTTGAAACTAGAATATTAAATCATAATGTGACATCACAGCTGAAATGGACATATGTCAACTTGCTTATGGGGGGCACTGTATAATTATATGAACACACCTGTCCATTTTGTTGTCCAAATGAGATATAATGATGTGTCTTTTACAAATAAATACGTTAACATGTTCGATTACTGATTTGACTCGAATATTCTGTCCACATTTTCGAATGCCTTTCCATTATTAAAGGTTGGTGAACAGGTTTCGAGGACTTTCACCGACATGTTATACATTGCAGCCTTCACTGTTGGACAATATTTATTGCCATAAGAAATTCCCGTACAAGGCTTGCATTCTTAGGACATTACACATGCAGTAAGTCATTATATCCTTGTATAATGCTAAAATCTGTATTTATATGTATGTGCCTACATGTTTCAAAAACAGACTGTGGTTAGAAATCTCGTTTCGCTCAGACACCCCTAACCACAGGTTTTGAAACAGCCACCATCGACCAGCCGTCCCTGATATATGGGATTAGGTACAGGGAAATATAATGTATCTATACTATGTATTAAGGCTTCATTTTATATCGCAATAATAAAACTTAACATCTCATCTGCCTAGCCTTTTCCCAACTATGTTGGGATCAGCTTCCAGTCTAACCGGATGCAGCTGAATACCAGAATTTTAAATGGAGCGACTGCCTATCTGACCTCCACAACCCAGTTACTGGGTAATACGATACCCCTTGGTAAGACGTTGTCAGAATTTCGGGCTTGTGGCTACCCGTAATGACTGTCAAAGATTCACGAATGACAGCCGGGACCAACGGCGCAATTTGCTTTCTGAGGCAAGGAGGGGGGGGAGGTATGTAAAGATGGTCACCCATCCACAGACCAACCGCGGCAAGTGTAGCTTAACCTGATCGATCGACCTGTGCGGCTGTTATTATTATTTAGCCTCGGGCCCCTCAAAACCTAACATCTGCAATATTCAATTATATACATATACAATTTCTTATTGCTAGGCGTATCAAAGGCCTTTGAAAGAACCATTAAACTAAGTAGGTACTGACTTAAACGGATTACTTGTGAGTATGAACACTAAGAACTACGTCTTTTATAATTCTACGCAATGTTTTCAGGGCAAACAGCCAAAACGTTTACTTTGAAAACTGGTCGTGCACCTACTAAACGCATGATCAGACTTCCTTTAAAATTTTAGGGAATTATTGGCTTTACACCGACTGATGGACCGTCTAACCGGCCTTGCAGTTACATCATATTCGTTCATACGTGCATAAGTATAGATGGCGCTACCCATTCGCCTGGTAAAATCATGAAATAACCAATTTATTGGACCTTTTACGATGATACGGATCCCTCTGAATATCAGGATGGCAACCAGTCGGCTCACATTTAAAGTAAAAGCTCGGGAACACATCCATAAGAAGTTTGCAGACTTGTCCCACATTTAATTTGTTGGTTTTCTTCATCTATGTTTTTTTTTTTTATCTTTCCTCACTTTGTATAATTTGTTGTATGTATGTATATAAGTATTTATTAGTATATTTTATTCTTCAAAATTTTCCGTTCTTTTGCACCTACTGTTTTGTTTCTGCATCACCCTAAGGTAGACTGGTAGAAAATGCCCAAGGCATTAAGTCCGCCTTTGTACATTATGTGCATAAAGTCTTAATAAATAAATACGGGATGCACTATTTTGAGGGTAGGTTCCTCTCTGCTAACCGTTGGTGATAGAAATTACGACATTTTAATATTTTACCAATTTTTCAATAGGTGTTGGTGGATTTAATCGTTTAGCCATTCATGAACGCGTCCGTAAAATAAAGATTCCAAATCGTCTATGGGCTGTTTTACACGACTACAACAATACAGGGTGGCAGAGAGATCGAGGCGCAAACTGTACCTATGAATTCAGCACATGATTCTAGTCCCCCTAGCGTAGAAATATTTCTTCGCTTATAAAAAAAATCTGCTATTTCATAGAAAAGTGCTAACCTACACGGTTAAAATGTACGGAACAGCTGTTATTTTTTTAATGACCGACGAAAAATGTCCTCAAGATTATCATTTCCTTTTATTGATTTCCGAGAATCCATGGTAACAGGTTGTGCGTGCGTCAATGTGCCTGCCAGTCCTGCCACCCTGTATTGAGTTAATAAATATTCAATTATACCCACACAATAGTTTGTGGCTATAACTATTAATAAAAGCATGACTCATTTCGAGACTCTTTCTTCACTAGAATCACTACAAGCAGTTCATTTAAATTTCCTCTCTACTTAAAAGTAACTTCCCATTTAATTGAACGCGTCACGGCACTGTGGACAGTTGATAAAATAATTAGCTATTAGCTAGGGCAATGTTCCTCCCTTTGTCGTTGATAATTTTATCTATCCGCTCTACTGGCTCGTGACTCAAAATAATCTGATTTGAGGGGGACCTCTCACAGATTTTTGCTTAACTTCAACTTTTACTCTTACTTACCCTTCAAGTTTTAAGGGAAATACGAGGGAAGTTATGTTTGACTAGCTGTTACCCGCGACTTCGCCCGCGTGGAATTTAATAAAAAAGTTATTGTTCAGTTCGCAGAGTTTACGATTAATTATTAATTCGAATTAAAGTAGCCTAAGTTACTCCTTATTACATCAGCTGCTATCTGCCAGTGAAATACCCGTTAAAATCGGCCCAGCCGTTTCAAAGATTAGCCGGAACAGACAGACAGACAGACAAAAATTGTAAAAAATGTTATTTTGGTATATGTACCGTATATACATCCATATGCATTTAGTAAAAACCGGTTATTTTAATATTAGAAACAGACACTCCAATTTTATTTATTTGTATAGATTACTCACAGTTTAACTCAATAGGATAATAACAGAATTGTGTTGTTTTCACGATGACTCGTAATTGATTGCTCTGTACAGACATGAAAATATTATTTAATACTAACTGTGCCCGCGTCTTCGTTCGCTTGCGTGTTGGAAAACAAATTGGATTTCATGAATTTTAATTTTTTTTTTCTAAAATAAAAGTTGCCTAAGTAAGTTATCGGACTGTGAAAGTCCGGTCAAAATCCATCCAGCCGTTAAGGAGATTAGCCGGAACAAACAGGCAGACAGAATATAGACAAGCAAAAATGGTGAAAATTCTCTTTTACTTATAAAGTACCGTATGTATACACTTTTATATTAATTTACATAACAAACATAATTTTTAGACTGTACTTGTATTACCAAATTATCGACATATCTGGCGGAATAGCCAGACATTCAATATCACCGTCATCCAGTCTGCATAACTCAATAACATAACTATGCGCTTCTCCATAATGTCGTCGACAGCCTAAGGGCGTGTACACATTTACGAACGAGTAACTCGCGATCTCTCTCACCTCTACGATCGACGATATTTTTAGAGGGCAAACGTATCGCGAATCGTGCGACTTCAAACAATAAACGCGTCCGTCTTTGATGTGCACATACCCTTACAATATATCATTATCTTACGAATATTTTAAGAACAATTTCTAGATTAAAATACTTTAGAAATGTTAGTAAAATCTAAAAGTTTTCGATTCCACTAAGTGCTTAGCCAATATTTACATGATATCTGAAGGAGAGCGAAGAATTAAGTCTATTTTCGTAAAGTAAATTAACGCAAAGTGAATTTTATTATTCTTAATTAATTGAAATTCAATTTAACTTTATATAACAAACCAACAATATCGCGAACTATACGAAGAAATTTTGGAAAGCATTAAATCGTCCCTGTTCAATGAAACTTCGAACGGCGAAGGCTTTACGAATGTATTGTATTTATGAAGAAATACTTTATCTGCTAAACTTCGCAGCGTTTTGCAACGTTATAATTAATAGCCACAGACCGTTTCATTTCGGGGCGAAACAAAAAGATAATTGCGCCCAATTAATTTCGACTCCTTGCAAATGAGGGCGAGGTCCTTTTATGTCCCCTCTATGCTTTTATTGGTTCCAGGCGATATTTAGTTTAGTCGATTTGTTTGTTTTACGTTTTCAGTCGGTAATGAATTTTCTTTAGCGGACGGTCTCTGGCCGCCCGTTACAATGGGCGTTAATCTTCTTTTAACTAATTTAACGATCCTATTATACGGTAACATGTGGAGTTATTTGGTTGGTTCAATGGTATTGCATTTAGGAACCAATTAATGTTCGTAAAGGTTCAATAGAATAATTTGAATATTTTTGGCTTTACATAACTTTGTCTAACTTTGGGTCCAATTTCAAAAAGTGAGGTAACAATGGACATATTCGCTTTGGTGATGGTTTGAGTTATTATGGTAGGTAGGTAGGCTTAAGGCTCGTACACACAGGCGCGACGCGACACGCGACACAAAGGCACCGCAAGTCGCGCGACGAGCGGTGCCTTTGTGTCGCGCGCGATTCGCGTCGCGTGTCGCGCCTGTTTGCAGGAGCCGTTAAGAAGATAGGCAATTTTGTCACTAAATATTAAAGATGTTTTAATACATCCGTTGGGCAGGACATCTAGTTAGACGAGGAGATGGCCGATGGAGTGGCCAAGGTTAGGCCAAAGAAACCAGGGCCGTTCAAAAGCGCGTTGCGTTGATGATATCGTCAAAGTCGCGGAAAACACCTGGATGCTGGTTGCACGGAACTGCTGACTCTTATTTATAATATGTTAGTATAGTGACATAGATTTTTGGTACTAAGTAAAAATAGTGTGTTTCGTAGAGTAAAACAGACTGTACTTTCTGCAATAAATATAATTGAAGCAAACCGAAAATGGTGACTCCAGCTAAAGCAGAAAAAGGGGAGGCTTATACTCAGCAGTGGGTAATTCCGGGCTGAAACTATGATGATGATGAAGACATCGGTATTACTCAGAAATATTATTGTAAATAAAAAAGCCGGATAGCTTCATGAAATAATCTTGATATTCAACTTTCAAATACGGTTAAGGAAAGGTTACCTATATAATTATGTAGATTTGATCACGACATTGGTCAATGTTGATCAACATTGACCAATGTCGTGATCAAACTGCTTAAGGGGGAAGCCCACGACAGTAGATCGATCTACTGTCGTGGGCTTCCCCCTTAAGCAGTTTAACCTTTCACAGAATTATCATATCAATGATACATCATTTAAGTGCACCTGTACTCATTACATCTAGATTATACTTATGAAACATTCCGTAACCATACATAATCCAGTGAGATAACTTTCCGCTGATAAATATCTGGCTTGTGAACATAGTCAAAATAATAAAGATTAGGTGCTACTTTGAGCTGATAACTCTTATCTATTGCACAATTTATTGATTTCAGTGGCCAAAGGTCGTAAATTATAGGAAAAATGTCTCATCTCATATTCTCTATCGAATAAGACATTATTTGATAAACGTGTTTTTTTTAATGAACCACACAATAGTTAATGTAAACATTGTATGTTTTTTTCACTGAAACGACCTCACGATGACGTTACTATTCTAACATGATAATATTGTAACAATAACACATTATTCATGTTTCATTATAAAAATAATGTTCCTATTTATCGTATGAATAACACATTAGACATTTTATTAAACACGAAATATACATTACCAATCAAGTAGCGATGCTTTGGTTTTTATTTAAATAATTAAGACCGGAATAAATCTTAATAATGGTGAGTGGGAAGTAATTTAATTGAAAATAAAATTCCCATTCGCAATTTCCGTGATACCGAGGTTGCCATATTGAATGCCAATCAAATACCACAACACAAGCCAATCGAGAACGCCGTCCGGTAACTGGGATGCATATCATATTATATTAATTTTTTTTCCAACAGTCGAGAACAATAGTATCGCAATTAACACTAACTAGCATATAGTATCCGGATGAATTCCCTTTCATGTATCGAAGACCAAAGTCCTCTATAGAAAAAGCAATGATTACAATTTAACTATCTATTGATAAGTAAGTCCTTGATGAATCAGGACATATAGATTCATCCGGTAAAAAAAACCTCTACTGTCAAAACCACGCTAACAACGCCGTGGTCAATTTATCATAATTATAATGTTAGTATTTACTTCCCTTATTGGTGATGTTCTGAAGAAAGGTTAGGTGCATAGTAATCGCAACCGGCGTGCGTGTATGACCGGATGTATGAACGTAAACGAGGCAAAAAGGAGTATGTAAGGATCGTAGCAAATGGCGTTCTGTAGTTTCTACCCCAAGGGTAGAAAGCGCGAGTTTATGTATGTATGTACTGGCTGCGCCCCGCAGTTTTACCCGCATAAGGAATATCGGGATAAATAATATCCTATGTGTTATTCTGATGTACTTAGCTTTAAGCTATATTACTGTAAAGTTTCATGAACATTCGTTCAGTAGTTTTTGCGTGAAAGAGTAACAAACATCCATCCATCCATCCTCACAAACTTTTGCGGTTATAATATTAGTAGGATTTACATTCTTTCTTTAAAAAAATCGTGAATCACAAAGATGAAGAAACAGTTTTGTGTTCGGATGACTTTACAAAAAAACAAAAGAAAAACAATAGTTATATCGCATGTCTGCTAATCTGTTGCTCAGATTACAATAAGCTTTTAATGTATGAGTCAAGTTTGCCACCACTGTCGTTAATATAAAGATGATAATTATTGATAAGGCACTATTGGCACTTTATACCAGCTAGACAACAACTAATGAATAATTTATAACGTAATATAACACCTATAACATAAATTTAGACATTTTAGATGTCGTAGCATCATGCTGAGATAGGAGCCTTTTGGACTCTTATAGGACTTTCTGTTTCATTTTCCTTTTGTTACTTTTTTTTATATAACTTGGATTTTTATTTTGCTGTATTTAGTTTAATTTGTGATTTTCCTGTAGGTACGAGTCGCAATAAATACTTTTTCTTTTTTTCTTTCTTTCTTTCTACATAGGTATTCAAAATATAATTTACACATATTTGCGCTTTTCCGATTTTCCTTCCAGCATTTTCTTTTCTAGACTATCAACTTTAAAAATATTCTTCAGATTAAAATGGACTCTGTTGTGTTAATATAAAATCTAATTTTCATTGTTTCAGGCTGCTCTCTGCGCTGACTATAGTGTGCCAGTGGATTGTGTAGCAGCAGGGCCAGCTCCTCGTCCCAGTTCCTTCCACGAGATCTCTGCACCTAAAGTAAGTTTCATACTTATACTTATTTGCGATTAAGTTAATGTCTTCCGTCATTTCGGCTGCTTTGCAACGAAAAAAAGTCAATGAAGTTATTTATATGTTGTTATGATGTCTTGTGTGTAGGTCTGGGACTCGCACTCGAAGTATTCCGTACCATAAGGGAAAAACCCCGAAAAAAAAAACAAATCTCTTGTATGGAGACCCCTTTAATTTTTAACTTTAGTTTAGTTTTATTGTTTGTTGGTATAGCATCAATAGAAAAATACTCACTGTGAAAATTTCCACTGTCTACTTCTACTACTACCTACTACTACGGTTCATGAGATAGCCCGCTGACAGACAGACGGAAGGATGGACAGCGGACGCTTAGCAATATTGACGACACGGTTGGCGCAGTGGCTGAGCGATCGACTGCTGCGCTGCGTGTCGCGGGTTCGATTCCCGCACGGAACAAATATTTGTATTGCCTGCAGGTAGTTGTTCCGGGTCTGGCTGTTTGTGTATGTGAATTTAAATGTTTGTAAACGCACCCACAGTACAGGAGTAATTCCTAGTGTGGGCAACGTTTAAAAAAAAAAAAAAAAATAGAGTCCCGATTCCCGATGGCATCCTACGGGTATGCTACCCATACGTATGAATGGGCAGAGCTAAGCCCTCTTATGCCTTTCACTCTGCCGACCAACACACCTTTAACTCTTGCATTAGTTATGAGTTAGGTATTTAAAAAGAAATTCAGTCTGGCGAAGAACACGCTAGGAAATTATAATTTCAAAGAGTCTCCGCTATCGAAACCGATAAGGAGGGCTGAGGAGGGCGTCTGTACATCATAATGTACAGACGCCAGCACATCAAGATACCCGAAACTGTCAAATTTTCCCAATTAACTTTGAACCTTATGCTTCTGCGATAAAATTGAAAATCTATCAAAGAAATTTGACAGATTGTAGTAGCTTGATGTGCTTGGCGTCTGTAGGTAATAATAATTGCAGGAAATGAGACTTACCGATAAAATTCCAGAATACTACAAAGTGTTCATGGAACAATGAGAAATCAAGCATTAAGTGCAAATAATGATTCATATCCGATAAAATCACATCTTTTTCAGTGAATATGTGACGATAAATATGACTTAACTTTATCTCTCTTCAGATATAAGGATTGTAAGTGGTCTTATCACTATTTTAACTTTTAAGGTATTATCTGACACAGTGACACTTATCTATTATATAGGCTTATATAAACTCACGCCGTCATCCCATGGGGGTAGGTAGAAACTACAGAACGCCACCTACTACGATTCTTAATTACATATTCCTTTTATTTCGTTTACTTTCATAGATCAGCAGTGCGATTCTGTAACCATCTTACCGTGAAAACTTAGGTGAAGTGAGCGTGGAGTGAGCTGTCTATGGTGTCAATTCCTAGCAAAAACAAACTCACTTCACCTAAGTTTTCACGGTGAGATTTTTACAGAATCGACCAGCTGATCATAGTATATCATGCACGCCGGTTGCGATTACCTACTACACACCTGGCCTATCTGAAGAACATGACAAAGGTCACTCCTCCAATGGCGTCCCCTCTCACCATTTCCACTCACATCTGCCTTGCTTTTTATTTTTATTTAGTTCACGGAAAAACAGCTAAATAAACCACATGCTCCAATATCTATACTAATATAATAAAGCTGAAGAGTTTGTTTGTTTGTTTGTTTGTTTGTTTGTTTGAACGCGCTAATCTCAGGAACTACTGGTTCGAATTGAAAAAATATTTTTGTGTTGGATAGTCCATTTATCGGGGAAGGCTATAGGCTATATAACATCACGCTACGACCAATAGGAGCGGAGCATCAATCAAAAATGTTGCAAAAACGGGAAAAAAATATTCCTTTTGAGAGCTTTCGTTGCGTACGCTGCGTAAACGGTTAAAGTTACGCAAAAATCATGTATGACGGAATTGTTTCCCTTTAAAAGTTCTAAAAAAAAGTCCGCGACAGCATATGTCTATCTTTTAAGGTTTACTCACTATAACCTTTTTTATGGTAATCAAATTTCTTCTAAACTAATGCATTATTTGCGAAGGTTTTTTTTTATAAACATGATATTAATCCTTATCAAAATAAATACGTTATTCATCACAAGTCTTTAATTGTTGAATAAAATTGCCCTTGACATCATTTGATTTCAATGAATATCTTAGGAGTTGCATAGTTTACAAGTAATATCTGTACCCTTAGTGAAAAGTGGTACAAGTCAAAAAACCTTGTTTTGAGAAATTTAAGTTTAAAGTTTTGCATTTTTTAAACGGCTACAACTTTTTAATTATTGAGATTTTTCCTGATGTTTTAACTTTTACCGATAGGAAATTATTACTTTTAAATAGGATAATGTTTTGATTGTGTTAAAAATTGATAAAATTTGAGATAATTAAAAAAAACTAGACTTATATCATTAGCCACATGTAAGTTACTATGTGTATAATGTTATAATTTAAGTTATATCATTTAACACATTATAAAATGCACTGGTGTTGAATGTTACAAGTATTTTTTAAACACGATTTTGATAGCATTAGAGCTATAAGTAAGAAAAACACTAGAACTAATTTTGTTTAGAAAACATTGATATTTCATGTGTACCATATCTTTTTAGTGTGTTGTGATAAAATCAGACTTATATCACTTTACACACATCAAATCCAATAAAAAATATGGTGTATATCGATTTATCTTTAATTATATCAAATAAATTACGAATATTTCAAGGTGTAAAGTAATATAAGTATATTTCTATTGTATGAGCCTAGTAACTTGTACTTATACCTAGTGTTTTCATTTAAAAAGCGGGTGAATAAAAGTGTAAATACATTAAGTATCTTTTTATTATTTATTAAAATCAAGCTTATAGCAATACTTATAGCAATAACAGTCTCACTTTAATCAGTCTATATTATAACTCTCTTAACCACTATAACAAATATAAAAAACAACGAGCTGGTCTAAGAACAAAAAAATCACTGAAAAATCTTATTTCCATATGTTGTTTAATAGAATAACTAACATTATTATATTATACAACATAACATATTAAACATAAGAGTGTTATATCACTTACACGTTACTCGTTAATTTAAAATATTTTTTTAGTTGAGATCACTTAGATGATGTGTTCGTATTTAGTTGTTCTCTATATTCTTCGTATAAATTTTCAGGTTGTTGTGTGTTCGTATTTAGTTCTTCTCTATATTCTTTGTATAAATTTTCAGGTAATTGTGGGTTCGTATTTAGCTCTTCTCTATATTCTTTGGATGAATTTTCAGGTAGTTGTGTGTTAGTAAATAGCTCTTCAGTTTGTTCTTTGGATGAATTTTCAGGTTGTTGAATATTATTTTGTGGCTCTTCAAAAAATTGTTGTGCTTGATTTTCTTGGCAAATGAACGGTTTTACCATTTTTTGTATACGTAGCTGTGCTGCAGTCTGTAAAAAAATTTACCTATATAAATACACCGCATCTCATTTTCAGCATTAACACACTCTAAAACTACGAAAACGACGCAGGCAGTGAATATATAACGAAATCAGGAAAAGTTGTAAGAGGTCAGACATGGCCGCACTATAAAATGCTGTTATGAAGTGTAGCGAACGTATACCGGAATCAGTCCGGCAGTATACATATATTTAATAAATACTGAATATAGGTTCCTACGATGACAGAGTCAAGTATTTGGATGAAAGATTTATTTAAATTTTTGTTGCAATTTTCGGCTAGAGCTCGTCGAGCCCTTTCTAATGACAACAAATTCGGTATGCTTAGCCCCAGGGGTCTTGGAGCAATCTCGGTTTTAAGATTTTGGGGTCAAATGTTAGTTTTGGAGGGGGGTCAAAAAGGGGGTTTTGGGGGCTTGTCTGATAGAAGGTTCTAGATTTATTGATTCAGTCGCCGCGCTTAAATCCCGCGATAAAAGCTATGCAATAGCTTAAAAAAAAACCTGGCACTCCGGTAGTGCCGACAGAAGTGAAAACTTGAACAATTACGAGTGTATTTTGTGAATCGTCTTATAAACAAAACGTCAGTTATATATCCGTGGTTCAGCGCCATCTCGTCGTTGTTGGATGAACTACCGTCGTTGTTGGATGAACTACGTAGCTAGTACGCGAGGCCCTCGTAGTTCTTCCCGATGTGCATAGATGGCGCTGTCCTCAACAACGCGCGTCTTTCGTTTTACGTCTTACGAATCTTACGATCAGGGTCACGTGACCTGACGCGAATTTAGAAGTTTTTACCCATTCCAAAAAAAGTACACAGCGCCGCTAAAGAAGTTTTCACTTCAATAAATTTTGAAAATCCGTCTATTATGAGAGAGTTATGCCCGAACATACATAAAAAAAAACATCCGAATGAATAACCTCCTCCTTTTTGAAGTCGGTTAAAAATACTCTCTAATTATAAATTCAATTGATAATAATTACCAAACTCGACTCTAAATACAATGTCTACTTTAAAACATATAAAGAAAAAAATGGACATGGAATCAGCATAATAGTCGGCAGTGCGAGCGATGCTCAACTGCAGATATTATGTCCAAGCCAATAATACAAAGGACAAGCTCGCCACTCAAGTACCTACCTACCTACCTACTACTTCCTAATACTTTAATCACTGTTAATCATTTCTGTCCTAATCAATAATCGCGTTTGTGAAAACACCGTTGCGCGCTAAACTACTAATAACGAAAATACGTTTCTGTTATTCTATTTAAAAATTAAACCATGAAAAATGTGTTTAATGATACAAATACACTTTTATTCTGTTTAAAACGTAAACATAAAATATGTATAATGATACAAGTACTTACCATACGGCTCATTTTTGCGAAACGTAGGGACGTGTTGACGCCACTCACACGGAAACAAGACTGGCCGTCTGGCGTTTGAGCGCTATTACCTCCCCCCGCCTTCATTGCCGTTCTCACTTTCTCACTGCGGGGACAGCCGTGACAAAAAGAGCCAAAAGTAGAAAGACGAAACTGCATGTATCAGTTTACACAATAATAACAACTGATCGGTTTCTAAAAATCGTATACTGCAGCGATATAAATAAAATTATATTATTATGAACTAAACGCGTTACTAAAATGCTTCACGTGCAATTCGATAGAGGTTTAGTTGTATCACTTGACACGTTGGTAATACATAATATTATTTTAAGTTAATAGATATGATTTGAGTTATATTATCATTCACCATTGATAACTGTAAGGTATATTTTGTGTCACTTAATATAAACTGTATTGTATTATCAGACACAAAGCTCATGTAATTAATATTAAATGTGTCAAGTATAACAAATCGAGATAGCCTTATTTACACGAACTTGTTTAAGTTTGAGCTTTAGTTCAATTTAATATCACTAAAGACATATCAGCATACACAAAAATTATCATCAAAATTAACCAAAAATGCAACTTGTATTATTCAGCACGAAACTTATTTCCCGTTCTATAATAGATAGAGTTACACCGATTAGACAGAAAAATAAAGAAAAAATCAAGCTTCAAGATAGTATACAGAACTCAAAACTGCTACAAGTCGAGTTAACTCACTTTTCACTAAAGGTACAGACTGTACCCTTAGTGAAAAGTGGTACAAGTCAAAAAACCTTGTTTTGAGAAATTTAAGTTTAAAGTTTTGCATTTTTTAAACGGCTACAACTTTTTAATTATTGAGATTTTTCCTGATGTTTTAACTTTTACCGATAGGAAATTATTACTTTTAAATAGGATAATGTTTTGATTGTGTTAAAAATTGATAAAATTTGAGATAATTAAAAAAAACTAGACTTATATCATTAGCCACATGTAAGTTACTATGTGTATAATGTTATAATTTAAGTTATATCATTTAACACATTATAAAATGCACTGGTGTTGAATGTTACAAGTATTTTTTAAACACGATTTTGATAGCATTAGAGCTATAAGTAAGAAAAACACTAGAACTAATTTTGTTTAGAAAACATTGATATTTCATGTGTACCATATCTTTTTAGTGTGTTGTGATAAAATCAGACTTATATCACTTTACACACATCAAATCCAATAAAAAATATGGTGTATATCGATTTATCTTTAATTATATCAAATAAATTACGAATATTTCAAGGTGTAAAGTAATATAAGTATATTTCTATTGTATGAGCCTAGTAACTTGTACTTATACCTAGTGTTTTCATTTAAAAAGCGGGTGAATAAAAGTGTAAATACATTAAGTATCTTTTTATTATTTATTAAAATCAAGCTTATAGCAATACTTATAGCAATAACAGTCTCACTTTAATCAGTCTATATTATAACTCTCTTAACCACTATAACAAATATAAAAAACAACGAGCTGGTCTAAGAACAAAAAAATCACTGAAAAATCTTATTTCCATATGTTGTTTAATAGAATAACTAACATTATTATATTATACAACATAACATATTAAACATAAGAGTGTTATATCACTTACACGTTACTCGTTAATTTAAAATATTTTTTTAGTTGAGATCACTTAGATGATGTGTTCGTATTTAGTTGTTCTCTATATTCTTCGTATAAATTTTCAGGTTGTTGTGTGTTCGTATTTAGTTCTTCTCTATATTCTTTGTATAAATTTTCAGGTAATTGTGGGTTCGTATTTAGCTCTTCTCTATATTCTTTGGATGAATTTTCAGGTAGTTGTGTGTTAGTAAATAGCTCTTCAGTTTGTTCTTTGGATGAATTTTCAGGTTGTTGAATATTATTTTGTGGCTCTTCAAAAAATTGTTGTGCTTGATTTTCTTGGCAAATGAACGGTTTTACCATTTTTTGTATACGTAGCTGTGCTGCAGTCTGTAAAAAAATTTACCTATATAAATACACCGCATCTCATTTTCAGCATTAACACACTCTAAAACTACGAAAACGACGCAGGCAGTGAATATATAACGAAATCAGGAAAAGTTGTAAGAGGTCAGACATGGCCGCACTATAAAATGCTGTTATGAAGTGTAGCGAACGTATACCGGAATCAGTCCGGCAGTATACATATATTTAATAAATACTGAATATAGGTTCCTACGATGACAGAGTCAAGTATTTGGATGAAAGATTTATTTAAATTTTTGTTGCAATTTTCGGCTAGAGCTCGTCGAGCCCTTTCTAATGACAACAAATTCGGTATGCTTAGCCCCAGGGGTCTTGGAGCAATCTCGGTTTTAAGATTTTGGGGTCAAATGTTAGTTTTGGAGGGGGGTCAAAAAGGGGGTTTTGGGGGCTTGTCTGATAGAAGGTTCTAGATTTATTGATTCAGTCGCCGCGCTTAAATCCCGCGATAAAAGCTATGCAATAGCTTAAAAAAAAACCTGGCACTCCGGTAGTGCCGACAGAAGTGAAAACTTGAACAATTACGAGTGTATTTTGTGAATCGTCTTATAAACAAAACGTCAGTTATATATCCGTGGTTCAGCGCCATCTCGTCGTTGTTGGATGAACTACCGTCGTTGTTGGATGAACTACGTAGCTAGTACGCGAGGCCCTCGTAGTTCTTCCCGATGTGCATAGATGGCGCTGTCCTCAACAACGCGCGTCTTTCGTTTTACGTCTTACGAATCTTACGATCAGGGTCACGTGACCTGACGCGAATTTAGAAGTTTTTACCCATTCCAAAAAAAGTACACAGCGCCGCTAAAGAAGTTTTCACTTCAATAAATTTTGAAAATCCGTCTATTATGAGAGAGTTATGCCCGAACATACATAAAAAAAAACATCCGAATGAATAACCTCCTCCTTTTTGAAGTCGGTTAAAAATACTCTCTAATTATAAATTCAATTGATAATAATTACCAAACTCGACTCTAAATACAATGTCTACTTTAAAACATATAAAGAAAAAAATGGACATGGAATCAGCATAATAGTCGGCAGTGCGAGCGATGCTCAACTGCAGATATTATGTCCAAGCCAATAATACAAAGGACAAGCTCGCCACTCAAGTACCTACCTACCTACCTACTACTTCCTAATACTTTAATCACTGTTAATCATTTCTGTCCTAATCAATAATCGCGTTTGTGAAAACACCGTTGCGCGCTAAACTACTAATAACGAAAATACGTTTCTGTTATTCTATTTAAAAATTAAACCATGAAAAATGTGTTTAATGATACAAATACACTTTTATTCTGTTTAAAACGTAAACATAAAATATGTATAATGATACAAGTACTTACCATACGGCTCATTTTTGCGAAACGTAGGGACGTGTTGACGCCACTCACACGGAAACAAGACTGGCCGTCTGGCGTTTGAGCGCTATTACCTCCCCCCGCCTTCATTGCCGTTCTCACTTTCTCACTGCGGGGACAGCCGTGACAAAAAGAGCCAAAAGTAGAAAGACGAAACTGCATGTATCAGTTTACACAATAATAACAACTGATCGGTTTCTAAAAATCGTATACTGCAGCGATATAAATAAAATTATATTATTATGAACTAAACGCGTTACTAAAATGCTTCACGTGCAATTCGATAGAGGTTTAGTTGTATCACTTGACACGTTGGTAATACATAATATTATTTTAAGTTAATAGATATGATTTGAGTTATATTATCATTCACCATTGATAACTGTAAGGTATATTTTGTGTCACTTAATATAAACTGTATTGTATTATCAGACACAAAGCTCATGTAATTAATATTAAATGTGTCAAGTATAACAAATCGAGATAGCCTTATTTACACGAACTTGTTTAAGTTTGAGCTTTAGTTCAATTTAATATCACTAAAGACATATCAGCATACACAAAAATTATCATCAAAATTAACCAAAAATGCAACTTGTATTATTCAGCACGAAACTTATTTCCCGTTCTATAATAGATAGAGTTACACCGATTAGACAGAAAAATAAAGAAAAAATCAAGCTTCAAGATAGTATACAGAACTCAAAACTGCTACAAGTCGAGTTAACTCACTTTTCACTAAAGGTACAGACTGTACCCTTAGTGAAAAGTGGTACAAGTCAAAAAACCTTGTTTTGAGAAATTTAAGTTTAAAGTTTTGCATTTTTTAAACGGCTACAACTTTTTAATTATTGAGATTTTTCCTGATGTTTTAACTTTTACCGATAGGAAATTATTACTTTTAAATAGGATAATGTTTTGATTGTGTTAAAAATTGATAAAATTTGAGATAATTAAAAAAAACTAGACTTATATCATTAGCCACATGTAAGTTACTATGTGTATAATGTTATAATTTAAGTTATATCATTTAACACATTATAAAATGCACTGGTGTTGAATGTTACAAGTATTTTTTAAACACGATTTTGATAGCATTAGAGCTATAAGTAAGAAAAACACTAGAACTAATTTTGTTTAGAAAACATTGATATTTCATGTGTACCATATCTTTTTAGTGTGTTGTGATAAAATCAGACTTATATCACTTTACACACATCAAATCCAATAAAAAATATGGTGTATATCGATTTATCTTTAATTATATCAAATAAATTACGAATATTTCAAGGTGTAAAGTAATATAAGTATATTTCTATTGTATGAGCCTAGTAACTTGTACTTATACCTAGTGTTTTCATTTAAAAAGCGGGTGAATAAAAGTGTAAATACATTAAGTATCTTTTTATTATTTATTAAAATCAAGCTTATAGCAATACTTATAGCAATAACAGTCTCACTTTAATCAGTCTATATTATAACTCTCTTAACCACTATAACAAATATAAAAAACAACGAGCTGGTCTAAGAACAAAAAAATCACTGAAAAATCTTATTTCCATATGTTGTTTAATAGAATAACTAACATTATTATATTATACAACATAACATATTAAACATAAGAGTGTTATATCACTTACACGTTACTCGTTAATTTAAAATATTTTTTTAGTTGAGATCACTTAGATGATGTGTTCGTATTTAGTTGTTCTCTATATTCTTCGTATAAATTTTCAGGTTGTTGTGTGTTCGTATTTAGTTCTTCTCTATATTCTTTGTATAAATTTTCAGGTAATTGTGGGTTCGTATTTAGCTCTTCTCTATATTCTTTGGATGAATTTTCAGGTAGTTGTGTGTTAGTAAATAGCTCTTCAGTTTGTTCTTTGGATGAATTTTCAGGTTGTTGAATATTATTTTGTGGCTCTTCAAAAAATTGTTGTGCTTGATTTTCTTGGCAAATGAACGGTTTTACCATTTTTTGTATACGTAGCTGTGCTGCAGTCTGTAAAAAAATTTACCTATATAAATACACCGCATCTCATTTTCAGCATTAACACACTCTAAAACTACGAAAACGACGCAGGCAGTGAATATATAACGAAATCAGGAAAAGTTGTAAGAGGTCAGACATGGCCGCACTATAAAATGCTGTTATGAAGTGTAGCGAACGTATACCGGAATCAGTCCGGCAGTATACATATATTTAATAAATACTGAATATAGGTTCCTACGATGACAGAGTCAAGTATTTGGATGAAAGATTTATTTAAATTTTTGTTGCAATTTTCGGCTAGAGCTCGTCGAGCCCTTTCTAATGACAACAAATTCGGTATGCTTAGCCCCAGGGGTCTTGGAGCAATCTCGGTTTTAAGATTTTGGGGTCAAATGTTAGTTTTGGAGGGGGGTCAAAAAGGGGGTTTTGGGGGCTTGTCTGATAGAAGGTTCTAGATTTATTGATTCAGTCGCCGCGCTTAAATCCCGCGATAAAAGCTATGCAATAGCTTAAAAAAAAACCTGGCACTCCGGTAGTGCCGACAGAAGTGAAAACTTGAACAATTACGAGTGTATTTTGTGAATCGTCTTATAAACAAAACGTCAGTTATATATCCGTGGTTCAGCGCCATCTCGTCGTTGTTGGATGAACTACCGTCGTTGTTGGATGAACTACGTAGCTAGTACGCGAGGCCCTCGTAGTTCTTCCCGATGTGCATAGATGGCGCTGTCCTCAACAACGCGCGTCTTTCGTTTTACGTCTTACGAATCTTACGATCAGGGTCACGTGACCTGACGCGAATTTAGAAGTTTTTACCCATTCCAAAAAAAGTACACAGCGCCGCTAAAGAAGTTTTCACTTCAATAAATTTTGAAAATCCGTCTATTATGAGAGAGTTATGCCCGAACATACATAAAAAAAAACATCCGAATGAATAACCTCCTCCTTTTTGAAGTCGGTTAAAAATACTCTCTAATTATAAATTCAATTGATAATAATTACCAAACTCGACTCTAAATACAATGTCTACTTTAAAACATATAAAGAAAAAAATGGACATGGAATCAGCATAATAGTCGGCAGTGCGAGCGATGCTCAACTGCAGATATTATGTCCAAGCCAATAATACAAAGGACAAGCTCGCCACTCAAGTACCTACCTACCTACCTACTACTTCCTAATACTTTAATCACTGTTAATCATTTCTGTCCTAATCAATAATCGCGTTTGTGAAAACACCGTTGCGCGCTAAACTACTAATAACGAAAATACGTTTCTGTTATTCTATTTAAAAATTAAACCATGAAAAATGTGTTTAATGATACAAATACACTTTTATTCTGTTTAAAACGTAAACATAAAATATGTATAATGATACAAGTACTTACCATACGGCTCATTTTTGCGAAACGTAGGGACGTGTTGACGCCACTCACACGGAAACAAGACTGGCCGTCTGGCGTTTGAGCGCTATTACCTCCCCCCGCCTTCATTGCCGTTCTCACTTTCTCACTGCGGGGACAGCCGTGACAAAAAGAGCCAAAAGTAGAAAGACGAAACTGCATGTATCAGTTTACACAATAATAACAACTGATCGGTTTCTAAAAATCGTATACTGCAGCGATATAAATAAAATTATATTATTATGAACTAAACGCGTTACTAAAATGCTTCACGTGCAATTCGATAGAGGTTTAGTTGTATCACTTGACACGTTGGTAATACATAATATTATTTTAAGTTAATAGATATGATTTGAGTTATATTATCATTCACCATTGATAACTGTAAGGTATATTTTGTGTCACTTAATATAAACTGTATTGTATTATCAGACACAAAGCTCATGTAATTAATATTAAATGTGTCAAGTATAACAAATCGAGATAGCCTTATTTACACGAACTTGTTTAAGTTTGAGCTTTAGTTCAATTTAATATCACTAAAGACATATCAGCATACACAAAAATTATCATCAAAATTAACCAAAAATGCAACTTGTATTATTCAGCACGAAACTTATTTCCCGTTCTATAATAGATAGAGTTACACCGATTAGACAGAAAAATAAAGAAAAAATCAAGCTTCAAGATAGTATACAGAACTCAAAACTGCTACAAGTCGAGTTAACTCACTTTTCACTAAAGGTACAGATATAGTCGCATAGTTTACATGTATAAGTAATAATCTTAAGTAATATCTTAAAGTAATGGAATATATTTTTAACCGACTTCAAAAAAGGAGGAGGTTCTCAATTCGGATGTTTCTATTTTTTATTTTTTATGTATATTCGGGCATAACTCCCTCATATAATATGTATAGACAGACGGATTTGCAAAATTTTTTTTATTCGAAATATTTTTATTCCGGAAATATTTTTACTCCGAACCTCATCATCAGATCTTTATGAAATTTAAATAGGACCAATTTAAATTTCATAAAGATCTGATGATGAGTTTCGGAGACAGACAACGGAACTCTTCAATAAATGCCAGCAAATCAACCGCGATTGCTGCTATAGCATATGTATGCATTGTTTACGCAATCACACAACATAACATTACGCCTGTACCTTTGAAAGGGGTAGGCAGATGTGTTCAATAGCTTCCTGTCACTGATATTCATATACCAAGTAGTGTTATATGAATTTGTTTGGGGTAGGCAGGTACAACTAAAAAGTGAAAAATAAAAACTTAAAAATAAAAAAACAACCGACTTCCAAAAAAAATACTACAAAGTGAAAAATAACTTTAATTTCGAAAGTCGGTGTCAAAAAATGAAAATACAGAACCAACGATACCGACTTCCGAAATTAAAGTTATTTTTCACTTTGTATTTTTTGGAAGTCGGTTGTTTTTTTTGTCAACAAGTTTTTAGTAGGTTTTTTCCTGAAATTACCGCGGGTGAAACGGCGGGGCACAGCTATTATTAAATAAAGTTACCTTTAGCAGTTAATAGAACAGAAAAACAAACTGTTGTTTGTTTGTTTGAACATGCTAATCTCTGGAATTATCAATTATTTTTGCATTAGATTGTCCAATCCATGTGGAAAGCTTAATCACGCCAGGACTCTTTGGAGCTGAGCAAAAAGAAAAAGGTCAGGAAGAATGCTAAGAGAAAACGATGTGATAGCGCGGGCGGGTGATGCGATGCGATGGGTTGGGGGAGCAAGAAATTTCACGCGGACGAAGTCGCGGGCAGAGGCTAGTTAACTAATAAAATACTTATTATATCAAAAGCTCTAGTATACTTACATGCAACGATATAAGGTTCTTTAGGCGCATGGTCAAAATCGGAACTAACGCCGCACACAGCGCTGTCTACATTTATATTATCTGTAATTTTTATGGTGTACATAATAAAGAATATTTTATCTATGTAACAAATGCACCCATGTTGACCATCAGCGCCCTCTGTCAATGCCATTGGAGCGCCAAAAGAACGGTAAATAAATAAAAAAAAAAGATAAAAAAAGAAAATAAAAAAAAAGATAAATGATAAATGATTTATTTCTGGTAAATTCACAAACGCTTTTACATGTCAATCGTATTTTAAAAACTAGACGAGGTCGGCGTTGCCTATCTGACTACTCTCAGAATAAAGAGAGAAAAAACTCAGACGCCACAGTCTCTTTTAAAGTCCAGACAAAATCTTGGTCAGATCATGTGAAAATCAAGTAGATTGGTGTCTGAAATGGTATTTTGAGATTGAGTGAACCTGTTCAGTCAATGCATGCTTTGTCAGTGACCGTGCAGCTCAACTCAAAACTTAAGGAGCTCAACGATTTGGCGAACAATACCAAAGAAAGAACATTCAACAACAACACAAAATGCCACACCACATGACTAAAACTAGCTGAGAAAAAAAAAACAAAAAAGTAAACAATGAACCACATAGTTTTCATAGCACAACTATGTGGCATTAAGTATTCTCTATCAACCAAACTTTGGCTAATTTGTACTAATAAAAAGCTGAAGAGTTTGTTTGTTTGAACGCGTTAATCTCTGAAACTACTAAATCCGACTGGGATTTGAAAAAAATATGTTGGCATTTGATACCACGCTAGGATTCTTAGCGGCCGAGCAAAAAGAAAAAGAGTCGGAAAGAACGCTGAGCTAAAACGAAGTAGCCCGCGCGGGCGGGCGATGCGATGCGACGGGATTGGTCGAGGGAGCAAGAATTTTCACGCGGACAAAGTCGCAAAAGCTAGTCGCTATAATAAATTAAATCGGCTTGGAAATTCCCACGACTTATCTGAACACATTCCTACTGACTATCAACACTGAGAGATTACAATTTGATAACAGTGCATAGGTATCACGTAATCCCCAAAGATACAAACAAAATAAGATAAAGAACTCTTTGAGTATTAAAATAAGGTAGGTAGGTCACATTTCGGGCTGATCTTCATATTTATAGTAGACCAGGGGCCTAAAAAGGCCACTTTGGCAGAATCATAAAAGGATAACATTATGAATTATAATATGGCGAAGACAGTCCGTGTTTTTCTTTTTTCGCTGCACTACGTAGGTTTAATCAAAAAGATTGGGATTGAATATGGATTGGTTGATTGTTTTTTTTTTTAGCACAGACAAAAAAAAATAACTGAAAAATCCTTCATCAATGGGATTTGATACGATTAACACGAGTAGACAGAAGCCCGAAAGTCTGACAACCACTCTTACCAATGGGTATCGTATTACCCAGTAACTGGGTTGTGGAGGCAGTCGCTCCATGTAAAATACTGGTATTCAGCTGCATCCGGTTAGACTGGAAGCCGACCCCAACATACTTGGGAAAAGGCTAGGCGGATGATGATATAGATACCTAATAAGATATTATTATCTGCTTTTAATGTTAAAAACAAATACTATAGTTACAAACAAATATATAAGTACGTATCTAATCGCCTTTCACCATCACAAGTACAAGTGCACCGAACCCCTTTTCAAATCACTGTATCTTATCTAACGAAATAGTCGTAGTTTATCAGCCAATCTCTTATCAGAAAAATATAAATGTATTGATAACA
Organism: Luperina testacea; assembly: GCA_927399505.1. Classification (NCBI taxonomy): domain Eukaryota; kingdom Metazoa; phylum Arthropoda; class Insecta; order Lepidoptera; family Noctuidae; genus Luperina; species Luperina testacea. Next base: position 9,449,218 of record OV656771.1, read on the forward strand.
GGTGTCGCATCGTCCTGTGACACATCCCTATACAGTGTGTTAGGTTAAACGAGGGACTTACTTTAAGAGAGTGTAGTACTCATGAAAATGAACAACTTTTACTAAGAGACCAACACTGAAATCGAGATAATAAAACCAGCCTCTCTATACATTTTCTGTTCGCATAACTGGACAAAATGTAGGGAACAGCTGTTTTTTTTTTTCATATTTTTGAGTCAGCCCCATATTAAAAGTTGTTCATTTTCATGACTACTACACTCCCTTAAAATATGTCCCTCGTTTAACCTAACACACTGTATATGCGGGTATTCTTGCATCATTGTTATTGCTTTATCAAATTAATGATAAAACCTACTTTAAAAGTTTTGCAGCGGTCTACTATGATACCGTTATCATTTATTAATATTTTGACACAACAATCACGTGATTAATAAAACTCCCTGAGTATTTATTCGAAGGCTACGCGATATTGTTTTATGATAACTTTTATATCGTCTGGCTGAGTTATTAAAGCAGATAGTCCTATCGGTCATTACAATTTTACTCAACAACAACTTTTTGTTTTTGCCGCAATTAAAACATAAAATCCCGCCATAATAAGATCACGCCTTGTTTTCCCCGAATGGTTGTAATGATTCGATTTAAAATCCCTTCATTATTGTGTCGGTTGAACAAAGCAACAGAGCAGTCGACGCGTGTTTGCAAGTTCGATTCACTCAATTCATGAGGTACCCATCGTTAAAGTTTTTTTATTTTCCCGATTTGCTTCAAGTGGATTAATACAGTTTTATCACTTACCCCGAAGCCTGCAGCTATCTCTGAAGTGCTTTGTGATGGATCCGCTTCCACAAAAGCCTTTAATTCTTCATTTTCCACTTTGGTCTCCGGCCGTCCACGGGGTTGGTTCTGAAGGTCGAAATTTCCAGAACGAAAAAAACGAAAACGAAACGAAAACGTTGAAACCAAAAACGTACCGTGCTTTCTTTTGCGACACCAGCGCCGTACACATCATTAATCCTTCGAGCTGTTTCTGCAGCACTGGTGCCACGGTAGAACTCGTACTCGTAAATATACCGATATTTCATGTTTTCCATTGTGCGGTAATAAGCGACGCCAAAGAAAAAAATAATGAGGAAAAAACAAATGAATGACTGTTTTCAAAACTCAAATGTACCAGCTAAATGAATGTATAAATTTGAATTTGGAATTCTTAACCAAAGAGGAGATATTTCAGATCAAAGTGGTCAGTACGACAAAACGCTAATTTCATATGTAAGGACCTAATATACATTAGGTATACTAAAATATGGAGAATCTCTCTTGCAAAGAAACTGGTCAAATTATGTTTCGTTGTTGTTAAAAAAATACACACAGGGTTAGTTTTCAAAAACCAGCCAAATTTGAGGTTGTGGTACAGACTGTCAACAGAACAATTTTGTCCATGGGACCAACGTCGTACTCGCGAATAAAAATTTAGCCGTCAGTTTTCTATGGGACAGTTAATAAATTTTTCGCGATTACGGTACTGGTCCCACGGAAAATGTTGTTCAGTTTGATGGTCTATACCCTTGAATTTGGCTGGTCTTTGAAAATAAACCCTGTGTACAGGATTATTGGTAAAACATTAACAACCTTTCAGGACTATTAGGTATTACTAACATGATAAAAAACAACTTTTGTTCTATGACTTTTATTAATTTATCAGACTTTCATACAAAAATAAAAGTCATAGGACAACAGTTGTTGTTTATGATGTTAGTGAACCAGTCTTGCAAGGTTGTTAGTGTTTTACCAATAACCCCGTATAATTATGTATATTTTTACCTGCAAAACCGAAATAAACAACAGAACTTTTTGAACACCTATCTTTCATGCAGATTTATGGAAGAACTAGTTTATATATGACATGTATATATGAAAATATACGAGGTTTGCACCCAAATCATTCAAGAATAGGAAGCTCTAGACTCTAGAGTAAAACCTCAATAGAATAAATTAAACTCCTAATTTATTCACGTAGAATGAATACTTGCTACATTTTTGCCTGTCTTTTAAAGTCTAACCATTCCCTCAGTTTTAGTACCCGGTCAAGGTGAAATTACCTAAATACGTCTTTTACGTTACCCTAAAACAATTTCACAATAATTACCCCGCGGGGTTACTCTTACTAATTAAAACGTCTAACTTTATTTCACGCATTCGTTAAAAAGTGTACTTCAGTACGTATTGCATAATCCTGTACTTCAATTTACCTACAACGCAGTAAAGGTACCAAAGTGTGTGCCAAATCCAACCCCACTTGTAAAAGTGATCTCATCGAGTGGGGCATGCTCATAAAATGTTAATGGCCGACATAAAATCTTATAAAAACTCATACTTTCTCAGCTATTTTTATTTTCAGATCAAAATAAAGTGCGTCTGTTGTTTTTGTTTGACATTGAACTCGTTAGGTCACCTTTTATTTTAGGTGATATATATTTATAAAGATTGTATGTTTTGCGATTAAAATAGGAATAGTATTGGCCTTGAATGGCAACCCCATTCTAACATTACTTTGATGAGTCAGCAAATTCTGGGTATACATATCACCAAACCTGAAGTTCGTTTTTTAGCTAAAACATCACAAGGTGAAAAGGTGATTTCTGTTTTTATTTTTAAGGGGTACCTATTATTTGCGTTGAATCGACAGCCGATTCCCGGCCACCGTAGGCGCGGGCTTGCGGACGGCGAGCAATGGGCAGCTCGAGCTGCCCATTGCTCGCCGTCCGCAAGCCCGCGCCTACGGTGGCCGGGAATCGGCTGTCGATTCAACGCAAATAATAGGTACCCCTTAAAAATAAAAACAGAAATCACCTTTTCACCTTGTGATGTTTTAGCTAAAAAACGAACTGATCGCCGTCCGGTAAGGACCAGGCAAGGGTCGACGGCGCGTTGTGTTCCACGCACGTCTCAAGGAGATGTCAGCACTAACTGACGGGGTCCGCTAGGGCCGATGCCTGAAAGGGTCGCGGGTTGTTCGAAAGAGATACTGTGTCCCCTTGCACAGGCAGCTGAAGGAACACGGGTGGGTTAAAACTAAAGACCTGACGGGACGAGTGAACTAAAGTCAGTAAAAGTCTGACACGCCCAGAGCGGGAAAATTATAAGATAATTTGCCACCCAAAAAAAGGGGTACCTATTGCACTTTATTTTTCTTATTTTTTTAAACAAAGATTGTGTAAGTAGGTACCTACCGTTGCATATACTGAACTTATCTATAAAAATAATACTGTGTGACTTAAGTATTAGTCACACAGTATTATTTATATTGAGGACACTTGTACGTCCTGATAAAAGTATCAGATTAATAATTTTATCATTATATCAGCTTGTAGTAGGTATACCATTGCTGGGCGTAGACCTCAAATTTTTCCTTCCAACGCAATCTTCGTGAACTGGATGTCCTAAATGCGATGTCCAGTTCAATCAACTTTGCATATCGCAGTCCAATACTGGATATAGGTCATAGTAACCCCACAATACCCGATTATCCGTCTTTCGCATCCAGTCTGTTCCAGCTGAATCCTCAGCTGGAGAAAATCCAGCAACCTACACAAATATCGCATAAGAAATAAAAATGACTTGTATGAATAAGCGCGCATCCAAAAATTATAAAATTGCTCATAAGTAAAGCACCGGTAGGTAGTAGGTACCTGCCTGCCTTTTTAAAATGTCTGGAGGTGGTCATGACAGTGTATTTATATCATCATTTGGGTCGTTGGCCTGATATTATAAAAAGATGAAAAAACATGTATTGTATGCATTGTGAATATGACGTCATAACTAGCTAACCGCATATTTAGATAACACGTCAAAAGTTGAGCAAACGAATCAGCCAATCAAACGCTTTCTTATAATCAAACTTTTTTAACAAAATAATGTGGTTCCATCAGTACAACAAGTACTAGATTTTATTTTATTTTTGCTGTTGATTGTAATGTTGCCAAATTGCCATGGCGATGGCATCTATACTTTCGTAATACTCTTGCAGACGGAAAAAAACATGTCGGTAGGAAAATTTGCTGTAATGTTCCCAGCCTCCTCTCATTGAGAGGGAGTGGGCCGTAATACACCACGTGGGCCCTGTGCGGGTTGGTTCACATCTTCGAATTGTTGGTTCTAAGATATGCCGGTTTTCTCACGATGTTTTCCTTTACCGTTTTGAGAGCAGTGGAGATGAAATAATTGGCACAAAGTAAAACGCCTGACTAGGTTCGAACCTACGACCTACAGCTCGTACGTTGCGGCCGTTACCACTGGGCCACCACTGCACTCGGAAAACCTCAATTTTATAAAAATAACTAAGCCCGTGTATAATTAGCAAAGTGTAATAAATAAAATAACTTAGCGGGAGAATAACTCAAGCCTGCAAATGGCTGCAGTGTTGAGTCTTTTTTTTTTTTCTGGATTGGAAGTCATCAAATGACCCCTCCCGCTCTGTGTGGAGCGAAAGGGAGTGTCAGACTCTTACTGACTAAAACTCACCCGTGTTCCTTCCTTAGCCCTTTATGTTTCGGGCCAGCGGTAACCCTTTCAGACAATCCCGCTGACGCAGTGTTGATGCTTAGAGTATTTTCTTCATGTCATCTTGAAGGTCAAGCTAGGAGATTGTTGATACTTCTCTGGAGCCAAAACTGTCTAGAGGGCGGACGTTAGTTCAAGTATTACTTATCACTCGTCGAGGTGGAGGGACTTTGAACCTCATCGCTCAACATTGATCCCGTCATTTGAATAATGAAACCACCATCAATTCTTGGAAGAAGGAAAGAAAACTTGTTTATTCTGCTCAAATAAGATGAGAATCAGTAAAACGGCCAGTTGACGGTGAGACGACGGCTTCGGGAAAGAGATTAGCCGTAAGGGATCTTCAATGGGATCAAGCTTGAGATGTATGCGCGGTTCCATTAAAGTATCCGAATGTCATAATTTCTCACATCGGGTTGGAAGGTTACGGAGTCTTGAAATGAAAAGATGAAAGAGTGAGAAAGTGAAGAGAGAGAAAGTTCATCGAAGCTAAAAATATTGAATTTGTCATATTATTGTATGCGTAAATTTTAATTAATAATTCTGGTAATAAAATAAGTTATTATGTGAAAATTTGCGTCAATGTGATTAACTTTTACGGTCCGAGACTTTACCATTACATTGGACTCAGGTATTCAAATTGCAAAGAGGCAAATGAAAAAGTCGTAACTTTATATCAAACGAAAGTGTACCATCTTAGTCATGAGCTTTAAATAAATTTCACCCACAAGTGCACACTGACACGAACACCCACACAGTCGAGAGAAATAAAAATCAATGAACAAACTTCGCGATGACCTTTTCAAGAACGTAGCGTTGTGAAAGAGTGACTCATTCAGTCATTCAACTCTCCGTTGTAATTCTACTACAAACGTATAAAACGACACGTATTATTTTTTTCAAATCCACTGCTTCATTTGTTATCAATCTTTGTATGACATCGCCGAAAGCTTGACACCAGACAAGCAATGGAATAAAAACTCTGTAACTGAAACTTATCTTCTCAAGTTTTCGGGATAGCGACTTGGAGTGTTAGTCGGTCAGTCTACTTGTTCACTCGACTCGAACGTAGTTGTCCTTTTTAAGTTGATGAGTCAACAGTTTAAGTTGAGAACGAAGAATGTTTATTTAAGTAATGAGGTAGGTATTTGTGACAAGTGACCGTAATTTGTATGTTAAAAATTTGAATAAATTGCTTCGTAGTAGTCAGCCATGTTTGATTAACTGGGTATTGTAGGTACCTATAAAATCGTGGTAGGTAATTACGAAGAATGCTGATTTAAGGTGCGGTTTTAAAGCTTAACTAGGTAACTAATTGGAAACTACGTTTTTTACTATAGTTTATACCCTACCTATGTATATGAATGAATATGAGCTAATTAGAACAACATTTTCGATCCAACGTTGTTTTAAAAGCTTAACAATAATTATAATTGCTGTGGTCGGATAGGGAATAAAGCCAAAACAGATTATTATTATATGTATATTAATAATCTATAAATTAGGCCATCTTATCTACATATAAACTAGTTAAATCGCGAACAATCTATTTATCTATACTTATAATAATAAAGCTGATCAGTTAGATTATTTGAACGCGCAAATCAAAAAAAATAAAGAATATTTTTAGGAAGGCTATAGGCTTAACATCACGCTATCACCCCTAGGAGACGAGCAAAAAGAAGTAACGAGAAGGCGATGCGATGCGACGAGATAGGTCGGGGTAACAAGAACTTTCCCACAGACGAAGTCGCATGCAGAGGCTAGTATATTCATAATCTATAAATATTCAATTGGTCCATCTTCTCTATAATTCGCTTTAGTTAGATCACGGACAAAGTATAATAAATTAATGATCTTATTAGTAATCAAGACCACACGACAATAAATTACAGATATTAATGTCCAATTCCTATGCAATATTCTAAGTATTCTAATACCCTTGATTAGTATGTTAGGCTTCCTTTGAGTCACAAGTCACTACGATAATTATTCCTATAGAATTTCAATCACGTACTCACTCATTGATAATTACATGCAAGTTACAAACGCTATGGCAAAGTGATTCAGATAGCCAATTAATAAAACATGCTATTGATTTGCCGGCTGTTGATTCCTTGATGAGTCAGGAGTTATACTCGTGAGTCAGTCATTAACATCCCAAAGACGGCCACTAGGAGGAGTAAAACAGCAGTTAAGTTGGCTATGGAACATCTGGATCCAAAAGGTTGTTATCTTGTTAACGGTGCCCTCTCCCATATGCAGATGGTTACGACAAGAAGTGCTATCTATGAACAGAGATCTCTGTCAACAGTGCTTCCTATGGACCGAGATATCTACAAACAATGGTTTCTATCAACAAAGTTTTCGGCGAAACGTGCTGTCTAGGAATAGAGATTTCTATTAGCTTTGCTTTCTGTATGTAGTCGTATAGTACAAACGTGTTTCTATCTTAGGCTCCACACTGCATTCTTAGTACGGATCCTGATCTAATCATATATCCGTTAGCGGAGTGGGAAACGCCCGTAGATTCGGTCGAAACTACCGTGGTTATGGAGTAGACCCCCAACAGCAACAACAGTCCTGAATCTTCGGGTTAAAGGTTCCTACAAACAGGCGCGACACGCGAAATAATCGCGCGCGACACAAAGGCACCGCTCGTTGCGCGACTTGCGGTGCTTTTGTGTCGCGCGCGATTTTATCGCGTGTCGTGCCTGTTTGAAGGAGTCTTAAGTCAAATGTCATCTAAAAAGTTTGAAATATTTAACGTTATAAAATAATTCAGAGATGAAAAAATTGGGTTCATCAAAAAGTCACAATAATTTTAGCTTCAAATATGTAGATTGGTATGAGGAACTGATTCGATCTTGGTCACTTTCCGTTCTCGATCATCCAATAATTAAATTCCAATTAACTTGAGGTCACTGTGTTAACTAAACTATGTATGAATACGCATTAAAATACTCCACACCTGTCAAGGTTGTTTGCTATTAAAAATACAAAACACATTAGTACGTATGTACTGAGTTGCGGGTTCAAAAACAGGACAGGTTTTAATTTAATGTTTATGATTTTTCTAATATACCTACACTTTTTCTCATACTCCGGCTGCCGGACAGATCGTGGTACCCAGTAACGAAGCGTATGGGTAAGGGACCAATCACACGTACGCCAACCACATGACATCAGCGTGTCGCTGCAGCTTCTTACAGTTGCGTTGTGGTAATGTCAACAAAATCAAATGAATTCGTCGACACAACGTTGTGTTCACGTCGGTATCGCCCACACGTTTGATTTCGACGGCCAAATGTGGTGGTCCATGTGTATAAAACTATAAACTATTCATTTTCAAAACTATACAATATACCGACTGCTTAACTGAGACGTTGCCTGAGGAAGCAGTGCGGTGCGGGGTACGGGGTGCCAATCACATGTACCACAGTAGGTACATGTGAAGTATTGAGACTTTTCGCACAAGTACGCTAACCACATACGCCACCAATCATCACCATTCATCATCGCCATTTCATCGGTTATGCGGTAGCCGAATCGTGCGTTGTGTGATACTAGCTCCTGAATTCAATACATTGCAAACAAGCATTCGATGAGTGAGTTTATTGATGCTGTTTTCTTCCCCATATGCCATATGAGGCCGTTTCCTTGCAGCAGTAGATATATAGGCTGATATTAATTATCAATTAGTACTTCGGCATCTGCCCTGCACAACCATGTAATGAGTCAATCTTCTTTCTGATCCCTGTACACGTCAGCGCAATGTGTAACCATTTGCGCCGGGGGTGTGTCATTGTTTTGACTACTACCTAATTGTTATATCAGAGTCCGAACACTAATTTTAATACTTATATTTCATAACAAGCATTGATTTCTAAACACGTCTGGTTGGTGGATGACTAAGTGTCTTTGGCCTGCAGTTATTACGGCGCAGTGAGAGACATATATACATAACTATACACATTCTATGTACGCTCACTCGTCGTCACGTACGTAGTCTCGATTCGTGGTATTCTTCCATAAAGAGTAGTGCCCCCGCGAGGCGTTTCCGTCCTTTCTATATCATTGGGCTTATCTATTTTGCTCTGGTTTTAATTAATGACGACCTAGAACTACTATCAATGTTTGGCAATCATCATACTGTGATGTTGTGTTGTTAATGTTTGGAATGCAATTTATAAAGAGAATATTCTTCTGAGAGCAGCCAATAATAGTGGTGTATTCAATACGCTTGACGTCTGCCAATCCGTCTGGTTTTGTAATCGCAGTTTTTTTGACTTTCGCTGTAGAACTTTCATATTAGCACTCTACAAGTCCACATACCTAGAATTCTTTACAAATAATGGTACTGCTCCAAGCTATTTTTAACTTTAACCAATTTACTTTTATCAGTGCTATCAATTAAACGAGGTTTTAATTTGATTGAAGATTCGTTTTTTTAGTAAAGTTTAATTAGCGAATCTGATAGTGTAATTGACTAGTCGGTTACCGTTAAAAGAGTTTAAGCTATATCTTTACTAATCAATCTAAAATGGTACCACTGCTGCGATACAGGTGGATACATGCCTCCTCTCTGGAAGAGGGGGTGGACCATAATCCTCCAGGCGGGTCCAGAGACACGGGTTGATAAATGACACAAGCCCTCGAATTTTTGGTTCTAAGACATGTCACAAGTCCTCACGATGGTTTCCTTTACCGTTTTGAGAACAGTGCTGATGAAATACCTAAATGGCACAAAACATCCAAATGACAAAGTGATCAGGCAGGTAGGTAGTTCTGGTTATTCCCATTGCCCGAAGTAAGGTCATTTATATTCCACCTAACCATGAGATCACCTCTTTCATTACTTTAATTCGAGACCCATGACGCGTCTTGTTTTAATAGCTTTTGTTATTGGCGTTTGACGTAGGTATTTAAAAAAAATTGTATCATCTTTTTATTTGCGGAAAGAGATAATTAATGCTGTTGCTTAACCAATACGTCTCTGACTATTTGTTGCGCCTGAAAATATATCTCTATGTTTATGTTATGGTTCGCGTCTGTGCAACGCCATTCGAAAATGAGTTAATTTAAAGTTTATAGGAGATGACTTGCAGATAATACTGCAAAGTCATTCCGCTTTATTATTTCTACTCCTGGCAGCCAAGCTGTAAGTCCGAATGCGGAAGATTTTGCTTGACAATTGAAACTTTTTGAGTCTAGGACACTGGTGCTATAAAATAATTCTTGGAGACGATTTACTTTGAAAGCTACCAAAAGTTTAAGTTTACTAAGCTATGAAAACAAATCTTTGATATTGGTCAGTATAATTGAACTCCAATAACTGTTGGTAATATTTAAAGTCACGTTAAAGGTAAGGCAGGCAATCCTTGTAAAGTTTTGATTACTCAATCATTAGTTATTATTTATTAAACCAAGTGACGTTAACTCAATTGTCTTCTCTGTAACAATCAAAGTTAACGCCATCAATCTTGGCCGAGATAATGTTTTATAAATAATGAATGACTGTACATACTTGGAAGCTTGATATGTGTGTAATCTCTGCTTGAATGAATCATCATAATTATATTCATCTTGGGAATGTCCACGACGAGAGATGAAACATGGCTGGGGAATGACTGAAAAAGGATGGGCAATCCCAGCCCAGATACATAAATGTATACGTCTGCTATGACACAGAATAGGTACTGTAAGTGCAGTGTGTGAGAGCAGGGGTGGACTGGTGGCCCAGTGGTAACGGCCGCGATTTACGAGTGTTAGGTTCGAATCCGGACAGGCGTTTTACTTTGTGTAAATTATTTCATCACCACTGCTCTCAAAACGGCGAAGGAAAACATCGCCAAGAAACCAGCATATCCTAGAACCAAATTTGAAGTTATGTGACATCTACCAACCCGCACTGGGTCCGCGTGGTGGATTACGGCACAATCCCGAGAGGGAGTAGGCCTGCTCTCTGTGAGAACAGAAAGGAGGCCTGTCTACCGGCATTGGGAACATTGAAAGGCTGATTATGCAGGTAATGTAAGCGGTACGAAAACTCACAATACCATCAATAAAAGGCCTATTTTTATATTAAACTCATAATTTTTCCTAGAATTGATGTTACTCATTTTACATCATAACGAGGGCTCTCAGCTCTCCAAGCTCACTCTCATTATCCTTCTCAATTAGAAATAGTGTTGACCTCAATAAACATGCCATTCACTTATAAAATACCTGTGGAGGTTGCATGAGAAAGCCTTGCAGGCTAAAACCTCTACAGTACGTACCTATACAGGGCGACCATCCTTCGAACTGAAAGAAAGTGAACTAAAAACCGTTAGAAAATTGAATAAAGTTGCTTTAACTTGCTACAAAGGTTAAAACAGATCAAAGTCAGCAAAGGGTAGTTTGCTGACCTTGATCTGTTTAAACCTTTACCATATCATTATCATCATTTCAGTCGAAAGACGTCCACTGCTGGACATAGGCCTCCCCCAAGCACCACCACTTCCACCGGTTCTGTGCTTCCCGTATCCAGCGGATTCCTTCACCACGACATAGTAAGAGGCAATGATGTAATCTTTTATCGAAGCTACATGGATTGCATTGCAAATACAAAGGTGTCCGTATGTAGGTTTATTGAACCAACGAGCTTACTGAGCTCTCTCAAACAGAATATTCCGTGAAAATACTCTATGAAGGAAGCTTTATAAAACTACGCAGAATTATCCGAGGGGAATATTCCATTCGCTTCGTAGAAACTTCACAATCAATATTGTTGCAACGAATACCAGTATTATCGGAACGGGGATTCAGTATGGAGTTCCGTTACATAATATTTTTAATTGAATATCACAATTACGGTCTGTTATGCAAGCTATGAATGTTCCATGTGCTCTAATCGACGACTGGTTTTCCTGATTCAGTCAGGCAAATTGTTACGTCTTACATAAAGAATTATGTAAGACGTAACAGGCATTTTAGTAATATGTGGGTTTTAGAATCACAATAAAACATGTCTGCTTCGTCTTCGTCTGAATGTCACACGTTTGACAACATAGTTTTATTATACACATATCCACTTTTAGTATCAGCTCCAAACTTACCAAGAACATCAATGAATTCGTTACTTGAATGTTCTTATGAATATTTTTAATCTACACTTTGGAATGGGCAACTGACTTCTGACTAACTTACTCCATAACAATTCAAAAGTTATAAATGGTTTAATTGGACGACACGGTTGGCGCAGTGGCTGAGCGATCGACTGCTGCGCTGTTCCGGGTCTGGCTGTTTGTGTATGTGATTTTATATGTTTGTAAACGCACCCACGATACAGGAGTAATTCCTAGAGTGGGGCAACGTCTTAGAAAAAAAAAAATGATCTCTTGCACTACTTGCGGTCACAGGCCTCAGCCAAGCTGCAACAATATCTCTGTTTTTCCTCATTCAGTCATATGAATAAAGTATCTATAAATAAATCGTACCATAACTATAATACCGAATAAAACGTATATATCTATAACACAAGCTTCCCCGATACGCCTGACCTAATAGTGACGTGTCCCTACGTCGATGGTACCTCGAAGCTAGTTAAACTGAACTCGGCCCCACTTTTGACGTCACATTTAACCATGATTACATGAGTAACAGGGTTTTCAATAAAACAATGTTTAGTACGGAATAGTTTTGACATGAATAAGAGTAACGTCTGTTTTTCTGAAGTTTTGCTGTTCATTTATGAGTAATGTTATGATGATTGGGTTATGTATTTGGGTTGTATTAGTAAGTACTGTTTTATAAGGAAAAGGGTTACTTGTAAGCTTAGGTGCGTTGACTCTATGAATGTTTTCTTTTGTTTTTCTAGCATAGTTTGGTATTCGTACTGGATCCTGGATCTGGATCCCGGCATAGTTTGGTATTCGTACTCCCCGTATTTGGATTTTTCAGCCAATATTTCGAAATGTTCTGGTGAAAGGTCTGCTTACCTGACAATGCCAGAACAAGTGTAATTAGCTTTTAATGTTACCACTGCTGGGATTCCTCTCTATGAGAGGGAGTGGGCCAGAATCCACTACGCGGGCCCAGTGCGGGTTGGTAGATGTCACTTGTCTTCGAGTTTTTGGATGCCCGAAAAAGTGTTACGATAAAGTTCTAGCTTAAAATTGATTTAATCTATGATTCTAGAAACAGTTTGAGGAAATGTCGGAATTTTGTGTTGATACATTTTTATTTTAAACAGCGTTCTATATATCTTTCGATTAATTCAATAATTCATTTATGAACTATAGTCTGTCTGACTGCCTCAATATTCTTATCTAGATAACTCATCATCTGCCTAGCCTTTTCCCAACTATGTTGGGGTAGCTTCCAGTCTATCCGGATGCAGCTGAATAGGTACCAGTATTTTACATGGAGCGACTGCCTATCTGACCTCCACAACCCAATTACTGGGTAATACGACAACCCTTGATAAGACTGGTTGTCAGACTTTCAGGCTTCTGACTACCCGTAACGATTGTCAAAGATCCACGAATGACAGCCGGGACCGGGACCAACGAATTAACGTGCTTTCCGAGGCACGGAGGGGTCACCGTATGTAAAGATGCACATCCATCCATAAACCAACCGCGGCAAGCGTTGCTTAACCTAATCTATCGACCTGTGCGGCTGTTATTATTTAGCCACGTGCCCCTCATCTAGATAACTACTGTTACAAATAATAGTGTGATAAAAAGTTATACCGAGAAGCGTACAAAACTATACAAGGCATTGGTCTTGTTTAGATTTGCCACAAGCTTGTCGCACGCTTATAACAAAGTTCCTAAGCAAGGGATTGTGCTCATTCTTTCTTCATCTGAGAAAACTCTTCTTATTTCTTTTTTCTTGCTCTGTTTATTTGTTTCTTCTTTTGGCCGAGGTTGATATTATTAATGCTACAAACACTCCACATACACAACAAAGCTACAATTTTTAAACCGCCTTTTGTTTCAAAAGCTTTAGGCAGTATTGCTAATGATGTTGATTAATAATGAGTGTGATGACCATAACTCATGTTTTGAGTCATTCTACAGTACTTTACAATGATCCGTTTATTACTCATTGACATACCAATCCATCTGTTCCGATTGACGCAATAATTTCACAGAAAGCTGCGTATGGGTAATTTTAGGGCAGAGTCACGCTGCCCCTAACGCATGGCGCAGTAAGGCATGGTCGGGCCCTGCATCCTGTGTGTTCTAAGCTTTAAGTTAAGGGCGATCAAAATAAAAAAAACTTTATTTCACATAAACCTACATGGGCACTTATGAAACGTCAGTAGCTAGGTGCACGATTCCAACTGGTCGTTTCAAGGAGAAGAGCTCTTTTAAAAAATTGGATATTATAAAGATCGACTTTGTTTTCAATCGGTTGTGCGTCAGTCTTGTAGGAAGGTAATTTGAATTCTTGCATCGGTTTTCAAGAATAAATATTGTAATTTATGTTAATGAATACATTTCAATAAAGTATTCTGATTTATCCTTCTCTTTATTACTGAATTTAGGTAGTTTCAATATATTTTCGCTCGTTGTCGAATATTCTCGAATTTATAAAGCTGATATTTTACTTCGATACACATTGTATGTAGGAAAACCGAATACCTAATGTCTTGCTTGACTAAATAATACGAGAAGTCGAAACGAATTACCTTAAATAATTATCACAATTTAATTAACATTTAGGAGCACAATATGGCACATTACCCTTAACGTTCGTCACAGTTCTGCATCACTGACTATTTGAACTGTGTTCCAAGTTAAATGAGTTATATTGACGTCAACTAAGTAAGTATTATAGAAACAAAAACCTTTTACATAGTTTCCAATCTCGTCTCTATGCCCGGCTAAATCAGCGAGAACCGACTACCTACCTCAAGATCAAAATCCAATGCATGTAAGATTATATATCTATGAAAAACATTCACAGCGGTTTTTTTAACTCCAAAAATACAATTAAACATGCCATCAGCTGTTCAAATCTTTGACATTAATTACAATACAAAGAAACGCTGAATACATTAAAACGCAAACAAGAAACAAAACAACTGGCTGTAAAAAAAAAATTGAACATACACTGTCAACGTCCCATTCAGAACTATTAATCTAATTCGCTTGTCACTCATCGTATGTGACACTGACAACGTCAAATATAACACCTGCGACGAAATGACTCATTAAGTCCACGTGAGTGGTGGCTGTGCCATATGTGACCCAGCGAAAGGTTGGGAACCACCGGAGTGACTCACTGATAACGACAGTAAATACAGTCAAATGTAATGCATGACTAATGGTGCTATGTAGTACAATGAGATTACCGAAATAGGTAATCAATAGTACTTCTTCACCTACTTTTGAAGTTTCAAGTCTTTTTTGTCTGACAAATCTAACGGCTAGTCAGAGAAGAAAAGGCTATGTTATTTTATGTATATTTTTAAACTAAGAATAGATGTTTTTAGTAATGACCTTAAGAAGCTTCGATTACGATGCGCCGGCGTCATTCGCGCACTGCGTCAGATTTCCGCATCGAAAAAAAACATTTTGCATTTCCGAGTTTGTGTTTTTACATTTTGTGTGTAACGATTAATTTATTCGGCGATATAAATGGCATTATGACGAACTAGCAGCGCCCCGCGGTTTCACCCGCATAAGTGTCGATCCCGACGGAATATCGGGATAAAAACTATTTTTAACTTCTATATCCTTTCCCGGGACTCAAACTATCTCTATACCTAATTTCATCTAAATCGGTTCAGCGGTTTAAGCGTGAAGAGGTAACTGTTTTGCGCATTGCATGAAACATTAACATGACTCTCAGATATTCCGACTTATCAATTTACTATAATAATAAAAATATTATCTTCTATGTTCTGATGACCTAAATGACACATTGACGTAGTTCTGAACCCAGGGTCGTATAGATTTCTGCAAGAGGAAAACATTTGTATGGCCTCAAGATATTAGGTCCAAGACTAATGTTTGTTCATGTGTTTCGAGCATGCATTGGCATCTACGACACAGATTATCCAATGAGTCACATTATCAGCACATACATGTCTTCTGTTGAATACTGTCCTTCTTATAGATCGTCACAAAGAACGTCATCCTTTGCCAGACGATTAGAGCCCTTAGTGAACTATTTGTGCATAGCAATAGAATCTTTCTGACCTTCTGAAAGTACAGACATAACTTAAAATTCACCATGATCTACCATGAGCTTTGAATTTACATAATCCGTCAAAACCCTTTAAACACCGAGACCTATTTCTTCAAAATTCGAACATGCATGACAAACGGCTGTTAAACTACGTACCTATAAGCTGATGAAAACAGTATAAAATAAGAACGGAGCTCGTGAATATATAAGTTTTGTTACTTAACAACTGTCATTCAGTCGTGAGTGGTGAAGTCATCGATAAGAGCCAAGAGGTCGCTCGACATCGAATAACGAGTGCATTCACCTTATTCAGGCTTAGATCATCACCGCTCGCTTGTACTGTTGCCTGGCTGCGATTGCCAATTTTTTGCGTTTTACATTTGATACAGTTTCGTTTCCTGTGTACGTATTTCTTAGATATTTGCTTGTTCTTTATAGGAACTTACCGAGCGTTAGCATTTTGTAGCAATCCATCAATGTATGTTAGTTTTCTTTGTGATGCCACTGCAGTTTTTTTTTAAACAGCACAATTGTATTTTTCGCCAATTAATAAATGCTAAGTACATAATCTTTTATTTTCTGTGACATTAAATTGATATAATGTAACAACACAGACTCCCCAATAGAATGTTGACAAAAAAAAAACAAATTAACTGGTACAGTTCCACATGAGGGACAAAATATTTCCTATTTGGAAAAGTGAACCAAGACAGTAACAATTGTCTAAGATCCTGCTGTATTGTCTCTCCTTTCTCTCTAAATCCATCGAAAGGTCTGTTTTTTAAAAGATCGCTTTTAGCGATGTGACCGCCCATTGTTTTTTAAAATGAAAACTTCTATAGGTGCGTTGGGCATTTTTTGAGATGGAAAAAACTATTGAACTCGCGCCACTGTTAGACACCGCTTCGGATATGTTCGGCTGTCCTCGGGATGTACTCAGTTTTAATGTATATTCGATATGTCAGTGAGTGATGGCAAAGTATTATGTTTGTGTTTTGTTTTCACTTCTGTCGGCACTCCTGGGGTGTTATTTATTTATTTATTTATTAGTGTCATCCTTTGTAAAATATTTCCACTCATATCTACTAATATTTATGGTGTACATATATAAAGAACATTCTATTCTAAGATACCATTAGGAAAACAAGAAAAACTAAATAATACTTAACTTTGTATAGTAGTTTTGTCATATAACTACATTAGTCACAATCTGTTGTCTGCTATTTTATTTTTGTTCACACTTACCGAATTGCGAGTGGGTGGACTCTTTACAATCAGGGCTGTCGACTACTTAATAAAAATTCAATTGATGAAAGTAGACAAAAGAAACCTTTGAAAGAAAACATTTAGGCCTACCTACTCTGTAAACAACATGAAAAGAAGAAACAAAGAAAAAGTTCACTAAGGGAAAAACGTAGGTGAATTCGATGTATTTTTGACAGATTGAGATTAAAATGCGAACGTTGTTAAAAAAAAAAACGGAATTTGCTTCTCTTATAAGTCCACGCCTCATTTTTACCAAAACAATTAAGTACCTATAAAAAAAAAAAAAATAGAAATAGAAAAAAAAATGTAGAAATTTTTCTTCAATTTCAAAACTAGACTTCATAGTCTAGTTTTGAAATTGAAGAAAAATTTCTAGTTTATTGGACCAACCCGAAATATTATATCTCACGAAAAATATAATATAAAGACAACACCATATGAAAGTTAAGCCGTAGTACACATGGTATACATATGTAGACGAGGAAACAGACATTCAGTCGCATATGACTAGACTATATGTCGACAATGACGATGAATCATGACGCGAATTTAGACAGGCATACAATATTAATAACGTTTACAACTACACCAACCTAATTGTATTACTACATAATATTATAATAGGAACTTTGATATAAATTGCTTCACCAATTATTTCCGACGCCTACACATTTTACACTGTTGCTCATCCCTAACGGTTTGATAAATTTCATTGAACATGACATCAGGTTTTTGATTCTATTCGATATTATCATTATCACATAGTGTTTAGCTTTTTTGTGTGTTGGCAAATACACAAACAAACTTGATGTCAATGGTAATCCCATATTTGTAAGTTTTTATGATGATAGTGACGTACAAACTAAATGGAATCGTGTTCACTAAGAACGAGGTTTTATTGAAATATATTGAATGAAGGTGATTTTGACATAACAAGGAAAGCTTGTCCATAAAGTCAACTCAACAGTATAGGTATTCCTCGTTAGAAACTTGTTAAAGAATATGGTCCTTAGGAAACGAATGATAAAAACTTGAACGGTGAGTTAAGTGTTAGTAAAATTAAAAGAAAAGTTAACATGTGATGGAATTTTAAAGATCAGAGATTTTTTGTTTATCAGACAGTTGTGGTTTTACTTTTCAGGAAGGATTATTGTTAACAGTTACACACGCTCGGTGTCTAACTAAACCTACATCGTCAAGGACTGTGGTTGAAATAATTCATTAAAAAATCGTAATTAAAAGTAACTTGTTTGGAAAAAACAACAAAATATTCGAGCTTCTGACCGCGACTTCGTCTGCGTGAAATTTCTTGTTTTAATACAAAATAAGCAATATATTATATTCTTTTAGTATTGAATCGCCCGCCCGCGGTATAACTTCGTGGTGGCTTAGCTTTCTTTCTGACTTTATATGTGTGCTCGGTTCCTGAGGGTCGTAGTGTGATGTTAAATAGTATATAACCATCCTGGATAATAATTATCCAGTATCAAATGCAAAAATAATTTTTCAAATCCGACTGGTAGTTCCAGAAATTAGCGCGTTCAAACAAAAAAATAAAAATAAATAAACTCTTCAGCTTTATTATATTAGTACTTATATAAATATATAAAGAGTTCATAAGATATTATGGTCAGTTAATAGAAATATAACACGTAAGCATCATCACAAATTAAGTGGAAGATAAAACTGTCTGTCGATAACAAATGTTACGCCTATGTATGACACAACATTGTAAAACTGTTTGATGTTACATAAGCTTGACGTCAATTAAAAGTTATTTAAACAAATGAACATCAATTTCGATTCTACATTTGAATACGGAATGACAATTACACATGCTATGTCCTTCCTTACAAAACGCTGACTAGAAATTGGTCTCTACTAGTCTCAATTGACAAAATGTACAGGCAAATGTGAAGTCTATTTCTCTCTGTGTATGGCTGTAGAACTTTTATATCTTTAATGAAACAGCAATGAAGATCAAACGATATACATATATCCAATTTAAAAATGGTGTCGCCCAAAAACTTCTAGTCGGTTACAAAGAAACAGTTCATGGATTTTATTCGTAGAACTGAATACGGATTTGGGAACCTTCAGAATGTAGATAGATACTCCCATCAGTATCATCGGCATAATTTAAAGTTTTTCCTTTTCTTTGGAATGCAGTATCTTCTAGCTAGATATCACTATAAATTTATAAATGTGCTCAAAAGTTTCAGAAGAAAAACCAAGATGCAAAACGCTATATTTAGTTCATTTTATTATATATGATATCCTCTTTGTGCGTTGTCCACTCATATTAACAGGAAATTCTGGTTTGAAATCATAAAGGAAACACTATAGCCCATATTATAGTTGGTAACACAAAGGAGCTAAGCTCGGATAACAGAGATAAAGAATTTTTGTGAAAGGTGTGAACCATAAACAATGGTATACCTATCCTTGGCCACTGGCTTAAGTAACAAAGTGAGAATCAACAAATAGCAGCCCATTGTTTCACTATTCGGAATGGCCGCGCTTAATTAGGGGAAACTACCTGAAGTTCAAATGTCAAACACTTGTCAAGATATAGGGAAATTAGAGGTATTTTTGACAGATTGAGACTTCAATCAGACTGTGAACGTTCTTAAAATTACGAGAATTGCCCCTCAGATCTCAGTCTCAATCTGTCAAAAATACCTCCAATTTCCCTACATTTTTGACAAGTTTTTGACATTCGTTTGTCGCCGAGATGGGACTGCGACTAGATCTTGAAAGTTGTAAATTACGAGAATTGGCCTTCTGGTCTAAAACAACCATGTCATCGTCTTTTTATTCAAACTTTTAAAGCACAGATCAACTCGGCATATTTGTTTATAATTAGCGTTTCACATCATGTTACGCAAAAACACGATGACCATAAAAGGTCGCCACATAAATGCCAAATGGCCAAACTTAGCCCGAGAGGTCTCAAACTGTTTCCATTTTTCCACCAGTTTTATTATCAATTGCTCGCTAGCAAATACACTGTCGTTTAACGGTCAGACGTAAAGAACCATTGGTCACTAAACTTGATTTATTGTTGGCATCACTGTTTGTGTTAGCGGTACCACAGTACGTACACTAGTTTCGAAAGCGCTTGCAACTATTTCTAATCTAGTTCGTATCTATTTTAATTACGTGCGGGGTACCAGAGCCCGGCATTCCAAAGACAACATTGATCACTATACAGTTCTCTATTGTCATTGTTCCTTAGGTAGCTCGGCATGTCTATCGCGTAAACGACCTCAAAACGGCATTCGACCTAGTCGAGCGTAATCTAACATAACTCAAGTCGGATCGAAATCGAAACGCGAAAGTTTACGTTTCGTTACTCAACTGCCTTCAAAATATTTTGTGCTCTATGTAGCAACAGTTAAAGTTTATAATTGTCTTCTATAATCAGGGACACGTGCGGAATGGAGGTATTAATGGAGTCGGTTATCTACAATAAAGCATGCCAGCGCTTTACAATTCCAACCGGATTACTAGCATGTTCGCTATCGGTGTTTTTCTACAGCGCTTCATCGCTGCCGTTGCTTTTCGGACTGCGATGACTCAAGCCTCGGTAAACAGTATGCGGGGCGATGAGTCACCGTTGTACACATTCGCGTATAGCGTTTGAGTAGTGTTGTCAGTCTACAGTTGGACTCGTCAAGTAACCGAACCGTCTTATGCGTTATATTGCAGGGTTTACTGCCAAGCGCCCAGACTTTAAACATAATTGGCGAGATAAGCTACTGGTGTACCAAACATTTCGTGTAGGTACGTTGAACAAGAACAAGTTTGTGTGAAAGTGTAGGTCTAGTTTTGTAACCTGTGTGTGTGCGTGTCGGTAGTGAAACGGTCGATAAAGTTGGTGATCGTTCTGTGCTATTTGTGGATTCCTTACATACTTACTGTTGGATTTGTTAGTGATAACTTGGATATATGATTTAACAATGCCGTCGAATAAGAAGCTGATTTCAAAAATGCGCCAGATCGCGCAGTGGATCTTGGTGGTGCATGTGGTGAGTGTCTCATTCAATTCATTCATTTCGACTTCATGATAACTCATGCTAATGTTTGGAGTACCTAAGATGAACTAGGTACCATCATTGTTTGCATTTTTGATATATGTAGTTACAATAGCAAGATTTGAATCAAATATGAGAAGCCAAGCTTTATAATATAATGATGCACGCATGAGATGTCGTACTTACATACATTTAACTTTATTACCTACTAGAATGTAAACACATAATTAACTCAAGTGTTCAAGGAGAAATAAGCTAAAATCGAAACAGTAGTAAGTAAATATTGATTAGGAGCCTCCAGGCGATCCTTGGGGTTGACTTAACTCAGTTATAAGTTCAGAGAGCAGAGTTTGCTCCCCAATACGAGACGCACAATCTTTTCTCTTTTCAAATGCGAAAATAAAATCCTAATAAAATACCATGAAACTTCTCCGAACTCGGAAATATTGAGTCAGGATGAGATTAAAAGAAACAGACAATATACTACAAAGGATACATTTTTCTCCATTGTTGACAAGTAACAAGTTTAGCACTCAACTAAATGGTACCCAAACTTCATTTATCACAGCTATGTTTTAGTCGTGTCGCTATTGTTCTCAATGAGTAGCATTGTCAATTACAAAAGATTTATCACCAGATCGCCACTCCATCCGGTTTGCAGGAACTTAACTTACGGCCCATATTAAAATTTTCTCGCCTTACAAAAGCTTAGGCTGAGACAGATGAACAACGTTTACAAAAGAAGATCTGTGTGTGTGTGTGTGACAGTGTGACTATTCAACCAAGTTTTTTTAGTTTAACAAAAACTTATCACGCTCATTGTGTATATTCCTGCAAAGCCATTGAAGAAGTGAGGAATATATATACAAAGCATTTATTCAAGTCTAATCATCACCTTTAATTTCTAAGCTATATTTGCACAGCTGATTTTCAAGAATGCTCAGAGTACGATGAACTTTAAGAAGAGGTGTTGAAAATTTCTTCCATAATTGCTCCCTTCATTGAAACATTCGTAAGGGTCTACTTAAAGAGACCCCCGGCCCTTTGGGTGACTCGGACTCGCAACTTAGTAATTAAGCTTATTTCCTCCGTTTGTTTTGTCGTTTCCGACAATTGTGAACCCAGTCTAGTCAAATATGCCCTCGAAGTACCCGACACAACATAGAACATTTGAATAGGTATAGAAAAGCAAATCCAATTTGGAGACTTCATTTTATATCTTTCTCAATTTTTCATTGGTGCCAAAATAAACATTAATAATATGACTCGTTGACTAGACATGTCACAGACGCAGGGCTTTGCGCCAATATCAAATTGAAATGCGTCGTCAAAGCCCATGAAAGTGAAAAGAATAAAAGACAATCTGTTTAATTCAGTTGTATGGGACCTGTTTGCGGTCTTTGGTTTACTGAACGTGACCAGACAGTAGCTGGCGGCGGCCTAGGCATGACCGTGCCAATTGCCGGCCGGTAAATGCAATTCCACCTAACGAATTCTTATGTTGTTCTGTTTTATATTGCAATGCAATCTGTTCTGTTTGCACATCTGCGCAAAGCAACGGGCAAATACCAGGAACTTTTAGATAAATCCTCAATTCCATATCAGCACGTTCCATCGCAACAGGAAGATAATTTATTAAAATTGTTGTGTGTGGAGATTTTTACGTCAATAGTAAGTTGTTTGTCGTCATCGTTTGTTATTGTAAACAAAACTGGCAATTGCGATGATGACTCACGTTTGTCTTCAGACGCAGATGCTAAAAGCTTTACTAATTAGTCACTACCTCTTTAATCCTTGCCTGCAAGGATGTAAGAAAAACTAGTAGTAATTTTGTCTGAACAATGTTTCAACTTCAAGAATTTTTTGAAAGTTTGATTTGTTTTAGTTCTTACAAGTCATGATTGCATACATAATGCTAAAAATAATGCTTCCAGAATCCATTTAGACCTACTTTACAACATCAATCATCCGTAAATTCATAAGAATTATTTGTTTTTGTTAATATGTAGGCAGTTGTTTGCTTTAACAATCCTTATTTGATATAATCGATTGATTCACCATCTAAAAATATTAGTGGGTGCGGAAAAAATTCACGAAAAAATGTATAGCTATGATCGCGCTTTACCATATTGAAGTCACGCGACACCGCGCTATTTTAGTTCGGGATCCCAGGAGGCGTGTCTCCGATATTAATACATCGGGCCGGGCCGGTGACTCATCTGGCCGTCTGAAAGCTCCGTCTTGTCCCACATCCTTCATACTGTTTGTATTACTCATACTGGGTGAACCCGGAATCGTTTATATGGACGACTTCGCCGGTATCTAGAGCTTGTTTATTATTAACGCGATTGTCCAAGACAAATTATACAATTACGTAGGCAAATTCAAACAACGAGGAATCCCCGACGTTGCCAACACATTCTGAAACATCAGATATAAAAAAGTCTGTAGGAGATTTTTATCACATGGCAAAAGAACTTTTAAGGTCGCAATGAGTCACAACTAAGGACGTCAGTTCATGCGTGCTTTGAAAATATATACGCATTTATTTTAGATCCTGGATTCCACAAGGCTTACCCAATGTTTCTGAGAAATAATTTTATATCTAGTACTAATAAAATGTTAATGATAGTCTCCTCTGATCGATGGTGTTAAATGTAAAATGTTCATCTATTTCCTTGTTTGTTCTTTGTCCGAGTTGCGACTTGATTCCAATCAAGGCCAGTATTGTTTATCTTATTTCGACTTCCTTCCTTAGATTACTATTAGCTTTTAGTAATAGACACGGCCGTTCCCTAATTTGCATTTTCTCTTTGAGTTGGGATTGGCTAAACCTGTTGCCAGTTTCTTTAATTCAAATGTACAATTTCTTTTTATTATGCGGTGAATCAGGGAATTCAATGGTAATTCACTGTTTCGGCTGGATGTCTGGTCAGGTTGTTCTTCTCTTTCGATATCCCTCAGTTGTTTTGTGGCTATAGTAATGGTCACGTCAATAATATAACCCTCTTTACTGCTTTGGTCTGTGAATGCTATTACAGAATCTGTACGACAATGTAGCAGGAAGGTAATTACAATGGTAATAGTACAGTCACTGCTACCGTTGTACCTACCTATACGTAATACGAGTGCAGGAAGTGAGCTGTTGACTACTCTACCCCCATTATACGATACAATTGATGAATGGCCAGGCGCGAGCATGTGTGCTTGAGCAGAATTCAATTTGATCCCTTTCAGAGTTAACCCTTATGCTTGAATGGCGGTATTGATTTGAATCTGTAAATAAAATGCTAAGGGGACGTACTAGTTTTGTTGAACATATTTTAAATTTTTAGATTGGGGATATAATACATAATAATTCTTGATTGCATTTACAAAATGTTTGAAAATACTATATTAGGTAAAGGCACTTCTGATATGCTTCTTGTTTTATCTTCACGAATGATATGTAGATTAGATATACTTTGAAAATAAAGTATGTAAAGATCTCAAAACTGAAGAAAATAGGTACCATTTCTTATCATTATATAAAGGACAAATAGGTACCTATGCTAAATAAAATTGTTGGCAGATTTTAATTAAGCATCAAAATATGCAAATAAAGAGCGTAGAAATCTCTGTAGACATCGCAAATCAAAACTGGAGGGTGGCACGGCCGACGTTTAATTATGTAAATAAATTTTCATGCATAGCAAGGAATCGTTAAACAATGCGCCAGATGAACCGAGCCTACCCTTCTATAGCCAAAGTTTAAAAGAGAACTGCCCCTCGGGCAAAAACGGATCACCCTTCTGTTCTTTTTGACGTACTTACGTGCAACTTTTGGACAGAATTCCATTTAATAAACACGTATTACTAGTACTATATTGCGTTATACATTTGCATGGTTTAAAGCGTTGAAAATGCCATAAAAGTGTTGCGTAAACAGTGATTACGTAAAGTACGACGTGCGTACGGTGCACTATGAACTGTTTACGTAAATAACTCTTGGTTCAGTCGAAATCCATCTGAGCTGCTACTAATTTAACCCTTAATGAGAAGTAAGAGAGACCCTTCATGTCCGGAGGCGCGGAAGCGGGACTCATCACTGTCTCTAATGGCCTGAAACCACCCCCGGGTTAAACAGATATCATCTTATAAACAGATTCGAAAAATAAAAACATGCGATCCCGTCTGAACTGTTCTCCCATTATTTTTTGGTACGTGAAATTTTAATTGCATGTTTTTTATGAGGTGCGTTTGTATAGATTTATGGAACTTATGCACCCAATATACGTGCGTTTATGTGCAGAAGATATGGAATCTATAATGTTCACGATTTATTCTAGAATTATTGGCTTTTGTATTCATTTTATACGCTACGTGCAACATTCTATTTTTTGCTGCCCTTTCTAACATGACCAGATGAAATAAAAGGAAAAAACATCCCAGCAATGCGCTATAAAAATTTGTCTTTGCACGAACTAAATTTGGCAGCGTTCCCCGAAATGTTATCACCTCATAGTATCGTCGATGCACACAATATCTCATAATATTCTTTATATCCGTCCCCATAAACAGAAACGGGTCGTGGTAATGACGCCCCGTTGAGGGGAGAGGACGTCTAACCGGCCGTTACGGTCGCTGAATATGTGACCGCTGCATTTTATTACCACTTTACTCTGCCACATAATCGACCTTCATGATGAAGAGCTTCTTTCCGACTAATAGTCGGTTGGTATGCGATACCCCTTGTCCTACATGTTCGATGCCGGCTTTTGTACCCTACAAATAATAAAGTAATTGTTCGATAAATTCCCGTTTAACTTATTAATGGGGCAATTTAGAGAAATTCCTCAGCTGAGGGTTTCCAGCCCCACACCATCAAAATTGATTGAAAATGGAACTGTTAATTCATGTGCTTCCTCATTGTTTCAGGTCGAATTCATAGAAGCATACTGCACACCTCGCGACACAGCCCGCCGCTCCCCACAACGCAGCCGGCGCTCCCGAGAGCAGCGCCGCTCCCCCGAAGCCACCAGATGGCGCTACGAATCCCGCCGAACTAACTACGACTTTGACTCTTGTCGAAAACCTTACGAGTACGAGAGTCGTAGACACTACGGCCGGGAATTCGACGGGGATTCAGGGAGACGAGCAGAGTTTGACGCGGGGTCAGCAAGGCGTCGAGCGGATTACGAGTCCGCAAGGAGAACCGACTTTGACTTGTCGGCTCCTAGTGTGTCAAGGCGAAGCCCTGAGAGTGCCCCTGAGGGTTCAGTGGAATCTCCGCCAGAACCGGCACCGTCAGCGCCATTGCGGCACGAGAGACAGACCAGACACAGATCTCAACCATACTACGAATCTGGTAAGTTGAAAAAAAATTTTTTTGAAAGTAAATCCGTAATGATAAAAACAAAAGAGTAGGTGAAACAATGACAACCCGAATGATAACATAGATGAATCACATAAAGCATAACAAATACATAGTAATTTTTTGAATGTGCCACTTCATGCCTGTTGAGTTTATACAATGTTTGTATCAAAAACTTACAGTGGGTAGTTGATTAGATTAGCCAGAATAGATTGCAGAAGTGAATTTTGATAAAAATAGTACCAACATCAAACATTATTACAAGTTTTCTCTCAAAATCAAATTTAAATTAAGAAAATTTTGTAAATAAAAAGTGTTAGGTAAAAGAAACCGAAACTACCGACATTAAAAAGAAACATGAAACTTTACTTCCGTTTATTTCAGCAACGCCTAACAATGTAGCTATATGAAACAAATTGGCATTTCAATGTTACCCATTTGATTGGCAAAACATCCTTGAAATAACACAAACAATTCGGATTACATTCAAATCAGCATGTTTGCTTACAGCATTTTTTATGAAATCCAATAAACTGATTTCCACATATTTTAGACTACAATATTTAGAATACAAGGCGAGATTCGGAGAGCTTCAAGAATGTAAAATTTTTAGTAAAAATAAACTTGGTTAGCAAGAAGAAGCTACTCAAAATTGAAAAGTTTGCGTTAAATAGCAGGGTAGTTTCCTAAAAACAACAAAATTTCGCGCTTCATTTTACATGGAAGCTCTTACTTTTTTAAGAACATCCTCGTCTAGGACGGTCGGGACAAAGGGTCCATTCTTCCAGTGCAACAATCGTGGCAGAGCCTAGTTAGGCCATTGTTTTCACTGTGGTTAGAGATATACACTCCTGCCTTTATTAAAAAAAAAAGAAAACCGTCTCCTCAGATTTAAAAGATGGCATCTTTGTTCCACAATCTTGGTAATTAGGTCAGTTTAATCTGGTACAAGTGTTGGTATGTGATACTCGCGTATAAAAAATAACTGACTGGTTGGATACTTTCCAGAATTTATGGGTAAAATACCGCTGTAATCATCATTGAAATAATAGCTGTAAAGTAATTTTGGTTAATGACGATTCATGTTAGAATGTTGTTCAATTACATCGATTTGATGTTCCGTAATATCTTGTAAAGCATTAAAAACTCTACTTCTGTCCTATTTCTCTTTACTTACGTAACGAAACATTCTGTCTTTTTGTAATACAATGCCTTTGCGTGCGACTAAGCCTTTGCATCAAAGTACGTCTACGTTATCGGAAAATACAAGTACCAAGCATTAATTACACGATTCCAGATTTTTTTTATCAACCATGGACTTTCATTCGCTAATACCAGCTAGTATTGAAGCAACAATGGCAAGTTTTAATCAGCCCTTTTGTCGTTTGTCCGTCCGTCTAGACACGGCTGAAAAAAATATCCGGGATTTTATAATAACTGAGGCTTTTATTGTAAGTTGCTTTTATGGTATGTTCGCAGCTAGAATAGTTTTTTTTTTCATCATAGGTAGTTTGCTGTGAATGGCTTGGTTTGATAACCCAAATACAAGGGATTCTCTTGGGTCCCAAAAGGTTTGGTGTTAAACTGTCAATAGAGTTTAGATTGTGATGAAAATCGTTAAATGCGATACGTACGAGTCGATTACCTTCAACCTTTTACTGCCAACGCGCTTCAGAAAGACATTTAACACGTTAATCGCGGCAATTTAACAAATTTCGAGTCGCGCGGCCTGGTCATCCACGCGGAAAAGTAATTACGTCACGTAATGACGTCACTTACCCTCCCATCTGCACTCTCCACGTCGCTAATAGACAATTTGCACAGTTTTTGACGTCGTTTTGTTCAATAGACGCAACGTGTTGAACGTATTGGGACTTCTCTTATATTTGATGGCGGCAATTTCGCTCGCAATTGTGTTTATGACAATGTGTTTCAAATTTTCAATGAAAAGAATGTTACATAAAAACAATGGGGATTAAGTTTTATTTAGAACACATTCAAACGACGTCAAATGCCTTAAACGATAATTTGAGCAAGTTTTTAATAACATAAAAAAATATTATAAAACACGGTATCACAATAAAAGTTTTACAAACTACAAAGAACAATGCTCTACAGAATAATTTAAATGAGGCAACGGAAAATACGGTATTAAAACAAAAGAGTCGCAGATAGGGTTGCCAACTCTCGAAAGGACCAACCCGGGAGAATTAAAAAAAATCGAGGGCAGTTGAAAGAAAATCTCAATTATTTATTCATTTTTAAATGTATATTTATTTTGCTTTCAAGCAGCATCTAAATTATTTGACGGTTTTTTACCACAAAATCATAAAAGTTTTTACATGACAAATCGAAGTTTGTCAGTATTTGTAACTCTGCTTTTACTAAAGAAATATTCATTCGGTTTCTCTACTTGCTCCATACTTGTTCCATCATAATTACTGAATACACTCTCGCAAGAAGTACATATTATTAGAGACAGGAATGGAAAGAACAAAAGACCGCGACGAGTAGCGATGTGCGAGCGATGGATTCATATCATTTTAGAAAAACCGGAGAAATTATTGCACCCCGGGAGGTCGGGAGGTTGACCATTTTTACCGGAGTCTCCCGGGCAATCCGGGAGAGCTGGGAACCCTAGTCGCAGACCTTGTTCTAGGGAGCGCATTAAAAAAGTTTATTATAAAATGGCATACTACGACTGCCTACGATTCGTTAGTTCTTTCCTATCGTCGTGGCTTTTAAAATCCAGACTTTTATGTTCATGAAGCATTCAGAAGGATTCCTTTGTTACCCGAAGCAAGGAATACTCGTTAGGGTATTTCGTCGTGCCTTTGAAATAACATTAGCTGTACGTGTAGGCACGTGAATGAGGGGTTTAACGTATTCATTAACTAAGGTAATAGTCCTCCAGATCCGATTGAAATGGTAATGAATAAGTTTAAAAACGAGGGAGTCATGTCAATGAGCGTTGTTTCAATTGCGTCGTAAATCTCAGTATGTACCCTTAGCTAATAATGAAATTGTTCTTGCTAAATGTAAATAATGATAACTACCTAGTGTGGTAATAATATCTTATCATGATAGCTTTTACAACATGTAAAGTAATCAAGGAGACAAAATATTAAATTTTGAATCTTCAAAGCAGATACAATATCAAATTTTGCAGTAATTACTTTAACTATAAATAACAACAAGGTAAAACAGTTTAATGAATATTCCGAATATCTCCGAAACAGGACATTTATCAAAAGCACCCTTTGTCCTTTCACTTTACCCCTTAGAGGGCAAATAACAACTACTGGAAACGATGTCTAATTTATAACCATAGAAATTCGACAAAAGCATTCTTTACGAAGTCGGTATACCAGCCTCAATGAAATTATGAACATGCTTTGGGATTCAAAAAAGATTTTATAAACTTTTCCACGTTCTTGAAAAAATGCCTTTCAATTCTTAACAATTGGTTGCATTCTTGAGGGGATGTGGATTCACAATCCGGACGTTGGGGTTTAAACGACGTCACTTGAGACAAGCTGAGCCACATCAGAAATAGGAGAAAAATTGTAAATCCGCGTCTGGTTCGTTACCGACTTCAGTTTATTTATTATCTTCTAAAGCTACTCCATTGACAGTTGAATCACTCATTCTCCACAAATTTTATTCACAAGTAGGTATGTTAATTGTTAAGTAAAAATCTTCATATATTTATTTTTGTGTTGTTTTAGAATCATCATCAGAGGATCGATCGACATCTTCAGAAGGCGAGGAAGACGAATTCGGTGAATTTGATCCATTCGCTACAGCACCTTCTCTACATTCCCCAGACAGTGGTCGCTCAGACCCACGATACGCTAACGCGCCACGCAGAAACCCAAGTCCTTACTATTACGGTGATTTGTTCAAAACTCCTCAACAACAACAAACACCGTCGGCTCCTACCATCTCTACAACATCATCTTCTCGTGGCCCCCGGTACAGGAAGTCAGCCAGTCTAGACGCACCTCACGTTGCTCCCAGACCGAATCTACCTAAAAGATTCTCAGTTGCTGAAGATGGTTTCCGTGAGCTAGAGCGCTCATCATCTTCGTCTGGTGAGAGCGCGTGGATGCCGCCGAGGCGTCGCGGGCGCGACGCGGCCGGCTGCGCGTGCGCCGCGCCCGAAGATGTAGAGGAGCGACAGCCTTCTCGCAGCGTCTTTTACGTGCCGGCGCCACTGCCCCGCTGGCCGCAAGAGATGACCACCAGACAGATCTACGAAACAGCGTTCGACTGCAAAATTGCACGTTCGGATGATGACTTGGATGACTTCGACAGGGTCAGCAATCACCCTGCTCTTCTGCAAGCTGAGGACCGCAAAGTTATTTCTTCCGCGTCATCCGCTTTTGAAGCCGTTGAACGTAGCGAACCAGACTACAAAGGTCGCCGCAAGGTGACTATGAAGACGGATAGTGTTCGACGTTCTAAGATCCCCACAATTCGTCAAAAAAGGGAGAATGAGAACAACGCTTGTGCCTTGTCAGAGGAATTGGAAAAAGTTCATATTGAGGAAGACGGACGCACAGCCTCAACGTCTCAACTTCCACTTCGTGGTTACACACCGTCGCCGCCATCAACAGCACCTTTGCCAACAAAATTTCAACAGAAGGACGGCTCTGCTATGAATAGTATTAAAAGCGCCCCAAATTTGCCTCAGTCACAACCTGCACACCCTCGTCTTAAAGACTTAAGGTTGCCAGTGAAGTCACTGCGCGCTCGGGATACACCCACAAGTAGCGATGCTAGCATGGCTGACGTCAAGGGTTCACTTTCTACTGAACTGGATCTTGGACAACGTCTGAGAGATTCAAGTCGTGAATCTCGCGATGGTGATGATGAAGGAGGGCAATCAAAAGACGGTATTTTTTTAGAGATTAAGGGTCGGCCCACTTCCGATTCTGACACACCTGAAATGAATCGGTACACGGGGCCAAAGGGGGTCGGCCCTATAATGGAGTTTAAAGGAAGGCCTGGGGTAATTCGTCCGCGTCGCAAGTACTCTAGTACAGAAAGTATGGCCACAAGCAGCAGTGGAGGCAGCATGGAGTCACTGCGAAGTAGTAATAGTGAAGGAGACAGGAGTAGTAGTAGTTCAGAAAGTCGTCATTCGTCTTCGCTAAGTTCACACAGCTCTGATTCAGGAAACGTGCCCTTCACAAAGTCACATCATCATATGCAGCTGTCGGGGTTTGGGCACCATCCAGCTAAGCTGCATATTCTAAGCCCCATTTCTGATAAATCTTCACAAGAACAAGCATCAGAAACATCTGACAACAACAAAAACAATAATTCGCAGAAAGTATCTCCTGAAGACTTTGAAACTGGTAATACGATGCAAACGACTGTTGAAATTGTTGCCAAACCTAAACGACGTGCGTTGCAAAACAGGAATCTTTTGAACCTTACATTTAGACACTCAACAACTGGCGATTCTGAAATTCAAGGCTCTGACAGTGGAATTTCAATCCATTCGAGAGAAGGCGTAGACTCACGAAACGCTTTCATTAATTTCAAAAACAGTAACACTGAACAGGAACGTAAAGATGAAGAAGTTGATCTATCTGATCTTCCTTTCGACATGCCCAAGTTGAGGAGACGACGGGCTGAAGCCGAAGCCGATATGCGAACCTTGCCATTTGACATGCCTAAATTGCGCCGAAAGTTACGCGGGCAGTCACTACAACTGAATAACGACTTTGGAGGGGCTATCTCAAATGCCTCTTCTAGCCAAAGCGTGCAAGATTTAAATCAAGGTTGGTATTTTTTATACATCTTTATAATGTTTCCATTAGCTAATAAAATCAAAGAACTTTCCAGTGCTCTTTAATAATTCCATTACGTCAGATGGATTTACATGTCAATCTTGTAAGAAAGAAGTATACTCGAAGGGTCTGTCGACTCAAATTGTTGGGTCTCTCTAACTCGAAGCGACCGCCACCGCATTATGCCGATTAAGACGTATGACTCTGGATTCCACACGAAATTCTCTGGTCCAACACGCCCATCCAATATTTAATTTGCTAGAGTGCTTTTTGAGGAAAGTTTTTCCTGTACATGTTGCGAGCAATTTGTAACCGTTCAGTTGAGTTAGGAGTTCGTTTCGCGGCGAATTGCGTGTGGTTTGACGTAATAAGTGGTGGCGTCTTAGATTCAATCAATGCTAAGAACAAAACTTTACTCACTTGACGTATTTTCTTATTCAATCTTATTTCTTGTTTTCAGGAAACACACACAAACCGAATTTGAAATTGAATTTTGACAGCGGCAGCGGTGGTTCTGGCAGTTCTAAGGGACTGCGTTTGAATTTGGGACCGATTGCTCCGCCTAGAGATTTGGTTGACGCTTCTCTCCCACTTGACCGACAAGGGTGAGTTGATTTCTTTTTTATACCACTTTAATTCAACTGAACACGAATGTACCTAAAAATATTTTGGCAGCGAAATGTTTATAGAAACTAAATTTTTATTTGATTGTTTACAGGTGGTACCACGGGACCTTATCGCGCGTTGAAGCTGAGAGTCTACTAAGGGATGCAGATGAAGGCGCTTTTTTGGTTCGAAACAGCGAATCGGCCAAACACGACTATTCGCTAAGTCTGAAGTGAGTATTCATTATCACTTAGAGCATCTTATTACTTAGTCATCTTGTTTATTATCAACGTCAGTCTTTGGAATGTTTTTAACACTGCTTTGCTAATCTTGGTTTTTTCCTTGTTTTGCAGATCTACACGTGGTTTCATGCACATGCGTATTTGCCGGGCTACAGACGGCTACACTTTGGGTGGTGCTGCGACAGCCTTCCCGACTGTGCCAGCTCTGATGCGGCACTATGTCACTGCCCAGAGGCTTCCAGTTCGAGGTGCGGAACACATGGCACTGTCCACACCTCTGCCAGCCGTCCTACTATGAACATCCCATCAGGAAAGATGGGTTTTAATTTTGAGTGAACCTCGGTCAGTCGATCGGTCCGGTCGGTTCGAAGTTCGGAAAGGTGTACATAAACAGCGATCGGAAATCCAAGGTGTGATTTATTTTTTGTTTAGATTGCTGAAGAAAGCACAAGTGAAGGAGTTACTTATCGTATTTGTCTAGCTTTAGGAACCCAGTGAATAATACCAAAGAGTTAGAATTCAATGATTTTTGCTAACCAACTGGCTTACATTTATTTGTATACGCTCAGGTAGCAGTGTAATTATGCTAGTCCAGAATATCGCAGCCACATATATTACATATTATTTATTCGCATATAATCATTTTCACATTTAAATGTATACTGTGTGTAACGAAATAGGTACTTATGTTGTCTTGCTTCGTATTACTCATTCATCGTTTATCTTATGCATTGATACCATATATCTTTTATTATTCAGTGTTAACTGTATGTATATTGTACGTTTGTTTGATATATACTGACGCAAACGATGATATTATGTAGTTATATTGTGTGATAATTCGTTTTGCAAACAATTTGCGATGAATCATCAAAACATATTAATGACCTCTGTATTAATTTGCAATAACATGGCCTAAGCAATAGACTAGTATCGTAATTACCTATTTGCTATTGGTCTTGTCATGGATAAAGACGTCATACTAAAGGTAGACTTTGAACTAAATATTGTTGTTGTCTTGAAACGTAAAGTATAGAATGCTACCGCAAACTACCTAATTACGTAAGTTTGAAAGTAGAGGAAAATTCCTCTATTTTCGAACACAATGACTATTGCATTATGAAGATACTTAATTTTATTACTGTAATAGAAAAACGCTTTACTGCAGTCATTATTTAGATCGATATTGCCACAATTCACAAATCACGTAGATACAGGTGTGAAGAATCAAGTCTGAATATAAATTCGTTTTAACAATAAGTGACTCACTATGAAAACATTCAACTTTATATTAAAAGCGCGTAAACTGCTTACGCAAACTATAAAATGTATTCAGCTAGGTTAAAAACAAATCAGATTGCAAACCGTGGAATATTTATGTAGCAGACATGAAATAGGAGGGTACAGTTGTCACATTGATGAGTACATGTACAATAGAACCTTGATGTTATATATACAAGGTTGAGTTTAGTAGAGATTGTAATAGCATGAGTCATAAGCACGTGGGTCGAATAGACACGAAAATAATATCGATTTAGTACAAAACTGTACGGAGAGGAGACTTGATGTCAGTTGGATTTTTTATACACTGTATGTCAACATAGTAAATATAGTACTATCTACTTATTTATATCGGAACCTCAAGTGTGTGTGCTAATTTAAAAAAAATACTTTGATGAATTGTCGAAATTTCTTGCTTGTATACTACAGTGAGTTCATGAATAATTGTCGTCACGCGATTAAAGATGTTCTAGAAATAAAAGAAGCAAATACACTTGAGGCACAAAACATTGGCCAACATGAAACGATATTAAATAGAAATACATTTTGATATAGCTTTCATACTATAGTGAAGTCTTAAGCTAATCATGAAAATAATGGCACATAACAAAATAATATAAGATCATAGATGAAGATTGCACATGTTATGTAACTTTCACATGATGACTTATTTATATTTTTTGTTATATTAGAATTTAAGTAGAGTAACGGGATGGAGTATGGGGCCCTCAATAATGGATAGTTTTAGTTCCTCTTCATAGTTTTATATCACTTGGTAGTTTTACAACGACATTAATTGATGGCCAGTGATATACTCGATGAAAGGTGTAGCAGCTATATTTAATAGATTATTCTGTGATTTTGTGTTTAATACAATAAAAGCCAAAAAAATGTTGTGTATTATAAATTAAGTTCATCGTATTTATTGTGTAACGCATATTCATGCTTAAATTATTTTCACATTTGTCTAATGTACAACAAGATCTCATGAAATACTTCCTCTGGATGGTTCAGTTACCCTAGTGTTAATTTTGATTGATTTGTACCTGATTTTTTGAAAGAAACGTTGTTTGAGACTTAATAAATAAATTACGTTTTAACAGATTTATTTTGTTAATTAATTTAGTGATCATTAGGAATAATATTAACGTAGACATGTATGGGAATGAACGAATTTTTCGAATGTATGTGACATTTATTATTGTATGTAATTACTTAACCACCGCAAAGCAGCTTTTGCAAGCGTGCAACTAATTTTAATATAGACCTTAATATATGCAGCTGTGGTACTTATTACATGAGAAGGGGAATCATTTGGGTCCAGAATCATCGTCACTGACGATTTTTAACATCTACATTTTGTAGAAAACATAATTTCTTAATTATCCGTCTCATGTACTTTGTACGATGTATGATTATGTAGTAAACGCGTAATGGAAGGTAGGCTTAAGGTATCGGATGAAATTCTAATATTTGGAAGTTTTGAAAACGTGTCAAAATTTTTTTTCATGAGCGGTTTAGGTCCCGGAACGGAGTTAGGTAAAAATTATAGCTTATAGTAGTTATAATCAACTGTAATTTTGAAGGTGTAGTTTGAAATTGAAGATGAAATAAATTCCATAAAAATTATAATTATATTGGTTTTATTCTTATTTTACCTTTACCCATAAACAGAATATGAATAATAACGTAAAATAATTGTCAGCCTAAGGCTCAGCGCAGACGGAACGGAGCGCAGCGGAGAGGATTTTATTAACGCACTTGAAAATAAACTTTAAAATTATTAGAATAAAGTGCATAAATGCTTGAACCTTACAAAAAATGCTCGCGCGTCCTCGAAGATATGCTCGAGCATACGCGATCCGTAAAGGCCGAGACCGTGCGGGGATTATTCCTCTCTGTCTGCGCTGACCCTAATGGCTGAAGAGTACACCTATAGTACACCCACATTTCGTCATTTATGTTTAAGTCCCATGTAATGGCGGTCAGCCTATTGCCATCAACCGGTCACAAATTCAGACTTCAGGTTACTATTAAGAAATTCCTGATAGAATAACCCAATAACACTGCTTAACCTGGGAAACGAACCTAGGACATCACGCTCAGCACTGGCGATCGCGACCACTAGACCAATGAGCCAGTCTGAATAAATAAATAAATAAATAAATAAATCAACGTGACTAATAAAAACAATAAAATTCTAACGTACAACATACTTACATAATCAGTCTATAATGTTCCCACTGCTGGGACACGGGCCTCCTCTCTGTGAGAGGGCGTACAACATAATTGTCAAATCATTTGGCACTAAACAACAATGCTACAATGTCGACAAAGTGCAACAATCCCTATGGATTGCATTGAAATAGCGACCAAGATGTAAGCGCTGTCTGTGCTGTCAAACTCGCTACCTACCACCTTGCTGACTGGCTCATATCTTACTGCCATCATCATCACATAATTTCACCCGAAAGACGTCCACTGCTGGACATAGGCCAAGCACCTTCACTTCGACCGGTTCTGTGCTTCTCGTATCCAACGGGTTCCTGCGGCCTTCACAAGGTCGTCGGACCACCTTGTGGGAGGCCTTCCAACGCTACGTCTTCCGGTGCGCGGTCGCCACTCCAGTATCTTTTGACCCATCGGCCATCTGTTCTGCGAGCAATGTGCCCTGCCCACTGCCACTTAAGTCTCTCTACCTAGTGGTAGTGGTAGTCCACTACCATAAAATAATTATAAACCTGCAACTTTAAACGGCAAAACAGTTTTTATTTATTTATTATGCACAATTTATTACCTTAACTATACTGTTGACATTACATTATAAGGCTGTTATATAGGGCAGTTAGGATCAAAGGGATAAGTGAAAGGTATAGGCATAACCAAGAATCTGTCATCTCATTTCCACTGTTTTGTTTGTATGTAGTATTGGTCAAAGTAAGCTTCCTGTCCATCCAGAAGCAATGAAAACAAAGTATGTATGTATATCCTGAGTAATAAGCAAGTTGTACAACTTAATCATTTTTATATAATTATAATGAACCAATAAAAATAAATAATGGACAGTACCTACGATTAGCATTTTTGCCTAACCTTTATTTAACAACGCCATCTATCTACGCAAACGAATATTCAGATATCAAAGTTTAAATTTTTGAAAACTAGATGTCGCTTTATCGGCTACTAAAACCTTCGTATGAGCGCCATCTACAAATTGATTCGAATAGTATTTGGTGCAGGGATAACAAACAAAAAGTGCCTTGTTCAAGAATAATTCTAATATAAATATACAGATGTCGTTGCAAAAAAATATAGAAAGTTACGGGGTACGGTTTGCATCTGTTTGTATTTTACCACCTTCATGAATTTAAACGCAATTTCTCTTTGCTTGTCTGTCTGTAAGTGGGCTTACAAAACCAGAACCACTTACCTAAAAAGTAAAAATGCGTGTTTTAGAGGCATACCTATACATAAATATTTCATAAGTAGGTACTGTTTTCGTTTATTGTTAACACCTACTTACAGGTCATAAAAACGAACAGGTGCCTGTACGAACTGTTCATCGGAGAAGCGAATATCGTAGAACTGTTTCAGAATCGTCTATGCGAGTTCATCGCATTTTCGCATGTAGGTAAATCGCTTGCGTGAATCGTAAAGTGAACCCCGCGTTTTTGTATCAGTGTCAGTGAATAAACATGGCTTCTTATCAGCATTCCGAGCTAGTTTCTACAATTGAAATTGAAATTGAATTATATCAAATTAGAGACAAACATTTTTGAAGCACAATTATCGGAGGAACAAAAAAATCCTAAATATTTTGTTGTATAATTGTGCTCCTACTGTATAAAAAAATACACTCATTCTATGCTTTTTATTCAATTATAATTTATACGGCCTACACGTGCGAGCCTTTTTCTAAGAAATTGATACAGACAGTTTTCCCTGTTGTTTATCATTGTTTTTCTTTGTGTATAAGTACCTATTTTTATTAGACGCATAATACATGAACTATCGCGGATTTGATTACGTTCTTCGTTTTACCTAACACACTGTAGGTATATTATTAATTAAAAAACCCTTTTAATCTTGTCCATGTTACAAAATGAAAAGGGACAAACTGTGTATAACTTAGCTTAGGTAGCTATTAAACGTACAAAAGCTTTAAAAAGAGTTGTCTATCCACATCGGTTTCACAAACAAAATTAATGAAACATCCCTTTGACCCTTTCGGGTGGCTTCCGTTAGTTTAAATCCATTAAGCCTTCTAAGTGTTTATATAAAAAGATCTCTACTATTAATGGCGCCTTCATTAAGACATAATTTTATTGACCTTAACTTTTTTTGACAAATTGTTGCGTAAGGATATAATTATTAAGTATTAAGACAGTGTGGCTTGTAGCATCTGAATGAGATATGCCGAGAACTGTGAAGTAATTGCGTAACACACTTACAATAGGAATAGCTTTTATTTTGAGAGTTTAACAACATTCATTGCGGTATTTACATTGTTGAGCAGACACATTTTTCGAACGTATAAAGCAATGGATTAGCAACATCCTTCAAAATCATTCAGATTCAGATTCGTAGTGTGTTGCGCAATTAGGGTGGTGAGTTGAATGGCGTGCAATTAGAGAGGCCTCCGTCCAGCAGTGGACTGCTTTACGCTGATAATGTTGATAATAAGTACAGTAAAAGCTCCTTATTCGCGCTTCCTTCATTCGCGTTTTCACTATTCGCGGATTAAAAAAATGCGACCCAATTCTATATTCGCGACTAAAAATTTCTTTATTCGCGGATCTAATTGATCGCGCCGCCTTAGCACTGCCGCCTCCTGTCAAAGGATGCTGCACCTGGCTGCACCTCGCTACCGACACTACCCAATATTATTTGTAAATGCCGTCTAATGGACTAATAAAAACAGTAAAATAGATCTTATTGTAAAATAGCAAATGAGCTCTGCGATTTCTTTATGAACATTGATCCGTCTATGGAACGAAGTCTTATTTTTAAGAGGCAAATTGCTAATGCGACTGCTGCGTATCAGTCTGAACTGAAGGAGCTTTTAAAAACTGCCAAGCAAGAGAAAATTACAAAATTCTTCAAACCATTGCAAGCCTAAGATAATTTAATGAAAATGTTCAAAAACTTGAATTAAATTGATTTTTATATACATTTGCTTTTTTTTATTTTGTCACCTAGGAACGTATCCCATATAATCCCATATAAATTACCATTCCGTATTCACGGTTTCTGTATTCGCGGCATATTTTTGGAACATATGCCCCGCGAATAAAGAGCTTTTACTGTATAAAGAAATACTCTTTATACTTATTATCAACATTATCATTATACTCTGGACAGGACGATTTATAGAAGTCTGCGTGAAATGTTACACATGTTCTTTATAAGCTTTTTTTTTTCTGATATGAAATGAAATGTTTATTCTGTAAATAAGATATCGGAAGCACTTTTACACGTCATATTATACAAAAATAAGCTAGATAAAGTGGACATTTTCTACCTGACTACAAGCTCAAGGGTTAGTCTCTTATAAATTCTAGACATAATCTTTGTCAGATCCTTGGAAGGAAATGTAGATTAGCGCCTGAAATGCTCTTTTGAGGAATGAACCACACAGATTTGAGTGGACCAGTCCAGTCAGTGCACCTATGCTCTGTATAGGTTTGTGCCATTGTACTAACCACGTTTTACTTTATTTGCATATCCGTGCTTGATTCATCATTCATAAAACGTTTTCAATTCAAGAAACAAAGCAAAAACGGCGCAGCCTGATCCATTCGAAAATACCCTTTCGCAAAGTCTTCAACACTGTAAAAACAAAATGGGTGTTTTGATACTTTCCGAAAACATATTTTTTTCCACGCAAGGCCTTATAAAGCCGGTCCAGATGTGTGTAATGTATAATGTAATTTATCGTGTAATGTAATATGAATTCTGCATGTGGCGCTCGCGCTGATCCATCAGCTGTCGGGTTTTAAACCGAACACAAAGGCATCCCATTCGAACACATACAAGATTCGCGTTGAGTTTGTATGCCGTCTACACTATTCTCTTTACATTACATGATATATTAGATTACACACGTCAGCAGTGCGATTCTGTAACCATGTCACCGTGAAAACTTGGGTGAAGTGAGTTTGTTTTAGCTATAAATTGACACTATTGACAGCTCACTCCACACAGCTGTCAATAGTGTCAATTCATAGCTAAAACAAACTGTCATCACCTAAGTTTTCACGGTGAGATTTTTACAGAATCGACCGGCTGGACCCGGCTTTAAGGGCGCTGTACAAATTTGTATGGACTAACAAATATCACATCTTCACGGACTATTGACGAAGCTTTTGTGTGTGTAAAGGGTTATTCAAACGTTTTACATGTCAGGGATCGAAAGGCAATATTTTATTTTGCGGTTTCGCATGTTGTTTTTTCGTGTCCAGTGTAAGCTGTAGCTGGTAAACAAACGGAGACATATGGATGTGACAGGCTTAAGAGGATATGCATGAGTTTACTGTTAAAAACAAGTATAATAAAATGGAACAGCATTTTTTTAAATAACGGTCGATATAATTTAGTTTCAGAATCATGTGCTGAATTGATGGTTTCAGTTTGCGCGTTGATGTCCTTGCCGCTCTGTATTATGATGTCATGTGAGTAACCATGCAGGTCAATGGACGATTCATTAGCAAATAAAACTTACCGATTGTTAAGAAAATTCCTAATATTATGGCCTCATGTCGATGTTTGTGACACTTTAACGTAAAAATGATAATTATGCATATAGAGTGCTGTACTTTTTGCAGCTTACCTACTTTATTATTGCCTTTCAATTGACAAATAAAACTTCAGCACTTAGGCAAAGTCTCTCTAATCTTTCTATCCTGACCAACTACGTCAATTCGTAACTAATCCCAGACCGAGATTAGGAAAGTTACCTCAGCAGGTTACCCGGACTTCTTAAAACGAAAGTTTAGCAAAGTTCCACCTGGCTTTCCAAACTATTCGAAGTTTCCGATATGTAAGGTCGAAGTTTGTGCTTGGTATAAGCACTTTCGTAATATCCAATACCCGTAGGAATTAGGCCTTTTTCGAATATTATTAAGTTAACTTTGTTTATGAGCGTTTATTTAGGGAGCGTCGAAGATCAGAGTACGAAAAACTTCGTGTTTGCTATTTGTTTTGGCTTGGGAACCACATTGGTGTTATGATAATTGATTGACATTGACCTCTCTCGTGGCCTAATTTGGAAGGGACGTTTATTAGGTATGGTTGTTGGGATCGAAAATTATTTTTTGCATGAGATACGAAGCGCACTCAAATGGCTGACAGATATCTCACTAAAGGTAGGGTTTCACATAACGGCCACAGTTACGGATGACATGAAAATGAAGGGTAGCTGGGTTTGACTTTATGATGTTAAAAAAAACGCTCTTTTGGAAAACACACCAAGTTACTTTCATAAATAACGTTTCAGTGACGTTATTCGACGGTAAATTGCATACGCTATGTGGAAAACCGTTTCTAGAAAACCGTAGCTCTATCAATTTTGGTCCATTGTACCTACTTTTCGATCAAGAGTGAGTACTATAATTCGCTTCTCATCACCAAATGGGCCCAAATGTCTTTATTAGGTAAATGATCGCGTGCGATTTCTAATGGCCAAAAAGTGTCTTTAATTCCTACAGCCACGCGCCAATCAATGACATCGTATCACTTTGTACCAGCCAACAGTCAAAGTAGAAACCACTGGCAATCATCGTTAAAAATGGATGAGATTTCATTAGTTTGCTGGTGAAAATAAATTGAGTTTTTTAATAAGGTAGTTGGTGAAACAATGAATTGTTCTTTCTGTGGTTTTCTGGCGTTTAATTTTTTTTTTTGTTTTTAAAAAACGTTGCCCCACACTAGGAATTACTCCTGTATCGTGGGTGCGTTTACATACATTTAAATTCACATACACAAACAGCCAGACCCGGAACAACTACCTGTAGGTAATACAAATATTTGTTCCGTGCGGGAATCTTTTTCAGTGAAGATATCCTATTTCAAACAATGCTGTGAAGTATACAAGCGTAATTAGCCTATAATGTTAATACTGCTTGGACACAGACCTCCCTTCGGGACGGAGTGGGCTGTAATCTACTATGAGGGCCCATTGTGGGTTGGTAGAAGTTCTATGCCTTTGAATTTTTATTTCTAGCACATGTCAGTTTTCTTACGATGTTTTCCTTCACCGTTTTTGAAAGCAGTGGTAATGAAATTATTTATATACATTACAATTAGTGTAGTGTCATCAAATAGTTGATGACATTATTTATATGCACAAAGTAAAGCGCATGCCTGAATTTGAACCCATGACCTACAATTTGTAAGTCGGGACCGATACCATTGAGCTACCATTGCTCTCACTGTTGTGAAGTATCGCAAACAAATTCCACTTCTCACACAAAGTACGAAACAAGCTGTGTAATGTACCCTGGACTGTCTACTTGAAGAAAAAATCATTAGTTTACTACCGTTCCATAGATTTTTTTTGTGTGTAAGTGGCGAGGCGCCCCGTGGCGCGCCGACAAAAAATGTTGTGGGACATTGAGACATTAGGCGATATCACGCGGTGAGCGGGACGCGTGAGTGGATACTTTGAAGTTCCTACCGCACATAACAAAAGTAACACGTTTATAATTATACAGACTGAATACATAATATCATTAGACTTGAAGCCATATAATATCTGATACATTAAGCATCAATCCCTTGACCGTAAACGCAGATCCAAGAGCTTAATTCCACTCTTCTAGGTTTCAGAACCTACTATGGCCTCGTTAACTTGATAGAAATGGCTTCTACGATAGTATTATCGTATCTTAGCATGCTTTAAGTATTTCAAGGGTGCTAAATAACTGACATATTAATTAATTATTCACTAGAGAATGCAACATATTGTGGTCGTCGATGTATTTGTTTATTCTCTCAGGCTATTAGTTAGATATTATCGATAACCTAACCTAGAGGACCTTATAGTCCTCAGGGGATGGTCATTGTGCTAAGTCTAACGTCTCAGGCACTTAGTAGGTAGGTAAGTACAGTCACGAGCACTTCGCAACACTTGGCAACTTTCAATTGCGATTTTTTCATGAAATAATGAATGCAACGTTGAAATACGACACTTTACACAAACCTATGGGTTCGAAAACACTTTGTTCGTAATAACATAAAATTTCATTCAAAACTAAAGGAGAAAATCGTCTTTGAAAAAAGCCAAGGGTATACATACTTATGCTCGTGACTGTACATGTATAAGTTGTATGTAAGTAGAGTCAAGTTAAACAAGAAATAGAATTAGGATGAACTGTTATAATTATGCAAAATATGTCCTTTTTTATGAAAATGCTGATCAGTTCTGTCTTTTCCTGTCTATCAATATAATGGGGATTTTCGCCGTGCGGCTGGTTGCTTATCGAATGGCCTCACAAGCCGAATCGCCACCCTATTTATACACGTTTATGAAAATTGCAGGTGACTAGTTTATTTTTCATCAAAATGTTCTCCTACATACGGCGGGGGATCGCCTGCGACTGAAAAAACCTGCTTGGTTTTGACTTATTTTATCGTCTGCAAACATAATTCAGTATCAGTAAATAGTAAATTTATTTTTATCTATATAATTTTCGGGATTGCAACAGCACTTCTTTTTCTAACTTCGTCTTAAGGTTCACTGCCCTCCTAGCCATATTATTATTATATTTCACAAAATCCACCATCTCTTTTTCATAAACACGTATTTACATGATGACCCAAAATGGCAACATCTTTTAAACCTTTACCACTTCAATAAAAAACCTTTCCGTTGAAAATGAAAAGTT
Source organism: Luperina testacea (assembly GCA_927399505.1). NCBI lineage: Eukaryota > Metazoa > Arthropoda > Insecta > Lepidoptera > Noctuidae > Luperina > Luperina testacea. The sequence goes on from OV656771.1 coordinate 9,493,438, forward strand.
CACATTGTTTCATATAAGTATCCCTGGCCACGAGAGGTTTCCAAGCACCTCGGTAAATAGATCCCATTCAGGAGTGTCGAGTTACCCTAGTGATATTTCAACCCTCGGGCTGAATTCGTTCACTTGAACGGATAATACTGCGGCCTATTTGTGCTGGTGCGTGGCAGCCCTTTATTCAGAAGCTGTTCCATGCATTCTGGTGGAAATAGTTTATATAGCACTGTGTGATCTAAGCCCGTCACACCACGCGTCATGCTATTCGTAGTCCATTTTTGCACAGCAAAGCGTGAATTAAGTGCGCGTTTAGGTCTAAAAATACTATAAAATAGTGTATATAATACGTGTGACTTAAGTGTCTATTTAATGCACGGCGTTTATCATCCTCACTATTAAGTCACACGTAATCTACTATTTTTAAACGTTTGTGTATAATGTGGTTTTTGAAAATGTGTGTGACTGCTGGCACAATTATAATTCGATTTTGATATGACAAAGTATTTTCGCTCGGTGAACTGGTGGTACCTCGGATCAATATTACTGACTGAGATCGAGAGTTGGCTCTTTAATAGATTAGTTATTTGTAGAATTTCCTATTTTCTTCATTGGCATACAATTAAAGTAGCAACGAAAGCACCGACTTCAAGTTATACCGTACGTACACATAACGGTAATATATTATTCACTTACCATAAGGCATTAGCGTTAGAAACCTCTGGAAAACTACCCCTTTGACCTATAAAACATATTGTTATTTGATCATAAATCGATGATGACCTAAATCCGAAATATTAATAAAACTAAAAGCACTCTAACCGCTTTACCTTTTTCCGAGAAGGTGAGTGAGTTAGTTGACGATAAGTGAGCATTTCGGCTCCTGCAAACAGGCGCGACGCGCGACGCGATTCGCGCGCGACACAAAGGCACCGCTCGTCGCGCGACTTGCGGTGCCTTTGTGTCGCGTGTCGCGTCGCGCCTGTGTGTACGAGCCTTTTATGTAAATAATTCAAGTAATAAATTAGACATTTATGCACTAACACTATGAGGTAATATTTGCGGGGCTAACATGGCCAGAGATCGCACAGGACATTGAGGTTTGGAAGAAACAAAGGGGAGGCCTTTGCCCAGCAGTGGGACAAAATGTTGGCTAATAAAAAAAAATACGATTACCAGCTTTTTTTTTCCTCAGGATGAGAAATCATCAAATGACCTATCCCGCTCTGGGTGGAGCGAAAGGGAGTGTCAGACTCTTACTGACTAAAACCCACCTGTGTTCTTTCCATAGCTCTTTAAGTTCCGGGCCAGCGGTAAGCCTTTCGGACAATCCCGCTGACGATTACCAGCTTCTGACCACGGCTTCGTCCGCGTGAAATTTCCTGTTCCTCAGACCCACTTTGTCGTCGCATCACATCGCCTGGTCGCGCTATATGTATATGTATGTGGTTTCGCTTAGCGTACTTTCTGTTTGTTTTCTTTTGGCTCGGCTCCTGAGGTTCCTAGCGCGATGGTAACCAGCCTAATATAGCGTAATGGCGTATAGCGTTCCTCAAGAATTGGGCTATCAAATGTAAGAAGAATTTTTCAAATCGGACATGTAGTTTCAAAGATTAGAGCATTCAAACGAACAAACAAAAAAAAACTATCTCTTCAGCTTTATTATCTCATTATAATATTTCGTATCTTTATTATCTAATATGTACAAGCTTCTAATACTAAATAAACTACAAATTATTAAAATAAAAGTATAAAAATACTATAGTACAGATTACCGTAGATTATAAATGATTAGCACCCCACTACAAATAGGTCTTCAAAACTACTTTAAAATAACTTTCATCTTTTACTAAATAGACTCAAAGTTTTCACTTTACGTTATTCCAATCTAACCTTTAAAATAAAACCAGAAGGTTTATAGCAGCGTGCATGGTAAGTGCTGATAAGCTCTTTAGTTTTGAAGTAAGTAATCATTATGCCTATTTAGATGTAATTAGTTTTGCTTTCCTCTTTGAGATTTCGCTCAAACGTTTATGAAAAGTTTGCCAATTAACACACGTGCAGAGGAATATTTATGTTCACAGTACAAAAATTTAAAAAGCAATATACCACGTCTGAGAATTTTCTAAATTACCAATCTCTGTTTATGAAATGAAACTCAGATTTATTTAAATGAATACAATAAAATATTCTCAAAAACGCCTGATTTTTTAATATAAAATATAATGAATTCAAGTAACAGAAAGCCTATTTATAAAAGATTTTTATGAAATTTCTAACTGTTGCCCGCGATTTCAATCACAACGTAACGGATCTTTTTTTACATTAATAAAAAACTACCTACCTACCTGAATATTCTATGTGAAGAGCATCATTTCAGCCGAAAGACGTCCACTGCTGGACATAGGCCTCCCCTACTATATTCCTAGATAATTGTAGCCAATTTCATCGATATCTATTGAGCTGTTTATACGGGATTTGGTCGCACATTTATTTGACTTTTGTTCTGCAAATTAAAAAAGGATGAATGAAACCAAAGTAATTTATATCTTACTAGCTGCGCCCCGCGGTCTCACCCGCATAAGTGTCGATCTCGTGGGAATATCGGGATAAAAAGTAAAAAATTTATCAAAATTGGTCCAGCCATTTGAGCGTGAAGAAGTAACAAACATATAAACACACACCCTCACAAACTTTCGCCTTTATAATATTAGTGTGATTTTTTAAATCTTACTGTAAATCCTGAAGTCGTGATCAATATCCGTATCCGGATGGCCGGAATTGGACATGTCTTTTCACATATATCAAATTATGAAGTACCTTATTAGGATTAGGAAAAGGGCAAGGGCCTTTTCCGTACAACCGTAATCCTCAATCCATCATGCCGGACGTACAAATTGATACAAGATGAATGTGGCGGTCGCCAATGACCGTCACTTGACATTTACTTCACAGGTTAATGCCACGGACATAAAATAAGATGGATACTTACGCTATCAATCTTCTGGAGAGGTCCTCAACTTGACTGGACAGGTAGGGTTCGCCTAGTTCTGAGTTATAAAAATTGCAAGTCCATCTTATTGGCTTACGAAATTTGGCTAGTGTATATATCGCCGATGGATTGTCGTATCCGCTGTTTTACAAAACCGCTAGTGGTTTTACAAAAGGGTCCGCGCCCGCACTCGACCCGCTTAGACTCGACCCGATGAATATTTCTGTTTTGATATAGCTCCGTTATGTAAAACAACTGAATAATGTAACGTAACTTAGGGCTGGTCATATTGGCCGTAGAACCGATGACCTTTGGGTAGACGTCTACCTGTTCATTGGTTCTACGGCAAATATGGCCGGCACACTCAAGATCACGTGTTCTTGAGTAGAGCCGGACGGAGGACGCCCTTTTTTTCATGATGGGAAATCATCAAATGATTCCTCCCGCTCTGGTTGGAGCGGAAGGGAGTGTCAGACTCTTACTGACTAAAACCCACCCGTGTTCCTTCCCTAGCCCTTTATTTTCCGGGGCAGCGGTAACCCTTTCGGACAATCCTGCTGATCCGGCAGGCTTCGGCCCTGACGGGCCCCTTCGGTTGATGCTGACATCTCTATGAGGCGCGCGTGGAACACGTACACGCCGTCCAGCACGGGCCTGGTCCTGATCGGACGGTGAGCTACCCATTACTCTCCGCCCGCAGGCCCGCGCCTACGGTGGCCGGGAGTCGTCGCGCCGTTGAAGTCGCTCAAGTTTATTTAGTAGTAGGTTCCCTTATCAAATTGTTTCACAAGAAGCTCTTCCACTAATTTGCAGTGTAGGTATGCCTATCTTCCCGAACTGATTGCAGTACTGTCAATTAACCCACTAAACTTCCGTTCAAAGGCAACAATGAACAGTAATCGCCGCCTAACCCAATTTCGTCCCGGTCTAATTTGGCGGATACAAGCTGAGCATGTTACCTATCTTGTTAGCGGCTAGTGTATAGCAGACAGATGCGGCTCCGACGATTCCCCAGACTACATTAGCTAGGTTATTTTATCAGGTCATTGTTTTGACGCTCTTAGCATTTCAATTGTAGGATTTAGCCTTGTGTTCACCAACATTTTAATCAACTGATCAAATATTTAATCAATTCCTTATTTAAAACTTCCTTTGGAAATTTGACATAAACCAACTGTTTAAATACCTAACCGGTGGTTTGAATGTTGGTTAACTCAGGTCTTAGGCGTTTTGTTTTTGTAAAAAGTATTTCAGTGGTGGCCCAGTGCTGATGGTCGCGTCTTATGAATTGTAGGTCATGGGTTCGAACCCAAACAGGCGCTTTACTATGTGTAAATTATTTCATCACCACTGCTCTCAAATCGGTAAAGGAAAACATCGTCAGGAAACCGGCATGTCCTGGAACCAAAAATTCGAAGACATGTGACATCCACCAACTCGCAGTGGGCCCGCGTGGTAGATTACGGCTCACTCCCTCTCACAGAAAGAGGAGGCCTGTGTGCCAGCAGTGGGAACATTATAAGCTTATTATGCTTAGTTCAGTTGCAATCAAATTAGTCATCACAATCAAATCAAATGAAAAATCTGACAATGTTAAATTAAAAACTACTGTTGTAACCAAAAAAGATATAACAATTCTATGATGTCTTTTGTGTATTTCTTGGTACACTCAACAAAAGAGATAAGTATGCAGGATCGTCGGATATAGTTGAAGTTTACTAAGAATCCGATGGTTGTTGCCGACTGAAATTTAATTTGATAAATGAGCTGTTACTTTTCTGTATAAAATCAAATTAATTTTTATTCGAGAACATTCATCGGTTTCTTACTAAAAAACTTCAACTATATCCGACGATCCTGCATACTTATCACTTTTGTTGACTGTACATAACTACGACGTTGGTATACTTACTGTCAACCGCATGTGGTAACTCTTTGGCCTTGAGCTGGCCTAGCGTAGTACAGAGTTTCAACAGAATAAGAGGCCAGCTTCTACTGGTTTTGTTACGACAGACGTACGGCTTACTGTACGCACGGCTACAAATCAATGTACACATAACCAGTATAAGCTGACATCTGATTGTACGAAAAATCTATACAATGCCAGGTCAGCTAAAACTGGAAATGTTTAGCTCGATGTGTCACCGTATGTACTATAGGGGGTGCAGATGGGAGCTTCACGATATAAATGAAAAATACTTCGATTTGAATAAAATATATTCACGACTTTACATTATCACGTTATTTCTAGCACTTCTTCTAAAACAATACTACCATATTAGAATATTTGACATTTGCTTGAACGTTCGAATGGAACACACCGGCAATTATAACCAGCCTGTACTACTAAAGGTAGAGCTACACAGGTAGTCTCTAAGAGCGTGTTTGTCTTTTCATGAAGTTGCACAGTACATTATTATACCCTCGTGTTGGAAATTTATTTTCCAACAGCTCCTTATGGTTTATTCAGTTTCTGACCTGCATTTTGATACATACAGAGCGTTGCAGCTAACATAGTGCGACAGTTGCACCCGCGGGTAAAATCTATCGCGTATACTTCGACCATTTATCAAAAAATTTTATTCGCTGAAACGAAAAATTTGTTCCGGGCGAAACTTGTACATTTTTTAAATGACCACGATAAAAGCGAATGTGTAACCTGTCTGAAACATGTTTTAGAAATTACTTCAAAATTGCCGCAGAATAAGAGAGCATTTATTAACAATGCTCTGTAGAAAGACAGTTGCAGTCTGTACATCTCATGGGTCCCTGCTGACTTAGATCCTACAATGGAATTAAAGTCTTGAGTATCAACAACTTTTAGGTACATAAGCCCTTACTCTGAATTAGCTAATGCCTTCGTAGCGCTTTGAGATTGTTAATTATCAATTAAGTCAAAGGCTGACTTATATATAAGGCGTTCAAAATCTTTCAATAAACGCTCAACAGTAGAACAAGTTGCAAACAGTAAAATCGTCTAGCATAATCAGACTATAATGTTCCCACTCCTGGGACACAGGCCTCCTCTGTGAGAGGGAGTGGGCCGTAATCCACCACGCTGGCCCAGTGCGGGTTGGTGGATAAAAAGAAAATCGTCTGCCGAAATCTACTTTACCCACGATAATTAGTCCTCGACACTCACTTTATTCTTCTATGTTTTTTTTTTCAGGATGCGTAGTCATCAAATTACCCCTCCCGCTCTGGGTGAAGCGGAAGGGTGTGTCAGACTCTTACTGACTAAAACCCACCAGTGTTCCTTCCTTACCCCTTTATGTTCCGGGCCAGCGGTAACCCTTTCGGAAAATCCCGCTGACCCGGCAGGCTTCGGCACTAACGGGCTCCTTCAATGATGCTGACATCTCTAAGAATAACTTTGATATAAAAAAAACTCAAACAAAAGGCGAACATAACATTCCATGTCTTTATCGAAGTTATCAGTATAACGCAATATTTTACTAACAAGTGTGTAGCAGAAAGCGGTGCTGTGTTGAATAATGTAGTGCCTTAAAGGCGTGTCCACGAGATTTCCGAATCACACTACATCTACACAAAATCTGTAAAGTTGAAACTTTGAACGATTTGTATTCTTGGAAGTTCAACGTATTTTTTAAAAGAATAATATTTGATCATAGTTTATTCATTTAATCTTCCGTAACTCTCTGTAAAACCTGTATATTTGCTTCGTGGTTAAAATAAATTATACGAAATAAAATATTTAAAGTTCTCAAAGTAGGTATAGATAGCTAAGTTCTTGACTCCCAAATGCTGTGTCTGATTGACTTCAAAACATTTTCAATTCCAGAAAATTTATATCTTTAAAGTTTCTAGAATCTTCTGGGTGCTAAACCGAAAAACTAGGACAAAATCGAGACAAACTTTATTTCAAAAGTTTGAAAAACATGCTGAAAAATTAAGTAAGTATAAGTGATGAGCAATTAGACGCTAGTCTACACGAACAACGTCTAGTTCTCACGCACAGAAACACCGTTCCGAACTGATAGGCGCGTAAAAAAGTTCGAGTTTTACGGAAAACCACTGCATAAATCAATTACAAATAAAGTTTATTGAACTCTTCGATAACTGAGCTTTGTCGGTATGGACTTGGTTTTGAAGATTTTACATTTCTTTTATTACTTACTTAGACCCAAAATTACTTTAAAAATAGCAAGAAAAACGAATCTTTGTTGGCATATATATAACTTTTTAATGGCTTTTTATTTTACTATTCTGTTTTCGGACAGACAAAACTAATAATAAGTCACAACAATATCATGTTTAACTTTGAATGCAATGTCAAACAGTGGAGTAATACTCTCCCGAAATTTGTATGGAAAAAATATCGACTAGTGGCACCTTAAAAGTTTGGGTTCACACCGAGTTTCTTACATTTCACGAATTTAAAACACTTAATAACTTCTGTACCCTTTCTTCAGTATATTTTATTCTCGTAGGTCTAAGATCACCTACCAATAATAATGGCTAAGTTTATTCGGATAACTTTGAAGCAAAACTTCCGTTTCGTTCCGCTCAGTTTGTTCAAAAGTCATAAGAAAGTAGGAGTAAGAAAATGTTCAAAACTTTCTTAATATTCAGTTGAAGTTGAGCATCAGTAGCAAAGGTTAGCAAATCCGTGTACGTTTGAATATTTTCCGGTCGTCGCGGAGATAGTATAAAACGGGAAAATATCCCGTTTCAGAAAAGCTAACTTTTTCGGACATAATGATATCATACTCCTCCCGACCGATTTCAGTGATGTGCAGTGGAGAACAGCCAGGTACGCAAGAGATATTATAGGTACAGGGTAGCAGAGACGTCGACGCGCAAACTTTTTCCGTGAATTCAGCACATGATTTTAGACCCCTAGCGTAGAAATATGTCGTTAGTTATCAAAAAATAAATCTACTGTTTCATAGAAAAGTGCAATACTAAGCGGTCAAAATTTATAAAACAGCAATTTTTTTTAATAACCTACGTAAATTTTCAATCGCGTTTAGATTCAAGTGCTGAACCATGATACAGTATCCGGCGATAAATATTGCACATCGACCTTTACCTTTTTTGTATTTTATACAAAGAATAAAAATAATTATCAAAAGAAGCAAATCATAATTGTTTTAACAGCTCCTAATAGATACCGGACTGTTTGTATTTCGTGCGACAGAGATAACGCTCTACGAAGCCGAAATTAGCCGATTGTCTCTTTCCAAAGGTCGATGTGCAATATTTATCACAGGGTACTGTAACAACACTCTAATTACGGAACACACTATCAATCTCAATCTGAATAATTTTGAAGGATATTGCTAATCCATTGCTTCATATGTTCGAAAAATGTGTCTGCTCAACAACGTTAATAACGCAATGGATGTTGTTGAACTGTCAAAATGAAAACCATTGCTAGTTGTGCAACTACCCCGCTGGTTGCGCATCGATGTCTCTGCCACTCTATGTAGTGCTCAAGTGTGAGTGCAAACATAGGTGCACTCTTTTCCTTTACTCACGTTGTCCGTCCGTAGTCATATTCTAAAATTAAACTCAGTCATGATTTCCAATTAAAAGAAAAAAATAAATAAACAAGAAAAAAATATTACGACATATGAAGGAAGAAAATCAACTTCACAAGGTCAATGAATGTTTATTTTCCATTTCACATAAATATTTATTTTACCTCATTACCGAACAAAATCAACAAACGTTTGTATAAATAAAATTGTCTACCGAGCTCTCGATAAAAAGGTAAGCAGGTTACTAAAACACTTTTTATACAAATTAGATGACATTTACCGGCAAAGTTTACAAACGGAAAAGTATTGCTTCCAAGATTAGATAAAACGTGACTGGAATCAATGCGAAGAATATTTTGATTTCGAATGTCTTTCTTAAATTCGTTATTCATTCACAGCACATGGTAAAAGCAATTGCAATTGTGCGAAATTTCTATAAGAATTTTCTTTCCGTATTTTTTCTTACGAGAAATTTTGTCGGTAGTTTGCTACTGATATGCAGCAAACGCTGATGCGAATGCTGATTTGCTTTTTATTTGTTGTATGTTTGTTTGTTATGGTTTGCTTACATGACCTAAAGAGCGGTCACTGTCGGACTGCATAGAAAAGAAAGAGAAACGCGATGACACAACGCTGGTAATTTATTGCAAAATATGAAGCAATTATTTAATTACAAAAAATCTATTGTTTGAACTAAAAAATTAAAACACTAGTATTTTAGTATGTTGTTTGTAATCTGACAAAAAATCAGAATGATTGTATGTATATTAGTATGGTTTTTATTGTAAAAAGAAAGTTTTTAGAGGTATTTTCATGATTTTTTTCTATCGTATCAAATTAGTTATATTATGTTTTCAACACACTATCTACCTAGCATATATCCTGAAGAATATAATATATTTTTCTGATTTTGTTTACTGTTGTCGATCATATACTTTTATTGTTTCTAAAACTTGCGTTTTTTGTGTTTAGGTCCTGTAAGCCCCTTAAATTAAAGCAATGGCTAACTAGCCAATCCTGTGGTTTAATAGCTTATATCTCAATCTAGGTATGTATATCTACATATACAAATAATAAAGCCAAAGAGTTTGTTTGTTTGAACGCGCTTATCTCTGGAACTACCTGTCAGATTTGAAAAAATCATTTTGCATTTGACAGCTCAATTCTTGAGGAAAGCTATAGATTACTTATGATCACGCTAGGACCCCTAGGAACCAAGCAAAAACAACAAATGTCAGAAATAACGCTGAGCGAAAACGAAGTGATAGCGCGGACAGGAGATGCGATGCGACGGAGTGGGTCGGGGAACAAGGAATTTCACGCGGACAAAGTCGCGGGCAGAAGCTAGTTTATAAAATGACCGTAGTATTTTTTATTCCAAATACAATAGAACATCGGAACAAAAACTGGGGAGTACCGACACCATTTTGACAAATTAATTTTCCATTTGGACATAACAATAGCGCTCTCTCTTAAATCACCACGCGTTGCCGCCCGCTCCATTGAAAACACATATCCTTTCATATTCAGGTTCATATTTGGGTTGCAATCTATTTCAATAGAAACAGGCTTAGCACGCACTAACGGGATAAAACGTGATACTAAATTAAATTATCACGTACGTATTGTTCCACTAGCATAGAAGGAAGTAAAGTGGATTCACTGATGTACTCTTTTCGTGTTGGCACCTTTAAGACCTTTAAGCCGATCACGATGATTTTATTTGCTGTAAGCAAACGCTACTCAAGATTGGTTTAAAATTGGCATCACATATGAACACCCCTGGGGGCCTAAAAATGTCACTTTGGCAGAATCATAAACGAATAACATTATGAATCATGATATGGCGAAGACAGTCCTTGTTTTTATTTACTTCGCTGCACAACGTAGGTATAATCAAAGAGATTGGGATTGGATTTGGATTGGATTGATTGGTACTTTGGTTGTATAGACGCCAACACACCGAGTCTTTGGTCAACTGGACCCACTCGAACTAAGCTACCCGAAACTGTCGTAATATTGAATGTTCGTTTGATTTTTACTTTTCATTCCACGAAACTTATGACATGTCTTGTCGCGATTGCAGCAAAGAAAACGGACCAAAATGAATGAATAAATAAAACGATATTGTTTGACCGAAATACTTGAATATCGATCAGATCAAGTCAGTAAGTAGGTCAGGTTAAATTTATCTATTTTGGGCACGTCCTTTTTTGAGGAGGACTGGACGTAAATGTTTTGGGTGTCTGTTAATATCTGGTATTGAAAGAAAATAGGTTTGTTTTTGTGTGAACAGTCATGGTGGCCCAGTGGTATCGGCCTCTACTTACGAGTTTCATGCCGTGAGTTCGAACCCAGGTAGGTACTTTGTGTTTTTAATTTCATCACCACTGCTCTCATAACGGTGAAGGAAAACATCGTAAGAAAATCCACATGTCCTAGTACCAAAAATTCGAAGACATGTGACATCTACCAACCCGCATGTCAGCGTGGTGGATTACGGCCCACTCCCTCTCATAGAGACGAGGCCTGTGTCCCAGCAGTGGGAACGCTTTTGGCTGATAATGTAAGTTTGTTTATCTTAGTTTAAAAATATAATAGAATACTCTTTATTATCTACGTACACCATATAAATTACAGATATAAATGTACTTTACAAAGGGTGACACAATGGGCGGTGTTATCGCTGAGAGCGATGCTATCAAAAACATAACTTGAAAAAACAACCAAGTCTCGCAACTCAGTTCTTCTACCGTAAAAAGTTGAGATCCATGTAATACCAAGTCGGATAATTTATTCAGTACCTACTTATAGGAACTTCTGTCTTAAGTTATTAACATAATTATCTAACCTAAAAACATCTTTTATGTTTTAAATAAATAGATTGACTTGGCTATCGCATGAAAACACAATGTGTCTCTCAAGTAATGCAAATTATATTAAATTAGATTGTTTAGTGTGATTACAAAGTTATTTATGCAGTTGGTGTATCTAGAAAAGTGGACCGAAATTGCAAAATATTTTAGTTTTTCCTTATACACTAAACACTAATTGTATTCTAAATTTGAAGCTTCTATGTCTGCTAGAAGTGCCTTAGAGTTTTGATGATCGGTAAGTCAGTCAGTGAGTGAGTGTCAAAATTAAGAAACTTTGACTAGTTATAATTCTTAAACTACTGGTTCGAATTGAATGATATTTGAAATATACCATATTTATACAATGCCTGCTTGGTTACTGAAATTCAGGTTTCTAGTTTTTATCTACAACGAAATTATAGGGGGGTCGAAAATGACCTGAACTGTTTCGAGAAAAGGATGATGGCACCAAGTGGTTCGTGTAATATTACACTCGGCGCTGGCTAGCCAGTTCCTTTGCTTGAACTTGGCTTGACACGCTGCCGCGTGTCTAGATACGGTCGTGTCGCTTTTTGCTCGACTTGGTGGGGGCACCCCCGTGCCCCCAAGTCTTTTAAAAACAAATGTCGGATAGATTATATGAGATTGTGGTGTACCATTTACATAAAACAATAATTACATACATAAAGCATAATTATACTAATCTATATAAATATATATAAATAATAATCATGATGTAGGGCAAAAAAAATTTATTGATGATGTTTAAGGAGAGAGGAAGTGTTTTTTTATTATAATTTTTAAAGCAGACAAAAATAAGTCAAATTAAAAAAAAACAAAAACCAAAACAAAGTCGTTTTAACCATGAGAGTTGCGATGACGCAGACAAGCACAAAGATACACACGTTAAACTTATAACAACCCTCTGTTTCCGTCGCGTATGGGGTTACAAAGAGCGAGGAACAAAAGATTACTTTGCTCTACCAACATCGTCTCCGAACAAGCCAGAATATTATAATAAACTATTTACATAAACGTAATTGGATAATTAATCGCTGCAAAACATACTAAATCAAATATTAAAGGATTCAATTATTCAGACTTTGAAATATTGACAGAGTTCGATTCACTAAATTCAACCTCCGGAAATCAATTCGTTTTACACAATTTGAATCCAGAATAGGATATTATTATTATTATTGACCTATTTGAGGGCCTGTGGCTAAATAATAACAACCGCACAGGTCGATCGATCAGGTTAAGCTTCCCTTGCCGCGGTTGGTCTGTGGATGGGTACCCACTTTACATACCGTGACCCCTCCGTGCCTCAGAAAACGCGTTAAGCCGCTGGTCCTGACTGTCATTCGTGGATCATCGCCAGTCGTAACGGGTAGTCAGAAGCCCGAAAGTCTGACAACCAGTCTTACCAAGGGGTATCTTATTACCCAGTAACTGGGTTATAGAGATCAGATAGGCAGTCGCTCCATGTAAAATATTGGTATTCAGCTGCATCCGGTTAGACTGGAAGCCGACCCCAACATAGTTGGGAAAAGGCTAGGCAGATGATGATTATTGACCTTTTTAGCTCTATTGAAATTCTAATCAAGTCTATTAAAACAAAACAAAACAAAACTGTTATTTCGGGTAACATAAAACACGAACAGTATTCAAGGGAAATATTTATTATTAAAATCTGACGGTACGCTGAGAATTTCCGGAACTCTGCCAATTACAGGACTATTTTTATGGGAAAATTCTTTGAAGAAATAGGAACCGTATTTATTTTGTGTTTTGTATTATGATTCTACAAAAGAAAATACACATTATAACTACACCAAACCAAAAAAAAATAAACTAAATAACTTTTTCGTTGAAAGTAGGAAGTACCTAACTAATTACTATTAGTTTATAAAGTTAGGTCATATACCCACTTAACCATTGGATATTGTTATAATAATATGCTTAAGGTGAAAGAGCTAGGGTAGCCCGCGAAATTGAAAATTTTCTTACGTTTTTTGCAATTTGCTGGTCAGTATTAAGTTGTACGTCGATCAAAATATAATTCGCGGCCGTAACAAACATGTATTTACAGAATCATAATCAATAGAATCAATAATACAAATTGTTAGGTTAGTATAATCCCAAAATGTCAAGATTTCATGAAATAGTCATTCTGTGGGATTACTTGGTCTTATAGAGTTCTGTTGATGACTTTAATGATTATAATTCTGTAAATACGAAATTACAAAAAACGTTAAAAAAAATTGAATTTCGCGGGCTACCCTGGCGCTTTCGCCTGAAGCAACGCCTTTTGCAGAAACGAAAAATATTTAAGTACGATAAAAACCATAAGTATCACAAAAACTTTTTACACTTGATAAAACCTAAGATTCCATATTTCAGGAAAGTAACTAAATTACCTGACACGCGATTCCAACGGAGGCGAGGCTTGAATTCCAATGAGCCAATATCGGAGGAGGTCGGATTCCTATCGAAAAATTGAAGTTGGAGCAATCTTCCAATTTGCATTGTTCTACCTACGAAAGGTGGTTTTAAATGCACATTTCAGGGCGGTCAATAAACGTCAAAAAATATATCATTCATAAGCTGCGTTTGCGATTTAATTGCCAAAAATGTATACAAATATGAATTAATGGAAAAATAACGTTAATACCTACACAATAAAGTTCAGTTTACGCTACAAATTCAAACATTTTAATAACGTTTTCAATAATGCGAGTCACTCTGAAATCAACTTAATTCCCATTGAAATAAAGTTGATGTTTGGTTAACTTGAAATAACATCAATTGCCAACATTAATATGAATAAACCTTATATAAACTCACGCCTTTTCCCCATGGGGTAGGCAGAAACTACACCTGTTACGAGCCATACATACTCCTTTTGCTTTATTTACGTTCATACATTCTGGGGGCCTAAAATGGCCACTTTGGCAGAATCATGAAAGGGTAACATTATGAATCATAACCGACAGTTAACTGTTAAGTTAATCGTATCAAATCCCATTGGTGAAGGATTTTTCAGTTATTTTTTTTATCTGTCCTAAAATGCTAATCAATCCAATCCAAATCCAATCCCAATCTCTTTGATGATACCTACATAGTGCAGCAAAAAAAAAAGAAAAATACGGACTGTCTTCGCCATATTATGATTCATAATGTTATCCTTTTCTGATTCCATTTTTAGGTCCCATTGTCATACACGCACGCCGGTTGTAAAAAGTCCTAAAAATAAACAAATAGAGTGGTAAATACATGGTAAATTCTATAGAAGCCCATTGGGAATGTTAACTGTTTTCCAATTACCATTGTGCTAGCTCTATTGTTTGCCGAAAACGTATTATGTACTCGAATTACGAATTGTTTTCCGACATCGATTACGTCTTTATGTACATAGGTTCAATTGTGGTATTGTATCAAGACTTATTATATCAACAAATATGTAATCTGATTCTGTAAGAATCAATAATATGAATGTTGGTGGGTAGGTCGGTAATCCGGGGATGAAATATTTTGCGGATGAGTAGTCACCTAAGTCGGTATGTGTGCCTATTTAGATTTTATCGATCATTATTGTACCAAAATACAGATTATGTCGACCATTTTTGTACCAAAAATACTTGACTTGATAAATTCAAAATTAAGGCATTATGTTTTATAATTTCTTGTTACGAATATCGAATGGGCGTGTTTTTCTTGTTCATTAAGTTTTCCATTTTCCTTCTTCGTAAAGTCTCAATTTCCCCGTTAATATCCAAGGGCTTTTGTGAAGCCTTAAGGTTCTTCAAACAGCAATTACAGTAGATTTTCTGAATCTTTTGTAATGTTGATAAAGTCAATTATATCCTCCACGGAACGAGAATACGAAAAGCTTTGTTATTTTATGAAGAGTTTTATTTTTTATCGTTATCAAATTACTTAACTAATTTGTCGAACGTATATTTTCTAACTAAATTTTGACTAGTTTGAGAACGCCGATCTTGTTTTGATATTTAACGCTAAAGCACATCATGCGCATGTGGGTGACATTTATACTAATATCTATACTAATATTATAAAGCTGAAGAGTTTGTTTGTTTGTTTGATTGAACGCGCTAATCTCAGGAACTACTGGTTTGAATCGAAAAATTCTTATTGCGTTGGATAGTTTATTCATCGAGGAAGGCTCTAGACTGTAGAACATCACGCTACGACCAATAGGAGCGGAGCATCAATGGAAAATGTTGCAAAAACGGGAAAAATATCTGATAAATGCCATCCCGTTTAAGTGTTTGGATGTTTGTTACTCAATCACGCGTAAACCGTTAAACAGATTTGGATGAAAATGGGCACATCGATAAACCATTTCCTGGATTAACACATAGGATTTTTATGCCGATATTCCCACGGGATCGAAACTGACGCGGGTGAAAAAAATTGGCTATTAAAGACACCTTTTTTGAGCTTCACGATAGCATCTGCAGCGTCACAAGTAATCTAAATTTATCATTCAATGGAGATATATAACTTTCGTGGTGCCCTAGCTAACTTTCGTGGACAAATTACCACGAAAGTTGTGCCACGAAAGTTATGAAAATTTCACATTTTTGAGAATTACGATTAAACTTATAGGTAAATAAACAAACAAAGTACTTGAGAATAATCTCGAAGATCTATCTTATTTCTTAATACAAAATGACTTGGAAAATTATAAGCATAATCCTTCAAAATATGCGCATGAAAGTTTCTAGACCAAGGCTACTTGAAAATATTCAAAGAATAACTCGCCTCGTATTTTTTTTGTTTAGAAGCGATGAACGTACGTGTCTCGCCCACTGACGCCGGGATACTACTGAGCGTCCGCGCAGCTAAAATGTGTAGCGACAAGTTGGCGCTCTTGGAAGATACGTGCAGTTTTGTTGCGCGCTTTCGAAACTAACAAAATCGTGTGACAGAGACATAAAGCTTATTAACTATTGTCACTTAAGAGATAAAATTAATATTCTTTGATAATTATGATGCATAGTCAATCAGGCGCTGCTAGTGTTCAAATATGAACAAACCACCATTAATAAAGAAAAAAAAAACGCTTAAGTCTATGTTGTTTCGTACATTAGTGTTTATATAAAAGTTGGTATGGCATGTGGGTACCTACCACAGTGAGGACCTACAGAAAATCGCGGGGAAGACCTGGATGAGAATCGCGCAGACTAGGGAAGCATGGCACAGAAGGCAGGAAGTCTATACACAATAGTGAGTGGAACGAGGCTGGTAATAATAACGATGATGCGGTATGGCAAAACGTTGAGTTAAAACACGTGGATACAGGACACGTGTAAGGTATTAAACGATAATCTTTGGACGCGAATCCCAATAATAATATCTACAATGATACAACAATATAATAAGTTGATGGCAAAAGATCCACCTATAGGTTGGCGTCTGTACCTATAGGTGGATCTTTGCACATCAAGCTACTACAATCTGTCAAATTTCTTTAATAGATTTTCAACTTTATCGCTAAAGCATAAGGTTCAAAGTTGATTGGGAAAATTTGACAGTTTCGGATAGCTTGACGTGCTGGCGTCTGTACATGGGATTTAAACATAACTGGAGTAATGTGGGTGAACCTACTGTAATTTCTGCCTAACCCTTTGGAAAATACAGGCGAGATTTTATATTATTTTATGATACACCTAACTTAGAGGAGTCCGTGGCTAAATAATAACAGCCGCACAGGTCGATCGATCAGATTAAGCAATGCTTGCCGCGGTTGGTCTGAGGATGGGTGACCATCCTTACATACCGAGACCCCTCCGCGCCTCGGAAAGCACGTTAAGCCGTTGGTCCCGGCTGTCAGTCGTGGATCTTTGACAGTCGTTACGGGTAGGCAGAAGCCCGAAAGTCTGACAACCAGTCTTACCAAGGAATATCGTATTACCCAGTGACTGGGTTGTGGAGGTCAGATAGGCAGTCTCTCCATGTAAAATACTGGAATGTAGCTGTATCCGGTTAGACTGGAAGCCGACCCTACCAGTTTTAGACTCGCTCAGGGATGACTTAAAAAAAATCATTTGGAAGTGCATCACTGCTCTAAGGAACACAATATAATTTCCATATGCACGACATGCGAAGCATTAGAGAGTGCTTTACGACGAAAGAATTTTTTTAGCCTCTTTTCTGCAACTGTTTCTATTGTTATACACAGAACCTACTTAATTTATGTATGGTATATAAGTTAATTGTACAGATAATTTAATGGAGTTTAATTATGTAGTTTAAAAAATTTATTTAATGCAGTAGAAACGAAAAAACATCCAAATATTAAAAAAAAAAAAATCCCGTCAATCAAGTGTGAAACCTGAAAACATTGTAGGTTACGAAAAAAACAATTAATTGAGGCAATTTTTTTAAATAGATTCGTTTCACCCATAGGAGGAACCCTATTGAAAATGGGTCTTTTATTCATAGTAGTTTTTTTCATACGATCAAATGAGCATTGTGAGTCGCGTCGTCGTCACTTTTATATAAAAAAATATATATTTACATGCACAACAACGTAACCGAATATAATCCCAAGGCTTACAGAGAAATTTAAAAACTAAAAAGTGACACACATACTTAAGGAGGTAGGTAGGTTGTAGGTCAGGTAAAACATAATTTAAAAAGAAAATAATGTAAACACGAGAAAATAACAAAATTAACAAATAAAACACAATATAATAACACTTTTAAAATAAAAAAAACAGCATGTGTGCAATTCACACGTGGTAGAAATGAAACCTTCAAAAACACTGTATATTGTATAATGGTTCCTATCTCATTTTCTCCCAAGTTAAATCTTATGAATTTACATGTCTCTGAAAGAGACTGATTCTGATTCTGATTCTGATCCATCCATCCATCCATCCATCCATCCATCCATCCTTTTTATTCCATTCTTTTTACTGTCGCTTTTTCGATTCATAAACTTTCAAATCACAATGATGCTAAAGAAGTTTTCACTTCAAAAAATATAACCAAGTGTGTACAAAAAAACATTTTTATTTTGTACTTCTCTAATTATTATCTTTAATCCATCTTCTCACAAAATCTAAAAACATTCACGACACATCTATCCATCTGTCGGCAAACAAGTCACACTCCTGTTGCGCAAGATAGGGTCATCAGTGATGTGTTAAGACGGTTAGTGTGTAGAGGAACTATTTTCTGTGTATTAATTAAAACAGAAAAAGGTATTTACATTAATATAAGGTAGATTTGAGTGGAAACGCCGGAGGGCACTATCTAGAAGAACGTATACTAAACTTATAGGTGATGTTCTTCAGGGGGCTTACTCTCCAAACTAATTTTAATTCCAATGAGATGCCAATATGATTCCAATGTTAATTTTACAGTCACGTGATTCGGTACCCTTGAAAAGAATATTGTCAACAATTACCCCACGCCAAGCCCGAACCCAATTCCACTTAGTTCTCCATAATGGACACCCAATCTAAAAATCATTTGGCGCTAGCATCGAACTCAAGAGTACGAAACGTCACAATTCCAATGTCGATCTATCGGAATTAAATTGAAGAGTAAGCACCCAGAAAGGTCAGATGCGTAGTACTCGCAACCGGCGTGCATACAAAACGAGATGTATGAATGTAAACGATGCAAAAATAGTTTGTTAGGAACGTAGCAGGTGGGTTCTGTAGGTTTTGCCAATTCCCTTGGGAAGATTTCGTGAGTTATGTAATAAATAACAGCGGACTGCTTTTGTATTTATTTATTTTATTTCTTAAAAAAACGTACAGCTACGATACAGATAGTTGACAGTGAAAGAAGGTCAATTAAAAGTATGTAAGTATAGGTAAGACTATATACATGACAGACTAACGCCATAAATCGGATTCACCTATTGAGTGGATATCTCGTTAGGGACAGAGACAAGCTTGATGGTCTCTCCATCAATTTGACAGTCATTGGAGCTTCATCGTGTAGCGGCAGGGGGAGACTAGCCGAGTCTCCCCTTGCCGCTACACGATGATTAAGTTGCAGTTTAGGCCGGGGATGTAATAGAAATGCTCTACATACTCTGAGAAATGAAATAGGTAAACTGTTTGTTTTAAATTATTATTATAGTCGAGGAAAGCGAAGGTTATGACATTGACGAGATAAGTTCTGACGAGTTATGATTTTGACATTTACTAGTTATGATACTTTGAGGTAAAAGTTTACTTATCCAGAAGTATAATCTGTCTGGTTTTTTCTTGCTACATAATATTTATTATCAATATTATGAATGAAAATAACAATTTGAAAAGGTGACAGGTGCGAGAAAAGAAAATAATGTAATTGGAAAAGACATAACCTTTTTTTTTCACGTGTGTCGGCAGAGAACAATAATGGGATAAGCTAACAGATTATGAATTCAGCTAGGTCTTCGTATTGTTGGAAATATTTTATTTTGGAATGGAATCCGTATTTGACTAAACACTCTAGCACTTATAGTAGGCGTGAAACTTTTGGGTTTAACCCTTTTCCAAAATCCTTTATAAATAATATGTATTATGTATTTATATTATTTTATGTATTTTTGTTGATTTATTACTGTTTTTTGGTTGTTTAGTCTAATACTTTTCCTTTTTACATATGTATTCCGTACGCAAAATACGCGCATTGAGGTGGAGTTGCGGACACCAGCCCGTATTTCATATTACCTAAATATGTATTCCACAAACTTTGAGTTTTGTTCTTCTGAAAAATATTGTCTACAGCAAGCAAAACTTTGTAGGAAAACTTTCTTTTGTGTTTATAACCCTTTATATACTTGTGAAATGGTCCTTAATATCGGATAACAGTTCGGACTGCCATAAGTCACACTTCTATAAAAAATGTAATATATCAAATGGAAGTAAAATCTCAATTTATTCGTTTACGACTGACGTGGGTATCTCTTCGTTCGAAGGGTTGAGTTCTCTTTTACCTTTTATTCATGGCATGTGATGCGACACGACAGTTATGAATTTCTATTGGGTTATCGAAGGTGAAATCTTTGTTAAGGTTACTTGAATTTTCTGTGCTTATTCAAAATTTTGCTAATGACATTTCATTAGCAAGATTTTGAATAAGCTCATGTTCAAAAACCTGGGTAAAAATAGTTGTTATTCTTTTTGAAGTGAAACGTCTTAGGCGACGAATCGATATTGGACAGGCACATTTTGTTACATGAGAGTAAGAAAGATATCACTCTCTCTCTCTGACTCTCACACTAAATCTCTCTTCTTTTTTAAGAACTTTCACTTCAAAATAAAAAACGGAACCCTTGTTTTTTCTGAGGATGGGAACCTATCAAATGACCCCTCCCGCTCTGGGTGGAGCGGAAGGGAGTGTCAGACTTTTACAGACTAAAACCCACCCGTGATCACTTCGTTGCCCGTTTGTTCTGTCCGTCTGTCAAAATCCTTTATCTCAGGGACGTGTGGAGTTATCAAGTTAAAATTAGTATCAAAGATTCCGGGCTGCAATCCATTGAAGCACAGAAATTCCAACGGGCAATAAAACTTACTTTTACTCGTACTGACATATAAAAATTATAAGGGTTTCGTTCTTCCTTTTGAGGTACGGTTAATTTTAAGCTACGCTTGCCGCGGTTGATCTGTGGATGGGTGACCATCTTTACATACCGAGACCTCTCCGTGCCTCGGAAAGCACGTTAAGTTGTTGGTCTCGGCTATCATTCGTGGATCTTTGACAGTCGTTACGGGTAGTCAGAAGCCCATAAGTCTGATAACCAGTCTTACAAAGAGCTATCGTATTACCCAATAACTTGGTTGTGGAGGTCAGATAGGCAGTCGCTCCATGTAAAATACTGGTATTCAGCTGCATCCGGTTAGACTGGAAGCCGACCTTAACATAGTTAAGAAAACTCAATACTCGTACTTATTACTTTATTGCACTTGCACAGACACTAAATTTAGGGTCTGTGCAAGTTCGTCAGTTTTGCAGATGGAAAATTATATCGGGCGCACGGCTTGTAATTGTATAAACATCTAGACGTCACTACTTGTAGGTGTCGTAAAAAGTATGGCAGCATGGTTAATCTTACTTCTATTTTCATCCTAATTCTTTACAAGAGCGATCACCGACTATTGGGTTAAACGTGATGATAATGGTGATATTCAATGTTCTATTATATAAAGTCACAATATTCTCTACATTATAATATCTTCTGTCACTAAATTACATCTTCCAGGTACGTCTAGAGAGCCGTCTAACCTTAATATTAAATCTAGGTAACCACAATGCCTGCAATCCGAGACGCTGGGAGGCCTTAATGATGGCCAAAACTGCCTCAACCTAGACGGTACGGAAATTAAGCCACTACATACTCTAGATTTTTTTGACAGCTGCGTCTGACTTATGAACAGTCTAAAACGGAGGACTGGTTTGTATAAATGGCTTTTGAATGTAATGGGCTGAAAATATGCAATGTTCAGCATAAGTAAATAGACAGCAACAAAACAAAGCCGCAAAGGGCTTAACATAAGCGGGATGAGTTTAGTAAACGGATTGTTATCACATTCTAAACAGAGTGGTTGGTAAGCGCAGGATGTTATTTTAAGCGCATGGAACACAAAAGCTTAAATCCATAATCTGGGCATCAGATGGATTTAAATCGTATTTATAAAGGAATCATGGCCTTAATTAAAACATCAATCTGCCTAGCCTTTTCTCAACTATGCTGGGGTCGGCTTTCAGTCTAACCGAATGCAGCTGAATACCAGTATTTTTTTATTGGAGTGACTGCCTTTCTGACCTCCAGAATCCAATTACTGGGTAATACGAAACCCCTCGGGCTTTTGACGACACGTAACGACTGTCAAAGATCCAGATACAGGGGTATCGTATTACCAAGGGTGGTAAGACTTGTTTTCAGATTTTTAGACTTCTGACTACCCGTGACGACTGTCTGTCGGCTGACAGCCGGGACCAACGGCTCTCTTGACTGTACTTACCTGTCAAAAATAATAATAATCATCATCATCATCCTTTCAGCCGAAAGACGTCCACTGCTGGATATAGGCCTCCCCCAAGCACCTCCATTTCGACCGGTTCTGTGTTTCTCGCATCCAAAAACAGTAAACCTAGATAATGTGGATAAGACAGAGATTAAAACAGAAGTCGAACTAACAAGGGATCGAGGATTTCAGGGGATCAGACCGGAATAAATCGGCTTAACGACGCTAACAACGCTTTCCGAGGCAAGGAGAGGTCTCGATCATGACCTTTATACCTACCATATTTATTATAAATACTCAAAATAGTTAAAGCTGCAAGTGGGAATTGCCGTAAGCGTGATCAATGAGACAAACGACTTGGAAGTTTTCACAAATTAGTTGGTAAAACCAAGATAACGGACGTTACTCAGAAAGCAGCTAAACTTAAGTGGGATGGGTCGGACATGTCTGCCGCACGTCAGATGATAATTGGGCTAAGAGAACCACCAATTGGGTCCCACTAAACGCACGAGGCCAAGATGAGTATGGCGAGACGAGCTTGACTTATACCGTTAGGACTGGCCGGCACTTGCAAAAGACAGAATTGTGTGGAAAAGGGAGAGGGAGGCATATGCCCTGCAGTGAGACATTACAGGCTAGTTAGATAGTTGGTAAGCCCAGTCGGAATATTGTTATTATTGCATAGGGGAATGAGACTTCTGCTATAGCGATCCTACAGGAGAGACTATCTTTAAACATACAAAAGCACGAACTGCCGGTTGATTCTGTAAATATCTCACCGTGAAAACTTAGCTGAAGTGAGTTTGTTTTTGCTAGGAATTGACACTATTGACAGCTCACTCCACGCTCACTTCACCTAGTTTTCACGGTGAGATTTTTACAGGATAGCACCGCTGGTTTCATTGTTGTATTTGCGGTCAGTAGCTTTTTTAAAAAAAAAACTGTGTGCAGAACTTTTCTAGTAGCTACAATCACTCATATCATTAGTGCAAAAAGTAAGGGATTTGTCAATTTAATTGGTACAAGCAGTCACCCGTTTCGCAAAGCTGACTTTTGCAATTTGCGTAGGAGTTGTATCTAGTTGACATTTTACTTTTTTCTCAGAACATGTACGAAAGTGTATGTATTTAAACATCATCATTATATTTTCTTTGCTCCTGTTTCATGTTTATCATTATATGGATATATGTATGTGTATGTATTTATTTAGATTAGTATAATATACTTTATGTATGTATTTATTGTATTATGTAAATGGTACACTACGGACTACCTACAGTATGATGATGATGATGATGATAGGACTCCCTTTTCCGCACTTAGACTCTCATTCGGTCCGTTGTGCGTGGGGATTCTGGCTAACAGAGCCAGCCTAGCTCCGCCCAGAAGCACAGAAGCTTTCTGGGAGCTTCACAGGCTTCGCGGAGCGACCTCATTGTTCCGAGGATTTCTTCACGTTGAGAAGCCACGGCCTCGCAATCCAGGATGACGTGGGCGGCTGATTCCTCGGCATCAAGGCTGTCCGTGACGCCTATGTTGAAAAGGTGTTTGTTAAGGAGGTTGTGGCCCGTAATTGTACCTATTATTATTCTAAGGTTATTCCTACTCAGGTTGAGAAGTTTTTTGGTTAATCGCGGGTGTATCATTGGTAGAGCCAATTTTGACTGTCTACAGTCTGTTGCCCGTGACCATCTGTTGTTATGGAGTTCGGTCGATCTTTGGCGAATCCACGCACGAAATTGTGAGAAAGGCAAAGGGAGAAGTGGGTACGGGCCTAGCACCCTCATGTCAGAGCCTCTCTTCGCAAGTTCATCTGCAGCATCATTGCCCAGAGATTCACTGTGCCCCTTGATCCACTGGAGAGTAATACGATTAGACGTCGATAAACTCTCCAGAGCTAGATGGCACTCAAAAATTAGCTTATTGTTAGTTTGTTTGCTTGCTAAAGCTTTGAGCACAGATAGGCTGTCGGATAGGAATTTAATGCCATAGTTCCGGATGCCTAAGCGCTTTACTGCTGTTGCAGCTTGTGTTAAGGCAACACATTCGCAATGAAAGATCGAACTATGTGTGCCTAGTGGTATGTGAAAGTTAATATTGAGGTCAAGTGAGTGTACGCCAGCACCTGAACCGTTTTGTGTTTTAGAGCCGTCTGTATGCGCACTTCATTGACTCCTGACTGATCCCTTTCTTCCTGAACTGTTTGTATAATATAGTTTTTGTTGAACATCGGTTGGTTTGGTGTTCTGTCACACGGGGCAGCGATGAGAGGCTGGTACTCAATCGCCCGGTCCAGGATTTTAGCGTGTGGACTGGTAATGTTTTTGCCCCATATGCCCAGATGCATCAGCCTGATGGCGGCTAGCGCCGCTTCCTGCTGTATGTACAGGTCAAGGTGAGTTAATTGAAGGGCTATCTCCATGGCTGCTGTTGGGGACTACCTACAGTATTTGTCTGTCCTTCCCCTTTTTAAATCCATCCTAAGGTTGTCTTTAAAAGATCGCTCTTAGCGATAAGACCGCCCATTGTGTCACCCTTTGTACAGTTTCTATATTTATGTCTGTAATTTATATGGTGTACATAATAAAGAGTATTCTATTCTATTTTTCCGTTAAAATAGGAACCTGTGTCCAGTATAAAGTCTGAAATTCGAATCGAGTTCCATTTGTATTGAAATGTGTAGGTATATCTGAAACTCTTTCGTGATCCCAAAACTTTTGGTAAGTTTCGGAAAACGCTAAATAAAATAGTTGAAAAACACTACTTATCCTTTTGCAAGACAATAAATCTTTTATATAAAACTTCGGTATCAAATGTTTAAGAAATAAAATTTCTTTTTTATTTTGCTTTGAGTGCAATCAGTTGTATTGTTGGATAAGTACAATGTGTCGTATTTAAAGTCCTATAAAAAGTTAATAGGCCAGGAAATATATCTCCTTCGATACCTAATCCATTCTCGCCCTGCGCTAAGTATAAAGCCTTGCAGATATAAAGCCTCCTTTTGGGAATTGCTACATCGATCTATTGGTACAGCAGTATCCGGCCAGGGGTTAATTAGTAACTGTTTAGTTTGTTTGTGTTGCTGATTATCGAGTCGGCACAGTGGTCTCGGGTAAACTGCGGCCTGATTAGCTAGGGATTATCTTATTCTGCTGCTAGATAGGCAGTTTTATTTAATGTTATGTTATGTAAATTATGGTAACGTAAAGCCTTACTATGTTGTGTTGATTTATACAGTAACATAGTTTAAATACTTCTTAATTATGGTCGGTTCATGATAATCAAAATGAAGACTCATATGTTAAATATGGCCGAAATTCAGTACGTTTCAAAGGTAAAATAACAATAGACAGCATTCTAAAAACATGCATATCATCGCTTCTTATTAAAACTAAACTACTCGCTTCTTGTTTAAACTATGCAGTACCTTGATGTAAGGAATTGCGCCTAAAATGAACGCCCATTTTTTGTCTAATCCACCGATTTCAAACTCGATTGTATTATGATTACCCACAAAAGCCCCTGGTTTCTACTAAAAACCAACTCTAAAAGTTTGGTCCCAAGAAATAAACTCAAACGCACACGTACTATGTATGTTACGAGCTTATGATTTTCTTGTCACACATGCTTCACAGAATAATTAAAACATAACTAGTTCTGAAGCGAGAAAATTAAAAGTTTCTACAAACTCCCGGAGAGTTAACGATAAAAACTTATTAAACTTATACTTAACTCAGTGGAGAATGAAATTAACACTAGCTCTAGAAATTGTTAAGATTTCCTGAGGGATAAAATGTTGTATTCTTAATCTGGTACTGGGCAAATTGTTTGATATTAGTTTTTAGTTTTCTGTGCGGAAAAAACGAACGGTTATGGATTTGTTTTCCTAGAACACGTCTGTCAGTAGCGATTTTCCTTAGACACATTTTATTTACAAGAGGTTGCGTTTTCTAAAGGATTTAGGTTTCGATATTTTTGGTTTTGGCCTTAGGTAACGCACAGAAATAAAGTAAGATGGCTATACCTGATTTATTTGAATGAAAGTCGAAGCTGTTTATTTTCATGGTAAATGAAAAAACATTTCGAATGATTTCAGAGAATTCCAGTGTAGTTTGAAAGTACATTTTTAAAATAGGTTTCCATTACGATATATTTATTATATCGGCTGACTTTTTTTACCGTCTGGACCAAACCAGTGAATAAAAGTTGAACGGAGAAGAAGCCTATGGCAAAAATTTATTTTTTTCACAAAATACGAATAAATCGTCAAATATTATATGACGGAGAAAGTGTCTCTGTCGTTATCATCAGCCAATATTTTAATTACTATGGGCGTACTATGGGTAGTGTGGGTTATTGCACAATAGAAAAACCATTTAAAGTTCAAATCAAAATATAATTTACGAACGAATCACACATTGTAGGTACACGACACAACGATACGGAACGCGCGACAGTTTCTGAGCACATGTTGTCCCTACGATGTCCAATAGTCAAGTAAGAGACTGCTCCACACCGCTGCACGCTCTCGTCGACTCCTACGAACGTCAGGCCAGACTCTGACGAGCGCCATCTGGTGGCGCTGGCGTCCCGAAGGGTCAAACGAATGACAGACGTATTTCCGACATATAAAAGTTCTACTTAAAGGCACGTGCGAAAATTATTATCAGTGAATTCGTAGTGACATTCAATCCTTTGATTGAAGCCATAGGCTGGCTTCAATTTTAGGATTGAACGTAAAAAAAAAAAGATTTTTGATGCATTTTTTTGTGAAATAAAAAAGTTCGTGCCATAGACTCCTGCACATATACTCCGTTCACTTTTTATACCCTGTTGTTATCCAGACGATAAATAAGTCAGCCGGTAGAATAGTTTATTTCAATACCGATATAAATCTACGGCCATAACCGCAGTAAAGGGCTATGCCTAATCAGAACGCTAATCGGGTTCATGTGTAGAGTTCATAAATTAATTAACTTGTTTGTACGTGTTTAAAACATTAATTATAGAGGTGTAAAACAGCCGTAAAGGGGTATTTCTAATAAAAAATGAAAACCCCTATCAATTCATACATTGGTAATTCCAGTGCCAGTGTGGTTGTTTTTGAGATTCAGAATGAAAAAAATATCGTTAAACTTTCCATAGTTTCGTTTTACGGTTTTTATTCCATATGTGTAAAATACTTTATAAAGAATATTTTTGTAACATTTTTGGAAGAAATTTCTCTGTATGATCTCATCTATAGCCAAGTAAAGGCCATCTAACAACTATAGGAGCAGTGGTGGCCCAGTGGTGTCGGCCGCGACTTACGAGTTGTTGGTCGTAGGTTCGAACCTAGACAGGCGTTTTACTTTGTGTCGATTAGCTAATTACGTAATAACTTAAGACAGAAGGTCCCTTAAGTAGGGACTGAATAAATTAACCGACTTGGTAATACACGGATCTCACAAAATTTAACGGTAGAAGAATTGAGTTGCGAGAATTGGCTTTTTTACAAGTTATGTTTTTGATGGCATTTGATTTACCCATCACTAAATAGTGCCTGTGACGTCATAGTAGGTAGTAAAAAATGGCACGCTTGGTTTTCATACAGATCGTGATACTTGCGTTATTTAGGTCTATCTATATTTGTGTAAATACCACAAGTGTGTTATGTAATTTAAAAATAAGTTGAACCATTTTTTTACTTTGGATTCATCGTGTATTTTCATCTTGCATAGCATGACAAAGAAACTGATTGGCGGAATTATCCGGTCACAATCAAAATTTTATTTACCATAAAATACACAATAAAACCTGTCAATAAAACCGTGATATTTTAGGCTAGAGTTTCCAATTTTATTTTTATAATACTGTGACCAGGATAGCTTATTCGCGAGCTTTCGATTTTGGTTAAATAATACAGTGAACGAGTGTCAAAGGTTTGCGGTCGTTTTGTGACGGTGACGGTAAATAAAATGCCAGCACTATATGTACTACATATCGTATGGATTAAACTCGATTATACGGTTCGGGTCAGTTATTCGGTAATTATTGATGACTATCGGGATGCTGTTTAAATGGCTGTGCAGACTTTATTTTCAATCAGACATAAATCCAAAACAAAAAATAACAACTGTCCTCATAACTTATGTGAGCCAGCTGGACTAAACTTTTAAGGTTTCGTGTGGAAGAATGCAGAAGTTTCAATATTAAAAATAAACAAACTAAACGTGTATGCAAAATTTCAGCTCAATCGGTTGAAGATATCTGCTTCAAAATTAAGTTGCAAGGTTCCACCCGAACAATCATAGTTACATACATACCTACATACATTGCAAGTTAAATAAAAGTTTGTAAGAAAACTACGCAGTTTAGTAATATTTTAACTTAACAATCGCAATGTCAGGTAAACGTTTCAACTATCCACAATATTTTGCCCGGAGCTTAAAATTACGAGGTCAATGGTACTTTGGCAAACGTATTTTCGACGACCCTTCCTAAGATCGAATTCTTCAGCTCAATAATCCGATCAAAGTCATAGTAGCGAAAATAAGACTGAGAGAACTATTTATTCACCAAACAAGTCCATCTTATCACGTGGATTGGCTGTGAAGCGTGTTGTTAAGGGCTTACAGGACCTTTTTTTTATCGTGGAGAAATGCTCATCCATACTGCACTACCACCGGGAGATAGTGCAGTTATGTGGGACTCTAACCCACTAAAACTCCACGGTGTCCTCCTCTGCCGCTTACGGCGGGAACACGGGCACGCGTTAGCACTCATCCGTGAACCCGCCGCGGCTGTCCGTTGCCGGACCCTCCTCTGGGGAGTACTCCCCATCACCGGCGCACCAGAACACAAAGCGCAGTCACTGTCGGACTGCACAGAAAAGAAAGAAAAGAGCGATGACACAACGCTGGTAATTTATGGAAAAATATGAAGCAATTATATAATTACAAAAAGTCTATTGTTTGGACTAAAAAATTAAAACAACAGTATTTTAGTATGTTGCTTGTAGAATAATCTGACAAAAAATCAGCATGATTGTATGTATATTAGTATGATTTTTATTGTAAAAAGAAAGTTTTTAGAGGTATTTTCATGATTTTTTTCTATCGTATCAAATTAGTTGTATTATGTTTTCAACACACTATCTACCTAGCATTATATCCTGCAGAATATCATATATTTTTCTGATTTTGTTTACTGTAGTCGATCATATACTTTTATTGTTTCTAAAACTTGCGTTTTTTTGTGTTAAGGTCATGTAAGCCCCTTAAGGTTATTGTTTAAGTTTAAGCGACACGGGTGGCCCCGAGCGTTCCGTTAGATCTTCATTTGGTCCGTATCTTAAAGCTTCAGTGCCTTTGCAAGGTTTAATTGACCTATTCCTACATTTATTTTTGTTTTTCGTCTAAACAAGGCTGAATGCGAGCTCTTTGCAACTTTTACTCCCTAAATCACGATATAAACAAGAGGCTTTGTTTAACTGTGAGCGGTAAGGATGAAACGGTCTGAGCTTGGCTACAGTAAAAAATGAGTCCTTTACAACCCCGAAAATGTCTTTTGGAATTTGGTACTGAATTGTGACAAACGAGATTATGCATGATGATGCGGACAATCAAGATTGTTGATTTGAATATAATGCAAATGTTTTAAAATTGGTGGAACGGAAAAGTTGAAGGAAGCTTCAAAATAGATGATAAATTGCCTATTATACTGAACTGTTTAACTGTTATTCTTTTAGAAAAGCGAACAATCCTAGCAACTAATATAAAAGAACAATTTTATTAACAAACTTCACAATAACACTTACACTTCATAATGTAACAGATATTGGTAAAAAATATACAAATCGGATTCTCCTCCGGTAAACGCAATGTGTCAACGAAGGAAGTACGGAGCCGGGACACGTTTCATTTTTACAACGTACATAAAATTCAATGGAGGGATAAAACAGTTTAAAGATAAGGTAGATATTATAAGGCTTGTTTATATGTATTGTGTGTTAAAATGTAAGAGAAGGAAGGTTACGAGTTGAGGGTTTTGTGAAAATTAATAGATTTAATTGGTCCCGTAAATAGGGGAGTACAATCAAACTGTTGTAAAGTGTGTAAAAAAAGATCAGGCTTCTACTGCATTTATGACAAAAAATTGCCTCTTTTAATGAAACTGCTACGACATGTTGATGATTACTTTAATCCTACTTTTAATCTGTTTCGGCACAGCTACTTCCAACTCCGGAATCCGGGTTAAAATTACTCCTTGTCCATTTGCATAATTATTTCAAGAAACATTTCCAAAAAATAAACAAAGTCAGTTCAGCAGTCAAGTTGTAAAATATTTAGCGTTTGCGTCAGCCGATGTTGTAAATTCATTGTTTCATCGCTGTTAAAAGCTTACTTAGAAGAGAGAATTTCAGTAAACAAAATCCTGTTCAAAATAATCACAAGTAAATACCAAACACAGTATCAAACACTACCTACCTTTAAAGCACTCCGAGTCGTATTTCCATCATGTGTTGTGTGCTGTTGACAAGCGGAATTTCAGTTGTACCACATACATTATCACCTTGACAGCTCGGAGTGCCTGAAAAACGCGACGAACCGTGGAAATAGGAGCAAGAAATATCCCTCTATTTTCAAATCGGATTTACGCGGACTAAGAATGTTAGAAATATTTACTGCTAGCAAGGTAGTGTAAAATGCTTGAATTTGTGAAGAGATTTAAATGTTTTAAAATGATAAAATATATTAGGTACATGTCATTTCATTTCAACTTGGTCTAGTTCGTCTTGCCGACATTATTACGACTGATGAGGTTTGGATCCG
The DNA here is from genome assembly GCA_927399505.1 of Luperina testacea. Lineage (NCBI taxonomy): Eukaryota > Metazoa > Arthropoda > Insecta > Lepidoptera > Noctuidae > Luperina > Luperina testacea. Next base: position 9,524,599 of record OV656771.1, read on the forward strand.
GATTCTGTCCCCAGGTCTGATTGTTAAAAATATAGAAAAAGGTTTTTCCATTTGGAATATAAGTATTTTTACGTGTTTTCATTCGGTTTGTTTAAAATCTGTGTAGTATTTTTACAGTCTTGCTTCTTTCCACAAGCCGTAGGCACCATTATCACTGAAACAAATAAAAAGTTTGTTTCTGAGGCGATTAACAATTCAACAATCGCCTCATCGAATTGTAGACGCACAAAACTTAGCACCGAAGTGTGACCGACAAAACTAACTTATAATCTTGATTGCCGCTGTAGTAAAGTTTGTTTATGCAACGTTTATTATATAAAATGTTATATTAACTGTGAACTAAGTGCTAATAAATTCGTGATGGTAAAGAAGGATTAGCGTCCATTTTGTCAAATTACATAAGTATTAATAATTTGTATTACTCGCGATGGCTCGGAGGTGCTCGAAGGTTACTGGATTCGATTCTTGAGTATGGTTCACGAAAACTCAAACTCAAAGCATTTATTTCAATTAAACCATTTACAGGTACTTTTGAGTTGTCAAAAAGTCCGTCAGTCAGAAAATATGAAGCTAGTTGCCCATTCCAAAGCGTAGCTACCTATGGAGAAGAACGGGCAAGAAACTCCATCGACGCTCTTTTAAATTACTTATATTTAAAAAAAAAAAATTTAGTTACATCATTAATGTTGAATTTATAATTACCTATATCTGAGAACGATGTAAAAAGACGTACGCGTTAAAAGCGTCCAGAGTACAGCAAATAGTAAGAAAACAACAATTCAAAATTAAAATAATTAAAAACAAGCCGAGGCAGCTAAGTGATGACCAGCCCCAACTGACGGCGCCCGTGCACGAACATGACGCATAGATCAGCACCATTCAGCTCAAGCATTTTGAAGGGAGCTAAATGATCCAACACACACGCCAGCGTCAGCGAGACATTTGTGTGAGCATGACATACTATCAGCCGCCAGGGCACATTCAAGTCAATGAAAGACATATTACCTGGTAAATGGTACATAGGGCATAGAACATACATAGAACTCACATCTGTGCTATGCAATTATACAATACAAAGGAAATTAAGTTTATACAAAGGAAAGGATAATATAATCAGTCATTTTGAAGAAATGGCAGAATTAACTTAAGTTATTCAAATAATACGAGTATTTTGAAGGGTTAGGAAATAGTTAAACGAAAATTAAACCTGAAATATTAGTGAGCTGGATGCTTTCAGTATGAGTAGCTAAGTGCATTCCTCATAATGAAATAATTTTTAGAGTGGATGAGTCGTCTGGCCAGTAGCCCTGCAAAATTAAGCAAACACTAAAACTGATTACGATTTTCTTAATAGATAGAGGTATAGAATACACGACTATTGGCACGTAATGTTAGACCAATGGCATGTCCGTATATTTTTGTTACAAATGCCGAAATTTAATGTTTCTCGGAATACACGCATGTTGATGATGATGTATTCAGGGTGAAAGAGTATTTAATTATTTTCTTTTCGATCCCTTTTTTCACTTAGCGTTATTAGTCCCAAGAGCTTTCTTCATACTCCATTTTCTTCTACATCTCCCTAGTTGCCAGAAAATCCGTTCCAGACAAAACTTTTTGTAAATTATGGCAAGGCTTTATTTGAAACTTTTATAAGAAGATTGAGGACTGGTTTTGTGTAGGTGTTGCCCGTTGTAATGCCCGTGCGTAATTGCTTGGGTCGTTGCTTGCGTCAGCTATGGGTAGAAATTCAGGTTAGCCGATTTCAGTTCCAACAAAAATGATTGCACCACCATCCCATAAAGGGATAAGCTAGGCATAATCACAAACGCAATTAATGTAATACAGAGGTCTTAAATGCTCAACTCATGTGAAATAAATTTTATTAATATGAAGGAACGAATATCATCATAATCAGTAGGTTTTTTGCGGTGTCGGCCAAACAGTTATAAAAAATATATCTATTGACAGAATATACTTAATTAAAAAGGATGAAATTTCGTGCCAAAATCCAAGTTCAATAGCTTAAGGAAAGTGAATCCAAAAATCACATCACGAAAGTCCACATTATAATTGGATTTACTTCAAACTTTCATAAATTAGCAATGAAGAGATAATCCAAACTCGAAGAGAACTTTACTTAAGTTTTGTTCCTTTTGATAATTAGCACAAGTTTCAACAGAACTTGTCTCAACAAATCAGTCAGTAGCCAACGCTACTGACTGATTTTTATACAATATATGTATATTGGAATCGATTTATGTAAAAAGCAGCAAATGTTTTACCTATCCAATTTTATGTATCTACCTACCTATAGTCCTAAATAGGTACCGACTGACTAAATATGACTTTACACATGACAATATTGACGTGTTCAGACGTAAATTATATTCACATTCAGATATTCAAATTTCTTTGCTTCTAATGATGAACACGTTTGTAACATCACTTGTCAGATTCGCTCAGCATTTAAACGGTTATTTTGCAAACGACATAGGTAATTTTCACGTTGTACGTTTCACTATAAAGCACTGTTGGGTGGATTTTCATAACAAAAAAAACATTTCATTAAAAATTAAACCATTTATTTAACTGTAGGTACTCATTACATAAAAAAAAATTGCCTCGGTTTATTCTCTCTCTCTCATTGCATTTTCACACACTTTGAATTACTTTAATTAGGGTAGAAATGTTGTAAACTGTCTCCATCTAACCAAAGCTCGAGAAATTCCACAGTTTTTTCCTTAGGAAACCATCTGCACTACGAGTATGAACAGTATACGATATTCTTCACCTATTTTCCTACGTTTGTTAGTTCTCCAGTTCCAAGTACTACGTCGAGGTTATGATGCTCGTTGTGGAGATCTCAATTACTTTAATTACAGTCCAATTTGTGCAACACGAGTGAATGGGAGCTTCCGGGAATGCACGGAGGAGAATGGAAATAGATTGTGGTATATGGATGTTGGGGATTTAGATTTCGTTAGAACGGAATTTTTGGTTAACAGCATTAGTAATCACTTAAATGAACACAAACAAAAGGATGAAGGAAAACATAGTGAGGAAACCGAAATGTCCTTTAAAAAAAAATCGAAGTCACGTGACATCCACTAACCTGCAATGAGCCCGCGTGGAAGATTAAGGCACATTAATCTTCCACGTGGTACGTTACGTGGGTACGGTCAGCAACAAAAGTCGATTAACACTTCGGTTTTTTTAATTTCAGTTTAAAAAATTGAAGTTTTAATCGACTTTTGTTGCTGACTGTACCTACTTATTTATAATTTAATACATAAGTAGGGTAGACTAGGGACTAACATTACTAACTGCTGCCTGCGTCAGTCCAATCAGTCAGTCTAATCATCTGTGTCAGTCCTTGTACGTACCGGTGCGTAATTTCATCTCCACAATAATCTCAACATTATAATATCGTCAGTTACCAAATTGAATCTCCCAGGTACTTCTAACAGCAGTCCAACCTTAATATTAAATCTAGGCAACCACAATGGCCTGCAATCCGAGACGCTAGGACGCCTTAATGAAGACATGGCCGAAACGGCTTCAACCTTGTCGGTACGGAAATTAAGCTTCTTCACACAATACTGCTGAATATTTATATAGTTATATAGATTACTATATAACTATCAAGCTATCAAGCTATCAAGCTATCAAGGATTACCTTGATAGCTACCTCTGGCTCATGAACTGTCTAAAACGGAGGACTGGTTTGTTTACATGGCTTTTGAATGTAATGACCCGAAAATATGCAATTATAAACATATATGAATAGACAGCAACAGAGCACAAACTCAAAGGTATCGATAGGTAGGTTTAGGATGATAAGTTTACGTAAACTACGGTATTATGATTGTCGGGTAACCAAATCTTTACAGTAAAATTCTCCAAAAGTCGAACGATCGACTCGGTCGGTCGATTTGATATAAAATATCATGCCAAAACTCTCAAAGTAGCATTTGGCACGTGTCGTGCAAATCATCCTGCCTGAAAAGATTGTAAGGCTATTTAAGCAAACTTTGGCCTTTACTTCTGGTATTCTTTGTAAGCAAATGTACCTTTAAATAAATCTTTCATAAAATCGTTCATAATGGCAGTCTAGCAACAAGAACGTGAACTTTTGAAATGAGGAAGTATTCACTTAACATCCATCAAGACAAAACAAAACGTGGGTCTAATAACGATAAAAATAAATACCTAACCACACCTCAATTCCTTTCGAACTTAAATTAATTTTTACCTATATTAGACGTCTGGAAATGGCAAACAGATTCAGTTGGGTAACTGACGTCTATTTAAATCTGTGCTATTATATTTTATCTCAAAATTACTAGCGCTTTTTATTAAACTATTTAATTGGAATTTGAATAAAAAGTCTTGAACTTTTTCGGTGTCGAATTTTGTCAAGAATTATAAGCACTAAGCACTGACTCTAAAGTCAAAATATTTTGCTATATTCGAGAAATCCTTTTGTAGAATAGAATAGAATATAATAGAATAGAATACTCTTTATTATATACACCAGCCACCGGCCAGCCACCCGGTCTGGTTAGTGTAAGCTGTCATTAGCAACAAACGATGAGACAAATCGAATTAAAATTAAAACCCTTTTATTCAAAAAGCCATATAACCATCCAGATTCACATTTCCACCACCAAAGATAACACACAATTACATTATTAAAATTGAATTCGTAGTGAAACAGAAGCAGGAGACTGGCTGTACAATTATTTACCTCCGTTATATAAAGCGACAGATTATGATGTCATGTGTTCCTTTATATTAATTGAATAAATCCCGAATGGGTTGAGCATTTTAAGCCCATGTACGTTTATTGCGTTTGTGATTATTTCTGCTTTAACCCTTTATGGGTTAGCTAAAATATGCTTACCTGGATTTCTACCAACATCTGCAGACGTAAGGAACGGCAAATTTTTGCTATTATGAGCCGAGATTATAGCTGCATATCACTCGGCTTCTTACTCCACTAGCTCCGACAGTAATTTATAAAAAATTATTCATTCAAGTGCTGTTATAGAAATATTTTTGATAACAGAAACTCCAAAATTGTGGATAGGGAGTACCGATATGTTTCCTTTTTAATTAATTTCATTGATTTTTCTAACTTGATCTTGTGAATCACTGATTTACAGTAGAGAAAACATAGTAAAATCCTAAGGGCGTATTCGTATTATTACTAAGTCTATAAACAGGATTGACATAAGCTTTTCGATAGCTAATGTCAATAAAAACTAAAAATGTATAGGATTTTTACTTTTTCATCATCGCTGTCGCTGATAGAACGTCACTTTGTCTATGCCCTCTAGACCTCTAGACGTTGCAATCGACCACTAGCATTAAGGAACAGTGGAACAATAACATGCTAATATTATTAACTCAGTGTAAAACAAAAAACTCGTTATGTCACTAGTTAAGACCTAGTAATGAATGTCATTACTTCTTGCATAATTAGGTTTTTACGGTCTGGTTAGTGTTTTTATGGTGCGAAGATAACGACCACATATAACTTTAGAATCTGGTAAGCGCTCTAATAGATTTACTATAACTCTTGTCTTAGCGCCTAAATGTTAGTTGGGCACTAACGGTATTGCATTTTGTAATTAATAATAATAGTAATGGGTTTACTAGCCGGCTGTAAGTATTAAACCAAGTATTCTTAAAGTAGTTATCCTAAATATACTTGGTTTACTTGATACTTGCTTATATAAGGTTTAAATTTGAGTAATGGCCTTACGAGCCGGCTGTAAGTATTATCAAGTATCAAGTAAAAAGCAGGAAAGATTGCTGCAATATGGCGCGGGACGGTTTTCACATACGTATTGATTGACAGTTTCGATAATTTACTAAAGTCGAACTTAATTTACTAAAGTTTAATTGGCTAAAGTGGAACTTCATTTTGAGCAATAATAAACTTGGAAAAACAAAACGGGAGAACACCTGCTCAAACAAAACCAGTCCATTTAATTTCACGGGTTTCTAAAAAGCCCTGCCAAAATTTACAAAATGACAACTTAAATTGCCCATAAATACATAAAAATAATCTCTCCTTGTCTCAAACAAGATAATTCACTTAGCATTTTTGTACGGAAATTAAAATGAAAATCATGTTCTCCTGCAAGCTTGCAAAAATTATGCAAAGTCGTGTAGGACCGAACGTGTCGTTTTAGTGGCTTCAGGGATCCGTGATATTGAACTATGAATAATGCCTCGTCCAAGGTAAAGACTATAAAGCCATGTGTACTTAAGTCTGTGTTGATATTCAACTTTATTCAAAGTTAGATTTGTTGATGTACAACTGTATCTTTTGGATATTGATTAGAACTTCGAATATTAATGTTTATTTATATCTTTTATAACTATTAAGTAGATGACATCCTCGGTTTTCATAATAATAATTATTTGAAAACTTAAATCTACATAAAACTTCTACTACTGATTGCATTAAATTGACCCTGTTGAACTTTCATAACTACTGCACCATGTAAACAAAATAGTCACTACAGCAACTTTATTGTTATAAGCTCGCAGGTTGAAAACATCCTGAGACTTGATAAGAATTCACCATCCAGTGAGCAAGTGTGTTGATCAATTCTCGCTACTGAAAAAACCATTGTTCCGCATTAAGGCTCCTTCAAACAGGTGCGACACTCGATAATATCGCGCGCGTCACAAAGGCACCACAAGTAGCGCAACGAGCGGTGCCTTCGTGCCGCGCGCGATTATATCGCGTGTCGCGCCTGTTTGTAGGAGCCTTTAGGAAATACCCACTATAACAAGGCAAAGGGCTCGCCAACAAAGTTCCAATACTTATGGAAAAGGTTTGCTATCTTTACTATTTCTAATTTTCTGCTCATACACCCACGGAAAAGTGTATTTTCCTATCCGCTATATAAAATGTGTTTCAGAGGGGTTTGACCAAACCTGGGGGTGTAGTACACGCCATCAAACTGAACAACTTTTTCCCGGGACCAACATCGTAATCGTGAAAAAAAAAATTCAGTCGTTCCATACATTAGGTCAAGTAGGTATTGACGTTTTGTATGGAAAGATTGTTGTTTTTTTCACAATTACGATGTTGGTCCCCGGGAAAAAGTTGTTCAGTTTGATGGCCTGGTACCACACCCCCAAGTTTGGTCACATCCCTCTGAAACACATTGTATATCAAAAATCCCAGTAAGATTAACGTTTAATGGTGTCATCCTTCAAAATCCTCATTCCGTGAGAATGCCATGTTTTATTAAAACAATAATGTCTGTTATCACACTTGCGCCCCGGTCGGCAATAAATCCTTCCCTCGTTGTGTTTCACTTTAAATATTCAAAACAATACGTTACTAATCCTCGGCTTTCCAGTAAAAAGCGGCAGGATATATTATTCATGTTACCGCCTTTGTTTATTTTATTGTGAAATTAGATGGATGTGTTTGAACGTCATAATAATATTACTAATTTATTGTGCACAGATTTCTTCGGAATAAAATCATTAATTTTGTACATATTATTCCCATGGGAAAAATTTGTATTCAAATGTATGTAGAATAATTAATTCGGTTATTATATTATGTTCTCAATTGAGATTTGTCTGAAACGGATTTTCTGGCAATTAGAGAGATGTAGAGGAGAGAGGATGAAGGAAGGTTTTGGCACTAATATCTAAGTAAAAAAGGATCGTAAAAGAAAATTAAATTCTTAAGTTTAAGAGGTATTTGGCTATTTTATAAGTTCTAGCCTTTAGTTTTGTTATTATTATGTGTGATCACTTATTTCTGAGATTGCTGGTAAACCTATAATTGGCGACTGTGTAAGACCGAGATTATTGTGATCTATAGTACCTACTTATTTACATAGAAGCTGTTGGTGTACCTTAACAAATAAATAAAAGAAATAAAAATACTCTTTTACTCTGAATACAACATCATCATCGAGATGTGTATTCCGATAAAGGTGAAATATCGCATTTGTAACAAAAATATACGGACACAAATCGAGACAAGAAAAAGAAACCGAAGAAATACTTAGTGGTAGGTACTTACCGTGTAACTTAAGCAGAAAGTAAACATTTAGGAATTCAAGATCATTATAAAAAGTGTCATTGGCCAACATCACGTCCCAATAGTATTCTGTACTTATCTATTAAGAAAATTGTAATCAGTTTAAGTGTTTACTTAACTTTCCTGGACCACTGGCTATTCCAGACGACTCATCCACTCTAAAAATTCTTTCATTAAGAGGAATGCACTTAGCTACACTCATACTGAAAGCGTCTAGTCCAGAAAATACTAATATTTCATGTTTATTTTTCTTTTCCTATTTCCTAATGGTTCAAGCACTTTTCGCTTACGGCAGCAAGCTTTTTACCTTCACCCATTTGAAAATACTCGTATTATTTGAATAACTTAGAATTATTTTGCCATTCCTTAGAAATTACTGATCTCCCTTTCTTGAAATATCCGCCGGAAGGGAATCCATTAACCTCTAAGCACATCCGACTATTGCAGTCAGGGAACGGTTCCTCGGAACGGTTCTTTACAGGTCCCCCAACTTCACTGAAAATATTGGTTTTTAGTTTTCCACCTTTTGGAAAAATGGCGGTTTAATTGCACAGTAAATATTATAATCGACGTATTTAGTACTTACCTTGTGCCCATTTAGCACTATACATATATTTTTTATTTCACTTTTTGACAAGGCAGGCGTGTTTTTTAATTTTTTTATTTCACAGCTATGAAATGAACAAATATTAAACAAACTTTACTATAGCGGCCACCTTGTTTATAACTTTGATTAGTAGGTAGTAAAACTTCGGTGCTGTTTTCTGCGTCAACAATTTGACGAGGCGATTGTTGAAATGTTAATTTCCGGCAGAAATAAACTTCTAATTGGTTTTCGTGACAATGGTGCTAACGGCTGTACCTACGCCAAAAGCAAGGTTGTGATAATACACTGAGCTTAAGATCACCGAACGAAAGCACATTTGCACAAAACAATATGGAAGAAATATTTTTTTTATAAAATCGAACTTGAGGAACGAACTCACAAAATCGGTCTAGCCGTTTCGGAGATAAGCCGCAACAAACAGACATCCAAATAATTTTTTGCTATAAGTAGCGTAGGTAGGATATACTCTCATATGCAGTTAGTAAAAAGCTGTTTTTTTGTTTTGTTGCTTGTAATAACAAGCAGACACTTAAATTTAATTTATATGTTTAGACATATGCCTTCCGAACAAGTGTGTAGCACTAAAAGCGTATATTTTAACAAAGAGCTTACGCAGTAACCTTCCCTTATTTACATTTAACACAAATAATAAAACAAATACTGACAAACCTTTTAACATCTACCTTATCTTCAAACTGTTTTATCCTTCCGCTGAAGTTTCAAGTACGTTGTAAAAATGAAACGTGTCCCGGCTCCGTGTTTCCTTCGTTGCCACATTGCGTTTACCGGAGAAGATACCGCTTTGTGTATTGTTTATAGCAATATCTGAATTATGAAGTGCAAATGTTATTATGAAATATGTTATGTGGCTGATATGGTTGAAGCTGGGTTGTTACGGGAAATAATGACGATATATTCGTATTTTGTAGGTTTTCTTATGCTAGTTATTAGGACTGTTGGATTTTCTGTGTAATAAAAATTAAATAGTCATAAGCCTCTATCATCTATTTTATTTAGAGATTTTTTCAACCATCCCTTTCCTCCAATTTAAAACGATTTGCATCATAATCAAATCAACAATCGTGATGATCAACATTATCTCGTTTGTCACAATTCTGTATCGAATTCCAAAAGACATTTTCAGGGTTGAAAAGGACTCATTTTTACCATAACAAAGCCCAGATCGTTTCTTTATCCTTACCGCTCACAATTTCACATAGCATCGTGTTTACACCGTGATTTAGGGACTACATGTGGCAAAGACCTGGCATTAATCCTCGTTTAGACGATAAACAAAAATAAATATCAGAATAGGTCACTTAAACTTAGCTAAGGCGAAGAAGCTTAAAGATAACGAACCCAGTGAAGATCTAAAGCAATGCTCGGTGCTACCCGTATCGCAACTTAAGTGCACACACTTCCAAGCCGATCCACATGACAAAACGAAAGATGGACTTATTTGGTGAATAAATAGTTCGTCTTATTTTTCACTGCTATGATTTTGATCGGATTTTTGAACTGAAGGATCTGATCTTAGAAAAGGTCGTCAAAAATATGTTTGCCTAAAAGATATGAAAATAAGGTAGCCATAACATCGGTTTTAAGCTTCGGGAAAATTCTTGTGGATAGCTGTTGATAAGTTTACCCGATCGTTGCGAATGTAATGTTGAACTATCACAGAGTGGTATTACTAAACTGTGTATCAAGCCCCGTGCGTCTAAAATCTGTATAGCCATTGAATTTTCGAACTACACCTACAGCATCCCGACAGTCATCAATAATTACCGAATAACCGACCCAAACTGAATAATCGAGTTTGCTCCATCCCTACAATATGTAGTACATTAGGTACTGGCATTTTATTTACCGTCACCATTCGCGCAAAACGACCGCAATCCTTTGACACCCGTTCACTATATTATCATAACAGAATTGGAAGCTCTAGCCTAAAATATCGGGATTTTTTTGACAGGTTTTATTTTGTGTATCATCATCATCATCATCAGCCTATAGCAGTCCACTGCTGGATATAGGCCTCCCCTAATGAGCGCCATAGCGCCTTGTCTTCAGCTTGACGCATCCAGCATCTGCCTGCAGTCTTTCGCAGATCGTCATCCCACCTGGCCGGAGGGCGTCCTACACTACGTTTGCCGAGGCGCGGATAAAAAAAAAACCTTTGTGTATTAAACCAAATAAAATTGTGATTGTGACCAGGTAATATTGCTAATCAAATTGTCGCCTTTCATGGTATATGAAATTAAAACACACGATGTACCTATACCTAAAATACCTATATATTTTTTTTAAATTCCGACTTAGCGAAAGGACCATAGATATAAGAATTTGGGTAAGTCGCTTGTGCCTAGTATTTACCTATTATCTATCTAAACTTGTGACGTTAGTAGTAGGTATTATAATTGGAACCTGCTTGAACTACAGGTAAAGTTGACGCCTTAGTAAAAGATTTGAAGTAGAAACTTAAGTCGGGATTGATATTGAAGTAGCAGTCGTTCCTTCAATATTGACTGTGTGTGTGTTTCTTCACCTGTGTACATCTTAAAACAGACTCCGGACCCAGGGGTTGGTTGAAAAGAAAAAATAACCTGTTTAGATGGCGATTCAAAGATGTCTGCCCGGAGTAAGTGTGATGCTGTTCCAGAAACGATGGGACATTTTAATATCGTGTTCTGTGTATCGTATTGTCTGTAGATTACAGAACCTGATGGACACTGCTGAAGGCACCAAACTAATAGCCAAATTATGGGCCGACTCTATTTAGATTGCAATCGACACGCTAAGAACAAGAATATTGACTGACCAAATTTACTGCACTTTTTTGATCAATCGATTCTCCCAGTAGCCTGTCCTAATATTAGGTCCACATATACAAAAGTAACCTGGTTTTATATCAGGCAAAAATAAAGAGTGAGGAGCGCATCGCACACGAACAAAGGTCCACAGCCGGTATTGTTTGAGAATGAATGAGGTTCGCAAGATATGCACCACTTTTAGCTTATCTTTTTGATTGTTTAGTTACTTTCGTTTGTGATAATTGAATTGGTTAATAATTATTGTGGCTCGATGACCTATATTTCGTGGCTATATGTGAGATTATACAGAGAAGTTTCACACGAAAAATGTAACGAAAATCTTTTACTACTATGGAATTACAAACGTAAAACAATATTATGGAAAGTTCAACAACATGTTTTATTCTTAGTGCCAGAATTTCAAGAACAACCACACTGGCACATGCTTTACCAATGCATGAATTGATAGGGGTTTTCATTTGTTACTTATAAATACCCCTTTACGGCTGTTTTGAACACGTGTACACAAGTTAATCAATGAACATTAAAATTAAAAATTTATGCTGAACTTTTTGAAAAAAATTCGAGTTCTCTAAAATCATTAGAAATGGTTTTTCATTTACCATCGAAATAGACATCATCATTTTTAATTTAAATAAATTAGGCATGCCATCTCACTATATCTTTGTGCGTTACCAACGGAGGAGCCGATGGTCGAAACCCAAATTCCTTAAAAACACAACCTCTTGAATATAAAACTCGCTACTGACATAGTTTTGGGAAAACAATTCCATAACCGTTCCTTTTAAACATTTTGCCTAGTACCAGATTAAGAATGTAATTTTTCGTCCCTCAGGAAATCTTAACAATTTCCAGAGCTAGTGTTAATTTCATTCTCCACGAAACTGAAGTTTTTATCGTTAACTCTCCGGGAGTATGATTGTAGAGACTTAATTTTCTCTCTTCAGAACTAGTTATGTTTTAATTATTTTATGAAGCGTGTGACAAAGAAATCACAAGTTTGTAACATACCTACATAGTATCTGTGCATTTGAGTTTACTTCTTGGGACCAAACTTTTGGAGCTGTGTTGGTAAAAACTAGGGTTTTGTTTAGCTTTTGTGGCTCATCTTTAAGAATTTTTATCATTCTACATACAATCGAGTTAGAAACAGATAAAAAAAAAGTGGCGTTCATTTTATAATCATATAGCAATCATAATCATATATCTGTCAGAATATGGCAGATTATTATAGTTTTAAGATTAGTCAATGGTATCATCACATTCTGCCATGTGTGACGTGCAAATATTAGGTACATATCATTTATTACAGGACAGAGATTATTACGTTGTGCAGCGTGACCTCTGTGATTACAAACTTATTTTTTTAGTTCATATGATTCCATCAATTTTGATTCTGAACTTTTTAAACTTTGCTTTTTTATAAACGCTATTTAGCGATATTGCAAGAATGTGTGACCCAAGTAAAATCGTATTGTTATTTTTTGACGTGGCAGGCTAACAATCATAAAATGAAAAGACTAACATATTATAATTATATTATAGAGGATGTAATTTCGTGTTAAAATGTAATTATATATTAAAGTTCAACAGCCTTCGGAAAGTAAATCCCAAAAACCACATCACACAGTCCTCGTTTTAATTGGATTTGCTTCAAACTAATAAATTAACAATGAGAAGATAACAGAATCTTCTGAAGAAAACTTTATGCCAGTTTTAGTAGTTAGTTTTAGATATTAGCGGAAATTCCGTTGGTTTCTGATTGAGATTATTAAAACATATTGGTTTCATTGTTTAACACGGGAAAACAAAATGGGACGAAAGAAGTTCAAACTTGTCAAATTAACTAAACATGACTATGAAGTTGGAACGATGTGTAAAGGCTCCTGCAAATAGACGCGACGCGCGTCACGAATCGCGCGCGACACAAAGGCACTTGCGGTGCCTTTGTGTCGCGCCTGTTTGAAGGAGCCTTAAGGCCGCGGCGTTGCTGCGCAAAGACAATTAAAGTGTTATGTGTTACCACTTATAAATTAGTTCCTTATGCATGGTATGGCATATCAAAATTTCGATTTAGTCAGATCAGAAATGAGGAGATTCTATAGTTACCTATAGTTCAGGCGAACATTTCGCCAGATATGTTTATGTCCCATATAATAGGGTTAGCCTATTTCCATCAAAAGAGCACCAATCCAGACTCCGGACTGCTACAGAGAAATTGCACATGGAAAAACCCATTAACGCTTTGCCTGAACCGAGAATAGAACCCAGGATCTCATGCTCAGCAGTAGCGCTTGCGACCACTTGACCAACGAGGCAGAAACACTAAAGGAAAATATGATTCTATTACAAAATTGATTTAATAAAAATAGGTTTATAGGCTTTTATAATATTATTACAGTGTTTTGATATAACAATCGCAAAGAACCAAAGAATACGAGAATTAGAGATGCTAAACGCCGTGTTGTGTTTGATTTAACAATAAAATTAATTTCATGCAGTTCACATGTCCAGTATTTTATTGAAAAAATAATCCGAATTCAATAATAATAATCGTTTATTTATAAAAAGAGGGATATATTTACAATGACTAGCTTAACAATTAAAATAAAATAGCGCACAGTTGCTAACTTGCCTGAACTAGGTTGAACCTGTGCTTCAGGCTAGAAAGTGCATAAGTACTTAATGTAATAAATAATAATAAACATATCCAAAATTCATAGAAATCCGACAGATTATTTAAGATTTGTTGGGCAATTTTCCATGAAAAACAGAAAATCGGTAGGTACTTTAGATAAATGGTATTGACATTGCTCGGCAACGCGACGATTCGCTTTAAAAACTAATGACTTTGCATTTGTATTTTCTGTCACCTGAGCCAGACTGTGTCAAAGTTGTGCTTCGTTTATTCTGCAAGTAAAAGTTGGTTAGTTTCGCCTGCGCCGAACAATCGGGCCATTGATTTTATCGAGTTAAACTTGTACTGCATTTGGATAAAGGCGAGGCTAAGACAAGTTTCAATGTTTTAGACAATAGGCGAACTCAAAAGTTAAGCGAGGCAATTGAACAAGTTCTCAAAGACAAGTCCCAGCCAGGATTATTAAACAAAACAATGAGCGCTTGCTGATAAGTTTAATAGACGCTTTTGTTGTGCAATCCGCCAGTAGCTTGTAGCTGGGATATAGATGAGTAGAGAAACAAATCGTGCAGTGTACATCACTAATATTGATGTGTACGTCACTAGTATTATATGGTTACACAGACGCTAATCATTAGGCCCTTTATTTATAAGCGTTGCTTAAAATTAAGAGCTGCTTAAACGTCAAAAAATTATGGTTAGATAGTCGCTAAACATTACTTAACTTTAGGCAATAACTAAACTCCGAAGTGGTTACCCGAATACCGTTCTCTGTTTTCTTTATTCAGTAGCCGCCGTCATTTTCTTCAAGTGAGACCGGTGACGTGGCTCGTTGTTTTCCAAATCATTAGCGAAATGTCATTTATTTTATACGAAACGATCATTTACCACAATCCCTTCAATAGGTTTTCAAAATAATCACTATCATAATCAAAAATAATCGTTATCGTAATAATATTAATCATTACAATAATTTGTTTCTTACATGACAGTTAATAATATCAAAGTTTCGAATCGAAAATATATTAGCACGTGGGCACGTTATATCGATCAGCATTTTATCAGGAATATTGAAAATTACGAGGGTCTTCCAGTGGTATACGAGTAGGTCCTTGAAACTTAATAACAGTGTTATAAACTTCAGAGGTGGAAGGAGCTTCACACCACAAACACAAGAAAATTGGTTCACAAACTATGGGTCGTTTCGATATAAGGCTGCGAACAGACTAGTCGATTTAAATATGGATATTAATTTTGTTGAAACTGGAAAAGGTCGCACCGGTCGTAAAACAGAAAACAGCTGCATCTCATATCTACCTTTTAATTCATAAACCATTTCAAATTTATGAGACCTTTCTAACAAAGACATCGTAATATTTTTTTAATAAATGATATATGATTTTGTTTCTGTAAGTTGGTTTAAAGAAGCACTTATTATGAAAGCCTGTAATTTTCACACTACTGGGACATAGGCCTCCTCTCTTGGAGTAGGAGCGGGCCGTGATTTACTATGCGGCCCCATTGCGGATTCATACATACCACATTTCTTCGAATGTTTGGTTCAAGGACATGCCGGTTTCTTCACGATGTTTTCCTTCACCGTTTTGAAAGCAGTGGTGATGAAATTATTTACACAAAGTAAAACACCTGCCTGGGTTCGAACCCACGACCTACAACTCGTAAGTCGGGGCCGATACCACTGGGCCACCACTGCACCACTGCACGTTCAGAATAAACTTTCTAAAATATTTTGTAACTTGCAATATAGTTATTAATTCAAAAGAACGGCAAATGCATTCATTAACCAAAAAGCTCACATTCCCGTTAGAAAATTATCCCTCTGCTTCATATTAACACTACGATAGGTAGAAAAGCATATTGGTACAATCTTTTAACAAAAAAGTAGTGTGTCAAAACTATAGAAGTTTCCAAAAAGTTACAAAGTTACCACTGAGACAATCTGGTTACCGCCTAAGATTTTCGTAGGTAAATTGTTTCGGAAAGGCCACGTTAGTGGGTAGAACTCGCCTTGTTAGATTTAATCATGTTAATAACTGTGACGTCATTATAGTGACGTCGCCTTTAATTGGAAATGTAGCCAGTGTGTCGTGTTACTTAACCGTTGGGTGGTTTATGAAGTTCTTTATTTTAAAGCTACTATTGAGGTCAGTGTTTCAAGAGTTGTTTTTTGGGAGGTATAATTTTTTTTATGCTTTGATGAAGTGTTGAATGTTGGTTGAGTGTTTCAACCTGAGTAGCTATATATATTAGCGATTATACTTCGATTTACATAGATTTTGCTTCGGTTCCTCAATATTGAGAATTAGGAAAAAAATAAAAACAAACAAACTACACTACACAATTTATTGATTATTGCTTTTAATGATAATTTATTTATTTAAACTTTATGCACATAAAGAAGGTACAAAGGTGGATTATGCCTTAGGCATTCTCTACCAGTCAACTAAGGGGGGTGAAGAGATTAAATGGCAGGTGCATTGGTTGAGAGGAACAATGATAAAAACCGGTGAAGTGCGAGGGTTCCGTACAAATTTGTAGGTATGTAAATAGTTTATCATGGGATTTTTTTTGTAACGTAACTACATATTACGGTTTTCTAATTTTTTACTTTACTTGTGCTAAAGGACGTTGTTTCTTGCCAAATTCATGATTCTAGGTCAACGGGAAGTACCATATAGGTTTTGATTCCCTTTCGAATGACTATATTTACATATATACAAATTAAAGGAAGAGAATGATTTTATTTCTCTAAATAGGTTTGTACAAAACACTTTTACACGTCGATCATATTATAAAAACTCGGTCTGTCGGTCGGTGTTTCCTATCCGACTACTTTTAGAAGAAAGGCCGAAACAAACTCAGAGGTCACAGTCTCTTTTAAAGTTCTGACATAATCGTGATCAGATCATGTGCAGACAATATAGATTGGTGTCTGAAATGGTCTTTTGAGGAAAGAACCACTGGACACAATATATTTGATATATTCAGTTAACTAATGTTTGTATAAACTATAAACTCCTCTGCTAACAATTACCCCAAAATACCCACGATTTATTTTATTAAATTCCCTTTGTCCCCTTTAACGGGGATACGAATTACGGGGACAACGGGAATACATCGATATTTTTAAGGCTCCTTCAAACAGGTGCGACACGCGATAAAATCACGCGTGACACAAAGGCACCGCAAGTCGCACAACGAGCGGTGCCTTTGTGTCACGCGCGATTATATCGCGTGTCGTACCTGTTTGTAGAAGCCTTTACTAACACGGAATTAAACAAAAAACACGAAACCAACCAATTCGTAAAAACAGCGTACATAAACCACAAGAAACCTCTAACTATAATAAATTAAATTATTAAATTAAATTAAATATTTGTTTATTTATGGCAACTAGGCCCAATTGTTAGTAACATAATATTATTCCTAAAAACTATTGTTAGTAAACAAAAACACAGAAACACAAAACAAAAAAAAAGAAAAAGAAAAAAGTAAATTGTGAGGTTAGGTGTGGGGTCTTCTGACCAACATCTCCACAGCGTGCGACAACCAGGGTGCGTCGAACTTATCCATCAACATACTTAGGATGCTGTTAGAACTAGACCGCGCTCTTGACAAGATGGAGTTTGTCTTTTTGCGCATTATGGCGTAAAAATCATCAGTATGCGCAAAAGCGAACATACCGGACGCACTACAATAGCGCGGCAGTCCCAACAGCATCCTGAAGCAGTTGTTATATTGAATACGCAGGGCGTCTAGCGACCTCTTAGTATGCCTTACCCACAGGCCGCTCGTGTAGAATGATTGGCAATACGCTTTAAACAGCGTAATCTTTACCTCAATACCACAACGAGCGAACCTGTGTATCAGCATGTTGGCCCTGACCGCTAGCGCCCTGCGCTCACGATCTATATCAACATCGTCTTTGAGGTCTCCGGTTAAAAAGTGTCCCAGGTATTTAAATTTGTCAACTCTTTTGAGTGGCATCCCATTCAGCATTAAAAATGGGTCACTACGTACACGTCTACCGGAGGCCTCAAAGACCATGTATACACTTTTGCTTACATTGTAGACAAGCCCATGACTAGCAACAAATCGTTCACACACGCGTAACAGCTCCCTGATTGAGCCGGCCGTCGGGCCCAGCAGCACCATGTCGTCTGCATAACTTAAGTTATTTACACAAACGTTGTCTATCCAGCATCCGACACGCATACTGCTGAGCTCGGCGACCAGCCCGTTTATGTATAAAATGCATATCCGAAACACAAGTAACTAAATAGCATGCAAGCAAGGCTGTAATGGCGCAAAGTGCATTCAACCACAGCCTACTAAAATGGGCTACAGTATAATGACTTGGATTGGATTTGTTTGTCGGGTCAAAGGTGAAGGAACTCTTGCGTGATCGGCTGTATTGCGACTCAGACTGCATAGACGATGATGTTCGAAGTGTGTGGAAAATGTGGTGGAGGAGGCATTACATTAATTTACTTACTAGCTGTGCCCGCGATTTCGTTCGCCCGCATGTCGAAAAACAAATCGGATTTCATGGGTTTTAATTTTTTTGCGCGGAACCCTAATTATGTTTTTTAAAATAAAAGTAGCTAAGTTACTCCTTTTTGCCGTTTCCGTTTTGGAGATTGGCCGGAACTAACAGAAAGACAGATAAAAATTTAATCAATCATTTTTTTTGGTATGGGTACCGTATATACTTTCATATCCATTTAGTAAAAAACATTACTGACTGTAATGTGTGTCTTAGACTGTTATTTTAACATTGCAAACGGACACTTCAATTTTGATGTATAGATACAGTTTTAAACTAGTCGTTGGAGCTATGAAGAGGAGCGGAAAGGAGATGTCCCTTAAAAATAGAGATAAAGCGTCAACAAGCGTAGCCCAAGGGGACCCTTATAGTGACTAAAGAAGTTGCGGAAAACTGGATGTAATAGGGTCTGTGAAAAAAAAATCTATAGGTAAGCTCTTAGTTATACCAATAACTAAGAGCTTACCTATAGATTTCTTTTTGCGCAAGATGAGGCCTGTGTCCCATTAGTGGAAACATATATTAAATACCACTGCCTTAGGCAATTTAACCAATGGATGAAACTTTTCTACAGAACATAACACACTATCTCATTATCCAATCTAACTAGAATCAGCCTTCTGAAACAGAAAAACGTTATACCGGGCTTTTAAATTGAGAATTTGAATTTGAGAACTTGTCAAAATTTACTTTAAAATGGCTTACGGTGATTCCGATAATGTAACCTAAAAAAAAAAAAGTATTTCTTACGTTTTTCGCGCAGCAATTCGCGGGCTTTTCGTTGAGATGTTCTCAAATCAGAATTCAGGTGTTAATGTATTAATATAGCAAGACTGTAGCAGGGTGTGGATATGGAGCAGTGTCACAATCTATGCACCACCTTTTATTCTGCTCTTTGTGCCTCAAAACATGCAGTCGAAGTGACTGCGCTGCCACCAATAACACCGCAAAAGTGGCGAAGTTTTGGGCCAACAAGATTCCAGACCAACAACGAAAAAGTGTAATAATTTCTTGATTGAAGATAATGCCATATAGTACACACTTAGCAATCAGATTGTTGATGGCGATATGATGTAACAAGTTTACACGTTGAAGCTTATACTCGTGAATGCTTCCTTGAGTTCAGATACTCACATTGTGAGCTCTAGCTCACTATACCATTTACGGTATAGTTCCAGCGAAGCGTTATATTATAAGTACATGAAAGGTTGTCGAGTTTGCTCATCCATGCGTACAATGAAGTTACCTTATGCCAGACAAAAATTCTACCTTTGGCTTGAAGTGCCAACATTTTTTTTTAAGCCCCGACGGAAACGGAGGAGTGTTATAAGTTTAACGTGTGTGTCTGTGTCTGCACCATCGTAGCTCCTAAACGGCTGAACCAATTTTCATATTTTTTGTTTTGTTTGTTTCAATCCTTATTGTTGGGTATAAGCCTCGTCTGTTTGGCGTTTTCAGTTTCTGTCAGAGTTTTTTTTTATATTTTCGTTTATTTAAAATTGATATATTTGTTAAAATCGTTCCTTCTCACATTTTTGGCTTGATAGAGGAATTTTTTACACCGGTAGCTGTTGCAAATAATCTATAAAGGTCCCATCAGTAAATTACATAAGTCGTAATTTCACATCATAAAACTCTTCACAGCCAAATGTCCTAAATAAATAAACAACAGTGAAGTTGTTGGATTTATGACAGTTGAGTAAGGCAGACTGACAACATTACCTACCTAAAATATTGCGTCTTTTTTTCTTTCGGAAAACTTTTTTTTATATCTGTTTAATAAATTTTCTTTCTATTTGCAAGACACGAATTAAAATTATTGAAATAAAATCTTAGCCAAAACAACATGACTTTCTTTTTTCTTGCTCTCTAATATAATTCAATCAAATAAAATCCATGAACTTGACCTGTCTTATTTATCTAAACGACCGTCTGCCTAATGAAAACTGATTAGTTGCGACCTAACTAATTATGTGCGACCAAGTTACGATTCCTTGTGGTACATGCCACGAATCAAGTAAGTGATACCTAGGATACTAACTTAGTACTAGCCGAAGGGACTTGAATACTTACTAAGGTAAATGTAGTCAACTGTGTGTGTGTGTGTGTGTGTGTGTGTGTGTGTGCTATGTTACTGTAACTGAGCGTTTACGACGTACGGCATTTCATACAAACTTTCAGCCCTTGTTTTTCGAAATGAATAAACTGATTTTAATTAAACTTCATACGCATAAACAGGATACAATGATACAAAGGTGTAAAAAGTTAGTTAAGAACATTTTCGAAAAATAGTGTTACAGCCAAATTAGACCGATTTAAAATTTTCCATAGGAACGGAGATTTCCAGTTATCTTTTTTTAAATAAGACAATTCGAAAATGTTCTTTACTAAATTTTTAGACCTTTGTGTCTTGCTTAAAGCGTATAAAGTTTCATTAAAATCGGTTAATGCGAGCGTAAACGGTCTTATGAAGAGATTAGTAGATATAAAATGTGTCATATTTTTGTCACCTACCAAGATTAAACTAGATTATAATTTAATAGTAACATCTAAGACATGATGACTTTAAGAGCAGTTGTCGAGGCCAGTGGTGTCGCCTCCGACTTACCAGTCAGGCGCTTTACTTTGTGTAAATTATTTCATCAGCACTGCTCTCGAAACGGCGAAGAAAAAAACATTGTGAGGAAACCGGCATGTCCTAGAACCAAAAATTCGAAGACATGTGACGTCTACCAACTCGACTGGGACCGCGTAGAAGTCTATAGCCCACTCCCTGTCGAAAAGAGGAGGCCTGTGTCCCAGCAGTGGGAAAATTATAGGCTGATTATGCTGTCTAAGTAATGACTTAGACAGCATAATCAGCCTATAATTGCAGTGATGCGCATGCTTTAAACATAACTGCGTTGACTCTTCTATACAATGGTACAGAAGAGTCAACGCAGTTATGTTTGAAGCATGCGCATCACTGCCTTTGTTTTCATAAAGTGATCGTCTATCTATCTGTCTGTCTAAAGTCTAGTACCCACTTGAAAGCTCCAATTTAGCGGTTTACCAACTTTCTTTCTTAGAAAGATATTGATCCATCCAAACAGTTGTCTTACCAATTTAGCCCTCGTCATATCTATGGACGTGTGTCACCTACATACAGAGATTTGGTCAATGATGGTCTGTTGTGCCGAATACGGAAAAGATATCGAAATTTTTATGTCGCATACCTTCGTCATTCTGCCGAACTTTTTGTGAATTCACTGAAGCAACATTTTTTATCAATATCGATAAGATATTAGGTTTAGGCAATTGCTGAATTAACTAAAACCGAAATATTGCTACTTCATGCCCTTTTCCTTCATTGCCATAATTGATTTTTGTAGCGTAGGTAATCTTTCGTTCTCATATTATTTATTTATTTTAGTATTTATGTACACACAATAAAAGGATGATACAGACAAAGGTACTGTTATAGATATTTTATGATGGAGTAGGTATTTGTTTGTACTAGCTGACCCGACAGACGTTGTCCTGTTTTTGATTCGAAAGACACATGGCGCCATCTATTATCATAATAACGTTATTGTTATTTTCCTCAGAAACAGCACCTTTTTTCGGGATGAATGGCACCCGCTGTCCGTTTCTGTATACCTGACAACGTGCATGCAAAATTTTGTGGTTTAAACATGGTTCAGATTTAGTGGTTTAGGCGTGAAAAGGTAACAAACAAACTTACTTTATTACCTAATTTCACGAACTTTAGTTAAATTATCGGCTCTAAAGTCTGAATAATTGTGATGACAATACTTACTTTTATAACTGTTATGTTCAAGTCTTGCTAACTGACTAGAATAAATAACGATACTTGCTTTTTATTAATCTTGAAGATTACTGAATCGATAAAAATTCTAACGCAAAAAAACTTTGTAAACAATTAACAAACAGTGCTCACTCAAATTCGTAGCTCCATAACAACTTTACACAAGCGTTCCTTAATTTATAGACAACGGATATCCGCAAGATAGTGGTGTCTAGCCGACAAATTTACAGTCTCGACACTACCATGTTTTGTTACTACAAATGTTTTATGTTATTAAAAATGCCTACGATGCCTTTTAAGTCTTATGATTTTATTTTGTACGGATTTACAATAACCTTCTGTTATAAACGCTAATAATAACTAATACTTCACCCATACTAAGTAATAATTAATAAAAATAACAAAATTAAATCCTAACTTAACTAAAACTATACAGTAACTAAAATATACCGTCGAAAAATTCACCCGCATCGCTGTCGACTGGTAATGTACCCAAGAGGCTGGCGATATTACTACGTTGTATGGCCTCTGGCCAAGGTAAAAGCCAGCCTTTGGGTCACGGGAAGTGTCAACCAGCCGTTTCGAGATTTCCTTAAAAAGATCATGAGTGCTCGGACCCCACGGCCCGAGGGTTTTAACCCCAAACGGCTCGAAAATATAATTTCCGGCAAAATGTATCGAACTCTCGATATATTCTATAAAAATCCCACCGAGAAAACTAAGGTGAAGTGATCTTGACGTTACTGTCAATAGTGTTAAACCACAAGTGAAGTGAGCTGTGAAATGTTTACAGAATAGTCAGAGAGTAGAGAGAGAGAGAGTAGTGGTTAGAGTAGTCTCAGTTTTTTAACTAAAATTCCTAATTTTTTAAACAAGACAAGTATCTCATTTAGTGTTTTATACTAAACAGTAGCAGAAAACAACTAGCTGTTTATTTGAGCGTTATCGCGTTATTATAAAAGTAAGTAATGCAAAACATACATAATTAGCCTATAATATTCCCACTTCTGGGACACCGGCCCTCTCTCTGTGAGAGAGAGTGGGCCATATACACGAGTAGGTATATATATCATATCCACGCGGGCACAGTTCGGGTTGGTAGTTGTCACATGTCTTCAAATTTTTGGTTCTAGGCTATGCCGGTCTCCTCACGATGTTTCCCTTCACTGTTTTTGAGAGCAGTGGTGATGAAATAATTTATACAAAGTATGTAGGTAAAGCGCCTGTCTGGGTTAGAACCTATGACCTATAGTAATGCAATAATTTAATTATTTTAATTGAAATGTCAACTCATTATTTTTCAACCCTATTTTTATAACATTTCTCTAACTGTATTTTCTTTGCAGCTGGCAATAAAATGGTATGCAATATTACTTACGTAATGCATTTGTAATTAGTTTTAAACACGCTAGAAGTTATTATTATTGTATCAAAATGTTAATTTTGTTCACCATTTGTTCATTTTATATGTGCAAACGGTTTTAAAGGCAAACGTATAAGCATACCCTCATTTAAAATTTAATAAAACGTAGTTAGTAGTTTCGGATTTCAAAGTACTTCGTTAGTTTCAAAATAATGAACGGAGTCTAAACGAAATCCATCCACGCTTTTATTTCATCAAAATATTGCGGTTTTAATGAAGATAGGTACTTCCTGCTTTAATGAAACTTTTAGTCCATAAAACGTGATTAAAAGATCTTTTAGATTAAACATTAAAAGAGGTTCATTTATTGCCAGTGAAATTAAACATTTGTGGAATAACACGGAACTGCTTTATGGTTTAGGTGAATGGACGATGTTGGGAGATGATTTTGCGATTCTAGTCAATAGGAAATTATAATTACTAAATGTCACATGTCTTCAAATTTTTGGTTCTAGGTAATGCCTGTTTCCTTATTATGATGTTTTCCCTCACCGTGTTGAGAACATGTGTGTGTGTGTATTCGACGTTTACCGGGATGTAAATATCCTTGCTCACGAACATTTATCAGAGTGTACATTAAAAGTAATCTTAAATAAACTGCTATCATACTTTTGTCTTTCGATTGTCTACCAGATATTCTCACGTCAATGAGGTTTGAGATAACTTTGTTCTCATAAGAATACAATAATTCACACTTACACGACTATAACTTATGTCAATATTGTCGGGTATTTTACAAAAACTAGACATTTGTACAATAATTATTTTGTGGGTAGATAAAAAAAATGCGATTGTGAATTGGAGATACATCTGCTACTATATTTATTTCATTCCAACCATCAATTTTATCCATGATAAACCCTTAAAAACATGAACTTTTAAATATAGGTCTTCGGGAAAAAATACTCGAAAAATGATTAATTTATAAGAAATTGATGAACCAGCATCGATGACAAGTGCCACTGTATCCGAGCCTCAAGTGTTATTCTTGACATTTATAGCCTGTTAGCAGCTTTTGATGTATCACCCAGTTCAGCAAAATTGACTTTCCAGGAGACATTTTTCATCTTAAAGTTGTTGAAGATTTCTTATGTTATTTTATGACTGTATTTCTTAAGAAAATCTTGAAGGATCCTTCGTTATAGTTAAAATCACATTCGATTGTTGCCAATGACAGAACACTATATTATTTAGTGGTCTGTATATTTATTTTCTGTGTATCAACTCCATAATATCACAAATGGCAAACCTCGAGTTATTAATACCATCGATAAAATGATACTATAGTTGCCCGTTTGCTAAGTGGCGCTTCCCGTTGTTCAGAATAAACTGGCGCAAAAAAGCGCATATACATAACCATGTTGCATTAAGAACTATCTTCATCTCTATATTTAATCGGTCATTAGACGAAGTTCGTGAACCGAATTGGAATGAATGTTTCCACATACGGACGATTGGTATCGGTAGCTGGAGTTGTCAGTGATAAATAGAATATTACTTACTAGAATGCACATGAACCAAAACTTTGTCGTCACGGAGCACGACATCGCTTCGCCAGCAACGTCTAGAGACGGTAGGACTAATCAAATTCGTGGCGCACGCACTGTCACGGACTGATTTCAAAGCTGTCAGTTTGTATACGTTATTTGTGCCGTAATGCGGGTAACCTATGACATGCTTGCATTCCGTAAAACTGTGGGAAGTAAGTCGGGTCGCTAGTTACCCTTTAAAAAAGGTAGTTCAATCTGCGAATGAAGCTGGTGGTTTGAGAGTTGCGCTGCTTGTTGGCCAACAGTAATCGATGGATTTAATTGCCAAGTTTGAGCCGTCCCTAAAAAAACACCCAAATACCTACTCATACCATAAACATTTTTTATTAATATCTGCTTTTATTTGACCCTTTTGCGATTCGGATTAAATAATACACTTATGATTTACGAGGCGGAGAAAATATGGGTAAGGAATGAACAATCCTTTGACATAAATTTGAAGAGACATTCTTAAGGCGGGTATTGCCCGGCGTTACGGGGCGTAAGTATGGGGAAACAAGGCGCTCGCAACGAGCAATGAGCGGTTCGTTGCTCGCTGCGAGTGCTCCACCCCGCTGTCGGTTGTTTGGCGATTTTTTTTTTCGTTTCTTTTTTTCACTGATTTTAGAACACGGCGTAACGTAACATGCTTGCTGCGAATGGTACATTACGGCCCGTAACACCAGTCAGTAGCCACCTTTAGAAATGTGTGTTTGAGAAAGGCTTGAGTTTGTAATTTTAATAATGTGCAAATGTAGCGGCGGCAAGCAGAATTTAAATTGACAAAACAGGAGACAACGAGAAAATACGTTGTCAAGGATTGTTTTTACACTGTAACATTGGATTGAGCACTGAATTAATGATTATGAAATTATAAATTCCTAAAATTATATTTCACTTTTGACCGTTAAATGATAGAATAGGTGTAGATAGGTTTAAAAGTATTTTGCGTTTTCTGATAGTGCGATTAAAACATGAAATACAAACACTAATTACTTTGTACAAAGTGAGGGTTTTGGAGTGTTAATATTGTGCGGTGGCATCGTGTGGCTGAAGGGTTGGATAAAACGGCGATATTTACTGGTCAAGAGAATATATTATGTTTAAATCTGTTTTCTGATTCTGAGCATAGAAAATATCAAAACTTTTAAATGGACAGTTAAGTAGTCTTCAGAAATAAAAAAATACACTTCTGCCCCAACTTTTACCGTAGAACTCTTTAAAATATTACATCATTATGCTTTCCACCCGTCGCAGAATTAATTCACACCAAGGTGTCCTCATAATTCATCTAAAGTGATTTCAGTGCGTGTTTATAAGTGCTACGATTTATGTTTGTGAATGTTATCATGCGCTACGGTGGCGTAGCGCTACGAGCTACGATAGTGCTACGACACGCACCGCGCATTTATTTGCTTATTTAAAATTCTTCACGTAAACGTTTGTGATGTTACAAGATTGATGACAGCTTTTTTATAATTAAAGAACTGGTATTTAGTTTTGGAGATTTATTTTTCACACAATTCTTTTTTTTTAAGTTGCAACACACGCTCAGTTTTCCAAATTGTGAACCAGCTGGTCTATTCGTTCAAATCACACTCATAATCTGCCTAACCTTTTCCAACTATGTTGGGGTCGGCTTCCAGTCTAACCGGATGCAGCTGAGTACCAGTATTTTACATGGAGTGACTGCCTATCTGACCTCCACAACCCAGTTACTGGGTAATACGAAACCCCTTTGTAAGACTGGTACCCGTAACGACTGTCAAAGATCCACGAATGCTGGGACCAACGGCTTAACGTGCTTTCCGAGGCACGGAGGGGTCTTGATATGTAAAGATGGTCACCCATCCACGGACCAACCGCGGTAAACGTAGCCTAACCTGATTGATCGACTCTTGCGGCTGTTATTACTCAGCCACAAGGTCCTACTGTCAAAACTTTAGTGAATTGAGCTTGAAGTGAGTTGTCACTTCACCTGGTGCTAGGGAATGACACTATTAAGTCCTCACTTCACATAAGCTTTTGCTTTCGTGAGATTTTTACATAATAGACCGGGATTAATCCCACAAAAAAATAACGTTCACCAACTAAAAAAACAACATAATACTATGTTTGTTAATCTTAGACCATTTTACGTGGTGTAACGTCTAATCTATTTCAAACCCATTCCTCGAATAAAATATAAAACCAGTAGTTGCAATAAAGGCTCTTACAAACAGGCGCGAGACCCGATATAATCGCGCGCGACACAAAGGCACCGCTCGTTGCGTGACTTGCGATGACT
Organism: Luperina testacea; assembly: GCA_927399505.1. Taxonomy (NCBI): domain Eukaryota; kingdom Metazoa; phylum Arthropoda; class Insecta; order Lepidoptera; family Noctuidae; genus Luperina; species Luperina testacea. Next base: position 9,552,375 of record OV656771.1, read on the forward strand.
TTGTGTCGCGCGCGATTTTATCGTGTGTCGCGCCTGTTTGAAGGAGCCTTAATGAATTGTACTCACAAGTCGGTACAGAATACTTGATTTTATTATACTGCAGCTCTAGTCGCTACTATTGTAACTGCACACTGTATAATGCATGCGAGTGCCAACAAAGTTGAATTTGAAGCTAACATTATGGCTTGAGAATTATTGTTGAAATATGCGACAAGAATCTTTGTGAAAAGTTTAAATGTAAGAGAATGAATAATATACTTCATTTTATTGTTATTTTATTAGATAATTTTGAGTTTTGCAATTCTTTTGATTTTTCAATAGAATAAGTGTTCAAACTTTTTGGATTTTCTTTTAAAATATGAGTGCATATGAAAAAGTAATTTCTTGACCTTTCGAAGAAATATTTAACTTAACCCCTACACTTAAACTTTTATGCCAAAACCCTTGGGTTTATTTTTATTTTTGTCCCTTTTCAGGAGGTTTGGGATAATAATGGCTTTTAGAAATTTGGTACAAGCAGCGGTATTGCGCCTAAGCGTAACTTTAATGGTCCAATTTTTTGTTAAGTACAAAAACCTTCTACATATAAAACAAAATTTTTTTTGACGTGTGAGTGTGATTTTTGAACCAAACGCGAACGAACGAAAAGAGTAAGAGAGTTTCACACAAATAATATATAATTATTTATCATTCACGTATTATTGGGTATAATCATGTAGGGTGTATAACAAAATTGTATTTGTCGTCTTCGCATATAATTATATTATGTATACAAAACCTTGCAAAACATTTTAAAAGAGTAACTAACGGTGGAGTTTCTTGCCCAATGTTCTTCATACGAACACTACCTTTTGGAAGGGGCGACTAGAATCAATTCAATTTTACTGTAAGTTTTGACATTCAAAAGTGCCTTTAATGTGCCTTTTTGAAATAAATGATTTGACTTTGACTTTCGTCATGAGAAGAGCTCTTTAATTATTTTCTTAATGTCAGCATCTTTGTACCCCTTTTCACGGCCCGTTAAGATAATAGGGTTGAGTTAATTTCTGATGTGTCATCCATGTAGATTGTAGGTACTTGTGGACCTGTACCTACCTATATTGTAGCCTATTTACTTGGTACCCTATGCTATTTAATTATTTATATCAAAAAGCCTATTATATTCGTGCTTTAACTGAATAATTTCTTCTTTAACTCAGTTGTTTCGCAACAAAATATCCTCAAATACATAGCGTGTCTTAAGAATATGAAATTATTCAAGAAATAAAATATATTTGCATTTGAACGTACCGCTGACCCAATTCTTTCTGAGGTATTCGCATTTAATTCCTTACTCTTGTTGCAATAAAAAGATAAAAAATAAAGAGCAGAGTATTTTTACTGGTTGTGGTATGCCATTTTATTGCTGCCAAATATGTACTTTATGTGCACGTAATTTTATTTTTGCTCTGTATAATGAACTGGTTTGAGGTTAGGTTAGGTGTTCTTCGTCCATCGCCCCCCACACATCAGGACCTGAGGTGCCGGCGCGTAGTGTTCCACGCACGCCCCTCTTAGACGTCGCGGGGGGAGTCAAACACCTCACTCCCCCCCTGACCCGACGAGGCCCGCAGGAGCGGGCCGGCACCAGTCGGGGGTTTCGGAAGGATCGTACGTTCCCGCGACCCCTGGCGCAGGTGTGAACACCGGGGTGGTTTTTAGTCAGTAAGAGTCTGACAGACCCCGCCGCGCGCCCGAAGGCGGCGGACATCCATGAGGATTTTCCACCCGGCAAACAAAAAAAAAGGTGTTCTTTTAAAATAGTTTTGAGAAATGAAAAGTATAAATTGTCTCCCTCTCACAGAGAGAAGGCCTGTGTCCCAGCAGTGGGAACATTATAGGCTAATTGTGTTTATAAATTGTACCTATATTTTTGAAATCCATGTAATTATGAGTTTTCGAGTGGAATTGTGATCAGCTACATGTAGCTACATTTTTTTCTAATATAAAACCTTACTGGAGTGTGTTTAGCTAATGAATATAACCATAGTTAATTTACCTAGTTAATAAACCATAGTTAATAAAACATAGCTAATAAACCATAGTTAATTTATATGCGTCAAGTATTTTCACACTAAAATACTTTACCAAGTTGTTAGAATTTAATTATATTTGCTTAAATCTTTAGTAGAACATGTAAAATAGATATGATAAAATCTTTAATTCAAATAGTTTTCAAAATGTAACCAAACAGATTTCGCAGCAAAAAATCTACAAAAAGTAGAAAACAAATCCAAACAAACCCTTGAACTTCAGAGGCGTACAAAACATAGTTTTCCAAACAGTATCCAATAGTAACGTCTTTCACAACACGTATGGCAGGCCGGGTGAAAGTTCTACGATACATATTTTAGGGGCCTCCATGATACGTCACGTGACCTAAAAACCGGCTGAAAGGAAATGTCTCCAATTAAAAATTGACGGTCGTCAGCTATCGTTGTGAGCGAACACGGATGAATAAAGATATTTGGATGAACACGGCATTTTGTAGGTGCTCTAGAATAAAAATGCTCTAGAAAAATGTTGACGACCACCCCGGTCGTCAACATTTTTCTAGAGCATTTTTAGAAGGAAAGAAAATATTTTTAAGGTTCAATTGCAAAGGCAACCGCAGCGGAAAAGCCGCAATCGCAATGACAGACCGCAGCGACGGGTGTCTTTGTATCTCTATGAAAACGAAAGCAACACGCTACTTAACCAGCTCATACTTCAACATACGCAACTACTACCCCAAAACAGTTAAAAAAACAACTTACAATTATGTGTTTTTTTATAGGCACGTATAATTGTTCTTGTTATTTTATAGGGCTGACAATGTTTTAGAAAACTAATTCATAATATTTTTAATAATAAGCCGTTTTGAAATAGGGGGGTTAATATTTAGATAAAAAGGAACATTAGTTAATATTTAGATAAAAAGGAACATTATGCTAGAATAAAATACTTTTTTATTATGAGCACCGTATGCTAAAGTCTTGTACACAAAATAATATTTTTAGATATGTTTGTAATTCAAATGATTTCACAGAATTACATTCTACTTTGGAAAATCACCATAATTTGTTTTGTATACATAGCCTATTGGCTATGTATACTGGTGGTGACTACTGACAGGTGAGTTATTACTCACCAGTCCTAGGGACGAATTAACAAATACATAAATAACAGAACACATACTATGCTCCAAACAAATTAGCACACCTACAAAATTTCAATTAACTTAAATGAAAGGGCTAAAATACACACCACTTTTATTAATTAAGTGTTTAGAACTGGAAGTAATTTAATTAATTAATTTAACGACCTGAATATTCAGTTGTCTTAGTAATGGATATAATTTCTACTGGCGTCGCACGTGTGAAAATACTTAATCATACTGTAAGGAGGTTTGGTGGTAACAGCATTTTAATACTGATTAGCTTAAAGTCTACACCTCGGTAGAATTTTTTGCACCTAAAATATTAAAATGCCTTTCAAATATTACAACTGTTTTTCATGACACCGTTCTTAAATCAAAAATATTTAACAAAAGCCTTATCGGATCGCTAATCAGTAAACTAGCGTTTTAATCCCGTGCTAAATCATTATTGGTTGATCAAAATGGCATTTAATTATATCCACATTGAAATTGAAGAGTGCAAGTTACAGTAAGATCCTCGAAAGAATGCGTCCGTGCGACAATTCTTGTAGCCAATAAAGATCAAATTCGCAAAACACGTATTCGTTTGTATGAAACTGACAGGTGTCTATCTCTCCTTGCCCATAAGTGAAGACTACAAAACAAGATATTTGACGAAAATCAAATAACTTTACCAACCTTTCAAATTTTCTTCAAAACATAAGGAAAACTATTACCTTCTCATGCAGCTGACATTATTATAAAATACCCATCGGCAAAAGTTGTGATAAGAAAAACTAGAACGATGATACAAAGCGTTTCTAGAACACGTGCCGCTCTTCAATATTATTTTCTATTTCTGTTGCTAACAATGTCTCGTGAAGTACTTACAGGAAGCATAATTTATTCACTTTGTTGTACGCAGAACCGATATTTGATTTGTAAAGGTCTTTGACAGAGTCTTCGCTAAAGTATACGTACCCGGGTCGTTTGATACTCGTAATAATTATTATTTTCTTCTACATATTTGAACAAGGAAACAAAATATAGAACATCATCTGCCTAGCCTTTTCCCAACTATGTTGGGGTCGGCTTTCAGTCTAACCGGATGCAGCTGAATACCAGTATTTTACATGGAGCGACTACCTGTCTGACCTTCACAACCCTGTTACTGGGTAATGCGATACCCCTTGGTAACACCGATTGTCAGACTTTCGGGCTTCTGACTACCCGTAACAACTGTCAAAGATCCACGAATGACAGCCGGGACCAACGGCTTAACGTGCATTCCGAGGCACAGAGGGGTCTCGGTATGTAAAGACGGTCACCCATACACAGACCAGCACGGCAAGCGTAGCTTAACCTGATCGATCGACCTAGGTGGCTGTTATTATTTAGCCACGGGAAATATAGAATGGAACAGACGATAAATGAAAACAACTCATTTCGACTCATTTCGAGAGTTTATACCTAGATAGGTATAAACTATTCTGTGTTGTAGGCATAGAATGAAAATTAAGTTCTCATATGATTCAAAGGTAGCTTTTCACCGTGTTCCCGCGTAGCACCCTTACCGCTACGAAATACGACACTTTTCAAACCTTTTTAGTTAGTTTTCGCAGCTTGCTGCGTAAGGGGACACACAATTGTTCGGTTCGTCACGTTTCGGAACAGCCGGGCGGTAAAATCGAATGGGTATGTATTTTGTCGCCCGGCTATAGCGAATTATGCCGGTCCAGCACCCTAACACGCTGCGTAACACACTTCCCATTATACAACCTGAATACTTTTGAAGGATACTCCTAATCCATTGCTTCATATGTTTGAAAAATTTGTCTGCTCAACAACTTGAATAACGCAATGAATGTTGTTGTACTGTCAAAATAAAATGCATTGCTACTGATATTGTGTTACGCAATTACCCCGCCGAATAAGTATTTAGCACGCCATAGATTCGACTTTCAAATCATAGACCACGAGTCTGAATTTCCTAAAATGATTATGAAGTGATGAGTTCTTAAGAGGCTCTTCGACTGGAGTTGGAATTACCACTAAGTAGCACAAAGTTTCATCGATATCGGTCAGTTTCCAAACTTCTTAAAAAACGGAAGGTAAAGTTGTAATCGATTGTCAAGCCATCGCCTGTCTGTAATTCGATAACTTACTTTGAAACAAAGAGAAAAAGTGCACTTCCTTCATTGCCATTTGAATTCATTCTCACAATCTTGCGAATCAATCTCAGTTTTATTGACCGTTCCCTCTTAAGTTATTGGTATAAGAGTTTGATGATCCCGTAAAAGTTTTACGACGAATTTTGTTTGTCTGCTCGTCTATAAATCTTTGAAGGACGTTTAGTATTTTCAGATTTGTGCTGTATTTTCTTGGAAACACTTTTCTGATTAAATCTAAACTACTACGTAAGGGATATCTTTGACTGCAACATTGTCTGCTACATAATCTCTTAATTGCATTGGACGGGTAGAACCTATAAAATAATAGCATAGCTATAAAATAATAGCATAGCTATAAAATAATAGCAAGTATAAGCCTATAGCGTTCCCACTGCCGGGACACAGGCCTCCTCTCTGTGAGAGGGAGTGGGCCGTAATCCACCACGCTGGTATGCGGGTTGGTTGATGTCACAATGTCTTCGAATTTTTGGTACTAGGACATGTGGATTTACATACGATGTTTTCCGTCACCGTTTTTGAGTGCAATGGTGATAAAATAAATTACATCAAAGTAAAGAAACTGCCTGGGTTCGAATCCACGACCTACATACAACGTGTAAGTCGGCCACCACTGGGGTAGGTACCATTGCTCTCACGTATAAAATAGATGATGTTTATTTACATCTGTATAAAATGAACCCAGTCGATTATACATTATTAAATGAACACTTTACTGACAAACATAAAATGTATTTTTTTTTCAGGATGGGTAATCATCAAATGGCCCTCCTGCTCTGGGTGGAGCGGAAGGGAGTGTCAGACTCTTACTGACTAAAACCCACCCGTGTTCCTTCCTTAGCCCTTTATGTTCCGGACCAGCGGTAACCCTTTCGGACAATCCAGCTGAAAATAAAATGTATTACATGATAATTCAGACGTCACTGAAGCATGGAAATGCAAACACATCAAAAATGAAATAATAATTTATGTACAAACCCATCGATCAAAGCAAACTGCATTAACCGCTGAAACTATTTCATAAATGTAAATATTTGTCACAGTTTTTCCTTGATTAGCATAAAATCAATCATTTTTATCGTTTCGACTGACTGCACTTGAGCGGCCGGCAACTTGTATGAACTATCGCACACTAAAATCGGGCTGCATTTAGGGTTCATTTTTGTTTAACCTATACTGCCTATACTATCCCACTGTTGGGCAATTGCCTCCCACAAGTCCTTCCAGAAACTCTTTTCCCGCGACACCTCGAACTAGCCCTCGCGGTACGCGTCCAGAAGGCCAATTCTCGTAATTTAAAACGTTCCAAATCTAGTCGCAGTCTCATCTCGAAAACAAACAAATGTCAAAAATGTAGGGAAACTAGAGGTATTTTTGACAGATTGAGACTGAGATCCGATTGTAAACATTCGTAAAATTACGAGAATTGCCCCTCTGGTCATCTCGCCACCGCTTTCTGGGCCGACCTCGGCGCCGCCCATCTCATCTAGCGTTATCATTTCGAAATTTGAAAAGTCCTGACAAAAAGCCAGACATTTGCAAAAAGACCGAACATTTTACTTTTGAGTGATCATTAAATATTTTTATTTAAAAAAAATCCCCTTATCTCGAAAAGGCCAGACAAAATCCGGAGAGGGGGTCTAAAAGCCGGACATGCCCGAAAAAATCCTCAACGGATGGTAAGGCAGGTCTCGTTTTTAGGGTTCCGTTTTTTCATTATGATGTACGGAACCCGGCTGTAATGTGCGCTTAGCTTTAGCATCGCTTGAAACGTCACCTCGTAATGAGCGTGCGCGTACATAATGAATCATCATTATTGACACAAAGCCGTCGCAAAACAAACATGCCTAGCAAACATCATAATTTCGATGTGTGACTGTCGACAATTTTGCGATATGACATCAGATTTCGTTTGACATGACGAATTGACTGACTTTAAAGTGGGTAAATGGTATGTCATTATTAGCTTTAAATTCAAATTATCTGTAATATGTAACTATGCGTAAATACGGCACATCAGATTTCAGAAAAAGTTTAGTCTCTTTCTAAAACTCAAAGTGCCTTAATAAAGTCCCCAGCTAGGCAACTTTGAGCTTTATTGTATTATATATATGTATTGGGTTACTGAAAACGTCACACAGTGAGTGTGGTTACTGTCTGATCATTAGCGAGTCCCATTCCATTTTTATTTATTTGTTCTTTTGGGATGAAACCAATTTAAAACGGACTAAATACAGGAGAAATACACTTCGTAATGGTTTTTACGTATAGGTACACCACATGGTCTTCAATTGTTTGAAAAAATGCGTTGGATGAAAATGGGTTTTAATGTTAAAATTTTCTTGTACCATATTGAACAATTGGAGTGGTTAAAAACGAGGAGCACTTTTACCAGTGTACTTTGGAACTTCTTAAATTAACATTATTCCATGAACGTTGTCATTATTGAGCAATGTAAATCAGCATTTTCTGACATTATTTAGGTTACATTACTTACAAGATGTCATCCCGATGTCGTCATCATTAAAATTATCATAAGAAAATTTGCAAAAGAGAAAAGAATAATTATTTTCTCCAAAAATATTATTTTTCTCTTTTATTTTTAACATCGAGTTCTGCTTCTACTTGAGGCTTGAGTGTCTGACAACGGGGACAAGTGTCGTGGACGATCTACAACAGAATTCTTTTTGTTTGGCCAAGAAGTGAAATTTCCCTATTTGCATGACATTCAAATATTTATAGCGCGCTCGAACAAGCTATTATGTAAATATAAGTGCCCTGTGAAGGTGCAAATGTGGGCAAAATATGAACGGGAAAATATACGCAGGATTTTTATAAAATTAACTGTTAGTACTTTTGAAGTAATGTTTTAACTACATTACTGAGTCATTATTGTAATGGCTTTGCTAATCATCCGTCAATATGGTTCAGGGACAAATTCGGTTATGCCTACTAAAAACGGTAATTTAGGTCAACTGAAAAATAGGTCATAGGGTCAGAGGCATAGGACACATTATTCTTGGTATTCTGCAGTATTTTTGTGGTCATAAAATGTCTGCTTGAATCCTAAAAAACAAAACAAATTTCCCATAATTTTTCCCACCTTTTTTGCAAAAGTGGAATGAAAACGCTTAATTGGATAAATAAACGTAAGTATTTTGTTTACTTTTTTCCTTTCTAACGGAGGTGGTTTTGGAAAATGCAAGTCAACATTATCTCCTGATTTATCTGAAACGTTTACTCAAATCCGTTGATACGCATCTCAAGTATCATTATCATCTCAGCAAGATTCTCAATTACTCTGCAACTCGATGCGAACAATCTGTTAGGCCAATAATCCGATAAATCTATGGAATGGCTGCAATCTGGATGCTACTCGACCGTAGCTGCAGAGACAATCGATTTTATTAATTATAGCAGACGGTGAATGACCGCCACACTGAGCCTACAAATAGCGAGATTATTTCAGAATGATTCTGTAATAAACATAATATTGTGTGAATAAATTATATCCTTTTATAATTTCAGAGAAGAATTTTTTGGGACTGTAGAAAAAATACAAATAAAACGACTATTTGAAATAAAACTGTAGGCAAGTGCGGCAGTTTACAATTTTTTTTTCAACCTTTTATAGAGAATAAAACAAAAATTTACACGTTTAAAATAATGACATACATATGACAAAGTGGACATTAATATAGGATTTCTTTATCTTAGGAAACTTCCTAAGATAAAGAATGATACTTCTCCAGAACAGAAAGGGCTTTCGAGAAAATAGCCAGAAAAAAGATATATAACCCTCGTACCGAACTTAGGACCGCAAATCCGGCTAAGAATGGATTTGGAGCTAAGTTACTATCTTATCTTTCAGCTTCTCTGCGAGTTATGATGTCACAACATTATTATGGAAAGTTTTTACTACATACTTACTTTTAGCCTACTTTTTGGTAAGCCATCAAAGGGTAAAATAACTTAGATTTAAGGTAGGTACGTAGGTTTGTTTAACCCAGAATGAACTGTAACCACAAACAGTATTAATACTAGGCCGGTCTAGACAGTTATTAATGAGACAGTAAAATGTTGTTGGGCATGTGTAACAATTATTTATATGAAGGTATTTATCATTTTATGTATTTCCAGCACGATAACAAATCTTAATTTATTTATTTGTGCACAATTTATTACGATAAGAATACTGTAGGCATAATGCCGCCAGTAACAGAAATACCCCCCGTACTAGTTCACACTGTTTATTACAGTGATGATATTAGTATTTAATTATTATGAAAATTGAGACGTTTTTATGAAATTCTAGTTATGTTCAGACGGAGAGAATCCACGACGATATGCACACGAAAAAAAAAGAAGGGCAGATTATTTTATTGAAAAAAAAAAAAACACTGGCACTCCGGTAGTGCCGACAGAAGTGAAAACTTGAACAATTACGAGTGTATTTTGTGAATCGTCTTATAAACAAAACACGCGTGTTAAGGTGTGTTCCTTATTTTATAGGGTTTTTTGCAAATCAGGTATGATGACCAAAGTGACTGGTTTATTCTTCTCGTGAAAGGAATTTATTCAGATTTACAAATAAGCACACAGTTATATATCCGTGGTTCAGCGCCATCTCGTCGTTGTTGGATGAACTACGTAGTTAGTACGCGAGGCCCTCGTAGTTCTTCCCGATGTGCATAGATGGCGCTGTCCTCAACAACGCGCGTCTTAAGTTTTACGTCTGACGTTAGTACGCGAGGCCCTCGTAGTTCTTCCCGATGTGCATAGATGGCGCTGTCCTCAACAACGCGCGTCTTACGTTTTACGTCTGACGTTTTACGTCTTACGAATTTTCGATCAGGGTCACGTGACCTGACGCGAATTTAGAAGTTTTTACCCATTCCAAAAAAAGTACACAGCGCCGCTAAAGAAGTTTTCACTTCAAAAATAATAGTAATAAGTGTTTTGGCTTCCAAAAATTTTCTCAATATTGCGAGCGATAAACCCCAAAAAAGTGAACCTAAATCTGGAAACTGCCATAAAAATTACAGCAGCCGCGTTTTCATGAATATTTTCATAAAATAGTTTTGCTTCGGGATCTACCTAAAGTTTTTCGTTTTAGCAGTGCAGAAAGCTCCTACGTGGCGATACTACTCGTAATGTTTTAAGTATTGGCATGATTCATGTATGAATAAATAACGAAGGCAAATATTGTTCGTTTCATATTTTTTGAACAAACGGCTGGCTGTACGTAATTTTTTTTTACTTCTAACTATGAAATCCGAATCAGCATTCAGACCGTTTCTTGACCGTTTCATGTTCATGTTTTCTGTACTAAGGTTTTTTTATTAGTCAGTTATTAAAAGCATTTTTATTGGTCTTTGAATCTTAAATAAATATGAGCAATTGCAATGTCATAAATATTAAAAATGTCTGCCACCATTTCGAATTTTTAGGAAAATATTATTTTAAAATTATTTAGACATTTACTATTTACTTTTGGTGTCACAAAATATGTTTATGTCGCCGATTGAAATAAATTATTCAGAGCTTCAATTATTAAGAGCTCTGGCAAATCTTTCATAAAGCATTAAGAAAGAAAACGATAAAAGTAAAATTGCTACCCCCTTTCTATTTAATTGACACTAAATCTTTGAGCCGTCTAGTCGTTAGACTGAAAAGCAATTTGATAAAAATTGCATTCGTAAACTATTTCGTGCGATCATGATACGTTGAAGCACGTTTCATATAAAATTGAACGCTTATTACATTGCTTTTTATACTGCACTTACTTTTGTCTGCCTCTACACCCAGCGACGTGAAAATAGCCGTAAAAATGGCACATTTTTCATAGTGTTCTCTGAACTCGTTCAGCCTGAGTAAATGACTTAAGTGGTCATACTCTTACCTATTATTGTTAAGTATACGTATACAGCATATATCAGAAAGGTGTGGTCATATTAAGGCACCCGTGCAAGCTGTCAAGCTAAACAAATCTCTCCATGGGACCAACATCGTAATCGCGAATAAATAATATCAGCCGTCCCATAGAATAGAATAGAATAGAATACTCTTTATTACATACATACAGACATACATTCATTTAGTTTTAGGTATTGTAGTTTTGTATGGGATAGTTGATATTTTTGTTAAAGATTACCTAATGCCTATAACTAGGGTTGATCTGCATTTTTCAAAGCGTGACAATATTCATACTGAGCGTCTAAAGGTTGGGTTAACCTACAAGACTGGCTCGAAACATCGTCATCGTATCGCCAAAAACAAGACAGCTTACCCTCGTACCCATGTGGCGATTTTTTATCGAGCTCTAAATTTTCAAAGCCCTGCTTAGCGAAGAGATTTGAAAATCCAGCAGGGTTTTCTTTCACGCACTGGGATAAAGAAAGAAAGAAAGAAAAAGTATTTATTGCGTTTTTTTTTAATGCCCTCTGCTTGATTCCCAATGTTCGGGTGAACATCAAGAGTACGCACTAATAATCACGCGGGATTACAGAGCTCTTCGAGAAACTAAGGTTCTTTCCGTGATGTTCCAAATCAGACTATTTCAAACATATCAGTTTAGAAAAATACTATCACCCAAATATATTATTTCTTAGGGTTTCGTACCCAAAGAGTGCCAAAGGAACCGTATTACTAAGTCTCCGCTGTCCGTCCGCCCGTCTATCTGTCTGTCAGCGAGCTGTATTTCATGAACCGTAAAAGGTAGACAGTCGAAATTTTCCGAGTGTGTATTTCTATTGTCGCTATAACAGCTAAAAATAAAAGATAAATAAAGTTAATAAAAATTAAAGCGATACAAGTACCTAACATCTTCCTTTGGGCGTTTTTTGTCTTGTGGCACGGAATCCTTTGTGTGCGGAATGTTCCGTCTCGTACTTGGCCGAGTTTTTAAGTAAATTCAGTGAATAGATTTGGGAGATTTAACTAAGTTGTTAATGAGAAAAAAAGGTTCCTTTTTCATGTAGAAAGAAGATCATAATAATTGTTATGCGTAGAAAAGGTAACTGATATTATAGGTATTAAAACGTTTTATGATATCATAAATATAAAGCGTTATACGAGAATATCTTTAATGCCTTCATTATTCTTAACTGCTTTATTTAGGTACACGTATTATCTACGGGTAGATAATTATTATACCTACCACTCATGAGGACACTCTCATGAAAGCTGAGAAAGATAAAAATATCGAGTATCTTGACTTAGCACACGAGGTTGTTGACATGTGGGATGTGGACTCTGCAATCATTATACCGATAATCGTTACAGTAAATGGCTTAATAGCGGAGAGCCTCGCCCAACACATCGGAAGGCTATAATTGCGCGGCTGAGTCAAGGGCTTCATTCAGAAAGCAGTACTCCTAGACACGGCACACATAGTGAGGAGGTGCCTTTCTCAAGAGCCCTGATCACCGGCAGCTTGGCAGCCTGTTTCTGATACTGGCCGATTTTTTATAATATAATTTAAATATATAATTGGTATGAAAACGTAATAAAATAATATAATAATATTAATTTTTCATTAAGGCTCCTACAAACAGGCGCGACGCGCGACGCCAATCGCGCACGACACAAAGGCACCGGTCGTTTCGCGACTTGCGGTGCCTTTGTGTCGCGCGCGATTTTATCGCGTGTCACGCCTGTTTGAAGGAGCCTTTATTGTGATACTGCAATGTTGATACAGTTATTGTTTTCGTAGATAATAATTATTGGACAGCAAATAAAATTGTGTCAGAGGAGGCAAAATGTTCAAGTTCGTTAACTATTAAAGCTCTATCTTTATAGGGTTAATAGTTAGCCAAAATTCTCAGCGACAAAGTACCAGGCTGTCATAAATCTAGAGCAGTAGATAAATTAATCAGTTCAGTGTACACCTACCCTCACATGACATCACTTCATTACATGCATACCCACGTAGACCGGCACTTGTGTTGGCATTCCCCTAGAAATGTCGACATCGAGCATCGATTGGATTAGGTTGACCTATGTCACTTCAATGTTTACAGTCCCCAGACTATTTGACGTTTGAGCAACGAATATTGTGTTTCCTATTGGCTCGAGCCCTTTTTGTAAAGGATTGATTGGGATATTCTTTTTTGATATGAAGAACTTGAATATCTTTTTATCCTGGTAGCTACATTGTCACACTAGTCTTTAAAAATAAAAATGAATGTTTGTATGTTTGTCCTCTATGTGTTCCGAAACCATTGGTCAGATTATGATGAAATTTTGGTATGGTGTTCTCGGGACGCCCGTGAGGGTTCCTAATTATTAAAACATGGGAAGAATTAAAAAAAAAAGTTTGATGAGCAATTTTTCGTTTGTAATGATCCGGAATTAAATCCACGTAGAAAACCACTAAAAGGGGCATAGGGTGGTGACATAGATTAAAAGAATATTATTCATTATTGCTACAAGTAAAAAAAAGCAAAAGAAAAAGTGAATAAAGTAGGTCGAAATTAAGAAAAGCGTTTCTGCATCCCCCCCGTCCTCCTCTGTCCTTTGGGTGTACCTACAATAATAAGAAATATAAGCTTAAATAGGAGTAACCTGTTTACAAAATACAACAAGGCCATGAAAAAATGAAAGCCAAGAATGCTTGCTAAAAAGCCAAGAGACAAATATTCAATAGCCCAAAAAATATTCCTGAAAATTAATTATTCCGAAGTGACTAAACGAATTGTTTGTTTAATGGCGACCGTGATTCGTGTTTTCTTTGACACTCCCAGTTTTATTTGGTTGGCTTTACTCAGAAACAGCATTCTTTCCTTCATAATACAGTTAGGTAGCTACGTTGATAATTATGAAGCGACGGAGACAAATTAAGTAGGCTGTTTAGGGCAAAAAGCGTCAGGGTAGCCCGCAATTTTTATTTTTACGTTTTTGCAATTTGCAGGCCTGTATCAGGTTGTAGGTTCAAATAAATCATGACAAATGGCGAAATCATGACATTTGAGGCCAATTCTAACTCAATGACTTTTATTGCTGATTCTAATTATAATTCTGTTAAACAAATCAAGTATATTGACTTGACTCGCGAGGTTATCGACATGTGGGATGTGGGTTAATAGCCTGAAGAGGCTCTCGTTGGGCAGCTGGATCAAGGGCTTGATTCAGAAAGCGGTACTTCTGGACACGGCTCGCATTGTCAGGTGGTTCCTCTCTCTGGAGCCCTGACCGCCGGTAGCTTGGACCCTGTTCCCGATACCTGTAGGCTAATATTTTGTATATTTTTTGTATTTACAAAAATATTTAAAAATATATTTAAAAGTACAAGTATTATAATTATGTAAAGTCATATTTGTTTAGGTCGCATTAGGTTTTTAGTCTAGCAAAAGGAATTTAATGGTTTTGAAAATAAATGGTACCTATTGTTTTTTAGTAGGGCGTAAAACTGTTTAAGAGTTCAAAGTAGGTGTCGCCGCCAAATTTAAACTTGTATAGTTCTTTGAAAGAATTTGTTAGGTAATTTAGTTACAAACTAATTATATTTTCTTCAGTAGTTTGCTGAAATAGAACACATTATTATAAAGTTTAATGTTCTGAGCTTTAAAGCTGTAATAACGATAAATGAGATAGTAGGGTAAGAGTAATTTTATTTTTTTAATATTATTTAAAATAATTTTTCCTCAATTTTCATGATTGAACCTACCACTGTTTGTCTCTGCATCACCCAAAGCTTGACTGGTAGAAAACGCCTATGGTATTAAGTCGACCTCTGTACATTTATGGGCTTGAAGTATTAAATAAATAAGTTTTAGCTTTAGAATTTGTAGGTAGTAATAATATATTAATATTTATCAACTTGATGATTTGATGATCTGAATAATAATTATTATTCAAGGACATCTCACACAGATTATGTAATGCAGACTATGTTAACTTTTAGCAATGTAGAAACTACACAGGGTTGCCTGGAAGAGATCGCAGAAAGCGACAAGGCCGCCCATTGTATGTTTTGTATTCATAATCGTATTTTTTTGTTATGTATTTTCTGGTGTACAATAAAGTATATATAAATTAATAAATAAACTATTAATTAACTTTTGCAAAAAATAAAGTTTAGAAAATATGTAGTTTTAATGCAACCTTAAAACTAAACCGAATTCTTTATGCATGAATTTAAAAGTTTCAGAAAGTTAAAACAGGATTATGTAAACCGTAAAACTTATATTTTATAACCTGAGGGAAAAATGTTTTCCACGTAAAATTACTGGTATTTTGCGTGACTAAACCTTGGCGCAAAATTTCGCCCATATCTTAAGCTTTTATTTTGTAAAATGTGTTATTGGTTTCGAATGTAGGTACGAGTTACAATTTCCAGCGCAGTTAACTTATTTTGTATCTTGTTTACCTTTAGAGTTTTGGTAGGTAACCCTCAAAGACAATATTTATTTATCGGTTTCTAGTAGTGGCTTCATGCAGTTCTAGAAATATCCAACACTACAGATGATAAAGTCCAATATATGAAATTAATCAGTGTATGTCCCTAATTACACTTCTGCCTATAACAAAATACTCTCACACACACACACAAAGCTAAAATAAATCTCCACAAGGCATCATTAACCCTCGTTACATTAAAACTTATTACTCTCTAAATCATACATACGTAATCACGTACATTACACGCGACGATAATGGATTCTCATTTTCAGCAGCGAACGTACTAAAGCCTAACCAGTAACCAGCATAACCAACGAGGCTAGATCACGAGATATTTCCTGAAATACATACTTCCCGCAAATATGGACAGCATTGCCGTGGAAACACGCGATGGATTTGCGTCAATTATTTTGTGTTTGTTACAGTGTTCAAGACTTCGTTTGAATACAGTTACGAAACTGTCATACAGTTTGCGCATGGATAGCTTATAGCTATGTTTTAATAACGTTGTTAGAACTAAATATATAGGTATAGGTGAATATGTTCTCGTTCTGACTATTCTGATCATGAATATAGGATCACGGATCACGGATCTACATAATCGTGGTCAGAGCTTTTTTCAGTCCGGATTTAAGACATTGCTTAAAAACGTCTAGCGACAGATTTTTTTTTTCAATATCTTTAAAACTTTTTTTAATAAAAAAATAGAAAAACTGAACTAGCTAGGTGCTGTCAAAACTAGGTGTATTTTTAGTGTCCGTAACTCCACGCCCGAGGCGTCAATTTACATACCTACGAAAAACTAGGTGTAACAAGTAATTGTAGTAAATAGTCTTATTGATAGAAAATGAGCCAGCTAGAAACTCAAATAATTCTTACGGACCTCTTCTTAAGAATAACAACAATTTAACGAAACGTTTGTTACTTAGTCATTTATTTAAGTTTCAAACTTGACATGTTTTACAAGACAAGGTTCGGTTAATCTAAATAAATAATCCACTTTCCAAAAATCGTCTCTTCTTCAGCCTTTCCTCACCCAATGCTGAGTGTAGGTATCCTGCAATGCACGGCACTCTTCTCTGTCTCTAGCCTTTCTAAGCTAGAGTCGTCCAGCAATCAGGACGTCGGTCCACCTCATCAGCTGTCTGCCCACACTTTTACTACCAGGTCTCGGTCTCGGTCTCCAAAAATCGTAGTTTCTTGCTAATTTCTCACAAAGCACTTTACTTTTTTTTATCTGTTACGCAACAACAACGCACTTTACACATAAAAAAAGTGTAGTAAATGGTAATAGGTACCTACATTCTTTCTTTCTTTTCCAAACTGCAAATAAACCTGTACAGCAATCAACCACTTTCAAACTCTGAAACCCGATGACGAATCTCGCACACTCGTAAAGCACTTTACATTCGACCCGACTACATCGATAAGCGTCACCCGAGCTGTATATGAATAATTCATGATACCGGCGTAAGTATTGGAAACCGAAAAACCTGTAATATGGATAATATGACACGGAACTTATGTGACCTCTTTATTTATGCTTGCTTTACAGGTAGGTTTGTAGTAAGTGTAGATTATCGACCGGTAGTTGTAGAGTCTCGTTTTTATGTAGGACATAATCATAGTACATTAAATGTTCTTAATTTTATTCAATTGTATCATCACATTATGCCACGCGTGGCGTGCAAATATTAATTTCATATATTTATTACAGGACTAGCTGTGCCCGCGACTTCGTCCGCGTGTAATAGTGACTTTTCGGGCAGCATATTTTGAATTACATATACCGTCGTTTGGTTAGCTAAAAATTTACTTTACAGTAATGCTTCTCTGTATACGATATTTGACGTATGGCCATCGGGCATGAAAGCATACAGGCTCCTAGGATTGCTAACCCGTGACAGAGCCACATACAACTGACCGTGCGAGAAACAGCTGATACTTAGATCTACACCCACAACTTTCAGCGTCTGACCTTGGGCTTTATTAATTGTCATCGCAAAACATAGGCTGACTGGAAACTGGACTCGTTTAAAACTAAATGGAAAATTGTTTGGAATGAGAGGAATCCGAGGAATGAGAACACTTTCACCTTTTCCACACCCTGTTAAAATCTCTGCTTCTATCAGATTTCGTTGTTAATTGGTCACTTTTAACCTGGTTCCATTGCAAAGTTTTGGGGGGCTTAAATTTCTAAGAAGCATTATGGGTACGCCTACTTTTAATTTTATTTTATGTGCTGGTAGTCCAGGAGCATTGAGGGATTCTAAAAATTCTACTGGGTAGCTTGTAGATTCTCCTTCTTACATGACTCTGTTAATGGAGATATACTCAACATAATCCCCCGGAACATAGCTCAAAATTTCAGCGTTTATTGTTGCTGCTTGGTCGTTGTACGTGCGTTCGCTACGAATAACTGAATCCTTATGGCAGCGGCGTGTTTTTTTTTTTTTTTAACTATGGCATCTCGTAGTTGACCTTGAGAGGTCGTGACTACTTAACCGGACTATCCTGTGGCTGCCTTGAGAGAACTCAAAGCCTCCAGCCAGGGGCTTAAATTAACTAAGTATACTAAGTGACTACACGCTAAGGGCACCCCCTGTGGGGTACGAACCTCGGCTTAGGGCATCGCTGGGGAGAGGGCAGCAAGTTGAGATATTAGGCTGGATCGATTTTTGATTATTTAAGAACGATGGGGTCGGCTTTTCTTAATTGACTACTATGAGAAGAAAGGCCGAAACAAACTCAGAGGTCACAGTCGGGAATTTAAATCTACAGGCTCAGCTGCGGCGCGGGCTGGCACTACATCGAGCAAGGGTCGGTGGGGAGGGTACGCCACGATAGCGGCGGTAAGACCCTTTTTGAGGAGTGGCTAGAGAGGCGTCATGGCGCCGTCACCTACGGCCTGACGCAGGTCCTCACTGGACACGGAAGTTTTGGGAGGTTCCTGCACATAATCAGGCGGGAGGAAACGCCCGGGTGTCACCATTGCCAGGATCGCCCAGAGGACACGGTGGAGCATACGGTGGAGGTCTGCCCCGCTTGAGCGGAGCACCGCCGTGTCCTCGTTGAGGCGATCGGCAGCGGCGGCGACCTCTCGCGTCCGGGCCTGTTTCAAGCCATGGTCCGGGGCGAGAGGGAGTGGGGGGCAGTCGCCTCCTTCTGCGAAGCAGTCATGCTAGCGAAGGAGGCGGCGAGACGGCTGAGGGAGAGAGCCTCCCGTCCCAGCCGCCGCGGGAGATGCTCCGGGCGTCGGGAGCCGCGCGACGACTCCCGGCCACCGTAGGCGCGGGCCTGCGGGCAGTGAGTAATGGGTAGCTCACCGTCCGATCAGGACCAGGCCCGTGCCGGACGGCGCATACGTGTTCCACGCGCGCCTCAAAGAGATGTCAGCAACATTCGGAGGGGCCCGTCAGGGCCGAAGCCTGCCGGGTCAGCGGGATTGTCCGAAAGGGTTACCGCTGGCCCCGAACATAAAGGGCTAAGGAAGGAACACGGGTGGATTTTAGTCAGTAAGAGTCTGACACTCCCTTCCGCTCCACCCAGAGCGGGAGGGGTCATTTGATGATTTCCCAAACTGAAAAAAAAAAGCGTCGTTGGGGCAGACAGCGGCGTGGCTCTCAGCGCGCTTTATATAGCCACGGACGCGCAGGCGCGAGGCGTGTCGTGTACGTACTCTGATAGAATACCTTAACAAAATGTTCGCCGTGATTCTTTAAATTGACATAACTTTTTTATTTATGAACCGATTGACATGAAATAAACACTAAATGTTAAGTGAAGCTTACTAAAATATATTAGTAAAAACCGTATCTGAATCGAATAAGCCGTTTCTGATATTAGCGTGCACAAACACACAGACAAACAGACAAACAGACAAAAAAAAAGTAATTACAATTTCGGGTTCGGCATCGATATAATAACAACTCCTGCTACTTTTTTTTTATATATTTCTATTGTACAGACACCACTTTTCTACAATTTTATTATATGTAATATAGATAGAGATTATTCGGTCAGTATTGACATTAGTGATTGCATAATTACGAATTCAAATTTGAGGCATGTCAGTCAAAAATAATATTATAATAATTACAGTTTATTTAGGATGTCAAAGTATAACTTAAACTTATAAGTTAAAGGACTACTTCAATGATTCAAATAGTCGTTTAAAATATACTAACCAATATTATAAATTCGAAAGTGATTATGTTTGTTTCTTTGATTCCGTTTCACACTTAAACGACTAAAAAACGGAATTGGATGAAATTTGGCACATGGGTAGACCGTGACATGGGTTAGAACATGGAATATTTTTTTATCCCGATATTTACACGGGATTGAGACTTATGCAGAGGAAACAGCGGGGTTCAGCTAGTAATAATATAATTCGCAAAACTGAACCCTAATTTGTTTGAACTAAACTGTTAATATCAACATTAGTAAAAATAGTTCTTTCGGTGCCGCTAAAATTTAAGAATATTTGGTATTATGAATAATCTATCTATTCTATATAATAACTTCTTTGTTGTGACCAAATGATACTACCTAAAGTGAATACAACAATACTGTCATGTACAGGTTTTTCAATATTATAAATATAATGTACTTGTACAGATGCCAGCACATCAAGCTACTACAATCTGTCAAATTTCTTTTATAGATTTTCAACGTTATCGCTATAGCATAAGGTTCAAAATTGATTGGGAAAATTTGACAGTTTCGGGTAGCTTGAGCGTCTGTACAGACGCCAGCACATCAAGCCAACCCACTCCCTGTCGCCGAGACGAGGCGTGTGTCCACTTACAATATTGCCATCGAATATAAAACCTCCTTTTGAAATTGTTATTCTCAAAAAATAAAAGAAATTCTTTCTAGAAATTAAAGTTATTTTTCACTTTGTAGTGTTTCTTTTGGAAATCGCTTGTTTTTTTTTTTTTGTAAAAAAGTTTTTATTTTTCACTTTTTAGTTTTACCTATCTACCCCAAACAAATTCATATATCACTACTTGCTATGTGAATATCAGTGGCAGAAAGCTATTGAACACATCTGCCTAACCCTACAGGCGTAATGTTATGATGTGTGATTGCGTAAACAATGCATACGTATGTTATAGCAGCAATCGCGGTTGATTTGCTGGCATTTATTGAAGAGTTCCGTCGTCTGTCTCCGAAACTTATCATCAGATCTTTACGAAATTTAAATGGGACCATTTCGGAATAAAGCTCTTTTCACAAAAAAAAGATATTTGCAAATCCGTCTATTTACGATGGCGTTATGCCCGAACATACAAAAAAAAATAGAAACATCCGAATTGAGAACCTCCTCCTTTTTAGAAGTTGGTTAAAAATACGAAATTATTAATTTCATGGATGAAGCTGACAGCAATTTTTAGTCAAATAAATTCTGAAGCGTCTGGTACGAAATTTAATTTCGTTATTTTCGTCTAAAACTTTTGATATTTTATTCAAATTCAGCGTAGTCAACTTGTTTTCGTCTGATGCGTAAAATTAAATATTGTTGAGTAAAAACAAGTGTTTATGAGGTGATGTTGTTTGCTTAGGTTTGTTTATATTGACGTTAAAACTAATAAATTCAACTTTACGGTGCATTAATTTAAGCTGACTTTAAATGTGATTCTGGAAATGTATGTATACAGCTTACGAGTAAGCTGAGCGGCTTAAATTGTAATCGCCTTTGTCCGATTACCATTTGAATGTAAATGTGGCTTTTATTTAGGCTTTGCAAATATATTTTTATGTAGTGCATAGTAAGCATTTATTTTTAAATATATCGCTCGTGCATATTAAACAAAGCGCACAAATTAGTCAAAACAGTTTTTTATAGACTTCTATCAAGGAGGAGGTGCTCAATTCAGATGTTTAGGTATATATACGTATTTTTTATGTATGTTCGGGCATAACTCTGTCATATATAAACCGATTTGCGCAATTATTTTGTTTCTTCGCAAGAAGTTTATTCCGAAATAGCCCCATTTAAATTTCATAAAGCTCTGATGATGAGTTTCGGACACAGACAACGGAACTCTTCAATAAATGCCAGCAAATCAACCGCGATTGCTGATATCGCATATGTATGTATATTTTAAGCAATCACACAACATAACATCACGACACGCCTGTACCTTCTAAATGGGTATGCAGATGTGTTCAGTATACCACGGTACAGCCTCATTTTTGTCAAAGTTGTTATTGGGGTAGGTTAATCTAAATATTCTTTCATTTTTTAATGGATAAGGTATATTTTATGCACTTTGCTTGGGTAGTTTTTGAATTAGCTTCAATACTACGATTTTTTTCCACTTAGTTCATATTGATGATGTTTTAATAGCTTCCTGTCACTGATATTCACATAGCAAGTAGTGTTATATGAATTTGTATGGGGTAGGTACAACGAAAAAAATGAAAAAAAAAGTCAAAGTCATAGTTTGGACGAAAATGTACAGTAAAAACTTTTTTACAAAAAATAAACAACCGACTTCCAAAAAAACCACTACGAGGTGAAAAATTAGGTACTTTAATTTCGGAAGACGGTGTCAAAAAACGAAAAGGCGGAACCAACGACACCGACTTCCGAAATTAAAGTCATTTTTCACCTTGTAGTTTTTTTTTTAATTAGGTTGTTTTTTTTTGTAAAACAGTTTTTACAGTAGGTACATTTTCGTCCGAACTATGACTTTGACTTTTTTGTTTCGATTATTTTCATAACTAGCCTGTTTGGTCCCACTGCAGGGAAAACGCCTCCCGCTTTTTTTTCCACACAATTCTGTCTTTTGCTAGTGCTGGGCCAATCCTTACAGTAGGAGTCAAGGTGGTATCGTTACCTTCGTGTCGGCCTGCCGCGATGACGCCGTGCATTTAGTTGTACCCATTCGGTGGTTCTCTTAGCCCATTTGTCATCTGACATGCGGCAGACATGTTCGGCTCAGTATCACTTAAGCTTTAGCACTTAGGCTTTCTGGAGGTAACGTCCGTGATCTTGGCTTTGGCGCGTAGTGGTGTGTTCCTTATATGGTCCGAAATTCGAGCCCCAGGTTACTGCGCTCCATGACTCGTTGATTATTTTCATAGAGTGATTTAATCACTATGGTACTTTTTAAAATTCCACGCCCAGAAAGTGCTAATTGGTTGCCTATTTTGTGAACTCAGCAGTAGATATTTGTCAGGGTGTTTAAATGTCGCGTGAAAGCGTTCGTATTTCCAGGCGTTTGTCCATTATTTACTATTACAGAGATCCATCTATCCATGTCAGCCGAAAAACGTATTCTACATTAATGGATGGAACATATTGCGAACCAACGATGGTACCTTTTATTATTGTGTACCTATTGCAATTTGTCTGAATGTGCAAAAGAGGCAGCATGATGGATCTGATAAATTAGTTTTTATTTATAATATGTCAACTCTGTACGTGGTACAAAATTAGTTTAGTCTTATAAACTTTCCGTTATTTTTCCTACAATTGAGTCTTCATCGCAAGACAATGCATAATAATATACATATTCAGCCTACAATGTTCCCACAGCTGGGACACAGGCCTCCTGTCTGTGAGAAGGAGTGGGCCGTAATTCACCACGCGGGCCCAGTGCGGGCTGGTAGATGTCACATGTCTCCGAATTTTTGGTTCTAGAACATGCCGGTTTCCTCACGATGTTTTCCTTCACCGTTTTGAGAGCAGTAGTAATTAATTGAATACACAAAATATATATGTCTGCCTGGGTTAGAACTTGCGACCTACAACTGGTAAGTTCGAGCCGATACCACTTGGCCACCACTGCAGGATCAAAATGGTTAAATGGGGGTTTCTGAAAGCTTACTTAGCTTTTTAGCTCCCAAAGATCTTCAAAGATCTTCCCCATACTTTTGATTTAACATCTAAGTTAAATCAAAAGTATGGGGAAGATCTTTGCCCAGCTGAGGGACAACATCATCATCATTTCTGTGCTTCTCGCATCCAGCAGATTCCCGCGGCCTTCATTAGGTCAGCGGTCTAAGTTGTGGGAAGCCTTCCAACCCTACATCTTCCGGTTCGCGGTCGCCACTCTAAAACCTTTCGGCCATATTGGCCAACTAAATAGGTTAAGTAAAAAAAAATGTTAAATCGAATGTAAACTTTTTTAATACTACAATTAAGCTATCACAACATTACAGCTTTCATGCGATTTGAGAGCAAATTAACTCACTCACAAAGTTAAATAAACGAGACACGAATAAATTAAAACAGTCTCGTTAATTTAGAGAGAGGCTACTGAAAAATGTATCCTCTTATTTTGGCTTGCATTCTATGTTATTCGAGGTCCGTAGTTCAGTGGTCACACGAGGACTCGGCGAGACAGAATTAGTCCCTGTGGTCCCATTTCTCGGTGTCAATGGTTGGTTTACACGGGGCCACCACAGACTAGGAATATTTAATATTGTGCCTTTACCTCTTTTTCGTGCTCTTACTGCCGTGAACTGAAAATATCCCGGAGCATGCAGTCCGCAGCAGGAATATGGACTAAATTTTCCAAGATACTTTAAAAAAAATATTAATATTGTAAATGAAAAATCCATAATGATATAGAAATTGAATTTTATCTTGTATCTTTTCTTTCTTTTAACTTATGACTACATCCGGTTAAAAACAGTAAAGCTAAATTAGCTTTAACTCTAAAGAAATTGTCAATAATATAAAAATATTTTTCTGTCATTGATGCATAAACTAGATGTACAGACGCCAGCACATCAAACTACTACAATCTGTCAAATTTCTTTAATAGATTTTCAAATTTTATCGCTAATGCATAAGGTTCAAAGTTGATTGGGAAAATTTCTCAGTTTCGGGTAGCTTGAGTAGCTTGATTTACTGGCGCCTGTACATCAGCGAAACAATCTATTCTTTTTATTACAAAAAGTATTTAATTCTAGCTTTTGCCCGCGACTTTCATCCACGTTGTCAGCTTTACTATAAAACGTATTTTAACAAGAAAGAAAGAAAATAATTTTATTTGACCCATGTGTGACAATCTGATCAGTACTTCTAGAGATTACCTACCAGATCTTTTTCATTTTTTTGTTTTCTGATTGGTCCCCCGCTCGTGACTTCGATCAGCGTGATGGAAAGCGATGGATGAGGTCTATGATGGTTACAAATAAACTAAAAATGTTACCTCTTCATAATATTAGTTTGGATGACTTCATTGTCTTCCATAAATGTGACGTCATAACTACAAGAGCATTTTAATTAAGATATTCAAGCAGCTCACTTGGGACCATAACGATATCTTCTAACTTAGGTAAATAGGTAATACGGGCTGGTGTCCGCAACTCCACGTTAATGCGCGTATTTTGCGTACGGTATCTTCTAACTTTTAATAACGTTAGTTAAAATAGTCAGGTAAAGGGATAGGGGACTGAGATTTAAGATAAGTTGAGTTACGGAGATGTTGCAGGAACAGTTATATGATCTGTATTACTTATATTACACACTAGCTTCAGCCCGCGACATCGTCCGCGTGAAATTGCACCCTCCCCTATTCACCCTCTTAGGGGTGGAATTTCGAAAAATCCTCTCTTAGTGGATACCTACTCCTTCACAAAAAACACACTCCAAATTTCATGTCTTTAGGACCAGCAGTTTAGGCTGTGCGTCGAAATATCAGTCAGTCAGGACTTTGACTTTTATATTTACAGACTAGCTTGTGCCGGTGACTTCGTCTGCGTGTAATTTCTTGGCCCCCGACCCACCCCGTCACATCGTATCACTTGCCTGCGCTATGACTGTGCAATTTCTGTATCTGAGTATACGAGTATGTATTTAGTATCTGAGCGTGATGTTAAGTAGCCTTCCTCAAGAATTGGACTATCAAATACATAGAATATTTTGTTTATAATCCGATTGGTTGTTCCAGTGATTAAAGTGTTCAAATTGTGACATCTACCAACCCGCACTGGGCCCGCGTGGTAGAAAAACCCACTCCCTCTCGAAGAAAGGAGGACTGTGTCCTAGCAGTGGGAACAATATAGGCTAATTATGATGGAGTGTGTGACACAGGTGCACTTAATCTTCCTTCTCGCTGATAGACCGATGGGAAGGCAATCTGACACGACCGGAGAGAGATCAGGCGTAGGACACGGCTTAACGTGGTTTCCGAGGGTATCACACTGCCAACTTCCAAACTCTGGACTGACGCGTTGGTCTCGTGGTCGCAAGCGTGATTGCGGTCCTGGGTTCGATTCCCAGGTCAGGTAAATTCAAATTCAAATATTTTATTTCAGATTTACATCCATAATTTGTTAGTAGTAGTATAACTTAGCCTAATGTTAGTATACAATTACAGTTTATTTGGATAAGTGAGTCTGAACACTTACCCACCTTCGTAGGAGAGGAGAGTCCCACCGGTCTGAAAACACATTCAGGATGCCATTGGAGGAGGAGCGCAAGCGCGTCATCATGGAAGCGCATCGCTTCCGCATGATTGCGGCGAACCCATCGACGCACGCTTCCGCGAACATCCCAGATGCGCTACATCGCCACGGCAACCCCAAAAGCACCCCCAATACGTTATTGTACTGAACGCGCAGGTCGCTGTATGCCCGCTGGGTATACTTGGTCCACAGGCTGCACGTGTAAAACGACTGGTAGTAGGCCTTAAAAAGCGTTATCTTAATCGAATCAGTACAGCGTGCAAACCTGCGGGCCAGCATGTTGCAACGGACAGCCAGCGACCTGCGCTCCCTGTCTAAAGTGTTAGTGGGTTTATTTATTAGGAATTTATTAATATTAGATAATATCTAGTACTCGTAGTAGTAGTATCGCTCGAGTCACAGTTTTAACTGAATAGAAGGAAGTCAAATTGTACACGTCGAAAATTAATTCATTTGTTTTTAAAAAGAAAATTACTACAGTTTTAAACTTCGACAACATTCGAATTTTGAAGTGATATCAAGTCGGTTGATAACATATTGTCGATATAAAAATGTATAATGAGAGTTCAAGTACATATTGCCGACAAATCCATCGCCCTTGATAGCCTAAACAGTGCTTATCTTTGATAAAGCGAGCAATTTCGGCGACACAGATTAAATATCAAGCCATTACGTATAATTAACGTTCAGTGAACCATCACTAATTGCGAGACGCAAGTCGAGTGTGATATTGTTGATCGTGTTGCTATGGTAACGGCGGTGACAAATAATAATTATTATGAAATCCATTTGTTTTTCGAATGCAATCAAGCGCGCTACATAGTCATGAAATCACCATAAAGGCTCGTACACACAGGCGCGACGCGACACAAAGGCACCGCAAGTCGCGCAACGAGCGGTGCCTTTGTGTCGCGCGCGATTCGCGTCGCGCGTCGCGTCTGTTTGCAGGAGCCGTAATATGTAAATAGTATTCATGGGCTGATAAATTAATCACAATATTTGTTTTCAATGTTCATTATTATGAACATTGACACATGCAGGTGATCTTTTCTTCACAGAAACGTTCTCGTCTGTTTTCTTTCTGGTAAATGACCATAAATCAATGATTTTTATACAGAACTAGCGGTCGCCCGCGGCTCCGCTCGCGTGGTCCCGCTTTTCTGTTGAAATTTTTCCAGAATTTTCTTTGCTATAAACCTCACGGAGCCCGAGACCTTTCCAACGAATGCAAAACCGTGGAAATCGGTTCGTGCGTTCTGGAGTTATAGCGTCAGGAAGGAAAACCCGACTTATTTTTATATAGTAGATAATAAATATTAACTACTTGTATGTTCCTATATTTTCCTTTTTGATGATACAATATGTTTATAAGCACTAGAACCCTCAAAAAATGCCGATTTAAACCGCTGCTGTCAACAGAGGCCTAGTGTACAAAAATTTGACAACTATTAATGAAAAAAGAAAAACATAGGGACACAATATGATATGCTTCTTATTCAGTTTATGAAATATCGTTTAAATTGGTCAAATATTGGAGGAGGAAATAGGCGAGAGCCAAACCTCGAATTATTAATTTTTACTTGGGCTTTATCAAAAGTCTCTCCGACCGCATTTTCTCTTAACGCTTGATTCTGTTCAGATTATTTTAATCTCAATCATACATTTATGTGAGATTATATTTTTGCTCTCTAATCCATCATATTTTTTTGGAGTTGGTTACTTATAGATAGCTTTCCGTTGTTAATAAAGATTAAGTGTTGCCTAAATTAAAGGCATTATGATAAACTTTACACTATTTTGTCTCACATACATTCAAATCTAGATCTTAAATAAAGTTATTATGAACCTAAATCCAACTACAGCTTTTACCTACCTATACGTTGTACCTGTTGTTTTATCGTTGTCAATGCCAGCATTATAATTATCACTTGTTTGAATAAATAATAATTTTGTATTCAAAACAAAAACAAATATTGAATTTTGCTTAATATTATTATACGAAAACTAAATACTTAGTTAACCCCGCTTAATCCAAGCGCCACTGTATCCATTTCAAAGTCATTGCTGTCATACTAAAAGCTTCGTAAATCCAATAAAGTTTGAAATTCCTCACTTTTCTCAGCTTTGTAACTTGATATTTTTTTACACTATCAAATAACTGATATAGATACTTTTTGCTCAATTAAAAGTTTTCGTTTCACGATCGTTGTAACATATAATTTCAAGTTTTGAAAATCTAAAAATAGATTTTATCGTAGGGTATAGAAATCTATATCGCTCTATTTTGTAACATGATTGCTTTTATAAACTTTCTCGCTGTCGGCTGAATAAGGAACATGAAAACTTATAACTAGTTGGTATTTTTTTAACTAAAAATCAAACAACAGTCAAACGTAGTATTGCCAAACATATGTGGCAGTGGGCAGGGCACATTGCTCGCAGAACAGATGGCCGATGGGGCCGAATGGTTCTGGAGTGGCGACCGCGTACCGCAAGACGTAGCATTGGAAGGCCTCCTAAAAGGTGGTTCGACGACCTTGTGAAGGCCGCAGGAACCCATTGGATGCGGGAAGCACAGAACCGGTCGAAGTGGTGGTGCTTGGGGGAGGCCTATGTCCAGCAGTGGACGTCTTTTAAGCTGAAATGATGTTAATGATGAATTATAGTCAAAGACTTTGGCAAAAATACTGTGCTAAGCCGACTGTGAATACCCGTCTGAGCAGTACACGTAAACCGGGAGAACACTATGTGCAATATTTCAAGCAATTTTTAACTGTTGCTATTCGTACATAAAGTCTATAATTGTGTGAATACAAATTCTATGTCAAAGACCTGAAACATGACATTAACTGGTCGCTAAGCATTTGGTAATGGACTAGTGTAGTTAGCTTTTTATTACGCAGTGAAAACACACCTACGGTTTTATTGCGAAAAAGCTATAACATTAATTGGATTTCAAAGAATCCATTTTGTTATAACTTTTTATGTACGTTGTGTCTTTAAATGATTTCTTTACGGCGATTAAGTTTACGGCGGCCCTTGCACATAAGCAATAAGTTAGCTTAATATGATATGATTATGTTATTATATTATTATTGTTATCTAGTGTTACATTATGATTTAATCAGCCCTTGCACTTAAACGATCCATTATTTTCACGCAATAACATTCGTCAATGTTATTAATGCGCAATACTGATCCTGCACGGTGACATTAAAATATGGTGCAATAATAATGAAACTGGCTCAAATTGTTGTTCAAGCATTGCGCAATTTCCAATATTAACCCTAAATGGTCAAAAACATTGCGCAATTCGTGATATAAATGTACAATATAATCGATCGTTTAGGTTT
This sequence comes from Luperina testacea, assembly GCA_927399505.1. NCBI lineage: Eukaryota > Metazoa > Arthropoda > Insecta > Lepidoptera > Noctuidae > Luperina > Luperina testacea. The sequence goes on from OV656771.1 coordinate 9,581,906, forward strand.
CGCCAAAGGACGATGAGAATTGAATTTCTTTTGTTTTTCTAATTAAATAATCTTCAAAGGGATCCATTGTACTCCAAATAGCCCGTATTGACCCACGTCAGGGTAAAGGCCTCCCTCCTAGGGTAAAGGCTCTCCCTTTTCCACAAAGCTCTGGCTTTTGCGAGTGCCGGTGCCAGTCCTTTCGGTAGAAGTCAAGTCATCGTTTCATGTGATAAAACCTTGTACGGAGTAAGCGTTCCAATGTATATGCAGTCGGTTACGCGACCAAAACGAGAACGATAGTCCGTACCTGCAGGTATGGAATAACGTTCCTGTGTTCTCGTTTTAGTCGCGTAACCGACCACGCGTACACTTGGAACGCTTAGTCCGTACAAGGCTTTATCACCTGAAACGATAATTTCACCAATCCTATTCTCAGGTTGGATTCTATCGCCAGATTATCCACTAAGACCGTAAAAGGCTGCTGTATGTAAGAAAAAATAAACGTGCCTTTTATGTGTTTTTTTAATAAATGATTTGACTATGATTTAAATCACTGCTCCCTACACGCATTAACACACACAACAATTCTAGATTCTAGATTCTAGGCTAAGTAATAATAGCAGCACGGGTCGACTGATCAGGTTAAGCTTCGCTTGCCGCGATCGGTCTGTGGATGGGTGTCCATCGTTACATACCAACACTCCTCCGTGCCTTTGCCACGATAAGCCGTTGGTCATTTGGTTGTCATTTTGTATATCTTTGATAGTTTTTGCAGTCACAAGCCAGCGGGCGGTTGCAGGTACCCAGTAACTGGGTTGTGGAGGTCAGACAGGCAGTCACATAATCGGCTTATATTGTTTCCAGTGCTAGAACACAGGCCGGCTCTCTTCGAGAGGGAGTGGGCTGTCATCTACCACGTGGCCAGCGCTGGTTGGTAGATGTGACATAAACTTTTGGTTCTAAAATTCTATTAAATTGTTAATAAAAAAAAATATTTGGTTTTCTCACGATGTTTTCCTTCACCGTTTTAAGAGCAGTGGTGATGAAATTATTACACAAAGTAAAGTTCGAGTTTCGCCTGGGTTCGAACCCACGACTTACAACTCATAAGTCGGGCAGTCGACAGGCATTCCCTTCATGTAAAATACTGGTGTTCAGCACCATCCGGTTAGACTGGGTGCCGACCTCAACATACTTGGGAAAAGGCTAGGCCAGGCTGTCTGGATTCCCCCCCGGTGGAACAGCATTGTCGAGGCGGGGGGGCTCAGTAGCCGTGGCTTGGACACCCACGGTGAAGCGAAGAGGAACCCGAGGCCCCGCTCGTCAGGGCTTTTGCTGATAAGCCAACGACGTAGCGGCCAAAAGTAGGTTCCACGTGGTATTGCAGTATGCATGAGCATTTCTCCACGATAAAAAAAAAGTCTGTCTTTATTCTATCAACATAATCATTTTAACAGAATGACAGAAAACCATTTCAATCTCGCTTCCGTACTAGCATTGATACAACCAGGCACTGTCTGCTCAAACAAAATGTATCATATTGTTATAACCAATTCCCTAGTGTCCAGGAAAGTATCACCATCACCGAATCAATTTTAGGCGGTAAAGGGTGAAGACAGCAAACCCTGGTCTGTCTGTAATTTCCCTAAGGACCAGTCTGGTTCGCGGTCCACATAATTATTTAGGGTAATAGCATATACGGTTTTGCCCTACTTTTGCGTGTAAATTGTATGTGTTGTAACCGTATTTTGTTGATACCTTGTGGTCGAATGGACAGTTTGTGTTTTTTTTTGTACAGGTCTTTTTTTGTCAGAAATTTGTTAAGGTGTTAAATATTATCAAAACAACTTCAAGAGGTATTATAATGTAGCACAACATTAAAATCTTCTGCATTTTTACCATGGGGTAACTGGTTTAGGACTGAAAACCAGCGAATCAATAACTGTTTTGTGTCTTTATGCGAATATTTTTGGCAATAATTTGATTTGTGGTACTTTCAATCCCAAATAGCAGCCAGAGAGTTAATTGTAGATCTGTGTTGTAATAGTCAACAAATTCGGGATTTTAAATTCAATTAAAAGTTGGTATTTTTAAAATGTTATATCTAAAGTACTCGTTACAAAAATATTTTTTTTGGCATTTTCAATCTCAAATAGCAGCCGGGGGGTTAATTGTAGACGTTCATTGTAACGGTAAAAAATACTTAAGATGTTATGTCCCCTATGAAAATAGTACATTTTTTTCCGGCACTTTAATTTTTATGGTACGAAATGAATGATGTCCTTTATTCGCTTCGATCAATAATAGTAGCTTCGATCAAAGTTTATTCGTTTGTTTTTTCATTACCTAATGAAGATAAACCTTCAATAACGGATAAGGCGGTTGTCTCACCGCCGGCGATGAACGAGTAGCGAGTAGAACTAGCGACTGAAAACGAGTTTGCGAAAAAACTATTGAAACTACACACTCGCTGCTCGCTAGCAGCGAGTGTCAACTACACACTCGCTGGGCTATCAGCGAGTGTCCGAGTGCGATGGCAATTATTCGTACCACTCGCTCGGGGTAGTAACCCCACAGGGGTTTGTCTGGTTGGTCTCTCGGCGTGAGCTCTGACCGCCAAGCGAGCATCGCTGAGCGAGTACTATCTTTGATAGCTCTTGTAGCTCAGCGACAAACCAGTGGAGCGAGTTCTCGCCGGCATTAGGAACAGTCCGCGATCAACTATTAATATTTGCATCTCTTTTCTTTTTGACACGGAATGTATATCTATTGTACGTTTATTGAACGAGAAAATAGCCGATAGTTAGTCGCTTTCTCGCCGTCGGTGGAACAACTGCCTAAATTGGAAATAGGTAATAACAGTTATTAATACTAAGTATACAGTGGCCTTTAAAAGTTGGTTGACATTTTTCCAGTTCAGCTTCGACACACCACATGGTTTAAAATTCAAAGTGATCCAAATCTTTGAATTGCTATATCGTCTTTATTTACTAATTCAACTACCTATGTCTTATCATAAAAATAATCAAGTAATCCCTTAGGAGTACCTTCTTAATTTTTTATTTTGAATCTAAATGAGGCATCATGGCTTTTTTTTTTAAGGGTGCGAAATTTTCAAATAACTTCTCCCGCTCTGGACGGAACGGGAGGGCGTGTCAGACTTTTACTGAGTAAAACCCACCCGTGTTCCTTTACTTGCCTGTGCCAGGGGCCACGGTATCTCTTTCGAACAATCCACGACCCTGCCAGGCATCGGCCCTAGCGGACCCCGTCAGTTAGTGCTGACATCTCTTTGAGGCGCGTGTGGAATACAACGTGTCGTCGACCCGGGCCTGATCCTTACCGGACGGCGAGCTATGTGGCATCACTGCTGAAGTGGAAAACGTCAACTAACTTTTTGAGGCCACTATAAGTAATGACTTAATGAGTTTACAAGTAATGATTTGCCCAAGGTCAGGTTATAAAGAGAGGAAAACTAATTTGGAACGCCACTAATTTATTAGAAACCCTTCGTCAGAAATTATGAAACAATATCCAATAATTATTTTGATTGAAGCATGAAACAATATCCAATAATTATTTTGATTGAAGCTTCTAGAAAGTAATAGAAATTACGGCTCAGATTAGTTTTGCGTCTATATGAAGCTCTTAATAGAATCTAGAATGCCTATATTATGTTTGTCAAAGCCTAGTCAGTTAGTGATATTGCAACCCCATCTATTCAGCAAAAACTAAATTCATTGAATTAAATCTTTAGAGAAATTTAACTGATGAATCTAGGAGTTAAAAAAAATCTAGATGCCAATCTAGAATTTTGTTTACTGAAGGTTTTTAACATAATGTATTGGTGAAGCTAATATAAATTATTTTAGAAGCATACAATCCTTAGCAATTGTATTTCCCCATCAAAGTTCAAATGGAAACCGATACCTTTATTTCCCGACGGTATAGTAACAAACAATGGGTTATTTGAGGAAAGGTAGAAAGGTAATCCCGTTAATAAATAACGTAACATTATGATCTGTGTTCGAGCCTACTTATCTTGGTTAGGTACGTATTATAATAACTACAGTTATTCCAACTATTTTCGATATAACTACGGTTGATTCACATATGTTCATAACACATATTAGTCGACTGAACTACTGGTTTACTTACTTAAATTTTGATTACGCTAAAATGAATTGCACTAACGAACGATTAATCTAATGTTCTTTTAAGATATTGGATATTTCAACTACGTATGAAATATTTAATGGACGACTCGCCTACAGCTTATTAATACTGCGCGCTCATTTTATTTACAACGACGTCAGTTCGACGGAGATATTATATATTTTTGTCTGCAGGGTTTAAAGGAACCTAACCAAACCGAACCTCGGGGTGCCCTTGACGTCGACCGTCTTCTTCTGATTCAAAAGCACAAAAACAGACAAAATCAGGTTTTTGTTCAAAAACCAATAGTAGGTGAATCGTCCGTTAGCTCAATCAACCTCAGGTTTATTAATTGTAGCTGAATTAACCGTAGGTGAATTCTCGTTTATGTATTTACTTCATTAGTTATTACAAAAATCTGTGAAACGATCTTTAGGTATTTTAAACAGTAGGACTTCTGACCGTAGTTATCTCGAAAATAGTAAGAATAACTTAATAATATTATAATACGTAAACCATTTTTTCTTTCTTTCTATCTACTTGAATTCTGACAATTTATTCTTCTTTGTCTAAGAAGAAGCCTGTAGTATCATGGTTTTATGTTTATTTTAATCTTTAATTTTATTGTGTTCTGAATACATAACCTAAAAATAGTCTTTGGATTATGTCGGTATTTCGGAAAATTTCCAGAAAATTCAAGTAGAGTATGTCGTGTGATGCAATGAAAAATATATAAAGTCGCTGCTCCTTGCCCCGTAACGTGACCTCGAATTGTAAATTCATGTTGCTCAATCTTGCCCAGATCATAACGCCAACTCACTTCAGGCTAACTCGAATCCCTAAGATTTGCGAAGAGATTTGCTCCAGCTGGCATTAAATTTTTAATGTCCATAATACGACGTCATTTTATAGTTACTGAGTGATGAAAAATCTTGTCTACCTTATTATTTATACGCTTTTGCATAATGTTCAAGCAGAGAAGTTTTGCTCATAAACGTGCTGCCAAGTTTTGATTTTTAATTAGCCTACATATTTCATTATTCGACAATGCGCACACTGGGATCAAAAACGCTTTGTCTTGCGGTGTATTAACGAGTTTTTCAGTGCATTTTGACAACTACGTCTATGAAACTGTTTTTAGGGTTCCGTACTTGAAAAGTAAAAAACGGAACCCTTATAGGATCATTTTGTTGTGCGTCCATCTGTCTATCAAGACCCTTTTTCTCAAGAACGCGTAGAGGTATCAAGTTAACATTAATATAAAATACGTAGGTCTACGGTCCCGTAGAGCTCTTAAAATCAAGCTTAGTTAGTATTTTTTTTTTGCGCTTAACTTATAAGTTACCACCGAAAATACGGCTATTAGTGCGTCATTTTGATAATCGCAAATAAATCAAAACCTATAGGGTACTCCCTGTTGATTTACAACCATGTTTGGCAAGAAGAAAGGTCTAGGTAAAGGAAAAAGTTCGAAAATCGTTAATTAGTAGTTTTATCATAATTTTGTTTGCGATAACAAATTTACATTTGCAGTTGGGGAATTGACCGCAACGTCTATCGATGTATGGCAGAACATTTTTTTCAACTACAAAGTTAAGTTTGTTCTTGAGATAAATTCATTCCAATGACGGAACTCTTCATTGTGCGTGGTTTGACACACACTTGGCTGGTTCTTATAGTGTGTGCCGTCATGGTTTTCACAGAGCGAAAGAGGATCGTTCAAGAATCTCTCTAAGATAGATATCTTAGAGAGATTCTTGATGATTCTCTGAGCAGTGTTACAATACTTTTCATATTAGGTATAGAATGGAAGATCTGATAAAGATAATTATACATTTTCACATTAAAGTTATCCGAGGTTCTAATCTTGAGTTAGGTTTACTCGCCTACCGTGATGTATTTCTTGAAACGCTTCATCAATTTATACATTTGCTAATCTTGCCTGATCTTAAGTGGTTTTTTTGATGACTTCATATTTACATGTTTTTTTTTCAACTTTTTTTTGTCCATATTTTTCTTTTAATTTTCTTCTACAAGTCTATCAATAATACACAATTTTACGTTATAATATATGGCGCACAGTTATTAAGTAATAAATTGAAGGAACACGTTGTAGGGCAATAAATTATAATAAATTGGCACGAACTCTCCGAAGCGACACGATGCAAACTTGTCGCCCATTCGCAAGGAGCTTTAAGTATGAAAATATTCAGTATGTATATAGAAACTTGATCGAGCAGTTGTAAGATGTTCTTTGAAAGTCTTCACTTACGGAATATGTAAGAAAAATGTTCTGTACGGATTTTATTTCCTAGTCATATCCTTTTACGTGTATAAGATTCGTTTTTTATTATTTAAGTATGTAGGTATCTATTTGTATCATCAACACCGTGTTTTTAAGTCATATTATATACAAAATATGTGGATAAATATTTTCTGGCTTAGATTTAACATGAACGGGTACGTTGGACTAGCTAGTAAAATACATGGTGGCACAAGCGACAAAAAAAAATCTGCTGTTTCATAAAAAAAGTGCAATACCTACGCGGTCAAAATGTATGGAACGGTTAATTTTATTTGTAATAACCGGCGAACAATGTTAACGCAGGGGTTTTAGAACCATGTGCAAATACCTCTCTCCATTCAATCCATATTTAGTTTTAAAAAGATTAATGTGATATTACAACACTGTGATTACCATCACCATCTGCCTACCCATTTCCCAACTATGTTGGGGTCGGCTTCCAGTTTAACCGGATGCAGCTGAATACCAGTATTTTACATGGAGCGACTGCCTATCTGACCACAACAACAACACAACACAACAACACTGTGATATAAAAAAAAATAGGTCGTTAATTAATTAAGTCCCCTGACTTGACGATGCTCCTTGCTTTGTCACTCCTACGATGCAAAAATATATTGTTCAATCAGATAACGGGTTTGTGGAGATATACTATATATCAAAATCCTACAGCTGAAACTGCCAGATAGTAATAGTGAGAAGTGGACAATATGAGTATCCACAACACGAGCTCAGTGAGCTTTGAATTTTCTACCAATTCCATGCTAGATTAAAAATAACACGTTAATGTTCATTGTTCTTCTTTAAAAATAAATACTACTATTAAGTTTTGCACAAGCTCACAAAAAACTCACTCGATTTTAAAATTTTACTAAGAAAAATCATAAATTTTATTTAATTTGTCTTTTGCTTCTACTCCAAGGGAAAGGATTCAAGAACTTCTGTTTACACTAACAATAATAATTATTGCATGCAAGTTTTGCCTCGTTAACTGATTATAAAAATTTATAATTCGAATGGAGAATGGAGATCTAACGGGACATGAACTAGATTTTACGTCGTTCGTATATTTTGTCCCTACTAGTTTAATTAATTATATATGTGATTTATTCAATTATATTATGTTTAATCAGTTTAATGTGTACCTAAATTTAAACTATAATACGAGTGTGGAAGCTATAATATTATTCAGTAACTGCAAGTTTCACTTCTGCTCTTCGATCACAATTTCACCTCCAATACGCGTAAAAGGAGACAGGTAGAATACCTTCCATTTATGTCCCCAAAGTAGTTTATCATGTCACCGCATACTAAAAGAAAAAGAAAGGTAAATCTACTTCCCAACCTTCAGTGAAGTATTTTATGATGGACTGATAAAAATGTGATATAGTATAATCTTTATAAATTTAATAGATAACAAACAGGTTTTTAAATAAGCGTCATTTTATAATCTGCATCTCATAACGGTTCCGTAGTCTGAGATCAAAACACCTACTATTTTCGATATTTTTACGTATACGTATTTTTGTAATTTTCCCAGTAGGGACGAAAATAATCGAATTTAAAATGGATGTTGTTAAGAAGCATCCCGGCTACATTTGAAAAAAGCTATGGAAATCAATCCATCGGTCATTCAGGTAAAAAAAACTTTAACCACGGTTTGGCGCTATCCAATAACTATTGAATTCTCTTGTTCAACTTTTTTTCGAACACGAATCACTTCTAACAATAGAAATTGAATTTTCTTGTTTGAATTCTATTGAGCCTTCAAACTCTCTTGCTTCTGTCAGAGGATTTAACATTGAAGCCATATTAGTTCGACCATGAAGCCATAGACGTTGAGTTTATTTATTGTGCAGTAGGTAGCTTATAAGTGCGTGACTGTAACAGAATTTGTTTACATCACAATGTTACTCATTATTTGAGAATTCTATAAAATTATAAAGAAAAAACAAAGAAAGAAAAACTAGTATTGTGACTCGCACAGGAAGATCACAAAATAAACACAACCAAAAAAATAAAAAAATTGTATAAAAAGATTATAAAAACAGAAAGTCCTGTAAGTGGCCAAAAGGTTCCTATCTTAGAATGATGCTGCGACATTAAAAATAAGGTTTGGTCCCATAGTAAAAGTTGTTCATAATGATGAGTACAATGACCTCTTAAGAGGTTGTTAATGTTTTACCAATAACCCTGTATAAATATATTATATTTTAAGCCAGTTACTCAAACTAAGCAGCATGAGGTGAGCAGTGATGTCCCAGTAGTATTGAGCCCGACTTACGAGTTTTAGGTTGTGAGTTCAAACCTAGGCAAGCACTTTACTTTGTATACACACGCCAGTACATCAAGCTACCCGAAACTGTCAAATTTTCCCAATCAACTTTGAAGTTTGAACCTTATGCTTTAGCAATAAAGTTGAAAATCTATTAAAGAAATTTGAAAGATTATAGTAGTTTGATGAGCTGGCGTCTGTTGTTTATGCATCAATGGCAGAAAAATATTGCTCTCAAAACGGTGAAGGAAAACATCGTGAGGAAACCGGCATATTCTAGAACCAAAAATTCGAAAACATGAGACATCCGCCAAGCCGCACTGGGCCCGCGTGGTGGATTATGGCCCATTCGCTCTAATAAAGAGGAGACCTGTGTCCGAGCAGTGGGTACGTTATATGCTGATTTTATTGATGCTTATGCTACTCAAACAAAAGGCACAAGATATATAGGTATAATAAGCCTAAGTGAGTCCTCACTTAGCTTTCCCAATTATTCATTTCTTCGTTGGTGTTTGTTTTGCATTCATGGGGGATTTGCACTAAGTCGATTTTCGCCGTGCGGTTGTCGCTTGCCAGATCGCCCATTCCCCATTCCATTTACACGTCGATAGAAATCGCAGATGACTACTTAGTTCATTTTGCATCAAAATGTCGAACTTCATGCGGCGGACGATCGCCTGCGACTGAGTTTTTAGTCACCCGCTGCATGAGATCGGTCGCCGCAATAGAAAAGTCGAAACCGACTTCACTTTGGTACTTGCGTTTATAGTTGCCTGCGGCCTAGCCGAATTGCCATTTAGCCAGTCGATTTTCCTTTTTTCTAGACACCTATGTACAGCCCGCACGATACTGGCGAATAAACATTTTTATTGTAATTGTGTTAAGTAAGTTAAATGGCTTGACATTGTGAATAAAAGTTGAACAGCTGAGTGCCTACAAATTACGCCCTCGAAGAGAGACATTTTGTTTGAGTGGCAAGAAACGGGAACAATTGGTCTTTATCCGGTCCTTGGTTTTTACACAAGTACCTACTAACATTTGTAATGTTTCTGGGTACTCTACTTGAAACAGTGTCTTAAAGGCCTCTCAAAATGTCAAAAAGTTTTGAACATCGCGTTACATGGATTATGCGACATGCTGTAACTTTAAGACCGGATTTCGCCGGCTATGTTAGTTAGAAATAAGTTTCGTTTGGTACCCTGGTTTCATATAAAGAGCGTTTACGCCGTACGGCATTTCATACAAACTTTCTGACCACGTTACAGGTCTGTGACCGTCTCTGAACTGTAGTCAAGTGATTCGGATATACCTGGTGGCACGAATCTGTCAATCCATATCCATATTATAAGAATCTGTCGACTCTCGAAATAGAAATAATATAAATTGTTCTGCCGTCTCTTGAAAATTTAGGTCTGTATTGATAAATCAAATCTTATTTAAAAATCATTATGATCAGCCTAGCCTTTTCCTAACTACGTATATTGCGGTCAGCTTCCAGTCTTACCAGATGCAGCTGAATATCAGTAGTTTACATAGAGCGAGTATTTAGAATACCATGGTATTCTGCTACATCTGCATTAGGCATTTAAGAAGTACCTACCTTATTATTCTTTCATGAGGTAAATAAAGGCATGACTTTAAAACATTGTGTGTGCGTAAAGACTAAAATTCTTATAATATCTGCTTCAAATTCAATAGCTCTTGAAATAATAATTATCTATTCATATTTTGATTAATGTTTGTAACTCCTGGAATTTCGTATTTTGCAACCCTTTTCTTACATTTCAAAGGAATTTAAACCATGATGCTTTGAATTGTGGTTTTAAACACAAAACGGTTACGGTTGTTACGGTCCAAATTTCTGTGTGTAAATCTATTCTACGCCACTAATTCAATGTTACAATTGTCACGGCGAACGTTTAAACGTTATTTGAAAGAAAGAAAATATGTTTGTTTGCGGCAAACATGATGCAGAGAAAAAATAAAACGGAATAAGTTGTGGAAAAATATGCGTCACATCCACATAAAACGGCCATCGCTCAGCATAAAGCTACGATGCTATGCAAGACAGAGCCACTGTTTATCAGCGACAGCCGGCATTGACGTGATGACGTCAAATCGGTGCAGCCGGTCGATTCTGTAAAATACTCACCGTGAAAACTTAGGTGAAGTGAGTTTGTTTTTGCTAGGATTTACACTATTGACAGATCACTCCACGCTCACTTCACCTAAGCTTTCACGGTGAGATGGTTCCAGAATCGCACTGCTGTATACGATGAGATACAAACATAATTAAGTACACATAAAATATATATCACGATATATTTCAGGAACTTGTACCTTCATTGCTTATCTATCTAATAATATAGAAACATGGATCCAAAGTTTGAACTAAAATAAAATATAGCGGAACAAAACGAGCGGAAACATATGAAAAAAAAATAATTAAAAAAAAGCGACTATCGTGTGTTAGCGAGCATAACGAGTTTCACCACATTTATTGCTTTTCCGATGCAATAGCAAGTTTTATTGCTACAAAAAAAACAACGTAGCACGAAATATAATTTCTCTACTAGACGCAGTATGGTTTTTACTAACAATCCAGTTTGCAATTTTCAAAAGGAAATTACTCTGAAACCACGACTCTGTTACTTCATTTGGCATCTTATATTGGTAACTAATGACCTGCCAGTCACTTAGGCTTCGCTTAGAAATAAAAGGGGCTTTTCTCGTAAAATGTTGGGAGAGGAAACTGTAACAGTACTTACTAAGTATACCAGAAATAGTTTTTAAATGAAACCTGACGCTATAATGATCATTGTGAATTTAGAGATTATTACTAATTTTATAAGAATATTAATATAAGAATATTCCATTCTAAACCCGTTTTTGCAGTGTTCTTACACTGCAAAAACGGGTCCTTTACACAGTTCTTACTGTGTAACAACAAATAAAACCAAACCCGTTTTATTTCATAGAAAAGTGTGGGAGCCAAAGTGCAAATACACAGAAGAAAATATAAATGGTTCACAAGGTCGCTTCCTGGTAGTATGTAAATTCCAGCAAAAAAAACTGCAAAACCACCCCTGGAGACAAAGGGTTTTAATTTTTGTTTCAAAACATAAGTTAGTTTGCGATAAAAATATGTATATTCAGTCTTGTAGTTGATTATTGGTTATTTATTGACAGCGAAAACAAATAGAAATCGTGTTATGCAGACTCTTCGCCGTTGACAGATTTTTTCGTTATAAATAGCCATCTTTATTTTTCTTAACGTCGTTTGAGGATGTTTACAAACTTATACCTTAGCGCCTAATGTTATTACTTACCTAACAGCTTTTTCTGCTTCAAAACTACTTAGTTTGACGTCGGTTGTTTTATGATTATTTAAAAGACATACATAAATAAAATGAAGATAACCAGGGTACCATGCTTTTACTAACCGTCAGTATATATACATATAAGTCATCATCATAGATATCAAAGTAATCATACATAGTCAGCCTATAATGCTCCCATTTCTGGGACACAGACCTTCTTTCTGTGAGAGGGAATGGGCCGTTATCCACCACACGGGCTCAGTGCAGGATGGTAGATGTCACATGTCTTCGAATTTTTGGTTCTAGAACATGCCGGTTTCCTCACGATGTTTTTCGTCACCGTTTTCAGAGCGTAAGTAAAGTAAAGCGGCTGTCTAGGTTTGAACCTTAGACTTACAATTCTTAAGTCACGGCCATTACTACTGGGTTACTACTGCTCTATATGATTATGCATAAGTCATAATTCTAGCCTTAATTTTTCTCATATATGTCAAATATAATTGTCATGTCAAAATGTCAAATATAACAAATGTAGGTATGATAAATAAACTAGAGAATCGACCTAGAACTAGAACTCGATCGAACTAGAGAATGAACTAGAGAACGACTTTTTTTTTTTTTTTTTGAGGATGGCAAATCATCAAATGACTCCTCCTGCTCTGGGTGGAGCGGTAGGGAGTGTCAGACTCTTACTGACTAAAACCCACCCGTGTTCCTTCCTTAGCCCTTTATGTTCCGGGCTAGCGGTAACCCTTTCGGACAATCCCGCTGACCCGGCAGGCTTCGGCCCTTGCGGGCCCCTTCCCTTGATGCTGACATCTCTTTGAGGCGCGCGTGGAACACGTACGCGCCGTCCGGCACGGGCCTGGTCCTGATCGGACGGTGAGTTACCCATTACTCTCCGCCCGCAGGCCCGCGCCTACGGTGGCCGGGAGTCGTCGCGCGGCTCCCGACGCCCGGAGCGTCTCCCGCGGCGGCTGGGACGGGAGGCTCTCTCCCTCAGCCGTCCCGCCGCCTCCTTCGCTAGCATGACTGCTTCGCAGAAGGAGGCGACTGCTCCCCACTCCCTCTCGCCCCGGACCATGGCTTGAACCAGGCCCGGACGCGAGAGGTCGCCGCCGCTGCCGATCGCCTCTACGAGGGCACGGCGGTGCACGGTGCTCCGCCCAAGCGGGGCAGACCTCCACCGTGTCCTCTGGGCGATCCTGGCAATGGTGACACCCGGGCGTTTCCTCCCGCCTGATTATGTGCAGGAACCTCCCGAAACTTCCGTGTCCGGTGAGGACCTGCGTCAGGCGGTAGGTGAGGGCGCCGTGACGCCTCTCTAGCCACTCCTCAAAGAGGGGTCTTATCGCCGCTATCGTGGCGTGCCCTATTATTAGAACGACTTCAATTTATAATTAAACGTGCTAACTTTTAACAGGAATGTCTGTCGCACCAATCAAGGTAGTAAGCCTTCCTACTTAAAATGCAGGCTGCGAAAGTTGTTAACTTTGGCGACGAAACTCAGAACTTTCTAACGAAAGGCGCAAACGTTACTAGTTTTACACAGAAAGAGTGGAGTTAAAACTTGTAGTAGGTACTGTGTGCTCTTTGCGAGCTCTCAGTATCTTTTCTATTCTTAGTACAAATTAATGTTTCTTGCCGGTAACTTTTAATGTATTCGCGTAGGTTGCATTTAAGCACCAAATAGGCTATAATCTCTACAGTACTAACATGACCAAGGATTTTATCTAGAAGAGCTTGTAATTGCATGGTAGGAGTTTTTTTTAAGGTAGGTATATGTAAATAGTGTCTCGTATGAGAGGAACCAATAAGACCGTTCATCCTGTGTGGGCTGGCAATGTCGCATTTCTAGTGTATTTCTAGTCTCTCACAATCTAGTACTTGGCTGTAAAAAAGTAGTACTTTGGTTTAAATTTAATGAAATAATCACAAAACCCCACTACGAATGCGACGTTGCCACCCAGAAACGTCTTGTTTGATTGACGAATCCTTTACGCACGAAATCAATATGGCGCGCGGCCTGTTTAAAAACAAGAACAAACAACATTTGTAATTCAGTCCTTCGTCATTGATTCTCAGTGCCGATCACCGAGGGGTACGGGGTTCACGGTTCGCTGGACGTGCATTTAGGTATTGCCTTTTGTGGGTCTACTTACCTACTTTACTAGCCTTAGTAGTGAAAAATCACATTATTTTACTATTTTACGGATCAATATCTATGACCTGTTTACGCTTTTTCGTCCTACAAGGTTAGTTATTACAGTAAAAGCGTGAGGTATGGCGTCCTTGTTTTTAAATTTAAATATCCTAATTACAGAAGATTACTGCATATTTAAACGGCAATAAAACACACCTCCAACGAGTTTGAGTTTTAATTTAGTTTTGAATACAGACATGAAACTGTTGATATTTTATGTTGTTTACAAAGCTTTTGGACATAGATTAACTCTTTTAAAGCTATGTAGTATTAATACGACATGTAGTTAAATTAAGTAAAGATACCAACCCGCACTGGGCACGCGTGGTGGATTAGAGCCTACTCCCTCTCACAGAGAGGAGGCCTGTGTCCCAGCAGTGGGAACGTTATAGGCTGATTATGCTTACACATGAAATTAAATTATTGAAAAGTCATTTAAATAAGGATAATATTTTTGTGTTCACCAAAAATCTAAAGGTACATCTATGTATGCATTTCTAAAATATTGATCTTAAACCCGTTTAATTGTTTTGCTATAATTAAACTACTCGGCCAACAAAATATGTTACATCAAACAAATTCCAAATTAACAACAAGATATAACACTTTTTTATTGTAGTGCGCTGCAAATATTCTATTGTAACAATAACTATTATATTCTTCCCCGAAAAATACTGATCGTGCACCAAATATTCCTGAATGTTACACAAAATATTTAGTATGCATCCTAGTACCGTATACCCATTTAAAACGGTTTTGTACAAGTTTTATGTTACTAAAATAATTATAATTGAAGAACAAATAATGCATTTCGTAAAACATTACTTCTAAGACTTATATTTATTTTACTGAAAATGGTTTTGGCGCGCTTGCGACGCGCATATTGCTCTCTGTTGTGCGACGGAGACGGCGCGCGGCGGCGGGCGGGGCGTGGCGATGGGGGTGCGTCTCATAACGTATAAACTCATTTGGTCTAATTTCATTTTATTATCGTTCATAAGATATAATCAACGTGAGATATACCAACTGTTGATATAATTTCTTTACATTTATTTATTCTAAAACTTAATTAGTATAACGTTGTTTGATATAACGTTTATGTATTCGAAAATCATTTGGTCTAACGTTTAATATAATTATATAAAAAACATCATTATGGTTAACACCCCGATTCAAATAGGTTAGGTTAGAAGGCTAAGGCGGGAGGGAGCTCCGCTCCGCTTCGCTCCCGCCTTAACCTTCGTGGTTATTATTTTTTAAACCACCCAGAAATAGGAGCAAAGAAGGAAGGAAGGATAGGAGGTCAACATAGGATGCAAGAGCGAGCGAAGGGCACCCCGAGGTTCGGTTTTGTTAGGTTACTTTAAACCCTTTATGTAGAAATAGGAGCCCCGCGGAGCGGGGCTTCGTCGACATAATAATGCAAGAGCGAGCGTATGAGAATACAAAAATACCTTTACCAAGGTATATATTAATTGATTAGAGATTCATAATGTGGGCGTCCTACAAAGACAAAGTGCGCTTTATTGGTGCAATAATTTAAAGAAGTACTGCAGAGATTGAGTGGACTGATAATGTGAACATTGTAGGAGTAAAGACTTTGTTTAACATTTTGAATTATTATGGTTCGTACTGATTAGTATTAAAAAAACATTTTTAGTAAGCATTACATTTTATAATGTGTTCATTTTTTATTAATAAAGCTACATTGGACATTAATTGGTGTTTGATTCAAATACATTTTGCAGTGCATTATCTGAAGTAAAACTAAAAAAATAAATGCTTGTTTTTAAAATTAGGTGTATTACTATTTTTACAAATTTGCAACAGTTGTTAAATAGATGCTCGTTATGACGTATTTTAATGAACATATTTTGGTGCACACTCAGTATATTTGGTGGAACACAGGTAAAATTAGGTAAATGAAATGGGAATAAATTGAAGTACTTTTAAATACCATCCTTTAAATAATATTAATAAAAATTAATAATATTTTTTTTTATATTTTTAAATGTTTTTATATTTCTTTTTCTATTAATATTTAAAAATATAATTTATATGCATTTAATTGAATAAATATAATAAAAAATAATTAAAGTAGTTAATTAGTAATGTGTGTGTGTGTGTGTGTAGTGTTGTGTTAGTAGTTAGTTTTTTTTTAATTGTTATTTTGTTTTTCTTGTTTGTGTTTTTAATTTTTATGCGTCATGTTTGCCGCAAATAAACGTATTTTCTTTCTTTCTTTCCTAATTTAACAGACTTGTTTGTACCTACTTGACGCCAATAGTTAACATGAAAACTGAGAACTCAAACCAGCAATATTGCATTCAGAATAGAATGCAGACACCACAACAACTTCCTCATAAAATACTTCAAAAGTAGTCCAAGAGCGGTGTGAAACTTTACCAACTCCATAATATAGAGCTTATACGTTCGATAAGTTATGACTTCTTGCCAGCGTGCGTTCCAGCCTTAATAAATAACAGGTACCGAGGGACGGCAATGAGTTTTATTTTCAATAAAAAATTATATTTGTATAGAGGTGGCCAGCGCATAAATATATTAATATATTTGTCTGCGGAGGTGTAGGTAGGTACTTCGGAAGTATTTATGGTGGTATAAATGAAAATATACGTGGGATTTGGAAAGGTTGAGTTAGAATGCATGATAATGCTAAGCAAAAGTCTCCACACAATGGGTGCCTGAAGAAGTGCCGAGGCCGGCCCAGAAAGGGATGGTGAGATGACCTGGACACGGAACCCGAGGGCTGGTTCGAGATGGCGCAGGAAAATAGTTTGTGAAAGGATTTGAGGAAGGACTTTTCCCAGCAGTGGGACAGTATAGGCTAAACAAAAGTTAGAATGGAAAATTAGTTTAGCCGTCCACTGAATAGAATAGAAAAGAACAGAATAGAAAAATAGAATAGAAAAGATGTTTATTTCCCTGGTCCTTATGTTACATTATGTCCACAGGTCGGTGGTGTATTCGGCCTGTGGGTGTGTCAGCTACTTACAGTCTACCTATTTTTGTCTGAAGGAGATCTCCTGGAGGCCATCCTCTGTCAGTGGTTTTTAAGAAAATCTTGTTGTTTCGCAATTTTTTTTATCAACAATAATAGTAGGCATGGCCAAAAGTTTTGCCTTTAGTATGTAACTAGACATTAAGCTATAAATTTTTTTTAAAGAAAAACACGGCTAAAAAGGAAAATAATATTCCAATAGGTACGTAAATCACTTACATTTTCAGACAACTTCTGACATATTTTTAATTTTACTAATTCTTATGTCAGTCTCAATTTTACGGTCTGACTCGTTCAGATTTATTATTTTAATAAAGCTTTACCACAGTCTACCTATATTGAACAACTAATAGTCGATCAACGCGAGAGTTTTCGCAGAGCAACCGTGCGGGGTGTAAGGGGCACAGTTTTTGTCCCAAACTGCAGTATATAGCACACGTATCAAATCGGAAAGAGATCGGGACCGTATTGCCTTTCGCCTCGCCGTCAAACAGGCGTCAACCTAACGTAAGCACATGCCGATCCCTTTCCGGTTTGATACATGTGCTATGGCCTTTATAGTTTGCCCCAAAGTTTTGATGCGAATCGAACTCATTGTAGTACAGCATAATTATCACGTTTTCGGAACATTTATTGTATTCTAAATTCTAATATTACTGTCAGGTTTGACACTTGTCAACTTTTTCGCTTCTTCACGATTTTGCAATTGAATGTGAAATAAACTGTGGCTACTTAACCAGCGCGTTTTAGTTACGATCAGTAATAAGTTTAGTCGGTCTATTTCGTGAAAAGCAAAGTGACCTTGAAGTGAGCTGTCAATAGTGTAAATTCCTAGCATCAGGTGAAATGACACCTCACTTTAAACTCACTTAACCTAAGTTTTCACGGTGAGATTTTTACAAAATAGACGGCTATACCTATACATGATTTAGACACATGTCATTCTAAGTTGACGTTTCCCAAGTTCTGTCAAATACACATATTATGGGTAGTGAAATGATAGAGTTTTACATAGATTACGGGTCAACGTACAATGTACCTATGAGACAGAGATAATCTGTGACAGTCACTTGTAAACGTACTTTTTAATGTAGTCGTGTAATTCTTTCCAAAGAAATTGTACCGTGACAGTTGTTTTTGGCCATTTTTGGCAATGCCACCTACAATGTGGTAATATTAAAATAACCAAATCTAATATCGTTCCACTTTAAAAATACCTACTTCAGTTTCAAATAATTTATTTTTAATTAACACTCCTACGTTAATGACGCACTAATTAACTTGAAGTAGGCAAGGTTAGTCCGTAAATTAAAACCATGAAAAAATTCGGTTTGGTTTTTAAATTCCGTTTATATAGGTACCGTAGAAAAAATGCACCACGTTTGATTTAAATTAAAATGATTGGTAAAAATAGAACAGCGGTGTAATATTTATTTTATGAAAGATTTTACGGTGATATACAAGTTGAGGGTATAAAAATCTGATCCCCTTATCTATTAAACATTAATATTAATTAATAGAGTTCATATAGACTAATATAATTTAGGTAGAAAAAACGCATAAAATTAATGATAAACGATTTTGAGTCGTGTTATAATTAAAATTGTGTTTGTAAGCCTCTCACTGATTGAATGGAAATGATCGTAAGTTTAAAAAATAATGTTCTTAAAAAAAGTGAGTTTTTTTAATAAAAATAAATGAAAAAAATACAACAACTGTTGCTTGCTTCAACAAACCAATCAAACGTCTGAGATCCATTTCACACGGCTGGATACAATATCGAAAGATAACTTTTATTATCATCAAAATTGGAATAAAATATGAGTTATATTCAACGATTCATTCTAATTAATCTTAATTTCAAATTTTGAGGATTTTATCTTGATCTCTTTTCATTTCACAGCTTTTTCTATACGAATAAATTCTATTAAGATTTTGTATTTGATTTCAATATTTATTTTATACCCATAACGCCCTTATGAGTGACATCGATTTTCTGTAGCATGATTAGCCTATATATTTTCCCACTGCTGGGACACAGGCCTCCTCGCTGTGAGAGGGATTGTGCCGTAATCCACCACGGGGGCCGCAGTGCGGGCTGGTAGATGTCACATGTCTCCGAATTTTTTGGTTCAAGGACAGGCCGGTTTCCACACAATGTTTTCCTTCAACGTTTCGAGACCAGTGGTGATGAAAGACACAAAGTAATCATCTGTCTGGGTTCAAACCTACGAAATACAAGTCGTAAGGCGCAGATCAGGTTTGTTCGTCCAAAATGAAGCGACTTGTGTAGTTTTAACAGGTGTATCATCGATTTCGGCCATTCCTTCAGACGTTTGCATTCGGTCTTTCGTTCACTCGCATTTCAGTCAAATCCTTGATGAATTCTCTTGCGAACCGCCAATCGCCATGGCGAATCTCTGTTAAAGAAATTTATGCTCTTTTTTATTGCTGAATAGGCCTCTGCTCTTGACCTCGATGATGGAAAGGATGAAAAGCGATGAATGAGGTCTATGAAAACGAGCGTGCCCAGAAGATGCGGGTTCACTGTTGTTTTGAACACAAACACATCTGCATAGCCCTTTTAGATATATAGGCGTGATATTTATTTACAAACTTCATTATTGGCCACAATAATACACAAGGATAAAGTTTAGATAAATAATGTGCAATGGGTGGTCTTATCGTACGAGGCAATCATTATATTTTGGTTTAGCTAGATTACTATTAAATAATGAATTACACAAAGCACCAATAAACATTTGTAGTTAAATTAGACGAAAGCTAAATTCTTGCCAATTTCATTTAGGAACCCTTACGAGTATCAGCGCAATAAAACTCAAGGATATTTCAAATCAACCGCAACTCGTTCCATTTATGGTGCCATTCGTGTAAATCTGCTTCCAGTATACCAGGTGACATTTTTAATGTTGGCAACGGAGCCAAAACGTTTCACAGCAAACAGGATGTTACGTGGTTCCAACAGTTTTAAATTGCCTGTATTTTATTTGGTGGTGCAACTAGTGGTGATCGTATTATAATGAAATGTCGCTTTAGGGGTTGCGTGTTAGCAGCATTTTGTACTCCTTAAGCTTAGCACAAATTGGACGATATTGCAGCATTTTATACAAATAAATTTATTATGTCTATCGATATAACTTTGATTTTATAGTTAAGAGCGTTTACGCCGTACGGCATTTCATACAAACTTTCAAGCCCCTATTTTTCGAAATGGATGACCCGATTTTAATGGAAATCCAAGAAAACTGAAACATTAATTACACTACAAACTTCTCAAAATATTACGCCAGTTTCCCCTCAGAAAAGTGAAAAAGACAGAAAATTTCGTCATGAAATCAAATTTCTTCGTTTTTTATGTTTTAATATCGACGTAATACAGCGAGTTTATAAGATCTCCAACGAACCCCCAATTATTTAAAAAGGTCCCAGAAACGAAGACATTTTGTCATATCAATCTGTCCTGTCCTCACTGGGATAAAACGTAACTAAGTTAACCCTCCGCTGCCCAGGGTTCTACATTATTACAATATTTGGCACAAAAGCAACATAATCAAACAAAAATGAAACTTTATTCATGTTAACATAAAACTCAAATTGCGTAAACTGATTTTAAGTGGTCGCTACGAGTATTACGTAGGTAAATGAAAAAAGTTGATCCCACGTGCAGATTTCTTGCTTATTACGGGAAATTTTTGACTTTTATCGCTTTACTCTGTGATGTTGAAAAGTTTCAAGATTTTTTGATAGACCTTATGTGACTAGAAGAACCAGTTCGTACATAAAATATTTATTGAGTTTGTTTGTTCGAATGGTCGATCCAATAACATCTAAATACACGCTTCTATAAAATGCTTGATACCGCTAAAATAAACTTCGTTATTCTAAAAGAAAGGACTTGATTGATGACCGCGATGTACATCTGCTTTATGTTCTCACAATAAACCAAAGGTAATATAAAAACATCAACCATAGTGTCTGTCAATGCTGGTTAAGACAGACAAAAACAATCAACACACTTTGTTTTATTCTAGAAACAAAAACATAAAATTCCGTCTAAATGGCACTTACATTAAAACGAAATTGAGCCTAAAAATAAACTATATCTAAAATTTTAAAAAGATTAAAGATCCACTTGCATCACTAATCACTAAACACGTTTAGCGCTAAACGAATTTCAAATACCGTTCCGTTTTGTCAATCGTTTGAAGATGACGGAGACAGAATCATGTTTTAACATGTTTATCACTAAATGTATTTAATCATTTGTGGTCGAAACGGGCTTTAAAAATCATGTTTTAATCAAAAAAATTAAGAAGGAAATCAAAACATATTTTTTTACTGTTATTGTAAGCCTGCATCATCCCACTGCTGGGCAAAGGCCTCTCCCCATGACTTCCAGCTCTTTCGATCGAGGGCTAAAGTGGACCACTGGTCGTTTGTTTTATTCAGCTCGTCCCGCCGATGAATTCCCGTTGTCCCCGTAATCCGTGTCCCTGTTACGGGGACAGCGGGACGTCATAAAATTCCTTACCGTTGTCCCCCTTATGACGTATGGGGCAACGGGGACAACGGACAATTAAGATTTCACGTTCCTTGTATTCCTGTTGTCCCCGTAATCTTTGTCCCCGTAATCTGTGTCCCCGTCACGGGGACAACAGAACGTCATACAATTTCCTTACCGTTGTTCCCCTTATGTACGTACATAAGGGCAACTGGGACAACGGACAGTTAAGATTTTGGCCAATTTAAATTTTTATATCTTTTTTAAACGTGTGTAATTTAGCGCGGCAAGTCGAAAACTAAAATGAAAGAAATTTTGTATATCTATAATAAATAGATTTTAATTTAAAATAAAGAAAGAAATAAGAGATGTTGACACAATAGTAATTTTAATTATTTTCTTAAATTCCCTTTGTCCCCATTAACGGGGACACGGATTACGGGGACAACGGGAATACATCGTCCCGCCATATTCTACGGGGTCAGCCGCGATGCGATGCTCCATGTGGTGGTTATATTGGCCCACAGCTCATTGGGCATACGGCACACGTGGCTAGCCCAGTCTCACTTCAGCTTAGCGGCTTTTTGAGCTACGTCAGTAATCTGTGTTTTGGAGCGCAGTGTGGTGTTATGAATATGGTGTGGCAATTTGACGCCTAGAATACTGCGCTCCATTGCACGTTGGCAAACCTTGAGCTTAGACTTTAGAATGTTTGTCAAAGACCAAGTCTCATCCAAAGGTCAGAATGAGAAAGATGGACATGTCCATAATTTTTCGCTTTAGTGTCAAAGGCAGATTTCCTTTCATAAGCTTTTTCATGGACCAGTAGCTCTTTCAGACATTTTCGGTTCGTCTTATGACTTCGTTGTCGTTTGTGGAATCTTAAAAAAAAGCTAACATTCTTAAAATAATAATATTAGTATGTACAGACGTCAGCACATCAAGCTACTACAATCCGTCAAATTTGTTTGATAGATTTTCAACTTTATAGCTAAAGCATAAGGTTCAAAGTTGATTGGGAAATTTGACAGTTTCGGTTAGCTTCATGTGCTGGCGTCTGTACAAGTATATAAAAAAGGAAAGTATCATAGGGCATCAAACAATTCGTCCACGTCGTTGTCAACAGGAAAAGTAAAGTAAACTAAAGTAAAAGTAAAGTAGTAAGTAGTTCTTTAACCCAAAAATAGGTCAAATGAAGAGTCGACAACTGCTTAGTAATGTTTCGAAAAACTAAATGGGCACTCGGACTCCATGGCCCTCGAGTTTATAAAGAAATTAAAGTACCTAGGTAATGAAAACATTAAATTATATTATGAAATATCTAGAGACTGTTTATAAGGGTGACCAGGTCACCTTGGGGTTAGATCGAGATAGAAGTGTTCTAAAAGCTTTTAGTTTTAATTTGCATTAGGATGATTAGTGAAGCTCCCAGTAGATCCAGCACGTGATTATGGAGCGGAACCGAGAGTTGGATGTAAATCTTTTTTTTAGGGTTCCGTACCACAAAAGGAAAAAAACGGAACCCTTATAGGATCACTCGTGTGTCTGTCCGTCCGTCTGTTACAGCCAATTTGCACCGATTCTAATAGACCGATTAAGTTGAAATTTGGTACACATATGAATCTCTATGACCTAAACACAGACAGATAAATGAATTTTGAATATGGGGGTCATTTTTGAGGGGCAAATGGAAAATTTAAAAAAAGTTTTGCAATCAGTACCGTGTGACATATCAAATGAAAGGATACTCTGAGGATCTTAAATATATTTTGTTTCATAATTTTAAAGTAAATTATTTTTGGCCGTTCTCAATTTTGTTTGTATTTTATTTAACTTTCATAAAACTTGGACGAAGACGTAATCTTTTATTTGTCGCTTTTATT
Source organism: Luperina testacea (assembly GCA_927399505.1). NCBI lineage: Eukaryota > Metazoa > Arthropoda > Insecta > Lepidoptera > Noctuidae > Luperina > Luperina testacea. Next base: position 9,605,570 of record OV656771.1, read on the forward strand.
TCATGATAATTATTGTGTAAAGAGTTATTTTCTATTAAATAGTTTTTGCTGTTTAAAGAAATCACAGAAAGATTGTGGGGAAAACCTGTCTTAAAGTTATTAAATCGTCAAGTAAGCCACAATCTTATTAAAGTTAATAAATTATACTTTCTCCGGAGACTCATATTGGTCGAAGCGTAATAACTTCGTTATAATATTCATAATTCACAGTTTCCAATGGTCATAAATTAAAAATACCACATTCCGAAGTTATGTCCAAAAGCATTCTAATTCATCTGGTGTTCGTTTTCATATAAGCAATGACCGACTTATCATAATTGGTTTACTCGCTTGAAATTGAGCCTAGCGTGTACTTTAATGCGATTATAAAGATTAATCTACTAATACTATTATCTAGCCGTCTTTATCACTTCCGTGTTTTGTGAGTTGAAAAATAAACGTTACTGTTCAGTGTTGTACAGCTCTTTCGATCCAGGGCTATAGTGGACCACTGGTCGTTTTTCTCCAGCTTGTCCCATCACCTACTGCAGGGTCCGCGACCGCGACGCTGACGACCTTCTAGCTGTGTCAGGGCTCCATCATTTCAGCCGAAAGACGTCCACTGCTGGACATAGGCCTCCCCCAAGCACCTCCACTTTGACCGGTTCTGTGCTTATCGCATGCAACGACTTTCTGCGGCCTTCACAAGGTCGTCGGTCCACCTTGTGGGAGGCCTTCTAACGCTACGTCTTCCGGTACGCGGTCGCCACTCCAGAACCTTTCGGCCCCATCGGCCATCTGTTCTGCGAGCAATGTGCCCTGCCCACTGCCACTTAAGTTTGGCAATTCTTAGGGCTATGTTGATTACCTTGGTTCTCCTGCGGATCTGAGCTCACTCCATCGTCGACTTTGTCTCTGTCATCTTTGACCTAGACTAGAGTCAAGAGCAAACCCATTTCAAATAAAAAAAAAATATCTTCTCATTTCTGATTCGATCACGCAGGGACTCTCCAAGCATAGCCCTCTCCATTGCCCTTTAGGTGACGTTTTAGCCTTCTAATAAGGTCAATTGTGACGACCACGTTTCAGTGGCATTTGTCAGGGCTCCAGTTTATTCGGCATACGGCAGACGTGGCCAGTCCAGTCCCACGTCAGCTTAGCGGATTTTTGAGCAAAGTCAGTAATCCGTGTTTTGGAGCGCAGTGTCGTGTTGCGAATATGGTCTGTCAATTTGACACCTAGAATACTGCGCTCCATTGCACGTTGGCAAACCTTGAGTTTGGACTTTTGAATGAAAAATAAACAATTTATTTATTTTTCATTATTATTATTTTTCATGATAAAAAAATATATTATTAATTTAATAATTAAATTATGATTAATATTTTATTTTTATTATTATGCTTATAATTTACAGCTTACTTACCGACAGTAGGCCATACGGCGGTGGTAAGGCTTAAACCTTGAGCTGGCCTAGGGGTTTTCTATAGAATAAGAGGCCAGCTTATACTGCTTTTTTTCCACTGAACTTTTATTTTATAGGCTGATTAGGTGTGAAGGGGCTTGTGGCTAAATGATAACAGACGCACAGGTCGATTGTTCAGTTTAAGCTACACTTGCCGCGGTTGGTCCGTGGATGGGTGACCATCTTTACAGACCAAGACCCCTCGGTGCCTCGGAAAGCACGTAAATCCGTTTTGGTCCCGCTGTCATTCGTGGATCTTTGACAGTCGTTAAGGGACGTCAGAAGCCCGAAAGTCCGACAATCAGTCTTACCAGGGGGTTTCGTATTACCCAGTAACTGGAGTCAGATAGGCAATCACTCCATGTAAAATACTGGTACTCAGCTGCATCCGGTTGGACTGGAAGCTGACCCCAACATAGTTGGGAAGAAGCTAGGCAGATGATGAACCTGATTAGGTGTTGCTAATGATGAGCTTGATTATACTCGTGATAGATTGATGAGAGCTTCGTATCGTATGATAGGGTCGCGAATTAAATCTTTTGGTTCGATGGTAATAAACTGAAATAGTCTTAACTATTTGTAACCTCACGAAAGTTGTTTCCTTTTCACCTTTTCATAAATTATTTTGTATTTTTAAGTTTAAAATTTTCTCTTTCTGTATTTTTTTTGTCTCATAAAATATGATTTCACTTGAAATGCATCATTATTTTGCGGCAATCAACAAGCCTTGTTGATGTATAATCAATTGTGTTACTTTTGTTTTTCATTAGGTATATAATCTACGAAAGAAAGCTCCTTCTTATCATTTTGCTTGTAGAATATTACAACATGTTACCGAATTAGCTTCGTAAGCATTGTCTTCGTAACATTTCCTGCACGTCTGACCTACCAAAACCAGACTGCGGTTGCATGTTTATTTTGATACGAACACCTTCACATTTCCTTTTGATAGACGCTACTCGAGCATGGCGTTTGACACCAAACCAAGAAATATCTCATCATCTCTTTCACACATATGGGAATATTGAAAATATGGTGAGCTTTTTCAATCGCACACCGGCTTCAGGAACGTCGGAAAAGCTTTCAGTCCGCGTTTGAGCGGCAGGGCGCGCGGACGTAAGGCAACGCCGCGCAGCTACTTGCCGCGATACTTGAACCGCATTTCGTACGGACGTTTTATTTTGCTTGCTGATTTGGAGTTGCGAGTGTATATTTGAATATTTACCCGATCGTTGGCGGTGACGGCATCCAACTTTTGTTACTCTAATAAAATTAAACTTATATGTCGATCGCTCGGTCGTAAGTGAATGCGTTTGTGATTTATTCGATGTACAAAGTTTATTTTCGTCGCCTGAACCGTGTATGTGTATTCATAATTCCAAATATAGCCAAATATTAGAGTAAACGCTTAGTTTCCTGCACTAGACTTATATACCCATTGGTCCAAACAAGTGACTTATTAGCAACTGCTGATATCAATCCTTCATATCCTAACTTATTGTATATATATTTTGTAAGAGTATTGTGTAACGTGTTCGAGGACCAAAGTTCTTGATGATGTACTTAAAGGCTTAAGTGTAGTGCTTTGTGTAAATAATACATTTGAAACGCGAACATATCTATGCTGTGAGTGGTTCTCCTGTCGAAGTTAACTACAACGGAAACCAATTGATATTGATTTTTCACATACCAACACAAGGTAAGACTATTTATACCTACATTTACTTTAAACTACGGTTTCCCATGTTAACAATAAATGGATAAAATGAAAATTTGTTGGGTTTTCCGTTACACCCACGAATGTGTTCCATAAGCTGAGTTTCATGTTACTGCTAATGAAAATTGACAGTTTGTGCTAACTTAACATATTATTCAGGGCTATAGTTAAAATGTCATCGAAGTTTTCGACAGGCACATTACTTACAAGGTCTCCTTATTATGTGTTTATTAAATAAGTTGAAAAGTTCGGAAATTTCTAGAACGATGTCTATTACAGCGGGCAATAAGTTCCTTTTACGAATTAACAGCTGGGGCCTAAAAAGGCCACTTTAGCAGAATAATAAAAGGATAACATTATGAATCATAATATGGTGAAGACAGTCCGTGCTTTTCTTTTTTTCGCTGCACTGCGTAGGTGTAATCAAAGAGATTGGGATTTAATTAGGATTGGATTGATTGGTATTTTAGCGCAGACAAAAAAAAAATAACTGAAAAATCCTTCAACAATGGGATTAGATACGATTAACCTAACAGTTACTTAACTGTCCATTATGATTCATAATGTTATCCTTTTATGATTCTGCGAAAGTGGCCTTTTTAGGCCCCCTGGTCTGTTGAATTAAAATAAAGTATAAATAAGGTCGGTTCTTTTAATTGGTGCTATTATTTCATTAGATAACTAGAACTCTATAATTATATTACCATAAACACTTTTGTTAGTAGCTTTTTGTTCTAGAAACGTGTTCGATATTTTAGTTGTTTTCTATTTTATCTCTGTGATCTTCACTTAATTAAAGGTTATTCACGGTTATTGCTCTTGTAATAGAGCGCGAAATCGCTTATCATGGATTACAACGATTTATAATATTTTGACGAACACGTAATATGATATTAGAGGTCTAAGTATAATCCTTTTTTGAATGCCTCTCATTGATAAAAGTGCCAACAAAACATTAGTAAGTGTTTCTTAGGAACTTGGAGTTTACTATTTATTGGTTTTCACTAGTATCCCATAGTATAGATTTGTGCTCAATAGCAATATTACGCTGATATAAGGAGATATTTTGGTCTCGCACAGGTCTTTATTTTTCTTGTTTTTTTTTGGTTGTTTTTAATGTTATTTTGTTGGTTTTGAATTCCCCTTTTAAGCAGCCTGTAGATTAGGTGCGTGTTACAAATGAAAAAAAAACATATTTCTTTCTATATAATTATGTATATCACCTTTACATTTTTTCTTTTTCGCCTGCATCTTTTAATTTGTGAAGACGTGCAGTGTGTGTGTCGCGTTTGCCATGCTATTCTAAAGGGCTAGGCTCCCTACGGACTTTTGTTGTACAGACGCCATCACATCAAGCTACCCGAAACTGTCAAATTTTCCCAATCAACTTCGAACCATATGCTTTGGCGTTAAAGTCGAAAATATATTAAAGAAATTCGACAGATTGTAGTAGCTTGATGTGCTGGCGTCTGTACATGTTTATGTACCCACTACGGCACTAATTATAATTTCAGTTTAAAATTTTCTCGCACTGCAACGTCGCAAACCTGAACGCCCCGCATATTTTTATTGGAAAATATAGTTTATATCAAATTAAACTACCTTACCTCGATACGGGAGTTCCATAGAAGATCACTCAAGCCCCAACACTGCCGGCACACAACATTTTTGGCGTAACTGAACTATTTAAATCACATCGAATCTATATAATACCAATGTATAACACGAATCGTTTAAATTAAAACAGGTTTTTGTTCTGACTCGTTGCGGAGAATTTCTTTATTTGCATAAGAAGGTCTATCATGCGGTCATCTTACTTTTTATTTATCTGTTTTTTTTTTGTTTTTTTTTGCAATGTTACTCAATATCACATTATTTATACATACCTATTCGTTACTGTTTTTATGTGACACAAATTTATTCAGTTATTTAATTATGCATATACATTACACACATCACGATGCAGAATAAAACTCATTTACATCCGTCACCTCACACATCAGGTCCAGTTGAAAATTAGCGTCAGGCACTAGTTGTCTGGCATTTTTGCTGAACTGGGCCTTTTTGGCGCATCCGTGAGGCCACTTTCCTGCTAATTTCTTACATCGAACTTTGCACTTTTTTATTTTTATTTTTGGTTTTATCTGTTGTACGACTATTATCTAACTATCTAGTGTATTGTGTCTTTTAGTCTGTGCTAAATAAATGTGTTTTCTTTCTTTCTTTCTTACCAATTCAAAGAATATTTACTCTGGTGGCGTTTTTAATTAGATTTTTATTGCTGTTCTCCTAGGATTCTGTATTATTTTATTTCTGTAAGTAGGTTTATAAAAACACTATTACACGTCAATTATATTATAAAAACTAGATGATGTCGGAATTTCCTATCCGATTATTCTGAGAAGAAAGGCCGAAAAAAAACTCAGAGCTCTTTTCAAGTCCAGACATAATTGACATATATGTCAATTATGTATAGTCAGATCATGTAGATTGGTGTTTGAAATGGTCTTTTGAGGAAAGAATCAAACAGATTGAGTGGACCTGTCCAGAAAGTCATTAGAAAAAAAAGGGTCGGTCAAGCACAATTAATAATCAAATTGAATTAAATTGTCGTAGTCTAAAGACATCCGACACTTTGTATGTTTGAGGAATCTTCGCTATTACCAATATTGTTTACACAAAAAGCGATGTTCCCGATACCATCGTGTTCACAATACATGACCTTGAATTCCCATATCCATTATTACGCCATATTTTCGTGTCCATTCCGTGGGACCATTACAAAATATAGTGAAGGTTACTTGTGGTAGTGTTGTGCTAAAATGCCAACTTTGCAAATGCTTGAAAAGCTTGAAGGAGAGTTAGCATTTGGCTAACCTTTTCTGGTACAATTTTAGGTCGGTTGCTCACGGCCGTTTAGGACACATAGCTTCTGGAACCATCTACATAATTATAAGGGTAGTCAGTTGTTTTTTTTTTGTAAAGACGCGTTTTATGAAGTATATTTTTATCCTCAGGTACTGAATGTACAGACGCCAGCACATCAAGCTACCCGAAACTGTCAAATTTTCCCAATCAACTGTGAACCTTAAGCTTTAGTGATAAAGTTGAAAATCTATTAAAGAAATTTGACGTATTGTCGTAGCTTGATGTGCTGGCGTCTGTACATCAAAATTTTCTTTGAATGGCGAAAATACAAAATACAGTAAACTAATAAGACTGTATCCATAACAACTCCATTAAATTAAGTGAAGCAGCTCGTAAAATTAAAAGATAATACATATGAAAACGAATGTTTTATAGATGACATATTCCCATAAAACACAGGTAACGTTCGCGTGATAGGTGAGTTATTTCGTGAATTATTTTTTCTTCATTACTTTGGGTGTAAAGGTTCTTGTATTAATTTGATACATTATTATCGCTTGACAAGTATGACGTCGTTTATCGTTAAATTAGCAGTTTTAACTTTTTGATTAGTTTGTAGTTTTGATAGTACAGGCAAGCCTCGTTGGTGAAGTGGTCGCAAGCGCTACTGTTTAGCTTGAGGTCCTGGGTTTGATTCCTGGGTCAAGCAAAGTGTTATGCTGATGCCGGGTCAGCGGGATTGTCCGAAAGGGTTACCGCTGCCCCGGAACATAAAGGGCTAAGGAAGGAACACGGGTGGGTTTTAGTCAGTAAGAGTCTGACACTCCCTTCCGCTCCACCCAGAGCGGGAGAGGTCATTTGATGATTTACCATCCTGAAAAAAAAAAACCCCTTCGGGGATTACACAATATAAGCGTGATGTCTGTTGTGTTATGTTACAGACAAGGTACAGGCAAAAAAATTTGGAAAATCCAAAAGTGCACTACTCATAATGCTCATTTGATCGTATAAAAAACTAGAGATATATGTAGATATTATAATATTAGTTAGTAATTTATTAATTATAATTAAACTACTTTGAATAAAAGAACCATTTTCAATAGGGTTCCTCCTATAGGTGAAGAAAGAAAAGAAGAGTCTATTAGAAAAAAAATAGTCAATTGATTGATTTTTTCGCAACTTTTCAGGATTCACACTTCTAGATTGACGGGAAGTTTTTTAGAAATACTTTGATGTTTCTTTTATTTCTTCTGCATTAAATCAATTTAAAAAAGTACAGGATTAATTTCCATAAAATTATTTATCTATACAATGGTATTATAAGTAATAAGTAGGCAGGTAGGTTCTTACGAGTTATTCCGGTCTGATCCCCACAAAGGGCAGTCTTATCGATAAAATTAATAGGTAATTCAAGCAATATCTATTCTCTTGGACATAATCTCTATAATTAAGTTCAAGATATAATAAATCTTGTCCTTTCTTGAAATCTCTTGGGTTACCATGGTCTAGCTAGATGATAGATCGACTTAAGTAAGACTCAAGCTTAATTCCGCTGAAGATTGACCCTTACACTAGATAAATCACCAAAATGGTCATCTAAGTCGTTTATGATGCGACTTGAAAAAGAAAAAGTGGCATTCCGGGAGTGCCGACAGAAGTGAAAACTTGAACAATTACGTGTGTATTTTGTAAATCGTCTTATAAACAAAACACACGCGGTACAGGCTACGGCCATCCGTCTTACGAATTCTCGATCAGGTCACGTCATGTCCTGACGCGAGTTTAACATTTTTTACCCATTACAAAAAAAGTGTACAATGCCGCTAAAGAAGTTTTCACTTCAATAAATGTTTTGTTTGTTTATTTCTTTTTTGATTGTTTTTTTTTTATGATATCGTATGCTGCACCGGTTGACGTCATCACGTCAACGCCGGCTATCGCTGGGGCTCTGTCTCGCATAGAGTCTTAGCATTTATGCTGAGCGATGGCCGTATTGCGTGAATGTGACGCATATTTTCCGCAACTTGTTATTTTTTGTGTTTCTGTTCTTTCTCTGCATTATGTTTACCGCATTTATATACCTATTTTCTTTGTTTATTTTGAACTGGCTAAAGATTACTTAAAAGTAGGGTAACGTTATGTAATTATGTTCGAACATTCTGCAACATAGCAAGAAAATCTCTTAATATTTAAACTTTTTTCTGTATGTCGTCAATAAATAACTTTTAAATGTATCTAGTACGTTCATGAAATAGTTTTATTTATCTAAGTGCAATTGACTAATTAAACTATGACTAAATAATACAGAGGTGAAATAATTCAAATAATTATTCAATTTTGACATTATGATAACGGTATACAAACATACAGTCTGCTTTTCTTCAACTACCAGGAACGCATAAAACAAAAGAAGCCTTAAATAACGAATAGTTTAATAGTCCTATTACCAAATCGTTTCAATCAGATGAAGATAAATTGACTGTGAAAGTAAAAGGTGCACGATTTTGGTGAATTATTTTACATCATTTGTTACAACACTGAATGGAAATTTATGTTAGGAGTGGAAGCATTAGGATTCAGAGATTTTATGTGATATAATGTAGGCGTATACAACTAACGGTGAAGGAAAAAATCGTGAAGAAACCGGCATGTTGTAGAACCATAAATTCGAAGACATGTGACATCAACCAACCCGCACTGGGCCCGCGTGGTGGATTACAGCCTACTCCCTCTCACTGAGAGGAGGCATATACAACAGTATTTGATGGGTTGCAAGTTCGTTTCTCGTACAGAGGAATAATTATATTATTAGGTTGATGGTTTTGAAATAGGTTCCACACACATTCAGAGAACTTGATTGAGCAGAGTGACAACGGAGAATTTATGATAGCCAACGATTGACAGTTGTGATTTGCAATCTCGGACAATTTAAGTTGTTGGTCAATTTGCTTATCAATTAATGCAGTGGCCTTACAGAGTCAGGGGACTCTGCAATATTTGACTAAATGTAGCCACAAAAATGACCTTGTGTGTTATGCTCTTGCCCATCATGAAATTCTATCCTCATAACGTTTAGGCTTTTTATTATGAAAACATTTATAACAACATAAACTTGTGAAAAAGACATTACCCTCTCTATCTCTTTGCCGTTATCAGGTCAAGATCAACAATTTATTTTATTTCTCAATCTATGCAGTAGGAACCTCGACCTTTTAACCCCGGCTTATCGTTCACGACTTGTCTTGAAGAAATTAAATTGGTTTTAGACTGACGGCTTACGAACGATATCGATGGAGTCTCTGTGAACGACAGGGGCAGAGGGCAAAGTTAATAACAAAGGAAGAGCCAAAATGTCTAAATATAGGCACCTGCCATTTTCTCCTCCTTCGTGTCGCTGGCACGACAGTTCTTCCAATTGTGTTGGCCCAGAACTTCGCCATTTCCACGGCGTTATCGGTGGCAGCGCAGAGGTCACTTTGGTTGCGTGTTTTCGGGCACAAAGGACAGGATAGGAGGGGGGACATTGTAATGTCTGTATACCAACATATCAAACAAAGGACACTGGCAAAATTAGGCCCAGGAGCGGACACGAATGAAATATATTTAAAAAAAAATCTTTAATTAAATAGTTATTTACAGTCATTTTTAAACGCCTTTTAACCATGGGGTTCTGAAAAACACAATAAAAAGAAGATGATAGCGGAAGTCATTTTGAATGAACTTAGGAAATGCACGGGAATTGTAGAAGTCATTGACTGGGTTGCCAGGGGTAAAATATATAATATATTATTATGAGATACCAGAGGTCATGATTTCTCATTATTTAATTATTATTATCAATAATAGATCCATTTTGAAAGGCAAAATATATCTGTTGATGCATTACACAAATATTTTTGTTAACTTCAACGTTTTTGGTTCATAATAATTGTGGGTTTGTGTTGATTTTATGATGGATCAAAATGCTAGAAGCCAAATTAAATATAAGTGTCAACTCAAGAAACGTCAAATGAGCTGAATAAATCAATCAAATAATCGATGTCATTCACTCCCACAGACTCTTGCGTACTTGTGATTTACTCGACTGTTTTCTTTTGTGATTTACCTTGTTATAAATAAAATGTATGATGTTAGATCATATTATGGTGAACATATACGAAGTGGAGGACAATATGAAATTGAAAAATACAGAGAAAGCAACAGCAATTTACGAGACTTAATTTCACAAAATGACAATAAATGGTTGCTCAGAGGAAGAATTCAAAGTCGGCACGTTAGCAGAAGAGTGTACTTTGTTTTCATTGTAATAAATAATAATCTTAGCGGGCGTCGTGATGCTATAAAGCAATAGTGTTGCAAATGTTTGGTGGGCAGACGCACTGTAGGGTGTTGTCCTCATGTCATGTCTATTATATGGTACTTGTCATGGGCTAGACATGAGCCAAACATATGCCCACCAGCTCAATTTTTAGATGAGTTATTGATTATTTATGAAAATTAATAAAAAAGAGCTTTATTCTAATTAAAAATGGTTTCTTTTTCTCAATTACCTTAAATATTTTTACTTTTATAACCTGAAAAATGTTTTATGTTATCTCACTAATATCTCATTATTCCCATGATAAATATTGATATTGATGTTTTTATAGTAAATAATGTTTATGACCAGTAATTTTAGCATTTTTATAATTATTGTCTGTTAAGTTGAAAAAGTGGGCCTGACGAAGTATGGGCGTTTGCCAGTGTCCTTTGAGTTCATTTATTTCATTTACTGTAGACCGATTTTAACACGACTTTACACTGTACTTTTTGTTTTTTGGCAGTATAAAAATAAACTTCGATTTCACAAAATAGGTAACTTTTATCTCTTTACGCATAATCATCTGCAATCATAAAGTGCAAACTGTGTAGGTTCGTTTACATGCAAACAAATATGGAAGACCCAACTTCCTTTACTAGATGATGCACTAATTAATACCAAAAAAAGTTTACGAATAACCAGACCAGTAGCCTTTTCCCAAGTATGTTGGAGTCGGCTTCCAGTCTAAATGTATGCAGCAGAATACCAGTATTGTACATGAAGCGACTGTCTCCCTGACCTCCATAACCCAGTTACTCACCCCCGGTAACGAACGGTTTCCCCTTGGGAAGACTAGTTGTCATACTTTCGGGCTTCTGACGACCCGTAACGACTGTCAAAAATCCACGAATGACCACCGGGACCTTTACGGTAGACGGAAGCTTTACGTGCTTTCCGGGGCAAGTTTACGAATACCATAATATGATGAACAGGTAAAAGCTATCGTATGAACGCAAACCATAATTAATCCCTCAAACGCTTCTTAGGACACGTACTCGGTGGATCGATTATTTTTACCAGATGACACACGCCACAAAGTGTATCTCGGGGAAAGGAAATCATACGGCACGTACATATTATTGAGTTATGCAGAGCAGCTCTGTTTAATAATCCTGATTTTATTGTTTGCGAGGTTTTCGGGATTTCCAGACTATTTTCGTACTAAAATTCAGCATGCACACGCAGCTAGCACGTGTGTATAACCAACCGTAATTAATGTTGCTCCAAAAAGTCATCACAATAACAGAACTAAACGCACCCTTAATTTAGAATTGCTTACTACTTAATATCCGACTTCAAAAAAGGCGGATGTTCTATGTTTGTTTATATAATATGTATTTTTTATATATGCTCATCGTTATCTTCACGAATTGTGGACCGATTCGAAAAATTATTTTTCCATTTGGTAGGAGATGCTCGAGTCGTGGTCCCATATAAAAGTAAAAATGTAAGTTAAGTTAGTTGTAATGTAAGTTTGCTGTAGTCGTTTGTGAGTTAGCTTTAATAATACGTATTTAGTAAAGTCACAAAGTGAAGTTTTTTTTTGGAAGGCGTTTCTTTTTTGTAAAAAAGTTTTTTTAATCTGTAAACTAAGAACGTCTACATATAACGCAGTTACAATATATTGCAAAAGTTAATGCACCTTTATTGGTAACCTACATGAATCCTTGCTTATCAACTTTGTTTAACCTTTCAATTAATCATCGGTCACATTATTATCATCCCACTGCATTGCATTTTCCTTTTCCTCTTCCGCCATTTCTTCCTTCTCTGTTCCAGTTGCAGTCACATCATCCAGACAAGCTTAATTTAACGTCGAACCATCTTGTCATCCTTGTTCTTCGACTCAATTGAACCATTATAAGTTGATAATTTATATGCATATAATAGCTATAAAAAATCTTGTAATTTTCCGATGTCTCGCCAATAAAAAACTGTTCACCTTCTATTTTCCATGGTTTACTATGTCAAGGGTATATGACATGGTGTTTCTCGCGAAAAGCAAATGATAGCAATATATATTACACTTGTGATATTAGTGTTTTCCTAAAACTGCTGCCGGCGAAATTATCACAAACGAGCTGTAATTCATTTAATCGATACGCGTCCATTTTGTGAAATGAAAGAAAAACCTGACATTAATAGTCATACTTTTGTTTTTATTAGGTACAAAATGTTATCATATAATGTCCGTCTAAAGAGAGACTTGTGGCTAAGTAATAACAGCCGCACGGGTCGATCGATCAGGTTAAGCTACACTTGTCGCGGTTGGTCTGTGGATGGGTGACCATCTTCATATACCAAGACCCCTCCGCGCCTCGGATCTTTGACAGTCGTTACGGGTCGTCTGAAAACCAGTCTTACCAAGGGGTGTCGTATTACCCAGTAACTGGGTTGTGGAGGTCAGATAGGCAGTCGCTCCATGTAAAATACTGGTATTCAGCTGCATCTGGTTAGACTGGAAGCCGACCCTATCATAGTTGGGAAAAGGCTAGGCAGATGATGAGATGATCGATGCTAATGTTTTTCTAACTCAACAGACAGCTGTGCTGCTGAGGAGTTTGTTAAGCCACTTCTTCTTCCCAGCTAAAGCACTAGGAAGTGGTCAGCGGGATTGTCCGAAAGGGTTACCGCTGGCCCGGAACATAAAGGGCTAAGGAAGGAACACGGGTGGGTTTTAGGCAGTAAGAGTCTGACACTCCCTTTCCAAAGCGGGAGGGGTCATTTGATGAATTCCCATCCTGAAAAAAAAAAAGCACTAGGAAGTGGTGAAGGGCGGGCGTTTTGGGGGACTGTCTTATGTGATTTTGACTTTCAGATAGTCTAGTTTTAATAAAAGACTTTTGATTTTGTTACAGGTATTTCTTGAAGATAATTTTAGTCTGTGTACTTCAATCGTGTGTAAATAGCCATTCAATTAAAAACTAAATCGTTGTCTGCGTAACCAGTCTGCTCAATTGTCATTTAACATTTATTTTCTAAGCCTAACAACTGCCTTGTTGGTCTTCGTAATCCAATTATAGTGGAATAGCCACTTGGCTAAATACTAAACATTTTACACGTGTCGAGCCTCCTTTTAATACCTATGACTTCACTTTCTTAGCCTATGGTCATTACCTTGGTAAGACAAATTATGTTTACCTCGGAAAGACAAGAGTCAGTCTTATTCACTAGACTTGGCACCTAGCCGATTGCAGTGTGCTGGAGATCGGAGCTAATAAGCAATGCGTCGCACTGTTGACATCATACTTTGATCACCGAATTGTCAGTCAGCATGACAAATAGGTATGGCAGACTGCCATGATTTTAATTTGAGGTGTTTCCTAATATCGACGAGTGTAATGTGGATATTATTTATACTTATAATAAAACATAGACTGTCTCGTTGGTGTAATGATTGCAAACGCTACTGCTGAGCATGAGGTCCGACGTTCCATTCCCAGGTCATGCAGTGTTATTGTGTTTTACATCAGGAATTTCTCAGTACCTAGCAGCCCGGAGTCTAGATTTGAGCCCGGTGGATGACAATAGACTCACCTCTATTACACTGAAAGAAATAAGCAGTAAATAAAACTGAAAAAACATTAATCAACAGTTCCATATGAGCCTAACGTTCAAAACAGTATTTTTTACTGATCCGAAAACAGCTAAAGCTTGAGGCAAAATGTTATCGTCCTGACAGTAAACTTTAACCTTTTAAATAGCTAAAAGGTCACAAAATTAACTGTTTTAGGCATTCATTTGGTGATATCGTTCAAACCATTGAAATTTACTTACATTACAGCAATGGTGGTTTTTTTCAGCAAATAGTATGTTCAATCATTAAAAGTTACTGTGTTGTCTTTTACTGTTTTACAAACATTTTTTCTTACAAAGTCTTAATGAAATCGCTTTAATGTGCTGTAGCAAGAAATTATTTTTTTCAGTGTATGTACTTAAAACATAACTGGTGAAACGTGTTTCAATCAAAATTTGTCAATCTTAGGGGGCTTACATTACACGGGTCGATTTTCGTCGCACGGCTAGGCCGCACGGTGAAAATTGACCCGTGTAAGCCCCCCATTACCCTTAAGGGGATGCTGTGTTATGTTATATTAGGATAAAAATTCAGTATACTGATATGACGCTCAGTTTGTGTATAACAAGTTATTCAAATAATAAAGTTGAAAGCACTTTGGTACCGTAATTTTTAGACTATGACACGTGTCAAAATACGCATTATTTTTCATGGATAAAATGTAAATATCCGTTCCAAAATATTGGTATTGAGTCTCTGGAGACAATGTTAATTAACAACCTTTTGTAACGTGTAAATTAAAATACGCACAAAAATATAAGCTCATCTGGGCCCTAATTCACTATGGCTACTTAACGATTCCTTACTTCGAAACCACGTCAATTCCCTAGTTAATCACATCTGCTATTAACGTATTCTCCATGAGACAATGGCCACACCATTGTGTCTTGTGTTTAAACTGACAAAATACATAGTAATAAAGTTGAAAGCATTTTGGTACCGTAATTTTTAGACTATGACACGTGTCAAAATACTCATTATTTTTCATGGATAAAATGTAAATATCCGTTCCAAAATATTGCTATTGAGTCTCTGGAGACAATGTTAATTAACAACCTTTTGCAACGTGTAAAATTAAGCTCATCTGGGCCCTAATTCACTATGGCTACTTAACGATTCCTTACTGCGAAACAACGTCAATTCCTTAGTTAATCACGACGTCTGCTATTAACGTATTCTCCATGACACAATGGTGTGGTTTAAACTGTCAAAATACATGTTGTCCGTACGGTTGAAATTTCGATTCCTTGCCGACTGCCGTTAACAAGACACGATAGTGACGTAGTTTGCACGTGGTAAGATTTCGCGAGGAATAAATACAGAATTGGGGCTCTGACGATACATTTCCGTAAGTAAAAGATGAATGTTTTTGATTTCAATGTTTTGATCTATCTGTGGTGGGTTCCTATCACTCAACAGTGATTTACAGACTCTTTAGCAAATTACCTTGGGATGTCTATATACGATCTCATCATCTACCTAGCCTTTTCCCAACTATGTTGGGGTCGGCTTCCAGTCTAACCGGATGCAGCTGAATACCAGTACTTTACATGGAGCGACTGCCTATCTGACCTCCACAACCCAGTTACTGGGTAATACGATACTCCTTCGTAAGTCTGGTTGTCAGACTTTCAGGCTTGTGACTACCCGTAACGACTGTCAAAGATTCACGAATGACAGCTGGGACCAACGGCTGAACGTGCTTTCCGAGGCGCGTAGAGGTCTCGGTATGTAAAGATGGTCACCCATCCACAGAACAACCGTGGCAAGCGTAGCTTAACTTGATCGATCGACCTGTGCGGCTGTTATTATTTAGCGACGGGCCCCTCGTACCTCGTCGTTTATACACGATCTATCGACAACTATACACATGGTATTAAATAAAGTCGCTTCTTGTGCCTGTCGGGGTGATATGATCTCTTATTTCATCTGTAGAAGCATCAAAATCCGTTCTGTAGTTTATACACAACGGGTTTTGATGCGTTGTTTACCATCATTTAGAGAATTTATTCCGGAATGTTTGTATGTTGAATACATCAGAATGTTATTTATTATATAGCACAGATATCTCGGTGTTGCCATATCAGTAGTTGCACCCATGTGAAGCAGGGTCGGGTTGCTACTCGCTAGTGAAATAAAACATGTTAGCGTTAAAATACCTTTGTCTATGGCACATTCTTCTATTTACGGCTGATTTTTCCAACGCCAGATAATTTTTTCTGAGGAATAATTTTGAATTTTTGGCAGTCCTACCCTACAAAATCTGTCAGGCGTCAATTTTAGTCCACGAATAAAAATTATCTGTAGATTGCCCTTAGACTTTTCTGGTGTGTCATGTATTTCTATGCAAGTGAAAAGGTCAATGAAAGGTGAAATAAAACATTGTACAGTCACCTTATGATGCTTGAAAAAGTAGACGAATCTAGCAAGTCAGCAGCAGGTTTTTCTTTTACGACCATGGAAAAATTTTGCTACTTCGTATGTAGGCACTGTAATAATACAATACGAATTGTATTAAACTAAGAGCATAGCATTTAGGTAATGAAAACCTTAACTCAATAAAACTATTACATTTATTTTCTTTCTTTAGGTAAGCCTTTGGAAACCTCGATATAAACTCTCTTTTTTATAATACACTAGCAGCGCCCCGCGGTTTTAACTGTTAATATCGAACCCGTGGGAATGTCGGGATAAAAACTATCCTATGTCCTTCCCCGGGATGCAATCTATCTCTCTGCTAAATTTTATCGAAAACCGTTCAGTGGTTTAGGCGTGAAAAGGTAACATACAGATAGACAGAGAGACTGACAGATATACAGAGTTACTTTCGAATTTATAAAATTAGTAGTATAGAAGTAGCAGATGGCCGATGGAGCTGAAAGGTTCTGGAGTGGCGACCGCGAACCGGAAGACGTAGCGTTGGAAGGCCGGCAGGAAATAAGGTGGTCCGACGACCTTGTGAAGGCCGCAGGAACCCGTTGGATGCGAGAAGCACAGAACCGGTCGAAGTGGAGGTGCTTGGGGGAGGCCTATGTCCAGCAGTGGACGTCTTTCGGCTGAAATGATGCTGATGATTTATTAGTATGGATGAATGGTCAACCGTTGAAGTATTTTCTACTTACATCGAAATACGTTTGCCCTTGGGTCAAAGAAGTCGTTAACATACAACGAGTATTGAACCAGTCGTGTTCCACTGAACTTTATGGCTGACGATAAATAAATGACAGTCGGTAGGTACAATCGGTAGCATTTGTTTAAAGGTCACAGCTTGTCGATCGATTATCTACCCCTTAAAATGTGTCAAAGTAAATGAAAATGGTAGCAAAGAAACTTATGATTTGGAATGTATATTGAAATCCGAGCAGATCCGAGATCAGCCTATAAGGTTCCCACTGCTGGGACACAGGCCTCCACTCTGTGAAAGGTATTGGGCCGTAAACCATTACGCGGTCCCATTGCGGGTTGGTAGATGTCACATTTCTTTCAATTTTTGGTTCTAGGACGTGCCGGTTTCCTCAAAATGTTTATCTTCATCGTTTTGAGAGCAGTGGTGATGAAACTATTTATACAAATTAATGCGCGTGTAAACCTGCAACCTACAAAAAAAAAAGAAAGAAAAAACTAAACTTGCAAGAAAATCCGAGCAAGTGATATGAATGATATACTTTAATAATATTATGGTCATCGGATCTGTAAAGGTAGAAGATATTATCTACTACCTTTATTTCTCCGCTGCTAAATTGTTACTTTGTACCTACTTCTTATCTCGGATCTGCTTGATGGTTTCCAGGTGTTCATAGCTAACCCTGTTTTATTTTTTTGCTGACGATCCTTAAGAAATAAAAACAAAAGAAAAAGTTGATCAAACCGTAATGAGAAAGTTTATGGTGGATAAGACGAGAGATTAAAACATAAGACGAACAAGCAGGGGATCAAGGAGGGGGTGGAGGGGGGTTCATGGGATGACCGGAACCGGACCGGAATAACTCCTATTGTGTCTGTGTCGTCATTCCATCTTGCGTTTATTTTTCTATGACTCATCTTGTCTCTTTAGTATCCCGACCCGAGACCTGTGATATAGTAATTATTTTTCTACGTACACATGCAGTATAGGTATCTAGAAAAATGATTAGTACTATATCACGGGTCACATCAAGTACGTTGTTGATCGACATAATTAAGGGGCTGCTGGCGTAGCAACTTGAGTGCTAAAAACATTGACCTTGACCAAAAAACCCCAATGCTCATAGGTATTATGAGAGTTGGGTGAGTATGTAAGTTCATTATTCCATGAAATTATTTTTTTTTTTCAGGCTTTATTAATTATAAATTAAAGGCCTTCTTTAACTTCCAGTCTATTAAAGGGTGTGAAGGTAGACCTTTAAAATGTATACCTACATAGAAATATCTTAAGTGAAATATTTTTTAAACAGTATTAAAAATATTATAATAAGTATACTAGCTGAATTTCGTACCATCTCAGAATTATTGTAAGTATGAGAACATGAATTATCTCCATTTTTTTTCGTAACATTTTCCCATGTTTTATAAGTTATTCGGCTATAAGGGGTAGACACAAATCCGACAAATCAAAGATCATAATAATCGGTCCAGTGGTTCTTGAATTGTAAATTGTGTAACTAACCCGACTTTGTTTGATTCATTTTTTTATAGATCTTAGTCAAAGACATGCTGTATTTGCATACTACTACTACATCCAAATCCATTCAGCCGTTTACATGTGATGGAGGAACAAACATACATAAACTTTCGCGTCTATAAATGAGTAAGGATAACATCAAAATTTATTTTGTTAGTAAAACCCTACAAAACTAATTTTACATCCTGATAAAATATGGGATAGCTATCAGATATCCGCCACCCTATTA
Source organism: Luperina testacea (assembly GCA_927399505.1). Taxonomy (NCBI): domain Eukaryota; kingdom Metazoa; phylum Arthropoda; class Insecta; order Lepidoptera; family Noctuidae; genus Luperina; species Luperina testacea. The sequence goes on from OV656771.1 coordinate 9,624,425, forward strand.
ATGTTAGAACTTCTCAACTTCATGCAAGTTCGAGTTCGGATATTGCATCAGTAGTTACAAGTTAGTGTTATTCCACCGTCTCGGATACTAGTAGCGCATATGTAGCTTCGATAATAATTTATACGGGATAGGCAGATGGAAGTTCAGTTTCTGTAAATGTTATGAGATGTATTGTGTATTTAACACAGCTGTAGATACAAAGATAACAGATTCTTATGCATGAGCCACTCTCATGCTGTGTTAACCTGACCCAAATAGAAAGAGCAGACTTTCCAAATAATTCCAACACTAATCCAATACCATACCAATCCAATACCATTTTAGTTTTTAGTTTTTGTTTTCCTGTCTAATGGTGGCAATGTACATTCTAAGATTTTTATTTTTCTGTTTTTATATTATATTATTTTAATGTAATTGATTTTAGTTCAGTTAAATTTTAGTTTTTGTTTTCCTATTTTGCAATAATCGCTATTTAATTGATCTCACACTGTTGATTTACTTTGCTTAGTTTGATCTCACGCTAATGGCAATGTTATTTATTCTAAGTGTATTTTATTTTTATTTTAAATGATTTTAGATTAGTTAAATTTTAGTTTCTTTTCCTGTCTTGCAATAATCACTATGTACCAACTAACTTTTAAAATGTCGCAACACTCATAACTTTTAAAATGTCGCAACACTGACTCCCAAGATACAGGCAAATAATGCCTAGTTTGGGGGTCACAGTCTACTCTATTCCTGTACAAATTGTGACTAATAAAATAATTTGAATTTGAATTTGAATACATACTCAGATATATTTAGTGTATCAATACAATGTAAGTAGTCGTAAAAAGTAAAGAGTAGGAGTTTATAGTTAAATAGACAAGCTGATTTTCATCAAATAATGCCCAACAAAACGTTTACTATAAATAAATCTTAGTCCTTCTACAAGACAAATTTTCTATGGTTATTAACTACAAGCGCTGGAATAAGGCGGATTTGAATTGAAGGTATAATTGCTGGAAGGCGTTGAAATTTTCGAACTGAAGTTTGTGAAAACAAGCTATTACTGTACTTCTATCGTTTTCTCAGAATTTTCTGGTATCCGTTGTGTGAAACATAAAACTCAGTTCATGAGGACCATTATTAACGGCACATGTCGACACAAGCTCTCGGTGGATGTTGCTAAATACGACGTGCAGTGGAGGAATGACACTGGAATGAAAACAACTCGTATTATTATTATCCATTAGTTTCAGGCATCAGGCTCATATAAAACACATACAATACAATATTAATATAACTTAAAATTACTATAAATACATACAACATTAGAATTACACTAAAAAACTAACAAACTTACGCACACGACGTGTCTGCGTTGTGTTTCGCTGTCTGGTGTCATGTGGCCGGCTACGAAACCGGCGGTACACAACACCCTTCGGCAACTCTTCCTTGATGCTCATTGGGTTCTACCGGCCTTTCTTCTCAGAGTAGTCTGATAGGAAATGCTGACCTCATCTAGTTTAAAAAAAAAACATGGTTGACTTGTAAAAGTGTTTGTACAAACCTACTTACAAAAAGAAAATCATTTATCATTTCATTTATCATTTAGAATATGGTAAATGGTTATGGTAAATGGTTTCAATTAATGTTATAACCTATCGCCACACTGCATAATGTTCCATCGATTAAGTTTTAATAGAGTCAATAGGGAAACAAAAGAAACAACTATATTATCCAAGTGTGCCCTAAGATTCATATTCTAATAGCCTGGTCTTCTAAAAACGAATTCTCAAGATATACCTAAAGTTGTTTAATGGCTAGTTTTAGCTAAAAACAAAACGGTGTAAATCAATAGGAAGCTTCTTATCGGCAAAATCGTAGGATTCCGCCTACTATACTCTGGAAAACAAAATTTTACGAATTGCGTACACATTCCGTTGTATTTTTATTGCAGTGTTTCGAGGTCATCCCTAAATAACGTTGTCGAACAGAGTAAGAGATTGTGCCATTTAAGAGATGATTGTATCGAGTGGAAGGCACTCTGATCACCAACTATTTTGTGGTGTTTTCTTGTTACAAGATATATAGGTAAAACATTTATTCATTGCCCACAAAAGACAGCTCAACGCACAAAAACACAATCAAATGATAACAAATTACATTTTTAGATATACAATCGGAAAATAAAAGAAAAAAGAAATAAAGTGACAGTGCCCACAAAAGTCAGCTCAACCCACAAAAACACAATTAAATGATAACAAATTACATTTTTTGATATACAATCGGAAAATAAAAGAAAAAAGAAATATGGCATTGTTTAAATCAAATAACGAAAAAAGTGCGGCGTGCTTCTCAAGGTTACACTAAATGGAAGTCCAGCACAGCGTGTGTCAGGCAAATATACCTTACGATGATATTCTGCTGGATTCCTGCAGTGACATACGGACGTCGAGCATACGAGATAAATGGTGTTGTGACAATATGCGACTGTAATAATCACATGACTTAAACATTTTGATACAACTAGTAAACAGACTAAGTGCAATGCCCACTTTATTTATATTAAACACCCGAACTCGCTCAACCTAGCATTTATTTTAATCAAACCAATTACAGGCACTTTTAAGTTGCCTAAGAAACTAGTTGCCCATTCCAAAACGTAGTTGGTACCTATGGAGAAGAACGGGCCAGAAACTACTACTCGAAAACTGAAACGTATTCAGACCTTTTTTATTTAAAACAACTTTTTCTTTTTAACGTTTAAATTCGTCGTTCTTACTTATTAGATACTTTGTATTATAAGTATCAATCTATACAGATATTTGTTTCCAAATTGAGCAGGGAAAAGGAATATATGTAAATGAGAGTTCTTATTTCACTTTTCCGGATACCGTCGCATTACGTTGAAGCACACACCCAATGCCTTCCCAAGGGCGTCGTAAGAATCAACTGAACGATTACACAGGGCTGTGGGCACACCTGTCCGCTAATAACATCATTTGTAATCGTATAATGTATAGTACAGGTAGCTTCAAAAACATAGGGAAGAACACACGGTTCAAAATAAATAAATTATTGACTACTACTATAATGTTGCAAAAGTCTTTCATTATTGTATGCCTAATTGCGGGTCATAGATGTAGGTATCTCACTTTATAAACTATAATACCATATTTTTATCTGTGTGTACCACAATAAATAATTTTAATTTGAATTTGGAAATGTTCTGAAGGCCAATCATTAAAAACGTGCAAAATCTAGTCGCAATCTCATCGTAGCGATAATCAATGTCGAAAACTTATCAAAAATGTAGGGAAATTACAAGTATTTTTGACAGATTGAGACTGAGATCAGACGTTCTTAAAATTACGAGAAATGCCCCTTAGAAGACCCAAGAAAATTAAACTATGTTTCAATAACACATGCGGTATTTAAAAATGAACACAGTAGGCACATGGCAAAATTTAATTGCCGTAAAGTTTTTGTTACATGTTCGGAGGGGCAATTTCCGTATTTTTTTAAGAACATTCGTGGTCTTATCTGTCTCAATATGTCAAACATACTTATTTGAAGAGTTTGTGACATTAATTGTCACTGAATTCGGTCACAAAAAGTATCGAAAACTATTATTTTCGTTCCGTTTTCCCTGGATCACATATTTTTAAAATGCTCTAACAACATCCCACCTCTAGATTTGTATAGCCATCTCCCTAAATTTAAGATCCCTCGTCAGATTAATTTCCCCTCTCTTTTAACATATCCCACTCCAGAATTGCTTGTTTGTGGCGCTGATGATATTCATCCGCCAAAATAATATAAAATTATGATTTGTTTCCTTAAATATTCTGTCTGTTTGGATGTGGTTCAAGTTTATTTTAATGTTCTAACAATTATAATTTAATGTTATTTTATCTTTTTGTTTGTTTTAGTCCAGTACAAACCCCACAAGTTTCTACATTAAGTTCAACTGTAGCATCGTAGATTTTTATCGTTTTAACTTAATTCATTTATAATGATGCATACTTGCTATTGCAATTCACTTTTGACATTGGCAGAATTGTCGACATCGGCTTTACTTGCCATAAATAAATATAGAATAGAATAGAGATTGCGATCTTTGTACGTTTTTAATTACGGGTTGGCCTTCTGAGCACTTTGAACTCTCTGTTCGTTTGTTTAACACTTTTGACGCTGACTGTACCTATTGTTGGCAGAAAATATAGTAGCGTTAACAAGGATATTTTAATATAGGATTGTATAGCATATGTTTGAGATGTTATAAGATTTTAATGGGAATTCATTTGTCATGTCGTTATGGTGGTAACATTTTAAAATTTCATGCTAAGTCATTAACATTGATTGTATTTGAGAAACAATACTGAATAATAATATTAAAAAAGGCAAAATCAAGTATGAATGTAAGCCTGTAAGAGAATTGCCAAGATCTAAGAAAGGATGACAGGATTGTGTGAAAGATGATATGGGTAGCAAGTGAGCTCTGAAATCACGACTAATACCTAGTGATTGTATGGTGGAAAAAAACGTGTTCGTCGATTCCAAATAAATTGGTATAAGAGTAATAGGATGATGGACAGCGATCCACCAATGAAAGAAAACGAAAACAAGAAAAAAAAGTGAATTTTTTTTTTCTTGTTTTCGTCTTCATTCTCTATTCGTTTTCCCAGTTACAGATCTATGAATGACTGTCGGGAACAACGGGTTATCGTGCTTTCCGAGGCATGGTGAGGTCTCGACATATAATGGATAGTCTAAAGCGCATTCTAGAATAATGGAAAGCAAACGTCCGTCAATTTATATTTGGGCCAGCAACGCCATGGTTACCGCGTTATATTTAGAACAAGCCAAATAGTAGCAGTCCTAACTATACCCACTTTACGAGGCATTTGACGTCAGTCTACCATCTATTGTGTCTACGGATATTTTTAACTAAACATAGCTGAATATTTCATGGGACCTAAATTTGCTAAGGTACGGTAAGGTATACCTACATGCTGTCATTTTATGACGGTGCCTCAATGTATCCGATCAAATTTAATCATTATTAAATTTAATTTAATCAAAACAAATCAAACGTTTATTTGCTAGAAATACATTGTTTTGGTAAAGGTAAGATCTTATATAACCTAAGTGTCATTCACGTCTTCCGCAAGCAAGCGTGCAAATTTTTATTAAGTTAACATACATTCTTATTATATTACTATTATTATTATATACTATTACCATGCAATTATTCACTATTCAATTTATTCATTTATATTGTTAACATTCTTATATATACACACATTTTAAATTTTTATGTTCCATAAATTCCTTAATAAGTACTATAAAAACAACACTTTAGAAGCCATTCTGTCAATTTTGTCGTGAACACATTACCCTATTGTATTGAATTACCCTATCGTATGTCTATTATATTGAACATCGTCTTCGAAATGCCAAAGAAGCAAAGGTCTCTCTCAATCGTCTTCGACCACACTCTTCGGACACTTAGAGTCAAGGTGCAATCTTTTTACATGCAATTAAAAAAAAGTCTTGTATTTGTAAAATTGCCTACCACACAAGTAATAAGAACATAATATAATAACTAAATACAGTTATAAAATCCTGTTTTAACATATTAACCTTTTACAGCACGTAATGATTTGTTGGCATATCATCAAAATAAAATTTATGAGGCCAAAAAATTTTTTATTACACTCATTATAACACGCCTGTATTTCCCAAAGGGTTAAGCAGAGATGGTACCCCTAAATTTAAGTTCCTTGTAACAGGCGGCGAGCCTATTGCCATCTCAACTGAGAAATTTTAAATCGAAAAACCCAATAACAATAACACTGGCGCGACCCGGTAATCGAACCCAGGACCTCATGCTCAACAGTAACGCTTGCGCCCACTACACCAACGAAGCAGTATTAAAAAAGCAGCATTTTTTTAATCGTCTTTGTTAAAGTTCAATTTTCTTTTCCACGAATGAATAAATTTAAGCTTTGGATAATAATGTTGTCGTTGCAAGACGAATAGAAATGGTACGGTATATAAACCCTGCTTATAGCGTTATATTCCCTTAAAATGAGTACTTATAGGGAGATTAATTTCGAATACCTAATGAATGCTGTGATGTAATTGTGTATTGTGAACATAAAGGCTCCGCGATAAAATCACCGCGCGACGCAAAGGCACCGCAAGTTGCGCAACGAGCGGTAGCTTTGTGTCGCACGCGATTATATCGCGTGTCGCGCTTGTTTGTAGTAGCCTTAATTCTGAATCATGCGATTAAGTGCGTTTAATCGTCACGAATATTAGGCGTTGAGAATTTTATTAGTGACGGTAGCATTACATTATAAGCAGATCGACATAGCTCACAGAATACGCAAGCCGAAATGGCAGTGGACCGGCTATATTAGCCATAGAACCGATGACCGTTGGAGTAGGTGTTCTTGCATTTAGACCGTGAATCGGCAAATGTAAGGTAGGTCGCCCTCAGGCTAGATGGAGCGTCCATTTTCGCAGGGTGGCTGGTAACCCTGCGAAGATCGACGCTCCATGGGTAGATCGTCGATCTTCGCAGGGTTACCAGCCAGTCTCTCAAATCTCGTCCAGTCCTCAGGCTAGGGCCTAAGGACTGGACGAGAGTTACTGAGAATCTCGCTGAATGGCGTGCTATAGGACAGGCCTATGTCCAGAAGTATATTGCTTCAGGCTGATGATGATTATGATGAAGCTTGTAGGTATATTTAAGGCTATGTACATATGAGTCTTTTGACACTGTGAGCCTATGCGGCGTCAACGAGGACCGCATTGAACTATCAAAAGCTAAAATGGAACAATAGATGTAAATTACTTTATCACTCACACATAATACGTGCCTCATCTACCTACCTACTAACAAGTAACATAAATTTGTATATTTCTCGTTTACTGCCACATTGTTTGGCATAAAATAATGTAAACAAATTACATTTTAATGATCATAAATTAAAAATGCCATATTTTTAATAGCATTCCACGGAGCACGTTATATTTAAATCTGCACTAAACCCGCCGACACGTCACAATTTATATTTTCAGTCACACTTGTAAATACCTCAACACATACATTACTTGGTGTTTAAAATAAAAGTCTGCGAAACATCACGTTGCAGCATTTTATCGCTCCTGTACATCTATAGCTATAAAATGTTGCATTGTAAAAGTGTTCCATTCTTATTTTTGCTCTGTTCTAGTTTTGGGGAACAGTATGTTTTGTTTGGTTTCAAGAACAGGTTGATGGATTACCAGCCGAAATGCAAAAACCAATGAGATTCTAAAAGATATATTTTTAACACGTTCGAGCACATATACAGTATCGCAGATAAAAAAAAAACGGAAGTGACAGCTAGGTTTGTGTTTGGACTTTTGTGTTTACAAAGACAGCTCTAATACTACCCCTTAAACCAATGTCCTAAATACCTAAGTACTAACTAGAAGTAGTTACGTAACAGAATTACAATCAATTTACTTATTATTATCTATAAAAACTTAAATACAATATCACAAAGAATGCGAGATATTAAGTAAAGTGTGAGATGTATATAAACCAAAAAAAAAGTTTATCACAAATTATGTAAACATAATCCTTTTACAAATTGATCATGTTTTTCTTTTGTCAAAGGTTTGGTCAACACATCTGCAATCATTAAATCTGTGGGCAAAAACTTAACATTAACAATGTTTTTCTTTATGTTTTCTCTAATGAAATGATGCCTCACATCAATGTGCTTAGTTCTACTATGATACATAGAATTAGTAGTTAACTTTTGAGCAGACTGGTTATCATTATACATTGTTACTTTACAATTACTGTTCAACAATTCAATAAGAAAACTTCTTACAAAAAGAGCTTCCTTACAACCATCAGAAAGTGCCATATATTCAGCCTCTGTGCTGGAGAGAGCAACAGTCTTTTGTTTGCGACTTTCCCAAGAGATCAATGAATTACCGAGCTTAAAAATAAAACCGGTGAAAGACTTACGATCAAGTTCATTGCCACCCCAGTCAGCATCTACAAAACCAGTTACATCCATACCACTCTTCTGAAAAACTAATCCATAGTTTACCGTACCTTTAAGATAGCGAAGAATACGCTTCAAAGCTTTCCAATGATGTTCAGTGTGACACTCGTTAAATTGACTGAGTACACTCACAGCATGAGCGATATCTGGACGGGTGCATACTGCTATGTACATGAGACAGCCAAGCAAATTCCTGTAATGAGAAGTTGTACTTTTATTATCAGCTTTAGGTAATTTGATTCCTTTTTCTAGCGGAGTCTTTGCAGGTTTGCAGTCCATCATGTTAAACTTCTCCAATACCCTTTTTATGTATCCAGTTTGATCAAGTGTAACTTTATTTTGACTTTTATTTACTCTCATTCCAAGAATGTGGTGTGCAGATCCAAAATCCTTCATTTCAAATGTGTTCATAAGTTCACGTTTCACCTTTTCTTTCAAAGTTGTATTGCTAGAAAACAATAAAATGTCATCGACATAGAGTGCAATTATTATTAATTCACTATTAGTTCTCATGTAAAATACACATGGTTCTGAAGTCATCCTTTTGAAGTGCATTTTCTGTAATAATACTTCGTTTATTCTCTCATACCACATTTTGGAAGCTTGCTTTAAGCCATAAATAGCTTTATGTAGTTTGTACACAAAATTTTCTTTACCTTTTACTATGAAACCTTCTGGCTGTTCCATATATACGTTTTCATTTAGGTTGCCATTCAAAAAAGCAGTCTTAACATCGAGATGATCAATGTCCATATTAAATTCAGCAGCAATGGCAAGTAAAGTTCTAATAGTTGAGTGTCTTACCACCGGAGAGAAAGTCTCTTCATAATCGACTCCAAATTTCTGTGAGTAACCCTTAGCCACCAGCCGTGCTTTGTAGTTCAAGAGTTCACCATTGAGACCTTTTTTCTTTTTAAAAACCCATCTGCACTTAATTGGTTTCTGATTCTTTGGTTTCTCTACTAGAGTCCAACATTTGTTGTCATTAAAAGATTTATACTCATCTGTCATGGCTGTTGTCCACTCACTTGATTCTGTGCCTGCCAAAGCTTCTTGCACTGTTTCTGGTACGCTATCGTCGTTGCATAATTCTTTAACCAACAGGAAAGACATTCCAGTCTCATTGAGATCTTCATATACTGATGATTCTGACGCCTCATCCAGTGATGAGCAACCTGGAACGTATGTGGGATCCGCAGAAAAATTTGATTCTAAAGTGGTGTCAACCTCACTGTCTGAATCATACACTGTAATTGTGCTCGACCGTGCTATTCTTTGGTCATCAGAAAACTCTGGTCTTACGGTGGATGGTTCAGACTGGCTTGGCTCAGGTCGTTCAATATGCTGTGAGCACTGGTCGCTATCCAGGATTGATTCTGGGTTAGGAACAGCACTCACAGGTTTCCCCGGAGCATCATTTTGAGGAAATTCAATGAACACAGAGTCAAAATTATCATCATGTGACCTATTATTGAAAAATTGATTCTCCAAGAAAATCACATCTCTTGCTTTGACACACTTGTACGATTTATCAGGATCCAACAGACGAAAACCTTTAGTATTTTCACAGTACCCAACAAAAATATGCTGCTTGGATTTCGAATCCAATTTGTTTCTAATTGGGGTAACAGCATAGGCAATGCAGCCAAAAATACGTAAATGACTAACATCTACCTTTTTATTCCTCCATTTTTCCTCAGGTACTTGTCCAATTAGAGCCTTAGTTGGTGTCCGGTTTTTGAGATACACAGCTGTATTGACAGCTTCTGCCCAGAATTTGTTGTCCAGGCCAGCATCCCTTAGCATACACCTGGCTTTCTCAACAATGGTCCTGTTCGCTCTCTCTGCCACACCATTTTGTTGCGGAGAATATGGGACCGTTGTGTGATGTTTGATTCCATTCTCTTTCAGATAAGCCTGTAATTTATAGTTAATAAATTCACCACCATTGTCACTACGTATAATTTTAATCTTGTGGTTAGTTTCATTTTCAACCAAGACTAAAATTCTTAAAATGTTCAAAAACTTCATCTTTGTTATGTAAAAAATAAACAAAAGTTTTCCTACTGAAATCATCTATGAATATCAGAAAATATCTGGCACCACCAATAGACTGCATTGGCATTGGTCCACATAAGTCTGTGTGTACTAATCCTAGTAACTGAGTTGCTCGTGTGTATGACCTTTTAGGAAAGGGAGCACGAGTTTGTTTCCCTTCAATGCAAGCAACACATGGATTAAAAATATCAGAATTATATTTAATACCTGTGACCATACCTTTATTCATCAGTGCCATACTCCTCGAGTTCAAATGGCCAAGTCTACGGTGCCACGTTTCCTGCAACTCCTCTTTCACTGTACCTTTTGATGAGCTTGATGAAGAATACATAACAGTCTCATCACTAGACTGTTTTTCTCTGGTAACTGTACTGTAAGAAACAAAACTAGTATTATCTCCCCCCCCACACAAAGGCTGATCAATGGCATCAAGTTGATATATACCATTCCTATGAGTGGCTGTTGCCAAAACTTCATCCTCATCAGATATAATACATTTCTGTTTACTAAAAGTTACTGTATAACCTTTCTTCACTAAAGAACTAACAGAAAGCAAATTTGCTGAAAGATTAGGCACATAATAAACGTCTCTAATTGTTCTCACACAGTCTTGCAGTTTGACACGCACGTTACCTTGTCCTGCTGTTGGCAATTTTTCACCATTTGCAACACTCACTTGTGACACACTTACTTCACTAAAATCACAAAAGAGTTCTCGGTTGTTGCACATGTGGTTTGATGCACCGCTATCCACATACCATACACCACGCTGGAAGCTGACGGAGAGCGCCGTTAAGAGAGCCTTGGATGAATCCTTGGGAGGCTTATCCTTATCTGTTTTCTTGACTTTCTCTGGCTTCTTGTTATTATTCCTAGGGCAGGTCTTTGATAAAATGTCCAGTCTTTTTACATTTATAACATTTTGGTGCTTTTCTGGTTGTTGCTAATGCCATTGTATCTTCAGTTTTATTCCTGCGGTCATATTCTTGCAATAATTTACCTTTGACCATGTCACTTGACAACTTTAAGTTTGAATTTTCAAGTGCCATAATAAGCGGATCATAATTACTTGGTAACCCGCTGAGCATAATGACGGCCAAGAATTCATCATCCAGTGGTGAATTGATATCAAACAGTTGCTGTGAAAGTTCCTGCAACTTGCCAAGGTAGCTTTCCATGCTGTCATGCTCTGTCAATTTGGTGCTGAATAGCGTTCTTAACAGACCTAGTCTGCGGCATAGCCCTTTGTCCTCAAAGGCTTTGCTCAGATTGTTCCACGCCTCACGTGCATCCTTTGCGTTCCTGACATGGGGGAATGCACTCGTTTGGACCGACAGGCATATTCTTGCAAGTGCCTTCTGCGATTTTTTCATGTCTACATCGCTCAGTGTTCCTTTTTGCTCACCATCGATAGTGTCCCACAGGTCCTCATGGATCAGTATCATCTTCATGCAAAACTTCCATGTAGAATAGTTATCTAAACCTTTGAGTTTTTCGATGCTTTGCAGGGTTGAAGCATTTCCGGCCATTATCACGTTTATAGGTTATAGTTTATATTTTCCTTCACTTTCGTGTTTAGATCGTTAATATTACGATTGCCGTGCAGATTTCGGCGTTCTGGGCCCATAACCTGATGGATTACCAGCCGAAATGCAAAAACCAATGAGATTCTAAAAGATATATTTTTAACACGTTCGAGCACATATACAGTATCGCAGATAAAAAAAAAACGGAAGTGACAGCTAGGTTTGTGTTTGGACTTTTGTGTTTACAAAGACAGCTCTAATACAGGTGGCCTAAAAAGGCCACTTTGGCAGAATCATAAAAGGATAACATTATGAATCATAATATGGCGAATACAGTCCGTGTCTTTCTTTTTTTCGCTACACTACGTAGGTATAATCAAAGAGATTGGGATTTGATTGGATTGGAATGATTGGCATTTTAGCACAGACAAAAAAAAAATAACTGAAAATCCTTCACCAATGGGATTTGATACGATTAACTTAACAGTTAACTGTCTATTATGATGTGCCCCCAGGTCACATGCTAAGATGTTTCTTTCTACAAGACAAAGATTGTGAACTAGCTTTAACAACTTGTAACGTGCATCTCACATTCCTTCAAACATCCATCTTTAAAGAGAGGAGGCCTGGTGTTCCAGCAGTGGAAACATTAAAGGCTGATTATGTAAACAACGACTGGTGAATTAGGTGGTCATAATTTATAGGTACAAATCCTTCTTGAAACACATTAACTCGGTTAGAACTAACAGAAATTCTTTGCCTCAAAAAGAATTTTACATATAGTACAGTACCCGGCGATAAATATTGCACATCGACCTTTGGAAAGAGACAATCGGCTAATTTCGGTTTCGTAGAGCGTTATCTCTGTCGCGCGAAATACAAACAGTCCGGTATCTATTACGAGCTGTTAAAACAATTATGATTTGCTTCTTTTGATAATTATTTTTATTCTTTGTAAAAAATCGATAGGATCGAATAGGTCGATGTGCAATATTTATCGCCGGGTACTGTATGTAAAATACTATAAGATTTTCGAAACTTTCCGTTTCGCACTTAAGAAACAAAGTTAAGACGAGTCGTCAATACGGACGAATGTTCGATAGCGTGACTAAAAGCTTTTAAAAGGGAATCCGCTCAATTTTGCTCAACTTGTAATGGTTCAAAGACAATGAATCAAAGAAGCGATCGGTGAATCGAAAGTTTGACGTGAATAATTGGTAAAGGTTGAAAGAATCTATAAATTCTTTTGTTGAATTTTCTATAAAGATTTTTCTATAGATAATGCTTTTTAGAGTTCCGTATCCAAAGGGTAATTTTGTGTCGAATTGGGAATCTGTCTTTTTTAATCAATATTTTATGCTTTGTGACAGGGGTTTGTGGCTAAGTAATAACAGCCGCAAGGTTTGGTCCGTGGATGGGTGACCATCCTTACATACCAAGAACCCTCCGTGCCTCGGAAAGGACGTTAAGTCGTTGGTCCCGTCTGTCATACGTGGATCTTTGACAGTCGTTAAGGGTCGTCAGAAGCTCGCTCTGACAACCAGTCTTACCAAGGGGTTTTGTATCGCCCAGTAAGTGGGTTGTGGAGGTCAGATAGGCAGTCGCTCCATGTAAAATACTGGTCCGGTTAGACTGGAAGCCGACCTCAACATAGTTGTGAAAAGGCTACGCAGATGATGATGATTTTTTTGCTATGTGAAGCAATTATAATTTTTTTGTATGTTAATAATTATCAAGCGCGTCGGCGGCGTCTTTGTAAGTTTGAAACAATATGTTTCAGTTCAATACCGAAACGTATTGTTTCAGAAAAGAGACAATACGTTAAAAATCAATAAGTAGGTACTTCAATTTAGTACCTAGTTATTGATTTTTAACGTACACTCTTTTCAGCAGACAAAACTGAACAATGTTAGTAAATACTTCTCGAACTTAAAATCTAGAATTATTTTGGGTGCTTTTCAAACTCTTACTTTTTTAAAGTTGTCTAGTCATTTTAAAGCTTTTACATGCTACTAACGTATGTATTACTTTACGTTATCCATTAGAGAAACTGAAAGGACGTAGATACAAGAGGACCGCGGCTTAACGGTTTGACTTTAGGTGAACCACATGATTGGGTGGCTGGCTGCTCGACCCTAATGACCGGATTCGATCCGTTTATACTACCGGATCGAACCGAAATTACGACTAATGGAAACCATTGAATAGCCCCGTATAAGAAACCGCGCATTTTCACGAAACCGATGTCAAAAGCAATAATCCGTACTAATATTATAAATTCAAAAGTAACTCCGTCTGTCTGTCTGTATGTTACGTTTTCACGCCTAAACCAGTAAAGGGATTTCGATAAAATTTAGCAGAGAGATAGATTGTATTCCGGGGAAGGACATAAGATAGTTTTTATCGACATACTTCGCGGGAGAAGCCGCGGGCGGAAGCTAGTTAGAAATAAATTTGAATTGAACGTAAGATAAGATAAGATAAGTCTTTATTTGCTTTAAGTACGAAATAAATTAGAATTGACCTGGATAAGGACATAAGATACATTTTATCCCGATACTCCTACGGAATCGATACTAATGTGTGCGAAACCGCAGGACGTAGCTAGTTTCAAATAAACTGCTATTATAAAGTTGCGCCTCAACATAGCTCTTGCAAAAGCGTTGAAATATCGGGACCTCATTTCGCCAAAAAATTATAGAAGATTCTACGTCAATGACAAAGTAAGTGGCTACTTATAATATCTTCAAGAGATATTTCAGTGCTTTAACATGTACGTCAGAAAATCATGAAATTATTAAGGGGACTACAGGACCCAAACGCAAAAATTGTAAGTTTTATAATGACTAAAAGTATTTATGTTCGACTACAGTAAGCAAAACCAGAAAAATATATGATATTCTTCAGGATATATGCTAGTTAGATAGTGTATTGAAAATATAATACAACTATTTGATACGATAGAAAAAAAACATGAAGATACCTCTAAAAACTTTCTTTTTACAATAAAAAGCATAGTAATACATATATACAATAATTCTGATTTTTTGTCAGATTATTCTACAAGCAACATAGTAAGGCACTAGTGTTTTAATTTTTAAATCCAAACATTAGATTTTTTGAAAATATATAATTGCTTCATATTTTGCAATAAATTACCAGCGTTGTGTCATGGCGCTTCTCTTTCTTTTCTATGCAATCCAACAGTGACCGCACTTTATGTCATGTATATCATGTAGTTAATCAAATTACGTTTTGTAATGTAGTCCCCTTAATAATTTCATCTTGACATTTCATTTACGCGAATACTCTTAACTGTGATAAAATATCTCGCAAGAACAAACTTAAAGTATCTATAGGTAATATATTATGACTGAGTTGTGAATTTGAAGGTTATTAAAAAATCTGTTGTGATTGTAATAGGTATGATAATAGATATGAAGAATCACGTTCGTGGAAATAGGGAAATAAGAAAGGAAAAGAAAAACTCAGAAAACATTGTACGATGGTTGCTATTCAAACGTCAAGTTACAAGCATATTAAATTTCGAATATCTTTTTATCGACATTACAAATGACATAAAACCTAACAAAAAAGTATCTTCCAAATAGATTTTACAACATCCGCCCTTAATGGAAATAAAAAGATAAAGTAGTAATGCTAAACACAATAGAAAATAATAAAACATTACTACCAGACTAAACACAAATACAAAATATAAACCGACGAAAAATAAATAAATAGAAGATTATTCTACTTGTTTATCACTAAACCCATATTAACAACGCACCTAAGATGAGCTATGCGCCTTAAGGGCTTGGTTAAAACATCGGCTGTCATTTTATCCGTAGGTATAAACTTTATATTTATAACACCCTCAGTAACCTTTTCACGAATAAAATGATATCTCGTATCAATGTGTTTGGTTCTATTGTGGTGGATTGGATTTAGCACAAGTTTCTGTGCACTTTGACTGTCGTTGTATAGCAACACCCTATCAGAAAAACCAGTAATGTCACACACTAACCGTCTGAGAAAAATAGCCTCCTTTGCAGAACTGGTTAAGGACATATACTCAGCTTCTGTAGACGATAAGGCTACCGTCGGCTGCTTCTTACACTCCCAGCTAATAGGTCCGCCCGCTAGCGTGAAGTAGAAACCAGTGTACGACCGACGGTCATGTACACAGTTCGCCCAGTCAGCATCCGTGAATCCACACAAACGTCTACCGACTTTCCTGTAAGTAATACAGTAATCCATAGTACCCTTCAAATACTGTAACACTCTTTTAGCGGCCAACCAATGCCTCTTATCGTAACAGTTATTAAACTGACTTAAATAGCTTGTGGCATAAGCTATATCGGGTCTCGTATTCACAGCTAGGTACATGAGACATCCTATCAAGTTTTGGTAAGGATATTCACCAAGAGATGATGGATTACCTTTCTCCAACTTGTTATTCTCCAAAGGTGTAGACATCTCCTTACAATCTCTCATATTAAACCGCTCCAACACTGCCTGAATAAAGGTCTTCTGACTGACCATGATTTTATCGTCAACACAGTTAATATTTATGCCTAAACAATATGATAATGCACCTAAATCTTTTAGCGAGAAAAATTTTTCTAAGTCATTTTTGACAGCGTCAAACAAACATTTTTCTTTGTAAAAGACAATTAGATCGTCAACATAGACTGCAAGTATTATGATTTCATTACCAAACTTTTTCAAGTAAACACATGATTCCGCAGATGTTCGTGCAAAGCCAATTTTCGATAGAACTTGATGCAATTTGATATTCCAGGCTCGAGCTGCCTGCTTCAAACCATAAATTGATTTTCTGAGCAAACAGACTTTACCTTCTGCCCCGCGCTCAGCAAATCCCTCAGGCTGTTGCATGTACACCTCCTCCTCTAAGTCCCCATTGAGGAATGCGGTATCCACATCCATGTGTTGGATCTTTAAATCCATTTCTGCCGCCAACGCTATAAGCGTACGTAGAGATGAATTTCGAACTACAGGGGCAAAAGTCTCGTTATAGTCAGTCCCCCAAACTTGACTAAAACCTTTCGCAACTAGTCGCGCCTTATGCTTAACTATTGCACCGTTCGCGTCCCTCTTTACCTTGAATACCCATTTACATGGTATAACCTTTTTATTTGGTTTATCCACTAATGTCCAAGTCTGCTTTTTCAATAAGGCATTGTACTCATCCTTCATTGCGGAAATCCAGTTATCTTTATCATCGCTATTAATAGCTTCACGATAACTTTTCGGATCATCACACAACAAATCAACACCGTGAGTGCCATATGAATAATAATCTGGAGGTTTACGTACTCTATTAGGATATCTTCTCTCAGGACATACATCGTTGGGTTCATCTGAAGGAACCAAGGACAGATCACGTTGTTCACCTGAATGTAGAGACTCTGTGTCGCCAACCCCACCAGCTTCATCAGTCGCGTCCACAAAATCGTCAATTTGCTCTACCTCCATGTCCACACTTTCTGAAGTAGGTGAAGAAATAGAAGCAGATGAGATAGAAATCTCCTGTGGCGATGTGGTATCTGAAGAAGTTTGTGAAAAAAGATTAATGACATTAGGGCTCACAACAACTTCAGGCTGAACAGATTTATCCTTCAATCCTGAAAAATTATTTTCAAAGAACGTAATATCCCGTGACTTAATCAACCTCCGAGGGTTTTCCGCGCTACGGAAATAATAACTCCTTGGATCGTCTGAATATCCAACAAAGATATGTTCAGAAGTTTTCATGTCAAGCTTAGTTCTCTGACATGAAGGCACGTGAACTAAAGCTCGGCAACCAAACACCTTTAAATGAGACAGGTCGGGTTTACTACCACACCACATTTCATATGGCGTCTTACCATCAAGTGCACGATGAGGTGACCTATTCTTTAAATAAACACTAGTCTCAACAGCATCCTGCCAAAAAGCTTTCGACAGAGAGCTATGTGCTAGCAAGGAACGGGCCTTCTCCACAATACTACGATTGCAACGTTCACTTACCCCATTTTGTTGAGGGCTGTATGGTACAGAGGTTTCATGTCGAATCCCTTGAGCCTGCAAATAATCTGCCAGCTCCTTGTTGACATACTCAGTACCATTGTCTGACCGAAGGGTTTGAATCTTACTGCCAGTCTGTCTCTCAACAAGTGCTTGGAAAGCACAAAAATACTTCTGAACTTCTGTCTTAGATGACATACAATAAAGGGATATAAAACGTGTATAATCATCTACAAAAATAATAAAGTATTTATTACCTTTAAAAGATTCAGTGGTCAGGGGACCACAAACGTCCGTATGGACCAATTCTAATGGTGACGAAGCCTTCTTATACTTTATCCCTTTGAAAGGCTTCCGGGCCTGCTTACCTTCTACACAAGGTACGCATGGTTCTTTGTCAACCTCAGTATACTCAACACCAACAGCTAGACCTTTTTTGAGTAGATCCATACCAATACGGCAGAGATGTCCTAGACGCTTATGCCAAAGCTGAAACTGGGACAAATTAGTGTGAACATTATAAGCTGAAACACCTTGCGGTTTTACTGTACAATCTAAAGTGTACAATCCACCACAAATAGAACCATGTAAAACAGGATCATTTATAAAAGAAACATCATTAGAATAATAAAAATTACAGCCATTCGTATCAAAAACAATCGAGAAACCTTTCTCTACTGCCTTTTTGACTGAGAGTAAATTACAATCTAGGCCAGGAACATGTACAACATTTTTAATCTTCTTGAAATCTGTTTTTGTGTCAATAGCAACATCTCCTAAACCCACAGCCGGCAAACTTTTACCATTTGCTACAGTTATCTTCCCATCACAGGGTCGGTAACTATTAAACCATTCAGCATGTGGAGTCATGTGAGTAGACGCACCAGAGTCGATAATCCACTTCTCAGACATCTGAATACTTGGTGCAGACAAAGCCAATTCCTTGACACCATCCAAAGCCAATTCCGTGACACATGCATCCATATTCCCTGAACTAGAAACATTCATTCCCTTATCTTTAGAACAATTTTCTATAGAGCAACTCGCCTTTGCCTTTTTCTCCTTCTTTTTGAGAGGACAATTAGGACTCTTGTGCCCTGGCTTCTTACAACGATAGCAAATAACCTGCCTGTTAGCATTCAACGCAGCCACATCATCTTTAGTCTCCTTCGTCATTTCACTCAACAACTTAGTCCTCACCAAATCTGTTGTGACTTCAACGCTCCCATTCTCAAGCGCCATTATCATAGGCTCGTAGCGAGACGTTAGACCTCCCAATATAATAGCTGCTAAAGAACTATCTTCTATAGTTTTGCCAATATCGGCCAGGTCTAATGCTGTTGTAGTTATTGCATTTATGTAAGCTTCTAAATTAGAAAAGTCAGATAAGGTGTACCTGTACAACTTACGTTCCAACGACAGTTTACGACCCAAACTTCGATCCTCGTAGGATTTCATAAGAGCATCCCACGCTTGCTTTGCGGTCTTAGCTGGTCGAACAACCGAAATAGCAGCGCCATCCACAGTAAGGCATATTTTAGAAAGAGCCTTTTCATCCTTCCGTACATCGTCGGCCGTCTTATTGCCTTCGACAACTACTCCGCTTATGGTTTCCCACAATCCTTCATGGATTAATAGCATTCTCATTTTAAATTTCCACACAGTGTATCCTTCTCTATTACAAAGTATCGGAATACCATTTAGTGACATACCAGAAACTGCAGACGACATATTTTCACCACCAATCTCCTTTTAAATTCGATCGTAGATAAAATATACAGAGCCTCGTGCTGATAACGTGTTGTGATTGTAATAGGTATGATAATAGATATGAAGAATCACGTTCGTGGAAATAGGGAAATAAGAAAGGAAAAGAAAAACTCAGAAAACATTGTACGATGGTTGCTATTCAAACGTCAAGTTACAAGCATATTAAATTTCGAATATCTTTTTATCGACATTACAAATGACATAAAACCTAACAAAAAAGTATCTTCCAAATAGATTTTACAACAAAATCACATTAGATTTGGACCATGGTAATAATAAACAGTTATCAGTGAAAACCGAGAAAGATAAACAAATCAAGTATCTTAATTTGGCTCATGAAGTTGTCAACTCAGCGATCATTGTGCCGATAGTCGTGACAGCCAATGGATTACTAGCCAAGAGCCTCGGCCAACACCTGAGGGGGCTCGCGTTGGGCACCTGTATCAAGGGCTTGATTCAGAAAGCGGTACTTCTGGACACGGCCTGTATTGTTAGGAGGTTCCGCTCTTTGGGCCCTGACCACCGGCTTGGACCCTGTTCCCGTTACCGGTGGACTACTTGTTTTTATATTATAAAATGTATTTAAATATATATAATTTATGTATATTTAATTAAATAAAGGAAACAGAAAGTTATAAATCCTATTAAAAAATCTGTCAACGATGAAGCCTGAAAAGAAGATATTATTAATATAATCTTCATCCAGTATTTATTGATTAGCTCAAGCAAAACCTCAGAACAGTAAAAGTTCTGAGTTGAAGACTAATTAAAGGTATTCTCAAGAGGCACGAAGCCCATTTCAAAAATAATTTTATTACTGAAAAGGTGTCAGTTCCAAGAAAACTCCGTTATTCTTTGGCTAAAACCGAAAATCTATAACAAAAAATCTTCGATGCAAAATTTCAGAAGTTATAAAGTTCGGAAACTTTATAATGTAATAGAAATAGTACAAAGATATTCAAATTCCAATATAACGGACCGACAATTTCAACCTGCATGCTATTGAAAGACACCATTCAAATTGATCCACGTCAAGCATACAATGTAACATACTTTAGAGTCCAATATACTCTGGGCAGCTGTTCACAGGATATAAAGATTTTAGTAGGTCACTTTCTCGGATAGCATTTCGATGGGTGGCACCATTGAGTACGACCATGCCTTAAAACGAGACAATAAAGGAACTTAGCTCTCCTCACTAGTGTATTTCCTGTAATCCAGGAATCCCAGCTGTGTCAATCCTCACGTTAACCTGGAAACAATTTGGAACAATCTAAAAATAGCTTGAATTAAAAATATAATTTTAAAACATATTTTGTTTGGAAACAAAAGGAAATGACCAAATTCAAGATTGAATGATGTGTCAGATGACATAAGGCTCAGCAACAAATGAATAAATCCATTATTTCAAGGTAAGGAAATATCCACATATAATGTGAAATGTTTATTTCCTGAAGTTTGCTTAGGCATCAGCTGTTACGACCTTTTTATGGTACCCGGACCTTTTTGGTAATAAAAACTATAATAAGGGGCTCACGGTTTTTGATTATTTTGTTCTTGCTTATTATAATTTTCTTTTTTGTGTTCTGAACCGAAGATTATTTTTATAAAAAAGTACCTTGATAAAACTGAACTAACAAGTACCTAGTTATAGACGAAAAATATGAGTGTTATGACTTTTAGTGGATTAGTAATAAACATTATAGTACTGGTTCAATTAAATGAAAGAGAGCTCTTTTGCAGTTTAACTGATTATAGGTAATTATTTCACTTTAATAAATTGATTCGTAGGTATGTTACCTACACGATATTAATATTTGGACACAATTTTATTGCATTTTTCACACCTATTAGCAATAAGTACCCTGGTGTTGACATCAAAAATCCTAAATCTCCCTTTAATATTAGGTAAATATAAAAGTAGATATTTAAGTAGGTACTTTTATATTTACCTAATAGTAAAGGGAGATTATATAACAAAACCAATATAAACTTAAAGCAGCACCCTAATTGCGTAACACTATCAATTTTTTAGTCACTACCGGACTGTTCTCTAGGGATGAGGAATGCATTTTCATTATTTTTCTTTTATACTTCGTTAGGTTTTTTTTATAAAAACTTCTTTTGAAAGTATGCTTTTGACATTGTGTTGCCGGTGCACGGCAACTATATTTGAGTGTATTTTTTTAATAAAAATGTAGGTGCAGCCCGATTCAAACTTTATGGCGGCTCGGAACATGAAGCGAGTGACTGCGTAGTAATAAACTCACGTGTCAGCGGGGGTGAGGGGCGAGGTACTGCGCAGCGAGTATCACAGTTCAGAGGCGTCATAAAGTTTGAATCGGGCTGTAGGATATTTAAATTGATTTTGTACAGGGTTAATTTGTTGATTTTATTAGGTTTACCAACAATTGTTTACATTAGATACAGACACATACATGAAAGCCATTTTTGAAAGTAAAATTACAGAGCAACAATTAATTATTGGTAAAAACCACACGCATATTACAATAAATCAGAAAATAGGCTTTACTTAGCAAGAAATTTGGAAACATAATATCTTTAGTAAAACATCCAATAGAAACAAATTTGCCAGTATTTTTTAAACCACTAACATAGTCAACGATTATACCAACACATCAGCTTTGTCTACTAAGTTTATGAATGTTATTGCTTAGTCATTTCCCAGTATCAAAAGGTATCAAAGAAAATCGTGACGTCAACCACTGATAATGTTTGACGTCAATATGATGTCATAATCTGTAAACAACCATGTTTTCCCAACATGACGTGTTAGGTACATTAATAATAATGAATAGTTTTGGTGACGACATCACGCTTGACTTAAGTAGGCATGTGTGTAGTGGTCCTTGTTCAATAACTCACCCTGTATATTTACGACATAAGCTTCTTAACCCTTTCCTCCAAGCGATGTATCCAACATCTTGTGCGAGTGCGGTGCTCCTGAAAAGCCGGTCGATTCTGTAAAAATCTCACCGTGAAAACTTAGGTGAAGTGAGTTTGTTTTTGCTAGGAATTGACACTGTTGACAGCTCACTCCACGCTCACTGCACCTAACTTTTCACGGTGAGATTTTTACAGAATAGCACCACAGATCATGTTCCATTTGCTGGAGTGTTCCAAATGTCCGTTCAACTGCACCCTTGACGATCTGAACAACGCCTCTGACACCGTAATAAAAGTGGCCACCTACGTAGATGTCGAAACTAAAGAAAAGAAATAAAGAACCCTTTTCTCCCTGTCATAGTCAGATAAAATCAAAACTATACAATTGATGGATAACTATATATCTTAACTTTGGGGCACAATTTACCCTTACTATCACAAGATTGCAACGCTCATTTACCTCAAAAAGCCGGCAGTATGTCTTAAGATAAAAACGCTCGGGAGTATAGGATCACTCGTAACTCGGGCCTACTCGAGATATTCCAGTGTCTGTCGGATTACAACAAGGGTCGGTCAGACACTTGACCGCGTTGTAAAATAAAGCCTCGTTTACATTGTAAAAAACAGTTGCACAACACTGTGCTTTATGATTATTTCTTGGATAATCTATAATAAATCTTATAATGATACATTGTTACATAATTTTATAATTTGATAAATTATAAATGCGGCCTCTCAGTCTGTTATTTATCTTTTCACCCCTCAACAGTAACTTTGGATTGCGATGAAGTTTGGTACACGGGTAGACCATGACCTGTGGGATAATTTCCACCAAACCGCTCGCACCGCATCGGATCAGAAAGGATACGAATGGATGTGGTGACAGCCGATCGCGTCCGGCATCATGTCGACGAATACGATCGGCTCCGTACCGTCGTCGCTTGCGAACGTATACGTTTCTGCGCCTAGTCAAATAGTTTCATTCCTACAGTGTTGACCTGTTTACATTCTTGAAAATGGTTCCACTTGACGTAGTATTGTTGGCTATTGCATTAAAAGAAGAAAATAATCATAAAACAGAAGACGGAAAGAAAAATTTGGACGAAAGCCGAAAGGATTCGATCAGATTAGATGACAGGTGAACGGAGTCGTACGCGCGTCGCAGCATACTTTCGGCTACGATCGCGTGTCGCAGAAGACGCCCGCGGTCAAACTACTGTGTGCGGCTTGTTAATATAGACTTTAAATTTTGTGTACACGATTTAATATCGTTTAAAGATTGTAAAATCCGTTCCGATCCGATGCGATGCGAGCCGTTTGGTGAAAATTCACCTTTAGTACCTATATAGGATACTTTTTATCCCGGTAGTCCGTTCCCGTAGGATAATTTTCAACCTCATGACATGAGCCGCTGGATTATTGTACATTCTTAATCTACTTTGAAAAACTTATGAACAAGTAGGAATAATTGCAAACTCAAGGTTCGAAATGGTTGTACGTACAAGATTTCAAAATTTTGGGTAAGTTAACTTATTAAGATTAAAATAAAACAAATCCACCTTTTGATACACTGACAGGTACGGAATTGATAGTTTTCTCGGAATCAATTTAGGACGATAATATTGTTGAATCGATTGTTTATCGCTCACTCCTCTAGTTTGTTTATCCACATCACTAATAGAGCGCATAGTTGCAATAATCCGTCTGCACTGGCTTCTATTGACTGTGTCTATTTATATTCACGGAATAATCATTCTGTATTTACTATCTAATATATCTGGATGCACTTCACATCCAACGTATGTTAGGAAAAACTATTATTTAATTTTACTTAAATAAATTCGAGACGGCTAATAATCAACTGGTTTATTAATTACTAGCGACCCGCCCCGGCTTCGCACGGAAACATTATTATTATTATACATATAAACCTTCCTCTTGAATCACTCTATCTATTAAAAAAAACCGCATCAAAATCCGTTGCGTAGTTTCAAAGATTTAAGCATACAAAGGGACATAGGGACATAGGGACATAGGGACAGAGAAAGCGACTTTGTTTTATACTATGTAGTGATTTTACAATAGAGGTGCAGGTACAAGAAAATAACAATCAAAGTGAGTGTGATGATAGTGAACTATCCAAAATCCGAACGCCCAAGAGGCCGCTCCGCTTGTGCTTCGCCGTTATAAAGCCTCTGGTGCCCCCACTCCAGGAACCTCAGGAATACGAAACTGCCTTCGTTGGTGTCAGTTTCTTCGCTATCGTCCGCAGGTGGCGCTCCAAGTGCAATGTTGCCAACACGTAGCCTATAATGCTGAATAATAATATGATGACGTACTATTTGATTTTATCAGCATTCAACGAGCCTAAATGATTGTTTAGTTTATATTTGAACTACCATTTAGTTCAAATATTTAACCGATTTTTCTGTATCAGACTGAAACTACGAATGGCAGACAGAAAATGGATCAGCACAGACCTTTCACAATTATTTTACCTCTGATTGTGCATCACTTTCAAAATCACAGTGATCCTTATTCTCATTCTAGTAAGTTTGCAGTTGGGTTGCTGCCACTGACAAGTCTGTTAAAATCATAGTGATCCTTATTTTCATCACAATAAGGTTGTTATTAGGTTGCTGCTGTCAGAGATGTCTGTGAAACGACTGTAGTTCATTAATTTGTCGAAAACGAGTCCCAAGTTTAAATGTTTACATAAAGGCTTCTTCAAACAGGCGCGACACGACACACGACACAAAGGCACCGCAAGTCGCGCAACGAGCGGTTCCTTTGAGTCGCGCGCGATTCGCGTCGTGCGTCGCGCCTGTTTGTAGGAGCCTTAAAGCAAGTTTCGCGACTAAAACATTTTCACAGAATGAAACATCCTTGTTATGGTTTTATAAAAAAACTGTTCACTTGTACGGTACCTACTATACGGACCACCTTGTGGGAGGGTACGCGGTCGCCACTACAGAACCTTTCGGCCCCATCGGCCATCTGTTCTGCGAGCAATGTGCCCTGCCCACTGCCGCTTAAGTTTGGCAATTCTTCGGACTATGTCGGTTACCTCGGTTCTCCTGCGGATCTCCTCATTCCTGATTCAATCACGCAAGGAAACTCCAATCATAGCCCCCTCCATTGCCCTTTGGGTGACTTTTAGCCTTCTTATAAGGCCCATTGTGAGCGACCACGTTTCAGTGCCATAAGTCACACTGGCAACACGCACTGGTCGCACTCTCGTCTTGAGACATTGCGGTATGTGGGACCAGACGATATTGCGTAGCTTCCCGAAAGCTGCCCAGCCGAGTCGGATTCGACGATTGACCTCTTTCTCGAAGTTAAACCTACCTAATTGGACAGTTTGTCCTAGGTAAACATACTCGTCCACGACTTCGAGTGTAGCGTCTCCGATCTTTATGAGAGTGGGTGTTACATGGGCATTTGACATAACCTTCATGACATGACCTTGTCCATGTTCATTTTAAAACCCACTCTTTCGTATTAGTCCATATCTTGAAAATTACTGAATCGATTCTAAGTTGAAGTAAGTGTAAGCTAATATCGCGTCCACGGCTTAAAATACAATATGGAAATGAGACAATAGAAGAGGTCGATTACGTAAAATTCTTGGGGATAATAATTGACAAAAACTGTAACTGGAAATCTCATATTGATCTATGTAAGAAGATAGATAGATTTGTATTTCTTTTATATAGACTAACACGTGTGGCTAGTGTTGATGCGGCACTATGTGCATACCATGGTTATGTTTCATCAATTTTGCGCTATGGCATTATAATGTGGGGTAATTCGGTTGAACTTAAAAGAGTGTTTCAAGCTCAGAAAAAATGCGTACGCTCAATTTGTGGAGCGCACCCACTGGATAGTTGTGTCCCATTATTTAAAAAACTTCAAATACTGCCACTTCCAGCATTATACATTTTTGAAATTTGTATCTTCGTACACCAAAATAGATATGAATTTGACTTATTTAATGATGTTGTATCCCGACCCAGCCGCAAAGTGCATATGCTTAATGTGCCTAGGCGTAGAATTAAATTGTTTTCTAATAATGTATACTGTATGTCCATTACTGTTTATAACAAATTACCTGATGGCTTCAAAACTCTCAGCCTCAGAACATTTAAATGTAAATTATTTAACTTCCTTTTAAACAAATGCTATTACTCAACTGAAGATTTTATGAATGAAAAATTATCCTAAATATTTGACATTATTGCTCATAAATCATACGCTGTCTCCTTGACCTTATTTAATTTTTGACTTATATAATTATTTTCTTTTACAACGATTGTTCAATATATTTAAATTATTTGTAATTCTAATTCTAATGACTATAATTTAATTTTAATGCAATGTTGACCCATAATTTTAAAATCAATATTTGTACGCCGGAAACGGCAGAATATTATGATCCTAACACATAATGCTGGCTAAATGCACATAACAACTTTGTACAATATTCTGACAAATAAATGAATTGTATTGTATTGTATTGTAATAAAAAAATGATCACGATCCGATTAATAGTTGCGGAGAAATGCGTGGACAAACATATATAATAGCCCTAATAGATTGTCATATGCGAATATAATGCAGTTCCAATAATATTACATACATACGTGTCGAATTGATAACCTCCTTTTTTTGAAGTCGGTAAGAACCACATAACACACACTAGATTATAAATTATAAACGTAATTTTATGTATGAAATTCTACAATTAAATGGTATTAATAATATTTAGCCTTGGTTTTAGTTTCCTTGAGCTTGTACCAAATGCGAAGGCTATTCGCTTCTTAGCTTTGACATTATTATTTGGCCTGATTTCGAGGCCACGTAGTGGAAAGCAACAAGTGAGGGATCCTAGAATTACCTACTTAACTTGGGACTTGGTTTCAATTTTCAGGTTCAAATTTTGACGACGTAAATAACGCCCTACTGCAGGTCCAAAATTGGTTCACTGCTAATAATTTAGTATTAAATGGAAAAAAAACTAAGTGCATAAGATTTTCTTTACCAAATGTCAAGGGTAGTGATTGTGAGATAATATTGAATCAAGAGAAACTAGAATTCGTCGATAAAACTGTTTTCCTAGGGATCACGCTCGACTCAAGGCTACAATGGGGTCCTCATTTAACATCTCTTGCAGGACGGCTAAGTTCAGCAGCTTATGCTGTCAGAAAAATCCGTCAATTTACTGATGTAGATACCGCGAGACTAGTCTATTTTAGTTATTTTCATAGTATCATGTCTTACGGTATTTTACTTTGGGGACGGGCTGCAGACATCGATTCTATTTTTATTCTGCAGAAAAGAGCTATCAGAGCCATATATAATCTCCGCAGGCGCGATTCTCTAAGGGAACGGTTTAAGGAAATTAACATCATGACGGTACCTTGTCAATACATCTATGAAAACATCATGTATGTAAGGAAAAATTTACATCTTTTTAGTAAAAGAGGTGTAATTATAGTACTAGAAATAGGGACCTATTAGTTCAACCAGGTTTCAGACTGACTAAAGTAGACTCATCTTTTATGGGGTACTGTTTAAAATGTTATAATAAAATACCTCCCCACATTCTTCAACTGAATGAGACAAAATTCAAGTCTTGTATAAAACGCACACTATGCAGTCAGGCATATTATAAGTTAGGGGATTACATTGCTGATAAAAATGCCTGGCTCAATGCTGGTCCTGCTCCACAACCACAACTAATTGATTAACACATGAAAATACTGTTGGAGCTGCTGAAGATTGTAAGACTATCTTTGCATTGTATAAAATCAATTTCCTTTGTTTTGTATAATTGCATAGCACAGATGTGAGTTCTATGTACCCTATAGCTACCATTTACCGGGTAATAATATGTCTTTCATTGACTCGAATGTGCCCTGGCAGCTGATGGTGTGTCATGCTCACTCAAATGTCTCGCTGACGGTGGCGTGTGTGTTGGATCATTTAGCTCCCTTAAAAATGGTTGAGCTAAATGGTGCTGATTTATGCGTCATGTTCGTGAACGGGCGCCGTCAGTTGGGGCTGGTCATCACTTAGCTGCCTCGGCTTATTTTTAATTATTTTAATTTTGGATTGTTGTTAGTTAAGTACTATTTCTTGTACTCTGGACGCTTTTAACGCGTACGTCTTTTTTAATTTTTTACATCGTTCTCACATTATATAATTTTAATATCAAAAGTAATGATGTAACTAATATTTTTGTAAAATATGATTTAAAAAGAGTGTCCATGGAGTTTCTTGCCCGTTCTTCTCCATAGGTACCTACGCTTTGGAATGGGCAACTAGCTTCATATTTTCTGACTGACCGACTTCTTGACAATGGGTCATGTATGAAAATATTAAATTGTCTCGATTTTTTTTCTGCACTTATGAATAAGCTAATAATATCTACAAAAAAAGTATCAGATTTATCTGATTAGTATTTCCAGAGAAATAAATTAAATTCTGTTAGAGGCGGCCATCGACAGTGACCCACGGATTTTTATTCAATTTCCTTAGCCTACTCAATTAAAAAGTAAAAACTGTAGATAAACTGTACCGTCTGACATCCATCCATCATAACAAAGGTCTCTCAAAATCTAATCCAGTGTCCAAAGCGTGGGGGTCGTCGCGAAGGCAGTCGAAATCTAATCCAGTATTCAAAGCGTGAGGGTCGTCGTAAAGATATATCCATAAAATCGCAAACAAACACAAAGCAAGAGGTGAAAAGTGAGGTTATGTTATGACAAATTGACAAGTTATGATGGATGGATGTCAGACGGTACAGATTATCTACAGTTTTTACTTTTTAATTGAGTAGGCTAAGGAAATTGAATAAAAATCCGTGGGTTACTGTCGATGGTCGCCTCTAACAGATTTTAATTTATTTCTCTGGAAATACTAATCAGATAAATCTGATACTTTTTTTGTAGATAGTATTAGCTTATTCATAAGTGCAGAAAAAAAATCGAGACAATTTAATATTTTCATACATGACCCATTCAAAAGTGCCTGTAAATGGTTTAATTGAAATAAATGCTTTGAGTTTGAGTTTGAGTTCAGTTTCAAGTTTTCTAAAGGGATCACACTGTGTTCAATAACTGCATGGAAATAATTTCAAGACGCCTAATACGAGTATTTACTAAGGTGCATTACGGCTTGACCGCTAGACTCTTTCATTTCCCATTTGTTTATCTTACACTATGAAATGGTCAGCTTTTGAGCCATGCTTTGTGTTATTTTCCAGTTCAATTTGTCGTCTACATCCGTGTTGAATTGATGGTTTAGAATTGTTTGATGTTATTCTCCCTGTGTACCTACTACATTTTTACCATAATTTATCAACGGAGCCACTTTTTTTTTATCCTTTATTAAAAAGAACGAGGTTCTCAATAATTAATTACAATCTAGCCTAAACGAGTGACAAGCAATTTAAATGTAACTTAATACGTATTTTACGTGATAAATATTTTAAACTTAGAATAAGTGTTGATTTTTTTATACAAGTCTGTTCCACTTTATTATGAGTCTGATATGATGTCACAAGCACTTTTTTCATCTGTTATATGTATGTGTGTCATTGTTACTATTATTTAAGAACTTTTTTTAGTAGCCACTTATGAAACTTCGTTTGGTGTTCATACTAAACATTTATTTGACTTTGAATAAGTTTTATTATTCTCTAATTCAATCAACAGCTGATCATAGCAACTAACTAAATATTTAAACTCCTAACAAACCACAGAACGATGCACTGCACATTGCCAACTAAAATATAGCTTCAAATATGTGGAAGGCAATAAATTTCTAGGATTCATTAACACTGGACGTTTCTCTTATTAACGTTACCCCACGCAGTTACGGCCGAAGTAAGGTCATAAACATAGAAAAGGGTTCATTCCGTAGCCACTTCATCTTGTCCTCCGATCTTGTGTTTTTTTTTTTTGTGTTTGCTGATTTGATTTTGTAGGTACTTACCCATAGGTACAATCACCTTCAGTTTTATTATTATTATCACTGTGTTATCATCACCTATTTCTGACAATGCTGGTTATTAAAAATCACCAGAAGTTAAAACGTCAAATAAATTTAAGCGGCTGGAATTCAAGTATTTGGCAACTAAAAGCCGTTTATCAATTTTTTTTTTTGTAAAAATCAGGTTATCTCTTATTTTAGTTATTCAACAAAAACTTTATAGTGAACAGCTTAAACATTAAAAATAAAGTTTTAAATTATTGTGTGGCGTTACAGCTGAAGTGGAAAAATGTCAACTAATTTTTGCAGGGCACTGTATATACAGTTTACAACATTACAGGTTGCTCTAGGTTGTATTTGTGTTGGTTTGAAACATCCAACCGACCAACCAATGATCTTTTATTTCCTTACAGCAGCCAAAGAAAAAAACAATGTTACTTACTTTTAAAAACAGCCGAACGATTGTTTTGCTAACTGCAATATTTAAAGTCAAAGCCCGTTGGTACTCAGCGGGATTGTCCGAAAGCGTTACCGCTGGCCCGGAACATAAAGGGCTAAGGAAGGAACACGGGTGGGTTTTAGTCAGTAAGAGTCTGACACTCCCTTCCGCTCCAGCCAGAGCGGGAGGGGTCATTTGATGATTTCCCATCCTGAAAAAAAAAAGCCCGTTGGCACTTTTTTTTTTTTTGCCAACGGGCAAAAAGTAAAAAAAAAATGTACCAACAGTTTTTAATCAATCGCCCTTTGCTTCATTACCAAGAATCAAGTTTCGTCGTATACTGAACTTAAAAACCAAACGTTCTAACTGAAGAGATGGGACAAGTGACGTAACTGAACTTAGTCGTGCAAACATTATTGATCAAACGACGTGTATCGATGGCTCCGACCTTTGCAGACACTTCTGCCCAAATTATATGGGTCTATCACCGTGAGTGACGTCATGATTTATAAATGGCTTTGTAGGAGATACTGTAAATAGAAATCGCAATGATACGGAAATAAATCCGGATTGAGAAAACGTTTGGATTTCGCGAATTACTCTTACAAAATTGTTTTGTTTTGAAAATTGTTTGATTGAAATTTAACTCTGAATACATTAAAATAAAGATATAATTTCTCATACCATCTCTGGATAGTTGAACAAATAAAATACGTGTATCTCGAATACAGAAAACTTCGTTTATCACAACAAAGTAGAATATTTTATTATAAGAACAACATGATTTATTTATGTATGCTGTACGGCGCCAGATGTTTACAACGTTTTTATTAAATGTTGAATAAGTAGGTACAGTTATTATACTATAGCTGTTATAAGCATAGAAATGTAAAAACATACATCTATGGTTATAGGTATCTAATATTTTACTTTCATTTGAAGACCATTTTGTAAGTTGGTGTTATTAATAATATACTAATAATAATCATTTTATTTCAGAATTATAAATCCATAATTTGTTAGTAAAACATATAAACTCTGTTATTGTAGGTTTTACCTACAATTTGTTTCTTGAATAAGTACTAACTTTTCCTATATTTTGCGTTTTTATCAGAATTTTAAGTTTAATAAAAACTATCTGACCTACCGAACTTCGTACCGCCTAAAATTATCTTGATTTTTTTTCATGAATGTTTCACATGTTATTATTTTTCATAGTTATTCTGCTATTTGGGGCGGTGAGAAATCGAACAAAACAATACATTAATATTAAAAGCCTGTGATATCCCAATGCAGGGGAAAGGTCGCTCTACTCTCTTTCCACTTCTCTCCGTTTAAAGCTTCTGAGGACCAGTTCTGGTTGAAGGACTCCAGCTCATCCTGCCGTCTCTGTCTGGGCCTGCCGCTAAGTCGCTTGCCATTAAGAGGGACCCATTGGGACGTAAGATGGGCCATTGGTTGTCTGACATGCGGCAGAAATGTTCAGCCTAATTCCATTTTAGCGTGACAGCTTTCCAAGTGACATCAGTTATGTTTGTGACAAATCAAATATCATAAAAATTGGTCCAGCTGTTCTTGAGTTATAAATGGTGTAACTGACCCTATCGACATTGTTGTATTTATATAGAAGATGCTACAGTCTAATATTAATGAAATGATCATTTTTGATCTACTTAATATCACACTTTTGCAACCTATTTAATTTTTACTATCCAAGACTTAAACAACGCTTCTCAAAGTTTCAGTATTAATTAGAATTGAAATTCAAATTATTTATGAATCAAAATTTGTACAACACGATAGAATAGACAGTGACCCTCAAACTAGGCATTTGCCTGTATCTTGGGAGTCAGTGTTGTGACATTTTGAATGTGGTACGGACAGCAACAAAAGTCGATTAACACTTCAGTTTTTTTAATCTCAGTTATTGAGCAAAATATTTGTTCAAACTTGCAACAGCTTGCTTGCAATATTTTGCTCAATAACTGAGATTAAAAAAGCTGAAGTGTTAATATTTTGCTCAATAATTGAGATAAAAAAAAAAACTCAAGCGTTAATCGACTTTTGTTGCTGACTGTACATAGTGCATAGTGATTATTGCAAGACAGGAAAAGAGAAACTAACATTCAACTAATCTAAAATCCTATTAAAATAAAAAAAATAAACTTAGAATATACATAGTGGCATCTATCAGCGTGAGATCAAACTAATCAAAATAAAATCAACAGTGTGAGATCAATTAAATAGCGATTATTGCATAGATAATTAATATTGCAAGACAGGAAAACAAAAACTAAAATTTAATTAAACTAAAATCAATTAAATTAAAATAATATAATATAATATAAAAATAAAAAATCTTAGAATACACATTGCCATCAGCGTCAGATCAATTAAGTAACAAAATAATAAGTAATAATACCGAAACTAACAAGATATAAATCAACAAAAATCTAATCAGTTATACATATAAATCAATTTTACAAAATAAAGTGTAGAGTGTAAGCGTGAGTATGTGTTAGAGAGTGTGAATGTGTTAGGGTGTGTGTGTGTGTTGTGGACGTCAGCGAGAACGTAGGAGTACATTTAGTGTGTTTAATGTTGCTTACCTAAGTAGAATGAATGAGGAAAATAATAATACAGTGTGAGTGGGGAACAATAACATGATCAAACCCTAATTACTTACGCCCTAATAAAAAAACTCATTTAGGTATGATGTTCACGTAAGCTTTCGCAAAAGCGAGTAATTTCTTTGGCATAACTCCGACTTATTTCTGTTTCATTACAATCCATAATTAGGACGCCTACATTGAATTCGGATGAAATATTAAACGAACACTTCAATTCTAAATATACAATACCCGTGCATTTTATATTTAGAATTGAAATGATTTCCTAACAATCGATGAATTCAAGGTTTATTTTATAAACCAAATGCTATTATTGTGCGGTTGTTTGTGTTTTATGAAAGAA
This sequence comes from Luperina testacea, assembly GCA_927399505.1. Taxonomy (NCBI): domain Eukaryota; kingdom Metazoa; phylum Arthropoda; class Insecta; order Lepidoptera; family Noctuidae; genus Luperina; species Luperina testacea. The sequence goes on from OV656771.1 coordinate 9,658,183, forward strand.
ATTAACGATGATGTAAGTCGATTCAAATAATTCAGATTCTAGGTTAGTAGTAGGATTCTAGGTTAGTTCAGTAGGCACCAACTCTGAATGTAAAAATACATGAATGGGGTTAGAATTTGCGGCCTCTGGCTCACCGTGTCATTGCTCCGACCATTGAGTATTCGCTCGGAGCAGTTGTTTGACAATAATATGAAAATTATAGGAAATATACAGCACTAATGAAAATGAATAAATAAATTAATACATATCCGAATGAATGAATGAATGAATTGCACCGATCCCAGCGTGGTAAAACCAAACTCGATTAATCGAATGAAACCCAAGATTCGCACTAGCTCCTGAACAAATAAATTAATACATATATGGGTAAATATACAAAAGGGTCGCTGTTAGGGAAAAAAAGAACAATGTGACGGGACGGACACGCTGCATGAGCAAAATAATTTTATTGAAAAATTGGCGTTTCGGAAATAAGAATCAATAGTTCTCTACATTTTTAATAGTAGATTTTTGCATCGAGCGCAAAGTGAGGTATTAAAGCACGAGAGTTATGTTGGTGCCCGAGCGTAAGCGAGGGCACTAAATTAACACGAGTGCATTAATTACTCACTTTAGCAAGGTGCGTAATCTACTTTTCTTTCAACTACCAATCTACCTACCGTGATAAAATATACCTACTCAAAATAAAAACTCAAGTTAATGAAAACAAAGTTTTCCTAAGCTTTTAAATATTTATCCCGCGACTTTTGCGGCAAAAGGTTATTAACAATTTAATTTGCAGCTGTTTTTATACTTTCTGGAGTTGCATTCATATCGCTATTTCCATTTTTTTAATATTTTCTTGAATGAAGTATCAAAGTTTTACAATGGTACAAAATGCGCGCAACTTGTTTTTTTTTTCCACCTAATCGGTTTTATTCAGCCGATTTTTATTTTCAGCCAGTATCTTTTTGATCTAATGCATACATTTTATATTAAACTTAATGGGAGACATTAAACCTCTGTGGTAAATTTATATCTAAGTAAAAAATAAAAAAACAGTCCTTTAATGAAAAACTGTGCAACCATGAGATTTCATACAACATTTCTGCACTGTTTTGGCTCTAGCAAAAAATACGTCCTTTGTGATCGGTTTTGTAGTGTTTAATGATAACGTTACTACGTAGTTGAAAGAAAAATTAATTACCTATTTTTCTACTTTCAAATTGCACTGCATATAGCGCATACATATTGTCTTATAATCTAATCTGTCTATTAAATCTAGCTTTTTGGTATCTACGTCACCACTGTCAACCACGTAAATCGCTACATTTTATTAAATTAGCGTGCAATTGTGAACTCTATTCTCATTCACTTAGGATTCAAATCAACATGAACTTTGATTCTATCAAAGAGTGATTGATTTCTCTCTTAATTGGCCGAAATGCGATATCACAACAAATGGTAGCGAACAATAAGAAACCGAAGCTACAGATTTAAATCTGACGTCAATGTCAACGAATAACGTATAATTACCTTATTATATATAAAATACCTAACAGGTATCTACCTACCTAATGTAATAGGTATCATTATAATAATTATGGGTTGACTTTCTGGCTCACTGTACGTTCGATACTATTATATGGATGGTTTGTTAGTTAGAGGAGTAGTCCGTTCACAGTTATTTTAACTTTTTTTTTTTCTTCAGGATGAGAAAACATCAAATGACCCCTCTCGCTCTAGGTGGAGCGGAAGGAAGTGTTAGACTCTTACTGATTAAAACCCACCCGTGTTCCTTTCCTTAGCCCTTTATGTTCCGGGCCAGCGGTAACCCTTTCGGAAAATCCCGCTGACCACAGTTATTTTACCTCTAACAGCAACCTCCATCGTAGACTTTGTCTCTGTCACCTGACCTAGACTAGAGTTAAGAACAAACCCATTAAAAAAAAATCGGTTGTCTGTAAAGTCGGTTTACTGACGATAGTTGAACGTGACAACGTCATAAGAAAATACTGATGGAATAGTTGCATTGCATTTGTTAATATTCGCGTGCACTTCAAGCCGCCATGGAACACTACAGTGCGAGGCCGCGAGGTAACGCTACATGAGTCATGTTTTTTGTGAGTGCAGCCAGCTTCATCGATTTATTAGACGTTGTCACGTCAAAAATAACGTATTTGCGACGAAAATAAAGATCACAATTATTTTGACAGACTTGTCAATGGCATGATGATCACTGTGATACAATATCAGAGGTAAAATGTGAATGGACTCTAAGGGCTGATTTTTTAATCGACAGATAATTCTTATTCGTGGAATAATATTGACGTCTGACAGATTCTTTATGGAAGAAATGTCAAAAACTTAAAATTATTCCTCGGATAAAATTATCTGGCGTTGGAAAAATCAGCCCTAAGTGAAACATTTTAACACTAAGCAACATACAGTACTAACAGCCTTTGTATTGTATCGTAACGACACTAAGGGCTGATTTTACCAAAGTCAGATATCTTTTATTCGTGGAATAAAATTGACGTCTGACAGTTCCAGTATGGAAGAACTGTCAAAAATTTTAAATTTATCCCCAGGATAAGACTTATTCTAGGTATAAAAGTTTGGTAAAATACGCCTTTATTATAATAAATTTATGCAACAGATGCACGAGTCATTTTTTCATATAAAACCACGACATGCCCCGATAAGTAATGAAAAGAAAGAAAAAGAGAACGCCGACAGCTGACACCATTTTCTCATGACGTCATTATAAAAAAATGCTTTTAACATTACTATGGTTGCAGGGATGTAAATAGAACTGTGACCCCGCTTAACGCTTATCTCATTACAACCCACATGGAAAGGAAGTATAAAACGTTAACAATGATGTAAAAATAGAATTGCTTTTTACCGCCTCGTTGGCTTTACATACGAACGTAGTAGCGCACACTTCAACTCCTGAACGGGGTCGAAAATAGAAAATTATAGGTACACATTTATAATGGAGTTAAGTTTTTTTTACGAACAATTTACTTGAGAATCCAAATGGATGAATGGATGTCGAAGAACTGTTTCAGAATATCAATTTATACCGGAATACACAAATACAGGGCTAAAAAGTTTAGTATCTGTGGTCAAAGTTTCAACTCAGATTCATGTTTAATTTTGGTAGCCATAATCAGCCCATAATATTCCCACTGCTGGGACACAGGCGTCCTCTCTGTGAGAAGGAGTGGACCGTAATCCACCACGCAGGCCCAGTGCGGGTTGACAGATGTCTCATGTCTTCAATTTTTTGGTTCTAGGACATGCCGGTTTTCTCACAATGTTTTCCTTTACAGTTTTGAGCTGCAGAGGTGATTAAATAATTTAAACCGCCTGCTTGGGGTTCAAACCCGCGACCTACAACCTAAGTCACAACCGTTACAAGTGGGCCACCACTGCTCTATTTTAGAAAAGAAAAAAAAGAAAGAAAATACATTTACATTTTTTTTTCTTTCTTTTTCATTTTTTTTAGCAGCAAAACAATAAAAAAAATACAACACCAGATATTTCTCCCACCCTGAATTTCAGAGTTCCCTTTTGCCTTTTAATTGTGACAACCAAATTGAATCGAGTAATTATAAAAGTGAATCATTTAATATCGGCGATACTTGTGTTTCTGTGCTTTTCAATCAAAATGAATCAATTTGATTGATCTACGGATCAATCAAGTTGATTCACTTTAATTGAAAAGCGCAGCGCAGTTGATGGAAAGTTTTTAGGTGGAAATGATACGTCATTTTGCAATGGTAGTCTTCATGATTTTATTCACATCACCTAAAAACTTTCCAACAACTTGGGTTGTTCCTGACCCTTGCACGAAAACTCCCTAAGGTTTGCTGCGCAATTAGATATGTATATAATCTCTACTGACCTCATTTCTCTTTGCCTAATTAGTAGGATGGAGCCCAGAACTTTAATCCCATGGGGGAATGTTCCAGAGATCCATGTTACATTCAAGTTTCTGTTTGGAGGGGCAAATTAAGGAACACAGCAAGTTATGGCTCAGTTACACGGAGAGAATTTCACTTCTCAAATCGGTTGACCTAAAAAAGATGACCCGGGTCATCTTTTTATATCATATCGCAGGTAGGTTTATGCGATATAAGGGGGCTCGTGGCTGAGTGATAACAGCTGCACGGTTCCATCGAAGGTTAATCTACGCTTGCCGCGGTCGGTTCATTGATGGGCCAATCTATTACATATACATATTTATACCACGCACAACGGACCGATTGGGAGTCTAAGTGCGGAAAAGGGAGTCCTATCATCCATTACATATCGAGACTCCTCCGTGCCTCGGAAAGCACGTTAAGCCGTTGCGTTGGTCTCGGCTGTCATTCGTATTTAACCTCGGCTAAGAGCGGTTGCAACTCTGTAGTCAGTAACTGGGTTGCACTAGATACCCCTCAGTAGAACTGGTTATCCGATTTTTGGGCTTCTGACTACCTTTAACGACTATCAAATTTATAATATTTATTTATTAAAAAGCGATACTTCTACTATAGAGGTCAGATAGGCATTCGCTCCATGTAGAGTGCTGGTATTCAGATGCATCCGGTTAGACTGGAAGCCGACACAAACACAGTTGGGAAAAAGTTAGACAGATTGATTGTCTATGCGTTATTCGCATGATAAAAAGCGCGAATCACATTTACGTGTAAAATAAAATTATATTTCGAGTCAAATCACCTGACGAGTCTCTTATGACTTACCGTACCTTCCTTTACCTTCTCTTATGGCATTTGAGTTTTTGTTTCTGGCTTGAGTGTAAATACATGAGTGTGAATTCCGCCTATTGCGTCTCGCCTACAAGTTTCACATGGATATCGCTGCATCTTAACGGTTGAGAAACTCCCCTCGTGTCGTGTTAGTAATTCGTTCCTTTGGACACGAAAGTGAAGCTACCTGTGAATTCATAAGTAAAGAAAATTGAATTATGAGGTAGAAAGAGACTGATTAAAACTTTCCTCGTTTCAACTCAAATCCTCAGTTTCTAATTTGTTCTGTTGGAATCTTCCTTGGATTTGAATTTGAACTTGGACATGTTTAGAATTAAAATTAGTTGACGTTAATTTCACAATAAGTTTCCGTGCTTATTCATTTTTTTCATTATAAAAATGCAAAGCTACGATAGAAAACTGTTAAGGCTACGCCGACCGCCTAGTGGCGCCCTCATCGTTTGTTTTGTTATTTCTTTTATTTTAGAATGAAAATGCAGAAACTAAGCACGTTAAGTTGTGCTCAACGAGATTATACGTTAATATTATTATAAACGGCAGTTGTTTAGTTTTATCCGTTTCAGTGATTATAATAAAACTAAACAATGTAAAACTACCGTTTATAATAATATTAACGTATAATCTTGTGTAGCACAACGTAACGTGCTTATTTTCTGCATTTTCATTCTAAAATAAAAGAAATAACCAAACAAACGATGAGGGCGCCACTGCGTGGTCGGCGTTTGGTGTCGGCGCCCTCTTAAGTTATCTATCATAAATTCATCCCAAGCGCATCCACTGTACACTCAGGAGAATAGGAATTAAGTAGCAACACAATTTCTTGAAAACTCAATCACACCAGCTGGCAGACCTTAGCTGATCCATTCAAATGAACACCATACAAGCGAAAGTTTCACCCATAAAACATTCAATCCATACTAATATTATAAATTCGAAAGTAACTCCGTCTGTCTGTCTGTCTGTATGTTACCTTTTCACTCCTAAACCACTGAACGGATTGCGATAAAATTTGGCAGAGAGATAGATTACATCCCGTGGAAGAACATAGGTTAGTTTTTATCGACATACCTCGCCGGCGAAGCCGCGGGCGGAAGCTAGTGCCATCATAAATCTTTCCAAGCTTTTTTTTGGGAATTTTATGAGTTGCACCCTAATTGCGTAGTACATTTTCACTCGATCCGAGGGTTTTGAAGGAAATTCATACTCCATTGCTTCAAAGGTTTCAAAAATTTGTCTGCTCAACAATTTAAATAACGCAATGAACGTGGCTGAAATGTCAAAATTAAAAGCATTGCCATGGTATGTTACGGAATTACCCCGTTGTTACTGAGACCTTTAATTAAGTAAAGTCCTTGTCTTTTTTTTAATCACCACAAACACATAGTCCCCATAGAGACTTATCCACAAATTACGTGACCTATGTAAAGAGTATTCTTTATTTAATTAGCTATAATATTTATGCTCTGTTTTTAACCTAGTTTATCAATATTTAAATGATATGCGAGTACACTAACAGCATTTGTCAGCACAATTTATAATTTATAGAGGACATTTTTAAATTCAGTGTTTATAACGAAGCTAGACAGACGGTTGACAAACTCAGTGTCGTTATCCCCAATTGACCTTTTTATTGTGACCTACCCCAATCCTGTCGAGTGCAAATCGAAACCGTGTGGAAAATATTAATTACTCCCAACTCAATGTATTGTTAAATTCAAGGGACTGCAGTGTGTATTTATTTTGCTATAACGATATAAATAGAAATATAAAAGTGTATTTTATCATATTCAAGGATTCTCAGAGTTAAATAAACTTCTATATTATTGAAGTAAAGGAAAACATAAATACCTAATACTTTTTTAAATTACAGTTTTGTAGAACGAAGTTCTTTAACGCGGCTTGCGAGAAAGAGAGAGATAGTTTTCATGGTTTTTGAGGGTGCTAAAGCTAATAGAAAGTGAGGTCAAAATGAAAATGTAAGATCGACTTTTCTGGTTCTCTAAAGGTACTCGTACTCTGTTAACCATAAAGTAATTCTAGCAGTCAACAAGCATCTTGATAGAAACGTCAACTCACAAAGTCATATTTTTTACTGAAGTACCTGCGTCCTTAACTTTTTTTGTCAAGAGAATTTAAGGTTCTTATTTTTTATTTCTGTACTGACTTCAAATAAGGAGTGATAAAAGAGTGTATTTATGTTGTTATTGACATTGCAGGATACGGAAAGTAAAGATTGTATACACTAAGAAAAGTCTGATTAAAAGGTACAGGAAATAATAAACAAAGAATACCACAAAATGTCAAACGAAAAATTTTAATGAGAATAAAGGATGTTCCTCTCTCCTTTCCTCACTTGAACCACTTCACACCACAAAGAAGCGCACGATGCGTCTAATGAACATCTGAAGTGGAACCCGGAATGTTTCCCAGAAAAGAGATTCATTACTCGAGTAACTTTATATTGCGTAGAAACAGCGCTGCGGGCGTTTTATAATTTTTTCTACAGCGATGTAGCGGCTTCCAGGGAATAGATACAGTTATGGATGATTGGGACGATGGTTTTTGTAATAAAATGATGTGAATGATTTTAAACTCGGTAAAATGTATATACCAGGTTTGAAAAAATGAGAAAATAGACCAGGAGCTTCGTTCGCAATCAACACTAACTATAAATTTCAATATATTATGTATCGTGTAGATAGGGATACCTAGGTATGTAATACTATCATCGTGTCGTCGGTCTGTAAGTAAAACAGGATTTTTGATTAAAACTTTATCTGCTACAAAACGACTATAGTATTTTTTATACGGTGGACATGTGGTGACTTTAGCAATTTTGTGGCTTATAAAATGCCAAAAATAGCTTTTTATACAAACATTCTGCGAACAATATCGTGGTATCTGCAGTCGATAATTTTAAATAGTTAGCAATATGATGCAGGTAATAGGCGCATTTAGGTCTTCTAATGGTGATTCGGAGAAAGTTTATTCCGAATGAACAACTTGTTTTTTTTTTCAAAAATAAAATAATGGGAAAAAAGTAATACGGTATTTTTTTAACACTTTGCAATAATTTTTGAAGTATCAGCAGTTTTATTTTACTCTTTGCCCTGTGTCTTTTCTATTTGTATAAACATTTCAAAATAAAACTTCTGTTACGTGGGTAGTACAGTTTTTCTCAGAATTCGATTACTTGTTGACATTTTATTTCGCGTGTGTCTTACAGAATGGTCTCGGTGCTTTTTGTGTATTGTATCTTAAGACATCTATCTTAACAGACACAATACATTTTTCTTTACTTCATGGTATTGTACTAAGACCCCTCCGTGCCTCGGAAAGCACGTTGAGCCAGCCGTTGGTCCCGGCTGTCATTCGTGGATCTTTGACAGTCGTTACGGGTCGTCAGAAGATCGAAAGTCTGACAACCAGTCTTACCAACAGGGTTTCGTATTACCCATTAACTTGGTTGTGGAGGTCAGATAGGCAGTCGCTCCGTGTAAAATACTGGTACCTACTCAGCTGCATCCGGTTAGACTGGAAGTCAACCCCAAGATAGTTGGAAAAAAGGCTAGGCAGATGATGAATACATTGTACTTTATACGGGTTTTTTCCTTTTGTTCCAGTTGCTCCAGTCTAAATTTACGAAGACGTGAGAAGTTGTGCTGAATAAAATAAGGTGAGTTTGTCTTGTTTAGTAGTACTTTTCGTATTTATTGGAAGATAAAGAGAATAAGAGATCTCTTACGTTTGAAGTTTAAATTATTAGTAGCATTGTTTTATTTTTAGCTCTGTCTTTTGCGATAATTATACAACAAGAATGAGAGAGATAGAGGACTTAGTTTCTTAGATAAGCACATTTGAGTACATCACGGTTGGCTTTTCCGTACCACGGCGCGTACCAGTCAACGCAAATTTATGCATTACTTCGTGAGTATTTATTTAATGTTTTACCCTAGTTCTGTATCAGTAAATTGAAATACTTGTAAACGGATCTCTATTCTGTCAATTTTGTTAATTGATTCACTTTCCATCGTATAAAAATTTTACGCGTAGTTCTGCATTGAAGTGGTTTAGTTAGAGCTTTGTAAGTCAGCGGTGTAACAGAGTTCCTCAATATGTGTTGAAGAACACTGTTAAAGCGCGCTATGTACGACTGTCTACAAGAAATACGTGCTGATATTTTGTGTAAATATGGGCACTCATATTTTTATCCGTAGGAATTAAAACTATAACATCACAGTATAGTTAGTAGACGATTTAATGCTTTAATTGTACTGCTAAGAAGATTTTATTTCAAGTAATTGCTGGCAATTCGACACCTTATTAAAGAAAAGGGTCTGAGAAATCATTCTTCAGACGTTAAACGTTTATAAACAAACTTCTCTGTGATTTTCAATCATTTTAAATCCGCAATTTCAGTTCAGAGGAAACAGTTTGAACAATAAGAAACACATTTCGAATTCAAATTGGCCGCTATATTTATTTTAACGACTTACTCACATAAACATTGTTTGCCATTTTCACTCGGAAATAATTTAGCAAAATGTAGTCAAAGTCAGTAGCGGCTGTACAGTATGTAAGTGACGATTAATTTTAATTAACTTCGAATATCGGAAGGTAGTTTACAAATTATGTTTCGCATTAAATTATTTCGGGCTGAGAACTAATTACAGGCAACGGTAAATTATAGGCACCATAATTATGTGAAATGTAGACGTTCTGACGAATAAATTACCTATACTTAGAACTATGCTGACTTCTGACTTTGATAAATGGTTTATCAGAAAACGCGATAACCATTGTCGTAACTCTCTGTCTGAAACTATTAAACTCCAAACGATCCAGAATAAAGTATCAAAATTCTCGTATAACACACCATTTCGCACAAACCTTAAAACATTACGTAAGCGTATAAATATGTCAGCGGGATTGTCCGAAAGGGTTACCGCTGGCCCGGAACATAAAGGGCTAAGGAAGGAACACGGGTGGGTTTTAGTCAGTAAGAGTCTGACACTTCCTTCCGCTCCACCCAGAGCGGGAGGGGTCATTGGATGATTTCCCATGCTGAAAAAAAAAAGCGTATAAAATATCCCTTTTTAAAAGATTTCATTTTAAAAATTTCACGTAAATTTTACTTGCATAAAAACCCCTCACACCGTAAACCGTAATACACTAATATGTGCAATTGGTAAAAGTAGACTAAATACATTGTCTTACGCTCGCACGTACAATCGATATCGATTCTCCGATCACTACTTCCTCCGTGACGTATCAAGACGATAGCTCGCTTGCTAGCTGACGCCGCATGACTGGCCGTGTATATGTCGCAGGTTTTTCATAAAATTAGGTTTTTGATGAAAATCCTAGGTTTTTGATTAAAAACCGGAAGATTACACATTTTAAACTCAATTTCATCATAATCCTGTAACAATCCAGATTTTTGATCAAAAACCTGAACTAGTTTGGGTTTATGATAAAGTTCTTGTCAAAATCACGGGTTTGCTTGGTTTTATGACAAATAAATCTATTTAAATGAAATAAATAAAACAATCGATCATCATTTGCAACTTAGTAGAAAAGAAACGTTTACCACGTGCTTGCTTTTTTATAAACAATCAAGCATACTAGCGGATTTATAAAAAAGCAAGCACGTGGTAAACGTTTCTTTATTACATTTTTATTCTTTTTTTTTAATTTTGACTCGGTTTAGTCGTATTTAATAGTTACGAAATTTCATTTTCGCGGCTTATCAAAATCAGATTAATATAGGTACGTGACATTGAAACATTTCATTTCATAATTGGATTGAAGGAGGAGAATATTGATTAAATCATGGATGTAAAATTTTTGATAAATAAATAATTGTTTTCTTTCTACTAAGTTGCAAATGATGATGGATTGTTTTATTTATTTCATTTAAATAGATTTATTTGTCATAAAACCAAGCAAACCCGTGATTTTGACTAGAACTTTATCATAAACCCAAACTAGTTCAGGTTTTTGATCAAAAATCTGGATTGTTACAGGATTATGATGAAATTGAGTTTAAAATGTGTCATCTTCCGGTTTTTCATCAAAAACCTAGGATTTTCATCAAAAACCTAATTTTATGAAAAACCTGCAACATATATATAAGATCCCACCAAAAACATAAATGTAAAAAAGGAGAGCCAAGTTCAATACAAAAATTATGCTTGGCTGTGGGCTTCGCCGCAAAAAGAATGGAGATCTAAATGAGTGCCAAGTTCTATGCAAAATCGAAATATGTATTTATAGGAACAAAATAACATTATGAACAAGTCTTAAACTCTATTTCTTTGCTTTATTGGATACCTATAACAATTGCTGTTATTTAAAAATGTGAGATATTAAAGTAGGTTAGGTTTGACTTGGCCAGTTTTCATTACATAAGTCATTTTATATAGATATTCAACATTTTAATTCTGATAAAAGACTAATTATGTTACGTTTTCAAAGCTTCCTCTCTTTTATTTAGCTGTGCCGACATGGTATAGGTGTCATACAATTTTAAGTTACCATCTAAACTACTAAATACTAAAAAATTGAGTATAAAGTCTTACAAACTGCCTGTTTTCCTTTACTTGCAATCTAAAAGATAAAACCTAGAGCATCAGAGACACCTTTTCGAAACACTTACCGAGCTTCCTTACTTAAGAGGTTTCTTTTATTTAAGATACAAAAAATCTTCGTTCAGACACTTTGTTTCTTATAAAATCTGCTCTACATCTAGAACCGTAAGGAACCATCATCAAATATGTATAAAAGGTCCACTTTCAACCATTGTTCGGGTGGAATATTAACATCAGGTATTTTATTTACTGTTTCTGAAGTACGTAATGCTTATTTTCGTGATTTATTATTATTTTTTCGTCGTACGCACAGTCGTTTTTATGAGTGCTGTAGAGAGAATTTGCGTTATAAACATTTTTGCTTGAGGCGTGATTTCAATTTTTTTTGTGTTCACATTTATTATTTATTTATTTATTTATTTAATACTACAAGCACATAAATGTACAGAGGCGGGCTTAGCGGCGGCGGCGGATTCACATTTTCTGCACGGGTTATTATAATTATTATTATGATTGTACATAGTTTATCCAAGTAGGTAATTATCATGTTTTACGAAATAATACACCAGAGGGGGGGCAATTCACGTAATTTTAAGAAAGTCCAGAATCTGATCTCAGTCTCAATCGGTCAAAAACAGCTTTTTATCATCATTTGACTAGCCTTTTCCCGACTTTGTGGAGGTCAGCGTCTAGTTTAACCAGACGCAGTTGAAAACGAGTATTTTACATGGAGTTTCTTAGAGTGATCAATAAGTCATATTCAAAGTTTAAATAATAAATTAATTTAAGACTACTTAAACCTACCCTTCAAAGAATTCATGAATAATATTTTATAATTTCTTCACAATGGTATCACTCAAATGTCAGCTCTCAAAAGTCACTCAAAAGGATACCCACTATACAATACAATCCTTTTTAATATAAATGCAGATAGAAAATCATTTGTTCGAAAAAATTTGAGTGACGTTCAAACACTCCGAATGAGCAATGGGTCATGTATGAAAATATTAAATTGTCTCGATTTTTTTTCTGCACTTATGAATAAGCTAATACTATCTACAAAAAAAGTATCAGATTTATCTGATTAGTATTTCCAGAGAAATAAATTAAATTCTGTTAGAGGCGGCCATCGACAGTAACCCACGGATTTTTATTCAATTTCCTTAGCCTACTCAATTAAAAAGTAAAAACTGTAGATAATCATAACTTGTCAATTTGTCATAACATAACCTCACTTTTCACCTCTTGCTTTGTGTTTGTTTGCGATTTTATGGACAATATATCTTTACGACGACCCTCACGCTTTGAATACTGGATTAGATTTCGACTGCCTTCGCGACGACCCGCACGCTTTGGACACTGGATTAGATTTTGAGAGACCTTTGTTATGATGGATGAATGTCAGACGGTACAGATTATATACAGTTTTTACTTTTTAATTGAGTAGGCTAAGGAAATTGAATAAAAATCCGTGGGTTACTGTCGATGGCCGCCTCTAACAGAATTTAATTTATTTCTCTGGAAATACTAATCAGATAAATCTGATACTTTTTTTGTAGATAGTATTAGCTTATTCATAAGTGCAGAAAAAAAATCGAGACAATTTAATATTTTCATACATGACCCATTAGGTACTTTTCTACAACAGAAGACGGTTAAGACCGTTGTGATTGAGGTTTCCGGAGTGAAGTTATTAACATTGGTTTTCCTCTGAATTTTGGGGTATTCAATGATTAAAAGATGAACCGTAAAATATAATTATATATTTTTTATAGCAAATTATTAAAGACAATTTTGTCCATGAAAAATCCCAGCAAGCAAACGGCTTGTATTTTAATAAAAAAATTAGTAACCTAAGGCCAACAGGAATATAGTCAAAGTTAATGTGGTCAGGGGTTTAAGAAGAGCCTTCCAACAATACGAGTCGTTTTGAAGAGTTCCGCATTCTGCTTCAAGCCCTTGACCCAACTTCCTAACGAGAGACTCTTCAGGTGATGGTCAAAGTTCTTGACAATGAAACCATTGTTGTTATTTAATTAGAACTGTTATTGTCAGTACAAGAAACGCTATTTTGGTAACATAGTTATTTAAACAAGATGGCGTAATGAAACCTCGTGTAATATGAGATGAGCTGACTTAAAAATAGGTAACTGGCGAAATCTGGGTGCAGTGTTATGTACCCCTGCCGATGCCTTCAGGATATATTTAGGTATATGCAGCATAAAAATATCAACAAAACAATAAAGTACCTGGAAGTAATCCTGAGATATAAAGGATGAACCGCGAGAAGGGTTGCGAGAACCTAATATCCTACCACAAATGGAAATATGTTGCTTCTTATGTATGACGTCACAGACATTTGCAAATATTCTGTGACTATGATTAAAATAAGTGCGGGAATAGAACCAAAATGTGACGAAGTGTGTGTAAGTAATGAACTATGCCTCAAATAAGGCAATTAACGCAAAGTTAAAAGAAGAACAGCATCAAGCAATGGTAGGGGTAAGCCCAGAGGGTTTTTGAGTAACTAAGCATAATTATGCACGGTGAAAAGTTGATACCGATGAGACTAAATTATGAGAGAACACCGAAAATATATTTGAAAAGTTTCAGATACGAGCACTGTGGTCAGGGATCCCTTTCTGATTTCTAAAATGTACGAAAAATAATTTAGAGCCTTTGATTTGCATATGATCGGGCGCGACCTGACGCATATGACTTAAATAGTCAAATCTGATGAAGAAATTGTGCGCTTTCCCTAAATCTGACGTCTTTGAAAACTCATATTTGCTACCAGTAGCGCTATATCAGTAAAGTTAGTTTCTATAAATTCAAAGATACTTGAAGTACAAAAACAAAAGGTTTAGTAAACCCCTCGATTATTTGGATTATTAGAGGTTTATTGGGGTATTATATTACCTTTAATCTACCTTCTTATTATTCCTGTGGTTCATAAAGCAAATAATGACTATAGATTCAAAGATTCTTGTAGTACAGAAACAAAAGATTTAGTAAAGCCCTGGATTCTCTGGATTATTAGCGGTTTATTGGGGTATTATATTACCTATAATCTACCTAATTATTATTCCTGTGGTTCATAAAGCAAATACTGAATAACAAAGCAAATTCGAATGGAAGCAAAAGTTGAATTTGACGCTCTTAATTCTTTGAACTTGAGAACAGACTTTGAAATTGACTACGCTTTGTATTTAATTCTTTGGCTGCTATTAGAAAATGTGCTCATAAATTCTTGGATTTATATTTTTCATTTCATTCTTTCATAAATGATAGGAGATCTCTTTAATATAAGAAAACAAATTTTCATGAATCCGGATTCGGAGTCGAGTGATTTCCTAATTGTTGTTTGGAGCTCCTTCAAATTCGTTGTTATCATTTTATTTTGACAGATTTACCTTTTCGACTGAGTTGGTAATTAAAAAATATACATTTTTGGTTTCGATATTGATGAATTCAAACATTCGTACACTGAACAATACATTCGATAACTTCGTGCTATATATATTTAACGTAACGTATATTTAACGTAAATAAATATACGGGAGCGTCTCACACTGTCCGTGCCTTTACGTAAATGCGACGGACGCGTAACTTTTAAGAGGCTTTTTTTTTTTTCAGGATGGGAAATCATCAAATGACTCCTCCCGCTCTGGGCGGAGCGGAAGGGAGTGTCAGACTCTTACTGACTAAAACCACCCGTGTTCCTTCCTTCGCCCTTTATGTTCCGGGCCAGCGGTAACCCTTTCGGACAATCCCGCTGACCCGGCAGGCTTCGGCCCTGACGGGCCCCATCCCTTGATGCTGACATCTCTTTGAGGCGCGCGTGGAACACGTACGTGCCGTCCGGCACGGGCCTGGTCCTGATCGGACGGTGAGTTACCCATTACTCTCCGCCCGCAGGCCCGCGCCTACGGTGGCCGGGAGTCGTCGCGCGGCTCCCGGCGCCCGGAGCGTCTCCCGCGGCGGCTGGGACGGGAGGCTCTCTCCCTCAGCCGTCCCGCCGACTTTTAAGAGGCTTACATGACCTTTAAGCGCGGTCACTGTCGGACTAGATAAAAAAAAAAGAAAGAGAAGCGCGATGACAACGCTGGTAATTTATTGCAAAATATGAAGCAATTATTTAATTACAAAAAATCTATTGTTTGGACTAAAAAATCAAAACACTAGTGCTTTAGTATGTTTCTTGTAGAATAATCTGACAAAAAATCTAAATGATTGTATGTGTATTAGTATGGTTTTTATTGTAAAAAGAAAGTATTTAGAGGTATCTTCATGATTTTTAGGGTTCCGTACCTCAAAAGGAAAAAACGGAACCCTTATAGGATCACTTTGTTGTCCGTCTGTCCGTCCGTCCGTCTGTCAAGACCCTTTTTCTCAGGAACGCGTGGAGGTATGAAGCTGAAATTTATATCAATTACTCAGGTCTACTGTCCCTTGAAGCTGTGAAAAAATCAAACTTCTAAGCCAACGCAATCAAAAGATACAGCCGTTTATGCCGCAAATTTTCGACACTTGCAAGGGAATCAAAACCTACAGGGTGCTTCCCGTGAACTCAGAATCTTGAAATTTGGTACGAAGCAACGTCTTATAGCATAGATAAAGGAAAAATTACGAAAACCATAAATTTTTAGTTACATCACATAATATTTTTTTTTTTAATAATTTTAAACTTACTACCCATTTCCTCATAAACGCGTAGAGGTATTAAATTGAAATTCATACCAAATACTCAGGTCTATAATACCTTTAAGCTGTAACAAAATCAAACTTCTATGTCAACGCAATCAAAAGAAACAGCAATTTAAGCTGCATATTTTGAAACTCGCAAGTACTCGCAAGGGAATCAAAACCTAAAGGTTACTTCCAGTCGACCTAGAATCTTGAAATTTGGCATGAAGCAACGTTTTATAGCACACATAAAGGAAAAATTCCGAAAACCTTAAATTTTTAGTTACATTACAAAATATATATTTATTTTTTAATAAATATAAACTTATTACTTTTTTCCTCATGAACGCGTAGAGCTATCAAGTTGAAATTCATATCAAATACTTAGATCTAATTGCCTTTAACCCGTGAAAAAAAAAAATTCTAAGTCAACGCAAAAACGCAAAACGCAAAAGTACAACCATTGATACCGCATATTTTGAAACTCGCAACTACACGCAAGGGAATTAAAACCTAAAGACCACTTCCCGTTGACATAGAATCTCGAAATTTGGTAAGAAGCAATAGCTTACAGCACAGGTAACAGAAAAATTCAGAAAAGCTTAAAATTTTAAGTAGTTATACCACCAAAAAAATTGTGATTGTAAACATAATTGTAGTTACAGCAATGACCGCGAGTTATTATACTATGTATGGGGAGGGCAACATTTTTCAAACGGCAAAGACGACCTCACTCATCGTCATTCAATCCCGATGTTTTGGTGAATGTAGCTGTATAATCTAAATGCGTCCTAACTGCTTAAAGTGTTATACTTATAATTAAATTCAATGACATTATTATATTTCTTTTGTAAACCTTGCAGGTTTGTACGGAACCCTCGGTGCGCGAGTCCGACTCGCACTTGGCCGGTTTTTTCTATCGTATCAAATTAGTTGTATTATGTTTTCAACACACAGATAGTGTGTTGAAAACATAATACCTAGTTTATATCCTGAAGAATATCATATATTTTTCTGATTTTGTTTACTGTAGTCGATCATTTATACTTTTATTGTTTCTAAAACTTGCGTTTTTTGCGTTTAGGTCCTGTAATCCCCGTAAGTACTGATGTACATCGAGATTTCGAAGCGCGTCGTTATGAAGACGTACCTAATACTGCTTTCTTTATTACCTATATTGTGACTAGACTATATTAGTTTCTGTCTATCTTTAAAAGAGATACACGCGTCATTTCACACAAAATACCTTGACTATCCAATCATAGAATGAATGAACACAATAAAAGACCAGTACAATGAAATCCGTTTCAAAATTAACTGGGATGTTCATTGTTCAACGAATCGCGAATTTGTTAACTAATTCAGTTCGTTCTGAAAGTCCACTTATTATAAAACTCGAAGTTTCTCTCGACTGAATAGATCAATAACAAAGTTTTTAACAAAATTCAAAAATCATTCAACTGGTTTGTCCTAATTATGGAGGTGAGAGAGTTTTCACATCGTTATTTTATGAAACTTCGTAGTCTGGATAACTTTTGTTGAAGTGCTCTTCAATACTTGAACGTGATCGAATTAATTTCATTTTGAACGAGTTCTTAATACATTCTATGTACCTACTATTATTAAAAATCTTTGGAAACTCGTTACCTTATTTATTAGTGCTTAGTTTGCAACTTTTTCTGACACTGATAATTTTTTAAATAACAAGACTTTATTGCATAAAAGGTGTTGCAGTAAATACATTAAAACAGTTGAACTACAATTGAACACTGGTATACAACAAAAATGGTTGGGGTACTGTCCTCTTAGATAGGCTACATAATAGCCTGTAGTAAAGAGAAACAGTGCCGTATCCCTCTAGAATGGAGATTTATTTGAAAATACCTCTTTAAAATCAACTGTGCTTAGCAGTGGGAGAGTGTAGGCTAACTAAAACAAAAAAACCAATTGCGTAACAGACTATCAACCACATTCTGAATCACTTTGAACGATATTGCTAATCCATCGCTTCATATGTACGAAACATTTGTCTGCTCAACAATGTAAATAACGCAATGAATATTGTTCAATACAATTACCCCACAGATCATTACTAAAATATTGATCTACAAGCTTAAAGTGTAACCATTATAAGTGAGTTACTTGATACGAGATATTAGATGAAATATAAATAATGTTTACGAAGCGAAATTGCTATTTTCATTAGATTTATGATAGAGCTTAGATGTCTGTATTAACGTCAAATATAAGTAATGAATTCAATTTCTAACTTTAAACTAAATTCATTAATTAAGCAAAATAAGTTTAAGATATAATGTTCCGATATTCATATGAATCTTACACAAGATAATTATAATAGATAACTATGAAATATGATTAAAGCAAATCCTAATAATATTATAAACGCGAAATTTTGTAAGGATGGATGGATGTTTGGTACTCGTTCACGTAAAAACTACTAAACCGATTTTGATAAAACTTTATAGTAATATAGCTACATTACAATAACACATAGGATACTATTTATCCCGATATTCTTACGGGATCGACACTTATGTGAGTGAAACCGCGGGGCGCTGCTATTATTATTATAACGAGGTTTAGATAGACGTTACGTTTATAGGTTTTAGTTTGAATAAGAAATTAATTAACGCGAATTCTCATACATAACATTACGCCAGTAATCCCCAAAGGGATAGGCAGATATTCATTCTCATACCTACCTAACACACTTCCCGTGACCCAAGGCATGAATTATACCTTGGCCAGAGTTTAAGTATTGCCATACAACATGATGACATAGTAATGCCTCCCGTCTCTTGGGTACAATACCAGTCGCCAACTATGCGAAGGAATTTTCCGACGCCATATTTCAGTTTGTTAATTTTAGTTTGTTTTAGTTAGGTTAATATTAGTATTAGAAGTTTATCCAGTGTACATATGTACGCCAGCACATCAAGCTACCCGAAACTGTCAAATTTTCCCAATCAACTTTGAACCTTATTCTTTAGCGATACATTTTGAAAATCAAGTAAAGAAGTTTGACAGATTATAGTAGCTTGATGTGCTGGCGTCTGCTCCTAACTTATTTTGTTTATAATCATCATTATCATTAAGCTAAAAGACGTCCACTGCTGCCCAAAGCATCAGTTATACAATCAACGTACAAATAATTTCAGCTGAATTGAAACACATAAATCACTGCGAGGACCAGTAGGTACTCTCAACTAATTTATGCCTTTGTAGGCTATAAACATAATGCCCAAGTAGTTTGTTTGCGTATTAAAAGTTTATTGTAGCTCATCCCGTTCCAAACAATGTATTAAGACATACCATTTGTTCCTTTTGATTCGAGATGTTAATCGTGATTGATTTTATTACACACGAAAGATACGTGAAACAGCTTAATGTTTAATGACGTTTAATTATTCAGGAGTGGTTTCTTCCCTTTTCTTGTTAATTGAAGATTAGTAGGATGGAAGATCAAGATTTACCTTGAGAATTTTTCAGTAGGTAACGACTAAAGGATTATCATTTATTGAATCGGCGCCAGCAGCACTCTTTACGATATCTGACTTCTTGTGTTGGGCCGTCATCCCTACCTTAATTTGAATTCAAACTGAGGATATATTCGGCTTATTAGAGTAAATTCGTGTAAATTGATTACACGAATTTACCGAAAACTCCCGAAACGGGTAAATCGTCACTTTTTTTAAAAGTTTATTAAAAGTATGGAAGAAAATTATAAAAAATAATTTCTTAACCATAGGTCTTGCAAAGTTAATCAATAACAAAGTAAAATGATTCTTCTGACTAAATTTGCAAGCGCGGAAAGAATGTATAGAAAATTGTCAAAATTGGATGTCCATGGCTCCATGTCAAGTACATCAATTAAAAAAATCGTTCCTATTCAAGCCTTCAAGATCCACGAGATTCTCCAACTAAATTAACTTGAAATTACATTCGGACATGAAAAAATATAACTGATTTGCATTCCTCTTCAACGTAAAGTGTAGGGTATAAAATTTCGAGATAGAACTGGCTTGACTCAAAGAAATATTGGGTCTCTGTGCTAAGCTATATGGTAAGGCAGACGAAAAATGGGTTAAGCGACCCTGTTTTGAATAATAAATGTATTTTGCGCCGAGAAAGCGCCGCATCTCACTGTTTCGCGTAGTTGGGTGTTTTGTAAATATCAGTGTTTTGGAAGTTCTCTCATAGTTTTGAAAGTCATGTTTAAAATTCATATTTTGTTTTGAATTTCTACGTGTAAAACTCGTGATGTATGTATTTCCAAGACCATTATAACTTTTAAAGTACTAGTAAATAATAACATAAAACGTATCAAGAATCCAAGTAAACGTATGCATTATTAAAACATCTGAATTGGCTATTAGTTATTGGATTGTGGTACGGATACCCAAAAAGTAATATGCCTGGGAATATTGGGATAAAAGTATTTTATGTCCTAATCCAGGTCAAGGTCTACCCATGTGTTAAATTTAATCCAAATTCGTTCAGCCGTTTAAGGTTAAAGCGAAACAAACATACAAAAAATCAAATCTTTTCTCTTTATCCTATGCCGTCTATTAATATGAAATTCAAGGTCCTGACCACAGATATAGATAGACCTAGATAACACAAGTGTCTTCTTCTTCGAAATATTACTAACCTACGTTTATTTTTTCTGGAAATAAATGAAACTTTAGTGTCTATATATTTTTTGAGTATAATAGGCATTTTTATTGGTAATAAACCGTTAGTTCAATAAAAATAAAATTTTATAGAATGATATTTATTATTATTTATATTTATTTTTTATCAGTGTATTGCGAAGAGAAAACTTTTGGTACTTGATTTGCTTATTGAAAAGTTCTAACATTATTCAAACATTCCCATAATATTTGAATTCACTAAATTTTCCAACTTTCACGCTTACGATGCGAATTTACATACCTACTTGCAAACATCGGAGATTCCATATATTTAGTAACACTCAAAAAGTAATGTGATGCGGTGGAATATTCTGGAAAAGTTTAACTTATGGCTGCGATTTGCTACGTTTCGCAGACTTCGCAGTTCGCGACTAAAATAGCGATTTATTTAATTGGTCTAAACTTGGTTTACACATCGTTAAAAGTAGGAATCGGATATTTTGGCAGGAACACATACGTAAGTTAGATAATTTATCGCAGAATATAAGCTTCACGGAAACCTCATCATCATGTGCTGTTGTGTTCCCTCATCACTTGCATCGCCTTTTCCCAAAAGTGTCGGGGTCGGCTTCCAGTCTAACCGAATGCAGCTGAATAGCAGTATTTTACAAGGAGTGACTGCTGATTTGACCTCCATTACCCAGTTACTGGGTAACACGATACTCATTGGCATGACCGGTTGTCAGATTTTCAGGTTTTTGACTACCCATGACGACTGTCAAAGATCTACGATTGGCAACCGGGACCAACGGATTAATGTGTTTTCCGAAGTACGGAGGGGTCTCGGTATGTTTGGATGGTCACCCATCGGCTGACCAACCTCAGTAAGCGTTTCTTTAACCTTGAAGATTGGATGCGGTTTCGTTTCCTATGTTTACTTAAGGCCGCAACAAAAATGGTGGCCAATTAAGTTATTGTATGTACTCTGGCAATATTTCGACGATTTGACACACGGCAGCTTACAAAACAGTGCAAATCTGGATGCTTTTCGTCACGGTATGGCCCAATCTCAAACAATTTCTAACTTATTAGCAAGTTTCGTTTTGTGTCTAAAAAGAACTGTTTATAGAAGATTATAGCGAAGCACTAGCTAATAGAAGACGATAAAGAAATCTGTAGAAACAGCTGCGGGCGGTCGATACCACCGCAAAATGAAAGAGCACGTAGAACCCTGTCTTCAGCGGGACGGAAAATTGAACGGGACACGACTTATCTCACTCAAAAGACGTGTGATATTTGAAGAATCTGTTCTATTGCGGCTTAGAATGTTTGAGTATCAAATTAACCCTTCGTAACGCGGACCCACGCGATACACAATGGCTTTAAAAATTTTTCTGTAAACGGCATTCAACTGGTTAAGAGATTTTTGAATTCGTAAATGTATAATTCATTTATGAAGATTTACTGTCCCAAAAACTGTTTTGTGATTCAATATTATTATGTCGTGCTAATTTGATATTTTTTCACATAACATTACACCTGTCGCACTTTTTGCCAGTTATGTCTGTTGCCAGTAATCGAGCACAAGTCGAGACACCAGGCTGCTACTGAGAAATTCCAGATATAAAAATCCAATAACACTTTTGCTGGCCCGGGAATCGAACCCTGGACCTCAATCTCAGCAGTAGTGCTCGCGAACACCTAGACCAACGAGGCTATAAAAAGTTTTGTTAACGCTACCGTAATTCAGAAGATTTACTCTTCGGTTATGGTGAAAATGGATAAAGTTTAAAGCGATTCGACAACGGTTTTATTATTAAGATTTAGGAAACAAAGGAAAATTATTATTAGCGAGAGATAAGACGGCGTTATTACTCATGAAAATTAGGATTAACATCTGGTTAAATTTATAGACCGTCACGAAGTTAAATGCTCTAAGAGTCATTTTCCAGGAAAACACTGTTGTTCTGATAATGCTACTTCTTGTAGACGAAGAGTATTAATTATGAAATTTAAATTAGTTTTGGTTATCGAATTTCTGTACAAAGTGTGACGAACCAAACTAATTATTTATGGTTGCCACTGTTAGATATAAAGTCACAACACTACTTTGGTCTAGAGCGGTAATGATATGGTTCACGAGAAGAAACTAATTGGACATGATTTTGAATCTGAATGTAAACATTATCAACATTATAACGATACTCCATGTGATTAACTAACAAGATTCTTATCCTGTTTGTATAAATGGATATTCTTGCACCGTCATTTAGTTACTGTGCTGTGATACAAATACTCATACACCTGGACCGAGTTTCATTCAAGTAAACAGGTCCTTAACCCCCCTGAAACAGTAAAATTTCTTAAACGAGATAACTACGAGCACATATCAAACTCCTTTCTGATTTCCATTGAATTCCATTTGTGCATTAATTAATTACGAAAACTTGATTCATATTGTTCTGCTGACTCAATGCTTGAACAATTAAGTTGTAAGTGCCAAGTTAGTTTCATGTTAGCAATGTCAATACTTAGTTATTTAGTTAGACGATAACGAGGTATATTTATATATATTTGAAATAGAATTTTATTTTATCAGCCTGGAAAGATCCTGGATGCAGAAGGCAGAGAAACTGGATGCAATAGACTGTGTTGAAGACTCACTCTCTACACTCAAAAAAAAGAAAACTCTAATCAACATGGAGTGTAAGCGCCATTTTTTTTTTGAAGCATTAACAATCACAATTTAATTTGGGCTTTTTTCACGCCTAACTAAATAACAACAAAGCGAGAATAAAACAAATAAGCTTACAGTATCAGAAAAGTGTGGTATCATCGTAATCGTCCCATAAATTTTGGTCTAGCAGGTTTAAAGTTTTGTATGAGACAAAGTTGAATTTTTTTTCGCGAGTACCTACTACTACACATTTCTGAGACACGCTGTATATCATCTCTCTCTGAAGCACAACTAAAACGCTTTTCTCAAATCAGAAAGCGCCAAACTGTTTATGCAAAGAAAGCATCCAACTGCAATGCTGTTCACAAAGTAATCTTCGGAATTCCCCCAGGTGCTATTTATGGGACATTTGAATACGATGTGGCTTTAGAGAGCAATATTGTCACTGCATCTGAAATTTGGTTTCATTTTGATTTTATGATTTGAATAATGCTGGTTTTATTGCTTTTGGGTTTTTTTTGACGTGACAACGTCTAATAAATCGATGAAGCTGGCTGCACTCACGAAAAAACATGACTCATGTAGCGTTACCTCGCGGCCTTGCTCTGTAGCGTTCCATGGCGGCTTGAAGTGCAAGCGAATATTAACAAATGCAATGCAACTATTCCATCAGTATTTTCTTATGACGTTGTCACGTTCAACTATCGTCAGTAAACCGACTTTACAGACAACCGATTTTTTGCTTATAATAAATGTTACGAAAACCTACCTATTATTTTTTTCCAAAACACTTATTTCTACCAAGTTTATACAAGAAGTGAAAAATTACATCTGATTTTATAGTTGAATTAAAAATGCATTAAATTGAATAGATCGAAACTTAAGACATTTTAAAGTACGAGAAGTCTCCAGGTTGATTGTTCATAGATTTTTCAATACGCTGAAAATATCAAGGAAACCTATTATAAGATTTGTAAGGCGGCTCAGATTGCAAACGCTCAACTTCTCTTGGTAATGTAATGGGAAATGTCATTTTCACTCTCTGCGTGAACTGCAAACCAATGGATTGGCCAAAAATTATCCTACGACTTTTTAAATATTATAGGACGTTTTTGTTTATTTCAACAAGTATCTAATTCACGTTTTCAGTCATTTTATTAGTTATTTTAATATAATATTTACATACATTCAAATTCAGTCGTCAGTAATTGAATATAGTTTTTAAACTTTCTGCATTTATATATTATTTTATTTCTGTCATAAATGAGTGTCCTTCTACGTAAAAAACACATGTCATTTATAATACAACAACCAGTCTTTGCCATTTTTTATTTACATGAATAAACAATGTTTACGAAGAGATTATTCAAGAAATGGTTAAATTATTACGTTTTTCTTTCCCTGGTGTTGTCTATTTTCTTCGCGACTTTCCCTTTAAGTCTCTCAAGAATAGAAATATTTCATCAAAAGAATTAGTAACTGCTCAGAGTTAGCTTTTTCTGAAAATACCCTTTAAGAAGACATAGGTCACCGAGTCGTGAAAATATTGGCATAATCTTGTCGTTTCAAATTGCCGTTGTTCCTTTCTTGGCTTCAGGCTTTTACTTATTCCATATTCATATTCATTTATTTGCGTTCCACAAGGTAAAACAAGGTCTTAACAAAACGCTTAGAGCTAAAGTTCTAGATCCTGTCAGGGCACAGCAAAACTTATTGTTTGTTACATAGCTATTACTTAAAGTTAAAAATCTAAATCGTAGAAATTAACAAATCAAATTATTAATTATTATCAAATTATTATTATTTATTATCTAATTCCTTACTTATCATGCTGTAAGTCTGCTTCAAAATGTTTTATGAATAATTTTTGGGTGAAAGGTAGGTACCTATTATTTTTATTCTTGATATTCTTTTTATATTCTGGATTTTCTATTTCGAAGTATTTATTTTCTTACTAAATATTAATTAAATTAAAAGATTCTAGAATTGACCTTTCGATTGATAAATCACCATACTACTATTAAAATATATTATCTACCACAAAACCAAATGAAGCAATTATTTTATAAAAAGCTAACGAAGTCAAGCCATAAAAATATTCCTTCAACATCTTTATGCATTACCATTTTACATTATTAATAGGGTATTTAAATTCTTTTATCAGGCTGTCCAACGGAGCTGTCTTTCAATCGAATGTCATCAAGTGATTTAACCGTCGGACACCCATTTACATACATTTACGACCACAATGGACTTTATGGATTGAACCACAGAACATGGAATCGCCGCGCCGCCGCGCCGGCAGCGTCTCGACTACAGTATTTCTGCCGTGGCATAGGTAACTAAAATGCCGTTATCCGACATCTGGTCGATTAGTACTTTTAATGCTATTATAAAGAGAAAAAAAATCTATCGATCTGTGTTTCTGAATTTTCAATACCTTGAATAGTTTTGGAAATAATCATTTTAAGAAAAGAAAATTCGGAAACACAGATCGATAGATTTTTTTTTTCTTTATAATAGCATTAAAAGTTACAAATCGACCAGATGTCGGATAACGGCATTTTAGTTATGCCACGGCAGATTTATAAAGGTCGTGTTATTCGAAACTGCGTTGAGCACATCATTACTTCTGAAACGGGCCGCCTTTAAAGCCGTCATTTTCTATACGACATTTAAGTCGTAGTGCAAGTAATGCTGTTTATCCAATAAGAACGAGATGACTACGCCGAAGTAGCGATACATATATTTGCTACGGCGGCGTGTCCACCGCACGCCGTCACCGCACTGGGACGTCACGCCTGCTTCAAATAATCTCGCTTCTCGTTGACGTCCTGTTGACGGTGGCGTGTCGACAAACGGTGTAAGGCACTTTGAACACGGCACGGTTTCTTTACGGTGCGACGTGGCGTAGAAACCGCGCCGTAGAAAAAACGTGTTTGTCAACAAGCTTCTATACAGATCCATATAACACTGAAGACGGTGTCTACATACGACGAATGAATCGTAGTTTTTCACGACAAGAATAACGTGTGGCCTTAGGCTCTGTTCACCGCCTTTTGCGATGCGACTTTCGTCAAACGACGCGCGGGCGTCACCTGTTTCCGTCTGTCGCGCCGACAGTCGCGTCGCGGCACTCGTGGCATGCTCTAAAGAACTTCTTTCATTTGTGTTGACGATGGCCGCCACTAGCAGCGGCCGCCTCGGCGGTTCCGTGCTCTGTGGAATGAACCTTGGCGGGAAATGTTACATTTACATATTCAGTCAGGGACGATCAAAGAAAAGGATAGTTGAAAGGTGGTATATTGATAAATGACTCTATTGACTTTTATTGTGGGTGAACATTCCTTTTCAGTCTATTCATTTTAACCGACTTCAAAGAAGGAGGAAGTGCTCAATTCAAAACATATATTTTATGTATTTTCGGGCATAGGTAACTCCCTCATTTATAGACAGATTTGCAATTTTTTTTTTGTTCGAATGAGGTCTATTCCGAAATGGTACCATTCTAATTTTGTAAAGATCTGATGATGAGTTTCGGAGACAGACAACGGAACTCTTCAATAAATGCTAGCAAATCAACCGCGAATGCTGCTATAGCATAAGTATGCATTGTTTACGCAATCACACAACACTACGTCACGCCTGTACCCTTTAAAGGGATAGGCAGATGTGTTCAATAGCTTCCTGTCACTGATTTTCACATAGCAAGTAGTGTTATACGAATTTGTTTGGGGTAGGTACCTAGGTACAACTAAAAAGTGAAAAATAAAAACTTTTTACAAAAAAACAACCAACTTCCAAAAAAAACACTACAAAGTGAAAAATAACTTTAATTTCGAAAGTCGATGTCAAACAACGAAAATACAGAACCAACGACACCGACTTCCGAAATTAAAGTTATTTTTCACTTTGTAGTGTTTTTTTTTTAAACCGTTGTTTTTTTTTTGTGTACGCAGTGAGGCTTGTATTTTGGAGGCAACGTTTTGTTATAGACTTGGATGTTAAAGTTCTAAGACAAGGATTTTTTTTTTCAAATATAGTTGAATAAAACATTACGATTTGTTGAGACATTCCTAAGTTTTTTTTTAATAGTGAGAGTTGTTGCTACTTTCACATCACTGTCCTTAGCTGCCACAAAATGTATGCCACTCTTTTGCGAAATATTTTTCCCTCCAAAATATTGGTCACAAAAATTTTACTTTAGCCACGAAATTTTCTCTTTGCGAGGTGAAAATTCCATAATATCACTGTATGGGCTACAAATAGTAGGTAAAGGATCATAAAATCCCACTTTAGTTCACTTAGACAAATTACTAACTGGACTTATTTTCTTTGCTTTCACTCAGTTTTATTGCTGGTCTCTATATCTCCATAACTAATTCAATTCAATCTATTGACCACCCGCCGTGCACTGAGTGGAGCTAACTAATTTGATAAGTGAACTTCATTTGTTGTGATTGAAATAATTTTCTTTTATTGCATTTTATCGTTTAGTTGTAATAGATTTTCCTAACTAAATGCTCAGCCACACACTAGTGTGGCTGAGCATTTATACTAAACATAACTATAATATAACTAAATCCTCAGTCACACTAGTACCTAGTTACTAACCTAGGTACTAGTGTGACTGAGAATTTAGTTGTACAGACGCCAGCACATCAAGCTACTACAATCTGTCAAATTTCTTAAATAGATTTTCAACTTTATCGCTAAAGCATAAGGTTCAAAGTTGATTGGGAAAACTTGACAGTTTCGGGTACCTTGATGTGCTGGCGTCTGTACATAATCAGTCTATAATGTACCCACTGCTGGTGTACAGGTCTCCTATCTGTGAGAGAGTAGGCTGTATTCTACCACGCGGACCTAGTGCGGTTTCACATCAAATGTCTTCGATTTTTTTGGTTCTAGGACATGCCGGTTCCCTTAGCCGTTTTGAGAGCAGTAGTGATAAAATAATTTACACAAAGTATAGCGCCTAACTCGTAAGTCGCTGCCACCATTGAGCCACCACTGCTCTCAGTAGGTATTTGAAAAACTTAATTTTATGTAAAACGAATCAAAAGTTGTGTCTGTCATACGTACCCTTTTGTACGTTCGACGTGACCCCTTTTAGATAATATAGGTCAATAGCTATCGCTGTCGGCTATGAGACTTAAAAAAAGCAATTAAGGTAAAGTCACTAATGCTCGACACTTTAATGAAAACACTATGTTTATATGAAAATAATTATATATTTATCAAACAAAACAAATCAAAGCTTTTTTATATGAGTGCAGTGTATCTTAGAAAACTATCTTAAGTAATAAAATTTCCAATAATCAACATACTTTTAATTATTATTAATTATTTTTTTTATATTGTCTTAAGTACTAATAGATAACATCACAAAAAAAGAAAATCACCAGAAGTAGACAGTCAAATGCACTAATAGTTGACATAATATTTAATTAATACAGTTGGAGTTTTAAGGGCATCAGTGTGCTTGATATACTTAATTAACTTAGATAATAATTACTTATCCATCAACCTCTAAGGCACTATCAAATTTGTACTTACTATTATACTAAATATGATTATAGCTGGTGATAGAATCACCAGCTATAATCATATTTGGTTCATCAAGGACTTTCATTATTTGAGATTCAGTTATAGCACTGATATCCCTATCATTTTGTTTGAATACTGTTTTAGACTCATCACATGCTACCATTGCCATAACTTCAATTTCTGTTTTAGTTACTTTTTGGACAATACAAACATTTTTGTAATATCTCTTTTTCCCAGGAAACTTAACGATAAGATAATCACCTTTCTTAATTCTACTTTCTTCCTTATATCTTTCTTCTTCGTTTTCCTCATCAGTGACTTCATCAGAAATATCATTCACGCTGTCTCCAGATTCTGCCCATTCTTCTTCGATAGTTGAGCTATTATAGTCAGTCTTTTTTAGTTTGTTTTTTATAATATTTTTACTTTTCTTTAATGACTTTTTATCAGTCATAAGTTTTCGTGCTTTTTCAGTAGGTATCTTCTTTCTTTTTTTCCTTTCCTCAGCTCTTCTTTTTTTCTCATCCTCTAATTCAGTCTTTTTCTTCTCTTTATTTTCATGGTATCTTTGCCATTTCAAAGATGATACAACAGATGGCACATTCTCTTTCCTTCTTTCTTCTGAGTTTTGTTTGGAGCTTCAGTATCATCTGAGATGTAGCATGTTCTTCCCATTTTTCGTTTCATTGGTGTCTTACCCTTTAATTTATTCAGCAGAGTTACCCTAGGTACTCCAATTTTTTTTCCCTCAGTTGACGTCGGAACTCCTCGTCTGCATTCTTGAATAGCGGTTTCCATATTAGCTCAGAGTAACGAAACATCTGTCCTTTTATTGGCGGCATAATTATCTGGAACAATAGAACCAAATAATTGACATCATGTATACCCCAATAATAGACACCATGTCTACCTTTAGTAAAAGTGATCCAAAATTGTTGATATTTCTACAGTAATCTTTTCATTAGGAATAGAGTTCAAAACCGTACCGAAACTAACATAAGAATTTAATATCTTGAAACACCAATGGATGACACGCCTGTCATCTATTAGATATTCATTATTTTTTGGAACTAATAGTAGACATATCATAATTTATCAGAAAAATATTAGCAAACACAAGAAAAGCACGTTTATCACTATCCCAACTTATCATTGATACATTGACAAATGAGTAAAAAGTATTTTTTAAATAAATATCGATTCAAAACTCACCTTCAAATTTTGGCGTCCTTAACATAAAAAATAAGAAAACGCGGAACGCGTGCTCACTCCATTACATGATTGACAACAACTGACGACATTTTGAAATTTTCTTTTAGAAACTGTTGGGAGTTTTTGAGAACAATTCATAGATGGTGCAAGGTGTCCTATGATATTGTAATAAGAGTCATTTTACTAAAATTGTTTTTAATACAAGAACATTTTCTCGTAGGTGTCATCCTTTAGGTCACTGTCTGGCATTAGTGACTTTACCTTAAAAAAAAACAAAATCACACAGCCCCAAAAAATAATATATTTTTGTAACATTATAATAACACTGCACATATGCTATGCAAATACCGCACCCATTTCCTTAAGGAGGTTCTGGGGAGTCAATCAAATTATGTATACGGTGCCGTTATTTTTCTTAATGAAATTCACCATGCATGCTGTTTGGTGACACATGAATTTTACCGGCAATTCAATATCACACATGCAATTGCATTATGACGTGAACGAATATAATTTTGAATTTACCTGGTAAAACTCGAATTTTATTGTGAAATTTTCCTTTGTTGAGGAAATGACAAATAAATTACACAGGCAGAATTTTTTCAAATTAAATGTTCCATACATCGAGCATTCTGCTACACATGCCCCATAAAATTGCGTCATCGTTATTTACATGTCATTGCTTATTTTATTTGAACGAAGCTCCGTCGGCGTCTCGGTTCAGAGTATCTAGTGTACTGTAGCAGTGCAACAAAGTAAAATGTCCAATTTTTGAACACCTCTGTAACATGCAAATGCTTCTTGGCACGAATACGCCTTTGTTTTGACTGTAGATACTACCTACTTCACTATGTGAATATACCGGCGATCTTTTGCATATTTTGGTAGAGAATGGGTTAGTTTATATAAATATGGGTAACAGTTGTTTTTAGGGTTCCGTACCAAAATGGTAAAAAGGAACCCATAAGGTGCGTCTTAGTCTGTCCGTCTGTCACAGCTAGATATCTCAAGAACTACTAATGCTATCAACTTGAAATTTCGGATAGTTTTAGATGACATTTGCCCAACTATTTTGCAAATAAGTAATATTAAATAATATTTTTTTTTTTGCAACAGAGACTGAAAGGTGTTCTTAAAAAGTTTTTCGCGGGTAGGTGTTAAAAAAGTATAGACGTTTTTTTAAAATCGTAATTGTATTTAAATTATAATTCATTTATAATACTGATTAAGTTTACCTCAGTACTTAGTTTGTAATAGTAAACAACAAGTATTCACGTTTGTGGCACATTTATGTGACATATTACGCACTTTACAAACACCACCTGCCAGCCGATCATCTGCACTATTATTCAAGATTTTCGAAACTACACATCACAGAATGTCCCAATTTGCTGAAGTCCTTGCTGCCCAGAAAGCCCTTGAAGACAACTTTTTGAGGAAGATGGGTGAACTTGAAGCGCAAATCCAGTGTGCCGGTCCTGCCAAGGACACGGTGGCAAAGGTAGCCGAGGAGTTTCGCAGTTTCCGGGAGCTCATTTTCTCCATGCTTGGTCTGCTTCGAAGCCAAATCAGCGAATGTGCTAAACAAATTGATGCCTTAGAGACCAGGCACCGGCGGAAAGCCTTGGTTTTTCAAGGCCTTGCTGAAGTGGAGAATGAAGACTGTACTGCAGTAATTATGGAGGTTCTCAATAGCAAGCTTGCCCTCAAAAATCTTTCTGCATCCTCAATTAAAGCCTGTCACAGGCTTGGAGCTCAAGGCAAGGAGCATCACAGGCCTATCCTCGTTAGGTTTGCCGGTGTGGACATCAAGGCCTCAGTATGGAAGGCAAAAACAGGCTTAAAAGGGTCCAAAATATCCATAAAGGAGTTCTTGACCAAGGCCAGGCAATCTGTCTTCGGTAGGGCGCGCGAGCACTTTAGCATGCGGTCATGCTGGACTCAAGACGGCGTCATCTGTATAAAGGCCTCTGATGGAAGTCGGCATAAGGTTACTTCCATCGACGAGCTAAAGCCCTTGATGTCCAAGTATCCTAAGGCGCCAGGCGTAACCCCATCAACCAGATAAAGAAGTGTCCTTGATGCCGGGAGCCTGAAAAACACATAAAGTAATTATGGTGATTGTTTATTTTGATGTTTGTTGTTGTTTCTAATTTCTTATCTCTTAGTTTCAAAATCTTTACTTACCGTTATGTAGTTGTCCCGTCTCATAGTTATCTTTCTTTTGTTTTGTGCCCCAACTGTTTACTAAATTTCTGTTTCTCATTATTGAGGTGTATTGGCTTTTCAATACCCTCAACATTATTTAATTTTCAACCTCAACTCGTCTTGTTGTGATGTGTAAGTGTCAGCTTGTCAAATTGACGTAAATTGACATTGACATTTCAAGTAAACGTTCGGAAATTACTCGCTACGTAGTATTACTTATGTATAAATGTGCAGTTGGGTGTGCCATTTTTCTAATTAATATATTTTTTTTTTTTTTTTTTTACATTTTTAAATATTTTTTTTCTTTTTGGGAACTACGGTTTTCGTTTTGTTGAATAACCATAGATATGGACAATTGTTTTGTTATGTGTAATTTCTGCTGCTTACTGTTTATTTAATTGCTTTTAGTGCTGGCGTTGGCTGGCGGGTGGTGCAGTTGCACCTTAGTTGCTCTGATCTTAGCAAAAGCATAATATATATATATATATATATATATTAATTTATTATATCATATTTATTTATCTTATTAATAACTAATTATTTCTGTTTATGTCAGATAATGAGTCTTATTTTTCTGCCAACCAATCTACTGCTTCTTCTTGCGATGAAAGTTTTTGTTCATTCAGCTACACCCTTGGTGACTTTTTACAACAAAATTTTAATGATCAGTCTAGTCGGTTGGTGAATGTGTGTCACATTAACGCTCAAAGTGTTCCAAGCCACTACAGCGAGCTTTACGACGCGTTTAATAACAGCAATGTTCACGCCATCCTGATCTCTGAAACTTGGCTCAAACCGCATCTCCTGTCCACCACTTACCCTCTTACTGATTTCGTTCTTATACGGAATGATCGGATTGGTAAAGGAGGGGGTGGTGTGGCCATATACCTGCGCTCTGATTTTCCTTACAAAATACTCGCTACTTCCTCTTCAAATTATTCTGCTTCTGCGGAGTTTATTTTTCTTGAAGTCTGTATCAAAGGAGCCAAAACCATTATTGGTGTTGTCTACTGTCCTCCCACTGTCGATTACTTCACTGAATTCGAATCAGTACTTGAATCTTTGGGTTCACAGTATGCACATCACATCATCATGGGTGATTTCAATACAAACCTCCTTGCCCTCAACTCCTCTCGGTCCCGTAAGCTCCTCCATCTTATTGAGTCAGCTAGTCTGCACGTATTGCCGCTTAAACCCACTCATCATAACACTGTTGGCGATGACACCTGGCTCGACCTGATCCTTACCTCGAATCCTTCCCTCGTTTCCACCCACGGTCAACACGACGCTCCTGGCTTTTCTCATCACGACATGATTTTCCTTTCATATATCCTAAAACCTCCCAAACCTAAGCCCAAGGTTCTGTACAGGCGTTGTTTTGCGCGCATGAACGTCGAGAAGCTCAAAGATGATGCATCTGTGGTCGATTGGGAGCCTATGACGGAAGCTACCTCAGTTGACGACAAGGTTTCCATGTTTAATGAAGTTGTAGTCAACCTTTATAACATCCATGCCCCCGTCAAAAAGGTTAAATTAAAACGCCCACCTGCACCATGGATGACTAAAGGTATACAGATGGCAATGCGACGTAGGAACCGCGCGTTCCGTAAATTTAAAAGGGATCGTACTGATGAAAACTGGAAATCATTTAAGGCCGCAAGAAATAGATGTAATCAGATGATACGCAATGCTAAACGCCGCCATATTCTTGATACTATCAATTCTTCCTCTTCTGCCGATATTTGGAAATTTCTTGGAACTCTTGGTATCGGCAAATCGCGACATTTAGATCTTCCTAGTTCAATTGACTTAGACGATCTCAACCGGCATTTCTCCACTGTTTCTACCATGGATCGTTTAACCAAGCAACAAACTCTGTCTCTAATTTCTGGTCTATCGCGTTCTCATACTAATTCTTTCAGTTTCATTCCAGTTGAACCGGGAGAGATCAGAAAGATCATTTTCTCCATCAAATCAAAAGCGGTGGGATGTGACAATATCACCCGTGGTATGATCATTACTATTCTGGATCATCTCCTACCCGCGATTACCCACATTATAAATTATTCCTTGTACTCCGGAGTATTCCCTTCCCTGTGGCGCAAAGCCTATGTTCGTCCGCTACCTAAAGTTTCCAATCCCTCTCTTCCTACCGACTTCCGTCCAATTTCTATCCTTCCCTTCCTATCCAAAGTGCTCGAGGCCTGTGTCCACAAACAATTCTCTAACTTTGTTCATTGTAACTCAATTATTAGTCCTCTCCAATCTGGGTTTAGGCCTGGGCACAGCACTGTTTCCGCACTCCTTAAAGTGACTGGCGATATAAGGGCAGGACTGGAAGACACCAAAGTTACTGTTCTAGTGTTGGTTGATTTCTCGAATGCCTTCAATACCGTCAGTCATGATATCTTGTTAGCCATTCTGTCCTATATTATGGTCTCTCCCGAAGCACTGGAATGGTTCTCCTCTTATCTTCAGGAACGTCAGCAGTCCGTTCATGTTGGAGATTCTTCTTCTAGCTGGTGGGATTTGGAAACTGGCGTTCCTCAAGGCGGTATACTTTCTCCTCTTCTGTTTTCCATTTTTATTAATCTAATAACTTCCGAACTTCAGTGTGCGTATCATCTGTATGCAGATGACTTGCAGTTGTAC
Organism: Luperina testacea; assembly: GCA_927399505.1. NCBI lineage: Eukaryota > Metazoa > Arthropoda > Insecta > Lepidoptera > Noctuidae > Luperina > Luperina testacea. Next base: position 9,693,173 of record OV656771.1, read on the forward strand.
TGTCAAGGGAAGGTTGATGAATTACCTGACACTATCGACAAATTAAATAAGGACTTGATAGCCATAAAAACCTGGTCTGATAGATTTGGCTTAGCGGTAAACCCTACGAAGTGTCAGGCGATCATCATTGGCAGTACACGTAGTATTAGCAAGGTAGATGGTACAACCTTGCCGCCAGTTCTGTTCAATGGTACGATCGTTCCTTTTGGTACTGACGTGAAGGACCTAGGCTTGCATATTGATTATACCCTGAGCTGGCGGACTCAAGTTGCTAGGGTGAGCCAGAAGGTTACTGGAACGCTACGGGCTCTGTACCGTTTGAAAAATTTATTACCATCAAGTACGAAGACAATGCTTGTACAGTCCCTCATTTTCCCTATCATCGATTATGGTGATGTGTGCTACTATGACCTGAATGCAGATCTCCTCAACAAACTTGACCGTCTTCTCAATAACTGCATTCGATTCGTTTTCAATCTGCGTAAATATGATCATGTCTCTGCGCATCGGTCGCTTCTAAAGTGGTTGCCCATACGCCAGCGCAGAGAGCTAAGGGCGCTGACCACCTTGTTCTCATTTCTTGATTCTCCGGTTTCGCCTGGTTACCTAGCCCCACACTTTCAATACATTTGCGCCAACCACAATAGAAATCTACGTTCATCACACAATCGTCTTCTCCAATGTCCCACTCACCACACAGACTTCATTCACTCTTCTTTCTTCGTTCAGGCTATCTCTCTGTGGAATGCGCTCCCCCAGGAAATCAGGATGGCAACCAACCGATTATCCTTTAAGGTTAAGGTTCGCGAGCACATTCGCAAGAAGCTGGCAGTATCATCACAACGGTAATATTTTCTCATTGTTTGTCTTATTTCTTTTTATTAAGTTTATTTATGTATATTTATTTGTAATATATTTATATGTAATTAGGTATATATTATATTCAGTTTTAATAGGTTTATGCCTATCTTTATATTTAAAGTATTTATTCCACAATGGTCTGATTGCACCTACCACTGTTTGTCTCTGCATCACCCAAAGGTTGACTGGTAGAAAATGCCTATGGCATTAAGTCCGCCTCTGTACATTTATGTGCTTGAAGTATTAAATAAATAAATAAATAAAAATTCGAAGTTGGGCTACTAGGGCGGGCATGTCGGGTATCATATAAAAGAGCGCTGTTTGCACATTCTCAAGAATTTTTTTGTAGACTTGATGAAAAATGTAAAAAAAAACATTACCTTTACCCCTCCTTGACTATAGAAGTTAATGTAAAGATTACAAAAAAATTAAACGATGTCTCTAAATAACACTTTTCAGAAATCATCAACTTACATTAGTTCTACTATCGGTCAAGAGATGGCGCTGATATACAACTGTAATATTCTACACATCCAAAACACGTCCAAAATATTTATATATGATGGTACGGAACCCTCGGTGCGCGAGTCCGACTCGCTCTTGACCGTTTTTTTATCAGCTGATCCGGTGTTTTAAACACTTTCGTCCGTCAAAAATACACCAAAAAGCTAGTAGGTAAACCAAGGTAACCACGTCACAAGAGCTAGTTTAATAAAGAGATCGATCGAAATAAGATCTTCTAGATCACTAAATCTTGAACAAAACAAGAGCCATAACGAAATCACCATCGTTGACGGAGCATTGAGATAAAAATAACCAATTTCGAGCACCGAATGCTCAATTACCTGCCCATCAAGTTTTCAACGAAGCGCGAATTTCCCGTGATAGCGTATTTCCGAAGATCCTTTATCTCCAGTCCGTAGGGAAATTGAAATCGAGGGAAAAATTTAAACCACTGTGTATCATTTCTGTAATGTAAATTTTTCATGTCAATATTCAAGCTTTGGCAAGGAAAGACAAAGATTGCTAACAAAAGTGCAAACATAAAATGTTTTATGTATTTTTTATAAATGTAAATGGTACCTACACCTACACTGCAGTATTGTCTCTCCTTTCTTCCTAAATCCATCCAAAGGTTGTCTTTAAAAGATCGCTTTTAGCGATAAGACCGCCCATTGTGTCACCCTTTGTAAAATTTCTACATTATATCTGTAATATGTATGGTGTGCATAAAAAAGAGTATTTCTATTCTATTCTAATATAAATGTAATAAAAAAAATGGTAAAAGTTTCGAAATACGTCGCTTTTTTAAGGGGTTGTGAGTAGTTGGGGGAGGGGGAGGGGAGGGGCGGATCCCCCCCTCACCATTTTCACCCGCCGGAAGTACCTACTTGGTTTCCTTAGAAAAAATAAAAAACAGAAATTTGTACAAAAATTGTTTATTCCACTTTATAAACATGTTTTTGGCTTCAATTATGAGTCGACGGAGCCCCGCTACGCGGGGCTCCTATTTCTGGGCGGAGTAATACATTGCTATTAATTACCCGTAGATAGAGAATGAACTCTCTATCTACGTAATTACCAAAGGAATGACGCACAAATTTGACATTAGCTGTCAATATCATCCATCCAAGATGGCGGGTTGCGTTTCGTTTCACGTTTTTCACATAAAACCTAAAAATTACATTTGAAAAACTGTACTAAAGCATAAAAATTACGTTCCATTTTGCATAATTGCAATAGTATTTAAGAATTTTTGGAAATTGTTTAAAAATATTTAGACGCAACTCCGGCAGCCAAAATTACTTTGGGGGGATTAAGACTAACTCCCTTAAGCCCCCTACACCACCAATACCCTCAAATTCAGGCGACTCGTTTTAAAATCCAACCCAAAAAAATTAATAATACTAAAAAACCCGACTGCGGTAAAAAACTTAAGTAAAAAAAAACTGAAAAGTTAAAAACAAGCCCATTTTAAATTAAATAACAGTTGGAAGCAGCCGGGACCCATTTGAGTTTGAAAATATAAAAATGGAATGGGTCCCGCCTGCTTCCAACTTTTATTTAATTTAAAGTCGGCTTGTTTTTAGCTTTTCAGTTTTTTTAACTTAAGTTTTTTACCACAATCGGATTTTTTGTTTTTTTTAATTAGGTACTTTATTTAATTCCTGCTTTTTAGTTTACAAATGTGAAAGATTTCGCAGACGGGGACAAAGAAACGGACATACATACTTACATACAGGTCAAACATATAACCTCTTGGGCTTCGCCGCAGTTGAGTAAAAAAAATGGTTCACGAAATCTATCAACAACAATAATCTGTCAAATATGTTTTGTCTAACCAATACAACATTTATAACTTTATTGTGGTAACAACTTAGACCTATGAAGTAGAAAGTAAGGTATGTAATAATAATCTTCTACTGTTTTATTGGTTTGGGTTCAAAAGACAATCGTAGGGACAATTATTCTCAGACTAATCACATAGGGTAAGCCAGGCTTGAAATAAATGTATGTTCAATTACTGTTGTAATGGGCATTAAGAGTAAACTAGTCGCGAGCTGCAACTCACTGGTGGTCATGGCAAAAAAGCACGCTGTCTCACCTGGCTTCGTGTCCAACAGAGCTAGTATCAGTGATGAACAGTTAGATGCTAGTCTACACGCACAGAGTCTAGTTCTCACGCACAGAAACACCGTTCCGAACTGATATACGCGTAAAAAAATTCGAAACGTGCTATGGAAAATCGAGGTTTATGAAAAAACCACTACATAAATCAATTACAAATAAAGTTTATTGAATTCTTCGACAATCGAGCTTTGTCGGGACGGACTTGGTTTTGACAATTTTACAGATCTTCTATTACTTATTTACACCCAAAGTTACGTTAAAAATAGCAAGAAAAACGAATCTTTGTTGACTCATAACTTTTTAATGGCCGTACAGACAAAATTAATAATAAGTCAATACTATATCATGTTTAAATTTGGATGCACAATGTCAAACAGTGGAGTAATACTCTCCCGAAATTTGTATGGAAAAAATACCGACTAGTGGCACCTTAAGGCTTATAGCCGTCCTAATATATTTAGAGTGGTATTTAATAATAATTTAGAACTAAAATAATTAAATGATACCCACGTTAGTTAGGGACTACATAATTACTATGGCAGTTCCATTAATTTGTTATAGCTAAATGAATGTCAGCTAAAACCCCGGGGCGACCCACCGGGGTTTTAGCTGTTATTACTGGGTTGGGTCCAGATTAATCATTTAATTTCATTATTGTTACAATTTGTGCTATGATCGCATATTTATGCTATTAAAATTTTAGAAATTATAGTTATGACTAATATTATAACAGTAATGGTTACTTTATAATATAAGATCACGCCTTGTTTCCCTGAAGGGTTGGTCAGAGTTGTACCTATAGGTACAACTGGACTGGACTTTGGTTGTACTATTAGTACACTCAAATTTCGACAATTATGTTGTATTGTAAGTCCCATGGAATAGGGGGTGGGGCCGGGCACACATCCAGACTTCTACTTTGTCCGACCTGGGAATCGAACCCAAGACCTCGTGCTCTGCACTAGCGCTTGTGACAACTAGACCAACGAGCAATGGTTACTAAACATAGTATTAAAAATAAAAATATGTACGGCGATAAATATTGCACATCGACCTTGGTTGATTGGTGTATTTTATACAAAGAATAAAAATAATTATCAAAAGAAGCAAATCATAATTGTTTTAATTAACAGCTCCTAATAGATACCGGACTGTTTGTATTTCGTGCGACAGAGATAACGCTCTACGAAGCCGAAATTAGCCGATTGCCTCTTTCCAAAGGTCGATGTGCAATATTTATCGCCGGGTCCTGTAAGTACTTTATTAAACTCAGTGCTTGTCGTGTCCAATGTTTGTCAAAGTATAATAAGGATGAAGAAGAATTATTTTTACTAGAAAAAAGCTAGTAAAACTAGTTTGAGAACCCCGGTCCCCGCGTGGGCCGCCCGCGCACCCATTGCGGCTACTTGTATGAACGAGCTATGGCGTGAGTTGCCCGCGCGCTCCCCGCGCCGAGCAGTCCACACCGCTCACTTCGTCCGCTCCACGCCCGCACTTCCAATCTGGCCAAGCACTTAAGGGTAGAGTATCATAATATAATATAGTTTACAACACGCTTTTTTCTACAAATTCAATCTAACGTTAAACGAAAAGAGGAGTAGTGGTTACTACTCCTCTTTTCCTGCAAAATATTTCGTAAAATTGATTATCTATGTGTTTTTTAACAGACTACCTAGAGTCAACCTCGCCTGTCTATTTTAGGATTCAGTTTTGATTTCATAATAAAGTGGGCATTTAAGGGGCTGACTAATGTAATTTTTGCCTTGCGTAAAGTGCTTGATTTCAATTAAATATATAAATGAATGATGTTTTTTAAAGAACGGACGCGGACAAAGATTTCCTGGAAGGGTTTTAGGGAGGCCTCTGTCCAGAAGTGGGACAGTATAGTCAAACAAAAAAAATTAAAGCCTTAAAATAATAACTCTTAAGGGTCGTTTTATAGTATATTGATCCAATTAAATACAATTCAATTGCTTTAGACCTTTGTTGTCATTTTCTTTCTTTCCCAAGACAGTGCACGTGAAAGTTGTACAAAACACAAAAAAAACTTTACCAACAGAACGAAAACAATGAAAACAAAAGTTTCGTCGAATAAAAGAATAATATTTATTTTTGCACGGGAACTTCGTTAATTAAATTTCGAAGTTACACGGTGGAAACGGTTGTCACAAAATAAAACGTGGATAGGTGTAGAAGACTGGCTCTATACAACGAAACGAATATATGCGTACGCACCACGGATATCCAAGGAAATGTCATGGAGGCGTGGCACATGTCGCCTCCATCCGATCAAACTGACCAAAAATTTTATTGCGTACATGCACAATCAGTCGCAATGGGTTTTGTCAGTTCAGCAACATTCATTGCGTTATTTATGTTGGTGAGTAGGCACATTTTTCGAACATATGAAGCAATGGATTAGCATTATCTTTAAAAATAATTCAGATTGAGATTGATAGTGTGTTACGCAGTGCAGAGTTGCATACACATGCAACTCATGCACACGCATTCATTGACTGTATCTATACTTTCTAGTGCCCGCCCCTTTTGAGCACGTGTACAATAAGATAGCACAAAAGTGTTACACCTACTTTCTTGCGTGTGTGCCAAAAAAGCATCATGTGGGCCGTAACTATTTCTTTTGTTTTTGTGTAAGTTTCAAAGTGGGAAAAAGGTGGCGACATAACTCGAACAAATATAGAGTGAAGGCATATCTCTCGGATATCTATGGTACGCACACATAGACACGTTCGTACGGCGATCTCAATCGAACGCCAGTCGCGAGTACGCTGTGTTGAGCTCATATAACTTTACAGAATTATAATCATTAGAATCAGCAAGACAACTCCTTCAGTCAGAATTGGCTTCAAATGTCATGATTTCAAGAAATAGTCATTCAATAGGATAATATGAACTTAGATGTATTAATGATTTTTATGATTACAATTCTATAAATAAATATTTGTTACGGCCGCCAATAATATTTAAATCAACATACGACCTGCAAATTGCAAAAAACGTAACAAAATTTTGAATAGTGAGCTATCTTGACGCTTTCGCCTTAAGTTAAGAGTTGAGCTACACGATTACTGACAAATGCTTGCACTGACTGGAGAAGTTTACTCAAATCTGTGTAGTTCTTTTCTCAAAATACCATTTCAGACCACATGATGATCACACACACACACACACACATGATGGATCTACATGGTCCTCACATGATCTGACCAAGATTATTTCTGGACTTTAAAAGAGACTTTGACCCCCGAGTTTCGTTTTTCGCCATTTCTTCTTAGAGGTACACATACATTTAGCTTTTTTTTTAACATGTCCTATAAAAGTAATTCCGGTATCCTATATTCCTACAGAATAAACAATTTCATTGCATTTAATTTAATTACATAAAGTTGTTGTATGGAGCTGACTTTCTGTCTATTCTACGAATTCGGACACACCCGTACGTGCGGGTGTGTCCAAATTCGGGACAAATCCTAGATTTCAATGGATGCCACTATGGGTCGAAGCGGTAGGTGGAGCGAACAGTTTGCTCTGCTTCCGTGCTAAGAATACCAAGTGGTATGTACAATTTATAGTGATTTCGGTTTTATTACTACTGTTCCGTTTTTGTGTATGACGATTTAAGGTCATAGCACACGTATCAAACCGGAAAGGGATCGGCACCGTATCAACTCGAGCCGTTCAGTATTCTTTGTATGAAACTCCCTACTGCAACGCACACTAATCGGAATCGTACCGTAATCGCTTTGCCTCGGGACAAGCTCACGAAGCGCAGTGCGGTGCGTTACGGCTCGTCGTCCCCGCGCTTACGGCTCGTCGTCCCCGCGCTTACGCCTCTCCGTACCCGAGCTTACGTCTCTTCGTCCACCCTTGCCCCTCTCACCCCTCCGGCCTGCCTGCTGCACCATTAACTAGGCGGTCGGCGAGCCGTGAGCGCGGCGTCGCCTAGCCTTAGCAGAGTCGACGTATCGGAGCTTCTGATCTGCTTTGGTTACGTGCTTACGTTAGGTTGACGCCTGTTTGGCGGCGAGGCGAAAGTTGATACGGTGCCTATCCCTTTCCGATTTGATACGTGTGCTATGACCTATAAAGACCTTGTTTTTGCGATATTATTATTTTGAGCAAATATTTTATTTAACACTCTCACCGCCATGCGATCCGCCAGCCGGGAACATTATTTTATTTTATTAACTTTGTTTTTTATTGCCTTACATTTGTACTTATAGCTTGTGCTGAAGTTGAAGGATTTTTTTCATTTAGGTAATGGAGCTTTTTTCTACTACCTAGTGAAGAATTTTCTTTTCAACTGCGTATGTTGATTTTATTTTGCTTTGTTTGATCTCACGCTGGTGCCAACATATATTTTGAGTGTTTAATTTTTATTGATTTTAGTTTAGTTTAATTTTAGTTTATATTTTCCTGCCATGTAGGTAATAATCACTATGTACCTCACTCTGAAAATGCCGCAATTCCAACCCCTAAGATATAGGCAAATGCCTAGTTTGGGTTTCACCGTCCAATCTATTCTTTTACAATATTTTGATGATTATCAATAAATTAAATTTAAATTTGAATTCGCTTTTTAAATTGACTTAACCTAATGGCAAATGGTGCATGAGGTTTACAATGTAAAAGTTTAGAAAAACAAACAATTTAAACAGTCAATGAAATTGATCCTAAAACATATTTAGCAAATCTTGCTTGTCTATAGCCGGGTCGCGATCACAATTTCCGTCGCGTCGCGTCGGTAGAAACAATTGTGATTTCAGACGGCAGTTGATTCCTTGTTATTTACGAACCAACGATGAATACCTACTGATTAGTCATAGCACGAATTGTTCTAAATTCTATCAGTTTCCGTTTCAACAAAACGATTTAAATACATAGTTTTGAACTGAATTCTGAATAGGAATTAAGTAAATATTTAACTGAAAAGTTAAGTACTTACCTACCTTGGTAAAATGTCTGACGTTAACCACTATATTTTACAGGTGACGTCATCATCCTTATTTAAGCAGAAGAAAAATCTATTGAAAACTTTAACTTGGATATATTTTGCTGGATCGCTCTTGCAAAATTCACGATCCCTTCATTATGCTTGGCATTTATGAGCAAAATGATGATTGTTTCATATGTGGCGTCATCTACATCGCCACATGTGAACTACGAATAACACTCATGCAAAAATCCTGCATCGCGCAAGCAGAGTTTACCGCGCAACTGGCATATGACGGCCTGAAACACAGGTTTGAATAAACCTAGTTCAGGCAGGTCGCTACCAAACACTCTAATTCCGAACCATCACTACTTGCACCTGTAAGAAAAAGTATATTAGTTTTAGTTTATTTTTAGGCATTTTAATTGTATGGAAAGTTTTTCTACTTTTTGGCTAAATTTACACCTTTTGTAAACGTTTTTATTAAATAAATTATTATTATTATTATAATTATTATATATACGACATTCCGACATCAATGATCAGGGGGCTTACTCTCCAAACTAATTTTAATTCCAATGAGATGCCAATATGATTCCAATGTTAATTTTACAGTCACGTGATTCGGTACTCTTGAAAACAATATTGTCAACAATTACCCCACGCCAAGCCCGAACCCAATTCCGCTTAGTTCTCCAAAATGGACACCCAATCTAAAAATCATTTGGCGCTAGCATCGAACTCAAGGGTACGAAACGTCACAATTCCAATGTCGATATATCGGAATTAAATTGAAGAGTAAGCACCCAGGCAGTAGCCCACCAGACGCGACACCCGCCTGGTCGGAGTAGGTATCCTCCCTTTTCTATGGAGGATGAGTGAACTTTACGCCCTGTTCCTCATACTTCACTTACCTCATACGTTAAAATTACCAAAAAGTTCCGATCAAACTTTAAATCCATCCCCTGAACAGTTTTATCCCAAAATGGCTCGGTAACAAGAACAAACACATAGTAACAAAGTTTTTGTATTCAGAAGTTTTGGTGTTGACACACCAAGTGTGACAATGAGTCAAAAAGTTTTGAGTGTTAAGTTAGCAAAGGTTTCTAGAACAACCCTCTCCGTGTAACTTAGAATGAGAAACATTAAATGCGGTTTATTTTTACGGTTCTTCTTTAAGGTGAAAATGTAACGTGCACTTGGAAGTTTTTATTTCGAGATTCTGCAAAACATCTCTGAGGCCGCAATAAATGTGGTAACTAATAATAAAGCTGTAGAGCTTTTTTGTTTCTTTGAACACGCTAATCTCTTGAACTTCAAGTCGGATTTGAAATTTTTTTTTGCCTTTGATAGCCCAAATTTTGAGGAAGAAAGCGCGGTGCTTGAGGAACGCTACGGCCCTAAGGAGAAGAGCGAAAGCAAGTCAGAAAGAACGCTAAGCGAAAACTAAGAAATAGCGCGGGCGAGCGATGGAATGCGACAGTGCGACTCGGTGGGGGCCAACATTTCACGTGGCTTTTTTTTTTTTTTTTTCAGGATGGGAAATCATCGAATGACTCCTCCCGCTCTGGGTGGAGCGGAAGGGAGTGTCAGACTTACTGACTAAAACCCGCCCGTGTTCCTTGCTTCGCCCTTTATGTTTCAAGTGGCGGGCAGAAGCTAGTCAGTAATAATTAGGTAGCGTAGATGTACCATCGATAAGAAAAATAGGTCCTTCAATATTTTGCCAAAAATAAGTAGTTTTACTATAATTGAAGCAAGTTTTAGAAACCAGAAAATAATTAATTTTTTCATGAAAGTGTTGCGGTTGGGTCCTACAAAACTAAATAAAATTATTCATTCCTTTGCAAAGTTTTCGTTCAATTTGAAAATGTAATAAGTTCGTCGTAGCTTTTATCGATGAGCTGCTTCCATCAAAATGTTTCAGTGAAAAATAGAAAAATATACAATTTACATTTTTGTTTGGTTTGAATCAGTCATAATGAATCTTTTTTGCATACAAGCCAACAAAAGAAATATAATTTACACAGTAGGTATGCAACTTCATTTTGCTATTTTGCAATGTTTAGATTCTGTAATCATCTTGCTATCAAGCTTTATGAATATAGTCTCAAAACTCGATATTTCCAACTGTATTATGATTCTAAACTATTGCTTCAAGAACAAAGGTCAATGACCCGTTTTTTTTACCCAGCCCCAGCACGTCCACGGAGTTTCACTAGTTAATTCAATTTGACCTGTGTATACTAAAAGATTTAATTTTGCCAGAACTTCAGTTTCAATAAGTATTTCCGATTAAAATAATTCTTGGCGTTTTTAAGGCATCGTAAAATCAAAATCATTTTAATGTTAGGTCTGGACCCTTTCTTATCCAATCAGACCCTTGAATTTGGTAGGATATTGCCTCACGGAAAATGCTGGTCATTTTTTTGAAGTACAAAAGATTCTTTGAAGGTCAAGGCGGTTTCTTGTTCGGATAGCATCGTAAAACGAAAGTTTGATGCATAATGTAGGTATTTCGAAAGTTGTAAATTTTTGTAGTTACTTGGTGAAGTTATAGACATGGAAATGATTAATTTATTACATTACACATACTATTACGTGTAATGTAATAACGCTAATGTAATAACTATGTAACTATAATAAATTATTGATTAAAGTTTAGTATAATGTAAATTGTAATAATTAGAATCAATATTATAATATTATGTATTTATTTATTTATATATACTTTATTGAACACCAGAAAATACATAACAAAAAATACGATCATGAATACAATACATACAATGGGCGGCCTTATCGCTTTCTGCGATCTCTTCCAGGCAACCTTGTGCAACCTATATAATTCGATATATAAAATTTCAAGTGCCCTAGCAGGGTACATGTCTTAATACTGTGTCATGAAATTTGAATAAGGCACTAAACTAAACAGTGTTATACATGCTTGCAAATAAATAAAAATATATTAATTTTAATTTAGCGTAAGTATATAAATTGTTAGTTACAAATACAAAAGTGCTTTTGTGTTTTTGCTACAGGATTGTTTTTGATGGATTCTGGGCATAATAGAAAAATACTATTAAGATTCAGTTTGATATTTTATTGTACAACAATCAAAGGCACACGACCCCATGAGGTTTTTCATAGAGAGAACAGAGAGAATGACAGAAAACAAACGGCTGTCATAATTACATCGTACACGTTTACGAAGTTCGCGAAGCAAGTACATTAGATTACGATTGCAGAGAATATTATCAATTACCAACAGTTTTTCCGTTTTCTGATTTCCTTACCTCGACTGAGAAAAGAGATTACTGTTCCAAATTTAGTTTCTCCGGTTGTAAGCTTTGCTGAAAATCCTTCACCAATAGTTAGTTCTACGAAATAATCATTTACCGTTGGAACAATTTTCCGGAAATAATCTTTGTCAATGGTTCCTTCTACGAAATAATCCACTACCAACTGAAATATCCGTCAAAACCAACCAGGGGGCCTAAAAAGGCCACTTTAGCAGAATCATAAAAGGATAACATTATTAATTATAATAAGGCGAAGAAAGTCCGTATTTTTATTTTTTTTTCCGCACTACGTAGGTATAATCAACGAGATTGAGATTGGATTTGGATTGGATTGATTGGTATTTTAGCACAGACAAACAAAAAAATAACTGAAAAATCCTTCACCAATAGGATTTGATACGATTAACTTAACAGTTAACTGTTCATTTTGATTTATAATGTTATCTTTTTATGATTCTGCCAAAGTGGCCTTTTTAGGCCCCCAGTTCATCGATGACGTATACACGTGTCCTTACTGGACCAATGTATTAATAATTAAAAAAAAAAAAAACTAAGAGCTCATTTATAATTCCCTTTGTGTGCCACGAAACGAAAAATTCTATTCACTCACTTTTATTTTCTGAACCAAAATGTTTCAAAGAAATAAGTAGGTAAGTAATGAATGCACATACTAATTAGGAACTGTTACTTATTTCTGCCTGTAACCGTATTATGTTCGTCTGAATAAGAATGGAGGTAACACGACGCGTGGCAGCTGCTCGTTATGCCACTAATTATACTAGAACCAAGAAGATATGTGTTAATTATTTGATGTTTTGTTCGTGTTATAGATGTATTTTTGGTATCCACTTTGTCTAAGCAAAGTTTTAGTCTAAGTTGATCCGATCGGAAAATCAATTTTAATTTTAGCTTTTGTCATGACAGATCTACGGAAAATATGCGACAAAAAAAGGCGTGCTCACAAATTAATTTAAGTCTATACTCTATTATCTATACTTATAATAAATAATATAATAAAACTGAAAGTTCATTTGATGTTTTGTTTGAACGCGGTAAATCTCTGGAACTACCAGTGGGATTTGAAAAAATATTTTTGCATTTGTTACACTGAAAGAAATAAGCAGTAAATAACAAGTGCGAGTCGGACTCGCGCACCGAGGGTTCCGTACAAACCTGCAAGGTTTACAAAGTTCGTTCATTACGACAATCGAGTCATAACTATGGTATTTTAATTGCAAAATGAAATTCATAACATTACAATGGGGAAAGATGGAGGAGCATAAATTTAAGACAAAGATCTCTTTATCGTTTAAGTAATCCTTTATTTTATATTAACACATATCATTTATCTATAATATAACTGAAACACTTATACTAGCCTTGCAGCAGACTTGCGAAAGTTCTTTTATTAAAGTTATTTATTTACTAAGTTTTTTAGTCACTATTTAGAAATCTGGTTCAAAAATATTAATTAAGTATTAAATTTGAACCAGACCTGTAAATGGTGACTGAAAAAGTTATGAATAGTACCACATTGAACATTGCAAAAAAAAAAAAAAAATTTAAGGTTTTCGGAATTTTTCCTTTATGTGTGCTATAAAACGTTGCTTCATGCCAAATTTCAAGATTCTAGGTCGACTGGAAGTACCCTTTAGGTTTTGATTCCCTTGCGAGTACTTGCGAGTTTCAAAATATGCAGCTTAAATTGCTGTTTCTTTTGATTGCGTTGACATAGAAGTTTGATTTTGTTACAGCTTAAAGGTATTATAGACCTGAGTATTTGGTATGAATTTCAATTTAATACCTCTACGCGTTTATGAGGAAATGGGTAGTAAGTTTAAAATTATTTAAAAAAAATATATTATGTGATGTAACTAAAAATTTATGGTTTTCGTAATTTTTCCTTTATCTATGCTATAAGACGTTGCTTCGTACCAAATTTCAAGATTATGAGTTCACGGGAAGCACCCTGTAGGTTTTGATTCCCTTGCAAGTGTCGAAAATTTGCGGCATAAACGGCTGTATCTTTTGATTGCGTTGGCTTAGAAGTTTGATTTTTTCACAGCTTCAAGGGACAGTAGACCTGAGTAATTGATATAAATTTCAGCTTCATACCTCCACGCGTTCCTGAGAAAAAGGGTCTTGACAGACGGACGGACGGACGGACAGACGGACAACAAAGTGATCCTATAAGGGTTCCGTTTTTTCCTTTTGAGGTACGGAACCCTAAAAATGAAAAAACATTGATCTGAACTGCTTTAAACAGTCCATATGAGCCTAACATTCAAAAGAGCATATTTTTTACTTATCCGAAAACAAGCAAAATGTTAGCATCATGACAGTAAACGTTTTAACTTTAACGTGTTTTTCAGTAATGGTAAAAAAAATACTATAATTTATACCTACCTATTGAAACCGAATATAGTTGCAAAATTATTAGTACTTGCCACATAGTTTATACATAGTTAATAGTCACTGGCAATTAACTGATCAAGTTCAGCACAAATTTCAAAATGGCACAGTTTGAACTTTTGACCTTTCAATCAAACGTCGGTTTCACGTTCAATATTCATGACTTATTTCTTAGTGTTTGCATAGTACCTCTAGTAAGTAGGTAACATTACCTAGCCTGGAATGTTTTAGGTACACTTGTAACTGTACTGCGTAATTTCCTCAGTCTATATGGTTTGAGGTCATAATATCATGCCAACATAATATGCTGGCTGCAGCTCCCCGCATATTATGTGTCGCGGTTGATACGATATTATCAAGAAACATACATATTCGTATTACATATTAAGGCTCCTTCAAACAGGCGCGACACGACACGCGACACAAAGGCACCGCAAATCGCGTAACGAGCGGTGCCTTTATATCGCGCGCGATTATATCGCGTGTCGCGCCTGTTTGTAGGAGTAACTTGGATATCTCTGCTGTTATCTCCATTTGATTTTCAGAAGTGAGCTCAAAGTAATAAAGTCTTGCAAACTGAATAACATATTTACAACGTGTAAGAATATTCATTTCTCAAAATATGTTTAGCATAAAAACTTGTGTGTTTCGAGCCAAAAGTAATTTTAACGTTGGTCAAAACGTTGACTGACAGCTGTAGCAACAAAACGACAAGAGTATATTCTAGGTATTTCGTGTTTAACGGTCCAAAAGCCTATATCTGTTACAATGAGTAATGGAATGCTGAATAAAACGGTGGAAATGCAGAGATTAAAATTGGTTTTCCATGCTATTTTCTGCACTTTCGCAGTGTTTGATGGACTACTTAACATGTAGATATATGGCCAAATGTTTCAAATTATTTAGACATGTCCCCCATCTTAGGCTAATCTTGAGCTAAATGTCTTATTTATTACTTCGCACATACGTAGGTACAGACGCCAGCTGCACATCAAGCTACCCAAAACTGTCAATATTTACCAATCGACTTTGAAGCTTATGCTTTAGCGTTAAAGTAGAAAATGTATTAAAGAAATTTTAAAGATTGTAGTAGCTTGATGTGCTGGCGTCTGTACATAACGTCACGCCTGTTTCCTTGAAGTAGAACGACATAGAAGCCCTCCACGTTTCCACCTTTGAATTAATCAACGGTACCCTCAAACCGATTCTAACTTCATCATCAGCATCTACCTAGCCATTTCCCAACTATTTTGGGGTCGGCTTCCAGGCGAGCGGCAGCTGATCCTAACATCTGAGCCATAAATTCCTTTACAGCTAAGTATAATTCAGCATCTGAGCAGCTGAGTCATCTAATTCTGAAATAGGAACAACTTCCGCGTTGTCATTGCAGATATTTTTAACTTCGCCAGTCAGACGTTTCGTGTCTTTATTCAAAGTGCATCGCACTTGCATTGGAAATAGGTTCCCGTCCTAAAGTGTCACCCGACAGAAATAAACTGAAGATTGACACTGTGACATGACACTACGGTGAAACAGAATTGTCAGTCTACACAAGACGGACAGGTTTTGCGTAAATTATGTACAATGAAGAGTGGTTTTCTCAAAAGACTGACAGGGGTGTCCTAAATGCTGACTTTCTGCGAAAATATGAATGTGTTTACAGTGCGGCCGACGAAAGAATGCGATCTTGACATCTGTCAGTTTCATACGAAGAAATACGTGTTTTGCGAATTTGGTCTTTATTAGCTACTAGAATTGTCGCACTGACAGGTGTCAGGAACGCATTCTTTCAACAGCCGGACTGTAGAGTGTGATATTGCAAGGATTTTGTTCAAATTATTTTATATCGGCTGTGATAAAATTGATATTATGCGTTATTCAAACTGTCTTTTAAAACATTTGACGATCAAAAAGTTTAGTGCTTGTGATCAACCCTTTTAGTTAACTATTTATGATTTTGCATTGGTGAAAGAAGCATATTAAATAAGTTATAACGTATTAATTATGTCACAAGTTAGTGCAACTTTCTAAGAGTACGATAATGTGTTGATCTTCTGTAGGTTATCTTTTCGTGGTAGTACTCTAGCGTGGAAAATAAATCAGATTCGAGTTTTATGCAAATTGAAACATGAAACATTTTATCTCGACTGTCCCTACTAGTTGATGGCTGATTTTAAATGAGGTTTCGAAAAAGAACTTTTACGTTTGTTTTAATAGATTCTAATTTATTTTAGTCTGTTTTTTTTTTGTTAAAATCAGGTAGGACGTATATCAAACAAAGTTTACAGTAAAATATGCATACCCAAATTGGGTATGGGCATCCCAAATAATATTACTGTTAGTTGTAACTACATAAATAATTTGCTTGTGTAATTAGATAACTAAGAATAAAAAGCAAAGCAATGATTGAAGTTAAATATAAATTAATTAAATTGATAAACCACGCATAATTCAAATTGAAATAATAACATTATCCACCACTCACAAAATAACAAGCATGTCAAATTGATAAGTAAATAAACTCTAATTTCTAATTCAAAGGATTCTACTGATAAACTGTATAATAAATAATAATCTATGTCATTTTATAATTGGCAAGTTGCCAGACAATCAGCCATTATACAATTTAATTTATGATTGACATCATAATAATCTTTGAAGTATGAATGAAGTGTTGACAGATAGCAGTAAAAGCTTATAATATAATTTGTCAGAAGAGGGTTCGCTAATGATAGACTCATCATATCCAGTCTATGGGGGCCTAAAAAGGCCATTTTGGCAGAATCATAAAAGGATAACATTATGAATCATAATGGACAGTTAACTGTTAAGTTAATCGTATCAAATCCCATTGGTGAAGGATTTTTCAGTATTTTTTTTTGTCTGTGCTAAAATACCAATCAATCCAATCCAAATCCAATCTCTTTGATTATACCTACGTAGTGCAGCGAAAACAAGAAAAACGCGGACTGTCGTCGCCATATTATAATTCATAATGTTATCCTTTTATGATTCTGCCAAAGTGGCCTTTTTAGGTCCCCAGGATATTATTTACAGCAGACAATATTATTGGTCTGGTCTTAATGAAAGCTATAGTTCAAGGCTGAAAAAAAAAAGAAAAGAAAATAACATTATGTACACGCAGTAACATCTTGGTGCTCATTTTTTGACATAATCTTTGACATTCGAAAGGGAAAAAAATAATTTGATTCTGTCCCTTAGAGCAGAGTGGCCTGGTGGTAACAGCCGCGGTCCCGTCTTACTTATCGTAGGTCAAGGGTTTGAACCCAGGCAGACACTTTACTTTTAGTATTTTATTTTATCACGAGGAAACCCGTAATCCAGCACGAGGTCCCCGTACGGGTTGGTAGATGTCACATGTCTTTGAATTTTTGGTTCTAGGACATGCCGATTTCCTCACGGTGTTTTTCTTCACCGTTTTGAGAGCAGTGGTGATGAAATAATTTACACAAAGTAAAGAGTCTGTCATTGTTTGAACCTATGACCTACACTCGTAAGTCGCGGCCGTGACCACTGGGCCACCACTGCTCCTAACTACCTTAATTAATTGCTGATTGCTTGATACCTACTAAGTAGGTATATAATTTAACATAATTGTGAACATCACATTTAAGTTTTAAATCTAACTTTACGTTAGCAGATTATATTTTATTTTAATGGTATATTTAGTTTCAGAAGTTTGTTCATTCCGATTAAATATATACAGTTCTGTACTTTACATAATAAATTATTAACAAATTATCCAACTGAACAAGACTCCAACTGATAAAGGACTTTTAAAAGACAATTCTGCAAAGTTTATTTTAGTAGGTATTATATTGGATCCACAATTCCACATTAAAGCAATTTTAGTTTGGAAAGTCTTAACATTGTAGTATTCGTTTATTTGAGTTTTGCATGGATTTGATTAAACATAAAGTAATTTATTTAGGACTTGGGTACTTCGCGTCTAACTATTTCAATTCAGAAGAACCAATTGTCTTTTTGGATTGAATGACCTCTGAATTCACAAAATATTACTGTTCTAAATAGTTTGATAACACTATCAAACTCAAAGCATTTATTTCAATTAAACCATTTACAGGCACTTTTGAATTGTCAAGAAGTCGGCCAGTCAGAAAATATGAAGCTAGTTGCACATTCCAAAGCGTAGGTACCTATGGAGAAGAACGGGCAAGAAACTCCATGGACACTCTTTTTAAATGATATTATACAAAAATATTAGTTACATCATTAATTATATAATGTGAGTGAGAGTTTAAAATTATATCAGTCAATTAACTCGGTATATCGCAATCCACTGCTGGACATAGACCTCTCCCAGGCTGCGCCACAACACCCTGTCCTCCGCCTTCCGCATCCAGTCTGTCCCAGCCACCTTTTTGAGGTCGTCTGTCCATATAGCTGGGGGGCGTCTCACACTACGCTTGCCACTCCGCGATAAATCTGAGGGGCAATTCTCGTAATTATTCGTGTCCGTCCATCCGTACGTCCATCCGTCCGTCCGTCCGTCCGTCCGTCTGTCCGCCTGTCTGGCAAGACCTTTCAACTCGGGAACGCGTGGAGGTATCGAGTTGAAATTAAAACCATATACTCAGCTCTACAGTCCCTTGAAGCTGTGAAAAAATCAAATACCTACGTAAACGTATAAAAAAGATACGGTCGTTTATGCCGAAATAAAAGTATATTTCTACACTCTCAAAGGAATCCAAATTTAGAGGGCACTTCCTGTTCACTTAGAATCATGAAAGTTTGCCAGAAGCAAGATCATGTAGCACAAGTAAAGGGAAAAATCTGAAAACTGTAAATTTGTATGTACAGACGCCAGCACATCAACCTACCACAATCTGTCAGATTTTCCCAATCAACTTTGAAGCTTATGCTTTAGCGATAAAGTTGAAAATCTATTAAAGAAATCTGACAGATTGTGGTAGGTTGATGTGCTGGCGTCCGTACATTAAAAAGAAACCCGTGATAAGCTATTTACATACCTACAAAGTACGGAACCATCGGTGCACCCGACTCCGACTCGCACTTGTTTGGAGTTTACACAACACAGAAGCAAATTAGATTCTTATTAAAATGGGTACAGTGATATAATTTTCTACACAGTATTACAAAGGCTCATAAAAACATTGCACATTAAACCTACAAATAGGAATCTAAATATACCGTTGTAAGAAATCTCGCAAAGCGAGGATTTGGGAAGTAGGTAATAATGTATGAAAGACAATAAATTGTTATCAGAATACGTTTCTATCATTTGATGTATGTTATATAAGTCATGTTTACAACAATCCGATCGTTTATCTACTTTATTTGCTCACTCTATTCAGGGTTATTGGAAAAACACCAACAACCTCTTAAGAGGTCATTGTGCTAATCATTATAAACAACTTTTACTACTTACTGTTATCTACATTTTGACGAGTTAAGCCTCCAACAAACAGGCGCGACACGCGATATAATCGCGCGCGACACAAAGGCACCGCTCGTTACGCGACTTGCGGTGCCTTTGTGTCGCGTGTCGTGTCGCGCCTGTTTGAAGGAGCCTTTATACGAACATAAATGTAGGGAACCGCTGTTTTTTTTTCGCGATTTCAGGTTTGGTCCCATAGTAAAAGTTGTTCATAATGATGATTACAATGAGGTTGTTTGTGTTTTTCCAATAACACTGTTTATAATAGAATGGCTAAATGTATTAACAATATTTTGTAATGTATTGCGTATTGATTTTGTTCATGCCATTGGATTGAAAGTTTATATGATATGTTTTAGATTAAATTTATAGATTGTAAGACAAATTGAGAGCAGTGATGGTCCAGTGGTATCGGCCTTGTTTTACGAATTGCAGGTCGTGAGTTCGAACTCAGGCAGCATTTTTCTTTGTGTATTTAATTTCATCACCACTGTTCTCAAAACTTTGTGAGAAAACCGGCATATCCTAGAACAAAAATTCGAAGACATATGACATCTACCAACCCGCACTGTGCCCGCGTGGTCGGTTATGGCCCACTCCCTCTCACAGAGAGGAGGCCTGTGTCCCAGCAGTGGGAACATTTTAGGCTGATTATGCACCTTTACACGATAGAAATACGTAAAAGTGTGTCCTTTTTTTTGATGAAATTAGAACTTAGTAGCCATAAATTATGTTTGAGTTTGAAATATTTCTAAAATCACACGTGTTAGTATAAATGCTTTTGTGTGTTAGTTGAAATCGTAGGTACTCGTAGGCGTGAAAGTTTTTTTTTGTGTTTAGCAATTTATAATTTCAGAAGCGCGTCGTTGCCCGACCCGCGAATCAAATGATAAGTTGCTAAAGTGTTATAATAGAGGTAAAAAGAAAAAAGGGAGGGGAGAGGGAGGTGTAAAGATCACTCATACTCTATAGAAAAGGGAGGATCCTCCGACCAGACGGGTGTTGTGTCTGGCGGGCAACTGCCTGATGATTCATGTCGGGCCGTTGTATCTATGCTAGTTGCGCGGTAAACTCTGCTTGCGCGATGCAGGATTTTTGCGTGACGTCAGTATGACGCGTTGTTTGCTTGTGGCGTTGTAGATACCGCTACATTATTAGGTTTTGCATTGGACATTTCTTAGTAGCTGCCCAGAGTTTGGAAGTTCGCGGTGTACTTCGGAAAACACGTTGAACCGTTGGTCCTGCGCCTAATCGCTCACCGGTCGTGCCGGATTGCTGTCCCATCGGACTATGAGTGTGAGGGAAGACAAAGTGCACCTTTGTCTGTGCACACACTTGTGCACTAAGTATAGTATCTCCCTCGCCGAAGGCTATTCTCTGTTGAGATTCGGGACTTTATTTGCTCATGTTATTGTGTCGCACCTCCAAAACGACATTATCACGCACTGTTTAACAAAGCATTTAAACTCTTCATGTACAAAGTTTAATCTCTTATGTATAATCCGAGCAAATGGCTCAAGTAATTTCATTAGATGCGGTCGCTTACGATTGCGTGGACATCATAGCGACATTAGTCGCTCATTGCTTTAAAGCGACCATTTCAAATGCAAATCTAATCTCTGAGAGTAATCAAGTGTAGTGCTGAATGTCTGGCTTAGTTTGTTAGCTTGGGTGCACTTTATAATGTTTGAACTATTATGTTACATTAAAATTGAACTGGTGGAGAGATATTTTTGGTTAGTTTCAAAGCTCGAGTAGCTTCATACTTGGAGGTCTGAGTGTCTTCAATTAAAGTATAATTTTATTCATAAACTCAGTAATATTGATAATTCAATTTATTTTCACTTACAGTCTCATTTTAAAATAGGGCCTCTGAGTGTCTTTCATGAAAGTGCACACCAATGTTATCTTATTGCTGAACACAGTAATCTTGTAACCATTAAAATGACCACCTGCATTATCTTGTAAAAGAGGTACCTGGCTCTTTTTTAGCCTAATACCATTGTACAGTCTTAAACTGTACATGTTTTGCTGACGCGGTGCCTCGCACCATACGTGCGTCATTTTAGGGCTATACATATTAATGCCATACAATAAATCAATGAGTGCGATTACTGCTACGCGGTGACTAACATTAGAGAAAGGAATCGTCAACAAGTTTACCTGTAAACACGAATAAATCTATCGGGAACTAAGTGATCTTTTCTCTACGCGCTCCAACCTCAACCGTAACAACTCTACAAGTGTACGAACCGTACAACCATTACATTTAATTGATTGTAATTTGCTTGTAAAACAAAAAATTATGACCTTGTGAAGGCCGCTGCAAACCGCTGAATGCGGAAAGCACAGAACCGGTCTACATTATGTTCAACAGTGGACGTCTTTCGGCAGAAATAAATGAAAAAAATTAACAGTCTTGGAAGAAAACGTTAAAAAAACTACACATGCAATTAGTTATACGCTAGAAACAAAAGGACTAAAACACACACAGACAGCCTGTACAATACATTGCAAGTACCTATCTTGAATAGTGTTCTACAGTTTCTGCACTGTCTTTAATGCTGGATACGATTAGAGAGAATTCCTCGTGGAGTACACACAACGAGTCCACTCGACTTCACAATCTAATATGTCCGATGTTGTGAAGCTGGAGCATGGAACAGACTTCAAAGATTTATTTATTTTCTTCTTTTCAATTTACCTTGCCTTTATATTTTTAGACGTCAAATTGTATCACCATCATCTGCCTAGCCTTTTCCCAACTAAGTTGAGGTCGGCTTCCAGTCTAACCGGATGCAGCTGAATACCAGTATTTTACATAGAGCGACTGCCTATCTGGCCTCCACAACCCAGTTACTGGGTAATACGACACCCCTGTTTGTCAGACTTTTGAGCTTCTGAATACCCGTAACGACTATCAAAGATCCACGAATGACAGCCGGGACCACCGGCTTAACGTGCTTTCCGAGGCACGGAGGGGTCACGGTATGTAAAGATGGTAACCCATCCACAGACCAACCGCGGCAAGCGTAGTTTAACCTGATTGATCGATCTGTGCGGCTGTTATTATTTAGCCACGGGTCCCCCGTCAAATTGTATAATCCTTAAATTCCTTAATGAAAAAATCCTGTAAGTAGGTTTACTTTGTACGTTGTCTTTCATCATCATTATAAGCCTACAGCATTCCACTGCTGGACATTGGCCTCTCCTATTGCACCCCATTCAACTTGATTCTCAGCAACGTTCATCCATCTGCTACAAGTCACCCTGCCTAGCCTGAGGGCGTCCTACCTTACGTTTGTCGATTCGCGGTCTCCACTCAAGAATACATCCCCAACGATCATCGGTCACAATGTCAAACTAGGTATGCTTTTTTTTTCAGGATGGGAAATCATCAAATGACCCCTCGTACTCTGGGTGGAGCGGAATGGAGTGTCAGACTCTTACTGACTAAAACCAACCCGTGTTCCTTCCTTAGCCCTTTATGTTCCGGGCCAGCGGTAACCCTTTCGGACAATCCCGCTTTATTATCCCGCTTTTATATGCTTTAGGTGATTTAGCAGCCTTTCCCTAGGCAATAAACGGACACGAATGAAATTAGAAAACTTGTTTAAATTACAAACTCACGAGACGTCGTTCAATTATGTTTTGTCGTGAATCTTTCATTAAACGTCACTTTTTGTTTTTTAAGCCAGTTAACAAACTTTTTAAATTCAACTTTTGCAGTAAAGCAAATAATATAAATTACGCTGCTTGTGTTCCTGACAACTTGGCTTAATTAAATAGGCCAAAATTCCCAACACGACGTACGGTATTGCGAACAGCAAGCCGAAATACTGCAGCCTGTCCGAAGCTCGCTTAAACCGCTTTTGTTTGTATGCAAATATATTGCAGCTATGTAGACAACCACCTATGTGATAAACGAAAATCATGGTCCACAGCCGGTCTATTCAAAATCTCTTCATGAAAACTTAGGTGAAGTGAGCTTACGTTCCACCCGATGCTAACTGATAAGAATAACAACACACATAAATGTTTTTTCAACAACTTGCTCTTAAAGTGGCTCTTATTGAACCGCTTTTACCGCTTTACAGAATTATAATAATTAGAATCATTAATACATCTTTCTAAGTTTTTTTGGAATGATGTGTGTTTGTGTAGTTTGTAGAAATGTACTATAATGTAGTGCTAAAATTGTATTCATATTTTAAAAAGGTAAAATATAATGATGCACACAGCTTTCAGCTTTAAAGTTACGATAAACAGCAGTATTTTGTGATACTGGCAATAAGGCAGAAGCTCTAAACATATGGACTTTAATTCACTTTTTATCAATGGTTTTCCTTCTAAACAGGAGAATCGTATAAAGAATCGTAAATAATATTGCGTTATCCTAATAATCGAAACTGGCGACCAATACGTACGCCACGTACTGGTCGCCAGTTTGTTTTAGTCATTCGGAGTCATTCGGTTTCTGAAGTTTGTCGTGATTGAATGTGTCCCTCGTGGGTTTTTATTTGTTGTTCAATTTTAAGTGGTTGTATTTTACGCTTTTGTTTATTATGTTGTTGCGTAAAATCGTGTTTACGCGTAATAAAATAAACGTAGGTACCTACTATGGATAGTCAGCCAGGTCCGTCGACCAAGAAGGATATTCTATCATTATCTAAAAACTGACAACGCACTGCTATGTCTGTGTCTGAAGATCAATATTGCTCTTTAGGTGATTGATATTTGAGTTTCATTAGTTTACGACGAGACCTTAAGCTATAAAATGTTTAATTTTGGGATGCCGCCACTTCAGCGTGATTTCAAAAACACGAAATTGAATAACATTAAATAACTATACTGACTAGGGAAATGTTGACTACCCCTGAAATGTCACTTTGGCAATGACATATCTTTTTTTACATTTGAATTAGGAATTCCATTTCCGAGATTACATGCCTACTAATCTTTAGTTGAACAGGGCAAGTTAAGGTGACAGTTAACAGTTGCACTGCACATGGTACAAAGTCACTTAACACTTCGCATGACAATTCACTTTTCATCTAAAATTTACCCGCTGAGCGTATATTAGGGTAACGGCCCAGTTTTTTTTTTCTGGGAAATCAAAAAAGTAATATTTTTCATAGACAACATTTTCAAAGTGTGCTCTACATTTTTGCTTTCTTAAACCGACAATATTGACTAAAGTCTGCACGTGCACAAAGCCTTATGTGACATTTCGTCATGTTTGTTCTCCAAACAAGGTTAGTTCAAACAATCCGATTCTGTTATCTTCCTTTGTTATTTATAAACTCAAAATAAACAATAATAATGAATATTTTATATTTTTTCAAGTATAGTGAAGGGCTTGTTTACTTATTCAATACACGGATAGAGAACCTATTAGTATAGGCATTAACGAGTGGATTCGTACACAATACATGTAGGTTCAATGGAAATAAAGATAAGGGTTTTTGTACGGCATCAACGGCATGGTCTATTTTTAAAGATAAAGTGGAAAAAGAGGTTATATTATGAATGAGTAAAATGTTAGCAGTCCAACATACAATGCGTGCCACGTAAGAAGAGACTTGACACACCACGTGGTTTGACATGCGCAGTACACGATTTTAGGTATCTTTAGCGGTATGAGGTCTGAGTGCGGGACGGGACCGGACGTCATAGGGGCGGCGGAAAGAGGCGGGGGAGGCGGGGTCAAGTCTCTTCTTACGTGGCACGCATTGTACATTTTTGCAGGGTAATTACGTAACACTCTAACAGTAGCAATGGCTTTCATTTTGACAGTTCAACAACATTCATTGCGTTACTTACGTTGTTAAGCGGACAATTTTCAACTTAAGAAGCATTAGCAATATCCTTCAAAATGAGTCAGATCATGATTGAAAGTATATTACATATTTAGGTTGCCGGACTGTTAAACCGAGGCAAAATGCATTTTTTATATAATATAAACTTGCCAAGTGCGAGTTGGACTCGCACACGAAGGGTTACCACAAGTCAAAAATGCCGAAAAAAACATGTTTGTTGTATGGGAGCGCCCCTTTTTTTTTGAGGATGGGGAATCATCAAATGACCCCTCCCGCTCTGGGTGGAGCGGAAGGGAGTGTCAGATTCTTACTGACTAAAACCCACCCGTGTTCCTTTCATAGCCCTTTATGTTCCGGGCCAGCGGTAACCCTTTCGGACAATCCCGCTGACCCGGATGGGCCCCCTTTAATATTTATTTTATTCTGTTCTTAGTATTTGTTGTTATAGCGGCAACAGAATTACATCATCTGTGAAAATTTCAACTGTCTAGCTATCACGGTCCATGAGATACAGCCTGGTGACAGACAGACGGACAGTGGAGTCTTAGTAATAGGGTCCCGTTTTTACCCTTTGGGTGCGAATACCTAAAATGCTCTGAATCTTATCTGGTTCTGGTTAATAGATTTAAATTTGGAAATACGATGACACCAAAATGGTGGCTAGTAAGTAGGTAGGTCGGCTTCAAACCTGCATCAACACTATTCTTTGACTCATCACTATTTTGATGTTTTTTTTTTTGGCTTTTACACCTGACAAGTTTTGCACGGAGGCTCGATTAGGAGTCCGGAAGAGTATTTGATGAAATAAATAGGTATGGTTGTGTGATGTTATTACTCAAAACCGTTTTATTGGAGAAAATAATATTAAACCGACTTTTTATATGCAATTCCGGCACCTAATTTAGTAGGTACTTATTGTCATAATTATAATTTAAATATTATTATTATTTGAATTTGACACACTAGATTTCATAGGTACGCATTTTCTTTTTAATTTCAAACATAATGAAGATTTTAAGCCATAAGAGAGATCTTCGATGAGAGGAGCTACTCTTTCCAAACACCCATCTTAAGTCTTAATTTTAGAATTATGACAAACCGAACTTACCTGGCTGTGCAACAAATAAATCTTCCACAGTTAGCTTATTGCTATAGCTTATACTCTATTATCTATACGGCAAACATGAAGATTAACAACATGAAAAACGACTTAAAGAAACGGCTTTCCCGTACAGTCGCGGCCAGAATATAAAATTCACAGAGCAATTTTCTATCTGGACATGTTTTACGATTGACACCATTATTTTGTCGGTTCTCGTAAACTGAGTGCAGTTTATGACTGTACTGTCGGCAAAAAAGGTAATCTGCAACTCTGCGATTCAAATTCGGTTTCATGTGATTATACAAAACGGTTTAATTATTTTTACTTGCAGTATATAACAAAATAACACCCCGCCTGTAATTTCCGTAGAGATAGGCAGAGGTGTGCCTATAGTACACCTACTTGTAATAAGTCCCTTGTTAAAGAGAGCGAGCCTATTGCCAAAACTCCCTGACGGAAAAATCCAATCACACTTTTCCCGATCTGGGAATCAAACCTGGGACCTCATGCTGAGCAGTAGCTCTTGCGACCATTAGGCAAACGAGGCAGTCGCTTGCAATATAATCTGACCATAAATATTAACCACGGATTTCTCTGAATTTAATCTGTTTTCAAATCTGTTGTGAAGCGATTTCATTGGCTTTTGATACTTCTGTCAACAAATCTCAGCAGTAAACTAGTTTTCACAGCGTACTAATTTGTCTGGTTCAGCCTTTCAGAAACCGAGTGTCAAAGTATGCTATATGATATTGATGCCATGTGCTCCTAGTATAAGTTGACGAAGGGCGGATCTGAAGGTCATTTCTCGTAATAAAAAACGTTAAATAAAAAATATATTATTTTTTGTAATATTTTATTGAAAACGTTGGAAATCTTTTCGCAATCTCATCTCAGTGACTATCAATGTCATAAACTTGTCAAAAGGTAATGAAAATTACAGGCATTTTACAAATTGAGACTGAGATAATAGAATGTAAATATAATTAAAAATGAGGAAACTGTCCTTATTCTTGTCTCAGACAGCTTGCAAGTTTTAATTTGCAAGAAAACTTTGTCAAAACTGACAGATTCCCTTTTATGCCGACCGTAGACTTAGTTTTTATAGCACAATGTAACGGGTAATGTATTAAGACGCGATACTAAGTATCTGCTCTGTGTTTTATTATTGCAATAACAGTTATGTGCGAGAGATTTATTTGTATCACGAGATTTGCTATTAAATTATTTGTGGAGTTGCGATTATTTATTTCCACGACTCTAATGTTGTTCTTAAAATAATTATGTTACAGTGTTAGGACGATATTTTCCACTCAATCTAGCTATTTTAGCTAGAATTTAAAGTCTGCTAGCAGATCTTTCATCATCATAGAATTATTTTTATTTTATTTTATCTTAATTATTTTAAAAGGTAATCCACTATTAGGTACCTTCTTACCAACATGTTCCATGAGAAAATTGTACTAAATACTAACCTAACCTGGTTGATACTTAGCCTTTTAACTTGGCCAGAGCCTAAGTAAGTATTGCCAAACAATGTGGCAAAGCCCTGTCTCTTGGGTACATTACCATTATCATGAACTTTTAGACGCTATAATATTTGCAATTTGCTAATTCATTATTTAACAGATTAGTATTCTATCGATTTTAGTATTTGGGGTGCTAATCCCAAAGGGTGCTACGGGATCCTATTACTAAGGCTCCGCTGTCCGTCCGTCTGTCACAGGGCTGTATCTTTTAAACCGTAATATGTAGACAATTGAAATTTTCATAGTTTACTATCCGCTGCGTAGTGTCCGCTTTAACAACTAATAAAATTAAAATAAAATAAAAAATTAATGGCATACAAGAAACGTATTTTTTACTAGAAATTTAAAAAAGAATGTAATGTTTATTATTATGTACGGTGGTATCTACGGATCATTCGTGTGTGTGTCCGACTCGCACTTGGCCGCTTCTCTTATTTTACCTAATAGGGTAAATTTTTTTCCCATATTGTTAAGTAAAACACTTTAAAACAGATGCCATCATTCTTAATTTTTGGGAAAACAAAATTTAAAATACAGTCTTGCCAGCGACATGAAGAAAAAGATTCATATACCTACCGTAAAACGGGGTGAGTCGGGACGAATCTTTAAAATGGATTTTAACGTTGAAATAATATAGTTTGTTGCCAGAAAATACTCTAATGTGTTTACTGTATGATAATTAAAGATGAAGTGCCCTTGTTAGCAACAAACATTATTATTTTAACGTTCAAATCTATTTTAAGTTTCGACCCGATTCACCCATGCATCCCGATTCACCCCGTTTTACTGTACCTATTCAGCAGTGTAATCCAAAAGCATTTCTCAAGACAGCAATACAATTTCTGCAACAGAGTCTTCTAGCCCCGTTTCGAAACGTACGTGTGCATACCCGGCGTAGTTCCCACTCACATCTGCTTAATATACGAGTTTCGTCTGCAGTCAAAAGCGAGACGGAACTGAGTTCACAACAAAGAGCTTTTGTGGATTAGAAAACATACCAGCCCACTGAGATTAGTTTTGATGTCTGTAAAATAGCTAGTGAGGCTAATGCAGGATTGCATAATGGTTTAGTATCAAGTGATGAAAACTACATAAAGTACTGTAGAGATTATGACATGCTTAGTTTTCTTTTCTAGAGATTATGAATAAGATAATGGTATACAATAATGAGCAGTGGTAACAGCCCAGACTTACGAGTTGTTAGTCGTAGGTTCAAATCCAGACAGACGCTTTACTTACTTTGTGTAAATTATTTCATCATCACTGCTCTCAAAACGGTGAAAGAAAACATTGTGAGGAAACCAGCATGTCCTAGAACCAAAAATTCGAAGACATCTACCAACCGCACTGGGCCATACTCTGGTACACTAGGATTTCGGCTCGCTCTAGTTCTAGTCACCGAGAAGAGGCCTGAGTCCCAGCAGTGGGAATATTATAAGCTGATTATATTTTCTAATAATTGTAAGTAAAACCTTTTCTAATAATTATAAGTAAATAAGTATTTTATTGATCCGACCCGGTAGCATAGGGACGAGGAGTCCTTACAGTTTCTACTGTTTTCCTATAGAAAACAGTGCTGTTATTAATTCAAAACATTTATTTACTCATTGCATAAATAGTTCCGTGACTAACTGGCTGACAGACAAAACTCACCCTAAACCACTGAACGTAGAAAGAAACAGGAAGGAAAGGGGTAGCAGGCATGTACAGACGCCAGCACATCAAGCTACCCGAAACTGTCAAATTTTCCCAATTAACTTTGAACCTTATACTTCAGTGATAAAGTTGAAAATCTATTAAAGAAATTTGTCAGATTGTAGTAGCTTGATGTGCTGGCGTCTGTACCAGAAAATTATTTTTAAAAGAGTAACCGTGGAGTTTCTTGCCAGCTCTTCTCTATAGAGGACAAGAAGAAACTCAACTCAACCCTCTCTTTCATTCACCGGCTTTCACGGTTCCTATAGGAAACGACCAATTGGAACCGTGCACCTAGCGTTTGACATTTCATGAGTGTCCATGTAGATTTAAGTGAACAAAATAGTTTGATTTAGGTACTTGTACTATAAATGAGTTATTAAATGAATTATTTTTCGGCTCCTCTGTGTTAATGTAAAATAAATGAATTTTCCTTAAAAACCACTTTCATTTATTATAACTAAAGCCACAAACTGATGATATATTATGATACAATATTATTAAATGATATACCTACATATTATAATAAATTCGTTTGAAGTCCTTGTCGCATTATCAACAGAGTAATCGACTTCAAAGAAGCAAGCAAAATATGTGAACCAATTTAATTTAGGTAATAACTTAAACAGTTTAATTAATACGTAATCATGAAGGCTGGTTGAATGTTCCCTTTAATTTATGTCCACTTTCAATAAGTATAATTATTAAATTAATTTTCATGCTAATTTGTTTCAATTGAATGCAAAAATAAGATAAAATTTTGCAGGTAAGTAGCTTTGCTTAAAGAAACTCCTCCTAACCTAGCCTTTTCCCAACTATGTTGGGGTCGGCTTCCAGTCTAACTGGATGCAGCTGAGTATTAGTATTTTACATGGAGCCACTACGCATCTACTACTTAACCCTTGGTAAGATTCATGGTTGATAGACTTTCAGGCTTCTGAGAACCCGTAACGACCTTCAAAGATCTACGAATGACAGCCGGGACCAACGGCTTAACCGCTTTCCGAGGCACGGATGCGTTGTTAGTATGTAAAGATGGTCACCCATCCACGGACCAACCGCGGCAAGCGTAGCTTAACTTGAACGATCGACCCGTGCGTCTGTTATTACTTAGCCATAAGCCCCCTTTGCATATAGAAACTAATATAGCGTAGTTAAATTTCCTGAAAAGAAGTTGCTGGGGTTTGCAAACTAAGCATGTTTCTCGAAGGCAACATTCTTTACACAATTAGGTAAGTATGTCACTTTTATCCTCAAAAATTTGACTTGGAAGTTTAATATTCTAAAGGGTTCAGTCGCAAATACGTCAAAAAGTTTAGTTATCATTATAGTTCATGTCAAATTAATAGCTGCCTTGCGTGACTGTCCTCGGCACAGTTTCTAACGTTCGAGCTTCTAAACCAACATTATTGATACAATGATGAGTGGTTTATTGATTAAAGTATATTCACTATTTAACCTACTGCAGCTTAATATTTGATGGTTATCATTAATATTTGATGGTTGAAAAACTGTTTGCTCTAGCTGTCTCTCTGTTTGAATAAAATGGGTTTGGGTTTCGTCATTTAGAAACATTTAAATCAACTCAGCGTATCGCAGTTCACTGCTAGGTATATGCGTATTCCAGGCTACGCCACAATACTCTGTCCTCCGCCATCCGCATCCAGTATATCCCAGCCACCTGTTAAGGTCGTCGATCTATCTAGCTGGGAATCTCACACTACGCTTGCCGATACTCAGTCTCCACTCTAGGGGGCCTAAGAAGGCCACTTTGGCAGAATCATAAAAGGATAACATTATGAAACATAATTTGGCGAAGACAGTCCGTATTTTTCTTTTTTTCGCTGCACTACATAGGTATAATCAAAGAGATTGGGATTGGATTGATTGGTATTTGAGCACAGAAAAAAAAAATTACTGAAAAATCCTTCACCAATGGGATTTGATACGATTAACTTAACAGTTAACTGTTCATTATGATTCATAATGTTATCCTTTTATGATTCTGCCAAAGTGGCCTTCTTAGGCCCCTAGGACTCTGACTCTGCTCTAGCGGCAATCGCTCCTTTGACAAACATCGAAAACATTTCATGTACCTCTATTTAATTTCTATAAGCCTATTTTATTTTATAAACACACCAAAAAACAGTACAACAATTTATATGGTGAACATAATAAAGAGTATTCTATTCTATTGTATTCTATTCTAAAATATATTGCAAGTTACAGCCAATTTATGTTTTTGCTTACTTTAATAGATATATACAAAGGTTAAGATCTTCTTCAAACATAATTATATTAAAATGTCGACGGCAATATCTGTTTCTGACGGTTGAATAAGTATATTTCTGTTACAAACGTATTTCAAAGATTCAAAAGTATTCTAAGACAATGATTTTAAGATTTCCAACATTTATAAGTAATGCGAGCAAAATGTTTTCTTGTTACACGACTTTTGGGTTGTCGCTGATGTATTTGAAGTACTCGTAGTCACTAAGGCACCTGTCCAATCGGCGAGAAAGTGACTAGCTATTAACTATTTCTCGCTCGATTACGGAAATCAAGTATAGTTGGCAACTAACAACGATTTGGTGAGCTGGGCGCAGCGAGTGTGTTCCAAGCGTTAGTTTCTCAGCGAGTGTTTTGCCCGCCAAGCGAGCGTCACTTAGCGAGTAATCACTTTGATACGAACGAGCTGCGACAAACGAGTACTTGCTGGCAGTGTAAAAAATCAGCGATCAACTATTAATATTTGTATCTCTTTTACTTCCACAAGACCTGCAATCCTTTGTACGTTTCTTGAGCGAGAAAGTAGCTTCCTCGTCGGTCGGACAGATGCCTAAGAGATGAACATAGAAGATTTTACGTAGCAGTTTCTTCCATTAATATTCTATTACTTTGCAAATCGTTGTAATGCTTTGGTGGTACATTTCTTAAAAAAAATATTTTAAACGTTTTTTCTGTAAACCATACACCACGTGGGCACAGTTGAAAATACAAAATGTTGATTGACGATACCATTTTATTGTTTCATTTAGGCCAAACTTTGGAAGAAACTCTGTAGTTAGAATAGAATACTCTTTATTATGTAAACCATAAATATTACAGATATAAATGTAGGAATTTTACAAGGGGTGACACAATGTGCAGTCTTATCGCTAAAAGCGAACTTTTAAAGACAACTTTTTAATACAAGATGCGACAAGTAGTAAAACCTATTAAAATTATGGACAGTTTTGTATCAGCTGTCTTGCTTAATCTTTAGTAGTTGTACTGAATAATTTCAATCAAATATCTGTTGTCTGTCTTACGGGCCGTACTAATACTGAAATTGAATTACCGAGGATTAAATTATAATAGCGCTCATATTACAATAATGCCTCTTCATGATCCTTCTCTTGTATGCCTTCATACTGTTTGAACACAGATTGAAACTAGAATAATTGGCTATTGAATTAGCATAATGTCTCTAGTTAAGAAGTAATGAATGACAGTACCTACCTAATCTACCTATCTTCTACAGACCGGCCTTCAAAAAGGTCAACCTTCAAAAAGTATCACTGTCACCTATCAACTGTCAAATTAATAATTACCTAGAAATTGCTTAGGTTATTTCAGTCCGGCCGTCGCTCGAGAGAATGCGTTCCTGACAGCTGTCAGTGATAAAATTCTACTACCTAATAAAGATCACATTCGCAAAACACGTATTCGTTTATATGAAATTGACGGAGACATAACATAACGCCAAAATTCAAATTCCTACGTTGCATAGATCTCGAGAAAAACCCGTGTGACAGACGGAAAAGAAAATGAGACTATAAGGCCCTTTTTACACACACGTTTTCCTTATCGAGATAAGCTACGATTTCGCCGTGTATGGTCGTTAGTGTTGTAGGGATCACTATGGAAGCTTATTGACAAACACGTTTTTTCTACGGCGCGGGGTGTACGCCGCCGCGCCGTACGGTAAAGAAACCGTTCCGCGTACAAAACGTGCCTAAAGGTTCTGATTTTGTTTTGTTCGGAACCTTAAAAAGTAAAAGTTGGGGAAGATGAATAAATATTTTATTCAGTATTAAAATTGGTATTATTTACATAAAGTATTAGAAATACTCGTAATTTACAAAGGTATAATAATGTTAGATGCCTGTACTAGGATAAACTTGTATCACAGGCGGCATGAACGTAAATTACGTTAATTGTAGGACAACATTGCGTAAATTGGTTTTTGGCACTTCATAACCTAGCTAAACACATAAGTAATATGACTGCGTAAGCAAAAATTGGTTAAAGTCAATGTTGCACAAAATTAAATCACTTGCGAAGGTTTGTGTTTATTCGATTTATGCTGCGGGCGACTAATGTACTTAAATATCAACAAAATCGAGGGTTTTCGGCCAGTGTCGTGTTTTTTAGAGTCGGCAGCACTAGGCGCTCTCGTAGAGTTGATATACCTGTATTCGACTACTTTCCTAACAGGACACAGCATCTCCCGTTTTGTGGATATTGCGCTTTTTAAAGCGTGAGCAAGTTGCACATTTCGGTGAGTCAGTTTTCTTAGCGCACTCTGGCATCGAGTGTTTTTTTTCACCACACGTAGATTTCAGCTCTCTGTATGTTTTTGCTGCATGACCATACTATTGGCATTTGTAGCATCTGGTAACCAGGGTCCCTGACAGGGTATGACGTCCAATTTATAAAAAGCCTTGATTAGGATAGTAGGGCTTTACGTATATTCGCTGGAACTTCGATGAAGTAGTTACAGGTGGACGCATCTTTCTTTCCAGATTTGTGGCTTAATATAACCACGCTCAAAAAGGACTCCATAAGCATTGGTGGAAACTTCTCGGCTACGTTCTGTTCATAAATACACCTGAAGACTTCAGTTTCAGCCAAAGTAGTTGGCACACCTACAACCACGATCCGAGGTTTGCACTTGTTTGTTTCGCCTGCGGTAAGTCCGGATGTAGAGAGCTGGACTGCGTACTTGAGTTTATCAGCATCATGTTTCGTCTTCGTACTAATAATAACGCCTCCATTTTTGGTCTTTCGGACACCACGTACATGCACGTACACGTACACGTACATGCGTGTGTGCGTTCATTTGATGAGGGCGAATGATTTTTTGCACGAAGTCTTTTATTTCGACAGTTGACTTTTATTTATTGTTGAGATAAATAGCTACAGAGCTTAAATTTTTCGATCGAATGAAATTATTTGCTCCCCCCTTCTTCACCATATCGGCAAGTGAAATATTTTTCGCAGAATCAAATTCCTTGATCGTCTGCTTGACCTTCGAAATATGTTCCGTCAGTTCGTGATTTTCCTGAAGGGCATCAACCACACAACCACAACAGATTAACAAACAGATGTTGCTCAGCCACGCATAAATGGGCACCAGTCCATGACCTAGATTAACACTTGTCACTCTTCACTCAGGATACTCTTCACTCAGGATACTCTTTATCTGGGTACATAAACCAGATGCCCTAAGTCGCGACTCGAGTAAACAACTAGTCTAAAATAATTATTATGTATAGTTTCATTGCGCAGCGTACGTGATTCCACAGCAACGGTAAGGTTCTGCTGTTAGTGTAGCAGTGGTGTTGTTAAACTAAGCGGATTATATACTCGACGACGCTTCAGCGAGAGCAAATTTAAAGGTTATTGGTTAATCTGGGAAATTAAAGACATACACGAAGTTAAGTTTGGTATAGAATGAGTTTCATTCGAAATAGGGTCATTATTCATCATTCATAGTAGTCTGCTTATAAAGTAGTACAATTAGGTTCCTACTTAAATATGGTCTATACTAAATGTCATCATCATCATCTGCCTAGCCTTTTCCCAATTACGTTGGGGTCGGGTCGGATAATACGAAACCCCTTGGTGAGACTGGTAATCAGACTTACCAGAGATTTATTAGTCATTATTAAATAAGCGCTGGCAACGCCTCGTCGTCGCCGCCGTTGGTGTTGCAAATGTAGACATAGGTACCCATTTTCAATTTGCCAGTTTGCAAACCTTTTTAAAAAACTAATACAAAAAAAAGGACGTATAAAAATGCGAGAACTAATAAACTTAGCAAGATAATCTTCCCACGAATACTAATCTCATTGTTCCAATATCATCTACAGTTCGATGCACGTACATTATGTGATTCTAGTCTGGTCGTGTATTGGTTCCCACTTTGTGGCGATGGCGGTGGAGTGGTTTTGTTGCCTGCTAAGCGGATTAAGCGCTCGATGACCCTCTAGCCATTGTGGTACTGCGAGTATAAGGCTACGCTATTTCCATACTTTTATCAGGAAATCGTAAAGCGTCTTCCTATTTTAGCGTTGTGAATTCAGTGGAAGTTTCATCATATTATTATGAAACTCCCTTCTCGTAGGTTTGATTAGTGGGCAATATTCAGAAATTATCTTCAGGAAGTTGTGGAGTTCAGATGGGCAATCACTCCATGTAAAATACTGATATTCAGCTGCATCCGGTTAGATTAGAAGTCGACTAAAACAGTTGGGAAGGTTAGGCAGATGATGATGAATCTTTAGAGTCGGTACAATGAAATCCTCCCTTATTCTTTTACAATATTGATTAAATAGGTATATGTTGTGTGGGACGGCAATCCGATACGACCGGAGATAGGTCAGGCGCAGGACTATAGGCTTTTAACGTAATTTCCGATGCACGAGGGTATAGAGGTATGAGGAACAGGGTGTAAAGTGTAAAGTTCACTCATTCTCCATAGAAAAGGGAGGATCCTCCGACCAGACGGGTGTTGTGTCTGGCTGGCAACTGCCCGATGATATAATTCATGTCGGGCCGTTATATATATGCTAGTTGCGCGGTAAACTCTGCTTGCGAGATGCAGGATTTTGCGTGACGTCAGTATGATGCGTTGCGATACCGCTACAGGGGTATCACACCACCAACTTCCAAACTCCGGGCTGTTCTGGGAAACTCTTAATGGGAAAACCCAATAATACTTTAGCCGACCTTGGAATAGAACCCAGAACCCCTCGCTTAGCTGTCGCACTTGCGACCACGAGATGTACGGGGCAGCGAGTGAGTGCACCTACACACACACTTTGCACTATACTATCTCCCACATAGTCTCCGCTGAGATTGGCTTTATATTTTGTGTAATTTGCTACAGAGTTCATCTATCTAATAAAATGACTAGGTATCTATAAATACTATTACCCCTATAACAATGCACAACGACATAATGTAAACAAACTCAAAACAAATGATTAGCAGTAGTTTACAATATAAAGCAGAACTACGCGAATACAAACGATCTTGTTTAAAGCAGCTAAATAAAGCGTGATAGTGTTCGCTCAAGCGCTTTATATGTTAATACTACGCCGTATAGACTCATCTTAACAAAAGCTAGGTACACGAAGTTCAAACTAGTTGCTTATTCAATTTCTGTTTAAGGTTTGGCAAACAAGGCATTTGCGTTATCACTTTGTTACTAAGTTGTATTGAAGTTCAGCGCACACTAAGGTTAATTTAATTTTGTCTTAAATTCTGAACGTTTACTATATACTGAAATTTAGTTGGGAGGATTTTGTTATTATACATATTATCAAAAAGACCAGGGGGACATTACGAGTTGCAGGTCGTGGGTTCGAGCCCAGTCAGGTCCTTTACTTTGTGTCAACAATTTCATCACCACTGCTCTCAAACGGTAAACGGACATATCGTGAGGAAGCCGGCATGTCGTAGAACCAAAAATTTAAAGACATGTGACATCTACCAACCCGCACTGGGCGCGCATGGTGAATCACTGCCCACTCCCTCTCACTGAGAGGAGGCCTGTGTCCCAGCAGTGGGAACATTTTAGGCTGATTAGTTAAATAATATTTAAAATAACAGTAGGTTTACAGCATACAACTTAACAACAACAGACAAACAGATACTTTTGTCGAATCTATTGATATAATTTATCTGAGATTCTAAGAAAAAGCATTAGTAGATAAAACTAAATAAATACAGACTACCTAACGTATAGACTTGACAAGTCTATTACAATCTTACAACAAATTACTCTCCACTAAAGATATAGTCTGAACGTATTTATCTTGCCATGTGAAAGTAACGTATTTGTCGACTATTGTTTCACATTGTATTGCAGACTCCTTTGAGTAGTTAGCATAATGTCCCCGAGCGATTTAATGGAGAATAGCTTTCGTCTCTCTTGTTTGTAATAACGCTTGTTATGAGGGAATGATCGCTTTACTATTAAAGTTGAATTAAATACTGTTTATAAAAATAATATGCTCTTCTTCCTCAGAACAGCCCTGAATTATTTAAATATATTTTTTAAATTAATTTAACTAATAAACCCATTTTGATGAAATAGTGATTAAGGGTGGTGAAAAAAATGTGTACATTGTAGTTTTGTCTAAATTATCAGTGAGTATATTATTTACTATTTCCAAAATATTTATGAAAATTATGTGTTCATTCATATCGACAAGAGAAAAGATATTATTCATTTAGTAATCGATTAACGATTACTAAATGAATAATATCTTTTCTCTTATTCTCCTAGTATTTATGTATTTGTGTACCTAGTTTTAATAGATTTTTTTTATCATTGTTCCTCTCAAACAAAGCACCTGTCATCCAATCTCTTCACCACCCTTGGTTGACTGGTACAGAATGCCTAAGGCATTAAGTCCGCCTTTGTACCTTTTTGTGCGAAAAGTTTAAATAAATAAATAATATCTTTTTGTAAGATGGCAATAATAAGGTTGGGAGCACTAGTCTATGAGGGTTGCCAAGTTTGAAGAAATTATTGGAAAATAGAAATGTTTTGCAGGAACAACGCTCAATTAAATATAGTGATTTTTTTATACAACAAAAAATAAGAATATCCTGTATATACAGTGCCCTCCAAAGGTTAGTTGACATTTTTCCAGTTCAGTTGTGATGCCACATGATGATTAAAAATAAAAATAATATATTTTTTTTATTTATTTATAAAATAAATAAATTAATTAAGAAATAATCAGGTACCTACTCATAAGCGATTACTTGATTATTATTTATGATGATAGGTAGTTGAATCGGTTATTAAAAATGTTATAGCAGTTCATTAGAATTTTAAACAATAATAATAATAAAGAAAGACTCGCTCAACATCTATCGAAGCTCTCGCTAGGCGGTTGGATCAAGGGCCTGATTCAAAAGGCAGTACTCTTTGACACGGCTCGCATTGTGAGGAGGTTCCTGTCTCTGGAATCCTAACCACCGGTAGCTTGGACCCTGCTCCCGTCATCGGTGTAACACATTTAAAAAAAAATGTTTTTTATATTTTAAGAAATATTTAAAAACGTAATTAAACATGTAAATAGATATATAAACGAAATAATAATATATAATAATAATTGGACACAAGGGGAGAAAAATAATTGTCTATATTATCAAAAAATTAAATCCGGTCTCCTAAACTAGGGATGGCCTGTGTCTTAGGAGACAGTAAATCATTATGTATTGTGTCACAGCTGGTTAACTAACTTTTAGAGGCCACTGTAAGTATCCTTTTTATTAAGTTGGTTGTAATGCGCAAATTCCCATAATAATAACGGTTTTACCAAAAAAGCTGGGTAATCCTCAGATTTATTGGGAACCTCTAAGATTTATAGATGGGTCATGGTGGACTGAAACGTAGTTATTTTCGGGCTTTTGCTTAATGTCTATTTTACTATACGACATAAGGAGGGGTTCTAAGTGATTTACGAATATCATGCGTCGATTCATCATCTGTTTTGCGAGGATTTGTGCTGATCTCAA
This sequence comes from Luperina testacea, assembly GCA_927399505.1. Lineage (NCBI taxonomy): Eukaryota > Metazoa > Arthropoda > Insecta > Lepidoptera > Noctuidae > Luperina > Luperina testacea. The sequence goes on from OV656771.1 coordinate 9,732,719, forward strand.
CAGAATACAGACTAGCCAATAGGCTGGGCTGTCCCATCCAAAGAAACTGGACTACCGCATACGTAGGTAAGTGAATCTTGAGCTTGTTTCGGTGTGTACCTGTATTTTGTTGCACTGATATTGTAACTAACCAGCTATTATGATATTTGCAAATAAATAAAATTTAAGTGTAATTTTTTAATGTCAAAATAACAGCTTTTTTCTGAATCCGTATACGGAAACTAACTATGCGGTACCTAATTACAAAAAAACTTTTTTTTTAAATTTTGTCTGTATGTTTGTTCCGGCTAATCTCCGAAACGGCTAGACCGATTTTGATGAAATTTGGTATGGAGATACTTTCAACCCTAGGAAAGGCATAAGCATATACCTACTTGTTATCGGGATACCACGCGGGCGAAACCACGGGCGGAAGTTAGTCTCTCATAAAAAATAAAAGAGAAATACATAGTTTCTCGGTATGTTTTCTATAATTTTAAGTTATGCTTAAAGGCAATGTATAAAATGCTGCTATGACCTAGCATGACTGTAAAACACACAACTTTTGACAGTTGTTGGAGAAATTTCGCCTCTGTGCAAACTGTAAGGTTAAAAGTTATACCAATGATATTTTACTACCTGCTACCTCGGAAGTTTATGATGCGATCATAGATAGCTAAAGGTACGCAATAGGGTAGATCATATTCGAGTAGACACTTACCATAATAACAAAATGTACAGACGCCAGCACATCAAGCTACCCGAAACTGTAAAATTTTCCCAATCAACCTTTAACCTAGCTTTAGCGATAAAGTTGAAAATCTATTAAAGAAATTTGACAGATGTGTAGTAGCTTGATGTGCTAGCGTCTACCTACACGCGGGTAGCTCCAGAAATTGATGAGTTAAGGCGAAAGCGTCAAGGTAGCCCAAGAAATTTAAATTACTTACGTGTTTTGCAATTTGCAGGTCAGTATCAGCCGGTCGATTCTGTAAAAATGTCACCATGAAAACTTAGGTGAAGTGAGTTTATTTTTGCTAGGAATTGACACTATTGACAGCTCATTCCACGCTCACTTCACCCAAGTTTTCACGGTGAGATTTTTACAGAATAGCACCGCTGGTTATTTGTTAATCAAAATATGATCGCGAATTTAACAAGTATGTATTTGCAGAATCATAATCATTCAAATTATCAATATAGCTCTCTAAGATAAAATTGCCCTATATAATGACTATTTCGTTTGAGAGTTCATTTCAAGGCTACGCCGACCGCCTAGTGGCGCCCTCATCGTTTGTTTAGTTATTTATTTTATTTTATAATTACTAAAACGATTATAATAAAACTAAACAATGTGAAACTACCGTTTATAATATATTTACGTAATATAATAATAATATTTACGTGATTGTTGACATAACCGTCCCGCATGATGAGAACCTCGTGAAAGCCGAGAAAGATAAACAGATCAAGTATCTTGACTTGGCTCGCGAGGTTGTCGACATGTGGAATGTGGATTCAGCGATCATTGTGCCGATAGTCGTGACAGCCAATGGTTTAATAGCCAAGAGCCTCGACCAACACCTAAGGAGGCTCTCGTTGGGCAGCTGGATCAAGGGCTTGATTCAGAAAGCGGTACTTCTGGACACGGCCCGCATTGTTAGGAGGTTCCTCTCTCTGGAGCCCTGACCGCCGGTAGCTTGGACCCTGTTCCCGATACCGGTGGGCTACTATTATTTATATTTTTAAATGTTTTTATATTTCTTTTTATATTAATATTTAAAAATATAATTTATATGTATTTAGTCACATAAAGGAAATATATTTACGTATAATCTTGTGGAGCACAACTTGACGTACTTATTTTCTGCATTTTCATTCTAAAATAAAAGAAATAACCAAACAAAGGATCAGGGGCGCCACTGCGCGGTCGGCGTTTGGTCGGCGCCCTCTTAAGTCAATTCTAACTAAGGGAGTTCTATTGATGATTTTAATGATAATAACAAAATTAAATCCTAACTTAACTAAAACTATAAACAAACTATATTCTGGAAATACATATTTGCTAACGTCTTGAATCATATTTTGATCTACGTACAACCTTACACTGACCTGCAAATCGCAAAAAAGGTAAGAAAAATCTGAATTTTCTGCTGAACTTTCTGTGAAACGCTGATTAACAATAACTTGAACCGCATTCCCGATGTTCATGGGCTAGAATTTGTATGTCATAAAAGTGTTATTTTATGAATGTTATTTCAAAGCTCATTTGATTTATCTACCGTTTACATGTACAACATTATTATACCTACAATAATATTTTCGATCACAATTAATTATTTTCTCAGAATACGAATAATGATAACTTCTCGTGTCCAAACCGTTTTAATTTCAGGAAACTCGAGTCTCACTCCAATGAACACAATAACAAAATAAGGAAATCAATTTGAATTTCACACGAAAATGTAACATTACTCAATCTATTACTGACACGTGATATTTAATGATTTGTTTGACATTAAAACTGTGTTTTACACGAAGTAGGAGTTATTAGGAAGCTTAAAATTGGTGTAAGCAGTTTCTTTTGGTTTGAGAAGAACATAATAACAAAATAAGGAAATCAATTTGAATTTCACACGAAAATGTAACATTACTCAATCTATTACTGAAACGTGATATTTAATGATTTGTTTGACATTAAAACTGTGTTTTACACGAAGTAGGAGTTATTAGAAAGCTTAAAATTGGTGTAAGCAGTTTCTTTTGGTTTGAGAATAACATAATAAGGAAATCAATTTGAATTTCACACGAAAATGTAACATTACTCAATCTATTACTGAAACGTGATATTTAATGATTTGTTTGGCGTAAAAGCCGTGTTTTATACGAAGTAGGAGTTAATAGAAAGCTTAAGATTTGTGTGCTTACACAAAACTTAAGCTTTCTATTAATTCCGTCTTTCTATTAAAGAAACTGCTTAGTTTCTTTTGATTTGAGAACCTTACCTTAATTAATGGTAACCTTGACCTAGCAGGCTCATCAAGGCGAGTACTTAGCAGTAAGTATTTCAGGGCGTTTCAGGTCTTTGACCTACAAAATTAAAAGGTCAGGCGATAAAATGTAAGTGCCTATAGTGTAGTCGTAGTATATGTTACTCAAATATATACAATTATTAAACACATGTAATAAATATTATTATAGTATTTTAGGTTATAAACATTAACAATTATTAATAGTTTAGGAAAAACTGTTACTAATAGCCTGCATTATCCCACTGCTGGGCAAAGGCCACTCTCCATGACTTCCAGCTCTTTTGATCCAGGGATAAAGTGGAACACTGGTGGTTTTGTCCAGTTCTTTCCGCCATGTTCTACGGGGTCTGCAGGGACGCCTTCTAACTATGTCACGATGATGAGATGATGATGATGATGATTAGGGGACTCCCTTTTCCGCGCTTAGACTCCCATTCGGTCCGTTGTGCGTGGGGATTCTGGCTAACAGAGCCACCCTAGCTTCGCCCAAAAGCATAGAAGCTTCCTGGGAGCTTCACAGGCTTCGCGGAGCGACCTCATTGTTCCGAGGGTTTCTGCACGTTGAGAAGCCACGGCCTCGCAATCCAGGATGACGTTGTCGGCTGATTCCTCGGCATCAAGGCAGCCCCTGCAAAGGGGGCTGTCCGTGGCGCCTATATTGAAAAGATGTTTGTTAAGGAGGTTGTGGCCCGTAGAATAGAATAGAATAGAATAGAATACTCTAACCCGTAATTGTACCTATTATTATTCTAAGGTTATTCCTACTCAGGCTGTCACGATATAGTGGTTATTTTGGCCCACAGCTCATTGGGTATATGACAGACCTGGCCAGCCCAGTCCCACTTAAGCTTAGTGGAACGTAGTAACGTAGTTATCTGTGTTTGAAGCGCAGTGTGGTGTTGCGAAAATAATAATTGTTTCATAAATTCACAAGCTTAAGGAAGCTGTTGGTAGACGATAATAATTTCTTAAGAAAATTGTAGTTTTTATACCTGAATAATTAATCAAACATGAACAAAATACTTACCTATCCGTTTTGAAAATAATTACGGAAAAAAATATTGTAGGACCTTCTTTCTATTTTCCCTTGCCTTCTTTTATGCCTCTTTTCTATACTCAGTTAAAAAGAAGTTTTGTCTTCGGCACGTGTTGTTTGCGAACACAATTACTTTTAAGCCACTTCAAAAAAAAGGAGGTTATCAATTCTACACCCGCAGCTCGTATCAATAAGCCAGGCCGTCACACTTACACGTATTAGTCCATATCTTGAAAATTACTGAATGCATTTTGATGAAACTTGCACTGTTTCATAAGTTGAAGTAAATATAAGCCTATAAAATGGTCACGATCCGTTTAATAGTTGCGGAGAAATGCGTGGACAGACATACATACATACATTCATACATACATACGTCTATAAAAGTTTGTATATTTGTTTGGAAGCCCTAATAGATTGTCATATGTGAATATAATGCAGTTCCAATAATATTACATACATAAGTGTCGAATTGATAACCTCATTTTTTTTGAAGAAGTCTGTAAAAATTAGGTACCTATCCGTTTTGAAAATAATTCCGGAACAAAATATGGTAGAACCTTCTTTCTATTTTCCCTTACCTTCTTTTATCCCTCCTTTCTATAGTTAGTTAAAAAGAGGTTTTGTCTTCGGCACGTGTTGTTTGCGAACACAATTACTTTTTTCTTCATCTTTAGTCACCGCTTATTGGATCAAGTTTTATCGAGAGGTGGATAAGTAAGTAAACAGAGGGTACCGACAACTTGATTTGTTTTCTTATAAGGTTACCTTTTATCTTATGGATAACTGGATAAAAGCAGGCACGTAGAAGGTTTATTAATAACTACATAGTAATTAATTAATAGTTTATTTTTAGTCTATCCATTTGTGATAATTTAATAAATACATTTCGATTATTTAAAGGCTCTTTCAAACAGGCGCGACACGACACGCGACACAAAGGCACCGCAAGTCGCGCAACGAGCGGTGCCTTTGTGTCGCGCGCGATTATATTGCGTTTCGCGCCTGTTTGTAGGAGCCTTAAGGGTATTATGATAATGTTACGAGCTTGGGGTTCGTGACAATAAAAACTACCGATTTAATAACCAAAAAAATGACACTTTACTCACCAACACTAATTACAGCTCAAACACACAAATAAAGAAACACAATGTCACTTACTGATCACTTCTAGTCGCACTCGAATATCGCTTTCGATGTTATCGCATGTATAGCTTACTCAAAACTATATGTCTCGCGGCTTGCGCCCGCCTTATATAGTTCCACAGAGGTACTCTGTAAACATCTAGTATGTTCGAGTACATAGCGGCCCCGACTGACTCGACGTCGATAGTTCTCGGAACTACTAGTACCTACAGGAAGGGTCAATGTCCTAGTACCAAGGCCAAGGTATTAGTTCTGCTACCCGATACAAGATGGCGCTAGTGGTAACTAATGGCGATACATGGCGATGTATCAAGCATTATTTTTGGCGCGCAACACTGCCCCCTCCTAAGACATGCTCGTCCCGAGCATTATTGGCTCCATAATAACGCGCCAGTCGATCCACATGGACGATCTTAGGAGTACCTCTTGCACCTTTCTGTATCCGGTAGGTTACATCATTGATCTTTGTCACAATCCGATACGGTCCGTCCCATTTAGCTTGAAGCTTAGGAGATTTCCCTTTGCTGCGGACTGGATTGTGCAACCACACTAGTGAACCTTCGTCGAACCCTTTATTATTCATTTTGCGGTCATAACGGGTTTTCATCTTTTCAGACATTTGCTGGCCCGATTGTCTGACATGCTCATAAATGTCATTCATCTTGCTCCGCAAGTCATTCGCATAATCGGTTACACTTCGTGGGGCATCAGGTGGTATTCCAGTGATCAGGTCAGCAGGCAGCCGTAATTCTCTTCCAAAGTTCGCGAGAGCTGGTGTCACCGATGTACTTTCGTGGACAGCGCTTCGATATGACAACAAAAACGGTTGTATGTGCTTGTCCCAATCTCGTTGCCGATTTTCCACAACTTTCGCCAGGTACCTCTCCAGCGTCTGATTAAATCGTTCCACCATTCCATCCGATTGTGGGTGGTAAGAAGTCGTTCTTGTTTTATGAGTACCCATAACTCGACAAGTTTCCTGGAATATTTGGGACTCAAAATTCCTTCCTTGATCACTGTGAATCTCCAAAGGTACTCCAAAACGACAGAAGACTTCATGAACTAATTTATCTGCAACTGTCGAAGCTTCTTGATTTGGAATGGCAAAGACTTCCGGCCACTTCGTGAAGTAATCCATCACAACCATGAAATACTTGTTGCCACTTTCACTCTCCGGAAACGGTCCTGCAACGTCGAGGGCTATCCTCTCCCATAGTGCACCAACATTGTACAATTTTAATGCACCCCTACTACGAGTCTGAGGTCCCTTTACAGCTGCACAACTTGTACATTTGCGACACCAATCCTCGACATCGTCCCGACAGTGGACCCAGTAAAACCGTTCTCGTATCTTCAGTAGAGTCCGTTTTACTCCCAGATGACCTCCTGAACAACCATTATGGTACAGCTGTAGAACATCCGGTATTTGAGCTTTAGGGACAACCATTTGCAAATGACAGCTGTCTCCCCGAGCATTTTCCCATTTACGGCACAGGACTCCATCCTGAACCACCAAGCTGTCCCATTGGGCCCAATAGCTTTTTGTGACCGAACTCATCGCTGAGACGTCACTCCACCTGGGCTTAGGAGCTCTGGCCTTCATCCACTCCAGAATCGGCTTGATGTCCGAATCTTCCTGCTGTGCACGTTGTAGGCTTTCCTTCCACTCGTTGTTAAGGTCTGTCTTGAGCATCCTCACAGGTACCACTTCCTTACTCTCTTGTCTAGTACAATGCTTGCAGTCTTCAGGACAAGGTCTTCTTGACAATGCATCTGCATTGCCATGAGATTTTCCGCTGCGATGTTCGACCACGAAGTCGTATTCCTGCAGTAGTTCAATCCATCTCGCAACTTGACCTTCTGGATTTTTGAACTGCAATAGCCATTTCAGTGCAGCATGGTCAGTACGTAAGTGGAATTTCCGACCCAGAAGATATTTGCTAAAATACTGCAATGACTTTACCACCGCAAGCAGTTCCCGTCTCGTAACACAATAGTTCCTTTCCGGCTTTGACAACGACTTGCTGAAGTACGCTATCACAACCTCTTGATCACCATTCCGTTGGGACAACACACCGCCAAGTCCTATGTCACTTGCGTCTGTGTCAACTATAAATTCCTTGTCCACATCAGGGTATCCCAAAATAGGTGTATTGCACAGACGGTCCTTTAGCTCCTGGAATGCGATGTCGCAATTATTATCCCAGCAGAAATGTCGCTTCTCCTCGGTTAGCCTATGCAGGGGTTTGGCTATATCTGCAAAGTTCTTGACAAATCGCCGATAATAGGAGCACAAACCCAGAAACGCTCTGACCTGCGTCTTGTCCTTTGGAACTGGCCAGTCCTTGACAGCGGCGATTTTCTCCGGGTCCGTGCGGATACCTTCTTCAGACACTACATATCCCAAAAAGCTAACTTGTCGTTTGAATAGCGAACACTTCTTCGGACTTAACTTGAGGTTGGCACTTTGGATCTTCATGAGCACGCGTTCCAAATTTTGAAGATGTTCTTCAAACGTACGGCCTACGATGATGATGTCATCCAAGTAGACCAGACAGGCATCGCCAATTAGCCCAGTAAGTACAAGTTCCATCAACCTTTCAAACGTTGCCGGAGCGTTGCACAATCCAAACGGCATAACTTTAAATTGCCACAGACCCTTTCCTGTCGAGAATGCAGTTTTTTCCTTGTCCCTGGGATCAATTTCAACTTGCCAGTAGCCACTTTTCAGGTCCAGCGTGCTAAACCACTTTACGCCAGTAAGCATGTCCAGCGTGTCATCGATTCTCGGCAAAGGATAGCTGTCCTTCTTCGTAACGTCGTTCAGACGACGATAGTCAACACAAAACCGCATGCTGCCGTCCTTCTTTCTTACCAGCACTACAGGTGAACACCATGGACTAGATGAAGGTTCAATCACACCATCCTTCACCATTCCCTCAATCATGGTTTCTACTTCCTTCTCACGTGCTACCGGCAATCTCCTTGGCCGCTGACGGATAGGCAATTCTTCTCCTGTGTTGATTTTGTGTTGAACTAAGCCAGTCCTCCCGATATCAGCATCGTTTGACGAGAAAACATCGGCGTACTTGAGTAACATCTTCTTTGCTTTGACCATTTCACTTTGGGACAGAGCGCTGCGGCAGTCTTCTAAAAGGGTGGTCACTCTCGTTGGTGCGTCCTTGCTGAGGGTCCCAGTCGATAGATATTGGCATCGACGCAACCAATCCACTTCCTCGCAAGTACCAACTAGTGTGCCTTTTTCTATAATGTGTTCCTGATCACAAAGGTTCAGCACACGTACCCCTGAGATGTCGGTGGCTCTGACCAAAGTTCGTGCCACTTTCCATGGAAGGTCATTGTCTACCCTTTCCACGAGTACACAACGATGAGTTTGACCAGGATTCCGAGGAAGACTAACCGGCACAATCGTTTCCGATCTCGGCGGAAGAACAATCTTCTTGAGGCTGTACACATTTCCTGGTAACGCCCCTTCCACGAAAAGTTCCTCTTGTCCACATTTCAAAACACCTTGCTTGACGTCAATCTCACAACAATTCTTCCTCATAAAGTCAAGGCCCAGGATGCAATCGTCCATTATATCAGCCACAATGACATTATGCAGGTAGATTCTGTTGCCTAGCTTCAACTCCATCTTCTTCTCTCCACGGACAGGTATGCGCTGACCGGTGGCTGTCACCAAATTAATGTGTTCTCGGTTGTGTGCGGAGTCCCCAAGGAACCGACTTATAAGTTGGGAACTGACGACCGTACGAGAGGCTCCAGTATCTATGGTCAGCTTACACGGCGTTCCGTTGACCTCGCCCTTGATGATTAGGCTATTCCCATCATGGGTTTGTGTGATCGAAATCCTTGGGGCTCCTTGAACATCAGCCAGCACCCGCCCCGCAGTCCTGGCTATTACTCGTTTCCCTGCTGCTGGTGTTGGGCGGTGCTGTTAACCGCACTGCCCTCTGGAGATCGGCCGTCTTCTCTTTCTGCAGTTCGCTTCGGGCAACTGGATCGAAGGTGGCCCCTTTCCCCACAGCCGTAGCACCTAGGGCTGTATCCTTTATTGCGGTCGCGAACTGTAGCCGCTGCAACCTCCCTGACGCGATGGGAACGATGATCCTGCCGCACCGCTTCCACCTCCAATGCATGGGCCAAGGCGTCCTTAAGCGTTCCGTGGTGACCGAGCCTCACAGCAACTCTAACTTCAAGGTCGCGGATGCCGTCGATGAATGCCTGCACCAGGTTCCCATCAATAAGTGCAGGTACGGACTGGTACGCTTTGCGAACCAGCTTCTCCACTTCCAGGGCCCACTGCTGCAGGTTTTCATTGCTGCGTTGCACGCGATCCTTGAGCTGCGCACGGAACACGTGTTCCAGGTGAGCGTCGCCATACCGAGCCTCCAATGCCTCAAGGAGCTGCTCGTAAGTCACTTCCTTACCGAGAGCTTCCAGGACAGTTAAGGCCTGGTCACGCAGGCCCAGGGTGAGGGCAGTCATGGCCTGACTTTTATTCCACCCGTTCGCCTTCATGACAGCCTCAAACTGGATTTTGTAGGCCGACCAGGAAGAAGTTCCGTCGAACGGTGGCACTTTGAATCCACGTAGCGAAGGTGTTATAGCTACGGGAGCTGCAATTCCATCACCCAGTTTAAGGTTGTCCAGCGTTTTCTTCATGTCAGCCATCACGTTGTCAACCCGATTATTCACGTGGTCGATTCGGGTTTCGGCTTCCGACAGACGGTTGTCGTGTTGAGCAACCTTCTCCTTCATCTCCTTCATGTCTTTCCCCAAGGTTGCATGAAGGTCCTTCATGAGGAACATCTGCTCTTCCTGGCGGCGCACCTGCTCCTCCTTATCCCGCTGGAGCTGTTCCTCCAACCGACGAGCCTGTTCCTCCTGTCGACGAGCCTGTTCCTCCCTGTCACGCAGCAGCTGTTCTTCCAACCGACGGGCCTGTTCCTCCTTGTCCCGCTGGAGCTGTTCCTCCAACCGACGAGCCTGTTCCTCCTGTCGGCGAGCCTGTTCCTCCTTGTCCCGCTGGAGCTGTTCTTCCAGTCGACGAGCCTGTTCCTCCTGTCGGCGAGCCTGCTCCTGCAGCATCATCATCAGAGCAGCAAAATCTGGTGCTGATGATGCTGGAGCAGCTGTGGACGGGCCGGCCTCCGTGGTCGGTAGCTGGCCTTCCGACCCCTGTGGCATTGCTCCACCAAATCGCCTCTGGTCCGTCTCTTGCTGGCGTTGACTCCGGGTACGGATACCCTCCATGTCGTCTTTGGGTAAAATCGGCATGTTTTTATCCCTCGCTTCTGACACCAATTGTTACGAGCTTGGGGTTCGTGACAATAAAAACTACCGATTTAATAACCAAAAAAATGACACTTTACTCACCAACACTAATTACAGCTCAAACACACAAATAAAGAAACACAATGTCACTTACTGATCACTTCTAGTCGCACTCGAATATCGCTTTCGATGTTATCGCATGTATAGCTTACTCAAAACTATATGTCTCGCGGCTTGCGCCCGCCTTATATAGTTCCACAGAGGTACTCTGTAAACATCTAGTATGTTCGAGTACATAGCGGCCCCGACTGACTCGACGTCGATAGTTCTCGGAACTACTAGTACCTACAGGAAGGGTCAATGTCCTAGTACCAAGGCCAAGGTATTAGTTCTGCTACCCGATACAAGATGGCGCTAGTGGTAACTAATGGCGATACATGGCGATGTATCAAGCATTATTTTTGGCGCGCAACAATAACATAATGTAACATCAGGCGTGTAATGCCCGAAGGGTTACCTATTATAGTACACCCAAATTTCACTTGTTATGTTTATGTCCCATGTAATAGGGCAAAGTGTTATAATCTTGCCCGATTATAACACTTTGCCCGTTCTAGGAATCCGGACTCTGGAACTAATGCTCAATAGTAGCGCTTGCAACTAAGAAGTTTTGAACTCAAACTCATTCCGCAGCGGTTAAACAGTTTGACACCGTCAAAAAACCTATAAAAGCCACGAGCATTTTTCCCTAGTCACTTATTTTAATTAATTAATTTATTAACTATGGAAGACTTACTTACTTAATTGAAATGAAATGAAATGTTTATTTCTGTAAGTAGGTATTTTAAGACACTTTTACACGTCAATATTTTAAAACTAGATGGCGCCGGCATTTTGTAACTGATGACTGAGACGAAATTCCGGAACAAACTCAGAGGTCATGGTAGAAACTGTTGTAACATCACTATTTAGTTGGTAATTAGTATGGACACCACTGGACATAATCTATGCTTTCGGTTGATTCCTGTCACTCGAACTGTTTGGTCTGATCCCGTCTGTGATACCGTGTCTGTCTCTGTAATCCATCTCTTCTCAATAAACCAAGTCTACTCAATCAACAATATCTTTTATTCCAAGAACATAACAGAAACTATGACCTCTAAGTTTTACAGTCAAAACATTATATTATTAGGATTTTATGTGAGCCTAACAGTGCAGAGCCTTATCTGGAAGGGCCTTTTGAAGAAAGATCCACTGCAGCTTTGAGATTTGCCAAAAATAGAACATCAAATCTTTTTTATTTTATCGTGCTTAAATATCAATAACCATAGCATCTGGGAGTTGAGCTAGCCAATTTAAAATAACCCTGTATAAAAGTTTCTTGTCCTTGGGGGTACATTAGGATAGCTTAATTAATCTCAAGCCTTTTTGTCATCCAAGTAATCTTAAACTTTTTGACAGAGTTTCTGTTTAATAAACGATTTAAATTTGTTGAGGCTCAGTTCTTTAATATGGTTTGGGAGTTTGTTGTAAAAAGGTTTACTAGGGCACTTAATGAATTAATAATTTTTTGGAGCCTAGTCGTGGGCACAATAAGTAAATCTTTTTCTAGTATCTATGCTATGAATATCGCAGTGCTTAGAATATATATTAATATTCTTTTTGACATAAATCTGGTTCACATATACATAATTGCCTATTGAGATGCGACTGTTATTATGTTTATTTTCTTAAATTTATACCTCAGTGAATGCCTTCAACAGCTTAGGTTATAAATTGCACGGATGGCTCGTTACTACAGCACAAATATGGCCTGAATGTAGGTTAAATTTTCCCACAGCAAAATGCCGTACATTACAATAGGGAAATAACTGAAATATACTAATTTAGCTGTTTCTAAATGAGTCAAATGACTGATTTTTACTACTTAGGCTGCAGGGCTTAGCCGTTTCGACAATTTGGTTACCTACCTATAGGTATGTGGGAATGACTGTACTAGTACATTGGTTTTCACCTGCTTAATCTAATACAAATGATTAACACTAAACCAATGCACTATTTTAGCGAGAGCATTATTTACATCGTCAGTAAATGTCTGTTGTGGTTCAAGCTATTCCATAAGGAAGTCAACATTTTTCATTTTGATTCATTTCATTTGGCGAGTTATTAATTTTACCCACTTTTATTTTCGCCAAGGGAACAATCAAATAAATCAACGAACCAAACCTGCATGCCGTTCTATTTCCTCACAAAACTTTTCCCATTTGTTTTGATTGAATGCGGATCAATTTCACAATACATTTCCGACAAAGTGTTTCCTGACGCACAATCGTAATGCTGTCGAAGTTTCTTTTTCCACCGCTTTACGATGTTTAAAAGTTTTAACCGAACAAAGTAGACAGGCATGGTGTAACTTTGCCAATTTTAAAGTACCAGAATTTCAACCAATTTTGATCCTTAAAGGATATCCATAAGGACGTTAATATCTTGAAACTTTTTGTCAAATTGTTTGTGTAAACATAAAAAAAAAATATTCAATGTTTCTAAAAGTTTTGACCATGGAAAAATTCAGGTGCTTACCTAACGTCCAAACTTTGCGTGTTTTAAATAATTAATTCTCCTCGAAGCTATAAGAAAACATTTTTATTTTTCGCATTGTTAACAAAATGTCTTACCGTAATGGCTTTGTCGTTGACTGACATATTTTTTCACGACAACAGGAAGATAAGACGGGATTAGCTTTTTTAATATACTTGTAACGTTGGAGGTTTCGGGAGCAGGCTCATTGTCCAGAAAATGGAATATGTTATGAGAAATATCAATCTACGAGGTTCCTTTGTGAGGTATGAATACCAATTTTAATATCTAGCTACGTACCTATTACAATATTTTTTTTTCAGGATGGGAAATCATCAAATGACCCCTCCCGCTCTAGGTGGAGCGGAAGGGAGTGTCAGACTTTTACTGACTAAAACCCACCCGTGTTCCTTCCTTAGCCCTTTATGTTCCGGGCCAGCGGTAACCCTTTCGTACAATCCCGCTGCCCACCTATTATAATATTGATAGCCTTTTCAAGAAGATCTATAAATCTATACAGGTTATAAATTATAGTCGCTTTTTGTGTTCGGGTGTTCTTCTAAATTACGCAACGGATTTTGATAAGGAATTCACCATCATTTAGAGAATTTACTCCGAAAGGATTATGTGTATTATACATTAATCATAATTTATCATAATCTTGTCCTTATCCTAATTTACTTGGCTTCGGCGCAATATGTCTGCTGTATACATTAACTTTTAATTTATATTATTTATTAAAGTAAAGGCTCCTTCAAACAGGCGCGACACGCGATAAAATCGCGCGCGACACAAAGGCATCGCAAGTCGCGCAACGAGCGGTGTCTTTGTGTCGCGCGCGAATATATCGCGTGTCGCGCCTGTTTGTAGAAGCCTTAAAGCTGCTCGTGGGGGTAGGAGGGGCTTATGGTTTACCACAAGCCCGACCCGACCGACCCGTGCGGCTGTCGGGTCGATCGTTCAGGTTAAGCTTCGCTTGCCGCGGTTGGCCCGTGGATGGGTGATTATCTTTATATACTGTGAACCCTCCGTGCTTCGAAAAGCATGTTGGTCTCAGTTGTCATTCATGGATCTTACGTTACGGGTCGTCACTTCGTCAGTGCCCCGAACGACTGACAACCAAGCTTACCAACAGGCATCGTATTACCCAGTAACTGGGTTGTGTAAGTCGGATAGGCTGTCGCTCCGTAATTACTAGTATTCAGCTGCCTCCAGTTAGACTGGAAGCTGACCCCAAAACACAGTAAAGAAACGGCTAGGCAGATGATATCCAAGGTACTTTTACTATAAGTAGGATGGATAATTTCCTCGGCTTAGTTGGATAACACTCAAATAAATGAATAAAATATATACCTACAGATAAATAGATGTATTATTTAATACGAATATGTATGTTTCTTGATAATATTGTATCAACCGCGACACATAATATGCGGGTAGCTGCAGCATATTGTAAGGAAAACCGTGCCTCGGAAAGCACGTTAAGCCGTTGGTCCCGGCTGTCATTCGTAGATCTTTGGCAGAAGCCCGAATCGTCAGAAGCCCTAATCTCTGACAACCAGTCTTACCAAGGGGTTTCGTATTACTCAGTAACTGGGTTGTTGAGGTCAGATATGCAGTCGCTCCATGTAAAATACTGGTGTATTTTACTGGTGTTTTTTGCATGCTGGTGTATTTTGACTGCAGCTGAGTACCAATTCAGCTGGATCCGGTTAGACTGGAAGCCGACCCCAATATAGACTAAGCAGATGATGATGATCATTTAAGGGGGAAGCGCTAAGGTAGCCCGCAAAATTCAAATTTTCTTTCGTGTTTTGCAATTTGCTGGTCAGTATTAAGCTGTACGTCGATCAAAATATGATTCGCGGCCATAACAAATATGTATTTACAGAATAATAATCATTAAAGTCATCAACACAACTCTCTAAGACCACGTAACTCCAAAGAATGATGATTTCATGAAACAGTTATTCTTTGGAGTTACGTGGTCTTAGGGAGTTGTTTTGATGACTTTAATGATTATTATTCTGTAAATACATATTTCTTACGGCCGCGATTCATATATTAATCAACTTACAACTTAATACTGACCAGCAAATTCTAAAAAACCTAAAAAAAATTGAATTTCGCGGGCTAGGTACCCTGGCGCTTTCGCCTTAATAAAGAAATGACGATGTTTTGTCGAGTCGGAAAAACTGAGGAGCAGGGGAGGGTCTCTAGTGCTAAATATATCGAAAAAGCATAATTATTGTGAGTCAAAAGAGGAAAATATGCATGGCAAATGAACCGGAACCCAGCTGCACAGTCCTTCATGAAAAATGACCGTGAGGAGGCTTTATTAGACACATTTGTCAGTTTGACGGGCCCGGGCAAGTGGTGAGGTGAATATGGACCGGGTATGTTAGCACTAGCGGACAATTAATCTCGCCTTGAGTGAAATTCCTGGTGCTCGCGAAAAGCGAGTAACGAGCTTCGAGAATTTTGCTCGGAACCTAGTAATAATTTATTTGGACTTAGAGAACAATTTTCGGCAGCCGGTACCAACGGAAACGGTAATGGATAAATTATGGTTACAGAATTTTTATTACTTTTCTGAATTAATTCAAAGCGTTAAGTACTTCAGATTAATTATTAATATAGTAAGTGGCAATAAAGCGCTTGAGTTCGGTAAATTGGATTTCTACCATTGAAAAACTTTCCGGAGTCGAACTCACCCCGAAAGGCTCTCTTTACTCCTTAACTATTAAATAGGTCCTTATGTACCTGCATTTACGAGAAAACGGGTAAATCGATTGTTTAATAATAAAACGGGAACATTAGAGTTCGAAAAAAGGACAATGGGACTGACATTTCTGTTGAATTCTACAGTATTGCTCCTAAATGTGTTGTTTCGATTGTTCAGGACTGTCGAATCGAAAGAAAAATACTCTTTTTCGTGTAGATATTATTTTACGCTAAAAGTGGAATAAAAATATGAAATTATTATGGCCATATTTTTCCCGACAAGGTACAAACTGCTTTTTATTTTCATAAAATTAATGGGTTCAAGTCTTAAGCTAGCCTCTGAACTTAAGAGCTCTGGATCGTAGCATATTTTGCTAATTACCGCTTCCGTTTTTTGTTATTAGAGTGCGCAACAATACACCTGTTAATATTCCATCTATTAACTTACGAGGAACGCCGTTGGAGTTCGTTACGCAGTTTAAATACCTAGGTCATGTTGTCACGGGCTTTCTCATGGATGACCAAGAAAAAAGAGATAGATAATGAGAGAACCGAATGAGAGGTAAGATGCTTACCAGCTTCTGGTAATATATGACTGAATGAAACGAATTCTCGAAAGGTTACCTTACCTAGTGTCATTAAAGCAATCAATTACTTCCATTTCTAGCTTAATAAGCATAAAACAATCAAAAAGCATGAAAATCTATTGCAGAACTAATGAATTCCTAAAACGTTTTTCCTACAACATAACAAGGTAGGTTTTGAAAGCGTGAAACAAAAATGACTCGTCTAAACGGGAGCAGGAATTCCTATTATGTCTTCGCTTTAACAACGTTGTAAGGTGTACAAGATAATAGTCTTGCAACACGACACCTCCTCCTTAACTCCTCCCTCTAGGGTCATCAAATAGCTGAGTTTTATGATTATTTAGTAATGTCGAAAGAATTAGTGTTTTGTTCGGTGTTATAGTGAAAATGAAAGTAGAACGAAATTGAGAAGTGAGTTTACATTTTTACTATTATTGTTTTACATATTTTAAGAAAATAAATTTCCCAGAAGTAAAAAATGTAATTTATACACTTTTGTTAACCTAAGTTATAAAGTTACTAGTATAATTTACTGTTTCTAACTATCAGTCAGTTTTCATTGCTTCTTCATTATGAAAATAAAATTATTCGTCTCATTGTTCATTAATCGTCGGACAGTTGCCCATCAGATACAACACCCGTCTGGTCAGAGGCCGGAGAAAAGGGAGAATCCTTTTCTTTAGAGGTTGTGTAAACTTTACACCCTGTTCCTAATACCTTTAAAGTCTCTTGTCGCATTTCACTACCAGAACTGGCTCCGGTACTACAGGTCTACTGGTAGATACTATTTCGCCTGTTCAAAAAGGGAAATAACTCTGAAAGCCAGCGCTGGGGCATCTCGCATATTTAGATGTGACGCATATTTTCCCCCACTTGTTGTTTTCTTGTTTGTGTTCTCTCTCTGCGTCATGTTTATCGTAAATAAACGTATTTTTCACTTCAGTAGCTCAAACAAGTAGGTTTTGCTGCGTGAAATCAGTGAGCAAAATGCGATTTTGCTCACTGAGTGAGACAAAGTAACTTTTTTTTTTTTTTTTTATTCTACTTTGGGTTAATCATACAATTCGAAACATTCACACTCTATCTCTTTCCCGCCATTAGGAAGAGAGAGAGACAAAGACCAGCCCTTTCGAAGTTCGGATTTTGAATTCGACCTCAAAGACAAACACGTTCGGGATTCAAAATCAGCACTCGCAGCAAAAAACTACTTTGCTCTCTTGTTGCACAAATAACTATTCTTCCTTTCTTTCTTTCATAAAATTTTGTTGAACTGTCAAAATGAATGTTATTGCAAAAATGTTATATTAAAGTAAGTGTGTTACGCAATTACCCCGCAGGCCTATTCATGGTACGTGACGCGTGATTTGCATTCTGTTTCAATTGAAAATTTTCTACTATATAAAAACCTAGATTCATCTTTAGCCTGGCAACCCTAGCCAGTAATCTTGGAGTGCATTAGTGTTGACACTGAGATAAACAGGAAAAGGCTAAGTCTGTATATTGTTTTGTTAGCTAAAACTACGTTGTTAGTAGGTAGGTACCTACAGTGGATAGTGTTTGAGTATATTGACGCTGAAACTAGAAGATTGTATTGTTTCTAGTGCTTTGGTGTCTGTTTGATTATGATTCAGATGCAATTATGAATTAACCGACTGAAAAAAATTTTTGTTGGCCGACGAGTTACTTTCATACATATATACATAAACTCACGCTTTCTTCCCAAGGGCAGAAGCTACAATACGCCACCTGGTACGATCCTTATATACTCCTTGTATTACTTTCGTTCGATAATGATGGGCTCATCTGCATGAAGTGTGAATATACATAGTACTCTATCAGTCTATATATAAATTTGTTTATTTCTTCGGAAAATACAGATATGACTTACGTTTGGTTATGGAGCAATCAACACTTAACATTCATTCATTCATTTTATTTTTTTACATTTCATTTTATTTATTCGGAAGAACAAACAATTACTCATTATATATTACAAGTAAATAGAACATAAGGAATTATTCAAATGTGCAACCAACAACGTTCTCCATAGATACACAATAAGACAAAGACAATGTTGATGAAATTAAACTCGGACATAATAGATAAGTAGATAAAATAAGATACACATAGGTAATTACAGCTACTAAGGAACACTGAAGTTTCAGTATTATTCACATAATTTTTTGATTGTGTCACGCTATATGTTTTTATAAATTTTCCAACGGATAAAGCAAATGTATCTAAGTCAGAGAAAGACTTATTGAAATTGTAAGTCAACGTAGAAGTACCCGCAAGCCTGCATTCGTACGACTTCCTAGTCGTGACGGCCAAACAGGTCGTGCGCGCAACTAACGTCCCTGAATGGTTCTAAAGACAACATAGCATAACTTGTTAGAAATATCCACTCAGTCATAAGAGTTGTTATACAGATCATATAAAAACATAGTTTCTAGAAAGGTTCGCCTAGACTTCAAAGAGAGCAAGTTGTATTTTTTCAGTAAGTCGCTTTAAGTCGTATTTACATCCCGTAAATACGACTTCTAGAACAGCGGTAATGCATTACGATCCTGAATACGTTCAGGAACTTACGTTGTAAATGCTCGATATAGTCAATATATTTATTATAATAGGGACTGAACAGCGGTACTGCATATTCTAGTTGCGACCGGATTAATGATCGATACTAATGTAATGTTCTCGGGTGAATGAATTCCACGCTGATCTTATTACGAATCCATAGATACGAAAAGTCTGATTCATGATTTTATCAATATGTTCCAGGTGCAGTTTGTTATCGAGCAGTATTCCTAGATCACAAATTGTGTTAACTCTGGCTAAGATTTTACTTTGTGTTTTAACGGTACTGCAAACCAAAATACAGGCTTCGCCTAGTTCGGTTGCAGTGGCTACATCCATTTATTAGAAACTTAATACTGTCAATCTTTTTTTTTTTCTGTAAAATATTGTTAAGATTATTGCAAAAAAAAAGAAAAACGTTCACAAAATTAACCTTTCTTCAAAAGCGTGAAATGGTTTTACTTTAACGAGCTTTTTTCTATGTTGATTTTTAACTCGACATAATTTTTTTTAAATCTTTGGGCCATGAAATTACGCTTAATTATTTTGTAGCTGGAAAGTTTGAAAATATGTCTGTCTCATTAATTTTTCACCGCTTCAAACTCAACATAAACGCCGACCAAGGAAAGTGTAAATAACCTGATTGACCCAGATACATTGTGGAAAGTTTGTGGCACTATTTGGGTCGTCAATTTAATGTTAATTCACGTTTCCTTTTCATTATAATCGATGTTACCTTGGTTATTTATACATATTATTATTTGTACAATTATTTAAAGTATCGTGCAAAAACCTCTTCGATTGGTATTTAACAGTAATTAATGTCAAATAAGATTATACAAAAAATATCGAGTATTATTATTTTATTAAAAGTGTAACTTTTAGTGTGCAATTCAATATAAGAAGGTAGGTACTTAATGAACTTCACACGTGACGTCAGTAATATCCGATCAAGTTCGATTTGCAACCAATAAAATTAAATAAACAAATAAGATTTATTTTTGTTTCTCAATTCTATCTATGAATTGATTTGGAAATAAAATCAAAGAAAGCTAAGAATGTACCATAACTAAAAGACCTGTTCGACTAATTTTCGGATTAAAAGCTGCCAAGATAAGGCTTTATTATGATGTTCATTGGGGGATGGGACACCCACCTTGCATAATGTCCCATTGTATATTAATCGAGCACTCATCCGACCCTCGGAATTCTGATTATTGCGAGAAAATTAAGAGGCAACGACATCTTATAAAGTGTTAATCGGAGAAAAATAAAATGAAACTGCAAAATGAATTATCTTTTCGGGTGAAGGGTATGAAATGATTTATATCTCAGATCAAACTAGCCTGTAGTTTGAAAAAACTTTTCCAAACAACAGGGTAGTTTGAAAACGTTTTTTAAGGTGATCAATCTTTATAAGTATTCTATAATTTTAATTTAAGACAGGAATTTAATTAAACCAAAACGTCAGATTTTCAATAACAGATTGCGAATAATTTTATGAGGAATGAAGTTGAGAGCTTGCTTATAACATTAAATAATTACTTCTCCAAACTAATTATTTGCGTGATTGAAAAATAATTTGTTAATTAGCTTAGTATATTTAACGAAATCACGTATGAAAACGACGAAACGAAACGAAAACACGAAACGAAACGAAAACGAACGAACACGTACGAAATGAAAATATGTCGCCTGCAAAACCTCTATCCTCGCGTAATTACATTAATCCGTAGCTTAATTAGAAGATTATTTTACATCTCCTGTCTTACTCTCGCCAGTGTTTTACTAACGAAGGGATAAAGATTAAGAGCAATCTAAGTTTAAGACTACTTTCATTAAGTGTTTAATAACAGGGCTTACGGCAAAATTCGTCCGTATAAGCTTTTATTTTCCCATTTTTGTCTTTCAGCATATTTTTGTTGTCTGGGTTAAGCAAGATTTTCAATAAACTTTTATGAGAACGTTTAGAAGATGTAATATTTACCGATTGTTATGGTTGAAATAAGCTCGAGCAAATAATAGCAAACAGACGTTAAAGAAATTAATAAAGTACACATTATGCTTTGGTTGAATGGAGAACAATATTTTCATTTGCTTACGTTTATGGATTGTAAAGAAATACTATTTGGTATTGAGATGAAGGTAGGTCGTAGGTTGACTGGTAGAGAATGCCTCAGGCATTTAGTCCGCCTTTGTACAGACGCCTGCACATCAAGCTACCCGAACCAGTCAAATTTTCCTAATCAACTTTGAACCTTATGCTTCAGAGATAAAGTTGAAAATCTATTAAATAAATTTGACAGATTGTAGTAGCTTGATGTGCTGGCGTCTGTACCTTCTTATTCGTGTCGCTGGCACGACTGTATTTTAGACGTTTTTGGCCAAAACTTCGCCACTTCCACTGCGTTGTCGATGGTAGCGTAGAGGTCACTTTGATTACTGATGTTTTAGGATACAGAGGGCAGAATAGGAGGCGGAGCACTGGAGTGGGTGGTGGTGGTGGTGGTGTAGTACCTACTTTTGGAATCTTTATAGTCCACAAAGTTAAATAAATAACTATACAATCTAGCTCGGGTAAAAGTAACCACTGAATTACGATAATGATGGATAAGAGTTGTTCTTTTTTGTTACCATATGTCATTAGTCGACCTATAAATATAGGGTTTAGGTTAGGTCCTCACAAAATCCGATTCAGGGTAGTACTTAAACAACAAACAACGTTTCAAAATCTTATTAAAGGAAAAAGCGCTTCAACAATAATAATCATAAAGCCTTATATTATGATTATAAGGCATGCCTTGGGATGGGTATTTTAGAAAAGATTTAAACAGAAAAATACTTACTTTAATAGTTTATTGCATTATTTTCAGGGTGAGAATATTCATAGCAAAAATCTTCATTTTATTTTATGTAACGGAAAGTGAAATGGGCTTTCTTTTGTTTTATTTATTTTCATTTTCATGTAATAGTAGACAATATTTGCAATGTTTCTAATGGTTGCATGGTTTCATTACTAGCCAGCATTATCACATTTTTGTGCATTTCATGTCTAAAAAATATATGATATTTCCACTCTTTAAAGACCTACACATCGTATTTTTGTAGCATTGTTTGTAGTACCTTAAGCGCAATTTCTTTTTCATTCACAATTTTAATATACCAATAAAAATGTTACTGCACTATTTTATTCAAAAGTGGTATACCAGTAAAATATTAATGAATGACCAGTCGTTTTACGTGGCTTAACTCGTAAACTGCATTTTTTTCCCATAGCAGGCATTTATGAATGGTTCCTATGATATTCTTATAATTATGGTTCTTATTATTATTATTGCGGTCTATGGAATCGGACACGAAAATAAATTACAAACACTTATTCGTTTAGGTACGTTTCATCAGAACAAAAAATATCAAAAATCAGCAGGCAAATTGAATTTAAAGGATTTATAGGTTATTAAGTAACTTCATAACAAATCTTTTCTGCATCATAAAACCAAAATCAATTAAGTGATAAATGTTTATACTTCGCATCAACAACTTTGTGCGTAGATATATGCTTTGTGGGTATAGCCATTTGCAATGATTGTGAAAAGTTGATAATTAAAATCAGTTATCCAACTTTTCACAATCATTGCAAATGGCTATACCTCTGTTTCAGAATGTCATATTCCGTAGAGATGATTACGGCGGATCTCACACTACCATGGGCCACGATTCAGTGCGCGGGATTGTTTTCTACATACAAATTCAATACAAAAACTAAAATCCGACTACAAAAAAGGATGAAACACGAAATTACCTTCCGTGGTCGCATGCCGCTGTACTACATACTTATAAGCTATTAGGTATATATACTTTCTTGTTTTATCTTTTTCTGTAGTCTGGTTTAAGTTTTTAAACTGTTTTTATTTAATTATTTTGGGGCTTATTTCAGTAATATTTAAATTTTTGAAATGTGATAATTAAGCCCTTTCATTTGATACACCACAAGGCACCGTCCCAAAATATTTATTTTTAAATTCATTACTTTATGTCTTTTCAAAATCCTAACACTCCTTTTTGCTTCGCCGTAGTCAGGTAAAAATAGGTAGCTCGTATATAGATGCCAATGTATACGTTTTTATGAAAAACTTCCTAGCCTCATTCAAGAACTATGTAATAAATAAATTCAATTATTTTAAGCGGAAATTATGCCAGAAAGCCTATTATACTGTCAAAGACCATATTGAGGACAAAAAGGCTTGGGATTGAGCTGCTCCAATTTTGCAAAGTGAATGTTGATTTTTTATTTTATTTTGCTTTTTTAGCTATTTTACATTTGTTGTAGATATATTTTAACTATTGTGTATGTGAGGACTATGTGGGTCTGTTTCCGTTTTAATCATGGTCCGGCCGGCAGTTTGAATAGTTCATGCGGCCTACCCAAATGTCCTTTCTTAGGTTATGTTCGTCGAATCGTTGAGCTCCATAAATTCTGAGTTGAGCTGCACGATTGCTGACAAATTGCGTGCACTAATTGGACAGGTCCACTCAATCAGTGTAATTCTTTCCTCAAAATACCATTTCAGACACCAATCCACATGGTCTTTGCATGATCTGACCAATATTATGTATGGACTTGTGGCATCACGTATTATGCATTTATGAATGCACCTTAGAATACGTGGCGTCGCCTTTATTGTTTTAGAGAAGTATTTATAAGTTAGTCAGAAACGCACCCCTGTTAAGTGGCAACATCAATCTACGTTCCGGGGCGCTAACCATAGCGTTCCTCATGTAGCAACCCTCTTACTTGCCAACCGTCCCGTGACACGGACTAGATTAGTTTATTTTGTCTATACTAGTTTTAATTAGTTATATATTATGTGCTAAATATATAGTGTATCTAACTGTGAATTATAATACGTGTGGCAATCACAATATTAACTGCAAGTTGGAATTTCAATTCCGATCTTCGACCACAACTTCACCTCCAATACGCGTAAGAGGAGACAGGTAGACCACCTTAAACCTATGTCTCCAAAGACTTTAAAAGTGACTGCAACCGCTGAGTTTGTTTCGGCCTTTTTTCTCAGAGTAGTCAGCTAGGAAACGACGACCTTATCTAGTTAAAAAAAAATATGATTGACGTGTAAAAGTGAAAACGAATAAATAAATAATAAAATCAAAACCTACTTGCAGAAATGAAATCAGTTATCAATAAAAATCCGTCGCGCGTGGCGCGTTGCAGTGTGAGATCCAGCTTACCAACCTAAGCTACCATAATGTTGCGCGCCAAAAATAATGCTTGATACATCGCCATGTATCGCCATTAGTTACCACTAGCGCCATCTTGTATCGGGTAGCAGAACTAGTACCTTGGCCTTGGTACTAGGACATTGACCCTTCCTGTAGGTACTAGTAGTTCCGAGAACTATCGACGTCGAGTCAGTCGGGACTGCTATGTACTCGAACATACTAGATGTTTCTAAAGTAGCTCTGTGGGACTATATAAGGCGGGCGCGAGCCGCGAGACATATAGTTTTGAGTAAGCTATACATGCGATAACATCGAAAGCGATATTCGAGTGCGACTAGAAGTGATCAGTAAGTGACATTGTGTTTCTTTATTTGTGTGTTTGACCTGTAATTAGTGTTGGTGAGTAAAGTGTCAGTTTTTGGTTATTAAATCGGTAGTTTTTATTGTCACGAACCCCAAGCTCGTAACAATTGGTGTCAGAAGCGAGGTTTAAAAACCATGCCGATTTTACCCAAGGACGACATGGAGGGTATCCGTACCCGGAGTCAACGCCAACAGGAGACGGACCAGAGGCGATTCGGTGGAACAACGCCACAGAGGTCGGAAGGCCAGCTACCGACCACGGAGGCCGGCCCGTCCACAGCTGCTCCAGCATCATCAGCACCAGATTTTGCTGCTCTGATGATGATGCTGCAGGAGCAGGCCCGCCGACAGGAGGAACAGGCTCGCCGACAGGAGGAACAGGCTCGTCGGTTGGAGGAACAGCTCCAGCGGGACAAAGAGGAAGAGGCTCGCCGGCAGGAGGAACAGGCCCGCCGACAGGAGGAACAGGCTCGCCGACAGGAAGATCAGGCTCGTCGGTTAGAGGAACAGCTCCAGCGGGACAAGGAGGAACAGGCCCGCCAACAGGAGGAGCAGGCGCGCCGCCAGGAAGAGCAGATGCTCCTTATAAAGGACCTTCACGCTACCTTCGGCAAAGACATGAAGGAGGTGAAGGATAAGGTTGCTCAACATGACAACCGCCTGTCGGAAGCTGAAATCCGAATCGACCAAGTTAAAAACCAGGTTGACAACGTGATGGCTGACGTGAAGCAAACCGTGATGGCTGACGTAAAGAAAACGCTGGATTACCTTAAACTTGGTGATGGAATCGCAGCTCCCGTAGCTACAACACCTTCGCTACGTGGATTCAAAGTGCCACCGTTTGACGGAACTTCTTCCTGGTCGGCCTACAAAATCCAATTTGAGGCTGTCATGAAGGCGAACGGGTGGAATAAAAGTCAGGCCATGACTGCCCTCACCCTGGGCTTGCGCGACCAGGCCTTAACTGTTCTGGAAGCTCTCGGTAAGGAAGTGACTTACGAGCAGCTCCTTGAGGCATTGGAGGCTCGGTATGGCGACGCTCACCTGGAACACGTGTTCCGTGCGCAGCTCAAGGATCGCGTGCAACGCAGCAATGAAAACCTGCAGCAGTGGGCCCTGGAAGTGGAGAAGCTGGTTCGCAAAGCTTACCAGTCCGTACCTGCACTTATTGATGGGAACCTGGTGCAGGCATTCATCGACGGCATCCGCGACCTTGAAGTTAGAGTTGCTGTGAGGCTCGGTCACCACGGGACGCTGAAGGACGCCTTGGCCCATGCACTGGAGGTGGAAGCTGTGCGGCAAGATCATCGTTCCCATCGCGTCAGGGAGGTTGCAGCGGCTACAGTTCGCGAGCGCAGTAAAGGATACAGCCCCAGGTGCTACGGCTGTGGGGAAAGGGGCCACCTTTGATCCAGTTGCCCTAAGCGAACTGCAGAAAGAGAAGACGGCCGATCTCCAGAGGGCAGTGCGGCTAACAGCACCGCCCAACGCCAGCAGCAGGGAAACGAGTAATAGCCAGGACTGCGGGGCGGGTGCTGGCTGATGTTCAAGGAGCCCCAAGGATTTCGATCACACAAACCCATGATGGGAATAGCCTAATCATCAAGGGCGAGGTCAACGGAACGCCGTGTAAGCTGACTATAGATACTGGAGCCTCTCGTACGGTCGTCAGTTCCCAACTTATAAGTCGGTTCCTTGGGGACTCCGCACACAACCGAGAACACATTAATTTAGTAACAGCCACCGGTCAGCGCATACCCGTCCATGGAGAGAAGAAGATGGAATTGAAACTAGGCAACAGAATCTACCTGCATAATGTCATTGTGGCTGATATAATGGACGATTGCATCCTGGGCCTTGACTTTATGAGGAAGAATTGTTGCGAGATCGACGTTAAGCAAGGTGTATTGAAATGTGGACAAGAGGAAGTTTTCGTGGAAGGGGCGTTACCAGGAAATGTGTACAGCCTTAAGAAGATTGTTCTTCCGCCGAGATCGGAAACGATTGTGCCGGTTAGTCTACCTCGGAATCCTGGTCAAACTCATCGTTGTGTACTCGTGGAAAGGGTAGACAATGACCTTCCATGGAAAGTGGCACGAACTTTGGTCAGAACCACCGACATTTCAGGGGTACGAGTGCTGAACCTTTGTGATCAGGACCAGATTATAGAAAAAGGCACACTACTTGGTACTTGCGAGGAAGTGGATTGGTTGCGTCGATGCCAATATCTTTCGACTGGGACCCTCAGCAAGGATGCACAAACGAGAGTGACCACCCTTTTAGAAGACTGCCACAACGCTCTGTCCCAAAATGAAATGGTCAAAGCGAAGAAGATGTTACTCAGGTACGCCAATGTTTTCTCGTCAAACGATGCTGACATCGGGAGGACTGGCTTAGTTCAACACAAAATCAACACAGGAGAAGAATTGCCTATCCGTCAGCGGCCAAGGAGATTGCCGGTAGCACGTGAGAAGGAAGTGGAAACCATGATTGAGGGAATGGTGAAGGATGGTGTGATTGAACCTTCATCTAGTCCATGGTGTTCACCCGTAGTGCTGGTAAGAAAGAAGGACGGCAGCATGCGGTTTTGTGTTGACTATCGTCGTCTGAACGACGTTACGAAGAAGGATAGCTATCCTTTGCCAAGAATTGATGACACGCTGGACATGCTTACTGGCGTAAAGTGGTTTAGCACACTGGACCTGAAAAGTGGCTACTGGCAAGTTGAAATTGATCCCAAGGACAAAGAGAAAACTGCATTCTCAACAGGAAAGGGTCTGTGGCAATTTAAGGTTATGCCGTTTGGATTGTGCAATGCTCCGGCAACGTTTGAAAGGTTGATGGAACTTGTACTCACCGGGCTAATTGGCGATGCCTGCCTGGTCTACTTGGATGACATCATCATCGTAGGCCGCACGTTTGAAGAACATCTTCAAAACCTGGAACGCGTGCTCATGAAGATCCAGAGTGCCAACCTCAAGTTAAGCCCGAAGAAGTGTTCACTATTCAAACGACAAGTTAGCTTTTTGGGATATGTCGTGTCTGAAGAAGGTATCCGCACGGATCCAGAGAAAATTGCAGCTGTCAAGGATTGGCCAGTTCCAAAAGACAAGACGCAGGTCAGAGCGTTTTTGGGTTTGTGCTCCTATTATCGGCGATTTGTCAAGAACTTTGCAGATATAGCCAAACCCCTGCATAAGCTAACCGAGGAGAAGCGACATTTCTGCTGGGATAATAGTTGCGACATCGCATTCCAGGAGCTAAAGTACCGTCTGTGCAAAACACCTATTTTGGGGTACCCTGATGCGGGCAAGGAATTTATAGTTGACACAGATGCAAGTGACATAGGACTTGGCGGTGTGTTGTCCCAACGGAATGGTGATCAAGAGGTTGTGATAGCGTACTTCAGCAAGTCGTTGTCAAAGCCGGAAAGGAACTATTGTGTTACGAGACGGGAACTGCTTGCGGTGGTAAAGTCATTGCAGTATTTTAGCAAATATCTTCTGGGTCGGAAATTCCACTTACGTACTGACCATGCTGCACTGAAATGGCTATTGCAGTTCAAAAATCCAGAAGGTCAAGTTGCGAGA
The DNA here is from genome assembly GCA_927399505.1 of Luperina testacea. NCBI lineage: Eukaryota > Metazoa > Arthropoda > Insecta > Lepidoptera > Noctuidae > Luperina > Luperina testacea. The sequence goes on from OV656771.1 coordinate 9,760,869, forward strand.
TGGATTGAACTACTGCAGGAATACGACTTCGTGGTCGAACATCGCAGCGGAAAATCTCATGGCAACGCAGATGCATTGTCAAGAAGACCTTGTCCTGAAGACTGCAAGCATTGTACTAGACAAGAAAGTAAGGAAGTGGTACCTGTGAGGATGCTCAAGACAGACCTCAACAACGAGTGGAAGGAAAGCCTACAACGTGCACAGCAGGAAGATTCGGACATCAAGCCGATTCTGGAGTGGATGAAGGCCAGAGCTCCTAAGCCCAGGTGGAGTGACGTCTCAGCGATGAGTTCGGTCACAAAAAGCTATTGGGCCCAATGGGACAGCTTGGTGGTTCAGGATGGAGTCCTGTGCCGTAAATGGGAAAATGCTCGGGGAGACAGCTGTCATTTGCAAATGGTTGTCCCTAAAGCTCAAGTACCGGATGTTCTACAGCTGTACCATAATGGTTGTTCAGGAGGTCATCTGGGTGTAAAACGGACTCTACTGAAGATACGAGAACGGTTTTACTGGGTCCACTGTCGGGACGATGTCGAGGATTGGTGTCGCAAATGTACAAGTTGTGCAGCTGTAAAGGGACCCCAGACTCGTAGTAGAGGTGCATTAAAATTGTACAATGTTGGTGCACCATGGGAGAGGATAGCCCTCGACGTTGCGGGGCCGTTTCCGGAGAGTGAAAGTGGCAACAAGTATTTCATGGTTGTGATGGATTACTTCACGAAGTGGCCCGAAGTCTTTGCCATTCCAAATCAGGAAGCTTCGACAGTTGCAGACAAATTAGTTCATGAAGTCTTCTGTCGTTTTGGAGTACCTTTGGAGATTCACAGTGATCAAGGAAGGAATTTTGAGTCCCAAATATTCCAGGAAACTTGTCGAGTTATGGGTACTCATAAAACAAGAACGACTTCTTACCATCCACAATCGGATGGAATGGTGGAACGATTTAATCAGACACTGGAGAGGTACCTAGCGAAAGTTGTGGAAAATCGGCAACGAGATTGGGACAAGCACATACAACCGTTTTTGTTGTCATATCGAAGCGCTGTTCACGAGAGTACATCGGTGACGCCAGCTCTCGCAAACTTTGGAAGAGAATTACGGCTGCCTGCTGACCTGATCACCGGAATACCACCTGATGCCCCACGCAGTGTAACTGATTATGCGAATGACCTGCGGAACAAGATGAATGACATTTATGAGCACGTCCGACAATCGGGCCAGCAAATGTCTGAAAAGATGAAAACCCGTTATGATCGGAAAATGAACAATAAAGAGTTCGACGAAGGTTCACTCGTGTGGTTGCACAATCCAGTCCGCAGCAAAGGGAAATCTCCTAAGCTTCAAGCTAAATGGGACGGACCGTACCGGATTGTGACAAAGATCAATGATGTAACCTACCGGATACAGAAAGGTGCAAGAGGTACTCCTAAGATCGTCCATGTGGATCGACTGGCGCGTTATTATGGAGCCAATAATGCTCGGGACGAGCATGTCTTAGGAGGGGGCAGTGTTGCGCGCCAAAAATAATGCTTGATACATCGCCATGTATCGCCATTAGTTACCACTAGCGCCATCTTGTATCGGGTAGCAGAACTAGTACCTTGGCCTTGGTACTAGGACATTGACCCTTCCTGTAGGTACTAGTAGTTCCGAGAACTATCGACGTCGAGTCAGTCGGGACTGCTATGTACTCGAACATACTAGATGTTTCTAAAGTAGCTCTGTGGGACTATATAAGGCGGGCGCGAGCCGCGAGACATATAGTTTTGAGTAAGCTATACATGCGATAACATCGAAAGCGATATTCGAGTGCGACTAGAAGTGATCAGTAAGTGACATTGTGTTTCTTTATTTGTGTGTTTGACCTGTAATTAGTGTTGGTGAGTAAAGTGTCAGTTTTTGGTTATTAAATCGGTAGTTTTTATTGTCACGAACCCCAAGCTCGTAACAATAATTTATTAGTCGAACTAAAATAAAGTTACTATCAGATTGTCTTATTACGCTCAAGATATTATTCCTATAGTCGGCTATTCCAACATCGTTTATCATCAATCTCTACTTAAACAAACCAATTTTCTGTTTATCTTCGTTGATTAGTATTCAATTTTGGCCGATGAGTGAAAGCAATTAAAACTTTTCAGTTCAAATACCTTCAAACATTTATTTTCACAAAAGTTGTAACAGAGGGAAAGGACAGGAAAGTTATGAGAAAGGATAATAAATATGGGACATCAAAACATCCCTACAGACCAAAAGGATATTGTTGAAGTGTAAATATATATATAAAGCATATAGAAGGCTAGATATTTTTCATAGTTTACAAGAAAAAAAGAAAGGAGGTCCCTTTGGTAGAGGTAGGATAAAAAACTTTGGCGTGGATAATCAATAATAATCACATTAGAGAATTCTTTTTATCTTCTAGACATATGCACACACATACATGTAAATAAAATTGAAGTGTCTGTTTGTATTGTCAAAATAACATCTGTTTACGTAATGCACATGAACGTTTAAGTATACGGTACTTGTAATAAAAAAAACAATTTAAAAATTTTTGAAGTGTTTGTTTGTTTGTTCCGCCTAATGTTCGAAACGGCTGAATCGATTTTGACAGGGTGACTTTCACTGGCAGATTTCCGATGTTATAAGGAGTAACTTAGCCTACTTTTATTGTAGAAAAAGATTTAGGGTTCCGCGCAAAAAATCCCATTGCTTGGACACAGGCCTCCTCTCGGTGAGAGGGAGTGAGCCGTAATCCACCAAGCGGGCCCAGTGCGGGTTGGTAGCTGTCGCTGTAAAATTTGAAGTCATATGACTTCAAATTTTGGGTTCATGGACATGCCAGTTTCCTCACGATGTTTTCCTTTACCGTTTTAAGAGTAGTGATGATGAAAAAATTTACACAAAGTAAAGCGCCAGTCAGGGTTCGAACCTATGACTTACGACTCGCAAGTCGCGGCCATTTCCACTGGGCCACCACTATTCCAATAAGTAAGCGATATTATTTTAGTTTCCTACAGCGGCCCTCCGCTGTAGGAAAATTAATGCTAGTACTTATCCTAGATCTCTATCTAGAATAGGTACGAGCATTAACCTTTTAGTTCCACAACGAGAAGTTAAAGTGCATTTATATTCAGAGCACGTGGGAGTTGGGAGTCTTGGTGTTAACACAATTCAATTGGAAAAGCGGAAAACGGATTGTGTAGAACGGTGTTAGGTTAGAATTCTAGCGTAACCCGATGCAGCTGAAGACCAGTATTTTATATGGAGTGACTGCCTATTTGAACTCCACAACTAGTTACTGAGAACGCGATACACCCGGGTAAGATAGGTTGACAGAATTTTGGGCTTCTGACAACCCGTAACGACTGCCAAAGATTTACGAATAACAGTCATGACCAACCACTTAGCTAGCTTTTCGAGGCCCTCAGGGGTTTCAAAGTGAAATGACCGGTCACCCATCCACAGACCCATCGCGGTAAGCGTAGCTTATCCTTGATCAATCGACCCGTACGGTTGTCACATAGCCACACAAGCTCCTTATATCAAAAAGTGGCACTCCGGGAGTGCCGACAGAAGTGAAAACTTGAACAATTACGTGTGTATTTTTTTATCGTCTTATAAAAAAAAACACGCGCGGTGTCGGTTTCGGTAACAGTGTCGCGAGTTCAATGGCTTTTCCCATCTCAAAAAATAGCGCGGATAAAGAAGTTTTCACTTCAATAATGTCTAGCACATAATCCCTTCAGACAGCTGGCCTGTATTCAGGAGTATGCCTTCAGGGATTATCTAAGCAATTTATTTTTCTCCAATATAAAAATAAATTGTCTCTTTCTTGGTTAGAGTCGATAACTTCGTTATTGGAATCAAATTGAAACGTGATAGTACAGTACCCGGCGATAAATATTGCACATCGATCTTTGGTAAGAGACAATCGGCTAATTTCGGCTTCGTAGAGCGTTATCTCTGTCGCACGAAATACAAACAGTCCGGTATCTATTAGGAACTGTTAAAACAATTATGATTTGCTTCTTTTGATAATTATTTTTATTCTTTGTATAAAATCGATAGGATCGAATAGGTCGATGTGCAATATTTATCGCCGGGTACTGTAGCTAGGTTGCTGGCGGTTTTAAATGAAATAGTTTGACGTTTCTGCATTGTTTTTGTTGTATTGCGATGCATTTTGAATTGTGTAAAACATCATGAGGAAACCGGCATATCCTAGAACCTAAAATTCTAAGACATGTGACATCCAACCCACACTGGGCTCGTGTGGTGGCGTATTGCTCACTTGCTCTCACAGAGAGGAGGCCTGTGTCCCAGCAGTGGGAACATTTTAGGCTGATTACGCATGAATTTATAATAATAACCTCGTAAAATTACCTAATTTTATTACAATACACGACGAACAAAAGCGGAAACAACTGAATAATATATCAAAGCGATGCGAAAATCTACATTTACCACACAACTCGAAACGGAATTTCCTTCCCACATAATACTCTCATCCAAATAATGTTGTTAAAGCATTGTTTTACTTTGTATTCCGTTTTAACCCGCTGGGCTCGTGTGGGTCCAATAAATTCACTTTACAGTCACATCGATCCCAGGTCCCATCTAACTTCGGAAATCCTTGAGGGTTTCACCTTAAGCTACCATAATCTTCGAGGTGACTCCCAGAGGAGTTTTCTCTTAGAAAAATGTACTCGCAACGTGATAAATAAAAACAGCATCATGAATTAATGTTAAGTATTAATGTTCTGGGTTCTGCGGAAGCTCATGAATAACTTAGTGTACGTTTGAATGTGCTTTCGTAATAGAAATATTAATGCTCTATAATCGCATGATTGCTTCACTGTGCACTTAGATTGTAAGCAAAATCAGCCGATACTGTTCTCATTGTCGTTATCCACCACGCGGGCCCAGTGCGGATTGGTAGATGTCACATGTCTTCGAATTTTTGGTTCTAGGACACGGCGTCGTTTTGCTTCACCGATGCTTTGAGTGCAGTGGTGATGAAATAATTTACACAAAATAAAGCGCCAGTCTGGGTTCCAACCTACAAACTCGTAAGGCGTGGCCGAAATCACTGTACTACCACTGCTCCAATTTAATTAGATTATGAGATAATTATCTTATATAGTAACCCTGTGTAGGAGGATAATGTGTATGCTGGCTGTGCTCACAAATTGTACTATACAATTGACTACTATGATATTACTAGATATATGACTTATACTATACATACCTACTTATACAAGTAATAATCAGCCTAAAGCGTAAAGGCTCCTTCAAACAGGCGCGACACGCGATGAAATCGCGCGTGACATAAAGGCACCGCAAGTCGCGCAACAAGCGGTGCCTTTGTGTCACGCGCGATTTGCGTCGCCCGTCGAGCCTGTTTGCAGGAGCCTTAAGGGCGTGTTGGGAAAAGGGTGTCATTTTCTCCCATTCTATGCATACCCATTCTTCCTATAGATGGTAGGCACAAATGTCACGCTTGTGATCACTGAAATGTTGTAAAGGTATATTCTCTGATGTCGGAAATAGGTCCCATGGGAGATAATTTTATATTGCCAGTTCAAATAAAATGTATAAGGGGTCTGTAATTTCCTACCTGCGCCAGTCCCACGTTACTTAGTTAGTGTCGATGCGATTGTGTTTTTTTCTATTTACCCTCTTTTTGTAATAATACCTACTAGTAATTTTCATACTTTAACGATCCAAATAAAACAGTTATACCTTCATAAATATTTTATTTTCCTTTTGATGGCAAGCAGATGCATTAAATCAACCGTGAATGCCTGATACTCAACGCATTCATAATATCACCCTCGTAGTGTAAACTATACGTTAAATATCTATCTGGACGTTCAGTAAAACTGAGTATGTTCCTTTTATTTTATTTGTATTAAATGTTATTGACTGACTGTGGTTTTTTGTACAATATTTATTTATTCAGTGCTTATTTTAGAGCTATGTTTAGGTTTTAAATTTGGTTTCCGTTTAGTTCGCGTGACAAAATATTTCCGTTTTATTTTAGTGTAACTCACACTAAAATAAAACGGACATATTATACGTTAATTCATTTTTATAAAATACCCGCTTAGCATGTATGTTATTTATAGTGTTTTAAAGTGTACCTTTTACAAGTAAACTAAGTTTTCTGAGAACTACATTAACAAGGCGCCCACTTAAGTAAGTGGCAAGCAAACGAGCCATGTCTCCTCTAAATCACATCATGTTCCTTAAGTGCACAAAGAACTTTAGTTGCATCGTACAATCTCCTCGGAAATGGAAAGGAAAGTTCTATGTGATACCTTACATAAGCAGCTATAGTTTCTTGCCATTACATTATCAAGCATTTTATTGTTTTCTAAAGGTACCTATTCGCATAATTTTATTGATGACTTAGCCTGGCATTGCGTATCACAATTTGAAGGAAATTCTTAACCCATTGATCCATTTATTATGTTTGTAAAATTATTATGTGGTATAATTTTTTTAAATTACGCAATTAATGTTGTTGAACTGTCAAAAAAATGAATTGCATCGCTATTATTAGTATATTACGCAAAACTCGTGAAATCTACCTACAGGTTTTTTTTTTACAAACGAACCAATTTCTCAAATTGCAGATTTGCCAACTCTTGCTTTACCAATAAAATTATTGTGCCTTTATAACAATGTCTTATAATGAGGAAATCAATACAAAATCACTTTGTTTTATTTACTTCCAAACACATCACTACAAATAATAATCAACAACTAAAGTACCCTTAGTGCAAAGTTTCTTTTTCCGAGTCACAATTAAGTTTGGGTTCCGACTTCCGAGGGACCCTAACTAAAACGCATAGTGCCAAGTCGCCATCGGGGATACAATTCTTTGTTACATGCAAGGGTTCCGTTTGAGTGACATTTGTAAATCTGATTATTATGATTCGAACCCGTGACTTGGAAAATGCGGAAATTGTATGAGAAGAAATAAAGGCGTTGAATTCTAAAACATGTTACGAAAATAGATGCGTAACCTTTAAAGAAGAATGGAACCTTAGAAAGTCTATCTAACCTTTTGAACATTCGCCCTATCTACCTACTTAAAGAAGCAAGTAAATTCATATTTACAATCGCCGTTCTGAAATAGTTCATAGTGCACTTTACCTACTGTTGTGTTAAGGCTCCTTCAAACAGGCGCGACAAGCGATAAAATCGCACGCGACACAAAGGCACCGCAAGTCGCGCAACGAGCGGTGCCTTTGGGTCGCGTGCGTTTCGCGTCGCGCGTTGCGCCTGTTTGCAAGAGCCTTTATATTGTAAATAATAAATTACATGTCCATTTTACTGTTTCCGTACCTAGCATGGACTGTTTTCACTTAACTAGTGTGATCAAAGGTTAAATTAATTTTAATGACGCTAACATGAATAGTTACAATATTTTATTAGACCCATTTAGGTTAATATGAAAACGATAAATTGTTTACGAGTGGCGAGTTATTGGCACGTAAGCCGTCAAGTCGTAATCTTCTCGTATATTAATTTCGGACTGATATTGTTCATAAATAATACCCCAGAAATACGACTGTCAGTCGGCGATTAATGATACTTTCCCAGCGTGATATATTATGAGATAAGGGGACCTAAAAAGGCCACTTTGTAAGAATCATAAAAGGATAACATTATGAATCGTAATGCACAGTTAACTGTTACGTTACTCGTATAAAATCCTATTGGTGAAGGATTTTTCAGTTGTTTTTATTTGTCTGTGCTAAAAAAACCAATCAATCCAATCCAAATCCAATCCCAATCTCTTTGATTATACCTACGTAGTGCAGCGAAAAAAAAAGAAAAACACTGACTGTCTTCATCATAATTATTATAATTCATGATGTTACCCTTTTATGCTACTGCCAACGTGGCCTTTTTAGGCCCCCTGATCTCTTAATATATAATCAGACAGTTGTTAATTAAGATTTTTCTTTTTGCAGACCAACATGTCGGCACCAACAACGGACAGCACTGAAGCTATCACCAACTCTGGCTATGGCAGCAGCGATGAGACCGCTAGTCTTCTCGTCACCGGTCCCTCAGTCACCGTTATAGTCCCAACAGAAAACAGAACAGTCAAACCAGTTCTGCAAAGACAAGACTGCACCACACACCTACGACCTCAACTGTCAGGCGGACCAGGTAGCGAGGAAAGTGCAACATCCATTAGAATGGAAGAGGGAACCGCAAGGAGCGTCCCTGACATCGAGTTGCAATGTCGGGAACCGGCAGACCGACCTCAGACACTCGTGTCTCCCGTAGCGACATGTTCGCACAGAGGGTCAGTGACCGCGTGCCAATTAGTTCCACAAACGTACTCGAGATGTCGCGTTTGCGAGCGGCGGCAGTCCACGGCACCAATTTCAGCGCTACAACTAGCGCGCTCTGTGTCGAGAGAGAGTGTTCGCTCGGCCGTGCACTACCCTTGCGGCTGTAGTTCGCTCCACGCCGTTAGTACATGTCCGGTCATACAACCCCCTGCGCTACTGTTGCCTACATCTAGTACGAGAATCATCCGCCAGAGTTCGCAGCCTGAGTCTAGCGCATGCGCGGCACACTGCCCTCATCACGCCCACCATCACCCTAGCGCCTCCTTGCGGCAGTTGCGAGAACCAGGTGATGGCATCGCTGGCATCGCCGCGGACTCACTGCGAATCAACGGGGGTATGCGCCCTTTCAAACAGGTAAGTTCCACGATCGGTAGGTGGCGCCACTGTTTTACGAAAATCATACATTGTAGAATTTTTCGTTCTTTAGTTATAAGGCAGTTAGGTGCGTTCAAATTACTCATAGATAGGCGCTTTTAGATTATGTCTACCGAAAAGTTAGCGTAGCGATTGATAAAATCATGGCAATCATGCAAAAATACGGTGTAAAATGATTAGGAACTAAGTAGGCGGTAAACAAGGGTTTTCCTTGTTTTTTTACAGAGCAATTTCCTGGAATGATTTGCTAAAATGATGCAACAGAAAATTATTGTTACAGCAAATGAGTTTCAGCAAAACTGGAACGTTTTAACAAGCACAGAGGAAAAGGCTATCTATTTAGAGTTCTAGGTTAAATTTTAAAGGAAACAGCTGCATAACTATTGTCGAAATGGCTTTGCACAACAAAAGACGAGGTTTGACCTACATTACCCGGTAAAGATAACTTCACACTTACAAAAACATTCTGATCTTAAAAATTGAATGATGAAAAACAAAAAGCATTGTAATATAACTTGTAAATAGTTAAAATTTAGTAGAAATGCTTTTTGGAAAATTATTTTCGCAATTGCTGTAAAGCTATAACGCTCGTCACAACAACAAATATATAAAGACAAAAGAAAAGGTAAAAGTAGTCGTAACTTTGTCATGCAATCAGGCATTGACAGTATGTTCCACCGTTGTGAAGGCGTCTTTGCCAGCTGTTTCAACGTGATGAGCCTTTTCTTAATGTCTGCCTTTGCAACTCACGGCCATTTAACTCGCAGCTACGACACTTAGAAATTTTGTAACACTCTTTCAGGCTCTCAAGGCAATTTCGAGATTAGAATTAGCAAATAGCCACGTAAGAAGAATACTAATCATTTTGGTGGTACACAGTATATCGGTGTTGTAGTGAAAATAAGTAATTGTGTGTATATAGGTGAATCATCTCCTGTGAATATGAGTATTTTGACAGATCATCAATTACTTCCATGGACCGAAAACTTCCTTGACAGTCTTATCCTGGCTCATAGTTAGCGTGATGCAGTTGGCGTGTACGTGCTGTGTAAGGGTCTTGAGACGGGTTTTCCCTTCTAACCAAATCAAATCAATGTCTTTTGGTTTGATTTCTGTTTTTAACCTGCAGGCGGGGCTGCTCCTCTGTCCACAAACCCTGTCGCAGACGCGCCGAGCCCGGCTGAGACGTGCATTCACTGAAGCCACGGGGGATACTGTTAACTACGTTAAAACGGTGGGCTTCAACCTATTGGATTATGCACCGTCGAATACTGCTATCGACTGTACAATTTCCCCGTCACAGACTTATATTGAAATTGAAGAAAATAATAGTAATTTAACGATCAAAGAAGTATACATACACTTAGTTGACACAAAAAGTTTTAATAGCAGAAAAAAGCACAACACTGCATTTAGATTTTTTAAATAGATTGCAACGCAAATTAGAAGCATAGCATGTTAGTGAATAAGCCACGACACAAAATAAGCAAAACAGCAGAAAATTAACATTAGTTGTAGACGAACCCCACATCACCAGAAGTCACGACCCATGTCAGGTTGTACAGTCGAAAAGCAGGTATCTGTGGATTTATCACCAAAGTAATTTGTTAGTTGGCGAATGTGTCGTCCCTATAGCTTCGTCTAATGACCACCGTTAGCCATTCCCCCCACGCCCCTGACATCTTCCCTGGCACCAAAATTGCTTGTCACGAACAAATCGTTTTCTGTTCATCACTTTGTTCAAGCAAAAATGTCATCGTACCATCGAGCACCTTTATTCGAAACTTGACAAATTGGCATTGAATGTCCAGTGTCTTGGAGCACATAAAAGCAGGTACTTTTGCTATATTATTATGTTTTTTCACCTCGATCATAATTTTGTGGATTCATTTTGGAATAAAAAAGTTTAAATGAAAACGTTTTGTCATGGCTTTGGGAACCCATTACTCAAGCAAAATACACAGCACCTACACAATCATTAGCTATCCATTCATTCGCATTGTTTTGATGGATATAGCTAGCGCTATGCACTTTAGATCGATGATTAGATTGCACAGAAATGTCGCTTTTCGATACATGGATGGAGTTTTCTTTTTTGTTGCTATTGAGTATATTATGGGTTAGGTTCCGGATTATGTCGCTATTGTTTTGGTGTAAGGTTTATAATAGGTTCATTTTAATAGGTGAGATTATTTTATTAGAAAAGTAGGTACGCAAAATATTATCTAGGTAAAGGAAAATGCAAACTAAACAACTAAATGTTTACTTTGTATTCATAAAACGCTATGCGCGGATTTTCTAGGAATTTTCAATTTATGAAAGTTCCCTACAAACAACCATTGTCGAGCTTCTTCGTAACGATTCACAAAGAGACTCTTAAAGCAAGTGTAAACACTTGCTTTCCTTAATATATTTTAAGCTTTGATACATGAACGAGTATATATTTACACGTGTGAAGGTTTATTTAAACGTTCCTTGTGTAATAAAAGAACGATTTTTATGACTGTGAGATATATAACTAAATTGCAGACTTCGGTGTAATAAAAGGGGTTTCTGCATGCAAAGTAAGATACCCGTGACATTGGAGATTATTCTGCATCAAGGCACCATCAATTTTATTGTCCGACGATAAAATATTCCCACCTGACGTTTGCGGGAACTCCGTTTTCGGCCATCTAGGTCATTTCATGCATAAATTGCATAATACTTTTAGATTTTTTATGAGATCATCAACCAAAGTTCAAGGTTCATGACGCTTTGTGCCATTTACTAAGTGGATTAACTTGATTATGGCTTAATGTGCTTAATAATAGACATTTGCGATACAATTTGGCAGGAGACCAGACGTTAAGTTTAATTGAGTGAAGTAAATTGGACAGAAAATGTGTTGTCTGAAATGGTTTTGTGTACTCGTACTGACACTGATTAGATTATTTCCTAATATCTGATTACCGTGTCCGTTACTGTACTTGTATTAGGCATTGGTTTACATAAACCAATGTCTAATAAACAAACAAACGTCAATCAATAAGAACATTCTTATTTAACCGAAATTATATTTTAATCTCGTATTATTATTGGAAACAGATAGTTCAGAAAGCTAGTTTGGAAATTTGAAGTATTAGGTTTGAAAACTTCTAATTTAGGCATCCGATGTAGTTCATATTGAAAAATCGAAACTGGATACATCAACAGTAATATACAAATTAATGTGTAATTAAATCTCAAGTAACTTTTAATGCATTAGTCCACTACCAAAATGCTTTCAACAAGTTTCTGCATGTTATATCGAAATACGAAAACGCTAACATTTTCACTAATGGATGCTATTATCGTAGAAGTACCGAATAACAAGTGGATTGGTTCCAGCTTCAATTACAATTCCTTCTGTGCGTATAGGCGTATAACCGGCAGCGCTATAAGATATAACTAAGTTATGACCTTTTTATTTTTCAGCAATCATTAGGTGCCCTTTTATATGCTTTCGAGACACGCACTTTGACAGTAAAAGTGAGTAGCGGTACGGAAGCCCACCTTTATGTCCCAAGGAATAAATAGTTAGAGGAAGTGCTTCATAAAGATTGTATGGGTAATTAATATCATTGCCACATCTTGTTTTAAGTCTGTACCATCCCATTATATATTTTTAATTTTGAGGTTGAACCTGATCAATTGACAGTGGCTGTTTTTACTTAGCTACGAGCCCCACAATCTTGTTTTAAGTCTGCAAAGATATTTCATTGAAATAAACCAAGCAATTTGAACATAACAAATGTAGGAACGCGAAATATTTGCTATTTACGAAATTTAAAGCCGGAATCTCACTGTTTCACTCCAAGAAAACACGCCTATTGTTGGAGCTCCATTCTCCAAGTGTCAGAGCACTGTATAATTAATTTTAATGCTCCTACTGTATGCTTGAACTTGCGGCTGGTGTAAATGCAGCCAGTTTTTGGTCAACGTAAAGCCAAGCTACAATCTCCCTTCATACCAGCCAAGTTCTAATAATTGGCACCAGTCCTACGATATCTTGCCAAATATGTGTTGTGGAATGATTTATTGTTTCCATGAAGTTGTTCCTAAAGGGTGAGTTCTTTTGTCTGGTTATTGAATTGATAGAAAAGGTCGGGTTCGGTCGTTGACTTTACGATGTGTTGCTGAGACTGGATTACAACCTACGTCGTCGGCAATAAAATAAAATTACGTAAGGGAATATTGGCACTTCACATGGAAGCAATTTTATGTGCTCAATTCATCATCTGCCTAACCTTTTCCCAACTATATTGGGGTCGGCTCCCAGTCTAACCGGATGCAGCTGAATATCAGTATTTTACATGGAGCGACTGCCTATCTGACCTGCACAACCCTGTTACTGGGTAATACGATACCCCTTGGTAAAATTGTTTGTCAGACTTTCGGGCTTCTGACTACCCGTAACGACTGTCAAAGATTCACGAATGACAGCCGGGACCAACGGCTTAACGTACTTTCCGAGGCACGGAAGGGTCACGGTATGTAAAGATGGTCACCCATCCACAGACCAACCGCGGCAAGCGTAGCTTAACCTGATCGATCGACCTGTGCGGCTGTTATTATTTATCCACGGGCCCCTCGGGCTCAATTTTATGTGCTCAATTATTATACTCAATTGGATTTTATTTAGTGGAGTTCAGTTTTCAACACAAAACGGATTTAACTCTTTAAAATAGTGTTTGGTTACGTTAACGTTATGGTTTTTGCCGTATATCATGTTCACGACAATCACTTTTGACTAGTTGTATGTGTATTTCATCTGGGAACAGATCCAAAAATAAGTTATATATCTAATCAACTCTTGGAATTCTGCCCGTCTCTGGCCATCGAAATGGTCGTTTGGGATCCGTGTTCTATCTGTAAGCCCCCACAGAGCAATATATTCTGCACTATAGCTTTAGGGGATTTTTCAGTCGAACTTTTTAAGCGATATTTTTATCCGTCATGTATCACCGTTTTATTTTTATCGTCTGCACAAGATGTTTACCCAGACTTATTTTAGCAGACCCTTTTTTTTATAAACAAGTCACCATTCAAAATATTGGATTTCTAGACCACAAATACCCAACTTCATTATCAGAATTCAGTAACTACGAGGCTTTTGAGACCCAAGAAAAATAAACGCGGCAATCTGATTTTTCATTCACGGACACGCGAATAAAGAAATAACCTTTAAAGTCTAAGCCCATCTCTTCCTACCATTACATTTGAATTATAAACCAATTTTTCTTCTGCTCTGCATTATCCCTGTCTTAATGCCATTTTCCGGTTTTGCACAATTCATGTACTTGTGGGGGTAACAGACCTTATAGAATTTCGAATTTGTTTGGACTTTCTTTATGAGTTGGTCTCAGGGGGAGTTTAAAGCCGGATATAAATGTTTCCGCGTTTGTTGAAGAATTTAAGAGATATATTTTATAGAGCTTGTTTGCTCTATTAAATAATTGCAGTGTCTTGTAAACAAACTACTTTAGCTTGTCGTGGTTATTAAGTCTTCACGTCTACGACTTTGGTCTAGACACATTCATTGCTAGGGAGACCATTAACATAATGAATCTGGTCTTGAACAGGTCTCAAGGCAATTAGTCTTTGATTTAAAGTTGCGTCTATTTTCTTTCTTATTAGTATCTCTTTACACATATTTCTCCCTTTATCTTTTTACCGTCGACTATGTGATTATGCAGTGTAAAATTATATTAGCTACCGAATCTCTGCAGATGAGATCGGTATCTATCCATCTCATCTGCAGACTTTGCTAGCAAATTTAATTTTACCACTTTATTTAAACATGAAAAAACAAAAAAGAAGATGATTTGATGTCTTTTTTGTGGGGTCATCGACCGCAGTTTGTACTCACTTGAAACATCGGTTTAAAAAACAGCTGTTTTTTGTGTACACTTTACAGAAGTATCCAAATCTAAACATGGAAAAACAAAATAAAGGCTCCTTCAAACAGGCGCGACACGTGATAAAATCGCGCGCGACACAAGGTACCGCAAGTCGCGCAACGAGCGGTGCCTTTGTGTCGCGCGCGATTTTCGTCGCGCCTGTTTGCCTTAAATCAGAATTTCTCAACTTATACTTCAAGTAAGAACACTCCCAGCGGTCATTGACCCAAATATATTATAAAAAACATCAAATATTTTATATTTTTATTTTATTCTATTTAGATACCGATACCGATCACGTCTACAGAATTTCTCTAAGTAATTTCATTTGGCCCTGTATACTTTTACTAGATGTGTCATTTCTGAAACAAAAATCTAAAAATAATATTCAATTCACTTCCATCACTAAGCTTCATACATTCATCAGATTATACGATCTTGCTAAGAGAATCTCTACACATATTGTATCAAAATCATGTGTTATTAACAATATATTATTATATAAGGACGGTATTGTCTTTATTCGGAATTCGTCTTAGTTGATCGGGTCTTCATTAACCGCTCTTGTGTTGAGATTGATACTCACTCCGATATTGGTATTGGTAACCCATTACTACTACAGCGGTGCTATTCTGTAAAAATCTTACAGTGAAAACTTAGGTGAAGTGAGCGTGGAGTGAGCTGTCAATAGTGACAATTCCTAGCAAAAACAATTTCACTTTACCTAAGTTTTCACGGTGAGATTTTTACAGAATCGACCGGCAGATATACGTTTTGTCTTTGTATACAGCGTGCCGATTTAATGGCGACATTAATTTAACACAAGTATACGGTTTCACGTTTTCGTTAAATGACAATAATTATTAATTTTATTGAACGTTATTATTTATTTATTTGCAATTTTCTAAAATACCATCTTGGAGCAACCTGTACTTAAATAACTGTAACGCAGGGTTATTTGCTGGGGTCACGGTTCATAACACATGTAAATGAAATTAAAATGAATAACGTGCAAAGAGTAGGCGAATTGAAGGAAAGAGAGAGAGCGACACAGGCGGTAGTTTTCAAATCAATAATTATTTTATGTTGTTATAATTTTTATGATTACTGTCCACTAGCCCTACCCATGTATTAAATTAATGTCGCCATTGTAGCGGCACGTTGTATACATAAAGGTAAAGCCTCTAACAATTCCCTCTCATTTGCAGTATTTTAGTTACACCAAATGGCGTCAGTGTGGAAAATCGTATTAAAATCATTCAGCCGTCAGTTATTGCTCCAAATGTGTTTTGCATGCAACCGATTGTGTGCTGATTAAATTTGGCTCCATGCGGTGCAGTGTCGTGGTCAATATGAAGATAATTACACTATGCCACAGAGTAGTCATGTTCATATTAAACTCCACTGAGCGCTAAAGTGGTTTTATTTGACATGTGAAATTCCACGTTAAATGCTTATTTAGGCTGGTTCAGGTACGTAATTAGATAAGGGATTCAGTATAGGATTTCGAAAATTATGTTGCTTTAGGCTGATCATGGTATTAATTTGTTTGCTATATTTCGAGGTAAAGTAATTTTGTTAGTAAATTTTGTTATCGAATTTCTGCGGAGCAAACGATCCTGCCTTCGTTTAAGATATTAACACAGCGTAGCTAGCAGAGGATTTTAAATATTTTTGTTTATCTCTTGGAAATTAATTGACTTTTTTATTCGAGTAGGTACTTTACGTGACTTCTGATAAATTAAAGAAGCGAAGAATTAGAAAAGAACCAAACATTTTTGTGTAAAGAATCTAATTACACTAGCAGAAATGGAAAGAATAACTCGTACATGCCAGGACCTCGTATTTTTCTTCCCTCGGGACTCATCGGGTTACAGCGTATTATATATGAAACACGTGGCAAAAGGAAAAAACTGTAATTCCAATGTTTGTGAAAATATGTTACGATCGAACATTTTAATGTTGTTATTTTTATCGAAAACTGAAATTCCCAAACATTTCTGGGTGTTAATAAATTCATTCCCTACCAAATGCCTATTCACGATGCGTTGAGAAAGTAATATATAAACGACTACAGAAGAAGTAAGCCTACCAAGGAACGATTTTATCTTATTTGAAATTGATTCAGAGCGAATGGTATGAACGAACAGACATCTTTATGATAATAGCACAGACAGCATTTGGCACTGAGCTTGAATCTTATCCAAAGATCATTACTGCTGAGATCATTATGCAAGACGCTAAGACAGTGGTCTCTGTAATGTCTCATTCAGATTAATGTACCAAAATGGTAGAGATAACCACTAGCCAAATATTGTACCCTAGGGTGCAATCAGACCGAATAATACCCAGACTTCAATACTATTAGACTGAATCCTTTTCTGTAGGACACAAACTTATTTGAATATCAAGCAGAATTTCTGCTATTTTCAGTTCATTTTAAATGCTATTTGTACCAGATGCTATTTCAGCATCCAAATATCGGTGGTCATCTGCGATGACTATGGCATGGTTCCAAATCGCCACAATGGGCCCCCATATAGAGGCTTGTCATATAAATTATGCTTTGGATGCGGTCACACAATACGTTCCATTACATTGAACTAATGTGCTCCGATCGGGAAGCGATATGATCGATTTTACGGGTGAGAAGTGTTTTAACAAACAAACATAATAAACAATTCAAATCTGTTAACATAACAGTTCGAATGTGTGTTGTGTTTTGTCAAACACTGCTTTGGGATTGTGTTTAGAATTTCCGTTTTAGTAATGTTAACAGGGAGAATTTATTGCGTTAATTGGTTCTATGCATGTATGTATTAGGAATATGGTTGATTTATATGTATTCTAATACGAGCTGTATAAACCAATAAAGTTTTAATTATTCAGGTTTCATTTTACCTATCAGTTCAATGTAGAAAATATAATACCAACACACTCTGCTTAGTCGAGCTAAAAATCTTTGTTTTAGAGAACTGTAAGCAGTTTGCTTTCTATAAAAGTAAAGTGCATAGTGATGTCAAAAGAAATTTATTTAGTAACTGAAGGTTCAGACTATTGAGGCAACGTTTACAACGAACATACAATTACTAAATACGCTCTTTAGAAATAATAACAGTGATGTACGAGTAATATGATGTGATGATGAAGCGTAACACGCGATACCCTTGTGTTTGTTTACAGTGTAACTAAGCTATTGATTTATGATACAATAACCGGTTACTTAAGTGCTGGGTTTATTGATTATTATATCAAGTTCCACTCTACAGTTCTATCTGGTTGCTACACAAATTCTGTTCTGTACGAAGACAATCTTCTTCATCGACTGTTGTGATCAAATAAATCTTTTTAAGCATTTATAGTTCTTATCATTTCGCCCCTTAATGTCTTATTTGTGTCGTGGACTCGATCTTGCCCTTATCTGTCATCAAATTTATGTTCTTTCTCGTCTAAATTGATCCATTTTTTATATCAACTATATTTCTTTTCTTGGGACCACCGAGTTACTTCATTTTTACAAGATTTTATTTAACTTGCAATGTAACTATGTTTGTGCGGGTGGACTCTTGCAATTCAATTTTGAAGTAGATATCCTCAACCGATTGAGCTAAAATTTTGCATACACGTTTAGTTTGGATGACAACGCATGGTGTACTGTGTGACGTCATTCTCAATTCAATATGGCGGAACACCCAAGATTGCGGACTAGTTATTTTCTAATGCACTCCTACACTAAGGGTATCAAATGAAAGGGCTTGCTGAGAATGCGAATGCGAGTTAAACTCCGTTGCTCCCATCCGTCTGAAATTTTGGTGTACTGGGGTTTTTGGAGTCCTTGGATATGATATTCAGGTCGAATTGTTCGAGTCTGTAGCATCGGTTGGTTAACTTTGACTTATGTAATTCGGTGAGATAGGCGTCAACAATATTGGTTTGCAATCTGTCTAGGAGAAGGATAACTCCAAAATCAAACCCGGAACTGTGTTTCGTAAGGCACAAATAAGCATCAAGCTGAAATAAGTGGCGCATTCCTCCAAACACCCAAGTCAAGGTGAGGCCGTGCCGAGGACTGAGTGGCATCAGGATGTAACATGATGTCGTGAACGAGATGAACAAACTGAGAAACCTGTCCAGCGATAACTAAAAAGTAAAAATTAAATTAAAAGTAAAAAAAAAACTTTTTTAAAAACAAGCTTTTATTTAAATGCGCTAAAAATAATAAAATAAACTTTACTTTTAAAAAGTTTTTTTACTTTTAATTTATTATTTAAATTATCTGAGTGAAGCACTCACCTTAACGCATGGCCGACCATAACTCTAAGAAAGCCACATAATGGAGTCTATCCATTCAGATTAAACGTATAATACACCGTAAAATTTTACAGCCGTAGCCTTTCTTGAACGTTGATCTACAATATTTTCGAAACGTTGGCTTTCGCTGAAAAATTTAAAATATTTTTCGTCACATTCTGTTTACATTTGTCATAAACTGTAAACGCAATCTCACATTTAATATACAAAAATGTGCCCATAAAAAGTCTGCGCATTTAGTATGCAAAATGCTCAACCAGTTTAGTATAATACGCGGGCGTTTTACTGGCGGATTGTGCAAAATGCTTACCTATGCTTCGGGACTGCTAGGATCGTTACTGAGAATCAGGGTTCTACGTTACACAATTTTATTTTTTTCTTGTTTTTTGTTAAGCCATCTGTAGAGGCAAAGGTTTGGCTCTTTAGTATTGAAAGGATTAAAACAAAAAATGTGCTATTCCTGTTTGTTGCAATACAATGTAAGCATATTCTTATCGGTTGGGCGAATGCTAAGAATACACTTTATTTTACTCACATCACAAGTCAAGGTAAGATTTATAAAGTTTTGAAAAAAAAAAATACAATATTCTGCATCTTCAAGCTGAAAACCGAAGTAAGTAATTAATGCTTACGTTGTAAAAGATATTACTAACTGGTTTTCACTATTTTGAGCAATATTTATATGAAAAGCAATTCATTCCATATGCTGTTATCACGCATTTTGTTTGGTATTAAAACAATTCTTGTTGCTAAAATCATAATAAACACACAGTTCAACAGACTGTACCAACAATTTATCATGATGGGAGAATTGAAATGTATCCACAGTGTGGCAATAACGAGGAATTTGCTGTTTGAAACTGAACTCAACGCCTCTTGTAAGCAAGGTTCAAATGTGGTTGGCACACGAGTGTTATAAGGCAGCATCGTAGGGCCGTTGCGGTCACTAACGATCTAAGTGATTGGCGTTTGTTATCGCATTTATAACGAGATCATTGTAGGGCTATTGCCTCAATTAGTTCAGTGGGTCTCGATATGGGTCTAATTTTGTACGGGTTCCATTTAGGGCAATTTCTTGGGACATGTGGTCAATGTTCCCGTTTCCCATTGATATGTTTTTGTGTTATTTTTTTAACATAAGTATAAGGTTTTTGTGTCTGTTTGACTACTACTGAAGTTTTGTCACATCTAATTGTTCATCGATTGTAATTGTTGTAATAGCTGAAATAAGATATTTATATTTATTATTTGGCACATTATAAAGCAATTGACATTTAAGATGATTTGAAATTGTAGCTACAGTTTCACACGAGTCACTCAAATCTGACAAAATCCACCAGCCTGAACACTTCCACTGCCCAAATTTAAACTCTAAAAGCTTAATTCAGTGTGAAAAGTCAACAAAGTCAAATAAACAGTGTAGGTAAGTAAGTCAAGGGCAAAGTTGTAAGCCCAAGGCCGCGTAACGTAAGTTTGTGCGTAATATAAACGAAGGTTGTCAGGCCATTTTGTCAATGAGATAGGGCGGTATTTGGACGCCAACGTTCGATAGCGCCGGTGCCTGCAAGTTGGTGTTATTTATGTGGCCCTTTGAATATATTTTACATTGATAGTATACTTTCAGGGACAGATTTCAATGGGCGTTGTGTGTGGAATGTGGAAGTAGTTTTTTTTTGACATGTGGTGGTGTTCACATAAATAAAGTTGAATAACGCTCATAATTTTATTTGAGATTAGGGTGATGTTATGTTTAGTTTTTTTGGATTTTCTGTTTATTTTTGTTACTGAAAAAATAATAACGGTTCGATAGTTTTAATTTCACAGTGGGACAGGGATTTTCTTCTAAATAAATTGATTTATACAAATTATAACTGGAAATTATCCTGAGGTAGGCCAAGATTTTTGTTGTGTTTAGTTCATGTTTAATAATTAAGTGACCGAATAAAAGGGCTTGAGCTAAATTATGCTAAAATATTACAATATTTTAGCATAATTTAGCTCACATTTATTAGTAAGGTGATATACATATCCCCATACGAATAAACGTATTATATCAGATGAATAGTTACACACCGACTTCTCTCTTTCAATCGTCAGTAATTTGACTTTCGAAAGAAGAAGACAAAGCGTTATGTAACTATACAGACGCTATACAACGTTTATTAGTAAAGGGTACGTCGTTTTTCCTATATACTAAATCTATGATTTTTCCACATTCATCGAAATAAATAAAAACTAGAACTCAAATATAGCTGTGCTTAAAAAGCAGTTTGAAAGTAATAATAATAAAAAACTTGAGCGAACGTTGTTTACGTCAAATAAATCGTTAAACTTGGACCGGGCTACTGGACTCTTAAATGACCAACTTTTAATTATACCTACCCAATATGTCATTATAATTACGTCATTTATTTGGACGCAATACTGTTGAGTCGATACTTGATATTGAGCAAGTTTAATACGTTATAGCTTATAAGTTTATTTTTTTCGGTTATACTTTTATGTTTAATACGGTATCGATATACGTTATAGGTTTTGGGTATCGAAGAAATAACTTAAATCCATCCGAAAGTTGTCTTTACAAGATAGCCATTAACGATAAGACCGCCCATTGTGTCTACCTTTGTAATGTTATTACATTTATTATCTGTAATTTGTATGATGAGTGCTCAATAATACACACGAGCGACACGCGTCAAGTAAGCAACTTGTCGACGGCTGCAGTAAACGCGTATCGACGGCTGCAGTCAATGCGTGTCGACAGCTGCAGTCAACGCGTGTCGGCGGCTGCAGTTACCTCTGCCGTTGACGCGTGTTGCTCGTGTTTATGCACACTAATAAACAGTATTCTATCTTTGATCAGAAAATAGTCTAGTTATAATCAAATTATAACAGGCCAAATCGATTTAAAATTATTTTAGAATATGCAATGAACTTCAAGATTCCACTTAGGTACAATTTAACTGTAAAGACAATTTACATTATTTTAAAGCCTTGATTAATGAATTGATACACAGATCATTTTCTTATCAACGTCCATTGCAATCAATTGCTAGCTCTCTACTAACAAGTAATAAGTACTAGGAATAAAGTCAACGCTACAACTTTTAAGTTTCTCCACAAGTATTTTAACGGGGATGCGATAAGACATCCTGCGAAATTCAAAGGGCTTTGAATGTCGTTGGCATATCTACCTGTCCGCCATTTTGATTTTTTTCAAAATGGCGGCCACGAATGGAACCTATACTATATCGATAGATAAAAAATTAAAAAGGCGTGACAATATTATGGGTAGGTATGCCAGGCTACATATAAAAATCTTCAATCCCCATTACCAACGTTTTTTTTTAAATTTACTGATTAGTGTCTAGCTGTACGTTGATTCAAATATGATTCGCGACTGTAACAAATATGGCTGTATGTTAAGGCTCCTAGAAACAGGCGCGACACGCGATATAATCGCGCGCGACATAAAGGCAAGGAATCATATTTAGATCAACATACAACCCGATCTGCAAAAATTGAATTTCGCAGGCTACCCTGACGTTTTTGCCTTATGAGAGATATTTTGAATACAGTAGGTAAGCAAGAACCTTACTAGCAAAGGTTCACGTACAAATATTCCCAACGTACCTATATATTCAGCTCTAGACAGTTATTCATGCCCAATGCTACGTGGAGTTTCAGCGCAATGCGTGGAAATTCTTACGTTGGTTTATTCAAGCTTGATTTGTTATAGGAATTTCAGAGTTCTTGCAATGGCCTACAAAATTAAATAGAGCATAGATGCTGTAGTTGCAGAAAAACATCTATCTTTAAAAAGATAACTACACGTGCTACATAATGTATTACTATGTATAATTATATATATATTTTTTTGTAGCCTTTTTGTCTTATTACAGGTCAAAAGCGTCCCTTTCTCCTTTCTACCCCTCTCTGTGTAGAGCTAGTGAGGTCCTATCCTGTCCATAGGTGTTAAGCTTGTCCCGTCATCTTCTCTTGGGTCTGCCTCGATGTCGCCGGATGTTTTCTGGGATACTAATGGTGGCCCATGACTATTTCGAGATGCGGCAAACGTGTCCAGTCCAGTCCCACTTAAGCTCGGAAGCTTTCTGGGTAACGTAGATATGAATATTTGTACCATTCAAATTCTCCGACAAACCCGTATGACCGTCTGAAAGTTTGATCAAGCAAAACCAGTAAACTAGCTGTCAAATCTTATGTTATGTTTTGTGATTGGTTTATTGAAGTAACAAAAGCCCGGAATAAGTTGACACGCGTTTTTTGTTAAATTAAACATTAATACTTTGATTTTTTTTTTTTTAGGTATATACAACGTGTCGCTAAAATGGCGTCATTAATTGAACACGTGGGTAGGGCTAGTGGCCATTAATCATAAACATTATAACAACTAAAAATAATTCGTAATTTGAAAACTACCGTCTGCGCCACTCATATATCCGACATAGGGCTCTCTCTCTCTTTCCTTCAATTAGCCTATTCTTTGCATATTATTCGTTTTAATTTAATTGATGCGATGTTATGATCCGTAACCCGGCAAATAACCCCTGCGCTACAGTTTTTTAAGTGTAGGTTGCTTCAAGATGGTATTTTAGAAAATTGTAATAATTTAATTTAATGTTCAATGAAATGAAATGTATTCATAAAACAAAAACGTAAAACCGAATACCGTCTGTTAAATTAATGTCGCCGTTAAGGCGGCATGCTGTATGAACTTAGGGTAAGAGTAAGTTTAAGTCAACAGCATGAATGATGAGGTTTGATCTGCATTCCTACGCCTCGCCGGCTATATAAAATATAAAACGCAAGAAGAATGCATTAGAAATAATAATATTCACTCGAGTGAACATATTTTTATTTTATCTTCTTTCACAAACTGTAGTCTTGAGCACGTACAGTTCTAATGGGCTACATTAGTTTCATTTAGATCCCATTAAACTTCTCGTTAGATGGAATCTTGGTTCTATTTTCTACTATTTCCAGATTAAAATAGTTCTGGAATAGAAAATTTCACGTTAATCTTAGCTACTATAGTGAATAAATAGTATACAAATCAGAATAAACATTACATCAAATTTAATGTTAAGCATATAAAACACCATACGTCCTGGGGGCCTAAAAGTTCACTTTGGCAGAATCATAAAAGGATAACATTATGAATCATAATGTGGCGAAGACGGTCCGTGTGTTTCTTTTCTTCGCTGCACTATGTACCTACGTAGTCCAAATCCAATCCCAATCTCTTTGATTATACCTATAATCAAAGAGATTGGGATTGTATTTGGAATGGATTGATTGGTATTTTAGCACAGATAAAATAAAAACTGAAAAGTCCTTCACCAACGGGATTTGATATGGTCAACTTAACAGTCAACTGCCCGTTATGATTCATAATGTTATCCTTTTATGATTCTGCCAAAGTGGCCTTTTCAGGCCCCAAGTTTTCTTGTTATAGCCATTTTATAATACTGTAATAAGTCGGTAGTCACTCTGCTTAACAATTAATTTTCCTGACGTTACCAATATTTTTCATGAGAGTACGTAACTACACTGAAATGGACATATCTTATACTCGTAGGAACCTCACATCAATATTTAGCCACGAGTATGTGTAATAAAGCAAAGTCGTAAAACGACCTGTCATAGCGCAAAATACTAGCTCAAGATTTTAGATGACAGTTGTGTCCAATACTCGCCGAACAACCCCGATAAAACCCACGAGATTAAAGCCGTAAAAATAGGTACACTTAAACTTACATCAATGTAGATAAATCTTACTTGTGCACTCTGCATGAAATGCTAATTCGTCGAAAGGTTTTATCCTTTTGACGAAACTATAAAAGTTGTTCATTGTTCTAGACAGTTACAAGATATAATATCTTTAAAACTTCGAAAATTGCAAAAAAAGTATCGGTATAGAAAATCGTGTTACAATATTTGTAATAAGTTTTCAGCATCATAATTCCTTGTTTCTACAATTTCAATGCTCCGAGGGAATCCCTAATTAATTCCTTTGACAGCTCTTTTCCGTAATAGCAATTAGTTCCTTTTTGTGATTTGTAAAAGTCTTTCCGCTACTTTCATGTTTCAGTTCATTTTCAACACAAACCATTCCATGAAAGTTAATTATGCCCATAAATAAATATTTTCCGAATTATTGTGTCGAATGGTTTCACCCTTCTCAATGTATGTAATTACATATTTGTTTTACAAAATAATCACGGGATAGATGTCATAACTGGAATCCATAATATTAATCAATTAAAATGTAATTAACCCTCATTAAAATCCCGTGAATCAAATAGAAAAGAACAAAGTAGAACATAAATCCATACTAATATTATAAATTCAAAAGTAACTCTGTCTGTCTGTATGTCACTTTTGCACACCTAAATCTTGATAAAATTTGGCAGAGGGATAGATTGCATCCCGGGGAAGGACATAGAATAGTTTTATCCCGATATTCCCACGGGATCGACAATTATGCGGGTGAAACCGCGGGGCGCTGCTAGTTACTTATAAAGTTCCTGCGCTCTCGACGTTCAAAACAAATATTAAATGGACGTTGGAAGCTAAAGGCCTTATTTGTTCTTCCAGTATTAACTTTGATAAGTACTTAGTTTTTGTTATTACGTGCAGTATGAGTAGTTCCGAGGGTAATAAAGCTGACCTATTAAAAGTCTAGATTTTTTTTAGCCTAGTTAGTTGAATATTTGATCGATGTAAACTGTTATGTAACTATGCAATATAGGACGTGACATAACGTTGTCTATAAAGTTTTGTAGTATATTATTAATTTTGGGTCTGTTTGCCTACCTTATAACTTCAATATCAAACATTATTATTGCCTGCAACTTCGTGAAAACTGGGAGATCAGAAAACTTGATTTTCGTTTGCAAACTTTGATACACAGGCTGTATTTTAACAATGACTGAATTTCTAAACATTATTTGTCAGTGAACCTCTTATAATATCTTCTAAATTCTTCTAAAGATCCTTGTATCTCTTAAAGAGCTGTGTATCAATTTTGGTGTAGGATCTGTTATGTTCCTAAGAGCATTTACGAAATTTGTTAGTCAGTCAACGGACTGCTTCAAAATGCATAAAAAATATAAGCACGTCTAAAAACCGTCCAAATTATTTCGTGTCATATTCCTTTCCTACATAAAATAAGTAAGGTACAAACATGCTCCCGATTGACAAACCAGTTTTCAGACTTTATAATGTTGTTTGCTATGGCATAAGCATTGCTTGCCAAAATTTTCCTGGCAGTTCAGTTACGAACTCCGCAATTCGTACATGATCGGAATATAAGAAGAGAGTGCTCATACTAAAGGCGAAAGCGTCAGGATAACCCGCCAAATAGAATTTTCTTTCGTTTTTTGAAATTTGTAGGTCAGTATCAGGTTGTATGTTAATCTAAATATGATTGGCGGTACGGCCGCGCACATATAATTATTCATAGAATTATAATCATAAAAATTATCAATACAACTGATCTCTTACTTCATATTACCCTATTGAATGCCTATTTCATGAAATACTGACATTTGAGGCTGTAGCGGTATCTACAACGCCTCATGCAAACTACGCGTCAAACTGACGTCACGCAAAATCCTGCATCTTGCAAGCAGAGTTTACCGCGCAACTAGCATACATACCCGTGTATGTCCCGACATCAATCGTCGGGCAGTTGCCCGCCAGACACAACACCCGTCTGGTCGGAGGATCCTCCCTTTTCTATAGAGAATGAGTGAACTTTACACACTATTCCTCACACTTCTATAAGACCATTTCTGACGTATTGCTAATTCTAATGATAATGTAATTTCGTAAATTCATATGTGTAACGGTTGAAAATCATTTTTAAACCAACCTACTATCTGACACTGATACTAGATATGCTAATTGCCGCTCGTAGTGAACAGACGTGTCGAACAATTATTGCAATAAACAAATAATCACTTGCGAAAGTATTGTGACCTAGTTTAACAAATAGCCTAGTACGCATTCTCGTACATTAGACTTGTGTGAGGTGATTTATTAGAAATGACTAGTGTTTAAAAGGAACGAAATTACCTATTTCGCGATGGAAGATAGTCCATTCAACCGGAGTAGTAAATGTGCTCGCTCCCCGCCTTCTACACCTGTGCCTGCAGCGGTTGCCGCTTCTTCCCCTAAAGTGCCCATCCAAAAAAACGATGCCCCTGATGTTGTCAGCACGTCAGAAATACAAACCTGGATGTCAGGTATCGAACAGTTATAGTATTTATGCTTACTTACACTTTACTTTCATCACGCATAATACTATTTATCATCCTTTTTATTTGTTTATATGTTTACATTATACTTTTACTCAATTTTCATGTTGTGACACGTCAATTGTCAAACTGTCAGTTACTTTTTAAATGTCTTTCTAGTTTAGTCTATGATAATTACTCTTTGGTCTAAATAACTTAAATTATTTTTATCAATATGTTTAGCTATTGTATTATTAAGATTATTACGATTGTTTAGTTTAAATAACTTAATTTTAAATTAGATTTATAATATTCTTTACGCACTCGTGGATATGTCTTGGCCGACCACACTTGTCAGATGAGATGATGGCCACAAAGAAGGAATCTGATATTTGAAAAAGGAAGACTACTTGAAAACGAGCTCACGAACAGCTGGAGGCTGCTGGCATTCGAGTCTTGGGACTGAGACATTACGCATCAGAAAACTGCTTGGTTTTGCTGTGACATCTTGAACTGCTTGGTTCTGCTGTGACATGTTTGACTAACCCAGGGGATCCAGCTAAAGATTCCACCTGGGACCTACTACTTCTAATCTTCGCGAGCTAACCTCGTATAACTTGCTACCCTGACGCCTGATTCCCGTTCCTACAGTGCTGTGCTGTTTCCATAACGTGAACTATAAAACTCCAGAGAAAGCGCGCGTGTGTGAACTATAAACTTCCGAGAGTGCGTGCTATTTAGTACTTTTATAATTAGCTGTGTTTATAACTTTCTGTATTTATTCTTCCCTAATAAAATTTATTGGACGGTCTGCTTACCCTCTATTTTAATAAGGTAAAGATCGTTACACAGTGCCTTAATGAGGTCTGCAATATAGCAGCGGACGGAAAGCTGAATGTGGAACAGAAAACCCGTATCAGCAGCCTATGCCGGAAAGTTGGTCACGGGACTTCACAGTTGGCCGTCATGTACCAGTCCGTCAAAGCTAAAGCTCTCCAAGCTCACAACACCATCAAGACTCTAGAAAGCCAACTTGATCTTTCGCAGCAGCTACAGAACCTTAAGCTCAGTATCGAAGATTCGACGAAACCTACCCAGGAGTCTTCTTTTGCTGATATGGTAAAAAAAGGTGCCAACAAATTTATCCAGCCGAGTCACGTAAGTTCTGTCGCCATCTATCCAAGTGACAACTTGAAGAGCAGCGACGAAACAAAGACTCTTGTCCAAAAAATTATCAGCCCGGAACAAATGAAGCTCCACGTGAGAGGCCTGCGTAAGACGAAGAACGGCGGTGTTATCATCAGCACCGAGACGAAGGACGATATCGAGAAGCTGAGACAATCGACGCAGCTAACCAAGTCGGGCGTAACAGTCGACGAGCCCTATAAAAGGAAGCCTAGGGTTGTGATTATAGGAGTGCCATCAACCATGCAGGAAAATGAGGTTTTTACCTGCTTGTACAACCAAAATCTTGCCGAAAAACTTCAGGACTGCAGCCTTGAGTCGTTTTTGAGCTCTATTAAATTAAGCCATAAGTCAGGTAAGAGAGACACTGAGACCTGTAATTTTATCGTGGAAGTATCTGCAGTCATACGCAAAGCCCTAGTATCACAAGACCGAGTTTTTGTAAATTGGTCGTCATGCCCTGTGAGAGACTTTACTTTGGTCACACGTTGTTATAAGTGTCAACAGTATGGACATGCGGCCAAGTCATGTCGGCAGACAACATATACCTGTGGCCACTGTGGTGATCAAGGTCACTCGGTTAAAGAATGTCCAAAAAAGGCTGATGAACCAAAATGCGCTACCTGCCTGCATTTTAAAAAACCTTTCAAACATGTGACTGGCGCTGCGGACTGCCCGGCGAAAATAATGGCTGAAAAATGGTACATAAATTCCGTAGATTATGGTGGCGCCTAAGAGCGCCGTAAATAAGATATTTCTCGGACCTTAATCCCTTAACTTCCACTATGATTAATAATCTAATTGACGATCTAGATAATTTCTCTGTATCTGAGTCCAAAGTTTGTGAAGCGGAAAACTGTAAACAATATCTATCCAGCTACAAAACTCCACTAACCATACTAACACAAAATATTCGTAGTGTCTTTAAGAATTTCGATAATTTTAGTACGTTTCAGCAGCGCCTAAACATAAATTGTGACGTTATTGTTTTAACCGAATGCTGGCTTGCCAAACATTATAACATACCACTAATCCCGGGATACAATATGTATAGAAGTACTGTGAATTACAACCAAAATGATGGGGTGATAGTTTATGCACGAAATGATCTGAATGTCTCTGTTGAGGAACCTGATATGCACGACTGTAACAGATTGTTAGTTAAAATCGGATCAGATTTTGCGATATTAGCATTGTACCGACCTCCGTCTTTTAAAAATGCTAATGTTTTTACTGACTCTCTGAACGAGACCTTACAAGACCTGTCATCCATTAAAAACATGATTGTAATTGGAGATATTAATATCAATATTCTTCCAGGAAGTACTGATGCGCCTGCTCAAGACTACCTCAACCTATGCGCCTTTCATGGCCTGCTCCCAGCACACTGCTTTCCTACACACCACAGTGGCTCTTGTTTGGATCATATCATGCTTAAATCGAATTTCCCTTCACTTGCACTTGTTGTTAACTCAACTATAACCGATCATAATGCTGTCCTACTAACCCTAAATTGTAAATTACCTAACCAAAACACTCGCCAAAACTCGTCAACACTTAATATAAATAAACTTGAAGAAGATTTACGCGTCATCGATTTTGATCCAGTCTATAATTCCGCTGACCCGCAGTTTTGCATGTTGTATGTAATTGATAACTTACGTAATGCTATTCAGAAAAACACAGTCGTATCACAGTTAAGCAACAAAAATCACAATATAAAACCATGGATCACACCTGGTCTTATTCGCTGCATGAAACACAGAGATAAACTGCACATGAAAGCTAGATCTTACCCAGATAATACAGTATTGCAACTTTCATATAAAAGATATAGAAATTATTGTAACGATCTCCTTAAAAAAATTAAGCACACCTACGACAAAATGGCATTGGAAAAGGCTGGAAAAAATAGTAAAAAGATCTGGAAATATATTAAAGACGTTACGTACATTTCAAAACAATATGAGTCATCTTCAGGTTTATTACAAGCTCACTCGTCGCCGTTGGAATCCGCTAACATAGCAAATAATTTCTTTGTTAATATTGGAAAGAGTCTGGCAGAAAAAAATCTGGGTCAATCCCAAAACCTAACGAGCACTAACTTTACATGCAGCACTGCTTTAACATCCTTCGCGCTGCTAGATACTGATGAGTCTGAGGTAGAAAGTATAATCATGACCTTGAAAGACGATTGTGCCGTTGGCTGGGACAACATTCCGAATAAAATTATTAAAAAATTCAAGAACATTTTGGTACCACCACTAACCTACATTTTCCGCATTTGTTTATCTTCAGGTCATTTTCCAGAGTGTCTCAAAAAAGCTGTAATTATCCCTGTCTATAAATCAGGTAGCAAAGATCAAGTCTCAAATTATAGACCTATTGCTTTACTGCCTTCCTTTTCAAAAATATTGGAGAAAATTATAAATAAAAGGTTATTGAAATATTTAGAAAATAAATCAATTTTGTCTGAACGGCAGTTTGGATTTAGGCCTAAAGTTTCAACTGCCGATGCGGTACATCATCTGACTAACTTTGTTGCAGAAGAACTTGACAAGGGTAACCACACAGTAGGAATCTTCCTGGACCTCGCTAAAGCTTTTGACACGGTTTCCATTCCAATACTATTGCGCAAGCTTGAGAGCATGGGTGTAAGAGGCACCCAGTTGAAACTATTCCAAAATTATTTAGAAAATCGTTCCCAGTGCGTAAAAATTGGCAATGCTCTCAGCACTGTTCAAAAAACCACAATTTATGGTGTCCCCCAAGGAAGTATTTTAGGGCCTACTCTGTTTTTGATCTACATAAATGACCTTTGCAATCTAAAGCTAGAGCATGGCACTATCATTACGTACGCTGATGACACTGTTCTACTTTTTTCGGCTGACTCAGAGAATGAAGTCTACAAGCTTGCGCAACACGGTTTCAATATTGTAAATAAATGGCTTAAAAATAATTTACTAACTCTAAACGCAGAGAAGACAAATTTCATTAAGTTTTCGATGCGCAAGCAAATAACACATGTCCCCTCAGCATTACATGCCCATTGTTGCCCAGTACCAACAGATAACCAATGCAAATGTCCTAATATAATAAAAACTCACAAAATAAAATACCTAGGCATAATAATAGATGAAACCCTTTCCTTCAAACACCATATTTACGCTCTAAATAATAGAATTCGTAAGCTCATATTCGTTTTCAAAAAGCTACGATTTATTGCAGATCCAAAATTAATTAGGCAAGTATATTTTGCTTTATGTCAGTCTATTTTAACCTATTGTATAACTTCATGGGGTGGGGCGAGTAAAACTTTGTTATTGACCATTGAAGAGCTCAAAGAGCTATTCTCAAGGTGTCTACTTGCCGGCCTTTCCTGTTCCCTACTAACCTTCTGTATAAAGCTTGTGAGGTTCTAACAGTTCGACAGTTATTTATAATGAGCACTGTACTAAAACAACACGCAGCCCTTCCTTATAACACTGATATTACTAATAAGAGACGGAAAGATATAGTTTGCCCTCAAATAAGTACGAAACATGCTTTCACAGCCAAATTTTATATGTACCTCGGTCCTCTACTCTATAACAGACTAAATAAAAAAGGTAATATCTACTCTTTAAATCACAATAACTGCAAGAAAATCCTTAAGGAAGCTTTACAAACAATGTCCTATGAAGATACAGAGAAGTTATTAATTGTGCTAAAGTAAAGATTGCTCATTGTTTATTTTTAATTAGTTAGCTAAGTTTTAAGTTAGTATAAGTACTATAATTTTATACACCTTTTACATAGATAAGATTAATATGCCAATAATATGATTATTTTATAAATTAATGTTACCTGAAATCGCCTGAAACACAGGTTTTCCTAGTTCAGGCTCAAAATTATGTGTGAATTTAACATAGATTTAAGAAAACTGTATTTAACACCATACCTTATGTTTTTTGAATAAAATTTATTATTATTATTATTATTATTATTATTTTTTATTATTATTATTATTATTTTGAGTGTTTTTTTTTCTCAGCTCTTAGGCTGGTTTTAGCTACATTTACGGGCTAAAGCCAAGTAAATGTAGCGTGTGGTGTGTATTAGGGTGAGTTTTCTTCCTCTAACTGCATGAATTTCCTAACTATTCTGCAGGTGTTTAAGATGGCAGCTTTCTGTATGTTGATATAGACGGACTCTTCTAAGTCTATTTGTTTAAGGCTACGGAGAAGATGGTTGGGAATAACGCCCGTCGTGGAGACAACTATAGGAATAATGTACACTTTTTCTTGACTCCAGATTCTTGTGACTTCTTCTTTAAGTTCAGCATATTTACTTATCTTTTCAGATATGGTTTTTTGTAGGTTATGAGTATTGGGGACTGCAATGTCTATGAGGTATGTGATTTTTCTAATTTTATCCTGCAGGGTTATGTCTGGTCTATTGTAGTGGATAGTCCTATCTGTAAGTATGGCGCGATCGTAGTACATTTTGTGCGTATCATTTTCTAGTATAGTTTGTGGTGTGTACTTGTAGTAAGGAGTGCAAGAGTTTTGTATGAGACTGTGTTTAAGAGCGAGTTTTTGGTGAATGATGTTTGCTACCTGGTTGTGTCTGTGAGTGTAGTCTGTCTGTGTGAGGGTTGTGCATGCTCCTGTTATGTGTTGTATGGTTTCTGATTGAATGTGGCATCTGCGGCATTTATCATTTGTGATGGTAGGGTCTTTAATGATAAATTTCCTGTAGTTTTTGGTGTTGATGATTTGATCTTGTATAGCTATGATAAAGCCTTCTGTTTCAGGGAACAGGTTTCCTATTTTTAGCCACTTATTTGATGCTAATTGGTTTATGTGAGACTGCTCTAGGTCATGAGGGTGCCGGCCGTGAAGAACTTTCTTCTTCCATTCTTCAATTTTTTGTTTCTGCGGGTCATCATTGATAGTGTTTTGTGTTTCTATCTGTTCGTTTAAGTTAAGTGGAGTGTAGTTGAGATCGTTTATCACGATGGCTTTATGTATGTTACTGGTGCGCGATTTTGTGTGAAAGAATGTTTTTAGTCGACTGACTTGTTTCCTGCAAAGGCACTGGATGTCGATTAGGCCCCTCCCTCCATTTTGCCGTTTGATGGTTAATCTTTCTATGGCAGATTTAGGGTGTAAATTGTTGTGTTTTGTAAGTGTTGTTCGTGTAGTGCGCTCTAATTTTTCTGTGTCTGTTTTGGTCCATTTTATAACTCCGAATGAGTACGTTAATACGGGGATGGCAAAGGTGTTAAGTGCTTTAATGAGATGTTTACCTGAAAGTTGGGTCTTACAAACCGCGTTAAGTCTTCTCTTGTACTCTGTAGTTAATGTATTTTTAATTCTTACATGATCGAGTCCCTTTAGCTGCGTGTACCCTAAGTATTTATACAAGTCAGACGGTTCCATCGCTGTTATAGTGACCGTGACATTCACCGTGTAGTCGCCGGGCTGCACCTTGCCTCTTATAATGTGAAGTGTTTTACATTTGTCTAAGCCAAATTGCATGTTAATATCCTTACTGAACTCTGCTGTAATTTCTACCAATTTTTTCATATCTTTTTCTGTTTTGCCGTACAATTTAATGTCGTCCATGTAAATAAGATGTGATATTGTTGTTTCTTCTGTAGTGTGTTTGAGGCAATATCCTGCCCTACAGGCCTGCAGTAAATGAGACAGAGGATTTAGGGCGAGACAGAACCACAGGGGGCTCAGGGAGTCGCCTTGGTAGATACCTTTTTTTATAGATATCTGTCGCGTTGTGACATTACTGTGGTTGCTATTTATTTGTAGAGTTGTTTTCCACTGTAGCATTATATGGCGCATAAAATTAATTATTTTTGGGTTTATTCTATAAATCTCTAATATTTGTATTAACCAAGAATGAGGAACACTATCAAAAGCTTTTTTGTAATCAATATAGGTGCAATGAAGATTTCTGTTTTTAGAGGTGGCGTGTTTATGAATAGTGGAATCTATAATCAGCTGTTCTTTGCATCCCATGTGGCCCTGCCTGCATCCCTTCTGTTCCTCTGCAATTATGTTGTGGTGTTCAATATGAGAGCTAATTTTTTTTGTGATTGCTGATGTTAGTATTTTGTATATTGTGGGTAAACATGTAATTGGTCTGTATTGGGAAGGCTGAGATGAGCATTTAGTTTTAGGTAGCATGTAGGTAATTCCTGTTGCGATAAATTCGGGTGGGTTCTGCTGTCCTAATATGATATCTGTTAAATTTTTTGCTATAGATTTGTGTAATGAAGTTAATTTTTTGTACCAGAAATTATGTATTTTGTCTACACCTGGTGATTTCCAGTTGTGTAATCTAGCTGTTATGTGTGTAATGTCGGACTCTGATACCTCTGCAAATTCCATTTCGTCAATAGCTCTCCATTTTGCCTCTTCTTTCGCTATCCAAGATGCTTTGTCGTTGTGTTGTACTTGTTCTTCCCAAATGCTAGACCAATATGCTTCTAAGTGTTCTTTTGATGGTGCGTCTGTGTTGTTTTCTATTGTAGTGTCGCTGTGTGTTTTCTGTATGTTTCTGTAAAATGCTTTTTCATTTATTGCAAATGTTGCGTTATCATTTTTGCGCTGTATTATTATTATTATTATTACTGACCTGCAAATTGCAAAAAACGTAAGAAATTTTTAATTTCGAGGGCTACCTCAGCACATCCCCCTTAAGAATATAAACCAGATTTAAACTTGTAATGTACTGAACTTGGGTAACAGAGATAAAACATTGCTAAGCAGGGTACTATCTCACTACTGTTCGAGGTCGAACGCACGACTGCTTCCTTGGCCTAGTGGTTGCAAGTGCAACTGATGAGCATGATGGAGGCCTGGGTGTGATTCCCAGGCTGGGTCAACTGTTATAAGGCTGACCGTTGCTACATGAAATGTAGTTTTCTGGTATATATTATATTTATGGCAATAGGCTCGCTTCCAATACATGGACCTTACAATATACCTAACTGCCAAAACTTTTGCATATTGCATAATCCTTCAAGGAATATGAGCGATTTACTGTTTCCAGGAAATCCTTTGATGACGACGGAATGTTTTTCCGTGGTTTTTAATGAAAAGGAATATGTCAGTTGCGGTTTGCTGCATCCACGCGTATTGTGACGGATACTCAAAATAGTATGTGAAAACAAAAATGTTTTTCCTCTGAAACCAGTCTGTATGCATATTTTCTCGTTACAATATGAAATTGATGCATGTTCGATTTGTTTTGCTAGAAATATTAATTCGTTTCGAATATAAAACGTATTTTATGTACATATTTATATGAAACGTAATCAACAATGTAATGTTTTTTTTAACTTCAGCAAATTCCGAGTAATTTCAACATTTTCGTTGTAAATAAATAATTGTAGGTACTCGTACATGTTGTTAATTTTAATGTCAGGTATTTTTGTTGAAAGATAATTTTAGTAATAACGTTATCAGACTGTAACACTTCCCACATACTACCCACACTACTAATCACATTTGAAATCACCTTCAAAAAGGTGATACGAACTCTTTATTTTTGTTAGGCGACCTTTGAAGAGTACCTACTTGACAATTCCAGAGGTGTTACATTACAAATGAGACCCAGAATAAGACAATTGAAACATGACAAGAAATCAAATTCTTACGCGCTCCAATCAACTTTACTCGTCATGATAAATAAGCAGCATAAAAGAACTTGTAAATGAATATTCCTTTTACAAAATGTACTGAAAAGTACCGTAGGCATTTACATTATGGTAAATAGAAAGTTTCCAATTGGTGCCATTGGTACATTTGTGAGTGTTCCATTCCATTAAAGTCTTAATTATTAATTTTGTTTTGTTCCCAATTGGGTCCAAGCTTAATGTTTATTTTACAGTTGAATTGGTTCTTGTAATGTTGTTTCTGCATTAGTTACTGTGCGAAGATATAAATTATGATTTATTATTTTTTTTATTTAATACTTCAAGCATATAAATCTACAGACAAGATAGACAAGACACATCAAGCTACCCGAAACTGACAAATTTTCTCAATCAACTTTGAACCTTATGCTTTAGCAATAAAGTTGAAAATCTATTAAAGAAATTTGACAAATTGTAGTAGCTTGATGTGCTGGCGTCTGTACAAAGACAGACTTATGCCATAGGCATTTTCTACCAGTCAACCCTTGGGTGATGCAGAGACAAACAGTAGTAGGTGCCATCATGAAAATTGAGGAATAAATATTTTAAATATACAGATACACATAAATTTATTAAAACTATTATAATTTATACCTAATTACGTATAAATATAAGCACAAATATATATATATATATATATATATATATATATATATATTATAAATACATGAATATACTAAAAAGAAATACGAAAAATAATGAGAAAATATTAGCGTTGTGATAATGCTGCTAGCTTCTTGCGAATGTGCTCGCGAACTTTAACTTATTACTCTTTGCAAATAAGACAAAAGTGGTTTCCTAAACCTCGTTTCAGGTAGTTGTCAACTTAATACCTATCGAGGAAGTCCTCGGTGTCTGCCCCGTGTTAAGAAACGAAGAAATACTCACGTTTCCCGCATGAAGTCACGTTGAATCTTATTTTAAAAAGGCCTGAGTGATGATGAAATTGAAATGTAGCCAGTTATGGTCTATAAAATCTTTTGGATCTAAAGAACAGTTGAACGAACGGCTTTATTAAAGTTAAATTAAAAACTATACGATGCCACAAAGATTTCGACAAAGGTAAAGAAAAAGCTTTGAGGTTGGATCCAACTTTCCCAATCCTCCTCGTCCTACATACTCGTATTTGCGAGCATACCCGGTATGCATATATTCATCTCATTTTCTATCTTCATATTTTAGCCTTGGTAAAGGAAAATGTTCTAACTTTTTTGATGTTTTAGAAAGGGGTGGTTTTATGTAAAGGATTCTAAAATCCTTTACATAAAACCATTTTCTTCAAACCAATTTCTTTAAAATAATATTCTTGTGTACTTAGGCACACATAAAGAATATTATTTTAAAGAAATTGTTGTGAAAACATTCGTAGATCTTTGACAGCCGTTACAAGCGCAAAAGTTTGACAACCAGTTTTAACAAAGAGGTATCGTGTTACCCAATAACTGAGTTGAGGGGGTAAAATAAGCAATCGCTCTATGTAAAATATTGGTATTCATCTGCATCCGGTTAGACTGGAAGCTGACCCCAACATAGTTAAGAAAACGCTAGGCAAATGATGAGTTGTAAAAGAAGGAAGTTTACTACGATATTTGAATTTGCAACGCTAGTCTATGGAGACTAACATTGCAAATTCAAATATCTTCTTCTTATCTTCTATCTTTTTTCTTCTTGAATATGGATTCACAACTTTGGGTTTTATTACGCGAACTCTCTTTCTTTGTGTAAAGTAAAACAGCAAGGAAACCCACTATAAACAATATAGTAACCTTTGTTTAGGATACGATGGGACTGGCATACGTTGTGCGTAAAAGCCCCTATAAGTAAATAAAGAAAAAAAAATATAGTAACCTCAACAGGGATAGTCATTAGTCAATTTACTGTAGTAGGTAATTCTGTTGGGAAGCTCGCCAACTTAACACCGTATGCTAAGAAGTTTAATAGTGCAACGTGTAGATTGTAAGCTCATGATCTCAGGCCACAGCCTCTCGTGTGCCAGAGGACTGGTGTGCCAGTCCGAAGCCATCAACGCTTTAACAAACTTACCTATAATAATTACTGTTGTGTAGGGCATAGGTTGTATGCCGAAATACCAATAACAATACAGCAATGCTAACAATACCAAGAATAACAATATAATACCAAGAAGAATACCAAGTTTAATAAAATGTCCTTATAATTCAAACACGTGTAATTTTTTTTTTACTGTTGTATGACATGGCTTTATGACAGTAAATTGACAAAGTGTGTAATTCTGATAAACAATTCTTTGTGCCTCTAAACGTGAAACTAGCAGAATAATCGACATCGGCTCAATAATTGCCAAAAGGAAAAAAAGAACAATATTTTCCTGACTGTACCTACATATGTATGTGTCCCTACCTACATAAATGCTAGGGTCCTAGTAGTCTATCGTAAAAAATGTACCGATGTAATCTTACGGAAGACCTTTCACGTGCCTTCTGAACTTTTTATCCGAAAATGCTAGGATTTTTCGCAAATAGATTATAGATTCAGGTCACACATCCTTGTAAAATAATGTATTATTTACTGTACGGGAAACATAATTGACAGATTTATGGGTTTGTCTGTGGATAATATCTGTGTAAACAACTCCTAAAGGTAAAATTTTACTTCTTATTTACCAAATAAAAGTGTGTCAACTTGTTTTTGGCGTATTAGGTAATTTTTGGAAAAAAAAACAACAATATTGAAATACAGGATATTTGTGATTCATTAATATTTTTATTAGGTAAGTGATCGTATCTTGCAACTAGAATTAATGTTTGAAAAACAAAAAAAATATTAGAGAAAAATTTGTTAATCATATAATAGAATAGAATAACACATCATATAGATAATAGAATAGAATAAGGGTAGACGGGCCGCCGGGTACTAGGAGCCAAATGTTTTTTGTGCTTTTCTTGGGGGGTTTGCCATGATCGCCACGCTTGGCAGGCGAGTTGGCGATCGCAGTATGGTGGTGAATTGCGTAGAGAACGCTGCTGCCCATTCTCCGGTACGACCCTTAGTCGCTTTTTATGACACCCGCGGGAAGTAGGGTAGTGCTATTATTTAAGTCCGGCACCAAACAGACTAGTGCGGTAGTACCACACAGACTGAACAGTGCTATCGACTTAAAATCGAAAAAATTTGGAAATCCAAAAGTGCACGAGTCATGACTCTTATTGCTCATTTGATCGTATAAGAAACCAAATATTAGTTAGTTTTTTATTAATATAATTAAACTACTTTGAATAAAAGAGCCATTTCCAATAAGGTTCCTCCAATGTTCCTCCGATCCTTAAAAACAAATTGTTTTTTTTGAAATATTAAGATGTTTTTTTTCGTTTCTACTGCATTAAATAAATTTTTGAAAAGTACAGAATTAATTTCCACTAAATTATCTAAACAATGGTATATAAATTAACTAGGTTCTGTGTACTAGCAGGAGTATAACAGTTGCACAAAGGAGGCAAAAAAAAATTCGATCATAAAGCACTCTGTAATGCTTCGCATTAAGTCGGGTCGAGTCGGGCAATAATGCAATCAATTTCTCCCATTTTCAACCAATGTCATACATTGTACTAGTCTCAAATAAGGCTCCCAATATCGTAGGTAATTAATTCCATGCTGGACGTACATTAGCAATTCTAATTTAACACGTGACGACTATCATCGGAAGCGTTCGATTTCTGGTTGGAATGCATTCGGTACGCCACACTGAATATTTATGGTAATTTTACAGAGATGATGTAGATATGCGAGCTTATTGCTAATACGGCGAAAATTGACACGGATAGGTTGTTTTTTAATAAATGTTTTAAGAGGAAACATGTAAAAATTATGTTAATTTATACTACAAATAATCGTTTGTCATGCAAACGATTATTTGTTGTATAAATTACCATCAAGACGTAAACTGATGAGCTGTTACTTCACGACGCCGCCAGGTACTCAAATAAAATTACAATGCAAAGAAAGTTAGAATTAAGGAATTATTGCGTAGCACTCGTGTAACTTGCTACGCGGCGTAGCTGCTGCTACGGCGTAGCAGCCGTTAAGTTCAAACATAATTCAATCGTCTTTACGGCAGTAATAGCAGAATCACAGACTGGTGTGCGCAACCATGTACATAATTA
The DNA here is from genome assembly GCA_927399505.1 of Luperina testacea. Classification (NCBI taxonomy): domain Eukaryota; kingdom Metazoa; phylum Arthropoda; class Insecta; order Lepidoptera; family Noctuidae; genus Luperina; species Luperina testacea. Next base: position 9,801,138 of record OV656771.1, read on the forward strand.
TATTGTCAATGGATGCATTTTTCATATTCTTTACAGCAAAGGTAATAGAAAAAAAAAACGCTTAACGTAAAGTTCTTAAATACCAGTATAATGACAGCAGAAATCTATAAAAACAGCATAATTATGTTGCAAACTCACTGACATCCTTCCGATACCTGCTCACTATTACATCCATTATTCCATGTTGTTTTCCACGTCTGTTTACTGTTTTGAATGGCAAATATGTTTCCAATAAATCGACGAAACCTTTAAAATTGCACTTGGAATAAATTCCAAATCTATTTTATCACCTATCATTACGTATGCAAAAATAACAGACGTATAACCGAAAAATTGTTTACCGAGGTTATAATCAAGTATAATGTAATCAGCAAATTCAATTCTGAAATAACGTGTTTTTCGTACCAAGAAGCGCTTTTAACAGCTGTATTTTGTAGGACGACGAGCTAACAGCTTGTGACTGATTATAGCTAAGTGGACACTAATGTTCCGTATTATAACGATGCTTAACATCGGGATGCAGCTGCCAAGAGAATGAAATGAGAAACGTGATTAAATTGCAATAAAGGAAATCTTTCGTTCAAATTACTTTTTAGCGTTCCGTTCCCAAAGGGTAAAAACGGGACCCATTACTAAGACTCTACTGTCCGTCTGTCTGTCTATCTGTCACTTGGCTGTATCTCATGAACCGTGACAGTTCTAACTAACTATCACGGTTAAAAATACATCATCTGTGAAAATTTCAACTGTCTACAGTTGAAATTTTCACATATGCTGTATTTCCATTGCCGCTATAACAACAAATACTAAAAACAAAATAAAATAAATATTTAAGGGAGCCCCCCTTACAACAAACGTGTTTTTTTTTCGGAGTTTTTGCCTTGTGATACGGAACCCTTCGTGTGCGAGTCCAACTCGCACTTGGCCAGTTTTTTATACAAGATAAGTGCTGGCCGTCTGTCATGTTTTCTAACGTTAAATCGTCGGCATAAAATCAGCGTTTTCTCTGGCCCACTTTGTCCATCGGGTAAGGAAAAAATACTGAAATGTCAAAGCAAAAATGATCCCCAATTCTCTTACCAAGCATGGTTATTAATGTGATCATTTAAATTGTATAGCATTTTCGGTCGGATGTCCATTGGCTTTTTGACGTGACAAAGTATAATAAATCGATGAAGCTGGTTGCACTCACGAAAAAACATGACTCATGTAGCGTTACCTCGCGGCCTCGCTCTGTAGCGTTCCATGGCGGCTTGAAGTGCAAGCGAATATTAACAAATGCAATGCAACTATTCCATCAGTATTTTCTTATGACGTTGTCACGTTCAACTATCGTCAGTAAACCGACTTTACAGACAACCGATTTTTTTCGTTAAATTACAGTAACAAACAGCACAGTTAATATATGTGACGGAGAAGGTATGCGTGTGTCTCGTTATCATCAGCCATATTTGAACTACTGTGGGCGTACTGTTGGGTAGTGTGGTTACTGCGCAATATAAAAACCGTTTGCAGTTCAAATCAGATTATAATTTCATGAACAACTTAATCATACTAGCGAATCACATACTGTAGGTACACGACACAACCAGATACGGAACGACAGTTTCTGAGCACATGTTGTTCGTACGATGTGTATAAAAGTACTTGTGTACGATGTCCAATGTCAAAGTTTCGCTACACCTCGCTGCAAGCTCTCTTCGACTCCCCACAAATTCAGGCTAGACTCTGTCAAGCGCCACCAGATGGCGCTAGCGTTCCGAATAGTCAAACGAATCACCGGATGCGACATATGTATAATACAGTGTAGGTTGTCTATAAAATTGTATACCAGCGAAAGCTTTTTTTGTGAAATAGCCCATTAGCTTTTGGCGCACTATATTGATGCCATAACGTAAAGTAAAAAACCATGTATTTCGCAGTAAGCTGATTTTACACTAAGCCAGTTAAAGCCACGCATCAAACATCAGAGGGCAAGGCAGATGTGATGTGAGGGCATCATTATCTCCGTAGTCTTCTTCTAGTTCCCAACTAGATATAATGGGGTCGGATTCCAATCTAACCGGATGCAGCTAAATATCAGTATGGAGCGACTGCCTATCTGACCTCCACAACCCCTTTTGATATTTTGGAGTTATTTTGCATAAAGCAAAAATATCTATCAAAAAGAGCGACACGATGTGTTACAAATAATTTTGTGCACTAACAGCCTAGCAACACAATACATACTAAAACTACACAGTACACCCACTATCGCACAATAAAGTATCTACATTGTTTCTATTTTGTTTTGTTTAGTGGTTAAATAAAGCAATCTCGTAAATTGAGAGCATCGAGAGATAATAATCAGTGATAGCGGACACAATGTGCACGTTGCATTCATAAATCATGCTATTTTGCACTTACACTATGAAAGTTAATGCAGTTTGGCATAGTTTATGTTACTATTTTAACTAGATAGATGCAGAATAAAATGTGTGATGGTATTTCCAGCCACTTAAACACATGCAAAATGCAAGTGCAAAAAATGCATTTCGTTGTCAAAAAAGTGAAAACTTACGTATATATAAACGCGAAAGTTTCTGAGGATGGATGGATGGATGGATGAATGTTTGTTACTTTATCAATCAAAATCTAATGCAAGGATGTGGATGACATTTGGCACACACATAGTTTATAACACAGATAACACATAGTTTATTTTGTAGTATTTTATTCACAGTTTATTCCGATATTCCCACGCAATGGAATCTTATGTGGGTGAAACCGCGGGGCGCTGCTTTTTTTTAAATATTTAGGGTAGTAACATTTCTAATTTAATTCATAACTAAACCAAAATCAACGATGATGAATTACCCTTGTTTGTACATTATTCGAAAATTATTATAATTTAATGTGAATTTTAAACGAATGCAAAATAATTTGGAAATAAATCATTAATCAATATATTATAAATAATGAATTCATAACTAAACCAAAACATAAAAACAACCGGAATCACACTAATATTATAAAGGCGAATGTTGGTGAGTGTGTGTGTGTGTTTATACATATGTTTGTTACTTCGTCACGCTCAAACGGCTGGACCAATTTCGATAAAATTTCGTAGCTGATAACCTGCATTAACATATAGGCTTTTTATCCCGATATTCCTACGGGATCGAAACTTATGCGGGTGAAATCGCGGGGCGCAGCTAGTTCATAAATAATCTCTCAATCCGCGAGCTTTTCAGCGCTGCCTAAAACACTGAAACGCTGTGTAAAGCGCTTGTCATTAACGAGGAAGCCATTAATCGGTAACTGAGTGGAAACAGTGCCTTACGTAATGAAGACTTGGGTCATTGACGCCCATATGTGTGCCCAGTTGATAGCAATAGGCCGCCCCCTATTATATAACTGGCAAAATGTGTGTACTATAGGAACACCTCTGCTTAACATTTCGAGTATTACAAGCGTGATGTTAGGGTATGTTATAGAATGATATTATTTCTCTTTTTTTATCTCAAATGATTGCATCAATAAAATAAAACTAAAAGACAAAAACAGCGCAAAATATCTCAATTCAGCGCTGGTTAAAACACTGTATAAAGTGCTTCTCGTTAACGAGGTAGCAATTAATCGGTAACTGAGTGGAAGCAGTGCCTTACGTAATGAAGACTTGGGTTATTGACACCGGCGATATTACACATGATTAATAGTTTCCAAGAGATGACGAAGTTCTAGTTTTAATGTGAGTTTATAAGGCTTGAGAACTTGGTGACACGGTATAGTGATTTATTATGTGTGTGAGTAATCTATTTTTGTTTATAATTGTGTGTTTTACATTAGGATTGTATGAATAAGGTTTTATATTATGATTTAGTTAGATTTTGTCTTGAATTACGAATCTGGCTACACTATAGGTTATCCGAAAAAACGAGTGAAAAATATGATAGCGTAGGCGCTCGGCGATCGCTTGTATTAGAACACGATCTAATGTTGAAAAATGTTGATGTTGATAAGTTTGTGGTTTAAGATTTGTTAACATTAATTTCACAGATAATAAGTATTTTTGTATTGTGGCCAAAGGCAGTGGAGATTCTGATTGTGGTGTGGTGGTGGAGTGAAAGGGAGTGGAGTGGGTGTGGAGGCACTGAAATTAAAAATGAAACCCCATACAAGTTTAGTACAACTGTACTGAAACAACCTGCAATTATCACAATAATAACTATTACAAAGGCGAGAACACCATAATAAACAGAATCTTATGGGCTTACAAAACTTTCAAGCGAATTCCAAGTTTCACTCCCAAACGACATGATAATTGAATACTGAACAATAACTCTGGTAATAATACATGTTTCTCGTTAATTTGTATCTTGAAACTATCTTAACTGTTTCAATTTAGAAGAACATTAGATAAAACTTCTTATTGTAAAGATTAAGTGAAAAATAATTAAAAAATCTAAACTGGTAAGCTAGACAATTGTCCGCCTATTGAACCCGGGCTTGAACAAGGAATGTTGTCTAAACCTTTTAGTATCGTTACAATAATTATAGGGTTAATAGGATAATTTTAACAAATAGAAACATACTTTATCATTATACATATCACAAAGAAACTATGTCGTAATTTAGTATCGTTACAATAATTATAGGGTTAATAGGATAATTTTAACAAATAGAAACATACTTTATCATTATACATATCACAAAGAAACTATGTCGTAATCGAGCTCATGCTTTTGGTGTGACATTGTCTCAAAGATAATCAGCCAGAAATCATCAAATGACCCCTCCCGCTCTGGGTGGAGCGGAAGGGAGTGTCAGACTCTTACTGACTAAAACCCACCCGTGTTCCTTCCTTAGCCCTTTATGTTCCGGGCCAGCGGTAACCTTTTCGGACAATCCCGCTGACCCGGCAGGCTTCGGCCCTTGCGGGCCCTTTCACATGATACTGACATCTCTTTGAGGCGCACGTGGAATACGTACGCGCCGTCCGGCACGAGCCTGCTCCTGATCGGACTATGAGCTACCCATTACTGTCCATCCGCAGGCCTGCGCCTACGGTGGCTGGGAGTCATCGCGCTGCTCCCGACGCCCGGACCGTCTCCCGCGGCGGCGGCTGGGACGGAAGGCTCTCTCCCTCAGCCATCCCGCCACCTCCTTTGCTAGCATGACTGCTTCGCAGAAGGAGGCGTTGTCGATAGCTGACGTTGACGCGTGCCATCCGTGTGTATTCACACTTAGGTCATTTTTAAATGCTAAGTCTAAGGATTTTTGATTAAGTTCACCAACGCAGTGAGTTATTACAGGCGACCTGTGTCAAGAGACATTTACGTTTTGTGCTACAAAATCAGCCTATAATGATCCTTATAGACTCAGGTCTCCTCTTGGGGAGAGGGAGTAAGCCGTAACGTAATCTACCTCGCGGGCTCAGTGCGGGTTAGTAGATGTCAAATGTCTTTGAATTGTTTGGTTCTTGAACATTGGCTTCCACACAATGTTTTCCTTCACAGTTTTGAGAGCAGTGGTGATGAAATAATTCACACAAAGTAACGCCAGTCTGGGTTCGAACGTAGGTACCTACAACTCGTGATTTGTCACTAGATATGTAGAAATAGTTTGTGTATATCCCATTTCGGCCTGAGGCTTAATACCCATCTAGTAACAAGAAAAAAAAAATATGTATAGCTTGATTAATACGTATTTAGATGGTAGTGATTTAATTAAATGCAGGCTTTACAAAATCCAAGCACACACGATTTGTCTAAAATCTCTTTCTCTCTTTTAAAATATGAAACTACGAACGTACCGAAAAAATTGTGTGCAATTTTTTTGTCGATTTTTTTTATAAATACTTCTAGCCATTTGCATAGAAGACTCGTTTTGAATAATATTTGCATATTTATGTCCAACTACTGCAACTTATGTAAAGAAAGCGATGAGAGTCATTATTTGTCAGAGTTCGCTAACTAATTAAGCTTTCATGATCAAAAGAGTCTTATATTTACGAGAGCAAGTACCCGGTTCTTTAGAACTTCAAGGAGGTATTAAAGTATATGATTCAGTATTTAAACTTTTGAAAAGTTAGTCTCTTTTACGGTGTCAGCGAAAAATAAATTTCCTAGCAAATATTCTGAGCAGGAAAAAAATTAATTAATCAGCGCCTGACACTACTCCATACAAGTTTAGACGTGATTAAAAACTTGCTTACTTAAATTACATCAATTTACGACAGACGCTGATTTATTTGACAGGACTAAACTAAAATTTACCTTCTGTCCTTTTCTAAATAAAATAGAAAGAAAAAGATGCATTGAACTTAAATTTAGTTTAGTTTGTGAACAACAGAATCGACACCATTATTTGTTTTTGAGAAGAAACTGCACCGTTTTAGGCTAATCACGAAACTATGGTTTAGTGAAAAACTGCATCATTGGACGCTAAACGCCAACTTGAAATTAACAAGTTAACCCTTATATTGAAGAAACTGCACCATTTTAGGCTAATCACGCAATCAAATTTTGGTTTTGTGAAGAAACTGCATCATTGGACGCTAATTAAGGGGCCAAATTGAAATTATAAGTTTAACCTTATATTTTGTTTTATCGTTGTCAGAGAGTGATAGGTCTGTGAAGTTTGACAGCAAATTTAAATTTCCCCTGTAAATTAAAAAAAGTGAACATGAAACAACACCTTTATACGGAACAAATGATGAAACTTTAAAAAAAAAAGTTTAAGTATCAATATTTCTTTTTAAAATTGAAGGGTGAGCCCCGTATTTAAAAACAAAAATCCCACCCTGAAAAAAAAAAGTGTGAGCCCCGTATAATCGACTTACAAGTACTTCTACTCGATTCGCTCCTAGACTAATCGACTGTCAGTCATCGGGGTGATCATACTCGTTCTATCGTTATAAACTGAAAGCGGCAGGTGGCTTTCACTATTTTTAGAAAGCATTGATCAGCCCATAGATTGCCGTTGCCGGAAAAAGGATTGATAGAGATCAGAGTTATTTCACTTACAACTTTTATAATAATCTCACGTATCTAATGTATACGTTATTAGCATAAGCAGCTTATAATGTTATATTGTTCCCACTGCTGGGTCACAGGCCTCCTCTCTTCGAAAGGCAGTGGGCTATAATTACCACGCGGGCCCAGTACAGGTTGGTAAATGTCACATGTCTTCGATTTTTTTGGTCCTAGGACAAGCCGGTTTCCTCACGATGTTTTCCTTCACCGTTTTATACAAAGTGTAGCGCCTGCGTGGATTCGAACCTACGACTGCCGATCTTCCTCGTAAGTCGGGGCCGTTACCACTGGGTCAACACTGCTCTCTTACAAACGAATACTGTTATACATATATTTCTCCTTAGCGCTTCTGAGTCGAACAAAATTAGAATGTCAACATAGTTTGAATCCAGTTCCTAATAATATCAGTCTATTATAGTCCCTATGTGTTCTGCAGAGCAAAGGCATCTTCTCATACATAGAAGGCATGAGCATTGATTACCACACCTGCTCAAGACGAGTTGGCGATTCCAGACTTATGTAAAATAACTATAAGTCTCCTGACTCATAGTCAATTTACTTAAGTCTGGTACTCTAAAATTTACGATTAGGTATTACATAAAAGTTACAAATTTTACAAGTCCGTGTGCCACAAAACTCTAACACACATAATTGTAACGGAAAATCCTTACAAATATGTAAACTGCAGTGACAAGTCAACAATTTATACATTTTGTGTTACGTTTTGAAAATGCGAAAGAATTGTAGATACTAAATTATTACATTAGTAACAATTTATATTTGTAATTACTGTGTTACGCAATTTGTTCTACAATTTAACAATTTTGCCCAGATTTCCTCACGAATGTATGTACAAGATAAAATCAGAAAGTACATGATATGAAATGAAAAAGTCACATTGCTACTTACCCGGACTTGAACCCTGTGTTCCATTCGCCCAAGATTTAAAGTCAGATAATATGATAACGTAACATATACCACCTAAAGTAAAGGGGTATTCCTCGAAACGCACCAGCTTTTCCGTGGCACACCACAAAAGCCTTATCAAACACCAAGGGCAAAACACGTCTTTATCTGCAAAGTAACTAAAATATTCAAGGACTGCACTAAGTATGAGTAAGAGCGTGGGCAAAATGGAGCCTGAAATAAAGAGCTAAAATCCTTACACAAAGCTATTCCACGGAACGAAATGGTTGCATATTATGTTGTGAAATTGCAACAAATGTTTTCCCGTTGAAGAGAGCCTCAGCAAAACAGTGCTTGAATTAAAAACTTAAATAGTATTATCATTCTCACCACGCTTGCAAATCCTAAGGATTAAAACAATGTTTGAAATACCAATAATTTTGCAGAAGTTTTTTTTCATTCATCTGCCTTCATTTTTATGCCGTCTATTTACGAATGATTGAACCTGTAATGAGAAGTATCTAACTGGTATTAGAAGTTTTCGATGCTTTTTATATCTGGTAATATTACTTTTACCCGTTTTAAAAATATGAATGAATGAGCATTTGTGATAGGTATGAAGTTCATACTATTTTTATAACGAACATAAAACTGTTTTTGGAAGTAAAAATTGGGTTGTTAGAATAATATTTTTAAAAACATATTTATTTTCACACCTTTGTTTAATCTTCCTGAGATTACCGAGCAAAACTGTATTTAACATTATTAGTATTTCCATTTGTTCATAAATACACACAAAAACATGTGGTTTTTGTGGTAATACAAAATAATCCGTGAACCAGTTTTTAGCTTCACAAACGTTTACCTTTTCCACGGCGAACAACGCAGCGCTTGAAGCGTTACATTTTACTTTTATTAGGCTTTACAAAGTGATGATTAATTTCATTAAGTTTCCTGTAGGATTGTTGCGGTTGTCATTTGTACGAGACAGTGATTGCGAAACAATTAAACAATTTTCCGTTGTTATGTAACCTCGTTTTTGTGACGAATTGTGTTAATTGTTGTGTTATTGTTCTTTGTATTTTGTATGAGAATGTAGGGACATAAAATTATATGAAAGTGAAGTTCGTTGAAGCTTTTTTACTGTTATGTAATGACTTTAGCAAAGAACGTATATCGTAACGTATATCGTATATATAAAGGATAGAATCGAAAGCAACCATATTGTTTAGATATAGATATATCCTAACATGACTGTATACCTTACCAACATGGATAAACGTATAGTTTGAAACTGTCAGATTATGTTTAAATCCTCAGCATGCAAGTATAGCGATATGTTCTAACATGATGTAATCTCGTTAGTTCAGCGTATAGCAATTATTTTCCAAGTTACCTTTGACAAGCACGGGTAAAGCGATGGGTTTGTTTTACTGGCTCAAAAGTATATAGATTTTATGAAAGGCAACACGAGAGTAAGTTTTCTGGATGAATCAAAACAATTAATATACGAAAGAATGAAATACAAATAGTGAAGATATTGGATAAGGCTCTATATTTTTACTAAATGCACTGAAAACTTTAACTTAGTAGACAAAAAAAAAAAACAAAAGACATTTATTCAAACTAGGCTGAGAATCAGCACCTTATGTCAAAATTACATACTTAATTAACTACAGTAACTACAGTACTTAACCTAAGAAGCAAACGAACAAACTGTCCAGTCTCATTCAAATCACTATGATATTCGAGTACATGTATTGCCATGGCCCAAGACAACAATTCTCGTTTTATATCTCTCTTTTCAAGTGATTCCTATATAATTTATAGAACATAAAAAGTATAGAACCAATAAATACTAAAAGAGGTAGTCACTGAGACAAAGGACGATAAATATATTTATTACCTATACAAACACACTGTTGAAATTATGACATAAATATACTCGTAGGTAGTTCAAATAAATGGTGTTATATTTTTTATGCTTTAGAAATGTGCTGGAAATATGTCGGTACACTAGAATATTGTCTCCGCGATGTGTTTATTGAATGGTAGTGGTAGTGGAGTGATTTGTGCTACTTGAGGTGAAGTAATGGGGAATTTAGGATATGAATTTGTAAAAACAAATACATTATTTTCAGATAGTTTGATATCAAAAGAATGTCGGTTAAAAATAATATGGGAGTTATGATAGCTATTAAATTAGAAAAATATAATAAATCTTTAACGCTTTTTAATTACATAGTGAACATGGTGGAGTAGCTTTACTTCAAAAACAAATCTCAGTAGGTACTCTGTTAGATAGGATCAGGCCGCAAGGGTTGAATAACGAACAACACAGATAAGATGAGTTTAAAACCGTATATTGGTTTATTACAGTCAGACATACAATGCACATAAAAACACAATGCACATAGAAACACAATACACATAGAAACACAATACACATAGAAACACAATAGAAAACACAATAGAGACAATAATCAAATAATCAACTTATACCAGAGTAAGGGCTTGAGGACTTCTTGCTGACTTTGAAGGCTGAGATCGACTATTCACTGTGATTAAAAACTGTGTCGAAATCCGCCAAAATGTGCCTTAGTTATATAATTTTGGATAGGCACAAGTAGTGGATGACCCTATACTTTGCCCCTTTCATCTAGCCATATGTAGCGAGGAAGCAGACATTTCCTTGCCCCTCGACTCCCCGTTCCTCACCCCTGTGACCTCAATTCAGTTGGACTCGCCCAATACAGAATACAATGGCGAGTCCCGACCAATCACACGGTTTGTTTTGATAATAGTTGGGACTTTGTCAAACCAACTTAGGTAATCAAAATATACTATGTTTATGTTTACTTTTGGTCTTAACAGAACGACCGTTCAACAATAGAGCTTATTGTTACATAGACATAGGACTTGATTTTACATTTAAAAGGCAAGTTTTAATCAATAAACAGTGTTACATATTATAAAGTATACAGGAAGCTGTGCTTCTTAACATTTCCACCCCCTGTAGAAGGGTTCATCCGACTACATTCCCGTCTGTAGGAAGCACAACTACCTTTACAACAGGTCGACGCAGGACCCCATGGTTAGTTCTTACATCTATTACCCTTATTATAGAGTCCGCACCGGGATAAACACTTTTTATGACCCCTTTGGTCCACTGGTTTCGTGGTTTACTAGCGTCCACAATCACTACCACGTCACCCACTTTCACGTTTGGAACGTCACTAGACCACTTGTTTCGTCGTTGAAGCGTCGGCAGGTACTCGCGCAGCCAGCGCCTCCAGAAGAGGTCGGCCAGCGCGTTCGCCCGCCGCCATAGCCGGCGGGAGTCCAGGTCGACGGCGTGTCGACGTGTGCACGGCGCATCTCCCGCGGCAGTGCCCAGCAGGAGATGGTTCGGAGTTAGCACCACTGGGTGCTCGACGTCGCTGCTCACGTACGTGAGAGGTCGGCTGTTAACGGTCAGCTCGGCCTCAGCAAGGAGGGTGTAAAGGACCTCCTCGCGAGGGGCACGCTCTCGTAGCGTTGCCTTTAGTGCGTTCTTGATTGAGCGCACCAGTCGCTCCCAGCATCCACCCATGTGTGGGGACGCCGGGGGGTTGAAGTGCCAGGCAATCCCTTGCCCGACAACCTCACTGCTCAGCTTGTCGTGGTCCATGTCGCGCAAAGCTGCGCGCAGTTCAGCGTGTGCCCCGACAAAGTTAGTGCCACGGTCAGAGTACATGTCTGAGGGACGCCCGCGGCGCGCAATTAAGCGCCGCAGGGCGAGGATGGCTGAGTCGGCACTCAGTGACGCCGCCAGCTCCAGATGGACGGCGCGGGTGGTGAGGCAAGTGAACAGCACGCCCCACCTCTTCTCCCTGCGCCGACCGATAGCGACCTCCATGGGGCCAAAGTAATCGACCCCACAGTGGACGAAGGCTCTCCTTGTGATTTGCAGTCTGGCCACCGGAAGGTCACCCATCTTGGGTGTCACCGGCTGGGCCCTCTCTAGACGGCACCGTTGACAGGCCGCTGTGACGGCCTTGACTGTTGACCGCAGATTAGTCACCCAGTACTTCTCGCGGACTCTGTTCACCACAGCTTCTTGGTTGGCGTGCAGCGCCTCTACATGGTACTGTAGTAAGAGACGCCGCGTGAGCGCATGCTTCCCATCCAGGATAATAGGATGACGCTCGCCAAAGTTGAGCTCGCTACAGGCGCTTAGCCTGCCGCGCACTCTCACCAGTCCGTCGTCAAACAGCATCGGGTCCAGTGCCCGTAGTTTGCTGTTATTGGGCAGGGGGCGTGCCTCTCGCAACGCCACGATGTCGGCTGCGTAGCTCTCTGCTTGCGCCAGACGTAGGAGGCGCAACTCGGCCTCATGCAGGTCATCCATTGACACTGCGGATGTCTGACGCCGTTTGCGGCATCGTTCTAAAAATATGTGTACACGCACCATGACATTCACGGCGCGCGTCCAGGTGGGCAGCCTCTCGTACCGCAGCAGCGGTTCAGCCTGGGGTGCTACGGTGTGCACGCGCTGTACTCTCTCCAGGTCCTGCTCTGCCACCATGTCTCGGTCGGTGTCAGTTGGCCACTGCTCCTGTGGACAGCGAAGAAACGAGGGACCCAACAACCATTCATCATTATCATTAGGCCATTCCATCCGGGTAGCCTTGTCAGCGGGGTTCATCGCCGACGGAACCCAGCGCCAGTTGGCCCTCTCTGACCTCCTATCTATTTCAGCTAAGCGGTGTGACACGTACCTTTGAAACTCTAAGGCATCTGAATTTATCCACTTGAGGACAGTTTTACTGTCTGTCCATAGATGCACACTACTGATTGCTGTTCCTAACTCTTTGACAACTGTGTCAGCCAGTCTACAGGCTAACACAGCTGCTTGTAACTCTAGCCTTGGGACGGATGTTACTTTCTGTGGCGCTACTCTAGCCTTGCCTATCACTATAGCGACATCCCTATTCCCTTCCGAATTTAATCCTACTATGTAAGCTACTGCCGCATAGGCGGACTCACTAGCGTCGCCGAACACATGCAATTCTAGATGCTCTAACTGTAAACCATACCACCTAGGTATAGACACGTCTTTAAGGTGATTCAAATTATGTAGCCATTCAAACCATATTTTGGCTTCTGCATCTTTCAACTTTTCATCCCATTGAATACCCGTGTGCCATATCCGTTTCATCAGGATACGCGACTGTATGACACACGGATACAAGAAACCTAGGGGATCAAAGATTGACATGATAAATCTTAAAAATTCGCGTTTTGTTGGAACTACGTGTCCCTCTACTATAGCTTTAGGTAGCCGTTTGAAGCTCAAATCGAAGGCTAACTCGTCTGTGTTCGGTGACCAAATCATACCTAACGTGCGTTCCGTCGCACCTTCGCCCTTATCTAAAGAGACTCTGTTAGGCATTTCTGTACTTAGTTTGTCGCGCAGCTCAGGAGAGTTAGTGACCCACCCCCGTATATTAAACCCGCCTCTGGCGTGGACGTGAGTCACTTTCTCAATCAAATCATTCGCCTGCGCGGCAGACCAAGTACTGTCTAGGTAGTCGTCCATATAGTGTTTTTCGTGTATGGCGGCTACCGCTTCGGGGTATACATTTTTATGCTGACTCGCATTCTTATTTAATATATAAATTGCCGATGTAGGTGACGACACGGCCCCGAAAATCATGGAGTTCATGACGTATACGTCAGGCTCCTTATTACCGTCAGTCGACCAAAGAAACAGCTGTGCCCCTCTATCTTGTTCTCTAATGAAAACACGTAGGAACATGTCGGCTATGTCACCGGTAAACGCTACAGGCCCTAACCTGAATTTGAACAGCACACCTAACAGAGAGTTGAGCAAGTCGGGCCCAGACAATAAATTGTCATTCAAAGACGTCCCGTTGTAGCTAGCTGCGGCGTCAAAAACCAATCTTAATTTTCCCGGTTTGTTGGGATTCGTTACCCCGAAGTGGGGTAAATACCACACCGAATCGGACTTGACACCGCCCTCTACTTTACTCGCGTACCCTTCTGCTATTAGTCTGTCGATTTGTGCTGTATAAGCTGAAGCGTACACAGCATCTTTATGTAACCGACGTTCTATTCCCGCTAATCGCTGACGTGCGTACTTGTAGTTGTCAGGCAACTGAAAGTTGTCCCGACGCCACAGCAGACCTATCTCCCATGCGCCGCTCTCTGTCTGGCGGCTAGTGGAGTCTAAAATAGCCTTAGCTCTTTCCACATCTTTGTGCTTTCTAGGCACCTCTGAAATTCCTATAGCTTCTAGCTCAAACTGTTTTTTAACTATCTCGTGTAAATCAATTGTTGATTCTACCACACAATTTAGAGAATGTTCACTACTATCGGAATTGCTACCTATAGGTCCGTGCACAACCCACCCTAAACTGGTCAAAGAGGCAACTGGCTTACCGGACTTTCCTCGGCGAGTCTCCTGGCTGATCAGTAGCTCCCAGTTGTCCTGACCCAGCAATAGCAGTGGTCTGGCTCCTCTCATCTCCTCGCAGCCCAAGTCGCGAATGTGGGCATGCTCCGTTATCACTGCGGCGGGCACTGTTTGCGCGGGTAAGTCCAGGCTTTTTATTGTACGACACTTCACTTTATGTGTTTGCCCGTTCGGTCCACGCACTGATACACTAATTATTTTTGACGTTTTGTCTATTATTTCTTGACCGCGCGCACTGTGTAAGGTTAGCGGCACTTGTTTGCCACTGGCGTTTTCAGCTAATGAGTCGTCTATTAGTGAAACGGTTGCCCCGTCGTCCAGTAGGGCGTAACAATGCTTATCTACACCGTTCACTGTTACACATACAGGCATAATTTTCAGTAGCGCCTTCCCAGTGTAATCACTAATATTCGTGACGCTCTCACTATCATTTTTCTTGTCGGCATGTAGCAATATGTGGTGGGCGTAATTGCACGACGCGCACCTACTTGCTCGACAGAAATTCTTGCCGTGTTTCTTTATGATACACTTGAAACACAGTTTATTTTGTTTGACGTGTTGCCATCTTTCGTTAACACTTAACCCAGTGAACTTTTCACACTTGGGTAACTTATGTTTTTCCCCACATAGCGTACATAGCTCCTCTGTTTCCTTAGCTGGCTGGTCATTATCGGAGTGAACGTGCAGCCGTTGAACATTTCTGGTCTGCTTTACAAACTGTACATTATTAGCTCGGGACTTTGTGGCGCTAGCTGACGGTGTGGGCGTGTTCATTTCCATTTGTACATAGTAGGACGTGGCTCGGGCTAGATGACTCAAAAACTCTGCGAGTATTTCTAAACTCGGTGAAACTCGCACATCTATGCCCTGGCTCGTCGCCATGCCCAATGCATAATCACCGTATTGAGCCCGCTGTACAGATGTAAGCTTATTTAAGAGTTCACTTACCAGCTGTGGGTTATTCAAATATCCATTGGCCCGTACGCTTTTCAGAAGCGACACACAATTTCTCACGGTTGTTGAGAACTTTCTTAGTTCACGACCACTTTCAGTTACTTTAGGTAATGCACGCACTTTCTTTAGGGCACACTCAAGCACTAGATTAGGATGCCCAAATTCTTCGTCAAGTGTCTTCATTATTTCCGCTGGGTTAGTAGAGGTGCGCAATAAGTCCTCCACAGCTAGCTTCGCGTCGCCTTGTAGCGATGTTTTCAAGCGAGCTAGGTTTTCGTGCGGCTTGAATTCGTACATTACCGTAGTGTCGTGGTACATATTCTTATACGACAGCCACTCTGCCGGGTCGCCTCTGAAGAACGGCAACTCGTAGGCTTGTTTTGGTACCGGTCGCGGACGTGCTAAGTTCGTTATAGCGTCCGCCAACTGGTCTATTTTTCTGTCACGTGACCTGCTCCTGTCCGCGTCGTCAGCGAACGTGTTTCCCCATTCAGGCATTTCTCTAGCCTGTTCTCTCACTCGCGGGGCACTGGCCGTAACTAAGGGCGTAACGTTCCCTAGGTACGGGGGTTCGCGGAACTGTACCGACGCGGGCGCACACTGAGGGAGCGCAGGTATATACTCGGGCGGCGGCACGGGTGCTGCCACCTCGCGGGAGGGCGCGGACACTTTACGCGGCGGCGACGGGTCGCGGCACACAGCGGGCGTGTGACTTTCACTGATAACGGGAGCCGTTTCTGTGACCCATTCCTCCACACGACGTGTTGTTCCCTCCTCCTCTGAGCCTGAGTCCTCTTCAGCAGCAGCGTCTATCTCAGCGAGATCGACTTCAAGCTTCTTCTTCACTAGTTTTTCTTTCATACGTACCAACTCACGCTCTGCCTCGTACTCGACCCTCCTCCTAAGGAAATCGGCGCTTCTGTGGCCGCTTTTCGAGGAGACGTGGCTTATCACGGAACTTGCCCTCTGTACTGTATCCGATCTCACAGGCGTGAACATATCTCTGTGGTCGATAACACGACCTCCCGCCAGTGGGATCACAGGGACTCGAACCGGCGTTGCAGTTGGTGCAACTGAAGAAGAGCCTGGGGCCCTTTCAGACGGCACCCCAGAGTCAGCTTCCAACTCTCGCCGCTTATTCATCTCTGTCTCTAATTTGCGTAACTTACTCCTTGTTGTAACGGTGCTTCTAACACTCATCTTATTGCGTGCTCTCTGATCCGGCAGCGAAGGACCAAATTGTTAGATAGGATCAGGCCGCAAGGGTTGAATAACGAACAACACAGATAAGATGAGTTTAAAACCGTATATTGGTTTATTACAGTCAGACATACAATGCACATAAAAACACAATGCACATAGAAACACAATACACATAGAAACACAATACACATAGAAACACAATAGAAAACACAATAGAGACAATAATCAAATAATCAACTTATACCAGAGTAAGGGCTTGAGGACTTCTTGCTGACTTTGAAGGCTGAGATCGACTATTCACTGTGATTAAAAACTGTGTCGAAATCCGCCAAAATGTGCCTTAGTTATATAATTTTGGATAGGCACAAGTAGTGGATGACCCTATACTTTGCCCCTTTCATCTAGCCATATGTAGCGAGGAAGCAGACATTTCCTTGCCCCTCGACTCCCCGTTCCTCACCCCTGTGACCTCAATTCAGTTGGACTCGCCCAATACAGAATACAATGGCGAGTCCCGACCAATCACACGGTTTGTTTTGATAATAGTTGGGACTTTGTCAAACCAACTTAGGTAATCAAAATATACTATGTTTATGTTTACTTTTGGTCTTAACAGAACGACCGTTCAACAATAGAGCTTATTGTTACATAGACATAGGACTTGATTTTACATTTAAAAGGCAAGTTTTAATCAATAAACAGTGTTACATATTATAAAGTATACAGGAAGCTGTGCTTCTTAACATACTCATTTTAAAGACCACGTATCTGAATAATTCATTATGCAATTTCATAGCTAATGCCACTGCCTTTATTATCAAAGAGAAATTGTCTTCCAGTTAATGGATATGCATAATAGATGTTAACTTGCCCAATAGCAAGTTAACATCTATTATGCATATCCATTAAATAGTGTGATGTATGTTTAAAATCAGTAGTCAAAGACAATTCTTTGACTACTGATTTTAAACATACATCACACTATTTCAGAAATTTCAATATGAAATGCGTTTCACCCGTAAAATACTGAATGTAATAAACCCTCCGGTACAAAGAAGGCTTTGTAGACCATTTGTTAATCAATTCACCCTTAACAATAATCGAATCAAGCAACAATGTGAACAAATTCATGTTGGAAACACTATTGAACACAGGTGCTGAAAATGTGATCGACGGTCACCGCGTACATCGTCCATGTACACTACATACATACAGGCTGGTCGACCCAACATATGCAATAAATCCGGTACAAGCTACACAAGTTAGGACATAACAGAAATCTGCGCCCATTGTGCACAGACTTGGCTATCCGCCAAAAGGTGCATTAGAGCAGAAACACTTAGCGTCAAACGTTAAAACTTCAACTTTTCATATTGTTCTAGACAGCGTCTGGATTGTTCGCGACTATGAACTTTTCAGAACCAATTATCCTGTACTATGTCTCGTATTTAAAGCTACAGAAGGAGTTGAAGCTAGTTTACTCTGTGAAGCTCTTACTTTAAAATTGTGCCTTATTTATGATCTTCATTGAAATGAGAGTGTGGAACTTGCTTCAAAACGTACTGAAAATAAAGTTCATTCAAAAGTTGAACCATTTTCTAGTGAAATGGATGACTAATGGATGAACTTTCTACCATATACGTGGTTTTGTGAAATTATTCGACTTATCACTGAAATAAAATTATCGAAGTGTTAATGGATATTAGTACTAGTATTATAGTACTAGTAATATACTCTTTTTAGTTAGGATATGGATAGTTTATACGTTGTTCTGTGTTTTTATACTTCTAGCTTTCCGAAGTAATAAAATTTTATAGCGGCAGTATCTGACTATCTCTACCAAAACTGCGGTGACTAGTGTTTCAGAATGACTATTTCGGTTTCGAAAGCTTTGTATATAGAACTTATTTTACTAGGTCTTTCATTTTCTTTTTCTTCTTGGTTTTAGTTAATTGTTAATACTAGTGTTTTGTTTGTCTCATCTCATGTGTCTTTACTTCATTTGTTCAACTTGCTTCTAGCTTTTCTTAGATGTTTTATTTTTCTGATGTTATGTAACAACTGTAAGTACCTATCTTGATTGCATCGTCCTGGTAACATACTTGTTCCGTTCATGAACAGTATGTCCCTTCCTAATTATTGTAAGACTAATCCGAAATTTTGTGTGCACTCGTGGACAGCGGTTCACCGTTAATTATCGGATCATTTGCCAACAAATGTCTGAAAACACCAGTAAAACCACCGGATGAGTTAACTTAATAAAAAAATTATTTCGCCTTTACTGAACACAAAACATGCAATAAATAAATGCTGGATTTGTTCCGTGAAAAAAATTAATTCCGCTTTTAATTCAACTTTAAAACAATATTGGCTTTACTGTTCCAATCGAATGTTGATTTTGAGGAGGAAATTTCGTTTGTGAAACCAACATTTGTTTTGAAGTGTTCTTTACCTTTTTCAATATTAGGGTCCATCCTAATCCTGATAAGTTCTAAAATTTGCTTCAAGCGAAAACAAAATTAAATATCGATCGCTATAACATTATACAAAGTATCATTAAATTCTGTTTTAGGCCTGTTCAGGACCTCGGGATCAGGTGACACAGGTAACTAGATGAGACCTATATTTATTTTAGACTTTCAAGCTTTTGGAAAATTATTTAGTGCTAAATATCGCTTTTGATATGGCTTTGGATGAAATGTGCGTACAATTTGGATTATTGGTGAAAGATTTTAGGTATTCTTTTGAATGTTTTGAATTGACTTTTGGAAAATGTTGAATGTATGGAATGTTTTGAATAGACCAGTGAAACCAAAAGGTAATAGAATATGGTTATTTGCTTGTAGGACCCCTGCACAATTTAGAATTTTAGACAACCCGGTATGATTTGCGTGTGGCTTAGATAATTCCAACACATTGAGAGTACCAATTTCGTGAAAACAAGCATGAAAATCCCCGCATTAATAGACAAATAATATTATGCTATTGGAGATCTTTAAGACTATTTTTCTAAGATAGGCAGTGGAGCGTGTTAACAAATGTAGGTCGATTGAACGGAAACGAATAGAAGGCATTGCGTTAACGACATCTTGTACTTACATTTGCCGGGCTTCGCATGTGGCAGTGCTCCTAATAAGGTAGTAAACGGATTAAGGCTCGTACACACAGGCGCGACGCGACACGCGACACAAAGGCACCGCTCGTTGCACGACTTGCGGTGCCTTTGTGTCGCGTGTCGCGTCGCGCCTGTGTGCACGAGCCTTTAGTGTAGCTTTAACAAAATATGTGTAATTGAGGAATAACGGAGGATTTGTAAATAGAAAGCATGTGTATTTTTAATAGGTGTTTTACTTTTCAGAGATGTTGAATTGTTATTTGAATAAATATCTTTATTTACTTTAACAAAATCTTCTGAATGTTAAAATACTAGTTTTAGAGATTATGGTTTATTATAATTTTCAACACTTTTGTTAATCTATCACTATAGTCAAGCTTATTGAGATGACAAAATAATCTCTAAATCTGGTTGTATATATGAAAACTCTTTATTTACATAAGAACCTAAGTTACACGTGAACATTTTAGTGACTTAGAAACAATTCTCATTTCAGACCACCGACAGTGACAAAGTTCAAAGTACCTTATATACACCGCCTAGATTCAGGCTACAAAATAAATAAGCAGGTAGCTATATACTATCGGGCGCAAGTAAGGACTATTTTAGGACAGACCAGACATTCTCAGAATAGGCTTTAAATTCGCGGCTAGCTTGACGAATTCTAGTAAGTGCAAACAGAAAATTAAAGGAAAAATAACCTATTATCTGGTCTGCAAATAAGGGTAATCAAGATGATTGCTATAAAATCGTCTACGAACAATTTAACTGTATAATGGCAGTTGATGGAAACAAAGGTTTTCCAGTAAAGGAAACAATAGCAGTTATTATTGAGTTTTAAAGGTCGAGGATTATTAAGGTTTTTGGTTTATTTAAGATGTTCATTTGAGCAATGTTTGTTTGATGTTTATTATTTTATCAGATAGTTACAAAATCTATTAAAAGTATCGTGTAGGGTTCTCTGATTTATAGGTAAACGATTTTAATAGATTGTCATATAAAATATCATCTTAATTTATAGATAAAGATAAAGGTAATAAATAACATCGCCAAAACATTTAAATTTATTTTTGAAATTATTGGGATGTTCTTGATTTGCAAAAAAAATAAATGATAAATGACTTTATTTCTGTAAGTAGGTTTGCACAAACACTTCTACACGTCAATCATATTTTAAAAATTAGATGACGATCGGCGTTTCCTGCCTGGCATTTTATAAAAAATTGTAAAAAAATCTCACTCAACACAAACAATACAAATAGAAACCCGAAACGCTGGTTCAGCAACCCAAATTGCTGTTGGCACCGATGACAATGCACTCAATAACTAAATACTGGAGTTGAATTTTCGAACAAACAACTATTTAACGAAGTTGCTTCGCTGTTAACATTTTGCTTGCTAACAAGACAGGTAAGACGATACTTACGCGATGACAAATATGTTGAAAACAATAAGTCCTTGAGTTTTTTTATCCAATACCAGTAAAAGGAAGTTAAACTCTTTACTTTATAATATAAGGTAAACTTTCACACCATGATATTCATATAGACATTCCAAACATTCATTAATATGTTGAAGAGAATTAAAAAAAAAAACAGATTCTTTTTTAATTTACAGCCAATTATGATTATGATTTACAGACACGGGAGAAAAAGTACAACTTATAAGCTAACTTTACAATGTTCATATTCTCACTTTCTTCTTTATCTTAAGGAACAAAAGTTGCTTACTAGCACGTGCAAGTTTTAAGAGTCAACCGAGCAACGTCAGTTGCTATGTGTGCAGTATTCATAGGCGACGGCTTGGCAACAGCATTTGTTTTGCTTGCACAATACTTCCCTCGTAAATTTTTGTTTGCCAGCTTTAAAATTCGAATTTCACCAGTTTTAGAACCACGAATGGCTAACCAGAGAGCAGTGAAGTCCAGTGGTAATGGCACCGACTTATAATCACTGACTTATGGCTTAGTAGGTCGTGGGTTCGAACCCAGGCAGGCACTTTACTTTTTGCAAATAATTTCACCACCACTGCTCTCAAAACGGTGAAGGAAAATATAGTAAGGAAACCGGCATCTACTAGGACCGAAAATTCGAAGACATGTGACATCTATCCACCCTTACTGGACCCGCGTGGTACGTGGCACCTACTCCCTCTCGAATAGAGGAGGCCTGTGTCCCAACAGTGGGAATATTGTATGTTGATTATATAATGGTTAAGCTTTCTTTTTTAAAGTAACACACGTAAACACGTGTGTTTTCCTCAATAAAAGCCTTATAGTTGTCGGAATTCTTCAAATATTTACTCTATTTCCAAGCAAACTGCTGCCTTTGGCCAGTATATTTCTTGCTAATAATTCATCAACGAACCAACAATGCGAATAAAATAAAACTTAGCCCAATTTAACAGAAAATGGGGCAAGAGTCGTGTCGTCGTCGGTTGACCGATTAATTATTCGTTTGCTATCGAACCTACGACGACGCTACTATCGTTGAGACCACGGCAAGACGGCGACATCGATTGCCGATAGTGGAAGACTCCCATACTGTAGGTATCTACAGAAGTTGGTATGGGGTTTTAGTGTCAATGACTTAAATGAAAATGTAAATATAGTTTTGTCTAAAGTTTTAAATTCTGTTTTAATGATGTCATTAGATACTGTAAATTTTACTGATACAAATCGTTTCTACTAATTTCATGTTACCAAGCAACGCACATTCAAAGTTAGAGATTATCAGCCTTATTACAAAACAAGGTTAATCTTTAGACCCATGTTTAAAGCATAGAACCATTTTTAATTTCGAGCTATAATCCGACACAGATAAAGTTCTTAGGTATTTCAAAAACTGACGTTAAACCCGAGTATAAGTTACCCTGAAAAACAAAGGGTACCCTGAATTTTATGACGAAGTGGTGCAATACAATTAAATTGACGGCAAGGACGCAGAATTGGGTCTAAAGGACATGTCCTACGTACCGCCTGACGCAGGTCCTCACCGGACACGGATGTTTCGGGAGATTCCTGCACATCATCAGGCGGGAGGAAACGCCCAGATGTCACCATTGCCAGGATCGCCCAGAGGACAAGGTGGAACATACGGTGGAGGTCTGCCCCGCTTGGGCGGAGCACCGCCGTGTCTTCGTAGAGGCGATCGGCAGCGGCGGCGACCTCTCGCCCTGGTGCAAGCCATGGTCCGGAGCAAGAGGGAGTGGGAGGCAGTCACCTCCTTCTGCGAAGTAGTCATACTAGCGAAGGAGGCGGCGGGATGGCTAAGGGAGAGAGCTTCCCGTCCCAGCCGCCACGGAGGACGCTCCGGGCGTCGGGAGCCGCGTGACGACTCACGGGGACGACTAAATCTCGGCGCTTTGACGTCTTAGTTAAGGAATTTGATACTAGTTCAATGTATGTAGTAGTTTCTAGTAGAGCTCTTTGTAAAGGAGCTCGTCTGGAGATGTACAACCACCAGACCTGTTATGTCACCCCTAAGAAACGTTACTGTGTTCCTATTTGAAGGGAATGAGTGCTGGTTTAATTAAAGCCACATTTCAGTTTTAACTCGGGGATCACAATCAAATGCACCTGCCATGTTTCAAATATTACACCATTTTTTATTTCAAATATTACTTATAGACATTGGTCTATAAGTGGTGTAAGTTACTTACCATCAGAATAACCTGCTAATCATCATCACCTGCTTATCCTTTTCCCAACTATGTTGGGGTCGGTTTCCAGTCTAACCAGATATGGCTGAAAACCAGTATTTTACATAGAGCGACTGCCTGTCTAGACAAATAAAGAAAATACGTTTATTTGCGGTATATGACGGCGATGACTGACCTCCACAACCCAGTTACTGAGTAATATGATACTGGTTGTCAGACTTTCGGGATTCTGATGACCCGTGACGACTGTTAAGGATTAACGAATTACATCCGGGATCAACGACTTAACGTGCTTTTCGAGAGACGGAGGGGTTTTGGTGTGTAAAAATGGTCATCCATCCACGGATCAACCGCGGCAAGCGTAGCTTAGCCTGATTGATCAACCCTTGCGGCTGTTATTACTGAGCCACATGCCTCTCACCACCTACCTACTTATATGCCAGCAAAAAAAAACTGTGACATAATGTTATCAATACGAGTGACTTGTCACTGAATGGTTCTCTCTTTATAAGTTCATCTAAAGGCCGGAAAATATTAATGTCAAGTCCGGTCTAATAATGTCAAACTGCGATCAACCGTTTCAAAGGTCCTTTTGTTCTTTGTCTACATCTAGAAGAGTCCGAGTGACATGTAAAAAATATGTTTGTCTCATTCCACTTCTTGGTTAAACCCTTCGAATTAGATGAAAAAAGAGGAAATCGTAGGAACCATCTTTATTTGCCTATTTTCATTATGTATTGTATGTTGGTTGGTACTGAATGAAACAAAGTGTAATTTCACCTGAACGGATTTTTTTTCACCACACTTTTTATTTTTAAGACTTCCATAAACAGTCGTTTATGAGACAATGTTTTATATTAATTAGCCTACAAACTGCTGGAAACTTGAGCGATTCTCATTTATTTTTCTCTGAAGAAAAATGCTTACTACGTTAACTTCTGAGTTGAGCTGAACATTGCAGGAAAGTCCAGCAAAGCTTATTTGCAGCAAAGCTTTTGTTGTAATACAATATCTGAGATCCTTTTAAAAGAGATATATCTATTATTTCTTCATTGCTGTTGTCTGTGTAGAAGATAGGATTACAATCTACTTAGGCTGCAGCATCTGGTATCCGGTCTTGACTACCTGTGTTGAATAGCAACTGAAGTAGTAAATTTCTACTGATGTACTATGCGTGCCACGAAAGATGAGACTTGACACACCACGTGGTTTGACTTGCGCAGAACACGATTTCAGGTATCTTTAGCGGTATAAGGTCTGAGTGCGGGACGGGACCGGACGTCATAGGGGCAGCGGAAAGAGCGGGGGAGGCAGGATCAAGTCTCATCTTTCGTGGCACGCATTGTATTTGACTCGATCAAGTTCTTTTATGCCTACTTCCATATTCTTACATACAGGGTTGTTTTAAATTGGCTAGCTAAACTCCGCGCTAAAAAGCGCGATGGATATCGAAATCTAAACACGATAAAATTAAAATGATTCGGTGTTTTTTTAGGAGGTCAACGACCGGTGTTAGTTTTGTGAGAAAAACTATTTTCGTATGTTTTATCGTGTTTAGATATGTACCCATCACGACAGCGAAGTTAAGGCAGCCAATTTAAAATAACTCCACATAAATGTTTTCATATTATAAAATCCAATGTTTTTCTATCTGTCTATGCGGCAGTGCGTTTATCAGAACTCGAAAACCTCTCATCCGATTTACATGTTAATTATCCACAGATATGTCATGGTTTTAAGAAATGAATATAAAATAATTCAACGTAAGTAGCGCCGAGGAAAACAGCTAGTCTACGGATAAACGCAGATTTGCAGTTTTTACCTATTAACATTTTCCATTGTTGCAATTTGTTCGCTTCTTCTCATAATTGCTTAAGCTTATTTATTCATAAGTACCTACCTACACTGTTACAAAGGTTTTGTAGGTACAAACACATTTTACCTTTTTGGCCAGTTAGCGGTGCGAGAAATCCCTTCTCAGTGCGTGATTATGTCACGGAAGGAGTTTTTACGCAAATTGCATGGTCGAGGGTTATTTTGGGATAATTAGCTCATTTATTTTTGTATGTTATAAATTGAGAATAACGCGGTTATTGTTTTGTGTTTGCGTGTAAGGTGTTTGTGAGGTTGTTCAATATATTGGGTGTCTCGTTTAACGTTAAACTACGTTACCCTGACCTAAATATCATTCGTAAGAACGATTTTGATTAACAATATTCATAGCTTGAATAATTTCATATAATTGATAAATTCCGTATAATTGGATTGCGAAGTTATTCAGTATTGTATTGTCATTTATACCTTTATCCCCTTGTTTATAAATATTGCTTAATGTTATGTAGGTAATGATTAGCGTTTGCTTAACTATGCATTTTACCGTTTTTGTCGTTTAAATATACCTTAATTTTAAGCATAGTTTATAAACCAGTGGATTTGAGAACACAAATTTTGATCCGGTTGAGAGGGAGTGAGCCGTAATCCACCACGCGGGCCAGTGCGGGTTGTAAGATGTCTCATGTCTTAAAATTTTTAGTTCTTGGTTATGCCTCAAAATGTTTTCTTTCACCGTTTTGAGGGCAGTGATGATAAGATAATGTACAGACGCCAGCACATCAAGTTACACGAAACTGTAAAATTTTCCCAATCAACTTTGAACCTTATGCTTTAGCGATAAAGATGAAAATCTATTAAAGAAATTTGACAGATTGTAGTAGCTTGATGTGCTGGCATCTGTACACAAAGTAAAACGCCTGTCTACGTTCGAACCTGCGACCTAAAACTCGTAAGTCGCAGCCGTTACCATTGGGCCACCACAGCTTCGGCCGTTACTTGATTCCTGATGTAATGTTACCGAATTAAGAATACTAAAGACCTAGACAATAATAAATTAACTCCAGAAGCAAATATTCACAACACTGAACGAGAACGATTTAAAACAATCCAATTAAAGTACAATAAATTTAATTCCGAATAGTAAGTTATGTAACTAAACGGGTTCCAGACAAGGACTCGGCAAGAATCCTGGAATCCTCGTAAAGTAGATGAGAAAATCGCATTCAGCGAAATGAATTGAATGTCTGACGATATTCGGGGATTACACCATTGAATATATTATCCGTTTTCCAACTCTGTAGAAGACCATACCGTTTATAGAGATCCGAGTCTTGTAGATGCACTTATGTCTATTAAGGTAGTTTGTATGTAGGTGTAATCTTAGGATTCAGAGTATATTTATAGAATGGCTTTAATACTTTGAGCTCAGTAGTATACGCGGTTCGCATGTGGCTATGTAGATGGCGTTACAAACCTATTGCAAAAACATTTTGTCTTGGTTAGCCTTAACATTCTATGAAACAAAATCCTTTACTTTAAAAACTAAATACAACATAGTAACAAGTGGTATCAAACAAAAATGTGGCGACGAAACTAAAAACACTCTAGTGGCTAATAATTGAAACATAAAACAAACGTGACGTGACGACCATAAAGTGGGTTACGTTGGGTATAAAACTATGTACTTCTTGTGAAATAACTTGTTTCATTGCACGCTTACACCTTACCTTTAAAGAAGGGTTTGCACCAGAAATAAAAGGGCAATTTACATGTCGCCGGTTTGCGAGAATATCGACGTAATTCAAAATTCTGTCAAATTGAGTTCTGTATGCCAAACAATCATAAATCTTTGATATTTTATCGTGAACAGAGACGCAACGCCAATTTCGCGACAGCTTTCGTTAGAAAGAGACAGCGTCATTATTCATTTGAGAGAAAACACTCGAAGCGTAATCACAAATAAAGGCTCATCTCAGTTGAGCCAATGACAAGCACGGTCGATTCTCGAAAATAACGACGTATTTACAGTTTGGTTGCAACAATTGTTGATTTTTTTTCAAGAATAGTGACATATTAAGTGATCCGTCGTTGTTCCTGATAAAAGTTAAGTATCTTTTTATGTCTTATTTCTATTTACGCCTGTATTCTTGAATAAATATGGGTGATTGCTTATGATATTGTATTTTATTCCGACTTTTTGTAACTTGAGTCTATATTCACGAAAAATAAACAGATTTTATTTCCTCGTAAATCAGAAACGTCGTTATTTTTCAAAAAAATGGGCATGGTTTTGCTTCTTATTACGAAATGCGTCTGTGTTCAAGGAATTTCGGGATAGAAATATTGAGTTAATTTTTTACATGGTATTCATTGATAATTAATTATTTACGTTAAATTATTTGTTTTAGATAATTATCTTTATCAGAGTTATTCAAGATGGCAGAAAGAATGTTATTCTTGGGAAAATTGAAAGAAGCGGCCAGTAAAAATAAAGGAAATGAGGATCAACATGATTTAATGAATACTGAACAAGAAGGTTAGCCTACAATTTTCGTATATTTGCAGTTTGTCTCAATTTTATTTATTCTTTCAACTATTTAAAATATTTTAGGTTCCAATAAACATAAAAGCAGTTTGCCATTAAATGCAACAAGTTGCGATGAAAACATCGCAACTTGTTGTATTTAAATTATAATAACACATCAGGTAAGCAAAATAAAATATTTGAATTCAACCAGTGGAAAGATTTTTCGATATTATTTTTATTCCGATGTGTAGTTCGTCCTGTTGCAAATAGTTTACACTCACGCTAGTGGCTGATCATAACCTCTTGGGTTACAAAAATGTGAGTGTTTCTATCACATAATGGATTGTTCCTCTGGAAGAAACCCGTGAAATGCATGCGATTACGATAACTGTTGCTTTTGGTATTTATTCTGTAAATAAATAAATGTTTATGGAATTTCAGGTAAAATAATTCAGAAGAAAATAAATTGATTTTGCGACAAAGATCACTATCCATATCGTCCATATCGTCATCATCATCATCTAGCTCATCTTCTTCGACTTCTAGCTCATCTTCCTCGTCTTCTAGTTCATCTTCATGCAGCAATAGAGAAACAGAAGAATGTAATAAAGAATCCAATAACATGATAAATTTAAATGAAAAAGGACTCCACGGCCATAGCCTAGAAAATAAAACCAAAGAAAATAAGGTAAGTATAGAGTCAGTAACTGATAATATGAAAGATAAGACTGCAGTAGAAAGTAATTCACAAATAGAAAGTGAACCAAAAGCTATTGAATTGACCAATATGAATGCTGAAAGTGAAGAAAGCAAGGAAGAAAGAGATTTTTCATCGGATGATAGTATCGCGGATCCTAATTATCACATTGAAAGTAATGATTTACCGTCAGATTCGGATGAAACAGTAGAAGAGAATGAAGAAGAAAATATTTCACGTGAATAAAACCAAAAGAGGAAAATGCAGCCAGAACTTTGGAAATAGAATGTAGCAAAACGTCTACGAAATGCAGGGAAAGAATATGTAGGCAAAAATAATAAACTTATACGAGAGAGACGATTAGGACCAGGATGTACAGAAAAATGCAAGTTAAAGTCTAACACAAAGTTTGATGATGAGACTCGACGCCATATTTTTGACGCATATTATAAATTACCTGATTTGCAAAGTAAAAGAACTTTTGTAGCATTCAATATGTCCTCTATTGTCCCGACATTATACATTTCCTTTTAAGAATTAATGTTCCTGTTTTTGATCTTTTTTTCATTACTTATTATGAAGAATTCACGTTTATTTTGATTTAATTTATTTTGAAAAACAGGGTTTTTAATACCTTAATATAAAGTTAGTATGTTATAAAATTATTTTTATTTGTTATACTTATAAGTACAAAAGTTTTAAACACGGTTGTAAGTTTTAATTTGTATTTTTAAAGCTAATTAAATGACATAAGTTGATTTTTATAATTTGGAGTCTCATGAATAAAGACTGATGTCTGAATCCCCCCTTTGTATGACGATTTTATAAATAATTTTAATAAAAGTTCTAAAATGTTTTTATGATTTTTGATACTACGATAAATTTTCCTTTAATCAGTAAAGTCAATCCCTCAATAAATCATTTACATTTTGCGGTATGCACTAAAATATTTACAAAGAAATTAAAAAATGCCATACTCAAAAATCAATCATTTTTAGTTCCGTCGCTATTCTCGCAAACCAGCGATGTATATGATACTTATAACTCCAATTTCTATGGTAATGTTAGAAGGTAGGAAAAATAGTGGGTGTATATTTTGAGCTAGTTGAAGGAAACACCGAAGGGATAAAGATTATTATTCTAGCATAATCTTTACCCCTAGCTCTTTTTGGAGAGCATGAAAAAGCCTTCTCGTGTAGCGCAGTTTGTTCCGCCGCGCCAGTTACTCAACTGAACAGTGAACTGAGCGCTCGGCAACACCTTATTTAACTGACCAATTCTTCCCTTGCGGTGGTAGGTCTAACGCCCGCCTGGTTTACGAGTCCGGCGTCAAGCAGCCTGCTGAGTTTCATCGATGGGAGTTCCAATTCCATAGGCAAAGGCAGACCTCATCCATCACTTTCCATCAGGCGTGATCGAGGTCAAAAACTTTTTACAAACAGTTTTCTCACTCAAGAATATCTGAATAACTTTATGAATACTACTACCTATACCGATTATGTAAACACAATCTTAATAATAATTACATAACCTTTGGGACCTCCTCAAAGTATAAAATAAAATGTTTCCCTACAGCATACGTTACAGAATCTCATATTCAACGAATTTAAATTCCAGTCGGGTCACATATAGTCACTTTTAAAAATTTGTCTCCAGCTTCCTATCCTTACATCTGGGGTCTTAGAAACAGTTTGTAGTAACTGTGCTTACGATTTTATCGGAATTCCTCTGCGTAGCGTTATCGCGTAGCGTTATCATTATTTCCGGGTTCTTCTTAGTTGAGTAGAATATTGTATATTTTTTGTATCTTTTGTTTTCTTTCTATGGCATCTTTATAAAGTTGTCTTATGTAGTAGCTATTTGTTTAGTGTAACCAAAATCTTACATTCTTTGTACTTTACATTCCTTTTAAAATGTGGAATAAGCATTTTAATATAATTTGTATCTAGAAATAACTAAGAATCTTTGTACAATAATAGGTACATAATTAGGTAAATTCCTTATAAATCACAACAATAGTGAAGTTTCGCACTCGTTTATCATGTTTAATATTTTAATATACATTGGTTTTCGCTAGCCACATGGAATTTTAATATATATTTAAGTCTATGAATATTGCATTAAAATGATACAATAAGATCAGCTGAGAAATACGATGAAGTCAAGTCCGTTAAAAACAAAGGGGAGTAGACAGCAGGCTTTTAAAATTTAAGTCAGCGCTATTATCCCCTTTGAACAATACCGAAGCAATGAAATGCGAGAGTTATACTTCTACGGCTTAAGACATTTTTTTTTCTCAAAAGAATACAATTCACTTATCATGAGAAAAACAAGTTTATCTTAATACTTGCTACACGAACTTATGATGAACGGTTGGCACTCGTAAATAAACCTGAAAGATTGTGTTTTTTTGGTTCTCATTTATTGTATTTTTTTTAACCCAGTCCTATTCTTAAAGGCTCCTTCAAACAGGCACGTCACGCGATGAAATCGCGTGTCGCGCCTGTTTTTAGGAGCCTTAACATAACGTTTAAAATTAATTTGTACTAAGAGGAACTTTAAAATTTGCCAACGAACATTCACTTAATCACATTGAAATCCTACAAAAGAAAATTCGAACTAAGTGCCATGTAGATGTTACATTTACAACACTTACATAATCCAATAAAACCTACTGATATGTATCTGATATTCCACTGATTCCATTATAATGACGACGGATGATTAACAACACAAAAAAAGAATTGCTTGCCGATAAACGTACTGTGAAAACCTAGCAATTAATGCATACCATTTTATTTACATTTTGTTGCTGAATACAATCTATTACCATACTAAATGACAAAACTACACTTCAGTCTCAACCTGAAAAGAACTTTAGTTCGGTGTATTTAGATGGTGTTTTGTTTGGGAATTAACCTTGTCGTAATTCTTGTTATATAAGATAGTGGGTAAATGTTTCACTTGGGCGAGGCTTTGGGTAATAAAATGAATGTTTTCCTGTGTCTGGACGTCGATAGCTATGCGTGCTGTGAAATTTCGGCGGTAGTAACTCAAGAGGAATTTCGCTTAGAATTTTCGTTGCTCGTATACCTATACTTTCGTACTATTCCTATGCTAATGTACCTGCTGTAAATATAGCATGACCTATATTGAGGTCATAAGGTTAATTAGGCATTATTTTTGTTTTCGTTTTAGGTAGTGTCTAAAAGAAAAAAAAACTGGTTTATTTATAGACTTTAATAAACGACAAAGACGTGTGAAACGAAATATCTAGCAATAAAAATACCTTGCTTAAGAGACATGATTCTAAAATATACTCAACTTGATAGGTTCTTTATTTTTTTTTTAAGTAAAACTAGGTATTTAAAATAGATACATTTATTTATTTATATATATACGTATTATTCTAAATCGACATCTAGTGTTTGGTTATTAAAAAATCAACCTCACTCGAATGAATAATATAAATCGCCACTATTGCATTAGGAAACGATTCATAATTTTTGTTCTGGGGCATGAGGGAACGCTCTATAAATATTCCAGACTAAAAGCTTTACCGGAATAGCAGATAAGCCCGTTTTACCCTGTCTACGAGTGTTCCGGATAGACCGATGTTTGTTTTATTCAGCTTTCAAATTTGATCAGGAGTGCACTATACATTAAGAATTATGCTTGGAATTGCTATAGGTACATGAGGTTAGATTAAAATAGAGACATAGACAAATTTACTTAAAGCAATTAGGATTTTCTAAAATCGATTTTGGAATATTAATAGAGCAGGCACTGTGTTTGACATTTCATTTCATCATCATTTTTTTTTTTTTATTTATTTATCATATGACATATTTCCTTTGCCATCATCTGCTTAGCCTTTCCCAACTATGTTGGGGTCAGCTTCCAGTCTAACTGGATGCAGCTGAATACCAGTATTTTTACATGGAGCGACTGCCTATCTGACCTCCACAACTCAGTTACTGGGTAATACGATACTGGGTTACTGGTTATCAGACTTTCGGGCTTCTGACGACCCATAACGACTGTCAAAGAGCCACGAATGACAGCCAGGACCAACGGTTTAACGTGCTTTCCGAGGAAATCTGAAGATGGGCACCTATCTACTGACCAACTGCGGCAAGCGTAGCTTAACCTGATCGATCGACCCGTGCGGCTGGTATTCCTTAGCCACAAGCCCATTCCATTTCCACGTTTAAAACAAAATGAAAATAAACAAGAAGATTCTAAAATTGGACTCTAAAATAATTGTGTGTGAATTTAAATACCTACTATCCAAAAAACAATGACAGCAAAAAGCTGTTTGACCAAATAAAAAAATGACAAACAGTAACGAACACCCTTCCATTTCTGCGGAGTCGAAAAAAGTGCCGATTGGATTTTGTTATTGACTTTACGTCGCATGTCATTTATAGAAACCTGAATATGTCTGTGGTGGAACTATTCTACATTCAAATCCAATGAGGAAACTATAAAACATATTTATGTGGGAATTCCGGGATACGAAATCTGTATATTTGAATATTTCCCATAACACAGCCGATGGGAAAGAGTTAAATAAAATGTCAATGATAGGATTGCGGATGTAACGGGAAGAAACGTATAAATACATTATCGTATAAAAGGAAACGTAGTGAGGATTTAGTCAAGTCCTACTAAATAAAAAGTCGCACGTATGAAAAAACTGTTTGTTACTTTCGAAGTTTCCCTTTAACATTATAAAATACATAGATATAGTTTTACAATAAATTTGCAGTTTTTATTTAAAAAAAATCACAAACAGCTCATTACTTCCTTCATTGAATCCACTTGTAATCCCAACATTTTTCACCGAGTAACCAATTAAGGAGATGGGATAAAATGGAAATTAGCTTCTCGGATTGAAATCTAGGCCGCCTGAATCCTGCCAGAGCCACCGCAAGCTTCGGAATCAGGATGCTCCCGACTTTAAGCGAGTTTTTGCGGCAAAGCCAGTTGGCACACCACAGCGGCCCCCGACAAATTCCGTATTTTATTTTTTTTCCCAGTACGCAAATACACTTTGTGAGATTAACGACCTTTTTCATTTTAGGCCAGTATTAAAGGAAAAATTTAAATTGAGGTTAGAAGCTTTTAAAAATATTAAATGGAACAAACAACAAAAACTGTTGAGGATGTTTTGAATTGAAACTTTTTATACTTGGGTTAAATTTTGAGAGAGACGAAATACACCTCGTCCAATGCATTTCATAAAGCAAGAAATTACTAGTCAGAGCTGTTCGGTGTCGGTAATAATTCAGGGATTAACAAGATAATTTCAACCCCAATTTCGAAGTGCCTGTTCTTCACTGTTATTGCCAATTACATTATAATTGATGGTTTTTTAAGGGAATCTAATTAAATAAAATGAGTACCTAATTTAATTATGCAAATCGCCACAGAAGGTGCTTATGGCAAGTTTAAATAAGAACACTTAAAATTTAATGAAAATGTTGTTAAAGGTAAGTATGTATATATATGATAACAAGCCACTAAACACAGTTAAAAGTTCTACCAAAACCAGTCACTCAAATTCACAAACTTTGGCCTGTACCTTTTCAAAATAACCAAATCAATCAATGAAGTTAGACACACTTTTGTAAAGGACATATAATTAAATTTCTGAAGAATAGAAGTAATGAGACGGACAGACGTGCATAGCAAATGAAAATTTCTGCTTGAGTGTTTGCTATAAAATTTTATGACACAATAAATAACCTCTTATATCGTCCCTGTTGGTTAAAGAATTTCATACGCAATGGCTTGTCATAAAACTGGAAATGGACCTAGGCTGATAACAAAGGCATGGTACATAATGCATGCAGTGTTTCGCAATCAGCTGTAAAGTAATGAGATGGCTTCAATAGTATCAGATGAAGTGACGTCACAGCTATTGTGTTTTCTGCATCATCTCTCCTGAAAATTACTACAGCAAGACTGAGATTAGATTGCCATTTTATTGCTTACATATTCCGCTTGCCTCAGTTGTTTATTTGTATTAATTTTCTTTTCGCTCTGGAAGGTAAAGGATAATAGAGTGTAACTGCTCTTTGTATTTTCACTTCGCGGCGAAGATTTTCAGATTTAAATTCAGTAGAAGACGCAATAAGGAAAACTGGTGCTGTTTTACTTTACTTTACTAGTTGTTGAGTACCTACAAAATGTTCTTTTATTCGTATAATTTTCACATAATCAGCCTCTAACGTTCCCACTGCTTGGACTGGGCCGTAATCCACCACGCGGGTCCAGTGCGGGCTGGTAGATGTCACAACATGTCTTCGAATTTTTGGTCTTAGGAAATGGCCGTTTCCCTCACAATTTTTTCCTTTCATTATTGAGAGTAATGATGATGAAATGAACTATACAAAGTAAAGCGCCTGCTAGGTTCGAACCCACGAGTCGTTAGTCGGAGCCGTCACCACTGGACCACAACTGTTCTACCATATTCACAAATTACCTTATAATTATACAATTTTTTTGGCAGCAACAATGATAACAGACTGTGCTTAGGGCTGTTCATTTATTACGTAAGACAATTTTAACCACTTTCTGACGCCCTCCCGCTTACGTCAAAAAATAAGACTTGAATAAACCCTTCTTTGATTCTTGCGTAAGATCAGTCAGTATCTACCAAAATTGCAAAGAAAAAGTACCAAATTTTTTAAGCTTATATTTTTTCTTATTTTCGTGATCTTACGTAAGAATAATTTAGATACCTCCCACCCCCATGTAAGAAAAAATGCGACTTGTTTGGACCCTCCCCTCCTCAAATCGACTTACGCAATAAATGAACTGCCCCTTACTTCTATATAAATAAGTAAAATGCCTACCTAACATACCTAAACATGGTAATCATAAACCATCAAATTTAGTCCAAGTCACGTCCTCAAAGAAAGTTCAGTTTACTACTCACCAAAATTCGTATGAAGTCGGGAGTGATACATAATTACACACATAATATTCATTAGCACACCCGTATAAGCCTCACAGGAACATTCCCTTCAACGTCTGTCCGTTGCACAGAATGGTACCGATTGTAACTCTAACAGTCACGTGCGCTTTGGGGAATTAAAGCCGTCACATAATACATATCATATCACAGAGCAATTTATATTCAGCTCGCATATTACATGACGTCTGTCTCGTTGGTCTCGTGAAAAAAACTCGACTGCTCATTCTTAGGACAGGTACAGTGTTTTTGGGTTGACGCGATTTTTTCAGTAGAAGATTGGAGTCCGGTTCGCCCCCTTAAATGTACGACTTAAACATAACTTGACAAATATAGATGTCACTTCACACACACTTCTACTTACCTCATCGTGCAATATAATAGCAGTGATGTTTTGTAATATAACACAATCACTGATAACGAAAATAAATGATGTACGTTATAATAAAGTGTTTATTGGAGAAAATAAAATTATGACTGTATAGATACTGATTGATCATGTTTTGGAGAAAAACGTAAATTGGTTTCATGGCTCCTGAGACGTTTCGAAATAATTATTTCCTTTCCGAAAATGGATTGAGAAAATGAAGTGAAAGCTACCTACGAAGTGTTGAGGGATTAAAAAGGATAAAATGTGCCGTAAAAAACATAAATTAATTTATGAGCAGTCTTTAACAAATGATGATGATAAATTATTTTATTTCAGTAAGTAGGTTTGTACAAACACTTTCGTTTCCTATACGACTACTCTGAGACAAATTTATTTTAGGACCTACATTTATGTTCGACAACAACCAAAACAGAACCTATTTTATAATAACTCGGCAATTTGCTCATAGTCACACCCACATCAAATGAAAAACATTGTTATATAAAATATGTAAGTTGTAAAGCGAAACAAAAGGCCAACAAAATGGCTAAAGGGTGTGGACCACATTACCCCTATCATCATATTAGGCTGGGTACAACAAAACAGTGTTCCAGAAAATTGATACACTGTGCCAACCTTTCCCTAACTTTAGAATAGTTCGAAGGTAATTTCGCTTCATTAGTTTTGGCGCAAACAAAATCTCATTTAATTTAAACAATAGAAAATATGTATATTGGCGCAAACAAAATCTCATTTAATTTAAACAACAGAAAATATGTATAGGTAGAATAACTAGATTTGACTGTTGTAAATATGACATGAAAAAAATGTTGTCATATTTTAGTGCTGAAAAAACATAATATAGATATTCAGTGCAATGAAACCTTTCTAATGGAACCATTAATGTCTTGTTTCTATGGAATTTAAAAGCACAAAAATAAAAGATAGTAAAATATAAACTAGTATTATTTTTTGATGCGTTTCACGTATCATAGTATAGTATTTGTTGGTGAATAAAAACTAGAATAATTTTATGTTTTCAATATAAATAATAAAATATCCATTTGAAAGTATTTTTATAGAAACAAATTTTAACGATGGCTATAAATTGTGAGTGGTCCTGCTAGAACCCAATCATTCCCTTATCAAATGTGTCAATATTAATAGGTATTTTTACAATACCTATTACAATACTGTAAAAACAATCCTAAAAACCAAGCTTTAGTAAAACATTCGCAAGTCCTATTTGCCTAACAAATCAGAACCCGCATTTATTAGATAAAAAAAACCGGTCAAGTGCGAGTCGGACTCGTTCACACATGGTTCCGTACAAATTTGCAGGTAACTACAAATTTACAGTTTTCGGATTTTTTCCTTTACTTGTGCTACATAAGATTGCTTCTTGCCAAATTTCATGATTCTAGGTCAACCGGAAGTACTCTATAGGTTTTGATTCCCTTGAGAGTGTCAAAATATGTGGCATAAACGGAACTTGGCCGTATCTTTTGATTGCATTGACTTAGAAATTTGATTTTATTGCTGCTTTAAGGAATTGTAGCCCTGAGTATTTGATATTAATTTCAATTTCATAACTCCACGCGTTCCTGAGAAAAAGGGACTTGACAGACGGACAACGAAGTGATCTTATAAGGGTTCCGTTTTTCCTTTTGAGGTACGGAACCCTAAAAACAAAATTATTCCACACGAATGACTCAGCCTAACGTAATGATTTCCTTTCTCCATCAATGCGACAGGCACATATCCTCTGCTTAAGACCTCGGATGGAGGCTTAGAAAGCGAGGCCGTATTTCACTCATACAACACAAGCAAAAGTAATACAGCGAATACGAATAAAAATAAAAAAACTAAGCAACTTTCCCACATAGCGGGGAAATATTCATTACGGTGAAAGGTTCCCACCATTATAATACTTATTCAGGGGGTGCTATGCATTAATATTGATCAACTGAATCACGCTCAGGCCTCGTACAACAATATTCGCAGATGTAAAAACACTTGGATTTGACCTTGCTATTTTATTTTTCCTTCTATACTTTCTTTTATTTTCTCGAGCGTGGAAGCAAAATGGTAATTAATATTTTCCACATTTTACGACGAGTGTGTTTGTTAAATTAACGCAATTAAGGTTTTCATTGAAGTTGGTACTTGCCACGATTATAAGAAAATAATAATCTTGATGTTTCTTACCAAATCATTCCGTCACTTACCATGTCGATAATTGGATGTCGAAGAAACTTTAAACAAAGGGAATACTGGGAATCAACAAAAAGTAGTGTCTAGAAATTCTTAAGAAATAACCTTGTTCAGAAGAATAATAAATTAGGTGTTACGTATTTTGTATCGTGTTTCAAATGTCAGTAACATTAATCAATAGTTTCTTTCAACCAAAAATATAAACAAGATTGTTTATTGTTTACGTTAAAAAATGGAAACGCAAATTGAAATCGCAAATTATCATATCAATATCCAATGTAATTTGATAACACAGATTCGACGTTTAAAAACTCAAACAGATAACGAAAAGTCCTTGAACTCCAGAAAAACCAAATGTATAAGGAAACTATGCCCTCTATATGAATTTATATACATTGTCGTGGACATGCGTATTGGCCGCTTATACGAACCGAAGCACGAATCTTCTTCACCACAATGGATGTGACGAGCTAATTTGGGCTTTATATTTAAGAGTTGGAGGTTCAAAATTGAAGCGGTGGCGTGGCGAGCAAGCGCTGTATGTTGGGCGGAGGCATCGAATCGGGGGTGATTCAGTTGGAAACTCGCCGCATACGGGGTAGTATCGCGCTCGCGCCCCGCTCGATACATAATCACTGATCCAAACCTTCCGAGATGACACCTCTCAATCCATCCAAGGAGACAGTTGTTTAGAATGTCAGTGTTATTTGTATTTATAAAACATTTAAAATATATTTTTCACGGTTTAAAGTTTCGTACGCCGGCTGTCAGAATCATCGAAATCAAATACGTGTCGTTCGTTCGTTTGCACGTTGTTGTTGAAATTAAAAAGTAAAATAAAATCAGACGGATTTTTTAGTGTTCTTTTTCGTTTAATTTTGGAGTGTTTGTTTTGTTATTGGTTCCTAAAAAAATAAAATTAAATTAAAATTAGGTTTTTTTAAAGTGACCGGTTAGCAACAATAACAATATATGGATATACCTAATGCCGAAGTGCATCTGTAATAGCTGTGATATAAACTTTCGCCACTGGGTATAAAACTTGTTTTCCTGCAAAAATATTTTGTAATGCTTTAAAGCTTTACGTAGTCACACTTGGCAAATTCGGCTTATTTCTTTGTTTTTGTGTTTTATTCCTTCAGATATGCTTTGAAATATATTTTAATATTAACCTTTTATAGCCACCTTAAAGATAAGATAAAAGCAATTCTTAACTTTAAATACCTCCTAAAGTTCACACTTATTTATTAAAACGTCTCGATTATAACACACACAATGTACAGTAAATTCTAAATAAAGCCATTGTTTTGTGCAAATGTTAGTGCAAACGATTCCATTAATATAATTACATTGTTAATTAAATTTACTTTGCGTAGAATATAGTTACACCTGCGATGAATGGCGTGTTTAACAGGAGGCTGTTTATTCAGGAGTATAAATTATTAAATTATTGAATAAATACGGAACGCAAACTTGAGCGTTTGGGTTTTCACTCCTACTTACATTTCTATCGGGTTACTGGTGGCACCAATTTTATCTAACGTCATCGCATTTTATAGGTTCATCTGTCACCAATTAGTTCTGCTCACTTTACTGATCATAAAAGTGGATTCACACACTTATGGACCGTGTCCTACATCTTATTAGCTCTAACCTACATGGGTAATTAAGAAGTATTAATCTCTTGCTCCAATGTAAATCCTACTAAAATAAAGGTCCTAAAGTCAGATCACCGTCTTCCTTTGCAATGTCGTTTATATAAATTAGATGAGAACCTACTTTCCCAGAATAGTGTGGGTAGACCAAAATAATTTTCTACATTGTACGGTTCGCAATGAAATAAGGTATATTATTCGATCAAGATCATATCTTATTTTCCAATTTCCTTCCAATATTACCAATCGAAACACGGGACAAAAGGTACGTCTCAAAAAATAGATGGCAAAATAATCTATGATTAATGTCAAAGGTACACTAAAAATATATATTTTGTTGGCACAATACTGAAGTTCCTAAAGTATGAACAATGGGAAAGCATAAAAAGAACACACAGAAGGATTTCCGTAACGCAAACTTATAATATAACTTTTGCAAACGCTTCAAAAGGGATGAAAAAAATTGTTTTAAAACTATGGACGCAAGTATTTTTTTGGAACAACAGAAACAGTTACAGGATGTTCAAATATTTTTTCAGAGTGACGTAATTTAGCTGTCGCTCCTCATAAAATTAACCTGATAAAAATATTAAAACAACAGAAAAGGTGCGAGAAATGGCGCACTTTGAAGATAACGGTTCTTAATGATAATATTATCTGAGAATCTCAGGAGTGTAATGTAACCGTATTAAGCAAAACATGGTAATTTCTGGGTAGAGTTTTCGTGAGTCGATACCCTTTATATAAATTAGTCACATAGTTAAGTATTCCAAAGTAGGTCAGACTTAGGTACCTAATCCAAACGCCTAGTTTAAACAATACTTAAATTTATTTTTATACTAAGTGTTCATGTTTTATTCAAAATTAAATTTAAACATGGTGTCCAATGAATTTATTAGCATCTTCATACCTAATATCTTGAAGTAGGTGTTTTGTCCATTTCGCAACTTCTTGGTGTGTTTTCTAAGATTACTTTAAGTTCGATCGACGGTTAAGCTACGCTTGAAGCGGTTGGTTCATGAATGGGTGACCATCCATTACATAATATCGAGACCCCTCAGCGTTTCGTAAAGCACGTTAAGCCGTCTTTGATCCCTGCTGTCATTCGTAGATCTTTGACAGTCGTTACGGGTAGTTAGAAGCCCAAAAGTCTCACAACCGGTCTTAACAATCGTGTTACGCAGTAACTGGTTTGTGGAGGTCGGATCCGTCGGTTAGACTGAAAGCCAACCCCAACATGGTTAGGAGAAGAGTAGGCAGATTGTCTGTCATTATTTTAAATATCGTCATAATGTAATATAGTGTAGGTACTTACTTTAATGACGTTAGTTCTGCTTGTTCACTCATAAATAAAGACAAGTTTAAAAAAAAAGTACGTGAAGTTCTTATTCTCAGGGCACGCCACGATAGCGGCGGTAAGACCCCTCTGAGCAGTGGCTAGAGAGGCGTCACGGCGCCCTCACTTACTGTCTGACGCAGGTCCTCACCGGACACGGAAGTTTCGGGAGGTTCCTGCACATCATCAGGCGGGAGGAAACGCCCGGGTATCACCATTGCTAGGATCGCCCAGAGGACACGGTGGAGCATACGGTGGAGGTCTGCCCCGCTTGGGCAGAGCACCGCCGTGTCCTCGTAGAAGCGATCGGCAGCGGCGGCGACCTCTCGCGTCTGGGCCTGGTTCAAGCCATGGTCCGGGGTGAGAGGGAGTGGGGGTTCCCATCCTGAAAAAAAATAGTACATTACTTCAGAGGGAAGAAAGTGACAGTTCCATACCGAGATTATGGCATTTGCGCCACGAGCTTGCGAGGGGCGCAAACCATTTGAGGTATGGAACTGTACTTTATCCTGAGGGATGTATAGTGCTTTTTATTACACCTACGAGGAAAATTATGGACATATAAGTATTGTTGTATCTGCATTTAGATTTTTCCGGCAACAGATTATCAACAACTTCTTGGGCCGTCTCTAATAGTTCTGGCGGTGTGTTAGGGATAACATCATCACTGTCGCTCGAAGTATCCATATTTTACAAAAAACACAAAGATAAAAATGTGTTTTTGCGAAAATGCGCGGGCTTTTCCATTTTTTATTCGCCCGTTTCTGGAGTAGGCTAAGATCATAAGGTCATGCAGCCACTTCTTCCGTGATTCCACGCGTTTTATATACAAAAATAATTTCGTTTTTAATTTTTTTTCTGTATGCACCAAGGAGGTTGGTAACTGGTAAAAAAAAACTGTATGTGGCCAGTAACAATTTACTTGAAATTTAATTAGTAAACAGTTAAAATCTCTTGGCAGTATGACTGCTGACAAATTAAAAAAAAAAGAAAAACCGGGTATGTAATGGAATTTCATACATTTTTCCCACCCTTGGGTCGAAAGGATTTTCATACAAACTTCCATACCTTGGGATGAAAGGATTTGAAGGGCGGGATAAAGGCGTTTCTTCCCTCTAATTGGTATAATTAGTATGTATTTTCAGAGCAGGTGTGATAAAAAAGTTCTTATTCTCTCGTAGGTACAAATATCTTTTGACGTTGTATTTAGGTCATTCTATCTATCTATTTAACCTGTAATGTTTCACTGCTGGGCAAAGACCTCCCTTTCACTTTTCCACACATGTTTGTTCACTGCGATTGCGGGCCTGTTCTTCTTCTTCTGCCTTCGACTTCGTCCGCGTGAAATTTCACCCTCCCCCATTCATTCATTCACCATTCATTCATTCATTCACCATTCATTCGTTCATTCACCATTCATTCATTTCTTAGGGGTGGAATTTCGAAAAACCTTTTCTTAGTGGATACCTACTCTTCACAAAGAACACACCCTCCAAATTTCATGTCTCTAGGACCAGTGGCTTAGGTTGTGCGTTGATATGTCTGTCAGGACTTTGAATTTCATATATATATAGATAACTGGGAGGGTCTGTGGCTAAATAATAACAGCCGCACAGGTCGATCGATCAGGTTAAGCTACGCTTGCCGCGGCAGGTCTGTGGATGGGTGACCATTTTTACATACTGAGACCCCTCCATGCTTCGAAAAGCACGTTAAGTTGTTGATCCCGGCAGTCATTCGTGGATCTTTGACAGTCTTTACGGGTACTCAGAAGACCGAAAGTCTGACAACCAGTCTTAGCAAGGTGTATCGTATTACCCAGTAACTGGGTTGTGGAGGTCAGATAGGCAGTCGCTCCATGTAAAATACTGGTATTCAGCTGCATCCAATTAGACTGGAGGCACCCCAACATAGTTGGGAAAAAGCTAGGCAGATGATGATATTATATATATAGGTATAGATAACATTAAATAATTTAGAGTCATTTCAGGTCAAAGATGCGTAAAAAGATAACTTCAGTCTAGGGTCAAACAGACCATTTAA
The DNA here is from genome assembly GCA_927399505.1 of Luperina testacea. Lineage (NCBI taxonomy): Eukaryota > Metazoa > Arthropoda > Insecta > Lepidoptera > Noctuidae > Luperina > Luperina testacea. The sequence goes on from OV656771.1 coordinate 9,844,127, forward strand.
AACAAAGTAGATACTTAAAAGTTATTTCAAAATTGAAACTTAAAAAAATAGAGATGTTATCAAGCAGAATGAATTGTACTTACATCTTTAATATTTATAGGTTTACACAATACCTACCTCTAGCTGGAAAGGTCAAAGGCGATGCCGTACAAATGGTACAATAAGTGATATAAACTTCAGTCTACTTAACTCGAAAATGACTGTGACCCCTTTTCTACGTAGAAAATTGCCCATTTATCATTTTAGATAAAATACCTTCACGAGACTTATTGCCTTATTGATAAAGTGGATCGGGAGATAGGTTAAATTCTTTGGAAATATATCTTACTAGCTGACCCGACAGACGTTGTCCTGTCTGAATTTCAATCATTCATATAAAATTACCATAGAAAATGCACTTTCAGTTTTCCCGGATTTTCCAGACTTTTCAAATTTTTATTTCCGTAAGAACCTGATTCCTACGATAATGCGAATATTTTAAAACAAAAATTTGCTAAATCGGCTCAGCTGTTCTGAAATGATGCGCTTACCAACGAACAGCATTTCGTTTTTTTAATCGTTTATAAGATTTTGAAAAACTTGGTTCTAAGATGGAAAACGATGACCCATATTTTATAACACGATGTCGAATTTGAAAGAAGCGAATCAATCATTCTATACAACATACGTATGATAAATTGTTTCTAATACTGGATAATGATGCCTACACTCCACAAAACGTTGAGTAAAATATCGAATCTCAATGTGAAATTATTTTTAGAACAGCCTGTCTGTTACAATACTTGCTCACGATTATAATCTGGAAAGGAATTCCTGGAAGGATTTGGGAACGGCCTTTGCTTAGCAGTTGGACAGTGTAGGCTTAATAAAAAAAATATAAAAGTAATACATGATACAATCTAGAAATATTTAGTAATTAAAATAAAAAAGTAGGAAAAAAAAAGTCTATCAAACAATTTTAATAACGCATTAAAACAGAAAAGAAAAACATAATTATTACAGTGTCGAGCAAAAAAAAATATCTTAGTTCCGTAATTATTCCGAAGAATATCTCGAAGGCATTGGGGTCGGGGAAATGTGGCGAGCTTCGCTAAAGGTTTTATTGTGACGCGTGCATCGACCGCCCGAGCGACGCCGTCGAGTCTCCGCAATCTTGGATAGCTACAGTAAATACATAGATTACAGAGGCTAACAGACATGCAATTCTTTTTATGTTCATTGCCCACTATGAGAAATGGTGACGGTGATAACGGCACGTCTGTTTTTCTTGCCTTAATGTTACTGTTTGGCGAATTTGGTTACTTAAAATCATAATTATTGTTTTCTGATTCATCACCATCATAATTTCAGTCGAAAGACATCTGCTGCTGGTCGTAGGCTTCGCCCATGATTAAATGCATAGTATCATTATTTTCAGAAATGTGATTTCAATATTTGTAGCATACCAGCATGCATGCAAATTATTTGTATCAGCATTCGACTTTCAAATGTCTTGTGTTTTATCATAAACTCAACTTGTTTAAACCTCAATGTTTTACAATGAATAATCGTTAAATCGAAAAGTTAATTCCAAATAGCCGTTACATTTATTTGGGTAATTTGATTTGAACAATCGTCTGCGTGCACTGAGAAAAATTACCTCTGCCGCACTACGTAAAATAAGGACAAAAATCGACCACCATGACGTGTGTAACCCGGTCCATTACGCGTAAGTAGTCAGTCATACGTAGTCGGCATACTGACGCTCATCATGGAGCGGGTTACGTAATTTACTCGTGGTCGATTTTTGTACGTACATACGTAGCCCGACATCCGGCTACGTAATACGTAGTGCGCAAGTCGCACTGAATACTCCTGAAACTACGACTGCAACACCCGTTTACTATTGTTGCGGGCACAGTAGAACGGGGTGAAACTTACGTGTGTACCATGGCGGCTTACGTACGATACTGTAGCGGGCATAGTAAATAATGATGAGCCGTACCTGTGTACCACGGCGGCATACGTACGATACTGTAGCGGGCATAGTAAATAATGATGAGCCATATGTGTGCACCGCGGCGGCATATGTATGATATGGTGGCGGACACAGTAAAACACGGTGAGCCGAACGTGTGTACCACGGCGGCATACGTACGACACTGTAGTGGGCACAGTAAATAATGGTGAGCCACATGTGTGCACCCCGGTGGCATACGTACAATACTGTGGCGGACACAGTAAAACACGGTGAGCTGTACGTGTGTACCACGGTGGCATACGTACCACACTGTAGTGGGCACAGTAAATAATGGTGAGCCATATGTGTGCACCCCGGTGGCATACGTACACTACTGTGGCGGACACAGTAAATCACGATGAGCCGTACGTGTGTACCACGGCGGCATACGTACGACACTGTAGTGGGCACAGTAAATAATGGTGAGCCATATGTGTGTACCCCGGCGGCATACGTACAATACTGTGGCGGACACAGTAAAACACGGTGAGCTGTACGTGTGTACCACGGCGGTATACGTACGGTACTGTGGCGGACACAGTAAAGCACGGTGAGCCGTACGTGTGTACCACGGCGGATGTGACTTTCGAGTATTTAATATTCAAAAGTATCTGAACATATTTGTATGTACCATGCGCCAGCATAAGGAAAATACAGGTGCGAGTATCTTTCCTTATGCTGGCGCATGGTACATACAAATATGTTCAGATACTTTTGAATATTAAATACTCGAAAGTCACATCCGCCGTGGTACACACGTACGGCTCACCGTGCTTTACTGTGTCCGCCACAGTACGTTCTTGAGCAGGCGGTCGAGCGATGCGGGGCAGAGGGGATGGGACAGGCCAAGGAAAGAAATAGTGTAAAGGGTAATTTTAAGTAAATAGACATAAAATATTCATATTATTTATTTTCAATCGTAAAATTGAGACATACAAAAAAAAACACAAGCTTAATTATTGTCAGTCACATAATTAATTGTCAGTCTCAATGCTGTTTAGCAATTCAAGAGAGGAGCGAGACAACCCCAACACAAGTGTTATTAACTACTTACTGGGGCTGTTTCTGCTGCTTAATGCTCATTTAATAGTTTCAATACCTGAAACAAAAAAAAACCTAATCTTAGAATTATTACAAACATACACAGGTACGGGTTCCGTACCTCAAAAGGAAAAACGGAACCCCTTATAGGATCACTCGAGTGTCAGTCTGTCTGTCCATCTGTCACAGACATTTACTCTGAAAATACTGGACCTATCGAGTTGAAATTAATCGTACTGTACAAGGCCTAAACTTTTCAAGAAAATACAATAAATAGTTCTTTGCCTAATAGATTACAGGAAAACCTATAAGAAAGCCATAACAACAACCAATAAATTAAAAAAAAAATAAAGGGTATCGCCTACTACGATGGTGCGGAACCCTTCATGCACAAGTCCGACTCGCACTTGGTCGGTTTTTCAAGCCAAGCCACAACGCTGGTGAGAATAGAGCGCCAGTCTATTTTTCAAGGCAGTGAGACTGGCAGCCAGCGATGGCCTTGTGTAAACAATGCTTTTGGTCCATATCACAAACATTACCAAATTAAGCTACAAAATGAAAAATTAAGTGAGTACCAAAAAAGGGTAGGGCCGCCTGTCAGTATTGTATTACAATTACTGTAAACTATGCAAAAATGGACTTAGCAGGTTAACGAATTAGGCCGACGAAATACGTTTTGTTATCAAGCTGAGTAATGTTATGATTATGAGTAACTCACAGTGTTATTATCTGCAATGGTACAATCTGTAGAGATTTTTGCATTATCACTGACATCAGTGTCCCATACAGCGTTTTGAGTAGAGTCGTTTAGTAGCTCAGCATTCTTAATTTCAAGGTTCTAGAAAAATAATTTAAAGGCTTTATTACAATGCATTACAAAAGTATGCGGCATCGGTCCAAGAGAAAAAAACAAAGAAAACATTTTTATTAGCTAAAATACAAGTAAACAAGTAGGTACGTACATTGACACCGGTCGCTTTTTGATGTTGTAGTAGCCAATTTTTAAATTTTATTCTGGGGCCAATCTTTGGAATCAGTTCTTTCAAATCTTCGTTTAACAGAATGGCAGTTTCAAGCGTTGCTATATGATTGTCTGAAAAATACAAATACAAACATGTACAAAACTTGTTATGTAAGTAGGTACCTACTACTTATAATTGCCTACATGTTCAGTCGGAGGGTCAGGTTCAATTGAAAATTTAGTAAATTAGTAAAATTAGTAAAATTATCAATCACTACATAGTATAAAACAAAGTCGCTTTATCTGTCCCTATGTCCCTTTGTATGCTTAAATCTTTGAAACTACGCAACGGATTTTGATGCGGTTTTTTTTAATAGATAGAGTGATTCAAGAGGAAGGTTTATATGTATAATAATAATAATGTTTCCGTGCGAAGCCGGGGCGGGTCGCTAGTAATCAATAAAAACAAAACCTACTAAAACAATACAAGTACCTACTTGTCAAAAATACGTCTGTCTGTTGTTTGTCGGTGAAAAAGCTATCAAACAAGTTCAGTTCAAACATGCCACACCAGAGAAAAAAAATCTTGACTAAATAAAACCAAGCAACTGGCTTACGTACCTTCAAGGATTGTTATTATTTCTTCTAAACCGGCGTTTAATATCTCTTCCATAAATTACATGATGGCTACGCTCCGACGCGTTTTAGCACAAAATCACTCCAATTTTCTCAGAAGACTGCAGGATCAAACTGCCGCTACATACGGGCGACCGCTGCACACACAATGCGATGCGAATCACTGCGAAGCGAATGCCGCGAGCCGGCCGGCCGGGGTGGGAGTGGGACCGCCCGCGCCGGTTGGCGGGAGTGGCGTCACCGGCTGATGCAACACATTACCATATATGGTAACGTTTCGTGAGTTTCGCGATGCTTCTTTTTTTTTTTTTTCTTACCCTTGCGGGAAGGCAAGGGAAAGGACATGCAGCCTGATCTTATGTTATTGATTAAAATATTTTGTAATCAAAGGCAAAATTAAAAGTCTTTTATTTACTTACACGTTTTTTTTACGTCTCAGAGACGAATTTTAAAGATATCGTTATTTATGATTTTGTCAATAAAAGAAAAATAATAAATTATTTTATTGTTAAACTTCTTTATCGAGCTGTTTAAAACTCATGAGATAAAACAAAAATATATTCATTCTGATCATTCCAGACACATCAGGCCACGGTGGTCCATACCACGGGCGTAGCCAGGTTTTAGATTCGGGGGGGGGGGGGTTCAGGAAAATAAAACGACTAAATGTGCCTGCAGTGCCGTAAATAGCCTTTTCTGCGCCCTGTGCTAGTTGGTGGAACAATTAATTATCTAATATTTTGGAAGAAAAATAGAACTGATGTGGGCCATACACAGGGGCGGTCCCAGCCTACGATTTGAGGGGGGGGGGGGGGTCACAAAGAGCCGAACTTATGAAAACCAAAAGTTTACTTATGCAAACGTGCAGATGATCATCCTATGGTTTTGTGTGTCGATGCATGCAAGAAGTACCTACTTTGTCGAGCACCCAGTATTTAAACAGCCAATGTGAAAACCTTTGAAAGAAAAGAAAAATTGTATGAGCGAGCGTAGCGAGCTCGAAAATTTTTTCACATATTTTAACATCCTCGGATAAATTTGATTCTTTTCATTCATTCACCTCGGATACGATGATCGCTTCAATTTCGGGGCGAGGGGGGAGGAGGTTTCCCGAGATGAGTTTGATTTCAAGTTCTAAATGAAGATAATGCAATAGCGAGCGAAGTGAGCTGGCCTTCGATTACGTTAGGGTCTTTTGGTGCTTTCATACAGAGACACGATTACACACAGTAGTCGTTTGCCATCACGCCATGTATTTTTTTTAGTCAAAGAGGTCAGAAAAATGATCGGATAGCCTGGACCCAGCCCAGGGCGGGGTGGTCATGACGCCCATGACCACGTTTTATAATAGAGTAGTAGAAGATTCACACGAAAATGACTGATATCGGTTACGGTCAAGGCACAATCGGACAATCTTCCGAAAATTGATGTGTTTATGATGGCCACGTATTTCGCATCAAATTCGGATTTTACGTCTACCGAAATAAAGGGAGTGAAAAAAGCAAGGTAATTACACAATAAATATTATGTTTAGGTATTCGATCTTCCACGCCTTTGGATAGTTTTTACCTGTGTCAAGAAAAAGGGCATACTTAACCTTAAAATATGAATGAAAACTCAAAGGATGGAGGTTATTAATGAAAAAAAAACATTATTTAAAGCATAAGCTGTTTTCAGCATGAAGTATTATAATGAGCCCAGTGGATTTGGCAACCAGTTACTGTTTTAAAGAGCCTGGATACTGAAATAAGGCGGCTGTATAACGTCGTACGTATAGCGCATACATATTTTATGTTACGGGTTAAGTAAATTACGTATGCTGCTCTGTGCGGAATCAATGAACCGCATACGTAAATGTTAAGAGTGCGCCGCAGTAATTTCATGATGCGACTGACGTCATAAAGTTTATACGCACCGAACACAGTCAGTAAGTAAACGGAGTTCGTAACATGAACCAGGATACGTAATAACACTAATAACTGATGATGTAGGCGGAAACATTATTAATTATCGAGTGTGCGTAAAATGTATCGGCATATCCCTTACTCTGCTCGTACATTATGTACGTAGGTAACCGGAACCATTACTTAATGAGTCGGATTCAGTACAATGATTTGGCAAGCAGTTACTGTTTTAAAGAGCCTGGATACTGAAATAAGGCGGCTGTATAACGTCATACGTATAGCGCATACATATTTTATGTTACGGGTTAAGTAAATTACGTATGCTGCTCTGTGCGGAATCATTAAAACGCATACGTAAATGGTAAGAGTGCGCCACAGTAATTTCATGATGCGGCTGACGTCATAAAGATTACACGCACCGAGCACAGTCAGTAAGTAAACGGAGTTCGTAAAATGAGCCAGGATACGTAAATGATGATGTAGGCGGAGACATTATTAATTATCCAGTGTGCGTAAAATGTATCGGCATATCCCCGACGCATGCTCGTATATTATGTACGTAACCGGAACCATTACTTAATGAGTCGGAGTCAGTACAATGATTTGGCAACCAGTTACTGTTGTAAAGAGCCTAGATACTGAAATAATGCGGCTGTATAACTTCGTTCGTATAGCGCATACATTTTTCCTGGTTCCGGGTAAGTAAATTACGTATGCTGCTCTGTTAATACATATGCGGCATCATTAAACCGCATACGTAAACGTTAATAATGCGGGCACAGTAATTTCATGATGCGGCCTCAGTACAAGTAACTTGTTTACATGGTCTTTACAGAGCATTATGCCGCATACTTACTTAACATGGTGTCGTTTCATTATAAGTATGGCTCTTATAATTTTCATGTGAAAAGCACATTATACGTATCTGGCTGCCGGTACATTACAAATTTGCCAATTTTAAGTAGCCCGTTTTTCTCAGTGTGTGTTTATTCTATGAGGATAATAAAAGTTTGGCGCCAACAGAGTACGAGTAAGCAAATTGAGTGAGGGCACAGATAAATTTGTTTGGTTACGTGCTATCACGTTCGGTACTGACATTAAATTGGCCCGGTATGAGAGCAGTATCGCGTTTTTACTTATGTATTTTTGGTCAACCAACGTAAAAAGTTCATAGGCCTAAAGTGCGGGGGGATTTATACGATTGTCGCCGCAATTTTATTTCCACTTCATAACCTGCTGCAAATGTCTTCTTCAACAGTAATGACGTGGCCCCGAATTGTATTAACTTTTGTCCCAACTTCCCTTTCATGTGATTATAAATCTTACTTTTTTAGCGTCTTCTCTTTGGGTTTCTTGATTCTTCAGCATTGTTTATAGGGCAGAGCACAAAAGTACGCACACGTATAAGGCTACGACCAAACGTTATTTTCTTACACGCTCTTACTTGAACGTATTTTTGTTTTCAAGAATACGATATTTTTAGGATTGTTGTTGAGTCATAATTTATGGTACTAGAGCAATTTCGTTTTATTTCGTCTACAAGCAAACAAAGATCTATATAAGTGAACTAAAATAACTCCGAGACGTAAAAACAAAATAGGAGTAGGTACTTGTTTTTTACTGCTATAAAACATTCCAAAATCTGCCTCAACGCCTATTCTCTGTATATATTTTCTGTAACGTGTTTTCGTTCCGTACAGCGCATTGTTAGAACCCGTGGCCTTTTCATTTACATCCAAACAATCCCAAATTCTTCTAACTTTGCGTTAAAGATGTTCAGATTGAGCGCTAAAATCCAAATTGGGTCTGAACTTAATTTAAATCACACTTTGCTCTTAAGGGCCTGTGTAAAAGTAGCAAAGAGCTGTTCCCGGATGCCATAATAAAGAAACTAATGAATAAAAATCTCCCAAAGTTTTTATTTGATGTTTACACTGCTCTCTTTGTAATGAAGTTTCTTGTTAAAGTTTTCTATTGTGTATTTTTCGGGTAGACTACATATACTATTGATTTTTCTCCTCCTTTCTTGTCAAAGGCTACTGAACTCCAAATGTCTCAATTTCCGAATTTAAATTATATTCTTAAAAGAGATTTATATCAATTGTGTTTTCGTTGCCACCGGTAACGATTTTACTTTGTAGTTAGATGATGAATGCGTCTTTTCTATGTATTTTTCAATTTCATCGTCATACCATTTACATTTATTTCTCCATATCTGCAAAGAAATCATAATGGAAAATATCTGTCAATTCATTTCCATCTTTGATCGTTATACATATATATCAATTGCTTGCTATCGAGTTCAATATTCCGAGCACCTATGGTATCGAGTTAAAATCTCGTTTTCAAATTCAATCAGCAGCTTCAATAACACTCAAGTATTAAGTCGAACCGTGCTGAAACAATCGACAACAATATATCGTTCGATACCTTTGTCGAAGTCTAACGAGTAACACGCCAGGCAAACTTTGTACAGAATCAACATTCAAAATTCTAGGCCTTTTGATGGCAATATTAAACTTGTTCAGTTTATGGACAGAGTTTTGTAAGTAATCAAAATTAACGGGTTTATTTCGCTGTTTATTCGTTCTTAATTAAAAGGGTACGGTAAAAAGTAAAAACCAGGGTGTTCCAAATGTACTTGCGAACATTTATCGACTCTGCGCAGATAATAAAATATACTATAAAATTTGTAATAGCTATTATTTAATTGGAGTATTTAAATGGCACGCATCCGTTGGCAATTATGGTGGACTATTAAAAGATACATTACATAAATGATCCATCAGTATCAGTATAATGATTGAGTAATTATTATACGACACACGGTACGTGTACGATATATTTTAACATAAACGCTCATTGATACCAGTTAAATTGGGATGGATTAATTATTCTAAACAGAACTATCAAATAAATCAAAGTGAATGAATTTCCGTATTATCTCAAATGTCAGACTCCAAAATCTATAAGTCAATTTCATGAAACTTGGATTTATGATTTAGTTCCTATGAAGTAAGGCATGTTTAAGACATCTGCAAAAGGGTAGATTAGTATAACGCGGGTTTGGTCACGCCACAATTGCGGTGATAAATCCCCTCTTTGAGGAGTGGCTGGAGAAGCGCTATGGCGTTCTCGCTTTCGCGAAGGAAGAGGCGGTGCGCATGAGGGAGAGACGATCTTTGCACCCTCACGCCCCTAGTCACCACTGGAGACACCCTGGTCTTCGGGAATCGACAGACGATTCCCGGCCACCGTAGGGGCGGGCTTGCGGACGGCGAGCAATGGGCAGCTCGCCATCCGGTAAGGACCAGGCCCGGGTCGACGGCGCGTTGTCTTCCACGCGCGCCTCAAAGAGATGTCAGCACTAACTGACGGGGTCCGCTAGGGCCGATACCTGCCAGGGTCGCGGGTTGTTCGAAAGAGATACCGTGGCCCCTGGTACAGGCAACTGAAGGAACACGGGTGGGTTTTAGTCAGTAAATATCTGACACGCCCTCCCGCTCCTCCCAGGGCAGGAGAAGTTATTTGATAATTTCACACCCAAAAAAAAAAGTTTAACGCGGGTAATTAATTTCCTTCTCACCATGTTCTATTAATATTTTATTCTTCATAATCAGGTTATTTTGTGGAAATATCAATATCGATATCTACTCGTATACTAATAATACGAGTAAATAGGACTGAAGAGTTTGTTTATTTTTTGTTTGTTTGAACGCGCTAATCTTTGAAACTTATAATAATAATAATTTCTTTATTGCCATAAAAACAGGTTACAGAAAAAAATTTTGACCCTGGCTCCAGAGCTAGGTTAGGGTACCTGTATTTCAGGAGCCAGTAAAACTAACAGTAGGATTTGAAAAAAGTTTTTTGCATTTGATAGCCCAATTCTTGAGGCTATTTAACATTGCCCTAAGACCCTATAGGGCCAAACAAAAAGAAATAAAGTCAGAAAGACCGCTAAGCGAAAACGAAATTATTGCACGGGCGGGCGAGGCTATGCGACGGTGTGTGTCGGGGGAACAAGAAAGTTCACGCGGAGTCGCAAGCAGAAGCTAGTCCTTTATAAAGTATTTTCATTCAAAATCAACCACATAGCGATATAATTACATACAACAAAATGGTGATCTGTTTACATGCTACATAGTACTATATTATATAAAATTATGATCAAACAGTGTTTGATTGTTATACACATTTTCTGAAACTCAATTAACTACCAGAACGAACGTAATTAGAATGAGACGATCAAAGATCAAAGATCAAAATTAAGCTTGGTTAGACGACAAATTCCACCAATAGAAATTGGTTCCTCTAAACTCGAGCGTAGGTTAAATTAATGGTAATGGAAATTAAGGCACCGATAGATCGATCCAAATTGGAGCTGGAGACAAGATGTTAAATGAGGTCTATAGAATTCCACCCTCTACTGAGTACTGTTTTATTTAAACAAAGAAATAAGCCGAACAATGAAACCACTCAGCAAACCAATCAACCGATTAATTAATTTACTAATAAAACAAGAAATATAAAAGGTAAGCGTCAGTAAAATAAAACGTTACAAAACCATTCATGTACGAGTCGGACTCGTAAACAAGAGGCGGTACGGAAGCAACATACAAAATATAACAATACTTATTTTAGAAGAATGAAAAAAACACATATTACAGTACCCGGCGATAAATATTGTACATCGAACTTTGGAAAGAGACAATCGGTTAATTTCGGCTTCGTAGAGCGTTATCTCTGTCGCACGAAATACAAACAGTCCGGTATCTATTAGGAGCTGTTAAAACAATTATGATTTGCTTCTTTTGATAATTATTTTTATTCTTTGTATAAAATGGTTTTGTGTAAAAAGGTCGATGTGCAATATTTATCGCCGGGTACTGTATCTTGTATATTAAATCCGTTCATTTTTTCCCTTGAATATTATTATTTGCTGTTATAGCGTGCATAGTAGTTTACACTCTGTGATAGTTTTAAGTGTCTAACTATTACGGTTCAAATGATACAGTACTGTGACAGACGGACGGATGAACGGACTTTGGGTTCATCATCATCATAATCAGCCTATAATTTTCCCACTGCTGGGACACAGGCCTCCTCTCTGTGAGAGGGAATGGGCCGTAATCCACCACGCGGGCCCAGTGCGGGTTGGTAGTTGTCACATGTTTTCGATTTTTTGGCTCTAGGACATGCCGGTTTCCTTACGATGTTTTCCTCCACCGTTTTGAGAGCAGTGGTGATCTACAACTCGTAAGTCGCGGCCGATACCACTGGGCCACCACTGCTCTGACTTTCGGTTAGGAACTCTAAAACTGATGTCTACAAAGCTATACGAATCAACTATGATGAGAAATATGACATAAATTCCAAAGTTCTGTTAGTACCGATTGCTGAAAGCCAAGTTCTGAAGCAGTATGAGAGTAACAAACTTGGAGAACATCTTGAAACCTACCTGACTGTCAAAATACATTTCGAAATTGGTCTGTTACTTACCTAAAAATCTAACAACATAATTTTTGTAAGTTCTTTCAATATCATAAGTAGACCAGGAGAAGTTATAGGAGTGCCTTTGACCCAAATTAGGGTATGCCTAGGGATCCAATTAAATTAAAAATTACGTAGGACGTCATACTTTATTAAGAACTTGTTATTATTAATTATCGTACCACTTGCCTCTATCGTTTCGTTATTATGCTAATATCTTTTTCAAATGCCCAATAATTATTATTTGGGCATACTTTCCCGTTCGTTATAAATACTTTGTTATTTTCTTCCTGTTTTGTAGACGAACTTATATGGCTGGTCAAGAGTTCTCAAGATACGATGCCAAAAAGTTCTGCAATCAAGAAATAATGACTCATTTACTACACTTAGAGCCTAGTTTCGAACTTGGTCGTGGTTGTAAAATACTTACGGAAATCGGTCAGTTGCTACGCCGTAGCACTGTCGTAGCCGCGTAGACTGTTCGTAGCCACCAACTTGATCGATGCTGTTTGTAAACCAGCTGTCGACAGTGGCTTGGACGATGGAGCGCTGTTAACTAACTGAATATTCTGCCAAGTACAATGTGTACCGGCTAATAATAAAATTTGGTTTACATTGCAAACATCTGGCCTACAAAAACTATTTAAAAGTTATGAACGAAATATTTTGTGCTAGAATATTTTTGAAAATAATTTACACGTACCAAAAATTAAAAGTCCTTTTCTCGTTTTCAAGTAATTTCTTCATGGTTATTTTTGCGTGGGTGCTGATGACATTTTCTAAATACTTATTTATCGAAATCTAATTTATTTTTCTTTGCTGCATTTCTAAACAGATCGTTTATACAGTATAGTTAAATATTTAGGTAGAGAAAAAAATCAATCATGATTTAAAACTAAAACCCCAATAGCCTAAAAATAGTGACCCAAATCCAGTGCTCAAATAGTGAAGTGCAGACTATGTACAATCGAATGCTGACGATAAGTTTATCGATAATCGAAAATGAAGGAAGCGAGGTGAAGGGGTCCAGGATCAATGCAACAGACTCGACAGAACCGGAACATGCCCTGTCGACGCCAGCGCCGACTTATTTATACCTCTAGCTGATGCAGCGATATAACTCTGTCGATGATAGTCTGCTTTGTCGCTGAACTTTCGTCGTTTCAGGTACGTTGTAGTTTATGTAGTTTCATTCATGCATGATACTGGTCTTTTTATGTCAAAACTTATTATAATATTATGTGGGTAAAAGAATAGTTTGTATTTTGTTTACCTTTGCGTATCCGTAAAAATAGGAAAATATTTGAATGGCGTTTCGTTTACACTGAAATATTTGATTATCTTTAAATTATTGTAGTACCTACTAATAATTACTATAACTTAGTCAAACGAAAAGGGTGAAAATTAACAAAGCTGCTTCTTCAATCATTATTGTATCAATTGAAGTACCTGCAACAAATATTTATTATAACCTAATCAAACGAAAAGGATGAAAATGAACAAAGTTGTTTTTCTATCATAATAAACTTGTAAACATAAGGGCAAAATGTGAAAAAAAATCAGGCTCTGCTTTTCGCTTTTCGCTACCATCAAAATTGATGGTAGCGAAAAGCGGAACTCCCGATAAATAGACGCCAAAAATGATTTCGGCCTGACAAATGAAAATATTACAGGAACAATTGCAACAATGGCCATAACGGTGATACAGCGAAACACGAAAAAGTCTTATAAAAGAGTCGAGTCATATTCAAAGCTTTGTCGCATCATCAAAATAATAGGCTAGTCGTTCCACCTCTGGCGTCAGAGTTTTGTTCAAAAGATAACAGTCAAGGGAGGTAAGCGCTTGTGGTGTTACTGAAAAATGCTGATTTAGCACCGTTTGTCCAACCTGTAAAAATAAAAGCTTTAATATCCCGCTAAAAAGTCGCATATCCGAAATTATTTATTCGGCAAAGGTTACTGGAGTATAGAGGTACTTGAGTGAAAATAGTGTAATTGATAAATTCAAATTAAATCCGTTTCTGCCGACGCACTTTCATTACGGTCTACGTGTTTATTGCTGAAGCCGTTAAAACTTTTTCGTTTTTAGTACTTACCGAATTGTGACGATATTGTTTTTCATTAGTTCGGGGAACCCCGAGAGACGAAGTAGGTATTTACGTCGTAATTTATATACCCTTTCTTACGCAACTTCGGAAAGGAGAAAGTTTCTAGCTGTTTGAATTTATGGACATAACAATTTAGGTTTTAGTGTGTAGGCGTGAAATATAGTCTAGACACAGATTTATTCTTCCGACAATTTATTTGACTAATGAGTTCCTAAAAAGTAATGTTCCTAAATTCTAAAAATAAAAATATAATAATAATGAAGGTATCTTTTGTAACATCATATGAAAGTCAACAAACTACACACAAGGCCAAAAATGTAAATGTGTGTGTAACCTTAGCTTGGGGATCGGCTATCATACCTACTACCGAAACCTTCATAGCTATATAGCCAAATATTCAGGTATCATCGTAAACGATCCCTCTTCCTGGTACGAGCGACCCGCATCTGACCCGCATTGATACGCACCCACGAATTCAAGGTCCAGTGATGACAGACTAACGATGAGGAAATACAATGTTTTTATGACTTTTCGACAGAGAATAAGTAATGACTAAAAATTTATACTAGTAATAAAGCTAAAGAGTTATCACCAACCTCACCTTACCCCTGGCTAACCTCATCATTGTTAGGCTAACACTTAAGGGTAGAGAGAGAACTGAGACCGCTCTGACATAAGTACTTTTGTAGTTTACTGGAGCTCTCTCAATTATTTATGACACAATGTTTAGGTTGAAATAAATATTTTTGTATTTGTATAGCTAATAATAGAGGCTCTTTCAAACAAGCGTGACACGACATGCGACACAAATGCACCGCAAGTCGCACAATTAGCGGTGCCTTTGCATCGCGTGCGATTATATCACGTGTCGCGCCTGATTGTAAGAGCCTTAAAGCTGAAGAGGTTGTTTGTCAGGCAAACAGCAGTTTTCAAATTTATATCTCAATTTTTGAGAAAGGTCAATATCTTGGTACGACCCTTAGAAGCCGAGCAAAAATCATAAAGTAATCTAAGTGAAAACGAAGTGATAGCGCGGGCGGGCGATGTTATGCGACGCAGTGGGTCGGGGGCCGAAATTTCACGCGGACGAATTCGCGAGCTAAAGAAGCTAGCATAGTATAAAAATACCGAAAGTAAAACTTAAGCTTTTTTCATGTTATGCTTGGGCACGAAGGTGGTGTGTAGCGTGGTGTTCAGTACGAAAAAATCTTGTTAAAAAGTTTTTATTTCTCGCTTTTTAGTGGGTCTGTTTATGTTTAAGTTACAATAGCATAATGTCAACTTGCACATCGCCTTTTACAAAATATTGCTATTCCCGATGCAGGGACGTTAATTGTTGATGAGTTCTCCTAGTATTCCACCATCAGCTCCATTTCACCATTCGCATTGTGACGAGAATAAATTTCTCAGCAACCATATTAAAGTAATCGAATCGCAACCCCTGAAATACTTATTATTGAGTGGTTCCGTTGGCCATCTGTGGTCTTCTTCATCAGTTCTACTTCACCAAATGGTGGTTCCCGAGAGCAAATGCATGAATTACTATAAAAAATACCCAAATCGCTATAGGTGTGCCTATAATATTTGAAGAGTTCCTTCGATTTCTCCAAGATTCCATCATCAGATCCTGACCTAATGAAAATGGGACTAATCTGAAAGTATATCCTTTTAAATAAAAAAATAATTTTCGAAATCGGTTTATAAATGAGGTAACAAACATAAAAAAAAATAAAACAAAAAATACAACCGAATTGAGAACCCCCTCCTTTTTCTGAAGTCGTTTAAAAATGGCCGCCTGTAGCCAATTATTATATTAAGCTGTATATATGCATTCTTTATTTCGGACTACAAGCACAATCTACATAATATTAGTAACAATGACAACTATGTTAGTAAACTTTTACAAATTACGAGTAAAACAACTAAAATAATAATAAAACAAATAAAAACTGACTTTTTTGAAGACAAACTAAGGTCGAACACCGATCATATTAAGATAACAGAGGCCCATATAGAGATGATCTTCATTAAGAAAGAAAACAAAAGGAGAGGAAAACAGGTGAATCGGCAAAAGAAAACAGTGATAAAAGCTTAATCAAGGCTCCTACAAATAGGCGCGACACGAGAAAAAATCGCGCGCGACACAAAGGCACCGCAAGTTGCGCGATTCGCGTCGCGCGTCGCGCCTGTTTGCAGGAGCCTTCATTTGGAATGGATTTCCTACGGCAATAGACTTGATTCTGACGAACATTTCTCACTGAAAGAATATATCACCACACAGTCGAGACAGCGTGATGAATGGATGTTTGCTCAAGGTGAACAATTTATTAGATCTACGATCGTACCTAGAGATTCTCAAATATTTGTAAAGGAAATATCTCAACGTCCAAAGAACAGCATTAATGTTCTTTTGTCTATATTATTCATGAGATTGATATCGGAAAAAACATTCATTATTGATATTTCAGTTTTCCAATTTGTTGAAGTGACACTTTCTATAAAAATATTCATTTGTTTTATTAACAATACTAGCTCCTGCCCACGACTTCGGCCGCGTGTAATTCACCCTCCCCCCATTTACCCTCTTTGGGGTGTGATTTCAAAAAACCCTTTCTTAGTAGATACAATTCTTCACAAAGAACACATCCTTCAAATTTAATGTCTCTAGGAACAGCGGTTTAGGCTGTGCGTTGATATATCAGCTAATCAGGACTTTGAATTTTATTTATATAGATTTTCCGCTCGTTGCCGAATAATTTATGTGGAAGGTTTGTGGGTTTGAAATGATTTTGTTCTGCCTAGCATCATTTATTATAATATTTGCTGTAGCAATACAATCACAGAGACCCGAAAACCGAGCGGTGTGTTCATATAGCAAAAAAATATTAAACACGTATCAATCGACGGTGTAAAAACAAAACGCTACGACTCCTTTAAAAAATAAACCCCCACAGGCGTTGTTTGTTTTCATGTTAAATATTTCACATTAAAAAATACAACAAAAGAAAACCAACATCGATGTTTTCGACCTTCAGCTGCTCACTGCAACATACAGTAAATATTTGATGGAACCAACACCAGTTGTAAAAAATAAGGAACATTTTTATTTGGGCATCATCGCGTGTTGTTCATGTCCAACCCATTTCTAAATTACCTACTGGTCGACATGCGTGTAGCTACCCCATCTTGAATATTTGAAGACAAACACTATGTTTAGAGTAGGGCCATGACAGGTTTTTAACATAGTTATGGCTGAATAGTCACGTTTATTTCACGCATGGTACAGTGTAAGCAGAATTTTGATGGCACGGTTGGCGCAGGGTTAAGCGATTGACTGCTACACTGCGTGTCGCGGGTTCGATTCCCGCACGGAACAAATATTTTTATGACCTACAAGTAGTTGTTCCGGGCCTGGCTGTTTGAGTATGTGAATTTAAATGTTTGTAAACGCACCCACAATACAGGATAAATTCGTTGTGTGGGGCAACGTTCATTAAAAAAAAACATACAAATCTTAAGAGTGTTTATGGCATTTCATACAAACTTTCAAGCCCTTGTTTTTCGAAATGAATGAACCGATTTTAAAGAAAGTTCATAGGCATAAGCAGGATACAAATTAATGTCTAAGTTAGTTAAGAACATTTTCGAAAAATAGTGTTACAGTCAAATTAGACCGATTTTAAAGTGTCCATAGAATCAGATTTCCAGTTATCTTTATTTAAATAAGACATTTCGAAATGTTCTTAAGTAACTTTTTAGACCTTTGTATCCTGCTAATGCGTATGAAGTTTCATTAAAATCGGTTCATTCATTTAGAAAAACAAGGGCTTGAAAGTTTGTATGAAATGCCGTACGGCGTAAACGCTCTTAATAACTGAGCTTGTTATATACAGTATGCGTTAAATTGAAGAAAAAGTTGCCTTAAAACGAAAAAGTCATTTGTCCCCTCAAAATATTCGTTAATTTCCATCAGCTTCGAATAAAGCTTGGCATAGGTTCGTCGAAATTTTCCAGATATTTTGTTCCATCTTGGTTTGGGTTTTACGCTTCATTGCTTTTAAAGCGCCTCAAAAGGAAAACTCGAGAAAATCATGAAAAGGGATTCACGACTCCTCGGAAACAACCTAACGATCTGGGTTTTGCTTTAACTTGCCCTCACTTAAACGGTCCTGGACTTAATACGTATTTTTCTTGAGAAGAATTTGGGTAAATTACAACATAAAAACTTTACGAGCTACCCTGTATACCAGCCTTAGTGAGCTCGGGCATGGAAACAAGCTTTATTCAAGTAGATCATTTGAAAGGTGCTCAAAATTGAAGCCATTTCTCTAGCCAAGCAAAAACATGTCTCTTTCTCATATTCTGAGAAAACAACATCCTGTAAAGTTTGACCAATTTTGCTTAGTGCTCAACGTGGAATACGTCTGTCCGAATGTACAAGCATTTATTTAATTAAGCAGGAAGTTCCGAGGACACCCGTTTCCCAGTTTGTTTTTGACGAGGAATCCCCTGTGTTACCTCGTGTAAAGGCCATTGACAAACAGCTGTATCGCGTGCGTGTATATAGAGAGTTTAAAAAATTAAAACATTCATGTAATGACGTCATTAATTTCACTGGCATAACTGAAAACAGAATTCGCGCTCAATAAATGTTTTATACTGAATGACTTTATACGAAAGACGAGGTATTTATTAACTGAAATGAAATACGCGGTCTTCATTCTGGTTTTGCTTGGCCCCGAAATTCCAGTAGCGCCCGAGATACTTTCGTGAAAGGCACCACAAACAATACGTCATTCATTTTGTTAAGAAATGATAAATTGCCGTCGTGTTCGAAAGGAGGAGAGCTTAAAATTGCGTGCTGACGCTCCATGGTGACATCATTTTTCTAGTTCATTTCGCTAAGACTAATTTAATATTAAAAATGAGTGCAGGACGAGTTACTTTCCACTTGGAAGAATTTTCAACGTTAATTTGTTTCCAAGTACCCTAGAGCAATTTAAATGTAGCCTAGAGGCCAGCGTAAATTGCAACGTTTTAATTAATAGAGACGATTGAAACGACGGAACATTGGAGATAACGATAGTTGTACTTTTATTAAAATAGCTTAGATAAAAATGCATTATATGTCTTTAAAGAGAAATCTTAAAAAATTGCGTTCAAGAAAATTATAAGGAAAATAGACTTAGCCTTCTGTTACTAATTAAATACCAAGAGAGGAAAAGACAAAAATAATATTAAAAAGATTCATCCCCAAAAAAAACAGTAGCAAGAAAATTTGAAATTCAGCTTGTTTACCTTCTAAAGCAATCTGACGTGCACACAGCCATAATAGATGTAATGCCTTATCCGCTTACGACAATATTCCAGTAATACTATACGTAAACGACGCGTGATGAAAAAAAATCTTTGGAGCTCTTTGGGAGATTCCCATTAAGGCTACGCCGTCCGCCTAGTGGCGCGCTCATTGTTTGTTTGGTTATTTCTTTTATTTTAGAATGAAAATACAGAAAATAAGCACGTTATGAAAATAGAAAATAGTGGCCACTCATATCCGTTTTAGTGATTATAATAAAACTAAACAATGTAAAACTACCGTTTATAATAATATTAACGTATAATCTTGTGGAGCACAACTTAACGTGCTTATTTTCTGCATTTTCATTGTAAAATAAAAGAAATAACCAAACAAACGATGAGGGCGCCACTGCGCGGTCGGCGTTTGGTCGGCGCCCTCTTAAACGCTAATGCACTAATGTAGCTCACGAAATTAAAATTTTCTTCACATTTTTTTTTCAATTTTCAGCTGAGTATCGGATTGTATGGGAATCAAAATTGTGCCAAATTCTATCAATCTATCATAATGATGGTTTTAATTTTAATAATTCTGTTAAATAAATAAATAAGTATTCGTTACTATCTAGAATTAATATGGATATTATTTATGCTAAATAAATAAATAATATCTATAACTGTTTTACTACAAAAACTACCAGATTCTGAGCTGCAAATTGTAAAAGAAGTATTTTAAAAATTCGAATCTCGCGGCCTATCGTAAGCCGCCTTACGCCTTAAATCTCAACCCTTAACTTATTTGCTGTTGACTTTCAGAGACTCATTACCTGCTTCATTAAAGCAACTGCAGCTCTTGAAAAAGCGGTAACCGTCTTTCCCAGGGACGCTTGGAGGGTAGATGTAAGAGCTTTGAGTACCTTTCGTGACTCTGTCTTGTTTATTAATAAACAAATGAAGTGTATTGTTTAAGTTTTCGATGTCTTCTGGGCTTCACTGTAATTAGTTTTTGGAATTATTTCCAAGGGTGAAGTTAATTAAAGTTCGGTTTTGTTTTAATTTTTGTTCGTGGCTAGTACCTAACTATGCATTTTTTATTGGAACAATTTGCTCGTAAGTTGTTGATTTACTTGTGTTATTGAATTGCAAAAAAGAAGTAATATTAAATAACTCGGTCATCGCTAATGTCATAGTACAATTTGCTGATTGTCAGATCGTAATATTCCATGCAATTTGTAAGAAGGCAGCAATTTAATTCTTATCTACGAGTCAACTAGAACAAAGAAAACAATTTGCAATGTTCTTTCCTTTTATCCGTCTCTTTATTTTTAATTTTTCTTCAGAGTTTCATTATGATGAAAGTTCCAGAATCATAACTATGCATAAAATTGCAAAAATATATTTTGGTGTTGTACAATCGTAATAAAATTAGATCATTAAGTCAAGTGGTTTAGTTTGCAAATGAAAACAATCTCAGAGTGCATATAAATTGTCGCTCTTAGCGTATTTAAAACAGTAATTTGCATAAAATGATGCCAAGTACGGCGTTATTATAATAATTAACCTTCCAACCGATTTGTGTACACTGACAACCATACTGTGAAGTTTATTAAAAGTCGTTTACAAGCAACCTCAAGACTGTCATTTATTTTGATAGGGACGCTTGTGTCAGTACTGCCTTTAGACGTTAAACCTCTCATTATTTGCTACTCAATTTATTCCCCTTTTTCTCTGTAATCGTTTTCAGTGCAAAAACTACATACTCGTTATGAATTATGTAAAATAAGTCGTAATATCGAGTTGCTAGTATAAAAGTTTAATAGAAAGAGTGTCTTTTTATGCTCCCACCGCAATTTACGCGAAAAAGATATGTGAATTTGGAAAGTTACAAGATTCGCGCGACAAGTTTAGATTGGTTCGACAACTCCAATATTATTAGTAAATGCTATCAAACTTCAGAAGAAGAAACCAATAAATATGAGCGTCTTTTATACGACACAGTTCTTAGAGGGTAATATCGTATTGAAAGTTGAAAGTGCTATCGTTCCGTTGATAAAATGTTGTGTTTGCAGGCAAATCCACGTTTTCTTCATTATCTATTCAAAGGAGTTTTCTTTATTCCGTTAGGCTCATAAATTCTTGACAATATTATGCTTGTTTGTCTACATGAAGGTAACGGTGGCAAGGTTGTTCTCATAACATAATTATGGCTGTCATAATGAATGCACGTTTGACGCTGCATAATGTAAATGTGAGGACACAAACTGAAATATTTCAACCCAGAACCACGTGAAAGGGTGAAAGGGGATATTCGATGTGTTTTCTGTGTATTGTAGTTACGTGTATAGTAAACATAACAGGTGATATATTCATATTTATTTAATGGGTAAAATTTAGTAAATACAATATTTTTTTTTATTTGAAATGGGTTTGCTCTTGACTCTAATCTAGGTCAGAGATGACACAGATAAAGTCTACGATGGGGTGAGCTTACCCAGAAGAAGCCACTCTTACTTTGAAGAGATTCGGGTTGTATTCCCTCGGAAACACAAACGCAGGTAGAGAGTTCCACTCTTTTGCTGTGCGCATTATAAAGGACATTTGAAAACGCTTAGTGCGAATTGGTGGAATAGCAACTAGGCAGGGATGGTAACTTTTTTTTAGTAAAAGTAATTGCTTTCGTATCATACAGATATTAGCCAGTTAGCAAGATTGGTTGAATGCCTGACGGCAGGAGGCGGTAGTACTCGCGGAAGTTCTTCTAACGCATGGTCCAATTCTAATAAAAACCAAAGTAAGATAGAATTAAATACAAAGACCAAAAAAATGACGAAATCACAATATTTATTTACACCTTGTTGTTTTTCATCTTTGGTTACAGAGCGTATATTTTCTTTGATCTTATTTGTTCAGAAAGGCATAAAACTGTTATTTACTATCATCTTTTATACAGTGTCGTTGCGGCAGTTTTTAGCAAATCGCTCCCCTACGTCGTAACGACTTCGCTAGCAAAAATTTTTATCTACCCATCCAATATTTCAGACCAAAGTGTCCTGCTTCAAGACGTTAAATTGAAGTTTCATGAGCAATAAAAATGATAAATAGCCTTATTCGCAATTAATGTTCCTGTAAGTTATAAATTAAGTTTTCATTTTGGAGGAAATTAAAAGCAAAAAGATATCCGAGATAATTAGAAAAGTGAAATTTACAATGTTGTAAAACTCGAAGCTCATCAAACGTTTTGTCACGGTTGGCCAATATTATAAAAGTCATAATCGACTTTAAATTTTTAGTAGGCCATGAAAGTCTAGTCGTAAAAAAGATATATTAAACTTTTCAAACTGTGGTATAGACTTCGATTGTAATGTACTCGATCCAATTGATGAAAATAAAACTAAAAATGACGAAATAAAAAAGTAATTTAAAAAAATCAAACCGACTTCAAAAAGAAATGAACTCACAATTATGAAATAACTTTAATTTCGGAAGTCGGTGTCTTGGGATCTGTATTTTAGTTTTAGTTTTTTGCCACCGACTTTCGAAAATTATCATCATCATCTGCCTAGCCTTTACCCAACTATGTTTGGGTCGGCTTCCAGTCTAACCGGATGCAGCTGAATACCAGTATTTTACATGGAGCGACTGCCAATCCGACCTCCACAACCCAGTTACTGGGTAATACGATATCCTTTAGTAAGATTGATTGTCAGACTTTCGGGCTTCCGAAATTAAAGTTATTTTATAATTTTGAGTTAATTTCTGTTTGAAGTCGGTTTAATTTTTTTAAATTACTTTTTTATTTCGTAATTTTTAGTTTTAAGTAAAAACTGGAATATTTGTTTGCAATAAGAGGTAATAGTTTTGTTGTAAATATTGCACTAGTTTTGAGATGTTTTCCTTTGACACTACACTCGTAGGTCGCATCAATAAGCCAGGCCGTCACACTTACACGTATAAGTCTATATCTTGAAAATCACTAAATCGATTTTGATGAAACTTGCACTGTTCCCTAAGCCTAAGTAAATGTAAGCTAATAAAAAGAATAGTCACGATCCGATTAATAGTTGCGGAGAAATACGTAGACATACATCCATACATACGTCTATAAAATTTTGTACATTTGTTTGGAAGCCCTAATAGATTGTCATATATGTGAATATAATGCAATTCCAATAATATTACATACATACGTGTCGAATTTATAACCTTTTTTTTTGAAGTCGGTGATAAAACAAAAGACGAATCGGCGGTAACATATTTTGAAACAGAGTGTGACCCACCTGCCGAAAGCAAGGGAAAATAAACAGGGACTAACTTTCACTGGGAGGAAATAAGATAACAACAGTAAACACAACCTTGTCAAAGGACATGCACACTAAGGCGTTAGTGACAATGGCTAGGTTTTAGCTTTTCACAGTGTAATCAGGGCCGTCTTTACCCGGGGGTGCAAGGGGTGCATGGCACCCGGGCGCCAGGGTCTTAGGGGGCGCAAGCCAATCCTTATACCTACACTACACGTACCTACCATGCGTAAACCTTCTCGAAATTGAAATGAATAAAAAACTACTTACGACTCAAGTCAAGATAGATTGACAAATTTGGGTATAGCATACCTATCGAATTGAAAGTTGATTACAAAACAGAAAATATCACAAAAAGATTGCCGATTTTAAAGCCAGAAAAAATAAATTTGATGTTTGAAAATGTACCTAATTTTATTGTAGAATAAGTATTAAATAAAACAATAAAACACAAAAATTGGGGCGCAGGCTAATTTTCGCACCTCGGCGCCCGATATGGTTAAGACGGCCCTGAGTGTAATACATTTGCAGCAATTATTGAATGAAATGATGCTGTAAAGTTTTTATTTGATGCTACATGGGTTTCTCGGCACAACTAATTAAAATAAGTACTAATAATACAAAGGGGTCAGTGACATATGAATCGGTATTCAGAATTTGGTTGACTGAATATAAGCAGAAAAAATTTTAGTAGATCGCTAATAATCTAGGTTATTACTGTGAGCCCATTACGAGCTCGCGGTACCACGATGAATAAATTAAACGAGGGTTTGTCGAATAACTTGCATCATTATGCGTAAGAACGGTTCTACTTTAAATACATTTTACATTTTTCTATAATATGACTTGTTAACTAATCTGACTCCTAACGTATTTTCTGCTATTCTGATAAATCCGTTTGTCTCGTATTTTTAATAATAATAATAATGTATTTAAGTCAGACACTGTGATCCATATTTATGTTAGTAAGTACACTTAAAAATTATGTTAGGAACCAAGGAATAAAATACATATGCCGTGGTTCCTATCTAATTTATTCCTAACCAAGGAACAAAATGTTTGCCCTTAACTTTTATCGGACTCGCGGAGGTTACATGCAGGCACAAAATTGGTAAAATCTCTACAGTAGGTACCTACTTAATACATTTTTGAGACGAAATCAATAAAGATAGTACTCTAGTGACACGTTTAATAACATTGACCTATATCTGAATATCTTTGTCAAGAGGGGTCCATGTAAACAATTTATACCCTTTCTCAACTGACGGCTATATAGGCAAGATAGACCATATCTACATATCAGGGCACGAGCAAATTTCCTCTAGATGGATATCCCGGACCTTATTTTCCTCACTACCCCTATATTTCTGGATAAATAAAACAGGACTTTCTCCCCAAATATATCTTTGTTATGAAATTATTACTCTGTTTTCGTCTCTATATCGCCAGTCTTTGTTTCTTTTCCGCTGTCATATTGAGCTGCGTCCTTCATTTTTATTAAATTGCCTATCGGTTGTAGAGAGATATCCGTATCGCATTTCTAAGATCTCGAGGTGACTGATTATGTATTCACTTTGGGTTTTGTAGTATTCAAAATTATGGTTTTAATTCTGACAGTGTTCGTTAATATTTGATGTTGCTATTGTTTCACCGAATTTCGGGCCGTAGATTTCATTTTGCGCCGTACTATCAAGCCCAAAATCTTTTCAAAACGGTACCTACTTAACCTAAGAGGACACGGTGTATGTTGTTATGAACGCTTGTTTTTATAACCTACAAGGTAAATCTTTACGACACTTTTTGAGCAAACTTCAACGCTTATTTATGCATAAACACAAAACTTTTCAACTAACATTTATCTTTGTAAAGAATGGTTAATCCTTCCAATAAATAATTTTAGGGCAAAAACTTTTTGGTTATCATTCTTTCCGGTTAGGGCAACATTTAAACTGGGTGTAATTATGACGTTGATAGGTATTTTTCCAGACAATTTCCTTTTTCCGAAAATGATTTTCGCCGAATCTGCATTTTTGGTATTTA
Organism: Luperina testacea; assembly: GCA_927399505.1. NCBI lineage: Eukaryota > Metazoa > Arthropoda > Insecta > Lepidoptera > Noctuidae > Luperina > Luperina testacea. The sequence goes on from OV656771.1 coordinate 9,869,902, forward strand.
CGTAAATTCAATGATTTTAAATTAAAATTATTTTAGTACCGACTTTTCTATGCAAACTACAAACATGATTAAAAGCGTCATAATTAAAATAGTTGGTTTAATTAAGCATAAGCAAATAGTTTCTGATGAGGCCAGTATTGAGGCCGTGTTGGGCATGAGGTTACAACCAAAGTTTTACAATTACAAAGTTTTGTTTGTTACGTGAGATTAAACAAGTTATTGTTTTGAAAAAAAAATAACTTGTTTAATCGCGTAGATTTATGCGTAGATTTCCAAAGATATAGAGTGATCGTATAGCAAATAGGTACTTTAGCGAACCTACATATATATAAATAATTACGTATTTTTTATCATCCTTATCCTACGGTATTGTACCAAACCATTAGTGTGTAAGGTCGATCGATCAGGATAAGCTACGCTGGCCGCGGTTGATTTGTGGATGGGTGTCCATCTTTACATACCTACCAAGACCCCTCCGTGCCTCGGAAAGCACGTTAAACCGTTGGTCCCGGCTGTCATTCGTGGATCTTTGACAGTAGTTACGGGTAGTCAGAAGCCTGAAAGTCTGACAACCAGTCTTACCAAGGGGTATCTATCGTATTACCCAGTAACTAGGTTGTGGAGGTCAGATAGGCAGTCGCTCCAAGTAAAATACTGGTATTCAGCTGCATCCGGTTAGACTGGAAGCCGACCCCAACGTAGTTGGGAAAATTCTAAGCAGATGATAAAGTAGTAATTTTTACATACTTTAACGGCAAAAAATCGCACTGGTTCTTGGAGTTACAAAATGTTATTCATTTCGTAACAGTAGAAATTATATTATTATTAGTATGCGTACAATTATAATTACTTTGCTCATTATCGTCCTTTTCTTATCAGTTTTTTTTTATTGACTTGGCTTGGCTTGGCTTATTAACTCGTCATCAAACATTCCAATTTCAAATCGAAGTTGTAATAAAATGAACTAAACGTGACTCGTGTGTAAGGAAAGTACTTAAATAAACCCAAAAAAAAGTTTAAGTGATCAGAGTTTCGTCTTCATTTTACTACAAACTTTCATTGATTCAACCACGAGGCTCCAATCATGTAGTTTATGATCGTTAAGCCTAAATAAGGTGACATTATTTCTTCCTTTCATTCTTCCTTTTATTGTAATCATTGAGCAGTATTCTGTAGAATTCTGCTGGAATTATTGTCTCTTCATTTTCTATTTGGATATTGTGTGTGTATTGGTTTGCAAACTTGATTAAGTTTGTTTTGGTTCGTTTTATCTGTATAATATGTATTTTAAAAACTTTGCAAAAAATAGATTAGGATATTAAAGAATAAAAGTGAATCGTTCTATCGGTGAACCGTTCAACGGCGAAACGAATGTCGGAGAAATGTTTCAGAATCGAAATAAAGAAAGAAAATACGTACGTATATTTACAAAGGTTAGGATCTGTTAAATCTGCGCATGCCTGAAGCGGTATAATTTACCTGTATATAGACTTCGCCCGTCATTTCAGTGTCATCAAAAGAAGTTTCAAAGCAAAACTATTCCTGTAACTCGTGAAGAATTAGAAGCTTCACCCGTTCAGATTAATTGAAGGCAAGTCCAACGAGATTTCAGTGTCAAATTCAAATTCATTCTTCTTGTAAATGGCTCCAGGACCGCTTTTGAATATTCAAATCTTCACGCCTTTAACTGGGTACCGTTTATTTGGTGTCATAATTTGTTCACAAAACCTTTTCTAGTTTATATTAGTATGCTCTAAAAACTTAGTAATTGAACCAAGACTTTAGTGAACCCTCGAGATAGTAACTTTATTAGTTAAAACGTTTTATTGCTATTTCAGGTTTTTATTTAGCTAATTAAAATGACAACAGAAAACGGAAATGTCTGTTTATTTTAAATTCCCTGAATTTTATAAATTGCGATGTAAATTGAAAGCTGAAAGAATAATTAAACGCTAAAGTTTTAAGCTACTGAACTTCATACATTTTCACGCCGGGTTTCTGAGAGGTGTTCTAACAAAAAAACAACTTTTTTACAAATAGTCGGTGTTGTTGGTTCCGCATTTTCGTTTTTTGACACCGACTTCCGAAATTAAAGTAATTTATCACTTTGTAGTATTTTTTTTTTTGTAATTTTTATTTTTCACTTTTTAGTTGTACCTACCTCACACAAATTCAATTAACATTAGTGCATTGAAGAATTGAAGACACATAGAATAATTACCTAATGTATTATATACTTAAACCTTCCTGAAAGAATGTAGATTACGTTAATGAAAGAACTTCAAAATTGGTTTATTAGTTTTTGAGAAAATCGCGGACATACATACTCGTACATATGGGTCGAATACAGAACCAATCTATTTTTGAAGTCGGTTAAAAATACTTTTTTTTAATAACATCATTGATTTTTGATCATTGGTTGGACCAAATTAATCACAAAACGCCTTCAGACACACCAGCCAATGAATCGAAAAATAAGATGACGGCCTTTTTGTCCACCCATTGGTGCGAAAACGGACACTGTCTAAGCTTAGTCTTTAAACGAAAATAAGGCACTTAATATCCCCATTTGGCACAATTCTTATTTCACGCAAGATCTATTATCGGGTGAAAATGTAACAAGAAGAGGTTGTGAGCGAATTGACCCCCGCATTTCCCTTAGAAGGGCCTGATAAAAATCAGCCTACGACCAAAGTTTTATTTATTTTTATGGCTGCCCATTTGTTAAGGTACCATTGATTGTTTGGACCGCTTTTGGCTAAGAATCCCGTCGCCGAGCGAGTAGCTTTTTCTGAACTACGACGAGCAATTTGGAATTGCCTCTTGTGCTGTGACGATCAGAGAAATTGAGATGAAACGCTTTAAGGTCTCCCGATGTCTTTGTCTTCCAAGTTTCTTTAAAAATATTGTCATTTTAAAATCGTGCAAATTACAGCATCATGTTTTAAAATTCAGCCATCGTCCCTAGGTAAAATGCCAAGTTAATAAGCAAACCAAATTGTTAGGGAGCTGTTAAATAAATCAGTGGCACCGGGTCTTCGCAAGCGAGCCAACATTTTTACCGTATAACAGAATTACTAAAGATATGGCCATTAAAACGATTTAATTTGTTAACTCAGTGCTTGCGAGATACAATGAATAAATTAAATAATGAAACGTTGTGGGATCACCGTGTTATAACCAAGGGAATAAACGACCAAACAGTAACAAACTTTGGATTATCAGCTATTAATTTGTGAATGAACATTTTCGGGTCAGCAACATGTGCTCTATTTCGTTGAACTCAATTGTATTGTTTTAGTCTGTGCAGTTCAGTGCAATTATATATAAATTATTTTATATCAGCTGCCTTTGTGTTATCAATAATTGTTTCTAATGGCAATATTACATGGTTCAATTAATTCGGTTCATTTTGATTGATAGCGTAGAAGTTAAAGGACATTAATTAATGATTCACTTTCACGTTGACAAAGTCCATTTAAGGTCTGTAATATTGACATTTAGTTATCTACCTCTCCATACTAATATTATAAATTCGAAAGTAACTCTGTCTGTCCGTCTGTATGTTACCTTTTCACGCTTAAACCATTGAGCGGATTTCGATATCGGATAAAATTTGGCAGAGAGATAGATTGCATCCCGGGGAAGGACATAGGATAGTTTTTATCGACATACCTCGCGGGCGAAGCCGCGGGCGGAAGCTAGTCTAATATAAAAACTTCGAGTCAAGCATTAAACTAGTTCAGAATTGTAAACGTTTGTGGTTTTGCTCAGATTGTGTTTAATAGTGAAACTTTTATTTTTTACGTTAGGTACACAATAAATTCTTATTTACTCAGTGGAGACCACATATTACATCACTTTTTGCCAGAATTTTATTTGCTTTTTGTTTGTTAGCCAAATCCCAAGCGAGTGCCGAGTAATACTTTTTGGAAGTTTCTAGGTATACTTTTTACGATTTTGTACCAGTTTTGTAATAGAATTATATTTTCGTTTTGTTTTTTACGTTGGTGTTATACGGTTCGCACTGTCTACTATAAAAATAATAATTACTTATAATAAATAATAGCTCTGTGTAAAAGAAAAATGAACTTTTCAACTATTTTAATTATACGCTTATGAGAGGGCATTCCCGTAATTTTAAGGACGTTTACAGTCTGATCTCAGTCTCAATTTGTCGAAAATACCTATCCCTAGTTTTCCTAAATGTTTGACAATGATTGTCGCTGAAATGAGATTACGACTAGATTTTGAATGACCCAACATTTCTAAACGCATAACAAACACTTTTTTCGCAAAATAAAACGTATTTTCTAATGTCAACATTTACCTACACTTGAATCTGATTTCCAATTTGTTACGGCGCTAGCAAATAATCTGATAAGACTCATAGTTTATGGAAAAAGAAAAAAAAAAGAATTTGTCCAACTAATACTATTATTCTGGAGGAGGTTGGATATCTCCTCAATAAATTACAACGAAAGTTTCCACAAGAGAGATAAAAGGGTCCAAAATTTTGCGACAAATCTTTCTGATCATTTCTGAACCCGAAACTGTCAAATTTTCCCAACCAACTTTGAACCTTATGCTTTAGCAATAAAGTTGAAAATCTATTAAAAAAATTGATAGATTATAGTAGCTTGATGTGCTGGCGTCTGTACAACATTGTAAGTCATACAAAAGAAAACTGGTATAAGTTGGCCTGGTATTCTATTTAATTTCCGTACTATACTAGGCCCAAACTGCTTTCAAAATGGTGAAGGAAAACATCGTGAGGACACTGGCATGACATGTAAAAATTCGAAGAATTGTGACTTCCACCAACCCACACTAAAGCCGCGTACCACCACAGAACACTTTTCTCTCAGATAAGTCATCAAATCCTCAGTTCATCTGGCAAGGATGGCCGTATTTCAGACAATATCAACCGATTCTGTCTTTACGAACAAGACGACAGACGTGACCATTCATTTCTACACCATTGTCTTTCACAAAGCCCTACGGAATTCGATTAACCCATTATTAAATACAGTCTGGTTTAGCTGCTATCTTGGAGGCGTCAGTCGGTTTGTCTCAGATATTTGACGCGACAATAGTATCATTGTTTATTGTTTCGTACGTAGGCGTAACTTTTGAAGTAATCTGTACCAACTGACAGTCATAGCACCTGTAAGAGACATTTCCTCAGAGTTCGATGATCTCTTCTCTCTTTAAATTCCTTCTTTTTATATTTAGCGGATCAAACGAATACGAACCACAATCACAACTGGAAAATATTTATATTCAAATGAAACGCTTGCTCACATCTAAAAAGAAGGTTCATATTCGTATGAAACTTTATATTTACTTGGCAAAGTAGACTCAAAATGCGATCACTGAATCTTGTAGCCAGTCCATCGTCAGTAAGTTGTTAGTCCATCGTCTGGCACTCTCTCTCTATCCATCCATCTTTTCACCAATTTGTAGTCTACCCAGACAGGAATCAGTCCTTCGACAGTACAGCTATTGATTTCCTTCCTTTTTAAATAATTTACCTCGCCAGTTCAGAGTGATGAGTCTAGAGGATTATCTTATTTATATTGCACAAGATTAACACTTACGTAGCCGTACTAAACATTAGTAATTCATTGGGAAACAACCTGTTGTTTCGTGCCTCTACTTTTGTAAGGTGTGAATTCGCAAGATCCATTGTCAATTACAATAAAGACTCGGTCTGAGACTTTCTCTTAGTTTTTTTTTTTCAAAGAAAATTAAGCATTAGGTAGATAAAATTACTTTACGGTACTTTTCGATAGATTTACAGTACTTTTCATTGAAAAAATATCAATAGCCTTTGGATCTGAAATAAATTTCAGATAAATGTTAAGCTAAACTTTTTACATCCTCGGTGTAGTATCAACGTAAATATTACAGAACAAATGGCCATGACACACACTCTGCCCTTGGTTTGTAAATAATACGATTTACAGTGTCAATACACTTTTGCCTGTCACATTGATTTAAAGTCAAGTTATTGACATTCACGAATACCGGTCTGATTCAATAACAATAGTCTCTTTACAAAAGTAAAAACTTTTTTTTTCTACGAAACCTCCTCAATAGGCACTGTTTGAACCCATTGAAGCAGCAGTTTAATCACCACCATACTTTACCTTTTCAGAACAGTGATGGCCCAGTGGTAATGGCCCCAACTTATGAGTTAAAGGTCGTGGGTTCGAACCTATCAACCCGCACTGGACTCGCGCGGTGGATTACAGCTCACTCCCTCTCTACGCGAGTGTCGTGTCAGTAGTGGAAACATGGAAACATTATAGGCTGATTATGCTTCACCTTTCACCTATATATCGATTGTTCTATTACTACGACTAGGTACTAGGTACAACATGCTTCTACAATAATTTATCACCTAAAATCGCCGAGATTTCACTACGGGAATGAGTTAGTATCACATAAAACACAGCAATGAAGGTAGATTATCTCGCCACGCGCATCGTAAATCCAACTAAAGGAAATACAGCGTAAAACTCGAACACAAAGGGCAAAATTGCGTATATTTAACCTTCACATCGACAGCGTCATTATCACATGTGGCTTGAAGCAGCTTCAAGCGGATTTACGCGCACAAAATGAGGAAACAATGCATACTTAAGGGCATACTCCGCATTTACGCGGAGTATACGAAATTAAAATTGCATCTGAAATTTCGTAATTTTATGAGAAGCAATCTCGAGGTATTCCTGTATGTGGGAGGTTATTAAAATATCGATTTTGGTAAACGGTATTGGAAGAACCAATTCGCGTGCCAAGGATATTATTTACGGCATTTAATATCCTTTCGGAGAATTTTGTTTCTATTTTGCAAAATGCTTTGGTTTTGCAGACCACAGATACAAAAAGTATCGATCAAGTGTTCAAAAATTTTGACTATTATTCATCTTTATACTTATTTTTAAACGGTTTCTTCTCAGCATACATGCTGATTATAACTCTAAAAGAAATATATAGGTAATATTTTGCTCTTACGTTACTGTTTTGGTTTTAAATGCCAAAGTTAAAATCTTCTTCTATTCTGCGGTGCTATACTGTAAAAATCTCACCGTGAAAACTTAGGTGAAGTGAGCGTGGAGTGACCTGTCAATAGTGTCAATTCCTTGCAACAACAAACTCACTTCACCTAAGTTTTCACGGTGAGATTTTTACAGAATCGACCGGCTGATTACGTTTTAAATATCCCACTTGTTGATTCCATTTAAGCCTAAATCTAAATGCTGTCGGCACTAAATAGTGTAAATTATTACCAGTGTCTAAGTGCTTGAGAACCAGTAACAACTACATCCAATTCCTGGCGTTAGAAATTTAATGGGATCAGGTAGGTAAACCTGAAGATACAATAAATTAAAAGTTGCTCTACAGTTTATTTTACATTTCCTCAAGTATTTTTCTTCTCAGCTCTGACCAGAAGTTTCGTATTAATTCTAGTTTTTTAATGGCCAGGTTTGAGTTGAGCAAGAAGAGTTTAATTAGTTTAGTCTATTATATATAATCTGCATTCGCAATTTATTTGCCAAAAATGTAAACAAATATGAGTTTACGGATAAATAACTTCAATTCCTACACAATAAAGTTCGGTTTACGCTATAACTTGCTGGCGACGACCAGGAGATTTCTAAGGGCTCTGCTTATGAACCGGCCCAAAGGGCAGTGTGCTGTGCCGAGGTTGTTGATGAGGCTGAGGGTGATGACCAGATATGCGCGGTCGCTGCATGCTGGTGCAAAGATTATTATAACTTTTTCAATAGCTCTAGTCACACTGAAATCAACTTAATTACCATTAAAATAAAGTTGATGTTTGTTTAAATTGAATGAACATCAATTTGTAACATTAGTTTGAATAGACGATACATACATAAACTTACGCTTTCTGGGGTGGCCAACATGATTCCAGTGTGAAAAAGGGACAGTGCTATCGGTCATGTAAAACGCCTTCTCTCTCTTACACTGGAATCATGATGGCATTAAACCGTCATAATACGGCACCTGGTCAGCGGGATTGTCCGAAAGGGTTACCGCTGGCCCGGAACATAAAGGGCGAAGGAAGGAACACGGGTGGGTTTTAGTCAGTAAGAGTCTGACACTCCCTTCCGCTCCACCCAGAGCGGGAGGAGTCATTTGATAATTTCCCATCCCGGAAAAAAAAAAACTTACGTTTTCTTCCCATGGGTCCCCCATGGGAAGAAAGCGTAGTTTATGTGGCAGAAACTAAAGAACGCCGTCTGCTACGTTCCATACATACTACTTTTGCTTCATTTACGTTTATAGATCTGGTCATACACGCACGCTGGTTGCAAGTACTACGCATCTGACCTTTCTGAAGACGATCACCAATAAGATTATGTACTCCTAGGGCGTCCCCTCTCGGCATTTCCACTCACACCTCCCTTGAAAATACCTTGTGTTAGTTAGTTTTTACCAACCAAATGTAAATATTAAAATAGATCTAAACAAATTACCCATGGCGACCATACTTTCTATCGATTTACCCTATGACACAACATTCGTCAGTATTGCCCGATCCTTATCGAAACGATGTCGATTCAAACCGATGTAATGTTGCCATATTAATATAAAAAATATGAAGAATGTTCGCCATTTTTGCAAAGGTCACAATATACCGTGCATCTATGTATCAAGGCGTTCCGCGTGCTACGCCGCGCCTTGCCTACTGTAGGGTAATAATGTATGATAGGAGATGGCGGGCGTGCGTGTATTATTTTTTATGTTTTGAAAGGTTTTTAGAGTATACAGAATTGAACTGGACAGTGTCGTAGCGTTGGTGTTTCAAGAATGAAATGGAATTGAAGTGTTTTCTTTTTTCGAAAATGGCACTTAACAATTTGTTTCCACTCTTACTGCCTTTCATAATCTTTGTTACTCAATAACATTCTCACTTGCATTGGTATCAGAAAACCTAAGTCAACTACCTACAGGTACCAACACCAAGCGCGCATAACAAAGTAGGCGGTGCCGGTGTAACACAGTAACGGGTTATTCCCCAACGTCATATTTACCGTAACACATTCAACTTGTACGTGGCTTGGTGCATCTACGTATAAAATACACAGTCTCCTCGGAGCATTGCATAAGCTATAAGCTAAAACGAGCGTTGAGATAAGTCTTGCAGAACACTAATTCAAGAAAACATAAAGCTAGGGAAGACGAAAAATAAAACAATAAATAAAACTGCGAAGACGCTCTGGTTGAAATCTCAGCGTGGTATATAGTTTTATGATAATATCAGTGCTCGCATGAAAATTGTATGCAAATGCTACCAAGTCGAATTTACTTCAGTATCATCTCGGCACACTGGGGTACAAGCGAAATTTTATACTTTTTATGTAAAATGAATTGTACGTGGCGATGACTAAATATTACGAGCGAACCTTTGTTACATGTTACTCCCAGCTTTTGAGGGTTTGGGCCTTCTAAATGAAAACAAAGAGCAATGGTGGCACAGTGGTAGCGGCCACGATTTACGAATTGTAAGGTCGTAGGTTTGAACCCTGACAGGCGCTTTACTGTGTGTAAATTATTTCATCGCCACTGCTCTCAAAACGCTAAAGGAAAACATCGTGACGAAACCGGTAATTTTTTTTTTGCTGAATGCGTCTGCTCTTGACCTCGATCACGCCTGGTGCGATAGATAAGGTATATGATGGAAGAAGCGTGCCCAGAAGATGCCTAAGGTACTGGAATTCCCACGCGTCGACGAAACACAGCAGGCTGCTTGACGCCGGACTCCGGTAGGAGGGTGGACGCAAACCAGGCGGGCGTTAGCCCTACCACCGCAAGGGAAGAGTTGGCCAGTCAAATAATATGTTGGGTGTGACAGTCCAGGATGCACCGAGCACTCGGTTCAGTTGAGTAACTGGCGGAACAAACTGCGCTACACGAGGAGGCTTCTTCGTGCATCCCAAAAATCATCAAGTATGTCTTAGAACCAAAAATTCCTAGACATGTGACATTTACCAACTCGCGCGTGGATTACAGCCTACTTTTCCTTTCTTAGAGAGGAGGCATGTGTCCCAGCAGTGGGAAAATTGTAGGTTGATTATGGTAAATGAAAACAAAACCATTGCAATATTAGCATACACTACAGCAAAACTACTTCTTATGGTAATAATGACACCTTTCCTCATTAGATCTATCTATTGAGATAGGGATGTGTAGGTAAGTTTTGCCAGCTCAATAACAAAATCCTAAAACCTACTCATTTTCTTGTACAAATAAACGTAATGAAATTATACTCAACGAAAATTTATGTAAGGACTAATTCTGACTAGATATCACAAAAACATTGAGACCGATTTTTCTCTACCAGAAAGTACTTTGACATGTTTGCGTGGAGTTATGTGAAAAAAAATGTACCCTTTAAAACTCAACGGTCTGTCTTTCTGTCCATTATTGCTTTTATTAATAGTTCACACAACTTATCCAAAACTGACATAACTTTTTAATGAAAATGTTATTTGGCTAGTTTTGAATACATATTAGTTCAGAACTACTTAATATATCCATAAATATCATGTTCGTATACCAAAGTATCTTGGCCGCTCAACACAGAAGTTTGCAGCAAGCTTCTCAAGTCTAAGAAGATTATTTTATGGGCAGCACTAATGGATATCGAATGTCTAGATCTATCTAGGTCATGTTGTGGGAGATAATAATGTCACATTAACTAAGCATTTGTGGATAAACATCTAGTTTCCCTTCTAATTCTTGAGTTTGTTGACCTAAGGAGTCCTTTAGCACGAAATTTGGTGTAGCCAGATAACTATGTATTAAAAGGTAGTAGGTACGTGCAAATTTTATTATATCGCAGCTTGAATGACCTTGTTTTCACCGAAATTACGGGTATTACGCACACCCACCGCTACCTAACGCTTCGGATTTACAGGCGTGATGTTATATTATATGTATAAATCCAAAAATTTTAATGGTAATTTAATCCCCTTGTCCTAGGAGGTTCTCCATCCAATAACAAAAGTAGAACAAACTTAATTTTAATACTAACTTCAGAGGTAGGTTAGAGAATTACAGAATTGTTCAAAACAAATTGCTATTGGGTACAAGGGTCTACATAACCCTCATCCACTTCCACCTTCAACCCTTACAACATGAACCAATTTTAAAGTAAAAATAAGTCAGAACCTCACAATTACATTTGGTTGCTATCTAAAGGGATAAGGATAATGAATGAGGATACAATTCGATATTTTGCCTTAATCCACGCGAACGCAATTATAATTCATCTGATCCCAGAATAACAGACCAACCACTGCTTACGTTACCTTTGTGGTTAAATCAATGCGACGGGTATTTTTGAATCCAACGAAACTTTTAATGGGGACATTGCAGGTATATTTGAATCCGAGTTCAAAACTATGAAAAGACTTTTTAATAGGGATCGAAACGTGGTTCATTCCTTTTATTCCGTCTAGGTTTCGTTCTCGGAGGCTAACTTTTTTGTTTGTCAAACGAATGGGTCTGTTGCAGCAGTTACGAACGGATGTGTATCAGTCGTGAAACTAACGAAGCTGTCTATGTAACGGTTTTGTCGAAAAATGAAAATATAGACAGAAATGAAAACTCAATAGCCCAGAATTAAAACTCAGATATTGGTTCAGAATTTTTCTGTTACGAGAGTAAATTCTAACACATGTATGTGCTTTATTTTTGTTTCTCAGTTTCGACATATCAAAAATGTATGCCCTGTTTTTTGTTTTTCTTTTTGTTGTGTCGAACATTAAATATTATATTTCTATTCCAACAAGAACTGAATATTTCGTGTTTAAAGCGACGCGTATATAGATTTGTCTGGCATGTGTCGTAAAGGTTAATTGTTAGTAGGTGGGTAACTATGCGTAGGGCGAGCTTTTAGAAGGCTTTAATTTGAATATTTATTGTGTCTAAAGGTAATAAACGTTAGTAATGCTATTTTGACGTAAAAGTTTGAGTGGTTTTAATATTTCATATCTATACTCTATGGGTATTATATTTCTGGTGCGTTTATTGATTGATATACTACCAAATAGATGTTTTGTTTAAATTCATTTAATGATTGTTTTTTTTAATGTATCTTTCCGATTTCTGCTACGGTAACTATTTCTGTTTTTGATGGCTATGGGTTTCGAGTATATGCTCGTATGTAGTATGTATGTAGTTTGTCAGGGACGTGTTTCTCTCTTAAAAATAATAAAATCATCAATTTCAAAGTATTGTAACCTTATGGGCAACTACAGCTTTGAGCCGTTTGGTGTCGAAACGCTCGGGTCATGGGGCCCAAGTGCGCGTCTCCTTTTTAAGGAAATTTCTCGCTGGCTGGTCGACACTTCATGTGACCAGAGGGCTAGGTCATTCTTTGGCCAAAGAATTAGCATTGCCATTCAACGTGGCAATACTGCCAGTCTTCTGGGCACGTTTCCGGATGACAGCGATGCGGGCGAGTACTTCGACGCCTAAGTGTCCTTTGTTTTTATATCCTAGTAATTAGTAAGTTAGTTAGTCATTTAATTTAGTATTACCTATATAGTTTGTATTTACTTTTGATTAATTGAATTATTTATTTTCATTGATTTCAAAGGACATAATATCATAACGTAGAAACATTACATTACTACATAAAAGTAGTTTCTCCATCATCTCCCTTGATCGCAATTACAGCTACAATAAGTCATGGGAATCTTTCACCTTTTACACTTTTACGCTTGTCCTTCCCGAGAGCTCACTTACGACGGGAAATGACTACCCACAATCGGAAGGGAACGTAAGTAGGCAAATATTGGCACTGTTGCCAACGGAGCGTATTTATCTTAGTCATCTGTGTGAAAAGGCTTTAGTGGTACAAGGCTCCCTTGTATCTTTTGGTGGAATGTGTCTACAATAATTTTTGATCGTGTTTGTATCAAATATTCTAAGATGTTAAAACTTTCTGATCGAAAAGGTTCCTCTCTTCTTCTACGACTGTAAAATCGGTGGTAAATTATGATTGCTGTATCGGAAAGGCATTAATCGAACCTCTAATTATTCCCAATTTGTGCTCCTAAACAGATTATGGAACACTCTAATATAATGATTGCGCCTATTTTTATGAATCTCAAATAACTCCTATTTTGGGGTCCTAAAAATATTAAAAAGACAAGTAACTGCGACCAACTGTGGGAAAAGGCCCGGAAATAAAAAAGAAACTCAATTATTTAATAAAAGTGTGCATCATTAGTAGCGCAAACAGTTCTTAGAGGTTCATTAATTTTAAAAGGTGTTCATCATTAGAAGGTCAATAAGTTTTAAGAGGATCTGTTTAAAATTTCCCGATCGGAAAACCCGATTAAGCTATTTTTAGCGCAAAAAGGTAGGTCAAGATTTGCGTCACACAAATAAAATTTTAGTTAAGTACTATATAATGTTTGCTGGTAATTTATAATGATTTTCTATGCTATCACTAATTGGTTCATAAATCACTATACAGTATGTATCTGAAAGTAGTGGACCAGCATCGCCAGCATTGTCCATGGGACCAACATCGTAATAGCGAAAAAATAATAGTTTCGTATGGGTAAAGTTGTTTAATTAGATTTCTGAACCATACCCTTAAAAATGAGAATGGTGTGGTCATAATTATTAGTAAATACAGCAATTTTAAACGAGTTAATGTACAGACGCCAGCACATCAAGCTACTACAATCTGTCAAATTTCTTTAATAGATTTTCAACTTTATCGCGAAAGCATAAGGATCAAAATTGATTGGGAAAATTTGACAGTTTCGGGTAGCTTGATGAGCTGGCGTCTGTACCATTTTATTTTACTGTTAGACAGTAATTTTTAGGGTTCCGTACCTCAAAAGGAAAAAAACGGAACTCTTATAGGATCACTTTGTTGTCCGTCTGTCTGTCTGTCTGTCAAGACCCTTTATCTCGGGAACGCGTGGAGTATAGAGTTAAAATTAATACTCAGGTCAACAGTCCCTTGAAGCTGTGAAAAAATTAAAACTTCTAAGTTAACGTAAAAAAGATGGGCCGTTCATGCCGCAAAAAACGTAAATTTCGACACTCTCAAGGGAATCAAAATTTATAGGGTACTTCCCGTTGACCTAGAATCATGAAATTTGTCAAGAAGCAAGGCATGACCTTGCTTCTTGACAAATTTCATGATTCTAGGTTAGCACAAGTAAAGGAAAAAATCCGAAAACTGTAAATTTGTAGTTACTTTACAAAAAAAAAAATCCCGTGACAAACTATTTACATACCTACTTTGTACGGAACCCTCGGTGCGCGAGTCCGACTCGCACTTGACCGGTTTTTTTTTCCACTTATTCACTTTCGAGTTGATCCGAAAAAGAACAATTTACCGAAAAAACCTGTAAAGAGTGTGGCGTTGCAAATCACGATTATTTTTGGCCGAAACTCCGGCTCGGCACTCCCAAATTGCTTACCCATATGTTACACAAATAGGCTAAGCGTTTTGTTTCTAGGTGATTACGTAACATTATCATATTTGACATTTTTGTTACACCTACAAGTTTAATAAAATCGTTATAAGAAATATGTATGTTCAGCTCAATGGTGATACTACACAATAGGTTACGACTTAAGCTTCAAGTGACATTTATTACCTACATACTTGACTTCAATAAAAAACTTATTATAATATCAATCTAACCGACCTTGTGGCCTAACTCGCATTTACTGCTTACTGCTCACATACGTCACACTGTAACATTTTTTGTAAACCAAACTTTTTACTACTTACCATAACACTGCACCATATGTGGAACATACATTACTCCTTTTGTTCATATTCCATTCTAAAGCCTAGTGGGATTTTCGTGTCCATTTCTGATTTAAATGTGTCATTGTTGTGTGCATTATTGCCACATAAGTTGAATTATGTTGGCTTACAAAAGGGACTGTGCCAGATATGATTCACATGGTAAAAGTTTAGTCTACTGTTTCATTAGTGCAGCGTTTATTTATTCACTGTGTGATTACTTACATGAAATCAAATAAACAGAACTTTTGCTATAAGTCAATAAATAGAATTTTACGCCCCTATATTCTCTTTGCTATAAAGTTAAAAATAGCATGACCAGTCTATGATGTTTCCACTGCTGGGACACAGGCCTTCTGTGAGTGGGATCCAGTAGGGCGTAATCCACCACGTGGGCCTAGTGCGGGTTGGTAGATCATGTCACATCTCACGATGGCTTCGTTCACCGTTTTGAGAGAAGCTTTGATGAAAATATATTTACACAAACACGACGTTACAACTCATAAGTCGGGGCCGTTACCACTCGGCCACCAGTGCTCCTAAAGTTAAAATACTTGTTTCAAATTCACGCCGCGACATAAAACGTCTAAGCCGCACAATTTTGGGTCTTATTTCCGAATGTTAACCAAAATACCCTCTTTGAAACTGCACTCGTCTTCCTAAAAGGATAAGCTGCTGTATTTTATAGCGTCGAGCGAAACTTGGCACTGAATGTATTTTTATCACATACTTCAGACATTTCATACCTTAGTACGACAGCTTTGCGATAACCACCGCTTGTAGCATTAAATTTAATAGACTTTTGATGTATCGTAGACAAAGTATTAATTACAAATTTTCTACCAGCATGACCATCTATAACAGTGTAGGTACATCTTATTCATCATCAATTGTGGGAAGGATGAATGCACTCTTAACAACTTTTTCCATATTTTGAGTTTCCTTTTTCAACATCGTTAGTTTGGTAGAAAATCCGACTCATTTATGTTATAAGTCCTTCTTTTTCTCATATTAATAACACAGGTCAACAATTTTTTTCCCAGAAACCACTACTATACTTTTCCGAAGGATTTTGACGCGCTGAATTTGAATCTGGCCTCAAAATTGCTCTATCACGTCAGAGTTTTGAGATATCCTAACCTAAAAGTGCAAAAAACACCGTTTTTTCTCGTTTTTGAGGTTATGTAGCACGGCTGATTCTATTTTCTTTCAAAAATTATGAATATCATCTCAAAGGACTAGTCTTCTTCTTTAAAATGACGTTGAGTTTACTCAAATATCTTTTTTTTTCGCTGAGATATCGCATTTTGAAATTTTCCAATGGACTATGTGTATGAATTCTCAAACGTAGAACAATCCACGTAGGTACACGAAAATTTCAAAATCCGATATCTCAGCGAAAAAAAAAGATATTTGTGTAAACTCAACGTCATTTTAAAGAAGAAGACTAGTCCTTTGAGATGATATTAATAATTTTTGAAAGAAAATAGAATCGGCCGTGCTACATAACCTCAAAAATGAGAAAAAACGGTATTTTTTGCACTTTTAGGTTAGGATATCTCGAAACCCTGACGTGATAGAGCAATTTTGAGGCCAGATTTGAATCCAGCGCGTCAAAATCCTTCGGAAAAGTATAGTCTGGTTTCTCGGGAAGAGTGTTCGTCAAATTTTGTCGACCTGTGTAATTAATATATAGCTTTAATTATTAAAGCCCAAGTAAAAAACTTCTTCATTCCACTATTGCAATTCAGTTGAGTTTTATTACTTGTGTACTTTTGTTTAGAAGCTGTTCTCGTGTGATAGCTCGCCTCAATGTCCTCCTTAGCCATTACTTTATTTAGAACATGAATGTCTACCGCTGCCAACCTTTTTCAACCAGTGTGAATATATTTGCACAAACCAATCCGATCCATTGTATTATATGAACCGATGATGACTGATGGCCAAGATACGATATCTACATTACAAGTTAATAGAATTTGATGGCATATGTGTTATTGACATAATATTGTAACAGATGCAGTGAAATGATTGATGCCATCTGTTGCTAAGATCTGTCGTCAGATTATATTACGGATATTGTTACTGCTATGTATGTAATCATTAGCAAGTAATTAATGACCAGTGAAATCAGACGCGAGTGACGGGTATTTGATGATGTGTAATAATCAAAGGCAAGCTGTTTTGTTGTTTTACTATGTTTCAATTTGATACTATCAAGACAAATTTGCGAATATGAAGCAACTACTTATAATGTTGAAATTCATTCCAAAGTGTTTGCTTACAATGTGTTTAATCGAATTTCTAATACATAATTCCTATTTTGTGTTCCTAAAAATATGATTGAACGCTCTATTATACAGCGCTTTTTTTAGGAACCTCAAATAATTTCTATTTTGGGGTCCAGGGTCCTAAAAATACTAAATAGCCAAGTAACTGCGACTAACTTGGTTATAGGGCTCATCATCCGCGGCCGCGGCACTCCATCGGTTCTGTAGCGATATTTACAACGCCACATGCGAACAATGCGACATACTGACGTTACGTAAAATCCTAAAATCCTGCATCTCGCAAGCAGAGTTTACCAAGCAACTAGCATAATTATATACAATGGTCCGACATGAATCATCGAGCAGTTGCCCGCCAGACACAACACCCGTGTGGTCAGAGGATACTCCCTTTTCTATGGAGGTTGAGTGAACTTTACACCCTGTTCCTCAAACCTCTATAGTCCCATGGACAAAGTTGTTGTATTAGATAATTTAAGGAGACACTTTGGTACGCAGTTCGTACGTAGGTACATATACATTAGGCTGTCCCGAAAAATTTTTTTTTCGCTTTTCGCTACTCAAGCCCCCTCAAAAGTTGCATTATTAGTTTTTGATTACCGTAAAAATAATAAAAAAAACATAAAAAAATATCTTGAGGGTTCTACAGGCATTTTTTTTATTTTTTTTGGATTCAAGGATCTGAATCAGGATCTGAATCAGGATCTGAATCAGGATCTGAATCTGAATCTGAATCAGGATCAGAAACAGGATCAGAATCTGGATCAGAATCAGGATCAGAATCAGGATCGGAATCAGGATCAGAATCTGGATCTGTATCAGGATCAGAATCAGGATCCTGGATCTGAATCAGGATCTGAATCAGGATCAGAATCAGGATCAGAATCAGGATCTGAATCAGGATCTGAATCAGGATCTGAATTTGGATCTGAATCAGGATATGAATCAGGATCAGAAACAGGATCAGAATCTGGATCTGAATCTGGATCAGAATCTGGATCTGAATCTGGATCTGAATCAAGATCTGAATCAGGATCTGAATCTGGATCTGAATCTGGATCTGAATCAGGATCAGAATCAGGATCGGAATCAGGATCTGAATCAGGATCTGAATCAGGATCTGAATCAGGATCTGAATCTGAATCAGAACCTGAATCTGAATCTGGATCTGGATCTGAATCTGGATCTGAATCAGAATCTGGATCAGAATCAGAATCTGGATCAGAATCTGGATCAGAATCTGGATCAGAATCATCAGGATGTTCTTTAGCATCGTTGTGATTTGAAAGTTTAAGACACGAAAAAGCGACATGCATGGCTTCGAGAATTCGAGCTGCGTTAAATAAAGGTGAACCGCTCTTAACATTTTATTTGACGGTCTACATTTTATGACACTTCAAAGAATTCGCACCCAGGAATTCTTACCTTTAATAATAACCGGGAAAGATGAAAGAGGAATGACGGAGCCTTTGTCTTTAGAGAATTTTATTCAGTTTCCGGCCCTTACAAAGGTCGATAGCGAGATTAATTTGTAAATATAATCTCAGAAGGTCAAGCCTTCAAAATGTCACCGCACTAATTCCATGTAGTATTTTTTTCTCTGACAAAATATTTCGTGTCGGTTAGTCCGGTGGGATTTATCTCATTTCTGATTCACCCTTTTTGTGGGTTGAGCTGTTGACATCTTTTTGTCCTTCAAGTTTAACCTCGGAATATCGAATCGTAAAAGTATGGAGTAAATTAATATTCAAGGGCCAAAAGATTTGTGGTTGATACTGATACAGTTACTGTTAACACACTGTCAGGGGTCGAGTGGTAAATGAGTTTTTTTGTTTCAAAATAATAGATCCTGTTTAATCTAGAGGTACCAGTTTTTTTTTTTATTTGAAGTATAAGTAATGGGTCTCCGCTTGATAGGATTCCGGTATTTAGATTTCGGGTGAAAATTAAATTTGCACTGCGTCATCCTTTTGTTCAGACCCTAATCCTTCCTTGTTTTATCATAATAACATGTCTATTGGCTATCTTACACATTCTGACTTGATTTAGGGTTATACAATATTTAGTAGAATTAAGTTAGTAATATAAGTACAATCAAATCTAGGACTCAGAAGGTTAATTGGTAGATTCTTGGCGAAAACAAAAAGTCACCCCTAATAAAAATGAAGTAACTAGTACTCTGGCAGCTAATGAACTCACAAATCGTTTCTTTTATCAAAGCATATTCTGGCCACGAGCCAAAACATGGTTTGAAGAAAGAGTTTCGTATTGATCACGTCGTATTTTCATCAGAAATTAGGAAAGATATTGGAGGCTGTACCTATTTGTTACAATTCTTTGTAAGAAACAACATCAGAATCAATAACTCTATGAGTAATAAGTCTTATTTTTAATCTGCGACTGCATCATTTGACAACTTGCAGATAATAAAACAAAATCGAACAACTTTCTTTTGTTTATTTAGTTGTCATTACTACCAATATTAAGGAACTTTCATTTTAACATCAAGAATTACGATACATATATAACAACTTATACGTAATTAATAAATAAAAATATAATATCCTAACCTAACTAACATTATTAACAAAATAAAAAATATGACGTCGAAAAATTCTTCCGCATCGCTGTGAACTGGTAATGTACCCAAGAGACTGGCAGCATTGCTACGTTGTATTGCAATTGCTAGCCTCTGGCCAAGATAAAAGCCAGCCCTAGGGTCACGAGAAGTGTCAACCAGCCATTTGAAGATTATGTTTAGTTAAAATTGTAAAGTTATTCTAAATACCTTATTATTTACGTCGAGGAATATCCAAACATGTCATTAAAATCCAAAACCGTTTCAATACTTCCAAGGTTCGATAAGGAAGGGATTCCAAGACCAGGCACTTATAAATTGATTAACTACTGAGGTATCTTCCGCTTTGCATAATAAAGTTTCTTCGAAGTGTATTGGAATCCGTTATAACCTTATTGACACGGATCATTTAGTGCTTCAGGTTGCATTGAAATAGTCTCCAAGAGTACTTGATATCTATATCTGGTCTTTGTTTGCACAGCTTTGGGGAGTCAGCCCTGTTTTCAAGTTGCTGACTGACGTGACACGGCATGAACTATCCTTCGTGATGATATCTAACGAGCCTGTATTGTCCCGGTGAAGGATAAAGGCCTCCCTCTCCCTTTTCCATACAATTCTGTCTTTTGCTAGTGCCGGTCCTTTCTGTAAAGTCAAGCTGATTCCGCCATCTTCGTCTCGGCCTGTCGCGATGTCGTCGTGCGCTTAGTGGAACCCAATTCGTGGTTCTTTTAGCTTATTTGTCATCTCACATACGGCAGACATGTCGAGCCCAGTCCTACTTAAGTTTAGCGATTTTCTGAGTAACGTTTAATGTGTTTTTTAATGTTTATTTTTTATTAACTATAAAATTAAATCAGTTTGATGAAAGAAATTGGAGTGAATTTTGTGTTATCCTGAAGTTTCTGTCGGGGAACATTAAGTCGAGCACATAAGCACAAAACGGACGATTATAATGTGACATATACTGAAGTATTTTATATGTTAAGGTAAATCGGATATAGCTGCACGTATTCCCTTCGCGAGGGTACAACTTCTAGTGATATCAACGGTAATTGCGTTAACACCGTTTAAAATCACGTTAGTAGGTAAAAGTCGATAAAAGCTAACTTTATGTAGTGCAGCTGCGTGAGTTTCAATATATTACTGGCCGTTAAAGGTGGAGTATCGTAGTTGAGTCAGCTTCTACTTCAGTGGGCCTAGCACGAACGCTGAAAATAATCTTAGCGCACATTATATTGATTTGGTTTTAAAACCTTATTCATATCTATGACTGATACTAATTTATTGTGCTTGCCACATAAATTCAAACCAAAATTCTGATGAGTCGTTGTATTTTAGATTCCTAAATCTTACGTCACGATTTATTCACGTGTTTGTGCTAGGGTCTTTGGTCATAACATCACTAAGTAAAAATAGCAAAGATATCTGCACTGCATTGTCATCATGATGTATTATCACCACACACCTACCTACTAATAATTTTGCGGTACCTATAATCTTGTTGAACACATGACTTCTGCTGCCAATTGACAATGAAATCCCTTTGATACTATAATCTGTTAATCGCCCGTATCAACTCAATGTATGCATGACTGTAGGTAGCTATGGGGAATCTTTGAACTTTGAATGACAAATGCCTCATTTCAGTGTTAATTTGTGTACTTAATGAAGTTGTAGCACACGGTTGTCATTAAACCTGTCACAATATTATTCAGAAGGCCAATTACAGTACTAAAAAAAGTCAATATTCAAGTCACAATCTCACTAGAACGACAATCAATGTCCAAAACGTGTCAAAAATTTAGGTAAGTTGATTATAATTTTGACAAATTAAGACAGATTAGAATACGAACATTCTTTTAAATACAGGAATTTCCCCTCTGTTTTCCTAACAATCTTTTTTTGAGTTTTGATTTGTGACCCTGGATGAAATAAACGTCTTCCTCGTTATCAAAGCTACGGCAGTAGAAAATTCTGACTACCGCTTAGGGATTACAGACGAGCAGTGGATATGATTGTGTGCATGCGAATAAAAATAATAATACGTCATATTATTATGACAAGATAAATAGAACCATGTTTCACATGTGTTCCCCGACCGGACTTGTGGGAATGTTTTTGTTGTTTCAAAACATGGCATGTGGGATGTTCGGAAAAGCGTAAAAAGGGTTTTGTATGGTTGACAGTGCATTTCAACTTTGAAAGCGTTTACATTTTTTGCGTATACGTTTTTGAGGTTTTGTCTAATTTGTTTTGCTGTCATTTCTGTTTGCGACGGATACAGTTGAAATGTCATGCTGTTTTAAAAGTATGCTTTCGGGTTGCATAAAAAGAACCAATTTAAAATTTACGTAGGCAATCCCTGCATTAGTAAAGTCTACATAAACACCCCTGTATGTCACAGATTTCAATTATTTACATATTTAACTGCTACGTACAAAACATAAATAATTGGAAAGCAAACGACGTGTTGGCCGCGCGTCAAAAGTCACCATCCCTAACTCGTCAATTCTTGAGAGCGTGACCCAAATCTAGACAGAACGATGAATTATTCGCGTCACAATCGACGCCTCCCAGTATTAAGACGTCAATTTTAATTTTCGAATGCAACGTTTAGAGCGAGAATCGATAACCTTTTTCATCTCACTTACTCCGATCGTTCATGTTTGAAATTAGCATCAATAAGATTTCGGGAGTCGGCCAGTTCACTGGTTATATCCAATACGCATTTGGAGTCGCCAAAATAAAGCTAATTTGCTTTTATACCGCGGACAGCTTTTTCCTTTCCAATTTTGGTGGGACGATCCCAATGAGATTTAAATAAAATATCGGTATAACTTGGATTGATTTGGGTAGCGTTCAGACTGTAATGAGAATTTTAGTATTATTTGATTGGTGGAATAGACCCTCGTTTCCAGATTAAACGATCACGAAAAAAGAAAAGTATGCCTAAGTAGGTCTTCTGTTAAGTTAGTTAACTCCGTTTAAGTCGTCCTCACTTACTACGTGCTTAACATATTTTTAGAATACTCAATTTTCTTGCACTTTTTAACAGAATCGTACTTGAACTAAGTCAAGCAAAAATTTTGATTTTTTTTGTCGACGCTATCCCATTGCTGGGCAAAGGCCTCCAAGATCTTTCAGGAACTCTTTTCCCTTAATAATATAAAATACAATTTAAATACAATCTGAAACAGATTATTATTCCATTGCAATTGCCTACGCTTTGCAATCAATCATCCAGCACACACATACATTAATAACGGTTCTTGTATTTTTCCTCTTATGATATATTGATAAACCACATCAGCCTTTTCACAATTCCGCAATGTCAAAAAACAAACACAATATAATGTTTCCAGGCTTTTCTTGAACAACAAGTCTGACGTTAATCCCTCGATAAACAAATGAATAAGCTTCATCAAACACATTACTCCACTAGAACTTGTTATTTTGTCCCACAATAACAAATAAATAAAATGTTATGACAGCCAGTACTCTCATTTAGAGTACGACCGTTCCCAACTCAAAGGTTTTCATTCAATCAGCAGAACAAAGACAATTCTGCCGTGACCAGTTCTATTTTTTTCCCGTTCCACATACAGAGAGATTCATTTATTTTACCTCTATTGTTTTTTAATCGGTTAGTTCCATTCCTTCCAGTTTAAATTAGTAATTAAAGTTGGATCACTTGTCCTTTGGGTCAGGTCGTGTCAAAACTTTGGTGGACGAAGAACCTTTTTAGAATAAAACTTTTATTGTTCCTAGAAGATCTATAAAAGAAGTGGGAGGTTTTATATTAGATCGTAAACGTCTTATCGCTAAACATTGGTCTCTTTGTAGACCACAACAATAAACAGTCTAGAAGGAATGATATAGAGCTTGGTACGGAATTATTCGAACTGATTGAACGCAATCAGTGCTAATGCAGTGAGGACTCCAGGGTAATTTGAATTCAAATTGTAAGAGGATGAAGCAATCATTGTTCCTAAGCGATAACTTTGTGGGTCAGCTTCCATGCAACAACATGGAAGCTGGCTCACAAAGTTATCGCCAATAAATCACTTCCGTCTTCTTTTTTTACATCAATATAGCTTAAGCTGGAAGTAGGAAATCTTTGTAAACACACAAATTATCATACTTTCGTGTCTCCCGATGTTTATTCTTCGTTTGTCTATAAACATTTAAGCAGTCACCATGATTCGTGGTAGGAAGAAACAGCTCTATCACTATTTTGATTTAACTTTCTATCCTACTCATCCAAATAATCAGTGAATTGTACTTTATCTCAAGAATGATTTGGTGGAAAAATTGTTGGCTCATCTTTGCGCTGGCCGCATGAATGTTGTCAATAAACGCCAGTGTTATAAAACTAAAATGATGAATTGCAGTTTTTTTGATTAATTTTCTCGTTTTATGGTATGAATAAAGCTGTTCAAAATGTTTGTTAAATAAAAATAAGTACCGTTTGAATATTGAAAAATAACTTCACATCAGCATAATTATCATTGTGGGAACAAGCATCTTCACTTACAGAGAAGGAACGAGCATTGATCACCATGCGTGTTCAAAGCGATTTCAGGCTTATATGTTTAAAAAATAGGCACGAATGTTAGTTTCAGTATGTCCCCTATATTTATACGATACTTATAAAATGGTAGTACTGGATTTTTGAATTGAAAGTTGCAATAGAAGCTTTGAAATTAAAATATTATGTTATTTTAGAATCTTTTGAAAGGTTGTTTTTAAAAATACTTAAAACAAAATCCGTATTTAAAATAAAATGAACACTACCATTAACATTTCATAAGTAAAATATATTATTCACGAATAAGCACTGGATTTTAACATGTAATGCGCTTGTGCATATAGAACTCTTTGTAAGGTTTGAACTATTTAAAAAATCAATAATTATTATATTCGAATCGAAGACAATGAGCGGAATCGCGGTCTCTGTCTCGCCTCCTCGCTCCGTAATATATCACTCTCCTGGCTCGCTCTGCTAAGCAATTCTACCTACTTGCATTCCGCGGTTGTGATGTAGAAAAACTACCCTGTACATGACGTGTACCGGACCGGAGGCTTAAACTACATAGGTGTATTGAATCTTTCCAGTATTGACTGGTAGGATTCAATACACCTATGTAGTTCAAGCCTCCACACTTATGTAGGAAGCATAGCATTGCGAGGCTGAGAAAACATTGGTTTTCTCAACGTCGCAACGCTATGCTTCCTTCCACTCCAATGGACAAACTGGTTTAATCAGCTGCATGCCTTACGGAGCGAACAAATTGAAGAAGCCGTAGTAATGTTGTGCAAGTTTTGTGTAGACTTTATCGATTCGGTTTATGCTACCTACTTACTTGCAGGTTGAGCTAATTTTTAGTAAAATAAGTACTTGTTTGAGAGGTGAAATGTCGAAAAAATCTACTTTCCTTAGATGTTACTGACGTAAAACGCGAGATAAACTCAAAATAATTATTCTAAGAATGCTAAACAAAAATGAAAAGCTTAACGTTTCGTTACCATCAACATCACGAAAGGAAATACGTCTACAGAAGTTTGCACGTCCAGAAAACGGATGAGACTGAGTAATCGGATTGCAATGTCAGTTCGTACTGCGCTATAGAATGGAATATCTCTTTGTTAGTTCTCAACCAATCGACAGGGCTGTCAAAACTCGAAACTCTGCTGACGGTAACTAACACAAACATGTTTATCGGAATAAAGGACTTAACTGAGCTTAGTCTGAAGGTGTAAAGGCCCTATTAAGTCCTTTATTCCGATAAACATGTTTGTGTTAGTTAGTTGATAATAGTCTCTTAGTCACCTACGATTTTATTTATGAGTAAACTTTAACGCGTACGTTTGTGTTTATCGAAGCTAGACTATTAAATGAGCTACCCTGTTCTATTTTGTAAGCGCATAAAATGAGATCTTTTTAGTTGTATTCTGGAATTCTAGCAGCTTTTACCAAGAATGCATTTTCCACGAAATGTTTTGTGAAACTTTAAAAAGTTTTAACGTGGAAAGAAGTGAACACGAATGTCTGGAGTGTTTTCCTAGTAATTAGTTGTTGCTTCCTGGTAATAGTTTTCATTTGCACTTGATTATTAACCGTACTGTCCTTGCACAATAATTGCTGTACCTCACACAGTTTATGAAATTACACAGTCGTGCATGCATATGACGTATTAAGTTGTTTATGTACCCTTTGTCCGGTAACTTTGAAGGTTATAAAGTTATCTACATTTTTCTTTTACTTCAGCATAGAAAGTCTAGCTTTGTTTGTTTTTTTATATTACTTGGGTTCAACATAAAAGAAGGGTCACGACTTTTGTTATTAGAGCGTAGAGTGTAGCAGTTTTATTGGGAGTAAGGTACTGTGTGTACCACGGAATGATGTATACAGTGTGTCGCACAGAAATTGGCTCAAGACTTTTTTCCATGGGAGGTTAGAATGTGTATATGTTTTTGAACTTGGCAAACAGAATCCACGATTGAAATTAGTCTTCTTTATTTAGCATGTATTTATAGCAATCAGTTTCTTCATAATATTATTCCCCTTGACTTTCATATCTTCCAGCCTTCGAGAGCCTTTCCCATTTCAAACAGATTAAGTGATTCCGTAAAAGTAACTCAACCAAAACCCCAGGAAGACACTAGACACTTCGGCACTAATAAAGCGCTCACACTTCTAAAAATATTCCGTAAGAAACGAAATTAACTTCCAAGTTTAACTTGCACGGAGGACGTCTTAACTAAGTTTTAAAAAGAAAGAATATAAAGGAATGAAGGAAGTCACTGTCTTCCCTGACATTTACTTGTCGAAAAACTAGTTTGGCATCGTGCCTGAATAGTGCTCAAGCACGAGCTGAAAACTTTATCTCTGTACTGCTTGCCTTACTTTGGCCTGGCCTAGGTAATTTAATTAAATTTGCATAAGTAGAACTCCGCCTAATCAGGCTATGACTTTATCTGATCATTAAGGAAATGAGGTGATATTCTATGTAGCATGCAAATTGTTCTGGTAAAAAGAGTAATACAGAGTGATACTTTGAATACTTGATTACTGCGGCATGAGTTTACGGGGTCATCCTACAATATTGTTCATTACCCTAGATTATTTTCTTCTCTTAATTCGGCAACCCTGCACGAACTATAGACAAGAATATTAGCTTATGTCACAGCAATAAAGATTAATTAACAATAGGCAGCAGGTAAATAGGTACCGTCATTCGTGGAGTCTGAAATTCATCAATTCTTCCATTGAAAAAGCTTCGACCATTGTTACTGTAGGTATTGCATGTCTTGTTCTAATAGCATTAATAGTATTTACAGTTCTTGTAATCCAATGAAACAAGAAACGTAAAAGAATACCAGTTATTTTATTTCACTACAGTTGACCGACACGGCAGTGATAACTCACCAGGCGTAGGCCGCTCCTGGCCAGGCGTAATAAACGTCTTGTTAACCTGCCATCTGATGGATATAACTTCCCAGGACTACCTGCAGCCCGGTGTCGAGGTCCAAAAGTTCTCCGCTTGTGTGTTAACACGATGACCTTGAGCTAGCTGAGTACAGAGTTGAAATAAAACGTGAGACCAGTTTATAAAGGCTCCTGGAAAACAGACGCGACACGCGATAAAATCGCGCGTGACACAAAGGCACCGCAAGTCGCGCAACGAGCGGTGCCTTTGTGTCGCGCGCGATTATATCGCGCGATAAAATTGCGCTGTTTGAAGGAGCTTTTAATGGTTTTGTTGCTAGTAACGTGCGGCCTACTCTACCAATCATACAATTAATTCTAGGAATCTTCACAAATGAATAATGCATAAAAATGGCTGACCAATGACCATACAAATTGGTCGTCATTAGACTTGCGTGTTCTACCATAATGTCTGTTAAATTCTACGATTGATAACTTAAGTCCTTTGTTGCCTGGTTTCTATAGAAAATTGGCGTTCACTTAAGTTCTAATCAAGAAATCTTTGTGATTTTTCCACATGCAATGGTGACCTTTGATGGTATTGTGTACAATAGACGAGGCTTTCATTACCGTTCTTGGCATTCAAGTCTATTTGAAATGAGGGGGCGATAACTTGTTGTTCTATTGATAGGTTGTAGGTAGGTACTTTTAGTTTGCAGAGTAAAGACTGTCTAAGAATAGTGTTCAAGTTACAGCTGCTAGAGTAGTTTTATTTCTTGAGCGGACTCGTAAACATTTCCGGAGAATTAACTGTCAAGAAAATTTATTGAAAACTCTTTTGTCTATTTGAACTTTTCTTTGTTTAACTCGTTATAAATCAGTGTTTACAAATGATCATTAGTAGTTTACAAAATGCCTCCTTTTAAACGAAAATTAATTATTCTACGGTTACTTAGTTGATAGCTCCAAAAAGTTTTCTAAACACGTTTTCGGTAACAAAACCGACCAGCAGAATCATTTAACTGACAATACACGAATCAAAATAGATCATTAAACTCGTTTGCGAGCACAATGGAAGTTGACTGTTTCAAAAGACAAAGTTGGACCGGGCGGCGACTTTCGGGCCAACGTAATAGAAAATCATATACTACATGCAGTTTGTAACCCGAGGCACGTTTCTCAAGGATGAAAGCCGACTTTCTTCAACATTTACCCGCATCAGATGTACTAGACGACGGACGTACTTGTTTACAACTTTAGATGTTTTATGATTCAATGGCCAACTGGCTAAAATGCTACTGAAGTTTTGTTGTAAATTATTTGCGCGACTAGTTTGCAAAGGAATTTCTCTTAACATTTATGTCTTGGAAGTTCAAGTCTCGAATAAGAGCCTAATGCACACGACGTTTTTTAGACGCCGCAAAAGCACGTCGACGTCGCGTTTTCTGCCTTGAAAAATAAGCATTTAGTATTTGCGTTTGTAGCGCGTATACACGCGGTGACGGCACGTTAAATACGGCCGAGTACAAAGGCGCTTAATTACGTCTAGGCAAGAGTACACCATTGTCGATCGCATCATCGCTCACCATCAGGAGAGACAGTGTTCAAACGCGAGCCTATATATTTTTAATCAATTAAAAAAAACCGGTCAAGTGCGAGTCGGACTCGCGCACCGAGGGTTCCGTACTTTGTAGGTATGAAAATAGTTTATCACCGGATTTTTTTAATGTATCTACAAATTTACGGATTTCGGATTTCATTCTTTACTTGTGCTACATGATCTTGCTTCTTGCCAAATTCCATGATTCTAGGTCAAAGGGAAGTACCCTATAAATTTTGATTCCCTTGAGAATGTCGAAATATACGTTTTTTGCGGCATAAACGGCCGTATCTTTTTTAACGTTAACTTAGGTGTTTGTTTTTTTAACAGCTTCAATGGACTGTAGACCTGAGTATATGGTTTTAATTTCAACTGGATACCTTCACGCGTTCCCGAGATAAAGGGTCTTGACAGATAGATGGACGGACGGACGGACAACAAAGTGAACCTATAAGGATTCCGTTTTTTCTTTTGAGTTACGGAACCCTGAAAAGACCGTCTTTAACCTACTTGCGAACTATTAATAGCCAACGAACTCTTTCGATTTTCACTCTGAACTCAGCGTAAAACTAAAACAGATTGTATCAGCTGATTTAAGTGGGTAAAGTAAGAAGTACCCTCGCTCTATGGCCGATGTGGTCGAAAGGTTTTGGAGGAAGACGTAGCGTTGGAAGGCCTCCCACAAGGTGGTCCGACGACCTTGTGAAGGCCGCAGGATCCCGTTGGATGTGAGAAGCACAGAACCGGTCGAAGTGGAGATGCTTGGGGTAGGCCTATGTCCAGCAGTGGACGTTTTTCGGCTGAAATGATGTTGACCCTCGCTCTAACTAAAAGGGAAGCATCAGGTTACATGACATATGACTAATTACAACAACAAAGTCCAGTTTCATGAACTTTGAATCAGCTGTGCCTACGGTTTCAAAATTGGGATTATGATTGGGATTAAGACATTCGGCCTGAGAAATCCTATTTTGTAACATAATAAGTATAAAAAGTTTTCCTCATACCGATATCTATATTTGTATTTTCATGCTAACAACTTGTACGTTTCCATGATCATTAAAGTGACAAAAAGATTGCATCAAATCACCTATTTCGGCATGCAAATCGTGAGACATAGGCCAACTCATTTGGCGGTATCTACCACAAACACACACGTGTAAAAACGTCGTAAATTCGTCGTATATTTTTGTTTTATGAACGTGTAAAATATTCCATTTTGAAGTCCATATTCCTATATAAGTATGTAATGTGGCATCAAAAATCTACAAAAAAGATTTAATGGTTCTTTTCATAACCTCTGGATCGGTTACGTTTAAAATAATATTGCAGGGTTTCACTTATTATTATTCTGTTTCAATTTTTCATTTATTTGGTGGATAATGCCAATCCAGACACTGTGACACCTGCAACACGAGCAACTAAAAACCTCCACCAATGGAAAGAAAAAGCTGATAGTTAATTTCTTAGTAGTTTTTTGACCACTAGCAAATTAATTTCAAGTGCTGCAAGTGACATTAAATTAAATTACGCTCGTTTCACAGAAGCTTGCGCTGCATTTTTTCCTATCTGGCGCTTGTGCAAGCTATTATGAAAACGCTACATTGTGTTTTTCCTAAGGCAATAAAATATTTTCTCTAGTAGGCCAAAATATTATGTTCGCATCTAGAATTACCATAAAAAATATAGGTTAGAAGCCTGAATCCACGTTTAAGGGGCCATCGTAGCCAGCGTCCCAAATATATATATATATACATATATTTTGAAAGGAGACTGATATAAAGACGAGATATGAGGAATTTCAAATTTCTATATAAAAATTATTTTTCTCATAACTCGTCTTTAAATCAGTGTCCATTCAAAATGTATATTTAGGAACCTAGGTATTCTGTAATCCAATCGGAATAAATGCACACTACACTAAGAATATGTTTGATTTACAAATTATTTTGGTATTATGTTTGTATTAATTACGCATGCTCCGCCAGCCCCTTAATCTACTAGACCAATTTTTTATTAGTCTTTGTCTGATCATAAATAATTTTTTGCTAAGTTATCCAATATCTGCTCATTCATTTATAGTTCACCCTTCACTTGTGAAACGGTATTGTATATTGAGAGGTATATTTCTATGCTACACTGGCCTTTGTTCCAATCGTGGATTTCAAATGATTAGCCAATCGACTATGAAAACTGCAGCGCTTACGAATGAACTATGTATAGATACATTCGTTATGGTAGTGGGTTTAATACTATGGGATGTGAATGTTACACCATCGCCATAATGATAGTTGGAGGCGACATAAAATAATAAATAAATTATTAGATAAAAGTGCGGTAAACAAATCATACAAAGTGCTACAAAGCGCAATCATGAGTTCCGTGTAATTTTTTATGTAGAACGTTAAAAACATGATTGAAACTGCTATTTTTCTAATACAATAAACTGAAACTTTAATTTAATCAAAAGCATAAGAACCAATAAAAAATAAAGCTTAAATTGAAACGATAGATAAATGGAAAATCGTGAAGATTCTTGAATTCAGTGAGGGATTGAGCAGTCGTACCCATAGTCGATATACACAGTTTGTAAGTTCATACGAATTAAATGCATAGGTACTGTCAACATCACTGCACATTGCGATATTTTGACCACCGAGCTTTCTCCTTTGATCAACTTAACCAGTACATTGATACCAAATCCAGTCTCAGAGCAGAAAACGTCAGAAGCACACTAGAATAGTTTGAATCCAATATTGAAGTTGAATACAGGTTAACGTTCTAATTTCGCAAATCTTAACTACTTTTGCGCGGTGCAGTAGATAAAATCAAATCCTTTGTCTCCTATCATTCTACAGAGATATAGCGACTCAGATAGCGAGTTAAATTGCACTTTTATAACGTGGAATGGTCGCAAGAGCCACTTTCAACTATCTACATTTTGTTATACTCTTGCTGCACTTCTTTAAGTTGCGGTTACCTATATTGGAAACAAAGTTAGGAAGCAATTGTGTAACGCAACATCTATTAAACATGTATGGGGCCCTATCTTCTATATAAATAAAAATTAAATGCTATCGTTGATTCGCGCATCTAAAACAGCTAGACCGATTTGGCTATTTTTTGTTTCAAAATGTTCGTAATAGTTCAAATTTGATTTTTACGGAAACAAAAATTGGAAAAGTTTCCTGAAAAATGTTTTAATTCGGGAAAAACTGAACGTCCTTTTTCTATGGGATTTTTGTATGAATTATAGAAATTTGGGAAGGACACCGTCTGTCGGGTCAGCTAGTTTAATATTACAGTGCAACACAATTTGTCAAAATATTACTAAATTGACACATTTTCACGACAGATGTTGATGTTATAATGCAGAAAAGGTATGAAAGAAATTTGAAATAAAAATTCTTTTGTTTGATTGTCGACTGTCACCTGTCTATCGGTTTTATTAAAATTAAATAGGCCCTGACAGTGCGAGGTATATACTACGAATGATAAGCGACACATGTGACGCACGCCATAGACTGAGGCATCCGGCCATATAAAAAATGCATTTAAAGCACATGCTTCGCACTGTCAGAACGCCCCTTAAAATCAATGTTTCACGCAACAATAAACCATGTTGCTGAAAAATGTTGCGCTTTTGTTTTAGCAACTTTGTTTCCCATAAAATACGAGGCTTGAAATTCTTTTTACATTCGTCTGATTCGAAACTTTGTAACTTTTTATCAGTCTCGCAATATTTTTAGGCACTTGTTTTAACCGGTAGCAACAAAAATGTGTTGGCATGATTTCAGACTGTAAGCTATCATTTTGTGCATTATTTTCGACACCATACGCCAAGTTTTTGCCCTATTAACTTGGTTGCATAATGCTGATAAGAATGCATTGCCAAAAAAAAATATGCCACCTGCATTCTTATAGTAGCATCCTTTCATTTTACCAAGAATTGGATAAAATATTAGGTACTTTAAAGACAATATTACATTGTATAGTATCTTATGAAATCATTTAAGTGAATGGTAGCAGATAATAGATTTTTGCGAGAACATGCTTTTATTAGATTTTCAATAAAATAATATGTTCAGATTGGGATAAAATGGTGGGTACTTTAACAACATTATTCAGTATCTTATGATATCATTCGAGTGAATGGTAGCAGATAGTCGTTTTTGCGAGAATATGCTTTAAATAAATTTTAAATAAAATATGATCATTGCTATTGTAACAACTGTCACACTTTGTTGTAGAAAAACAACATATAAAACATTATTCTTTTTATTTGCCATCAACCTTTGAATTTTTAAGTTACGGCACTATATAAAAGTTACTCTAGAAAACAGAAGATAGACAAAATAGACGACTTTATTCGACAAAAATACATTGTTTTCTTTACCTTTGTTTCTGTAGAATTCACTACCTACACTAAAGTAAGGCATAGTGCTCATCGATGGACCCACATCTCAGAACTTATCTGGATTATTAGACCGCTGCATAATGAGGTTCGCCCAACTATTACGTTCTTTGGCTTAGCAATGCATCGCTGATCGAAACCGCAGCATCAGACTCGAGCCGAGTTTGAAACTTCGCTAAAGTAAGACCCCTGCTTTATTAAACTGCGATGATGTTATCTATTTGTTTATCTATTGTGTAAGCTCCCTCTGTAAAGCGATGTGTCGGAGTTGGAGCTACTCTCATAGACGTGAACAAATGTAACATTTGTCTTTGTTCTATTTGCGTATTTGTTCCCTATAAACAAGGTCCACGGACGATTTATTGTTATGGCTTTCTGTAACTACTGAGAAAATACTTAGTTTATTAGGCGTTAGTTCATTTTCTTTATTGCTGACCGTGTAACGTAATATTGGCGGTGTAGTTCAATGACCTGCAAATATTTACTGTAAGTGTTTTTCTCAAATCGGGTAATCGTACACGCTACAGAACACTACAACTATTTTCTGTACTGCGAGGTTATTTGATCCTTTTGTTAAAACCGGTTCTCAAATAAATCCTCTTTTCAAATAAACAGTCTTTGTACGTCGTAGTGAATTTCTAGATAGCGAAATTGTTGTCTTTCATTGCATTGTTTGCAACAACCAGGTACAGGGTGATATTAAAACAAGAGTCAAATATTTTGCAATTCACCGTGTTACGGCAAGATAAAGCTCTGCTCCTTTGTTCTAATAAAGTGAGAATATAAGCATGAATAATGAAGTCTCGAATAACTTACACGTGAAAGGGAGTGAAGAACAAAGCGGGTATTCGCTTACTTTTTAGTAGCTTTACTTAGTGGGGATAAAGTTTAAACTAGATAGGTAACATAGACACTAACCTTTTATTAATATTGGACTTAGAAAGTAATTCTAACAGTAAAGGCGAGGAACATAGTTTCTCTTTGACACTTTCAGTTCCAAAATTCCTTAATTTCCAACATAAGTGTCTTACTTGAGCTAGGGTTAAAACACCTCCTGTATACGTTTTTCTCCACTTAAGCGATCAATAACTCTAAGTGAGAACAGCTGGACCCGACGATTTAATAAACTTTTCGAACGTTTACATTCTACAAATTGTTCAATGTTCACCTTCGTACTCAATGGTCGTTTACATTAGCTGTAACTTATGGTGGAATAACTTTATCATACTGTGCTCCCCAAAGTAGACTGTTAACGACTGAATAGTTTCGCAGTTATCGTATTCAGATTTAACTATTGAATAACCGTTAGAGCTATATTGTACTGGGGCACCATGTTGGCGAAACAATATTCGCGCTGACAAAAACCTACCATAGGTTGCGCATGCGCAATCAATAGGACGCCAGGTGAGCTAAGGTGCTTGCATAAAAATACAGGTTTTTCGGTCCCGATTTATTAGTAACGTTCAGTATTGATGAACGCACAAGTTTCCGGTATGATAAAGTGTAGTTGGTACAGACAAGTACGAGTATCAATCTGTTTCTTTATGTGCGACAGCACAGAAACAGTGTGTGTACAGAAAGTATGGTATTGTACCCGCACCGATCGGTACCGATCCGTTCCGACTTGTCTGTAACTACTGGGCTATGGCATTAAATTCGCCTCTGTATATTTGTGTGCTTAAGAAATTAAATAAATAAATAATAATAATCTGTATCTTTATGCAAGCAGCCATACCTATCACAAATTTTTCAGACTGCGCGACTATGGTTGCGCCCTCAGAATGTTTCAATTTAATATAGATAGTTCTCAAGGTACATTAATGCTGCGTGTGCCACAATGCGATGACAGCAAGGACTTAACCTCAATCCAACGAACCTTTTCAATGCCACCTTAAACTTAATCTATGCAAATACCTTTTTTTTAAATCTGGCAAGAGAATTAATTCCATTATGACCTTTCAGCGGAATCTTACCTCTGAAAATGGTGCCAACAAAATTGAGAGGAAATACGAATTTTTATGGAGACAAACAACATTTTTAATGGTAGAGATACCATTAAAAATCTTGATTGTTATTAGTATTTCCTCTCAA
Organism: Luperina testacea; assembly: GCA_927399505.1. Classification (NCBI taxonomy): domain Eukaryota; kingdom Metazoa; phylum Arthropoda; class Insecta; order Lepidoptera; family Noctuidae; genus Luperina; species Luperina testacea. The sequence goes on from OV656771.1 coordinate 9,905,126, forward strand.
TTATGTTGGCACCATTTTCAAAGATAAGATTCCGCTGACAGATCATAATGGAATTAATTCTAAAAATAATGGTAAAAACACTATTCTATTCTCATAGAACAGTGTTTTTACTAAGCGAACAAGTGAGTGGGGATCAGCGAATTCCCACTTAGCATTCTCAGCGAGGTCTGCTTCTGTAACCTACTTTGTCTAGTCACAACTTTTCAGTGTTGAGTGCCACTGAGGCGGTTTTATTAAACGGCCCGTTATCAACTTGATCTTAAGTGAAAAAGTGAAAATCTGTTTGTCAGTCTCCGCTTTGGCGTAAACTGGAAATACGCTCCCCAGATTTAATTAAACTGGGGATTAGTGTAAATTAAGCATTTCAATTTTTCTTTCAAGGCAAATACTAGCTTATTAGTAACATAGTTACTTATCAGTTTAATATATTGGAAATTGGATTTATTCGTTGAATTTTAAGCTCGAAATATTTCAAAGCTACAAGTTGTAAAATTAAAATGAAAAGGTGTTCAGTGCAGAAGAAAATAATCGAACCAGGCATTGTATTGAAACGGGTTTATTCCGAGAGGAGTACGGGCTCACAAATACGGTGATATTTTTTATCAGAAAAATGGTTCAAGACTTTTTCATTGCAAAACTAAGTATATATTTCCAATTTCAATAAAAGAAGACGGCTCGCAACTTTAAGCACAGAACGTATTTTTTATAAACATCCAGAAATAATGCCAATGTTACAATCAGTAGAATCAGCCTAAAATGTTCCCACTGCTGGGACTTAGGCCTCCTCTTTTCGAGAGGGAGTGGGCTATAATCTACCACGCGGGCCTAGTGCGGCTTGGTAGATGTCGTATGTTTTCCAAATTTTTGGTTCTAGGACATACCGTTTACTCACAATGTTTTCCTTCACCGTTTTGAGAGCAGTGGTGATGAAATTATTTACACAAAGTAAAGTGCTTGCCTGGTTTCGAACCCAAGGGATACAACACGTAAGTCGGGGTCGTCACCACTGGGCAACCATTTGCTCGCATCTGTTACAATCAATAAAGTCGAATAAATATAATAAAGTATAATATATTGTTTCGAAGTAAATTGTTGACAGCAAAAACATTTACATTGTCGATTTAAAGGCACCACGACTTTTTAAAAGCCGGTGGTAAAACAGCAATGAAGATTGAAAACACAGTAATCAATTTATGCCATAACTTGCCATCGGCCGCAGTTGATATACATATTAAATTGTTAAACAATTTAATGGGAGATAATTTCAGGGTGACAGATTTTTACTCACCAACCAAACAAACCTACCAAGGGCCTTGGCAGATATGCTATACCTGCTTTTGATTTAAGAGTGTCCATGGAGTTTTTCGCCCGGTCTTATCCATAGATATGCTTTGAAATGGGCAACTACCTTCATATTTCTGACTGACCGACTCCTTTTATTGTTTTTTAGTTTGAGTTTGCTACTTTTAGCAACTTCACATACCTTTGGCATCAGCAATCTGCGATTTAATTGCTACATGCTATTTGTACACTACGTTTTGGATGCCAGCGGCAGTAATTTGATTAGACTGGCATTGGCGAAATTCGAGAAATTCAGATATTCTATTTCACGAAGTCCGTTCGGCTTTGATTGTAGTAGTATTAACGTATCCCGACAAGCGCGCTCCCACAGTGGCTGCCCCTTGCTGCCGTCGCATGAGGCTATTTCCACGAATGTGTACCGTTTTACTTCACCCATTGTTGAGTCTCTGTTGATCAGCATGTGCACGCTTGACAACATTCATAGCCAAACGGACTTCGTGACATAGAACATCTGTACCACACTCAAACGCAGTGATTTGCCAAAACGCGATGCAGCATTGAAACAATCACAGAAACGCGTGATTTTGCTGTTGCGATAAAGGTGGCATGTCTAAAGCAACAGTTTCTTAGAAGAATGTATCCGTCATATTAAAATGGCCGACATGAAAATCTGTCAATTTCATTAGTAGTTGACATTTAGGTGTCAAAAAACGCTCTGTATTTGGACAGCCGATAGTGTGTGACCATTCACCGCTATATTTAAGGTAACCAAAGCTCGTCACACTGAATTTAACACACCATAGAATTCATTTTGTCTGGAAGAGTAGACAATGATTAATGAGTTTTGATACTTTTACTAATATTTCCTCATCCTGTTACTAGGATTGCAGACAAATGGATACCGATTACGATTAGCGATCGGAATGAAGCTGTCGGAGTTCTGCAATGACTGTTCAGAATATCGGAACAAATATTTCCAGAATTTCAATGTCGTAAAATGTTTTGATTTCGACCAGTATTAATATTGCATGTTCAGGAATTTTTCAGTTACAAGCTCGTTATAATTTGCCATCGAATGTACTTTCTAGATTTTATAATAAAATCGCTAGGTAATATTTCTGCTAAAATTAAAAGTATCGATTTTTCAAAACATTGAAGTGCTTGTTTTTTCAGTCAACCTATCGAGGAATTTTATTTTCAGATAGTGGAAAAAAAAATCTCAATTCTCCTTGTAATAAAAATAATTACGATCGATGTGGGAACTAATGTTCCCACATCGATCGTAATTTTTTTCAAATCATTGTACTAAGTTTCTCTCCGTTTATCAACCCATATTTAGTGACCATCACTCAGTGGTATAATTTGATAGTAATTAGGGTGACCGAAAGGGGCTTGCCCCATTTTAGTTTGGTAGCAAAAACAGAGAAGAAGGCTTAGTTCAGATTTATGCTTCCTGCAAAATGTTTGTACAAATTAGGGAACCATAAATGAGGTCGTTTGTTTTACAAAACGAATGCTTTGTTTTGTTTAATTTATTTTTGTATTTCTAAACTTTTAGGAATACGGAAGGAAAAAATGTAATAAGTTAAGGTCTATTGGGAGAGCGTGTTCCTAAAGTTTTCACAAAAAAACTGGAATTAAGGGGCTTACATGACCTAAAGCGCGGTCACGGTCGGACTGCATAGAAAAGAAAGAGAAGCGCGATGACACAATGCTGGTAATTTATTGCAAAATATGAAGCAATTATTTAATTACAATAAATCTATTGTTTGGACTGATAAATTACAATACTAATATTTTAGTATACTGCTTGTAGAATAATCTGACAAAAAATCTGAATGATTTTATGTTTTTTATTATTCTTGATTTTTTCTATTGTATCAAATTAGTTGTATTTTGTTTTCAACACACTATCTACCTAGCATATATCCTGAAGAATATCATATATTTTTCTGATTTTGTTCACTGTGGTCGATCTGTGGTCGACTTTTATTGTTTCTAAAACTTTCGTTTTTTGTGTTTAGGTCTTGTAAGCCCCTTAAGGGAAGTCCCTTTAATCCGTTTCTTAGTGAAAACTGTAATTTCAATTTTCAGGTACTTTATTGACCCAGCCAGAAATTCTGGTTTGGCAAAGCATGTGTCATAAATCACACGTTTTGCTAAATTAGAATTTAGTAGATCATGATTTTGATTTTTGTAATTAGTTTAGTTTTTAAATTTTTAGTAAGTGGAATTGTGCCTAATTTTCCGAAAATAAATTTTATTCAGCTTCATATTTACATAGTCAAAAATATATCTTTTAAAATTTATTGTCGCATACGCTTCTATAGAGGCAAATTTTCTCATTGTACGTGAACGTATAAAGCTTGATACTCCAGCTTCAAAATAGGCTAGTGAACTGTCAGGCTTCATTTTGCTCTGTCCGTCGGCGTCGGCTTACATAACGTATGGAATAGCAACATTTACTATATATTTTTATTAAGAAAAATGAAAACTTCGCTGATGATATAATTAGAATATTATAGCCGTGACCCAGAATAAGTACCATTGAAGTCCTTGCATAATAGGTTGAGAGTGTTTGACCCAGTTCTCTTTGATAAGTTAATTCTGGACATTTTGCAGTTCTTGAACAGCGTCCTATCTATAACCTTTCTGTTTTAGTGTATAAAGTATGTAATGTAATGTATGATTAATGAAATAGATATTGAAATAACTGCATCGTTAGACTACTTGGTGGTTTTTTCCATCAGGAATTTTTCAGTAACGAGCACAAATCAAAGCTCCGGGAGCTTTGATTTGTGCCCGGTTGAAGGCATCGAAATGAAGGTGTACTACAAATACACCTGTCTAACCCTTCGGGTATTACTGGCGTGATATTATGTTATGTTATAATAAAATAAACAAAGCTTTGTTCCTGAATCTTCAAAATAAAGTTTGTAGGTAGCACCATTCGTACACTAATAATAGGAATAATTTACATCTCCCAAAATCATTATTTCGGCTTTTGCACGTACTTTTTAATGCTTATATTAACCGCCAAACGCTAACTCCACCTCAAAGGAACATGTAAGCTTAGAGCTCTTTCAAACATGTCATATTTTGGATATACCTTTTAGGTTGCCAGAATTCCACAAGCTTCAGGCTGCTTTAGGCTAACCAAATGTTTGTGGTTTGACATTACGCTCAAAATCTGGAAACGCAAAGTAAATGTATATTTAAAGCCTCTATACCTTACTATTATAATTTCCTTTGAGATGTAAGAAGTATTGCTTTAAAATATCTGGTACATTTTACAATGTTTGCATAGTAGATAAAAAATAAAGTGAACAGTTTTTTGACAATATACGAACTTATCTCGTCGTCAGCCAAATTATAAAGGCTCCTACAAACAGGCGCGACACCCGATAAAATCGCGCGCGACACAAAGGCACCGCAAGTCTCGCAACGAGCAGAGCCTTTGTGTAGCGCGCGATTATATCGCGTGTCGCGCCTGTTTGAAGGAGCCTTAACTTGTACAATATAACAAACAAGTTGCTCTCCAAAACAAAAATCAGGATTATGAGAGCGCTATTATTCGTGCCGACATGGAGTTAAGAATACTGTAAAATACCACTTCTTTCCTAGCTCAGACACTGGGAAGTTCTTTGTAAGGGTTCTCTTTGAAGCTTCGACGTTCAACTGTTTTTGATTCTCCTTATTAAAATTAATGCATTTTGAATTTAAAACTAGTGTTACACTCAAACTACACCGAAGCGAAGAATATCCGTTTCATACCATAATAACTGTCACAACTTCTGACTCGGTACTAGTCATTATCTTGGCCATTAATAAGTCAATAGTATGACGTCACACTCATGTGACATGTCGTGACGTTGAATAGGCGACAATCTAAAGGAAGTATTGATTCCCTCGTATTTATTACATGCAGAAATACATATTTCAAAAGGCGGGTAGTTATCAAATATGTATGCGCTGCCAATGAATGGTGTTTTAGATAGATTAATGTGGGTCAGGTTATGTAAGTGTTTTATTTGTACTGTCTACGAAACAATAATTATTATCGTCTATACAATGTTGTATGTTTTTGTTTTATTGTTATTTTGAATGTGCATTGTGTGCTTTTGTTATTTCTATCGTGACGATTTTATCGTGGACGTCCACGTCACGGCTTCACGATAAAAATTAGATAAGAATTAAATTCACGATAAGAATTAAATGTACTTATCACACTATAATATAATAGAGAGAAAGAAAAAAAAAGTTTGTGAATGTGTGTGTGTTTATATATGTGTGTCACTTCTTCACGCTTAAACGGCTGGACCAATTTCGATAAAATTTTGTATGGAGGTAATTGACACCCTGGATTGACATATAGGCTACTTTTTATCCTGATATTCCCACGGGATCGACACTTATGCAGGTGAAACCGCGGGGCGCAGCTAGTGGAAATATATTATGAAGACGCTTTTAAATTTCCGTTCACGATAAAGTTATAATGTGCACGTATTTCCATACACTGCATGATGTGGAAATGAACATCCACAACAACACACAATAACATAATAAGCCTATAATGTTCTCATTGCTGGAACACAGGCCTCCTCTCTGTAAATGGTGAATGGGCTTTAATCTAGCACGCGGGGTTGGAACATGTCACATGTCATCGAATTTTTTCTTTTAGTCAATCATTAAACTTTATTTCTCACCACAATATACATGACTTTGTTTACATAGGTCAGATTCGACAATGACATACAGTTCAGTATGTGGGTGTGTGAGAGTGTGTGATTTTTGGTTCTAGGACATGCCGGTTTCCTCAAAATCTTTTCCTTCACCGTTTTGAGAGCAATGGTCCACGATAATAAAACGTTACAATTTATACTAGCGTACAAGAAATATGTTTAAATACATAGAGGTATGAGAAACAGGGTGTAAAGTTCACTCATACTCTATAGAACAGGGAGGAACCTCCGACCAGACGGGTGTTGAGTCTGGCGGGCAACAGCCCGATGATTCATGACGGGCCGTTGTATCTATGCACGTTGCGCGGTAAACTCTGCTTGCGAGTTGCAGGATTTTGCGTAATTTCAGTATGACGCGTTGTTCGTATATAGCGTTATAGATACTGCTCCAAATACTAAAGATAGGTAATGGGTGCAGATTCTCTTATTGATCAACCCATCAAAAAAATAATTGTTATATTTTTCTAAAGCTTATTTACATTTGTTTAGAAGAAGTTAATTCCTTTGACGTCTATTAAGGCTCCTTCAAACAGGCGCGACACGCGATAAAATCGCGCGCGACACAAAGGCACCGCAAGTCGCGCAACAGGCGGTGCCTTTGTGTCGCGCGCGTTTATATCGCGTATCGCGCCTGTTTGTAGGAGCCTTTACGTGAAAAAAAATAAAATGAAAAACTGTCACTTTAAACTTGAACTATACTCGCGTCTGCAATCTGCCTAGCTTCTTCCCAAATATGTTGGGGTCGGCTTTCAGACTAACTGGATGCAGCTAAATACTAGTATGTATTTTATATGGAGTGACTCTATCTGACCTCCACAACCCAGTTATTGGATAACGCGATACCCCTTGGTAAGATTGGTTGTCAGACTTTCGGGCTTCTGACGACCCGTAACGACTGTCAAAGATCCACAAATGACAGCCGGGACCAACGGCTTAACGTGCTTTCCGAGGCACGGAGGGATCTTGGTTTGTAGAAATGGTCACCCATCCAGGGACCAACCTCGGCAAGCGCAACTTAACTTGATCGATCAACCCGTGCGGCTGTTATTACCTACTTACCCCTCTCCGAACAAAAATTATTTCAATACTCAATACTTTATTGCATTTCATAATGTGTACATAGTAAATGGTTGGTATTTTAAAACATCGAATCAATTATGGACCCTGTCGGGCACAGCAAAGTTAATTTTTAATAGAAGAGAGGATGAAGCGCTGTTATAAAAAAAATAAAATAATATTATTAAATTAAAATAGTATCAATAAAAAGTATCATTTGCTTTTATGGTATTTACATTAAATTTGGTTTTAAGTTTTATTTATATATTGCACGATTTAAATTATTAACATTATAAATTGTAATAAACTAAATATTTACAATTTTAATTAATTCACTGACAAATTTAATTATTCACTGTGATCAAAAAGTATTCTCTCAGTATTAAGTTTACGTTGCGTACAACGTAATCAGCGCCATTATTTACCTTGTTTGTTCACCACAGGTAACATAATAATATAATCGTGTTATCTTAGTTACCGTGTAGTCTTACCTATGTATGAATGGGTTGTTCGTACGAAGTTCTCATCAATTTCCCCTGAGAGTAGTAGAGGCGACTAAGGAATTGCATTCATCAGGAGTTAGATATCTCGTGGGGATGGGTACCTTGTTTATAACTCAAGCTATTTTCTTGTCTGGGAAACAATTTCCTACACTAACGTGTATACTTGTAAAGGCATTTAGTTTGTGCTGTGTAACGACATGGTTAGTGATGAAAATTTTAGTGTTCATACACTACACTTTTCCAAGAGCTAATTGTGCTTACACGTACATATTTTATTAAAATTGCTTGCGTGCTTTTAGAATAGATGGATGACATAAATAACACTAAAAAATAAGTATGCTTGGCTTTTTAAATTAGTTTGGCCCAAAATTCAGCAACATGATTACAGTTCGCTGCCGCAGCCATTAGGTCCTCATGTGTGAAGGTGACAGAAACCGGTTAGACTAACAAATTGATAATTAGAAACTGGAAGTTCATGACACCTGTCAAATAGTCAAGCTTATCGTCATAATTACATTTACCTCTATAATAATAAAACATTTTCGGTGTTAAAATTCAAAATCTCCATTGTATTCAGGTCTCATCGTTAGAGTGGTCCGCACCCATGACAAAAATGACATGGGCGTTTACTGGTCACGCACAACATAAAACATAAAAACAAAATTAAACTATATCTCTTGCGAAATAAAAGCTATTTTTGTACAGACGTGTTTCTAAGCCAACGACCTCGCTGCAGTAATTACGGACGAAGATAACAGGCCAAAATAAATTGTGATTTAACATAGTTGTAATTTCATTAATAGGTATCTATGTTGTACCCCCTTTACAAAAAAGTTTGTCCAATTAAAAATAATTTTATCTTGATATGGGTAATCTTTAATATTTTGAAAACTCAAAAAGGTATGAAAGGCTAGTTTGTAAAAAAAACATAATTTCATAAAAAAAATATACAGGTACTGTATGGAAACGGTGTCACTGTCCGGACTACAGAAGATCTATTCTCTAAACATCTCACAGTGAAAATTTAATCGAAGTGAGCGAAAGTGAGCTTGAAGTCAGCTGTCAATAGTGTCAGTTCCTAGCATCAGCATCAGGAGAAATGACAGCTCATTTCTGATTTCTAAGTTTTCATAGTGAGATTTTTATAAAATAGACCGTCTGATCCTGAGCGCGAAATAGTCGCGTGACCAAAATGGTCTAGCGGCAAGTAGCCACTCTGGAATAGAAAATCGATGATGCGTAAAAATGTAGGTAGTAAAATCGTGTTACGTACATAGAGAGAGAGAGAGTGTACACTATAATTATATCTGTAGTCGACAAAACAGAGTAAACTTGCGTCATAAATGTTACGTAGTAGACGTATGATATCTTGGGCAATGATTCTCCGCGCCTTCTTTTTTTAAAAGCGACACATTCTGGCTGAACCTAGTCGCAGGTGGACCGTAGTCGCATGGTCTTTTTTTTTTTTTTTCAAACCATAAATTTATGTATGAATAATATTACTTTTATTCATTTATTTTACTCTTATAGCACTCTGTAGAAAATCAATTTTATATAAAATGACAATTGATCGCAATTCCTTTTTAACCGACTTCAAGAAAATCAATTTTATATAAAATGACAATTGATCGCAATTCCTTTTTAACCGACTTCAAAAAGAAGGAGGTTCTCAATTCGACTGTATGTTTCTTTTTGTTACGCGATATCTCCGAAAATTGTGTTTTATTGACTTCCTGTCATTGATATTTGCATAGCAAGTAGTGTTATACGAATTTGTGTGGGGTAAGTACAGCTTAAAAAAGAAAAATTAATATTTTTACAAAAAAACCAACAGACTTCCAAAAAAGACACCACAAAGTGAAAAATAACTTTAATTTCGGAAGTCGGTGGCAAACAACGAAAATGCGAACCCAACGGCACCAACTTCCGAAATTTAAGTTATTTTTCACTTTGTAGTTAAGTCACGTTCATTCCTTTATTTACGTCGCTGAGCAGACGAATTTTTCAAATGTATGGAGCAATGGTTCAGGAGTTTCCTTCAAAACTTTTGGATTGTAATTAAAATGATGTCCCGCAATTAGGGTGCTGATGCCCGAGTATAATAACATAACATATAACATGGAATAAAAATGATGAAGAAATAGTACGTACAAATATAGCAAATATCTACTTATGTAGAATTGTTTTCTAGACTTGAAAGTTCAAACTTTAGTTTCATGAATAAACTTTAAAAATCTCGTGAGCTCTCAGTAAGTTAAGCAAATAAATGTAGTCTGCTTTACGGGAAATCAGTGTTGGGCATTAATCAATTAATATTTTAATTATCGTAGTAATCGATTGAAAATTTTATTGCAATTAATTTAATCACAATTAATTTAATTGCAATTATTTTAATCATAAAAATTCATTGCAATTAATTTAATCACAATTAATTCAATTGCAATTAATCTGTTAGTTGCATATTGCAATTAATTTATTTAAATTTACTCATGTTAATTGCAAGATACAATTTAAATAATGCAACTAATATTTTTAATTGTTGTTAGAAACAATTGAAACTAATAATCATGTTTCTCTGCACCTACACATATAAATGATCTTTCTTGTTGCTATTTATTTCACCGCGAAACTTTCCGTCCGTTTTTTAAGGTGAACGCGCAGTGGTAGACCGCGAAATTCTAATTTTCTTACGTTTTTTTTGCAATTTGCACTCCAGTGTCAAGTTGTATCTTGATCAAAATATGATTCGCGACTATAATAGATATGTGCTTACAGAATTATGGTTATTAAAATATTTCTTTAAGCTAAATTTGTACCATAAGCATTTTTCCACAAGAGATTTGTTCTTTTGGTACGATTGTAACTTGAAAGATTCTATTACATTATTATTTCTATTTACATTATTTAAATTTAATTAAAGTTTAATTGCAGGAACAATTAACAATTCATTAATTGAAAAACTATTAGTTAGCAATTAATTAATCGTCAATTTAAACGTCACAGTTAACAATTAATAAATTGTTAATTGATATTTCATAATTAACAATTAATCAATTGTTATTTTTAATTGTACCTTGCAATTAAATTTTGTCCAACACTGCGGGAAATGTAGATTTAATCTTTAACAGTAAAAGATGAAGAATTAAACTCCACCTCTGATGAATCTGATAAGTGTGCTTTTGGAGTAAAAGCATTAAATTTTTTTATGTCGCCCTACCTTTCCTAAATCCACTGAAACATATTTCACGGAATGATAAGCATCAGGCACACTGGACATGAATATATGGATATACCTACGTCCTACATATCTAAATAATAAAGGTAATGTATGCATTTGCTAAATACATAGGGTTCAAGTTTTTAATGTCGGGTCAACATCATTACATGAAATAACGTTTGTTTTCTCCTAGGGTGTAGGCAAAGGTGGATTGACTGTGTAGTAGGTATATCCATATTTATCCAGTTAAGGCTGGAGCACATACGCGCGACGTGACTCTAGTAGAACATCTATGAAACTAAATAGACATTTTTCGACCAGAATCGCGTCGCACCGTAGCGTCGCGCCTGTCTCCGGGAGCCTTTATATTTAAGCCCTATATGATATGCAGCTTAATTATTATTCGGGTAACCATCTGAAATTCGAGCTGCTAGTGGGAATTTCCTAAAAGAAATACCTATTAATACTTTACTCAACCTGAGATTCGAAACCGGGACCCCACACTCAGCAGTCGCGCCTGCCACCGATAGACCAACGAGGCAATCTGTCCGGTCCAACAGAATTTAATTAAAAACTGTAAAGTTCATTTTATAGTGAGAGAATATTTTTTAATAATTGAAATGCAGACACAAAGTAAAATATCTACCACAAAGATGAGCTAGGATAATGTTTGAAATGAAACATTAAATTGGATTTTAATCTCATTCTCATAGAATGTCAGGCGTAACTTTATTAAAAGTGAATGTCTCGGGGAGAATAATTTATCCCGTTTATAAGCCTAAAGCCTAAGCCTAATATAAGCATAGCATAGCATAGCCTAATATAAGCTATAAGCCTAATATAAGCCTAAATCAGAGTTTTTAACTAAAATCTAAACCTATAGATATTTTGAACGAGATTATTTTTAAAAAGAAAAGAATAATTATAATTAAAAGAAACGAAAGGTTAGTCTTTACATTATCTTCTATTTTTTTTTAATCAACATTATTTTGCATTTTTTTATTTTGTTTTTTTTTTTTTGCATGAAATGTTTTTTATTCAAAGAAAATGTAACTAACTTTTTTTCTGACAATTAAGAAATATCCTAAAATCACTGACAGACAAAGCATTTATTTTCAACATAACATTCATTCACAACAGTATCGAAGTACGGAAAGGTTCAAGACTTCCTTTTAATACAACAGTGAGCACTAAAGAGGGATTTTAGAAAGTTCATCACATAGAGGAATCAAATACAATTGAAAGTTTTTTTGGAAGTTGGTCACTTTTACCGATAATAAATCGTATCGGGAACACGGCTTGTGTTACTATAACGTTAATTATTTCATACGATCTGTGCAAGTTATGTACGCTAAAATGGGTGACCACTGAATATCAGCGCTGTGCTGTGGATCCCAATAACAAAGCATTATGCCTTCTTGTCACGACATGCGTAGTCAGCCACAGCTGGGACACAGGCCTCCTCTCAGTGAGAGGGAGTGGGCTATAATCATCCACGTGGGCCCAGTGCGGGTTGGTAGATGTCACATAACTTTGAAGTTTTGTTTTTTTCCTCACGATGTTTTCCCTCATATTTTGAGACCATAGAGATTAAATAGTTCACACAAAGTGCCTGTCAGGGATTGAATCTACGACGTACAACTCGTCAGTTGCGGCCGTTACCCCAGAGCCTCCACTGCTCTTCACAAAGTTCAGCTGTCGACTATTTCGGTTGTGTCTCTAATTATCTTACTTATATTTTTATGTGCACGTGTTAAGGTAAAAAATAAATCTTTTTTTTTGTCTTTTCTTTCAGCAATATTCGAACGCATGCAGTTTTTGAAATTACCGCTACTTTTTTTAACAAGGTTCTTTATGCGGTTGAAGAAAAGCTAACATTGAAACCGAAAGTCAACTCGGATCCTAAATCCAATACGTTACCAGAAACTACTGCATGTCATCGAGCGATTTCTATTTTTGGTAATGCGCCAAGCCTGTATTTCTTTTTTTGACCACTCTAGTGGCCGTTTCCCGTGCAGCAGAAAATATTCGAAGCTATCGTATAGCTATTAGTTACCTGATTTTAAGTTCCCGTAGTTACACGAAAGCATATTATAAAAATTTGACTTGGCAATCGATGATTTATAAATGACAAATTGCAGTAGCTCTTACAAAAGTACTTCAAAACTAACTTTACCGGTAACGACGTAATTCTAAGTGGTTACTGATTAATTGTGTGACACTTAGTAATGGTAGTAATGAGAACAGCCTGACATAAAGGAAATAAAGATTTAATTATTCTTCGCTAGTTATATTATTTACTAAAGTTTCAAGCTCGAGTAGAAAAACAAACTGAAGAATCTTATTGTTACCAATAATTATTGGTCTGATATTGGAATCTAGCCACGTTATTTATAAACGTTGCTTAAATTTAAGAAAATAATTAATGAATGAATTAAGAATAATTTTTTTTTTTTAGCAACGTTCATATATAAGTTGACATGACAATACGTGATTTAGCTTCAACATATTCATTTGGATGTTACAAGCCTAATGTTGTTCCGAACATTTGGCAGCGAATAATGTTAATTAGGTCCTGCAATAGGACCAATTTGACCTAATTACATTGATGTTATTTTCAACCTGGTCACCGTGATTTGGGTTTTCGGAGCAGAAGTCCAATAATTGTTTATTAGCAAATTGTCTAGAAGTCTAGGTTACTTTTAATGATACGGTAAATTTTTATCATGGTCTATATTATAAAATAATAATTTGTCAGACATTGTGTTTGTTTATATTTTTAATAGAAGCCAAATGTCAACCTGCTACTACATTTTTGTTAAATGGTTCCTGTGGTTTTTATTGCGTCTTTCTTTGTGCTAAATACCAACCAAATCCGTGAAACCGATTATGTTTTATTGAGTTACACACATCTTCACATACGTTCACATTAAAAATACCTAACTACTATTACCTAGATAAGGTAGGAAAGATTAGTAAGGTACCAATTTTGAGACCATACATAAAGTGTATTCAAACTTATGTTTCAAATTAATATTATTTCAAGTTAAACAAATATCAACTTTATTTTAATGGGAATTTAGTTGATTTCAGAGTGACTAGCAACTAGTGACTATTGAAACAGTTATATAAATGTTTGAAATTGTAGCGTAAACTGAATTTTATTGTATAGGATTTAAAGTTACATTTCCATAAACTCATATTTGTTTTAAACAACATTTTAAGCAAATAAATCGCGAATTCAGATTATATACATAAGTTCACGCCTTCTTCCCATCGGGGTAGGCAGAAACTACAGAACGCCACGCTACTCCTTTTGAGACTAGTTTATCCGATTATTGTGACATTCTGGCACAAGTAAATGTGCTAGCGCAACTTTTAATTTCATTCGAAAGACGCTTTTGTAGTCATATTTTAATATTTGTGGAATATCACATTTCCAAAATCAGTAACATCTATTTCAGTAATTCGTGTTGCACAGTGTTGTGATAACTATTTTGGCGAAAGTATGCGAAACAACAAAACATTAATAGAACAAAACCGAAACACGAAATCATTCAAGTTATGTTTGAGTTGTACATTTACAATGCACAAACTATGCAAGTAGCAAGTCGAGTTTGGTTTGCATCCAAAGTTTGTATTGCCTGCAATTAAAACGTTCCAGTTTAATGCTCTGAATTGAATAGTTTCTAACATTCACATACAGTTCCAAACAGTTGTTTTTCATGCCAGTAAAAACTTCCTAAGTCCAAGAGAAATGGAGACTGAACAAAACATTAAGAACACCTGGGCTAAAACGGACTTACGATTTATGAAAGTGACCTTAAGGAAGGGCCTTAGCGTTATTTCTGCTTTTAGTATGTTAGGTAAAATAGATGATAATTATGATGACCGGTATGCTGCTAAATATAATTAAAAATAAGAAGTGTGGAACTCTTAAATAAAATATTAAATAAATAATAAAGCAATTAATTCATTTTAATTAATATTTTTAATTTTATATAATTTACGAATGATTCGTTTTATGTGATATTTTGTGTACAGTAATTGACATAATTATGTATACCTAGAGGAAGACATACCTGTGAACTTTTATTATTGAATGTACAATTCTCTTGGGGTACTCATTTTAATTAAATAAATAGAGCAAGAAAATATTCTAGCAGATATAAAATCTCACATGAAAATAATATGGCTCACGCTTCGTTAAACCCTACAAACAGTGTTGGCAGAAAAACTTAGTGCTCAACGCTTTAATGCAGTTTGATTAAACGCTAACATTCCAAAGTTTTTGTGAAAAATTGGACCGAGGAAATTTTGTTTGTTTTGAAGAATTATCGTCTCGTCTGATATTTATATTACAACTTTATTTTGCTTTGAAATACAAGAGATGCCAAAATGGATTGCGTTTTTAACTTTCTGCTAACTGGATTTTACCTAATAGAGAAAATGCGGGTTGTCGTTTCTCCATAGAAACGTTCTCGTCTGTTTTCTTTCTGGTTAATAACAAATAAAGCAAAGATTTTTTACAGAATAATAAATATTAACTACTTGTATGTCCCTATGTTTTCCTTTTTGATGATACATTGTACATATTTATACGCACTAGAACCCTCAAAAAATGCTCAAAATTGCCGATTGAAACCGCTGTCATCAGAGGCCTAGTGTACAAATATGACAACTATTAATGAAAAAAGAAAAAATAGGGACTCGCCATATATCCTTCTTATTCAGTTTATGAAATATCTTTTAAATCGGTCCAATATTGGAGGAGGAAATAGGCGAGAGTCAAACCTCGAATAATGACTTTTTACTTAGGCTTTTTCAAAAATCTCTCTGACCGCATTTCCTCTTAAACACCGATACAATAAAAGGGATAAACTAAAGGATTCTAAGAGAGTTGCAGTCTATTGAAGTGAAAACTTCTTTAGGCATTTTTTGAGATGGGAAAAACCATTGAACTCGGAACATTGAAGGGGACCTGGCGCGCACCACGATTTTACTTTTTGCGACACGATTTTAGTATCGCGCTGTAAAATATCGCAGAAAGTACAGTGCACGCGATAAAAAAATCATTTGTCATTGCTCAGTCTCACCATGGATTTGGTACAAAATAAAAAAAAATGTCAATACTGGACTCGTCCTTTTTTGTGTTTTTTCTGTCGCAGTGCGCGCGGTATGATACAATTCCATACGCTGCAGTTTACTTTCGCGATAATCGCGTCGCGAGCAAACGCAGCAAATTGTGACAAATCCCAATTTTAAAATCGCTGGGATTTATTACTCGAATGTGCGCGCACTACCTTACACTTTTTCAGCGTGACGATTTTATCCAGTTTACTCCTACCGGAAGCCGCGTTAAGGTGATATTTTGAAAAAAATGTGGTTTTTCTATTCCGTGTAACTTGTTAAGTATGTGGAATAGGGGTTTAACATTTTGATAGTTACCTATATGTTTTTTTATCATGTAAAAGGAATACACGATTCAATGAATTTTTCTCGATACAAAAAATTGCAATGTTATATCTATTTTTTTACTTTCTTCGACACCACGGCGTAGCGCTTAAAAGTTGTTCAATGGAATATACTACATATAAAACATAGAGAATTATCATATCAAAGTTTACTCAAAGTAGTTTTAAATTTAATTTATTTATTTCGTTAAAAAAGGAGTAAATTCGTTTTGGTACATAGGTAGTTATGTCGTTTTATTCCAAGCATACGCACATTATAGCCATCACTCTTCTTTTGCGTTTCAAAAGTAGGTAATTGCATCACTTTCGCTGGCTTAGTAGGTTTTCGAGGATTTTAGATTTTCGAGGTAGCGCCTTAAGGAACTTCATTTCCATAATAATACCAGCCTATTTTTGTGCCACTCCAGGGTAAAGGCCTGTTCTCATACAGAGAATACACGAGCATTGATCAGAAACTAACGATTTCAGATTTATGTTAACTACACGGTAAAATGTCATTCAATATTAATTACGATAAAAAATCTTTCAAAATGATTTATTTTCCAAGGTGATAAGTTACGAGTAAACCTGACTTGAAACACTATTTCGTATAAATCATTCATAACAACCGAGTAATTTATATTAAATTCTTGTAAGCTGATAGTGTCACTTGAAATAATAAATGCCTAATACTATCAGTTGTAAATCATTAATTAGTTACCTAAACTTGTTTTAAAGTTACTTACGTTAAAAATTAAGGCTCGTTATAAAATAAAAAAATAAGGATTTATAAACAAAACACGGACGCTCGCTATCAAAAAAAGCATTAGGGCGTCCACATATTATATAATTTTTATTTATTCGAAGATAATTATGTGACATCTGTTAACCCTCACTGGGCCAGTGTGGTGGATTACGGCCCATTTCCTCACTGAGAGAACTATTTTTTACGTTAACTTAGAAGTTAGATTTTTTCACAGCTTCAAGGGACTGCAGACCTCCGCGCGTTCCCGAGATAAAGGGTCTTTATAGTCAGACGGACGGATGGACAGACAACAAAGTGATCCTATAAGGTTTCCGTTTTTTTCCTTTTGAGGTACGGAACCCTAAAATCGAAGTACAGTACCCTGCGATAAATATTACACATCGACCTTTGGAAAGAGACAATCGGCTAATTTCGGCTTCGTTTAAGCGTTATCTCTGTCGCACGAAATACAAACAGTCCGGTATCTATTAGGAGCTGTTAAAACAATTATGATTTGCTTCTTTTGATAAGTTTTTTTATTCTTTGTATAAAATGGTTTTGTGTAAAAAGGTCGATGTGCAATATTTATCGCCGGGTACTGTAACGTATGAAAGTTTGATTGCTTTTCAAAATTTTAAGTTGCCTGTGATAGGGCGAACTTAAAATTAAACATGGGTAGGTGCTTGTACAAGTCTGATAAGAAATACGTGGATAAACTTCCGAAGAACACATAAATCAAAGTTCGGGAAGATACATATCAAATTGATGGCTTAGGTTCGTGGTAGACGCTGTGATAAATAATTGTATGTGCTTCTAAACTACGCGTAGGTACGTGGTAGTAAAATAAGACATAAATTTACCTAGTCATACTACGAGTATTTACAGAAATGAAGAATATTAAGAAGACACTAAAATGGAAAGAAGTCTTTATAAAGTGATCGTCATTTAAGGCATAAGACAAATAGAATTTGGTAAACCTGTTAACTTATGAGTGTATTTAGCTAACTGGTAGTAGATCACTGTAAAATTTTAGATAACATTAATTAGTAAAAAGGCATTAGTCGCGATGTTTATGTTAAAAGTCATGAATCACTGTAATTATTTGGAAACGCAAGTATAATGCAATGAAATAATCTGATAATATTGAACATTTTGGGTGATCAATCTAGCCGAGGGACTAGATTGATCACCCAAAATGTTCAATTTAAATAATTTATAGCTCTGAAATGCTAAAGCTTACTCCATGGATATTTCTAAGTTACAATAAATCACAAAATATTTCCTTTGTGAAATATCCGTTTTATTGTAGAAGCTGAAGTAGCAAATTGGAAATGAACAATTTTTCATTTGCTCAAAAACGAAGCAGTTTAACGAATTGGCGCCAATCCAAATAATTGGTATTAGCGGAAAAAATAATTTTAAAGTAGATAGTAGACCAAAACAGTTTATAAGTACAAGAACAGTGATAACAAAATACTTGTTAATAATAATACTCATTTGGCCATTTTATGGAAAGCTTTAGTGTGCATACACATGAGGGACACCCATCAACAACCGCGGCAATTGCAACCGGTGACGATCGTCGACGGCTGCCCTCGACCCGCTCGTCATAGCGACGAGCGTGTCGAGGGCAGCCGTCGACGGTCATCCATAGTGTACACGGTTTTGCATTCCACTCGAGTGTCTTTAGTTTAATTTCTTTCCTTTTATGTCAAAATGATCCTCATATTCATCATACGAAGGCTTATATCAAACAATCTCTTCACAAGAGAATCATTTCCGATCCATCGCCAACATTGTTTTCACCATTTATCTTCCATCAGCAATCATTGCTAACAAGAAAGAAGGTAATCTACCGGCTCACTAGCTTCTCATTTTTTGGTATATTGCACAGATCTTTGGCGTCGTAGGCGTGATTTATAACTTTGTTTACTTCCAAAATATTCACTTTTGATACAGGAGTAACTCGATTTGTTGAGCATTGCAAATGGTGCGAAAACTTAAGGATATTGATGTTTGTGTTATTTGAAACTGTTATAGAAGTTTGGTGCTATAAGCCTAAGTATTTTTAACTTTGTATATCCCAGTCTAGTTTACTAGGATCTGGCTTATTTTCACCATATTATTTTGGATCAATTTTGTCAACCCTTTCACCTTAAACTACACCCTAATATCTAATGCCCTATACTATCAATTATTATTGTACTTGATATCACTATACGTCTCCCAGGTGATGTAAAAATAAAATTTATGTCGTAATTCCCTCCTTACCCTCTTTCATTTATTTCAGGGTAGCAATGACACAACTCCAAGTGAATGGACCATCACAACATATTTTGCGGCTGTATCCCAGTTTACGAGTTATCTGGGCATTTAGATGGACGCTATCGGACATTATTTGATGACTGATTTATGATATTTGCTCCTGTGGCCCGTATTGATACACCTAAATATACAACGAACCTTTGTTGATAAATAATAGGGCTGGGATCGAGGTGTTTTATGGCCTCCGTATTTGCAGGTTCAAAATGGTTTTCGGTGTCAATTTGGTAATGGAAGGAAGCAGGATTACTGATGCTTGTAACACAAAATCACGTACAATGCTTTGGTTCTGATTTATTCGAGTACTGGATCTTTTCGGCTTTCAACTTCGTTTAAGTTATTAACAGCGCAACAATACTAATATGTTTGGATGTGAGAAGTAGTATGCGATTATGAAAAACCAAATGGTTAACTTTACTTCTCAATGGATTTAAAGATCATCGATCATCGATCATCGTATCAATACGCTCTTTGCGATGTCCGCACTTTAAGGGCTCCTTCAAACAGGCGCGACATGCGATAAAATCGCGCGCGATACAAAGGCACCGCAAGTCGCGCAACGAGCGGTGTCTTTGTGTCGCGCGCGATTAGCGTCGCGGGTCGCGCCTGTTTGCAGGAGCCTTAAATTATTGTGATAGGTATATTAATAGACATAAAAATAATGTCAGTTCAAAATCAAATAATTTTATTTCTCATAAACCTACATGGGCACTTGTAAA
This sequence comes from Luperina testacea, assembly GCA_927399505.1. Classification (NCBI taxonomy): domain Eukaryota; kingdom Metazoa; phylum Arthropoda; class Insecta; order Lepidoptera; family Noctuidae; genus Luperina; species Luperina testacea. Next base: position 9,925,185 of record OV656771.1, read on the forward strand.
ACTTCAGAAGCGCACGCGAAGTGCACGGTTCTAATTGGTCGTTTCCTATGGAGAAGAGCCGGTAAGAAACTCCACGGTTACTCTTATAAAAATAATTTGCTTTTACAGTGTTTTCAAATTAGAGAAGACAGTGTACGCCTGTCAATAAATACCAGACATTTAATAAGATAAAAAATGGGCCATAAATCTACAGTCTACAAGGCCTACAGCGTTCTCCATCACAATTTGAATGTTTAATATTATTTATGATACAGAGTGACCCATGCCCATGAGAAAACAAGATTGTACTTGCCAGTATAAAATAAATCTTAAAAAGTAATTTTACGCTTCGTAACGCTTTAGTATAGGTTCTCTACATAGGTGTAATCATAAGAATCTAAATATAGTCCAGAATACTACCTTTAGAGGTATTACTAAGCTCCAGAATATACTAAGAGCGTACGTGGGTATACAACCATGAATCGTTAACACGGGAGATCAAGTTTATTATGTCACGCCAAATAGTATTTACATCAAGTATGTCTCACTGATACGTGATACGTGACTTAACACTTAGGTACGCGTCGCACTAATCTGTAATCTATACATATTATAAATTAGAGTCGCTTTTCGTGTGTATGTGTGACCGCGTTGTTCTCTTTAACTACGCAACAGATTTTGATGTGCTTTTCACCATAATTTTGAAAATTGCTTGCCCCACTGTCCGACGATGTCGGGGGACGTATTTATATGCTAGTTGCATGATAAACTCTGTTTGCGCGATGCAGAATTTTGCGTGCCGTCAATGTGATGCGTAGTTCGCATGTGGCGATGTAGATGGTTTATGGTTTACATTTTCATGACAAAACATATCAATGTTGTGTCAAGTCATAAAAAACGTGCGAATCAGGGGAGGGTCGCTAGTCCTTGATATAGCGGACTATATTCAACAATGGTCCTGCTTACGCGCTGATTTTTTTTATTATGAATTCCGTAGTAGGTAACCGACTGTCAGGATTTGATGCGAAGAAAAAGTAATAACTTTGGAAGGGTCTGAATAGAGGCAGATCAAAGAAAAGTTGGATGGATTGTGTGAAACATGATATTTTAACCAGGGAATAAACACTGAGATGACGGCTGATGTTACTGCTCCATCCTTAATGAAATAAGATAAGGAGAAAAGGATGGATATAGAATTTATAACTAGCCATATAATTATTTAAAACCTATTATCAATTTGCTCTATATATTATTCTATTCCGAAGAAGGAAGTCACTGGGTTTGGCGCGCTCTAATATTAATAACGAATAAATTTCTCATTTCTGTTCATTAGCTTTATGGTACGAAAAGACGGGAACTGACTTAATAAATTAGATATTTATTGATGATAGATATTTTGATATATTGTTACAATGTCCTTAATTCATGACGTGGTCATTAATTTACGATATTGTGACACACGCCGTTTTGATCCTGTCCTTAGTCTATTTTGTATGAAGAATATAAAATGCTTTATTTTGAATTGTTACAACGAATTAAAATTCATTCATTCGTACATATTTGATCCGAAATGTACTATATCTGTATGAATGTCAACATACTTAACTGTTGCCTTTGCACTGAATTTCCTGTGATTTACCGGAAAATCGAAAATACTAGGGAGAACGTGCAAAGCTTAAAAATATGTGCTTCCATTAGTTCATTCCCACATGGCGTCGTTATTTTATATTCTAACTATGATGGTAATAGGTGATGCTATTATTCAAAAGGTACAGCTTTTGTCTCTCCAATAATAAATTAAATTGACTTGTCACATTCCATTGCTGAGTTTAGATCAGTACCAATTTTGTGCTAAAGTACTTTTCGATACGTATGTATCGAAAAGTACTTTAGCACAAAATTGGTACGCAAGTGATACTGAAATATATTCTTTGCCGTTTACCCATGGACAACATGCCGTGCTATTCTGTAAAAAAAAACAGTGGCACTCCGGGAGCGCCGACAGAAGTGAAAACAACACACAAACTGCAGTGCGATTCTGTAACTATCTCACCGTAAAAACTTAGGTGAAGTGAGCGTGGAGTGAGCTGTCAGTAGTGTCAATTCCTAGCAAAAACAAACTCACTTCACCTAAGTTTTCACGGTGAGATTTTTACAGAATCGACCGGCAGAATACTTTTCCATCACTTACTGACGTATCGGATTGTACATTAAATCCGAGTACATCCCGAGGACAGCCGAACACTTCCGATGAGGGTATTTTTTGAATCGTCTTATAAACAAAACACGCGTGGTGTCGCTTACGGTAACAGTGGCGCGAGTACAATGGTTTTTTTTTCCATCTCAAAAAATGCTCAACGCGCCTAAAGAAGAAAATCTTCAAAAACTTGTGGGGAATTCGTGACCGTGTGGGCGAGTGATACACTGAAGTATGTTGTACACAGAAGTAGCGATTAATTTATTACGATATCAAGTAACTAAAGCTAGTAGTTACACTTGACACGAAAAGGTAAAATTAAATAATGTTACATGAAGAGTAAAACTAATAGAAACACGAAGCTCGCCGTAAACTATTACGGCGAGCTTCGGCGAGTAAAATATGATCGGGGGTCAGAGAGGACCTCGCACGATCGTAGTTCAGCACAGACTCTGGTCCGAACCAAAACTCTCCCAAATCTGCCGTTCACTAAACAAAGGACGCGGCAAATCCACATCTGCCTTTTAAAAGTATAATAAAACACGAGAAATGCAAATGGGTACAATACAAGACAACTAAAAATAACAGAACAATGAACCTTAACTAACAATAGCAAATGGGTACAATACAAGATAACTAAACATAATAGAGCAATGAAGAACCTTAACTAAAAGTAAAGAATCATGAAAGACAATAGTACCTATGACTTAAATCGCTTGCAGATGTGATTCGTGGGAAAAACACAAAATGAAACTTTCTAAAAATTGTTACAATAAGTACTTCTAAAAATATTACATTCTTAACAACTATGCAAGGGATGGGTACGTAAGACACAGTCCCCACAGTACCCCCCTACCAGTGATAAAGATCACGAAACACCTGCCTGATAGTTATCAGGAAATTTAACTCGCCTACCAGAACGGCGAGGAATATGCTTGCCAGGCCAACTTAGGTTCCAGTGAGTCGGAACCGGTTGCCGCATAGTTCACGGTAAGTCGGAACTGTCTGCGAAGATGTCCCCAGTGAGTCGGGGTGGCGCGGGCGCTGCGTTATGCTCCGGTGCGTCGGTGCCGCATAGTTCACGGTGAGTCGGAACTGTCTGCGAAGATGTCCCCAGTGAGTCGGGGTGGCGCGGGCGCTGCATTATGCTCCAGTGCGTCGGATGTGGTACAGCGCCGGGTTGAGGCTGGCTGCTGCGTCGACCAGGAGAGGAATTGAGCTCTTCTTGTTGACCGGCCGAAAGTGCAGTGTGCTGTGCCGAGGTTGCTGATGAGGCTGAGGGTGATGACCAGGTATGCGCGGTCGCTGCATGCTGGTGGTCAGGATACCCGTTGAAGCCGTGGGAGCTGGCTGGCTGGATCGCTCGCCATTTTAACACGTACTTTGAATTAGCACTCGCGAAACTCTTTACGCACTGTCACGAACTCACGCTATATGATAGCTTTGATCACGTCGGGGTCACCACTGTGGGTATTATTCGTGACCGTGTGGGCGAGTGATACACTGAAGTATGTTGTACACAGAAGTAGCGATTAATTTATTACGATATCAAGTAACTAAAGCTAGTAGTTACACTTGACACGAAAAGGTAAAATTAAATAATGTTACATGAAGAGTAAAACTAATAGAAACACGAAGCTCGCCGTAAACTATTACGGCGAGCTTCGGCGAGTAAAATATGATCGGGGGTCAGAGAGGACCTCGCACGATCGTAGTTCAGCACAGACTCTGGTCCGAACCAAAACTCTCCCAAATCTGCCGTTCACTAAACAAAGGACGCGGCAAATCCACATCTGCCTTTTAAAAGTATAATAAAACACGAGAAATGCAAATGGGTACAATACAAGACAACTAAAAATAACAGAACAATGAACCTTAACTAACAATAGCAAATGGGTACAATACAAGATAACTAAACATAATAGAGCAATGAAGAACCTTAACTAAAAGTAAAGAATCATGAAAGACAATAGTACCTATGACTTAAATTGCTTGCAGATGTGATTCGTGGGAAAAACACAAAATGAAACTTTCTAAAAATTATTACAATAAGTACTTCTAAAAATATTACATTCTTAACAACTATGCAAGGGATGGGTACGTAAGACACAGTCCCCACAAACTCACTGTAAAACTTAGGTGAAGGGAGTAGGAATGAGCCCCTTTCTCATTTCTACTCCCCTCTGTCTTGAGCTAGCGTGGACCAATCCTGTCTTTAAGCATCAAGCTTGTCCCGCCATCTTCTGCTGGGTCTGCCATTTAATATAATGAGGAAAAAAAGAATGTCCCCGAAAACAGAACAATAAAACTGTCGACTGTCTAATTTGTTGTTTCCATTTGTTTAGGCCATACTGATTTATAATTCGAAGGTTATGTACGAATCTGTAGCTTATATTGATTTCGACTCCATTTCATTCCGTATGTCTTTTACATTTCCATGTTGATATATCGTCAAAATGGTATGATCAGCATTTTTTAGGTAGGTTATGTCTTCCACAAGAGTAATAATCACCGATTTTGCTAACGATATACAAATTATTTATTCCATTTCTAAATACATTTAATTTGTATTCATCTGATATTTAAAATACTGCATATTTTGCGATCTGAAATTCCTCCCGGAAGTATTAACCTTGACTTATATTAGGTTTCGTATCGATTGGAATGCTCAGACTATTTTTAAACAACCCAAAAACACGCTAGGTAATCCGGGTACCAAAATTTTTAATTAATGATATTGATTCAATCTTGAAATACACTCATAATTTTAAATTTTTAATGCTCGACACGAGGCTTTAATTGGTCCTTTGGCATTGAATTATATTGCCCTTTTTCATCCACTCACGAAATCATAAAATGAGCTCTCTGGTTCTTTCATCCACTCACGAAAACACGAATAGATTATGAATAGATTCTACAAAAAAAAAAACTTTTTCTGAAGTAGGTACTGGCGAAGTGCTCCCGACCTTTCACGTACTAGACTCCCGAATAGTGTGATAGTGCGAAATTCACTCATCCATCATCCACTCGGGTCTCCAAGTGGGTACTATGGTCAATGTTGGCTGATGTCAGACAAGGATGGATGACATAAACCATAATTAAGGTTTATTAAACAACCACTTTTCCTTCCAACTTTTTGTATCAACATCGAACGGTCGTGAAAGTTTGCGTAGTCAATTATCCAATTATAATTGAAAGGGATATCGGTAATATTTCTTTCAATATTATAAGTAATTGGTCGTAACAGAATTGAAGTACTAGGCGCTTTCATAATATATTTATGGAAGTCTTTGTAGTAGGTACTTTCTAAAGCCACATAAAGTAACGACTTGTACCTTATAAATATTTAACATGTTTTCTGAATAATTTGATATGTCCTCGTATGTAGTTTGATGATAATTATGATAGTTTTCCTTTGACAAACTGTGATGTTTTACGAGTACTATGTGTGACCATTTGTCTAACCTTTGATGACATTATAATGAGCCTCAACCTCCTTCAAAATATGCGGCCAGTACGATTTCGTTTTAGCAATAAGCATTCACGTTCCATTTTGAAAATACAGCGAAACATGAACGGTGGTCGCACAAGCTCTTATGGTTATAGGCTTTGTCCCATTCATATTCCACGTTGCATCCTATCGGAGTGGAAATTTTTGAATGCAAATATCCGAGTTAAATCATGAAGCCCTGCCTACCTACATCCAATTCCAGAATGAGAACACGTCGTGTTTTGTAAAGTTCAAAATTATTAAAAACTGAGTGTTCTGTTAAAAGGTGATACGATCAATACCTTTCGAATTTAAAAAACATTGAGGGTAATAAAAAACTTTTTCGTCTACATTTTTATCTTGAACTCTTATTCATTCAAGGACATTTCAAGTGTGGAGGTCTTTTTCCGTTTTTCTTTTACATTATTCTAGTAGTCAAAGTTAATCAATACTGTATCTTCAATAGAACATGAAATGTCAGTCCAAATGACTATTTATTTATTAACTTCCTAACATCCTAATTGAGTCGGGAATCACCGATATAAATATTCATGCTAACCTATCTATGAATCGGTAATACACTTCTAATGGAAGTCCGCCACAACTGTATCTAAATGCGCCTGTATCCAAGTGTCTTATTACTCGTCCAGTCCCGTATAATCTAACCACATACCCCTACACTAATCATTTCGGAGCCCACCCACCACCCACACGTACTTATGTGGAAAGTACTTACATAACTGTGTGCCCATAACCTAAATAGCACCGAATGCATCGCACAGGAATGCATCGCATCGCATCGTTTCGAAAAGGCACGCTCTCCTCACGTGTGGCAGCCACGTGCAATAATCAACAAACGGCAAATCATCTGACATTTGCAGTCCAATTTCCAGTTTGTATGTCAGCCTATTTTCGTCATTATCGATCAGTTCAAACTCGAGGCAAGCTTCATAAAAAAATAATACGTAATTACCCGTCTCCTTTGGTATTTGTATTATAAACGTATATGTTTATTGTATCGTAGGTTCAATTAGGCATTTAGTTACGTGTATTATTGTAAGACCTACTTTTGTTCCATTTTTTATATTAGCCAAATTGTTTGAACTTTCTGCCGTTATAGTTTTCGATTACGAGTTAATTAAACCCGTAGTTAAAAATGCTTGTACGAATTTTGTGTAGAGATTGGTACTTACTATAATAGATTTTTGCATAACTACGACTACTACTTTTCTCGTAAACTAAATAAAACCGTTTAAAAAGCTGTTACGTATGTAAAACTAAGAGTTCTACGGCATCCTTTCAAGACGACCTATACATACAAGCTTTATAAAGTTGCTTTTTTATATAGGTAACTTTATCCGGTTAGTTAATTTATTGTTCTAGGGTGTCACAAGTATAGAGGTGAATTCTAACAAAAAACAAATAGGGCTTATGAAGGTCCACCGTAAAAAGCTGTTACGTAAGTGTAAAACTCAGAGTTCTACGGCATCCTTTCAAGACGACCTATTGAGGCATAAAAGCTTTAGAAAGTTACTTTTGCATAAGTATAGGTCACCTTATACGGTTAGTTAATTTATTGTTCTAGGGTGTCACAAGTATACAGGTAAATTCTAACAAAAAGCACAAAAAAGGGCTTATGAAGGTCGGGTAACCCGACCTTCACAAGACCTTTTTTTTTTGTTTAGCCTATACTGTCCCACTGCTGCGTAAAAGCCTCCCCCAAATCCTTCCAGGAACTCTTTTCCCGCGCCACCTCGAACCAACCCTCGCCTACGCGTCCAGGTCGTCTCGCCCTGGATAAGCCCTCATTTTAAATGACATTAACGAGATAGGCAAATTCTTAGTCCGGGCTATTTCTCATTCAAATGATAATTGAATACGTATATCATTTATCCATTTATATGTAGAACACGTATTTACATAGATTGCTTAGGCCAATACTTGTGGTCTTAATCAGAAGTGTAATATATTACTGTCGAAGTGACTTCGTATCTTGTATTGATAACAGTAGGGCCCTCATCTATTACCTACGTGGTTAAACGTAGTAAGGGTTTAAACGTTTTCTGAGGCTGTGCGCAGGCCAGCAAGGTATACACACACACTAACAGTACTCATTTTGAAAGTTCAACAACATTCATTGCGTTATTTACATTATTAAACAGACAAAATGAACATATGAGGCAATGGATTAGCAATACCCTTCAAAATGATTCAGATTGTGATTCATAGTGTGTTACGCAATTAGGGTGCTGACCCATGATTGTCTTTAGACTGATTCTATTATTGTTTAACGAAAGCAATGTTAGCAAACTCACCCCTAAACAGTTTCATTGACATCTAATAACTTGCCGTAAACGGAACAGCTTTGGCTCTGGGCACAGTCTAATAAAACTAAGAGTAAAAATTACTGTCCTATAATAATAATAATAATTTTATTTCAAGTAACTCACGACTCATAGTGTATAAAAAAATGATTTTTTATCTGCTAACCACAGTCTAAGTAGAAAATCTTGGAGAAACTCCAGAACAGGATGAATATTAATAATCACCTAAGAGCTTGCCGTTTAATTACCAGGTAGTGTCCACTTGCAGATTTAATTATGAGAATGCTTCAGTTTTCAGGGTTTCTTTCGTGTTGGAATGGTCAGAAATCAGATTGTAATATTCCTTTGTGAAAATTAGTTCTGCAAGATTATGGCTCGTATAACTTGGTAAAGCAGACTGACCGAATAACATGGAAGAATATTATTATCTATGTTCAAATTCTCATTTAGCGGGTTTTGGTTTAGCCAGCATAACTTTAGAAATGTTAAACCAGTTTTAATTAAACAAAAGCTTATAATATGACCAAACAATGCAGCGCCGAAATTGACTCCGTGGTTATCAAGTCCGGAATATTATGTAAAGTTGTAATAACAAAGTAAGTAATTTAGAATTTGCTAAAATACTCAAATAATGCTGACTGAAATAATGATTGTAGCAAACAATAAGCTGCCTGTGCTGGAATTAACTTAGGTTTTATACTGTACCCTCTTATGCGGGGTTCCTATAAACAAAAACAAATCGTTTTTAAATAGATTCGTAAGCTAATTATACCTGTGATAGCTGTGATTTGATAGCCATATGGGAAGGTCTACAATAGAATAGAATACTTTTTATTATGTACACCATATAAATTACAGACATAAATATAGAAACTGTACAAAGGGTGACCCAATGGGCGGTCTTATCGCAAATTATGAGGTATATAATGCTTAATTATTCGTAAAGATACAGTCTTTAGTCTTAATTTTACCTAAAAACGGTACGTAAATTATAGAAATCGGCCAATAATCATAAAATCTTTATTACTACGCCCTACGTCCTATATAAATGTAGTAAGGGGTCAATAAGCTCACTGTTTTATTTTGCATGACGTATTTAAATAAAAAGGCAGTCTACCGAGAAATAACATGCAAAGTATTCTTAGACTGTGACCAACTTATCAAAGTAATATAAAATATTACTAACATTTGACTTATTGAAACGAACATGCTCCTTATCCAAAGGCGTAGTTTATACAGTCTACGATAAAAATAAATACACATAAAGTATTCTAAAATTAGATTACGTACCATGTTCATTCCAGTGTTTGCGTGGTGAATATGTTACCAGGTACTGTTGACGGTTTCAAGGCATTTACACTGTACCGCGATATTAATAGGGTGTGGTTTATGGAAAATCGGAAAAGGGAAAATATATACAGGGCGAATTGTAAATATACTCGGCATGGGTCGCTTCTCATCAATCATTTGTACACGGGTAGATGATGTATTTGGAGAGGTTGTATATCCATCAGTTGAGAAGGTTGGTTAGATACTGTTTATCAAAAAAAGGCCTAATATTTTGCAGAGAAAAAATGTCGAGAAAAATAATAAAAAGGAAATATTTTTTTCTTCGTCAGCAATTTCAGAGATGTTGTTTCGATGTCTACTAGTATTTAACCTCAACTAAATGCTTTTGAAATTAGGCTTAAAAGTACTCGTGGGCGTTGGGCCAACTACCTTTCGCCTCCTACACTTTATTGCAGTTTAAAAACTACAAGTTAGTCCTGACTTCGACAGAATCTTCGCGGTTTTTCTTCAACAAATTGAGAGGACGCTCTTAAAGAAATCGAGGAACTTTGGTGAAGAAACGTCGACAAACGACTTCTGATTTTTTTAAAGACAAGTGAAGCGAAAGTGGGTTTTCTGATCGTTAGGTGCACGTCATTTTTTTTTGGGATATTGTGTATGTATGTCAGGATTGTCAACGACCTCACCGTACTTTGATGTCTGAAATTTGAACAAGGATTTTGATTCGAAGCATTTGATGAAATTATAGGTATGTACATACGTGTATTGTTATGTCATGTATGTAAGGAGAAATCAATACGGAACGGTGTTTAAATGTTGAAATTTTGTACTAGTTATTATAATTAAAAGCCTGTGATGACCCAATGCAGGGCAATGACCTCCCTACTCTCTTTTCACTTCTCTCTGTTTAAAACTTCTGTGGACTAGTTCTTGTTCATGTCGCCATCTCCATCTGGGCCTACCGCGATGTCGCTTGCCATGCCATGCTTGCTTCGCTTACCGAGGCCAGGGTTGATACCATTATGCGGAAATGGTGCGCTTCTTTTCCCGGTAGAATACGTGCTAGCTCCCACAGCATCCTGAGTGTATTGTGTGATAGGTGGGACAGCCTCATGCTGGCTCACTGGATACGGCTGCACACGTAGGTGTCAGTCGTTTCAATTTTGTGTTTTTCTAGGGATGCCTCGATACGCCTTTTTGCCGATACGATACCGATACCGATACTCTTATAAAAATATCAGCGATACCGATACCGATACCGATACGCTTACTGAATTCAAAAAGGAAGGTAGATTAAATAAAACACAATTAATTAATAGTTTTAGTAATCAAAATTAACATTTAAGTACTTATAAGATTTTTATGGAATTATCAATTGTCGAAATTTCAAAGTGATTCCATATAGCACTTTTGTGTTTGGAAGTTGATATGACTACCATTTATTTTATTTGACTCAAACGACTAGTGTAATTCTTAATCTTATTTGCATGGAAAAATACTACGCACAACAACATTCAACCTAACGAAATGGGATAGATGTGCGAGTGCGAGGCCAAAGCGGGCGGGCGAAACAAAACACTGAATAAAGCGCGGGGTTTCCCCGAACATAGTTAGTTCGTGCCTCGTTTGCAACGAAATAGACGGGACAACACGCGCGTTTACATTAAGTACATTTTTAAAGCGCGAAATTTGAAAAGTATCGTTGAATCGGCCTTAAAAATATCGCCGAAACCGATATATCGGCAAACCTGAAGTATCGCCGATATATCGGTATCGGTATCGGATGCATCCCTAGTTTTTACTAACATTAGGTTAAGACTTTTACTAACAACATATTATTATGGATTTTAATCTGAAATTAATTTATTAAGGAGACCGGGTCGTAATTTTGGCCCATTGGTCGTCTGACATACGGCAGATGTGTTCAGCCCAATTCCATTTTAGCGTGGCAGCTTTCCAAATGACATCAGTTTGGTTATAATTGCCGCCAAAATTTTATTGATTAATGTTCTGGATCTAAACCTTGACTAACATAGTTTTTTTCTTTATGTATCTTGCTTCCCTCTTGGTAAATTAGTTTTGGTAAAAATATTGATTAAACCATGGGTATTGTGTTTTTCCGTAGAACCATTACTCCTAATTTCCACAACAACCAATATACGTAAGCTATTAGTATTCATTTCCCTTCTGGCTTATAAGAAAGTATTTTTCCAATAATCCAATAATCCCTGTAATCTGCCAAATATGTCAAAATCACAGTGAACATTCTATTCTATTGAATTTTTCTCTATGGCAATGGTTCTGATGACGACAATCAATTTTGTCAATGTCAGAGTTTTTCTCAGGGGTAGAGTTTGGGTCTATTTAGATGAAACCGAACCCACGTTTAACACAATAAATGTATAATCATTTTAAAACACAGTATATGGAGCACAAACAGGTAAATATAAAAACTGTGAAAACTTTATTAATCAGCGGGTCGTGAGTGTGGCGTACGGACTTCCCTCGTCCACCGTTATATATTTTACGAGTTTTTCATTGATGAAGTTACGTTAAGTTTGACGTTGAGTTGCCACTGATAAGTCTGTCAAAATCACAGTGATCCTTATTGTCGTTATTATAAGGTTGCTGTAGGACTGCTGTCAGAGGTAAAATAACTGTACTTCATATTTCAAAACACAGATTTATATTCTTGCAACATCGCAAAATAAACCTATATCGCTTGTACACATACCCCTTTTTTTTCTTTTTTTTTTTTAAATAAATATATGTATATTTTCTTTTTAGATTGTGAAAATTATACATGCTGAAATTATATCAATGTTAATTACAAACAAAATTATAGCAGTAATTAATCACGGCTTGTTTACCTTACAATTACAAGTTCAATTTGCCGTTTAAATACTGCCTCTCTCCAAAATTTGAATGATAATAACCATCTATACAAATAAATAAAATTGGAGTGTCTGTTTGTAATATTAAAATAACCGCTTTTTACTAAATGTATATGGTATGGTATACACGGTACTTATACTAAAACAATTTTTTTTACAACCTTTGTCTGTCTGTCTGTTTGTTCCGGCTAATCTCTGAAACGGCTGAACCGATTTTGACGGAACTTTTACTAGCAGATAGCTGATGTAATAAGCAGTAACTAAGGCTACTTTTAATATAGAAAAATAAGGTCTACGAAAAAAAATTAAAACCAGTGAAATGAAATATTGAATAATATCCAATTCAAATAGGGAAGTTGTAGGTATATTTAGGTATAGAAATAGATTGAATAAATAATATATAGTGCTGTTGTTTTAGCGCAAGAAAATCTTACATCAAAAATATTGTATAATAAAGAAATTTTTCAATAAAGCTAATACGAAAAACTAAAAATAAATAATAATTAAACTAAAAGTAAAAACGAAAAAAGAACTAAATGGAGAAATATGTACAAAAACAAAATATCGATTCATAAAATATAAGAATTTAATTAATATTACCACAGGTATTTCTTTAAGCGGAATACAGAATTAATAAGTTATCGTAAACTCTGCGAACTCAACAATAACTTTTTTGTTAAATTCCACGCGGACGAAGTCGCGGGTAACAACAGCTAGTTGACAATAATAATTTTCAACGCTTCGTTAAGCTATGCGAAAAAACCGGCGGTGAGCGGTGAAATTGTCTTTTTATAACTGTCATCATTTTCCAAAACATTTGCTCTTAACTTGTGATAGCCACTTTTTGCTAAAATAGGAAAGAAAAATACAGTATTTTTTAACATTTCTCCAGTTCTTGTTTTAAGTTTTTACAAACTTGGATTATAAAAGTTGAAAAACGATTTTGATTTATGTTACATCGATTAAAACTCACAAGTGAGTGAAGTACACACAAACATCAGCCAAGTTGTCGACTCAATTCACACAATATTATCTCAGTTAAGGATCAAAGTCAACAGTATTTGCCAACACTCATAGCGTACGTCAGCATTTCCTATCTCGGCCATTTGTATTCAAGTCTTGCTTCGATCCCCAACATGTCGTCACCTGACTAGACGAGCAAGTCAACCCTATTTGGGCGCAACAAAATGTATTTCTGTGCAAAATTTATATCCGCGTCGAGTTCAGCAACAATGTATTTCAACTTACGGCGTTTTGACTTATTTTATTTATAGTAGTCGTAAAATAGGATACATACGTGCTTTGACGTGGTGATTTGATCGTTGCAAAATATGAGAATACTAAGGTAACCTTACACCGTTTTTCGCCGCTCTGTATAACAGTGTCGAAAAAAGTAATATCCACTCGAATCTTTACAAAATTCCCAACGAACACGACAACTATGTATTTACATGTCCCCAAACACACGGGACCACGCGTATCTAAATGTAAAATTTTTATATGTGTAATAACAAAAAACTTTTCTGAAGTTTTGACGGAAAAAAGTTTATCCACGTGTTATGAATGTTGAATGAGTGAAGGAATGAATGTGCTTACTCTAAAAATAAAGACAAAAATATTCGTGTTATATTTTTGTTACGACGTTTCTAATTTCGTTTTGTTTGTTTACACAAAGCTATCTGAAGTTAGTTGCTAGTGTGATTGTTTTGGTGAAAATGTTGTTGTACCAAATTGGTGTTGTTAAAAATAGAATTGTTTCATTATTAAGATGTTATTTTAGTACAGCAAAATAATCAATGGGTTGAATTTGGTTGCTGAATAGTTTTTACGTTGTTATCTAAATAAGAAGACGGTATTTGAAAAAAATCTGTACTGTATTCTCAACACACAGAGCAATGTGATAAGAAATTTTTTCCTTAATCATGGTGATAGTAAAAATAGTAAGCCATCATTTCTAACTATCCTATCTTCATTCTCTCCGATATTTCATCTAGGAAAGAGTAAACGGATAGTTTCAGCGAGGACAGTTTATACGAATGGTGCTATTACGATCGGATCACCCAAGTTTAACCGAATTGGCGACGTGATACCGCAGATCTACCCGATATTAGTGTTGGGCTTCGGTGAACGCATTTCCGGGAAATGCCTAATGCTTATTACGATAGCCCAACTACTGCTGACTTCGAGAAGTGAATAATTTTCTTTGGAAGCAATTAAGTAACGTTTATAAATAAGTAATTAACCATGAAATTGCTTGCCCTATATTTCCAGAATTAATTGCTAGAAGCTATTGATGTAAAACTTATGTGTGCTGAAGTGATAAGTGGAAAATTTAAGTTTGGATTAGGAATTGGAAACATAAATATTTCAATCGCAAATACCGAAATTGTAAATGGTAGTCATATTCGAAAAAAACATGCTGTATATCCTTTATGCACTCAGTAGTTGAATATCTCAAATCTCACTGAATTCAAGTAAATATGAACTTTCCACGCTTATTTAAGTTTGAAGCAAAATAAACTTTCTTCGCAAAAACATCTCTGCACTGCGATATACACAAAATCTTTTCGTTATGGGTACTTAGACGTTCTTTATCAAAATCATAAAAAAATCTATGAGCGCAAAGCTTACCATGGATTTCGCTTACACGGTTTTCACTTAGGTATAATACAGGCCATTGTTGCATGCATTATAAGCTTCACAGTTCACGGGTCGCTATTTTAATTAAAATCTTCATACCAGACGCTTTTAGACGTATTTTGAATACATCGTTCATAAAGTTTAATTTAGCAGTAAACACGCAATGATCCAGGTTTATCGTGTTACAGCGAGATTAGTTTAAGGCTTCTGCACACCGGCGTCATGCTTGGTCGATTTCTACGTCTAGACGCATGAATTGGCTAATTTAACCATTCTGTCACCCTTACCTTCGGGCTAATATGGCGGAAACAGACGCTTCGGTGAATATAAACGTGCCAAATGGCATACAAGACGACTTTGAAGAAATTCAAATTATCTAATATTACAAATTATTGTTACTTTTATTACGGATATACCTAAATCTTACACTTAATGAACGAACGAACTTACAACATAAACAAATAAGACCAACAAAATAAAAGCTTTCAAAGATATGCAGATAAACTGCCCCAATTAGATTTAGCTAATGGACACCAGGAAAACATTATTTAACCCAAAGTGGGAACCAGAGTGCATACACGTAGATAATAAATCTAATTAGCTGCCGGCTGAAACATGCTGGTCAAAAGAGAAAAGAGCTATTAGCAAATTGTAGCACGTCACTTTTATGTCTTTGCTTCACCCCCCGTTGCCTTGGGGTCACTCAAGTGTCCTGAAAATTTTAATTGAGCACAAACATGTCTTATCAACTAAGAGTTGGGTTAGGCACGCAATTTTATTTGCGTTATTTCTCAAAAATGTTTCTGTGCTCCACTTAATTGGAACTCCAAGAGTTTAGTAAGTATTTCTCATTAGTCACGAAATAATTGGGCGTCTAAAATATAGTACGTATTTAACTTGACCAACTAATTGCATCTTCTAAAAACGTAACATATGAATGGAGAGACTCTTGGTTGAGTACAACCGTGTTCATTGTGGGTTTCTTCGACATTTCCATAAAGCGTCATTTTATTAATCTCGCGTCAAGGATATGTCGGTATTTCCTCGAGGGCAGCCTTACGTTTAAGAGGATGACGGATCTTGTTATGTTAAAAGGGTTATAGTTCTATTATGAGTTCAAAAATATAACATCTCGTGTATCTTAAGTTTTATGAGGAGCTTTACGGTTGAATACAACATAGTCTTAAACGAAAAGTTTCAGAGCGGAATATTTATTTCTGAATTTGTATGAAGTCCACATTTATTAATGCGAGATGAGACATCATGGATTGAAATAAACATGTTAAATATAGAGCTGAATCAAAACATTAATATCGCGAAACTGATTTTAGTAGCCCACAAAATTCAACAGTTCGGTTTTAATGTAACATGCGACAGTGTGCATTTCGGATTGAGATTTCAATTTTGGTGGTTTCCAACAATTTGCTGACAGTGTATTTCGGTGTATTTCAGCTGCGGAAGCCGGTGTCGACGCTCTCGATCCCGGGCGCGATGAAGGCGTACTCGGGGGGAGGGAGGGACGCGGGTGGTGAGGAAGCCGGCGTCGCACTCGTCGGCGTGCACAGCGAGTACCCGCGCTTCGGTGAAGAACGGGCGCTTGGCGGCGGCACGTACAAGGGAGGGGGGACAGCTAAGCACAAACCCAATATAGGATATAGGTTAGTGTCCAATACTCTAGCTGTAATTGGAGTGGACGTGCGTGATGTTTTTATATTGACTTAAATTGTACCTGAGATCGAATGTTCAGACGTGATAGAGAGGAGTTGTCGCGAGGATACTGAGTTATCCTTTTCAGGCTAAATTTTGTTTTCTCAACACGATTTACTTCCAATTTTCAGAGTGTAAATTGGCTAATATAGCCTATGAAAGTATTTTCAAAATATTTTTAAAATAATGATAAGTAGATACTTAATATCTTCTTCCTAACGATGGAACTCAAAAATAATTTTGCATTTTTTATAATAATTGTTATTTACAAACAAAAACTTGAAATTGTTAGTCAAATAAAACATTCAACAATATCTTCTACCGATGTCACGAATTTCAAAGATTCAGAAAGTCTCAAATCGTGAAGTTTTGAACACAGTAAGAGTTTTTCAAGAGTCGATCAATGAAATGATAATGAAGCAGACAAAGTTGACACTTCAGCATAATTGGAGAGCGTCTTTGTAAGAGCTTTCCATTCTAGCATGTGGAATCATGTTTACCTGGGGAACTAAGAACGAAAAGATTCTTTTAATTTTTGACTAGTTATTTGTAGGATTAAATTCTAATTCAAAGGTAATTTTAAAGGAAATGTAATTTTTTGTGAGCTAGTATGTACGGGGTAATCTTTGAAACTACTGATCCGATTCCGAAAACTCTTTCACTAAATAATGGTAAGCTATAGGCTTGCGAGTATCATTGAGTACCAGCTTCTGCCCGCGACTTCGTCCACGTGAAATTTCACCCTCCCCCCATTCACCCTCATAGGGGTGGAATTTCGAAAAACCCTTTCTTAGTGGATACATCATCATCTCATCTGCCTAGCCTTTTCCCAACTATATTGGGGTCTGCTTCCAGTCTAACCGGATGCAGCTGAATAGGTACCAGTATTTTACATGGAGCGACTGCCTATCTGACCTCCACAACCCAGTTACTGGGTAATACGATACCTACCCCTTGGTAAGACTGGTTGTCAGACTTTCGGGCTTCTGACTACCCGTAACGACTGTCAAATGTCCACGAATGACAGCCGGGACCAACGGCTTAAGGTGATTTCCGAGGTACGGATGGGTCGCGGTATGTAAAGATGGTCACCCATCCACAGACCAACCGCGGCAAGCGTAGCTTAACCTGATCGATCGACCTGTGCGGCTGTTATTATTTAGCCTCTCTTAGTGGATACCTACTTTTCACAAAGAACACACCCTCCAAATTTCATGTCTCTAAGACCAGCGGTTTAGGCTGTGCGTTGATATATCAGTCAGTCAGGACTTCGATTTTAAATACATAGATATTTTTTTTTAATAGGAAATTTAACGCGGACGAAATCGCGGGCTTAAGCTAGTTCTACAAATAAATTAAAAACACGATTTTATAACATTATATTAACAGTTTATGTACAAAGGCGAGATTAACCCAGAATTGGATTCTCTAATACCAAATCTCAGAGAGATTTATAAATAAGGACAGTAATAAACAAAATTTCTAATTTTAAAACGTCACTTTTAATTATTGTGAAGATAGTAAATATACACAGACGGCTGTAGGAATTCCTCGTAGGGTTACGCGGACGTGTTTAATATAGAATACATTTCACCAGTTATTTCGAAGTCCCATGTGTTAGAGGAGGAGCATCTTGCAAACAACAAATTCAGAGTCCGAGCTGATTTGAAAAAGTATTGATGTTAAAACCAAGAGACCAGTTTATATTTTGTGGTTTTGTGGTAGTAGTCGATCTAATGGTCCCAAGATTACTTCTGACCATGAGGCTTCACGGGTCGGGCAAAGTTTTACTAGGTTTTTTCATATGGAATTTCTCATTAGTAGTCCGGAGTCTGGATTTTTACCCGAGTGGTCGCAATAGGCTCGCCAAAATGTGAATGTACTATGGTACACCTCTGCTTACCCCTTTGGAGATCACAGGCATGATGTTACGTTATGTAATTATTGTAAATACCTATCATTCATATTCACGTTTCGTGTTTGATAAAGATCTCAAAATACACGAGCCAATTGAATTCGAAATACAAATTAACACCATGTAGTTTCCAATCGTTGCTTCGGGAAATAAGAGATGTGGCTTAAAAATCCAATTTACAATGTTTCGCGAGCGTTCGACTAAATAACGGCTACGACACGTTTCGTGTTCTTCATTTGTTTGTTTGTTTTTCCGACACAAAACCGTACGAATTTCGTTTGTTTTTAGACAAACAGTTTTTCTGCAAACAGTTTTTACTTGTGTCAGAAAAGTTTCTTCAGTAGATTTTTGACTTTGACTAAGAAACTGCGTTGTTAACGAGTATTCATCTATGTAACGAAAATATAGTATTGATTCAAGTCTGCGCATATCTTTGAAATGAGAATAAATGCAACAAAAAAGTGCATAACAGTACAAATCCATACTATTTATTATAAATGCGAAAGTAATCCATACTATTTCAATAAATGCGCAAGTAACTCTGTCTGTCGCTCTGTCTGTTACTTTTTCATGCCACGGCTGAACGGATTTGGATAGACTTTGGCACAAAGATAGATCATGACTTTGGTTGGGACATAATAAGATATTTTTTATCTAGGTAATAGCAGGGACTCAAACTGTAACTTTTTTAACATTGTTTTTTTTAACTTTTTAAAAGTAAACACTTCTAAATTTAACAGTTACAATAATGTTACAGAATCGAAGTGTAACCTTTTTTTATGTGTTAATAAGTTAGTGTTATGAAAACAAATAAGGATTTAAAGGTATAATTGCGCTGTACCGTAAATGCGCGGCGGCCAGACAGACGCGGCGATGGCAAAATAGCCTCAATCCGACCATTTTGGTAACGCCGCTTTTACCGGTTACACTTATTAGCACTTTTATATCGGTTACAGATATATTATTTATACACCTTTGAAAGTGTTTTGGGTTTACATATTGAAAAACACATATATAAAGGATTACGTATTTGATTCTCTTATCAATTCAATATGTAACACTTATAATTCTGTAACTTTTATGGAGGTGTTTTTAAGTCCCTGCTAGGTAGTCAGATAACACGACCACCGGCGAAGCCGGGGGCAAAAGCTAGTAAGTTCATAATTTTCCACCTGAAAAGCCCCAGTGCTCGATTTTGCAATGCAAATTGAGCCAACCATCACTCACGATCAGATCACCAACGATTCCAAACCGCAAACCTGGGAAAGATTTATACACCCACCATTTTGAACCGATTTCAATATGAAATGTTCCATTTCACAGGGGACGGACGTTCGCTTTGAAACGCTGTGTGTAAACACAACTTGAAAGTAAAATAAATACGGATAGGTATCAAATATTTGAACTTCAACAACATGGATTGCACTTCAAAAGTTTAGGATTTATGCAGCGTTTGATGCTTTTTGGTGCGTGAAGCCTTTGATAATCGCGTTAGATAAAATAAATCTGAAGTTTGGATGATACTTCAGTAATTTTGCTTCTGTCTGGTAAAATCTGTTTAAAAGGATTTCATAAGAACTTTTTTAATCATATTATTTCTTTAAACATAACTTTTTTAAAAATACTGTTGGTAAGCTCACTCATGTAGTCATTTCTTCACTACAGAATTGCAATCCAAGGCAAAGGATTATCCATATTAATAACACATCATCTGTCAATGAAACTTTTACGATCAATATAAAAGGAATCCTTACGCCATTCGTAAAATGCGACCAATAAAGCCACAGTTAATACAATATCATTATTATGGCATACTTCATTGTTTTGCCAATATCAGATTCTAATATTTTCATTAAGTCCCGGGTTATATAAAACCAATAAGCAGTGTAATAAAGCTGAGGTCAATCTTTGGTCGAGAGCCGACGAGTTTAGCCTCCTGAGACTGGAATACATAAACGACGTATCATCCTACGTGGACCAGTCCCATTACACGTCTAAGCACAATGTCGACATGACAAATAGGTGGTCTTCTTCAAAACAATGGTCGTCTACGTGCTTCTATTCAGCTGAATTGATACATAACAGTGTTATGATGGTAATTTCATTCGCAACCGTTAAAGGGTGGAACGCATAACGACTGACTATAAAGTGATCTTTGAGAGATATTTGTGAACTTTATTATTTTAGGTAAAAATAAAATAATTTATAATAATAATATAATATAATAAATAATATCATGATCTGGGCAGATGATGATATTATTTTAGGTAAAAATAAAATAACTTGTCCTCTTTTTTTGGACGTAGGACTTAGCTTAGGGAATAGTATGTTTTTTTTTTAATTAAAGATCACCAAGAGCTTATTCCTTCAACATGGGTTTACAAGAGTATTTAGGAAAGGTGTTCCTGCTAATGTATACACAAATTATAGGTGTACATGTGTTTGACGCTCTCTATATATTTTGGTAGGGTCATAATATTGTTTAAAAAACGATTAAAATTATTATTCTTTTTTTTTTCACTTTTACGATGTTAGTGAGTTATGAGATAATAATAAATAATATTATAATAATAATAGATTTAGTCGTTTCTATATTATACGTACCTTATTTTTACCTGACTGCGGCGAAATCAAAACGAAGGGTTATATTTTTAGCAGTCATACCTATGTATGTTTGTCCCACCGTACTGCCTAAATTACTCATCCGATTTTGATGAATAAGGTGTTAGTCGATTCGTTTTTATCTCCGGGAATCATAAGCTTCATTTTATGCGAACAAAATCAATATGACGAATATTAAAAAGTAGCTAAATTAAAAAGTAGGGGGTCACTGTATTTATACTCACAATTATTGTCAGATTCAACAAGAATCCTTAAACAGCTCCCGAACAATAAAAACTCTGTCAAAATCGATTCAGTAGTTTTTGAGGAGCGCTACGATCGAGTCAAACACGATAAACATTCAATAAAATGGAAATTTCTTTACTTTGAATCCAGTTTTACAAATATTTTCATTGTGCTTATTCATACTATCATTGCTTTAAAACAATAATTTTAATCTCATTTCATTTACTCATTGAGTTGTTATAACCAGTGCAGAATTATTTTGTACTTTCAATTCATGCGGAACTGTTTACATTAACATGAATATAATTGAATACACTTGTAATATTTTAGCATTCATTACCAGAAGTCCTTTGTATATTTTACAAAATAATCGAATTCATCGGTCTATTAATTTTATGTTTTTAATTTTTTATGTACTTGTATGAAATAATTGCTGCCATTACTTACTAGGTAGGTATATGTTTTAATCTGTGTGTATGTACGTACTTAATATCTTCTTTGTAGCAACTACTAATAATTATCGTCTATAGAATAGCCCATAAAAATTCAACGTCACAAAAATACATTGTGTTTCCACAAAGCTACGCGTGGCATAGCAACCGAAATCCATTCTAGTACTTTATATGATAGTTTATGGGCTCCAAGCGTGTTCCTATCAGCATTGTATCAACATACCCACGCTTTTTATAACCTTTGGTAAAAACAAATAAATATAATTATGTAAAGTCAGTTTTTCACGCGACCGAGTCCGCCTTACGACTCAATGATCATTATTACTTTTTACGTCTTCAAGTAAATTGTTGTAGACGCTCATTGATTTATAATATACATATTATTGTGTATAATATAATTTGGGTATTTCCAAAAACCCGGTTTGATGCATTGTACTAAAATTGTACATACTATTAAAATGGCGTTTTTTTTATTATTATTACACTACACCACTGGAACAAATGTCTCCCCCAAATCTTCCAGGCATCCTTTTCCAGAGCAACTTCGATGTAATCCTTGCCGTACGCGCCATGGTTGTCTCTTATTATTTATTATTATAAGCCGTATTATCCCAAAAAGGGCCAAGGCCTCCCTTCCCTCTTTCCACTTTTCTCGGTCTACTGCGATTGTGGGGCAATTCTTTAAGAAGGAGTCGAGCTCATCCCGCCATCTTTTTCTGGTCTTCTCTGTGCTTAGTAAAAAAATGCTTTTCCAGATTTCAAACATTATGAAGACAAATTCATCGTTTAAAACGACAGATGAGACCATTCAAATTTGGCTTCGGGTAAAGCTATTCGAGTAGCGAAATTATACACTAATTCCTAACATAGACTTCAAACTAAACTAATAAATAAATTATAAACACACAAAACTCGCTTCATAAAGCAAACACAAGCTAGAAACGTTTTAATAATGCCTATCAGCCTTGAACAAACGGAAATAACTTGCACCAGGGTCGCATCGATTTTGTTTGTCTTCAGAATATTTAAGTGCAGTATGTATTGACGTTATCACCATTCGATTAGCCATATTTTATTAACTACCACTATTGACGTCAACGTCTGATACTTCTAAAAAACTCCCAAGGCTGGTTAGAACTGTTATTACTATGTCAATAGGACGTATTACAAAAGTTAATGTGTTAAAAGAACAGAAAATGTTTAACGTTTTCTTCGTGATCTTTCCTATTATGGAGTAATCAGAAGGCCAAGCGGTAACAACGTGAGATGTATCGATGAGTCACGTACTTCAAACGTGCTAGGTTTAAAGGTCACTTTGTTCGCAAAGTAATAGTAGGTTAATTAAGATGAAGATGGTACAATTTAGCTCAATATTTATTGAGAATGCTATGGATTGTGTATGATTTTAATAATGAAGTGCTCTTCAAAGAATCGCACAAGCAAAATGACGAAATAATTTGTCTACTGTCAACTCGTTTGAAGCTAGAAGGTAATCCTCTTAAATGCCAATTCACTGATAAATCAATTAGGAAGATTGCGAGGTACCAATCAATTGCCTTGTGCCTTCATCAATAAAATGTAATCCCGTGATACCGGCCGTCGGCATGAAAACTTTGATCTAAGCCAAACGAGCTCTAGTTTTGGATACCCCGCAAATTTTGAAGTCCCTCTGAAATTTGGCTTTAACTCCGTAGAGAAATAAGTTGCCTCTAATAAATTGAACTTACTAAATAAATTGTGTTTTCATTTTTCAGATTAGGTAGAAGAAAGGCGTTATTCGAAAAAAGGAAACGAATAAGTGATTACGCTTTAGTAATGGGAATGTTTGGTATAATAATTATGGTTATAGAAAATGAACTTTCAAGTGCTGGTGTATATACTAAGGTAAAGTTACATTTGAGTTTATAAATTGATTCGTCCTTTAGAATTCATTTGACGCTAACGTATTGCTACTTCATTTCAGGCGTCAATATATTCGCAGGCGTTGAAGACGCTTATATCAATGTCGACTGTGATTTTACTTGG
The DNA here is from genome assembly GCA_927399505.1 of Luperina testacea. Lineage (NCBI taxonomy): Eukaryota > Metazoa > Arthropoda > Insecta > Lepidoptera > Noctuidae > Luperina > Luperina testacea. The sequence continues at coordinate 9,948,945 of OV656771.1, forward strand.
CCTAATCGTCGCGTATCACGCTTTAGAAGTACAGGTAAAAACTTAAACTCCATAAACTTTGTCTCTAAAAGATTTTGAGACGGAAACTTTCTTAATTAATTTCCGTCTACTTATTGCAGCAGATAAGCAATTTCACGGTACTCCCTATAAAAAAAAGACCTTTGTTTTTTTATTAAGTAAGTTAGGAAGTTTGAACACATGCGTCTTCAAATATTAATTTTGGTAAAACTTTGTTAACTTCTTGTTAAATTTGGTGTGTTTTGCTCACCTTTGTTTTATTGGTTTTCAGTTATTTATGATAGACAACTGCGCTGACGACTGGCGGATAGCAATGACGTGGCAGCGGATAGCTCAAATTGGCCTCGAGCTTGCTATTTGCGCCGTGCATCCTATTCCTGGTCAATATACCTTTACTTGGACCACAAAACTCGCAAACAAAGGGGGCGTCATAGGCGTAGAAGTAGTAAGTATTTTTTTTATATATACTTATTTTGTATATTCTAGGTGTGTAGATTCGCTGCCGTCCAAGTATTTTGACCTCTTTATGTTGTCTTTCAATTTACAAATGATGTAAGTTTGTAATTGAAAAACTATGTATCATGTCACACATGTTTATACAAATAAATGCATCTTTATCTTTAAGTCCAGTTGGATATTCTTCACTTATCTAGTTGATGTTATGGTTTTTATTATTGATGTCTACTTTAAATATTATGTAGTTTAATTGAGTTTTTGAATCATTTTATATTTTCATCTCTTGACTAGTTTAGAGTAACTGAGAAGAGTACAAACGACGTTACTCTTCATTAGAAAACGAATATAGATTATTCTTTAAACTAGTGTAGGTAATTGATTCATGTCGTATAATAATCTTCTTTTATTATCTAGATTCATTCGTGTACTTTATTTGCTAACTGACGTTCATTTTTCAATTTTCTCCTTAGAGCACGATGTATAAGCAAATTCAGGTCTGTATTCATTGAGTTGAAGTGTAACCAAGTTTAAAGTGATGTTAGAGTCCTCGTTTTGAGCATGTTTCCAATTTATGTACGAACAAAACTCTCTTATTTTTGTGTATGTGAATTTGATCAATTGTTATAGAGTGTATGTCACTGATGTTATTTTTTACGTCGGAATTACACGGTTCACTTCCACCTCAATTTGGATGAAGCAACCAAATTGAATCGTTTAATCGTAAAAGAATTATTCGACATCGGCCATTCATTTCTGTATTTTTTAATCATAGTGATTCGATTTAGTTGAATCGTGTAATATTGTCATTATCATTGATATCTGTTCGGTCTTGTTTTATTTGTATGCATGTAGGAACATAATATGTTAGTGAGTATTTTTGAGTGACGTTGTATTTAACCACAAACAAAACGATACCTGTGGTTATGATACGTTTATCGAATGTATTTGTGACGAGCTTTTACATTGAACTAAGAACAATAAATTACCAGATTTTTTGTTCTTGATCTATAAAAACTATGCTATTTGGCAATGATTGGTTTACCTTGGTACACATTTTGCTCCAAACGTTTTGTTTTGATGTGATAAATGTTACATTTTTGGGCAGACGAACATCACTTTAGCACAAAGCACTTAGTTATATTTGCTTCACAAAATTACGACTGACATTACTTGAAATGTTTATAGTACGAGTACCTACTTTAAATTCTGTGTTGAATATTGTAATGTCGCGTGCCAATTCAGGATACTCATACGCCTCCCACAAAATGTATTCTTACTAAGTGATTGCTTTTCTCATTTCAGGTTCCTTATGATGTCACGCTGTCTCTGCCGATGTTCTTTCGACTCTATTTAATATGCAGGGTCATGTTGCTTCACAGTAAATTATTCACGGATGCTTCGTCCAGAAGTATAGGAGCTTTAAACAGAATTAATTTTAACACTAGGTAATTATTTAAATTCTTTTACAAATATTTGACGCTTACATATGAATTATAAGCGTAAGCTTCAAATATTTGTCAAGTGTAAAGTGTGTAAAGTGAATACTTTAACACAATTTGCTATATTTGTTTGCCTTAACGGTCTTAAGATCCACAGTAATATCCTACTTGTTACTTGGTATAATATTGTGTATGTCTGCGGCCAACTGTTGGATAATCAATTATTGTTTTATTGAAAACCTTTTCTTGCCTACTTAAAATAAATGTATGTTGCCTGTTCACAGATTTGTCTTGAAGACACTTATGACAATTTGCCCAGGCACCGTGTTACTAGTTTTTATGGTATCTCTTTGGATAATTGCGAGCTGGACGCTTCGACAGTGCGAAAGGTTGGTACCGTTGTTATATATGTGTTGTTGGTGACGTATCTTAATTTGCGTAATAATTATGTGTTCGAAATCTTGGGTGGGGTACTCCAATCCTGTAACATTATTTGGGAAATTGTTTTGCTCATTCGATTTGTTCCGATATTTTACTTTTTCATTAAACGTCGTTCCTAATTCTCTGTCAGTATCTTCGCTTCCATCGTTTAGTTTGATGTCCACATTCTATGTTTGACACTCAAGTTATCAAGTTTTAAGATCACCGGTGTATTGCCTATGTGGGCATGCTAATGCTTCTGTACTGTGGCGTTGTAAATATGTTTGTTTTTGCTTCTTATACCCACTGTGTTTTTTGTTTTCAATGTCTACGTTAAAAGTTTTTCGGAGAGTTAATGTAGCGAAGCTAGGTTCATAATCATCACAAAAATACAAGAGTTTGACTTTGACTATTTTTGCAAAATGTAGCTTTTGTAAGATGTATTGAGAACACAAGTGCTGTAATTTATATTTTGTTAGTTGATGTGTTAGATGTAGTGAATAAAAGAAATCGTTGTAAAGAAAGAGGATGCTTGTTGTAATATAGTAGATTTAATTTTAATGGAAAACATGGTATCACTGCTAACTGCACAATAAGACTTTTGATATACATATCGTGGATCTATAACATGTATTTTATAAAGCAGTATTAAAAATCACAGCACGGCTTACCATAAAAAATGATATAGCAAATATCGTACACAAATATAAATTAAACAAATTATAAGAGTTTAATCACGCACAAAATGGCTCTAGGTTACAATACACTAAATGTTAGATAAAGCTTCTGACTTACCATCAACATGCACAGACCCATTGCACCTTATCATATCATGCATCAAACAAGTTACCTCTTATTCCCGTTCGAAGCAAGTTGCTTGTAATTCTATCACTTTACGTGTTTTCCTTCTCTCTTCTCGCCATTTATCTACTAAATGTTTATCTGTGTTATCATGACCTTCACCTAAGGTTTAAAATTTGATTCACGCATGGCTACAAGTATAATTATTTGGTATTCAACCCAGATATATGTTTAGATGCACGTTGTATTTAAGAATCTTTTTAATCGGTATTAGTACGTACAATGTGTGTGTAGTAAGAAAGTTTTGTTTTTCCATAGGCATGACAAAATTTTCTTTTGTGTATAGGAGTTCTGTATCACATTAATGTTTGCCAAATTTAAAATTGATTCCTTAAATTTAAAAATAGACTTGTCTTTTCCATTGATTTTGCCACAAAAACTTTGCTTAGAGGTCCCTGTTTAAAATCTTCATTTTTATGTATCTTTGAAGTTGAACTTATGTTGACTTTAGTAGAAACAACCGGTTATCTGTGGTTCTTGTCGGGCATTTTGGCTCTCAGGTTCCACGATGAAGACCATGCCAATTTGCTAAACTCAATGTGGCTGACAGCTATAACGTTCCTCTGTGTTGGCTACGGAGATATAGTCCCCAACACTTACTGCGGCCGTGGCATTACCCTCACCTGCGGTATGGTGGTATGTATGAAAACATAGTAGGATAATTTGGGTTGGTTTTTACAATTTATACATCTTTCATACGTTTTGTGTGGCTAGGAGTGAACTGTACTAGGCATCGCAAGCTTTGCGACAGTTTTTAAAAACGGTTAAATTACAAAACCTTGCTTTGTCTAGGTGACACTATAATAGGTCGGTAAAGGTGAGCCATTTTATGTGTTGTTAATAACGTCACAATATGTTTGAAGCAATTTCACAATTCAATTTTAATCAAAGTCAAACTCTTCAATTCTACACGGATTCCCTCTTTTTTCTATTGTTTCATCTCTTTCTACATTTAATCCACTACGCTTGTAGGGATTGGCTTGCGTGCGACAAGTCAGTAGGTAGGGTTTGTGAATGAACACTTCTTTATCGAACGCTCTGAACTTTAGGGTAGACAGGTCAATGAGTAAAGCGTTGAAATTTATTAACCATTCAGGTTTCACGACGAAGAACACGCTAACCTACTGAATGCGATGTGGCTTATTGCGATTACCTTTCTCTCCGTCGGTTTTGGTGACATAGTGCCAAACACATATTGCGGCAGAGGTATTGCTGTTAGCACCGGCATTATGGTAAGTTCCTTACAAACAAACTTTATGACTGTTCGTGTTGACTGACACAATTTTACTGAGCTGATTGTAACGACAATATTTATGAGAATCATTCTAATATATTTGAATGTCGATGTGCGCCAAATCACGCCAACACAACAGTGTTGGAATGCTTTTGCCTTTATACAATGCTTTAACTTTGTTTAATGTGGAAGTCAGTCAACACTAATGTTTCAATGTTCCAAACAATTCACACACCACACTGAAATGCTTCACACTCTCGAGAACTTACGCTAAATCACAACTATTTGTCGGTGTATTCGATGTTATAAATATTTATAAAGTATATTGATGTTCACAGATATCTGTAACACGAAATGTTTATGTTAAAATATTGTGAATGCAGTATTATATCTATGTACACACACCTGTATTATGTCACCACTTCTGTAACCCACACTCAGTATACACAATATTTTGAATATAGGGTTACTATCGTATAATTTTATTCGTAGTTCTTGCAGGCAACAGCATTATTTGGAATACCTATCAATAATATAAGTACGGTTTCAATATTTTTTTTAAATAAACTTACGTCCATTTCCCTGTTAAAGCCAGCTATTAGAAATTATATAATTTGTAGTATGGAATGCTTCATTTCTCCTAACTGTTTCTAGCTCTCTCTTCACTTAAATATTTCACTGGATTGCACAATACGTTTGTTTTTAAAATGGCTCACTTTTCCTAAAATTATTTAAATACAGAAGTGTATAATAAATCTTAATGCACCTAAAATAGTGTTTGTGTAAATGTTGATAAAGTTAAATGAGATATTAGATGTTCTTAATGTTAAAATGGAAGTAAACGTTGAATTGATTCAGTCTTGTGCACCTATTAGATGGAAATGCACTCGAAATAACTGTCGTGGTTGATGACAACTTGTTAACTGTTTTAAACAACATGAAGTTACAATAAAAGAAGGAAACCGGTGCTTTTTATAAAATATTCGCGAAAGCCATTTCGATAGCTATGACATTTCCTTCTTTTATTCTACTTGCAATAGTGTTCTGCATTTTAGCACAAAAGGTTTGAATAAATATAAGCAAAATTAATAAATAATGTCAATCAAGATATAAATAGTAAATTTTAAAATATCCAAGCTACCTAAGAGAGGGGTAACTGAGACAATAGTGAGCGATCTGATTTTCAAATCGCTTTTATATATTTTTATTTTCTATTGTGTCTGTTATCCTCAATAAATTTTAATTTCTAATAACAATATTAAATAATCTAAAGGATAGCACATAGCTGAAAAGTATAGTTTATTTTTGATTTTTAGCCTTCAAACTTGCGTTATTGGAATGACAAATTCTTGATTGCTTCTACACGTTCGCTTGCATTTTACATTAAGGTATTCACTTAACAGGGAGCTGGATGCACAGCGTTATTAGTCGCGGTTGTTTCAAGAAAATTAGAATTAACTAGAGCCGAGAAGCACGTTCATAACTTCATGATGGACACACAACTTACTAAAAGAGTAAGTATTGCTGTGATATAAGTTCATCACAATTATTGTTAATCTAATTAACAGGGGGCGGGATGTACAGCATTATTAGTGACCGTTGCTTCGAGAAAATTAGAGTTAACTAGAGCGGAGAAACATGTCCATAACTTCATGATGGAAACCCAGCTAACAAAAAAGGTAAGGTGACTGTTACTCGAGTAACAGTTAAAGGACACTTTGAAGGTAAGACTTACCCGCTAGGTTATGCTAATAAAAAGAAAAAGTTAATAAATTAAACAATAAAGATACTAATCTGCTTAAAATTGATGCTTGACACAGTGAGTAACACACATTAGATGGAATTAACGATATTGCAAACTTACTTAAGAGTAGCGACACTTCGCTAGAAGTTAAATAAAATAAACTAATAAATAAATGAAAGACTAATACCTAATGTTTGATAAGAAATTGAGCTATTAATAGCTTGAACACAGAAAGCTTTAAAAACATTGGACACCATGTGTTGTCATAATGTGTTTCGATAATGTTGAGAAGAAATGAATTTTCTGATTGAATGAATGGATACTTACAGCTGAAAAATGCAGCTGCCAACGTGCTTCGGGAGACGTGGTTAATATATAAACACACGAGGCTTGTGAAACGAGTCCATCCTGGAAGAGTGAGAACGCATCAGAGAAAGTTTTTGTTAGCTATTTATGCGTAAGTATTTTTATTATAACACCACTAACCTAACAAGATAAACTTAGAACGACATACGGTCTTTAGAAAGCGTGGTGATCAGTGCTCGTGCTGTATGAGTGGCTTTTGCCCTGCAGTGGGAGAATAATAGACTGTATGTTATTTTTTTAATACTTACCAAATATTAACAGAAATAATGGCAGCATGACTTTCTGATTATATGTTGACAAAAATATTATAACAAAAACAAACCTAATATTAAAAATAATTAAGAAAAAAATAATTGAATTAAATCGGGGAACTGATAAAAAAGGTACCATTACATTTCAGGTTGCGAAAAGTGAAGATGGATCAAAGAAAGCTGATGGACAACGCCAACACAATAACAGATATGGCAAAGGTACGTCGAATCCCATTAATTATATTTACCGCTATTGCTACACTCATACACTCATTTAGAGGTAGAACCCTAGTTAGCACTTTAGGAATGCAATAAATAGATTTAGCGGTAGAAGTCCTCTATGATGTTTTTAGATTTTTACTGTCCTTTCTAAAAACCTACTGTTTAGAAGCTAAATGTTATATAAATACCAATACCTATCTAAATAAATTCAATATCGCATTGGAATTCAAGTCATAGCATGCTACAAATTTTTATTTCAAACCCATTGGCCACTTGCTTTGCGCATGCATTTCTTAGACCAAAATTATTTTGCTAAAATAGACAAAGCCAATCCCGTTAAAAACGTGCATGATTTAGAATTAGAAATCACAATATTTTCCAAAAGAAATGAGGACATGCACAATATTATAGACATTCGTTTTAAACTACAGGACACACATGATACAGACAAAGATACAGTAACTCCTACACTAACACAAACTAGTGATTAGCAACTACAGTTAATAATGAACTACAAAGCAATTGATATTAGGACCCCTTTCTATTACAGACCCAGAACACAGTCTACGAGATTGTTTCGGACATGAGTACGAGACAGGACACCATAGAAGAGAGGCTGACTAGTTTAGAAGAAAAACTTACTTCATTACAGGTAATGGAAACTTTATTGGTTATAAAGAAGATGCAACCATGGCAACAACAGCACCTCTCTATGAAGAGTATGAGACTAATCTCATACTAGTACACTAGTTTTGTACCTCTAAAGGTACAAAACTAGTGCCGGGAGGTTTGTGTGGATTTGTGAAAAACTACAAGGAAGTGGTGAATGTAGCACGATGATGGCCCCTTCTTGCTATTATAGTAGTTGTAGAGCTAGCCAAAAACTTTCCATCCAATAAGACCCTATTTTTGTGTAGTTTTATAGCTAAAACTTAAATTCCTTTAGGGATAGTGTCACTAGTAGATTTGCGTAACACAAAGCGAAGATCATTGTACTGTGACCAATTACTCGAATGCTAAAAGTAACTAATAAAAAAACTAGAGAATGTTATTTGTGGTGACTTGTATTTACAATCTATTTCTGTTCTGTTTTCAATAAAACCAACTTTACCATGTGTTTCAGGAACAAGTAAATAATTTACCCGACGTCATGGCTCGGTGTCTACAGCAGTGTTGGGAACGGGCGGAGCAGAGAAAAAACTTCCTGCATCCCGACACTGCAGCAGTACCTACTCCGCCCTCATCTACTATTACGCCTTACACCAGGTAGGTATTAAATTTTGTACTCTTGGTGTTGTTGCTCTTAAGGCAACCAACTTTCTTCTGGGCTGTGAAGATTTCTATATTTATAAACAATTATGAGAATCAATATCCAGAAATGAATTATTTATTATAAGTTCACAGCATTCTAACTTATAAACTAAGCCCCACAAAACCGGATTGGATTTGTTTTTTTCCGGATCCACCCAGCTTCTCGCTACATCAAAGTTTATCTTATCTGACTGTTATGTTATATTGTTTGTTTGAAGTATTTCGAATAAAGTATATTATCAGTGGATGTGATCCGTTACACATTGTTTTATATCTAATTTCCAGGACGCTGGCAACAGCGTCACACCCGTGGCCACCAAGCCCAGTGCTGCAGCCGGCAGGGCGAACGCATTCAGCTCCAGAGAGCACCACAACGCATTCGCCGTCGCCTGCACAGCCGCAGCCTTCTAGCCCCGCCCCACACGCGTCTCGGCCGCCTCTACCCAGCTGAGTACCGCCTTCCAACTCCGAACTCCTGTGCTGAACTCGACGAAACTCGGCGCCCGTCCTCTGACCCCCCCTTTACGACTACGCCCGAAAGAGGTTGCCGGGGAAGTTGTTTTACTACGGAAGACAGAGATTTGAAGATACTAGTTCAATGAACGCTTTGCACGAAAAATATTGAGTTACTTGGGATAAAAGCCACGATATGCAGATTTGCTATTGTTTCTACAAAGCTCACAAACCAGCACGCGAAACTAAAACAAAAAAATCGACTAACTTTTCGTATGACCATTTTATCTCATGGTTTTTTTTTCTTAATAAAATTGCAAATCATAACGAACAGTTACCATGTGAAGATTTGTATTTTTATACCGACACGAACTAAATTCGTTTATTGAAACTATTTTCGACATCTTTATCTTGCGTTGGGTGATGAACAGATCAAAGTGAAACGATTTTCTCGGCATACCGAAGGACCACGCCGCGGTGCGAGACCAGGTCAGCCGTAGTTTTCTTCGCTGTTCCCCAAAGTTTCGGATGTGCCAGACTGTTTTCTAGTGATATTGTTTAGATAGTGAAAAGAAATGAGGCGGTACGGACTTGCTGTTGTGATTATACAAATGCTTTATCGATAGACGCTTTAGCTAATTACGTTAGACGATATTTTGAATACATTATCAGCATTAGTATAGGTAGATATTACCTACACGTCTGTTCACGTTTTATCTGATGTTCGAGGAACCAAGAACACTGTTTTATAAGCTGAGTGTGTTTTTACTAAGGTTTTTTGTGAACGCCACCGTTATTATGACATTGAGAAGTCTTTGAAAACGAATTTATGAGTAGTCACTTTCATAGATTTCTTGATGTAGGTACAGACACATAGCAGTAAACATAAATATATAGTGACTAAAGAAATAATAGTAAACACATAGATTTGCATTTATATTATGCAGTCATTAAGTAAACTGACTGCATAGGCATTTACTGTAAAGTACACATAGTGGTCACTATAGATTGGTTTTGGTTCCTTGTGTAAGTATTTACCATTATATGGACAGTAACACGATTTGGAATATTATATCACAATGTCAGATTTAGCTATGAAATGAAAACTATACATAACTCCATCTACTTTAGAATTGTAAATGTCATCTTTGATAGTATTCGAATGGTAATTGAAATATATTTTGAACAAACCTATGAATACGGTGATCTGACCACTTTATTCGTAATATATTTTAAATACTTAAAGACTCTATAAAACAAAGTTTTATTGAGATAAACACTAAAGTGAACTATGTTTTAAAGAGACAACGAAACAAAATTAAAAAATAAATGTTGAGGTCAGATTATGTCTACGTATAAAGTGGTTGAGCATAAGCTAAGGGTGTTTCAATTTTAATTGTTCGAAAACTATCGAAGTGAGACAATTGCAAATATTCTAAGAAAAACCTGTATACACACTTTTAGATATATGATTAGGTAAATTGAATTGTTACTACCTGCCTATTGACATGTAGATTGTAAACAATTTTTTCTAAGAATTAGACGTAAGTAAAGCTTTGTATAAGACATAAGATTGATGGCTGTCTAAATAGTGCCTAAAACACTACGAAATTTCGATAATTCAGTTTTATTATCTTAATAACTTATGAATGTAAATAGGTAATCTAAAATTTGAGAGCATAATATTTAGTAAGTATCTGAATTTTGTAGTTGTACGAGTTGTATGATGGGATCAATTTGTTTGTACATTTTAGTTTTAAAAGTTCCCTTCTTTATTAACGTTGTTACGTTAGATTTCTTGAAAACCTATTGAAAAAAAAAAACGGATTTTGCATTGAACATAAGTATCAAAACCTGTATGGACTTTGCTCAAACAAATCTGCACTAATTATTCACAAATCAAATTCAAGTAAATATAAAATAGTATAATTTGGCACGCATGTTAAGCCTTCATATAATACACCAGTATTATAATAGAAATACTTAGATCGGATCCAAATAGAATTAACGGCTTGTTTGTATTAGCCGATATAAATGGATTGCGGTAATATGCCATGAGACCCCACAAATACGAAAAGCTCTACTACAATATACGTTTGTCAACACCCTAAAACCTCTGCTGTTACTAAAAAGGAAGACGTTTATGGAAATTCAATTTCCAGTCAAAAAAAATCAAAAATTAAATTTTGTTCAGAACAACTTTTGAAATGTTAATTGAAATTAAACATAGGACGAGTGATGGGTGAAAATAAATCCTACAATTTATATTTATAAAAGTTAACTGTAAAAATTGTTTTCGTTTGTTGTAATGACTGAAATATCAACCAATGTATATAAGGATTCATAAAATAAAATAAGTGAGGTTTCCACAGAAATAGCACTGTACGGAAATACCTAGTCTTTATTATAAATATTGTTTTTGTTATTATTTGGTTCTAGCTGTAATTCACTTGGAAGACAAGTGCCGTTTCACGCCCCTGAAAAATTTCCACTTTTCACCCAATTTTTTCAGCACGTTGTTTTTTCTTTGCTAGCCATAAAAAAAAATTTAAAGTAAACACTTTAATCTGATTTAATGAAGTGTAAAATAGAAAAAAATAGTTCATTAAATGCACTATTATTAATTTTTCTTTCCCTGAGTGAATTACATTCAGCACCATATCCTTCCGTATTTTCATTTATTTTACAATAGCTTTATTTAGGTAGAGTAAATAAATAATCCTATAAATTAATCGTTCGTTATATTAAACAAAAAAACACCAACTAGTATATTTAGATATACAACAGATTTAGTGTAGAAATTAAAAATATTTCCTGCATTATATTTATTATTAAATAATATCTTACCCATCTTATTAAAACTTTTCCTAAAATTTTTCATAACAGTGTTTCAAAAAAATACTTTCTATATTCCCTAGTGTTTGTAACTACCTCGACATTTTTATACGACACAGTTACCTACAGTTTATCTAGTAACTGCCACTTGGTGTTTTGCTTTGAAATCTTATTTTAAATGACCTTCCAAGACTTTATTTAATAAAATAAAAATAAAATACAATTATTTTATTCATCTTTTTCAATCTTTTCCCCACTTTATTTATCGGTAGACAATTTGGAAATCCAAAACGCACAATTTAATAATAAAAAGTGGCATTTTAGTAAAACTAGGTATTAACATTATCGGTCTTTACTTAACAGTAGCCTAATGAATTGTCCCCATTATGAAGAATTTTAAAGAGTCTAGTCACTAAGATTAATTGCTTTATAGTCGGTTTTGTCTCGGACAGTTGTTCACAAAAGTGTTTGTACTCGTACTATTTATATTTTATCAATTGAACTCTTCTATTCCTACCGACTAGAATATAATTTATACCTTTCAATGATATTTAAAAGTATAATTATACCTATCGAACACTTTTGCGAGTGAGTCCCAATTTTAGCTAACTTTCAAAGTATAAAAAACTATTTATTTATAAATAAGAATTGACCAAAATGTTGTTTAAGAAACGTAGAATTTGTAAATAATAAGTGAAAAATCAGTAAGACATTATGTATAAAATAATAATGTAAATACCAGTTGTATTTGCGAATTTTAATGTAAATAAAGTAAAAAATTATAAATATGGTTCCAGTAAAATTATTTTAAATAATACGTTCAATTGTAATGAAATTTTAAGTTGTATGCCAACGGAATGTTCTATGCGGTGCGTAAACAAAAGAAATGAAACTTTTGTGATCATTGTTGATGAAATGAAAGTGTAACTTCGATTATATGAGCTGTAGTATTTTTTAAATTGATTTTTATTTACACCCTATGCCTAAAGTTGAAAATAAACGTGATAAAGTAATCTGGTGTTTGAATATATTTGTCCAATCCCAAAAACAGAAGTACAGAGTAGCTTCATTTGAAGCCTATAGAGAAACAAAAATTGAACAGGGGGCCTAAAAAGGCGACTTTGTCAGAATCATTAAAGAATAACATTATGAATCATAATGGACAGTTAACTGTTAAGTTAATTCATACAGCAACACGGGCCACCGGTCCGCCGGTGGCCCGTGTTGCTCTATGAGTTAATTGTATCAAATCCTATTGGTGAAGGATTTTACAGTTTTGTTTTTTTGTCTGTGCTAAAATACAAATCAATCCAATCCAAATGCAATCCCAATCTCTTTGTTTTTACCTACGTAGTGCAGCGAAAAAATAAAAACACGGACTGTCTTCGCCATATTATGATTCATAATGTTATCCTTTTACGGTTCTGCCAAAGTGGCATTTGTTGGCCCAATCTCTTTGATTATTATTTAACTTAAACTAAAAACACTTCCAAATATAATAACCTATATTCTTTAATTTGTCAAATGAATACCCTATGGTGATTTCATTGTGCAATAATTGCATTTGGACTTCTCTAATAAAATCATTATTAATAAAATTTGAACGTTTTTTAGGAGTAACCATTGTTTTATAAATATTGTGCAGGACATTTAACAACCGCATCAGAGTTACTGTATTCTTATTTAGTAATCTGTTTAATTTTGAATGAAGGGACTCTTAAAACATTGGTTATCCGATGTCTTTCTCCGTAAACGTGTAAATACATCAGGGGTATGTATTTTCAGCTAAAAAAATTTAACGTATCTTATGAACTTGTCCATCCGCTTCAAGCTCTCACATTCTGTTTTTATATAATCTAGTCCTAGTAATATTTTATTATTTCAGTAGGCAGAAGCGGTAAGGCGGCAGTAATTCAGGTCTTGTTTGAGTTATGCAGAACTTTTGAAATTTAGCATTCTTCCAAATATTGCGTACGCCTATAAATAGCATCCCTTTATAGTGCAATTTGGAAAGACTTTCAAAATTGCATTCATCGTGTGCGGTTTATTACTTACCTGTTAATCGCAGTAGTATTTTCATTCCATTCCTATAAATCAATATACATAATGGAACTAGGGTGGCACATCTCTATGGTGGTATGGTTCAGTCCCACCCTACCCCCAGGGGTATGGGGGGGGGTCCGCAGTGCATAATGTTATCCTTTTATGACGGCCAAAGGCAAAAAGCCACTTTGGCAGAAGCCAAAGTGGCCTTTTTAGGCTCCAATTTGGCTATCAGTAGGAACCGACCTCTTGAACAGTCTGTATACGTTTCTGTTCTATTTGAGTGACTAGGTACCAAATTACTAACTACACTGTAATTTCCGATCTAAAAGAAGTTCTGTGCATTATAAAGTTAAAGTGAACTCTATTTTACGGCAGCGATCAGCGCCATCTTGCGGGCAGCGACCACACAAATACACACGGTCTACCTACATTTTTAGTGAATAACCTACAATCAACAAGAGAGGTCGCTTCTCAAGTTTATGAAACACGAAACTTCTGTCTAGAAACACGTGCAGCCATGAGTGTTGTAAACTCTACATAGACAACAGCCAGCTGTTAACATTTGTGTGTAGGTAGAATTATAATAGAATATAATACCTATATACTCGCTCGCTCGCTTGCTTACTCGCATTTCCTTTTTATTTCCTCATGACTGTTTCTGGAATCTACACTAACAGTTCATGTTAATTTAAATATGGCCTGTATAGGTAATAAGCTCATAAGCGAGGATGGTAGCAGAGCTGACGGCACTTAATCTTTATGCCACTGATGACGTCACCTACCTTAAAAACTTAAAATAATTAAATATATTTTTTTTAAATAACTATTGAGTCAATCATCAAAATATTCAAATTAGTTTCTCAAAATACTCTAAATTTTCAAAAAAATAAAATAAAATCTAATGGTTAGAAATTTTGGACAATCCCCATTGCACGTCAAAAATGAACACGAAAATAGAATTCATTTAGGCAAATATATCATACAATATAACACGATAGACATTAGGCACCTGACCACTGAAGTCGAGGAAGCGAGTTAGCTATCAATTATTTTCTCGTTCGAGAAACGTAAAATATATTTTAAGTCCCGAGTAAATAAAACAGATACATAATAATTCTTTGCTATAAAAACTCTCAATTTTAAATATAGGGTAGGGTACCTTTTTAAACGTTATTTCAGATGAAAATATTCCGCCAATATTTTCAACATTTTCATCCGGACGGAGATATTAAATAAAAAAAACCGGCCAAGAGCGTGTCGGGCCACGCTCAGTGTAGGGTTCCGTAGTTTCCCGTCCGTCACAATAAGTGTTCCCACTTATGAGTTTAAAAGTAAAAAAATGCTTGCATATACGATTATACTACAAACTTAGTCCAGAAATTATTTTGTACAACTTTTTGTCTTTTTTGTACAAAAACTTGTTTCCATCAAGTTCAAAATAATTTTCCTAGAAAGTCCTTATAAAGTTCTACTTTTCAGATTTTTTTCATATTTTCTAAACTTATGGTTCAAAAGTTAGAGGGGGGGGACACATTGTTTTTTACTTTTGGAGCGATTATTTCCGAAATTATTGACATTATCAAAAAATGATTTCAGTAAACCCCTATTCATTTTTAAATACCTTTCCAACAATATAGCACACGTTAGGGTTGAAATTAAAAAAAAATCACTTCCCACTTTACATATAGGGGGGCTACCCTAATAAAACATTTTTTTCAAATTTTTATTTTACCACTTTGTCGGCGTGATTGATATACATATTGGTACCAAATTTCAGCTTTCTAGTGCTAACGGTCACAGAGATTAAGCGAGGACGGACGGACGGACGGACAGACATGGCGAAACTATAAGGGTTCCTAGTTGACTACGGAACCCTAAAAAGGTCAAAGAAGGAATAAATTTCTAATAAATTATTAATTCAGTCACGAATCTCTACGTTATCTTAATGGGGAAGTCATGTTCTTGCATATAAGCTTACGCCAAATCCTTAATAGCAAAAATGTTTTAATTGTAGAGGGTGGGCAAAAAATCGTGGATCACACGAAACAGCTGGTCGATTCTGTAAAAATCTCATGGTGAAAACTTAGGTGAAGTGAGCTGTTTGTTTTTGCTAGGAATTGACACTATTGACAGCTCACTCCACGCTTACTTCACCTAAGTTTTCACGGTGAGATTGTTACAGAATAGCACAGCAGGGTGATAGTTGGGGTTATTTGCAGGAATAAAAGAGTGTCATCATTATAACAGTGCTTTTATGACAGTTGGTACCATGATTTATCAGTATTGGCACTCTTTCAATATCTTTTACCCAAAAGCCAATATCCAATATCTTTTGCCACAAAGATATTTTTTACTGCAAAGGTATTCTTTATTTTTTAGAGTGATTATTTTTGTAAAATATTAAATGCAAAAGTCAAATGATTTTTAATCATAAACGATGCCAGGTTACGTTATCATAATAACAATATCAAAATCTATATAAATAAAGCAAAGTCGGGTTAGTTAACACCATTAATAACTCAAGAACCGCTAGACCGATTTTCAAAAACCGTCTGCCTTACTCCCTGCCTGCTTAACTTTTTATTTTTTTATTTTGTTGGTTGTTTTGATGGATTTGTCTCCGCCCCGAATAGCATAAATAAGTACCTATTAAAACAGGGGAAATTTTCATGAAAAAAAAATATATGAAGATACATATTTAATTTTCTCATACATTCGTTCTTATTAATTCTGAGGCGGTACGAAATTCGACGGGTCAGCTGGTTAAAAATAAAGAAGAATAATATAACTGCATATAGATGACATACCATTCAGAGATTAACAATAATTAATTAAACGCCCACTAGGATTTTTTTGTTTAATTTCATATTGTCTACACATTTAGTCGAATATCGTGTGGGTTCAAACGATACAAAAGTGATCCGCCGATGTCGCAGCAGAGTCCAAGCTACCGGTGGTTATGGCTCCAGAGACAGGAACCTCCTCACAATGCGAGCCGTATCGAGAAATACACCCTTTGAATCAGGCCCTTGATCCAACCACCTAACGAGAACCTCGATAAATGTTGATCGAGGCTTTCGGCCATCAGGCCATTGGCTGATACAACAATCGACACTGATAACCGAGCTCACATTCTACATGTCGACAACCTCGTTTGCTAAGTCGAGATATTTTATTTGTTTTTCTTTCTCAGTTTACACGAGGTTGGTTCTAGTCATGACAGTCACGCTACGACAGTCTGCTTATTTCTTGAAAAAACTATATACCTACCAAAACAAAGTCCTGTTTTACAACGAACATCACACTTGAATTTTTCACATTGTTTGAAGGAGTTTCTAAAATAATATAATAATCTTACGTGATCGAACAAAGAGTATATTATATTATTATTTTTGTTTAGATATGTGGTGTTACACGAATGGGTAGAATAAGAAATGAGTACATAAGAGGAAGTCTGAAAGTGGCACCGGTAACTGAAAAGTTGTGTGGAAATCGGTTGTCATGGTATGGGCATATAATACGGAAAAACGAGGAAAATGTCGTGAGGAAAGTTTTTCGTATGAATGTGTCGACATTCATACGCAAAACTTTGTATGTACAAACGTTATATGAATATGGGAAGACCAAAGAAATGATGGATGGACTTTGAAATGGACAAATGGACTGTGTGAATGATGATATGGTAAGAAGGGGGTGTCTACTGAGATAAGGATTAATATAGAAGTATGGAAGAAAAATATATGTTGCTCCGACCCCAAATAAATTGGGATAAGTGCAGGGGAATGCTGATTAATGATGATTATCCAAACTTTTTAACAAAGTATTTTTTTATGACAGATAAGTTACACACCTTCTACTCTTTCTCCCATTGATAAACAGGAATCTACCTACTATAAAGTCAATTATACTATAAAGTCAATCAAAACTACCTATTATAAAGTCAATCAAAACTACCTATTATAAAGTCAATATTTATCTAGAAATGCGACGTTAAACCTTAGTTGAAAAGCAATTTTCCTGCAAAGCCAAGGAACCGGAGCATTGCAGTTGTATAGTGTTTCCTTAAAAACTTAAGATGTGTCGGACCAAGCCAAGTAGAAATTAGAATATATACTTACCCTTGCCTTTCAAACTTATGTAAGTACCTCGGTTCAACTAGACATGTTTGTATTCTTGTTTGTATATGACAAGAGATAAGTGCTCTTTGTATAAATATTTCAATGGACCTCTCTCGCTTTGAGAACTAGAAACTCTATACTTCGTTCAAGGACGTAAACACTGGAGGCTGGCCACGCAGCTGCTGAACTAAAGTCGAACTGGGTTGTCCACATCTGTCGCATGTCGGAGCAGCAATACAAAAACTACTACAAAATGTATCTCAAATAGCAGGAAATGACTACGTGGCAGGCCCAGAAAGAGATGGCAGGATGAGCCGAACGCCAACTCAAAGGATGGGCCCGCCATCGCAGTAGACGGGGAAAAGTGGAGCGAGCGCCTTTGCTCTGCAAAGGGACCACAAAAGCTTGTAATAATCTATCCATACTAATAAATTATTATTAATGCGAAAGTGTGGCTGTCTGTAACCTCTTCATGAATAAACCGCTGAATCGATTTAGATGAAATTTGGTAAAGAGATAGTTTGAGTAACGGGAAAGGACATAAAATAATTATTAACCCGATATTCCCACAGGATCGAAACCGCGGGGTGCTGCAAGAAATAAATAAGTTCTACGAGCAGAAAAATATTTATAAAGGTGCGGCCAGTGCGAGCCGCATATGCATTTTTTGTATGCCAGATGCCTCAGCCTGAGTCATCCTTTACATCAGGGCATGCCACGATAACGGCGATAAGACCCCTCTTTGAGGAGTGGCTAGAGAGGCGTCACGGCGCCCTCACCTACCGCCTGACGCAGGTCCTCATCGGACACGGACGGCGTGCGGACCCGTGCCGGACGGCGCGTACGTGTTCGACGCGCGCCTCAAAGGGATGTCAGCATCAAATGAAGGGGCCCGTTAGGGCCAAAGCCTGCCGGGTCAGCGGGATTGTTCGAAAGGGTTACCGCTAGCCCGGAACATAAAGGGCTAAGGATGGAACACGGGTGGGTTTTAGTCAGTAAGAGTCTGACACTCTTTTCCGCTCCACTCAGAGCGGGAGGGGTCATTGGATGATTTCCCATCCTGAAAAAAAAAATCCTTTACATGCCTTGCTTAATATTTGAAGCACATGTCTCACACTATTTGGACGCTCCCTTAGGTGCTCCTCTCACTGAACGTAGTGCAGTCGATCTTTCTTTTTCCCAATTTTTCCTGGCGTGTATATTAGTATGCCCTATTCCCTGTATGTGTGACATGGAATTATTTCCCTTCGTTTGTTTTTGCAAATTGGAGAACATGGGGAGTATTGGAGCGTTCTCTGTAAACGAATAAAATTTTGTCATTTGTAAGTCAATCTGTCAGTGTCAAGTATAATGTAATTTTGAGTTTGAAACTTGTGACATAACCCTCTCTCTCTCTGCTAATTGCTGTCGATGTGAAACAATGTGTCAGCGTTGTCTGGGATTGAAATCATATTTAATTTTAGTGTTGTGTTTACTTTTTGCCCTAAATCCATCAGGAAGGACTAAGAATTAACATAAGATTAACAAGTTTAAAATATCGGCATTCGGGAACGCTATGATTTTGAGTAAAGTTTTGTAGCTATAAATAGTAAATTTCTACGGGTAAATCGACAGCTAAATCATAAATAATTAAAAATAATTATATTATTATACTACCATTCTAAACCTCGTTTTCTAACTTTTCTGTCTCAAGATCTCATATTTATCTATCTCGTTTGTGCCAAGGAATATAATATAATATGAGCAGCAGCGACCCTGAGGTTGTCTCAGTTTCCATTACTCAAGGTCTTACAAATAGGGTTGGGTAAGGTAGGGTTTACATCTAGTATGCAATGCAGCTTCATTTTCAAAATTTGCATAAATTGCATGTCCTGTAAGAATGGAAATGTTCACTGCGTTCAGAACGTTTAAAGTCGTTTCAGTATTTGAATGATAACGACTATGGATCAGGGAAAGAAACACTGTCACATCCATATTTCATGATTGTCTCGATTGACACTGTCTCGGTTGGATGCTAAACTGAACGCGTTTGCTTATTCGTTGACATGACCAGAACTTGTTGATCAAAACATGCCTCTGTTTACTGAATTTGAAAAGGATTAAACTGTATTTTTTTACGTAACAATGGCGGAACGTGTCAATGCCCAGTCTGTCTAGCTTTTTCCAGTCTAACTGAACGCAGCTGAATACCAAAATTTTATATGGAGCTACTGCCTGTCTGACCTCCACAACCCAGGTACTGGGTAATACGATACCCCTTGGTAAGACTGGTTGTCAGACTTTATACACTTATATTTATAACCCACATACAATAGAAATAAATAAATATAAAATTCCACAAGTAATAGGAAATGTTTTTTTTAAATATTATTTATAGAAATAGAACCTACTTATAAACAGCTGAAATAGGTTTAACATGATCTGGAAACTTCGTTATACAAAACAAAATTCATTATGTCTTCATTTCCGTTTCTACAAGATTACACAAGTTTGGTCCTTGCCGAGTCATACAAGACAATTTAACTTATTCCCGATTATTTTGCGTTTTATTATCTACAATCATTGCTGTTTTTGATTATGAAAATTACTTTATTCATTGTTTATTACAAAGCCTACCTAGTTCAAAGTACTAAAACAATCATTTACATAAAAGTAATGAATTCATTTCAAGGTTATTTTACGAGATTTGAATGTGATTTGGAATTGCTTGCTATCTTAAAATGTATTTAGCAGGTTGATTCCGACCTCGGTATTCCATTCAGATATTGGTTACTAAAGTTTTTTAATAAGCACTGGATTGTGACGTCACAATTTGATTTACTTTGGCCAATGAACTCCTACTCGGGGCATACCAAAATACCAAAATAACCTGATGACCTTATGAACTTTCCAACAACAAACATCTTTGGAACGAAACAGTCAGCTGCTACACGAGCAAGTTTCAACATAACTAAAAATACCTAACATGCCGCTGGGTATTCGCGTATCGTGTTTTTTTTTTGTTTTGGTTGTGGGGAGTCATCAAGTGACCCTTCCCGCTCTGGATGGAGCGGAAGGGAGTGTCAGACTTTTACTGACTAAAACCCACCCGTGTTCCTACCTTAGCCCTTTATGTTCCGGGCCAGCGGTAACCCTTTCGGACAATCCCGCTGACCCGGCAGGCTACGGCCTTAACATTGATGCTGACATCTCTTTGAGGCGCGCGTGGAATACGTACGCGCCATCCGGCACGGGCCTCGTCCTGACCGGACGGTGAGCTCATTAGTCTCCGCCCACAGGTCCGCGCCTGCGGTAGTCGGGATTCGTCACGCGGCTCCCGACGCCCCAAGCGTCTCTTGCGGCGGCTGGGACGTGAGACTCTGTCCCTCAGCCATCCCGCCACCTCCTTCGCTAGCATGACTGCTTTGCAGAAGGTGACTGCCTCCCACTCCCTCTCGCCCCGGACCATGGCTTGAACCAGTGCCGGACGCGAGAGGTCGCCGCCGCTACCGATCGCCCCTACGAGGACGGCGGTGCTCCGCCCAAGTTCGGGTATCGTATTACCCAGTATTTGGGCTGTGGAGGTCAGATAAGCAGTCGATCCATGTAAAATACTATATTCAGCTGCATTCGGTTAGACTGGAAGCCGACCCCAAAATAGTTGGGAAAAGGCTAGGCAAATGATGATGATGAGGCTAAAAATCTCTCTTGTTAAGGTACAGTTACACATGCTAGTTAGTAGCACGAAAGCATGCTACTATTGAGCAATTGCTACTTAGTGGTACGTGTGTCGAAACATTGCTAATAATGAGCATGCTAGTTTCAAGTTTGCTCAAAAATCGACGGTCGTGCGACTTTTAGGCATGCTACCTGCAGCGCGGGTGGAAGGGGGCGTGCTTATAGCGTGTGTGAACAGGTTTGCTTATTGAGCATGCTAGTATCGATCAGTCGTTAGCAGCAGGTGCGGACCCAAATCTTCCTATACCTTGTTTTTTTCTTGCTATCTGAGAGAAGTTTTTGGACGCATTGCAACGCCACCAAAAGAATAATTCTATTCGACTCCATACGAATGGCTGTTTGATTGTCCATGGTTATGTTTGAACTGACAGAGAGCACGATATAAAATGGCATGTGTACCTGAGTGTTTGCTTTGAGCATGCTCTTTCAGGAGCATACTTAAAACTAGCATGCTTATATCTAGCAAATGTAGACAAGTGCAGAGCATGCTCGAAACTAGTATGCTAATGAGCATACTAAAAAGCATGCTGGTAACTAGCATGTGTAACTGTACCTTTAGTCTTTTTTATTGTGACGTAACGGTACCTTAATGTAACATAAATTCACACCTGTATTTCCCAAAAGATTAGGCAGATGTGTATATAGTACACCCACATTTTGCCAGTTTTGTTTAAGTTCCATGTAATAGACCGAGAGCCTATTAACATCAACTGGTCACAAATTCAGACCCCAAGTCGCTATTGAGAAATTCCTGATGAATAAACCAAACAACATTTTACTCGAGTAACCTAACCCTACGTATCGTTGCTGCGACTGCCTCGTTGCTCTAGTGGTCTAGAGCAACGAGGTAGTTGCAGCAACCTTTCACACATAATCAGCAATACTGTTCCCACTGCTGGCACACAGGCCCCCTTTCTGTGAGAGGGAATGAGCCGTAATCCACCACGCGAACCCACTGCGGATTGGTAGAAGTCACATGTCTTCTAATTTTTGGTTCCTCACGATTTTTTCCTTCGCCGTTTTTGAGAGCAATGGTGATGAAATAAATTACACAAAGTAAAGCGCCTGTCTAGGTCCGAACCCATAGGATCTCGTAAGTCGGATCCGTTAACAATGGGCCATCATAGCTCTCTGACGATACCGTAAAGTCATTTGTTTATAATATAAACCTTTGAAGAGATTTATAGATTCACAGCTGCATTTAAATTTTGCCGAAACTCGCAAAGCAACTTAATGTTTTAAAACTTATACTATCTAAGTTACTAGATTGATGATCGCAGCCTAAAATTAAGCATTGAAAAGAATGCTCCTGCACCTAACACTTACTTACTTACAACACCAACAGAAAAACCAAATGGATTTCAATATTTTACTGAGAAATATTTTACCTAAAGATGCATATTTAACCTAACAAGACATAAATAAAGAAAGAAATTCATAGACGGAGTTCTTTTTACAATACCCGGCGATAAATATTGCACATCGACCTTTGGAAAGAGACAATCGGCTAATTTCGGCTTCGTAGGGCGTTATCTTTGTCGCACGAAATACAAACAGTCCGGTATCTATTAGGAGCTGTTAAAACAATTATGATTTGCTTCTTTTGATAATTATTTTTATTCTTTAAAAATACAAAAAAAAGGTAAAGGTCGATGTGCAATATTTATCGCCGGGTACTGTAGTTTGTTTTTAGTGATACACAAAATCGTGGGCACATTGCTCACAGAACAGATGACCGATGGGGCCGAAAGATTCTGGAGTGACGACCGCGTATCGGAAGACGTAGCATTGGAAGGCCTCCCAAGGTGGACCGACGACCTTGTGAAGGCCGCAGGAACCCGTTGGAAGCGAGAAGCACAAAACCGGTCGAAGTGGAGGTGCTTGGGGGAGGCCTAGGTCCAGCAGTGGACGTCTTTCGGCTGAAATTATGATACACAAAACGGTCCACTAATTGCATAATTTTGAACTCAAACCGGTTAATTGTTTCCAGAAAAAAGGTCATTTTTAAAAACATGTATAATTGTACAATGCATTTTTTAAACGTCAATCGGAGTTGTAAAAGACACAAACAGAATGACACAGACTGTTGGCCATTCAGTATAGTTTTATAGTTCTGAGGTACAGAAGTGTGTACAGAAACCGGTTTATATAAACAATAATATTGTATTTTTGTTAAATAAATTAATTAACAATTATTAACTGTATCATGTACTTGTGAGTTGTGATGTATATAATCGAGTGTTTTTAATGAAACAAACTTGGTTATTAAATTATGTGTTGAATTTTGTGATATAAATAAACAGGTAGGTAACTATTTTGTGAAAAAAACTGGAGAACCTACCTACGATTTTATAAGTGAAAATGGGGACTTAAATAAGGTAAGGATCAATCTATATAACAAGGGCTTACATAATAAATAACAAGAGAACAATACCGTTACCGTATATATACTAAGGGCTGGTTTTTCAATCAAGAGATAATTTTTATTCGTGGAATAAAATTGACATCTGACATATTTTGTATAGAAGAACTGTTAAAAATTCAAAATTATTCCTCGGATAAAATTATCTAGCGTTGGAAAAATTAGCCCTAAAATGATTAAAACCTTTGAAACGAAAACAAGAGTGATGTATAAATATCCTATGCGTCACCGTTCACTCCGATTAATGATTATGAATACAAACCATAAAATATGATGTTTATTTACTTGTTGACAAAGCTAAGTAATTAATAATAACAGCCTTATATTTCGACAATTGAGGTAAAAATCTTCTTTGACATTTTTTTTTATATTAGAAACCAATCCCTAATTTATTTATAGGGAATAAAATCATGAAAATACACATAACTTAGCACAACTTCACGCCTGTATTCCCCGAAAGGGTTAGGCAGAAAACCAGCAATAGTAATGGTCTGGAATGTCAAACACGCTGTTAGCAAGCGGAATTTTCAAAACTCGTTGCGCTTCGAAGAAGAGGCATTTGCCCTACAGTTAGAAGTTTGTATTATTCATATATTATAATTATTATTATGTCCCAAATAATGTTAATATATATATTTTTATCGCCTAGGGTTTCATTGAAGTCATTCTCAGATTGCCTAACTAAGACCATTTTAATCTTGAATTTCAACCATAGCTATGAAGACCGAACTGCATCCGTTCATTGTTACCTTTCTCTCATTGTGCTTTGTAGATCACCAAGTCTGAAACCCTTAAAGATGTAACGCCCAAGGCTCCTCAAACGAGATAACGTGTTTTAATTGAGAACCTCCAATGCAGAAACTCAAAGAAAACATAGTCTAATTTACAGTATAATTTAATTAAACTGGGTATAATCGAAGTAAAGAATTCGGGAAAATCTTAGTAAAAAAAACTACAGGGTTTAATCAATGTTGGTTTATTTCCGGCACAAGGTATTTACCTCACAAAACTACTGGTGTATAACTCCCACTACAGGTCCACAAAGACCTTTTCTCAAACAGTGAAATTACGCAGTGCAATAGGGATTGTCCAAAATTTCTAACCATTAGATTTTATTTTATTTTTTGAAAATTTAGAGCATTTTGAGAAACTAATTTAAATATTTTGATGATTGGCTCAATAGTTATTTAAAGAAAATATATTAAATTATTTTAATTTTTTAAGGTAGGTGACGTCATCAGTGTCATAAAAGATTAAGTGCCGTTGCCTCACTAATACATAATTAAAAATTTAAATCTGTCCACATAACGTCATCAATCTCACATCTGTCAAAGTGTCAATAGGCCAAATAGACGTCGAATATTAATATCCTATCTTAGCGTATTTATTTACAAATGCTTTTTTTATGAGTAAGTGTGCTCCAAGGAATATACTACTCTCTGTCGTCACTAGAACAATCGATGTGGCGATTTAGAAATAAAATAATAACGCACGCGGCGACATTATTACTATTATTGCTGCAAGTTGGAACAAAGCACTTCCTGTATTCCATAACTCTTCCAATATATTAAATATTGTCGAGTGTTGAAATAATGTAGGTATATAGGTAATGTAATGAGATATAAACAAGAATGTTTATATTTTTTGACATTTATACATATTTATAATAATTTGACATTTGACAGATTGTAGACAATACTTGCTGTGCTGCTGCTTTGTATCGTTACCTCAGAAAATAAAAATATTTTCTGAGGTAACGAAACGATACAAAACTGTACGGCCAAAGTCGACGTAATTTGAAGGGCAAAGAAGGTCAATCGTATTTTATCAAAAATATCAATAAAATATGAATATTTATCATAATTAATTAGCCCGTAATGATCAGTAACGCTATTAATCGATATGGTTTTTTTTCAATTACAACATTTAAAAAAATATGAACAGTGCCCATTTAGCATACCTAATATTTATGACATAATACTTACTAGCACGTCATCATTATGCAAGTCATAAGCGTAAGAGTATTACTTAAATTCGTTTTTCTCAATGACTGCCATAAGTATTTAAAGAATACACCATAGCGCACCACAAAAAATACATAACGATGTGCGCTAGAAATATTTAGCATCTTTATTTTTTTCATTATTTCTTAATTTTGTACATTGTAGAAGTCGAGTTTAGTAACAGGTTGTTTTAACACAAAAAATACTGAAATGTAGCCTTGCAGGCTTTGTATTGCAAAACTTGTGTGTATTTTACCTCGTTAGTATTTCTTAAAGTGGAAGGCAGCTGAGGTTTAGTGTTAGTTTTGAAACGGGAACTTTAAAAGATAACTGAGCGTATTTTTCACTTTCTGGCCTTTTCTCACAGTTGGTCGCAGTAACTAAGCTAGTGTACCCCGACCAAAGACATTAGGTTGGGTTGGAACTGTGACCAACAATGCGCGAGCCGAATTCGTCGCAGTACCTACCTGAGTTAGCTAACTAGATTATTTTTATTTTGTTAATTTTTTTATTTTGTTTTTCACGAACTGTGTCCAAATAAATTTCTTTCTTTCTTTTCATTTCTTTTTTTCACTAGCAAAAGGAGTGTCACAATACAACTGACAGATGACAGTAGTCCAATGTTACAATGTGTAAATGTTAAGGGCCTTACTCTCGTTTAGTACCGTAACTCGGTCACTTTATGAAGCTTATAACTCATTAACGGTTTGGTTAGAAGGTCTGTAAAAAATATATGTTTGCTATAGATTCATGTACAGCATTTTTGAAACAGGGTTTTTTCATAAGGCTAATACTTTTGCCTTAAAAAAATATTTACCAAAACGCTATTTTCGCTAACATTTGCTTATAACTTCTAAACGGCTTTGATGTTTGGAAATATTTTTACACTGAAAAATTGGTGGTTAGAGGTACTACATATTTGAAATAGCGTTTTTAAATCAACCAACAGTTGCAAAGACAATGCCCCATTTTGAGATATAGGTTCAGAGGTGCTCTGCGCGGGCGCGGGCGGCAGTCGTGCGTTAGCACTGAGACGGGGTGGCTGTGTCGCTCGCTGCTCCGCCCGGCTATCGATCGACTACGCGCGTTTGGCTGTGTTAGTGCAAATATTTATGAACGAATTGTATCAGTATGCGTTTATAGATTAGCTCGCTGCAGAGGGCCCATTTCTATTGTCCGCATGGACGCTTTATTAGTGGTGCCATTTCTAAATACTGTTTTTTTTTATATTGTTTATTTTGTAAATATGTATAAGATAATTTGTAAATAAATAAAAATGCCAAAGCAAAGCAAGTTAAGAAAAATACGTTTTCTCTACGACGACGCACCGTTTTATAGATATTAGCGAAAAACTCAAAAGTGGGAATTTTTATACCCCCCACTCCGGCTCACCTCCTAGACGCGGGGACTTTTAGTATGTTTACTTCCTAAGCACTCTGAGCAACTTTCTGAAGAAATCGCTCAGGGCCCAGCTCACGCACTCTACACCTCTTTTTGGTTTATTCGTTGAGTGGACTAATAAGTATCTATCTATCTATACTTAATCTTATAAATAAAAATCTTTAAAACTTTATCTAATAAATAAAATTGGAGTGTCTGTTTGTAATATTAAAACAACCGCTTCAGGCCATTTTATTTTGACTGTTTAGAAAATAACTACATACTTACTCACAATAAAAAAAAATGTTTTCAAATACCTTAATTTATAAAAAATGAGCATTCTTAGTAGTCAATCTACGAGTAGGTATTTGCATTACTGAGTTTATTGATTACTACCTTCTCATATTCTTGTGCGGATTTATTTCTGTGACTGGGACTTTCACTAGCAGATAGGTGAATAAGGAGTAACTTAAAGGCTACTTTTATTTTAGAAAAAAAAAAAGAAAATAGGTTCCCACGAAAAAAAATTAAAACCTATGAAATGAAATATTGAATAATATCCGATTCAAATAGGGAGGTTGTATACTACGTTTATTTAGGTACTTAACCAAATGTAAATAAATCATATAATAAAGAAACGGAGTACTTATAGTTTTTTTTAATTTTTTATAAGTGGATCCTATACGTGAAGAATCCTTAATTTCCAATGAAATTGATTGGACAAATAATAAAATAATATAGGTAGTGTTTTTGTTTTAGCCCAAGGAAATCGTTCACCAAATATTGTATATAAGAATGCTAATACGAAAAACTAAAAATAAATAATAATTAAACTAAAATGCAAAAACGATCAAAAAGAACTAAATGGAGAAATATTAGAAGAATTTCAATAAAATTAGCATAGGTATTTCTTTACGTGGCGGTGAATAGACGACTTTTATGTATTTGAGGGGGTGAAGCAGATGAAGTGGGATATGAATTGTCCCCGCCTTCGGCGGGGTGCATCGCGCGGATTTCGTCGATGAGCGACTTCCATTATATTTAGAAGCCTAATTTCGCGACTCGAATAAGATGCACGATTGCCTCCGCGCTCTACTGTCCGGATTCTCACTGCTGCGTAATTGTATATAAGAATGCTAATACGAAAAACTAAAAATAAATAATAATTAAACTAAAATGCAAAAACGATCAAAAAGAACTAAATGGAGAAATATTAGAAGAATTTCAATAAAATTAGCATAGGTATTTCTTTACGTGGCGGTGAATAGACGACTTTTATGTATTTGAGGGGGTGAAGCAGATGAAGTGGGATATGAATTGTCCCCGCCTTCGGCGGGGTGCATCGCGCGGATTTCGTCGATGAGCGACTTCCATTATATTTAGAAGCCTAATTTCGCGACTCGAATAAGATGCACGATTGCCTCCGCGCTCTACTGTCCGGATTCTCACTTTCGCGACTCGAATAAGATGCAGTGGACGGCATAATCTTTAGAACTTTTGTTATTTTTTTATTATAATGTACTTATCTTTTGTTTTGTTATTTTTTAATTATAATGCGCATATTTTTATTTTCTTATTTGTAAAATAATTCAATAAGTAATTGTTATTTTAATAAAAACAATCATTTTTATTCCTATAGTTATTTTTCTTCAGAATCTAGAGTAATATAATAAAAATAAAATAAAAACGTCCACCAAGCTTGATTCGGAAAAAAATTATATAGGTACCTACAGTGTTTTACAAAAGAGTGTAAGCAATAATTGTAGTCTGAAAATTTTCAAACAAGAAAATCGGCAAAAAGTAAAATAATAATTAAAAAAACATATCAAATAAGAAAATAAAAAAAAACCAAATATGGAAAAGTTTGGATTTGAAGCCGGGCGTTAGTGACTAAACTATAGTGACGTGACGCACGAGACCACTAGACCAATCGAGCTGTTGTAATGTATGTCGAAATTACGCGTCATAATCTGTACAAACAAAATATGGTGTGTACAAAAAAGTAGGTACTTACTTTACAATTTGTTTCGTCGAATAAGATCTCTTTATTGCCTTCCGTTTATTTTCTTGTTGACCATTTTTTATATACTGATAGTACAAATATTTACACCAACAACATAACTTAGAAAAAACTAATCAAAAAATAAAATATAATAAACAGCTTTCATCAACAAACAGATACCAAAGTACGTACCTACACTAGGTACCGACTCGAAATAATTGCAAGACTTCAAAGTATTTTATACGGCTACTCGCTCAACTACATAGGTACCCAACGCGTCAGTTTTCGCAAATGCGATCATTCTCCTTATCAATTAGAGTCTACGGAACAATTTCGTATGAAAGTATTTTTACTTTAATGGTTTGTGAAAATATTAATTGTAAACGCGATTATGCTCCTTATTCATAGAAGGTAACGGGTCAATTTCCTATGCAAGTATTTTTACTTCCAACTAAGATTGAAAATAATAATTGTAAAACAAAAGAATCTTCGTTTATTTGTGGAATATTTAACATAATTATTGGTTAGCAACTCGGCATTCTTATTTCACGTGTAATACTTAAAAAATATTTTTCAAGTTTGATGTGAGACTCGAACCCGAACGTTCGCCATGCGAGGTACAGTGTTAGCCACTTTGGCCACCGTAACGCTTACGAACCGTATTGAAATTTCTAATAACAATCATGTGGCCAATTTGTAGTGTTGTCAAACGTTCTTATAGAAGAAGGTCATTAGTACTAATATTGCTATGCCATAGTTTTGTGAGATTGCTAGTCGACTTCTGACTGTTTTTGTAATATACCAAAATATTTTTTTTACAATTTTTGTCTGTCTGTCCGTCTGTCTGTCTGTTTGTTCCCGCTAATCTCTGAAACGGCTGGACCGATTAAGACGGGACTTTCACTAGCAGATAGGTGAATAAGGAGTAACTTAGGCTACTTTTATTTTAGAAAAAAAATGAAAATAGGTTCCTACGAAAAAAAATTAAAACCAATGAAATGAAATATTGAATAATATCCGATTCAAATAGGGAGGTTGTATTATACTCCGTTTAATTAGGTACTTCCAAATGTAAACAAATCATAATAAAGAAACGGAGTATAGTTATGTTTATAAGTGGATCCTATACGTGAAGATTCCTTAATCTCCATAGAAATTGATTGAATAAATAATATAATAATATAGTGTTTTTGTTTTAGCCCATGAAAATTGTACACCAAATTAATATTGTATATAAAAAGGCTAATACGAAAAACTAAATATAAATAATAATTAAACTAAAAATGCAAAAACGATCAAAAAGAACTAAATGGAGAAATATTAGAAGAATTTCATTAAACATGCATAGGTATTTCTTTACGCGGAATACAGAATTAATAAGTTATCGTAAACTCTGCGAACTCAGCAATAACTTTTTTCTTAAATTCCACGCGGACGAAGTCGCGGGTAACAGAAGGGAATGGCGGATGCAAGACTGATATATTTTGTACTAAAA
The DNA here is from genome assembly GCA_927399505.1 of Luperina testacea. Lineage (NCBI taxonomy): Eukaryota > Metazoa > Arthropoda > Insecta > Lepidoptera > Noctuidae > Luperina > Luperina testacea. Next base: position 9,979,738 of record OV656771.1, read on the forward strand.
TTATATCAGTCTTGCATCCGCCATTCCCTTCTGGAATCGTAGGCAAAAATGGCGACCTACGTGCGGCATGTCTGCGCCTCTGCATATTCTTTGAATTTCGTTTTAGTGTAGCGCGCCACCGCACGCGTTTTACGTAGGACGCTTAGCTCCGCCCACATGCACAAGGTCAGTGAGCCATCTATACACCTTAATTAAAAAATCTTGCAACTTCCAACACAATTTGTTGTATCCTAACTTTTTCCCACTACATGCCGTATAGTTTCTGACAATAAAATAATAATCTATACATAATAATGCCTTAGGCAGTATTACTGTCTGACACGAAGATTTTAGAACAATGTGAATCTTGATTCTAGATCCCACATTGATAGATTCCAAAACATCGTTATTTTTGTTTTATTCAACAATAATTTTCTAGCATAAATTTTTGTGCTGACATAATTTCAATGATGATACATGCTTGAAAATAAATTGTTTCACACCTTTTATTGGAGCCTTTATCGCTCTTATTGCCTCAAAACTCGACCGAATATAGAAATTATTACTCCCAAGGGCCGTTGACGGCCCTTGGGAGTAATAATTTCTTATTTCTTTTATTGGAGCCTTTATCGCTCCTATTGCCTCAAAACTCGACCGAATATAGAAATTATTACTCCCAAGGGCCGTCATAATGTCATCGAAACAATATTATTATAATCTACATCCACGGGCTTATAATAGTCCCACTTTGTATACGGCTCTAAATCATACTTGTGTAGTGACATTAAAACTTGAACTACCGGTTATTATAACTAGCTTTATGCGTGGTAACTGATTATACCGATGATGACTGCTCATTTAGTTTCACACACATTTAGTTGGTATATTTCGAGCAAGCGGAACACTCATTGTCCTTCATCCTTTTTCTGGGCGCAAAAGCTATGAAAACACAAATACACACACCCGTACACCCACTGATAGATACTCAAGATACAAAGTGTAAAAAGGTAATGAGAAACTGACTCTCTCTGTTCCTGTTGTTTGGTATCTATGTTTTTATTTTATGGCTGACTTAGCGTTCCTGCACACGATGCCGTCACCGCGCCGTCGCCGCGCCGACGCCGCACCACTACACTGTAGATACGAGTCGCGCGAAGCCCGCCACCGCGCCGCCGCCGCGCCGCCACCGCGCGCGTTCCCCTCCCTATCTGTTTGATTCATTCACGGGAAATTACGCGGCGTGCACGTTCGTACGCGGCCGGTAATGGAATGAATGAAACAGTAAAAACGCGCGCGGTGGCGGCGCGGCGACGGCGCGGTGGCGGGCTTCGCGCGACTCGTATCTACAGTGTAACGGTGCGGCGTCGGCGCGGCGACGGCGCGGCGACGGCATCGTGTGCAGGAACGCTTAGAGTACCTACTAAGTCAGCAATCCAAACTTTTGATAAATTGTGGCAACTTTTCATACTGCATTTAGTTCCACAACTTTAGAAGTACCTAAATACTCTGTCTTCTGACATGCAAATACGTAAGTTAGGTAAAGAGATATATGTACTAAACAATTTGAATTTTCCTGTTGTGTTTCAAAATGGCATGTTTTTCCAATTTGTGCCACACGAGTTGAGAAAATTGCAGCAATCTAGAAACAGTTTAATGATATTCATATTTTTACTGTTTTAGTGCTTAGAAACACTGAATACCAATACTCATATGTAAAAACGTACAAAATCAAATTAATCGGTCTCATCTTAGCGACAGTCTATGCCAGAAAATTGATAGATATTTAGGGAAGTTAGAGCAATTTTAGACAGATTTCGAGTCTGAGATTAGAATGTAAACGTTCTTAAAAATGCGGGTATTGTCCCTTTTATGTTTTTTGCAACATTAGATATTTTATTTTTATTGCAAATGACCTTGGTTACAATTATACTGTAGAAACTATTAGACGCCATCTCTAAGCTATCGTGATTACAAAACAAAGTAAAAAACTTTAGAACAATAAAGAAATAATTGTACAGGAAACAGCCGAGACTCTGATTGAGTGTTATAATACTTAGTTATTTAGACAATACTCACTTATAAAATACCAAAGCGATCATGTTATATAATTGCAATAAACCAGACATTTATTCGTATATGAGTTTAAAAATCTAACAAATAACCACAAATAGGTGTCGAACAAAATTGACAGTTCTTCTTGTCAAGTCGATGGCACGACATTTTTGATTTTTTTGGCCCATAGCTTCGTCACCACCATGGCATCGTCGGCGGTGGCGCAGAGGTCGCTGTGGTGCAGCCACAGCGATCCTTTTTTGGGGACAGAGGATAGGATAGAAGGTGGGATGTAATTTGCGCCACATCCACATCCAGCTGCCTTACCGATAGCATACTTTACGTGGTTGTACAGACGCCAGCACATCAACGTACTACAATCTGTCAAATTTCTTTAGTAGATTTTCAACTTTATCTCTAAAGCATAAGGTTCAAGGTTGATTGGGAAAATTTGACAGTTTCGGGCAGCTTGATGTGCTGGCGTCTGTACTTGCATCTTCCTATTTTATATAAATCTCAAGATTGATAAATATTAAAAAAAAAACCCGTAGGATATTTTTATACCAGTAGTACGTTTCCGTAGGATAATACGGGTAAAGCCGCAGGCAAAAGCTAGTCTAAACTATCTAAACTAAAGAGAAAATATTTGTTTGTTTGTTATGCTTTCACGCTAAAACGGCTGAACAGATTTGGATTAAATTTGACGCATGGGTACACCATAACCGGGATTAGGAATAGAATAGAATACTCTACATAGGATACTACCGATATTCCTATGGGATCGAGACTTATGCGTGTGAAACCGCGAGGCGTATTTATTATTTTATATATTTAAAGCTATTGTATCGTTTTCTTCGTGAGACAGTCACCTTTCTCCAATATCAAGTAAAGACAATTTCGTCCCAGACTTTAGAAACTTAACTTATCTGTGGTAGAACATTTACCTTACACTTACTGTATTTAAGATTCATGCAGATATTATTGAATTCAGTTTCAATTCGTCAAAAGTTTAAGCTTCAAGGCGTACTTTTTTTATTCCAGAAAATTCTGTTTAATTTTACAAATTGATAGATGTTGGATACGCGCTACGCGCCTGCGCTGAAACTTAGAGATATAGTATCATTTCTTTGAAATACGTCTCAGAAGTTTAAAAGGTTAATGGACTTCGTTGGTTCTACAAAATGGGGCGGCATTTAAAAACTTTCAAGCGACGACGTCCCACAACACATAAACGACTTTATTTATATTACCCATTTCGATCACTGCCGTCTCAGATAAGACTGCCTCGTTAATCTAAAGGTTGCAGGCACTACTGCTGGAACATACTACCAGACCTTTGCCCGACCAAGTCGAAACCAGGGGTTTTTTTTTTGAGGATGGGAAATCATCAACTGACCCCTCCCGCTCTGGGTGGAGCGGAAGGGAGTGTCAGACTCTTACTGACTAAAACCCACCCGTGTTCCTTCCTTAGCCCTGTATGTTCCGGGCCAGCGGTAACCCTTTCAGACAATCCAGCTGACCCGGCAGGCTTCGGCCCTGACGGGCCCCTTCCATTGATGCTGACATCTCTTTGAGGCGCGCGTGGAACACGTACGCGCCGTCCGGCACGGGCCTGGTCCTGTGGGGTTATTGGGTTTTTCCATTAGAAAATTCGCAGTAGCAGCTCGGAGACTGTATTTGTGCCAGGCGGATAGCAATAGCTTCAAATACAAATATTTCTTATTTGTTGGACATAGCTACGATAGGTACAGATGTTGTAATTATTAACGAACATTATGTCTGGTCGTCATCGGCGTACAAATACATCGCCCCCTATTATATGGGATTTAAACTGAACTGCCGAAATGTGGGTACCTATAGTGAGCTATACCCACATTTTCACGTTTGTTTTTGAGCCTCTGCCTAACCCTACGGGCAAAACAAACATTGTGATGAAAAACAACGAAAAAAAACAACAGATTGTAGCTGCAACACATACCTACATACATCATACGCGCGCGCCGGCGCCCACTGTTGAGGTAGGAATCCCTAGCAGAGTCTGAAGTGAAAGACGGTTAAGATGCGAATGATCCTTTATTGAAAAACTACACCTATTATATACAAAAATATTTACAAGATTATTAGCGGCTACTGACATGCGTAGCACTATAAAATAAATCAAATAATATGACGGTGGACGAAAAGGTTTGCATTTGGTGCTCGCATATAAAAGCTTTCGCCGCGCCTGCGCTAACAGCATTGTCCGGTTAAGTAGTCACGACCTCTCAAGGTCAACTACGAGATGCCATATCCAAAAAAAAAAAAAAAAAATGCGCTAACAGTATTCTACTAGCCGCCGGCGCGCACGTATGATGTATGTAGGTATGTGTTGCAGCTACAAGATAAATGATATCTTTCTGTAATTTGTTCATATAAATTCACGATTCCCATGAGTATGTGAGATGAATTCTGTTGTAATTCAAGTTACGTGTAACTAATAGCACAAAATACAGAGAGTCTCTGTATTTTGTGCTAATAGTAAGGCTTAGGTAACATTACAGCGCGATGCGACCTGCGATGTGCATGCGATTGAAACATCATCACTTGATGACACAAAGACGATTCCTGCCCTCGTCCCAAATTATTTGGGAAGGAAGATTCCTGCCCTAGACCCAAATTATTTGGGAAGGAAGATTCCTGCCCTAGTCCCAAATTATTTGGGGTCGGCGCAACACATTTTTTCCTTCCGTTCTCCCCAGTCAACAGTCACGTTATCGTTCACTCCCTTCTCTTTCATATCATTCCTCACACAATCCTTCCATCTTGTAGATTAAATAAGCGATAAAAACAAATGGAAAGTGGCAAAAACGGAACTTTTATATCTTCGTCATGTCCGTCTGTCTGTCAGTCCGTCTGACCGAATGACACACAGCAATTTTATTCGGAGACTTTTTATTTATTTATTCATTGGCACTATATCGTTGAAAACTGGAAAGATATATTCGATATACCGCTAAACAATGGTGTACTCAAATTAGGAACAAAATAATAAGGGCGCTCCACATAAAAGTAACCAGAGGAAAATAATCCAGGCACATGAAATATATGTGTGCGTGTCGAATATCGTTGGATACCATGATTAAAATGATGATGTTTCTAACTGACTTTTTTTAAGTTAATAGTTTGTGACATTAATATATGCGGTGTTTTCTGTTACAATCTCAGAAATAACTTTGTTATTCATAGATTTTTCTAGATATAGGTAACTTATTTTTATGGTCGATAAAATCAATTCTGTGCTTGCGTAGGTAAATGTTCAACCCAACTACGGGTGTGCGTGGTCCCAAATTCAATTGGCGTATTTCTTATTTGTGTTTTATTGCAATGTCTTTGATTGCAACACAATGTAGTACGAGTAGGCGTTTGTGATTAGGACCATTTTAGTATACAGTTCTAAGTCAATCAATACATGGTATCAATCTACATAATATTATGTACTAAATGGCGTTATATTTTTTCATTAATGAACTTTATTTCTTGCGTAGGATGTTAATTAGTTTAATATTATGACTCAGTATCTGTTTGTTAAAATTTTCTGATTTAATATTTTTCTCTCAAATATTTTGTTAAGGCAGAGGATCACGGCCGATGGGGTCGGCAGGTTCTGGAGTGGCGATACCGCATACCTCCGGTCGCCACTATATCGCAACGTCTAACGGTACGTCTTTCGAAACGTAGACAAATAAATAGTAGTAAGATAAATAGAGATATAAATAGAAGTATTTATTTTTGAACAATCAGGTCTCAGTGGAACAATAACTTTATTGGAATAATGAAGCGGAAATAACAGGAAAATCTTAGTAGGTAAAGTCAGTGAAGATAATTGTTTAGCCAATTAACACGCTACGTCAATTTGCCGTGTTATAACCATTCAATACAACTGGCAAAAATGACCATTGTGATTTGAAAAAATGAACAATTTAAATTGATACCCTGACTTTACCTAGAATTGTAAAGAAAATACTCTTTTTGTTTTCTTTGTACATACATACACCATACGAATGACAGATATAAATGTAGAAATTTTACATACGGTGACACATTGGGCGGTCTTATCACTAAAAGCGATATTTTAAAGACAAACCCGACCTGTCAACCTTTTTAGCTACAACTGATACCAAAGAAGCTGTTAAATAATTGTTCTAACATAATACAAATACACAAACAAATAATACCATTAATACCGAATAGTTATCGGGAAAAGAACCGAAGTTACCGACATAGCTTGCAGAGTAAGCAAGCTTAATTGGCAGTGGGCTGGCCATGTTTGTCGAAGGATCGATGGCCGGTGGAGCAGTCGAGTCCTGGAGTGGAGACCGCGTACCGACAAGCGTAATGTGGGACGCCCTCCAGCTAGATGGAATGACGACCTCATAAAGGTGACTGGGGCAGACTGGATGCAGAAGGCGGAGGACAGGTTGTTGTGGCGCAGCATGGAAGAGGTCTATGTCCAGCAGTGGACTGCGTTAGTCTGAGTTGAACAATAATATTAAACTTGACCGTCTTCTCAATAACTGCATTCGATTCGTTTTCAATCTGCGTAAATATGATCATGTCTGCGCATCGGTCGCTTCTAAAGTGGTTGCCCATACGCCAGCGCAGAGAGCTAAGGGCGCTGACCACCATGTTCTCATTTCTTGATTCTCCGGTTTCGCCTGGTTACCTAGCCCCACACTTTCAGTACATTTGCGCCAACCACAATAGAAATCTACGTTCATCACACAATCGTCTTCTCCAATGTCCCACTCACCGCACAGACTTCATTCACTCTTCTTTCTTCGTTCAGGCTATCTCTCTGTGGAATACGCTCCCCCAGGAAATCAGGATGGCAACCAACCGATTATCCTTTAAGGTTAAGGTTCGCGAGCACATTCGCAAGAAGCTGGTAGTATCATCACAACGGTAATATTTTCTCATTGTATGTCTCATTTCTTTTTATTAAGTTTATAATGCCTATGGCATTAAGTCCGCCTCTGTACATTTATGTGCTTGAAGTATTAAATAATAATAATACCGAGAAAAGTTTAATAAAAAGCTACTGCCGATTGATTCTGTGAAAATCTCACCGTGAAGACTTAGGTGAAGTGAGTTTGTTTTTGCTAGGAATTGACACTATTGACAGCTCACTCCACGCTCACTTCACTTAAGTTTTCACGGTGAGATGGTTACAGAATCGCACTGCTGTTCTCGTTTAGGTACGTACTAATCAAAATTAATCTAAAACGAGCTCAAGTAATATAATCTAAAAATAGGCACAAAAAGCCCAGAGAACAACTAAGGCACATACGTTTTCGTATTTTATTGTTACAGAAGATGTGTGGGTTTATTCATGACGATTAATCGAAACTTCTAGAGTGGAAGACCTTTATTTTATTAGTTATCTACCTATTATGAGTAAGAAGAAATTAATATCTTACCCAATAACAAGCTCCAACCTCCCGTTATACCCAATTCTAGATATCAGAAGTATATAAGTGTGTACTTTTACACAAAATGCTATTATACACCATGTTTCACAAAGTTATGGTCATATTTAAGAGTGAGGTACAGACCTGCAAACTGAACAACTTTCTCCATAGTACCAATATCGTAATCGCGATAAAATTATCAACAGTCCCATTCAAAACTTCAATACTTATTCGACCCAGATGATGGGACGGCTGATTATGATTACTTCGTGTGCGTTAGTTTTTAGTGTAATTTTAATGTTGTATGTATTTATAGTATTTTTTAAGTTATATCAATATTGTATTGTATGTGTTTTTAGGGGCCTTGATGCCTGAAATAAGTGGATAAATAAATAGTCACACTTTACACTTGAATTTTTATATGGGGCAGTTGATATTTTTTTTCGCGATTACGATGTCCCATGGAGAGAGTTGTTCTAAGTCAACGCCAAAGCATTTATTTCAAATAGACACCATAAAAGGCACTTTTGAACGTCAAAAATCACAATAAAATAGAATTGATTCTAATTGCAATTTGATAATCTGCATCACACCCTTAATTATGACCACCCCTCTCTAATAAATAGGTACCTACTGCATACTTATCAAGTGAATCATTAATAACCAGGTCTTCCAGTAGGTACTAAGCACAGAAAAGATAAAAGTAACGCTTCTCTCAATATAGGAGAAGAACACTCTTAGAAATAATCCATCAGATTATACCTACGTTACATACATTTGTTATACTTGCCAAGTGTAGATATTCATTGAAGTCCGAGTACCTACCTATTATTAACAACCAGAATTTCCAGTACTAAGAGTAAAGATTCTCGGAATAAAGGAAAAGAATGCTCGTTGAAATGATCAATCAATTTAGCTAGCTTAACTCCGCTCTAGGGTGTTCCATAAATTATAAGAAAAACTTGCATTTTATAAAATGTTGCTAACGTTTACGACACCAACTGTTTTTAACAGACATTCATACAATGTGGTCCATTTAGTAGTCTAAAACGATTCTTCCTAGATCCAAGATCTTATTAGTGTAATGGAAAATCGGCAACAAACCAACGGGCCATAATTGTTTTTAAAACTACCTACTCGAATTTCTATATCCCGCTCCATTTATTTAATTTTTAGAGATTAAAAATCTGGAACCTTGAACAGATGAGGGAAGGAAGACCTTGGAAAGACGCTTTTAAAAAATCGTTTTGGACCACTATAAATGGGTCACATTGTATAATAAAAGTATTTCTAGTGCTGGATACTCTGCAGGTCGTAACCTCTTATTATTATGAGATTACTTTTGACCACTGTCGCGCTATTATGCAATTAGGAGATTACGAACTCTTAGCACAATGGTAATGTCGTTGTCTTGGTTTGATGGTCATAATGATCTGTCATTGAAAATAGCAGGCTTGGTCATCAGTCTAGTACCTAGGTCCTCTACAATAGGATCAAACAAAATAATTTTCATCACCTGAACGTTTTAAACTTTTAGTCCCAGACATCGAACAAATTACATTTAAATACCTTCATAAAAAAGCGTCCTTCTGCTCACGTGTCCACATTGCAAACAATGTATCTATTTTTATACTCTCCTCTTAGTAACATAGTACTTCGTCAGTAACTTATTAATCAACCTTTTTATAACTGATTGTAGGTACAGACGCCAGCACATCAAGCTACAACAATCTGTCAAATTTCTTTAATAGATTTTCAACTTTATCGCTGAAGCATAAGATTCAAAGTTGATTGGGAAAATTTGACAGTTTCGCGTAGCTTGATGTGCTGGCGTCTGTACATTAACATTGAATGAACTCGGAATCAATTATGTTGTCAGAGTACTTATAATTGTTTTATTTATTGTGTGACTTCGTTCGGTGAGCTCGTAAAATAAGTGGCTGTCACACAAATTGCTTTCGCTACAGTTGCAATTATCTTGGTTTCTTGTAATAATGTGGTTATTTACTAATGACGCGATTGGAAATAAATGATTGAATGACGAAGTTATCTGTTCAAGGTCGCGCATCGGAGTTTCTTTGAAGGATAAAATCGAAAATGAAATTATCTGGAACGGAAATGGGGTTACCGATATAGCTTGCAGAGTAAACAAGCAGAAGTGGCAGTGGCCTGGCCATGTTTGTCGAAGAACCGATGGCCGGTGGAGCAGACGGGTCCTAGAGTGGAGACTGCGTATCGGCAAGCTTAGTGTGCCCCCGGCTAGATGGCCGACGACCTTAAAAAGGTGGTTAGGCCAGACTGGATGCGGAAGGCGGAGGACACGGTATTATGAGTAGTAGTGGGAGAGGCTTATGTCCAGCAGTAGACTGCGATAGGCTAAATTGATCTGTATCAGAAGAGTAAAGAAAGAAAGAAAGAAAGAAAAAGTATTTATTGCGACTCGTACAGGAAGATCACAAACTAAACTAAATACAGCAAAATAAAAATCCAAGTAGAGAGAGAGAAGAGAGAGAGAGCAGACAGGAGAGAGAGAGGACAAGACAGGAGAGTAGGCATATAAGTAACAACTTAACCAACTGAGTAATGTATTTCAAAAATACTGAAATAATTTACACACCGAGACATTTTACGTGCCTCGGAAAGCACGTAAAGCCGTTGGTCCTGGCTGTTTTTTGAATGTAGTCTTTCACCTTTGTCAGTCGGTAGTCAGAAGCCCGGAAGTCTGATAACCAGTCTAACCAAGGTGTATCCTGTTACCCAATGACTGGATTCTGGAGCTCAGATAGGAAGTAGCTCCATGTAAAATAATGATATTCAGCTGCATTTGGTTAGACTGAAACTACTGAAAGCCAGCCCCAACATAGTTGGGAAAAGATTAGACAGGACAAGGCAGATGACGATTTTTGAAGTCGTGTGTATCGATACAAAACTTAATTCGAAATTGGATTGCAGATATGAGATAGTCCACTGGTATAGCATTACCAAATCCGTTTTACAAGAAGTAGCTAGAAGCAAGAAAACATTAAAACGTATATTTTTCATTGTTATTATCATTACGACAGAATATTTTACAGAATAACATGCAAATTGAATAGAAAAATATTTTACAAATGTTTTTCGTTAAATTAATTATTCATTTATTCTCCTCTCATTTATCTAAACAATTTATCAGCAACTTCGGCAACATTGAAACTGAGAGGAAAAATAAAGCAATATAATAAACTAATAGGTATATACAGGTTGGCAGGAACATCAACCTGCAACCTGTTATCATGGATTTAGAAACAAGGGGGTTCAGAAACATGTACCGCTGGTAATAAATAACTGTTTTCCTAAGTACGTGGAAATACCACGTGCTGTTGAGTGCGTGTTGTTGTCAATAACTAGCTGACTAAACAATAACTAGTATCAGTCCTTATTAATAAAGATATTCCAACAAAAGTATTCAAAAAATATAAAATACACACAATATCCGACTTCGTATTTCATTATTATACCTAGATATTTCATTGGTAATCACAGCTGTTGTGGAAAAAGTATGAATGGCACACATACTTACACAATTATATTATACAAAGGTATATTTTCAAAGAAAAGTACAATTTTACCTAGAACTGTGTTTGTATTTGTTTATAATAAAAGACACTGTCTTCTATGTACTTAAGAGTTCATTGACCTTTGAATATAATTCACAAAGTCATTTTCTTATAATCTCAGATTCATAAATTATGGAAAACATTGCACAATTATGTATTTATTTAAATTTCATGCAAGAGCCATTAAATAGTTCAGGTTTTTATAATTAAATCACTATGATGATGCATCAGAATTGACTTAAATCTTGGTAAAGTCTGATCAAAGAGAGAAAAATATGCTTTTATTACACAGGGTTATTGGAAAAACACCAACAACCTCTAATGAGGTCATTGTACTCATCATCATCATTATGAGCAACTTTTACTATGGAACCAAACCTTAAATCGCGGAAAAAAAAACCGGTGTTCCCTACATTTTGACGAGTTATACGAACATAAATGTAAGGATCAGCTGATTTTTTTTCGCGATTTCAGGTTAGGTCCCATAGTAAAAGTTGTTCATAATGATGAGTACAATGACCTCTTAAGAGGTTGTTGGTGTTTTTATCCAATAACCCTGTATATACCTACTCTGATAGAGAGGAAGCCTGTGTCCCAGCAGTGGGAATATTATAGGCTGATTTTATAATCTTCTGAACAGTTTGTTTGATTTTTTGTTTGAACTCGTTAATCTCTGGAACTGTTGAATAACTGTTTAAAAATTCTATCTGCATTTGATAGCCCGATTTTTGAGGAAGGTAATACGCTATTTAACATCAAGCTACGAGTACGACTCTTAGAAGCAGAGCACAAAGATAAAAATTGGGGATGCATGAGGAAGTCTCTTCGTGTAGCGCAGTTTGTTCCACCAGTTAATCAACAGAACCGAGTGCTCGGCGCATCCTGGACAGTCACACCCAACACCCAATTCTTCCCTTTCGGTGGTAGGGCTAACGCCCGCCTGGTTCGTGACCGCCTCCCACCGTAATCCGGCGTCAAGCACCCTATTTAATATTTCTTAACATATTTTTATTTGACGGTCTACAATTAAATTCCTATCAAAATAACATACAATGTCTGTTATACAATATAAATTTCCGTAGGTAGTGTAGGAGACGTTTAACAAAACAATGGCTAATCGCACGCCATTTTGGTTGACTGGGTTAAAGAGCCAATTTGATCTTACTATGGAGCTATCAAGGCTGAGAAGTATTCTAATTGAGCTTTGTTCTTGTAGCAGTTTAATTCTCAGGACAGTGAAGACATTTTTTTTTGATAGAGTATTTTTCTTTAATTGGGCAATTTCTATAAAAGAACTTAAGGATTAATAAACATTAGATAAGATGTATCTGTCAACTATAATTTTTTCTGAGTTTATCATGATTTTATACAACTGTATTTGATTATGGGTACCTAAAATTGTACCTATGTGTAATTTTAATTGTTCGGGAAGTCAAAGAAAGTTCCCATTTAATTATTTTTTCGATCGAGTGCGTTGAAGAACATTGATTGATGAATTTCATCATTAGTTTCAGACATTTGAATTAAGTCATTTAGCTTATGTTGAAAAATATTGCTATCCTGTGTCTCCTTGTGAAATCCTTCGAACAGATTCTATGTAGGTTTTCAATACAAAGCTGTCTGTGCACATTATTTATTGGCACCGTTTGGGAGTTAGAGGCGGAATAAATTGTGGGATTTGGCGAGCTTACGAGAAATACACAATGACAAAAGTAATTTTGGCTACATAGTCATATAAGTAGGTTTAAAGACCGTTCGTATGCCAGGGATATTCATAGTTGGTAAATTAAACACAATATAATTTATATTCATCTTTATTTTCATAAAAGCGTTACACTTTTATTAAAGTAAATAAAAATATATTCTACCCAGCCATAAATGGAGGACAGAAATCAGGTTAGAGCCAACTGTGTAAAAACCAGCCAGTGCGTGTCGGAACACGCACAATGAAGGGTTTCGTAGTTGTGATAACTTTATCCCAAGAACTAACTTAACATTGTAGTTGATATACATGTTCTCTTACATATTCAAACTGCAAATGAAAGTTGGTCGAACATTACTCGTTGCTATAAAGAGCCTATTTAGTTGTGATAGTTAACTTCGTTATATATGTCAACGTATGATTGTGAACACTGTTAGTTTATAATCTATCTCACGAGAATGTAAAATGTCGATAAATTGTGAACTGTACCATATTGCTTACAATATAACGTATTAATCATCGATAGTTTATGATCTGTCCATGGCAAACCGACCACTGTTGGTGTGATTAATATGTAGATATATACCAATGCCAAATTACAGCTTTCTGGTACTAAGAGGGGTTTACGATGATTAAAGTGAAGTGACGATTAAACATCAAAAAAGTATAGTTAAACAGTCGCTAATCACTATTTAATTTTAGGCAATGTTTATGAATAAAGGGGATGTCTCTAAGCTAAGAATGTCTCTGAGCTAAGCCGCGGACAGATAGAAAGACAGACTGAAGGACATGACAAAACTATAAGCGATGCTGACAACCCTAAAAAGGAGGCGTGTATTATATTAATTGTATTTTCTTCTACTGTTTTTAATTGGATACCATCCTAATAGACGATAATATTAACTAGGCGGATATCATATTACATACCACATAGGTGCTTACTACTCCACCAGAGGGGGTGATTTCTCCTCCAAATAGTAACTTTTAAAATTAGTTTATTTAAAGAAAGGTTTCATCACACCTAACAAACATTTATTTAAAAGAGGTCGATACACGTATTTTAAGTTAGCTAGCTCTATAGAAGTCAATCACTAAAATTGACTTCAATAGATTTATATAAATATCTGTAAGCATTTACCCAAGTCTTGAAAAGGGTCCGGCTATACTGCCAATATGTCACCATACCCTGTTGTTTATAGGAAATTTTGCAATTATTGGGGATTTAATCTAAATAACCCAACAGCTGCTACACTTTTAGGGCATTCACCAACGAGTGTATCTATTATCTTAATATCTTTGCCTAAAGAGAAGAACAACAATCAACACTGTTATCCTGTTTGTGCGCGTGGGTTTCTTATACCTATTTTAGGAAGATTGGGTGTATAAAGATCTCAGTTACTGCAGTAACTGGTAATCCTGGTACGCCTTTATTGGCCAGTCCAAACATGTTGATGTCACTTATCATACCTTCTTTCTTGATGAGGTGGCGAATTTTGCAATAAATTATTCACATACAAAGAAATAAAGGATAGTAAGAATCCAAAGCTTTAAAATAGGGAACTTGAGAATAGCCATAAGAGGAAATGCGGTCGGAGAGAATTTTTGAAAAAGCCTAAGTAAAAAGTCATAATTCGAGGTTTGGCTCTCGCCTATTTTCTCCTCCAGTATTGGACCAATTTAAAAGATATTTCATGAACAGAATAATAAGGATATATACTGTGTCCCTATATTTTTCTTTTTTCATTAATAGTTGTCAATTTTGAGGGTTCTAGTGCTTATATAAATAATGTATCATCAAAAAGGAAAACATAGATACATAGAGGAAATGCGATCGCACTTCCTCTTGAGCCATAAGATTAAAATAATTTATCTTAAATATTTTGAGCAATTTACTCTGTAAAGGCAGTATTTATGGAGCCTATTCATGTTTCGGTGTTAACATTTTAGAGAACGACGCTCAAATACTTCCATGATTTATGGAGTTACAGTTAGACCCTAATGTGTTGAAGTTGTGCAAACTCATCACTTACCATAGCAACGACAGTTTCGGCCTAAATTTAACTTTGACGGAGTAAATATACCGGGAGATACTCTTTTATTAATTTCAATGAGTTGCAAAATGCCTTTGCGTCCTCCCAGAAACATTATTTGGAGATTTTTGTGTGTTTGAAATGGGTATGCGATGAAAATAATCAATTTTGGAACTTATGATGACATACACACGTTAAAAAGTTGATTGCTCACCTTTGACATGCTACTTCAGTATACAGGTCTGCATGAAACGATATTGCACGACGGAATTGCACTAAAAAACAAAAGAATGCGGAAATGTTATGAATTCAATGCTTTGCAATAGATTACTTATTACTTTAAGCATTCGTGCCTACCGCATATTTCTTCTATGAAACGAACTATTGAATTATTAGGTGAAACAGGTTATTAATTCGTGCACAAGTAGTTGACGTCATTTAATAACCTACATCCTACATAGTAACAAAAAGAACAACTTTCGTGAGTCCCAAAGTTCTCATACAAGCTAAATTAATTTACTTTTTCGTTAAGACTGATCCACTGTACAAAGAAATAAGAAAGAAATGAGAAGAAACTTTTGTGGAAGATGTTATACCAGTAGGTGAATTATGCATTTCTTTAAATTATGTGAATTATGCATTTTTTTCTTCTTCTGACAATCAATGCATATTGATATTATACTTGGCCCGACCAGGGAATCAAACCCAAGATCTCATGCTAGCACTTTTCGATTGTTCCTTCCATATCCATGAGCCATTTATATTCCGCTCAACTTTTATCAATATCAAGCATAATTATGCTACATCATCACTTTCGTGAACCTATACTTACCTACATAATACTTTCTTCCCGAGTTTTCCTAAAGCGTATTACTTAACGATGCCAATATTGAGGCGCCAAGTTCTTGTTATTAGACAAGTAGTTACAGCTCTAATGTGGAGAGCGTAAAGTTCAAATTAGTGCAGCTGGGTGTAGGTCAGGTAATGGACCCATTGCTCATCGCTATGATCAGTTTTCGAGGGTCTTGATAAAGACCTCAATGTGTAATAGATGACATGAATGGTAATTTAAGGGAGGCACAAAAATACTAATACCCACGGTTATTGACCCCACGTCCATTGTCGTGTCGTGTAAGTACCTTTTTAATACAGTTGCTCAAAAAGTGGCGTATTGCAGGGACGTATAGCGTTCGGGAAGTGGGTTATTACATACTCGTGCTTTTTTTTACCTTTCCCGAACTCGTGCGTAATCTTTCCCAACTGTCAAAATAATGTCTATTAAAAAGAAAAACCAACCATGAAGTTTTTACAAAAAAATTCATAGAAGTTTTTATGATTAATGCAAATACGTATATTTCTAAAAAGAAGCTACTAATTTGTTTCAATATCAGATTTAATGATTTGATTGAATGAGTTAGGTTAGGTTTCATTTCATTTCATCTCATTAAATTTCATTTTCATTTCATATCAATAAAAAAATTCTACTGAAGACTTGACTGTATGGGCATAGTTCCCTTTGCCTACCAGAACGGGTGTAGAAAAAAATCTCTACAACAAACTCTCTCTCTCTCTCTCTCTCTATATTTTACGGTTGGCGCCATCATTGGTTAGTTGAGTTTATTGTGTTTTTATTATTTTATTAAATGCTTCTGTTTTCGCAACTGTATTAAAAATAGTCGTTCAGTACACGTGCGAAACCGTCATTGGAACTCTTTGCAATGACAACCTTTCCGCACTTGTAATGAAATATACTATTTTAGTGGCCTGTTTGACTTGGAATATTTAACTAATAGTAAAATGGGAAGTCAAACATTATTGTAATAACCAATGCGAAAAATAGGAGAGATCCCACAATGGGCGAATATATTTAAAAAAAATTGGCAGTCCCTGCGGTTTCACTCGCATAAATGTCGATCCCGTGGGAATATCGGGATAAAAACTATCTTATAAACTTTCCCGGGACTCAAACTATCTCTATACCAAATTTCAACTAAATCGGTTCAGGGGTTTAAGCGTGAAGTGGTAACAGACAGACAGATACACTTTCGCATTACTAGCAGTGCCCCGTGGTTTCACCCGCATAAGTGTCGATTCCGTGGGAATATCGGGATAACAACTTTCTTATAAACTTTCCCGGGACTCAAACTATTTCTATACCAAATTTCAACTAAATCAGTTCAGCGGTTTAAGCGTGAAGAGGTAACAGACAGACAGACACACTTTCGCATTACTAGCAGTGCCCCGTGGTTTCACCCGCATAAGTGTCGATCCTGTGTAAATATCGGGATAAAAACAATCCCATGTCCTTTCCTGGGACTCAAACTATCTCTATACCAAATTTCATCTGATTCCGCAACCGTTCTCCTAAGACCGATTCGCCATTGTACTATTCGTCGACAGGATCATTCATTTATTTCCGTTTCCCCAGCAGAGTCGGACATTTCGCCGACAGAACATTTCATCTTCGTCACTTTCGACGACAGGTCTATCGGTAACAGTCAGACAGATAAACTTTCTCATTTATTAGATATCCGATGATTAGACCCTATTTTATTTATCGTACCATTACAGTCAGTGCTGTTCAAACAAATCGACAAAAAGTTTGGTCGTCCATCATGAAAAATAGTGATAGGCAATAATAATAGAAAGGGAAATAGATAAATATTGTGCATAATTATAATGAGCGACAAAGTTTTCTTCTGTGCAATGTAAGAGAAATGTTTCGGTTTCTTGGTTTTCTGATAGAATCACAGATATAGATAAACCTTGATAACGCAAGTATCACGATCTGTATGAAAACCAAGCATGCCATTTTTTGACTACGTACTATGACGTCACAAGCACTATTTAGTGATAGGAAAATCAAATCGATTCAAAGACGCCGCGCTGCCGCGTGCGAAACCCCTCTCGCCCCACCCCCGGGGCAGAGCGTCAGCGCTCGCGCTCACCCAGCCAGCAGTACACAGGACAGAAAGTGGCGGCTTACGATTTTTGTACGTAAGTTGGTACGAGTTTTGGCACGTGAAGTAGTTGCTCTTGCGTTATCTAGGTGTATCTATATCTGTGGATAGAATCAATACCTCCTAAATATTATTGTTGAAATTGAATTCGGGAAGGCTTGAGGGGCTTCTGGCTAAGTAATAATAATTTGATTCTTTCTTTCAAATTTTTCATAAAATGGGCGACAGTCAGCCATCAAGTTTAGGTTGGGCCATTGGCCTTATTGTCAGCTATGGCTGTCAGGCAGGACGACACATCAAAATTTTCCGTTTATACAATTTTAATATATTTATTTTGTAAAATTGATTGTGTCTCAAAAAATTCAAGGAATGTGCGCAAACTGGATGGAGTAATGGAACTGTGGAGTTGACGCTGTGTGAGCATGCGTGTTCCATCGCCGCCCGTTCGATGTCCACCGCGCACAGGATGGATGGACAGCAGCACATGAAGTAATTTTTTGCTCCGTTGGTGTAATTGCTGCATGGCGTACCAGTAGGAGGATAAATAAATAAATAACAGCCCCGCGGGTCGATCTATCAGGTGAAACTACGGTTGTCGCAATTAGTCCGTGAATGGGTGATCATCTTTACATACCTTGCCTCGGAAAGCACTTTTAGCCGTTTGGTCGTCAGAAGCCTGAAAGTCTGACGTTCAGTCTTACCAATGGGCATCGTATTACTCAGTTAGTGGGTTGTGGAGGTCAGACGGGCGATTACATGTCTGACCACTATTTTACAAATACCAGTATTATTTATTTATTTTAAGAGCAGTCGCTCCATATAAAATACTGGTATTCAGCTGCATCCTGTTAGAATGGAAGCCAAACTTGACATAGGAAAAGGTTAAGCAGATGAGTTTTGAATCAAAACTGTTAAAATATTATTGTACCTAACAAAAAACGTTTTAAATTTAACACATTTATATTGGAATAAAAAACATCCGGGTTTGCGTGTTTAACATTAATTTAATGCAAAAATTATGATTATGTACCTACCTATACTTGCATCCGTAAACATATCGGTAATAAAATTGGTTATAGTTACAAATACCAAAACGTGCTAAAGTAATAAACATTAAAGTATTAAACACATCTTGAATCTACACAGGAATTCCTTTCTTTATCTTGCATTCCGAAGAGCAAAACAAAATAATGAAATTACCATAAGAATAGGTTCAGTCGCTGAAGCCAGTCAGGAATCTAGAAATCTGACTGTTCTTTAATACATATAACTACACTATCTATCTTTTTCTATGGCCACATAACATTGTTGAGCTCAAGTTTATTTGCATGCACATGCATGAAATTTTTACCTTTTCGCTTACTTTGGAAACTGCACAACTTAAATTTAACATAAAATAATGCCTGTTTTACTGAAGGGTTAGGCAAAGGTGTACCAGCAGTGTGATTCTGTAACCATCTCACCGTGAAAACTTAGGTAAAGTGAGCGTGGAGTGAGCTATCAATAGAAAGAAAGAAGAAAGAAAGAAAATACATTTATTTAGCACAGACTACACCAGAGACACACAATACACCAGATAGATAATTATAGTCGTACATCAGGAAAAAAATAAGATAAAAATAAAAAGTGGAAAGTCCGATGTAAGAAATTAGCAGGAAAGTGTGCCTCACGGCTGCGCCGAAAAGGCCCAGTTCAGCAAAAATGCCAGACAACTGGTGCCTGACGCTGGTTTTCAACTGGACCTGGTGTGTGAGGTGACGAATGTAAATCAGTTTTATATTTTATATATTTAGTGTCAATTCCTAACAAAAACAAACTCACATCACCTAAGTTTTCACGGTCAGATTTTTACAGAATCGACCGGCTGTAGTACACTCAAGCTTCCCCTGTTATGTATATGTCCCATATAACAGAGGGCGAGCCTTTTGTCATAAACCAGGCACAGATACAGACTTCATGCTGCTACTGAGAAATTTCTGACGGTACAATCCAATAACACTTTGTGTGACTTTGAACCCAGAAGCTGACCCTCAAGGCCTGCGGGCGGTGAGTAATGGGTAACTCACCGTCCGATCAGGACCAGGCCCGTGCCGGACTGCGCGTACGTGTTCCACGCGCGCCTCAAAGAGATGTCAGGATCAACTGAAGGGGCCCGTCAGGGCCGAAGCCTGCCGGGTCAGCGGGATTGTCCGAAAGGGTTACCGCTGGCCCGGAACATAAAGGGCTAAGGAAGGAACACGGGTGGGTTTTAGTCAGTAAGAGTCTGACACTCCCTTCCGCTCCACCCAGAGCGGGAGGGGTCATTTGAAGATTTCCCATCCTGAAAAAAAAAAAAAAAAAAGCTGACCCTCAACAGTTACGCTGGCGACCGCGACGCGAATGAGGCTATAGACAAATCCCTTTGTATTCGGGTCTATTTAAAGTCAGCCTCTTAATAAATGATAGGTTTCATCAATGTTTTAATATATAAAAATCTCGTGTCACAGTGTTTGTTATC